>JALAZF010000103.1:5097500-15097500 GCA_022829125.1 Lathyrus tuberosus
CAGAATCAAAGGTTTCATCGCCACAAGAGGTAACCATTCTATCACTGATCATGATCTTTTGTAAGGATCGCTAAGGGGAAATTTTAATTTCCGCTGCGTTTTGAATCGCGATTTCCCTTCAAAGTCCAGTAACTCTTCCAGAGTAAGAGACTAATGACCGCACGATTTTTCTGCTTCAGATGCACGAAACAAATCTAAAAAAGGAGACGATTTTCCCTAAAACCGATTTTTTGAAGAGCAAGACCTAAAACTAAACTATAGGCTATAATGACGGTTGAAAACATAACCGTGGTGAAAGGTTGTGGGTATTTTGAAAAAATGTGCAAAAAAACATAAATGTTGGTGCTGGGAATTGAACCCATGACCAGAAGCTACCTATAATGACGGTTTTTTAAATACCCGTGGTGAAAGGCCACACATTTCACCACGGTTGGAATATTAACCATCATTAAAAGCCTTTTAATGAGATTAAAAAATGTGCGCATCTATTACAACGGTGTATAGGTAAGCCGTTGTAAAACTGGCATTGTTGTATGCGCGTTTTGTAGTAGTGTAAGCATTTACATTCAGAATAACACAAACAACGACAAACAATTTATACAAAAACGACAATATAACTCAACAAAAACATTAACATATCCAAAAAAAAATCAAAAATATCAAAACTCATAACATAAAAGGTGTGGAAACGTCTCACGTACTAAAATGTGAAAAGGAAGTTAAAGAAATGATTTGGTGTTTCTGTCTTGCATGTTTTGTAACTCCTTTCCTTCATCCATACTAGTTGGAAAAGATGTGTTGGAGTTTTATGAAGAAACGGTGTGCAACGTTAATGGAGATTAGGATAACATGTGAGATAGATGTTAGGGTTTTAGTTTATGAAAGAGACGTTTGTTATG
This sequence comes from Lathyrus tuberosus, assembly GCA_022829125.1. Lineage (NCBI taxonomy): Eukaryota > Viridiplantae > Streptophyta > Magnoliopsida > Fabales > Fabaceae > Lathyrus > Lathyrus tuberosus. Next base: position 5,098,400 of record JALAZF010000103.1, read on the forward strand.
TACTGAAACGATAGAACTTTCGCTTATATATAGGTAATACTTTTTACCACAGTAGATAAAAATGACTGTGATGAAATGTTAGTATGTTTCACAACGGTTTCTATATTAGACCGTAGTGAAACGTATTTTAATTTTAATATAAATATAAGATTATAAGTGACACACCCATTTTGGAACCCAAAAAAAGGAAAATTATTGGTGCTGGGACTCGAAGCCTGTTACTCAAGGTATTTTTTGTTAGTATGGGAGTGCGAACTAAGAAGATGGTGAATTATGTTTTAAGACTTTTTCTCGTTTTTATATGATGTTATGGTTATTTTTTATTTTTTCGGAAGATATAATAACCAGATGAATGATAAAGTAAAAAAAAAATACAGTAAAGAATAAATGACACAAGGATGTATACTAGTTTCCCTGTCCAAACAAGGGTACATCTACTCCCCTCACACCCCGTGAGAGATTTTACTATGTTAGATCTTCGTACAAGCCTCACACCATGACCACTCTTACTATCTTCTAACATGAATACTAAACATACGGTGGACTTTGAATCAAACAAATTCAAAGGAAATTTTTCCAATAATCATCAACACTATGATGCATATCACATAAACAAGAAAATACACCACTTTATGTTTACAATACTTAGAAAGCACACCACTTTCTATTACAAACAAATGTCGTCACAAACTTGGTAATCAATACAAATTCTGAATACAATTTTGAATAATCTTTTCAACTTGACTTGAGTTTCAAGATATAACAATTTTAAATAATATTTTCAACTTGACTTGAGTTCTAAGATATAACAATTTTGATCTTTTCTTCCACTTGATCACAATCCAAACATATATATATATATATATATATATATATATATATATATATATATATAGACACACACACAGACACACACACATTTAAGTGCTCAAAATAATTGAATGAAACTCTTATTCAATGATATGAAAGTTATGCATAAAGTTTCATTGTAATGGATATATGAACACTTAAAAAAAACTTGTTTGAATTATATAAAAAATGATGTATGAAAGAGGTAATTGAAAAATTGATGTATTTTGACTTAAATATATTTCATTATGCCTCTTTGATTTGATGCAATATTTTAGAAATGTTTCATGATCATTGACAATGTTTTGGAATCACAATGGTTCATATTTTTCAAAATAGTATGCTATTTTTTTTAAAGTAAAATTGCGGAGGTTTCAAGCTGCCACAATTTACAAACCAGTGTGTTGTTTTAAATAAATAATAAAATTGCAACGATTTCAAATTGTCACAGTTTAGGAACCAATGTGTTGTTTCAAAAAACAGTAAGATTGCGGGTGTTTCAAAATGACATGATATAAGAAAATTAGCTTTTCAAACAAAGAGCACATCAATCGATTGACTCATTAAGTAAATCGATTTACTCCCTTAAAATCTTGAAATTTTTCCTTTTAAAAGTTGTGTTTTGAATGACAATCATGCATGAATGTTTAATAAACATACAATGATTTAGATGAAAATATTTTGATCACCTAAAGCTTATATACATATGAATTATCATTGTACCTTAATCTTCTTGATTCAATCCTATGATTTCCTAAACTTATCAAATCTTGATACTTGATTTCAATTTTTTTCTTCTTTGATCTTTTTTCTAAGATAAAGGTTTGTCTTTATCCAAAGTTAATCTAAGATAGACGAATAACATCTTTTTCTCACTTTTCGCTACATTTGTTAGGTGTGATTGTGGTGAAATGTCTTTTAGTAAATAATAAAAAAAAGTGTCTAATAATGAGTTATTACTACGATTTACTAAATTGTCGTAGTAAGATGATGTTATGAAATATATATTTTGTAGTAGTGGGTATTCTAATCAACAATGAGATTGACCAGGTGGCAGATATTATTTTGAATATAAAAATAGTTTTTTGCAGTTGGCTGTCTTAGGAGTAGGATTTGTATTAATTTTTATAATTGGTGAAAAATCATGTTGAATACCTCATATTGAAATGAGTCCTTAGTAATTTTTTGGTTGAGTATCCATTGTACTCTCTTTATCAAAGCAATTTTTTATTGAAAAACAAAGTTGAATATCAAATTTTAATTCGAAATTTTAACATATTACATTTATGAATCATCTCTTTTATAAAGTATTTAACATCTACTTTTTCATATATCCTAAGATTCATATTCATGCTCATCCTTATATACCAACACTATTAAATAATAATAATAAGTTTTTTATTTTTTTTACATAGTTAGGTTTCATTTCATCACATGATTTGCTCATTTATGAATAGTTTGAGCTAAATTTTTTATTACCATTTAATAGACTTTTAGTTACAAAAACTTTTAGGATATATGTGTTTTATTTTTTTTTTAAACTTAGTATTCTTCATTTCGCACTAATTAATTCAAAAAATAAATTATATTGTTTATTAATAGTAGACTCAACTAAGAAATCATTTTTGTGCTGGAAGGATTTGAGTTCTATTGGGGGAAGCCAACGAGTATTCTTCAATTGCAAATTAATTTTCTTTCTCTATTTCTTGCAATCTTGAGAATCGGGGTCGATAGATTTTTGGAAGTAGCATTGGCTTGGGTCTTCATCTTTGATGTTATTTTCACCTTTTTGTTTCAGATATGTGGTTCGAGTAGTCTTAAAGTGGATGATGCAGGGGTTTGGAAAAATGATTCTTGGGAGTGGGATCTTGTCTTTAATGGGGAGATTTTGAATGATGTTGATGCTTTGTTGTTAGTTGAGTTATTGCAAAAAATTTCGGGATGTAAATCCTAACATCCAAGAAGAGGATCACTATGTTTGGTGGAGGCATAAACATGAGTTTTCGCTGAAGAATTGTTATAAGAGAATTCTTGAGTTTAGCAATTTGGAGAATCTTGTGGAACATTTGAAGACAAAGGATTTTGATTGTCTTTGGAAATCAAAAGTTCCTAGCAATATTCTTATTTTTTGGTTAGAGGCTTATTCTTAACAAGTTGTCCACGAGGAAGGAGTTGGCTAAGCGTGAAATTATCAATGGTGTGCATAATGTGGTTTGTCCATTTTATTTTATGGAAGAAGATGATGTTGAGAATTTGTTTTTATCTTGTTCTTTTTCTAATATCATGTGGATTAAATTTTGCTTGTGGGTTGGTGTTGATGTGTCTTCTCTCTCGGGTTCTTTGATGGAGAGGCGTATAGATCTAAATTTGTAGTGTTCTTTTTGGTTTTTTGGCCTTGTTTTGTTGGTCCATTTGATCTTGTAGGAACTCAATTCTTTTTAAGGGTAGTATTCTTAGAAACTTGAATGTTTTGAGCATAGTTAAGATTTTGCCTTAGGATTGGTTCAATGCTTTTATTAGAAAAGGGATGAACATTTCTTAGTTGGATTAATGTTTCAATCCCGGAGTTTGTTGGGAGTAGCTTTGTGGGTTTTTTTTTGGTGTTGTTGTTGGTTGTTTGGTTGGGTTGACTTGTATTTTTTTTATTTTTTATTTTTTGCTTGTAAAAGGGTGAGCACCCTTATGCTTGTTTTTAATTTCAACTTCCTTTTGCTTTTAAAAAAAATTAAAGTTAAAAAAACAAAGCTATATATAAACTAACTAAATAGAATAATTGTTAAGGCACTCTTAAACCGACTAAATAGGGACTTAGTATAGATAGGAAAAGATTTATATACAATTTTTTAAGTGTATCATTTTCTCCTACATATATGCAATCTCTTCTTAGTTTTAATTTCTAAACAATATTTAAATACACTTATCATATTTTTATTGGAAAATAATAAAAAGCATACATAAAGAATTTTATATATATATATATATATATATATATATATATATATATATATATATATATATATATATATATATATATATATATATATATATATATATATGATAGTGATATATTTAAAGATAATAAAAACCTTTACTTAAACAAACTTCTAAACTAAAATTATTAATGGAACAAATTATGTGATTGAATAGAAATATTTTGGTAAAATAACTTGTATTTGTTAGATTTTTCTAAGAGAAAATGCTAATATTAAATTTTTAGAGAGATTTGAAATAAATCAACTTGCAACCTCTCTTGTTCTAATATACTGGAGACAAATTTAATAGTTAAATCAGCTCCAACTTTGTCGTGTGGGTGAATTATGAGACGTTGGACATTGTTTCCAACTTCATTGGTGAAGGTAAGAGATGTTAGATAACTTTGTCGTGTGGGTGGATTATGAGACGTTGGACATTGTTTCCAACTTCATTGGTGAAGGTAGCCTAGACTATGCTTTTATTAAATTGGTTCTCTCTAAGACTATTGATTTCTTCTTACGAAAGAGGATAAGAGGATTTATAGCAAGTATTATGGATGTATCATTCCTCTTCATGAATGACTATTTTCTTTGATATGTTTTCATCTCCCCTTCAATGACTTTGAACAACCTTTTAATCACTCTTTCACAACTTCATCGAGTGAGTTGGGCTTATATCAATGTTTTTTAGTACTTGTGTGAATACAAGAATTGAGTTTAATCTCAAACTCTATTCTTCCGCATTTTTAAAGCTCGGCGGAGTTCTGTTTATTTAGCTCGAGGATATTGTTTGATCACTCTCAAGCAGAGTACCAAGATTTTTGAAGTTTATTTGGAGAGTGTGAAGAACTTGAAGAATTGGTACTACCTGATTAGCCCCTTACCAAGGTGGCATGTTTATTAATTCAAAAAATAAAATCTACTATTTATTAATGGGAAACCCAACTAAAAAAGTGTCTTTGTAGTGGAAGGATTTGGGTTCTGTGGCGATGAGTTTTCTTCGGTTGCAAATTGATTTTCTTCCTCTATTTCTTTCAGGCTTGTGAAGGGGGGTTCGAAGATTTTTGGAAGCACCGTTGGCTTGAATCTTCATCCTTTGATGTTATTTTCCTCTTTTTGTTTAGGTTATGTGGTTTGGGTAGTCTTAAAGTGGATCATGCAGGGATTTGGAACAATGATTCTTGGGAGTGGGATCTTGTCTTTAATGGAGTAATTTTGGATGATGTTGATACTTATAGAAGAATTGTTAAGTCACTTTTAAACCGACTAAATAGGGGAAAAGACATAGATACAATTCTTTAGGTGTGGTTTTTATTATTTTTTAATAAAAATATGACAAGTGTATAATTTTCTTCTACACATAAGCAATCTCTTTTTATTTTTATTTCTTACACAATATTTAAGTACACTTATCATATTTTCATTAGAATAATAAAAATCACACGTAAAAAATTGAATCTAAGTTTTCTTCGTGTATATATATGATAGTGATATATTTAGAGATAATAAAAATATTTACTTAAACAAACTTCTAAACTATAATTATGAATGGAACAAATTATGTGATTGAATAGAAATAATTTTTGAAAATAACATGTATTTGTTAGGTTTTTCTAAGAGAACATGCTAATATTAAATTTTTTAGACAGATTTAAAATAAATCAACTCTCAACCTCTCTTGTTCTAATATAATGGAGACAAATTTAATCTCTAGCAACTATTCACACATTCAAAGAATTTGACTTTCTCTTTCTCATGCAAGTGTTTAAATATGCTTCTAATTCGTTGAATGTTATTTTATTGAAGAGTGAAAGAGACATAACAAGAAAGATTGAGAACTGAATATACCAAAATTAAAAATCATAAAAGATTGCACCAACTTCTGTTGGAAAACTTTGTGTGAATTTGAAAAGGTCAGCCGATTAATTAATGGAAGTCAATTCTATTGATTACTTAGAAATTAAATAATTAATATTAATTAATTATTAATTAAATAATTATAATGAGTCACTCATCAAAACCTAGTCTTAACCTAGTTTTGATTGAATAACTCCCTCCCACTTTTTTCTCTCAACTCTCCCACTATTTTCTCCACTCTCCCACTATTTTCTCTCCATCATATCAGATTCATGACTATAAATTGTATTGTGCGTATCAGTTGAGAAAATACTCCAGATTCTGAATTTTCCGGAATCTCTCTTCCCTCTCTCATTCACTTCATCTATAATTTTTCTTTTTCTGATTAACGAGTGGTTTATCGCACCATCATCGACTAGATTAATTCCAGATACTGCGACTAGTTTTTTAATAACCATCTGAAGGTGTATCTCTAGAGCGATTTATCACAGTGCAATTGATAATCATATTTCTGAACGGGCTGTTTTATCCTGGAGACGTCGTCGAAACTCGATTGCTTTGCATACTTATTGGCAGTTCGGCGAAACGTCTTAAAGAAAGCGACCTAGTACGCGACTCGTCCCGATAATTTTCTTTGTGGCAAGTTTATTTTTCAAAATCGGAAACAACAATTTTAAGACGTTTTCATAATTGCCATGACTACTGAGGAAATTATCGGTACTACTGCGGCCGCTTCTGTCTCTGACAAACCATTCAAGTTTAAGGGATCCAATTTCAAACGTTGGCAAGCTAAGATGAAATTTTTCTTAACTCTGAAGAAGGTTGTCCACGTCCTGATTGAGGATATCCTGGTTGTTCCTTCTGGATCAACTGAACTACCTAATGGTAAGTCACCTGCAGAATCAGACGGGACTTCCAAAACGTCTGAATCAGACTCTGCAAAAGCTAAGGCTACAGCAGATGACTTACAGCTCAAGAAAGAAATCTCCCTATGGCAAGAGAATGACCATCTGTGCAAAAAATCACATTCTGAACAGTCTTGCTGATGATCTGTACGACTACTACAGTAGTTACAAGACTGCTAAACAGGTATGGGAGGCTCTGCAAAGGAAATATGATACTGAAGAAGCAGGTGCGAAAAAATATGTTGTCAGCCGCTACTTGAACTACAAGATGGTGGATGCAAAGTCTGTGGAAGCTCAAAGCCACGAAATTTAGAAAATTGCTCATGAAATTATTATAGAAGGTATGCCCCTCAATGAACAATTTTAGATTGCTGTTATCATTGACAAACTGCCCCCTGGTTGGAAAGATTTCAAAAATGTGCTTCGCCACAAAACAAAAGAATTTTCAATCGAAAGTCTGATTACTCACCTCCGAATTGAAGAGGAAGCTCAGAGACAAGATCAGAAAGATGAAGTCTTAGTTGTTTCTAACAACAAAAAGAGATTCGGTGCGGTTCTGAAGCCTACGGGCAAACCATTAAAGAATTAGAACCGCAATTCTGTGAACCGAATTAAGAATGGGAATCCCTCTAAGGCCCCATCTGCTCCATTTGCTAGGAAACAGACACCACCTCAAAGAAATGATGCTCCGGTTTTCTCTTGCTATAATTGTGGGAAACCGGGCCATATGGTAAAAAAATGTAAGAGCAGGCCTAAACTTGTTGCTGGCTCAAGTGCTCAGGTTAACCTGACTAATGAGCAATTCATTGCTATGATCACTGAAGTCAACATGGTTGGTGGAAGTGATGGTTGGTAGATAGACACTGGCGCCACTCGTCATGTCTGTTACGATCGTGCTATGTTCAAGAGATACATGAATGTTGAAGATAAGAAAGTGATGTTGGGAGATGCTCACACCACTAATGTTGCTGAAATTGGAGATGTTGAGTTGAAATTCACCTCAGGAAAGACTTTGATCTTGAAGGACGTCATGCACGTTCCTGAAATTAGGAAGAATCTTGTTTCTGGTTTTCTTTTAAATAAGGTTGGGTTTAGTCAAACTATAGGGGCAGATTTGTACACCATCACTAAGAATGGTATTTTTGTCGGGAAAGGGTACGCCACTGATGGCATGTTTAAGTTGAATGTTGATTTGAATAAAATTTCTCCTTCTGTTTACTCTTTGTGTGATTTTAATATTTGGCATGCTAGACTTTGTCACGTTAATAAACGAATTATTTCTAATGCAAGCAACTTAGTCCTAATCCCTAAATTAAATGCCAATGACTCTAATAAATGTGAATTTTGTAGTCAAGCTAAAATAACAAAGACTTCGCATAAATCTGTTATAAAAGAATCTGATCCCCTAGATCTTATACATTCTGATATATGTGAATTAGATGGAAGTTTAACTAGAAATAGTAAACGTTATTTTATCACTTTTATTGACGATTGCTCTGATTATACTTATGTATACCTAATAAAGAATATAAGTGAAGCACTTGACATGTTTAAGATGTTTGTAACTGAAATTGAGAATCAATTTAGCAAGAAGATTAAGAGACTTCGTAGTGATAGGGGAACTGAATATGACTCTGGGTTATTTAATGATTTTTATATTGAACATGGCATTGTACATGAAACGACTGCTCCATATTCTCCTGAAATGAATGGCAAAGCAGAAAGAAAGAATAGAACTCTTACTGAACTTGTTGTTGTAATTATGTTAAATTCTGGTGGTGCACCTCACTGGTGGGGGGAAATTTTATTGACTGTCCGCTATGTCCTGAATAGAGTTCCCAAGTCAAAAAGTAAGATCTCACCTTATGAGATATTAAAGAAAAGACAACCAAACTTATCTTATTTGAGAACTTGGGCCTGTCTGGCTTATGTCAGGATTCTGGATCCGAAACGAGTTAAACTCGCTAGTAGAGCCTATGAATGCGTATTCATTGGGTATGCAACAAACAGTAAAGCATATAGGTTTTATGACCTAAATTCAAAAGTGATCATAGAGTCAAACAATGTTGAATTCTATGAAGACAAATTTCCTTTCAAATCGAGAAATAGTGGGGGCACCCAATCGGGTCACATTCCTGTGATAAAAAGTACTGAAAGCAACGACAATGTAGAAACAGAACTTCGGAGAAGTAAAGGAGCAAGAGTTACTAAAGACTATGGGCCCGATTATGCGGCTTATAATGTAGAAGAAGATCCAATAAATCTTCAAGAAGCACTCTCATCTCTGGATGCAGATTTATGGCAAGAAGCTATTAATGATGAGATAGATTCTCTAGAGTCTAACAAGACCTGGCACTTAGTATACTTACCTCCTGGTTGCAAACCAATTGGTTGTAAATGGGTTTTGAAAAAGAAATTAAAACCTGATGGAACTATTATTAAATACAAGGCTCGCCTTGTAGCCAAGGGTTTTAGACAAAGAGAAAATATAGATTTCTTCGACACATTTTCTCCAGTCACTAGAATTACATCCATTACGGTACTCATTTCAATAGCTGCTATTTATAACTTAATAGTACACCAAATGGATGTTAAAACAGCTTTTTTAAATGGTGAATTAGAAGAAAAAATCTATATGGAACAACCAGAAGGGTTTGTGATCCATGGACAAGAAAACAAGGTCTGTAAGTTAGATAAGTCTCTGTATGGACTAAAACAAGCTCCTAAACAATGGCATGAAAAGTTTGATAACTTAATGATATCAAATGGGTACAAAGTGAATGAAAGTGACAAATGCGTTTATTATAAATCTGAGAATCGTACTTGAACTATCATATGTCTATATGTAAACGATCTACTCATATTTGGATCAAACATTCAGGCCATTAATTATATGAAATCATTGTTGAGCAATAACTTTGATATGAAATACCTCGAAGAAGCAAGCGTGATCCTGGGTATCAAGATCACGAGATCCAAACAAGGAATTTCTTTGGATCAATCTCACTATGTGGAGAAGATCTTAAAGAAATATAAATACTTTGATTGTAAACCTGCGTGCACACCGTATGATCTAAGTGTGAAACTGTTTAAGAACACTGGAGAAAGTATCAGACAAACAGAATATGCGAGCATCATTGGCAGTCTTAGGTATGCCACTGATTGTACCAGACCCGGCATTGCATATGTTGTAGGATTGTTATGCAGATTTACGAGTAGGCCGAGTAACGAGCATTGGTAAGCTATTGAGCGAGTCATGAGGTACCTTAAAAGGACTATGGACCCCCGCCTACACTATCAGAAATTTCCTGTTGTACTAGAAGGGTATAGTGATGCAGATTGGAACACCTTATCGGATGATTCCAAAGCTACTAGTGGCTATATATTTAGTATAGCTGGAGGAGCTGTTTCTTGGAAATCAAAGAAACAGACCATCCTGGCACAGTCCACAATGGAGTCTGAGATGATAGCACTAGCTACAGCTAGTGAAGAAGCAAGTTTGTTAAGATGCTTGCTAGCTGAGATTCCCTTATGGGAAAAACCTATGCCAGCTGTGTTGATCCACTGCGATAGTACCGCGGCTATTGCAAAAATTGAGAACCGTTATTATAATGGTAAAAGACGTCAAATTAGAAGAAAACACAACACCGTTAGAGACTGTATCTCTAAAGGAGCTATAAGAGTGGATCATGTACGCACTGATGAAAACTTAGCAGATCCTTTGACGAAAGGATTAGCTAGAGAGAATGTCCATAATACATCCAAGAAGATGGGACTAATGCCTATAAAGAAATTAGTTACTCATGATGGTAACCCGACCTAAATGACTGGAGATCCCAAGAAATAGGTTCAATGGGTAATAACAAGTTATGAGTAATATGAGATGACCATGCAAGTGAAGCATGAATCCTGAAGTAATAAGAGGATGAGATAATAAAAACTCTTAATAATATCTAAATCTGTATGAGGGAGTACCTAGGCTACAGGAGTACTCTTGATAGACTCACCTACGTGATTGTGGAATTGAGGCCGGTTCCTATGGAATTTCGAGGTAGAATTCCTAGAGCCTTCACTAAACTGGGATACACGTGCAGGGCCATTAAAGCACGGGCTATTAGAATACACCTTACGAAAAGGTTGTGTGCTGGTGTGATGTCTGAGATAGAGTTCAAGACAATAGTGTCACTCTTGTTGAATCAGAATCATACTTGCTACGCTAAGGTTCAAGTCGTAGACACATTTGCTTATGCACAATCTTAGATATATTTGACGTTACTTCTAAAATTATCTTTTACATTCAAGTGGGGGCTTGTTGGAAAACTTTGTGTGAATTTGAAAAGGTCAACCGATTAATTAATGGAAGTCAATTCTATTGATTACTTAGAAATTAAATAATTAATATTAATTAATTATTAATTAAATAATTATAATGAGTCACTCATCAAAACCTAGTCTTAACCTAGTTTTAATTGAATAACTCCCTCCCACTTTTTTCTCTCAACTCTCCCACTATTTTCTCCACTCTCCCACTATTTTCTCTCCATCATATCAGATTCATGACTATAAATTGTATTGTGCGTATCAGTTGAGAAAATACTCCAGATTTTGAATTTTCCGGAATCTCTCTTCCCTCTCTCATTCACTTCATCTATAATTTTTCTTTTTCTGATTAACGAGTGGTTTATCGCACCATCATCGACTGGATTAATTCCAGATACTGCGACTGGTTTTTTAATAACCATCTGAAGGTGTATCTCTAGAGCGATTTATCACAGTGCAATTGATAATCGTATTTCTGAACGAGTTATTTTATCCTAGAGACGTCGTCGAAACTCGACTGCTTTGCATACTTATTGGCTGTTCGGCGAAACGTCTTAAAGAAAGCGACCTAGTACGCGACTCGTCCCGATACTTTTCTTTGTGGCAAGTTTATTTTTCAAACCAGAAACAACAACTTCTGATAAGGATAAATGTTCTGAATAAATAATGTCTCACAATCACAGCCTATCGATTTAATAAGCCTCGGCAGCGGATTTATGGCGGCTATAGTAGCAATTTAGCATCATCCAACCCCACAGTATTTTTCTTTAATTCAATACTTATAAATTAGGTTTCAACAATGCTACTAACATTCACCTTACTGTTCTTTTTAGGTTGATGAGGATGTAAATGGTAAGATATAAGTGATGTAATTCAAAATTTAAGAGATTTTATGATAAGATGGCGCCACATTTCTCATCTTTTCCATTTGTTCTTTTATTTTTGTGATTTATATATCTTCAATTATGTTTAGAAATACTTTATCATTAATATTTCATTTTTTTCATATTAATTTAGTTTTCTATAAGCACAAGCAAACAAGTATTTTATATATATATATTAGTTCTAGACCATTTGTCTTGTTGTTGCTTATGTGTTTTCAAGACTAGGGATGGCAACGGGTCGGGTCGGGTGCGGGTTTCACACTATCCAAACCCGCACCCGAAATCACCACCCGAACTCGAACCCGAACCCAAAGGCTATTCGGGTGGCAAAATAACACTCACGCCCACACCCGTTGAGTTCGGGTTTTTCACCCAAACTCGAACCCGTAGCAAAAACTCAAAAAAAAAAAAATATATATATATATATAGCGGGTGTGGTTTCGAGTTTCGGGCACGGGTTTTACACTATCCAAACCCGCACCCGAAATATCGGGTGGCACCCGAACCCGAACTCAGTCAACTCGGGTTCGGGTGCGGGTGGACCCTGCGGGTTTAGGTCTGCCTGCCATCCCTATCCAAGACTCCCTAGAAAATGGTATTAGAGTTGAGGTTTGGTTTTCTAGGTGAACGGGAGTTGGATCTTGTTATAGGATGTGGGAGGCAAACTTTTGGGGGTGATTGTTGGGTTCATTTGTGAGTGGATAAGTCTCACTTTGTCTATGAATGGATAAAATGTTGGATTTATAAGAGAAGAGATTCCCATACCTAATGCTTTAAGATTTTGTGGTGTGATTGGGCGTATCCACTCTTGTGGTCATGAGGCATTGGTCTAATCCCAATAAGAGGGACTTAGCAACTCACACTTGAACCAAAAAAACATGGAGAATAAATGAACAAAAACACAAAGAAAACAAAAAGAATATAACAAAAATAAAGGAACACAATAACAACACCATAATATAATGTGGAAACTCCAAACCGGAGAAAAAATCATGGTCGTTGTTGTCATACCCCAAAATTTGCCCTACTTTTTTTCTATTTTCATCTAGCTCACGGTCCTTGGTTCATCTGCATACTCATGCCAAGTCATCTAAATCATTCATTTAAACTTACAATTTTCAAGTAACATCATTGATTCAAAAGGTTTTGTTATTTATGGTGCACTTGTGAATCAAGCCTATGGGTTTCATTACGTTTCACCTTGATTGTGGGCACAACAAACTTGTTGGTCTGGGTGTTTGATTGTGTGGATTGCATTATAGACATATAGATTTTGAAGTCATGTGCAAGTTTGACTTTGGTCAATAAAGTCAACCATGGGAGGGTGACTTTTTGTTGACCAATTTATTTATGGATCTTTTATATGTTAATTGATTGTTTTTGGTTCTATTTGATTCAAGTGTTGGAAGGAATAAATTTGTGAGGATGAGTAATATGAGACAGTTACTCTCAAGTTACCACTTGGACAGATGATGCCCCATAATTCCCCCTCCTAGACTAATAATCGTGTGGAAATCAATGGGTACAACTACACGTGCCTCACAGCTAACGAGGCTAAGGTGGTCCGAACCTTGGACAAATTTTAAGTCATGGAGTCCCGTACCTGATTATTCTAGACCAAAGGGATGATGGATCCCTTGAAAAATATATAAGTAAGCTTTAGTGATGATGTTTTTTGTTGTTGCTTACATAAATCATGTTGATTGTTTTTTCTTGCCTTAGTTGCAGAGAAGATGGTTTAGATTCCCCTGGATGATATGAGGTAGCGCCTGGAAACAAAGCTCGATGCTAAAGTTCGGATAACCCTTAGAGCCGCCTTGAAGGTCTGCTCCATAGGCGAGTCAAATGACAACTTGAGGGCAAGGCGCCAACTAGGCCTCCAGCTCCAAAATTCCAAAGGTTAGAGGTTGAATCCTCCCCTAAGGGTAAGGCGGCCCAAGTGGCTACTGTAAAAGGGGATGGCACCCCCACGTCGCTTCCAAGGAGGGCCTCGCCAACTGAGTCCTCCCTGTGGAGTGATTACGCCTTTGACACCATCAAGTTTACATGTGTTCGCCTTTCATTCCCTGAAGATTTCCCAAGGGACTATAAGGTTGTATATTATCATCTCTCCCCGAAGTGATCCATCCTCAATAAATCCATTCTGCTAATGATCATCCTTATGAAATGTATTGACAAGAAGAAGCATGCCAAGGTTGATAAGGAGCTAAAGACGAAGCTTTCCAACCACAAAGGAGACTTGGCCATGGGGAAGTCTATAATTGAGACCTTGTAGAAATAGAAAGAGACCCAGATAGGAAAGCTTTAGGAGGTAGAGTCTAAGTCCAAAGAGTATGAGTTATAGGAATCTCTAGATTAGGTCCTTATCATTAAAAAAAACTAGAGGATGAGGTATCTACACTGAAGGAGTGTTAACCTATGACATCTACTTTGATAGGGAAAATGAGCAGATGAGCTTTCTATATCTTAAGTTGAATTTAAGCCTTGTGGACATGTTCAAATTTGTCAGTGATGGAAACCTAGAGGATGTCTCAGATGGTCCCTAGCATTCTGACCCCATCGCTTCCCCGTCCAAGAATGTTCAAGCTGAGCCCGAGGGAGACAAGGAAACAAAAGATGTCAATTTGATGGCGAATTCCCCTAGAAATGCTCTAGAAGAAAATATGCCTTTAGAAGCGAGCCAATAATCTGCAAACGCCACCCTTCCTTACTTTATTTACTATATTTGTTATCATGCCCTTGGTAGTTAGCCACAGGGCCTTTTTTGTAAAGTTGAATATTTCATTTAAAGGTCACTTATATTTATTCTTGTTTATTTGTTTTTCTATTGCGACTCATCGGGGAGTTTCCTCGCCCAAGCTTAAGATTTATTGTTCTTGTGGAGGACCACGACCTCTCATGCTACTTCAGGGTGGTGCAGGTTCCACATAAGGATCCAGCTTTTTTAATAGCCTTTAAGGTGGAAAAGATTCCCACATAAGGATCCAGCATGTCTAATAGCCTCAGAAGGTTGTAAGGATTACCACATAAGGATCCATCATGTCTAATAACCTTAGAAAGCGGTGGGGATTCCCACATAAGGATCCATCATATTTAGTAGCCTTGGAAAGCTCCAAGAATCACCACATAAGGAACCAACATGTTTAATATCCTTAGAAGGCGGTAAGGATTCCCACATAAGGATTAAGCAATTTTAATAGCCTTAAACAACAGCAAGGATTCCCACCTAAGGATTCAATAATTTTAACAACCTAAGAAGGCGGCAAAGATTTCCACATTAGGATCCAACAATTTCAATAGTTGTAAAAATCCATCTTTATGGCATCCCTTTGCTCATCGGTAACCTACATGCAAATCAGCAATAATCCAAAACTTATATAAATAAACTAGGCAAAATATCTTTTTTTATCCTTTAACTTTATCTCGGGGTCCATTTTGGTCCCTCAATTTTAAAAAGTTTCAAGTTGATCCTTTAATTGTTCAAACAGCGTCATTTAGGTCCTTTCCATCTACTTGTCACAAACAGCGTCTATTTCTGCACGCGTGAGCATCAGACATGACATATGTTCATACACGTGGCATATGTTCATTACCAAAGTCGCTAAAATTCCAAAAAAAATCTCCAAATTTTGGCTTCACTAAGAATTAAGCCCACAATTTTTTTGGATGCTTGGAAAGACATTGTACCACTAGGACACATCAAATATGTTTTAATTAGTTTTACAAATCCAATATATATTAACAAATAAACAAATAAACAAGTTGAATAATCTCACTCTCATTTTTTTTTCTATTGAATCTCATGAAAATGCAAACATCATAACCCTATATCATTGTAAAATCACATGAATCCGCAACAAAAGAGAAAAAAAAACTATTGCAACCAGTGGCGGAGCCACATGGTACTAAGGGGGTGCAAGTGAACCCCCTGAATTCTTAAAACTTGCACCTATAATCCTATATTTTTATATTTTGCACCCCCTGACTTTTGAACTTTGCACCACAAGCCACAAAACCTTAAGTAACAGTTCTGATAATCATTTAATATCAAAAGAGAGAAACAAATTTTCTATTGATTTGATGATAGGATGGAGATAGATAAACTTACAAAAATTTTATGTGTCAGTATGTACAACATTTTTAATTAATAAATTGTTAATGAGTAGTACTAGTATTATAAATAATACTGGTATTAGTTAAAATCACAATGTTTATTATATCACTACATCTACTACAAGTGTTGTCAAAGTATATATATATATATATATATATATAATAAAAATTAATTCTATTAAAATATTAATATAAAATTTTGCACCCCCTGGTCTGGGGTCCTGCCTCCGCCACTGATTGCAACGTACTCTAATCTAACAGTCCAAACATTACCTCGAATTCACAAGATGTAAAAAATACGGCAAGAGCACGAAGAACACTAAACCCTAAATTTCAATTTGAAGCCAATCATGCGAAATTGAAGTCATCAAGTATAAGGATATGAATCAGCAAAAACGAAATGGTATCAAGAAAATCTAGAAATCAAGCAAAAATAACATAGCCGGAATCTGGAAATAATTCCAGATTCCGATGAAGATTTCGGCGAGCTTACGTGTTTTTCGTGAAGCTTCTCTAGAATCAAGTGAGTGTGATTTTGATCTTATTAGGTAGGACACGTTGGTCGTTGCTTCATATGGATTTGAGAAATCAAAATAGGATCCTTAGACGGACTATTTTCTTCAAGAAAATTTCAATGCTGAAAATATGAATGGAAAAGTTGTTTGCAAAGTTGCATTGCTGCAGCAGTTGGGGTTATTTGAACATTCTTCTATTATTCTTGTTCGATGCAATTTCTCAGAAGGAGTTGTGTTGTACCCCAAATTTTACCCTTAGATGTCATCTTCATTTGTGCATCTTAGGTCAACCATGCTGCATAGCTAACCCTTTTATCAGGTTTTGCTTGTGTTTGTTCTCTTTTTATCAGGTGTTATCTTAAGGAGATTCAAGAGGTGATTGATCAAGTTTTTGGATGGAGCATTGAATCAAGCAAATCTCTAGGAGATGTCTCCATAACCAAATATCTATCCTTTTTTATTCACCCTTAATTATCTTTTCCGTTTCCAAACCATTTCCAATAATTATTTATTAACCATTTTTCTTATCCAAGTATCCTTTTTTTCTTTCTTAGCCATTATTCATTCTAAACATTTTCATACCTATTTTCATATTTAAAATCTTTTCTTTTTATTCAAATATCCATTAAAACCATAATTATTATCTTTTTTCCAAATCAACTTCTACCAATATCCATTCAATCACTCATCCAATTATCAAATTACCCAAAATCTATTTATCCATATCCATTTCTCTTAGCCCATTTCTATTTTACATATTTTCATTTATTGTCATTATTATCACATATTTCTATTTTAATATCCATTACATAAAAATCAAAAAAATCCATTACAACCATAAAGCCCAATTCATATTTCTATTCTATCATATTACAATTAAAAATCCAATTCATAAAACCAACCCAGTGCATAATTTTCAGCCCCAATGTACCAGCTACAACAGCCACTAGCAAAACAACTTTCCAAGCCACAACCAAGTTGACACAATCTTCAAAATTTCCAAACTTCAGTTTAACACTGAACCCCCAAACCTTGTGTACGATGCTCCCAAAACCTTCAGCTAGCTATCACCTATAATCCACCAAACAAAAGGAGCATGTCAAACAAAAACGATACCACAGCCAAAAATTGTACGAATTAAGCACAAAAAACTGCAAGGAAAACAACCACTCGTACAAACCCGTACAAACCTCTTATCAGCCCTGCTGCGTTTCAACCTCCATGCCATCATGCCTGCTAGCGACAAAGACTCGTCGTAACGGTAACATGCAACAGGACCAGAAGCAATAACAGTCAAATTCAAAAGAGATTTAAGAAACAAGTTTTTTTAAGGAAAGGAGGAGAAGAGATCGGGGAGAAGAAGGAGCCGGGGAAGTTCATCTAAAAAAAGGGACGAGATTGAAACTAGAAGAAAGGGGAAGAGAAACGAATCCATTTTTTTTCCAACTCCAAAATCACCCCTTCTTCTACCACCACCCCTTGTTTCCTTAATCTCACATCATCATCATCAATCTTTCACTTTTATTCAAACCTCCATCAACATCCTCACATCTTCACCAATTTCATAAATAACTCCACACTGCATTTCAAACAGAATCCTTCTACCATAACCTTGATTTTCTCCTTCTCTACCTTAAACTCACGAATGAACCACGCACACCACCACTCTCAACCATGCTCAAACTTTCACAATCCCTCGAACCCACTCTCAACAACACCCTAAAACACCCAAACCTCCACGAACATTCTTACGACAAAAACAACCATCCGAAACCAGACAACCCAGAAAAATCAGAGAGATTGAGAAGAGTGAGAAATGAACTGAATCGAACTAGAATAGAAGAAGAAACCCTAGCGTAGCTACATTCAAAATCACCAGTTTCAAACCCTTCAGAGAGCTCTCATTATAAGTGTTCTTTAGAGCTTTACATTGGATTTCTAAAGAATTCTGAGCTAGACCTCTTATCACAAGCAGAAAAGAAGAAGGTCAAATGTTTAATACAGACAAGTAAAACGTTACCTGAAGCTTTCGCTGAAGATCGTTGAGCTTGATTCTTTAAGAGGTATACTTCCAATCTTGAGCCTTTCTCCTGATTTTTCCTCTATATTGACCTCTGAGTGATTTTATCGCTTCTGTTGTCTAGATTTACTCGTTTTGGTAATTTTCTTAAAACTAGAGTTTGGTTTGGGAATGTTTTTTTATTTGGCAAGGAATTAGAAAAATCTAGGTTTAGATTTGGAATGAGGGGAAAAAGTTGAGAGAGGTTGATGTAGAGATTTATGGGTTTTGACGGTGGCTCGCCGGAGAATACGGCGGTTTCCACCGCATCTTCATCTTCTCTGGCGATGTTTTGATTTTTTGGTAAGGGGTTGTGCTATGTTTTGAGAGGTTTTTCAACGCAGAGAGAGAGAGAGAGAGAGGATCTGAAGAGTGATTTTGTTCTCTTCACGTTTTCCCTTTAATGTTTCTGTTTTTGATCCCAGGCGTGTCTAGTCATACCGGTGACAAGTGTCACCGGTTCCCCACTCTCCCTGGTTTATGTGTAACGCACCTCTGAGGGTCCATGATGGACTCTCTTTTGATTTCTGTTACTGGGGGTTTGGTTGGTCAGATCTTAGATCTGACGATTGGTAAGAGAGGTCTTTGGTAGAGACTATTCAGTTGCTCCTCATTGGATCATACGGGTTAAGTGTTCCTGGGCCTAATCAGACTTTGTTATTCACACCCCCTAAGAGCCCATTTAGGCTTCCCTCTTGTTTGTGAGTTGCTGTTTACACCCCTGTTTCTTTTTATTTTAATTTAATTAATTTATTTTAAGTTAAGTCTTAGTTTAATTTAGGATAATCTTCTTTTTAGTTTAATTAATTTAGTGTTTCTAAGTCCTCTTGATTAAGATTAGGATTATTAATTAATTTTAATTAAATTAGTTTAATTTATTTAAGATAATTATTTTCTAATTAGCTTTTTAATCACTAACAAGATAATTTAATTAATATTAATTAGTTGGGTTTAATTAACTATTTAGTTAATTATTTCCCTTAGGTTTAATTAATCATTTTATTTAGGCTTCCATTTTGTTTATCTTTAACCTAATTAGGTTTTATTATTTCAAATCATCTTGTTTTTATTTTGAACTTAACCTTTGATGAATATTGTAATTTGTGTTTTGCATCTAATCTTGCACTTGACACTTGTTACCTTTTGTGACTTATCTTTCCCCCATTCCAAAGGAAGGTGAAATATGTTGACTCATAAGTCATTGACCTCCCACCTTAACCTAAGTAACCTCTTAGGAGAAAAATTTATTTCTTGGCCTCATCAGAGCTATAGAAATCATAACTAGCCTTAGGAGAGAGTTCTTACACTCTTGGTGATATTCATCCTAATGAATAATCACTTTCCCTACTGGCTAAAACATAACATAGGTCCATTACAACTAGATTTAGAGAGTTCTTAAACTCTACAATGAGCTTGTACTCATTTCCCCTCTGAATATTGACCATAGTCAATAGTTCAGTAGAAGTAGAACTACGCGTACTCTGATTTTATTCCCGAGGATACGTAGGCGTAAGGTGCGATGCCTTATCGAGTATACTTAGATACTAACCCCTAGGGTTTCAACCTTTAACATAGAACCTTTAGCAAACATAAGCTAACATTAAAACAAGAGGTTCCCGTAGGGTACTACGGATGTTTAGGGTGTTAATACCTTCCCTAGGTGTAACCAACCCCCGAACCTTAGATCGCCCCCATTTAGGTTTTTCTAACTATCTTGAACCTTTCCTTTGGATAAATCAAAGTCGGTTGTAAAAGAAAATGATGCAAGTTAATTAATAGCTTGTTATCCGATTTTCACCACAACAGAAATTGTGACTTCACTGGGGAGATGTAAGACCTATTGTTGGTCCTTTCCTAAGAGGGTTAAGCCTATCTTGTTTTTATGTTATTCACGTTTGCTTGTTTGCTTGTATATGCTTATGTATGTCATATTTGCTTATATACTTGTATCTTTGTTCTTGCTTTATTATCCTGCTTATCTTGGGTTGATATAGTATCTATGAGTGAGGTAAATCCTAACCCGGACTCGAGTACACTTATGATAGGATAGTGGATATAGTTAAGGAGACTTTGGGGAAGTTGAATTCCAAAAGAGTTGACTTGAGATTCCACACTCAGTTGAGGCCCTCTTGAGAGTTTAGTCATGTTGAACGATCTTATTCGTGAAAGCGTGCTACTCTCAACCTAGGAGCCCATGATATTGAGAACCGTAGTTACCAAACCCCACTAAGCCTTTTTAGGATGTAGTGTGGTGACCATGATGGAGTCTATTTCTGAATTGGTTGTCACGCGATACTACACTCAGACGAGATTCTCTTGAGAATTTTGTTGATTACCAAGTCATTTAGGAAGTCGATAAAATTCTAAAGATGGATTGTAGACTCTGGGAACTCTTTAGAACCTTGTTCGGCAGGTGAAAAGCAGTAATACATACCTATTGGGATGGGTAGACCATGGCTTCATTCATGAGACCTATAAACCTAGGGCTTGTTTGTTTTGTTGTGTGTACATATGTTTGTGCTCGTGTGCTTTATGCATCTCTACATTCAAGCATTCTTAGCCCTTTTGGTTTCAAGGAACTCAAATGTTAGTTTCCTTTTCGAAGATCAATAGAGATCAGGGATTTTAAAACAAAAACTTCTTCTGTTTTCCAAAAAAGTTTGCAACCTGCCTTTGAGTTCCTTGAAACCATTTAGCTTGCATTAGCATCTCTTTTTCATCATGTCATAGCATGTGCATTTCCTCTCTGTCTTCGTCTCATGTCACTGTTTTCCCTTCAGAATCGTCTTTGAATCGACACTCAAGCCAAACTCGACAAAGGATGTCTGAACAATACTGTGAAATGGATAGAGTCAACAATGAATTGAGTGAGCTCCAAGGAGGAATAGGGAAAATTCTGGAAGCAATTCAAGTTATGAGTGCAAGGATGGATACACAAACGACGGTGGTCTCTGAGATTATCACTACAACTGTAGAACCTCCCATTACTATTGTGAACCCCACTTTAGGCATGCCTTTTAACTTTATGCGTGCTCCAGCCGTCACTTCTACTCAACAACCTGTTCCCTTGGTTAATGAGGATTTTCAAGCTATTCCTACCTTCACTCCAGCAACAGTGCAAGCTCAGGTGCGCCCAATTTTTCAGAACCCACATCCGGTTTATGATCATGTCAATATGTCCGAAGAAGGGGATAATCGACATGAAAGGTTAAAGGAAAGTGTAGAGACAATGCGGAGGAAATTGGAAGCAATGGAGAGGAGCAATGTATCTAATACTAATGTTAAAGATATGTGCTTAGTCTCAGGCTTGGTAATTCCACCCAAGTTCAAACTACCCAATTTTGACCTATACTCTGGTGTGACCTGTCCTAAGTCGCATTTGGTCATGTATTACCGACGAATGGCTGCATTTATGGATAATGATAAGTTGATGATCCACTGCTTCCAAGATAGTTTGAAAGGGGCTGTCGCAAAGTGGTATTTGACTTTGGACCAATCTAGGATCCGATGTTTTCAAGATGTATCTGACGCTTTTGTAAAACATTACAAATATAACATGGACCTGGCGCCAGATCGTAGACAATTACTGAGTATGTCACAGAGCGATACCGAGTCTTTTAAAGAGTACGCACAAAGATGGAGGGAGTTGGATTCATAGGTAGAGCCACCTTTATCTGAAAAAGAGTTAACTGATTGGTTTGTTGACACAGTGAGACCGGAATTTTATGAAAGGATGATCAGTAGCCTGTCTGCTAATTTTTTCGATATTGTGGCTGTGGGGATTAAAGTAGAGCTTGGTCTGAAGAGTGGAAAAATGACCAAGAGAGCTGGTAGTTCAAGCGACGATGCCAAGATATACTTCAAAAGGGAAGGAGATACCAATGTGGTGATGACGAACGAAAGGAAGAAAAATCAGTTCTGGAAGCGTCAGCAGCAACAATAGTGTTATTCTGTTCAGCAACCTTATATGGCCACCATCACGCCAACATTCAACCATCAAGCTTCTATTTATCAGCCGGTTCCTCAACCACCAGTGTATCAACGAGCGCCCAACGCTCCTGCTTATCGCCAACAGACTCAAGTTTCTCGTCAGAATATTCCAGGCAAAAGAAGGGGTGGAAGGCCTCCGATTCCTCCCATTCCTATGACGTATACAGCATTGTATCCTGTTTTAGTGCAACAAGGATTAATAACTACAAGGTCATCAGTCCCACCTCCTGATCCGCTTCCACCTTTTTACAATCCCAATGCTCATTGTGCATTCCATGAAGGTGCACCAGGCCATAATTTAGAAGGTTGTTTTGCTTTGAAGCATATTGTGAAGGACTTAGTGGAGAGAAACATTTTGTCTTTCGATGGTTCCCAGCCTAATATCAAGAGCAATCCTTACTCGCTCATGAGATAAGTGATGCTGTGGAGGATGTATCAAGACAAAGAGGGATTGGTGTCTCCTCTTTGATTTTCTGTATTTTGATTCCCTAAAGTTGGCAATCTTTGGGTTGTTTCAGCAATTTTATTTTATTTCCTTTGCACTTTGAATTTGTATTTGCTTATAAGCTTTGTTGTACTTTCAGATTGGCAAGGTTAATGAAATGTTTGTGCATCTTTTGGATTAAGTCCATTCGTTTCACTCATATAATTTTTATCGCCATGCAAAAAAAATATATCTCCATCTTGTTTCTTTCCCTTTATCAAACTGTTTGTTTAAACAAAGATTGGGGAGGATGATGAAAACCTCATGTTCATAATTGTTGTGGTATACTTTCAAATTAACCTCGCCGAGGATGTAAGGCATTGTTTCACATTTCCTAAACATTCGAGAAGTAAGGATGATAATCCCTTTGTTAACCCCTTCGAACCTAGAAGTAGGAGTTTTCTTTCCTTACACACAAAAAATAAACTTAAATCTCAACCTTGGGGGAAGGGTAGTTCTTAGTTTAACTCGGTTATGCATTTAAACACGAGCGCTTCATATAAGGCGCCAGTTAGCTTTCAAATCAAGTGACTTCCTACTTTTGGAGATTTGAACGTATATCTTGAGTTAACTGAGCGTAGGATTGGAATTCATCCTTTGTTTCGTAAACCATGAACCATACCACATTACAACCCCTAAAAGACCTAATTGAGGTAAAGTTTGTTTTGAAAAGCATACTACAGCAAGGTTGAGTAACCTGACTCCTAATAATCTTTGTTACTCGCGTGTGTTGGTCACTTCCTTAATGACTAGACCCACCTTTGTTTTTGACTATTTAATCATTTCACTGTGCGTTTTTTATCAAAGCTTTGTTTTCAAACTTTGCATTAAATTTTGCCAATTTTTTGATGAACGATACTTGTTTGCAAAAACAATTCAATATCAAAGGAATCCCAACAAATACAGCCAGCTAGGGGATTCGACTTGATAAAGGAAGCTCAGTCAGGGACAACCAAGTGGAAGGATTTGCCAATCTACCGAATCAGGGGCAGAACTCGTCCGAAGTTCAAAATACTGCAACAAGTCTTCTTCAGGTCATCTTATGACAAGTGCGGACTTCAGTGACCCATTAACAGGGGCAAGTTTTGTTCCCCAGTCGTTTCTACTACAGCTTGAGTATTATGAATATAGTTGAACTGGGACATTTATGCCTAGGTTCATTTCTTTTCAAAAGTTTGAAGACATTGAAGCATCTGGTGCGTCAATTCTTCTGTGAAATCCTTTTGATGACTTACCTTCACAAACCAGTTAATCAGAGGCAGTCAAATCGAGATTCGGTAAATCTCTAAAAGGCCAATCAGTTTGGGGCATCTCTTCCCCAGTTGTCAACAACCATTCTGAAAAACAAGTTTAAAGGCTCTGTTGTGCAAACGCCGTTAATCTGGGGCAGTTACGCCGAGATCTCTCCAAGAGTTTGAAGATATTGAAACACCTTGTATGCCAATTCTTCTATAAAATCCTCTTGTTATCGTCTTCTGACAGACCATATAGCCTGGGGCAGATAAGATTTGAAGATGATCACTATGCCAGTGGGATGCAGAATTACTTTTCTTGTAATATCCTTTGCTAGCTTCCCAATAAGTTGTTACTTCAGCTAATCTTGACAATTCTCCATGGATTCTTCTCCAACAAAGAGATCAAGCTCATGATTGCAATCCTCATGATGTTATACCACAGGCGGAATACTCTTTTCACCAGTGAAGTTATTGATTCTTCTTCATCACCAGTATTGGTCCAGCCCTTTGAGTTTGGCTGGGTATCCTTGTTGAGACGTTTATTTCATCTCCAGTTTCGCTTCTTGTCTGTTTTGTCAGCGTAAGCATAAGTATGGCATAAGCTCATATGCATCTTAGCATTTTTAGCTTTTCCGCTTCCTTTTCTGGTGTTTTCCTGTTTTGGTTCACTTTGGTGTTTGTCTCCCCAAGTGACTGGGTTTGTTTATTCACTCCAATAGAAAGTCAGCCTTAGGCATAAAGTGCCCATCTTTTCTGAATTCCCCACAGAGTTTGATTCTTGTGGATGACGGTTGGTTCAGTTACCTTTTCCACATGTGGATAAGATAAAATCCCATTTGAGTTCTTTCCTCAATTGGAGTCTTGTTTGACCGTTTCTTTCTAGTTTGTTCCTAGATTGAACTTTGGTACCTGGAAGATGTGGTTTTAACCTATCTTTGAACGTGCATTTATTTTGCACCGTTTCTCGCAGAAGCATCTTTTACTGATCCTCATTGAAGACATAATTATTTCTCCAACATTGTTGTGATATCAACATATCTTTGAAGCATCAATCTCTTGAAGAAGCTTGGCAGTCTCTTATAAGCAGCTTATCTATCTCTGGTACTATTCAACCTCTTCGCAACCTTAATTGGGTATTCCCCAGGAAGCCTTATCTTCAGTTATGCAACCCCGGTACTTGTAACGCCCCAGTTTTGTCAGTTTTTATTTAATCGAGTCGTGTGATTATTTTATTATTATTTTATTGTATTTTCGACTTTTATATGAAAATATGTTAGTTTTCAATGTTGTGATATTTTATCGGGTTTTGGGAACATTTGCGAGATATTTGAGTGTGGGGGTATTTTGGTCATTTCATAATATTTTCATTTAGTTAGAAAGAATAGAAAATAGAAAGAGAGAAAAATAAAGAGAAAGAAAAAGAGAAGAAGGAAAAGGGGAGAAAAGAGAATAAGAGAAGAAAAAGTGAGAAAATCTTGGAAAATCAAGAAAACAACTTCTAGAATCGATTTAATCGGGTAAGGGTGCGAAACTCGATTATTGTATACTTGTCTATGATTATGTATGTGTGTTTGTGGTTGTTATTGGATTGAAATGGAAAAATTTAGTAAAAACCCATATTATGTAAAATTGATTAGAAATCGGTTAAATGTGTTGGGAATCATGTTTTTAGTGTTCATTATTGTTGGTACAGGATAGATACATGTTGTTAGACGTTGTATTGGTGTTTTTCTGAGTATTGGATGATGATTTGGAGGATTTTGGGTTGAAACCCGTAGCACAATTTTCTGCAGAATTTTCTTCTGGTTTTTCCAGGTCATACGCGTATGGGGCATGTTCATACGCGTATGGACCTTGGCAATACGCATAACATGGGCGAGGCATGGGCCAATACGCGTATGGATTTTCAATTTTCTCGGCCATCTGCCCATTTGCGTATGGTACGCGTAACATTTTAGGGCATACGCGTACGGTGTTGGGCATACGCGTAAGGACTTTTACACGTGAATTTTGGGAAAAATGAATCTCTGCCCATACGCGTATCGGTCAGGGTAATACGCTTATGGTCTGGATAATTGTAAAATGGGACTTTTCAAAATATCGTTTTCGTTTTTCTTTCGTAACTTGTGTTCCGTTTATCCGATTTTTACATTCTTGGTATCGTTGGAAAGCTATTGAGCTGTACTTTCTTATTATGATGATTTGGAAATTGTTAGTCGATTTAATTATGTCGGGAATTTGGAATAGTGTCGGTTTGTCGACTTTGTCGTTGTAACTGTGCGTAATTGATGTGTGTAATGCAAGGTGATGTTATATGATGTAAATGTACGTGTTTAGATGGTGTTGAGACGATTGGTGACGGTATGGCAATTAAATGCATTGTTTTGGGCTTAAATTGCAAAGCATGATTTATGTTAAGTGAGATGGTTGCCGATATGTGTGCATTTGAATGTCATGAGTCATGGTATGCTGAGCATCATGATATGCATTGTTGTGACGTCCTGAGTGACGGATTGATTCCAGAGGGAATCCGCTATAACATCGTGTGCCTTATGCCAAGAGGTATGAGCGATGATTATAGATGATCGTGTGCCTTATACACAGAGGTGTGAGTGATCGGGTCGTGTGCCTTATACAAAGAGGTGTGAGCGATCCATAAACATCGTGTGCCTTATACAAAGAGGTGTGAGCGACGGGGAATATCGTATGCCCGACGGGGAGTTACATTAAGTAACGAGCGATGATTCCAGTAGAGTTCCTGAGTGAACTAGTGATGAGAAACATTGGAAGTCGGTACCGCATGTGCATATGCATAGAGTCGTTGTGTCGGTCTCTTGCATTTGCATAAATCATTAATGTTTTGTTTATGGATGGAATTGATAAAGTGATATATGGATATGTGTTGGTGATGGAAATATGGATTATACCTTGTGTGGTATTGTGTTTGAATACTGGTATGAGTTGTGGTGAGAACCGTATATATATGTATTTTTATGTTATATATATAATTGTATGCAATTATATTATGATTGTTTTTCTCACCCTTCTGCTGTTTTATAATGATCTATGAGGCATTGCAGATTAGAGTTGTTGAGGGTCTTTTGTGAAGCTTAGGACTTCATTCTTTTGTCGGTCGGCTCTGATATGTGACACCGGGTAGTTAGGGAGGCCGTTTGTGATTATTGTGTATCTTTATGGGCAGGTGTTGTATGTTTTGTTTCAATATAATGTGATTTCCCCCGTCTATGCCATGATAATCTAAATGTACTCTGATGAAATTTTGAATTTTCTTTTACCGTTTTATTTAATTGGGGGTAAAGATTGGGGGCGTCACATTAAGTGGTATCAGAGCCAGTTTGTGTTAGTTTGTGCCAGTCCGTGTCAGTTGTATCAGTCCTTGTTGGTCGTTGTTGTTGGGTGAGCTGTTTGTTTAACCATAGTTGTTGTTATTGGAAATGAACAGAATATGGCTGGTAGGAACGACGCTGCTTTGGCTGCTGCTATGCAAGCTATGGCTCGTGCTGTGCAGGGTACACCTAATGCTGCAGGTAATGATGAGTTCAGGAAGAACAAACCGCCTGTCTTCAAAGGAAGATATGATCCTGATGGTGCACAGATTTGGCTTAAAGAGATTGAAAGGATTTTCTGGGTTATGGATTGTGCTGAGGATCAGAAGGTGAGACTGGGTACTCACATGTTACTGGAAGAAGCTGATGATTAGTGGGTTAGTACTCGTCGTGTGTTGGAAGCTGCAGAGGAGGAGATCACTTGTGTTGTGTTTAGCATTGAGTTTCTGAGGAGGTATTTTCCTGAAGATGTAAGAGGAAAGAAGGAAATTGAGTTCTTGGAACTGAAACAAGGTAATATGCCTGTTGTTGATTATACTACTAAGTTTGTGGAACTTGTACAATTCTATCCCCATTATGCTGAAGCGACCGCGAGAATTTTCTAAGTGTGTGAAGTATGAGAACGGATTGCGTCCTGAGATAAAGCAGGCAATTGGTTATCAAAGGATTTGGAGGTTTTCTGATTTGGTGGATTGTTGTAGGATTTACGAGGAGGACAGTAAGGCTCGTTCTACTCACTATAGGAGTGTGAGCGAGAGGAAAGGGAAGCAACAGTTCCATGGTGGTCCTTATGTAACACCAGCTGATAAAGGTAAACAAAGGGGAAATTTTGAGAAAAGGTCAAGTGGAGGAGGAATGTCTGGTCCTTTAAGATGTTATAGATGTGGTGATGTAGGACATCATCAGTTCGAATGTAAGAAGGATTTTAGGTAGTGTTCTAACTGTGGAGGTGTAGGACACATTGCAGCTGATTGTAAGAGGAACGTGGTGAAGTGTTTCAATTGTGGTGAGCTTGGACATGTTAGTACAAAGTGCCCGAAACCAAAGCAAGCTCCAGCTGGTGGGAAAGTTTTTGCCTTAGCAGGAACTCAGACTTCTAGTGCAGATCGTTTGATCAGAGGTACTTATTTTATTAATAGTACTCCTTTAGTTGCTACTATTGATACTGGAGCGACTCATTCGTTTATTTCGTCTGAGTGCGCGAAGCATTTGAATCTTATGTTGTCTTCGATGGGTGGTGAAATGGTTATTGAGACTCCAGCAATGGGGTCAGTAACTACTTCTTTGGTTTGTCTAAGTTGTCCTTTGACCATTTATGGTAAAGACTTTGAGATGGATTTGATGTGTTTACCGTTGGAGGGTTTAGTTGTGGTTCTGGGAATGAATTGGTTGCAATTCAATCGGGTTCATATTGATTCTTATCATAAGCTGGTAAGGTTTCCTTCTCTTGAGGAAGACGAAGACTCGAGTTTCTTATCTACCAAAGAGTTTAAGAGACTTTTGGCGGATGAAGCTCAGTTGTTTGGGTTGTTTGCATCTTTGACTGTGGATAGTCAAGTTTCACTTGATGTGTTTCTTGTTGTGTGTGAATTTCCGGAAGTGTTTCCTGAGGATATTTCAGATTTGCCGCCAGAGAGAGAGGTGGAGTTTTCTATAGATCTAGTTCCTGGTACTAGACCTGTTTCTATGTCACCTTATCGTATGTCGGCATCTGAGTTGGTTGAGTTAAAGAAACAGTTGAATGAGTTGTTGGAAAAGAGGTTTGTAAGACCTAGTGTTTCTCCTTGGGGTGCTCCAGTTTTATTGGTGAAGAAGAAAGATGGAAGTATGCGGTTGTGTATTGATTATCGTCAGTTGAATAAGGTGACGATTAAGAATAAGTATCCTCTTCCAAGGATTGATGATCTGATGGATCAGTTGGTTGGTGTGTGTGTGTGTTCAGTAAAATTGATTTGAGATCAGGGTATCATCAGATTAGGGTGAAGGAGGAAGATATTCAGAAGACGGCTTTTAGGACACGTTACGGTCATTATAAATATTCTGTGATGCCGTTCGGGGTTTCTAATGTGTCAGGTGTGTTTATGGAGTACATGAATCGTATTTTCCACGAGCATTTGGATCGATTTGTTGTTGTGTTTATCGATGACATTTTGATTTATTCTAAGTCTCGGGAGGAGCACGCGGAGCATTTGCGTATTGTTTTGCAGGTTTTGAAAGAAAGGAAGCTTTTTGCCAAATTGTCTAAGTGTGAATTCTGGTTGTCGGAGGTGAGTTTTCTTGGACACGTGATTTCAGGTAATGGTATTTCTGTGGATCCATCTAAAGTAGAAGCAGTTCTATAATGGGAGGCTCCGAGATCTGTTACTGAAATTCGAAGCTTTTTGGGTTTGGCCGGATATTATCGAAGGTTTATTGAGGGTTTTTCTAAGCTAGCACTTCCTTTGACCCAGTTGACTTGTAAAGGACAAGCGTTTATTTGGGATATTCGGTGCGAGGAAAGTTTTAATGAGCTGAAGAAAAGATTGACGACAGCTCTGATTTTGATTTTGCCGAATCGTAATGAGCCATTTGTGGTTTATTGTGATGCGTTTTTTATTGGTCTAGGTGGTGTTCTAATGCAGGAAGGTAAGGTGGTGGCGTATGCTTCAAGGCAGTTGAGAGTGCATGAGAAAAATTATCCTACTCATGATCTTGAATTAGCAGCGGTGGTTTTTGTGTTGAATATTTGGAGGCATTATCTCTACGGTGCAAGGTTTGAAGTCTTTAGTGATCATAAAAGTTTGAAATATTTGTTTGATCAGAAAGAGCTAAATATGAGGCAACGTAGATGGTTGGAATTTTGGAAGGACTATGACTTTGGCTTGAATTACCATCCTGGTAAAGCTAATGTGGTAGCCGATGCGTTGAGCCGAAAATCGTTGCATATGTCCGCTTTAATGGTTAAGGAGTGGGAACTTTTGGAATCGTTTAGAGACTTGAGTTTGGTTTGTGAAGTTACGTCGGATAGCGTGAGGCTTGGAATGTTAACGATTACTAATGATTTTCTGATGACTGTTAGTGAGAAGCAGAAACTGGATGTGAAATTGGTGGATTTGATGTTGGTGGGAGAAAAAGATGCGAGTAGTGATTTTAAAGTGGATATTAATGGTGTTTTGAGATTCCGAGGTAGGATTTGTATTCCTGACGATGCGGAGTTGAAAAAGATGATTTTGGAGGAAGGACACCGGATTAATTTGAGTATACATCCGGGAGTGAATAAGATGTACCAAGATTTGAAGAAGATTTTCTGGTGGTCTGGATTGAAAAGAGATGTGGCTCAGTTTGTTTATGCATGTTTGACTTGTTAGAAATCAAAGGTGGGACATCTGAGGCCTAGTGGTTTGTTGCAGCCGTTGGATATTCCTGAGTGGAAGTGGGATAGCATTTCCATGGATTTTGTAACGGGGTTGCCAAATACTTAGCAAGGGCGTAATGCTATTTGGGTAGTTGTTGATAGGCTGACTAAATCGGCTTATTTCATTCCAGTTGACATTATTTTTACTTTGGAGAGGTTGGCAGAGATTTACATTAGTGTGATTGTGAAATTGCATGGGGTTCCGTTGAGTATTGTTTCGGATCGAGATCCGAGGTTTACTTTGAGATTTTGGGAAATTTTATAGAAGGTGTTGGGTTCTAAATTGAGATTGAATTCGGCTTATCATCCGCAGACGGATGGTCAGACAGAGAGGACGATTCAGTCGTTGGAAGATTTGTTGAGGGCGTGTGTTTTGGAACAAGGTGGTGCGTGGGATAGTTATCTTGCATTGATTGAATTCACATATAATAACAGTTTCCATTTTAGTATTGGAATGGCACCGTTTGAAGCGTTGTATGGACGAAGGTGTCGAACACCTTTGCGTTGGCACGAATCAGGTGAGAGTTCGGTGGTTGGACCAGAGTTGGTTCAACAGACGACGGAGAAAGTGAAGCTTATTCGGGAGAAAATGAAGGCTGCTCAGAGTAGACAAAAGAGTTATCATGATCGGAGACGGAAGGATCTTGAGTTCCAAGAGGGCGATCATGTATTTCTAAGGGTTACGCCGGTAATGGGTGTGGGTCGTGCATTGAAATCGAAGAAAGTTACTTCTCATTTTATTGGTCCTTACCAGATATCTGCGAGAGTGGGTGTTGTAGCTTATAGGGTGGCATTGCCGCCGAATCTGTCGAATTTGCACAATGTGTTCCATGTTTCACAGCTTCGGAAGTATGTTCCGGATCCATCGCATGTGATTCTGATGGATGAGGTTGAGGTAAGGGAGAACCTTACAGTTGAGGATTACCAGTTAGGATTTTGGATCGCGAGGTGAAGCGGTTGAGAGGCAAGGATATTGCACTTGTGAAGGTGGCGTGGGGAGGCGCTGCTGAGGGCAATTTGACTTGGGAGTTGGAGAGTCGTATGCGGGAGTCGTATCCAGAGTTGTTCGTCTCAGGTATATTTTCGAGGACGAAAATTTCTAAGTGGGGGAGAGTTGTAATGCCCCAGTTTTGTCAGTTTTTATTTAATCGAGTCGTGTGATTATTTTATTATTATTTTATTGTATTTTTTACTTTTATGTGAAAATATGTTAGTTTTCAATGTTGTGATATTTTATCGGGTTTTGGGAACATTTGCGAGATATTTGAGTGTGGGGGTATTTTGGTCATTTCATAATATTTTCATTTAGTTAGAAAGAATAGAAAATAGAAAAAGAGAAAAATAGAGAGAAAGAAAAAGAGAAGAAGGAAAAAGGGGAGAAAAGAGTAGAAGAGAAGAAAAAGTGAGAAAATCTTGGAAAATCAAGAAAACAACTTCTAGAATTGATTTAATCGGGTAAGGGTGCGAGACTCGATTATTGTATACTTGTCTATGATTATGTACGTGTGTTTGTGGTTGTTATTGGATTGAAATGGAAAAATTTAGTAAAAACCCATATTATGTAAATTGATTAGAAATCGGTTAAATGTGTTGGGAATCATGTTTTTAGTGTTCATTCTTGTTGGTACAGGATAGATACATGTTGTTAGACGTTGTATTAGTGTTTTTCTGAGTATTGGATGATGATTTGGAGGATTTTGGGTTGAAACCCGTAGCACAATTTTCTGCAGAATTTTCTTCTGGTTTTTCCAGGTCATACGCGTATGGGACATGTTCATACGCTTATGGACCTTGGCAATACGCGTAACATGGGCGAGGCATGGGCCAATACGCGTATGGATTTTCAATTTTCTCGGCCATCTGCCCATTTGCGTATGGTACGCGTAACATTTTAGGGCATACGCGTAAGGTGTTGGGCATACGCGTAAGGACTTTTACACGTGAATTTTGGGAAAAATGAATCTCTGCCCATACGCGTATGGCTCAGGGTAATACGCTTATGGTCAGGATAATTGTAAAATGGGACTTTTCAAAATATCGTTTTCGTTTTTCTTTCGTAACTTGTGTTCCGTTTATCCGATTTTTACATTCTTGGTATCGTTGGAAAGCTATTGAGCTGTACTTTCTTATTATGATGATTTGGAAATTGTTAGTCGATTTAATTATGTCGGGAATTTGGAATAGTGTCGGTTTGTCGACTTTTGCCGTTGTAACTGTGCGTAATTGATGTGTGTAATGCAAGGTGCTGTTATATGATGTAAATGTACGTGTTTAGATGGTGTTGAGATGATTGGTGGCTGTATGGCAATTAAATGCATTGTTTTGGGCTTAAATTGCAAAGCATGATTTATGTTAAGTGAGGTGGTTGCCGATATGTGTGC
This sequence comes from Lathyrus tuberosus, assembly GCA_022829125.1. NCBI lineage: Eukaryota > Viridiplantae > Streptophyta > Magnoliopsida > Fabales > Fabaceae > Lathyrus > Lathyrus tuberosus. The sequence goes on from JALAZF010000103.1 coordinate 5,131,705, forward strand.
ATTTGAATGTCATGAGTCATGGTATGCTGAGCATCATGATATACATTGTTGTGACGTCCTGAGTGATGGATTGATTCCAGAGGGAATCTGCTATAACATCGTGTGCCTTATGCCAAGAGGTGTGAGCGATGATTATAGATGATCGTGTGCCTTATACATAGAGGTGTGAGTGATCGGGTCGTGTGCCTTATAAAAAGAGGTGTGGGCGATTCATAAACATCGTGTGCCTTATACAAAGAGGTGTGAGCGACGGGGAACATCGTATGCCCGACGGGGAGTTACATTAAGTAACGAGCGATGATTCCAGCAGTGTTCCTGAGTGAACTAGTGATGAGAAACATTGGAAGTCGGTACCGCATGTCCATATGCATAGAGTCGTTGTGTCGGTCTCTTGCATTTGCATAAATCATTAATGTTTTGTTTATGGATGGAATTGATAAAGTGATATATGGATATGTGTTGGTGCTGGAAATATGGATTATACCTTGTGTGGTATTGTGTTTGAATACTGGTATGAGTTGTGGTGAGAACCGTATATATATGTATTTATATGTTATATATAATTGTATGCAATTATATTATGATTGTTTTTCTCACCCTTCTGCTATTTTATAATGATCTATGAGGCATTGCAGATTAGAGTTGTTGGGGGTCTTTTGTGAAGCTTAGGACTTCATTCTTTTGTCGGTCGGCTCTGATATGTGACACCGGGTAGTTAGGGAGGCCGTTTGTGATTATTGTGTATTATGTATATATATATATATATATCTTTTGGCTTGTACATGTATAACTTGATGTATGACAAACTTTTCATGTGATATATATATATATATATATATATATATATATATATATATATATATATATGATATTCAGTTTTAGATTTTCCGCTTTTATTCTAAAATCTGAAATGTGGGTGTAAGGAACTGAGTTCCTCTGTTGATTGCTACCCCACTATTGCATATCTTTATGGGCAGGTGTTGTATGTTTTGTTTCAATATAATGTGATTTCCCCCGTCTATGCCATGATAATCTAAATGTACTCTGATGAAATTTTGAATTTTCTTTTACCGTTTTATTTAATTGGGGGTAAAGATTAGGGGCGTCACATTAAGTGGTATCAGAGCCACTTTGTGTCAGTTTGTGCCAGTCCGTGTCAGTTGTGTCAGTCCTTGTTGGTCGTTGTTATTGGGTGAGTTATTTGTTTAACCATAGTTGCTGTTATTGGAAATGAACAGAATATGGCTGGTAGGAACGACGCTGCTTTGGCTGCTGCTATGCAAGCTATGGCTCGTGCTGTGCAGGGTGCACCTAATGCTGCAGGTAATGATGAGTTCAAGAAGAACAAACCGCCTGTCTTCAAAGGAAGATATGATCTTGATGGTGCACAGATTTGGCTTAAAGAGATTGAAAGGATTTTCTGGGTTATGGATTGTGCTGAGGATCAGAAGGTGAGACTGGGTACTCACATGTTACTGGAAGAAGCTGATGATTAGTGGGTTAGTACTCGTCGTGTGTTGGAAGCTGCAGAGGAGGAGATCACTTGTGTTGTGTTTAGCATTGAGTTTCTGAGGAGGTATTTTCCTGAAGATGTAAGAGAAAAGAAGGAAATTAAGTTCTTGGAACTGAAACAAGGTAATATGTCTGTTGTTGATTATACTGCTAAGTTTGTGGAACTTGTGCAGTTATATCCCCATTATGCTGAAGCGACCTTGGAATTTTCTAAGTGTGTGAAGTATGAGAACGGATTGCGTCCTGAGATAAAGCAGGCAATTAGTTATCAAAGGATTCGGAGGTTTTCTGATTTGGTGGATTGTTGTAGGATTTATAAGGAGGACAGTAAGGCTCGTTCTACTCACTATAGGAGTGTGAGCGAGAGGAAAGGGAAACAATAGTTCCATGGTGGTCCTTATGTAACACCAGCTGATAAAGGTAAACAAAGGGGAAATTTTGAGAAAAGGTCAAGTGGAGGAGGAATGTCTGGTCCTTTAAGATGTTATAGATGTGGTGATGTGGGACATCATCAGTTCGAATGTAAGAAGGATTTTAGGAAGTGTTCTAACTGTGGAGGTGTAGGACACATTGCAGCTGATTGTAAGAGGAACATGGTGAAGTGTTTCAATTGTGGTGAGCTTGGACATGTTAGTACAAAGTGCCCGAAACCAAAGCAAGCTCCAGCTGGTGGGAAAGTTTTTGCCTTAGCAGGAACTCAGACTTCTAGTGCAGATCGTTTGATCAGAGGTACTTGTTTTATTAATAGTACTCCTTTAGTTGCTACTATTGATACTGGAGCGACTCATTCGTTTATTTCGTCTGAGTGTGCGAAGCGTTTGAATCTTGTGTTGTCTTCGATGGGTGGTGAAACGGTTATTGAGACTCCAGCAATGGGCTCAGTAACTACTTCTTTGGTTTGTCTAAGTTGTCCTTTGACCATTTATGGTAAAGACTTTGAGATGGATTTGGTGTGTTTACCATTGGAGGGTTTAGATGTGGTTCTGGGAATGAATCGGTTGCAATTCAATCGGGTTCATATTGATTGTTATCATAAGCTGGTAAGGCTTCCTTCTCTTGAGGAAGACGAAGACTCGAGTTTCTTATCTACCAAAGAGTTTAAGAGACTTTTGGCGGATGAAGCTCAGTTGTTTGGGTTGTTTGCATCTTTGACTGTGAATAGTCAAGTTTCACTTGATGTGTTTCCTGTTGTGTGTGAATTTTCGGAAGTGTTTACTGAGGATATTTCTGATTTGCCGCCAGAGAGAGAGGTGGAGTTTTCTATAGATCTAGTTCCTGGTACTAGACCTGTTTCTATGGCACCTTATCGTATGTCGGCATCTGAGTTGGTTGAGTTAAAGAAACAGTTGAATGAGTTATTGGAAAAGAGGTTTGTAAGACCTAGTGTTTCTCCTTGGGGTGCTCCAGTTTTATTGGTGAAGAAGAAAGATGGAAGTATGCGGTTGTGTATTGATTATCATCAGTTGAATAAGGTGACGATTAAGAATAAGTATCCTCTTCCAAGGATTGATGATCTGATGGATCAGTTGGTTGGTGTGTGTGTGTTCAGTAAGATTGATTTTAGATTAGGGTATCATCAGATTAGGGTGAAGGAGGAAGATATTCAGAAGACGGCTTTTAGGACACGTTACGGTCATTATAAATATTCTGTGATGCCGTTCGGGGTTTCTAATGCGCCAGGTGTGTGTATGGAGTACATGAATCGTATTTTCCATGAGCATTTGGATCGATTTGTTGTTGTGTTTATCGATGACATTTTGATTTATTCTAAGTCTCGGGAGGAGCACGCGGAGCATTTGCGTATTGTTTTGCAGGTTTTGAAAGAAAGGAAGCTTTTTGCCAAATTGTCTAAGTGTGAATTCTGGTTGTCGGAGGTGAGTTTTCTTGGACACGTGATTTCAGGTAATGGTATTTCTGTGGATCCATCTAAAGTAGAAGCAGTTCTACAATAGGAGGCTCCGAGATCTGTTACTGAAATTCGAAGCTTTTTGGGTTTGGCCGGATATTATCGAAGGTTTATTGAGGGTTTTTCTAAGCTAGCACTTCCTTTGACCCAGTTGACTTGTAAAGGACAAGCGTTCATTTGGGATATTCGGTGCGAGGAAAGTTTTAATGAGCTGAAGAAAAGATTGACGACAGCTCCGATTTTGATTTTGCCGAATCGTAATGAGCCATTTGTGGTTTATTGTGATGCGTCTTTGATTGGTCTAGGTGGTGTTCTGATGCAGGAATGTAAGGTGGTGGCGTATGCTTCAAGGCAGTTGAGAGTGCATGAGAAAAATTATCCTACTCATGATCTTGAATTAGCAGCGGTGGTTTTTGTGTTGAAGATTTGGAGGCATTATCTCTACGGTGCAAGGTTTGAAGTCTTTAGTGATCATAAAAGTTTGAAATATTTGTTTGATCAGAAAGAGCTAAATATGAGGCAACGTAGATGGTTGGAATTTCGGAAGGACTGTGACTTTGGCTTGAATTACCATCCTGGTAAAGCTAATGTGGTAGCCGATGCGTTGAGCCGAAAATCGTTGCATATGTCCGCTTTAATGGTTAAGGAGTGGGAACTTTTGGAATCATTTAGAGACTTGAGTTTGGTTTGTGAAGTTACTTTGGATAGCGTGAGGCTTGGAATGTTAACGATTACTAATGATTTTCTGATGACTGTTAGTGAGAAGCAGAAACTGGATGTGAAATTGGTGGATTTGATGTTGGTGGGAGAAAAAGATGTGAGTAGTGATTTTAAAGTGGATATTAATGGTGTTTTGAGATTCTGAGGTAGGATTTGTATTCCTGACGATGCGGAGTTGGAAAAGATGATTTTGGAGGAAGGACACCGGATTAATTTGAGTATACATCCGGGAGCGAATAAGATGTACCAAGATTTGAAGAAGATTTTCTGGTGGTCTGGATTGAAAAGAGATGTGGCTCAGTTTGTTTATGCATGTTTGACTTGTCAGAAATCGAAGGTGGGACATCTGAGGCCTAGTGGTTTGTTGCAGCCGTTGGATATTCCTGAGTGGAAGTGGGATAGCATTTCCATGGATTTTGTAACGGGGTTGCCAAATACTTAGCAAGGGCGTAATGCTATTTGGGTAGTTGTTGATAGGCTGACTAAATCGGCTTATTTCATTCCGGTTGACATCAGTTTTACTTTGGAGAGGTTGGCAGAGATTTACATTAGTGTGATTGTGAAATTGCATGGGGTTCCGTTGAGTATTGTTTCGGATCGAGATCCGAGGTTTACTTTGAGATTTTGGGAAAGTTTATAGAAGGCGTTGGGTTCTAAATTGAGATTGAATTCGGCTTATCATCCGCAGACGGATGGTCAGACGGAGAGGACGATTCAGTCGTTGGAAGATTTGTTGAGGGCGTGTGTTTTGGAACAAGGTGGTGCGTGGGATAGTTATCTTGCATTGATTGAATTCACATATAATAACAGTTTCCATTCTAGTATTGGAATGGCACCGTTTGAAGCGTTGTATGGACGAAGGTGTCGAACACCTTTGCGTTGGCACGAATCAGGTGAGAGTTCGGTGGTTGGACCAGAGTTGGTTCAACAGACGACGGAGAAAGTGAAGCTTGTTCGGGAGAAAATGAAGGCTGCTCAGAGTAGACAAAAGAGTTATCATGATCGGAGACGGAAGGATCTTGAGTTCCAAGAGGGCGATCATGTATTTCTAAGGGTTACGCCGGTAATGGGTGTGGGTCGTGCATTGAAATCGAAGAAAGTTACTTCTCTGTTTATTGGTCCTTACCAGATATCTGCGAGAGTGGGTGTTGTAGCTTATAGGGTGGCATTGCCGCCGAATCTGTCGAATTTGCACAATGTGTTCCATGTTTCACAGCTTCGGAAGTATGTTCCGGATCCATCGCATGTGATTCTGATGGATGAGGTTGAGGTAAGGGAGAACCTTACAGTTGAGGCATTACCAGTTAGGATTTTGGATCGCGAGGTGAAGCGGTTGAGAGGCAAGGATATTGCACTTGTGAAGGTGGCGTGGGGAGGCGCTGCTGAGGGCAATTTGACTTGGGAGTTGGAGAGTCGTATGCGGGAGTCGTATCCAGAGTTATTCGTCTCAGGTATATTTTCAAGGACGAAAATTTCTAAGTGGGGGAGAGTTGTAATGCCCCAGTTTTGTCAGTTTTTATTTAATCGAGTCGTGTGATTATTTTATTATTATTTTATTGTATTTTTGACTTTTATGTGAAAATATGTTAGTTTTCAATGTTGTGATATTTTATCGGGTTTTGGGAACATTTGCGAGATATTTGAGTGTGGGGGTATTTTGGTCATTTCATAATATTTTCATTTAGTCAGAAAGAATAGAAAATAGAAAGAGAGAAAAATAGAGAGAAAGAAAAAGAGAAGAAGGAAAAAGAGGAGAAAAGAGTATAAGAGAAGAAAAAGTGAGAAAATCTTGGAAAATCAAGAAAACAACTTCTAGAATTGATTTAATCGGGTAAGGGTGCGAAACTCGATTATTGTATACTTGTCTATGATTATGTACGTGTGTTTGTGGTTGTTATTGGATTGAAATGGAAAAATTTAGTAAAAACCCATATTATGTAAAATTGATTAGAAATCGGTTAAATGTGTTGGGAATCATGTTTTTAGTGTTCATTATTGTTGGTACAGGATAGATACATGTTGTTAGACATTGTATTGGTATTTTTCTGAGTATTGGATGATGATTTGGAGGATTTTGGGTTGAAACCCGTAGCACAATTTTCTGCAGAATTTTCTTCTAGTTTTTCCAGGTCATACGCGTATGGGGCATGTTCATACGCGTATGGACCTTGGCAATACGTGTAACATGGGCGAGGCATGGGCCAATACGCGTATGGATTTTCAATTTTCTCGGCCATCTACCCATTTGCGTATGGTACACGTAACATTTTAGGGCATACGCGTAAGGACTTTTACACGTGAATTTTGGGAAAAATGAATCTCTGCCCATACGCGTATGGCTCAGGGTAATACGCTTATGGTCAGGATAATTGTAAAATGGGACTTTTCAAAATATCGTTTTCGTTTTTCTTTCGTAACTTGTGTTCCGTTTATCCGATTTTTACATTCTTGGTATCGTTGGAAAGCTATTGAGTTGTACATTCTTATTATGATGATTTGGAAATTGTTAGTCGATTTAATTATGTCGGGAATTTGGAATAGTGTCGGTTTGTCGACTTTTACCGTTGTAACTGTGCGTAATTGATGTGTGTAATGCAAGGTGCTGTTATATGATGTAAATGTACGTGTTTAGATGGTGTTGAGACGATTGGTGGCTGTATGGCAATTAAATGCATTGTTTTGGGCTTAAATTGCAAAGCATGATTTATGTTAAGTTAGGTGGTTGCCGATATGTGTGCATTTGAATGTCATGAGTCATGGTATGCTGAGCATCATGATATGCATTGTTGTGACGTCCTGAGTGACAGATTGATTCCAGAGGGAATCCGCTATAACATCGTGTGCCTTATGCCAAGAGGTGTGAGCGATGATTATAGATGATCGTGTGCCTTATACACAGAGGTGTGAGTGATCGGGTCGTGTGCCTTATACAAAGAGGTGTGAGCGATCCATAAACATCATGTGCCTTATACAAAGAGGTGTGAGCGACGGGGAACATCGTATGCCCGACGGGGAGTTACATTAAGTAACGAGCGATGATTCCAGCAGAGTTCCTGAGTGAACTAGTGATGAGAAACATTGGAAGTCGGTACCGCATGTGCGTATGCATAGAGTCGTTGTGTCGGTCTCTTGCATTTGCATAAATCATTAATGTTTTGTTTATGGATGGAATTGATAAAGTGATATATGGATATGTGTTGGTGATGGAAATATGGATTATACCTTGTGTGGTATTGTGTTTGAATACTGGTATGAGTTGTGGTGAGAACCGTATATATATATGTATTTTTATGTTATATATAATTGTATGCAATTATATTATGATTGTTTTTCTCACCCTTCTGCTGTTTTATAATGCTCTATGAGGCATTGCAGATTAGAGTTGTTGGGGGTCTTTTGTGAAGCTTAGGACTTCATTCTTTTGTCGGTCAGCTCTGATATGTGACACCGGGTAGTTAGGGAGGCCGTTTGTGATTATTGTGTATTACGTATATATATATATATATATATATATATATATATATATATATATATATATATATATATATATATCTTTTGGCTTGTACATGTATAACTTGATGTATGACAAACTTTTCATGTGATATATATATATATATATATATATATATATATATATATATATATATATATATATATATATGATATTCAGTTTTAGATTTTCCGCTTTTATTCTAAAATTTGAAATGTAGGTGTAAGGAACTGAGTTCCTCTACTGATTGCTACCCCACTGTTGCATATCTTTATGGGCAGGTGTTGTATGTTTTATTTCAGTATAATGTGATTTCCCCCGTCTATACCATGATAATCTAAATGTACTATGATGAAATTTTGAATTTTCTTTTACCGCTTTATTTAATTGGGGGTAAAGATTGGGGGCGTCACAGTACTAACCTATCAGATTATATACCTTTATTGGGGCCCATCTTTTGGTTCTATCTCCAATGAGGTTTTATATCCTTCTAAAGTGCCAACAGGTCATACTTGAACCTGTTGTTCCATCACTTTGGATGTGTTTTCCCAGTGAAGACTGTTTTTCGGTTCAACCTTCATTGCGGATTCTTTCTAGAATGTCATCTAGTCGCGTTTAGCCTTGATGATCAATCATTCTAGATACTTTATTGGAGCCCATTTTTTGGTTCTACCTTCAACAAGGTTACTTCTTAAGAGCCAACCGGTCATACTTGAACCTGTTGTTCCATCACTTTAGAGGTTACTTCTAAAGAGCCAACCGGTCATACTTGAACCTGTTGTTCCATCACTTTAGAGGTGTTTCTAGGATGTCATTTAGTCACGTTAGACTTGATGATCAATCATTCTAGATACTTTATTGGGGCCCATTTCTTGGTTCAATCTCCAAAAAGGTTCTTCTTTTTCCAAAGTGCCAACCGGTCATACTTGAACCTGTTGTTCCATCACTTTGGATGTTTTTTCCCAGTGAAGACTATTTTTCGGTTCAACCTTCATTGCGGATCCTTTCTAGAATGTCATCTAGTTGCGTTAGACTTGATGATCAATCATTCTAGATACCTTTATTGGAACCCATCTTTGGTTCTATTTCCAATAAGGTTACTTTCTGGCTCCTACCGGTTTTCCATCATAAAGCGGATTATGTGTTATTTCAACCAACTCTTATTTGAGTACCAGAGTCTATTATTGGCTCATTAACCTTGTTCCCATTTAAACTCCAGTTGTTCATCTTCGGTTATCATGAACTGTTTGCTTATATCAGGTTATCTTAAACCTGTATTACTCATTTCAGGTGTTTTTATCTGGCGCGCGGAGTTTGTCTTTGTCTTTCTGGCTTTTCGTGAAGATTCCATCTTGAACTCTTCGGTATAAGAATCCCCAGGAATCTTTGCTTGGTTGTCTGTCTTTTTTTAGGCCGATCCCCGGATCAGGTTTTTCTTTCTGGTTTCATGCCAAGGAAGAGTGTAGGTTTGTTTTGTCCCCGGTAGTCTATCTCCCCGGTTTTTTTTCCAGTGGAGATTGTTTTTTGGTTTTTCCCCGGTGTTTCTTTGGAGTCTCCCCAGTGAGCCTCTTTCGCTGGTTGACCTGTATCCCCAGTGAATTTTTCTCATGGATACTAGCTTTCGTCTTTCCCCGGTGAAGCTTTCAAGGTAGATATTCCTCGGATAGTCCAATATCAAAGAAAGGGAAGGATTCAACCAAAAGAGGAAAAGATAAGTACATTCGCCATACCCTTAACACCACCGCATGGGGTTTGCTGGAGGAAGATATACCCCTTATATATGTAAGAGATATGCACGCCAAGTCCTAGCTATCAAAGGTCCTTCCATTAATTCTAAGGCAAACGATTAAGAAGGCCCATAGACCCATATTTCTTTTTCCAAGAAGGATGATGTCAAAATTCACCCGCACGACAATGATCCCATGGTTATTAGCATTTGATGTGACAATTGAGAAATCAAAAGAGTCCTGATTAATCAAGGAAGCTCAACAGATATCCTCCACTAGAATGTATTTGAGAGAATCTTCTTGGATTTAGATGACCTAAAACCTTTATAGGGATTGTTGGAGGATTTCTCGAGCGATCGAGTGTAGGTGAGGGGTTACATAACGCTGGAGATCCATTTTGGGATAATAGAAAATTCCTGACAGGTTAAGGTAAGATACCTAGTCATTGATGTACCTTCATCATATAATATTATCATAAGGCAGACAACTTTTAATCAATTGGGGCCACCATATCCACTTTGTATCTATGTAAGAAGTATCCACTCCTAAATGGATGAGCCAGTGTTATTTATGGGGACCAAGAAATTTCCTGAATGTTCTATGTGGAAAGCTTGAAGTTGAAGAAGGTCAGAACCATGGACGTGAACACCGTGGGCATAAAGGTGAAGGTAAAAGCGCTAGGAGAAGCCCCACAGAGGAAGGCTTGACCATTCCAAAAGAGGCAAACGTAAAGGATGGGAAAAAAGATATTCTGTAAAGAGATGATTAATATGGATATGAGCCTCTTTTAGTTTGATTTGCTTTTTGTTCATTTTATTTGGGCGAGATATATTCTCAGACCGTTTGTAAGGATAATGATGTTTTTGTGGGGGCAGTGTTTTCCTGTGCTGGTAAAGTGGCACAAGGTTTTTAATGAGACTCTTAGTTTATTGGAAAAATACTCATTTTAATCCTTTAAATTTGTCTCGGGGTCCATTTTGGTCCCTCAATTTTAAAAAGTTTCAAGTTGATCATTTAATTGTTCAAACAGTGCCACATTAGTCCTTTCCGTTTGCTCCATTAGTCAAAGTCAAAATAGAAGGTCACTTGGCATACACCTGTCACTGATGTGACATATGTTTGCACACGTGGCATATGACTTGGTACATGTGTATCACCAAAACCATAAAAAATCCAAAATTTTCCCTTTAGCCTAGATTCAAACTCAAGCCATCTTGATTGCATAACGAAATTACTTACCACTAAGCCACCTCACATTTGCTGTTTTAATATTACAAACTGGAAATATATGCTTAGTTGCCACTATGACTTATCATGAAGCCATAAAAGCACAAAGTCATAACTGCAGCTGGAAATGTTGCAGGATCTACTTAATTTTACAATAGAGTTAAAAAAATCACACACTTTCAAAAATAAAATAGGATACAATCTTCATCATTACTTGATTAATATTATTTTTGTTCTGTAAGGATTAATTAATAGTTTGGTGATGATTTAAATTAATACTAATAATGTGGGTTTTCATCAAACAGAGTGCTTCCATACAAATTGATACGAACAATGTGGGTTTTCATCAAATAGTGTGGATTTTAAATTTATTAATATTCTATCCATTAAACAAAGTGCTTCTATCAAAATGTTAAGAACAATGTGGGGTTTCTTGGAAAAAATGAAAATGTTTAATGTCTAAGTATTATATATGAAATAGTATTAGATAGGAAAACTAATACAATTGAGGTATTAATTCTAATTCGTATATACCCAGGAAAACTTTGGCAAAAGGGTTTTTATGTTATTTTTCACTTTTTATATGGCTTATGCAACTATAAGTTCCGTGTAGGGGGAAACCTGGACGTTATTCTGTTTGGCATTCAAAAAGATATCTTTCATCTTTTCGACATCAATATCAACTTGTTGCAGTGAAAATCGGATAACAAACTATTAATTAACTTGCATCATTTTCTTTTACAACCGACTTTGATTTATCCAAAGGAAAGGTTCAAGATCGTTAGAAAAACCTAAAGGGGGGAGATCTAAGGTTCGGGGGTTGGTTACGCCTAGGGAAGGTATTAACACCCTAAACGTCTGTAGTACCCTACGGGAACCTCTTGTTTTAATGTTATCTTATGTTTGCTAAACGTTCTATGCTAAAGGTTGAAACCCTAGGGGTTAGTATCTAAGTATATTCGATAAGGCATCGCACCTTACGCCTACGTATCCTCGGGAATAGAATCAGAGTATGCGTAGTTCTACTTATACTGAACTATTGACTATGGTCAATATTCAAAGGGGAAATGAGTACAAGCTCATTGTAGAGTTTAAGAACTCTCTAAATCTAGTTGTAATGGACCTATGCTATGTTTTAGTCAGTAGGGAAAGTGAGTATTCATTAGGATGAATATCACCAAGAGTGTAAGAACTCTCTCCTAAGGCTAGTTATGATTTCTATGGCTCTGATGAGGCCAAGAAATAAAGTTTGCTTATATCATCATTTTAGAAGTTCATGGCATGTCAGAATTTGCATGTCTGTTGCTTGTCCTTAGCATTTGCATTCCATCTAAGGGCAAAATTTACAGTCTGCTATATTTAAATACCTTTCACCTTGATTCCCCTGGAATCTCCGTTCCTCGTGCCATCTGGTAAAGCTATTTAAATAGGGGCAACTGTTGTACCCCAAATTTTACCCTTAGATGTCATCTTCATTTGTGCATCTTAGGTCAACCATGTTGCATAGCTAACCCTTTTATCAGGTTTTGCTTGTGTTTGTTCTCTTTTTATCAGGTGTTATCTTAAGGAGATTCAAGAGGTGATTGATCAAGTTTTTGGATGAAGCACTGAATCAAGCAAATCTCTAGGAGATGTCTCCATAACCAAATATCTATCCTTTTTTATTCACCCTCAATTATCTTTTCTGTTTCCAAACCATTTCCAATAATTATTTATTAACCATTTTTCTTATCCAAGTATCCTTTTTTTCTTTCTTAGCCATTATTCATTCTAAACATTTTCATACCTATTTTCATATTTAAAATCTTTTCTTTTTATTCAAATATCCATTAAAACCATAATTATTATCTTTTTTTCCAAATCAACTTCTACCAATATCCCTTCAATCACTCATCCAATTATCAAATTACCCAAAATTTATTTATCCATATCCATTTCTCTTAGCCCATTTCTATTTTACATATTTCCATTTCTTGTCATTATTATCACATATTTCTATTTTAATATCCATTACATAAAAATCAAAAAAAATCCATTACAACCATAAAGCCCAATTCATATTTCTATTCTATCATATTACAATTAAAAATCCAATTCATAAAACCAAACCAATGCGTAATTTTCAGCCCCAATGTACCAGCTACAACAGCCACTAGCAAAACAACTTTCCAAGCCACAACCAAGTTGACACAATCTTCAAAATTTCCAAACTTCAGTTTAACACTGAACCCCCAAACCTTGTGTACGATGCTCCCAAAACCTTCAGCTAGCTATCACCTTTTACCTGAGCTATCAAGCCCCCACATGACCTTCAATGTTTACCTGAGCTATCAAGCCCCCACATGACCTTCAATTCGTAGAACCTGTTCCAAGGTCACTATGTGACGTACACCAAATTGCAGCTCCTCTTTTTGTTTTTTCTTTCAAAATAAAAAGCAATACATTACCAAACCTTGAAATCCATCCTATAATCCACCAAAAAAAAGGAGCATGTCAAACAAAAACAATACCACAGCCAAAAATTGTACGAATTAAGCACAAAACCTGCAAGGAAAACAACCACTCGTACAAACCCGTACGAACATCTTATCAGCCCTGTTGCGTTTCAACCTCCATGCCATCATGCCTGCTAGCGACAAAGACTCGTCATAACGGTAACCTGCAACAGGAACAGAAACAATAACGATCAAATTCAAAAGAGATTTAAGAAACAAGTTTTTTTAAGGAAAGGAGGAGAAGAGACCGGGGAGAAGAAGGAGACGGGGAAGTTCGTCTAAAAAAAGGGACGAGATTGAAACTAGAAAAAAGGGGAAGAGAAACGAATCCATTTTCTTTCCAACTCCAAAATCACCCCTCCTTCTACCACCACCCCCTGTTTCATCAATCTCACATCATTATCATCAATCTTTCAGTTTTATTCAAACCTCCATCAACATACTCACATCTTCACCAATTTCATAAATAACTCCACACTGCATTTCAAACAGAATCCTTCTACCATAACCTTGATTTTCTCCTTCTTTACCTTGAACTCACGAATGAACCACGCACACCACCACTCTCAACCACGCTCAAACTTTCACAATCCCTCGAACCCACTCTCAACAATACCCTAAAACACCCAAACCTCCACGAACATTCTTACGACAACAACAACCATCTGAAACCAGACAACCCAGAAAAATCAGAGAGATTGAGAAGAGTGAGAGACGAACTGAATCGAACCAGAATAGAAGAAGAAACCCTAGCGCAGCTACATCCCTTCAGAGAGCTCTCATTATAAGTGTTCTTTAGAGCTTTACATTGGATTTCTAAAGAATTCTGAGCTAGACCTCTTATCACAGGCAGAAAATAATAAGGTCAAACGTTCAAGACAGACAAGTAAAACGTTACCTGAAGCTTTCGCTGAAGTTCGTTGATCTTGATTCTTTAAGAGGTATACTTCCAATCTTGAGCCTTTCGCCTGATTTTTCCTCTATATTGACCTCTGAGTATTTTATCGCTTCTGTTGTCTGGATTTACTCGTTTTGGTAATTTTCTTAAAACTAGAGTTTGGTTTGGGAATGTTTTTTTATTTAGCAAGGAATTAGAAAAATCTAGGTTTAGATTTGGAATGAGGGGAAAAAGTTGAGAGAGGTTGATGTAGAGATTTATGGGTTTTGACGGTGGCTCGCCGGAGAATACGGCGGTTTCCACCACATCTTCATCTTCTCTGGCTATGTTTTGATTTTCTAGTAAGGGGTTGTGTTATGTTTTGAGAGGTTTTTCAACGCAGAGAGAGAGAGAGAGAGAGAGAGGATCTGAAGAGTGATTTTGTTCTCTTCACATTTTCCCTTTAATGTTTCTGTTTTTGATCCCAGGCGTGTCTAGTCATACCGGTGACAAGTGTCACCGGTTCCCTACTCTCCCTGGTTTATGTGTAACGCACCTCTGAGGGTCCATGATGGACTCTCTTTTGATTTCTGTTACTGGGGGTTTGGTTGGTCAGATCTTAGATCTGACGATTGGTAAGAGAGGTCTTTGGTAGAGACTATTCAGTTGCTCCTCATACGGGTTAAGTGTTCCTGGGGCTAATCAGACTTTGTTATTCACACCCCCTAAGAGCCCATTTAGGCTTCCCTCTTGTTTGTGAGTTGCTGTTTACACCCCTGTTTCTTTTTATTTTAATTTAATTAATTTATTTTAAGTTAAGTCTTAGTTTAATTTAGGATAATCTTCTTTTTAGTTTAATTAATTTAGTGTTTCTGAGTCCTCTTGATTAAGATTAGGATTATTAATTAATTTTAATTAAATTAGTTTAATTTATTTAAGATAATTATTTTCTAATTAGTTTTTTAATCACTAACAAGATAATTTAATTAATATTAATTAGTTGGGTTTAATTAACTATTTAGTTAATTATTTCCCTTAGGTTTAATTAGGTTTAATTAATCATTTTATTTAGGTTTTCATTTTGTTTATCTTTAACCTAATTAGGTTTTATTATTTCAAATCATCTTGTTTTTATTTTGAACTTAACCTTTGATGAATATTGTAATTTGTGTTTTGCATCTAATCTTGCGCTTGACACTTGTTACCTTTTGTGACTTATCTTTTCCCATTCCAAAGGAAGGTGAAATATGTTGACTCATAAGTCATTGACCTCCCACCTTAACCTAAGTAACCTCTTAGAGCAAACTTTATTTCTTGGCCTCATCAGAGCCATAGAAATCATAACTAGCCTTAGGAGAGAGTTCTTACACTCTTGGTGATATTCATCCTAATGAATACTCACTTTCCCTACTGACTAAAACATAACATAGGTCCATTACAACTAGATTTAGAGAGTTCTTAAACTCTACAATGAGCTTGTACTCATTTCCCCTCTGAATATTGACCATAGTCAATAGTTTAGTAGAAGTAGAACTACGCATACTCTGATTCTATTCCCGAGGATGCGTAGGCGTAAGGTGCGATGCCTTATCTAATATACTTAGATACTAACCCTTAGGATTTCAACCTTTAGCATAGAACCTTTAGCAAACATAAGATAACATTAAAACAAGAGGTTCCCGTAGGGTACTACGGACGTTTAGGGCGTTAATACCTTCCCTAGGCGTAACCAACCCCCGAACCTTAGATCTCCCCCCTTTAGGTTTTTCTAACGATCTTGAACCTTTCCTTTGGATAAATCAAATTCGGTTGTAAAAGAAAATAATGCAAGTTAATTAATAGCTTGTTATCCGATTTTCACCGCAACAAGTTGATATTGATGTCGAAAAGATGAAAGATATCTTTTTGAATGCCAAGCAGAATAACGTCCAGGTTTCCCCCTACACGGAACTTATAGTTGCATAAGCCATATAAAAAGTGAAAAATAACATAAAAACCCTTTTGCCAAAGTTTTCCTGGGTATATACGAATTAGAATTAATACCTCAATTGTATTAGTTTTCCTATCTAATACTATTTCATATATAATACTTAGACATCAAACATTTTCATTTTTTTCCAAGAAACCCCACATTGTTCTTAACATTTTGATAGAAGCACTTTGTTTAATGGATAGAATATTAATAAATTTAAAATCCACATTGTTTGATGAAAACCCACACTGTTCGTATCAATTTGTATGGAAGCACTTTGTTTGATGAAAACCCACATTATTAGTATTAATTTAAATCATCACCAAACTATTAATTAATCCTTACAGAACAAAAATAATATTAATCAAGTAATGATGAAGATTGTATCCTGTTTTATTTTTGAAAGTGTGTGATTTTTTTAACTCTATTGTAAAATTAAGTAGATCCTGCAACATTTCCAGCTGCAGTTATGACTTTGTGCTTTTATGGCTTCATGATAAGTCATAGTGGCAACTAAGCATATATTTCCAGTTTGTAATATTAAAACAGCAAATGTGAGGTGGCTTAGTGGTAAGTAATTTCGTTATGCAATCAAGATGGCTTGAGTTTGAATCTAGGCTAAAGGGAAAATTTGGGATTTTTTATGGTTTTGGTGATACACATGTACCAAGTCATATGCCACGTGTGCAAACATATGTCACATCAGTGACAGGTGTATGCCAAGTGACCTTATATTTTGACTTTGACTAATGGAGCAAACGGAAAGGACTAATGTGGCACTGTTTGAACAATTAAATGATCAACTTGAAACTTTTTAAAATTGAGGGACCAAAATGGACCCCGAGGTAAAGTTAAAGGATTAAAATGAGTATTTTTCCAATAAACTAAGAGTCTCATTAAAAACCTTGTGCCACTTTACCAGCACAGGAAAACACTGCCCCCACAAAAACATCATTATCCTTACAAACGGTCTGAGAATATATCTCGCCCAAATAAAATGAACAAAAAGCAAATCAAACTAAAAGAGGCTCATATCCATATTAATCATCTCTTTACAGAATATCTTTTTTCCCATCCTTTACGTTTGCCTCTTTTGGAATGGTCAAGCCTTCCTCTGTGGTGCTTCTCCTAGCGCTTTTACCTTCACCTTTATGCCCACGGCGTTCACGTCCATGGTTCTGACCTTCTTCAACTTCAAGCTTTCCACATAGAACTTTCTGGAAATTTCTTGGTCCCCATAAATAACACTGGCTCATCCATTTAGGAGTGGATACTTCTTACATAGATACAAAGTGGATATGGTGGCCCCAATTGATTAAAAGTTGACTGCCTTATGATAATATTATATGATGAAGGTACATCAATGACTAGGTATCTTACCTTAACCTATCAGGAATTTTCTATTATCCCAAAATGGAACTCCAACGTTATGTAACCCCTCACCTACACTCGATCGCTCGAGGAACCCTCCAACAATCCCTATAAGGGTTTTAGGTTATCCAAATCCAAGAAGATTCTCTCAAATACATTCTAGTGGAGGATATCTGTTGAGCTTCCTTGATTAATCAGGACTCTTTTGATTTCTCAATTGTCACATCAAATGCTAATAACCATGGGATCATTGTCGTGCGGGTGAATTCTGACATCATCCTTCTTGGAAAAAGAAATATGGGTCTATGGGTCTTCTTAATCGTCTGCCTTAGAATTAATGGAAGGACCTTTGATAGCTAGGACTTGGCGTGCATATCTCTTCCATATATAAGTGGTATATCTTCCTCCAGCAAACCCCATGCGGTGGTGTTAAGGGTATGGCGAATGGACTTGTCTTTTCCTCTTTTGGTTGAATCCTTCCCTTTCTTTGATATTGGACTATCCGAGGAATATCTACCTTGAAATTTGGATTCGCTTGGCCCTCTAGCGGAGTTTTTCTTTACATATTTCTTTAGATGTCCCTCATGGATAAGGTGCTCTATCACCTATTTGAGTTAGTAACATTCCTTTGATGTCCCTTAACCTTATAAACTTGCACAAACTATGAGGATCGGGTCCCAAGACGTTTTTCATGTGAGTTGGAGAATGCATATGTTATATATATGTGGGACTTCTTGCCATATTTTCTCCCGACGGGAATTAAGGAGAGTGAAGTTTTCCCTGGATTTTTCCACTTTGTTTGAATCCAGTTATGCCCCTTATGGGCAATGTGTATTGGTTACTTCGTGAGTTGTCTGTGTTGAGAGTGCATTCTTTACCAACTCAGACCTTCTGTATAACATTGCTTTCCATGTCCTTTGTATAAACAGTATGCTCTCGTTACTACTTCAACCAAGAATGTCTCTAGTCTCTGGGTGAGAAATTCGTTGAAATACCCCTCCCTGAGTATGTTCTAAAATGCTCATATGAGCATTTCCTTATTCAAATGGATTACCTTGATTTTTGCTTCATTGAAGCAGGCAAGATAATCCTTCAATGATTATGAGGTACCTTGGTGAATGCTGAATAGAAGGGTGATAGTCATCTTCCTATGCGTGTTTGTGGCAAATTGATGAACTAACTTCTTCACCAAGTCTTGATACCTCGTGACTTAGAGTCAAGAGAGACCCATAAACCATGTCAAAATTGTGTCTATGAAGGTGTTAGACATGAGCTTACACTTCAAGGAGCCAGGTGCCCCATTGATGGCCATCTGAGTGTTGATAGAGGCTACATGTTCATATAGGTCGTTGTGTTCATCAAACTTAGCTAATGATTGGGCTTAAATTTCTCTGGGACGGGGGCATCCCATATCTCATCTGATAGAGGCTGGGATCAAATACCTCTAATTCGTCCACCATGTATGTCTCCTGTTGGAAATACTGGATATGAAGGATGTTATCCTCCAAGGTTTGGGTATGGTGACGAAGATAATCAATAATAGTGTCCATCTCTTCTATGACTTTCCTCACAGTCAGATTCCTCGTTGGCCGGAGTCGTCGTCTTTTTTTTCACCATGATGGATAGAGAGGATGAATGTGAGGACAATAATTTGGTTGAATATTGTGATGGTGGTCCATGTTAGTTTTACAAGGACTCCACGGTGGGCACCAATTGTACTTTCTAAAAGTACAAATGTATGACAATGCCTAGTGATTAAGGGTTGTAAGAGGCTTTAAGGTTGTTGTAGGATTGAGAGCCACCTCACATGGGGTGATAAGCTCCTGTATGTGTGTAATTCAGTGTTGTAGTTGTTATTTCCCATCATGATATTGAGGTATTTATTGTCACCTTGGGCCTAGACCAAGACTTCCTAAGATATAGCAGCCACTTCAAAAATGGATAGTTGATTCCTAGAAGTTTAGGGATTGCAGTTAAATCCCATTACTCTCAATGTGTTGTTTGCTGACCCACTACATGTTTAACACATGATCGCGCATTCTGGATGGAGAAATTAAGGATCCAGGCGGCGTATCTATAGAAGGGATGTCATATCCGAAAGAGGGTCACTCGAACTAATAAATGGACGATTTTAAAAAAAATGACGTACTAAGCGTATACCTTCGCCATGCCCATCGTGGTCTCTTCCAATTACTTCACTACATAAAGATAATACAAATGGTTGAGAAAAATATTATCAGTCCTAAACAAATAAAAAAACAAAATAAATAATAACAAAAATGCTTTGAAAAACAAAAGAAAATTAAAATTGCAATCAAACATAAATTGGTTCGAATGCTTTTGGATTATTTTCTAATAGAACTATGTAGTTTAGTTCGATTTGCGTTTGTATTTTACAAATCAACTCAAATCTATATTACAAAATCTTACATATTATTATTTTTATTTTTAATTCATTAAAAAAATCAACAAGTAATATATATATATATATATATATATATATATATATATATATATATATATATCATTTTAAATATTTTGACGTTGATAAGAATTTGATTAAAAGAAAAAACAATTTATATAACTTTTGTATCCTTTTCTGTATAAAATCTATCATATAACAAAATTAGGTGTTCTTAAAAACCCCTAATTACCCTTCTTATCCCATAATTTGCCACGTGGCAATGTTTAGCAATAAGCAACCTATTTTTCTTGGATTAACACTCATAAATTCAAATAATAAATTCCAATTAATTAATAAAAAAATTATTAAAACTCAATTCCCCTTCCTCATTGCACGCAGAATTTGCAACTTTTCTCATCCATCTTCAAAAACCACCCCTCACCCACACGATCAAAATGAAACCCCTCTCCCTCAACGATCCCTACTATGTTCTTCAATTCATTTTGAAATCTCAAACTTCCAATGTTTAGACACTATAAATACACCCGAGAAATCTTTCCTCTCTGTATTTTTTTCGTCGTGGCCAGACCCTTAGAGAGAATGCCTATATTGTTTCAAGTTTCAGAAAATTTCCTCCCTTCTTTAAATCAAGGCACCCAAATAATTAAACCTAGAAAAATTCTAGAGCAACAAGTTTGGCACTCAAAGGTCCCACAGCCGTTATAGTATCGACGGCGGGCTCTAGCTGTGTGTGGTGATGGGGATGGATTTGCGGTTAGATCGGAAGTTCCACGAGTGAGATACGGAGGACACCGGCGTCGGAATCGCGGAGGTTGGGTGAGTTCGCTACGGATCTGCAGTGAAAAAAGGTTAGGATTCACGCAGTAATGAATCGTCAGTGGTCGACACGGTTTCAACTCAACTTTGGTTTGATCGCGATTTCGTTTCCTCTCTATTTCTGTTTTTAATTAAATTCGTGATTTTTATGGGTATGTTGATTGTGAACATGTTGTTTATGATTTGTGGTTTGTGATTAAACATTATCACAGAAGCAAGAAGATGATTTGTAATTTGTTATTGTTGTTACAGGTTGTTATGAATTGATGAGGATGATGATGAACAGGGGCTGTTTTAGACTTTTTATGCAGGTTATGAGAAAATATATAGAGAAAATAGTTGACTAGAAGTAATAGTCGGCTCAGCAATGGCGTTACGGTTTGGCGGAATGAATTTCTTTTATAATTCAAGATGTTTCTCCTTTTGAACTTATTAATATTCTGGAATGTGCAACTTGTCTGCTGTGTTATGCTAACTTTTTTCCTATTTTACAATCAATGTTTCATTTCATATATTAGGACTCACTGCTGGAAATGCAAGAGCTTCTATTTGATGAAATGCAAGATTTCATTGTTGCATCAACTAAATGCCTTCCTTCTTCTGGTTAATCAATTTGGCAATTCGTGTCTCTTTCATTTGATTTGTTATCTATATTCCACTTGAAGCTGGTACACTTACTATATTAACTGAATTATTTCCTTTCCTTTTATAATTCAGTTTTTGTTGGATTGATGATGCTGTGTTTTAGCGTAACAGTTTGTCAACCTCCTTGGCCAGGTGTCTTGATTATTCCTGTTATTAAGATTCAGTCATTATTTTTTCTCTATACTTAACGGACATACAAATGTCAGCTTTTATATTAACAGCATGTCCCAACAACTATTTGGAATCGCTTGGAATCTGTACTAAATGCTCAGTTACGGATAGTGAGGCATGGTTCAGTTCGTACCACACTAGGTCTTGTTATTTATTGGATAAATAGTCATGCAAACCCTCAACTTGTGTTGAGCTCTGACGGTCAAGACTTGTGGACTGGTGGAGAAAATGTATGCTTACGGTCTTTCAAAATGGAGATATATTAGATCGAGGTGAAGATGAAATCGTTATCCTGTCCTTGATGCGATCATTGGGTAACCAGGCGAAAGAAAATGGTGGAACTGTGTTTCAGGTTTGTAGTTCGTGACTCCCCTGATTCCCTTATCATTATTATGAAGCTTCTGTTTTTATCTACTCGCATAAGCACTTGTGATATTTTTCGTGAATCACAGAGTTAAGTAGAAATTATGTGTAAAATCTTACAGGAATATTAAGGTTAAGGAAAACAAAGAAGGTCGAGTAGGGGCTCCAAAGGCTAAGGTTCTTCTTCTTCTTCTTGCATTTTTCTTTGATCAGGTTTATCAACTTAATCATTCAATCTTGGAATAACATGCGTTTATTTGATACTGCTTTGTGCAGCTTGATATTCTGTTGGGAAAGGCTAAGACTGCTGACCAAAGCACTGATGGTTGACCAAAGCACTGTGTGGCTGGAATGCTTTGTTCCATCTTGAGGTGATGTTTTCTTCCGTCTCTGCGGCATCTGTTTTTGGTTTCAGTTGGTCCTAGTTAGTTTTTGATTGAGTGGTTTTAGTGTAAGTTTTAATTTGAATCAATGGTATCTTAATCTATCTCTCTGACCAACCATTTTCCCTTGTGCAAAGTATAGCTAATAAGAATGAGACCCATGAAATAATCTATTTAAGTTTACTATCTGTTTCATTTTTGATACACGAGTACACTATATTTTAATTATTTCTCTATTAAGTTCAAAAATTCATTGTGGTGTTTGAGACCCATGAAATAATCTGTCCGTTAAATATCAGTGATTTTTCTTAATGAAATGCTTGAGTAATGCTATATGAGGTTTTATACCCTTATTTGGCTTCCAAATGGAAAAAATGGGCACAGTTTATCATATTGCACATCAGTGGTTTTGACTTACAGTTTTGCGGGTCTGTCAAGTTGAATTGCAATGAGCTTTAAGAAATTGCTTAGGTGGCACTGAGAAATTGAAAGTTGTTTGTTGGATATATGCTATCATATAATTATTGGTTGTTTAGATTAATATATTTGAATTTATCTTCTACATTAAACATTTATGAGACTATTTATAAGAGGTTATGAAAATAGTTTATGAGATGTCCATAAGTTGTTTTCATCTTTTTTCCCTCAGCACTTTAGGATAATATATGAAAATAGCTTACATTATTTATAGAAATAGTTTATGAGAAATTATATTTGACACAACTTTGACATCAAGTTCAACAACAAATTAGAGGGTTAACACAGTTCAAATTTGTGGTTAATGGAGTTCAGCCGGTTATGGATGAATATAATATTGTAGTTCATTATTCATCTACTAAACACAATTATTTATGACTTTGAGTATACATTTGTATACAAATTGATGTTTCGTATGTCATGTTTATTTGAACACCCTAAATCATGTATGCTTGAGCATATTATTAGGATGATTAACAAAAATGCGTGTTTATCTGTAAGCCAATACCACTGAAATCAGAAAGGTTTTCACTCTGGTGAAGTTTCAATACATGTTGTGAAGTGCAGAGGTTGCTTTGATGGAGTTGGCCAAATCTGGTGAAGTTAATCAGTCCATCACTCAACCTGTTGTAAGTAGTCTTTGCAAAAGTTCTTACACATTATGAATTTTTTTGTCCAAAGTAAAAGAAAGTTTCGAGTGTAGTGAATATTATTGATTATTTCTCACATATCCACTTTGTTGTTGTCCATTTTGATGATTAGATGAAATATAGTGTTGCATATATATCTGAGATGCTCACCATCCTATGTTCTCTATTGTAATATATTTAAGTTGTTTAGGTTTTTCTATATTTTCTGCCTCTAATCATTTTAGAAAGGTTTATGATATTCTACAGATATTTTAGAATTTGTGCAAAAGTCAGAGAATATGAACTTCAGTACATACTTCAGGTGCTTAATCTTTCTTCTTTTTCCATTTTAATTGAATGTATGTAGGAATTAAGTACATGTGGGTTCCTTTTATCGAGCAAAATAAATAAATATCCCAAATTTTGTATGTCAATGTAAAATCCAGGTTGAGATTTAGATAGTAATGTTTGTTATGGTCATTCTTAGGCAGCTGAAGCACTTGGCACTATTGGTTCAGATAGTAATGTTTCTCTGTTGAAGCATAGTTTGGATTATGATTCAGCTTAAGAGGTTCGAGAAATGTGTGAATTAGCTCTTCAGCGTATTCTAAATTTAAAATATGCTGCTACTACAGATGATTTGACTGCACTTGGTATTTCTCAGTTTAACTCTGTTGATCTTGTAGCACTGGCCACATGTTGTTCTTCGGTTAATAAATTAAGGGTTGTTTGGTTCATACAGTTAGAAGATACTCTTTTTAACAAGAGAATGTAGCTATATAGTAGCAGTTTATGACATAACCACAAGCTTTTGTCAGACAAAGCTCATAAGCATGCAACAACAATAGTTGACGGAAAATTATATATTGTTTATGGAAGTCATAATGGTTGGCATGCAGCAGCAGTAGTGTGTCCATTAATATTACAACTTGAAGTTCGATCCTTTAATGTATGTTACATTTGGAACAACACATAGTAATCATCTACAATGTGGACACCTTTTGTTACTGCATAATCTGAGGTCTATGTTTTCAAAATTTATGAATCTGCCAACTATTTTGATGAACTTTTTCATATATTTGACAGGTATAAGAGAAACAAGACATATCTCACATATGTTATAAGTACAATAGAGCAATGTTGAAGCGAGAGAATCAGTTGCTGCTAAGATGAGTGAATTAATCAAGCAATGTTGGAAGTGTAGAAATGCATGTTTCTGTAGTGGTTATTAGTTTTTTTTCAGTGGTGTAGAATGTTAATAATATGAAGAAAACTGCATGTTCATATGGCTGTATAACCATGTGATAGGTCATGTTGTTAACCAATAAGTATTTGAATACATTATGCAGTACACTGGGTCATTTTCTTCTGAGGCATACTAAAACTCAGTGACTCTAGATTATATAGGAGTAACACTAGTTCTTCTTAGCATGGTTGTGTTTGTTCAGTTCATTCCTGGAAAAATTAACTTGGTATTAACTTCGTACAGCTATTATCTTCCATAAACTACAAGATGTAGTAGTTGTTGCTAGCTCAGCTGCTGCAGAGATCTATGGACTTTTTTTGAGTTTATTATTAACGAAATTCTTAGAATTATGGTACTGCAGGAAGCCCGGGCTATTGGTTAATTCTCATGAAAATTGGAAAGTTCAACTGATATAATGCTATTGATTCTTTTAGATATACAATTATATTACATTGACATTAGAATGCAATTTTGTAACATGTAGGTAAATGAGCAACATGTCTTGTCATGAAATTATGTTGTTACTGTCACAATATATAATTTAGGTATATGTTTAATTTTCAAGTACTTTTGCTGCACTATCAGACATTTTTATTGAACAGCAGTTACATATATGACAGAGAACAACAACTTTTAATTGGAGTAGAAAAGTTTCAAGAAAATGCATTTGTAGTGGGATCCCATTTGAAAGAGAGGCTTAATACCCTCAAGGACAAATATGAAAGTAAGGTTCCATCATGAATTCATTCTAGAGAGTGTTACATGATAGTGAAAAAAGACTATAGCTGAGACAGATTATGGTTCCACAAGAATCAGAATTTGTTTTCCTCATGTATGTTTCTGATCAATTTTTTTTTGTTTTCTACTATAGTAATTGGTGATATGAGAGGAAAAGGATGCTTGGAGTTGAACTTGTCACCGACCGCGGACTGAAAACACCAGCAAAAGAAGAAACCCTGCATGTGATGGAACAACTGAAAGGTAAAGTCTCAAACTTAATCTTGGTAAGCTAAGTTGTCACGGATTTTCAGGAGCATTCGTAACAATCTAGCCATATTTTTTATTTGTTTTCTGTGTCAATAATCGGCTTTTCTAGTGTTACTAGTGTTACGGCAGATTTAGTAGTGTTGTTTGGAAAAGATGGCTATTATGAAAATGTATTCAGAATTACACCTCCCTTATGTTTCAGCAAAGACGATGCAGGTTAGTCTCTAATTCTCTCTTTTGTTAACATTAGATGAATTAATACTAATAGCCTTAGTTTTATTACTTACAACTTTTTATTTTTATGTTTGCAGATTTTCTTGTGGATACCATGGACTACAACTTATCTAGAATTTGATCTATGAAAGCTTAAATAAATGTCAATAATGTTTTATGATGTTAACTTAACCTCTATTAGATTATCAAATTGGTACGTGTATATTTGTCTTTTTAAAAATATAGACAAATTTAATACGGATAAATATTAAAAATATAATAAAAATATTTGTCTTTTTAACTTGTGGATGTCATGACTGGATTGATAAATATTAAAAATATAATAAAAATATTTGTCTTTTTAACTTTTGGATGCCATGACTAGATTGATAAATATTAAAAATATAGTAAAAATATTTGTTTTTCAAAAATATATATATAAAGTAAATTTAATACGGATAAATGCAAAATAATTTTAAAGGTGTATAATTGATTGTTGAGTTTGATTATTTTTTAAAATGGATTAAACTAACTTTTTTAAATTTCTTTTAAAGGTGTATCATTCAATATATTTTTATTATGTATTAAACATTTATGAAAAGTATTGATAAATTTAACATTTTATTCTAGAAATGAGTCAAATATCAATACTCGAACTTTTAAATTTATTTTTAAAAATCGTTAATTATTTAAAATTTTGTTACTTAATTATATTTTTTATGATATCACACAAAAGATATATTTTTAATAATACTTACATAAATTAGGAGATTGTGATAGAAAATATATATCTACGACAAAAACTGAATTATTGAAACGGTGAAAATGAAGTCATTGATAATATAGAAAAGCATATGATATACATTTTTTTATAGACGTGAAAAATTTAAATATTTCAGGAACACGTTTATTATTCATCCAAAAAAAATTATAAATATTAGATAAATTATATTTTTAAAATATAAATTATATTTTTTATATTTACTAATTTTTATTTATCCTATTATTTTTTTCAAATTTTAATTGTAAACAAATGCGCGTCACCGACGGGTACCCGTGCGAAGACACGGGTATCCCTCTAGTATTGATAATAAAGAAGAAATTAAAGTGTTATTGGGTTAATATAGTTACATGTATGTATTTTTTTATAACTATGCGTATTTTTAATTTATTTAAGAATACAATCTCATGTATATTATTCTTTAAACAAGATAAAATCATAAGACGCGATTTATATTTATGTATCAAATTATAAATTTATTTTATATTATATGTGTATGTATGACTCTATAAAAATATCGTAAAAAAAATCAAACTAACCAAGTCAACCCAACCACATTACTTTGGTTTGATTTAGTGTGGTTTTATTTCTAAACGTCAACCGAAACAAATTGAACCGCACATTTTTTTCTCTTACGGTTCAAATGACTTTTAGCGTTAAAATCGTCCAAATCTCATCACAAATACCTTTATTTGCAACACTCTAACATTCAGCCGAGTCGTGCCGACAAGCCATCACACATAGCTATGGTCGTTGCTCCAATTTATTATTATTTTTTAATTCAAAAATTGCAACATTTCGTGTGAAGTGTTGGCAATATTTGATGAAAGGTGAAAAGTTGAAATACGTAGTGTGTGAAGTGTTGCTATATCTAATGAAAAGATTTTTTTATTTAGAATTTCAACTTCGTGAAACAACATCACTTAGTCTTGTTATAGACTATTTTGAATTCAAAAAATACATAACAAAAATTAAACTCTCTTGTTGAGTATATATTCATAATTTCTCTCTTTTCTACGTTTGATTTTTTATTTATTTTATGTAAATTCAAAATAGATTGAATTATCCCGAATATTTTTTTCATGAAAAGTTTAAGACATTTTAAAAGTACTTAAAATAGTATTAGTAAATGGTTCATATGGACCTTACTAGTCTATATCCATTTAATTTACCATCATTATCTAACATAATCTAGGTTGTTTAAAAAATATGTACACCCTTAAATCAATTTTAACTTCTCATAAATTCCTAACATACACAGCCAAATAAATACATTACAAGAAATGAAAAGAGAAAAGTTGAATGAGTTGGATTAAAGGTGTCATTGAAAGACCTAAATATCTGGTAACTATCATAGTTGTGGTACGATACAATTTACAAAACTTACACCTAAATATATTGTCCTTATAAGGTTACTCATCAAAACATAAATATGCAATAGGAACATAAATTGGGTCACAAAACAAAACAATTGACAGTTCCATTGAACACAACCAACCAGCTAGTAACAAACAGCAACTGCCAGATTTTCCTTTTTTCCAACACGTTAATATGTTTGACTTAGTTGCTGTCAGTGTCAGAACATCAATTGCTTCCACTCTATGGTCAACTTCAAACTAATTTTCACCTAAAATTATGTTCTTTTTCTCTTTAGTAACCTAAACAATGATCATTCAATCTCATTTAAGTATTGAATATAAATGCTTCTTGTGACGGAAAAAATGATTTAACTACAGTATCATGAACCCATAATTGAGGAAGCTGCCATAAAAATTTTGCTATTCACTTACTGTGTTTTCCTACTATTAAATTACTATTCGATTGGTTAACCATTATTTCTGAGTTTTTCATTAAGAAATTGTTCGTAATCAATGGAACGGGTACTGTTGTTTTTTTTTTTAATAATTAAAATCACACTAGTTTTATAATTGTGCAAGAATGAGGTGTGAATTTGTACTCGTATTTACATGTGAAATCTCAATCATTAGGTTATTTTATAAATAAATAAATTTACACTATTATAAAAAAAATTTAAGCAAAAGTGCAAAATATCTTTAGAATAAGTAGAAAATAGAAATAGTTACGAAAATTGGAGGACACCAAACGCTCTCTAATTGATCTCCTTCACCTAAAGTCTTTCAAAGGTACCATGAATTCTACTACTGCACTCAGAAATCATGAAGACAAAGATAGATGGACACAAGTATCATCTCGAAAGCGTCATCAAGCTCCAACCAAAATACGTTGGGATGAGGGTCGTGCAAGATGCAAGGCAAATTAGGCATTAGTTTAAGACCCTAAAAAAATAAAAATTTTAGGTCTCAAACAAAATATTTATTAATACTAATTATAAACAAATTTTAACGGATTAAAATAAAATAATTTAGAATATCTCTCTTCCTTAAAAATTAGTCAATCAATATCATCTTTTTTTTAAATTAATCAATATCATAATTAATATTATTTAAAGTATTTTATTTATCTTAAAAAAAAGTAAATCCTTATTAACCCATCCCAATTCCCTAACTAACGTCTCTCACTCTCAAGACTCCATTCTTCAAGCTTTTTTCATCTGCTCATAAAAAAAAATATTTTTCTCCTTCCTTTGAAACTTATTGTTTATTGATCAAACTTTGTCTTTGCGGCTCAACCTCTCTGAATTTGACATCGTCTGGATTCTGAATGCCTATAAACCGCATACATCCTGGCGTTCATCTCTGTCCGTTTCTAATTCCAGATTCTATCGTTTTGTTCATCGATTATCCTTTTCTATATTTATTTTAGAGTTTAGTTTATTTTGATTTCTTTAATATTTAGTTCAATCAATTAATTCTATTGGGACAAGATTTGAACAATTTATATAATATGAGACTATTTTTGGTTTTTTATTTGATTGCAAAAAAAAATTTAAGCTTTAGATGAGGATGAATTGAAAAAATATTGTAATATTCTGGAAAAGTTTTTAAGGTTTAATGAATACCCTGATATTGACGGTCTTGATTTATTTTCAGAAATGAAAGTACTAAGAGAAGTGTTAAGAGAAGAAATTAGCACACCAATAGAAGTATTGAGTTATATTAAAACTTTAGATTCTTTTTCAAATGTTTACATTGCATATAGAATTTTATTGACAATCCCTGTAACAGCTGCTACTGCTGAAAGAAGTTTTTCAAAATTAAAATTTCTTAAATCATATCTAAGATCATCAACGTTACAAGATAGATTGAATGGGTTAGCTATTTTATTTATTGAAAGTGAAGTGTTAGAATTGCTTGATTATAAAACTATGATAAATGATTTTGCAGCTAAAAAAGATAGAAGATTAATATAAAAATTGATATTTTATATAATATACCAAGTCTCTTTAAAATTCTTATAAAAAAAGGTTCCTTTAATATTTTTCGCCTAAGGCCTCAAAATTTTTGTAAATGGTCCTGGTTGGGATAACGTAGGAATATAGGTGCCCCATGATAAAGACAATTGTAGACGAATAACAACATTCTTCTTCACCTTGTTTTCAGATGATTTTGAGGCAAAAGAAATGCATGTGGAGTTTCAACATTGTGGGGACATATATGAGGTTATCATTCCCTCAAAGCATGATATCAGAGGAAACTGATATGGTTTTGTCAGATTTTCCAACGTTAGGGATGACAAACTTTTGACGATTAAATTGGATAATATTTTCTTCGATAGAAGACAGCTTTTTCGTTAACCTTCTGAGATTTCAAAGGAGGAGCGTTCAGGTTTCTAGATTTAACAAGACTTGGGTCAAGAGAAAGAAAGAGCTTAAGCAAGTTTCTTTTCAACAAACTTTTTCCAACAATGTTAAAGGAAATCTTATACGAAAGTAGTAAATCATTGGAAGATTCGTGGCGAAAACTAGTGATTTAAGTTGTTGAATCTAATCTTGCTAGGTTTAGGAAAGTTTACGTTGAATTTTTCGTAAAATCATTAATGTCCTATAATATGTAAGAGATATTTAACAAGGAAGGTTACTTCTTTGTTCATGTTACACTAGTAGGCGCAAATCTTTGTCTTCTTGAAGATAGGGTTGGAGGGGAGCTGAAGGCATTGTTGGTTGATGGAAATTCGTGGTTAAACCAATGGTTTAGCGAAGTACATTTAGGGATGGCAAAAAAATGTGTGCCTGCGGTTATGCGCGGATAAAATCCACCTCGAGTACGGGACGGGTAGCTTAATGGATATTCGCGAATAAAATAAATGGATATTTAAATACCTATTAACTAATTATAAATTTTTTTAAATATTATTAGATTATTATACTCTGTTTTTTCATCTTCTAAAAAATTAGGCTTTTTATATTTTTTGTTTTTGAAGTTTTCTTTGAAGAAAACCTTTTAAATCCCATACAAATTCTATTGATCATTTCATATTTAAGTTTCTTCTATATTTCATACCTCACTTCAACAATTCCACCATCCAATCAACCAATATTGCCCTTCCGCTTCCAACCAATGTCTCCCTTCCAACTTATCTATCGTCCACTCTTCAACCATAACTCACAATCACAATATCTTTAATTTTTTTGTTAAAAATAAAATGTATGAATGTTATGTTTGGATGTTATTGTATTTTGGTGAAAAAGAGGAAATTAATGCAATGAAATTTTATTGTTAAAATAAGAGTGAATTGTATAGAAGATGTGTAATAATAAATGTGTTTAAAAGAAGTTGAAAGTATT
This sequence comes from Lathyrus tuberosus, assembly GCA_022829125.1. NCBI lineage: Eukaryota > Viridiplantae > Streptophyta > Magnoliopsida > Fabales > Fabaceae > Lathyrus > Lathyrus tuberosus. The sequence continues at coordinate 5,162,843 of JALAZF010000103.1, forward strand.
ATTTTTCAAAAAATAATTTAAGAAAAAAATATTATTCATGGATATTTGTAAATATCAGCGAATAATTAGAAATTCACGGATTACCCATTTAGCAGATACCCACACGGATTTGGGGTGGATACGGATATTATATTTATCTAACGGGGCGGGCATGGATATCATAATATCCGTCTCCATGGATATCCCTTTACATCCCTAAGTACGTCCATGGAAACCTGATGATGTAAATGATACCAGAGTTACTTGGATAAGATGCTTTGGTATACCTTGTCAAGCATGGAGTCCATAAATTTTCGAAACTTTCATTTCTCATTGGGGTGAATTTTCGTGTACAAATGATAACACTAGGGCAAGAGTGAAAATGAATGTTGCTCGGCTTCTTGTTAGAGCCGAACACTTGAAGAGTTTATATGAAGAAGTTGATGTGCAGATAAACGGCGTCGTGTTTAATGTGAAGATAATGGAGGATCCACAAGGGCCCTTGTGTATTCACATGCCTGAGATTGTTGAATCAGGGGATTCAAGTTTCAACTCATATGTGGAACTCAATGAATTTGAGAGAGATATCATAATCAATGTTCAGAAAAAGAATTTGTAGAAAGATTCAGAAAATCATTAAGAAAAGCATGCTTTGATAGTGATACAAAATAGAGTATCAGATACTATGTTTTTACCTTGCCAATTTTCATCCGAAAAGTGGTAACGGAGAAACCCAATCATTCTAAGACACGTGAAGCATCTCTATATAATAATATACATATTAAAGGAGTAGGTAGAGACGAAGAGTGGGCGCCCTTGACGCACGTTTCAAGTCAGCCCCCTTTTGCTTCTTCATCCAAAATACCCATCTCCACTAAGCATTCATACTTTTCTTCTTTATTGCCTCCTAAACCCAGAATTCTTAGGGTTGACGTTTCCAAAAACATTGATTAGATTCATCCAAACCATTCTCCATCTTCTTCGAAGGATAAATTTTCAGGTGGATCGACACTTTGTTGTGAATCAATCTCAGATCAAGATGTATTGCAAGAAAATCAAATATTCTTGAACATTGAAGAGGAAGTTATGGGTATTAAAATCTGAAAGAAGGCCATTGATTTAGGGATCAGGGGAGAAGATGATAATAAGGCATATATAGCATAAATTAAAAGGTTGGAAAAGTTAGATAGAGAGAAGATCTGATTGAAATAATTCAACAAATCCAGTGTCAAATGAATATTCTTTCATACAACATCAGAGGAGTTGGGAACTCAGCAAAACATAAAGTGATGAAGGAAATTAGTTTGTTTGAAAATTTTATCTTTGCATGCTCCAATAGACCAAATTGTAGTTAGAGGAGGATTCTTTTGTGAAAACAATTTGGAGTAACGTTGGTGTATTGTGGACAGCAAAGAAAGCTTCTGGAAGGTCAGGTGGTTTGTTAATTTTGTGGAATCCAATATGTTCATTCCTATGTTTACTTTTCAAGGTAAAGGTTATGTAGGTATTCAATTCTCTTGGAAACATATATTCATTTATGATTTTAATGTGTACTCCTCATGTTATCTTCTCAAGAGAAAAAAAATTATGGCCAAAGTTAGTTAGAATCAGATCCACATTTACGGGGGATAATTGGTGTGTGTTATCACCCTGCTTTAGCTCCAAAAATTCAACCTCCTTTGCACTACGAATGTCTTCCGGAAAATACTTTTCCAGGAACTTAGCTTGAAACACTGCCCAAGTAATCTCAGTACCCGCAGCTTCCAATCTCTGACGACTATTGTCCCACCAGGCCTCAGCTTCCCCTTCCAGTATATAAGTACCAAACCGTACCTTCTGAGCATCGCTGCACTCCATGGTCCTGAAGATCTTCTCCACAGCCTTCAGCCACTTTTGTGCAGCCTCTGGATCCAAGATACTCCCTCATAAGTAGGCGGCTTGTTGCTCTGGAACTGTGCTAAGTCACGAAACTGAGCACCTCCAGCCTGATTGGTGTTCTCTACCGCTTGTGCCATAGCTTGCATCGCAGCAGCCAGAGCAGCATCATTCATTCCTGCCATACTAATCAACAATCAACATATGGTCAGAACATGCAATCGACTCCTATTCTGAGGACAGACTCTATTACTACACCTGGCCGGACGGACCGACCTGCTCTGATACCAATTGTAACACCCCACTTTCCCATTTACGAAAAATACACAAAATTCTATGAAATAATCAGAGTTTTTGCACCAAAAATAAAGTAGGATGCCACATTCATAAAATCAACATCAAAACTCCTTTTATTAAATGAAATAAACAGCGGAAATAATTTATTTATCCATTTCACGACCACATGCCAACAACTTCAAGAAACTCCACATAAAAACATGGTTCACCATAAATTAATCAAAAACAAGATACGTAACAAAAAAAATGACGAATAACAAATGATTGAAATCCCCACAATTCCCGTGTTACGTATCAGAGTGACTCCTACGACTCGAACAAGCAACACGCACTCCAGCAACCTAAGTACCTGGATTATCTGTACTTCCGAAGAAGCACAGACACCACAACAACAAAGGGGTGAGAATTACATTCAATACTTGGAGGTGAACAATACATGATAAGAGTAGGTATTCACACACAATCATACGAATTACGACCCACTGGTCCACAAATCATCACCATACAAACAACACATATCAATAATGATGCAATGCGACTCAACATTAGACACAATGCATGTGGAACCAACATCACGGTTCATTCAAATGAACCCGGATAGATCACATACACCCCTACTTGGCAATGATCCATCCCCACCATTCTCCATATCGGAGTACGGATGAATCACATACACTCCTCCTGAGCAATGATTCATCCCACCAACACCATGAAATGCATGACACAATTATGCATATAGACACATGTGTAATAGTAACGCATATGCACACGATCCTCCTGATCACCCCTGAAGTGCACAGTCGCCATAATATGCACCAGCACCAATATTCTTGCATTCAATTTATTAACACACCAAATAAATAATCCAAACTGTATTAATCAACTAAATACCTGATTATTTTCCTAAATTCCATTTTTATTACTCATCCTACGTGTGGACATTAATTGCTGACATATGTACTAATCCCCCCCCCCCCTTAAGCTAAGCAACAGAAAAGAAATGCACTGCAAACACAGCACAGAAGGAAAGTAAAGAAAATTCCAGGCTGCACAATGTGACGGTCGTCACACTCCCATGACCCTCGTCACACGCAATTAATCCCGTGACGGTCCTCACACACCCATTACGGTCGTCACACCCATGTCGGCCGTCTCCCTAGTCTCACGATCGTCATACGTGTTCTAAGCAGAATTCAGAATTCTGCTCTCGTCTCCACTGCATCATGCCTACGTTCTACATTCAGTCCTAAAAATTACTCTGCATTGATTTTAAGACTGCCATCTCACATTATATTCCAACCTTGTAATTACTACATTATCAAGTATTCCTAACATCGTAATTTTATGATTTCAGTTTACCCCGAACTCAACCCTGTACACCAATGTTCGTATCACCATAACAACAACAGCATGTTTTCCTCTTCACAATCCATGACAGTACAACACAATTTTTTTATAGAATTATCACCCAATTCATACCAAGTCAACAATAACACATTCACAACAAAATTCAAAATGCACATACAGAACATACATACACAATTCCTACGAGGATAAGGACTCCTCACAACCCTCTCATGTCATTATCACCCATTAGAGAGTTCATTCTTCCCCCTTACCTGAATTCCTGATAAAATTCTGCGAGGATTGGTAAAGAAACCTTGCCCTAGCACCCTTGTTCTTCCTTCCCTAGCTCTTTCTCGTTCTTACGTGAAAACGGTTTTGTTTTGATTAACTTCCCCACCAACCCTTACTAATTTCTGTCTAATCACTAACCTACCCTTCTTTTCTCCACTAGCCCACTATCCACTTAACTAAATCAGATTTTTAGTTTAACAAAAATAATAATATTGCTAGTAATTTTATTCACATAATAATCATAATAATATCAGTGATAATAATAATAATAATAATAATAATAATAATAATAATAATAATAATAATAATAATACTATTACTAACAAGGCCAACCACACATGCCTACGCGCCCAACCACACACACACCCCCCTAACAAGGCCAGACAACGGAAAATAACACGACGATTAAATAATTAAAAATGGGGTGTTACAGTTGACATGGAGAATGCAGAAATTCAGAAGCAGTTGAAGCAAAGAAATGAAGAAGAAATGGCTAACAAGAAAAGAAAAGTGAAAGAGGATTTATTTTCCTCTAGCATTCAGAGTTCAAACACTTCCTCCACCTCAGTTGCTTGGAAGTTGGTTGTCGACAAGCTCATAGTTGAGAAGACTCGGATGGAGGACCAGATCAAAGAGCTCAGTAAGAAGTTGCAAGGAGGATCTTCTTCTCATGGGATTTCTTAGGATTTCTAGTTTCTAGCTTTCTATTATCTTCTGTTTTGATTAGGATTCTTGAAAATGTACTCCAAAGGTTGTAATCCTTTTCCATTATCAAAAAAAATTAATTTTTAGTATTTCGCAATGTGTTGTCTTAATATAATGTTTGCAATTTTCTTTGTATCTTTGAAGTTACTTGAAGGCTTTTCATTTACATATTGCACATCAAGCATCATATCTTGCATTGTTTCTTGCCTTTTCCAGGTGTCTTATGTTTCTCTTGGTCTTTATTCAGCCAAGTTGTCGCACCAGTATAATACTCGAGCTAATTTGAAGAAAAAGATGGATCAACTGCAACAAGAGAACCGTGAGCTTCGTGAGGAAGTGACAACTTTGAAGGATAGTTTGGAGAGACTCACTGCTATGATGGAAGCATTGGTGGCTGCTCAGAATCAGCCACCCCCTCCTCCTCCGCTTTCGACTCCTGTGCAAAGGACATTCATTTCTGAGATTGTCTCTACGCCCATCTCTGTGGCACCTGCTAGTGTTCCTCAACACTCCATGCCTCCTGGCTTCCCCTGGGGCATGCCTATTAACTTTGTTCCTGAAGGTTATCAACCACCACCACCACCTCCTGAAGTTCTAGTTGTTCCTATCGTTCAGCCTGTGATGTCTATACCACCGCCTGTGGTTCATACCGTTAATTTTGTTGAAGAGCCGATTTTCCACGTTGCTCCAAGTGAAAATGTCAGTGCTTATGAGAAAATGGAAGAGATCCAAGATCAATTTGCTGAAATGCAAAAAGAAATCAAAGCTCTGAGGGGTAAAGAACTGTTTAGGAAGAATGCCCATGAGTTATGCCTGGTTCCTAATGTGAAGATCCCACATAAGTTCAAGGTTCCTAACTTTGAAAAGTATAAGGGTAATTCTTGTCCGATGAGCAATTTGACTATGTATGCTCGCAAGATGTCGACTCAGACCGGTAATAATCAGCTTCTCATTCACTACTTTCAAGACAGTTTGTCTGGTGCAGCCTTGAAATGGTATATAGGACTCGACAGCACTCGAATTTGTAATTTCGAAGATTTGGATGAGGCTTTTGTAAAGCAGTATAAGTATAATGTGGATATGGCTCCCGATCAAGATCAGCTTCGAGCAATGGCTCAGAAAGATAAGGAGACATTCAAAGAATACGCGCAGGGGTGACACGAGATTGCTGCTCAGATTAATCCTCCTTTGGAAGAAAAAAAGATTACCAAAATCTTCCTGAAAACTCTTAGTCTGTTCTATTATGAGCGTATGATTTCTAGTGCCCCGAGTGATTTCACTGAGATGGTGAATATGGGGATGAGGTTGGAAGAAGGTGTCCGTGAAGGACATTTGTCAAAAGATGGTAATTCCAAGAAATATGATGGAGGACTTGCCAAAAAGAAAGAAGGTGATACCAATGTTATTTCTCGTGGAAGACGCAGAAAGAGTTATGATAAGAATGATCAATGTCAACAACATGTTGCATCTGTTACGCCTATTATTAATTTAACTCATGTTGTTCCAACTGCTCATCAACAACGTTTTAATCAATAAAACAATCAACGAGGCCATTATCAAAAGGATTTTGATTTGATTCCGATGACATATACAGATTTGATTCCTAGTTTAATTCAGAAGAATCTTGTTCAAACCCGTGCACCACCTGCTGCTCCGAAAGATTCTCCGTGGTGGTATAAGCCCGGGGCTCATTGTGCTTTTCATCAGGGAGGAGCTGGGCATGACACTGAGAACTGTTATCCATTGAAGATGGAAGTGCAAAGATTGGTCAGAAGTGGTATTTTGTCTTTCGAAGACTCCAACCCTAATGTACAATCAAACTCATTGCCCAATCATGGTAAGGCGTCTGTCAATATGGTTCATGGTTATCCTGGTACATTCAAAAAAAATTATATCCGTTGGATTCGAATATCGCTTATGGAAATGCATGCACTTTTGAGTGAATACCATGATATTGATCATGATTATGCAGCTTGTTGCGTCTGTTCCGTGAATCTGCGTGGTTGTGTGATAGTGAGGAGGGACATTCAAGGGATGATGGATCAGAATTTGATTGAGGTCACTGCTAAAAGAGATGAATATCATAATGAGGTGAATGTCATTGTGCCACACTTTAATATTCTTGAATGAGTTATTATCTCTTATGACTGTCAGAAGACCGCTGTTACACCTTTGGTTATTCGGTTACCCGGTCCAGTACCCTATGAATCTGACAAGGTTGTTCCGTATAAGTACAATGCTACCATGGTATAAGATGGTAAGGAAGTGGCCATTACTTCTTTGTCTTCTATGGTAAGCATCGCTGATGTTAGTATAGTGACCCGGAGTGGTCGAGTTTTTGCTTCTGAGCCTCCAAAGATTCTAGAGAATGTTGTTGCTGGCAAACGACCTCAAGATGAAAGTAATGTCGATACTTCCGGTCAGTCCATTGGTTTGAATAAGAAGGCTTATGAGGATGAGGTATTGAAATTGATCAATAAGAGTGATTACAGTGTGGTAGATCAGCTCTTGCGCACCTCGTCCAAGATTTCAGTTTTGTCCCTACTGATGAATTCTGAAGCTCATAGGGAGTCTTTGCATAAGGTATTGGAACAAGCATATGTTGAGCATGATGTGACTGTTAATTAGTTTGATGGCATTGTTGCCAACCTCACAGCATGCAATAATTTGAGTTTCTGTGATGAAGAGTTACCCGAGGAGGGGAGAAATCACAATTTGGCTTTACATATCTCTATGAACGTCAAGAAGATGCACTTTCCAATGTGCTGGTTGATAGAGGATCTTCTTTCAATGTGTTGCCAAAATATACTTTGTCGAGGCTTTCGTACCAAGGTGTTCCCATGAGGTATAGTAGGGTTGTGATTAAAGCTTTTGATGGATCTAGAAAAACTGTGATTGGAGAGGTTGATCTTCCAATCAAGATAGGACCGTGTTTCTTCCAAATTACTTTTCAAGTAATGGATATTCGTCCTTCTTATAGTTGTCTGCTTGGCCGACCCTGGATTCATAAAGTTGGGGCAGTGACTTCGACACTTCATCAGAAATTGAATTTTGTTCAGAATAACAAGCTGGTAATTGTTGGAGGCAAGCAAGCGATGCTGGTGAGACATCTCTCATCCTTTTCGTATGTTGATGCCTACAAAAATGTTGGGACTCTGTTCCAAGCTCTTACCGTCGATGATAAAGATGTTACGAAGAATGGTTTGCCCATGTCTTCTTTGAAAGATGCTCTGCATGTATTAGAGACTGGTCGGTCTGACGGTTGGGGCCGAGTTATTGATATGGTTGATAACCTAGGCAAAACTGGTTTATGCTTTATGCCTGGTACAGTTAGAAGAGATTTGAAGCATATTAATGAGGCCTTTCACAGCGTTGGATTCATCAACAAAGATTACTCTACTGCTTCCATCATTGAAGATGATGAAGAGGAAGAACTTCCCAATTTCGTGACACAGGGACAGATCTGCCAGAATTGGATAGTTGTTGATGTTCCCACTGTTATTCATATTTCAAAGTAATTTGTTTTTTTTATTTCAAAAATCCCTTCACTCTGCCCAAGGTGAAAGTGAATTTGTGAGGGCTTTATTTCAACTATTATCATCATCAATAAAATGTTATTTTGTTTATCCATATTATGTTTTCCCTTTTTGCTTTATTTCTGAAAAATGGTAACATAAAAAACCAAAAAATAATAATAATGATGTGATGATCACTTTTATCTGCATAATACTTGCACTTCTTGTTCATATTCTAAAATCAAATATAAAATCATTGTGCAGATTGATTGTTAAACCCATTGAAAACTATGACCCTATGCCCTCTCCCAACTTTGATTTCCCTGTGTTTGGAGCTGAAGAAGAGGATATTGAGGAAATTCCGTATGAAATTTCTCAGTTGCTTGAGCACGAGGAAAAAGCCATTCAGCCTCATGAAGAGCCAGTGGAATTGGTTAATCTGGGTTCAGAAGATAATATAAAAGAAGTCAAGATTGGGGCACTGCTTCAGTCAGATGTTAAGAAGAGTATTATGGAGCTTCTTAGAGAATATGTTAACGTATTTGCTTGGTCTTATCAAGACATGCCTGGTCTTGATACTGATATTGTGGAGCGTAGATTTCCGCTGAAGCCTGAATGTCCGCCTGTTAAGCAGAAATTGAGAAAAACTCATCCTGACATGGCTGTGAAGATTAAAGAGGAAGTTCAAAAGCAGATTGATGATGGTTTTCTTGTGACTGCTGAGTATCCTCAATGGGTGGCCAATATTGTGACGGTTCCAAAGAAAGATGGAAAAGTCCGAATGTGCGTTGATTATATAGATTTAAATAAAGCAAGTCTGAAAGATGATTTTCCACTGCCACACATTGATATGCTAGTAGACAATACTGCCAAGTTCAATATCTTTTCTTTTATGGATGGATTTTTTGGTTATAATCAAATAAAGATGGCACCCGGGGATATGGATAAAACAACACTCATTACACCCTGGGGAACATTCTGTTACAGAGTAAGGCCTTTCAGTTTGAAAAATGTTGGTGCAAAACGTACCAGAGAGCTATGGCCACTTTGTTCCATGATATGATTTGTTCCATGATATGATGCATAAAGAAATTGAGGTCTATGTAGAAGATCATATTGAGTACTTATTAAAGTTGTTTCAGCGTTTGAGAAATTTTAAGCTCCGTTTGAATCAAAAAAAATGCACTTTTGGTGTCCGTTCTGGAAAGTTGTTGGGCTTTATTGTCAGCCAAAAAGGCATTGAAGTTGATCCTGGTAAAGTTAAAGTTATTTAGGAAATGCCTGCGCCCAAAACAGAAAAACAAGTAAGAGGATTCTTGGGACGTTTGAATTATATCTCCCGATTTATATCCAATATGACTGCCACTTGTGCGCCGATATTCAAGCTTCTCCGCAAAGATCAGGGTTGTGTATGGACAGAGGATTGTCAGAAATCTATTGAAAGAATTAAAGAGTATCTGCTTAAACCTTCAATTTTGTCTCCTCACGTGGAAGGAAGACCTCTGATCATGTATTTGATTGTGCTAGAAGAGTCTGTGGGTTGTGTTCTGGGTCAACAAGACGAATCTGGTCGAAAAGAATTTGCCATTTATTATTTGAGCAAGAAGTTCACCGATTGTGAGTCTCTGTACTCAATGCTTGAAAAGACATGTTGTGAATTACCTTGGGCTGCCAAGCGCCTCCGCCAATATATGTTGAATCATACAACTTGGTTGATATCCAAAATGGATCCAATCAAGTATATTTTTGAAAACCCTGCTTTGACTGGGAGGATTGCTCGTTGGCAAATGTTGTTGTCAGAATATGATATCGAGTACCGAACTCAAAAGACAATAAAAGGAAGTGTTTTGGCTGACCACTTGGCACACCAGCCAATTGATGATTATCAACCAATCAGGTTTGATTTTCCTGATGAGGATGTAATGTATCTAAAGGTTAAAGATTGTGAGGAACCATTACCTGAAGAAGGGCCTGAGCCTGGATCTCGATGGGGTTTGATTTTTGATGAAGTTGTTGATTCCTTATCGATATTATGCAAGAAGGTTGTCAACTTTCTTCAATAAGGTTGAGTTTCACCATATACCCAGAGTAGAGAATCGAATGGCAGATGCTTTAGCAACTATATCCTCCATGATTGTGGTGAATCGGTGGAATGATGTGCCAAAAATCGATGTTATGCGTCTTTATAGACCAGCTCATGTGTTTGCGGTTAAAGAGGTCGTTGATGATTGTTGCGGTGAGAATTGGATAACAAGCTATTAATTAACTTGCATCACATTTCTTTGAATTCACAACCTACTTTGATTTATCCAAAGGAAAGGTTCAAGATCGAGAAAACCTAAAGGGGGAGATCTAAGGTTCGGGGGTTGGTTACGCCTAGGGAAGGTATTAGCATCCAAAACGTCCATAGTACTCTACGGGAACCTCTTGTTTAGTTTGTTATGTCTTACTCGCTTGCTAAGGGTGATATGCTAAAGGTTGAAACCCTAGGGGTTAGTATCTAAGTATACTCGACAAAGTATCGCACTTTGCGCCTACGTATCCTTACGGGAGTGGAATCAGAGTATCCGTAGTTCACCGGTATAAGGGTGAAGGATAGGAACCATTGGCTATGGCCAAAGTTCCAAGGGGAAATGAGTATGAGCTCATTTTAGAGTTCACGATAACTCTCTAAGTCTAAGTTATAGGGGAAAAGTGAGTTCTCAGGATGATGAGAATCACATAGAGTTCAAAACTCCAACCTATTTCTAAGTTATGATTTCATTGGCTCTCATGAGGCCAAGAAATAAGGGTAAACCTAGAAGGATAAGGTAGGGTGGTTGTTTAGTGACTCATGAGTCAATTTTAAGATGATCTCCCTTTGGAATGGGGGGGAAGATAACAGTTGTAAATAAGAGTTTGAGGGGGATTGAAATTAAGTTGTAATTGATAAGAGGATAAACAGTTAAAAGAAAATAGCATCAATCGGATATGAACAACATCAAGGTATAGGCATTCTCCAAAGTTGGAATTAAAGACATATAAAAGTCATGAAACTTAAAAAACAAAAACAGGTAAAAACAAGCCCTAAAGGAATAAACTTGTCCAAAGTCAAGGAAACCTCTCAAATAACCCTTTCATGTACCAAGAATCCCCACAAAACTCTCAAAGATTCAAGTGATTTTAAAGGAGGTTCTAGACTTGAATGAAAATGGTTTATACATGTTTTTTTGTGAATTTAGAAATTAATGTAAAGTAAAAAAACTAACTAAGGAAAATTAAATTAAACACTAAAGAGAGTTCATGAAAATATTTAGTATTTTTAAATAGAAGAAACTATTTTTATTAATCAAAATTGAAAAAGAAGAAAAAGAAAGAAATAAAGAAATATAATAAAACACTAAATAAACAGAGGGGGTGTATTTGTTATTGTTCAAAGAGTGGTGGTTGTGGGCTAGGCGCAATGGGCCTGCTGCTGGGGGTGCGAAAATCAAATTCACCTGGCCCCAACCCAGTTTGGCATGGAGACAGAAAAAAGAAAATAAAACCAAAAGGGCGTCTGGGGCGAGGGGGATTCGAACCCCATACCCCTTGGTTCAAAGGCGTATGGTTTACCACTGGGGTGGCTATACATCCAATGTATAAGCCACCCCAAATAACTTATAAACTCTCAGGCGAATGTAAAAGACCTTTGGAAATTAAAGCTGACATTGAAAAGTTATACGCTGGAGGACTTGGATCAATGGGTTATAAACAATTAAATCACTAACGGACAAAACTCAATCCTACCCAAATCTTACTGCCACGCGAGTCTCTCTCATGCAACACGCTTCGTAAAAAAAGAAACGAACAGTAACATTTGCATGGTTTCTTTTTACACTATCCAACCATTATCTCCCTCAAACTCAAACAATTCTGAAGAAATAAAAACAGCATTCATAGTATTCGCACAACAGAAATAATGGTGAGCAGTTAGCAACACAAATGAGCACTAGAGCTTGGAAGAAATAACAAGACAACATACATCTTCAGTAGACACGATCTTGGCAAGGCAAACTGAAAAAGAAATCCAAATATACCACCCTTATTCCCTTGTTATCGCAATGCTGACTCAAATAGGAATCTAGGTACTTCACGAGGCAACACTTCTCAACAACAAGGAGAGTACATCAAAACCTATGCCAACTTATCCTAATGCTTTCAACGAGAACAAAAACAAACATGGGTTGTTGTGTTCAAAACTAAAGCTAATCCTCATAAGGCATTTTTTTACATCAGAATTATTTTTTATGTTTTCTAAAGTTTGTTCCAGTCATGGAGTTATGAAATCGTGAGCAAACATCCGATACTCCACATGTCAACATCTTGAAATGCATCGTCATCCAAAGTTTCAGTTTACGGGCCTTACAAAAACATTCACTCAGGAGACACGTAACATTAAGTAAACTGAAACTACAACATTCATACTTTTGAATACACCATGCACATGATGAGGTACCGCTACACATAAACAACAGTGTCTAATCCAAGAAATTTCCCACGACTAATGCATGCTCATTTGCATTGCCTTTAAAAACACTTGACGACATGCTAAAGCACGACGGACATAAGTCATCGTATTGTAGCTGTAACATTCATGTAAGACTAACACAACAAGGTAGAGAAAAACATTAAATGATACCGACATCGAAACAAATCATGGTCTTGATATCAGAAGCTTTCGAACAGACATTCATGCTTGGTATGAAGATTAAACTAAAAGATACTTGAAACACACACATGTGGAAACAAACGCAAGGGAAAAACCGATAAACAAGATGATTTAGAGTTCGAAAATGAATCACGACGTACCTTGAAATCAGCTCCTGCTAGCAAACAACGTAAGCCGGTGGACGAGTCGAGATGTTACACAGTGTGAAGAACTCTGAGACCGATTTGAATAACACGTTACCGCTTGTTGAAGATATATCAATAAAATCCAAAATGATATCTAAAGCTTTTCCGTTGTTGTTACCGAGTTATGTCGTGAACGATCCGAACTGTTGTTTTTGGGTGAAAGTTTGTGGTCGTCGTTGTGAACAGATTGTGAACGGCGAGTATTTGTCGGCAATGGAGAGGGTGTGGTAAGGTAATTCCGGTTAAGGAAACATAGTTTGTGGTGTTGTTTTTTTTTTGTTCTGGTGCTTGATCTTGTCGGTGAATTGTTCCCCCCCCCTTTCAAGAGCTACCCGGGTTCCCTCTATTTATGCTTAAGTGAGGCAAGCTTTCAAATGTTACCGTTAAGACTTGTGAGATTTGAAAAAAAGAGTTGTTCTGATTTTGCAAGGACATGTTGGTATGGTAATTGTCATGAGGTGCATTATTTCAGCATGAAAAGAGGAGCAGGATAGCTGCCTTGAAGGAAACATTTAACTTGTTTCTCTTTTTATGAAATGTCGAAAACTGTACCTAAAGCATGTCATGTGGTGTTACTCTTGCTTTGGAAAATTTTGGGACCACATGGCATCTTATGCGTGTGAAACCTACTGATCCAAGTGGCTTGCATGACAAAACTTAGTGAACTCGTAGAATTAAAGAGTGCACGTTGGCATGTTGTTTGTGAATTTGGTTTGAATTGATTTTGGATATTATTGCAAATGGAACCTTTTTATTTTTATGATTCTGAGATGGTAGTAATATGGATTAGATATTTGGAATTAAAATTGGATTATGGGATTAATTTAGAAAAAGTAAAAAAAGAAGGGGATATTAGATATAAAATGTGAATAAATAAATAATGGAATTTTGGATTAAAAATAATTTGAATATGGAATGAATTTGGAGAAAATGAAATGGATAAAAGAGAAAGAAATGGATTTTTATGAAGTTGGATAAAAAAGTAAATTTGGATAATTGGATAAGAAAAAAAATGGTTAATAAATGATTATTGAAATTGGTTTGGAATTAAGGGTGACAATTGAGGGTAGATAAAGTGGGAAGAAATTTGGTTATGGAGAGGATCAAGGTTAGGGTTATAGAGACATCTCTTAGAGACTTGCTCGGTTCAATGCTCCATCCAAAATCTTGATTAATCACCTCTTAAATCTCCTTAAGATAACACCTGATAAAAATGAAACAAACACAAACAAAACCTGATAAAAAGGTTAGCTATGCAATATGATTGGCCTAATATGACATGCAAGAGATCAATGGATCTAAGGGTAAAATTTGGGGTACAACAGTTGCCCCTATTTAAATATCTTCACCTGATGACATGAGAGATGAAAATCCTCATGAAATCATGGTGTAAGATGTTTAAATACAGATAACCGAAAATTTTGCCCTTAGATGCAAAGACATGCAATGCTACTAAAATGATGATATGATGCCATGAAAGATGCAAAAATGCAGACAAAATAGGACACCAAAGAAAAAGAGCTACCAAACACAGAGGAGCTTCACCGGGGAAGAAAGAAGGTTAGTATCCACAAGGAAAACTCCTTGGGGATGCAGGATAAACAACGAAAAAGACTCACTGGGGAGACCCGGAGGCAACACCGGGGATAGAAAACAAAATGGATTCTCCACTGGGGAAAGATCCAGGGAGGTGGACGACATGTTCAAATATGACCAGACGATACTAGGGAAAAAGACACATTCTTACTGGGCATGAAACCAGAAAGAAGACATGATCTCCATTAGAGATCAGTTGAAATAAAAGGATAGACAGCCTAAAAAAGATTTTCTGGGGATTTTTTGTACTGAAGAGTTCAAACGGGATCTTCAAGAAAAGCCAGAAAAGACAGAGACAAACTCTGCGCGCCAGATAAAAACAACTGGAGTTTAAATGGTAACAAGGTTAATGAGCCAAGAATAGACTTAGGTACTCATATGAATTGGTTGAGATATCAAGTAATCTGCTTTATGAGGAAGAACCAGTATGAGCTGGATTTTGGGTTTAAGTTCTCATTTGACCTGGGTGATGCTTTAGAAGGGAAGGATCCTTACTGGTGGTAAAATCAAGAGATGATCTCAACTGAGGAATATCCAGAGTAGAGGATCAACAAATCCACGTATGACTGGCCGATACTCTAGAAAATAACCTTTTTAGAAGTAGAACCAAAAGATGGGCTCCAATAAAGGTATCTAGAATGATTGATCATCAAGGCTAAACATGACTAGATGACATTCTAGAAAGGATCCGCAATGAAGGTTGAACCGGAAAGACGGTCTTCACTGGGAAAAATACATCCAAAGTGATGGAACAACAGGTTCAAGTATGACCGGTTGGCACTTTAGAAGGAGATATAACCTCATTGGAGATAGAACCAAAGATGGGCCCCCAATAAAGGTATCTAGAATGATTGATCATCAAGTCTAAACATGACTAGATGACATTCTAGAAAGTATCCGCAATGAAGGTTGAACTGGAGAGACGGTCTTCACTGGGAAAATACATCCAAAGTGATGGAACAACAGGTTCAAGTATGACCGGTTGGCACTTTAGAAGGAGATATAACCTCATTGGAGATAGAACCAAAGATGGGCCCCAATAAAGGTATCTAGAATCTGATAGGTTAGTACCGGGGTTGCATAACAGCAGATAAGACTTCCTGGGGAATACCCATTATGGTTGCAAAAAGGCTGAATAGTACCAGAGATAGATAAGCTGCTTATAAGAGACTGCCAAGCTTCTTCAAGAGATTGCTGCTTGTTGTTGGTTAAAAATTCCAAAGAGATGTTGATATCACAACAATGTTGGAGAATGAATTATGTCTTCAATGTGGATCTGTAAAAGATTCTTCCTACGAGACACGGTGCAAAATAAATGCACATTCAAAGATAGGTAAAAAACAAACCTGCTAGGGACCAAAGTTCAATCTAGGGACAAGCTAGAAAGAAACGGTCAAACAAGACTCCGATCACTGAGGAATGAGCTCAAATGGGGATTTATCTTATCCACAATGTGGAAAAGATAACTGAACCAACCATCATCCACGAGAATCAAACTCGGCGGGGAATTCAGAAAGGATGGGCACTTTATGCCTAGGGCTGCCTTTCTAATGGAGTGAATAGACAAACCCAGTCACTTGGGGATATAAAGCCAAAGTGAACAAAAATAGGAAAACACCATAAAAGGAAGCAGAAATGCTAAGATGTTATGCATATGAGTGCTTATGCCATGCTTATGCTTATGCTTATGCTGACAAAACAGACAGGAAGTGAAACGAGATTGGAGATGAAATAAACGTCTCGACAAAAAGTACCCAGCCGAACTCAATAGGTTAGACCAATACTGGGGATGAAGAAATAGAATCAACAATGTCACTGGTGAGAAGAGTATTCCATTTGAGGTATAACATCATGAGGATTGCCATCATGAGCTTGATTTCTTTGTTAGAGGAGAATCCATGGAGAATTGTCAAGATTAGCTGAAGTAACAGCTTATTGGGGAGCTAGCAAAGGATATCACAAGAACAAAGTAATTATGCATCCTACTGGTATAATGATCATCTTCAAATCTTATCTGCCCCAGGCTATATGATCTGTCAGAAGATGACAACAAGAGGATTTTATAGAAGAATTGGCATACAAGGTGTTTCAATATCTTCAAACTTTTGGAGTGATCTCGGCGTAACTGCCCCAGATTAACTGTATTCACACAACAAGGTCCTTGAACTTGCTTCAGACTGGTTGTTTGACGATTTGGGGAACAAACTTGCCCCTATCAGCTTGGTTGATTGGTGACAGAGATGTCCCTAACTAACTGTTTTTTAGAGATTTGCCGAATCTCGACCTGACTGCTTCTGATTAACTGGTATTTGCAATACGGAGTCCTCGGACGGTGGTAGAAACGACTGGGGAATAAACTTTCCCCTGCTGATGGGTCATTGGAGTCCACACTTGTCATAAGAAGACCTGGAGAATACTTGCTCTAGTATTTTGAACTTTGACGAGTTCTGCCCCTGATTCGGTAGATTGGCAAATCCTTCCACTTGGTTGCCCCTGATTAAGCTTCCTTTATCAAGTTGAATCCCCTAGCTGGCTGCATTTGTTGGGATTTCTTTGATATTGAATTGTTTTTACAAACAAGTATTGTTCATCAAAAATTGGCAATTTCAATGCGATATTCATGCAAGCTTTTGAAATCAAGTTTATTGATGAAACACACACGGTGGAATGATTAAATAATCAAAAACAAAGGTGGATCTAGTCATTTACGGAATGACAGATGAAGTGATCAACACACGCAAATAGCAAAGATCATTAGGAGTCAGGTTAATCAACCTTGCTGTAGTATGCTTTCAGAACAACCTTACCTCAATTAGGTCTTTTAAGGGTTGTAACGTGGCCTGGTATTTGTCCCACCCAATCTTCGTGATGAACTCCAATCCTACACTCAGTTAACTCAAGCTATACATTCAAGTTTCCAAAAGCTAGGGAGTCACTTGATTTGAGAGAGCTGACTGGCGCCTCACACAAAACGACTGTATTTGATTGCATAACCAAGTTAAACTGAGAACTACCCTGCCCCAAGGTTAAGATTTAAGGGTTTTTTTCTTTTTGTAAGGAAAAAAAACTCGTACTTCTAGGCTCAAAGGGTTAACAAGGGATTATCTTCCTTATTTCTCCCGTGTTTAGGAATTGAAACAATGCCTTACATCCTCGGCAAGGTTTAATTGGCAGCATACCACAACAATTATGAATATGAGGTTTTCATCATCCTCCCCAACCTTTGCTTAACAATAAGTTTGATAAATGGAAAGAAACAAGATAAAGATATATATTATATTTTTTTTGTATGGCGATAAAAGTATATGAGTGAAACGAATGGACTTAATCAAAAGATGCACAAACCATTTCATTAACCTTGCCAATTTGAAAGTACAACAAAGCTTATAAGCAAATACAAATTCAAAGTGCAAAGGAAATACAATAAAATTGCTGAAACAGCCAAAAGATTGCCAGCTTTAGGGAATCAAATACAGAAAATCAAAGAGGATCTCAATCACAGACACCTAATCCCTCTTTGTCTTGATACATCCTCCGCAGCATTACTTATCTCATGAGCGGGTAAGGATTGTTCTTGATATTGGGCTGGGAGCCATCGAAAGACAAAATATTTCTCTCCACTAAGTCCCTCACAATATGCTTCAAAGCAAAACAACCTTCTAAATTATGGCCTGGTGCACCTTCATGGAATGCACAATGAGCATTGGGATTGTAAGAAGGTGGAAGCGAATCAGGAGGTGGGCCTGATGACCTTGTAGTTATTAATCCTTGTTGTACCAAAGCAGGATACAATGTTGTATACGTTATAGGAATGGGAGGAATCGGAGGCCTTCCACCCTTTCTTTTACATGGAATGCTCTGACGAGAAACTTGAGTCCGTTGTGGATAAGCAGGAGCGTTGGGCGCTCGTTGATACACTGGTGGTTGAGGAACCGGCTGATAAATAGAAGCTTGGTTATTGAATGTTGGCGCGATGGTGGCCACATAAGGTTGCTGAACAGAATAACACTGTTGTTGCTGCTGACGTTGCTGACATTTCCAGGACTGATTTTTCTTCTTTTTGTGTGTCATCATCACACTGGTATCTCCTTCCCTTTTGAAGGATATCTTGGCATTATCGCTCGAACTACCAGCTCTCTTGGTCATTTTCCCACTCTTCAGACCAAGCTCTACTTTAACCCCCACAGCCACAATATCGGAAAAATTAGCAGACACGCTACTGATCATCCTTTCGTAGAATTCCGGTCTCACCGTGTCGACAAACCAATCAGTTAACTCTTTTTCAGATAAAGGTGGCTCTACTTGTGAAGCCAGCTCTCTCCATCTTTGTGCATACTCTTTAAAAGACTTGGTATCGTTCTGAGACATGCTTAATAATTGTCTGCGATCGGGCGCCAAGTCCAGGTTATATTTGTAATGCTTTACAAAAGCATCAGATACATCTTGAAAGCGTTGGATCCTAGATTGGTCCAAAGTCAAATACCACTTTGCAGTAGCCCCTTTCAAACTATCTTGGAAGCAGTGGATCATCAACTTATCATTATCCATAAATGCGGCCATTCGTCGGTAATACATGACCAAATGCGACTTAGGACAGGTCGCATCTGAGTATAGGTCGAAATTGGGTAGTTTGAACTTGGGTGGAATTACCAAGCCTGAGACTAAGCACATGTCTTTAGCATTAGTATTAAATACATTGCTTTCAATTTCCTCTGAATTGTCTCTATGTTTTCCTTCAGCCTTTCATGTCGATCATCTCCTTCTTCGGACATATTGACATAATCATAAACCGGATATGGGTTCTGAAAAACTGGGTGCACCTGAGCTTGCACTGCTGCTAGAGCGGAGGTAGGAATAGCTTATAAAGCCTCATTAACCAAAGGAACAGCTTAGTTGAGTAGAAGTGACGGCCGGAGCACGTATAAAGTTAAAAGGCATGCCCAAAGTGGGGTTCACAGTGGCAACGGGAGGTTCTACAGTTGTAATGATAATCTCGGAGACCACCGTCGCTTGTGTATCCATCTTTGCCCTCATAACTTGAATTGCTTCCAGAATCTGCCCCATTCCTCCTCGGAGCTCACTCAATTCATTATTGACTCTGTCCATTTCACAGTACTGTTCAGACATCCTTTGTCGAGTTTGGGATCGTGTGTTGGGGATTCAATGTGAAGATTCTGAAGAGAATAAGGTGACATGAGATAAGACAAAGAAGGAATGCACATGCTATGACAAGATGCAAATGGGATGCTAATGCAAGCCAAATGGTTTCAAGGAACTCAAAGGAAAGCTGTAAAAAAAAAATTTGGAAAATTGAAGAGTTTTTGTTTTAAGATCCAAGCTCTGTTGACCTTTGCAAAGGAAACAAACATTTGAGTTCCTCGAAACCAAAGGGCTAGGAATGCTTGAATGTATGGATGCATAAAGCACATGAGCATAAACATATGTACACACAACAAAACATACAAATCCTAGGTTTATAAGTCTCATGAATGGAGCCATGGTCTACCCATCCCAATAGGTATGTACTACTGGTTTTCATCTGCTGAACAGGGTTCTATGAAGTTCCCAGAGTCGACAACCCATCTTTCAGATTTTATTGACTTCCCATATGACTTGGTAATCAACAAAATTCTCAAGAGAATCTCGTCTGAGTGTAGTATCGCGTGACAACCAATTCAGAAATAGACTCCATCATGGTCACCGCACTACATCCTAAAAAGGCTTAAGTGGGGTATGGTAACTACGGTTCTCAATATCAAGGGCTCCTAGGTCGAGAGTAGCACGTTTTCACGAATAGATTCGTTTAACATGACTAGACTCTCAAGAGGGCCTCAACTGAGTGATGGTGTCTCAAGTTAACTTTTTTAGGATTCGACTCCCTCAAAGCCTCCTTAAATATACCATCGTCCTATCATAAGTACACTCAAATTCGGGTTAGGATTTATCTCACCACTCAAGAACCAAGCCAACAAAAGAAACTCAAGCATGGCATATATACAGGCAATCAAACAGATATACATAAATATAGCAAGCAAGTATAAGTAAAACATGCAAAAACAAGATGGGCTTAACCCTCAAAAATATTGGTATTCCCCAGTGAAGTCGCCATTTCTGTTGCGGTGAGAATTGGATAACAAGCTATTAATTAACTTGCATCACATTTCTTTGAATTCACAACCGACTTTGATTTATCCAAAGGAAAGGTTCAAGATTGAGAAAACCTAAAGGGGGGAGATCTAAGGTTCGGGGGTTGGTTACGCCTAGGGAAGGTATTAGCATCCTAAACGTCCGTAGTACTCTACGGGAACCTCTTGTTTAATTTGTTATGTCTTACTCGCTTGTTAAGGGTGTTATGCTAAAGGTTGAAACCCTAGGGGTTAGTATCTAAGTATACTCGACAAAGTATCGTACTTTGCGCCTACGTATCCTTACGGGAGTGGAATCAGAGTATCTGTAGTTCACCGATCTAAGGGTGAAGGATAGGAACCATTGGCTATGGCCAAAGTACAAGGGGAAATGAGTATGAGCTCATTTTAGAGTTCACGATAACTCTCTAAGTCTAATTTATAGGGGAAAAGTGAGTTCTCATGATGATGAGAATCACGTAGAGTTTAAAACTCCAACCTATTTCTAACTTGTGATTTCATTGGCTCTCATGAGGCCAAGAAATAAGGGTAAACCTAGAAGGATAAGGTAGGGTGGTTGTTTAGTGACTCATGAGTCAATTTTAAGATGATCTCCCTTTGGAATGGGGGGAAAGATAACAGTTGTAATAAGAGTTTGAGGGGGATTGAAATTAAGTTGTAATTGATAAGAGGATAAACAGTTAAAAGAAAATAGCATCAATCGGATATGAACAACATCAAGGTATAGGCATTCTCCAAAGTTGGAATTAAAGACATATAAAAGTCATGAAACTTAAAAAACAAAAATAGGTAAAAACAAGCCCTAAAGGAATAAACTTGTCCAAAGTCAAGGAAACCTCTCAAATAACCCTTTCATGTACCAAGAATCCCCACAAAACTCTTAAAGATTCAAGTGATTTTAAAGGAGGTTCTAGACTTGAATGAAAATGGTTTATACATGTTTTTTTGTGAATTTAGAAATTAATGTAAAGTAAAAAAACTAACTAAGGAAAATTAAATTAAACACTAAAGAGAGTTCATGAAAATATTTAGTATTTTTAAATAGAAGAAACTATTTTTATTAATCAAAATTGAAAAAGAAGAAAAAGAAAGAAATAAAGAAATATAATAAAACACTAAATAAACAGAGGGGGTGTATTTGTTATTGTTCAAAGAGTGGTGGTTGTGGGCTAGGCGCAATGGGCCTGCTGCTGGGGGTGCAAAAATCAAATTTGCCTGGCCCAAACCCAGTTTGGCATAGAGACAGAAAAAAGAAAATAAAACCAAAAGGGCGTCTGGGGCGAGGGGGATTCGAACCCCAGACCCCTTGGTTCAAAGGCGTATGGTTTACCACTGGGGTGGCTATACACCCAATGTATAAGCCACCCCAAATAACTTATAAACTCTCAGGCGAATGTAAAAGACCTTTGGAAATTAAAGCTGACATGGAAAAGTTATACGCTGGAGGACTTGGATCAATGGGTTATAAACAATTAAATCACTAACGGACAAAACTCAATCCTACCTAAATCAAGGTTAGGGTTATAGAGACATCTCTTAGAGACTTGTTCGGTTCAATTCTCCATCCAAAATCTTGATTAATCACCTCTTGAATCTCCTTAAGATAACACCTGATAAAAATGAAACAAACACAAACAAAACCTGATAAAAAGGTTAGCTATGCAATATGATTGGCCTAATATGCCATGCAAGATATCAATGGATCTAAGGGTAAAATTTGGGGTACAACAATGATAAACCGTGGTATTATGATATTAAGTGCTTTCTTTAGAATCAAGAGCACCCACTTGGGGCATCGAAGAAAGATAAGAAGACATTGAGAAGATGGTTGGTAGTTTCTTCTTGAATGATGATGTGCTGATAAAAGAAATTATGACATGGTCTTGCTCAGATGCGTGGATAGACACGAAGCAAACATGTTGATGAAAGAAATTAATGAAGGATCCTTTGGTACCTGTTGCGGTGAGAATCGGATATCAAGCTATTAATTAACTTGAATCACAAATCTTTAAAATTCACCACCGAGCTTTGATTTATCCAAAGGAAAAGGTAAAGATAGAAGAAAACCCTAATTGCGCTATGTGAAGACACAGCTAAGAAATCTAAGGTTCGGGGGTTGGTTATACCTAGGGAAGGTGTTAGCATCCTAGATATTTGTAGTGCTCTACAGGAACCTCTTGTTTGTTTTTGTGTTATGTTAATGTTTGCTTGCTAAGGGAACTGCTAGGTTAAGACCTAGGGGTATATACATTAAGTATGCTCGTTAAGACGTCGCATCTCGTGCCTACGTATCCTGACTAGGATGGAATCAAAGCATTTGTAGTTCACCTCACTAATGGTGAGGAACCATTGACTATGGTCAAAATTCCAAAGGGGAATGAGTATAACACTCACATAGAGTTAAAGAACTCTCTAAGTCAAAGTTGAAAGGGTAAGTCTAATAGGTTGACTTTGAACAAAGTCAAAAGGGAAGTGAATACTCATTATGATGAGAATCACATAGAGTCTAAGAACTCTATCCTAATCTCTAAGTTTCAAGGTAAAATGGCTCTAAGAAGGCCAAAGAGGGAAGTGAGCAACCATGATAGTGCTTACATGGGAAGGTAAGGATCCTAACCTAAACTAGGTCAAGGAGAAGTGGCTCTAATGAGGCACAGGGATTGATCCTAATAAGGCCAAGGGAAAGGAATGGCTCTAATGAGGCCAAGGGTAGAAATGGCTCTAATGAGGCCAAGGGATTGATCCTAATAAGGTCAAGAGAAAGGAATGGCTCTAATGAGGCCAAGAGATAATGAGTTATCTATGACATTAAAGTCAATAGAGAGACTTTCCTTTGGAATGAGGGGGAACAAAGAGGGTTAAGGAGAAAAGCTAACAAGCTAGACCTACTTAAGGGGATAACTTAATAAAGTTAGAAAATAAAAGATAACAAATGATATTCACACATGAGTTGAATGATGTTGATAAACACATAAATATAACACATGGATGATGATGGTGAATATGATGACATTTAAAGCAAGTACTTAAGAAAGTATCAAGTGGCAAGTTAATATGTTCAAGAACTATATATTAATTTGGACAAGGTAAATACCTTAAGGGAGTATAATACAAGTCTATACATGTTGATCAACTAGGTAACAACCTAACATGGTGCTAAGGTTGGACATAAATTTTATACAAAAGGGAAAGTATCACCTAAGTTTATATTTGAATTCAACTTTTAAGAAAGGGAAAGTTTAAGTGTTTTAGGCACATATGCATATGGTGGTGACCTAAGTTGATGGTTTGTATACATTAAGATGTTATAAACATGGGGAAAAGTCCTAAATGTAGGTGAAGACCTAGCTAAAACTTCAAAGGGGGTGACAAAAGTTTACATGCTTTACATATAAACATATACTTAAAAGTGTACCTAAATCAAACTATACAAGGGTGTACAAGCTCAAGTAAAGGTCTAAACATGTTAAGACAAGTTTATTCAACCTTAAAATATAAGGGAAACACAAAGGTTATAACCAAGGGAGTCAAAACTTCTCCTAATAAAACCTATACTTTACACAATGACAAAGGCCTTAAAAATAAATTATTTTTGGGAAAATTTAATGTCAACATAAAATACGCAAAAGTAGTAAAAGAATGCAAAAAGAATGAGTTGAAAAACCCTAAAAATGAAGAAGTTATGAATTTTTTAAATTTGTAAAGAAAACAAAAAACTAAGTATTAAAAAGAAGGAATGGGTCCTAATGGGGTTTGAACCCACGCCCTTGGTCCCAATGTTAAAACATTTAACCAGCTGCGCTGGTTGTGTGACTTGTATAATATAAGCCTTTAGAAAAAGAAAGGAAAAACAAAGGGAAAGCTTCAAAAGAACACGCGCATTGGAAATTTGGCAAAAAGGGTTGATTGTAGGAATCGAACCCAGGACAAGGCAATGGTAAGGCAAAGGCAAGGCAAGTGTTGCGCCACTAGGGTGGCCAGTACATCTGTATATGAAAATGCAACCAATTGATAATATATAGAACTTAATTTCTAGGTCAGAATGGCTCTATGGCCATGGTACAACCTAGTTTATGACCAAACCTCAATCAGTTGCAAAAGCAACCATATCCCTCTCAAAATTCCATGAAAATGGACAAAGTAAAAATCAAACTTGCTCAACTTTTCACAAGGATCACAGTGGTATAAGTGGTTTTGGCTAAAATGGTCCCTAAATCAAAACACGATAGGGGTCCTAAAATATGTTCATTCTTGCATTTTCTATGGCACAATCCAATACAGTCATGCTAAATCATAATTAATGAATCAAACATGTCATACACAACATACCTAAACTAATCATGCACAGTGTACATCAAAAATCATCATGTTTCAATGAGTTGGATTTTGAAAGGAACTTACCTCTTGTAGCCAATCTTGCAAACCTTTCAAAAGATGTTACAGAAATGAAACAAGGCCTTGGACACCTCCAATACACTTCAAAGATCCTTTTTGAATCTTAGAATCCAAGAAAACCAAGTGGAACATAATGGAGCCTCCCTTTTGCAAAAATGTGAAAAGTGGTCAAAGTGGAACTTCAAATAAATGAAGTTTGCATATATCAAGCCAAGTTTGGGACAGTTCAAGGATGATTTATGGAAGGTCTTTGAGGTATTAGAGTGATTGGAAATGGAAAGAACAAGGACTGGTCTTGAAAAATGCAGAAAGTCAACCTTTCTTAGGTTTGAGAGTTGACTTTTAGATTTGAGAGGTTTTTGATGGTGGTGGGGGTTTGAACAGCTCCAACACATGTTTTGTAATGTGTTAGAGTGGTTGGTTGAGTGATTTTGTGACTGGAAGTGGTTTTGGCAAAGTTTATGCAAATGGTGTTCTTGATTCACAATGGTGACTTGAAATGCAAGAACTGGTGGGAGAGGTATTTGCTGAGGTTTTGCTCTGAGTTCTTGTGTGTTTTGAAATGTGTTGTGATGTCTTATTTATAGGAAAGAGGGTGAGAGACATCAGATTGCAGAAATACAACTGATATGGTTTTGGTTTGGTTGAATTTTAGTTGAAATGTAAGTGGTGTTTACAAGGGAATCCATGGTTCCAATGCATAGGGCTGGCCTCCTCTAGAGTGGTTAGCAATTCAGAATTTTTCCTCTGTGCAAAAGAAAAGTTGAGGGCAGAAGGAAGCAAGTTGGTAGCTCAAGATCACACTTTATGCAAAAAGCCATACTTTTCTAAAATGGTAGTCAAGCCTTTATGCCATAAATAGCAAGATCACTTGGTTAATGCTCAAACTTGATGGATAATGCTTCTAATTGTATAATCTTCTGAACAAATGAAGATTTTAAAGTAATCATATCTGAATTGCAAAGATTTACAGCATGGAAGTGGTTTTGCTTCAAGTGCATCAAGTGGAAAATCTCAAAAACCAAGTTTCAAACCTCCAACTTTGTGGCTTCGAATCTCCTAGCTCACTTATTGGATTGGGGAGTTCTTGTACTTTCTAGAAAGCCCCAAGTATGATCTACAATGTTCATGTTCACTCAAAGTTCTGAATCCAAAGGGATCATAGTGAAAAATTGGGTTGAAGTTGGCTGCAAATTAAGGGAAAATGTGAAATTTCACTAAGTCCTAAACTTGACTTAAACTTCCAAGCTTCATAACTTAAATATTAAACCTTTTTTGGGGTATGACCCTCTAACACACTTTTAAAGTTCATGATGAGATCTTCAATTTGAGCTTTGGGTCACAAAAAATGGATGTGTGGATTGAAAGTTATGACTCTTCAAAGTTCATGTAAAACTAGGGTTTTTCTTCCACACTTAGAAAAATTTCGCTTATCCAACTTTGCCCTTTTTGCAAGAAACCTCTTAAATCTTGATTTGTCATGCTCCAGTTCAAAGATTAAACATGTCTTGATGGAATATGGCTTGAACACTTCATCTTGGACCCAAAACCCTAAAAGTCAAAGGTTTGACTTTTCAGATGAAACCTCTAATTTCTACATGAATTCAACTGTGTGATCCTTGATGATCTTGCTTTATCAAACTTCCCAAACATCATATATGACTTCCAAGGATGTATATGAACATTTGGAATCATATCCCAAGACTTGGGATTATGCCTTGGTCAAAAGTCAAAGGCATGGTTGACTTTTCCTAATAAAACCCTAATTTGGGGTCATATGAACTCGAGGCTCATTGCACTTGTGGTGGGAGCCAACTACTCTTGATTTCTTGATGAACAAAGTCTCTTGAATGTATGTAAGCTCAATTGGTTGATGAACCAATCAAGACATTGACTGATCACACAAAGATTCCCTTGTAATCCCTTAGGTCAAAACCCTAATTTTCACAACTCCTGATTTTTTTGGTTCATCTTTGATTTCTCTTGATCCAATCACATGAGACCATGGAATATGACTTGAAAACCTCATGATTAGCCCTTAATACCAAAGATTAAACTTTTGGGAGTCTCAGTTGATTTCTTGCCCAGATGAATTCAAACACCTCTCTTGATCACCTAGTGAGCACTTGGGATGGATGTATTAAGCCAAGAAGTGTCTTAGGAAGCCTTGAAAAGCATGAGAACTTGGCTTGTTGCTCTTGCCCTCTCCTTGTGCAAAACCCTAGCTTTCAATAGAAGAACAAACTAGCAAAAACTTGATGGTTAGTTGATAATGCATAGATGATTAATCCCTAATGCAAATGCAAGATGTCATGACATCTAAGGGGTAAAATTTGGGGTATAACAGTACCCATGCTAATGGACATGCAATAGCTAAGAAAATGTTGAGGACAGGTTACTATTGGCTGACATTGGAATCTGGCTGTTGCAAATACGTGAAAAAATACCATAAGTGTCAAATTTATGGTGACAAAATTCATGTACCTCCAACTCCTCTCAATGTTATCTCTTCCCAGTGGCCTTTCTCAATGTGGGGCATCGATATGATTGGAATGATTGAGCCTAAAGCGTCGAACGGACACCGTTTCATATTGGTGGCTATTGACTATTTTACCAAGTGGGTTGAAGCGGCATCATATGCCAATGTGACCAAGCAAGTAATGGTATGGTTTATCAAGAACCAAATCATCTGTCGGTATGGTGTTCCGAGTAAGATTATCACTGATAATGGGTCGAATCTGAACAACAAGATGATGAAGGAATTATACGATGAGTTTAAAATTGAGCATCATAATTCTTCTCCTTATAGACCTAAGATGAATAGGGTTGTTGAAGCTGCTAATAAGAACATTAAGAAGATTATTCAGAAGATGGTTGTCACATACAAGGATTGGTATGAGATGTTCCTTTTTGCTTTGCATGGGTATCGTACGTTCGTCTGCACTTCAACAGGGGCAACCCCTTTCTCTTTTGTTTATGGTATGGTAGCAGTGCTCCCAGTAGAAGTTGAAATCCCTTCTATGAGAGTTTTGATGGAAGTTGAATTGTCTGAGGCTGAGTGGTGTCCAAGTAGATACGACCAGTTGATTTTGATTGAAGAGAAAATAATGACGGTCTTGTGTCATGGCCAGTTATATCAACAAAGAATGAAGAAAGCTTTTGACAAGAAGGTTCGACCTCATGTGTTCAGAGAAGGCGACCTCGTGCTCAAAAAGATCTCAATATTTACCAATGATTCTAGGGGCAAGTGGACTCCTAATTATGAAGACTCGTATGTTTTTAAGAGAGCCTTCTCTGGCGGTGCAATACTTTTTACAACTATGGATGGTGAAGGGTTCACTCGTCCTGTGAATGTCGATACAGTCGAGAAACATTTCGCCTAAAAAATAAAAAGAACAGCTCGCTAAGTTGAAAACTCGAAAGGGCGGCTTAGGCAAAAATGAGTGTCTCAGTGAATTGAAAACCCGAAAGGGCGGTCCAGACAAAAATTAGAGACAAAACAGAAATAATCATCCCGGTAGATTGACATGTCGAAAAGGAAATCTAGGCAAAAGTTAGGGATTATGGCAAGTAACTGCATTTGGCCAGTCTTGATCGTTGAAAGCAACATTGTCCATTAAAGATTATGCTTCAATCATCCACGGTTGAAGTTTTGAGCACAGTGGAATTCAAAGTTGTTAGGGAGAATAATCGTCATTGTATTTCAATGTAACATTTTCCATGTATTTATCATTTTTCAAACTTTGTAATGATCCATGCAGTTACACCATTAGCGCACTTCCATTCTATCAATAAAATTTGGGCCTTTGTTCCTTTGTTTGCAATTCTTATTTTGTTTCTGTTTACAGAATTCCGTTTATTTTTTATGATGATTTTTTAAACAAAATGTTAATAATTGATTTAAATTTTTTGAAAATTATAAAAACGTTTTCCTTTGATTTATGAATACAAAAAGGAATGTAAACGGTTATTCTAATAATGGTAAGATCATTGTTTTCCTCAGCAGGGTTTGTTCTTACTCCTCTAATAGAATTTATTGACAGCTCCCAAATAGAGTTTGTTGATATTTCCTCAGCAGAGTTTGTTCATATAACCAATTGTTGACAGGATGATGGGTTCCTTCAAAATTTTGTTATGATGTGATGGACTCATAAGATTCGGTATTTCTTAGTTGAATACCAGTTTGAGTTTTCTCCAGACGAGTGTTGTTCGGTTTTTCCCCAGCTATGTCTCGATCCAGATCTTCTCCAGCTGATTATGTTATGGTCAGGCAGTTGAGAAGTTTTGAGAACCACCTCTCATTGCTGTCAATCCCCACGCAGAGATTTATTTTTTCTTATCTCCAGCAAAAGTCATATGAGGAATCCTCGCTCGGAGTTTCACCCTCTAAACGTGTTGTTATTGCTTTAGATGTCCCCACACAGAGAGCATTGTTATTTCCCTCTAAGGAGTATTGACATAGTGGCCGCTTGTCGGGTTTTATCTTGTCTTGTGGATGTCTTTCTCTCCAGGTTGTTCTACCCAGAGATTTATCCTTGCTGATTCCCCAGCGGAGGCAGTGCATTATTGTTTCGAATGTTTCCCAAGCATAGAGCAGTGATGTTAATTTGTTACTTTCACCGTCAAGTCCATGATATATTTCTCTTCAGATTATTTTTTCATAGATTTATCCTCCCAGTGTAGATTGTGCATCACTATTTCGGATATTCCCCAGTAAAGTCACTGATGACGTCTCTATTTAAGAAGTACTGACATATTAGTCACCTGTTGGATTCTCTCTCATTTATGATGAGTATTGATCTAAAATCCCCCACAGTTTGACCTTTTGATGTTTTCCCAGCATGTCCAGGATGTTTTGCTCAGAATTGGATAATCCTCAGAGAGTTTTTCTCTTGTATCTCCAGCAGATCTACCTTATTTTCCCAGTGGATTTTATGTTTACAATCCCCAGCGGATCCTCTATTT
Source organism: Lathyrus tuberosus (assembly GCA_022829125.1). Classification (NCBI taxonomy): domain Eukaryota; kingdom Viridiplantae; phylum Streptophyta; class Magnoliopsida; order Fabales; family Fabaceae; genus Lathyrus; species Lathyrus tuberosus. The sequence continues at coordinate 5,192,829 of JALAZF010000103.1, forward strand.
TTTCGCAGCAGATCTCTTCATCTTTTGAAATGAAAGGTCATGTGAATTTTATTATCCCCAGGAAGAGTCAGAAAGATTTGGGTTGTTATGGTTTCCCAACAGTTTTCCTTTCATCCTCAAAGCAGAGTTTATGCTAATTCCTCTTTGTGGATCGTTGATATTTGGGTTTCTCCCCAAGGAGTATCTTCTTTTCTCCAGCAAAGTTTGAGCCTTGTAGTAGGATTTATTTTCCTTTTATGGCTTTTATTTATCTCTTGCAGGATTTCTTCAGTTAAATCCCTAGCAGAGCTGCTAATGATATCTCCATCTTGTTGAGATTAGCCGAGCATTTGGTGGTGTTGTGATGTTTATTCATCCTCTGTTTATCCTTGTGTCTGTTTTGTCAGCATATTAATACTCATTGCATGCGCATTTATTTGTTGTGCATAGCATTTTGTTGTTGCATTGTGCATTTTGCATCTGTGTTGGTGCTTTTTTGCTCTCTGGTGCTGTTATCCACGCAGAGCGTGTGTGTCCTCTCTCTATTTAGAGTGTCGACCCGTAAGCAGAAAATGCCTATCTTTGTTAATTCTCCACTGAGTTTATGCCTCGTGGAAGATATTTGTTTTAGCACTCCTCCCCAGTTCATTTATCTGGATGGAATTAATCCCCAGTTGAGATATTTCCTCCTCGGGATGAGTTTTTGTTTGACCGTTTCTCTCTGGTTTATTCCCGGATTGAATTTTGGTCCCTTGCTTTGGCAATGGAAGCTTATCACCTTTGTCGTACCGCCCTTTAGTTGGTAGTAGGTGATATAGCTAGCTTATTACCTTTGTCGTCCTGCCCTTTAGTTGGTAGTAGGTAATATAGTCGGGTTTGATTACCATGTTGTAACTATCACTTTGTTGATGGTTGGTAATCTCTCCTTTGTTCGAGTTTATCGCCTTTGTCGTCCTGCCCTTTTGTTGGTAGTAGGTGATTTTTCTTGGATCTTTTGAGATTGTTACCTTTGTCGTCCTGCCCTTTGTTGATAGTAGGTAATATTTCTCATATCCTTGGTTGATTACCTTGTTGTAACTGTCACTTGGTTGATAGTTGGTAATCCCTCTTTTTGAGCTTATCACCTTTGTCGTCCTGCCCATTTAGTTGGTAGTAGGTGATATAGCTAGCTTATTACCTTTGTCGTCCTGCCCATTTAGTTGGTAGTAGGTAATATAGTTAGGTTTGGTTACCTTGTTATAGCTATCACTGGGTTGATAGTTGGTAATCTTTCCCTCGTTCGAGTTTATCACCTTTGTCGTCCTGCCCTTTAGTTGGTAGTAGGTGATATTTCTCGTACCCCTTCTGAGAGTATTACCTTTGTCGTCCTGCCCTTTGTTGGTAGTAGGTCATATTTCTCATATCCTTTTGGTTGATTGCCTTGTTGTAGCTACCACTTGGTTGGCAGTTGGCAATCTTTCTTTTTGATAATGCTATTACCGGATGTATGGTAGTAGATGACCTTTTCCCCAGAGGAGATTTTTCCCTCCCTGTTGGGACGAGTTATCTCTTTTTTATTTCTGGTGTTGGTAATTTTCCCTCAGTGGAATCTTACCCTTTTATCTTCCCCAACGGAGATTGTTTCCTCCCCTGTTGGGATGTGTTTCCCCCCCCCCCCCTTTCGTTCTTCCCCCCAGCTTTTTGTTTGTCTCCTGTGGCGTTTTCCCCCCACATAGGTCTTGTGTCTATCATTTGCATGATCATATCATTTTGTGGTCTCTTAGGACCAAAAATTGGGTTGTTGTTATATTTAAGTCTCTTCTATCTCGTCGAGACAAAGATGCCCATCTTCGTATCCCCGGATAGAAGAAACTTAAATAGGGGCAGCTGTAATACCCTAATTTTTACCCCTAAGATCCCACATGTCATTTGCATCTCATACCACAAACAAGATCACAAGCTTTGGTTCTCTTGCCCTCCTCTGAAGGTTTGTTCTTGAGTGAGATCGCCAAGCACATCTGTTCTCTTATTTGTTTGATGTTTTTTTTATGTTTGTTTACTAACCATTAATTAAAATCAAAAAAATATATTTGTTTTTCCTTTACTAACTTTTTCAGGAAGAATTTGGATCAAAGACATCAAATACTAGTCCCTCAGCTTGAATGTATTTCATCTGAACAAAGTCAAAGTTGATCTGCAAACAATTCAAAATTCATCTGATCAAGAGTTTCCAAGATTTAATTGATTATTGTTCAAGAGACTCCAAGGTTCATGTATTTATTTCCATGCCTTCTTTGACAAGCAAGAAGAATCGAGTCAGAGCCAGAACAATTCAGCCAACAGGGCATTTTTTCAAGTTTTTTAACTGTGCAATCGATTGCACTATTGGTCAAATCGATTGCACCATGCATTTTTTACCTAGATTTTGAAGTTTTCAGCAGTGCAATCTATTCACGCTACAGTGCAATCGATTGTACAAGGACAGAATTGGCCAAAATCAGCATTTTTCAAATTTTGAAGCATTTGGCACGAATTTCATCATTTGAGCATATTCTAGATCACCCAAAAATAATTCCACTACATAATCACAATTAATTCCCACCATACACCCTCATTAATCACCACTTGATCTTGATTTTGCCTCCAAATTCAAATTCCAAGCCAAACCACCAAATTTCCCAAGCCTAAACTCTATAAATAGAACCCTCATTTTATTCATTCTACAAGCTTTTGATAGCCAAATTCACCTTGCTAAAATTTCTCTTGAAACTTTTGATAGCCAAAAAACCTCTTGCAAATTCTCTCCCCAACCACAAAATTCACTCAAAACTCACTTTCTTCTTTTGAAAGTTAACAAGTTTTCACATTGAATCTTGTTCAACTTTGAGCTAGACCTTCATCCAAACTTGTTTTCTTCATCAATTCTTGTAGATCAAGGCTTTGGAGTTTGGATCTTGGAGTAATTTGAAGCTATTTTCAGATTTGGAGTGAATTAGGATTCTCTCCCTTATGCTTTGGATCATTATGGAGTTGGTATTCTAGCCTTTATTTGGCTTGCTTATTGGCTCAAGAGGATGGAATTCTTTTCTTATTATGCTTTGAAGAGTGCCTCCATGTGGTTAGATATTTCTTACCTTAGCTTTTATTTTATGCACTAAGATAGTCTCTTCTTCTCCACCCCTTCTTTAATTTTCAAAATCTTCTCTCTTTTTCAAAACCTTCTTGTTTTCAAACTCAAAACCGTTTTCATAATAAAACCTTGACTTTGGTCAAGTGATTTTCAAACTTTGTCTTCTTTAATAAATGTCAATCAATATTAATCATATTTTGACCATTTCAAAAAGACATAAAAATACAAAACTCATTCAAACTTTTTGTGCTTTTATGCACCTTTTTCTTTTAAACTTTTCAAAAAGATTAGACATGAGTCATCTTCTTTGATGAGATGTAAAGCTCCTAGCCATGGTATTTTGTGTAAAGTATGGTCATTTTCCACTTAGATGTTGAAGCGATAGTCTTGTTGATTTTAATCCTAGCAAATCCTTCATCTCAATGTGATGCAAATGCCTCTTTCCAATACCTTTGGGTAATTAGTTGAGTATTCTCTCTTGAGAATGACGGGTTGTCTTTTCAAGATAAAATGAATCATAACCAATCATTTTTGTTATTTGTACCACGAACTACGAGGTTTTGATCCTATATTGCATTTTGTGGGTACGTAGGCATGACGCGATAAGTCTCTCCAAACACAAAAATCTTTAAAAAAAAAATTCTTCTCATCTCCCCAATCTCTTTTCAAACAAACCTTTTCAAACTAAAAAGCGTAGATATTTCAAAGGGCTTCTATAGAGTACTATAGACGTTTTGAGTTCTAACACCTTCCCATTGTGTAACCAACTCCCTTACCCATTCTCTGTCTGTTCTTGTTTTATAACTTGTTAAGGTTTTGTTTTCTCTTTTTCCTTTCCTTTTTGGATAAAATAAAAGTGCGGTGGCGACTCTTACTTTATGAGTTAAGTTAATCAATAGCTTACACTCACAATTTTTACCTCTACACCCCCTGATTCCAGAGATGTATCTCCAGACGCACCTTTTTCAGCTTTTTTTAATTAATTCCGTAGATGCATCTACGGAATATTTTCGTATGCATATTTACGGAAGAAAACCAGAAACAGAATACCAGGAAATCAACATTGCAGCGATAAAATCAACATTCATAAAATAAAATCGGCGTTACATTGATGATTTTGACAGAAATTTAAATACTACATTTCAATAGCCCAGTGGACGCTTGCACATCTCTAAAATGTCATCGACCGTTCTTCGAACCGTAGCCACCAACTCGAGCGGAATTTTCTCTTCGAAAATTGAAATACGTTCGCCACATCGTCTTGATTCTTGAGCTCAAACTTGCTGTAAACAAAGTTCCCTTCGTTGTCAACTGAAGGTGAACGATACTCAAGCTTCACAGCCTTTCGTTTGTCATTGTAAGGTAGACGATATTTGATCTCGTCTATAATATCGGTGAGGGGGTAAGATCCATGAGCTTGAACGTCCTCCCGGGTGTTTTGCCGTCGAAAAAGGAGACACTTGCGACATACCAACGGATCTTGATTTCACACAATTGAGACATTTTTGTATTTGTGTGAAAGATAACAAATGAAACCCCAAATTTATGGAAAACCTAGGTGAATATGGACCAACCATTTTCTGTCAATATATCCACGGAACGACCCCATAATTATTTATTTTGGAGGTGTATCTCTGGAACGTTCCCTGAATTCAAAACGAATCAAAACAAGTGTCGCCGGCTAAATCTATTGGTGGTACCCCTTTGGACTTTTCCGCATTCGATTCCTTTTCAATGTTGTTCAATCTTTCAAATTCGTGCATCATTTCAACAAAACGATCCGGCCACATCTCAGCATTTGCGGTTGAATGAGTCTCCCATTCCAATGATGTAGGTGGTATGGGGCATCCCGGTTTCAAGTAAACTTGTACAAAATGTCTTGATTTTGAAAGTCATCCAATACACATGATGCGATCATTTGGATTTTGAGGTGGTACAGAGTGGAAAAAAGGTTTCTGAAAACCCATATCGCGTCAAGTCAATGCACACCCTATCATATGCACATGCAATAAGATGACCCATATCAGGGAAGGTCATCCATTTCGACACCGGTTTTGGACCACTCAAGCAAGGAACAAGAGATTCATAAACCGCATCGAATTTTTCTTTCTTTCCATACAACTGCGTATACGATTTTTTATACGTCTTCAACTCTTAGATTAGTTGATGAGGGACAAGCGCATGACTATCCTCTCCTTTACCAAGCAAAGCGAAAACAGCTTGGTAACCGCAGTTACCATCCCCTTCAACATTGACGATACGGTCGATGTATTTGTGTATAAAAACCGGCATCTCGTCGATGAATGGAATTTTCGATGGAATCGGGGTCGGAGGCGGTTTGCTTATGCGGGCTCCTTTCATGACACTTTTTGAGATTTAGGGGTCGGTGAGTCGAGATAAAGTTTGTCGACGTGCTCACATAAGAAGGAGACTGTGTAGTCGAGTTGTCATTCGGTGTATGCTTCATTTTCTTCGGAGCACCTTTTGTCTTTACCGGTTGAGAAAGCGGTTTCATGTCAGTGGTTTCGGGATAAGAAATATTCCTCAATTGTTCTTTGATGTAGAGTTTCAAGTTGTCATCGGCCTTTGAGAATCTCTCTTGTATCGCTTCCCATTCGGTCAAAATAGAGATATTCGGTTTACCTCCTTCCATGCAACCATCATCATCAAAACTAAGTCTTTTCCAATGAGGGAAAACATCGTCCATTCTTATTGGCTCACCTAATCTCAACTTTTTAGCAATAACACAAGCACATGGAAGACCATAGGTTTTCACAATAGTGCAACCACACTTTGCATTATCGGAACCTACAGTTTCAGCTCGTTTGGCCTCGTGAAAAAGATAGTTCAACCCTGGCCGAGACATATTGCCGATCAATTGAGAATAAAGAATGTTGTCTTTAAATCGATGTTCCAATATCGTTATACTCCGACCAAATGTTGTTTGTATCTCATTATATTGGTTTTTAATCATGAGATTTACAGAGTCCCAATCTCGACACAAATCCCCCTTGCTATTACCCAACCAATTTTTCAAAGTAGCATGGGCCGACTCAACTCTGTTATTGGTTATATTTCCAAGGTGTCAGACATTATCAGTCCACGCACAGACTATCTTCTCCTTCACCTGATCAAGAATAGTGCTTTCAACGTATTTCAATAAAGCAGGATACTTTTCACACACTTTTCGGAATTGAATGACGGAATCGGCATATAATTCTTTTGTGGAAGAATTTAGTATACGATTCCATGCATCCATTATTTTTTCAACAATCACATCGGCCTTCACCAATTTTCCACCTTCGGACTCTACTTGTTTCGCCCCCATCGCGGGTTTAACCCGACTTCTCACATTCTTTGTTATGCGATATCGACAAAGTAATGCATTAGAAGAAGGAAATACCTTTGCAACCGCATTCATCAACGCGGTATCGCGGTCGGTAACAATCGATTTAGGCATCTCAACTTGGTCTTCAAAAGTGACTGACACACCTCTAATGCCCATGTAAAATTGTCCTCTTTTTCACACTCCAGAAAAGCAAAACCAACAGCATATGTCTTCTCGGTAGACGTAACACCAATCATCTCAAATAAAGGAAGTATATACTTATTGGTCTTGTAGGTAGAATCAAGAATGAGCATTGTCGAGAACGTGTTGAACAACTTTATCGAATCCAGATGAGTCCAAAAAATATCTCGGACCGTAACTCCATCGTCGCAATTTCTGTACCGGGACATGTAACTGTTATCATCCAACAATTTTAACAGTTGTTGCATCTCACTTCTGTCTCCCCTAATCGCCTTGTTGGTGCGGTACCAAATGTTATACACTTGCCCTATATTTGATATATTGTCGAGTTCCTTCCGTTTCAATGTGGCAAGTTTATTTTTCGGTTGGACAAGATTTAAGGTCATGTCACTAATATATGTCTTCTCTTCCGGCTTGAGCCGGCATACACTAGGATGGCTTTGTAACTTTAAGCACAATTCATGGTTATGCAAACCACAAATAACACTAAATTTCCACTTTTTGGTACTCAACATGTAACCACAAATCTTAAAAGGACATTCATATTTTCTACTACCAGTGTCGTCTCTTTTAAACTTCTGTAGAGGAGTCTAATATTTCCCGCTTCTTTTGCACAACAAAGTTACAAAAGCGTTTCTTCTTTCTGAACCATTATCTGATCTTCCTATAACCACATCAAAACCAAGTCTAGTTGCAGTCCTACGAATCCATGTGAGCATGTTATCACGATCATCAAACTCTTGCTTTTTATTAAAGTTAACGCCGACATCTACCGACTTTACGACAACCCCTTGAATATTCAAAGAAACATCGTTTGTAGAAATAATTCTTTTGAGATATTATCGGGGTGCACCATATCTATTTGTAAACAATAAGAAAAATAAACAAAAATTACAAATCTGTTGTAAAAAAACAGGTCACTGACACGTTCCGGAGATGTACATCCGAAAGTGTTCATCTTCAACACGTTCCGGAGGTACAGCTCCGGAAGCAACGTTAGTTTTTTTTTCCAAAAGTTTGATTGATTAATGTGAGCAATGTAGTGGACAAAGTGCAATCTTTACCTGAAATTCGATCTTCTCTTGCTCCCTTTGATTTGTTGCACGAAAAAGTTGGAGTTTTGGAGTGAAAAATGATATGGAGAATGTAGGATTTTTTAGGTTGGTGAAGGTGAGTGTGGAAGAAGAAAACACAACAATGGGGGGAGTGATCATGCAGGTTTCAAATATAGCAGAAACTTTCGGAGCTGTATCTACGGAACAATCTGGCGCTTAGACGTTCCGGAGGTGCATCTATGAAAGTTTCCCTGAACTAAATTATTTTGAAGTTTTTCTCAGCATTTACCAGTTTAAAATTATTTCGTAGATGTAGCTCCGAAAAAAACTAAATTTTGGCAAAAAAAATGTGCGTCTGAATATGTATCTCCTGAAACAGGGGGCATAAATGAAAATGCGCTAGGTACCTAAGAGTATCAAATGGTGGATTAAGAAATTCTCGAGAATTTATCATTGTCTCAATATTATTATTATATTATTCCTATTGAGCCTTGTGGGTTTTTCCCAGCCGAAAACCCTATTGTAGAGCTTTGCTCAACTTCATGAATCATGATCACTACAAACATATCATTGTCACTTGCTTTCCTTTGTATATGTTCGTTCATACACATGTTCATGTCCCTAAAGTCATTATAGCCTTTCCTTTGATGGTCATCTCCATCATCTAATATGGTCATGTAACATATGTATCGTTGCTCTTTGTAAAGGTATTTTTACTACACATAATTCATCTCCTCGTCATATTAGTTTGTGTTATCACCGTCTTTCCTCTTTGTATTATACTTTCTAGCAGTCTCTACGCGAACGGTGAGAGCCTCTATATGATTCATGTTAATATAGGAGATTGGTTAGAAAATTGAATTATCTCATAGTCCCTTGTCCATACATTTCCTCTCTAGTTACTTTGTGATATGCATGTTCTTAAAAAATAGCTTGAAAACGACTTTTACTTGAAAGACACCCATGATGTGAACAACATAAATTCAGCTACTATATAAACTTTTGCTACCTTACACAGTTGACTTTGACCATCCATAGAAAGCTTATCATTGCTCTCTATTGGTAAAATTTCTAAAGCATAATAATATATATAACAGAATGTAAATGTTAAAGTAGTTTCATTGTTCATCCATGACACTTTTAACAACACCCCATGTTGGTAAAATCCTATATAAGAAGAGTAACAAACTCCATAATAATTAAGCAGAAGTCAGTAACCTCGTTACTGATCTGGTGTATCTTGAACAATTTGATCATGTTCACTTGCTTCATTTGTGCGACTCTTCGCCACCCGAGCATTGTTGTCCTTGCTGTATATTGCATCCTCGGGAGTATCCTTTACATATGTCGGTAATGGACCACTCTCTTTTAGATTGGTCATAGGTGAAGATGTCTCGAGTAAAATCAGATTTCTTTGATCATGATTAGCATCAGCAATTTCGTATTCGGATACGAGATCCATGAATTCGTTCAGCAGTCTCTGGACTTTCCTATTTGATGCCATGGCTGGAAGAATGTCTTCAATAAGGAGCTTGTGTTTCCTCATTCCCTGTAAACATCCAAATGGGAAACTTGATCAGATGATGAGCTCAGCGTGTGATTGTTTGGTATTTAAAGCAAATGTCATCAAATTGTTATTTTCCGAATCATGATACTATGAATTGTAAGATACATTACCCATAAAAATGTTATTTTACTTAAAAATAACATGACAACTATAAGCTGATATATCATATATGAATCTCAGATTAATTCAACATTCAAGTCATATAATCATGATGAAAGAATCAGTATAATGCATCAAGGTCCACTATAGTATAATGAATCAAGATCCATCATAATGATTCGTAATTCAAGATGAGATTAATATCCAAAATAGATACACACTCTAGATACATTTAGATGTTTATTGACAATCTAAATTATATATTGTTGACATTTGTTGTTAATCTGTTGTGACAATATCAATTATGGATCATCTAAATAATCAGCCAATGGATCTTCTTACATTGCGATAATATATATTCATAAACCTTTTCAGCTGCAATCCACAGCTTATGCAGGAAAAAGTTCAATTCTAATGCTGCGCAATTCCCCACCATACTTAGGTTGACTTATTTTAAGCAGAAAATACGATGTGAATTTATTGTGTATGGATAAAAAATAGTCTTACAAGCACAACAGGATCCCATGCCAAATTCTTATCCGATGACGCTCCTTCAGTCATGCCTGTTGGAGGTCCAAGGAAACTCTCACAGACTTCTCGTAATCGAGATTCATCTGCTTCTCTGCAATTATTTCATTATAATCTTTGTTTAGCTTGCTAATAGTCTAAAATCATACAGACCACAGAATGTGATTCAATAGTTACAAAATAAATATATGCAACTATATTTATATCTAGCTAACTACAATCCCTCGAGTTTGAACAAACGCACCCTTTTATATCTAGCTAACTACAATCCCTCTTGAGTTTGAACAAACGCACCCTTCTCTATAAATAAATTCTTGAAGATTAATGACATGGAGTTGAGCACCATCCCTCTCATAAGAGGTTATCATGATATTTAAATAATTTAATACTCATAAAAAGATAAAAGACAAAAGAAATAATACCTTGCAAGAAAGCGTACATACGACAATAGGCATTGGCGATATTCATTGGGGGATCCCAAAGCCAAAGAAGAAGCCAACTGAGCTTCCAAATGAGCACGTGTCTGCACTCCATCATCAGTCATTCTACATCAAAATGTGTTCAGGTTTAGAAAGCTTCAGATTCAATACTACCAATATCAAATCTAGAAGAACAAATAACAATTGTGAGATTAGCACTGGAGGAGAAGAATGTTTTGTCTTTCTACTAAAAAATATGAACAAGAAAAGCCTTTTCTACTATAATGATCTACCCTAAATCATTACTAGAGATAGACCATTTAATGAAACATATGTATCAATAAAACTAAAGCAAACAGTGAAAAAAGTTACAGGATAAGAATAACTAATAATATCCCTCCCACCTTCAATATACCCTAAAATACACTTCATTCACTATTGAATACAGGAACAATCTTAACTAAAGGCTGAATGAAACATAGAGACGGATAAATACACACCTAGTCCAACCTGGCTTCCGGGCCAAATATTTTTTAACATCAACCTGCAAAGCAGCCAATTCACCACTTCGAATGGATCCCAAACTCCAAGAGCTGGCAAAATTTGATGCTGGGAAGCAGTCATCAGCAACTCTTAACCAACACTTGAAACTCATGTCGAATACGAAAGCATGACGAGTGGCCAAAACAACAAGAGGAGAACCAGATTTTGATAGCTTTGCAGATATAACTTTGATAGTGCCTGGAATAAAAAAAAACTTTAAAAAAAAGTCATGGAGCCCAAACATGTGACAACTTGTCAAATGAACAAAACCAGTTGTTCTCAGTCTCAGATTAGGAAAATGTTAAGTCTTACTGTTGGGCTATGAAACAGACACCCTAGGATTATGCATGTTGCGTAGGATTAGGCGCATAACGGTGTCTGACACGTCTTCGTGTCTGACGGTTGTATGACACCCGTACAACAAATGCCGGAAAAACTCAGACAAGTATCCCAAAAAATGGTTTTTTCTTAGCATCGACACTCTTTAAATCATTATCCAGCACGCGTATGACACTCATACGACACATACATTTCAGACGAGTGTTTCAAAAAAAATTATTTTTTCTTTGCTTCACAACTAATACATATTTTAGACACGCCTAAAAAGAGTTAAGTTGTGTGAAGCAATGCTGATAAATGATGGATTTAAGACATTAAATTTGATTAAGTGAAGGGAAGCCTCCACTTATAAAGTCACTTTCATGTCACGCCATCTAATATGGGACTTTCTCAAAGCACCCATCTGATGTAGGATTGGACATCTGTAGAAAGAGTCAAATGACCCGATAACCGGTGACCCAACACCGCTTTGATGTAGGATTGGACATCTGGAGAAAGAGTCAAATGACCCGATAACGGGTGACCCAACACCCATCTGATGTAGGATTGGACATCGGGAGAAAGAGTCAAATAGCCCGATAACAGGTGACGCAACACCCCTCTGATGTAGGATTGGACATGGAAAAAGAGTAAAATGACCCGATAACGGGTGACCCAATAGATCTTGAATAGACTTTGATACCATGTTTAAAGTTTGAGTTGGATCTTCTTACTTAACCCTTACAAATCCGGCTTGTAAGGTGGGAGATGCCTCCACTTATAAAGTCAATTCCATACCATATTTCATCCAATGTGGGACTTCTCAACAATAAGCTCAAAGAAAATAGTAAAACCCAAGCAGCTATTCTATCAAACATATGTAGGTAAGATATGGTACCGGTGTCTTTAGCAGCTGAGCTAGGACTTGAAGCAACAAGAGAAGCCAACGAGTCTTGAAGGAGACAGGTTCGGTTGAACAAATCCCATAAATACACGGACCCTTTTCTTGTCACCAGCAACAATTTCCAACTTTCATCACAGTCTATGAATATTGCTGCAGATCCCATCATCATGGTAGGCATTGCTCGTCTCCCACACTTTGTGTAAATCTTCTCAGCAGCACAAAGAAGTCAAATACATTACAAAGTGTAAGTTCTAAAAGCATAGCCATGCGCATAGGATAGGACTATATATTGTGCCATAGTTATACAAGTGACAAAAAGGATTTAGTCCCGCATCACACATCATACGGTAGTCATTTGTCATATATACATTAGCCATTTATCAATGGAGTACAAAAGTATGTCTTAAAATTGAAACTCCTGAGTGTGTTTTGAAAGTGAGAGATGATTCAGTATATAAAAGTGTTTTTCGTAATAAATGGAGTCCAGAATAAAGGATGTGAGATACCATATCAAAAGTGTTAACAGAAATAAAAGCAGTGAAAACTGAAAAGCAAACCATATGTATACAAAGACTTTTTTTTTACCTGTAGACATCCATCCTCACAACCAACCGCAACAAAATTTGCATTTCCAGCTAAAACTGTGACTTTTCCTGATATCCTATCAGACCAAAGTAATTGAGTTCCTCTTGTGCAAGCAATTTCTGTTTCTCTCATCATGGATGCATTTCCAGCCCCTACGGTGTCATTCACAGCATGTTCTCTAGGCCGTGCTTCCAAACAAATAGGTAAAGTATCCTCCCCACCTTTCTTGTCAAATATCCTAATGGAAAGAATGGCATGAGAACCAGTAGTCGTCAAACTTCCCAACTGCTCAACATTGATGGCTCCATCTCTTCCAGAAGGAGCCGGAACCTTCTCTATCACCAGGCTGTCAGAAATCGTAGCCCTAGCAGTAACTCCTGAACGCTCTTTTATATCTGAATTCCTGCCAAGCGCTCCACCCAAGGTAGTTGCTCTTACACCATCATCAATAGATACAACTCCATTGGTAACCATTTGGTGATTAGAAGACACAAGGGGGAAATCAAGTGCTTGAGATTGAACTGCACCAGAAATATTTTCTTGCTGAACAGGTACTCCAACTGCTTCTGGAATAATTCTTTTCCTTCCATCAGGACGTCTATATTCCCTTTGCTTGACAGGGCTAGAAATCCGTGCAGTTGTTGTAATTTTGTTTAACGCATCACCAACAGGACCTCCACTCTTCTTATTATGATCAACTTGAGGCTCCACATTCTTTGCACCAACGCGTGTATCAACATATGCTTTAGCAATTGTTTGGTTTTGCTGATTCGAAACCACTTTTTTACTTGGTGTATGCTTGGTAGAAGCTGCTTCTAGCAATAACTGGGCTGGAGACTCTGCTAAGTTTGCTTGACGACCTCTCACATCACCATAGCGACTTCTTTTCAACTCATCTAGCTCTGCATCACTGAGTCTCTGGCCTAGTTCTTTTGCATCAAAATGAAATGCGGCAACAGATCCATCCAAGGAACAGGCAAAAAGTGAATATCCATCAGGGCTCCTGTTTCAAGACAAAAATAAATAAATAAATAAGCAATAAAATAAAAAATTCAAACTAATTAGCAAAAAAAACATTCAAACTAGATCTGTATCATAATGCAACCATAGATGAAGAGCATACCATGATAAATCAACAACACTTTGAGTAAAAAAATGCTTGGCGACAAAAAGAGGACGAGGACTTGAAGTAGTCCATACGGTTATAGTTCGATCCTGACTTCCAATGGCAATAACATTGTATGGCTGTGGCTCTTTGCTTCCACCAGTCTTGTTCGCACCATTGGACCACCCAACACGCATAGGCTTCACTTCCTCAGCATTAGACAAATACTTTTTGAACATTGAATGGTTGAACTTGACCACAATAATTGGAGCATTGTGTCCTAAGAAGTCAAATGTTGCAGACCATTCCCCTCTCTCAAGCACAGGGGCGGAATGCCTTGGCTTTTGGAAACCATGAGTAGTGGTGATAAAATGACCACAAGGAGACCATCCAAGTCGCCTGAAGAAGGTTGATCCAAGCTGAAAGGGGCACAGCTCAATTAGGAAATAGAAATTATATCGGTAATAATTTGAGACAGCGGAATAATTGAATGTAACCACATGTGTCGGTACCAAACACGCCTTCAATGTAAAGTTTCTGTACTAGTGTTACTAGACTTCAGAGTAAGAAACTTACTGATTTGGCCCAGTGACCATCTGTCCTATGAGCAAGACTCCAATCACTAGTTTTCCAGATAATGACGGTCTTATCATCAGATTGACTTGCTATAAAAGATCCAATAGGATCCCAAGCAACACCCTTAACCAGGCTAGAGTGGCCCCTTAAAACAGTAGTGCAAATTCCATTACGCATATTCCATATATGAATAGTGTTGTCCAAACTCCCACTAGCTAATGTCGAATCATCAGGAGACCAATTAAGATCCACCTACTTTACACATGAACAAGCAGATCTCAAGTTAAGGATGCCAATAAAAAAATGTGAAATTATTCGAATACTCAAGATGATGGTTAAAAGTTAAAACAAAGAGCGGTGGAGGACTATTTAATGTATTATTAATAGCGGATCGCAGAAAATGGTGGAATGCCAAAAATACGATACAAGAAATAGCGGATAGCGTAGCGGGAAAATAGAATAAGCCACAAAGCAGTTGAAATTAACAATTATATATAAAATAAAGTATGTTGTACAAATAAAAGCTACATAAACAGAAGTTAAATTAAACAGGGGAAGGGGAATATAATAGAAAGGAAATATTTTGGAAAAAAACTGAGGAATGATGAAAGAAAACAATAGAAAACAAAGATAAAAAGAGAAAAAGGAAATTGAATTAGGGATAATAGGTTACATAGGTTATTAGTAGGGAAAAAGCATAAAAGACAATAATTTTGACTATCCGCTATCCCCGATATGCAAAAAGTCAGCAATAACGTATCGGCTTTCGTCGCAGTTGCGCCAAATCCAGATATGTGACAGTGGTATAGCTGGGGTTAAGGGGTTATATAAGACCCCATCTCATCACCAGCTCAGCATTGTTTTATTTTTTAATGGTTTTAAAAATATGTCATTGCAGCTCTCATGAAATTTTTAATGTTATTAGTAGGGAAAAAAGCATAAAAAACAATAATTTCGACTATCCACTATCCCCGATATGCAAAAAGTCAGCAATGGCATAACGGCTTTCGTCGCGGTTGCTCCAAATCCAGATATGTAATAGTGGTATAGCGGCGCTACACCTGTTATTTAACTTGATATATAATGATATAACTTTTTTTATCACACTTAATTATTTTTATACATTTTATATCTTCCATAATTACTTAACGAAAAAACTCCTCCTTTATCCTTCATCTAAATATGCTCTTACTTTCAAAGAAAATATGTATGTTAACGGGAACTAGAGAGACAATTTAGAAAGGACAGGATGTTTAAATTGTAAAAGCAATTGAATTAATTACCACATCTGCAGTGTGCCCTCTCAATGTCATTGCAACTTTCCAGTTTTCAATATCTGGTGGCTCTCCACTGCCGAATTCTGTGGTACCCGAGCCAGGCTTCTTCTCATGAATTAATATGACCTGATCATCTGAACCAGATGCAACATACCTTCCATGCTTAGCCCACCTTACACAGTTGACAGACCCAAAATGATCCCGCAGGGTTGCAAGAAGCTTCTGAGAAGACTCGACTTTTGTTTTGTCATTCGAAACAGACTTCATATTCCATATCCGAACCTGCATAAAACATTTAGTTAAGAAGACAATAATTCCAAATATCATATCTCTCAGTCCCAACTCTCAATCCCCTCCCACCTAACTAACAAAGCATCAAACATCAGACCGAAACTTTTTTCCCATTGAGATCAGGCTCAGCAACAATCAATGTAGCATGCACATGCCGTTGTTGACACGACACTGATATATATAGTTACATTCAATTATAGCATTTTCACATATTATTACCAGTGTCATTACTGTTTCACGTGTTTGTGTCGCATCAATGTTGTGCGTGGTGTTCGTGTGGTGCTTCATAGGGAACAACACAAACAAAATAGCACAAAGCTACCCACATTAACATGAACAAATTAAACACAACAAAGAAGTTTCATTACACACAAGAATGATCATGACACAACCAAAATTCAAATTCTTCACTAAATTGAGACTCCAAACAAAACAACAACGGTGAAAAAAAATGGCCATACCTTGTGGTCACCACCACCAGTAGCAAACCTAAGCCCACATGGTTGAACATCAATGGAGAAAATCTGCATCCCTTCATGCCTAACCCAGAGAGGTTTCTCAGCAATCATCTTCCAAAAAATCTTCTTTTCCACTCAAAAACAGCGTCACTCAATTTTCACTCAGTTCAAAACCTAAGAAAAGGGATCAATCCCCAAAAAGCATTATGAAAATCAGAATCATCAAAAACCAATTAAGAGTACTGTGTACCATATAAAAAAATCAAGCAATTATATTGATCAGTTTACATCAAAAAAATGATTCTAGGTATTTTCTGAGAAAGGGAAATTAAAAGTGAAAAGGACAAAGAAGCAAGTTTTAGGGCTAATGAGCAAAAACCCTACAAAATCATGACGATGTTGATGAAAGAGTACTCTTCCTCTTAACGGTAAAGTCTCAAAAAAAGCTAAACGTGAAAACATAAAAGAAAGAAGAAGTTAAGAAAAAATGGAGGTGGAAGTGATTGTGAAAAATGGAGTAACTTACCTGTGACTTTTAGCTTCTACAAGTACAATCAGATGTGTCTCTTAGAACTGCAAGACATAAGAAAATGGTGAATCAAAAATGTGCATAATGTATAATGTATTGTACTATATAATATATAAATAATGTATCAATTGATTTGATTTGATTTTAATTTAAATGTTTTAATTATTTCATTTTAATTATTTGACTAAATATTTTATTTTTTCATTGAAGAAATGATAATATAATATATTATATAACTAATAATGGTCAAAATTAATCTATCAAAACCCTAATTACCCTTCTTATCCTATAATTTGCCACGTGGCTATGTTTAGCAATAAGCAACTTATTTTTCTTGGATTAACACTCATAAATTCAAATAATAAATTCCAATTAATTAATAAAATATTATTAAAACTTAATTCCCCTTCTTCATTGCACGCACACTTTGCAACTGTTTCTCATCCATCTTCAAAAACCACCCCTCACCCACACGATCAAAATGAAGCCCCTCTCCCTCAATGATACCTAATATGTTCTTCAATTCATTTTGAAATCTCAAACTTCCAATGTTTAGACACTATAAATACACCCGAGAAATCTTTCCTCTCTGTATTTTTTTTCCGTCATGGCCAGACCCTTAGAGACAATGCCTATGTTGTTTCAAGTTTCAGAAAATTTCCTCCCTTAGAAGAGAGTGTAGAAGATTTTATTTGTACTAATTTTAGGGTTTCTTCTCCAAGGGTACCTTACTTTTCCCTCCTCTTTCAATTTATACCCACCAGGTGTTTGATAAAATTATGCAATGAACCCTCATGGATTTTTTTCTATTCTCTACTTTGTTCTTTTCATGAAAGTTTCATTTTTAATGGATGTTCTTAATGACTTTAACTCTGTAAAAAAGATGATAAAAAAATTTATCCGAAACTACGGATGTTTGGCTCTTCAGAATCAATGGAGAGTTTTGTGATATACCCTTCAAATTCTATGAAGATTCATATGAAGGACACCATTATAGCTGGTGCTTATCTTTGTGACGAGGAGAGTGTTTGAGTATGTTGTAGACCTATTAAATTTACCATGTAAATTATTCTCATAACATTGACTCTGTTTGGATAAAAAAAATTATTTAAACACTCAAGGTATATGTTAGTGGGATTGTGAAACCCTCAAGGTATATGTTATTGTATTTCTGTTATTTATGCACTCCTTTTACAATTTAATTTATGAGAATGAAAATTATAATTATTTAATTTGATGTGGTAAATGGTAGTTTCAGAATGACACTTCTTCCTATTCCACCAAGTTGGAAAACTTGATCCAAATTAAAGGTTTTGTTTTCAATCTATTTTTTATCCTTTTCCAAATTAATTTAATTAAATAATGGATTTTAATTATTTTAACCTGTATTTGTTTTGGGTGTGAATAGGTTTCTGAAAAAATCACTTATTATGGTCATGAGCTAAATGAATTTGTTGCTGCAAAAACCTGTGTTTATATTGGTCAGCATGACATTCACTATGGCAAAGTTACGGTGAAGGA
The DNA here is from genome assembly GCA_022829125.1 of Lathyrus tuberosus. Lineage (NCBI taxonomy): Eukaryota > Viridiplantae > Streptophyta > Magnoliopsida > Fabales > Fabaceae > Lathyrus > Lathyrus tuberosus. The sequence continues at coordinate 5,211,221 of JALAZF010000103.1, forward strand.
GACATTAGATTTTTCATCATGTTGTTTAGGTGTTGGCAATAGGTATGAAATGTTGATAGAACTCTCAAGAAGGATGAAAGAGGTTGGAATCAAACCAGACCCCGAGATTGATGATTTCATGAAGGCTACAACATTAGCTGGCCAAAAAACCAGTTTTGTAGTTGATTATGTTCTAAAGGTTAGTTCATCTGATTTCATCTTTGACATGTTTTGGATCTACTTATTTGAGCTTATTTTTTATAAACTTTTTAGGATTGCTTATAAAAACTGTTTGACTTTTTCTATCTTATTTTAAAAAATAGCTTACAGATAAGCACTTATATGATAGCCTACTATTCTTTGAAAGATAATTAAGTTGTTTATTCAAAGTTATCCAATTTTTTAAAAGCTGAATTTTTTCATGTTAAAAAATGCTTGGATTGGATATTTGTGCTCAATTTGTTGATTCTTTTAGTTCATTTTATATTGGAGAGCAACTTGTGACAGAATTTATGGTTCCTTTTAAAATAACTCATGTTTATTATTACTTTTATTGTGTTCTTTAAAACAAAAATGCCGGTTGAAACTGTTCAAAATGGACAAAAATTCTACGGTGATAATTATGGAGAAGAATTTTCAAAAGGCTCTACAAAGAAGGGAAGAAAATAAATGAAAATAGGCACGGCCTGTGTTATTTTCCAGGCTAAATTTGTATGCTCATTTTTTCTTTTGTTTGTTACTCTGCTTTAGATAATATATAAACTAAAGAATAGTGATGTTTTGTTCCTCATTAAGGCAATTCAATTCCAATTTTGATTGTGTCTTCTATAATAAAAGTTGAAAGTTATTTAGAGTTTGATTATGGGTTCCAATTTAGCGGTAGAGGGTTTGGTAAGAATCGTTAGAAATTGGTAATAACATGACATTTCTATTTAATGGGTAATTTTGGGAGCTGATGGATGATTGAATGCCCTAATCAAGGTTTATACTTTGATCCTATTTTTAATTTTTAATTTCAGATGTTACACTACCTTTATAAATGATTTACAACCCAATTATACCATGTTTTGAAAAAAAATAGTTCTCTGGTGATTTCTCTTGGTTAGGACTGAGTATTCAAATTTATTGGGTTTCCTTTGCTTATTTCACAAATAATTATTTTTCTTTTATTTTTTAAATTACTTTAGGACGAGACGAGAAACATTAAATATTGTATGTATTCTCATTTGTTAATTCATATTTTTGGCAATTTAAGAAATATGATTCTGTATAATCGTCGACTAAAATAATTTTTAATTGATTAGACAGTATGGTTGAAGAGTGTAGGGTTAGAAAAGTGTAGAGTTTATTGTTTAAAGTAAGATTTATTGTTGTCAAATAAAAAAAGTTAGAAACTTTGCTCATTTTTATTTTATAGATTATAAATAGTAATGGAAAAAACTTTTTAATTTTATTTTATTATTAGAGTTAAAGATAAAAGTTTTTAGTAAGTTACGGAGTAGTTATGAAATAGGAAAAGTTGAATAAATATTTTAATTTAATTATAATCAATATTTTAATTACTTATAATTAATATTTTAATTATTTATAAATCAAAAGAGCATTAGTTAAGACATAGTGTAAATATTTCCTATTTCTTTCTTTTATTTATTATATATTAATATTTATTGATAAAAAATTATTCAATAGCTTTTAATCATTATTATTATTATCATTATTACTATATTACTATTTATTTAATAGCTTTTAATCATTATTATTATCATTATTACTATATTACTATTTATTTAATAGCTTTTAATCATTATTATTACTATATTACTATTTATTCAATAATTTTTAATCATTATAATTATCATTATTACTATTATTCAATAATTTTTTATTATTATTGTTCTGGACTGGACCAATGGATAGAATTGGCCCAATAAGCCTCTGCTACAGAGCGGCCCAAATCGCCTAAGTCCAACCCACAGAAGGGTGAAAGTTACCTTTCTACCCCTCCTACCGGGCAAGGAACATAACGTTCCCCCCGGACATTCTGCCCAACACGCGCAACTTCAGTGCTCCCCGAGCAGCCATGGGCAGATGCCCGAAACTAAGCATATGCCCGACATAACGGCTAGTTTTGGACACCCTGCCCGTCGTAACGGCTAGTTTGGGCAGCGACTGATTCTTTAGGGAAAACGGTTATTTCGCCCCGAAAATAGGACCGTTAGCCACGCACTTAGAGCCCTATATAAACCCTCTCACTTGAGAGGGTCAGGTATCAGATATTCTCCCTACGAACTAATACTTTGTACTTACCCCTTTTTTCTGACCCTTTCTTACTTGGGCGTCGGAGTGCCTTGCAGGTACACCACCACCTCTCCTCAATTACTTACCGGACAGCGAGTACGACCAGCACCCATCCGGGCACTTCCATAACGACCAGCCCGCGTGGACCAGTTCGTGTACATCGGATCAGTGGCGCCGTCTGTGGGAACTCCTTGTTCTCCCCTTCTTTCATTCCTCCTCGGAAATCGAAAGATCAAAACATATTCTCTTTGATCCGCCCACGTATGGCTGCCCAGAATTCCGCGATAGGTGCGGACACCACTATTCTCGTCCCCGTCAACAAGATGGACGTTGACGGCCATTCTTCGTTACTCTCTGACCCCCGTTTCCGTCGGGACGGGGCTACTGCATCTCCAACTCCTCCTCCCACCGGACAAGGAGACGTGCAGATCCCATCGGAAGACCGGCCAGTTCCCGGTCCGCCCAGCGCCGACTTGGCCGTGGCAGCCCTTCTAGAAGTTGTTAACCGCACCAACCTCCTCATCCTACAATAAGGAGAAAGGATAGGAGCTCTTGAGGAGGCATCTTTCCCAAGATCCTCTCCTCCCCGGAATAAAGCCCGAAGATCCAAAAGCCCGCCACCTAGGCGCGGAGAAGACCACGAGCCTGAGATACGACCCACTCGCAAGCGCGACCAGATTTCCCAGCGGGATCGATCCCCGTCAAGACGCAAAAGAACGAGGCAAGATAGGCCCTCCCCACCGGGCAGACCTCGTGACCGGACCCGTTCGCCCTCACCTCGCAGAAACCGTCGCCGCGAGCGCAGACGACGGTCACCATCAGAGCCAAGTTCAGATAGCGACGACGAACCTCGCGGCCCGCTGTCCCGGGAGATCCTAGCAACCCGCCTTCCTAAGGGGCTGGAGAAGCCTCCGTCGCTGGGGACGTACGATGGAACCGCCGACCCGGACGAGCATATAGAGAACATCGACGCTCTCTTGGATTACAGAGGGGTACGGGGAGCCATCAAGTGCCGCCTGTTCCCGACCACGCTCCGTAAAGGAGCAATGACGTGGTACAAGCAGCTGCCCGAGGAATCCATCACATCATGGAGACAGCTGGGAAGAATCTTTTCCCGTCACTTCACTGCTTCACGACGCCACCCCAAGACCGAGGCGTCCCTGGGAGCCGTCGTACAAGGCAAAGATGAGCCTCTCCGGGCTTATATCGAGCGCTTCAACAAGGAGGCTGTCCAAGTACCAACGACCGACGCCATGAAGAAATTCTTGCTCGAGCAAGGGTTACGTCCTGGTTCCGATTTTGCGAAAGCCATCGGCCTCGACCCACCGAGGAATCTCAATGCACTTCTCCACCAGGCCCAGTCACATATACAGTACGAGAAGAAAGTCGCTGCCCACTCGGTCCGGACATCTCGCAACCAAGAAGGTGCCCGGACATCCAGAGTTGAAGAGCCCTCGACGTCCCGTCGAGGAGACAAGAGACGCGACGATCGACCTCGCGATACACGCGAGCAGAGAGCACCCTCCGGGCGATTCCACGATTATACCCCCCTCACTGCCTCGAGGGAGAAAATATTGTCCGAGTGCGCCAACTCGGAGTTCAAACAGGCGGGAGTCCGCTTCCCCAAGCAGCTGTCGGTCAGACCAGGGATGGACAAGTCCAAGTACTGCCGTTTCCACAAGAGTCACGGCCATACAACGGAAGAGTGCATCCACCTCAGAGATGCCATAGAGATCCTCATTCGCGACGGCCATCTGAAGCAGTTTGCAAAAAAGAAGGACGCTCCTCGGCAAGAGGCCCAGGAAAGCAAAAAGGTCGCAGAGGAAATTCCGCCCTCCGACGACGCCAACATCCAGGTCGCTATGTCTGTGACCCGACCAGAAGACTTTCGCTTCCCGGACAATATGCTCGCCTCCACATACCTCGCTGCCAACAGCCCATGGGAGGCCTTCCCGTCGGCCATGGTGATCTCCGGGGGCGGATTCAACAAAGTCACAGTTGGCTCGGGCAAAAGCTCCAACGAGGTCACCACGCTGGACACCACGCACAAAGGGTCCGCTCCCATTTCCTTCTACAAGGAAGAACTCCTCGGCGGGGCACCGAATTCGAACATCCCACTGCTTATCCGGGCCAGGATGGCGAATTTCGATGTCCGAAGGATACTCGTGGACCAAGGCAGTTCGGTTGACATAATGTACAACCACATGTTCGAGACATTGCAGCTGAACGACTCTCACCTCACTCCATACGTCGGATCCGACCTGCAAGGGTTCAACGGAGCGGTGACAAATCCCTGAGGTTACGTAGAGCTCATCGTAACCTTCGGTTTAGGAAAGACAACCCGAGCAATCAAGGCACAGTTTCTGGTAATCGATTGGCCGTCACTATACCAGTGCATCTTCGGAAGGCCAACCCTGGCAGAGTTGATTGCAGTACCTTCCACCGTACATCTCAAAATGAAGTACTACACTTCTGAAGGGATGGTCGCCACCCTCCACGGCGACATCGAGGTTGCCCGCCGCTGCTTTGAAGCAGCGTCAAAGGGACTTAACACCATCTCGGCGAAGCCAAGAGCATCTGGTCGTCCCCCCTGCCCAGCAGCTCCGAGCAGCCAAGACCACTTCCCCAGGTCGAATCAATCGATCTAGACAGCCGGTTCAACGAAGAAGATCGCGCCAAGGTTCCAACGCCGTCGGGCAGTAAGTCCGACAACAGCGGCCATCTCCTACGACCTGTCCAGATGGCAACTTCGAGATCGTTCCGTTCGGAGAAGACCCCCAACGGGGAGTGAAGATCGGAGCAGATCTGCCCGACCTGGCCAGAAGACAACTGAAAGCGTGCCTCCGTGAAAACGCAGACCTGTTCGCGTGGAGCGCTGCTGAGATGCCCGGATTGGAGCCCTCCGTCGCCTGCCACCAGCTCACGATCGACCCGACCATCATAGTCGTTGCCCAGCGCAGAAGAAAGCAATCCCCGGAGAAAACAGAAGCCGCGGAGAAAGCTATCAAAGACCTTCTAGAAGCTAGGTTTATTTCCGAGGCCAAATATACTACATGGCTCTCTAATGTTGTACTTGTACGAAAAAATAATGGCAAATAGAGGATGTACGTTGATTATACTGATGTTAATAAGGTCTGTCCGAAGGACGCCTACCCCCTCCCCAATATAGACAAACTCGTAGATAATTCGGCCGGTTTTAAACTGTTATCGTTCCTCGACGCCTACTCGGGCTACAACCAAATACCAATGGCCGCGAGCGATAAAACTTACACAGCCTTCATGACCGAATCGGGCAACTATTACTACAACGTAATGCCCTTCGGACTGAAGAACGCCGGCGCTACATACCAACGAATGATGAACAAAGTCTTCCACGAACAGATAGGCGACATGCTCGAGGTATACATGGACGACATGATCGTCAAATCCCACGAGGAACTAGACCATGTTGCTCACCTCTGCAAAATTTTCGAGCAGGCAAGGAAATACCAAATGTGTTTCAACCCGGAGAAGTGCACGTTCGGGGTACGAGCAGGTAAGTTCCTCGGTTTCTACCTAACGGAACGAGGAATAGAGGCTAACCCCGACAAATGTCGGACATTCTCCAAGTTCCCAACGCCCACGTCTAAAAAGAACATCTAATCCCTCAACGGAGTGCTGACCTCGCTATCCCGCTTCGTCGCAAAGTCCGCCCAGCACGCCCTTCCTTTCTTCAAGCTCTTGCGGAAAGAAGCAGCGTTTGAATGGACCGAAGAATGCGAGGCGTCCCTCCTCCACTTGAAGCAAGCTCTATCGGAACCGCCCGTGTTGTCACGACCAGATACCGGGGAGGTCTTGTTCCTGTACCTCGCCGTCTCCGCCGAGGCCGTTAGCGCCGTTCTCATCCGCGAAAATCCTAGCGGGTAAAAGCCGGTATATTTCACGAGCAAGGCACTGCAGGACACAGAATTGAGATATCAACAGATAGAGAAGGTAGCATTGGCCCTCGTCAACGCTGCCAGACGACTAAGACACTATTTCTTAGCCCACACGATCGTGGTGAGGACAGATCAGCCCGTCAAGCAGCTACTGGGACGGCCAGACATGGCCGGGCGAATGCTCAGATGGTCGCTAGAACTGTCCGAATTCGACATCCAATACGAAAGCAGGAAAGCTCTTAAGGCTCAGGCCCTGGCCAATTTCGTAGCAGAGGTAACTTTTTCAAATTCCTCGCCCCACCTAGTGAACAGATGGACCATCTATGTGGACGGAGCATCCAGCTCTAGTGGCAGCGGGGCAAGCATAATTCTGGAAAACGACGAAGGAACCATAGTCGAGGCTTCCCTCACATTGTATTTTCCCACGTCGAACAACCAGGCCGAGTACGAAGCCTTCCTCGCCGGACTACGCCTAGCCGAAGACCTGGGGGCCGAGGAAGTCATCATCTGCACGGATTCGCAGCTCGTAGCCAACCAGGTATCTGGGGAATATTAAGCCAAAAACGACAGTCTCTCCGAATACCTCACCCTCGTCAGAGAAAAGATGTCGAAATTCAGAACAGTGGAAGTAAGACACGTTCCACGCGAACACAGCGTACGAGCAGACGTATTGTCAAAACTGGCAAGCACCAAGAGGAAAGGCGGAAACAGGTCAGTCATCCAAGAGATACTTCCCCGGTCCAGCATCACTAAGGGATCTTCGACCCTACACGTACACGCGATCGGGGATAGCGATTGCTGGATGACCCCCGTATACAACTACCTCACCAGGGACGAACTTCCAGAGGATCCCAAGGAGGCCAGCACCATCAAACGAAGGGCCTGCTCGTACGTTATCCTCGAAAACAAACTCTACCGACGAGGCTTCTCCATCCCACTTCTTAAATGCATAGAAGAGGAGGTCGTCCCCTACGTATTGCGAGAAATCCATGAGGGCATCAACGCCCAACACCTTGGAGGAAAGTCCCTTGCCCGTAAGGCCCTCCGGGCAGGGTACTATTGGCCAACCATGCAACAAGACGCCAAGGAGCATGTGAAGAAATGCGGCAAATGCCAACGGCACGTGGATATGCACCTAGCTCCGCCAAACGAACTAAAAAGCATGACCTCCCCGTGGCCATTCGCCTGGTGGGGCCTGGACATCCTAGGACCCTTCGTGACGGGGTCTAACCAAAACAAATACCTGATAGTGGGCGTAGATTACTTCACAAAGTGGATAGAAGCAGAAGCTTTAGCCAAGATAACAGCGCTCAACATTCTGCGCTTCTACAAGCGGAATATACTTGCCCGGTTTGGGATCCCCCAAGCAATTATCACGGACAATGGAACACAATTCACAGACAAAAAATTCCAAGACTTTGTCGCACACCTCGGAACGAGGCAACACTTCGCTTCCGTAGAGCATCCCCAAACCAACGGGCAGGCAGAGGCGGCCAATCGTGTCATACTGCGCGGCCTCAAGCGAAGACTGGACGAAACAAAGAAAGCCTGGGTCGAGGAGCTTCACAGTGTCCTGTAGGCATACCGCACCACTCCCCAGTCCACCACCGGGGAGACACCTTTCCGTTTGGCATATGGCACCGAGGCAGTCATACCCATTGAAATCCACGTACCGTCCAGGAGGACGGAATCACCCCTGGACGAGGAAATGAACGACGAAGCGATAAGAGAGGAGCTCGACCTCGTCGAGGAAATCCGAACGGGAGCAGCCCTCCGCGAGGCGTCTCTTAAGCAAAAAATAGCGATCAGGCACAACGCCAAAGTCTTCCGACAGGAGTTCGACGTGGGCAGCCTTGTCCTGCGAAGAAACCACAAGGACTCCCGCGAAGGTAAACTGGCGGCCAACTGGGAAGGACCATACCGAGTCCGCGCCAAAACGGGGAACGGTGCATACTTCCTCGAAGACCTCGACGGGGAAACTCTCCCTCGACCATGGAACGCTGAAAAACTTAAGCAATACTACAGCTAAAAGGCACAAGAAGCTTCCTCGCGTCACAAGGTCGTCTAACGACCATCATGCTCGTTCAGGTACAAACGACGCATACGTACAAAGTGGAATCCCGCTCAAATAAATGAGCTGGAGCTCCGCTCGTCGGCGGTCCTCGATCGAGCACCGCCTTCGCCCAAGTACCATGATTGGCAGAACCCCAGCTCGCGATGGGACGTTCACGCCGCGACCTCAGGCCTCAATCGCGACCTGAGATCCGCAACCTCGCCAGGATCTTCCCCGGCTGTTCGACCAGTCCCCGCACTGGCGAATTCATAACGCAACGAGCAATCTGTCAAAAATAAGCCTTGTTGACAAACACACCCTCCGACGGGCAGTCACACATGCACAACTAAAACAGAGTACAACAGTATAAACAGAAGTTGTATAAATTAACCGGGCATGAAATTAAAAGGCCGCAAGGGCCAAAGATTGTGCTTGTTACATTAAAAAGGGGGCCACGCCCCAGAACAAAAATAAGATTACAACGAGTTCAACGGCACGCAGGCCGGACAAGATACAGCTAAGCAACAAAAACTCTTCAGTCTTCCACACGCTCGGTTGACGCAGCTTCAGGCCTCGGTTCCTCCACGGGCTGCTCCTCGATATGTTCCTCAGGAGTATCGAGAACAAGACCCTCGGGCAGGACAATGCGGTCACCCTCCACACGAGCTAGGTAGTGAGTACCCCCGGTCGAAATCTCGAGCCCAGGGTTCACCACTCGCAACTGGGCCACCGCACTATCAAAAGACTCCGCAGCCACAGCAATACCATCATCCTCGGCCTGCAGAATGCCAGCGACCAGCTCTGCCCGAGTCTTCAACACTCTTATCTCCTCTGGTTCGTCATCACCTGGGGCATTGGCCGCCATCAACTCCGCGTTCAACTCCTCGGACGCCTTCTTCTCCGACTTTAGCTTGGTAACTTCCTCCCTCAGCGTTGTCGCCTCTTCCTCGGCTTTCTTCTTCGCCTCACGGGCATTCCGGACCTCCTTCTTCAGCGTCGCTTCGGAGGCCCGAGCCGCAGTAAGCTCAGCCTCGAGCACGTGGTCCCCCTCAGCGTACACAGCTGCCATCTCGAGCATCCTCACGAGGGCAGAAGCATCCCTGGCCACCATTGCCCTTTTGCCCGCGCGATCCATGTTCCCCAGGCTAAGAGATTCAGCCCGAGGAACAACCAAGGTATTACCCTCAAAGAACCTCATATCGTTGATGCACGGAGGAAGTTCGAACTTCCCCTTCTCAACTGCCCCCCTCAGATCCACCGTATCTGTTGTCCGGAGGCGCTTCTGTCGCCCGACCAAAGGCAGCGGAGAATCCCGCGGACAGGGAGTGGGAGAACAGGAGGTCCCCGGAGCAGTTTGAATAGGGGGAGGCGCACGAGCACCAGCAGCAGTCCGGGTCTTGGAGGGGGTCGCTCCAGCCTTACCCCTCGCCATGGCGTTCCTCACCACACGGTCACGGGCTTGAGGCATCTCACCTGCACAAAGAAAACAAGCGCGTCAGAAACGGGGAAGAAAGAATAGCAAATAAAGTCTAAGTAACTAAATCTACCGAGCAGCGCCGTGACATCCGCAGAAGTCTTGCACTCCAGCAGTGCCTTGACGGGGATAAACCGGCGCTCGACCCTTTGACTCCCATCCTCCTCGAAGATAGGATTACCCTTGCTCGTCCAACAGGTCGCGAGCTGAAAGGAGTTGACCCACTTCACCAGGGTCTCGTAAGACGCGGCATCCTGCCCGCGTAAAGCACTCGGCTCAAAAACATAGGCACTGGGCTTCTTTGAGAAGTGGTCGGGTGTCCAGCGGATTGGAAACTTATACACCCTCTCCCCGACGTACTTCCCCTCCTCGGTGAGAAGCTCATCTCCGTTCTCGTCACACTCTAACTCCCAGGCATACACGCTGTCCTGAGCAGCTTCGGACAGAGGCTCGACGATGTAGTACCGTCTCTTGAAGTTTCGGATGGACTCCGAGAACGGCTTGAACAGTTTTTTGGGCTGCTTCAAAGAGACCCATCCGTACCTCTTCCCCGTCAGCTGCCGCTGTAGGTGGAAAACAGCAAAGAACAGAGGGATGGTGAGCCCCAAAGCAAGGTGCTCGCACACCAACTCAAAAGCCCGTATAAAGGCCAGCGAATTGGGGTGGAGTTGGGAAGGTGCCAGCTTCAGATGATGGAACACTGACCGCTGAAAGTCAGTGAAGGGCAACCTCAGCCCCAGTTCTTTGAAGACGTATTCGTACATCCCGAAGCAGTCCCCGAAGCTCGAGCATATCCGCTCGCCCACGCTAGGCAGAAGCACCCTCCATTCACCTGAGGGCCCCACCTCAGTAAAAGCGTCCGCCGCAAACCTCACAAACGTGGAAGTGTGTTCGGAAGGCTCGGCCACCTCCCACTCTTCCGGGCAGAACGCGTCTACGTCCTCTTCCATTACATCTTCCTCCACGACCCCCAGGTCATCTCCCTCCTCGGCATCACTCGCTTCCCCCTCGACGTCGCTCGAGGAATTCGAAGCCGACGAACTCGAGGTCGTTGCACTGCTGCTCTCATCGGAGACAGTTTCTTCGGACGTAACGGGTATAACCTCCCTCTCGGGCTCCATCGCCACTATGATCACCTGAAAAAGCAGAGAAAGGCAGTGAATTCGACAGGAAATCAAATCCACCCTTCCACCGCTAAGACAAGTGAAAGGGCGCGCGAAAGGCTAGGAACTACGTCCCCGGCCTAAGCCCTAACATCAAACAAAGAAGGACAAAATATCCCCGCGCTTGTACCCAGATTCCGTCGAAACTCTACCGGAATCTGGAAACGTCCTAGCGGGAAACTCACCAAATCCATCAACGGATGATAGGACGCGATGGTCACGACTCGCAACCACCACGCGGGCCACCACGACCACCAAACGTGCTACCTAATCCGGCGAGACATTTGGTACAGAAAAAAGGCAGAACCTCCGCCCACCACCAACACTCGCCGGAAATCTACTTATTTTGCCATCTAGAACTAACCCTAGCCGCATGAAATCTACCACTTACAACAAAAGGAAGCAAAACAAGCAAAAAAATCAGGATACTTACTTGATTTTACTAGAAGAAAGTGGAAGAAAACGGTTGCTCGAAACTTGTCACGGTAGTCGGCACGACGGTCGATTGCTTGAAGAAGGTGACGGGCAAACGCACTGGTGACGAGGAAGAATCAGAAGAAGGAAAAGTGGAAAATGGGACGGTTTCCCCCATTTTATACCAAGGGGCACGTACACACACGCGCCCGTAGGCAATAATGACGACCCACTAGCCATAATTGCCTAGGTAACTGCTACACAGGTCTCGATGCACACGTGGCGACCCAACGTTTCCCATTCCATCTGACGCGTCACCTCCCCGATTACCGGGCAATATGGAATCAACCACGAATATCGCGGACACGGAGAATCACGAGCACCTCGAGGCAGTCGTCCTCGTATCCAACGACGACTACGTGATAGTTCCCCGGGACAACGAGGAGTCCTTAAGTCATCACTCTCATGCTCGGGAGCAACGACTTGGGGGGCTCCTGTTCTGGACTGGACCAATGGATAGAATTGGCCCAATAAGCCTCTGCTACAGAGCGGCCCAAATCGCCTAAGTCCAACCCACAGAAGGGTGAAAGTTACCTTTCTGCCCCTCCTACCGGGCAAGGAACATAACGTTCCCCCCGGACATTCTGCCCAACACGCGCAGCTTCAGTGCTCCCCGAGCAGCCATGGGCAGATGCCCGAAACTAAGCATATGCCCGACATAACGGCTAGTTTTGGACACCCTGCCCGTCGTAACGGCTAGTTTGGGCAGCGACCGATTCTTTAGGGAAAACGGTTATTTCGCCCCGAAAATAGGACCGTTAGCCACGCGCTTAGAGCCCTATATAAACCCTCTCACTTGAGAGGGTCAGGTATCAGATATTCTCCCTACGAACTAATACTTTGTACTTGCCCCTTTTTTCTGACCCTTTCTTACTTGGGCGTCGGAGTGCCTTGCAGGTACACCACCACCTCTCCTCAATTACTTACCGGACAGCGAGTACGACCAGCACCCATCCGGGCACTTCCATAACGACCAGCCCGCGTGGACCAGTTCGTGTACATCGGATCAATTATTATTTCCATTATTATTATGTTTTATTATTATTATTATTACTACTAGTAGGATACCCGTGCATTCGCACGGGTGTTGGTTTGTTACGCGCATTTTTTTTAAAATATAATAAAAATGATATTTAAAAAATTAAGGTGTTTAACCAAAAAGATATTATTTTTAAAATATATAAGAAATTAGTGTCAATAATTTATTGCATATATAAAATTATTTGAATCAACAATATATTATATTTTATATAAATATTATTGTTGTTTTGACGTTATTTAAAAAAATATTAGAATATATATTATAACAATGATATTTTTTTCGTATATATAAATAAATTAATCAACAACGAACTTAATCCCGTATAAATAAATTAATCAACAACGAACTGAAGCCCGTAACTAAATATTATTTTATTCAATGACATAAAAAATATTTTTGCCCGTAAAAAATTTGAATCAAGAATGTATTTTTGTCCGTAATTAATGAATAACGAACTTGATACCGTATATAAATATTAAGTTTGTTTTGACATAAGATATATATTTGAATTTGTATAAAAAAAAATTGAATCAAGAATATATTTTTGCCCGTATCTAAAAATTAGATTTATATTTCATCATAAAAAATTGCTTTTTATTATCTCAAATTAATAATGATCTTTTGATTGATAAGTAATTAAAATATTGATTATAATTAAATTAATAATGACAGTTGGATATAGAGACTACAAATATATTTAGATACTACATAGTACATTTATGAGCATTCTTTTGAACAATAATTTTTTTCGTATAGAAAAATATTTGAATTAACAATGTATTTTTTTCGTATATAAAATATTTTAATCAACAATATATGTTTTTCCGTATATAAATATTAATTTTGTTTTGACACTATTAGTAAAAAAAATTGAATCAATTGTAAAGTTGTTCCCGTATATAAAATATTTGAATCAAAAGTAAAGTTGTGTCCGTTTATAACAATATTTTTTATCGTATAGAAAAATATTTGAATTAACAATGGATTTTTCCCGTATATAAAATATTTTAATCAACAATATATTTTTTTCCCGTATATAAATATTAATTTTGTTTTGACACTATTTATAAAAAAATTGGATCAATAGTAAAGTTGTTCCCGTATATAAAATATTTGAATCAAAAATAAAGTTGTGCCCGTTTATAACAATATTTTTTATCGTATATAAAATATTTGAATTAACAATGTATTTTTTCCGTATATAAAATATTTTTATCAACAATATATTTTTTTCCCGTATATAAATATTAATTTTGTTTTGACACTATTAGTAAAAAAAATTAAATCAATAGTAAAGTTGTTCCCGTATATAAAATATTTGAATCAAAAGTAAAGTTGTGCTCGTTTATAACAATAATTTTTTTCATATAGAAAAATATTTGAATTAACAATGTATTTTTTCCGTATATAAAATATTTTAATCAAAAATATATTTTTTTCCCGTATATAAATATTAATTTTGTTTTGACACTATTTATAAAAAAATTGGATCAATAGTAAAGTTGTTTCCATATATAAAATATTTGAATAAAAAGTAAAGTTGTATTATTTTAATAATAAAATTGAGCACTTTAGTGTACAAAGACCAAATAAAAAGCATTTTGATGAGGTGGCAGAAAATCATGCAAGGGTATTTTAGACTTTTCAAGAACACATAGATTTCTTATATTATAGATTACAAGAATCGACTGTGTCTTCTAAATAATCACAAAAACATAAAATTATTTTTTTAGATAACTTTTTTTATTTAGTTTTAGTTTAAAATAATAATATTTATTTAATTTTTTTATTTGTGAAAAAAATCTTCTTGTGTTAAATTTCTTTTTTCTTTTTCAATTACTTTACTTGTATTTAAAATATTTTTACTAAATAGTGTTATTGTTATAAATCGGAACAACTTTACTATTGATTCAGAAAAAATTATAAATTTTATCAGAATAACAATAATATTTGTATACTATAAAATAATATATTGTTGATTCAAATATTTATATATGCAGAAACAACTTTACTATTGATTCAAATGTTTTTATAAATAATGTCAAAAAAATATTTATATACGGAAAAAATGCATTGTTGATTCAAATATTTTTATATACGAAAAAAAATACCATTTTTATATACGAGAATAACTTTACTATTGATTTAAATATTTTTATAAATAATATTAAAAAGAATATTTATATACGGGAAAAAATACATTGTTGATTTAGATATTTTTATATACGAAAAAAATATTATTATTATAAACAGAAACAACTTTATTACTGTTCCAAATATTGTTATGTCAATATTATGGATTCGCGGTTAGATTTTTTATGCAATTCAAAATTAGATTTATATTTCATCATAGTTTTATTGATTTCTACCACTAATATATAGTAGTATTTTGGAAAGACAATGATATAAGAAAAATCTATTAAAGAAAATATTCTTTTCTTTTTTATTATAAATAAACTTTATCATTAATTTAAATACGATAATGATTTATGTCAGTCATAAATTGATAAAAAAAAAAATTTACGATATTACGGGGAAAATATTTTACTGATCTTATGAAGAAAAATAACTAAAACAAAAAAATATTAATTGTATAAATTACTTCAACAAAAATTTCTTCTATTTATAATTATAAATAACATTAAATAATTCAATAAATCTTTATCGAATATATTAATTAGCAGTTTTATATTTTAATTTATTATATTAAATTTTAATTTATGAATTAACAGTTTTAAATTTTAATTGATTATTTTTAAAAATAGATTAAACTAAATAAAAAAATATATGCTTACAAATAAAATTTATATACTGAAATAAGTTTAATAATGATACAAATATTTTTATAAATAATGTCAAATAAAAATAATATTTATATGCGGGGAAAAAATATATAGTTGATAAAAAAATGTATTTATTTATGTTAATAATATTTATTTATACAATTAAAATAATATTTATAAATACTATATTATTATTTGATATTTATAAAACTAAATAATTGCATAATTATTTTTATAACAAATACCAAATATAAATTATATTTTTAAATATAAATTATATTTTATATAAACGGTTCGTGTAACACACCAATACTCTGGCAAACACACAGGTACTGTAACACCCCCTTTCTATACCCCCAAATAATCACAATTAATCATTTAGGCACATATAAAAAAATTAGCCAGAGTACGATTAAAACATAGTATAAAAGAGGCATGTCACATCATACATGCATTTAATACATACAACACCTGCTCAAAATATTGATATGCAACAGTGGGGTAACTTGCCACAAAGGAACTTTGTCCTTACACCCACATCTCAATATTTAGAATAAAAGCGGAAATTTTAACATTGAATAACATCAAACATATATACATATATATACATGCGTCATCGAGTATCATCCATCATTATAAGTCATGTTTACATAAACATTCATCAACAAGATACATGTACAAATGTATCACAAAAGAATAATATACATCCTAGCTACCCGGTGCTACATATCAGAGCCAACCGACCAAAATAATGAAGACACGCTTCACAAAAAGACCTCCAGCATACCTACTCTGCAATGCATCATAGAGCATCATAAAACAGCAGAAGGGTGAGAAATATTATCATAATAACACTGCATATAATTATATATATATATATATATATATATATATATATATATATATATATATATATATATATATATATATATATATATATAAACATAAAAATACACATATTACACATTCTCACCACAATTAGTCACATTTTCATCCATATACGTCACAATGTATATATATATATCCACCAAGCATATTCATCATGCACACTTTCACAATTCTCAATCATTTCGTATAAACATACACAATTATGTTCATTCAACAACACATCATTATAAAGATGATAAATGCAAATCATAGAGACCGACTCACGACTCTATGCAAATGCAATGCGGGTACCGACTCAATCATCACTAGTTCACTCAGGAACTCTGCTGGAACCAACGCTCGTTACCGAAGTAACTCCCCGTCGGGCCTACGATGTTCACTCATTGCTCACACCCCACATGGGCACACAATGTTTATGGATCGCTCACACCCCACATGGGCACACGACCCGATCGCTCACACCCCACACGGGCACACGATCCAATTGCTCACACCCCACATGGGCACACAATCATTCGTAATCATCGCTCACACCTCACATAGGCACACGACGTTACAACGGATTCTCATTAGAATCGCTCAACACAAGAATGTATTTCATGATGCTTCACATGCAAAATGACACAAGACATTCTTGAAATGCATACATATTCACAATATATTCATGCATTCATCTCATACAATCACATACAATCTATATACATTCACATCAATGCACTATTGTATGATTCACATTCAAACACACAGTCAAAACGGTAAAAGTCGCTAAATAGCATTATTCCCAACTTTCTGACATAATTAAATCGACTAACGATTTCCAAAACATCATAATCACAACGTACAGCTCAATAGCTTTCCAACGACACCAAGAATGTAAAATTCGGATACTCGGAACAAAAGTTACGGACGAAACCGAAAACGACATTTTGAAAAATCCCATTTTTACATTCCTCCTGTCCATACGCGTATCACCCATGTCCATACGCGTATGGGCAGAACTCATTTCCTTCACAATTCCACGTTTTCAAAACCCATACACGTACGCCCCACACCCATACGCGTATCACCAGAGGGCCGGGAAAAGCCACCCTCCATACGCGTATTGACCCTTCCACAGGCCATTGTTACGCGTGTCACCTTGGCTCATACGCGTATGGACATGCCCCTTACGCGTATGGCCAGGGGATTTCCAGAAAAATTCTGCAGAACAATGTTCTGCGTTTTCCACTCCCAAATCCACCAATTCATCATCTAAATTCAGAAAAATACCAGTTTGAAGTATAACAATACATATTAAACATGTATAGACCAACAAGAACACAATCAACAAGAGTTTACACACTTTTGGATCAATTTCCAATCAATTTCTCAAAAATGGGTTATACCCTAAAACTCACAAAATTCATCAACAACAACAACAATTCATACATAATCACATACATTGATAAGATAACAATGTTTCACACCCTTACCCAGATTCTAAACTCGCTAATTGATCGATCTTGATGATTTTCCTAGTTTTCCCAACTTTCTCCTCTTCTTTTCTCTTCTTCCTTTTTCTTTCTCTTCTTTTTTCTCTAATTCTCTTTTCTTTCTATTTCTTTCTTTTCTATTTCTTTTCTCTCCTTTTTCCACACAAACACTTAATTCATTTTAATCACATAAATTCTAATTCCACTACTTTCTAACTTATCATTAATTGAGAAAAGTCTAAAATACTCTAAATTCTAATTTCCCCGAAAACTCTCGAAAACGGTAAAATAACATTTAACACACCAATTTAACAAATAAAATAATTTATCACCCAAGTAAAATAAAAGACTCAAGAATAATGGAATAATCAAAATCGGGGCGTTACAACTCTCCCCCACTTTAGAAATTTTCGTCCTCGAAAATAATACCTGATTCAAACAACTTCGGATACGACTCTCGCATCCCACTCTCTAGTTCCCAAGTCATATTGCCTTCCGCAGCGCCTCCCCACGCTACTTTCACAAGCGCAATATCCTTGCCTCTTAGCTTCTTAACTTCACGGTCCAAAATCCTAATCGGTAAAGCTTCAACCGTAAGGTTATCTCTCACTTCAACCTCGTCCATAGGAATAACATGTGACGGATCCGAAACATACTTCCGAAGTTGCGAAACATGGAATACGTCATGCAAATTCGAAAGGTTCGGAGGCAACGCCACACGGTAAGCCACAACACCAACTCGTGAAGTAATCTGATACGGACCAATAAAACGAGAAGTCAACTTCTTCGACTTCAAAGCACGACCCACACCCGTAACTGGTGTAACTCTCAAAAACACATGGTCGCCTTCTTGAAACTCAAGATCTTTCCTTCTCTTGTCATGATAGCTCTTTTGTCTACTTTGAGAAGCTTTCATCTTCTCCCGAATAAACTTCACTTTCTCCGTCATTTGTTGTACCATTTCCGGTCCAACTATCGTCCTCTCGCCGGTTTCATGCCAACACAAAGGTGTTCGACATCTCCGACCATACAAAGCCTCAAATGGTGCCATACTTATACTCGAATGAAAATTGTTATTGTAAGTGAATTCAATCAACGCCAAATAACCATCCCAAGCACCACCTTGCTCGAGTACACAAGCACGCAATAAATCCTCCAACGATTGAATCGTCCTCTCGGTTTGACCGTCCGTTTGCGGATGATAAGCCGAACTCAATCTTAGCTTAGAACCCAAAGCCTTTTGTAAACTCTCCCAAAACCTCGATGTAAATCTTGGATCTCTATCCGATACAATACTCTTAGGAACTCCATGTAACTTCACCACCACAAGAACATAAATCTCGGCTAACTTCTCCAAAGGATAACTAATATCAATTGGAATAAAGTGAGCAGATTTAGTAAGCCTATCAACAATGACCCAAATAGAATTATGACCTCTTTGCGTATTCGGCAATCCCGTAACAAAATCCATCGATATACTATCCCATTTCCATTCCGGAATATCCAACGGTTGCAAAAATCCACTAGGTTTTTGATGTTCCACCTTAGACTTTTGACAAGTTAAGCATGCATAAACAAATTGAGCAATATCCCGTTTTAAACCGGACCACCAAAAGATCTTCTTCAAATCTTGATACATCTTATTCGCACCTGGATGAATACTTAAATTACTTCGGTGTCCTTCCTCTAAAATCATCTTTTTCAACTCCACATCATCGGGAATACAAATACGACCAGGAATCTCAAAATTCCAAAATTATCAACCTTGAAATCCTCATTCTCATATATCATTAAATCAACGAACTTCAAATCCAACTTTTGCTTTTCACTAACCGTTAAAAGAAAATCATTCGTAACATGTAACATACCAAGTCTCACATTTCGCGGCGTCATTTCACAAACCAAACTCAAATCTCTGAAATCCTCCAAAAGTTCCCATTCTTTCATCATCAATGCGGACATATGTAACAACCTCCGACTTAAGGCATCGGCCACCATGTTTGCCTTACCCGGATGGTAATTCAAACCAAAATCATAATCCTTCAAAAGCTCTAACCACCTTCTTTGTCTCATGTTCAATTCTTTTTGATCAAATAAATATTTCAAGCTTTTGTGATCACTAAAAACTTCAAATCTCGCACCATAAAGATAATGCCTCCATATTTTCAAAACAAACACCACCGCCGCTAACTCCAAGTCATGTGTAGGATAATTCTTTTCATGCACTCTCAATTGTCTAGAAGCATATGCCACAACTTTTCCACCTTGCATCAAAACACCACCTAAACCTGTCAATGAAGCATCACAATACACAACAACTGGTTCATTAGGATTAGGCAAAATCAAGATCAGAGCCGTTGTCAACCTCCTCTTTAACTCATTGAAACTCCCTTCACAATGAATATCCCAAATGAAAGCCTTTCCTTTACAAGTCAATTGCGTTAAAGGAAGTGCCAACTTCGAAAATCCCTCAATAAACCTCCGATAATAACCCGCCAAGCCTAAAAAGCTTCGAATCTCCGTAACCGACCTAGGAGCCTCCCATTGCATCACCGCATCAATCTTGGATGGATCAACACTAATACCACTACCGAAAATAACATGTCCAAGGAAACTTACTTCTGACAACCAAAATTCACATTTCGACAACTTAGCATACAATTGTTTCTCTTTCAAAATTTGCAACACAATTCTCAAATGCTCTTCATGCTCCTCTTGAGACTTAGAGTAAATCAAAATATCATTGATGAACACAACCACAAAATGATCCAACTGTTCATGAAAAATACGATTCATGTATTCCATAAACACACCCGGCGCATTAGAAACCCCGAATGGCATCACGGAGTATTCGTAATGACCATACCGTGTCCTAAATGCCGTCTTTTGAATATCCTCTCCTTTCACACGAATCTGGTGGTATCCTGATCTCAAATCAATCTTGCTAAAAACATTCGCACCAACCAATTGGTCCATCAAATCATCGATCCTTGGAAGCGGATACTTGTTCTTAATTGTCACTTTGTTCAACTGTCGATAATCAATGCATAACCGCATACTCCCGTCCTTCTTCTTTACCAACAATACCGGAGCACCCCAAGGAGAAACACTTGGCCTTACAAATTTCTTGTCCAACAAGTCATTCAATTGCTTTTTCAATTCTACCAATTCCGATGCCGACATACGATACGGTGCCATCGAAATCGCTCTAGTACCCGGAACTAGATCAATAGAAAATTCAACTTCTCTTTCCGACGGTACATCCGTAATATCTTCCGGAAACACTTCTGGAAATTCACACACCACTGGGAACACATCAAGCTCAACTTGACTCTCCACCGACAATGATGCAAACAAACCAAACAATTGAGCTTCGTCCGCTAAAAGTTTCTTCAACTCTTTAGTGGATAGGAAACTCTCAAATTCATCATCTTCCAAAGAAGGAAACCTTACTAACTTGTGATAGCAATCTATATGAACTCGATTAAATTGCAACCAGTTCATACCCAAGATCACGTCCAATCCCACCAACGGCAAACATACTAAATCCATAACAAAGTCTTTACCATACATGGTTAAAGGACAACTCATACACACCAAAGATGTATTTACCGACCCTGAAGCAGGAGTCTCAATAACCATTTCAGCACCCATCAAAGTTAACGCAAGATTCAAACGCTTCGCGCACTCAGACGAAATAAACGAATGAGTCGCTCCCGTATCAATAACAGCAACTAAAGGTGTACTATTAATAAAGCATGTACCTTTAATCAAACGGTCTGCATTCGTAGTTTGAGTCCCCGCCAATGCAAACACCTTTCCGCCCGCTTGAGCTTGTTTCGGCTTAGTACACTTAGTACTAATGTGACCCACTTCTCCACAATTATAGCACTTCACCATATTCCTTCTACAATCTATAGCAGCATGCCCAAGACCACCACAATTAGAACATTTCGCTACAGGCTTCCCACACTCAAATGATTTATGACCTATTTCACCACATTTGTAACACCTAACAACACCGGAACCTCCTCCTCCAGATCTCCTATCAAAGCTTCCCCTATGCTTGCCCTTATCAACGGGTATCACATAAGGTCCACTTCTAGCTTGTTGCTTCCCCTTCCTCTCATTCAAACTTTTGTAATATGTAGAACGAGCCTTACTATCTTCTTCGAAGATTCTACAATATTCCGTCAAATCCGCAAACCTCCTTATCCTTTGATATCCCACAGCTTGCTTAATCTCAGGACGTAAACCATTCTCATATTTAATACACTTTGAGAACTCAGCAGTAATTGCAGCATAGTGGGGATGGAATTGAACCAACTCCACAAATTTAGCAGTATAGTCCACCACCGACATACTACCTTGTTTTAGTTCAAGAAACTCCATCTCCTTCTTCCCCTTCACACTCTCAGGGTAATACTTCCTCAAGAATTCAGTACGAAATAAATTCCAAGTTATCTCTTCATCATCCACCTCAAGAACTTGACGCATACCGACCCACCAATCATCGGCTTCTTCCTTCAGCATGTAAGACCCAAGCCTCACCTTATTCTCCTCCACACAGCCCATAACTCTGAAGATTCTTTCAATCTCTTTCAACCACAATTGAGCTCCATCGGGATCAAATCTTCCTTTGAAGACCGGTGGTTGATTCTTCCTGAACTCGTCATTAGCATTCACATTCGGCGCACCTTGCACCACCCTAGCCATTGCTTCCAAAGCAGCAGCCATCGCATTGTCGTTTCTACCAGCCATATTCTGATCATTCCCAAAATTACCACAAGGTTAAACAACAGTTCAACCAACACAACAACAAGACAGACACAACTGACTTAACTCTGGCTCTGATACCACTTAATGTAACACCCCATTTCTATACCCCCAAATAATCACAATTAATCATTTAGGCACATATAAAAAAAATCGCCAGAGTACGATTAAAACATAGTATAAAAGAGGCATGTCACATCATACACGCATTTAATACATACAACACCTGCTCAAAATATTGATATGCAACAGTGGGGTAACTTACCACAAAGGAACTTTGTCCTTACACCCACATCTCAATATTTAGAATAAAAGCGGAAATTCTAAACATTGAATAACATCAAACATATATACATATATATACATGCGTCATCGAGTATCATCCATCATTATAAGTCATGTTTACATAAACATTCATCAACAAGATACATGTACAAATGTATCACAAAAGAATAATATACATCCTAGCTACCCGATGCTACATATCAGAGCCAACCGACCAAAATAATGAAGACACGCTTCACAAAAAGACCTCCAGCATACCTACTCTGCAATGCCTCATAGAGCATCATAAAACAGCATAAGGGTGAGAAATATTATCATAATAACAATGCATATAATTATATATATATATATATATATATATATATATATATATATATATATATATATATAAACATAAAAATACACATATTACACATTCTCACCACAATTAGTCACATTTTCATCCATATACGTCACAATGTATATATATATATATCCACCAAGCATATTCATCATGCACACTTTCACAATTCTCAATCATTCCGTATAAACATACACAATTATGTTCATTCAACAACACATCATTATAAAGATGATAAATGCAAATCATAGAGACCGACTCACGACTCTATGCAAATGCAATGCGGTACCGACTCAATCATCACTAGTTCACTCAGGAACTCTGCTGGAACCATCGCTCGTTACCGAAGTAACTCCCCGTCGGGCCTACGATGTTCACCCATTGCTCACACCCCACATGGGCACACAATGTTTATGGATCGCTCACACCCCACATGGGCACACGACCCGATCGCTCACACCCCACACGGGCACACGATCCGATTGCTCACACCCCACATGGGCACACAATCATTCGTAATCATCGCTCACACCTCACATAGGCACACGACGTTACAACGGATTCTCATTAGAATCGCTCAACACAAGAATGTATTTCATGATGCTTCACATGCAAAATGACACAAGACATTCTTGAAATGCATACATATTCACAATATATTCATGCATTCATCTCATACAATCACATACAATCTATATACATTCACATCAATGCACTATTGTATGATTCACATTCAAACACATAGTCATAACGGTAAAAGTCGCTAAATAGCACTATTCTCGACTTTCTGACATAATTAAATTGGCTAATGATTTCCAAAACATCATAATCACAACGTACAACTCAATAGCTTTCCTACGACACCAAGAATGTAAAATTCAGATACTCGGAACAAAAGTTACGGACGAAACCGAAAACGACATTTTGAAAAATCCCATTTTTACATTCCTCATGTCCATACGCGTATCACCCATGTCCATACGCGTATGGCCATAACTCATTTCCTTCATAATTCCACGTTTTCAAAACCCATACACGTACGCCCCACACCCATACGCGTATCACCAGAGGGCCGGGAAAAGTCACCCTCCATACGCGTATTGACCCTTCCACAGGCCATTGTTACGCGTATCACCTTGGCTCATACGCGTATGGACATGCCCCTTACGCGTATGGCCAGGGGATTTCCAGAAAAATTCTGCAGAACAATGTTCTGCGTTTTCCACTCCCAAATCCACCAATTCATCATCTAAATTCAGAAAAATACCAGTTTGAAGTATAACAATACATATTAAACATGTATAGACCAACAAGAACACAATCAACAAGAGTTTACACACTTTTGGATCAATTTCCAATCAATTTCTCAAAAATGGGTTATACCCTAAAACTCACAAAATTCATCAACAACAACAACAATTCATACATAATCACATACATTGATAAGATAACAATGTTTCACACCCTTACCCGGATTCCAAACTCACTAATTGATCGATCTTGATGATTTTCCTAGTTTTCCCAACTTTCTCCTCTTCTTTTCTCTTCTTCCTTTTTCTTTCTCTTCTTTTTTCTCTAATTCTCTTTTCTATCTCTTTTCTTTCTATTTCTTTCTTTTCTATTTCTTTTCTCTCCTTTTTCCACACAAACACTTAATTCATTTTAATCACATAAATTCTAATTCCACTACTTTCTAACTTATCATTAATTGAGAAAAGTCTAAAATACTCTAAATTCTAATTTTCCCGAAAACTCTCGAAAACGGTAAAATAACATTTAACACACCAATTTAACAAATAAAATAATTTATCACCCAATTAAAATAAAAGACTCAAGAATAATGGAATAATCAAAATCGGGGCGTTACAGGTACTGATATGGACATCCCACGTAATAGATATTTTTAATAATACTTACATAAAGTGTATTTATTTATGTTAATAATATTTATTTATAAAATTAAAATAATATTTACAAATATGATATTATTTTTTATTTATAAAACTAAATTATTTCATAAATATTTTTATAAAAAATACCAATCGATGCCCGCGGGTATTGATTATATATTTTTTAAACATAAATTATATTTTTTATATTTACTAATTTTTATTAATCCTATTTAAAAAAAAAAAAACAAATGTGTAACACTCCAGTACTTGGCCGAACACACGGGTACTGATATGAATATTCCATGAAATAGATAGTTGTAATAATAATTACATAAAATGTATTTATTTATGTGAATAATATTTGTTTATACAGTTAAAATAATATTTACAAATACTATGATATTATTTGATATTTATACAACTAAATCATTGCATAAATATATTAATAAAAAATATCAACTGAAGTCCGCAGATATTGTTTCTATATTTTTTTTTTAAATATATTATATTTTTTTTAATTTACTAATTTTTATTAATACTATTTTTCTTTATATAATTAATTATTTTAATCTTTACTTTTATTTTCAATTTCTTTTGGGAACAAATACACGTTACCGACGGGTACCCGTGCAAAGGCACGGGTATCCCGCTAGTGTTTATAAAAGGAAAAACTCTTTTTGATTTTTAGTGTGAGGTGTTATCATTATCTTTAATATATTGAAATTATTATATATATATATATATATATATATATATATATATATATATATATATATATATATATATATATATATATATATATATATTTATGGTGTGTAATTTTTTTTATTCTCAAATATAATTTTAGATAATTTATTTATTTATGAAAAAAAATCATTCATAAATAAATTAATTATCTAAAATTATATTTGAGAATCAAAATAAATATTTGTTGATATGTTTGCAAATCATGAACCGTACTACAATGAACACTCGATCATAAATCATAAAATAAATCTAATACTTTAAAAATATAATTGAAGTAAAAAAAAGTATTTTTATGATTGTTTATTTTCGATTTTATATGGAAAAAAATATTTCTATTATATTTTGAAATTTAAGAATTAATATTAATTATATATTATAAATGAATAAAATATTGTAAAGTAAAATTGGTTAAAAATTATGCATGTATTTCTTTATCAATAGAACAAATAAGATAGAAAATAAATAATAGAGCGTTAACGAGTTCATTCTTATTGCATGTCTAATAGCTGTCTAGACATGGAGCAAGGCAAAAGGTGAAAATCGTGATAAATATAGAACTCGATAACACAACTTTATTGATATTGTGTTTGATTTTAAAATTGATTAGAAAAGAGAATTTTAAGAACGTGCAAGAATGTGCAAAACTATGATCAAGTATATGTTCGGAAAAACAACACGTTTAGAAAAATCATGTCAAAAAATCATCAACGTGAAAGTTATTATTTGTAATTTTTGAAAATCATGTGGAAATATCCATTGGAACGTGAGAAAGATAGGGCAAATGCGAATCTAAACAGATCATAAATGAATCATATATTTAACTTAATTGCACTAAATTAAAATAAAATTTGAATCATTTAATTTATGAGAAAAGAGACAATGTACTTGTTAAATTGTAATTTCTTGTGTCGAAGCAGTGTAGCTCGACAGAAACAAGAATTAGTCGAAACAGGTTGTTTCACACAGAATTTCGACTTAGACATATTTTAGTAATGTTAGTTATTTTGTGTTTTGGCTTGGGGTGCAAGCTAACCTAAATCTATAAATATGGAGAAACCCTTATTTTGTAAACAACTCAGAATTGCGAACTTGTAATCACTTGGAGTTGCAATATTAACAAGGTTTCCACAGTTTGTGGGTAGAGAGAAATTCTGCAGAATATTCATCTTCTTCTCCAACGTTTTCTTTCTTTCTTTCTCAACCTTTTCTTTTCATTGTCATTGCGTGAGTAGAAACAATCTTGAGATCAAGATTGAGAGAAATTCTCCATAGGGTGTGGTTGAATTCCAACATCTGGTATCTAAAGCTCCGGTTGCGATTCAAGGAAGCAAAACTATGATGGCGATGAATCATCCAAACAGGCACTTTCCAGCGAACCTTCTGATTCTTAAGAAATATAATTATGAGAATTGGTGCAAGCAGATTAAGGTGGTTTTGTGTTATCAAGATCTTTGGGATCTTATGAAGGAAGGAGTAACACTGCTTGTAGAGAACGCGACAGATCAAGAAAATTTTGCACACAAAGAATTGAAGAAGAAAGATTATAAAGCTCTCTTTATAATCCATCAATGTGTTGATCCAGATAATTTCGAAAAGGTTAGTGATGTAGAATCAGCAAAAGAAGCTTGGGAGATTCTTGAAAAATCATTTGGAGGTGCAGAGAAGGTGAAAGAGGTGAGATTACAGACTCACAAAAGGACTTATGAATTGGTTCAGATGGAAGACAATGAAAGTATAACAGATTTCTTCACTAGAGTTACAAAGCTGGTGAATCAAATCAAGGTATGTTGAGAAATGTTAACATCAAGATCAGTTGTTGCAAAAATCTTGAGGTCATTGGCTCCAAAGTTCGACCACGTGGTAGTAGTCGCAGAAGAGTCGAAAGACTTGTCAACATTAACAAAGGAAGAGCTTCAATGGACGCTTGAGTCACATGAATAAAGGATGGCTGAAAGAGCTGCAGAAAAGTCAAAGAGTGATATAACTTTGCAAGTGCAGTCAAAAAAAGAAAAGAAAGGCAAAGGAAGCTGGAATAGAAACAAAGGTAGAGGAGGCTACAACAATTCGTCTGGTCAAAATCAGCAGGAAGGAAACTGATCGAATCAGAGAAAACCCTGGAACCAAGGCAACCAAAGAGGTGGTGTTGCATGTAGAGGAAGAGGTGGTGGTCGAAAGTCTGACAAAAGTCACATTCAGTGTTTCAATTGTCAGAAGTATGGTCACAATTTTAGTGATTGTCCAAAAAAGAAGAAGAATCAAGAAATTGATGCAAAGCTGGCGAAACATGAAGAAGAATAGATGTTGCTGATGGTCACAATAAGAGATGAAGAAAGATTCCAGGATCAGTGGTACTTGGATTCAGGATGCTCATCACACATGATTGGAAGGAAATATTGGTTTGTCAACATGAAGCCCTCAATGAAGAATATGATGAAATTTGCAAATGACAATACTCTAGCAACTCAAGGTATTGGTGATGTTCTGATTATGAGGAAAGATGGAAAGAGGTCAGTAATTTCCAATGTGTTGTATATACCAGGCATGAAGAGCAATTTGCTCAGTATAGGGTTGTTGGTCGAAATGAACTACAAGGTATCGATCGAAGACAAGATGATGAGAGTTCTCGACACAGGTGATAGGTTAATCTTGAAGGCTCCAATGTCTCAGAATAGGACCTTCAAGATTGAACTTAATGTGGTGGAGCATAAGTGCCTTGCAACTACAGCCAGCAGAGATGAATGGATATGGCATTATCGACTTGACCATCCTAACTTCAAAGATTTCATAGATTTGAAGAGAAGAAATATGGTTTCAGGATTACCAAAAATCGACATTCTATGTGAAGTGTGTGAAAAATGTGTTTAGCTGAAACAACACAAGAATAGCTTCAGCAAGGATGCAGGAAGCAGGTCGAAGGCAATTCTTGAAGTCATATACTCTGATGTATGTGGTCCTATCCAGGTGGGTTCGATTGGAGGTAACAGATACTTTGTCACATTCAAAGATGATTTCAGTCGAAAACTGTGGACTTACCTGATCAAGAAGAAAAGTAAAGTGGTCAAGGTATTTGCCAAGTTTAAATCTATGGTCAAAAGATAAAGTAGTTGAAAGCTAAAGATTCGAATGACTGATGGTGGTGGGGAGTATGTGTCGAAAGATTTTGATGCATTATGTGAGAAATAAGGGATTGTGCATGAGGTGGTGCCACCCTACACTCCACAGCAGAATGGAACTGCAAAAAGAAAGAATAGAACCATCATGAATATGGTGAGAAGTATGTTAATAGACAAGCATCTACCCAAAGAATTATGGGGAGAAGTTGTGTCGACAGCAACATATATTTTGAACTGATGTCCGACGAAGAAGCTAGAAGGAATTACGCCAAAAGAATGTTGGTCTGGTGTTAAGCCTAGCCTAAGTCATTTGAAGGTGTTTGGATCTATAGCATATAGACATGTGCCAGATCAGTTGAGAAGAAAGCTTGGTGATAAGTCGAGTCAAATGATCCTAATAGGATATCATTTGACTGGAGGATACAAGTTGTTCGACCCAGTGAACAAGCAAGTAGTGATCAGCAGGGACGTGATCATAGATGAGCTTAAGGAATGTGATTGGAGTAAGAATGTTAAGAAGGATTCAGTGAGAATCTTATGTGAAGAACCAGCTAGTGAAGTCGAAAGAGAAGTTCGACAAGAAGAAATCAGAGATGAAGTAGGTCCAAGCAGACTTCGACGAACAAGACACGTGCTTGCAAGGTTGCAAGAATGTGTGATTACATCAGATGATGTGGTCGATGAAGAAGGTGAGTTGATACACTATGCTTTCTATGCAGATGTTGAACTAGTCAATGCAGCTGAGGCATTGAAAGATTCGAAGTGGGTGAAAGCAATGAATGAGGAGATAGAGTCCATCGAAGTCAACAACACTTGGTCACTTGTCGAATTGCCTCAAGGCAAGAAGGAAATTGATGTGAAATGGGTTTACAAGGTGAAAGTGAATTATAAAGGAGATGTATCTCGACATAAGGTGAGACTTGTGGCGAAAGGATTTCTACAGAAGGAAGGAATTGACTTTGACGAAGTTTTCGCACCCGTTGCTAGGATCGAAACAATCAGGTTGGTTGTTGGTTTGGCAAACATGAACAATTGGCACTAGGGGTGGGAATAGGCCAGGCCGACCTACAGGGGCCTATAGCCTAGCCTACTTAAGACCAGGCTAGGCCAGGATTTTTTAATAAAAAGGCCAGGCTTAGGCTTTTTTAAAAGCCTATTTAATTAAATAGGTCAAGCTTAGGCTATTAAAAAAATCCTATGAAGCCTTATAGGTCGACCTATATTTTCATATATATTAAAAATATGCCAAATAGGTTGTCATGTATATGCATATATATTAGAAAAAAGGATACTTATATATGCATATATATTAAAACAAAGGCTAAATAGGTCGGCCTATATATGTATATATAGGTCAACCTATAAAGCTTCTTAAGTAATATTGAATAATTGAGAACCATAATGAGAATAAGGCTTGTAAATAGTCTTTCAGGCCAGGCCAAGCTTTTAAAAAGGCCAGGTCAGGTCAAAAAAGAGAGCCTATAATAGGTCATAGGCCAGGCTCAGGCCTTTTAAGTTTATCGTAGGCCAGACTCAGGCCTTATAAAGCCTAGCCTAGCCTAGCCTAGCCTATTTTCACCCCTAATTGGCACACATGTTAGATGGATGTGAAATGTGCATTCTTGAATGTCCCCTTAGACGAAGAAGTTTATGCTGCACAACCTACTGGGTTTGTGAAACAAGGCGAAGAAGGAAAGGTGTATAGGCTGCATAAAGCCCTGTATGGACTTAAACAAGCTCCAAGAGCTTGGAATAATAAGATCAACAGTTTTCTAAGGGAGAAGGAATTTGTGAAGTGAACGACTGAGCATGGAGTATATGTAAGGAAAGCAATGGTGAATTGTTTATATTATGTCTCTATGTCTATGACCTGTTGATAACATGAAGTTGTAAGAAGGAGATCGAAGATTTCAAACATGACCTAAGTGAGGAGTTTGAAATGTCAGACTTGGGAAATCTCTCATATTTCTGTGGCATTGAATTCTACAATACTGGTAAAGGTTTGATGATGCACCAAAGAAGATATGCAGGCAAAATACTCAAGAGATTTGAGATGCAAGATTGCAATCCAACTTCGACTCCAGCTGAGACCAAATTGCAATTGTCGAAAGATTCAGGTGAAGATGATGTCGACCCAACCCAACATAGAATATTTATTGGGTCACTTCGATATCTTTGTCACACAAGGCCTGACTTGGCATACAATGTGGGTATGGTAAGTAGATCCATGCAGAAGCCAAAGGTTTCACACCTAGCAGCGACGAAAAGGATACTGAGGTATCTGAAAGGAACTCTCGACTACGGCATTTTGTTTCCTGCAGTTAATGAAGAAAAAGAATGCAAGTTAGTGGAATACACGAACTCAAGTTGGTGTAGTGATGCTGAGGATAGAAAATCCACAGTTGGCTATGTGTTTATGCTAGGTGGTGCCCCAGTTGCTTGGAGTTCGAGAAAGGAGCCAGTAGTGGCATTTGTTAGAACAAGATCTTGATTCTGAATAATATCTCTAAGTTTTGATAATAACAATGCATATATTTTATATGTAACAATGTGGTACTCTAATTCTATTTTAAGTGCGCAGATATATAATTCTAAATGGAATCAAATTGAGTGCAACTCAACAAGTTTCTGATACGTATCAAGGTTTCTGATGAAGATTATATGTGCGTATCAAAATGGCATTCGGTTCAAAAGAAAGGATTCTGAAGACTCTGATCAACACTTAAGTTCAAATTACATGATAAAGATCAAAAAGCTCAAAATTCGAAGCAAAACACGAAGACCAAGAATCCGTACAAACGACTCATTCATAAAAAATGCAAAGCTAAGATTTTGCTCAGAGTTGACCAGAAAGCTTTCTAAGCTTTTACTACTTCTACTCCCCAAGAATTCTACCGTTAAAGACATCTAGCCAAGCCAAAAGGCGTTCTTATCCTTTAAAGAAGATATAAATAGAAGACCATGTTGCATTAAAAAAACGATCTTACAAGTCAAAACGCTGAAAGAATATACTTTGTAAAAGAATCTCAAAGACACAAAGAGTTACTGCTCATATCTGTGTAGAAATATTGCTCTTAAATTTATTTTAACCTGCTTATTGAGAAGCAATATTGTATACACTCTTGTAACTTTTCTAAGTGATTTTCCTTGAGTGACTAAGTGTTTTAGTCGGTAGACTCAAGAAGTCTAAATTGTTGTTGAACAATTTATAGGTTGTTTGTAAGTTTTTCCTTGAGTGACTAAGGGTGTTAGTCAGGAGACTCGAGAGGGCTAATTCGTTGATGACTTAGAGGTTATTTTAATCTTGTCAAAGATTAGTGGATTAAGGCCTTGTGATAAGGCAAAATCACCTTGGCGGGTGGACTGGATTATCTTAGTTAACAGTGAACCAGAATAACCATTTGTGTTTCTTCTTTTCATACCTTGTCAGCATGCGTGTGTTATACACTTTCATTTAAAATTTTAAAAACCCAATTCAAACCCCTTTTCTTGTGTTTTCTCAACCTTCAGCATTGTCGTCATGCGAAGCAAAGTACATAGTTGCTTCTCTTTGTGCATGTCAAGCAACGTGGATGGTAAACCTGGTCGAAGAGATTACAGGGAAAAGTCATGGAGCAATTACCATGAAGATCGACAACATGTCAGCTATCAATCTGGTAAAGAATCTGATAGCACATGATCAAAGCAAGCACATCAAAATGAGGTTCCATTATCTTCAAGAGCAGGTAGCAGAAGGGAATATGAACTTGGAACACTACATAAATGAGAATCAGATTGCAGATATCATTACAAAGGGGGTGCAGGTCGAAGTGTTCAAGAAGTTAAGGTCTATGATGAATGTAGATAACTTAGACACAATAAATTAGGTGGTGTGTTGAGTTGTAATTCCTTGTGTCGAAGCAGTGTAGCTCGACAGAAACAAGGATTAGTCGAACTAGTCTAATATGTGTGTGTGTCAAGTTGTATTAGTGTATCGAAGTGTCGAAGCAGGTTGCTTCACACAGGATTTCGACTTAGGCCTATTTTAGTAATGTTAGTTATTTTAGGCTTTTATAGTTTTGGGCTTTGGCTTGGGGTGCAAGCTAATCTAAATTTATAAATAGGGAGAAACCTTTATTTTGTAAACAACTCAGAATTGAGAACTTGCAATCACTTGCAGTTGCAATATTAACAAGGTCTCTACAGTTTGTGGGCAGAGAGAAACTCTGCAGAAAATTCATCTTCTTCTCTAACATTTTCTTTCTTTCTTTCTCAACCTTTTCTTTTTATTGTCATTGCGTGAGTGGAAACAATCTTGAGATCAAGATTGAGAGGAATTCTCCATATGTTGTGGTTGAATTCCAACAGTACTGACAGTGTAAATTAATTTTATACTGTCAATCAATAACGATCATATATCTCAGTGTAAAATTATTTTACATTGTCAATATATATTCATTAAACATTTAAATTATTAATAAATCATATATTATAAACGATTCAGATAATTAAATTTAGATTAAAAATGAATTTAAACGGTTTAACTAATTAATTTAAAAAATACTATTTAAAATTATTTCTTAAAAAAACTCTAAAATTTTTTTAAAGAAAATCTTGAAACTAAAAAAATTCTAACAATAAAAAAAATCCTTGGTATTCTAAATAAAATATATAGTTTTTTTAGAAAATTATGAAATTAAAAAAAAATACTATTTTTTTTCTGAAAAATAAAAAAAATCAAAATATTTTTCTCCATAATATAAAAAACATTAAATTTGTATTTTATTACTGAGATAAAAAAAAGTCTAAAATATACTTTTTAAAAAGTGTTCAAAATATAAAACTAATTTAAAAATATAAATTAATTATAAATTAATTTATAAATACAAATTGATTTTAAATTATATTGAAATCGCTTTAGCAATTAATAATATATTTAATGAAATGATTATTGAAAACTTAATTGAACACTTATGTCATTTGATTTAATAGAGTTCATGAACCACAAACACCCTTAAATTACCCATATTTTTGTCCTTTATTAAATCTTAGTATAACTTTTTTTTTCGCATATACAATTTTTTTTACCAAATATTTAAAATACAAAAATACCATTTTATTTTTCAAAAAAAAAAAATTCTTCCTTTTCATACATCATTGGTCTCTATTTTCTTTCTCTCTTATCCTTTATTTCTTCTTTATCTTTCTTTTTCCCTTCCTCTTCTTTATATATATTTGCTTCCCTTTATTTATCTTCTTCACACGTCTTTCACTCTCTTATGTTAATATTTACAGTTTTAAATAATATTGTAGTAAGTTTGACTCCATTTTATTTGTGATATTCATTGAACACTAAAATATCATCTTGAATAAGAAAATATCTAATATTTTAAAACTCTGTTTGGGATTTAAGAGGAGAAGAAAATACTTCGAAAGAATATTTAAAAAAAATATTTAACATTTTTTAAAGAATATTTTGGTATGGAATGATAAAATAATGTTTATCATTAATATTTTTTTAATTTTTTTAATACTATAACAACATATATTATATTTGAATAATTTATCAAAACCCTTCAAAATTCTTCAAACCCCTCCTCCAATACAAATTTTTTGTTCCCTAAATTAGGGAGATTTTATTTTATGAATAAAAATAAATTTCTCAAAATCCTCTCTACATAAATCCTTCTATTATTTTCATTCAATCTCTCCTTTTTTTCCAAAATTTTCCCCTCCAAACTCTAAAACAAAATCTAAGGGTTTGTTTGATGCGTCGAATAAGAGATATAATTTGTATCATATATTTCAATCAAGTAT
The DNA here is from genome assembly GCA_022829125.1 of Lathyrus tuberosus. NCBI lineage: Eukaryota > Viridiplantae > Streptophyta > Magnoliopsida > Fabales > Fabaceae > Lathyrus > Lathyrus tuberosus. Next base: position 5,245,713 of record JALAZF010000103.1, read on the forward strand.
TTGGTGACACATTATAATATGATAAATTATTCCCAATTTTATCGTATATTATATCTCTAGTTGAAATAAATATACTTAGAGTTGGGTTAGAAATCAGTAAGATACGATAAGAAAATAAAGGGTTAATATCATTTTACCCCTCCCATGTCATATAGGTGAATGCTGGTTTATCACCTATAAAAAAATTTGTAAAACTAACTTTGTCATACGAAAATTATGTTATTTTAGACCCTGTGAAATTGTTTTTTGTAAAACTAACATTGTCATACGAAGATTTGGTTGTTTTAGACCATATAAAATTGTTTATTTTGTAAAACTAACTTTGCCATTTTCATATGGCAAGATTAGTTTTAAAAAAAAACTTTACAAGGTTAGTTAAAAAAAAACAATTTTACAGGGTCTTGTTATAACAAGATTTGTTCATGACATTTATCACATAGGTTTTGATGATAACAAAGTATTGAAAGAACAATGGTGTTATCTAATGTGTGTTCAAAGTCTGCAGGTTTTAAAGCTCAAAGATAATACTTTCAGAATTTGATATAAGGACGCACTTGAGAGAAGTTGAGTTACTAGTCTCTAGTGGTTCAGAATCTGAAGAACACTCTCTAAGTGATCTCTGATGTAAACTCTGAAGCTGAAAGCCTCAGCATCGAAAGAGTAACATGTTGTTTCTACACTTAGCAAATGTATCAACTTCTGATGAACATTCAGAGTTAGTAATAAAGCTAAAGTTATCCATACAACAGAAAGCAAGCTGCATTGTCAAATCATTTTGTCATCTAGAGTCTATGTTTACAAGGCTCAAGAAGAGTTGACATGTTTTACGAATATCTACTCTCAACGAATCTATAGTACAAGAATACATGGAAGACACAATGGTTAAACATGTTACGCAATGGATTAAGATCTTTTGGTGTATCTATCTTTAACGTGTCTTGTACTATGGAGAAACAAAGACACTTATTTAAGTTATCTCTTCCAACGGCTAGTCTTCTATAACTGCTATATAAGTTGCTGAAGATTCAAACTAAATCTTCAATAAGGAATAAGGGACAAGAAGCAATAGAGAAGGAAAGCCAATAAGAATATGAGTGTTTTGTACTTCTATCTGGATGGAGGAATAACAAGATCAACAATAAACAACACAATCGAGTATGCAGAAATTCTGTTATATGTTGTAAATTGTACAAAGCCTTAAGATTTCTTAGACATTGAATATCTTAGAAATCTTAAGTGCTTAAGGTCTTTGTTATGGTGATTACCCTGTACCTCTGATTTTGTATCAAGTACACTTTGTTCTCTATTCTACTAAACATGTTGTTTAGTAGTTTAGATAAAGTCTCTTGCTATGTGCTTGAGCATCAAAGTCTCTTGCTGGGAAGCTTAAGCTAAGTAAGTCTTCTGCTATGTGCTAGAGTATTGAAAGTTTTAATCAGTTGATTAAGCAAGAAATCCTTGGACTGTGAGTCTGAGCAAAAGTCATGTACTTAAGGGTATGAGCAGAAGTCTTAGGTTCGTGGAACCTGAGCATGGAAGTCTTAGGTTGTGGTCTGAGCAATGAAGTCTTGAGTCTGAGGGGATTAAGAAGGAAATCTTGGGTTCGTGGAAACTAAGCATGAAGTCTTGGACTAGAGAGTCTAAGCAGGAAGTCTTGGTCCTGAGGGGCTTGAGCAAGAAAGTCTTGGATTCGTGGAATCTAAGCAGGAAGTCTTGAACCTGAGGGGTTTAAGCAAGAAGTCTCGGGCTGAGGGTCTGAGCAAAGAAAAGTCATATGCTTAAATGCATAAGCAATAGTAATCATGTTTTGATTATAGTGAAAAGTCTTTTACGCTGTAAGGGGACTGAACTACTGCCAGCTTGGGAGGATTCATGATAATTTTGTTGTGTTCTTTATTCGTTTATTTACTTTTGGTGATATTTGTTGCACCTGTTATCAAGTTTTGAACCTTTGTTTAGAATCTGAAATCTGTTCAGAAGTAGTAACAAATTTGGAGAATAGAATTCAACCCTCTCTTCTTGTGTATTTTCCTCACCTTCAGTTAGCATCAGAGCATGGTCTATGCATAACACTTAGCAGTGGTGTAGATGAAGATATAGTGAGGAAAATATATTTTCATCTTTGTAATGAAAATAAGGGAGTCAAAGATGAAGATATTTATTGAAACAAACTAGTCTCATTCCCAATGGTGTTATCCTTTTGGAAAAGATAGCTCAAGATCTTATCTTCAGAACAATTCAGAAAAGTTTCATTAAAACATATTGGGAATTCAAAATCAGAAACTATATTCAAGTAAGTTCTGTTATTTAATTTCAAGTATAATATTATGTACAAGGTACTCTTGTGTGTATATTTTTACACTCAGATACTTTGGAAGATATTAGTTTAAGAACTTTTAGATTGGTGTTATTGGTATTCTCATTGTTTATGATGATATCAAGTGCTTTAATGAATCAAAGAAATATCTTCAAACATTCTTGAATCAAGTTCTCTTACTACTATTCAGGAGAGTTTAGTATGTCTTATGTTCTTCAGAGAACTAACTCGTAATTCTGATAGAGCTAAAAGGTTGATAAAACCTCTGAACATAGTAATTTGTGTTTAATTCTGAATGGAGAAATTGAATCAGATATTTGTCAAATCATGTCTCGGTCAAAAGTTTGGGTAACAAACTCTTGATATGAAATAGAATTTTGAAAAATCTCTGTTTCAGAAACTTATATTGAGAAAACTTTGATTCCCACATGCACAGAAGTAGAAAATCTTTTTGACACCTGTCTAAAATGTCTTCAACACGCTTGAAATTAATCGTGCTTTGAATTTGAAGGGGAATGAATCTGTTTTAAGTACTTTTGTGTTTAAGTCTCTTAATTGTCATTTATTTCGCTCAACACATTTTCAACACACACAACCTTTATCACTGTTCTTTGTTTGTGTTTGTGATACGGTGGATAACTGACTTTTTAATTTTGTTTTCGTAAAACATGTTGCGGCTAGCAAGAGTCGCCACCGACTTTTCTTTTATCCAATTTATTTAGGAAAGGTGAAAAGAACAGGAAAGACCTTTTTGAAAAGATTTTGAGTTCGGGGGGTAAGTTAGGAAAAGGGAAGGTGTTAGCACCCCTTTTCATCCGTAGTTATCTACGGGCTCTTAATTGCTTGCTAACTTTAACTTGCTTTTTTTTTAATGTGGTGTGTGTTTAGAAAATATTTTGTAGAAGTTGACTTTGTAATAATTCGTGTAAGAATTTATACAAAGAGTTTGTTTTTGAAAATATTTTTGAAAGTGTGAGGTGTGAAAAGTATTTGTTTTGAGTTGTGAGAAAGCATTTAAAAGTTACTTACCCTTAATTTATAAGGTCTTTCTTGTAATTATCCTTTTCCTTGAGAGATAGTACTATCCATACCATTAGTGGGTAGGTAGTCCTATCTATTGGATGTGAAGGGACGACGAAGGGTCATCGAATGGTCATAGAAGACAACATGTAAGGATACCTTAGCAATTCGAAGGGACTACCATCATTTTTCCGTAGGGTCATCGAGGGACAAGATTATTTTTTTCGTAGGCAACTCGAAGGGTCATCTAGGGACTATGATCTTTAATCGAAGGGACTATGATGATATTATTCGTAAGCGTCTTTTGCTAAAGTACCCTTACTTTCGAGGGACATGACCAATGTTCGTAAGGCAACTGAGAGAGGCTACCCTAGAGGTGCAAGTGTGATTGAGTGGATTAGTTTCAATTATTTATCTTGAATTAGGGTTTTCTAGATTGTTTTTTTAGTTTTGCCATACAAACCCTAATTACTACACAGTTGTAAAATAAAATAGCGGAAAGTAAAGTGCGGAAAGTAAAATCCCTACGCTATTACAAGGCTTTGGGAGAGATACATAAGTATAACAAACCTTGCGGGAAATAAAACTACGGCTATTACAAAAAAAAAAACTGTGCGACCTATACAATTTTTCTAGGAATTTAAATAGCAAATAAATAAATAAGTGAAAAAAAATGTCAGAAAAACTTGATACGAACCCTTATTAGTTAAAAAACGGAGGGAGGAGGCAGATCTCGTACGGTTGTGTACGGACGACGAAGGCGCGACGGATCTCGTACGGTTGTACGGACTGTGGAGAAGCGCTGGATATCGTACGGTTGTACGGACAACGGAGAAGCGGCGACCGGAGGTAGTCTGGTGAGCGGTGTAACACCCCAATTCCCATCGCGAATAAATAATACATAAATAATATCAGAGTAACTAAAAATTTATTTTTCCGACAGGAACAGGAATGCCACATTTAAAGAAAGAAAACAAAATTCCTGCTCATAAATTTGATACATAACACAAAATGGAATAAACCTGTAAGGGAAACTTTTTCCATATAATAGGAAAGGTTTAGTTATGGAATAAAGCGGAAAGATCCATAACTGCATTGTTTTACAAAATAAATCGTTTTATAGCGTCAAAACATTCGTACAAAGGTAATACAAAATATATTCAGCAAATGTATACATATAACAACAACGTTCCCCGACTCTCGTGCTACGTATCAGAGCAGACTGACTGACAAAGGACGGAGGACTAATCTTCACAAAAGCCTCCAAGACTACTAATCTGCAATTGCCTCATAGAGCAACAAACCACAGCAGAAGGGTGAGAAATAACAACTAAAATCTAGATTGCATAATAATATGCAAATACATAACAATTCACGTGCATAGCTATTCTCACCACAAACACCACATACTAATACATATAACATACCACACATACGTAACATATATCTATTACTCCAACGATATAGCATATATCAAGTATCCAATATACTCACATATTTGCACATAAGGCATACCAAGTCATAGCATTTAGAAACACATCACACATCATATAGCATATGTCTACGCATAAAACATATTATCCACAACCAATACATTTATCACATATGCACATCAAATTACCAATGCTATCCCAATCTCAACACATAACAAATCAATGCACAATTTCCACACATAATCACTCAAATCATGATTTTCCACACATAATGCATCCATGATTTATGTAAATGCACAGAGACCGACAAAACGACTCTATGCAAATGCCATGTGGTACCGACTTCCAATGTTTCTCATCACTAGTTCACTCAGGAACTCTGCTGGAACCATCGCTCGTTACATCACTGTAACTCCCCGTCGGGCATACGATGTTCCCCGTCGCTCACGCCCCACACGGGCACACGACATTTATGGATCGCTCACACCCCACACGGGCACACTACCCGATCGCTCACACCCCACATGGGCACACGATCGTCTATAACCATCGCTCACACCCCACATGGGCACACGATCGTCTATAACCATCGCTCACACCCCACATGGGCACACGACGTTATAGCAGATTCCCTCTGGAACCAAACCGTCGCTCACACCCCACATGGGCACACGACATTACAAGATGCATATCATGATGCTTGGCATACAAGGACTCATAACAAACAAAAGCATCTTCACAATTCAACCATATGAATTAATCAACAACATCACATTCATGCATTGCAAATCAATTCAAACAGTGCATTTCATCATAGACCACCACAATCATATCATCACAATTCTTTACACAAGGGATCCACATATCAAATGCTACCCACAACCCGTTATAACAATATACAATTCATACAACATTCATATCAACAACACATTGCATGTACACATCAATTACACACCATTAAAACGATAAAAGTCGACAAAATGACACTTTTCCAAATTCTCGACATAATTTAATCGGACAACAATCCCAAAACCATTTTAATAAGAAAGAACATTTCATTAGCTTTCCAACGATATAAAGAATGTTCAAAACGGATAAACGGATCAAAAGTTACGGACTTAACAAGAAAAGTAATCGCGAAAAGACAACATTCTGCACCCCTGCTGGTCATACGCGTATTGCCCTGAGCCATACGCGTATTGCCCTGCCCCATACGCGTATTGCCTATTTTCCTTCCTTGCCATACACGTATTGCCCTAACCAATACGCGTATTGCCCTACCCCATACGCGTATTGCCCTGCCCCATACGCGTATGGGCAGCGAAAACCCAGAATTTTTCCTGCATCAATTTTGTTACGAATTTCACCCCAAAACCTCTCCAAATCTCATCTAAACACTTCTAAATCACAATATATCAACCCAAACATGTCCCAACATAATCAATAAGTATCCTACGCAGTTTATATCGAGTTTCAACCCGAAAACATCGATTTCTAACAATTATTCATCAATTTATCAATTAGAGAAAAAGTTGTAAAAACAACCAAAACACACATATAAACCACACATATACATACACAAGCAAGATATAATTGAAACTTCTCACCCTTACCCGATTAATCGCGCTTGAAACGGAGCTATTCTCGATTTTCCTCTTTTTTTCCTCTTCTCCCTTTCTTTCTTCTTCTTATCCTTCTTTCCTTTCTCTTTTCTCTCCTTTTCTCTCAAAGTTTCTATTTTATGAAAAATACCCAAGCCAAAAGACCAAAATACCCCTCAGCTCAAATATCTCGCAAACGCTCTCAAAATACGATAAAACATAACAACAATGATGAAATATATTTCGGGAAATAAAAGTTGAAAAGAAATTATAATTTAATGCAAATATTTTATCTATCAGAGAAACTAACCAATTAACTCAATTAGCAGGTAAAACACACTAAATTCACACATTTCACAAAATTCACATAATTGAAATAATTAAATACAATTAAACAAATCGGGGCATTACAAACGGCGGATCGGAAGGATAGAGTTGATCTTGAGAGGTTTTGTGATTTTTTACTTTTTTGTTGGAGAGTTGTGATGAATATTGATGAAGGATATATGAGTTTTGATGAACAATTGAAAGAGAAAAGTGTTGTTGTATGTGTGAGTGAAATTGTGAGACTGTGGATTTTTTGTTCCTGTCAAAACTGTGAAAATAGAGGGCTATTTATAGCATGGGAAAATCAGGTTAAAGGGCAAAAAGGGGAATGAAATTGACAAATAAGATCTTCCTTGGTTAGCAAGCTGACCAATCAGAAGCTGAGTATGACACAATCTGACACAGATTGACCAATAGGAAACAAGTACTCAAGAAAGGAAATATTTTTTGTATTTATTATGATTTTTTGCACTCCTTTTTGGTAAAAAGTGCATAAAATCAAATAAATAATTATTTTTAAAAATGCCTTAAAATAAAAACGAAAATTAAAAATCAATAATAAAAAAAATACAATTTTGTGATTTTAAAATGGAAATAAAGTTAGTAACAAAAAAAATGAAAAAAAAAGTTAGATAATGGGATTCGAACCCCGTGACCTTATGCTTGTAAGCTTTTACTCTTTACCAATTGTGCTATCTTGTTTATTCGAAATAAAAATGCACTTGAAAGCATATTGTTGAATGCAGAATAGGGCAAGCAAGCAAAAATATTTATTTTCGGAAAGAATTCCCTCCGGGATTTATGTCGTGTCTACAGAGATCGGTTAGAGGGAAAGAATGTCGTTCGACAATCTCTCGCATTAATGAGTTTGGATTAAAATAGTTTCAAACAAGAGAACATAAAAGTAAATATTAAAACAAAAAGAACTTCATTCTTCAACAAGAAAAACTCGTCCGGCAATGCATACAAATCACTCCTCACAAACTTAAACTTACCGACCAGTTATACTCCACCTACAATACTCATCAATATCACCCAGCATCGCTCACAACACAGGTTATGTCTAACGCAAAGTTGAGAAAACAACCGTGTTACTCTCTTCGTCACTCTTGCGAGCGAAGCCTCGAAACACGGAAGGCATTAAGCTTCGACGCCTATTAAAGATTGTTAGCTCCTAAATCTATCTCTAGAGTCCAGCAACCAACAGACAATCCTCCCTAATCGACGTTCGTGAAGGTTATGTCTAACGCGACCCAAACCCCGCGCATAAAGCAAAAATTAGAGACAATTACCAATAAAGATTTGTAAAGCAAGTTTTATACAACGCCATGGGCGACAAATATACATGAGATCATAGTCAATACATATGCACAACCCAACAAGAAAGAATACACAAAGAGGAAGAGAAATGAACCAAACACTTCACGGATTGTCGGAGCCGATCGATGAGAAATCCACCTCAGATCATCCACATGCAAGCTTCCATGTTGTTTTCTAAGCTAATCTACTAAAAAAATGAAGTTTGATGGAGTTGGAGCAAGAATCCCCAAAACCATAACATAAAAAATGATGAAAAATGGCTTAAATGGGCAATTCTGCTTTTCCAGGTTCGCCTAGCGAGTCCCCGTTCGCTAGGCGAACGTAAACCGCCTTTCTGTTGAGTTTTTTCACGATTCTGGAACTTTCTGTTTGCCCCGGTTCGCCTAGCGAACAAGCTAGCGAGTGTTCGCTACGGGGGCTCGCCTAGCGAGTATGACAGAAAACCAGAATTTGTTTTCTTCATAACTCTTGAACCGTAACTCTGATTGACGCACGGTTTGAAGCATTGGAAAGCTTATTCAATGATATTTATGAATATGGAAACATCCCATTGCTGGAATACCTAAAAAAATAAATGAAAATCGATTAAACTCAATGATATTTACACGATAACGCACTATACACCAAAAACGTAAACTAAACGTATTTACGAACAAAGCGGGTTTTATTCGCACGATATTTGCCAAAAAGAATCGATAAGTGCAACAAAACATATATACAAAAATAGGTACAATTTGCACTTATCACATATGAAGGTCAAACAACTATTTGTTATTTAAACAATTTAAAGTAAACTGTTACCTATTTTTGAATAAAAATTACTATTAAAATATTAGTGAAATTGAACCAAAAAAACTTATAGAATCAAAGTTAAAAATAATTTAAATGTTAGAAATAGGGCGGACAAATTTTGGGGTACAACAGCTGCCCCTGTTCAATCTTCTTAAACCTGAGGAGTTAGATTGGCATGTCTGCCATTCGTGATCTGAAGGTAGAAGAGGATTGAACACTTAAGTGCCCAGAAATTTGCACTCACGGATGCACGAAGTAACGCTTGTTGGTTGATTATATTGCTTGAATGAGCTCAAAGATGCCACTCGGAAAGATGACAGGATGGAGATGGCCTTATAGACGCCATCCAAAGTAACTGCTGATAGGAGTATCAGAATGAGTCTAGGTTTGACTGTATCTGAGGAATATACTAGAATGAGTCTGTGTCCAACGGTACCTAGCAGACGTGCTGGGGAATGCCAGAATGATTCTTATGCCTTGATTGTATCTGTATGATGTTCTAGAATGAGTCTATGTCTTGATTGTATCTATAAGGATATCAGAATGAGTCTTTGCCTGACTGTATCTGAAAAATTAGTATTAGAGTGAGACTTCGACCGACTATATCTAAAAGATGTACTGGAATGAGTCTACTCCTGACTGTATCCAAAGGAGTGTCAGAATGAATCTTCGACTGATTGTATCTGAAGGATGATAACTGTTGACAATATTTGTCCGTTTGAGAACTAACCTGAAAAAAACCAAGTTAGTTTTATGCAATGTCATTATATATGTAATGCATTGTGTAATGATGCTCTTAAATAAATGAGAATGTTATATGCGTTTTGTATGCATATGCTATGATGTATTGTAAATGATGTATGGGCATGAGATGTCGTTGAAATTAGCGGTGGCTTTGAATAGTAACGTCTGATTGGGGAAAATAAATCCCTGACTGTTGCTGGGGATGGAGAAAATAAATCTTCAGGTCCTGTTTGGAATGACTCTACTGGGGATAACATCCTTGAATAAATTCTGCTGGGGGAGAGAATTATATAGTGTTAGAGAAATAAACTCAGCTGGGGAATTGAATTCTATATACTACATAGAGGGAATAATCTCCAATGGGTATTAGAATTTCATAGGCTGCGTTGAGGAAATTTCTGCTGTATGCTGGGGAAATGATCAACTTCTTTATCTACTAGGGGACCTATTGGGGGAGACGATTATGCCAAGCTGTCCATCAAATATATGGAAGTGAACCACTGGAAGATGCCCCAATTTCTGTCTGAGGGCATACTAATTATGTCGGGGAATATATCTCTGTTGGGGATGAGCTTGTGAAGATAGCTCTATAGAGATAGTTCCATGGAGACTGCTCTGTGGGGATATTTCCATGAAACTAGCTCTACGGGGGTTCGTGGACATCTTGAACATTATCCCAACTCCTAAAGTCCTTAGTAAATGCTATTCCTGTTTTCACGTATATTTTTAGTAAACTTCAATCATATTCAAGTGCATATGTTCATTCAAAGTACCCATTGGACGTTTACGCAAACAAAACAAGGCAAGTAAAAACAATTTTGAATTTGAAAATAGACTTGTATTGATTTTGAAATTGGCCTATAAACAGGCATTTTTGTACAAGGAGACAGAAATCCTAGTAAGAGGAAATTTTCGTGAAAATTAAAAAGGTGCAAAGTGATAAACAAAGAAAAACAGTTATGTGGAAATGATCCCATTGAGTTTCAACTCTGCTATTGCCACTATATCTTCAAGCATCTCATCCCTTGCTGTCGGAAGGAAGATGACTGGATTGATCTGCGCCGTTCGAACTTGATATTGATAACAAAACTAAGCTGGAAGCAGATAAGTGATCCAACGGGACATAGTCGTACGCTTTAATCCCTAACTTTTGCCTGGACCGCCTTTTCAGGTTTTCAGTCCACCGGGATACCCTTTTTTGCCCAAGCCGCCTTTTCAGGTTTTCGACTTGTCGGGTGTACAGTTCTTTTGGTATATATATCCCTAATTTTTTCCCGAACCCTTTTGGTTCGCCGGGATGCCCTTATTTTTGCCTAGGCCAGTCAACCTAGTGGGTCTCTTTTTATGTGTAGTATATTTTGACTATGTCCGCGTTCACAGGGTGCGGGAAATCTTCACCGTCCATAGTAGTAAGCATCATAGCGCCGCCACAAAATATTTTCTTGATTACAAATGGACCTTCATATGGTCCAGGTTCTTCATAATCAGTAACAAGTATAATATCCTCATCTGGGAACTCAAAATTCATAGACTGATAGTCATCCACCGCTTGATGAGCTAAATGATCAGTTAGTACACTTCCTTTGATTGCTTTCTGCGTAGTGTACTGGATGTCGTATTCTGTCAAGACCATCTGCCATCTTGCGATTCGTCCGGAGAGAGCAGGTTTCTCAAATGTATTTGATAGGATCCATCTTAGAGATCAATAAAGTGGAATGAGTCAACATATATTGTCTTAGTCGGCGAGCAGCCCATGCCAAAGCGCAGCAAGTTTTCTCAAACAGTGAATATCTTGTTTCACAGTCGGTAAACTTTTTGCTAAGGTAGTATATTGCATGCTCTTTTCGACCAGACTCGTCATGTTGCCCCAACACACACCCCATTGAATTCTCTAACACTGTTAAGTACATGATTAAAGGTCTTCCTTCAACTGGTGGCATCAGAATCAGAGGTTCTTGGAGATACTCCTTGATCTTATCAAAAGCTATCTGACATTCTTCGTTCCACTTCACTAATCGATCTTTCCTCAGTAATTTGAAGATTGGCTCACAAGTGGTGGTCAAATGGGAGATAAATCTGGCAATATAGTTCAAACGTCCCAAGAAACCTCTGACTTCTCTCTCAGTACGGGGAGCGGGCATATCTTGTATAGCTTTTACCTTTCCAGGGTCGACTTCAATACCTTTACCACTGACGACGAAACCCAAAAGTTTACCGGATCTAACCCCAAAGGTGCATTTGTTTGGATTCAATCTCAACTTGTACTTCTTCAACCTCTCAAACAGCTTGTGTAGGGGGTCAAGGTGCTCTTCTTCATTCTGAGATTTGGCTATCATATCATCAACGTATACCTTTATCTCGTGATGGATCATATCATGGAATAAAGCAACCATAGTGCACTGGTATATTGCCCCTGCGTTCTTCAAACCAAATGGCATTACCTTGTAACAAAAGGTGCCCCACTGTGTAACGAATGTAGTCTTCTCCATGTCTTCAGGTGCCATCTTGATTTGATTATAACCTGAGAAACCATCCATGAATGAGAATATCTTGTGCTGAGCAGTGTTGTCTACCAGAACGTCAATATGTGGGAGATGGAAGTCATCTTTGGGGCTTGCCCTGTTCAGATCCTTGTAGTCCACACACATACGAACTTTACCATCCTTCTTAGGCACGGGTACCACATTTGCAACCCACTGAGGATATGATGTGACAGCTAGGAAACCTACATTGAACTGCTTCATAACCTCGAGTTTGATCTTTTCAGACATCTCAGGGCGCATACGACGAACCTTCTGCTTTATCAGAGGACAACCTTCCTTCATCGGTAAACGGTGAACCACAATATCGATATCAAGTCCTGGCATATCTTCATAAGACCAAGCGAAAATCTCAGCATAATCACGTAGCATCTGAATCAGTCTTTTCTTGACACGGTCTTCTAATCCAGCATCTATCTTGATTTCTTTCTTATCCTCCTCAGTACCTAGATTTACAACCTCGACTGGCTCTTCGTGCGGTTGTATGATTTTTTCTTCTTGCTCTAATAGTCTAGCAAGCTCTCTAGGCACTTCACAATCTTCCTCACCTTCGTCCTCGCCTTGGTAGATCGGATTTTCGAAGTCATAATTGACAATAGCAGAACCGTTATCAATGGGATCCAGAGTGGATGTGGATTTGCAATTTATCGCGTGGGTGTGTGTAAGAACACATAGCTATTTTGATGAATATAAAGTAAAAGAAAAGACAAAGAGCGCAAAATTTGAATGCAAAACGTCCATTGATTTATTGAATGAAAATATGCAATGAAATGACAACCCTAACAAATGGGCCATTGTGCCCCGGGCAAGGCATAAGGCTTAAAAGTTTTATTGTTCAAATTACAAAACCAAACTTCGAAAATAAGAAAAACAGAAAATCACATTTACTCGTGACTAAAGGAGATAGGAATAATATCTTCAGTCTTCCAATTGTTGAGCCCACTGCCAATGGTAGGAAAGATCCAACTGTCTAGATCACAGTCACTATCAGCATCTTCCACAACGTTGACCTGATCTTTATGAACTCCTTTGTTGGTGATACGAATAGCACGAGCACGACGTACAGCTCTCTGAGCCTCTGAAGTGAAGCCCAAACCAAATTTGTCATACTTGTAAGGGATGTCAGGAAGCTGACCCCAAATGGTGCAACCACCTTCTTCAATCACAGCTCTAGCATCCTTTAGGGAAGCCATTGCAGGAGATACTCTAGTGACCTTGGGAGCAGTAGGAACTGGTTTAGCAATAGGAACAGTCTGAGGAACCAATTCAAATGTTTGACAAGGAGTCTCGAGGAATTCGCCATCCATCTCAACATACTTGAAAGTATTCAAATGGCTAACCATGTACTCTTCTTCACCATAGACGGTGACAATCTTGCCTTTCACGGGATACTTCAGCTTCTGATGTAAGGTAGAAGTCACAGCGCCTGCCCATGTATCCAAGGGCGCCCAAGCAGACAGGAATAGGCAGGACGAATTTCCATTACATAGAAAGTAGAAACAAAGACTTGAGAACCCACTCTGATTGGAAGATCAACCTCTTCGTGGACTAATCTCTTTGAACCATCAAAAGCTCTCATCACAACATCGCTGGGTCTCAGCACAACCCCTTCACAGTCAAGCTTGTCTAGAGCAATCTTCGGCAATACATTCAATGAGGAACCCGTGTCCACCAGTACATGAGATAGAGTAGTGCCCCTACACTCAATAGAGATGTGCAGGGCCTTATTGTGGTTCCTTCCGGCGGGAGTCAGATCAGCGTCAGAAAATCCTAGACCATTATCAGTTGTCAGGCTAGCGACACAATTTTCAAATTGGTCAACAGAGATTTCCTGCGGCACATGCGCAGATTTCAAAAACTTCACCAAAGCCTTAGCATGGGCCTCGGAGCACAACAACAGAGATAACATAGAGATCTTGGAGGGGGTGTTCTGGGCCTGGAGATCTTTGACGGTTTGCTCGAGAGCCATTTCCTCTGAAATAAATAGCGAAAAGATGAGAGACCTATCTTAGAAACCTGATATGCAATGATTATGAGATGTAGATGCATATGCAATGATTTCAAGGACTTTAGAGTTTATCTTTGCAAACAAACAGAAACGAAAGGAAAACTTTTATTAGTAAACTTAAAATTCATTTTTTTATGCCTCTTGGGCTACAATGAAAGGAAATTTCAAAAAGCAAATTCAAAAATGCCTAAGACCTATGACTTAAGACTCAAGTCTCCCATGGGCGCCTCCTCTTTGTGTCGATGTAAGCATTGATGCTCTGCTCCTCATGAAGTAATTTCGCCAACTCCAACACCTTCTTCTCACTAGCATAGAACTGAGTCTCAAAGGTGTCCCTTTCTTCTTTCATATGAACCCAGGACTTCTGCAGCTCTTCAAGATTGGTAGGCATATATGGATGAAGAATGACTTGAGGAACATCTCCCTCAAACTCAGGTTCAACAATCACTGGTCTGACAGCTGGATAGGGCATAATAAGATCTCGAGCACGAGTGCGCACCCATCTGAGGTAAGGCTCCAAAGGAATAAAGTTCTTCTGTCCCAAGGTCCTGCTTTCAATCTTATACACCTTATTCCACGTGCGTATAAACCTTTGACGGTAACCTTGAGGATCATCTTCATAATCGAACACAATACCCTGAATAAGCATATCATGAGGACCATCCCTTCGAGCATAACTAAACTGGCGCAAGGCTAGCGAAGGATTACAGGTGATGCCTCCCTTAATGCCAAGGAGTGGTACATTAGGGTATTCCCCACAATGATCAATAAGCGTGAAGTCTTCAAGAGATCGGGCACACAAATAGATATCTGAATGAGAGAGTGACATTATCCTTCGAGACCACTGTAACCTTTGTTTATTCTTCAACACTGACCGGGGAAGGTGCGAAATAAACCACCTGGATAGCAAGGGTACGCAACACATGAGAGTCCTTCGCTCCTTGATAGTACGAGTGTGAAGCGAGTGCAGAATATCCCCGAGCAAGGTAGGTACCGGGTTATGAGTCAGAAATATTTTGATAGCGTGCATGTCTATGAGTTGGTCTGGATTAGGGAACAACACCAACCCATAGATCAAAAAAGCCAATACCTCCTCAAAAGCATGGTAACTCATAGCGCTTAGGAACAATTGAGCCTTCTCAATCAGGAACTTAGCAAGAAACCCCTTGACTCCACTCATTGTTTCCCAATTAGACACAGTGTCTGACCTCTTCAGATGTAAAGCAGCTGCAATGACTTCAGGCTTTGGAACATCTTCTAGACCGGTAAAAGGTATCTGATCGAGAATAGGTATTCCAAGTAGCTTAGAGAACTCCTCCATCGTGGGCACCAATTGGTAATCCGGGAAGGTGAAACAGTGGTGCTTAGGATCAAAGAACTGGAATAGGACTCTCATCATGTCTTCTTCAAAACCTGAGGTAACCAAGTTGAGTAGAAAACCATGTCTTTTGGTGAATCGAGAGCCATTGGGACCTTTGAGACCAATTCTTTAAGCTGGGAAGGAACCCTTACAAAGTTGACTCGGATGAAATTTCTAGGAACGGAAGCCATGGCCTGCAACGACGAATAAAGATAAATTCCTTGGTCCTTGAAATGGTTAGTGAAAATGATATGTTATGATGTTATAATGTCATGTACATGTTAATAGTAAATAAGTAATACACACAAACAAGTCATACAAGAGCCTTAGGTTTAAAGGCTTGTATGAAGTCCATAAGCAAGTACCCTTCCCCACTGAGGTTTAGTTGGCTCAACCTGTCCTAGAATAGTAACCGGGTTCTAAAGGACTCATATCACAGATTTTTCTCGAAGGCTTTATTTTAGTGCGACACTCGAGTGGCCGACCAAAACATCCTGAAAGTCTGATCTCAATGAGCGTAGCCTCGAGTATCAACCAACTTCGGTCTAAATCCAAAGTCGGCCATCTCACTACCTTCTAATGGACAAAGATGAGTTAACTAGGGTTCTAAAGATTGTGACCATCATATCAACCATATCGGTACATGTCGTACAGTCTTCATGATTTATTGTTACTTACCTAAGGCATCACTAGGTCCGGGTGTAGGATCTTTCACACAAGTAACCCCAAAACAATGCCCATTAAAAATAAAGCACATAAGTCAAACAATTTTAAGCAAGTGGTAAAGTGATCTAACTCTAAGGTAACCCCTCTTTTAAAAGAGTCCCCAGCAGAGTCGCCAGTTCTGTGATACGGTGGAGAACTGACTTTTTAATTTTGTTTTCGCAAAACATGTTGCGGTTAGCAAGAGTCGCCACCGACTTTTCTTTTATCCAATTTATTTAGGAAAGGTGAAAAGAACAGGAAAGACCTTTTTGAAAAGATTTTGAGTTCGGGGGGTAAGTTATGAAAAGGGAAGGTGTTAGCACCCCTTTTCATCCGTAGTTATCTACGGGCTCTTAATTGCTTGCTCACTTTAACTTGCTTTTTTTTTTTAATGTGGTGTGTGTTTAGAAAATATTTTGTAGAAGTTGACTTTGTAATAATTCGTGTAAGAATGTATACAAAGAGTTTGTTTTTGAAAATATTTTTGAAAGTGTGAGGTGTGAAAAGTATTTGTTTTGAGTTGTGAGCAAGCATTTAAAAGTTACTTACCCTTAATTTATAAGGTCTTTCTTGTACTTATCCTTTTCCTTGAGAGATAGTACTATCCATACCATTAGTGGGTAGGTAGTCCTATCTATTGGATGTGAAGGGACGGCGAAGGGTCATCGAATGGTCATAGAAGGCAACATGTAAGGATACCTTAGCAATTCGAAGGGACTACCATCATTTTTCCGTAGGGTCATCGAGGGACAAGATCATTTTTTTCGTAGGCAACTCGAAGGGTCATCTAGGGACTATGATCTTTAATCGAAGGGACTATGATGATATTATTCGTAAGCGTCTTTTGCTAAAGTACCCTTACTTTCGAGGGACATGACCAATGTTCGTAAGGCAACTGAGAGAGGCTATCCTAGAGGTGCAAGTGTGATTGAGTGGATTAGTTTCAATTATTTATCTTGAATTAGGGTTTTCTAGATTGTTTTTTTAGTTTTGCCATACAAACCCTAATAACTACACAGTTGTAAAATAAAATAGCGGAAAGTAAAGTGCGGAAAGTAAAATCCCTACGCTATTACAAGGCTTTGGGAGAGATACATAAGTATAACAAACCTTGCGGGAAATAAAACTACGGCTATTACAAAAAAACCTGTGCGACCTATACAATTTTTCTAGGAATTTAAATAGCAAATAAATAAATAAGTGAAAATAAAATGTCAGAAAAACTTGATACGAACCCTTATTAGTTAAAAAACGGAGGGAGGAGGCGAATCTCGTATGGTTGTGTACGGACGACGAAGGAGCGACGGATCTCGTACGGACTGTACGGTTGTACGGACTGTGGAGAAGCGGCGGATCTCATACGGTTGTACGGACTGTACGGACAACGGAGGAGCGGCGACCGGAGGTAGTCCGGTGAGCGGCGGATCGGAAGGATAGAGTTGATCTTGAGAGGTTTTGTGATTTTTTACTTTTTTGTTGGAGAGTTGTGATGAATATTGATGAAGGATATATGAGTTTTGATGAATAATTGAAAGAGAAAAGTGTTGTTGTATGTGTGAGTGAAATTGTGAGACTGTGGATCTTTTGTTCCTGTCAAAACTGTGAAAATAGAGGGCTATTTATAGCATGGGAAAATCAGGTTAAAGGGCAAAAAGGGGAATGAAATTGACAAATAAGATCTTCCTTGGTTAGCAAGCTGACCAATCAGAAGCTGAGTATGACACAATCTGACACAGATTGACCAATAGGAAACAAGTACTCAAGAAAGGAAATATTTTTTGTATTTATTATGATTTTTTGCACTCCTTTCTGGTAAAAAGTGCATAAAATCAAATAAATAATTATTTTTAAAAATGCCTTAAAATAAAAACGAAAATTAAAAAAAAATAATAAAAAAAATACAATTTTGTGATTTTAAAATGGAAATAAAGTTAGTAACAAAAAAAATGAAAAAAAAAAGTCAGATAATGGGACTCGAACCCGTGACCTTATGCTTGCAAGCTTTTACTCTTTACCAATTGTGCTAATCTTGTTTATTCGAAATAAAAATGCACTTGAAAGCATATGAAGGTCAAACAACTATTTGTTATTTAAACAATTTAAAGTAAACTGTTACCTATTTTTGAATAAAAATTACTATTAAAATATTAGTGAAATTAAACCAAAAAAACTTATAAAATCAAAGTTAAAAATAATTTAAATGTTAGAAATAGGGCGGGCAAATTTTGGGGTACAACAGTGTTTTATCTGCAAACCCTAGAAAAACCCTTTGTTTGTTTGTGTTTTATCTACAAAGATCTTTGGAGAGGAGCTGGAACAGGAAGAGATTCATGTTGAGGTAGAGCATAGTGATGTTGAATTGCATAACCCAGATAAAGTCGAAGAAGATGCATAAGTTGTTGATGAAGATAAGGAGACTGATAATGACTACCTACTAGTAAGAAATAGGTCGAGAAGACTCATCAAGCCACCTCAGAGACTTGGTTATGTTGATCTCATATCTTTCACTTTAATCTCTACAAGTGAGGTCCTTGATAAAGAACCTATAGATTACAAGGAAGCTGTGAGGATTCAAGAGTGAATGGCTGAAAACCATGAATGATGAGATGAAATTGCCTCATGATAATAACACTTGGGAGCTGATCGAGAAACCTGTTGGAGCCAGGTTAGTCAATTGTAAGTGGATTTTCAAGGCTAAGGAAGGAATCGAAATAGTGGCGTCAAAGAGATTTAAGGCAAGGTTGGTTGCTAGGGGGTTCACTCAGAAAGAAGGTGTCGACTTTAATGATGTGTTCTCACCTGTTGTAAAGCATAGATCCATTCGAATGTTGCTTGCTATGGTGGCGAAGTTCGACCTAGAACATGAACAAATGGATGTGAAGACAACCTTCATGTATGGTAATCTAGATGAAACAATTCTGACGAGGGAGCCTAAAGGGTATGTAGAAAAATGAAAGGAAAATTATGTGTGCAAGTTGAATAGGTTTTTGTATGGCCTAAAACAATCTCCTCGATAATGTATTTGGAGATTAGACAAATTCATGGCACACATAGGTTTCACTAGGAGCCAGTTCGACCACTATGATTACTTCAGATTTTGACCTGAAAATTCACTTGTTATCTTGTTACTTTATGTGGATGACATCCTCATAGAAAGCAACAGTGTCGAGGATGTTATGAAGGTGAAGGTTGAACTCGATAAGGAGTTTGACATGAAGGATCTGGGAGCTACCTACAGGATTCTTGTGATTGACATCCGGAGAGATTGAAAGCAATTGAGATTATGCTTATCTCAAGAGACATACCTAAAGAAGATTATCTACAAGTTTGGTATGTCAAATTCAAAGCTTCTTCTAACACCGATTAATCCTCAGTTCAAGCTGAGTACGACTCAAAGTCCTAGTAAGTCGAAAAAGACTATATGAATATAATTCCATATGCTAGTATAGTAGGTTCTTTGATGTATAATATGGTCTTTACGAGGCCAGACGTAGCGTACGAAGTGAGCCTTGTAAGTAGGTATATGGTCAATCCTGGGAAGGCGCACTGACAAGCATTAAAGTGTATTTTGAGGTACATCAATGGATCTCTAAGCAGAGTCCTGATTTATGGTGGAGCCTATGGTGATGATAGCAAAGTCGAAATCGATGGATTTGTCAACTTTGAATATGCAGGCTATATAGATTCCATAAAATCTATTTCTGAATATGTGTTCACTATGTTTGGCACGAAAATCAGTTGGAAAGCAACTCTTTATAAGGTTGTTGCCTTATCAATCACCGAAGCAGAATATATTTCCCTCATTAAAACTATGAAAGAAGCATTGTGGCTTGAAGGTTTTGCTAAGGAGCTGAAACTTCAAGGTTGAGTTATCAATGTTAAATGTGACAGTCAAAATACAATTTACCTGTCAAAGAATTTAGTCTATCATTAGCGTACCAAGCACATCGATGTAAGGTTGTACTTCGTTAGAGAGATAATCGATCATGGAAAAGTCCAAGTTTTGAAGGTTTCGAATGATGACAATATTGCTGATATGATCACCAAATTATTTCCAAGTAGCAAGTTTGTCCACTGTATGCAGTTGATAAAGTTGCATGATGAAAGCTAGTTTGGTCCCTTGTTAGTGTAGAGTTTTTTCCAAGGTGGATATTTGTGGTAATATTTAGAACAAACTCTAGTCTGGATAGAGATAACTTCATGGTTTGACAAAGGTTTAACATGTAGTCGAAGTCTATTCACATGTTGATCATGTATGCTAGGATTGTTAGCATGTCGAATTGGGTATGCTTGTAAGCCAAATTATTAAGTTAGCTTGTAGCCTAAGTTAGCTTAGTAGTCTATAAATAAACTAGTTCTCTCAGGTTATTGAAAGAGGTTAATTGTTGTTATTGACTTGTAATCTTTGAACCCTTATTGAGTAAGTGAATAGTAAAATAGTTATAACCAATCCTGATTCTCTTCTTCTTCCTTCTTCTCTCTCTTTTGTAAAACTAATAGGGTTTCTTGTGTTTGTTCAAGAAAAACACTCTTTCTCATATTTTGATTTGTTCTTGACGACATAAATTCACAACAATTATATTGCTAGAAAAGGTATTTAGGGAAAGAGAATTGAAAAATAAATATATTTTTGCACATAGAAACCGATGAAAATGCATTTTCTTGTAGTACAGACCAATAATCACTCAAATCTATATAGATACTACATTAACTCCCAATAGGACTCCTTACATTTATTCTACCATTCTTTCATGTCAAGGCACCAAACACAAAGTTTCCATTAGTATTCATGAAAGGGATAAAATCAATCCTAAAAGTTAGCCTCTGTCTCATTTTCGAGAACTTAAGTCCCACTGGTGTAACTTTAACTTTCACACCAGATGGATTTTCAACACTTGGAATATACACTGGTGGTTCCTAACCATAGTATATAATGGTTAAATAAATTGATAAACTTCCATTCAAATTTGATACACCAATTGAAGGGTAATTGAAGTTGTAGGAATGTGTAGGAGATTTCTGGCATTGAGTAAGTTCATTAGTGATGTTTTTAAGCTGTGATGGACTTGCTCCATTGCTGCAGAGAAAATCGAGAGCATCTTGGGAATTAAAATCGTAAACTAGTCCATGATTTAGTGATGCAAGTGGATTGAGTTTGATTCATATTCTGTGTCAGATGATAGAGCTATCAGTACCAGATTTACTTCTCTCTCATATGTATCAGAGTCGTCTTCATTATCAAGTTTATCCCATATTGCCATGAGACTCTTCTTGAAATTACTTCTAAAGTTTTCCTTTTGGAAGCTTCCTCTCTTTGGTCTTTCTTTATGAAGATTAGGACAACCAGCACTGAAATGACCAGGCTTTTTACAGTTGAAGCGGTTCTTTTACTCATCTGCTTTGTCTTTAGAACTAGACCCTCTGAAACCATTGCTTCTACCACATAATCTTTTGTTCCTTTTTTTTCAGTTATTGATACCTTCTAATGATAAAGGCCATTTCCTCATCATCAGAGTCATCATCAGAAACTTCTTCATCAGATGCTTCTTCTGATTTCCAGACTTTAGAGGATCTGACGGCTTTACCACCAGATCTTTCAGCCACTGACTTCAGCACCAGTGTTTTGGATTTCATCACAGGCTCGTCTTATTCAGTTCCATTTCATGGCTTTGAAGATTGCTTATCGAACTTTCAAGGCTCAGTGTATTCAGGTCTTTAGCCTTCTGAATAAGGTATGTATCTTGTAGGGAGACTTCTCAAGATTTTTTTTACATGTTCAGATGTAGTGTAACTTTTTCTAAGGACTTGAAGGCCTAATACAAGAACTTGAAACCTAGAAAACATGGTTTCAATGTCTTTATCATCCTTCATCTTGAAAAACTCATAATATTGTACAAGAAGATTGGCCTTATCCTCTTTCACTTGTCGGTTCCCTTCATAAGTAGCACACAAAGATTCAAAGATAGTCTTAGCAGTAGAGTTATCAATGATTTTTATGTATTTCGAATGAGGTAGAGCCTCTATCATAATACCTCTAACTCTATGATGTTTTTTGTAGATTTTCTTTTGGGCTGGTGTGAGAGTTTTCCTATCCTTCACCATTCCAACACCATCGACAACCATGCCAATGTCGTCTTCAAGGATATCCCACAACTCATCATCAAGGCCAATAATGTAAGTATACATTTTGATTTTCCATCATTCAAACTGAGTGGAATCACCACTAAAAGAAGGTGGTTTAGCCGAGTAGTGACTTTTCTCAATAGTATTATAGTCATAGGGAATACTACTACCAGTCGTTCCGGAAGCACCTGACATGATATGGCAAGTATTTTTCTCAAGATCGTTTTACTGTACCACGGTGAATTTTTTTAGCACAAACCGTGCTCTGATGCTAACTAAAGGTGAGAAAAATACACAAGAAGGGAGGGGGTTGAATTGTATATATAAAAAATGTTTCACTTCTGAAAAGAAGCTTCAGAACCTGAACAAAGTTCAGAGTCTGATATCAAAATATATGATAGCAGCGGAAATAATATGAATAAGAAGTAATAAGCAAATCAACACATAAAGTTTATCTTGGTTCCTCTCCTCAACTGAGAGTAGTCCAGTCCCTTGTCTCAACAAGATCTTTTCACTATAATCAAACTGATTACACTTTGCTTAAGCAAACTAGCAAGAGACTTCACTGCTCAATCAATCTAGAAAGAGACTTTTGCTCAAGCAACCTAACAAGATACTTCTTCTCAATCATACTAGAAAGAAACTTCACTACTCAAGAATAGAGGCAAGAGACTTCACTGCTTAAGCACGCAGACAAGAGACTTCCTTTACTTTAAACAAACACTTTAGTAGAAAAGATAACAACTATACTTTGATACACAATCAGAAGTATAGTAGTTGTGCAACAAACACAAAGGTTTTTAACTCTTAAGATTTCTAAGATATACAAAGATAAGAAATCTTAAGACCTAATGCAATAATAGTTATAAACAATAGCTCAAATTTATGCTCAAGTTGTTCTGATGTAGCATTGTTGTACACCTTTTTTCAAATCTTCAGCTTCCTTTTATAGAGGCAGAGAAAGAGTTGTTGGAAGGATGAACATAAGAGCTTTCTTCATGAAGAAGTATATCAAGAGAGACGTTGAAGGATGTATCTGGTTAGAGACATTGTCCAATGAATAAAATCATTGTCCACAACATCTTTCGGAGTACTAGGTATCTACCAAAAGGTAGAACAAACCAAAGAGGTCACATCACCATTGCTTGAGCCTTGCAAAATGAAACCCTAGTTGACTTTCTCTAGAAATCTGGTTTTTTGACAAGACTGGTCTGCTTTTGGTACAGAGTACATATCAGAGGCTAAGAACTTTAGTCGAGTTCTTCAGAGTCTGAGATGTCACCAGAGGCTAGAATACCATAATCAGAGCCTGACGAACATGTTCAGAGTTAGCAGATTCTGATAAATCACAATATGAGTTACTTTGCTTCTCCACAGATGCTTTTAATAGGGCCTATTCATAGTTGAATTCTAAGTGTATGATCTTGCACACTTGAACATTTGTTAGTATACCCATTTATTCTTTAAGTATTTTGTTATCATCAAAACCCAAGGGATATGAACATTTTTTTTCCAACACAGACTTTTGAAGGGATAAGAGACTTAGGGAGAAACTTACTTAGGCCAAATTTCCTGGCTACCAAGTTGGGCGGGTAAGCACCCAGTCTTATACCACTCCCACCAATGGTGATCTTCGTCCATAAAAGAGTGGGCCGAAAGCACTCCATAAGGATAACATGGATGTCCTTTTCCCCTTCAACAAAAAGATTGGGGAAATGTTCACAGAACCACGCCGGACCACACTGTCGAGCAGCAAACGACGCCATAGTGGAGACAAATGTTTTACTCTTGCAAAACACAGAGACATACATATTGACAGTCTCCTGAAACACAGTTTCGCCATCATCGGGGGTATGTCATGCAAGTCGGGCGCCTTCATCACTTACCATCATATTAGAGGGAACATCGGAAGGCAGGGTAGGAATGAAAGTGGCATTGAACCACATCTGCAGCAACCAAATGGGACCATCTATCTGTAAGCTATTAAGATAAGGTCGCTCAAGGATGTTACGGGACGAAGACCCCATTGACTCATAAAAGCCACACAAGATCAGCTTGCCAAGATAAACTTTGCGTTGTTCATGGAGTTTAGTGGCCAAAGGCACAAACGTCTTCATAATTTGGTCCCCACGGGGGCAAAACATAGTGGTTCAAACAGAAAGTCAAGAACGCTAGATGCTCATAAGCGTCAACATCTCTAGTCTAACCACAATGATCCCTGATGAAAGTATCGAAACCCCTGTCGGAGAAATCAAAGTCTGGTTTGGTCCGAGTGGGCTGGGAGGGTTCATAATCTTCCCTAGTTGGTTGAAGATCGATAATGGCAGCAAGGTCGAAGAGAGTAGAGGTCAGCATCCCGCAAGGGAGGTAGAAATTACTGGCGATCGATTCCCAAAAGCACATGGCAGCAAGTAGCATAGTAGGGTTATATTTGAGGTGCACCCTTGAAAGGGGGATAAGGTAAAAAATTCCTAACTCTCGCCATAGAGCATGTCTCCTCTTCTCCTCCTTGTTTAACCAGGTTTTGTATGATGAGTCAGGTGCCTCAAATGGAGGAGGAAAATATACCTAGTTTTCCAAAAAATCAAAATCAAAAGGCTGATCACTGAAAACCACAGGTTCCCACCCATGGTAGCTGGGGAAGATCTTTTCCAAGAAGCCAGGTTTCTTGACAAGCCTAGGAAGGGGACCCATAAAAGTTACTGTGTTGCTTGCAATGGAGTTAGGGACTAAGAAATTAGAATACCATAACCTTCTGGTGACTTTCTTCAGAGAAGGCTCGGGGACGTAAGTTTAATTGCCAACCAAGATTGGTTCGTCAATCTGAACGGCAAAAGAAGTGAAGTGTGAACCAAGGTGATTATGCGCCATTGATCGTGTGAAATAGTGGAAGAAAAACAGGTGAGAATGACAGAAGAAAAACTAGAGATAATCACTACTACGTAAATACCAATTAACAACGGTTGGGAAAGGTATATAATGACGCATACGCATGCGTTGTTATGTAGAGTCCAACGAATAAAAAGTGGATCCAAGATTCCGTAAGTACTTGATTTATTCAACTCTATACAAAGACGGTGAATGTACCTAAATGGTTAAAGAAAATGAATAAATTAAGGGTGCTGTTCTATAAATGATAATGTTCTATAATGATATGTACATTCAACTATATATACTTACATGCACCAAACTTGCAATATCCCGATGTCCAGCGACTTATACCCACTAAGAAAATCCTTTACATCATCAGGATTATAATAGAATAAACCCACGCGTGGACAATGTTCTAGCAGCAGAGGTTGCACTTCATTTATCATTATAACTTTCAAGTATAACATTGTGATTTCATTTGGATTAGGGTCCATTATATCATTGTGGTTACCCGCACGGGGGGCTGAACAATTACTTCCTTTTGTAGAAGCATGACGTATAACACTTCTACTAGGAGTTCGAGCATCATCATCACCATCAACATTACGGTGATCTTCATTTGTCCGTTGTTCCAAGTTTTCACGTAATCTCTACATCATAATATTCAATTAAAACATAAAACAAAAACAAGCACAATATATATCATACATTTCCGATAAAACACTAACATCTCAAGTAAAGTACATACCGAATACATTTCTTGGAACCTTTCCATATCTTTCTCCCTTTTTTCCTTCTCCTCTTCTAACATTCTCCGTTGTTCTTCTAATTGCTTCTCAAAATTTTCAATCTTTGTCTTTGAGCAATTATTTTCAGGCTTTCGGCTCTTTTTCTTTGAGACCCAAAGGATGACTTCAAGCCGACACCTTCTCCAACTGCACGGACACGCCCACCATGCTCATCTGTTCCAATAGCTTATACTAATATATCATGTCGTGCTTGCGAAACAAACGTGCCTTCACGGGCTGCCTCAACTAACTTATCCTACACAACATGAAAAACTTACATATATTAGTTACCAACACATTTAAATAAAAAATAATATAAGCACCACAAATCATACTTATAATTTTTTTGGCAACTACTTTGGAAGCCTCAGAGGTGTACGCTCCATCTGGTCTTAATCGAGCTCTCTTCCATTTTTCATGTCTTGAAGGTGGAGAGAGGATGCGATCATCTCCGGTTTCAGATTGTCTCTCAAGCATGATTTTTTTCTCAAGATTCCTATAACCCCCACGAGACAATCTATAGGGGTACATGTTCTTGGCTTTATTGAGTATCTCGACTTTGCTTTTAACCTGTTATGAACATAGTGAAAAAAATATATGATTAGTATCTATAACTCATTAGCATAACATTATCGGTTACATGAGAACAATAGTAACCTTAAATTCCTCATAACGACGTATCTTTGCAAACCTTTTCCATTGCTTTTTCGATATAAAACTATATCGAATCCATGGATGAGCAAGACCGCTCTTAGGCCTCCTAATGTAGTCAGCCGTGAGTTGTGCCTTAAATCCCCTCCAACGAGTATCAGCATATGATACCCACTTTCTTTTCAAATTTGAGTCATCGTCGTTAAACTCAAAATTCAACTACATTTAAATCAATATATAAGTATGTATTAGAAATTATAGATATTGATATCAGCGATATATGAAAATTATAGTATGTAATACCTTAACATCAGTCCATATGCTTTCTTTGACCTTATTATCAACTTGTTTCTAATCATCAATCAATATACTGACCTTGCTACGTACAAGGAACGAAACATAACTCTTAAAAGTAGAGTAGTGTTGACAATCCACTACTCTGTACAAAGAATCAAACTGGATAGGACTTTTTTCACCTGATGCGTTCCGGACAGATGTGAATTGGGGCATCATTGTGACGCCTCTTTGTGATCTTTTCGTCTGACTTACAGTTGTTTGAGTATCATTGTCAAACATCTCATTTGTTTGAGTTTCTTCGTTGGTTTCTGATGAAGAACTCAACAAGGTCGACATCTAAGTTAAAAAATAACAACAACAACAACATAAACAACAACAACATAAACATCAACCACAAAATAAAACAACCACAACAATGGCAAATGAAGTTTACTGTAGATGCATGGGGAAAAATATTTTACGTACCCTAAACGTGACGACTAAGTAAATGATATCGGTGTTGGTGATGGTGTTGTCTTCCTTCGTTTGGGGGGATGTCGGTGTTGTTGTTGTTTTCCTTCTAGACGGTAACAACTTGGTTGATCGTGATGGTCTTGTCAACTTGGTTGACGATGATGACGACAATGACAAATACACAATGAAGTAGGAACGATGGTGTTTTGGATGAAATCGTGTAATGTTTAACAGTAATGAATGTTAGGGTTTGGGTTGAAATCGTGTATTGTTTCGTCTAGTTTCTATTTGCAATGGAAAAAAGGATACTGAAGAGACAAGCTATCTAGGAGTGTATAATATTATCACGCTGCCACAACGGCCAATACTTGCAACCATAGTGATATTTTACTTTCATGGTGAAATTTCATAAAAAAGCGCCAGAGTATTAAAAATTAATAATTTTAAAGAAAAAACAAAATATATCACAACGGTTGTAAACATCAACCGTAGTCATAAACTTTAAAGTTTTTTATTTAAAAATAAATAAAAATGAAAAGGCGCAACTTAACAACGGTGGAACTATTGAACCGTCGTCATAAACTTTAAAGTTTTTTATTTAAAAATAATTTAAAAAAATGCGCCACTTAACATTAAAGGAATAACATATATGGGGGCCCTGAGGTTCGAACCCATGAAAGCTTGAGGTTATCACAATGGTTGGCTGCTTAACCGTTGTTATATACGAATAATTTTTAATAAAAAAAATTAATATTACGATAGCGCCTTGGTTTACAGATGTCACAACAGTGTAGGGAATAAGCGTGGTGACCATGGCGTTGTTGTTTACGCGTTTTGTAGTAGTGAATATTCGCCTTTGATTTTTTTGGTATCTCAATAGGAAAGAAGAAGTGGGGTAGGAGAAGGGTTGTAAATAGAAAGTTGACGAAGAGTTTCTCCCAGGAATGTGGACAGATTGAGTTTTTGGAGCCAATAAGCAGCCTCGAAGCAGGAAAAAATATGATTAATGAAATAAAAAATAAAATCTTAAATTTCGGTTCATTGGCTATTTAATGATCTTGGAATTCGAGGTAAAGATGTATTGACGCTCGCACGTTTTAAAGACGTAAAGTTTGGTAGAAAAGTTAGTCATAATGACTGACAACAAACATGATTGAGGTGAGGTGGCACAAAATATGAATAGTGACATAGCGGTTACAAAAAATGCCATCTTTCTCCCTTCAGGTATGGGTCGACAGTGACATTTTATGGGGGGCATTTGTTACACTTGGATTTTTTAGCTACTAGAAAGTCAACAAAGAATGTCAACGAAAAGATATTTACCGTAAGAAAGCATTAATAAAGTGTCTTAAAAAGTATTAATGTAAGGGTGTTGACAGACCAACGACGAGGGATCGACCGAGCTGTCGATACAGGGAGATATGGTTTGGAGGAATCTCAGGGATAAATCCCCAAAACCTGGATTGCTGGGAAACATGTCCAGAATCTCGAAACGGGTAGTCAACAGAAACCTTTATTCCATCAAGAGGACTAGTCGACTAAACCACGTGAGATAAAAGACTTAGTAAATTTGCAAGTCTGAAGTCCTTGATAGACGACGTCGACGACAACATGTTGGAGCAGTTACCATCGAGGGTTCGTGGAGAAGTGGGAAGGAGTTACAACTCAACATGGGTTTTCAAAAGAGTGTCTTGGATGACACATAAGCACACTAGCAGAAACTTGAAGATAAAACTTGGAGTAAATGCAGTAGTCCCTTAATGGTCATAAGCATCATCGACGGTTACTTTGTAAATAGAATAAATAAAAGACTCATACATGAGATCAATGATCACAAAATTCCATACATACTCTCCTTAAAAGGAACATGCACTTTTACCTTTGCTTTGTTTAATGTCATTTATTACATTTTACCTTATCATTTATCACAACGTAACTTCATTTAAAGTCTTTTTGTACGCCGTTATCGTTCACGCGATAACTGCATTCAATTCGCACGCACGTGTGTTCACATAAGTTATTTGCACAAATTGCTTTCGAGATTTTTCAAGTTAATCTCACAGACTTTCAAACTCGTGAATGTTTACCAAAAACACCGGTAAACAGGCCTATAGCCCAAACCAGAACAAATCAGTCATTTCAATTTCCAAAATATACTTAAGTAGATCAAGATCCTTCATCTCAAACTTTGTTAATAATTTATATTTGAGCAGTTGTGTCTTAATCAAATCATCTCAAGTATCAATAATAACATCCACATAAACAAGAAATACAATCATTTTTTTCGCTTGTGAGTGTTTGAATAATATTGGCAAAAATATACCCATGGTCCTTAAAGTTATTTTATTGTAAGAAGACAATCCTTTTATGTTTTTTCACTACAAGTTGGTCTTTTATGTTAACTAACATGTTCACCGTTGACCTTTTTCACAAACTCTGTTTCAAAAAAGCTTATGTGGCACTAACGACGTTGATGCGTCATTTAAGGAGATGATGAAGAACATGTTGAAGATGTTAAAGATGTTAGTCTATGCCATAATGTTAGTCTATGTCATAATGTTGTTAGTTTTGATTTTTGTAGTGTTGAAGTGTATTTTGGTTCAGAAGTGGTGATCATTGTTAATTTTGGTGTTAGTGTCGTAAGACATGACTTTTAGTACCTTCATGTAACACTTGTTGACAATGCTTAGTTTTTCAATTCTGCCTATTTTGTATTGCAATTTTATACTAGTTTTGTTACACTAATGTTATAATTTGTACAATAGACAAAATTTGAAGGACCTAGTTGTTATAATTTAAAAACAAATGGGAACTAATTGTAGCGAAAAAAACATAAAAGAATGTCTTGTTACAATAAAATAATTTAAAGGATCCTGGATTTATTTTTGTCAATAATAAAATATGATATATTTGCCTTTACTTATAGCCTAAGCGCAATATTGCCTATGAAAATCTTTCAAATTATGCTTGTGACTGCTTTTTTTTTCGTATGAACCCTTCATTCATTCCATACTCCACCTGTGTGACCAAAGTCGGGGAGAATCTCCATATACTTCTCCGAGTAAGTATACATTTTTAACATCAAATTAGTATAATTTCCATCTTCAATAAGCACCTAGAGATAATAAGATTTGAATAATATCCATCTTTGCCATAGGAGAAAATGTCTCCTTATAATTAATATTACATGTTTGAGTATATTCTTTTGCCACTAATTTGACTATAACGATTGGAAGTTTTATATGATTTATGATTCACAGTATAGATCCCCGGCGTCAAATTTACTTTTTACCTCCTTGCCTCACAACAATTTTCCAACTTCGACTTTTTTCATGTGTTTTCATGTCTTCATTTGGATTCAATTTTTATCTTTCAATGTTTCTTAATCAAATGATGGAACAACTACAATAAAACTATTATATTGCAAGAAAAGATGTTTAGGGAAAGAGAATAGAAAAATAAATATACTTTTGCACATAGAAACTCATGAAAATGCATTTTCTTGTAGTACAAACCAATAATCTCTCAACTCTATGTAGATACTACATTAACACCAATAGGACTCCTTACATATTGTCTACCATTCTTCCATGTCAAGGCACCAAACACAAAGTTTCCATTACTTTTCTTGAAAGGGATAAAATCAATCCTAAAAGTTAGCCTCTGTCCCGTTTTCAAGAACTTAAGTCCCACTGGTGTAACTTTAACATTCACACCAGATGGATTTTCAACACTTGCAACATACACTGCTGGTTCCTGACCATAGTATGTAACGGTTCGATAAACAGATAAACTTCCATTCAAATTCGATACACCAATCGAAGGGTAATTGAAGTTGTAGGAAGGTGTAGGAGATTTCTGGCATTGAGTAAGTTCACCAGTGATGTTTTTAAGCTGTGATGGACTTGCTCCGTTGCTGCAGAGAAAATTGAGAGCATCTTGGGAATCAAAATCGTATACTAGTCCAGGATTGAGTGATGCAAGAGGATTAATGTGTCCGGATCCGTAGTCGAATGGAGTTGTTTGAGTTCCGTTTGGATCTCTTCCTATGAGGTGGTTTGTGTTATCAATTACTGTTGCTGCAACATCATAGCGAAGGCATCAGAAGAGTTTATTTTTTTCATATTTCAAACAAAATCTAATGTTTTGTTTTTGTTTTCTAGAGGATAAAAAACCTACCTGTTGTCATAATTGCGGACATTATAGCGGCAGGAGACCAAGTCGGGTGGTAAGATTTGATAATTGCTGCAACAGCGGATATGTGTGGACAAGACATTGATGTTCCAGAAATGATGTTATACTCGACAGCTCGTTGTTCAACTGTGGCTTCCGTAGCCACCGGAGACCATGCTGCCAGAATATTCAGTCCAGGTCCTGTGATATCAGGCTGCATTTTTTGATAAACAAAAGGATATATATTTAGGATTCATAAGTTGTTTTCAACTTAATTAATAAGCACTTAATTAAACTGTTTGTCCAAAGAAAACATAGTCCAATGTGTAAACTTGCCTTGATAATATCTGGTGTTATTATATTTGGCCCCATGGAAGAAAAAGCTACTGCTTCTGGAGCAGGTTTGGTACCAACAACAGTTATTGTTGGATAGATTTTAGCGACGGGGTTCCTAAAAATAGAAAAAGCATTAGAACCAAAGTTTCACTGATCAATCTTTTGACATCATCAAAGTGTGACTAACTTCCATATTGTAGTTTTTTTTCAAAACTCACTTATCTGTGTTTATGTAGGCTTGAAGCTCTTCTACAGCATCCTGACCAATAATAGTGCTTGGGATGACAAACTGAAAACCGACTTCTTTGGCGTTATGGTCGATAAGTATCATTCCAACACCACCGCCTTGCTTTACTATTATGGATTTTTCTTCTCTTTTGTCGGTGAAGTTTTCAATTGTGCAGATAACAATTTTTCCGTTGATTAACGTAGGATCTAGAGTATTGTTCTTGCAGAAGCTGGTAACAAAACATATCAAAGAATTTGTATCAAAAAAAAAATCTTAGAATTCGGTTTAGCCTTAACTCAATCCTAGAAAATCGGCTTGTAACTTGGAAGTATCACCAATGAAGTTTGCGAGTTATGATATATGTACCTAGCATTTGTTGCTGAAACTCCAGAAGCTGCAGCTGCACTTCCATGTATCAAACCATGTGGATGCTCCATTTTTATTGGATTTAGAGAAAAACCCTGAAGGTACATAAACATGTGTTAAAGGATCATGACGCAGCCACAATCGTAACCGCTATTTAAAACCTTACGTATTGTACATATATTTATAAATGGTTTGTGCTATAATTTTCACCTTCAAAACTTTTGAGTTGCCAAGGTGGATATTTGAACTGAATTCTCTGTCTAGTGTGCTAGCAGCAACGGTGAGGATCCAAGGAGCGACATTGCAAGCTGTTCTAGGAAAAACCGAGTTTCCAGCGGAAGCAGAAACAAGAATTCCCTTTTGGAATGCATGGAATGCTCCAACACTGACTGCGTCCTCAAAGTAATTCGGCTGTGGAGGATTAGGACCAAGGGAGAGAGAAAGTATGTCAACACCATCATGAATGGCATCATCCATAGCAGAAAGAACATCAGCATCATTGCAAAATCCAAACCAACAGGCCTTGTAGATAGAAAGTCTTGCACTTGGAGCACCGCCTCTAGCTGTTCCTTTGGCAATGCCGAATAAGCTAGCATTATCAACAATGGATCCTGCAATGGTGGAAGCTGTGTGTGTTCCGTGTCCGTCACTGTCTCTAGCTGATCTGAAGAAAACCTTGTCGACAACGTCTTCTAGAGGACCAGATTCTGCTTCAAATCCTTTTGAATAGAACCGCGCACCAATGATTTTACTGGAATGTCCAAACACAAGATAAGATCATGGTTATTATCAAATTGTATCGAATCTAGATATGATGACATGAGTAAGTTTCATGTTCATGGTTTATTTACTTGACTAAGCATTTTTGGTTCATGACCAGGTCTCAGACCCGGATAAAAGGAGAGGGTTGTGTCAGGAAATCGACACTCAAATAAAACTTAGTCGAAAAGTTATGATTAAACAGACTTGGTGTATCAATCTTAAGAACTAGTCTATGATGGATTTTGAACTCCAAAATGCGTTCTTACTTGTTGCAATTGGCTAGCGTAAAATTATCTCCGGTAACACACTCTCCCTTGAACCTCTCAGGTACGGGACCTATTCCGTAATCATTAAAGCTTTCCGATTCTGGCCATACTCCTGAAAACCAATGTGAAGTGAGTCACTGTAATAATCCAAATGGATGAAAAATGAGAATGCATCAAAGGGAAGTAATTACCAGAGTCAATGACACCAACAATGACATTGGATGTAGAGTCTATAGCTATGTGGTTGCTATTGTAGACTGAGTCTAATCTAAGAAAATCCCAAGAATGTGTTGTGTGGAGCTTACTCATTTTGCTCTCAAAAACAGACACAACTGAATCATATTCTGAAACATAATCCAAAACATCCATCAGAAGATTCTTTCAGATTATAAAGATTTAATGCAAGAGTACAATACCTGCAAGCTTATTAGCTTGATCCGACGTAATCATGGCCGAAAAGCCTCGAAAGCTTTTACTATAATGGTGCAGTGCCGTTGCCTTTGCATCACTGAGACTGAAATATTAAAAGAATTACTTGACATTTAAATTATTCCATTTTGAAATGTAATATGATATGATAAAGGAATTTGTCTAAAATCTATTGATATACCTTCCAGTGACTGAAGCTAGTATCTCATGGTTTGCTCTGATGACAGATTCGGTATTCGGGTGTGAATGATCTCCCATGTAAATTATATAATGCTGCGTCAAGGAAAATTAACAAGTTAAGCCATGTTAATATTGTAACTCATGTGTTGGACACACTAACACAGACACGTATTTTTTCTGAGGTATCGGTGCTACGTAGATAAAAATAGATTATATAATATAACCACTTGTATGATATGTGCATGCATATACAATAGCATTGAGCAATATATCTACTTTCAGAGTGGTAGTTACCTTTGGAGTGGATCCATTCACCATAGTATTACCAATAAACAAGAGAAAGGTGAGAGTTAAAACTGTGGTAAACCCCATGATATGCAAAAGGGTTAAGGACAGAAAGCTAGATGCTGAAATGGTGACTCTTATGTTATGTGATTCTCTCTTTTTATAAGCCAAAACAAACTAACTTACATGTCATAAGCATATTTAAAAAATCAGTAGCCGGCTTTAAATGTTTCTGCTTATAACTTAGTGTGCATTTGGGATTCTAAAAAGGGAAATATAGAAAGAAAAAAAAAAAGGTTATAATATAATATCAAGATAGATATATGTTTGACGTGCTAGCAGCATTTGGAAGAAGAATAACAAACCACAATTATTGGATTCAGAAGTATATTGCTAACTGATACATTACATGTTATGGGAGAATAAATTACATATGCTTAGAGACCAAAAGCTATAGGACACAAATGCCTGCTGGTAAGATAAACTTTGACCTTACAAACAAGGTTTTGAACAATCTACATGCACTTGTAGGAGATATTTTACTTGGAATTACAAATTAGTATTATGACATTTGATAAGTAATAAGACTCGAGAAAGTTGGGTTTGAAATTTTATTGAAACAATGATGGATCAGATTTTACTCATTCACAATCAAACTTAATGAGTGACAAAAAAATCTTAATCAGCATGTTATAACAAAACTAGTTTGTCAGTGTTGTCGGTAACTTGAAGTATAACAGCTGAAAATTCTGGCCCATTTTTAACTCTTAAAAATACTCAAAAAGTTGAAACTAACAGCTTGATAGAGTTGACTTTTGAAAAAAGCCAAAAAAACAATTTTAGAAGTGTAAAATTGATTCTTGAATTATTTTGAGATATTTAACTCTTCTAAAAGTATAATTGATTTTGTCTCCGAAATTCATTCTAGATAGAAACTAAAATTTATAACTTTTGAATTTAAATATAATTTTTACACTAAAATTCATTATTCAACTCACTTTTACTAAATGTATCCAAACATAAATCAATTTTATTAAACTCAATTCTACCAAACTCAATTCTTTCAAAATCAATTATGTTCACCATCAATTCAAACACACTTATCTTTGCGTTTTGAGAAATCTACATTTAATTTGACCAAAAAAAGGAAATATACATTTAATATACAGGCCAACGTAAGCAACCAACATCACATACACATTATTTTTCTGATTATTTCAGATTCTGTTTTTATACACAACTTAAAAGTAAAATCAGCATCCACTTCCATATAAGAGGGGAATTCACATCCACCATGGTAAATAAAAAAGATGCATTTCATTTGATCCAATAGCTCCGTAACTTACAACTTGTACAAATTATAACAATAGTTTAAACAACTGTGGTTTTCTTTGATATAAAATCCATTAGCATTAACCTTCCTCTCCGAACTCCTTGGTGAATCTCTCGTGAACATCGAGGTCAGATTTGCTTACTGTAGGCCTTTGTCTAGCAAGTACTTTGTCAAAATCGGTTCTTGATATAGGTGGAGGAAGGATCTACATAGAAAATTATAACTATTAGTCCTCATTATTTTCACTAAGAACTCAGAACTGTCAACAAAATCTGTGTCATCTGAATACCTTTGAAGCAAGTCCCTGTGTGGCAAGATCCTGCATTGTAATTTGTACTGCATTTTGTTGCTTTTGTCCACACGGTATCCACATACCTTCTGGACTCTTGAAGAAAAACATGGCATCTTGGGTTTTACGAACAGGTTCGAATAAAACATCCTTCACCTGCAGAAGAGACCCAAATACCTTTAACTTGAAACCCATAAAAATAAAATGATAATTGTAACTAAACGTATCATATAGAAGTTAAACTTACACAGACAGATACATCTGAACCTGAAAACCCCTCTGACTTGCGAGCCAAGTGTTCAAAATCACTTTCAGTCAAATTATGAGGAGTGTCTCCTAGATGCACCTGTTCTTATCAAGCCATGAAAAAAAATGGTAAGACTGGTTGTTTGGTTCCAATAAGACCTATCCTTCAATAAAGTGAATAAACATAATCTCAAATATTTCCCTTGCCTTGAACATGTGTTGGCGAGCCTTTAAATCTGGTAGTGGAATGTATATACGCTTATCAAAACGCCGCCTTATTGCCTGCCGTTGCAAGTTGATCAATCAAAACACTATTTCATTGAATCAATATGAGAACAAATAAACAACTATTTTCCTCTTACCTGGTCTAGAGCATATGGTGTATTTGTTGCTGCAAGAACAAGAACTTTCTGATCACTGTGTCCAACCCCCTAAAAGGAAAAGCGAATAAACTACTTTATTACACTGAAAATAAATTTTATCCTAATCTTAATATATAAGAGATCATAAAGTAACTTTTCCCCCCTAAAAGAGTTGCAATATCATAATTTGCTCAGCGTTTGCGTTTTTTATACAATACAATGCTTTGCATTTACTTTGAAACTGTTGTCACATGCTTTGTGACATCCTGTCACAATTTAGTAAACTGCTTAGCATTGTCACATGCTTTATGACATCCTGTCACAATTTAGTAATCTACCTAGCATTTGTTTTAACAGTTTATCTTTTATTTTTAAAAATTAAAAAGTACTTATTCCCGCCTAAACTGTAGAATTCTGGCGAAACAGAGTCTTTTATGTGTAAAGGTAATACTTTTTAATTGTTGTTTTGCGCTGTTTATACTTTATGGGGTATATTTTTATTGTTTCAGAACTGGCTAGTAATAACCTAAAGTTTCAGAATCCAAAGTACAACAATACCATATGGAGCTTGGTTTCACAAAGACAGGGTGTTTTAACACTTATAACCAAATTGTAAGGAAAAGAAATCAAAGGGAGTTGAGATAGAAATAATTTCATTCTTTTGGTATGTATTCTTGGCAAGTATTTGTGCCAAGAACAGCAGCAAGCTATTTCAGAATTTTGGATCTAATAGACTAATATTAACCCCCAAAAAAAAGTCAGAATCATGATTCTTAAATTTCAATTGTTGGACCAATAAATGAAATACAAAATCCAAACTAATAGGATACAGACATAAATATAATTAAAAAGGAAAGGCACAATAATTCAAATTCTTTAAAAGTGCAAAGACAAGGAAAACATGATTCGTATGGAAAGAAAAATGGATAGCTAATTCTCTAGTCCTCATTTTTTTATCCCTTACACAACTATGGTCTAAAGACAAATGAAACAAAATAATCATCGTTATATAACATAAACTTTCTAGATGACTAAACCAGTAACAAGTTATTTATTTCAGGAAATTTCTATCATGAATTGCAATTTCTAACTAGATAATTGCCCAGAAATCAAAGACTAAAAACAAACAAAGTCAAAAGGAGAAACAAGAATAGAAGATATTAGATGTGGTCATGTGAAGATAACAGAAGAGGCAATATGTACAATGGTAAAATACCAAATGAGCTTTGCAGCACAAGACTTAACAAGGATAGAATAGTTTGAATTACAGTGTAAATGTAGGGGAAGAGAGAAAAAACTAGATTCTGAATTATATTCTTAGATTGACATGGTAAGTAGTCACTATTGACTAATGATGTGATACATTATACTAATATAATGCTACTATTTACAGTAAAATTTTAAATTAGGTCAGGTACTGGTTCAGTATTACCATTATTATCACAAGCTCAAGGGCGAGTTTGAAAGACATTATTTGGGCTTATCTCACATGACATAAACACTTGACTAAGTGTTGAGAAAATCTTCTAAAAATTGTGGATGATATGTTCATAATAAAAAAATTGAATATAAAAAGGTATGCGAAGGCATCAAAAAAGAGCAAGAAATCTCAACTCTGTTGGCTCCTCAGCCTCTACCTATCAAAAGCAATATACTATGAATTTATTGATAATTTTGAAAATAAGAGATATGTTCATAAATTTCTTTTAATTAGCTCCCCAACATTGCTCTTTTAAAAATGGAAACAGCTCGTGTGAAGCTTACCTGTCATCCTCTATATACATCCATTTGATTCTAATATATCCACCTTAGAAATTATTTGCAGGGAAAACATATGTGAACGCAAATAGCTCATTGAATTTAAGGCTTTGTGACATAAGCTCTCATATGGCAAGCATTTGTTATTTAATAAGCATTTAGTTAAACTATTTATCCAAATACCACCAATAACTAATAACTCAAATTAGGAAAAATAATGAAATCAAGAAGCAAATAGCAAGATTGTTTACTTAATTAAAAAAACTAATTGATTCCACAATAAAATTCAACATATTTTGAAATTTCTGAAATAATACAAGATATAACAAAATATTTTGTAGCTATTCTAACAATAAAAGGAAACTAAGCCGTTGTAGAAGATGTCACTAGATGGCGGTTAAAGGATATTATAGAGATCAAGACATTTCAAGTGTTGACTGCATGCTCAAATGTAACAAAGCGACACAAACTATTGAAATCAAGAAGCAAATAGCAAGATTGTTTACTTAATTAAAATAAACCTAATTGATTCCACAATAAAATTCGACATATTTTGAAATTTCTAAAATAATACTCTTACAAGATATAACAATATTTTGTAGCTATTCTAACAATGAAAGGAAACTAAGCTGTTGTATAAAATGTCACTAGATGGCAGTTAAAGGATATTATAGAGATTAGGACATTTCAAGTGTTGATTGCATGCTCAAATGTAACAAAGGGACACAAACTATTGATAAGTTGCAGAAGATGAATAAGCTCAACTGTGGATCATAACTCAAAAACTATGGGGCCATATGAAAAGAGACAACAAAATTTGCTTCAGAAATTGTCTAAAACGAACACGTGGTTTGTCTTTCGGCAGCCAACAGACTGAAGCATGCAACATGAATTTATGGCAGTGAATATCTCCCAGGTTCTTCAAACTTGAAAACCATTTTGCCATATGAAAAGGCAGAGACAATAAAACCTACTTTTGACAACGAAAGCATAAGAGAGCCATTTGCCTAAATGGGTTAATTTGATTACCTTCGAAATTAAGAGAACAATTGAAGTTTTCAGTAGGGAGTGAAATTTTTAAAATATGACATATATAGGGACTTGAGCTATTTTACGTGTTCAAAATAATGCAAATCAAATTTCAACATAAAACATACAGTTCTTATCAAGATATCCCCACCATAAATTTATTACCTGCATCTGCACCAGAAGTTCAGTTTTAATTCGTCTTGAAGCTTCACTCTCATTGCCTTCTCCACGCGTACCACATAGAGAATCTATTTCATCAACAAATATGATGGAAGGTGCACTTTCGCGGGCCATTTCAAAAAGATTTGAAACCAGCTTTTCACTTTCACCCATCCACTTTGAAACGAGGTCTGATGAAGAAACACTGGTAAAAAAAAATTAAAAAGTTCAATATGCTGGAAAAAATATGTCCACCTATGAACCTACATTTCTAATTTTACAAAAGACCTTTCTACAGACATTGCCCAATGTCTTCGAAGAAGTGGGAACATGCCATGTGCATGAAATAAATTAAAACCATGCAAAAACAACAGCACCTGAAACATTTCCTACCAGGGGGGATTAAGTCCATGGAACAAGAGATACCACAAATGTCCCACCATAAATCATGTTGAGAGACAAACTATTTTTTATTTTGACATCATTCATAATGGTGTGATATGTAGTTTTCTTTTTTACTGGGCTTTTTTTTAAGTGTTTTCCATTCACACCAAAACTACCTTGGATGAGATCCTGCTATCCATTTCATAACAAGGGTTAACTGGTTAAGCCAACTTTATTTCTAAATAATGCTATCGTTCCTAATCCTTCCTTATCCAATGTGTCCACTAAGCTACCTTAATATTCTCAATTTCCCATCTATGCAGTATATTGAGCTTAATGTATTGTTGTTGGGCCTTCGCCAGAGTATTCAATCCCATATAACATCACAAATCTTAATTGGTGTTGAGTGCACTTCAGCTTGAATGGTAACTTTCAATCACAAATTATATCTTAGTGTTCCTTTATTTTATCTGTCCCATTTGAATCCTATAGTTTATATAACCCTTTACACCCCGTTATTTTGCAATGTACACCCAATATACTTACACCATGAAATGAACGTTATGATTTTGAATCTTCACCTGTCAGGCTAGAATTGATGTGCCTCCTACCAAAATAGTATTCCATAAATTAAACTCTACTAAGTTAAAAAGCATGTGCTTCCAAAGCTTGTCTCCACAATTCTAGCTTCCCATTTATTTCTTCTCTCAGCGCTATAACTTACATAATATCGTTTTTAGAAAGCATGCACCATGACATCAACTCTCGGATAACTATGCTAAGTAAGCACATGAAACATAAGAAAAATAAGGGCTCGCAGTTGACTTCTCACTCTTGATAAAACTTACTCCCTCCGTCCCACAATGAATGATCCATTTGGAATAAAAGACTGTCCCAAAATGAATAACCCATTTCAATTTTATATGCATCTTTTCCAATTTTACCCTCTAATTAATATTACTTTCATCATTCCCAATACATGAAAAGGGTACTTTAGTAAAAATATCATTCTCTCTTTCAATTATTATTTTTTCTTAATCTGTGTGAAACGGTCAACTAGATCACTTATTGTGCG
This sequence comes from Lathyrus tuberosus, assembly GCA_022829125.1. Classification (NCBI taxonomy): domain Eukaryota; kingdom Viridiplantae; phylum Streptophyta; class Magnoliopsida; order Fabales; family Fabaceae; genus Lathyrus; species Lathyrus tuberosus. Next base: position 5,286,724 of record JALAZF010000103.1, read on the forward strand.
ACGGAAGGAGTAATGGATCACTCATTGTGGGAAAGAGAGAGTATGTATTACTCCCTCCGTCCCACAATGAGTGATCTGGTTAACCATTTCACACATATTAAAAAAAAGGAAGAATTGAAAGAGAGAGAATGATATTTTTACTAAAGTAATAATATTAATTAGAGGGTAAAATTGGAAAATAGGCATTGGAAACTGAAATGGGTCATTCATTTTGGGACACTCTTTTATTTTAAATGGGTCACTCATTGTGGGACGGAGGGAGTATTAATTACTCAAATATATAAGCAATGCAAACTCCTTTCCTCCATAGAATCTTCCATAATACCATTTTGGCTACTGTCATACAATTTTTCCAAATTGATGAAAGCCATGAGTGGATCTTTCTAATTCATATAATATCTCACCATCAATGTACAAAGTAGCCACATAGCTTCCACAATCAACCTAACCGGCATAAAACGCAACCATTTATTGTTTGTAATTAGGGTCTCTTGTCTTAATATCCACTCAATTACCCTCTCAATAACTTCAAGAGAGAATGATTCCCTGCAGACAGGCTGATTATGGAGAGAAAATTGGAAGGACAATATGGAGCTGAAGAGTGTAAATTTCCTGCATACAGGCTGATTGGGGGGAGAAATTTGGAAGGGCAGAATGGAGATGAAGAGAGTAAATTTTTCTCAAACCAAAAGAAGAAATGGAGGGAGAGTGAAACAATGGAAAACATGATTATTAATTTTATCTCAACAGCATTTTATTTTGTAATCAGTAACTCAGACAACAGTGAATTAGGACCAGAAAGTCCAGACAAACAAGTCAATGCTACTTTTAAGAAGTCCAGACATAATGTATAAAATAATATAATATAAAAAATCACCTGAAAAACGTAGAATCGGCTTCAGTTGCAACAGCCTTAGCCAAGTATGATTTACCTGTTCCAGGTGGTCCATACAGCAAAAATGCTCTCCAAGGTCGTCTTTTACCTGAAATAGACCATGGGAATTTGGCAAATCATATTAAATACTTATAACAGATAGCCCTTGTTCAATTCCTGTTTCCTGCCATTTGCCACCAGACAAACATATTTTTGCAGCACATATTGACCCTAGAGTGTTTGTTCACCTTACAACCACTGGGCCAAAAAGGCTTGGTTGAATCATGGGATTTTAACCTACTAGTTTTATTTCTATCAAATGCTCGATTGATCCCTAAAATTAAGTAAATATTGGGATTGACAGTGAGTTTAATATAAGCATATGACATAGTAATTTTGACAAAAACTACACTTTAGAGCTTCAACATAATCAAAGTGCCTGGGTGCTCTAATCAAACTCACCAAATTCAAAACATGCACTAAATGCAGCAGCTGATCATGATGACCATTCCAAAGGAAACTCACCGGTGAAAAACTGAGGAAACTTCACAGGCAAGATAACAGCTTCCTGCAACGATTGTTTAGCACTCTCCAACCCAGCAACATCATTCCACTTCACGTTCGGTTTCTCCCTCACAATCGCAGAATTCAACCCAGCCCTAAGCTTCGACTGCTCAGGATCCTCCCCATCTCCCTCGCCATTCTTCGGCTTCGTTTTCGGCTTCGTAGCAACAGCAGCATCCCCATTAGAAGCAGGTCCCGGCCCGCCATCATCGAGAACAGTTCGGATCTCCTCAGCACGACGAAGATACTCAGTAAATTTCTGAGTAATAGCTTCTTTAATTTTGGGATTCTTCTCGTACTTGAGATGCGTTTTGAAATACTCCAACGCGTTCATGTATAGAGGAAACGCTTTTGCGTAGTTTCCCGCATTATCTTCCTGTACCGCTTGTTTCACGTATTCTATTGCTTGCTCCTTGAAATTGCTATACATCTTCTTCTTCTTCTCGTTCGTGTGGTTAACGATGATCGCATATGCTGATTGAGAATCGAGACCTTGTGGAAACCCTAGAGGTGTGAAAACATCGTTTGGGGAAATTGGAAACCCTAGTTTTTGTTTGGAGTGTGTTTGGGAAGAAAGAGCGTTTGGCGTTTGGGTTAAGTTGATAATAAGTGGCTGCGATTCAGGGAAGGTTCTTCTGACTAGAGATGAGAGAAACTTCCACGTTTTGAATGTTCGATTTCGCAGCTAGTCGGAGATAATAATGTTTGCATTTTGATTTTTTATTTTTAATTTGACTATTTAAAGAGAAAAATAAATATAAATAAAAAGTAAAGTAGGAGTCTTGTTAAGACTGTAGGATATTGATTTTGCAAATTTGATTTTGGTCCCAATAGTTTAAGAAGGCAAACATTCAATTTTGGTCCCAAGAGAACTTGAATCCATGACCTTTACTTCAACAACACGGTTTTTAGGCACTAGATCATTCAACTCACTTGTGTTTTTATTTGCAACAAATTTATATATTACATAAATCCAATATTTACTATTTAATTCTTTTATTTAAAATACTGCACTTATTTAATACAATTAGTATAAAATATTAAATAAGTGCAGTATTTTAAATATAAGTATTAAATAGTAAATATTGGATTTATGTAATATATAAATTTGTTGCAAATAAAAACACAAGTGAGTTGAATGGTCTAGTGGCTAAGAACCACGCTGTTGAAGTAAAGGTCATGGGTTCAAGTCCTCTTGGGACTAAAATTTAAATTTTTGCCTTCTTAAACTATAGGGACCAAAATCAAAACAGCTTATGTGGAATTATTGGGGATTAAAATAAATGAAAAAAAAGATTCAGGGACCAAAACCAAAAATTCGCCAACTTACAGGGACGAAAATATTATTTAAGCCTAAAATGTATTTATATACATATCTAAATATGAAATTATATATTAATTTTAAAATAAACAATGATTATATAAATTCAATTATATTAAAATATAAAAAGAAAAAAAGGAACTCGTGAGATAAAAAAATATTTAATATTTGAAAATAAGAATTTTACCTTTCAAATTAAGGTAATTATTGATTAAAATAAAATATGCATTGTGGTGATAGTGACCCGTGAAATATAAAATTTATTTGATACAATATAAATTTATTTATATACAGATGTAATTATGCAAAAAAAAAAATGACTCGTGAGATGAAGAAAGAAATGAAAACTCAAAAAAAACTCTCATTTGTAAAGAATCATATTTTCTTCCATGATATATACCATTTGGTATACTTCCTGTAAATTTCATTGTTGCTATTCAGCTTGTAAATATATTTATACATCATTATAGTCAATACATGGTGAAAAACCATGATCCTATATTTTTTTTATAGAGATGAAAGAGATAGTAATACAATGCTATCATAAATATGGATAATGTAATACAAAGTGCAAACTTCTCAAGCCTTTTTTCCTTCCAAAATCTCAAGCCTTCATGTCCAAACTTCTTGTTACTGCTCTAATTTACTCATGTTGCTCCAAGAACGTCTCCACTCTCATTGCCAGACCTATCATTCTCATTAAAGCTTCAAAATTCCTCAAACGATACAAAGACTATCTAAATCCATCTCTTTGTTTTCTACCTACGGAAATAAGGTGGCAGCTCTTCACGCATGAGCTCTCTCAAAGCTCTTACACACGGCCACTGTAACCTGCATTTTCAAACACAAACAAATCATCAAATTTGCATTTCCTCTCTAATCAATCTCTATTCATTTCAAATTCCAATAGTTCAACCAAGTCTCACACATTTGTTTCAAACCAAATTTGAATCAAATTCACCATTCAAGCCTACAACTCATAAAAGCCAAAACATTTCAAACACCAAATTCAATCATTTCAAACATAAAACCCATCCAAGTCCAATCCAAACCATACAAACCAAATTCATAATCCAAAACACATTCAATTCATAAACCAAATTCAAATCCCTTCAAGCATAAATCAAAACCAAGTTTCAAACATTTTCAAATCATGCAATTCAAGAATCATGTTTCATTTCCTTTCAAAACTTCAAGATCAAGTTTCAATCAATTACAATCAAGTTTCAATTTCAAGTTATTGTTCAAATTCACCATTTACTAAAGACAAATCATTTCAAACCATATCACAGAAATTCTCAATCAAACCTAAACAATTCCCAGCACAAAAACATAAAAAATGAACAGCAATACGAACCTTCAATGGCAGCATACAAGTAGGCCTCAAGTCTAGCAGTTGTTCGTGATTCATTTGTGTTCAGGTCAAGCTCCCTCATCAAGTCTTCTTCAAGCCACCAATGCCATACCACTTGTGAGTCTTCTTGTCTCCCTCACACCAAGCATGGTGTACACATGAAAGAAATAATTGAAATCAGTAAGTTACAACAGCACATGGAAAACACAAAAAATTTTAATCAATGCACAATTCAAGGAATTCCAAACAATTCACAAAATAGGGTATGGCAGTAATGACAACATCCAAAAGTGCAGAACATTACAATGCGTTGTCACCAAGAACAACAATGAGGAAAATACATGAAACTTTGGTTCAAATAATAGCAAAATATCAAATGTATGATAGCAGCAATGGGAAGTTTATTTTTTTTTAGACTGGAATGAAAAAAAAGAAAAGCATGAAAATGATACCTTCAAGAGCAGCATTGGCAGTTTTAGCTCAAGACTCCCATGATGTCAACAGCTTGCTAAACCAAACTTGTCCACAACAAACTTGCTGCAACCTCTTACCACATACTTGCAGCCACTTCAAGCAACTCCCAAACATGCCCTAACATCACCCACCAGCCCTCAAAATGCAACGCTGCTAGTTGTTGTTATCCACAAAACCTGCGAAATGTCCGGCAAAAACAACTTCAAGCCAAAACAAACCTGCACTTAATAAAATTTGTACCTGACATCAAAATTTAGAAAAATCAGGTGATTGAAAAAACAAAGCAGAACTGTGAACTTGGTGTGAGTGAGATTGCAAACCTCTCACCACAAGGCTCGGGACGTTAAGTACCCATATTGATTCCCATCACGCTCATGATTATATTTATAGCAGCTATTTCCTCGAACTGTATTAATGCAAACTCTGCCTAAGTAGTGTCATCGTAAAATAAAATGCAGAAAAATAGGATGTGATATGTTCTGTAACTGAGAGTATTGTATCAAATTTTCTATTTCTAATACGTAGATGTAGCACTGTGATATGTTCTGTCTGAAGAATTCCATACCAGTCCATTTCAGCCCTCGAGAGTTTGTTCACTGCAGCACTGTGAACCTCACAAACTGTAAGGATCTGAACCTCACTGCAGCAATGTCTGAAGAATTCCATACCAGTCCATTTCAGCCCTCAAGAGTTTGTTCACTGCAGTATGGGAGAAAGTTACAAGTACTGCTTTAAGGAGGCGTCAAGCCATAAACATTAAGGTCAAGCCATAAACATTATGGAACTTTAGATACCTGAACATTAAGCTTTTTGCCTGGGATTGAAATGAAAAACATGTGAGCAACTGAACAGAGTCAGTCAAGAAGTTAAATACGAAAAAGAATAAAATAACCTTCTAGCTTCTTCATCTCTCATTTTTACATCCAATTCTTTGCTAGGAGGATACTTTGGCAAACTCGATGGTTCACAAGCATAAGGCTCAGTGGTAAAAAACTGCAGATGGAAAACAGATGTGAAATGTGTTGCATCTAAACTCTCAGATGTAAAGTTAGTCCACAGGGATCACTTACTTCATGATTTAGAGCAGCTGAGGCAGTGCTACGGCCGTCAGGATGAAGAGATGAGTTTGAAACATGAAGAGATGCAAATCAACATCAGTCAAAACTAAAACAAACTCACCACAGATCCATCTATATATGGAATAGACAACAATGATCCAAACTATTATAACACAGGCAAAAAGTAAAAAACTATCATAATACTAAATGCCAAAACACACTTCATAAGCCAAAATAAAAACAACACAAAAGTTGTACACAAAGCCAAGCTCCCATACGAAACAACTTGCCGAGCCAACTTGCAATTTTAACAAAACCTATACACTCCAGCCTGCTACTAAACTACACGTGCATGATGCCAAAACTACTACCTCCAACCACTTTCAATGCGCCAACGAAAATACACTTCAACTACATTCCAAATCCACAGCCACACCAAACCAATTTTCCAAGCTTCAACTCCAGCCAAAACTTCAGCACAAGCCTCAACCAAACCCCTACGAATACATGAGCCTTACACCAACGCCATCAACAAAAACCGAGCCAGGCCTTGTATCCATGCTACCACTCATTCAAACCAATACTCCACAACACTTCAGTCAGCAACACACATACACAACCTTCAAGCACCATCTTTACGCACATTCAGCAGGTCACGCTAAATAAAATACCACACCTTCAAACGTACAACACACGAAAAGCCAATACACCACACTGCTAGCTACAACGATACAAAATGTAAAACTTTCATAATACGCGACATACAAAAATCACGTACAAACCTGCAGCAACGAAAACATGAAATTGATTAAAAAGTAAAATCAAGAATAGATAATAGATCAATTACACATTGTTACAAATCATAATGTTACGAATAAACACATCATCAGTTGTCTTTATGATAAACTTTGCTGAAACAACCTGTGTCTGTTCAAAAGATAAAGTCAATGAGAGAGGAATTATTTTCCAAGTTAAACAACCTATAAGAGAATATCACCATAAAAACAATTATTGAACAATATATACAATCAATTTCAAATCAATGTCTACAAATAAACTATAAGAGAATATCACCATAAAAATAATTATTGAACATCAAACCTTTCAATGGATATCACTCTTATGATTTGTAATGAGTTATGCAGAACATGTTGTCAACTTGCATTATTTCACAACCCATTTGATCTTCAACTACATGCATTTGTCCCCGGAACTCACATAACATGTGAAGACGAAGAGCGGTCATGCCAGAAACCACGGTGGTGATCAGTTTCCTCTTGTGAGTTTCTGCTTTTATGAAATAGAACATGTTAGGTACTTTCCTCTCCTCAACTTGAGAATTGATGGTTGCTATCGGCTTGTGCTCATATACTGCGCCGCATTTTTTTTCAAACATCTTACCATATGCCAGAACCTGTCAAAAGAATTACGAATGATAAAGAAGCAGAAATTGAGTCAGAGTTGGAGGAAAGGTTGGTTTTAAACTATTTTGGATCCTTTTTCGAAAGAGCAAAGTAACAATGCAGGGCAAGTCAAGGATGATGAAATTGATACTCTTAGTGATGATACCTTATTTAAATCGCGGAAGCTCCTCGAAGATCATATGCTAAAGAAGCGACAACCTCCACGGCCATGCTTGGACAACACCTTGAATATCATGCAATAAGGAGAGGGAGACAACCGTTAGGATAAAGTTGAAAGGAGTTCAACAACAACAATGGGAAATCCTATTACTAAGTACTTTCTTAATTCAAAAAGGGTAAAGACAAGGCTATGACAAAACACACACCATTTGAATGAGATAAAGGAAGAAAAACCCTTTGGTCATACCTGCAGCAGACAACCGGTTGGAAGCACTTGAGATGGAAATCAGAACCTCAACCGTCCTCCGCACTCTACCACTCTTGGCCCGACCCATACTTGGGTCACGCAAGCACAAATATTACCACCAGTTGATAATTCTAATGATAGCAGATTGCCACCAGCATGTGAAATTAACATTCAAAAGCACATCTTGAGCTGTCAAGATTAGTCATCAAAGCGTGATTAGAACGGATAAGCAGAAATGGCAAGCAGTGCATAAAGACCAATGACTTACCGCGCTTTGACGCCATTTCGAACTATCTACATGGAGGATCTCCCTTAGAAAATTGTCACAGCCAAGTACTTCCAAGTACGAATAATGCATCTGAAAAGAATTGAGTAAGCTACCAACATTAGCTTCGGTACACAATACGAAAGACAATCAACGATATTATCAAGAGTTATCCAAAATACTAAAAATGGCAGTAACAAACTTTGAAGCAAAACATTTAGTTAAATTTCCAAACATAAAAGAAGCCTCGACGAGTAATGTAGTTTCGACAAATCAAGGAACGAAAATCACCAATTCACAATTCACCAAAGTCAGCTTGATTATTGTCCCAAACAGTTCACAAACATGTTGAAACAAAATTAGAAATAGCATTTGTCACAATCCAGCATATCAAACAAAGGAAAGGTTCAAAGTGAAATAGGCCTCAGATATTCCCTAAATCAGAGTGTTTCATCATTTTCGGAAAAAAGGACGACAATTATCAATAGCATCACAGTGATTACAGATTTCACTCTTAAACCAGAAAGGATATTATTCATATGGATTTTTTTTATTTCCAAAAATAGGGCATCAGGAAAGAATCAAATATTCAACATAGGGATCGTGACTTCAAGGTAGCAATCAACGTTTTTAAGATTTCCATATCAAGCAAATATCAGACATTATTACCTCCCAAAACAATTCCAAAACAACATCAATAGTTTCCAAAAATAAAACCCTAACAATCATCATTGGCCTATATAAAAAGGGGACCATTGCATCAAGAGAACACACGAAAAAATCACCCAATAAACCATTCCACCATCTCATACGCAACTACACAAAATCATCACAAATTCCATTACCATAAAGTTCATCACAAAATAAACAGATTTTAAACAAATCAAATCCAATGTAAAATAATGAGAAAACATCAAAATCCAATGTGAAAAGAGAAAGAGAGACAAGAATGAGGGAGTTGAATGAAAGATAAAGAGAGAAAACGGCGGGGTGGTGGTATATATGGCGGAGAAACGGGGCGGCGACGGGTGTTGGATTTAGGGTTTGTGGGAAACGGAGAGATGGAAGAGAGAATACGGGAGAAAGAGAAAGAAAAGTAGGAAATGAAAGAGCAAGAGAGAGAAAAGTGGAAAAGAGAGGAAAGGAGAAAGAGAATGGTTTTAGTGGGAATGAGAAAATACTTTTATTTGAATTAGCTAATGGTTGTTTGACATTTGGCATGTTAATGGGTTTGAATTGGGATTAAATTGCTAGTTACCAAAATAACCTTTTTGTTGTGTATTTTATTTTTTAGGGAAGGGCAATTTGGGCAGTGCATGGAACCTATTTGTAATTGGTAGATAGTAGACTAAAGCTGTTGGGTTTGAAATCCCAGTATAAGGGTGGCGCCATATGGGATGGCGCCCCAGTCAGAAGGCACATGCCAAACCATATGGCGCCTCAGTGCATCTAAGGATTTTTTCAACTTACCTGAGGAGTCGCCATCTGGGATGACGCCTCAGTGTAAGTTGTTTTTTTTTTAATTGGGAATAAAAAAAATTTAATTTTTTTAAAATGTTTTGTTTAATTTGTGAATTGAAAATTATATTGGAAATAAAATTATGATAGCCATAAATACATCACAATGTTAAGGATAATAATTAGTACAATATTTGGACACAAAAAATATTCAATGATCGTGCATATCTAAACGACCACCGGTTCCACATTCAGGGGCTCTTGCACGACATCTCTGTCTACCACCACGATTTTGTTGAGGTGTGGCTGGTCTTTGCGTTTGTTGAGATGGCTCTGGCGCATCAGACGATGGCCCAGGGGCATGAGACAAATTCTGAAGCATCTATCCCCAATAGCCAAGGGGTTGCCGCCGACGGCGCTTCCGTAATCCAGCTGCATGCCCATGTTTGCGTAGTTTGTATGGGGGGTTGGGTTGGTTGCATATGGTATGGTTGGCTGAAATGTTGCATTAATGGGTGTTGGTATTGATTCAGCGGTTGATGTGGGGTTTGGTAGTCGAACCGTGGGTGGGTTTGTTGGTTGTAGGATGATTGTGGTTCTTGGTTGTAGGAAGATGGGGTGTTCATTTGTGGGGGGCTTCGGTGGGCTTTGGGGGGTTCGAAAGACTCGTCAGGGCTATAGGGGTAAGGGTTTTCTTGTTGTGGTGTATAGGTAGGTGTATGATGTTGGGCATATTGCTGGGTATTCTGCTGCGAGGAAGACGCACGTTGGCGGGGGTCAACTAGATACGTCGGCTGAGAGAGGAACGATTGCGGTGTTGTAATAGACCTAAACCAACTCATATATTGTTGCGTTGGAGTAGCATCTTGTACAACGGGGTCGGTTAAGACGTGTTGGTGTCGCATCTCCCAGTGTTGACACAACGCTGTTGCAAAGTTAGTCCACCCACCCACTGACCACTGCGTGTCGACTCTACGCAGATGCCACTTTCCCAAACTTGTAGAAGCCACCGGAATATCCTGATGCATTTTGAATTGAAGTTTGACTTGATCGCTCTGATGCATCTCCACAGTTGTGAACCAAATAATTGGCGTTTTAGAAGTCCACACAGCAGTATCATTTGTGTTGGGCTGGTGGTCGAGCCCTCGTACGACCTCCAGACAAACTACAAGAACCAAATGTTTAATGAGAAACTGTACAAAATGTTAGAAATATTTATGGAAGTTGTAGGAAAATATACGTCGTCTGGGCCAATGTGGTCTAGCAGGTTGCGGTAGACTGTTATGGCGTTCTTGGGGTTTCGTTCGTAGCTTATTTTCGGAATTACCCACCTGAAAATATAGTTAGAAATGAATTATTTACAACTAAACATTTTAGTAAAGGACATAGGCGCAGGGAAGTGTACAAGCTTACCTTAATGCGTAGGGGAATCTGAAGGGGTTCCGGTTAATTGGAGCTAGTGATGGCATTCTCGACCAACCCCACGACTGAAGGAGATAGGCGCAGCCATAAAATGTACAAGCGTCTTTTTTTGCAGTTTTGCAGAGTGAACTATACAGATGGGCCAGGACAACTGAACCCCAACTATATTCGTGCACTCTGTTAATGTTAGTCAACAAAGGGAGATACATAATATTTACACTGTTTCCAGTGCTTTCTGGAAATAAAAAATGACCGAACAATAGCAATAAATAACATCTAGTTTTTAGTATCATGTGATAGGGGAGGGAATCCTCGTTTAAAACGATAGAGTCATGGTATTCCCTAAGGTATTTTAGGTTAATACCTTTCCCCCTAGGTCTACCGTCAGGTGATGGCTCAACTTCTTCCACCTGTAGAGGCGTTCCCAACAACTCGACGCATAGTTGGTTGTTTATATTTACGGGGCCGTTAACGATAGTGCCATCTATGTGGAGGCCGAGTAACATATGCACGTCTTGGAGGGTGACCGTGCATTCACTAAAAGAAAGGTGAAATGTGTGGGTCTCCGGCCTCCATCGTTCTAGCAAGGCCATAATAAACTTGGGGTCTACATGGTATGACGTGATTTTAATCACTTCTCCAAATCCACATCTTATTAGATATTCTTCAGTGAAAGGGTCGTGACGGAAGTATGCGTGTCCATGACAATGGAACCTTGATACCTCCTGAACAAAAAAAATTAACATTACTTAGATAAAAAAATACATCAAAGTTTAGGAATGTAAAACAATAGAAGGCCTAAACACTTACGAAGTCGTCAATGTTTTTCGGGGGTTCCTCGGTGGTTGTTTCCCATCGAGAGCAGAGACATATTTTTTCGTAACTGGTTTTAAGAGGAGGACTTTGTGATGGATGAGAAGTTTTTGTGGGTTGAAGAGAAGAGAAGATTTTGGGATGAGATAAATTTGTGGAATGCTGAGATGGTATTTATATTGGTGTAGAGGAGAGTAATGCATAGGATTCCTTGCATGTCTCTTGGTCTTTGTAGTCTGACATGTACAGTAAGGCATGAGATTCCTTGCATGTATTCTTGGTCTTTGTAGTCTGACATGTGCAGTAAGTCATGAGATTCCAAGGCATGCTTGTATTGTCATGTCAATAGTGGTTTGAAGCAAAAACAATGGTGCAGAGGCATGCTAAAGAATAGTGGAAGCAGAGTATAGGCATGCAGAGTGTAGGGCATCTTTTTTCTTCAGTCTAGGGCATCACAAAACAATTTTAAAAAAAATTATTTCCAATTAAAAATAAATTTAAAAAAAAACCACTTACACTGAGGCGCCATCCCAGATGGCGACTCTCATGTAAGTTGGAAAAAAAATTAGGGCTCACGACCTCAACTGAGGCGCCATATGGTTTGGCATGTGCCCTCTAACTGAGGCGACATCCCATATGGCGCCACCCTTATACTGGGACTCCAAACCCAACCACTTTGGTAATTTACCTGAAACGTTAGTTTTTTTTGGTATTTTTCTTGAAAAAGGATGTTATATTAAAAAAAAATTCCCCAATTTATACTTGACATTTCTCTGAACTTTCATATTTTTAAAATTATCTCAAAATTTTTGGTAGTCGGTATATAATAAAATTTTTGATCGTGTATTTGAAATTTTTTATATATCGAAAATTTCAAAAAATTTAGTAAGTTTTATTCAGTTCTAGAAATTTGAAATTTATATGGTGTTATCGGAAACTTCCGATAGTATTATTTGTTTGATTTTTTGGATGTTTAGAATTTTGTAGACAGTTTTGGATAGTTGTGATCGCACCGACAGTTTTGTGTAGTTCAAAGTAAATGCAAAGTTTTGTGTGGTCCCGAGTAAATGCAAAGTTGTATAAATAGTTGCTCAGCCAACCGCTTCCAGTGTGAACCGGTTGGGGACACTCGTCCTGCTTGTATATGGAAAGACTCAGCACCAGCACCCCTAGCAGCCTTACTCTGGTCTGTTGCACGATCAACAACTTTCCCTGCAATAGTGTCGTCTATGCCTTTGTATTTCACTGCAAAATAAGAAGAAGAAAAATGTTGGCAACTACTGAAAATTTCAAAATTTTTGGTACAAAACCATGAAATATACCGAAAATTTCATAATTTTCGATAATAAAAAAGGTTTTTATAACTATCAGAAAATTTGAAATTTCCGGTATAATGAATGGAATTTTATATCGGAAATTTTGAAACTTCCGATATAATGAATGGGATTTTATATCGGAAATTTTGAAATTTCCAGTGTATATTTCAATGTAAACAGCGAAAATTTTGAAATTTCCGGTACAAAATACCAATTTTTTTGAAAAATTCGGTATAAGAACTCACTGTTTTTAAACTTTTCAGTAGACACTCGAAATTTTTGGTATCGCTTCAAAAATTTTAAATTTTCTCCACTGCATTGTAAATTTTGAACATTTGAAAAATGAATTTGCAGGGGCAGTGTCGTCTTTTCATACGCATTGAGGGTGTTAAGTTAAATCCTCTATTGTTAGGGATTTGCACGTTTAATGAACGAATTCAAATTGATTCATATATATGGTTTAGATTGGTTCTTAGAACTGTTTTTATCAAATTGGTTTAGTTTTTCAAAAGTGATTTACATTTGGATTGGTTCGATTCAAAACTGGTTCCTAAAGTTATGTTTGGATTGATGGTAATGTGATGGAATGGAATAGAATGGTAACTAATGTGATTTTATTGTTTGGATTTGCAAATAATGGATGGAATGAAATGGAACATGTGTTAGCTCCCAAATTTGACACCTAGTTTTGATCAATGGAATTAATGAAGAAAAAATAATAATAATTTGTATGAAGTTATGAGAAGTTTCGACAAAGGGAGAAACTTGCGTATTTTGGTCGAAGTCATCTTTTTGTACAGGGAGAGTATGTTGGGCAGATTTAGGAAAAAAATATTATAAGTCTTGAAAGATGATTCGACGGGGCGATTATTGATGATGCTTCGATGTAAGATTTGAATTCAAATAAAGGAGGGAATTTTGTCCTTATCCAAAACATGGAGAGAGACGCGTGGAGCACTTTTAAGGAAAGAAGACATGTCGAGCGCCACTTGTATTAATCTTAGAGAAAGACCATTAAAAGTGGTTATTTTGATTCATTATAAATAGGCAGTCTTAGTGATAGGTTTGTGTGTGTTAAAAGTTATACAAAATCTCTAAGTTACTCAAAGTATCCGTGTGCAGAGAAAAGAGTGTGTTGAGAAAATGCACGTTTGATGTAGACACCATACTTTTACATTTTAATTCAAGTTTATTTTTCTCCATTGCCTAAGTTATTTTTAAGCACATTTACTTGCTTTTCGATTAAGTTTTGCAGTTTACTTTCTTTAACATTCTCGAAAGTTGTAAACCTTTAAATCTTAAATGCTGTCGAAGTATTCGTCATTTTTCAAAACTTTATTTTAAATTCTTAGCACATGTCCTGGGATTTAGTATGGTCGATCTTGCAAGTGACTCAATCTCTTATTGATTTGGATGACCAACGGTTGTTTACTAATTTTCACAGTAAACAAATTGGCACGCCCAGTGGAACAGTGCTAACTAAGTTGCTTTACAAAAATTACGTTTCGATTAGTGTTCTCTTTGAAAACTTCGTTGTATGTTATTGAGAAATGGCAAAGTAGCCACCACTAACGAAGATAGACCAAGGAGAAGATATACGAGGAGAATGGCGAATTCAAATCAGCCAAGTGTTTTGATTCCTCAAAGTAACAATGGAGAACCGCCCCAAGTATCTTCGACTGGGGGAACCACAGTTCCAGCGACTGTGTCAGAACCAATTCCATCCACGACAAGTTTGATGCCCACACAGTCGATCACCCATAGCGAGCCCATTTTAACTTATATTGGGCCAATGGTCCTCCAGTAACCCCTCCCCCCCCCACCAATAGGGAATGCTTTAAGTAGGCCTTTCATGCCTCCAGGTTTCTCCATGCCCTTAGGCGGTCGAGAGCAACCCTATGTGTTGTACCCCAAATTTTACCCCTTAGATGTCATAACATCTTGCACTTACATGCAGGGATCAGTCATCAGTGCATTGTTAACTAACCACCATATCTTGCTATTTTGTTTCTTTTGTGAAAGCCAGGGTTTGCACAGGAAAGAGAACAAAATTCAATAAACCAGGCTCCCACATATTTCAAGGTCTCCTAAGACATTCTTTGGCTCCATACAAGCATCACAAGTGTTCACCAATGAATTGAGATTGGTATGAAAAGCCATCTGTTCAAGAAGGACAACTGAGGCTCCGAATGCAACCATTTGAGTTCACCTACATCTTAGAGGTCCAATCCAACAAGAAATCAAAGTGTGTTTGGTCCCTATTACAAGTGTCTTAAGCCACAAGATTCAGCATGACTTAAACCAGGGTTTTCTCAGCAACAGTCAACCAGTGCCTTTGATTTTGATCAATGCATATTTCTAAGCTTTGGGACATGATTCCACATGATACTGGACATACTTAGAGGCCATCTATGGGCCTTAGAAAAGAGTGAAGAAGCAAGATCCTCAAAGATCATCCATTGGAATTCTTAAGGAAATTAGGGTTTTTACCGAAGAAATCGAGCCTCCGATTCTGATGTTATTGGATCAAAATGAAGTACCTGAGCCATGTCTCATTTTAATACGATCGACCATTGACTGAGGACATGAGGAATCGACACTTGTGAATTTTACTTTATTTGAGAAAAGAAAAAGAAAAAAAGGAAAAGACAAAACAATGTGGTGGCGCCCACCACCTTAAGAAAGTATGGCGCCCACCACACAAGAAGTGTGGCGCCTGCCATAGTACTTTGTGGCACTTTGCCATTTTATTTTTATTTTTATTTTGTGATTCTGCATTTTTTTCAAGCACACTTAAGAAAAATATAATAATAGGTTTTAATCAGAAACGGATACAAGTGGACGGTTTGACGTGAGAGAGAAACTTTTCAGAAGCATGGCCCCTCTCCCATCAGCACACAAAAGCAACCTACCATTCTGATCAGTCACTGTGCCTTGAAGATTTTTCAAATCTCAGCCAGCTCACTTGCACGAAGAAAATATGAAAAGGAGTGTTTTGGACAATATGAAAAATCAGACCATACCTCCACTTTTTCCTATAAATAGAGGCTCAAACCTCTTCTCAAAGGACATCAGTATTCACCCTAAAAAAATAAGCTGAATACTCTATTTCTCCCTCACTGATTCTTGGAAATTTGTAAGTACGTTGTGGCAAGAATTTTTGAGAAGAAGTTCATCAATTTTTTCAGAATACGTACTTGTGAAAGAGGCAGTGAACTTTCTCCACTAGGTAACACACACTCCTTTTTTACTTCGTTTTTAGAATGCCATGATCATTACTCCATGCTATTATCATATTGGTTATCATGTTAATGACTAATTCTTGAATAAACATTGTGAATCATAATGTGTGATTTTCAACGTAACTGGATTCGTGATTGTTGTTTGAACTGGATTCGTGATTGTTGTTTGAACTGAAAAAAAGTGATGATGGCACCTGCCACACATTTTGATGGCACTTTCCATGAGTGAATAGTACTTGCCATACTTTGTTTTATTTTATTTTTATGTTGGCTTGATGGCACCCGCCATACATTTTGCAGGCACTTGTTACAAGTGAATAATGCCTGCCACTATTACATTACCTAAGGTGGCACCTGCCACCATCACATAACCATTACTTTATGAAAAGGTGGCGCCTGCCACCATGAATAGTGCATGACATGCATTAAGGTGGCACTTGCCACCATGAACAGTGGCTGCCATGAAAATAAGTGTGGCGAGTGCCACACTGTGTAGCACTTAATTTAGTTTTTTTTATTATTTGTTTCACCTCTCATAATTACTCCATTTTCCTTCTAAAAGTTCAAAAAACAAAAAACATGTATCACCTTATGTTTAATTCCTAGATTTTCTTGTGAAAACTATTATTTTTTTCTTAAAAACTTTTAAGAACTCTTTTGAGTTTTCTGTGTTGTTTGAAAATTTGTTCCTTGACTTGAACAAAGCCATTTTGTTAGGATGTTGTTTGTAAGTCTTGACTTGTGCTGCTAAGATCATCACTCACCATGCCCCTAATTTTAAACGTGGAAAATGTTCATCCTTGAAATTTCAGTTTGATTAGTGTTTACTGTTTTTGAACCATTAAAATCACATTGTTCGTTCAACTCTTGCTTATAAGTCGTTTCCCCCTCCTTCCAAAGGAAAGTCTCTCTATTGACCTCATAGTCATAGAAAGCTCATTATCAGCTTTGACCTCATAGTCATAGCCACCTCCCTCATTGACCTCATAGTCATAGGATACCAGCTTTGACCTCATAGTCATAGCCACCTCCCTCCTTGACCTCATAGTCATAGGATACCAGCTTTGACCTCATAGTCATAGCCACCTCCCTCCTTGACCTCATAGTCATAGGATACCAGCCTTGACCTCATAGTCATGGCCACCTTCTCTGTGACCTCATAGTCATAGGATACTTTTCCTTGGCCTCATAGTTATTCACCTCTTACAACTTACAACAAGTTAGAGTTCTTGGACTCTATGTGAACTCATCATCTTGAGTATTCACTTCCCCCATCATAACTTAGAGAGTTTCTTAAACTCTACATGAGTTCATACTCATTCCCCTTGGAACCTGGCCACGGTCAATGGTTCCTCCTTCACCCTTAGTTAGGTGAACTACGGTTGCTTTGATTCTTTAGTCAGATACGTAGGCACAAGATGCGACCTTGGCGAGCAAACTTAATATATACCCCCTAGGTCCTTACCTTTAGCATTTTAGATCTTTACCTTTACCCTTAGCAGATTTCCTTAGCAAACAAACATAACATAACACAAACATTAACAAGAGGTTCCTGTAGAGTACTACAGATACTTAGGGTGTTAATACCTTCCCTTAGTATAACCAACCCCTGATCCCCGATCTCTTAGTTGTGTCTTCACATGGCGCAAAGGGTTTTTCTTTCGATTTTTACCCTTTCCTTTGGATAAATCAAAGCTCGGTGGTGAATTTCAATGCTTTGTGATGCAAGTTAATTAATAACTTATTATCTGATTCTCACCGCAACAGAATTGGCGACTTCGCTGGGGAGCATATATTTGAGGGTTAAGCCCACCTTGTTTATATTTGTGTTTGTTTTATGTTTTGCTTGCTTGATTGTACCTATCTGTATATATCAGTATACTTGCTTAGGTTCTTCTGTTGGCATGGTGCTATTGAGTGGTGAGATAAGTCCTAACCCGGACTTGAGTGCACTTATAATAAGACGATGGTATGTTCAAGGAGGCTTTGAGGGAGTTGATTCCCGAAAAAGTTGACTTGAGACACCATCACTCGGCTGAGGCCCTCTTGAGAGTTTAGTCAATGTTGAACGAGTCTATTCGTGAAAACGTTGCTACTCTCGACATAGGTGCCCTTGATATTAAGAACCGTAGTTATCTCCAAACCCCACTTGGCTTTTTAGGATGTAGTGTGAGGACTATGAGGGAGTCTATTCCCGAATTGGTTGCTACGCGGTACTACACTCAGACGAGATTCTCTTGAGAATATTATTTACTACCGAGTCATTCAGGAAATCGATAATATCCAAAAGATAGGTTGTCGACTCTGGGAACTTTTTAGAACCCTGTTCTACAGCTGATAAACCCTAGTACACACCTTCTGGGACGGGTAGACCATGGCTCCATGCTCGTGATCTTCAAACCTAAGCCCTCTCTTGTTTGCTTGTGCATATCTGTGAATACCTGTATACGTGTGTTGGTGCATGCATTCATGCATTCATAATAGCCCTTTGGTTTCAAGGAATTCATATGCTCTTTCCTTTGCAAAATCAAAAGAGATCATGGTTTTTAAAACAAAACTCTTCAGCTTTCAAAAAAAAAAAAAGAGGAAGGATATTTGCAACTTGCCTTTGAGTTCCTTGAAACCATTTGGCTTGCATTAGCATCTCATTTGCATCATGTCATAACATGTGCATTTCTTCTCTGTCTTATCTCATGTCACTGTATTCTCTTCAGAATCATCACACTGCATTCCCGACACAGCTACAACACACGAGCCCAAGCTCGTCAAAGGATGTCTGAATAGTACTGTGAAATAGATAGAGTTAACAATGAATTGAGTGAGCTCTGAGGAGGAATGAGGCAGATTCTAGAAGCTATTAACATCATGAAAGCAAAGATGGATACACAGGCCATGGTGGTCTCCGAGATTATCACTACAACTGTGGAACCTCCTGCTACTATCACCAGTTCTCCGTTGGGTATACCCTTTGACTTCATACGTGCTATGGTTCCTATTTCTACTCAGCAAACTGTTCCTTTAGATCATCAAACTATTCCCACCTTCACTCCAACAGCGGTGCAAACTCAAGTGCACCCAGTTTTTTAGAACCCATATCCGATTTATGATTGTGTTGATATGTCTGAAGAGGGGGATGATCGACATGAAAGGCTAAAAGAAAGTGTAGAGACAATTCAGAGAAAATGAAAGCCATGGAGGGGAGTAATGTATCTAGTACTGATGCTAAAGACATGTGTTTAGTCTCAGGTTTGGTAATTCCACCCAAGTTCAAACTGCCCAATTTTGACCTATACTCAGGTGCGACCTGTCCTAAGTCGCATTTGGTCATGTATTACTGACGAATGGCTGCATTTATGGATAATGACAAGTTGATGATCCACTGTTTCCAAGATAGTTTAAAAGGGGCTGCTGCAAAGTGGTATTTGACTTTGGACCAATCTAGGATCCAATGTTTTCAAGACGTATCTGATGCTTTTGTAAAGCATTACAAATATAACATGGACCTGGCGCCAGATCGTAGACAACTTCTGAGTATGTCACAAAATAATTCCGAGTCTTTTAAAGAATATGCGCAGAGATGGAGAGAACTGGCTTCACAGGTAGAGCCACCTTTATCTGAAAAGGAGTTAACTTATTGGTTTGTTGACATGGTGAGACTGGAATTCTACGAAAGGATGATCAGTAGTGTGTCTGCTAATTTTTCTGATATTGTGGTTGTGGGGGTTAAAGTAGAACTTGGTCTGAAGAGTGGGAAAATGACCAAGGGAGCTGGTAGTTTGAGCAACGGTGCCAAGAAATCCTTCAAAAAGGAAGGAGATACCGGTGTGGTGATGACAAACAAAGAGAAGAAAAATCAGTCCTGGAAACGTCAGCAGCAACAGCAGTGCTATGATCAATATCCTGTCTATCTTATTCAGCAACTTTATGTGGCCACCATCGCGCCAACATTCAACAACCAAGCTTCTGTCTATCAGCCGGTTCCTCAACCACCAATCTATCAACGAGCGCCCAACGCTTCTGCTTATCCATAATGGACTCAAGTTTCTTGTCAGAATATTCCAGGTAAAAGACATGGTGGTAGGTCTTCGATTCCTCCCATTCCTATGACGTATACAGCGTTGTATCCTTCTTTGGTACAATAAGGATTAATAACTACAAGATCATCAGGCCCACCTCCTGATCCGCTTCCACCTTCTTACAATCCCTATGCTCATTGTGCATTCCATGAAGGTGCACCAGACCATAATTTAGAAGGTTTTTTTTGCTTTGAAGCATATTGTGAGGGATTTAGTGGAGAGAAATATTTTGTCTTTCGATGACTCTCAGCCTAATATCAAGAACAAACCTTGCTCGCTCATGGGATGATTAATGTTGTGGAGGATGTATCAAGACAAAGATGGATTAGGGGTCTGTGATTGAGCTCCTCATTGATTTTCTATATTTGATTCCCTAAAGCTGGCAATCTTTTTGTTGTTTCAGCAATTTTGTTGTTTTTTTCTTTGCAATGTTGAATTTGTATTTGCTTATAGGATGTTGTACTTTCAAATTGGCAAGATTAATGAAGCGTTTATGCATCTTTTGATTAAGTTCATTCGCTTCACTCATTTACTTTTATGCAAAAAAAAAATATCTTTATCTTGTTTCCACTTATCAAATTGTTGTTAAGCAAAGATTAGGGAGGATGATGAAAATATTATCCATAATTATTGTGGTGTGCTTTCGATTAAACCTTGGCGAGGATGTAAGATATTGTTTCAATTCCCAAACACCGGAGAAATAAGGAAGATAATACCTTGTTAACTCTTCGAGCCTAGAAGTAGGAGTTTTCTTTCCCTACACAAAAAACCCTTTAATCTCAACCTTGGGGCAGGGTAGTTCTCAGTCTAACTTGGTTATGCATTCGAACGCAAGCGCTTCATGCAAGACACCACTCAACTCTCTCAAATCAAGTAACAATAAAAAAGAAGAGGTCTCAAAACCTCTACAAAGAAAAAGAGAGGTGTCAAAATCTCAGCGAAGACAAGAAGAGGTCTCAAAACCTCAACAAAGACAAAGACGAGGTCTCATAACCTCAAAAAAGGGGACAAGACGAGGTCTCAAAACCTCAACAAAGACAAGAAGAGGTCTCAAAACCTCAACAATAAAGGATAACCAAATGTTACAAGGGAGTAATGACTATCCAAGGTGTCTGAATCATCATCAACTACCATCAGTTCATTCCTATGGGAATCTGAATGTATAGCCTGTGTTAACTGAGCTTAGGATTGGAGTTCATCACGAAGATTGGGTGGGGACCAAACAAACTTTGAGCCTTTATCCTTTGTTTCATAAACCGTGAACCCCAGCCACATTACAACCCTTAAAAGACCTAATTGAGGTAAGGTTGTTTTGAAAGCATACTACAGCAAGGTTGATTAACCTGACTCCTAATGATCTTTGCTATTTGCGTGTTTTGATCACTTCATCTGTCATTCTGTAAATGACTAGATCCACCTTTATTTTTGATTTAATCATTCCACCGTGTGTGTTTCATCAATAAACTTTGATTTCAAAAGCTTGCATGAATTTTACATTAAGATTGCCAATTTTTAAACAAACAATACTTGTTTGTAAAATAATTCAATATCAAAGGAATCCCATCAAATGCAGCCAGCTAGGGAATTTGACTTGATGAAGGGCTCAGTCTGGGGCATCTCCTCCGTAGACCAAACATCCCAAGAGCTACTAAATCAGGGGCATTTTCTCTTCAAAATTTCATAATATTGGGACAAGTCTTCTTGAGGTCATCTTATGACAAATTTGGACTCCAATGACCCACCAACAGGGGCAAGTTTGTTCCTCAGTCGACAACAACCAGTCTGAAGCACAGGTTCAAGGACCTTGTTGTGTAAATGCAGTTAATCTGGGGCAGTTATGCCAAAATTCATTAATCTCTCCAGGAGTTTGAAGATATTGAAGCATATTGTATGCCAATTCTTCTGTAAAATCCTCTTGGAACTTTTTTTTCTGACAGACCATGTACTCTGGGGCAGATGAGTTTTGCAGAACTACTCATCTTTTGTGATATCTTTTGCTAGCTCCCCAGTAAGCTGTTTACTTCAGCTAATCTTGGCAATTCTCCATGGATTTCCTCCTCTAGTAAAGAAATCAAGCTCGTGATGGCAATCCTAATGAAGTCATGATACTCTTCTTACCAGAGAAGGTCTTAATCTTGAAGAAGAACTACTGATTCTGCAAGTTCATCCCCATTATTGGTCCAATCTGATGAGTTTGGCTGGGTATCCTTGTCGAGATGTTTATTTCATCTCCAGTCTCGCTTCCTTTTGTCTGTTTTGTCAGAATAAGCATAAACATGGCATACATGCATTCTCATATGCATAGCAGCTTAGCATCTCTGCTACCCTTTTTTGGTGTTTACCTGCTTTGTTCACTTTGGTGTTCATCTCCCCAAGTGACTGGGTTTGTCTTTTCTCTCCAATAGAGTTGTCAGCCCTATGCATAAAGTGCCCATCCTTTCTTTCTAGAATGTCATCTAGTCACATTTAGACTTGATGACCAATCATTCTAGATACCTTTATTGGAGCCCATCTTTTGGTTCTTTCTCCTTCTAAAGTGTCAATCGGCCATACTTGAACCTATTGTTCCATCACTTTGGATGTATTTTCCCAATGAAGGCCATCTTTCCGGTTCAACCTTCATTGAGGACCCTTTCTTTCTAGAATGTCATCTAGTTACGTTTAGACTTGATGATCAATCATTCTAGATACCTTTATTAGAGCCCATCTTTTGGTTCTATCTCCAATGAGGTTCTTTTCCCTCCTAAAGTGCCAATCGGTCATACTTGAACCTGTTGTTCCATCACTTTGGATGTCTTAGATGTTTTGCTTTTCCCAGTGAAGACCGTCTTTTCGGTTCAACCTTCATTGAGGACCCTTTCTTTCTAGAATGTCATCTAGTCACGTTTAGACTTGATGATCAATCATTCTAGATACCTTTATTGGAGCCCATGTTTTGGTTCTATCTCCAACGAGGTTCTTTTCCCTCCTAAAGTGTCAATCGGTCATACTTGAACATGTTGTTCCATCACTTTGGATGTCTTAGATGTTTTTCTTTTCCCAGTGAAGACCGTCTTTCTGGTTCAACCTTCATTGAGGATCCTTTATTTCTAGAATATCATCTAGTCACGTTTAGACTTGATGATCAATCATTCTAGGTACCTTTATTGGAGCCCATCTTTTGGTTCTACTTCCAATAAGGTTTCTTTTCAGAGTGTCGGCCAGTCATACATGGATTTGTTGATCCACTACTCTGGATATTCCCCAGTAGATACCATCTCTTGATTTTACCACCAGCAAGGATCTTTCCCTTCTAAAGCATCACCCAGGTCAAATGTGAACTTAAACTCAAAGTCCAACTCATATTGGCATTCAAAGTCCAACTCATATTGCCATTCAAAAGTCCAACTCATATTGGCATTCAAAGTTCAGCTCATACTGGCACTTCAAATCCCGCTCATACTGGTACCCAAAGTCCAACTCATACTGGCATTTCAAATATAGCTCATACTGAAACCCAAAGTTTATCTCCGTCTTTTCTGGTTTTTCTTGAAGATCCCGTTTGAACTCTTCAATATAAGAAAATCCCATAAAATCTTTTGTTGATGTCTATCCCCTTATTTCAAGATGATCCCCAGTGGAGATCATAGCTTCTGTCTGGTTTCATGCCCAGTAAGAATGCGTCTTATTTCCCCAGTGTCGTCCGGTCACCTATGAACATGTCGTTCATCTCCCTGGATCTTTCCCCAATAGAGAACACCTCTACGGCTCCTATCTCCAGTGAGGATTTGTGGGATTTTTCCCCTTTATTTTTTCATCCCCAGTGTTGCCTCAGAGTCTCCCCAGTGAGTCTCTTTTGCCGGTCAGCTTGTATCCCCATTGAGTCTTCCTCATGGATACTAACCTTCATCCATCCCCAGTAATGCTCACCTGTGGTTGTGTGACCTTTATCTTTGGTGTCTTGCTTGTCTGCATCTTTGCACTATCACGACATCATAATCATCATACTATAATTTCATGGCATGTCAGCATTCACATGTCTGTCCTTAGCATTTGCATTCCATCTAAGGGCAAAAAATTTTGGTTTGCTATATTTAAATACCTTTCACCTTGATGTCCCGAGGATTTCCATTCCTCGTACCATCCGGTAAAGCTATTCAAATAGGGGCAACTGTTGTACCACAAATTTTACCCCTTAGATGTCATAACATCTTGCACTTACATGTAGGGATCAGTCATCTGTGCATTATTAACTAACCACCATATCTTGCTAGTTTGTTCTTTTTGTGAAAGCCAGGGTTTGCACAGGAAAGAGAACAAAAGTCAATAAACCAGGCTCCCACATATTTCAAGGTCTCCTAAGACATTCTTTGGCTCCATACAAGCATCACAAGTGTTCACCAGTGAATTGAGATTGGTATAAGAAGCCATCTGTTCAAGAAGGACAACTGAGGCTCCAAATGCAACCATTTGAGTTCACCTACATCTTAGAGGTCCAATCCAACAAGAAATCAAAGTGTGTCTGGTCCCTATTACAAGTGCCTTGAGCTACAAGATTCAGCATGACTCAAACCAGGGTTTTCTCAGCAACAGTCAACCAGTGCCTTTGATTTTGATCAATGCATATTTCCAAGCTTTGGGACATGATTCCACATGATACTGGACATACATAGATGCCATCTATGGGCCTTGGAAAAGAGTGAAGAAGCAAGATCCTCAAAGACCATCCATTGGAATTCCTGAGGAAATTAGGGTTTTGACCAAAGAAATCGAGCCTCTGATTCTGATGTTATTGGATCAAAATGAAGTATCTGAGCCATGTCTCATTTTAATATGATCGACCATTGACTGAGGACATGAGGAATCGGCACTTGTGAATTTTACTTTATTTGAGAAAAGAAAAAGAAAAAAAAGGAAAAGAAAAAAAAGAAAAAGAAAAGAAAAAACAATGTGGTGGCACCCACCACACTATACATGGTGCCCACCACCTTAAGAAAGTATGGCGCCCACCACACAAGAAGTTTGGCGCCTGCCATAGTACTTTGTGGCACTTTGCCATTTTATTTTTATTTTTATTTTGTGATTCTGCATTTTTTTCAAGCACACTTAAGAAAAATATAATAATAGGTTTTAATCAGAAAGATATACAAGTGGACGGTTTGGCGTGAGAGAAACTTTTCAGAAGCATGGCCCCTCTCCATCAGCACACAAAAGCAACCTACCATTCTGATCAGTCACTGTGCCTTGAAGATTTTTCAAATCTCAACCAGCTCACTTGCACGAAGAAAATATGAAAAAGGGTGTTTTGGACAATATGAAAAATCATACCATACCCCCACTTTTTCCTATAAATAGAGGCTCAAACCTCTTCTCAAAGGACACCAGTATTCACCCTAAAAAAATAAGTTGAATACTCTCTTTCTGCCTCACTGATTCTACTGATTCTTGGAAATTTGTAAGTACGTTGTGGCAAGAATTTTTTAGAAGAAGTTCATCATTTTTTTCAGAATACGTACTTGTGAAAGAGGCAGTGGACTTTCTCCACTAGGTAACACACACTCCTTGTTTACTTCGTTTTCAGAATGCCATGATCATTACTCCATGCTGTTATCATATTGGTTATCATGTTAATGACTAATTCTTGAATAAACATTGTGAATCGTAATGTGTGATTTTCAACGTAACTGGATTCGTGATTGTTGTTTGAACTGGATTCGTGAATGTTGTTTGAACTAAAAAAAGTGATGATGGCACCCGCCACACATTTTGATGGCACTTGCCATGAGTGAATAATGCTTGCCATACTTTGTTTTATTTTATTTTTATGTTGGCTTGATGGCACCCGCCATACATTTTGCAGGCACTTGGTACAAGTGAACAGTGCCTGCCACTATTACATTACCTAAGGTGGCGCCTACCACCATCACATAACCATTACTTCATGAAAAGGTGGCGCCTGCCACCATGAATAGTGCATGTCATGCATTAAGGTGGCACTTGCCACCATGAACAATGGCTGCCATGAAAATAAGTGTGGCGAGTGCCACACTGTGTAGCACTTAATTTAGTTTTTTTTAATTATTTGTTTCACCTCTCATAATTACTCCATTTTCTTTCTAAAAGTTCAAAAAACAAAAAACATGTATCACCTTATGTTTAATTCCTAGATTTTCTTGTGAAAACTATCATTTTTTTCTTAAAAACTTTTAAGAACTCTTTTGAGTTTTCTGTGTTGTTTGAAAATTTGTTCCTTGACTTGAACAACGCCATTCTGTTAGGATGTTGTTTGTAAGTCTTGACTTGTGCTGCTAAGATCATCACTCACCATGCCCCTGATTTTAAACGTGGAAAATGTTCATCCTTGAAATTTCAGTTTGATTCGTGTTTGCTGTTTTTGAACCATTGAAATCATATTATTCATTCAACTTTTGCTTATAAGTCGTCCCCCCCCTTCCAAAGGAAAGTCTCTCTATTGACCTCATAGTCATAGAAAGCTCATTACCAGCTTTGACCTCATAGTCATAGCCACCTCCCTCCTTGACCTCATAGTCATAGGATACCAGCTTTGACCTCATAGTCATAGCCACCTCCCTCCTTGACCTCATAGTCATAGGATACCAGCTTTGACCTCATAGTCATAGCCACCTCCCTCATTGACCTCATAGTCATAGGATACCAGCCTTGACCTCATAGTCATGGCCACCTTTTATGTGACCTCATAGTCATAGGATACTTTCCCTTTGCCTCATAGTTATTCACCTCTTACAACTTACAACAAGTTAGAGTTCTTGGACTCTATGTGAACTCATAATCTTGAGTATTCACTCCCCCCATCACAACTTAGACTTAGAGAATTTCTTAAACTCTACATGAGTTCAAACTCATTCCCCTTGGAACTTTGGCCGCGGTTAATGGTTCCTCCTTCACCCTTAGTTAGGTGAACTACGGTTGCTCTGATTCTTTAGTCAGATACGTAGGCACAAGATGCGACGTCTTCGCGAGCAAACTTAGTATATACCCCCTAGGTCCTTACCTCTAGCATTTTAGATCTTTACCTTTACCCTTATCAGATTTCCATAGCAAGCAAACATAACATAACACAAACATTAACAATAGGTTCCTGTAGAGTACTACAGATACTTAGGGTGCTAATACCTTCCCTTAGTATAACCAACCCCCGATCCCCGATCTCTTAGCTGTGTCTTCACATGGCGCAAAAGGGTTTTCTTTCGATCTTTACCCTTTCCTTTGGATAAATCAAAGCTTGATGGTGAATTTCAATGTTTTGTGATGCAAGCTAATTAATAGCTTGTTATCCGATTCTCACCGCAACACTATGGAATGCCAACATCTATGATGGCAAACTTGCATAACACCGTTTCAACATTCTTAGAACCAGTAATGAATGTTACTTTACCATTACAAGGATTAGGATCTGGGATAAACATGGGTCGAAGTAGCTAGCCTTTATGAATAAGTTATTCCACCCAAATACCAAGTTTGACTAATAATTCCGCAGCGGTTATTAGGCAGCAAATGGATGAGAGTAATCACGAAATGGTCCAAATGTTGGCCCAAACAATGGGGACGATTTTTAATCCCCTAATCTAAAGTACTACTCAATCCAACCAATAAATGACAGCCCAGATGACATGCCTTGCAGATTTTGTTGGAGTACCACAACCTCCTTGACATCCCCTGAGAGAATACATATTAGAAAATCAGGGAGGAGGACTCCTCGAAGAAGATCCTACCATTAATCAAGTTCAGCAAAACCAAGGAAACCCGCCCCATGCAAATCTAGTCAGTCCAGGAGTAGCGGTCGAACAGCCTAGGGTTGAACCCCCCAGAGGCCAACCTCAAATCCCAATTGAGGAGAGACCTAGGGTAGTAATGGTAAATAGGAATCAAAATGCTGATAACGTTGTCCAGCAGATTCAACGTGATGATATGGTCGCAGATAATAACTTAGCAGCCATGGTTGAAAGAATAATGGCGCGAAATGGGGTTAACTTTGGTCTTTAGAGACCAAATTATACTTCGCCATTGTCAGAGTATATCTTACAAATAGTTTTACCCCCTAGATGGAAAGTTCCTAAATTCACCAAATTCTCTGGGGACACCACTGAATCCACTGTCGAACATGTGGCTAGGTACTTTATAGAGGCTGGAGAGATTTCGAATAATGAAAACCTTAGGGTAAAATATTTCCCAAGTTCTCTCACTAAAAACGCTTTTACATGGTTTACAAACTTGCCACCGAATTTGATCCATACCTGGACCCAGTTAGAAAGATTGTTCCACGAACAGTTTTATATGGGGCAAACCAAGATCAGCCTGAAGGAATTGGCAAGTATCAAATGAAAGTTTACAGAGCCAATAGATGATTACCTGAATAGGTCTCGATTGCTTAAAGCAAGGTGCTTTACTCGAGTTCCCGAACATGAGTTGGTCGAAATGGCCGCTGGTGATCTCGACTACTAAATTAGAAAGAAATTAGATACCCAGTACTTGAGAGATATGGCCCAATTGGCTGACAGAGTTCAACAGGTCGGGCGATTAAAAGCTGAAAAAGTAAGCGCAAACAAAAATAGAAAAGAGAGGGTAGCCTACGTTAGAATTAGTGAAGACGACGAAGAAACACATAATGAGTCATTAGACCTCGACAAAAATGAGGTCCACCTTGCTGAACTAAAGCAGAGACCACATTATGCCTATAAAGTCTTGGCCCCTTCGAATAGGAAAAACCCAGTCGAACCAGAAAAGAACGTAGATTTCCTAAGAAAGCTTACACATTCGACGTCACTAAATGTGACGAAATCTTCGACTTGTTAGTTAAGGATGGCCAAATGATAGTGCCTCCTGGTGTTAAAATGCCACCTTTAGAGCAAAGAAAAAAGAGAGGTTTTTGTAAGTATCACAATTTCTTGGGTCATAAAACATCTCAATGTTTTCTTGTCAGGGACCTCATTCAAAATGACATCAAGGATGGAAGGCTAAGGTTTGGAGAAAAAGTGAAGACTCAGATGAAAAATTGATGCTGACTTTTTGCAACTAGTTGATGCTCATTTCACTGAACCTATTGTTGTTAATATGATCGAAGTTACTGATGACTTCGCTCACAACATCAATATGATCGAAGCCACTGATGACTTTATCAATGATGTTGTCATGGTTAAGATCACTGAGGATCTTGACGAGAAGATGATGAAAGATTGTATGTGTGAGGTTACTGATGGCCTCACCAAAGGAATCGTCGAAGACTGTAACAATGAAACTGTTGATGGTTTCGATACTACAGGAATCACTGAGGATTCTAATTTGGCAATGGTAACAGAAGAAGCCTCTGATGGTTTCGTACGGATGGATAATTTGAATAAGGCTAATGATGGCCTTACAATGAAGTTCCAAAGTTTGGACATTACTGAGGATGTCGCTATGGATGTTAACATGGTCGAAGTTTCACAAGAGACTTCGATGGAGATTGTCGAAGAACAACGACAAGAGGAATACAACAAATTGACTTTCCCGAAGAAAGAGGAGAGCCTGGTTGATTTCATACATATGTGCCAGAAGAAAAAGTCAGAGGTTATGCTCTGTCCAAGGTGTAGTGCCGTGTTCGATAAGAAAATGGCCCAAAACATGAAGGGAGTTCGACTGGCAAAGGCCAGAGGAAACTGGAGAGACTCTGGTAGCCACCAATGTTTCGACAAAAAGAGGCCATACAGGGGGCATGATCAAGCGAAGCCAGGATTCCCAGGTGCCAAACCCACACTTTCAAGCCAACTGCAGAGGCTTCTAGAGGAAAATGGGCAAAGCCTGTCGAAGATAAAGACAGAGAGAGAGACCAACAAAAGTGGCAGAACTTCGAGGTTAACAGGGGTTCATCGATTGGGTACCGTAGGGAGTTCCAGACCTCCAAGAAGTCAGCCTATATCTCTGAGAATTACAAAGGCAAGAATCCGATTACTAGATCCCAATGGATAAGGGAGCAAAGGAGAAGGAAGGCAGAAAGGGAGGCTAAAGAAAATCAGAAAGTTGAATCAAGCACCAATGTGCCTGCTGAAAAGAATGAGAAAAAGGAGTTAAAATCTGTCGAAAAGAAGCCTGTGGAGGGGAAGGTGTTTTCCACTCAAGAAGAAAAGGCTAAAATGGAATGTGATCGTTCGATTGCTGAAGACAAGATGCTTACTGATGATTTTGATACAAATTCAGAAGCATCTTTATATATTATGGTTAATGTAGTATCTGTGTTACCAAGGGAGTTCGACCAAATTACTGAGGTCGAAGAGCTGGAAGATAACACTGACATAGAGATGGCCACTCATAGGTCATTTTGTTACTATGTTATGAACAACGGTTGTGTAGAAGAACATAATGCATTCTTCGAAAGATCTAATGAGGCTATGAAAAGTCACTTAAAGCCTCTCTTTATCACATGAAAAATCAAAGATGTGCTAGTCAACAAGATCCTGGTAGATTGTGGTGCAGAGGTAAACCTGATGTAGCATTTCATGCTGAGAAAGATAGGAAAGTTCGACACGGACACGAAACTCCACAATATGGTGTTGTCCAACTATGAAGGAAGGGTTGACACCACATTGAGAGTTATTCAAATTGACTTGATGGTAGCAACAATTACAAGACCGACCATGTTCATGGTTGTGGAGACTAAGGCTAACTATAACTTATTGTTAGGACGTAAATGGATTCATGGCATAGGAGCTGTGTCATCATCAATGCATCAGAGGATTACCATCTGGCGAACGGATGGTATTGTGGAAAATATCGAATTCGATCAGAGCTATTTCATGGCTTCAGTTAATCATGTTGATAAACGTAGTTTCGACAAACATTTGGCTAATATTGCTCCTTGCAATCCAACCAGTTTTGCATTTACTCCAGATGATAATGCATATTGCTCTTTGTACCTGCACCCCACCGAAGATTTTTAGTGGGATCGAGATATTGTGGGCGAAGACAACCTTGCAAACATAGGGACATTTGGAATTAACCCAACAGGTTAGGGGAGCGAATTTGGTGATGATCACTGAGTTGCCAGCGCTCGAAAGAATTTCGGCTTACATAGCCGAAAATAAGCTAAAAGCGGCCTTGGAGGCTGCGATAAAATTCATGGTTGTCAAAGCCAAGAAGGAATCATGTCAAGAAAGTCCTGGTAAGGACTTCAAACCAGAGCCACCTGATAAGGCTTAGGATGAAGTACAAGGCCAGAGGCTCGACGATATCTATGATGACGAGCCTTTGGGGTTCGAGAAGGATCCACTAGCAACTAACATCAAAATGCTAGCGTAAGATCCACTTGAAAAAGTCGACTTGGGAGATGGGGCGACAAAAACTCCAATGTACATCAGTGGCAATATCAACCCTCAACTCAGAGTTGAACTAGTTCAATTGTTGAAGGAGTTCAGAGACTGCTTTGCATGGGATTATAACGAGATGTCTGGTTTAGAAAGAGAGCTGGTTGAATTAAAGTTTCCAATCAAGCCTGGGAAGAAACCCATTAAGAAAAATCTAAGGTGGTTTGCACCTGAAATTCTCTCGAAGATTATAGAGGAGGTCGAAAGACTTTTGCGATGCAAGTTCAACCGCACAGCCACGTATGTCGAATGGCTTTCAAATATCGTGCCAGTTATTATGAAGAATGGT
This sequence comes from Lathyrus tuberosus, assembly GCA_022829125.1. NCBI lineage: Eukaryota > Viridiplantae > Streptophyta > Magnoliopsida > Fabales > Fabaceae > Lathyrus > Lathyrus tuberosus. The sequence continues at coordinate 5,318,437 of JALAZF010000103.1, forward strand.
ACTTTGAGGGTTTGCATAGACTTTAGAGATTTAAATAATGCAACCCCAAAGGATGAATATTCGATGTCAGTGGCAGAAATATTGATTGATTCTGCCGCAGGACATGAATACCTGAGTATGCTTGATGGATATTCGGGGTATAATCAGATTTTCATTGCTGAAGAGGATGTCCCAAAAACAACATTTCGATGTCCTGGAGCATTAGGCACTTATAAGTGAGTGGTGATGCCTTTCGGCTTAAAAAGTGATGGGGCAACTTACCAAAGGGCAATGAATTTGATTTTCCATGATTTTATTGAGACTTTTATGCAGATCTATAATGATGATATTGTTGTAAAGTCAATTTTAGGGAAAAATCACATAGACCATTTGTCATACCCCAAATTTTTACCCTAGATTTCATCACCATTCTAGGAAGAATTACACATTACATTGCTATCCCTAACCTTTGTTTAAGTCTGTTTCTTGTTTTTGCTTCATCAAATTAGGGTTTTGCCCAAGAGAATCCAGAGAATCTTCACATGATCAGTCAATGTTTTGGAATGATCATCAACTTATCAAGCTTACATACACTCAAGAGACCTCTCCTTATCAAGAATCAAGTGCAGTATGGTCTCATTATAAGTTCATTGGAGCTCAAATTCATCTGGTCACAAATTAGGGTTTTGCTTGGAAAAGTCAATTGTGCCTTTGACTTTTGATCAAAGCATGATCCCAAACTTTGGGACATGATCCAAAACACTAAAATACATCCTTGGATTACATCCATGATGTTTTAAAGATTCAAGAATGCAAGATCATTGAAGATCACAGAGTTGAATTAATCTAGTACACAAGCTTTATCTGACAAAGTCAACCCTTTGACTTTTAGGGTTTTTGGTCCAAATTGAGGTATTCAAGCCAAATTTCATCAAGACATGTTGGATCATTGAATTTGGGCATGAAAAACAAAGATTTGGAAGGCTTCTTGCAAAAGGGGCAAAGTTGAGGAAGAAATTTTTTTCTAAGTATGGAAAGAAAACCTAGTTTTATCACCAACTTTGGAAGGTCATAACTCTCAATCCACACATCCATTTTTTGTGCTCCAAATCTCAAATTAAATCCCTCAAAATATACTACAACTTTGTATGATAGGAGGAAACCTCAAAAAATGCTTAGATTTTGAGTTATGAAGCTTCAAAGTTTTGAAAAATCTTTGAACACTTAGAATTTTTTCAAGGCAGATTTTGGTCCTTAGAAGCAACAATATTTGAAGCTAGTTTTCACTATGATCCTTTGAGATTCAAGATTTTTGTCAAACATGAAAGTTGTAGAGCATGTTTAGGGCTTTCCAAAAAGTACAAGAACTCCTCCATAGCATTTGTGAGCAAGGAGTTTCAAAGGGAAGAAGTTGAGGTCCTAAACTTAATATTTAGGTCATGATCATGTTGATTCGTGTTGCAAAACCATTCCAAACCTGCATGATCTTGCTTTTCAGACCTTGTTGCCTCTAAATCTACCTTTGATCAGAAGTTTGTACTAGTTTTGAGGCACTACACAGAGGTTTGAGCATCAATTCAAAATTGCATTCCATTTATGGAGGTTTTGGCCATAAAGGTCACAACGCCACTCTTGAAAAGTGACTTTAATCAAAAAGCTGGTTTGCCTTGAGACCTTAACTTGTTTCTTCTCCAGAAGCAAGATCTAAAAGATTGCAATTACTCAAGATATCTTTGTACCTTGCATTGGAACCATGAAAACCACCAAACCATCCAATTGAACTCCAATCAAACCATGAAACTATCTAGTTGTAATTCTGCACAACCTGCTCTTCATCCTTGCCCTATAAATAAAGGCTTAATTCTTGTTTCAAAACACAACAAAAACACACCTCAAAGCACATCAAAGCCCTCCCATATCGGAATTGGTACTTCAAGTCACCACTTGAAACCAAGAATCATCATTCTGCAAAACATCACCTAAAACTTGTTACAGTCATAAAACCTCTAATCCAATCTTTCACACAAACCACAAAACACCTCATAAGAGTGTCTAAACCATCACAACCATCCAAAACCTCATAAATCAAAAAGTCAACCCTCAACCCCTTTGAAGTTTGACTTTCTGCATTTTTCCATCCAAAACATTGTCCAATACATTTCCAAGCCTTCCAACCCTACAAATCCTTACAAAAATCATCCTTAAGTTGTTCAAAGTTTGGTTAGTGAACTGTAGCATCATTTTCTTGAAGTTCACTCTTGATCACTTTGGTCATTTTTTGCAAAAAAAGAGGTATATCTTGTTCCAGTCAACTTCTTTGGGTTCTGTCATACCCTAATTTTTTACCGTAAGATTCCACGACTTTTTGCATCATCTTGCATGTCTGCATGATTTATTACTAACAAGTTTGTGTAGGAATTTTAATTTCCAGTGGAGATAGTACTTTTTCTCACAGTTCAGAGTTTCAAGACGTGACCGTTGAATTCTGGTTCAAAAGGTTTCTACTTGTTATTTTCCTCAGAGTTTCTCAGAAGTTTCAGTGTGTTTCAAGAAGAATTAAGGCTCCCTGTTTATTGGTGCCGAGCATGGTCGTTTGAGGACTGGTTATGATTTTCGCGGTAAGTGATATTACAGGTTATATCTTCATGGTTTGTGTACCAAGTTCGTCATCATCCAAATCTTTCTTTGACGATGCAAGAAACAAGAATTAAGTTTGATCCCAGAGAAATTTTAGTGGAACCATAATTTGTTCTTTGGATTTTTAAGAGAAAAATTGAATTGATGATCTTCAACAATCACATCGCATCGTGGCGTGGTGTTTTGTTCCCATAGTAGCTGAACTTCTTTCTCGATTTATTCAGGCAACACGACTTCATTCATAACAGCTTCAGTAACTGCACGGCGGCGGTAACTTTTTAATCATATTTTTCATTCTGTTTTCATTATGCTTGTCATTTAGACTTGGTTGTTCACTGCTATTTCTTTTTTGTGCTTTAGATATTATGACGAATTGGTGTAATTAGTGTGGTTGCGGCTGTTGATTATAGTGTGTTGCGGTTGTTTGCGTTGTTAACTCTGAATAACATTACATCTTTGAGTTATTGTGTGTGAAATTCTTACATTTTGGTTTTGTTTTCATTTCGGTTTAAGTTCTGCAAGGTACTGATATTATTTTGTAAATAATACTGACATGATGCTGTTGCTTCTTATTTCCATATTAAAAAAGACTTTTAGTTTTTATTTTTCTTTCCTAAGAAATAAACGTTTTGATCAATACAAATGAATGTTATGTTAACTTTTAGGAAACCATGAACCTGTTCTAATTTCACATACCAGTATATGTAATTAATAGTGAAAGTAGTTATATTACTATTAGCATTTTAAATAAATTGTGGATTTATTAGCATACTGATAGATTAGTTCAGCAAGCTGACATTTTGTTTTGACTATTTTATGTTTATATGTGTGTATGCTTCGGTGTTTAACAAATAGTGTATATAACTTGCAAATAGTGTAATTAGCTTGTGTTGTTATTTATTTTTCTTTTTATACCACTTCATTTTTTATTGGGAATTGTAAACTGTTTCTAAACATGTTTTTCTGATAGGCTGTTTGTGAATATGGTAATCATATTAATCATAGTGTTTGTTTGTTTGACACAAATTTTAATTAAAATGTTAACTACTTGTCAAATATCATAATAACATTTGCATTGTGTTAATTATTCTGTTACTGCAACGTGATAATGAAAACATGATACAATTTTTTTCTTTTCTTTTCTTTTAATATTGATTTTGAAATTGTTTTAATTTTAGTTTAGTCTAGAACTATTTTTTTTATTCAATAATTTCAATTTAGATTTCATTTTTTATTTATTATGATATTTGTTTAGATATTGTGAATTAATCTTGTCCTAATATTTTTAGAATTAATATTGGTTTAGAGTTTATAACTTGATATTTGCTTAGCTTGTGATGTTAGCTTGAAATAGTATTTTCAATATCATTGGAACCTTTCTTTAGCATTTCTAATTATTAGTTTTTAATCAACTTGGACTTCTAACTTTCGTGTTTTGTAGTTTAGGATCTCTTTGTCGATCTTGTGGTTTCGTTTTATCTTGACTATGTCACTTGTTTACTATCTTGTGCTCGTTTTTGCCATCATATTATTTTCTCTGTACTTAAATCTATTTTGTGTCTGGTACCTCTGCGATTTGATCATATTTTCTCGTATTGCTTAGTCCCCCCAATTTCCAAAGGAAAAGTATCACCCTGTTAACTACCTTTAAAATCTTCCATTTATTCTAACCTTAGGATCGGAGTCACCGTACTCCATACATGTGTTCTACCATGGGCACTTTCTACCCTTTTTCAACTCAACTTTAACTTTAGAGTCACCACACTCTATGTAGCGTCTTGCCATAGACGTTACCTCCCCTGGAACCTTGACCAACGTCAAGAGTTCCTTACCCTCTTTGAGGGGAACTACGGATACTCTGATTCCACTCCCGTCAGGATACGTAGGCACAAGATGCGATGTCTTGGCGAGTATACTTAGATACTAACCTCTAGGTCTTTCCCTTAGCACATACCCTTAGCAAGCGAGCAATAAATAACATAAATAATAACAAGAGATTCCTGTAGAGTACTACAGACGTTTAGGATGCTAATACCTTCCCTAAGCGTAACCAACCCCCGAACCTAGATTCTCTTATTAGGATTTTCGATCTTTAACCCTTTCCTTTGGATAAAATAAAGACCGATGGTGAATATTAAGATTTGTGATCCTAGTTAACATAATAGCTATGGTATTCGATTCTCACTGTGACAGGTTCCAAGCATCTAGAAAGGTCCAAGGAGGTTCATTGAAGCAAACAAGACCATTGGAACACTTCTGGCACAACTATCTTGAAAACTACAACTTTGACTCCAAGAGGTAAGTCAATTACAACTTGAACTTTCAAGAGCATGATGTGTTTTGATGTGCATTGTGTAGGAATGTTTTAGTTATGATGTTTGTAGCATGCTTGAACTTGCTTTGGTTATTATTCATGACTGTATGAGCTATTACCATAGAATTTGCAAATTTGTGGTTTTCATGAGGTCATTGTCGTGTTTTATGTTACAAGTATTTTCAGCCAAAACCAATTATGCCATTATGTTCCTTGCTAAAAATTGAGTGAGTTTGATATTTATTTTGTGCGTTTTCATGGAGTTTTGAAGGAGATATAGTTACTTTTGCAAATTGGTGATGCTTGGTTACATTCTGGCCATGGCGTGTTTTTTGGATTTTCAACTAGGTTTCCCTTATATTATTTTGGTTCCATTGAGTAAATGGATGTAACAGGCCACCCCAGTGGCGCAAACCTTGCCTTGTTGTGTCTTGAAACCAATGTGTCATGGGTTCGATCCTTAGATATCACCCTTTTGCTCAGTGTTGCTGCGCCTTTAGCATTTAGGTTTGTTTTTCACATTTGTTGTGATGTGCGCACCCTATGTACAAGCCATTCACATGGCTCAGTTGGCTAGTAGTTTTAGCATGAACCCATAGGACGTGAGTTCAACACTCACTTGGACCATTTCCCTTATTCTTAGCACCTATTTTCTTCTATTTTCTTTGCAAATTCAAATGATCATAACTTCTTCATTTTTAATCCTTTTTGACCCATTCTTTTTGCAAAATATTCATGATGTTGTCTATTTTCTATTTATGAAATTAGATTTCAAAAAATAATTATTTTTGTGACACTTATTAATGTTTAAAGTGAGTGTCCTTTTAAAGTTTTCTTAAGGACCATTTTGTTTCTTTGGCTGGTTCCATTGATTTTCTTTGCACATATGGACATGTTTGAACCATTTACAACTTATGAGAATCTTGTGTAATGTTATGGACTTGTGCATACTTGTTTGAGTTTAATTTTAATACATTTTCAAGTGTATGTTTACATACTGATATGTGTTTGAACTTTGTTCATTCCATGAAGTTTTTGCTTGGTTATTTGCCTTCAACATGTGATTCTCTTCCATGTTTACATGACTTTGATGTGTTGTGCATATATATCCTTGTTTGAGTCATACTATGTTTAGGTATCTTTAAACCTTTATTTTTTTGTCTTAAACTTGACTTTTAATACATGTTTGTATGCTTGAACCTTTGTAAGGTTTCCACTTTGTTTAAAGACCATGCTGGACCCTAATATGCATGTTTGGATGTTACCTACTTGTCTTAACATGTTCAAACTTGTTCCATGCTTAATTGTTTAAGTAATGCCTTAACTTGTTCACGTGATGTTTAAACTTTAAACATGTCATCTTTAAGCATTCTCACATGTCATACTTTGTATGCTTGCATATTCATCCACATGTTATTGTCATAAACATGTTCTTGATGTTCAAGTATGATTGGTTGTTACCATTTACTTGTTTTAAATTGTATTCATGATTAAGTAATGTCTTAACTTATCCATGTTTACTTTTAACTTTGATTGTTATCATATGCCTTGCTTTCATCCATGTTTAAGCGATGTTTCAATTTTTGCATGTTCAACTTGAACCTTGTTTTCTTTTACATGTTTGTTCCCATCCATGCTTAAGTATTGTTATAACTTATTCATACTTAAAAGTTAAATTGTATTCATGATTAAGTGGTGTTAGTTAACCTTAATGCATGCTTTCTTTGACTTTGAACCTTACTAAGATTAAGTGTTATTACAATTTATCTTCCTTTGCCTTATATTCATGATTAAGTGGTGTTAGTAAACCCTAAATCATGTTTGCCTTAATTATGTACTTGAACCTATCATCCATGATACCTTGGTCTTGTTAGAACTATATCTCATGATTTTTTAGATGTTGTAACATCTTTGTTTGATTGAACTTACTTTGGTTGTCACCATGTTGATTTAAAACTTCTTTGAACCTTTGAATATACTAGGTAGTTACCTTGTCTAATTCATGACCTTATTAAGTCCTTACTCTAAATGTTGTCACATTTATCTCTATACTTTGGTTGTAACTATATGTTTTACCTTTGTCATGTTTCCATTAACATCATGTTTGAATGTTACTTTGATTTGTTTTCAAATTGATATCATGTTTGAATATCATGTTTATTCATCTCATCCATACTTAATCATGCTTTTTTAACTTTGTCAAGTTATTTCCCCAAGTGATTTTAGCCTGTTAGCTTCCATCCTTAAGTTGCCACTTGTTCCTTAAATCCAAGGGAAAGTCTCTCTATTGACTATATATATATATATATATATATATATATATATTAGGTTTTATAATTTAGACTTAAGATAGAATGTACAAAGCTTTTGACTTTGTCAAGTCAAGTAAGTGTTAAGACATAACACTTAGCTCCCCTTTGAACCTTGATCATAATCAAGTGTTCATCCATCCTTAGTAAGGTGAACTACAAATGCTCTGATTTCACCTTGTAAGGATATGTAGGCACAAGACCGTGAAGTTTTGGCGAGCATACTTAGTGACTAAACCTTTAGGTTCCTATCCTCGCCATAAAACCAAAACACAAAACAATAGCAAACAAAAATCACAAGTACTAGTAAGAGGTTCCTATGGAATACTATATATACTTAGGATGTTAACACCTTTCCTAGGTATAACCAACCCCCATACCCAAAATCTCTTAGCATTGTCGTTACATTGCAAACTTAGAGTTTTTTTACGATCTTTACCCTTTCCCTTGGATAAATCAAAGCTTGGAGGTGAATCTTTTAAAGATTTGTGATTCAAGTTTAATCAATAGCTTGATATCAAATTCTCACCGCAACATTATCTTCGACACTCCTTTGAAAGGATGAGGAGACATGGTTTAAAAATGAATCCTCTCAAGTGTGCTTTTTGTGTGCATGCGGGGGATTTCTTAGGCTTTGTGGTCTACAAAAAGGGAATCAAAATAAATCAGAATAAGACCAAGGCCATAATGGAAGTGAAATCGCCATCAACAAAGAAGGAGTTTCAGTCATTGCTGGGCAAGATTAGTTTCTTGAGAAGGTTTATCTCGAACCTTAGCGGCAAAACTCAAGCCTTCTCGCCTCTGCTTCGACTCAACAAGGAAGGATTCGAATGGGGACAAGTTCAACAAGAGGCTTTCGACAAAATCAAGTAGTACTTGAGTCACCCTCCAATACTGATTCCACCTTGTAGAAATAGGAGTATGAGGTTGTATATATATGCATCGGATAAGACTTTAGGGAGCATGTTAGCTCAAGAAGATGAAAGTGGCGTCGAAAGAGCCATTTACTATCTTAGTAGGGTCTTGAACGATGCAGAAACTAGATATAGCACAGTCGAAAAACTATGCATGTGTTTGTACTTCTCATGTATAAAACTTAAGCATTATATAAAACCTGTTGATGTTTTTGTTTCCTCACATTTTGATGTTATAAAGCATATGTTGTCAAAACCAATTTTGCATAGTCGAATTGGTAAATGGGCATTAGCCTTAACTTAATACTCTCTAACTTATATGCCCTTAAAAGTTGTTAAGGGACAAGTAGTGGCAGACTTTATAGTTGATCACTCGATAAATGAGGAATCATTGAATTACCTCGAACTAGAACCTTGGAAGTTGTACTTCGATGGGTCGAGTCATAAAGATGGAGCAGGTGTGGGAGTCTTGATTATTTCTCCTAACAAAATTCCAACAAAATTCAAGTATAAAGTGGAAGGTCTATGCTCGAATAATGAGGCTGAATACGAGGCTCTTATAGCCAGACTTGAGATATTGTTGGAATTAGGGGCAACTCGAGTCGAAATAATAGGAGACTCAAAGTTGGTCATCGAACAAATCACAAAGGAGTACAAATGTGTGAAAGAAAATCTCATCATGTACTTCGTGATAGCCAATCGACTCTTAAAAAGATGCGAATTGGTCAGCATTCGACACATTCCTCGATTGGAAAATCAAGTAGCTAATGATTTGGCTCAGATTGCCTCTGGGTATAAAATTTCAAAGGAAAAGTTGCAAGATGCGATCGAAGTCAGAGGAAGGGTTGTGTCGGCCAAAATAGCCCTTTCAAATGTCCATAGTGAGGCATATGGGGCACATCAGGTGGGCCATAAAATGAAGTGGTTGTTAGTTCGACAAGGAATGTACTGGCCCACCATGTTGAAAGATTGTATTAAGTTTGCAAAAAGGTGTCAAGAATGTCAAGTGCATGCAGGCATACAACATGTTCCTGCGAGCGAATTGCATTCTATAGTCAAACCATTGCCCTTTAGAGGTTGGGCTTTAGATATTGTTGGAGAAACTCGACCAGCGTCATCCAAAAGTCAAAGATAAATCTTGGTTGGTATTGATTATTTTACAAAATGGATTAAAGTTATACCATTAGTGAACGTCGACCAAGAGGATGTGATTAAGTTCATTAGAAAGCACATCATCTATAGGTTTGGCATTCCAGAAACTATTACAACAAACCAAGGATCGATATTCACTGGTTGACTTTAGGGAAATGGTCTCCTAAATGGGAAGGTCCCTTTCGAGTTATTCAAGTATTCTCTAACGGAGCATATGAGATCGAAGAGTTAAGCGAGGATAAAAGGATCTTGAGAGTGAATGGAAAATATTTGAAGAAATACAAGCTTGCACTCCAAGAGATAAAAATAGCGAAAGAATAACTATATACGAAATAGTCGAAGCCAACATGATAAAATAATTTTTTTTGCCAGAATGGCTAAATTCGTTACATCCAAAAGAACCACGAAGGGTTCAAAATTATTACATAATTCAGAGTTATGATAAATTTGAAAAAAGGACTAGAGCTAAAATTGAAGGTTGGCCTTCATGTTGAAATACTTCGCCCTCATAAATTCTAGCCGTTTTTCACAGACAGACTTGGTCGACCTCAGAGTCTCTAACTCTGCTTCCAACTTTTGGGCTTTATCAGCGTAGCCTAGCCCAATATCAAGCTCTTTAGCCACCTTAGAATTATCAAACTTCAGAAGCTCAACATTTTGTTTCTTGGCTTTTGAAATTTTGATATGTAGCTCTTTTATCAGTTCCTCCAAAGAGTTGATATCTCGATTAATACTTTTGATCCCAGCCTTGCTTTATTCCTGAGCTTTCTCTAAATTCGCCAATCAGTTAGTCGACTCGGAGGCAGCGTATCAGCAGCTGCTGCAGAGCCAGCTTTACTTTCAATATCTTTAGAGGTTTGCTTCATTCTAATAAGGTCAGCAACAACATGTTCGATCATGGAAGTCAACTTCAGGATGAAGTTCGCGACTTCAGGAGAAGCGGTCAGAATATCAACCTTTTTAAGGAGACTTTTCAAGGCAATGAGAGAAGTAGGGTCAGACTCTATTAGTCGAAACAGGTCACCTTTAAAAACCTTCTCCTTGATTTTCAAAAGTATTTCGTTGGCAGGATTATTGGAGGATTGGACACCAGATACTGAGGAGGAACTAAGACTCTTTTCAGACGAACTCCCTCTAGAACCAATCAAAGCTTTCAAGTATTCGCGAGGGTTGTTCTTTTTTAAAGCTTCTAGTTCTTCTGCAGAAAGGGCTGCAAAGGTCTTAGTTGAATCATCGCATTCTCCAGGTCAGGTTTAGGGGTTGGTTCGTTGGTTATATTATCATGAGTTTCCTCCTCCCCTTCTCCATCTTTGTGTTCATCTACTTCAGCATTTTCTTCGTCATCCACAAATTCCTCAATAAAGGGCATCAAATAGTTTTGGAACAAGGAGCGATTCTCCCTTTCTTCCATATTGTCATCTTGATCTTGCGGGATGACATCTAGGTTTTCGACTCTTGGGGAACCATCCTCAGCTTCATCTTCGACATGGACTTTAGTGTGATCCACCTCCATATCATCCTTAGTTGTTTTTGCTTGGGTGTCCTTTTCTTGGTCACCTTCGTGTTCAGACCCACTGGTATGAGAATTCTGGGTTGTAGTTTTGGGCGGCGGGGTTTTGCGTTGTTCCTCAACCGTCTGATTAATTTCGCTCATTGAGATTTTTTCAGAATCTTTGGCAGAAGTAGGATGATACGTCGGTTCGGCCTCGCTATTGAGGAGTGTGGTGTTGGTTGTCTTGGTAGCCGGTTGAGTAGAAATGCCTGCATCGTCCTGAAAAAAGTAATCGAAGGTCAGCAAGTTGAAAAAATTACTAAGTAAATGATAAGGTATAAGATTTGGTACCTTGGGAGCATCAGCCCCAGGCCTGGAGTTGTCGCTTCCGGGTTGATCCGCAACTTTCTTCGACAATTCTGTAGGAGTTGGCTTCAGTATTGTGAAGGTAGTAGGTTTCTTGGTCGGAACCTTCGCACTTTTTGCTTGTGGTTGGGCCAGAGCTTCAGTCATTTTGAGCTACCTTTTTCTTTTCTTAAGAGGTTGTTCGGTAGTCAGAGACAGGTCTTCATCATCCGATTCAACCACCAAGACTTCAGTCTCTTGGATTTCCTTTTTTGGGGAGTTAGGGGTAGCTTTCTGGCGCCCTGAAAGGGAAACGTTAGAAATATAATTGAGCATATGGAAAAGCGACAAAATTAATAAGGAATATGAAATACCTTTGTTGGTGTTGCTGATTTACTTCCTTCTTCCTCTTTCACTTCGACTGGTTTCTTAGTTGTTGGTTTCTTTGGTGGAATTTTCACGGCTAAAGTAAAATAGAAACAATTATTACAAGTGAAAGAGAATAAATAATAAGAAATGTTTGGTTGAAATCTTCCCCATTCCACACCTTCATATATTTCGGATTCAATGCGAACATCTTCGATCCCAATATGAAGGTGACCTTTGAAACTGTCTAATGTGTGCTTAGTCGCAACCACCCGCTGAGCACGCTTTTGCGATTCTTGTCGAAGGATTTTTATAGAATCCCCGCAGACGAACCAGTCTGGGAATGGAGGGCTAAGAGCCACTCCAAAGTTAGCATTTGGCATCGAGGGAATTTGGGAGGATACATGTTAAAAGTCGTTTCGTACCGTTTCTCAGGAGGAACGTACGACGAGATCTTTATATTCTCCATTTTCTTTAAAAAACAATCCTTTAAAGTAACAGCTGCATCACAGACGGTTCGACCAATATCGTTAGGCCTATAAGCAGTTTCAAAGTATTTATGGAATGCTTGGATTTCCTTGATATGTGTTGAAGTACCTTTCTTGACCTTTTCCTGCACAGAGAGGAAAACCTCGTTAATATGCTGAGTAAAAGCAACCACGTCGAAAAATTCTTCAGCATAATAAGCTTTCCACCATTCATCAAATTGCTGGGTGCAGAGAAAGCTTGGTTCGAAAGCAATAGGAAGGAGTTGTGTTCGACCAACATATCGTGCAATTTGTTTAATAGTTACGACTTCACTATGGACTGCGTTATAAAGGAAGAGGAGTTTTTTCTTGTCATAAAGAGGTTTGGGTAAGATCTAAACTAAGCCAAATTGTTGAGCGACAAGATTGGGCTGATAAGCAATCAAGGTAACCAGACTCTTCAAGAGATTGAATATGAGGGTTAAAACCTTGGGAGTCAGGAAAACTTTCCAGATTGCATTGGATTCTGCTTCTTGAGCCTTCGACGGAGCTAGAAATGGCCTGGTAAACCATTCAAGACCAGGTTTCCTTGCAGCGAAGGGAGCCATGTTTGATGAAAAGTCATAGCGTTTGGCAAACATCATGATAAAGCTAGTGAAGTTTTGTTGAATAGGCCGACCTTCGTCAGTAGGTGTTAACTTGGCCAAGCGTGGACCCTTGACTCTCCTGTTTTTCACTTCGTCAACATCCTCATTAATTTAATTCTTGTGGGGAATGCAGGCTCCGAATGAAGTGTTTAACCACAATTGAAGAAGCCAGGAATGTCCAGAAAGGAGGAGATTCCCTTTGTCTCCTAGACACTTAAGTTGGGTAACACCTTCGCTCATAGATTCATAAAGACTAGCCAGAATCAGTTCGCTCAGACATAGATCATGGCCAGAATGGAGTTGGTTCGCCATGGTTAAGAATTTCCTGGCTACTTGGAGTGACTTCGAACAGAAGACACAATGAGACAGCCATAATGTGTTCTACATCCGAAACTTATTCTATATCTTTATCATGATAATGTGAGATGTGGGTCGAATATGCTGCCCTAGAGGTTGCAAAGCCAATGCTATCATCTAACATATAGTAAGGGTCATAGGTGTTGCCAGTCGGTTCGAGCCCTGTAATAGCGGCTACATCGAATAAAGTTGGTGTCATCATTCCACAGGGAAGATGGAGAGTGTAATGGGTGTTGTCCCAAAAATACATGGAAGAGACAAGCATGTTCGAACAATAGTCAGGACCTACCTTCGATAACATAATCAAATCATAAATGCCCATGTCTTTCCAGACTTCAGAATTTATTTTTTCCAATTTCTTTAACCATCCTAGATAGTCAGAGGGGTCCTTAAAAGATGGGCTTGCTCTAAATACCCTAAAGTTGTTCATGTACCTAAGATCAACTGCCTCTTCAGTCGAAGGGTTATTCTGGTTAGCAGGATTGGGATCCTCGTTACTAGCCCTATGTTTCTTAGCATGACCTATGGGTTTGTATTTATAGTAAGTTGGAAAGAAATCCCTAAGTTTACTAGGATCAGATAAATGACCTAACAAAGCCAGAGGCTTACCAGCAATAATAAGAGGAATGAGTACCTGGGAGGCATAGATTCTTCTCTTTTCTTCAGCAAGCGGTTCAGGCAGGTATTGTTGATTTCCTACCATGGTCGGACCAGTGATTGAGTCAAATGGAGGAAGCTGAGAGATCTTCTTAGGAACTTTCGCATGTTTATTAGATTCTCTGTTGGTTTTGTTGGCATCTTTGATGGATCGTGTTGTTAAAGCCATTGTTGAAGTGTGAAGAGGGAAACCGAGTTCTTTGAAGTGGGAGAAGGTTTTTGAGAGTTGAGAGTTTAGAAAGTGTAAAAAGTGAAAAGAAATGAGAAATGGGGTATTTATAAGGATGGGAGTGGAAGTGGTTCCAGAATGACATTAATGGTTAAAATAGGAGTGAGACGCGTGTCCTTCCCACTATCCTTGATGGAACGGTGGCAGTTAATGCCTAGCACCATGATCTCCTAGGGTCTAGGAGATATGATGATGAAGAAGATTCTCACGTAGGTTGAGGAGACGTTTTTCAAAAAAATGTAATCATGACTATGACATCATAAGTGTGCTAAGGAAGGGGAACCGTTTGACATTGATTCACTAGAAACGTCGGATCACACATAGATTATTTTAGGCGTCGAATAAGTCTGTCAAAAAATGTCTTTTTCTTCATAATGTCGAAAATGTCATTTTTGGGGGGCAAATTGTTAGCTCCCAAATTCGACACATAGTTTTGATCAATGGAATTAATGAAGAAAAAATAATAATAATTTGTATGCAGTTATGAGAAGTTTCGTCAAAGGGGGAAACTTGTGTATTATGGTCGAAGTCATCTTTTTGTACAGGGAGAGTATGTTGGGCAGATTTAGGGATAAAAATATTCTAAGTCTTGAAAGATGATTCGACAAGCGATTATTGATGATGCTTCGATGTAAGATTTGAATTCAAATAAAGGAGGGAATTTTGTCCTTATCCAAAACATGGAGAGAGACGCGTGGAGCATTTTTAAGGAAAGAAGACATGCCGAGTGCCACTTGTATTAATCTTAGAGAAAGCTCGTTAAAAGCGGTTATTTTGATTCATTATAAATAGGCAGTCTTAGTGATAGGTTTGTGTGTGTTAAAAGTTGTACAAAATCTCTAAGTTACTCAAAGTATCCGTGTGCAGAGAAAAGAGTGTGTTGAGAAAATGTACGTTTGATGTAGACACCATACTTTTACATTTCAATTCAAGTTTATTTTTCTTCATTGCCCAAGTTATTTTTAAGCACATTTACTTGCTTTTCGATTAAGTTCTGCAATTTACTTTCTTTAACATTCTCGAAAGTTGTTAACCTTTAAATCTTAAATGCTCTCGAAGTATTCGTCATTTTTCCAAACTTTATTTTAAATTGTTAGCACATGTCCTGAGATTTAGTATGGTCAATCCTGCAAATGACCCAATCTCTTATTGATTTGGAAGACCAGCGGTTGTTTACTAATTTTCACAGTAAACAACATGATGGAATTCATTCCATCCAATTCGGGGGTGTATGTGATGGAATGAGATACTTTTAATAGAATAACCAAACAATTGAGTGGAATATATATAGTCCACTATACTCCGCTCTATTCCACTCTGCTATGTTTTGCTCCACTCCATTATGTTCCATCAATTCAAACATAGCCTAATAAAAACTGTTTTTCCATCTGAACCATTTCAAAAACTAGTTTCTGTAAAACCAATCATATTAATTTGGCTTAATACCCTTTTTGGTCCTCTAACTATAGGCCTGGGTCCATTTAGGCCCTCTTTCTTTTAAAAGTTTCAAATTGGTCCCTTACGTTATCTAACTGAATCAAATTGGTCTTTTCCGTCAAATATTTGTAACGCCGTTAGAAATAAATGACGTGGCATCTGAGGTGGCAATTTTTGATGACGTGGCATAGGATTTATTAATTTTTTTATTATTTATAATTTTTTTTCATTATCCATGTCATTTTATTAGTAAATTATTAATTAATTTTTTTTATTAAATTTTTTTTTTGTTGAAATTCATATAGAATTAAATTTATACAAATTTTTTTTTATTAATTTTTTTTTTGTTGAAATTCATATAGAATATTAATTTATACAAATTTTGTTGTAATACAAAATTTTTGGGCCACAGGCCCAAGTTCTTTAGGGTAGGAGCCCAATAGCCAATATTTGTTGTTATATTGTGAACAAATTCTTCATATAAACACTCAATTCTATTGTTCCAATTTCAATGTGGGACTTGAGTAACCTTTGATCTTTTGAGGATAGGCCAACTGTAGAAAACGAAATCCAGCCCTTTTCTGGACTTTGGATGCAAGGTTTACCAAAAGTTAAATTGATTGCTAGTCATTTCTTTGAAAACATGGCAATAACAGGGGAGGATGCCAAGCCAAATGATAACTCATTTTCAGATCAAGGTACAAACCCTGCTACTCCCACTGACTCGCAGCTCAAGCCAAGTACCCGGGCATTCAAGATGGTTACGAAGTATCCACGCAATGCTTCTCGTGGCGACCAGGATACACATTTGCCCTGCAGATTTCACATCATACACCATCAGTCATTTCGATTCAAAAAACACACATAACCATTTTAATAACAACTAAACATTCAAGCCACAAAAACAAACGCATCACAGCAACATAGCAGTTTAATTTCAAGGGAAAATAGCAGATCATGATACGGGAAGTGATTGAGAATGAGGAGCGTTAACTGAAATTTTTTACAACTGCTGACTATCATATAACATAGCAGTGGATCCCCTCATAATACTTCAAAAAATAAACATTCCTCTAAACACGAGTAACCATAACAACATTATAACTAACTTCAACCAACTGTCCTAACAATTTTCCAACTAACTAAGCATCTCAATTCAACTAGCTTAACCAATCCTAACAAGATCATGACAGAAAGTTCAGATTCCCAAATTGGCACAACATTAATATGATAGATTATCACAAGCATATTTTCGCATTCAAATCCAAATCAGCGTACCAGAAATTGATAGATTATCACAAACCTTATAATAGAGTGAAGACGCGAGTTTTGTTTCTTTTTCGGCGAAGTGGATGCTCCAGATTGATAAATAGTCGTACCAGAAAAACCTGTTGCTTTAACAGTCATACAACCAGAAGTGATTAGGAGAGGAGGAAATTGCTAAGCAATAAGATGAAGTTTATTGATTTGGAAGTGATTGCTTAGATCTGAGGTGAACTTTTGGTAAACCTTGCATCCAAAGTCCAGAAAAGGGCTGGATTTCGTTTTCTACAGTTGGTCTATCCTCAAAAGATCAAAGGTTACTCAAGTCCCACATTGAAATTGAAACAATAGAATTGAGTGTTTATATAAAGAATTTGTTCACAATATAACAACAAATATTGGCTATTGGGCTCCTACCCTAAAGAACTTGGGCCTGTGGCCCAAAAATTTTGTATTACAACAAAATTTGTATAAATTAATATTCTATATGAATTTCAACAAAAAAAAATTAATAAAAAAAATTAATTAATAATTTACTAATAAAATGACATGGATAATGAAAAAAAATTATAAATAATAAAAAAATTAATAAATCCTATGCCACGTCATCAAAAATTGCCACCTTAGATGCCACGTCATTTATTTCTAGCGGCGTTACAAATATTTGACGGAAAAGACCAATTTGATGCAGTTAGATAACGTAAGGGACCAATTTGGAACTTTTAAAAGAAAGAGGACCTAAATGGACCCAGGCCTATAGTTAGAGGCCTATAGTTAACCAATTTTTTAAATAAGTGGAATAACACAATCCAACAATGTGTATGGTTCCACAAATCTTATTAATCAAACCACATTATAGTTCCAATTTGATAAATTACATTTTTTGTCACAGAAACATGTTTACAAAAATAAATTGTTCCAAAATAATTCAAATTGTTATAATTAAATAAAATTACTGTTTTTTAATTCTCATTACCATATATAAACTTATTAAAGCTAATAAATATTACGAGAAGAAGAATAAGTTATATTAATCAAGTACTTAACAAATAAAATTTGAAATCTCATAAGTAAACAACTTAGAGAGATATTGAGAAGCGTAATTCACTAGAGCCACATATTTCATACCTTTTTTATATCACTACAACTAAATTGGCATGTTGTGTTACATTGGACTCAAAACTGAAGTAGCTAAGAGAAACATTAAAGTAAGAACCAATATATAATCAGTTTTAGCAAATGGTAATCCGGTTCATTTTTTATTTAAAAATATGAATTGGGTCAATTTATAATACAAATGGTTTGGGTATTTTAATTTAGTGCACTGAAATATATGGATCAGTGTTGATAAATCGGATTAAATGCATACCCTTAAGTATTATTTAAAAAATACAACTTAAAATTAAAATAAAGAAAATATTAAAACACTTAAAAAAATTATGTTTCTAATATATGTATACCTAAACTTTGTTAGTTGATTATTTAATAGGAGATATAAGCAACAACAAAAATATGTCACAAATTTAAAGGTAAATAATTTTATTTAAAATTTAGGTTAAATTACAGTTTACTCCCTCTATTTTATTTGATTCATGAAATTAATCTTCTATTTTAAAATCAAACAGTTTCATTCGTCCTCATAGTTTTTGATATTACAAATCTATGAAGTGTCAATTTTTTAAATTATATTTTTTATTTATAATGTTTCATAAAATATTTTTATATGATGATTTATCAAATTTCACAAGTGCCACATCATTTGAAAATGGATAAATTATCAATTTTAAGTGCAAAAACGTGAAAATAGACTAAAATTATTTGATTTTATAATAGGGGATTGATTTCGTGGATTTTTTTTCTTCATAATAACCAAGTTTTTCAATTTAGTTACCACATTAACCATCTTTCCCTACAATATACCAAAATACACAAGTTTCAAACAAAAAATAATTCGAAGTAAAGAGGAGGCGTTGCACACATACACAACACATAAAAATTAACCCATGTGTCACACACACACACACACTGGCACGAGCATTATCAATGCACCAGATCCATTGACACATATGAGCAAATGCATTGCATCCATAAGAAGTGATCAAACAAGGAATTCCAAAATGAGGACTTCGAAATTTTTTGTAACGATAATGGTATTCAGCAAACCTTTTCCACTTCACGAACTCCCCAACAAAATTGGGTAGTGGAAAGGAAAAACGACTCTCTAGTAGAACTTGCAAGGATGATACTCAATAAGACTAATCTTCCTAAATATCTCCACGCTGATGTCGTAAATACTGATTGTTATGCCATGAATCGTGTCTTAATACAACTAATTCTAAAGCGGCCACCCTGTGAGCTATATAAAGGAAGAAAGACAAATATCTCTCACCTCCATGTTTTTGGATGCAAATATTTCATCCACAATAATGGGAAATATAACCTTGGAAAATTCGACGCAAGAGCTGATGAAGGCATATTCAAAGCATATTCCACTTCGAGTAAAGCTTTTAGGGTCTTTAATATAAGAACCAAAAAAATCGAAGAATCAATTCATGTTACCTTTAACGAAACTAACACAAAAACTCTAGAAATGAAAGTTGTTGATTATGCAGGTATCCTAGACAAGACAAATTTGGAAGGTGATCAAGATTTGAGCCCAAAGCAAAATAATAATAATAATTAAGTCACAGAAGGAGAATCAGTTCCATATCAGAACCAAGTCACTCCACAAGAAAATCTAGATCTCCTAAAAGAATGGACACTAGTAAAGGACATCAAATACAAAATGTCATTGGAGACATGTCCATAGGAGTCACCACTAGACGATCACTTAACAAGGTATGTGACTTTATGGTTTTTGTTTTACAAATTGAGTCAAAGGAAATCGACAAAGACATAGTCAACGAACATTGGTCTCTTTCTATGCAAGAAGAGTTAAATCAATTTTAAAAAAAAAAACAACGTTTGAGAACTCTTTCCCAAAGCTTCAGCTAATCTAGTAATAGGAACCCAATGGGTCTTTCGCAATGAGCTGGATGAAGAAGGAAATGTTTTAAGAAATAAAGTCAGACTCATTGCGAAAGGGTATAATCAACAGAATGGAATAAACTTCGATGAAATCTAGGCTTCTATAGCTAGATTTCAAGCCATGGGATGTTATTAGCTTTTTATTGTATTATGAACTTCAAACTATTTCAAATGGATATAAAAAGTGAATTTCTAAATGGTTACATTCAAGAATAGGTGTTTGTTGATCAACCTCATGGATTTATCAACCCTACCTTTCCAAACCAAGTTATCAAGCTTAAGAAGGCAATGTATGGTCTGAAATAAGCTCATAGAGCATGGTATGACCGATTGAGTAAAATCTTGCTTGAAAACATGTTCAAAAGAGGACAAGTTGATAAAACCCTCTTTAATAAGAAAACTAAACATGACATTTTACTAGTTCAAATATATGTTAATGATATCATTTTCAGTGCTAATAACGAATCCTTGTGCGAGAAACTTTATGAAATAATACATAATGAATTTGAAATGTCCATGATGGGAGAGCTAAAATATTTTCTAGGACTTTAATTCTATCAAACAAAAGGAGTAACATTTATAAATTAAGCTAAATACTACAAAGAGCTACTAAAAATATTTGACATGGAAAAGTCCAAAATATTAACAACATCATTGTCAACATCATGCTCCCTAGACAGAGATGAAGACGAAAACCAGTTTATGAACAGAAATATTGAGGTATGATTGGATCTCTTTATATTTAATTGCATCTCTTTCTAACATAATGTTTGTTGTCTGTATGTGTGCACACTTTCAAGCATCCCCAAATGAATCACATCTCAGCCGTCAGGTTCATTATGAGATATCTCAACGACACACAACAAATGGGTCTATGATACCCCAAAGGAGCGGATTGTGACTTAGTTAGGTACTCTAACTCCGATTTTAATGGGTGTAGATTGGATAGGAAAAGTACCAACATCATGTGTTGTAACACCCCGATTTTGATCATTTTACTTTTAATTGAGTTTTAGGAGTGTTTTGATTTATTTATTTAATTTAATTTAATATATGTGTGGGTAGAATAATTTAAATTAGTGTAGAAGCGAGGAAAATAGATTAATATAAAATTAGAATTTTATTATATTTTTAATAATTTAAATAATAGAGAAATGTGAGAAAATGAATTTTAGGCATTAAAATATATTAGGGAGGTGGGTAGAATTAGTGGAGTTGAGGAGAGTTTGTAGAGTTAATTAAAATAAAAAATGAATTAGGTTTTATTTAAGAGAAAAATAGTGAGAGTGTTGTGAGTACGTGTTTTTGTGAGAAAAAGGTTAAGGAGAGAAAGAGGCAACCCTAGAAGAGCTTTTGAAGGCGAAGGGGAAATCCATTACCATAGTTTCAACATTTCTGCGAATTCGAGGTAAGGGGGAGAACTCTTCATACTATGGGTGTTTAAGCATGAAAGGTATTGAGGATTCCTTATCCTCATTATTTTTTTGTTTTTCTTGTTTCTTCCATTGATGGAGATTTTGGATCTTGAGATGGTTATACACACCTTTCTAGATCATGGTAATCAAATGTTGTTTTTGTAACGCCCCGAATATTTAATTAATTATTTGTGATTATTCGGTTAATTTTGTGTTGAGGAGATTTAATGGGTAAGTTGGTATTTAAGTTGGTTTAGTCGTAGAATTATATTAGAATTAATATAATTAAAATATTATTAAGTAATTTCCGAATAATTTATGAATATGTCAATTATGTAGTTAAGTCGGTAAGTTGATAGTCGGGTATAAATTAGCCGAGAAATTAACACTAGGATTAATATTGTATTTTTATTAAATTGATTTTGTGAGAAAAAGTACTATTGGGCCTACATTGGGGTTTTTAGTAGCAATTAAGGGTGTGTGAGAACTTAAGCCCAATTAGAAACTAATGCTTATAATTCTATTAAATTAAAATAATAGAAAAGAATAGTAAGGGAGTGAGATATCAGTTAGAGGAAAAAGAACTGAACGTGAGCATTGGGGGAAAGGAGAAGAAAAACGGCTAACAGTGGATTAGGGAGAAGAGGAGAAATTGCTACCGGTGTTCAAACAGTTCCAGAAATTCGAGCTACCTTCGATCCAATCATGTAAGGGTGGGGTTCGAATTTTATAATCGGGAGAATGATAGTTAGTATGTAGGAATTGAGAATTTTATAATTTTTCACTATGTGGTATTTATTGGGTTGAAATTGGTATATTATAGAGACCCATTATTATTTGATAGAGTAATTAGAAACTATTTTTCAAGCCGTAGCCTGTAGCAATGCGTATAGCCATTGTTGACTTTTCTTCCAACTAATGGCTTATGATTTTATATTAATAATAATTGAAAAGTGGAGAATGGCACCTAATTAAAGTAGAGATGATATATTAGTGATTAGATATAATATATATATATATATATATATATATATATATATATATATATATATATATATATATATATATGTGTGTGTGTGTGTGTGTGTGTGTGTGTGTGTGTTTGCAAATGGAAGAGTTTATGAAAAAAAAAAATCGCAGCAGGTTTATGTGTTGGACGTGTGGGGGCGGTCCACCTTGTTTCTTTCCAATCGCTACAGGTGTGTAGCAGTATGGTCATTGAGTAATTTTGAATTATATATATGTAGAAGGGGGGCGGTGGCTTTGTGATTGGTAGAAGAAGAGAACAAATCCTTTTTTTTTTGTTAGTCCCAGGCGGTGCTTTTTGGGGTGTAATGGAGGGCCTAAATGTTTTCTTTATTTAATATATAAGTATATGATACAGTATATAAATAGTATATATGTTTAGTAGAGTTATCAAAAATAACAGAATAATTAAAATAGCAGAGTTATTAAATAGCAGAGATTTAATAAATCACAGGGTCAATGTAGGGATGGTTTTTAGTTGCAGGGCCAGTAGTAAATAACAGGAATATTAGTAACTAAAATATAGTAACAGTAGAAATAAATTTAGTAGCAGAACTGGACAGAAAACAGTGTCGAGAGCAAAATTAAGCGGTATATTTAGTTGCCCGGAATCGAATGAAATTTTTTGGGGGAGTTCGTATATACGAGTAGATACGTGAATGGTATTTATTTTTGTTAAATTAAGTTGAATGCATGGAATTGCCGGTACAGTCGATTGAGTTGGTTTTTGGTCCCAAATGTGGACATGTTTTGTTGGAGGCTTAAATAGCCAAAAGTGAAAGTTGTTTATGTTGTGCTGAGTTGTATTTGTTGTGTTGATGTTGTTAATTGTATGTCGTTCATATGTCGCATACATTGCATTGTTTAAGTTGGCCTTGATGGCATTGATTAAGTTGGCCCTTGATGGCACCTGTTTAAGTTGAAAATTGCCTCGATAATCTGGCATATGTTTAAGTTGGGAGTTCTACTCCGAAATGGTACCACATGCATCTGCATAAGTTGAGTCGCATTGAGTCGTATTAATGGATTTGTTGTTATGATGAATGTTGATGAGTTGTGACATGTTGTTAGTTGTGAACTGGTGAAACTTGTATGGTTCTAATTTTAATATATTAATTATCATACTTCTGATTATATTATTGGATATCTCACCCTTTCTTTGTTTCGCCGTTGCCTTTATATTGGTAACATGCAGGTAATCCGGAATGAAGGAAGCCTACCTTCATTAGTTCGAGTCGGTGGTTGTCGCTCTGATACGTAGCACTCGGGGGATAATCGCGTGTTTTTCCTATTGATTGAATTATGTTTAAGTTGCTGAATTTTATATTATTTTTATTAAAAGTTTACATTTGAAGTTGTTTTATGCTGGATGAAGATGCTTTAACTATTTGAATGGTAAAGACTTATTGATTGGAAGTTGTTGTTTTGTTGAATTCAAAATTAAGAAAATTTTATGTTGAACTTATGAATCCGCTACATGAAAGTTAAAGTTGTTATATTTTAAAGACTGAGCATGTTCGAATTAGTTATCCGGAGAGTTGTATTCTTTATGTATGATTTACAGGTGATTGTAAGATATGTTTAAGTTGAAATGAATGTGACATCCTGTATGTTGTAATTTTATACTCTGATATTATATAATTACGTTGGGTAGAATCAGGGTGTTACATTAGTGGTATCAAAGCAGGTCGGTCCATCCGGCCAAGTTGTCGAGTCGTAGTGTAGTTTATCAATCGAGTATTGTTAATTAGTTCTAATCGTTGTTTATAAGTTGAGATGGCTGGAAGGAACGATGCTGCAATGCAAGCAATGGCTCAAGCTGTGCAGAATTTACCGAACGCTGGAGAGAATGAGGGATCTCGTAGCTTGGCGACATTTCAGAGAGAGAATCTACCTACCTTCAAGGGCAAGTATGATCCTGATGGAGCGTTGGATTGGTTGAAAGAGATTGAGAGGATCTTCCGGGTGATGGACTGCACTCCAGTGCAGAAGGTTCGTTATGGAACTCATATGCTAGCAGTCGAAGCTGATGACTAGTGGCTAGAGACTCGCCAGAGGTTGGAGACTACAGGTGAGGTTATCACTTGGGATGTGTTCCGAAGGGAGTTTCTGAGGAAGTATTATCCAGAGGATGTCCGTGGTAAGAAGCAAATTGAGTTTCTTGAGCTGAAACAAGGAACTATGTCAGTTACTAATTATGCTGCGAAGTTTATTGAGTTGACTAAGTTTTATCCGTACTATACCGGTGATGATGCTGAGTTTTCTAAATGCATCAAATTTGAAAGCGGGTTGCGCTCCGAAATCAAGAAAGCTATTGGGTATCAGAAGATTCGTGTCTTTTCTGATTTGGTCGATAGCTGCAGAATTTACGAAGAGGACAACAATGCTCACTACAAAATTGTTAGTGATAGAAGAGGCAAGCAACAGCAGAACCGTGGTAAGCCTTATGAAGCTCCAACTGGAAAAGGTAAACAGAGAGCGACTGAGGGCAAGAAGACTAGTAGGGGAGATGCTCCTGCTGGTATAACTTGTTTCAATTGCGGGAAACCTGGCCATAAGAGTACTGCGTGAAATCAAGAGGTGAAGAAATGTTTTCGTTGTGGTAAGATGGGACATACTATGTCTGAATGTAAGCATAAGGAGATGGTCTGTTTTAATTGTGGTGAAGAGGGACATATTGGTAATCAGTGTTAGAAGCCAAAGAAAGCTCAGACCGGAAAAGTGTTCGCGTTAGCAGGAACTCAGAAAGCTAATGAGGATGGACTTATCAGAGGTACATGTTTCATTAATGGTACTCCTTTAATTACTATTATTGACACTGGTGCTACTCATTGTTTTGTTTCTGCTGATTGTGTTCAAAGATTGGGTCTTAAATTGTCTACTATGAATGGAGAATTAATCGTCGAGATTCCAGCTAAGGGATCGGTGACTACTTCTCTTGTGTGTTTAAGGTGTCCTTTATCGATCTTCGATAAAGGCTTTTATGTTGATTTGGTTTGTTTGCCGTTGACCGGAATGGATGTAATCCTGGGTATGAACTGGTTAGAGTATAACTATGTTCATATAAACTGTTATCGCAAGTCGGTGAGGTTTTCTACTCCAGAAGAGGAAGGAGTTAGATTGTTGTCTTTTAGAGAATTGCAGAAATTGATGACGGAGGAAGCTCAGATGTTTTCATTGATGGCAACGCTGTCTATTGATAGTAAAGAAAAGATTGAAGAATTGCAAATGGTGAATGAATTTCCTGAAGTTTTCCCTGATGAAATTCCTGATGTGCCGCCAGAGAGAGAGGTTGAATTTGCAATTGATTTTGTACCTGGTACTAGACCTGTTTCGATGGCACCGTACAGAATGTCGGCATCCGAGTTGGCTGAATTAAAGAAGCAGTTGGAAGAGTTACTGGAGAAGAAGTTTATAAGACCAAGTGTATCGCCGTGGGGAGCCCCAGTGTTGTTAGTAAAGAAGAAAGATGGAAGTATGAGACTTTGTGTTGATTATAGACAGCTGAATAAAGTGACAATTAAGAACAAGTACCCACTTCCAAGAATAGACGATTTGAAGGGTCAATTGGTAGGTGCTCGCGTGTTTAGCAAAATCGATCTGAGACCGGGTTATCATCAGATTAAAGTGAAAGATGAGGATATTCAGAAGACGGCGTTCAGAACACGGTATGGACATTATGAGTATTCAGTGATGCCTTTCGGTGTTACAAATGCGCCAGGAGTATTCATGGAATACATGAACCGTATTTTTCATACTTACCTGGATCGTTCCGTGGTTGTATTCATTGATGACATTCTGATTTATTCTAAGTCAGAAGAAGAGCATAAAGAACATTTGAGAACAATATTGGAAGTTTTGAAAGACAAGAAGTTGTATGCGAAGCTGTCCAAGTGCGAATTTTGGTTAAAAGAAGTCAATTTTCTTGGTCATGTCATATCTGGTAGTGGCATTGTTGTGGATCCTTCTAAAGTAGAGGCTGTTTTAGAATGGGAAACTCCGAAGTCAGCTACCGAGATTAGAAGTTTCTTGGGATTAGCTGGTTATTATAGACGGTTTATTGAAGGTTTCTCTAAGTTGGCACTCTCGTTGACTAAGTTGACTTGCAAGGGCAAAGCTTTTGTGTGGGATATACAGTGTGAAGAGAGTTTTACGGAGTTGAAGAAAAGATTGACGTCGGCTCTGGTGTTGACACTACCGAATCCAGGAGAACCGTTTGTAGTTTATTGTGATGCTTCGTTGATGGGTTTAGGAGGTGTGCTTATGCAGAATAATAAAGTAATTGCTTATGCGTCTCGACAGTTGAGAACTCATGAAAGGAATTATCCTACGCATGATTTAGAGCTTGCTGCAGTTGTATTTGTACTGAAGATTTGGAGGCATTATCTCTATGGCTCTAGATTTGAAGTTTATAGTGATCATAAGAGCTTAAAATATTTGTTTGATCAGAAAGAGTTGAATATGAGACAACGCAGGTGGTTGGAATTACTAAAGGATTATGATTTCGGTTTGAACTATCGCCTAGGAAAAGCTAATGTAGTGGCTGATGCTTTAAGCCAAAAGACTTTACATATGTCAGCAATGATGGCTAAAGAATTGGAATTAATTGAACAATTCAGAGATATGAGTTTAGTTTGCGAAGTGACGCCGCAAAGCGTTACTCTGGGAATGTTGAAGATTAACAATGATTTTCTGGACAGTATCAGAGAAGCTCAGAAGTTAGATGTGAAATTGGTAGATTCGATGGTTGGAATCGATCAGTCAGAGGATAATGATTTTAAATTGGATATGCATGGTGTATTGAGATTCCGCAATCGGATTTGTATTCCTGATGATGCAAATATGAAAAAGTTGATTCTTGAGGAAGGTCACAGGAGCAATTTGAGTATTCATCCAGGAGCTACAAAGATGTATCACGACTTGAAGAAATTATTTTGGTGGCCTGGGATGAAGCGCGATGTGGCGCAATTTTTGTATGCATGTTTAACCTGTCAGAAATCGAAAGTTGAGCATCAGAAACCTGCAGGGTTGATGCAACCGTTGGAAATTCCAGAATGGAAATGGGACAGCATTTCTATGGACTTTGTGACAGGGTTACCTAATACCTTAAGAGGACATGATTCGATATGGGTGATTGTTGATAGGCTTACGAAGTCAGCTCATTTTATACCTATTAACATCACTTTTCCAGTGTCGAAGTTGGCGGAGATTTATGTTCGTGTAATTGTGAAGCTGCACGGTGTTCCTTTGAGTATTGTGTCGGATAGAGATCTGAGGTTTACTTCCGATTTTTGGAAGAGTTTGCAAGGAGCGTTGGGTTCTAAGTTGAGGTTGAGTTCGACATATCACCCTCAGACGGATGGTCAAACTGAGAGGACCATTCAGTCGTTAGAGGATTTGTTGCGAGCTTGTGTTCTCGAGCAGGGAGGTTCGTGGGACACTCGTCTACCGTTAATAGAGTTCACTTATAATAACAGTTAGCATTCTAGTATCGGAATGGCACCTTTCGAAGCGTTGTATGGTCGAAGATGTAGGACTCATTTACGTTGGCATGAATCCGGAGAAAGTATAGTGCTTGGACCAGAAGTTGTTCGAGAGACTACTTAAAAGGTGAAGTTAATCCGAGAAAAGATGAAAGCTTCCCAAAGTAGACAGAAGAGTTATCATGATAAGCGAAGGAAGGATTTAGAATTTCAAGCTGGTGACCATGTATTTTTGAGAGTCACGCCTGTGACTGGTGTCGGACGAGCTTTGAAGTCTAAGAAGCTCACTCCTCGTTTTATCGGTCCATATCAGATTTTGGATAGAGTTGGAAAAGTTGCTTATCGGGTGCCATTACCGCCAAATCTTTCGAATCTGCACGATGTGTTTCATGTGTCACAACTCCGGAAGTACATTTTAGATCAATCTCATGTGGTTAGTATGGATGATGTGCAAGTACGGGATAATCTTACCGTGAAAACGATGCCTGTACGAATTGCGAAACGTGAGATGAAGACCCTAAGAGGAAAGGAAATTGCATTGGTGAAAGTTGTCTGGTTGGGAGCTGCTGGAGAAAGCATGACATGGGAATTGGAGAGCAAGATGTGAGACTCTTATCCCGAGTTGTTTGAATCAGGTAAATTTCCGAGGACGAAAATATTCTAAGTAGGGGAGAGTTGTAACGCCCCGAATATTTAATTAATTATTTGTGATTATTCGGTTAATTTTGTGTTGAGGAGATTTAATGGGTAAGTTGGTATTTAAGTTGGTTTAGTCGTAGAATTATATTAGAATTAATATAATTAAAATATTATTAAGTAATTTCCGAATAATTTATGAATATGTCAATTATGTTGTTAAGTCGGTAAGTTGATAGTCGGGTATAAATTAGCCGAGAAATTAACACTAGGATTAATATTGTATTTTTATTAAATTGATTTTGTGAGAAAAAGTACTATTGGGCCTACATTGGGGTTTTTAGTAGCAATTAAGGGTGTGTGAGAACTTAAGCCCAATTAGAAACTAATGCTTATAATTCTATTAAATTAAAATAATAGAAAAGAATAGTAAGGGAGTGGGATGTCAGTTAGAGGAAAAAGAACTGAACGTGAGCATTGGGGGAAAGGAGAAGAAAAACGACGAACAGTGGATTAGGGAGAAGAGGAGAAATTGCTACCGGTGTTCAAACAGTTCCAGAAATTCGAGCTACCTTCAATCCAATCAGGTAAGGGCGGGGTTCGAATTTTATAATCGGGAGAATGATAGTTAGTATGTAGGAATTGGGAATTTTATAATTTTTCACTATGTGGAATTTATTGGGTTGAAATTGGTATATTACAGAGACCCATTATTATTTGATAGAGTAATTAGAAACTATTTTTCAAGCCGTAGCCTGTAGCAATGCGTGTAGCCATTGTTGACTTTTCTTCCAACTAATGGCTTATGATGTTATATTAATAATAATTGAAAAGTGGAGAATGGCACCTAATTAAAGTAGAGATGATATATTAGTGATTAGATATAATATATATATATATATATGTGTGTGTGTGTGTGTGTGTGTGTTTGCAAATGGAAGAGTTTATGAAAAAAAAAATCGCAGCAGGTTTATGTGTTGGACGTGTGGGGGCGGTCCACCTTGTTCCTTTCCAATCGCTACAGGTGTGTAGCAGTATGGTCATTGAGTAATTTTGAATTATATATATGTAGAAGAGAGAGGGGGGGGGTGGCTTTGTGATTGGTAGAAGAAGAGAACAAATCCTTTTTTTTTGTTAGTCCCAGGCGGTGCTTTTTGGGGTGTAATGGAGGACCTAAATGTTTTCTTTATTTAATATATAAGTATATGATACAGTATATAAATAGTATATATGTTTAGTAGAGTTATAAAAAATAACAGAATAATTAAAATAGCAGAGTTATTAAATAGCAGAGATTTAATAAATCACAGGGTCAATGCAGGGATGGTTTTTAGTTGCAGGGCCAGTAGTAAATAACAGGAATATTAGTAACTAAAATATAGTAATAGTAGAAATAAATTTAGTAGCAGAACTGAACAGAAAACAGTGCCGAGAGCAAAATTAAGCGGTATATTTAGTTGCCCGAAATCGAATGAAAATTTTTGGGGGAGTTCGTATATACGAGTAGATACGTGAATGGTATTTATTTTTGTTAAATTAAGTTGAATGCGTGGAATTGCAGGTACAGTCGATTGAGTTGGTTTTTGGTCCCAAATGTGGACATGTTTTGTTGGAGGCTTAAATAGCCAAAAGTGAAAGTTGTTTATGTTGTGCTGAGTTGTATTTGTTGTGTTGATGTTGTTAATTGTATGTCGTTCATATGTCGCATACATTGCACTGTTTAAGTTGGCCTTGATGGCATTGATTAAGTTGGCCCTTGATGGTACCTGTTTAAGTTGAAAATTGCCTCGATAATCTGGCATATGTTTAAGTTGGGAGTTCTACTCCGAAATGGTACCACATGCATCTGCATAAGTTGAGTCGCATTGAGTCGTATTAATGGATTTGTTGTTATGATGAATGTTGATGAGTTGTGACATGTTGTTAGTTGTGAAGTGGTGAAACTTGTATGGTTCTAATTTTAATATATTAATTATCATACTTTTGATTATATTATTGGATATCTCACCCTTTCTTTGTTTCGCCGTTGTCTTTATATTGGTAACGTGCAGGTAATCCGGAATGAAGGAAGCCTACCTTCATTAGTTCGAGTCGGTGGTTGTCGCTCTGATACGTAGCACTCGGGGGGATAATCGCGTGTTTTTCCTATTGATTGAATTATGTTTAAGTTGCTGAATTTTATATTGTTTTTATTAAAAGTTTACATTTGAAGTTGTTTTATGCTGGATGAAGATGCTTTAACTATTTGAATGGTAAAGACTTATTGATTGGAAGTTGTTGTTTTGTTGAATTCAAAATTAAGAAAATTTTATGTTGAACTTAGGAATCCGCTGCATGAAAGTTAAAGTTGTTATATTTTAAAGACTGAGCAGGTTCGAATTAGTTATCCGAAGAGTTGTATTCTTTATGTATGATTTACAGGTGATTGTAAGATATGTTTAAGTTGAAATGAATGTGACATCCTGTATGTTGTAATTTTATACTCTGATATTATATAATTATGTTGGGTAGAATCAGGGTGTTACAGTTTTCGTGTTTGATTGATTGTTGATTTTCGTATTAATTTATATGTATAATGCTGATTTTTTATGTCCATGATTATAATCCTTGACTTGATGAACCTAATGTTGATTTGGTGATAATTGGTGAAATAAATGTCCAATTGTGTGCAATTGATGTGTTTATTATTGTGTGAATTGTGGGTGATTAGTTTATGGAGTCATTAAGTTGAGTCGTTATATTAGAGTTAAAGCGATGGATTTAGAGAAAACCCTTGTCACTACAGTGAGGTAATGTTAGAGTTAAGGTGAGGGTTACGAGAATCCTTCCCATGTGTAGGGAAATACCTTAGTAGAGTTGTCACATGTGAACCTCGAGTTAATTAATATGTTTAGAGTTGTTAACATGTTTTGAATTGACTATAAATTTGTTAATGAGTTGGGTTTAGAGTCATATTTTTATTTGTTTAAAGTCCTTTAACAGATGCAGAGTTGGAGTCGAAGGTATATGACGTTAGAGTTGAGTTTTGATGACTCAAATGTATTTTTAGAGTTAGACGAATTAGCTTAGTTGAGTTATCACTTGCCTTGTGATTAAGTAGGATTGAATAGTGATGAGTTGAGATTCAAGTGTGACACAAACAAATTATTATCCATATGTTTTTGGGAGCAAGAGGTTCGGATGGCGATTGTTTGCATTTGTTTGTATCATCATGCATCATGTATACTAGAGAATAACTTAGGACTTCGGTCCAGTGTTGTAGGACTTTAGTCCAATATTAAGGATCCCCCATCAATATAACTCTGATATCCAGCATTGTGGGACTTCAGTCCAAGGTTGTAGGATGGTACCACATGCATAGGAGTAAAAGAAATTCACATTGCATAATGATTAGTATGTTGTATATTGTGTTGACTGAATATGTCTGATATGTGAATTATTCTTGCTTTGTTATGCATCGTTTTCGTATATGAATGTATTCTCATCCCTTTCTTGTTTCTATGTTCCACATTGTTGCATTATATACAGGTGATTTCTATATTAATGATGAGGAGTGATTAGCTTTTAGTTAACGAGGATGGTACAGTTGCCCTCTTCGCTAGTTTGTTTTGTTTATGTTCGTTGTACCTTTGTCAGCTGTTTAGTTTTGTATATGGTGTCACTCTGATATTGTAACATCAGGTTGGGTTTTGATGCACTTTAAAGTTATGTTAAATAAACTACCTTGCTGTGTCTTATTACTTTAAGTTATTTGAAAATTAATTTTTGTTAGACGACGACAATGATCTAGAAGGGGGGTTGAATAGATTACTGATTTTTAAATAGAGTCGACACTAAAAAAATTTGTTTAAAAAATTATGCAGAAGCGGTCGAGGAACCAAGTCGTCTAAATGAACCGTTATTGAAAAGATCGGATATACGACAAGCCAAATGGAATAACAGGTCTAATGAGAAATCAAATCAATATTTTGAAGATTAATCAATACAGATAAAATCACTTAAGTTTGTGCAATTTCCAATGACTTATAAAGTGTAAACTTAATTTGACAATTCCACAAACAGTTTGTGTGGGATCAATTCGTTGAACACTTGGTGTGCAAAACACCCTAAGTATTATTTCCTATGTAATTGTAGTGCAAAATTTTTCCAATCACAGTCAAAGTGATTGTAATGAGTTTTCAAAACAGATTTTCAGCACTACACAACAGCAAAAATTTATCGATCAATTAATTTTACACAAACTCGAAAAATTCAAAATAAAGAGATAGAGAAAGAGAGAACAACACCGGATTTGTTTAGGCAATTCTCCTTTCGTCCTCGCTTCAGGTACGTCTGCCCCTAATTTTAAAACTTGAATTGAGATATGTATTGTCTTGTTGCAAAAGTTTATACAAGAGAAGCACTAGTCACCACACACTTAAGCCTAATTGTTGATGTTAATACTATGCCTTCTCTCCCTTTGATTCAAGTCGAATCAAGTGCCTCGAACGTGTTGAACAAACCTCCAGTTACCGCTATTTGTGTGAACAACCGAACCGGTCTTCAAACCTTTCGCTCGGCTAATTTTGATCACACACCGTTCAAACCCAAATCTTTCTTACACAATCCTCCGGTTACCGCTACTTGATTGAACAAACCCACCATTCTTCAATCCATTCGCTCGGCTGAATCTGTGAAGCAAAGATCTGTGCAAAAACTCCCAAATCCTCAAGATCTTGGTGGACAAAACCCTGACGGTTTTATTCAAGAAAAACCCACCAAATACTCAACTCAAACTCGATACACAATCCTGCGTTTGGACGTTATCACCTCAATGATGCTGAAGATCAACAAAAATTGTTATGTGTAATTGTTGAGAAAATACAAGAATGAGGATGAAGATGATGAGAAAAATTCAATGTATATCTTTCACTTTTATTGTTCTATATTAAAATGATGAGACAAAATGTATATATATATATATATATATATATATGATGTCTTGACCAACTAACAAACATAACAACAATTTGAAGTGAGATAAATCAGAAAAATAGCTTCCACTTAGCGAAGGGTCGACCTAAGCATAAAGGGGGTCGACCTGAGCACACCCGAATGCAAGAATATGCAAAAATTTAAGTTGTGTTTATGCATAACTAAGTTTCCTAACATGATTAAATGCACCCAAATCATATATGAGATGCTCATATATGCATAGACACATGACTTTAGAATAGTTTGTGTATTTTAAAGCATGAATGCAAGCTAAGACGTGATGATACCGTCCAAATTACAAAGTACGAGCTAGTACACATTTTGACATCATTAAAATAAGGACTAGGACTAAGGCACCTTGCCCTCACAATTTTTAATGTTATGTTTTTGAATTTCCGCCTTTTGCTGATAAAATGAAGTTATTAATGTGACACTCTGTTAGACGATGGCTATGGATCTAGAAGGGGGGGTTGAATAGATCCCTTGAGTTTTACACGCAAATGGACTACAAAATTCTGTTTTAAAAATTTGTTTAACGGAAGCTACCGCTGGATAGAAACGTCTACAACGAACCTTCTACCGAAAGGATCGGATATGCGTGAATATATTGTGGATGAGTACGAAAGAAAAAATTCAGTTCTGAATATAACACTTATAAACGCAGACAACAAATTATCACTTGCTTGATGTTTATACCGATCCAATGAGGTTGATTGATAAACAATTTAAAGCACTGTGTTCGAATTTTGCTTGAAAACAAATTATCAAACACGTAGTGTGCGAAAACACACTATGTGCAGAATTTCTATGAAGAATAATGTGCAGCTGCTCCAAAACACAATTCAATGAATTGTATTGATTTAACAAAAATAGTTTAACAACATACAATTATTCTATGACAGAAATTATGATAGTTTGCAATGTCACAAAATCGAACACTACTGAAATGTAAAAGAGTTAAGAGAAAGAGAGAGAACACCCGAGATTTGATTAGGCAGTTCCCCAATCGTCCTCGCTTTGGGTACGTCTGCCCCCAATTCCACAAAAGGAATTGAGATATATATATATATATATATATATATATATATATATATATATATATATATATATATATATATATTGTAGTTGTTGCAATGCTTATTACAAGAGAAAACTGTGAACATTCAAACCCCGAACGTCTTCGATCTTTGATGCAGAGTTTTCTCTTCCCTTGATTCAAGATGAATCAAGTGCTCTGAATATGGATGATTCAATTACCGTCCCACGCTACTAAACCGAAAGAAAACTCCGTTCTTCAGTTACCTTCACTCGGTCAATTGAAATCTTCCAAGAATTCGAACCCAAACCTTCTTCTACGATCCTCTGATTACAACTACTAAACCGAAACAGTTGCGCCAATTTCCGGTTACCTTCGCCCAGCTGAATCCCTGTAGAAAGAACAGTTTGTACAAAACCCCCAAAATCTCCTCGATTCTTGGAGGACAAACCCAACTGGTTTGATTCAAGAAACACCTGCCAATCTCTCAACCCAGAAGATGAAGATCACACTTCCTAAATTCTGAACGTTATCACTTCGATCAATGGGCGACACAAACAAAAATGATTATGTGTGATTGTTTGTTTACACAGTGAAGAAGATGAAGATGAAGAGAGAACTGACATATATTTTTCACGTTTCTTGTTCTATTTGAAAAATGAAGACCCAAAACTATTTATATGAAAAAATATGACCAAAAGATATAACAGGAAATAACAGAAACGAATTTGAGTGAAAAAACACAAAAAGCAGTGTCATGCGTCGACCTCTGGAGTCTATGCGTCGACGCATAGAAAAATAATTTTGGGTTCTCAGGTTTATGCGCTTACCCGTGAGTTCTGGGGGGTCAGCGCATGATTCTTGAGGTCGGCGCATAAGATCTGAGGTCAGCGCATGAAGGCCAATTTTTTGAGAAATTTCAATTTTTGAATTGTTTTTACCAGACCAAGGACAAACACACATGCTAGACACTATTAAATCACTTGTGGACATTTATTTTTGAGGAGAATAGGATCCTATGCATCTAGACACATGACCAACAACGATGAGATGCTGTATGCCCGACACGTGAAGTGATACCGCTCAAATTACGATCTAATGCATTTGTTGACATCATTAAAACAAGATGGCTAGAAGGATATCCCTCACATACTCCCCCTTTTTGATGATGGCAACACTTCCTTGTTTTTCACGAGAGATGTAATTTGAGATGATCAATACTCCCCCTGTCTTTAACATCCGGTTTAAACATTTCTGTAGCTTGTATTCTTCTCCCCCTTTGACAACATCAAAAAGACGAGAAGACAGTGGTCAAAATAGCATACGAAAATATGTATTGGATCAACAAATATTTGCAACAACAAAACAGTTATCAGCATCCACATATGATACCGCTAATGTAAACTAGTATTGATTAAATATGGAACAACGATATTAAATCAAAACATTCACTTCATAAAGTTTGAAACATAACAGAAAAGTGCAGCGCATGTCAAAATAACAGAAAGCAAACAACAAAACACAACTTCATGCACAACTAAAGCATGATGCCCTAAGGTTTATGGTCTCCTCCCCCTAAACGAATAACCTCGTCCCCTATGGTATTGACTTGGTGGTGGAAATTCCACGAGTTGAAGATTGAGGTCAATCAAGGTGCTGTTAAGGTTACCAAGGCTGTTAGCCAAGTTTTGATTTTGCGGTGTCAGATTGGCATCCATTTGATTGAACCTTGTCATAGCAGCATTTGCAAAATTGTTGAAATTGGTGGCATGAGATGACAGTTGGTTAGACAGGTTGGTAAGCTGTTCTTATTGAGTCAGGTATCGAGTTTCCTGCTGCGCTTGAAATTCTTGATGTTGCAGAGATAACTCAGTCAGTCTTGCCAAAATTTCATCATTGAATTGTGAATAATGCTGAGACGGTGGAGTTGGTGGAGCAGAATTTTCTGGAATCTGCCATTCAGAGTCAGCATCATAGGATGGAGGAACATATGCAGCGCCAAGGTTGGTCCAGCAGTTTTGTTGATTCCACTGACCCCAGCCTTGATTGTCATAGGATTCTTCCGGTTGATATCCCATCCATGTCTCATTGTCTTCTTGATTGTCTTCTTCTTCCGCTTGATTGTCCTGCATGACAACGTCTTCCTATATCACTACATTTTCATCATTACCAACAGGATCTGCGTTACCTTGACTTCCTTCATCCTCACTGGCTTCAAGATGGACAGGTTCAGGATGGGTAGCTCTTTGTCTATGGATGAACCTTTGCTCACGAGAGTTCCAATGATAACCCATCATGGACAAAGTTCTGGCCAGAAACTGTTGTTCAGCATTAATGTGAACATGACAAATCTCTGGAATAGGAATGTCAAAGTGATTCAGAAAATTTGCCACAGCAGATGCATATCCAAGTGCTAAATATTTGTTAGAGCTGCGAGTTGTGAACATCCTAGAAGCAAAGTAGTAAGGCCAGTTGATTTTGATCTTTTCCCTCAGGATGTAGATAAGATGCACCTCCGCTTGTTCAACTCTTGAGAGGCCTCCTTTCTTAGGTCTCAAGATGCGAGAAACAATCCACTGAAGGATACGTTCTTTAAATTTCAGATGACCGGTGGTGACACTCTTAGGAAATGCTTCACTTGCCACATAATCAGCTGGATATGGTTCCCTCAGCATAGAATTCAAAGCAGTTTTGAACGCATAGTCATTAACAAAGGTTTTATCAGTAACCTTTGGGAGACTCTCATCAGTATTCAAAACAAACAATGTAGACCATACATCGTTTGTCACTTGATATTCTGCATTATTGATAGAGAACTTAAATTCAGCCCCACGAAATTTTCCCTTTATCCCACAGTAGAACAATCTAGTCAAGTCTTCACTGTACTTGTCATCACATTCAACAAATTCATTCAGATTTTGAAAATTGATGAGTTCAGAAATTTCAGGAATGTGAAAATCTCGACCCATCAACGGATAAAAGCCATGCTGTCTGATAACAGCCCGATTAGAAAATAATTCTGCAAATGGAGTGGCTAACCTTTCAGAAATTAGGGATTGAAATGTTACCCGTTGTGTGGATGATTCTCTTGTTTGAGCTTGTTGTGAAGTTGATCCTCTTCCTCCTCTTGTACCAACATTTCTTCTGGAAGCCATTGTTGAAGAAGAGTTGAAGAGAGATTATCAAACTTGATTGTTGCAGAGATAGAAGAGAAGATGTGTGAAATCCTTTGAGTACCTTGTTGTAGATATATAGAGAAATTTCTCTCTTGGTATTCCCTTCCCTTTTTATAATTTATTAGGGTTTTGATGAGAGTTTAGTGGGGATTAATTGAGATTGATGAGGGTTAAAGAAGTAGAATAGGAAAAGATTGACCACAAAAGCTAATTAAATGACATGCAGGAATCATAGTTTAATGTGTAATAGAGAATATAGGGAAGGTGAAGCATTTATAGGTCGGCGCACGCAACCCAGAAACATAAAGAAGTCTGAACGAATCCTTCATGCGTCGACCTGTAAACCTGTGTGTCGGCGCATGCTTTCTGAAGATTTTGAAAATTACTTGACCATGTTGTTATGCGCTAACCCGAGAGTTTAATAGGTCAGCGCGTGAAATCATGCGTCGACGCATGGAAGTGTAAAATTGAAATTTTTGCAAAAATCTTGTTCCAAGCAGTTAAATACACATATACACACAAAACCAAACATTCACATGAATGATAAGTGCTCAAAATGAAATAAACATCAAGATTGGAGTAAGTAACATGGCACAAAATGTTGATAAACCTCTATAAGTTGGAACGATATTACCTTGAACGTCATGACGGTGAGATCCCTCACATATGAATAAATTTCTCTTTGCATTGTTAGTTAAAGATATGAACAAGCATATATATATATATATGTGAAGCTCATAATTCTTAAGGATGTTATGCACGATCCGAGATATCGAGAATGCCAAGTTCCCTACAGATGTGAAAGAAAGGCTCTGTAGCTAATGGTTTTGTGAAAATGTCAGCAAGTTGATTCTTAGTGTCAACATGCTCAAAAATAACATCACCTTTCTCTACATGATCCCTAAGAAAATGATGGCGTATTTCGATATGCTTGGTGCGTGAATGTAGTACAGGGTTCTTAGTTAGATTAATCGCACTAGTGTTATCGCACAAAATTGGAATACGTTCAAGTTTTAAATTGAAATCCAGTAATTATTGTTTAAGCCATAGGACTTGAGCACAACAACTACCGGCGGCAACGTATTCCGCCTCGGCTGTTGACAGAGCAACGAAAACCTGTTTCTTGCTGTGCCAACTCACCAAGGAATTTGCGAAAAAGTGACATGTGCCACTAGTACTTTTCCTATCCAACTTGCACCTGGCAAAGTCGGAGTCAGAGTAACCAACTAAGGAACAAACACTTCCGTTGGAATACCACAGCCCATACTTTGGAGTACCAGAGAGGTATCGAAGTATGCGCTTAACTGCCTTCAGGTGGGATTCCTTGGGATGTGCCTGATACCTCGCACACATGCATACACTAAACATTATATTGGGACGTGATGCGGTAAGATAAAGGAGAGACCCTATCATACCTCGATACTTCTTTACTTCAACATCCTTACCCTTTTCATCATGATCGAGATTAGCACTTGTAGGCATATGAGTATCTATTGCTTTGCA
Organism: Lathyrus tuberosus; assembly: GCA_022829125.1. Classification (NCBI taxonomy): domain Eukaryota; kingdom Viridiplantae; phylum Streptophyta; class Magnoliopsida; order Fabales; family Fabaceae; genus Lathyrus; species Lathyrus tuberosus. The sequence continues at coordinate 5,357,278 of JALAZF010000103.1, forward strand.
GTTCAGCATATCAAAACGTTTTAGTAACTCAAGATAATATTTTGTTTGACTCACGAATGTGCCCTCTTCAAGTTGTTTGATTTGCAATCCGAGGAAATAGTTGAGCTCCCCCATCATGCTCATTTCAAACTCCCCCTGCATCAAACTAGAAAACTCCTTGACCAAGGTCATGTTAGTAGACCCAAATATAATATCGTCAACGTAAATCTGTACCAAAATTAAGTGTTTTCCTTGACGTTTAATAAAGAGGGTTGTGTCAACCTTTCCTCTTGAATACCCTTGATCAAGTAGAAATTTGCTTAGACGTTCATACCATGCCCTAGGGGCCTGTTTTAGTCCGTACAAAGCTCGCTTAAGTTTATAAACATGATCAGGATATTCATGTGATTCAAAACCTGGAGGTTGGGCTACATAAACCTCTTCATTTATATATCCGTTAAGGAAGGCACTTTTGACATCCATTTGGAATAGCTTAAAGTTCTTTGTGCAAGCGTAGGCAAGTAGAAGGCGTGTGGCCTCGAGTCGGGCAACCGGCGCATAAGTTTCCTCATAGTCGATTCCTTCCTCTTGGTTATAGCCTTGCGCTACAAGCCTAGCTTTGTTACGCGTTATTACTCCATTTTCATCAAGTTTGTTCCTAAACACCCATCGGGTGCCTATTACTCGATGATCTCGCGGAGGGGGGACAAGGTCCCAAACCTCATTTCTCCAGAATTGATTTAGTTCATCTTGCATTGATAGATACCAATGCTCATCGAGTAACGCTTCCTTAGAGTTTTTAGGTTCGACTTGGGAAACAAAAGCAGAGTAATAACAAAAGTTACTAAGTTTAGAGCGAGTAGTTACTCCCTTAGAGATATCACCGAGAATGTTGTCAATTGGATGGTCTTTGGAAGACTTCCAAGCTGGAGGAAGTTCATCTTTCTTAGCATGATGATCATCCTCACTTTTCACTGGTTGGTGATCCTTTTCCTCCTCAATACGCACTGCTTCAGGCTGATCAGTTCCCTTGTCAGTGCCCTTGAGTATGTCTTCAGTAGGTACACCTGCACCATGAAAAGAACTACCTTCTCTGACATTTCTCGGATAAGACTCGTCAAAGGAAACATGAACTGACTCTTCAACTATACGTAACCTTTTATTATAGATTCTATAAGCTTTACTTGACTGAGAGTATCCAAGAAAAATACCCTCGTCAGCCTTGACATCAAATTTACCGAGAGTCTCTTTTCCATTATTTAACACAAAGCATTTGCAACCAAATACATGAAGGTGAGATATGTTTGGCTTACGCCCTTTTAAAAGCTCATACGGAGTCTTGTTTAGAATAGGCCGGATGAGCACCCTATTCAAAACGTAACAAGCCGTACTTATGGCGCCGGCCCAAAAGTATTTTGGTAATCCACTATCATTGATCATAGTCCTTCTAAGTTCTTCCAAAACTCTGTTTTTACGTTCCACTACCCCATTTTGTTGAGGGGTACGTGGTGCTGAAAAGTTATGATCAATTCCATTGGAATCACAAAATGCTTCAAATAAATGATTTTCAAACTCACCCCCATGGTCACTTCGGATTGACCCAATGTTTGTGTTCAACTTGTTTTGAGATAACTTAGCAAATCGTTCAAAGGCTGAAAAGGTATCACTTTTATTTGCTAAGAAAATTGTCCAGCAAAACCTAGAAAAATCATCAACTATAACAAATCCATAGTAGTTACCACCTAGGCTTTTAACCCTAGATGGTCCAAAGAGATCCATATGGAGGAGCTCAAGAGGTCTCATAGTTGAAACCATGTTTTTAGATTTAAAAGAGATCCTTGTTTGCTTCCCCATTTGGCACGCATCGCAAAGACGATCCTTTGTAAATTTAATTTTGGGCAAACCGATGACTAGGTCTTTAGAAACAATTTTGTTAAGCAAATTAAAGTTGATATGAGCCAAGCGTCTATGCCACAACCATGAATCTTCACTCATAGTGACTAAACACTTGTCTCCATTCAATGATACCTCGTTTAAGTCTAGCATATATATGTTATTCACCCTCAAGCCCTTAAACACATTCTTTTTGTCGCAATCTTCAACTACGCAATAATCCTTTGAAAAAGAGACTTTATAATTTTTGTCGCATAGTTGACTAATGCTTAAAAGGTTGTGTCTAAGGCCCTCTACAAGAAGTACATCAGAGATAGTAGTAGATGAGGGGTTACCTATACTACCTTTACCGAGAATTTGTCCCTTGTTATTATCTCCGTAAGTGACAAACCCCTTTTTCTTCGCCACAAAGTCGATGAAAAGAGATATGTCTCTGGTCATATGTCTTGAGCAACCACTATCTAGAACCCATCTTCCTTCGGTGGTCTCAAGACTTTGTACCTACAAAAATAATCAAGGGAGAGTAGGTACCCAATTCTCATTGGGTCCTTCATGGTGAGTGAAACCAAAATTGCCTTTGGGCACCCATTGATAAATGCCCTTTGGAACAAGAAATCTCCGAAAGCGGCACTTAGCAATAGTATGACCGGGCTTACAACAATATAAGCAATCAAGATTAGTTTGGAGTTTACCTTTGCTATCACTATCTCGAATCACATACGTGTATTATTGATAAGGATTATTCATAGTTTCACGATAATGTTATCGATCAATAGCAAACGTAATCTTAGGCTTGAGAGCCTTGTCTAACTTGGCTTTGAGGGTTCTCACCTCTCTTTTCCAAATGTGACAAGTACCACAGCCCCCAAGGTCAAACCATGTATATTTATTCTCATCGATTTTAGTTTTTGATGCATTCACCATGGAGTTTTTAAGATCTTCCAATTCCTTTTGGGAATCAGAGACCTTTTTCTCCAAATAGGAAAAAATCTTTTTATTCGAAGCTAAGCGTTGAAATGCTTCCTTAGCTTCGTGGTGTAATGTATCAAAAGCTCTTTGTAATTCAGCATGAGACATATTTTGACAGTTTTCATATTTAGAGTGTTTTACCTCTTTTCCTTTGTTGTGACGTGCCATGAGACAAAGGTTGACGGATTCACTTTCGTCACTTGAAGAGTCATCTTTCTCCGACTCGCTATCACTTTCCCAAGCGATGTATGCTCATCGAGACTTGTTGGACTTTTTGTTTGAGCGACTCTTGTCATTATCCTTGTCTTTGTCTTTCTTTAAGGATGGACAATCCGGTTTGTAGTGCCCAGATTTTCCACAGTTGTAGCACGTCCCTTTTACCTTGCCATTTTTATTTCCTTCACTTCTCGATTGCTTACGGAACTTGACAAGAATTCTGTCCGAGTGCTGAATATCATTCTTACGAATGTATCTATTGTATCTTTTCACAAATAAGCTCATATCGTCACCGGAATCTTCATCTTTGTCGTTTTTGGCTTCATCATCACTTAGCCCTTGATGTGTGGACTTTGTACAAGAAGCCTTAAGAGCTATCGACTTCTTCTCCGCATCTTTTACCTTCTCTTTCTTTATGCTCTTCTCATGTTTATCCAAGCTAATGAGCACTTGCTCATGCTCATCGAGTTTACCAAAGAGTGTTGTGAGGTCTAAAGTAGCAAGATTATTGGCCTCCTTGATAGCGGTAACCTTCGGTTGCCATTCCTTGCTAAGACACCTCAGAATTTTATTAGTAGAAACCTCATTAGGAATTGGTTTACCAAGAACATGCAATTTGTTGATGATGTGAGTGAATCGTTTTTGCATATCCGCAATGGTTTCCCCTTGCTTCATGTAAAACAAATCAAACTCTTGCGTTAGTGTATTGATACGAGCCAATTTAACATCATTAGTGCCTTCGTGGGCTACTTGTAAGGCATCCCACATAGCTTTGGCTGTTTCGCAATGGGAGACTCGATAATATTCGTCAACTCCCAAAGAGGAAATGATCATATTACGAGCCTTCCAATCATAACTGTACTTTTTCTCGTCCTCCTCAGTCCATTGGTCTTCGGGTTTAGGAACAACAACGCCTTCCGCGTTAGTAATAGTGATTTCTATGGGACCGTTTAAAATAACGTTCCAAACCTTCCGATCTAAGGAGTTAATATGAACACGCATACAATCCTTCCAGTAGCTGTAGTTTTCACCTGTAAAAATTGGAGCTCTATTATAAGCCCCCTTAGGTTCGTTCGCCATGATCCAAGAAGTTCTACCGAAGCATCAAAATAAACCAGGCTCTGATACCACTTGTTAGACGATGGCTATGGATCTAGAAGAGGGGTTGAATAGATCCCTTGAGTTTTACACGCAAATGGACTACAAAATTCTGTTTTAAAAATTTGTTTAACGGAAGCTACCGCTGGATAGAAACGTCTACAACGAACCTTCTACCGAAAGGATCGGATATGCGTGAATATATTGTGGATGAGTACGAAAGAAAAAATTCAGTTCTGAATATAACACTTATAAACGCAGACAATAAATTATCACTTGCTTGATGTTTATACCGATCCAATGAGGTTGATTGATAAACAATTTAAAGCACTGTGTTCGAATTTTGCTTGAAAACAAATTATCAAACACGTAGTGTGCGAAAACACACTATGTGCAGAATTTCTATGAAGAATAATGTGCAGCTGCTCCAAAACACAATTCAATGAATTGTATTGATTTAACAAAAATAGTTTAACAACATACAATTATTCTATGACAGAAATTATGATAGTTTGCAATGTCACAAAATCGAACACTACTGAAATGTAAAAGAGTTAAGAGAAAGAGAGAGAACACCCGAGATTTGATTAGGCAGTTCCCCAATCGTCCTCGCTTTGGGTACGTCTGCCCCCAATTCCACAAAAGGAATTGAGATATATATATATATATATATATATATATATATATATATATATATATTGTAGTTGTTGCAATGCTTATTACAAGAGAAAACTGTGAACATTCAAACCCCGAACGTCTTCGATCTTTGATGCAGAGTTTTCTCTTCCCTTGATTCAAGATGAATCAAGTGCTCTGAATATGGATGATTCAATTACCGTCCCACGCTACTAAACCGAAAGAAAACTCCGTTCTTCAGTTACCTTCACTCGGTCAATTGAAATCTTCCAAGAATTCGAACCCAAACCTTCTTCTACGATCCTCTGATTACAACTACTAAACCGAAACAGTTGCGCCAATTTCCGGTTACCTTCGCCCAGCTGAATCCCTGTAGAAAGAACAGTTTGTACAAAACCCCCAAAATCTCCTCGATTCTTGGAGGACAAACCCAACTGGTTTGATTCAAGAAACACCTACCAATCTCTCAACCCAGAAGATGAAGATCACACTTCCTAAATTCTGAACGTTATCACTTCGATCAATGGGCGACACAAACAAAAATGATTATGTGTGATTGTTTGTTTACACAGTGAAGAAGATGAAGATGAAGAGAGAACTGACATATATTTTTCACGTTTCTTGTTCTATTTGAAAAATGAAGACCCAAAACTATTTATATGAAAAAATATGACCAAAAGATATAACAGGAAATAACAGAAACGAATTTGAGTGAAAAAGCACAAAAAGCAGTGTCATGCGTCGACCTCTGGAGTCTATGCGTCGACGCATAGAAAAATAATTTTGGGTTCTCAGGTTTATGCGCTTACCCGTGAGTTCTGGGGGGTCAGCGCATGATTCTTGAGGTCGGCGCATAAGATCTGAGGTCAGCGCATGAAGGCCAATTTTTTGAGAAATTTCAATTTTTGAATTGTTTTTACCAGACCAAGGACAAACACACATGCTAGACAATATTAAATCACTTGTGGACATTTATTTTTGAGGAGAATAGGATCCTATGCATCTAGACACATGACCAACAACGATGAGATGCTGTATGCCCGACACGTGAAGTGATACCGCTCAAATTACGATCTAATGCATTTGTTGACATCATTAAAACAAGATGGCTAGAAGGATATCCCTCACATACTCCCCCTTTTTGATGATGGCAACACTTCCTTGTTTTTCACGAGAGATGTAATTTGAGATGATCAATACTCCCCCTGTCTTTAACATCCGGTTTAAACATTTCTGTAGCTTGTATTCTTCTCCCCCTTTGACAACATCAAAAAGACGAGAAGACAGTGGTCAAAATAGCATACGAAAATATGTATTGGATCAACAAATATTTGCAACAACAAAACAGTTATCAGCATCCACATATGATACCGCTAATGTAAACTAGTATTGATTAAATATGGAACAACGATATTAAATCAAAACATTCACTTCATAAAGTTTGAAACATAACAGAAAAGTGCAGCGCATGTCAAAATAACAGAAAGCAAACAACAAAACACAACTTCATGCACAACTAAAGCATGATGCCCTAAGGTTTATGGTCTCCTCCCCCTAAACGAATAACCTCGTCCCCTATGGTATTGACTTGGTGGTGGAAATTCCACGAGTTGAAGATTGAGGTCAATCAAGGTGCTGTTAAGGTTACCAAGGCTGTTAGCCAAGTTTTGATTTTGCGGTGTCAGATTGGCATCCATTTGATTGAACCTTGTCATAGCAGCATTTGCAAAATTGTTGAAATTGGTGGCATGAGATGACAGTTGGTTAGACAGGTTGGTAAGCTATTCTTATTGAGTCAGGTATCGAGTTTCCTGCTGCGCTTGAAATTCTTGATGTTGCAGAGATAACTCAGTCAGTCTTGCCAAAATTTCATCATTGGATTGTGAATAATGCTGAGACGGTGGAGTTGGTGGAGCAGAATTTTCTGGAATCTGCCATTCAGAGTCAGCATCATAGGATGGAGGAACATATGCAGTGCCAAGGTTGGTCCAGCAGTTTTGTTGATTCCACTGACCCCAGCCTTGATTGTCATAGGATTCTTCCGGTTGATATCCCATCCATGCCTCATTGTCTTCTTGATTGTCTTCTTCTTCCGCTTGATTGTCCTGCATGACAACGTCTTCCTGTATCACTACATTTTCATCATTACCAACAGGATCTGCATTACCTTGACTTCCTTCATCCTCACTGGCTTCAAGATGGACAGGTTCAGGATGGGTAGCTCTTTGTCTATGGATGAACCTTTGCTCACGAGAGTTCCAATGATAACCCATCATGGACAAAGTTCTGGCCAGAAACTGTTGTTCAGCATTAATGTGAACATGACAAATCTCTGGAATAGGAATGTCAAAGTGATTCAGAAAATTTGCCACAGCAGATGCATATCCAAGTGCTAAAAATTTGTTAGAGCTGCGAGTTGTGAACATCCTAGAAGCAAAGTAGTAAGGCCAGTTGATTTTGATCTTTTCCCTCAGGATGTAGATAAGATGCACCTCCGCTTGTTCAACTCTTGAGAGGCCTCCTTTCTTAGGTCTCAAGATGCGAGAAACAATCCACTGAAGGATACGTTCTTTAAATTTCAGATGACCGGTGGTGACACTCTTAGGAAATGCTTCACTTGCCACATAATCAGCTGGATATGGTTCCCTCAGCATAGAATTCAAAGCAGTTTTGAACGCATAGTCATTAACAAAGGTTTTATCAGTAACCTTTGGGAGACTCTCATCAGTATTCAAAACAAACAATGTAGACCATACATCGTTTGTCACTTGATATTCTGCATTATTGATAGAGAACTTAAATTCAGCCCCACGAAATTTTCCCTTTATCCCACAGTAGAACAATCTAGTCAAGTCTTCACTGTACTTGTCATCACATTCAACAAATTCATTCAGATTTTGAAAATTGATGAGTTCAGAAATTTCAGGAATGTGAAAATCTCGACCCATCAACGGATAAAAGCCATGCTGTCTGATAACAGCCCGATTAGAAAATAATTCTGCAAATGGAGTGGCTAACCTTTCAGAAATTAGGGATTGAAATGTTACCCGTTGTGTGGATGATTCTCTTGTTTGAGCTTGTTGTGAAGTTGATCCTCTTCCTCCTCTTGTACCAGCATTTCTTCTGGAAGCCATTGTTGAAGAAGAGTTGAAGAGAGATTATCAAACTTGATTGTTGCAGAGATAGAAGAGAAGATGTGTGAAATCCTTTGAGTACCTTGCTGTAGATATATAGAGAAATTTCTCTCTTGGTATTCCCTTCCCTTTTTCTAATTTATTAGGGTTTTGATGAGAGTTTAGTGGGGATTAATTGAGATTGATGAGGTTTAAAGGAGTAGAATAGGGAGAGATTGACCACAAAAGCTAATTAAATGACATGCAAGAATCATAGTTTAATGTGTAATAGAGAATATAGGGAAGGTGAAGCATTTATAGGTCGGCGCACGCAACCCAGAAACATAAAGAAGTCTGAACGAATCCTTCATGCGTCGACCTGTAAACCTGTGTGTCGGCGCATGCTTTCTGAAGATTTTGAAAATTACTTGACCATGTTGTTATGCGCTAACCCGAGAGTTTAATAGGCCAGCGCGTGAAATCATGCGTCGACGCATGGAAGTGTAAAATTGAAATTTTTGCAAAAATCTTGTTCCAAGCAGATAAATACACATATACACACAAAACCAAACATTCACATGAATGATAAGTGCTCAAAATGAAATAAACATCAAGATTGGAGTAAGTAACATGGCACAAAATGTTGATAAACCTCTATAAGTTGGAACGATATTACCTTGAACGTCATGACGGTGAGATCCCTCACATATGAATAAATTTCTCTTTGCATTGTTAGTTAAAGATATGAACAAGCATATATATATATATATATATGTGAAGCTCATAATTCTTAAGGATGTTATGCACGATCCGAGATATCGAGAATGCCAAGTTCCCTACAGATGTGAAAGAAAGGCTCTGTAGCTAATGGTTTTGTGAAAATGTCAGCAAGTTGATTCTTAGTGTCAACATGCTCAAAAATAACATCACCTTTCTCTACATGATCCCTAAGAAAATGATGGCGTATTTCGATATGCTTGGTGCGTGAATGTAGTACAGGGTTCTTAGTTAGATTAATCGCACTAGTGTTATCGCACAAAATTGGAATACGTTCAAGTTTTAAATTGAAATCCAATAATTATTGTTTAAGCCATAGGACTTGAGCACAACAACTACCGGCGGCAACGTATTCCGCCTCGGCTGTTGACAGAGCAACGAAAACCTGTTTCTTGCTGTGCCAACTCACCAAGGAATTTGCGAAAAAGTGACATGTGCCACTAGTACTTTTCCTATCCAACTTGCACCTGGCAAAGTCGGAGTCAGAGTAACCAACTAAGGAACAAACACTTCCGTTGGAATACCACAGCCCATACTTTGGAGTACCAGAGAGGTATCGAAGTATGCGCTTAACTGCCTTCAGGTGGGATTCCTTGGGATGTGCCTGATACCTCGCACACATGCATACACTAAACATTATATTGGGACGTGATGCGGCAAGATAAAGGAGAGACCCTATCATACCTCGGTACTTCTTTACTTCAACATCCTTACCCTTTTCATCATGATCGAGATTAGCACTTGTAGGCATATGAGTATCTATTGCTTTGCAGTTCAGCATATCAAAACGTTTTAGTAACTCAAGATAATATTTCGTTTGACTCACGAATGTGCCCTCTTCAAGTTGTTTGATTTGCAATCCGAGGAAATAGTTGAGCTCCCCCATCATGCTCATTTCAAACTCCCCCTGCATCAAACTAGAAAACTCCTTGACCAAGGTCATGTTAGTAGACCCAAATATAATATCGTCAACGTAAATCTGTACCAAAATTAAGTGTTTTCCTTGACGTTTAATAAAGAGGGTTGTGTCAACCTTTCCTCTTGAATACCCTTGATCAAGTAGAAATTTTCTTAGACGTTCATACCATGCCCTAGGGGCCTGTTTTAGTCCGTACAAAGCTCGCTTAAGTTTATAAACATGATCAGGATATTCATGTGATTCAAAACCTGGAGGTTGGGCTACATAAACCTCTTCATTTATATATCCATTAAGGAAGGCACTTTTGACATCCATTTGGAATAGCTTAAAGTTCTTTGTGCAAGCGTAGGCAAGTAGAAGGCGTGTGGCCTCGAGTCGGGCAACCGGCACATAAGTTTCCTCATAGTCGATTCCTTCCTCTTGGTTATAGCCTTGCGCTACAAGCCTAGCTTTGTTACGCGTTATTACTCCATTTTCATCAAGTTTGTTCCTAAACACCCATCGGGTGCCTATTACTCGATGATCTCGCGGAGGGGGGACAAGGTCCCAAACCTCATTTCTCCATAATTGATTTAGTTCATCTTGCATTGATAGATACCAATGCTCATCGAGTAACGCTTCCTTAGAGTTTTTAGGTTCGACTTGGGAAACAAAAGCAGAGTAATAACAAAAGTTACTAAGTTTAGAGCGAGTAGTTACTCCCTTAGAGATATCACCGAGAATGTTGTCAATTGGATGGTCTTTGGAAGACTTCCAAGCTGGAGGAAGTTCATCTTTCTTAGCATGATGATCATCCTCACTTTTCACTGGTTGGTGATCCTTTTCCTCCTCAATACGCACTGCTTCAGGCTGATCAGTTCCCTTGTCAGTGTCCTTGAGTATGTCTTCAGTAGGTACACCTGCACCATGAAAAGAACTACCTTCTCTGACATTTCTCGGATAAGACTCGTCAAAGGAAACATGAACTGACTCTTCAACTATACGTAACCTTTTATTATAGATTCTATAAGCTTTACTTGACTGAGAGTATCCAAGAAAAATACCCTCGTCAGCCTTGACATCAAATTTGCCGAGAGTCTCTTTTCCATTATTTAACACAAAGCATTTGCAACCAAATACATGAAGGTGAGATATGTTTGGCTTACGCCCTTTTAAAAGCTCATACGGAGTCTTGTTTAGAATAGGCCGGATGAGCACCCTATTCAAAACGTAACAAGCCGTACTTATGGCGCCGGCCCAAAAGTATTTTGGTAATCCACTATCATTGATCATAGTCCTTCCAAGTTCTTCCAAAACTCTGTTTTTACGTTCCACTACCCCATTTTGTTGAGGGGTACGTGGTGCTGAAAAGTTATGATCAATTCCATTGGAATCACAAAATGCTTCAAATAAATGATTTTCAAACTCACCCCCATGGTCACTTCGGATTGACCCAATGTTTGTGTTCAACTTGTTTTGAGATAACTTAGCAAATCGTTCAAAGGCTGAAAAGGTATCACTTTTATTTGCTAAGAAAATTGTCCAGCAAAACCTAGAAAAATCATCGACTATAACAAATCCATAGTAGTTACCACCTAGGCTTTTAACCCTAGATGGTCCAAAGAGATCCATATGGAGGAGCTCAAGAGGTCTCATAGTTGAAACCATGTTTTTAGATTTAAAAGAGATCCTTGTTTGCTTCCCCATTTGGCACGCATCGCAAAGATGATCCTTTGTAAATTTAATTTTGGGCAAACCGATGACTAGGTCTTTAGAAACAATTTTGTTAAGCAAATTAAAGTTGATATGAGCCAAGCGTCTATGCCACAACCATGAATCTTCACTCATAGTGACTAAAGAGAAAAATTCAGTTTTGAATATAACACTTATAAACGCAGACAACAAATTATCACTTGCTTGATGTTTATACCGTTCCAATGAGGTTGATTGATAAACAATTTAAAGCACTGTGTTCGAATTTTGCTTGAAAACAAATTATCAAACACGTAGTGTGCGAAAACACACTATGTGCAGAATTTCTATGGAGAATAATGTGCAGCTGCTCCAAAACACAATTCAATGAATTGTATTGATTTAACAAAAATAGTTTAACAACATACAATTATTCTATGACAGAAATTATGATAGTTTGCAACGTCACAAAATCGAACACTACTTAAATGTAAAAGAGTTAAGAGAAAGAGAGAGAACACCCGAGATTTGATTAGGCAGTTCCCCAATCGTCCTCGCTTTGGGTACGTCTGCCCCCAATTCCACAAAAGGAATTGAGATATATATATATATATATATATATATATATATATATATATATATATATATATATATATATATATATATTGTAGTTGTTGCAATGTTTATTACAAGAGAAAACTGTGAACATTCAAACCCCGAACGTCTTCGATCTTTGATGCAGAATTTTTTCTTCCCTTGATTCAAGATGAATCAAGTGCTCCGAATATGGATGATTCAATTACCGTCCCACGCTACTAAACCGAAAGAAAACTCCGTTCTTCAGTTACCTTCACTCGGTCAATTGAAATTTTCCAAGAATTCGAACCCAAACCTTCTTCTACGATCCTCTGATTACAGCTACTAAACAGAAACAGTTGCGCCAATTTCCGGTTACCTTCGCCCAGCTGAATCCCTGTAGAAAGAACAGTTTGTACAAAACCCCCAAAATCTCCTCGATTCTTGGAGGACAAACCCAACTGGTTTGATTCAAGAAACACCTGCCAATCTCTCAACCCAGAAAGATGAAGATCACACTTCCTAAATTCTGAACGTTATCACTTCGATCAATGGGCGACACAAACAAAAATGATTATGTGTGATTGTTTGTTTACACAGTGAAGAAGATGAAGATGAAGAGAGAACTGACATATATTTTTCACGTTTCTTGTTCTATTTGAAAAATGAAGACCCAAAACTATTTATATGAAAAAATATGACCAAAAGATATAACAGGAAATAACAGAAACAAATTTGAGTGAAAAAGCACAAAAAGCAGTGTCATGCGTCGACCTCTGGAGTCTATGCGTCGACGCATAGAAAAGCAATTTTGGGTTCTCAGGTTTATGCGCTTACCCGTGAGTTCTGGGGGGTCAGCGCATGATTCTTGAGGTCGGCGCATAAGATATGAGGTCAGCGCATGAAGGCCAATTTTTTGAGAATTTTCAATTTTTGAATTTTTTTTACCAGACCAAGGACAAACACACATGCTAGACACTATTAAATCACTTGTGGACATTTATTTTTGAGGAGAATAGGATCCTATGCATCTAGACACATGACCAACAACGATGAGATGCTGTATGCCCGACACGTGAAGTGATACCGCTCAAATTACGATCTAATGCATTTGTTGACATCATTAAAACAAGATGGCTAGAAGGATATCCCTCACACACTCTAGATGAAATCATCATATATCCCACACTATTTTATAAATTATATTTGGGGGGTTTAGAGTGTTATACGTGTCACTTACTTGGAAACTCGCTTATCTCACGGGGCATAATACGTTGTTGCGGGAAGTTGTTCCACTAAAATCATTTGGATGAAACAACAACTTAGTGACTACAGTGTCAAACTTGGACCTATACCAATTAAATACGATAACACAAGTGTCATGAACCTCACCAAAATCAGATATTTTAATCTCAGGCTAACACATTGATGTTAGACACCATTTTATTAAAGATCATGTAGAAAAAGGGGAATGTGTACTCGACTTTGTAGACTCATATGATCAACTCGCAAACATTTTTACTAAACCACTTCTTAGAGAAAACTTCTTTTTTATAAGAACTAAACTAGGAATTATAAACCAATATTGCATAAATTAATATGTGAATCTATGTGCTTGTGTCTGTATCTCTTAGCATATTTTTCTTTTTGATTTCGACAAACGGGGAGAAGTATACTCTCAGGGGAAGTAGGGTATACTAACTAATGGGGAGTTTAACTATTCCAAAAATATACATGTGTTATTTTCTTTCCACCTCCCCTGAGAGATGCGTTGACATCAACCAAAAGGGGGAGGATGTGGATATATGTGCTTGCATGGAATAAAGATCAGCATCTGCAGTTTTGATGACCAGAACATATGACATATCCTTCAATATTAATGATAATCAAAGCATCTTATAAGGAATTAAGGCCAAAATTGGCTTCCCGATTAAAAATCATCATCAATCGCATTTAATGCAACACATGTCTTTACCTCAACTGGCGTTTGGGGATTTCTTTCAGTTGGATGACAATTGGGGATTCAACTCATTTACACCTCAAGGTGTATCCCATACCATGCTTGAGGGACTCACTCATGTATAAGGGACTCGTCCAGATTAAAAGGGAGAAGACAAGCCAAATCATTTTGCATGCTCTTGCCTCTTAAGCGAGAGTTTACAGGAACGAGCGTTTGTTTCTTGGTTTTGTTGTTCATTTCCTATATTAGACACCCGTTTGGGAAAATGTGATGTAATGTGTCCTAGTTCACAATGGCATGGAAGAGGAAGTCAAAAAGAAAGATCACATTCTCGTTAATAATAAAGTAGTTGAGTAACCACTCTCCCGCTCTTAGAAGCAGTTGCTACTTCTTGGGAGCCTGAACTCCAGGACCATAAACTTTTATAAATACCTCTGTTCTAAGGGGGATCCAATTCACTACACGTAAACATTATATACAAAGTTTCCCGCCTCTATTCGTGAGTTAGTTTTAACATCTCAAAAAATCGGAAAAACTCTGATAATCCTTAATCAATAAGAATTGTTACGTATTATATTTTTAGCAAGTATAAATTTATTTTATAATTTTAATGTATCCATTATCGACTAAGTATATTCTAGTTAAAATTTTTAGATAAATTTATTTAGAATGTTATAATTACATGATTTATAAGAGTTTTAAATCATGTATGTCAATTTTCAATAAAGTTTTGTAAGAAAAATATTTCATTATATATTTATAAACCTCGTATAAAAAAAAAGAATGAAAAAAAGGATATATATTGTAAGACACAATAAATATTAAAAAAATAAGGTAGTGAGAAAAATGACAAATACTATTTTGATTTTAAAACTAAAATTATGATAAATCATAAGAAAACCCATAATTATACCTTCTCACAAATTCTTGGTGAAAAGTAAAAAATATCCTTAGAATTCGGAGATGCATCTTCTAACGCACTCATTTTCCACAAAATTGAACGCAAACGAGTGAGTCACCCCTATTATACTTAATTTTAGAGATGCATGTCCGGATACACCATGTTTTTTTATGAAATATTGTGTTTTTGGATATGCATATCCATAAAGTGTCCGATTGTGTTTTTTTATTTAGTATGGGGTGTATCCGAATAGGCAGACTTAATAGTCATGCATCAACAATGCAACAAATATGTAAATACCAACAATGTGCCTATTGAGAAAAACAATTGAAAAATAGAAAAACTCTTAAAATAACATTGTAAAAATCTGAAAAATACAACTAAAAACCAAATAAAATCAAATTACGAGTCTACAAATTTTTTCGGATTTTTTTCAAAAATATAAAACAGAAAATAAATAAAATAAAATAGGAAAACAAGAAATTTAGGGTTGTTAGGGTGGTGTGGGAATCTAATACCTGATTTTTTTTCCTGATGAAATGACATGGTAAAATTTCGATTCAGAGTTGATTTTTATGCTAGGTCGTGTAAATGCTAGAAACATGGGAACGCAAGGGCCAGAATGCGAGGATACAATTCCTATGACTTTAATATTGGTTAAAAACGACAGAGAGTCCTCGAAAATGACATTAATTTTTATGAAAAATGTGCAGTAAATGGGGTTTGGGGTGTTTTTGAAGATGCATCTCAGAATTCACCCTAGAAAATTTTGGAGATGCATCTCCGGGCCAATTTTTGACAAAAATGGGGCGACTGTTTGATTTACCAATATGAGATGATTTAAGGTGCATCAGGAGATGTATTTTTGAAAACATATAAAGACAATTTCAAATTTTTAGAGGTGTGTCACACCCTAAGATGGAAAAAGAAAGGAAATTTCTTAATGCACCGTATATATTACTTAGACACCACGTGAAAAATACTAAAATGCCCCCATATTCTGGAGATACATCTCCAGATGCACCTAATTCTGACTTAACGTTAAAATATTTCGGAGATGTATCTTCAAACTTATTTCAGAGATGCATCTCTGTAAGGTTTTGGAGCTTAAATCGCGTCAAAACCCTTCTCCTTCCTTATTTTTAAAAAAACACATAGTTTGCTCAAACTCGCTCAAAGTGTTTTCCCTCAACCAACTCTAAAATCAAACAACCAAGCTCAGAGGTTCTACAATCAACATCAAGTGCATCAGAGACATCACCAAAGTCTGAAGTAAACTTTAAATTTGTAAGTTTTTTTTGTATGTTTTGAGAAGTTTGAGTTTTTGTGTAAATGAGTAGAAATTGATGACTAAGGTAAAAAAATGAGTAGAAATTGCATGAATGATAGTTTAAACATAATGTAAAACATGCTTGTTAGCTAAAAACGATGATCAAACCATTACTTTTGGGGTTTGCATGTCTGCATTGCCACCATTGACAGACTTGAAGAGTTGCAGAAAATTTCGGAGATGTATCTCAGAATTTTTCAACATTTAAGTTTCCTAGTAACCAGAGATACATCTCCAGAAATTAGCAGTCTATTTTAGTTATTTTTTTTCTTCTTTGTAGTATTGCTTTCTTGCATTATTTGTCTGGTTTATTTTTACTTACAGGCATTATGGCTGATAGACACGATAGACTGAAGTACGCGAAGATTGCACAACATGCATCAGTGCAGCGAGAGAAGAGTCAAGATTCAGAGACTTCTATTCACTCTGGCCATGCAGAGACATCTACTTATGGGGTCCATGTTTTTCCATCTTATTCTTCCCGTAGGAGTCAGGTTTCACCTACCGACGCATCACTCTCACCATCTTCTTGCAGGAGCCAGGTTTCACCTATTCAAGCGCCAAAGGTACCCGAGTCACTGATGGTACCGGGAGGCACCAGTGCCACCTCTGATGGATGCTTCTGAGCCAGTTCCACCTCCGATTGCTGATGCTGCTCAGTCAGTGCCACCTCCAGATGTTGAGGTTGTTTATGATGTTAAGCCAGAGCCTTTTGGAGAAGGCCAGTAGAGTTGTCATTATTACCTTTGTACCCAAACTATACTCAGGGCCGTCTCAAACAAATTAGAGGTCCTGTTCTAATTTTAAGAATTGATCCCTAATAAAAAAGAACACAGAATTTAAAAAGAGATTTTAGGATGATTTTCACTCTGAATTAAATTATTTTACAATATCAGTAATCATCTTTCATTTCTGAAACTTCTGAAACATTCAAGAACATTTTTTCCATTTTTTTTCTCATTTATTACTCTAGATATTTTAAAGTTTTGCAAAGGCACACAAGCAGGGCATCACTTTTTCAATTTCCACCTTCATTAATTTTTCATTATATCTTTTTCACTTGTAAACATTTAAAACCAACAACGTCTCCCCAACAATCTTCGAGATCTTTCAACCAAAGATCATATATTTGTTTCTTAAATTTTATCTAATTATATGCATGTTTCTTCTTCTATGATGAGTGTGTATTTTTTAACATTTGATTTTTTAATTTTGGTCTTCAAATGGTCTCTAGAGAACACAATTGAATTTTTATTTTAAAGTAATTTATGTTATGGAGCAAATTAGTTTTGAAATACTATGATAAAAACTTTAATATTTTATTAGAGTTAATATAGTAATATGAAGAAAATTAGATTAATTAGAAAAATTATTAAACATAATACATATTAGGCAAAAATAATGTCTAGCTCCTTTAAGTTATTTTAAAATATCAAGTTAGTCCTTTAAGTTTTTTTTTTGTAACGCTTTGGTCTTTTATGTTAAGTAACGTTTGCGTCGTTAACCTTTTTGAAAATAAATTGCAAACTCATGTACCATTTGAACTTGTTTTTTGCGCTGATCACGAATATGCAATCAAATTTATCAAACAAGTTACGGTTCATGAGAATCAGAGGAAAAAGTGGACAAATACATAATAAAAAATTGTTCGATCCGATCAAAATACACAATCAAACGCAAAACTAATTACATATTCGTGATCAGCGCGAAAAACCAGTTCAAATAGTATATGAGTTTGCAATTTATTGTAACAGAGATTTTTAAAAAAGACAATGACGTAAACGTTACTTAATATAAAGGACCAAAGAGTTAAAAATACCTTAAAGAACATTAAAGGACTAAAACAATATTTGTGCCTACATATTAGGTTAGACTAGACTAACTCAAGTCACACAATTTAAAAATCTTCTAAACTTATTAATTTAATTTATTATTATCTATATCAATGACGTAATTAAAAATAATGTTAATATTGCCAAAATTTTAATATATTTTTATCAAATAAAATTTAATAATATATCTTTTTATAAAAAAATATAAATAAAACCATATATAATAATGTTCTATATTTTATCATAAAATTTTAATAATAAATAATTTATTTTTATAATAAACATGTATATATTTAATTATGAAAGAATAAATATTATCTACGAATTGTTTTGTAAATAGACATAATTTTTTCCCATAATACCTTCTTATTGATAATATATAAAAAGTGCATTTGATCATTAAGGGAGTGTTTGTTTCATGGATACAAATATTATTCCCGGGAATGAGACATTGAAATTCATATATTCCTTTGTTTGTTTTAAGTTTTAATAATTTATACCCGAATACTTTTTATTCCCAGAAATAAGTTTTGTTCATGAATTTTTTCATTTTTATTCCCATGTCAAAGGATGGGAATCTTACATTCCCATGGGAATATAAAATAACCAACCATAACTTCCCACTCCCATGTTATTTTAGCACATTTATTTTTAAATTTTTAAATTTTTAAATTTAATTAAAATAAAACTTAAAAATATTCCCAGGATTATAATTTTAATCCATCAAACTAACACACCCTAAGAAATTTGATTTACATTTTGATATGCACGGTGTTCAAAAGTTATATTTTAACGTGTTGAATGTGCATGTTTGATTTCCTGTGAGTTGTAACTAATTCTTGCCAGTTTAAAAAAAAAAATAAAAAATAAAGATAAACATACCTTACAAAGGATCGAACATAAGCGTTCTACTTCAAAACTAAAGACCAACCACCACGACGCTAGTGCACAATCTGTCAAATTTTCAACAAAATAATAATATTTAATTTGATAATTAATAAAAGCCCAACTTAAAATTTGAGGCCCCTGGTTTTTGGAGGCCCTGTGCAACGGGCCTGGTTGCACAGGCAAAAAACCGGCCTTGACTATACTGCCATACATATATGGGATTGAGAGGTAGCATTAGTTGGAATCATTCTTTTTAATTTATGTTTATTAATATATTACAAGTTTGTGTCATTGATTTATTTTTCTGCAGGACCGTGATCCGCTGAAGTTTATTAACTATGCGCGAAAGATTACTAGCTTGCCTTAGCCGAATGAGGAGTGGTTTCAGGCAGCTTTGTCTCTATCTGAGATGAAGGACCTGTGCATGATCAGTTATATTACGGACACCCATGAGATACATACTGCATTCGTGGAGAAATGGCACACCGAGACCTCGTCATTTCATTTCCCGCTTGGTGAGATGTCTATCATACTCGACGATGTATCATGTTTGCTACATCTTCCAATCAAGGGGAGATTTATAGATCATGAAAGGATTAGAAAAGACTAGACACTAAAGTTGATGGTAGACTATCTGAGAGTTGACCTAGAGGCTGCGATCTCGGAGATGGAAAGAATCATAGGGGCTTATGCTAGGTTTGAATTCTTGAAAAAAAAAATATATAAATGAACTCCTTAGAGCACAACAGACTATAGGGGGTGATGAGTAGGTGGGGCTTTATAAAGCATATGCTATAAGAGCATACATGCTCTATTTAGTTGACACTGCAATTTTTGTGGACAAGAGTGCCACTTATACATATGTCGCCTACCTACGATACTTCAAGGACTTTGAGTGAATCCATGAGCACAACAGGGGGGGGTTTGTTTCTCCCACTTGTACTTAAAGTTATCAGAGGGATGTAGGGGGGCGACGAAGCAGGTCACAAGCAACATCACACTTCTAACGGTAATATTTATTGGTCTTTTAATCTTTATGTGTCATTTTCATTGCATCTTTGCAACTCCCTTACTGATGATTCGTGTGTTCCAAACTTTTCTGGCTTGGATGATCTAACACTCCCTGCGCATCTCCAGCTGGGCAGGTGTATCGACTTTTGTAACACCCCAATTCCCATCGCGAATAAATAATACATAAATAAATCAGAGTAAATAAAAATTTATTATTCTTAGACGGAAACAAGGATGCCACATTTAAAGAAAGAAAACACAATCCCTGCTCATAAATTTGATACATAACACAAAATGGAATAAACATAAAAGGGAAACTTTTTCCAACAAAAAAGAAAATTCAATTATGGAATAAAGTGAAAAGATCCATAACTGACTTGTTTTACAAAATAAATTATTTTATAACATCAAAATATTCATACAAAGTTAATACAAAATAGATCCAACAAATGTATACATATGTAACAACGGCGTTCCCCGACTCCCGTGTTACGTATCAGAGCAGACAGACTGACAAACGGATGGAGAACTAATCTTCACAAAAGCCTCCATGACTACTAATCTGCAATTGCCTCATAGAGCAACAAACCACAACAGAAGGGTGAGAAACACGATTATAATATAGTTGCATACGATTATATAATAACACAAAATACACATGTAAAACATTCTCACCACAAGCATCACATACTAATACATATAGCATATCACAGATAATTAATACAATCATTGTAATGTACAACATCCCCATAAAACATAGCATATGTCTATACATAACACATATCATCCATAATCCATACATTTACCACGAATGCATATCAAACCACCAATGCTATCACAAGCTCAACACATAATCAATCAATTCAAAATTTTCCACACATAATCAATCCACTCATGATTCTTCCACACATAATCAATCCATTCATGATTTATGCAAATGCAAAGAAACCGACACAACGACTCTATGCAAATGCGGGTACCAATCCATCCATCATTCTCATCATTAATTCACTCAAGAATTATTGGAATCATCGCTTGTTACTTAGTGTAACTCCCCGTCAGGCAAACGATGTTCCCCGTCGCTTTGGGTCCTCTTTGTATAAGGCTCATGATGTTTATGGATCGCTTTAGGTCCTCTTTGTATAAGGCTCACGATCGTCTATAACGTTGCTTTAGGTCCTCTTTGTATAAGGCTCACGACCGTTATAGTAGATTCCCTTGGGAATCATTTCGTCGCTCACACCCACTAGGGCACACGACATCACAAGAATGCATATCATGATGTTTGGCATACAATGACTAATGACAATCAAATGCAGACACATATACAACCATGTGAACCATTTCAACATCCATAATCATGCATATACACTCAAACATAACACAATGCATTTATTTGCCATAAGGCCACACCATCATCACAACATTTCATCATATGCATTCACATCATACAACAGCACACAAGCTATACAATATATATTAAAAGCATACCACATGATAACACATCACTCGCACACAATTACGACGGTAAAAGTAGACAAAACGACACTATTCCAATTCCTGACACAATTAAATCGGCCACTAGTCTCAAAACCATTTTTATAAGAAAGAACGTTTCATTAGCTTTCCAACGCATCCAACCGCGCCTCAATCCGACTTACGACCCAAAAGTTATGACAAGAACAAAATGGAAAATCTGTCATGTTCGCTGAAATTCTGGTATCAGACGTGTGATGTCACAACAACACACTCTGCACAATGGACAGCAATAACAGTAAAATAACACCAAGAATTGTTGACCCAGTTCGGTTACAACCAACCTACTCTGGGGGCTACCAAGCCAGGGATGGAATTCACTACTTGTAGATATAATTTACAGACTCAACAACCCGTTGACAATCTCCTAAACTTATACTCTACTAATGACTTCCGACCTAAGAAACCACTTAGGTATGAGAACACCACTCAATCCCTTACAAACACTCAAAGAAACCACTTTGAGTACCCTTGATCTTACTTCACAGCTTCGATCAATCACACAACTCTCTTTGCTTCACAGCTTTAGAGAGGACATAAACTCAACACCTATTCAAAACCTAGAATAGTGTAAATACAAGCACTTTAAACAAACTCTAGACACTAAGCCTCCTGCTCTTGATCTTCTGAATGTTTTCTGTACTCTTTCCTTTGGTCTTGTGCGCTTTATATAGCTCCTGAATTGGGCTTGGACTTGTCACAATATTTGATCAGATTTGTTAATTAAAACTGAATCTTCAAAACAGATTTTATCCCCCAAAATCTTTTTAAATCTTCAACCTTTTAATTCTCCAACAGACCTGCAATCAAATCTCCCATGTAACAGAAAATATCTATCCCAAGATATTCTCATCCAATGAGTCAACCACTCTCCACAATTCAAGCTAACACGCGTGCCCTAACAACATCTGCACCTGATGTTAATTCTGCAGATCTGATGTTACAACATCACCTGTGTGACATCAGACATCCAACTTCAACAATTAACTACTTAACACAGCCCAGTGTTAAGACTTTAATGTTACAACATCAGCACTTTGACATCAACATTGAACATGCTTTGTTTTACCAAAATTCCAGCCAATCCAGGAACTAACAATCTCCCCCTTTGGCTAATTTTGGCTAAAACACTTTCTGCACTCTGCAATCAACTTCTGCACTCTGCACCTTCAGAGATTTCAGCAGCGGAATAAACTTCAGAAATTTGAAACTCATTAGCAGCAGTTTGACAATCTTCATAGTCTTCATTACTTGATCTGCTGCAGCACCATCTTCATTATTGACAACAGCCAATTGGTGCTCCCCCTCTAAAACATGAACCAGCATCACTGTTGTTCAGTAGCTCACAATATGCAGCACTTCTCCCCCTAGATGTCTACTTGGCTGCACTCTTCAAATGTCATGATATCTACAGAAGTTCAGTCAAAACTCCCCCTCAATGCAGCAACAACTTTTCAACCTTTTAGCAGCATCAATCTAACTCCCTCTTAATATCTGCATCACATTAGCAGCATATGGCAATAATACTCTTGACTATCTAGGCTATTTTCTCCCCCTTTTTAGCCACAATTAGGAAAACTTCAGTTAGAAGCCCTATTAACTATAGTCAGTATACCCTAGCTCACATTGTTAGCCTCTCAGTTAGTAAACAGGCAAAACAAATCATAGAAGGAAACTAAAACAAAACCAGTGCATAAAAGCAGCACGATATTCAAATTACAAAACTAAGCACTTTAAGTGCTAAAACAAATACAGAAAATAAAGCTAACCCTACTAAAATAGAAGGCAATCATTAAACGCTTGAATCTTCTGAGCTGAGATCATCATTATCGTCTTCATCAATAGCATCATTCCTTGTGTTGACAGCTTCACCTTCCTTTGTTGCCAATCTCAGAGCCATGACAAGTCTTTCAAATTTTTGTTTCCTTTCAGTACTAACTCTTAGGACTTCATCTAACTCCTTGCAAGCCTCCTCTAGTTCTGTAATCAACCCAGTCTTGGCTGATGACTGTTGTGATGTTGAGGCAGATGTCTTGACACTGTAAGGTACATGTTTCACCTTGTGATGGAGTGACAAGGCAGGCTTCCTTTTACAAGCAACATCTGAATACTGTAGAATTCCAGGATGTTGAGACAAGACAATCCCACAAATGAGAGAGGGAAGCAATGGGCATCTTTACAGTATTTGTAGCAGCATGCTTAATAGTATGATCATAGATGTAGGATCCATAGTCAATTCTTTGCTTTGTCCCAACTGCATAAATTATCTTCCCCAATTCAACAGAAATTGTGGTCTTGTGACTAGTAGGAACCCAGTTGGCAATACCTATTCTGTGCAGAAAAGCATATTTGACACTTAACAAACTGGCTAACAGCTTTCCTTCTACGGGCCAAACATCTACCTGCCCATCAGTGATTTCTTTGCATATATCATTGTTAGAGGCTTCTAATTCTCCATAATCTTCCTCATTTCTTCCTAAGTAGGCATTGATCATCTCAGGAGAAAACCAGACACACTTACCCCTGATGGTAACTCTTCTGAAAGTTCGGCTCTTGCTGTCATTTATCGATTCAGGTATATTAACTATGAATTCCCTGACCAGTCTATCATAGCAATCAGCCAACTCTGACACAGTCCTTATAAGACCAGCAAGCTTAATTAGGTCAATAATTTCAGTAAATTCTAAGTCTTTTGCTACTACCTCTCTTTCCAGAGATACCTTTCTTAGGCTCACACACTTCCACAAGGAGGCACTTCTGGCACTGTGAGATGAGGTGTTATCAGGCACTTGAGTTGTAGCAGGGTTGATGTCTTGAACATCACACTCAGAATCTGACTCTTCCCTAATTCTCCTCTTCTTGCCAGACTTGGCACCTTTGCTCCATGACTTGGGAGAGTCTGTAACTGAAGTCCTTTTCTTATCCTTCTGTTTTCCAATTCTATCATCATCAGATGAGTCCTCAATCTCGATAACCTCAACCTGTTCCTTTCCTTTACCCCTGTGGCTTTCATTCCTAGGGGACGATGTTCTGACATCAAGACTGACATCAGTGTCATCAGGATCTTTAGCTTCTTGACTAAGGGCCTGTCTTTGAAGATTTTTGTCCTCACCTTGAGAGTCGACTTGTTCAGCAGGCATTTGCCTTAGAGGGACAGAAATCCCTTTCACCCGTATCCCCTTCTCAAGGATTTTGGTGGCAAGCTGTTCTAAATGCATGTCTACATCAAACTTCTCCTCAACAGCTTGAGAGGATGATGACCTAGCTTCAGGTTTGTTTACCGTGGTTGAGGGTTTAGGGTAACTTGACTCGAGAAGAGCACTAGACATGAGTTCTTCGGATGAAACCCTAGTTCGTACCTGCTCAGGGTTCTTGGAAGGGACAAACATCGTACCTTTGTGACAGACTAGGTTTGGAGAAGAACTTTCTATTCTGTTGAGATTTGGGGAGATGAAACGTTGCAATGAGAATGCTTTGGCAAGTCTTGATGTAGTATCAATATAGTAAGGCGCCTGATTTTGAATACTCTTTAAAGACCAATTACTAATTTTCTCCCTCCATAAAGACTTTCCTTTTACATCAGGACTCATTAACTCTGAGTGACCTTTCAGCATCCTGATATCAGAGTCTGATGTTATAACATCAACTAGAGCATCACTAGTTGAATCTCCTTCAAGAGAGGTCCACTGATAACAGTTGTCTTTGGTTCTGGCACCCTTCATAACAATCTGATTATGCTCATCAGAAACCACACACTCATGCTTAGTATAGTTTACCTTATAACCTTCATCACACAACTGGCTTATACTGATCAAATTTGCACTTAAGCCACTGACAAGCAGAACATTGTCAAGTTCAGGTCTATCATCACCTTGCACTTTCCCAACTCCTGCAACAACATCTTTTCCTCCATTGCCAAATATAACCTTATGAGAGGGGCAAGGTTTAAGATCATCAAACATGGATCTACATCCAAGCATGTGCTTGGAACACCCACTGTCAAAATACCATGTTCCTTCTTTATCACCCATGTGAGCCAATAAGCACTTCACCTTCTCCTTAGGTACCCATTGTTTAACTACTTTGGGCCTGTGCTCTCTCCATCTGTTTTGAGGTTGAGGGTATCCATGCAGCTTGTAGCAAGAGTACTACATATGTCCAAACCTTCCACAATAATAGCATCTCACCCTTTCATCTCTGAACCTTCTGCCATGATGAGATTGCTTATGCTGCCATCCATAATGTGGTCTCCTCCTACCATAACTGCCCTGCCATCTATTATGTTGATATCTTCTCCCATAAGACGGCTGAGAATGCTGTTTCCTGGATTGTCTCCCATGATGGTGTGGCTTTCTTCTTCCATAGATATAAGGAACAACATTGGTGTATCCATAACCATAACCATACCAGTTGTCCTGATGTTGAGACATCTGATGAGACATGTGTTGTTTGAACTGAGCAACTTGCATGCTCTCATGGTATTGTGGGGGCATATATTGGCTAGCTCCCTGTGGCTGCTTTCTCTTCTGATAGGGACCAGTCTTCTTCTCAATCTTCTTAGGTTGTGAAATATCAGCTTTCTTAGGGGTAGGATCCTGTTTCTTTGGCTGATGTTGAGATGAAAGTTGTGATACTTCCTTCTTTGAACCTGAAGTGCTCCCTTCTGAAGTTCCCTTGTCCTCAGCCACATAACCTATCCCAGCTTTGTCTCCAGCAGCTTTTTCTGACTGAAGGATATTGTCGAGTGTGTCTGTACCACAGCTCAGCATCCTGACAGACTTGGTCATTTGATCAAGATGAGCTCTAACTAGCACCACTTCATTTTCCAGATCAGTCTTTTCATTCTCTAGCTGAGCAATTTGTTGCTTGTGGCACTTGTTTTCTTGACAAATCTCAGCACTCTTTAAACACAGCTCTTGATAGGTGGATGCCAACTCCTCATAAGTTACTTCTCCATCACTAGAATCATCATCAGAAACCACAACTCCTGTTAAAGCTCTCACATGCTTTGCTGACTCGCCTTCACTTTCACTATCAGAGTCAGACCAGGAAACTGACATGCCCTTCTTCTACTTTTTCAAGAAGGTGGGACATTCTTTCTTGACATGTCCATACCCTTCATACTCAAAGCACTGCACTCCTTTATCTTGGGCAGTTTTCTCTTCATCCTTCTTGCTGGTGTCAGAAGTCATGTTCTTGACGTTAGGCCTGGAGTTATTATTCATTCTCTTGAATACTTTGGTGAACTGTCTTCCCAACATCACTATGGCCTGAGACAGATCCTCCTGGGATTCAGATTTCTTCTCTTTCTCTTCTTCACCATTTGTCACCAGGGCTATACTCTTTGGCTTCTTTTCTGGTTCTTCCTCATTCAACCCAAGCTCAAAGGTTTGAAGAGATCTAATGAGCTCATCAACTCTCATCTTGCTAATGTCTTGTGATTCTTCAATGGCAGTAACCTTCATCTTATACTTCTTAGGTAGGGACCTAAGGATCTTCCTCACAAGCTTTTCATCTGACATCTTCTCACCAAGAGCACTAGATGCATTGGCCAGCTCAAGAACACTCATGTGGAAATCATGAATAGTCTCATCTTCCTTCATCTTCAGGCTTTCAAATTTTGATGTTAAAATCTGAAGTCGTGACATCTTGACTCTAGATGTTCCTTCATGAGTAGCCTGCAAGATATCCCACGCTTCCTTAGCAACTTCACAGGTATTGATTAACCTGAAGATATTCTTATCCACTCCATTGAAGATGGCATTTAGAGCTTTGGAATTTCCAAGGGCGAGCTCATCTTCCTCCTTGGTCCATTCTTCTTCAGGCTTTAGCTTAGAGGTGCCTTCTTTATCTTTACCAGCATCGTCCTTCTCACACATGACAGGAGCTTTCCATTCTTTAATAACAGCCTTCCAAGCCCTACTGTCCAAGGATTTTAAGAAGGTGGTCATCCTTGGCTTCCAATAGTCGTAATTGGATCCATCCAAAATAGGGGGTCTGTTGACGAATCCTCCAACTTCTTTGTTCATCTTTACACCAGAAAGTAACTTCCCTAGATCTCACCCAGAGACAGACAGGATGCCTGCTCTGATACCAATTGAAATTCTGGTATCAGACGTGTGATGTTAAGGTGTGATGTCACAACAACACACTCTGCACAATGGACAACAATAACAGTAAAATAACACCAAGAATTGTTGACCCAGTTCGGTTACAACCAACCTACTCTGGGGGCTACCAAGCCAGAGATGAAATTCACTACTTGTAGATATAATTTACAGACTCAACAACCCGTTAACAATCTCCTAAACTTATACTCTACTAATGACTTCCTACCTAAGAAACCACTTAGGTATGAGAACATCACTCAATCCCTTACAAACACTCAAAGAAACCACTTTGAGTACCCTTGATCTTACTTCACAACTTCGATCAATCACACAACTCTCTTTGCTTCACAGCTTTAGAGAGGACAGAAACTCAACACCTATTCAAAACCTAGAATAGTGTAAATACAAGCACTTTAAACAAACTCTAGACACTAAGCCTCATGCTCTTGATCTTCTGAATGTTTTCTGTACTCTTTCCTTTGGTCTTGTGCGCTTTATATAGCTCCTGAATTGGGCTTGGACTTGTCACAATATTTGATCAGATTTGTTAATTAAAACTGAATCTTCAAAACAGATTTTATCCCCAAAATCTTTTTAAATCTTCAACCTTTTAATTCTCCAACAGACCTGCAATCAAATCTCCCATGTAACAGAAAATATCTATCCCAAGATATTCTCATCCAATGAGTCAACCACTCTCCACAATTCCAGCTAACACGCTTGCCCTAACAACATCTGCACCTGATGTTAATTCTGCAGATCTGATGTTACAACATCACCTGTGTGACATCAGACATCCAACTTCAACAATTAACTACTTAACACAGCCCAGTGTTAAGACTTCAATGTTACAACATCAGCACTTTGACATCAACATTGAACATGCTTTGCTTTACCAAAATTCCAGCCAATCCAGGAACTAACATTCGCTTTCCTATTCACAATGCGAACCCCCAGCGAACCATGGCAGAGAAAAACCAGCATAAAGTTCGCAATGCGAACATCCAGCGAACCTTCGCTTTCCCCTTTGCAATGCGAATTCCCTGCGAACCGTGGCAGAGAAAAAATAGCAGAAAGTTCGCAATGCGAACCTCCAGCGAACCTTCGCTGCCCTATTCGCAGTGCGAACCTGCGAACCCAGAAAATCTCAGCAGCGCTGTTGTTCACTCCAACCCAGCATTTCCTCCACCAAAACACTTCCAACCCATAACATAACAACTAGAACATATCCCAATCATAACAACAAGTATTCTATAACATTTATACCGCATTTCAACCGCGAAAACATCGATTTCTATCATTTTCTCTCATTCGACCTAGAATTGAAAAGCTAGGAAAAACCAGCAAACATTCCAACACACACATACACAATCATACACAAGCATAGCATAACCGAGTTTTGCACCCTTACCCAATTAATCGCGCTTTGAAGTGTCGGTTGAATCGATTTCTTACACTCCAAGTTTTCCTCTTTTTCTTCTTCTCCTTCTCTATTTCTCTTAACTTCTTTTTCTCTATTTTTCTTTCTATGTTTCTATTTTAATGAAAAATAATATCTAACCAAGCCAAAAAGACCAAAATACCCCTATACTCAATTTTCTCGCAAACGTTCCCAAAACGCAACAAAACATAATAACGATAAACATAACACATTTACCAAATAAAAACCAAGAATAAAATAATATAAAGACCAAAATAATTAAATCGATTCGATTAAATAAATCTAACAAAACCGGGGCGTTACAACTTTCACTAAGGATATGCCACGTGCTACTGTATTTGCCCCACTAAGAGGGAAATAGGCATCAGGGTCGTTGAGAGTGTATCTTGACCACTTGGTTTCCGAGGACATACACTTTAACCACTATGTAAATCACCATGAGACACAATCGTTTGATGAGATAGTGCTATACTTAAGATGGTTGGCTTGCGGATCATGTCTCATTCCTCCTCATCTGCCCGAGCGTGTGATACAGCAGTTCGACTACACTCAGACCATTCCCACACACCCTATTATCTTTACTCATCCTATTTTGACACGTACATAGATGGATGCCATGTTTGATGATTATGAGAGTCATTTGGTACACTGTAACACCCACGTATAAATACTTACATCAAAGCATATATTATACATGAAAACCACGTTGGGTACTGAAATACCAATAAGTCCCTAGTAAACACATTATACATATACATGCCTAAAAAGCCTAATACCAAAAAAAATATGGCAAAAATATATATACAAGATGTTCCAAAGATAAATACTAAGAACTAGATCGACAACGATCTCAAAAACTCCACAACGGAAGCTACGCCACCAGACAAGTAAGGATAATCACTCGGCCTTATCCTTACCCTTCGCGAAACCTAAAATACCTTAAATAATCAACAAATAGTGGGGTGAGATACATCAAATCTCAGTGAGTTCTCTATCTTATGGATTCTCTCGGCTTTATAAGGTTCTAACTAAAACCTAACTCAAGTCGGGGGAAAACTTAGACCTTGAGTTCAAGCTTCTCTAACCAAAGACACAACGCACAATTCGTAGAAACAAGAACGTGCTTAAGGCATCTTTCCCCGGCGATCCCACATCAGGAGATATCGACACGGGTCACTCGATCCTTAACTGTAGATAACTTTCCCCGGCCATCCCACACCAGGAGATATCGACACGGGTCACTCGTTATCTACCAAGGGTACTTTCCCCGGCCATCCCCCACCAGAGGATCTCGACACAGGTCACGGTTACCTACTTAATAAATACTTTCCCCGGCCATCCCACGCCAGGATCTCGACACGGGTCACTAATATCTATTAAGGAAATACCGCTAATAAATACTTTCCCCGACCATCCCACACCAGGATCTCGACACGGGTCACTAATACTTATTAGGGGAAACACACGTTTAATGCGAAGGAGGTCACAAGATCCATCCTCGAGCCCCCACTCATAACTACTTATCAAGGATACTCTTCTAGTACCGATGCATAAGCATTATCCTCTAAACCTCTATCAAGACCTAGCTACATTCTAGGTTGTTTCATTGATCATAGGTTTCCTCACTAGCTCACCACTTGAAGCTTTTAATATTTCAAAAGTTCCATTTTTATATAATTACACAATTCCGATTAATTCCCGAAATCGACCAAAACCATCTCATAAATAATATTTTCATATTCCACAGCATAGAACTCTTTCATAGCTTCATATCGATATAAAGAACGTCTAAAACGGACACCCGGGTCAAAAGTTATGAATTTTAAAAGAAAAGGGAACATTTGAAAAAGTCCCAGGAGTGCCCGGCGCTTTTAAATTTTGCCCGACGCTTTCCCCTTTGCCTCTTGCTTCGCCTGGTGAAGCAGGGGCGTAACAATTTTTACAAAACTTTGAAAGTTACAGGGGCGTTACAATGCTGCGTCTCTTGGGAATCGCCCGGCGAAGCAGAGGCATTTTCATAATTTTGCCTGGCGGATTTTTATTTCGCCCGACGCTTTTTACAGGATCAGAATTTTCTGCTGCGTTTTAAGGGTTCCAAAACCCCAAAAATTCAATCTTTACAACCCCAACCATTTCCAAACATCACAAACAATCATCAATAATGTTTATAAACATAATGTAACCATACTACAACATTTATATCGATTTTCATCCGTTAAATTTCATCGATTTGTAAAATTGTTCATTTTCTCCCAAAATCCAACCTAACTCTAAAACTCAAGAAATTCTACACTAAAGCATTTATCTAGAACCCACCTGGATTAGAAGATGATGATGAAGAAACTGAGATGAAAAGGTGAAGAGTTGGTGATGGATGATGACCTTGAGCTCTTGGACTTTTTCTCCTCTTTTTCTTTTCTTTTCTCTTCCTTTCCTTCTACTTCCTTTTTCCACCAAAAGATTCTATCTTTGGAAATGAGAGGAAAAGAAATGATATAGAAAATATCATTGTTAGTAATACTACTAAATGTCCAAAAAGTCTCTTAAGTCCAAATTAATAAAATACCTCAGAGTCAGATAATATTAATTGGATTTATTCTAAGTTCCACAGTTACTCTAATTATTTTGTCAAATAATTTCTCAGAGTACACCGGACTCAGTTGATCATAATATAATATTATCCGAAGTAAAATACGGGGTATTACATCCTCCCCCCTTAAATAGAAATTCGTCATCGAATTTAAAAGATTATCTGAACAGATGAAGGTAAGCATCTTTCATCTCTGATTCTAGTTCCATAGTAGCATCACCCGGATACGTCACATCCCATTGCACCTTAACAAGAGGAATGTCTTTGTTCCTTAATACCTTCGTTTCTCTTCCCACAATACGACTCAGTTGAGGTTCAAAAGTCAAGTCTGTTTCTATTTCCACTGATTCCGGTAAAACTGGCTGAAGAGGGTCGGGAATAACTTTCGAAGCTGAGACACATGAAAAACACCATGCATTTTTGACAGAGAGGGTGGTAAGGCTAATCTGTAAGCGACTTCACCGATCCTTTCCAAGATCTGATACGGTCCCACGTATCTCAGACTTAACTTGCGCGACTTAAACGGTCCTTTCATCCTCGATCTCGGAGTAACTTCCAAAATGCCTGGTCACCTTCCTCAAATTCTAAAGGTCTCGTTCGATTGTCCGCATAACTCTTTTGACGGTCTTGTGCTTGTTTAACTTTCTCACAGATCATTCGAATCTTCTCTGTAGTCTCTTGGATAATTTCGGGTCCCAAAATTCTATCGTCACCAACTTCTGCCCAACACAAAGGTGTTCTACATTTCCTCCCATACAATGCTTCATAAGGAGCCATACCGATGCTCGCATGATAACTATTGTTATACGGAAATTCAATCAATGGAAGGAGTTCTTTCCAATTTCCTCTACTCTCTAGCACACAAGCCCTCAACATATCTTCCAAAGGTTGTATCAGTCCACCCGACCCTTGGTGTTCAATCTTCACCTGTTGACACACCGCACCTTCTGACACATACACCGCAATATCCTTTTTCATTCCGGACCACCAATAATCCTTCTTTAAGTCCTGATACATCTTCGAAGAATCAGGATGTATTGTAAAAGTACCTTTATGGGCTTCATCTAAAATCTTTCTTTTTAATACCGGGTCATCCGGAACACAAATCCTTTGGTTAAACAGGACAATCCCATCCGCTGCTCGTGTAAAACCCGGTTGAAGTAACATCTCTTGAAACTCTTCCTCTAAGACTTGTCCTTGTTGAACCTCTTCTCATAGAATAGAATTGACATTCAAATTTCCCATAATTACACCATTCGGATTCCATACCACTAAAGATTAAGATCCCTAACTTTTCCAACAAAGTATACTCTAATATCATCAATTCGGCACTATGAACCATTTTCCGACTTAATGTATCTGCTACTTTATTCGCTTCTAAGTCATAATCCTTTAAGTACTCCATCCACCTTCTTTGTCGCATATTCAAATCCTTTTTTATCAAACAAATACTTTAAACTTTTATGATCACTGACCATTTCAAAACGCACACCATATAGATAATGGCGCCACACCTTCAACGCAAACACAACTGCTGCTAGCTCCAAATCGTGAGTTGGATAATTCTTCTCATGAACCTTCAATTGTCGAGAGGCATAAGCTACTACTTGACTGCCTTGCATTAGGACACCTCCTAATCCCATCTTAGAAGCATCGCAACATACTTCATAAGAGTTGTTAGGATCAGGAATGATCAACACAGGAGCAGTCGTCAATCTCTCATTCAAATTCATAAAGCTTTGCTCATAACCCGAATCCCACTCATAAGCAAAATCTTTTCGAATAAGTTTTGTCATTGGTAAAGCCAGAGGAAAACCCTTAATGAACCTTCTATAGTAACCTGCCAATCCTAAGAAACTTCTAACTTCCGAAGCGTTCCTCGGTCTCTCCCAATTAATCACTGCTTCTACCTTCGACAGATCCACTGCCACCTTGAGACATAACATGTCCAAGAAACTTAACTTCCGACATCCAAAACTCACACTTGTTTAAGTTAGCCAAAAGTTGCTTCTCTTGCAATACCGATAAGACAATTCTCATATGTTCCCCATGCTCTTGTGGAGTACGAGAATAAATAAGAATGTCATCAATAAAAATCACGACAACTTGTCCAAGTAAGCTTGAAATATTCGGTTCGTGCAATCCATAAAAACAGCTGGAGCCTTAGTCACACCGAACTGCATCACCAAGAATTCGTAATGGCCTTAACGGGTTCTAAATGCAGTCTTAGGCACATCGAAACTCTTCACTCGAATCTGATGATAACCCGACCGTAAATCAATCTTTGAGAACACACTGGCTCCTTTCAATTGATCCAACAGGTCGTCTATCCTAGGCAAGGGGTACTTATTCTTAATGGTGACTTTGTTCAACTTACGATAGTCAATGCACAGACGCATCCCACCATCCTTCTTCTTAACCAACAAGACTGGGGCTCCCCATGGTGAAACACTAGGTCTAACAAAGTGCTTGGCCATCAAATCCTCTAATTGGTCCTTTAGTTCTCTCAATTCAAGCGGTGCCATCCGATAAGGAGAAACGGATATAGGAGTCGTTCCCGGTACCCGGTCGATAGAGAACTCAACCTCTCTCCCCGGAGGGAGAAAAGTGACGTCCTCAGGAAACACTTCGGGAAACACACAAACTATTGGAATACTCAGCACCTGCTGAGTACTACTCCCCTCTTTAGTAAGAACCAGTAACACAGATTTCTCATTTTCAAACAAGAAATTTATCATTCCCACCGTACCTCATAAAATAGTTGTTAACACATCCTTCGGAGTAGCCTCAATAGATGGAATGATGATTAGCTTTTCCTCACACCCAATAAACACCGAATTAGTAGAAAGTCAATCCATCCCCAAAATAACATCAACTTTCTTAAGCAGTAAACAGATAAGGTCAATCTGAAAAACTCTATCATTCACAGACAAAACACAGTTTTCACACATCAACGGTGTCTCAACCATTTCATCCATGGCGGTAGTGACCACCATAGGAGGAGACAAAGGAATAGCTTGCAACCCAAGTCTCTTTACACATCGCATTGACACAAAATAATGTGTTGCTCCACAATCAAATAAAACAAAGCAAGGATGTTCGTTTACGAAACACGTACCAGCAATTAACGAGTTGTGACGTCTCGTCTTCCTTGCATCTAAAGTATAAACCCTTCCTGTATTCCGTCCTTGTACTTGGTTTCTATTCGGAGGACACATTCTAGCCATATGTCCTGATTCATTACAATGATAACACCTACCACTCCCATCTGCACACTTCCCAAAATGATATTTGTTGCACAACCTACACAAAGGAACAACATTAGGTCTAGCAACTTGCTTTCCCTTGAAAGCTTGGGATCTAGGACCAAATTGTTGACTCGCTCTTCCACGATCACCCTGATTCACTCTACTGGCAACACCCTCAGCTTGCACTTTCTTCAAACTATGCTCCGCCACATAGCATTGTCTTAGAACTTCCGCATAAGTAGTGAACTCCCTCTGAGATACACTATGTGAGATTTCCGCCTTTAGTCCAAAAAGAAACTGATATATTTTCCACCGTTCATCGGGAGCATACATAGCCTGCCTAGAATAAGCATCCATGTCCTCAAACTTTCAGCATAACTGGCCACAGTCATACTACCCTGCCTTAATTGTTGAAATTCAAACTCTTTCTGAGTCCGCAAGGAGCTAGGAAAATATTTCTCCATGAAAATTGCCTTGAATTGTTCCCAGACCTTGGGCACACCCTGAATATTCATAAGAGCCGACGCACTCTTCCACCACCTCATAACAGGACCCTTCAAAGAATGTGAAGCAAAAACCACCTTATTCTCCTCAGTACAGTGCACTATCAAGAAAATCCTTTCCATACCGGTTATCCATTCGTGAGCCTTCATAGGATCTAACCCGCCATGAAATTCCGGAGGACTCATGCGGAAGAAATCCCAAAAAGTCCCACCTGTAGCTTCGGGAACAACCACCTGAGGATGAAGACCTCCATTCATTTGTTGAACCATTTGCTGCATAAACTGATTCTGTTGTTGTTGCATCTGTTGCATGAACTGATACAGAGGAGCATTCCCATCGCCGCCTGGCGGATTCGTCCCTGCCGGAGCGGTTCGGGGCCTACCACGAGTGTTTCTGCGCTCGTCAGCCATGTTCCTAAATGTCATACATATAGGATTAAGTTGATCAGGCTCAATACCATAAATATAACACGTAGGACCAATGGCGACACAACGCATATGAAACGGAAAGAAATACTTATAATATTTCATGGCTAGGTCGAGGATACGACCTGCTCTGATACCAACTGTAACACCCACGTATAAATACTTACATCAAAGCATATATTATACATGAAAACCACGTTTGGTAGTGAAATACCAATAAGTCCCTAGTAAACACATTATACATATACATGCCCAAAAAGCCTAATACCAAAAAAACTATGGCACAAATATATATACAAGATGTTCCAAAGATAAATACTAAGAACTAGATCGACAACGATCTCAAAAACTCCACAACGGAAGCTACGCCACCAGACAAGTAAGGATAATCACTCGGTCTTATCCTTACCCTTCGCGGAACCTGAAATACCTGAAATAATCAACAAATTGTGGGGTGAGATACATCAAATCTCAGTGAGTTCTCTATCTTATGGATTCTCTCGGCTTTATAAGGTTCTAACTAAAACCAAACTCAAGTCGGGGGAAAACTTAGACCTTGAGTTCAAGCTTCTCTAACCAAAGACACAACGCATAATTCGTAGAAACAAGAACGTGCTTAAGGCATCTTTCCCCGGCCATCCCACATCAGGAGATATTGACACGGGTCACTCGATCCTTAACTGTAGATAACTTTCCCCGGCCATCCCACACCAGGAGATATCGATATGGGTGACTCGTTATCTACCAAGGGTACTTTCCCCGACCATCCCACACAAGGATCTCGACACGGGTCACTAATACCAACCACAAAGTAACTTTCCCCGGCCATCCCCCACCAGAGGATCTCGACACGGGTCACGGTTACGTACTTAATAAATACTTTCCCCAACCATCCCACACCAGGATCTCGACACGGGTCATTAATATCTATTAAGGAAATACCACTAATAAATACTTTCCCCGGCCATCCCACACCAGGATCTCGACACGGGTCACTAATACTTATTAGGGGAAACACACGTTTAACGCGGATGAGGTCACAAGATTCATCCTCGAGCCCCCACTCATAACTACTTATCAAGGATACTCTTCTAGTACCGATGCATAAGCATTATCCTCTAAACCTCTATCAAGACCTAGCTATATTCTAGGTTGTTTCATTGATCCTAGGTTTCCTCACTAGCTCACCACTTGAAGCTTTTAATATTTCAAAAGTTCCATTTTTATATAATTACACAATTCCGATTAATTCCCGAAATTGACCAAAACCATCTCATAAATAATATTTTTATATTCCACAACATAGAACTCTTTCATAGCTTCATATCGATATAAAGAACGTCTAAAACGGACACCCGAGTCAAAAGTTATGAATTTTAAAAGAAAAGGGAACATTTGAAAAAGTCCCAGGAGTGCCCGGCGCTTTTAAATTTTGCCTAGCGCTTTCCCCTTTGCCTCTTGCTTCGCCCGACGAAGCAGGGGCGTAACAATTTTTACAAAACTTTGAGAATCGCCCGACGAAGCAGGGGCGTTACAATGCTGCGCCTCTTGGGAATCGCCCGGCGAAGCAGAGGCATTTTCATAATTTTGCCTGGCGGATTTTTATTTCGCCCGACGCTTTTTACAGGATCAGAATTTTCTGCTGCATTTTAAGGGTTCCAAAACCCCAAAAATTCAATCTTTACAACCCCAACCATTTCCAAACATCACAAACAATCATCAATAATGTTTATAAACATAATGTGACCATACTACAACATTTATATCGATTTTCATCCGTTAAATTTCATCGATTTGTAAAATTGTTCATTTTCTCCCAAAATCCAACCTAACTCTAAAACTCAAGAAATTCTACACTAAAGCATCTATCTAGAACCCACCTGGATTAGAAGATGATGATGAAGAAACTGAGATGAAAAGGTGAAGAGTTGGTGATGGATGATGACCTTGAGCTCTTGGACTTTTTCTCATCTTTTTCTTTTCTTTTCTCTTCCTTTCCTTCTACTTCCTTTTTCCACCAAAAGATTCTATCTTTGGAAATGAGAGGAAAAGAAATGATATAGAAAATATCATTATTAGTAATACTACTAAATGTCCAAAAAGTCTCTTAAGTCCAAATTAATAAAATACCTCAGAGTCAGATAATATTAATTAGATTTATTCTAAGTTCCACAGTTACTCTAATTATTTTGTCAAATAATTTCTCAGAGTACACCGGACTCAGTTGATCACAATATAATATTATCCGAAGTAAAATACGGGGTATTACAGGAGGAGACACAAAGTATCATGGTTGAGAGCGATTCGAGTTACGTTGATGATTACATCATGTGGTTCTTCAAGGCGTCACATCCGTATATGGTGCAGGCTACTCCAAGTGATCCAGTGAGGCCAACTCATAAGAAGATACCATATGAAGAGCAGACACAGTTAGATCATGCTAAGGATGTCTTGCCTAGATGTCGTCGCATAGTGGAGATTGTGCAGGTAGACATTGATATGAGTATCTTTTTTGACGTGTTTGATGTGAGGAAGATCCTAGATGCCATCGTAACGGAGGCACATGAGGCATTGATGTACCAAAGACAACGCCAGAGGACGAAGGTATTGAAGTTCGAGGAACCAGAGGAGGCAGATGAGGTAGATGAGCTAGAGGAGGCAGATGAGATGTAGTCCGACATACACAATAGCGCAATAGTATATAGTAGTTGTACTTTGAATTCATTATGGATTGTATTTTTATTTTTAATTCATGCTACTTTATCATGTATTTCGACTTTATTATATATGTCATTTTTGAACCATCTGAATTTATATACGTCATTTTTTGCATATCAATTGTATGATTTAAATCTCGTCACATAACATGATACATAACGTTTATAAATCTTCATCTTAATAAACATAAACAAACAAAACATAATATGCACTGTTCTGATATATTACAGAGACATATCTTCATAAAATAAACATAGATGAATCTCTAGAACAACATGCGTGTCAAATGTCTTTCAGAGTTGATTCATAGTGTATGCCTTTTAAAATATTATAGAAATATATCTTCGAATCAGTTACTATTTTAAGGTATATCTGAAAATGCATTTTCAAAATCTAAAAAAAAAATTAAATTTTTTAAAAGATATTTTTCCGCCCTATAGAATGAGATAAGAAATTTCCAAAAGACTTGCGAAACAACTTTGAAAGGTGAAACCCAACAACAAAAGCCCAAATTATAAAGTGCCAGGCCCATAAACAAACGAACAGTTCGATTTTCCTTCTTCCTCTTCAACGTTCTCACACTTCTCATCATTGCATTCTACAGCAACCAAACATGGAAGAATCACACCATCACCACCAAGACTGTAACACTCAAAACTCCGCCGGAGCACAATCACCACCCACCACTGGAACCTGCTGCAAGTGCGGTGGTCCCACAACTTTCGCACCACCGCCGGTATCACCTGCTTTCTCAGAAATATCTCCACCGCCAACTTACCGTCCCATTCGCGCTCCGGCGATCCCACCGGACCCACACTCACAGCGTGCAATCATCCTTTCCCCGGTTCCACAAGCCCAACACGTCCCCGTAGCTTCGCCACCTTACCAATTTCAAATCCCGATCAAACGTATCCAATCCCCCGACGACATTCGCCGACTTCAAGACTCTGAGACCGGCCAAAACTTCGTTGGATTCGTCGTCGCGCTTTCCGAATCCACCCGCGGTCGTAAAATCTCTGATCCTTGTCACCAATCTGAAACCATCAACACCATTGTCTCCATTCTCGAAACCCTAACTCAATGGATCGATGAAATTCCACCCGCTCAACAAGCTGCACGTTACGGAAACATTGCGTACCGAACGTGGCACGAACGCCTTGTCAATTCCGGTGAATCCCTCATGTTTCGGTTCCTCCCGAAGGATCTCCAACCGGCTGCGGTTGAACTTGTTCCCTATTTTTCCGATAGCTTCGGGAACTCGAGCCGAATCGATTACGGTACCGGACACGAGACTAATTTCGCGGCATGGCTGTATTGCTTGGCGAGGTTGGGGGTGATCAGAGAAGAAGACTACCCGGCTATATTAAGCAGAGTGTTTGTAAGGTATCTTGATTTGATGAGAAAGTTGCAATCGGTTTATTGTTTGGAACCTGCAGGGTCACATGGTGTTTGGGGGCTTGATGATTATCACTTTTTGCCCTTTATATTTGGTTCTTCGCAGTTGATTGATCATAAGTACATGAAGCCGAAATCGATTCATAATAGGGATATATTGGATAATTTCTCAAATGAGTATCTTTATCTTGCTGGTATTAGTTTTATTATGAAGGTGAAGAAGGGTCATTTTGCTGAGCATTCACCTATGTTGGATGATATTAGTGGGGTGCCTAATTGGAAGAAGGTTAATAGTGGTTTGCTTAAGATGTATAAAGCTGAAGTCTTGGAGAAGGTTCCCATTATGCAGCATTTTCTTTTTGGATCCCTTATTAAGTGGTATGTGTGCATCTTGGTTTTTTTCTATTTATTCAAATGTTTTACTTCTTTCTCACATTAGATTTTGTGTTATTGTTGCAATTGTATGAGGATTTTTCTTATCTCCTGTTGGAGAAAATCATGTTTGACGAGTGTTTTGGAAATTGTCTCTCGGTGAGGGTTCGAACCATGGTTTGCCATGGCGTGGGAACTAGTCCTTCCGCATGAGGCAACAACAGTTGGTTATTTGCTTGTATAGGTTATTTAATTGTAATTGTAGTTCGGTTATCCGGATCGCATGATATGGCAGCCTTTCCATCTATAGGAAATAGGAAGAGTAACCCACTAGACATTTACCATTATTGTCTTATAGACCAAGTGTTGGTGTCACTATGACAGAAGATTCATTTTGATGGTTTTCTTATACCCGTGCCGACCACGTGCCATATTTAGGTATAATAATATAGATTAAGAAGATGAAACCATTGCCCTAAAGAAGAATAAATCAGCGAATCAGATTCTTGATGAAAATTGAAAACTTTGCTGGATAGCAGCATTGTCAATTTTCCACTAGGGTGGATTTGGCGCAGCCGTCATAGGCCGCAACACCAATTATATCCCCATATTTATGTCAGAAGCCGTAATTCCATGTTTATGTGCAGGTTTTGAACTGGTCTCCACAATCCGTCATCCGCCCATTAATTAATTTATGTATATGCTCCTGAATGGTGAATGTAAACAATGGGGTGTAATCTGTCATCATCCATGTTGAGGCTCAGCGACCCCTTCATGATATTTATGATCAACAATCATGTGAAGTTGTAACCATGTCCCATTAATTAGAATTAATTAGACAATGATAGTTTTCTTAAGCCCTTAAGTAGAAATTAGATAAGTTTACTGATAAATAACCGAAAGGCAATTTTTTTTGCTATCCAAAACTGCAATCTTGAGTTATGGGCTAAACTGGTGGCTAGAGTGTGAGTCACAAGACTTTATATGTTTATTGTGCCTAATCATTTATGGAAACTCTAGTGTGCAAATCAGGATTCATCTTATTAAGCAAGTAGCCTTTATGGGTTAATTTATGTAATTATTATGTATTATTGAAATCAGATAATATGATTTTGCTTTGTCTGCCTTGATTGTCTATTAAGTTAATGCTTGACATTTGATCAAAAGTAAACACAGATGTGTGTGCTTGAACTTGTTATTTTTGTTCACCCTTGGATACATTTCTTCATTGAATTTCACAGCTTGTGCCTCAATTTTAATAATGTTGGAAAACTCTGTTGTGATTTCCTACCAAAGTTAAACTCTCTCAGGCACCCTTTGCATTGTTCTTGTAACTCTCTTGCTTCCCTTGAGAGTTTGGAAAAATCAACAATTCTGTCTCTCTGTCCTTGCTATTAACTTATTGTGCAAATAATTATATATTACTCCATTTAAGTGATGAAGTTATGGAAGTGTTTGCAATATCTGTTGCCAGTGTTGATGTATTTCAATTAATTAGACATAATTACATTTGCATTTGTTGCATCTGTTTTTGCTCACTGATGAGTTTTCAAAATATAATTACATTTAATCACATGGTTATCGTTATTTTATGATATATGTGAATGGTATTTTGAATCCAAACTAGTGAATATGTGTATCCATTTTGGACATGGATGGTAACATATATCGATTCATTCTGATGTATCACAGTTTATAGTAAGATTTGATTTGTGATTTGTTATAGATTCTTTTGATTCACGATTGAAATCTCGATTTGATAACCATATTTTATGTTTTTTCTTTGGTTAGGGAATAATGGTTTGAGTTAAATTGCTGAGGCGAAGACATGGACCAGGCACTATATTATATTTGTAGCAGTTATATAATCGCTTTGTTGAACTATTTGTTCCCTGTCAACTTGAACTTGCTTAATCTTCCGTTCATGAGAGTAAAAGATAATGGTTAGAGTTTCTTCCTATTGTTATATGATGACGAAAATGTTTTGCCTAAAACTGAAGAATCCGAAAAATGGTCATAAGCATGCAAGATCTGGTTTAATGTGTTTATTCTACTAGACTAGATTCTGAGCAGCTTAGTATAGATAGATCCTTTATCATGGTGATAAGATATGGAAATTATTAAATTTTGTAATGAATAACTAATGTTCAAAATTTCAATGTGTGGTTTCCAACTTTATATTCTTTCTATCTTTTGCATGTTTATTTTTTTATTAAAAAGATTTAAAAACGGTTAATTAAGTAATTGGAAAATAAAATTGGTCATGTTTCTTTTTATTACTAAAATTGGTCATGTTTCATTTTATTACAAAAATTGGTTAAAGTTATACGGATAGTGTAAGATAAAATTATTTGTTTGTTTGTCAAAATTTATTATTTGTTTGTTTGTCAAAATTTATTACTTCCTTTATTTTAAAATAATTAGTTTAGCTGATCATTTTACATAAATAAATAAAAAAAGAATTTATGTGAAAAAAAGAAAATATATTTTTCTATTAAAATATCTTGTCATGTATTGTTGCATTAATTTTTATTATAAATTTAATTTGAAAGATTTTGAATTTAAAGTGATGGGAGTATAATTGAAAAATGATAGTTAATGGTGTTGAAAATCAAACGAAATTGATTATTGTTCTGGACTGGGTCAGGGTCTGCCCCTCAGTCGAGAAGGCCCAACCCACAGGACATGAGATGGCCCAACAAGGGCCTCTTTACAAGACCACTGTCGGGCATATACACGCCCCAACAGCGTCGGGCACGTGCCACCCCGTCGGGCAGAGGCGCTAAGTCTCTCCGAGCTTGCCCCTCCTCGACACGCAAGGACATCTCCTTCTGCACATAAGTCCTCCTCGCGAGGACACGTCTCTCCCCGACACACAAGACTTCTCCTCGCGAGGACACATTCTCATGTAACTGCCCACTCCCGATGGAATCGGTCTGCCCTAATTCCGGAGATCTAGGAGCGGTTACCCCAAGGCGAAGACCACACGCTGGTCTTCACTACGCCACGTAAGCCCTGGCAGTTGCTTGGATTGGGCCTGACAATCCAGCGCAGTGCTAGTGACCGTTGGCCCCGCGCTGGGGGCTCTCTATAAATACCCTCTCAGTTGAGAGGGTCAGGTTACTCACTTCTTTACACCCTAATCTTCTTCTTCTGTACTTGCTTTTTCTCTGACCGTTACCTTACTTGAGCGTCGGAGTACCTTGCAGGTATACCCCCTGCCGTCTTTCAACCTCACCGGAGCTGAAGTCCAGATGACGTTGTTGGCCACCAGATACTGTCTGATCCAGGTACGATCAGTGGCGCCGTCTGTGGGAACCCTTTGCTTCCCTGTTTTTCCTTCGATAAACCAAAGCAATCCTCTCATTCATCACCAGCATGGCCAATCCGTCCGCTCACAAAGCTCTGGACACCGTCCTTGCGCAACTCGAGAACGAAAACCACCACGAGGACGCTGTTATCCTCAACGGCGATGAAGGCGACGTAAGAGACGGGCAGACCGCCTCCCCGGACTCCCAAGACGTGGCTGACAACGCCGCCCGCCAAGACGATCAGCAAGCCATTTTTCAGCCAGTTGCTCCTCCGCCCAATGCAGATTCGAGCACCGTAGCCCTGTTTGCCTTGATCAATCAGACCAACCAGCTGATCACACACCAGAATACCAGAATTGAAGCACTGGAGCAAGGGCGGGCACGACGATCTTCCCCGCGAAGACATCGTCGTCCACCGTCACCTCGCCGTTCTCCTTCCTCGCGAAGGACCCCTTCCGACGAATCTCGAACCCCCTCGCCGGTGCGCGGAGGCCGCCGGCCACGCCTTGAGCGCCCCCAGCCGGCGATCTCCCAGAAACGCCCTCGTTCCCCGCCTCGGAAGGAACCTAGGACCTCCACCACTACCAAGAAGTCCAAACAGACCGAGGAGGGGCCGAGACACCGTTCGAGGAATTCCCCTCCACGACATCAGCGATCCCCTTCGAGGTCCCCGACAGGAAGCGATGACGACGACCAGAGGACCCCTCTGTCGTGGGAGATCATGAACGCCCCAATTCCTGCAGGCATGGAGAAACCTCCGCAACTGGGGAACTACGACGGCCTGTCCGACCCCGACGACCACGTCAAAAGTTTCGAAGCCATGCTCGACTTCAGAAACGTCAGGGGAGCCATCAAGTGCAGACTTTTCCCCACCACCTTGCGGAAGGGCG
Organism: Lathyrus tuberosus; assembly: GCA_022829125.1. NCBI lineage: Eukaryota > Viridiplantae > Streptophyta > Magnoliopsida > Fabales > Fabaceae > Lathyrus > Lathyrus tuberosus. The sequence goes on from JALAZF010000103.1 coordinate 5,401,587, forward strand.
CCATGACTTGGTACAAGGGTCTGGCACCCGGGTCGATCACATCCTGGAAGCAACTAAGACAACGCTTCACCAAACACTTCACCGCATCTCGTCGACATTCGAAGACGGAAGCTGCCCTAGAAAGCATTTTCCAGGGGAAGAACGAATCTCTCAGGAACTACATTGAGAGATTCAACAGAGAAGCCGTCGAGGTCCATACGACCGACGACATGAAGAAGTATTTGATTATCCATGGGCTACGGTTTGGATCTGACTTTGCCAAGTCCATGGGCCTCCGCAGACTCCGCCGTCTGGAGGATCTCCTCCAACGGGCTCAGTCGTACATCGAGCTCGAGGAGTCGGAGGCAGCGCAGATCGCCCTTGAATCGAGACGCAAAGAAGGCCCCCGCGGCCACAAAGAAGAAGACTCTCCCCCCCGACGAGGAGGAGAAAGAAAGAGAGACAATCGCCCCCGCGATACTCGTGAACCGCGCGGACCAGCTGGCCGGTTCACGGAATACACCCCGCTCAACGCTCCCGGCGCGCGAATCCTCTCTGAGTGCCAGAACTCAGAATTTGTGAAAGGAGGAGTTCGCTTTCCGAAGCCCACTGCCCCCAAATCAAACGTTGACAAGTCGAAATACTGTAGGTTCCACCGGAGTCACGGGCATGTCACAGAAGACTGCATCCATCTCAAAGATGCGATTGAAATTCTGATCAAGGAAGGGCACCTAAAGAAATACGCCCAGAAGAATGACACTCCTCGTCCCAGCTCTCGGGAAGCCCAGAACGTCTAGGAGACGACGCCTCCTCTCGATGAGAGTCGCCTTCAGGTCGCCCTCAGTGTCACTCGACCCGAAGATTTCTTTGTCCCCCCAATCATTGAAGGCCAAGAAGCAATTCGCAACATGTGGGCGACCTTCCCCCACGAGGACCCCGTCACTGCCCGTAGCACCTGGGAAAGCTTCCCCAAAGCGATGGTCATCTCCGGGGGTGGTCCCAAGAAGTTGTTCGTCGGATCGATCAAGCGAAAATTTGATGAGCTGGAATCCGCAACGTCGGCGAAGACAACCACTCTCGAGAAAGTGCAGGGGAACTCCAACCCTATCACCGTCTACCTCGAGGAACTCCCCGGGGGAGCGCCAAACGCCACTATTCCCCTCCTGGTCAGGGCACAAATGGCGAACTTTGACGTTCGAAGGATCCTCGTCGACCAGGGAAGTTCGGTCGACATCATGTATGCCCATCTGTTCGGAACCCTTCAGCTCGACGAAAGACATCTGACCCCGTACGTTGGTTCAGATCTACAGGGGTTCAACGGAACCACCACCAGACCATGGGGTTACGTGGAGCTGATGGTTACATTCGGGGGCGAAGACACTGCCCGGCAGGTGAAGATCCGTATCCTGGTGGTCGAATGCCCATCCCTTTACAACTGCATCCTCGGGAGGACCACCCTGGCTGAACTTACGGCAGTACCATCAACGGTCCACCTCAAAATGAAGTACTACACGACCAAGGGACGAGTGGTGACGATGCACGGGGACATCGACGCGGCCAGAAGATGCTTCAACGCCGCCATCAAAGGCATGAGTTCCATCGGCGCCAAACCCAAGACCGTGGCCAAGCCACCCCAGGACGCTGAACAGGTACCTCTCCCGCGCGTCAACACGGTCGAACTCGACAGCAGGTTCCCGGGCGAACCCGATGAAGACGGGGCAGAAGACCTCGACCTCCAGGCAGAAAATAACGGGCGGCCTCTCTACCCAACGCGCCCCATCCCAGACAGAGACTTTGAGCTCGTGGTCCTCAGGGACGATCCAGACCGTAACGTGAAGATTGGCACCGGGATCCCTGACCTGGCGAAGGAGCAGCTGAAGGCATGTCTAAGGGAAAACGCTGATCTCTTCGCGTGGAGCGCATCCGAGATGCCTGGTCTCGACCCCGAGGTAGCTTGCCATCAGCTCGCAGTAGATCCAGCCGCTAGGGCCATAGCTCAACGTAGGCGTAAGCAGTCTCCCGAAAAAGCGGAGGCTGCTAAAAAGGCTGTAAAAGACCTCATAGAGGTAAATTTTATATCGGAGGCCAGGTACACGACCTGGCTGTCAAACGTTGTACTTGTTAAAAAGAATAATGGAAAATGGAGGATGTGCGTTGATTATACTGATCTTAACCGGGCTTGCCCGAAAGACTGCTATCCCTTGCCTAACATCGACCAGCTGGTCGACAATTCTGCAGGTTACAAACTACTATCCTTCATGGACGCTTACTCAGGATACAACCAAATTCCCATGGACAAGGTTGACAAACAGCACACGGCCTTCATGACCGCGTCAGACAACTATTATTACAACGTAATGCCCTTCGGTCTGAAGAACGCCGGGGCGACCTACCAACGAATGATGAATAAGGTTTTCTGGGCTGAAATCAGCGACATGCTCGAGGTCTACATGGACGACATGATCGTCAAATCAGCGGAGGAAGTCGACCATGCCGCGCACCTCAAGAAGGTGTTCGACACAGCGAGGAGGTGCCGCATGAGGTTCAATCCTGACAAATGCACCTTCGGCGTTCGGGCAGGTAAGTTCCTCGGCTTTTACCTCACAGAGCGAGGAATCGAAGCCAACCCCGACAAGTGTAGGGCTTTTTCTGAGATCCCTACTCCGGACTCAAAGAAGTCGATACAATCATTGAACGGGATGCTCACCGCTCTCTCCCGCTTCGTCGCCAAGTCAGCACAGTACACACTCCTATTTTTCAAACTTCTTCGACAGAAAGCGGAGTTTGAGTGGAGCGAAGAATGCGAGCAGACGCTCCTCCACCTAAAACAAGTCTTATCGCAACCCCCGGCCCTCTCACGGCCTGAGAGCGGGATACACTTTTCTTGTATCTTGCAATCACGAGTGAAGCAGTCAGCGTCGTCCTCATTTGGGAAACCCCGAACGGGCAGAAGCCAATTTACTTCACGAGCAAAGCCCTCAAAGGCCCCGAGCTCAGGTATCAGCAGATAGAGAAAGTCGCCCTGGCCCTCGTTACTGCGGTCAGGAGGCTGCGCCACTACTTCCTTGCCCACACCGTCGTCGTAAGGACCGAACAACCTATAAGGCAGCTCCTTGGACGACCAGACATGGCGGGGAGGATGCTCAGGTTGTCGCTCGAACTCGCCGAGTTTGACATCCAATACGAAGGGAGAAAAGCCCTGAAGGCTCAGGTATTAGCTGACTTTGTAGTGGAGATGACCGTCCCGGAACCTTCGACCAACGGATCCCAGAAATGGACGATCTATGTCGACGGAGCATCCAGCCCAAAGGGAAGCGGGGCGGGCATCATCCTCGAAAACGAGGAAGGCATCCTGATCGAGGTATCCCTCGAACTATCCTTCCCGACGTCGAACAACCAAGCGGAGTACGAGGCCTTCCTCGCCGGACTTCGGCTAGCCGAGGACCTCGGCGCCAAGGAGGTCAAACTCTTCACGGACTCCCAGCTCATGGCCTCGCAAGTCCGAGGAGAGTACCAGGCCAAGAATGACAACCTCATAGAATACTTGGCCTTGGTGAAAGAAAAGATGAAAAAGTTCACCTCCGCAGAAGTAACTCACATCCCCCGCGAGCACAATGTCCGAGCAGATGTCTTGTCCAAATTGGCAAGCACAAAGAAGAAAGGCGGGAACAAATCCGTCATACAAGAAGTACTTACCCCGCCGAGCATCGACAAGCCCGCTCCAGTGGCAGACGTAAACGCCATTGGTGACAGCAATTGCTGGATGACCCCCGTGTACGAGTACCTCACAATGGGCAAACTGCCCGAAAATCCCAAAGAAGCCGGAATGGTCAAGCGGCGGGCATGCTCATACACGATAGTCGAGAACAAGCTATACCGGCGAGGGTTCTCTATCCCCCTCCTCAGGTGTGTCGAGGAGACCAAGGTCCCCAGCGTCCTCCAGGAAATCCATGAAGGAATCAATGCACAGCACCTCGGCGAGCGATCGTTATTCCGTAAGGCACTTCGAGCAGGGTATTACTGGCCCACCATGCAACATGACGCCAAGGAACACGTCAAGAAATACGACAGATGCCAACGACACGGGGACATGCATCTTGCTCCTCCCAACGAGCTCAAAACACTGTCCTCCCCGTGGCCGTTTGCGTGGTGGGGGATGGATATCCTCGAACCTTTTGTCCAGGGGTCATATCAAAACAAATACCTCATCGTCGGGGTGCACTACTTCACGAAGTGGATTGAGGCGGAAGCATTGGCCAAAATCACGGCCTTCAACATACTGCGTTTTTACAAAAGGAACATCCTCGCCCGATTCGGCGTGCCTCAAACTATTGTCACCGACAACGGAACACAGTTCACCGACAAGAACTTCCAAAACTTCGTCTCCAAGCTAGGCACGAAGCAGCACTTCACGTCGGTCGAGCACCCTCAAACGAACGGACAGGCTGAGGCGGCGAACAGAGTAATCCTACGAGGACTTAAACGTCGACTAGGCGACGCCAAACAACGGTGGGTCGAGGAGCTACACAACGTCCTCTGGGCCTACCGAACGACCCCACATTCCACGACCAGGGAGACCCCTTTCCGTATGACCTAAGGAACGGAAGCGGTGATCCCCGTGGAAATCAGGGAACCTTCGAGGAGGACAGAAGCCCCCCTCGACGGGGACGCGAACGACGAAGCCCTGAGAGAAGAACTCGACTTCGTCGAGGAGACATGTTCGGGCGCTTCTCTCCGAGAAGCTTCACTTAAACAGAAAATAACACTACGTTATAGCGACAAAGTTATCAAACGTGATTTTCAGGTGGGCACCCTCGTCCTACGAAGGAACCAGAAAGACTCGCGAGAAGAAAAACTCGCCGCGAACTGGGAGGGCCCGTACCGCGTCCGCGCGAAAACGGGAACAGGAGCCTACTTCCTCAAAAATCTGCACGGGGAAGAACTTGCTCAACCATGGAACGCTGAGAAGCTCAAACAATACTACAGTTAGCCACTGCCCGCGACGCACTAGCATCGCGATTACGGGGACGCACTAAGGTACGAGCGCGACACCCATATACAGAACACGATGATCGAAGGTCGCGTTGTGTGTGCGCGAGGACTTTTGATCCGACGGGGATACCTCGATTGAGCTCCGCCGTCGTTGTACCAATCAGGCAGAACACCCAGCTCGCGATGGGAAGTTCACGCCACGAAGCTAAGACCTCGACCGAGCTCTTAGCCTCGTTGAAGGCCAGAATACGTCTCTGACCACCCGACCAGCTCTCCGCGCGGTCAGGGACTATCAAGGTCGAGCAAATCCTAAAGTCTTTCTTACTTAGACAAAAACAAAGTATAACAAATACTATAACATCACACACAATATAAACAATACAAATAGCACACGAGCAGATAAGCAAAATTGCATTAAAGCGGGCAGAAACCCATTGTACAAATATTACAAACAAGTATCAAAAGCTCCTGGCACGCAGGCCGGGCATACGTATTGAAAAATAAATAAAACGGCTCGAAGGCCGAACAAAACAAAGAAGAAAAGCCTACTCGGCGACAGTCCCTTCGGGCTCCTCGCATTCATGAACCTCGTCCACCCGCATCGGCTGCACGATTTGACCGTCGACCACCTCAGAGTCGGGGTCAATCCCTTCGGTTATGAGGTCGGGGTTCAGAACCCGAAGCTGCTGCACGGTGTTTCTGAATCCTATGTCGGCCGCTTCGAGGTTATTCTCCTCGGACTGCCGGAGCTTTGCTATGAGCGTTGCCCGCGAGGTCAACAACCTATCTTCCTCAGTTTCCTCATCAGCAGGGCGGACAGCCTCCTCCAACTTGGCATTCCTCGCCAAGAGACGATCCCTCTCCTCTTCAATCCCGACGAGATGTCTCCGCTCTTCCTCAACATTCTTTAACTTTTCTTCTAATTGCCCTTGAAGCTCGACTTGGGCCTGGTTCTGGCTTTTACAGTCGGCCAGCTCCTTGCCCACCTTCTCTATTTCAGCTGAGATAGACTGGAAACTCTCGTGCAACCTGTTCAGCTCGCCACACAAACCCGCATCACAGCGGACACATCCTCCACTAGCGCCTTTCTCCGAGAGACCTTGTCGACGCCTAGGATGGTCTGAGCTTCGGGGGCACCCACGCAAAGGGAATTATTCCCCATGAAAAATTTCGGCCTCAAGTGACAAGGCAGGAGCACGAATTTTATAGCAGGGGGACCCTTATTCTCAGTAAGATCGATGGCCATTGTGTCCGCAACCTGCCGCCTCTTCGGGGAGACCTGGGGGCTGGGAGAATCACTATCCTGGTGAGAGCCAGAAGAACCCCTGGTTGTCGGAGTGGGAACGGATTCCTGCCCTCGGATATGCTCGAGACGACTTTTTCCTCCCTTCTTCGCAGCGCGGTTAGCTTTCAACTTCTTGAGGCGCTCCTCAGCAGACGACATCTTACCTGCACAGAAAACGAAGAGGTCAGTAATTCGAAAAGAAAAACGAGGAAAAAAAAAGGTCTGGGAAGCCACCCCACCTAACAGCTCGAGAGCCTCCTCGTCAGAAAACGTCTCGAGGAGAGCCCTAGTGTTGATCAATCGACGCTTCTTTAAGACCTCCCCATCGTCACCCAGAAGGAAGTCCCCGTTCGGCGTCGCGAACTTGGCTCTGTTAAACCCGTTAACGAAAGCAACTATTCTCTCGTAAGCCAGGCGATCCCCCTCATCCAAACGGCCAGGAATGACTTTGTAGCTGTCCATCCCCCTTTTGAAGTGTTCTTCCGTCCAGAACAAGGGGAATCTTGGCTCGAGGACCTCCTCCGTTTGCCCGTCCGCTTCACGGGAAACTCGGCAATACACCGAATCCACGACTTCAAGAGTGACCGGCCTCACGATATAATACCGGTGTTTAAAGTCACGAACGGAATCCAAATAAGTGTGAAACAGGCTGCTCACTTGCTTGAAAGACACCCAGCTGTGTCTGCCATCGGAGGCCTGTCGCTGGAGGTGGAAGATGCGAAAGAAGAGAGGCACGGTTGCCCCGATTTGGAGATATTTGCAGACGAGCTCGAAAGCTCGGATGAAAGCGAGGGAGTTCGGGTGGAGCTGCGAAGGCGCCAGGCGCAACCAAACGAATACCGCTTGTTGAAAATCTGTAAAGGGCAGACACCACCCCGCCTTGTCGAACATGAACTCGTAAAAAGGGAACCTCATCCCTCGGTATGTCGAGCATATGCGATGGTGTGCTTGAGGTCGGAACACCTTCCACGACTTTAAGGAACCCACCACTTGGTGCTCTACTGTACAAAAAATAGTGTCCTCGTCCTCGTCAACAAAATGGGAAGCAATGTTCAACGGCTCATTGCTGACTCACTCCTCGAGGGGACGTTCCTCGACCCTAGCGATTGGCGCCATTGGAGAGTCGGGTTGGTCGTCGACGTCCAAAGATCCCTCAGCCACGGGCAATACGTCCATTTACCTGAAAAGCAGAAGGAAATGGTGAATTTGATGACCCATATCAAATCCACCCCTTCCACCGCTGATCAAGTGAAGGGGCGAGGAGGGAACGTCGGGGAACGCGAACCCGCGACCATCCTCGGGTCCGCCGGTAGTGAAATTGGGCGGGACCCCGGGGGTATTCGACCAATATCCCCGAGATAAACGTCGGCTCCCCGGGGATTCCGTCCTTGAACCCCAGAATATTCAACAAAGAGCTGAGAAACGTTCATCTCACGACCCCGGGATATTCTTCGTGTCCTCGGAAATTTCATCGCCTCTCCCCGCGAGAGTCAACAACTAAACTATGAAATTTCGCCGTTTTCGCCGGATATTTCGTGATTTCCATGGGAACTTCATCAGTTCACCATAAGATTCACCCTACAAATGCAGACGAAAGGAGAAAAAGAAAGAAAGAAACTTACTTGAAATACGTTTTTTAGGGTTCCGGCACGACGGTCGTCGGTGGAGAACGGTGGAAGGCAGCGGCAGAAAAACGTAGAAGAACAGAGGGAGAGTCTGAGAGGAAAAGAGCAAACGGTGCAAATGAAACGAGGTGGGGCCTGTTTATAGGATCCTCACGGAATTCGAAGGGTTTTAGATTACTAGAGTACACTACCCTAACCTAGTCACCCCTAGGCAATGATGGCATCTGACACGTGGCATACATGCGACTGTTCGCTCCCCAACACGCGCCTCTCCATTCGCTTCGGCACCCAAGTTCGAACTACTCGCATCCCCGCTGGGTCGACCATCCGCGAACGCCCACGCTCGAGTCTGCTCGTCGATTTCTACCCAACGAACATTTGTCTCCCCGACGATACGGCCAGTGGGTCTCAAACAAGGTCCCCTCATCGCGGTCACGCGATCGATACTTCCCCGACATGCTCACTTCAGAGCAACGACTTGGGGGCTCCTGTTCTGGACTAGGCCAGGGTCTGCCCCTCTGTCGAGAAGGCCCAACCCACAGAACATGAGATGGCCCAACAAGGACCTATTTACAAGACCACTGTCGGGCACATACACACCCCAACAACGTCGGGCACGTGCCACCCCGTCGGGCAGAGGCGCTAAGTCTCTCCGAGCTTGCCTCTCCTCGACACGCAAGGACATCTCCTTCTGCACATAAGTCCTCCCCGCGAGGACAAGTCTCTCCCCGACACACAAGACTCCTCCTCGTGAGGACACGTTCTCATGTAACTCCCCATTCCCGATGGAATCGGTTTGCCCTAATTCCGGAGATCTATGAGCGGTTACCCCAAGGCGAAGACCACACGCTGGTCTTCACTACACCACGTAAGCCCTGACAGTTGCTTGGATTGGGCGTGGCAATCCAACCCAGTGCTAGTGACAGTTGGCCCCGCGCTGGGGGCTCTCTATAAATACCCTTTCACTTGAGAGGGTCAGGTTACTCACTTCTTTACACCCTAATCTTCTTCTTCTGTACTTGCTTTTTCTCTGATCGTTACCTTACTTGAGCGTCAGAGTACCTTGCAGGTACACCCCCCCCGGCCGTCTTTCAACCTCACCGGAGCTGAAGTCCAGACGACGTTGTTGGCCACCAGATACTGTCTGATCCAGGTACGATCAATTATATTGAGATAACTTTTCTTTATAAAATAGGTAAGTTATTTTGGAATAGAGAGTATAAATTTATGCTTTTAATAAGAAAATACATTTATTTAAAAATATGTGAATAAATCTATAAATTACAATTTTTTAAAAGCAACGATTCAAGTTTCAAATATGATTTAGTTAATTCTTTCTATGTGGTGAACAATATTGTTTTCTCTTTTAGCGATGGTTTTATCTTTTTGCTTAGCTATTGGTAAGACTGAGATTATACTATTTCCGTTATCATTTCAAACGAATTAAGAAATTTAGTTATTACTTTATAAGAAAGATAAATTATGTATGATTTTACAATAATATCCCTCATAATTATACAGAAGAGAGAAATTAAAAGAGTTGAAAGAATAAATAATAATAATAAATACTTGAGGGTTTATTTGAGAAAAAATGTCATTAATATTGCATTGGAAATGTAAAATAACTTATAATTTAGGATAAATTTTTTTAACAAAGTAACTTATAATTTGAGACTGGGAAAGTATATAATAAGAGTGAAGATGTGAGACAAAAATAAGTCAAGTATATATAATAGGAGTGAAGATGTGAGATAGAAATAAGTCAAGTACACTTGGCTAAATCATAGGGATGTACACGGGTTGGGTTGGACCGGGTTTGGCCTAACCCGTTACCCTACCCGTTCAAATTTCAATGGGTTGAGTTTTTCGTCCAACCCGCAATTACATTTTCAAAACCGACCCAAACCGACCCGTTCATTTATGGGTTGAGTTAGGTTGGGTTTGCGGGTTGTGTTTCAAATAAAAAAAATATTTTTTTTATCATTCTTTTTGTCGGTTTCAAAAAAATGTAACACGTCTTAATAAAATCATACTCATTTATAACACTCAAATTCGATGAAACACATCATATAATATCTAATAAAATTCATCAACATGACTTAACACTTGATAATAGTATTAAATTCAACAAGACACGTTGTTTTCGTACAATACATAAGTTGGAAATGATATAAAAGAAAATAAGAAATAATATTTAATCTTATAATTACGTAAACTCATTGGTCTTGTAGTATTATTGGTGGAGAATATAATTTTTTTTGGAAAAATTATGGTTATTAGTGAGATATTAATTTTACATTTTTATTTAAAATTATAATAAAATTAATAAGAAATTGCAAAAGGCACATCAATGGGTTGGGTGAACGGGTCCGCGGGTTGCAAAACTCAAACCTGATACCCGAATAAAAACTATATGAGTTCTTATGGTTGGGTTGGGTATACCCGTAAAGGAATGGGTTCGGGTAATTTATGGGTTGGTTCGATTTGGGTCAATGGGTTTGTGGGTCGACCCGCACCCATGAACACCCTACTAAATCATGTTTGCGATCTCAAAAAATTATAAGATTCGACCGATGGAATTTTTGATAGAGGTAGTTGGAGGTATTTTCGACAACAATAACACTTTGGTAGCAGTTTGAGAAATGAAGACACGTGAAAGCAAAACAGAGGACAAAAAGCCACGTAATAGTGTACGTGGCGAATGTTGGAGAGTCAACCATTGTCGAGAGTTATTGATGTATATGTATATAAGTCAGTTTGATTTTTGTAACAAGGGTTCACATTTTTCAGAGTTGTTCTTTGTATAATTCAAACATCCAAGTTATAGTGATAAAAATATTTGTGAGAAATGTATGAATATGTGTCCCACTTTTAATTTAAGCATTTTTACTTGATTTCTCTTATGATTTTCTTCGTTTACTTTATCTTTCCAAGCAATTCTTCATTTAACTTCTTGGGATTTTTATCCAATTCTTATACATTCAGACATTAAATTATCAAGCACATATACCTTTCTCAATTTTTTTTGCACAATATGTCCTTAGGATTTTTTTCGAGTTTAATCTTGTAGGTGAATTAAAACTTATGATTTGATTTATTAAAAATACAAATAAACAATTTGGCACAATCGGTGGTACACTTTTGTACAAGAAATTTCAACTTTTGCAGAAAAATGTTTGTGTTTTTATTGTTATTTTAGTTCTTCATACGTGCAATATTTTCAATGTTTATGCGTCTAAGGAGTGGTAAAATTCTTGAGATGGCTCGTCGATCGTTGAAAAATCTTTCATTTTTCCAGAACGGCGCTCCAAATGTTGAAGAACAACCAATGGAATCGACAGCTGGTGGTGCATAAACTTCAACATCTGTTGGATATATCCACCTTAAATAAAACGGACCACAAAATCTGATTTCTATGACTAGAAAAACAAGTAAGTGAACCATAATGTCAAAATATGATGGAGGAAAATACACCCCCAATTGACACAAGATTATTACAGTCTCATCTTCTAATTCATATATTTTTTTGAAATCAAGAACTTGTACATATAACATTGACAAATATGCACAATTTGCTTATAGTTACTCTTACATTTTTCGGAAGGATGCCACAGATAGCCATTGGTACAGGTTGTTGCATCAAGACATGACAATCATGAGATTTTAAGCCAATTAACTTGAGATCTTTCATTGATACAAATTTCTTGATGTTTGATGAGTAACCCTGGGGAACTTTGATACCATGCAAACGCTAAAAAACTTTTCTTTTCCTTTTTAGATAAAGTGTGACATGTCGGAGGCAAATAAGTTCTTTTTCCTCTATCTTCTGGAGCCAATTGTTCTCGTATACCCATCTCCACCATATCTAAAAGGGAATTCTTATTATCTTTAGTCTTACCTGGAATGTTTAGAAGTGCTCTATCAAACTATCACACACATTTTTTTTCCATATGCATCACATCAAGACAATATCTTACATCAAGGCAAGACCAATATGGAAGTTCAAAAAACACCGATATTTTTTTCCAAATATTTCTCTCAACGAGACCTTTTTTATTCTTTCCAGAGACAACAATAAGGTGTTTTTTTGTTAATAATCTTCATCTCCATTTTAAGGTTTATGAGCGATTTCAAACTCCTATTGTTTGTTAAAAGCCTTCCGCAATCTATAATAAGGATGATTGGGTTTTATAAATTTCCGATGCCTAAGGTAAACTGTCTTTTTTCCAAACTCAAGCTGGTGAAAACGGGTATTAGATTCACATTTAGGACATGCTTTATGTCCTTTGACATTGCATCCAGCCAAATTACACATGCAAGAAGTTGTTGATTGTGTAAAATAATATTGCACGCATCTTACAATTTTCACTAGAATATCCATCATCAACGTCAACGCCTTCCACCTACAAAAGTCTTAAATCTTTAATTAATGGAATTAGATAAACATATATCATTTCCAGGTTGTCTTGGTCCAGAAATCATCATACTTAACAACATATACACGCGCTTCATCCAGAACAATGGAGATACGTTGTAAATCGTGAGAAGAACAGTCCAGGAAGAATGGTTATTACTCAGATTACCAAAGGGGTTCATTCCATCTGTGGCAATCCCAAGCCTAAGGTTTCTTGGCTCTATGCCAAAATCCAGAAACAACTAAACAATTTTCTTCCATTGCAAAGAATCAGCTACATGGTGAGTGTTTCCATCACATTTTTTTTCATTTGCATGCCATATAATATTTTTTGCGTCACCCGCATTAGAAAAAGTCTCTTGAACCTTGAAATTATTGGCAAGTACCATAATACTTTAGCACGAGGTCGCTTATTACTAACATTGTCATTGTCATCACCATTGTTGTCCTTCAACTTGTAGCGCGACTCACCACATTCCGGACATTGATCCAAATTTTCATACTCTTTTCGGTATAATATACAATCATTAGAGCATGCATGTATTTTGATATACTACAAATCCATTGGACACAATATTTTCTGGGTCTCGTAACAACGATCTGACAAATTGTTATCTTATGGTAGCATTTGTTTCAACAAATCAAGCATTTTTGTGAAACTTTTATCCGACCACCCACTTTTTGCCTTCAAATTAAACAATTTTAACAAAGTAAACAACCATGTAAAACTTGTGCACCCCTTATATAAAGGCGCATCTTTATCACTATATAAAATATCATAAATATTAGTTTTCATATAAGACGATTCTCAAATATCACGGATCATATCTTCTAGTCGATCATCCATATCTTCATCCATTTGTGTCGTTTCATTTCGATTTTATCCACTTCTCCATGCCACATCCATGTTGTATAATTTTGACACCTTCTATCACAACATAAGTGATGTAAATATTTCTTTCTTTGACCACTTTTTTTATATTCCCGCAAGGACAATAAAAGACACCATTATTATCGGGAAGTTTTTGTTCGGCGAATTCAAGGAATTCAAGAACTCTTTTTCATACACCAAACCTAATCTATCAACTTTCATCTAACTACGATCCGTAATAAATTCTAAAATTTATATTAAAAGACTAATGTGAATGACACACTAATGGTACAGACACACACACACACACACACACACACACCATACTAATATGGTTATATGCATATGCATATCCATCACAACAATATAACACAAAAACCTAGAGCATATTCATAACCACATTTATTTCTTCATTTGCAATAGAGTTATAACACCAAAATGAAAACAAAAAAAACATCACAAAATCATCACAACTCCAAAACAGGACACATGAAAACAACACATATCTTTGAAACAACGAAAACATCACAAAATCTAAATAAAACCCAAAAAAACACAAAGTAATCTAATTGCAACAAAACAAAATCCACACCATAAGGAAAAACCACACTACAGCTGCGAGAGAGACCAAGAAATGAACAACGAACACAGAAAGGTAACGTACCGTACTTTATATAGGAGGGAGAGACCAATAAATAACATTCGTTCCAAGAAATGAATGAAGACGGTGAATATTTTGCTATCAATGTTGTCTCATTCGCTAGGGTACCCTTTGTGTTATGAACAAAATAAAGAGTCTGTTATGTTTTAATTTTGTAGGAAAGAATTTCATAATGGTTGCAAATAACTACCATAGTGAAAGATGGAAAATATCACCACAATTGATTGAAACAACTGTAGTTATTATACTTTCAATTTTTATATAACAATAAATGTTAAGGGATACACACTTATTTTTATTGGAAAAATGGAAAAATGTTGATGCTGAAATTCGAAGCTTGTTACCCATCTTTTATGCCCATGGTTGTTATTAGAAACCAAGAAGAAAAGTGTTTTACTAAAATAAATAAAAAACACATGCACGTTAAAAATGAGATATTACTACGGTTGACAAAATGGTCGTAGTAATATTGTGTTACCATGGGTATATTGTGTACTAGTGTGTATTGAGACGATCTTAAATGAATGATAACCCATCAAAACTTCTCTCCCAGAAGTGGAACTCTTCTTCTCCTGAGACTGTGGAAGATCCACTATTTGGATGATTATTATTGCTACATTCCATGAAGCTCCCCACCTTCAAGTCGATAGAAGAGACGACATTCAAATTTATTAGTCTATTACTAGATTCATCCCTATTCATCTTGATTAAGGGAAATTTCACACTCTTGAGAGAGTGTAGCGATCGGAAAGTAGTCAAAAGAACAACCTTGTCAAATTTTCCCTCTATGGAATTCTTTCTTTTCATAGTTTTCCAAGCTTGGATGCTTGAAGGATCACTTTGATGGGTGGTCTCTACTTCTCCCCTGCGGGTTTTAGTTTTCATCATCATCGCCTTCCTCTCTGCTACTAAAAAAGGAGTTATCATCTATGCAAAAAGAAAATATGGTTTATCTGAGCTAACTAAAATGTGTAGAAAAGGATGACATATCAAGAAAGTATCTTCCGAAAAAACCCATCAACGATGGAAGATCTCCCTCATATCTTAGCATGTATTTCTCCCCCATAATTCAAAACTTCTCTAGGAGATCGATTGCTTCCTTTTTCGTCTCTTAGAATGAGATGAATACACTTGTTGTGGGCGATTACCAAGGCCGCAGTAAAGAATCTAGAATCCTTTGATAAATGCCCAATTGTTCGGGTGTAGTTGGGAAGGGGCGACGTTGAAGATCTTTAAAATGTCAGCCCGAAGAAGGGTAAAAGGATACCAATCCCAAAATCCTCAATAAGAAAAATGTAAACATAGAAATACTCATCCCCCCGAGATCACCACACACAAGACTTTACTCATACCATACACGACTCTATTATCACGTCGGCCTAGATCCCAGTGTTATACAAGTCCATACCTAATCAATAGACTTACAACCAATCATCTTCAAGATATATTGAGTTAATACATATGGCATCTTAAGAAAAATAGTTTGGGTTAGATGTTGAGAGCGCTATGAAAAATCTAGTTAGAATTTAGGAAGAAAATACTAAGTTAATGTCACTATCACTAGGCGAGTCTCTCCCTAAATTATCATAACTACCAACGATTTCCATCTCAAGAAACTTTTAATCTACCTTCCCTGTACCCCCATTCCGAACTCCTCAAGTACTAGGTCATCAACGTACATTTCTCATAATCATTTTGGGGTTCGATTACCCTCAAAAGCGAATCACACTCCCGAATAAAAACCATGGATAGAAATGAAGAGGCAAAAGATCACAAATATAATGTTACTTGATGCTACTATCAGATGAAAGAAATGCATGAGGAGCCCAGAAGGAAATGAAAAATGAGACAAAAGAAGAAGGTCAGGAGGAACGAAGCAATAGGCATATTGAAGTGGTTGATTGAGAAATTTTTTTAGAAAAACATTTCGCCCATATACAACTCATACTTAAGGTGTTTGTGTATATGTTAGACTTATTTTGGACCGAGTACCGTATGACACAGTGAGGAGCATACACCCGAATTGTACAAATACACTCTAGGTTATACTAATATACTAACACATAGGGGTGGCAAACGGGCATGCTTGCCCTGCAAAAGCCCACAAAAAATAGGGTGGGTCGGAGCGGACATAATTGAGGATTCGAGCTAAAACCCTACATCCGCCCCGCAAGAAAGTGAGGGCGGACGGGGAAAACCCGCCGACACTACATCTTTTAAGTCTAAAAACACAAAAAATTATGTAAATATCTATGCCCGCAAAAGCCCGCGAATAAAATAGGACGAGACGAAACAGACACATTAGAGAGTGAGGACCTAAACCCTTAACCTGCTCCGCACTAAGATGCTGACCAAACAGACATGTCCAACAGAGCAGACTCGTTTTGCCACCCCTATTAACACATACACCATTATATTTTGTTCCTCAATTTGATCTAAGAATTTATCTTGTTTCGTTCTATAATAAAATAATGGCTTAATACCCTTTTTGGTCCTGTATCTTAACCTTGAGGTTCATTTTGGTCCCTTAACTTTAAAAAAGTTCATATTGGTCTCTTAACTCTTCAAAATATTCCATATTAGTCCTTTTTGTCCTATTAGCGACGGAAAAATTCAAAATCAGTCGCTAAATTCGTCACTAATTAGACAAAAATGACTAATATGGAACATTTTGAAGAGTTAAGAGACCAATATGAACCTTTTTAAAGTTAAGGGACCAAAATGAACCTCAAGGTTAAGATACAGGACCAAAAAGGGTATTAAGTCTAAAATAATCCATGTGCTCCATTGAGATTCATTCCTATTGAATTTTTATTACATTAGATTATTTTTAAGATATTTAAAACAAAGTCCTATTTTAAAATTAACTAGTAAGAGACCCGTGCCTACGCACGGGGTACGTTTGTGGGTGAGATATGGTTTTGAACGCGCATTTGTTTGCAGACTGTAATAAAAATTGAAAGTTGAAAATAGAAAAAAACTTAAGAATAATAGTAAATTTAAGTTGAAGTAGTAATACTTGTAGAAGATGAAATGTAAACAACAATATCAATAATAATATGATTAAAAAAACTATTGAAATTTATATTAGATAAATCAATCGTATAAGTTTTTTTTTTAACAAATAAGACAATTATGTTATATAAAGAATACAATGGTCGATAAATTTTTATTATTCAATATTTGCATAAGTAGTAAAGTTGATCCCGTTTATAACAATTGTATTTGTTTCCGTATATAAAAATATTTTAATCAACAATATATTTTTCCCATATACAAATATTATTTTTGTTTTGACATTATTTATAAATATATTTGAATCAATAGTAAAGTTGTTCCCTTTATAAAAATATTTAAATCAAAATATTATTTTTGTTTTGACAATATTTATAAAAATATTTGAATAAATAGTAAAGTTGTCCCCGTTTATAACAATAATATTTCCTCCACTATATAAAAATATGTTAATCAACAACGTATTTTTTTCCCGTATATAAATATTAGTTTTATTTTGACACTATTTATATAAAAAATTGAATCAATAGTAAAGTTGTTCTCGTACCTATGCACGGGGGTACGTTTGTGGGTGAGATATGGTTTTGGACGCGGATTTGTTTGCAGACTGTCATATAAATTGAAAGTTAAAAATAGAAAAAACTTAAGAATAATATTAAATTTAAGTTGAAGTAGTAATACATGTAGAAGATGAAATGTAAACAACAATATCAATAATAATATGATGAAAAAAACTATTGAGATTTATATTAGATAAATGAATTGTATACCTTTTTTTTTAACAAATAAGACAATTATGTTATAATAGAGCATACAATGGTCGATTAATTTTTATTACTCAATATTTGAATCAGTAGTAAAGTTGATCCCGTTTATAACAATAGTATTTGTTTCCGTATACAAAAATATTTTTATCAACAATATATATTTTTTTTGACATTACTTATAAATATATTTGAATCAATAGGAAAGTTGTTCCCGTATAAAAAAAATTGAATTGACAATAAAGTTGTTTCCGTTTATAACAATAATTGAATCAGTAATTTCATTTTTCTTGTTTTAAATAATTTCCACAATATTAGAAAACAAAACTTATTTAAATTTTATGAAATAAAGACAAAAATTAATAATAATAGTAACAGAAATAAAAATTAATTATTAAAAAATTAATTTATTCAAATAAATGAAAATGAAATTCAAACAACATTTCATTAAGATTAAATGTTTATGGACGCACACTTGTTTGTAGGCGGTAATAAAAATAGAAAGTTTAAAAAAGAAAAAACTTAAGAATTGAAATAGTAATTCGTGTAAAAGATGAAACTTAAACAATAATATTAAGAATAATATGATAAAACATAAAAGCTATTGATACTTGTATTAGATATATTATCGTTTTTTTTACAAATAAGACATTCTTTTATAAGAGAGAGAATACAATTTTAAAATATATACTCAATCTTTTTAAAGCTCCCTTATATTTTTAACATATTTGAAAATAATGGTCGATAAATTTTTATTATTCAATATTTGAATCAGTAGTAAAGTTATCCCCGTTTATTCAATATTTGAATCAGTTGTAAAATTATTTCCCCCCCCCCTTAATTCAATATTTGAATCAATAATAAAGTTCTTTCCATTTATTACAAAATGAAATAAAAAAATGTCAATCCATGTGGTCATGTTGCTTTGTGTATAGATAAACATTAAACATGATCATTGATTTGATTTTATAAACTAAATCCAATTATATATAGGGTTAAATAAGTAATTGGTCCTCATAAATATAACGATTTTCAATTCCAGTCCCTCTAAAATTTTCCATCAAAGAATGGTCCCTTCAAAATTTTACATCCACACAATTGGTCCCTGACGTTAAATATCTCTAACGGAGGATGATGTGGCAGTACACGTGGATTAAAATATTAATTTTTTTAAAACCTTTTTTATTTTTTATTAAAGAAGTACACTATTTGCATTTTACTATTTATTTAATTTTTTATCTTGTGAATTTACTAAAGCCTTATTACCTTGAACGAGAAACCCTAAATTTTGTGAGATTCATTCCCAAATACTGTACTTCACTCTTAGTTGTCGGTCTAACGTTATTCTCCATTGAAATCCACCGAATGCTTCGCAATGTTTGTGCTACATTGAAAAATGAAAATCTCTTAACAACATTGAAGATTTCTCAAATTTAAAGTTGTGGTCCCAGATACAAAAACTGAAACAAAACTTAAAAGGAACATCTTCCACGCCTCTTTATGATTGAGAGTCAAATTTTCATTAAAAATTCCACAAAGCTCCATTACCATATTCCATTTTTTAAACTAAATAAAGAAACTCAAAGCTCCATTACCATCTTCCATTTTCTGATACGCCAGCACAACTTGAGAATATGACATCAGAGACGCGGTAAACCCATTTCTACGGATTTCCTAAAGCATATCAAGAGCCTTTTCACCTTCTCCTTTCTCAATATAAATCGCCATAAACATATTATATGTCACAACATTATATCCAACCCCTTTACTGAAGCAAAGCAAATTTAAATTGAAGGAAGAAGGAACACGAATAGCAAAAGGGAAAGCGAGAGTGAAGACGAAGGAAAATTAGGGTTGGGGAAAATACAATTGTTTCTCGTACAGTGTAACAAGGCTCAAGTTAAATTCATAAACACGTGTACTTTCTTTGAACAAACATAAAAAAAAATTTAATCTATGTGTATTGCCACGTCATCCTCCGTTAGAGATATTTAACGTCAGGGACCAATTGTGTGGATGTAAAATTTTGAAGGGACCATTCTTTAAAGGAAAATTTTAGAGGGACTAAAATTGAAAATCACTATATTTATGAGGACAAATAACTTATTTAACCCTTATATATATATATATATATATATATATATATATATATATATATATATATATATATATATATATATATAGTTCATATTCTATGAGAATGTCATTTTTATGTAAGAATATGAGAATGAATATGAATCATTAGATTTTAAAATAAATTGTGGAGATTATATGTGATTTTTGTTTTTCTCTCTCCTCCATTATTAAAATAAATGATGGAGGAGAAGAAAAAAAAAACTGAAATATAATCTCCACCATTTATTTTAAAATCTAATGATTCAGATTTATTTTCATGTTCTCACTTAAAAATAGCATTCTCATATGATACGTTCCCTATATATATATATATATATATATATATATATATATATATATATATATATATATATATATATATATATATGGAAAATGCTATCATACACCCAAAATTGTTGGACCCCACACAAAAATACACTACATCTATTTTCTTTCTATTTTTTTTCTTCATCTTTCTAATGTGGGTCCCACCCAAAATTGGTGGGGTCAATACAAAAATACACTAAGGTGTATGTTGCTAATGCACACCTACATGTGTATGCATTAGCATAACCTTATATATATATATATATATATATATATATATATATATATATACATACTAGTAGAAGACCCGTGCGACTGCACAGGTAAATTCATTCATATCTTAAGATCATGTGATTTGACTTTGTTGTTGTTTTGATATATAATTGATATTATAAAATCACTAATAACTGCAAATATTAAAAAATAAATACGTAACAAATCACCGATATTATACATCAAATATGTCTAATAACTATAAATATTTATAAATATCATTAATAATTATAAATATTTAAAAATATTTGGTTGATTAAAAAAATTATTGTAGTGATAGTGACCCGTGCAAATAGTGAGTTTCAGTGATAAAATTTACAGGAGATGGTAAAATTTACGAATATCACTCTCACTGTTTCCTTAGAATACAATAACAAATTGATAGTTTGAGTGAGAAATTTAATAATACATAGTACATTGAAAGTAAATGCACGTTGAAAGTAATATTTATACAATGAGTTCGAATTGGTTGTGTCATGTGTCCCGTGTTAATATTTATATATGTTTTCTTGAATGAATATAATTGATTATGTCCTGTGTCACTTCATAAACCTTTTTATACAAATCTAAGTCACTAAGTTTGTTATAGTTTCATGAGAGTTAGAGGATACACTAAATGCTCCAGCATGATCAATTACATCTGAGCTATAGTAGCCATTGGAATTCGACCAGTCATAATTCGGTTTAATTGACGATTAATTTGTTTTTAGTCTTTTACAGCCAATTTGTGGACACATTGCTTGTAATTGCTGGCCAAGTACATGTATTATCTCTTGACATTCTGCTGGTTGTTTCTCTGAAGTTGCTAGTTCTAAATCATGTAATGACATCAAGTCCCTATTAACATGACATGTTGCCAACTACTGTGGATAACAGCACAAATGATATTGTCATAATATCAATTCATTATGATACACATGAATTATATTTGCACAAAAGAAAATATGAAATTTGACACTGAATGAAAGACCAATCAGACAGGGAAGCAAACAAAGTTATCACCTTTTCAAACAAATTGTCACAGATTTTTGCATGAGCTACCTCAACAGTCTGTAGAGGTACACAGAGCATTACACGCAACTTCAACAAAGCAGCAACATTCTTATCATTCAGCTCCCCATCAGCAACACATTGCTGAAGCTTTTGGCGATAAATTTCTTAAAATAATGAACTACTATTAGATTGTGTTATAAAATAGTAAACATAATAAAAAATGATAATAGATAACACATTGTATAAAAAGCTAACTGTCAGAACAACTAAGAATACAGATACATAATTGAATTCAATATTATTTTTACAAGTTCATAACCTTAAGATTAAGGACTATATATATAAATGTAAACTTAAGGACTATAGACAACTAATCATGTTTGAGTTTTCCAAATCCTGCCCTCATGTCCATTACATTTCTTAAGTCCGGCTTCTTCTAATTGAAAGCATGGACATAACTATCAATTATTGCATACCAATATTTTGATTCGGCCTTAAAGAGTTCTTTTCTGGATATAACATCATCCATTTTGATGTTTTGAAGTCTGTCTGGTGGTCGATGGAGTTGTGAAGGCCAGTTCGTAACATTCGCTCCATATCCATTATTAGGCAATTGAGTTATGCATGCCTTAAGACCAACATACCTGCAAAATGTTTCATAGTTATCAACAACTTTCATATTTGAATATTTGAACAATCAATCTAACATCTTTGACTCATATTAGACATTGTTTTCATGTCAGAAGAAAGAACGAGACCGACTCTATAAGAAGACAGCGCAAATATTCCTACAAATTCAGTTCCAATCATAACACAAACATCTAAACATACATAATTCTCAACCAACAAAATTCAAAATAGAAGGAGAACAAACCATTTTGATCAAACGATGGCCAATGCCGAGGAAGCAAATCAAATGGCAGAATAATCACCAAACATTACTCAAAAATAGGGAAGACCAAAAACACCACATTTATCCAAGTAGTTCTCTAGGAAGCTACCGGTTCATGAAAAATACAACTGAATCTTCACACCAAAAAACTGGATCTGAAAAATACAAATGAGTAAGCAACATATTCACACCAAAACGACGAAGAAAATTAAAAAAATGAAAACATCAAAAAACGCGGTGTTATCCAAAAAAACATCATAAAACGTGAATCAGAAATGTTTGAACTTAAAGTTTAGGATGAAACATCATAAAACCTCACTCAGCTAAAGATCAGAGTGAGTCATGAAATTAAAATCCCAACAACCTGGAAAGTAACTTCTGAGACATGAGTCAAGACATATCTTGCAATTTCTAGTTATTAATACAAAAATTAATGCTAAGAAAGACAACATTTTGATGAGTTGTGAGAGCTTACAAATGGGTTTCTTTGATGTGATTGTGAATACTTAAAGCAGGATCATGATCCGAGGGAATTGGAGTCAAGGGACAACCTAAAACACCAAGCAACAACCTTAAATCTTGTGACTTATCATGAATGGTTCCATAAAATGATTGTGACGAAATGCTGGCACCGGGAGAAATCTATTCTGAACTTTTGTAGGAGGCCGTATCATCACCCTGCATGATAGAAAAACAATAAAACAGTAATGTAATAATCAACAACACCCACCACCTCCTGAGATCCTATTCTGAACTGGAACACTCAGAAAGGCTTGCTGCCTGGCAATGGTATTTTAGAACCACCTAAATTAAAAATGTAAAAGCCTAGCAGTTAGCGAAAAGAGAAACAAATTATCACCTCTTCCATTTCTTCCCTGAAATTTACCAAATTTAATCACCAATTTGTTGTTTAAACATATTATTATAAAAATTCAAAGAACAATTCGACCTAAACAATATGCATAAGAAAAATTATTATTATTATTATTATTATTATTATTATTATTATTATTATTAGATCAACAAACGGTTAATGATTTGTGGTAAAAGACATACTTTACAGTGTTCGTAGCAGCCAAAATTTCATTCATGAGACTAATTCTCTTGTCTGTGCGTTGTAACCCTTCCTTAGACAGCTTCTACATTCTGGTGATGATTAATGTCTGCATCCACAAAACATGTCATCATTCATGTGTTTAGTAAGCTTTCATATGATTGAAAAATGTCAGACCACGGATAATATGCCAGCAACCTATAACACAATTACTAATCTATATTATTAGCTACTGCAAGATGATTATGCGGTGCTTCAAAAAGTAAATTATATCAGAACACCTCATTACCTTGATGAATGAGACTGAACAATGGAATCAAATCAAAGGTAGGGAGAGGAGAGGTAATACTCTTGAAATATGCCAAACTCTAATTCAAATAAGACTGTACTGAAAACAAAAAAGTGATACTGATTGAATACATATTTGAATGGCTATTTCTATCAAGGGAAGAAAAAGATTAACTTGTAGGCCATAAGAAAATAAAAATAATGGAACCTCATTCGACAACTTAACGGCTGCACACAAGTTCTTGTCAAATTTATTGGCAGCGTCACAAATTGAGATACACTTGTTCTGGTTTGACAAGTTGGAAGCTTCTTGTTCAATAACATCTTTCAAAGAAGGACCAAGATTATCCTCAACAGGCTCTTGAAAAACTTGATGATTGAATCCTAGTTTAACCTTTGGAAAGTTATTAGAAATGAAGCTCAAATATAAATATCAAATGTGACAAGGTCATGAAATATGACAAACTCTAATTCAACTGAGACAGTCAATCATACCAGTATTATCATCATCATCGACATCAAGAAAACAATGGAAAATTGTAATTACCTTTAGAACATATACTTTATTAGGTGGACATACCAAAATCCAAATCTATGTAGTGAAACATGGATTGATCTACAACTATGCAAATCTAAAACTATAAATAGTATTACATTAATATTAATTTCAAAATGCAAAAACCTAACTGATATTGAGCAGATCTGAGAGAGTATCAAGAAATCTTAGTTGGTGTTGATCTTAGTAAATGAACAACACAAAAGATGGCCATACCGTAACAGAAATCTTAGTTGGTGTTGATCTTAGTAAATGAACAACACAAAAGATGGTCATACCGTAACAGAAATCTTAGTTGGTGTTGATCTTAGTAAATAACATAATATAACAGAAGACAAACCCAAAAGAAATTCGATGGAGACCTTTCATCGAACACGTGGTGAGCAAAGCGCAGCGGTAACAATCCTTCACCAATTCACAAACCACAATTTAAGCATCAGTCACCAACAACAAATCAACACAACAACGAATTCGTAACAAAAATCAGACGGAAAAAGAAGAAAACTCACCGAAAAAGTTGAATTCGCCGAGAAAAGAAATTTCCACCACCACCTCCGGTCGCGACCATCACTGTAGAGACGAAGAGGAATTTTTGGTTTGAAAGAGAGAACACAGAGAGAGAAAGAAAAAGAGAGGGAATAGGGTGATTGAAAATTGAAATGATTTTTTTCAAATGTATGAGTCATTTGGCATAATGAGAGAATCCTATTGGTCACTTATTTTTGTGTTTAGTAAATTACCATTAAGGACAATTGTTAGTGTAAAATAAAAATGATTAAAGGGTACTTTAGGGTGTTAATGTGTATATTCCATTAATAGTTAGGTAGTTGATATATATATATATATATATATATATATATATATATATATAAAGTAAATAATTTAGTTTTAAAACTAAGTTTGATTAACTAAAAAATAAAAATAATAAAAGATATTAAAAAACAATCTTTTATTTCCCTTAAATTAGTAATTTAAAACAAAAATTTAGATCTATTTTTAATAAATTTTTTCCATTATAAATATGAATTGCAATAAAATAAATTTATTAATTATTGTTTTTTACAAAATTGAAAAAACAAATAAATTTGTTTGATAACCATATTAAAAGAATGGTGATATTTGCAAAAAGACATGAAATCTAGCTTGAATCTACCAAAATCTAGCGTAATGATGAATAACTTGAATGAAACATGAACATGATGATGAATAACGCCTATATTAAATTAAAACCGGCGAAGCTATGATGAGGCATGATGACCATTGATTGGAAACGTGTTTGGATACATCACATTTCTCCAAATCAATTTAACTTATGGAGTATTTGATTTCAATTATTTAATTAATTCTGTGAATTTAATTTTAAATAATTTAAGTAATTAATGGAATTGAAATAAATCTGAGCTTTACTATTCATTCTTTGTTGCTTGGACCAGGGCTGGCCCTAGGGGTAGACCACCAAGGCTACCGCCTAAGGCTTCAAAACATTACTTTTATATTTATTTGATTTTAATAAATTGATTTTTTTTAAAATATATATTTTTTAAATTTAATATATCAATTAGATAATAACATATTTTAAAATATTTAATAGTAACTATTCACCATGTGTATTATTTGATTTATTAATTTAAAAATCACATTTATGAATAATAAATTTTTGAGTTTTTCAATTATAATTTTTTAAATAATGAGAAGAGTGTTTAGATGAATTAATTTTACTATCAATTAAAAATAAAATGTTAAATAAAAATAATTATAATAATTTAATGTTTTTACATCCTAAAAAATCTAAAATATAATTCATTTAAAAAAAATTATTATATTAAAAATATTTAATTTTAAAATCTGCCTTAGACCTCGAAATGTGTTGAGCCGACCCTGACTTGGACTCATTGACTTCACTACAATTTTACTTTCATGGAGTTCTTGAAACACTAATTTTATTTAGTGTAGTTATAAATGCAATAGTTATTTACTTTTAGATCAATTTCCAATATTAGTATAAAAATGAAAATGTCGAGAATCATTTTCAATGGTAATTTCCTCATCATGTAACTTACTCTTGTAATGTTTTGGAATATTGCCATTCAAAATTATTCGGAAAGACAAGATAAATATTTCCATATGGAAAAGTATTTCATGCATTTAATCTAAAAGTTACAAAGCCTTAAACTCCAATAAATAATGAATTGATCAAAATCAACGCATTTGTAATAAGAAGAATAAGTAATAAACTAAATACAATAAATGCTTTAATTTACTACACTTATATGACTTCATGGAGATAGAAGTTGCTGCAATAAATAATGCCTCTTTTTCAATAGACAGTATTTCCATATCCCTAAATTATGGAAGATAAACCTAAATCAAAGGCAACTAAGTTGCTGCAATAAATAGTGCCTCTTTTTCAATCGACAATATTTAGAATTTGAAAGAATTTTCTTGATGCCAAAGTTGACTGTCATCTTGGCAGATAAACCTATTCGTTATTCGAAGAATACAAAGGTTTTCTCTCGATCTAAGCCGGTCATACATATCTCGAGTGCATAGACAGTACCTTTCGGGCTCACGGAATCAACAAAGGCGCAGTAGACATTCCAATTATGGGCTTTCTCGGATCCACCCATTCCATTCTTGCAATGACGAACAACATAGCTATTAGCACTCGCCTTGAATCCACTCTTTGTCATTTCATCTAAACTTGAAAGGCATGTTCAATTTTTCCATCAATAGAAAAAGAAGTGATCAGTATGTTGCAAGTAACCATAGAAGGAGTCTTTCCCTCTATATCCATCTCTGCTAAAAGCTTGTATGCTTCCTCCCATCGCTCTTCATAGCACAAATTTCTCAACAAAATGTTATGACTCACAACACAAGGTTTAAACCCTGTTGCAGGCAATTCTTCTTTAGTTCTACCTTTCTTACACAACCCAGTTGTTCTGGACTAGGTCAGCGCCTGCCCACCCGTCGGGCAGGCCCAACTCAATACTGCGATGAGAGACCCATTAAGGCCCAATCTTCTCCCTCGTCGAGCACGCTCAAATCCCTTCGATGTCAAGCAGAGACTACATGGCTCGGGGAGAGAACGAACATCTTCCTCACGTACTCCACGTGCTCCTCCCGCGGGGGACATGTCATCAGGTGACTACCCACCTCCGAAAGAGTTGGTCTACCCACTTTCTGGAGATCTCGGGGTAATTACTCCAGGGCGAAGACCACATGCTGGTCTTCATACGCCACGTAAGCCCTGGCAGTTATCTGCATTGGGCCTAGTAACCCAACCCAATGCAGACGACCGTTCGGCCAACGCTGGGGGCACAATATAAATACCTTATTTCACTATAGGGTCAAGTATTCTAATTCTCACTCTCATTACCGGAGTAGCAGAGCTCACGACGTCTGCTGGCTACTGATCTACTTTCTGATCAGGTACGATCAGTGGCATCATTTGTGGAAACCTTTGCTTCCCCATTTTTTCCCCTGTAAAAACCAAAGCAACTTTTATTCTCTGACAATCATGGCCAGTCCTCGAACTGATGCCAACACTCCGGACATCGCCTTCGTTCCATTCAACAACGGAGACTACCACGAGCCCAATGTGGTCGTTAACGTCGAAGAAGGCGACCAGAGGGATGGGCGTACCGCCTCCCCCTCCTCTGATGACGCGACCTTCAAAGCCGCCCAATATGATGGTAGCCCGACTGTCTACCAGCCGATCCCTGCGCCACCGGATGTTTATCCAAACACGGTGGCCCTGTTCGCACTGATCATTCAGACTAATCTGTTGATCTCCCAGTAGAACGTGCGGATAGGAGCACTCAAAAGGGAGCGACAACAACGCTCTCCCCCGCGGAGACATCGTCGCCCCACATCTCCCAGTTCATCTCCTCCCCCGCGGAGGACACGACAAGACGATTCTCGTAGCCCTTCCCCTCAACCTGCGGGGCACCACCCGCGTCTGGAACGACTCCAACCTGTGGTCGCCCAGAAGCGCAATCGGTCCCCTCCTCGGAAGGAACGACGTTCCCCTATCCAAAAGAGGAGCAAAGCTGACGGTTACGGCGAGAAGCTGAAGAGCCGACCAAGAAGTCCCCCCGACAAAACAGGCGGGGTCGTGGCGACCACTCCCCGTCATAATCACTAGTTAGGAGTGACGAAGATGACCTGCGTACCCCACTGTCCAGGGAAATTATGGAGATTCCTCTGCCCGTCGGGATGGAGAAGCCTCCACCCTTGGAGACGTACGATGACACCGCTGACCCGGAGGACCACGTCGAGAGTTTTGAGGCAATGCTCGATTATAGGAACGTCCAGGGAACTATCAAGTGCAGGCTCTTCCCGACCACTTTCCAGAAGGGTGCCATGGCGTGGTACAAGAGCCTCGTACCTGAGTCCATCATCGCCTGGAAGAAACTGAAGAGACAGTTCTCCAAGCATTTCACTTTGTCCCGATGCCACCCGAAGACGGTGGGCTCCCTGGAAGCCATCATTCAGGGAAAAGACGAATCTCTCCGAGATTACATCGAGAGATTCAACCGGGAAGCCGTCCAGGTAGCCGCCACAGACGACATGAAGAAGTTTCTGATCGAGCGAGGACTACGACCTTGCACTGAGTTCGCCAAGGCTGTAGGCATCTAAAGGCCCCGCAACTTGGAAGAGCTCCTCCACAAGGCCCAAGCATACATTCAGTATGAGGAGCTGGACGCTGCCCATTGTACCCACAACTCGCGGCATCAAGAGGCCCCCCGAAGCTCCAGGCACGAAGACTCTACCGCTCCCCGACGAGGGGGAGAAAGAAGAAAGGATGACCGTCCCAGGGACTCTCGTGAGCCGAGAGGTCCAACTGGCCAGTTCACAGAGTACACGCTAATCACTGTTCCCCGCGAGCGAATTCTGGCCGAGTGCATCAACTCGGAATTCTAGAAAGGAGGTGTCCACTTTCCGAAGCCGACACCACTCAAACCAAATAATTACAAGTCCAAGTACTGCAGGTTCCATAGGAGCCACGAGCATGTCACCGAGGACTGCATCCACCTCATGGATGCGATAGAAATCTTGATAAAGGAGGGGCACCTTAAGTAGTACACAAAGTGGAACGACACCCCCAGACATAATTCCTGGGAGGCGCAAAGGGTCGAGGAGACGCCCCTCCCACCGGAGAGAACGGGCTGCAAGTCACTCTGAGTGTCACTCGACCAGAGGACTTCTATTTCCCCGATGAGTTAGAGGTCCCTGTGACTGCTCGTAGCCTGTGGGAAAGTTTCCCCACCGTAATGGTTATATCCGGCGGGGGTTCAACAAGGTTTCTGTAGGGTCGATCAAGCAGAAGTTCGACGAATTGATTGACGCGAGCTCGACACATACTGCCACCTTCGAGAAGGTACAAGGGAAGTTAAAACCCATCACCTTCTACCTCGAGGAATTGCCGGGCAGCGCATCCAACTCCACCATCCCTCTCCTGATCAGGACGCAGATGGCGAACTTTGATGTCTGTCGAATCCTGGTCGACCAAGGGAGTTCGGTGGACATCATGTATGCCCACCTCTTCGAGACCCTCCAGCTCAATTAAACACATCTGATCCCCTACGTGGGATCCGACCTACAGGGTTTCAACGGCACCACCACCAGACTATGGGGCTACGTCAAGATGATGGTTACTTTCGGGAGTGACGAGACTGCCCGACAAGTCAAGACCCGCTTCCTGGTGGTGGAGTGTCCTTCCCTGTACCTGTGCATCATAGGAAGAACGACTCTGGCCGAACTCACGGCGGTACCACCTACAGTCCATCTGAAGATGAAGTACTACACGACCAGAGGCCGGGTCGTCATCCTCCATGGGGACATTGAAGTTGCTAGGAGATACTTCGAAGCTGCAACCAAGGGTCTGAGCTCGATCAACGTCAAGTCCAAGACCGGAGAGAAGCCAGCCCCGGACGCAGAGCAGAAGCCACTCCCTCGCGTTAACCCGGTGGACCTCGACAGTCGTTTCCCCAGCGAGCAGGAAGAAGGGGAAGCAGCGGACGACGACCTCCCAGTTGAAGGCAACGGGCAGCCTCTCCACCTAACGCGCCCAATTCCATACAGAGACTTCGAGCTCATCACTCTCGGGGACTATCAAGATAGGAATGTGAAGATTGGTACCGGTCTCCCCAACCTAGCGAGGAAGCAGCCGAAGGCCTGCCTCCGGGAGAATGCTGACTTATTTGCATGGAGCGCGTCGGAGATGCCCGGCCTCGACCCAGAGGTGGCCTGTCACCAGCTTACTGTAGATCCAGCCGCTAGGGCGGTAGTGCAACGTAGGCGTAGGCAGTCTCCCGAGAAAGCGGAGGCTGCTGAAAAAGCTGTAAAAGACCTTCTAGAGGCAAACTTTATTTCGAAAGCCCGGTACACCACCTGGCTGTCCAACATTGTATTTGTTAAGAAAAATAATGGAAAATGGAGGATGTGCGTTGACTACACTGATCTTAAACGGGCATGCCCGAAAGATGCATATCCACTGCCTAACATCGACCAACTGGTCGACAATTCTGCAGGTTTTAATTACTGTCATTCATGGATACTTATTTCAGGTACAATCAAATCCCCATGGCAAAGGCCGACAAGCAACACACGACCTTCATGGCCGAGTCTGGCAACTACTACTACAATGTAATGCCCTTAGGCCTGAAGAACGTCGCCGCGACCTACCAACGAATGATGAACAAAGTCTTTCGGGGAGAGATCAGCGACATGCTCGAGGTCTACATGGACGACATGATCGTGAAATCTGCAGAAGAAGTCGACCACTCTGTTGTAGCGACAAAAATAGTGAGTATAAGCTATTGATTAACTTAACTCAAAAAGCAAGAGTCGCCATAACACTTTTATTTTATCCAAAAGGAAAGGAAAAAGAGCGAACAAAACCTAAACAAGTTGTGAACAAGAACAAGTCAACAGAGACTGGGTAAGGGGGTTAGTTACGCTAAGGGAAGGTGTTAGTACCCAAAACGTCTATAGTACTCTATAGGAACCCTTTGAAATATCTATGCTTTTTGGTTTGAAAAGGTTTGTTTGAAAAGAGATTGGGGAGATGAGAAGAGAAGTATTTTTTAAGATTTTTGTGTTTGGAGAGACTTGTCGCCTCATGCCTACGTACCCACAAAGTGCAATATAGGATCAAAACCCCGTAGTTCGTGGTACAAAAAACAAAATTGGTTTGTTATGGTTGTTTTTAAATGTAAAGACAAGTCGTCATTTCCTAAGCGAATAGTTCTGCTTAAAGAGATGAATCATGTCTAAACTTATGAAAAAAGTTAAAGGAAAAAGTGCATGTTCTGGACTGGACCAATGGCTAGACATGGCCCAACCCACTTCTGCTCCAGAGCGGCCCAAATTACCTAAGTCCAATCCACAAAGGGGCGAAAGTTACCTTTCTGCCCCTCCGGCCGGGCAGGGACTGCATCGCTCCTCCCCGGAAACAATGTCCGTTACGCACGGCTCACCCACTCCCCGAACAGCTACGGGAAGGTGCCCGAAACTATGCCTATGCCCGACATAACGGCTAGTTTTGGGCACCCTGCCCGACATAATGGCTAGTTTGGGTAGTTACCTATTCTTCAGGAAAACGGTTATTCTGCCCCGAAAATAGGACCGTTGGCCACGTGCTGGGGGCTCTATATAAACCCTCTCGCTTGAGAGGGCTAGTGTCGCTCCTAGGATTTTCATCCAAGTACAAACGTGAGAGTGGCGCGGAAAATAGAGTCGCCAGCCGTGTAAATTTATCCCAAGAGAGGGAAATGGAACACCACATAAACCTGAGGAAGAGGGAAAGGAATGGTCATCGCAACCATAACCTGGGTTCGGGAGTCGGTTACGCGAGGGGAAGGTGCTAGCACCCCACGCGTCCATCGTACTCGATGGGATCCACGCTCGTTGTCTATTCTAAGGGTGAGTTATCCTAAAATCTATGGCTGCACTAGAACGGGGGAGAGGAAAACAAAGACAGACTCGGTAGGACGTCGACGTCCTAGGCCTACGTACCCCCTTTGTGCAATGGGGAATTCAGAGTCAACGTAGTTCGGACCAAGTTCTTTTTGTGTTTTTTATGAGCGACGTTAAGCTCGCGTCCGGCATTTAGGGTCGATGCCTGTTTGCGTCTCAGACGGAAAGTAACGTGCCCTTTTTGAAAATAGCCTTTAGTTTGACAATCCCGAAGGACAAAAATGTTTGAAGTTTGTTTGTATTTTTTAAGACAGAAGTGACTTAAGTTAGTTCATAATTTGCATTGCACCAAAGTCTAGGGCACAGGGGCGAATACTTAACGCATCGTCCCAAGACAGGACGCTCACTAAGCACTCTAGAAAGATGAGAGGAAGCCCCTCATTTCTCATTCCCCACGCTTAAGGCTCGTGCGCAATACACTTTATCCTTATTAAGTGTTTTCAAGAAGTTTTGAGACGAGAAGAGAGAAGACACAAAGGAAACTCTAAAGGGAAACTAAGAGTCCTAATGTTATCATGCATGGGTGACCTACGGTTAGTGAGGTTTGACGACAACCTAAGCCTAAAGAAAAGAAAAGATGAGAGAAGGAAAGAGTGAGGTGGACATGGATAACTATCCACACCCTCAAAGAACTTACCTCAGCCCATGCATAAACGGTTAGTGCAAACGGACATAAGTGACAATAAACCAAATGAACTCAACCAAGCCAGGAACCAAAGAGAAATGATTATAAACCAAATGAAATCAATCAAGACAGAATATGGATGACCTAAACATGCATTAACAAGTCAAAGAAACACACCCCCAAAGCAATGGCACAAGTGCCTTCTCAAACAAATAATCAGACATGGTCAAAATGTGCATACAAGAAAGCCTCAAACAAAAAGCAATCACATAATTAGAGAAACAACTTCTAAAATTACCAAATTAATTATCAACATTTCTCACCCAGAGACAAACAACATATCAAAAACTCCTGCAAAAATTCAAGATATAAGTCACTCAAACAATTATGCAAAGTCAGATAAGAAACATGGTTCAATGTGCTAAAGAAAAGGACTTAAATGCAATATGAGATGATTTTAAAAATGAGAGAAAAATATTTTAATTCATTTAAGTGTGTTGGTGAAATAATGCAAAAGGAATGAGTTCAAAATATTTTATGGATGCAGAGAAATAAAATAAACAAATTTAGGTATGCATGATATGAATAATTCAAAAAGAAAATAAACAAATATTTATTTCAGATGCTAAAAATAAAATAAAATTTGTGAAAATTTTATAAAATGATAAATATGATGCATGAATTTTTTGGTAATTTTTTTGATGCAATTATCTATTTTTAAAAATTAAAAATGAATTACAAACAATTAGATAAAAATAAAAATAAGAAATATGCAAAAGGGGGGTGTGGAAAGTAACAGAACCACGTTGGAATTGTAAATGGGCTTAAAAAGGCGTGTGTGAATAGCAAGCCCACACGCAAGAGTCCGTTAGCGCAGTCAAAGGGAGTTTATGGAATGAGTCAACAATTCAGAATTAATCCACACCACATAATTGATCCAACGAGTCACCACAAGTCAACATGCCAACCAAGTAATTATGATTAAAGGTCAGGATTCACACGCACATGGTAATGAAATGATCACGCACACAGCAAAGTACCCAGAACACGATGCACATGCCACGTGAGACGCACGCCCCTATTTAATTCGTTGGCAACGTAATGGCCTCATGATGAATCAGACGCGTGAAAATAAGTCAACCAAAAGAAAAAGTAATTAAAATGAGGGAAATTGATTGGGTGCACATAATAACAACTGTGGGGTAATATA
The DNA here is from genome assembly GCA_022829125.1 of Lathyrus tuberosus. Taxonomy (NCBI): domain Eukaryota; kingdom Viridiplantae; phylum Streptophyta; class Magnoliopsida; order Fabales; family Fabaceae; genus Lathyrus; species Lathyrus tuberosus. The sequence goes on from JALAZF010000103.1 coordinate 5,435,506, forward strand.
CACATAACTATATAAAATAAAAACAAAAAAAGAACGTGTGGCACACCAAGGACCGTCAGATCCCTAGATCCAACGGCCAAAACACCATCTTCTCCAAATTTTCTCCGGCGACCTGCAAACATCTCCGGTGATGGAGCTAGGGTTCCGTTCATCGTCTTAGATGAACACCAACCTAAAATTTCCCAGAAACTGCAAACAACTATACCAATCCAACCGGATTTTTACAAGGATCTCAAATATCACATCAAAAATCACAAACAACCACCACATAAAGCAACACGAATGGAAAAAAGTTTGGTTCAAAAACTTGAAACTCACGCTGCAATCCATATACGCAACCAAACTCAGAAAAAACTACATTAGAATGATCAGTGGGCATCACACATCAATATGTACATTTAAAAAAGGAGTTCTATGATCATCAAAAGAATGACTAACCTGAGGCTATGCACTACGTATCCTTGCTTTTAGCTCCAAAGGATGGTTGGTTTGTGCTCTATAAAAGCCAAGGATGAAGTTTGTGGAAGAAGTTTTGGAAGAGCTGCTGTGGATTGAGAGATTCCAATGATTGAAGCTTTTAGGGTTCCAACTATTTTCTCCTCAAAAACCACGTGTTCTTTTTTTCCAACCCTAGCATGAGTAAGTTTAAATAGATTAGGTTATCCCACTGATAATGATTTGGGCCTTGGTAATTCTTTGTTTAATGAGTTTTGGGCAAATTTGGAAATTTGAATAATGTGAAATACACTCTCCTCCATGCATGGATATCCAAATATTTCATGATGGATCACTTAAGTAACCATTGCTAATCACACCTGAATTTGATTTGGGCCTTGAGATGCCTTGGTTCATGAGTTTTAAATAATTTGGCAATTTTGCATAATGGAGAATAAGTGATGAATAAACCATGAAACTTCTTGATTCAAAGGCCAAAAATAGTCTTTATGGATTGTACTTGAGGTTAGAATATGACATGAAGCAATGGAATCAATTATAGGTCCATATGTCCCAAAGTGCAAAAGTTGTGAAAATGGAATCCTAAAAACCACTTTGCCTTCTTTTGGTCATAACTTGAGTTTCACAAATGATATGGAGACCCACTAGTACTTGTTGGAAAGGGGAGAAAAAGATATTCAACTTTAATGTTTGAGGAAAATTCATTTGAAGCTTTCTTGATGGTGAAAAGTCAAGTTGAATGTAGTGTAAGGACTTGCCCAAAAAGGAAACTTTCAAATTATAGGTCATTTCCATATTTAGCAACTTTTGTACCTACCCTTGATTCTTGATAAATGGTATGAAATTTGACCCTTGGAGACCATATGAGGATGTGAGACTTTGAAAACCTTGGAGAGAACCTCAAAATTCCACAGTTGACTTCCCCTCTCACTGTTGACTTTTCCCCAATTCTCCTGATTCCCAATCCATTGGCCATTTGAACTTCTCATGAACCAAACTGATGGACAGTCTTCCATTCCTAGATACTTAGGGACCCAAGGAATACCATGGAATCAAGTCTTGCCCAAAAAATCAGAAATAAACTGACTTTATAGCAAACCCTAATTTTGGTACCCTCAGTCTAGGAGGAAATAACACAGTCTCCAAATCCAAATTCCTCTGAATATGATGTGTATCCCCTCCAACAAAGATAAGATATGCCATTTGATGATGATAAAAACCCAAGGAGCTTGCCCATTGGAGCAGTAAACCCAAGAATCTCAAAACCCTAATTTCTGCACTGGTTAGGAGAAAGTGATCCACTTGAACTCTCTTGCTTGACCCTTTGAAGAAAATATTCTCCTCTTGAACCTGCCTCAGGCACCTTGACCCCATGCTAAGAACCAATGATATGCACACATGATAATGCAAAAATGAGATGAAACATAAGCCAGTTAGTACTAAAGTAAGGAAGGCAAATTTTGGGGTGCAACAGCTAGGTATCAAATATTCACCCTACGAACTAATATTTTGTACTTGCCCTTTTTCTCTGACCCTTTCTTACTTGAGCGTCGGAGTACCTTGCTGGTACACCCCCTCCTCCTTTCCATACGACCAGCACCTCAGACGTACTTGATGGCCCACTTCTATAGGATCTGATCCAGCCTTCACGATTAGTGGCGCCGTCTGTGGGAACCATTGTTCTCCCCATCTTTCTTTCCCCAGAAACCGAAGATCAAAACAATTTTCAAAGATCATCATCATCACGGCCTCTTAAGATCATGCCAAAGGTGCTCTACAAACCGCTGTCCTCCCCGTCAACAAGACTGATGTTGATGGCCAATCATCTCTTCTCCGAGATGCCCGTTTTCTGAGGGACGGAGCCACAGCTTCTCCTTCCCCCACTCCTACTGACCGCAACAACGATCAGCCTACGCTGGACGTCCAGCTCATTCCTATTTCGCCCAACGCTGATCCGGCCGTGGCATCCCTCCTGGAGGCGATCAACAAAACCAACACCCTGATCATACAGCAGAACGAGAGGATCGGGGCGTTAGAAGAATACAAACGTCCAAGATCCCCTCCTCTGCGGAGGAACTAGCGACGATCAAGGAGTCCGCAGCCCGGAGAGATAATGGTCGGAGACTGCGCCAAGAGCCTGACCCTCGCGCCACAAAAGGACTCGAAGGAACGAGCAGTCTCCCCCGGTCAAGTCTAAAGGTCGGGCCCGTTCACCGTCTCCCCGAAGGGATCACTCACCTTCTCCTCCAAGGAACCATTCCCCTTCTCCCCGAAGGAACCGCCGCCGCGAGCGTACCCTTCGGTCCCCATCATTCACCAGTTCTAGCAGCGATGATGAGCCTCACTACCCATTGTCCCAGGAGATCCTGGCTACCCGTCTCCCAAAGGGCCTGGAGAAGCCCCTATCACTGGGCATGTACGACGGGACCACTGACCCCGACAAACACATCGAGAACATCGATGCACTGTTGAACTACCGCAGTGTACGAGGCGCCATCAAATACCAGCTGTTTCCGACCACGCTCCGAAAGGGGACGATGACATGGTACAAGCAGCTGCCCGAGGAGTCCATCACCTCATGGAGACAACTGGGCAGGATGTTCTCACGGAATTTCACAGCTTCTCGTCGTCATCCCAAGACTGAGGCCTCCCTTGGGCCATAATCCAAGGAAAGGACGAACCTCTCCGTACATATATCGAGAGGTTCAACAAAGAAGCAGTACAGTTCCCTATAACGGACGGAATGAATAAGTTCCTACTCGAGCAAGGGCTCCGAGTTCTCTAAAGTCATTGGTCTCGCACCACCGAGGAACCTAGACGCCCTCCTCCTCAAAGCCCAATCACACATTCAGTACAAAGAGAAGGTTGCGGCCTCCAACGTCCGAGCATCATGCCATCAGGAGAACACTTGGACCTCCAGAGGAGAGGAAGCCTCGACATCTCGTCGGGGAGAACGGAGGCGTGAGGACCGTCCTTGAGACTCCCGCGACAACAAGGGACCCTCTGGGCGGTTCCACGACCACACCCCCCTGACTGTCTCCAGGGAGAAGATACTGTCTGAATGTGCCAATTCGAAATTCAAGCAGACAGGGGTCCGCTTCCCCAAACAACTATCGGCCAGGCCAAACATGGACAAATCAAAATACTGCCATTTCCACAAGAGTCACGGCCACACTACAGAAGACTGCATCCATTTGAAGGATGCTATTAAGATACTGATCAGGGACGGCCACCTGAAATAATTCGCGAAGAAGAAGGACACTCCTCGGCAAGATGCCCAGGAGTCCAAGAAGATAGAGGAGGAAGTACCCTCCTCGGAAGACGCCAACATACAGGTCGCTATGTCCCTATCGCGACCAGAGGACTTCTACGTCCCAGACGGGCTCAGCGCCCCTGCTTATTTCGCGGCCCACAACCCGTGGGAGACGTTTCCCTCCGCCATGGTTATCTCTGATGGGGGCTTCAACAAAGTCACGGTGGGCTCCGTGAAACGAAAATTCGAGCATCTGATCAACACAAGCTCCAATAAGGTGACCACGCTTGATCAGGCCCAGAAGGGCTCCATCCCCATCTCCTTCTACTGGGAAGAGATCCTCGGGGGATCCCCGAACTCGAGCATACCTTTGCTCGTCAGTGCCCGAATGGCGAACTTCAACGTTCGCAGAATCCTCGTCGACCAAGGCAGCTCGGTCGACATCATGTACTCCCAGTTGTTTTCAACACTTCAGCTGGACGAATCACACCTTACCCCCTATGTAGGGCCTGATTTGCAGGGATTCAACGGATCAGTGACCAAGCCATAGGGATACGTCAAGCTGATCGTAACCTTTGGATCGGCTGAGACGGCCAGATCCGTGAAGGTACAATTTTTGGTAATCGACTGCCCGTCGCTTTACCAGTGCATATTCGGAAGGCCAACTCTGGCCGAGTTGGTAGCGGTGCCTTCAACAATCCATCTGAAGATGAAGTATTACACTTCAAAAGGAATGGTCGCCACCCTCCACGACGACACCGAAGTTGCACGACGGTGTTTTGAAGCAGCTATAAAGGGGCTCAACGCCATTGCGTCCAAGCCAAAAGCGTCGAGCAAGCCAGCATTGCCAAGCAGCTTCGAGGAAGCCAAGCCTCTGCCCCAGGTCGACTCCATCGACCTCGACAGTCGCTTCCCCGAAGAAGACCAACAGGAGGAACGAGCAGCTTCATCCAACCCGTCTACATCGTCCAGCAGCAGCTCCCATCCGATGCGCCCAGTCCCGGATGGCAACTTCAAGATTGTTTTGTTCGGCGACGACCCTCAGCGGGGAGTGAAGATTGGAGTACACCTGCCCGACATCGCGAGGAAGCAACTCAAAGCATGCCTCCATGAGAATGCCGACCTCTTCGCATGGAGCACCGTCGAAATGCCCGGCTTGGATCCATCCGTCTCCTGCCACCAGCTGACAATTGACCTGGCCGTCAAGGCCATAGCACAACGTAGGAGAAAGCAGTCTTCAGAGAAAACGAAGGCTGCTGAAAAAGCTGTAAAAGACCTCCTCGAGGCCAAATTTATTTCGGAGGCCAAGTACACCACTTGGCTGTCCAACGCTGTACTAGTTAAAAAATCTAATGGAAAATGGCGCATGTGCATTGATTACACCGATCTCAATAAGGCATGCCCGAAGGATACCCAACCCTCCCCAATATTGATAAACTTGTTGATAATTCTGCCGGTTTTAAACTTTTATCGTTCATGGACGCCTACTCAGGCTATAATCAAATTCCAATGGCAATGGCCAACAAAAAATACACGTCCTTTATGACCGAATCGGAAAAATATTACTACAACGTAATGCCTTTCGGCCTGAAGAACGCCGGAGCTACCTATCAAAGAATGATGAACAAGGTATTCCGGGGAGAGATAGGCGACATGCTCGAAGTCTACATGGACGACATGATCGTAAAATCCCACGAGGAGACCGATCACACTGCCCATTTAAGGAAGGTCTTCGAGCAGGCCAGAAAATACAAAATGCGTTTTAACCCGGAGAAGTGCATGTTCGGTGTCCGAGCAGGCAAGTTCCTCGGCTTCTACTTAACAAAACGAGGAATCAAAGCCAATCCCGATAAGTGCCAAGCATTCTCCGAGTTTCCTACGCCTAAGTCCAAGAAGTTCATCCAGTCCCTCAATGGGATGCTCGCGTCACTATCTCGTTTCGTGGCCAAGTCTGCCTAGCACGCCCTACCATTCTTCAAAATCCTCCGCAAGGAGGCAGCATTTGAATGGACCAAGGAGTGTGACAAGGCCCTTCTCCATCTGAAACGGGCACTCTCAGAGCCACCAGTCCTCTCTCGCCCGAACAATGGTGAAACGTTATATCTGTACCTCACCGTAGCAACCGAAGCAGTGAGCGCCACTCTCATCCGCGAGACACCTGACGGGCAGAAGCTCATATATTTCACGAGCAAAGCGCTGCAAGGACCAGAGTTAAGATACCAACAGATAGAGAAAGTGGCTCTGGCCCTCATCAACACAGCCAGAAGATTAAGACACTACTTTCTGGCTCACACGATCGTGGTTCGAACAAATCAACCCATAAAACAGCTATTGGGACGACCAGACATGGTCGGTCGAATGCTCAAATGGTCGCTTGAACTATCTGAATTTGACATCCGGTATGAAGGCAGGAAAGCTCTCAAAGCCCAGGCTTTGGCCGACTTCGTCGCAGAAATGACATTCGCAGACTCCCCCGCGAGCGAAGCACGTAAATGAACCATTTTTGTGGACGGTGCCTCAAGCTCGGCAGGGAGCGGTGCGGGCATCATACTGGAAAGCAACGAAGGAATCATCATCGAAGTATCACTCACCCTATCCTTCCCAACCTCGAACAACCAGGCTGAATACGAGGCCTTCCTCGCTGGGCTACGCCTAGCCGAGGACCTGAGCACAGAAGAAGTCGTCATCTACACAGATTCACAACTCGTGGCCCTCCAGGTTCTAGGAGAATATCAAGCCAAAAAAGACAACGTGACCGAATACTTAGCCCTGGTCTAGAAGGAAATGGCGAAGTTCGCAACAGTGGAAGTGAAACATGTTCCCCGCGAACATAACGTGCGAGCAGACGTGCTATCCAAACTAGCCAGCACAAAGAAGAAAGGCGGAAACAAATCTGTTATACATGAAGTACTTCCTCGACCCAGTATCGAGAAGGCCTCCTCAACCCTCGACGTGCAGGTGATCGGCGACAAAAAATGCTGGATGACCCCTGTTTACAACTATCTCGCCAAAGACGAACTTCTGTCTGACCCAAAAGAGGCCAGCACAGTTAGGCGAAGAGCCTGCTCTTATGTCTTGGTCGAAGATAAACTCTACAGGCGGGGATTCTACATTCCGCTGCTCAAGTGTGTCGAGGAAGAAATGGTCGCACACATCCTGTGCGAAATCCACGAGGGAATCAACGCCCAACATCTCGGTGGAAGGTCACTTGCCCGAAAGGCCCTCCAAGCAGGATACTACTGGCCGACCATGCAGCACGACGCGAAAGAACATGTGAAGAAATGCGATAAATGCCAACGGCACGGGGACATGCACCTGGCTCCACCTAACGAGCTCAAGGCTATGTCTTCCCCGTGGCAATTTGCCTGGTGGGGCCTAGACATCCTAGGACTCTTTGTGGTAGGATCGAATCAGAACAAATACCTCATAGTGGGCGTAGACTACTTCACAAAATGGATAGAAGCGGAGACCCTAGCCAAGATAACTGCCCTCAACATCCTGCGTGTCTACAAATGAAACATCCTTGCACGTTTCGGCATCCCCCAAGCAATAGTGACGGACAATGGGACGCAATTCACGGACAGGAAGTTTCAGGACTTCGTTGTCCAACTGGGCACGAAGCAGCACTTCGCATCCGTCGAGCACCCCCAAACAAATGGGTAGGACGAGGCAGCTAACCGAGTCATCCTTTGAGGCCTCAAATGAAGGCTGGACGAAACAAAGAAGGCTTGGGTTGAGGAACTGCACAGCGTATTGTGGGCATACCGTACAACCCCACACTGTACAACCGGGGAAACACCCTTCGGTCTAGCATATGGGACCGAGGCTGTAATTCCCGTCGAAGTGCACGTACCCTCCAGGCGGACAGAGTCGCCCCTAGACGAGGAGATGAATAGCGAATCATTAAGAGAAGAACTCGACCTCGTCGAGGAAATCCGAATCGGGGCAGCCCTCTACGAAGCCTTACTAAAACAAAAAATTACCATCAGGCATAACGCCAAGGTGATACGACGAGAGTTCGACGTGGTAAGCCTTGTTCTAAGAAGAAACCACAAAGACTCTCGCAAAGGCAAACTAGCAGCCAACTGGGAAGGACCATATCGCGTCCGAGCAAAAACGGAGAATGGGGCCTACTACCTAGAACATCCCAACGGGGAAGAACTTGCTCGACCATGGAACGCCAAAAAGCTAAAACAATACTACAGCTAATTCTCGGTTCGACCCGTCACCACGGCGGACGTCAGCTACCGACCACTATACACGCCTAGGTACAAGCGTCGCATACCAATAAAGCAGAACCCCGCTTAGTAATGATTCGGGTAACTGCTCGATAGCGGTCCTCGATCGAGCATCGCCGTCATCAGAGTACCATGACTGGCAGAACCCCAGCTCGTGATAGGACGTTCACGCCGCGAACTCAGGCCTCAAACGCGACCTGAGCTCCGCATCCCCGCCAGGACATTCCCCGGCCGTTCGATCAGTACCCATCATTGCCGAACACATCTACAATGAATAATCCCCCTAAAAATTTGCATAAGTCAAATACTCCCTATCACGGACAGACACACATTCACAACGAGCATGAGTACAACACTTAGGAAAGAATAAAAGCAAGTAAAACCATGCAAATAACCAAATCGAACATATAATTTAAACATAAATAAGTGGCCACTAGGACCACGGCTGTACTGGATTACATAAAATGGGGGCCATGCCCCCCAAATAGATTGCAACAATTACTCGGCACGCAGGCCAGACAAGTTACAACAACAAAAAGATAAACCCCTCATACGTCCATCTGATCGGCAGGCTCGGGCAGAGGCCCCTGGCTCTCCGCGGGCTCGTCCTCGACATTTCCTTTAAGAAGGGCGTCAGGCATAACGATCCGGCCATCCTCAACATGCGCCAGATAATGAGTACCCTCGACGGAGAAGTCAAGCTCGGGGTTCACCACCCGCAGTTGAGCCACGACATTTCTGAAGGATTCATCCGCGACGGTAATACTGTCATCCTCGACCATCAGCATACGGGCGACCAGCTCGGATCTCGTCTTTAATTTCTTCACATCTTCCGGCTCATCTTCACCCGGGGCGTTGACCGCCCTCAACTGATGGACCAGCTCCTCGGAAGCTTTCTTCTCCGCCGCCAGCGTGGAATTCTCCTTCTTCAACCAAGCTACCTCCTCCTCAGCCTTCTTCTGAGCTTTGTCTGCACCCTTGGCTTCTTCTTTAAGGGACGCCAAAGCAGCCCGGGCAGCATTAAGTTCGGACTCAGTTGCAGAGTCCCCTTCAGCATAAATGGCTGACATCTCTAGCATCCTAACCAAAGCTGAAGCATCTTGAGCCACCAACGCCCTCTTGCTCAGGTGATTCATGCTTTCCAAACGAAGAGACTCTTCCCAAGGCACGATCAAAGAGTTTCCCTCGAAGAATCTCCTATCAAGGATGCAAGGAGGAAGCTCGAACTTCCCTTTCTCCGATACCCGAGTGAGGTCCATAGCGTCATTAAACCTTGGCCGCTTGGGTCGTCCGGTCAAAGGAAGAGGATATCCCTGGGGAGCGGGAGTAGGAGAAGAAGAGGTCCCCACAGCAGACTGAGCCGGAGGGGGAGCACAAGCACTAGCGAACCGAGACTTCAGAGGAACTGCTCCAGCTTTGTTCCTCACAAGAGCGTTCTTCACAACCCTCTCATGGGCCTGAGGCATCTCACCTGCACAAACGAAAGTCGTACACGTTAGTTACGAGGAAAAGAAATAACACGAGCAAATCTAAAATAACTAAAACTTCCAAGCAGCTTCTCGACTTCCGCAGGAGTATTGCACTCCAGCAGTGCCTTGGTGTTGATAAACCGGTACTCAACCCTTTGACTACTGTCCTCCTCGAAGATCGGGTTACCCTTATTCGTCCAATACTCAGCGAGCAGGAAGGAGTTAACGTACTTCACCAACTCCTCGTACGCCACGACATCCTGCATGTGTAGCTCGTGCGGTTGGAGAACATAGTCACTGGGCTTCTTGGCGAAATGGTCAGGTGCCCAATGAATGGGGAACTTGTAGATTCTCTGCCCAATAATTTTCCCCGCCTCGTCGCGCAGATCGTTCCCATCCTCATCCACCTCAATCTCCCAGACATATGTACTATCCTGGGCAGCTTCGGACACGGGCTCGACAATATAGTACCGCTCCTTAAACGTCCGTATCGACTCTGAAAATGGTTTAAACAGTTTGTGAGACTGCTTCAGAGAGACCAAACCATACTTCCTCCCCGACAGCTGCCTTTGAAGATGGAAGACGGTGAAGAATAGAGGAAGAGTAGCCCCTATAGCGAGGTACTCGCACACCAGCTCGAACGCCCGAATAAAGGCCAACGAGTTAGGGTGCAGTTGCGTGGGAGCCAACTTCAAGTGCGTGAACACCGACTGCTGAAAATCGATGAACGACAGCCTCAGACCCAGCTCCTTAAAAGCATATTCATACATTGTGAAACGGTCCCCGAAATCCGTACAGACCCGCTCATTCTCGAAAGGGAAGTGCACCTTCCACTCCCCCTCCGATCCAACCTCCGTAAAAACGTCCCCTAAATACTTTGCAAAAGTTGGCACGTGTTCGACAGGTTCGGCCACCTCCCATTCCTCCATGGAACCCTCAACGGCGTCCTCGTTCATATCGTCCAGCTCCTCTTCCTCCCCGACATCACTGGGGGTACTCGAGGCCGTCGAGCTACTACTATCCGAAGAGCTTATTTCTTCCTCGGACGTATCTAAGATAATCTCTCTATCTGGCACCGTCGCCATATCGATCACCTGAAAAGTAGAGAAGAAAATGAATTCGACAACAAATCAAATTCACCCTTCCACCGCTAGTCAAGTGAAAGGGAGCACAAAGGGTTGAGGACAACGTCCCCGACCTAAGCCCTAACATCAAAAGAAAGACTAAAACCTCCCTGCGAGGAGACGCTCGAAACAAATCATCCCCTAAGCGAGGAGCTTCCCCGCACGCATACCCAGTTTCCGTTCGAAGCTTCGCCGAAAATCGCAAAACTTCACCGGAATATGAGAGTATTCTACCGGAAAACTCATCACCCACTCAGAGGATGAACGATCACGGCGGTTACACATGCATCGCCGTCGCAACGACGCCGTGAACCGCCCTCCTCACCAAAACATACTAACACGTCCGGAGGTATGTCAGGGGTGGAAAAATGGCACAACCCCCGTCCACCACCAACAATCACCGGAAATCAACCTATTTCGTCCTCTAAACCTAGGCCTAACCACATGCAATCTACCATTGACCACCCAAAAAAGAGTTAAAACAAGCTCAAAATCGGAAACTTACTTGATTTAAGAAGACTGAAGTGGTTGCTCAAAGCTTGAAGCGGTGGTCGGAGTAGCGGACGGCGGTGACGGACAGGAATGCTGAAGGAGACGAAGAGAAATCAGAGCGAAAAAGTCCCAAATAAGACGGATTTTACCCTTTTATACAGAGAGGCAGTGCAGACACGTGGCGCCATGATGACTATCAACTAGCCATCATTGCCTAGTAACTGCTACACGGAGCTCTAGGCACACGTGGCGCCTCAACGTTTCCAATTCTGACTGACCTTTAGTCTCCCCGACCACTGGGCAACAAGGTCACGACCATGAATTTCACGGACACCAGGGGTCACAGGCACATTGAGACAATCGTCCTCGTCTTCAAACGACGATTTCACGTTAGCTCCCCGGAGCAACGAGCTGTCCTTAAGTCATCACTCCCACGCTGGGGAGCAACGACATGGGGGGCTCCTGTTCTGGACTGGACCAATGGCTAGACATGGCCCAACCCACTTCTGCTCTAGAGCGGCCCAAATTGCCTAAGTCCAATCCACAAAGGGGCGAAAGTTACCTTTCTGCCCCTCCGACCGGGCAGGGACTACATCGCTCCTCCCCGGAAATAATGCCCGTTACGCATGACTCACCAACTACCCGAACAGCTATGGGCAGGTGCCCGAAACTATGCCTATGCCCGACATAACGGCTAGTTTTGGGCACCCTGCCCGACATAACATCTAGTTTGGGTAGTTACCTATTCTTCGGGAAAACGGTTATTTTGCCCTGAAAATAGGAACGTTGGCCACGCGCTGGGGGCTCTATATAAACCCTCTCGCTTGAGAGGGTCAGGTATCAAATATTCACCCTACGAACTAATACTTTGTACTTGCCCATTTTCTCTGACCCTTTCTTACTTGATCGTCGGAGTACCTTGCAGGTACACCCCCTTCTCCTCTCCATACGACCAGCACCTCAGACGTACTTGGTGGCCCACTTCTACAGGATCTGGTCTAGCCTTCACGATCAGTGCACAAGGGCACAAAAGTGTCAATATGCTTATGTAGTTTAGCATTAGTTTAGAAATGAAAAGAAAAGAGTAAAATCACTTAACAAAGTCAAGGTTTGATTATGAAAGAGGTGATAGTTTGAAAACAATAAGGTTTTGAAAAAGAGAGAAAGTTTTGAAAATTGAAGAATGGGTGGAGAATAAGTGACTATTCTAAAGCATAAAGTAAAATCTAAGGATAAGAATGGTCTAACCACACAAGCAAGCTCCATAGTCTTCAAACCATAATTCCAAAGCAAAGGGAAAAAGGTCCTAGTTCTAAGTCCAAGGATCCAAGAATAGCATTGAAGTCCAAGGTCTAGGTTCAAAATTCCATGTCTGATGCAAAGGATAGTAACCATAGTCCAAGATTAGAAGCACAAGTATTTTAGAGGTTTAGGCCTTTATTAATGTTTTTGGTCCAAGTGGACAAAGAGAAAAAAGCATAAGCATAAAGATGTGTCCAACGGACAAAGGAAAAAAAATGCAGAAGCATAAACAAGATATGATATGATATAATGACATAAAGCATAAAAAAGTAAAGAGAGATAAGGAGCAAGAAGGAAGCATAAAAGTATAGGTTAGAAGTTAGTGATTAGTAACACAAAGGTCCTAGTGCCATAAGCCTTCAAAAGGTAACACCGATTATTCCGCCTCGCGTCATGAACTATAATGAATGAGCAATGTACTTAGGTTAAGTTTAATAAAGACTTGTTAGAAGATTGATAGAATCAAAGCCTCTACAACAACAAGCTTCATAGATTTTGAACCTAATACAAAAGATCAACCATCCTTGGGCTTACAATCATAAGTTTAGGCCACGAAAGTTCATGTTCCGATTTGGAGAGGAACAAATGTAGCGCTATGTTAAGCAATCGCCAAGTGACTTATAAAGAAGTCACCCTATTCGAGGTCGGTCAATAGTGATCTTTGTGCTAATGCATGCTAGATGAATGATACGTAAATCGTCATCCGAAAGCAATACCGCACAAAAAGAAAAATAGGTAGTGATCTAGTCTTGATCAAGAATTCAACAAAGAAATTCTAAGATCCATAAGACTTTCATCGATCCAAATAAAAGAGAAATAGATGAAGAGAAAGCCAAATTAAACCACAAAATTATGTGATCTAAGGCTAAGAACAAAGGGAAAGGGAAGAAAAAGGCAAAACAACCAAAATAGTCCCAAAAATGGACCAAAAACTGCATTCTGACTCAGAGTAACCGATTACTCTATTAGGGTAATCGATTACTCTGCATGCAGAGTCAAAAAATAGTGCAAAATTCAGCATGATGATCTTTCAAAGCTTTCTTCAAACACCTTATGATCATGGAATTGAAATTGCACAAAATTTTTAGTAAAACAACAGTAAATATCAGCAATTAAACACAATTATAAGATCCAATGGATCAAGTAACAAGGATCACCAAAGATCTACATTATGGAAGATGAATCAAGAACAACAATGGTGGAAAATGAGATTACCACTCTAAATTTGAAATTTCTTCAAATTGCTCCAAGATCCAAACTCCAAAGTCTTGATCTACTTAAATTAATGATGAAAAAGTGAATGGATGAAGGTTTAGCTCAAAGTTGAACAAGATTCAATGTGAAAACTTGTTAACTTTCAAAAGAAGAAAAGTGAGCTTTGGTGAATTTTGGTGGTTGGGGAGAGAATTTGCAAGAGGTTTATTGGCTATCAAAAGCTTCAAGAGAAATTTTAGCAAGGTGAATTTGGCTATCAAAAGCTTGAAGAAAGAATGAAATGAGGGTTCTATTTATAGAGTTTAGGCTTGGGAATTTTGGTGGTTTGGAAATGAAAATTAGGCTTGGAATTTGAATTTGGAGGGAAATTATCAAAAGAGTGGTGATTAGTGGAGGTACATGGTGGGAATTAATTGTGATAATGTAGGGGAATTAAAATGAGATGGTCTAGAATATTTCACATGTGTTCATTTTTGAAAATTGGTGCCAAAATTGCTGAATTTGAATTTACTGAATTTTTCAAATTTTCACGAGGGTAATCGATTACCCTGATTGAGTAACCGATTACTCAGTGCAAATTTTGAAAAAAAAATGCCCTTTTGAGTGCACTGTTGTGGTTTGGCTGGATTCTTTTGCTTTGTCAAAGAAGGCATGGAAATAAACACATGAACCTTGGAGTCTCTTGAATAATATCAATAAAAAACTTGAGAACTCTTGATCAGATGAATTTTTTAATTATGTGCATATCAACTTTGACTTTATCCAGATGAAATTCATTCGAGCTGAGGGACTGTTGTTTGATATTCTTGATCCAGATTCTTCCTGAAAAAGTTAGTAAAAGGGAAAACAAAACATATTTTTGGATTTCAATTAAAGGTTAGTAAACATAAGAAAATAAAGGCAAATAAGAAACACACAGATGCTCGGTGATCTCTGCAAGGCATAAACCCAAAGAAGAGAGGGATAAAGGAACCAAAGCATGATCTTGTTTGTGGTATAAGATGCAAAATGAGACGTGAATGATATGTGGAATCTTAGGGGTCAAAAATTAGGGTCTTACAACTGCCTCTATTTAAGTCTCTTCTATCGATAGATATGAAGGTACTTAAATACAAAAAGTTATATTTTTTAGCCCTAAGATGCCACAAGAATGATATGAATGCAAAGGATAAAACACTCAGTGTGGAAACTTAAAACAAGGGATTTACAGTAAATTGAGAGAGATGACGTGAAAAGACACGCTGGAGAACACAAGATATTTATGGATATTTGTCAAGGTGACAAGAGGTATCCACCAATAGTTGGAAACAGAGGGACAAGACCTTGGAAGATGAGTAGTGGCATCCAAGAATGGCATTGGATTGAAACTACGAACGAGACAGAAGTATGCCAATAGATGTCCAAAAATGGCATTGGACTTCAACAAGAAAGTTTCTGGTAAAAACAACAGCGTCATCCAAGAATAACATTGAATGAAGGTGAAAAACATTCTATTGGGGATAAGATATCCAAGAGTGGCATTAGATAAAGGAACTACAACATTCAATAATGGCATTGAATGGGGCAACAACAAACATCAGAGACATCCAAGAATTGCATTGGACGGAGACAAACTTCCATTTAAAACTTCACTGGGGACATCCAAGAATGGCATTGGATGACAAGATTAAATATGAGAGGTATCCAAGAATAGCATTGAACTCGGCTGGGGAAAAGGTGTCCAAGAATGACATTGGATAAAAGAGGATAAACGTCAAAGATATCCAAGAATAACATTGGACTTTGTTGAGGAAAAGATATCCAAGAATGGCATTGGATTGAAGAAATCACAACATCCAAGAATGACATTGAACGTAGTGAGAAATTTTCTGGAAAATACATCAGAATTATCCAAGAATGGCATTGGATAAAAAGAGAAAAGACTTTCAGGAATGACACTGAAAGTAAAGGTAAATCACTACATTCGGGAATGGCATTGAAAGATAGTGAGAAAGACATCCAGGAATGACACTGAATGCAAATGAGATGACTCATCTAGGAATGGCACTGAATGAACAAATAAAATTTTCAGGAATGACACTGAAAGACATCCAAGAATCTGTTGGGGATTATAGAAGAGAGACAAAACTTCCAAGAATAGCACTGGGAAAACAAGAGGAATAAAATATCCAGGAATGACACTGGAGATCAAAAGAGAGAGATATCCAGGAATGACACTGGAGAAACAAAAGGAACAGGCATCCAGGAATGACACTGGAGTGAAAGAAGACAAAGATCCAGGAATAACACATGGATGAAAGAAGACAAAGACCCAGAAATGGCACTGGATGCACAGGAAAATGACAACATTCAGGAATGACACTGAATGAAAAGACATGTAATTGTTTTGGAAGGCGCCAATTAAGTTGGACTTCAATCACAAGGTAAGATGTTGACAACAACAAGACCTCGGGAAATGCATATGAGCACGAAACACATTTCGAGCTATGAAAATCTTTCTATGCATGAACTATGAATGATTTATGTATGCAAAGTAGATGATTGGGATAACCAAGATAGACTCTTTTGTGAGGGAAGAATGGAACTCTGATTCCTCAACACAAGGAACACTGCCCACTCTACTTGGAGAGAAGATCTTGAACATATCTCTGTCACACTTATGAATTGTATCAGGCTGATGGTCTTTTGAGGAAAGACATCTTGAGGATTCTTGAAGAATACTACCCTAGATCGATAGACTGATTAGGATAAATTGATCATGGCTTCAGTTTGACTACTGCAGGGGAAAATGAATTGATCATGGCTTCAATTCTTGAAAAGAATGTTGAGGATAAACTGATCATGGCTTCAACTTGACTTTTGTTGGGGATGAACTGATCATGGCTTCAGTTCTTGAAATGAATGTTGTGGATAAATTGATCATGGCTTCAGCTTGATTATTGCTAGGGATGAACTGATCATGGCTTCAGTTCTTGAAATGACTGCTGCGGATAAACTGATGACGACTTCAGTTCTTGAAATGACTGTTGATAAGGCTTAAACTCAGTATGGGTCTTGAAAGAGATATTTTGGTTAACCAATTCTGAGAGTAACTTGCATTGAGCAACAAATCTTGGACTAATTCACAACAGGATCTGGAAGTAATGTGCCCCTGATAGGATCATTGACCAAGTGTCGCATCTGCGAAAATCAACCGGCGGAAAAAAACAGAAGAGTCGCCACCGAACGTTATTTATACCGAAGCAGGGAAAGGAAACGATCGAAGAAAACCTCAATAAAGGGAAAGGAATGGTCATCGTAACCATAGCCTGGGTTCGGGAGTCGGTTACGCGAGAGAAAGGTATTAATACCCCCTCGCGTCCATCGTACTCGATGGGATCCACGCTTGTTGTTATCGATCGAAGGGTGTAGGTATCTGAAGCTCAACTGCTAACGGGAAACAGAACAGAAGAAAAGAGAAGGTGAAGAGCAAAAGAGGACTCGCAAGGATCATCGCAATCCTATGCCTACGTATCTTCGTGGACGAACGAAGAATCAGAGTCGACGTAGTTCGGACTACGGATTTGGGGGAAGTTTGCTCGCCAAGACATCGCCGTCTCGTGCCTACGTATCCTCAATCTAACATGAAGGAGGAAGTCAGAGCAGTCGTAGTTCGACCTAAGGGTCAAAAAGAGGGAAGGATGCTCCTACTACCTGTCAGAATCAGTGGAAAAGAAAGGAGAAACAAAGAGGTTGATAAATAAGGCTGTGCCCGCAAAGATCTTGCACGATCTTCTGCCTACGTATCTCCATTAACCAATGAAGAATCAGAGCGACGTAGTTCCCCTCACTAAGGGTGACCCCTGCTTTTTTTGTGTTTTTTATGCGGACAGTGCTAATGTTCTAGCTTATGTGTTACGACTCGCTGAATCGAGGCTCGTGTTACCGGCTTGCAGTAGAACAAGGAGAAACTTGCCCTTACGTCGAGTGAGAGTTTGAGATGAGAAGAGAAAGACGATTGTTTGTTTTTGTTTTTTATGAGAAAATGTTTTGATTTATTGTTTGTAACTCATATTGCACTAAAGTCTATGACATATGAACGAATACGTCGCATGGTCGTCCCCAACAGGACGTATGCTAAACACTCTAGAAAGGCGAAGGGGGACCCCCCTTCCATTTCCCATGTACTTAAGGCTCATGGCGTACAATACTTGTTGTCTTTATTACATGTTTTTGATTTTGTTTTGAGATGGGAGAAGAGACTCAAGTTGTAAAGTAAAATCTAAGGGGAGACTAATTGTAGTCCTAATGTTAGCATGCATTTGTTGGTCCTAGAGGTTGAGTTAAGAAGAGAAAAAAAGGAACTTCTACCTGGACGGACAAGTAGGGATTTCATTACCTAATGCTCATCCTACCTTAACCTTAATAAAAAATTAAGGTTAAGCTAAGATCCCAAAGGGGTGTGAAAGAGTTATACAAACAAGCATTATATCACACAATCCACTAATGAAAGAATAAGAGAAAGCAAAATAGAAAAAGATGAAAGAAGAGTTGAGTAATCATGTACTCATGTTCCTTACCTCATAAGCCAACTTAAGCAACCTTGGTTAAAATAAGATAAATCACAAGCACTAGTTACCAATTACTTGAAAAGTTATGCATTAAGTTCCTAAACTAAGACTAGGTGTCCTATACTTGTGTTAGATGCAACATACAACTATAAACAATGCAAGATGAGTTCTAAGAGTGAAGTAATATGCATAAGTTAGTAAGTATACCTAATTAACTTCTACTTATGTTAGGATGTTAAAATAAATCAAACTATTTCAAACTATGCACCAAAACACCACACAATTACATGTTGTGCACAAACTAGGTGAGATAATTATTTAGGAGTCATGTAAATGGATTAAGACATGAATATTCATCAAAGTTAGGAGTTAACATCATGTTGAATATAATTAAGAATATGTAGATGGAATCATGGCATTCATATCTAAGCACTCTCAAAAGAACAAGACAATCTTTCTTAAGAACATGTCATTTGAAGTGAAACAATCTCATGAAAAGGTATGACACATAAGTGAAGATGAAATGGGCATACAATGGAACCAAGTAAGTATGGAAGCCATATTAAAATGTATAAACATGTCCTATAATCATCACATGAATCTCAAGCCATCACATGTTTAGGTATTAAGACAAAGTAAGCACAAAGCACGATCAAATAGTTGTCAAAACTCATCAACTTGTGATGCAAACAAAGGTGGAACCTAAAGATTATATACACATGTTAGACAAGCTTAGGTCAGTACCTAATGACTCCTAATAAGTCATGTCTAAGTCCTATAAGCATTGGAAAAAATTTAATCTAAAAAGGTTAGACAAGTTGATCAAACAAAGTGCAATTGAAAGATGCAAGTCAAGGTTATGTTTCATTGATCATGGGATGCAATTATGGGTCATCATGCTTCATGTAAGTTTTTGTTCACATTAGATGTCATGCAAAATGTGGTTAGAAGTAGGTTAGATGCATTAGGTCAAAGAGTATTAAACATTCATGCAAATGAACCCAAATCCTAACATTTATGCACACATAGGAGTCATACAACTTCAAACAAGTGAGATTGAATTATTGGTCAAATGGGCATGATTAGATATGCTCTAAGTCAGTAGATACAACATGTTTAATTTTGTTTTCAAGTCCTATAGAAGTTAGCAAGAGAATGGTCTCAAAACACCCAAGAAGGAGAAGCAAACCAAAGATGCATTTCATGTTCAACTTCAACATATTACAAGTCAATATACACTCATCAAGACATGACCTATAATTGGATTATAAGGCCTATAAATGCGCCACAACATGTAATTACAAATGCCTTAAAAGATCCTCAAAAGCGGCATTGAAGCCTCATCACAATCTTCAAAGAATGGCTCTAACATTCAAACAAGCACATGAAGTATTAAGCACACATGGAAATGGGTTAGTGGTCCTAAAAATTAAGGTATATAAGTCATGCTATCATGGGATCAGTGATCAATCACACCAAGAAGCAAAGCTCAAAATTTGACTCCTAACATGTTCAAATTATGGCAAACACTTCACATAGAGTCAATTGTCATGCATCCAAAAGAACACACCAAAATCACATATACAATTAGTCTAAAAAATCTCAAAAAATGCACAAGGTCCTCCAATATATACCTAACTCAAGTATTAAATTGGGTGCAAAATTTCAACTCACAACTACTTAAAGAAAATCAATTATGAAGCACGTAGCACAAAATATGAGCATAAGAACCACCTTTAAAGAAAATTCAAGGAAAAACGACAAAACAAATCAAAAATGAAAATAAAATTTTTCAAAAGTTAGTTAACATATCCCCAAACTCACATGAATTAATTTGTAATTTTTCTCAAAAGGGAGCTATTTTTAATATTGAGTTTTGGAACGTGTTAGTTTGAAAAGAAAATAAAATTCACAAAGCAAAGCAGGGTGCAGTTAGTAATTATTCTCAGTTCAAAAATCAATGGGCCACAGATATATGGGGTACGATTAGCAAAAATACCTGAGCCCAAGACGCTTACAAAGCCTAGGGTGCACGGTGGAACTCGGTCAACCCTATTGACTAAGAGACTAATCGTAACCGTTGAATTGCAAGAAAATCTAATCTAAGACTCATCTTTTGGTATCCAAGGAGGGTGCATGGTAATTAACATGGGGAGGCATGCATGTAATCAAGGAATGAAACCCACCGGACGGTGACACATGTCCGCTGTGGTGACACTTGTCACCGCCGGAGAGGACCTCACCACCACCATTATCTACACATTTAAATAACAGAAGAAGAAGAAAGAAACAAGTTATTCTTTGCTTAGCCCTCTCTCTATACATTCCTCTTTCTCTAAACGCCCCTCTCCCTCTGCAACCATACGTCGGCCGGAAACCTAAACTTGTCGGAGAAGACGGTGGCACGCGGTGGCCGCCGCCGTCCTTCTCCAGCCAACCACCATAAAACCCTAAAAGTTCTACATGGACCCCCTTCTTTTTTCGCTCTCGTTACGAATCCGGAGGTAATTTTCTCAAATACGCAATCAATCGACGAGATCATACGCAACAGAAATCAAAACTCAAGGAAACAAGTCAAGCTCAACATATAATAAAACCACAATGAACTCTCTAAGAGTCCAAGGCCGCAGCTACGAGAGAGATCGAAATTTACGTACCTACCGGAGACAAGTCCGGTGCCTCTTCGAATCTGCGACGATAAAAAGAAAATCAGAGGTGAGATAATATTGATTCTACTTCTTCTCTGATGTTATTGTCAGCATTGCGTATTTGCGTCGTTGTTGTTGTTGCAATCGAAGTTGCGGCACAAATCGCTTCCGTGCTTTGAATTCGCGTTCTGGAGCTGCTTGTTGATGCTTACGATTGTTGCAACGTTGTGATTGCAGGTTGATGTGATGGTAATAACGATGCGGTGCAGATTGATGCGAAGTCTTGTATCGTAGAAAGCTTGCAGGGATTGGTTCTTGATGAAGATTGATGAAGAAGCTGCAGAGATTTTCTTCTTGTAGTTCAATGTGGTGAATCCTGCAGAGAATGATTGATGATGATTGAAGATAGATTATGATGAAGGTGAAGAAATAATTATGAAGGAGATGGTGTTTGTTATGGCGTGATGTTGAAAGAGGAAGACTGAAAGGAGAGATTGGATTAGTTTGATCAGAATTGAAGAAGTTCTTGTGCTCTGTCTTTGTGAGAGAGAATCGAAGAGTGAGGGAAAGTGAGGGTTTTTTCTGAGATTTTTCTGTTAGAATTATGTTAAGTTAGTTATGAAATTCTGTTTCGGGGATTTTTGTGTGGAATGAATTGTTATATATCTATGTATTTCTGCTGCTGTGAATTTCTGTTTTTTCTCTATCATAGTTTTCCTGCTATTTATTTCTCCTTAACCATTGTGAGAAGCAACCATTGCAAAAATTATGAAGGCATGGAGACACAGTCGCGACATCATGCCATAGGTTTAAGCAAATACCTCACTTTGCATGATCAAATCTATAGTTATCTTAAGCATTCTGGCGGGTTCTAGACGTGATTTGGAATCTGTAGCTGACAAATCCCTCTCTATCAGGTGTCATACCCCAAATTTTGACCACTAAGATTTCCCATCATTGTGCAAATCATCATCACAATATGGATGAACCATCATGCTTCATCAGTCTCCCCAAAGATGGGTGAGCATCCACTACAATCAAAATTAGGGTTTCAGGCCCTCTCTGAGTGCTTAGACAAGGGATCAATCAAGAAATGACTTGATCTTCAACTTGTATAATCTCTCAAACATCCTCAAAGGATCAAAAGGACTCCCACTTCAAGGATTAAGCACAAGGTTGCTCCCTTCTAGGTGGATCAAGCCTCAAGATCGCCAGTGTCACCAAATTAGGGTTTTGATCACCCAGGGCCTCCAGATGAAAAGTTTCATCTGGGCACAAGCCATTGATCCAAAACATAACCTAATATACTTCATGGAACCTCATGAGCCCATGCATCAAGTCAATTTTGCCTCAAGGGATGCATTCATAAAAAATCAGGAATTAGGGTTTCTTGACCTAATTCACCCCTAAGTTGACTTTTGGGACAAATCATGAGCCAAGACCTCAAGAGATGATTTGAGGGTCTCTAATATACCATATTGATCCATTTGGGACAATGGATTAATCCAAGAAGTTTGAAAAACAAGTCTCAATTCCATCTGCACCACAATTAGGGTTTTAAGGGAAAAGTCAACTGTAACTTTGACTTTTGACCAAGACATGCTCCCAAACCCTAATACATGATTCAATATACCCTATGACACCCATGGAACATGTCCATCAAGTTTGATTTAGGTCAAGGACATGATTTCCTGAAGAATTGCACAGTTTGGAATTCATCTGATAAAAAGTCAACTGTGCACAAAAGTCAACTTTGACTTTTTGAGATTTTTCACCAAAATGGATTTTTAACCCTAAAATGATGTTAATGTATGATTTGAATCATCATTCATCAAGAAAAATCAAGAAAAGTGAGATAACTTGTAAAAGGGGTAACCATAAAACTTAGAAATTTTTCTAAGTTAAAAATAAAGTGGCAAGGGTACCAACTTTGAAGGACCATAACTCCTAAACCACAAGGCCATTTTTTCTCATCCAAAGATGGATTTGTAGCCCTCATTATCACCTACAAAAACTTCAACTACAAGTCATTCCAATTCATTAAGGATTTTGAGTTATGGAGTGATCAATGTGGCTAAAAAGTGAAAATGTCACTTTTTCCAACACTTAGTGAAATTTTCACTAAGTCAGATTCTGCCTCACTTTTTGCCAAATGTAGGGGGATTTTTCACTTGGAATCAAAAGAGATCAAAACCAAACTTGTTCAAACAGTTTTTGTATCATGTAAGAGCTTTCCAAAATGGCCAAGAACATTGCCAAATTCAACTTACACCATGAGATACAACATTGCCAAGTTGCCTTGCTGAAATCTGTCAAGGCAAGGCAGAATTTGCAACTTTGGTCGATTTGCCAAAATCAGCCAAATTCAATTGTTCCTATCCACTTGGACACCTCAGAGGATTGAATCTAAAGGGGACAATCACTGAGCCAAGCCTCCAAAGTCCATGGAACAAGAAATAGCATGTTGAACCTAGAATGGCCAAAATAGGGACAAGACTTCAAATTTGGAATGAGGCATTCAATGGAACCATCAAGGTGGCATGGACTGAGCCATTCTCATCTGAAATCAGTCAAGACTTATCCAAGACCAAGGGAACCAAAGCTCTGTGCCCTAGCCTCTATTCAATGGCTAGAGGAGACTTGGATTTTCATTTGCCAACATTGGCCAAAAATACTTACCAGCTGCCATGCACTATTCCTTGCAAAACAAACTTGCTCTACTATAAATAGAGCTTAATTGTGGTCAGTTTGAGTACACCAAAGCCATCTAACAGATGCTTTCCTCAAAATCTCTTCTTTCACTCCAATTTTGCCTTCTAAGGCAAGTCACTATCGGGTTTTGAGTTTGAGAGCAATTCCAATCAAACCAATCACTCACACACCTCACATACATCACATATGAACTGATCAAACACTTAGATTACTTCTGAAACATCAATTTCACAAAATCACCAGCTGATTGCTCAAGGTTTTAACCAAAGTGCAACTGAGGTACCACAAAATGATCTAGCCAATTTCAATCAAGTCCAACCATCCAAACACAATCCATAGGGTGTAGGGAAGCTGTTCAGATCACACCACCCATCTGTAACACCTCCAAATCAAAAATCACTTTGAACTTGCTGTCACGTCCTAGAGGTAAACACATGCTTGGCCATCTCTCAATCTATGCATATTTCCTCGCACAATAATTTGGCCATATGTTCATAATCATGCATGGAATGTTTTCCCTCAATTAATTGCATTGTTTGAATCGTGTATCAAAAATCCTAGCCTTCATGCAGAAATTAGGGTTCTTGAGGTCTCTTCGTGATTTCTTGTTGTATGTTTAATTTAAATGAAATTAAAGTACATAGACATGATCGTGAGGTTGAGACGAGCATAATGATATGTGGATTGCATGATATGATTACGTATTCATGGAGATTGGATAGAAAATGCAAATCTGAGAAACCAAGAACACGCGCGTGTTCTTCAGCTTGTTCTTGGCGCCATTTTTAGAAATTCAAATATTTGAATTTTGTGATTTTGTTTAATTGATTCAAAAATTAATTTCTCTCTGAGTTTTAATGATTTTGAGTTGATTCTTTTTTTAATAATTCACAAAAATGTTAAAATATTTTATTTCATCAAAAAATCCCAAAAATATTATTTATTTCATATAATTGATATTTTTGTAAAGAATTAATATTTTGATTGTTTTTGGCATTTTAAATATTTTTTCTACATTGATTTTGCAACTTTTAATGCTTTCTAATTATTTTGTAGGTCAATACTTAATTTTTGAAGCATTAATCCAAGATCACAATTTGTTTTCCATGTGTTAAACAATTTTTGATCATTTTAATTGAATTTTTATTCAATTAAATACATTTTTGAAAACAAATTAGGGTTTTGGATTAATTCAACCCTCATAAATCATTGTTGGGCCTCTTGAGAGAGTGTAAGACCCATCCCCCCTTGTACAAAAACTTTTTGGGCCTCATTCATTGTATAAGTCCCTCTGTACAAGTAAACGGCGCGATCGTCGCCTTTTTTTAAAAATAAACTTGGGCCTACCCTCGAGTAGTAAGACCCATTTCTTTTTCTTAAAACTTTTTGGGCCTCTAATAGAGTGTAAGACCCAATCCTTTTTTTTTACCAAATCATTTTTGGGCCTCAGTATATTGTATAAGTCCCAATACCGTAAAAAACAAACGGCGCGATCGTCGCCTTTTCAAAATAACCCTTGGGCCTCTCCTTGAGCTATAAGACCCATTCAAAAACACTTTGGGCCTCTAATAGAGTGTAAGACCCAATCCCCTTTTAACCAAAATCATTTGGGCCTCACTTATTGTATAAGTCCCTCCGCGTTAAAAGAAAACCTCGGCGCGATCGCCATTTTTAAACGAAAAATCATTTGGGCCTACCCTCGAGTTATAAGCCCCACTCTTTTTCCTTTAAACCTTTTTGGGCCTCTTGAGAGAGTGTAAGACCCATCCCTTTGTACAGAAAACCATTTTGGGCCCCAGTCACTTGTATAAGTCCCTCTGTACAAAGTCAAATAGTGCGCTCACTGATAAAACCCTGGGCCTCTCCTTGAGCTGTAAGCCCCAAATCTTTCTTTTTCGAAGCACTTTCTCCTTTGATTTTGAATATACTGTTGTTTTCTATCTGTCTTTGTTGAATAACTAACCACACAGCATGGAAGCACTCCAACCGAGTAAGTGGTTATCGCTTTCGTTTACTGCTTTCATATTATAAACTGTATTGTGGGGCTGCTCACTGTAAGTCTCCTTTCATAAACTCATATCTACTGTGTAATAATAATATAGATATTTCGAGTTTCCCCGGCAACTACGTCTAGAACTAGGTGACGCCGTTTCATTTATTCGTAGAAATAGACGCCTAGATCCCCAATAGGAGCACCAGATACAGTCTTCTCTTCGGCTGTCCTCCTTAGGAATCGTCAAGAAGCTCTACTCCCCAAGATAAATGTATTCTCCGTGAATGGCATCTTTGAGTTTCTTCCAAATTCTCGAACTTTCCTGACTTGATCTATTCCTTGTGGATAGCTTGCCTTGAATGTCTCGGGGTTTGGGTACCCACTACGGTCATAATCTTGGACCTTAACTAAGGAACTCTCTTTAAAAGCTAAAAGTCGCTGGATAGTAAACCTCGCACGTTTACCAGTGGTTTTTATCTTTAAAAGAGTTATCTCTCCTAATGGAAAGGAGATGATAGACCCACAGGCTTCTTAAAAGTATCGGCCTCCTCTTGGGCATTATTCAAGGACCCTACGACTTCTTAGAAGTATTCACAGCCTCCTCTTAGGCTTCGTATAATGATCTCTTCCTCCGGGAATGATAGCCTCCTCTTGGGCTTAGTACAAGGACCCGTCGGCTTCTTAAAAGTTTCCAGCCTCCTCTTGGGCTTCGTACAAATTGTCCCGACGACCTCCTAGAGGTATAGGAACAGAACCTAGTCATCCTCATAGAACAATCCTTTCATAGAGTCTACTACTGCTTCCCAAAGCATAGTACAAAAGATAAAACTCTAGACTTGGACAGTCTAACTTTCTTGAGTCTCAAAGACATTCTCAAGCGACCCCTTCATTAAATAGGAAGGAAACCCGCAGACTCGGAGAGTCTCAATACCCTTTGGATTTCCCGTTTCCTCAAAGAGAAGGAAACATCCCTGATCCTCAAATCAAATCCCTGAGTACAGTGTTGCTCATATAAGAACTGATTTTCTTTTTAAAATCAGTATATTGGACCTGTCACTTAACTGAGACGGTTACCTTGGCCTCCTCTTGGGCTTTGTACAATGATTCTCCCCAGCGGAGTCAAACAATGTTTAGCCTCTCTCTCGGGCTTTGTACGAGACACATAAGAGACTCCCTCGTTGAGTCAATCACCCCTTTCGCCTCCATCTCGGGCTTTGTACGAGACACATAAGAGACTCCCTCGTTGAGTCAATCACCCCTTTCGCCTCCATCTCGGGCTTTGTACGAGACACATAAAAGCCTCTCTTGTTGAGTCAAACCTTTAGCCTCCATCTCGGGCTTCGTACGAGATACAAAAACACTCTCTTGTTGAGTATAAAAGATTCTCCTGTTGAGTAAACCCTTTTAGCCTCTCTCTCGGGCTTCGTACGAGACACATAAAAACTCCCTCTTGTTGGGCCAATAGCCTCCTCTTAGGCTTTGTATAAGAAAACCACTGGTTGATCCAGTCAACCTTTTAGCATCAAAGCTGTGCCTCGTTCACAGTACACAAACATCAAACAACTCCTTTCCCTTCATCTAATCGCTGTAAGCGGCAAGCCTCTGGATCATCTATATCCACGCCACTGTCCCTCTTTTAGCATGAGAAATTCCTAAGGAAAGATGGCATTGCTCTACACTGAGTTAAAGTCTTCTCCTTCAGGTTAAAACCCTTTCTTCGGAAATTATGGCATTGCTCGGATCCGCGTATCCCAGTTAAAGTAATTCTCCTTCTCCCCTCTTTAGAGATGACAAATTCTCTCTAAAGCCGAGGACTTTCAGCTTCACGTCTTGGGCTTTGAACAAGACACCAAAACACCCATTTCCTCCCATAGAATAGGAGGAACTACGAACGCTCTGATTTCCCTGTTTCGGTAAACGGGAATACGTAGGCATAAGATCGAAAGAAAAGATCTTAGCGAGCGCAATCAACAAAAAAACCAAATCCCATATCTCCACCAATCAAAAGCAGTAATTCAAAACATCAGTCCTAACATCCTAATCCTTGTTCCCCGTCAGAAACCTTCTGCCTAGATAAAAAGAAAGAAAATCGTATTGGCGAAAATACAAATAACCAGTACAAAGGCCCCCCACATTGATAGCATCCGTAACCTAACAAACCGCTGTTTAAACTCAGTATGCAAGCAGGGTTAATTGGAGACATCTATTTCCCTTCCTTATTCAGCTCACAATAGGATAAAAAATGAATCTACCTGTAGTTCAAGCTCAACCGCAGAGAGCGACCAGCGCTTAAGAATCGCGTCCAAAATCGCTCGCTACAGAAAAGTGGCGCCCACCGTGGGGCCCTTATTTCTTTCTTTCTCTTCACTTGTGTGAATACCACAGATTGGGGCTTCCGCTGGGGAACCCATTTCTGTCAGGAACTTAGGAATCATAGCTTTATAAGTCTAGGATGATTAGGACAAATATATATACTGCTTTTTCTAATTGCTATAAGTGTTTATTTTTCTGCTACTGGGAATACGTGTGATGCCGCATGTGGTGAGAATGAGTATACACTTAAGATAAGTGATGGCGACGGGGTCGACCATCAACCTCAGTGGAGGCTGACCAACGCAACCCATTCACTCTTCTAGCCAATGGGCCGGTTGTTAAGTCTGAGAAGCTGAGGAGCCAAACCCTTTCGTAGTACGAAAACTATCGGAAATAGTTGTTACGCGATACTACCCTCATTTGAGGCTGGTGATCTATTCTCGGTGAATGGCACTTACTCTAAGATTGCTCTACAACTCGCTGGCGATCCGCTTGTTGTCTTGCTTTCCTGGGAGGAGCTGATGATAATGAGTACAGGTACAAAAAATCACCCTAGTATAAACCTTTGGGGATGGGTAGAGCCTTGACTTCATGACAACGACCCTTTGACCCCATGTTTTTTCTATGTTTTTGTGTGCTGCATTCATGCATCCATTTAATAAAACATTAAAACATTCAAAAAACTTTCTCTTCTAGTCTCTCTGATTTTCAAATTAAACTAAGACTGTGATTGCAAATATCAGAGAAAAAGATTGCATTAATGGATTTCGGTAGAAGGAGAACTCACCAGTATACCTTCAAGGTTCCAAAACTAGGGGATTTGAGAAAGTTAGCGAGGATGATCGTTAACCCAGAGGCTTTTGGAGCCAAGCACGGTGGTTTGCTACCACTATTAAGAGTCCATGTGATTAAGGGGATCATGGACGTGCTCATTCAGTTCTACGATCCGGTTTATCATTGTTTCACATTCCCGAATTACCAGCTATCACCAACGCTAGAGGAGTATTCTCATCTGACTGATTTACATATCACTGATCGAGCTCCATTTTCTGGACTGGAAGAAATTCCAAAGAATCAGACAATTGCAATAGCAATTCATTTGGACGAGTCTGAGGTCAGGACTCACATGACCACTAAGGGTGGCATCCAAGGTTTGCCAGTCCAGTTCTTGACAAAGAAAGCCCTGTACTTCGCTAGTATAGGGAACATGACTGCTTTTGAAAGCATCTTTGTCTTGCTCACCTACGGGTTATTTTTGTTTCCTAACATCAATAACTTCGTCGATATCAACGCTATTAAGGTTTTTCTCATTGGAAACCCTATGCCAACTTTGCTCGCAGATGCGTATCATTCTGTACACTTGGGAAATTTGTACAGCGGAGGGGAGATCACATGCTGTGTACCTTTGCTCTACAAATGGTTTATCTCTCACTTGCCCAAGTCTGCTGCTTTTTGGGATTGCAAGAGTGTCTTACGTTGGTCGCAGAAGATCATGTCTCTCACCAATTCCAATATAGATTGGTGTAATAGGATTTATGAGGGAATCAGAATCATTGACCGTTGTGGAAACTTCCCCAGCGTACCCCTCATAGGAACTAAAGGAGGAATCAACTATCATCCGACATTGGTTCTTCGTCAATTTGGATACCCGATGAGACACATCCCACTGGGTGTTCATCTGGAAGCTCTTTTCTTCAAAGAAGGAGAAAATGACAGAGCACTAAAGATGGAAATAGTGCAAGCTTGGAAACATGTTCATAAGAAAGGACGAGAGTCTCTGGGAAAACCAGACTGTGTCTCGGTGGAGCCTTATCTCCATTGGGTACAAACTAGAGCTCTCAAGCTAAAGATGCCTTATCCTCGTTACGGAATTCTTCCACCGAGGGAAACTGTCATGTACTTCATGACGGAAACTGAAAAGCTTCAGGTTACTCTCAACAAAGTTCAAAAGGAGAGAAGGTCTTGGAAGAACAAGTACCGCACCCTCGACGTAGAGTGTATCCAAATACAGCAACTACTAAAAGAGAAAGATGCTCTGATTGAAATTTTGGAGCAGCATGCTGTAGAGAATCAAGATGACCAAAGGAATTTGCTCGCTCCTTTCACCTGGCAAAGGAATGACAACTCGACAACGGCCCAAGGGCCCCGGTCAAAGAAGAGGACTCGGGACCCATTAGTTTAGGTTTCTGTTTCTGCACTTTGTAATCTACTGTATTTCCATTTCTGTAATCCTTTGGAATTCAATAAAAAGGGGTTTCCCCACTGTTTGATATTTGTAATCTAGTTGTTGAAGTTTATTTTGATTAAACCAAAAAAAAAAAACAATTAATATAATCATTGCATTCATCATTCTCACGTAACACATTCTTCTTACCTACGAATATCACGTTTGTGTCTCGATTCTAGAGTCAAACTGTCTCATTCGTATAATACTCGGGCCAATCGTCAGAAAAAGATGGATGATCTTGAGGAAGAAAACAGAGAGTTGAAAGAAGAGATCGACGCTCTGAGAGAGGATATGCGAAAGCTTCGTAACGACATGCAAGCCATGGCAGAAGCTCAGCTACAAAGAACTATGATCTCAGAGATCACCTCAACGCCCATCATAGAAAAGTATGATCCTAGGTATCAGATGCCGAAAGATCATCCGTGGGGCATGCCAGTTAACTATATCCCAGAAGGATATGTTCCGCCGATCACTGAAGATCAGGGAATCGCAACAGAAGCTGCTGGGCCTGAAGGTTACAAACTTCGGGAAAGCGAAGATGCCAGGGGCATACTCAAGACTCCTGAAGGTTACAAACTTCGGGAGGCGCCAAGACTTACTGCCGTAGTCACGGTACCACCCCCTGTGGTGCACACTGTCCCGGAAGGACAAATTCCACAGACACCTTCTGGTAAGAAGGAAACTATGCTTGACAGAATGGATGAATTCCAGGAGCAGTTCTTGGAAATGCAGAAAGAGCTGCAGGCCATTCGCGGTCAGGATCTATTTGGAAAGGACGCCGCAGACCTCTGCTTGGTCCCAAATGTGAAAGTCCCGCACAAGTTCCAAGTGCCCGACTTTGAAAAATACAAGGGTAACTCTTGCCCTCAGAGCCATCTGGTGATGTACGATCGGCGGATGTCAGCTCAGACGGAGAATCAGGACCTGCTGATTCACTACTTCCAGGATAGTTTAACCGGTGTCGCACTCAAATGGTACATGGGTTTAAACCGTACCATGATCAGTACATTCAGAGATCTTGGTACTGCCTTCGTCCAACAATACAAGTACAATTTGGACATGGCACCCGACAGAGATCAACTCAGATCAATGTCACAAAAGGACAAGGAAACTTTTAAGGAGTATGCTCAAAGGTGGCGTGAAATTGCCGCTCAAATTTGTCCACCTCTTGAGGAAAAAGAGATGACAAAAATCTTCTTAAAGACCTTGAGCTCATTTTACTATGGCCGAATGGTTGCCAGTGCGCCCAGTGATTTCACCGAAATGGTCGGCATGGGCGTACGTCTTGAGGAAGCCGTCCGAGAAGGACGTTTGGTAAAAGACACTGGATCAACGAGCGGTACTAAAAAATACGGTAGTGCTCTCCCTAAGAAAAAAGAGCAAGATATTAGGAATATCTCTCTCAGAAAGCAAAGGCGACGTTATCAGCCAGTAGCAGCTGTAACTCCTGCTATCGGCCCCGTGCCTGTTCCTATGTATCAACCTCAGGTTGCGCAGAGCCAACCTGACCAACAAAGGACACAACAGCCTCTTCAGCAGACTCGTCCTCCATATAACAACAACCATACAACACGGCCACCAGGATTTGATCCTATACCCGTATCGTACGCTGAATTGTTTCCGTTACTGCTAGCTAAGGGGCACATTCAGACTAAGTCTCCCCTTTCAGTTCCGGAAAATCCGCCTTTTTGATTTAAGGTGGATCAGACCTGCCCTTATCATCAAGGAGGATCGGGGCATAACATAGAGAATTGTCTCAATTTCAAGTTCGACGTGCAAAAGCTTGTTAGGAGCGGGCTCTTATCTTTCAAAGATACGAATCCTAATGTTCTTACGAACCCGCTGCCTCAACATGAGAAAGCTGCAGTCAATCTGATTGAGAAAGAGACTAACAATGTCTATCAAATTCACGATGTACTCTTGTTGAAAACCAATCTGGTCAAGATGCATTGTAGACAGAGTGGATATGGCCATGTGCCACCTAATAATTATCACTAGTGTGATATCTGCTCTAAAGACAACCAGGGATGTTCTGTAGTGCAAGCAGCGCTGCAGGAACAGATGGATATCTGATGGATCCAAGAGCACTGAGTTCGTGGAGTTAACATGGTCTCTACGAATTCTAACGTCATTCAAAACCACGACATCTGTGCGATGAATGTCAGCTTGGTGGCGATGCACTCAAGGCAAAGCCAGTATCATAATCTGCCGCGACACGATTACAGTTCCTGTCTGACTTGCTCGGTAAACAAACAGGGATGCTCTTTCATACAAGAGGCCCTCCAGCGTCAGATGGATCTTGGATGGATCCAAGACTACCATGATAGGAATCCTTATCAGATCAATATGGTTTAGATCTTCGATATTCGCGTGATGAATGCCAACCTGGTAGAGTTACATGCTGAGCAGGTCCGACTTGGATTCTTAATATCACATGACTATCAAAGTTGTAAAGCGGGTTGCGAAAATGATCGAGGTTGTACCCTTGTCCAGGAGGCACTTCAGCACTTGTTAAATCACTGGTGGATGCCAATCTACATGGATGAAGATACTCAGCAGATTAGTATCAATAACAGGAATCCTACTCGTCGTCAAAGTCATGATGTCCGATCAATGGAAGGTAACCTAGTGAGGTTACATTGTATTCAAAGTGGGCGTGGCCAGGTGCCTCCACACAACTATGACAGTTGTAGCGTCTGTTCGGAAAGTAACCAAGGGTGTTACCTTGTGAGAGCAGCTCTTCAGGGTCAGGTCGATCATGGAGAAATTCGTCCATATCCAGGTTCAGGACCCATCATTTGGTCGCCGAACTACCTTGCCGAGCAAGTTGAGGATGTTGTCACGATCTCTGGTCATCACAAGACCAGGGATGTTTTTGCCATCATTCCTCTACTTGACGAATCTAAAGTTCCCAACCAGGAACGGATCGAGATTACTTATGATGGTCAGAAAAATTAGAAGGTTCCCATAGTCATCTATCTACCGGGACCACTACCGTATGAATCAGCTAAGGCAATCCCTTACAAATACGGTGCAACAATAATCGAGAATGGAAAGGAAATTCTATTACCCTCCGTCGTGAATATTGCAGACATCAGTCGTGTAACACGGAGCGGTCGAATCTTCAACCGAGGGGTTGGAGAATCCAACAAAGAAAAGGAACTTCAGGCAGAAATTCCTGATCCACCAGTCGGTCAATCTAGTAATCCCGACTTTTCAAAAGACAAGGATGAGATGCTAAAGCTCATCCAAAGGAGTGAATATAACATTGTTGATCAACTGTTACAGACTCCTTCAAAGATCTCAGTATCATCACTGTTACTCAGTTCAGAAGCACACAGAGAGGTTCTACAGAAAGTCTTGGAGCAAGCCTTTGTGGAACAGGATGTAACAATCAGACAATTTGATAGCATTGTCTCTAACATCACTTCCTGCAATAATTTGGGATTTAGTGATGAAGAATTACCTGAAGAGGGTCGCCGTCATAACATGGCGCTCAACATTACAGTTAACTGCCAGGGCGATGCTTTAGCCAACGTACTGGTAGACACAGGGTCAGCCCTGAATGTTATGCCGAAGTCCACTTTGATGCAATTATCATTCAAGGGCCCTCCGATGAGAGTCAGCGAGGTCGTCGTCAAAGCATTCGACGGATCCAGAAAAATAGTTATCGGCGAAGTTGATCATCCCATAACTATTGGTCCTCACACTTTCCAAATCACTTTCCAGGTCATGGACATCCGGGCAACATACAGTTGTTTATTAGGAAGACCTTGGATACATCAGGCTGGAGCGGTCACTTCGACCCTCCACCAAAAGCTAAAGTTCGTCAAGAATGATCAACTTGTCACGGTTTATGGGGAACAAGCCTTGCTTGTGAGTAACCTATCATCATCTACTTGTGTGGAACCCGAGGAGGTTATTGGAACTCAGTTCCAAGCACTATCGGTGAGCAAGGACAATCAGTTCAAAGAAGGCACCTCAATTTCTTCATACAAAGATGCTATCAAAGCGGTCGAGAGTACCGATACGACAGGATGGGGACGGGTTGTCATTCCTATTGACAATAAAACAAAGAAGGGTCTTGGTTTTTCTGTAACCTGTACCCAGACAGTTGCCAACGATGAAAGTCTTCATCCCCTTCAAAACTTCTTCCACAGTGGAGGTTTTCTTCACCCAGTGTCTCAGATAGTTCATGCTATCAATGAGGAAGATCCCTCTGACACGGATGAAGAATGGAAGTCCTATCTTAACGAGGACGGTTATATGTCTCAGGAAGAGGTGCCTATGCCTTTTTGCTTTCCTACAGAAAGTCCGAGATTTATACCAAGATCAGATGTCGAAATGATCTACGGAGATTGTGATCTGGAAGGATGTCGTGCTCCGCCAAATTCATTAGAGGAGGACACTCTGATGAAAGACAACTTTGACCACAATTACTATGGCCCGATGGATGGCCTGCCAATGTGGCAGCCTTACCCAGGAAACTTGGGGCAAGAGAGTCAGCCGAACAATGAAACTCAGCTGAGCGTCATTGAACAGAATACCTATGTCCCCACCATGTCATGGGATCAACACTCAGGTCATTCGGAAATTACTCAACATGACGATGAATTCGCAACGTTTGCAGGACTAGAATTCATCAATTATGCTTTTCTCGAGGTCAACGTCATCGAGAGGGATGACTTCTCCAGTTCCAAAGAAGTTTGGGACACTCTGGGACAACCAAGTGGAAAATACGACTTTATGGTCAACTACATTGCTCCCGAAAGCTCTCGTATCAAGCTCGAAGATATCCAGCCAACTGGATGGGGAGATACAGCTGAGAGCACCAATGCTATGCAAAATGCAACAGAGGAATTCTCCTACGACAATTCTGCCTGGGAAACAGATTCCAATGATCCTGCTCCACCAGAAATCAACGTCATTTCTGAAGACAAATCAAGGAAGGTGCCAGACTTTGTGATTCACCGAGGAGTTCGCCGCCAATGGGTTGCTGTCGATGTTCCGAAGGTCGTTCGCCAGTCAAAGTAATTGCCATCTTTTAACCTTTCACCCTGCCCAGGTGAAACGGATATTTTGATAGGGCTCGCTTTTTGTAAATTTCCCTCTTCGCTTTGCCCAAAGCGAGTGAGTTTTGTTTTATAGGGCTGTAGTTTCAAGATTCGACTTGTTCATTAATAAAATAACGCCGTTATGTAATTTCCGCATTAATTGCTGTTTTCTCTTTTTGCTTTTTCAGAAAATGGTAATCCTAAAAAACATTCAAAAATAAAAACAAGCAGTAAAATCAATACACTGCACACACTTGCGTTTTCTCTATCTCTTCTAAACACGAATCACCATGTCATGCAGATTGCTTGTTTTAAACCCAGTTGAAACGTACGATCCAATGCCTTCTCCCAACTTTGAGTTCCCGGTATTCGAGGCTAAAGAAGAAAATGACAACCAAATTCCAGAAGAGATCTCCCGACTACTCAGACAAGAGGAAGGGTCCATTGAACCTCATAAAGAACCGTTGGAAACGGTAAACTTGGGTTCAGAGCAAGAGAGAAAAGAAATCAGGATTGGGGCACTGCTCAGTCCAACTGCCAGAGAGGGTTTGATAAAGCTTCTCAAGGAATTCCCCGATGTATTCGCTTGGTCCTATCAGGATATGCCAGGGTTGGATACCAACATCGTGGAACATCACTTACCGTTAAGATCAGGATGTCCGCCAGTAAAGCAAAGGTTGAGACGGACTCACCCGGACATGGCTATCAAAATCAAAGAGGAGGTACAGAAACAGATTGACACGGGTTTCCTTGCTACATCTGAATATCCTCAATGGTTAGCCAACATCGTACCCGTTCCCAAAAAGGATGGAAAGGTCAGAATGTGTGTTGATTACAGAGATCTAAACAAGGCAAGTCCAAAGGATGACTTTCCTTTACCACACATTGACATGCTGGTTGACAGCACAGCAAAGTTCAAAGTATTCTCCTTCATGGATGGATTCTCGGGCTATAACCAGATCAAAATGGCGCCGAAAGACATGGAGAAAACTTCATTCATTACACCATGGGGTACCTTTTGTTACAAGGTAATGCCGTTCGGTTTGAAGAATACCGGGGCAACCTATCAAAGGGCCATGACTACTCTGTTTCATGACATGATACACAAGGAAATCGAAGTGTATGTCGATGATATGATTGCAAAATCAAAAACAGAGAGTGAGCACATTGAACATCTGTCAAAATTGTTCGAACGTCTAAGAAAATTCAAGCTCCGCTTGAATCCTAACAAGTGCACCTTCGGTGTCCGTTCAGGGAAACTACTAGGGTTCATCGTCAGCCAGAAAGGGATTGAAGTTAATCCTGACAAGGTCAAGGCCATTCAAGAAATGCCTTCTCCGAAAATTGAAAAACAAGTCAGAGGATTCCTGGGACGTTTGAACTACATCTCCAGATTCATATTCCTTATGACCGCGACGTGCGCGCCGATTTTCAAATTACTCAAAAAGAATCAGGATTGCGTTTGGTCAGATGATTGCCAAACCGCCTTCGACAGTATCAAGGAATATCTGTTGAATCCTCCGATTCTATCACCTCCAGTGGAAGGAAGACCACTGATCATTTACCTCACAGTCCTAGAGGACTCAATGGGATGTGTACTTGGCCAACAAGATGAAACCAAAAGGAAAGAGTCTGCTATTTACTATCTAAGCAAGAAATTCACCGACTGCGAGACTCGGTACACGATGCTCGAGAAAACTTGTTGCGCTTTGGCTTGGGCAGCCAAACGTCTTCTCCAGTACATGATTCGTCATACTACTTGGTTGGTCTCCAAAATAGATCCAATCAAGTACGTTTTCGAAAAACCTGCTCTCACGGGAAGGATTGCCCGTTGGCAGATGTTACTATCAGAATATGACATAGAGTACCATGCTCAGAAAGTCGTTAAAGGAAGTATTTTAGCCTATCATTTGGCTCATCAACAGATTGACGATCAAGAATCAATCAGGTTTGACCTCCCAGACGAAGATGTCATGTATCTAAAAATGAAAGATTTCGATGAACCGCTACCCAGTGAAGGGCCAGAACTAGGTTCCCAGTGGGGACTTATCTTTGACGGAGCAGTCAATCATTATGGAAACGGAATTGGGGCAATCATTGTTACCCCTCAGGGTTCCCACATTCCTTTCACTGCCAGACTTACGTTCAAATGTACGAACAACGAGGCCGAATACGAAGCATGTATCATGGGTCTCGAAGAAGCGATTGATTTAAGGATCAAAAACTTGGACGTATACGGCGATTCATCTTTGGTTATTAACCAGATAAAAGGAGATTGGAACACATACCAATCAGGATTGATTCCTTACAAAGACTATGCAAGAAGGTTGTTACCCTTCTTCAACAGAGTCGACTTTCATCACATCCCTCGTGATGAGAATCACATGGCTGATGCATTAGCCACTCTCTCTTCCATGATTAGTGTAGGTCGATGGAATGACATACCTAAGACCGACATCATGCGCCTTGAACGGCCCGCTTACATCTTCGCGATTGAAGCAGTCATAGATGACAGACCTTGGTATCACGATATCAAATGCTTCCTTCAGAAACAAGAGTACCCATCTGGGGCACTCAGAAAAGACAGGAAAACCCTCAGAAGATTGGCTGGAAACTTCTTCCTGAACGGTGACACTCTTTATAAGAGAAATTTTGACATGGTCTTGCTCCGATGCGTCGACAGACCAGAAGCAGACATGCTCATGAAAGAAATTCATGAAGGATCCTTTGGCACTCATGCCAACGGACACACAATGGCGAGAAAAACTCTCAGGGCCGGGTATTATTGGTTGACCATGGAATCCGACTGCTACAAGTACATGAGGAGGTGTCACAAGTGTCAGATATACTCCGACAAAATTCATGTACCGCCATCACATCTCAAAGTTCTTTC
This sequence comes from Lathyrus tuberosus, assembly GCA_022829125.1. Lineage (NCBI taxonomy): Eukaryota > Viridiplantae > Streptophyta > Magnoliopsida > Fabales > Fabaceae > Lathyrus > Lathyrus tuberosus. The sequence continues at coordinate 5,473,445 of JALAZF010000103.1, forward strand.
TTCCCCGTGGCCTTTTTCCATATGGGGAATCGACATGATTGGCATGATTGAGCCCAAGGCTTCAAACGGACATCGATTCATCCTTGTAGCCATTGACTATTTCACCAAGTGGGTTGAAGCAGCGTCATTCGCCAATGTAACCCGACAAGTGGTGGTCCGATTTATCAAAAACAATATCATCTGCCGTTATGGTGTTCCAAGCGAGATCATTACTGATAATGGATCTAACTTGAACAATAAGATGATGAAAGAGTTGTGCTCAGAGTTCAAGATCGAACACCATAACTCATCTCCCTACCGACCCAAGATGAACGGAGCGGTAGAAGCGGCTAACAAGAACATCAAGAAGATTGTTCAAAAGATGGTTGTAACCTATAAAGATTGGCACAAAATGCTACCCTTTGCTCTTCACGGTTATAGAACATCTGTCGGCACTTCAACAGGGGCAACCCCTTTCTCTCTAGTATATGGCATGGAAGCAGTGCTCCCCATAGAAGTAGAGATCCCATCAATCCGGGTATTGATGGAAGCTAAGCTCACCGAAGCTGAATGGTGTCAAAGTCGACACGATGAACTGAACCTGATCGAAGAGAAACGAATCATGGCACTATGCCACGGTCAGTTGTATCAACAGAGAATGAAGAGGGCGTTCGACAAAAAGGTCAGACCTCGTGTTTTCAGAAAAGGAGATCTTGTGCTCAAGAAGATACAATCATTTCTCACTGATTCTCGGGGCAAATGAACCCCAAATTATGATGGCCCCTATGTGGTCGCGAAAGCTTTCTCAGGCGGCGCCTTGAGACTTGCAACCATGGACGGAGAGGAATTTGCCTACCCCACGAATGTTGATGTAGTCAAGAAATACTTCGCCTAAAAAAAACGTCTCGGTGGATTGAAAACCCGAAGGGGCGGTCCAGGAAAAAGTTAGAGACATGAAAAAAATCATCCCGATGGATTGGAAATCTCATAGTACAATCCAGGCAAAAGTTAGGGATAATGGGAAGTAACTATGTTCAACAGAGGCAAGTCCCTCAGCAGCAACAACAGTTGCATCATCCATCGGAGGAAATCTCCAGTCAAAGGTCATCTTCGACAGAAGCTCAGGATGTCCCAAACTCAAAGTTGGTAGAAGGATAGTGGTCGTTATGTTTCAACGTAGCCCTTTTCCCTGTAAATTACCATTTTCTAACTTTGTATATACTCTTTGGAATCACGCGTTTGGCTGATCTCCATCGTATCAATAAAATTTGAGCCCTTGTGCTTTTGTTTGTAATTCTTTACTTGTTTTAGCTTTACAGAACGACGTTGTTTAAACTTAATCAGCGATTCTTGAAATGAAACAAAATGAATTTACTTTTTAAAACTTTTTCTGCTTTTAAATTAAAGATGGCTTTTCTTTTGACTGTTGAACATCAGAAGAACACCGATCGCTTCTCCGGAAGTAAGCGAACTTCGAAGTGCAGAATCAAAGTACTCCTTCTAAGCCAGTGCGCCTGAATGAAGGATTAACTGTATCAGATGCGGTTTTCACGTCTGATACCTTCGGCCGAGTTCTCATCTCCTAAGCCCGATCAACATAGCTCCCAACAGGGACTATCTCTCCTAAGCAAGGTGGAATTGCCATTTTGAATCAACGGTACTTCTTCGCCCCGCGATGGCCGAGTATCCAATTGTGTTCATCCATTAGTCTGTATGTCGCGTCTGTTTTGTCAGCATATACATACGTACTTCATGCATTTTGATTTGCATTTACATTTCATATTGCATCGTTATCACTCTAGCCGGTCTTGTCCCCTAGTGATAAACAGTTTTCTCAATCGAGTTTGTCAGTTCTTGCCTCGTCAGGAAATACTGTGTCTGAACAACCTCACTTCCAGTTTAATTCTGGAAAGAAGTTGGTCCTTGACCACTTTGATAACTTGAACCTCTGAAAAGCCAGAGAAAACTTTCAATAAACATCACTCTTCGCCATTGAAGATGATATCCTTGCTTTCCCGGATTAAGGAAGATCCCCAGAGAAAGCCTCTTAATCAGAGATTCGGTGGTACGACAGTTTTTCTTCGAAAAAACCACTGATGAAAAGGTCATTGACACCTCAAAATTGGATCCCATCATATGGCATTTCTCCGGGAAGATCCCGAGAAAAGTATGATGTAACCCCAAACGAAAACAGTATCTCAAGAGACTCGCTTTCCCCAGTAGAATCGACAAATGACGTCTCCAAAACAGAGAAGTTTGTGTACCTCTATAATTCAGACGAATGGGTTCCCCAGCTAGTCTGACATCAAAACTTTTTCCACTCAAATGGCATCTCCCCAGGAAAACTCGGCGAGAAGTTTGAAGGAAAGCCGCTACGAATAGCGTCCCTTGTCAGTAAAGCTTATTGACAAAAGAAACTAAGACCAGTTCCTTGGTAGGAAACCAGGATCGAGGGGAAGTTTAAATCAGAAACTAAGACCAGTTCCTTGGTAGGAAACCAGGATCGAGGGGAAGTTTAAATCAAAAACTAAGACCAGTTCCTTGGTAGGAAACCAGGATCGAGGGGAAGTTTAAATCAGAAACTAAGACCAGTTCCTTGGTAGGAAACCAGGATCGAGGGGAAGTTTAAATCAGAAACTAAGACCAGTTCCTTGGTAGGAGACCAGGATCGAGGGGAAGTTTACCTTTTCTAAGCATCATTGCTTAGCTAAAGAAGATGAATGCGTAAGCTACCATTCATAACCACCATCAAAATTTTGGATATTCCTATATTTAATCCTCTTGCACCCCGAATGCCCGAATCCCTTCGTCATTCACACCTTCGGGTCCAAGAAGATTAAATAGGGGCATCTGTCATACCCCAAATTTTGACCACTAAGATTTCCCATCATTGTACAAATCATCATCACAATATGGATGAACCATCATGCTTCATCAGTCTCCCCAAAGATGGGTGAGCATCCACTACAATCAAAATTAGGGTTTCAAGCCCTCTCTGAGTGCTTAGACAAGGGATCAATCAAGAAATGACTTGATCTTCAACTTGTCTAATCTCTCAAACATCCTCAAAGGATCAAAAGGACTCCCACTTCAAGGATTAAGCACAAGGTTGCTCCCTTCTAGGTGGATCAAGCCTCAAGATCGCCAGTGTCACCAAATTAGGGTTTTGATCACCCAGGGCCTCCAGATGAAAAGTTTCATCTGGGCACAAGCCATTGATCCAAAAAATAACCTAATATACTTCATGGAACCTCATGAGCCCATGCATCAAGTCAATTTTGCCTCAAGGGATGCATTCATCAAAAATCAGGAATTAGGGTTTCTTGACCTAATTCACCCCTAAGTTGACTTTTGGGACAAATCATGAGCCAAGACCTCAAGAGATGATTTGAGGGTCTCTAATATACCATATTGATCCATTTGGGACAATGGATTAATCCAAGAAGTTTGAGCAACAAGTCTCAATTCCATCTGCACCACAATTAGGGTTTTAAGGGAAAAGTCAACTGTAACTTTGACTTTTGACCAAGACATGCTCCCAAACCCTAATACATGATTCAATATACCCTATGACACCCATGGAACATGTCCATCAAGTTTGATTTAGGTCAAGGACATGATTTCCTGAAGAATTGCACAGTTTGGAATTCATCTGATAAAAAGTCAACTGTGCACAAAAGTCAACTTTGACTTTTTGAGATTTTTCACCAAAATGGATTTTTAACCCTAAAATGATGTTAATGTATGATTTGAATCATCATTCATCAAGAAAAATCAAGAAAAGTGAGATAACTTGTAAAAGGGGTAACCATAAAACTTAGAAATTTTTCTAAGTTAAAAATAAAGTGGCAAGGGTACCAACTTTGAAGGACCATAACTCCTAAACCACAAGGTCATTTTTTCTCATCCAAATATGGATTTGTAGCCCTCATTATCACCTACAAAAACTTCAACTACAAGTCATTTCAATTCATTAAGGATTTTGAGTTATGGAGTGATCAAAGTGGCTGAAAAGTGAAAATGTCACTTTTTCCAACACTTAGTGAAATTTTCACTAAGTCAGATTCTGCCTCACTTTTTGCCAAATGTAGGGGGATTTTTCACTTGGAATCAAAAGAGATTAAAACCAAACTTGTTTAAACAGTTGTTGTATCATGTAAGAGCTTTCCAAAATGGCCAAGAACATTGCCAAATTCAACTTACACCATGAGATACAACATTGCCAAGTTGCCTTGCTGAAATCTGTCAAGGCAAGGCAGAATTTGCAACTTTGGTCGATTTGCCAAAATCAGCCAAATTCAATTGTTCCTATCCACTTGGACACCTTAGAGGATTGAATCTAAAGGGGACAATCACTGAGCTAAGCCTCCAAAGTCCATGGAACAAGAAATAGCATGTTGAACCTAGAATGGCCAAAATAGGGACAAGACTTCAAATTTGGAATGAGGCATTCAATGGAACCATCAAGGTGGCATGGACTGAGCCATTCTCATCTGAAATCAGTCAAGACTTATCCAAGACCAAGGGAACCAAAGCTCTGTGCCCTAGCCTCTAGTCAATGGCTAGAGGAGACTTGGATTTTCATTTGCCAACATTGGCCAAACCTACTTACCAGCTGCCATGCACTATTCCTTGCAAAACAAACTTGCTCTACTATAAATAGAGCTCAATTGTGGTCAGTTTGAGTACACCAAAGCCATCTAACAGATGCTTTCCTCAAAATCTCTTCTTTCACTCCAATTTTGCCTTCTAAGGACGTCACTATCGGGTTTTGAGTTTGAGAGCAATTCCAATCAAACCAATCACTCACACACCTCACATACATCACATATGAGCTGATCAAACACTTAGATTACTTCTGAAACATCAATTTCACAAAATCACCAGCTGATTGCTCAAGGTTTTAACCAAAGTACAACTGAGGTACCACAAAATGATCCAGCCAATTTCAATCAAGTCCAACCATCCAAACACAATCCATAGGGTGTAGGGAAGCTGTTCAGATCATCACCACCCATCTGTAACACCTCCAAATCAAAAATCACTTTGAACTTGCTGTCACGACCTAGAGGTAAGCACACGCTTGGTCATCTCTCAATCTATGCATATTTCCTCGCACAATAATTTGGCCATATGTTCATAATCATGCATGGAATGTTTTCCCTCAATTAATTGCATTGTTTGAATCGTGTATCAAAAATCCTAGCCTTCATGCAGAAATTAGGGTTCTTGAGGTCTCTTCGTGATTTCTTGTTGTATGTTTAATTTAAATGAAATTAAAGTACATAGACATGATCGTGAGGTTGAGACGAGCATAATGATATGTGGATTGCATGATATGATTACGTATTCATGGAGATTGGATAGAAAATGCAAATCTGAGAAACCAAGAACACGCGCGTGTTCTTCAGCTTGTTCTTGGCGCCATTTTTAGAAATTCAAATATTTGAATTTTGTGATTTTGTTTAATTGATTCAAAAATTAATTTCTCTCTGAGTTTTAATGATTTTGAGTTGATTCTTTTTTTAATAATTCACAAAATTGTTAAAATATTTTATTTCATCACAAAATCCCAAAAATATTATTTATTTCATATAATTGATATTTTTGTAAAGAATTAATATTTTGATTGTTTTTGGCATTTTAAATATTTTTTCTACATTGATTTTGCAACTTTTAATGCTTTCTAATTATTTTGTAGGTCAATACTTAATTTTTGAAGCATTAATCCAAGATCACAATTTGTTTTCCATGTGTTAAACAATTTTTGATCATTTTAATTGAATTTTTATTCAATTAAATACATTTTTGAAAACAAATTAGGGTTTTGGATTAATTCAACCCTCATAAATCATTGTTGGGCCTCTTGAGAGAGTGTAAGACCCATCCCCCCTTGTACAAAAACTTTTTGGGCCTCATTCATTGTATAAGTCCCTCTGTACAAGTAAACGGCGCGATCGTCGCCTTTTTTTAAAAATAAACTTGGGCCTACCCTCGAGTAGTAAGACCCATTTCTTTTTCTTAAAACTTTTTGGGCCTCTAATAGAGTGTAAGACCCAATCCTTTTTTTTGACCAAATCATTTTTGGGCCTCAGTATATTGTATAAGTCCCGATACCGTAAAAAACAAACGGCGCGATCGTCGCCTTTTCAAAATAACCCTTGGGTCTCTCCTTGAGCTATAAGACCCATTCAAAAACACTTTGGGCCTCTAATAGAGTGTAAGACCCAATCCCCTTTTAAACAAAATCATTTGGGCCTCACTTATTGTATAAGTCCCTCCGCGTTAAAAGAAAACCTCGGCGCGATCGCCATTTTTAAACGAAAAATCATTTGGGCCTACCCTCGAGTTATAAGCCCCACTCTTTTTCCTTTAAACCTTTTTGGGCCTCTTGAGAGAGTGTAAGACCTATCCCTTTGTACAGAAAACCATTTTGGGCCCCAGTCACTTGTATAAGTCCCTCTGTACAAAGTCAAATAGTGCGCTCACTGATAAAACCCTGGGCCTCTCCTTGAGCTGTAAGCCCCAAATATTTCTTTTTCAAAGCACTTTCTCCTTTGATTTTGAATATACTGTTGTTTTCTATCTGTCTTTGTTGAACAACTAACCACACAGCATGGAAGCACTCCAACCGAGTAAGTGGTTATCCCTTTCGTTTACTGCTTTCATATTATAAACTGTATTGTGGGGCTGCTCACTGTAAGTCTCCTTTCATAAACTCATATCTACTGTGTAATAATAGTATAGATATTTCGAGTTTCCCCGGCAACTACGTCTAGAACTAGGTGACGCCGTTTCATTTATTCGTAGAAATAGACGCCTAGATCCCCAATAGGAGCACCAGATACAGTCTTCTCTTCGGCTGTCCTCCTTAGGAATCGTCAAGAAGCTCTACTCCCCAAGATAAATGTATTCTCCGTGAATGGCATCTTTGAGTTTCTCCTAAATTCTCGAACTTTCCTGACTTAATCTATTCCTTGTGGATAGCTTGCCTTGAATGTCTCGGGGTTTGGGTACCCACTACGGTCATAATCTTGGACCTTAACTAAGGAACCCTCTTTAAAAGCTAAAAGTCGCTGGATAGTAAACCTCGCACGTTTACCAGTGGTTTTTATCTTTAAAAGAGTTATCTCTCCTAATGGAAAGGAGATGATAGACCCACGGGCTTCTTAAAAGTATCGGCCTCCTCTTGGGCATTATTCAAGGACCCTACGGCTTCTTAGAAGTATTCACAGCCTCCTCTTAGGCTTCGTATAATGATCTCTTCCTCCGGGAATGATAGCCTCCTCTTGGACCCGTCGGCTTCTTAAAAGTTTCCAGCCTCCTCTTGGGCTTCGTACAAATTGTCTCGACGACCTCCTAGAGGTATAGGAACAGAACCTAGTCATCCTCATAGAACAGTCCTTTCATAGAGTCTACTACTGCTTCCCAAAGCATAGTACAAAAGATAAAACTCTAGACTTGGATAGTCTAACTTTCTTGAGTCTCAAAGACATTCTCAAGCGACCCCTTCGTTAAATAGGAAGGAAACCCGCAGACTCGGACAGTCTCAATACCCTTTGGATTTCCCGTTTCCTCAAAGAGAAGGAAACATCCCTGATCCTCAAATCAAATCCCTGAGTACAGTGTTGCTCATATAAGAACTGATTTTCTTTTTAAAATCAGTATACTGGACCTGTCACTTAACTGAGACGGTTACCTTGGCCTCCTCTTGGGCTTTGTACAATGATTCTCCCCAGCGGAGTCAAACAATGTTTAGCCTCTCTCTCGGGCTTTGTACGAGACATATAAGAGACTCCCTCATTGAGTCAATCACCCCTTTCGCCTCCATCTCGGGCTTTGTACGAGACACATAAGAGACTCCCTCGTTGAGTCAATCACCCCTTTCGCCTCCATCTCGGGCTTTGTACGAGACACATAAAAGCCTCTCTTGTTGAGTCAAACCTTTAGCCTCCATCTCGGGCTTCGTACGAGATACAAAAACACTCTCTTGTTGAGTATAAAAGATTCTCCTGTTGAGTAAACCCTTTTAGCCTCTCTCTCGGGCTTCGTACGAGACACATAAAAACTCCCTCTTGTTGGGCCAATAGCCTCCTCTTAGGCTTTGTATAAGAAAACCACTGGTTGATCCAATCAACCTTTTAGCATCAAAGCTGTGCCTCGTTCACAGTACACAAACATCAAACAACTCCTTTCCCTTCATCTAATCGCTGTAAGCGGCAAGCCTCTGGATCATCTATATCCACGCCACTGTCCCTCTTTTAGCATGAGAAATTCCTAAGGAAAGATGGCATTGCTCTACACTGAGTTAAAGTCTTCTCCTTCAGGTTAAAACCCTTTCTTCGGAAATTATGGCATTGCTCGGATCCGCGTATCCCAGTTAAAGTAATTCCCATTCTCCCCTCTTTAGAGATGACAAATTCTCTCTAAAGCTGAGGACTTTCAGCTTCACGTCTTGGGCTTTGAACAAGACACCAAAACACCCATTTCCTCCCATAGAATAGGAGGAACTACGAACGCTCTGATTTCCCTGTTTCGGTAAACGGGAATACGTAGGCATAAGATCGAAAGAAAAGATCTTAGCGAGCGCAATCAACAAAAAAACCAAATCCCATATCTCCACCAATCAAAAGCAGTAATTCAAAAGCATCAGTCCTAACATCCTAATCCTTGTTCCCCGTCAGAAACCTTCTGCCTAGATAAAAAGAAAGAAAATCGTATTGGCGAAAATACAAATAACCAGTACAAAGGCCCTCCACATTGATAGCATCCGTAACCTAACAGACCGCTGTTTAAACTCAGTATGCAAGCAGGGTTAATTGGAGACATCTATTTCCCTTCCTTATTCAGCTCACAATAGGATAAAAAATGAATCGACCTGTAGTTCAAGCTCAACCGCAGAGAGCGACCAGCGCTTAAGAACCGCGTCCAAAATCGCTCGCTACATCAGGGTCTGAGATAATTTCAGTTCCATCTTTGATAACAACATTGTCACCATTGCATAACTCAATCCCATCAACTAGTATTGTATTTGAACTCTTATTTTCCAAAGTAGCAGAACATAGATCAGAGCTCCTTACTATTCTGCACCAGCTATGTTTATCACTAGAAGTAGCTAATACCTCCGAACATGTACCGCATTCATCTGACCTTACCTCAATATCTGAGTATCTCAGGTCTAACTGAACAAGCATGGCCTAGATTTAATCTGAGGGTTTGGTTGAAGTTGAGGATTCTCCTATTGCGTCCATTGATGAAGATTAAAATCGAAAGGTCTCTTCTTTGTCTCTCCAAGATAGTGGTTGAAGGTTTTTTTATTTATTTGTAATAGCGGATGTAGTAGGGTTGGAATGGTGATGATTTATTTAGAAAATGATTTAAAAATGGATATGAACAAGGAGTATGGATTAGAATGGATTTGAATTCTAAAATGGACATCAAACATGGTTTTAAAGTGGCTATGGTTTTAACAAATGGACATGATTATTAAAATGGGCAATTAGACTAAAATGAATATTAGGAATTGGATAGTGGTTTACGGTTGAAATGGATATCAAAAGTGGATTATGGTTTATGATATGGGTGGATACAGATTTACGCACTTGTATCTTAAATTCCAAATATCTTAAAGCACTTGCCCAATCCAAATTCAAACTCGAATACTCAATGAACTCCCAACTCGAATCAACTTCAATCTCCTCCCTCATTAACTTGTATTACACGCAATGAACAATAAGCAACTGAGAGAATAATTCTGTCCTGACCACAATATAAATCGACAACTGGATCTCATGTCAAGATTCCTTTGCCATGAACCCTAACCACCATCTTAAATTGATGAATATCAACCAAGTCGCACAGAAGATAAGAAACCATGATCCCACACCTCAGGAGCCCAATACAAATGAATGAATGAGTCATGACCTAATGGATATGTAGATGAAGGCAAAGCAAAAGCCAGAAAAAGTTGGTATAAATATGAGGGCAAATTTTGGGGTGCTACACCAAGTTTCTCAACTGTTTGAAATTTCTTGATGAGAAGAATTTTTCTGCAAATAAAATTGTTCATTCATGGTAATTTTAATGCAAAGCTCATGAAATTTTGAAATCAAAAATCATTTTTGAAGTGATATTATTGTTGTATAACAAATGAAACACTTGTCAAAACACGGTGGTTTAGACATTCAAAAATGAAAGACAAAGCAAAACAAATGATTGGCAACAAACTTGGGAGTCAATTTACGCAACCTTCTGTAGTATGCTTTCAAAAGAAACCTGGCTTCAATTAGGTCTTTTGACGGTTGTAACGTGGCCTAGTTTACGGTTTTTGAAACAAAGGATATATGCTTAAAGTTTATTTGTACCCAACCCATTCTTCGTGATGATCTTCAGTCTTATGCTCAGTTAATTCAAACTATGAATTCAGGTTCCAAACGATTTTGGAATTGTAACACAGTTATGATGATGGCTCAAGGGCCAAGGGATTTTTGAGATGGAAGTCACTTTTTCTTACAACATTTTGTTGTTCTTTTGATGAGGATCTCGGTCAACTCGTTTTGTCTTTGAGGATTTTGGTAACCTTTTGATTGATTTTTCTTGTTATCCCTAACTTTTGCCTGAACTGTGTCATTTGAGCTTACGGTCAGCGAGATGCCCCAATTTTTGCCTAAGTCTCCTTCATAGGTTTTGACCTAGCGGGCTTTTATTTTGATTTTTTATCCTCTTTTTTTGAAAGATAGTGATTGCCTGGCTTAATGATTACGGTGAACCATCATTGGCTTTTGATTTGAAAGACATCTTCGACACTTTTTTGACGTGTGCGAAGGAAAGCTTGTGATTGCAACCTTTATTGGAATGTGTCTTGAATGATTCTCTTGTGTTTAAATGCACAGTCAAATTAACTGAGAACTACCCATCCCCAGGTTAAGATTGCGGGTTTTTTCGTACAGAAAGAAACTCCAACTTCTAGGCTCAAAGGGGTTGACAAAGGATTAACTTCCTTATTTCTCCAGTGTTTGGGAGTTGAAACAATGCTTGTACATCATCAGCCAAGTTTTAATTGAAAGCATACAAATCAGCAATTTCAAGTTTTTCGTTTTCATCATCCTCCCTCCAATCTTTGTATAAACAAAAGCTTGATAAAGAAAGTGAACATGAGATATGTTTTGTTTTGTGAAAGAGAAAGCATAAAGATGCACACAGTGGATGTAAATGAATTGAATCAAAACATTGCAATGCTCATTTCATTGAAATTACCATGAAAGTACAAATAAAGTTTGAAAGCAAACAATTAATACAATCAAAGAAAGATGCAAACAGAAAGAAACAAGGCCTAGTGACTAATCAGCAACAAGGATGAGTTGTCCTGTTTGAAACACTGGCTTTAGGAGATGATTTGTCTGAACTGACTCAAACTTCACTTAGCATGCTCTCTGACTTCTTCAATGTATCTAGGTTCTCCCTGACTTTCAGATTGTGGACCAGCAGCATGGTACATAAAAAGAGGATTCTTAGGAATAGCTTGAGCAACAGAATGCACAATAGGTTGAGGTTCAATGAATAAATGAGCTGAAGATACTGGCAGTACAGACGGGACAACCACTGGAGTAGTTGCAAAGGGTGGCGAGTAATTAATAGGTAACCCAAATTCTGGCCAAGTAGAAGCTGGTTGCTGGATCAGTGGAGGGTTAACAGCATCATTTGAGATTTCAGAGATCACGGTCCTCTGAGGTGGTTCACCTCTGGCAATTAGAACTTGCATCATTTCTGTGAGCTTGGTCATGCTAGCCTTCAACTCATTAATTTCCATTCTAACTTCGGCATTGTGTTGTTCTTGATTTTCCATTCTCAATCTGATAGCAGCTCTAGTTCTGTAGTTGTGTTGAGGAAACAGCTTGATGATGAACAGATAACTGAAAAAGGAAACAGCTGAAATGAGTTTCTCTGACAACTTGGATAAATGCAGATGTATGCTCATGGATGCAAGAGTGCATGGATGCAACAACCACAAACAAGATCACTCAAAGCACACAGGTTCAAAGGTTCGAGTCACGAGGATGGAGCCAAGGTTAAGAACCAACTCACAAAGGTATGTACTAAGGTTATCAGCACCTGTAGATCAAGGTTCTAAAGAATTCCCAGAGTCTTCAATCCTCTTTCGGATATTACTAGCACACCGATTACTCGGGAATCAGTAATATTCTCAAGAGAACCTCGTCTTAGTGTAGTATCGCATATCAACTATTTCAGGTTTACACCCTCATAGTCACCGCACTACGTCCTAATTGGCCAAGATGGGTTAAAGGAAAACTAAGGTCCTCAGCTTCTCAGGCTCTCAGGTCAAAAATAGCAGTGTTTTCAGGATTACTCGATCGACACATACCATCCTCAAAGGGGCCTCCATTAGTGGTGGGTTCTCAAGTTCACTTGTTTGGGGTTACCCCCTATAAGATTCCTTGACAATACCACCGCCTATCATAAGAGCTCTCAGATCCGAGTATAGGATCTATCTCACCTCTCAAGATCACCCAAACAGAACAACCAATAACAGTCAAATCAAACAGATAAAGCATAAATAAATCAAAGTAGGCCAAACCCACTAAGAACCAGAGTCCCCAACAGAGTCGCCACTTTTCTGTAGCAGCAAAAATCGTGAGTATAAGCTATTGATAAGCTTAACTCAAAAAGAAAGAGTCGCCACTGCACTTTTATGTTATCCAAAAGGAAAGGAAAAAGAGTGAACAAAACCTAAACAAGGTTTGAACAAGAACAAGTTAATAGAGACTGGGTAAGGGGGTTAGTTACGCTAAGGGAAGGTGTTAGCATCTAAAACGTCTATAGTACTCTATAGAAACCCTTTGAAATATCTACGCTTTTTGGTTTGAAAAGGTTGTTTGAAAAGAGATTTAGGAGATGAGAAGAGAAGTATTTTTTAAGATTTTTGTGTTTGGAGAGACTTGTCGCCTCATGCCTACGTACCCACAAAGTGCAATATAGGATTAAAACCCCGTAGTTCGTGGTACAAAGAACAAAATTGGTTTGTCATGGTTGTTTTTAAATGTAAAGACAAGTCGTCATTTCCTAAGCGAATAGTTTTGCTTAAAGAGATTAATCATGTCTAAACTTATGAAAAAAGTTAAAGGAAAAAGTGCACAAGGGCACAAAAGAGGGTATGTGAGTTTGGTGTTTTTTAAAGTGTTTTGAAAAAAAGTGTCAATATGCTTATATAGTTTAGCATTAGTTAAGAAATGAAAAGAAAAGAGTAAAATCACTTGACAAAGTCAAGGTTTGATTATGAAAGAGGTGATAGTTTGAAAACAAGAAGGTTTTGAAAAAGGGAGAAAGTTTTGAAAATTGAAGAATGAGTGGAGAAGAAGTGACTATCCTAAAGCATAAAGTAAAAGCTAAGGATAAGAATGGTCTAACCACACAAGCAAGCTCCATAGTCTTCAAACCATAATTCCAAAGCAAAGGGAAAAGGTCATAGTTCTAAGTCCAAGGATCCAAGAATAGCATTGAAGTCCAAGGTATAGGTTCAAAATTCCATGTCTGATGCAAAGGATAGTAATCATAGTCCAAGATTAAAAGCACAAGATTTTTAGAGGTTTAGGACTTTATTAATGTTTTTGGTCCAAGTGGACAAAGAGAAAAAGGCATAAGCATTAACATGTGTCCAACGGATAAAGAAAAAAAAATGCGGAAACATAAACAAGATATGATATGATATAATGACATAAAGAATAAAAAAGTAAAGAGAGATAGGGAGCAAGAAGGAAGCATAAAAGTATAGGTTAGGAGTTAGTGATTAGTAGCACAAAGGCCATAGTGCCATAAGCCTTCAAAAGGTAACACCGATTATTCCGCCTCGCGTCATGAACTATAATGAATGAGCAATGTATTTAGGTCAAGTTTAATGAAGACTTGTTAGAAGATTGATAGAATCAAAGCCTTTACAACAACATGCTTCATAGATTTTGAACCTAATACAAAAGATCAACCATCATTGGGCTTACAATCATAAGTTTGGGCCACGAAAGTTTATGTTCCGATTTGGAGAGGGACAAATGTAACGCTATGTTAAGCAATCGCCAAGTAACTTATAAAGAAGTCACCCTACTCGAGGTCAGTCAATAGTGATCTTTGTGCTAATGCATGCTAGATGAAAGATATGTAAATCGTCATCCGAGAGCAATACCGCACGAAAAGAAAAATAGGTAGTGATCTAGTCTTGATCAAGAATTCAACAAAGAAATTCTAAGATCCATAAGACTTTCATCGATCCAAATAAAAGAGAAATAGATGAAGAGAAAGCCAAATTAAACCACAAAATTATGTGATCTAAGGCTAAGAACAAAGGGAAAGGGAAGAAAAAGGCAAAACAACCAAAACAGTCCCAAAAATGGACCAAAAACTGCATTCTGACTCAGAGTAACCGATTACTCTGCACGCAGAGTAAAAAAATAGTGCAAAATTCAGCATGATCATCTTTCAAAGCTTTCTTCAAACACCTTATGATCATGGAATTGAAATTGCACGAAATTTTTAGTAAAACAACAGTAAAAATCAACAATTAAACACAATTACAAGATCCAATGAATTAAGTAACAAGGAGCACCAAAGATCTACATTGTGGAAGATGAATCAAGAACAACAATGGTGGAAAATGAGATTACCACTCCAAATTTGAAAATTTCTTCAAATTGCTCCAAGATCCAAACTCCAAAGTTTTGATCTACTTAAATTGATGATGAAAAAATGAATGGATGAAGGTTTAGCTCAAAGTTGAACAAGATTCAATGTGAAAACTTGTTAACTTTCAAAAGAAGAAAAGTGAGCTTTGATGAATTTTGGTGGTTGGGGAGAGAATTTGCAAGAGGTTTATTGGCTATCAAAAGCTTCAAGAGAAATTTTAGCAAGGTGAATTTGGCTATCAAAAGCTTGAAGAAAGAATGAAATGAGGGTTCTATTTATAGAGTTTAGGCTTGGGAATTTTGGTGGTTTGGAAATGAAAATTAGGCTTGGAATTTGAATTTGGAGGGAAATTATCAAAAGAGTGGTGATTAGTGGAGGTACATGGTGGGAATTAATTGTGATAATGTAGGGGAATTAAAATGAGATGGTCTAGAATATTCCACATATGATCATTTTTGAAAATTGGTGCCAAAATTGTTGAATTTGAAATTGCTGAATTTTTCAAATTTTCACGAGGGTAATCGATTACCCTGATAGAGTAACCGATTACTTAGTGCAAATTTTGAAAAAAAATGCCCTTTTGAGTGCATTACTGTGGTTCGGCTCGATTCTTTTGATTTGTCAAAGAAGGCATGGAAATAAACACATGAACCTTGGAGTCTCTTGAATAATAATCAATCAAAAACTTGAGAACTCTTGATCAGATGAATTTTTGAATTATGTGCAGATCAACTTTGACTTTATCTAGATGAAATTCATTCGAGCTGAGGGACTGTTGTTTGATATTCTTGATCCAGATTCTTCCTAAAAAAGTTAGTAAAAGGGAAAACAAAACATATTTTTGGATTTCAATTAAAGGTTAGTAAACATAAGCAAATAAAGGCAAATAAGAAACACACAGATGCTCGGTGATCCCTGCAAGGCATAAACCCAAAGAAGAGAGGGATAAAGGAACCAAAGCATGATCTTGTTTGTGGTATAAGATGCAAAATGAGACGTGAATGATATGTGGAATCTTAGGGGTCAAAAATTAGGGTCTTACAACTGCTCACCTCAAAAAGGTCTTCGACACGGTGAAGAAATGCAAGATGAGGTTCAACCCCGAGAAATGCACCTTCGGCGTTCGGGCAGGCAAGTTCCTCAATTTCTACTTCATAGAGCGAGGAATCGAGGCGAACCCCAACAAGTGCAGGGCATTCTCCGAAATCCTGACGCTGAACTCAAAGAAATTGATACAATCGCTAAACGGGATGATGACCGTGCTCTCCCGCTTCGTGGCCAAATTAGCGCAATACGCACTTCCATTTTTCAAACTCCTACGCAAGAAAGCCATGTTCGAATGGATCGAAGAGTGCGAGCAAGCACTCCTCCACGTCAAACAGGTCCTTTCGCAACCCCCTGTCCTCTCGCGACCAGAAAACGGGGAGACATTGTTCCTATACCTCGCCGTCACGAGCGAAGCGGTCAGTGCGATTCTAATCCGAGAAACCCCCGACTGGCAAAAGCCTATTTATTTTACCAGCAAAGCCCTCCAGGGTCTGAAGCTTAGATACCAACAGATCGAAAAGGTCGCTCAGGCCCTCGTTACTGTGGGCGGAAGACTACAACACTACTTCTTGGCCCACACGATCGTGGTGAGGACCGAACAACCCGTGAGACAGCTCCTCGGCCGACCACACATGGCGGGTAGGATGCTCAAGTGGTCACTCGAGCTCACCAAGTTCGACGTCCAGTATGAGGGAAGAAAGGCCCTGAAGGCTCAAGTGCTGGTCGACTTCGTGGCGGAAATGACCCTCCTAGAACCTTCGACCGACGGATCCCAAAAATGGACGATCTACGTCGACGGAGCATCCAGCTTGACAGGTAGCAGAGCGGGCATCATCCTGGAAAATGGGAAAGGTATCATGATTAAAGTCTTCCTCGCGTTATCCTTCCCGACGTCTAACAACCAGGCCGAGTATGAGGCTTTCCTCGTCGGGTTACAGTTAGCTGAGGATCTCGACGCCAATGAAGTCAAAATATTCACCGACTCCCAGCCCGTGGCTCCCAGGTACGAGGAGAGTACCAAGCCAAGAACGACAACCTCATCGAATACTTGGCTCTGGTAAAAGAAAGGATGAAGAAGTTCACCTCGGCGGAAGTGAATCACGTCCTGCGCGAACACAATACTCGAGCAGATGTCCTGTCAAAACTCGCGAGCACAAAGAAAAAATGCGGGAATAAGTCAGTCATTCAGGAGGTGTTTCTACATCCGAGCTTCGAAAAAAAATCCCCGCGGCTGACGTGAACGCCATTGGAGACAACCACTGCTGGATGACCCCGGTGTACGAGTACCTTAGCATGGGTAAGCTGCCCGACAACCCCAAGGACGCCGGAACAGTTAGGCGACATGCTTGCTCATATACGATCGTCGAGGATAAGTTATATCGGTGCGGATTCTCGATCCCCTTTCTCAGGTGCGTCGAGGAATCCAAGGTCCCCGACATACTCCAAGAGATCCACGAGGGGATCAACGCGTAACACCTCGGCGGACGATCCCTAGCCCGTAAAGCGTTGCGAGCAGGGTACTACTGGCCCACCATGCAGTAAAACGCCAAGAAGCACGTCAAGAAGTGGACAAATGCCAACGACACGGGGACATGCACTTGGCCCTGCCCAGTGAGCTCAAAACGCTGTCGTCCCCGTGGCCGTTTTTCTGGTGGGGGATGGACATCCTCGGACCCTTCACCGCGGGGTCATACCAGAATAATTATCTGATCATCTGTGTTGACTACTTCGCCAAGTGGATCGAGGCGGAAACCCTGGTCAAAATCACAGTCCACAATATACTAAGTTTCTACAAGAGAAATATACTTGCTCGGTTCGGTGTGCCCCAGGCAATTGTCACCGACAACGGGACACAGTTCACCGAAAAACACTTTCAGGACTTCGTCACCAAGCTTGTCACGAAGCAACACTTCACATCGGTCGAACACCCACAAATAAACGGGCAACCCGAAGTCGCGAACAGGGTGATCCTGCGAGGTCTGAAACGAAGACTGGGCGATGCTTAGAAAAGGTGGGTCGAGGAGCTACACATCATCCTCTGGGCCTTCAGAACAACCCCACACTCCACTACCGGGGAAACCCCATTCTGACTAACCTATGGAACTGAGGCGGTAATCCCAGTGGAAATAAGGGAACCCTCGAGAAGGACTGAGTCTCCCCTCAACGAGGAGATGAACGATAAGGCCCTTTGGGAAGAGCTTGACCTGGTCGAAGAGATACGGTCGGGCGCGTTCCTCCGCGAGGCCTCGTTCAAACAAAAGATAACTTTACGCCATAACAACAAAGTTATTAAACGTGAATTTCAGGTAGGCACCCTCGTCCTACGAAGGAGCCAGAAAGATTCGCGTGAAGGCAAGCTCTCCGGGAACTGGGAGGGCCCCTATCGCGTGCGCGCAAAAATGGTGACATGAGCCTACTACCTCGAAAATCTACACGGGGAGGAACTTGCTCGACCATGGAATGCTGAAAAGCTTAAACAGTACTACAATTAAACACTGCCCGCGATCCATCTACGTCGCGACCACGGGGGCGCACTAAGGAACAAGCGCGACTCCCTTCCTCGAGACAAGAAGACAAGGGCTTGTGTTTTGTGTGTGCGCGAGGACCCTTGATCCGACGGGGATACCTCAACCGAGCTCCACCGTCGTCGTACCAGCTAGGCAGGGCACCCAGCTCATAATGGGAAGCCCACGCCACGAAGCTAAGACCTCGACCGAGCTCTTAGCCTCGTCGAAGGTCGGAATACAGCCCCGACCACTCGACAAGTTCCCTACACTCTCGAAGATCAACGAAGTTGAGAAAAGGCACCAAAATACTTAGACAAAATAAAGTAACAGATATACAATTAACATACAAATATCACACACAAGATAAAGAAAGGCAATGCATTGGAATCGGGCAGAAACCCATTGTTCAAAGAGTACATACAAAATTACCAAAAGGCCTTGTCTCGCAGGTCGGGAAGAAAGCGATACAAAACACGGCATGCAGATCGAACTAAACAAAGTCAAAAAGAAAGTGGCACCCAGGCCAAACAAACAAAAGAAGATCAAACAACTATCTCCTCCTCAATTCGAGCCTTCGTCTCCCGTCACAACGAACATCATCATCGTTCTCTCCAGGTATGACCACCTTTTCGTCGACCACACGGTGGAACGAACTAACTCTCTCAAGGTCAATCTGGACCCCCAGATTCTCAGCCTTGATCTGCACCACAACACTATTGAAACCCACCTCGAGGCCCTCCAAACATCTTGCCCGAGCTCCCAAACCTTGGCGATTAGAGCACCACGGTCGACGAGGCGCCTCTCTTTCTCTGTTTCATCCTCCGCTGGATCAGCAACAACTTCTAGCTCGGTGACCTTGTTTCGGAGACGGTCCCGCTCCTCTTAGGTTCTCTTTAACTCTGCATTTGTTTCGTTCAGCTCATGGAGGACGCACACGTGGTTCTCGCACCCCGTCTTGGCCTCCAGCAGGTCGCTTTCGGCTTTGTTCTTCTCCTTCTCGAGGACGTTGTACTCATCCCGCAGCCTTTGCAGTTCGGAAGCTGGGCTTGTCTCATCATTTAGGACCAGAGCGGTGTAAAAAATTTGCACCATAACAGCCATGTCCTCGGCAATCACTTTCCTTCTGGCCGCCCTCTCAATCCCCATAATCTCCTTCGCCTCAGCCTCGGCCACGACAGGGGGATTCCCTCCAAAGAAGTCCCGCTGGAGGTGGCAGGCAGGCAACATGAATTTCTTAGTGGGCACGGGCTCCTCGAGGTCCACGAGGACGGGCCCCTCGGTGTGCGGCCTCTTAGAAGGGGTCCTCTCTAGAGGGGGAGACTAACTGCACTGAGGGGAAGCAGAACTACTTCCTCCCTCGACAAGCATCGTCATCTGTATAACCTCTTGGACCCGACCTTTACTTCTATTTGCACCCCTGGTGACTGCCAGCTTCATGATGCGCTCAGTCGCGTTCGACATTTGGCCTGTGACAAGAAACAAGAAACAAGTCAGTATAAGAAAACGAAACGGAGTGAACGCCCGAGCAAAGCAAAGGGCCACTACCTAAAAACCTCAAGGCTTCGCCTTTAGACTTGTACTCGAGGGGGGCTTTGGTGTTGATGAAACGGGGCTCAGTGACAACCTACCCTTGGGCGTCGAGGATGAAACTCCCGTCTTTGTTTATACATTTAGCCCGAGTAAAGCCGGTGACATACTCGACCAGCTTCGTGAACGAATCTTGGTCCTCGACGCATAGCTCACTGGGCTTCGCGATGTAGCTCTCCGTGCTACTCTCGAAGTGCGCCTCCTTCCACTCCAGGGGGCACTTGGACTCAAATCTTTCCTCCCCTATGTCGTCGGTCACGAGGTCATATAGGTACCCGACGAATTTGTGCGTGACGGGCATGGTATAGTAAAACCTATCCTTGAAGCAGTGGATGAAATCTAAACATGCCTTGAACATTTTCCTTGGCTGCTTCAAGGAAACCCAGCTGTGTCGGCCATCGACAGTTGATCGTTGCAGGTGGAAAGTACATAAAAGTAGAGGGAGAGTGGCCCCAACACCGAGATATTCACACACGAGCTCGAACACTCGCATGAAGGCCATCACATTAAGGTGGAGCTGGGAGGGCGCCAGACGCAACCAGTGGAACACTCCCCGTTGGAAATCACTGAAAGGGAGACGGATGCCGGTTTCTTTGAACGCAAACTCATACATGGGAAACCGCAATCTCCAGAAGCTCGAGCATATGCGACAGTGTTCTCTGGGTTTAAAGACTGTCTAGTTCGCTTGGGCGACCACGACGACGTCCTCGACAATCTCGAATGCATCAGTGTCGTCGAGGGAGAAGCATGATCTAATTCTTAGGGGCTCTTCCTCTGCCCAGTCCGTGGGCGTACGAATTGGTTCCTCCCCGGGTTGCTGTACGGGGTCCTCTAGATCTGGTTTGGTATTTATCTAAATAATGCCCGCGAGCCTCATGGCCATTTTACCTGAAAAGCAGAGGAGCATGGTGAATTCGACTTCCAAAATCAAATCCACCCTTCCACCGTAAATCTAGTGAAAGGGCATGGAGGGCGCCGAGCAGCCCAGGGGACTCTCCCCATCACTAAGTCAGGAATTTCCCCTATCGACGAGGTATAACGGGCACTGAGGCTCCCCGATAGAGCATTCATCAGCTCCCCGGGATATTCTTCAGCTCCCCGAGACATTCATCAGCTCCCCGGGACATTCATCACATGTCCCCAGAGCATTCATCGCAAACTTCACTAAACCACCGGAATCCCAATAAAGTCTCCGGCAAATACACCGAAAACTTCGCGAATGAGGCCGGAAAACTCAAATACTTGCCCGAAAGCTCATGAAATTTCCCGGAATATCCAAACGCCACTCTAAACACTACGTCCTTCTCCAAAAAATAAACGGTAAAATCAAATTGCGATACATGACAACTTACTTTATGATTAGGAGTTAGGATGTCGAGGAGCGTTTGACGACGACGACGGTGATGTCGAGCACAGAAGGATAGCTTGGAGGACGTAGGGGACTTACCAGTGGAACAAAAGCGTGCAAATGACACGGACTCACCACCTATTTATAATCCTAACACGGGACTCAAGGCATCCCTAGGCACTTGAGTGCCCCTACTCCTAGCCGCCCTAGGCATTAATGACTCGTGCCACATGGCACCATAAATCCCCGCGTACACCTTTTCAGTTCCCCACGTGCTCGTGGCCTCAGCGCGTCCACCTCTGCCCGTCTCCCCTACATAGTCGACCATGATGCCAAAGGAGGATAGCCCCGACAAAAGGTGACCTGTGGAGGCCGGACGAACAGAGGTCCCCGCGACTCCGTCTCGTCTTGTGTCGCCAGCGTCCACCACCAACCCAGTGTTTCGGGCACGAGTCTCACTTACTACGTCCTCGGTGAATGGGCTGACCCTTAAGTCATTACTCTGACACTTCGAAGCAACGACTTGGGGGGACTTCTGTTCTGGACTAGGCCAACGCCTGCCCACCCGTCGGGCATGCCCAACCCAATACTGCTCAAATCTCTTCGATGTCGAGCAGAGACTACATGGCTCGGGGAAAGAACGAACATCCTCCTCACGTACTCCACGTGCTCCTCCCGCGGGGACACGTCATCAGGTGACTACCCACCTCCGAAAGAGTTGGTCTATCCACTTTCTGGAGATCTCAGGGCAGTTACTCCAGGGCGAAGACCATGTACTGGTCTTCCCTACGCCATGTAAGACCTGACAGTCATCTACATTGGGCCTAGTAACCCAACCCAGTGCAGACGACCGTTGGCCCAGCACTGGGGGCACAATATAAATACCCTCTTTCACTAGAGGGTTAGGTATTCTAATTCTCACTCTCACTACCTTTCTGTACTTGCTTTCTCTATTCCTGACTTTAGCATCGCAGCACCTTGCAGGTACACCCCCCGCCGTCTCACCACCGCCGGAGTAGCGGAGCTCAAGACGTCTGCTGGCCACCGATCTACTTTCTGATCAGGTACGATCACTAGTCAATAACACATTGTAGCTAACTAAATTAGGCTTACCGCCCTTGGCAATTATCTCTTCTAGCAGCTTAATGGCTTCATGTCCTCCCCTTTCCCATGAGGACCAGGATCCTAAAAACAGTCTACATAGATGATATTTGTATACATCAAATACATGTAAGTATAGTTAAAATGATATAGAGGCACATATCAAATGTTTTAGAGTAGTGCTACAACAATTCATTCAGCATTAATCATTTCAGATCAAACCAAAATGAAGTTGAGCAGTGAGTCTAATAAGTAAATATAATTATGCTTAAATACACTTCAAACATATTCGTCATTTGATAATCAACTCGTTTTCTCTTGAACCAGACTAGTCCATATCGATATAGATGCTCACAACCTGCATTAAATAACAATTTAGAAAGAAAAAAAATGTAATAATATTTTCCAAAGAAGTTATAATCTTGAGCTTAAATTTGGATGGTGCATTCTAAATTAAAATTGAAGTATAGATGAAGACTTCAAAGTTCAAGACAACATCTAGATAGATATACATGTAATAAGAGCATTATTTTACCTTCCATATCCCAACTCATTCTTTCTACTTTGCTAGATTACACATTACTCTATGTTGTACCTATAAAATGTAGAAAATTTCATTCAATTTCTCAATGGCGATAGGCAGAAAACTTGAATTTCGTAGTTTTTTGTCTCACTTCATATGCCATAGAACCTAATTAAGAATTAGACGGAGAAACATACTGAATCAGAGAAAAACCAGGTGCAGTCAAGAACTGATATTATACTGTTTTTTATGTGTGGCCATATTCTTCCATGATTTTCATATAATAACTCTTTTCTTCAACATGAGCATAAACTGAAAGAACATGCAAAAAATATGGCCTTTGGTGGGTCACTAATTCGAATGGTTGCGACATCTCCTTTAGCAGCCTGATCATGCAGCTTAAAAATTATTCCTTTAATAAAAGTTTGAAACAACAAAGGATTAATATTAATAGAGACAACAACACATCGGGGTAGATAAATTGAATATAAGAAGTAATATCTCAAATAAAAAATATACTAAAACAACAATGACTATGATCAGAGTTTGATAATGCATAATGTGGAGTTCTGAAGAACTAATTAAATTACCTCATCAACAACAGTCAAGGAAGTTCCAACAGGAAGTACCCGTTCAATTCTCTTAACTCCAAGCATCTGAAAATAAAGTTTCAATTATGTTAGATTACAACATAAGCAATTAAGCGCTTCAATTTTTTACAAGGGGAGGCAGTGATTGAATGGTGTGCTGCCAACACAACATGTTTCAAATCCAATGGTGTGCTGCTTCAACAAAATCATCCTTGACACGATCTATAAAGACCATGGGAACTTGTCTTCCAGTTGTTTCATTTGCAACAACACAATATGCTTCAAATCCCAATAGTCATATATTTCTTCTAAATATGACCACTAATTAACAAACGCAACAGTGTCAACAAAAGCACTATCAGTTATTTTGTTGTTTCACTTTTTGCCTAAGTTTATGTTATGAAAAACTCAACATTTCCTTACTGTGCACAATAGATCAATCTCTGCCTTTCCCCGACGCATCAATGACAATAGACTTAATCACCACACTCGGAATCAACCGAAAATAATCTTGCCATTGTAGAAACACTATAAAATTGGTGATGCACATCAATCCTACATCTCTAATAAAAACTGAAAATAATCAAACTTGTTAATTCGAAAAGAAGAACAAAACTGAAAATCAGAAATAAAAGAAGTTGATCCACCGAGTAACAATTTTCACATTGCTAAAATCAAATGTCTTCCAGTAACTTTATCATGTGGAGTGACTTTATGGACACTATCCCTTAGATCCCATGAAAAAGCATATCCGTTACGAAAACTACAAAACAAAACAGAAACTCCCCCAACTTCAGCAACACAAAACAATAAATGTTGAGTACAAAACAATTTGATATAACAATAACACATAATATTTCTCAATGTGATATTTATTGTCTTCTACATATCATATATTTTTGAGTTGCAATCCTTTTTATTTATCTTTTAGATTAAATGTGGAAGCTGGTTTCTACATTTCTATACCATTAAAATAAATATGAAAGTTGAGAGATTGCATACCATGCTCGTCAATAGGTGCGTCATAATCATACCTCGTAGAAATGAAAGGCCCACCAGTTTTTCGGCCAAAGTTAGTCCCTCCATAGTATTATTTCAAAGTAAGCAAGCAAAAAAGTGTATCAATTGGTTTACTAACTTACATTTTAACTTAATGATTCAACATTTGGAGCACATGATTGTGAAGAAACTCTAAAATTTCCCTGTCAGATGTGATATTAATGTCATCAAAATCAAATTTTAACTTAATGATTAAAAAAGATACACATGAGTATGCTTTCCTACTTCAAGATGGTTCATACCTCATAGATTTTAAATAGTAAAAATAGTTAATAAATTAATGAAAATCAACCGACCTTGACAACTTTTGAGAAGAATTCATAAACATATCTTTCTGTTGCCTTTAAGGGCATCTAAAATCATCACAACACATATGCAATAATCAGAACAGGACACTAAATACTCAAAATAATATCAAGTCATATAATCCAAGACAAAAACAGAACAGTGCCAACCAAATAACCTGATATGCAAAACACTTATTTGATCCCATACTGGATCTGCCTCAGGCTCCATAACTTCCTTCTTCTCCCTAAGTCTCCTACAATTCACATTAAAATAGAACCATTACATGAAACAAAATAACAATGTATATTACCATTCTATAAACAATAAATCAAACCAAATCTGCAATCACTTCTAGATCCATCATCCACAAAATATGTGATAAATCAAACCAAAATAAGTTTCTGCGATATTTATAAAACACATCTCCAAGTTATTCCTCAGCCAACAGTGATAAATCCATAAAGCTACATCAAGTGATTCAAGATCGAAAGTTCTAAAACCTTCAAGATTTTGAAACACAACTTTGACAATATACGAAGGATGACTTTGATTGCATTTTCAGCTTCGTTATGGCTTCGAAAGCGATATTGTTGATAACAAATTTGGATTTGTGTTTTTGGAAGATCTCATTGCGATTTGTAAATCGATGTTGCACGCTTGTTTCTATTTGATTTCTATAGAAACATAAGAAGAAATAAGAAGAGGAATAAGGAAGAAGAAAGAAGATGACGAAGAAGGAAGCTGTGCGAGAGACAGAAAGAGAGAAGGATGGTGAGAGAAAGAGAGAGAGAAAGAATGAAAGGACTGAGACGAAGAAAAAAAAAAAGGAAGAAGAGTCTGATGAGTTGACACATTGGGAAAAGAGAAAAAGTAAAAAATGTTGAAAGATTTAGTTGGAATTTAACTACTCCCTCCGTCCCAAATTATAAGACGTTTTGGGCTTTTCACACAATTTAAGAAACTTAATTATTACTTTATGGGAAACACAAATTATGTATAACTTTACAGTAATGCCCCTCATAATTATATAGGAGAGAGAAATTAAAAGAGTTGAAAGAATAAATAATAATAAATATTTGAGGGTATATTGGGGAAAATGTCATTTATATTGCATTGGGAATGTAAAGTGACTTATAATTTGGGACAAATTTTTTTGGCAAAGTGACTTATAATTTGGGACGGAGGGAGTAATTAGAGAAAAATTATTTAAAAAGGTGTGTAAAGAGAAACAAAATTGTAAGTTTGTCATTCAAATTGATTAACTATGCTAATTTGGTTGGATAAAATAATTTTTGAATCACAATTACTCTTATTTTAATGAGATGGCATAATTAAAGAGAATGACAAAAATGTGTTTTCTAAAATATTGAATTTTCTTATATTATAGATAAGGATATATTCTTTAAAATAAAAATAAAAATGAGTAAATGTAAAATATGACACTGCCACATGGAATTGACCCTATTGGTGTGTAAACGGTGGTAGTAGGGGTTTCGGTTTATAGCGGCGGAATGGGAAAGCGAGAGAAGCAGAAGCAGAAACACGACAGAACTCAACGAGGAAGAGATTACTATCTTCAAGAGAATGACATTCCACAACCCTTCTCTTCTTCTTCAACGCTTTCACCCGCTGACAACGAAGAAGAAGAAGAAGCAATAGAAGACGCTGATTCTGACAACAACAACAACAATGAACAACACCCATCACACGATATGCCTTCAAAATTCCTCCTTTACCAACAATCTGTCCAGGTTTCCGTTTTTTAGATTTTGTTTCTTTGTTTTTTTATTTATTTATTTAGTTTAGCAACAATCAAAATTAAGCCTTGTTTGGATAACCACCTTAATTAAGTGCTTATAGCATAAGAGCTTATCATATAACTACTTATGTATAAGCAATTTCTATATAAAGAATTATAAAATAAAGTCAATATGTGAATATGCTTTTTTATGTTATTGCAGTCTCCCAAAGGAGACATTAGTTATTTGCAAAAGTTCTTTCTCATGTATGTTGGTGGAAGGGTGCCCCTTCATCTTCAAGAGGATTTCTGTGGCACTGCGTTTCTTAGGTACATTCTCTCATTATATTCTCGTTGTTAACTTGTTGACATCACAAGTAAGTGTGGTTCTAGTTAGATATGTTCAAATAAGTCAATATAAATAGATACTTAATTATTTTCTCGTTTTGATATGTCTCGACATCTTGATATTTTATGTCGATCCTGATCTACTTTTCTTGCAATGAATTATGTTTGCCAGTACAGAATGGCTCCGCAGCGATCCAAGAAAGACAGCTATAGGATTAGATTTGGATCTTGAGGCACTTACTTGGTGCCTGGAGAACAATATACCTAAAATTGGGGCTGATGGGTTTTCTAGAATATCCCTCTTTCATGGGAATGTTCTACAACCTCTTCAGTCTAAACTTGTGGAAATGGATCCTGAGGAGCTAGTAAGGAACATTTCACTGTCACAGAATACAGAGAACCTGCAGGTAGATGTGCCCGAGTCGGATGCCCCAACAAGCTCTGCTGCTCAAGATGATAAGTTAACTGCGAAAAACTTTCCAATGAATGGAAGAGATATTGTGTGTGCGTTTAACTACAGCTGTTGTTGTCTCCATAAACGTGCTGATCTAGTTTTGTATTTCAAGCATGTTCTTGATGCCTTGTCAACAAAAGGTGGAATTTTCGTAATGGATTTATATGGAGGTACATCTTCCGAAAACAAGTTGAAGCTTCAAAGAAGATTTCCTAATTTTACGGTATAAGATTCTTGATGTTAGTTCCAGCACTTGAAATAGAACAAATGATTGATGCATAAAGCACAATTACTCTATTATCTTATATGGGATTTGTGTGAATATTCTCCTGGATGGTTGTTTAATGACGTGAACTTATGATCAAAATCTGCAGTATGTATGGGAGCAAGCTGAATTTGATATTATTCAACGGAAAACAAGGATTAGCCTCCATTTTCATCTGAAAAAGGAACAAAGAAAACTTCGCCATGCGTTTTCATACAGCTGGCGGCTGTAAGTTGCTTCTTTTGTTCGTTTCCCTTCAATTCATAAAAGAATTTTCCCATAGTTCAAACCTTTATGGTATTCTTGTTTATATTTTGTATTTTTTTCAACTTTGTAACATTATAATATGTTATTTAGATGGACATTGCCTGAGATAAGGGATTGCTTAGAAGAAGCTGGATTTCGATCTGTTCACTTTTGGGTTCGAGAAATGCCAGACACCACAGAAATTACAAGAACCGAAGGATTTGGAGCAGGAAAGGATATAAAATATGAAGAGACAACAAGTTTTCAGCAACAAGATTCTTGGAATGCTTACATAGTTGGTGTTGCATAGATTCTGCTGCATTATTTCTGTCATAACTAGAAAATAAATATCACTTCTAATCAGTTTCTTTGCTTGTAACTTAGTACTTTTCTTTCTTGAATATTTTGTTTTAAATTGGATTTACATTATGAAGCATAACAAGCTTTTTGAGTTGCATCCATATTGAGTTTGGTTTGAAGTTTTTATCAATTACTACTTAGAAACCCTGCAAACTAAATTTCTGTTTTGCCATGTAAGCATGTTAGAATAATGAAACGTTTTATATTTCCATTGTAAAAGAAGACAAGTGCTATAACTCCAAAAGACAAAAAGGGAAGGATATCCATTCAAAAAGTTAAAGTTACAGGAAGAATTAACAGAAGATATATGACTATAGATATACAGTAGACTTGTGACTTAAACCTCACAATGAGTGTATCATATACATTTGTCAGTTTGCCTCATCATGGCAGTGACATGTTTACATAAAAAGTAGAAGTAAACTAAATCTCCAATTCAATTTTGAAGTTAGTCAAGTTGAAGGCTTCGAGAGTTCTTTCTTGATAGCATGAGAATATGTCTGATGTTGATATTGAAGGGTAGAATCCAACAGTTCATCAAGTGATGTCTTTGGCTTCCAACCTAACCTCAGAAGAATAAACAACAAGAAGAATGTCAAATTCTGCAGACTAATATATGCATGTTTGGATTCACGATAAAACTACACTGTAAAACTTCAACAAAATTTAGGTGCTACCATGATTTCTTCAAACTCAATGTGATTACAAATATACATTAGCACAGATTCAAAAGAATTAATGACAGAATACCAAGCTGCTTAGTGATAATCGTCATGTCAGGGATGCGCCTATCACTGTCATCATAGCCTTTTCCATAGAAATCCTCTGAAGTCACATCCAGAGTTGATAGACTAGAGGCAGGTACATCAGCCACCTTTGCATATACCTAAATGAAGAAACAAAATGAGCCAAATCTGTTTTTTCTTTCTTTATTAAAAAAACAAAGTCATGAACTTATCTAAAGAATAATTTATAAGCTACCTTTATCATAAGCTCAGCTAGTTGCTTCACAGATACTTCATTGTCTGGGTTTCCCACATTAAAGATGTGTCCGTTTGCTCTATTAGGGTTATCCTGCATGTGGCATAATA
Source organism: Lathyrus tuberosus (assembly GCA_022829125.1). Classification (NCBI taxonomy): domain Eukaryota; kingdom Viridiplantae; phylum Streptophyta; class Magnoliopsida; order Fabales; family Fabaceae; genus Lathyrus; species Lathyrus tuberosus. Next base: position 5,502,667 of record JALAZF010000103.1, read on the forward strand.
GCATACACATTAGTCCAAGCTCAATGTGAAAGATGGAGGTTCACTTCTCAACTTACAATCATTAACATAACAGCCTCAATTGCATCTTTGATATAGAGAAAGGTTCTCTGGGAACGTCCGCCATCAACAAGCTTGAGCGGCTCACCACGAAGGAGATTCTGGAACAAGAAACTTTAAGAAAAACAGCAGTGTGTGTATTTTAAGAACATGAAGAAATGAACAAGAAGCAGAAGAAGCTAGCTGATGTTACATTACTGAAACAAGCTAAAACTCTGGGGACACCATCACTCGGGCCATCCACACCAGGAATGAAGTCCATTCTTGGTCCAATCCAGTTATAAGGTCTCACAATAGTGAACTTCAGGCCATTCTCAGCATGCTCAGCTTTAGATTAATATTCAAGAGTAAGTTAAGAAGTAGAAGAAGAAAATCTTATAATAACACTATCAATTACTATGTAGCATAGCCACACTATCAATTAATACTGTCAGCAATGTGTAAGCGTTAGTATGGTGTCCGGTATCAATATCAGTGCTTCGTATATCAAAGTTAACAGAAAAGTGCGAGTTTTTTTGCTTACCATAAATTAGCCTGTCTGTCATTTGCTTTGCACATGCATAAGACCATCTTTGTTTATGAACTGGACCAAAAATACAAGGACTCACATTTTCTTTGAGCATGTAATATTTGGGGTCCTGCATCATGCAAATTTGTGTGAACTATAGAAACAAATATAAGAAAATGGCATTTGATTGATTTTGTTCAATATATGATATGATTTATGATTGCTTCATAATATGAATGCACTCCCTAACTTTGATAAGTACCTAAAACCAACCCATATAAACTAACTCAAAATGAAAATCTAAATAATTCTTAGTTAATAGTAGTGACCAAGGTTTTAAATAAAAGCCGAGATCATCGCGTTGCGGTCACGTAAAAGCTTTCACAGTTTCGGTTAGTAATATGTATTGCGATACTGATTGCAGTCGTCACGGTGTGAATTAACCATAATTTCTTTTTCATCATAAAAACAATAAATAGCAGTATCGATATCGACACCTTCTGATACCGTTTTCTCACTTTGGTTTTTGGGGCAACAGACCGTTTTTTAGAACCTTCTTAGTGACTATACACATTAATTGAAATAAAAGCAGAAAATAATTCAGATACAACCAAATGATTTACTTTGTTCATCAGGTACCTTTCTATATTCCTCAGGCAGAAAGCTACCTATAGTCTTCCCAAAGACCTCACAGGTAGAAAAATGAATCAAACGCTTATTGTTCTCAGTGCAAAATTTAATCTGCATTATTACCCACCAACAATTATAATACTCCTCAAAACATAATGAAATCAAAGAGTGTATTCAAAAGGCATCTATAAAAAACCCACCACCGGAATCGCATCAATGAAATTACTGAAAATAGTGTCTAAAGGCCGCGTATTATAATCCGCCGGCGTGCAAATCGCAGCAAGATTGATAGTCTACAACAAAAACAACATCATTCAAAACTATTGAAAATTAAAAAAAAAAAAAAAAATAGAACCAGAAAATTGAAAAACAAGAAGAAAGATTACGAGATCGGAAGCTTTGATGAGAGTCTCAAGGCGCGAATCGTTCTTGATGTTCATGTGATGAAACTCGATACGCTTGGCCCAAGGGAGAGACTTATCAAGGAGATGATTGATTTTCTCAGAGGAGACATCGATGACTATGGCTATGTGAGGAGTTTCGGACATTAGCTTTTCGCAGAGGTGAGATCCGATGAATCCTCCGCCGCCGATCATGCAAATTGTCACCGGTGCAATCGGTTTGCCGTCGAGGTTCACCTTCGCCATTGTTGATGTGTGTGGAGTGAGAGAGAAGAAAGAGAAAGAGAGGATGGGAAAGAGAGAAGAAGGTGTGGAAGTTAGTTAAGAAGTGGTTATTTTCAAGATTGATTGAAAAAGGAGCTGAGAATACGGTGGCATTGTCGTAAATTGGACCTCATTTTCAGTTATGGATGTTGCTTCTGGTTATTTGCATGCCATATGTTCATAATAGTATTATGGCCATATTATTATGGCTCACAATTACTACTATTATTTATTTTTGTTTTGTTTAAAACTACATATATTTTCTAGTTTCTAATAATAAAATTAGGATTTAGAAAATCAACGAGAAAAAGGGACATGACATGCAATGTAAAAGGCTAAATATTTTCTAACTTCATCCTTTATATATACTTTTTAAAACAAACTAAAGAAACTTATTCATTCATCCGGATGATACAAACTTAATACAATTTTCCATCTTATTATGGATAGTGTGAATTTCTTAATCCGAGGTGAAAAAAATACCTTAAAGAAAAATTCAAAATATTTTATAAATTTTGGAGAAGTATCTTTGGATGTACTCTTGCACCATTTTATGATACACCAAATGTGTGTTACTCTAAAGTAATACAAAACTTTATTTCGGAGATGTATCTTCAAATATTTTTAACAAATATATTGATATTTGAGCAGTCCAATGGATATTTCGGAGATGCATTTTCAGAGGTTTGAGGCGGAATTTTGAAATATTTGTTACTTTTGTATGTTAGATATTTACGAAGATGAATTTGCAGAATAAGAAAACGTGATTTTGATAAAACAATCACCTGCATGATTACATATCCATACTTCTTTTTTCACTCAAAACCCTTTTCATAAACTCTTTCATTCTCAATCAACATTTTCACTTCAAATCTTCATTCTTGTGTTTCATCACATCAAAAGGAGTAAAAGAAGTTGGAATTCCAGGTAAATATCATCCATTTCAAACATCATTGATCACATTAAGTTTGTTTTTAGTCTAAAAATATGCGTTGAATCCGGAGATGCATCTCCAGATTCAGTATGAATTCATACAGAGATGCATCTTTGTAGCATGTCTGCTCTCATTTTTACAGTTTTGTTTACAGTTGTAGGAGTTTTTGAGTTTTTATTGTAATTGTTTTCATTAGATATGGTGCACCTTGATGTTTTTCCCAAACATGTTGTGTCTCCGGATGACAAAGGTGTTGTTGTGAAGAAGGTAGATGTTGACAACCAATTTAAAAATGAACAAGAGTTTGAATTTCTAGATCATATGCTTCAATGGATTCGTACGAAGGCCTTCAAAATGTGATTTGGTGTGGTAATCGGAATGCCTGATAATAGTTCAGATATAAGAGGTGCATTTGTGATAATGACATATGAAAGAAATACATTAAAGAATTGGTTGAGAAATAGTAAGGGTGGTTTGTGTGGAGATTGAGACTCTGTGAACCAAATGATCCAGGACCAACATAATGAGATACATACATCATTTGGTCGGAACATCACAATTTTGAAACATAAATTTAAAGACAACAATCTTTATTCTCAGTTGTTGGACAACATATCTCTAGCAGGTTTGAATTATATTTTTCACGAAGCAAAACGAGTTGATAATGTAGGCTTTGATAACGTAGAGTATGGGTGCACAATTGTGAAAACCCATGGTCTCCCATGTGCTTGTCTTATAGCAAAGGTGAAACTTGGTAGCCCATTAAGAATGGATGGAGTTTGCAGTCACTGGAAAAGACTTAGGTTTGATGATGACAGTGTCATGAAAGGGGGAACCACCTATACTTATAAATTTAGTCGACGATAAATATTTCAATTTGTTTTATTTTTTCATCATCAATTAATTGTATGTAATTGTGTACTAATATTAATGAAGTGTAAATATACAATTTCAAATATTTTAATACAACCAAAATTTTTGTCAATTTGCCAAACAAAACACACAATTTCTTTTTTCTGTCTGGATCAGGAGAGGTTTTAGAGATGCATCTCTAGAATAAGAGAGTATGGTGGTACCAGATATGCATCTTTAAAACCTCCATTGATACAAGATAGAATTTGAGGTCCATATTTGTCTACTACTACTACTACTACTACTTGAAGGTGCGAGAAAGACACAAGAAAGGGGGGTTTGAATTGTGTATTTACTCTTTTCATAACTTTTTGCATCTTGTTAAAGAGACGCTCAAGAGCCTTCAAAGTTCATTGAGAGATTCTGATCTCTTAACTATGGAGCATGAGAACCATATAGGTTATGATCATAGGATACGATACTCAGAACTTGCAGTGCTGAAGCTTATCAGAGATAGGCTGCAAGGTTCTGACTTTGCTTAATATGTGGTTCTGATATTCAATGCAGAAACATAAATAGAGATGTTAAGCAAGAAAGTAAATGACACACGATATATCCTGGTTCACCACGCGGGCTAATCCAGTCCACCCTCCTCAGGTGATTTCACCTTGAACACAAGGTCTTAATCCACTATAACCAAATCATGATTACACTTGCACGGGCCACGCCGGTGACTAACAACTTGCACAGCCGCACTGTGACTAACAACCCAATGAACCATTCAGGAATCCAACAGGATATAACGTTCATTGACCGAGCAGACCTATTACTGGGATTTCACAGCTAGCCATTCAGGGATTCATCACAATGAATATAACGCTACTGAACATATTTCAGGATTTTCCACAATGACACCCAGCCATTGTCATCTCAAGTATCTGATCACCACGTGATCTACTCAAGGGCCTCAACTCACAGTTGAACCATTCAGGGATCCCATCAGGATATAACGTTCACTTGAGGAGTCTCAATTCATTTAGTTGAATTGGCAAACTGGAGATTACAAATTGTGCTTCTTAATAAGCAAGTTTCTCCTAAGTTTATGTACAAAAAACACACACATGTGTTCAAGCAAGATTTGAGCAACAACTCCTTGCTTTCCTAAGAAACTACAAAGATATATTTAGATATTACAATTGTTAACATCTTGTAGATCTTCTTCTTCTTCGTCTTCTTGGTTGAGCAAGCTTTGAGCAACAACTCCTTGATTCAGATCTTCAATGTAGTCCTGACGAGAAGGTAGGTTGATGACTTGACATATTTTCAATGTTGTCTTCTTCATCAACAGCTTCTGTTCTTAATTGTTGTTGTTGTGTTGATTTGTCTTCTTTGAGTTTCAACAACAATTGCCATTAGTGAAATAATGACAGCTTTTGAATATTCTAAGTGTTACAACAAGAACTCATCGTTGTGGCTATCTTCACAATAACTTCGTCAATTTTGTAGATGAACATTCAGTTCGTGATTCTACAAGTGATCGACACATCAGAAGCAAAAACTTTTTCCATTAAATAGCCAGTAGAAATATAGCCGTTTGAGAATACTGTTGGCTGTTTGGAAAAGAGACGTTGTGATATAATGAGTTGTACTGACACATCTCTTTTTTGCAGAGGGAGAAGTGACCAGACATCTTTTCTTGGGCAGTGTGTACATTTAACTCACAACGATAATATTTAGACTTCAAAACTTCAGTGGCTTCTGATGTTAATTTGATGAAGCATAAGTAGAGTCTTCTTAGCAGAATATCTGATGCTTCAAGTCTTCAGTCGATTGAAGAAGTCCATTAGGAATCAGTCTTCAGAACTTCAGCACTTGGTCTTTAAGAACGTTATTCTTTTCTGCTTCAAGTCTTCCGAATCTTCAGAACCTGTCTTCAGAGTCTTCAGAACTTGATATTTGAAACCTTGATCTTCAGAACTCATAAGTCTTCAGATTCTTTCTGCACTTGGTCTTCAGCGCCTTCAACCATCAGAACTTCAAGTCATAGGAGTCTTCCGCACTTTGGTTCTTTCAGAGTGTACTTTTTCATAAGCTTTGTTATCTTCAGAATCTCAATCACTTTCAGAGAGCATTCACAAGAGCATTGCAACAGCAATCTTGGCATCCTTGGATCTGACTGATCATGACTAGATAAAGAAGCGTTCTTGCTTCTCGCGACTTTAGTCACACATAGTAACTTCGCATATGTATATATTCAATTATAGTACATCTAGCTGGTGCATGTTGGTTCTGATGCTTTTAGTTCTTATGATCTGCATACAACACGCGTTAGACCATAAAATGATTCTTTCACAAATACTTATTATTATCATCAAAACATAGTTTGACTTGTAGAGACAATTCTTGCTCTCACAATCTCCCCCTTTTTGATGATGACAAAACCAAGTATTTTGATTGAACATTTTATACAAGGTAATCACCAAAGCAAACAAATTCAGAGTTTGGAACAACAGCTCCCCCTGAATGAGTTATCCTCAAAGCTTCATCTAAGATCATCTAGGATTTTATGTAATCCAAAGATATACAGAGTAAAAACTTGAGTTGTCAGAACAGGAATAGAAAAGAGTTACTTCTCTATCTTGTCTTTAGGAAAACGAAGAGTCTTTAGCATCTGGACTAGTTCATTAGAACTTCCATCTTCAGATCTTCAGAACTCAGTTTTCATTGTTGTCGTATCAGAGCTTATTATCTTCAGAGACATCGGAAGCATTTCTACTTTTCAGCAGATTCCATTAGGCATAAGATCAGAACAGTTCTTGACTGATAGTCATAGCCTTGCTATCTATCAGAGACAGACACTGTCTTTAAAGGAAACTCCCCCTGAGTTTCAGACTATATGAAGATTTTTTATTTTATATTTTCATCTTCTGGGTAGTCTCCCCCTAATTACCATAAGTCATATATTGGGATCTTCAGAGTCGAGATTCAGAGTTGTAAGATTTTAATCACCAATGTGGAGCATGACTTTTCAGAGTTTGACATTTGACCATAGGTTCTTATCTTGTTAATGTCACAACTCAGTGGTTTATCAAAGCTTGATGTTTGATCAGATACCAATTTCAGGTTAATTTATGTGATCGACCAACGCTTGATTTTGAATCTGGTACACCTTGTTTTGTGCTGATATAAAGTGATGTGCTGAATAAAGAATTTATTTTGACTTGAAGAGTAGTTCCTTGATGTGCAGGGAATGGATACCAATGAAGATATATAATGCTTCTCACAACTTTGTCCTGATTGATATTGCATACCTAGTCTGATACCAATTTTTGATACCAATCTTTGGTTTGAGACCAAATTGTTTACTTTTATATTAGTTCTTGGTAATCAACAGAATTACTTGTTCTTGAATCTTCAATCTGAATTTTTACTTCTGATTCATTCGTTCAGTCTGTAGAAACTTAACCTGTTCTTAAAATGCCTAGTGAACTTGTTTAGAGTTCCTCGGATAATCAAACAGTTGTTAGTAATAACCGCATAAGCATTTTTCCACAGAGATTTCTTTCAATCAAAATCATTTAATTTCTCTCCCTTTTTGACATCATCAAAAAGTGTCAGGGCATATGAGCAATTAAGCATATATCTTTTAATCAATTAAAATCAAGTATATGAATGATATCAATTGAAGGTAATGGAAGCCAATTGTGAAGGTCGTGAAACTAGTGTTCAGGTATTTTAAAAGCAATTAGGTTTATTTTACTAATTTTTCGTTATGGCATAATTAATCTGAAGGAAAATTATAAATAACCAACAAGGAGCTCATTAAAGGATTAACTGCATTTAAACATAGAAGTTCATAGATTAAGTTAAAGAATTAAAAACATAGATTGCATTAGAGAAAGACTTAAACAAAAACACATAGATTAAATAAAAATATAGATTGTATTACGGACGGATTTCTTTAAAACATACAAATCTAGACTATACGAAAACTGGTTCTTATAGGTTAGACTGAAAGGAGCTTAGGGATGATGAAGAAGATGAGGAAAGACTTTCAGAGTCATCTGAGCTTGAGGGAAGTGATGTTTCTTCTGTTTGAGCCATTGCAAGCTTCTTGTGTTTTACTATTTCTTCTGAGATCCATTCATGGAACTCTTTCCAGACATTTCTTACTTCCATAGGGTTTACACAAGAACTAGAAGCAGCGACGAGGGTTTGAATCCTTGAGATTGCATTGTCTTTGAACGATTCAAGAACGCTATTCGTGGTTCTTAATCTCTTGGATGAATGTTCTTCCTTAATAACCGCTTTTCTTTCTACCTTCCAATCTGAGAGTTCTTGAAGAACATCAGTGATATTTTTCATGTTAATCCAAACACTGATATCTTCGTCCTTGATTTTTCTCAGATAGTTTTCGAATTCTGCCTTATTGTAGGTAGCGAATTTTGGAAAACCTATAACCGGAACTCTGGGGGTTAGAGTCAGTTCTCTAAAACGTGAATTATCTAAACTGGCGTCTTCCTTCAAAAGGTTCTTAAACCTAAGAATCTTTCCAGCGCTTTTAAGCAGCTTCCAAGATTCTCCTTCATTAATTAGAATGTCGTCAACTAATCCTGATTCAACTAAAATGTCTGAGATAAGTCTTCCATAGGGAATGAGACCACATTCATGATCAGAACAAGTTCTGGAGCTTCTGATGGCATCCTTAAGAAGCTTGAAGAGGATTGAGGGAATGTGCATTTTGATTCCTTTTAGTAGAAGGAATAAAACACATTTTTGAGTATCGTTCAGCTGTTCTGAAGAGAGATGATGGAAAACATTCTCTTGCAGAATTTTGAACCAGACTTGAAGTGAGTTTTTCAGGTTTGAGAAGGTTTGGTTTTCAGATAAGGCTTCATCTTTGAAGATAGAGGACATCACCTTAGCCTCATTCTCTTCATTGAGTAAGTTTCTAGAGATTCTGAATCCGTCATTTTCATGCAGCAAGAGATCTGTGATAGTCTTTTCAGTGATGAAGATTTTTCTTCCGAAAACGAAAGAGACAATGAGAATTTTGGATGTATTTGCATGAATCCAGAAATCTTTAATTAGATGACCATAAGTTGGTCCTTCCAATCTTTTGAAGTAGTTTTTTCAACCTTGGGTTTCCAATGAGGGAGTAATGTCGCATCCATTTGATTTCAGATTGTTGAAGTTAACTATAGTTTCTGACAGAACCTTGAGATTGTTAACTGGGATTTGTGTGGTTGTGGGAATTGAGACGTAAGCCATTTTGAGAGAGAGAAGGTACAAGGTGAGAAACTGAGAAATCTAATTGAATGGAGGTTGTGTTGTTTTCCTTAAGGTTTGATGCTTTTATAGAGTAAGTAGACTAATTTGAAGATAATGGAACCGCAACGATTGATTTTCCTAGGAACACTAAATAACGTGGGATAGTGGATTAATGATTAATTTCTTTAATCAAGAATCATGGTAAAGTCTAGTAAGTGGTAGAGGAACCGTTACCTAATCTTAACTTATTAAGAATTTAATTTTTAATTGTGTTTGAACTTCTTTAAGGAGTATTTTAAGCATCACTCTTAAGTTGATTATTCAATCTTAGTTACTTAGAACATTCGTTCAAGAATACCCAAATTACTTTTAAGATAAATTAATCCTAATGATGTAGACATTGATATTTGAAATAAGATTAACTATACTAGAACATTAATTAATCAAAGAAAAATACAGAAATCCTAACTTAGGCTAAGAATGTCATTGGTTGACAAAGCTCAGGAACAATCTTCTCAGTCATACCATTTCTTCTGCAGTGATTAACGACTCCTTGAAGATCAAGAATGTGGGAGATGACCCTGCAGAATGGGATCTGATAGACAGTGTATTCTCTGGACACACAGATTTCTTCTTTTAGATGATTACACATGGACTGGGGTAGGTTTATTTTGACTCTACCAACCAAGAAGAAAATAAATAGCCTTTCTTTGTCAGAAATCCATCCTCCACCTCTTTCTCTTGGTCTTAGGTTTGTTACCATTAGCTTGTACCAGTCCTTGGCCACAAGATTGAGGGTACAAGGTAGATTGGGATAACCTAGGGTTTCAAAGATCACATGCAAATGTCTGTCCAGATAGACATAGTTAACTTTATCTTCTACCGTTAGACCATTGCAAATACAGCCAATGGTATTTGAGGTGATGGTGGGATTGATCATGACTGGGCAACCAGCCACTACAGATAAAATAACATCCTTGCAAGCAGTATATTCCAGGGAGCGAGCATTTGCCCAGAACTCGGTTACCAGCTTAGGATAAATCGATCCATCAAGCATGGAGAAATAGTTCCCCCAGTTTTGAAATTTAAGTCCTGAGAAAAGACTTATCTTGTGAAGAAGAGGTAGTTGGTTCATGGTTAGAGTTTGTTCCTTTAGAAGTTCAAGGTCGTCAATCTCTCCTCGGATATTGTGTGAGGTCATCTTGGATAGGAGGATGAGCAAGGAAGGAAGGCCTGACTAGATTATGATTCTTCCTAAGAGGGGAATTAGGTTGTGAGGAGAACAAGGTTATGATTACTATTTATAATGCGCACAGATTTCATTAGTTCCAAGGATAGCAGCAAATGTGTTCTCGGTTAGTTGAAAAGACATATTAAAAATTTAAATCGCTGCAGGCCTAAGGTTAGAGTTATAGAAACTGACACACGTAATTATGATTGTTTATCTAAATTTTCGAAAAAGTTTAACGTAAATCCTGGAGCATTCAGACTATTCTTATATGGATTAAGAAAGATGCTAATGAAGAAAAGAGAAAGGCCATACCTTAGGGATGCACAACTTTTCGTAAAGAATCTTTTAGCTAAATCTTTTCGTAAATTCTTTAGCGTTGTTTCTGTGAATGCATTCCTTCCTGAATCTTGATCATCTTATTTCTGATTCTGTCTGTTTTCGGGTAAGCTGCATAGGGTTCTTGGGTTCTTCAAGATGCGCCTGCGTTCTGATTTCTGAGGAAAGTGAATATCTTCTCGGAACGTGATTCTGGTTGGAATTTCCAACTTCTCTCTTTTCTTGTTTAACCTTGTCCATCAAATCTCTAGGTTACGTTAACCGAGACTTAGACTTTATATGATCAGAGTGACCACTTCATCTGATCTTTAGTCATTTACCATTACATACATACCATCTTTCTGAAAAGGTGATGTAATGAATGTCTGAAGAGAAAATTGACACTCATATGCTTGAGAGCAGTACAGAGTGAATAATAATTTCTATTTGATGATCACATTCATAAACAACAGATTATATCTATTTCTGTTGCTTCTCTTATCACATACTGCATGATCCATATAACCTGTTTGGTTTTGAAAAGGTTCTTATGTTATAGATCTGAATTCTAAACAACAAACTTTGAGAATTGGTTAAGTTCTCCTTTCATAGCCAAAATTCAGTTTGCGTTTTATGAGAATTTATTTTCTTCAAAAGATGGTTGATTTCAAGAAGGTAGTAAGAACCTTTGACAGGTTATGCAATGAAGGGTTAACAAACCAGCTTCTGACTTTGTTCCTTGAGGTTGTTTCAAAATTTGTCCCGAACATAGCATCACCATACATGTGTAGAACACAAGACATGGTTTGCATGAAACTTCTTGATCTCACAATGTTGATCAACTTGTTTGGGTTGGTCAAGCATATCTATAAGTTAACTGATTTCTTTAAAAGAACATCATTAACTTTATTTCTAAAGACATCAGTTAGAGAACCTAGATGTCTGAATTGATAGCTTCTAATTTCATAGCTCAAATAGTTATGGAAACACTTGATCTGGCGAAAATCAGATTATCAACATTTGGTTCCACTAGGATAAACTCGAGTCGTTAGAGTTTGATTACTGAATCTTTTGATTATTCAAGATTCTGATATTGAATCAATTTGAATTTACAGATTCTGACTTCAGCAGATTTCTTTATAAAATTCAAATTCTTAGAACAACAATCTTTCTTCTTTACATGAAGAGGTTCTGAATGAGTTTCAAACGAGAAAGTCAAGGGTGGACCTAATCCGTTTCTTGAAAACATCTCAAAAACTCATAAAGAATTAATCTTCAGCAAACAAGATTTCTTGCTTTCTGATGATTCAACTTTTAAGCAGATACGTGGTTTTATTCACACGTATTTTACAGGATGAGCATTCAACAGATACTACCTCTTATCTGATGAATTTATCTTATCAGCTGATTCTTCAATCTTCAATGAGAGAAGGATTGTTTGTTTGATAATTTCACAGTTTCTAGAATCAGTGATTTGCTCAAGAAGTAATAAGATTGATTACAATTTTGTACACAGTCAACTACTGAACTGTTACAGAAATTGTAAGTGGATTTCAATCTCACCCAGAGTACTTCTACGCACCACATCTGGATCTTTTTCTGACACAGTTAAGTGTTTGATGTAAATCAATAACAGAACTGGAGCTCTGATACCAATTGAAGGTGCGAGAAAGACACAAGAAATGGGGGTTTGAATTGTGTATTTACTTTTTTCATAACTTTTCGCATCTTGTTAAAGAGACGCTCAAGAGCCTTCAAAGTTCATTGAGAGATTCTGATCTCTTAACTATGGAGCATGAGAACCATATAGGTTTTGATCATAGGATACGATACTCAGAACTTGCTGTGCAGAAGCTTATCAGAGATAGGCTGCAAGGTTCTGACTTTGCTTAATATGTGGTTCTGATATTCAATGTAGAAACATAAATAGAGATACTAAGCAAGAGATTAAAGGACACACGATATATCCTGGTTCACCACGCAGGCTAATCCAGTCCACCCTCCTTAGGTGTTTTCGCCTTGAACACAAGGTCTTAATCCACTATAACCAAATCATGATTACACTTGCACGGGCCATGCCGGTGACTAACAACTTGCACAGCCGCACTGTGACTAACAACCCAATGAACCGTTCAGGGATCCAACAGGATATAACGTTCATTGACTGAGCAGACCTACTGCTGGGATTTCACAGCTAGCCGTTTAGGGATTCATCACAATGAATATAACGCTACTGACCATATTTCAGGATTTTCCACAATGACACTCAGCCATTGTCATCTCAAGTATCTGATCACCACGTGATCTACTCAAGGGCCTCAACTCACAGTTGAATCGTTCAGGGATCCCATTAGGATATAACGTTCACTTGAGGAGTCTCAATTCATTTAGTTGAATTGGCAAACTGGAGATTACAAATTGTGCTTCTTAATAAGCAAGTTTCTCCTAAGTTTAAGTACAAAGAACACACACATGTGTTCAAGCAAGATTTGAGAAACAACTCCTTGCTTTCCTAAGAAACTAAAAAGATGTATTTAGATATTACAATTGTTGACATCTTGTAGATCTTCTTCTTCTTCATCTTCTTGGTTGAGCAAGCTTTGAGCAGCAACTCCTTGCTTCAGATCTTCAATGTAGTCCTGACGAGAAGGTAGGTTGATGACTTGACAGATTTTCAATGTTGTCTTCTTCATCAACAACTTCTGTTCTTAATTTTTGTTGTTGTGTTGATTTGTCTTCTTTGAGTTTCAACAACAATTGCCATTAGTGAAATAATGATAGCTTTTGAATATTCTAAGTGTTACAACGAGAACTCATCGTTGTGGCTATCTTCACAATGACTTGGTCAATTTTGTAGATAAACATTCAGTTCGTGATTCTACAAGTGATCGACACATCAGAAGCAAAAACTCTTTCCATTAAATACCCAGTAGAAATATAGCTGTTTGAGAATACTGTTGGCTGTTTCGAAAAGAGACGTTGTGATATAATGAGTTGTACTGACACATCTCCTTTTTGCAGAGGGAGAAGTGACCGGATATCTTTTCTTGGGCAGTGTGTACATTTAACTCACAACGGTAATATTTAGACTTCAAAACTTCAGTGGCTTCTGATGTTAATTTGATGAAGCATGAGTAGAGTCTTCTTAGCAGAATATCTGATGCTTCAAGTCTTCAGTCGATTGAAGAAGTCCATTAGGAATCAGTCTTCAGAACTTCAACACTTGGTCTTTAAGAACGTTATTCTTTTCTGCTTCAAGTTTTTCGAATCTTCAAAACCTGTCTTCAGAGTCTTCAGAACTTGATATTTGAAACCTTGATCTTCAGAACTCATAAGTCTTCAGATTCTTTCTGCACTTGGTCTTCAGCGCCTTCAGCCATCAGAACTTCAAGTCATAGGAGTCTTCCGCACTTTGGTTCTTTCAGAGTGTACTTCTTCAAAAGCTTCGCTATCTTCAGAATCTCAATCACTTTCAGAGAGCATCCACAAGAGCATTGCAACAACAATCTTGGCATCCTTGGATCTGGCTGATCATGACTAGATAAAGAAGCGTTCTTGCTTCTCGCGACTTTAGTCACACATAGTAACTTCACATATGTATATATTTAATCATAGTACATCTAGCTGGTGCATGTTGGTTCTGATGTCTTTAGTTCTTATGATCTGCACACAACACACGTTAGACAATAAAATGGTTCTTTCACAAATACTTATTGTATCATTAAAACATAGATTGACTTGTAGAGACAATTCTTGCTCTCACACTACTACTACTACTACTACTACTATAAATATAGGCTATTGTATGATGTCTCATACAAACAGAAAATGTCATAAATGTCGCAAATGAACATCATTTGGTATGCCACATATGTGTCTTTTTCCAACGCGACACCCGAGCGAGAATTTAAGATCAACGAGAACACTAATTTTGCAAATCTGCAATACGAAGTGCAGAGTCTCCTACCTTACGGAGATAATCGAAAAATTATGAAGCTCGAGTACCGTTCACTATCAATTAACAACAAAGACAAGATTGAGTTCAACAATTATGAGCTCAAGACATATGCATATGTAAGGGCTATGTGGCATACATTTTCCTATTTTGAAACGAAAGTTTCGATCGAGGTGGAAGCGACGATTTTAAGATCGGTTGAAGATATTGTGAAGATGTTGAAGCGTCCACCTGAATATTGAAATGTAATGTTTGATTTTATGTTAATATCACCTATGTAATTCTTATTTCATGTTATGATTGATAATTTTATTTTGTCAAAATACAACTTTCCGGTATTCTGCTTCTGTTTCAGTTTCAGTATGCTACAATCTACGAATATATTATGGAGATGCATCTCCGGATCTAAAAAAGCCACACTCCTATGGCATATGACTCAGAATTGGCCTAGGGTGTGTGTTTAGGGTACGTTCGGAGAGGCGTCTCGGGAATCTGGGGTAATTTTTGTATTTTTACGTGGTGCCCTAGTAATATATAGGGTGCATTAAGAAACACCCTAGATTTTTTAGTCAACTGATGGACCATAATGTTGTTGGATATGCTAATATGGGTTATTTACAAAAGCCCATAAGGGTTTTGTGTAGGCAGATATCTAATATCCTCAAATACGTTCTATCACTTCCACTAGTCTTTTGAGAAACCCTAGTCCCAGTTTCAAACAAGTTCTTCACAATATCAACTAAGATTTTGCTATCCGATTGAATATGCAAATGTTGAGCTTCCATCTTCAAAGCTACCTCAAGTGCTTGAAGAATCGCTTGATTTTTCGCCTTTAGATTTTAAGTTGATAAAATTTATTTATTTTTATTCATATGCTAGCAACATTACACATGGAATATGGGCACAAGTTTAATAATATTTTCTTTCTAGGGTGTCTTGTGGTTCGTTTTAAAATTATGGTGTCACATGCAAGTATACATGTATGTTTGATTGCAGCAAGTAATAAAGTAAGGATATCGTACCCACAGGGAGTGGAAGAGATTTAGATTGAACTTTTTTAAACATTCTTTGTTTAAAAGAAGTATGAGAAAGGTAACAAATAGCAATTGATAATAGGTAAAAAGAGTCCACACTACAGAGCTAAAACTACTAAATAAGGGGAAGAAAATATCAAGAGAGTGATTGACGAGCTAAGATCCATTAATATATTAGTAGTCCAAATATGTCAATGATGTGAAGTGTCGTGCCTCAAAAGGTCAAAACGTGATCTCATTGTGTATCTCTACAACATCAAAGCATGCATTATTAGGGCAAGGGAACAAATCTCTAAGCCTTACTTATAACCATAAAATACGTATGGTTTCAATTCTAAAAATTCTTTATGGCCTTAACTTCTTATCTCTAAGCAAGCTAATTTAAGTGAATACCTATATCCTACTTGTTTAACCAGTTTTGTTATGAAATCCATTTGTTGTTGGATCTCTCACAACAACAAGTTTTTACCTTTTTCTAAGTTGATCTTTCTAAGAAGCAGACTTATAACATAAAAACACATAACAAAATAAGACACTCAACAACACATCATTTAACATAAAGACAACATTATATTAACTTCACTTTTCTCATCAAACAAGTGTTTAGCTCATAGTGAGCTGAGTACAAACTACTGAACTGAAACTAGTAGGAAACATACTTAAACAAAAGATGTAAAAGAGATGACAACCTAATAGTAACTTGGAGTTCCTTTGCATTAGATAAACAACAACTGATATCTCCAATCACGCCAGCTCTCAGCAGTGAGTACAAGATTAGATGATAAGAAGAACATTTTCTATTTCTCACTAGCCCTAAAAAAATAAACAACTACTTAAGAATATTCTGCTTGTGAGAATTCTCCAACTCTCTTTCTTCCGAAGCTTAAGGTCAGCTTTTATAGGCTTGAGTGTGGGTGTGAAAGTTGGTAGGATTTGGATCTTGGGCCTTTGTTTCAAATGAGGTTTCAACCCAAATCAAATCAACAAATTCTCCAATTGTCCTTCATCCTTAGCGAACAAGTTTTCAGTATAGACAATAATGGGAGACAAGGCGTCTGCTGCAGTAGATAGTGGCGCAGAAGTGCAGGCGGCGGATGGCTGGTGCAGGGCGCGCTTTTGCAGACATGGTCCCCACCGTACTATGCTTTTTGTCCCTATGCACAATTGATCTTATCTTTTTGCTTCTTCAATTCTTCCAAGCATATTCCTGCCATGTAGGCCCTATCAATGAATTTGCTCCAAGCTTTTGGTGAATTGCTGATTTTGATCCTTAACAACTTTAAATTTTTCAAATCATTCACACTCCAGACTCTATCTTGGCCAGTCACGCCTTAGCTTACCTTAAAATTGTCTTTCTAAATAAAAACACACATAAAAACTACAAAGGGAAGCACCTAGCGTGCTTAAAACAAAATAAGCTAAAAGTAGCAAAATTAATTAAACAAACATTAAACTTAAACTAAAAACCTATTTGAAATGAATCATAATGACACACTAAAAGTGTGTTATCACTCACCTAAACTTGAACTATCACCTGTCCCCAGGTGATGCGACATTGAACGATAGAAGAAAATCTCAATTACAACTAATCAGGATCAGAATAATGAGGCAACTGAGATTTTTCTAGATTAATGGTCTGCTTCAAAGATTAGTTTAATTTAGCCTTGCATTTGCCTTAAAATGATCACAAGCTTAAGCTCACCAACTTCCTATTGTCACGCCAGTACTCTTGAGAAGAACAAGCTAGTCTCAATTTTGTGATTCCAATTGATTAATCTAGTGATCCAATGGTTACCTTTCTAGTTTCAAAAGGGGGGTTTTGTCTAACTCTTCTATTGACTTTTGACTCAAAATAGCTGAGACCACACTCTCCACTTATTTTCTTTTTCTTTTCTTTTTTAGCACAATGCTTCACCTTTTCACTCGACGGGATCTCACTTGTAATGAGTCCAACCTGTTATTTTGATAAAGTCATTTGTTGTTCCTCCAGTTTCGGGCACATGAACTTTTTATTTTACACACTTTGTGTGTTCATTCATTATTTATGGAGCGTGTCCTTTTTTTAGTCAAGTCTTTATTAGAGTCATACTATCCTCCCCTTAATGATTCCGTATGATTTTCACTTGTTTCCCATTTTAAACAAATTGGTTTCTGAAAAAAGGCTTTGCTAATTCTACTGACTACCAGAGGCGTGACAGAGGTCATCAGTAACCTCTGCAGCGATACTCTAAGTCAATGTTTAGCTTCATTTTCAAAAAAATTAACAGTCATATTATCTATTATTCTGAGTACAAAAAGATATTCTCTTGATCTTCGGGTTGTAATTACTTCATTCTCTTCTGTTATTCTTATTGAACACACATTTTAAACATTCAAAACGAATTATCTAACTAAACATGCAAAACTAACTAAGCATTAAAACTAACTCATACAAACACAAAACAAGAATAAACTTAACCAGGTGAATTAATCAAACATGTTCAAACCAACAAGGCTAAACCACAACCTACCAAATCCATCAAAACAACCATATCCAACAAAACAACAGAGATAATCCACATCCAGAACAATATTCTAACCAAAAGCAGATAGATAAAGAAGGGATAATGAAGGTCAGACTCAATTTACCTCTCCCCCAAACTTAGAGTAAGGACAGTGTCCCTCTGTCAGTTGATAAGGAGAGGCAAAACTGAGCTTGCCTTGAAAAGATACCACTCTAAGCACGGTGTCATACCTAGGCATGACAACGGGGCGGGTCGGGGGCGGGTTTAGCTAGCCCCGCACCCGCACCCGCCTCTCTGTTATAAACCTGCCCCCGCCCCCAAACCCAGTCGGGGGTGAAAATTTACCACCCAGACCCGCCCCCGATAGAAACGGGTTTGCCCGAACCCGCACCCGCCCCCACCAGCAAATTTTTTTATTTATAAATAGTAATAAAAATTAACAATTTTATTAAAAACTTAACCATTTTAATAATAAACTTGTTTCTAAAGATGTGAGTTTGAGTGAATGGTGAGAAATGACTAATGAAGATTTTTAATTACTTCTTCAAAAGTGAATAAATGTGATATAAAATAATTTAAATATGGGTATTAAAGTAAATATTATATGACAGGGCGGGGGCGGGTGCAGGCGGGTAGTAGCATCCCCCACCCCCGCACCCGCACCCGCAATTACAAACCGGGTTTTACCTGCACCTGCACTCGCACCCAATCAAATCGGGTTCCCCCCGTTAATTTCGGACCGGGTCTGGGCGGGCCCCGGCGGGCCCGGGTTTTCTTGCCATGCCTCATACCCTAATTTTTTACCCTAAGATTTTGCATTTTTCGTTTCGCATCGTCTGCATAGCATATCACGCATTTCATCTTGCATAATACCCAAATTATCAGCCAAAATAAATTTGTTGGATTCACAGCCGATTCGGTCAAATAAAAGTCAACTGCGCGAAAAATCAGTGGACGGAGAATTTTAAAATTGAGCCTGCAGACGTCAGTGATATTAATCTACGTTTCGCATAGTTTAATCGGGCGTGCTCAGTTAAATTTTTCGACCACTTTTTGGTCGCGTTTTGGATAGTTTAAGCTGTTTTAGCGGGTAAAATTTATTTCAAAATTTGACCAAATGTTGTATTTTTCCAATAAGTATATTTTGCACTGATCATTTTGGTGTGTTCGTTTTATTTTTTAAGCCCTTCGATTTCGGTCCAATTTATCGTTTTTAATTGTTTTTTATTTTAATTTTTCATTAGTTATTCTTTATTATTTATTTAGATTTTATATTTTAGAATTATTAAAATAGTTTAATTTTTTTTTATTTCTCATTTCCCTCTTTTTTTATATATATTTGAATTTTAATTTTTTTAGCTAATTTAAGTAAAACTTAGTTGTTAAGTTTAGAATTGGGGTTTTGTTTTTTTCTTCAATTGTAGCAACCAATTATGCACCTACTGCTACCAAATCCATGCATTGTACATAACAAAAAACATCTTTCTTTTTCATATTAACCATTACCTCTCACCCTCTAACATACACTCACGGACCCACCGTCATAACATAGACAAAATCATTTCTTTTGAGGTTCCTTCAGTGTGCATAATGTGAAAAAACCAAAACACTCGCCTATCACAACTAGCACGCATAAACATACACACTGAGAAAAAATACAAAGCTCTCACTCCATTTTTCCTCATCTACATCTTCACGTTAGACCCTTTCTTTTTTTTTCTTTCCTCAGCATACCTCATATCTTCTTCCATAAAAACACCCTAGCATCATGATGAAAAAAAAAGAACCATTTCAAAGAGCTCTTTCATCTTCATAAACTAAGGATAATCATTCCACAAAATTTCAACCTTTTTTTTTAAAGTGAAAAATAAGCAAACAAACTCTCATACATTCAACACTCTCTCTCACCCATAGCAACTTCATTGCTTTGAACTCATCCTCCCTCTTTCCACCGCTACTACAACACTCCTGCCATGAATAAGATTCTTACCACCCAAAAAAAACTTTGACTCACTCATTTTTTTACATACACATACGCAACCGCGACAATTTCAAACCATTAAACACACTCGGTGGCTCTTTAGCTAGTTCCAAAAGTTGAAAAAGATAGAATATTGAGAGGAGAAAGGTTGGTGAAATCCGCAAATCAATATTTCATGCGCAACGCCACAGTTCCTCCATCATCATTCGACATCATTGCCGTGTATTAACCTTTCGACTCACACCATACCAGTCGCCCACCCTCTATCGATCTTCACCTTTCCAAACTGATACACACACCACTCATAATCCTCACGCCACCATGTAGCGCGAGTTTTATGTGTGGTTGCGAAGCACTATCGCTTTTGGGTACTACAACTCGATTCATTTTTTATCCTATTGAAGCTGATGAAGGAAGGGAAATAGATGTCTCCAATTAACCCTGCTTGCAAACTGAGTTTAAACAGATAACTATTGGTTTACAGATGCTACAAAGATTGTGGGTCTCTCTTAGGTTATGTTGTTAAGAACACAGGGTTTAGAGTATTAGTAGGATGTTAAGACTGGTGTTTTTCGATTGATGTATGAAGGTACGAGATTTTGGGTTTTTGATTAGTGCGCTCGCTAAGATTTTTCAATCTTATGCCTATGTATTCCCGTTTAACGAAACAGGGAAATTAGAGCAATCGTAGTTCCTTCTAAAGGTGTTTTGGTGTCTTGTTCAAAGCCCAAGACATGAAGCTAAAGGTGGTTTGTATCTTGTTCAAAGCCCAAGATGTGAAGCTGAAAGGTCTATTTGTATCTTGTTCGAAGCCCAAGATGTGAAGCTAAAGGTGGTTTGTATCTTGTTCAAAGCCCAAGATGTGAAGCTGAAGGGGTTTGACTTTAGAGAATTTATCATCTCTAAAGGGGATATTTGGTCTGTTTGTCACAACTGTTGGGTGACTGATTATAAAGGAGAATTACTTTAACTGGGATGTATGAATCCAGCAATGCCATAATTTCCTTTATAAGGGATTTTTAACCTGAAGGAGAAGACTTTAACTCAATTTAGAGCAATGCCATCTTTCCTTAGGAATTTCTCATGCTAAAAGAGGGACAGTGGCGTGGATGTAAATAGTCTATAGGCTTGCCGCTTAAAGCAATTAGACGAGGGAAAAGGAGTTGTTGATGTTTGTATGCTGTGACCAAAGCATGATTTGTGCTAAAAGGTTGATTGAATCAAACGAGGATTTCTTTATACAAAGGCTAAGATGAGGCTATTGGCCCAACAAGAGGATGCTTTTGTGTCTCGTACGAAGCCCGAGATAGAGGCTAAAAGGGGATCGACTCAACAAGAGAGTCTTTTATACTCACCAAGAGAGTGATTTGTATCTCGTACGAAGCCTGAGATGGAGGCTAAGGGTGATCGACTCAACAAGAGAGTCTTTTTATACTCAACAAGAGAGTGTTTTGTATCTCGTACAAAGCCCAAGATGAAGGCTAAAAATGTTTGTTTGACTCAACAAGAGAGTCTTTTATACTCAACAAGAGAGTGATTTTGTATCTCGTACGAAGCCCGAGATGGAGGCTAAAGGAGGACCGACTCAACAAGAGAGTCTTATTATACTCAACAAGAGAGTCTTTTGTATCTCGTACAAAGCCCGAGATGAAGGCTAAAATGTTTGACTCAATAAGAGAGTCTTTTATACTCAACAAGAGAGTGATTTGATCTCGTACGAAGCCTGAGATAGAGGCTAAAAAGTTTAGCTCCGCTGGGGAGAATCATTGTACATAACCTAAGAGGAGGCTATCTATGTTGGTGACTGTTTCAGTTTAGTGACAGGTCCAGTATGTTGGTTAAAAGAGAAAATCAGTTCTTATAAAGAGACTGATTCCAGGTGAGGTTGTACTTTGGTACTGATCAGAAGATCAGGGTTATTTCCTATTCTTTAAGGAAATGGGAAATCCAAAGGGTATTGAGACTGTCCAAGTCTAGAGTTTCATCTTTTGTACAATGCCCAAGAGGAGGCACGGGCGTTAAGGGATGAGTACTAACCCTCAAATGGCCGGAGTTTTGACGCTGGAAAGACTGCTCTAGCAAAGGATGACTAAGTTCTGTCTTATACCTTTAAGAGGTCGTCAGGGTCCTTGTATTAAGCCCAAGAGAAGGCATGAGAGCTTTTAAGAAGCCGAAGGGTCCTTGTACAACGCCCAAGAGGAGGCGAGGATACTTTTAAGAAGCCTGTGGGTCCCCAAACCCTGAGAAGTTCAAGACATGCCATTCACAGAGAATAGATCAAGCCAGGAAAGTCCGAGAATTTGGAAGAAACTTAAGAGATGCCATTCACGGAGAAAAGATCATCTCTGGGTAGTTAGAGTTTCTTTGATAATTTTTAAGGGTGCTTTTAAGAAGCCTGTAGGTCCCCAAACCCCGAGAAGTTCAAGACATGCCATTCACAGAGAATAGATCAAGCCAGGAAAGTCCGAGAATTTGGAAGAAACTCAAGCGATGCCATTCACGGAGAAAAGATCATCTCTGGGGAGTAGAGTCTCTTTGACAACTTCTAAGGGTGGCAGTCTGAGAAAGGGTTCACTGAGAATGCTACCTTTCACCTCTCCATATTGTTTAACCCCAAGAGGAGGGAAGACTGTGTCTGGTAATCCTATGGGGATCTAGTTTTGACTAGGGGTGTTCAAAACCGAACCAACCCAATAGAAAACCGCAAACCAAACCAAACCAAACCGAAACCGCAAAAAACCGCATTTGGTTCGGATTTGTTCGGGTCATCTTTTAACAAAACCGCACGGTTCGGTTTGGTTTGCGGTTTGTATTTTGCAAACCGAACTAAACCAAACCAAACCACATTATGTTACACCCCAAACTTTACTTATCCCACATCTAACCCAAAACTCAAACCCATTATGTCTTAACCTTACAATTACGAAATATTTTCTCTTACTCACACTTAGCTTTTCAGTTTTAATCTTCACAAATCTCTCCTAATAATATTGCGCATTCTTCTAATCTTCTTTGCCATGTACGTCTCACCTCTTCTACACTAATCTCTCATCTCACATGTTCTTTCTTTTTCATATTCTCATTTTTATGTTACTATTTTCTCTTCTAATTATCTTTTTATCGCATCTTTCTTCTCTAATTTCACATACCTTATGTTCTTTCTTTTTCATCTTATCTAATCTCCCTTCTCCTCTATTTTTCTGTTTTATTATAATATTTTTGATATTATTTTATGCTACTATTTTTTTCCACTTTTGTTTAACTTGATTTTTGTATATTGAATGAGAATTTTTTGTCTAAATATGATGAGTTTTGCTATTATTTGGTAATGTATGAACGACTAAACACAAAGTTATGTTGTTTTCTATATATGTAAATATCACTCAACAAAAATATTGTAAAAAACCGAACCAACCGAACCAATCCAAACCGCATTGGTTTGGTTTGGTTTGGTTCAGATTTTTTTTAAAAGCCAACCGAACCAAACCAAACCGCATGTTTTTTTCTCTTGCGGTTCGGATGATTTTTAGCGTCAAAACCGCCCAAACCGCACCGCGAACACCCCTAGTTTTGACTGTATCTAAGAGCGATCAACGGGGCTTTACCTAGTGCTAGACGTAGTTGCCGGGGAACACTCTAAATAACTATACTAGTATTACACAGTTGATATTTGACAAGTATATAAAAGTTTGTGAAAGAAGACTTACAGTGAGCAGCCCCGCAACATATATATATATATGGAAGCGGGTAAACACTGACTCGGTTGTAGAGCTTCCATGCTGTTTTGTTAGTTGTTCAACAAAGAAAGCTTTGATAACAATATTATATTCAAAATCAAAGGAGAAAGTGCTTTGAAAAGATTGTTGGGGCTTACAGCTCAAGGAGAGGCCCAAAGTTTTATCAGTGATTGCACTATTGTTTTGTACATTGTACAGGGACTTATACAAGTGACTGAGGCCCAAAAGGATTTCTGTACAAAGGGATGGGTCTTACACTCTCTCAAGAGGCCCAAAGGTTTTTTTGTACAAGTGGTGGGGCTTACAGCTCAAAGAGAGGCCCATGGATTTGTTTTGAAATGGCGATCGCGCCGAGATTTTCTTTTAACGCAGAGGGACTTATACAATATCTGAGGCCCAAAATAGTTTTGGTTAAAAGGGTTTGGGTATTACACTCTACTAGAGGCCTAAAGTTGTTTAAAGAAAAAGAATGGGGCTTATAACACAAGGGTAGACCCAAGGGTTTGATTTGTTAGAAAGGCGACGACCGCGCCGAATTTTTTGACGGTATCGGGACTTATACAATACACTGAGGCCCAAATTATTTTGGTTTTCTAAAAGGGTTGGGTCTTACACTCTACTAGAGGCCCAAAGAGTTTGAAAAAATTTAATGAGGGTTGAATTAATCAAAAACCCTAATTTGTTTCCAAAATGTATTTTAATTGAATAAAAATTCAATTAAAATGATCAAAATTGTTAAACATGTGGAAAACAAATTGTGATCTTGGATTAATGTTTCAAAAATCAAGTTTTAACCTACAAAATGATTAGAAGTCATTAAAATTTGCAAAATCAAGAAGGAAAAAATATTTTAAATGTCAAAAACAATTAAAATATTAATTCTTTGTAAAAATATCAATTATATGAAATAAATAATATTTTTGGGATTTTTTGGTAAAATAAAATATTTTAACATTTTTGTAAATTATTAAAAAAAGAATCAACTCAAAATCATTAAAACTCAGAGAGAAATTAATTTTTGAATCAATTAAATAAAATCACAAAATTCAAATATTCAAATATTTGAAAAAGGGCGCCAAGAACATAGCAAGAACACGCGCCCTTCCTCTGTTTCTGCAGATTTGCATTTTCTATCCAATCTCACTGAATACTTGATGATATCATGCAATCTACATATCAGTCTACTCGTTTCAACCTCACGATCATGTCTATGGTCTTTAATTTCATTTATTTTAAACATGGAATAAGAAATCAAAGAGAAACCTCAAGAACCCTAAAATTTGCATGAAGGTTCAGAAATTCCATACGCGATTCAAACAATGCAATTGATTGAGGGAAAACACTTCATGCATGATTATGAACATATGGCCAAATTATTGTGCAGCAAAAATTGCACGGATCATAGAATTAGAATAACTCAAGCTTACCACTTGCAGCTGGTGATCGTGTTTTGTGTTAGAGGTGTTACAGCTTGGTTCCAAGGTTATGGACAACTTCCCTAGGTGCTATGGAGTGTGTCTGGATGCTTGGAGTGGATTGATTTGAGCTGGAACTGGATTTGGCACCTCAACTGCAAATCTGTCAAAGGCTTGAGCAGTTGGCTAGTGATTTTGTGATTTTGGTGTTCCAGATGTTATGTGAGTGTTTGGATCACTTCTATATGATGTTTATGAGGTGTCTGTGTGATTGGTTTGATTGGAATTGCTCTCAAACTCAAAACCCGATAGTGACTTGCTTTGGAAGGCAAAATTGGAGTAAAGAAGGAGATATTGAGGAAAGCATCTGTTTGATGGCTTTGGTGTACTCAAACTGATCACAAATGAGCTCTATTTATAGTAGAGCAAGTTTGTTTTGCAAGGAATAGTGAATGGAAACTGCTGCATAGGTTTGGCCAATGTTGAGCAATGAGAATCCAAGTCTCCTCTAGCCATTGACTAGAGGTTAGGGCACAGGCTGCTGGTTCCCTTGGTTTTGGATAAGTCTTGATTGAATTCAGTTGGCAATGGCTCAGTCCATGCCACCTTCGTGTATGCATTGAATGCTCCAATCCAAAATTGGAGTCTTGTCCCTCTTTTAGGCAATTCTAGGTTTGGCATGCTATTTTTGGTTCCAAAGACTTGGGAGGCTTGGGATCAGAGTTGGTTCCTCCTTGGTCCCCCCTTGAGGTGTTCAGATGGATAGAGTTGCTTGGAATTGCACAAATTTGGCAAATCGAGCAAAACTCCAAAACCTGCCTTGCCTTGACAGTTTTCAGCAAGGCATGTTGCCATTGTCATATCTCAGGGCTCAAGTGGAATTTGATGGAGTTCTTGGCCATTTTGGAAAGACCTCATATGATACAATAACTGTTTGATCATAATTGGTTTTGATACTTTTTGGATCCAAGTGAAAAAGGCCCCTACATTTGGAAAAAAGTGAAGGCAGATTCTGACTTAGTGAAAATTTCACTAAGTGTTGGAAAAAAGTGACATTTTCACTTTTTGTGATTTTGATCATTCCATAACTCAAAATCCATGAGGAATTAGAATGAGTGGTAGTTGAAGCTTTTGTAGAGGATAATGAGAGCTACAAATCCAGCTTTGAATGGGGAAAAATGACCTTGTGGTTTAGGAATTATGATCCTCCAAAGTTGGTACCCTAGCCACTTTGTTCCATAACTTAGAAAATTTTCTAAGTTTTTTATGGTTACCCCTTTTACAAGTTATCCCACTTTTCTTGATTTTTCTTGATGAATGATGATTCCAATCACACATTAACATCATTTTAGGGTTAAAAAACCATAATTGTGAAAAATCTCAAAAAGTCAAAGTTGACTTTTGTGCACAGTTGACTTTTTGTCAGATGAATTCCAAACTGTGCGATCCTCTATGAAATCAAGTCCTTGACCTAAATCAAACTTGATAGATTGATTTCATAGGTGTTATAGGGTGTATTGAATCATGTATTAGGGTTTGGGGAGCATGTCCTGGTCAAAAGTCAAAGATACAGTTGACTTTTTCCGCGAAACCCTAACTGTGGTTCTGATGAAACTGAAACTTGGAAACCAAGCTTCTTGGATCAATCCATTGTTCTAAATGGATCAATGTGGTGTGTTAGAGACCCTCAAATCATGTCTTGAGGTCTTGGCTCATGATTTGCCCCAAAAGTCAACTTAGGGGTGAATTAGGTCAAGAAACCCTAATTCCTGATTTTTTATGAATGTATCCCCTGAGGTTAAATTGACTTGATGATTGGGTCCATGATGTCCCTTGGAGCATCATATGTTAGGCTTTGAAGCATTGGCCCATGCCCAGAGGAAAATTTCCATCTGGAGGCCCTGGCCAACCAAACCCTAATTAATCCACTTGGAATGTTGCAGCCTTGTGCTTGATCCTTGATGTGGGAGTCCTTTTGATCCATTGTGGATGTTTGAGAGGTTTAGACAAGTTAAGGATCCTGTCATTCCTTGATTGATCCTTTGTCTAAGAGCTCTGAGAGGGCTTGAAACCCTAAGTCTGATTGTAGTGGATGCTCACCCATCTTTGGGGAGACTAATGGTTCATCCATATTGTGATGATGATTTGCACAATGATGGGAAATCTTAGTGGTCAAAATTTGGGGTTTGACACACCCGTACCGACGAAAACCACACACTTCAAGCTTCACTTTCCAACTCAAATCGCCAGTATGTAACCGCACCATAACTTTACCACAAGCTCCATTCGGACAACCACAACACAACATCATGTTAAACTCACATCAAAAGCCGAAACCCGCGTCGATACTCACACTACTTCGATCCGCCATTTCCACCTCACACAAAACAACCACTTGTGAACCTCCATAAACACTGCAAAACCATTCGTCTTCATCACCTCCTGAAAACACACCTCTCAAAAAACATTCAGCTACAAACTCCTCATTCCACTCCTCAACCTCACTGAAATACCACAACAATCCATAAACCCATAAAGCTGTTGAACAGCCACCAAGACCTCTGTACACCTACGTTTCATGTCCAACAAGCAAAAATTCATTCGAATATAAGATTCCTCTTAACACCAACAACATCCCAGTACAACAGGCCAAAGAAGAAGAAAGGAATCGAAGGCGTTGCTGTAAAATCCACTATGATCTCTCCGTGTTCGCTATTCATGTCGCCGCCACATCTGAACGTGTTTTCCGTGCCACCTCTTGTTCTGTTCGCGACAGAAGGCAGCACGCGAGGAAATCAGACTTCATGTGAAGAGGTCGAGAAAGAGAACCGAGGGTGAGATCTAGAACAGAAAGAGAGAGAATGAGATTGTGAGCAGGGGAGAGGAAGTTTGTTTGTATCATCTGAGAACCCGTACACGTGAGTTTCCAACATCAAACATTTATTTTTATTAAATTTTTTTTAATTTGTTTTATGTTAGCATTACCGGGCTCTAGGCCCATGCGAGTTGGATTCTGATTTTTTTTAACACCCCTGGTTTGTTAATTTGATTAGAACTTAGTTATAGTATTTCAATTAGAACTTAGTTTTTTTAAGATTTTTTATTAGAACTTAGTTTATTTAACTTTTAAATAGATTTTTAGCTTCTTTAGAATTTAATTTAATTAATTTTTTATTAGATTTTAGTTTAATTAATTTTTAATTAGATTTTAGTTAAATAGTTTTTAATTAGTTAATTAGTTTAATTAGATTTTTGGGTTTAATTAGAATTTGGTTTAAATGAGGTTTTATGTAATTCTTAATCAATTTGGACAATTCTCGATTTTTATTTTTAATTAATTCTTGATGTACATTTTTTAATTTATCTTCATGATACTGGTCTTGTATATTCTCTTGTGGCCTTACTTTATTTTTGGTGATTATTTGCTTCTTTGTTTTGGGCCAGATTTTCCTACGTTTACTCATGATACCTATCCATTATGATTTGATTACATGACTTGATTCTTGTTTTGTACATACACTGTTATTTGTTCATGCTCTTAACTTTGTTGTTTGCTCATTGTACATTATCTTCATGATGCCTATTTTGTTTGAGTCCAAGGGAAGGACTTGTGGTTGACTATACAGTCATGTGCATCGTATTTTATTTATTTGCATCTTTTACCCCATTGTATGATCTTAGTTTCCCCTTTAGGTTGATTCGCTCTAGGATGTACATACTTAGATTCTTGACTTTAGACAAATACCTCTTAGGTAGTTTCCCTTACGACAATTTTCTGTAGGATGTTAACTTAGACAACTTACAGTTAGTCTCCATTTTTCTCCCATGAGAGATTAGACATTAGTCATCCCTAGTTGAGATATAATTCTCCTACCCCATAACATAGTTGAGAAAGATGTAGATTCTTTTCCGCTTGAGAGAGGTATGTGGCATACTCGTCGATTTTATATCCGAGTCAGTGCCCTTCTCTCATTGTGAAGCAAAAGTCCATCTTCCGTATGTTTGTGGTGGTTCAGTTGAGTATTCTCCTTAAGATCACAACTTGTCTCTTCTCCTAACCAACCAACAAACATTTCTTTTATCCGTAGTCCGAACTACGGACGCTCTGATTTCTCAAAGTTCCTTTTGAGAATACGTAGGCACAAGGTCAATCCTTGGCGAGCAACCTTTTCTTACACCCTTTTACCCTCATTGAGGGGAACTACGAATGCTCTGATTCCATTCCCGTCAGGATACGTAGGCACGAGATGCGATGTCTTGGCGAACATACTTAGGAATAACACCTTAGGTCTTCCTTTCCCTTTTACCCTTAACAAATAAAAAATAACAAATAACACAATAAAACAAGAGGTTCGTGTAGAGTACTACAGATACTTAGGATGCTAGCACCTTCCCTAGGTATAACCAACCCCCGAACCTTATATTCTCTTTGCTTTGTTTTTGCATTGCATATTTTGGGTTATTCGTTCTTTTTCCTTCCCTTGGATAAATTAAAGATCGGTGGTGAATTAAGATTTGTGATTCAAGTTAATTCAATAGCTTGATATCTGATTCTCACCGCGACAGAAATGGCGACTTCACTGGGGACAATCTTGAGGGTTGAGCCTAACTTGTTTTACATGTGTTATTTGTTGTATATTTGTATACTTGTATATCTGTATATCTGTATATATCTGTATCTGCTTGGGTTTTTCTGTATGCAGGGTGGTTACCTTGAGTGGTGAGGATATGTCGTATCCCTGGACTTGAGTGCACCTATAATAGGAAGATGGTATATTCAAGGAGAAATTGAGGGAGTCGATTCCCGAAAAAGTTGACTTGAGAAACCACCACTCAGTGGAGGCCCTCTTGGGAGTAGTCGTGTTGAACGAATAATTCGTGAAAACATTACTACTTTCGACCTAGAAGCTCGTGACACTGATGACCATTAGTCACCTTTTAACCCCACTTGGACTTTTTAGGACGTAGTGCAATGGCTATGAGGGAGTAGTCCCAAAATAGTTGATACGCGATACTACACTCGGACGAGACTCTCTTGGGAATATTATTGACTACCGAGTTATTTGGGAAATCGATAATATCCGAAAGATGGGTTGTTGACTCTGGGAACTTTTTAGAACCCTGTTCTATAGATCATAAACCCTTAGAACACACCATGCAGGATGGGTAGACCATGGCTCCATGCTCGTGATCTTCAAACCTAGGCCCTTGTTTGTTTGCATGTATATATGTGAATATGTGAATAAGTGTATACCTGTGTTTGTGCATTCATGCATCCATGCATCCATGCACCTTTTTTTCCAACTTCTTCAAGGAACTTAGAGTTATTTTGCAAACATCATAAGTTTTACCATGGATTTTGGGAAGTTGTACTCCGTTTTGTAATCCTTCAAAAATTTTAATGAAATGGGATTTTCAGTTATCAAAAAGTGTTATCCATTTTATGGTGTTTGCAAATATAACTTTGGAGTTCCTTGAAATTCATTTGCATTTGCATAACATACATCATGTAACATTGCATCATTTGCATGCCTTTCCATTACAACAGCTCATTCGGCCTTCTATCCTTGTATGAATCAGCTGATTTCTTGGCATTCATACCGAGCTTGAAGTAGTTACTGAAGGATAATGGAG
Organism: Lathyrus tuberosus; assembly: GCA_022829125.1. Lineage (NCBI taxonomy): Eukaryota > Viridiplantae > Streptophyta > Magnoliopsida > Fabales > Fabaceae > Lathyrus > Lathyrus tuberosus. The sequence continues at coordinate 5,533,390 of JALAZF010000103.1, forward strand.
AGGACAGAGAATGCGGATCCCATGTCAGGCTTTAGAGTGATGACTAACCCGATGTTTGGTTTTCCTCCTGACAACGACGCTCCACAAGGGGATGTTCCTATTCAACCTCATCCTGTGCAAGATAACCCGGTTTTTCAAGTTGATGGAAGAGATTCTCGATTTTCGAGATATATGCCAAATCCTTAGAATGTCCATCCTGTGATAAAGGTGAATGATCCTAGGGTTGCAGAAATCGAGAAAGGAGTTTGTGATCTCGAGGAACAATTGAAGATGATGAAAAGACTCAATGTATCTGGTCTTAAGGCCCATGACTTGTGTCTGGTTCCGGGCGTGGTTATTCCCCCGAAGTTTAAAACGCCTATCTTTGAAATATACAAGCTATCTAAGGTACCACTTGACGATGTTCTTTCGAAAGATGACTGCTTATATCGACAACAACAAGTTGATTATTCACTACTTTCAAGAAAGTTTATGTGGGGCATCCTTGATGTGGTATATGAAGTTAGAAAGAAACCATATTCAGTCTTGGGAAGACCTAGCTGATGCTTTTGTGAAGCAGTACAATTACAATATGGACATGGCTCCAGATAGCGATTAGTTGATAAGCATGAGTCAGAATGACAACAAATTCTTCAGGGAGTATGCACAACGGTGGAAAGAATTGGCAGCCCAGGTTTATCCACCACTTCAAGAGAAAAAACTGGCCAAGATGTTTCTAAAAACACTGTCAGACTCTTATTATGCCAGGATGGTAGGCGTTGTGCCATTAGAGTTATCTAAGATTGTGGAAGTTGGAGTCAACATCGAGGACGCGTTCAGAAGTGGAAGAATCCAAGATGACTCGAATAGCCAACCTAGTGAAGAGAAATTTGTTAGTGATTCCCAAGAGGAAAAAAATGTTGAAGTTGATACAATTTTGGATTCTCCTCAGATCTTGCAAGCTTCAGTTCCGGTGCCTTATCGCCAATATCATTATGCAGCGCCTGTTCAATGCCAGCAACCGAAACTTCCTGGACTTTTGTGCCAGCAACAAAGGAGTTGGTTTCTCAAGATCAATGTTAGAATTGACAAGCTCGGAATCTAAATTATCATAATCAGCGCCAAAATCAGCAGAGACCTCCTAATAGTCCAGAAGGAGAAACTCGCCAGTTTGATCCAATCCCAATGACTTACAGTCAATTGTGGTCTTATCTTGCCCGAAACTCGATGATGACACCCCCAAAAACCAGAGCCATGAAATCTCGTCTTCCTTGGTACAATCCAAATGCCAGTTGTGAATTTCATGATGGAGTGTTGGGGCATTCGATCGAAGAGTGCAAGGTTTTCCAAGAAAAGGTTCAAGAGATGATCGACGATGAGGTGTTGAACTTCAAAGGAGAAAGCCCATTTGTGGATAGAACACCTTTGTGCTGATAGATATAAAGACTTAAGAGAGTCCTTTCAAAGCCGGTGAAATCAGGAGGAGAGCTCATTCCCAAGATCATCAGACTGTTTATTTATTTGCTTGCATCTGTTGTTATTTCTTTGATTGTAAAAGCATGATTTGCATGTAAGAACTTGTTTGTTTTGAATGTTTAATGCAATGGATATGTTTGTCTTGAAGAAATCCATTCGTATTCACTCATAAAATGTTTCTTTCTATTTTATAATGCCAAAGCTACCCAATCTCTTGCCTAGTCAAAGAATTGGAGGGAGGATGACGAAATAAAAAATGCAAGGTCTCTTGTCGTATGCTTTTGAATAAAACCCTGCTGATGATGTAAGGCATTGTTTCAAATCTCCAAACACCGGAGATATAAGGGAGATAGACCTCTTTAACCCCTTTGAGCCTTGAAGTAGGAGTTTCCTTCCAAATAAAAAAAACTCAATTTTAACCTGGGGTAGGGTAGTTCTCAGTTAACTTGGTTATGCGTTCATGCAAGACACCTTTCATATAAAGGTTGCACTCACAAATTTTCCTTCGTACGCATCAAGCAAGTGTCGAAGATGTCTTTCAAGTCAAATGTCAATGATGGTTCACCATAATCATTAAGCTGGTTAATCACTTTCCTTACTCCAAGAATGAGTCGAGTCCCTTTCAAGGAAAAAGTAAGAAAGATGGGAAGCTCATGACCTTGCCTTATACAAAAAGGTTTGTATGACAACCAAAAAGAGGAAATCTTTAAAACTTTCACCATGAAAATACTCAATTGCAATCATTTTGGTAAGGAAGTAGTGATTGCCATTTCAAAAGGCCCTTGACTTCTGAACCATCATTACTATCATCAGTGTAATTTTCAACCTGTGGGAACCTGAATGTATAGTCTGAGTTGACTGAGCATATGATTGGAGAACATCAAGAATAAGGGGTAGGTACAAATAAACTTTGAGCCTTATATCCTTTGTTTCATAAACCGTGAACCAAGCCACGTTATAACCCTCAAAAGACCTAATTGAAGCAGGGTTTATCTCGAAAGCATACTCGATGAGATAACGTCTCCTGACTCCTATGAGCTATGCTCAAAATTGGTGTTGGCTTTGTAAAAAAAATTAATTTCATATCCTAACTAGTGATTCGGTCACAAGTTATTGTGATATCCTTTTAATAAAAAACATCAAGACTAGCATGTGTGTTACATTAGCAGTTTTAGAATTAACATCTTTCTGCTCGCTAACATTGCTTGATATCATAGAAGCTTGCATATGAACAACAGCGACGAGCTCAATCTTTTGAGACTTGAAACTCTGATGAGTAAATGGCGAATCATTTCAAAAGGATGATCATATCCAAAGGCATGTTGATTGAAGACTTTGCTGAACAAGGGCAAGTTGTTTCTCAGTTGTTGCTTTCACTGTCTGAGCATTCCTAAGGAACAAGTTTGAAGACTCAAGTGTGCATAATACAGTCGATCTGGGGCAGTTACCTCGAGATTCGATAAATCTCTCCAAGAGTTGGAAGACATTTGGAACATTGTGGATGCCAAGTTTTCTGTAAAATCCTCTTGAGATGACTTCTTCTCCTAATCCATGTGATCTGGGGCATGTGAGAATCGAAGATTATTCTGATCCATTCACAACAACTGTTGTTCGAAATGGCGACTACCATGCAGTTCATCAATGCAGAACAACATTGTTCTCATAACATTCTTCACCCCTGTCCCTAGTAAGTTTCTACTTCAGTGGTCATGATAATTCCCCGGTGAGTCTACTTCAAGAAATTATGGCAAGATTGATGCAAGAATTCCCCAGATTGGTGACCTAAGAATTCCCAGTGAATTTCCTTAGCTTCAACCTTCCTAGTGAAGTGAATGTTATTTCACTCCTCAGTGAATCTCTCAGCTTCAGTCTTCCCCGGTGAAGTGGATGTTTATTTCATCCCCATGAAGTCTCAACTCTGACATCTTCAGCCACGACTTTAATCTGAGCTTCCCCATTGAAGTGGATATTTATTTTATCCCCCGTGAGGCCTCAGCTCTGGCATCTCCAAAAATTTCGCTCAGACTACTTCAGTTCGTAGTGGATATTTATTTTATCCCCTATGAAGTCTCTCTCTAATCATGAGTCTGATCCTTTCCTAGTGTATCTTTCTCATCCCCAACAGAGTAACCAGATTCATCTTGACAATCCCCTAAGAGAAGTCATGATGTTCATCCCCAAGTGGAGTACTCTCTTTTACCCAGAGATGTTTGAAGCCTTGAAGCAGGATTTTGGATCCCAGATGTGGATTTCCATTCATCCCTAGTGATGCTTCTATCTTGCAAAGATTGGTCGAGTATCCTTATCGAGATGTTGATTTCATCTCCAGTCTACTTCTCTTCATTTTGTTTTGTCAGCATAAGCATAGCATGACATACATTCATTCGTGTAGATACATGGCATATGTGCATTTTGCATTCTTTGATACTTGCTTATTTGTTACTTTGGCTGCGTTTATGCCCAAGTGACTGGGTGTGTCTTCTCCCTCCAAGTAGAGTCGTCAGCCCTAAGAAGAAAGTGCACATCCTTTCTAATTCCCCACAGAGTTCGATCCTCGTGGAAGATGGTTGCCTTAGTTTTCTTTTCCATTTTTGGATAAAGATAAACCCTAGTTGAGTTCATTCCTCAATGGGTAGAGTCTTGTTTGAACGCTTCTCTTCAGTTATTTCCTGAATTGAACTTTGGTCCCTGACAATCAAAATTTTGAATCTCTCTAGGCTTGTGAACCTAGATCGAGTGTGCATTTATTTTACACTTTGTCTCCCCAGGAAGAATCTACTTGAAGATCACCCTTGAAGACAAAATCTTTCTCTAGCAATCTTTACCCGGACAACAAGTGGCAACCTCTTTATTTGAGCAGCTTGTTTTGTTCTCAGGTTTTCCCATCTGGATGGAAAATGGCAGTCTCTTTTCAAGACAGTTTGTTTATCCATAGAAGTTATCAAAATTATCAACTTCCCTCCATCAAATGGCACTCGCCGAAAATCCGTGAGACAAGTTTGTTGAAGACTTTACAAGTATTTCTCTTTATTTGAGAATTCCTGTTACAAGGATTTTATTTGCTTCTGCAATTTCAAACTACAACAATATTTCTCCTCAGTGATATTCTCCCAGTGAGTCCACTATCCAATTTGCTTTCATCAAATGACGTCTCCTCGAGAAGTTTGGTGAAGATTCAGTTGGTCTTTCTCTTTATTTGAGAAGATATATTTACAAGTCAACCGGTTAGCATCTCTTTTGAAGATCCCTGGTGAAACTTCCAAATCTCCAATAAATTATGGATTCCCGTTGAAGTCCTATATCTCCAGTGAAGTTCTAATCCCCTGTGAAGATACTCTCCCATAAGTATCCCTCTTTCCAGGAAGAAACTGAGACCAGTCCGCGGTCCAAGACCCGGTACGAGGGGAGGTTTTTTACCCTTTTCAAGCTAAAGGTGCTTGATCAAAGAAGAAATTGAGACCAGTCTGTAGTCAAGCGAAGACCTTGATTGAAGAAGAAACTGAGACCAGTTTGTGGTTTATGACCCGGTACAAGGGGAGGTTTGTTTACCCTTTTCAAGCTAAAGGAGCTTGATCAAAGAAGAAACTGAGACCAGCCCGCAGTCCAAGACCCGGTACGAGGGGAGGTTTGTTTACCCTTTTCAAGCTAATGGAGCTTGATCAAAGAAGAAACTGAGACCAGTCTGCGGTCCAAGACCCAGTACGAGGGAAGGTTTGTTTACCCTTTCTAAGTGAAAAACCTTGATCAAAGAAGAAACTGATACCAGTCCGCGGTCTAAGACCCGGTACGAGGGGAGGTTTGTTTACCCTTTTCAAGCTAATGGAGCTTGATCAAAGAAGAAACTGAGACCAGTCTGCGATCCAAGACCCAAGGCGGGGGGAAGTTTATCATCCTTTTAAACAAATCATTTGATTCTTTGAAGTTAGCTCTATTTCAGATTCTTTGGTTAATCTCGGTAGTAGATTCTCCGATAAATTTTAAAATAGAACTTTCATCAAGCCTCGGCAGAAGGTATTTTCTTTCATTTTCTGGAAAGTCTCGGCAGAAGATTTCCAGTAGACCTTGGCAGTAGGTATTTTATTATATTTTCCTGGCAAGTCCCGGCAGAAGATTTCCAGTAGACCTCGGCAGAAGGTGTTTCAGTTGTAAATTCTCTGGTTATTCTCGGCAGTAGATCTCCAGTAGATTTCGGGAGAAGATGTTTCATTCTTTCCAGAATCTCGATAGTAGACTCTCTGGTTAACTCTGATGCATCTTTAAACTCCAACAAATAGTTGTCTTCTTTTTAGATTCTCTGGTTAATCTCGGCAGAAGATTCCCCAGTAATTTTGACAGTTGACACATTCTTCAATAAAAACCTTTGCAAAAGATGTTCCCATATGAGGTCTAAGTCTCGGCAGCAGACTCCTCTAGTGAATATCTCTTGAAATCCCCACAGTTGGCCTCAACAATAGGTTCTCCAAGTGGATGCTATTAGAAGATTTTGTCACAAGTTCATCACCCTGCGTTTAAGATATCTTATGATTATCAGTTGGTAGTCTCATCCCAGTTGGAGTTGAGTCTCATCCCCAGTGGTGTTGAACCTTTTCCCCGTGGAGTCTTGCTTTGTTTGCTAAGTCGTCCTCGTCGGGTATTTCTTTCTTTAGTTGTGCTTCAGCATTTTCCGTATATAGTTATCCCCTGTGGCATCTTTCCCCACGGGATCTTTGTCTTGCATTCATATCATATCATATCATATCATATCATGTGCATTTTGTGGCATCTTAGGGCCAAAACATGTTCATGTTTGTATTTAAGTCTCTCCTATCTTGTCGAGACGAAGATTTCAATCTCCATATCTCCAGATAGAAGAAACATAAATATGGGCATCTGTCATACCCTAATTTTTGACCCTAAGATTCTGCATTTTTCGTTTTGCATCGTTTGCATAGTATATCATGCATTTCATCTTGCACAATACCCAATTTATCAGCCAAAATAAATTTGTTGGATTCACAGCCGATTCGGTCAAATAAAAGTCAATTGCGCAAAAAATCAGTGGACGGAGAATTTTAAAATCGAGCCTGCGGACGTCAGTGATATTAATCTACGTTTCGCGTAGTTTAATCGGGCGTGTTCAATTAAATTTTTCGACCACTTTTCGGTCGCGTTTTGGACAGTTTAAGCTGTTTTAGCGGGTAAAATTTATTTCAAAATTTGACCAAACACTGTATTTTTCCAATAAGTATATTTTGCACTGATCATTTTGGTGTATTCGTTTTATTTTTTGAGCACTTCGATTTCGGTCCGATTTATCTTTTTTAATTTTTTTTATTTTAATTTTTGATTAGTTATTCTTTATTATTTATTCAGATTTTATATTTTAGAATTATTAAAATAGTTTAATTATTTTATTTCTCATTTCCCTCCTTTTTTTTATATATTTGAATTTTGATTTTTTTTTTGCTAATTTAAGTAAAACTTAGTTGCTAAGTTTAGAATTGAGGTTTTGTTTTTTTCTTCAATTGTAGCAACCAATTTTGCACCTACTGCTACCAAAGTCATGCACTGTACATAACAAAGAGCATCTTTCTTTTTCATATTAACCATTACCTCTCACCCTCTAACATACACTCACGGACCCACCTTCATAACATAGACAAAACCATTTCTTTTGAGGTTCCTTCAGCGTGCATAATGTGAAAAAACCAACACATTCACCTATCACAACTAGCACGCATGAACATACACACTGAGAAAAAAATACAAAACTCTCACTCCATTTTTCCTCCTCTACACCAACACGTTAGACCCTTTCTTTTTTTTTTCTTTCCTCGGCATACCTCATATCTTCTTCCATAAAAACACCCTATGTAACATCATGATGGAAAAAAAAAACCATTTCAAAGAGCTCTTTCATCTTCATAAACTCAGGATAATCATTCCACAAAATTTCAACCTTTTTTTTCTAACAGTGAAAAATAAGCAAACAAATTCTCCTCCATTCAACACTCTCCCCCACCCATAGCAACTTCATTGCGTTGAACTCATCCTCCCTTTTTCCACCGCTACTACAACACTCCTTCCATGAACAAGATTCTTACCACCCAAAAAAAACTTTGACTCACTCATTTTTTTCACATACACATACGCTACCGCCACAGTTTCAAACCATTAAACACACTCAGTGACTCTCTAGCTAGTTCCAAAAGTTGAAAAAGGTAGAATATTAAGAGGAGAAATATTGGTGAAATCCGAAAATCAATATTTCATGTGCGAAGCCACAGCTCCGCCATCATCATTCGACATCACTGTCGTGTATTAACCTTTCGACTCACACCATACCAGTCGCCCACCCTCTCTCGATCTTCATCTTTCCAAACTAATACACACACCACTCATAATCCTCACGCCACCCGTGCCGACGAAAACCACACACTTCAAGCTTCACTTTCCAACTCAAATTGCCAGTATGTAACCGCACCATAACTTTACCACAAGCTCCATTCGGACAACCACAACACAACATCATGTTAATCTCACATCAAAAGCCGAAACCCGCGTCGATACTCCCACAGCTTCGATCCGCCATTTCTACCTCACACAAAACAACCACTTGTGAACCTCCATAAACACTCATAACCAAGCACTGCAAAGCCTTTCGTCTTCATCATCTCTTGAAAACACACCTCTAAAAAAACATTAAGCTACAAACTCCTCTTTCCACTCCTCAACCTCACCGAAATACCACAACAATCCGTAAAACCATAAAGATGTTAAACAACCACCAAGACCTCCGTACACCTTCGTTTCATGTCCAACAACCAAAAACTCAATCGAATATAAGCTTCCTCTTGACACCAACAACATCCCAGTACAACAGGCCAAAGAAGAAGAAAGGATCGAAGGTGTTACCGAAAAATCCACTATGATCTCTCCGTGTTTGCTATTCACGTCGCCACCAAATCTGAACGTGTTTTCCGCGCCACCCCTTGTTCTGTTCGCGACGGAAGGCAGCACGCGAGGAAATCGGACTTCATGTGAAGAGGTCGAGAAAGAGAACCGAGGGTGTGATTCAAAACAGAAAAAGAGAGAAATGAGATTGTGAGCAGGGGAGAGGAAGTTTGTTCGTATCATCTGGGAACCCGTACACGTGAGTTTCCAACGTCAAACTTTTCTTTTTATTATATTTTTTAATTGGCTAAAATACAGTTTTGGTCCCCCTGTTTGTCAAAATTTACGGTTTTGGTCCCCCTATTTTTTTTTTAACAGTTTTGGTCCCCCACCCCAATTTTGGCCCAAAAAAAGTGATGAACAGTAACTTGTTCGTACATGTCCGTACACGAACAGTACACGTCCGTACATGAACAGTGAGGGGTGGGGGACCAAAACTGTTTAAAAAAAAACAGGGGGACCAAAACTGTGAATTTTGACAAACAGGGGGACCAAAACTGTATTTTAGCCTTTTTAATTTGTTTTATGTTAGCATTACTGGGCTCTAGGCCCATGCGAGTTGGATTCTAATTTTTTTTACACCCCTGGTTTGTAATTTTGATTAGAACTTAGTTATAGTATTTCAATTAGAACTTAGTTTTTTAAAGATTTTTTTACTAGAATTTAGTTTATTTAACTTTTAATTAGATTTTTAGCTTCTTTAGAATTTAATTTAATTAATTTTTAATTAGATTTTAGTTTAATTAATTTTTAATTAGATTTTAGTTATATAGTTTTTAATTAGTTAATTAGTTTAATTAGATTTTAGGGTTTAATTAGAATTTGGTTTAAATGAGGTTTTATGTAATTCTTAATCAATTTGGACAATTCTCGATTTTTATTTTTAGTTAATTCTTGATGTACATTTTTTAATTTATCTTCATGACACTGGTCTTGTATATTCTCTTGTGGCCTGACTTTATTTTTGGTGATTATTTGCTTCTTTGTTTTGGCCCAGATTTTCCTACGTTTACTCATGATACATATCCATTGTGATTTGATTACATGAATTGATTCTTATTTTGTACATACACTGTTATTTGTTCATGCTCTTAACTTTGATGTTTACTCATTGTACATTATCTTCATAATCCCTATTTTGTTTGAGTCCAAGGGAAGGACTTGTGGTTGACTATACAGTCATGTGCATCGCATTTTATTCATTTGCATCTTCTACCCCATTATATGATCTTAGTTTCCCCTTTAGGTTGATTCCATCTAGGATGTACATACTTAGATTCTTGACTTTAGACAGATACCTCTTAGGTAGTTTCCGTTAGGACAGTTTTCCTTAGGATGTTAACTTAGACAACTTACAGTTAGTCTTCTTTTTTCTTCCATGAGAGATTAGACATTAGTCATCCCTAGTTGAGATATAATTCTCCTACCATATGACATAGTAGAGAAAGATGAAGATTCTTTTCCGCTTGAGAGAGGTATGTGGCATACTCGTCGATTTTATATCTGATTCAGAGCCCTTCTCTCAATGTGAAGGAAAGATCCATCTTCCGTATGTTTGTGGTGGTTCAGTTGAGTATTCTCCTTAAGATCACAACTTGTCTCTTCTCCTAACCAACCAACAAACATTGCTTTTATCCGTAGTCCGAACTACAAATGCTCTAATTTCTCAAAGTTCCTTTTGAGAATGCGTAGGCACAAGGTTAATCTTTGGCGAGCATCCTTTTCTTACACCCTTTTACCCTTATTGAGGGGAACTATGAATGCTCTGATTCCATTCCCGTCAGGATACGTAGGCACGAGATGCGATGTCTTGGCGAGCGTACTTAGGAATAACACCTTAGGTATTCCTTTCCTTTTTACCATTAACAAATAACAAATAACATAATAAAACAAGAGGTTCCTGTAGAGTACTGCAGATACTTAGGATGCTAGCACCTTCCCTAGGTATAACCAACCCCCGAACCTTAGATTCTCTTTGCTTTGTTTTTGCATTGCATATTTTAGGTTATTTGTTCTTTTTCCCTCCCCTTGGATAAATTAAAGATCGGTGGTGAACTAAGATTTGTGATTCAAGTTAATTCAATAGCTTGATATCCGATTCTCACCGCGACACTCGGAGCCTGTTGCTTTTACGAATGACCTCATCTTGCAACTTCTTCTTCCTGGCTTCCTTCTTCGCAGCAGCTTTGACTTCAGCTTTCTTTGGCTGCTCTGCTTCAGCGGCAACCTCATTCATGACTATCTCTGGCTCTTCATCTTTCTCCACATCTACCTTCACATTTCCTTTTATTCTTTGTACTTTTCTTCAGGGCCTTTTTCTGGGGCCTTTTCACAGGCACTTCAGCAGGCTTGATAGTAACTTCCTTTGAATGGCGTTGCTTGACATGAGTCACTTCTGGAGTAGTCACCAGAGTGGCGACTGGAGTCTTGTCTTCACCTCCCTTGCTTCCAGTTTCCTCTTCTTGATTCTCTCTTTCAAAAAATTTATTTGCCTCCATTTTGTAGGATTTTGGGGATGACTCCTCTGTACTTGAATAGTATTTTGACAAATTCTTAACAACATGATCTTCCTCCTTCTCCAATCCTTCATTTTCTTCTGGGAATTTGTCTTCAAAAACTTCATTTTCCACAAGTGGGTCAGCAACTAGAGCTTCTTTATTTTGCCTTCATTCCTTCTTCATTTTCTTCTTCTTAGGGGAGCTCAGCGTGTCTTCTACATACATGGATTTACTCGCCTTTAAAACATCAATAACCTTCTCACTCTTCTTCTTTTCAGACGGGGTTGGCTTCTCCTTCTTAGACACGACACTGCTCGACCCTAGTGCTTCTACACCAGTCTTCTTCTTCTCACCCTTACTCTTATTTTCCTTCTTTTTCTTCTTAGATTCCTTTTTCTTCTCAGACCTCTGCTTAACAACCACTGGTTCAGATTCTTCATTTTCCTCCTCCAGCTCTCCAATAATGTGATTTGGAAATGATGGAGGGTTTAGTAAACTTGACGGGTACTGAATAGCACTTATCCGCTCCCGCCACTCAAATTTTTCTTTTTGAAACTTGAAAAAGTCACGCTAATCCTTCTGCGTTTGCAACAACACATCCCACAAAACACCATATAATTTAGGAACCTCCTCTCCTTCAAACTTCCCATGTCGTTCCTCTCTAGACCTCTTCCTAGCCCTTGGCTTCATCAGAGTTTGAATGGACGATTTGTCAAAAGCAGCTTAAGGCATGGAAATTTCATCAGTGGCATTTTCAAGCACACCTTGGCGTCTGCACAACAAGTTAACCAAACAAGGAAAGTAGAACATTTCATATTTCTTCCTTGAACAAGCTTAGATCTCCTGAACTATTATTCTTCCAACATTGATTTTGCTTAAGGATGTGTTACAATAGAGCAATAACAATCTATACGTACTAAATGTCTTGTTGTGTGTTGTTGGCCTTAAAGAGTGATTGAGAAACTGATACCACACCATAGCTTCTGGCTGCAAGTCCATTCTCCTTACCGTTTTCTCAGAGCTCGACTCAAGCCAAGTAGTTCTTGGATTACAAAGAGACTGCATGTACACTTCATAGTCTTGATCATCATATTTCTCCAATAGTTCTTGATATTCGTCATTCTTCTCCACCAAGCTCAGAGTAATAATGATAGTTACCTTAGAATACACCACTTTGGTACCCCTAACAATTACTTCCATCCTCTTGTTTGCAGGATCAATGAAATTTGATTAGAACTCTTTCACCACAAAAATTTTGTATAGCCCTAGTTGCTTGCAAATTTTCGTCCATTTCAGGTTTTGATTGTAACCTCAATATCCCTTGGGATACCGAGATTGTCTTCTTGGTTGTCAAACACAAATCCCCTTTCCGAGAGCACACCCATGCCGCTAAAGTGATCAGTGAAACGCCGGAAAGCTTCACTATTTATGAAAGTTTCAGCAACATCCGGTTCTTCGTCAGAGTAGACGACATGAGGGGTGGCGTTCTTTCTCACCACCTTTTTCATGTGATTTCCAGCTTGAATCTCCATAAGTGTTATTTTGGAGAGAAGTTAGGGCTTTTGTTTCAGAGAGAGAAATTTGGGGATGAATGCAAGAGAGAGAAAATGAAATTGGAGTGAGAAGTGTTTTTGTGTGAAAGAAAGCTGTTTGTGAAAATTAGGGTAAGAATTGAAACGACGGTTGATGCGATGGAGGAAGAGTGGGAAATTTTATAATTTTTTGTAGAAAATGTTTGTTTCGCCAGTTGGCGTGTAGCAGTGAAATCTCAGTCTGATGTGTCAGACATTTGCAATAATGACGTGATTACCCAGGGGTTCTAAGTGCGCGAGCTCTTCCCACGCTTTTTCTCTCTCCTTGACCAACCCTTTTGTCTTCCCTGAATAAAAGTATTAGGAAATAATGCCAGCTCAGCATCAATCCTACTTTCCACACTTAGAAAAATACTTTCTTTGACTTTCACATTTTTCTTCTCTTCTCGTTGAAATTATTTCCAGGTGTCGTGACACCACTTGGCACTTTGTCATTCACCATAAATTAAATCACTTGTACAAACTTAAAAAAAATCATTAAGCTGGGTTGCCTCCCAGTAGTGCTATTTTAAGGTCTTATAGCCTGACCAAAACAAAAGCTCTTTAATCAATGAGGTTAAGGGCGCCCCTTGTGTTGTTTGAGGGGTCACCAAAGTAAGTTTTGATCCTTTGACCATTCACTTTGAATATCTCACCAATTTTTTCATTCAACAAGTCCATTGCCCCATGAGGGTAGATTTTCATCAACTTAAAAGGTCCTGACCATCTTGATTTCAATTTTCCAGGGAATAGTTTCAATCTAGAGTTAAAAAAACAAAAATCTTTGTCCTTCCACTAATTCCTTCTTCTGGCATTTACTGTCATGCCACCTTTTAGTTTTTTCTTTTTACATCTCAGCATTTTCATATTAGAATAACCTATGCTCCTCTAACTCGTTGAGTTGAAGCATTCTAGCTTGACCAACAGATTTTAAATTGAAGTTCATTTGCTTAACGACCTAAAAAGCTTTGTGCTCTAACTCAATGGGTAAGTAGCAGACATTCCCATAAACAACTCTATAATGAGACATGTCTAAAGGAGCCTTATAAGCATTTATGTATGCCCAAAGAGCTTCATCCAAGTGTTTAGACCAATTTTTCCTTGTGGGGTTAACAACCTTTTCCAAAATTCTTTTGATCTCTCTATTAGACAACTCAACTTGGCCACTTGTTTGAGGATGGTAAGCTGTAGAAACCTTGTGTTTGATCCCATATTTTGCCATCAGACTTTCAAAGATTTTATTGCAAAAATGGGAACCCCCATCACTGATGATGGCTCGAGGCGTGCCATACCTTGACAGAATGTTTTTTAGCAAAAATTTGGTCACGACTCTAGTATCATTAGCGGGAGTTGCTACCGCTTCTATCCATTTAGACACGCAATCTACAACCACTAAAATGTACATATTTCCAAAAGATTGAGGGAATGACCCTATAAAGTTAATGCCCCATACATCAAAAATTTCAATTTCAAGGATGTTGGTGAGAGGCATTTCTTGCCTCATGGAGATATTTCCTACTTTTTGACATTTATCACACTTCTTGACCAATTCATGAGCATCTTTAAAAAGAGAGGGCCAGAAATAACCTGATTACAACACTTTTGCAGCAGTTCTAGTTCCTCCAAAATGTCCTCCATAAGGAGCATTATGACAGGCATACAAGATCTGCCGTGCCTCTGGTTGATCTACACATCTTCTCAGCAGTTGGTCAACACATCTTTTGTAGAGGAAAGGTTTGTCCCAAAAATAACATTTGGTCATATGGAAAAACCTTTTCTTCTGTTGGAAGTTGAAATCAGGGGGAACATATCTGCTAACCAGGTAGTTGACAATATCAGCATACCATGGTGTCACGCTAGTAGTTATCAACAATAATTTTTCATCAGGAAAAGCTTCTTGGATTTCTCCATTGTTGTTGTGCTGTACTTCCTCTGGAAATCTTGAGATATGGTCTGCAACTGAATTCTCCACACCATTCTTGTCTCTAATCACTAGGTCAAACTCTTGTAGCAAGAGTACCCATCTAATAAGCCTCGACTTAGCATCCTTCTTAGCAATCAAATACTTGATGGCTACATGATCTTTGTATACAGTGACTTTTGTTCCAACCAAATAAGGTCTAAACTTGTCAAATGCAAAAACTACAGCAAGCAGCTCCTTCTCAGTTGTGGTGTAATTAATTTGTGCTTCTTAGTATGAAAAACTTTGTTATGTCTTTGACCCAGTACTTTTCCAATAGCAAAGTCACTTGCATCACACATTAGCTCAAAGGGTTTTGACTAGTCAAAAGTATTCACATTGGGTGCAGAAATTAGGGCTTTCTTTAATAAATTGAAAGAGTCCATGCATTCCTAGATGAAGATATATGGCACGTCATGTTGCAGCAGCTGGCACAGTGGTTTGGTAATTTTTGAAAAATCCTTGAGAAACCTTCTGTAAAATCCAACATGCACTAGAAAACTTCTGATTCCCTTAATGTTAACTGGTGGTGGCAGTTTCTCTATTACATCCACTTTGGCTTAATCCATCTTCAAACCTTTCTTTGAAATTTTATGCCCAAGAACGATTCCTTCTTTTACCATAAAATGGTATTTCTCCCAATTCAGCACCAAATTATTTTCTTCACATCTAGCCAGCACCAAATCCAGGTTTTTCAGGCATTTCTTGAACGATTCTCCAAAGACAGAAAAATCATCCATGAAAACTTCCATGGAATTTTCAATGATGTCTGAAAATATGGCCATCATACAACGTTGAAAGGTGGCTGGAGCATTGCACAGCCCAAATGGCATTCTTCTGAAAGCAAATGTACCATAAGGACATGTGAATGTTGTCTTTTCTTGGTCTTCAAGAGCTATGGAAATTTGATTATACCCATAATATCCACCTAAAAAACAATAATACTCCTTACCACCCAATCTGTCCAACATCTGGTCAATGAACGATAGAGGAAAATGATCCTTCCTCGTGGCCTTGTTCAACTTTCTGTAGTCGATACAGATTCTCCATCCAGAAACTGTTCTCGTAGGGATCAATTCATTCTTCTCGTTGATAATCATAATCATGCCTCCCTTTTTATGCACATATTGAATAGGGCTCACCCATACACTATCAGAGATAGGGTAGATAATACCAGCATCCAACCACTTGATGATCTCTTTCTTGACAACTTCTTTCATAATATGATTCAACCTCCTTTCACTTTCAATAATATTCTTGACATTATCTTCCAACAAGATTCTATGCATACAAAGTGTGGGACTGATCCTTTTTATGTCAGAGATTTGCTAAGAAATAGCCTTCTTGTGCTTCTTTAACAATGTTAATAGTTGATCCTTATGTTCTTCATCCAAATCTGTAGCGATGATCACAGGCAACTTCTGTCCTGCCTCCAAATAAGCATATTGCAAATGATCAGGCAGTTGCTTCAATTCCAGTTCAGGTGGAACTTCTATGGAAGGTAAATGTTGCTTCTGAGTCACAATTGTTGATTCCAGTACTTCCAAAGGTTCTTCCACACATCGCTTCATAGGACCATTGATGATTCCTTCATGTGGCACGTCTTCTTTTTCCAATTTTTCTGGCTCTTGTTTCAACATGTTACTGGTCTTGAGTAGATTTTTATGAATCATTCCTTCCTAGCTAGAAATCATGGAGCAGTCAACTACATCCTCCTCTGAATACTGCAAGGCATTAAGGACATTGAACACAACTTGATGTCCATTGACTCTCATAGTGAGCTCTCCTTTTTCTACATCAATCAAGGTTCTACCCGTGGCTAGGAAAGGTCTACCTAACAAAATAGGTGTTTCTTCATCTACATCAAAGTCCATGATAATGAAATCAGCAGGGAAGACAAATTTGTCAACCCTAACAAATACATCTTCTATCTTTCCTTGAGGATAGCAAATACTTCTATCTGCCAACTGAAGAGTGATGGTTGTAGGCCTGACAATGCCTATCCCCGGCTTTTTTAAGATGGAAAGAGGCATGAGATTAATGCTTGCCCCCAAATCACATAATGCTTTTCCATGCAACCATTGCAAATTCTCCTACTCTCTTTCTTTTAGTGAGCACATCCTTCATAAACTTTAAGTAATTTGGAATTTATTGAATGGCTTCAATCAATGGTATGTTGATGTGAAGCTACTTCAGAATCTCCATAAACTTTCCAAATTGCTGCTCCTCTTTGGCCTTCCTAATCCTTTGTGGGAAAGGTGGTGGAGGCCTTTCTTGAACAAACTTCTGAGTTTTGTTGACTTCAATAATGACTTCCTGTGGTTTTTTTGGATGAGAAATCATGTAAACAACATTTATATCATCATTGTTTTTCTGGTGTCCAGATGAAGACGGTTCTTCATCGAATTCTTTTCTTGCTCTAGAACTGTCTTGTTCAGGAAGTTCTTCACTTGCCTATTTGTTTATTAAAGTGAAACCTTCAACTTCTTTTCCACTTGTGAGCTTAATGAATTGACATGTTTCAACATTCTTCACTCCAGAAGGTCTCAAGTTGAATGCAGATAGGAATTCCATGGTGAGGACTTTGTCTAGGTAACTCCTTAAATCTTTCCCAAGCATCAAACAAGGATTCATCATCTCATTGCCTAAATGAAGTAATTTTATTTCTCATCTTTACATTCTTCGAAGGAGGAAAATATTTGGCCAGAAATTTCTCTGCCAAAGTATTCCATGTGGCAATGGAGTTAGGTTCTAAGGAATTCAGCCAACCCTTGGCTCTATCCCTTAGAGAATACGGAAAAATCCTTAACCGTAAGGCATCATCAATCACGCCCGGAATCTTGAAATTGTCAGCAACATCCATAAATTGTCTCAAGTGCAAATGAGGATCTTAATTAGGAAAGCCTGAGTATTAACCAATGGTTTGCAACATCTGAAACATCATGGGCTTGAATTCTAACTGAGCTACAGTGATTTCTGGTCATATGATACCAATGATAATGGCAGTAGGATCAAAAACTCCATAATCCATGATGTTGTGCGCCCTATCATTGGCTATGCCAATGATGTCAGTTTCAGCCATGACAGCTTCTGCCTGTAACTCTTCTTTTGAGGATTCCTCATCTGAGTCTTCCTCATGCACTATACCCTCTTGGTCATCCATGAATGGTTGTAAAGAATTTCCAGATAGTTGTTCAGAACATAGGATTCTTCTTCGTGCCCTAAGAATTCTTTCAGGTTTAGGATACCTATTATAAACTGGGTGTAACGACCTGCGCATTCAATAGCTGAAAACCTGTCGCGACACCAAATCATAGCAAAAACGTAAAAAAGCTTGAATACACTTTTTAAACAAAACTAAGCAATACAATAGTTCAAAATATTTCTTGAGACTCCCCTGCAACTACACCAAAAACTTGTTGTGGTTCGGTTTAAAATTATGGTGTCACATGCAAGTATACATGTATGTTTGATTGTAGCAACTAATAAAGTAAGGATATCGTATCCACAGGGAGTGGAAGAGATTTAGATTGAACTTTTGTAAATATTCTTTGTTTAAAAGAAGTGTGAGCAAGGTAATAAATAGCAATTGATAACAGGTAAAAGGAGTCCACACTACAGAGCTAAAACTACTAAATAAGGGGAAGAAAATATCAAGAGAATGATTGATGAGCTAAGATCCATTAATATATTAGTAGTATAAATGTGTCAATGATGTGAAGTTTCGTGCCTCAAAAGGTCAAAACGTGATCTCATTGTGTATCTCTACAACATCATAGCATGCATTACTAGGGCAAGGGAACAAATCTCTAAGCCTCACTTATAACCCTAAAATACGTCTTGTTTCAATTCTGAAAATTCTTTATGGCCTTAACTTCTTATCTCTAAGAAAGCTAATTTAAGTGAATATCTCTATCCTACTTGTTTAACCACTTTTGTTATGAAATCCACTTGTTGTTGGATCTCTCACAACAACAAGCTTTTACCTTTTTCTAAGTTGATCATTCTAAGAAGCAGGTTTATAAAATAAAAACACATAACAAAATAAGACACTCAACAACACATCATTTTAACATAAAGACAACATTATATGAACTTCACTTTGCTCATCAAACAAGTGTTTAGCTCATAGTGAGCTGAGTACAAACTACTGAACTGAAACTAGTAGGAAATATACTTAAACAAAAGATGTAAAAGAGATGACAACCTAATAGTAACTTGGAGTTTCTTTGCGTTGGATAAACAATAATTGATATCTCCAGTCACGCCAGCTCTCAGCAGTGAGTACAAGATTGGTTGAGAAGAAGAACACTCTCTATTTCTCACTAACCCTCAAAAGAAAATAAACAACTACTTAAGAATATTCTGCTTGTATGAATTCTCCAACTCTCTTTCTTCCAAAGCTTAAGGTAAGCTTTTATAGGCTTGAGTGTGGATGTGAAAGTTGGTAGGCTTTAGATCTTGGGCATTTGATTCAAATGAGGTTTCATCCCAAATCAAATCAACAAATTCTCCAACTTTCCTTCATCTTTAGCGAACAAGTTTTCAGTACAGACAACAATGGGAGACAAGGCGTCTGCTGCAGTTTGCTGCAGTAGATAGTGGCGCAGAAGTGTAGACGGCAGATGGTTGGTACAGGACACGCTTTTGTAGACGTGGTCCCCACCAAACTATGCTTTTTATCCCTATGCATAATTGATCTTATCTTTTTACTTCTTCAATTCTTCCAAGCATATTTCTGCCACGTGGGCCCTAGCAATGAATTCCCTCTTAGCTTTTGGTGAATTGCTGATTGTGATCCTTAGCAACTTTAAATTCTTCAAATCATTCACACTACAGACTCTGTCTTGGCCAGTCACGCCTCAACTTACCTTAAAACTGTCTTTCAAAACAAAAACACACATAAAAACTACAAAGGGAAGCACCTAGCGTGCTTAAAACAAAATAATCTAAAATAGAAAAATTAATTAAACAAACATTAAACTTAAAATAAAAACCTATTTGAAAATGGATCATAATTACACACTAAAAGTGTGTTATCAGGGTGGCAAAAGGCATGTCTGTCTTGTTTAACTCTGTTCCGCAAAAGTTCGTTGAAATGGGGCAGAAAGGGGAAGGACAGACGTGATTGAGCCCCTAAAAAAAATGAGGGTGTGGCAGGGCGGGTATGCAGGCTTTGTATCCCTAAAGGTTAATAATTCAAAAAAAAATCTTGTTCATGTCCACGCCTGCAAAAGTCTGCAAAAAAACAGGGCGAACATGGCTAACATATTAAAGGGTGCAGAGCTAAAATATTGGTCCGTCTCACAAAAGAATGTGGGATTACCAGGCATGCATGGCAGATGGAACCTGTTTTTCTACCCTTACTTCTTCTCCTTCATTCTCACCCTCGATTTGAAATTTAAATTCATTATTCCATATCCCAAATTCTCTCACCCTTAATTTGTTTTTCCATATCTCTCCTATTTTTCTTATGACCATCTTCCCCCTCTTATCAAAAGAAAAGATTGATTTTGTACTCTTATAAACCTATAATATGAAAAAAAGAAATAGATGCAAATATTATTTCATTTATGAACCACCATTGATAATCCATAAACTTTTAGAGTTCAAAAGGTATAAATTCTCGTGTAAAACTCAAATTCATAATGTTGACAATTAATCGATGGATGATGGCTTGATTCTAGTGCTGGGCAAAGTATTGGTTGTCGATCTGGGAGGAAATTATCTGAAAACACTTAGACACTCTAGTTAGTATTGACTATGAGGTTTCTAGGGTTAATAGATGTGTACCTTAAGTGTTAGTAGTGTTAAGATTATATAGCCTTGAAATTAGGGTATTGGACTTGGGTCAACCAATAACCCAACTGGAACAATAGCCCCTCAAGCCTTTGGCTGATGAAGTGACGAAGTCAGGTAAAGGTTGGAGCTCAGTATCTCATCAGGGCCACGAATCACAGGGCGAGTCAAATGATGGTTTCAATTTGACCTTTATAGATCATGGTTCCCTTGTCAGGAATGTTGTCAATTAAATCGATTATATTGATTATTGGTTTGGGAAAAAATAGTCTTGGAAACATAATATTGCCTTTAATGTGTTTTGCCTATGTGTTGGCGTCGTAGATGATGCATTCTTTTTCAAAGTTGAGCTTTGATAATGATTTTTATATTTATGTGTATGGTCTTATAAACATCCTACTGTCTCTAAGAACAAGTTGTTAGCCAAAACATAAAAGCTCTCGCCCTTGGCCCAAGGAATATTCCTCATATCGAGGTTGATGTGGTGTCATATCATGATCACCTGTTGGCTAGTCGAGAATTTGGTGTATCATAGAGTGTTGAGTGTAACACCCCAAATTCAATTAAATTATTTAATTGAATTTAGCTACATTTTATTTTATTGTTTAAGTGATTTGATATGCTTTTTATTATTATTTGGTGAATATATGTGGTATGTGGCATTAATGGGTATGTTGGTGGGAGTTGGGAAGAGTGGCAGGAATTAATTATAATTTTTATTTAATTTTAAAATGAGTAGAAATATAGAATGATAAATAAAATAATATAAATAGTGATATTTGGATGAAAATTAGATTTTTAAAAAAATAAGGGAAATTAGAGATGTGAAGGGTAAATATGGAATAACATATATAATGGAATTAGGTTTTAATTTTAAAAGAGAAGTGCGAGGGTTGAGGGAGTTTACTGATACGTAGAAGTTACATTGGAAAAAAAAGCAAGAGGCAAAGTGAGAGAAAAAAGGAAGAACAAAGGCTTGGGGAAGAAGATCACCATACCTAAAACTTGTGTAATTGCTGGAAATTTAGGTAGGAGAATTACTCTAATATAGGTGTTATTGCATGAAGGGTAGAGAGGGATCATCACCCTCGTCTAGGTTTTTTCATCTTTTTCCACCATTGTTGATGTGTTATTGATTGGGATTTATGAAAAGTATGTTATGAATACTCTAAAATACATGAAATTTGTATTCTTTTTATGCTGGAATTTGTAAAAGATGTGATTGGATGTATTTTGAATGTTGTTTTTGTTATCAATGTGTTGTTGATTTTATGAGCATAACCTTAATTCCATGATTGATTTATGATTATTTGATGTTAGGCTTGTATAATTTATGTTGGTTGCTGTATAATTATTATATAATTATTGCGTGTCAAATTTTAAGCATTTGAATTTTTGTAGAATCGAAATCGGAGGTCTGGAAGGTCTCCAATGGTGAAAAAAGCGCAGAACTCTGCATTCTGCAACGGTGACGTTCGTCGCCTTATGACAGGCCGCCTGTCATTGCGTCCAACAAGCTGATGGTCGTCAGCTTTGTGACAGTCCACCCGTCACGACCAGGTTGATCTTGTTCAAATACAATTTTTATCATAACTTGAGTTTCGTGAATTCGCTTGAGGCGTGGTTTGAAGCGTTGAAAGCTAAAGTGTATCACTATCTCATGGTGATTACCTAAGAGACTAAATGTGTATTTAAGGGTGTGAATAAATTTTTTTCTTAAGGTGTAATATTATGTGATGGTTAATGATGATGAAAGAACTTTTAATTGTTGTGATCAATTGAATGATGAATACCTCATGAGGAGTGACGTTGATGTTGATGCTGATGCCGATGCATGAATGATTATTGAGAATTGATTTTATAATTATGTGAAGTGTTATAATTAGTTGCATAATTATGAGTGGTGAATTATGATTATGAGTTATGGTGTTGCGAATATGATCATGTACTGTTAAAGTAATTATAATTGATTGTGTTGAGGTGAGTAGTTTAGAAATGGGGACTACTGTGAATGTTGTATTACATGTTGATTATGGTTAGAATTGAATCCATGAGTGTTTTTGTTGCATTACTTGTATGCAACACATCATATTGTGTCGGTGTGTTAAAAGAAGCGAGTCATGGGTTCAGAAGTGAAGATTTGTGATCGTCCGGGGTTCATAAGTGGGGACCCAGGGTTTAGAACTGGGGATCCAGTGACAAACCTATGATGTAAAAATTGGTACCACTTGCATAGAGTCGAGTTATGAGTCACATTGCATACATAAAGGCTATGTGAATTGAATTATTATGTTGTTGTGTAATTGAATGTGTATTATTGATTGTGTGAGTTAAGCAACCCTTGTATTCTTTTACACTATTAATATATTTTAGCATATTCTCACCATTTTCTTGTTTGTTTTGTGTTACTTTGTACATTGTTGTACAGATACTCAGGAGGAGTAGGTGTTGCTGTAAGTTCGAAGATGGACTTGGAGCTTTTCTTCGTTTATTTATCGTTTATCGCTATTTAGTTGGTTTAATGCTCTGATCTATAACATCGGGAACGAGTTGTTTTATTTGTTTTGAGTTAATCATTGGATTATGTTAATTTTATTAAGTATTTTCGTTGATGAGATAACTGAAGTTTATGTTATTTAGCTGAATTTCGCTGTGAGTTTTGAGATTATTTGGAAGTATGCATGTTGTGTTTGAGAATATTCAAAATAACAAAGAAGAAAAAGTTGATAGAAGATATTTTTGCATTGAATTCTCTTTACACAACCACATGACAACTCACCCTCACTTCCATGTGACTATTTTTGTTCATTATCCACTAATAACAACCTCTTCACATATTCCTTACTCTATCTCACGTCATTGTTAAAGGATCTGACTTCAATTCTCACAAAAAAAAAATCCAGACTTGTCCCTCACATGTATGAACGCGTGACACCTTACCCACTCATAATAAAAATGTACTCCCACATCAATAACTAGTGGGATACCCGTGCATTCGCACGAGTCCCGTTCTATTACACGCATTTGTTTCAAAAATATAATAAAATAAAAAAATAGAAAGACAAAATTATTTAATTAAGAAAGTTTATTATTTTAAAAATAAAAATATATTTTTATTTATATTTGTAGCATAAATATAATTATTTCATATATACAAATATTTGGATCAACCATATATTTTTTCGTATGTAAAAATTAAATTTGTTTTTCCATTATTTATAAAAATATTTATGCAATCATTTAGTTTTATAAATATCAACTAATAACATAGTATTTGAAAATATTATTTTAATTGTATAAATAAACATTAGTACCATAAATTAATACATTTACCCCGTGTTTGTATTCATACATTATATAAGATATATTTACTTTTATTTTTTTTAATTGTACAAAAAATGTAATAACTCGTGGGTTGACACGAATCCTATTCTGGATACCCGTGCGTTCGTACGGATAATGGCGTGTTACACACATTTGTTTTTAAAATGTAATAAAAATGAAAAAACAGAAAGACAATTATTCAACCAAGAAAGTTTATTATTTTTAAAAGAAAAACATATTTTCTTTTTATTTAGAGCATGAATATAGTTTTTTCATATATACAAATATTTGGATCAACCATATATTTTTCCGTATATAAATATTAAATTTGTTTTATACAAATATTTATGCAATCATTTAGTTTTATAAATATCAACTATTAACATAGTATTTGATAATATTATTTTAATTTTATAAATAAATATTAGTAACATAAATAAATACATTTTTTCTGTGTTTGGATTCGTACATTATTTATAATATTTTTATTTTTATTTTCTTTAATTATTTTATTTTATTTTCTTTAATTTGTTGATCATAAAATAATTATGAATGGTTTATATTAACAAATAATTTTAATGTCATTTAATTCATACATTACTTTTTTTTTTTGTCTAATATCTTTTTTACTTATAAATATTTGTCTCATTTATTTCTTTATTAGTAACATAAATAATTAAAAAATAACACTTTTTTTTTCGTGTTATGTTTAAGTATATTTTTGTATATTATATAGATAAATATATATTGATCAATGATGAAGCTGACTCGTTAATATTTTATTTATTTATTTATTTTTATCGTTATATACCTTTCTCCCATAAATATAAAAATATGATATAAAAATGATATTAATTTCAAACATAAAAAATAGGATATTGATTGCGAACATAAAAATAGAAAAATTGTGAAAATATGTTATTATATTGATTGAGTAGTTTTATTTATAAGAATAGGATATTATAAATTTGAAATTATATATTTCTATAAATCAATATATTTAATTATTATAATAAAAAATAATAATTTTCTTATTTGTGAAATAATTTTCTAAAATATATTTATAGAATAGAATAGAATAGAATATTTGTGAAATAATTTTCTTATTTATTCAAACAAATCATAGTGCTATATTATTAAAAATAAGTGATCAAGGATATTTATAGTACAATTGATTTATTCCATTTATAAAAAGTAGAGTAATATTTTAGCATAAATTAAAAATTAAATACAATTGATTTATTCCGTTTATGCAAAAATTTGCATTAACAATACACTTTTCCCACCCAAGGTTGGCCTAGTGGTGGAGGCTTGGGTCTTGAGAGTGTGGTCCTCTCAAGGTCTCAGGTTCGAATGCTATTAGGTGCAATCAACCTTTATGTGAGTCAGTCCATACGGAGCTTTGCACCGACTTTAAACGGGCCCCTCGCTAGTGGATGGTGGTATTGGTCCCTCTTGGGCTAGCGATCCCCAACTTTCCTTTAAATTTTTATATAAAGGGTTATTTAAAATTCTAAATTTTGAGCTAGCGATCCCCAAATTATGATAATTTATATGATTTGGATTTAAATATTATTTCTTCTTCTTAAAACCCATTTGTTCTAAGAAAGAAAAATAATTCACATTTTAATTAAAAATTAAGATTCGATATAGTTATTATTAGAGATAGAATGTAGAGTTAATTAGAGAAAAAAATAATATAAAATTTAATAAAGTGGATAATGGTTACCCATTCTACAAATAGTCCCACATTTTATTTTTAAAAAATTAATTTATTAAATAATTTTTTTATATAATGTCTAATGAAATGTGTTAGTGGCATAATGGTTAATAGAAATAATGGTTAATAGAGATAGTGAGAAAAAGACTATATATGAAATTTCATTATTAAAAAAATATTTAATATTAGAAATAGAGAATTAAAAAGTTACTTCCATTAATAAATAATTAACAATAAATTAGAAAATAGGAAAAAGAGAAAAAAAAATGGTTAAAACAACTTGCTAGAGTTTGTTAGTGTTTTGTATGCAGCGGCTGACTGGTGGCTCAGTTAAGTTGTCCATGGTTATTGGAGTGCAATCTATCTGAGTTTTCTGCTGGGTACGTTGTGGTAAAGAGTTTACACCTTGTTGGTGGATCAGGTTTATGATGAATTGTGTTGTTGATACTCCAAGTTTGAGTAAACCTTCACGATGAGCAGTTGATGCTCTAATTTTGAGTAAATCAGATGCTTTTTATTCTTTGTATAACTCACTACGGTCCAAATGGTGCGAGTGCAAATAATCTGAGATAATGGATCATAATTAGGTGAAATGACAATTGGAGGATGTTCATCATTCATAAAGAAAAAAATTCATCCCACGTTCCAAATCACATTAAATCACAGAGCATTAGATAGTTTTCTAAGTGGATCAGTTGATAAAAATATATAGTCCACGTCTATCAAATATGGATAATTAAATCAACACTAAATTTTAAAATAATAATTTAAAATTTATAAAAGTTATCATAATTTAAAATTTTGAATCGTTCGCATGAATTTATAGAGACATAGTAAAATTAATTACTAATATAATATTTAATGAAATGAGATAATGAAATAGTGATTAATAGACAATAAAAAAACTCATTTATGGAAAAAAAATTAATTATTATTATAGCTAGTTAATTACATAAAATATTATTTATTATTTATTGTATTAATTATTATTATTATTATTATTATTATTATTATTAAAAGTTTTGTAGGAAAATTTAGTATGAGGATTTATATGATTATAGAATAGTATTGATGAATTATTATTATTTTACTATATAGAAACAATGTTCAAAATATTCAAAACAAAAAAAAACACCATAAATAATAAAAAAACATTGATAATAGAAAGAAACTATTGAGGATGAAATATCCATAAATTTTATTATTATTTAAATCATATTGTACCCTCACACTTATCTAAATAATGGTTTTGGTTTTATGATGTTCTACGTACGTCAAACTCAAATGCTCAACTTTCTTTCTTCTTTTCATTTCTATCAACCTATCAACATTACAACCAAACCCATTAAAGTATCTTTTCTCCTTTTATTTTGTGGAACGGTAACATTTTCCTTCATACATATCAAACTCAACTTCATACTATTAATATAACATTTATATAGTTTAAAGATCATTAAATTAAATAAATGCATATTAAGAGACATAAATTAAAAATTTTGAGTAATATTTATAATTGAGAATATTATTACTCATCACATTTAAGTTCAAACATTATGAGTTTTGATACGAATGTCCATACTTAACTTTTTACCAAATAAAATTAAATAATTTGAACATTTTTCAAATAAATAATAAGAAATAACAAAATATAATATATAAATAAATAAAATAAGTAAATACATTCATGCACTTGTAAATTGGACATAGTAGAGTTTTTTCCCTAGCTGAGGATCCATTAGGAAGCACATGGCCTCTCTAAGAGCCTTGTTATTATTGATATAGTGATCACAATCAAGGTTCAACATGAATGGTGCAGTTGTAAGCACAGCAGAATCTATAACCTTTTGAGGATAAACAAAAGCTATAATCAGGTTTCTGACATCTAAGTTTTGACAGAGAAGGCGCCAAGCTGCTTTACACCTTAAAATCTCTTCAAGTTCCCATAAACACTACATACATGTCATTCCTGCCATTGAATAATCAGAGAAGGTGAGAAATATCACATCCACAGACTCATGAGTCAATATCATTTGCATCCATAGTTAAGAACTTACGATACTTCCTCCATTTCCTTTGTGTCAAAAGTCTCGTTAATCATAATTGAACAACCAAAATCAAAATTAAATGTATTATGCACAACAGGTGTAAATAAATATCCTAAATAACTCTTAAGAAAACAAACATAGCATCATTTAGCATGCAGCAAGTACCATCTTCGCCATTTGATCCGCCCAGTTCCATCATCCAAAACAAAATTAACCTCAGTTGTATTTCTGGTGGATACAAAGTACAAAAACAATGATCAATTCAACACTGTTAAATATGTAATTCATTGTTTTAAAAAGGTTAGATTTGATTTAGATAGATCAGATTTGATTTAGAAAGATTAGATTAGATATTTTTGGGCTTTTATAGTTTGGGCTTTAGCTTCAGATGCAAGTTAACCTAAATCTATAAATAGGGATGAACCTTATCATTGTAATAATCAAGTTTGATAATTCACAATTTGCAGTTGCAAGTGAATAATTAAAGTTTCCACAATTTGTGGGCCGAGAGAGTTCTCTGCCGAAAATTGTTCATCTTCTTCTCCAACGTTTTTTCTTTCTTTTCTTTCTCAGCATTTTTCTTTTCATTGACATTGCGTGTGATTGTTAACAATCTTGAGATCAATATTGAATAGGATTTCTCAAAAGGTTTTTGGGTTAATTCCAACATCTGGTATCAGAGCTCCGGTTGCGGTTCGAGGAAGAAAATTGTGGTGGCGATGAATCATTCAAACGGGAACTTTTTGGCGAGCCTTCCGATTCTCAAGAAAGACAATTATGAGAATTGGTGCAAGCAGATCAAAGTGGTTTTCTATTATCAAGATCTTTGGGATCTTGTGAAGGAATGAGTGACATTGCTTACAGAAGACGCGACAGATCAAGAATAGGCTGCACACAAAGAATTGAAGAAGAAAGATTATAAAGCTCTCTTTATAATCCGTCAATGTGTTGATCCAGATAATTTTGAAAAGGTTAGTGATGCAGAATCAGCAAAAGAAGCTTGGGAGATTCTTGAAAAGTTGTTTGGAGGCACAGAGAAGGTGAAAGAGGTGAGGTTACAAACTTACAAAAGAACTTATGAATTGCTTCAGATGGAAGACAATGAAAGCATATCAGATTTCTTCACTAGGGTTACAAAGCTGGTGAATCAAATCAAGGTATGTGGAGAAGTGTTGACATCAAGATCAGTTGTGTCAAAGATCTTAAGGTCATTGGCTCCAAAATTTGATCACATGGTAGTAGTCATAGAAGAGTTGAAAGACTTATCAGTATTGACGAAGGAAGAGTTTCAAGGGACGCTTGAGTCTCATGAACAAAGGATGGTGAAAGAGTTGCAAGAAAGTCGAAGAGTGATGTGGCTTCGCAGGCGCAGTCAGAAAAGGAAAGGAAAGGCAAAGGAAGCCGGAATGGCAACAAAGGTAGAGGAGGCTACACCAATTCAACTGGTCGAAATCAGCAGGAAGGAAACTGGTCGAATCAGAGAAAATCTTGGAACCAAGGCAACCAAAGAGGTGGTGCTACAGGTAGAGGAAGAGGTGGTGGCCGAAAGCCTGACAAAATCACATTCAGTGTTTCAATTGTCAGAAGTATGGTCACTATTTTAGTGATTGTCTATAAAAGAAGAAGAATCAAGAAACTGATGCAAAACTGGCGAAACATGAAGAAGAGGAGATGTTGTTGATGGTTACAACTAGAGAAGAAGAGAGATTCCAGTACCAGTGGTACTTGGACTCAGGATGCTCATCACACATGACTGGAAGGAAATATTGGTTTGTCAACATGAAGCCCTCGTCGAAGAACACAGTGAAGTTTGCAAATGACAACACTCTAGCAGCTGAAGGTGTTGGTGATGTTCTTATTATGAGGAAAGATGGCAAGAGGTCAACAATTTCTAATGTGTTGTACATACCAGGCACGAAGAGAAATTTGCTCAGTATAGGGCAGTTGGTCGAAAAGAACTACAAGGTGTCGATCAAAGACAAGATGATGAGAGTTCTCGACGCATGTGGTAGGTTGATTTTGAAGGCTCCAATGTCTCAGAATAGGACCTTCAAGATTGAACTCAATGTGATAGAGCACAAGTGCCTAGTAACTGCAGCCAGCAGAGATGAGTGGTTATGGCATTCTTGACTAGGCCATCTCAACTTCAATGACATCAGAGAGCTAAAGAAAACAAATATGGTTTCAGGATTACCAGAAATTGACACTCCAAGTGAAGTCTGTGAAGAGTGTGTTCAGTCGAAACAACACAAGAATAGCTTCAACAAGGATGCAGGAAGGAAGTCAAAGGCAATTCTGGAAGTTATATACTCTGATGTATGTGGTCCTATCCAGGTGGATTCAATTGGTGGTAACAGATACTTTGTCACATTCATAGATGATTACAGTCGAAAATTGTGTACTTACCTCATCAAGAAGAAAAGTGATGTGATCGAGGCATTTTCCAAATTCAAATTTATGGTCGAAAGATAGAGTGGTCGAAAGCTGAAAATTCTGAGGACTGGTAGTGGTGGAGAGTATGTGTTGAAAGAGTTTGATGCATTATGTGAAAAAGAAAGGATTGTGCATGAGGTGGTGCCACCCTACACTCTACAGCAAAATGGAATTGTAGAAAGAAAGAACAGAACCATCATGAACATAGTGAGAAGTATGTTGAATGGAAAACATCTACCCAAGGAATTATGGGGAGAACCGGTTTCGATAGCAACATACATATTAAACAGATGTCCAATGAAGAAGCTTGAAAGAATCATACCAGAAGAATGTTGGTCTGATGTCAAGCCGAGTCTCAGTCACTTGAAGGTGTTTGGATCTATAGCACATAGACATGTTCCAGATTAGTTGACAAGGAAGCTTGATGACAAGTCGAATTAGATGATCTTGATAGGATATCATTTGACTAGAGGTTACAAGTTGTTCGACCTAGTGAATAAGCAGGTAGTGATCAGCAGGGACATGATCATAGATGAGCTTAAAGAATGGGATTAGACTGAGAATGTCAAGAAGGATTCAGTGAGAATATCTTGTGAAGAACCAGCTACTGAACTCGAAAGATAAGTTCAACAGGAACAAGTCAAAGATGAAGCAGGCCTAAGCAGACCTCGACGAGCGAGACACATGCCTGCAAGATTGCAAGAATGTGTGATTACATCAGATGATGTGGTCGATGAAGATGGTGAGCTGTTACATTATGCTTTCTACGTAGATGTCAAACCAGTCAATACAACTGAGACATTGAAAGATTCGAAGTAGGTAAAAGCAATGAATGAGGAGTTAGACTCCATCGAAGTCAACAACACCTGGTCACTTGTCGAATTTCCTCAAGGCAAGATGACAAATGATGTGAAGTGGGTTTACAAGGTGAAGGTGAATCCTAAACGAGAAGTAACTCGACACAAGGCGAGACTTGTGGCAAAAGGATTTCTACATAAGGAAGGAATCGACTTCGACGAAGTGTTTGCACCTGTTGCTAGGATCGAAACAATCAGGTTGGTTGTTGGTCTAGCAAATATGAATAATTGACACACATGTCAGATGGACGTGAAATGTGCATTCCTTAATGGCCCCTTAGACGAAGAAGTTTATACGAGGTGAAGAAAGAAAGGTGTAAAAGATGCATAAAGCCCTGTATGGACTTAAGCAAAGCTCCAAGAGCTTGGAATGAGAAAATTGCCAGCTTCTTAAGGAAGAAGGAATTTGTCAAATGTACGACTGAGCATGGAGTGTATTTAAGGAGAAGCAATAGTGAATTACTTATTTTATGCCTCTATGTCGATGACTTGTAGATAACAGGAAGTTGCAAGAAGGAGATCGAAGATTTCAAACATGACCTAAGTGAGGAGTTTGAAATGTCAGACTTGGGAAATCTCTCATATTTCCTTGGCATTGAATTCTACAACACTAGTAGAGGTTTGATGATGCACCAAAGAAGATATGCAGGCGAAATACTCAAGAGATTTGAGATGCAAGATTGCAACCCAACTTCGACTCCAGCCGATACCAGATTGCAACTATCAAAAGATTCAGATGAAGATGATGTCAACCCTACCCAATACAGAAGACTTATTGGGTCACTTAGATACCTTTGTCACACAAGGCCTAACTTAGCATACAGTGCGGGTATGGTAAGTAGATTCATGCAGAAGCCAAAGGTATCACACCTAGTATCAACGAAGAGGATATTGAGGTATCTGAAAGGGACTCTTGACTACGACATTTTGTTTCCTGCAACTGATGAAGGAAAAGAATGCAAGTTAGTGGGATACACCCACTTTAGTTGGTGTAGTGATGCTGAGGATAGAAACTCCACAGCAGACTATGTGTTTATGTTAGGTGGTGCACCAGTTGCTTGGAGTTCGAGAAAGGAGTCAGTAGTGGAATTGCCATCATGCGAAGCAGAATACATAGTCGATTCTCTTTGTGCATGTCAAGCAACATGGATGGTGAACCTGATCGAAGAGATTACAGAGAAGAGTCATGGAGCAATTACAATGAAGATCGACATCATTTCATTTATCAACTTGGTGAAGAATTCAATAGCACATGGTCGAAGTAAGCACATCGAAATGAGGTTCCATTATCTTCGAGTGCTGGTAGCAGAAGGGAAGATGAACTTGGAACACTGCAGAACTGAGAATCAGATTGCAGACATCATGACGAAGGGAGTGCAGGTCGAAGTGTTCAAGAAGCAAAGGTTTATGATGAATGTAGACAGTTTAGACAAAATGAATTAGGTGGTGTGTTAAATATGTAATTCATTGTTTTAAAAAGATTAGATTTGATTTAGATAGATCAGATTTGATTTAGAAAGATTAGATTAGATATTTTTGGGCTTTTATAGTTTGGGATTTAGCTTGAGATGCAAGTTAACCTAAATCTATAAATAGGGAGGAACCCTTATCATTGTAATAATCAAGTTTGATAATTCACAGTTTGCAGTTGCAAGTGAATATTGAAAGTTTCCACAATTTGTGGGCAGAGAGAGTTCTCTGCAGAAAATTATTCATCTTCTTCTCCAACGTTTTTTCTTTCTCAACCTTTTTCTTTTCGTTGCAATTGCGTGTGATTGTTAACAATCTTGAGATCAAGATTGAATAGGAATTCTCAAAAGGTTTTTGGGTTAATTCCAACAAACACAAAGCAAACATCATTCATATACATACAAATCAATGACATATTAACATATTACACAAAACACTAACTACTAACTTCATAAATAATTTAACAATCAAGATCTATAAATGATCCACAACACTCTTTGAATCTACTTAGGAACTTTGCTATGAATGTTGTAAGCTGAGATCCAAATGAAAAAAAGTGTAATAATGCTACCAACCAATCCCATTGCAACAAATGCACCAACATGCCTACAGAATTTGTCATATATGTTGCAAATTTTATTCCAATTAGTATGTTTGTTTCCCTTCAAACCCAAATACACCATACTTCCCACTGTGCCGGTTGCCGAGGCCAATATCCCTAACATCACATGCACCAGAATCATTGATAATGTTAAAAGATGAAAAATAGAAAGGCAAAAAGACATGAGATTTTCAAATTCAGTTATAAGTTATTACACCAGATAAACCGAATCTAACAAATTATAAGTACTGTATTTTAGTATTTTATTACCCCAATAAGCCAAGATCTATGATTGTCGTATTTCATTTGGCAATTTTCATTGTCGAAGTGACCAATGTTGTAGACGATAACATTATTAGGTTAGAATGTTATATCACATAAATAATCACATTAACATTTTCATTGTCGAAGTGACATATGTTGCAGAATCAGGAGGTACAGATGTAGGTTCTGTTGCAATGATAGTGATTTTTTTAAGAGATGAGTGAAAATAAGTAAGTAACATGTTCATGAACAATCACAATAACATTTAGTTTATTCAAATCATGCTCTATATACTTACCAACCCATCCAGGATGCTTCTGCATAATAACACCAAAATCAATCATCTGTTCTATGGTGAGAGAGTCAATGTAATGGGTCTTCAAAAATTGGAGCAATCGGTGTTTCGGTCAAAACTGATCCAAAAAAAATCTATTCAAAACAGATCCAAAAATCCAAAACAGATTAAAAAGACCCAAAAAATTTTAGAAATGCAGAAAATATGAGAAACTAGGTAAGTAGATTTATTGACAGAAACCCAACACAGATCTGAAAATCGCAACAAAAAACTAAACACATCTATTCACAAAGGAAAGAGAAAAAAATTACCCTTTACTCTCTCGCATTTTCTCCGTGACCTCTTTCAATGGTGAAGTTGAAATGTAAAGCAACGGTTTGGTTGGAGACAGAAAGATTAATAAAGATTTGAATCAAGTGAGTTGTTCAGAGAAAGTTATGAAGAATTATTTCAAACCAAATGAGTTGTTCCCCGTGAAATATGTTTTTGATATGGAATGAAAGGTTTGTGGATGGAAATAGAGAAAGTTATGAGAAACTTGTGGATGGAAACCAAATGAGTTTTTTCCAGGGGAAGGTTTGGTAGTAGAGAGAGGTTTTCAATATATTTCCAAACGAAATATATTTTCTCTATTAACAAATTGGTATCAGATGAGTGTTACATGTCCATCCTTTTGGAAAATTATTAATTCTGCCTTGGAAGAAACACTTCTACAGTATGTACTTTCTAACTTGCGCAGACTTGGGAAGCTGTTCCCATCATTCACGGCGCCTTTACTCCAATTTTTACCCTTTTCACGCTGTTGTAAACTTTTTGATATCATTCAGTTTCATTTTGGGCATATTATGTGTCATTTGAGTGGTTAAACACAAGTTGAGATGCAATTATGTCTGCCTCCGGTTCGGTTTAGTTCGTTTTAGATGCATAATACCCTCAGAAATGTGTGTTGGCAGCAGTTAATCAAAGGTTAATGTTGTATTAGCCAGAACATTGAAAGTTCTTATATTATAGATACTCTTTCTCTCGTAATATTACCTCTCTCAGCACAATGATACACGCTCCCACCAATTAATGGGGCCCTCTCCCTTAAAAAACAAAATTTGAAAAAAAAGAAGGTTTTTTCACTGGATAGATGGAAGAAAACCCAATAAATATTCCTCTCTCTCTTAAAAACCAATTCTCACTCTTATAACCATGAAACACCATAAATTCTCTCTCTCTCTCTCTCTCTAAAATATTGCAGACTCTTTTTCATTTCAATTGAACATGAGAATAAAAAAGAGAGAAAGGTGTTTCTTTTGAAGGAGGAAAAAACGTGACACCTTCATACTTCATATACCACATTTTCCTCTCTTTGACACTTTCTTTTTCATTTCCAAGATCTCTAATCTCTTTAATTTTTCAAATAAATAGAAATAAGAAAGAAGAAAAGTGGAGCATACTTGGTAGATGGTTTTATTTTTTTCGCGGTTTCAACTTGAGCTCTCTCACTAGCATAGTAGCCCATTGATCCTACCACCATCTTCGTCACCAAATAGAGCAATCACCCTTGTTATTACAACACATTCCTTCATTATACTTCCATCAGCGAAACTTCAAACCTCCATCAACACAAACCTCACCATAAACACTTCTTCTTTTTGCACAAAAATCCCTTCTGATGAGTCCAAGCCTTTGAGGTTGGCATCAATTTTGGTAAAACTAACTTAACATAAAAATGTTGGACAAGATGTCCTAACATGTTGAACTAATTGCAGGTTAAAGTGTTAGACAAAATGTCCTATCATGTTGATTCGACATCTTTGTCTATTACAGTTTGGAATAACTGTCTCTGTTTTCCAGACTTTATGGGAATGTGATTTGGTCCTAGGTGGCATCTAAGATTGAGGAATCAGAGATTCTAATTCTAAAGGAATATGTTGTTTCTGAGTGTGGAGACATTTTTGGAAACTTAGGATTGAAGAAACTATTCTAGAGAAGAATAGGTCGCAGATTATGTGGAGCTGAATTGCTGCGATTCTGAAGCCCAAATCCAGTTATGTTTAGTGATATAAATAGGATCGGTTTAACCTAGAATTGTCACTGAAGATATACAACTGTTATTGAGTACTAGGGTTTGTACTTTTGTGAGCCTCTCTTGTATTGCGTGAATACCTGAGTTTAATGGGTTGTAACTTTTCAGTTACTATTGTGATTGAAAGGGAATTGAGAAGGGTCTCATACCTAGGAGAGTCTTAGGTAGAAATCTAGTACGGGTAGTTTCTAGGTGTCAAGTTGTAAATGTTAGAGTTTAGCTTAGAACCAATTCTGCTTAGTGGATTTCATTCCTGGCTTGGTAGCCCCCAGACGTAGGTGTTGTTGATCACCGAACTGGGTTAACAATTCTTGTGTGTTGTTTTCTTTCTGCTGTTTGTATTCTGTTCTTCATTATCCTTGTGTGAGAAGCAGAGATCAAGTGTCACGACATCCTGTCTGACATCTTAGTGATATGCTTAACCAGAATCTTAATTGGTATCAGAGCAGGCATCCTGCTCTGTATCTGGGTGAGATTCAGGGACGATACTTTATGGTTCGATGGATAAAGAAGAAGAAATTTTAAATAGACTAACCAATAATTGATGGTTCCAATTATGAATATTGGAAAGCGCGCATGGTGGTGTTCATCAAGTCCATGGATGGTAAAGCTTGGAAGTCTGTGGTTAAAGGGTGAGATCCACCAAAGATCAAAGACAAAGATGGGAAGGCTACTGATGAGCTGAAACCTGAAGAAGACTGGGATGATGAAGATGTTAAACTTGCTCAAGGTAACTCTAAAGCCTTGAATTCCTTATTCAATGGTGTGGACAAGAACATCTTCAGGCTCATCAAGAACTGCACTGTTGCAAAGGATGCCTGGGAAATCTTGAAGACTGCTCATGAAGGGACCTCTCGAGTTAAATCCTCAAGACTTCAACTACTCACCTCCAAGTTTGAGAACTTGAGAATGAAGGAGGATGAGAGTATTCAAGAATTTCATATGAACATTGTGGACATTACCAATAGTTCAAGTGATCTTGGAGAAAAGATTCCAGAAGCAAAGCTTGTCCAAAAAATTTTAAGATCTCTGCCTAAGAAGTTTGACATGAAGGTAACAGCCATCGAAGAGGCTCAAGATATAAACACCATGAAGGTAGATGAACTCATGGGTTCTCTACAAAATTTTGAAATGACATTGAATGAAAAGACTAAGAAAAAGAAAAGCTTAGCCATGGTGTCCGATCATGATGAAGGAAAGGCAAACTCCAAAGAAGAGATGTCTAAGGCTGTTGTGTTTCTGGGAAAACAATACAGTCAATTGCTGAAGAGGATAGAGGGGGAATCAAGAGCAAATGTTAAGTCTCAGTCATTCAACAACCGTAAAAGAAATAATATTGGAAGAAACTCTATGTATGAAGAAAAAGATGACAAAGGAAAAGGGATCAAGTGCTATGAATGTGAGGGATATGGACACATCAAATATGAGTGTCCTACTTTTCTCAAGAAAGACAAGAAATGCCTCATTACATCTTGGTCTGAAGATGATTCTGCAAGTGATAAAGAATCACCTAAACAAGTTTATGCTCTTACAAGAGTGTTTAATTCTGATATAGAATCAGAAATTAGAGATCTATCATATAATAATATAATTAAATCCTTCAAGGAGCTTTACAAGAGATGTGCTGAAGTCTGCCAGCTAGGAGAAGGTCAACATAAGATTATTATGCTCTTTAAGGCTAAAGAGTAAAACATCTTGGCGTCATCTATGATATTGAGGAGGAAGTCATTGTGCTTAACTCCAAACTTGACAATGTGACCAAAAATGTTAGGATGCTCAACAGCAGTTCTGGTATACTAGATGAGATACTTCAAGTTGGAAGGAATCCTGGTGATGTCAGAGGACTTGGCTACAATGATCAAGAAATGTCAAGCAAGAAAAGAGATCCAGAATGCAGCCTTAATCAGACCAAAAGAAGACAAAAGATATCTAACAGAATGTCTCAACATCATTACAGACATCAGAGGAGACAAGATTGGAAATGTCATTATTGTGGCAAGTATGGTCACATTAAACGTTATTGCTACAAGCTACATAGATTTCCTAAGGCTAGTATTGCTGGAAAGAAAAGGAGTTCCAAGAATGAGTTTATGGCCCTAATAGCTCATTCCACTCAAAAAGGGTACACTGAAGAGAAGTGGTACTTTGACAGTGTATGTTCAAGACACATGATTGGTGTCAAGAACTATCTGGTGAATATAGAGCCCCATTCATCCAACTATGTCACCTTTGGAGATGGATCCAAGGGAAAGATTAAAGAAGTTGGGAGATTGGATCAAGCTGGGAATCCTAGACTTGACAATGTGCTGTTTGTCAAGGGATTAACTGCAAACTTGATTAGCATAAGTCAACTTTGCGATCAAGGTTTAAAGGTCAACTTCACCAGATCTGAATGTTTAGTTGTGGATGATAAAGATAGGATTATCATGAAAGGTGTCAGATCAAAGAATAATTGTTATGTATGGACAACCTTGCAGATGGAGAAACATCAGAAACACTCCTCAGAACTGAACATGGGTGAATTACAAATTGGAAGGTTAACCAAGATGACACATAGGAGATTGCAACATCAGATTATCGCAAGGATTGAGAATCTTCTTCAAAAGGGCTCTATGATTAATGAAATTGCTGGAAATAGATGTTCATATGTTGTCACAAAGGACTCAATCATAGAAACTAAAGAGATAACGACAAAAATTAGTTGGCTCTGGCATAATGTCACACGAGATGTCGTGACATCCTTCTATGAGAACTTGAATTTTTCTAGTGGTACAAAAATTCAAAGAAAAATTTTCAAGGACAAATTAGGGTTTTACTTGTCGTGTGGGAACACTATTCAAGGGTATACAGGGTTCCAAAATTAATATTTTCAAATCAACCAAAATTGCTTCCGCGATAGATATCCTTACTCTACACTAATTTTCTCAAACTTCTTCACCTTCCAGACTAAAAGCAAGGGAAATCGTGTTCACTGTACGATGTTGCAACAATAATCACTAACAATAGCAACCAAGAATGATACTGCAACAACATCCGCTTCTAGGTCAAAACCTGAAAAGCTGTATGCTGAAGATGTAATTGATGTTGTTCCCCTTGCTATCGTCCTATGCAAAACGGACAAACTCCCTGTAAGAAGATCAAAGAAATTTCCACCAGGTAACCCTTCGAACACTTCTGGTGCTTTCACTAGTCCTAGGAAGGGAATAGAAAAGTTTAACACGGATGAAAGGATTGGCAAAATAGTGAATAGACTCATAAGTCAAGGGGATAGAATGAGTGTGGCTGAAAGATTGAAGAATAAAAAAGATAAGGGTGTGGACACTAAAAACACCTATAACAAGCAAAATAAGAAATCTGTAGTTGGACCCCATATGCCTTGGAGCAAGGTTGCTGTTGTGTCCAAAAACAGAAAGGCAGAGTTTGATTATGAATCAGACTATGACGCCCAGAATATCATGCCCATTAAGAAATCAACCTCTAAGAGAAGGTTGTTACTCTTCCTAAAGCTCCCATGGACAACATTTCATTCCATGATGTTGTAAATGTTAACAGGTGGAGGTATGTATATCACAGAAGAGTTGCTCTAGAGAGGGAATTGGGAAAGAATGCCCTCAATTGTATGGAGGTAATGGATTTGATTAAAGAAGTTGGCTTGTTAAAGACTGTCTCTCAATTTGGCTCATGCTATGAGAGGTTGGTCAAAGAGTTTGTAGTAAATATTCCAGAAGGGTGCAATGATCGAAAAAGTGAGGACTACTTAAAGGTATATATCAGGGGAAATGTTGTCACATTTTCTCCTGCTAAGATTAACAAGTTCCTTGGTAGACCTGAAGGTCCTCAGGCTGAAATTGAATACTCTGATGATCTGATTTATAGGGAAATTACTAGCAATACAGTGAGAAATGGGCCCAGCAAAGAGAAATTGTCAGCTAGGAAGCTGAGTGTTAAATATGCCATTCTTCACAGAATTGGAACGGTAAACTGGGTCCCTACCAATCACACTTCAACCATTTCAACTGGGCTTGGAAGGTTTATCTATGATGTTGGAAAAAGAAAGCCATTTGACTTTGGTGTGTACATCTTCGAACAAATCCTGAAACAAGCTGTCTCTTCAGCTGTAAAGCTGCCCATTTGCTTTCCTTCACTCATCTGTGGAGTGATTCTTCAACAACATCCCGGGATAATTCTACCTGTTGATAATATCATGAGAAGGGAGTCCCCCTGACTCTGCACTATAAGTTATTTGTTGGAAGGCATGTCCCAAATATTGCTTCAACATCTGCTCCAACATCTGCTACAACGACCTCAGAAGAGGACACTATTTCTCAGCTGAAGGAAACCTGCAGGGAGCTTGATGTCATTATCAAGGTAAGTATAGCCAGGAAGGAAAAACTGTAACAACTGATATAAGCCTTGTCTGCTAGGCAGAACAAGGACATTGGAGCAAACACTAGAGCTGCTGAGAAGTGTGTTGCTGCTGCTGATGATGGTTCTGGTGAGGATGCAGAAGAAGAGCATGATGAGGAAACAGAAGATGATTATTGAGAGTTGTCTTTTCTTTATTTTATGTTTTTATTGTTGGTTTTGTAAGGGCTTAATGCCCATGATAATTTACTTTTGTTTGGGTGTGTACTTTAATTACTTTATACTGGTTATTTGGTTGTTGAGTTAGTCTTTATGCCTTTGTCATATTATGGCTAAAAAGGGGGAGTAATACTAACTTTACTAACCACTGCTGACTGCTACTAACCATTGAAGGGGAGTAGTGTTGGTGTTGCTTGTAGAAGAAGGTATTGGTTGATGGGGAGACAAAGTTTAGTTTGTGTTTTGCTGCTGTTCTGATGATCTGGTCTCTCTGTTCTGAATAATTATGTCTGCAGGTCAATTGTAGTTAGTTTTAGCCAAAATCTGCCAAAGGGGGAGATTGATGAGTCTAAGCCTTTGAGGTTGGCATCAATTTTGGTAAAACTAACTTAATAGAAAGATGTTGGACAAGATGTCCTAACATGTTGAATTAACTGTAGGTTAAGGTGTTAGACAAGATGTCTTATCATGTTGATTCGACGTCTTTATCTGTTACAGTTTAGAATAACTGTCTATGTTTTCCAGGTTTTATGGGAATGTGATTTGGTCCTAGATGGCATCTGAGATTGAGGAATCAGAGATTCTGATTCTAAAGGAATATGCTGTTTCTGAGTGTGGAGATATTTTTGGAAACTTAGGATTGAAGAAACTATTATAGAAAAGAATAGGTCGCAGATTATGTGGAGGTGAATTACTGCGATTCTGAAGCCCAAATCTAGTTCTATTTAGTGATATAAATAGGATATATGGGTTTAACCTAGAATTGTCACTGAAGATATACAGCTGTTATTGAGTACTAGGGTTTGTACTTTTGTGAGTCTCTCTTGTATTACGTGAATAACTAAGTTGGATAATTTATTGAGTTGTAATTTTTCAGTCACTGTTGTGATTGAAAGGGAATTGAGAAGAGTCTCATACCTAGGAGAGTCTTAGGTAGAAATCTAGTACGAGTAGTTTCTAGGTGTCAAGTTGTAAACATTGGAGTTTAGCTTAGAACCAATTCTGCTTAGTGGATTTCATTCCTGGCTTGGTAGCCCCCAGACATAGGTGTTGTTGATCACCGAACTGGGTTAACAATTCTTGTGTGTTTTTTCTTTATGCTGTTTGTATTCTGTTCTCTCTTGTATTGAGTGAATACATGAGTTAGACAGTTTATTGAGTTGTAATTTTGCAGTCACTGTTGTGATTGGAAGGGAATTGAGAAGGGTCTCATACCTAGGAGAGTCTTAGGTAGAAATCTAGTACGGGTAGTTTCTAGGTGTCAAGTTGTAAACGTTGGAGTTTAGCTTAGAACCAATTATGCTTAGTGGATTTCATTCCTGGCTTGGTAGCCCCCAGACATAGGTGTTGTTGATCACCGAACTGGGTTAACAATTTTTGTGTGTTGTTTTCTTTATGCTGTTTGTATTCTGTTCTCTCTTGTATTGCTTGAATATCTAAGTTAGACAGTTTATTGAGTTGTAATTTTTCAGTCACTGTTGTGATTGGAAGGGAATTGAGAAGGGTCTCATACCTAGGAGAGTCTTAGGTAGAAATCTAGTACGGGTAGTTTCTAGGTGTCAAGTTGTAAACGTTGGAGTTTAGCTTAGAACCAATTCTGCTTAGTGGATTTCATTCCAGGCTTGGTAGCCCCCAGACGTAGGTGTTGTTGATCAGACCCGGCCTTATGTAGGAGCAACAGGCTCTATAGCACATGCCCCATATTTTGGAGGGCCCCAAAATATTGAAAAGTCCAATTTTTTTATATTAATATTAATAAATATAAAAAATATTATTAAAAAGCAAATCAATTAAAAAAATATTATAATAAAAATTCAATACATTAAAAAATAAGATTGATAAAAGTCAAAATAATTATAATTAAACCTTATTTTTATTAATATATAATTATATTTTTATGTGTTATTTTTATTTATTCTAATTGTTTTTTTTTTTAATTTTGACTCATTTTAAAATTAGAACTGGGCCTCCAGTTTGATTGGGTCGGCCCTGTTGTTGATCACCGAACTGGGTTAACAATTCTTATATGTTGTTTTCTTACTGCTGTTTGTATTCTGTTCTTCGTTATCCTTGTGTGAGAAGCAGAGGTCAAATGTCACGACATCCTATCCGACATCTTAGTGATCTGCTTAACCAGAATTTCACCTTTCCACCTCCAAACAACTAAACACAACCTTCAAAAAATCGACCTCAACACTACCCCCACCGTACTGCAACTTCAAAACCTCCGTACAAAACAACCGCCAAGCAACAACTCAAGTGAACCATACCCTTAACCATCAACACTGTACATCGTTGCTCACCATCAAATAATCACCATCGGTTGCTTCACAACCACCACACAAACCATAAGCCACCCACCACTTTCAATGTCCTCCCTCCGTTCACCAAACCACCGTGAAGAAAAACACACCACGAGCCGCCATTTCTGCACACAAATATTAAACACAGATCTTGTTGGTGTACAAGGTGAAAATAATGATGAAAAGAAGAGAATATATTATATTGAGAATGACGGCTACAAATGATAAAGATACAATGATTGGAATGACATCTACACTACCCTATTTATAAGCTAAAACTAGGGCTACAAAAGCAACAATAAAATACTAAAATACCCTCTAACAAACTTGGTCACCAAGTTTGTGAATATTAATTAAAATATAAATTATTTCTAATACCATCCCTAAATTTATATTTCCTCAAAACTAACAACTCCAATTCCATCCCTTAAGCGAAGGAATTGATCAGTCTTGATAGCCTTCATCAGAACATCTGCCAACTGTTTCTGGGTGCTACAGTGCAGAACTCGTAACACTCCACTCTGAACTTGACTTCTCAGATAGTGATACTTTGTCTCAATATGCTTGCTTCTCCCATGCAACACTGGGTTTCTGGCAAGATTGATTGCAGACTTGTTATCAATCATCAGCTTCAGAGGTTTGTCAACTTTGATCTTCAGATCCTCCAGCAAGTTTAGAATCCACACAGCTTGGCATGCAGTAACAGCACCTGCAATATATTCAGCTTCACAGGTTGACAACGCAACAATAGGTTGCTTCTTAGAACTCCAAGAAATAGGGCCTCCCAAAAACTTAAACAAGTATCCAGAAGTACTTCTTCTATCAACTCTGTCTCCACACCAATCAGAATCTGAATAACTCAGAAATTCTGATTCAGTCTTTCTTCCAGAAGGGAATAACACTCCATACTTCAGAGTTCCCTTGATATACCTCAGAATCCTGACAGCAGCTTGGTAATGGGACCACTTAGGTTTACTCATGAATCTGCTAACCATTCCAACTGCATAGCAAATATCAGGTCTGGTATTACACAAATACCTCAGAGAACCAACCAACCGTTTAAAGGTTGTAGCGTCCACATCCTCACCATCAGAATTAGAATCTAGTTTCTGATTTGTATCTGTAGGTGTGATAGCAGCCTTACAATTCTGCAGCTTAAATCTCTTTAGAAGTTCTCATTCATACTTCAGCTGATGCAAAATGATACCTTTCTCAGAATATCTGAACTCCATTCCTAGAAAGTATGTCATTTTCCCGATATCAGTCATTTCAAACTCATTCATCAGCACCTTCTTGAACTTAGCTAATTCTTGTTCAGAACTTCCACTCAGCAGTATGTCATCAATATACAAGCACACCAGAATCATATTTCCTTCAGAAATATGTTGAACATAAACACCATATTCCATCTCACATTTCTGAAAACCCTGCTTCTTGAAAAATGAATCAATCTTCTGATTCCAAGCTCTGGGCGCTTGCTTCAATCCATACAAAGCTTTATGTAATCTGTACACCATCCCTTCCTGATTCTTTTTCGCAAATCCAGGAGGTTGTGACACATAAACTTCTTCTTCTAATGGACCGTTCAGAAATGCCGATTTCACATCTAAATGCATCAGAGGCCAATTCCTGTTAGCAGCTATTGCAATCACCAATCTGATTGTTTCATGTCTCGCTACAGGTGCAAACACTTCAGAATAATCCAGCCTAGATTTCTGCAGAAATCCTCTTGCTACCAACCTCGCTTTGTATTTGC
This sequence comes from Lathyrus tuberosus, assembly GCA_022829125.1. Classification (NCBI taxonomy): domain Eukaryota; kingdom Viridiplantae; phylum Streptophyta; class Magnoliopsida; order Fabales; family Fabaceae; genus Lathyrus; species Lathyrus tuberosus. The sequence goes on from JALAZF010000103.1 coordinate 5,577,332, forward strand.
CAATTGATCCATCTGGCTTTAGCTTCTGCTTGAAAACCCATCTGACGCTGATGGTTTTCTTGTTCTTTAGAAGTTCTGTCAGCTTCCAAGTCTTGTTTCTTTCTATGGCCTCAAGTTCTTCTTTCATGCCCTTTAGCCAGAACTTCTGCTTGAGAGCCTCTTCTGTACTTACAGGTTCAGAGTCTACTAACATGGCACACTGAATAATTTCTCCTTCAGAATCGACTTCAGTGTCTTGCAACATGTCAAACTCTTCAAATCTTCTTGGAATGTTTCTGGTTCTCTGTGGCCTCTGACCTCGTTCAGAACTTTCTCCGGATGCTTGAACCTCAGAAGTTCTGTCCTCAGAAGTTTCTCCTTCAGAAGCTCTTGCTCCAGAAGGTTGACTTCCTCCAGAACCTTGACCATCTTCAGAATCTGGCATATTCCCAGAATCTGAATCACCACCAGAATCTGGATCATCATCAGAGTCTGGATCATCATCAGAATCTGGATCATCAGAATCACCTTTATCTTCTGAGTCTCCTTCAGAGTCAGAATCACCATCAGTTTCAAAAACTCTTATTTCTGACCTTTCTTCAGAAGTTCTCACATCAGAATCAGATTAAGACTTATCCCAATTCCAAACTTTTGATTCCTTTACAATAACGTCTCTGCTGAACTCAACTTTATTAGTTTCTGGACAATAAAGCTTGTACACACCCGTACTGTGGTACCCCACCAGTAACATTACTTTGCTTCTATCATCCAGCTTCTGTCTTCTAGCTTCTGGAACATGTTTGTAACAAACAGAACCAAACACCTTTAGATGACTAACATTTTGCTTTTCTACCGTCCACTTCTGAATAGGAACTATTTCCTTCAGCTTCTTCATTGGACATCTGTTGAGCACATATGTTGCGGTGGCAACAGCTTCTCCCCAAAAGTTCTGAGGAAGCTTCTTCTCCTTCAGCATGCTTCTCACCATATCAAACAAAGTATGATTTCTTCTTTCAGCAAGACCATTGTGTTGAGGAGTGTAAGGAGCAGTAACCTCATGCTCAATTCCATTCTCCTCACAGAACTTCTGAAACTCTTTGGAGTTATACTCACCCCCACCATCGGTTCTGAGAATCTTCAGAGTCTGGCCACTCTGATTCTGAACCTTCATTCGAAACTTCTTGAATTCAGCAAACACCTCGTGTTTGAACTTAATAAGGGATACCCATATCATTCTCGTGAATTCATCAACAAATGACACGAAGTATTTATTCCCTCCGATCAATGCTACTGGAAATGGACCACACACATCAGAATGTACTACTCCCAAGGCATGTTTTGCTCTTGGAGCAACTTCTGATGCAAATGGCAATCTTGGTTACTTTCCTTCCATGCACACTTTGCATGACTTCTCAGGCTTCTTAATTGTAGGAATTCCATGTACCAGCTTCTTCGAATTCAGATGTTCTAAGCTTCTGAAATTCAGATGACCAAATCTTCTGTGCCACAACTCACTTTCTTTCACAACACTTGTTGCACTAAGACATTCAGAGTCAGAAGTTCTGACATTCACCTTGAATGTTATATTCCTTCCCTGTTCTGATTCCATAATCAGCTTCTGATTACAGTCATACAGCTTTAGAAGATTATCCTTCATGGTAACTGAAAAACCTTTCTCAATTAATTGTCCCAAGCTCATCAGATTGTTTTTTATGCCAGGTACATACCACACTTTCTGAATCAATGTTGTTTTCCCATTATTCAGAACAACTCTGACATCTCCCATACCTTCAGTGTTAAGATATTTGTCATCAACACATATGATCTTTGTCCTCTTCTCAGAATCAAAGTCAACCAGCCATTTCTTATTTCTAGTAAGATGATTTGAGCAGCCAGTGTCCATATACCACCAGTCTGTCAAATTCGTATCATCAGATTCAGAAGCCATCAGTAGCACAAATTCATCATCAGAACTTCTGGCTATATTTGCTTCTTCTAACTTCCTTTCTTTGTTTGACCAACAATCTCTAGCAAAGTGACCAAACTTCTTGCAACTGTAACATTGGATCTTCTTCTTGTCATACTTCTCTTTTCCCTTCTGAGCATTCTTTTGCCTATCAGAAGTTGAGGTTTCTGACTTCTGACCACCATCAGATCTTCTCCTGGCTTCTGACTGCTTCTGATGCTTCTTATCGGAAACTGCTTTCAGAGCCTGCTGCTCTACTTCCCTTTCAGAAGTTCTCTCAGTCAGACGCAACTCTTGCGCTTCTAGACTGCTTTGCAGCTCTTCAATTCTCATGGTGCTCAGATCTTTAGAATGTTCTATTGCTACCACAATGTAATCAAACTGAGGAGTAAGGGATCTCAATACCTTCTCAATGATTACTTATTCAGAAAGAGTTTCTCCACACGCCTTCATATCATTAGTGATCAGAATCACTCTGGAGATGTACTCAGAAACTTTCTCATTGTTCTTCATGTTGAGATTCTCGTACTGCTTACATAGAGACTGAAGCTTCACCTTCTTCACTGATGCGTCACCACCGTAACATCTGACCAGTGTGTCCCACGCCGCCTTTGCCTTCGTTGAATCTGCAATCTTCTCAAACACATTCGCATCCACACACTGATGGATGTAGAACAATGTTTTCTGATCTTTCTTCCTTGTATCCTTCTGCGCGTTCTTCTGTTCCTCCGTCGCATCTGCTGCTACCGGAACGTAACCTTCGGTGACAAGATCTAGAACATCTTGAGCACCGAACAGTACTCGCATCTGAATCATCCAACGATTCCAGTTTTTGCCATCAAATACTTGAAGCTTGGTGTTTATGCTGCCGTTGCCGTTCATCATCTTCAACCTTGTACAGTACACTCATAACTTACCACACACAGTGTTTCCCAACCCACAGAATCAAAAACTTATGATTCTGATCAGAATTTCGTTCAAGATCCAACACAAATCAAGAACCAAAATTCAATCACACAAGAATCCTCACGTTTCACTCGTGTTTCCCGTGTTTCCCGTTGATCCGAACCGGAGCTCTAGATACCAATTGTTGGTGTACAAGGTGAAAATAATGATGAAAAGAAGAGAATATGTTATATTGAGAATGACGGTTACAAATGATAAAGATACAATGATTGGAATGACATCTACACTACCCTATTTATAAGCTAAAACTAGGGCTACAAAAGCAACAATAAAATACAAAAATACCCTCTAACAAACTTGGTCACCAAGTTTGTGAATATTAATTAAAATATAAATTATTTCTAATAGATCTGTCAATGATTACTCGGATTCGGTTTCACGGTTTTGTTTCATCCTTTAAAGAATTTATCGTGCGCTTGATACATACAAAGTTGTTGTATCGTTCGTGACTAGACCAGTATTGTCTAGTTTTTACGATGTGTTTGTTCATTTTTATTGGATTTCATTTCTTTATTTTTGCTTTGATATGTATCAATGTATGTGAGTTTGGTTTGTTTGTGGTGTAGTTTTGTTCATAAGCATGCTTGTAAAGAGATGTAGAAAGAAGTTTTTTACTTCATAAAGAAGAAGAGTTTTGAGCGATGATGCTTTGAACTTCTTTTTTTTTTCATTTGCATTGCATTTTCTTTTGAGAAGATGATGAATAGTGTGTATTTTGTTTGAAAACGTTCTACTGGCAGCGGAGTTAATTTCTTACTTGTTTGCCTTTAGCCTTTTATTTCTTATTTTTGTTTTAACCTTTTTATTATTTATGTATTTTATGTAGTAAGTGAAATATTTGCTACTATTGGGCTAAATTGTGATATTTGAATTAGGCCCATTTAGTTTTTGTTATTGATACCCCATGACATTTTTTTCTCTCTTTTAAGATGTTTGTAATAAGTTTTTTTTTTAATTATTTTATTTCCATTTCGATTACGATGATTGTGAAGTAATAATTTTTGCAATGTTAATTTATGTTGTTGCTAATTATTTTTCATCATTTTTTATTAGACTTTTGAATAGCGGATTCGACAATTCTATGTTGTTATGGCGCCAAAAGTTCTATATATTGATAGATATTTCGCCGTGTTATGATCTTTGCATATGACATTCCACTCATGTTGTCATTACACACAAACCGACTTTGAGCACATTATGGTAAATTTTTCATTTTTACTTATGACTTAATCTGTCATACCCTAATTTTTTACCCCCGAGATTCCACTATAATTGTATCATTACAATAACATTCATCATTACATATATATATGTTTTTATGCATCACTAACCCATCACAAGTACAAGATACGTGTGTTTACTTGCTTCACAAGTTAGGTGATCCCCCCTAAAGTTCAAGCAGATAAATTATCAAAGGGATAGTCATTTTATTCAAACATCTCAAGTACATTTATCATCCATGAAGATCAAGAGCCTCCATCTCATCAATAGTCGAGTGCAATATGACATCACAAGCTCAATTAAGTCTCAAGATCCTCAGTTCACCATAATTAGGGTTTTGACCTAATTTAGTCCCTAAGTTGACTTTTGAAGCAAGGCATGATCCCAAACCTCCAAATATGTTTCAAGGACCTCAAATGCCTCATATTAATTAATTCATATGATTGGATTAGCCCAAAGAACTTGATTCATAAGCAATGCAAGAACTCAAATTCACCTGGTCCACAAACTAGGGTTTCTAAGGAAAAGTCAATTGTACCTTTGACTTTTGACTAAGGCATGATCTCAAACCTTGGAACATGGCTCAAGACACTCAAAAACACCTTTGGAGTCCATCCATGATGTTTAATTTATCCCAAGGGTTTGATTTCATAAAGGATCACAAAGTTCAAAATTCATCTGATACAAAAGTCAACTGTGGTAAAAAATTAAGTTTGACTTTTGGAGTTTTTGGTCAAACATGGCCTCTTCAAGTCAAGAACAATGTTAATATGTGATTTGGATCATGTATGATCAAGAAAAATCAAGAAAAGTGAGGTTACTTGTAAAAAGGGCAACCATGGAGAACTTAAAATTTTTCTAAGTCATGAAAAACAATGATTTTTTTCCCTACTTTCCAAGGCAATAACTTCCAAACCAAGTAACCATTTTCTTTGATCCAAATATCAAATTGAAAAGCTTGTTACATATTACAACTTTGTCAATTAGGGTTGATTCCCAAAAGGTGCATATCTTTTAAGATATAAGGCTATGAAGTTAGGGTTTCAATACTTTTTGAACTTTGACACTTCGAAAAATTTTGGACAGAATCTGTCTTGTGTTGGAACCAACTTTAGGGTTGTTTTTCACTATGATCCACAATGATTCAATACCAACTTCAAACATCAAAGTTAAAGTATGATATACCAACTCTCCAAAATGATCAAGAACATCAAAATCCCTTACTTGAGTAAGAAGTTATGGATGCTGCAACATGCCTTGATCAAGACGATTGTCATGACAGAATTGTCTAACCTATTTGTGCCACACGATTTGGATAAGTCTTGAAAACCTCCAATCTTCACAAGATCAACTCCCAAATTATCATACAAGCATTTGCCCTGTAAATCATAACTGAATTTTCAAAAATTCATCATTTGGCATGTGAAAATGATCATTTCAAAAGTGGAAGTGAGGTTTTGTCCTCTAGCATTAAAGTGGAATAGTGATTTTAAGCAAAAACCCTCTGATATGATAGAACTTGATTAGAGCATCAAGGGATGGGATGAAACCATGAGGAACTAAGCTCAAATGATTAGATTTCAAGCCATGTGAAGAATAGCCCATGTGTACCTTGGCTTTCAAGTTATAGGTGCATGACATCATTTGATGGATAATAGCTTACATCCTCATCCAATTTCCTCTCAAATATCTTAACTTCTTTTCCTATAAATAGAAGTCATTTTTTATCATTCAAAACACACCAAAACATTGCAAGATCATTTTTTCTCTCCTTTCTCCTCCTTGCTAAAATTCAAAGTTCTCAAAGAGTAAAAACTTGGAATTCTCAAACCAGTCCATTCACACTCAATTCAATCATCCAAACACTTCACATACATCATGTGTAAGTGATTCAAACACTCAAACCTCAACTGTAACATCAGAATCACCAAGTCATGTGCCATTTGCTCCACACACACCATAAGCTGCATGTAACACCCCAAAATTTTCCCTCCTATTTATACCCAATAAGTAGCTTTTGTTTCGCATTCGTTTGCATCTTACACTAGGTCATAACTGAATTAATCATACATTTGCATGAGCTCCTAAGACGTGGGATCAAAAGATTTTTCTTGGTATCAGTGTTTGCCCTATTCATGGGTGATTTAGCCAGTTCCTATTTCAGGTCAAGGTGAAGCAAGAGGTTGAATTTTGTTCATTGTAATCTTCTTATTTAGAAGTTCATCAAGCTCCAAGGTTTTTTCTATTCAGAGGTGTCATACCCCAAATTTTGACCACAAGATTTCCCATCATTGTGCAAATCATCACCACAATATGGATGTACCATCATACCTCATCAATCTTCTCAAGGATTGTTGAGCATCCACTACAACCAAGAATTAGGGTTTTTAGCCCTCTCAGAGCACTTAGACAAAGGATCAATCAAGAATTGACATGATCTCCAACTTGTCTAACCTCTCAAGCACCCATAAAGGATCAAGAGGTCTCCCATACCAAGGATCAAGCATGAGGATGCAACATTCCAGTGGATTAAGCCTCAAGATCGCCAGTGTCACCAAATTAGGGTTTTGATCGACCAAGGCCTCCAGATAAAAAATTTCCTTTGGGAATGAGCCAATACCTCAAAACATGATCCAAAATACTTCAATGTACCTCATGGATCCAATCATCAAGTCAAAATAGCCTCAGGAGAAGCATTCATCAGAAATCAAGAATTAGGGTTTCTTGACCTAATTCACCCCTAAGTTGACTTTTGAGGCAAGACATGAACCAAGACCTCAAGAAATGATTTGAGGGCCTTAAATACACCACATTGATCCATTTATAACAATGTATTGATCCAAGAAGCTTGATTCACAAGTTTCAATTTCATCTGGACCACAATTAGGGTTTTGAAGAAAAAGTCAAATGTATCTTTGACTTTTGACCAAGACATGCTCCCAAACCTTGGGACATGATTCAAGACACCCTAAAACACCTATGGAATCCATCCATTAGTTTTGAATTAGGTCAAGAACTTGATTGCATAGAAGATCACACAGTTTGAAATCCATCTGACAAAAAGTCAACTGTGCTCAAAATCAAGTCTGACTTTTTGAATTTTTTCACAAATGTGGCTCCCCTAAGTTAAAAACAATGTTAATGCATGGTTTTGATCATCATCCATCAAGAAAAATCAAGAAAAATGAGGTTACTTACAAAAGAGGCAACCATAAGAAACTTAAAATTTTCTAAGTTATGGAACAAAATGGATTTGGAACTAACTTTGCAAGGTCATAACTCCCAAACCCTAAGGCCTTTTTCTTCCATCCAAAGCTCAAATGAAAGTTCATATGACATACTTCAAAAGTGTCAGCTACAAAATATTCCAAATCCTCATGGATTTTGAGTTATGGATTGATCAAAATCACAAAAACATGAAAATGACCCTTTTTTCCAACACTTAGTGAAATTTTGGACAGAATCTGTCTAGGTTTTTCACCAACTTTTGGACTATTTTTCATCATGATCCAAGCTAAACCAGGTCCATTGGTGGACATCAAAGTTAAAGTATGTCATGAGAGCTTTCCAAAAAGTACAAGAACTTCCGCAAAGAGTTATGAACCTCACAACATGCCTTGCTCAAACTGATTTCCAAGACAGATTTTGTGCATTACTTGTGGCACACGATTCTTGAGTCCAATTTTGGTGACTATGCAAGACTGATCCTCATCCAAATTCAACAAGAATCTCAGTCAATCATGAAGAACCTGCAAGCTTGGACCCTAAGGCAAGAATCTTATCCTTTGGCATGTGATCATTCAAGTTTCAAATCCAAAACTCCAAGTTTGTCATTTGGCATTGATGTGGAACATAGAGCTGTCATGAACCAAGCCATATCAGTCCAATTAAGTCAAGGTTGTTGCAAAAATCATAAGACCTAAAGCTACCAATACCAGCTCAAGTCAATGGCTAGGGAAGACTTGGTACCTTGGCATTTAAGAAAGTGATACATAGGCATATCCATTGGATAATAGAGTGAACCAGTTGCCATTCACTATTCCTTTAAAAACAAACTTCCTCTATTTATATAGAGGTCATTTCTGATGTTTTAAACGACACCAAAACAATACAAAAGCCTTGTTTTCTCACTCTCTCTCTTACTTCAATTTCAAGTCACATTTGAGCAATTTGGGAATTCTTGAAACCAGGTCAAAAACCACTCAAATAACCATCCAAACACATCACAAATCATCCATTGAAGGTGTTCAAACCTTCATTCTCATTGTACAACACCAAAATCCGAAAGTCAACCTCCAAAACCTCAAATTTTAACTTTTCTACATTTTTCAAGCCATGTCTTGATCCAATCACTTTCAAAACCAATTAACCCTTCAAATACTCTCCAAATATCATCCTTAAGTTGTTCCAACAAGTATCCCTCAACTGTAACACCATTTTAGTGAGATACTATTTTGGTCACTTTTGCCACTTTTGCAAGAAAGAGCCAGTTCTTGTTCCTGAGGTTTGCAGCTGGTTTTGATCATCCTAAAAGCTTCTAAGGGATCAATCAAGAGTGTCTAAAGCCTTAGATTACTTCTGGCATAAGTTTTTTGCAAGATAGCACAAGAAGCTTCAAGAGGTAAGTGCATAACAACTTGAACCCTTTAAATTATGCATTGCTTTGATGTCCATTGATCATGAACATGTCATATATATCATATGTGTTGTGTTTGAACCAATTTACCATGTTATTGTTGCTTGTATGGTGAGATAGCATAGAACTTGTAAACTTTGGCCTATTTTGAAACCACTATCGATTTTTAAAATGTACGCATCTTTAGAAAAATCTAAGACCACCATTGGATTCCTCGTGAAATTCTAGGTGGGATCCATCTAAATTTTGTCCAATTTCATGGAGAAATGAGGGAGATATGATCCTTCTTGCAAATCACTCAAAACTTGATTTTTGCCTTGGCCTGACCTGAAATTTAGGCCACCAATATATGTTTATGGGATGGTTTTGATACACGGATGTATCACCACCCTAGTGGTAGCACGCATGTGTATTTGGTTGGAGGGCGTGGGTTCAACACCCACCCAGACCATTTTTGGTTCCCTCTCATTTTTGCTATTTTTTCTTATTTTTCATGATTTTCTTAATTAATCTCAAAATTAATTTCTCTCTCAATTTTAATTATTTTTTATTGATTCTTTTTTTGAAAATTCACAAAATATTAAAATATTTTATTCTACAAAAAATTAAATTTATATTATTTTTTAATATAGCTTGAATTTTTGTAATTAATTTCATTTTATTTGTTTTCAAACATTTTTAAAATGAGGTTTCCACCTTGAATTTTTAAATTTAATTGGATTCCAAGCTTTCATGTGATTAAACATGATTTTTCAAAACATTGTTCAAAATTTACAACTTGTTTTTCAATATATTTGATTTTATATCATTTATTACTTATTTTTCTTTAAAAATTATATTTTTAAAAGAAATTAGGGTTTCCCCTTTGATCAAACTTCTTTTAAACATCTGTGGGCCTCTAATAGAGTGTAAGACTCATCCCTTGTCACATAATTAAATTTTGGGCCTCAGCCATTGTATAAGTCCCGATACGATCTTGGCGCGATCGTCGTTTTCAAAACAAAAATCATTTGGGCCTCCCTTTTGTTGTAAGTCCCATTTTTCTTTTTTTTCAAACATTTTTAGGCCTCTAATATAGTGTAAGACCCAACCCCCTTTGTACATAAATAATTTGGGCCTCAGTCAATTGTATAAGTCCCGATACAATTTTCAAAATAACGGTGTGATCACTGTTTTTCACCTGGGCCTCTCCTTGAGCTATAAGTCCTATCTCTTGTATGAAAATAAACTTTGGGCCTCTAATAGAGTGTAAGACCCAATCCTCTTTGTAAATACCATAATTTGGGCCTCATTCATTGTATAAGTCCCTCAGTAATTTTCAAAACTACGACGCGATCGTCACCTTTTCAAAAGAATTCATCTGGGCCTCTCCCTTAAGTATAAGCCCCAAACTTCTTTCAAAAACAACTTTCCTCTTTGATTCAAATTCAACTTCAAAGTTATTATCAAAACTTTCTTCAATTTCTTGAATAACTAACCATACAACTGTGGTTACAATGTTGGAGCTTGCACAACTGTAAGTTCTACTATTTCTTCTACACATACTTGTTTATGTATTTCATCTATATATGTATGCCTGTATATACTTGCTTAGAGTGTTCCTCAGCAATTAGGTCTAGTTTTAGATCAAACTAGTGGTTAATCTTCTAACACAGTCAAAACTAGTTCCCCCATAGGAAATTCCAGATACAGTATTGCCTCATCTTGGGCTTACACAATATGGAATAGAGAAAGACAATATTCCTGGTGAAACTTTTCTCAAGACTGTCACAACTTAGAAGTGTGTGTACAATAAATTCATTTCCCCAAAGAGGACTAATTCCCGGTGAAACCTATTTTGAATTTCTTCAAACCTTATAACTGTTCACTAAAGAAAGGATTATTCCCGGTGAAACCTTTCTTGAACTTTTCTCAGGCTTGGACCCACAGGCTTCCTAAAAACATCCCCAGCCTCCTCTTGGGCTTAGTACAAGGACCCACGGACTTCTTAGAAGTTCTCTGCCACCTCTTGGGCTTAATACAAGGACCCAAAGACCTCCTATAGGTATAGGATAGAAACTAGTCATCTTTACTAGTCCAATCCTCCAGAGAGTCAGAATTTCAGAACATCAGACCATTCTAGGGTTGGTCTTCATCCCTTAAACTCTCAGCCTCATCTTGGGCTTCATACAAGTAGACTTAGACATTCTTAGCCTCCTCTTGGGCATCGTACAAAGATCATTATCCAACTAAGAGTCAACTTCTTTATACCAGTAGACTTGGAAAGTCTTACTTTTCTCTTAGACCTCACCAAGAAAAACCCTCAAGTTTCCTAAAAACACAGAAAAAAAAGCCTGATCATTTCATCAATCTCCAGTAGAGTTAAAATCTCCACAAGTTTTCATACTCAATTTTAAACCTTTACCATCACTAAAACCCTAACAAAATCAGAACCTCAGGGCATCTGATATTTCAATTATTCTTCAAATCCCCAGCCAAAGTTGATTCCCTAATACATATTGGACCTGCCTCTGGATTTCAACAATCCTCAGTAGAAGTTAGCCTCTTCTTAGGCTTCATATAAGAATTTCCCCAACCAGCCTCCTCTTATGCTTTGTATAATGATTTTCCTCAGTAGAGTTAGCCTCAATCTTGGGCTTTGTACAAGACAGATAAAGTGGAGTAAATTTCTTTTAGCCTCAATCTTGGGCTTTGTACAAGATAGACAAAATATTCCCCAGAAGAGTCAATCTCTTTTCAGCCTCAATCTTGGGCTTTGTACAAGACAGACATTAAACTCCCCTAGTAGAGTCAACCTTTTAGCTTCAACCTTGGGCTTTGATTAAGGCACACATAAAAAACATCATCCCCTCAGAGGAAATCAAGAGTTCTCTCTGTAGGAAGATATTTCTCTGTACATCACACATCAAAACAGACAATAAAAAAACCCTAATTCCAGATAACTGCTGTAAGTGGAACACTTGTTGATTCAAAAAATCCAAGTTGTGGTCCCTCTTTTATCCTGGTAAACTTCCTCTAATTGCTGTAAGTGGTAAGCCTCTGGATTATTTACATCCAAGCCCATGTCCCTCTCTTAGCATGGAAGACTCCTAAGGGAAAATGGCATTGCTTTATACTGAGTTAAAGTTTCTTCCTTCAGGATATCTCCGTTATAAAGGAAATTATGGTATTGCAGGATTCTCATATCCCAGTTAAAGTAATTCCCCTTTATAATCAGTTACCCAATAACTTGTGATGAATAGGTGAAATATCTCCCTTTAGAGATGACAAACTCTCTCTCAGTCACCCTTTTAGCTTCAATCTTGGGCTTTAAACAAGACACAAATACTCAAATAGCTTCAATCTTGGGCTTTGAATAAGACACCAAATATCTTTCCTCCCATAGAATAGGAGGAACTACGATTGCTCTGATTTCCCTGTTATCTTTACGGGAATACGTAGGCATAAGGTTGTGAAATCTTAGCGAGCACACAAATCAAAAACTTTAGGTCCAGTACCTTACCAAAAACAACAGAAAACCCAAAAACAACAAAAACACTTTCTCAACACTCCCAAAAGAGAAACATTCTCAACCCCTAAGAGATAAACACCAAAAAGTACTTAAACTTGTCAAAGAAAGTCTATGGATAACCATATATACACTGGGTAATTGACAACTTCCCTTTATATAACCTGAGCCCGTAACCCCCAATCTCTTAGCATTTGTTAAAGAAAACATTTGCGTGCAAGGTTAGTTTTAGATATCTTCCCTTTCCTTTCCAGCTTCATAGGATAAATAAGAAATCAGAAAGTAGCAACCAATTCTAACCACTGCGGTAAGGTGGTCGCGTCACCGACAAAAAATCGCACGCTACAAGAGGGTTCATCAAAAGCATCGGGTCAAGGATTCAAAGCGTTGATATTTTTGTTGATCATTGAAGTCAAGACGAGGTTGTCCAAAACAAGAAACTTGGTGTGCACACCAAGTGTTCGACGAAACGGGTCTCTTACGGTGGAATCATTCCTCCCATTTTGAATGACTTGGATACAATTCAGGATGTTGAATAGGCTCTAAGACCGTGGGAGAACAAGATTAACAACAAGGGAAGGAGTATTATTTTGAAGCAGCAATTGAGGATTCTTGGAAAGTCGCATGAGTGGACACTTTTGGAGGGTTTGTGGAATCAGATGAATGCTAGAGGGTTTGTTGCCACGAATTATACTTATGGAACTTTGATTAATGTTTATAGTAAAGCTGGACTTAGAGAAGACGCGTTTTTCTAGCTTGAGACTATGCTAGAACATGGGATTGAACCTGATGAGGTCACTATGGTGAGTGTAGTTCAACTGTACAAGAAAGCGGGTGGGTTTCAGAAAGCAGAGGAGTTTTTAGAAATTGGTCATTAAGTGAACCTTTGAGGCGAAGAAATAATCATATGAAGGCTGCTCCAAAATTGGATGAGAGGGCTTCATTTTCCAATGTTTCGTTCGGGTCACATACATATAACACTTTGATTGATACATATGGAAAGGCTGGCTAGCTTAAAGAAGCTTCTGAGACTTTTGCTAAGATGCTTAAACAAGGCATATCGCCCACCACAGTGACATTTAATACGATGATTCACATTTGTGGAAACCATGGACGGTTAGAGGAACTGAGTTCACTTCTGCAGAAAATGGAAGAGTTGCAATGCTCACCAGACACAAGGACCTATAATATTCTTATCTCTCTACATACTAAGCATAATGATATTGATATGGCAACAAAATATTTTAAAAAAATGAAGACGACCCGCCTCGAGCCAGATCTTGTGAGTTACCGTACCCTCTTGTATGCATACAGTATAAGGAAAATGGTTTGTGAAGCAGAAGAGCCTATATGTGAGATGGATAAGAAGGGCATCCAAATTGATCAGTTCACCCAATCTGCTTTGACTCGGATGTACATCGAAACAAGAATGCTTGAGCGGTCCTTGTTATGGTTTCATCGGTTTCATTTGGTTGGCAATATGACTTCTGAGTGTTATGCTGCCAACATTGATGCATATGGAGAGCACATACATATTTTGGAAGCTGAGAAAGTCTTCCTTTGGTGCCAAGAACGGAAGAAACTCAGTGTCCTTGAGTTCAATGTGATGATTAAAGCTTATGGTATAGGGAAATGCTACGATAAAGTGTGTCGGTTGTTTGATCGTATGGATAAACACGGTGTAGCTGCAAACAGGTACAACTATAGCTCTCTTATACAAATTTTGGCCAGTGCTGATCAGCCTCACATTGCCAAACCTTATTTGAAAAAAATGTAGGTGGTAGGATTAGTGACTAATTGCATCCCATATTGTGTAGTAAATAAAACTTACACCATGCAGAAGTTACAACAGAGAAACTAACAGAAGTTACAACAGAAACTAGCAGAAATTACAACAGATTCTCTCCTCTTTTCTTCCTCACTCGCTCCATTTTTTCTTCACCATTCTTCTTCCTCCTTTTGTCATCTTCAACTTTCTCCACTATCATCTTCAATATCTATCTTCAACCTTCATTCTTCCATTGCAAAAAAAAAAACACTCTAACAGAAAAACTTCACAAAAAATCCAATTCTTCATTTTTCTTCTCTCAATCTTGATCATTCCCCAGTTCAGTAACTCATCTGAATTTCTGCAGCAACGATGCTTTGCATCAAATTTCAGCGCTTCTTACAACACTTCTCCAATTGGAAAACTCTGTAATCTACATCAACCTGTAAAATAATCCAAGAACAGAGGTTAATGTCGTTCCCGAAAGATTCGCATCCAATATTATAAACGCGAGAGTGGCGCAGAAAACACAGAGTCGCCAGCAATGTGTATTTATCCCGAGAGAGGGAAAGGAAACACTGCATAAACCTGAAGAGAAAGGGGGAAAGACATGGTCATCGCAACCATAGTCCGGGTTCGGGAGTCGGTTATACGAGGGGAAGGTGTTAGCACCCCACGCATCCATCTTACTCGATGGGATCCACGCTTATTGTCTAAACGGAGGGTGAGCTGTCCTACTATCTATGGCTGCAAAAGAAAACGGGGATGGGGTGACTAAGACGGACTCGGTAGGACATATTCGATGCCCTAGGCCTACGTACTCCCTCAGTGCAATGGGAAAGTCAGAGTCAATGTAGTTCAGACAGGAACTATGGGGGAAGGTTGCTCGCCAAGACAATCGCTGTCTTGTGCCTACATATCCTCAATCGGACGAAAGAGAGGAATCAGAGCTAATGTAGTTCGTGGGTACGACCACGAATTGGTAAGTGTTTTTTATGTGAGCGACGAGCTCTTTTCTGAAAATGAAGTTTGAAACCCAACAATCCCGAAGGATAAAAAGATTTGAATTTGTTTTGTGTTTTTTAGACAGAAGTGTTTTATTAAGCTAGTTCATAACTTGCATTGCACCAAAGTCTAGGGCACAGGGACGAATACTTAACGAATCGTCCCAAGACAGGACGCCCGCTAAGCACTCTAGAAAGATGAGAGGAAGCCCCTCATTTCTCATTCCCCACGCTTAAGGCTCGTGCGCAATACACTTTATCTTTATTAAGTGTTTTCAAGAAGTTTTGAGATGAGAAGAGAGAAGACCCAAAGGAAACTCTAAAGGGAAACTAAAAGTCCTAATGTTATCATGCATAGGTAACCTATGGTTAGTGAGGCTTAGGAGAGACGACTACCTAAATCCTAATGCTAATCCTACTCCAGGCTTAATCAAAAATTAAGTTGGACTAGGTAGCTCTAAAGGGAGAGAATCCAAGACTTAAACAAGTCTTGAGATTCATGGGAGAAAGAGAGTGAAAGAGAAGAAGGAGAAAGAGAAGGATGAGATAAGAAGCAAGATAAGGCAGCAAGCATATCATATTAAGTACATCCAAGTCACATCAATAGACAAGTCTCAAAGATCATGCAAAACATCTCAAGTAAGCATGCAAAGGTAATCATGAAAGAATGCAAGCATACTTGTATGAAATGCACAATTAAGCACCAATGAACTTCATATCAAGATGAAATGAGAAAAAATAAGATGAATATGAAAGCAATTCAGAACCAAGATCATACCATCATCAACAATTCTCATGTGCAAAAGAAGATCAAAACATGAAACAATATGCACCAAAGAAAGTCCACAAAAGGAAACTCAAAGTCCAAACACTTAGCACATGCCAAACATGATTCATAAATTACAAAAATAAGTCTCAAAGGACCTCAACCAAGGGTAAACATAATACCAAAAGCTCATGCAAAGAATTATAAAGAAATTCAATCAATTAGGCATGGCAAATCAATTAGGGTTAAGAGAAGTCAAGAGATGATCATGCATAATTCACTTAAGCACAAATAATCAAACATATATCAAATGACATTCAAAAATTGTGAAATCAGAACCCAAATGACCTAAGTCAGATACTAACAACATGTCAAAATATCACACCAAAATTCAAAGTTTAAGTACCTCAAACAATTAGGTAAAGATCACATAGGAACCATGAACCAATATGCAAAGGAGAGGGACTAAAATGCAATATAAAAAAGTTTTAAAAAATAAAAAAAAATGTTTTTAGGAACCTCAACATGTCCTCTAACACATGCAAAAGGAATAGGATACAAATCATACACCAATGATAAGAACAAAAATCAACAAGATCAAGTGTGCACAAATGAAACAATTCACAAAGAAAATAAACAAACAATTAATTCAGAGGCACAAAATAAAATAAAAATGGAAAATAAAATTTACCAAAATTTTATAAAACTCCAAAGATGATCTATGATTTTTTTTATAATTTTTAGATGCATAAAACTATTTTTAAAAATCAAAAATGAAAATGCAATAATAAAATAAAATAAAATGAAAATAATACAGCCAGGGGTGCAACACAAGCAATTTATACGTTCAAAACAACAAATGGTCTGAACAGGGGGGTGGGGAAAGTAAGCCCAGTCCACACAAACAAACAAAAAAAACGCGCAGTCCAACAAAAAAAAAGAATCAGTCAACATGATTGACCCACACACGCCATCAGATCAATCCAACACTCCACAATCAGTCAACCAAAACCAAGTAATCAAGATGAAAGGCTCAGATTAACACACGCATGATAATAATGATGAGCAAGCAAACACAATGATCAATCTGGACATAACATAAGGGCACGTGACAAGCAGGTGAGTTTTTAATGCGTTGGCACAACAACAGCCATCAGATTCATCAAACACTCCAGATCAAGTCAATCAATCATAAAATCATGCAAGATGTAAGGTGCAGATATGTGGTACACAATAACAAACATGGATCAACAACACACAAACAATAAAATAAAAACAGATTTAAAAGACGTGGCTACACATGGACCATCAGATCTGGACCACCAACGGTCCAGATTTCATCTCCTACCTCCATCCCTCAGACCACCTGAAAAATAACCAGGTGCCAGAACCCTAGCTCCGGTCACCTTCTCCAGCAAGCACAACCTCAAAATTTTCCAGAAATTGCAAAAATGTACATCATTCCACTCAGAATTCAACAAGGATTAAGAATATGCAATTTATTTCACCAGATCATTAACACACAAAGCAAATCGAAGAGATAAAGTTTAGATCTAAAAACTTCATATCTACAATACAGCCATGATACACGTCCAAAATCACATCTAAACACATCAACATGATCAGCAACTCATGAAGAACACAATGCACACCATAAAATCAAGTTACATGATGATGAATTTCACACTAACCTGAGAATTGCAGAGCTTAAAATACACCAAGAAAACCCTCTGGAAGCAGCAGATCTACTCCTTAGAACCTCTAATTGCAAAATAAATGCAATTAGAGCTTGGAATCGTGCTAGATCTTGAGATTTGAACTTGAACCTTCAAAACTGAATCTGATGAAAAACTCACTCTCAGCTCCAATCAATGGTTGATTCTTGCTCTATTTACTTCACTGATCAAGAATGTGAAATAAAATCTCAAAGAAACTCCAAGGAGGGTGAGTTTCTAAGAGAGAAAGAGTGAGAGCAAAAATTGGAATTCTGAGCAAATGAGAGTGCATGAGGGTAAAATGAACGTGTGATCCTCTTTATATAGACTTGGTTAACATTCTGAGCATGATTAGGGTTTGGTTAATCCCTTGATTAAGGCCATCCAAAGTAAATTGCCAAAATGCAAGTTGTGATGCACCTCTTAATCCACACGTGCCTTGGTCATGAAATAAGTGTGATTCATTCACATTTCACTTGCTGATCACAATAGAATTGAAATTGAGCCTTGTGGTTGATTGGTTTGTGAGTTTTGATCCATCTTGCAAAAATGCATTTTGTGAAATAAGTGAAGTATATGGCACGAAATGAATTGATTCAAAGGTCAAAAGTGGTCCTCATGAAGTGTACTTGAATATGGAAATGTGACTTGAAGCATTAGAGGTCATTACAAACCATTTTGAACCAAAATGCAAAAGGTGGAAAAATGGAACCATGTGAAAACCTTAAAAATCAACCTTGCCTTCTTTTGATCATAACTTGAGAACCACAAATGGTATGGAGACAAACTAGTACTTTTTGGAAATGGGAGAGAAAGATATTCAACTTTCATGTTTGAGGAAAATTCATTTGAAGCTTCTTTGATGATGAAAAGTCAAGTTGAAGATGGTTTGAAAAGTTGCCAAAAATGGAAAGTTTCAAATTATAGGTAATTTCCATATTTAGTAACTTTTTCACAAACTCTTGATTCTTGATGAGTGACATAAATCTTGACATTTGAGGACCATATGAGGGCATAAGACCTTAAAAATCATGAAGAGGACCTCAAAATTCCATGGTTGACTTTCCTCCTTATAATTGACTTTTACTTACTTCACAAGTAACTGATCCACTGAACATCTTCCACAATGAACCACTAGCCAAGTCTTCCTCTATGAGTGTTTGTAAGCATATGGAACCCATGAGAGCATGCTTAAATCCTCAAAGCCCTTCAAGAATTCCTTTGAACCAAAACCCTAATTTGGTCCCTCTGGTTAGGAGGGAAAGATTCGCTTGAAATCCTTTGCCATTCTTGATCTTATGGAGATATGATGAACCCCTTAAACCACTTTGAGGCTTGAGACTCCTTTGAGATGAACCAAGTACCTTGATCCCATGCTAAGAACCAATGCTATGTACAAATGCTAATGCAAGAAATGCAAAGAAACATAAGCCAGTTAGCTAAAAGCAAGAAGGCAAATTTTGGGGTGTTACAGCTGCCCCTATTCAATCAACTTGGTCCTGAAGGTATGATAGCAACGGCTGTCATGCGTTCAAAGGATTCACGGAGATTGAATACTAAAAGAAACCTGAAATTTGCAATCCTTAAAGGAGAAACGACTCCGCTGGGGAATAAGCAATAAATGTTGCGTTGTCACAACACGGACGAGTGTCGGAAATCAATACATACGATGTATTGAAAAGCCTTGAAATAAGCACGGACGAGTGTTAGCTATGCTGGGGATAAACACGGACGGGTGTAAAAATAGTTTCAAAGAGTTCAATACGGACGGGTATTGAGAAGGTACACGGACGGGTGCAAAAAGGTTTCAATACGGACGGGTATCAAAAAGGTACACGGACGGGTGTAAAAAGAGTTTCAATACGGACGGGTATCGAAAAGGTACACAGACGGGTGTAAAGAGGTTTTCAATATGGACGGGTATCGAAAAGGTACACGGACGGGTGTAAAAAGTTCAATATGGACGGGTATCGAAAAGGTACACGGACGGGTGTAAAAAGTTCAATACGGACGGGTATCGAAAAGGTACACGGACGGGTGTAAAAAGCGTTTCAATACAGACGGGTATCGAAAAGGTACACGGACGGGTGTAAAAAGAGTTTCAATATGGACTGGTATCGAAAAGGTACACGGACGGGTGTAAAAAGTGTTTCAATACGGACGGGTATCGAAAAGGTACACGGACGGGTGTAAAAAGAGTTTCAATACGGACGGGTATCGAAAAGGTACACGGACGGGTGTAAAGAGGTTCAATACGGACGGGTATCGAAAAGGTACACAGACGGGTGTAAAGAGTTTCAATACGGGCGGGTATCGAAAGGTTGTAAAGCAACTTTTATCAGGGATTAATCTCGCTGGGGAATGGAAGGCAACACGGACGGGGGTTATCAATAGGTCAATACGGACGGGTATTGAAATCAAAGGTTCAAACACGGACGGGTGCTGAAGGAAACACGGACGAGTGTCATGGTAAAAACCTCAAAAGGATGAATCAAAAGACCACCTGGACCAAAGGGGTGAAAAGAGATCATGGATTAACGATCCTGGCAAGCAACTCTGCAAGGGAATGTCAAATATTGCTTTGAATGACTAAATCCAAAACTTGTGGAGTAAAGTCGAATGATATTCTCCTGAAATCCGGCTTTTTCCTGACGAAGGAAAACTCAAACCTGGCTTATGCTTCGGATGCATATGTTTGAATTTTGCCGTAATGCTCCACACGAAGTGGAAATGCTACGCATTTGGGAGGATGCCATGCAAAAAATGCTTATGCAATGCAAAAAGACCGTCCCAGCGAAATAAACGCTGAGAACAGAAGCAGCTCCAACAAGGACGACAAACTATATTGTCATCAAACTAGAGAAATCCTGTTGAGGAAAACTTTACCCTGCTAGGGAAGATCACAATCACCAATTCTGCTGGAGATGGACGAAACTCCGAGAGAATACCCACTCTGTTGGGGGATATCAAGATCAACAACTCTGCTGGAGAAAGACGAAACTCCGAGAGAAAACCCACTCAGCCGGGGAGGGAGATGAATACTGAAGATGGAAACTCCTCCACCGGGGATCACCAAATACTTCAGAACTAGGATTTGACGCCTGCCAAAAACGATTGGACTTAAGACCTGCTGGGGATACCATTCACCACCAGACTCTGCTTGGGGGATATGAGCAGCTTTATCCTGCTGAAGAGCGTTGATCATCATCAGCACATCTGCTTGGAAAATAGTAGTTGTCAACATCCACTCTGCTAGGGGATGAACACGTGTTTCCTGACTAGCTGAGGAAACGACTGCCCCATATTCTGTGGGGAGACATCATCTTTGATCAAAGAAAATGCTCCATCAATCTCTTGCTGGAGAGGCTGTAAAAATAGCAACTTCTGGCTACCTACTGAGGAAAGATGAGCCAAATCACCAATCTGGCTGGGGGGAAATTTTTTACCCTACTGGGGATTAGAGCATGTCGTTGCTGACGGAAATACACTTCCTGACCTGCTACTGGAAGTGAGTACCAGACTCTGTGGGGAAAATAAAGCCTTTTCAAAGAAATCCAACACATCTCCTGCCGGAGATATAACCACATTCACCTCGGAGCAATCCACTTCTGACTGCTTGCTGGGGAATAATAACCCAACCATGACCTCGGCTGGGGACACAATCCTCTGTACTCTTGCTGGGGGGACGGTCCTCAACGACTCCGCTTGGGGGAATTACTTCTTTATACTCTGTTGAGGAAGACGATCCTCGGTACTCTGACTGGGGAGAGCATCAAACTGCTGAGGACGATCAGACTTCAAAGTTGGGGAGCAAAGCTCTACTGGGGAGGTACACCTGTCATCCTGCAAAACCAACAGAAAGGTCTACGTGCAAACATGATTACTTTGATTATCAACATAGTGACTGACACCTAAGCAATTGCCACCGTTTTCCAACTTGTTTCATAGAGCTCAACATTTTAGCATGTAATGTTTATCAAAAATATCGGACATTTTCACAAACAAAACAGGTAAAACAAAAAACAAGAGCTCTTTGACTGAAATGCAAACTTTATTGAATGATCGGCCTGTAAATAGGCATTTACATTTGGAAGCAATTCCTGAAAAGAGGTAATTGCGCAAAAAGCAAAAGAAAATACACATGTCGGCAATGTGGGGAACAGACACCCACCATGACTCGACTCAGCTATAACCCATATGACTTGTTTATCCGCAGATGCTTTGGCCTTTGAAGGTGACTGACTGGACTGATTCCTTTCCTTCGAATTTTCCAAGTGTGAATAGTGATCATAGATCGAACGCGGATCATAGTCTTTGCTTTTAAATCCCTAATTTTTTCCTGGATCGCCCTTTTCGGGTTTTCAATCCACCGGGATACCCATTTTTTCCAAAGTTGCCTTTTCAGGTTTTCAACCTTGCGGGTTTATTTCTTTTTTTTTTCTTTTTATCCCTAATTTTTGCCCGAACATTTTCTTTTTATGGTTCGCCAGGATGCCCCATTTTTGCCTGAACCTTTTTTTTTATGTTCAGCGGGTCTCTTTTATGCAAAGTATTTTTTTACTACATCCGCGTTCACAGGGGACGTAAAATCTTCGCCATCCATAGTTGAGAGTGATAAGGCTCCACCAGAGAAAACCTCTCTTACTACATATGGCCCTTCGTAATTCGGAGTCCATTTGCCCCTGTGATCTGTTTGAGGAGGAGTGATCCTTTTCAGAACTAATTCACCAGCCTAAAAACACCGAGGACGCACTTTCTGATCAAATGCTTTTTTCATCCTGCTCTGATACAACCGACCATGCGCAATGGCTACCAATCTCTTTTCTTTAATAAGGTTCAGCTCATTCAACCGAGAACGCACCCACTCAGCTTTATCAAGCTTCACGTCTGTCAGAATTCTCAAAGAAGGAATCTCAACTTCTAATGGTAGAACTGCTTCCATACCATATACTAGTGAGAAAGGAGTTGCCCCAGTTGATGTGCGTACCAAAGTACGATAACCGTGCAAAGCATAAGGCAACATCTCATGCCAGTCTTTGTATGTCACTACCATCTTCTGCACAATCTTCTTAATGTTCTTATTTGCCGCTTCAACAGCCCCATTCATCTTCGGACGATAGGGAGAAGAATTGTGATGTTCGATTTTAAAGCTCTGACATAGCTCCTTCATCATCTTGTTATTCAGATTTGAACCATTATCAGTAATGATTCTCTCCGGGACTCCATACCGGCAGATGATGTCCTTCTTAATAAACCGGGTTATCACTTGTCTGGTGACATTGGCATACGATGTTGCTTTTACCCACTTCGTGAAATAATCAATAGCCACCAGGATAAAACGATGTCCATTCGAAGCGGTCGACTCGATCTTCCCAATCATGTCAATGCCCCACATGGTAAAAGGCCAAGGTGACAACAAAACATTCAGAGGAGTGGCGGTACGTGCACCTTATCAGCATAAATTTGGCATTTATGACATTTCCGGGCGTATTTAAAACAATCAGACTCCATAGTCATCCAATAATACCCTGCTCTTAACAATTTTCTTGCCATAGCATGCCCATTGGCATGAGTACCAAAGGAACCTTCGTGAACCTCTTCCATTAACAAGCCTGCCTCATGTTCATCAACACAACGTAGCAAGACCATGTCAAAGTTTCTCTTGTATAACACATCGTCTTTGTTCAAAAAGAAGTTTCCTGATAACCTCCTCAATGTCTTTTTATCCCTGGAAGATGCCCCAGCTGGGTATTCCTGACTCTTCAAAAAGACTTTGATGTCATGATACCAAGGCTTGCCATCTGATACCCCTTCAACTGCAAATACAAAAGCAGGTCTGTCCAAGCGTATGATTCTGATTGAAGGAGTTTCATTCCAACGATTCACTTGATACATTGATGACAACGTTGCCAATGCATCAGCCATCTGATTCTCTATCCGGGGAATGTGATGGAAGTCAACTCTGTCAAAGAAAGGTAACAACCTTCTGGCATAGTTGTTATATGGAACAAGATTCGCTTGACGAGTCTCCCACTCACCTATAATCTGGTTAACCATCAACGCAGAATCACCATAAACATCGAGGTTCTTTATTCTCAAATCAATTGCTTCTTCTAACCCCATGATGCATGCTTCATACTCTGCCTCATTGTTGGTGCATACGAATGCTAAGCGGGCAGTGAAGGGTATATGAGAACCCTTTGGAGTCATAATGACTGCCCCAATTCTGTTACCATATGAATTAACAGCTCCATCAAAAACCAACTTCCACTGAGATCCAATCTCAGGTCCCTCATCAGGAAAAGGTTCTTCGCAATCTTTTATCTTCAGATACATGATATGCTCATCCGGAAATTCGAACTTCATCGGTTGATAATCCTCAATTGGATGTTCGGCAAGATATTCTGACAAAACACTTCCCTTAATGGCTTTTTCGAAAACATACTGAATATCGTATTCTGTCAAAACCATCTGCCAACGGGCTATTATCCCAGAAAGTGCTTGCTTCTCAAACACATACTTGATCGGATCCATCTTCGAAATCAATAGGGTTGTGTGGTTTAACATATACTGCCTCAAACGCTTAGCGGCCCAAGCGAGTGCACAACATGTTTTCTCCAGCATCGAGTACCTCGACTCGCAATCAGTAAACTTTTTACTCAAGTAGTAGATGGCATGCTCTTTTCTACCTGACTCGTCTTGTTGACCGAGCACACAACCCATTGAATTCTCAAGAACCGTGAGATACATAATCAAAGGTCGTCCTGGCACTGATGGCATAAGGACCGGAGGTTCCTGCAAGTATTCTTTAATTTTTTCAAACGCCTTTTGACAATATTCATTCCACCTGACCGCTTAATCTTTTCTCAACAACTTGAAGACTGGTTCACACGTGGCAGTGAGATGCGAGATGAACCTAGCAATGTAGTTTAATCTCCCCAAGAAACCACGAACCTCTTTTTCTATTTTTGGCACAGGCATTTCTTGTATGGCTTTTACCTTCACAGGATCAACCTAGATACCTTTTTCACTAACAATAAACCCCAGCAATTTTCCTGATCTCACCCCGAAGGTGCATTTGTTTGGATTCAACCTCAGTCTGAATTTCCTCAATCTTTCAAATAGCTTCTGAAGATTCACCAGATGTTCTTCCTCCATTTGTGACTTCGCAATCATGTCATCAACATAGACCTCAAGCTCTTTGTGAATCATATCATAAAAGAGAGTCACCATCGCTCGCTGATAAGTTGCCCCTGCATTTTTCAATCCAAAGGGCATCAATTTGTAGCAAAAAGTTCCCCACGGTGTTATGAATGTTGTTTTCTCCATGTCCTCTGGGGCCATCTTGATTTGGTTATACCCAGAGAAGCCATCCATGAAGGAAAATACCGAATACTGAGCAGTATTGTCAACTAACACGTCAATGTGAGGGAGCGGGAAATTGTCCTTTGGGCTTGCTCTGTTCAAATCCTTATAATCAACACACATCCTGACCTTCCCATCCGTCTTAGGTACAGGCACGATGTTAGCAACCCATGGAGGATAATTTGTTACGGCAAGAAAAACGGCATCTAGATGTTTCTGAATCTCTTCCTTGATTTTAACAGACATCTCCGGTTTAGTTCTTCTTAACTTTTGTTTGACCGGAGCACAACCTTCTTTAAGTGGTAGCCGGTGTATAACAATATCAGTATCGAGCCCAGGTATGTCTTGGTAAGACCAGGCGAAGATGTCCACATACTCACGGAGCATTTGAATCAATTTTCCCTTGACACTGTCTTCCAATGCAGCCCCTATCCTTACTTCCTTTCTGGCGTTCTCGGTTCCCAGATTCACAATCTCAATTTCCTCCTGATGAGGTAAGATGACCCTCTCCTCTTGCTTCAACAATCTGGCCAACTCTTCGGGCAGTTCACAATCTTCGTCAGTCTCTTCTTCAGCCTGATAGATTGTATTGTCAAAGTCATACCAAGCTATAGCTGAGTCATGATCGGTGTCATCTGAACAAAAAGACCTGCATGATTGATGAGGTATGTTTTATTATGTATGCAACAAAAGAAACACATTGCCATTTTGATGTGGGTTTTTAATGCATAAAAAAATAAAACAGAAAGACAGAGATCAAAATATTTGAGTGTGAAAAGTCCTTTATTGATGATAAAGCAAAACATGCAACATTTAAAAGCCCTACAAATAAAATCACTACGTCTTGGGCAGAACGCAGGATTAACATAATAGGAAAACAAAGCAATTACTCGAAGCTAGTCACTTGAATGACTTTTTCAGAAGACCAGTTACGTAGACTTTCTCTCGGGATGTAAGGGCGGATCCAGCTATCCATGTCACAATCACTGTCCCCTTCTTCCTCTATGCCATTAACTCTGTCGAAGAAAACACCGGCACTGGTGAAACGGACTAGGCCATAGAATTTGGGAGGATCCCCATCTCTCCTAGATGGCTTGTATCCCAATCCATAAGTATCCCTCTTCTCCTGAACTTCAACCATTTAGCCCCACCTCTGTGAGCAACCAGCCTCAACCACAGCTTTGGCATATTTAAACGAAGACATAGAAACCTCAGGCTGATTTGCCCCTGCAGGCTGCTCTATAGCTTCAGACTGATCCTCAAACTGAATAACCTCTTCAGGAACCTTCACTTTTTCAAACCCCTGACACAAAGTCTCATAGATTTCACCATCCACTTCCACGTACTTAAAAGTTGACAGCTGACTAATCATTATGTCTTCTTCTCCGCACACTGTCACTACGTGACCATCAACCATGTATTTCAGCTTTTGATGCAAAGTGGAGGTTACAGCGCCTGCACCATGGATCCAAGGACGACCCAATAGACAACTATATGTTGGCTGAATATCCATTATATAAAATGTTGCATCAAAGATTTCCGGCCCAACCTTGATCGGAAGCACAATCTCACCAAAGACAGATCTCTTCGAGCCATCAAAAGCTCGCACCACCAAGTCGCTTGGTGTATAAATAAGTCCCCTGGTATCCAACTTCATTAATGCTTTCTTTGGCAATACATTCAACGATGATCCGGTATCAACCAACACATGTGACATTAGTGAACCACGACACTCAATCGAAATATGCAGGGCATTGTTATGATTCCTCCCAGCAGGAGTCAAATCAAGATCTGTGAAACCCAAGCCATTACCCACATTCACGTGTGCTACAACCCCTTCCAGCTGGTTAACAGAAATCTCTTGAGGAACATAGGCCGCATTCAAAACTTTCAGAAGAGCATTCCTATGAGCTTCAGAGCATAAAAACAATGACATAATAGAAATCTTCGACGAGGTCTGATGTAACTGGTCCACAATTTTGTAATCACTTTTCTTGATGAGCCTCATAAACTCCTCGACATTTTCAGAAAAAGCATCACCAGCCGGCTTTACCGTAGAATCCACAATCCCTGGAGTCTGAACAGAACCACCCATTACCTGTTTTCCCTTATCTTGCCTAGAAGTACTGGGTTGATCCTTAACAGGAGTAAGCACTCTACCACTTCTCGTTATAGCATCAGTCTCAACCTTAACCTCAGGACTAGAACTTACAGATGAAGTAGCCATTAATTTCTGCTTTTGTCCATTGACAAACACCTCGGCGCCATAATTCCAAGGAATAGCCTTAGAACTTTCATACGGAATGGGTCCAGCCCTTGTGATAACAACTGGAGGTGGCCTTGCCGGCCCTGAAATAGTAATCATTTTAAAAGGAATGGTGATGGTAGCAACCTTCTCACTAACAACCTTTTCATGTTGATTACACCGATCAAACTGTAAACAGCCCTCATCAATCAGATTCTAGATACCCATCTTCAGCGAATCACAACCATTATCCTTTGTCAAGCAATCTGAACAGTTCTCATCACAACCTGGATAAACGCCACCCTTCAATAACCTGTTTTTAACCACAGCCAGCGGAGTCTTCAGCTCCTCAACATCCATGATCAAATTCAAAGCTTCACCTTCCTCAATTATCGCATTCACCCTCGGCCCATTGTGATCAGGCATCGGGTTTTGAATAACATTGGGCCCAGCATTCGAGAAATTGATAGCCTTGGAGTCTACAAGGTCTTGCACCTTGTGATGAAACGCCCTACATTTCTCCATAGTGTGCCCCGGAGCACCAGAGTGAAAATCGCAGTGTGCGTTAGCATCGTAGCCTCGTGGGAGTTCCCCTGTTGGTGGAGCCAGAGTACGGAGCTCAACTAGACGCAACTGCAGCAAATGTTGCAACAACTGTGCATACGACATCGGTGGTTATTCAAAATGCCTCTCTGCATTTCTTTGTCTATTCTGATACTGGCCCTGCTGCCTATTCTGATTAGCATTATTCCTTTGTTGTTGTGGTGGAGGTAACGTTGCTGGGATAGTTACCGATGCTACTTGTTGATTATTGCTCTAGCGCTGTTTCCCTTTTCCCCTATGGGATAATATAGCATTGGCCTCTCCTTTCTTCTTATAACCATCAAATGGCTTCTTTCCATGCCAGGAGGACGGTCCGTCACCACTAGAAACTTTTTCGGCCTTAATTCCAACCTCTACCTTCTGCCCAATCGCAATCACATCTGCAAACTTGCCTAGTGAACAAGGCAATAGCTTTTCATAATAGTGCTTAGGCAGTGTGTCCATAAACATATCCAACATCTCCTTTTCCAGCATTGGTGGCTGTACCCTAGCCGCCAATTCACACCACCTTTGCGCGTATTCTTTGAAACTTTCATCATTGTTCTGGGACATGCTCAACAGCTGAGTTCTATTGGGAGCCATGTCTGTGTTGTACTGGTAATGCTTGATAAAAACTACAGCTAGCTCTCTCCAAGTACGAACATCTCTACTTTCCAGAGCCATATACCATTCCAAAGACGCGCCGGACAGGCTGTCTTGGAAAAAGTGCATCATTAGCTTCTCATCCTTGGCATGGGCAGCCATCTTCCTGGTATACGCCTTTACATGAGTTCTCGGGCAGGTAGAACCATTATACTTCTCCAGTGTAGGAATCTGAATCTTGTGTGGAATGACAATATCAGGAACCAACCCTAGGTCGTCCAAATCTATTCCCAGATCATCCTATTTCACAACCCCTTTCAATTGCGCCTCGATTAAACGGATCCTCTTAACACTGACCACAGGAAGACCAACATCCAAGCTTCTAACTGAAAAAACATCATCCTATTGATCATCAAAACGATGGCCATGGATAGCTCGAATAGTACTTCCTTCTCCAACCACTGAAGGAATCCCACCCTGTCCACCAGCACCAGGAATAGTAATGTTGATACCAGCACCACCTCCGCCCGGAGGAACAACACGATTAAGAAGACAACCGTGTAAGATACCATTTTCATCAACCTGCAACACCAAAGGCTGAACTAGAGTTCTGAATTCATTCTGACTCTGCACCACACCTTGCATCATTTCCATGAATTGATCGATGCGAGCTTGCATAGCTGCCATGTCTGCCTGAACTTTGTCCATCACTCTGCTTTGATTAAGCCTGGTAGAATACTGATGAGTTGGTTGATCAATCCTGACTATCAAAAAGAGAGAGCATAAGAAAACCAGAGAATCCAAGATAACCTACAATGCAAAATGAGATGATTATGCAAATGCAAATGCAAACATGTATGAACATTATCAAGGCGATATATCCCTTGATTCCAGTTTTAACAACAGAAGAGAACTGAATTCCTGATCATATAAAGAGAATAAGCATCTGTTACAACACAAGTTTGAATAAGCATAAACAAAGACCCCGACCAACAAGCCTGGCGGTGATCCCAGAACTACAAAGAAAACAGCAGCAAGGAAACTAAGGCATGTCATCAAGACTCAGTCGTGCTAGAATTCCCCGTTCGTCATTCTTTTTGCACCAATTCTGCACTTCCTTGAAAAGCTCCTTGGTATTAGGATGCTCTGGTCTCTGAATCAACTCCTGAATCAGAAGATCCATCCTGTGCAAGATTCCTGTTAAATAATGACTATGCAATTCCCAATCATCTTCTCCAGAAGCTCCACCTTTTTCCGAAGCTTTGTCTTCAAACCTTCAATCTGCTCCAGATACTTGTCCTCTTTTAACCTGTTGCAAGTAATTGCTGTATTCCGACGGTCATGGAACTTGTGAATTCTTGACATAGCATAAGCCAACTCTTTCTTTTTGGACGAAAGGACCTTGCTAAGACTTTTCAATGCTTGAGCCACTTTCTCTCTGGCTGTGGCTTCTTTATACAACTCTTTCTCCTTCACAGTCAAAAGTTCTGATTTCAACCTGGCAACATGGATAGCTCGCCTTTTTCGTGCTTCAACTGACCAACCTCTCTGCCCAACTCACGATTCTCCTCTCGGAGTTTCTCCTTCTCAGCCCATAACTTATCATACTTCTCTATATCAACAGTCGTGGGAGCCTCGATCATCAAAGGATACAAAGGTGGTTCCACCGGGAAGGGAAGAAGCTCCTCTTCTGCTCTTTTCTTAATCTGCTCTTCATAGGAAGGAAAGGCCCGGTTGTTACATTTCCCGAATTAAGTTTTTCCCTTCTTGGTCACCTGCTTCTAAGCATTCACAATCTTCCTTATCATCTCTTGATCCCCAGTACCATTGAAGAATAAGGACTCTCTGATATCTCGCTCTTCAGGTGGACCTCTCAAAGGATAACCAAACTGCCTGATAACAAGGGAAAAATTATAGTTAATTCCACCTTTTCTCCCTATCAAGGGTACATTAGGGAATTCTCCGCACTTGTAAATAATCTCTATCCCTAGAAAATCATGGTTGAACCAAACAATGTTGTCAGCAGTCAAGCCCATTAACCTCTTTGACCACTTTAGAGAATCTCTCGTATCAACGAAAGCGCCAGCTTCGGGGAGATGACTCAGAAACCAAGTAGATAAGAGTGGTGCACAGCAACTGACAGTTCTTCCACGCCTATTCTCATTCTTGTAGTGGACTGAGTGATACACATCACCTAGCAAGGTAGGTATAGGATTCTTTGAAATAAAGATTCTGACAGCATGCATATCCACCAGATCAGGAATATTGGGAAACAGGACAATCCCATAGATGCACATAGCCAGAATAGCTTGGAAAGCAGTCCAATTCCTCTCCTTAACATGTATACAAGCTTGAGCAAACAAGAACTTCAATAAGAAACCCTTAGCTCCTTGTTTCTCCACAATATTAGTGCTCAGAGCGGATTCACCAATATGAAGAGCAATAGCCATTTCTTTTATCCCGGGACGTTCTTCAGAAAAGAATACTATGTCATGCCTGATGGGGATTCCCAAAATAAATGAGAATTCCTCCAACGATGGAGCCAAGATATAGTATGGGAAAGTGAAGCAACGCAAAGACGGATCATAGAACTGCAGAAGTGTATGAATGGCATCCTTCTCATACTTGGAGATATTGTAGACAAACTTCAGAAGTCTCCCATACTCTCCACTAAACTCTGTACGAACCCCGGGACCAGCCATATTAATCAGCTTGTGAATCAACGTCAAGGTCGAGTCTGGGAACGAATAAGCAACAATCTTCTTTCTCTGGACATCCATGCTAAGGCAACCTCAAAAACCGGAATCAAGAGTAAGATGCAAGCCCTGAAAAATGTCAAACATGTTAGAATGCAAGAAAAAAATGATATGCACATGCAAGCATGGGATCAAGGCATCACTGCTGGATGTGCTGTGCTGTTAACTGAACGAGAACCACAACCCAGAAAACCAGAATTCTAGAATACCGAACCACTGAGATAACCAGAAACCCAGATAATCAAACACTGACGAGAAATCCAGAAAACCGGGTAGGTTGAAGGTTGAAGGTTTCCTGCAAACCTGCAAACACCCATTCCTTCTCACATGTGGGTTCTAGAAAGGCGAGGATCCTCAATATCATGGGCTCTCAGGTTGAGAAATGATGATACGTTCACCATTTCTGGTTTGGTATCATCATCAATCGAGGAGGCCTCAACTGATTCCCCTAAAAAATAAGGTCATCCTACGCGAGTCCCTCAGCATTGGGTCCTCGGATCGAGAATGTGCAATGGGTTTGCCACGGAATGTGGTCTGCCACTGTCACATCTTGGGAGGAGAGGCGCAACTGAGGTATCGGAGAAACGGTCACCAGAGTCGACAGCTCTCTAGATCAACACCCTAACATGCGCAAGACACACACGTCAGAATGCATCCCAAGATAGCCTCGTCTGGTTGTGAATTTCGTGAACACACAAACGTACCAAGCGGGCACGTAGGTCCCACTACTCTCCACTCTAGTCATAGGGTGTACTCAAGCCTGGGTATTGGGCTTATCTCTCAGAACAACCCAACCTGTCAAACAGAAACCAGCCAGCACAACACAGCAATATCCAGTATGACAGTAATAAAATGAAATGCAATGCAATAAAAGCTGTAAAACAGTAATATACAACATAATAAAGCACAACAAATAAACACCCAACGAAAAACAAACAAGCGCTAGGATCGACTCGCTAAAGGGGATGAACCAGCAAGAGGTCAACCAGAGTCGCCAGCTGTCGCTCCAGAAAGATTCGCATCCAATGGTACAAACGCGAGAGTGGCACAGAAAACACAGAGTCGCCAGCAATGTGTATTTATCCCGAGAGAGGGAAAGGAAACACTGCATAAACCTGAAGAGAAAGGGGGAAAGACATGGTCATCGCAACTATAGTCCGGGTTCAGGAGTCGGTTATGCAAGGGGAAGGTGTTAGCACCCCACGCATCCATCGTACTCGATGGGATCCACGCTTGTTGTCTAAACGGAGGATGAGTTGTCCTACTATCTATGGCTGCAAAAGAAAACGTGGATGGGGGTGACTAAGACGGACTCGGTAGGACATATTCGATGCCCTAGGCCCACGTACTCCCTCAATGCAATGGGAAAGTCAGAGTCAACGTAGTTTGGACGGGAAATGTGGGGGAAGGTTGCTCGCCAAGACAATCGCTGTCTTGTGCCTACATATCCTCAATCGGACGAGAGAGAGAGAGGAATCATAACTAATGTAGTTCGTGGGTACGACCACGAATGGGTAAGTGTTTTTTATGTGAGCGACGAGCTCTTTTCTGAAAATGAAGTTTGAAACCCAACAATCCTGAAGGATAAAAAGATTTGAATTTGTTTTGTGTTTTTTAGACAGAAGTGTTTTATTAAGTTAGTTCATAACTTGCATTGCACCAAAGTCTAGGGCACGGGGACGAATACTTAACGAATCGTCCCAAGACAGGACGCCCGCTAAGCACTCTAGAAAGATGAGAGGAAGCCCCTCATTTCTCATTCCCCACGCTTAAGGCTCGTGCGCAATACACTTTATCTTTATTAAGTGTTTTCAAGAAGTTTTGAGATGAGAAGAGAGAAGACCCAAAGGAAACTCTAAAGGGAAACTAAGAGTCCTAATGTTATCATGCATGGGTAACCTATGGTTAGTGAGGCTTAGGAGAGATGACTACCTAAAACCTAATGCTAATCCTACTTTAGGCTTAATCAAAAATTAAGTTGGACTAGGTAGCTCTAAAGGGAGAGAATCCAAGACTTAAACAAGTCTTGAGATTCATGGGAGAAAGAGAGTGAAAGAGAAGAAGGAGAAAGAGAAGGATGAGATAAGAAGCAAGATAAGGTAGCAAGCACATCATATCAAATACATCCAAGTCACATCAATAGACAAGTCTCAAAGATCATGCAAAACATCTCAAGTAAGCATGCAAAGGTAATCATGAAAGAATGCAAGCATACTTATATGAAATGCAAAATAAAGCACCAATGAACTTCATATCAAGATGAAATGAGAAAAAATAAGATGAATATGAAAGCAAGTCAAAACCAAGATCATACCATCATCAACAATTCTCATGTGCAAAAGAAGATCAAAACATGAAACAATATGCACCAAAGAAAGTCCACAAAAGGAAACACAAAGTCCAAACACTTAGCACATGCCAAACATGATTCATAAATTGCAAAAATAAGTCTCAAAGGACCTCAACCAGGGATAAACATCATACCAAAAGCTCATGCAAAGAATCATAAATAAATTCAATCAATTAGGCATGGCAAATCAATTAGGGTTAAGAGAAGTTAAGAGATGATCATGCATAATTCACTTAAGCACAAATAATCAAACATATATCAAATGACATTCAAAAATTGTGAAATCAGAACCCAAATGACCTAAGTTAGAGACTAACAACATTTCAAAAGATCACACCAAAATTCAAAGTTTAAGTACCTCAAACAATTAGGCAAAGATCACATATGAACCATGAACCAATATGCAAAGGAGAGGGACTAAAATGCAATATAAAAAAGTTTTAAAAAAGAAACAAAAATTTTTTTAGGAACCTCAACATGTCCTCTAACACATGCAAAAGTAATGGAATACAAATCATACACCAATGATAAGAACAAAAATCAACAAGATCAAGTGTGCACAAATGAAACAATTCACAAAGAAAATAAACAAATAATTAATTCAGAGGCACAAAATAAAATAAAATGGAAAATAAAATTTACCAAAATTTTATAAAACTCCAAATATGATCTATGATTTTTTTTATAATTTTTAGATGCATAAAACTATTTTTAAAAATCAAAAATGAAAATACAACAATTAAATAAAATAAAATGAAAATAATATAGCCAGGGGTGCAACACAAGCAATTTATACGTTCAAAATAACAAATGGGCTGAACAGGGGGGTGGGGAAAGTAAGCCCAGTCCACACAAACAAACAAAAAAAACGCGCAGTCCAACAAAAAAAAGAATCAGTCAACATGATTGACCCACACACGCCATCAGATCAATCCAACACTCCACAATCAGTCAACCAAAACCAAGTAATCAAGATGAAAGGCTCAGATTAACACGCGCATGATAATAATGATGAGCAAGCAAACACAATGATCAATCTGGACATAACATAAGGGCACGTGACAAGCAGGTGAGTTTTTAATGCGTTGGCACAACAACAACCATCAGATTCATCAAACGCTCCAGATCAAGTCAATCAATCATAAAATCATGCAAGATGTAAGGTGCAGATCTGTGGTACACAATAACAAACATGGATCAACAACACACAAACAATAAAATAAAAATAGATTTAAAAGACGTGGCTGCACATGGACCATCAAATCTGGACCACCAACGGTCCAGATTTCATCTCCTACCTCCATCCCTCAGACCACCTGAAAAATAACCAGGTGCCGGAACCCTAGCTCCGGTCACCTTCTCCGGCAAGCACAACCTCAAAATTTTCCAGAAATTGCAAAAACGTACATCATTCCACTCAGAATTCAACAAGGATGAAGAATATGCAATTTATTTCACCAAATCATTAACACACAAAGCAAATCGAAGAGATAAAGTTTAGATCTAAAAACTTCAGATCTACAATACAGCCATGATACACGTCCAAAATCACATCTAAACACATCAGCATGATCAGCAACTCATGAGGAACACAATGCATACCATATAATCAAGTTACATGATGATGAATTTCACACTAACCTGAGAATTGCAGAGCTTAAAATACACCAAGAAAACCCTCTGGAAGCTGCAGATCTACTCCTTAGAACCTCTAATTGCAAAATAAATGCAATTAGAGCTTGGAATCGTGCTAGATCTTGATATTTGAACTTGAACCTTCAAAACTGAATCTGATGAAAAACTCACTCTCAGCTCCAATCAATGGTTGATTCTTGCTCTATTTACTTCACTGATCAAGAATGTGAAATAAAATCTCAAAGAAACTCCAAGGAGAGTGAGTTTCGAAGAGAGAAAGAGTGAGAGCAAAAATTGGAATTCTGAGCAAATGAGAGAGCATGAGGGTGAAATGAACGTGTGATCCTCTTTATATAGACTTGGTTAACATTTTGAGCATGATTAGGGTTTGGTTAATCCCTTGATTAGGGCCATCCAAAGTAAATTGCCAAAATGCAAGTTGTGATGCACCTCTTAATCCACACGTGCCTTGGTCATGAAATAAGTGTGATTCATTCACATTTCACTTGCTGATCACAATGGAATTGAAATTGGTCCTTGTGGTTGATTGGTTTGTTAGTTTTGATCCATCTTGCAAAAATGCATTTTGTGAAATAAGTGAAGTATATGGCATGAAATGAATTGATTCAAAGGTCAAAAGTGGTCCTCATGAAGTGTACTTGAATATGGCAATGTGACTTGAAGCATTAGAGGTCATTACAAACCATTTTGAACCAAAATGCAAAAGGTGGAAAAATGGAACCATGTGAAAACCTTAAAAATCAACCTTGCCTTCTTTTGATCATAACTTGAGAACCACAAATGGTATGGAGACAAACTAGTACTTTTTGGAAATGGGAGAGAAAGATATTCAACTTTCATGTTTGAGGAAAATTCATTTGAAGCATCTTTGATGATGAAAATTCAAGTTGAAGATGGTTTGAAAAGTTGCCAAAAATGGAAAATTTCAAATTATAGGTAATTTCCATATTTAGTAACTTTTGCACAAACTCTTGATTCTTGATGAGTGACATGAATCTTGACATTTGAGGACCATATGAGGGCATAAGACCTTAAAAATCATGAAGAGGGCCTCAAAATTCCATGGTTGACTTTCCTCCTTATAATTGACTTTTACTTACTTCACAAGTAACTGATCCACTGAACATCTTCCACAATGAACCACTAGCCAAGTCTTCCTCTATGAGTGTTTGTAAGCATATGGAACCCATGAGAGCATGCTTAAATCCTTAAAGCCCTTCAAGAAGTCCTTTGAACCAAAACCCTAATTTGGTCCCTCTGGTTAGGAGGGAAAGATTCACTTGAAATCCTTTGCCATTCTTGATCTTATGGAGATATGATGAACCCCTCAAACCACTTTGAGGCTTGAGACTCCTTTAAGATGAACCAAGTACCTTGATCCCATGCTAAGAACCAATGTTATGCACAAATGCTAATGCAAGAAATGCAAAGAAATATAAGCCAGTTAGCTAAAAACAAGAAGGCAAATTTTTGGGTGTTACAACTGACACACAACAAATTCAACAACAATAAGCCGTAGAAACAAGAAAAATCACCCTCTAGATTCTGCGATTCCGCACCACTCAAAAACTCATCAACAACAATTCCAGAAGGGGTGAGAAGGAGAAGAAGAGGCGGATTCGATAACATAACAGATTCGAAGAAGAGGAAATCGTACCTGAAGTTTTGCGGAAGGAATCAACAACAACAGTCTGTATCGTATTTTGAAGCCATGAGCGCCATATTTGGCAACACACACCATCGACGCAATGAACGACAAATTCAGACGCGATCCAACATCAACGTAACAACCACTGAGTCACAACTCTGAGAAGAAAAAAGAAAGAAAAGAATTTGAATCCTGAAGCCAAAGGTTCGTTCTCTCTTTACAACACTATCGTCTTCAATCTATTATTCTCCGATTCGTCGTGTTCGATTTGTGTTGCGAATTGAAACTTAGAGAAAGAATTGGTCAAAATTGATTTGAAACCCTGATGACGAGACGAACTTGAATTGAGAACTCCGCCGTCGGTTCAGGCACGACGAGGTGTTGTGTTGTCGGTAGAGTTAACGAAAGAGAAACGAAGGAGATGGACGTTGAAAGGTTGGAGGAGTCATGGAGGGAAGCAAGACGAGAGAGTGAGGAATTCTTAGAGAGGAAGGAGCAGAGAATCATAGCGGAGAGTTCTTAGGTTTCGCCGGCAAGAGGTTTATTTTTGTGGCCGGCGAAGTATGAAGAAGAAGGAGAGCCATGTTGAATAAGAAGTGGAAGCAGTGGTTTGTGAATTTAGGGTTTCACTAGTACCTGCACAAGCTTGGGCCGGGTGTTTGAACTCACATACAATTTTTTGTACCACACACTCCCAGCCACTCCTTCACCCCCGGACATGGACCAGATTCTGTTGGCCCATTTGAGCTCTATCCACCCTAATTTCTGCCACACCTCCTTGTGTCTATTTGGTTTTGGTTATGGAATTTAATTTTTTATTGCCTTTGGATATTTGTAATTAAGTTTTGATAATTGTTTCTTTTGGATATTTGTTTTAAATGATTTTGGTAATGGTTTTTGGATACTTGATAAGTGTTTTTGGATATTTGTAAGTAGATATTTGATTAGGATAAATAGAATTTAGAATTAGACTTTCAAACTAATTAAAAATTAATTTCGATTTTAATTTTAGTTTGAATTGATTTTGTTTTAGAGGTTAACCTTGATAACTTTGGTTAGTTTCATTCTAATTCCGACTAAGTGTTAACTTTACTATGACTGTTATGACTGTGGATATTTGGTTAGACTTCTGTTTGTTTCTCTTGTCATATAAGATCTAATTAATCCCGTGGAGCTATTTTGTGAATACTTTTCATAACCTTGTTTGAACTAATAAGATTTCTTGATACAGATTATGATTAGTCCCTGATATCATTTGGACTATTTCTGGATATTAATTATGGTTCTCTTGGTTGTTTACTTTTGATAACAGTTGATTACACTTGAGGCTTGTTAAATGCTGACGTTGTTTGAACTTTATGTTAGATGCTTGACTACTGGACTTGCTTACTTGTTGGAATTGCCTGATAGCTTCGAGGCTTGAGCTTGTTGTGCGCTTTGAATAGGCAACAGACCTTCTTCGTTAGGTACCACTTGCACACTTGTAGGAAGCATGCTTAGGGCTTAGCACTTTGCTTACAGCATGTTGTTAAGTGAGGAGTTTTCACTCCTAGCTGTACATTTGGCTTGGATGCCAATCCATTGATAGTGTGATGATGTTTGTCTTACTTTGTGATGGACGAAGAGTCACTCAACTTCCTTATAGTTGTGATCACGACATCGTTTTCATCTTACGGTTGACGAAGAATCACTCAACTTTCTCATAGTTGAGATCACGACATCGTCCGTACTGTTTCGTTTTCTTTGTTGACGGGGAGTCACTCAATTTTGTTTCTTGGCTGAGATCATGACATCGTTTATTTTGTGATTGATTTGCTTCGTGTTTACTTGTTGATTGCTTTGTATTCACTTGGTCCCTTAGGATTCCTAACTCCACTTAATTTCTGATTAAGTTGGAGGTAAAAGAGACATTAGGCTTTCAATCCAAGTATGACAACATTAGGTAGGCTTCCCTCCTGATCCTGACCTTAGGGCCATTTTGCATGATAACTGGTGGGGATTGAGTTTCCCTTTAGACCTTCTATGTGTCCTTCTCTTTTCTCTCGCACCCGCGCGATCGAGGCCGTCCCGTTTTTCCTTGTAGGTTGAACTACAACTGCTCTGATTTTCTCATTCTCGTTAGATTGAGGATACGTAGGCACAAGACGACGATGTCTTGGTGAGCAACCTTTCCCCACATTCCCGTAGTCTTCCGAACTACGTTGACTTTGACTTTCCCATTCTCGAGGGAATACGTAGGCCTAGGACGGCGATGTCCTACCGAGTCACCTTTTCTTTTTCCTTTCTAGTTAGTCGTAAGCTTTAGATAACTCACCCTTTTGATTTAAACAACAAGCGTGTATCCCATTGAGTACGATGGATGCGAGGGGTACTTATACCTTCCTCTCACGTAACCGACTCCTGAACCCAGACTATGGTTGCGATGACCATGTCTTTCCCTATTGAGGTTTTCTTTGATCGTTTCCTTTCCTTGCGTTGGGATAAATAACGTTAGGTGGCGACTCTTCTGTTTTTTTCAACCGGTTGATGTTCGCAGGTGTGACACTGTAGTTTAAATTGAGCAAAGTAATTCAAAAGGTTTCCATCTATGCTAAGCATTGGAACACACTATTTGGAGGTTAAGGAAGCTGTCTGGATCATCAAATCATAACTATAACACCTCCAACAGAGAACTCAATTCTCACTTGCAAGGTAAGTTTCTTCAAAAATGAACTCTATGATTAATGCATCAAATTTGATCATTCAAGTTATAGACATATTTATCATGATGTGGTGATCATTTTTCCTCAACTAATTGTCATGTATCATGATTGTGTGAGATTTCATATTAAATTATTTTGTTAGGATTCATACGGTTTTCAAATCAATATCTTTGAATACACTAACTTTAAATGAAATTGAAAAGAATCATTCAATTCCTCTTGAAAAATCCAGCAACTTTCATTTTTACATCATTCAATTTGGTTGTGTATTGAGGGAGTTCGAAAATTTGAAAATCTGATGAAGATGATGAAGACAAAAATGGTGGTGGTGGCGCCATTTCTGTAATTCATGTTGTTTTAAAATATATTTAATTGAGCGTGGTTTGATACACGAATGTATCACAACCCCAGTGGTTAAGGCGTGTGTTTGGGAGGCTTGTGAGTCCAAGGTCTGGGGTTCGAATCTTCCTCGCCCCAGACCTTTTGGCTTTTATTTTTTCAGTCATTTTCAACTCAACTATCTATATTATTTTCTCTTTCCATTGTATATAAACCACACGCGCATGGCTCAGTTGGTTATGTTTTAAGCCTTTCACCCCAAGGACATGGGTTCAACACTTGGGAGAACCATTCCTATTTTTTTAGCACTATTTTTCTTCACTTTTCTTCACAAGTTCATTCAATTATTTCAATAAGCAAATTTAATCTTTTTGAACCAATTTTTTCACACTTCTCATTTATCTTTTATACTTTGAGAATCCTTTGAAAAATTCCAAAAATAATATTTATTTTTATCATTTTTCGTAAGTAGAAAATCATGACTTTTTAAGGTGTTTTTCATACCTTTTTCATAATTTCTTTTTATTTTTCCTTGACATAATTGTACATACATGTCTTTATGGTCATGATACACTTTGTGTAAACCTTGTTCAAAACATTTAAACTTGATTTTTTTGGACTTATACTATATCCATACCTTGTTTAGGTATTATTTTCTTTTGAAAATACTTTAATTTATTTCATTTGAAACCTGGGGTTTTATTTCAAATAAACCTCTTTCTTTGAAAGTGTTCCGGACTGACCCAATGGCTAGGCATGGCCTAATCCACTTCTGCTCCCAGAACGGCCCAATTGCCTAAGTCCAGCCAATTTGGGGAAACATTTATCTTTCTGCCCCTCTACCGGGCAAATATGGCCGTATGACCCCGTGGGTCATCTGCCCCTCCTCGGTAGTTCCTGCCCGTCACGCACGGCTCCACCATCCAGAAACAATCACGATGCCTGTGCCTGCAACTGCGCCTTTTCCTGTGGCAACGACTAGTTTCGGGCACCTCTGCCCGTCCCAACGGCTAGTTTTTGGCAGTTACCTATTCTTCGGGAAACAGTTATTTTGCCCCGAAAATAGGGACCGTTGGCCACACGCTGGGGGCACTATAAAAACCCTCTCATTTGTGAGGGTCAGTGTAATACCTCAATTTTTATACAGTGAGAGTGTATTTTTAAAAGGTACTAATTTCATAAATAAAATTAATTAAGGGTTTCCTTTGTATGAAAATAATATCTTTTTTTTAAAACGATGCCGCAATAATTTATAGTTATTAATGTTTTGAGAGTCAACATGTTTTATAAAAGAGATTAGCTTAACCAATTTTTTCCGTAGATATACTATACAAACAGACAATCACGCGTCAAAGGATAAGAAGTGTAGATAAGTCATAATACAATCCAAAAAGCAACAGAATAAAAGTCTTCGGCAGACACTCACACAGGAGAGTTGCCCCAAGGAGACAATTCTAATCATGCAGTGAAAGTCGTATGGCGCACGCCATCTAGTACTAGAATACTCCTACCAGCCACACACTTCACTCCCTAAACTAAGCCTAACGACAACTGCAATAACCACCTGGCCCAGCTCCGCACAAACCACTACACGCACTCAACAGGGTGTGATAAGAACCATCCTCGTCATCTCCGCTCTCAAAGTCGTGCTCGGAGGGATCCTCAGTGTCGTCGTCCCCTACCTCACTTATGACTGGCTCCAGTGACGGCACGCGTACTGGGTCAATGAGAGGGAGTTCCTCTCTGGTGAAGATGTCATGAGTAAACGTCGAGTATGGTCCTATAGACATACCTAAGTCTAAGGGAGGCATAGATAAATCATGAAAGAAGGGCTCCCCTTCCCTGGCTGAGGCATACGACGGTATAGGTGGGGCTGAGAGGGAGGTTAACAAACCAAAACAATCTATTTCCCTTGAGAGGAAACTGGAAATGATCAGGGAGGTCGGGATCTGGAAGGTCAGGGTTCGTCGAGAGTACGTGGTCTTTATATCCCTGCCAGCTACAGTGGTGGTCTCCAATACATTCCCGGTATATGAGTCCTGTCCTAGGGCCGGGTTGAACCCCAAGGATGTCTCTGTCCAGTCTTCAGGGAAGGTGAAGTCCGTCGTCTTTGACGGTGGTATCTCCTCGTGTCTGGGGTGCGTCATAATCTATTGGCGTATTCGCCCACACATCCACTGAAAGGGTCATAAATCCGAAAATAACAAATATACAAGAGTGGAGCAATAAGCATAACAGAGAATACATTATACATGGCTAGAGATCTCATTCTAACGCATGTATATAATCATTTACAATAATAATACATATAGCATAATCAAGACTCATTCCTAATGCAATGTCTATATATCGATGCACATGATTCCGGAATATCAATCCCTTACGCAAAGGGTCGTGGTATCGCATCAGGATTTAGCGCCACTAAGGTGATGGGTATCTACACCATCAATAGACTCAATGAGGTGGTTCCCTCTTGGACACGCACCTCGTGCCGCCTCTCCGGTATGCACCTCGTGACTCCTCTCCGGTAGCCACGTTACCATGAAATGCATGAATATACAATTCTCCATATGTGCATTTCTCATATGGTTAACTTTACCATATATCATTTGTAACAATTTATCTCACGCATCAAATCTTTGCACAAATATATTCATATATCATTTACTCACCTTCACAATCAGTCACCTTCAAAATAAACGTGTAAGAAAATACGAAGTAGGTATAAATGTATAATATATTTTTCAAAAGAAATATCTAAAAATAGAAAGATGCCCTTACAGTTAATACAGTCATGGAAAGAGGAGTTTGAAGTTGGTCGGTCGGTCGGTCGTGCACCTTTTATTCAAAACGAACTAAATTAGAACGAACTAATATAGATTGAACTCGTACGTTGTAAACTCCGTTGTCATCTGATTTATTATTCTATTTACTTAATTATTTACTTGAGTTTTTAACATAGTTATTACTAAATTTTTCTAAAAGTAAAGTATTATATTTCTCTAGTGTAACTTACTCCCTCCGTTACGTGGAAATTAAAGAATATGGTAGTAGTTAAAGAGAACTTTTATAATTTAGTTTACAAACAAGGTCATTATTGTTTTAAAATATTTATATTCGACAAAATCACATTGAGGAAATTTTAACTCATATTAATTACTATCATTTAATTTCTAAAATTTTTCACAGTATCTACATCATAAACCATCTCCAATACTAGTAATTTCTGTTTTAGAATAAATCATTTTGTTTCTAAATTTTTTTTAGACTAACACTTTAAATTTATCCTAAATCAAACGTACTTTTTATTCAAAATAAAACAAAAATAACATATATATATATATATATATATATATATATAGGGTTAATAGTCATTTACCCTCTGCAATATAGGCAAGCTTTGATTTACCCCCCTTTAAAAAAATAATTTTGGATTACCCCCCTGAAATTTTGGGGTACCCCCCTAAGCGTGTAAAAACCAGGGGGGTAAATAAAAAAAAATATTTTACAGGGGGGTAATTTTTCTACCTGGGGGGCAAAAGACTTAGAATTTTAAAATTTCAGGGGGGTAATCCAAAAAGCTTTTTTTAAAGGGGGGTAAATCAAAACTCGCTTATATTGCAGGGGGTAAATGACTATTAACCCATATATATATATATATATATATATATATATATATATATATATATATATATAATCGTGAAGGCTGGATCAGATCCTGTCGAAGTGGGCCACCAAGTACGTCTGAGATGTTGGGCGTATGGAAAGGAGGATGGGGTGTACCTGCAAGGCACTCCGACGCTCAAGTAAGAAAGGGTCAGAGAAAAGGGGCAAGTACAAAGTATTAGTTCGTAGGGTGAATATTTGATACCTGACCCTCTCAAGTGAAAGGGTTTATATAATGCCCCCAAGCGCGTGGCCAACGGTCCTATTTTCGGGGCGAAATAACCGTTTTCCCGAAGAATAGGTAACTGCCCAAAACTAGTCGTTATGTTGGGCGGGGTGCCCAAAACTAGTCGTTATGTCGGGAATAAGCATAGTTTCGGGCACATGCCCTCAGCTGTTCGGGGAGTGGAGAAGTCGTGCGTAACAGGCAGCATTTCCGGGGAGGAGCGATGCAGTCCTTGCCCGGTTGGAGGGGCGGAAAGGTAACTTTTTCCCGTTTGTGAATTGGACTTAGGCAATTGCGCCGTTCTGGAGCAGAAGTGGATTGGGCCATGATTG
The DNA here is from genome assembly GCA_022829125.1 of Lathyrus tuberosus. NCBI lineage: Eukaryota > Viridiplantae > Streptophyta > Magnoliopsida > Fabales > Fabaceae > Lathyrus > Lathyrus tuberosus. The sequence goes on from JALAZF010000103.1 coordinate 5,621,331, forward strand.
GCCATTGGTCCAGTCCAGAACAGGAGCCCCCCAAGTCGTTGCTCCCGAGCATGGGAGTGATGACTTAAGGACAGCTCGTTGCTCCGGGGAGCTAGCGTGAAGTCGTCGTTTGGTGATGGGGAAGGTCGTCTCGTGGTGCCCGTGACCCCTGGTGTCCGTGGCATTCATGATCGTGACTGCGTTGCCCATCGAACGGGGAGACTGACGGTTAGTCAGAATTTGAAACGTTAGGGCGCCACGTGTGCCTAGAGCTCCGTGTAGCAGTTACTAGGCAATGATGGCTATTTAATAGCCATCATGACCTACGAGCGCGTGCCACTGCACGCGCCTCTCTGTATAAAAGGGGAAAGTCCGTTTCATCTTGAACTTTTCACTCTTGTTTCTCTTCGTCTTCTTCAGAGCTCTTGCCCGTCACCGCCGTTTGCTACTCCGGCCACCGCACCAAATTCCGGGCAACCGTTATTCACCTTCTTAATCAATAAGTTCGTTGATTTTTCTCTGATTTATTCTTTTTGATGGCCAATGGTAGATTGCATGCGGTTAGGGCTTAGGTTTAGAGGATGATTAGCTTCGTTTCCTGCGGTTGTTGGTGGTGGACGGTGGTTATGTCATTCTCCACTTCTGATGCGTTGCCGGACTTTTTAGTATGTTTTAGAGAGGAGGGCGGTTCACGGCGTCGTTGCGACGATGATGCATGTGTAACCGTCGTGATCTTTCATCTTTTGGGTTGGTGATGAATTATCCGTTCGAATACTCCCAGATTTCGGTGAAGCTTTGCGGTTTCCGACGAAGCTTCAAACAGAAACTGGGTATGAGCATGGGGAAGCTCCTCGCCTGGGGATAATTTGTCTCGAGCGTCTCTTCGCGGGGAGGTTTCTGAATTTTTCTTTTGATGTTTGGGCTTAGGTCGGGGACGTCGTCCTCAGCCCTTTGCGCGCCCTTTCACTTGACTAGCGGTGGAATGGTGGGTTTGATCTATTGTCGAATTCACTTTTTTTCTCTGCTTTTCAGGTGATCGATATGGCGACGGGGCCAGATGGAGAAATTATCCTGGATTCTTCAGAGGAAGAAACAAGTTCCTCGGACAACAGTAGTTCGACAGCTTCAAGTACCCCCAGCGAGGTCGGGGAGGAAAAGGAGTTGGAAGATACGGAAGAGGATGTCGTCGAGGATTCCGTGGAGGAGTGGGAGGTGACTGAACCAGCCGAGCACGTGTCCGAGTTTGCTTCGTACCTGGGAGATATTTTCTTGGTAGTCGGGCCAGAGGGGGAGTGGAAGGTGCACTTTCCCACCGAGGACGAAAGGGTCTGTATGAATTACGGGGAGTGCTTCACTATGTATGAATACGCATTCAAGGAGCTGGAATGAGGCTTCCATTTTTTGTATTTCAGCAGTTCGTGTTCGTACACTTGAATTTGGCCCCGACGCAGTTGCATCCGAACTCGTTGGCCTTTACATGGGCGTTTGAGCTGACCTGTGATTTCTTGAAGATAGGGGTTACTCTTCCCTTGTTCTTCACTGTCTTCCACCTTCAACGACAGCTATCGAGGAGGAAGTACAGTTGGGTTTCGTTGAAACAGCCTCGTAAGCTATTCAAGCCTTTTTTTGAATCTATACGGACGTTCAAGGAGAGGTATTATATTATAGAGCCCGTGTCAGAAGCTGCCCAGGACAGTACTTATATGTGGGAGATCGAGGTCGATGAGGATGGTAACGACCTGCGCGACGAGGATGGGAAGTATATTGGGGAGAGACTGTTGAAGTTCCCCTTCCACTGGGGGCCCGCCCATTTTACCAAAAGGCCAAACGAGTATGTCTTCCAGCCGCACAACTTGAACGAGCATGATGCTGCCTCCTACGAAAAGCTGGTAAGGTATGTTAGCTCGTTTCGTCTCGCAGAGTGTGTCACAAAGAAGGGGGAGTCGATCCTCGAGAATGATGGCAGCAGACGCGTGGAGTGTCATTTTATCAACACTAAGGCGCTTCTGGAGTGCAAAACTCTCGCAGACGTCATAAATTGCTTGGTAGTCTAAGTGATCCTGACCTGCCCGACGTATTTTGTCTTCGTTATCTAATTCTTTTTATTTTGTTTGTGCAGGTGAGATTCCTCAGGCTCATGAGAGGATGGTAAAGAATGCTCTTGCGAGGAACAAGCCCGGAATGGCCCCTCCCAAGTCTCGATTGGCCAATGTGCGTGCTCCCACTCCTGTTCAGTCTACTGTGGGGACCTCTTCTCCTACTCATGCTCCCCGAGGATCCCCCCTGCCTTTGACCTCACAAACCAAGCGGTTGAGGGCCAATGACGTTGTGGATCTCAGTCGGGCCCCAGAGAAAGGGAAGTTCGAGCTTCCTCCTTGCATACTTGATAGAAGATTCTTTGAGGGGAACTCCTTGGTCGTGCCGCGGGCAGAATCTCTTCGGCTGAAAAGCATGGATCGCCCGAGCAAGAGGGCGTTGGTGGCCCAGGATGCCTCTGCACTGGTCAGAGTGCTGGAGATGGCGGCCATATATGCTGAAGGTGACTCTGCAACTGAGGCTGAACTCAAGGCTGCTCGGGCTACCGTGGCATCCCTTAAGGAAGAGTTAAAGAGTGCTGATGATGCCCGAAAGATGGTTGTCGAAGAGGTGTCCAGGCTGAAGAAGGAGAATTCTACGCTGGCAGCGGAGAAGACAGTGACCGAGGAGCTGGTCTAGCAGCTGAGGGCAGTCAATGCTCCGGGCGAGGATGAACCCGAGGATGTGAAGGAATTGAAGATAGGGTTTGAATTGGTTGCCCGTATGTTTGCGGTCGAGGACGACAACATCGTCATTGCGGACGAATCCTTCAGGAATGCCGTGTCTCAACTGCGGGTGGTGAACCCTAAACTTGAATTCTCCACCGAAGGTACCCACTACCTGGCGCGTGTTGAAGATGGTCAGATCATCATGCCCGACGCCCTCCTTGCCGAGGATCGGGCCGCGGAGAACCAGGAGCCTTAGCCTAACTCTGAGCAGATCGACCAGATGGACGAGTGAAGGGTTTTCTTGTTGTTGTTGTAATTTGTCCGGCCTGCGTGCCGTGTATTTGTTGTAACCTATTTTGGGGGGCATGGCCCCCGGTTTATGTAATCCAGTACAATCATGGTCCTAGTGGCCATTTATCATATTTAAATTGTGTGTCTGATCCTGGTGGCCGGTTTTACTATTTTGCATGGTTTTACTTGCTTTTATTTTCTGCTAAGTGTTGTACTCATGCTCGTTGTGAATGTATGCCTGCCCGTGATAGGGAATATTTGACTTATGTGAAGTTTCAGGGGATTGCTAGTTGTAGATGTGTTTGGCAGTGAGGGGTACTGGTCGAACGGCCGGGGAATGTCCTGACGGGGGTGCGGAGCTCAGGTCGCGTTTGAGGCCTGAGTTTGTGGCGTGAAAGTCCCATCGCGAGTTGGGGTTCTTCCAGTCATGGTATTTTGACGATGGCGATGCTCGATTGAGGACCGCTATCGAGCAGATACTCGGCTCGTTACTGAGCGGGGTTCTGCTTTATTGGTATGTGACGCTTGTACCTAGGCGTGCATAGTGGTCGGTAGCTGATGTTCATCGTCGTGACGGGTCAAACCTAGAATTAGGCCTTAGCTATTGTATTGTTTTAGCTTTTCAGCATTCCATGGTCGAGCAAGTTCTTCCCCGTTGAGATGTTCTAGGTAATAGGCCCTATTCTCCGTTTTTGCTCGGACAGGATAGGGTCTTTCCCAGTTGGCGGCTAGTTTGCCTTCGCGAGAGTCTTTGCGGTTTCTCCTTAGAATAAGGCTTCCCATGTCGAGCTCTCGTCATATCACCTTGGCGTTGTGCCTGATGGTAATTTTTTGTTTTAATGAGGCTTCGCGGAGGGCTGCCCCAGTTCGGATTTCCTCAACGAGGTCGAGTTCTTCTCTTAATGATTCGCCGTTCATCTCCTCGTCTAGGGGCGACTCTGTCTGCCTGGAGGGTACATGATCTTTGACGGGGATTACAGCCTCGGTCTCATATGCTAGACGAAAAGGTGTTTCCCCAGTTGTAGAGTGTGGAGTTGTGCGGTATACCCATAAGACACTGCATAGCTCCTCGACCCAAGCCTTCTTTGTTTCGTCTAGCCTTTGTTTGAGGCCTCGAAGGATGACCCGGTTAGCTGCTTCATCCTGCCCATTTGTTTGAGGGTGCTCGACGGACGCGAAGTGTTGCTTCGTGCCCAGTTGGCTGACGAAGTCCTGGAACTTCTTGTTGGTGAATTGTGTCCCATTGTCCGTTACTATCGCTTGGGGATGCCGAAACGTGCGAGGATGTTTCATTTGTAGAAACGTAGTATATTGAGGGCAGTTATTTTGGCCAGAGCCTCCGCTTCTATCCATTTTGTGAAGTAGTCTACGCCCACTATTAGGTATTTGTTCTGATTTGATCCTACCACGAAGGGTCCTAGGATGTCTAGGCACCACCAGGCAAATGGCCACGGGGAGGACATAGCCTTGAGCTCGTTAGGTGGAGCCAGATGCATGTCCCCGTGCCGTTGGAATTTATCACATTTCTTCACGTGCTCTTTAGCATCGTGCTGTATGGTTGGCCAGTAATATCCTGCTCGGAGGGCTTTTCGGGCAAGGGACCTTCCACCTAGATGTTGGGCATTGATTCCTTCGTGGATTTCACGCAAGATGTGAGTGACCATTTCTTCCTCGACGGATTTGAGCAGCGGAATGGAAAATCCTCGCCGGTAGAGTTTATCTTCGGCCAGGACATAAGAGCAGGCTCTTCACCTAACCACACTGGCCTCCTTGGGGTCGGACGGGAGTTCGTCCTTGGTGAGGTAGTTGTAAACGGGAGTCATCCAACAATTGTTGTCGCCAATCACGTGTACGTCGAGGTTCGGGGAAGCCTTCTTGATGCTGGGTCGAGGTAGAACGTCCTGTATGATGGATTTGTTTCCGCCCTTCTTCTTTGTGCTGGCTAGTTTGGACAAAACATCTGCTCGGACATTGTGTTCGCGGGGAACATGTTTCACTTCTACCGTCGCAAACTTCACCATTTCCCTTTTAACCAGGGCTAAGTATTCGGTCAAGTTGTCATTTTTGGCTTGATATTCTCCTCGGACCTGCAGGGCCACGAGTTGTGAATCTGTGCAAATGACGATTTCTTCTACGCCCAGGTCCTCGGCTAGACGTAATATACCGAGGAAGGCTTCGTACTCAGCCTGGTTGTTAGAGGTGGGGAAGAACAGGGTGAGCGACACTTCGACGATGATTCCTTCATTGCTTTCCAGTATGATGCCCGCACCGCTTCCTGCCGAGCTGGAGGCACCGTCCACGAAAATGGTCCATTTGCGCGCTTCCCTCGCGGGGGAGTCTGCGAACGTCATTTCTGCGACGAAGTCGGCCAGAGCCTGGGCCTTGAGGGCTTTCCTGCCTTCATACTGGATGTCAAATTCGAACAGTTCAAGCGACCATTTGAGCATTCGACCGGCCATGTCTGGCCGTCCCAGTAGCTTTTTTATGGGTTGGTCTGTTCGAACCACGATCGTGTGGGCTAGGAAGTAGTGTCTCAATCTTCTGGATGCATTGATGAGGGCCAGAGCCACTTTCTCTATCTGTTGGTACCTCAACTCTGGTCTTTGCAGTGCTTTGCTCGTGAAATATATGGGCTTCTGCCCGTCAGGTGTCTCGCGGATGAGAGTAGCGCTTACTGCTTCGGTTGCTACTGCGAGGTACAGGTACAAAGTTTCGCCATTGTCTGGGCGAGAGAGGACTGGTGGCTCTGAGAGCACTCGTTTCAGATGGAGAAGAGCCTTGTCGCATTCCTCGGTCCATTCAAACGCTGCCTCCTTGCGGAGGAGCTTGAAGAACGGTAAGGCGTGCTGGGCAGATTTGGCCACGAAGCAAGATAGTGACGCGAGCATCCCGTTGAGGGGTTGGATGGATTTTTTTGACTTGGGCATTGGAAACTCGGAAAATGCCCAGCACTTATCGGGATTGGCTGCAATTCCCCGCTCTGTTAAATAGAAGCCGAGGAATTTGCCTGCTCGGACACCGAACGTGCACTTCTCCGGGTTAAAACGTATTTTGTATTTTCTGGCCTGTTCGAAGACCTTTGTCAAATAGGCGGTGTGATCGGTTTCCTCGTGGGATTTTACGATCATGTCGTCCATATAGACTTTGAGCATGTCGCCTATTTCTCCTCGGAAGACCTTGTTCATCATTCTTTGGTAGGTCGCTCCGGCGTTCTTCAGGCCGAAGGGAATTACGTTGTAGTAATAGTTGCCCGATTCGGTCATGGAGGTCGTGTACTTTTTGTCGGCCATTGCCATTGGAATTTGATTATAGCCTGAATAGGTGTCCATGAATGATAAAAGTTTAAAACTGGCAGAATTATCAACAAGTTTATCAATGTTGGGGAGGGGGTAGGCATCCTTCGGGCATGCCTTATTAAGATCGGTGTTGTCAATGCACATTCGCCATTTGCCATTATATTTTTTCACAAGTACAACGTTGGACAGCCAAGTGGTGTACTTGGCCTCCGAGATAAATTTGGCCTTGAGGAGGTCCTTTACAGCTTTTTCTGCAGCCTCCGTTTTCTCCGGAGACTGCTTTCTCCTACGTTGTACTACTGCTTTGACGACCGGGTCAATTGTGAGTTGATGGCAGGCGACGAACGGGTCTAAGCCGGGCATCTCGGCGGCGTTCCAGGCAAAGAGGTCGGCGTTCTCACGGAGGCATGCTTTGAGCTTCTTCCTCGCGATGTCGGGTAGGTCTGCTCCAATCTTCACTCCCCGTTGAGGGTCGTCGCTGAACAAAACGAGCTCGAAGTGGACAGTCGATTACCAAAAATTGTACTTTGATGGATCTAGCCGTCTCAGCTGATCCAAAGGTTACGACCAGTTCGACGTATCCCCACGGTTTGGTCACTGATCCGTTGAATCCCTGCAAATCAGACCCCACGTAGGGGGTAAGGTGTGATTCGTCCAGCTGAAGTGTTGAAAACAGCTGAGAGTACATAATGTCGATCGAGCTGCCCTGGTCGACGAGGATTCTGGGAACGTCAAAGTTCGCCATTCGGGCTCTGACGAGCAAAGGTATGCTCGAGTTTGGAGACCCCCCGAGGAGCTCTTCCCGGTAGAAGGAGATGGGGGGTGGAGCCCTTCTGGGCTTGATCGAGCATGGTCACCTTGTTAGAGCTTGTGTTGATTAGATGCTCGAATTTTCATTTCACAGAGCCCACCGTGATTTTATTGAAGCCCCCGCCCGAGATGACCATGGCGGAGGGGAATGTCTCCCACGGGCTATGGGTCGCGAAGTAGGCAGAGGCGCTGAGCCCGTTCGGGACGTAGAAGTCTTCTGGTCGCGACACGGCCATGGCGACCTGGATGCTGGCTTCTTCCGAGGAAGGTATTTCTTCCTCTATCTTCTTGGACTCCTGGGCATCCTGCCGAGGAGCTTCCTTCTTCTTAGTGAACTGTTTCAGGTGGTCGTCCCAAATCAATATCTCGATAGCATCCTTCAAATGGATGCAGTCTTTGGTAGTGTAGTCGTGACTCTTGTGGAAATGGCAGTACTTCGATTTGTCGACGTTGGGTTTGACCGACAATTGTTTGGGGAAGCGGACCCCTGCTTGCTTGAATTTCGAATTCGCACATTCAGAAAGTATCTTCTCCCTGGAGACGGTCAAGGGGGTATAGTCGTGGAATCGCCCGGAGGGTCCCTTGCTGTCGCGGGAGTCCCGTGGACGGTCTTTGCGCTTCCTTTCGCCTCGACGAGATTTCGAGGCTTCTTCGCCTCTAGCGGCCTGAGCGTTCTCCTGATGGCGTGATGCTCGGATGTTGCTGGCCGCAACCTTCTCTTCGTACTGAATGTGCGACTGGGCTTTAAGGAGGAGGGCATCTAGGTTCCTCGGAGGTGCGAGGCCGACGACCTTAGAAAACTCTGAGCCCGGGCGGAGTCCTTGCTCAAGCAGAAACTTTTTCATCTCATCTGTTGTAGGGACTTGTACTGCTTCTTTGTTGAACCTCTTAATGTACGCTCGGAGAGGTTCGTCCTTTCCTTGGATTATGGCCCCAAGAGAGGCCTCAGTCTTGGGGTGACGGCGAAAAGCTGTGAAATATCGTGAGAACATTCTGCCCAGTTGTCTCCATGAGGTAATGGATTCTTTGGGCAACTGCTTATACCACGTCATCGCCCCTTTTCGAAGCATGGTCGGAAATAACCGGCACTTGATGGCGCCCCGGACGCCGCAGTAGTCTAGAAGTACATTGATATTCTCGATGTGTTCGTCGGGGTCCGTCGTACCGTCGTACGTGCCCAGTGATGGGGGCTTCTCCAGGCCCTTAGGGAGACGGGTTGCTAAGATTTCCTAGGACAATGGGTCGCGAGGCTCATCATCGCTGCCAGAACTGGTGAACGACGGGGACCGAAGGGTATGCTCGCGACGGCGGTTCCTTCGGGGAGAAGGTGATCGGGCACGGCCTTTAGACCTGACCGGGGGTGACTGCTCGTCCTTTTGTGTCCTCTTGCGACTGGGAGAGTGCTAGTTACGCGGGGAAACTTGGTCACACTTCTGGACGGCGCGAGAGGTAGATTCTTGGCGTAGTCTTCGGTCGATATCTTGTCGGGGCTGCGGGCTCCTTGATCGTTATTGGTTCCTCCTCGGAGGAGGGGATCTTGGACGGGTGGATTCTTATAGCACCCTGATCCTCTAGTTCTGCTGCAGGATATGGGTGTTGGTTTTGTTGATTGCCTCCAGGAGGGCCACCACGGCCGGGTTGGCGTTGGGTGGGACAGGAATGGGCTGGATGTCCAGCGAAGGCTGGTCGTTGTTGCGATCAGCGGGAGTGGGGGAAGGAGAAGTTGTGGCCCTATCCCTCAGGAAACGGGCATCTCCGAGAAGAGATGACGGGCCGTCAATGTCAGTCTTGTTGACTGGGAGTATAGCGTTTTGGAGAGCACCTTTGGCGTGATCTTGCGTGGCCATGATGATGATCTTGGAAATTTGCTTTGATCTTCGGTTTTCGGGGAAAGAAAGATGGGGAGAACAATGATTCCCACAGACGGCGCCATTAATCATGAAGGCTGGATCAGATCCTGTAAAAGTGGGCCACCAAGTACGTCTGAGATGTTGGGTGTGTGGAGAGGAGTAGGGGGTGTACTTGCAAGGCACTCCGACGCTCAAGTAAGAAAAGGTCAGAGAAAAGGGGCAAGTACAAAGTATTAGTTCGTAGGGTGAATATTTGATACCCGACCCTCTCAAGTGAGAGGGTTTATATAATACCCTCAAGCGCGTGGCCAACGATCCTATTTTCGGGGCGAAATAAGTGTTTTCCCGAAGAATAGGTAACTGCCCAAAACTAGCCGTTATGTCGGGCGGGGTGCCCAAAACTAGCCGTTATGTCAGGCATAAGCATAGTTTCGGGCACATGCCCTCAGCTGTTCGGGGAGTGGAGAAGCCGTACGTAACAGGCAGCATTTCCGGGGAGGAGCGATACAGTCCTTGCCCGGTTGGAGGTGCAAAAAGGTAACTTTTGCCCGTTTGTGGATTGGACTTAGGCAATTGGGTCGTTCTGGAGCAGAAGTGGATTTGACCATGCCTGACCATTGGTCCAGTACAGAATAATATATATATATATATATATATATATATATATATATATATATATATATATATATATATATAACAGAATATATAAGTTTATATAATGTAATAATTTTTTTATATAAAGAAAATAAGGTTAAGATATTACTTTTTTAAAAAATATTGATACATCTTTATAGATATTGCAACAATCATAAAAATATTTCAATTAATTATGTTTTATTACTTAACTATACTCAACTATATTCAAAGTATTCTTATAACTCAGTTTTTTTTTTGTTTATTTAAGGATAATTAACTCAAAGCCATTTAGTTTGTCAAGAGAAAAAAATAGATAAATTGATATCTAGATGATAACATCACCTTGTAAGTAAATTTTTTTTTTCAACATGATAGCTTTTAGAGAAGAGTTTTTACCTGAGTTAAAAGTAGTTAGTAAGTGGAGACTATGTTGAACAGCTTGCATGTATGAAATATGCCTCATAGTCTTTTAAGTACTATATTTGTAGATGATCATATCAGTAGAATTTAGACTACACGTTTTCTTACTATTATGAGTTACTATAAATAATCCTTGCCGACATCATACCATAATTACCCATCACTTCTTAATCTGCATAATATCTCTCATGTATATCTTCTATTTATACTTCTAATGATTATTATATATTTCTCCGCATTAGTGCAGTTTCCGGTGTTATATGACACTGATAAAATGTCCGAAATAATTTTTTGCTGATAATAAAATATTTCTTCTGGTTATTCTATAATGTAATATAAAATAAAAATCGGTCGAGAAAATAAAAATTTATTATTATTATCATTATTATTATTATTACTCTATCGGAAATAATTTTGTGTTTTCATCGATAAAATTTCGTTATGAACCGAGACTATTTAAAAATTTTAAGCGGTTAAAATTATCGTTTATTGGAGAGACCGGAAATTAGTTCAGACGGAGAAAATATTTTTATTTTACAATTCCATCATAAATAATTTTATCATTCTATCCTTAAATTTTCGTTTACGAAAATGGGTTGTTTCAAAAATTAAGGCGGCTAATTTGCCGAACGCTAAAGAGACTGAAATCGATATTTTTAGAAAATTTATATCGTGAACCACTATTGAAATAAAAATTCTAATATATATGTTTATAGTAAAACTTGAATCTACATATATAGAATTATTTTAAATTTAAATTCGATCACAATATATAATAGGTGTGCGAATATACTATAATCTTAAAATATTTATTTATTTTAAAATTACCGGTCTTACAATATATCCCTCTAAAAGAGTTTCGTCCTCGAAACTACAAGTCGGTAAATAAATCTGGGTATTTATCTCGGATTGCACTCTCAAGTTCCCAAGTTACATCACCAGTGGCTTGGTTCCAAATTATTTTAACCAACATAATTTCCTTATTTCTCGACAACTTCATCTTTCTATCCTCGATCCTAACAGGTATTACTTCAAATGACAAATTGTCTTTAAGTTGAATGGGGTCTGGTTTAATTGCATGGGAAGGATCCGGAATGTATTTTCGCAGTTGTGAGACATGGAACACATCATGTATCTGAGATAGAAATGGAGGTAATGCAATTCGGTAAGCCACAAGTCCAATTTTTGAAGTTATTTGATAGGGTCCAATAAACTTTGGAGTTAACTTCCGCATTTTGATCGCTCTTCCCACCCCTGTGGTGGGTGTGACACGGAGAAACACATGGTCTCCTTCTTCGAAATCCAATGGCCTCCGTCTTTTGTCAGCGTAGCTTTTCTGACGATCTTGCGAAGCCTTCATCTTTTCCCTAATGCTTTTAACCTTCTCTGTAGTATGTTGAGCCATTTCTAGACCTACGATCATACTTTCACCATCTTGATACCAATATACCGGCGTTTGACATTTTCGTCCATATAGCGCCTCAAATGGAGCCATCTCGATACTAGTATGGAAACTGTTGTTGTAGGTGAATTCGATTAGAGGTAGTATATCGTCCCAACTCCCTCTATCATCCAATACACATGCTCAAAGCAAATCCTCCAACGATTGATTCGTTCGTTCCGTCTGCCCATCTGTTTGTGGATGATATGCCGAACTTAGTCTCAGTTTTGTCCCAAGTGCTTCGTGTAACGAACCCCAAAAATGTGTTGTGAACTTTGGGTCCGGTCTGACACGATGCTAGAAGGTACCCCATGCAGTCTAACAATCTCGGAAATATAAATTTATGTTAACTTGGCTACATTATAGGTTTTTCTCACAGGTAAGAAATGAGAAGACTTGGTTAAACGATCGACAATTACCCAAATTGAGTCATGCATCCTTCTAGTTTTGGGTAATCCAGTGATAAAATCCATCGAAATGCTATCCCACTTCCATTCGGGAACATCTAAGGTTTGCAACATTCCTGCTGTCCTTTGGTGTTCTATCTTTGCTTTTTGGCAAGTCAAACACGATGCTACGTAATCTGCCACCTCCTTCTACATTCCTGGCCACCAATAATTTTTCCTTAAATCCTTATACATTTTTGTTGCTCCAGGGTGAATGCTTAATTTGCTCTTGTGTGCCTCCTCTAAAATTAGTTTCCTTATCTCTGCAACATCGGGTACACAAATTCTTTTGTTGCACCTTAAGATATTATCTGGTCCTACTTTAAAACTGGGTGACTTTCCTTGTACCATCAATTCCCTTTTCTCTTCTAAGAGTGGATTGTCTTGACAGTTTCGAATGTCTTCCAAAAGTCCATTAGAAATTCTGATCATTCTACACTGTAGAGTTCCGTGTCCCAGCTTTACATCTAGGTGCATATCTCTAAATGTTTCCCATAGCTCTTGTTGTTTGGCCATCAATGTTGCTGTCGCAAGAATACCCTTCCTACTTAAAGCATCTTCCACGACGTTTGCTTTTCCTGGGTGATATTGTAATGTGAAATCGTAGTCCTTCAAGGTTTCCATCCATCTCCTTTATCTCATGTTCAATTCCTTATGATCAAACAAGTACTTCAAACTCTTGTGGTCGCTGAATATCGTGAACGTACATCCATAAAGATAATGACACCAAATCTTTAGCGCAAAAACTATTGCTGCAAGTTCCAAGTCATGAGTGGGATAATTTCTTTCATGAATCTTCAATTATCTCGAAGCATATGCCACCGCCTTCTGGTGCTGCATGAAGACACATCCTAATCCTTGATGAGAGGCATCACAATAAACTTCGTATGGCTCCTCAGGTTCTGGAAGAATTAATATAGGTGACGTCGTAAGTTTCCTTTTTAACAATTGAAAATTAGCTTCACATTTCTCAGTCCAAGCAAAAAGTTGATCTTTTCGAGTTAGTTGAGTCAATAAAGCTACTATCTTTGCGAATCCCTCAATGAATCTTCGATAGTATCCGGCTAATCCTACAAAACTTCTTATGTCAGTGACTGTCTGAGACTGATTCCATGCGAGCACAGTCTTAATTTTTGTTGGATCGACAACAATGCCTTCCTTTGATATGACATGTCCTAAGAAATTTACTTTTTCTAGCCAGAATTCACATTTGGATGGATTAGCATATAACCTCTTTTCACGCAGAATTTGTAGCACTTGACGTAAATGTTCTTCGTGCTCCGTTTTACTTCGAGAGTAAACAAGAATATCATCAATGAATACAACCACAAATTTATCCATAAATGGGTGGAAAATTTGATTCATGTAATCCATGAAAATAGCAGGCGCATTAGTCACTCCAAATGGCATGACTAGGTACTCATAATGTCCGTAACAAGTCCTGAATGCAGTCTTTGGTATGTCTTTTTCTCTTACCCGAATCTGATGATAGCCGGACTTCAGATCAATCTTAGAAAACACAGATGCTCCTTTAAGTTGATCCATCAAGTCATCAATGCAAGGTAAGGGATATCAATTCTTCACAGTCGCCTTGTTAAGTTGCCTGTAGTCCACACATAGTCGAGAACGGCCGTCTTTCTTCTTTACCAAAAGTACTGGAGCTCCCCATGGTGAAACACTTTGCCTAATGAGTCCTTTCTCCAACAAGTCTTCCAATTGTTCCTTAAGCTCTTGGAGTTCTTTTGGCGCCATCCGATATGGTGCAATGGAAATGGGTCCAGTTCCCGGGTGTAAGTCAATGAAGAATTCAATGTCTCTTACAGGTGGTAAATCGGGAATCTCATTGGGAAACACATCCTAAAAGTCTTGAGTAACTAACATGTCTTCAATCTTGAATTCCGCATCTACCTCCGCGCTAGCAAGTATCGAAAGGTCAAAGGCTCCATTCTTTAGAGAACCTTTGAGTTGGTTAGCTGATAGGTATTTAACAACCCCCGGCTCAGGCAAAATAACCAACTTTCGAGCACGACCTAACATAACATAATAGAAGGACATCTAATCCATTCCAAGAATAATCTCGAGAGATTGTAGGGGTAAACATATTAGATTAACTTAAAATTCTCTCTCCTGAACAACAACCTTACATAATAGGCATGCAGTGTTCACAGTTAGGACCTTGGCAGGGGTAGACACTACCAAGTCAAAAGGTAGTGGGGTTACTACCATTTTTAATTTATCAACACAATTCTTAGATATGAATGAATGCATTGCTCCAGAATCAAAAAGTGCAGTTAAAATGGTACCTCCAATTTCACAGCTCCCTTGAATCAAGTTGTTTGATTGAGACCTTCCCTCTGCACTCATACAATACACCCGTCCTTTTGTTGTTGGTCGGACGGTCCTGACAGTATTAACAATTGACTCTGCCTTTGGAGCTTTACAATCTTTTGCCATATGTCCCCTTTTGTTGCATTTGAAGCAGGTAGGACCCTTATTAGGACATTCATTCGCATAATGCCCTCCTTTACCACATTGGTAACAACGTACCCTTGAGGCAGCTTGAGTTCCTCCTCCCCTGGTGTTATGGTTTTCTGTTCGTTGAGGTCCTCGATTGTTATAGTGTGGTCGTTGGTATGGCCTTGCGTGTTGTTTATTACGTCCATGATTCTGAAAATTTGAACGATTTGGTCCTTCAGAGTTCCGGACTGCCCCACGATTTGCCCTCCTATTTTTCATGTCCTCCACCTCTCTGCATTTTTCCACTAATGGTTGAAAGTGTTGTATCCCTAAGGGTACCACCGAGTCTTGCAGTTCGTACTTGAGTCCTTCTTGAAAATGGTGACACATGTAACCTTCATCTACTCCTTCCCTGAAGAATAAAAAATACCTAGATAAAGTTTCAAATTTGGCGGCGTACTCACCTACAGTCATGGCCCCTTGTCAAAGTTTCAGAAAATTGTCTCCTAATTTGGTCCTCACACTTATGGGAAAGTATTTGTCTAAGAACTTTGTTTTAAAAGTTTCCCAATTTACTTCTTCTTGTGCGCCCTCCATCATTAATCTAGTACTTCTCCACCAATACTCTACATCGCCTAAGAGAAGATACGTGGCATACAACACCTTTGCTCGTGGAGGACAATTGATTACCTCAAAGATCTTCTCAATCTCTTGTAACCATAAATCAGCCTTCTCGGGAATAACATCCCCATGGAATTTAGGTGGATCGTGGCGACGAAAATCAGTCAATCCTCTTGATTCCCCAACTCGTATTTCTCTGTACCGCTTCTCCTAATCTAGAAGGTTCTTAGCGACAGTTTGGGCGGTGACAGCAGCTGTCATATTAGCCATAGCTCGGGCTATTTGATCAACTTGATGGTTGTTGATCCCATCGTTAGTATTGTCACGTCTTGGAGACATATCTTTCCTACAAAACCAACACCCAATTATAATTCTCATCACTAATCTCAAGAGAGTTTCCAATATCTCACTTCCAAATCGTGAGTAGATGTCAGAATTTAACGATCCAAAAAATGTGGCTATAAGCTCTAAACTTTACTTAATCAGCTTAGAACACTAAACTCACAATCCCAAAGAAGGTTAACCTAGGCTCTGATACCACAATATAACACCCTGATTTTTATACAGCGAGAGTGTGTTTTTAAAAGGTACTAATTTCATAAATAAAATTAATTAAGGGTTTCCTTTGTATGAAAATAATGTCTTTTTTTAAAAACGATACCGCAATAATTTATAGTTATTAATGTTTTGAGAGCTCAACATGTTTTATAAAAGAGATTAGCTTAACCATTTTTTTTCGTAGATATACTATACAAACAGACGACCACGCGTCAAAGGATAGGAATTGTAGATAAGTCATAATACAATCCAAAAAGCAACAGAATAAAAGTCCTCGGCAGACACTCACACATGAGAGCTGCCTCAAGGAGAAAATTCTAACCATGTATTAAAAGTCATATGGCGCACGCCATCTAGTACTAGAATACTCCTACCAGCCACACACTCCACTCCCTAAACTAAGCCTAACTACAACCGCAATAACCACCTGGCCCAGCTCCGCACAAACCACTACACGTACTCAACAGGGTGTGATCCGAACCATCATCGTCATCTCCGCTCTCAAAGTCATGCTCGGAGGGATCCTCAGTGTCGTCGTCCCCTACCTCACTTATGACTGACTCCAGTGACGGCACACGTACTGGGTCAATGAGAGGGAGTTCCTCTACGGTGAAGATGTCATGAGTAAACGTCGAGTATGGTCCTATAGACATACCTAAGTCTAAGGGAGGCATAGATAAATCATGAAAGAATGACTCCCCTTCCCTGGCTAAGGCATACGAGGGTATAGGTGGGGCTAAGAGGGAGGTTAACAAACTAAAACGATCTATTTCCCCTGAGAGGAAACTGGAAATGATTAGGGAGGTCGGGATCCGGAAGGTCAGGGCTCGTCAAGAGTACGTGGTTTTTATATCCCTGCCAGCTACAGTGGTGGTCTCCAATACGTTCCCGGTATATGAGACCTGTCCTAGGGTCGGGTTGAACCCCCAGGATGTCTCTGTCCAGTCTTCGGGGAAGGTGAAGTGTAACGCCCTAAATTATTATTTAGTTATTTATTAATTATTTGTGAATATAAGGTAATTTGATGACATGTTGTTGTGTTTCATGAGCATTGTGGTGGAATTATATTAATAATATTGATGGTAAGAATAATTGTATCACATTACTCAAATTATTATTATTATTTAAAATAAGAGTGTTAGAAGCCTTGAGGGTATGATGGTCATTGGTGAGGGATGGGTGAGGGTAAGATGGGAAGAACACATTTAGGGGTATTTTGAGTTAAAACAAGGAATAATGAGGGGAGTTTTCATTATTCGTGTTATTTTGGTTGAAAGAAAGAAAAGGGTGCTCTGAAGAACACAAGAAGAGTGGAGGAGGCTAGGGCATAGAGGGATTTCCGGTGAAACTTCAAGAGAAGATCGAAAGAATCAAGACTCTAAGGTATGGGGAGTATCACTTTGCAATATTTTGATATAAAGATTAGGTGTTGGTGGATAATTGGGGTTTTGGGGGAAAACCTAGGAATTGGAGGTTAGGGATGATGGATTTTGATGATTCGCTATGTGATGATTGTTGTTATTGACGTATATGTGATAATTATATGTTATAATAACATAATCTGTGGTAATTTAAGGATAAAATCTGGTTTAGGGGTGTTGAATCGCAGATGGAGAAGTGCTGTTATCGCAGGGTTTTTCTGTCAAAATCACAGAGGGAGCTTAGCGCGGTCTGGAGGAATTTCGCCTCCTCGAGGCAGTGAGTAGCGCGCTTAGCGCGGGTAGGGGCTCGCTTAGCGCGACCTGGGACTGAAAAATATGATTTTTATTGACTTAAAATTCATGGAAAATATCTGTTTTATATTATAGTAATGTTGTGATGTTGCTGTAAATTGCTGCTATGTGTTGACGTGTTATATGATGATTATTTAGTGATGAAGATGATGACGGAGGTAGGATGCGTGAGAACTTGTAGCTAGTATGAATTATGTAATTAATTGAATAGATGTTGTATTGATGAGTACGAGGAATATTGATATGAATGATGATGCAAACGATGATTTTAATGATGATTATGACGATGTTGTTGCATCACGCATTCATGGCATTCTATGATGGGACTTCGGACACTTATTTTGGTGGCTTCAGTCCCATTGTGCAGATTGGAGTATTTTGTGACGTGCTCCCTTGAGGAGGGTTTATGACCTAGTGTCTATTATTATGACGATTTGGTACCACATGCATTTTTATGACGTTGCATTTCATTCTTGGTGGCATTGCATGATTGCATATGAGTGATATTGGTAATGTGATGTTTTATATGATGTTTTGGGTAAGTCACTGCAGTATTTGATAAAAACAACTGTTGCCCTGTTAATGTATTTTCTTTATATGATTTATATTGAATTATGATTACTCACCATGCCTGTTTAAATGTTGCCTCTACGTGGGTAACGTGCAGATAACCAAGATTAGTTCGCGGTGTGTGAAGAGTTAGCTTTGGAGTCAGTTGAGTAAAGGGTGTGTCTTGCTCTGATTATGTAACATCGAGTCGGGAACATTGTGAACCTCTGAGTTCTATTTTACTTAGTTTAACAGATGCTATTATCGTTTTCTTTAAGATGTTTTGAAGTTGATTTGATAGAAATAAAGTTATTTCGCTGCGATGTTTTGAATTAAATGATTGAAAAACCCGTATTACGCAGCAGGATTGTTATCAAGATGTTTTAAGACAAAAATGTGACGCCTTTCTATGTTGTACTCTGATTTTAAATGATTATTTTACCGCGTATTATATGTGGGGTAGAAGGGTGATACATTAGTGGTATCAGAGCAGGTCGGTCCGTCCGGCCAGGTTTTTACTTGATGTCTGTCCCTGTCAGTCGACGAGTGTGTGTACACTGTCGATGTTTTAGTTCTTCTAACCTTGTTGGTGGTGTATAGGATGGCTGGAAGAAATGATCGTGCAATTGTTGATGCATTGGAATCAGTTGCTAATGTGGTGGCGCAGCTGAATCTAAATGGTGGAGCTCCTGATGAGTTTCGTGCGTTGGGGAAGTTTCAGAGGAACAATCCACCAACTTTTGTGGGTACGCATGATCCAGCAAGCGCACACAAGTGGCTGAGGCGATCGAGAATATCTTTAGGGTGATGGGGTGTTCTGATGAGCAGCAGGTTCTGTTCAGAACGCATATGCTGGAAGAAGAGGCTAAGGACTGGTGGGATAACACCCGTCAGAGACTCACGGGCGTTGGTATTGTGATAACTTGGGCTGTGTTTAAGCAGGAGTTTCTGGGCAAGTATTTCCCAGAGAATGCTCGTGGAAAAAGAGAAGTGGAATTCCTTGAGTTGAAGCAAGGAGATATGACTGTGGCGGAGTATGCCGCGAAGTTAGAGGCTTTGGTGAAGTTTTGTCCGCACTACAATCGTGTTGATGCTGAGATGTCCAAGTGTCTCAAGTTTGAGAATGGGCTGAGACCAGAGATTAAACAGGGAATTGGGTATCAGTAGATCCGTAGGTATGCTAAGTTGGTTGACAAGAGCAGAATCTACGATGAGGACAGCCGAGCTCGATCTGCTCACTACAAGCAGTTGAGTGAGAAGAAAGGGCAGTATATGAGGAAGCCTTATACTACTTTAGCTGACAAGGGAAAGCAGAAGGCTACAGAGGGGAAAAAGTCAAGTGGGGGAGCATCTCCCGCTTCTGGAAAGTGTCATAAGTGTGGCGAGCAAGGTCAGCGTGCTGATGTGTGTACCAATAATGTGTTGAGGTGCTATAGATGTGGCAAGAAGGGTCATAGAGCTACTGATTGCAAAGATGAGGGTCTGACCTGTTTCAATTATGGTGAGAAAGGTCATATCAGTACTCAATGTCAGAAGCCGAAGAAGACTGCTACTGCTGCCCAACCAGTGGTCGTGTGTTTACTTTGAGTGGTGCAGAAGTTCCAGAGAAGGACAACCTGATTCGAGGTACTTGTTTTATTAATAATATTGAGTTGGTTGCTATTATTGATATTGGTGCTACTCATTCTTTTATCTCGCTGGAATGTGCTAATAGATTGAGTTTGAAGTTATCTGATATGAAGGGGAATATGGTAATAGAAACTCCAGCTAATGGTTCTGTTACTACTACCCTTGTGTGTTTGAGATGTCCTGTGACGATTTTTGAGAAGAGTTTTGTAATGGATTTGGTGTGCCTACCCTTGCACCAGATTGACGTGATCTTTGGAATGAACTGGTTGGAGTTCAACCGTGTCCATATCAATTGTTATAACAAGACTGTAGAGTTTCCTGAGATTGATAATAGTGGGGAGTTGATGTTCTTATCTGCCAAGCAAGTAGACGAGCTAATGGGAGACGAAGCCTTGGTGTTTGCAATGTTTGCATCGTTGCAAATTAATCGTGAAGCTGCGAGTGTGGAGTTGCCTGTTGTCTGTGAATTTCCAGATGTGTTTCCAGATGACATCAGTGATTTACCTCCAGAGCGTGAAGTAGAGTTTATAGTGGACTTAATACCAGGTACGAGTCCAGTGTCGACGGCTCCTTATTGGATGTCAGCTTTTGAGCTAAGTGAATTGAAGAATCAGCTGGAAAAATTGTTGGAGAAGAGGTTTATTCGACCAAGTGTTTCTCCATGGGGTGCTTCTGTGCTGTTAGTGAAGAAGAAAGATGGTAGCATGAGGTTGTGTGTTGATTATCGGCAGTTGAATAAGGTGACGATCAAGAATAAGTATCCACTACCGAGAATCGACGATTTGATGGATCAGTTAGTTGGTGCCTGTGTGTTTAGCAAGATTGATTTGAGGTTAGGTTATCATCAGATTTGAGTTAAGCCTGATGATATTCCGAAGACAGCTTTCCGAACGAGGTATGGTCACTATGAATACACGGTGATGCCGTTTGGTGTATCCAATGCACCTGGTGTTTCATGGAGTATATGAATCGGATCTTTAATGAGTATTTGAATAAGTTTGTGGTGGTGTTTATTGATGACATTCTGATATATTCTAAATCAGAAGAAGAGCATGCCGAGTATTTGAGAACTGTGCTGCAAGTCTTGAAGGAGAAGAAGTTGTATGCAAAGTTGTCGAAGTGTGAGTTCTGGTTGAAGGAAGTAAGCTTTCTTTGCCATGTGATTTCAAGGGGTGGAATTGTTGTTGATCCTTCTAAGATTGATGCTGTATTACATTGGGAGACTCCAAAGTCTGCTACTGAGATACCAAGTTTTCTGGGATTAGCGGGTTATTACCGCAAGTTTATTGAAGGCTTTTCTAAGTTGGCGTTACCTTTGACTCAATTGACTAGAAAGGGTCAAACTTTTGTGTGGGATGTAGCTTGTGAGAAGAGTTTTGTGGAATTGAAGAAGAGATTGACTACTGCTCCAGTGTTGATTTTGCCTAATCCGAGTGAATCTTTTGTAGTGTATTGTGATGCGTCGAAGATGGGTCTTGGTGGAGTATTAATGCAAAATGGACAAGTTGTTTCCTATGCTTCGAGACAATTGCGAGTTCATGAGAGGAATTATCCTACACATGACTTGGAATTAGCCGCGATGGTGTTTGTTGTAACACCCCACTTTCCCAATAATAAAATTACATAAATAACTATGAAAAATAATCAGAGTTTCCGACATAGCGGGATGTCACATCAAATAAACAACAAGAAGACTCAAATGCTTCATTCACTTTATTATTCACAAAAGGTTTATACAGCGGAATATTCATTAAATCACTTCACTGGCACTAAGGCCTTCACCAATTATGTTTCCAAAATTTACATTGTTTAGCACACTTCTAAAAATAAGATACATAACGATTAAAATAATTCTACAATAATTAAATTCCCCAATCCCGTGTTACGTATCAGAGCGACTCCTACGACTCGAACAAGCAACACGCACTCCAAGCAACCTAAGTACCTGGATTATCTGTACTTCCGAAGAGGCACAGACACAACAACAACAAAGGGGTGAGAACTACATTCAATATTAAACGGTGGATAATATATATTAGAAGGTAGTTACTCACATATATCATACACATATCCAGTCACGACCTACTGCGACATTCAATCACCAATTAATCAACAAAGTAATAATACAATTCGACTCGACACAGACACAATGCATGTGGTACTAACGTCATGGTTCATTCAATCAAACCTGGATAGATCACATACACCCCTACTTGGCAATGATCTATCTCCACCATTCTCCATATCGGAGTACGGATGAATCACATACATCCTCCTGAGCAATGATTCATCCCACCAACACCATGAAATGCATGACACAATTATGCATAAAAACACATGTACAATAGCATATGTATACATATTCACGATCCTCCAGATCACACCTAAATCCCACATAAAATAATCATTCACCACAACACAAATTACACACAAAACATATGTATAATGATCAGTTATGAAATTACACGATCCTCCTGATCACACGTAAGCCATACGCTTCCCGTAATTCACACTGGAATTACCTCACCTGCAACACTGCGTCATCACACACAAATTATGCACAAGAGACTATCATCAAGTAAAATATACGATCCTCATTAATCCCAAGTGTGTCATACACTCACCGTTTGAAATTCTGGTATCAGATGTGTGATGTTAAGTGTGATGTCACAACAACACAATCTGCTATATGAACAAGGTAAAAACAATAGTAAATCAACACAATGAATTGTTCACCCAGTTCGGTCTAACTACCTACGTCTGGGGGCTACCAAGCCAGGGAGGAAATTCACTATTAGTAGTATCAAATTACAGACTCAACAATCCCAGTTGACATCTACCTAACTTGATCACTACCCAATGACACTTCTACCTAAGAAACCACTTAGGTATGAGAAACCACTCACTCCCTAAATCACCACAGTGATACAATTCAATGATTACAAATTAATCAACCAACTTGATTCTGCTTAACAGCTTTAATTAAGAATAATTAACAACTCAAAAATAGTAACACCAATTCACACACGAATGGTTTACAAAACACACACGAAGACACAAATGACACTCAGTCTTTAGCTCACTTTTCTTCGTTTTCTTCCAACAAGGGTTGGGGGTGCTTTTATAAAATTCTGACTTGGGCTTGGACCTCTTCCAAAAATATCTGATTTGATTTGTTTTAAAACCAGAATTTAAAACAGATTTGATCTTCAAATCTTTTTAAATCTCTTCAAATCAGCCCTAATGTTAGTTACATGATCTGCTCCATGATCTGCAAATTATCTGATTGAAAATATCTTCTCCAAGATATTCGCATCCAATTTCTCTAACAGATCTCCTCAAAACACACTAACACGCGCAACCCTAAAACATCACAACCTGATGTTCTGATGTTCTGATAAACTGATGTCAAGACATCAATTATAACATCAGCATATAAAACTTCAACCCTGCAATAGCTAATGTTAGGAACCAATGTTATGACATCAGACATATAACATCAACATTGTTCAACTTTGTTTTACCAAAATTCCAGCCAATACTAGAACTAACAATCTCCCCCTTTGGCTAATTTTGGCTAAAACAATCTCTGCCATCATGAGAGGTACCTGCAGCGGAAAAAACTTCAAACCAGCACCAATCACATCCAAAATGCACACAGCTAAACTCCCCCTCAAAACAAGAACCAGCAAACCAGTTGTTCAACATGCACACTCCCCCTCAAGCCTAGAGGCACATCAGCCACATCAGACAACACAAAGCCTAACTCTCCCCCTTTTTAGCCACAATTGGCCAACTACCAACAAGTTAAACCCTAACACTTTACTACAGTTAGTTCTACTAGCTCTCCTTGTCAGTCTAAAGTCAGCACCACAAGACAAGACAAGTCATAGAACAAAACCAAGATAAGCATAAAAGTACTTATATCTAAGTTACACACCATGCGCACAATGTGCAGAAACAAACAGAAAAAACTACAAACTACAAAAGCAATAAACAGCAAAAACAACACTTCAATCTTCATTAGCATCAGAACCATCTGCAGTATCCTCATCACCTTCCTCTGAACCTGAATCTTCAGTATTGACATTCACATCATCTTCACCATGTTCCAAGGATTTTATCATCTGCTCAATTTTCATCTTCCTAGCAGTGCTAGTACTGATAACCATATCAAGATCCTTGCAGGTCGCCTTCAATTCTTCAATCAACTCAGTTTTAGTACTGACCTTCTTAACACCAGAACTTGATGTTACAACAATGTCTGGAACATGATTCCCAACAAATAGCTTGGGATGCAAGGATAAAGTTGACTCCCTCTTACATGCTACATCTGAACTAGTTAAAATTCCAGGATGTTGATCTAAGATCATTCCATAGACAAGTGAAGGGAATGCTATAGGCATCTTGATAGCATTAGTGGCACCATGCTTCTCAACTTGATCAAATATGTAATTTCCATAATTGAACTTGACTTTTTCCCAACAGCATAAATAAACCTTCCTAATCCCACAGCTATGGTGGTTTTGTGATTAGTAGGTACCCAGTTAGCAGCTCCAATTCTGTGCAAAATAGCATACTTGATACTGAGTTTGCTAGCTATCAATTTACCTTTCAGAGGCCAAACCTTCACTTGAGTGGCTGTGATCTCTTTACACACATCATTATCAGTCACTTCCAGTTCACAACCCTCTTAATCATCTCTTCCCAGATACTTATTGATGGTACTAGGAGAGAAATTAATACACTTACCCCTAACAAACACCTTCATGAATTCCACACTTCTTTTATCAGAAATGTCTAAAGGAATGTTAACAACAAATTCCTTAACAAGTCCACCATAGCACTTAGAGAATTTTGCCACAGTCTTCAACAGGCCAGCAGCATGAATGAGCTCCATAATTTCTTTCATCTCCAATGCATCTTTGCCCAGCTCTCTTTCCAGAGCTAATCTCCTTTGACACACAAATTTCCACATTGGAGCACTGCTAGCATAATGAAAGGATATGTTGTCCACTGGCACTTCAGGAACCTTATAAAAAATTCTCTTCAAAATGGACTTTTTGACAGGGATGATGTCTTGAACATCTTCCTCAACATCATACTCAGATTTAGATTCTTCTCTAATCTTTCTCTTTTTGGAGGTCACAGCAACCTTGCTCCAAGATTTAGTTGGACCAACAACAGATGTCTTTTTCTTCTTGCCTTCAGCTGTCATCGTAGGAGAAGATTCCACAGTTTTTCCTTTTCTAGTCTTCAATCTATTGGCAATACCAGGAACCGCATTACCAATTACTTCATTATCAGATAAGTCAACAACATCCACCACATCAACATTCTTCTTCCCTCTGGGACTAGGAGTAACATCCCTAGCAGGTGATGTTCCAACATCATGTTTAACATCAACCTCATCTTCAATATGAGTATCCCTTTCTCTTCCAGCTTCAGCTTCAACTTCATCTTCAATCTCAGCATCCTCAATGACTGAAACAACTAATCTGTGAAGATTTGTTTCAGAAGTTTCAATGTCACCCTTTTCTCTCACAGATTGATCAACAGGCCTTTGACTCAGAGGTCTAGATATTCCCTTCACAGAAATCCCTTTCTCAAATATTTTTGTGACAATCTGATCAATGCTTTTGTCCACATCTACCCTTTCTTCAACAGCTTGAGGAAGAGGGGTGGTAGTCCTAGGAGTAGGTTTGTCTCCAAACAACACACTAGTGACAAACGCTCTACTTTCGCTATCATCAAATTTACTACCCGCAGATTGATTAGAAGTATTACCTTTTGAAGGTCTCTTAGGTTGATACTTCTCAGGTCTTTTCTTTTCTGAAGCTGGAATCATAGAGATAGGAGCAATGTCCATAGCTTCATCCAAGGATACCTCTTCTGTCGAAACCCTAGAATTTGCATGAGTGGAACTTTTGGACGCAACCTTCTTGGATGGAGATGACACTTGTTTAGACATCGTTCCTGTGTTCCAACTGATGACCAAAGGTGTTCTATAATTTCTGCTCTTAGGGGGGAAGATGAACGGACTTGGAGTGTGGAGATTGAAGTAGCGTGTGGGAGTGATATAGGGAATGATAGCCTAAGGTAAGGGGACTGCTTTTGTTGGTCACTTAAAGGCCAATAAATGTATTTTCCCTCACCAAAACAAATTTCCTTTTAAATTTTTGAAATTTAATAAATGCGCACCATAACTCACTAACCTTTGAATACTTTTCCACATGCCCAAATTTCTACTTAACACTTCACAAATTTCAGCACACATATCTTTAGGGAAATCGTCATTACCCTTCATACCTGAATGATCAACCTCTACTACCGTGGTTTCTTCAATATTTCCTCTGAATAGTTGCATAACACTAGGTTGTTTGGTGATCCTTCTAATGTCACATTCAGATATCATAACATCATCCTTGACATTACATGATAAGCTGGACTCTTGAGGAACCCATAAATAACAGTTATCTATGGATCTAACTCCCCTCATAACGACTTCACTATTCTCATTAGTCACTAAACATTCATATTTAGTGTAGCTAACCTTGAATCCTTCATCACATAACTGACTGATGCTAATCAAATTAGCAGTCAATCCTTTGACCAGAAGTACACTTTCAAGATTAGGTCCAACCTCACAATTCAATTTTCCAATTCCTTTAACTTCCCCTTTTTCTCCATTACCAAAAGTTACATAGTTTGTGGAGTAAGTCCTGATATCCACCAACTGATTCTTGAAACCAGTCATATGCATTGAACAACCACTGTCAAAATACCAACCATCCATAGTTGGGGTTCTAACAGATGAGTGAGCTAATAGACATGTGACAACAGCTTTAGGAACCCATTGTTTAACAGTCTGAGGCTTGTCCTGCTTCTGTCGAGGTTGAGGAACAGGCTTGGGATAACCATGCAGTTTAAAGCAAGAAGATTGTATATGGCCAAATCTTCCACAATAGTAACATCTTACTCTTTGAATCTCTTCTCTGAAGTGATTGAAATGTCTCCCACCTTGATGATGATTTCTGTCATAATGCTGAGGCTTCCATCTGTCAAAATATTGATGTTGTCTTCTCCTATAATTAAGTTGTCTTCTGTAGTGCTTAGGCTATCTTTTACCATGATGATGTGGCATTCTTCTGCCATAACCATGAGGCACATCATTATTAGGTCCAACCCCATACATTTTCCTTTGATGTTGAGACATCGGATGGAACATGTTATGTTTGAGATTATAAGCCTGCATACTCCTATGGTATTGGGGAGGCATATACTGTCTAGCTCCAGAAACCTGAGGCTTTCCTTGAGGTTGAGACCAAAACTTCTTAGGAACAGGACCATAGCCCTTTCCATTATTTTGTGGCCCAAGGTGAGGGACAACCTTCTTAATTCCAGAACCATGTCCTTTTTCATGCTGATGGGGAATGTTTTGTTTAACCCCAGAAGAACTAGCCTCTGCAGACATCTTCTTCTCACCCTCAAATCTTAGACCAGTCTTATCACTTGCACCTTTTCTAGCTTCAAGTATTTTATCCAGAGTGTCAGTTCCACTATTTAACATTCTGATGGATTTTGACATTTGATCAAGCTGGGATTTTAACAACAAAACTTCATTCTTAAGTTCAGCTTTCTCAGTCTCAAGCTGTACAATAATCTTCTTCTGCTTCTCCCCTTCTTGAAGGACCTCTTCACTTTTCAGACACAGCTCTTGATAAGAGGATGCCAGCTCTTCAAAGGTCAATTCACCATCACTAGACTCTCCATCAGAGGCACATAGTCTAGTCAATGCCTTAACATGATTGGCATTCTCTTCTTCACTTTCACTATCTGTATCAGACCAGGAAACAGATAACCCATTTTTCTGCTTTTTGAGGTATGTAGGGCATTCTTTCTTGACATGACCATAACCTTCACACTCATAGCATTGAACTCCTTTGTCATGATTGGACTTATCTTCATCTCTTATTTTCTTCACTTGATCACTAGACCTGTTGTTGTCAGATGTGATGTTCTTAACATCAGGTCTATAGTTTCTATCCATTCTCTTTAACACCTTATTAAACTGTCTCCCAAGCATCACAACAGCATTTGACAGTTCCTCCTGAGTTTCAAAATTACACTCCTTCTTACCATCTTCAGTATTGGACACCAAAGCTATGCTTTTGGTCTTCTTTTTAGGCTCCTCATTCAATCCCAACTCAAAGGTTTGAAGAGAACCAATCAACTCATCAACCCTCATCTTGCTGATGTCTTGAGCTTCTTCAATAGCAGTCACCTTCATTTTATATCTCTTGGGAAGGGATTTGAGAATCTTCCTTACCAGCTTCTCTTCAGTCATTCTTTCTCCTAAAGCACTAGAAGCATTGGACAGCTCAAGAATATTCATGTGAAAATCATGAATGGTTTCAGCCTCCTTCATCTTCAGATTTTCAAACTTTGTAGTCAGTAGTTGAAGTCTTGACATCTTGACCTTGGAGGTTCCTTCATGAGTAGTTTTCAAGACATCTCAAGCTTCCTTAGCTACTTCACAAGTGTTTACTAGTCTAAAGATGTTCTTGTCAATACCATTAAAGATGGCATTTAAGGCTTTTGAATTTCCAAGTGCAAGCTCATCTTCTTCCTTTGTACAATCTTCCTCAGGTTTTAGCTTAGTTGTACCATCCTTTTCAACAATAACAGGTCCTTTCCATTATTTTAAGACAGCCTTCTAGCCCTTCTGTCTAATGACTTCAAGAAGGTAACCATCCGAGGTTTCCAATAGTCATAATTAGAGCCATCTAGAATAGGGGGTCTATTCACAAATCCACCACTCTCCTTGTCCATTGCACCAGAAAGTATCAGCCCTAGATCTCACCCAGATGCAGAGCAGGATGCTTGCTCTGATACCAATTGAAATTCTGGTATCAGATGTGTGATGTTAAGTGTGATGTCACAACAACACAATCTGCTATATGAACAAGGTAAAAACAACAGTAAATCAACACAATGAATTGTTCACCCAGTTCGGTCTAACTACCTACATCTGGGGGCTACCAAGCCAGAGAGGAAATTCACTATTAGTAGTATCAAATTACAGACTCAACAATCCCAGTTGACATCTACCTAACTTGATCACTACCCAATAACACTTCTACCTAAGAAACCACTTAGGTATGAGAAACCACTCACTCCCTAAATCACCACAGTGATATAATCCAATGATTACAAATTAATCAACCAACTTGATTCTGCTTAACAGCTTTGATCAAGAACAATTAACAACTCAAAAATAGTAACACCAATTCACACACGAATGGTTTATAAAACACACACGAAGACACAAATGACACTCAGTCTTTAGCTCACTTTTCTTCGTTTTCTTCCAACAAGGGTTGAGGCTGCTTTTATAGAATTCTGACTTGGGCTTGGACCTCTTCCAAAAATATCTGATTTGATTTGTTTTAAAACCAGAATTTAAAACAGATTTGATCTTCAAATCTTTTTAAATCTCTTCAAATCAGCCCTAATGTTAGTTACATGATCTGCTCCATGATCTGCAAATTATCTGATTGAAAATATCTTCTCCAAGATATTCGCATCCAATCTCTCTAACAGATCTCCTCAAAACACACTAACACATGCAGCCCTAAAACATCACAACCTGATGTTCTGATGTTCTGATAAATTGATGTCAAGACATCAATTATAACATCAGCATATAAAACTTCAACCCTGCAATAACTAATGTTAGGAACCAATGTTATGACATCAGACATATGACATCAACATTGTTCAACTTTGTTTTACCAAAATTCCAGCCAATACTAGAACTAACACCGTTAATTCACTAAGAATTACCTCTGCTCCCCCAAGACCGCTCGCACCTCACACAAACGACGCCACACAAACACATTCTACACGCCTCACAAGGTACTCGTCCACTAATTAGCTAATTACTAATTAATTCACCAAAATTCTTAAATTAATTATTTTCGTCACCAACTCTATACTTCTTAACTTCTGACATTTATTCCCAACCTCTCAAACCAAGAGAAACTGATTCTGACGCGAAAACGGAAAAGAAATTGTGAAACGGTAAAATTCTGCACACTCGCTGGTCATACGCGTATTGCCCTGGGCCATACGCGTATTGCCCAGCTCTCTTGCCCATCCATACGCATATTGCCTCACTTGATACGCGTATGGGCAGATACCTATTTTTCCATCAAAATTTCACTTCAGATTTCGTTACGCGTAATGCCACTCCCTTACGCGTATTGCCCAAGCCTCCATACGCGTACCGTTACGCGTATGGGTAGAGGGTCGTGCCAATCCTCCTTTTAGCCTTCCCATACACGTAATGACCATAGCCATACGCGTATTGCCCTCACTGATACGCGTATGGCCAGATCTATTACGCAAACTCAGTTTTCCCACCCCAGTCTGGGTTCTGCTACGGGATCCTCACTTTTCCACTCCAATTCAGTCCTAAACGTGTTTCTACATCAGTTTTAGGACCTATAATCTCATCTTACAATTTCACCTATCATTACTACATTAAAATTACAGGTTTTAGATCGAATTCGTCCTCTCATCCTGCACCAAACCCGACCTGCAATATATTTATCTATACAGCAGCAATACACCATACAATTTATACATGAAATTCAACTATCATCAACAATTCAACACATATCAGAAATTAGACATTCGTATCATACTCAGAATTTCATCAATCATAAAGCATACGAAAATCCTACGAGGGAAAGGACCCCTCACTACCCCTTTCATGTTATTATCACCTGTATTGAACCCATTATCCCCCCTTACCTCAAATTCTTGATTAGATTCCTGCAAGAATTTGTTCTGAAGAGTGCCCTAGCCATTGTTCTCCCCTTGATCTTCCTTCTCTCCCCCTTTCTCTTTTCTTTTTCTTGTTTTACGTGAAAACCAACTATCCCCCCACTAACCCTCCTTAATCCTAATTAATCTGATTTCATTTCATTAATAATAAAATAATAATAATAATAATAATAATAATAGTAATAAGAATAATAATAATAATAATAATATTAACCATATTACTATTATTATTTTCACTGCTATATCATTATTATTAAACTAAGGTCTTTAATTCCCACTATTTAAATAAGGCACTACCCTTCACTCACCCTTAACAAGGCCAAACAAACAAAATAGCACCGACGACCAAATAATTTAAAATGGGGTGTTACAACTCTCCCCCACTTAAATTATTTTCGTCCTCAAAAATATATCTGAGACGAACAACTCCGGATACGACTCTCGCATCCGACTAACCAACCATCATGCCAACAAAAGGTACACCATGGATAACACACTAACAAGATGCAATGCCCATACAATGCACTTGACAACTAAATCACGACTCAAAGAATACCCAAGTTACGAACACGCACGTTCACTCTAGAAACTGAACACAACAAGATCGTTACCCTCACCACAGGTAACACTCCCCTAATGCCCCACATAGGAATTAGCTCCACGCACTCGAACCATCACGATGGAACTGAGGTAACAACAATACAAGAACCCAAAGTCCCACGACACAACATCGTGTCAACAACCTCTACATAACCATAACACCAATATCCTTGTCGTACAACACTATTACAACAATGCTACGATTCACCAATCGAACATATAACCTGAACATCCATCTTCATAGCAGCCCATGAATAATATTTAAACCTTTCGCCTAACACTTCCATTTTTGAAACGTCCAATGGTCTCATCGTTCCCACTTGTTTCCAAGGTTCAACCTATGAACTCTCACCAATCACCCATGCATAAGCAAAATGTGCCACATCACGCTTTCGATGCGCACTCTGATTACTCGCAACCATCAACTCTACCTATTTCCTATCCCACTTCTGACTCCCTTTAATATTCACCAGAAAGATCATAGTTCATTTCTAACATACCCAACCTCACACTCTACTGTGTTATCTCACACACCAGACATAAGCCTCTGAACTACTCAAATAATTCTAATCCGCTGACCATCAAAACAGACATGTATAAAAACTTCTGACTTAACTCATCAGGAATCCCAACCATCCTCATTGTCTCATACTCTATTATTTCCTACTAAACAGGTACTCAATATCCTTGCGATTACCAAACACTTCGAACTCAAAACCATAAAAATAATACCTCCAGATTCTCAACACAAAATTAACTGCAGTCATCTTGAAATCATGAGTCCTCTATTGTCGTAAAGCATAAGTCACGACCTTACCATCTTGCATTACCACACTGATTAAACTCATCATAGACGCATCCCAATACCTCACAACCAGTTTATTAGGATCACGCAGAATCCAAACTGGAGCCGTAGACAAATTCTACCTTAGCCCTCTCAAACTTCCCTCACACTGAACATCCAAAGCAAGCGACTTATCCTTTGCAAGTAAACTGAAGTAACGAAGATGCTAACTTGGAAAGGCCTCCCATAACCTCGGGTAATAACCGACTAAAGTCCAAAAAGTTTCTAATCACCTTAACCGACTTCGGAGCCTTTCATCGTAGAGCTACATCTACCTCCGATGGATCCATAACAATACCATCATCAACAATAACACATCCGAGAAAACTAACCTTTCTCGACCCAAAATTCTCACTTGAATAATTTAGCATAAAAATTCCTTTCTTTTCAACACTTGCAACTCGACTCTCAAATACCCTACATAGTTTCCTTCTGACTTTATAATAGATCCGAGTATCCCCAATGAACACAACTCCGAACTCATCCAATCTTGTCCAGACTCACATACAAGTTTAACCGAGTAAATAACAACTTATTCCGATGATAACAACCATAACCCGCCACATGAAATCGATTAGAGCCTCAACTTGCCCAAATTCACCACTCTTATCAAACGTTCCCAACAATTGTAATTCCAATCAAACTCAACCACACCATTCCAATCATCTATTCTTGAAAGTGGACACTTATTCTCAATCTTACCTTATTCAACTGTCAGTAATCCATACGCAATTTCATTCTCTAGATAATCCAAAGTCCACAAATTCCAACATATATCAACAATCAACCAAAAAGAACTCTCAATCTCAATATTACATCCACACCCAAGGGTTTTCTCAAAATTTCCATTAATGCCCTAAAACTCTAAGAACTCCAAACTCATCCAAAATCTAAGTTTTGCTTCCCCTAGCCTCCATACCCTTATACACATCATGTTTTTTATTCCATCCGGAAGCACATCTGGAAATCATGCACAATTGGCAGCCCTTCACCGTGGCTTTCCTGTCAATTCCAGTACACTATTAACGTAGATATAACAAATATCTTAGTCTCATCTCCTAATAGTTCTTCCACTTAATTAGCAAATAAAAACCTCAACTATTCACCTTCGTCCAATTTAGGTTCACTTTCTGTATGGAGTCATTGACATCAGACTCGTATCAAGTGTTGAATCAATAGCCACCTCTACCTCATTAATACGCCTGTGATCCACTTATCTCGCCTGAAAATGAATTAAAAAATTCACAAACAACAGGTAACTCAACACATGTAACTTCACTACTAACTCGCCACAACGTGAACATTAATACACCGAGGCTTCGCCCAATAGATGTCCACCCATTCGTTCAGCATACAACGTTACCAGTTCTCTACCATTACCCAACTCGGATCCACCCTCAATAGACATTATGGATTACCCAACACTGGCATGTCTCTAGCCATCACTTGTCCTCTACTCACTGAAAAGTGATCACCAACCATACCTGATTGTCCTCCCTCGGAGACATCCTTCAACTTGATCGACCGACAAGTACTTCTCTTCTACATTTTCTTCAGATAATAAAGATCTATACCGATTCAACACAACCATCTTCCACATCACATGCTATCTTGGCTGTCAAGGCGCATATATCTATTCATCTTGATTTCTGACTACTATCAACAAGATATTGAGGGTGATCAGTTCCCCAATTTGTTCATAGACATCCGATCATCCTGATGAAGTATAGACCCTTCCTTACCAACTATGATAGCACTCCATTATTCACCAATTTATCCTTCCATAATGAAAGCATCGTGGAGAAGCACCAGTTTCTCCCCCACTTATCTCATCCTCAACTCCTGGAAACAAACGGTTAGAAAACACACACGTACCGACCGTGTTCTACACACGTGTCGTATACCAAGACACAAACCATACTAGACAACCTGGCCGGACGGACCGACCTGCTCTGATACCAATTGTAACACCCCACTTTCCCAATAATAAAATTACATAAATAACTACAAAAAATAATCAGAGTTTCCGACATAGCGGGATGTCACATCAAATAAACAACAAGAAGACTCAATTGCTTCATTCACTTTATTATTCACAAAAGGTTTATACAACGGAATATTCATTAAATCACTTCACTGGCACTAAGGCCTTCACCAATTATGTTTCCAAAATTTACATTGTTTAGCACACTTCTGAAAATAAGATATGTAATGATTAAAATAATTCTACAACAATTAAATTCCCCAATCCCGTGTTACGTATCAGAGCGACTCCTACGACTCGAACAAGCAACATGCACTCCAAGCAACCTAAGTACCTGGATTATCTGTACTTCCGAAGAGGCACAGACACAACAACAACAAAGGGGTGAGAACTACATTCAATATTAAACGGTGGATAATACATATTAGAAGGTAGTTACTCACATATATCATACACACATACAGTCACGACCTACTGTCACATTCAATCACCAATCAATCAACAAAGTAATAATGCAATGCGACTCGACACAGACACAATGCATGTGGTACCAACGTCATGGTTCATTCAATCGAACCCGGATAGATCACATACACCCCTACTTGGCAATGATCTATCTCCACCATTCTCCATATCGGAGTACGGATGAATCACATACACTCCTCCTGAGCAATGATTCATCCCACCAACACCATGAAATGCATGACACAATTATGCATAAAAACACATGTACAATAACATATGTATACATGTTCACGATCCTCCTGATCACACCTGAATCCCACATAAAGTAATCATTCACCACAACACAAATTACACACAAAACATATGTATAATGATCAGTTATGAAATTTAACGATCCTCCTGATCACACGTAAGCCATACGCTTCCCGTAATTCACACTGGAATTACCTCACCTGCAACATCGCATCATCACACACAAATTATGCACAAGAGACTATCATCAAGTAAAATATACGATCCTCATTGATCCCAAGTGCGTCATACACTCACCGTTAATTCACTAAGAATTACCTCTGCTCCCCCAAGACCGCTTGCACCTCACACAAACGGCGCCACACAAACACATTCTACACGCCTCACAAGGTACTCGTCCACTAATTAGCTAATTACTAATTAATTCACCAAAATTCTTAAATTAATTATTTTCGTCACCAACTCTATACTTCTTAACTTCTGACATCTATTCCCAACCTCTCAAACCAAGAGAAACCAATTCCGACGCGAAAACGGAAAAGAAATCACGAAACGGTAAAATTCTGCACACTCGCTGGTCATACGCGTATTGCCCTAGGCCATACGCGTATTGCCCAGCTCTCTCGCCCATACATACGCGTATTGCCTCACTTGATACGCGTATGGCCAGAGACCTGTTTTTCCATCAAAATTTCACTTCAGATCTCGTTATGTGTAATGCCACTCCCTTACGCGTATTGCCCAAGCCTTCATACGCATACCCTTACGCGTATGGGCAGAGGGTCGTGCCAATCCTCCTTTTAGCCTTCCCATACGCATAATGACCATATCCATACGCGTATTGCCCTCACTGATACGCGTATGGCCAGATCTATTACGCAAACTCAGTTTTCCCACCCCAGTCTGGGTTCTGCTACGGGATCCTCACTTTTCCACTCCAATTCAGTCCTAAACGTGTTTCTACATCAATTTTAGGACCTATAATCTCATATTACAATTTCACCTATCATTACTACATTAAAATTACAGGTTTTAGATCGAATTCGTCCTCTCATCCTGCACCAAACCCGACCTGTAATATATTTATCTATACAACGGCAATACACCATACAATTTATACATGAAATTCAACTATCATCAACAATTCAACACATATCAGAAATCAGACATTCGTATCATACTCAGAATTTCATCAATCATAAAGCATACGAAAATCCTACGAGGGAAAGGACCCCTCACTACCCCTTTCATGTTATTATCACCTGTATTGAACCCATTCTCCCCCCTTACCTCAAATTCTTGATCAGATTCCTGCGAGAATTTGTTCTGAAGAGTGCCCTAGCCATTGTTCTCCCCTTGATCTTCCTTCTCTCCCCCTTTCTCTTTTCTTTTTCTTGTTTTACGTGAAAACCAACTATCCCCCCACTAACCCTCCTTAATCCTAATTAATCTGATTTCATTTCATTAATAATAAAATAATAATAATAATAATAATAATAATAATATTAACCATATTACTATTATTATTTTCACTGCTATATCATTATTATTAAATTAAGGTCTTTAATTCCCACTATTTAAATAAGGCACTACCCTTCACTCACCCTTAACAAGGCCAAACAATCAAAATAGCACCGACGACCAAATAATTTAAAATGGGGTGTTACATTTGTGTTGAAGGTTTGGAGACATTACCTATTTGGCTCTAAATTTGAGGTGTTCAACGATCATAAAAGTCTGAAGTACTTATTTAATCAGAAGGAATTAAATATGAGGCAGAGAAGGTGGTTAGAGTTGTTGAAGGATTTTGATTTTGATTTGAGTTATCATCCAGGCAAAGCAAATGTAGTGGCCGATGCGTTGAGCAGAAAATCATTGCATATGTCGATGCTTATGGTGAAAGAGTTGGAACTAATTAAGCAATTCAGAGATTTGAGTTTGGTATGTGAAGCGACTCCTAACAGTGTGAAGTTGGGAATGTTGAGGTTGACTAGTAGTATTTTGGAAGAAATCAGAGTGGGACAACAATCCGATTTAAAGTTGGTTGACCAATTGACTTTGATTAACCAAGGTAACAAAGGTGACTTTCGGATTGATGGGAATGGTGTGATGAGGTTTCGATATAGAGTATGTGTTCCAGATGTTCCAGAAATCAAGAAGAGTATTCTAGAAGAAGGACATCGAAGTAGACTGAGTATTCATCCTGGTGCTACGAAGATGTATCAGGATCTGCATAAGTTGTTTTGGTGGCCAGGTATAAAGAGAGACATTGCCGAATTTGTGTATGCATGTTTGACTTGTTAGAAGTCAAAGATTGAACATCAGAAGCCTTCAGGTATGATGCAACCATTGAGTATTCCTGAATGGAAATGGGATAATATTTCCATGGATTTTGTGACGGGATTGCCGAAGACTGTGAAAGGGAATGATTCGATATGGGTGATTGTGGATAGATTAACTAAGTCGGCTAATTTCTTACCGATGAAGATTAATCATTCTATGCAAAAGTTAGCCGAGATATATATTGAGGAGATCGTGAAGTTGCATGGGATACCTTTTAGTATTGTGTCAGATAGAGATCAGAGATTTACATCGAGGTTCTAGAAGAGTTTACAAGATGCCTTGGGTACTAAGTTGAGGATGAGTTCTGCCTATCATCCGCAGACGGACGGTCAAACAGAAAGGACTATCCAATCTTTAGAAGATTTACTGAGGGCTTGTGTGTTGGATCATGGAGGATCGTGGGATAGCCATTTGTAGTTGATTGAGTTCTCGTACAATAATAGTTTTCATGCTAGTATTGGAATGACGCCTTATAAAGCCTTGTATGGGAGAAGGTGTAGGACTCCGTTGTGTTGGTATGAGTCGGGCAAGAGTGTTGTACTCGGACCTGAAATTGTGCAAGAGACGACTGAGAAGATTAGGAAGATCCAAGAGAGGATAAAAGCTTCACAGAGTCGTCAGAAGAGCTACCATGATAAGAGGATGAAAGCACTTGAATTCCAAGAGGGAGATCACGTGTTTTTTAGAGTGACGCCAGTGACTGGTGTGGGTCAAGCTTTGAAGTCTAGGAAGCTCACTCCATATTTTGTTGGTCCATATCAGATATCGTAGAGGATATGAGAGGTAGCCTATCGAATTGCTTTACCGCCGTCACTTGCAAATTTGCATGACGTGTTCCATGTATCTCAATTAAGGAAGTATATTCTGGATCCGTCGCATGTGATTCAGATGGATGATGTACAAGTGAGGGATAATCTGACTGTGAAAGCATTGCATGTGCGTGTCGATGGTCGAGAAATGAAATAACTGCGAGGTAAAGAGATTGCTTTGGTGAAAGTTTTATGGGGAGGACCAGCTGGTGCAAGTTGGACTTGGGAGTGCGAGGATTAGATGAAGGAGTCATATCCGACTCTATTTGCTTCAGGTAAATTTTCGAGAACGAAAATTCCTTAAGTGGGGGAGAGTTGTAACGCCCTAAATTCTTATTTAGTTATTTATTAATTATTTGTGAATATAAGCTAATTTGATGACATGTTGTTGTGTTTCATGAGCATTGTGGTGGAATTATATTAATAATATTGATGGTAAGAATAATTATATCACATTATTTAAATTATTATTATTATTTAAAATAAGAGTGTTAGAAGCCTTGAGGGTATGATGGTCATTGGTGAGGGTAAGATGGGAAGAGCACATTTAGGGGTATTTTGAGTTAAAACAAGGAATAGTGAGGGGAGTTTTCATTATTCATGTTATTTTGGTTGAAAGAAAGAAAATAGTGCTCTGAAGAACACAAGAAGAGTGGATGAGGCTAGGGCATAAAGGGATTTCCGGTGAAACTTCAAGAGAAGATCGAAAGAATCAAGACTCTAAGGTATGGGGAGTATCATTTTGCAATATTTTGATATAAAGATTAGGTGTTGGTGGGTAATTGGGGTTTTGGGGGAAAACCTATGAATTGGAGGTTAGGGATGATGGATTTTGATGATTCGCTATGTGATGATTGTTTTTATTGACGTATATGTGATAGTTATAGGTTATAATAACATAATTTGTGGTAATTCAAGGATAAAATCTGGTTTAGGGGTGTTGAATCGCAGATGGAGAAGTGATGTTATCGCAGGGTTTTTCTGCCAAAATCGCAGAGGGTGCTTAGCGCGGCATAGTGCGCTTAGCGCGGTCTGGAGGAATTTCGCCTCCTCGAGGCAGTGAGTAGCGCGCTTAGCGCAGGTGGGGGCTCGCTTAGCGCGACCTGGGACTGAAAAATATAATTTTTATTGACTTAAAATTCATGGAAAATATCTGTTTTATATTATAGTAATGCTGTGATGTTGCTGTAAATTGCTGCTATGTGTTGACGTGTTATATAATGATTATTTAGTGATGAAGATGATGACAGAGGTAGGATGCGTAAGAACTTGTAGCTAGTATGAATTATGTGATTAATTGAATAGATGTTGTATTGATGAGTACGAGGAATATTGATATGAATGATGATGCAAACGATGATTTTAATGATGATTATGACGATGTTGTTGCATCACGCATTCATGGCATTCTATGATGGGACTTCGGTCCGTTATTTTGGTGGCTTCAATCCCATTGTGTGGATTGGAGTATTTTGTGACGTGCTCCCATGAGGAGGGTTGATGACCTAGTGTCCATTATTATGACGATTTGGTACCACATGCATTTTTATGACGTTGCATTTCATTCTTGGTGGCATTGCATGATTGCATATGAGTGATATTGGTGATGTGATGTTTTATATGATGTTTTGGGTGAGTCACTGTAGTATTTGATAAAAACAACTGTTGCCCTGTTAATGTCTTTTCTTGATATGATTTATATTAAATTGTGATTACTCAACCTGCCTGTTTTAATGTTGCCTCTACGTGGATAACATGCAGATAACCAAGATTAGTTCGCGGTGCGTGAAGAGTTAGCTTTGAAGTCAGTTTCTTTTCAGTTGAGTAGAGGGTGTGTCTTGCTCTGATTATGTAACATCGGGTCGGGAACATTGTGAACCTCTGAGTTCTATTTTACTTGGTTTAACGGATGCTATTATCATTTTCTTTAAGATGTTTTGAAGTTGATTTGATAGAAATAAAGTTATTCTGCTGCGATGTTTTGAATTAAATTGTTGAAAAACCCGTATTACGGAGCAGGATTGTTATCAAGATGTTTTAAGATGAAAATGTGACGCCTTTCTATGTTGTACTCTGATTTTAAATGATTATTTTACCGAGTATTGTATGTGGGATAGAAGGGTGTTACATGAAGTCCGTCGTCTTCGACGGTGGTATCTCCTCGCGTCTGAGGTGCGTCATAATCTATTAGCGTACTCGCCCACACATCCACTAAAAGGGTCATCAATCCAAAAATAACAAATATACAAGAGCGGAGCAACAAGCATAATAGAGAATACATTATACATGGCTAGAGATCTCATTCTAACGCATGTATATAATCATTTACAACAATAATACATATAGCATAATCAAGACTCATTCCTAATGCAATGTCTATATGTCGATGCACGTGATTCTGGAATATCAATCCCTTACGCAAAGGGTCGTGGTATCGCATCAGGATTTAGCGCCACTAAGGTGATGGGTATCTACACCATCAATCAGACTCAATGATCCACAACGGGATAATGTGGTTCCCTCTTGGACACGCACCTCGTGCTGCCTCTCCGGTGTGCACCTCGTGACTCCTCTCCGGTAGCCATGTTACCATGAAATGCATGAATATACAATTCTCCATATGTGCATTTCGCATATGGTTAACTTTACCATATATCATTTGTAACAATTTATCTCACGCATCAAATCTTTGCACAAATATATTCATATATCATTTACTCACCTTCACAATCAGTCACCTTCAAAATAAACATGTAAGAAGATACGAAGTAGGTATAAATGTATAATATATTTTTCAAAAGAAATATCTAAAAATAGAAAGATGCCCTTACAGTTAATACAGTCGTGGAAAGAGGAGTTTGAAATTGGTCGGTCGGTCAGTCGTGCACCTTTTATTCAAAACGAACTAAATTAGAACGAACTAATATAAATTGAACTCGTATGTTGTAAACTCTGTTGTCATCTGATTTATTATTCTATTTACTTAATTATTTACTTGAGTTTTTAACATAGTTATTACTAAATTTTTCTAAAAGTAAAGTATTATATTTCTCTAGTGTAACTTACTCCCTCCGTTACGTGGAAGTTAAAAAATATGGTAGTAGTTAAAGAGAACTTTTATAATTTAGTTTACAAACAAGGTCATTATTGTTTTAAAATATTTATATTCAACAAAATCACATTGAGGAAATTTTAACTCATATTAATTACTATCATTTAATTTCTAAAATTTATCACAGTATCTACATCTTAAACCATCTCTAATACTAGTAATTTCTGTTTTAGAATAAATCGTTTTGTTTCTAAATTTTTTTTTAGACTAACACTTTAAATTTATCCTAAATCAAACGTACCTTTTATTCAAAATAAAACAAAAATAACACACACACACACACACACACACACACACACACACACACACACACACATATATATATATATATATATATATATATATATATATATATATATATGTTTATGTAATGTAATAATTTTTTTATATAAAGAAAATAAGGTTAAGATATTACTTTTTTAAAAAATATTGATACATCTTTATAAATATTGCAACAATCATGAAAATATTTCAATTAATTATGTTTTATTACTTAACTATACTCAACTATATTCACAGTATTCTTATAACTCAATTTTTTTTTGTTTATTTAAGGACAATTAACTCAAAGCCATTTAATTTGTCAAGAGAGAAAAAAAACATATAAATTGATATCTAGATGATAAAATCACCTTGTAAGTAAATTTTTTTTTCAACATGATAGCTTTTAGAGAAGAGTTTTTACCTGAGTTAAAAGTAGTTAGTAATTGGAGACTATGTTGTACAGCTTGCATGTATGAAATATGCCTCATAGTCTTTTAAATACTATATTTGTAGATGATCATATCAGTAGAATTTAGACTACACGTTTTCTTACTATTATGAGTTACTATAAATAATCCTTGCCGACATCATACCATAATTACCCATCACTTCTTAATCTGCATAATATCTCTCATGTATATCTTCTATTTATACTTCTAATGATTATTATATTTTTCTCTGCATTAGTGCAGTTTCCGGTGTTATATGACACAGATAAAATGTCAGAAATAATTTTTTGCTGATAATAAAATTTTTCTTCTGGTTGTTCTATGATGTAATATAAAATAAAAATCGGTTGAGAAAATAAAAATTTATTATTGTTATCATTATTATTATTATTACTCTATCGGAAATAATTTTGTGTTTTCATCGACAAAATTTCGTTATGAACCGAGACTATTTAAAAATTTTAAGCGGTTAAAATTATCATTTATTGGAAAGACCGGAAATTCGTTCAGACGGAGAAAATATTTTTATTTTACAATTCCATCATAAATAATTTTATCATTCTATCCTTAAATTTTCGTTTACGAAAATGGGTTGTTTCAAAAATTAAGGCGGCTAATTTGCCGAACGCTAAAGAGACTGAAATCAATATTTTTAGAAAATTTATATCGTGAACCACTATTGAAATAAAAATCCTAATATATATGTTTATAGTAAAACTTGAATCTACCTATATAGAATTATTTTAAATTTAAATTCGATCACAATATATAATAGGTGTGCGAATATAC
The DNA here is from genome assembly GCA_022829125.1 of Lathyrus tuberosus. Taxonomy (NCBI): domain Eukaryota; kingdom Viridiplantae; phylum Streptophyta; class Magnoliopsida; order Fabales; family Fabaceae; genus Lathyrus; species Lathyrus tuberosus. Next base: position 5,663,553 of record JALAZF010000103.1, read on the forward strand.
TATAATCTTAAAATATTTATTTATTTTAAAATTACCGGTCTTACAGTCAGGTATCCAAAAATCACCCTACGAAATACATACTTTGTACTTGCCTCTCTCTCTCTCTCTCTCTCTCTCTCTCTCCCGATCCTTACTTTAGCATCAGAGTGCCTTGCAGGTACACCCCCTCCTCATCTCTCACACCTAGCATCACAAACGCCATCTTTGGCCCAATTCAGGTTCTGATTAGCTGTCAAGATCTGTGGCGCCGTCTGTGGGAAATTCTGTTATCCCTGTCTTCCCTCCATCGTAGATTCAAGACCAAAACAACTCTTTCTTTTTCCAAGATTCCGATCATGGAAAGTCAAGATCACGTTCATGATGCCCATAATTTTGCTTTTTTCTCCGTCAGCAAGACTGATACTAACGGAGCTGCACCCTTCATTGGGGGCGACGCCCATCATCTGAGAGATGGAGCCACCACGTCTCCCTCCCATGCTCGTGCTGATCATGTTGAGGATCAGCCATCCCTGGATCACCAGCCTGTTCCTGTTCTGCCCAACGCTGACCTGGCCGTGGCGGCCCTTCTTGAAGCCCTCAACAAAACCAACCTCCTAATCCTCCAACAAAACGCGAGGATTGGAGCCCTAGAGGAGTCTAACCGACCAATATCCCCTCCGCCGAGGAAAGAGCGCCGAAGATCCAGAAGTTCACCTCCCCGACGTGAAAGAAACCACCGAGCACCCCCTGAGTCAGAGTCCCATGCCGTCAGGAAGCGTGACCACATCTCCCCACGAAGCCAGTACTCCCTGGGAACAAAGAGGACCAGGAGAGAACAACGTTCGCCTCTGCCCAGATCTAAGGGTCGGGGAGCGAACCCCATCTCCCCGTAGAAGTCATCGTCCTATTCTTGAGTGAAGCACCTACTCCCCGTCATGGTCCAATAGCAGCAGCGACGATGAGCCTCGTGGCCCGTTGTCTCAGGAGATTATGGCCATGCGCATCCCCAAGGGATTGGAGAAACCACCGTCTTTGGGCACCTATGACGGTACGACAGATCATAACGAGCACATCAAGAATATCAAACATCAAAGTTGAAGTATGATATACCAACTTTCCAAAATGATCAAGAACATCAAAATCCCTTACTTGAGCAAGAAGTTATGGATACTGCAACATGCCTTGATCAAGCTGATTGTCATGATAGAATTGCCTAACCTATTTGTGCCACACGATTTGGATAAGTCTTAAAAACCTCCAATCTTCACAAGATCAACTCCCAAATGATCATACAAGCATTTTCTCTGCAAAGCATAACTGAATTTTCAAAAATTCATCATTTGGCATGTGAAAATGATATTTTCAAAAGTGAGAAATGAGGTTTTGTCCTCTAGCATTAAAGTGGAATAGTGATTTTGAGAAAAAACCCTCCAATCTGATAGAACTTGATCAGAGCATCAAGGGATGGGATGAAACCATGAGGAACTAAGCTTAAAAGATCAGATTTCAAGCCATATGAAGAATAGCCCATGTGTACCTTGGCTTTCAAGTTATAGGTGCATGACATCATTTGGTGGATAATAGCTTACATCATCATCCAATTTCCTCTCAAATATATGAACTTCTTTTCCTATAAATAGAGGTCATTTTTTATCATTCAAAACACACCAAAACATTGCAAGAGCTTGTTTTCTCCCCTTCCTCCTCCTTGCTAAAACTCAAAGTTCTCAAAGAGTGAAAACTTGAAATTCTCAAACCAGTCCATTTCCACTCAATTCAATTATCCAAACACTTCACATACATCATGTGTAAGTGATCCAAACACTCAATCCTTAACTGTAACATCAAAATCACCAAGTCATATGCCATTTTCTCCACACACATCATAAGATGCAGTTTGAATCGAGCCAAGTAATTCAGAAGGTTTCCATCCATGCTAAGCATTGGAACACACTCTTTGGAGGTCAAGGAAGTTGTCTAGATCATCAAATCACATATGTAACACCTCCAACAGAGAATTCGATTCTCACTTGTAAGGTAAGTTTCTTCAAAATTGAACTCTATGATTCATGCATCAAATTTGATCATTTAAGTTATAGACATGTTTATCATGATGTGGTGATCATTTTGCCTCAATTAATTGTCATGTATCATGATTGTATGAGATTTCATATCAAATTATTCAGTTAGGGTTCATACGGTTTCCAAATCAATATCTTTGAATACACTAAATTTAAATGAAATTGAAAAGAACCATTCAATTCCTCTTGAAAAATCCAACAACTTTCATTTTTACATCATTCAATTTGGTTGAGTATTGAGGGAGTTAGAAAATTTAAAAATATGATAAAGATGATGAAGACGACAATGGTGGTGGTGGCGCCATTTCTGCAATTCATGTTGTTTTAAAATATATTTAATTGGGTGTGGTTTGATACACGGATGTATCACCACCCCAGTGGTTAAGGCGTGTGTTTGAGAGGCTTGTGAGTCCAAGGTCTAGGGTTCGAATCCCCCTCGCCCCAGACCTTTTGGCTTTTATTTTTTCCAGTCATTTTTAACTCAACTCTCTATATTATTTTCTCTTTCCATATCATATCAACCACACGCGCGTGGCTCTGTTGGTTATGTTTTAAGCTTTTCACCCCAAGGATGTGGGTTCAACACTTGGGAGGACCATTCCTATTTTTTGTAGCACTATTTTTCTTCACTTTTCTTCACAAGTTCATTCAATTATTTCAATAAGCAAGTTTAATCTTTTTGAACAATTTTTTTTCACACTTCTCATTTATCTTGTATATTTTGAGAATCCTTTGAAAAATTCCAAAAATAATATTTATTTTTACCATTTTTCTTAAGTAGAAAATCATGACTTTTAAGGTGTTTTTCATACCTTTTTCATAATTTCTTTTGATTTTTCCTTGACCTAATTGTACATACATGTCTTTATGGTCATGATACACTTTGTGTAAACCTTGTTCAAAACATTTAAACTTGATTTTTTTGGACTTATACTCTATCCATACCTTGTTTAGGTGTTGTTTTCTTTTGAAATTACTTTGATTTATTTCTTTCGAAACCCTAGGGTTTTATTTCAAATAAACTTCTTTCTTTGAAAGTATCCTTGATGCTTGACTTGGGCTTCCACTTGAGTTTGGATTCCCCAAAGCCCTTGAGTCAACCATGGTTGAATGTCTTGTTCAGGAGCTTTTCCTGTAAGAAACTTCCAATTTTGGGTTTTGATTACCCTCCTCCATTAATCATTTGATCTTTGGTCACCTTGAATACATTGCTTGTTTGAACTTCCTTGTGTTTGGTTTCATAGATTAAAATCTTTGCTCACACATTCAAGGATTTCCTTCATAAACTCTTACCATAATGAACATATCTCCTTGTCTGATACACTTCCACTTGTTGATATATCATGCTTAATCATTCCATGCTTATGTCACCCTTGATGACTATACTTGTTTAAAAGCTTAAATAAACTTACCTTATTAAGTTTCTCTTGACATTTTTTATACTTTGAGCTTAGGTCTGAACTACAATTGCTCTGACTTCCTCTTAAGGATATGTTGGCATAAGATTGCAAGATCTTAGCGAGCACAGTAACTCTTTTTAGCTTTTTCCTTTATGTTTATACATAAAAACATTAGGATACCCTTCAACTATAGCTTAGTTCAAACGTTAAGTTTCCCTTTGTTGAAGTTCCAACTATAAACAGTAGCCTCCTCTTGGGCTTTGTACAAGGAGAGTTCCTTTAGCTTAGCCTCCTATTGGGCTTTATACAAGGAAACATTAGCCTCCTCTTGGGCTTTATACAAGGAAACATTAGCCTCCTCTTGGACTTTGTACAAAGAAGTTAGACTTCAAACTCAAAACTCTTCAAAGAGATGAGATTTCCCCTTTTGAATTCCTAAAGTCAACATTGTCTTTTATGGTTTCAAACTTTCAAACCTTCAAACTTCAAGTCAAACTCTAGCAAACCTTTGGCTTCAAATTCACAACTTTTTCTCCAAAAATGAGACATGAGTCATCTCTATGGAAGAGACATCTCTTATATTTCCCATAATATAAAATCAAACATTTCAAACATTTTCCATTTAAGTGATGTAAGTGGCACACTTGTTAATTCAATATCCAAGTTGAAGTCCTTCTCTTATTATGGTATACGAAACATTTCATTCATTTAAGTGATGTAAGTGACACACTTGTTGATTCTATATCCAAGTCAAGACCATTCTCTTAAAATGCAAAGACTCAGTTAAAAAAGATGTGGCATTACTCTGGATTTTTTACATCTAAGTTTAAAGCTTATTCCCTTATTCTCTTATTTCTCAAAAATGTTTGTGGTGAATAAGTGATATATTTCCCTTAAGATGACAACTTGTCACTTCTCAAAAAACCAACAAACCCATTCACCCATTAGTAGGTGGAACTACGAACGCTCTGATTTTTCAACTTCCGTTTGAGAATACGTAGGCATAAGATTGCGAGATCTTAGCGAGCACAATAATAAACCAAACCATTAGGTTCTTACACCTTTGTCCTAGTTCAATTTGCATTACAAAAACACCAAAAACATTTCTCATTCACTCACTCAAAACCAATCAACAAATTCCCCTTACACATCATGTAAAACAATAGTTACACAAATATATGCAAGAGGTTCCTATAGGATACTATAGATACTTAGGGTGCTAGTACATTCCCTTTGTATAACCAATCTCGATTCCCGATCTCTCAAGTGCATTGTTTTGCATTGCACACACTCACGGGTCTATTCAGATTTTTCCCCTTTCCTACCTTTGGGATAAATTAAAAGTTCACATGCAAAAAGGGCGGAGTCTATTTCGCGCGGCTACAATTATGCACTGTTGATCATCTTTACAATTAATTATTAAGACGATTTAAAATAAATTTTTCAATAAGCAAAACCCTTGGTCCAACTCCAAGTGGATTCTTCTTCTGTAATCCATTTCCATTCATTTCACTATCAACTTCAAACCATTTCAAAATCACTTTCATATTAAAAACCTTTCAAACTTATTTTCACAATAAACTTGGTTGAAAAAGGAAGGGTGGCGTAGACTTTTTCCTTCCTCAAATGTTTGGACAATACTGTAGAGCTATCTGTCTGAACATTCGTCTTCCATTCTAAAATACTTTAATTATTAAAATTAAGTTTGATTCTCTTATAGAAGAAAAAGGAAGGGTGGTGTAGACTATTTCCTTCCCCGATTATTTGTGCATTGCTGTAGGGCTCACTGCGTAAATAATCGTCTTCCGTTAATGAACCATGATTTAATTCACCATATATTCTTTCATAATATTAAAGAAGAAAAAGGAAGGGTGGTGTGGACTTTCTCCTTCCCCGGTTATCTGAACACTGTTGTAGAGCTCCCTGTTTGAATAATCGTCTTCCGCCTAAAAGATATTCAAACAAATCAAACTTATCATTTCTCGCCCCCGTGCGATCGAAACAAATCAAACCTCTTTTCTCGCCCTCGTACGATCGAAACCTTTCAAATCTAATTAGTTGCCTCGTGCGATCCACAACTAAAACTCTTTTCAAAAGAACATTGTTTAGTCCATTCTAATGCGAACACAAACTAGTGCTTAAGCCTCACTCACGAGCAAACAAGTCAATATTTAACCGTTAGAACACGATCTAAACACTTGTTCATTAAAAAACACAAAGCAACAAACCGTAGTCCCCCAGAACTACGTAGCCTTGAATTCTCTATCGCACCTGATGATACGTAGGAGCAAGACCCGCAATCTTGTCAGACACCCCCTTTAATAAAAAACTTTGTGGTTTTCCTTTCTTTTTTTTCTTTTTAAATCTTTTTACCACTCGAAGAAAACAAATGACATAAGCTAACATTCAATCGCAAATCTAACTAAGAGGTTCTCGTTGAGTACAACGGACCTGAGGGGTGCTAATACATTCCTCTTGCGTAATCGACCCTCGAACTCGAATTTGGTTGCGACGACCATTATTTTATTAAAGGTTTTATCAATATTTTTCTTTTCCTTCATTGGAATATATAAAGTTCGGTGACGACTCTGTTTGAACTAAATTTTCCGCGACCATCGCGAAGGATCGTATTTTTTGAGGCACGACACTCATGTCGGAAGAAAAAGAATGTGTTTCAGACATGACATTGAATATGGTGCATCTGAAAAATAAACTTGCAACTTTGAAATGTAAAAGACTTGAAAATATCGCAAATATCAAGAAAGTCTACAATATTTGAGCCAAAAATACACCTCTGTAAGGCTTACGAAGAACCATTTCCGAAAACAATGTGTGTTTTGGATGTGTCCGAAAATATATCTTCAAAATTTAAGGTTATATTTGGATTGACGGAACATAACGGAGCGAAGCGTTGTGGAACATAGCGAAACAAGAAGAAATATAGACTATGTTTGAATATTATAAAATGAGTAGAGCAAAACGAACTGGAATAGAGCGGAGCAGAATGAAATAAAGATATCTATCCATTGTTTGGACATTTCACGATAGAATATAAAATTTTTGTCATTCCGCCCAAATCGAAGGGTACAAAAAATGATATAAAGTGATGAAGTGGAATGAAATGCATTCTATCCGATTCCGTCCAATTCCATTCATTTTTAATCAATTCAAACAATAAAACTTAAGTTTATATCTTTTGAATCCATTTCATTTCGGTCCATTCCATCACATTCCATTCAATTTCATCAATTCAAACATTCTCTAAGAAAATTATTTAATTTTCACGGTGTTCTAATTAATCCATATGTTGCAATAAACATTTCCATAAACAAATTATCAAAATTCAAACTGAAAATTGAATTTTTAAACAAAATTGAAAACTGAAGTTTGGGAATTAAATATAATAAACTATTATGCTTTCTTCAACATGATCCTAGCATGTAATGTACAAGAGAGTTGCCCTTTGGAGATCCTCACAATCTTTAACTCCAACTTAGCCGAGGAATCCTTCCCCAGCGTGTTTCCTGTTTAGTTTTTCCTTTGCTTTTAAGCCCTCTTTGTTTAAAGAAAAAAGTCTCATTATCGCAACTTGCAAGAACGAAACTCAACAGCTCTACAAAAACAACAAAAATACAGCTCCATTCCTCGCACTGATCTCAACTCGCCAAATTCAGTTAAATCCGTCAGGAAATCGTAGGCGGATCCCATCGTCGGCCGCCAGAAACAGTGAGTCCTAATTTTCCAATTTTCGTTTTTCAGATTTCCCTTTCCCCTCTCCGATAGCGTACCTTACAACTGTGTTTTGATTTTTCTTTTAGGGTTTTAAAGTATTATTATATGATTTTTCTTTAATTTGCAACTGTGTGATTTAATAGTTTTGAACATTTTAAATTCACATATTGTTTCAACTCTAATGCTAAGACCAAGTAGATAATGATCCCTTATATAGTTTTAGTCTAGAAAAAACTTTCTACCCTATGACAGAGTATTTCCACTTTACAGGGTAGTGAGCTGGTTGTTAATGGCTCGTTCCTCCAAACTCTATCACCACTTCAACCACATTAGGACTTTCGTGAATGCGAGGGTTAAATGGGTTCGAGATCCCGATCTTGACACTGCAGTTCTCAAAGAGAAAAATCTCACACACGTAATTTCTCTCAAGAACCATATTGTTTCGTCTCCTTCCAAATCTTTATCCATCTACAATGCCTCTATGTTGAAATCTTCACTTGACCTTCCTATGACAACTATCAAATTCGTTGAGAAATATCGGCATGTTTTCTCTATATTCCAACCGAGTCCTGGTCTCCCTCCACGTGTCAAGCTCACTACTCAAGCTTTATCCCTCCATAAAGAAGAGATGGAAGTGCATAATTCTCTCACTAACCGTGAAGAGACTGTTCGGAGGCTGGCGAGGCTTCTAATGCTTGCTGGCATGGCGAGATTGCCGATTTATGTAATTGAGAAGCTAAAATGGGATATGGGTCTTCCTCATGATTATGTTACAACTCTTTTGGCTTATTACCCTGATTATTTTGATGTTTGTGTGGTAAAAGATCCGTCGTCTGGGGAAGAAGTACTTGCTTTAGAACTTGTTTCTTGGAGAAAAGATCTTGATGTGTCTGAGTTAGAGAAGAGGGTAATGAGCTTGAACTATGGTGCAGATAAAAGAAGACACGATATTGCATTTCCCATGTTTTTGCCCACAAGCTTTGCTTTAGAGAAAAGGGTGAAAACTTGGGTTGAGGGTTGGCAAGCATTGCCTTACATTTCTCCATACGAAAATGCATTTCATCTTGACTTGAATAGTGACCAGGCTGAGAAGTGGACAGTGGCAATTTTGCATGAGTTGCTTTCTCTTTTAGTGTCCAAGAAGACAGAAAGAGAGAATTTGATTTGTTATGGAGAGTGTTTGGGGTTGGGCTCGAGATTTAAGAAGGCTTTGGTTCATCATCCTGGTATATTTTACATCTGTAATAAGATTAGGACTCAGACTGTTGTGCTCAGGGAGGCTTACAGAAATGAGTTTCTGGTTAAGAAACATCCAGTGATGGGTATGAGATATTGGTATATTCACCTCATGACGAAGACATAGAAGCACCGTATCCAGGTTGATTTGAGGATGATGATGAAATTGAAGCTTGGTTACTGAACCTGAAGTATATACTGGCTATGGCTATGAGCTTCTGGTTAAGAAACATCCTGTGAAGGGTATGAGGGTATGAGATATTGGCACATTCACCTCATGACAAAGGCGTAAAAGCTCCATAACAAGTGGATTTGGAGGATGAGGATGGAATTGAAGCCTGGCTTCTGAACCTGTAGTAGATTCTACTTCAAACTATCTAACATAGTAATGAAACAAAATTTCCAAGTTACTTATTTTCGCAACTGACACACTGATTATTAAGATGTTTCCTTTGGAAAATATTGATTGCAAGTTCAAGAGCTATTTATAAACCTAATTTTCATGAATTGCCGTATTTATTATGCAGTGTGTTAGAAATTTGTGCTAGTTGCCAAAGTTTTAAATTTTAGACAAATGCAGTTGTGGTTACCGACCTCAATTTAAAATCTTAATAGTTGGTTGGTACTAATGCTAACGAGGTTATCAGTTACTGTAAGTCATAGAGGAATGGATGTACGCCATGCCTAAACAACTATTGTGTATAATTTTCAGTGTTGTATGAATTATGGCTACTGGCTACAATAGTGGTTGATTGTGGACACACTATGGCTGTGATTAACAGCCCCGTCTTTGATTTTTGCCTGGACAAAATACCTGTGTTTTCCCACTTTAAACATTAGCGTGTACTGCTGCCCTTCACCCATTGCATACTGAAGTATTTTATTGTTAGCTCCTTCTGTTTGGTGATGTAGTCGTATAAAGAAGGACCGTTCGCTATCTATCCTCCGCAACCCACCTATTACTTGGCCAAACTTGCATTCCATGCATCTATTCTGAAAAGGGAAAAAGGATACTTGAATTGCTAGTGGAAAAAGTGTGCCATCACCCAAGGGGAATGATATTATGATAGTTATACTTAGTTAGATACTGTTTATCTTTTTCTGATATCTGTTATAATTATAATAACTGTTGGAAATTATAATAATTTAATTCTGCATTTTTCCAAGTAGTTAATTCATTGCATACCAAGTTCTATGTATCTTGGTAAATTGTATTAGTTTAATTCCTTTCTTGTAAATTGCACGTATTCATTATTACTCTTGTAAGTTGTAACAAAATGATTATAAATTAAATTTTATGCTGAGAGCTATAGATCTCAAGCACATTCACAAACATTTTCTCTCTGTTTTTCACATGGCATCAGAGCTCCTTATCTAGGGGACTCTACTTCCGCTAATCATTATTTAGAAATCTGACTGGGCATTTTTATGCTGTCAGAACCCTTAAATCTTGACTGAGCAACACTTGCTGTCAAGTTTTTTCCAATTAAACACTGTTTGTTCCTTCCAGCAGTCATTTGCAAAATTTCGTACTTCTTCCGGTAGCTGTCTGTCCAGTCGCTGCTTGTACACTTTTTCACATCGAAATACACTTTCAACTACCTATTTACGGAAGAAGAGATTGAAAGAATGAAGGCTTTTCTTAATAGCTTGGAGAAACCAAAAGGTATTTGTACTTTGGCGTATTCAGGTATGCTTCCAATTTCATTCGGGTTTAATGCCTCAAATACACTCTCTACTTCCCTTTGGATCTTAGATTCAGGAGCCACCGACCACATGACACCTTCATCCAAGTACTTCTCGACATATCACCCTAGTCCTAGTAATAAGAAAATTTCCACTGCTGATGGTACTTTAATAACAGTGGCTGGTATTGGAGACATCCAAATAACTCCTTCCATTGTCTTAAAAAATGTCCTTCATGTCCCAAAATTGTCCACTAATCTAGTCTCTATACAAAAACTTACTAAAGATTTATCTTGTAGTGTAATTTTTCACAACCACCATTGTGTATTTCTGGACAAGGATTCGGGGAGGACGATTGGACATGCTAGAGAAGGGAATGGCCTTTACTATCTTGAAGAACCAAATCAGCTTGTTACCACGGAGAACCACCCGTCTTGCTCGCTAATGTCAGAGTCACATCTTACAAGCAAAGAAAAAATAATGCTTTTCCATTGTCGATTAGGACATCCCTCTTTTGGAGTTATCAAAATTATATTTCCATCCTTGTTTTCTAAAGTGAAAAATGAGAATCTTCATTGTGAAGTATGTGAAATTGCAAAACATAAACGTGTACCTTTTCCTTTGAATAATAAAAGATGCACAATTCCTTTTCATCTTGTCCATACTGATGTTTGGGGGCCATCCACTACTCCAAGTGTGTCTGGGGCTCAATGGTTTGTTACTTTCATAGATGATTGTACCCGAGTTACTTGGTTGTTCCTTCTTAAGAACAAATCTGAAGTAAGTACTGTTCTCCCAGTTTTTTTCTCAATGATTAAAAATCAATTTGGTGCCAATATCAAAAGAATCAGATCTGATAATGGGAAAGAGTTTTTCAATCATGTCATTACTCTTTTTTGTGAAAAAGAAAGAATAATTCATGAGTCCTCTTGTGTAAAAACCCCACAACAAAATGGAATTGCTGAATGAAAAAATGGTCATCTTCTCGACCAAACTCGGGCATTGTTGTTCCAAAATAATGTTCCAAAGTATCTTTGGGGAGAAGCTGTTCTTACAGCAACATACCTCATTAATCGGTTACTTTCTAGAGTGTTGGAATTAAGGAGTCCTATGGATATTCTTTCGTCATTTTATCCAAACATTTCAACCACTAACAATCTTGCCCCACGGGTCTTTGGGTGTGTCTCATTTGTTCATATCCATAATTAAGGTAGGGGAAAGCTTGATCCTAGAGCTCTCAAATGTGTCTTTGTTGGGTACTCTACTACTCAAAAAGAATATAAGTGTTACCACCCTCCATCAAAAAAATTATTTGTGTCTAGAGATGCTACCTTTCATGAAGGAGAAGCCTATTTCACTCAGCCTTATCTTCAAGGGAGGCCTCTTAGTGAAGATAAGGGTAATTCTCTTGAAACTCTTATTCTTCCTCATCTTGAAATAAATTCTCATGAAATCAATTCGAGAGAAGGAATGATGGGAAATGAATCTAAAAATGAGGCATCGGGTGAAGATGGATTTAGAAGTGAATCCGAAGATGAAGCAGTGGCTGAAAACATAATTGAGAAAGAAGCAGTGGCTGAAAACAGAATTGAGAAAGAAGCAGTGGCTGAAAACAAAGCTGAAATTGATAAGTTTGGAAAGAATTTGATGTATTCAAGAAGATTAAAGGCCATTCCTGAATCAACAAATGTCCAAGAGACCGATCCAAGTCCTTTAACATAGGTAACAAATTCTGATTTTTCTGTTTTACATGATATTCCAGCACCACATAATGAAATAGGAAGCTCATCAATTAAAGATAACCATGACCTCTTAATTGCCATTAGAAAGGGGGTTAGAGAATGTACCAAAAAACCACTCTATCCTCTCTCAAATTATATTTCATTTCAAAATTTTTCTCAAACCCATAAAACCTTTCTTGCAAACTTAAATACCATCCAAATTCCCACTAATGTTTTTGAGGCATTATCCGATAAAAATTGGAAACATGCTATGGATGCAGAAATGGAGGCATTTGAGAAGAATAAAACATGGCAGTTGGTTGTTTTGCCAGAAGGCAAGAAACCAGTTGGCTGCAAGTGGGTGTATACAGTCAAATACAAGGCTGATGGGACAATTGAGAGATACAAAGCAAGGCTGGTTGCTAAAGGTTTCACACAAACCTATGGCATTGATTATTCAGAAACTTTTGCCCCGGTGGCAAAGATGAATACGGTTCGAGTTATATTATCCCTTGCCGCCAATTACGGGTGGGAATTACAACAATTCGATGTGAAAAACGCATTCTTACATGGGGAGCTTGAGGAAGAAATTTATATGGAGATTCCACCAGGATATAAGAAAAATGTTGCTGCCAATTCTGCTTGTAAGTTGCAAAAGGCATTATATGGATTGAAACAGTCACCTCGGGCATGGTTTGGAAGGTTTACTAAGGCTATGACAACATTAGGTTACAAACAAAGTAATGGAGATCATACATTATTTATTAAACACTCCACTTCAGGGGGAGTGACAGTGTTTTTGGTATATGTTGATGACATTATTGTGACTGGAAATGATTGGAAGGAACAACATGTCTTGACTCAACATTTAGCAAAAGAGTTTGAAATTAAAACCCTTGGAAGGCTGAAGTACTTTTTAGGAATAGAGGTGGCTCACTCAAAAAGGGGTATTTTCATATCTCAACAAAAATATATCATAGATCTGCTCATGGAAACAGGTAGGCTAGCTTGTAAACCTGTGGGCAACCCTATTGATCCAAGCCATAAGTTGGGTAATGTGGAAGAAGGTGCGGTAGTGGATAAGGAAATGTATCAAAGATTGGTTGGGAGATTAATTTACCTTTCCCATACTAGGCCAGATATTGCATTTGCTGTAAGTGTGGGTAGTCAATTTATGCACAATCCGAAGGAAGTTCATTTACTTGCAGCTTATAGAATTTTACATTATCTCAAAGGAACTCCAGGAAAAGGGATTTTGTTTAAAAGGAATGGAAGTGCTACTCTTGAGGCATATACGGATGCCGATTATGCGGGTTCAGCTATTGATCGGAGGTCAATTACAGGGTATTGTACATTTCTCGGAGGAAATCTTGTAACTTGGAGAAGTAAAAAACAGAATGTTGTGGCCCGATCCAGTGCTGAAGCTGAGTTTCGAGCTATGGCACAAGGTATTTGTGAATTACTTTGGTTGAAGATTATTTTAGAGGATTTGAAGATTAAACGGGATGGACCTATGAAGCTCTTTTGTGATAATAAGTCAGCAATTAGTATAGCTCACAATCCAGTTCAACATGACCGAACAAAACACATTGAAGTGGATAGACATTTTATCAAAGAGAAGCTTGATTGCGGTTTGATTTGCACTCCTTATGTTCCTACACTGGGTCAACTTGCGGATGTCTTCACCAAAGGATTGAGCTGCCCAAATTTTGAAAAAATTGTGTCCAAGCTGGGAATGGAGAATACCTATTCACCAGCTCGAGGGGGAGTGTTGGAAATTATAATAATTTAATTCTGCATTTTTCCAAGTAGTTAATTCATTGCATACCAAGTTCTATGTATCTTGGTAAATTGTATTAGTTTAATTCCTTTCTTATAAATTGCACGTATTTATTATTACTGTTGTAAGTTGTAACAAAATGATTATAAATTAAATCTTATGCTGAGAGCTATAGATCTCAAGCACATTCACAAACTTTTTCTCTCTGTTTTTCACAGTAACTAATATCTAGATGTTTTTCAGTCTGTTAATGACTGTAAGATACTAACTGTTAATATAAATACCTTTTAATCTCTCTATTATTCAGATCATAATATATGGTTTCAGATTCAACATACATGTTCCATCTGCACTTTTCTCTCTATCTCAGATTCAATCATGGTTGATTGTCTGTTACATAGTTTATAATCTCTAATTTCAGAAAATTAGGAAAACAGGCAAAGATATCAGAAATATAAATTAAATCAAGTACATTTCAACGCCAGTCAAGCCCGTCCTTTTCACAGCTCGGTTGAATTCTAAGTTTAGCAATAAATAAATAAATGTAATTTACATTGAGATTATAACATTGCTACTTCCCAAGTGCATGCATGGTCTTCTCTAGGTACATGTTTAACTAGACATGGCAACAAAATCCATACCCGCGGGTACCCACCCGAACCCGCCCCGAAGTTGACGTGAAAAACCCGCTTTGACTGGGTTTGGGTTTTCCCCGATTAAAAAGTATGGGGACGGGTCGGGTAATGGGGACACTAGTACCCACCCCGAACCCGCCCCGTTTATTATATTATGTACATTATTATTTAATTTTGTTAATTTAGAATATTAAATATGTGGCCAATGTTTTGATATTTTGATTTGTTTTATTTATTTAACATATTTCAAATGTATGTAAGATTTTTTTTATTTTATTATTTGTAATGTAATTTGATTTTGGAAAAGATAAATATTTCTATTAAAAAATTGATTTTACTAAATGGATGGTGGCGGGGCGGGGATACCCGAACCCAATCCGAACCCGTTTGGGACGGGTTTGGGTTTTAATTCTCCATCCCCGATTGGGTTTGGGGCGGGGAACGAGGATTGTTTGGGGATTCGGGTTTGGATTTGGGGGAGGTAAAAACCGTCCGCAACCCGCCCCGTTGCCATGCCTATGTTTAACTATGTTAATGCACTCCCCCTCAAGCTGGAGCATACAAGTTAAATGCTCTAAGCGTGGAACAAATAAATTGAACTCTTTGCCTGCATAGAGATTTTGTGAAGATCTCTATTAGTTGATCACTAGAGTTAACAACTCTATTGATGAACTCCTTACAAATAACTTTCTCAGCTGATCTTCTATTTATACTCTCTTAGCAATAAACATATAAATAAATACAAACATAATTTACATTTACAAGGAGATCTTCAATATTGTTACTTCGTATAGTGCATGTACTACCTCTGCCTATATTTTGTCCAGATACATTGCTTATTGAATGAATCTAAAAAGTAAACTTTTTCTTATAAATAGGACCAGAGGGAGTATGTTATTCCATAGGTTCATGAACAATCTGAATATAATTTCCATACAACTTCTAGTACTAACTACAATTCCAACATACAGCATCTTTTGGCACCTAAGTTTGACTATAGATTATTGCCAACTAGCCTGTTCCTGTCCATTGAAGGCCGGCGATAGGCTGACTTGGGCCAGCATATTTTGGTTGAAATTATAATTATTCACTTTTAGATATAATACGCCTTAAATTCACACGATTCTCCTAATTTTTCAAACGTAAAATATTTCTTTTTTTGGAGGGCCTAACTCGAAGAATTGTGAATGGAAAAATTTATCATAGTTTTTCTGTCATCTATTTGTAATTTTAGCATTAAAAGCATCATCATAAGTTCATTTTCTATTTTTGTGCAGCTACAGTGCCTTTGGTGGCAGAGCATTAGTTTCTTCCTCTTCTTTTACATGGTCTTGGACATCAACTGAGCATTTATGAAGCATGAAAATGTTCAGTGGTTGGCGTCGTTTTGCTTTTGGTGTTCTATTAATTTTATTCCTTACTCATCTGTTTTCTGGTAGGTAATCCCTTTCAATTTTTTATTTTACAAATCATTCTGTGTCATGTATAATTGATCTTTATACCTGAACTTGGTTGTATTTCATCAGTCAGAGAGCTGAACAATTCAAAAATGGTAGAACCCCGTAAACAACTAAACAAGAAATTTGATCATCTGGTTCTTGGTCCTGCTGCTGGTCAAGGCTTGTCAAACCGTTTGCAATGCCAAGGTTCCTTTTGTCTCTATATAAATTAGTTATTTAAATTATGGTCTATTTCTTGAATATTTTGCCCAGAATGATGTGATTCCTGATAAGTTGTCTTAAAATCTTCTGTTGTATCTTATAGTGCTACTACTGACGACCCACCTTGCACTATGAGTAATAGCATTGTGAAATTTGTCTTTGGGATTTTAAAAATATTGCATTCACAAATGTTGAATTGGTATTAGTTTTTCTCAAATGCCCCATATTAGATATCATCTTTAATGTAATTTAAGGTGCTAAACCATTTTTTTGTTCTCTTATTTTATTAATGTAATTGGGGAGTTAATATCAATTTGTGCTTTGAAGTGCTGTTGCTTCTCATATATTACTATGTTTGATGTTGTTAAAGGTAAACTTAGTGCTATAAGGCTCCTGACATGGCATTGCCTAGGAAGATTTGCACTCATTGGGAATTTAGGAGTCAATTATTATAGGCGCTAGGCAGTTTAATCACAAAATCATAAAATTGGGAATGGGTTATTATTGGTGCAGTTTTTATTTTTAAAATTGATTCTCAGTCTCATTGATTTTCTGCCTTTCTTTGGCTTAACATTGTTGCAGATTGTATGAAAGTATTTTATCTGGTCTGGCTATTTTCCTTTTAACAGAAGTTGTAAATTTTACAAAACCACTCTTTCCAATGCGACATATCATGAATTGGGTTTTATTATTGTGCGAAGTTTTAATTTTAATTTTAATTTTATTTTTTTATTATTTTTTTTATCATAGGACTAGCAATTTGAACCAAATGGCATAATACTTTAGAGCAAGTTTGTGGATCACCTTGATTTCTCATAAATCTTATTCTGAAGATATTATATCTCGGCATGTTCTTAATTGTTTTTAGTATGTTTATTCTCATAGTGATTGTGTAAGTAAGAATTTTTTACTTATGTAAGTAGCATAATCTAGAAAAACATTTCATTGTTATTACTTATTACATATTTACATCCAATAAGTATGGTACTTTATATAGATTGTAAATGTTTGAAAACTTTCATTTTTTAGGTTTCACATTTTACTCATTATCCTATTCGTATTATTTTGGTTTCTATTTATTCTTGTAATGCATTTTACATCTTTGTGATTCACAGGATCAAAAGCTCTCAACAGGACCCATTCTTCAAATGACAGATTAGGTGTAGATGGAAGTATTACATTTGTAACTGTCTTTACTATTTATAATTCTTCTCTCGATAGAGTAGATGATAAATCATCAAAAACAGTTGTTGGCAACACTTCGTATAATAAGATGGACAGGTCAATGGCTGTGTTGAATGTCTTCATTAACTTCATTCAGGTAACTGTTACATAAGTTTTGTGGCTCTGTCAGATTGCAAAGAGCTTATTTCCTTTGATTATTGTTTCTACTGTTAATTTTCGTGTATAGTTTGGTTAAGTGTGTTGTTGTCTTTGTCAATATTGATATATATCTTTTGAAGTTTATCAACTAGAAATAGTGGAACATTCTTGTCCTTTTCATAACTTGACAGTCAACATGATTTGTTCTGCCACATTTGTACAAGCATGTACTTGTCAAACTTTGCCTGCTTGTAAATTTTGATTGACTGATAACTAAGGTAGATTGATTGATTTAAAAAACGTTTTTAAAAGGGCTAGTTTGTTTTAGCTTTAAAAAAATGGATTTTTTCTTTATATTTTTGAAAATTGATTCTACAAAAACGTTTTTCAAAATATTACAAGTTTTTTGAAATTTGTTTTTTATATATTAAAAGACTAATTTTGACATTCTGTAACATTAATATACATTATTGAAGACCAAAACATAGTCAAAATCACAATTTTTTAAAAAAGTTGTATTTCAAAAATGATTTTCATGAAAAGCTATTTGAAATAGCTTCAAAATTAAGTGATTTTTTGAAATTTTGATATCCAAAAAAAATTTCGATAAAATGATGAAATACCTAAAATAACATTTTAAGAATAACTATTCAAATCAAATTTTCATTTGAAGCTTTTATTAAAAGTTTTTTTGTAAAAATTATTTCTACAAAATTATGTTACACTATAAAAATCATTTTTAAAAAAAGCCAAAACAAACGGGCCCTAATAGTAAACATCTTGGTATTGTATATTGTACAATAACAAACTGCATTGAATTTGTATTATTCATTAAACCTTAGCATGAAGTCTATATTATTTGAATTGTATTAGTCATTTGGCAAAAATCTAAGTAATTTTGAGGTAAATGAATGGATAATTGAGATTTTTCTGTATATATTTTATACACTACAAGAATATGATATGACCCAATAGCGGCTAATGTTTGACCAAGTGCATCATCAACTCGTATTTTATAACTTTTTTATTGAATCGGATTTTATAAATATCGTAACTTTGTGTATACGGTCCAAATATTGGGTAATTCATATTGTCATTCAGCCTTAAGCTCATTCTGACAGTTATACCAAACAGACATCATTTAACATTTGGTGTAACATATGCAGGTAGTAATGCCCCAGAGCGACGTGATTATTCTCACAGATCCAGTTTCTGACCTTTCACTGCGCAGAAATAGGGTCTTTTTGTATCCCATACAAGGTGAATATTCAAGAGACAAGTTGATGCTTCAAAGGATCAGGTCTTACATTGTAAGATCACATTGTATCCTATCCACATTATATATAGATCTTTTTTGGTTAAAAATAGCTGCTCGCTTTTCCCATTTCATTCTTTGTCTGTCTACTAAATGCAACATCATTACTATAATGGTCTTTTCCTCAAATCACGTGCACGGAAATAGATCATAGGTGCTTTCTGTCTTTATCATTCTTTTTCTTCGACATTATGTCACTCTCAATCTCATAGTTCTAGTAGTCTTGTTTTATCATTATCCGTGAAGATGATATGGATGTTAAAATTTATATAAATAACCTTTTGTTTGCTTCTTTACAGACCTTTTTAGAAACACAACTTCACAAGCTTTCTCAGAATCCGAGGGATATCACTCATTACATCTTCACTGATTCTGATATAGCAGTGGTTGATGATTTAGGGCAGATTTTCCGGGACTATCCTAATTTTCATATGGCTCTTACCTTCAGGAACAACAAGGGTCAGCCTTTGAATTCAGGATTCATTGCAGTAAGGGGTACTTCTGATGGAATTTTAAGGTAAATGAACTGTACTATACTATCTGTAGTTTTTGTTTGATTACTGTTGAATTTGTGTCTAAAACAGATTATACTCTCTCACTTTATAGTATCTTATAGAATAAACACAATAAACACTAATTGATATGATTTGCTAATTCTTTCTAATAATAAATATTAGGTTTTGATTCTAACAATTGCAGTTACATGATACTCTTACAAAAAATTAAAATTAAAGACCGATTGTGTAATTGGTTAGTATTTATGCTGTTTTCACTGTTTAACAAAGTTTCAATCATCTGACTTGAATTTACTCTTTTTGTGGATCACATAAATGAGCTGCAACTAATTGCATGATAATTGTCATGTTTGTTTTAGGTTTCTAAGGAGAATAAAAAAATGTACTTTTAATATTTAATTATGATCCGTTTATAGTGCAAAAAGTTTTACACTTTAGTATATACTATCCTCGAGCCATTTTTAATTTTTGAAAGCATTTTTCCCTGTCCGCTTGTCCTAAAATCTAAAATAGAGGTTGACTTTATTATATCTTAATTGTTAAATCCTGATTTATTTCTCCATTTTTCTGCTATCTAACTGTTAAATCCAATTTGAGAATCAACACAGGGCAAAGCTTTTCCTACAAGAGGTTTTGAAAATTTATGTCTCAAAATACATAAATGCTTCCCGCATGCTGGGTGATCAGTTAGCTCTTGCTTGGGTTGTGAAGTCAAAACCTCATTTTGATGCCAGCAGGTTTGCCAAAACAGTCGCATTCTCTGATGACATTGGTGGTACTTCAATATTGTTCTTACCCTGTGCCATATACAACTGGACTCCACCTGAGGGTGCTGGTCAATTTCATGGCATGCCTTTGAATGTTAAGGTATAATGCTCACTAGCTGAATGCTTGAAGTTATATTATGGAGTTTTGGTTCTGAATTTTTTGTTTATGATATGTTATTCTTTTAACTTGTAATATACATTATTCCATTCCTGGTTTATTTCTGGGATGCAGGTTGTTCATTTTAAAGGATCAAGAAAACGTCTAATGCTTGAATCATGGAATTTTTATTCAGCAACCTCTGACATTGCTGATATGTTATGCCTCATTTTGGGAAGTGGAAGGACAAAATATGATTTTTGAGAATGGTTTCTTGCAAAAGATTCACATCACATATTGCAGCGTCTAATGACATCAACGGATTCCAATTGTAGGGGCAGAAAAATTCAGCTATTGCTCCTTTTGCACTAGTCATTGTTACCCTTTTGATTGGTGATAAGGTACTGATAACCGAAAACCAGAAGGTAGGAGCTGGCCCCTTTAAATAGGTTGATCTCTTCTATTGAGGAGAGTTCTTTTCAGAAGGCAGAGTTTTAAGGTTCCAACAAATCAAGAGGATGTAAAATGTGTTATAATTGTTTTGAAAAGACAGGTTTATACATTCTTGCACAATTGGAAAAGATATATAAATTAGCTTGAATTGCTTGGTTGGGTTCATAGGGTATTAAAAGGTCATATTCACTTTTTATGGATCATCAAGTGTCACTATACTATCATTTGCACCGTGTTTGGAACCAATGAAAAAAAAGAAAAAGAAAGGTTCACTATACAATCATCTACACACTTTCATTGGTTCCAAACATGGGAAGTGTTGGTCAAATTAACGTTAAGCTAGGTTTATTTGCATAATGATCATAGGCATCTGAACATAAACACTTTCTTTTATTAGGCTCACATATGATCATTAAGCAAATATATGGCAATTTGCCCAAACTTTCACGGCAAGTTTTCTTTAAAAGGGCAAAAACATCAACTTATTAAGTGAAACAAAGACATAAGAAACGCCTCTGATAGCAGACTACACTAGAAAACAAAATAAGTGTTGTACTTTAGTTATTTTTACTAATTTATATTTGGGTCTTTAGTTTGTTAGAACCATTAGATTAGAATAATATGTATAAAGAGAGGAAAATGTTCTTTCCACCCTTAAAAGACGCGTTTCACATCTCTAAAAACTTGAAAATGTTATTCTTGTGTTTGAAGATGAATCTCAAAATTACACAAATCTTTGCAATTTCTGAAAGCCACCTCATTTTGAACAAAATATAGTTCAGAGATGCATTTTCGTATATTATTTGGGGGTGGATTCGGATATGCATCTCCGAAACACTCATTGGACTCGTTTATAACATTTTTATTCACTGAGATGATTCAGTTAACAACTCAATGATGTTTTCGGAGATGCATATTCGAAAATATTAAATGACAAATTGGATAAAACACCATCTTGCATGATCTTCTTTTTCATGCTGAAAGTAAACTTCTCCTTCAAAACCCTTAAAAAAAATTCTCATTCTCAATCGATTTTTAACACCAAAACACAATACTTCTATTTTATCACATTAAAAGGAGCAAACGATGTTGGAATTGCAGATAAAGTTAATTCATTTCATTTCTCATTCATTGCATTAATGTGTTTTCTGAGTTAAAAATATGAGCGTTGAGTCCAAATATGTATCTCCAAACAAAGTTTGGTGTGGTCCGAATATGCATCTCCAAATTTACCTTATAGTTTGAATTGTAAAGCTGTTTTTTTCCTGTTATTGGTGGTATTAGATATTGTGCACCCGAATATGTTTCCCAAAGCTATTGTGAGGTGGATGTTAAACCAGACGAAGTGAAACATGATGTTAAATCAGATGAAATAAATTGTCGAGGTAGATGTTCGTGCACAATTTACAAATAAACAAGAGTTTATTGTTTGTGAACATATGCTACAATGGATTCACATGTATGCCGGAAAATTGGGGGTTAGCGTTGTAATTGAAAGATCTAACAATGGTTTGGATAGAAAACAAGCATTTGTAACAATGAGATACGAAAGAAGTGACACGTACCAACCATATATTAGGAAGTTGAAACAAGATGACACTAGATCGAGAAAATGTGAGTGTCCATTTAAATTGCACGAATACCGTAAGCATACATTGAGCGACAAGCTAGTCGTGCATCCCATTGTATGTCTCCTTATTCCAGAGAAGAGGGAACTTGTTTCGGACCTGACATTAAACATGGTGGCGCCAAAAAACATACTTGCATCTTTGAAACGAAAAAGATCTATAAATGTTTCAAATATCAAGCAAATATACAACGTACGTGCTCAATACAACAAGGCGGTAAGAGGACTAAGATCTGAGATGCAACAACTGTTGAAGCTTTTGGAAGATGGCCACTATGTTTCTAGGTACAAAGTTTGTGAGGATAAAGTCACCATTCAATATATATTTTGGACTCATCCTGATTCCATTAATTTGTTCAACACATTTTTCACTGTGCTAATAATTAATTCAACATACAAACCAAACAAGTATAAACTTCCACTACTGAAAATTATTGGTGTTACTTCTACAGAGATGACTTTCTCAGTCGGTTTTGTATTTTTGGAATTTGAAAAAGAGGACAATGTTACATGGGTTTTAAAAATGTGCAAGACTATATTGAAGGACCAAGAAAACATGCCACAAGTAATAGTCACCGATCGCGACACCGCACTGATGAATTCGATTGCAACCGTGTTTTCTACATCGTATGCACTACTTTGTAAGTATCACATAACCAAAAATGCAAGAAGTCGAGTAAAACATGCGGTTGGTACCTAACAAATCAAATGTGAAGATAAAAAAATGGTCAGACCTGGTGTGGTGGTGGAATGGTATAATAAATTCTTCCATGAAAGAATTATATGCATAATCTGTAATAAATTTCTGGAGTGTGTGTGTGTGTGTTTGCGTGGGCGCGTGCGTACATGTGTGTGTGTGTGTGTGTGTGTGTATGCGAGATATCAAGATTTGCTGAAATACGTTGAGGACACTATTTTGGATCAGGTTAAAGAGAATTTGTTTTGTGCCTGGACCGATCAGGTTAGACACTTTAGCAATACAATAACTAACAGAGTTGAATATGCATACGCTACATTTAAGAATTGGTTGAGAAACAGTAAAGGTGATTTGTGTCAAGATTGGGACATCGTGAACCAAATGCTCTGAAACCAACATAATGAGATACATGCATCTTTTGGTTGGAGAATTACAGTGTTAGAACATCGATTCAAAGACAACATACTTTATTCACAGTTGGTTGGCAACATATCTCAGACAACATTGAATTTTATTTTTTACGAAGTCAAGCGAGTAGATAAAACAGGTTCGGATAACCCAAAGTGTGGTTGTACACATAGGAAGACATACAGTCTTCCATGTGCTTGTTAAATTTTAAAGAAGATGAAGCTTGATAAACTGATACATATGGATGAAGTTTACATTCAATGGAAAAAGCTCCGGTTTGATGACGATTATGTGATGAAGGATAATAAATCAAGTATAACTATTATGACTGAATGAGAAGTAATCCAAGAGAGATTTTCTAAACCGGATGATATCATGAAATTGTACCATGTGAAAATGGGAGATTACGAGTCTAAAACCCGGTGACGGACACACGAAAGTGGACAGTGCCTTTAACTAGTTTATTCTGCAAAAAGAAAATATGTTCTCGTTATAATTATAATATGCAATTTATTGAGTACCAATGGTTGACAATAATCACATTCCGATCTCTTTTTATTAGAATTAATTTTAAACCGCTTGTTTTTCTATTACGCGAACAAACCAAATCACACCGCCTTAGATAAAAAATGTGATAACAGATTACGATACTTATCAATCGGTCTTTGTGGGATTCCTCATATTTTATACTAAAACCGACAAAGTCGTGCACTTGCGGCCTGTGTCATGATACTGCAGTTATGTAATACTTCTCTCAAGTGATATTGTATTACATCATTTGATTTAATTTTGGGTGTGCTTCTCTCAAGCGATACTGCACCATGCGTAATACTTTTGTCGAGAGATACTGCATTACATCATTTAATTCAATTTCAGATGTACTTCTCTAAAATTATATTGCACCATGTGATCACCTCTCTCTAGTGATACTGCACCATATTCGACATGCCACTACTCTCTATTTGATACTGCGTCATACCAACCCTATAAGTTATTTACTTATCTAACGTCAAATAGGCTTGTCAGGTCCTACCTATATGGTGACAAGGTAACATTCACGTCAAAATTGTCCCTTCCCTCGCTGGTCTAGGTTACTCCTTAAGAGTACCACCTTTAGCACATTTCAGAATCACCTGTATTTCATCATCTATGGGAAACCCACAAATACTTTCACACCTCAATTCCACATTGTAATACCCTAATTTTTACCCCTAAGATCCCACATATCATTTTCATCTCATGCCACAAACAAGATCTCGAGCTTTGATTCTCTTACCCTCCTCTGTAGGTTTGCTCTTGAGGGAGATCACCAAGCATCCTTGTTTTCTTGTTTGCTTTATATTTGTTTATGTTTATGTTTACTAACCCTTAATTAAAATCCAAAAATATGTTTGTTTTCCCTTTACTAACTTTTTTAGGAAGAGGTTGGGATCAAGAATGTCAAATATCATATCCTCAGCTCGAATGAAATTCATCTGAACAAAGTCAAAGTTGATCTGCAAACAATTCAAAATCAGCTGATCAAGAGTTTCTAAGATTTAATTGACTATTATTCAAGAGACTTCAAGGTTCATGTGTTTATTTCCATGCCTTCTTTGACGAGCAAGAATAATCGATCCAGAGCCAAGACAACACATCAAAAGCCATTTTCACACTTTTTCACTGTGTTAATCGATTAACACATTTATACATGCAAATGGTTAATTGATTAACTAATGCTTTTTTTGTGAAAATGAGTCAAATTCTACAGCATTTTGGCACCAAAATTCACTTGTTTCAGCATGATAATATTCTAGACCATCTCATTTTAATTCCCCTACCTCATCATAATTAATTCCCACCATACACCCTCATTAATCACCACTTGATCTTGATTTTGCCTCCAAAAGCCTAATTTTGGTTTCAAACCAAACTCCAATCCACCAAAATTTCCAAGCCTAAATTCTATAAATAGAGGCCTCATTTCATTCATTCTTCAAGCTTTTGATAGCCAAATTCACCTTGCAAAATTTTCTCTCAATCCTTCATCTACCTAAATTCACCAAAGCTCTTTCTTCCATTGAAAATTAGTAAGTTCTACATTGGAGCTTACTAATCTTTGAGCTAAACCTCCATCCAATTACTTTTTCATCATCAATTTCTGTAGATCAAGGCTTTGGAGTGTGGTTCTTGAAGTTGATTTAAAGCATTTTCAGATTTGAAGTGGTAATTCATTCATTCCACCATTGTTGTGCTTGATCCATCTTCCACAATATGATCTCTTGTTGATTCTTGTTGCTTGATCTTTGGATCTTGCAAATTGTGTTCCATTGGTGTTATTTGTTGTTGTTTTACTTGAATTTTCGTGCTAATTTGCATTCATGATCATGAGGTGTTTGAAGAAAGGATTAGATCACGAATGCTGAATTGTTTTCAAATTTTTTTGCCGTCATAGCAGTGTTAATCGATTAACACATTGTACATACAAATGGTTAATCGATTAACCAGTAGCGGATTTGTGTTTTTGGTTCTGTTTTGGGACTATTTTGGTTCCTTTCCTTTCTTCTTCTATTTCCTTTTGCTATTTGCCTTGGTTTGCAATTTTAAGGTCCTACTCCTCTTTAAATTCAATGGACTTTGGGTGTAGATGAAGTTGGATAAACATTCACTAATTCAAATCTATCTTTAAAGTGAATTGTTCAATTCATTTTAGGTGCTTTGAGTTAATGATATGTTTAGTGCTTTAATCCACCAATATGAGTGGTTGAACTTAAAGATGGAATGATTTTAGAATTGTAACTCAATTTGGCTTTCCCCTTCTTTCTTCTTCTTTTTTTCTTTTGATCGATGAAAATCTTCAATATCATTGGAACTTATTTTAAGTTCTTGATGAAGATGAGATCGTTACCTCTTTTCTTTCCGTGCGATATTACTTTCGGAGAGTGATATACATATCACTCCTCTAGCACGCATTAGCACTAACATTGTTATTGACCGACCTCAGATAGTCATGTCTTCTACATAAGTCCGATTACGATTCTCTAACATAGCGCTAAATTGTTTCGAAATCAGAAAACTGTGTGTGATTTGTAAGTGAATTATCAGTCTCCTATTCTTCCATGGAGTAGTTTGAAATAGATTGGCTTTCTCTTGTTACCCGTGGGGGTTAGTTGGCATACTCATTGATTTTATCCGAGTTGGAGCCCTCCCCGTGGTAATGTATGAGACCATGTTTTCATTCTCATGGATGTCTAGTCGAGCATTTTTGAAAATACAACAAAACTTGTTCACTCATTTTGGATAACTTTTGCTCTATATTGTTATATTAATTGTGCTATGTTTATGCTTCTTTCTCGCTCCCTATCTCTCTTTATTTTTTATGCTTTATGTTATCATATCATATCATATTATTTGTTTATATTTTCGCCATTTTTCCTTTTGTCCACTTGAACCATTTATTTATGTTTATGCTCTTTTTCTTTTTTCCATTTGGACCAAAAAACATTAATAAAGACTTAAACCCCTAAAAACTTGTTCTCTTAATAGTGGACTATGGTTACCATCCCTTGCATTGGACATGGAACTTTGCACTTAGAACTAGGATCTTAACCTATGCTTGGAAGTTTGTGATGTAAAACCTTGGATTTTGGTTACTTGAAGTTCTCTTTTGAAGATCTATCTTGATCAAGGCCTAATCTAAATACTTGTGTGGTTTAATCGTTCTTATCCTTAGTTTTTATCTTTTTGCTTTAGGGTTGTCACTTCTTCTCCACCCTTTCTTTAATTTTCAAAATCTCCTCTCTTTTTTAAAACCTTCTTGTTTTCGAAACTTAAACCGCTTTCAATATAAAACCTTGACTTTGGTCAAGTGATTTTAAAGATTTGTTTTATTTAATAAATGTCAATCAGTGTTAATTATACTTTGACCATTTCAAAAAGACATAAGAAAAACACTTCACCTCATTCAAACCTTTTGTGCCTTTGTGCACTTTTTCATTTAAAACTTTCCAAAAGATTAGACATGAGTCATTTTCTTTGATGATATGTAAAGCTCCTAACCACGGTATTTTGTGTAAAGTATGGTCATTTTCCACGTAGATGTTAAAGTGATTAGTCTTGTTGATTTTTATCCAAGCAAATCCTCCATCTTAATGTGAAGCAAATGCCTCTTTCACGTACCTGTGGGTAATTAGTTGAGTAGTCTCTCTTGAGAATGACAGGCTGTCTTTTCAAGATAAAATGAATCATAACCAATAATTTTTGTTATTTGTACCACGAACTACGAGGTTTTGATCATATATTTCACTTTGTGGGTACGTAGGCATGAGGCGATAAGTCTCTCCAAACACAAAAATCTTAAAAAATATTTCTCTTCTCATCTCCCCAGTCTCATTTCAAACAAACATTTTCAAACCAAAAAGCGTAGATATTTCAAAGGGTTCCTATAGAGTACTATAGATGTTTTGGGTGCTAACACCTTCCCTTAGCGTAACTAACCCCCTTACCCATTCTCTGATTGTTCTTGTTTTAGAACTTGTTTAGGTTTTGTTCGCTCTTTTTCCTTTCCTTTTGGATAAAATAAAAGTGCGGTGACGACTCTTGCATTTTTTAGTTAAGTAAATCAATAGCTTACACTCACAAATTTCCCCGCTACAGAAAAGTGGCGACTCTGCCGGGGATCTCTGGTTCTTAGTGGGTTCAGTCTACTTTGGTATATCTGCGCTTATTTATTTGATTTGTTTGTTTATTGGTTGTTCTGTTTGGGTGATCTTGAGAAGTGAGATAGATCCTATACCCAAATCTTAGAGCTCTTATGATAGGCGGTGGTATAGTCAAGAAAGCTTCTAGGGAGTAATCCCAAACAAGTGGACTTGAGAACCCACCACTCAGTGGAGGCCCCTTTGAGGATGGTATTTGTCGATCGAGTAATCGTGAAAACATTGTTATTTTCTACCTGGGAGCCTGAGAAGCTGAGGACCTTAGTATTCCTTTTACCTTACTTGGCCTATTAGGACGTAGTGCGGTGGCTATGAAGGTGAAACCTAAAATAGTTGATATGTGATACTACACTCAGATGATGTTCTCTTGAGAAATTACTGATTCCCGAGTAATCGGCGTGCTAGTAATATCCAAAGAGGGTTGAGGACTCTGGGAACTTTTTATAACCTTGTTATACATGTACACAAAACCTTAGTACACACCATTGGGGGTTGGTTCTTGTCCCTTGACTCCATGCTCACTCTGAACCTTTGAACCCGTGTGCTTTGTGTGATCTTGCTTGTGGGTGTGCATCCATGCATTCATGCATTCATAAACATCATTTTGACCAAGTCTTCAAGGAACTTAAAGTTGTTTGTTGCAAACATTGCAATAATATCTCACCATGGATTTTGGAAGAAGGAAAACTCAAAAGTACACTTTCAAGAATCCTAAGTTAGAAGATCTACGAGAGCTAGGGTTTTTGGTTGCTGATCCTGAGGCTTTTAAAGATAGATATAGGAGTTTGCTATCTCTTCTGAAGATCGATATGGTAAATGGGGTTCTAGCTACTTTGATTCAGTTCTATGATCCGGTGTACCACTATTTTACGTTCCCTAATTACCAACTCATGCCCACACTTGAGGAGTATTCTGGTCTACTTGGATTGCCTATTTCTGATCGAGTCCCGTTTTCTGGTTCGGAAGAGACTCCTAAGTATCAAGATATTGCTAAAGCTACTCATTTGAAGGTATTTGAGATTAAAGCTCACATAGCTACAAAGGGATGTATTCTTATGTTACCTGCTAAGTTTCTGATGGATAAGGCTCGTTACTTCTCTAGCATGATGAGTGTGGGTGCCTTCAAAGCTATCTTTGCCTTGCTTGTTTATGGATTGTTCCTCTTTCCTAATGTTGAAACCTTTGTCGACATTAATGCTATTAAGATCTTTTTTATTGGAAACCCAGTTCCCACCCTACTCGCTGATGCATGTCATTCTGTTCATCTTAGGAATTCTTATGGTGGATGGATGATTACCTGTTGTGTACCGTTGTTATACAAGTGGTTTATTTCTCACTTGCCTCAGTCTATTGATTTTTGGGATCTCAAGGATGGTCTATTATGGTCGCAGAAAATCATGTCGCTTACTCATCCAGACATTGTTCGGTATAGTCGTGATTATGATGAAGTGAAGA
Organism: Lathyrus tuberosus; assembly: GCA_022829125.1. Taxonomy (NCBI): domain Eukaryota; kingdom Viridiplantae; phylum Streptophyta; class Magnoliopsida; order Fabales; family Fabaceae; genus Lathyrus; species Lathyrus tuberosus. Next base: position 5,692,818 of record JALAZF010000103.1, read on the forward strand.
TCATTGATAATTGTTGCGGATTTCCTAATGTACCTCTTCTTGGTACAAAAGGAGGTATTAGCTGCAACCCGGTTTTGGCTCATCGTCAACTGGGGTATCCTATGAAAGATAAACCAAGCAATATCCATTTGGAGGGTTTCTTCTTCAAGGAGGGTGAAGACAACAAAGCATTCAAGGAAAAGATTGTGCATGCTTGGTGTCACATCCATAAAAAAGGAAGGGAAGATTTGGGAAAGCCAAATTGTGTTTCTTTGGAGCCTTATCTCCAATGGGTACAAGCTAGAGCTATTACAATGAAGATGCCTTATCCACGTCAAGAGCCTTTACCTCTAGCTGCTAAAACACCCGTTCTTATTTTCATGAATGATGCAGAGAAACTTTAGATTGCTTTGAATGAGATGCGACAAGAAAGGGATGCTTGGAGGAACAAGTACCAGATTGTTGACATGGAGAATGCAGAACTTCAAAAGCAGTTGAAGCAAAGGAATGAAGAAGAAATGGCTAACAAGAAGAGAAAGGTGCAAGAGGATTTATTTTCCTCTAGCATTCAGAGTTCATATGCTCCCTTTACCTCAGTTGCTTGGAAGTTGGTTGTCGACAAGCTCATAGTTGAGAAAACTCAGATGGAGACCCAGATCAAAGAACTTAATAAGAAGCTGCAAGGAGGATTTTCTTCTCATTTCTTAGAATTTCTGGTTCTAGCTTTCTATTATCTTTTGTTTCAATTAGAATTCTTGAAATTGTACTCCAAAAGTTGTAATCCTTTTCCATTATCAATAAAATGAGAATTTCAGTACTTCAAATGTGTTATTTTAATATAATGTTTGCAACTTACTTTGTATATTTGAAGTTCCTTGAAGGCTTTGCATTTTGCATTTGTATATTTCACATCAAGCATCATCTCTTGCATTGTTTCTTACCTCTTCCAGGTATCTTATGTTTCTCTTGGCCTTCATTCAGCCAAGTTGTCGCACCACTACAATACTCAAGCTAATCTGAAGAAAAAGATGGATCAGTTACAATAAGAGAACCGTGAGCTTCGTGAGGAAGTAACAACTCTGAAGGATAGTTTGGAAAGACTCACCGCTATGATGGAAGCATTGGCGGCTGCTCAGAATCAGCCACCCCCACCTCCTCCGTCTTTGACTCCTGTGCAAAGGACAGTCATTTCTAAGATTGTCTCTACGCCCATCTCTGTGGCGCCTGCTAGTGTTCCTCAACACTTCGTGCCTCCTGGATTCCCCTGGGGCATTGCCTCATAACTTTGTTCCTAAAGGTTATTAACCGCCACCACCTCCTGAAATTCCAATTATTCCCGCCGTCCAGCCCGTGATGTCTGTAACACCCCACTTTCCCAAAATATATAATATAGAGATATTATCAATAAAATCAGAGTTTACTACAACAAGTAAGGTGTCACTTCGTTAAAAAATCAACATACTGAATCTCTTTTCATTTGAAGGAATAAAAACAGCGGAAAAACAAGTATTTATCCAATTTAGGGCCACATGCCAACTACATCAAAATAAAACCCACATTAAACGTGGTCCACCATAAATTCAATAAAAATGAAAGATACGTAACAAATGAATGATGAATAATGAATAACAAATAATAAAATCCCCAAATCCCGTGTTACGTATCAGAGCGACTCCTAAGACTCGATCAGGCAACACGCACTCCATGCACACTCAAGTACCTGGATTATCTGTACTTCCGAAGAAGCACAGACACAACAACAACAAAGGGGTGAGAACTACATTCAATAATAAATGGTGAATAATACATATTAAGGGTAGTTACTCACAGTCATTCACACAATCACATTATCACGACACACTTGTCATTTTCAATTATCATTCAATCAACATATAATAACAATGCAATGTGACTCAACAAATGACACAATGCATATGGTACCAATATCACCAAGGTTCATTCAATCGAACCCAGATAAATCACATACACCCCTACTTGGCAATGATTTATCCCACCACACTCCACATTGGAGTTCGGATGAATCACATACACTCCTTCTGAGCAATGATTCATCACCACCGACATACCATGAATGCATGACATCAATATGCATATAATTCATGTATAATCATAATCATACAATCCCACGATCCTCCTGATCACAATCAATCCATAACACCACAGAAAATACCTCACACGACGTTAATTAGCTAATTACCAATTAATTCACCAAAATTACTAAATCAATTATTTTTATCACCCATCCTACATTTCTCAAGGTCTGACATCTATCCCCAACCTCTCAAACCAAAAGAAACCACTTCGGACGCGAAAACGAGAAAGAAATCGCGAAACGGTAAAATTCTGCACACTCGTTGGCCATACACGTATTGCCTTGTGCCATACGCGTATTGCCCAGCTCGCTCGCCCAACCATACGCGGATCCTACTTGTACTGCCTCTCCTCCCACCCTGCCATACATGTATTGCCCTACCTATTACGCGTATGGGCAGAGACCTGTTTTTCCATCAAATTCCATTTCCAGACCCAATACGCGTATTCCCTCCTCATACGCGTAAGGCCATACCTCCATACGCGTACCGTTACGCGTATGGGCAGAGGGCCGTGCCAATCCTCCTTTTTGGCCCTCCCATACGCGTATTGCCTCCCTCCTAGGCCAGCATTACGCTTAACACCCTCTCCATTACGCGTAAGGCCAGATCTATTACGCAAATGGACTTTCTCCACACCAGTCTGAATTCTGCTACGGGATTCTCACCTTTTCACTCCAATTCAGTCCTAAACTTGTTTCTACATCAGTTTTAGGTCCTATTCTTCATTCTTACTTCTTTTACCTATTATTACTAGTCAAAATTATGGGTCTTAGGTCTAATCTCGTTCCCTCAACCTGCATCAAAACAAATCTGCCACAACATGCATTCATACAGCAGCAACAGTACAAATTTATACATGAAAATCATACTATCATCAACGATTCAATACATATCAGAGATCAAACATTCATATCATACTCAGAATTTCATCAACTATAAAACATACGAAAATCCTACGAGGGAAAGGACCCCTCACTACCCTTTCACGCTATTATCACCTGTATTGAACCCATTCTCCCCCCTTACCTCGAATTCTTGATTAAATCCTGCGAAAATTGATGGAGATCCTAGCCCTAGCACACTTGTTCTTCTCTTGTTCTTCTTTCTCTAAAATTTTCTTTTTTTTACGTGAAAACTGTTTTTGTCTCACTAAACTCCCCCTAATTCTAATTAATCAGATTTTATTTAATTAATAATAAAATAATAATAATAATAATAAGAATAATAATAATAATAATAACATTATTAACCATATTACTATTATTATTTTCACTGCTATATCATTATTATTAAGCTAAGGTCTTTAATCCCCACTAATTAAATAAGGCACTACCCTTCACTCACCCTTAACAAGGCCAAAACAATACAAATTAACACACGACGATTAAATAATTAAAATGGGGTGCTACAATGTCTGTACCACCGCCTGTGGTTCATAGAGTTCCTTTTGAAGAGCCGATTTTCCACACTGTTCAGAGCGAGAATGTCAATGCTTATGAGAAAATGGAAGAGATTCAAGATCAATTTGCTGAAATTCAGAAAGAAATCAAAGCTTTGAGGGGTAAAGAACTGTTTGGGAAAAATTCCCATGAGTTATGCCTAGTTCCTAATGTGAAGATCCCACATAAGTTCAAAGTCCCTGACTTTGAAAAATATAAAGGTAACTCTTGTCTGTCGAGCCATTTGACTATGTATGATCGCAAGATGTTGACTCAGACCGATAATCATCAGCTTCTCATTCACTACTTTCAAGACAGTTTGTCTGGTGCAGCCTTGAAATGGTACATGGGACTCGACAACACTCGAATTCACACTTTCGAAGATTTGGGTGAGGCTTTTGTAAAGCAATATAAGTATAATATAGATATGGCTCATGATCGTGACCAGCTTCGAGCAATGGCTCAGAAAGATAAAGAGACATTCAAAGAATACGCGCAGAGGTGGTGCGAGATTGCTGCTCAGATTAATCCTCCTTTGGAAGAAAAAGAGATGACCAAAATCTTCTTGAAAACTCTGAGTCCCTTTTATTATGAACGTATGATTGCTAGTGCCCTGAGTGACTTCACTGAGATGTAAATATGGGGATAAGATTGGAAGAAGGTGTCCGTGAAGGACGTTTGTCAAAAGATGGTAATTCTGCAGGAAGTTCCAAGAGATATGGTGGAGGACTTGCCAAGAAGAAAGAAGGAGAGACCAATGTTGTTTCTCGAGAAAAATATAGAAGACCTCGCAATAGAAATAGTCATCAGCAACATGTTGCGTCTGTTACGCCTATTATCAATTCAACTCATGTTGTTCAAGCAGCTTCTGCCCAACAACGCTCTCACCAACAAAATAATCAACGAGCCATTTTCAGAAGGACTTTTATCCGATTTTGATGACCTATACATAATTGCTTCCTAGTTTAATTCAAAATAATCTTGTTCAGACCCGTGCACCACCTGCTGCTCCGAAAGATTCACCGTGGTGGTATAAGCCTGAAGCTCATTGTGCTTTCCATCAGGGAGGAGCTGGGCATGACACTGAGAATTGTTATCCATTAAAGATGAAAGTGCAAAGATTGGTTAGAAGTGGTATTTTGTCTTTCGAAGACACCAACCCTAATGTGCAATCGAACCCGTTGCCCAATCACGGTAAGGCGTCCGTCAATATGGTTCAAGGTTGTCCTGGTACATTCAAGATTTATGATATCCGTTGGATTCGAAGATCGCTTGTGGAAATACATGCACTTTTGAGTGAATACCATGATATTGATCGTGATTATGCATCTTGTTGCATCTGTTCTATGAACCCGCGTGGTTGTGTGATAGTGAAAAGGGACATTCATGAGATGATGGATCAGAATTTGATTGAGGTCACTGCAAAGAGAGATGAATATGAGAATGAGGTGAATGTTATCATACCACAATTTAATATTCCTGAATGAGTTGTTATCTCTTATGATAGTCGGAAGACCACTGTTACACATTTGGTTATTTGAAAACCCGGTGCAATACCGTATGAATATGACAAGGCTATTCCGTATAAGTACAATGCTACCATGGTAGAAGATGGTAAGGAATTGCCTATTCCTTCTTTGTCTTATGTGGTAAGCATCACTGATGTTAGTAGGGTGACCCGAAGTGGTCGTGTCTTTGCTTCTGAGCCTCCAAAGAGGGTGGAGAATGCTGATGTTGGGAAACAACCTCAAAATGAGAATGCTATTCATATTTCTGGTCAATCAAGTGGTTTGAATAAGAAAACTTATGAGGATGAGGTATTGAAATTAATCAAGAAGAGTGAGTACAGTGTGGTAGATCAACTCTTGCACACCCCGTCCAAGATTTCAGTGTTGTCCCTATTGAAAAATTCTGAGGCTCATATGGAATCTTTGCATAAGGTACTTGAACAAGCGTATGTTGAGCATGATGTGACTATTAATCAGTTTAATGGCATTGTTTCCAACCTCACAACATGAAATAATTTGAGTTCTGTGATGAAGAGTTACCCGAGGAAGGAAGAAATCACAATTTGGCTTTACATATTTCTATGAACTGTCAAGAAGATGCACTTTCCAATGTGTTGGTTGATACAGGCTCTTCTTTGAATGTGTTTCCAAAGTCTACTTTGTTAAAGCTTTCATACCAAGGTGCTCCCATGAGGTATAGTGGGGTTGTGGTTAAAGCTTTTGATGGATCTAGAAAAACTGTGATTGGAGAGGTTGATCTTCCAATCAAAATAGGACCATGCTTCTTCCAAATTATTTTTCAAGTAATGGATATTCGTCCTGCTTATAGTTGTCTACTTGGCCGACCTTGGATTCATGAGGCTGGGGCAGTGACCTCAACTCTTCATCAGAAATTGAAATTTGTTCAGAATGACAAGTTGGTAATTGTTGGAGGCGAACAAGCGATGCTAGTGAGCCATCTTTCATCCTTTTTTCATGTTGATGCCGACGAAACTGTTGGAACTCTGTTCCAAGCTCTTTCCGTCAATGATAAAGCTGTTAAGAAGAATGGGTTTCCCATGTCTTCTTTGAAAGATGCTCTGAATGTATTAGAAACTGGTCGGTCTGACGGTTGGGGCCGAGTTATTTATGTGGTTGATAATAAAGATAGAACTAGTTTAGGCTTTGCACCTAGTACAGTTAAAAGAGATTTGAAGCGTATTAATGAGGCATTTCACAGTGTTGGATTCATCAACAAAGATCACTTTGTTGTTGAAATTATTGAAGATGATCAAGAATATGAGATTGATCCCCTGGAATGGGAGCAATACCTTGATGATCCTGGATACGGTTCTGAGATAGAAGATGCATATGTACCCTTTTACTCCCCTCGACCGAGGCTTAAAGAGCCTGAATATGAAGTCAGTGCCATCATTGAAGATGATGAAGAGGAAGAATTTCCCGATTTTGTGATTCATTGACAGATCTTCCAGAATTGGATAACTGTTGATATTCCCACTGTTATTCATATTTCAAAGTAATTTGTTTTTATTTCTTTCAAAAATCATTTTACTCTGTCCAAGGTGAAAGTGAATTTGTGAGGGCTTTGTTTTAACTGTTATCATCATCAATAAAATGTTATTTTGTTTATCCATATTATGTTTTCCCTTTTTGCTTTATTTCTGAAAAATGGTAACATAAAAAACCAAAAAAATAATAATGTGATAATCACTTTTATTTGCATAATACTTGCACTTCTTGTTCATATTCTAAAATCAAACATAAATCATTGTGCAGATTGTTTGTTAAACCCATTGAAAACAATAACCCTATGCCCTCTCCCAACTTTGAGTTCCCCGTGTTTGGAGCTGAAGACGAGGATATTGAGGAGATTCCAAATGAAGTTTCTCGGTTGCTTGAGCACGAGGAAAAAGCCATTCAGCCTCATGAAGAGCCGGTGGAATTGGTTAATTTGGGTTCAGAGGAAAATGGAAAAGAAGTCAAGATTGGGGCACTGCTTCAGTCAAATGTTAAGAAGAGGATGATAGAGATTCTTAGAGAATATGTTGACGTGTTTACTTGGTCCTATCAAGATATGCCAGGTCTTAATACTGATATTGTGGAGCATAGATTGTCATTGAAGCCTAATGTCCGCCTGTGAAACAGAAATTGAGAAGAACTCATCCCGACATTATTGTGAAGATCAAAGAGGAGGTTTAAAAGCAGATTGATGCTGGTTTTATTGTGACTGCTGAGTGTCCTCAATGGGTGGCCAATATTGTGCCCGTTCCAAAGAAAGATGGAAAAGTCCGAATGTGCGTTGACTATAAAGATTTGAATAAAGCAAGTTCGAAAGATGATTTTTCATTACTGCTAAATTCAATATCTTTTCCTTTATGGATGGATTTTCCGGTTATAATAAGATAAAGATGGCACCAGAGGATATGGAAAAAAATAACATTCATTACACCCTAGGGAACATTTTGTTACAGAGTGATGCCCTTTGGTTTGAAAAATGCTGGTGCAACGTACCCGAGAGCTATGACCACTCTGTTCCATGATATGATGCATAAGGAAATTGAGGTCTATGTAGACGATATGATTTGTAACTCGAAGACTGAAGAAGATCATATTGAGTATTTGTCGAAGTTGTTTAAGCGTTTGAGAAAGTTTAAACTACATTTGAATCCTAATAAATGCACTTTTGGTGTCCATTCTGGAAAGTTGTTGGGCTTTATTGTCAGTCAGAAAGAAATTGAAATTGATCCTGGTAAAGTTAAAGCTATTCAGGAAATTCCTGCACCCAAAACAGAAAAACAAGTAAGAGGATTTTTGGGACGTTTGAATTATATCTCCCGGTTTATATCCAATATGACTTTCACATGTGCACCAATCTTCAAGCTTCTCCACAAAGATCAGGGTTGTGCATGGACAGAGGATTGTCAGAAAGCTTTTGAAAGAATTAAATAGTATCTGCTTAAACCTCTGATTTTGTCTCCTCCTGTGGAAGGAATACCTCTGATTATGTATTTGACTGTATTGGAAGAGTCTATGGGCTGTGTTCTGGGTAAACAAGATGAATCTGGTCAAAAAGAATTTGCCATTTATTATTTGAGTAAGAAGTTCACCGACTGTGAGTCTCGGTATTCCATGCTTGAAAAGACATGTTGTGCTTTAGCTTGGGCTGCCATGCGCCTCTGTCAATATATGTTGAATCATACTACTTGGTTGATATCCAAAATGGATCCTATCAAGTATATTTTTGAAAAGCATGCTTTAATTGGGAGGATTGCTCGTTGGCAAATGTTGTTATCAGAATATGATATCGAGTAACGAACTCAAAAAGCGATAAAAAGAAGTGTTTTGGCTGACCATTTGGCACACTAGCCAATTGATGATTATCAACCTATGAGGTTTGATTTCCCTGATGAAGATGTGATGTATCTAAAGGTTAAAGATTGTGAGGAACCATTACCTGAAGAAGGGCCTGAGCCTGGATCCCGATGGGGTTTGATTTTTGATGGAGCTGTTAACGAGTATAGCAATGGTATTGGGGCAATAATTGTTACTCCTCATGGTTCTCATATTGCTTTCACTGTAAGGTTGATGTTCACTTGCACAAATAATGCGGTTGAGTATGAAGCATGTATTATAGGCTTGGAAGAAACTATTGATTTAAGAATCAAGATTCTTAATGTATATGAAGATTCAACCCTGGTGATTAATCAGATTAAAGGGGAATGGGAGACACGTCAACCTGATTTGATTCCTTATCGTGATTATGCAAGAAGGTTGCCAAATTTCTTCAATAAGATTGAGTTTCACCATATACCCAGAATAGAGAATCGAACGACAGATGCTTTAGCAACTTTATCCTCCATGATTCTGGTAAATCGATGGAATGATGTGCCAAAAATAGATGTTATGCATCTTGATAGACCAGCTCATGTGTTTGCAGTTGAAGAGGTCATTGATGATAAACCTTGGTATTATGATATCAAATGCTTTCTTCAGAATCAAGAGTACCCACTTGGGGCATCCAAGAAGGATAAGAAAACTTTGAGAAGACTGGCTGGTGGTTTCTTCTTGAATGATGATGTGTTGTATAAGAGAAATTATGACATGGTCTTGTTCAGATACGTGGATAGACACGAAGCAGACATGTTGATGAAAGAAATTCATGAAGGATCCTTTGGTACCCATGCCAATGGACATGCAATGGCTAAGAAAATGTTAAGACAGGTTACTATTGGCTGACAATGGAATCTGACTGTTACAAATATGTGAAAAAGTGCCATAAATGCCAGTTTTATGCTAATACAATTCATGTGCCCCAACTCCTCTCAACGTTATCTCTTCTCCATGGCCTTTCTCCATGTGGGGCATTGATATGATAGGAATGATTGAACCAAAAGTGTCGAACGAACACCATTTTATTTTGGTGGCTATTGACTATTTTACCAAGTGGGTTGAAGCGACATCATATGCCAATGTGACCAAGCAAGTAGTGGTCCGGTTTATCAAGAACCAAATCATCTGCCGGTATGGTCTTCCAAGCAAGATTATCACTGATAATGGGTCGAATCTGAATAATAAGATGATGAAATAATTATGTGATGAGTTTAAGATTGAGCAACATAATTCTTCTCCTTAAGATGAATGAGGTTGTTGAAGCTGCTAATAAGAACATTACGAAGATTGTTCAGAAGATGGTTGTCACATACAAGGATTAGCATGAGATGCTCTATTTTGCTCTGCATGGGTATCATACTACATCCATCCGCACTTCAACAGGGGCAACCCCTTTCTCACTTGTTTATGGTATAGAAGCAGTGCTCCCGGTAGAAGTTGAAATCCCTTCTATGAGAATTTTGATGGAAGTTGAATTGTCTGAGGCTGAATGGTGTCAGAGTAGATACGATCAGTTAAATTTGATTGAAGAGAAAAGAATGACGACCTTGTGTCATGGCCAGTTATATCAACAGAGAATGAAGAAAGCTTTTGATAAGAAGATTTGACCTCGTGTATTTAGAGAAGGAAACCTCGTGCTAAAAAAAAATCTCAACTTTTACCACTAATTCTAGGGGCAAGTGAACTCCTAATTATGAAGACCCATATGTTGTTAAGAGAGCCTTCTCTGGTGGTGCATTAATTCTTACAACTATGGATGGTGAAGAGTTCACTCGTCCTGTGAATGCCGATGCAGTCAAGAAATACTTCGCCTAAAAAAAAAAAAAACAGCTCGCTAAGTTGAAAATCCGAAAGGGAAGCTTAGGCAAAAATGAGCGTCTCGGTGGGCTGAAAACCCGAAAGAGCGGTCCAGGCAAAAATTAGAGACAAAAACAAAAATAATCATCCCGGTAGATTAAAAACCCGAGAGGGAAATCTAGGCAAAAGTTAGGGATTATGACAAGTAACTGCATCTGGCCAGTCTTGATCGTTTAAAGCAACATTGTCTATCAAGGATTTTGCTTCAATCATCCCCAACTGATGTTTTGAGCACAATGGTGTTCAAAGTTGTTAGGCAGAATAATGGTCATTGTATTTCAATGTAACCTTTTCCACGTATTTACCATTTTTAAAACTTTGTAATAATCCATGGAGTTACGCCATTTGCGGACTACCATTCTATTAATAAAATTTGGGCCTTTGTCCCTTTGTTTGCAATTCTTACCTTGTTTCTGTTTGCAAAATTTCATTTATTGTTGATGATGATTTTTGAAACAAAATGTGAATAATTGATTTAAATTTTGAAAATTATAAAAGCATTTTCTTTTGATTTATGAATACAAAAAGGAATGTCAACGGTTATTCCAAGAATGGTAAGACCGTGAAGCGCAAAGCTTAGTTGTTTTCCTCAGCAGGGTTCGTTCTTACTCCTCTGGTAGAATTTATTGACAGCTCCCCAGTAGAGTTTGTTGATACTTCCCCAGTAGAGTTTGTTGATATTTCCTCAGCAGAGTTTGTTCCTATGGATATAACCGGTTGTTGACAAGATGATGGGTTCCTTCAAAATTTTGTTATGATGTGTTGGACTCATAAGATCTGGTGTTGTTCGATTTTTCCCTAGCTAGGTCTTGATCAAGATCTTTTCCAGCTGATTATGTTATGGTCAGACAGTTGAGCAGTTTTGAGGTCCATCTCTCTTTGATGTTAGTTCTCACACAGAGATTCATCTTTTACTGTCCCCAGCAGAAGTCATATAAGGAATCCCCGCTCAGAGTTTTACCCTCTAGACGTGTTGTTTTTGCTTTGGATATCCCAAAACTAAGAGCAATGTTATTTCCCTCTAAGGAGTATTGACATAGGGGCCACTTGTCGAGTTTTATCTTGTCTTGTGGATGTCTTTCTCTCCAGGTCGTTCTACTCATAGAATTATCCATGCTGATTCCCCAGCGGAGGCAGTGCATTATTGTTTCTAATGTTTCCCAAGCATAGAGCAGTGATGTTAACTTTTTATTTTCCCCGACTAGTCTAGGATGAATTTCTCTCCAGACTATTTTATTCAGAGATTTATCCTTCCAGTGAAGATTGTGCATCACTATTTCGGATGTTCCCCAGTAAAGTCGTTGATGACGTCTCGATTTAAGAAGTATTGATATATTAGTCACGTGTTGGGTTTTCCCTCATCTATGATGAGTATTGATCTAAAATCCCCCACAAGTTTGACCTTTTGCTGTTTTCTCCAGCAAGTCTAGGATGATTTGCTCAGATTTGGTTAATTCCCTGAGAGTTTCTCTCTTGTATCTCCAGCAGATATGCCTCGCTTTCCCAGTGGAGTTTGTTTGTATGTTTACAATCCCTAACAGATTCATTATTTTTCGGTAGCAGATCTCTTCATCCTATTGAAATGGAAGTTCATGTGAATTTTTACTATCCCTAGGAAGAGTCAAAAGATTTGGGTTTTTATGATTCCCCCAACAACTTTCCTTCCATCCTCAAAGCTGAATTTATGTTGTTATCCTCTTTGTGGATCAGCGATGTGAGAAAATTGATCTTTGGGTTTCTCCCCAAGGAGTATCTTCCTTTCTCCAGCAAGATCTGAGCCTTGTAGTAGGATTTTTTTTATGGCTTTTGTTTATCTCTTGCAGGGTTTCTTCAACTAAATCCCTAACAGAGCTGCTAATGATATCTCCATCTTGTTGAGATTAGCCGAGTATTCAGTGGTGTTGTGATGTTTTTCACCCTCTGTTTATCTTTATGTCTGTTTTGTCAACATATTCATACTCATATGCATTGCATGCGCATTCATTTGTTGTGCATAGCATGTTGTTGTTGCATTGCGCGTTTTGCATTTTTGTGTTGGTGCTCTCTGGTACTGTTATCCCCACAGAGCATGTGTGTTCTCTCTCCATTAGAGTGTCGACCCGTAAGCAGAAAATGCCTATCTTTGTTGATTCCCACCGAGTTTATGCCTCGTGGAAGATATTTGTTTTAGCCTTCCTCCCCAGTTCATTTGTCTGGATGAAATTAATCCCCAGTTGAGATACTTCCTCATCGGGTAGAGTCTTGTTTGACCGTTTCTCTCTGGTTTATACCTGGATTGAACTTTGGTCCTTTTCTCTGACAACAGAAGCTTATTACCTTTGTCGTCCTGCCCATTAGTTGGTAGTAGTTAATATAGCCTGGTTTGGTTACCTTGTCGTAGCTATCACTTTGTTGATAGTTGGTAATCCCTCCCTTTTTCGAGTTTATTACCTTTGTCATCCTGCCCTTTGTTGGTAGTAGGTAATATTTCTCGTATCCTTTTGGTTGATTACCTCGTCGTAACTATCACTTGGTTGATAGTTGGTAATCCCTTTTTCTTTTGAGCTTATTACCTTTGTCGTCCTGCCCATTAGTTGGTAGTAGGTAATATAGCTTGATTTGGTTACCTTGTCATAGCTATCACTTTGTTGATAGTTGGTAATCTCTCCCTTTTTCGAGTTTATTACCTTTGTCGTCCTGCCCTTTGTTGGTAGTAGGTAATATTTCTCGTACCATTTTGGTTGATTGCCTTGTCGTAACTACCACTTGGTTGGTAGTTGGAAATCTTTCCTTTTAATCATGCTATTACTGGATGTCTGGTAATATATGATCTTTTCCCCGACGGAGATTTTTCTCTCCCTGTTGGGTTAAGTTTTCCCTCTTTCATTTCTTGTGTTGGTAATTTTCCCTCATTGGAATCTTACTCTTTAGTTTTCCTATGTGGAGTCTGTTATCTTTTCTTTTGCTCCCCAGCATTTGTTTGTCTCCTGTGACATATGCTCCCTACAGAAGTCTCGTGTCTGCATACCATCTGCATAATCATATCATTTTGCGGTATCTTAGGGCCAAAAATTGGGTTTATTGTTATACTTAAGTCTCTTCTATCTCATCGAGATAAAGATGTCCATCTTCGTATCTCCGGATAGAAGAAACATAAATAGGGGCAGTTGTAATACCCTAATTTTTACTCCTAAGATCCCACATATCATTTGCATCTCATGCCACAAACAAGATCACGAGTTTTGGTTCTCTTACCCTCCTCTGTAGGTTTGCTCTTGAGGGAGATCACCAAGCACCCTTGTTTTCTTGTTTGCTTTATATTTGTTTATGTTTATGTTTACTAAGCCTTAATTAAAATCCAAAAATATGTTTGTTTTCCCTTTACTAACTTTTTTAGGAAGAGGCTGGGATCAAGAATGTCAAATATCAATTCCTCGGCTCGAATGAAATTCATCTGAACAAAGTCAAAGTTGATCTGCAAACAATTCAAAATCATCCGATCAAGAGTTTCTAAGATTTAATTGACTATTATTTAAGAGACTCCAAGGTTCATGTGTTTATTTCTATGCCTTCTTTGACAAGCAAGAAGAATCGAGCCAGAGCCAAGACAGCACATCAAAAGCCATTTTTCACACTTTTTCACTGTGTTAATCGATTAACATATTTGTACATGCAAATGGTTAATCGATTAACAAGTGCGTTCATTGTGAAAATGAGCCAAATTCAAATTCTACAGCATTTTGGCACCAAAATTCACTTGTTTCAGCATGGGAATATTCTAGACCATCTCATTTTAATTCCCCTACCTCATCATAATTAATTCCCACTATACACCCTCATTAATCACCACTTGATCTTGATTTTGCCTCCAAATTCAAATTCCAAGCCTAATTTTGGTTCCAAACCAAACTCTAATCCACCAAATTTCCAAGCCTAAATTCTATAAATAGAGACCTCATTTCATTCATTCTTCAAGCTTTTGATATCCAAACTCACTTTGCAAAATTTTCTCTCAATCGTTCATCTACCAAAATTCACCAAAGCTCTTTCTTCCATTGAAAGTTAGTAAGTTCTACATTGGAGCTTACTAATCTTTGAGCTAAACCCCCATCCAATTACTTTTTCATCATCAGTTTCTGTAGATCAAGGTTTTGGAGTGTGCTTCTTAAAGTTGATTTGATGCATTTTCAAATTTGAAGTGGTAATTCACTCATTCCACCATTGTTGTGCTTGATCCATCTTTCGCAATGTGATCTCTTGTTGATTCTTGTTGCTTGATCTTTGGATCTTACAAATTGTGTTCCATTGGTGTTATTTGTTGTTGTTTTACTTGAATTTTCGTGCTAATTTGCATTCATGATCATGGGGTGTTTGAAGAAAGGAATGGATCATGAATGCCGATTTTTTTAAATTTTTTTTGCTGTCATAGCAGTGTTAATCGATTAACACATTTGCACATGCAAATGGTTAATCGATTAACCAATAACAGATTTGTGTTTTTGGTTCTGTTTTGGGGCTGTTTTGGTTCCTTTCCTTTCTTCTTCCATTTCCTTTTGATCTTTTCCTTGGTTTGCAATTTTTAAGGTCTTATTCCTCTTTAAATTCAATGGACTTAGGGTGTATATGAAGTTGGATAAACATTCACTAATTCAAATCTATCTTTAAAGTGAATTGTTCAATTCATTTTAGGTGCTTAAAGTTAATGATATGTTTAGTGCTTTAATCCACCAAGATGAATGGTTGAACCTAAAGATGGAATGATTTTATAATTGTAATTCAATTTGGCTTTCCCCTCCCTTCTTCTTCTTTTTTTTCTTTTGATCGATGAAAATCTTCGATATCATTGGAACTTATTTTAAGTTCTTGATGAAGATGAGATCGTTACCTCTTTTCTTTTTGTGCGGCATTGCTTTTGGAGAGTGATCTACATATCACTTCTCTAGCATGCATTAGCACTAACATTGTTATTGACCGGCCTCAGATAGTCGTGGCTTATACATAAGTCCGATTACGATTGCTTAACATAACGCTAAATTGTCCCGAAATCGGAAAACCGTTGTGATTTGTAAGTGAATTATCAGTCTCCTATTCTTCCATGGAGTAGTTTGAAATAGATTGGCTTTCTCTTGTTACCCGTGGGTGTTAGTTGGCATACTCATTGATTTTATCTGAGTTGGAGTCCTCCCCATGGTAATGTATGAGACCGTGTTTTCATTCTCATGGATGTCTAGTCGAGCATTTCCGAAAACACAACAAAACTTGTTCTCTCATTTTGGATCACTTTTGCTCTATATTGTTATATTAATTATGCTATGTTTATGCTTCTTTCTCGCTCCTTATCTCTCTTTATTTTTTATGCTTTATGTTATCATATCATATCATATTATTTATTTATGTTTCCGCCATTTTTTCTTTTGTCCACTTGGACCAATTGTTTATGTTTATGCTCTTTTTCTTTTGTCCATTTGGACCAAAATACATTAATAAAGGCTTAAACCCCTAAAAAACTTGTTCTCTTAATGGTGGACTATGGTTACTATCCCTTGCATTGGACATGGAACTTTGGACTTAGAACTAGGATCTTAACCTATGCTTGAAAGTTTGTGATGGAAAACCTTGGTTTTTGGGTACTTGAAGTTCTCTTTTGAATATCCATCTTGATCAAAGCCTAATCTAAAGGAAAGAATGCTTAATGCTATGGAGCTTACTTGTGTGGTTAGACCGTTCTTATCCTTAACTTTTATCTTTTTGCTTTAGGGTAGTCACTTCTTCTCCACCCCTTCTTTAATTTTCAAAATATCCTCTCTTTTTCAAAACCTTCTTGTTTTCGAAACTTAAACCACTTTCACAATAAAACCTTGACTTTGATCAAGTGATTTTCAAGTTTTGTTTTCTTTAATAAATGTCAATCAATGTTAACCATACTTTGACCATTTCAAAAAGACATAAAAAAAACACTTCACCTCATTCAAACCTTTTGTGCCTTTGTGCATTTTTTTCATTTAAAACTTTCCAAAAGATTAGACATGAGTCATTTTCTTTGATGAGATGTACAACTCCTAACCATGGTATTTTGTGTAAAGTATGGTCATTTTTCACGTAGATGTTGAAGTGATTAGTCTTGTTGATTTTTATCCAAGTAAATCCTCCATATTAATGTGAACCAAATGCCTCTTTCACGTACCTGTGGGTAATTAGTTGAGTAGTCTTTCTTGAGAATGACATGTTGTCTTTTCAAAATAAAATGAATCATAACCAATAATTTTTTTTATTTGTACCACGAACTACGAGGTTTTGATCCTATATTGCACTTTATGGGTACGTAGGCATGAGGCGATAAGTCTCTCCAAACACAAAAATCTTAAAAAATATTTCTCTTCTCATCTCCCCAATTTCATTTCAAACAAACTTTTTTAAACCAAAAAGCGTAGATATTTCAAAGGGTTCCTATAAAGTACTATAGACGCTTTGGGTGCTAACACCTTCCCTTAACGTAACCAACCCCCTTACCCATTCTCTGTTTGTTCTTGTTTTAGAACTTGTTTAGATTTTGTTCACTCTTTTTCCTTTCCTTTTGGATAAAATAAAAGTGCGGTGGTGACTCTTGCATTTTTTAGTTATGCTAATCAATAGCTTACACTCACAAATTTCCCCGCTACACACATCTTATCCATCATTTATACACCGACATTATACATTTCATACATTTAAACATAACTTAATACATATATGTCAAAATTAGTTATATCAGTTCATCTCAATCCACTGAGGGAAAATAATAATACTATAACATCTCAATTACAATCACAACATTTTCACAAATAATTATATTTACCGATAATAATTCTTCAAATCAAGCAATCATAACGTCTCAATTTTATCACATAAAATATTTTATTTTTCATCATCCATATGTAATTTATCTCGTCACACATCACTTAGTATATGTATACACACATAAGTAAACAAATTCATAATCTAGCACATCAAGTATTCACACAAATCAATCATAGTCTCAATATCGTCAGTAGTACATCATTATGACAAATCATCATATCGGCTCATCATCACATATAATAAGCTCAAAATTATATTAATTATCAAATAATTATAATAATTAGATAACTACAACATTTTACACATGAACAAAATAAAACACAATCTTTCACAATAATATCAATTATTACACATTCAATATAAATTAAATCAATCAATACCTTATAAAGTTTTTAGTTCCTATTTTAACCTCACACTTCCATATTTGCACATTTATTTAATTATCGCTCAATGGCTACAACTATCTATCGCAGGTAATCACGAATGGATTTTGGGAAATACAATTTTCCCATTCATCTCAGTTTGTTACACTCATGATTCGAACTCACTCCCACTCCGTACCTTATTTTAATGTTTTTTCATGTGAAACAATATCCACCAGCAAGGATCTCCCCTTCGTTCGAATCATCGCCTTCCAATCGATCAATTTAACATTATCAGGTTAAATATCAAAATTAAATACAAGAATAAACTCTAAAAAGATCAATTTTAGAGTTTGGGTTAAATAACTTACCATAAATTAAAGATTAAATTGATGGATAATATTGGGAATGTTTTTACGATCGTTTTGGCATTGATTTCACTTAAATCAGAGTTACGGTAAAGAAGAGCATAAATAAATGATGAGATTTAATAATGGAGGAAATTGTAATTTTATAGAAATAATAGAATGGTTAAAAATTGAAGCAACCAAAAAATAATAACTAACTTAAAGACAGAAAATTCCTACTACAATTCAAGGTGAATTGATAAAATATTTTACACTACTATTTGAGAACATAAAAGATTTCTTCATGTACTCTCACGACTCTTCTTCATTTTTTCATCAGCTCTACAACAATACTTAGGTTTCTTTTATATGTTTTGTTTTATTTTCTTCTCTTTTTGATGACCATATGGCCTTATCTCGTTATAAAGATATACACCTCCTAAATGACATGCATTCTCTTAGTTGAAAACATATTTTAGTAACATAAACATAAATACTAATTTATTTTTAATTTATTATTTAAAAATAACATGTTATCTCTAAAATACTATTCTTTTGAATAAAAATTAAAGTAATAAAATAAAAAAAATATATAATATTAACAATTTTAATTGATCACCAATTCACTATAAATACATAAAATAATCACATCGGATACACATAAAAAAATTAAATATGATATCACTTATATATCAAAATAATTATTATAACTATTTAGTTAAAATAAAAATATAACTTAGAGTATTTAAAATATGACTATGCACATATTTATCATTATTTTAATTCACACGCAACTATAAAAATACTAACTCACATATACATAGAATCATCTAAAAATGATAGCTATTTATTTATAATGTGACGAATTTATACATATATAAAAATTATATGTTAAATTTGGGGTGGTTACATTTTGCTCAAAAGATCTGATTGGTCATTACTACTAATACAACTCTAGTAATCTCTTATACACCTAGCAGAGTGATTGAGTTCATTTGGTCTTGGATCAAAGGTAACACAGATAGAGCCTCGGCCGGAACACCTAATAGAGTTGTTTATGGTGGTATTTTTAAGGATCGTCATGCAAAACATGTAGTCTTTGCTTGTTTTCTTGGCAAAGGCAATGTTATTTTTGCTGAGCTCATCGGAGCCATTCTTGCTATGCAGCATGCCCTTTCAATGAACTAGTATCACTTTTGGTTAAAATTTGATTCCAAGATGGTGGATAGGGCTTTCTCGAAGCCATCTATGGTTCCTTAGTTGATAAGGAATATATGGAACAACTGCTTACTAGGTTTTAGGTCTAATATTTTTTTTATTTCACATTTATAGAGAGGATAACAAATGTGCAGAAAAGTTAACTAACATAAGTCTAACTATTAACAAATTTTCTTGGTGGGATGATGGTTTTCACACCAATGTATTTATGGATTACAATAGGAATTTGCCACGGATTTCTAGTTTTAGGGTTATTAGCTCTTAAGATATTGGTTTATCTCAGTCCCTTCATTTTTGTACCTATTTTTTATATAAGAGCTAATGTCCCACTTTTTCTTTAAAAAAATCAAAAATATGTAACATTTTATAAATTAATGATAATTATAGTAAGATAATTATTACAATATGTAATAGCGATTTCAATAACAATTTAAAAGAATGACTTTAAAAAAAATTACATACAAATAACGTCGAAGATAGAGATGAGAATACATAAGATTTAGATGGAATACTATAGTACTGGCTTCAATGTTTTGGATTTGAAAAAATTCTTGTACTCGAAGACATATATGTTTGGACAACAATGTTTATGTACTATTTTATAAATTCTTAAGAACCACTCTTACCCACTTTCTGCATTATTATTGAAAATAAATCAATTAGTTTTTTAAAATATGATATCATATTAAATTTTTAACAACATTTAAAAATATCAAAAATTTAAATTGATAAATTATGAAATAAACGAACAATTATATAAAAATAATACGAGTTAAATAGTAATGTATTTTTTAAAATTTATATATATATATATATATATATATATATATATATATATATATATATATATATATATATATATATATATATATATATATATAGTTAAAACTCTATAAATTAATAATGACAGGACCGGAGAAATTTATTAATTTATCGATAAATTAATAATTATTAATTTAAAGAGTTTTTAAGTAATTATACTGTACATACCAAACAGAAAGGAAAATTAGTCTATGCCTCTTAAAATTACGTTGCAGCGAACCTTGGGACTCAACGTAAATTAATAACTACTGTGTTCATATGCATTGAAAATCAATAATGATATTGTGGGTACTATCATTGAGAACAATGCAGAGGATGACGGCGAAGATGATACGGTGTCTTTGGAGCCTTTGGAGTCTGTTACGCGAAAGGAAGCATTTATGGCGTCGAACACTCTTCACAACTTTATGATACAATACAAAAATACAACATCTGAGCTATTTGATGCAATAAGAAAAGTTGGAGATGAGTTCCAAATAGACTTGAACTTTAAAGGAAAACAGACAACTATTGAATCATATTTCAATAGAGTGTAATATATTTTTTTCAGTTTCTATGAATTATTAATTTATAATTTTCTTGGGACCGAAAATTATAAAGGGATCTCCCGAAAAATTATCTTATTATTTTATCGAGTTTTTCAATTTTTTACATTGGCCCAAGTCGGGACCGGACAAATTTATTATTTTAGAGAGTTTATTAATTTATCGAGTATTAATTTAAAGAGTTTCTAATATATATATATATATATATATATATATATATATATATATATATATATATATATATATATAGGAAACGTATCATATGAGAATGTCATTTTTATGTGAGAACATGAGAATGAATCTGAATCATTAGATTTTAAAATAAATGGTGGAGATTATGTGTTGGTTTTTTTTTTCTCTCCTCCATCAATTATTTTAATAATGGATGAGAGAGAAAAATAAAAGCCACACATAATCTTCACCATTTATTTTAAAATCTAATGGTTCAAATTCATTCTCATGTTCTCACATAAAAATGACATTCTCATAGGATATGAACCCATATATATATATATATATATATATATATAACGTATCATATGAGGATGTCATTTTTAAATAAAAATGAATCTGAACCATTAGATTTTAAAATAAATAGCGGAGATTATGTGTTAGTTTTTTTCTCTCTCCTTAATCATTTATTTTAATAATGGAGGAGAGAGAAAAACAAAAACCACACATAATCCCCACTATTTATTTTAAAATCTAATGATTCAGATTCATTTTCATGTTCTTACATAAAAATGACATTCTATGTTCCAATATATGGAACGTGTATATCTATATATATATATATATATTGAACATGTAGATACTAGTATATCATACTGTGTATTTTATACAATATTTTTACGAGTATCTATTAAATATGAATTTACTTACCCTTCTAAATAGAAGAAGTGTTATTCTATTAGGTTTTGAAATCCAATCAAAACATTAAAAAAGATATTAATTTAATTTATTTATATATAATTATAGAAGAAGTGTTATTCTATTAGGTTTAAAATCCAATCAAAACATTTAAAAAGATATTAATTTAAATTATTTATATATAATTAAAATTTTATATAGTAAAATATCGTTGAATATTATAATTTAGAATAAATATATTCGATTCGGTTTATCTTTCAAATAGAAAAAAAAAATCATCAAATGTTATAAGAATATTAAAAAGAATGTGCAACGTTAAATTTGCATAAGAGATTGTTTTTTATTGTTGCTTTTTTAAAATAAGTTTTTAATAATATTAATTTTCAAAAAAATTTAGATTATTTCAAAATATTTTAGTATGTATTGATTAGAAAAATTATATCAATATTGTATTTTTATATTGTGTCAAATTTAATGTCATTTTATTTATATTTATTATTAATATTATTAATATTATTATTATTATTATTATTATTATTATTATTATTATTATTATTATTATTATTATTATTATTATTATTATTATTATTATTATATTTTTGGATATCCAATCTTATCCAAAAATCTTTAAATATCAAAAAATAATATGTAGAAAATTCAAGATTTTCTTTTAGCTAAAATTGATTACTTTTTATCATTACACGCATGTATTGGTTAAAAAATAATTTCTTTTAATATGTATTGATACAAAAAAAAATTATTGTTGCACGCATGCCAAATAAAATAAAGGCTTAATTGCAATTTTGGTCTCTTTATTTTGGTTTTTTCACAGTTTTAGTTCTCCTATTTTGTTTTTAAGCAGTTTTGGTCCCCCATCTCAATTTTGATCCAACTGTTTATGTACGGTCGCGTACTATTCATTTTGTCCGTACATGAACAGTGCATGACCGTACATAAACAGTACACGACCGTACATGAATAGTTGGGTCAAAATTGGGATGGAGGACCAAAACTGCTTAAAAACAAAATAAGGGGATTATGTTAACCCTCAATTTCGACGCCAGACAAAATCAAAGCTATGTTAATGTTAAAAATTATTTTTAATGTAAAGAAGGCTTCGACCTAACTTTTGAGAGGCCTGAGTCGAATAAATGTGGAGAAACCTTAAAAATGGCTAAGTATGGAAAGGGTTCTTCGACCATGAGAATGTAGCACTGCAGTGGTTATATTAAGATTGGAGGGAATTTCCAATATTTGAAATTTAAATAAGAGCAGTTGTGAACGTGGGAACGGTTGAGATTAAGGGGAGGCGCCAAAATCCACACGTTCGAAGCAGTAACCACCACTGAGTAGTTATTTCTTAGCACTATAAATAGGAGTTGATTCTATGTACATGGGGTGTTCATATTTTTGTACAAGTTACTCTAAGAAACTCAAAGTACCCGCGTGTAGAGAAACGAGTTCGTGAGAATGTACGTAATGTAACACCATTGTCTTCATTAATCTAATTTATCTTCAGCATGTTTACTTTCCGTGCCTTTACAGTTTCTTGAAATTTATCTTCCATGCCAAATTTATGTTCAAAGCCATTTAAACTTTCTGCGTTTTACTTTTGATTGCGTTTTTTACGTTCAAGCATTTAGTGTTCAAGTCTTTACGTTTCAAAGTCTTTCATTTTCAAGAACGTGGAGTTCTCATTTAAATCCATTGCACTTATTTTCAAAGTCTTTTACTTTCATGCACTTTACCTTCGACAACACTTTTATTATCCCAGCCTTTACTTTCCAAGAACGTGGAGTTCGTTGCATTTTACTTTCAAAGCTTTTACTCATTCGACGCCTTTAATTTCTGCACCCTTTATTTGCATCACTTTAAATTTCAAGTCTTCACTTTACTTTATTGCCCATAGTCGAACGTGGAGTTCAGTTAGACTTTATTTTCAGCATTGTCGAACGTGGAGTTCAGTTTACATTTTCTTTAATTTACACTTGTCTCTCAAACTTAGCACATGTCCTAGGATTTGTGTGGTCGATCCTGCAAGTTAAATCAATTTGCGTTTAGATTGATAGACCAGAGGTTGTTTACTAAAATTCACGGTAAACAAATTGGCACGCCCAGTGGGACGCAGTGCTAAGCCAAACCTTTTTGTCAACCTCATCTCTCTTGGTGAAGGAGCACTTTTGTTGTATGTTATTGAGAAGTGGGAAGTTAGCCACAGCGAACGAAGGAATACCAAAGAGAAGATATACTAAGAAAATGGCAACCAGTGCCAATCAACAAGTTGATCCTCAAGGGAGTATTTCTTAGTCCAGTAGCAGTATTGGGACTCAAAGCACACCATCACCAGTGTCTTCGACGGGAGGACATGCGTCACTTCCATTAGTAATGTCTGAGCCAGGATCAACATATACAAAATCATATACTCAACCTGTGTTGGAATACATAGGACCACAAGGTTCTAATTCGCCAACACCCTCAGGAGGAGGAAATACAATGTACATGCACGTTCCTCCACCAGGTTTTCCACATCCAAGGTCAAGGAGTCAACCCTATGGTATGCCTACATCAATGATGCAAAACCTGCAGAATGCTCCACCCGTGTTTTCAGAAACTGTTGTGTCTTCGCCACTACAGGGGTCAGAATCAGGAGGACGAAACAACCAGAATATAGGTGTTGGTTACTCTGTTCAAACGCCTAGCCTTACAAATACATCCATAAATTATTTGAGACAGCAGGTGGATGAAAGTAACATGCAAATGGTACATACGTTGTCTCAGACAATGGGAGAAGTTTTCCAACCTTTGATTCAAAATACAACCCAAACTAACCAACAACTGGCTGCACAAGTGGCACGCATGGCTGATTTCATGGGAGTACCAGCAGTAGACCAAAGAGCGACGGTTGTCGAAGATATCCCAAGACGTCATCAACGTCAGATACCTGATGCTAACCTGGAGGATCAAGAGATGGTTGACCATTTCAGAGTCGAACCACCAAGAAACCAGATGCCATATCAGATAGAGGAAGAACCAGTAGTGATGGTGAACAGGAACCAAAACGCAGATCAACTACTTAGGCAGGTTCGACACCAGAATCAAGCAGAAGAAAATAATCTTGCAGCCATGGTTGAGAGGATAATGACTAGAAATGGTATGAATTTTGGCTTCACCAGGCCAAATTATACTGCGCCTATAGTGGATTACATTCTCCAAGCAGAACTACCCCCTAGGATGAAGGTTCCAAAGTTCAACAAGTTTTCAGGAGATACTACGGAGTCTACTGTCAAACATGTGGCTAGATATTTAATCGAAGCGGGCGAGATTGCAGCTGACGAAAGCCTTAGGATCAAATACTTCCCAAGTTCCCTTACCAAGAATGCCTTCACATGGTTTACTATGTTGCCTCCGAATTCCATATACAATTGGACCCAATTAGAACGTTTGTTTCATGAACAGTTCTACATGGGGCAAACTAAGATTAGTTTGAAAGAATTGGCTAGCATCAAGCGCAAAGTCACTAAGCCAATTGATGATTACCTGAATAGGTTTTGACTTCTTAAAGCCAGGTGCTTTACACAAGTGCCAGAACATGAGTTGGTCGAAATGGCTGCTGGGGGTCTTGATTATTCCATTAGGAAGAAATTAGATACCCAATATCTTAGAGATATGGCCCAGCTGGCTGATAGGGTTCGACAGCTAGAAAGGCTAAAAGAAGAAAAGGCCAAATTCAGTAGGGGTAAAAAAGTAGTGTTTGTCGAATGCAAGGAAGATGTGGAGAATCTGTATGGTGAGCCGTCTTGTTTCGACGAAAATGAGGTTGACGTTGTTGAGTTAAAGCAAGGTCCACCTTATGCTTGCAAATTATTAGCTCCTTCAGAAGGAAATATCCTGCTGAATCTAACGACAAATTCCCTAAGAAAACATATACCTTCGACGTCACTAAATGTGACGAAATTTTTGATTTGTTAGTTAAAGATGGGAAAATGATAGTGCCTGCTGGTGCTAAAACGCCACCTTTAGAACAAAGAAAGAAAAGAGGTTTTTGTAAGTACCATAATTTTTTGGGTCATAAAACTTCTCAATGTTTTCTTTTCAGGGATTTGGTGCAAAACGCTATCCAGGAAGGAAGGCTGAAGTTTGGGGAAAAGGCAAAGCCCAGATGAAGATTGACTCTGACCCATTGCAAGTTGCAGAGGCCAACTATACAGAGCCCCATGAGGTTCAGATGGTGGAAGCCACAGGGGGATTCGACGAGTCAGTCAACATGGTAGAAGTTACTGAAGACTTCGCCATCAGTGCTGTGATGATTGAAGGTTCTAGTAAGGCAACAAGTGGCCTAAACGTTAATGATACCAGTCTGATGTTGGTAACCAAAGAAACTGCTGATAAGTTTATTGAAATGGATAAGGCAGATAAATGCCAATGAAGGCATTAACATGGTCGAATTGGCTGAAGAGTCTGATTCTAGCTCAGACAGTGTCAACACCAATGAGGCTATGGGTAGAAATGCCCCTAAAGTTCAAGTTGTTAAGGAATTGGAAGATGACATGCTCTTGGTTGGAGAGATGCTGGACATGGATGGTTGTCTGGTGGAAAAATGGATATGCATGGCTGCTGAAAAGTTTTTCAAGACATCTCCTGAGGTCGAGAGAGTCAATGCTGAGGAGATGGTGGAGGCTGAGAAAGCTGCTTGGGAAAAAGCTTCCCAAAGAGCTGCAAAAGCAGCAGTAGGTGGTGGCTGCTTGGCAAAGACCACTGAAAGTCTGGAAGCCAGCTTCTCCAAGATGCGCCTGAAGGACAGAATGGATGTCAACATGGTCAAAGTTACAGATCGAAAAGATGAACAATTGAGTAAGGTAGATGAGCAAGAGAAACTCAACAAAATGGCTTATCCTAAGCTAGAGGAGACAATCCTGGACTTTTTGCATCGTTTCCAGAAAAAGACTCTGGAGTAATGCTGTGTCCCAGATGCAGCGCCATTTTTGATGAAAAGGCTGCCCACAAGCTGGAGGGTGTCAAGAAGGCTGGCGAAAGCTTGGGGCAGAAGGTGAACAAGGGGCACAGAGGTTTTGACCATAGGCGACTTGCGACAGGGTTAAAAAACCAAGCACCAGGAATTAGGCCAGGTACGTTCAAACCAACTGTGAATGTGCCAACAGGTAGTTGGATCAAACCTGTCGAAGGGAGAGGACAGAAGAAAAAGTGGGAGAAGTTTGATGTAGAGAGAGGTGTGTCATTCGAGTACAGAAAAGAGAATCACACTACAAACAAATCAGCGTACATTTCTCAGAACTACAAGGGTAAAAACCCAATGTCTAGATCGCAATGGCGAAGAGAGCAGCGCAGGCGAAAAGCTGTCAGGGAGGCTCAGGTGCAAGGAGAGTCAAGCACCAATGTGGCTGGGGCAATGGAGAAGATGCCCATACGGCGAAAGTTGTTTACTATTCAGCCAGAAAAGAAGGTCGAAGAGGATGAGGATATGACGGATAACTTCGACAATGAGTCAGCGGCTTCCCTAAACATTCTGGTAAATGTGGTGTCAGTGATGCCAAGAGAGTTTGGTCAAGTCTCAGAGGTCGAAGACTTGGACCAAACTGCTGAATTGGAAATGATGGCACACAAGCCTGTGTGCTATTACATCATGAACAATGGGTGAGTTGAAGAACAGAATGCTTTCTTCGAGCGTTCCACAGAGGCAATGAAGGGTCATTTGAAGCCTCTTTATATTACTGGAAAAGTGGAAAACGTCCCTGTCAACAAAATTTTGGTAGACTGTGGTGCGACGGTCAATTTGATGCCAAGATTTTTGTTGAGCAAAATTGGAAAATTTGAAACAGATACTAAACCCCACAACATGGTTCTGTCGAACTATGAAGGCAAAGTTGGTTCCACTCTAAGAGTGATTCAGGTAGATCTCACTGTGGGAACTATTACCAGACCAACAGTGTTCATGGTCGTCGAAACAAAGGCTAACTATAATCTACTCTTAGGAAGGGAGTGGATTCATGGGATAGGAGCAGTACCATCATCTATGCACCAGAGAATCACAATCTGGAGACCAGATAGGATAGTGGAAAACATTGAAGCTGACCAAGGGTACTTCAAGGTGCCTGTTAATCATGTGGACAGTAGGCAATTTGAGAAACATCTGGCGAACATTGCTCCATGTCCCCCAGCTGATTTTGAGTTTACACCTGACGAGGAAACATTTTATTCGTTGTACTTACACCCTGTTGAAGGTTTCAGATGGGACAGGGAGGTACTAGGAGGAAGATTGCCATGCTTAGGCACGCCTCCAATAGAGCCCACAGGGTGGGGAGATGAATTCAGTGATCATGACTGAGTTCGATGCTTTGAAAAGAATTTCGGCTTATGTGGCCGAAACAAAACTACAAGCGGCTTTGGAAGCCGCCAATGATCATATGGCTGGTGAAGCCATTTCTGAAGTATATCAAGAAGGTCCTGGTAAGGACTTTGACCCAAAACCTCCAGATAAGGTTGAAACTGGAGAGCAAAGCCAGAGGCTCGATGCCATCTATGAAGATGAGCCTTTGGGATTTGAGAAGGATCCGTTGGCGAACAATATAAAAATGCTAGCGCAAGATCCTTTGGAAGAAGTGGACCTCAGTGAGGGGGCAACCAAAAGGCCTACCTACATCAGTGCCAATCTTGATCCCCAGTTGAAAGTCGAAGTAGTTCAGCTGTTGAAAGAATTCAAAGACTGCTTCGCTTGGGATTATGATGAGATGCCTGGTCTGAGCAGGGAGTTAGTCGAACACAAGTTGCCTATGACGCCTGGGAAAAAACCAGTCAAGCAAAATCCAAGACGGTTTGCACCAGAGATACTGTCAAAAATCAAAGAGGAAGTCGAAAGACTGCTTCGTTGCAAATTCATTCGCACTGCAAGGTATGTCGAATGGTTGGCTAATATAGTACCTGTTATTAAAAAGAATGGGTCTTTGAGAGTTTGCATCGATTTTAGAGATTTAAACTCTGCAACTCCCAAAGATGAATATTCAATGCCAGTAGCAGAAATGTTAATAGATTCTGCAGTAGGACATGAATATCTTAGTATGCTGGATGGATATTCTGGCTATAACCAAATATTCATTGCTGAGGAAGATGTTCATAAAATTGCTTTTAGATGCCTTGGAGCCTTAGGCACCTATGAGTGGGTAGTGATGCCTTTTGGTCTCAAGAACGCTGGTGCTACTTATCAAAGGGCAATGAATTCAATTTTCCACGATTTTATAGACACATTCATGCAAATTTATATTGATGATATTGTTATAAAATCTATTTCTGGGAGAAGTCACATTGACCATCTTCGACAGTCATTTGAAAGGATGAGAAAATATGGTCTTAAAATGAATCCTCTTAAATGTGCTTTTTGTGTACAGGCAGGGGATTTCTTAGGCTTTGTGGTCCACAAGAAAGGGATTGAAATAAATCAGAATAAAACCAAAGCCATAATGGAGGCGAAAGCGCCATCAACCAAAAAGGAGTTGCAGTCGTTGTTGGGCAAAATCAACTTCTTAAGAAGGTTTATATCTAACCTGAGTGGCAAAACACAAGCTTTTTTTGCCATTGCTTCATTTTAACAAAGATGGTTTCGAGTGGGGGCAATTACAGTAGGAAGCCTTCGACAAGATTAAGGAGTACCTAAGCCACCCTCCAATTCTTTCACCACCTTGTAGAAACAAAAGTATGAGATTGTACATGGCTACATCAGATAAAACTCTAGGGAGCATGTTAGCTCAAGAGGATGAAAATGGAGTCGAAAGAGCCATTTATTACCTTAGTCGAGTTTTAAATGATGCAGAAACTAGGTATAGCATGATTGAAAAGTTATGTTTATGCTTGTATTTCTCTTGTACTAAACTGAAGCAATATATAAAACCTGTTGATGTGTATGTTTCGTCTCACTTTGATGTTGTAAAACATATGTTATCTAAACCCATTTTGCATAGTCGAATTGGCAAATGGGCATTAGCATTGACAGAATTTTCCTTAACATATCAACCTTTAAAAGCTGTGAAAGGGCAAATAGTTGCAGACTTTATAGTTGATCACTCCATAAATGAAATGATTTGAATTACGTCGAATTAAGATCTTGGAAATTATACTTTGACGGATCAAGTCATAAAAATGGAACAGGAGTAGGAATATATATTATTTCTCCTGAAAAAATTCCAACAAAATTCAAGTACAAGGTCGAAGGTCCTTGTTCTAACAATGAGGCTGAATATGAAGCATTAATTGTTGGCCTTGAAATTTTGTTAGAATTGGGGGCAACTAGAGTCGAAATAATGGGAGATTCAGAATTGGTTATAAAACAAATCACAAAGGAGTATAAATGTGTTAAAGAAAATCTCATTATGTACTTTGTGATAGCCAATAGATTATTAAAGAAATTTGAGGTAGTGGTCATCCAACACATACCTAGAATAGAGAATCAAGTTGCTAACGACTTGGCCCAAATTGCTTCTGGATACAAGGTGTCGAAAAAGAACCTTCAAGAAGTAATTGAGGCAAGAGGTAAGGTGGTGGCTGTTGGATTATGTCCATCAGACTTAGAAACAACTAAGCTTGGGTGTATAGATGGCGAAAATTTTGAAATTTTTGCCATAGATAATTTAACAGATGAAGATTGGAGAAAGCCCATAGTGGAGTATTTGCGAAACCCAACGGCTTCGACAGAACGGAAAGTCAGGTATCAAGCTTTGAGCTACATACTGATGGGTAATGAATTGTTTAAAAAGACCCATGAGGGAGTCTTATTGAAATGCCTTAGTGAAGCAGAGGCGTATTTGGCACTTTTGACAGTACATAGTGGGGCATGTGGAGCACACCAAGTTGGCCAGAAGATGAAATGGTTGTTGTTTCGACAAGGCATGTATTGGCCCACTATGCTGAAGGATTGCATAGAATTTGCTAAAGGGTGCCAAGAATGTCAAATTCATGCTGGCATACAGCACATCCCTGCAACTGAATTACATTCTATAGTGAAACCATGGCCTTTCAGAGGATGGGCTTTGGATATAGTGGGAGAGATTCGACCAGCATCTTCAAAGAACCAGAGATATATTTTGGTGGGAATTGATTATTTCACCAAGTGGATTGAGGCAATACCACTGGTGAATATAGGTCAGGAAGATGTTATTGAGTTCATCCAAAATCACATTATTTATAGATTTGGTATTCCTGAAACAATTACCACAGATTAGGGATCAATGTTCACTGGTCGAAAGATGCAGGAATTCGCCAAAGAAATAGGTTTTAAGTTATTAACTTCTACACCTTATTATGCTTAGGTCAATGGGCAAGTCGAAGCTGCCAATAAGGTAGTGATTGGACTAATTAAGAAACATGTGGGAAAAAGGCCTAAAAATTGGCACAAGACGTTAGACCAAGTTCTTTGGGCGTGTCGAACATCCCCCAAAGAGGCTACCAATACTACCCCATTTCGACTCACTTTTGGTCATGATGCAGTGTTACCTGTTGAGATTTATCTACAGTCTGTAAGAGTTCAAAGACATCATGAAATTCCCTCTGAGAACTATTGGGAAATGATGATGAATGAATTGGTGGATTTGGATGAAGAAAGGCTTAGAGCCTTGGAGTTGCTGAGAAGACAAAAGAAGAGGGTCGAAGAATCCTACAACAAAAAGGTTAAATCTAAATCTTTTGCACGTGGGGAATGGGTTTGGAAGGTGATTTTGCCCATGGATCGGAAGGATAGAACATTGGGCAAGTGGTCCCTTAAGTGGGAAGGACCATTCCAAGTTATACAAGTATTCTCTAATGGAGCTTATGAAGTGGAAGAGTTGGACAAAGATAAAAGAATCTTGAAAGTAAATGGCAAGTATTTGAAAAAATATAAGCCTATGCTGCAGGAGATTCATATTAAAACGTAAGCTTTATTGAATAAAAGAAAGCCAAAATAGGCCAAGTCAGGCTAATATGGCATACAAAGCGAAGAGAAACTAATACAACATTTTTTTTTCTCTCAAGGAAAGGTTATTCATAATCTCTCCAATTTATGGATTTGAGGAAGTCCATATAATCTGCATCTGGCTCATCATCAGAATCTTGGGTGCTGGAGCGCCCCTTCTTGGAGATCTTCATTTTGGTTTCTCTCTTCTTGGCTGAAGAGGTTGCTCCGACGGAGGCATTAGGTCGTTGGGGCGCCTCTACCTTCTTTGTTTCCTCAATTGCCTTGGCCTTTCCAGCCATCTTCTTAGTTAAGGGTTTCTCTGAATTATTCATGGTTGATTCTACGCAAAACATGGTCAGATGGAAGCAATTTATAGAGGCTAATGGCTGATTGGATTGGCCAGCCAAACGGTGGAAACAGGTGAGTTATTCTTGGAAGTAGGCCTGAGGGCTATGCTATAAATGTTACTTTAAAGTTAGAGGCTTATGCCTTGGAATTTAAAGCTGGAGGGGTGACTTTCCAAGAAAAGGTAGAATGCCTTAATTGCAAATTTAACTGATAAAAGATAACAGTAAAGAACATCATCATGCAATATAGGTCGAAAGCAGTTAAAGGCAAAATAATAATGATTAATTAAATCAATGCCAACAGGCATAAAATTGTCATTACATAAAAGGTCTGAAAAGGCCAGGAAACAAATGGTGATTAAACAAATAAGATAAAGGTGTCGAAGGTATCAGAAGGGAAGCCTCGACGCCAACTGAGAAAAAAGACTCTATGTGATGTTTGAGACGAGCGTTGCACAAAGATTCGTCAAGTTTTGCGTCTGCGAGCTCTTTCTCATATCTTTGGGCCGCATCAATTCGATCAATAGCATTCTTCGTCTCTTCAGCTATCCCAGTGTCGTCGAATTGGCGCAGATCACGGTTGCGATTTTTAGCATTTACAATTTTAGCTTGTAGCTCTGTGATCTGTTGCTTCCATGCTTCAATGTCCTTCATGTTGGAGGCTATCTCATCTTGCTTTTTCTTTTGATCAGCCTCCATACGTTGGATCTCTTCGTACGCCTCTTGTGCACTACACCAGGCTGCACTCTCACAGCCAGATGTTCTCTCTATGGTATCCTTGATCGAGGGAAGCAGTTTTATTTCTGCAGCTATTTGGTTTACCACAGCAGTTAGCTCTATAAAAAAACCAGAGACATCTGGATTGAGAGTAGTGAGCTCAATCTTTGCAAGGGTGTCCTTCAGGTAAGCAGTTGCAGTTGGATCTGAGGCCAGGAATTTGTAAATATCCCCTTTGAAGAATTTTTTCTTGATGGCTTGGAGAATTGATTGGGCGAAGTCATCTGGTGCTGAGGTCGAAGAAACAGAGGAAGAACCATGCCTTTGCTCAAGAATCAATTTGGCAAACTCACGTGGGTTCGACCACTTGAGTGCTATCAGCGAGTCCCCAGATAGTGGAGTGACCATAGGCGAAGGAGTATGGTGGGGGCGAGGCTCAGCTTGTTCTTCTTCCTCCTCTGATGATTCTTCTTCCTCTTCATCTTCTTCTCCTCCCATTTCCTCATCAGATTCATCAGCATCTGGTTGCACATTCTCCTGGTCATTACCCGGGGTGGTTTGATCAGGAGTGGCGTTGTGTGTTTGGATTTCAGGTTCACACATTTCTTCTTCAACCGTCTGGCCTTTATCCATGGAGGCATCCAGATTGATAGGTGGTGGTCTTGAAGCGTCATCCTCATCAGAGTTAGTTCCCTCAGCTTGTGCGTGCTGAGTTGGGGTTGGAGCTGGTGCTGCAGTAGCTGCTGTAACATGTGGAATGGGTTTATTAATCTCACTCAGACCAGAGCCAATATCAGAAGATGGGTGATAAGTTGGCTCACCTTGGCTGTTAAGAAGCGTGGTGGTGAGGCTTTCTGAAGTTGGGTGAGGAACAGAAGCGTCAAGTGTGGTGGCGGTGAAGTAGCTTGGAGTTGGTCGGGGATCCGGATTGTTGATTATGGATGCCTAAAGAACACAAGTGGAGATAATGAGAATGAAATAATAGGCGAAGGATGTCAAGCATAATAGAAAAGATAATGGTGCGCATACCTGAGTTTGTTCAACAACAGGACTTGATTTATCACCCCCATGGTCACCAAGGGGGGTTCCCGAGGCTACCTTGGAGGATTCCTTCTCGACACCACTTGTGGTGGGTGCCTTTTCGAGTATTTTGGCCACCTTCGAAGGAGGTGGACCAGCAGGTCCCGAGGCCTTTGTGGGTTTTTTCCTTTTCCTTGTGAGAACCTCTTCAGGAGATTCATCTGAGGCCTCTGAAGCTATAACTACAGTTGGGGGATCCTTCTTACCTTTCTTGGAAGGTGTTGGAGGCTTTCGACCAGTCTGAAGAGGCAGTGAAAATAAGGAAGAAACTCATAGAGTACAAGTAAAAAATAAAAAGGGGTAAAATATACCTGTGTACTCCCTTGTTCTTTGCCACTTTGCAAGGTGGCAGCTCTAGTCGAAGCAGCTTTCCTAGGCACAGCAGAAAGATAGCACACAAGTGTTACAAGTTGATGATTACATGACTAGTCATAAAGCCATGGAATAAGGATCTCAAACCTTCATATATTTCAGACTCAACACGAATGTCCTGAATTCCTATATGAAGGTGCCCTTTAAAACTGTCTAACGTATGCTTAGTCAAAACCACTCGTTGGGCTTTTGGATGAGACTGCTGTCGAAGAAGTTTTAAATGCTCCCCACCGACAAACCAATCTGGAAATGGAGGGGCAAGTGCCACTCCAAAGTCAGCATTAGGCAGTCGAGGGAAGTTTGGAGGGAAAAGTTTAAAAGCTACCTCATAACGTTTCTCACGAGGGACGTTGGGAGGAATTTTTAGTTGATCCAGCTTTTCTAGAAATTTTCTCTTTAGAGTAACAGCAGCCTCATGAATGGTTCGACTAAGATCATCTGGTCGATAGATAGTTTCAAAGTATTTTTGAAAAGCCTGTATTTCTTCGATGTGAGTGAACTTACTTTTTTTCGTCTTGTCCTGCACATGGAGAAAAGCTTGGTCAAGTAACGAAGAAAACGTAGCCGCATCAAGAAAGTGCTCATTATAATGCTTCAACCACCATTGGTGGAAGGATGAAGTGCATAAAAAGGAAGGTTCGAAAAACACAGGGGAGAGGGTGCTTCTTTTTTTGTTCCTGCTGTTGAGTGTTTCAGAGACGTTCTCCTCGTCGAGGTAGGCGGTGTGAAGAATCACTTGACCCTTTTTCTCATATAAGCACTGAGGGAAGCTCTGGGCCAACCCAAATTGTCGAGAAACTAAGTTGGGTTGGTAGGCAATCAACGCTGATAAACCTCTTCCTAGGTTCAGCCTGTGGACAATAAATCTAGGAATCAAAAAGGCTTCCCAGATGACAACAGACTCTGGATCAAGGGGTTGGAGAGGATTTGGAAATGGCCTTTGAAACCACTCAGGGCTATGGCTTCGTCGAACAAAGGGTGCCATGCTAGGAGTAAACTCATAGCGTTTGGCGAACATCGTTATATAACTGGTGAAAGCCCTTTGAAGGTTTTCACCATCATCATTAGGAGTGAGCTTAGCCAGACGTGTCCCTTCGATGCTCCTCTCCTTGATCTCAGTGAAAGCTTCATCGACTATGCCTTTTCTGGGGAGGCTAGCCTCAAATGTAGCATTGAGCCACAGTTGAAGTAGCCAAAGAGGACCGCTCAAATGCATAGGACCTTGGGCGTCCACATTCTTCAGTCGAGAAGCCCCTTCACTGATAGATTCGTAAAGGTTCGCCAGAATGAGTTCACTCAGGCAGGTCCCTCTGTTGTGGTGGAGTTGGTTCGACAGGGACAGGTACTTCTTAGCCACCTGCAAAGACTTGGTACAAAAAACATACCTCGACAGCCAGACTGTGAGGAAAGCAATGTGTTCTTCATCAGACACCTCATCATCTTCTTGTTTGAAGTGGTGCTTGATAAAGAGGGTGTAGGTCAGTTTTGAGCCTGCAATGTTGATGGTATCATCAGCATCAACCTCAGGATTGTAGACGAGGCCATCTGGTCGAAGCCCCGTGATGACAGCTACGTCGAAAAGGGTTGGAGTGACCATTCCACATGGCAGGTGGAATTTATAATGGGTGCTGTCCCAAAAGTACAAAGATGCTGCCAACATGTTCAAACAATAGGGTATGTTGGTCTTCGACAGCATCAGAAGGTCATAGATCCCTATCTCCTTCCAATGGTCAGCTTTAACTTTCTCCATCTTTGCCATCCATTGGTCGAATTCCTTTAAAGGGTTGACGACTCTCATCAGTCTAGTGCCATCAGTGAGATAGCCAACATTGAGCTTGGGTAAAGGGGTATCTTCAGGGGAAGCTCCAGCAGCAGAATTAATTTTAGGGAAACTCTTTTGCCCTAATGGTCTGGATTTCCGGTACGATGGAAAAAAACTCACTCAGCTTCTCGTTGGAAATGTCCACCTCAGCCAAAGGACCAGATAATGCATAAGTTTTATCAGACATAACGAGGGGAATCATTACCTGAGATTGGTAGATGGCTCTTGCTTCCGTAGAGGTAGGTTCCGGTATACAACGATATTTATCTACCAGTTGAGGGCCTGGGATGTTAGCGAACGGTGGGATGGTTTTCTTGAATGGAGTGACTTTGCCCTTTTGGGTCTTCTTTGCTTGAGGATTAATGTGGGAGGATGCCATTGTGGAAGAAGATGGAAATATGGTGTCTTTACTGGGTTTGCGTAAAAAACTGAAGAGAAGAAGAGTTGCTTGAGAGTACTAAAAGGGTGGAAAGATCACAAGGTGGCGGAAATGGGTATATATATAGATATTTGAAAACCTTCAAGGACTTGGATCCACCGTTGAAGCTGAGGGGTTAGTGGGACACGTGGCTTCCTCCTGAAGGCGTGATGGAAATGAGCAGTTATGTGCAGACTGTTAACGTCTGTTTTCAAGAAAGGCGTTATGATGAATACGACTAAAAAGACGTTTTAAGGATTTGTCATGATGGCGTGACGTCAGAGGCGTGGGTTAAAGAAACTGAATAGTTTAGCTATTAGGTAATTAGTGGGATGTTCAGTTAAGGCCGTGCAAATAGGCGTCGAAATAAGCATTATGTCAAGAAATGGCCTTCCTACCAAGTCTGGCGAAAGGACATTCCTTGGGGGCAATTTGTTAACCCTCAATTTCGACGCCAGACAAAATCAAAGCTATGTTAATGTTAAAAATTATTTTTAATGTAAAGAAGGCTTCGACCTAACTTTTGAGAGGCCTGAGTCGAATAAATGTGGAGAAACCTTAAAAATGGCTAAGTATGGAAAGGGTTCTTCGACCATGAGAATGTAGCGCTGCAGTGGTTATATTAA
The DNA here is from genome assembly GCA_022829125.1 of Lathyrus tuberosus. NCBI lineage: Eukaryota > Viridiplantae > Streptophyta > Magnoliopsida > Fabales > Fabaceae > Lathyrus > Lathyrus tuberosus. Next base: position 5,729,404 of record JALAZF010000103.1, read on the forward strand.
GATTGGACGGAATTTCCAATATTTGAAATTTAAATAAGAGCAGTTGTGAACGTGGGAACGGTTGAGATCAAGGGGAAGACGCCAAAATCCACACGTTCGAAGCAGTAACCACCACTGAGTAGTTATTTCTTAGCACTATAAATAGGAGTTGGTTCTATGTACATGGGGTGTTCATATTTTTGTACAAGTTACTCTAAGAAACTCAAAGTACCCGCGTGTAGAGAAACGAGTTCATGAGAATGTACGTAATGTAACACCATTGTCTTCATTAATCTAATTTATCTTCAGCATGTTTACTTTCCGTGCCTTTACCGTTTCTTGAAATTTATCTTCCATGCCAAATTTATGTTCAAAGCCATTTAAACTTTCTGCGTTTTACTTTTGACTGCGTTTTTTACGTTCAAGCATTTAGTGTTCAAGTCTTTACGTTTCAAAGTCTTTCATTTTCAAGAACGTGGAGTTCTCATTTAAATCCATTGCATTTATTTTCAAAGTCTTTTACTTTCCTGCACTTTACCTTCGACAGCACTTTTATTATCCCAGCCTTTACTTTCCAAGAACGTGGAGTTCGTTGCATTTTACTTTCAAAGCTTTTACTCATTCGACGCCTTTAATTTCTGCACCCTTTATTTGCATCACTTTAAATTTCAAGTCTTCACTTTACTTTATTGCCCATAGTCGAACGTGGAGTTCAGTTAGACTTTATTTTCAGCATTGTCAAACGTGGAGTTCAGTTTACATTTTCTTTAATTTACACTTGTCTCTCAAACTTAGCACATGTCCTAGGATTTGTGTGGTCGATCCTGCAAGTTAAATCAATTTGCGTTTAGATTGATATACCAGAGGTTGTTTACTAAAATTCACGGTAAACAGATTAAAACCGTGAAAAAACCAAAATAGGGGACCAAAATTACAATTAAGCCTAAAATAAAATATATCAATTCAAAATCAAAATCTCCATGCAGTAAAAAAAGCGTTACAACTCCATAAAAAATCTCTATATATTATATTAATTAACGTTCAAATGCGTAACTGAGAAATATAACATTAAAAAATTGATAAAAAAATTATTGTTACATGCAATGCCAAATCAAATAAAATATATTTTTAAAAAATCAAAATCTTCATGCCATAAAAAATGTTACAACTTCATATAAAAAATTTGTGTGCCAAAGAAATATCTCATGATGCATTTGATTGCACTAAGATGTGATTATTTAGGGGATGTTTTAATGTGGGCACAAAGATATACAACAAACGTAATATCAGGACAAGATGTCATGATATAGAGAAGAAAGAAAGCATAACCCGGCGGGCTAGCTGCTGCTCATTCTCCATGTTTGCCTTCTTATGATTTAACCATGTCTTGGTGGGAAGATGTTCATGCCTCTGAGTTGTCCGATCAGGGATGCCGCGTTAATCTCCCTGGATACGCCTTCTCCTTAGTCTCACAGAAGTGTCTGGTAGATTCTTTTTTCTCCTTCAAGATCAACATTGATGATGGTTGGTTCTCCTACAAATAATGGTACTTGAGCTTTAGTTGGACCGACGAAGCTATAACGTCCAACGTGGCTACAAAAGTTTTTCCCATAATGCAACTGTAGATGCTCTTGCAAGGGACAACGGGGAATTGTTAATGGAGCGTTCAAATGACCTTTCCTTTGCCTACTGGCATCATCAAATCGACATACCCCTACGGACGGGTGGTCGTGCCATTGAATGTCTGCAAGTATGAGCCTTCATACGACCATAAGCTTCCTCTTTCTAGGCCCATATTTTCAAACATATTGGAATACATGATGTTGTAAGAGTTGACACCGTCAATTAGGATTCATTAGACATTAAACTTTTTGATTGTGGTGGTAATCACCAGGGGAAATATCTCATTAGGGATGCCACCCACCTTCTTAGAACCTCGGAATCCCAACATAGGTTGGTCAAGAGCCATCGTTGAGGTGCTTCAATCCTTTTTGTGGACGGTTAAAATTTCAGTTATCTTCCTTTTCACGGTCCCCTTAGATGGGAGATTTTCCCGGGGTGTTCCGCTTGTGATGGCGACGATATATAGGAGCTTACCTTTGCTAGCCTCCTTGCTCTCGCCACTAATTATGACGTTTGTAGTCTTCGAGAGAGATTTAAATTTAGGAGACTTTTCCCTGTCTCTTAGCCCCTTTTCACGTACTCGGTCAGTCGGCCCTCTTGATCAACCCTTCTGTGGCATCCTTTAATTGGATGTCATTGTCGGTGTTATGGTTGTAACCTTTATTAAAGTGGGATTTCTTTAACTTGTCAAACCGAGTTGTCTCTCTGATAGGGTAACGACTCGGATTCCTCCTCTCCTAATTTTGTGTTGGTACAGTCTTGATAGATCTTCTCTCGAGAGACGTTCAACGACGTATTCTTCTCACACCGTCCCAATATACCTCGGTCATAATCGTCTCTCTGTCGGTGGGACTTCTTCCTTGTCGGTTGACTGGAGTTGGTGTCAGCAGAAATAGGGTTTTTGAAATGTGTGTTCAGCTTGTTCTCTAAGATCATGTAGGACCGAGCCATGCTCTACATCTCCTGAGTGGTTCTCACCTTCTTCCTTCCGATCTTTAGCCTAAATGGATGATCACGCAGAAGGCCATTCTCGAAGATCCAACACTTAAGACCTTCTTTGGCTCTCTTCACCTCAATAGTAACTTGCATGAAACAGTCAATATACAACCGCAAACTCTCTTTCTTCCCTTGAACGATCCCGCTCAAGGCAACTACGATCATCGACTGTCTCTTTTAAGTAGTAAAATACACTGAGAACTATTCACGAAAAATAGCCCATGATTCAATGCTCCCATCCAGCAAGCTATTGAACCATAGCCTGGGCGGACCAACCATAGTTAAGGCAAACAACTTGCATTTGGAAGCCTCGTCAGCACTAAAACAGTTCAGTCGATCATTGACGAGTTGCATATGCTCGTTTGGATTTCCCTTTTCTTCGTACTCACCTAGGTTGGAAAACTTCTCCATGGATTTTGGTATTTTGTTTTACAAAATCCTGGTGCACAATGGATGATTTTGTGGAACCTTTAACGATCGGTTTTCTGCTTGATCTAAGGGAGGAACATGACTGCCTCGGTCTCCCTTGAGACTTTATGGAGGACTTTGATGATTTTTTGCTCCTCTGATGATTCTTAGATTGAGGAGCTTCATCTTTTAGTTGCGGTCGGTTATGGGCATAGCCTCTTGAACTGTGTTCCCTCACTGAGGCGCGTTGTGGAGGCATTCTTCAAGGCAAAGCAACATTTCTTCTATCTCTTATGAATTTGGCTGCCAAACGAAGTTTATACATGTTGTTCAACAACTCGTTAGAGCCTTGTAGTCCAAGGCTAGCTCGTAACACCTGAGAGCCATGTAAGGCTTCAGGTTGTGAGACTGTAGGTGGAATCAGAGAAGTGATCAAAGGAGTTTGGACATATCCAACTATCTGAGAAATTTGGATCAGATCTGAATGTAACATAACTTCTTCTCATGAATTCATAATGTTTTGTAGAGGAGGTGGAGATGATTGATTAGCCGCTACTTAAATTGTGGTGGAAGCAGTAGCAACGCCTTCTCGCGAAGGAAGTGGCTATAGATCTAGCCATTACTTGAAAGCGTAAGAGTCATAGATCTAGAAATTCGTGGAATAAAAGTTGAAATAATGCTTGATTGGATCAAACGTTCGATTTTGAAGACTCTCGATTCAATGACTTGAAAAGATCTCAAACTAGTTCATTAAAAAGCAAACATAAAATCGTGAAGAACACAACAATTAAAAACTAGAAATGGAGTGATAATGTATCAGCAAATTTGAACTTCCAATAGTGACTAATATTTGACCAAGTAGATCAGTGACTCATACTTTATAATGTTTTTTATTGGATATTATTTAAGATAGAGAATTAAACCCGTCTAGATTTTAAGAAAATGATTTAAAATTACCGAATAATGATTACTTACATACTTGTATAATATTTTCTATAATCATTAATTAAATCATAGTATTATATTTGTTACGTTAGTTTTAAAATATAACAAAAAATTGATATAGTAAAATATTATATATATATATATATATATATATATATATATATATATATATATATATATATATATATATATATATATATATATATTATGATTTTGTTTATCTTTAAATTAGAAAAAAAATTATCAATAGTAAATTTTTATAGGAAACAGTTATAAGAATATTAAAAAGGACGTTCAACATTAAATTTGAATAAAATATTGTTTTCTATTTTTACTTTTTGGTTTGTTTTTTAATTATATTAATTTTTTTTAAAATTTCAAATCCAAATCCTAATTAATATAGTTTTTCACAAATACTTATTTTGATATGTATTGACAGTTAGACTAATAAAAAAAGATTTATTTCAATTGAATTTAGAGAAATAAGAAATGTGTTCAAATAATTTTAAATCGTTATTTAATAAATAATTTATATTTCATTAAATTATATTAATATTTTAAAATAATTGAGATGATTCGGTAGTTATTGATGGTGTAAATTTAATGTCATATTTTTTTTTATATTATGTTAAAGTTGTTGAATTTAATGTAAATTTTATTTTTTATATTTACTAATTTCATGTAATTATTAGTATATCTTTAGATATCAAATCTTATATAAAAAAATCTTTAGCTCTAAAAGAACCATAAGTGAATAATTCTTGATTTTCTTTTAACTAAAATTAATAAATTTTATGATTACACGCATGCCAAATCAAATCAAATAATTAACAATTAAAAACCTAAATCTTCATGCCGTAAAAAACGTTACAAGTCCATAAAAAAAATCTATATATATTATATTAATGTTACGCAGTAGGTATATGTTTAGACTAGAACATTCTGGTATACAAAGAAAGCCTTAAGAAACCGACGTTACCGTGTTTGTTAATTGTTTTCTGTGGAGGTGCTTTTCTTTCCCTTTTTCTATTATTAACCCAGTCCATTCCCAATTTCTTTCCATTCCTTCTCTTTCTTTTCCTTTCCACTACGCATATTTTCTTCTCTGATTTTCCTTTTTCTTCCTCAAAGGAAAGGGAAAATCTTCAAATTTTAACGTAGCGATTCGATTCGATTCCTACGGATTTCTTTTCAATGGCGGAAGAACATAGATGCCAAGCTCCGCGTCTCTGCGCTAACAACTGCGGTTTCTTTGGGAGTCCCGCCATGCAAGATCTCTGTTCTAAATGTTACCGTGATTTGCAGCTCAAGGAACAGCGGTCTTCGTCGGCGAAATTGGTTCTCAATCAAACCCTAATTCCTCAAGCGGTGGTTTCTCAGGAGGTTGTTGTTGTTCACCCTTCTTCGGAGGTGGTTTCGTCTTTGCCAGCGGTGGCGGTGGAAGCTGTTGTTGGAACATCGGAGCAGCCGAATCCGAATCGGTGTGGAAGCTGTAGGCGGCGCGTGGGGCTGACGGGGTTCAAGTGCAGATGCGGGTTGACGCTGTGTGGGTGCCACCGGTATCCGGAGCAACACGGGTGTGAGTTCGATTTTAAGGGAATGGGGAGAGAGCAGATCGCGAAAGCGAATCCGTTGGTGAAGGGAGAGAAGTTGAACAAGATCTGAACGGGTGAACTGGGAAGGGTATTGTTGTAATTTCGGGTTTATGATTGGTTTGTTTCAAAAAGGGGAAAAAGTGTTTGGATTTGGTTGTATGGGTCGGATTATCCGTTTCTCATACGGGTTATTCGGGTGGGTGGGGATTCGGGAATTGTCCTTTCATTTCGTTGTTATCATTTCATGTGTTAATAGTATTAGTTACTAGCAGTATAAAAAAAATTTGATTTTAGTTTCATAATTTTCTATAATTATTCTTTTATTTTGTTTTGATTCTCCGTTGTTTTTTGTTGTATCTAATTTGTCGGGAAAAAACATGTTTTATGAATCAAGATAAAAAGTTTGAGTTACATCCATGCGATTATAATGTTCTTGAGTGTGCACTGTGCATCATAACTGTGCCGAATTATAGACATCAAATTGATGTGTGTTTAATTCTTAAAAATGAAGAAACAAAATCAGAAAACTATCGAAGAGGATGAGATTTTTTGTATAAATGCACTATAAGGATTATTAAGATTAAAATATATACGGTGATATCCAGCTATGAATTTTCAGTTTACTCAATCTTCTGTTTTATTTATGTGGATGTTTTTTCTCTTATTCTGATGACTAGGGGTGACAATTGAATCTATTAAAATAAAATTTATTTAATTTATTTATTAAAAAATTCATTCAATTAATCCACTACATAAAAAATGAGTTAATAGTTGATTGGATTAAATTAATTTATTTAAATTTATTTTCAAAAAAATAATTTTTTTAAAAGAATTTATTTTTTTTCAAAAAACGATTTTTTTTTTAAAAAAACCCGATTTTTTTGGTTAAAAAATAGATTTTTTCTAAAAAAACAAAATTTTTTCCAGAAAAACAATTTCTTTTTGAAATAAAAAATTGTTTTTTTTTCGGAAAAAAACGATTTGTTTTCAATAAAACCGATTTTGTTTTCGAAAAAAACCAATTTTTTTTTGAAAAAAAACAATTTTATTTCTCGAAAAAAACTGAACTTTTTTCCCAAAAAAAATTGAATTTTTTTCACGAAAAAAACTGAACTTTTTTTCTATAAAAAATTGATTTTTTTTCAAAAAAAAAATCAATTTTTTTTAATAAAAAAACCATTTTTTTAAAAATTAAAATATTTTTTTTTTGAAAAATATAAAAAAGTTGAATTTTTGTCAAAAAAATTCAATTTTTTTTCAAAAAAATTCGATTTTTTTTTCCAAAAAAAATACGTATATTTTTTCAAAATATAAAAAAATTGAATGGATGAATATTCATCCATTAAAAATATGTTAATGGATGGATGGGATAAATTTTATTCTTAACAGATAAATTGGATGGAATAATTTTAAGAAAATTTTAGTAGATTGTTAATGGACTAATGGATTATTTATCTCCATCCATTAGCAATTAAATTCATATTCATTCAATTCATACATTTTGTCACCCCTAATTCTGACCTCTCTTTTTTGTGGGAGTGCTCACCTTCTCTGTCCCACCGCTATCATATGAAATTGCTAAGAGTGTGCTCAAAATTTGGGTTGAGCTTTAAAATTGCTATCAGCGGGAGATGTTCTTAGAACTTTTGACCTCCATGAAAAGATTTTTACCCTTTAACAAGAAGATCAATCTTCAATTACACAATTTTACACGGCGTTAAAGAAAAAACATTACACAAACATGAGAGAAAATCAGAGAGAGATTCAGAAATATGGACTGTTGTGAGATAAAAAAGGAGAGATAAACGACTGAGAGGAGTCAAGGCTGATAACGAGAGGGCTTATGCGGATCTGACGACAACATGTTATGTAAACAATCTGCCAGAGGACTTAGGCTCCAGAATTGGTTAGAAAGTTTGAAAAATAGGGTAGGGTGAGTGATGTATACATTGCACGTAAGAGAAATAAGTAGGGTAAAATATTTGCATTTGTTAGATATGAAGGTATTAAGAATGAGAGATGGCTGGAGAATAATCTTAAAGATGTCTGGTTCGGTTCATTCAAAGTGAGAGTGAACATTTCAAAATACGACCGACCGAAAAGAGACCTTACTTCCCAGGGTAGAGAAGAAGCAAGGCATAAACATCAGTTTCAAGGATTTAAAAAGCAGAATGGGGCAGCAAGAAGCGAGAAGTATCAAAGCACCAGGGTCCAAGGTGAATCATACGCAGACGCGATTAGAGGTCCAGAAAAAATCCAAAATGCTGGGAGACCTAAACATATTCATGAAGTACATAAAACGGAGGGCCAGTTTCAGGGAGGGCTGTCTGTCAATATAAACGACGATGAAATGCAGTGGGCCAGAACAGGCTTTGTAGGTCGACTTCGAAAAATAGAGGAGGTAGATACCATACAACAGAAAATGGTGGATGAAGGTATAGTTAATGTTCAAGCGATTCCAATGGGGGAGATATGGTGTTCCTGAAGGCTGATGAAGAAGAGGATCTGAATACAATGGTAAAGGATTCTCAGGAGGTATTCAATCAATGGTTTTCTATGTTGAGAGCTTAGGAACATAGAGATGGCACGGGTGCAAGGTATATTTGGTGTAAAATATATGGAGTACCTATCCACGCGTGGAGGAGAAATGTGTTCGTAATACTTTCAACAAACTTCGGCAGCTTTATCAAGATGGATACAGAAACTGAAGAACTCAAAAGATTGGATGTGGCGAGAATAAAGGACAATCAAAATCCAAATCAATGAGGAAATGTACAAAGTTAGAGTCATAAAAGAACAATGCGACTGCAAAAATCCTGAAGGATTAGGAAGTAGGGGAGGCAGATACAGTAGTTGGATGGAATATGAAAGTGATGAGTCTGAATATTCATTCATACCTCATTCCATTGTTTCAATGGAGGAGGAAGAAGATGCATTGAAAATCGATAAAAATTATGAGCAATTAATCAATGAGCTGATTTTGGAAAACGGCGTTGGGCGCGAGGAAGAAAATGAAGGAGTAGAAGTATTGGGAAAGACAAAAGTAGTAAATGAAAGTGACAAGGAGAGGCAAAAGGGAAAGGGGTGCGAGAAAGAAAAGGAGGAAAAAAATGTATTGAAAAAAGGCATTAATGAGGTAGGAACAGATGAAGAAGAGCAAATTGAAGAAACCGAGAAAGTTGAATCAAAAGCTAAGAGTGGCCCACCAAGGTATAATGAAGAGCATGAGAAGAGTCAAAGGGATGGCATAAGCAGTGCATTAAAGGAGAAAGAGATACTTGGACAGGGTGTAGGCCACGTCAACTTAGAAAGAGATCATGAGGATACTGAAGTGGGCCCAACACAAGATATCGGCCAGGCTAAGCTAAATGGATCCAACGAAAATTTTCTTGTAGAGTTGGTAAATAACACAAATACATTGCAAGAAAGAGAAAAAGGGGGTGACGGAAACCATAGTTTAATATCGGAAGACGTTAATTTCAAGAATCAGAGGGGAAACAATAATGAAGATAAGGCGCCAAGTAAGACAATAAGGAGACCATCAAAGGAGGTTCCAGGTTCAATTGAGGATCTAGTCAAAGAACAAATTAGAGAGGAGGAGACGTCAAAGAAACAAATGTCGTCGAGAAGAGTAGGGAACACGAAGAAGAAAATTGCAGAAAAAGGAGGGCGACAAGCACAGGAGTACAAGGATAGAAGACTAAGAAGATACAGAATCTTGAAAGAAAAAAAGAAAATATGGAGGAAGAAGAGAAAAGAAGAACAGAGGTGCAACTGCAGCCAACGCTTCAAGATGGAAAATTCAACTCATGATAACGAAGTAAGCTTGATATCTAATGATCTGGATAGAAGAAATTGGACACTGTTGCATGGAAATGCTAGAGAAGTTGCAAAGGACGTGTGGGACTTAGGTAAAGAATTCGGATTAATTCATAAGGGAGAGGAGGGAGAAATCATTCAAGTGTTAGAAAGGGAAGTGAAAGGTAAGGAGATAACAGGATAGTCGGAGCAGTGCTAGGAGTTATGCGGTATTCAAAAATCAAATAATTATGAAGCTGATTTCATACAACATAAGAGGCCTAGGGGGTTTGGCAAAGAAAAAGGAGATAAACAGATTAATACAAAGGCATAGGCCTAAAATGATATGTATACAAGAAACGAAAATGGAAAATGTTGACAGAAACGTATGTTCAAAGATATGGGGTATAAAAGATTTCGAGTTCGCGTTCAAAGAAGCAGTAGGGAGAGCTGGAGGTCTGTTGGTGTTGTGGGATTGCAATAGTCTGAAGATGAACAGTATATCGATGATGGATTATGCTATGATAATGGAGGGTGAGTATGGAGAAGACAAGAAAAAAGTTAATTTTGTGAATATATACGCTCCTTGTGAAGGTAGGAAGAAAGCGGTTTTGTGGTCAGAGTTACAACAACTTATCGAAGCAAAAAATGAAGATAGATGGTGTTTGAAGGGTGATTTTAACGCAGTGAGGGCAGAATCTGAAAGAAAAGGAAGTAGTGAAAATTTTAGAAGGGATGAGATTTGAGTTTTCGACGACTTTATAGTGGAATCTGACCTCATTGATCTTCCGTTACAAGGCAGAAAGTTTACATGGGCCAGGCCAGGAGGAACGTCTATGAGCAGGCTGGACAGGTTCCTTATTTCGGAAGCTTGGAATAGGACATGGCCGACAAGTGCTCAATGGTGCCTGGACAAAGGCTTGTCAGACCATTGTCCGATCATGTTAAGTGAATCAATCCTAAACTGGGGCCCCAAACCGTTCAGAATGTTGAATTGCTGGAAAGACATGGAGGGTTATCACAATTTTGTCAAGGAAAATTGGAAGGAGTTTCAAGTGGAGGGTTAGGGGATGTATGTCTTAAAAGAAAAGTTTAGGCTGATCAAAGAAAAATTAAGAAGATGGCACAAAGAACACACCCAAAACATAGGAGAAAAAATTGCGGAAGCGAAAAAGGAGTTAAATAAATTAGAAATTAAAGGAGAGACAGTGTGTTTGTCAGAAGAAGAGGTGAGGTTAAAAAGAGAGTCAGAAATAAATCTGCATGAGTTATCAAGGTTGAATTGTAGTATACAGTGGCAGAAATCAAGAGTCAGATGGTTAAAAGAAGGGGATGCAAACTCGAAGTACTTCCATGGTTGCGTTAGTAAAAGAAGGAGGGAGAATGAGATTTTAGCTCTAGAAGAGAATGGAAGGAATTTAAGTGGAGTGGAGGAAATAAAAGAAGCCATATTCAATTACTTCCAGAACCAGTTTAATGCTAGAAATTCTGTCGCAATACCGGCAAATATGAATTTTAATAAAATCGAAGGTGAGCAGAGTAAAGCTATGGTTCGGGAATTTTCTGAAGATGAAATTCGGGCAGCAGTGTGGGAGTGTGATAGCGATAGGAGTCCGGGGCCTGACGGGATAACGTTTGGGTTTATCAAAGAGTTCTGGGAAGATTTAAAGCACGATGTGTATAGGGTGTTGGCAGAATTTCATGCAAATGGGCGAATGGTAAAAGGGGTGAATAACTCGTTTATGGTGCTGATTCCGAAAAAGAAAAATCTAACCAAAATAACAGAATACCGTCCTATTTCATTGGTTGGAAGCATATATAAGGTGATTTCAAAAGTGTTGGCAAATAGAATGAAAAAGGTGATTGGATCAGTCATTGCAGAATCTCAGTCAGCTTTTATAGCAGGGAGACAAATTTTGGATGGTATCATGGTTGCAAACGAAATAGTGGATGAGGCGAAAAAGAAGAAAAAGGAAGTTATCATATTTAAAGTGGATTTTGAGAAGGCATACGATTCGGTAGACTGGAATTTTCTAAAAATGGTGATGAATAAGATGGGATTCCAGGAAAAATGGATAAGCTGGATTTCGGAATGCCTTAATTCATCTCGTATCTCGGTTCTAGTTAATGGAAGTCCCACCAAGGAATTTAAGATGACGCGCGGACTAAGGCAGGGAGATCCACTGTCTCCGTTCTTATTCTTAATAGTGACAGAAGGTTTTAATATGTTGATGAAAGAAGCTGTAGTGGCGGGTATGTATCATGGATATAAGTTCGAAACTGGAGAAGATCGATTCACCCATTTGCAATATGCAGATGATACATTGATTATTGGAGAAAAAAAGTGGTCTACTATAAGGATTATCAAATCGAATTTACTGTTGTTTGAAATTATGTCGGGGTTAAAGGTGAACTACAATAAAAGTGTGTTATCGGGAGTTAACATTCCGCAGACGTGGTTGGAAGAGACAGCAAAGATCCTGCATTGTAAAATTGGAAGAATGCCTTTCAATTATCTAGGACTACCGATCGGTGCAAGCCCTAACAGAAAGGAAACTTGGAAGCCGGTGGTTGATGCGGTGAGATCAAGATTGTCGTGCTGGAAGAGGAAACATATATCGATAGGGGGAGAACGGTGATTATCAAATCAGTATTGCAAGCTCTACCAGTCTACTATCTCTCCTTTTATAAGGCTCCGACAGGTATAGTCTCCATCATTGAATCTCTATTAAAACGATTTCTCTGGGGCGGAGGTGAGGGTAGGAAAAAAATCAATTGGGTTCATTGGGACAAAGTGTGTAGGACTATAGATGAGGGTGGTTTAGGTATTAGAAAATTGAGGGATTTCAATCTGGCTCTACTAGGAAAGTGGGTGTGGAAAATCAATTTTGAGAGGAGAGGTATTTGGTACAAGGCCCTAGATAATAGATATGGGGTGAGAGGGGCTAGTACAGTGGGGAGTTTAAGAGATGGCTCTAGTTGGTGGAATAGCATCATGAACCTTAATGTTGGAGATTGGATCCAAGATTCTCATTATTCCGTAAAGGAGGTGTATAAGGGTCTGCTTGCTCAAGAGGATAACCCGGCAAATCCAGAGTGCGTGAAAGCGTGGCATAAATCTGTACCGAAGAAAGTCTCGTGTTTAGTTTGGAGAATTTTTCAAAACAGAGTGGCTACTAGAGATAACTTAATTAGGAGAGGTGTGAGTCTAAATGGTCACAGTCTATGCATAGGGGATTGTGGCAAAGAGGAGTCGGTGTGTCATATCTTTTTCGAATGTCCGGTCGTTGCGAGGGTTTGGTATGATATGTGTCGATGGTTGAAAATATCAACTGTGATGCACAATGACAGTTTATCGCACCTGAAGCAATTCGAAGGGCTGATCGATGGTGACAGAAAATTGAGAGAAAAACTTCAAGTAATATGGTTTGCGTGTGTATGGATTATTTGGAAAGCAAGAAACAAAAAGATATTTCAGAATAAGAACTTTGAGTCAGAAAGCTTATTAGAGAAGGTCAAATTGCTTGCGTGGAAATGGTTGAAATGTAGAGGAAAAGATTCGAACCTTAATTTTGCTATGTGGTGGTTGAATCCTAGGACATACATAGGATGTATTGAAGTATAGTAGCAGGGAATTACATATCTGATAGTGGTGCAAAGGTATCTGTCTTGGCTGGTTGAGCTATCATTGCAGGTAACAGGTGAGCCCATATATCTGCTGTTCATAACAGATTTAGTGGAGGTATTTTGGAAGATATGCGAAGTTGTAGAATTGCCTCGAGGCTATCAAATTTTGAAGTTGGAATTTAGGCCTGGGTGGCTGTAGCCGTGTGTTTGAGGGAGGTGGTGGGGTAGTGTTACCAAGGTTGGTTGTTGTAGTCAGTAGAGTTTGTTTTGCATTCTGGGTGTTACGCTTGGCTTCATAGGGAAGATTTCTGAAGTGTTGGCATCAGTCCCCTAGAGCAAGTGGGCCTCAAACCATGCAGGGTTGGGTGGTGGTTTGCTAGTGGAGATTAGGTAGGTTTTGCAAAGGGTGGCTGATTGAGCATTGGAGTTAGCTAGTTTCCTTTGTCTGAAGTTTTAGTGCAGCTAGCTGGTTGTGGGGGGTTGCCAAGTAGATTTAGCCCAAGGTCCAACTGCCTGTGTTGTTTATTTTGGTCTGCAGGAAGTATCTTTGAGTGTTGGTTGGTTTTAGAGCTCTCGATCGTGGAAGTACTGGCTGGTTTTGGAGTTTCGGGCATGGTGGGGTTTAGTCGATTGGTGGGAGCAGCAATTGGTGTTCTCCTTGGATATTGCTTGTAGTTTGTCAGCAGTTGATTTGGGTGGTGTTGGTGGTCTTTCCGCTAGAGCCAGTTCGGTTTAGTTGTTAGGTTCCAAGGCGGTTATCAGTGGTAATGTTATTTTATTTAGTGTTTCAGCAGAGGAATGAGGATTTCTGGCCTAGTCGGTTAGTCTATGTGGAGGTTTCGATATTCTAATTGGTAGAGGAGGTGCTGAGTCTTTTATGCAGGAGGTTGGGAGTTTTATTCTAAGTGGCCAGACTGCAGGGCACAAGTCGGCTGCTTTCTTATCTGCATTCTGCAGATATTCTATATTCTGGCACTGGTATTGGATGGTGGATTAATTATATCCTGTTGTGGTCTTCTTTTTTGGGTTTTCTTGCTTCATCATCGACTCGAATTGCTGCTCAGTTTATGTTTACCTCGGTGTTTGTTGTGGCAGTTCATATGTCCTTCTAAATTTTGCAGTGATTCGGCTTATGAGATGGTTATTGCTGGTGGCAACTAGCAGACGATTTTTCTTAGGGGGCTGGCTTGGTTAGTAGGGTGCTTTTTGTTAGTAGCCTGTTCGTGGTAGGTGCTTTGGAACCTCTGGTATTGGATTTGGAAGCTTTGGCAGCTTACTGTGATTATTTGGATTTTCATTTGTAGGGATTTAGATTCAGAATTTTCTTCTTAGATTTTACAGTTGTAGGTGCTGTTAGTTTGTTCAGGGGTTCTATTGTTAGTTTTCCTTTGTTGGAGACTTGGTGTATGTTTAGCACTTCTTGTGCTGGTTTTTAATAAATTTGCTTTTGGCCTTTTAAAAAAAAACACGGTGTTAAAGAAACTTTGGCAGAATTTGGTGAATTTATGCCTCTTCCAACATGTTGTTGTCCGATTAAATGTACTTGCAACCTCATTCATGTTCCAAATTATGCTTATGATTGCGTTTGATTTTGATTCTCTAAAAAATAAGAGACTTAGTTGTTTTGCCTATGATTTAAACTGATATTTTTGTCTCACTAGAGACAACTTTTTTGTCCATAATATAAATTATTTAAAATATAAAAATCCATTGTAGTTTCTATTAAAAGTTATTTTAAACTCTCTCATATTATTATATATTATTATTTATGTGTAGTAGTATATTTTACTTTATTTTATTTGTCTTAAATGTGTGTGTGATTAACTCATAATGTTTATTGAAAACTTCTCGTGTTTTTACAATACACTGATCACTCAAACAGACACAGTCAGACAAGCTTTAAAGGTTTAAACCAGATTTGATCATAAATTCTAATTCTTCACTTTAGCTTGATTCATAAGGATAATTTGATCTTAATCAATCATCTTGTGCATCTTTGACCACTTGATCTAATTCTGGTAGTTGCTTGTCCTCAAGTGTTGCTATCACCACTTCAAGTTTTATTACTACTTCAGATGTTGTCATCACCAAAACTATGACATCATTAAGGCTAAGCAGTTGCTTCTTGAATCTTTCTATCCATGAGTTTAATCATCTTGAATTACTTCTTAATTATACTTGCAAACACATGAATCCACAAAGCAAACTTAAGGGTTATTCTTATTAGGGGGTTTCTACCTCACATTAACGTTGTTGTTTTAATATTTATAACAAAGGTTTCTCCTTCCACAAAAGGTAGGGGTCAACGTAATGCCAAGCACGATCATATGTCAATTAAGGAGATTTTGGATATAGTGTAGTTGGTTACATGGGTTTTTGTCGAGGCTCCTTCTAATGAGATTGCTATTCCGTTGTAGGATGCCATTTAGACAACTTCGGGTGTAAATGGATTTACCGACTTGTGTGGAAATATTTCAAGCATTGAAGGCATGGTTCCTGATAATATTTATTCTTTTATTGTGGATTATGGTCTTGGGACATATTAGCTGGGTCGAAATGCTCAAGAAGATTTTTCATGTATAAGAGAGAATTTGAAGGAGGTAAAGAAGAAGATATATTTTACCGCCCAAAATTTAGATGACCTTTAGGTAAGATGTGGAAATTTGAAGAAAGTTGCAATACAAGATTAATCTTGGGCTAAAGATGAGTAGAAGAAGAAAGGCAAGCTCGAATCCTTGGAGAAAAAAGGTTCAAGTTTTGATTGACGAGATGTCCAAGGTGAAAAAATAGATATGGGTGTAAGACAAGGAGATTTATTAGTTGAAGTTGGATGATGCTACTAAGTACAAAAAATATTTTGATGCTACTTTAGAACGGGTGCTCCTCCGCTACCCAGAGGTTGGTTTGGCAAAGGTTGTTTATTTTAATTTCTTTGTGCATAATGTCTTTTATGAGTGCCCTTGTTGTCATTTTGTACTGAAGAGCCTTAGTTTCTCGTTTTGTTAACATTAGTGTCAAGATGAGTCTTTTTATATTTCTTCTGGTGGTGTTCATTTTTCAAGTGTTATTGCAAGTATCCATCATGGTTCTTTTTCATCTCACTGACATCCCTTGAATTTTTTACCCCTTGTGGGAACTATAGTTCGTCGAGACTTGTTCTTACTTTACCTCCAGAGTGAAGTGAAACTTTGAGCCTTTCCCCAACAAGTTTCAAGGACTGAGTTAATTTTACACTGTCAGTTTTGAACCATGGTGGTTTATTAGACCTTTTTTAACTGTAATTTTGTTTTTTTTTGTCTGTACTATTTCTACAAAGATATAAAAAACATCACTTTTATTTTTTTTCACCTTGTATTGTATTACTATGTTTTTATCAAGCCTAATCCAGGAGGAACTTTATCATAGTCAGTTCAAATTTGAGTAGAATATTTTTCATCGTCGATCCTAATATAGGGAGACAATATTTATCATCTTCAATTCCAATTCAAAGAGAGTAATTATCGTCAAATTTGAGGAGATTATTTTATCGTCATCGATCCCAATCTAGGGAGGTTATTTTATCATCGTTGATCCCAATCTAAAAAGAGGGTTTTATCATCGTCGATCCTAATTTAAGAATGATATTTAGCATTATTGATCCCAATATGAGGAGATTATTTATCATCGTCAATCCTAATCCAGTGAGAGTCGTTATCATTATTGATCCCAATATGTGAAAAGTATTTATCTTCATGGATATCTATTTGGTAAAGAGCATTTATCTTCTTCAATCCTAATATAAAAATAGTATTTATCGTCAAAGATCCTAATCTAGAGTGGTATCTATCTTCAACCTATTGTTGAAAAACTCATCATAGTAAATAGTAACTTGTTAAAGCTCATGCTTGTGTTTACAGTGAAAATTAGTAAACAAAAACAAGTTTCATTTTACTTAAGGGATTAAACTCGAAAAGATCCCAGGACATATTTATGTGAATCATAAGTTTTGAACAAGTTTGACATCAAAGTCGAAATGTAAGGAAAATTAAGAATAATGACTGAAAGTAACTGTGAAATTGAAATGCAAGAAAAATTAAATAAAATGACTGAAACTAATTCAATGCAGTAAATGACTAATATAAAGACTTTAATTTGTTAAAGTGGAACACATGTACGTACATACTTGATTCTTTTCTCACAAACACACGTATACTTTGAGTTTTACTCAATTTTGTGTACAAATGCGGACTTCTAAAACTAAACGTGAGTACTACTTATATACTAATCCTAAGTTAACCGTCTACAACAGTCAATGAAGCAAAATACGCAACGTCTTATTCTCATGCAACCTTCGCCTTGGACAGGCTTCTACAAGTCTTTGAATAGTTGTTTGATCTTATCCAATTACGCCTCATTCGACAGCATAAAGTAAACGTCTTGGGAACTCTCAATTTCACTAAGTCCCAAAAACCAACAAACTCCCTGGTCTATGTCTACTTTCCATTTCGACAAAAGTTAAAACTACTTATTTGATAAATCAAATCCGTCGAGATCCTCATGGTCATAACTGACCATTTCGAATTTTCAACAAAAGCCATTATTACACTATCCTTATCACATTTTTGTAATTATGCTTATGTCAAAAATCTAAGATAACACATTGCCCCCCAAAATGCCATGTTTCAATTTTGAATCAAAAGTAGAAAGGTGACATTTTTTAATATATTTTCAATATTGTTCAAATCCTTTTGTTGGCGTCGTTGTCATCATTACCACTTTAATTCTCATTGTCATTTTGCAAAAGATCTTCTCAGAAATTTCATCATTTCTCCTATTTTATAGAAGATCATGCATTTGCAAGTTTCATTAACTGCATCACTCCGATCAACTCTCCCACTTCTTGAAACATGAATCGTTTCATGTCAACATGGGTACGCCAAGTGTTCGTCACTGACAAGAAACATGACTCTATAAATACTTACTCCATATTCTATTCTCGTCTTCTTCGTTTTCGCTATCAACATCTCACACAGACAAAACCATTTTTTGCAACAAACTTTCAAACTTCAACAATGGCCGCCAACACTTCAACTTCCAAACTTGATACTAGGAAAAATCATTTGGCGTTTAAAATCCCACCAGAAGAATATGAACAAGGAAGATATTTTATTCCTGAACCACCAATGGCTAAAGAAAAAATCACTATTTAGGCTAATTAGGTACTTGTCCCTTTTTCCTTATCTGATAAAATGGTTGCGTTCTTAGGACCATACCCAGCTGTTAAATCACAATCTGGGAAAGTAAAGAACTTCTTCTCATATTATCCCATTACCATGCTCTCAGCATTCGAGGAATGCTCTCTCGATCTGTCTTTTATGGAAATACATGCGCGTGTCTTTCGTTCTGCCCCCTACTTAAAACAAAGAGTACCTTGTCTGCCTTGACAAAGTCTGACTCCAGAGAAAAGACCAATGGGAAAAAATATGCATCTTCGAAGTAATTCAAATTTCTAGAACTGGCCCCAGGTACAATCTAGCCATGTTGCTCACGTCTATCTTCTTTTGGGAAGGTTCGACCAACACTTTTCATTTCCCTTGTGGAATGCTTAGGCTGAATTTGTTCGACGTGGCAGCTATCACAAGCCTTAACCCTGAAGGTGTGAAAAACACAAGAAAAGCGGGTTTGAATTGGTTTTTTAAAATAAAAACTATTTTCTAAAGAATAATCCCCTTTACAAATAATCTTCACTTTCTGATAATAAAGCAAGAGAGCTGAAAAGAAAGAACATAGTATATTTATACTAGTTCACTTGAGAAAACCTCAAGCTAGTCTAGTACACCCGCCAAGGTGATTTTGCCTCTCTCAAGCGAGGTCTTAATCCACTATAACTAAACTGATTACAATTACACTAGCAACTGCTGGTGACTAACAATAACCTCTAAGACACACTAGTCCTAGACTTCTTAAGAATTCTGACATAACCGGTCCCTTAAGGAATACAATGCACAAGCTAAACTGCAAGTGACTAACATCACTAAAACTCACTGTCTTAGTCTTCCTAAAGCTTCTGACCTACCCGGTCCTTTAGGGAACACAAACAACTGTTTGTTACAAAGGTTTGTTTACAATAATGATGCTTCTACACAAGCTGATAAGTAAACAAATTTAAGAACAATTTGACTTAAGAATGATATGAGCAGTAGAGCGTATTAACAGTGAAAATTAGTCTTGTTAGCTGCTCATTCTTGAAGTCTTCAAGCCTTTATATAGCCATGCATGTGATATGATCGTTGAAGGATATTTCAAACATTTCAGAATTATGGCGGCTTGAAAGATCGTGGGGAACAAATAGTACATTTGAGTCCGCCCTATCCGGAGTAGAGCAAAGCGTCCTTGTACTGTTTTACTATTGTACCACGTTGCTTGGTCTTCTCAACTTCCAGACTTTAGAGGCTTCTGAGAGCATGAGTTAGAAGAAGGGAAAACGTAACTTAGTTCTCAAGAGCTTCAAGTCTTCAGAGTCTGCAGAGCTACATCTTCAGAGTCTTCAGCACTTGGTCTTCAGAACCCATTGTCTTAGAAGTATAAGTCTTCAGCATCTGGACTTTGTTCATCAAAACTTCTTTCTTCAGATCTTCAGAACTTGTTTTCTTAAGTCTTCAGCATGTGGACTTTGTTTATCAAAACTGTTGTCTTCAGATCTTCAGAACTTATTTTCTTAAGTCATCGTATCAGAGTCATATAACTTCAGAGTCTCTCGAAGCAAATGCTACTGTTCAGCAGAACATATGTAGCGCAGAAGCGGAACAATTCTCTTCTAATAACTTAGCCACTCTATTTATCAGAAGCAGAACCTGTTTGTTAAATTCTCAAAAATAACAAACATTAGAATACCAAAATTGTTCATACAAACATACTTGTTTGTTATCATCAAAACTCAGAGGTATTATTGTAGAGCCAAACCTTGTTCTAACAATCTCCCCCTTTTTGATGATGACAAAACTATGTATTTTGATGACACAATTTTGTACATAACATAAAAAAGGTAACCGAAATAAGAAGGTTAAGGAATACTTATCCTTCAGATGAGAATCTCCCCCTGAGTCTCAGACTGGATGAAGATCAAATATCCTGACTTGCGAACCTTCTGGGTGAACTCCCCCTGGTTGTAATAGGTCAGATATTGAGATCTTGAATCAATTTCCAGAAGTCTATTGTACCAATTGAGATCTTGAAATATCATAGTCAAACACATTGGATGCCAAAAATATTCAAATTTCATATTTCCTGAAAAAGAAAACAAGAAGACAAATCTAACAGAAACATAATTTTATTGGTTAGAATGTAAGCAACTTGTTTTCAGAATTTGATTATGTGAATCAAAATATTACGTTCATATTATACTTCTCCCCTTTTTTTTCATAATAAAAAAGTTGAAATTTTCATTAATACCAAAAAGATCAAAAGATCAAAACAAGATGGAATCCTAAGGAGTAGAGCCAAAATGAAAAATAAAAGCCTATGTGCCTATGTTCCAACGGAAGAAGGATTTGGAGACAACTTGTTCAGAATTTGTTGAAGCATATTCTGAAGAGAGTTGTTGACAATTTTTTTGCTCAGTAAAGCTTTCTTTGAAAATCTGTTGTTCTTCTTTTATTGCCTGATGATCCTTTTTGAGTTCGTCAATTGCACGTGCCAAATACGCAAAGGCAGGCTCAAAAGAGGAAGCAGGTTCAGAGATGTTGACAACTTTGACAATTCTAGCTTCTTCTGCTTGATTATTAGCCTCCTTAGCTAATATTTTAGCCTCTTCTTTGGCTAATCTTTCTGCTAGTTCCTTTTCTGCAGCTATCTTAGCTTCGGGTTCCTTCTTCTCTTGCAACCTCTTTTCAGCTTGTTGAACGAAATAACTCTTTGTCTTAACAAAAAGATCTTGAAACTTATGAAATTCCTCAGCCATCCACTGATTGAACATATCCCATGAAGCACCCAAATCAGAGGGGTCTTCACTAGAATTTGATTCATCAGAAAGTGCCTTGAACCTTGTAACCACACTGTCCTTAAAAACAGATATTTCTTCATCTAGGTTGAGAGGAAGGTCAGAGGTTTGAGTTTCAGGTAATGTTAGATCATCTTCAACAGAGTCATCAAGAATGATGATATCATTGTCTAGAGAAATTTCAGGATTATCAGTTATTGATTCTGGAGTAGGTTGTGGAGCAGTAATTGAAGTTGATGAAGGTGAGATGGTTGTTCGTGGATGTTTAGTAAGAATGTCTTCAGTGATTTGAATAATTGGAGATGATGGAACAGTTGTGACAAGAGTTGGTTAGATAACAATGGTGGAAGTTGGTTGAGATGAGGTAATTTCAAGCATAGGTGGAGTCAACTGTAAGGATGAAGGTGAAGTAGTGATTGTTTCAGTAATGGGTGTTGGAGAGGTGGTGACAACAGTAGAGAATATTGGTGGATGAGTGGATAGAAATGGTTGGGTTGATGAGATGGGAAGAGATGAAGACAAACTTCTGTCAATAGAAACCGATGCAGTGTCAGAGGGCGATTCAAAAGACTTACTTTGTTCTGGAGTGGAGGGAGTGGATGTAGATGCCATCTTCATCTTCTTTGCTGATGGTCTATCTTCATCATCACTTTTCTTTTTCTTGCCTTTCCCCTTTTTCTGAACAATTTTAGGGAGAGTATCCGGTAGATTTTCCAGATCAATCCATGCATCTAATGATTCCTCATCTTCATATCCAGCAAAATAGTTTGCTAGTTCTTCTAGATTATAGTCATTTGAAAAAGGTGGAAATCCAGAGATTTGAAATCGAACAAAGTTAAGGTCAAACTTGTTTGGAATAGTTGGTCGATGGGTGATCTTCTTAAGAAGCTTCATATTCTTTAAGTTCTTTGCCCAAAAAGGTTGTCCAGAAGATTTGTCAAGTTCCTTTGTGAACCCAGCAACCAATAAATCTTCAACTAAGCCTGACTCAATGAAAATATCAGACAATAGTCTGCCATAAGGGATATGATTTCCCTTCTTGGTGGAGCCAGTTCTTGAGTTAACTATAGATTCTCTCATAAAGTTGAACAAAATGCAAGGGAGATGTATTTTCTTTCCTTTCAATAGGAAGTATAAAACATACTTCTGTGACAAATTAATGTAATCCAATGAATGAGAGGAAGGACGATGATACATAGTTCCCAACATGTTTTTAAACTAAACTCTTAAAGTATCTTTCAAGAGCGATGATGGTGGATCCTTTTTAGATTCTAGATCAGTTCCTTCTTTGAAGATAACGGCTGTGACCTTAGCTTACCTTTGCTTATTTGGTTGAATATTGACGATTCTTAGTCCCCTTCCATCATGAGAGATTAAGTCACTGATAGTCTTTTTTGTGATGATGATTCGTCTTACAAACACAGTAGAAACAATGACATGTCTACCAGTGATTGCATGAATCCAGAAATCTTTGACCAAGTTTGGAAGTGAGGATCCTTACAATCTGTTAAAGTAGTCATTCCATCCCTGAGAAATGAGTGTACGAGTGAGATCACATCCATTATCCTTGAGGTTTGTGAAGTGAACCATGGATTCACTAAGAACTCGAAGTTCATTAACAGGTGTGTCGAGAGAGATATGACATTCTTCAGGAATAGTACACTGATATTCAAGTAACTTAGCTTTGGAGATAGTTTGAGATGATTTCGCCATTGATGAAGATAATGGAGTTGCAGAGAACTGAAGGGATTTTAGGGTTTCTAAGAAAGAAGTGTGGGATGAAGTGGTGTGAGTGAGTATATAATATGTGAGTGGAGTGAAGTTGAGTGGACGTGAAGAATTAAACATAATAATGGGGATTAATAAATGAACGTAATCATGATTTAACCAATTCCAAGGAAAGTACTGCTCACACGTTAATCACCCTTTAATTAGGTGACATGTTTTGATATCCTCAGAGTCTGGAAAACCAAAAGGTTTCCGTCTGATCAGAGACACTTCTGACAAAGCATCTTCTGATGACTGAGGTTAAAAACGAATGCTTCTTAGTTTAAATGAAAGTCTGACATCTTCAGACTCTGACTAAACACATCTGATTCTGATGAAATCTTACTCTGGACAATAGTCCATTTTCAGATGCTTCAGAAAAAATAGAAATCTATCTTCAGCTAAGGGTTTTGTAAAAATATCAGCCCATTCATGGTCTGTATCTATAAATTTTAAGCATAAAATTCCCTTCTAAACATAGTCTCTAATAAAATGATGTTTAATTTCTATGTGCTTAGCCCTAGAATGTAAGATTGGATTCTTACTTAAACAGATAGTAGCAATATTATCACAAAAGATAGAAATGTTACTCTCATGTATCTGATAATCTTCTAACTGGTTCTTCATCCACAACATCTGCGTACTGCATAGAGAGGCGGATATATATTCTGCTTCTGCTGTTGAGAGAGCAATTGTTGATTGCCTCTTCCTTGACCATGAGATCAGATTCTTCCCGAGAAACTGACAATTTCCAGAGGTGATTTTTCTTTCCAATTTGTCTCCTGCGTAATCTGCATCACAATAACCAGAAAAAGAGTACTCTGATGTTTTCTCATACATCAAGCCAAGGTTAGTAGTTTCTTTCAGATACCTTAGAATTCTTTTAACAACAATCAAATGAGATTCTCTAGGATCTGATTGAAATCGAGCACACAAATGAACACTGAAAAGAATATCAGGTCTAGAAGCAGTTAAGTATAGAAGAGAGCCTATCATACCACAATAGAGCTTTTGACAAATCTTTCCACTTACCTCTTCCTTCTCCAGAATACATGTTCGATGCATTGGAGTCTTAGCTGGTGTACAATCCATCATGTTGAATTTCTTCAGAAGTTCTTTGGTGTACTTACTTTGATGAATGTAAGTAGCCTCTGATTTTTGGTCAATTTGAATTCCCAGAAAGAACTTCAATTCACCCATCAAACTCATCTCGAATTTAGCCTGCATTAGCTTAGAAAACTCTTCACAAAGAGAGGGATTAGCAGAACAAAAAATAATATCATCAACGTAAATCTGAACTATAAGTATGTCATTTTTGAACATTTTACAGAAGAGGGTGGTGTCAACCTTGCCTCTGGTGAAGTTATTTTCTAAAAGAAAATTACTCAATCTGTCATACCAAGCTCTGAGAGCTTGTTTCATACCATAGAGAGATTTTTTAAGTTTAAAAACAAAATCTAACTTCTTAGAATTTTCAAATCCTGGAGGTTGTTTGACATAAACTTCTTCTGAAATATAGCCATTCAAAAATGCACTCTTAACATCCATCTGATATAAGATGATGTTATGATTTACAGAAAAGGAAATTAATAAGCGTATAGCTTCTAACCTGGAGACTGGAGCAAAGGTTTCTGTATAGTCTATTCCTTCTTGTTGACTATAACCTTGTGCAACCAGTCGTGCCTTGTTTCTGACAACCTCACCCTTCTCATTGAGCTTGTTTCTGAATACCCATTTAGTTCTAATAACGTGGACACCTTTAGGTTTCTGAACAAGATCCCAAACACTGTTCTTTGAAAACTAGTTAAGTTCTTCTTCCATCGCTAGAATCTAGTCTTTGTCCAGTTGAGCTTCATCAACAGATGTTGGCTCGATCAAGGACACCAAACCCAGAAGAGTTTCTTCAAAAGGTTTGAAGGCTGATCTGGTTCTGATAGGAGCATCCTTATTTCCCATAATCAATTCTTCAGGATATGAAGTTGTAATTCTGCTTTTCTTTTGTTGTGAAGGATCAGTGGGAGTAACAACAATATCAGAAGTAGGAGCTTCTGAATCTTTGGGTTCTTCTGCCTTTTCCTTGGGTTCTAAAAAACTGATTGATAATACGATTTTACACTATATATTTGGCTCAATTTACATTGAATTATTTAATCGTTTTCGTTTATTTACATTTTATTCCGCAAGTGTTAAGCTTATTTCCAAGTATTTTATCTCAAGTGACTTGTATAAGAAAAGAAGAGAAAAGAGAAGAAAAGAGAAGAAAATAAGGCGCTTGACAGCAAAAACCAGATTCTGCACTCAGGGCGCATGGCGACCGTCACAGGTCCATGGTGACCGTCATAGTACTTTAAGTAGTGACCCTCGTCACACGACTATGGCGACTGGCACAAGCATAATTCCCAGAATTTAAGTTTAAGTTACGTGGACCACTCAACGGTATCAATTTAACTCAAACCACATTCAACAAGTCTTTAGAAAGTATCGGCCACTAACACCCACCTGGAGATATTCTCTCCTTGTTTCACGACAACTACTGAAGGCTATATATGGAAGCAGTTTTCTACACGGGCACGTGTCCGTCACCTCTCTCGATACCTAGTTTATGCCATTTTTCTGCAGTCGAAGCTTTTGATTCACCTTCCTTTGTTCTTCCATTTTTTGTTTTCTCAGTACTTAAAAAGCATTAGCTTCCTACACCGGAGGGCTATTTCACTTTAGTTAGTAGTTATTTCACTTTAAGTTTTATTGTTCGACCAAGCGAATCCTGCCGACTTGTGGAGGATCGTGTAATCAAGATTCATTGTTTTCAGGTTTTTACTAAATTAATATAATTGCCCTTTATTTTTAAATATCATGTATGCATTAATGTTTTATTGTTTATGTTTGTGTATATCTGTTAAAATGTCCGGCTAAACTATTTATATCGGTATGTAATTAAGTCGATCGGAAAGGGGTCCGATCGATCGTAGGTAAACTTTGACACTTTAATTTTCTGGTTCCAATTTCTTATTTTAATTTACTTTTGTTACGAGAGTAAGAAATTAACGAAGGTTACGATCAATAAAACGGGAGTTTGAGATTTTAACCGGATAGCTGAAACTAGGCATTGATTTTAAATACAGCGAGAGCGCTTTAAAATCAATTAGGACTTATTAATTTTCAAAAAGTATTTTTAAATTCAAATGGGCTAGCGAGAGCAGACATTTTGATTTAGGAGTATAGTCAGAGTCAATAACACGAGAGTGTGAGGTAAAGACTTTTAAATTGGTATTTTTCTACTGAAAACTATTTTGACTAATAAGCCGACGATCTGTTGGATCCCCGATGATTGATGAGTTACGTACCGATATTCCGTTATACTTTAATCAAATCTAAATTCTAGTTTACTTTTAGTTTCCCGTTTTCACCTTAACATAAGAATCATCAACCTTAGCTAAACATAGTAACAACCTGATAACACTAGTTTAATTATCGGTCCCTGTGGGTTCGATATCTTTTAAAACTACGCGATTAGACTGTGCGCTTGCAGTTAGTAACCCCGATAGACTCTTAAAGACGGAACCAAGTTTTTGGCGCCGTTGTCGGGGACTGATTTAGTCAATAGTGTGATTCTTTTGTTGCGTCGTATAGACTAAGGCAACAAATACCCTAATTTGCCGGTTGTATGCCAAGTACTCGCTCAAAACGCAAAGATCTGACGCAACCGACAGACGAACCTGAACGTCTTCTCAGCGTAAGACAACGAATCAGAGAATACTGTTTAGAACACAAAATTCCTTTTCCAGACTCAGAATCTAAATCTAAACCTGAAACTAAACCAGACATGGCCGACGGACCTCAGAATCGTCCTCTTAAGTACTATGCCATTCCTTCGCAAGCTGAACCACATAACAACATCGCTGCCCCTGCCATCGAGGCAAATAACTTTGAGCTAAAACCTTCGTTGTTGTCAGCTGTACAACAGAACCAATTTTCTGGTGGTCCCACGGAGGACCCAAACTTACATTTTTCAGTGTTCTTGCAATATGCAGACACAATGGAAGCAAATGGTGTCAACCCCTAAGCAATAAGACTACATCTTTTCCCTTTCTAATTGAGAGATAGAGCTAGAGCTTAGCTCCAGTCTCTACCATCCAACTCTGTCACTACATGGGATGAGTTGAAGAAGGTATTCTTAGCACGATATTTCCCACCAAGCAAGACGGCTATGCCAAGAGCCCAAATCAATGGATTCAAACAAAAGGACAACGAATCTCTTCTTGAAGCATGGGAAAGATACAAGGACATGATGAGGCTTTATCCACATCATGGTCTAGAAGAATGGTTGATCATCCATACCTTTTACAATGGTCTCTTGTATAACACAAGAATGACAATAGACGCTGTCGTGGGTGGCGCACTAATGGATAAACCCTACGCCGAGGCTCATGCATTTATCGAAAGTATGGCTCAAAATCACTATCAGTGGGGAAGTGAAAGAACCTCTGTAGAGAAACCTCCGACGAAAGGCGGGATGTACGAAATAAGTGGCCTTGACCAAGTGAATGCCAAGGTAGATGCTTTTACTCAAAAGGTGGAAAGTTTGACCCTAACACCTACAGCCACCGTGGCTGCCGTAGCTCCAAATTGCAAGTTATGCGGAGTTCCTGGGCATGCTGCCCCGCAATGTCAAATTTTAACAGGAGTTTCCACGGACCAAGCGAATTATGCTCAAGGAAACCCTTACTCAAACACCTACAACCCAGGTTGGAGAAACCATCCGAACCTTTCATACAAAAACAACAACGCTTTGTATGCACCTGGACAAGCACCTGCTGTACTGTCGGGGTATCAAAAGGCTGCCGTAGCTGCTGCTAATGTTCCTAGAAAGTCTAACCTTGAAACGATGATGGAGAACTTCATTGCTGCACAAGCTCAACAAAACAAGGAGTTCCTTAACCAAAATGTTCACACCAGTGAGCAAATTAAACAATTAGCCAACAAGGTTGACGCTCTAGCCACTCACAACAAAATGTTAGAAACACAAATCTCACAAGTGGCTCAACAACAAGCAGTTACCGCTGCCCCAGCTGGGAATCTTCCAGGACAAACTCAACCTAATCCGAAGGGACATGCAAATGCTATAACACTTCGGAGTGGAACAGAACTAGAAGGACCCACTGACCCAAGGATTGAAAATCCAGCCATGTATCAAAAGTCTAGTAAGGAGTCTGAAAAGGAAGACGAACCAAAGGAAAACGAAAAAGAGAATGATGGTAAAGAGGCCTAAGAGAAAGAAGAACCATATGTGCCTCCACCACCTTATAAACCAACTATCCCGTATCCTCAAAGATTCGCTAAATCTAAAAACATAGGGCAGTTTAAGAAATTCGTTGAACTTCTGAAACAATTGAACGTTACAATACCCTTTACATAAGCAATCACGCAAAAGCCCTCATATGCTAAGTTCTTAAAAGAAATACTATCGAATAAGAAAAAGCTCGAGGATACTGAAACCGTTATGCTTACTGCAGAGTGTAGCGCTATAATCCAAAACAACATGCCTCATAAGCTAAAAGACCCTGGTAGTTTTTCTATACCATGTACGATTGGAAAGTGTGTCATAGACAAAGCCCTGTGCGACTTAGGAGCCAGTATTAGCTTAATGCCCTTATCTATTTGTAAAAGGCTCAACATGGGAGAACTGAGACCAACAAAAATGTCTGTACAACTAGCTGATCGTTCAGTGAAATTTCCTTTAGGTATGTTAGAAAATGTTCCAGTACGCATATGACAATTCTATATCCCTACAGATTTCATAATTATGGACATTAAGGAAGACTCAAACATCCCTATCATTTTAGGAAGACCATTCCTAGCCACAGCCGGAGCCATCATAGATGTGAAAAAAGGAAAACTAACTTTTGAGGTTGGTGAAGAAAAGGTAGAATTTATCCTCTCACAATTCTTCAAGGAACCTGCTATAGACGATTCGTGCTGTTTCTTAGATGTTATTGATGAATGCGTTAAAGAAATGGAGAAACAACAAAATACGTATTCTGAAGTACTGAAAATTCCAATGCCATAAATATTTAAAGATGATAATTGACGTGGGGAATACCAAGATAATAATCTAAGTGAATGTCTCGCACCCACTCCTGACCCTATGCCTTGCCCAAAGAAACCAGATGTAGAACTGAAAACACTACCCAAAGATTTAAGGTATGAATTCCTAGATACGGAACTCGAACGACCAGTTATAGTCAACGCAGATTTTGGACAAATAGAAACTGAAAAATTATTACATGTCCTGAGAAAATACCCAACCGCCTTAGGCTATAACATCTCAATTTTAAAAGGAATAAGTCCCTCTATCTGTATGCATCGCATCATGCTTGAGGAAGACTGTAAAACCTCCAGAGAACATAAAAGGAGAATCAATCCCATTCTGAGTAATATCGTTAAAAGAGAAGTGTAAAAGCTGTTAGAAGCAGGAATCATATACCCAATATTCGATAGTGAATGGGTTAGCCCAATTCACGTTGTACCCAAGAAATGAGGTGTTACAGTCATCAATAATGAAAAAGGCGAATCCGCAGCACAACGTACTCAAACCGGATGGAGAATGTGTATCGACTATAGGAAACTAAATAAAACCACTCGTAAAGATCATTTCCCTTTACCCTTCATAGATCAAATGCTTGAACGTCTGGCTAAGCACTCCCATTTTTGCTATTTAGACGGATATTCAGGATTTTTCCAAATTCCTATCCATCCTGATGACCAAGAAAAGACTACTTTCACATGTCCCTATGGTACTTTTGCTTACCGGCGAATGCCTTTCGGATTATGTAACGCACCCGCAACATTCCAGAGATGCATGATGTCCATCTTCTCTGATTTCTTAGATGGTATGATGGAAGTCTTTATGGACGATTTCTATGTCTATGGAGAAAGTTTTGAAGGATGTCTATCAAACCTCGAAATGGTACTTGAACGATGCGTAAGTGTCAACCTAGTGCTCAATTGGGAAAAATGCCATTTCATGGTTCGACAAGGAATTTTACTTGGACATATAGTATCCAATAAGGGGATTGAAGTCGATAAGGCAAAAATCAAAGTAATAGAAAATCTCCAACCACCGAAAACCGTTAGATAAATAAAAAGCTTTCTAGGACACGTCGGTTTTTATCGACGTTTCATTAAAGATTTCTCTAAGATAACCAAGCCTCTAACTGAGCTATTGATGAAAGACGCTGAATTCGTCTTTGATGACAAATGCTTAGACGCATTTCGAACGCTTACGCAAGCATTAATATCAGTGCCCATTATGCAACCCCCAGATTCGAATGAACCATTCGAGATTATGTGCGACGCGAGTGATTACGTTGTAGGTGCAGTCTTAGGACAAAGAAAAGATAAAAAGCTTCATGCAATTTACTACGGTAGTAGAACCTTAGATCATGCACAAATGAACTACGCTACCACAGAAAAGGAACTTTTGGCTGTCGTGTTCGCTCTAGATAAATTTCGTTCCTACCTAGTAGGAGCAAAAATAATTATCTATACTGTTCACGCCGCAATTAGGTACCTATTAAGTAAAAAAGTTGCCAAACCAAGGCTTCTGAGGTGGATTATGCTCCTACAAGAATTTGATTTGGAAATCAAAGACAAGAAGGGCACTGAAAACGTAGTAGCTGACCACTTGTCGAGAATGGAAAACATCCAACCTGAACAAGTACCTATTAATGATGATTTCCCTTATGAAAGACTCTTAGCCCAGTTAAAGAGTAATACAATTGAACAATCTCTGACTTATAATGATACAGAAACCAATGAAGTTATAGAGTCTGTTTACACTAAAACCACGCTGCCATGGTATGCTGATTTTGTTAACTATCTAGCAGCTGGAGTACTGCCACCTGATCTAACCTATCAACAAAAGAAGAAATTCTTCCATGACCTTAAACACTACTATTGGGACGAACCACTGCTCTTCAAGAGGGGCGCCGATGGTATTTTCCGTCGTTGTGTACCCGAAGATGAGGTGGAAGATATAATTTCTCACTGTCATTCCGCCCCCTATGGTGGGCATGCGAGCACTTCAAAGACTTGTGCTAAGATCTTGCAAGCTGGCCTCTTTTGGCCTACTCTATGGAAAGACGTCCATATCGTAGTTATAAATTACGACCGATGCCAACACACTGGCAATATCTCTAGATGCGATGAAATGCCTCAAAAGGGCATTGTAGAAGTAGAAGTCTTTGACGTGTGAGGAATAGACTTCATGGGACCATTTTCATCCTCTTTTGGTAATAAATACACACTCGTTGCAGTTGATTATGTTTCAAAATGGATCGAGGCTGCAGCCGCCCCAACAAACGACGCACGAGTAGTGACTAAGCTTTTTAAGAATATAATTTTTCCTAGATTCGGTGTTCCGAGACTGGTAATTAGTGATGGAGGTTCCCACTTTATCTCGAAAATCTTTGAGAAACTTCTATCTAAATATGGAGTCAAACACCGTGTAGCGACACCTTACCACCCCCAAACAAGTGGGCAAGTAGAGGTCTCAAATAGAGAAATTAAACAGATCTTAGAAAAAACCGTTGCCACCTCTAGGAAAGATTGGTCTTCAAAACTACACGAAGCTTTGTGGGCTTATAGGACAACTTATAAAACTCCCATAGGAACCACGCCATTTAAGCTAGTTTATGGCAAATCTTGTCACCTGCCGGTAGAAATAGAACATAAGGCATATTGGGAAATCAAAACCATTAATTTAAATTATACCACTGCGGGAGAAAAGAGAATTCTAGATTTACATGAGCTAAAAGAACTCAGATTAGACGCTTACGAGAATGCCAGGATATACAAGGAAAGAACAAAAAAAATGGCATGACAAACGTATAGCAAGGAAAGAATTTAATGTAGGAGACATTGTACTTTTGTTTAATTCTAGACTTAAATTCTTCCCAGGCAAACTCCGTTCTAGGTGGTCTGGTCCCTTTGAGGTAACTAAAGTCCTGTTAAGCGGTGCAGTTGAAATAAAAGGTAGATCTAGTGAACCGTTTATTGTAAATGGGCAACGTTTGAAACACTATCATTGCGTAGACAATAGAGATTTTTTGACTGGTTTAAAACTGACAGAAATACCTGTAGTACCCTTAAGCTGATATTCCTGATAAACTGTGTCGAGCTCCCGACATTAAATGAAGCGCTGCGTGGGAGGCAACCCACAAAATTTATTTTGTTTATTACTTTGTTTTTCTTTATTTTAATCATTTACCTTATTTTATTTTCAATTTTTATTTTCATTTTCATTTTCCAAATTTACTCCACTAACAAATGCGGTATTTTTAATTATTTTAAAAATCAGTGCTGATTGTCTTACTTTATGTTTCCAGGACTTTGTTTTTTCTACCTTCTTCCTTCTCCACTGATTTCATTCTTTCTACTAACTTTAAAAGATGGATAATGAAGATACCATGGTTGTGCTATTCAAGGACGCTGCCCAATGGCACCGTTACGAGGCTCTTTCTCTTAGACCTATGGCTTTAACCAAATTCCCCCATGGACATACCATGACTGCTCTAGGCATATGTGACATCATAGATTTTATGTTTAACCAAATAGGTTGGGAGGGTTTTGCTAGGAAGAAGCACTCGACTTACCATAGGTTAACTCTTGAATTTTTGAGCTCACTGTCCTATGACCCTAACTATGGCATGGGATTTAATAAGGGAAGGATAACCTTTAGGCTGTTTGGGT
The DNA here is from genome assembly GCA_022829125.1 of Lathyrus tuberosus. Classification (NCBI taxonomy): domain Eukaryota; kingdom Viridiplantae; phylum Streptophyta; class Magnoliopsida; order Fabales; family Fabaceae; genus Lathyrus; species Lathyrus tuberosus. Next base: position 5,761,870 of record JALAZF010000103.1, read on the forward strand.
ACACTTTCCGTTTTAACAATCGAGAAATTGCAGAACTGTTGGGTTTCCCCAATGGCCCTGACGTTTTCTCTATGGCACAAGAAGATTTTCTTATGGAAAATGAACTTAAGTTTCTCTGGGGTAGTATTTCAAGACGACCACATCATGACCCGCACCCTATGGTGTCCACTGATATTCATAATCCAGCCATCAGATATTTCCATATGATCTTAGCCTCTACCCTCTTTGGAAAATCTGAGAATGACACCCTAGTATCCAGAGATGAGCTCTTTATCTTGTTTTGTGTGTTTCAATCTTGACCTATTAACGGGGCTACCTTTATGCTTGACAACCTCCATAGGATTGCTCTAGCTGATCATGGTCCCATTTTAATAGGTGGCCTAGTGACCAAAATTGCTGACGCCATGGGATTTAGGACACGTCTCTCCCGAGTAAACCCTTTAGGAGGATATAGGCCCATGAACATCACCTTCTGTTTCAACAGAGGATTAATAGGAAACCTTGGACCACACCACTTCCAGCTACTGATTAATAATGAGGTTGTACCCCACTTTACATTGCCTGACCACGAACGAACTAGTGTGCACAACCGCCATAATTGGCTGTATGATTTGGACGAACCACAATTTGAGAAGGAACTTGATGGCTATATCTCCGAGATTGAAATAGATCCCAAAACACCCCCACATTACCATGATTTTCCAGACCACCCTATTAATGATGCTAATAACATTCCACCTGCCAACATTCATACCACATTGGAAGCCTTCCGTACAGAACTCAATGGCATGCGAGACGAGCTCCGTACTATCCGTCTTGATGTCATTGGTTTAAGGGACATTATTGTCGAGCAGCTGGATCATCTGAACCAAGCAGTGGAGACTCTGAGACGCCATATTGTCTGATTTTAATTCTTTTGATATTTACCGCATTTTCTTTACTTTTAACTTCAGTTTTTCATTTGCTATTTTTGGTTTTTAATTGAACTTACTGGTGCTCCATTTGTTTGCATCTGCTACTGCTAATGCTAATTTTTGGATACTGAATTACTTTACTTCAGTTAATGGATATTTATTTCACTGCTATTTATCTCTGTTTTTATTATCTGCAGCAATATTATTTGTTCTTTTACTATTCTGCTGTGTTTGCAGCCTTAAATAATTTTTCATTCCATCATTATTACTTTATTATTGAAAACTGAAGTGTTGTGTGCAGTATTATGCTTTTATTATGCTGATAGTTACTGGTTTAAATTAAAATTTTAAATTTTCTGAGTTTCTGGTGTATGACGACTGTAACACTCCTGTGACGCCCGTCACAGGCATAACAAGGGTGATGACCGTCAGGTCATATGTGGCGACTGTCACAGAATAAAACCTACTATCTGCTATATTCCTAAAAAAACCACTCAAAACCTTTCTCCTCCCCTTCTTCTGCAACCGTCCCACTTACCATTCATCACCATTCACACCATAACTCCATACCACTCAGCAACGTTCAAAATCCCCATTTATTGTGCCACTAATTCACCCACTCACCACATTTTTCTCTATTAAAACACAGTAAATTCACTCCACATTCACAATCCCACCTCTGTTCCGTAAACAAACCACATTCTAAAACCAAAAACTCTTGCATGAACAATGGCTCAACAACCAGACCTTTCACATATAATTTTTCGTGATGGCCAAGCTGGAGAATTTTTAAGAGAGAAATACATCAAGTTCCACAAATGATCAATCCAACCGACACGCTATCTTGACATTTCCTGTCTAGAAGAGCTTGGCTTGTTGGAGGGAGTCAAATGGATGCTTCTCAACTCAGGTTTAACGCAGCTATGCACCCAGAACCTCCCGACTTATGAAGCGATAACCTCGGAGTTCCTCAGCTCTTTTTCCTACAACACCCCCTCTGATGATGCGCAGTATCTCACTGGCTCAGCTTCGTTTAGAATGTTCAACACAAAATATTCTTTGACGCAAGACGAGTTGGGCAACATGCTGAATTTTCCACAAGGAGACGGTGTACAGTATCGTATCCCGCATGATCCAAACTGGCCGAACGTTGCATTTGGGGTGTGGAAAAGCTTAACAGGTGAAAGCATTACAAGCTGGGAGGGACTTAATGCCTCACTCATCCATAACCCAGCCATTCGCTATTATCAACGTGTCTTAGGCCACACCATCTTCGGGAGGGTAAACAACCACAAGGTAAACTCCAAGGAGCTTTTCTTCATGCATTATGTATTCACGCCCATCCCAGTCAATGCCATCTCGTTTCTGCTTGCACACATTCAGGGTAGTTGTGCGAGAGGTTCTACTCCTTTCTGTTTTGGAGGAATAGTTACTTCTATAGCACTGGCTTTGAATTTGGAAGACAAGCTTTCGCACTTACAGTCTTTACCGGCTGAATATCTGGATTTAGAATACTGCCACAATGCACATCCGATTAAAGCCAGAGAGGATAGGAAATACAACCTTATGGTGAGGAACAAGGTGGTTCGTAGTATTATTTTGCCTTGCCCTGCTCGTACAGATCCGCAGAGAATGACAAATTGGATCTTTGATTTAGATGCCCCCGAGCCTAATGAGGCTGTACCTGAAGGTCAGCCTGATGATGAGTATGCTGAGATGGAACAGGGTGCACCTGAGGAAGACATTGTACAACCTACAAGCTCATCCTCCCTACGCCGTCGAAGAAGTGACCGCGCCCCTGCTACTAATGATGACATTCTCGCGGCCATTATGCAAAGGAATGAGTTGGATGCCCAGCGAGACCAGAGACACCAGACACAACATGCGGACATGATGGGTCTCCTGTGCCAAATCCAACAAGACCTGCGCGACCAAGGCGAAATAATGGAGCGAAGGATGTCGAGCGTCATCGATGAGATGGGCGCCTTGACTATGCGAGTGGATGGCTTGCATGATTACATCTATCATGTGGGTTTACCTCATCAGTTTGGACCAGATTGACGTGGGTGAGCACGAGGCAGATCGCAAGGACCCCAGTAGTTTGTTTTCTATTTTTTGTTTTGTTTGTTCCTTTCTTTCTACACTATTTCGAAACATTGAGGACAATGTTAGATTCGGCGTGGGAGAGGAAAAATTCGTTGTAGTTTATTTTCTAGTTTATGCTGTTATTTCCTTTTCTCAACTTTAATGTACTTCCCAGCTAATATATGCTATGTTTTCCGTGTTATTTAATTCCCCACTTTATTTAGCCATAACAACAAAAATTTTCCTTTACGATTCGACACATAACTTGACACGCCCTTAGAGTATATAGGTTGTTAGAAACCGGAGAAAGAATCAACAAAATTGATACCGTCTTGACACCCTAGACCTCTCATATTTGAGTTATCAGTTTGAGTACCCATTATACCGAGACCTTAAGCTTTAGTTATAAATTAGCCCCGAGTAGTTTATATCAGCAATCAGCACCGTCTTAAGCACAAACTATGTGGAGAGCCGATGCAAATAAGTGATTGATGCCTAAAGATACAAAAATTGAAAAATTTCAAAAATGTCATGCTTTTGTCTGTGGAAATAAAAAAGAAAATTCAGAATGCAAGATATGCAAAAGGCGATAGAAATCTATGTTAGTTGGTTCAGAGGTACCTGGTACTGAACTCGGTAGGGCGAACCACGGTTCGATCCCCACAACTTGCAACAGGTATATAAAGGGTTACCACACTTGTGTACCAGACCCCGTGTTTAAAGGATCAAAATCATTAACAGGCTACTCTACTACGTGCGTGTAAGGGCAAAGGGCTTAATGTGATTGCGTCAGAATGAAAACGGGTGAAATAGAAACAAGATGCATTAGGTTGAGCTATAGTAGAATGATTCGGACTGGTTTGTATAGGGGGCCTATGATCATGTTTTATGTTTTGTGTCATGAATGTATCTTTAGTGTTTGATTGAGTATCTGTGCCGCACAACCACGTATGATTCGGAAATGTGTCAGGTGTGTGTGTGTTGGATCAATGCTTTTGAAATGATTATTTGCTTGAGGACAAGCAAAGGTTCAAGTGTAGGGGAGTTTGATAATACGATTTTACACTACATATTTGGCTCGATTTACATTGAATTATTTAATCATTTTCGTTTATTTACATGTTATTCCGCAAGTGTTAAGCTTATTTCCAGGTATTTTATCTCAAGTGACTTGTATAAGAAAAGAAGAGAAAAGAGAAGAAAAGAGAAGAAAATAAGGCATTTGACAGCAAAAACTAGATTCTGCACTCAGGGCGCATGGCGACCATCATAGTACTTTAAGTAGTGACCCTCGTCACATGACTATGGTGACCGTCACAAGCATAAGTCCCAGAATTCAAGTTTAAGTTACGTGGACCACTCAACGGTATCAATTCAACTCAAACCATGTTCAACAAGTCTTCAGAAAGTATCGGCCACTAACACCCACCTGGAGATATTCTCTCCTTGTTTCACGACAACTACTGAAGGCTATATATGGAAGCAGTTTTCTACACGGGCACGTGTTCGTCACCTCTCTCGATACCTAGTTTATGCCATTTTTCTGCAGTCAAAGCTTTTGATTCCCCTTCCTTTGTTCTTCCAATTTTTGTTTTCTCAGTATTTAAAAAGCAATAGCTTCCTACACCGGGGGGCTATTGCACTTTAGTTAGTAGTTATTTCACTTTAAGTTTTATTGTTCGACCAAGCGAATCATGCCGGCTTGTGGAGGATCGTGTAATCAAGATTCATTGTTTTCAGGTTTTTACTAAATTAATATAATTGCCGTTTACTTTTAAATATCATGTCTGCATTAATGTTTTATTGTTTATGTTTGTGTATGTCTGTTAAAATGTCCGGCTAAACTATTTATATCGGTATGTAATTAAGTCGATCGGAAAGAGGTCCGATCGATCGTAGTTAAACTTTGACACTTTAATTTTCTGGTTCCAATTTCTTATTTTAATTTACTTTTGTTACGAGAGTAAGAAAGTAACGAAGGTTATGATCAATAAAACGGGAGTTTGAGATTTTAACCGGATAGCTAAAACTGAGCATTGATTTTAAATACAACGAGAACGCTTTAAAATCAATTAGGACTTATTAATTTTAAAAAAGTATTTTTAAATTCAAATGGGCTAGCGAGAGCAGACATTCTGATTTAGGAGTATAGTCAGAGTCAATAACACGAGAGTGTGAGGTAAAGACTTTTAAATTGGTATTTTTCTACTGAAAACTATTTTGACTAATAAGCCGACGATCTGTTGGATCCCCAATGATTGATGAGTTACGTACCGATATTCCGTTATACTTTAATCAAATCTAAATTCTAGTTTACTTTTAGTTTCCCGTTTGCACCTTAACATAAGAATCATCAGCCTTAGCTAAACATAGTAACAAACCAATATCACTAGTTTGATTATCGGTCCCTGTGGGTTCAATATCTTTTAAAACTACGCGATTAGACTGTGTGCTTGCAGTTAGTAACCCCGATAGACTCATAAAGTCGCGATCACTGATCTCCAAATCTGCAAACTTTTCAACTAGCTTTGACTTTTCAGAGTCAAGCTTATCATCGAATCTGACATGAATTGATTCCTCCATAATTCGTGATTCTGTGTTATAGACTCTGTAGCCTTTTGAGCGTTCAGAATATCCTAAAAACAGACACTTCTGTGCTTTGGAATCAAACTTGCCCAGATTCTCTTTAGTGTTCAACATAAAACAGACACATCCAAAAGGATGAAAATAGGAAATGTTGGGCTTTCTATTCTTCCACAATTCATAAGGAGTCTTACCCAAAATAGGTCTTATCGAGATTCTATTTTGAATATAACATGTTGTGTTGATTGCCTCTGCCCAAAAGTGTTTAGCCATGTCAGTTTCTTGGATCATGGTGCGACCTATTTCTTGCAGTGTCCTATTCTTTCTTTCTACAACCTCATTCTATTGTGGAGTTCTAGGACAAGAGAAATCATGGGATGTGCCATAAGAATAAAAAAGTTTTTCAAAATCTTTGTTTTCAAATTCTCCACCATGATCACTTCTGACTCTGACAATTTTGCAATTCTTTTCATTTTGCACTTGGGTGCAGAAGGAAGCAAACACAGAATGTGACTCATCCTTGTGTCTTAAGAATTTTACACATGTCCAATGACTGTAATCATCAACGATGACTAGTCCATATTTCTTTCCATTGACTGAAGCAGTTTTCACTGGGCCAAATAAGTCAATGTGAAGAAGTACTAATGGTTTAGAGGTAGAAACAATCATTTTTGCTTTAAAGGAAGTTTTTGAAAACTTACCTTTCTAACATGCTTCACAAAGAGCATCTGAAGAATACTTCAGATTGGGCAAGCCCCTGACAAGTCCTAGCTTATTCAGCTGAGAAATTCTTCTCAAGCTAACATGACCCAGACATCTGTGCCAGACCCATTGCTCTTCATTAACGGACAGAAGACATTTTATATTCTGATTTTTCAAATCTGATAGTCTGATTTTGTAAGAATTTCTTTTCCTCTTACCATTGAGCAGAACTGACCCATCCTTCCGACTAACAGCCTTACAGGACGTTTGATTAAAGATAACTTCATAACCACTGTCACTAAGTTGGCTAATTGACAATAAGTTATGCATTAGACCCTCAACTAAAAGAACATTGTTGATGGAAGGAAGTTTACCATTACCAACAGTTCCAGAGCCAATGATCTTTCCCTTCTGATTTCCTACGACACCAACGACGCCTCCAGACTTAAGTACCAAATCTTGGAACATACGCCTTTCTCCCGTTATGTGTAACGACCCGAAAATCTAAATTATTTATTTAATCATTTATTTAATTAATTAGAAGGAATTAAAGGGTTTGTGATGATTTTGGAGAATTATTGGATTAAAAGATACATTTTGAGTAATTTTAATAAAAGGCATAATCATGTATTATTTATGTTATTATTGTCATTATTAAAATTTAAAATAAAAGGAGGAAGGGCAAGGTGGTCTTATGGGAAAATAAGAAAGGATAGGATGGGAAGCTCATAAACTGGGATATATGACCAAAAGAGAAAAGGAACGATCATTCTAACTGATCGTGTTTTTGGTGAAGGAAACTGAAGCAGAGAAGAGGGAGAAGAAACCTAAGGGGCTGAGGAACTTCGAGAAGGATCTTGAAGAAGGGAAAGGAAAGCTTTCTAATTTCTCTAAGGTATGGGGAGAATTCCTAATTCTTTGTAGTTGATGAAATTGGGGATTGAATAGATTAGGATTGTGTGAAATTGTGTTTGATTTTGATGATTTTGATGTGAAATATGTGATATGATGAACTTCACTGGTATGTGTTGATATATGTGTGTCTTATGAGTATTTTGATCAAAATTCGTGTAGAACATTGGTTTTGGGGGATATGGGGATCAAAAATGCAGAAAATCAGATTTTTGGAAAAGTGGGTTTTGTCGCACTCTGACACGGGCCGTGTCAGCTTTCTGGTCTTATATGAAAAATTGGTTTTTTTGGAAATTGGTCCTAGGTTTTCTGACACGGGCCGTGTCACAGGACACGGGCGGCCGTGTCAGACTACTGGTTGTCTTATATTTTTGTTGTTTTCTTGAAGTTTCTCGATGTTTTCTCATGTTGTTTCCTTGGAGTCGAGGTGTTGGTGATATATAATTGATGAAACATGATGTTATGATGAATATTGTTGAGATGAAATGAATGATGCATATGTTGATAATTGAATGAAATGAGGAGTTTAGCATCATTGCATTTCATGGCATATTTTTATGTTGGGGCTTCGGCCTATTGGTAGCTTCAATCCCATAGTGCGGATTGGGTGATATGTTGTTATGTTGTGCTCCCATTGTGGAGGGTTGATGGCCAGTGTCCATCACATGGAGAAAAGTCGGTACCGCATTGCATACGTTGCATTTTCATTGAAGTTGACATTGCATTTTCTTATGAAGTAATTGTGATGAGTTGTATTATGAATTCTATGTGAATGGATGTGGATGATGACCTGTTGTCGTTGCTGCTTAATTTATTTAGTTTCCATGTCTTGTATTACTATATCGAATTATGTTTTCTCACCCTGCCTGCTTGGAAATGTTGCCTCTTATGTGGGTAACTTGCAGATAACCCAGAGTAGCTCGAGGTGACGAAGAAGGTAGCTTTGAAGTGTCTCATTTATGTCGTTTAAGCTTAGAGGTGTCCTGCTCTGTGTCATGTAACATCGGGTTGGGATGGATTGCGAATTTCGTGTTCTTTTGATTTATGTTGGAATTTTATACTAATGATGTTGTTCTAGATTGGATAAGTTTTCTTATGAAGTTTTTAATTGAAATTTAAAATGACAAGTTGATTCCGCTGCGAGACTGTGATTTCTTGTGACGATGTTTGAGTAACCCATGTTACGGGACATGACTATGAGAATTACATGATGTTTTTGAATATGTACACCCTTAGTTGTGGATTTTACTCTGATAATATGATTTATTTCCTTAAAATTATATGTGGGGTAGAAGGGTGTTACATTAGTTCTATCAGAGCATGTCGGTCTGTCCGGCCAAGTTTTGTGTGGTCAGTCTGTTGTCAGTCGTTACTTGTTAACGATTATTTGTTTTTTTCTGACGTGGTGAGTGTTGTACAGAATGGCGGGAAACAACACGCGCGCTCTTGCTGATGCTATTGCGGCTCTTGCTCGGAACCATGCTCCTGATGAGTTTCGTGCGTTGGAGAAGTTTCAGAGGAACAACCCGCCGAAGTTTGAAGGGACTCATGACCCGAAGAGCGCACAAAAGTGGCTCAAGGCGATTGAGAAGATTTTTAGAGTGATGGGGTGCTCTGATGCGCAGCAAGTGCAGTTCGGAACGCATATGCTGGAAGAGGAGGCCGAGGACTGGTGGGATAACACCCGTCAGAGGCTGGAAGATGTTGGCACTATGGTGACTTAGAATGTGTTCAAGCAAGAATTTCTGGGCAAGTATTTTCCTGAAGATGCTCGTGGTAAGATGGAAGTGGAATTCATTGAATTGAAACAAGGAAATATGACTGTGGCGGAGTATGCTGCCAAATTTGAGAGGCTTGTGAAGTTTTGTCCTCATTACAACCGTGCAGATGCGAAACTTTCTAAGTGTCTCAAATTTGAGAATGGGCTGAGACCAGAGATTAAGCAAGGGATTGGATTCCAACAGATTTGCAGGTATGCGAAACTGGTGGATAAGAGTAGAATCTATGATGAAGATAGTCGAGCTCGATCTGCTCACTACAAGCAACTAAGTGAAAAGAAAGATAAGGGCCAGTTTAGAGGAAAACCTTATGCGACCCCAGGTGATAAAGGGAAGCAGAAGGTATCAGATGAGAAGAAGTCAAGTAGGGGAGCCGCTAATGCACCTACTAAGTGCTATAAGTGTGGAGAGTCAGGTCACAAAGCTGATGTGTGTACTAACAAAGTTCTGAGATGTTACCGTTGTGGCGAATAGGGGCATATCAGTACTCAATGCCAGAAACCAAAGAAGACTGCTACTGCTGCCCAGACTACTGGAAGAGTGTTTGCTTTGGCTGGCTCAGAAGTTCCCAAGAAGGACAACTTGATTCGAGGTACTTGTTTTATTAACAATGTTGAGTTGATTGCTATTATTGATACTGGAGCTACGCATTCATTTATCTCTCTTGAGTTTGCTACTAGATTGGGTTTGAATTTGTCTAACATGAATGGTAATATGATAATAGAGACTCCGGCTAATGGTTCAGTGACTACCATGCTTGTTTGTTTGAAGTGCCCTTTGACAATCTTTGAGAAGGATTTTGTGATGGATTTGGTGTGCTTACCTTTGCACCAAATCGATGTTATCCTTGGTATGAACTGGTTTGAGTTCAACTACGTTCATATTAATTGTTACAGCAAGACTGTGAAGTTTCCAGAGTTAGGTGAGGATGGTGAACTGATGTTCTTATCTGCTAAACAAGTGGATGAACTTTTATTAGATGAAGCGTCGATGTTCGCAGTGTTTGCATCGTTGCCAGCTGATGGTGGAGCCGTCAGTGCTGAGTTGCCTGTGGTTCGTGAGTTTCAAGATGTGTTTCCTGAGGATATAATTGATTTACCTCCGGAACGTGAAGTTGAGTTTACTGTGGACTTAATACCAGGTACGAGTCCAGTGTCGATGGCTCCTTATCGGATGTCTGCTTTGGAATTGAGTGAGCTGAAGAAACAACTAGAAGAATTGTTAGAAAGGAAGTTCATTCGACCTAGTGTTTCTCCGTTGGGTGCTCCGGTGTTGCTCGTTAAGAAGAAAGATGGTAGCATGAGATTGTGTGTCGATTATCGGCAGTTGAATAAGATGACCATCAAGAATAAATATCCACTTTCGCGAATCGACGATTTAATGGATCAACTCGTAGGTGCTTGTGTGTTCAGTAAGATTGATCTGAGGTCTAGTTATCATCAGATTAGAGTTAAGGCTGATGATGTTCCGAAAACAGCTTTCAGAACGAGATATGGTCATTATGAATATACGGTGATGCCATTTGGAGTTTCTAACGCGCCTGATGTGTTCATGGAGTATATGAACAGAATCTTTCATGAATATCTTGATAAATTTGTGGTGGTTTTCATAGACGACATCTTGGTATATTCTAAATCAGAAGGAGAACATGCGGAACATTTAAAGACTGTGTTACAAGTGTTTAGGGAAAAGAAATTATATGCTAAGTTGTCAAAGTGTGAGTTCTGGTTGAAGGAAGTGAGTTTCCTAGGCCATGTGATTTCAAGTGGTGGAATTTCTGTGGATCCCTCGAAGATTGATGCGGTGTTGCAGTGGGAGACTCCGAAGTCTGCTACGGAAATTCGTAGTTTTCTTGGATTGGTTGGTTATTATCGTAAGTTCATTGAAGGTTTTTCTAAGTTAGCTTTACCTTTGACGCAATTGACTCGAAAAGGGCAAGCGTATGTGTGGGATGTCGCCTGTGAAGAAAGTTTTGTAGAACTAAAGAAAAAGTCGACAACTGCTCCGGTGTTAGTTTTGCCAGACCCGAATGAGTCCTTTGTGGTTTACTGTGATGCTTCAAAGATGGGCCTTAGTGGAGTTTTAATGCAGAATGGTAAAGTGGTCGCTTATGCTTCTAGACAGTTAAGAGTCCATGAGAGAAATTACCCTACACACGACTTAGAGTTGGCTGCTGTAGTATTTGTGCTGAAAATTTGGAGGCATTATCTTTTTGGTTCGAAATTTGAGGTATTCAGTGATCATAAAAGTTTGAAATACTTGTTCGACCATAAAGAGTTGAACATGAGGCAGAGAAGGTGGCTAGAATTATTGAAGGAGTTTGAGTTCGATTTGAATTATCATCCCGGTAAAGCAAATGTAGTGGCTGATGCTTTGAGTAGAAAGTCATTGCATATTTCGATGCTTATGGTGAAAGAACTTGAAATGATTGAGCAATTCAGAGACATGAGTTTGTTGTGTGAGACGACCGTTGATAGTGTGAAATTGGGCATGCTAAAGCTGACTAGTGGAATTTTAGAGGAAATTCGGGAAGGTCAGAAATCTGATTTGAAATTAGTTGACCAATTAATGAAGATTAATCAAGGTAACGGAGGCGAGTTCCAAATGGATGAAGACGGAGTTTTGATGTTTCGAGATAGAGTGTGTGTTCTGGATATTTCTGGAATCAGAAAGAGTATTTTGGAAGAAGGGCATAGAAGTCGATTGAGTATTCATCCTGGTGCTATGAAGATGTATCAAGACCTGTGTAGATTGTTTTGGTGGCCAGGTATGAAAGGAGATATTGCTGAATTTGTGTATGCATGTTTGACTTGCCAGAAGTCCAAGATTGAACATCAGAAGCCTTCAGGTATGATGCAGCCGTTGGATGTTCCTGAATGGAAATGGGATAGCATTTCCATGAATTTTGTGACTGGGTTACCGAAGACTGCAAGAGGTAATGACTCGATATGGGTGATTGTGGATAAGTTAACCAAGTCGGCGCATTTCTTGCCGATGAGAATTAATTACTCTATGCAGAAGTTAGCTGAAATTTATATTGATGAAATCGTGAGGTTGCATGAAACACCTTTGAGTATTGTAACGGATAGAGATCCGCGGTTTACGTCAAGGTTTTGGAAAAGTCTACAGGGCGCTTTAGGTACTAAGTTGAGGATGAGTTCTGCTTATCACCCACAGACAGATCGTCAGTCGGAAAGAACAATCCAATCTTTAGAAGATTTGTTGAGAGCTTGTGTGCTGGATCAAGGAGGATCTTGGGATAGTCACTTGCCGTTGATCGAGTTTACATACAACAACAGTTTTCATGCTAGTATTGGGATGGCTCCATATGAGGCGTTGTATGGTAGACGTTGTCGAACTCCATTGTGTTGGTATGAGTCGGGAGAGGGTACTGTACTTGGACCTGAGATTGTTCAAGAGACAACGGAGAAGATTAAAATGATTCAGGATAAAATGAAGACGTCGCAGAGTCGTCAGAAGAGTTACCATGATAAGAGAAGAAAAGCACTTGAATTCCAAGAAGGAGACCACGTGTTCTTAAGAGTTACGCCGATGACTGGTGTGGGACGAGCTTTGAAGTCTAGAAAGCTCACTCCGCGCTTTGTTGGTCCGTATCAGATTATGCAGAGAATAGGAGAGGTTGCCTATCGGGTGGCTTTACCACCGTCACTTGCAAATTTGCATGATGTGTTTCATGTGTCGCAGTTGAGGAAGTATATTCCGGATCTGTCACATGTAATTCAGATGGATGACGTTCAGGTAAGGGATAACCTGACAATAGAAGCTTTGCCTGTGAGGATTGATGGTCGAGAATGGAAGCAACTTCGAGGTAAAGAAATTGCTTTAGTGAAATTATTGTGGGGCGGACCAGCTGGTGATAGTTGGACTTGGGAGCGTGAAGATCAGATGAAGGAGTCGTATCCGACTCTGTTTACTTTAGGAAATTTTCGAGGACGAAAATTCTTAAAGTAGGGGAGAGTTGTAACGACCCGAAAAATCTAAATTATTTATTTAATCATTTATTTAATTAATTAGTAGGAATTAAAGGGTTTGTGATGATTTTGGAGAATTATTGGATTAAAAGATACATTTTGAGTAATTTTAATAAAAGGCATAATCATGTATTATTTATGTTATTATTGTCATTATTAAAATTTAAAATAAAAGGAGGAAGGGCAAGGTGGTCTTATGGGAAAATCAGAAAGGATAGGATGGAAAGCTCATAAACTGGGATATATGACCAAAAGAGAAAAGGAATGATCATTCTAACTGATCGTGTTTTTGGTGAAGGAAACTGAAGCAGAGAAGAGGGAGAAGAAACCTAAGGGGCTGAGGAACTTCGAGAAGGATCTTGAAGAAGGGAAAAGAAAGCTTTCTAATTTCTCTAAGGTATGGGGAGAATTCCTAATTCTTTGTAGTTGATGAAATTGGGGATTGAATAGATTAGGACTGTGTGAAATTGTGTTTAATTTTGATGATTTTGATGTGAAATATGTGATATGATGAGAATATGATGAACTTCACTGGTATGTGTTGATATATGTGTGTCTTATGAGTATTTTGATCAAAATTCGTGTAGAACATTGGTTTTGGGGGATATGGGGATCAAAAATGCAGAAAATTAGATTTTTTGGAAAAATGGGTTTTGTCGCACTCTGACACGGGCCGTGTCACAGGACACGGGCGGCCGTGTCAGCTTTCTGGTCTTATATGAAAAATTGGTTTTTTTGGAAATTGGTCCCAGGTTTTCTGACACGGGTCGTGTCACAGGACACGGGTGGCCGTGTCAGGCTGCTGACTTGCTACTTTTTTTGATGTTTTGGAATCGTGTCTCAGGTTTTCTGACACGGGCTATGTCACAGGACACGGGCGGCCGTGTCAGACTGCCGGTTGTCTTATATTTTTTTTGTTTTCTTAAGGTTTCTCGATGTTTTCTCATGTTGTTTCCTTGGAGTCGAGGTGTTGGTGATATATAATTGATGAAACATGATGTTATGATGAATATTGTTGAGATGAAATAAATGATGCACATGTTGATAATTGAATGAAATGAGGAGTTTAGCATCATTGCATTTCATGGCATATTTTTATGTTGGGGCTTCGGCCTATTGGTAGCTTCAATCCCATAGTGCGGATTGGAGTGATATGTTGTTATGTTGTGCTCCCATTGTGGAGGGTTGATGGCCAGTGTCCATCACATGGAGAAAAGTCGGTACCGCATTGCATACGTTGCATTTTCATTGAAGTTGACATTGCATTTTCTTATGAAGTAATTGTGATGAGTTGTATTATGAATTCTATGTGAATGGATGTGGATGATGACCTGTTGTCGTTGCTGCTTAATTTATTTAGTTTCCATGTCTTGTATTACTATATCGAATTATGTTTTCTCACCCTGCCTGCTTGGAAATGTTGCCTCTTATGTGGGTAACTTGCAGATAACCCAGAGTAGCTCGAGGTGACGAAGAAGGTAGCTTTGAAGTGTCTCATTTATGTCGTTTAAGCTTAGAGGTGTCCTGCTCTGTGTCATGTAACATCGGGTTGGGATGGATTGCGAATTTCGTGTTCTTTTGATTTATGTTGGAATTTTATACTAATGATGTTGTTCTAGATTGGATAAGTTTTCTTATGAAGTTTTTAATTGAAATTTAAAATGACAAGTTGATTCTGCTGCGAGACTGTGATTTCTTGTGACGATGTTTGAGTAACCCGTGTTACGGGACAGGACTATGAGAATTACATGATGTTTTTGAATATGTACACCCTTAGTTGTGGATTTTACTCTGATAATATGATTTATTTCCTTAAAATTGTATGTGGGGTAGAAGGGTGTTACATTATGTGTCGCGAGCATCCACTGTCCAGGTACTATGACTGGTGTTTCAGTGGCGCCATCAAGGATGTTTGAAACATAGATTATCTTACTCTTAGGTACCCATTTTCTGGGTCCTTTCTTGTTAGTCTTTCCAGAGGTTCTGAGACCTTTGGAGTTCTGTGCAACAAGATAATCAAGTGAAATTTGTGCATGATATTTAGGCTTAGATGTTTTCTTCTGTGTCTGTGATTGTGGTGCAACAGAATCAGAACCTTCTAGTTCAGAACATTTTAGTTTGGTGCCAGCATGCACAAAATGTTTAGACAGAGGTTTTAGTTTAATACTCAGAGTCTCATCAAATGGTTTTGATGGTCCTGAATATCCCAGACCTCTACTTCCGTTTCTGCTAACTCCATAGATCATTGAAGCTATCTTGCTTCTATCTATGCTTTTAGCAAGGAAGTGCTGAAAAGCTCTATCATATCTGATTACTTCATCAGTGACAGATATGTTAGAAGTAATCTCTTCTTCTAGCTTAGAGACTTTACTTTTTAGAGTAGCATTAGATTTTTCTAAATAATCTTTTTTATTTAAATCAAAAATATTTGGCTCGCTCTTAGTAGAGTTCTCAGAAGCAACCACAAAAGTCTTTTTCAGAGTTTTGTGTTTACTTAGAAGAAGTTGACACCTTTTCATAAGTTCTGATAACCTAATTCAAGTTCAGAACGAGATAAGGAAGAAAGTACCTCTTTGTCGTCATCAGAGTCTGACTCTTCATCAAGTGTCAGTTGATCCTTTGATAATGCTTCGCTTATGCTGGTCTTTTCCATGATTGCCACGTTGGCATGTTCTTCATCAGACTCTTCTTCTTCTGACTCTGAATCATCCCATGTTGCCATAAGACCCTTTTTAGCTTTGAAACTTTCTTAGGCTTTCTATCTTTCTTGAGCTTTGGACACTCGTTCCTATAATGTCCAGGCTCTTTGCATTCGTAACAAGTGGCTTCTTTTTCAGAAGCTTTCCATTGACCAGATGTAGACTCGGATCCACCTTTTCTACTTTGCCCTCTGAACTTGCTCTTTCTGTGTTTCCATAGCTGATTTATCTTTCTTGATATGAGAGATAGTCCATCTTCGTCTGAATCTTCTTCAGATTCTTTTAAGTTCTCCTCTGCTTGATAATCCTTTATCTTTTCAGACTTAGACTTCAGAGCAACAGACTTACATCTTCTCTGAGGTTCATCTTCTTGAAGTTCTATCTCATGACTTCTTAAAGAACTAATCAGTTCCTCAAGACTCATTTTGTTCAGATCCTTTGCCAATTTCAAAGTAGTTACCATTGGTCTCCATTTTACAGGAAGACTCCTGATAATCTTCTTGACATGATCAGCAGTAGAGTAACCTTTGTCCAGAACTCTGAGTCTTGCAACAAGCATCTGGAATCTTGAAAACATAGTTTCCACAGATTCGTTGTCTTCCATTCTAAAGGCCTCATACTTATGGATTAGGGCCAGAGCCTTTGTCTCCTTGACTTGAGCGTTGCCTTCATGAGTCATCTGAAGAGAGTCAAAGATAAACTTTGCAGTTTCTCTATCAGTAATCTTTTCATACTCTGTATATGAAATAGCATTTAGCATATTCGTTCTCACTTTGTGATGATTCTTGTAAGTTTTCTTTTGAGCCTCTGTAAATGAGCTTCTGGCAATATTTTTGCCTTCAGCGTCTACTGGATGCTTGTAGCCATCAACTACCAGATCCCATAGATCTAAATCAAATCCCAAAAAGTAACTTTAAATTCTGTCTTTCCAATAGTCAAATTTCTCGCCATCAAAGATAGGAGGTTTTGCACTATATGAGTCTCTTTCATTATTATCAGAAGTGACGTTAGACCCAGATGGGGCAGCCATTGTTTTTCACACTTTGGATCGGTACTGAACACTGTTAGGTTCCTGATAAAAATTCAAACTTTTTATCTTCTCATAACCGAGCTCTGATGCCAATTGAAGGTGTGAAAAACACAAGAAATGGGGGTTTGAATTGGGTTTTTAAAATAAAAACTATTTTATAAAGAATAATCCCCTTTAAAAATAATCTTCACTTTATGATAATAAAGCAAGAGAGCTGAAAAGAAAGAACACATTATATTTATACTATTCAGTTGAGAAATCCTCAAGCTAGTCTAGTCCACCCGCCAAGGTGATTTTGCCTCTCTCAAGCGAGGTCTTAATCCACTATAACCAAACTGATTACAACTACACTAGCAACTGCTGGTGACTAACAACAACCTCTAAGACAACTAGTCCTAGACTTCTTAAGAATTCTGACCTAACCGGTCCCTTAAGGAATACAATGCACAAGCCAAACTGCAACTGACTAACAACACTAAAACTCACTGTCTTAGTCTTCCTAAAGCTTCTGACCTACCCGGTCCTTTAGGGAACACAAACAACTGTTTGTTACAAAAGTTTGTTTACAATAATGATGCTTCTACATAAGCTGATAAGTAAATAAATTTAAGAACAAATTGACTTAAGAATGATATGAGTAGTAGAGCATATTAACAGTGAAAATTAGTCTTGTTAGGTGCTCATTCTTGAAGTCTTCAAGCCTTTATATAGCCATGCATGTGATATGACCGTTGAAGGATATTTCTGACATTTCAGAATTATGGCGGCTTGAAAGATCGTGGGGAACAAATAGTACATTTGAGTCCACCCTATCCGGAGTGGAGCAAAGTGTCCTTGTACTGTTGTACTATTGTACCATGTTTCTTGGTTTTCTCAACTTCCAGACTTCAGAGGCTTCTGAGAGCATGAGTTAGAAGAAGGGAAAACGTAACTTGGTTCTCAAGAGCTTTAAGTCTTCAAAGTCTGCAGAGCTATATCTTCAGAGTCTTCAACACTTGGTCTTCAGAACCCGTTGTCTTAGAAGTATAAGTCTTTAGCATCTGGACTTTGTTCATCAGAACTTATTTCTTCAGATCTTCAGAACTTGTTTTTTTAAGTCTTCAGCATCTGGACTTTGTTTATCAGAACTGATGTCTTCAGATCTTCAGAACTATTTTTCTTAAGTCATCGTATCAGAGGCATACAACTTCAGAGTCTTCTGAAGCAAATGCTTTTGTTCAGCAGAACATATGTAGCGGAGAAGCGGAACAATTCTCTTCTAATAACTTAGCCACGCTATTTATCAGAAGCAGAACCTGTTTGTTAAATTCTTAAAAATAACACACATTAGAATACCAAAATTGTTCATACAAACATACTTGTTTATTATCATCAAAACTCAGAGGTATTATTGTAGAACCAAACCTTTTTCTAACAAACCCTATAGGTGAAAACTTTACTCCAACAATATAAACTGCAAATGAAATTATTTTCGGAATTTTTAGCTTCAAAAACTACATCTTCAATCTCCATAACAAGAAAATTGCAGAGGTCTCGGACCAAGAACATATCGCCTTCATGACCCTCTGGTTGTCCTACTATTTCTTCTGCTTAAGCTCTCTCCGAATAGCTAGGAAATATGTCCCTCTAGCTATTTAAATTTTATGAAGGTAAAAAGATCTCACTGAGCAAGCTACTTTTAGCCAACCTTTATCAATCAATTGGAAATGCCTCCTACAAATTAAAACATCTTCCTGAGACTAACAAGTCATACCTTCTTTCAAGTAACTCAATCAAAAGCCTTTATAGAAGAAACTAATTACAAAGACATCGAAGGTATGATACTTGCCTTAGTCATCACCTATGACACCCCCTCATAGATAACTTTTATGAAATACATCAAACTGTTCCTTGAATCCAACACTTTTGTTTCGACCATGGCTCCCTTTGTGGATAGATGTGTTGGTCTATCTTGGTTTCGAAACAGATTTCCTAGCGTTACCCCTTCAGTTGCCGCAATGTCGAACTTTGTCTAGGCAGCCTTCTTAACTCCAACACTCCAATCCACTCGAATTGAAACTGGAACTGTTGGCTTCAGCTTCATCGATAACCAACCCAATTTGGTAGCTAGGCAGTTTGGTTTCAATCAAATGCTGCCACACTCACTCTTTACTTGGGAGGCTGACATTTGCTGGTCATAAAGGAAGTTCACTGCCCAAGAATACAAATATTGTAAGATATTCGCTCGTAATCAAGTACTTGAATTGCCTACTTTCCACTTTCAACCATCCTTCTAATATTTTGGTGGAATATAACAATTGGTAGACGAATTACTTTCAAGGAAACTTCTCTGAAGAGAACTTCTGCAAGAGATTGTCGATTGCCTTTTCCAACCTAACGGAGAATCCAGAGTAGAAAACAGGTATATACTAACCATTTATTTGAATTCTTGTTATGCCCTTTGATTTCTCACCGGTTTTAATTGTAGGTGAAACTGGAACAAAAGATAACACCAATGTCGAAGGCCCTTCCGATGCTGGTGAAACTAAGAAAGATGAAGAACCCCAAAAGAACAAGGAAAGTCTCTCACATGGACATTAACTATATCGAGATGACTCTTACATATTTTTCCTTTCAGAATCGAAAACATGATCCCGACTCTCCAAAAACCACAAAACTTAAGAAGAAGAAGAAATCCAAAAAGACTACTTCGACACATGTATGTATCTAATTTCAAATTTGTTGGTTTTGATGATTAAGTAATTTAACCAAATCAATCTTTCTAGACTACTCCAAAACTAAGAGAAACCTTGGCTGAAGTCAAAAGTTAAGAAGATAGTGTGAAAAATCTAATCTTCTCGAGACCTAAGCTCAAGGCTTATTCTAAACCAAACATCAGAACAAAGAAAGACGCCACTAAAAAAACCAACCACCAAAAGAAAACAATCACTTTGACTCATGTCCCCTCTAACAAAGGAACTGGGAAATAAAACTTGTCTACTCCCGATGACCTAATGCAAGATAAACCAAAATAACTTCAAGTCGAAGAACAAAAGAGAGATGATCCCAAGGTTTTGCTCTATACAAAGCACACATTTTTTCGATCTTCTCAACTTTAGCTTCCACTAACCATTCCTTTATTTCAAGGAACCACCAAAGCTGGATGAGAACCTGGCGGACGAAGCCACAGGTATCCCCTGTTCGATTCCCTCTGAAACCTTTTCTCACATCCATTGGTCATATTTTCTTGATTCTAGTATTTCACCTATTCATCCAACGAACAAACCAAATGGTGAAAATGTAGGTGTTGCTTCACCACCAAGCCCTGAAGCAGCAGTTGATGTGAAACTACTTTCTCGCCAAAGAAACAGAGAACTGGATGAAACTATGGCCTTTATCTAAGATAACTTAACTCATGATGACCTAAAACCCAAAAGCCCTGAAAAAAGGACGAAGAGAAAGCCAACCCTGATGTCGAGACTGCTCCAACAAAGGAGAAAGGCTAACCTGTCACCTCTGAGAAGAATCGGGCTCAAGATACTATTCACGGCTCGTCATCTAACACCTCCCTGAGCTAAGAAGAAACTCTTGCCCTTAAAAGAAAAAACCTTATAGAAGCTTTGAGAAGACTTCAAAAACTCCACAAGATCTCGACTGACTCAAGATTTTCCCATTCTTTTTATGCTTCTTTGGCTGACACAGGTGAAGATTCGGTGAACCTCTTGATCTAGCAACTAAAAGCAAATATTTTTGAAGTTGATTTCCTCAATTCTATCGAAGGAGACACTCAACTTGGAACTATATCAAAAGTTGTTGGTTGAGATTAACAAGCAAAAGGTCTCTGATTCTATGTTCCAATTCTTATTTGAATTTGAAGCCTACTTTGACCAGGTCTGCCGACACGTCAACCTTAAAAGGAACTACAATGCATAGGAATTGAGTGGTGCATCTGAAAAGGAGGTTGATAAGCTCGAAACTCGACTCCAAGAATACTTGGACAAGAAAGCTTCATTTGATAAATAGATTTCACAACAACGTGCCAAAATACTTGAATTGACCAAAGAGATTCACAATCTAAAAAATAAAAAGGTTGACCTTGCATAGGAAAATTTACTGCCCACCAGAGAAATGATTGATCAAGAGGCCACTAAAGGTGTCGAACACGCTGAAGGTGCTCTTGGATTAGGACTTGAAATCAATTCTTGTCATACCCCAAATTTTGACCACCAAGATTTCCCATCATTGTGCAAATCATCATCACAATATGGATGGACCATCATACCTCATTAGTCTCCCCAAAGATGGGTGAGCATCCACTACAATCAAACTTAGGGTTTCAAGCCCTCTCAGAGCTCTTAGACAAAGGATCAATCAAGAAATGACATGATCTTCAACTTGTCTAATCTCTCAAACACCAACAATGGATCAAGAGGACTACCACATCACGGATCAAGCACAAGGCTGCAACATCCCAAGTGGATTAAGCCTCAAGATCGCCAGTGTCACCAAATTAGGGTTTTGGTCGACCAGGGCCTACAGATGGAAATTTTCATTTGGGCATGAGCCAATGCTTCAAAGCATAACCCTAAGATACTCCAAGAGGCCTAAAAAACCCAAGCATCAAGTTAATTTAACCTCAGGGGATGTATTCATAAAAAATCAGGAATTAGGGTTTCTTGACCTAATTCACCCCTAAATTGACTTTTGGGATAAAACATGAGCCAAGACCTCAAGACATGATTTGAGGTCCCCTAAAAAACTACATTGATCCATTTACAACAGTGGATTGATCCAAGAAGCTTGCTTCACAAGTTTCAAGTTCATCAGAACCACAGTTAGGGTTTCGCGGAAAAAGTTAACTGTGCCTTTGACTTTTGACCAAGACATGCTCCCAAACCTTGGGAAATGATTCAATACACCCTATAAAACCTATGAAATCAATCCATCATATTTGATTTAGGTCAAGGACTTGATTTCATAGAGGATCACACAGTTTGGAATCCATTTGATAAAAAGTCAACTATGCCCAAAAGTCAAAGTTTGACTTTTTGATTTTTTTATCAATTATGGTCCCCTAACCCTAAAATGATGTTAATGTGTGATTGGAATCATCATTCATCAAGAAAAATCAAGAAAAATGGGATAACTTGTAAAAGGGGTAACCATAAAAAACTTAGAAATTTTCTAAGTTATGGAACAAAGTGGCTAGGGTACCAACTTCCAAGGATCATAAATTAAGATCCAAGCAACCATTTAGTCTGATCCAAAGATGGATTTGTAGCTCTCATGGCATACTTTAAAAGTGTCAACTACACCTCATTCCAATTCATCATGGATTTTGAGTAATGGTTGGATCAAAATGGCAGTAAACATGAAATGTCACTTTTTCCAACACTTAGTGAAATTTTCACTAAGTCAGAATCTGTTTCACTTTTTCCAAAATGTAAGGACATTTTTCACTTGGATCCAAAAAGTGTCAAGACAAACTATGATCACACACATGTTGTATCATATGAGAGCTTTCCAAAACGGCCAAGAACACCATGAAATTCCATTTGAGCTAAGAGTTATGACAGTGGTAATATGCCTTGCTGCAACTGTCATAACTAGGCAGATTTGTGGATTTTGCTCGATTTGAGCAAATTGTGCAAATGACAAACAAGTTTATCCATCTGAACATCTCAGGGAGAGACCAAGGAGGGAAAAACACTGATCCATAAGCCTCCCAAGTCTTTGGAACTAAAAATAGCATGCCAAACCTAAAAAACCCTAAAGAGGGGACAAGACTCCAATTCTGTTTCGGAGTATTCAATGGATGCACCAAGGTGGCATGAACTGAGCCATTTCTAACTGAATGAGTCAAGGATGATCTCTGAACTAGGGAACCAGCAGATTGTGCTCTAACCTCTAGTCAATGGCTAGAGGAGACTTGGATTCCTATTGATCAACATTTGCCAAACCTCTGCTGCAGTTGCCATTCACTATTCCTTGCAAAACAAACTAGCTCTACTATAAATAGAGCTCATTTGTGCTCAGTTTAAGTACACCAAAGCCATCAAACAGATGCTTTCCTCAAAATCACCTTCTCACTTCCAAATTTGCCTTCCAAAGCAAGTCACTATCGGGTTTTGAGTTTGAGAGCTATTCCAACAAAACCAATCACACACACACCTCATAAACATCATATAGAAGTGATCTAAACACTTAAACAACAACTGTAACACTGATTTCTCAGAATCACCAGCCAGTTGCTCAAAGTTTTAACCAAGTTACAGCTGAGATGCCATGAAGTGATCCAGCCATTTCGATCAAGTCCAAGCATTCAAACACGCTCCATATGGTGTAGGGAAGTTGTTCAGATCATCACAACTTATCTGTAACACCTCCAACTCAAAAATCACATTGCTCTTGCTGTCACGACCTTCAAGTAAGCCTAAATTTGGTCATCTCTTAATCTATGCATATTTCCTCGCACAATACTTTTGCCAAATGTTCATAATCATGCATAGAATGTTTCCCCTCAATTAATTGTTTTGTTTGAATCGTGTATCAAAATTCTCATCCTTCATGCAAATTTTAGGGTTCTTGAGGTTTTGTCTTGATTTCTTATTCCATGTTTAAAATAAATGAAATTAAAGACCATAGACATGATCGTGAGGTGAAAACGAGCAGATTGATATGTGGATTGTGTGATTTCATCAAGTATTCAGTGAGATTGGATAAAAAATGCAAATCAGGCCAAACTCAGAACACGCAAGTGTTCTTTCCATGTTCTTGGCGCCTTTTTCACAAATTCAAATATTTGAATTTTTTGATTTTATTTAATTGATTCAAAAATTAATTTCTCTCTGAGTTTTAATGATTTTGAGTTGATTCTTTTTTTATAATTCACAAAAATGTTAAAATATTTTATTTTGCCAAAAATTCCCAAAAATATTATTTATTTCATATACTTGATATTTTTGCAAAGATTTAATCTTTTGTTTGTTTTTTAACATTTAAAATATTTTTTCCTCCTTGATTTTCCAAATTTAATTGGTTTCCAATCATTTTGTGGATATAAACATGATTTTTCAAGCATTAATCCAAGATCACAACTTGTTTCTCACACATGCTTGATAATTTTGATCATTTTAATTAAATTTTTATTTAATTAAAATCCCTTTTGAAATTAATTTAGGGTTTTGATTTTAATCACCCTAAACAAATCATTTTCAAACACTCATGGGCCTCTAATAGAGTGTAAGACCCAACCCCTTTTCTTAAACCAAAATGATTTGGGCCTCAGTGTATTGTATAAGTCCCGATACCGTCAAAATGTACGGCGCGATCGTCGCCTTTTCAAAATCATATGGGCTTCTCCTTGAGCTATAAGACCCATCTTTATTAATTTTCAAACTCTTTGGGCCTATATTAGAGTGTAATACCCATCCCCGTTGTAAATACACCACTTTTTGGGCCTCAGACATTGTATAAGTCCCACTGTATTTTCAAAATCAACGACGCGATCGTCGCCTTTTTAACAAATCCACTTTGGGCCTCTCCTGAGCTGTAAGCCCCATCACTTGTATAAAAATAATCTATGGGCCTCTAATAGAGTGTAAGACCCAAACCCCTTTTAACCAAAACCATTTTGGGCCTCAGATGTTGTATAAGTCCCTCTGCGTTAAAAGAAAAATCTCGGCGCAATCGCCTGTTCAAAAATCAAATCATCTGGGCCTACCCTCGTGTTGTAAGCCCCATTTCTTTTCTTTTAAAAATCTTTGGGCCTCTAATAGAGTGTAAGACCCATCCCCTACATAAAAACTTTTTGGGCCTCACGTATTGTATAAATCCCTCTGTATAGTTTTTAAAACAACGGTGCGATCATCGTTAAAACTTGGGCCTCTCCTTGAGCTGTAAGCCCCAACAAGCTTTCCAAAGCACTTTCTCCTTTGATTTTGAATTCAAATATATGTTTTCATAAAAAATTCCTTTAATTTCTTTGTTGAACAACTAACCAAACAGCATGGAAGCTCTACAACGGGTAAGTGTTTATCCGCTTTCATTTACCGCTTTCATATGTATATAAACTGTATTGTGGGGCTGCTTCACTGTAAGTCTTCTTTCACATCCTTTTATACACTTGTCACATATCCACTGTGTAATACTAGTATAGTTATTTAGAGTTTTCCCCAGCAACTACGTCTAGAACTAGGTAAAGCCCTATTGATCACTCTTAAATACAAACAAAACTAGATCCCCTGTAGGATTCCAGATACAATTTTCCCTCCTCTTGGGGTTAAACAATATGGAACAAAGAGAAAGGCAGTATTCTCGGTGAACCTTTTCTCAGACTGTCACCCTTAGAAATTTTCAAAGAAACTCTAACTCCCCAGAGATGATCTTTTCTCCGTGAATGGCATCTCTTGAGTTTCTTCCAAATTCTCGAACTTTCTTGGAATGATATCTTCTCTGTGAATTGCATTTCTTGAACTTCTCTTGGTTTGGGGACCCGCAGGCTTCCTAAAAGCATTCCCACCTCCTCTTGGGCATTGTACAAGGACCCTTCGATTTCTTAGAAGTTCTCATGCCTTCTCTTGGGCTTAATACAAGGACCCTGACGACCTCTTAAAGGTATAAGACAGAACTTAGTCATCCTTTGCTAGAGCAGTTTTTCCAGTGTCAAAACTCCGGAATAGTACAAAAGATAAAAGTCTAGACTTGGGCATAGTACAAAAGATAAAAGTCTAGACTTGGGCAGTCTAAATCTCCTTGAGTCTCAAAGACATTCTCAAGTTCCTTTCAAACATAGGAAGAAACACCGATCACTCTGAAACCCGGTCTCTCTCATGAGAGTTCCCCACACTTGGACCCGCTTCAGGATCTCCATAATCCTCAGCAGTAAGTCAGCCTCCTCTTGGGCTTTGTACAAATGATTCTCCCCAGCGGAGCTAACCTTTTCAGACTCTCTTGTTGAGTCAACTTTTAGCCTCTATCTCGGGCTTCGTACGACATAGAACAACACTCTCTTGTTAAGTATAAAATACTCTCTTGTTTAGTCAATCACTTTTTAGCCTCCGTCTTGGGCTTTGTACAAGACATAGAAAAACACTTTCTTGTTGAGATAAAAAACTCTCTTGTTGAGTCAATCACTTTTTAGCCTCCGTCTTGGGCTTTGTACAAGACATAAAAAAACACTCTCTTGTTGAGTATAAAAGACTCTCTTGTTGAGTCAATCTCCTTTTAGCCTTAATCTCGGGCTTCGTACGAGACCACAAATCACTCTCTTGTTGAGTATAAAAGACTCTCTTGTTGAGTCAATCAATCTTCAGACTCTCTTGCTGAGTCAACCATTTTAGCCTCCGTCTTGGGCTTTATACATGACAGATAAAAGTACTCCCTTGTTGAGTCAAACCATTTCAGCCTCCATCTTGGGCTTTATACAAGATACATTCTCCCCAACGGAGTCAAAATCCCTTCTAGCCTCAATCTCGGGCTTTGTACAAGACAGAAAGAACATTTTCCTCCGGAAAAGTCAAACTTATAGCCTCCTCTTAGGCTTTGTATAAAGAAAACCCCGGTTGAGTTAAGCAACCTTTTAGCATCAAATTTGTGCCTTGCTCACAGCATACAAACATCAACAACTCTTCTTTAGAGATGACAAAATCTCTCTCCCCCAAAACCCTTTAGCTTCACATCTTGGGCTTTGAACAAGATACAAACCACCTTTAGCTTCATGTCTTGGGCTTTGAACAAGACACCAAAACAATCTCTTTCCTCCCATAAAATAGGAGGAACTACGATCGCTCTGATTTCCCTGTTTCGGGAATACGTAGGCATAAGATTGCAAAAATCTTAGCGAGCATACTAATCAAAAACCCAAAATCCCGTACCTTCATACATCAATCGAAAAGCATCAGATCTAACACCTTACCAATAGCCTAGACACTGTTTTAAAGGAAATAACCCTAAAGAAGAACCCCCTATTTTGATAGCATCTGTAAACCGACAGTTTTGACTGTTCAACCTCAGTTTACAAGCAGGGTTAATTGGAGACATCTATTTCCCTTCCTTAATCAGCTTCACAGGATAAAAAATGAATCGAACTGTAGTACCAAAGCGATACTGATTCGAAACCACAAAAATTGCTCTACAGAAAAATAGCGACCACAGTGGGAGGCATTCTTTCTTGCATATTTCTGAGTGAAACCTTAAGGTTACACAGTGTCACAGAAATGGCGACTCTCCTGGGGAGTCATTGTCTATATAGGATCATAAGACTAGAGGTCTAGGATGTTAGAACAACTATATATACTGTTTTTCCTAATTGATATCCGTGTTTATTTTTCTGCTAATGGGAATGCGTGTGATGCTGCATCTGGAAAGATTGAGTATACACCTAAGATAAGTGATGGCATTATACGGGTAATTTTACGGGGAGTGAATCCCAGATAAGAGGTCCCAGTTGACCATCAAATCAGTGGAGATGCCCTTTGCAGATTCAATGCCTATACGACTCCGGTTGTTGAAATCAGATTATTTCATTGGGTTATCCGAGAAGCTCAGGATTTTAGCAAACTTAAACCATTTTGTAGTGCGGAAGCTATCAGAAATAGTTGTCACGCGATACTACCCTCATTTGAGATTACTCTAAAGATGAACCAGCTCGCTTGGTGATCCGCTTGTTGTTGTCATCCGATGAGGGATTAGTGATTTTGAGAACAGGTACAAAAAATCACCAGTATAAACCTTTGGGGACGGGTAGAGCCTTGACTTCATGACACCGACCCTTTGACCCCATGTTTTTTCTATGTTTTTGTGTGCTACATTCATGCATTTATTTCATTAAAAAACATTAAAAAACAAAGAAAAATCTTCTCTTCTAGTCTCTCTTTTTCAAATTAAACTAAGACAATGATTGTAAATGTCAGAGAAAGAGATTGTTAATGGATTTCGGTAGAAGGAAAACTCACAAGTACACCTTCAAGGTTCCAAAACTAGAGGATTTAAGAGGTCTGGCAAGGATGATAACGAACCCTGAGGATTTCAGAGCCAAGTCTGGAGGACTGCTATCTCTATTAAGGGTCCATGTAATCAAAGGAATCCTGTCCACACTAATCCAGTTCTACGATCCGGTCTATCACTGTTTCACATTCCCGGATTATCAGCTAGCACCAACACTGGAGGAGTATTCTCACCTGACTGATTTACATATCACTGATCAAACTCCTTTTTCTGGACTGGAAGAGATTCCAAAGGATCAAACCATGCAAGAGCAATCTATTTGGATGAGTCAGAAGTCAGGACTCACATGACCATTAAGGGTGGAACCCAGGGTTTTCCGGCCCAGTTCTTAATAAAGAAAGCTCTGTACTTTGCTAGTATAGGGAACGTGGCCGCTTTCAAAAGCATCTTTGTTTTGCTTACCTACGGGTTATTTTTGTTTCCCAACTTTGTTGATATCAATGCCATTAAGATTTTTCTGATTGGAAACCCTGTACCGACCTTGCTCGCAGATGCTTATCATTCTGTACACTTAAGGAATTTGTACAGCGGAGGAATAATCACATGATGTGTACCCCTGCTGTACAAATGGTTCACTTCCCATTTGCCCAAGTCTGCTGCATTTTGGGATCAAAAGAATACTTTACGTTGGTCACAGAGAATCATGTCTCTTACCAACTCTGACATCGAT
Source organism: Lathyrus tuberosus (assembly GCA_022829125.1). Taxonomy (NCBI): domain Eukaryota; kingdom Viridiplantae; phylum Streptophyta; class Magnoliopsida; order Fabales; family Fabaceae; genus Lathyrus; species Lathyrus tuberosus. The sequence continues at coordinate 5,790,221 of JALAZF010000103.1, forward strand.
TGGTACAATCAAATCTATGATGGGATGAGAATCATCTACCGTTGTGGAAATTTCCCAAATGTACCCCTTATAGGAACTAAAGGAGGAATCAACTATAATCCAGTTTTAGTTCGTCGTCAATTTGGATACCCGATGAGACATGTCCCTCGTAATGCTCATCTGGAAGGTCTTTTCTTCAAGGAAGGAGAAAATGATAGAGCACTAAAGACGGAAATAGTGCATGCCTAGAAACACGTTCATAGGAAAGGAAGAGAGTCTCTAGGAAAACCAGACTGTGTCTCGGTGGAGCCTTATCTCCATTGGGTACAAACTAGAGCTCTCAAGTTGAGGATGCCTTACCCTCGTCAGGAAGTTCTTCCGTTAAGGGACCCCGTCCTTTACTTTATGTCTGATATGGAAAAACTTCAGGTTACTCTCAACAAGGTTCAGCAGGAGAAGAGGTCTTGGAGGAACAAGTACCGTATTCTCAATGTGGAGTGCAAGAAAATACAACAGCTGTTAAGAGAAAAAGATGCTCTGATCGAGATTTTAGAGCAACATGCTGTAGAGAATCAAGAAAACCAAAGGAATTTGCTCGCTCCTTTCACTTGGCAAAGGAATGACAACCCGACAACGACTCAAGAGCCCTGGTCAAAGAAGGGGAAAGTACCAGAACCAGCACCTGAGCTCCCCTCAGAGAGGACTCAGGATCCATAAGTCTAGACATTTCCTTTTACAACACTATGTAAATTACTGTATTTCCATTCTGCAATCTTTGAATTCAATAAAACGGGGTTTCCCCGCTGTTTGATATTTGCAATCTAATTGTTGAAGTTTATCTTGATTAAACAAAAATTAATTAAAATATAATCATTGCATATCATTCATCATTCTTACGTAACGCATTCTTCTTACCTACGAATCTCACGTTTGCGTCTCGATTCTAGAGTCAAACTGTCTCATTCATATAATACTCGGGCCAATTGACAGAAAAAGATGGATGATCTCGAGGAAGAGAACAGAGAATTGAGGGAAGAGATCGACACTCTGAAAGAGGATATGAGAAAGCTTCACAACGATATGCAAGCACTGGCAGAAGCTCAAATGCAACAACAAAGGACTGTGATCTCAGAGATCACATCAACGCCCATAGTGGAAAAGTATGATCCTAGGTACAAAATGTCGAAAGATCGTCCCTGGGGCATTGCCTATTAACTATAACCCAGAAGGATATGTTTCGCCAATCATTGAAGATCAGGGAACCGCAGCAGGAGCTGCTGGGCCTGAAGGTTACAAACTTCGGGAAAGCGAAGATGCCCAGGGCATGACAGCAACTCCTGAAGGTTACAAACTTCGGGAGAGGGAGACGCCAAGAGTCACTGCCATTATGACTATACCACCACTCGTGGTACACGTTGTCCCGGAAGGATAGATCCCACTGATACCTTCTGGTGGAAACGAAAGTATGTTCGATAGAACGAATGAGTTCCAGGAACAATTCTTGGAGATGCAGAAATAGATGCAAGCCCTTCGCGATCAGGATCTATTCGAAAAGGACACCGCAGACCTTTGTTTGGTCCCCAATGTGAAAGTTTCGCACAAATTCAAAGTGCCCGAATTTGAAAAGTACAAGGATAACTCTTGCCCTCAAAGCTATTTGGTGATGTACGCTTGGAGGATGTCAACTCAGACAGAGAACAACCAGCTACTGATCCACTATTTCCAAGATAGTTTAACCAGTGTCGCACTCAAATGGTACATGGGTTTAAACCGCACTAAGATCGGCACTTTATGAGATCTTGGCGCTGCCTTCGTTCAACAATATAAGTATAACCTGGACATGGCACCGGACAGAGATCAGCTCAGATCGATGTCACAAAAGGACAAGGAAACTTTTAAGGAGTAAGCTCAGAGATGATGTGAAATTACCGCCCAGGTTTGTCCACCTCTTGAGGAAAAAGATATGGAAAAGATCTTTTTAAAGACCTTGAGCTCATTCTACTACGACCGAATGGTTTCCAATGTGCCCAGTGACTTCACCGAGATGGTGGGCATGGGTGTTCCTCTTGAGGAAGCAGTCCGAGAAGGACGTCTGGTCAAAGATGCTGGACCATCAAGCAGTACTAAAAGATATGGTAGTGCTCTCCCTAAGAAAAAAGAGCAGGATATTGGGAATATCTCTCTCGAAAAGCAAAGGTGACGGTACCAACCAGTAGCAGCTGTAACTCCTGCTATCAACCCTGCGCCCGTTTCTACGTATCAACCTCAGGTTGCTCAAAGCTAAATGAATCAACAACAATTTCAGCAAAGGACACAACAGCCTCTTCAGCAGGCTCGTCCTCCATATAACAACAACCATACAAATCGACCTCTAGGGTTTGACCCTATACCGATGTTGTACACAGAACTGTTTCCACTACTACTGGTCAAGGGTATGTCCAAACCAGGTCTCCTCTTACAGTACCCGAGAATCTGCCTTTTTGGTTCAAAGTGGATCAGACTTGCCCTTATCATCAAGGAGGACCAGGGCATAACATAGAAAACTGTCTCAGTTTCAAATCCGATGTGCAAAAGCTTGTTAGGAGCGGGGTCTTATCCTTCAAGGATATGAATCCTAATGTTCTCACGAACCCGTTGCCTCAACACGAGAAAGCTGCGGTAAATTTAATAGAGGGAGAGTCCAACAACAGCTATCAAATTCATGATGTACTCTTATTAAGGGCCAACTTGGTCAAGATGCATTGTAGACAGAGTGGATACGGCCACGTGCCACCTCATAATTATCACCAGTGTGATATCTACTCTAAAAACAATCAAGGATGTTCTGTGGTGCAATCAGCTCTACAGAAACAATTGGATCTCGGATGGATCCAAGTGCATCGAGTTTATGGAGTTAACATGACTTATACAAGTTCCAACATCATTCAGAACCACGACATCCGTGCAATGAATGTCAACTTGGTGGCAATGCACTCAAGGCAAAGCCAACATCATAATCTACCACGGCATGATTACAATTCCTGTCTGACTTGCTCGGTAAACAAACAGAGATGCTCTTTCGTACAAGAGGCCCTCCAGCGTCATATGGATCTTGGATGGATCCAGGATTACTGCGATGGAAATCAGTATCAAGTGAATATGATTCAAATCTTCGATATTCATTTGATGAATACCAGCTTGGTGGAGTTACACTACACAAGTCTAGCTCGGTTTCCTGGCTTCGCATAATTATCATAACTGTAAAGTATGTCGTGAGAGTAACCAAGGGTGCACTCTCGTTCAAAGAACTTTACAACACTTGTTAAACCACTGGTGGCTTCTGATCTATATGGATGAAGACACGCAACAAATCAGTGTGACAAATGAAAACCCTACTAGGCATCAAAGTCAGGATGTCGGATATATGGAAATAGACCTGGTAAGGTTACACTGCATTCAAAGCGGACATGGCCAGGTGCCACTGCATAACTACGAGCGTTGTAGAGTCTGCTCGAAAAATAATCCAGGATGTTATCTCGTGCGAGCAACCCTTCAAAGTCAGTTGGCTCCCAAGGAGATTCAACCGTGTCCAAGTTCTGGATCAATCAGTTGGACGCCAGACTATTTCGCTGATCAGATTAAGGATATTGTCGTGATCTCTGATCGCGAAGGGACCAAAGATGTTTGTACCATCATCCCTCTACTTGATGAATCGAAGGTTCTTAACCAGGAATTGATTGAAGTTACTTACGACAGTCAGAAAAATCAGAAGGCCCCTGTAGTTATCTATCTACCGGGACCATTACCGTATGAATCAACTAAGGCAATCCCTTACAAATACGGTGCAACAACAATTGAGAATGGAAAGGAAATTCCATTACCCTCCATCGTGAATATTGCAGACATCAGTCGAGTATCACGGAGCGGTCGAATCTTCAACAGAGGAGTTGGAGAACCTAACAGAGAAAAGGAACCTCACACAAAAGTTCCTAATCCACCAGTCGGTCAATCCAGTGGTCCCGACCTTTCAAAGAACGATGATGAGATGTTTAAACTCATCCAGAGGAGCGAATACAACATTGTTGATCAACTGTTACAAACTCCTTCAAAGATCTCAGTGTTATCGCTTTTGCTCAGTTCCGAAGCCCGATGAGAGGCTCTATAGAAAGTCTTAGAACAAGCCTTTATGGAACAGGATGTGTCAATACGACAGTTTGACAGTATCATCTCTAATATCACTTCCTGCAACAACTTGGGGTTTAGCGTTGAGGAATTGCCAGAAGAAGGCAAAAGCCACAACATGGCGCTCAATATCACAGTCAACTGCCAGGACGATGCTTTAGCCAGCGTACTGGTAGACACCGAATCGGCTCTCAACGTCATGCCGAAGTCCACTCTAATGCGACTATCATTCAAAGGATCTCCAATGAGAGGCAGTGAGGTCGTCGTCAAAGCATTTGACAGGTCCAGAAAAATAGTTATCGGCGAAGTTGACCTTCCCATAACTATCGGTCCTCACACTTTCCTAGTCACTTTCCAGGTCATGGACATCCGGGCAACATACAGTTGCTTATTAGGAAGACCTTGGATACACCAGGCTGGGGCAGTCACTTCGACACTTCACCAGAAGCTGAAGTTCATCAAGAATGAATAACTCGTCACAGTGTGCGGAGAGCATGCCTTGCTCGTGAGTAACCTTTCATTGTCCACTGGTGTAGAACCCGAGGAGATTATTGGAACTCAGTTCCAAGCATTTTCGGTAAGCAATGAGAATCAATCAGAAAAAGGAACATCAGTTTCCTCGTACAAAGATGCTCTCAAAGTAATAGAGAGTAATAATGCAAAGGGAAGGGGACAGCTTGTCATTCCTACTGATAATAAAATAAAGAAGGGTCTTAGTTTTTCTGCAACCTGTATCCAGACAGCTGCTAACGATGAAAGTCTTCATCCCATTCAGAACTTCTTCCATAGTGGAGGTTTCCTTCACCCAGTGTCTCAAGAAGTACATACCATCAACGAGGGATATTCCTCCGACACAGATGAAGAGTGGAAGTCCTATCTTAATAAGGACGGTTATATGTCTCAGGAAGAGGTGCCTACGCCATTTTGCTATCCCGTACAGAGTCCGAGATTTATACTAAGGTCAAATGTCGAAATGATATACGGAGATTGTGATCCGGAAGAATGCCGTGCTCCACCAAATTCATTAGAGGGAGACACTCCGATGAAATACAACTTTGACCACGACTACTATGGCCCGATGGATGGTCTGCCTATCTGGCAGCCGTACCCAGGAGACTTGGGGCAAGAAAATCAGCCGAACAATGAAAATCAGGTGAGCGTCATCGAAAAAAATACCTGCGTCCCCACCATGTCATGGGATCAACACTCAGGTCATTCAGAAAATATCCAGTGCGACGATGAATTTGCAAAGTTTGCAGGACTATAATTCATTAACTATGCTTTTCCCGAGGTCAACGTCATCGAAAGGGATGACTCCTCCAGTTCCAAAGAAGTGTGGGATACCTTGGGACAACCGAGTGGCAAATACGACTTCATGGTCAAATACACTGCTCCTGAAAGCTCTCGTATCAGGCTTGAAGACATCCAGCCAACTGGATGGGGGGATTTGCCTTAGAGCACAAATACTATGCAAAACACAACCGAGGAATCCTCCTACGACAACTCTGCCTGGGAGACAGATTCCAATGATCCTGCTCCACCAGAAATCAACGTTATTTCTGAAGACAAATCAAGAAAGAAGGTACCAGACTTTGTGATTCACCGGGGAGCTCGCCGCTAATGGATTGTTGTCGATGTTCCGAAGATCGTTCATAAGTCAAAGTAATTTTCGTCTTTATCTTAACCTTTCACCCTGCCCAGGTGAAACTGATGTTTTGATAGGGCTCACTTTCTGCAAATGTCCCTCTTCGCTTCGCCCAAAGCGACCGAGTTTTGTTTTATAGGGCCATAGTTTCAAGAATCAACCGAATCATAAATAAAATAATGTCGTTCTGTAACTTCCGCATTAATTGCTGTTTTCTCTTTTCGTTTTTTCAGAAAATGGTAATCCTAAAAAACAACAAATAATAAAAACAACAAATAATAAAAACAAGCAGTAAAAAAAATACACTGCACACACTCTTGCATTTCTCTCTATCTCTTCTAAACACAAAACTTCACGTCGTGCAGATTGCCTGTTTTAAACCCCATTGAAACGTACGATCCGATGCCCTCTCCCAACTTTGAATTCCCGGTATTTGAGGCTGAAAAAGAAGATGACGAAGAAATTCCAGAAGAGATCTCTCGATTACTCAGACAAGAGGAAAGGTCCATTAAACCTCACAAAGAGCCGTTGGAAACGGTCAACTTGGGTTCAAAGGAAGAGAGAAAAGAAGTCAAGATTGGGGCACTGCTCAGTTCAACTATCAAAGAAAGTCTGACAAAGCTTCTCAAAGAATTTCCCGATGTATTCGCTTGGTCCTATCAGGATATCCCAGGGTTGGATACCAGCATCGTGGAACATCATCTACCGTTAAGATCAGAATGTCCGCCAGTAAAACAGAGGTTGAGACGGACTCATCCAGACATGGCCATCAAAATCAAAGAGGAAGTACAGAAACAGATTGACGCGGGTTTCCTCGCCACGTCAGAATATCCTCAATGGTTAGCCAACATCGTACCAGTTCCAAAAAAGGATGGGAAGGTCAGAATGTGTGTGGATTACAGAGATCTAAACAAGGCTAGTCCAAAGGATGACTTTCCTTTACCACACATTGACATGCTGGTTGACAGTACAACAAAGTTCAAAGTATTCTCCTTCATGGATGGATTCTCGGGCTATAATCAGATAAAAATGGCGCCGAAAGACATGGAAAAAACTTCCTTCATCACCCCATGGGGCACCTTTTGTTACAAGGTAATGTCGTTTAGTTTGAAGAACGTCGGGGCAACCTCTCAAAGGGCCATGACTACTCTGTTTCATGACATAATACACAAGGAAATTGAGGTATATGTCGATGACATGATTTCCAAATCTAGAACAGAGGAGGAGCATATGACCCACTTGTCAAAGCTATTCGAGCGATTGAGAAAGTTCAAATTCCGCTTGCATCCCAACAAGTGCACCTTCGGTGTCCGCTCAGGAAAAATCTTAGGGTTCATCGTCAGCCAGAAAGGAATTGAGGTAGATCCTGACAAAGTTAAGGCCATTCAAGAAATGCCTTCTCCAAAGACTGAAAAACAAGTCAGGGGATTCCTGGGATGTCTGAATTACATTTCCAGATTTATATTCCTCATGACCGCGACATGCGCGCCGATTTTCAAATTATTCAAAAAGAATCAGGACTGTGTTTGGACAGAAGACTGCCAAACCGCCTTTGACAGTATCAAGGAATACCTGTTGAACCCACCGATTCTATCACCACCAGTGGAGGGAAGACCACTGATTATCTACCTAATAGTCTTGGAAGACTCGATGGGTTATGTACTTGGCCAACAAGACGAAACAAAAAGGAAGGAGTCTGCCATCTACTATTTGAGCAAGAAATTCACCGACTGCGAGACTCGGTACACTATGCTCAAGAAAACTTACTGTGCTCTGGCTTGGGCAGCCAAACATCTTCGCCAGTATATGATTCGTCACACTACTTGGTTAATCTCTGAAATGGATCCAATCAAGTACGTCTTTGAAAAGCCTGCTCTTACGGGAAGGATTGCCCGTTGGCAGATGTTGTTATCAGAATATGACATCGAGTACCATGCTCAGAAAGCCATTAAGGGAAGTGTTTTAGCCGATCATTTGGCTCATCAACCGATTGACGATCAGGAATCAGTCGGTTTTGACTTCCCGGACGAAGATGTCATGTATTTAAAAATGAAAGATTGCAATGAACCGCTACCCAGTGAAGGGCCAGAACCAGGTTCCCAATGGGGACTAATCTTTGACGGAGCTGTAAATCATTATGGAAACGGAATTGGGGCAATCATCATAACACCTCAGGGTACCCACATTCCTTTCACTGCCCGACTGACATTCAAGTGTTCAAACAACGAGGCCGAATACGAAGCTTGTATCATGGGGCTCGAAGAAGCGATCGACTTAAGGATCAAGAACTTGGATGTATATGGCGACTCAGCCCTAGTTATTAATCAGATCAAAGGAGATTGGAACACATAACAATTAGGACTGATTCCTTACAAATATTACGCGAGAAGGTTGTTACCCTTCTTCAACAGAATCGAGCTTCATCATATCCCTCGTGAAGAGAAATACATGGCTGATGTATTAGCCACTCTTTCTTCCATGATTAGTGTAGGTCAATGGAACGACTTACCTAAGATTAACATAATGCGCCTTGAACGGCCCGTTTACGTCTTCACGATTAAAGCAGTCATAGACGATAAACCTTGGTACCACGATATCAAGTGCTTCCTTCAGAAACAAGAGTATCCACCTGGGGCATTCAGGAAGGACAGGAAGACCCTCATAAGGTTGGCAGGCAGCTTCTTTCTGAGCGGCGATACACTCTATAAGAGAAACTTTGACATGGTCTTGCTTCGATGTGTAGACAGACCAGAAGCAGACATGCCGATGAAGGAAATTCACGAAGGATCCTTTGGCACTCATGCCAACGGACACACAATGGAGAGAAAAATTCTAAGAGTAGGGTACTACTGGTTGACCATGGAATCTGACTGCCACAAGTACATGAGAAGATGTCACAAGTGTCAAATATACTCAGACAAAATCCATGTACCGCCAACGCATCTCAAAATTCTTTCTTCCCCATGGTCTTTTTCCATATGGGGAATCGACATGATTGGCATGATCGAACCCAAGGCTTCAAACAGACATCGGTTCATCCTGGTGGCCATTGATTACTTCACCAAGTGAGTCGAAGCAGCGTCAAACACCAATGTAACCCGAAAAGTGATGGTCCGATTCATCAAAAGCAATCTCATCTGTCTTTATGGTGTTCCTAGCCAGATCATTACCGATAATGGATCTAACTTGAACAATAAGATGATGAAAAAGTTGTACGCAGAGTTCAAGATCGAACACCATAACTCATCTCCCTACCGGCCTAAGATGAACGGACCGGTAGAAGCAGCTAATAAGAACATCAAGAAGATCGTTCAAAAGATGGTTATAACCTACAAAGACTGGCATGAGATGTTACCCTTTGCTCTTCATGGTTATCGTACATTTGTCCGCACTTCAACAGGGGCTATCCCTTTCTCTCTAGTATATGGTATGGAAGCAGTACTCCCCATAGAAGTAGAGATCCCATCGATCTGGGTATTGATGGAAGTTAAGCTAGCCGAGGCTGAATGGTGTCAAAGTCGACACGATGAATTGAATCTGATCAAAGAAAAGCGAATAACGGCACTATGCCATGGTCAGTTGTATCAGCAAAGAATGAAGAAGGCGTTTGATAAAAAGGTCCGACCTCGCGTCTTCAGAAAAGGAGACCTTGTGTTCAAAAAAATACAATAATTTCTCACTGATTCCAGGGTCAAATGGACCCCGAATTATGACGGCCCTTATGTGGTCAAGAAACCCTTCTTAGGCGGAACCTTGATACTCGCAACCATGGACGGAGAGGAATTTGCCTACCCCACGAATGTTGATGTAGTCAAGAAATACTTCGCCTAAATAAAAAAAACGTCTCGGTGGATTGAAAACCCGAAAGGGCGGTCCAGGCAAAAATTAAAGACATAATCAAAAATCATCCCGGTGGATTGAAAATCTCAGAGTACAATCCAGGAAAAAATTAGGGATAATGGCAAGTAACTACATCTGACAAGGTTGAATCCCTCATCAGTTATGCCATCCATCAGGAAAACTCCAGTCAAGGTCATCTTCGACCGAAGCTCAGGATGTCTAGAATTCAAAGTTAGTAGAAGGATAATGGTCGTTATGTTTCAATGTAGCCCTTTTCCCTTAAATTACCATTTTCTACCTTTGTAAATACTCCATGGAATCACGCGCTTGGCTGATTTCCATCCTATCAATAAAATTTGAGCCTTAGTGCTTTTGTTTGCAATTCTCATTTGTTTTAGCTTTACAGAACGACGTTTTAACATGATTAACGATTCTTGAAATAAAACAAAAATGAATTTTACCTGTTAAAATTTTTCTGCTTTTTGAAATAAGGTGGCAATTTCTTTTGACAGTTGAACATCGAAAGAACAGCGATCGCTACTCTAGAAGTAATCGAGCTTCAAAGTGCAGAATCCAAGTACTCATTCTAAACCAGTGCACCTAAATGAAGGATCAACTGTGTCAGAGGCCGTGTTTCCTCTGACACCCCCGACAGAGTTCTTATCTCCTAATCCCGACCAACGTTGTTCCCCGCAGGGACTATCTATCCTAAGCAAGGCATAATTGCTATTTTTAACCCAGTGATACTTTTCATCCCCCGCAGTGGCCGAGTATCCAGTCATGTTCATTCATTAATCTGTATGTCGTGTCAGTTTTGTCAGCATATACATACATACATCATGCATTATTGATTCATTCATATTCATATTGCATCACTATCACTCTAGTCGGTCTTGTTCCCAAGTGATAAAAGTCCTCTCAATCGAGTTGTCAGTTCTTTCCTCGTCAGGAAGTGAATCATCTAAGCGATCTTTCCTCCCATTTATTTCTGGATTGAAGGTGGTTCTTTGACCACTTTGATGACTTGAACCTCTGAAAAGCAAGAAATTTTTTGACAAACATCACTCTTCGCCATTGAAGATGATATCTTCGCTTTCCCGGATTAAAGAAAATCCCCAGAGAAAGCCTCTTAATTAGAGATTCGGCAATACAGCAGTTTTTCTCCAAAAAATCTGCTGACGAAAAGGTTATCAGCACCTCAAAATTGGATCAAATCATATGGCATTTCTCCGAGAAGATACCGAGAAAAGTATGATGTAACACCCCCAAGTGACAGCAGTCTCTCAAGATACATGATTTCCCCACTAGAGTCGACAAATGGCATCTCCCACAGAGAAGTTTGTGCACCTCTACAACTCAGACGACTGGGTTCCCCAGCAAGTCTAACATCAAAAGTTTTTCTATCAAATGGCATCTCCCCAGGGAAATTCGGTGAGAAGTTTGAGGAAAACGCTACGAACAGCGTCCCTTGTCAAGAAAGTTTATTGACAAAAGAAACTGAGACCGGTTCCTTGGCTGAAGACCAGGATCGAGGGGAAGTTTATATTAGAAACTGAGACCAGTTCCTTGGCTGAAGACCAGGATCGAGGGGAAGTTTATTTCAGCAACTGAGACCAGTTCCTTGGTAGGAAACCAGGATCGAGGGGAAGTTTATATCAGAAACTGAGACCAGTTCCTTGGCTGAAGACCAGGATCGAGGGGAAGTTCATTTCAGCAACTGAGACCAGTTCCTTGGTAGGAAACTAGGATTGAGGGGAAGTTTATATCAGAAACCGAGAACAATTCCTTGGTAGCAAACCAGGATAGAGGGGAAGTTTACATCAGAAATTGAGACCAGTTCCCTGGCTGAAGACCAGGATCGAGAGGAAGTTTTTACCTTTTCTAAGCACCATCGCTTAGCAATAGAAGATGAATGTGCAAGCTGCCATTCATAACCACCATCAAAATTTTGGTTATTCCGATATTTAATCCTCTTGCACCCTGAATTCCCGAATACCTTCGCCATTCACACCTTTGGGTCCAAGAAGATTAAATAGGGGCATCTGTCATACCCCAAATTTTGACCACCAAGATTTCCCATCATTGTGCAAATCATCATCACAATATGGATAGACCCTCATACCTCATTAGTCTCCCCAAAGATGGTTGAGCATCCACTACAATCAAACTTAGGGTTTCAAGCCCTTTCAGAGCTCTTAGATAAAGGATCAATCAAGAAATGACATGATCTTCAACTTTTATAATCTCTCAAACATCCAAAATGGATCAAGAGGACTCCCACATCAAGGATCAAGCACAAGGCTGCAACATCCCAAGTGGATTAAGCCTCAAGATCGCCAGTGTCACCAAATTAGGGTTTTGGTCGACCAGGGCCTCCAGATGGAAATTTTCATCTGGGCATGAGCCAATGCTTCAAAGCATAACCCTAAGATACTCCAAGAGGCCTCATAAACCCAATCATCAAGTCAATTTAACATCAGGGGATGTATTCATCAAAACTCAGGAATTTGGGTTTCTTGACCTAATTCACCCCTAAATTGACTTTTGGGACAAAACATGAGCCAAGACCTAAAGACATGATTTGAGGGCCCCTAACAAACTACATTGATCCATTTACAACAATGGATTGATCCAAGAAGCTTGCTTCACAAGTTTCAAGTTCATCAGAACCACAGTTAGGGTTTCGCGGAAAAAGTCAACCGTGCCTTTGACTTTTGACCAAGACATGCTCCCAAACCTTGGGACATGATTCAATACACCCTATAACACTTCTGGAATCAATCCATCAAGTTTTATTTAGGTCAAGGACTTGATTTCATAGAGGATCGCACAGTTTGGAATCCATTTGATAAAAAGTCAACTATGCCCAAAAGTCAAAGTTTGACTTTTTTATTTTTTTTATCAATTATGGTCCCCTAACCCTAAAATGATGTTAAAGTGTGATTGGAATCATCTTTCATCAAGAAAAATCAAGAAAAGTGGGATAACTTGTAAAAGGGGTAACCATAAAAAACTTAGAAATTTTCTAAGTTATGTAACAAAGTGGCTAGGGTACCAACTTCCAAGGATCATAACATGGGATCCAAGCAACCATTTGGACTAATCCAAAGATGGATTTGTAGCTCTCATGGCATACTTTAAAAGTGTCAACTACACCTCATTTTAATTCATCATGGATTTTGAGTTATGGTTGAATCAAAATGGCTGAAAACATGAAATGTCTAATTTTCCAACACTTAGTGAAATTTTCAGTAAGTCAGAATCTGTTTCACTTTTTCCAAAATGTAAGGGAATTTTTCACTTGGATCCAAAAAGTTTCAAGACAAACTATGATCACACACATGTTGTATCATATGAGAGCTTTCCAAAATGGCCAAGAACCCCATGAAATTCCATTTGAGCTAAGAGTTATGACAGTGGCAATATGCCTTACTGCAACTGTCATAACTAGGCAGATTTGTGCATTTTGCTCGATTTGAGCAAATTGTGCAAATGACAAACAAGTTTATCCATCTAAACACCTTAGGGAGAGACCAAGGAGGGACAAACACTGATCCATAAGCCTCCTAAGTCTTTGGAACTAAAAATAGCATGCCAAACCTAAAAATCCCTAAAGAGGGGACAAGGAGCATTAAATGGATGCACCAAGGTGGCATGAACTGAGCCATTTCCAACTGAATGAGTTAAGGATGATCTCTGAACTAGGGAACCAGCAGCCTGTGCTCTAACCTCTAGTCAATGGCTAGAGGAGACTTGGATTCCTATTGATCAACATTTGCCAAACCTCTGCTGCAGTTGCCATTCCATATTCCTTGCAAAACAAACTCGCTCTACTATAAATAGAGCTCATTTGTGCTCAGTTTAAGTACACCAAAGCCATCAAACAAATGCTTTCCTCAAAATCACCTTCCCACTTCCAAATTTTCCTTCCAAAGCAAGTCAATATCGAGTTTTGAGTTTGAGAGCTATTCCAACCAAACCAATCACACACACACACCTCATAAACATCATATAGAAGTGATCCAAACACTTAAAAAACAACTGTAACACTGATTTCTCAGAATCACCAGCCAGTTGCTCAAGGTTTTAACCAAGTTACAGCTGAGATGCCATGAAGTGATCCAGCCATTTCCAATCAAGTCCAAGCATTCAAACACACTCCATATGGTGTAAGGAAGCTGTTCAGATCATCACAACTAATCTGTAACACCTCCAACTCAAAAATCACATTGCTCTTGCTGTCACGACCTTCAAGTAAGCCTAAACTTGGTCATCTCTTAATCTATGCATATTTCCTCGCACAATACTTTTGCCAAATGTTCATAATCATACGTAGAATGTTTCCCCTCAATTAATTGCTTTGTTTAAATCATGTATCAAAATTCTCAGCCTTCATGCAAATTTTAGGGTTCTTGAGGTTTTGTCTTGATTTCTTATTCCATGCTTAAAATAAATGAAATTAAAGACCGTAGACATGATCATGAGGTGAAAAAGAGCAGATTGATATGTGGATTGTGTGATTTCATCAAGTATTCTTGCCATGTTCTTGGCGCCTTTTTCACAAATTCAAATATTTGAATTTTGTGATTTTATTTAATTGATTCAAAAATTAATTTCTCTCTGAGTTTTAATGATTTTGAGTTGATTCTTTTTTAAATAATTCACAAAAATGTTAAAATATTTTATTTTGCCAAAAATTCCCAAAAATATTATTTATTTCATATACTTGATATTTTTGCAAAGAATTAATCTTTTATTTGTTTTTTAACATTTAAAATATTTTTTCCTCCTTGATTTTCCAAATTTAATTGGTTTCCAATCATTTTGTGGATATAAACATGATTTTTCAAGCATTAATCCAAGATCACAACTTGTTTCTCACACATGCTTGATAATTTTGATCATTTTAATTAAATTTTTATTTAATTAAAATCCCTTTTGAAATTAATTTAGGGTTTTGATTTTAATCACCCTAAACAAATCATTTTCAAACACTCATGGGCCTCTAATAGAGTGTAAGACCCAACCCCTTTTCTTAAACCAAAATGATTTGGGCCTCAGTGTATTGTATAAGTCCCGATACCGTCAAAACGTACGACGCGATCGTCGCCTTTTCAAAACCATCTGGGCTTCTCCTTGAGCTATAAGACCCATCTTTATTCATTTTAAAACTCTTTGGGCCTCTATTAGAGTGTAAGACCGGTCCCCTTTGTAAATACACCACTTTTTGGGCCTCAGACATTGTATAAGTCCCACTGTATTTTCAAAAACAACGGCGCGATCGTCGTCTTTTTAACAAAACCACTTTGGGCCTCTCCTTGAACTGTAAGCCCCATCACTTGTACAAAAATAATCTATGAGCCTCTAATAGAGTGTAAGACCCAACCCTCTTTTAACCAAAACCATTTTGGGCCTCAGATGTTGTATAAGTCCCTCTGTGTTAAAAGAAAAATCTCGGCGCAATCGCCAGACATAAAATCAAATCATCTGGGCCTACCCTCGTGTTGTAAGCCCGGTTTATTTTTTTTTCAAAATATTTGGGCCTCTCATAGAGTGTAAGACTCATCCCCTTGTACATAAAAACTTTTTGGGCCTCACGTATTGTATAAATCCCTCTGTACAGTTTTTAAAACAACAGTGTGATCATCGTTAAAACCTGGGCCTCTCCTTGAGCTGTAAGCCCCAACAAGCTTTCCAAAGCACTTTCTCCTTTGATTTTGAATTCAAATATATGTTGCCATCAAAACTTTCTTTAATTTCTTTGTTGAACAACTAACCAAACAGCATGGAAGCTCTACAACGGGTAAGTGTTTATCTGCTTTCATTTACCGCTTTCATATGTATATAAACTGTATTGTGGGGCTGCTTCACTATAAGCCTTCTTTCACATCCTTTTATATACTTGTCACATATCCACTATGTAATACTAGTATAGTTATTTAGAGTTTTCCCCGGCAACTACGTCTAGAACTAGGTAAAGCCTTGTTGGTCACTCTTAAATACAAACAAAACTAGATCCCCCGTAGGATTCTAGATACAGTCATCCCTCCTCTTGGGGTTAAACAATATGGAACAAAGAGAAAGACAGTATTCTCGGTGAACCTTTTCTCAGACTGTCACCCTAAGAAATTGTCAAAGAAACTCTAACTCCCCAGAGATGGTATTTTCTCCGTGAATGGCATCTCTTGAGTTTCTTCCAAATTCTCGAACTTTCCTGGAATGATCTCTTCTCTGTGAATTGCATTTCTTGAACTTCTCTTGGTTTGGGGACCCGTAGGCTTCCTAAAAGCATCCCCGCCTCCTTTTGGGCGTTGTACAAGGACCCTTCGGCTTCTTAGAAGTTCTCACGCCTTCTCTTGGGCTTAATACAAGGACCCAAACGACCTCTTAAATGTATAAGACAGAACTTAGTCATCCTTTGCTAGAGCAGTCTTTCCAGTGTCAAAACTCCGGCCATTTTAGGGTTGATACTCATCCCTTAATGCCCGTGCCTCCTCTTGGGCATAGTACAAAAGATAAAACTCTAGACTTGGGCAGTCTAAACCTTCTTGAGTCTCAAACACATTCTTAAGTTCCTTTGAAACATAGGAAGAAACACCGATCACTCTGAAACCCGGTCTCTCTCATGAGAGTTCCCCACACTTGGACCCGCTTCAGGATCTCCATAATCCTCAGCAGTAAGTCAGCCTCCTCTTGGGCTTTGTACAAATGATTCTCCCTAGCGGAGCTAACCTTTTCAGACTCTCTTGTTGAGTCAACTTTTAGCCTCCATCTCGGGCTTCGTACGAGATAGAAAAACACTCTCTTGTTAAGTATAAAAGACTCTCTTGTTGAGTCAATCACTTTTTAGCCTCCATCTTGGGCTTTGTACAAGACATAGAAAAACACTCTCTTGTTGAGTATAAAAGACTCTCTTGTTGGGTCAAACACTTTTTAGCCTCCGTCTTGGGCTTTGAATAAGACATAGAAAAACACTCTCTTGTTGAGTATAAAAGACTCTCTTGTTGAGTCAATCTCCTTTTAGCCTCAATCTCGGCCTTCGTACGAGACCACAAATCACTCTCTTGTTGAGTATAAAAGACTCTCTTTTGAGTCAATCAATCTTCAGACTCTCTTGTTGAGTCAACCTTTTTAGCCTCCGTCTTGGGCTTTATACAGGACAAATAAAAGTACTCCCTTGTTGGGTCAAACCATTTCAGCCTCCATCTTGGGCTTTATACAAGATACATTCTCCCCAACGGAGTCAAAATCCCTTCTAGCCTCAATCTTGGGCTTTGTACAAGACAGAAAGAACATTTTTCTCCGGAAAAGTCAAACTTCTAGCCTCCTCTTAGGGTTTGTATAAAGAAAACCCCGGTTGAGTCAATCAACCTTTTAGCATCAAATTTGTGCCTTGCTCACAGCATACAAACATCAACAACTCCTCTTTAGAGATGACAAAATCTCTCTCCCCCAAAACCCTTTAGCTTCACATCTCGGGCTTTGAATAAGATACAAACCACCTTTAGCTTCATGTCTTGGGCTTTGAACAAGACACCAAAATAGTCTCTTTCCTCTCATAGAATAGGAGGAACTGCGATCGCTCTGATTTCCCTATTTCAGGAATACGTAGGCATAAGATTGCAAAAATCTTAGCGAGCATACTAATCAAAAACCCAAAATCCCGTACCTTCATACATCAATCGAAAAGCATCAAACCTAACACCTTACCAATAGCCTAGACACCGTTTTTAAGCAAACAACCCTAAAGAAGAACCCCCCCTATTTTAATAGCATCTATAAACTGACAGTTTTGACTGTTCAACCTCAGTTTGCAAGCAGGGTTAATTGGAGACATCTATTTCCCTTCCTTAATCAGCTTCATAGGATAAAAAATGAATTGAACTGTAGTACCAAAGCGATAGTGATTCGAAACCACAAAAATTGCGCTACAATTCTCTAGAAGAGGCATATGATCGACTGACTACAAGGCTCAACTTTTCAATGACCGAGCTTGAGGATTTCAAATCTAAATTTCATGTTTAACTTGTACTTTGATTTTCTTGTTTTCAATGCTTTGTCATGACTTTTCCATTTGGCATTTTATGAATACCATTTTGGCTTTTTTGCTTCCAATGCATACTACTCTATTAAAATTCAAATTTCCTCTAGCATAGGTTTATACCTTTTTAAGCATTTACCATTTACTCTCAGGATTCTCCGATCATATTCCAAATCTTCGATCTCATAAGCATTATTTGAAAATGCTTGAATAATTCTAAATGGGTCTTCCCAATTAGGATACCGTTTATCCAAACTCCCATCTCTTCGATCCATATGTAGCGCGGATTTTGTGGTCTTAAATCACTATCGCTTGGGCACTACAATTCGATTCATTTTTTATCCTGTTAAGCTGATTAAGGAAGGGAAATAGATGTCTCCAATTAACCCTGCTTGCATACTGAGTTTAAACAGTCAAAACTGTTGGTTTACAGATGATATTAAGATGTGGGCCCCTCTTCGGTTATTTTGTTAAGAATAGAATGTTTGGACCATTTGTGAGGTTTTTGGCAATGTGTTTAGATTTAATGCTTTTGGGTTGATATGTGAAGGTACGGGATTTTAGGTTTTTGATTAGTATGCTCGCTAAGATTTTGCAATCTTATGCCTACGTATTCCTGAAATAGGGAAATCAGAGCGACCGTAGTTCCTCCTATTCTATGGGAGGAAAGAGGTGTTTTGGTGTCTTGTTCAAAGCACAAGACATAAAGCCGAAGGTGGTTTGTATCTTGTTCAAATCCCAAGATATGAAGCTAAAGGTTGAGAGAGAATTTGTCATCTCTAAAGAGGAGTTGTTGATGTTTGTATGCTGTGAGCAAGGCACAAATTTGATGCTAAAAGGTTGATTGACTCAACCGGGGTTTTCTTTATACAAAGCCTAAGAGGAGGCGGGAAGTTTGACTTTTCCGGAGGAAAATGTTCTTTCTGTCTTGTACAAAGCCCAAGATTGAGGCTAAAAGGGATTTTGACTCCGTTGAGGAGAATGTATCTTGTATAAAGCCCAAGATGGAGGCTGAAATGGTTTGACTCAACAAGAGAGTACTTTTATCTGTCCTGTATAAAGCCCAAGACAGAAGCTAAAAAGGGTTGAATCAACAAGAGAGCCTTGAACAGGTGATTGACTCAACAAGAGAATCTGAAGGTTGTTTGACTCAAAGAGAGAGTCTTTTATACTCAATAAGAGAGTGATTTGTTGTCTGGTACGAAGCCCGAGATTGAGGCTAAGAGGAGATTGACTCAACAAGAGAGTCTTTTATACTCAACAAGAGATTGTTTTTCTATCTCGTATGAAGCCCGAGATGGAGGCTAAAAGTGGTTGACTCAACAAGAGAGTCTTTTATACTCAACAAGAGAGTGATTTATATGTCTTATACAAAGCCCAAGACGGAGGCTAAAAGTGGTTAACTCAACAAGAGAGTCTTTTATACTCAATAAGAGAGTGATTTATATGTCTTGTACAAAGCCCAAGACGGAGGCTAAAAGTGGTTGACTCAACAAGAGAGTCTTTTATACTCAACAAGAGAGTGATTTATATGTCTTGTACAAAGCCCAAGACGAAGGCTAAAAGTGGTTGACTCAACAAGAGAGTCTTTTATACTCAACAAGAGAGTGTTTTTCTATCTTGTACGAAGCCCGAGATGGAGGCTAAAAGGAGGTTGACTCAACAAGAGTGTCTTTTATACTCAACAAGAGAGTGGTTTATATGTCTTGTACAAAGCCCAAGACGGAGGCTAAAAGTGATTGACTCAACAAGAGAGTCTGAAAAGGTTAGCACTGCTAGGGAGAATAATTTGTACAAAGCCCAAGAGGAGGCTGCTTTACCACTGTGGATTCTGGAGATCCTGAAGCGGGTCCAAGTGTGGGGAACTCTCATGGGAGAGACCGGGTTTCTTCCTGTGTTTGAAAGGAACTTGAGAATGTCTTTGAGACTCAAGAGGTTTAGACTGTCCAAGTCTAGAGTTTTATCTTTTGTACAATGCCCAAGAGGAGACACGGGCATTAAGGGATGAATATCAACCCTACAATGGCCGGAGTTTTGACGCTGGAAAGACTGCTCTAGCAAATGATAACTAAGTTCTGTCTTATACCTTTAAGATGTCTTCAGGTTCCTTGTATTAAGTCCAAGAGAAGGCATGAGAACTTCTAAGAAGTCGAAGGGTCCTTGTACAACGCCTAAGAGGAGGCGGGGATGCTTTTAGGAAGCCTGTGGGTCCCCAAACCAAGAGAAATTCAAGAAATGCAATTCACAGAGAAGAGATCATTCCAGGAAAGTTCGAGGATTTGGAAGAAACTCAAGAGATGCCATTCACAGAGAAAATATCATCTCTGGGGAGTTAGAGTTTCTTTGACAATTTTTAAGGGTGACAGTCTGAGAAAAGGTTCACCGAGAATACTGTCTTTCTCTTTGTTCCATATTGTTTAACCCCAAGAGGAGGGGAGACTGTATCTGGAAATCCTATGGGGATCTAGTTTTGTTTGTATTTAAAGAGTGACCAACAGAGCTTTACCCAGTTCTAGACGTAGTTGTCAGGGAAAACTCTAAATAACTATACTAGTATTACACAGTGGATATGTGACAAATATATAAAAGGATGTGCAAGAAGACTTACAATGAAGCAGTCCCACAATACAGTTATATATATATATATATATATATATGAAAGCAGTAAATGAAAGCGGATAAACACTTACCCGTTGTAGAGCTTCCATGCTGTTTAGTTAGTTGTTCAACAAAGAAAGTTTTGATAACAACATATATTTGAATTCAAAATCAAAGGAGAAAGTGCTTGAAAAGATTGTTGGAGCTTACAGCTCGAGGCGAGGCCCAAGTTTTAACGATTATCGCACCGTTGTTTTAAAAACTGTACAGGGGGACTTATACAATACGTGAGGCCCACAAAGTTTTTATGTACAAGGGGGTGGGTCTTACACTCTATTAGAGGCCCAAAGATTTTGAAAATAAAATAAATGGGGCTTACAACACAAAGGGAGGCCCAGATGATTTGTTTTTGAACTGGCGATCGCGTCGAGATTTTTCTTTTAACGCAGAGGGACTTATACAATGTCTGAGGCCCAAAAAGGTTTTGGTTAAAAGGGGATTGGGTCTTACACTCTATTAGAGGCCCAATAATTTATTTTTGTACAAGTTGTGGGGCTTACAGCTCAAGGAGAGGCCCGGTTGATTTTGTTAAAAAGGCGACGATCGCGCCGTAATTTTTGAAAATACAATGGGACTTATACAATTACTGAGGCCCAAAAGGTGGTGTATTTACAAAGGGGTTGGGTCTTACACTATTAGAGGCCCAAAGAGTTTTGAAAAAGATTTGTGAGGGTGAAAATCAAAGAAACCCTAATTTTGCTTTCCTTTAAAAGTAAATATTTAAAGAAAATCAATAAAAATGATAAAAATACCAAATAAGTTTGAATAAACCACTTGTGATTTTTGTTTAAGGTTTGAAAAATGAGGTTTTAATCACAATATGATTTAGAACTCATTTGGTTTTGATTTTCAAAATAAACATTCACTTTTAAATGTATAAAAACGATTAAAAATGAATTTATTCACAAAAATACTAATTATATTAAATAAATAATATAAATTTGATTTTTTTGTGGAATAAATTATTTCAACATTTTTTAATTTTTTGCAAAAAGAACCAATAAAAAATAATTAAAATTGAGGAAGTTATTAATTTTTCAAATCATTAAAAATAATATAAAAAATAATAAAAAAGTGAAAAAACCATTAAAAAGAGGTCTGGGGCGAGGGGGATTCAAACCCCAGACCTCTTGTGTGCAGTGTGCGCGCCTTACCACTGGGGTGGTGATACATCCGTGTATCAAACCCTAGCCAGAAATATACAAGGCTTGCCTTGTTTTTGGCCTGGCCAAGGCAAGGTTTTTGGTCAGAAACGTGAAAGTCATAACTTCCTCATTTCTCCATGGATGGAGATAAAATTTATATGCATCTGGCCTAGAATTTCCTAAGGAATCCAATGGTGGTGGTGGTTTTTCCAGAAAATCAATCCTCCTCAAAACCCGATAGTGGTTTTGAAATAGGCCATAATGTGCATTTTTGTGCTACCTCTTGGTACAACCATGAATTACATGATGAATTGGTTCAAACACAACACATATAACATGTATGAGATGTGCATGATCAGTGGACCTCAAAGCAAGGCATATTTTAAATAGTTCAAGTTGAGATGCTTACCTCTTTAGGAGCTTTTTGGGCAATCTGCCAAGTGCCTTGTTCCAGAAATGTTTTGATGCTTTGAACACTCTCAAATGATCCCTTAGAAGCTTTTAGGATGATTGGAATCAGCTAGAAACCTCAGGAATAGAAAATAGCCCTTTCTTGCAAAAGGGGCAAAAGTGGCCAAAATAGCAACTCTCTCAAATGATGTTCCAGATGTGTGGAACCATTTGGGATAGTTCAAGGATGATATTTGGAGTGTGTTTGAGGTTTTATCTGGTTTTAAAAGTGACTGAATTAGACATGGCTTGAAAAATGCAAAAAAAGTCCAATTTTGAGGTTTTGAGAGGGGACTTTGTTATTTTGGTGTTACAGGCCACTTGTGAGAGTTTGGACAACTTAGATATGACATATTGGATGTGTTTGGATCATGAGCTATGATGAAATTGCTCTCTAATTCAAAAACTCAGAGTTACCTTGCTAAAGAAGGCATTTTTGCCTAAAGAAAGAGATTTTGAGGAAAACAAGTGTTGTAGTGCTTTGGTGTACTCAAACTGAGCACAAATGAGCTCTATTTATAGTAGAGCGAGTTTGATTTGCAAGCAATAGTGAATAGAAACTGCTCCAGAAGTTTGGCAAATGTTGATCAATAGGAATCAAAGTCTCCTCTAGCCATTGACTAGAGGTTAGACCACAGGCTGCTGGTTCCCTAGTTCTTGGATAAGTCTTGACTGAATTCAGTTGGAAAGGGCTCAGTCCATGCCACCTTGGTGCATCCATTAAATGCTCCAGACCAAAATTGGAGTCTTGTCCCTCTTTTAGGCATTTCTAGGTTTGACATGCTATTTTTAGTTCCAAAGACTTGGGAGGCTTATGGATCAGTGTTTGTCCCTCCTTGGTCTCTCCCTGAGGTGTTCAGATGTATAAACTTGTTTTTCATTTGTAAAATGCACAAACCTTCCTTGCCATGACAGTTTGCAGCAAGGCACATTGTCATTGTCATATCTCTTGGCTTAAGTGGAGTTTCATGGAGTTCTTGGCCATTTTGGAAAGTTCTTATATGATACAACACATGTGTGATCATAGTTTGTCTTGATACTTTTTGGATCCAAGTGAAAAATCCCCCTACTTTTGAAAAAAAAAAGACAGATTCTGACTTAGTAAAAATTTCACTAAGTGTTGGAAAAAGTGGCATTTCATGTTTTCAGCCATTTTGATCCAACCATAACTCAAAATCTATGATGAATTGGAATGAGGCGTAGTTGACACTTTTAAAGTAAGCCATGAGAGCTATAAATCCATCTTTGGATCAGCCCAAATGGTTGCTTGGATCTCAAGTTATGATCCTTGGAAGTTGGTACCCTAGCCACTTTGTTCCATAACTTAGAAAATTTCTAAGTTTTTTATGGTTACCCCTTTGACAAGTTATTCCACTTTTCTTGATTTTTCTTGATGAATGATGATTCCAATCACACATTAACATTATTTTAGGGTCAAAGAACCATAATTGTGAAAAATCTCAAAAAGTCAAAGTTGACTTTTGTGCACAGTTGACTTTTTGTCAGATGAACTCCAAACTGTGCGATCCTCTATGAAATCAAGTCCTTGACCTAAATAAAACTTAATGAATTGATTCCATAGGTGTTATAGGGTGTATTAAATCATGTCCCAAGGTTTGGGAGCATGCCTGGGTCAAGAGTCAAAGGTACAATTGACTTTCTCCGCGAAACCCTAAAGGTACAGTTGACTTTCTCCGCAAAACCCTAATTGTGGTTCTGATGAATTTGAAACTTGATGATCAAGCTTGTTGGATCAATCCATTATTGCAAATAGATCAATGTAGTGTGTTAGAGACCCTCAAATCATCTCTTGAAGTCTTGGCTCTTGATTTGTCCCAAAAGTCAACTTAGGGGTGAATTAGGTCAAGAAACCCTAATTCCCGTTTTTTTTCTGAATGCATCCCCTGAGGCAAAATTGACTTGATGATTGGGTTCATGATGTCCCTTGGAGCATCTTAGGTTGTGCTTTGAAGCCTTTGGCTCATGCCCAGAGGAAAATCTCCATCTGGATGCCCCAGTCGACCAAAACCCTAATTTGGTGACACTGGCGATCTTGAGGCTTAATCCACTTGGAATGCTGCAACATTGTGCTTGATTCATTATGTGGGAGTCCTCTTGATCCATTGTGGATATTTGAGAGGTTTAGACAAATTAAAGATCATGTCATTCCTTGATTGATCCTTTGTCTAAGAGTTCTGAGAGGGCTTGAAACCCTAAATTTGATTGTAGTGGATGCTCACCAATCTTTGGGGAGACTAATGAGGTATAATAGTCCATCCATATTGTGATGATGATTTGCACAATGATGGGGAATCTTAGTGGTCAAAATTTGGGGTATGACAGATGCCCCTATTTAATCTTCTTAGACCCGAAGGTGTGAATGGCGAAGGTATTCAGGCATTCGAGGGGCAAGAGGATTAAATATCGGAATACCCAAAATTTTGATGGTGGTTATGAATGGCAGCTTGCTCATACATCTTCTTTTGTTAAGCAATGATACTTAGAAAAGGTAAACTTCCCCTCGATCCTGGTTTCCTACCGAGGAACTGGTCTTAGTTTCTGAAATGAACTTCCCCTCGATCCTGGTTTTCTACCAAGGAACTGGTCTAAGTTTCTGATGTAAACTTCTCCTCGATCCTGGTTTCCTACCAAGGAACTGGTCTAAGTTTCTGATGTAAACTTCCCCTCGATCCTGGTTTCCTACCAAGGAACTGGTCTCACTTTCTGAAATAAACCTCCCCTCGATCCTGGTTTCCTACCAAGGAATTGGTCTCAGTTTCTTTTGTCAATAAACTTCTTGACAAGGGACGCTGTTCGTAGCAGTTTTCCTCAAACTTCTCGCCAAATTTTCCTGGGGAGATGCCATTTAATGGGAAAAATTTAAAGGCCAGAGTTGTCGGGGAACCCAGTCGTATGAGTTGTAGAGGTGTACAAACTTCTCTATTGGAGACGCCATTTGTTGACTCTACTGGGGAAAACGAGTCTCTTGAGAGACTGCTTTCTGCTTGGGGATATTACATCATACTTTTCTCGGGATCTTCTCGGAGAAATGCCATATGATGTGATCCAATTTTGAGGTACTGACGACCTTTTCGTCAGCGAAATTTTTCGGAGGAAAACGGTTGCATTGCCAAATCTCTGATTAAGAGGCTTTCTCTGGGGATTTTCCTTAATCCGGGAAAGCAAAGACATCATCTTTAATGGTGAAGAGTGACATTGGCTGAAGGTTCTCTGGATTTTCAGAGGTTCAAGTTATCAAAGTGGTCAAGGGACCCACTTCAATTCAGCAGCAAAGTGGAGGAGCGGTTGGTCAGACGCCTCCTTTCCCGACGAGGAAAGAACTGCCAACTCGGTTGAAAAGACGTTTATCACTAGGGAACAAGACCGACTAGAGTGATAGTGATGCAATATGAATATGAATGTAAATCAATAATGCATGATGTATGTATGTTTATGCTGACAAAACTAACGCGACATGCAGACTAATAGGTGAACACGACTGGATACTTGGCCACAACGGGAGATGAAAAGTATTGCTGGTTCAGACAATAGCAATTCTGCATTGCTTAGGAGGGATAGTTCCTTTTGGGATCTACGTTGGTCGGACTTAGGAGATGAGAACTCTGCCGAGGGTGTCAGACGAAACCTGGTCTCTGACACACTTGATCATTCATTCAGGCGCACTGGTTGAGAAGGAGTACTTTGATTCTGCACTTTGAAGCTCAATTTCTTTTGGAGAAACGATTGATGTTCTTTCGATGTTCAACAGTCAAAAGAAATTGCCATCTTTGTTTTAAAAGCAGAAAAAGTTTGACAAGTAAAATTCATTTTTGTTTTATTCCAAGAATCGTTAATCATGTTAAAATGTCGTTCTGTAAAGCTAAAACAAAATAAGAATTGCAAACAAAAGCACAAGGGCTCAAATTTTATTGATAGGATGGAAAACATCCAAGCGCGTGATCCCATAGAGTATTTACAAAGTTAGAAAATGGTAATTTAAGGGAAAAGGACTACATTGAAACATAAAGATCGTTATCCTTCTACCAACTTTGAATTCTGGACATTCTGAGCTTCTGTCGAAGATGACCTTGACTGGAATTTCTCTGATGGCTGGCATTACTGCTGCTGGGGGATTTGCCCCTATTGAACATAGTTACTTGCCATTATCCCTAACTTTTTCCTGGATTGTACTTTAAGATTTCCAATCCACCGGGATGATTTTTGATTGTGTCTCTAATTTTTGCCTGGACCGCCCTTTCAGGTTTTCAATCCACCGAGACGTTTTTTTTTAGTTTAGGCAAAGTATTTCTTGACTACATCAATATTTGTGGGGTAGGAAAATTCCTCTCTATCCATGGTTGGGAGCTTCAAGGCGCCACCTGAAAAAGCTTTCTTGACCACATAGGGGCCGTCATAATTCGGAGTCCATTTGCCCCGAGAATCAGTGAGAAATGATTGTATCTTCTTGAGCACAAGGTCTCCTTTCCTGAAGACGCGAGGTCAGACCTTTTTGTCAAACGCCTTCTTCATTCTTTGCTGATACAACTGACCGTGGCATGGTGTCGTTATTCGTTTTTCTTAGATCAGATTCAATTCATCGTGTTGACTTTGACACCATTCAGCTTCTGTTAGCTTAGCTGCCATCAATACCCGGATTGATGGGATCTCTACTTCTATGGGGAGCACTGCCTCTATGCCATATACTAGAGAGAAAGGGGTTTCCCCTATTGAAGTGCAAACAGATGTACGATAACCGTGAAGAGCAAAGGGTAGCATCTCGTGCCAATCTTTATAGGTTACAACCATCTTTTGAACAATCTTCTTGATGTTCTTGTTAGCCGCTTCTACCGCTTCGTTCATCTTGGGTCGTGTCGCGGTGAAAATTGGATACCATAGTTATTTGTTAACTAGGATCGCATTTTTAATGTCACCACCGGTCTTTGATTTTATCCAAGGGAAAGGAGAAAAACCGAATTCCCACAATGCAATGCAAATGCACTAAGATTCTAAGTTCGGGGGTTGGTTATACCTAGGGAAGGTGTTAGCATACTAGATATCTGTAGTACTCTACAGGAACCTCTTGATTTTATTTTATCTTATCTGTTATCTGTTTTGCTAAGGGTTTAAGGATAGGTGATTATATTATCTTTATTCCTAAGTGTGCTCGACAAGATATCACATCTTGTGCCTACATATCCTATCAGGAGGGAATCAGAGCACTTGTAGTTCCTTGTTAAGGATACTAAATGTTTTAAAGGTTTAGGAGAGGAAGATCAGTCATCATCTTAAGAAAGACCACCACAGTTTTGAAAATGTTTGTATTTTGTGGGGTATGGGATTGTATGTCCCTTTCTTTGAGATGATTAACATCTAATTCTCTTGCATGGAGAATTAGGTAGGCTAAAGTTTGATTAAATAATCAAAATTGTGGGGGACTAACCTAGGAAATCTATCCTAAGTTGTCTAATTGATTTATCTTAAGGTATCGATTATGAAATGCAAATGATGTGCACCATGCACAATAACATGGTTATCATGCATGGGATTTTCCCTTGGATATTAATGCGATTAAATTATTATTATTTAGGCGAGGGTGCTAGAAAAGTGATGCTAGATTTGTGTCCAGTGATCGGTAGGTCGAATGTGATGCCCTAAGGCGATCGACTTACATAGGTGAAAAAAAGGGGTTCGACGTTGGATCGAACATTTTTAGTTTTTTGAAAAGGGTTTGAAGCAGAAACAATAAATCAAATAGAAATGCAGGCAAACATAACATTCGCACGCTCACGAACCTATGACTAAGCAAGAGGTTTTCTAAACGGAGACGATGTTTGGTTTAAGGAAAGTTTGATTTTAGATTTATTTTATTTAGAAAATATGTTAGAGGTTAACTTTCACTTGAGCAAGGTTAGAGAAATTTTTCTAAAAAAATTAATTATAAAAGAGATTCTTTTATCATTTAGTTTAGAGTTTAACAAAAAGGTTAAGGATTGTTAATGAGTTTTAATTAGAAAAAAAAATGTTAGTATTTTTAAGAAAAAGCTTATCGTTTAAATTAAGATTATTAAAAGTGTTAACAAAAGTTCTTATCATTATTTTTTTAGTTAAAAAAAAATCTTATTAATTTAGAAGATTTTAATTTTGTATTTAAATAAGAGTTTTATTAAAGGTCTATTTTACTTTCTTTGTTTTTTTTTTAAAGTTATGTTATAAATAATTATTAATTGATAAAGGTTTTAATTTTAGTATTTTTATAAATAATAGTTTTCATTTAATTTTAATGTTATATTAAAAAAGCTAATTAATTGTAAGGATTTTAATTTTTTTTAAATACTTAAGTAAAAAGTTTCAGTATTTTAAAAAAGGTTTTAATATATTATTATAAACTTATTATAAAAGTTATTATTTATTTAAAAAAGTGATTTATTATTTTAGAAAAAAAGGTTAAATTATATTTTTAAAATTAAAAGTAAGTCTTATTTTTTGTCATGCTTATTATTATTAAAAGGAGTTATAAAGTTTTATTTATTTTTAGTTAAAAAAGTTTTTAATTGAAATTAAAAAAGGTTTTAATTTTAAAAAATAAAAAAAGGAAAAGGAAAACGAAACGCGAACGGAGTTCTCACTTCTCTGTCTCTTCTTTCTCGTCGTCCTCTCTTCTCTCAAAAGGAAAAGGGGTTTGAAACCCTAAGCGCCGCTAACATCTCTCATCCTCTCATCTTCTCTCTCGATCTCTCTCTCGATCTACAAAAGAAACACAACAACAAATCAAAACCCCACCCTGCACAACCCTAATACCCGATTTCACTATATTTTCATTTTTTACAGATTACAATGATGCAAAAATGAAATAAGAGCAGAAAAAAATGAAGGTTATGACGGCGCGGACGGCTTCGTTGAAGGAAGCTTCTTTCATAGGCAAAACAGAAATCCCTCCTTTAGTAGTCATATTCTTTCAGATGTCCACTAACTCCAAATGCGTTGCCTTAGCAATCTCTTGTTCCTTAGGGTCCTTATCAAAAATGGGGAAAAGAGACTTATCCAGAATAGATAAACCAATCAAACTAGAATATTCCTCAAGAGTAGGTACCAGCTGGTAGTCAGGGAAGGTAAAGCAATGATAAAGCGGGTCATAAAACTGAAGTAGGGTGGAGAGAAGTCCTTGATCAACTTTCACCTTCAATAAGAGCAAAAGCGTCCCATATCTACCCTGGAATCCTTCTGGATCAACAACAGAGTCTCCAATCTCCTTAGATTATTCGTATCAAAGCTCTTATAAGTATACTTCACGGTATTCCTTTTTTCATTGTCCATGGTACCCTACGACGTTTACAAATAAAAGACTCAGATTTCACGAACTTGAATGAAAATGATGCTTATGTATGTATGTATGCACAAACACACAAGCAAAAAGGGCACACAAACAAGCAAACAAAAGGTCCTAGGTTCAAGGGAGCATGAATGGAATCAAGGTCTACCCATCCCATAAGGTAGTATGGTTTCAAATGTACCTGCCGAACGGGTTCTAAAAGTTTCCAGAGTCTACGACCCCTCTTTCGGATATTATCGACTTCCCAAATTACTCGGTTAGTCAATAATATTCTCAAGAGAATCTCGTCTGAGTGTAGTATCGCGTGATAACTATTTGGAAATAGACTCCCGCATAGTCACCGCACTACATTCTAAAAGGCCAAGTGGGTTTAAAGGTGCTACGGTCCTCAGTCTTAAGGGTTCTTGGTCGAAGTTAATATCGTTTTCACGAATGAACTCGTTCAAACAATATTAAGTTCAAAAGAACCTAAACTGAACGATGATTTTCTCAATTCAAATTTTCAGGAATCGACTCCGTCAAAGTACCCTTGACCATATCATCTCCTATAATTATACTCATGTCCGGGTCTAGGACTCCTCACCACTCAAGAATCCCTCCAAAACAGCAAAACAAATATATATAACAAATAAAAATAAAAAGATTCAAGTTAGGGGGAACCCTCTTATGAGAGTCCTGTTGAATGCAGAATAGGGCAAGCAAGCAAAAATATTTATTTTTGGAAGAATTCCCTCCGGGATTTATGTCGTGTCCACAGAGATCGGTTCGAGGGAAAGAATGTCGTTCGACAGTCTCTCGCGTTAATGAGTTTGGGTTTGAATGGTTTAAAACATGAAAACAGAAAAGTAAACATTAAAACATAAAAACAAATTCACTTTTCAGCAAGACAAACTTATCCGGCATGCACATAATCGACTCCTCACAAACTTAAACTTACCGACCAGTTATACTCAACCTACAATACTCCTCAATATCACCCAGCATCGCTCACAACACAGGTTATGTCTAACGCAAAGTTGAGAGAACAACCGTGTTACCATTGCCGATACTTTCGTACGCTAGCTCAAGGCACGGAGGCATTAAGTTTCGACGCCTATTGAAGATTGCTAGCCCTAAATCTATCTCTAGAATCTAGAAACTAACAGACAATCATCCCTAATCGAAGTTTGCGACGGATATCTCTAACGCACCCAAAACCCCGCGCATAAAGTAAAAATCAGAGACAATCACCAATAGAGATTTGTAAAGCAAGTTTTATACAATGCCATGGGCGACAAATATACATGAGATCATAGTCAATACATATACAAACCCAACAAAGAAGAAAGACATAAAGAAAATCAGAAATGAACCAAACATCTCACGGTTTGTCGGCGCCGATGGACAATCAATCCACCTCGGATCATCCACATGCAAGCTTCCATGATGTTTTCTAAGCTAATCTACTGAAAAAATGAAGTTTGATGGAGTTGGAGCAAGAATCCCCAAAACCCTCCTCTAAAAAATGCTGAAAAATGAAGTTTATAGGTGATTTTTGCTGCCCAGGTTCGCACTGCGAACCCCCGTTCGCACTGCGAACATATGCCGCCTTAACTTCCTCCAGAATGGTGTTTTTCATGCTTCCAGGCACTTTTTATTCGCCCCGGGTTCGCAGTGCGAACTCGCCAGCGAGTGCTCACCACGGGCGTTCGCAGTGTGAACATGACAGTAATGGCAGAACTTGTTTTGATTATAACTCTTGAACCGTAAGTCCGATTGACGCACGGTTTGAAGCGTTGGAAAGCTTATTCAATGCTCTTTATGAATATGGAAAAATACCATTGATGGAACACCTACAAAAATAAATTAAAATCGATTAAACTCAATGATATTTACACGGTAACGCACTATACACCGAAAACGTAAAGTAAACGTAATTACGAACAAAGCGGGGTTTATTCAACCAATTTTAACACAAAGTAATGATAAGTGCAACAAAACTTATTTACAAAAATAGGTACATTTTGCACTTATCAAACTCTCCCCAACTTACATAATTGTTTGTCCACAAACAAGAATCAAACAAACTTGAAAATGCACAAGCAATATCCAAAGAATGACGAATCAACAGGTTTTGAAAAACGGAAACGAATGAATGGTTCAAATGAAAACGGTACACACAAAAAGTAAATACTTACCACTAAACTACGACGACAACATAGTCACGAAACAAATGCCAAATACAAAAATCATGCCAAAAATTCTAAAACAACACAAGTTCCAAAGTGAATCACACCTAGTAAGAACAATCATCGGTAGATGAAAAACACACAATAATGTACTTTACACTCACACAACATTCATGCAAACAAAAGACTAAATTATGCATACATCCACAAATTCACATTGAAAATACAAAGGCAAGAATCACAAGGGCTTTTCAAGGTTGTAGCGTGGTCGGGTAAACAAACAAGGGGCAATTTCTAAAGGTAATTGAAACAAAAACTTGCCTAAACCTAAGGGAGTGAAAACTCACAAAGATTTACACACAAAATTTCAACCAACTTCTTCCAAAATCCCAAGTGTTACAAAACACACAATACTTATTTAGCACAATTATTGAAACTCTTTTTGTTTCCTTTTTCAAGGATTTTTCTTTTTCTTCTTTTTTCTTTCTTTTTCTCTTTCACAAATTTTTCTCTTTTTTCTTTTCTTTTTCAATCCTCATTGAATCCAACCAATGAGTATACAATCATCCTCTCCCCAACTTGAATTCAACTGCACCATCATGTGAATACTCCCTACTTTCTAAGGCAAGGAAAAAAATCCATACAACAACACAAAGTTGAGGTCCAAGAAAAAACAAAATCCATTCAAAAATAAGTGAACTAAATACTCATAGACAAGCATTAAGTTCAAATAGAAACATGGATCAAAAAGCTCAAAGGGGTTACGAATTCTCACACACTCACAAGGTGAATTGACTATTTGGCCAAGGTAGTTGTGCTCAAAATGAAACAAGCGCCTTGATCCTTTTCATGCATTCATATAATCAATATAAACAAAAGATTCAACATAATAAAATCCAGTTAAACAAGAATGTCGGTACTCCGTGCATATATGAACAATGGAAAGCCACCTCACAAAAAGGTTGGGAACTAAAGTGATTCACAATAGAACAAGTATACAAAAGAATGGATGGCATGGAAGTTTGTAAAATGCCTAAGTATCATGAATATGCTAAAGTATAGAAAGCGATAAATACATACCTCAGACGTGTACAAAACTTAACAAGATCATTACCATACATCCGCAAGTTGAAATGAACCAACTTGGAAAATCACAAAAGCATCCTCAAGTAAGTCAATCAAAATCTGTGAGCAAACAACAACCAAAAACATTCGAAAAGAAAAACTATAAAACATGCTTGTTTTCCGTCGTAAGCTCGACGCCTTTACAATGCTTAGCTAGTAACTTCCTTCATTCATGCCATGGTGATGCCTCACCGCGCAAACCAAAAGCAAGTGCCCTAACCAAACACTTAAACAAACGTTACGGGAATAAAATGTATACAACACTTGAACAAACATAATGGAAATAGATAATATATAGGATATATACAAAACTCAAAAACAAAGAAACTATCGCAATGCGATTCAATATCAAAACCAATCCCCGGCAACGGCGCTATTTTGTTGAATGCGGAATAGGGCAAGCAAAAATATTTATTTTCGGAAGAATTCCCTCTGGGATTTATGTCGTGTCCACAGAGATCGGTTCGAGGGAAAGAATGTCGTTCGACAGTCTCTCGCGTTGATGAGTTTGGGTTTGAATGGTTTAAAACATGAAAACAGAAAAGTAAACATTAAAACATAAAAACAAATTCACTTTTCAGCAAGACAAACTTATCCGGCATGCACATAATCGACTCCTCACAAACTTAAACTTACCGACCAGTTATACTCAACCTACAATACTCCTCAATATCACCCAGCATCGCTCACAACACAGGTTATGTCTAACGCAAAGTTGAGAGAACAACCGTGTTACCATTGCCGATACTTTCGTACGCTAGCTCAAGGCACGAAGGCATTAAGTTTCGACGCCTATTGAAGATTGCTAGCCCTAAATCTATCTCTAGAATCTAGAAACTAACAGACAATCATCCCTAATCGAAGTTTGCGACGGTTATCTCTAACGCACCCCAAAGGCGCATAAAGCAAAAATCAGAGACAATCACCAATAGAGATTTGTAAAGTAAGTTTTATACAACGCCATGGGCGACAAATATACATGAGATCATAGTCAATACATATACAAACTCAATAAAGAAGAAAGACAAAAAGAAAATCAGAAATGAACCAAACATCTCGCGGTTTGTCGGCGCCGATCGACGATCAATCCACCTCGGATCATCCACATGCAAGCTTCCATGATGTTTTCTAAGCTAATCTACTGAAAAAATGAAGTTTGATGGAGTTGGAGCAAGAATCCCCAAAACCCTCCTCTAAAAAATGCTGAAAAATGAAGTTTATAGGTGGTTTTTGCTGCCCAGGTTCGCACTGCGAACATATGCCGCCTTAACTTCCTCCAGAATGGTGTTTTTCATGCTTCCAGGCACTTTTTATTCGCCCCGGGTTCGCAGTGCGAACTCGCCAGCGAGTGCTCGCCACGGGCGTTCGCAGTGCGAACATGACAGTAATGGCAGAACTTGTTTTTATCATAACTCTTGAACCGTAAGTCCGATTGACGCACGGTTTGAAGCGTTGGAAAGCTTATTCAATGCTATTTATGAATATGGAAAAATCCCATTGCTGGAACACCTACAAAAATAAATTAAAATCGATTAAACTCAATGATATTTACACGGTAACGCACTATACACCGAAAACGTAAAGTAAACGTAATTACGAACAAAGCGGGGTTTATTCAACCAATTTTAACACAAAGTAATGATAAGTGCAACAAAACTTATTTACAAAAATAGGTACATTTTGCACTTATCAAGTCCCCAGTGAAGTCGTCATTTCTGTCGCGGTGAAAATTGGATACCATAGTTATTTGTTAACTAGGATCGGATTTTTAATGTCACCACCGGTCTTTGATTTTATCCAAGGGAAGGGAGAAAAACCGAATTCCCACAATGCAATGCAAATGCACTAAGATTCTATGTTCGGGGGTTGGTTATACCTAGGGAAGGTGTTAGCATCCTAGATATCTGTAGTACTCTACAGGAACCTCTTGATTTTATTTTATCTTATCTGTTATCTGTTTTGCTAAGGGTTTAAGGGTAGGTGATTATATTATCTTTATTCCTAAGTGTGCTCGACAAGATATCACATCTTGTGCCTACATATCCTGTCAGGAGGGAATCAGAGCACTTGTAGTTCCTTGTTAAGGATACTAAATGTTTTAAAGGTTTAGGAGAGGAAGATGAGTCATCATATTAAGAAAGACCACCACAGTTTTGAAAATGTTTGTATTTTGTGGGGTATGGGATTGTATGTCCCTTTCTTTGAGATGATTAACATCTAATTCTCTTGTGTGGAGAATTAGGTAGGCTAAAGTTTGATTAAATAATCAAAATTGTGGGGGACTAACCTAGGAAATCTATCCTAAGTTGTCTAATTGACTTATCTTAAGGTATCGATTATGAAATGCAAATGATGTGCACCATGCACAATAACATGGTTATCATGCATGGGATTTTCCCTTGGATATTAATGCGATTAAATTATTATTATTTAGGCGATGGTGCTAGCAAAGTGATGCTAGACTTGTGTCCAGTGATCGGTAGGTCGAATGCGATGCCCTAAGGCGATCGACTTACATAGGTGAAAAAAAGGGGTTCGACGTTGGATCGAACATTTTTAGTTTTTTGTAAAGGGTTTGAGGCAGAAACAATAAATCAAATAGAAATGCAGGCAAACATAACATTCGCACGCTAACGAACCTATGACTAAGCAAGAGGTTTTCTAAACGGAGACGATGTTTGGTTTAAGGAAAGTTTGATTTTAGATTTATTTTATTTAGAAAATATGTTAGAGATTAACTTTCACTTGAGCAAGGTTAGAGAAATTTTTATAAAAAAATTAATTATAAAAGAGATTCTTTATCATTTAGGTTAGAGTTTAACAAAAAGGTTAAGGATTGTTAATGAGTTTTAATTAGAAAAAAAAAATGTTAGTATTTTTAAGAAAAAGCTTATCGTTTAAATTAAGATTATTAAAAATGTTAACAAAAGTTCTTATCATTATTTTTTTAGTTAAAAAAAAATCTTATTAATTTAGAAGATTTTAATTTTGTATTTAAATAAGAGTTTTATTAAAGGTCTATTTTACTTTCTTTGATTTTTTTTTAAAAAATTATGTTATAAATAATTATTAATTGATAAAGGTTTTAATTTTAGTATTTTTATAAATAATAGTTTTCATTTAATTTTAATGTTATATTAAAAAAGCAAATTAATTGTAAGGATTTTAATTTTTTTTAAATACTTAAGTAAAAAGTTTCAGTATTTTAAAAAAGGTTTTAATATATTATTATAAACTTATTATAAAAGTTATTATTTATTTTAAAAAGTGATTTATTATTTTAGAAAAAAAGGTTAAATTATATTTTTAAAATTAAAAGTAAGTCTTATTTTTTGTCATGCTTATTATTATTAAAAGGAGTTATAGAGTTTTATTTATTTTTAGTTAAAAAAGTTTTTAATTGTAATTCAAAAAGGTTTTAATTTTAAAAAATAAAAAAAGGAAAAGGAAAACGAAACGCGAACGAAGTTCTCACTTCTCTATCTCTTCTCTCTCGCCATCCTCTCTTCTCTCAAAAGGAAAAGGGGTTTGAAACCCTAAGCGCCGCTAACATCTCTCATCCTCTCATCTTCTCTCTCGATCTCTCTCTCGATCTGCAAAAGAAAAACAGCAACAAAGCAAAACCCCAGCCCGCACAGCCCTAATACCCCGATTTCACTATATTTTCATTTTTTACAGATTACAATGATGCAAAAATGAAATAAGAGCAGAAAAAAACGAAGGTTATGACGGCGCGGACGGCTTTGTTGAGGGAAGCTTCTTTCTCTTTACCTCCTTGCGATTCGGTTTGTTGTGTGATTTTCTCCTCTTCGTCGCCTTCTATGAGAGATAATGATGATGCTTTGAATCTCTGCGTTTTTTTGTGATTTTTGGTTGTTACGGTTCGGTGGTGATTTTTGTTGCCTTCGCTCTAGGGTTTTTTCGTTTTTTTTGTTGTTCTTGATGCAAGAATGACCGGGTATATATAGGCCAATGATGATTTTAATCCCTTTAATGCTGATTGATAGTGTGATAATGTGTGATCTGCGAATTGATTTGTTTGGTGATTATTTGGAAAAATCTCGGTTGTCCTTGATATGATTTGATTTTCAAATTTGAAAAGTTTTGGAAACTTGGTATCTTGAAATGTTTGGATACGATTTGTTGCGATTTTGAACGGTTTGGGAAACTTAATTTTAAATGTTGCCCCGTTTAACTCTCATCTCTTCTGGTTTTGGAAAGTTTGCTGGCGGTATCTTTGGATATTGCCCATAACTTTCAAAATTTGAAAATGAAGAAAATTAAATCTGATTTAAAAAAGAAATATCTGAGGCCATTTAGGAAAGTTTCTTCTTTTTTTTTTGCTGAATGTCTGGACATGTTGGAAACGTGTCTCTATTTTTGAATTGCTTTGAAACTTGATAAAGTTGTCTGATTCCCGTTTTACCATCTTTGATACTTTCCTTTTCAGTCCGAACTGTTGTGTACGATTTTGAAGATCTGCTGGACAAACAAAATATGCTTCGAAACACGATCTTGAAACTTTTTTAAAAAAAAACATTGAATGAGTTTACTGTTAAGAATGAACTTGATTGTATTCTTAATTTTTCCATTACTTTGATCTCTCTTCCAAAATAATATTTGTACTACAACCTCAGAACTTTGTTTTTACTTTTTTTTAGCTTTTCTAATATTCCTGAAAAACGTTTTTTGATTTGCTACGAGAAACTTGAGTGTGTTTTAGAAATTTATTTGCAGCTCCTGGAAGAATTGTGGAGGAGTTTTGAACTTAACAAATCCAAGGTCTTTCCTTTCTTATTCATTCACTGCTGTTTGAACATATACCTAATAATCATGTATGATTTGTTGCTGTTGTTTGAAGGAGAAAGTAGGGAATAAGTTATTATCCTCTGAAATGTGGGTGACGACATAGGTAAACGAGCTGCCCTAAGTCCACGTTATGTTTCAACGAGTTCGTATGTTGTTCTGGTTTTTTGACAATAGGTTCGCTGAGGTGGTGGTGTTAAAATATGCCGCCACTGTGCTGATTTGTTGATCTGGCTGTGACCACAGGGTGTTATTTGTAAGCTTTCCTTATTTTGTTTTCTTTGACTGTGTTTGTTTCAATGAATTCCTTCTTTCTTGACATGCTTGGCATCTCCAGAAGTTTTATGCCTGTATTGAGTTTAGCTTTTGAAACGCATAGGTTGGTTCGGTGAAACTTATTAGATGTTAAAATTCAATTCTGATGCTCCAGGCTTTGGACTAGTTACGCATAGACTCCTTGACATCATGGGAGCTTCGTACGAAGACTTTATCGTAAGGTTTGGATGTTGTAACTTTCTGAAATGTGAGCATGTTTGTAATTCACATCTCCCTTGATTTTTCCATGTATTCTGAGTAATTGGTATCTTGCAGGCACCGTCGCAGGAATCGTGAATACTCCAATTTTCTTTAGTAAGGAGTTCAATCTGGCTTGCAAAAGACGATGACTTACTGCCCGCGCCTTTGTTCTTCACTCAGTATTAAAAGTACTTGAAGTCATAGCCTACACAGTCAAGCCACTTTGAAGAAGCTGAATTCTAGAACAGGGGAAATTAATGACAAGTATTTTTATTTTACAGGGATGAATCCGAGGAGAATGGTCATGGCATGAAGTTTAGGATTTAGATATTGGATCTTATATGAGTTTGTCTTGTATTTAGTACATTATTCTTGAACCAAACAAATCCCGTTATTTCCACACGCTCTTCCGTTATTTAGTAGATCATCTTTATGATGGTCAGTAATGTTAGATCTAAAATGTCAATCCAAAAGCTTCATATGGCCACTTAACAAAATGTAGAGCAACGCCTGATGTAGGGTAACAATGCTTTCCCGTTAAGATGTTCTTGACTTCACATTCAAGTAGTTATACCATTCATGTGCCACTAAAAAAATGCATTCCTCCAAATTAACGAGCCAAACTCCAAAATCATGTACACCATAAAATCGAATCAAAGGACAACTCCTCGCCACGCATACTCTTTTGAGAATCAAATTCTTTTGAAAGTGGACGGTTTTGCAACACATTTCAAACACTTGAGTACATGAAACCTCAACATCACTTGTAACCATTTTAAACTCATTTTCATTTTTAAGTTGAAAAGCTTACAGAAAGTCCAAGTGCATTGGTGGCTTTAAGTTTTCAAGCTATTTTGACTAGAGCTTGCTTTCGTGGGCTATGTTTAAAATTCCTCCCTTTTTGAACTTTCTTGGAGTGCATTTTGGAAATAGAACCTGCAATCTAGGAAGAGCTTAAATTTGTAGGGATTTAAGTCATGTTGCAATTTTACCTTGATGAAATCGGAATTTGAACATCTACAGGCGTTGAACCAAAAAAATAGGCTCTGTATCATCTCTTGGATACCTTTTCTCTCATAATGTAAATATAGCGTGTAGTATCCCAAAGCAAAGTTTTAAGAAAATTGTCCCATTTATGTCGTATCTATATCATAGAGCAAACACAATCTCTTAACCTTGAAGAGTTTATGGAGGGGGAAGTGTCATCTTGTAACATCGCCAATGAACAGTCTTAGGGTTTCGAATTCCATATCGGAGGGTACAAGGACTTGGTATTGTTGGGGAGTCTTCTGAGAGATCTAAGGGAAAAAAAGTTTTGTGGTTGCTTAGGAACCAAAAGGATAAAGACACGATCACACAGGAGTCCAACACACATCCTGTAAGGACCAAGGAACCTCTACAAACACACAGTATAGCATTCAAGACCTTGAACTTCTGTAACAACACCTGTATTAAAAAAAATGAAACAAACAGGCAAAACTGGATAAAGCGGTTAGTTATGCACGGAAAATGAACTAATATGTTATGAAAAAGAAAAGCGGGGATCTTAGGGTCAAAAATAGGGTGCGACAAGTCGGTAGGGAGATGAGTTATGGTGTTCGATCTTGAACTCAGCATACAACTCCTTCATCATTTTATTGTTCAAGTCGAATCCATTATCAGTAATGATCTGGCTTGGAACACCATAACGGAAAATGAGATTGTTTTTGATAAAGCGGACCACGACTTGTCGGGTTACATTGGAGTATGACGCTGCTTCGACCCATTTGGTGAAGTAATCAATGGCTACTAGGATGAACCGATGTCCGTTTGAAGCCTTAGGTTCGATCATGTCGATCATGTCGATTCCCCATATGGAAAAAGGCCATGGGGAAGAAAGAACTTTAAGATATGTTGGCGGTACATGGATTTTGTCTGAGTATATCTGACACTTGTGACACTTCCTCATGTACTTGTAGCAGTCAGATTCCATGGCCAACTAGTAGTGCCCTGCTCTTAGAATTTTTCTCGCCATTGTGTGTCCTTTGGCATGGGTGCCAAAGGATCCTTCATGAATTTCTTTCATCAGCATGTTTGATTCTGGTCTGTCTACGCATCAGAGCAAGACCATGTCAAAGTTTCTCTTATAGAGTGTATCACCGCTCAGAAAGAAGATGTCTGCCAACCTTCTAAGGTCTCTTAGTCCTTTCTTAATGCCCCAGGTGGGTACTCTTATTTCTGAAGAAAGCATTTGATATCGTGATACCAAGGTTTGTCGTCTATGACTGCTTCAATCGTGAAGATGTAAGTGAGCCGTTCAAGGCGCATTATGTCGATCTTAGGTAAGTTATTCCATTGACCTACACTAATCATGGAAGAGAGGGTGGCTAATACATCAGCCATGTGATTCTCGTCACGAGGGATGTGATGAAACTTAATTCTGTTGAAGAAAGGTAACAACCTTCTTGCGTAGTCTTTGTAAGGAATCAGTCCTGATTGGTATATGTTCCAATCTCCTTTGATTTGATTTATAACCAGGGCTGAATTGCCATATACATCCAAGTTCTTGATCCTCAAATCGATCGCTTCTTCGAGACCCATGATACAAGCTTCGTATTCAGCCTCGTTGTTTGTACACTTGAATGTCAGTCTGGCGGTGAAAGGAATGTGGGTACCCTGAGGTGTTATGATGATTGGCCCAATTCCATTTCCGTAATGGTTGACAACTCCGTCAAAAATTAATCCCCATTGGGATCCTGGTTCTGGCCCTTCACTGGGTAGTGGTTCATAGCAGTCTTTCATTTTAAGTACATGACATCTTCGTCTGGGAAGTCAAATCTGACTGATTCCTGATCGTCAATCGGTTGATGAGCCAAATGATCGGCTAAAATACTTCCTTTGACGACTTTCTAAGCATGGTACTCGATGTCGTATTCGGATAACAACATCTGCCAACGGGTAATCCTTCCCGTGAGAGTAGGTTTTTCAAAGACATACTTGATTGGATCCATTTTGGAAATTAACCAAGTAGTGTGACGAACCATATATTGGCGAAGACGTTTGGCTGCCCAAGCCAGAGCACAACAAGTTTTCTTAAGCATAGTGTACCGAGTTTCGCAGTCGGTGAATTTCTTGTTCAAATAGTAAATGGCTGAATCTTTCCTTTTTGTTTTGTCCTGTTGGCCAAGTACACAACCCATTGAGTCTTCCAAGACTGTTAAGTAAATGATCAGTGGCCTTCCTTCCACTGGAGGTGATAGAATCGATGGGTTCAACAGGTATTCCTTGATACTGTCGAAGGCGGTTTGGCAGTCATCTGTCCAAACGCAGTCCTGGTTCTTTTTGAGTAATTTGAAAATCGGCGCACATGTCACGATCATGAGGAATATAAATCTGGAAATGTAATTCAGACGTCCCAGGAATCCCCTGACTTGTTTTTCAGTCTTTGGAGAAGGCAACTCTTGAATGGCCTTGACCTTGTCAAGATCAACCTCAATTCCTTTCTGGTTGACGATGAACCCTAAAAGTTTCCCTGGGCGGACACCGAAGGTGCACTTGTTGGGATTCAAGCAGAGTTTGTACTTTCTCAGACGCTCGAATAGTTTTGACAGGTGAGTCACATGCTCCTCCTCTGTTTTTAATTTGGCAATCATATCATCGACATATACCTCGATTTCTTTGTGTATCATGTTGTCGCTCCCAGGATTTTCATCCAGGTACGAACACGAGAGTGGCGCGGAAAAACAGAGTCGCCAGCCGTGTAAATTTATCCCAAGAGAGGGAAAGGGAACACCGCATAAACCTGAGGAAGAGGGAAAGGAATGGTCATCGCAACCATAGCCTGGGTTCGGGAGTCGGTTACGCGAGGGGAAGGTGCTAGCACCCCACGCGTCCATCGTACTCGATGGGATCCACGCTTGTTGTCTATTCTAAGGGTGAGTTATACTATCATCTAGGGCTGTACTAAACGGGGGAGGGAAAAACAAAGACAGACTCGGTAGGACGTCAACGTCCGAGGCCTACGTACCCCCCTTGTGCAATGGGGAATTCAGAGTCAACGTAGTTCAGACCAAGTTCTTTTTGTGTTTTTTATGAGCGACGTTAAGTTCGCGTCCGGCAGTTAGGGTCGATGCCTGTTTGCGACTCAGATGGAAGGTAACGTGCCCTTTTTGAAAATAGCCTTTAGTTTGACAATCCCGAAGGACAAAAAAGTTTGAAGTTGGTTTGTG
Organism: Lathyrus tuberosus; assembly: GCA_022829125.1. Classification (NCBI taxonomy): domain Eukaryota; kingdom Viridiplantae; phylum Streptophyta; class Magnoliopsida; order Fabales; family Fabaceae; genus Lathyrus; species Lathyrus tuberosus. The sequence goes on from JALAZF010000103.1 coordinate 5,832,293, forward strand.
TTTTTTAGGACAGAAGTAACTTAAATTAGTTTATAAGTTGCATTGAACCAAAGTCTAGGGCACAGGGGCGAATACTTAACGCATCGTCCCAAGACAGGACGCTCGCTAAGCACTCTAGAAAGATGAGAGGAAGCCCCTAATTTCTCATTCCCCACGCTTAAGGCTCGTGCGCAATACACTTTATTATTATTAAGTATTTTCAAGAAGTTTGAGATGAGAAGAAAAGACACAAGGGTAACTCTAAAGGGAACTACAAGTCCTAAAGTTATCATGCCTGGGTGACCTACGATTAGTGTGGTTTGACGACAACCTAAGCCTAAAGAAAAGAAAAAGATGAGAGAAGGAAAGAGTAAGTATGACCATGGATACTTATCCATACCCTGCATGAAAAGTTAGTACGAAATGGACATAAGTGATATCAAAGCAAATGAAAACCAAACAATGGCATACAATAGTGATAACAATCCAAACATGAATTAAGAAGTCAAATAAACAAACCCCAAGACAATGGCACAAGTGCCTTTTCAAACAGATAATCAGACAAGATCAAAGAGGCGCATATAAGAAAATCTCATGCAAAGATCCATTAAACAAATAGTAAGACAACTTCTAAAATCACCAAATTAAATATAAAAGTTGCTCAACCAGAGACAAACCAAAAACCAAAAACTCCTGCAAAAAATCAAGATGTTAGCCATTTAAACAATTGGGCAAAGCTCAGGTGAGAAGTAGGATTCAGTGTGCCAAAGGGAAGGACCAAAATGCAATATGAAATAGTTTTAAAAATGATAGAAAAATATTTTTATGCATCTTAGAATGTTGGTGAATGAATACAAAAGGAATGGAATGAAAATATTTTATGGATGCAGAGAAATAAAATAAACAAATTCAGGTATGCATGATATGAGTAATGCAAAAAGAAATTAACTAAATAATTAATTTAGATGATAAAAATAAAATAAAAATGAAAAATAAAATTTGTGAAAATTTTATAAAATGGTAAAAAGTATGCATGAATTTTATGGGAATTTTTAAATGTAATTATGTATTTTTAAAAATTAAAAATGAAAATGCAATGAATAAAATAAAATAAAATGAAATAAAACTGCAGGGGGGTGCGTTTAGTAAGAAAATGTATTGGATATTGAAGTGGGCTGATAGGGGAGGGGTACGAATAGCAAGCCCAACCCAATAATCATCAGCAAAATAAAAAAAAGAAAAAAAAGAGAGCATGCGTAGACCTTAGTCAACCAGTTGACTTGCCACTTATCTTTAGATTGATCTGACGTCTCATAGCAGTCAACAAAATTACCTAGTATTCCAAATCAAGGGCCATGATGAAGAGAACATGCTAGTTAACATGCACACACGCACACCAATGCAATCCGTATACCATACACAAGCCATGTGCCACGCACATGTTATTTTTAATTGCTGGCAGCCTATTATCCGTACGATTCATCACACGGTCCATGTTTGGTCAACAAAAATAAAAAGTAAACAAAACAAACAAACAGAATTGGACGTACACCATAAGACCCGTAGGGTAATAAACATGGGATTATCAATTAAAACTCAGAAAAAAAATAAAAGAAAAAAATACGTGGCGCAATGATAGCCCTTGGATCGTGACCATGGACGGTCACGATTATCTCTCCTACCTCCAGCCACCCTGCCAGACTGAACCAATCGCCGCCGCCGGAGTTAGGGTTCCGCTCCCTTCTCCGGTCATCTGCAACCCAGAACTTGTCCAAAAAAACACATGCGAATATACCATTTGAACTAGAAAATCACAAGGAATCCAAATATGGCATCGAAAATCACAAATAACCAAGGTATAATAAAATACGAAAAGAAAAAAGATTAGGGCTCCAAACTTAAAACACACGTAGCAAGCAATATACGCATCCAAACACAAAACAAATTATACCAGCATGATCAGTGACAATCACACAACAATATACACGTAAAAAAAGAGAGTTTTAGGATCCTTAAAAAACCTTCCAACCTGAGATGGTGCAATCTGAATCTTTGCTTTTAGCTCCAAAGGGTGAGCGATTTGTACTCCAGGGATCACAAGGGTTCTGTTGGTGAAAGAATTTCTTCAAAACTCCTTGTGGATTGAGAGATTCGACCAATTCAAGAATTAGGGTTGCACTTTTCTTCCCTCCAAAATATCACGTCTCCACCGCCTAACCAGTGCATGGATAGTTTTAAATAGACTAGGGTTTTCCTCTGACAATGATTTGGGCTTGGGCAATTCTTGGTTTAATGAGTTTGGGTGATTTTTTAGAAAATTGCATACTGTTGGATACACCTCTTCCATGCAAGGATATTTAAATGTTTCATGATAGATCACTTGCATTTGAATTGCTAATTACACCCATATTGGAATTGGGCCTTGAAACCATTTGATTCATGATTTTTTAATGACTTAGCTTTTTTGAATAATAGAGAATAAGTGAAAAATAACCCATGAAACCACTTTATTAAAAGGCCAAAAATGCTCCTTAGGGATTGTTCTTGGATGTTGGAACATGTCTTGAAACAATTGGATTAATCATAGGTCCATATGCCCCAAAATCCAAAAGTTGTGGAAATGAAACCCTAAAAACCACTTTGCCTTATTTTGACCATAACCTGAGCTTCACAAATGATATGGAGACCCACTAGTACTTGTTGGAAAGAGGATAAAAAGATATTCAATTTTCATGTTGGATAAAAATTCATTTGAAGCTTTCTTGATGATGAAAAGTCAAGTTGAATGCAGTGCAGGAACTTGCCCAAAAAGGAAATTTTCAAATTATAGGTCATTTCCAAATTTAGTAACTTTTGCACCAACTCCCGATGGCATGAAACTTGACTTTTGAGGACCATATGAGGATGTGAGACCTTGAAAACCTTGGAGGGAACCTCAAAATTCCACAGTTGACTTCTTCTCTCACTGTTGACTTTTACCCAATTCACCTGATTCTCAATCTTCTGATCAATTAAGTATCTCCTGAACCAAACTGATGGACAACCTCCCATCCCTAGATACTTGGGGACCCAAGGAATACCATAGAATCAAGTCTTGCCCCAAAAAATCAGAAATAAACTGACTTTATAGCAAACCCTAGTTTTGGTACCCTCAGTCTAGGAGGAAATAACACAGTCTCCAAATCCAAATTCCTCTGAATATGACGTGTATCCTCTCCAACAAAGATAAGATATGTCATTTGGTGATGATAAAAATCCAAGGAGCTTGCCCATTGGAGCAATAAACCCAAGAATTTCAAAACCCTAATTCATGCACTAGTTAGGAGAGAGTGATCCATCTGAGATCTCTTGCTTGACCCTTTGAAGAATATCTTTTCCTCTTGAACATGCCTCAGGCACCTTGACCCCATGCTAAGAACCAATGATATGCAAACATGATAATGCAAAAATGCAATGAAACATAAACAAGTTAGTAATAAAGTAAGGAGGGCAAATTTTGGGGTGCAACAGTTGCCCCTATTCAATCAACTTGGTCCTGAGGGTATGATAGTGACGACTTTCAGACAATCAGGATGCACGGAGATTGAAGACCAAAGAACCCGGAAATTTGCAATCCTCCACCGGAGAATTAGCCATAAATGCTGTAATGAAACAAACTCTCCTAGGTTATGTCATCTCTGCTGATAAAGAGAATTGACAAAGGAGTCTCAAAATACGCCACCCCTACTGATAAAGGGAACTGACAAAGGAAATATCCAAAAAGGTTGTTATCTCTGCTGATAAAGAGAACTAGCAAAACAAAAGTCATCCCTGCTGATAAAGGGAATTAACAAAGGAAATATCCAAAAAGGTTGCTATCTCTGCTGATAAAGGGAACTAGCAACACAAAAAGCCATCCCTGCTGATAAAGGGAACTGACGAAAGAAAATCTCCAAAAGATTGCTATCTCTGCTGATAAAGAGAAACTAGCAAAATAAATGCCATCCCTGCTGATAAAGGGAAACTGACAAAAGAAAATCTTCAAAAGATTGCTATCTCTGCTGATAAAGAGAAACTAGCAAAACAAATGCCATCCCTGCTGATAAAGGGAAACTGACAAAAGAAAATCTTCAAAAGATTGTTATCTCTGCTGATAAAGAGAAACTAGCAATACCAATGCCATCCCTGCTGATAAAGGGAAACTGACAAAAGAAAATCTTCAAAAGATTGTTATCTCTGCTGATAAAGAGAAACTAGCAATACCAATGCTATCCCTACTGATAAAGGGAACTGACGAAAGAAAATCTTCAAAAGCTTGCTATCTCTGCTGATAAAGAGAAACTAGCAATACCAATGCCATCCCTGCTGATAAAGGGAAACTGACAAAAGAAAATCCTCAAAAGATTGCCATCTCTGCTGATAAAGAGAAACTAGCAAAATAAACGCCATCCCTGCTGATAAAGGGAAACTGACAAAAGAAAATCCTCAAAAGATTGCCATCTCTGCTGATAAAGAGAAACTAGCAAAATAAACGCCATCCCTGCTGATAAAGGGAAACTGACAAAAGAAAATCTTCAAAAGATTGCTATCTCTGCTGATAAAGAGAAACTAGAAACACAAATGCCATCCCTGCTGATAAAGGGAAACTGACGAAAGAAAATCTCCAAAAGCTTGCTATCTCTGCTGATAAAGAGAAACTAGCAATACCAATGCCATCCCTGCTGATAAAGGGAAACTGACAAAAGAAAATCCTCAAAAGATTGCCATCTCTGCTGATAAAGAGAAACTAGCAAAATAAATGCCATCCCTGCTGATAAAGGGAAACAGACGAAAGAAAATCTTCAAAAGATTGCTATCTCTGCTGATAAAGAGAAACTAGCAAAATAAATGCCATCCCTGCTGATAAAGGGAAACTGACAAAAGAAAATCTTTAAAAGATTGTTATCTCTGCTGATAAAGAGAAACTAGGAACATAAATGCCATCCCTGCTAATAAAGGGAAACTGACAAAAGAAAATCTTCAAAAGATTGCTATCTCTGCTGATAAAGAGAAACTAGCAAAACAAATGCCATCCCTGCTGATAAAGGGAAACTGACGAAAGAAAATCTCCAAAAGCTTGCTATCTCTGCTGATAAAGAGAAACTAGCAATACCAATGCCATCCCTGCTGATAAAGGGAACTGACGAAAGAAAATCTTCAAAAGATTGCTATCTCTGCTGATAAAGAGAAACTAATAAAACAAATGCCATCCCTGCTGATAAAGGGAAACTGACAAAAGAAAATCTTCAAAAGATTGCTATCTCTGCTGATAAAGAGAAACTAGCAACACAAATGCCATCCCTGCTGATAAATGGAAACTAACGAAAGAAAATCTCCAAAAGCTTGCTATCTCTGCTGATAAAGAGAAACTAGCAATACCAATGCCATCCCTGCTGATAAAGGGAAACTGACAAAAGAAAATCCTCAAAAGATTGCCATCTCTGCTGATAAAGAGAAACTAGCAAAATAAATGCCATCCCTGCTGATAAAGGGAAACAGACGAAAGAAAATCTTCAAAAGATTGCTATCTCTGCTGATAAAGAGAAACTAGCAAAATAAATGCCATCCCTGCTGATAAAGGGAAACAGACAAAAGAAAATCTTCAAAAGATTGCTATCTCTGCTGATAAAGAGAAACTAGCAAAATAAATGCCATCCCTGTTGATAAAGGGAAACTGACAAAAGAAAATCTTTAAAAGATTGCTATCTCTACTGATAAAGAGAAACTAGCAAAATAAATGGCGACTTCACTGTGGATAATCGTGAAACAAAACTTCTGGTTTAAACCACCTCTGGAAAACAAAATATGTCAAGCAAGAGCGGGATTTCCCAAAAGAGAGAGGCCAGACAAACTTCTAACGGACCCATGATCCACAGATAAGATGACTCCGCTGGGGAAAGGAGAAGTCTACATAAAAGACTACGCCGGGGAGCACAAGTATGAGGAACGTATCCCTCCAAAATCTCCTGGGTTATGCCATCTCTGCTGAGAAAGAGAACTGGCAAGGAAAGTATCAAACCTGGCTTATGCTTCGAATGCAAATGTTTTAATTGTGGTGTAATGCTCCATACGAAATGGAAATGTTATGTGCTCGAGGATGCAATGCCAATGCTTATGATATGTAAAAGGGGTCCCTCCAGCAAAATAAATGCTGGAGAGAAAAGGTCAATTCAGCCGGGGATGACAAAAATAAATTGTCCTCTGAATCCAAGAACTCTGCTGAGAAGGATCACGCTGACCGACCCTTTGGATCAATAACTTCTACTGGGGATGAAATCCCGAAAGAACATCCACACTACCGGGGATTACACCTGTCCTCTACTGAAGGTAACATCCGAAACCTGAGATCTCTCCTCTGCTGGGGGAGTCGAGAATGAATGCCAATAATGGAACCGGAAGTCTGTTACTGAGAATTACTAATAACAGATGGACTTAGAACTTGCAGGGGGATGCCAGCCCATCATCCTGCTTGGGGAAAACAGTTCATAATACCATCCTGCTTGGGGAATACTGTTGAACTTAGCATGCTGAAGGGACGAATGACCTTATCCTCACCTTGCTGGGGATTAGAACATAACGTTGTCGGTGAAAGTACACTTCCTGACTGGCTGGGGAAAGTGGACACCCTGATTCTGTGGGGAAATAACGTCTTGATCCAGAGGAAAATACTTCCCAAGTCTCCTGCTGGGGAAGGTCTGCTCTGCTGAGGAAAGGTGCAATCTCAATGCTGGGGAGAGCAACCCTGCTGGGGAAGTACAATGTTGTTGCCCTCCAACCTGACCTGTCTCTATGTTCATAAACGGCCCTTTGAACTTTCCACTTGCCCCAGACCACCAGGTCTAACGGAAGAAATCGTCTCAAGAGGATTTTATAGAAGACCGGGCGTTTGCACTGCCCCAGGGTCTTCAAACTCTTGGAGAGATTTATCATATCTCGACATAACTGCCCCAGTCTTCATAATCTGAATTTCGGAGAGATTTCTCGACGTGACTGCCCCAGATTGGCTACATCTTAACACGACTTACTGGGGAGAGCCCACTCTACACTGAGTCTCTTGGCAGCATGCCCTTTGATATGATTGTCCTTCGGAGTTTTCACCATCCCAACTTGGCCGGATCAAGCTTCTTGACTGACGTTCACTGTGTAAGCTTCTTTGATATCAAACACATGCACGCAGAAAATGTTTATTATGAGAATGACAATTCTAATGCAACACTCATGTTAACCTTGAAGCTTTATTGAAAATGCGTCGCCAAGCTTTGTGAACGAATCACTAGCTGGGATGCGACCTTGATTTTTGAATGGCAAAACAATGCGCACCAAAAATACCATCAAATCTTATTATCACAACTCATAGGAGTCAGGAACGCTATCTTGTTGAAGTACGCTTTTGGAATAAACCCTGTTTCAATTAGGACTTTTAAGGGTTGTAACGTGGTCTGGTTCGCGGTTTCAGAAAAAGGATTTATGGCTCAAAATTTATCGGTGTCCACCCACTCTTCGTGATGTTCTCCAGTCCTATGTTCAGTTAATCTGACCCAAACGCTCATCTCCCAACAGGTTTATGATCTTTAAGGAACCTATGCCACTAATGGTTTGGCACCTAAGGGAGTTTGGAATGATAGCCACCCCTTTTTATCTTTTGTGTCTGTAATCACACGAATTTGTTCTTATCGAGGATTTTCTTTTGTAATCCTTTTCGCCTTTTGCTTTTTCTTTCTTTTGTTTTTTCTTATCCCTAATTTTTGCCTGGACTGACTCTTTTGAGTTTTTCGATTTTTAAGTCCAGCGGGATGCCCTAACTTTTGCCTAAGTCACTTGTTTTCAAGTTTCGACTTAGCGGGCTTTTCTTTCTTTTTTTTTTTTTAATTCCCCTTTTTGAACAAAGTGTGTGACACTGGTTGTCTTACTTGCTTGAAAGGGTTGTGACTGCCTCACTCCTTGATTGTTGATGGATAACCATTATGGTTTCACATCTCTTGACCTCTTGACGGCGGGATAGAGGGTAATGGATCCTCAGATGCACACTCTCCTTGAAATTTGAATGCTCGGTCAAACTAACTGACGCCTACCCTGCCCCTGGGTTAAGTATGAGGACTTTTTCGTACGAAGGAAACTCCTATTTCAAGGCTCAAAGGGGTTAACGAGGGTCTATCTCCCTTATATCTCCAGTGTTTAGGGGTTTGAAACAATGCCTGTATATCCTCAACAGGGTTCTATCCTAAAGCGTACCATTAGAAATCTGCGCTCTTATTTCGTCATCCTCCCTCGAGAGTTCTAGACTAGAAAATTGGTATTGCAGTGCATATAAACATTTAAGAGTGAACACGAATGGATTACTTCAAAGAAAACATACTCATTGCATTAATATCATCATTAAAAAACAAACAAGTTTCTACATGCATACAATGCTTTAACGAGAAATGAAAAACTACAAATGAAAATGCAGTAAAGAAGCTGAAGATTGCCATTGCTGAGGAAGCTTAATTCTTCCTGGACGTACTTGCAGACTGAGTGTTCATTTGAGAAAGGAGGCTTCCATTGATGTACATATTATCTTCAGTGAATACAATGATCTCTGAGTCTACCAGGTCTTGCACCTTGTGCTGGAATACATTACACTCATCAATTGTGTGCCCAAACGTTCCCGAGTGGAACTCGCACCTAGCAGTCATGTCATAGTTCGGAGGAACAGGGTACGGTACTGACGCGGTACCCCTCGTTTGAATCAGAGAGTTCTTGAGCAGACGAGAAAATAACTGACTGTAAGGGATAGGAATAGGATCAAATATCCTCTTGGGCCCTCTTGGCCTCGGTTGCCCCTGCTGTTGATAATTCTGCTGTCGATGCTGATTTGGGCGCCTCACCTGCGCTTGTACTTTCCTTTCCACATTCGGATGAGGCACAAACAAAGGTTGCTGGCGTCGAGCTTCTGCAGCAAACAGTTGTGGAGAAAGTCCATGACATGAGGTGGATCCTGCAAAGAGGGGAGAAGCCTTCACTTCTTTTGCAACAGTTGGGGTAAAATCACCTTGCATATTCACGTCGCCCGACGTGAACTCAATTGCCCCTGCATCAATCAAATCCTGGACTCGGTGCTGAAAGGCCATACATTCCTCCACGGTATACCCTGGTGCCCCAGAATGGAAATCACAATGGGCTCTTGCATCATAGGCTGGTGGAGGATTACCGGTGATAGGAGCCAAAGTCCTTTTCTGTACCAGTTGAAACTGAAGGAGATGCGGCAATAGTTAAGAATATGGTATAGGGAGCGGATGAAAAACTCTTTCAGACTTCTTCTGCCCCTGTGTACACCTTTTGCCCTTGGGCTTCTCTTGGGAGCCAAGACCTAGCTGCTGTTGGGAGAGTTCTGGAACTTCTGCTTGTGGAAGAGACTCACGAGGTAATCCACGATTTAAATCAAATTCCAAAGAGATGGGAGGAGTAAGGATCTCTGTTGTGGAAGCGGGCACAGGGCTGTCTTCCTTCTTCAACACTGTTTTCAAAATCTCCATGACCAAGCCCATCTGAGTCTTCATCTGGTTGATCTCCTCCCTCAGCCTCCTCTGCTCCTGGAGCATGTCTTCCCCAAATTGTCTCATCTGAACCTTCAGTTCACTCAACTCAGCTTGAACTCGCTCCATGATCAACTCTTGAATGGCCTGAGGAGTTAAATCTGCAATTCTGAGAAAACCAGATCAAAATAAGAATAACCAGCCTTGAACACCTGTCATGCAAAATGATTATGCAAAATGATTATGAATATGCAAATGCAAATGAACATGTTTAAATATTAGCAGGGCGATCCACCCCTTGATTCCAGTTTAATAACAAGATAGAACAGAACTTCTGCTCATATATTAAGAAAACCAGAGGAAAACCAAATGTCAACAACCACGAATCCAAGATAATAAATCTAAACATAAGAATCATAGGTCCCAACCAACAAGCCTGGTGGTGATCCAAATACAATAAAAGAGAAAAGAAAACTAAGGCATGTCATCAAAGTCTACTAGTGTCAACCCCCAATCCATTATGCTTTCTGCACCAATCTTGGATTTCCTTGAACAGCTTTCTGGTGTCGGGATACTTCGGCCTCTGAATCAGCCCTTGAATGAGAAGGTCCCTCCTGTGTATGATCCCATCCAAGTATCGGCAATGTAACTCCCAAGCGTCTTCTCCAGAAACACCATCCATGCTAGGTCCCCCATGTCTAGGATACTTCACTTCAGCTTGGACCTTTAGCTCCTCTATGGAGGCTATGGCTTCATTAAGTCGACCCTCGACTGCTTGTCTCTTGAATATCCCTGACATGATCTCAGCGTCTTTCTTCTTGAGCGTCAACTTCAATTGGTCGATCTAAGCTAGATAACCATCTTCCTTTCTCTTATTCTCGGCCATTACAGTTTCTCGGTGTTCATCGAACCTGTGAATTTTCAACAAAGCCTTGTCTAATTTCTCCTTCTTGGACTCGAGAACCTTACTGATACCATCCAAAGCTTCTTTCATCATTTTTCTGGATGCGACCATGTCAGCTAGCTCTTTTTCCGCTTTAACAAGAAGCTCTGTTTTCAACTTGGCGGTATGAACAGCTTCACCCCTCTCATGCTTCAACTGATAGATCTCCCTTAGTAGTTCTCTGTTTTCTTCTCGCAACTCTTCCTTTTCAGCCCATAACCTGTCAAACTTCTCTATCTCAACTGTGGTAGGAGGCTCGATCACCAAAGGATACAAAGGTGGTTCCACTGGGAAGGGAAGAAGCTCCTCTTCTGCTCTCTTCTTAATCCACTCTTTATAGGAAGGAAAAGCCCGGTTATTACATTTTTCGAACGAAGTTTTACCCTTCTTGGTCACCTGTTTCCAAGCATTCACAATCTTCCTCATCATCTCTTGATCCTCAATACCATTGAAGAATAAGGACTCTCTGATATCTCTCTCATCAGGTGGACCTTTCAAAGGATAACCAAACTGTCTGATAACAAGGGAAGGATTATAGTTAATTCCACCTTTTCTCCATATCAAGGGTACATTAGGGAATTCTCCGCACTTGTAAATAATCTCCATTCCTAGCAATCATGTTTGATCCAAACAATGTTGTCAGCAGTCAAGCCCATAACCCTCTTTGACCATTTCAGGGAATCTTTCGTATCAACGAAAGCGCCAGATTCGGGGAGACGACTCAGAAACCAAGTAGATAAGAGTGGTGCACAACAACTCACAGTCTTTCCATGCCTATTCTCATTCTTGTAGTGAACTGAATGATACACATCACCTAGCAAGGTAGGTATAGGATTCTTCGAAATAAAGATTCTGACGGCATGCATATCCACCAGATCAGGAATATTCGGAAACAGGACAATCCCATAGATGCACATAGCTAGGATAGCTTAGAAAGCAGTCCAATTCTTCTCTTTGACATGTATGCAGGCTTGATCAAACAAGAACTTCAATAGGAAACCCTTAACTCCTTGTTTTTCTTCAATATTATTGTTCAGAACGGATTCACTAATATGAAGAGCAACAACCATTTATTTTACCCCGGGGTGTTCTTCAGAAAAGAAAACTATATCATGCCTGATGGGGATTCCCAAAATAAATGAGAACTCCTCCAACGTTGGGGCCAAGATGTAGTCTGGGAAAGTGAAACAGCGCAAAGACGGATCGTAAAACTGAAGAAGGGTATGAATGTCATCCTTCTCATACTTGGAGATATTATAAACAAACTTCAAAAAGTCTCCCTTACCCTCCACTAAACTCTGTACGAACTCCAGGACTAGCCATACTAATCAGCTTGTGAATCAACATCAAGGTCGGATCTGGGAACGAATAGGCAACAGTCTTCTTTCTCTGGACATCCATGCCAAGGTAACCTCAGAAAACCGGAATCAAGAGTAAGATGCAAGCCCTGAAAAATATCAAACATGTCAGAATGCAAGAAAAATGATATGCTTATGCAAACATGGGATCAAGGCAACACTGCTGGATGTGCTGTGCTGTTAACTGAACGAGAACCACAACCCAGAAAAAACCAGAATTCTGAACCACTGAGATAACCAAGAACCCAAATAATCGGACAGTGATGAGAAATCCAGAAAACAGGGTAGGTTGAAGGTTTCGGTTACCTGCAAACCTGCAAACACCCATCCCCTCTCACGTGTGGGTACTAGGATGTTCAGTATCCCGGGCTCTCAGGTCGAGAAACGATGATACGTTCACCATTTCTGGTTTGGCATCATCATCAATCGAGGAGGCCTCAACTAATTCTCCAAAGCGGAAGGTCCTCAGCTTTGGCACTGAGGTCGAGAAACAATAGTACATTCATCCCTTGGGGTACAGTACTATCGTCAATCGAGGAGTGCCTCCACTGATTCTCTTCAAAAAATAGGGGCCATCCTATGCGAGTTCCAAAGTGGGCCCTCGGGTGCGAATGGGTTTGCCATAGGATGTGGTCTGCCACTATCACCACTAAAGAGGGATGTTTCCACTAAGGTCCTCGATGATTGGTCACCAGAGTCGACAGCTCTCTAGATCAACACCCCAACATGCGTAAGACACACACATTAGAATGCGTCCCTAGATAGCCTCATCTGGTCGTGAATTTCGTGAACACACAAACGTACCAAGCGGGCATGTAGGTCCCACTACTTTCCACTCTAGTCCTAGGGTATACTCAAGCCTGGGTATTGAGCTTATCTCTCAGACCCACCCAACCTGCAAAACAAGAACAGCCAGCACAACACAGCAGTATGACAGTAATAAAAATGGAATGCAATGCAGAAAAGCTGTAAAAATAAAATGCAACAAATAAAACAAAACAAACACAAAGACACCCAAAGAGAATAAAGACAAGCAAGCGCTAGGATTGACTCGCTTAGGGATGGATCAGCATAGGTCAACCAGTCCCCAGCAGAGTCGCCAGCTGTCGCTCCCAGGATTTTCATCCAGGTACGAACACTAGAGTGGCGCGGAAAAACAGAGTCGCCAGCCGTGTAAATTTATCCCAAGAGATGGAAAGGGAACACCGCATAAACCTGAGGAAGAGGGAAAGGAATGGTCATCGCAACCATAGCCTGGGTTCGGGAGTCGGTTACGCGAGGGGAAGGTGCTAGCACCCCACGCGTCCATCGTACTCGATGGGATCCACGCTTGTTATTTATTCTAAGGGTGAGTTATACTATCATCTAGGGCTGTACTAAACGGGGAAGGGAAAAACAAAGACAGACTCGGTAGGACGTCAACGTCCTAGGCCTACGTACCCCCCTTGTGCAATGGGGAATTCAGAGTCAATGTAGTTTGGACCAAGTTCTTTTTGTGTTTTTTATGAGCGACGTTAAGTTCGCGTCCGACAGTTAGGGTTGATGCCTGTTTGCGACTCAGACGGAAGGTAACGTGCCCTTTTTGAAAATAGCCTTTAGTTTGACAATCCCGAAGGACAAAAAAGTTTGAAGTTGGTTTGTGTTTTTTAGGACAGAAGTGACTTAAATTAGTTTATAAGTTGCATTGAACCAAAGTCTAGGGCACAGGGGCGAATACTTAACGCATCGTCCCAAGACAGGACGCTCGCTAAGCACTCTAGAAAGATGAGAGAAATCCCCTCATTTCTCATTCCCCACGCTTAAGGCTCGTGCGCAATACACTTTATTATTATTAAGTATTTTCAAGAAGTTTGAGATGAGAAGAGAAGACACAAGGGTAACTCTAAAGGGAACTACGAGTCCTAAAGTTATCATGTCTGGGTGACCTACGGTTAGTGTGGTTTGACGACAACCTAAGCCTAAAGAAAAGAAAAAGATGAGAGAAGGAAAGAGTAAGGATGACCATGGATACTTATCCACACCCTGCATGAAAAGTTAGTACGAAACGGACATAAGTGATATCAAAGAAAATGAAAACTAAACAATGGCATACAATAGTGATAACAATCCAAACATGAATTAAGAAGTCAAATAAACAAACCCCAAGACAATGGCACAAGTGCCTTTTCAAACAGATAATCAGACAAGATAAAAGAGGCGCATATAAGAAAATCTCATGCAAAGAGCCATTAAACAAATAGTAAGACAACTTCTAAAATCACCAAATTAAATATAAAAGTTGCTCAACCAGAGACAAACCAAAAACCTAAAACTCCTGCAAAAAATCAAGATGTTAGCCATTTAAACAATTGGGCAAAGCTCAGGTGAGAAGTAGGGTTCAGTGTGCCAAAGGTAAGGACCAAAATGCAATATGAAATAGTCTTAAAAATGATAGAAAAATATTTTTATGCATCTCAGAATGTTGGTGAATGAATGCAAAAGGAATGGATTGAAAATATTTTATGGATGCAGAGAAATAAAATAAACAAATTCAGGTATGCATGATATGAGTAATGCAAAAAGAAATTAACTAAATAATTAATTTAGATGATAAAAATAAAATAAAAATGAAAAATAAAATTTTTGAAAATTTTATAAAATGGTAAAAAGTATGCATGAATTTTATGGGAATTTTTAAATGTAATTATGTATTTTTAAAAATTAAAAATGAAAATGCAATGAATTAAATAAAATAAAATGAAATAAAACTGCAGGGGGGTGCGTTTAGTAAGAAAATGTATTGGATATTGAAGTGGGCTGATAGGGGAGGGGTACGAATAGCAAGCCCAACCCAATAATCATCAGCAAAATAAAAAAAGAAAAAAAAGAGAGCATGCGTAGACCTTAGTCAACCAGTTGACTTGCCACTTACCTTTAGATTGATCTGACGTCTCATAGCAGTCAACAAAATTAACTAGTATTCCAAATCAAGGGCCATGATGAAGAGAACATGCTAGTTAACATGCACACACGCACACCAATGCAATCCGTATACCATACACAAGCCATGTGCCACGCACATGTTATTTTTAATTGCTGGCAGCCTATTATCCGTACGATTCATCACACGGTCCATGTTTGGTCAACAAAAATAAAAAGTAAACAAAACAAACAAACATAATTGGACGTACACCATAAGACCCGTGGGGTAATAAACATGGGATTATCAATTAAAACTCAGAAAAAAAATAAAAGAAAAAAATACGTGGCGCAATGATAGCCCTTGGATCGTGACCATGGACGGTCACGATTATCTCTCCTACCTCCAGCCACCCTGCCAGACTGAACCAATCGCCGCCGCCGGAGTTAGGGTTCCGCTCCCTTCTCCGGTCACCTGCAACCCAGAACTTGTCCAAAAAACACATGCGAATATACCATTTGAACCAGAAAATCACAAGGAATCCAAATATGGCATCGAAAATCACAAATAACCAAGGTATAACAAAATACGAAAAGAAAAAAGATTAGGGCTCCAAACTTAAAACACACGTAGCAAGCAATATACGCATCCAAACACAAAACAAATTATACCAGCATGATCAGTGACAATCACACAACAATATACACGTAAAAAAAGAGAGTTTTAGGATCCTTAAAAAACCTTCCAACCTGAGATGGTGCAATCTGAATCTTTGCTTTTAGCTCCAAAGGGTGAGCGATTTGTACTCCAGAGATCACAAGGGTTCTGTTGGTGAAAGAATTTCTTCAAAACTCCTTGTGGATTGAGAGATTCGACCAATTCAAGAATTAGGGTTGCACTTTTTTTTCCTCCAAAATATCACGTCTCCACCGCCTAACCAGTG
This sequence comes from Lathyrus tuberosus, assembly GCA_022829125.1. Classification (NCBI taxonomy): domain Eukaryota; kingdom Viridiplantae; phylum Streptophyta; class Magnoliopsida; order Fabales; family Fabaceae; genus Lathyrus; species Lathyrus tuberosus. The sequence goes on from JALAZF010000103.1 coordinate 5,847,948, forward strand.
CATGGATAGTTTTAAATAGACTAGGGTTTTCCTCTGACAATGATTTGGGCTTGGGCAATTCTTGGTTTAATGAGTTTGGGTGATTTTTTAGAAAATTGCATACTGTTGGATACACCTCTTCCATGCAAGGATATTTAAATGTTTCATGATAGATCACTTGCATTTGAATTGCTAATTACACCCATATTGGAATTGGGCCTTGAAACCATTTGATTCATGATTTTTTAATGACTTGGCTTTTTTGAATAATAGAGAATAAGTGAAAAATAACCCATGAAACCACTTTATTAAAAGGCCAAAAATGCTCCTTAGGGATTGTTCTTGGATGTTGGAACATGTCTTGAAACAATGGGATTAATCATAGGTCCATATGCCCCAAAATCCAAAAGTTGTGGAAATGAAACCCTAAAAACCACTTTGCCTTATTTTGACCATAACCTGAGCTTCACAAATGATATGGAGACCCACTAGTACTTGTTGGAAAGAGGAGAAAAAGATATTCAACTTTCATGTTGGAGAAAAATTCATTTGAAGCTTTCTTGATGATGAAAAGTCAAGTTGAATGCAGTGCAGGAACTTGCCCAAAAAGGAAATTTTCAAATTATAGGTCATTTCCAAATTTAGTAACTTTTGCACCAACTCCTGATGGCATGAAACTTGACTTTTGAGGACCATATGAGGATGTGAGACCTTGAAAACCTTGGAGGGAACCTCAAAATTCCACAGTTGACTTCTCCTCTCACTGTTGACTTTTACCCAATTCACCTGATTCTCAATCTTCTGATCAATTAAGTATCTCCTGAACCAAACTGATGGACAACCTCCCATCCCTAGATACTTGGGGACCCAAGGAATACCATAGAATCAATTTTTGCCCCAAAAAATCAGAAATAAACTAACTTTATAGCAAACCCTAGTTTTGGTACCCTCAGTCTAGGAGGAAATAACACAGTCTCCAAATCCAAATTCCTCTGAATATGACGTGTATCCTCTCCAACAAAGATAAGATATGTCATTTGGCGATGATAAAAATCCAAGGAGCTTGCCCATTGGAGCAATAAACCCAAGAATTTCAAAACCCTAATTCATGCACTGGTTAGGAGAGAGTGATCCATCTGAGTTCTCTTGCTTGACCCTTTGAAGAATATCTTCTCCTCTTGAACATGCCTCGGGCACCTTGACCCCATGCTAAGAACCAATGATATGCACACATGATAATGCAAAAATGCAATGAAACATAAACCAGTTAGTAATAAAGTAAGGAGGGCAAATTTTGGGGTGCAACACATGTCATGAAAAAGAGTAGTCATGGCCCTTTGATAGGTTGCCCCAGACTTCTTCAAACCGAACGACATTACCTTGTAACAAAAGGTACCCCATGGGGTAATGAACGGAGTTTTCTCCATGTCTTTCGGCGCCATTTTGATTTGATTATAGCCCGAGAATCCATCCATGAAGGAGAAGACTTTGAACTTTGATGTACTGTCAACCAGCGTGTCAATGTGTGGTAAGTGAAAGTCGTCCTTTGGACTGGCCTTGTTTAGATCCCTGTAGTCTACACACATTCTGACCTTTCTGTCCTTTTTCAGAACTGGTACGATGTTGCCTAACCATTGAGGATATTCTGATGTGGCGAGGAAACCCGCGTAAATCTGTTTTTATACCTCCTCTTTGATTTTGATGGCCATGTCTGGATGAGTTCGTCTCAACCTCTGTTTTACTGGCGTACATTCTGATCTCAACGGTAGATGATGTTCCACGATGCTGGTATCCAACCCTGGCATATCCTGATAGGACCAAGCGAATACATCGGGAAACTCTTTGAGAAGCTTTATCAAACTTTCTTTGATAGCTTGACTAAGTAGGGCCCCAATCTTGACCTCTTTTCTCTCTTCCTCTGAGTCCAAGTTGACCGTTCCCAACTGCTCTTTGTGAGGTTTAATGGACCGTTCCTCTTGTATGATTAGTCGGGAGATCTCCTCTGGAATTTCTTCGTCATCTTCTTCTTCAGCCCTAAATAACGGGAATTCAAAGTTGGGAGAAGGCATTGGATCGTATGTTTCAATGGGGTTTAAAATAAGCAATTTGCATGACGTTATGATTGTATTTTAGAAGAGATATAGAAAATGCAAGAGTGCGTGCGGTGTAAATTTTTTGGAAAACTGCTTGTTTTTATTATTTGAATTATTTTTAAGGATTACCATTTTCTGAAAAAGCGAAAAGAAAAAACAGCAATAAATGCGGAAATTACAGAACGACGTTTATTTATTTATGATTTTGTCGATTCTTGAAACTACAACCCTATAAAACAAAACTCAGTCGCTTTGGGCAAAACGAAGAGGGATATTTACAGAAAGTGAGCCCTATCAAAACATCTATTTCACCTGGGCAGGGTGAAAGGTTAAAACAAAGATGGCCATTACTTTGACTTATGAACAATCTTCGGAACATCGACTGCAACCCATTGGCGGCGAACTCCTGGGTGAATCACAAATTCTGGTACCTTCCTTGATTTGTCTTCAGAAATAACGCTGATTTCTAGTGGTGCAGGATCATTGGAATCTGTCTCCTAGGCAGAGTTGTCGTAGGAGGATTCCTCTGTTGTATTTTGCATAGTATTTGTGCTCTCAGGCAAATCTCCCCATCCAGTTGGCTGAATGTCTTCGAGCCTGATACGAGAGCTTTTAGGAGCGGTATATTTGACCATGAAGTCAAATTTTCCACTCGGTTGTCCCAGGGTGTCCCATACTTCTTTGGAACTCGGGAAAGGCATAGTTGATGAATTCTAGTCCTGCAAACTTTGCAAATTTATCATCGTGCTGGATACTTTCTGAATGACCTGAGTGTTGATCCCATGACATGGTGGGGACGCAGGTATTTTTTTCAATGATGCTCAGCTGATTTTCATTGTTCGGCTAATTTTCTTGCCCCAAGTCTCCTGGGTACGACTGCCAGATAGGCAGACCATCCATCGGGCCATAATAGTCTTGGTCAAAGTTGTATTTCATCGGGGTGTCTTCCTCTAATGAATTTGACAGAGCACGGCATCCTTCCGGATCACAATCTCCGTATATCATTTCGACGTCTGACCTCAGTATAAATCTCGGACTCTGTGCGGGATAAAAAATGGCATAGTCACCTCTTCCTGAGACATATAATCGTCCTTGTTAAGATATGACTTCCATTCCTCATCTGTGTCGGAGGAATCTCCCTCGTTGATGGTATGTACTTCTTGAGACACTGGGTGAAGGAAACCTCCACTATGGAAGAAGTTCTGAATGGGATGAAGACTTTCATCGTTAGTAGCTGTCTAGGTACAGGTTGCATGAAAACCAAGACCCTTCTTTGTTTTATTATCAGTAGGAATGATAAGCTGTCCCCATCCTTTTGCGTTGTTACTCTCGATTACTTTGAGAGCATCTTTGTATGAGGAAATCGATGTTCCTCTTTCTGACTGATTGTCATTGTTCACCGAAAGTGCTTGGAACTGAGTTCCAAGACCTCCTCAGGTTCTACACAAGTGGTCGTTGATAGGTTAGTCACGATCAAGGTTGTTCTCCACAAACCATGACGAGTTGGTCATTCTTGACGAACTTCAGCATCTGGTGAAGTGTTGAAGTGACTACCCTAGCCTAGTGTATCCAAGGTCTTCCTAATAAGCAACTGTATGTTGCCCGGATGTCCATGACCTAGAAAGTGACTAGGAAAGTGTGAGGACCGATAGTTATGGGAAGTTCGACTTCACCGATAACTGTTTTTCTAGACCCGTCAAATGCTTTGACGACGACCTCACTGTCTCTCATCGGAGATCCTTTGAATGATAGTCACATTAGAGTGGACTTCGGTATAACGTTGAGAGCCGATCCGGTATCTACCAGTACGCTGGCTAAGGCATCGTCCTGGCAGTTAACTGTGATATTGAGCGCCATGTTGTGGCTTTTGCCTTCTTCTGGCAATTCCTCATCACTAAACCCCAAGTTGTTGCAGGAAGTGATGTTAGAAACGATACTGTCGAATTATCGTATTGACACATCCTGTACCACAAAGGCCTGTTCTAAGACTTTCTGTAGAGCCTCTCCGTGGGCTTCGAAACTGAGCAAAAGAGATAACACAGAGATCTTTGAAGGAGTTTGTAACAGTTGATCAACAATGTTGTATTCACTCCTTTGGATGAGCTTCAGCATCTCATCATCATTCATTGAAAGGTCGGGATCACTGGGTTGACCAACTAGTGGATTAGGAACTTCTGTTTGAGGTTCCTTTTCTCTGTTAGGTTCTCAAACTCCTGTGTAGAAGATTCGACCGCTCCGTGTTACTCGACTGATGTCTGCAATATTCACGATGGGGGGTAATGGAATTTCCTTTCCATTCTCAATTGTTGTTGCACCATATTTATAAGGGACAGCCTTAGCTGATTCATACGGTACTGGTCCCGGCAGATAGATAACTACAGGAGCCTTCTGATTTTTCTGACCATCGTAAGTAACTTCAATCAATTCCTGGTTAAGGACCTTCGATTCGTCAAGTAGAGGGATGATGGTACAAACATCTTTGGTCCTTTCATGATCAGAGATTACGACAACATCTTTAATCTGATCAGTAAAATAGTCTGGCGTCCAGTTGATAGACCCTGAAACTGAATATTGTTGAATCTTTTTGCAGTCCAACTGACTCTGAAGGGCTGGTCGCACGAGGTAGCGTCCTTGATTATTTTCCGAGCAGACTCTACAGCGCTCGTAGTTATGTGGTAGCACCTGGACACGCCCGCTTTGAATGCAGTGTAACCTCACCAGGTATATTTCCATAGATCGGACATCCTGACTTTGATACCTAGTAGGGTTCCCATTTGTCACACTGATTTGTTGCGTGTCTTCATCCATATAGATCGGAAGCCACAAGTGGTTTAACAAGTGTTGTAAAGTTCTTTGAACGAGAGCGTACCCTTGGTTACTCTCACAACATACTTTACAGTTCTGATAATTATGCGAAGTCAGGAAACTGAGCTGGACTTGTGTAGCGTGTAACTCCACCAAGCTGGTATTCATCAAACGAATATCGAAGATTTGAATCATATTCACTTGATACTAATTTCCATCGCGGTAATCCTGAATCCATCCAAGATCCATCTGACGCTGGAGAGCCTCTTGTACAAAAGAGCATCCCTGTTTGTTTATCGAGCAAGTCAGACAGGAATTATAGTCATGTCGTGGCAAATTATGATATTGACTTTGCCTTTAGTGCATTACCACCAATTTGACATTCATTGCACGGATGTCGTGGTTTTGAATGATGTTGGAACTTGTATAAGTCATGTTAACTCCACGAACTCGGTGCTCTTGGATCCATCTGAGATCCAATTGTTCCTGTAGAGCTGATTGCACCACAGAACATCCCTGATTGTTTTTAGAGCAGATGTCACACTGGTGATAATTATGAGGTGGCACATGGCCGTATCCACTCTGTCTACAATGCATCTTGACCAAGTTGGCCCTTATAAGAGTACATCATGAATTTGATAGCTGTTATTGGACTCTCTCTCTATCAAATTTACCGCAGCTTTCTCGTGTTGAGGCAGCAGGTTCGTGAGAACATTAGGATTCTTATCTTAGAAAGATAAGACCCCGCTCCTAACAAGCTTTTGCACATCAGATTTGAAACTGAGATAGTTTTCTATGTTATGCCCTGGTCCTTCTTGATGATAAGGGCAAGTCTGATCCGCTTTGAACCAAAAAGGCGGATTCTCAGGTACTGTAAGAGGATACCTGGTTTGGACGTTCCCCTTGACCAGTAAGAGTGGAAACAGTTTGGTGTATAACATGGGTATAGGGTCGAACCCTGGTGGTCGCGTTGTACGGTTGTTGTTATATGGAGGACGAGCCTGCTGAAGAGGCTGTTGTGTCCTTTGCTGAAATTATTGTTGAATCGGTTGGCCTTGAGTAACCTGAGGTTGATACGTAGGAATAGGCGTCGGGTTGATAGCAGGAGTTATGGCTGTTACTGGTTGGTATCGTCACCTTTGCTTTCCGAGAGAGATATTCCCAATTTCTTGCTCTTTTTTCTTATGGAGAGCACTACCGTATCATTTTGTATTACTTGATGATCCAGCATCTTTAACTAAACATCCTTCTCTGACTGCTTCCTCAAGACGAACTCTCATGCCTACCATTTCAGTAAAGTTACTGGGCGCATTGGCGACCATTCGGTCATAGTAAAATGAGCTCAAGGTTTTCAAGAAGATCTTTGTCGTGTCTTTTTCCTCAAGAGGTGGACAAATCTGAGCGGCAATTTTACGCCATCTCTGAGCGTACTCCTTAAAGGTATCCTGGTCCTTCTGTGACATTTGATCTAAGTTGATCTCTGTCTGGTGCCATGTCCAGGTTATACTTATATTGTTGAACAAAGGCAGCGCCAAGATCTCTGAAAGTGCCGATCTTAGTGCGGTTTAAACCCATGTACCATTTGAGTGCGGAACCGGTTAAACTATCCTGAAAGTAGTGAATTAGTAGCTCCTGGTTCTTTGTCTGAGCTGACATTCGCCGAGCGTACATCACCAAGTGGCTTTGAGGGAAAGAGTTACCCTTGTACTTTTCAAAATCGGGTACCTGGAACTTGTGCGGAACTTTCACATTGGGGACCAAACAAAGGTCTTCGGGACCGCGAAGGGCTTACAGTTCTTTTTGCATCTCCAGGAATTGTTCCTAGAACTCATTCATTCTGTCGAACATTCTTTCGTTTCCACCAGACGATATCTGTGGAATCTGTCCTTCCGGGACAGTGTGTACCACGGGTGGTGGTATAGTCATTATGGCCGAGACTCTTGGTGCCTCCCGAAGTTTGTAACCTTCAGGAGTTGCTGTCATGCCCCTGGCATCTTCGCTTTCCCGAAGTTTGTAACCTTCAAGCCCAGTGGCTCCTGCTGAAGTTTCTGGATCTTCAGTGATCGGCGGAATATATCCCTCTGGGATATAGTTGAGTGGCATGCCCAGGGATGATCTTTCGGCATTTTGTACCTAGGATCATACTTTTCCACTATGGGCGTTGATGTGATCTCTGAGATCACAGTCCTTTGTTGTTGCATTTGAGCTTCTGCTAGAGCTTGCATGTCGTTATGAAGCTTTCTCAGATCCTCTTTAAGAGTGTCAATCTCTTCTCTCAACGCTCTGTTCTCTTCCTCGAGATCATCCATCTTTTTCTGTCGATTGGCCCGAGTATTGTACGAATGAGACAGTTTGACTCTAGAATTGAGACGCAAACATGAGTTTCGTAGGGAAAAAGAATGCTTTATGTGAGAATGATGAATGATATGCAATGATTATATTAATTGTATATATTTTTTATTTATTCAAAGTAAACCTCGACAATTGGATTGCAAATATCAATCAGTGGGGAAACCCCGTTTTATTGAATTCAAAGATTGCGGAAATGGAAATACAATAATTTACAAAGTGCTGTAAAAGGAAATATAAACTTATGGGTCCTGAGTCCTCTCTGAAGCGAGATCAGGTGCTGGTTCTGGTACTTTCCTTTTCTTTGACCTGGGCTCTTGGGCCATTGTCGGGTCGTCATTCCTTTGCCAAGTGAAAGAAGTGAGCAAATTCCTTTGGACATCCTAATTTTTTACAGCATGTTACTCTAAAATCTCAATCAGAGCATCTTTTTCTTTTAACAGTTGTTGTATTTTCTTACACTCCACATTGAGAATACGATACTTGTTCCTCCAAGACCTTCTCCTACTGAACTTTGTTGAAAGTAACCTAAAGTTTTTACGTCTCAGACATAAAATAAAGGACCGAGTCCCTTAATGGAAGAACTTCCTGACGAGGGTAAGGCATCCTCAGCTTGAGAGCTCTAGTTTGTACCCAGTGGAGATAAGGCTCCACCGAGACACAGTCTGGTTTTCCTAGAGACTCTCTTCCTTTCCTATAAACGTGTTTCCAGGCATGCAGTATTTCCGTCTTTAGTGCCCTGTCATTTTCTCCTTCCTTGAAGAAAAGACCTTCCAGATGAGCATTACGCGGGACATGCCTCATCGGGTATCCAAATTGACGACGAACTAACACTGGATGATAGTTGATTCCTCCCTTAGTTCCTATAAGGGGTACATTTGGGAAATTTCCACAACAATCAATGATCCTGATCCCATCATAGATTCGATTGTACCAATCAATGTCAGAGTTGGTAAGAGACATGATTCTCTGCGACCAGCGTAAAGTATTTTTTTGATCCCAAAATGCAGCAGACTTGGGTAAGTGGGAAGTGAACCATTTGTACAGCAGGGGTACACAACATGTGATCATTCCTCCTTGTATAAATTCCTTAAGTGTACCGAATGATAAGCATCTGCGAGCAAGGTCGATACAGGGTTTCCAATTAGAAAAACCTTAATGGCATTGATATTTACAAAGTTATCGATGTTGGGAAACAAAAATAACTCGTAGATGAGCAAAACAAAGATGCTCTCGAAAGCGGCCAAGTTCCCTATACTAGCAAAGTATAGAGCTTTCTTTGTTAAGAACTGGGCTGGCAAACCCTGGATTCCCCCCTTATTGGTCATGTGAGTCCTGACTTCTGACTCGTCCAAATAGATTGCTCTTGCAATGGTTTGATCCTTTGGAATATCTTCCAGTCCAGAAAAGGGAGCTTGATCAGTAATATGCAAATCAGTCAGGTGAGAGTACTCCTTCAATGTTGGTGCTAGCTGATAATCCGGGAATGTGAAACAGTGATAGACCGGATCGTAGAATTGGATTAGTGTGGACAGGATTCCTTCAATTACATGAACCCTTAACAGAGATAGTAGTCCTTCATACTTGGCTCTGAAAGCCTCGAGGTTAGTGATCATTCTTGCCAGACCTCTTAAATCCTCTAGTTTTGGAACCTTGAAGATGTACTTGTGAGTTTTCCTTCTACCGAAATCCATTAGCGCAATCTCTTTATCTGACATTTGCAATCATTGTCTTAGTTTAATTTGAAAAAGAGAGACTAAAAGAGAAGATTTTTCTTTGTTTTTTAATGTTTTTTTAAATGAATGTATGAATGCAGCACACAAAAACATAGAAAAAACATGGGGTCAAAGGGTCGGTGTCATGAAGTCAAGGCTCTACCCATCCCTAAAGGTTTATACTGGTGATTTTTGTACCTGTCCGCAAAATCATTGACCCCTCTTGGGATAACAACAGCAAGCGGATCGCCGGCGAGCTGATGTATCCTAGAGTGATCTCAAATGAGAGTAGTATCGCGTGACAACTATTCCCGATAGCTTCCGCACTACAAAATGGTTTCAGTCTACTAAAAACCTCAGCTTCTCAGATAACCCAATCGACCACACTACTTTCAACAACCGAAGTCGTATAGGCAATGTATCTGCAAAGGGAGTCTCCACTGAGTTTGATGGTTGACCGGGGACTCTTAACTAGGATTCACTCCCCGCAAGATTACCCGCATAATGCCATCACCTATCTTAGGTGTATACTCAATCTTTCCACATGCGGCATCACACGCATTCCCATTAGCAGAAAAATAAACACAGATATCAATTAGGAAAAGCGGTATATATATTTGTCTTAATCATCCTAGACCTCTAGTCTTATGATCCTATACAGACAATGACTCCCGACCAAAGTCGTCATTTCTGTAGTATTCGGTGAATTTAAGGTCTTCACCTTAAAAGAGGCTAGAAAGAATGCCTCCCACTGTGGTCGCCACTTTTCTGTGGCGTTTTCTAAACTTAAGGTTTCTACCGAAGATTGTAAGAAAGAGAATAGGGCCCCATGGTGGGCGCCATTTTTCTGTAGCGCAATTTTTGTGGTCTTGAATCACTATCGCTTGGGCACTACAGTTCGATTCATTTTTTATCCTGTTAAGCTGATTAAGGAAGGGAAATAGATGTCTCCAATTAACCCTGCTTGCATACTGAGTTTAAACAGTCAAAACTGTTGGTTTACAGATGCTATTAAGATGTGGGCCCCTCTTCGGTTATTTTGTTGAGAATAGAATGTTTGGACCATTTGTGAGGTTTTTGGTAATGTGTTTAGATTTGATGCTTTTGGGTTGATATGTGAAGGTACGGGATTTTGGGTTTTTGATTAGTATGCTCGCTAAGATTTTGCAATCTTATGCCTACGTATTCCCGAAACAGGGAAATCAGAGCGATCGTAGTTCCTCCTATTCTATGGGAGGAAAGAGGTGTTTTGGTGTCTTGTTCAAAGCCCAAGACATGAAGCAGAAGGTGGTTTGTATTTTGTTCAAAGCCCAAGATGTGAAGCTAAAGGTTGAGAGAGAATTTGTCATCTCTAAAGAGGAGTTGTTGATGTTTGTATGCTGTGAGAAAGGCACAAATTTGATGCTAAAAGGTTGATTGACTCAACCGGGGTTTTCTTTATACAAATCCTAAGAGGAGGAGGGAAGTTTGACTTTTCCGAAGGTAAATGTTCTTTCTGTCTTGTACAAAGTCCAGGATTGAGGCTAAAAGGGATTTTGACTCCGTTGAGGAGAATGTATCTTGTATAAAACCCAAGATGGAGGTTGAAATGGTTTGACTCAACAAGAGAGTACTTTTATCTGTCCTGTATAAAGTCCAAGACGGAAGCTAAAAAGGGTTGACTCAACAAGAGAGCCTTGAACAGGTGATTGACTCAACAAGAGAATCTGAAGGTTGTTTGACTCAACGAGAGAGTCTTTTATACTCAACAAGAGAGTGATTTTATGTCTCGTACGAAGCCCAAGATTGAGGCTAAAAGGAGATTGACTCAACAAGAGAGTCTTTTATACTCAATAAGAGAGTGTTTTTCTATCTCGTAAGAAGCCCGAGATGGAGGCTAAAAGTGGTTGACTCAACAAGGGAGTCTTTTATACTCAACAAGAGAGTGATTTATATGTCTTGTACAAAGCCCAAGACAGAGGCTAAAAGTGGTTGACTCAATAAGAGAGTATTTTATACTCAACAAGAGAGTAATTTATATGTCTTGTACAAAGCCCAAGACGGAGGCTAAAAGTGGTTGACTCAACAAGAGAGTTCTTTATACTCAACAAGAGAGTGATTTATATGTCTTGTACAAAGCCCAAGACGAAGGCTAAAAGTGGTTGACTTAACAAGAGAGTCTTTTATACTCAACAAGAGAGTGTTTTCCTATCTCGTACGAAGCCCGAGATGGAGGCTAAAAGGAGGTTGACTCAACAAGAGAGTCTTTTATACTCAACAAGAGAGTGGTTTATATGTCTTGTACAAAGCCCAAGACGGAGGGTAAAAGTGATTGACTCAACAAGAGAGTCTGAAAAGGTTAGCACTGCTAAGGAGAATAATTTGTACAAAGCCCAAGAGGACGCTGCTTTACCGCTGTGGATTTTGGAGATCCTGAAGCGGGTTCAAGTGTGGGGAACTCTCATGGGAGAGACCAGGTTTCTTCCTATGTTTGAAAGGAACTTAAGAATGTCTTTGAGACTCAAGAGGTCTAGGCTGTCCAAGTCTAGAGTTTTATCTTTTGTACAATGCCCAAGAGGAGGCACGAGCATTAAGGGATGAGTATCAACCCTACAATGGCCGGAGTTTTGACGCTGGAAAGACTGCTCTAGCAAAGGATGACTAAGTTCTATCTTATACCTTTAAGAGGTCGTCAGGGTCCTTGTATTAAGCCCAAGAGAAGGCATGAGAACTTCTAAGAAGCCGAAGGGTCCTTGTACAACGCCTAAGAGGAGGCGGGGATGCTTTTAGGAAGCCTGTGGGTCCCCAAACCAAGAGAAATTCAAGAAATGCAATTCACAGAGAAGAGTTCATTCCAGAAAAGTTCGAGGATTTGGAAGAAACTCAAGAGATGCCATTCACGGAGAAAAAGATCATCTCTGGGGAGTTAGAGTTTCTTTGACAATTTCTAAGGGTGACAGTCTGAGAAAAGGTTCACCGAGAATACTACCTTTCTCTTTGTTCCATATTGTTTAACCCCAAGAGGAGGGAAGACTGTATCTGGAAATCCTACGGGGATCTAGTTTTGTTTGTATTTAAAGAGTGACCAACAGGGCTTTACCTAGTTCTATATGTAGTTACCGGGGAAAACTCTAAATAACTATACTAGTATTACACAGTGGATATGTGACAAATATATAAAAGGATGTGAAAGAAGACTTACAGTGAAGCAGCCCCGCAATACAGTTATATATACATATATATATATATATATATATATATATATATATATATATATATATATATATATGAAAGCAGTAAATGAAAGCGGATAAACACTTACCCGTTGTAGAGCTTCCATGCTGTTTGGTTTATTGTTCAACAAAGAAAGTTTTGATAAAAACATATATTTAAATTCAAAATCAAAGGAGAAAGTGCTTGAAAAGATTGTTGGGGCTTACAGCTCGAGGAGAGGCCCAAGTTTTAATGATGATTGCACCGTTATTTTAAAAACTGTACAGAGGGACTTATATAATACGTGAGGCCCACAAAGTTTTTATGTACAAGGGGATGGGTCTTACACTCTATTAGAGGCCCAAAGATTTTGAAAAGAAAATAAATGAGGCTTATAACACGAGGGGAGGCCCAGATGATTTGTGTTTGAACTGGTGATCGCGCCGAGATTTTTCTTTTAACGCAGAGGGACTTATACAATGTCTGAGGCCCAAAAAGGTTTTGGTTAAAAGGGGATTGGGTCTTACACTCTATTAGAGGCCCAATAATTTATTTTTGTACAAGTGGTGGGGGCTTAAAGCTCAAGGAGAGGCCCAGTTGATTTTGTTAAAAAGGTGACGATCGCGCCGTTATTTTTGAAAATACAGTGGGACTTATACAATGACTGAGGCCCAAAAGATTGTGTATTTAGAAAGAGGTTGGGTCTTACACTCTATTATAGGCCCAAAGAGTTTTGAAAAAGATTTGTGAGGGTGAAAATCAAAGAAACCCTAATTTTGTTTTCCTTTAAAAGTAAATATTTAAAGAAAATCAATAAAAATGATAAAAATACCAAATAAGTTTGAATAAACCACCTGTGATTTTTGTTTAAGGTTTGAAAAATGAGGTTTTAATCACAAGATGATTTAGAACTCATTTGGTTTTGATTTTCAAAATAAACATTCACTTTTAAATGTTTAAAAACAATTAAAAATGAATTTATTCACAAAAATACTAATTATATTAAATAAATAATATAAATTTGAATTTTTTGTGGAATAAAATATTTCAACATTTTTATGATTTTTTGCAAAAAGAACCAATAAAAAATAATTAAAATTAAGGAAGTTATTAATTTTTCAAATCATTAAAAATAATATGAAAAATAATAAAAAAAGTGAAAAAACCATTAAAAAGGGGTCTGGGGCGAGGGAGATTCGAACCCCAGACCTCTTGTGTGCAGTGTGCGCACCTTACCACTGGGGTGGTGATACATCCGTGTATAAAACGCCAGCCACAAATATACAAGGCTTGCCTTGTTTTTCGTCTGGCCAAGGCAAGGCAAGGCAAGGTTTTTGGTCAGAAACGTGAAGGTCATAACTTCCTCATTTCTCCATGGATGGAGACAAAATTTATATGCATCTGGCCTAGAATTTTCTAAGGAATCCAATGGTGGTGGTGGTTTTTTCCAGAAAATCAATCCTCCTCAAAACCCGATAGTGGTTTTGAAATAGGCCATAATGTGCATTTTCTGTGCTACCTCTTGGTACAACCATGAATTACATGATGAATTGGTTCAAACACAACACATATAACATGTATGAGATGTGCATGATCAGTGGGCCTCAAAGCAAGGCATATTTTAAAGAGATCAAGTTGAGATGCTTACCTCTTTAGGAGCTTTTTGGGCAATCTGTCAAGTGCCTTGTTCCAGAAATGTTTTGATGCTTTGTGTCGCGGCCGGCTAAAAATTTTCGAGTCGCCATCATATTTTTTTAAGGAAAATAAATGATAAACCTAAAATCCTAATGCTAAGGGTAGAGATTCCAAAGGTCCGGGAGTCGGTTATGTGATGGGAAGGTGTTAGGCACCCTTCACTTCCATTGTACTCAATAAGACCCTCCTTAGATTTTAGGGTATGTTTGTTTGTTGTCTTTTTCTTTATTTACAAAAGAATCCTAAGTTTTTATTATTGTACTCGCTAGGGTTTACAACCCTATGCCTACGTACCTTCAATCTTGAAGGATCAGAGTAACCGTAGTTCACCTCCCCTATTCCTACCCCCTAATCTTATTCCTAACCCTAATCCCAAACTTAATCCATTATTTATACTCTTAGATAAAGAGTTCTATCCCCATATCTATTATTTATACTCCTAGATAAGGAGTTCTATCCCTTAATCTATTATTTATACTCCTAGATAAGGAGTTATATCCCTTAATCTATTATTTATACTCCTAGATAAGGAGTTTTATCCCTTAATATTTTATTTATACTCCTAGACAAGGAGTTCTATCCCTTAATCTTTTATTTATACTCCTAGACAAGGAGTTCTATCCCTTAATATTTTATTTATACTCCTAGACAAGGAGTTCTATCCCTTAAATCCCTTATCCCTTGTTTATACTCTCGGATGGAGAGTTCTATCCCTTAATCCGTTATCCATTGTTTATACTCTCGGATGGAGAGTTCTATCCCTTATCCATTGTTTATACTCTCGGATGGAGAGTTCTATCCCTTATCTATTATTTATACTCTCGGATGGAGAGTTCTATCCCTTAATCCTTTATCCCTTGGCCTATATTTATACTCTTGGAACCTAAGAGTTTTATCCCTAAATCCCATCCCTTATTTATACTCTCGGACGAAGAGTTTTATCCTAAGATTTAATTCCTTAAGAAAACCTTTGATAACCCTTAAGTTCTTAATGATTATCACTTAAATCCCAATCCTTTAAATCCTTTATATCCCTTAAAAGTATCCCATAAGGATATCCCCTAAATTATTCCCATAATGTAATTTCTGAATTTACAACATTCCCAAAAATAAAATAAAATTTAATCCCAAAAATTAGATAAAATTTACTTTAATTTATTCTTATCCCCAAACCCATATTTAAATCGAATTTAAACATTTAAAATACTAATTTTCCTTAAAATAAATCCTACACCCAAATTTTAATAAAATTCCCAATTTCTCAAAATATCTCATCCAAAAAACCATGAACAAAATCCCAAAAACCCTATTTTAAGTAGATAAACAATACATATAAATTTTTTTATTTAAAACCAAATCAAACCCAATATTCCCCCTAGAAAATCCTACTTATAAAAAATTCATCCCTATTTTTAAAAACCAACAAGTTATTTTAAATATACATAAAATGTAAATTTAAAAACCCAAACCCACAATTAACCCTGAAAATCCTAAATAAAATTCCTAATAAAAATTAAATTCTCATTTTCAAAAAGAATAAACCAATTATAAAAAATATAAATTAAAAAAAACCCAAACCCAAAAATTTACCCAAAAATCCTAAGTGCAATTCCTAATAAAAATTAAATTCCTATTTTTAAAAAAAGTGAATAAACAAATTGTTTAACACCCAAACCCAAAAATTAATCCTAAAAATCCTAATTATATCTACCCTAATGATCTTAAATCCTAAAACCCTATTTTTAAATCCTAATTAATATTTAAAACCTAATTAACTAATTAAATTAAGTAATTAATTTAATCAATTAAATTGACACCCAGGGGGTGCATTTTATTACGTAAAGCAATTGGGCCAGTTCTTGGGGGTGTAAATAGTATTAGGGTGCAAGGTCCAAATACCAGAACCCAATTCAGAGAGGAGGTCCATGGTGGAGAGAGTCTGACTTTGACTCTCTCTTGGCCGTTGGATGAAGATCGTATGGATCACCTTGAAACTAATACCATTCGTTGATCATAAAGCAGGCCAAACAGACGACTATGATTAAGAGTCAACGCTGACTCATGGTAAGCGTACACGCACTAGATGTTGGGTTGACTGGCAAGTCACCCAATTTGAGGGGGCCAGAGGACGCCACTTGGCGTGGATCGGAGGCCACACATAAGGGGTATAAGACCCCGTTCCTCTTCAACCCACCCTCATTTCTCATTTTCTTTCTCTCCCTTCGCTCGTTCTCTCTCTCTCTCTCTCTCTCTCTCTCTACTCAAACGCTCTCACCTCTCTCTTCTTTCTTCCCCGCCGGTGAGCCTTCCGGCCACCGTGTACAACCCCATAAACCACCGTCCTTCCCAGATTCCGGTTGATATTCAATCGAAAAATTCAAACCTCATGAACCCTAACCCAATTTCCCTAGAAAATTCCCAGTTCTTCAGGGTTTGCAACGAACCCTAAGAACCCTAACCCCCAAAATGAGGAACCCTAACCCTTACCCAAAAACCCTAACCCTAGGTGACGAACCCTAGGGTTCCTCGCATGAACCCTAACCCTTACCCTAGAACCCTAACCCTCTTTAAGAGCCCTAACCCTAAACAAACCCATAAATTCCACAAATCTTAATAAACAACAACAAAAACCTAACAACTATAGTTCAATAATCAGAACAAAAAAAAAGCTAAGTGCTTTGTGTTTACCTCCCCTGCCGTGTCCAATATTAAGCTGTTATCCTTTCCTCTTCTTTGCCTTATTTTCCGATTACTAATCCCTCTCCTTCTTGTTTGCAGGTGGCGATTTATGGAGGCTAAGCTCGAAGGCCTTAAGGTTTCAATGTGATGCCTTAAGGATTTCTGGAAAAAAGGAGCTTTGGTGTAGGGTTTGGAGGTTGCGGCTGCAGATTTGACTTAGGGTTTTCTTTTCTCCCATTTTTCGAAATTATTTTTAGCTTATATAAATGATTAGAATTAGGTTTTAGCATTGATTAGATTAGATTCTGATTTAGGAAGTTTTAGGTCAGATTGGGATTTATTTGATTGTAAATTAGAATTAGGGTTTGATTGATACAGATTGTAATTTGATTTGATTTTGTATTTGTGATTGTAAAATTTAATGAAAATTATACGATTTGATTTTGTTTTTTTCTTTGATTCTGCGTAAGTCTAGGGTTTGATTTGGGGAAGAAGTTGACGCACCTGGGCCAACAACTTTGACCCAATAATAAAAAATAAAATAAATAATAATAATGATAAAATAAATACTAAATTATAAATATTAATAATATAACAACCACATAAATAAATAACCAAAAACAATGATCGGAAATTTAATATTAATATAACAACAATCAACTTAATCAATAATAATAAAATAATAATAATATAAAATAACAATAATAATAATCCTAGCATTATTGGACCGGTCCATCCCTCCATTAACCCTAAATATCCCTAAAACCTTAATATTAATGATAAAACCCTAAATATTAAGTAGAACATCCTTAATTTCTAAATAGACTTAGACCTATTGAAATAGAATTCTATTCTAATGGTCCCTTAAATTATTCCTAATTTAAATAATTCAATTAAAACTTAATTAGATTAAACAATTAATAATTGATACTAACAAAATTAATTCTTAATACCTTAACCCCTAAATAATAATAATAAACCTTTTAATTAAAACCTATATACTTCTAAATTAAAATAAAATACCATATCTAAGAAACCTTCTATCTACCCTTTAAAAGTTAATAGAACAATAAATACTTAAAGAATACTAAAATAATTAAATTTGCTAATAAACCCAATAATAGTAATTCCCAAAATAAATAATATCCTAAAAAACCAAACTAAAAAATAAAACCGTTATAAAAAGAATAATTCAGAAATGGGCCTAAAAGTTCTAATAGACCCATACTGATATGTGCTAGAGACTCCAACACCCCTGATAGTATGTAAACCCAAAATAGAAATAGCTTCTAAAAAAACCTGTGAACTGCTGGTCAAAATTTAGGGTACTACAGCTGCCCCTATTTAATCGTCTTCGAATCAGAAGGATGATGTCGATGAGCCTTCCTCTTTCTGGAGAGGAGACGATTAAATACAAGAAGGACCCAAATTTTGACCACAGAGTCTAATAGGTGCTTCGCCGACTATCCTAAGATCCCTGGTAATAAACCCTTGACGAAATACCCGATTGAACCCCTTTTTAATTCTAAAAAAAAAACCCTTTTCGATGAAAAAATCCCTAGATAGAAATTTTTGTAGAACCCCTGATAAATCCCTTGATGAAATCCCTTGATAGAAAACCCCTTGATAAGACATTGGTGAAACCCTTTAATAACATTCTGGTAGAACCCCTAAAAAGAAATCTGGTAGAACCCCTTTAGGTAAATCCTTGTGTAAAATTTCCGATGTAAACCCTTTGATAGAACCCCTTTGATAAAAATCCCTTGGATGCAACCCCTTACATACTAATCTGGTTGAAACCCTGATAAAACTCCTTGACAAAACCCCTAGATGTATCCTTTATGTGAATCCCTGAGATGAATCTTTTTAAATGAAACCTTGGTGGAATGCCTTTGATAAATCTCTGGTAGAACCCCTAATAGAACCCTTGAAAAACCTTTAATGGAGCCCATTTGGTAAAAATCCTTAGATACTTGATGAAACTTATCCCTTATGAAGGCCATGTTACCAAGTTGGGGATTAAACCCCTAAGAATAATTATGAACCCTATGTATGTATGCATGAGTGCATGTATGTATTTTCATGTATGTACGTGATGTTATGTTATATATGCATGATTATATGCTAGAGCGTAGCGACATGATTAATGCATGACAATGATTTGAATGTTTCCATAAGTGCCCCAGTGTTGGATGTCTCCATGATATTTGTTAATTGATATGGTAGGATGCATTGAGCTAGCATGATATCCCGATACTCGTAGGACATAGCTTGCATGTGCCTCTTGGAAGTATGAAGAGGGTTTGCCCTTGATTGATTGAGTTTCGAAGGATTATGCCTGAAAAGGACCTTATATCCCACTATGCCTTGATACGACCTTGAGATGAACTGCCCCAGCATTTCAACCTTGACAAATATGCCCCAGATTTTGAATCTTCAAAAGGTATGCCCGTTAATTAATTAGGTATGGAGGAGTGGCTTGAAGTGGAACATGGATCCTACCATGCTATGATATGACCTTAATATGAAATACCCCATTATCATGTCTTTGCCCCTGATTAGATGACTCCTAGAGTGATTGGCCTCAATGCACCCTTGAGTTGGTATGCCCCAGCGTGAACCTCTTGAAAGGTCCACCCCTTATCATTAGAGTCATGGAGGTGGTTCAACATCAGTGTGTCAAATCTTGGGATGCTTTGCCCCCTAGTTAGTAGGATTTCCAGATAATATGCTCCTATGATCATTAGGATTTGCCCCTTGATTGGGAGGATCCTTAGGTGACTTACCCCTAGTCATAAATTCCTTAAAATAATATGCCCCTGATTAGACCATTATTGATATTTCCTTGGTCCTAAGTATTGATTTGCGAGTAAAATTATTCCCTTTGAAAAGTAATTCTAACTCAATGCTCATGCAAGTTTTGAAATCGAGAAAAAAATTTTACGGCGTATACAGATGATATTTTTCCATATGGTTGGCACAAATGAAGATGTGAGAATATGGTTAGCGATGTTCCAACAAACATTCGGATTCGGAGTCAGATTAACAACGACTTTGCCGAGTATGCTTTTATAGTGCCCCTAGCTTTAATTAGGACTTTTACATGTTGTAACGTGGCCTGATTCACGGTTAAAAAACAAAGGATACAAGGCTCAAAATTTAAAATTTAACCCACCTCATCCTCCTTGATGTTCTCCATTCCTAAATCCAATTAACCCAATAGATGCGTTCATCCTGCAAGAAAACCTTTTTAGTCACGGTGATTAAAAGGTATACCGGTTTAAGCACTTTATGAGATTTTTTTTTGAGGTTCAGTCACCCATTCCCTGTTATAGGATTGTTCCATTTTATCCTTTTTCTTTTCTTTTAATCCCTTATATTTGCATGGACCAATTCTTTTGAGTTTGTGGTTCATCGGGATACCCTATTTTTTGCCTAAGTCAAAGTCAACTTTTTCAGCTTTTTCCTTTTCTTCTTGACTTAGCGTGCTTTTTCATTTTTTTTTGGAACAATTCTTGAGTGATTTGCTTTTGACTTAGAAAGGGTGTGACTGCCATATTAGATATCATGAGCTATTATCCCTTTTTCTTCCTCAATGTTGAATGGTGTGAGGAAGAATATGCGCTTAAACTTTCATCCTTGTGATTAGGTGTGCTGATTCCCTTGCATTAGGACGCAATGTTGAATGAATTGAAATCTACCCTGCCTCTGGTTAAGATTAAGGTTTTTTGAAAATAGAAAGAACACCAACTTCTGGCTCGAGGGGGTTGACTATGGTTTAACTCCTTATTCCTCCAGTGTTTGGGGAGTGAAACAATGCCTTACATCTTCAGCCAGGTCATACCATTAAAGCATACATCCGCAATATTTGTTTGTTTATTTACATCCTTCTCCTCCTATGTTTGTTGAAGAGGTGAGGTGAAATGGAAAAGCATTGATTCCTTTTTTATTTTTTTATTTTTTTTCATAAGAAAGAGTGAAAACGAATGGATGAATTCCAAAAAACATGCATGTTTATTTCATTAAAATTATATCCCAAAAGGTACAACCTTTAATATAAACAACACTTAGCAAAAAAGAAATTACAACTAGAAATGATAAAGGCCTATTGATCCTAGAAGTGAGCTTCCTTGTTGATCCACCAGTCTTGAGATATTGGTGTAGGATCTAGTTCCCTTCCAAACTTCCTTTGTTGTATGGGCATCATCCAAGGTTATTGCATTTGAGGCTCTAAGCACTCCTCTGGCAGACATGGTGAAGAGTTATCTTCTTTCCTCAATGGTACTTGCCCCTCTTGAATTCCTCCATAGCTTCTTGAGGTATCCTTTAAGTTCGTTCATGAGTATCGGGAAACCTCTTGGCTCTTGGTAATTGGACAAGGGCGAAAGCGGAAAGGATATGCAAGTGTATGTGTATGTATGCAAATGCATGAAAATGCATGGGGTATGCAAAATAATTTTAAAAATTTATTTGGGGGGAACTCCAAAATCCACTGTAGTTAGAGATGAATATATTCAAAGGATGAAACCCATACACATAGAATAAAATTCAAATCCATTAGCCAATTGCAAATCCAAAGTGACTTCCACGCTTATAAAAATAATTCCTTGGGAATAACCCATGATAATCCAAAATGAAAACTCCTGATCTTAAGAAGGCGAAAACTAAATAGATGCCCCCAATGCCTTCTTCAAATGAGCTTTAAACTCCTCCAAGTATCATTTCTTAAGCCCTTGCATTTTCCTATCCTCCTTGTAGTGAGATGATGGATATTCAGGGGTACAGCTGAGTTTTTTAAGCTTGACCATTTTTCTTTTTTCCCTTTTTTTTCTATATATTTTTTTTATTATTTTTTTTGCCCCCATGCCCCTTGTAAGGTTTTTCCTTCTCCTTGTAAATCCAAGTCTAGTCCAAATTGCTCCAGTGTAGGAGCTAGTTGAAAATCCTTGAAGAGGAAGTCACATAGAGGAGGATCGTAAGATTGTGCAAAAGCAATTACGGCCTCTACCTTCATAGGGATCCCTAAGAGATCGAGGATTCTTCCACACTTGTGTATAAACATCCTTTGAGCAGATTTTGGCAGTATGTCCTAAAGGTCTTTGAGACTTTGTAAATCAGCACTTAGCACTCTGATGTGTATGGTAGCCCTTTTGTTTGAATCCATCTTTCCTACAACATATCTTGAAATTCCCCACGAAATGTATATATGCAAAAAATGTTTTTAAATGCATGATAACATGGACTTTTTTTTAGTGCGTTATTTGGTTAGGGTAAGGGTGAGATGCAAGCATGACCCTAACTAGGTAGGCTCCCTACAATGGTTTAGATCTAAGTCTTATCTACCCAATCCCCTCACATGTAGGATATAAAGTTTGGACAACATAACAACCCTAGAATGTACAGATTATACCCTCGTTTTACCATGAGAAGGAGCAAGCCTTCCTATGGTAATCCTTCAGGATAAGTCTCATCCAGGTAGGACCCTAGTAACAGCCCTTGAGGGTTGAATACGTAGGGTCTCCATGAGTTGGTAAGGGTAGGCTAAAAGTTCTCAGAGTCTCAAACCACATCCAAATCATCCTCTATGTTAGGGGCTAGCCCTACCATGAGGACACTTTTGAAGGATCTATTCTGAGTGTAGCATCAATGAACTGTTGGGATGTCACATCCCCCTAAAACATTTCCGTTCTACGTCCTAATCTAGGGTTGTACTCCAAGCTTGGGCTTTAGCTTCACACATCATATGCCCAAATCCAAAGTATGATGACAAAATAACAATATAACAAATATAATAAAATAAAAAAAACAAAATATAAAACAAATAAAAAACATGAGAATAATAAAAAAACAATAAACACCCAAGACAAACAAATAAAACCCTAAAGCATAAGGTTAGGAGGGACTCTCTTTAGGGAGGATTCCCCAGCAGAGTCGCCAGCTGTCGCGGCCGACTAAAATTTTTTGAGTCGCCATCATATTTTTTTAAGGAAAATAAATGATAAACCTAAAATCCTAATCCTAAGGGTAGAGATTCCAAAGGTTCGGGAGTCGGTTATGTGAGGGGAAGGTGTTAGGCACCCCTCACTTCCATTGTACTCAATGGGATCCTCCTTAGATTTTAGGGTATGTTTGTTTGTTGTCTTTTTCTTTATTTACAAAAGAATCCTAAGTTTTTTATTATTGTACTCGCTAGGGTTTACAACCCTATGCCTACGTACCTTCAATCTTGAAGGATCAGAGTAACCGTAGTTCACCTCCCCTATTCCTACCGCCTAATCCTATTCCTAACCCTAATCCCAAACTTAATCCACTATTTATACTCTTGGATAAAGAGTTCTATCCCCATATCTATTATTTATACTCCTAGATAAGGAGTTATATCCCTTAATCTATTATTTATACTCCTAGATAAGGAGTTATATCCCTTAATCTATTATTTATACTCCTAGATAAGGAGTTCTATCCCTTAATCTTTTATTTATACTCCTATACAAGGAGTTTTATCCCTTAATCTTTTATTTATACTCCTAGACAAGGAGTTTTATCCCTTAATCTTTTATTTATACTCCTAGACAAGGAGTTTTATCCCTTAATCTTTTATTTATACTCCTAGACAAGGAGTTCTATCCCTTAATCTTTTATTTATACTCCTAGACAAGGAGTTTTATCCCTTAAACCCCCTATCCCTTGTTTATACTCTCGGATGGAGAGTTCTATCCCTTAATCCCTTATCCATTGTTTATACTCTCGGATGGAGAGTTCTATCCCTTATCCATTGTTTATACTCTCGGATGGAGAGTTCTATCCCTTATCCATTATTTATACTCTCGGATGGAGAGTTTTATCCCTTAATCCTTTATCCCTTGGCCTATATTTATACTCTTGGAACCTAAGAGTTTTATCCCTAATCCCATCCCTTATTTATACTCTCGGACGAAGAGTTTTATCCCAAGATTTAATTCCTTAAGAAAACCTTTGATAAACCTTAAGTTCTTAATGATTATCCCTTAAATCCCAATCCTTTAAATCTTTTAAATCCCATAAATCCTTTATTTTCTTTAAAAGTATCCCATAAGGATATCCCCTAAATTATTCCCATTCAAAAAAATGTAATTTCTGAATTTACAACATTCCCAAAAATAAAAGAAAATTTAATCCCAAAAATTAGATAAAATTTACTTTAATTTATTTTTATCCCCAAACCCATATTTAAATCCAATTTAAACATCTAAAAATACTAATTTTCCTTAAAATAAATCCTACACCCAAATTTTAATAAAATTCCAAATTTCTCAAAATATCTCATCCAAAAAACCGTGAACAAAATCCCAAAAACCCTATTTTAAGTAGATAAACAATACATATAAAACTTTTTTATTTAAAACCAAATCAAACCCAATATTCCCCCTAGAAAATCCTACTTATAAAAAATTCATCCCTATTTTTAAAAACCAACAAGTTATTTTAAATATACATAAAATGTAAATTTAAAAACCCAAACCCACAATTAACCCTAAAAATCCTAAATAAAATTCCTAATAAAAATTAAATTCCCATTTTCAAAAAGAATAAACCAATTATAAAAAATATAAATTAAAAAAAACCCAAACCAAAAAATCCTAAGTGCAATTCCTAATAAAAATTAAAATTTTATTTTTAAAAAAAGTGAATAAACAAATTGTTTAAAACATAAATTTAAAACCCAAACCCAAAAATTAATCCTAAAAATCCTAATTATATCTACCCTAATGATCTTAAATCCTAAAATCCTATTTTTAAATCCTAATTAATATTTAAAACCTAATTAACTAATTAAATTAAGTAATTAATTTAATCAATTAAATTGACACCCAGGGGGTGCATTTTATTATGTAAAGCAATTAGGCCAGTTCTTGGGGGGTGTAAATAGTATTAGGGCGCAAGGCCCAAATACCAGAACCCAATTCAGAGAGGAGGTCCATGGTGGAGAGAGTCTGACTTTGACTCTCTCCCGGCCGTTGGATGAAGATCGTATGGATCACCTTGAAACTAATATCATTCGTTGATCATAAAGCAGGCCAAACAGACGACTATGATTAAGAGTCAACGCTGACTCATGGTAAGCGTACACGCACTGGATGTTGGGTTGACTGGCAAGTCATCCAAGCTGAGGGGGCCAGAGGACGCCACTTGGCGTGGATCGGAGGCCACACAGAGGGGGTATAAGACCCCGTTCCTCTTCAGTCCACCCTCATTTCTCATTTTATTTCTCTCTCGTCGCTCGTTCTCTCTCTCTCTCTCTCTCTCTCTCTCTCTCTCTCTCTCTCTACTCAAACGCTCTCACCTCTCTCTTCTTCCGTCCCCGCCGGTGAGCCTTCCGGCCACCATGTACAACCCTATAAACCACCGTCCTTCCCAGATTCTGGTTGATATTCAACCGGAAAATTCAAACCTCATGAACCCTAACCCAATTTCCCCAGAAAATTCCCAGTTCTTCAGGGTTTGCAATGAACCCTAAGAACCCTAACCCCCAAAATGAGGAACCCTAAGTCTTACCCAAGAACCCTAACCCTAGGGTTCTTCGCATGAACCCTAACCCTTACCCAAGAACCCTAACCCTCTTTAAGAGCCCTAACCCTAAATAAACCCAGAAATTCCCCAAATCGTAACAAACAACAACAAAAACCTAACAACTATAGTTCAATAATCAGAACGAAAAAAAGCTAAGTGCTTTGTGTTTACCTCCCCTGTCGTGTCCAATATTAAGCTGCTATCCTTTCCTCTTCTTCGCCTTATTTTTCGATTTCTAATCCATCTCTTTGTTGTTTGCAGGTGGCGATTTATGGAGGCTAAGCTCGAAGGCCTTAAGGTTTCAATGCAACGCCTTAAGGATTTCTGGAAAAAAGGAGCTTTGGTGTAGGGTTTGGAGGTTGCGGCTGCAGATTTGACTTAGGGTTTTCTTTCCTCCCATTTTCCAAAATTATTTTTAGCTTATATAAATGATTAGAATTAGGTTTTAGCATTGATTAGATTAGATTCTGATTTAGGAAGTTTTAGGTTAGATTGAGATTTATTTGATTATAAATTAGAATTAGGGGTTGATTGATACATATTGTAATTTGATTTGATTTTGTATTTGTGATTGTAAAATTTAATGAAAAGTATACGATTTGATTTTGTTTTTTTCTCTGATTTTGTGTAAGTCTAGGGTTTGATTTGGGGAAGAAGTTGACGCACCAGGGTCAACAACTTTGACCCAATAATAAAAAATAAAATAAATAATAATAATAATGATAAAATAAATACTAAATTATAAATATTAATAATATAACAACCACATAAATAAATAACCAAAAACAATGATCAGAAATTTAATATTAATATAACAACAATCAACTTAATCAATAATAATAAAATAATAATAATATAAAATAACAATAATAATAATCCTAGCATTATTGGACCGGTCCCTCCCTCCATTAACCCTAAATATCCCTAAAACCTTAATATTAATGATAAAAACCCTAAATATTAAGTAGAACATCCTTAATTTCTAAATAGACTTAGACCTATTGAAATAGAATTCTATTCTAATGGCCCCTTAAATTATTCCTAATTTAAATAATTCAATTAAAAATTAATTAGATTAAACAATTAATAATTGATACTAACAAAATTAATTCTTAATACCTTAACCCCTAAATAATAATAATAAACCTTTTAATTAAAACCTATATACTTCTAAATTAAAATAAAATACCATATCTAAGAAACCTTCTATCTACCCTTTAAAAGTTAATAGAACAATAAATACTTAAAGAATACTAAAATGATTAAATTTGCTAATAAACCCAATAATAGTAATTTCCAAAATAAATAATATCCTAAAAAACCAAACTCCAATATAAAACCCTTATAAAAAGAATAATTCAGAAATGGGCCTAAAAGTTCTAATAGCCCCATACTGATATGTGCTAGAGACTCCAACACCCCTGATAGTATATAAACCCAAAATAGAAATAGCTTCTAAAAAAACCTGTGAACTGCTGATCAAAATTTAGGGTACTACACTTTGAACACTCTCGAATGATCCCTTAGAAGCTTTTAGGATGATTGGAATCAGCTGGAAACCTCAGGAATGGAAATTGGCCCTTTCTTGCAAAAGGGGCAAAAGTAGCCAAAATAGCAACTCTCTCAAATGATGTTCCAGATGTGTGGAACCATTTGGGATAGTTCAAGGATGATATTTGGAGTGTGTTTGAGGTTTTATCTGGTTTTAAAAGTGACTGTATCAAGACATGGCTTGAAAAATGCAAAAAAAGTCCAATTTTGAGGTTTTGAGAGGGGACTTTGTTATTTTGGTGTTACAGGTCACTTGTGAGAGTTTGGACAGCTTAGATATGACATATTGGATGTGTTTCGATCATGAGCTGTGATGAAATTTCTCTCTAACTCAAAAACTCAGAGTTACCTTGCTAAAGAAGACATTTTTGCCTAGAGAAAGAGATTTTGAGGAAAACAAGTGTTCTAGTGCTTTTGTGTACTCAAACTGAGCACAAATGAGCTCTATTTATAGTAGAGCAAGTTTGTTTTGCAAGCAATAGTGAGTGGCAACTGCTGCAGAAGTTTGGCAAATGTTGATCAATAGGAATCCAAGTCCCCTCTAGCCATTGACTAGAGGTTAGAGCACAGGCTACTGGTTCCCTAGATCTTGGATAAGTCTTGACTGAATTCAGTTGGAAAGGGCTCAGTCCATGCCGCCTTGGTGCATCCATTAAATGCTCCAAACCAAAATTGAAGTCTTGTCCCTCTTTTAGGCATTTCTAGGTTTGGCATGCTATTTTTAGTTCCAAAGACTTGGGAGGCTTATGGATCAGTGTTTGTCCATCCTTGGTCTCTCCCTGAGGTTTTCAGATGGATAAACTTGTTTTTCATTTGCAAAATTTGCTCAAATCGAGCAAAATGCACAAACCTTCCTTGCCATGACAGTTTGCAGCAAGGCACATTGTCATTGTCATATCTTATGGCTTAAGTGGAGTTTCATGGAGTTCTTGGCCATTTTGGAAAGCTCTTATATGATACAACACATGTGTGATCATAGTTTGTCTTGATACTTTTTGGATCCAAATGAAAAATCTCCCTACTTTTGGAAAAAAAAATAAGACTGATTCTGACTTAGTAAAAATTTCACTAAGTGTTGGAAAAAGTGGCATTTCATGTTTTCAGCCATTTTGATCTAACCATAACTCAAAATCTATGATGAATTGGAATGAGGCGTAGTTGACACTTTTAAAGTATGCCATGAGAGCTACAAATACATCTTTGGATCAGCCCAAATGGTTGCTTGGATCTCAAGTTATGATCCTTGGAAGTTGGTACCCTAGCCACTTTGTTCCATAACTTAGAAAATTTCTAAGTTTTTTATGGTTACCCCTTTTACAAGTTATCCCACTTTTCTTGATTTTTCTTGATGAATGATGACTCCAATCACACATTAACATCATTTTAGGGTCAAAGAACCATAATTGTGAAAAATCTCAAAAAGTCAAAGTTGACTTTTGTGCACAGTTGACCTTTTGTCAGATGAACTCCAAACTGTGTGATCCTCTATGAAATCAAGTCCTTGACCTAAATCAAACTTGAAGTATTGATTTCATAGGTGTTATAGGGTGTATCGAATCATGTCCCAAGGTTTGGGAGCATGCCTGGGTCAAGAATCAAAGGTACAGTTTACTTTTCCCGCGAAACCCTAATTGTGGTTCTGATGAATTTGAAACTTGTTGATCAAGCTTCTTGGATCAATCCATTGTTGAAAATGGATCAATGTAGTGTTTTAGAGACCCTCAAATCATCTCTTGAGGTCTTGGCTCCTGTTTTGTCCCAAAAGTCAACTTAGGGGTGAATTAGGTCAAGAAACCCTAATTCCTGATTTTTTTATGAATGCATCTCTTGAGGCAAAATTGACTTGATGATTGGGTTCATGATGTACCTTGGAGAATCTTAGGTTGTGCTTTGAAGCCTTTGGCTCATGCCCAGAGAAAATCTCCATCTGGAGGCCCCAGTCGACCAAAACCCTAATTTGGTGACACTGGCGATCTTGAGGCTTAATCCACTTGGAATGCTACAACATTGTGCTTGATTCATTATGTGGGAGTCCTCTTGATCCATTGTGGTTATTTTAGAGGTTTAGACAAATTGAAGATCATGTCATTCCTTGATTGATCCTTTGTCTAAGAGTTCTGAGAGGGCTTGAAACCTAAATTTGATTGTAGTGGATGCTCACCCATCTTTGGGGAGAGTAATGAGGTATAATAGTCCATCCATATTGTGATGATGATTTGCACAATGATGGGGAATCTTAGTGGTCAAAATTTGGGGTATGACACCATAGGAAAAATAACCTTCCATACTGTTAGCTTCTAATTTCGACGCCTGATGTTAGGTGAAGAGTTTTCCTGAGAGATAGAATTTTTGAAGTTCTATGAGGCTTTGACAGAAATATGGCTATAATAAAATCTAGTCGAAAGCTATCCTTCAGTAGAGAAGAGAAAGTTTAAAAGACTTAGAAATATTTCTAAGAGTTTGGAAGGTTGTTTCGACATAAGGCTGAGGAGCACCATTCAACGCAAAGATTTAAATTCAAAAATAGGAGGGAACAGTTATTTCTATCCGATTCTGAAGGAGGACATGTGGTGTTCATCCAAAAAGTGAAGACATGCACGATGCCATGTGTTTCGCCCTGATTAGTAGCCCGTTAGTGGGTAGTTATTTTTAACCATTATAAATAGCAAGTCTTAGGAATAAATTTTGGTGTGTTCAATTGTATACAAAAACTCAGTGTGCTCAAAGTACCAGCGTAGAGAAATGAGCGTAAGAGAATGTATGTTGAAGTAACACCATTTTTTACAATTCAATGCAATTTACTAAGTTCCTTTCAGTAAAGTCTCTTTTCATTTCATGCAAGTTAAATTTATGCATTTACCAGCCTTTTCGATTCAAAGCTCTTTTAAAGCCTTTTTTACTTTTCAGTCACTTTACATTTCTTAAAGAAATCCTTTCTACTTACTTACCCTGTCAAAATATTCTTAACATTTTCTGGAAACTACATAAGAAACCAATTTAGCACATGTCCTAGGATTTAGTGTGGTCGATCCTGCAAGTTACTCAGTTTTACATAAAATTGATAGACCACTATTTTTCCCAGTAAACAAATTGGCACGCCCAGTGGGACAGTGCTAAACGAATCTCTTACATTTTCAAAAAGAGATTTCTAACTTTGTATTTTTGATTATCTTTTCGGTGTCGAGTACTTCGTTGTATGTTATTAAGAAGTGGAAAGGTAACCACCACAGACGAAGAGATACCAAAAAGAAAGTATACGAGGAAAATCGCGAGTGCTAATCAGCCAAATAGTTTGAATCCTCAAACTATGTCAGGTGTCAATGCAGAACAAGTCTCAGGGTCTTCGACTGGAGGACCCACGGTTCCTGTGTCTGTATCTGAAACTATGCCATCTATGGCAAGTTTGACACCAACCCATTCGATTTCCCATACTGAACCAATTTTGACTTATATTGGGCCAAGGGGACCCCTAGTGACTCCCCCACCAATAGGAACGTCTGCTTATCGACATTTTCCACCACCGGGTTTTTTGATGCCTTTAAACGGTTGAGAACAGCCTTATGGGATGCCTACGTTAATGATGGTAAATTTGCAAAATGCACCCCCAGTATATTATGAACCCGTGATGACATCACCTTTACAAGGGTTAGGATCTGGGATTAATATGGGTCAAAATAACCAATCTGTAGGAACAGGATTTTCAACCCAAATGCCAGGCTTGACGAATACCACTGCAGCCTATTTAAGGCAGCAAATGGATGAAAGTAACCACCAAATGGTCCAAATGATGTCTAAAACCATGGGGGAAATCTTTCAGCCTCTAATCCAAAATACTACATAGAATAATCAGCAAATGGCTGCGCAGATGACGCACCTTGCAGATGTCTTTGGTGTGCCTAACCCTCCTCAACACCCTCAGAGGGAGTATATCGCAGGAAACCAAGGGGTGATGTTCGAAGAGGACCCCACTATTAACCAGAACCAACAAAATCCATGAAATATACCTCAGGCAAATGTACCAATCCAGGGAGTAGTCGAACCCCCTAGGATTCAACCATAAATTCCTGTAGGAGAACAACCAAGGGTGGTTTTGGTGAATAGAAATCAAGATGCTGACAACGTCGTACAAAAAGTTCGACGTAATGATGTGGCAGCAGATAACAATCTGGCAGCCATGGTCGAAAGGATTATGGTCTAAAATGGGGTAAAATTTGGCCTGCAAAGGCCAAATTACACATCTCCATTATCAGAATACATTCTACAGCTGAAATTACCCCCTAGAACGAAAGTCCCTAAGTTCACTAAGTTCTCTGGGAACACCACTGAATCCACTGTCGAACACGTGGCCAGATGTGTGATAGAGGCTGGAGAAATCGCGAATAATGAGAATCTTAGGATAAAATACTTTCCAAGTTCTCTGACGAAGAATGCCTTCACGTGGTTCACAACTTTGCCACCTAATTCGATCCACAATTGGACCCAGTTGGAACAGTTGTTTCATGAGCAGTTCTATATGGGACAAACAAAGATTAGTCTGGAAGAGTTGGCTTGTATAAAACGTAAATTCACTGAGCCAATAGATGACTACTTAAATAGATTCTGCCTGCTCAAAGCTAGATGCTTTACACAAGTACCAGAGCATGAGTTAGTAGAAATGGTCGCTGGAGGCCTCGATTATTCTATTAGAAAGAAATTAGATACACAATATCTAAAAGATATGACACAATTAGCTGATAGAGTTTGACAACTAGAACGTCTAAAAGAGGAAAAGGCTAGGGCGAATAAGAATAAAAGGGTGGCTTACATCAAAGTTAATGATGAAGATGAAAAATATTATAATGAGCCAGTCAGTTTCGATGAAGGCGAGATCGACCTTGCTGAATTGAACAAGGCCCACCTTACTCTTGTAAGTTGTTGGCCCCTTTGAATGGGAAAAATCCTGTCGAACCTGAGAAAAAAGACAAATTCCCCAAGAAAACTTATACTTTCGACGTTACTAAATGTGACGAAATTTTCAATTTGTTAGTTAAGGACGGTCAAATGATAGTGCCACCTGGTGCTAAAATGCCTCCTTTAGAACAAAGGAAAAAAAAGAGGGTTTTGTAAATATCATAATTTCTTGGGCCATAAGACTTCTCAATGTTTTCTTTTCATGGATCTTGTTTAGAACGTAATCCAAGAAGGAAGGCTAAAGTTCGGAGAGAAGTCCAAAAATCAAATGAAGATCGATTCAGACCCCCTGCATGTGGCTGATGCTCATTATAGAGAGCCAACAGAGGTTCATATGGTCGATGTTATTGAAGGCCTCAACAATGATGTTAATATGGTCGAAATCGCTGATGATTTCAACAATGAGGCAGTCATGGTCAAGGTTACTGAAAATCTCGACCAAGAATTCATGAGGAATGTCGAAAGATTCACCAACAACACTGCTGAGGGTGTTGGGGTCACTGAAGCCGCTGACAAGGGAGTTGCTGAAGATTCCCAGTGGATGTTGGTAACAAAAGAAACCGCTGAGGGTTTGGTCCAGATGGATAAGGCTGCTGAGGGCCTACAAATGGAATTGTGCAAGCTTGACATCACTGAGGATGCCAAAATGGAAGTTAATATGGTGGAAATCTCTCAGGAGGCACCAATGGAAGTCGGTGATGAACACCGACAGGAAGAGTACAACAAGTTGGCCTTCCCGAAAGAGGAAGAAAGTTTGGTTGATTTTATGCACAAATGTCAAAGGAAGGGGTCTGAAGTCATGTTATGCCCCAGGTGTAGCGCTGTGTTCGACAAAAAAGCAGTGCAGAATCTCGAAGGGGTGCGAAAGGCCAAGCAAAAGTGGGAGAAAACCCATCATGGCCCACGGAGTTTTGACCCTAGGAGGTCTGCGTCGAATCAAGAACAGTCAAAGGCTAGAGCACCAGGAGCAAGGCCTGATACGTTCAAACCATTTACTGAACTTTCTAACGGAAAATGGATAAAACCAAATGAGAATAGGGAGAAAGGTCAACAAAGGTGGAAAGATTTCGACGTCAACAGGGGTTCTTCACTTACCTATCGCAAGGAATATCAATCCTCCAACAAATCGGCCCATATTTCTGAAAACTACAAGGGTAAAAATCCCATGTCAAAGTCGCAGTGGAGGAGAGAGCAACAAAGGAGGAAAGCCCAAAGGGAGGCTGAATCGAAAGATAAGGCTGAATCAAGTACGAACTTACCAGCCAAAAGTAACGGAAAGGGAAAGACAAAAGTTGTCGAAAAGTTACCCATAGGGCAAAAATTGTTTAAGACTTAAGACGAAGTGTCCAGAGAAAAACATGATCGGGCCATAGCGGAAGACGAGATGATGACAGATAACTTTGATTCTGAATCAGAGGCCTCACTGGAAATTATTGTGAATGTGGCATCAGTGTTGCCCAGAGAATTTGATCAGATCATGGAGGTCGAAGAGGTCGATGCTTATTCAGAAGCTGAAATGTCGGCACACAAACCAGTGTGCTACTATGTAATGAACAATGGCTGTGTCGAAGAGCAGAATGCATTCTTTGAATGGCCAGATGAGGCAATGAAAACCCATCTAAAGCCTCTATTCATTATTGGAAAAGTTGAAAATGTTCCAGTGAATAAAATCTTGGTTGACTGCGGCGCTACAGTGAATTTGACGCCACACTTTATGCTAAGAAAGATTGGAAAATTCGATACAGACACTAAACCGCACAACATGGTTCTGTCGAATTATGAAGGAAAAATTGGCACCACTCTTGGTGTTATACAGGTCGATCTGACAGTTGGAACGGTAACAAGGCCTACAGTTTTTATGGTGGTAGAAACAAAGGCAAACTATAATTTGTTGTTGGGGCGAGAATGGATACATGGAATTGAGGCTGTACCATCTTCCATGCACCAAAGGATCACAATATGGAGGCAAGATGAAATCGTTGAGAACATTGAGACCGATCAAGGATATTTCAAGGCCCCAATCAACCACCTCGACAGACGCCAATTCGATAAGCATTTAGCCAATATTGCTCCATGCAATCCGGCTGATTTTGCTTTTACCCCAGACGATGAGGCATATTGATCATTGCATCTGCACCCCGTCAATGGATTTAGATGGGATAGAGAGGTGATAGGTGAGGATGATTTTGCATATTTTGCATATTCAGTGATGATGTCTAAACTCGAAGTGATGAAAAATATTTCAACTTATATAGCCGAGAACAAATTACAAGCGGCCTTAGAGACTGAAGTTAAAAACATGGCTGATAAGGCCACCAATGATTCACAAAAAGGAGGTCCTGGTAAGGACTTCGACCCAGAACCACCTGATCAGGTTCGGGATGAAGAACAAAGGCTCGTCGCTATTTATGATGATGAGCCTTTGGGTTTCGAGAAGGATCTGTTGGCAACAAATATCAAAATGCTAGCGCAAGATCCACTCGAAGAAATCGACTTGGGAAAAGGGGCAGTGAAAATGCCTACTTACATCCGGGCCAACATTAGTCCACAACTCAGAGTCGAAGTAATCCAATTGCTAAAGGAGTTCAAAGACTGTTTCGCGTGGGATTATGATGAGATGCCTGGTTTGAGTAGAGAGTTGGTCGAACTAAAGCTGCCAATCAAGGCTGGAAAGAAGCCGATCAAGCAAAATCCCAGGCGGTTTGCACCAGCAATTCTCTCGAATATCAAAGAGGAAGTCGAAAGGCTTCTTCGTTTCAGATTTATTCGAACTGCCAGGTATGTCGAATGGCTTGCAAACATCGTGCCTGTTATAAAAAAGAATGGGACTTTGAGGGTTTGCATAGACTTCAGAGATCTGAATGTTGTGACCCCAAAGGACGAATACTCAATTCCTGTGGCGAAAATGTTAGTTGACTCTGTCGCTGGCCATGAATACCTTAGCATGCTCGATGGGCATTCTGGGTATAACCAAATATTTATTGCTTAGGCACTTACAAATGGGTAGTTATGCCTTTTGGTCTAAAAAATGTTGGGGCAACATATCAAAGAGCAATGAATACAATCTTCCATGATTTCATAGAAACTTTTATGAAGACTTACATTGATGATATTGTTGTGAAGTTTGTTTCAGGGAAGAGTTATATTGACCATCTTCAACAGTCATTAGAAAGGATGCGAAGACATGGTCTCAAAATGAACCCTTTCAAATGTGGTTTTTGTGTGCAGGCGGGAGATTTCTTAGGCTTTGTGGTCCACAAAAAGGGAATCGAAATAAATCAAAATAAGACCAAGGCCATCATGGAAGCGAAAGCACCATCGACAAAAAAGGAACTGCAGTCGCTGTTGGGAAAGATCAATTTCTTGAGAAGATTTATCTCGAATCTCAGCGGAAAGACTCAAGACTTTTCACCTCTACTCCGATTGAACAAGGAGAGATTCAAATGGGGGCAAGCTCAACAGGAAACTTTCGACAAAATCAAAGAATATTTGAGTCACCCTCCAATCCTATCACCGCCTTGTAGAAGTAGGAACATGAGATTGTGCGTATCTGCGTCAGACAAAACCTTAGGGAACATGTTGGCTCAAGAGGATGAAAATGGCGTCGAAAGAGCCATTTATTACCTTAATAGGGTTCTAAATGATGCATAAACTAGGTATAGCATGGTTGAGAAATTATTTTTATGCTTTAATTTTCTTGTACAAAATTAAAGCACTATATAAAGCCAGTTGATGTTTATGTTTCGTCTCATTTTGATATCATTAAGCATATGTTATCCAAACCTATTTTGCATAGTCGAATTCGTAAGTGGGCATTGGCATTAACTAAATACTCCCTAACGTATAGACCTTTAAAGGCCATTAAGGGACAAGTGTTAGCAGACTTTATTGTCGACCACTCTATAAGCGAGAACGTGTCGAATTATCTTGAGCTTGAACCTTGGAAATTATATTTCAACGGCTCAAGTCATAGAGATGGCACAGGCGTAGGAGTCTTAATTATTTCTCCTAAAAAAATCCCAACAAAATTCAAATACAAAGTTGAAGGTCTCTGCTCGAACAATGAGGCTGAATATGAAGCCTTAATAGCCGGACTTGAAATTTTGTTGGAATTGGGGGTAACTCGAGTCGAAATAATGGGAGATTCAGAGTTAGTCATCAAACAGATTACAAGGGAATACAAGTGCGTGAAAGAGAATCTCATCATGTACTTTGTAATAGTCAATAGATTACTGAAAAAGTTCGAGATGGTGAGTGTTGACACATACCTCGACTAGAGAATCATGTGGCAAATGACTTGGCTCAAATTGCTTCTGGGTACAAAATTTCGAAAGAAAAGTTGCAAGACGCAATCGAAGTCAGAGGTAGAGTTGTGTCAACCAGATTATCCCCATCAGATTTGGAAGCTACAAAGCTAGGGTACGCTGATAAGGAAAATATTGAAATTTCAGCCGTGGATAGTTTGACGGACGAAGATTGGAGGAAGTCAATAGTATAATATTTGCAAAATCCAACAGTATCTACAGAGCGAAAAATTAGGTATCGAGCTTTGAGTTATGTTCTTTTGGGTAATGAATTATTTAAAAAGACTCTTGAAGGAGTCTTGCTTAAATGCCTTAGTGAATCAGAGGCATACCTAGCCCTTTCAACTGTCCATAGTGGGGCATGTGGGGCACATCAGGTAGGTCATAAAATGAAATTGCTCTAGTTTCGACAGGGCATGTATTGGCCTACCATGCTTAAAGATTGTATCGAATTTGCCAAAGGATGTCAGGAGTGCCAAGTGCATGCAGGTATACAACATGTTCCTGCAAGCGAACTACACTCCATAGTCAAACCATGGCCCTTTAGGGGTTAGGCTTTGGATTTGGTTGGTGACATTCGACCAACATCATCTAAGAGTCAAAGGTACATTTTGGTATGTATTGATTGCTTTACGAAGTGGGTCGAAGCTATACCTTTACCAAATGTTGACCAAGAGGATGTGATCGAATTCATTAAGAAACACATCATCTACAGATTTGGAATCCCATAAACTATTACAACGAATCAGAGATCTATTTTTATTGGTCGAAAGATTAGGAATTCGCTAAAGAGATGGGTTTCAAGCTGTTAACCTCTACACCTTACTATGCTCAGGCTAATGGTCAAGTGAGAGTA
Organism: Lathyrus tuberosus; assembly: GCA_022829125.1. NCBI lineage: Eukaryota > Viridiplantae > Streptophyta > Magnoliopsida > Fabales > Fabaceae > Lathyrus > Lathyrus tuberosus. The sequence continues at coordinate 5,884,666 of JALAZF010000103.1, forward strand.
GCGAATAAGGTAGTGATTGGGTTGATCAAGAAGCATGTGGGAAAGAAGCCGAGGAATTGACACAAGACATTAGACCAGGTTCTCTGGACATGTCGAACTTCTCCCAAAGACGCAACTAACACTACTCATTTTCGTTTGACTTTTGGTCATGACGTAGTTTTACTTGTAAAAATCTACTTAGAATCAACAAGGATCCAAAGGCATCATGAGATCCCTTCTGAATCCTATTGGAATATGATGTTAGATGAGTTAGTAGATTTGGATGAAGAAAGACTTAATGCCTTAGAGTTGTTAAAAAGGCAAAACAAAAGGGTAGAAAAGTCTTACAATAAGAAGGTTAAAGTGAAGACTTTTTCTCCTGGAGAATTGGTTTGGAAAGTAATTTTGCCTATGGATCGAAAGGTTAGGTCTTTGGGACAATGGTCTCCTAAGTGGGAAGGTCCTTTTTAAATCATACAAATTTTTTCAAATGGTGCCTATGAGATTGAAGAGGTAGATGAAGATAAAAGAATCTTGAAAGTAAATGGTAAGTATTTGAAAAAATATAAACCTGTACTTCAAGAATTGAAAATTTTTCATGAGTAATTGCAGAAAAATTGGTTGAAACCAACTTGGTATATAACTGCCAGAATGGCCCAGTTCATTACATAAAAACCTCGAAGGGCTGAGAAATGTTGTACTAAAAACAAATGTAAGACAAAATTGGTAAAGAAACTGTAAGTTAAAAAGGAAGGTTGCTCTTCATCTTGAGATACTTCGACCTGTGAAGCTCAAGACGTTTCTCACATGAGATTTTGTCAAGTTTAAGCGTTGCAATTTCTGCTTCCAGCCGTCGAGCTTTGTCGAGGAATTCCAGGGCAAGTTTTAATTCTTTGACCACTTCAGCTTTATCAGAGGCTAGCAGTTTAGCATTACATTGCTCAGCCTTAGAGATCTTGGCTTGCAGCTCCTCGATTTGTTTTCTCCAGTTGGCAATATTTTCTTTATTATTTTCGACCTCCAAGTTGTGTTGCTCTTTCATCTTTTCCAATTCTCCCACTCTAGCTTCTGATTCAGAAGCAGCCGTCCATGCAGCAGCCTCACTTCCAGATTTGATCTCAAGTGCATCATTGATCTGAGGCAGTTGTTTAAGATCGGCGGTGACTTGGTCGATCATGGTACCAAGCTCCAGGATGATGGTTGCAGTTTCAGGGGAGACGGTTTGAAGATCAACCTGTTTGAGAAGAGTCTTCAATTGAAGAGGGGTGGTGACATCCGACTCCAAAAGTCTGAAGAGGTTACCTTTGAAGACTTTTTCTTTTATCTTCATAAGTGCCTCATTTGCAGGTTTGCTCGAAAGTTGATCTACGGAGGCAGTCGAAGCACTTAAGCTACTCTCAAAAGAGCTCCCTCGTTTGCTAAGGACAATTTTCAGATATTCACGAGGGTTGGTCGCCTTGAGGTGATTAAGTTCTTCTTCAGAAAGAGCTACAGCTGTCCCGGTCGAAGGTTTAGTACTCTCAGCAGTTACATCAACTTTGGGAGTTACAGTGTGTTCTCTTTGGACCTACTCTTTGGCGAATTCACTTTCAGCTTTATCTTCGTCATCCTTATCGTCTTCATCATCATCATCTTTATCATCTTCATCATCATCATCATTATCATCACCTCCATCGTCATCATCATCATTTCCATCAGCTTCAGGATGGAACATTGATTGGTCATCTTCTTCTTTGTCCATTTCATCATCTTGGACAGTAGCATCCAAATTAACATCATTTGGGTCTTTGTTGCCTGAGGGTTCGACCACTGAGGAGTCATTTTCAAAAGATTTCTCAACCAGGGTATTGCCTTCATCCATAGCTATTGTTTCTGTATTCACCTCTTCAGGAATGCTTTGGACATGATCCTCCTCATGCTCAGAGCCACTTGTCTGAGTTTGTTGAGTGGTGGTCTGTGCAGACGAAGTCGAAACTTTTTTCACAACAGGTTTGTTGATTTCACCCATTGAACATTTCCCTGAAACTGCGTCGATGAGAGTAGTTGGAGAAGGAGATTTGGTTGTTGGTTGGGTCGAGGTACCTGTACCATCCTGAAATGACAAGTAAATAAGATTAGGTTGAAACTAAAGAAGACCAGAAAGGTAGACAGTTAAGGGAGATTACAATTACCTTAATTTCCTCGACTCCAGGGCTGGAGTTGTCACTTTCAAGCTGAACCGGAGTTGCCTTCGACGTACCCTGAGAGGAAGACTCCAAGTCACTTCGAGTAGTAGATGCTTGAGAGGCCTTTGCTACCTTTACCTTAGGCTAACTTAGAGTCTCAGAGATCCTAAGTTGTTTCTTCCTCTTCTTAGTTTTTTGATCCTCAGGGGGAGAGTGATCGTTGTCATCCGATTCGAGCATAATTTGGGAAGTAGCCCTTTTGGATTTCTTCTTTTGGGGAGTAGGAGGTGGTCGTCGAGAACTCTAAGAAAAATTCAAAGTATTAGAAGGCATAAATATACATAGCACAGGAAAATTTAGTGAGCAAAAGTTACCCTTGTGGCTAGTTTGTTCTCTTCTTTAACTGGACTTTTGGCTGCAGTTTTCTTCGGTTTGATAGCTGCAAATAAACAAAATAGTTACAAGCCAGTAAGAACAGTCGAGTAAGGGAAATATAAAATTCGAAAATCTTCATTCCACACCTTCATAAATTTCGAATTCGATGCGAACATCTTCGATACCGATATGAAGTGGTCCTTTGAAACTATCTAGGTTGTACTTAGTCGGAACCACCCGCTGAGCCTTTGGTTTCGACTGCTGACGAAGGATCTTTATAGAATCCCCACAGACGAACTAGTCTGGAAATGGAGGGGCAAGGGCCACTCCAAAATCAGTAGATGGCAGTCGAGGAAACTTGAGAGGAAATAATTTAAAAGCCATTTCGTAGCGTCACTCAGGCGGCACGCACGAAGGGAGTTTCAAACTCTCCATTTTCTTTAAAAAAAATTCCTTCAGAGTAATAGCAGTCTCGCAGACGGTTCGACTAAGATCATGGACGTTAAATAGTTTCAAAGAATTTTTGGAATGATTATATTTCCTTGATATACGTAGAATTACCTTTCTTGGTTTTCTCCTACACTGTGAGAAAAGCTTCATCAATCAGCTGAGTGAAGGAAGAAACATCAAAGAACTTCTCAGTGTAGTACTTCGACCACCACTGGTGGAATTCTGGAGTATAGAGACAACTAGGCTCAAAGTTGATCGGAGAGAGGGATGCTTTGTATGCATGGCGAGCCATTTGTGTCGAGGCCATCTCCTCAGTATAGTTGGTGTGATGGAGGAGGAGGTGTCCTTTCTTCTCATATAAGCATCTTGGGAGGGTTTGAACCAAACCAAATTGACGAGCAACCAGATTGGGTTGGTAAGCAATCAAAGAAACTTGACCTCTTTCCAGATTGAGTCGAAGGGTCAAAAGTCTTGGTATTAGAAAAGCCTCCCAGATCAACTTTGATTCCTCTTCTTGGGCTTTGTCTGAGGTAGGGAAAGGCCTAGTGAACCACTCAGGGCCATACTTCCTTCCAGCGAAAGGGGTCATGCTTGAAGTAAACTCATGGCATTTGGCGAACATCTTTATGAAGCTAAGAAACGCTGGCCTAAGTAATTGGCCCTCTTCGTTGGGATTTACATGCACTAAGCGGGTCCCTTCGAGTCGCCGATCCTTGATTTCTTTGGCACCTTCTTCGACAGTTCCTTTGTTTGGAAGGTTGGCTTCGAAAGAGGCATTTAGCCATAGTTGAAGCAGCTATAAAGGCTCCAACAGTAAAAGCTTTCCCCCTGCCACCAGGTCTTTAAGCTGAGTGACACCTTCACTCAGAGACTCATAGAGATGTCCCAAAATCATTTCACTCAAGCAGACGTCTCGACCGTTATGAGTTGGGTGGCAGGCGTGAGGAATTTTTTGGCTACTTGCAGGGACCTCGAGCAAAACACGCAATGTGACAGCCAAACGGTAAGAAAAGCTATGTGATCTTGGTCAGTGACATCAGTGGTCTTATGGTTATAATAGTGCCTGATGAAGTTTGTGTAGGTTGGTTTAGCAGTTGCAAATCCTATTTGGTCTTCAGAGTCTAGTTATGGATCATAAGGCTTCCCAGTTGGTTTTAGCCCTATGATAGCGGCTACATTGAATAGTGTTGGGGTCATCATCCCACAAGGGAGATGAAAAGTATAGTGGGTGCTATCCCAAAAGTAAATAGATGAAACTAGCATGGTCGAACAGTATGCAGGCCCTGTTTTCGACAGTATAATAAGGTCGTAAATCCCTAAATCTTTCCAGGTTTGGGCTTTAACCTTCTCTACCTTGGTTAGCCAGTTCAGATAAAGATCATAATCTTTGAATGATGGAGTTTCCCTAAATATATAAATCTATGTTATTGAGAGCTACAACGTCAGAAGCATTGGCTTCTCCCTTAGACTTATTAGCTTGCCCTATGGGTTTGGTCTTATGGTAGGAAGGGAAATACTCGCTAAGTTTCTCATAATCTGTATCTAGAGCAGACTAAGGGCCAGATAAAGAACATGGATTAATACCTAGAATTCATAGATACGTCTTTTCTCTTTCTCGAGTGGTTCTGGGATGCATTGCAGATTCTTCACTATCTTTGGCCCAGCAAGTGTAGCAAAAGGAGGAAGTTGAGATTAGGTCTTTGGGTCTTTTGGTTTTTGGATTTTCCTGGAGTCTTTGATGTTGGAGGTTGAAGATGCCATTGTTGAAGAACAAGAAATTTGGGTTTGATTTCTAAGAGTTGAAGAGCTGGAAAGAAGGCAAAGAGTTTTGAAGCGTAAAAAGAAAAATGGTTTAGAGAGAAACTATTTAAAGGCAATGGAATATCAACATGCCTCAAATCAGCATTAAAGAGCTAGTGCTGTAGTGGGACACGTGTCTCGCTAGGAGCGATAGATGGGACGGTGGCAGTTACTGCCTATACCCCATTATCTCCTAGGTTTTAGGAGGTATGGTGATGGCTAGTGGATTTGGTGCGCTTTAAGGAGATTATTTAGAGATTGTTGTGATGACCATGACGTCACGGAGTGGTTCAGAAGAAACTGAACAGTTTGTAGAACATGGAAGTTCTAGTTATATTAACACCCACGTAAGGTGGAAATAAGGCGTCGAATGCCATTGTCAAAAAATGCCCTTTTCTTCAGTAACGTCGAAAAAGATATTTTTGGGGGGCAATTTGTTAGCTCCTAATTTCGGCGTCTGATGTTAGGTGAAGAGTTTTCTTGAGAGATAGAATTTCTGAAGTTTTATGAGGCTTCGACAGAAATATGGCTATAAGAAAATCTAGTCAAAATCTATCCTTCTGTAGATAAGAAAAGGTTTAAAAGACTTAGAAATATTTCTAAGAGTTTGGAAGGTTGTTTCGACAGAAGGCTGAGGAGCACCGTTCGACGCGAAGATTTAAATTCAAAAATAGGAGGGAACAATTATTTCTATCCGATTCTGAAGGAGGACATGTGGCGTTCATCCAATAAGTGAAGACATGCACGACGTCATGTGTTTCGCCCTGATTAGTAGCCCGTTAGTGGGTAGTTATTTTTAACCATTATAAATAGCAAGTCTTAGGAATAAATTTGGGTGTGTTCAATTGTATAAAAAAACTCAGTGTGCTCAAAGTACCAGCATAGAGAAACGAGCGTGTGAGAATGTATGTTGAAGTAACACCATTTTTTACAATTCAATGCAATTTACTAAGTTTCTTTCAGTAAAGTCTCTTTTCATTTCATGCAAGTTAAATTTTTGCATTTACCAACCTTTTCGATTCAAAGCTCTTTTAAAGCCTTTTTTACTTTTCAGTTACTTTACATTTCCTAAAGAAATCCTTTTTACTTACTTACCCTGTCGAAGTATTCTTAACATTTTCTAGAAACTACATAAGAAACCAATTTAGCACATGTCCTAGGATTTAGTGTGGTCGATCCTACAAGTTACTCAGTTTTACATAAAATTGATAGACCAACAGTTGTTTACTATTTTTCCCAGTAAACACACACATAGTCCCCGATTGAAAATGTCTTTACCTTAACCTTTTTATTATAGGCCTTAGATACTCGCTCTTTTTGCCTTATCAAGACATCGAATGTTGCTAGCCTTTCCTCATCAAAATCTACCATTTCATCCAACATCATATTCCAATAATGGTCAGATAGAATCTCATCATGCCTCTAAATTCGAGTCGACTGCAAATATATTTCGACGTGTAAGACAACCTCATGTCCATAAGTCAATCGAAAGTGAGTAGTATTCGTCACCTTTTTAGGAGACGTTCGACATGCCCATAAAACTTGGTCTAGGGTTTTATGCCAATTCTTTGGCTTCTTCCCCACACGCTTCTTAATCAACCTAATAATGACTTTATTGGCTGCCTCGACCTGGCCAACTTAATCCCTATTTTAGAGGCAAATTCCTGCATCTTTCGACCAGTGAACACCGATCCTTGGTCAATTGTAATGGTCTCAGGAATTCCAAATTTGTAAACAATGTGTTTTTGAATTAACTTTATTATTGCTTGTTGGTCAGCATTGACTAGAGGAATCACTTCTATCCACTTAGTAAAATAGTTTGTTAGAACAAGATTTGTTCATTACATATATCCTTTAAGGTTTTGATGATAACAAAATATTAAAATAACAATGGTGTTGTCTAATGTGTGTTCTAAGTATGCAGGTTCCTAAGCTTAAGGAGAATCTATTCAGAATCCGATAAGAGAACGCATTTGATAGAACCTGAGTTCTTGGTTTCTGATGGTTCAGAACTAAATGACGTGATTAAGTAAAGTCTAATGATATAGGTTTGCGTAGACTCTGAACCTGAATGTATCAGCATCAGAAGAGCAATATATTATCTCTACACTTATTTGAATGTATCAGCTTCTGATAATCATTCAGAACCAGAAACAAAGTTGAGTGATCCGTACTGTATAAAGTAAGCTACAATGTCAAATCAATTTGTCATCTAGAGTTTGTGTTCACATAGCTCGAGAAGAGTTGACATGCTTTATGGATCCACTCTCAATGAATATATAGTATAAGCTCGCAAGAAAGACGATATGGTTAAACGAGTTAAAAAATGGATAAAGATCTTTTTGTGTGTCTATCTTCAACGTCTCTTAGTACTATAAAGTAACAAAGACATTTGTACAAGTTATCTCTTCTAAAGGCTATTCTTTTGTAATTGCTATATAAGTAGTTGAAGATTCAATCTGGATTAAGAACAAGGAAAAAATAAAGAGGGCCGAGAAGAAAGAAGCGTCTCACGCTTCTAACAACATGGAAGATCAACAACATCATTGAATATGTAGAGTTTATGTTATCTGTTATAATTTGTACAAATCCTTAAGATTTCTTGAACATTGAATATCTTAGAAATCTTATGAGCTATGATCTTTGTTATGGTTATTACCTTGTACCTCTGATTGTATATCAAGTGAAAATTGTTGTCTATTATACTAAACAGGTTGTTTGGTAGTTTAGAAAGAAAGTCTCTTGCTATGTGCTTGAGCGTCAAAGTCTCTTGTTATGTGTTTGAGCCAAGTAAATCTCTTGCTATGTGCTTGAGCATTGAGGTTTTGATCAAACTGTTGATTAAGAAAGGAAGTCTTGGACTAGAGGTCTGAGAAGGAAAGTCTTGTACTCAAGGGTATGAGTAGAAGTCTTGAAACCGTGGGATTTAAGTAGGAAGTCTTGAACTGGAGGTCTGAGCAGGAAAGTCTTGTACTCGAGGGTATGAGCAGAAGTCTTGAATCCGTGGGATTTAAGCAGGAAGTCTTGTACTTGAGGGTATAAGAAGGAAAGTCTTAGGATTTAAGGACCTAAGCAGGAAGTCTTGATCAGGTGTTGATTGAGCAGACAAGTCTCAGGCTGTAGGTATGAGCAAGGAAAGTTTTATGCTCGAGGGCCTAAGCAATTGTAATCATGATTTGATTATAGTGGAAAACCTCTTTTGTTGCAAGGGGACTGGACTACTCTCAGTTTGAGGGGAACCAGGATAAATCATGTGTGTTCATTTATCATTTAATTGCTTTTGTTATTATTCTGCTGCAACTTGTTAATCAGGTTCTGAACTATTATTTAGAATCTGAATTTGTTCAGAAGCAACGCAAATTGGAGAACACAATTCAACCCCCATTCTTGTGTATTTTTCTCACCTTTAGTTGGCATCAAAGCATGGTCTGTGCATAACACTTAACAGTGGTGCATACAAAGATCCAATGAGAAAAATATGCATGCTGAAGTTTTTTTTTCAAGAAGGAATCAAGTACCATATGAAAAAGATTTTACTATGCTAATCCTCCCATATTCAATAGGTGACTCTGATGGATTTAAATGATCGAAAATCAAAGCTTACTCATATATCATTGGTCTTGATTAAGGGTTTTGATGAAGAATTATGGAATATCCTTGAAGAAGGTATCGCTATAGAAGTTGATGGTGTTGGGATGATCAAAGATAGAAGAGCCTGGTAAATGCTTTATCTCATTCTGAGTATATCAACATCATTCTGAGAAGTCTACCTTTTTGTGACCCCTTTTCTTTTTATACTCTTTATATGTCGAAGAAAAAAAATGACATAAGCTAACATTCAGATCGCAAATTTAACTAAAAGGTTCTCGTTAAGTACAACAGACCTAAGGGGTGCTAATACCTTCCTCTTGCATAGTCGAACCCCGAACCCAAATTTAGGTGCAACGACCATTTTATATTTCTTTTTAAAGGTTTTATCGATATTTTCCTTTTCCTTCTTTGAATAAATAAAGTTCAGTGGCGACTCTGTTCGAATTATTTTTCTGCGAGCGTGCGATAGCGCACTGCGAAGGATCATATTTTTTGAGATGCGACAACAGTCAAAGCAAATAAGCAGACAATTTACTAAATAACACATCATAAGCACCAAGATCCTCACGTGATAAAATTCACTAAACTCTCAAGTGTTTAGGTTGACTATTTACACTCAAAGCACATCATGAAAGAAAGCACTACCATAAGCTTGAAAAGACTAACATGCACACTTAGATTACATGCACGCAATGATCAAAAGAACTTTATTTGGATTGTAACTTGGCCAAGGTAAGGGTGAGATAGATCCTAAGGGGTACTATGCTAAAGTGCTTGTGAGAGAGACTGACCCTAAAGATATCTTTTGCATATTTTAGAATCAGAAGTGTGCTAACCCTACCTCTGAAACGGATGGATGACAAATCAAGCTCAGAAATCACGGGACTCGAGAGTAGTTAACATTATCTCCAAAAGATTATGTTGTACTTGTTGCATATAATGGTTCTTTGGACAAAGGCCTTGTTCAGTGGGTAATTCCTTGGCTACGAGTTCCAACACATGCTTTATTGGAAAAGAAGATGTGCAAAAAGATTTGATTTGAAAATAGTCGTTAGGTTGCTTCAACTGTAACACCCCCAATCTATGACCCCCAATTAAATAAAGCAGTAAAAGAAAATTCAAAATTTCATCAGAGTACATTGAAATTATCATGGCATAGACGGGGGAAATCACATTATATTGGAACAAATCATACAACACCTGCTCATAAAGATATGCAACAGTGGGGTAGCAATCAACAGAGGAACTCAGTTCCTTACACCCACATTTCAGATTTTAGAATAAAAGCGGAAAATCTAAAACTGAATATCATATATATATATATATATATATCACATGAAAAGTTTGTCATACATCAAGTTATACATGAACAGGCCAAAAGATATATACATAATACACAATAATCACAAACGGCCTCCCTAACTACCCGGTGTCACATATCAGAGCTAACCGACAAAAGAATGAAGTCCTAAGCTTCACAAAAAGACCTCCAGCAACTCTAATCTCCAATGCCTCATAGAGCATTATAAAACAGCAGAAGGGTGAGAAAAACAATCATAATATAATTGCATACAATTATATATAACACAAAATACACATATATATGGTTCTCACCACAACTCACGTCGTAATCCCAACACAATACAACACAAAGCAAAATTCATATTTCCATCACCGACACATATCCATAGATCAATTTATCGATTCCATCCATAATTCCACACATAAACAGAACATTAATGATTTATGCAAATGCAAGAGACCGACACAATGACTTTATGCATATGCACACGCGGGTACCGACTTCCATCAATTCTCAACACCAGTTCACTCAGGAACTATTGGAACCATCGCTCGTTACTTAATGTAACTCCCCGTCGGGCATACGATGTTCCCCGTCGCTTTCGGTCCTCTTTGTATAAGGCTCACGACGTTTATGGATCGCTTTCGGTCCTCTTTGTATAAGGCTCACGATCCGATCGCTCACACCCCACATGGGCACACGATCGTCTATAACCATCGCTTTCGGTCCTCTTATTTTTAAGGCTCACGATGTTATGGCGGATTCCCTCTGGAATCAATCCGTCACTCAGGACGTCACAACAACGCATATCATTATGCTTGACATACAATGACTCATGACATTTAATATACACACCTAAATGCATTCTTCTACATCAACAAAATCACACTTTGCACTTATGCCCAAAACAATGCATTTAATTACCATACGGCCACAAATCATCACGACGCCATTTAAGCACATGCATTTACATCATTCAACAGCACCTTGCATATTACCCATCAATTACGCACAATTATAACGACAAAAGTCGACAAACCGACACTATTCCAAACTCCCGACATAATTAAATCGGCTAACAATTTCCAAATCATCATAATAAGAAAGTACAGCTCAATAGCTTTCCAATGATGCCAAGAATGTAAAAATCGGATAAACGGAACACATGTTACGAAAGAAAAACGAAAACGATATTTTGAAAAGTCCCATTTTACCATTCTCCTGGCCATACGCGTATTACCCTGAGCCATACGCGTATGGGCAGAGACTCATTTTTCCCAAAATTCACATGTAAAAGTCCATACGCGTAATGCCCAACACCATACGCGTATGCCCTAAACTGTTACGCGTACCATACGCAAATGGGCAGATGGCCGAGAAAATTGAAGATCCATACGCGTATTGCCCCATGCCTCGCCCATGTTACGCGTAATGCCAAGGTCCATACGCGTATGAACATGCCCCATACGCGTATGACCTGGAAAAACCAGAAAAATTCTGCAGAACAAAGTTCTGCGTTTTCTCAACCAAAATCCTCCAATTTCTCACCTACACCCAGAAAATTACCAATACAAGGCATAACAACATGTATCTATCATGTAACAACAATAATGAACACCTAAAACATGATTTCTAACACATTTAATCGATTTCTAATCAATTTATCATAATATGGGTTTTTACTAAATTTGTCCATTTCAATCCAATAACCACCACAAACACACATACATAATCATACACAAGTATACAATAACTGAGTTTCGCACCCTTACCCGATTAAATCGATTCTAGAAGTTGTTTTCTTTGATTTTCCAAGATTTTCTCACTTTTTCTTCTCTTCTCCTCTTTTCTTCCCTTTTTCCTTCTTCTCTTTTTCTTTCTCTCTATTTTTCTCTCTTTCTATTTTCTATTTTTCTACTTAATGAAAATATTATGAAATGACCAAAATACCCCCACACTCAAATATCTCGCAAACGTTCCCAAAATCCGATAAAATATCACAACATTGAAAAATAACATATTTTCAAATAAAAGTCGACAATAAAGTAAAATAATAATAAAATAATCAAACGACTCGATTAAATAAAAACTGACAAAACTGGGGCGTTACAACTCTCCCCCACTTAGAAATTTTCGTCCTCGAAAATATACCTGAGATGAACAACTCTGGATACGACTCCCGCATCCGACTCTCCAACTCCCAAGTCAAATTGCCCTTAGCAGCGCCTCCCCACGCCACTTTCACAAGTGCAATATCCTTGCCTCTCAACCGCTTCACCTCGCGATCCAACACCCTAACTGGTAACGCCTCAACCGTAAGGTTCTCCCTTACCTCAACCTCATCCATCGGAATCACATGCGACGGATCTGGAACATACTTCCGAAGCTATGAAACATGGAACACATCGTGCAAATTCGACAAATTCGGCGGCAACGCCACCCTATAAGCCACAACACCCACTCTCGTGGATATCTGGTAAGGACCAATAAATCGAGAAGTAAGTTTCTTCGATTTCAATGCACGACCCATACCTGTTACCGGTGAAACCCTTAGAAATACATGATAGCCCTCTTGGAACTCAAGATCTTTCCGTCTCCGATCATGATAACTCTTTTGCCTACTTTGAGAAGCCTTCATTTTCTCTCGAATAAGCTTCACTTTCTCCGTCGTCTGTTGCACCAACTCTAGTCCAACCACTGAACTCTCACCAGATTCGTGCCAACACAACAGTGTTCGACACCTTCACCCATACAATGCTTCAAACGGTGTCATTCCAATACTAGAATGAAAACTGTTATTATACGTGAATTCAATCAATGCAAGATAACTAGCCCACGCACTACCTTGTTCCAAAACACAAGCCCTTAACAAATCTTCCAATGACTGAATCGTCCTCTCGGTCTGACCATTCGTCTGCGGATGATAAGCCGAACTCAATCTCAATTTAGAACCCAACGCCTTCTGTAAGCTTTCCCAAAATCTCGAGGTAAACCTAGGAACTCGATCCGAAACAATACTCAATGGAACCCCATGCAACTTCACAATCACACTGATGTAAATCTCAGCTAACCTCTCCAAAGAAAAACTGATCTCAATCAGAATAAAATGAGCCGATTTAGTCAGTCTATCAATAATCACCCAAATAGCATTATGCCCTCGCTGAGTATTCGGTAACCCTGTCACAAAATCCATGGAAATGCTATCCCACTTCCACTCAGGAATATCCAACGGTTGCAACAAGGCACTAGGCCTCAGATGTTCTACCTTCGATTTCTGACAAGTCAAACACGCATAAACAAACTGAGCCACATCTCTTTTCAATCCAGACCACCAGAAAATCTTCTTCAAATCTTGATACATCTTGTTCGCTCCCGGATGTATACTCAAATTACTCCGGTGTCCTTCTTCCAAAATCATCCTTTTCAACTCCGCATCATCTGGAATACAAATTCTACCTCGAAATCTCAAAACACCATTAACATCCACTTGAAAATCACTATTCGCATCTTTACCTCCAACCAACATCAAATCCACAAATTTCACATCCAGCTTTTGTTTCTCACTAACCGTCATCAGAAAATCATTAGTAATCGTTAGCATTCCAAGTCTCACGCTATCCGACGTCACTTCATAAACCAAACTCAAATCTCTAAACGATTCCAAAAGTTCCCACTCTTTAACCATTAAAGCGGACATATGTAACGATTTCCGGCTCAATGCATCGACTACCACATTAGCTTTACCAGGATGGTAATTCAAGCCAAAGTCGTAGTCCTTCAAGAATTCCAACCATCTACGTTGCCTCATATTTAGCTCTTTCTGATCAAACAAATATTTCAAACTTTTATGATCACTAAAGACTTTAAACCTTGCACCGTAGAGATAATGCCTCCAAATCTTCAACACAAAAACCACAGCCGCTAATTCAAGATCATGAGTAGGATAATTCTTCTTATGCACTCTCAACTGCCTCGAAGCATAAGCCATGACCTTACCTTCTTGCATCAGAACACCACCTAGACCAATCAAAGAAGCATCACAATAAACCACGAATGGTTCATTAGGATTCAGTAAAATCAAAATCGGAGCTGTCGTCAATCTTCTCTTCAGCTCATTAAAACTTTCTTCACACCAAATATCCCAAATGAACGCTTGCCCTTTACAAGTCAACTGGGTCAAAGGAAGTGCTAGCTTAGAAAAACCTTCAATGAACCTTCGATAATAACCGGCCAAACCCAAAAAGCTTCGAATTTCAGTAACAGATCTCGGAGCCTCCCATTGTAGAACAGCTTCTACTTTAGATGGATCCACAGAAATACCATTACCTAAAATTACGTGCCCAAGAAAACTCACCTCCGACAACCAGAATTCACACTTGGACAATTTGGCAAAAAACTTCCTTTCTTTCAAAACCTGCAAAACAATGCGCAAATGCTCCGCGTGCTCTTCCCGAGACTTAGAATAAATCAAAATGTCATCAATAAACACAACAACAAATCGATCCAAATGCTCGTGAAAAATACGATTCATGTACTCCATGAACACCTGGCGCATTAGAAACCCCGAACGGCATCACAGAATATTCATAATGACTGTAACGTGTCCTAAAAGCCGTCTTCTGGATATCTTCCTCTTTCACCCTTATCTGATGATACCCTGATCTCAAATCAATCTTACTGAACACACAAGCACCAACCAACTGATCCATCAGATCATCAATCCTTGGAAGAGGATACTTATTCTTGATCGTCACCTTATTCAACTGGCGATAATCAATACACAACCGCATACTGCCATCCTGCTTTTTCACCAATAAAACTGGAGCACCCCAAGGAGAAACACTAGGTCTTACAAACCTCTTTTCCAACAACTCATTCAACTGCTTTTTTAACTCAACCAACTCAGATGCCGACATACGATAAGGTGCCATAGAAACAGGTCTAGTACCAGGAACTAGATCTATAGAAAACTCCACCTCTCTCTCTGGCGGTAAATCTGAAATATCCTCAGGAAACACTTCCGGAAATTCACACATAACAGGAAACACATCAAGTGAAACTTGACTATCCACAGTCAAAGATGCAAACAACCCAAACAACTGAGCTCCATCCGCCAAAAGTCTCTTCAACTCTTTGGTAGATAAGAAACTCGAGTCTTCGTCTTCCTCAAGAGAAGGAAACCTTACCAGCTTATGATAGCAATCAATATGGACCCGATTGAATTGCAACCAATTCATTCCCAGAACCACATCTAAACCCTCCAACGGTAAACACACCAAATCCATCTCAAAGTCTTTACCATAAATGGTCAAAGGACAACTCAAACAAACCAAAGAAGTAGTTACTGACCCCATTGCTGGAGTATCAATAACCATCTTACCATCCATCAAAGACAACACAAGATTCAAACGCTTCGCGCACTCAGACGAAATAAATGAATGAGTCGCTCCAGTATCAATAATAGCAACTAAAGGCGTACTATTAATAAAACAAGTACCTCCGATCAGACGATCTGCACTTGAAGTCTGCATTCCCGCCAAAGAAAATACCTTCCCACTAGCTGGAGCTTGCTTCGGTTTCTGACACTTCGTACTAATATGACCAGGTTCACCACAGTTGAAACACTTAACCACATTCTTCCTGGCACACTCAGCTGCCACATGTCCTACACCTCCACAATTAGAACACTTCCTCAAATCTTTCTTACATTCGGACTGACGATGTCCTACATAACCACATCTATAACATCTCAGAGGACCAGACATTCCTCCTCCACCTGACCTTCGATCAAAAGTACCCCTTTGCTTACCTTTATCAGCTGGTGTCACATACGGACCACCCCGGAACTGTTGCTTCCCTTTCCTCTCGCTCACACTCTTGTAATGAGTAGAACGAACCTTACTATCCTCTTCATAAATCCTACAACAATCCACCAAATCAGAAAACCTCCGAATCCTTTGATAACCAATCGCCTGCTTTATCTCAGGACGCAATACGTTCTTAAACTTAACACACTTAGAAAATTCTGCAGTCGCTTCGGCATAATGAGGATAAAACTGCACAAGTTCCACAAACTTAGCAGTATAATCAACAACAGGCATATTACCTTGTTTCAGTTCCAAGAACTCAATTTCCTTCTTTCCTCTCACATCTTCAGGAAAATACCTTCGCAAGAACTCCTGGCTAAAAACTTCCCAAGTAATTTCTTCCTCCTCTGCAGCTTCCAACACATGACGTGTACCTACCCGACAATCATCAGCTTCTTCTAGTAACATGTGAGTACCCAGTCCCACCTTCTGATCCTTAGCACAATCCATCACTCAGAAAATCCTTTCAATCTCTTTCAGCCAAATCTGTGCACCATCAGGATCATATCTTCCCTTGAAGACAGGGGTTTGTTCTTCCTGAACTCATCATTACCTGCAGCATTAGCTTGCATAGCAGCAGCCAAAGCAGCATCATTCCTACTAGCCATATTCTGTTCATTTCCAATAACAGAAACTATGGTTAAACAAACAACCCACTCCAACGCCAAAACCGACAAGGACAGACACAAACTGACACGAACTAGCTCTGATACCACTTAATGTAACACCCCCAATCTATACCCCCCAATTAAATAAAGCAGTAAAATTAAATTCAAAATTTCATCAGAGTACATTGAAATTATCATGGCATAGACGGGGGAAATCACATTATATTGGAACAAATCATACAACACCTGCTCATAAAGATATGCAACAGTGGGGTAGCAATCAACAGAGGAACTCAGTTCCTTACACCCACATTTCAGATTTTAGAATAAAAGTGGAAAATCTAAAACTGAATATCATATATATATATATCACATGAAAAGTTTGTCATACATCAAGTTATACATGAACATGCCAAAAGATATATACATAATACACAATAATCACAAACGGCCTCCCTAACTACCCGGTGCCACATATCAGAGCTAACCGACAAAAGAATGAAGTCCTAAGCTTCACAAAAAGACCTCCAGCAACTCTAATTTGCAATGCCTCATAGAGAATTATAAAACAGCAGAAGGGTGAGAAAAACAATCATAATATAATTGCATACAATTATATATAACACAAAATACACATATATACGGTTCTCACCACAACTCACGCCGTAATCCCAACACAATACAACACAAAGCATAATTCATATTTCCATCACCGACACATATCCATAGATCAATTTATCGATTCCATCCACAATTCCACACATAAACAGAACATTAATGATTTATGCAAATGCAAGAGACCGACACAACGACTTTATGCATATGCACACGCGGTACCGACTTCCATCAATTCTCAACACCAGTTCACTCAGGAACTATTGGAACCATCGCTCGTTACTTAATGTAACTCCCCGTCGGGCATACGATGTTCCCCGTCGCTTTCGGTCCTCTTTGTATAAGGCTCGCGACGTTTATGGATCGCTTTCGTTCCTCTTTGTATAAGGCTCACGATCCGATCGCTCACACCCCACATGGGCACACGATCGTCTATAACCATCGCTTTCGGTCCTCTTATTTTTAAGGCTTACGATGTTATGGCAGATTCCCTCTGGAATCAATCCGTCACTCAGGACGTCACAACAACGCATATCATGATGCTTGACATACAATGACTCATGACATTTAATATACACACCTAAATGCATTCTTCTACATCAACAAAATCACACTTTGCACTTATGCCCAAAACAATGCATTTAATTACCATACGGCCACAAATCATCACGACGCCATTTAAGCACATGCATTTACATCATTCAACAGCACCTTGCATATTACCCATCAATTACGCACAATTACAACGACAAAAATCGACAAACCGACACTATTCCAAAGTCCCGACATAATTAAATCGGCTAACAATTTCCAAATCATCATAATAAGAAAGTACAACTCAATAGCTTTCCAACGATGCCAAGAATGTAAAAATCGGATAAACGAAACCCAAGTTACGAAAGAAAAACGAAAACGATATTTTGAAAAGTCCCATTTTACCATTCTCCTGGCCATACACGTATTGCCCTGAGCCATACGCATATGGGCAGAGACTCATTTTTCCCAAAATTCACGTGTAAAAGTCCATACGTGTAATGCCCAACACCGTACGCATATGCCCTAAACTGTTACGCGTACCATACGCAAATAGGCAGATGGCCGAGAAAATTGAAGATCCATACGCGTATTGCCCCATGCCTCGCCCATGTTACGCGTAATGCCAAGGTCCATACGCGTATGAACATGCCCCATACGCGTATGACCTGGAAAAACCAGAAAAATTCTGCAGAACAAAGTTCTGCGTTTTCTCAACCAAAATCCTCCAATTTCTCACCTACACCCAGAAAATTACCAATACAAGGCATAACAACATGTATCTATCATGTAACAACAATAATGAACACCTAAAACATGATTTCCAACACATTTAATCGATTTCTAATCAATTTATCATAATATGGGTTTTTACTAAATTTGTCCATTTCAATCCAATAACCACCACAAACACACATACATAATCATACACAAGTATACAATAACTGAGTTTCGCACCCTTACCCGATTAAATCGATTCTAGAAGTTGTTTTCTTTGATTTTCCAAGATTTTCTCACTTTTTCTTCTCTTCTCCTCTTTTCTTCCCTTTTTCCTTCTTCTCTTTTTCTTTCTCTCTATTTTTCTCTCTTTCTATTTTCTATTTTTCTACTTAATGAAAATATTATGAAATGACCAAAATACCCCCACACTCAAATATCTCGCAAACGTTCCCAAAACCCGATAAAATATCACAACATTGAAAAATAACATATTTTCAGATAAAAGTCGACAATAAAGTAAAATAATAATAAAATAATCAAACGACTCGATTAAATAAAAACTGACAAAACTGGGGCGTTACATCAACGACTCTATTTCTTCAGCTATAAATGGAGCAAAATAATAGAAAATCAATAAAGAGAATAACACTACAACTACAACTGGAATATACACGCACTCCACACCATTTGTATCAGCATAAGAGAAGCTAATCCTTTAAGAGTTCTTATTTTTGTATAGCTCAAGAATCTTAGTGTTAAAGTGTTTTGTATTATATTTAAACACATCTGATTGTTAATCAAGTGCTATTGTAAGTTATTCCTTCTTTAAACAGTTAGTTTAGATAAAGTCTCTTGCAGTGTAAATGAGTATTGAAGTCTTAGATTCGAGGAATCTGAGCAAGGAAGTCTTGGACTGTAGGGCTAAGCAAGGAAGTCTTGAATCCGAGGGGTTTAAGCAAGGAAGTATTGAATCTAAGGGGTTTAAGCAAGGAAGCCTTTGATTCGTGAAATATAAGCAAGCAAGGCTTAGACTGTAGGTCTGAGTAGGAGAAAGTCTTATACTTGAGGGTATAAGCAGTTGTAATTGATTTGATTATAATGAAAAACTCTTGTGCTGTAAGGGGACTGAACTACTCTCAGTTGGAGAGGAACTAGGATAAATTTTGTGTGTTCTTTGCCTATTTATTTGCTTATGTTATTTTATCCACTGCAACTTGTTAATCAGATTCAGAACTTCTATTTAGATTCTGAACTCTGGTTCAGAATTAAAAACGATTTGGCATACATAATTCAACCCCCAATCTTGTGTATTTTTCTCACCTTCATAAGTATTATCAAAGTCCAACAATGATGGGAAATCGACTGAAAACAAGTCAGAACAAGTTTCATCAACTAACTTAGAAAGCAATTCATTGTGAAAAACATAATGTTCTTCCATGGTATGTTTCATAGCATAAAAAATGTTAAATTTAATAATGATATCACCAAACTTCGTAGACATTATGCCATCATCAACATCAATTTTTGTTTTTGCTGTTTTCATGAATGACCTGCCTAAAATTATGGGTACCCTGCTTGACTTTGTTTCTCCTTCTATGTCCAAAATGTAAACATCAGCAGGAAAAACCAAGTAATTAACTTGAACAAGGACATCTTTTACTACTTCAGTAAGGCGATCATTGCTTCTGTTTGCCAGTTGAGTGGTTAGACATGTATTGTACAAAAGACCAAGATCAAGATTATTATAAACAGAAGTAGGCATAACATTAATAAAAGTTCCTAAATCTAACAAGCAATTTTCAAATTTACTATCCCCAATGGTACAGGGAATAACGAAAGTTCCGGATCTTTGCACTTTTGGGGCATGGCCTGAGTGAGAGCTGAGACATTCTACTCAGTTGTGACTTTTTCAGATACAAGTTTGGGTTAAATGAGGGCTGAAACATTTTTTCCCATATTCACTCTCTTATTTCCCTCCAATCTTCTCTTGTGAGTGCATAAGTCTTTAGGAAACTTGGCATATTTTGGAATTTGCTTAATCACATCAAGAAGCGGAATGTTTATCGCCACCTTTTTGAATATGTCCAATATCTCTTTATCTTTATCTTCCTCATCCAATTTTTTATTTTTCACCGTTCTCTGTTGGAAAGGAATTGGTGATGCATACTCTTTGTCTTTTTCTTTTTCACTTTCAATCGTAACATCAGAATCAAGCTTAGGTGGCTCAAGTAGGGGCTAAAAAACTTTGTTAATTTTTTCTAGTGTTAGGGATGGTTCAAAACTCTTTTCAGATCTTAAAGAAATTGCACTCACATTAGGTCCTTTTGGATTCACTACTGTTTGGGCAGGTAATTAGTTTGATCCTTGAGCTTGCTGCATGGTATTCATTGAGGTGGCAAGTTGTCCAATTTGTGTCTGCAAATTCTAAATACTATAATCTTTTCGTTGCTAAAATTGGAGGTTTTTCACAACCATTTGTTTGACAAGGTCCTCTAATGAAGGTCAGAAGGTGTAGAGGTGGTTACTTGTGGGGTGTTTTATAGTGGTGGCAGCAGTAGCATCGACTATTGATGACTAGGTTGCTGTGTGGATGGATTCCCATACCAAAGGTTTGGATGGTTTCTCCAGTTGTGATGGTATCTCTTAGTAGATAGGTCAGGAGTGTTATTGTACTTATACTGGTGGTTGCTTTGAGGATTGTAAATGTTTGTTGCGTGTGCTTGAGGAAAATTAGAGCTTACATCTTCTTGCAAGGTAGGACAAGTATTTGTTGGGTGTTCAGGAGAGGTGCAAATGCCACATGACCTTTCAGCTTGAGTTTTTCCTACAACCAACTTTCTCACCAATGAAGTAAGCTCATCGATTATGGTTTCTAAAGCCTTGTTGGAAGAAGAAGCTTGAATTTCATGCATTCCTTTTGTTAGAACCACATAGTTGTTTCTGGTTGTGAATTGTTATGAGTTGAGTGACATGTTTTCAATTAAGGTCTTAGTTGTAGTTGGGGTCTTATAAACAAGGGCTCCTCCACTAGCAATATCCAAGATATTTTTGTTCATAGGTAAAACCCATTCAAAAAAGTACTGAATAAGCAAATGTCAAAAAATCTGGTGTTGAGGACAAATCGACACTAACTGCTTGAATCTCCTCTAATATTCGGTCAATGATTCCATGTCAACCTGTCTAATACCACATATATCTTTTCTGTTCGAAGCAACTCTTGAGGCAGGGAAACATCTTTCTAGGAACAATATTTTCATATCATTTCAGCTTGTGACAGAATCCAGCTCAAGATCATACAACAAATCTTTTAGAACTCTTTGAAGTGAGAACAAGAATGCTCTCAGCTTGATGTGATCCTCCATGATTCCTTCAGGTCTCAAAGGTGTAGAACACACAACTTGGAATTCGTTCAGATGCTTATGTGGATCCTCACCTGCAAGACAACTAAACCTTAACAACAAGTGTATTAAACCATATTTCAATTCAAATAAACTAATCACCACCCTATTTTTGGACGAGTTTAAACGGTACGACTTTAAACGGGACGAGTCTAAACAGATCGTATATGACTTTTGCATTTGGACATCTAAGTTAGCCCGCCTAGTCCACCCTATTAATAATAAGAAAAATAAAATAATAAAATTTAATAATTAAGTTTTAAATACTTTAGAGCATTTTATATAACAACTTATTATTTAATACAATAATTTTTTTAAGTGATAAACTAAAAATAGAAGAATTAGTATACACATAAAGAACATTTTATAAAACAGAAAAAAAAAAGAGTGTTTTACGAAGATATGTCTACTACCGACTGTTACATAACATGATAAATTCATCAATCATTTTTTTTTTTGAAAAAAGGTGACGAAAGAAGTTTGTAGCAATTTCTTAGAGTTCGACAGCCTGTTGAGGCGGTAAAGCGGCAAGCAAAAAAAAGATTTGGAAGTATTTTTCTGGGAATTATCATGTCCACAGAGATTGGAATTGAACTGTCATTCGACGGTTTAATTGTTAATGAGTTTGGGTTTAGAATGGTTTTAAAGTATAAAAACAGAAAAGTAAATATTAACACAAGAAAATTCATTCATCGGAGAGAAAAGACTTATCAAGCATGTATATATTCCACTCATCACAAACTTAAATCTATCGACCAGTTACACTCAACTTACAGTACTCCTCAATATCACCCGGTATCGCTCACAACACATGTCCATCTCTGGCACACTCAACCATGCTACCCTCATCGGTACTCTCGCACCCGAATCAAGACACTGAGGCATTAAGTTTCGACACCCATACGGATTGTTAGCCCTAAATCTATCTCTAGCATCCAGAAACTAACAGATAATCATCCTTAATCGAAGTTTGTGAAGTTTATCTCTAACACGACCCAAACCCCGCGCATTTAAGCAAAAATCAAGAACAATCACCAATAGAGATTTGTAAAGCAAATTAAATATAACGCCATGGGCGACAAATGTACATAAGATCAAAGTAAAAACATATACAAACCCAACAAAGAAGAAAGACATGGAAAATCAGAAATGAACCAAACACTTCACGGGTTGTCAGAGCCGATCGATGAGAAATCCACCCCGGATCATCCAAATGCAAGCTTCCATGATGTTTACTAAACTAATCTACTAAAGAATGAGGTTGATGAAGTTGGGAGAGCAAAAATCACCCCCAAACAACATCACCTAACATAAATGAAGTTAAATGAATTAAATACAAAATTCTGGTCCAGACAAATTCGCCCGGCGAAATGAAAATTTTCCCGGCGGATTCCCTTTTTTCTCTCACACTAGCTGCGCAATAAAACAACCTGGCAAAAATATCTACATTCGCCCGGCGAAAGGAAAATTCGCCCGGCGAAAGTCTTAAAACTCGTCTGGCGAACAAGACGCGAGCACAAGAGAACAACTACTAGGATTTCCAACTTTAACTCGCCACAGCCTCGCCCGACGAAATTCTCAAATTCGCCCGGCGAAAGGAAAATTTGCCTGGCGAATTTGACCGAACAACATTTTTCTGCTGCACTTCTATATTTGCTTTCTTCCATTTATTGATCCAATTGACACATCTTGGAGCTTTTATTCCTCATTGCTCCAATAATGCTTAATTACCTATAAAATGAATGGAAAACTATTACTCATTACATAATTGAATTAAAAACATAAGTATACACTAACTAATGTATTTATACATAAAATTGGAGAATTATTCACTGAAATTACACTAAAACTCGATAAGTGTCACAAAACTATATACACAAAAACACTACAAAATGACACTTATCAAACTCTCCCCAACTTAAACTTGTTTGTCCTCAAACAAAAATCAACTAACTCAAGGAAACAAACGCAAAAACCCAAGAATCACGAATCAACAGGTTTTGAAAAATGGCAACAAATGTATGGTTCAAATGAAAAACGGTACACTCAAAGTAAATACTTACCACTACACTACAACGATAACATAGTCACGAAACAAATGCAAAATACAAAAATTCATGCCGAACATTCTAAAACAACATAAGTTCAAATGTGAATCACACCTAGCAAAAACAATCATCGGTAGATGAAAAACACAAAATGAGGTACTTTCACTCACACAACAATCTTGCAAACAAAAGACTAACTTATGCATCCATCCAAAAATTCACATTGAACATACAAAGGCAAGAATCACAAGGACTTTTCAAGGTTGCAATGTGGCCGGGTAAACAAACAAGGGGCAATTTTTAAAGGTAATTGAAACAAAAATTTGCCTAAACCTAAGGGAGTGATCAACTCACAAAGTCTCAAACACAAAATTCCAATCAACTTCTTCCAAAATCCCAAGTGTTACACAAAACACAATACTTATTTAGCACACTTATTTGAACTCTTTTTGTTTCCTTTCTCAAGGATTTTCTTTTTCTTTCTTTTTTTTTTCTTTTCTTTTTCTTTGTCATATTTTTCTCTTTTTTCTTTTCTTTTTCTTTCCTCATAGAATCCAACCAATGAGTAAACAACCATTCTCTCCCCAACTTGAATTCAACCACATCATCATGTGAATACTCCATACCTTCTAAGGCAAGGCAAAAATTCATACAACAACACAAGAAGTTGAGGGTTCAAGTAAAAACAAAATCCATTCAAAAATAAGTGAACTAAATACTCATAGATAAGCATTAAGTTCAAATAAAACATGGATCAAAAAGCTCAAAGGGGATACAAATTATCACGCGCACACAAGGTGAATGACTATTTGGCTAGGTAGTTGTGCTTAAAATGAAACAAAATTGCCTTGATCCTTTTCATGCATTCATATAATCAACACAAACAAAAGATTCAACATAATAAAATCCAGTTAGAACAAGAATGTTGGCACTCCGCATATATCAACAATGGAAAGCCACCTCACAAAAAGGTTGGGAACTAAAGTGATTCACAACAAGAACAAGTATACAAAAGAATGAATGACATGGAAGTTTGTAAAGAGCCTAAGTATCATGAATATGCTAAAGTCAAGAAAGCGATAAATACATACCTTGGACGTGTACAAAACTTAACAATATCATTACTATATATCCGCAAGTTGAAACAATTAAACTTGGAACATCGCCAAAAGTTCCTCAAACTACTCAAAACAAGCTCAAAGGCAAACACACAAACTATTAATATACACAAACTAAAAACCGGCAAAAATTGTCTAAACAAATTTAAAAGTGAAGATTTGAAATCTAAGAGTTGGTCCGATCTAAATTTGTTTAGACAATTGCACTATACTACCTAAACTAAACAACAACAAAAGAAAATAAAACATGCTTGTTTTACGTCGTAAGCTCGACGCCTTTACGATGCTTAGATAGAAACTTCCTCTCTTCATGCCATGGTGATGCCTCACCGCGCAACAAAAAGCAAGCGACCTAACCAAACACTTGAACAAATGTTAAAATATATAAGTATCAATGTAAACAAGTGAAAATATACAATATGTACGATATCTACAAAACTCAAAAACAACGAAACTATCGCAATGCAAGAACAATAAACCAATCCCCGGCAACAACGCCATTTTGTTGAGGCGGTAAAGCGGCAAGCAACAAAAAGATTTGGAAGTATTTTTCCGGGAATTATCGTGTCCATAGAGATTGGAATTAAACTGCCATTCGACGGTTTAATTGTTAATGAGTTTGGGTTTAGAATGATTTTAAAGTATAAAAATAGAAAAGTAAATATTAACACAAGAAAATTCATTCATCAGAGAGAAAAGACTTATCAAGCATGTATATATTCCACTCATCACAAACTTAAATCTATCGACCAGTTACACTCAACTTACAATACTCCTCAATATCACCCGGTATCGCTCACAACACATGTCCATCTTTGGCACACTCAACCATGCTACCCTCATCGGCACTCTCGCACCCGAATCAAGACACGGAGGCATTAAGTTTCGACACCCATATGGTTTGTTAGCCCTAAATCTATCTCTAGCATCCAGAAACTAACAGATAATCATCCTTAATCAAAGTTTGTGAAGTTTATCTCTAGCACGACCCAAACCCCGCGCATTTAAGCAAAAATCAAGAACAATCACCAATAAAGATTTGTAAAGCAAATTAAATATAACGCCATGGGAGACAAATGTACATAAGATCAAAGTAAAAACATATACAAACCCAACAAAGAAGAAAGACATGAAGAAAATCAGAAATGAACCAAACACTTCACGGGTTGTCAGAGCCGATCGATGAGAAATCCACCCCGGATCATCCAAATGCAATCTTCCATGATGTTTTCTAAGCTAATCTACTAAAGAATGAGGTTGATGAAGTTGAGAGAGCAAAAATCACCCCCAAACAACATCACCTAAGAAAAATGAAGTAAAATGAATTAAATACAAAATTCTGGTTCAGACAAATTCGCCCGGCGGATTCCCCTTTTTCTCTCACACCAGCTGCACAATAAAACAGCCTGGAAAAAATATCTACATTCGCCTGGCGAAAGGAAAATTCGCCCGGCGAAAGTCTCACAACTCGTCTGGCGAACAAGACGCGAGCACGAGACAGCAGCTACTGGAATTTCCAACTTTTAACTCGCCATAGCCTCGCCCTGCGAAATTCTAAAATTCGCCCGGCGAAAGGAAAATTTGCCTGGCGAATTTGACAGAACAACATTTTTCTGCTGCACTTCTTTATTTGCTTTCTTCCATTTATTGATCCAATTGGCACATCTTGGAGCTTTTATTCCTCATTGCTCCAACAATGCTTAATTACCTATAAAATGAATGGAAAACTATTACTCATTACATAATTGAATTAAAAACACAAGTATACACTAACTAATGTATTTATACACAAAATTGGAGAATTATTCACTGAAATTACACTAAAACTCGATAAGTGTCACAAAACTATATACAAAAAAACACTACAAAATGACACTTATCACAACCTATCCTAATTTTTTATGTAATACCACATGTTATCTAAACGCTCAATTGGATATTAGATGAGATCAGATGAGTGTCTATATGCTTTATCTTTGGTTCATTAGATTAATGGAATCCTCTAAGTGCTTTAAGTATTGGCATTTGGGGATCAATAGAGCAACTAATGAACTCCGAAGAGATCAATTATTTAACAAAGGGACAGATCGATGTTATCAATTCCATAAAGTATTTTAAGGTAACTATAATAATTTATCAATTGGTGTGAGACGATAAAATATCGATTGGAGATATTTTACCCTATTGGATTATATATATATATATATATATATATATATATATATATATATATATATATATATATATATATATATATAAAGGGAAAGAAATAGAAAGTGAAGGAAAGAAGAAAAAGAAAACAGAGAAAGAATAGAGGAAAAGGGAGAAAGAAGATAAACCTAGAAGAAGAGGAAAACTTGGATTCTTCTCCATTCTTCATCAAATTATCTTCCAATCTCCTTAATCTTGTTCATAGGTGAGTTCTAGTTAGAACCCTAAGTGTAGAAACTTAGGTTAGAACTTTGAATAAAAATGGTAGATTTTGATTAAATGTGTTAAATGTTGTTTCTATGGTTAAAACATGAAATAGAATGCATAACATGATTGGGTTGTGTGAGAAATTAATGTATAATACTTGTTATTGTGATGAATCATGTTTTGGTTGGTTTTGGTTTGAGTTTGCACCATTAAAAACAAGTTTTTGTGCTTCTGGTTCAGTGGTAACCAGTTACTCACTTTGAGGTAATCGGTCACTTGAAGGAAAATTTAAGGTTTTACGTGAAAAATGGACGAAGTAACCGGTTACCGAAATGTGTTTCTAACTATGATTTTGATTCTGTGTGAGCAGTGACACTTGAAGTAACCGGTTACTCATTTTGAGGTAACCGGTTACCACTGTTGTGATTTTTAAAAAATGTTTGAAAATTCATAACTTTTAAACCGTGATTCTGATTGAAGCGTTCTTGGTATCGTTAGAAAGCTATGACGGTTCTCTACCCAATAAAAAATGAAAAAATTGAGTATGATGTGGGATTATTGAATTGTTTATAATTGAATAAAAATAATGTTTTATGTGATGTGTTGTGATAAGTATATACTTATGCAAATTGTGTTATGCCATATCTATCTAATTATTGTCAAGTGTCATTGAGAGAATATGGATGCTTAAAACGAATTAGGAAGAGTGAGGAAACTTTACCCCGAAACCAAATGGTATAGTTTAAAGTTGTGACCTAGTTGTGACTAGGATTGTGATAGAAACTCTAGATGGCGATGCTCGTGCATTCGATGTATAGATGTGCATTCTTGACGAGTAATGGTCTAGAGTAGAGAACCTAGATGGAGATGCTCGTGCATTTGATGTATAGATGTGCATCTTTGATGAGTAATGGTCTAGAAGAGAGTGTGACACTGGTATGGAACATGTGTGTAAACCCTTATGTTTCACGAGAAAAGGCGAATGTGGCCTTGTGATTGTTGAATACAATCACGTTGTGTGTGAGATCACGTAATCGGAACCGTTTCCCTGAGACTTGCCGTTTCATGAGCTTCGAGCTCCTCTGGAATGTACGCATGAATTATTTGGTAGGTTTGATTCCCGCGGTTAGTACGAATGGAGCCTACGGGTAAAGAGACTTGTGATGGTTAACAGGCCATGAGAAGTGACGGTTCACGGTTAACAGGCCGATGAACCCGAATCCATTTCGTATGCCAAGTAAATTACAAGGATCCATGACTCGGGTCGACTTCTAGACGTAGAAGCGGACGGGAAAAGGGGATGCCTTGGTAAGGTTACCGATTAGTGATATTTTGAGTTGCTGAACTCATGAGCATGTTTCCATAGAGTGTGAGATTGTGAACTCAAGGTCATTTCCCTTCCCCTTGACTTGAGTTAGGTTTTGGCTAGAACCCTGTAAAGTCGAGAGAATCCATAAGATAGGGAACTCACTGAGATTTTATATCTCACCCCATTATTATTGTTATTTTTTAGGCGTTGTTTGCAGGTTTGATTTATAAGTGGAGCTATGCTTGGATGTTTCAAGAGAATCTTAGCTTTAGTTTTCCACTATGTAATTTGTTGTATACAATTGAGAATATTGTATATTTATCTTAGTTTTTATTGTTTTGGCTAGTTTCCATATCTTGTACCATTGATTTTGTTTTGTTATTAGAATGGTCAAGTATGTGAATTACGCCATTAGGCACTTATGATGGTGTCAGTACTAAATAAACGCTTATATAATATTATTCTATGTATATATTATACAGGGCATTACATTTTAGAGGCCAAAAACTAATGTTGGCATGGGCGATTTTAAGGCCTGGCCATGATAGACATGTGCCCAGACTCTAGCCCAAAATTTTACCTTCTTTTACAAAAAAATATGAAAATTGTGGCGGTTAAGAAGTGCTTTTATGGCGGTTTAAACCGCCACAATTAACGAAAATGCATAGACCTCCACACAATGCCATAATATACATTGAATAAAACGGAGGTTTTTTTTTGTCGTTAATAATGGAAGTTTTGACCACCATAAATTAAATATTTTTCACAAATACAAACATGATTTTTTTTACCTTTTTTATGCAATTAAGCATACATTACATCAATTTTTTTTATATTATAATATTTATATTAAACTACATTATAAAAAGTGCAAGAATTGAAATAAAGAATAAAGTTACAATTTATGACCAAATTAATAAAAAACAAAAAATGAATACTTAGGAGAAATAAAAATTAACATAAAAGTAGCAGCTACTAAAATTAAAAAAAATGTACGGTGTTTGTTGTAAAAAAGAAGAAGAAAAGAATAAATTATATCCTCAAATAATATAAAAAATATATTAGGTGTTCGATAGAATGTTTTAACCAATTTCTCGCCTATTTTCACTTCAATTTTTTTACTTCATGATGTTGAATTATTGTTGTTGTTGATTATTGTTGTTGTTGCAGATTGTTATTTATGAATTATGGTGTTGATTTGTTGTTATTGATTGTTTCATTTTATGTTACACGAGGTCTAATACTTCAATTTATGTTCACTTTATATAAATTATATGGTTTAATTTATGTTAACTAAGAATTTGTTTTTTAAATTTAGTTTGTAAGTACAGTAGTTAGCAAATAAAATTCATGAATCATTATGAATCACATGAAATCATGTTCCAGGTTAGAATCAATCTCAAGTTGGATATGTCTATGTTAGTTTTAAAATTTTGCCGATACCAATTAAATTAAAGATGTTTTATTTTGATTAATAATTATTTATATATTATATACAATGTGAATTCGCGGTCTTTAAATTTTTGCCCTAACTTCAAAAAATTTCTGACTTCGCCTTTGAATGTTGGAGTTAAGAACTTGGTGGCAATTTCTTTTCCGCTGAATTGTAGATATAATATATTTTAGGCTTAATTCATCTTTTTGCCCTTTAACTTAATTTACTATTTCGATTTAGTCTTTTAATTGAAAAACGTTACGCTCTAGTCCCTTAAAGCACTTCTGTTAGTCTAACAAGGCACTTCCGTTAAATTTTATAGAAAAACGTTAAAAATCGCTTACGTGACAGTTGTAGAGTATTTTTAAAATATGACATGGCATATTATTTGGTTTTTACAATTATTAATAAATTTATTTTAATTTAAATTATTTTATTTGACATAAAATTATTTTAATTTATTAAACATTGTTTTAGATATATTTTATTCTTATAATATATAAAACAATCTCCCCCCTTTTCTTCAAACCCTAGTTGTCATCTTTCTCTCTTCTCCTTCCCTCTTTCACTCTTGCTCAAACTCCTTCTAGCACCTTCATATTTTTTATTTTCATATGCAAATCCCATTTTCACGAGTTGTTCATGTTTTCTATACAACTAATTTTTCTTTTGTGAACATGTTAGGGATTTTTCTTATGGATACAAACAACAAAGGCAAGATTCGTAAAAATTAGAATCGTGAATACAAGCAACAAGATTTTTCTTAGGGATTTTTCTTATGGATACAAGCAGCAAGTTAGGGATTTTTCTTGTACGTTTTACCCAGATGAATGAATGCTAAATAAATTGTTGAATAAATTATACGATTTTCTTGTGTGAACAGATGAATAAATTATACGTTTTTCTTGTGTGAATAGGATTTTTCTTAGGGGCCTTTCTTATGGATACAAGCAACAGGTTAGGGATTTTTCTTGTACGTTTTACCCAGATGGATACAAGCAGAAGGTATGTTGAATAAATTGCTTTGTTGTGAATCCATTATGGTTTTGCTAAGTTGAATTATATCTTGATATTCTGCCTTCTGTTTACCTTAGAAAGAAGAAGGTTGTCCACAAGACAACAACTATAAATTACTTATTTTTAAGAAGGGGTTAATAATGGTGGTAACAATGCTAGTGGAAGTAGTAGTGATGGTGGTTCTTCAACTTTTGTTGGTACTTTGAGATCTGGAACTCCTAGACCTGGAGGACACCCTACAATGCATTACTTTAACTCTTCTTTTTGGACAACTTCTTCTACTCCTCCAAGAAAATTTGAGTATGGTTGTCATGGTGGTGGTGTTCATTAGAGTAATAGGATGGCTTTTGAGACAAATTTTAATGATTTTTATATTTTTTTAGTTAATTATGTAAATTAATTAATAGTTATTATGAATTAATTTGTAAATTAATTAATGATTTTTATTTGTAAATTATGTTTTTTATGTAAATTAATTTTTATGTAAATGAGTTAATTATTGTAAATTAACTAATAGTTATTGTAAATTAATTAATGGTTTTTATTTGTAAATTTTGTTTTTATACGTAAATGATTTTTATAATAGTTATTGAAAATTAATTTTTTTATGTAAATTAATTAATGATTTTTATATATTTTTTTAGTTTTTTTGAGTTTAGAGTTATTTGTGTTTTTTTTTCTTGAATTAGAATTATTTATTATTATTTTTGCTAACTCATTGCATGGTTGACACGCCACCTTGATATTTACTAGTAATATTTTAACATCCGAATTAATAGAAGGGATCGAATATGTTAACGGAAGTAATATAATGGAACCAAACTGAAACTATTTTTTATTGAGGGATTGAATAGCAACTCATAATTAATTTATAGGACTTAAGAACTAATTATATCTATATTTTAATTTTTAATTTTTCGACATAACGTGTATATATATATATATATATATATATATATATATATTACAATTTAATTTATAAAGTGTATCATTCAAAATTTGAGGCTCCGTTTTTTAAAAGCTGTCTTGTAGATCTGGTTGCTCCAAGGAGAGTAATACATGATAATTAATGACTCACTCAACAATTTCATGTTAAGTTAGCAATGAAACTAGGTGAACACTTTGTAAAAAAAAAATACTCAACTAATCTAAAAATATAATTCAATATCGCATATATTATTTTATTTTAAAATAAATTAAAATTTTAAAATTATAAATTTTAAAGGTAGTATCCAATTTAAATTCATTAATATAAAAAATTTTACCAAATAAAACTAACCCTATTTTTATAAAATGCCCACGGCAGTGAAGTAAATTTCAGTCACTAAGGGTGTGTTTGTTTTAAGGATTGAAATTACATTCCCGGGAATGTGACATTGAAAATACAACAATCCCATGTTTGTTTCAAGTTTTTAAAAATTATTCCCGGGTACTTTTTATTCCCAGGAATGTTGTTTGCACATAATTTTTGTCATGTTTATTCCCATGCATAAAGGGTGAAAATCCAACATTCCCATGAGAATAAATTCAACTTCTTATAACTTCCCACTACTACTCACATATTATTATTTTTTAATTTTTAAATTAAATAAATATGTAATCATTCTTAGGAAATATATTTTTTATCCAAACACATAAGTGGAAATATTATTCTTAAAAATAATAATCCAAACAATATGATTCTAAAAAATGATTTTTTATAACTTAAAACAAACACACCCTAAAAGAAAAGCTTATTTTTCTAATGCGTGCATCTTGGGGCATCAAGGCGCTTACTCTCTTAGAAGGAGATTCCATTTTATGAAAAGACGTTTAGAAATAAACAAACCCACTTAACTTGATTTTTTTACCACATTGCCACGTTTTGAAAACAAAATATCCAATATGCCACTAGTTGAAAAAAATTGACCAATATGCTACGTTTTGGGTTTGGGCTCGTCCTTCCATTGGACGACCCAATGAAATGTTTTTTCTTCTTCAAGGGTTCAGCCATCCATTGGCCGACCCATTGAAGCATCCGTTTTTTTTTTTTTTTAATTTAATATAAAATAATTGTTATATTATATTTTAATATATTAATTGGTTTAAAAATGAATAAACTATTTTTATGTTTTAAAATATTATTGAATAAATATTATAATTAATTTTAAATTAGAATTAAATATATTTTACAATATGTAATTAAATAATTAATATAACAAAATTATTAAATAAAATTATAAATGTCATTAATTTTATTAATTCCCAATGGGTGAAGATATATCATTTATGTCTAAACAAATGACCTCCAGTTCCACATTTTTTTGGAAAAATCACACGTTTTTCCCTTCCCATGTCTGGTTGTCGTCTTGTTGGCGATGGAGTAGAGTCGGAAGACAACTCTTCCTCTTCAGCTACACCCTCGTCTTCTGCTACACCCTCGTCGTCGCAGACATTTCCTGGTTGATGTGATGTAGCGACAATAGGAACATCCGTAACTGAGAAACCTGGCCAGTTCATGAGCTGTTCATTAGTAAGGAGAAAATTGGGGACTGACTGGGATGGTTGGTCGAAGGCGGTGGGAGGGCTTTGTTGGATGGGAGGGTAATAAACCTCGTCAATGCGGTAGGTAGAAGTGGCTTGAGAGAAAGAAGGGTTAAAGGGTTGTTGTTGGGATGGGGGGTAAGAGGAATCAAAGATAGGTCGTGGGATTGGGGTGAATTGGAAGGATGGTCGAAGTGTTGTTTGTTGTTGGTATTCTTGGTGGTAGTAGAAGTTTCCTTGAGGGGTGGGGGTGAATGGCGTTGGTTGTTGAGAGGAGGTGCCAAAGAATGCATGTTGTTGTGTGGTTTGAGTGCGTTGAAATGTTGGTTGAGGTTGTGTGGGTTGTGGATGGTGGGATGTGGTTTGGGGGTTAAAAGAAGTCTGAGATTGAAATTGCGAGGGGTTCATCTGGGGGATTTCCTCCTGCATGGAGGGCGAGGCTCTTTGTTGTGATGAAGAGGATGCATACTGACGGGGATCATCGAGGAACTGGGCTTGAGAAACATGCATAAATGGAATGGATAAATACCATTGCATATATGCGGCGCTATGAACATAGTCACCAGTAACCATGTTACCTTTCAAGGTCAATTTTTTTCTGTTTCTCCACTCTTTGTTCTCTTCTCTATTTACATGGCGCCAATGGTCTTCTACAGGATATGCATTGAATGCGGCAACATTTAACTACTACCGGGGTGAAATACGGAGAACAAATAAAGCAGCTTTGGAGTGGATAGACAATATTCCCAGGGAGAAGTGGGCGAGGGCGTTTGACGGAGGACAACGGTGGGGGCACATGACATCAAATCTGGCTGAAGCGACGAACTCAGTTCTTAAGGCTACCCGAAACCTTCCTATTACTGCACTGGTCAAGTCTACGTTCTATCGTCTGGGATCACTGTTTGGAAAACGAGGACATGATTGGACCAAAATGTTGGCATCCGGTCAAATTTTCACAGATAACTGTAACAAGGGAATGACCGACGAAGCGCGTAAATCTAGCAGCCATAATGTCATCCAATTCGATCGCGAAAGATTTTGTTTTATGGTTGCTGAAAGGATTAATCAAAACGATGGCCGACCATTAGGTACTTTTGGTGTTGATCTCCGGAGAGGATCGTGCGATTGTGGGAGGTTTCAAGCATTTCATTTACCGTGCTCCCATGTCATCGCAGCATGTGCAAGTATACGACAGGACCACGAGCTCCACATACCAGATATTTTCAAAGTTCTGACTGTTTTCAAAGTCTACAAAGAGAGCTTCCTTGGACTTCCACACCACGAGAATTGGCCGACTTATGACGGTTTTACTCTTTGCCATGACGACACGATGCGGAGGAATAAGAAAGGGCGTCCAAATAGTACAAGAATTAGAACCGAAATGGACGATCCTGAGAAAGAAAAAAGAAGATGTGGGATTTGTCGAGAAATTGGTCATATGCGTAGAAAATGTCCGAATGTTGCAGGCCCGTCAAATAGGCCCGTCTAGATTCACTTGTTCGTTTTTATTAAACTTTCGATTATTGTAACTTTACTTTTGTGGGATTTCAATTAAATTAAACCTTGCATTTTTCAATTAGCAAAACCATCACTTTACCGAAACAACTTTCATTGAACAATCGAAAATATCAAAATACATAAACCGCACCCACACTAACAAGACAACAAACATAAGAACGATTTAAAATCTAAACATTCCTAGGATGCTATTAAAACCATCAGGACAATGTCTGCTTCTCCACACATCATCATAACACACTCTAAATCACTTTCCACTTTTTTCCAGGCCTTCCCATCTCCATCTTTAACTAGCCTTTCAATTTTTTTTATCTTTTCTCCTTCAGGAATTTCTCCTTCTAACCATCTGGTCAGGCTTCTCTGAAGGTGCTCGAACTTGAGTGTATTCCACAATCGGATCTTCAACGGTGGCTTCACAGGAGAAAAAATCACCGTTGCATCTCTTTTGGTGAGAGGAGTATTTGGATCATAAAAATACTCCATTTTTGTTGAAACTGTTAAAACTGAAATTAAGCAATGGATTCAGATGATCTGAGATCTAGAGGAACCCAAATCAATGCTTTATATAAAAAATTAAAAATATTAAAATATTTCCGACTCGGCCAACGAAAGGACGAGCTCGCCTAATGAGTGACCGAGCTTTCATAATAATAAATTTAATTATAATATTAATTAAAAAAAATGTTATATTTTTAATATTATTCTATTATTTATTAAAACATTTAATATATATTTATAATTTTATTTAATAATTATGTTATATTAATTATTTAATTACATATTGTAAAATATATTTAATTCTAATTTAAAATTAATTATAATATTTATTCAATAATATTTTAAAACATAAAAATAGTTTATTCTTTTTTAAACCAATTAATATATTAAAATATAATATAACAATTATATTAAATTAAATTAAAAAAAAAAAAAACCGGATGCTTCAATGGGTCGGCCAATGGATGGCCGAACCCTTGAAGGAGAAAAAAAGTCTTCATTGGGTCGTCCATTGGAAGGACGAGCCCAAACCCAAAACGTGGCACATTGGTAAATTTTTTTCAACTAGTGACATTTTGGGTATTTAATTTTCAGACAGTGGCAATGTGGTAAAAAAATCCACTTAACTTCCCTCCTAAATCTAATTATTGCATACTCCAATGACACTCACGTCTACATCTACATCTATGCTAATTCCAAAAACAAACAAGATAACATTAGATCTATTTTCTAATTTCTACGCAGCCATAAACTAATCTCATGGACCCACCTCAAATCCCATGAGATCATCATTCACTTGCAAAGCACATCATCATTCACTCCAACTCCCACGCCATAATGCCCTTACCCCACCCCATTTGCACTAATCAGACCACAAAAACACATGCTCTAACAATACCAACCACCCACCCACTGTTTTAATGCCTTGCATTGCATTACATTCCCCACACCACACAAAACCACACCCTAATTAACCCTCTCTCTTTCACACAAACAAAACCAATATTATCATTCTCTACCACCATAATCATCCATCCCAATTAGGGTTTGGTTTTGGTTCCACACCAAACCAAACCAACAAAAAAAAACAAAACAACCATTGCCAAAACCCCATGTTCAATGTTCAGTTTCTGCTGCTACAGCAAATTCTTCATCCTTTTCTTATGCACCATTCTTCGTTATTTCATTGCATAACCCTCAACAAATCCTATTACAATAATTCACACTCAATCCCATCTTTTAGGGTTCTATTCACTTCTTCTTCCCCAATCATGGAAACTCAGATTCGACTCTCACTTTCTATATCTAAACCCTAACATTTGGATTCAAATCTTCTTTCTTATCCATCTTCATCTTCATCATTGTCATTTTCATTACCAATGCTTAAACCTTCTGAAGAAAAAGATGGATCTGAAATGGAAACAACAAAATGCATCGAATCGTTTACTCATTTAGCATCAACAAAACCTAAAAACAACAATTTCCCTATGAAACGCACCGTTCGTCCTCTCTTCGTTCTTCTCCTTCTTCTCGTCTTCCTCGCCACGTTAACCTCACGCTCCATTCTTCTCAGAGGTATAATCTCAATCGAGCTCGAAACGCGTGTGGTTAATCGAGATTCGCCGTCGTTAAATGCCACACTTCTCAAACACGCTGCGGTCGAGATCGGCGAGGAGAAATCCCGGCAAGAGATTCAGCAGCTTCTTGATGGTAACTTTGCTAGTCAAGCACGGCATAGAACATTTGTTTCGTGGCGGAGGTTTATCCACCATGATGGAGATAAAAGCTTCCCGGCGACACTCCGGTCGCCGCTTTTCTATCGGTATTGGATTGATTTCCGGCGAGTTTTGCATGATTGGGCGAGGAAGCGTAGGTTTCAACCCGGGATCATGAATGAGTTAACTCGGTCAGTGAAGGTTCCACTCGATCGGTTTAACAAAGCTGTTACTGATTCTAGTGATAAAAAGTACTCTTCTTGTGCTGTTGTTGGTAATAGTGGGATTTTGCTTAATAGAAACTATGGTTCATTGATTGATGCGCATGAGTTTGTTATAAGGTTAAACAATGCTAGGGTTGATAACTATGAAAACAAAGTTGGGAAGAAAACAAGTATTTCCTTTGTGAATAGCAACATTTTGCATTTATGTGCAAGAAGAACAGGGTGTTTTTGTCATCCTTATGGTGCTAATGTACCAATTGTTATGTACATTTGTCAAGCTGTGCATTTCTTGGATTACACTGTTTGTAATGCTTCTCATAAGTCTCCTTTGTTGGTTACAGATCCTAGGTTTGATGTGTTATGTTCTAGGATTGTGAAGTATTACTCATTGAAAAGGTTTGTGGAGGAAACAGGGAAGGGTTTGGAACTATGGGGCTCTGCTCATGATGGTTCTTTGTTTCATTATTCTTCTGGTATGCAAGCTGTGATGTTGGCTTTGGGGGTCTGTGATAAAGTTAGTATATTTGGGTTTGGTAAATCACCTTCTGCTAAACATCATTATCATACTAATCAGAAAGCTGAACTTCATTTGCATGATTATGAGGCTGAGTATGCTTTTTATCGGGACCTTGTTGATGGGTATAAGCCTATACCCTTTGTATCGGAGAAGTTTAAGATCCCTCCTGTTGTAATGTATCACTGACAGTGAATTGTTGTTGGAGGGGTTAGGTTCTTTTCATGCCTTATCATAGGTTGAAGTTCTGTTGTTGTAATACTTGTGAAATGAATAGATAGTGTGGAAGGGATTACTGAGTTTGGTTTGAGATTCAATTTTTGTTTTCTCAAGTTTGTACTGTCCCAAATGTAGCCACATAAGTGTAAATTTTGGTTAGATTAATACAAAATTAAGAAGCATGTTTCTGTGTTATATCTTTTTTTCAGTTTCTTCTCAAGTTGGGTGATTATCATTTTACTGCTTCATAACCATATTTTATTATTCATCTCATATTAGGTTCTAACCTACTTACATTACATGCATTACTAATTGTTCAAAATAGTAAATTAAATGATGACTAATGTTCACACCTTCCAATTAAACCAAAGAGCAATGTTATTTAAAATTTGCCAACATATCCAACACTAAAATTAATGTCATTTTAGCCTTTAACTAATATTACATGTGCTTTGTCGTGCAAGCCTTTTGCTATTTATGACTTTCCATTCAAAATAATGCAGTGGGAAGTACTCCTGCAAAATGCTATTTTTAGGTATCAAAATGGAAGAACTTTGCCCAATGAGTTATTTTGTTCTATTTCAATTTTAGCAACTTAATAGAGCTAATGACACTTTTGATGATCAGAATGGTTATTGGTATTTGTTAGTTACATGCACTAAAAAACATACCATTTCACCTACTACTCATCATCATTCATAATATTGAAGGTGTAACTTTAGAGTTTATGTAATTGCTCTCTGTTGTTTAATACTCAGTAGGACAAAACATTTACTCTCAAGTTAAGTAATATATACATTCATCTAAACATGAATAATACACAGTAGGACAAAACATTTACTCTCAAGTTAAGTATATACATTCATCTAAGCATGCTTAATACACAGTAGGACAAAACATTTACTCTTAAGTTAAGTAGGAGCTATACATTCATCTAAAGATAACACAACTTAGACATATTCTGCTGTTACATAATTTACATATTTAAGTCAAAATGACATATTTTCCTTCCTACGGAAACTTCTTCTTGATCTTGAAGAGCCAGAGCTTAACTCATGCATTGCAAAAAGTTCTTTTTTGATTATCATTTTGTATGTCTTTTACTCTGCCGTGTCTATCACAGCACCATTCTCTTCAAATTTCACCTCTACCAAGTAGCAGATACGGACCTGCAAAACAAAATTGGGCTCAAACCAAGATATAACCCTAACAAAATTGGGCTCAAACCCAGATATAACCCTTCTGAAATCTGGTTTATACTGTTGGATAAGACTTGTTATACCTGTTTAGGATCATAGAAAGCATACTCATTGTATTCCAAGAGACTATCTTCATGCCCTGAGGCAATTAATCTACCACAAGGAACTTTTATGTCATCTTTCCAAAGAAAATGCTCTGATTCATCTGTTTTCTTCTTCCCAAGCCCCTTCACTCCAATCTTGCTTTCCTCCAAAGATTTTGTATCCTGTCTCAAAATTATTTTAATAACCATATCAATAATAGTTTCATTAGTGAAATCAATAAAGGATAATGACTATTGCTTACCTCAGGTGGGCTTTTCAACTCAGTAATCTCATTTCCCAGTGAAGCAACGGCCAAAACCAAGAGCCCTTCTGGCCTGTCTACAGCAGTAAAACCATATCTTGCCGCCTCTGCTGCAGCATCTGAGCAAACAATGGCTTTGCCAAACTGTTTGCCAAGAACACACAAGTGATGAGAAAATAGTAACCAGCATTATAATTGAACAGATTTTTCAGTTTTATTTAACTTTTGACTTTACCATGTAACCTGGAACAGGTAGTGAACAGATAGCTGGCAAGAATCCCTTGTGCAAGTGCCTCAAAAGATTTGAGCTTCGTGATCCTTCCATTAAATAATCATTGAATTAGAGTGGTAAATGATATTTTTCTCCATTACAATTTAAACAATATTTTCTGTCTTACCACACCATAGAAGAACCTTATTCGGAAGCTTTACTATATCTTCATAAGAAGGGCAAACACTTGGATCCACAGCAAATATGTTTTCAACTGATACCCCATATTCCTGAAGTTCAAAGCAAGTAAACCGTAAATATTCAAGAAGATTTCAGCATTCTTGAAACAAAGAGAAACAGTTGTATTCTTACAATGTCACCAACTTTGACAGGCTCATAAGTTTTTTCAAGGTATTTCACAATCATCTCATAGTCATTTGATTTCTGTTCCAGGGGAGAAACTGAGCAACCTAATTTCATGTATGTGGCTGATAATGGATCATCAGTGGTACCGCCACTCATATCGCCAATGAGGTGAGAAGCAAGGGTTATATCTCTAACACCCTCCAGTGCTGCAGCAGCCTAGAAATAGAAAAAATAGGACAAAGATTCAGTCTTTAAAACAAATGGTTGAACCAATATCTGTGGTGTGATTATTTGGATTACATGATCTGCAATCTCTTGATAATCTCTAAAAATAAAAGGCCTTGTGGAGTGCATCAGAGTGAACCATCTCTGGCTGAAATCAGACCAAATAGCATCAGCCTTGGGCCCTGTCTCTTTCAATGATTTCACTCTCTCTATGAATTCCAACAGAACTTCCTCACCTGATAGAGTTCATTTGTTACATTGTTAAGTTACTAGAAATGAGACTAGTTAAACATCAAAATTTAATTGTCTCCATTGTACATACATCTTTTCAGGTGAAGATTTGTAACCATTCCTATTGGAAGATCTGGAGAGTCGTAACCCATCTCCATCAATGCGTACCTGAACTCAATGTAAGGTTATTTTTTGAAAACTCAATATTTCATTATTCATACAAAATAGTGTTCAGTTATTGTGCTTACTTATAAATCTCCTGGCTGCACAAAACCTTCATAAACTTTGCAACCATAGGGTCAAGTTTACAGTGTGTCGCTGCTATCCCCAGCTGCCGAAGTCCTAACGCCCCATGTCGAACTTCAACTCCATCATCCTATTCAATGCCATAATGCTATCCATGTTTAATCCAAGAAAGAAACAGAACTGGAATCGATATTCCATAATTTTTTAATCATTTGAGGGGTGCATATATGTACCATGTCAATAGGGTAAAATTTCAGTGGCTTCTTCTGAAACTTCTTCTCTCTTTCCCATGATTCAAACTCATTTCCTGTTATTTCCTCAAAGAGCCTCACAAACTCTTTGATAGCATTGTTCTCGTTCTCGCACTCTTCTAATCCCTCCTCCGCGTTTGGATCATCCCCCACTCTTCCTTTCTTGAAATACAGATGCACACGATTCTCTGGGACAACAATCAGTTGCATGACACAGTAGCTGCAACAAATCAACAACACTAATTAGCCATAGTTTTCTTATGAATTTCAAAGTAGCAATTGATATTTCATAGTATTATTACTCATTAAGTTTTCTCCCTTGGTCACAAACAGAGAAGGCACAGTTGTACAATATCCCATCTTTTTCAAATATCTTCCCATTTTGCTCCTGCAATTTAGTATCTTTGTAGACCCCTCTCTTCCCATAAAGCTTGAGCTGTTACCACTCACAAAATTTTACCAAACATTGAACAAAAATCATATAAAATAATGAAAGAAAGGAGTAAGAAAGAGTAAATTATCAACTTCTGCTGAGAGAGATTCAATAGCCTCCTCCTCAGGATCTTGCTTGTCCCAGGGGATTCCCTTGCCAGCCACAGAAAGATCAGATACAAGATCATAAGCTTCCAAAGGTTGCGGTTCTTGCTTTTCGATGCTGTCGGTTAACCAAGCCTCCCTAACCACAGGTATGTCTCTCTCCCTATAGTAAAATAGGTTCATTATTACTTATGAATACTTTCAACCTATAAAGTTTTCCAAAGCCTTAGTTACACTCACATGGCTTCTGCGAGTTTGGATGTTCCACCGCGTTCTCGCTCAGCAGGTGAAGCCACCAAACAAGTAGCACCTGAAACATTTAAAACAGTTTATAGAAGTTCCTAGCAATAAAAGGATGAGAAAATAAACTTTTTGTATCACATTACCAATAATAGAGTTTGCCACCTTCCCTCCATGCTTCTCAATAGTTGTTTTCCAATATTGCTAAGTAGCCAAAAACAAAAAATTCATCAACAAAACTCAGTTGATGCTAAAGAACAAAGTGCAGTTTAACAACATAGGTGCATACATGTGTCCGATTAAGACGACCCATCAATGAAATCATCATTCCAGTAAAAGGCTTTATAGCTAAGCCTAAATCCCTTTGTGGCCTTTGACTAGGGTCCTGATATTTCTTCAGCAACTACATCACACACACACACATGATGTTTCTTAGGTGACAAGTTACAACAATGCTATACATATACACAACCAAAAAACAAAAAAAAAATGGTAAAAATCACATCTGAAATTGGAGAGTTCTGAACAGAATCTGGAAGCTTAATGGGTTCCTTTTTCCTTGGAGGGTCCCTAGTGCTGAAAGTGCAACTAGACCACTCACTGTAGAACCCTCTACAAGCATAACGTCTTCCATCAAACTCCAAATTGCCATTGCAAACCAAGCATTTCTCTAATGCACCAAAAAACAGCAAGTCTTGGCTGTTCAAGAAAAAAACACAATGAGTCACATCACTAATACATGAACATTTTGAAAAATGGTCTAACCTAATCTAATCATAATCATAATCATAATCATAATCAAACCAACCATCTTCTTGTAATTTCAAGATCAGAGCCAGAGGAATCAAGACCATTAGTCTCAAGAATCTCTTTCATTTGCTCCAAAGATAGTTCCTCGTTAGTGACCTTACAAAACTCATCATATTCTTGTTCAAGATTAGCTGCAGATTTTCCATTAGTGTGACCATCTTCATTTTCCACCTTAGCCTTTTTAGGAGAATGTTCAACTTCTTGTGCCTTGGAATCTGCTTTCTGTTTCCTTGTCATCACCTTCTCTTCTTCCCCATGTGCATGATGAACATGGGACCTCGCTTCATGAACCTATCCATAAAACCGAATATAAACAAACCTATATGTAAAAAGGACATGTCAATGGAAAAAAACATGAACATACCTTCATTTTGGTGCTAAGTACTTAATGAGAATTTTGCAATGATGTTTTTTTTTTTGCAATGATGAAAAGCAAAGCATTTAGTTTAGACTGTTTGGAATTGGATATGGTTTACAATAAATAGCCTTTCTGATTCTTTGAACAATTTCACAAGATCATAGGTTGTAGTGTAGCTGAGACAACAACGTTAAATCTCATGTCTTCACTACAACATGCCACGTCAGCTAAGGTTTGCAAATTTTTGACACGTGTGAAACTATGGACACTTTAACGCATTGGAATGCTGACATGTGGGAATATCATGCCATTCTGGTTTGTCTTACACTATTAGTATTCGGTTGGTTGGACTCAAACGGTGCAAGCCAATCGAGAATCAAGATAA
Source organism: Lathyrus tuberosus (assembly GCA_022829125.1). NCBI lineage: Eukaryota > Viridiplantae > Streptophyta > Magnoliopsida > Fabales > Fabaceae > Lathyrus > Lathyrus tuberosus. The sequence continues at coordinate 5,928,032 of JALAZF010000103.1, forward strand.
ATAGTTACATATTTTTTGTTTCCAATTACGAGCAGACAAAAATCAAGTCAAGGATACTGAATGTGGATTTTGGAATGCATGAGTAAAGGAACATTTTGATTTTCCAATTCCTTATTCGTACGTAACATTTTGAGCTGCTAACAATTTAAAGGCAGAATAAAAATCAATAAGGGTTAATAACAATTTTCTTCTGACCATATGAGCGACTTCCGTAAAAAGTTTTGAAATTCTAATATTGAAAATTGAATATTATTAATTGTATTTTGATGTTACTAAAAAAGTTTAAATATTTAAATGTAATTACATATATTTAAATATTATTATTTTAAATATTATTAGAAAAATTAAGTAATCTTGATTTGTCATTAAATGTGTTTCATAATATTCAAATTTGATTTTAATACATATGAAATTTTATTTGAACATTTATTTTCAAATTGTCTCAAAGAGTTAAAAAGTGATGGAGATGGAATTAACAATGGGAGGAATGTGTGGACTATTACGTGTCATGCAATATAGATGTGGAGAATGATGAACACTATGTAAAACCTAGTGATCCAGCCTATTTTATCTATCAAAGACAAAAAGAGTATGATGAAGCTTTACTCAAATGAAGTGAGAAGTAGGTATATTGACTGGAAGGTGCCCTTGAATGATATGGTTAAGCTTAACTCAAATGGAGTTAGTAAAGACCAAAAGGTTGCTGGATGTGGAGTAATCATTCGTGATGCGAGGAAGATTGGGTTGAGATTTTTTCCAAGTTTTTGGGAAATTGTAGTGCTTTGGTGGCAGAGTGTTAGGAATCTTTAAAGGGCTTAAGCTTACGAAAAGGTTAGGGTTGAAGAGAATGGAGGTTAATGTGGATTTTGAGTTTGTTGTGAGAGCCATGGAGGGCGAGGGATATTGTAATGCTAACTGTTTGACATTGATTCGAGAAATTAAAAAGTTGATAGCAGATCACGACATTAGTGACTTATATTTATAGAGAAACTAACTTGTGTGCTGATGCTCTAGCAAACACGGGATGTATGATCAAATAATCTTGCGTCTTTAGTGAAGTTCTGACTGCTCTACCTCGTTTGGGGGAAGTTGATAAATCTAAAGTCATCGCCTCTCTAGAGGCGTCTTGGCAGTTTTTTTTTCCTTTCGGACTTAGTCTCTCTTTGTAAGAAAAAAATACAATATTTAACCAAGCATTTGAGCTCGAGTGGTAAACGAGTTCTTGCTAAGAAATGAAGGTTCGGAAAATACCGAGTTCAATTCTTGGTAGAAATAATGTTTGGCTAAGCTTATGAACTCAGAGGGTAAAAAAAGATATTTAAATTTAATATACAAAAGATTTGTAGTTCAATTGGTGTATTTGTCATATCATCCTAAAGGTTATTGGTTTGAATCAGGGATGTCAATTTGCATCTGGTAACGGGGATTCCCGTGGGAGTTATCTGTTCGGAGCTCCGAAGTCGGATTTTTTTCCCCACGGAGACAGGGATGGAGGTAAAAATTCTACCAATGAAACTTCGGGGCGGTGATCGGGGAAGTACCCTCCGCCCCGCGGATTTCCAGAATCCGGCCATATTATTAATTATCCTTTTTATATTTATAATATTATATAAAATATAATAATTATGGAACTGTACATTTATTTATAAAAAAATTATTATATTATTGAGAAATAAAGAGTCATTACTCATTAGGCACTAGTGGAGATTTTATTTACTAATCCTAGAAAAGTGAACGATGCATATATAAATTACAATGTTAAACGTCTCTTCTTCTTCGTAGAAGTGTCTTTTTTTTTCCTCAAAATTATATGTCTTCTCCATTCCTCCTCTCCTCTCATCATCATCATCATCATCATCACAACAATCACAAAAAAGAAAAAACAATGAAATGCTAATGTCACAATTTTGATCGGAAAAAATATAAAAAAAATTAAGATTTGAAATTTGTGGATCTCCGTGGATACCATGGGGATCCGTGGGGATGGGGAAAAATATTCCCCTGTGGCGGGGATCGGGGATGAGGATGGGGAAAAAATTGGGGGACGGGGAAGCATCCTCCGCACATTCCCTGCCCCGTTGACACCCCTAGTTTGAATTAGGTTGGAATCTCAATTTAAATTTTTTTAAAGGAGAAAGTGCTATTAACACTAAAGATAACACAAAAATAGAAGATAAACAGACAATAAGTTGCATTCCTACTTTTTTTTTGCCACAAACTCAACCTTTTTAAAAATTAAGTTCATCAATTTATGAGACATAACATTATGTATGAGCGTTTAGACTTTTCTAAAAGATCATTTGTCTTTAGTGCTACGAGTTAAAAATATCAAATACAAATGGTATGAAAGAATGTTGAGAATTTGTCTTGCCACACATAGATACAGAGTTTTTCACCTCACGCGAGAGAGGGTGAGCTCTTGTGAGGCGAGAAATTTTGTGTTTATGCATTATGCGGGTTAAGTTATTATCTTTCTTCTCTCATTCTTAGGATAAGGTATTTATAGAGACTCATAGACCTAGGGTTAAGGGAAATTACTTCCCCCACTACTAGATCATGGGAAGGAATGAGTTATCCATCCTTTGACCCATTCTTCTAGTTCGTTTTAATAGAACACATCATCTTTCACGTCTACAAGACGAGTTGAATGTAGGCATGGCAGCATAACACATACCCGCAGGTATCCACCCGAACATGCTTTATATTTAACAGGGAAAACCCGCTTTAAATGGGTTTGGATTTTTCCCGATTATAAAATATAAGGACGGTTCGGGTAATGGGGACACTAGTACCCACCCCAAACCCGTCTCCGAACCCATCCCGTTTATTTTATTATGTATTTATAATTTTAGTTCTGATAATTTATAATATTCAATATGTGGTTAATGTTTTGATATTTTGATTTGTATTTATTATTTAAAATATTTGAAATGTGTGCATGAAATATTTTGAGATTTTTTATTTATTTTATTATTTGTAATGTAATTTGATTTTGAAAAAATAAATATATTTATGAAAAAATTGATTTTAACTAAATAGATGGTGGCAGGGCGGGAATATCCAAACTCGTTTGGGACGGGTTTGAGTTTTAATTCTCCATCTCGGATGGAGATTGGGGCGGGGAACGGGAATTGTTTTTAGATTCGGTTTTGGGTTTGAGAAAGGTAAAAATCGCCCCATGATCCGCCCATTGCCATGCCTAGTGGAAAGAGTCCGAGTGGATTAGGCCCAATCGGGTGAGATGTTACTAGGATTCGAACGAATTCAAGAACCTTTTTTTGATAGCATCGTGGCCCATTTCGAGCAAACAGTGGCTTTGCCGGGTAACTTGCCTCTCGCCCATGTGTTGACCTTCCTCACTTTTACACATATTGTCATCTCTTAGGGCGGAATAAAACATATCACTACATAGTTCCTCAAGCAGGAAAGCTTGTTAAAAGGCAAAGTGTTAAATTGACATTGTGTTGGGGGAGCTTCTAAGTAGGATCTCTTAATCGAGACTTTAAATTGAGTCTCTCAAGCGAGACTTTAAATTGAGTTTCTCTGGCGAAGTTATGTATTGAGTCTGACTGATGAGACTATAAGTCCCTAAGAGAAAGCAGTGGCCTGTCGGGCAGAACTTCTATCAAGCTCTCAGACAAGACTTTAAGCTAAGTCTCTTATGCTAGACTTCGGTCATGTCCCATGTGTGAGACTTTAGGTTAAATCCCGCCCGATAAAATTCCCTATCCCTCGGGCGAGGTTATGTAATGAGCCTAACTTACGAGACTATAAGTCCTTATGGCGAGGCATTAGGCATCTTGGGCAGGAATTCTATCAAGCCCTCTGACAAGACTTTAAGCTGAGTCTCTAAGACTATACTTCGGTCGCGCCCCTTGGGCGTGACTTTAGTTTGGATCTCGCCCGAGGATACTTCAAGTCCCTCAGGAGAGGTTACCTACTGAGCTTGCACTACTACAAAACGCGTAAACAACGACGCCATGGTCACAACAGTTCATCCCTACACCGTTGTGACATATCTAAACTAAGGCGCGGTTGTATTTTATTTGTTTTTTGAATAAATATTATCTGTATATAACAACGGTTGATAATCCAACCGTGGTGATACCATCAAGCTTTCATGTGTTCGGACCTCAGCGCCATCATATATATTATTCCTTTTATGTTACGGCGCGCCTTTTCTTTTTTATTTACTTTTAAATAAAAAAATTAAAAGTTTTGAATATGGTTGTTTATTTACACCGTTGTGATATATTTTGTATGTTTTTTTAATTTTTAATTCTAAATATAACTCTGGCGCTTTAATATGAAATTTCATTATGAAAGTAATATATCATAACGGTTTAGAATGTTAACCGTCATAGTAGCTTTTCAATATTCTCCAAGCTAGCTAGTTTCATTGTCTCTTCAGTATCCCTTTATCCATTAAAAATAGAAACTAGATGAAATGTTACACGATTTCAACCCTAAACCCTAACGTTCAATACTGTGAAATAATACACGATTTCAACCAAAGATTGCATCATCAGTATCCATTCTTCACTGTGTTGTTGTCATTTTCGTCATCATCATTACGATCGTTACGGAAGGAAGATTACGCACCAACCAACACCGTCATCATCATCGTCACCGTCGAGAAGGAAGATAACAACAACACCGTCGTTGTCGTAAGGAAGGAAGACAACAACAACACCAACACCAACATCATTTACTTAGTCATCACATTTAGGGTGCGTAAAATATTTTCCCCATGCATCTACAATAAACTCATTTGCCATTGTTGTTCATTTTGTTGTTGTTTATGTTCTTGTTGTTCATGTTCGTGTTGTTCATGTTGTTGTTGTTCATGTTGTTGTTATTGTTGTTGTTTATATTCTTGTTGTTCATTTTTTGTTGTTGTTGTTGTTGTTTTTTAACATAGATGTCGACCTTGTCGAGTTCTACATCAGGAGGCAGTGAAGATGCTCAAACAATTGAGTGTTCTGCGAATACAACTCAAACGATTGATACTTAATCGAAAAGATCACAAAGAGGTGTCACAATGATGCCCTAATTCACATCAGTCCGTAACTCATCAGGTGTACAAATTCCGATCGAGTTTGATTTGCACTACAGATTAGTGGATTGTCCACATTACTCTACTTTTAAGAGTTATGTTGCATTCCTTGCCCGTAGCAAAGTGAGTATACTGATAGATGATTGGAGAGAAGTGGATGTTAATGTCAAAGACAGCATATGGACAGACGTTAAGGTATTACATACTATAATTTTCATATATTTGATATCACTACCTATAGTTTCTAATTCATACTTATATATTGATTTAATGTAGTTGAATTTTGAGTTTACCGATGACTCAAAATTGAAAAAAAAGTGGATAACTTATGCCGGTGTTCGTTGGAGGGGATTTAAGTCACGGCTCACGGCTGACTACATTACGAAGCCTAAGAGCGGTCTTCAACCTCCATGGATTCAGTATAGTTTTTTATCGAAGAATGTGTGGCACAAGTTTGCGAAGAAGCGCCGTTCTGAGGAATTCAAGGTTAGTACTAGTCTTATGTAACCTATAATGTTATGCTAATGAGTTATAATACTAATCATACGCATTTTTCACTATGTTAATAACAGGCTAAAAGCGAAGTAGGAATTCAAAACAAGGCGAAAAACATGTACCCCCATAGATTGTCTCGTGGGGGTTACAGGAAACTTGAGAAGAAAATCATGCAGGAAAAACAACAAGAAGGAGGAGATGGTGATATCCCATCTCCACCGTCAAGACATGAGAAATGGAAGAGGGCTCGATTAAGACCTAATGGAGAGTACACCACTGAGGCTTCAAGAGTAGTTGCTGAGAAAATTGTAAGTATATGTTTTGTTTTGCTTATGTTATTTAAATGCGTATGCTTATGTAATTTGCTCATGTTGTGTAGGATAATTTGGTTGTGGCGGCCTGTGAAGGCACATTTGTTCTGGAAGCACGACATGACATATTAGTGGAAGCTATCGGAACAGCTGAGCATGGAGGTCGTGTCCATGGTGTTGGAGAAGGTGTCGGCTTGAGGTCATACTTTGGATCTCAAAGAAGAAGCACCGAAACTAGTGAATTTCATGCTCAACGACAAAAGATTGAGAATTTTGAGAAGCAATTAGAAGAACAAAGGAGGATGTTTAAAGAGGAGAGGGTATGTGTTTTACTTGAGATGTTAGTGTTTTATCGGAAATGTATGATATATATTGTGCTTATTTTTGTTTTATGTTCTAATTGAATTTTATGATGTAGAGATTAAGTGAAAACCTCGAACAACGAACAAATGAAGATCAACGTTACGTTGATGGTGATGATCAAACTCCAAGTAGAAGTGTTGTAAATCACGCTTCTACAAAATGAAGTAATTGTACAACCCCTCCCCCTTTAGATAACCGCAATGGGATATTGGACCCTAGTCCAAATGAAATAACCAATTTATACTTGTCCATTGCAACAACAAACCTTGGGCAACCTCTCCCGCTAGAACATTGCCCGAAATTGGATGTAATGTATTACACTCCCGAAGATGTAAGGGATTTTCTCGCAGGATTTAAGTGGCTTGACATAGGGATTTTGCAAGTTTGGTGCACGTAAGTATATAGTCGAATATACATGTCATTATAGAACATTATAATTTTTTGTATTTTCTCCCTTAATTTATTCATTTTCTTTGACCATTTAGGTACATTCACCGTGTTTGTATAGAGTTAAATAAATCAAGTACTTATGGAATCTTAGAGCCAAGTTATATTTGTTGGGCGTATAATGAAAAAAAAATATCATAGAAAAGTACTTGAAAGAACGGCAAAATGAGGGAGGAAAAGAATGTTACCTTGCACCATTCCTCTGTAGGTAAGTATTGTTGTAATTTATTTATATATTCTATATTTAGTTTTGTTTTAGTAAAAACTAATATATATATATATATATATATATATATATATATATATATATATATATATATATATATTCTCGTGTTCATTCAGTGGTCATTGGCAATTGATCATAATATCATTTACGACAAATACGGGGACATTACTGTGTTCCTTGCACGACCCACTCCACAAACCAATGAAAGATATTATTCTAACGTAAGTGTCTATGTTTAATATCATTTTCTTTGATATTAATTGTAATTAGTTTATCATGTAATATGTTTAATTCAATTTTCAATGTACAGTCTTGTGGAGCAAGTTAATATAATGAGGAATGTTAGAAAAAACCCACATGGATTGCTCCTAAAGTAAGTGGCTCGATTACCTGTTTTTTTCATTTACATTCATGTGTGGTTATATTCATGTAATTTGTAGACGAGGAAACAACGCGGGAGTTACGAGTGTGGGTATTATGTCATGAAACACATGTTAAACATTGTCCTTGGCGGTATTGTTGGCTCATGGGATAAGGTATATATGTCATAAAATGTTTACATATATTAATATATAAGTTGACTATTGAATTATTATCATGCATGATATTCAATTTTTTGCTCTTTCTTATGTAGATGTTTAATGACCAAACCCCATTCCCCGTTGAGGACTTTCTAGATCTTCGTAAACGTTAGGCGTATAACCACAATGCGCTTAAGGATCCTCCTGCTGTTTGATATATCAGCAACATTCCTCAGCATATTTTTTGATGCCCATATTTTTGGCTTTTGATGCACATAATGTGAACAATAATTTTGGCTTTTGATGCACATATTGTGTTTGATGTACAGGATATTGTGTTTGATGCACATAATGAAATCAATAGTATTGGCTTTTGATGCACGTATTGTATTTGATTTAAACAATGTTAGCTGTTAGCTTTTGATGTAAATTCTCTGATTCATTTATAAGGATAAAATATAGGAAGAATTGTGTTTGATGCACATATTGTGTTTGATGTAAACAGAAGCTGTTTTGACAGGATAAAATATAGGAAGAATTTGATAAGCAGAGAATTTTTATATTTAAAACAGGCTGTTTTGACAGCGGTTATAAAACCTAACTATAGTTGTATGTCAAACGCTGACCAGAATAATATAAATAAAAAATATTGTTGCTGAGAATCGAACCAGAACACCTTTAGTTATATCACAACGGTTGTGTAATCTAACCGTTGTGAAATGGTGTGCGCTTTCTGGAATACAACAACGGTCTCAGGACCGTCATTGTACGTACCGTATATACAACAACACTCTACATAACAACGCCTTCGCCCGCGTCATTATATGTCATTTTCAACTGTTGTTAAATGGGTTTTTCGTAGTAGTGTTGTCTAATGAGACTATAAATCCCTCAGGCGAGACATAAGGCCTCTCGGGAAAAATTTCTATCAAAATCTTAGACAAGACTTTAAATTAAGTTTTTTAGGCAAGATTTTTTTCATGTCCCATGGGTGAGACTTTAGGTTGAATCCCGCCCGAGGAAATTCCTAGTTGAAATTCTGGTATGCAGATCTCAGATGTCCTGAGAGATGTCGAGACATTGATCTCTGCTTTACCAAACAAGGACAGAACAAGAACATTCTGATATCTCAAGGTCATAACAGTGTCATGACAGATGTTTCAACATTAGTCAAGACATATATTTTAGAGCATAAGAACAGACTGAATTATACATAGTAGAATGATAAATAACACCAAGATATGATGACCCAGTTCGGTGTACACCAACACCTACATCTGGGGGCTACCAAGCCAGGAATGAATTCACTACCAGTAGTATTAATTCTAAGTATACAACCTCCGATAACTTATCACTTAATTCCCTACCCAGTGAAATTCTACCTAGAAACACAACTAGATAAGAGAAACCCATCTAAATTTCTAAATTACCTCAGTGTTATCTAACAGTCACAACCTCTAGTGACTGTATCAAACTGTTCAATTGAAAGATAACCCTTATGGTGCAACATTCTTCAAGACAAATCAGATATAGAGAATAGGTTCTTGAGTTCTTGCAACTATCTGAAGCTGCACTTTCTGGTGTGACATTTTGACATTATCTTTCTTGAACCCAAGCAAAAAGATAATCAATTAAATACTTGCTAAGGCCACAAATAGCAATTGATTTTAAATCCCAATTCTGTATTTTCCAGTCACCAAATGTCAGTAGACTCCCTTTTTGGCTAGAGAATTACAATGTTGAGACATTAGGATTAACATTCATGACTCAACTTGCTTCTTGATACACAACCTCTTGACAGTCCAGTGTTCTCTTTGGTGTTCAGACTAGGAAAACCATATCCTCCTAAATCTTCCAAAAAGACTCTTCACTAGATGATCCCTCTACAACTGTCCAATCCTTACAGACTCCTATTTCTTCAGTTTGACACCCCTCCTTACTCTAGCTATAAGATCAGGAATAAGACATCCAGCACCACCTAGTAAGAAATATTCAGAGCATAAATCTTCCTTAGAAGACCATCTTCATACAAACCAGTAATATTCTTGGATAATCAGGATCACTTTCTAAGAGTTAGAAACCTCATGTAATTGCTCTTGAGATCAGTAGGAAAAATTTCTCCACAAAGATCCAATGTCTTCACACTCATAAGAATGCTTTGACATTGACTAGCTTTTACTCCACTTCTATTCTAGTTGAATGTTGGTATAATTGTGCTGACATTTGACCAACCATACCCTTCCTTCTTTTCTATTCCATAATAGACTGCCTTCCAAGAATTCTAATAGGGAATCCTTAAACATAGACAATCTCTTATAGGGTTGGGAGCAAAAATAAATTGCTCTTGTCTTTCTTCAATGGTATGACATTCTCATGTCACACTTCTTAAATAAGTACCCGTGGATCTTCTTCTTGACCATCTTCTCTTCTGAACTCTATTTATTAAACACATTCAGAAGTGCCTTTATGAGTGGACTTGAGAGAAAACTCATGCATCTTGGGCTACTTTAAACGTGACATAGGGTGTTTAAAAAATCCATAGATCATGAATTTGATAAACAAGACCTCAACTCAACCTTTTTCCTCCTATTACCCTTCATGGTACCAGGTTGAAACTATCTTCCAAGCAACATAGGAAGATCCTTCAGGGGAAGCCAGATCACAATGCTCTTTCCTTTATATCACTCCCAGCTAGTGATGGCGAGAACATCTATAGAGGTTGACACCATCTTCAACAAACGCCAGGTAAGATGTCAGAGCATCTTATAAGGCACCATGAATAACAATAGCATCATTACCAGCAACAGCGGTAGAATCTTCACAGAAGTATCAGTCAACCATCAGTAGTTGTCAGGCTGGCTTCAAAAAGCTATCATCCTAGCTTCCAATCCCCTTGAACACAACAATAATGGATGGTCTGATCATACAATCTCCTACCTTGTTCAAAAGACCAGAAAGTATCTTCCCTAGAACTCATCCAGAAATAGAATAAGATGCCTGCTCTGATACCAATTAAAATTCTAGAATGCAGATCTCAGATGTCCTAAGAAATGTGAAGACATTGATATCTGCTTTACTAAACAAGGACAGAACAAGAACATTCTGATATCTCAAGGTCATAACAGTGTCATGACAAATGTTTCAACATCTGTCAAGACATATATTTTAGAGCATAAGAACAGACTGAATTATACATAGCAGAATGATAAATAACACAAGATATGATGACCCAGTTCGGCGTACACCAACACCTACATCTGGGGGCTACCAAGCCATGAATTAATTCACTATTAGTAGTATTAATTCTAAGTATACAACCTCCGGTAACTTATCACTTAATTCCATACCCAGTGCAATACTACATAGAAACCAATCTAGATAAGAGAAACCCATCTCAATTCCTAAATCATCTAAGTGATATCTAACAGTCATAACCTCTAGTGACTGTATTAAACTGTTCAATTGAAAGACAACCCTTTCAACACAATATTCTGTCAATACTCTTGACTAACTCTAACACTTGAATTTTCTTAAAAGCTTAATCCTAGAACAATATACAATTCATTACCTACAGGTTTCTGAATATGAAAAACTATGTCTACCACAATGTATCAAACCGATACAATGGGTGACTTACAATACAGAAAGCACACGACTCTCAAAGCCCTAAACCCTTATTTTTGCTTTACAAAAGTATTAACAAGGACTAGTAATTTGCCCTAGGTATTGGTCTTCCTTTTATAATCTTCAGCTGTCCACGAGCTTTAAAACCTCTGTCCAATCATTCCTTGATTCGTGTTCTGATTGCGCCTTAAATCTTGGAACAGATCTGTAGCAAACATGCTGTATCATACCAGGATGTCGAGTCCTCAAGATAGGACATCTTGTCCGACATGTTGTTCTTTACAAATTTCTTCATGTTAGGACATCTTGTTCAACATCATGTTTTACCAAAATTTAGTCAAATCTTAGAGCCTTCAATCTCCCCCTTTTGACAAATTTTGGCTAAAACTTCTTTTGCACAATAAACCCAAGAAATCAAGGAGCAGAAAAAGTAGAAAGTCCTGAAGTCATTTCAGCCGGCCTATGACGAGTTTAGCAGAAAATAATGTGACTTCTGGAAGCTTTCCTTCTTCCTGTACAACACACACCACCTGTTGTATGACATGTACCCTTTGCCCTGGTGTACATGAGGAAGAAGATGCAAGACACTCCCCCTCAGCACCAGTCCCAATTTACCATCCTCCATTATCCAGATGAAGGCTCAGAAGACCAACCCCCAACTCCGGATAACTCAGGACACAAGACACAACTGTGTTCATAACTCAGATCAAAAGACACAAAAAGAAGACTCAGAACAAAAAGAACTGAGACACAGACAGGATGTTAGAATATTCTATCTAACATCCTTGCAAAACAACTGCAAGAATAGACTCAAGACACAAATGAAGACCAGTCATGTGTTGCAAGAAACAACACACAACTGAGATAAACACACAACCTATCTCCCCCTTTTTAGCCAAAAATTGACAAAAGTATCCAACATAATTCCATACCCAAATAGTACTCACCCAAACCCGAACAAATGCCATAAACTCACGACACAACAAAAACATAACCTGAGACAAAAGAAGCAAACACCCCTTTTAAATACCCAAGCAGTTTCCTTAGGAATTAATGAGCCATTGATGTTACCGAAGATCAATTCAATGAGGACATAAATTGAGGAAGATAACTTCAGCATAAATGAATGTGCACCGCCCAACTCAGTTTTGACTATTTCTTCTTTAATAAGAACCGTCCAAAGAATATGCATGTACCGAAGAGACATGTTTTGCCGCCTTCTTTAAGGCACGTTTTCCACCGTCCAAGGAACACCGTCCATATAGAGCCACTTGTAAACAAACACGAGTCCTGAACAATGTATTGACACCCATTCAGACCTTGTCTACTCTCTCTTGTAAACTCTGAAGCATAGTCACAATGCCTTCCAATGAACCCCATGCATACTCCTTTCAGCCAGAATTAAAAAAAAACTGACCATGATGTCATGGCATTATGTCTGACATTATAACCTCACATGAATTATATGAACATCTTCATGCTCATAAGTGAGAAAATACCAGGATCACCATCCTTGTACCATAACTAATAAACTCTTGGATTCAGACCAAGTAACACCATTGATCACTCTCCCCTGAACACATCCACACAGTGTACAAATCCATCTTGAATCTTACAGCCATAGACAACCTTGGTCTTTGAGAATAAATCCAATCAACCTGAAATGCTCACATCCCCGAAAGAGACATACAAATTCTCTTCACTCCTTGGTTAGTCAAGATGTCATCCACACTTGAAAGACATCAAACCCTTCTACATATGAAAAGAGATACATCCTGGGCCTGCTTCCTTCTCAAGATTCAGCCTGATAAAATCTTATCTAGAGATACTTCCTACCATCTACTCACAGATAATTAGAATTCACACAGTCTTGACCAGTAGCTCTATGCCATACTCCACAATGAATAGATATAGCTCTAAAAATGAAAATCAAACTCAGTCATCCTCCAAGAATAACCCATTGCAGAAATGATGTTCTAACATCATTGAGGACATCAGTCTCAATCAGAGGAGCCATGTACTTTGATTCTTGAAATACCAATCACAAGACTTACCATTTGTATAGTAATTATTACACTTTGTTAAGGTACACATGAAGATCTTAATATGATACACACTCGCATCGGCTTAAATCTTCACATGAATCAGAAAACCACTGAGGGAAATAAACTCTCATGCATCTCATGAAGCTTCTACCAGAAACATAATGTGTAACCAAACTATCTAATGTTAAAGACATCAATCATCCTTAAGTACCTTGGAATTTCTTCTACACGCACCAAGGCATGGACAGAAACAATTTGTCCGTTAAATTTCTGACTACAGACCGTCATAGAGTCAAGAACACGATCACTTGCAAGATCAAATGTTCCAAACATATAATGCACACATTTCTTGGACCCTAAGCAATAGAAAACCACCCTTGAGAATACAAATAACTTTGGTTATTTGACACAGCTCCCTACAAGGATGATCAATCAGAGTTCTAGAAGAGTGGTCTTTTTATTCACCAGATCTTCCAATTCTAACTCCTCCATGCTCCAGACATAATTCTTGAAAATATCATCCAACCTTACAAGATTTTTCTATCTCAACAGAACAAGAGTTCCATGTTCTCATAGACTTGAAACTTATATTCAAGTTTGAATAAATAACCTACATCCTGTGTTAAGAAAAACAACAACCAGTCTTCTGAAAAACCATCTCGATCAATTACTTCTTTAAGAGCAGAAGAATCTTCAAGATATCTGAGAAAAGGTCCTAGATATTTGATTTTGACCTCCATATAGTCTGGTTGAGATGCCTTTAATAGTCCTCCACTAGGAATTAGCACACATACTCCTATAAGAGATACTGGAGCATAGCTTCTGCACCCCTATGCACTTAGATCAGAAATAAACTGACCCAAGGAATGTTCATCAAGATGATCATGTGTCAATCTTTACTTCCACTAGCACACCTACCCATAACAAGTTTCTTGGATAGTGACTTCCTAGACTGCAAATCAAATGTTTCTTCAAGTCCAGTCTGAAGAAGATTCCCAACACTTTTGATCAACACACATTTGTCTAGCATCCAGAGGATATGCTACATCACTCCTTTATCCAAGAAGTTCACTCCTTGGATGAACAGGATTCTGCACACACTCTTCTGGAATGATGTTTCAACATCTGGTTGAACATCTGATCATTGAAATTGATTCTGAAGCCATTACTAGAATTACACACCTTGATTACATTTAAGAACAAGATAAGGACCTTTTGAGAAATTCACAGATGATACCAACTATATCCATTCTTCAAGACAAATCAGATACAGAGAATAGGTTCTTGAGTTCTTGCAACTATCTAAAGCTGCACCTTCTGGTGTGACATTTTGACATCATCTTCCTTGAACCCAAGCAAAATGATAATCAATTAAATACTTTCTAAGGCCACAAATAGCAATTGATTTTAAATCCTAATTCTGTATTCTTCAGTCACTAAATGTCAGTAGACTCCCTTTTTGGCTAGAGAATTACAATGTTGAGACATTAGGATTAACATCCATGACTCAATTTGCTTCTTGATACACAACCTCTTAACAATTCAGTGTTTAGACTAGGAAAACCATATCCTCCTAAATCTTCCAAAAAAACACTTCACTAGATGATCCCTCTACAACTGTTCAGTCCTTACAGACTCCTATTTCTTCAGGTTGACACCCCTCCTTACTCGAGCTATAAGATCAAGAATAAGACATCCAACACCACCTAGTAAGAAATCTTTAGAGCATAAATCTTCCTTAGAAGACCATCTTCAGACAAACCAGTAATATCCTTGGATAATCAGGATCACTTTCCAAGAGTTAAAAACCTCATGTAATTGCTCTTGAGATCAGTAGGAAAAATTTCTCCACAAAGATCCATTGTCTTCACACTCATAAGAATGCTTTGACATTGATAAGCTTTTACTCCACTTCCATCCTAGTTGAATTTTATTACAATTGTGCTGACATTTGAACAACCACACCCTTCCTTCTTTTTTATTCTAGAATAGACTGCCTTCCAAGAATTCTGATAGGGAATCCTCAAACATAGACAATCTCTTATAAGGTTGGGAGCAAAAATAAATTGCTCATGTCTTTCTTCAATGGTATGACATTCTCATGTCATGCTTCTTAAATAAGTACTTGTGGATCTTCTTCTTGACCATCTTCTCTTCTGAATTCTATTTATTAAACATATTCAGAAGTGCGTTTATGAGTGGACTTGAGAGAAAACTCAAGTATCTTGGGCTACTTTAAATGTGACATAGAGTGTTTACCAAATCCATAGATCATGAATTTGATAAACAAGACCTCAACTCAACCTTTTTCCTCCTATTACCTTTCATGGTACCAGGTTGAAACTATTTTCCAAGCAAAATAGGAAGATCCTTCAGGGGAAGCCAGATCACAATGCTCTTTCCTTTATATCACTCCCGGCTAGTGATGGCTAGAACATCTATAGAGGCTGACACCATCTTCAACAAGCGCCAGGTAAGATGTCAAAGCATCTTATAAGACACCATGCGTAACAATAACATCATTATCAGCAACAGTGGTAAAATCTTCACAGAAGTATCAGTCAACCATCAGTAGTTGTCAGGCTGAATTCAAAAAGCTATCATCCTAGCTTCCAATCCCCTTGAACACAATAATAATGGATGATCTGATCATATAATCTCCTACCTTGTTCAAAATACAAGAAAGTATCTTCCCTATAACTCATCCAAAAATAGAACAGGATGTCTGCTTTGATACCAATTGAAATTCTGGTATGCAGATCTCAGATGTCCTGAGAGATGTCGAGAAATTGATCTCTGCTTTACTAAACAAGGACAAAATAAGAACATTGTGATATCTCAAGCTCATAACAGTGTCATGACAAATGTTTCAACATCTGTCAAGACATATATTTTAAAGCATAAGAACAGACTGAATTATACATAGCAGAATGATAAATAACACAAGATATGATGACCCAGTTCGGTGTACACCAACATCTACATCTTGGGGCTACCAAGCCAGGAATGAATTCACCATCAGTAGTATTAATTCTAAGTATACAACCTCTAGTAACTTATCACTTAATTCCCTACTCAATGCAATTCTACCTAGAAACCCATCTAGATAAGAGAAACTCATCTCAATTCCTAAATCACCTCACTGATATCTAACAGTCATAACCTTTGGTGATATATCAAATTGTTCAATTGAAAGACAACCCTTTCAACACAATATTTAGTCAATACTCTTGACTAACTCTAACACTTGAATTTTCTTAAAAGCTTCATCCAAGAACAATATACAATTCATTACCTACAGGTTTCTGAATATGAAAAACTATGTCTACCACAATGTATCAAACTGATACAAAGGGTGACTTACAATACAAGAAAGCACACGACTCTCAAAACCCTAAACCCTTATTTTTGCTTTACAAAATTCTTAACAAGGACTAGTAATTTTCCCTAGGTGTTGGTCTACCTTTTATAATATTCAGCTGTCCATGGGCTTTGAAATAAAGAATTTAAACTAAGTCTCTTAGGCTAATCTTCGGTCGCATCCCTTGGGTGATACTTTAGGTTGGATCCCGCCCGAGGAAATTTCTAGTCCCTCAGGAGAGGTTATGTATTGAGCCTAAATGATGATACTATGAGTCCCTCATGCGAGGCATTAAGATAAGTCTCTTAGGCTATACTTTTGTTTCGTCCCTTGGGTGAGACTTTAAGTTGGATATATCCTAAGGAAATAATAAGTCCCTTAGGCGAGGTTATGTATTGAGCTTGACTAATTAAACTATAAGTCCCTTAGGTGATGCATTAGGCCTCTCAAGTGGGACTTCTATCAAGCCCTAAGACAAAACTTTAAGCGAAGTCTTTAAGGATATACTTCAATTGTATCCCTTGAACGAGACTTTAGGTTAGATATCGCCCAAAGAAACTTCAAGTCCTTCAGGCGAGGTTATGTATTGAGCTTGACTGATGAGTGTGAGGGAAAGGTTCCTTAGTACTTGTTTTAATGATGTCATAACTAGTAATATCTCGTACTTGTGTATATTAGACGGTATCATCACGTCTTAGATTGCATTCATCCTTTAATATGCATAAAATAATCCACACACGCGTGTCTATGCATATAGGATCATCCCATATATGAAAATTGTGCATTGGATCATGTTGGATACCTTAGGTCAACTCATAAAGGGCTATAGGTCGACTCAAATACTTACAAAAATGTGTTTTTTTGCTTTCTGGTGTCTTTGCATCGACTCACAGATATGTGGAGGTCGACGCATGCTGTTGAATAAACAAATTATTGCACTCGGGTGTCCTTGCTTCGACCCAGAGATGTGTGGAGGTCGACGCATATTGAAAGAAAAACAATACTTTGTTCTCGGGTGCCCTTGCATCGATGCATGGCTTGGTTCAGGTCGACGCATGGCTTATATTTTTGCGCAAATTTGCATTTGGGTATGCTCAGGTCGACTCATGGAGTGCTGAGGTCGACCTTGAAGGTTAAGAAAAACACAAGAAAGGGGGTTTGAAATGGGTTTTAAATTTTTTAAACAAAGTGTATAACACACACACGCTGACAAGGTATAAAGAGAAAGAACAGAAATGTTTATCTTGGTTCATTGTTAACTAAGCTAATCTAGTCCACCCACCAAGGTGATTTTACCTTATCACGAGGACTTAATCCACTAATCTTTGACAAGATTACAATAACCTCTAAGTCATCAATGACTTAGACCTCTCGAGTCTCCTGACTAATCACACTTAGTCACTCAAGGAAAAACTTACAAACAACCTCTAAATTGTTCAACAACAATTTAGACTTCTCGAGTCTACCGACTAAAACACTTAGTCACTCAAGGAAAATCACTTAGAAAAATTACAAGAGTGTTTACAATATTGCTTCTTAATAAGCATGTTGAAACAAATTTAAGAGCAGTATTTCTACACAGATATGAGCAACAACTCTTTGTGTCTTTGAGATTCTTTAACAGAGTATATACTTTCAGCATTTTGACTTGTAAGATTGTTGTTCTCTGTAATGCAGCATGGTCTTCTATTTATATCTTCCTTGAAGGATAAGAATGTCTTTTGATTTTGCCACCTGTCTTCAACGGCAGAATTCCTGAAGAGCAGAAGTAGTAAAAGCTTAGAAATAGAAAGCCTTCTGGTCAATTCTGAGCAAAATCTCAGCTTTACATTTTTTAGGAAAGAGCCGTTTGTACGGATTCTTGGTCTTTGTGTTTTACTTTGGAATTTGAGCTTTTGATCCTCATCATGTAATTTGAACTTAAGGGTTGATCAGAGTCTTCAGAATCCTTTCTTTAGAAACGAACGCCATTTTGAGACGCACGTATATTCTTCATAAAAAACCTTGATATGTATCAGAATCTTGTGGAGTGGCGCTCAAATTTAATTTAATTTAGAATTGTATATCTACGCGCTAAAAATAGAATTAGAGTACCACATTATTACATATAAAATATATGCATTGTTATTATCAAAACTTAGATATTATATTCAGAATCAAGATCTTGTTCTAACAATCTCCCCCTTTTTGATGATGACAAAACCATGTATTTTGATGAAACAATGTATATGCTTTAAATGTACTAACGAAATCAGAGTTAAGTTTTAGAATACTTCCTCTGAGATAGACAATCTCTCCCTGAGCTTATATCTCATGTTTTTCTTCTTCTGAGTTTAATTTTTTTTGCATTGTTTGCCACCAGAAGCTTCTAATCTACAATTTCTTTCACATGCTTGTATATATGGTGTTAGAATGTGAACATGAGTTTAGAGAGCAGATATATATCAAAATCATTTCTACTTATACTCCCCTTTTTGTCATAATCAAAAGATTTTATAAAAAGATTGAGAATACATGGAAGAGAAAATATAGACACAAAACGAAATTGACAAGGGTAAGCCTTAAGGTGCCTAGGGAAGGGAGGTAGAAGGAGTCCTTGCAAGAAGTTCAGCGAGCATATCCTTGATAGAAAGATTCACTTCTTCTTGATTATTTAACCTTTCTTTCACTGTTTTCTGAGTGTCTTGTAAGTTTACCAAGGTTTGAGCCATGATTGGGAGAAGATTATCATCAGAGACAGGTTTTTCAGCAGCGGCTCATAGAACAACTTCTCTTTCTACAACGACTTTTATTTCAGCTTCCTTTTGAGCGATCTCAACAACAATTCTCTCAGCTTCCTTTCTTGCTTCTTCATCAAGCCTTTCTTTTTCTTTCCTCTCTTCTAGTCTTATTTCTGCTTGACTCATGAACTCCTCCTTAACTTGATCTGAGAAACACTTTATTTCTTGGAATTTTTCTGTTAGCCAAGTGGTAAAGATATCCCAATTTGTTGTCAGAAGGTTAGGATCGTCACTGGAATTTGAGTCTTCATAAAGACCTTGAGCTTTAGTGACAGCTTCTTCCACCAAGCTAGAAAAAATATCAGCCAATGTTTTGCTGGGAGGTGGAGAATCAGAAGGCTGAGAGTCATGAATAACTTCATCATCAAACGCAGATTCTGTGGGAGAGTCTAGAGAGACATGATGTGGTAAGGTTGGTGGGGTAGACATGGTTTCTGCTAAAGTTATGATGACAGTAGGAGACATAGTTTCTGAAGGTGATATGGAAACATGTGGAGCTGATGATGAGAAGGCATATTGTAAAAGAGATACAAAAATGGGCGAGGTGGAGATTATTGTTATTGAGGAGGTTGTCAATTTGGATTTTTCAAGAGGAGCGGAAACACAAGGCGGTGTAGGTGGGATTACGAGGGTAGTAACACTGGTTGAGAATGATGGTGGTAGGGGAGGAATATTTGAAACAAGGATTCCTATATCGGACCCAGAGGTAACCAGTGCTGAGGAGTCATAAATTATAGTTGTTGAAACGAAAGAAACAGCAGTTACAGAGTTCATGGAGGAATTTCCCAATTCCTTATGCCTAACTTCTTTTTCTTTGCAACCATAACCTTTGAGGAAACATGCTTCCTCTTGTAAAGGTTAGGTGGTTTAGCTAGAAGTTGATCAAAAAAGATTACAGACACATCATGACCTTCTTGTGTAAGCTGGTCTAAATAAGCCTGTAAGACCTCTGGTGGGTCAATTTGGGTGAAAAGAGGAAATTTGTCAACACTTAATCTTTGTCCCTTGATACTTTCAAGTTCTTTATCCATTGTAGGTTCAACAATGATTTCTTTGATAATAGTCATGCTCTTGATATTCTTGACATTGAAAGGTTTTCCAATGTCTTCACCAAGATCATCAACTAGGTTATGAGTAATCAGATGATCCACAAGACCACTCTCCATTAGAATATCTGAAATGAGTCTTCCAAAAGGAATATGCCCTTTTGGTTTATCCCTAGAATCTCTAACAGAGTCTCGAAGAAATTTGAATAGAATGGAGGGAAGATCCATTTTCACTCCTTATTATAGAAAGTACAGCATGTACTTTTGATCAGTGTTAGCATAGTCGGAGGAACTTGTTGAAGGTCTGGTGTGGATACAACCCAGAATAATCTTGAACCAAATGCGAGATTGTTGGACAATTATGTTGCCTTAGGTTTTGATTTCTCATTAGAATGTTGAGTGTAGATTGAAGGTATGACTGTTTTATTTAGGTAAACTGTCTTATTGCTCATGTTGTAGACACGTTTGCCTTTATTGTATTTCATTTTTAGTAGACTAACAATTGATTTTTCAGTGATGACAATCCTCTTTCCCTTAATATCCGAAACAACATAATAATCATCTGCATTAGCATGAACCTAGAAATCTCTTACCAGAGTTGTGTAAACAGGACCGAAAAGACGCTTGAAATAGTTTTCCCAGTCTTGTTTCCTTACATCAGTAGTCAAATTTACACCATTTACTTTTAGGTTTTCGAAGTCAACTAAGAGTTCACAGCAAACTTCCAATTCTTCAGGGTCTATCTTCAGATAAAGTTCTTCGGGTCGATCTAGAATATGAATCTGCTATTGTTGAGGAGCGGCCATGGTTTGGGGCAAGACTTGAGATAACGGAGATGTGAGGTTTGTATCAGATTGTTGAGAAGAACTTGTCTGGAGTTCCATTTGTTTAGAGAAATTATATAGAGCTTGTTGTTGAGCATCCTTGAATGACAAAATTTCTTAAAGAAGACAGTTGGATTTGAAGTTTTAGGGTTAGAGGGTATGAAGTGGAGTGAATAGAGTGTGATAGTGAGTAATAAAGAAGAGAATTAATTACTGTTTCTTGAAAAAGGGAAAAGTAATAATGATTTTAACCTACTCTCAAGACATCCCAATGCTCAAGGTGTCACTCAATCATCAGAATATGATTTACACGTGTAAGAGTGAATCATAGCCGTCAGTTTGAATTTTCACCGTTTTGATGCTATCGAGATAAGAAAACCAAAAGGTTTTCGATTTGAGATGTTTAAGACAGTTTCTAACTAGTAGAAACCTCAGAAACACATTAAAATTCATAACATCAGAATCATAATTTTACAGAAGGTGATTAACAATAGAAATTTCATTCTAGACAAAACTCCATTTTCAAATGTTTCAGAATGAATAATAATCTATCTTCAGCTAGGGGTTTTGTAAAAGTATCAGCCCATTGATGATCTGTATCAATGAATTGTAAAGAAATAGTCTATTTCTGAACATAGTCTCTAATAAAATGATGTTTAATTTCTATGTGTTTAGCCCTAGAATGCAAAATAGGATTCTTGCTTAAACAAATAGCTGCAGTGTTGTCACAATAAATAGGAATTTTACTCTCATATATTTGAAAGTCTTTAAGCTGATTTTTCATCCAGAGCATCTGAGTGCAACAAATTGATATTGAGATATATTCTGCTTCTGCAGTAGATAAGGCAATTTTAGATTGTCTTTTTCTTCCCCAAGAGACGAGAATGCTACCCAGAAACTGACTGTTCCCAGAAGTGCTCTTACGTTATATTATGTCTCCAGCATAATTTGCATTACAGAAACCTGATAGCTTGTATTCTGATGTTTTCTCATACATCAACCCAAGGTTAGAAGTTCCTTTCAGATACCTTCGAATTGTCTTAACAGCAGTTAAGTGACTTTCCCTTGGGTCTGATTGAAAACGACCACAAAGACATACACTGAATAAAATATCTGGTCATGAGGCAGTCAGGTAGAAAAAAGAGCCTATCATACCACGATAGAGCTTCTGACTCTTGAAAAGTATTTCGGGGGTGTTTTATCGTATCCACAGGGATTGTATGTGTATTACCGCCGTTCGATAGTCGAAATCGTTTTAAACTTAGAGTAACAAATATTTTGGTTGTTTTGTAATATATCGTTTGCATAAGAATTTAATAGTAATGGTAAAGGAATTGGTTTTAAAGATTTGGTAAAAGCATGCCAAGATTAGGGTCCAATAATCCGTTTTATATGTATTTACTCGATAAAGGATGTGAACTTGTTAACAATGAATATAATCACATATCTTATCAACAAGTTTATCTCTAACACTTGTTGTGGGATTTATCATATTGATCCTTAGATGATCTCTCACTCCAACTATCAATATGATAACATTCAAGATCAATATTTATGAACATCAACTCTCAAAACTATCTCTAGCCTCATGATTATTGATGAATTGAAACTTAGGTCAAGTTTTAGAACATATTTCTCAATCATGAACCAAAACAAAATATAAACCATACAAACAAAGTTTTTCACCTATATTAATCATCAACAAGGTTCACAGACTAAATATCAAGATCAATACATACAAAATGATGGATTACCTACCACTAATCTTGACACAAAAGTGTTTAGCTTCCCATTGTCATGGTAGCTTGATCAACAAGTAAGAAAAGAATCTTTGATACCATCAAAGTCGAAGAATCGAGGATTGATGCTCCAAAGATTTGAATCTCACTTCTCCTTGAAATCCTAAGGTTTTCGACCTAGAAAACCCTTTTCTCTCTTTAGAAATGCTGAAAAGTGAAAAGTACAAGTTGTTGGAAAATATCTTTAAGAGAAGATATTTATAAGAAGTGTATATGGGCAGTAAGTGGCATCGCGCTTAGCGCCATCAGAAGCGCGCTAAGCGCGATCAGTAGAAAACAGAGTACTTTGCCCAAAAAGAACGCTAAGCGCGGTAACATCCCGCTTAGCGCGGTTTGAGACTTTAGCTACTGGAAGTCGATGAAAAAGCGCACTGAAAATCCCGCTCAGCGCGGTTTTGGTCTTTTGCTACTAGAATCTAGTGTGTGTGCGCTAAAAGCGCGCTGAAAAACTTGCTTAGCACGTTGTGCTGACACAAACTCTTCGAAAATGCTCTTTCTGGCCTTCTATCCTTCACCGATTGATCCCAACATCCAATATAAGTAAGAATATCTGTAAAAGAGCATCAAAATGATCATAATATACAATATATACAATAAAATCGGAAATTAGCATAAATATTCTAAAACTACTAGATATTTTACTAAATTAACAAAGAAACCAATTGAAAGGGCCATAAAATATAGTCAAAAGTATGCACAATTTGGCCCTTAACAACTCTCCCCAACTTATTATTTTGTTTGTCCTCAAACAAAAGTGTCTCGAATTAGAAACGAACCCAAAACCCGAACAAGAATTCAGAATCAACTCAATAGAACAACGACAATTTTATGGTTCAAAAAGTAAAAGTAACAACAAGATAACTTATCAAAGTCTAAACAAATCATGAAGATGAAACTATTGCTAAGTGAACAAACACACATCAAAACTTCTTGAGCAATACAAGTTAAAAAACGAATCACACATAGGCACACATTCATCAATTGATGAAAACAAAATGAGGTTTTATCACTCATCAAACAATCATGCAAACATTTGGAACCAATTATGCATTCAACAAACAACATGCATTAAAGAGTGAAAAAGAAGGAATCACAAGCTCTTCTAAGGTTGTAACTTGGTTTGGCTACAAGGAAGGGCCATTTATCAAAGTCAGTGAAACAAAATTGCCTACCCCTAAAGAGCATTCCACCTTAAAATCAAAGCACTTCAAGACCTTAATCTTCTTGTTTTCTTTGGAGGCATCATTACAACATTGAGCTTTTTGTTGGCAATTCATTCCTAAATTTCCTTTATTTTTTGCTTATTATTATTTTTTCTTTCAAGCTCTTTCATCAATCAAAACCACCTTATTATATATATATATATATATATATATATATATATATATATATATATATATATATATATATATATATATATATATATATATATATATATATATATATATATATATATATATATTTTCATGATGCCTCAATCTACCTTTTTCTCTCCCCAACTTAGAACACAACCAAACATGATAATTAGGAACGCTCTCACACATCTAAGGCAAGGAACAAACTGCAAAACCATACTTAAGGTTGAGGTTCAAAAAGTTTCACAACAAAATTCCAAGATCCCATTCAAAATTATGCACAATATTTACACATTTTAATTATTCACACAGATCTCGAAATGAAGGCTCAAAAAGGGGTTTACAAATACTCGCTCACTCACACGGTAGATTGATCCTTCTTATTTGGTTAAGTGGTTTTTCTCATAATGCACAAAAATTTTCTTGATCCTTTTCTTCCTTTTTCACAAATTAATACACAAGCATGATTTCAACATAATCAGAACGAGTCAAACAAGAATGCCAAAATCTTGTATATATTATACAATGAAAGCTTCCTCACAATGGCAATGTTCTAAATGATTCAAAAATGAACAAGTATTTCAAAAGAAGTAATGACTACAAATTACACTCATCACAAGTTTCATTTCCATACTTAGTTTAGAAAGCGATAAAAATGTACCTTGCGCGGTACCTTTACTCGATCTTATCATTACCACTCAATTGCAAAATGATTCATCATTCTTGACATTAGTTCACAAGTTCCTTCAAGTTTTCAACTAAGGACCAAATAAAATAAAAAATTTTCTACTAAAATAGTAATTTCACCAAAAACTACTGAAAATAACAACCATAATATAATACCAAAATTCGCGACAACCAAACAATGGTGCCGCATGCGTTCCTCATCCTAAAACGGATGGTACAAAATACTCCAGAAGTACTATGAAAACCAAACAATAATATCCAAATAGTTCAAACATAAACATAAACATAAACATAAAACATAAAAAGATAGAAAAATCAAAGATCACTAATCGGAAGCCTCGGTGCTCTCCTCCTCCTCCCAGATAGTTTCTCCACTATCATCATCATCGTCGTCCGCAGCCATATCCTCATCTACACCAGCATCTTGTCTCTCTGCCTCAGCCTGTGGTACCTGAGCAGCATCTTGAGGTGGAACCCGCCCCCTCTGATAATGATAAGTGTAACACCCCATTTAAATTTATTTAATCGTCGTGTGTTATTTTAATTGTGTGGCCTTGGTAAGGGGTGTGTGGTTGAGTGCGTAGGGTAGAGTGTCCTTAGTTGAGTGTTTAACAACGAAGACATTAGTTTAATAATAATGCACTGATACATAATAATAGGTAGACATAAATAATAATGTTAGTATGGTTATTATTAATGTTATTATTATAGTCACTATTAGTAATATTATTATAAGTATTATTATTAGTATGATTATTATCATTATTAACATTATTATTATTATTATTATTATTATTATTATTATTATTATTATTATTATTATTATTATTTTTATTATTATTAATTAAAAGTCAGAATTTAATTAATAATATTGTTAGTGGGAGGAAAATAAGGAGATTAGGTCCTTAATCTGGTTTAGGGACAGATTTAGTCATAACCACTTTTTCACGTAAAATCGATCATTGTTGTTGTGAATTGGAATGATAATTGTTGTTGTTGTTGCCATATTATACTGTGTTTGCAGATCTGATTTTTGACAGGTTTAAGAGTGACGAATGTAGATCTAATAGGTGATAGTTTGTCTAGTAATAATAG
This sequence comes from Lathyrus tuberosus, assembly GCA_022829125.1. NCBI lineage: Eukaryota > Viridiplantae > Streptophyta > Magnoliopsida > Fabales > Fabaceae > Lathyrus > Lathyrus tuberosus. Next base: position 5,954,067 of record JALAZF010000103.1, read on the forward strand.
GTGAATGATAGATGAACAAATGAATATAATCGATGTTTTAACGGTTAGAATATGGAATAGATTGCGTAGTATAGTCGGGTGATGATGGGATTTAATCAGGAATACTGGTGTAGCGAGCGATTTTTGAACGCGGTTGCGAAGCGCTATCGCTCTTTGGTGTCTACAGCTCGATTCATTTTTTATCCAATTAAAGCTGATGAAGGAAGGGAAATAGATGTCTCAAATTAACCCTGCTTGCAAACTGAGGTTAAACAGTCAAAACTGTTGGTTTACAGATGCTACAAAGATTCGGGGTCTCTATTAGGTTTATTTTTTTAAAAGTGGTGTTCGGTTAATTGGTGGGGGGTTAAGATGTTAGGACGGATATATGAAATTATGGGATTTTGGTTTTTTTGTTTAGTGTGCTCGCTAATATTTTTCTTTCAATCTTATGCCTACGTATTCCCGTTTACCGAAACAGGGAAATCAGAGTGTTCGTAGTTCCTCCTATTCTACGGGAGGAAATGGTGTTTTGGTGTCTTGTTCAAAGCCCAAGACGTGAAGCTAAAGGTGGTTTGTATCTTGTTCAAAGCCCAAGATATGAAGCTGAAGGGTCTATTTGTATCTTGTTCGAAGCCCAAGATGTGAAGCTAAAGGTGTTGTCTTTAGAGAGAATTTGTCATCTCTAAAGAGGGGGTTGTATGTCACAACTGTTTATAAAGGAGAATTACTTTAACCGGGATGTGTGAATCCGGCAATGCCATAATTTCCTTTATAGGAGATTTTTAACCTGAAGGAGAAGACTTTAACTCAGTGTAGAGCAATGCCATCTTTCCTTAGGAATTTTTCATGCTAAAAGTGGGACAGTGGCGTGGATGCAAATAATCCAGAGGCTTGCCGCTTACAGCGATTAGATGAAAGGAAAGGAGTTGTTGATGTTTGTATACTGTGAACGAGGCACAATTTTGATACTAAAAGGTTGATTGGCTCAACCTGGGTTTTCTTATACAAAGCCTAAGAGGAGGCTATTGGCCCAACAAGAGGGAGTTTTTGTGTGTCTCGTACGAAGCCCGAGAGAGAGGCTAAAAGGGTTGACTCAACAGGAGAATCTTTTATACTCAACAAGAGAGTGTTTTTGTATCTCGTACGAAGCCCGAGATGGAGGCTAAAGATGGTGACTCACCAAGAGAATCTTTTATACTCAACAAGAGAGTGATTTTGTATCTCGTACGAAGCCCGAGATGGAGGCTATTGTAACTGTTTCAGTTGAGTGATAGATCCAGTATACTGATTTTAAAGAGAAAATCAGTTCTTATATGAGTAACACTGTACTAAAGGATTTGATTCAGGGATATTTCCTTTTCTTTGAGGAAACGGGACATCCAAAGGGTATTGAGACTGTCCGAGTCTACGGGTTTCCTTCCTATTTTACGAAGGGGTCACTTGAGAATGTCTTTGAGACTCAAGGATATTAGTCTGTCCGTGTCTAGAGTTTCATATTTTGTACTATGCTTTGAGAAACAGTAGTAGACTCTTTGAAAGGACTGTTCTATGAAGATGACTAGGTTCTGTTCCTATACCTCTGGGAGGTCGTCAGGACAATTTGTACGAAGCCCAAGAGGAGGCTGGAAGCTTTTAAGAAGCCGACGGGTCCTTGTGCTAAGCCCAAGAGGAGGCTATCATTCCCAGAGGAAGAGATCATTATACGAAGCCTAAGAGGAGGCTGTGAATACTTATAAGAAGACGATGGGTCCTTGTACTAAGCCCAAGAGGAGGCGGGGATGCTTTTAGGAAGCCTGCGGGTCCTTGAACAATGCCCAAGAGGAGGCCGATGCTTTTAAGAAGCCGATGGGTCCCCAAACCCCGAGAAATTCAAGACAGGCTATTCATGAGGAATAGATCAAGCCAGGAAAGTTCGAGAATTTGGAAGAAACTCAAGAGATGCCATTCACGGAGAAAAGATCATCTCTGGGGAATAGAGTTTCTTGACAAGTGCTTTTAAGAAGCCTGTGGGTCCCTAAACCCCGGGAAATTCAAGACAGGCCATTCACGAGGAATAGATCAAGCCAGGAAAGTCTGAGAATTTGGAAGAAACTCAAGAGATGCAATTCACGGAGAAGAGATCATCTCTGGGGAGTAGAGTTTCTTTGACAACTTCTACGAGTGACAGTCTATGAAAGGGTTCACCGAGAATGCTGCCTTTCATATCTCCATATTATTTAACCCCAAGAGGAGGGAAGACTGTGTCTGGTAATCCTATGGGGATCTAGTTTTGACTATTTCTACGAATAAACGAAACGACTTTACCTAGTTCTAGACGTAGTTGCCGGGGATACTCTAAATATCTATACTATTATTACACAGTTGATATGAGTTTATGAAAGAAGACTTACAGCGAAACAGCCCCACAATACAGTTACATGTATATGAAAGCGGTAAATGAAAGCGTCTAAACACTTACTCGGTTGTAGAGCTTCCATGCTGTTTGGTTAGTTGTTCAACAAAGACAGATTGAAAACAACAGTATATTCAAAATCAAAGGAGAAAGTGCTTTAAAAAAGAAAGATTTGGGGCTTACAGCTCAAGGAGAGGCCCAAGGTTTTATCCGTGAGCGCACTGTTGAATTTGTACAGAGGGACTTATACGAGTGACTGAGGCCCAAAAAGGTTTTCTGTACAAAGGGATGGGTCTTACACTCTCTCAAGAGGCCCAAAAAGTTTTTAAAGAGAAAGAGCGGGGCTTATAACACGAGGGTAGGCCCAAATGATTTTTCCGTTTAAAATGACGATCGCGCCGAGGTTTTCTTTTAACGCAGAGGGACTTATACAATAAGTGAGGCCCAAAGTTGTTTTTGGTTAAAAGGGGATTGGGTCTTACACTCTATTAGATGCCCAAAAGTTTTGAATGGGTCTTATAGCTCAAGGAGAGGCCCAGATGGTTTATTTTTAAACTGGCGACGATCGTGCCGAATTTAAAAATGTACAGAGGGACTTTTACAATAAGTGAGGCCCAAAATATTTCTGTACAAGTGGGTTGGGTCTTACACTCTAATAGAGGCCCAAAAAGTGTTAGAAAATGATTTGTGAGGATTGAATTAATCAAAAACCCTAATTTATTTCCAAAATGTATTTTAATTGAATAAAAATTCAATTAAAATGATAAAAAATTGTTTAACATATGGGAAACAAATTATGATCTTGGATTAATGCTTCAAAAATCAAGTATTGACCTACAAAATAATTAGAAGTCATTAATCTTTACAAAATCAAGAGGGAAAAAATATTTTAAATGTCAAAAACAATTAAAATATTAATTCTTTGCAAAAATATCAATTATATGAAATAAATAATATTTTTGGGATTTTTTGGGAAAATCAAATATTTCAACATTTTTGTGAATTATTAAAAAAAGAATCAACTCAAAATCATAAAAACTCAGAGAGAAATTAATTTTTGAATCAATTAAATAAAAATCACGAAATTCAAATATTCAAATGTTGGAAAATGGCGCCAAGAACAAGGGTAAGAACACGCGCGTGTTCTGAGTTTCCCAGATTTGCATTTTCTATCCAATCTCACTGAATACATAATCATATCATGTAATCCACATACCAATCAACTCGTTTCAACCTCACGATCATGTCTATGACAAATAATTTCATTTAAATTAAACATAAAACAAGAAATCATGAACAATCCTCAAAAACCCTAGATTCTGCATGAAGGCTGAGATTTTTGATACACGATTCAAACAATGCAATTAATTGAGGGGAAACATTCCATGCATGATTATGAACATATGGCCAAATTATTGTGCAACAAAAATTGCATGGATTGAGAGATGACCAAGTTTAGGTTTACCTCTAGGTCGTGACAGCAAGAGCAAATTGATTTCTGAGTTGGAAGTGTTACAGATGAGTTGTGATGATCTGAACAGCTTCCCTACACCCTATGGAGTGTGTTTGAATGCTTGGACTTGATTGAAACTGGCTGGATCACTTCATGGTATCTCAACTGCAACTTGGTTAAAACCTTGAGCAATTGACTGGTGATTCTAAGAAATCAGTGTTCCAGTTGTTGTTTAAGTGTTTAATAAGCTCATATGTGATGTATATGAGGTGTGTGTATGATTGGTTGGATTGGAAAAGCTCTCAAACTCAAAACCCGATAGTGTCTTGCCTTAGAAGGCAAAATTGGAGTGAAAGAAGAGATTTTGAGGAAAGCATCTGTTTGATGGCTTTGGTGTACTCAAACTGATCACAATTGAGCTCTATTTATAGTAGAGCAAGTATGTTTTGCAAGGAATAGTGAATGGCAACTGCTGAGTAGGTTTGGCCAATGTTGGCAAATGAAAATCCAAGTCTCCTCTAGCCATTGACTAGAGGTTAGGGCACAGGCTGCTGGTTCCCTTGGTCTTGGATAAGTCTTGACTAAATTCAGTTGCTAAGAGCTCAGTCCATGCCACCTTGATGCTTCCATTGAATGCTCCAATCCAAAATTGGAGTCTTGTCCCTATTTTGGCAATTCTAGGTTCAACATGCTATTTCTTGTTCCAAAGACTTTGGAGGCTTGGCTCAGTGATTGTCCCTTTTAGATTCAATCCTCAGAGGTGTCCAAGTGGATAGGAGTGTTTGGATTTGGCTGATTTTGGAAAATTGACCAAAAGTGCAAAAATCTGCCTTACCTTGGCAGATTTCAGCAAGGGATCTTGCCAATGTAATATCTCATAGCTCAAATTGAATTTGGTAATGTTCTTGGCCATTTTGGAAAGCCCTTACATGATACAACAACTGTTTGAACATGTTTGGTTTTGATCTCTTTTGAATCCAAGTGAAAAATCCCCCTACATTTGGAAAAAAGTAAAGGCAGATTCTGACTTAGTGAAATTTTCACTAAGTGTTGGAACAAAGTGACTTTTCTTGATTTTGATCACTCCATAACTCAAAATCCATGAGGAATTTGGACATAGGTCAGTATGAAGCTTTTGTAGAGGGAAATGTGATCTACAAATCAAGCTTTGAATGAGGAACAATGGCCTTGTGGTTTAGGAGTTATGGTCCTCCAAAGGTTGCACATTAGTGTCACTTTTTCCATAACTTAGAAATTTTTCTAAGTTTTTATGGTTACCCATTTTACAAGTTATCCCACTTTCTTTGATTTTTCTTGATGAATGTTGATTCAAATCATACATTAACATCATTTTAGGGTTAAAAATCCATTTTGGTGAAAAATCTCAAAAAGTCAAAGTTGACTTTTGTGCACAGTTGACTTTTTATCAGATGAATTCCAAACTGTGCAATTCTTCAGGAAATCATGTCCTTGACCTAAATCAAACTTGATGGACATGTTCCATGGGTATCATAGGGTATATTGAATCATGTCTTAGGGTTTGGGAACTGTCCTGGTCAAAAGTCAAAGTTACAGTTGACTTTCTTCGCGAAACCCTAATTGTGGTGCAGATGAAATTGAGACTTGTTGCTCAAGCTTCTTGGATTAATCCATTGTTGCAAATGGATCAATATAGTATATTAGAGACCCTCAAATCATGTCTTGAGGTCTTGGCTCATGATTTGTCCCAAAAGTCAACTTAGGGGTGAATTAGGTCAAGAACCCTAATTCCTGATTTTTGATGTATGCATCCCCTGAGGTCAAATTGACTTGATGATTGGGTCCATGAGGTTCCATGGAGTATATTAGGTTATATTTTGGATCATTGGCTTGTGCCCAGATGAAAAATTTCCATCTGGAGGCCCTGGTCGACCAAAACCCTAATTTGGTGACACTGTCGATCTTGAGACTTGATCCACCTAGAAGGGAGCAGCCTTGTGCTTAATCCTTGAAGTGGGAGTCCTCTTGATCCATTGTGGATGTTTGAGAGGTTAGACAAGTTGAAGATCAATACATTCCTTGATTGATCCTTTGTCTAAGGCTCTGAGAGGGCTTAAAACCCTAATTTTGATTGTAGTGAATGCTCAACAACCCTTGAGGCATTTGATGAGGCATGATGGTTCATCCATATTGTGATGATGATTGACACAATCATGGGAATCTTAGTGGTCAAAATTTGTGGTATGACAGATGCCCCTATTTAATCTTCTTGGACCCGAAGGTGTGAATGACGAAGGTATTCGGGCATTCGGGGTGCAAGAGGATTAAATATCGGAATACCCAAAATTTTGATGGCTATGAATGACAGCTTGCGCATTCATCTTCTTTTGCTAAGCAATGATGCTTATAAAAGGTAGAATTCCCGTCGATCCTGGTTTCCTACCAAGGAACTGGTCTCAGTTTTCTTTTGAAATAAACCTCCCCTCGATCCTGGTTTCCTACCATGGAACTGGTCTCAGTTTCCGATTTAAACTTCCCCTCGATCCTGGTTTCCTACCAAGGAACTAGTCTAAGTTTCCTTTTGAAATAAACCTCCCCTCGATCCTGGTTTCCTACCAAGGAACTGGCCTCAGTTTCTGATTTAAACTTCCCCTCGATCCTGGTTTCCTACCAAGGAACTGGTCTAAATTTCCTTTTGTCAATAAACTTTCTTGACAAGGGACGCTATATGTAGTGGTTTTCCTCAAACTTCTCGCTGAATTTTCCTGGGGAGATGCCATTTGAGTGGAAAAAGTTTTGATGTCAGACTTGCTGGGGAACCCATTCGTCTGAATTGAGAGGTACACAAACTTCTCTGTTTTGGGAGACGCCATTTGTCGACTCTATCTAGGGAAAATGAGTCTCTTGAGAGACTGCTTCCGCTTGGGGGCTTACATTATAATTTTCTTGGGATCTTCCTGAAGAAATGCCATATGATGGGCTCCAATTTTGAGGTGCCGATGACCTCTTCATCAGCGGTCTTTTGGAGAAAGGCAGCTGTACTGCCAAATCTCTGCTTAGGAGGCCTTCTCTGGGGATTTTTCTTTAATCCGGGAAAGCAAGAATATCATCCTCGATGGCGAAGAGTGACATCTGTAGAAAGCTTCTCTGGCTTTTCAGAGGTTCAAGTTATCAAAGTGGTCGAGTGCTGATTCTAATCCAGAGATACACTGGAGGCGAGATTGTTCAAATGCAGCATTTCCTGACGAGGCAAGAACTGACAACTCGATTGAGAAAACTGTTATCACTAGGGGACAAGACCGACTAGAGTGATAGTGATGCAATATGAAATGTGAATGCAAATCAAATGCATGATGTATGTATGTATATGCTGACAAGACTGACGCGACATACAGACTGTCGAGTGAACACGACTGGATACTCGGCCATCGCGGGGCGAAGAAGTACCGTTGGTAAAAAAAAGTAGCAATTCTACCTTGCTTAGGAGGAATAGTCCCTGCGGGGAATACCGTTGACCGGGCTTAGGAGATAAGAACTCGGTCGAGGGTATCAGATGGGAAAGCCGCATCTCATACTGCTGATCTTTCGTTCAGGCGTACTGGCCTAGAAGGAGTACTTTGATTCTGCACTTTGAAATTCAAACGCCTTTGGAGACGCGATCGACGTTATTCCAATGTTCAACAGTCAAAAGCAATTGCCATCTTTAATTTAAAAGCAGAAAAAGTTTTAACAAGTAAATTCATTTTTGTTTCATTTCAAGAATCGCTAATCATGTTAAAACGCCATTATGTAAAGCTAAAACAAATAAGAATTACAAACAAAAGCACAAGGGCTCAAATTCTATTGATAAGATGGAGATCAGCCAAACGCGTGATTCCAAAGAGTATATACAAAGTTTGAAAACGGTAATTTACAGGGAAAAGGCTACGTTTAAACATAACGACCACTATCCTTCTACCAACTTTGAATTCGGGACATCCTGAGCTTCTGTCGAAGATGACCTTGACTGGAGTTTTCCTCCGATGGATGATGTAACTGCTGCTGAGGGACTTGCCTCTGTTGAACATAGTTACTTGCCATTATCCCTAATTTTTGCCTGGATTGTACTATGAGATTTCCAATCCATCGGGATGATTTTTTCATGTCTCTAACTTTTGCCTGGACCGCCCTTTCGGGTTTTCAATCCACCGAGATGTTTTTTTTTTTTTTTAGTTTAGGCGAAGTATTTCTTGACTACATCAACATTCGTGGGGTAGGCAAATTCCTCTCCGTCAATGGTTGCAAGCCTCAAGGCACCGCCTGAGAAAGTTTTCGTGACCACATAGGGGCCATCATAATTTGGGGTCCATTTGCCCCGAGAGTCAGTGAAAAACGATTGTATCTTCTTGAGCACGAGGTCTCCTTTTCCGAAGACACGAGGTCGGACCTTTTTGTCGAACGCCTTCTTCATTCTTTGTTGATACAACTGACCGTGGCATAGTGCCGTGATTCGCTTCTCTTCGATCAGATTCAGTTCATTGTGTCGACTTTGACACCATTCAGCTTCTGAAAGCTTAGCTTCCATCAATACCCGGATTGATGGGATCTCTACTTCTATGGGGAGAACTGCCTCCATGCCATATACTAGAGAGAAAGGGGTTGCCCCTGTTGAAGTGCGGACAGATGTTCGATAACCGTGAAGAGCAAAGGGTAGCATTTCGTGCCAATCTTTGTAGGTTACAACCATCTTCTGAACAATCCTCTTAATGTTCTTGTTAGCCGCTTCTACCGCTCCGTTCATCTTGGGTCGGTAGGGAGATGAGTTATGGTGTTTAATCTTGAACTCTGCGCACAACTCTTTCATCATCTTGTTGTTTAAGTTAGATCCATTATCTGTAATGATCTGGCTCAGAACACCATAACGACAGTGATATTGTTTTTGATAAATCGAACCACCACTTGTTGGGTTACATTAGCGTACGACGCTGCTTCGACCCACTTGGTGAAATAGTCAATGGCTACCAGGATGAATCGATGTCCGTTTGAAGCCTTAGGTTCGATCAAGCCAATCATGTCGATTCCCTATATGGAAAAAGGCCACGGGGAAGAAAGAACTTTGAGATGTGATGGCGGTACATGAATTTTGTCGGAGTATATCTGACACCTGTGACACCTTCTCATGTACTTGTAGCAGTCGGATTCCATGGTCAACCAATAGTACCCTGCTCTTAGAATTTTTCTCGCCATTGTGTGTCCGTTGGCATGAGTGCCAAAGGATCCTTCATGAATTTCTTTCATAAGCATGTCTGCTTCTGGTCTATCTACACATCGGAGCAAAACCAAGTTAAAATTTCTCTTATAAAGAGTATCACCGCTCAGGAAGAAGTTTCCAGCCAATCTTCTGAGGGTTTTCCTGTCTTTACTGAGTGCCCTAGATGGGTACTCTTGTTTCTGAAGGAAGCATTTGATATCGTGATACCAAGGTTTGTAGTCTATGACTGCTTCAATCGTGAAGACGTAAGCGGGCTGTTCAAGGCGCATTATGTCGATCTTAGGTAGGTCATTTCATTGACCTACATTAATCATGGAAGAGAGTGGCTAATGCATCAGCCATGTGATTCTCTCTACGAGGGACGTGATGAAACTCGACTCTGTTAAAGAAGGGTAACAACCTTCTTGCATAGTCTTTGTAAGGAATCAATCCTGTTTGGTATGTGTTCCAATCTCCTTTTATCTGATTGATAACCAAGGCTGAGTCGCCGTATACGTCCAAGTTCTTGATCCTCAATCAATCGCTTCTTCGAGACCCATAATACAAGCTTCCTATTCAGCCTCGTTGTTTGTACACTTGAACGTAAGTCGAGTGGTAAAAGGAATGTGGGTACCCTGAGGGGTAACAATTATTGCCCCAATTCCGTTTCCATAATGATTAACTGCTCCGTCAAAGATAAGTCCCCATTGGGAACCTGGCTCTGGCCCTTCACTTGGTAACGGTTCATCGCAATCTTTCATTTTTAAATACATGACATCTTCGTATGGGAAGTCAAACCCGGTTGATTCTTGATCGTCAATCGGTTGATGAGCCAAATGATTGGCTAAAATACTTCCTTTAACGGCTTTCTGAGCGTGGTACTCTATGTCATATTCTGATAATAACATCTGCCAACGAGCAATTCTTCCCGTGAGAGCAGGCTTTTCGAAGACGTACTTGATTGGATCCATTTCGGAGATTAACCAAGTAGTATGACGAATCATGTATTGGCGAAGACGTTTGGCTGCCCAAGCCAAAGCGCAACAAGTTTTCTCAAGTATCGTGTACCGAGTCTCGCAGTCGGTGAATTTCTTGCTCAGATAGTAGATGGCAGACTCTTTCCGTTTGGTTTCGTCTTGTTGGCCAAGTACACATCCCATTGACTCCTCTAGGACTGTGAGGTGGATGATCAGTGGTCTTCCTTCCACTGGAGGTGATAGAATCGGCGGATTCAACAGGTATTCCTTAATACTGTCGAAGGCGGTTTGGCAATCTTCTGTCCAAACGCAATCCTGATTCTTTTTGAGTAATTTGAAAATCGGCGCACACGTGGCGGTCATGAGGAATATAAATCTGGAGATGTAGTTCAAACGTCCCAGGAACCCTCTGACTTGTTTTTCAGTTTTCGGAGAAGGCATTTCTTGAATGGCCTTGACCTTGTCAGGATCAACCTCAATTCCTTTTCTGGCTGACGATGAACCCTAAGAGTTTCCCTGAACGGACACCAAAAGTGCACTTGTTGGGATTCAAGTAGAGTTTGTACTTCCTCAAATGCTCGAATAGTTTCGACAAGTGGGTCACATGCTCCTCTTCTGTCTTAGATTTTGCAATCATGTCATCGACATATACCTCTATCTCTCTGTGTATCATGTCATGAAACAGAGTAGTCATGGCCCTTTGATAGGTTGCCCTGACGTTCTTCAAACCAAACGGCATCACCTTGTAACAAAAGGTACCCCATGGGGTAATGAACGAAGTTTTCTCCATGTCTTTCGGCACCATTTTGATCTGGTTATAGCCCGAGAATCCATCCATGAAGGAGAAAATTTTGAACTTTGCTGTACTATCTACCAGCATGTCAATGTGTGGCAAAGGGAAGTCGTCCTTTGGACTTGCCTTGTTCAGATCCCTGTAATCAACACACATTCTGACTTTCTGTCGTTTTTGGGAACGGGTACTATGTTGTCTAACCATTGAGGATATTCAGATGTAGCGAGGAAACCAGCGTTGATCTATTTCTGTACCTCCTCTTTGATTTTGATGGCCATGTCCGGGTGAGTCCGTCTCAACCTTTGCTTTACTGGCGGACATTCCGATATTAACGGTAAGTGATGTTCCACGATGTTGGTATCCAACCCTGGCATATCCTGATAGGACCAAGCGAATACATCGGGAAACTCTCTGAGAAGCTTTATCAAACCCCCTCTGGCAGTTGGACCGAGTAGTGCCCCAATCCTGATTTCTTTTCTCTCTTTTTCCGAACCCACATTAATTGTTTCCAACGGCTCTTTGTGAGGTTCAATGGACCTTTCCTCCTGTCTGAGTAGTCGAGGGATCTCTTCTAGAATTTTGTTGTCAACTTCTTCTTCAGCCCCAAATATCGGGAACTCAAAGTCGGGAGAAGGCATCGGATCGTATGTTTCAACTGGGTTTAAAACAAGCAATCTGCATGACGTGATAATTCGTGTTTAGAAGAGATAGAGAAAATGCAAGAGTGTGTGCAGTGTATTTCTTTTACTGCTTGTTTTTATTATTAATTGTTTTTTAGGATTACCATTTTCTGAGAAAAGCGAAAAGAAAACAACAATTAATGCAGAAATTATAGAACGACATTATTTTATTAATGAACAAGTCGATCCTTGAAACTACAGCCCTATAAAACAAAACTCTGTCGCTTTGGGCGAAGCGAAGAAGGAAAATTTACAGAAAGCGAGCCCTATCAAAACATCTGTTTCACCTGGGCAGGGTGAAAGTTTAAAGATGACAATTACTTTGACTGATGAACGATCTTCGAAACCTCGACGGCAACCCATTGGCGGAGAACTCCTCGGTGAATCACAAAGTCTGGCACCTTCCTTGATTTGTCTTCAGAAATAACGCTGATTTCTGGTGGAGCAGGATCATTGGAATTTGTCTCCCAGGAAGAACTGTCGTAGGAGGATTCCTCAGTTGTATTTTACATAGCATTGGTGCTCTTAGCTGTATCCTCCCATCCAGTTGGCTGGATATCTTCGAGCCTGATACGAGAGCTTTCGGGAGCGGTGTACTTGACCATATAGTCAAATTTTCCACTTGGTTGTCCCAGGGTGTCCCATACTTCTTTGGAACTGGAGGAGTCATCCCTCTCGATGACGTTGACCTCGGGAAAAGCATAGTTGATGAATTCTAGTCCGGCAAACGTTGCAAATTCATCGTTATGTTGAGTAGCTTCTGAATGACCTGAGTGTTGATCCCATGACATGGTGGGGACACAGGTATTCTGTTCAATGACGGTCAGCTGATTTTCATTGTTCGGCTGACTCTCTTGCCCCAAGTCTCCTGGATAAGGTTGCCACATTGGCAGACCATCCATTGGGCCATAGTAGGTGTAGTCAAAATTGTCTTCCATCGGAGTGTCTTCCTCTAATGAATTTGGCGGAGCACGACATCCTTCCGGATCACAATCCCCGTATATCATTTCGATGTCTGACCTGGGTATAAATCTTGGACTCTCTGTAGGAAAGCAAAAAGGAGTTTGCGTTTCCTCCTGAGACATATAACCGTCCTTGTTAAGATAGGACTCCCACTCTTCCTCTGTGTCAGAGGGATCTTCCTCATTGATAGCATGTACTGCTTGAGGGACTAGGTGAAGGAAACCTCCACTATGGAAGAAGTTCTGAATGGGATGAAGACTTCCATCGCTGGCAGCTGCCTGGGTACAGGTTGCAGAAAAACCAAGACCCTTCTTTGTTTTATTGTCAATAGGAATGACAAGCTGTCCCCATCCTGTTGTATCGGTACTTTCGACTGCTTTAATAGCATCTTTGTATGAGGAAATTGAAGTTCCTCCTTCGGATTGATTGTCCTTGCCCACCGACAGCGCTTGGAACTGCGTCCCAATAACCTCCTCGGGTTCTACACAAGTAGATAATGATAAGTTACTCACGAGCAAGGCCTGTTCTCCACAGACTGTGACAAGTTGATCGTTCTGAACGAACTTTAGCTTTTGGTGGAGGGTCGAAGTGACCACTCCAGCCTGATGTATCCAAGGTCTTCCTAATAAACAACTGTACATTGCCCGGATGTCCATGACCTTGAATGTGTGAGGACCGATAGTTATGGGAAGATCAACTTCGCCGATAACTGTTTTTCTGGATTCGTCGAACACTTTGACGACGACCTTGCTGGTTCTCATCAGAGGGCCTTTGAATGATAATTGCATCAAAGTGGACTTCGGCATAACATTCAGGGCTGACCCTGTGTCTACCAGTACGTTGGCTAAAGCATCGTCCTGGCAGTTGACTGTGATATTGAGCGCCATGTTATGACGGCGACCCTCTTCTGGTAATTCCTCATCACTAAATCCCAAATTATTGTAGGAAGTGATGTTAGAGACAATGCTATCGAACTGTCTGATTATTACATCCTGTTCCACAAAGGCTTGCTCCAAGACTTTCTGTAGAGCCTCCCTGTGGGCATCTGAACTGAGTAATAGTGATAATACCGAGATCTTTGAAGGAGTCTGTAACAGCTGATCAACAATGTTATATTCACTCCTTTGGATGAGCTTCAGCATCTCATCATTATTTTTCGAAAGGTCGGGATTACTGGATTGACCGACTGATGGATCGGGAGCTTTTGTCTGAAGTTCCTTTTCCTTGTTAGGTTCCCCAACTCCTCGGTTGAAGATTCGACCGCTCCGTGTTACACGACTGATGTCTGCAATATTCACGACGGAGGGTAATGGAATTTCCTTTCCATTTTCAACTATTGTTGCACCGTATTTGTAAGGGATAACCTTAGTTGATTCATACGGTAGTGGTCCCGGTAGATAGATGACTATGGGAACCTTCTGATTTTTCTGACCATCATAAGTAATCTCGATCCGTTCCCGGTTGGGAGCTCTAGATTCGTCAAGCAGAGGGATGATGGCAAAAACATCCCTGGTCTGGTGACGACCAGAGATTGTGACAACATCCTCGACTTGATTGGCAAGGTAGTTCGGCGTCCAGTTGATGGGTCCAGAACCTGGATATGGACGAATCTCTCCACAATCTGCCTGACCCTGAAGAGCTGTTCTCACAAGGTAACACCCTTGGTTACCTTCCGAACAGACACTACAACGGTCATAATTGTGTGGTGGCACCTGGCCACGCCCACTTTGAATACAATGTAACCTCACTAGGTTAGCTTCCACAGATCGGACATCCTGACTTTGACGTCGAGTAGGATTCCTGTTACTGATACTAATCTGCTGAGTATCTTCATCCATATAGATTGGCATCCTCCTGGACAAGGGTACAACCTCGATCGTTTTCGCAACCTGCTTTACAGCTTTGATAGTCGTGTGATATTAAGAATCCGAGTCGGACCTGCTCAGCATGTAACTCTACTAGGTTGGTATTCATCACGCGAATATCGAAGATCTGAACCATGTTGATCTGATAAGGGTTCCTATCATGGTAGTCCTGGATCCATCCAAGATCCATCTGACGCTGGAGGGCCTCTTGTATGAAAGACCATCCCTGTTTGTTTACCGAGCAAGTCAGACAGGAACTGTAATCGTGTCGTGGCAGATTATGATACTGGCTTTGCCTTGAATGCATTGCCACCAGGTTCACATTCATCGCACAGATGTCGTGGTTTTGAATGACATTGGAATTCGTATAGACCATGTTAACTCCACGAACTCGGTGCTTTTGGAACCATCCGAGATCCATCTGTTCCTGTAGAACTGATCGCACTACCGAACATCCTTGATTGCTTTTAGAGCAGACATCACTTTGATGATAATTATGAGGTGGCACATGGCCATATCCACTCTGTCTACAATGTATCTTGACCAGATTGGTCCTCAATAAGAGTACATCGTGAATTTGATAGACATTGTTAGACTCTTTCTCAATCAGGTTGACTGCAGCTTTCTCATGTTGAGGCAGCGGGTTCGTGAGAACATTGGGATTCGTATCTTTGAAAGATAAGAGCCCGCTCCTAACAAGCTTTTGCACGTCAGATTTGAAATTGAGACAATTCTCTATGTTATGCCCTGATCCTCCTTGATGATAAGGGCATGTCTGATCCACCTTAAACCAAAAAGGCGGATTTTCCGGTACTGTAAGAGGAGACTTAGTCTGGATGTGCCCCTTAGCTAGCAGTAACGGAAATAGTTCTGCGTACAACATGGGTATAGGATCAAACCCTGATGGTCGTGTTGTACGGTTGTTATTGTATAGAGGACGAGCCTACTGAAGAGGCTGTTGTGTCCTTTGCTGATTAGGTTGGCTTTGCGCAACCTGAGGTTGATACGTAGGAATAGGCGCAGGGCTGATAGCAGGAATTACAACTGCTACTGGTTGATAACGTCGCCTTTGCTTTCCGAGAGAGATATTCCCAATATCCTGCTCTTTTTTCTTTGGGAGAACACTACCGTATCATTTTGTACTACTTGATGATCCAGCGTCTTTTCCCAAACGTCCCTCTCGGACGGCTTCCTCAAGACGAACTCCTATGCCCACCATCTCGGTGAAGTCACTGGGCGCACTGGCAACCATTCTGTCATAGTAAAATGAGCTTAAGGTCTTTAAGAAGATCTTTGTCATCTCTTTTTCCTCAAGAGGTGGACAAATTTGAGCGGCAATTTCACGCCATCTCTGGGCGTACTCCTTAAAGGTTTCCTTGTCCTTTTGTGACATTGATCTGACTTGATCTCTGTCCGGTGCCATGTCCAAATTATATTTGTATTGTTGGACGAAGGCAGTACCAAGATCTCTGAATGTACTGATCATAGTATGGTTTAAACCCATGTACCATTTTAGTGAGGCACCGGTTAAACTATCCTGAAAGTAGTGAATCACCAGGTCCTGATTCTCAGTCTGAGCTGACATTCGCCGAGCGTACATCACCAAGTGACTCTGAGGGCAAGAGTTACCCTTGTACTTTTCAAAGTCGGGCACTGGGAACTTGTGCGGGACTTTCACATTGGGGACCAAGCAAAGGTCTGCGGCGTCCTTTCCAAATAGATCCTGACCGCGAATGGCTTTTAGTTCCTTCTGCATTTCCAAGAACTGTTCCTGGAATTCATCCATCCGATCAAACATAGTTTCCTTTTTACCAGAAGGTATCTGTGGAGTCTATCCTTCCAGGACAGTGTGCACCACAGGGGGTGGTACTGTGACTACGGCAGTGAATCTTGGCGTTTCCCGAAGTTTGTAACCTTCAGGAGTCTTCAGTATGCCCCTGGCATCTTCGCTTTCCCGAAGTTTGTAACCTTCAGGACCAAGGCATCTGTCGCGATTCCCTGATCTTTAACGATCGGCGGAACATATCCTTCCGGGATATAGTTTGCAGGCATGCCCCAGGGACGATCTTGCCGCATTTGATACCTAGGATCAAACTTCTCCACTATGGGCGCTGAGGTGATCTCCGAGATCACAGTCCTTTGTAGCCGAGCTTCTGCCATGGCTTGCATGTCGTGACGAAGCTTTCTCATATCCTCTCTCAGAGCGTCGATCTCTTCTTTCAACTCTCTGTTCTCTTCCTCAAGATCATCCATCTTTTTCTGACGATTGGCCCGAGTATTGTACGAATGAGACAGTTTGACTCTAGAATCGAGACACAAACGTGAGATTCGTAG
Organism: Lathyrus tuberosus; assembly: GCA_022829125.1. Lineage (NCBI taxonomy): Eukaryota > Viridiplantae > Streptophyta > Magnoliopsida > Fabales > Fabaceae > Lathyrus > Lathyrus tuberosus. The sequence goes on from JALAZF010000103.1 coordinate 5,970,715, forward strand.
GTAAGAAGAATACGCGATGTGAGAATGATGAATGCAATGATTATATTAATTATGTTTTTTTGGTTTAATCAAAATAAACTTCGACAATTAGATTGAAAATATCAAACGGTGGGGAAACCCCTTTTTATTGATTTCAAAGGATTACAGAAATGGAAATACAGTAGATTACAAGGTGCAGAAACAGAAACCTAAGCTAATGGGTCCCGAGTCCTCTCTGAAGAGAAATCGGGTGCTGACTCTGGTACTTTCCTTTTCTTTGACCGGGGCTCTTGAGCCGTTGTCGGGTTGTCATTCCTTTGCCAAGTGAAAGGAGCGAGCAAATTCCTCTGGTCATCCTGATTATCCACAGCATGTTGCTCTAAAATCTCGATCAAAGCATCCTTATCTCTCAGTAGTTGCTGTATTTTGGTACACTCTACATTGAGGGTGCGATACTTGTTCTTCCAAGACCTCCTCTCCCTTTGAACTTTGTTGAGAGTAACCTGAAGCTTTTCAGTCTCAGTCATGAAGTACATGACAGACTTCCTCGGTGGAAGAACTCCATGACGAGGATAAGGCATCTTTAGTTTGAGAGCTCTAGTTTGTACCCAGTGGAGATAAGGCTCCACCGAGACACAGTCCAGTTTTCCTAGAGACTCCCGTCATTTCTTATGAACATGTTTCCAAGCATGCACTATTTCCATCTTTAGTGCTCTGTCATTTTCTCCTTCCTTGAAGAAAAAACCTTCCAGATGAACACCCCGTGGGACGTGTCTCACCGGGTATCCAAATTGACGATGAACAAGAACTGGATGGTAATTGATTCCTCCCTTAGTTCCTATAAGGGGTACGTTGGGGAAGTTTCCACAACTGTAAATTATCCTGATCCCGTCATAAATCCTATTACACCAGTCAATGTCAGAGTTGGTGAGAGACATGATCTTCTGCGACCAGCGCAAGGCACTCTTATGATCCCAGAAAGCAGCAGACTTAGGTAAATGGGAGATAAACCATTTGTAAAGTAAAGGTACACAACATGTGATCTCCCCTCCGCTGTACAAATTCCCTAAGTGTACAGAATGATACGCATCTGCGAGCAAAGTCGGCACAGGGTTTCCAATGAGAAAAACCTTAATAGCGTTGATATCGACGAAGTTATTAATGTTGGGCAACAAAAATAATCTGTAGGTGAGTAAAACAAAGATGCTTTCGAAAGCAGTCCCGTTCCCTATACTAGCGAAGTACAGAGCTTTCTTTGTCAGAAACTGGGCTGGCAAACCTTGTATGCCACCCTTGGTGGTCATGTGAATCCTGACTTCTGACTCATCCAAATGAATTGCCCTTGCAATGGTCTGATCCTTTGGAATTTCTTCCAGTCCAAAAAATGGAGCTCGATCAGTGATATGTAAATCGATCAGATGAGAATACTCCTCCAGCGTTGGTGCGAGCTGGTAATCTGGGAATGTGAAGCAGTGATAAACTGGATCGTAGAACTGAATGAGCGCATCCATGATTCCCTCAATCACATGGACCCTTAATAGAGGTAGCAGACCTCCGTACTTGGCTCTGAAAGCCTCTTGGTTTGTGATCATTCTCGCCAAACCTCTAAAATCCTCTAGTTTTGGAACCTTGAAGGTGTACTTATGAGTTTTCCTTCTACCGAAATCCATTAGCACAATCCTTTTCTCTGATATTTGCAATCACAGTCTTAGTTTAATTTGAAAAACAGAGAGACTAGAAGAGAAATTTTTTTGAATGTTTTAATGTTTATTTTAAATGAATGCATGAATGCAGCACACAAAAACATAGAAAAAACATGGGGTCAAAGGGTCGTTGTCATGGAGTCAAGGCTCTATCCATCCCAAAGGTTTACTAATGACTTTTGTACCTGTCTCTCATCATCATCAACTCTTGTCAAGAAAACACCAGCGGGCCGGGAACCGTGCTAGGTGATGTTTTTTGAAGAGTCCTCAGAAGAGGGTGGCATCGCATGACAACTATTTCTGATAGCCTCTGCGCCACTAATTTGCTCCTCAGCTTCTCAGACTTCACAATCGACCCATTGCCAGTGAGAGGGAATGGGTTACATAGGGAAGCCTCCACTGAGGTTAATGGTCGACCTCGTCGCCATCACCTATCTTAAGTGTATACTCAATCTTTCCACATGCGGCATCACACGCATTCCCATTAGCATAAAAATAAACACATATATCAATTAGGAAAAGCAGTATATATATTTGTCCTAATCATCCTAGACCTTTAAAGCTATGAATCCTATGTTCCTGACAGAAAATACGTTCCCCGGCGGAAGCCCCCAATCTGTGGTTTTCACACAAGAGAAGAGAAAAAAGGGTAGAAGAGCCCCACGGTGGGCGCCACTTTTAAAGTTTCCACCTAAGAGATGGGAAGAGAACAAGATATCGCTACAAAGGTGAGATAGATCCTAATGACACGTCCCCAGCAGAGGCGCCATTTCCCCAGCAGAGTCGGCATATCCCCAGTGAAGTCGCCATTTTTCCGTAGCGAGCGATTTTTGAATGCGGTTGTGAAGCGCTATTGCTCTTTGGTGTCTACAGCTCGATTCATTTTTTATCCTATTAAAGCTGATGAAGGAAGGGAAATAGATGTCTCAAATTAACCCTGCTTGCAAACTGAGGTTAAATAGTCAAAACTGTTGGTTTACAGATGCTACAAAGATTCGGGGTCTCTATTAGGTTTATTTTTTTAAAAGTGGTGTTCGGTTAATTTGTGGGGGGTTAAGATGTTAGGACGGATATATGAAAGTATGGGATTTTAGTTTTTTTGTTTAGTGTGCTCGCTAAGATTTTTCTTTCATTCTTATGCCTATGTATTCCCGTTTACCGAAACAGGGAAATCAGAGCGTTCGTAGTTCCTCCTATTCTACGGGAGGAAATGGTGTTTTGGTGTCTTGTTCAAAGCCCAAGACGTGAAGCTAAAGGTGGTTTGTATCTTGTTCAAAGCCTAAGATATGAAGCTGAAGGGTCTATTTGTATCTTGTTCGAAGCCCAAGATGTGAAGCTAAAGGTGTTATCTTTAGAGAGAATTTGTCATCTCTAAAGAGGGGGTTGTATGTCACAACTGTTTATAAAGGAGAATTACTTTAACCGGGATGTGTGAATCCGGCAATGCCATAATTTCCTTTATAGGAGATTTTTAACCTGAAGGAGAAGACTTTAACTCAGTGTAGAGCAATGCCATCTTTCCTTAGGAATTTTTCATGCTAAAAGAGGGACAGTGGCGTGGATGTAAATAATCCATAGGCTTGCCGCTTACAGCGATTAGATGAAAGGAAAGGAGTTGTTGATGTTTGTATACTGTGAACGAGGCACAGTTTTGATGCTAAAAGGTTGATTGGCTCAACCTGGGTTTTCTTATACAAAGCCTAAGAGGAGGCTATTGGCCCAACAAGAGGGAGTTTTTGTGTGTCTCGTACGAAGCCCGAGAGAGAGGCTAAAAGGGTTGACTCAACAGGAGAATCTTTTATACTCAACAAGAGAGTGTTTTTGTATCTCGTACGAAGCCCGAGATGGAGGTTAAAGATGGTGACTCACCAAGAGAATCTTTTATACTCAACAAGAGAGTGATTTTGTATCTCGTACGAAGCCCGAGATGGAGGCTATTGTAACTGTTTCAGTTGAGTGACAGATCCAGTATACTGATTTTAAAGAGAAAATCAGTTCTTATATGAGTAACACTGTACTAAAGGATTTGATTCAGGGATATTTCCTTTTCTTTGAGGAAACGGGACATCCAAAGGGTATTGAGACTGTCCGAGTCTACGGGTTTCCTTCCTATTTTACGAAGGGGTCACTTGAGAATGTCTTTGAGACTCAAGGATATTAGACTGTCCGTGTCTAGAGTTTCATCTTTTGTACTATGCTTTGAGAAACAGTAGTAGACTCTTTGAAAGGACTGTTCTATGAAGATGACTAGGTTCTGTTCCTATACCTCTGGGAGGTCGTCGGGACAATTTGTACGAAGCCCAAGAGGAGGCTGGAAGCTTTTAAGAAGCCGACGGGTCCTTGTGCTAAGCCCAAGAGGAGGCTATCATTCCCGGAGGAAGAGATCATTATATGAAGCCTAAGAGGAGGCTGTGAATACTTCTAAGAAGCCGATGGGTCCTTGTACAAAGCCCAAGAGGAGGAGGGGATGCTTTTAGGAAGCCTGCGGGTCCTTGAACAATGCCCAAGAGGAGGCCGATGCTTTTAAGAAGCCGATGGGTCCCCAAACCCCGAGAAATTCAAGACAGGCTATTCACGAGGAATAGATCAAGCCAGGAAAGTTCGAGAATTTGGAAGAAACTCAAGAGATGCCATTCACAGAGAAAAGATCATCTCTGGGGAATAGAGTTTCTTGACAAGTGCTTTTAAGAAGCCTGTGGGTCCCCAAACCCCGGGAAATTTAAGACAAGCCATTCACGAGGAATAGATCAAGCCAGGAAAGTCTGAGAATTTGGAAGAAACTCAAGAGATACAATTCACGGAGAAGAGATCATCTATGGGGAGTAGAGTTTCTTTGACAACTTCTACGAGTGACAGTCTATGAAAGGGTTCACCGAGAATGCTGCCTTTCATATCTCCATATTGTTTAACCCCAAGAGGAGGGAAGACTGTGTCTGGTAATCCTATGGGGATCTAGTTTTGACTATTTCTACGAATAAACGAAACGACTTTACCTAGTTCTAGACGTAGTTGCCGGGGAAACTCTAAATATCTATACTATTATTACACAGTTGATATGAGTTTATGAAAGAAGACTTACAGCGAAACAGCCCCACAATACAGTTATATGTATATGAAAGCGGTAAATGAAAGCGTATAAACACTTACTCGGTTGTAGAGCTTCCATGTTGTTTGGTTAGTTGTTCAACAAAGACAGATTGAAAACAACAGTATATTCAAAATCAAAGGAGAAAGTGCTTTAAAAAAGAAAGATTTGGGGCTTACAGCTCAAGGAGAGGCTCAGGGTTTTATCAGTGAACGCACTGTTGAATTTGTACAAAGGGACTTATACGAGTGACTGAGGCCCAAAAAGGTTTTCTGTACAAAGGGATGGGTCTTAAACTCTCTCAAGAGGCCCAAAAAGTTTTTAAAGAGAAAGAGCGGGGCTTATAACACGAGGGTAGGCCCAAATGATTTTTTCGTTTAAAATGGCGATCGCGCCGAGGTTTTCTTTTAACGCAGAGGGACTTATACAAAAGTGAGGCCCAAAGTTGTTTTTGGTTAAAAGGGGATTGGGTCTTACACTCTATTAGAGGCCCATAAGTTTTGAATGGGTCTTATAGCTCAAGGAGAGGCCCAGATGGTTTATTTTTAAACTGGCGACGATCGTGCCGAATTTAAAAATGTACAGAGGGACTTATACAATAAGTGAGGCCCAAAATATTTATGTACAAGTGGGTTGGGTCTTACACTCTAATAGAGGCCCAAAAAGTGTTTGAAAATGATTTGTGAGGATTGAATTAATCAAAAAACCTAATTTATTTCCAAAATGTATTTTAATTGAATAAAAATTCAATTAAAATGATCAAAAATTGTTTAACATGTGGGAAACAAATTATGATCTTGGATTAATGCTTCAAAAATCAAGTATTGACCTACAAAATAATTAGAAGTCATTAATCTTTACAAAATCAAGAGGGAAAAAATATTTTAAATGTCAAAAACAATTAAAATATTAATTCTTTGCAAATATATCAATTATATGAAATAAATAATATTTTTGGGATTTTTTGGGAAAATCAAATATTTCAACATTTTTGTGAATTATTAAAAAAAGAATCAACTCAAAATCATTAAAACTCAGAGAGAAATTAATTTTTGAATCAATTAAATAAAAATCACAAAATTCAAATATTCAAATGTTGGAAAATGGCGCCAAGAACAAGGGCAAGAACACGCGCGTGTTCTGAGTTTCCCAGATTTGCATTTTCTATCCAATCTCACTGAATACTTAATCATATCATGCAATCCACATACCAATCAACTCGTTTCAACCTCACAATCATGTCTATGACAAATAATTTCATTTAAATTAAACATAAAACAAGAAATCATGAACAATCCTCAAGAACCCTAGATTCTGCATGAAGGCTGAGATTTTTGATACACGATTCAAACAATGCAATTAATTGAGGGGAAACATTCCATGCATGATTATGAACATATGGCCAAATTATTGTGCAGCAAAAATTGCATGGATTGAGAGATGACCAAGTTTAGGCTTACCTCTAGGTCGTGACAGCAAGAGCAAATTGATTTCTGAGTTGGAAGTGTTACAGATGAGTTGTGATGATCTGAACAGCTTCCCTACACCCTATGGAGTGTGTTTGAATGCTTGGACTTGATTGAAACTGGCTGGATCACTTCATGGTATCTCAACTGCAACTTGGTTAAAACCTTGAGCAATTGACTGGTGATTCTAAGAAATCAGTGTTCCAGTTGTTGTTTAAGTGTTTGATCAGCTCATATGTGATGTATATGAGGTGTGTGTGTGTGATTGGTTTGATTGGAAAAGCTCTCAAACTCAAAACCCGATAGTGACTTGCCTTAGAAGGCAAAATTGGAGTGAAAGAAGAGATTTTGAGGAAAACATCGATTTGATGGCTTTGGTGTACTCAAACTGATCACAATTGAGCTATATTTATAGTAGAGCAAGTTTGTTTTGCAAGGAATAGTGAATGGCAACTGCTGAGTAGGTTTGGCCAATGTTGGCAAATGAAAATCCAAGTCTCCTCTAGCCATTGACTAGAGGTTAGGGCACAGGCTGCTGGTTCCCTTGGTCTTGGATAAGTCTTGACTGAATTCAGTTGCTAAGAGCTCAGTCCATGCCACCTTGATGCTTCCATTGAATGCTCCAATCCAAAATTGGAGTCTTGTCCCTATTTTGGCAATTCTAGGTTCAACATGCTATTTCTTGTTCCAAAGACTTTGGAGGCTTGGCTCAGTGATTGTCCCCTTTAGATTCAATCCTCAGAGGTGTCCAAGTGGATAGGAGTGTTTGGATTTGGCTGATTTTAGCAAATCGACCAAAAGTGCAAAAATCTGCCTTGCCTTGGCAGATTTCAGCAAGGCATCTTGCTAATGTCATATCTCATAGCTCAAATTGAATTTGGTAATGTTCTTGGCCATTTTGGAAAGCCCTTACATGATACAACAACTGTTTGAACATGTTTGGTTTTGATCTCTTTTGAATCCAAGTGAAAAATCCCCCTACATTTGGAAAAAAGTAAAGGCAGATTCTGACTTAGTGAAATTTTCACTAAGTGTTGGATCAAAGTGACTTTTCTTGATTTTGATCACTCCATAACTCAAAATCCATGAGGAATTTGGACATAGGTCAGTATGAAGCTTTTGTAGAGGGAAATGTGATCTACAAATCAAGCTTTGAATAGGGAACAATGACCTTGTGGTTTAGGAGTTATGGTCCTCCAAAGTTGGCACATTAGTGTCACTTTTTCCATAACTTAGAAATTTTTCTAAGTTTTTATGGTTACCCCTTTTACAAGTTATCCCACTTTCTTTGATTTTTCTTGATGAATAATGATTCAAATCATACATTAACATCATTTTAGGGTTAAAAATCCATTTTGGTGAAAAATCTCAAAAAGTCAAAGTTGACTTTTGTGCACAGTTGACTTTTTATCAAATGAATTCCAAACTGTGCAATTCTTCAGGAAATCATGTCCTTGACCTAAATCAAACTTGATGGACATGTTCCATGGGTGTCATAGGGTATATTGAATCATTTCTTAGGGTTTGGGAACATGTCCTGGTCAAAAGTCAAAGTTACAGTTGACTTTCTTCGCGAAACCCTAATTGTGGTGCAGATGAAATTGAGACTTGTTGCTCAAGCTTCTTGGATTAATCCATTGTTGCAAATGGATCAATATAGTATATTAGAGACCCTCAAATCATGTCTTGAGGTCTTGGCTCATGATTTGTCCCAAAAGTCAACTTAGGGGTGAATTAGGTCAAGAAACCCTAATTCTTGATTTTTGATGTATGCATCCCCTGAGGTCAAATTGACTTGATGATTGGGTCCATGAGGTTCCATGGAGTATATTAGGTTATGTTTTGGATCATTGGCTTGTGCCCAGATGAAAATTTTCCATCTGGAGGCCCTGGTCGACCAAAACCCTAATTTGGTGACACTATCGATCTTGAGACTTGATCCACCTAGAAAGGAGCAGCCTTGTGCTTAATCCTTGAAGTGGGAGTCCTCTTGATCCATTGTGGATGTTTGAGAGGTTAGACAAGTTGAAGATCAAGACATTCCTTGATTGATCCTTTGTCTAAGGCTCTGAGAGGGCTTAAAACCCTAATTTTGATTGTAGTGAATGCTCAACAACCCTTGAGGCATTTGATGAGGCATGATGGTTCATCCATATTGTGATGATGATTGACACAATCATGGGAATCTTAGTGGTCAAAATTTGGGGTATGACAATTGGTCGGTATGTTTCGACACGTGTTTAATTGAGTGATTGAAAACCTAACTTTTTCCACTTTTGATAACAATGGTGTTAATTTTTGTTAATGTGTTGGTTGGTGTTTTAATTGTGAAAATATCGTAGTATGTTGAATTCTGAGACCACGGCTTTTTACGGAATCGGAATCGGAGGTCCGGAAGGCATTTAACGATGAAAAACAGAAAAATTTTATGTTTTTGCGCAGCATGAGTCGACTCATGGGTCGACTTGTACGGACCCGCAGGTTGTACAATTTTTCCAAAATGTCAAATTTTGTTTTTTTTCATAACTTTTGATCCGTGAGTCCGTTTTGACCCCTGTTCGAAGCGTTGGGAAGCTAATGAAATATTATTTCTATTGAGAATGGTTTAGCGGGAAATAGATGATTTATTTATTCCGTGCTTTTGGAAAATTGTCGTGTTGTCGGAGTTTTGTCGTGTTTTCTTTCCCGATTTCGTGTCCGATGCAGTTTCTTTTGGTCTGAGAGGTTGGGGTAGGTGTCAGAACTTGCTGAACCTAGTAATGGTAGAAAAATTAATAAAAATTGAATTTGGGTGGATTAATTAGATAATTAGCTAATTAAGGCCACGTGAGGTGTTATTATTAATCGTGTGAGCTGTGTGAGACTGTTTAGACAGGGTGGTAATTCTAAGGCGACTCATAGTGAGGACATATATATGTATATAAGAACATGGGAAATATAGTAATACTAGGAAATATGATAAATTGTATTTTTGTGTGGATTACTTCATTAATGACTGATTAATGCAAAGTAATGGATTGTTGTATATGTGATAACTGTATTGGTGCAGGTGGGTAATTCTAGTGGGAATTACGGTGAGTGTATGACTCACGTGAGATCAATGAGGATCGTGTATTATGCTTGATAATAACATCTCATGCATACTTTTTGTTTGTAATGATATTGTGATATAGGTGTAGTAATTCAATGGTGAATTACGGTGCGAGTGTAACGCACGTGTGATCAGGAGGATCATGTAGATGTATAACTGATTGTTATACATGTGTTTGTGCATCTTTTGTGTCATGCATTTCATGATGTGTCTGGTGGAGACAGCTAGGTGGGAATCCATGATGGGTGCCTAGTCTTGTTCGGACTCCAATGTGGAGTTGTGATAGAGATAAATCATTGCTCAGTGGGAGCGTATGTGATTTATCCGGATTCCAATAGAAATCGGGTTCGATTGAATGAACCATGGTGTATTGGTACCACATGCATAGTGTCAATCATGAGTCACATTGCATTACTATGTGTTTATTGAATTATGATTGAAAGTGACAAGTGTGTCATGATGGTGTGCTGTTTATGTGTGATTGTGTGATGACTACTCCTTAACATGTATTATACACCGTTAATTATTTATTGTAGTTCTCACCCCTTTGTTGTTTGTTATGTCTATGCTCTCGGGAAGTACAGATAAGCAGGTACCTGAGTAGTGCGTGGAGCTTGTGTTGCTCGATCGAGTCTTAGGAGTCGCTCTGATACGTAACACGGGATATTGGGGGATTTGTTATGTTTTATACCATGTTATTTTGTTACGTATCTCATTTATTAAACTTTTATTAGACCACTTATTATGTGGAGAGTATTGTGGTGAATGCCTTAGTGCCATAGATTGAATTGAATTATGATTCTGCTATAAAAACAATTTTTATGAGTAATAAAGTGAATGAAGTAATTGAGACTTCAGGAAATTTTTATGAGATGTGACATCCTACTTTGTTGTAAACTTTGATTATTTTCATATTATTTATGTATTTTATAAAATGGGAAAGTGGGGTGTTACAATTGGTATCAGAGCAGGTCGATCCGTCCGGCCAGGTTGTCTGACGTGGTTTTGTCTTTAGTATGCGACATGTGTGTGGAACACTGTCGATACTTGTTTGTTTTCTAACCGTTATCTGCAGGAGTTGGGGATGAAATAAGTGGGGGAGAAGCTGGTGCTTCTCCAAGATGCTTCCAGTGTGGAAGGATGTATTAGTGCATAGTGGAGTGCTGTCATAGTTGGTAAGGATGGTCTATACTTCGTCATGATAGTCGGCTGTCTATTGACAAATTGAGGAACTAATCACCCTCAATCTCTTGTTGATAGTAGACGGGATCATGTTGGATGGATAGACATGCCTTGATAGCTAAGATAACGTATGCTGTGGATTGTTTGGAGGTAAGCCAAGTGCTTACAAATCGTTGTGATGAGTCGGTATAGATTCTTATACCTGGAGACGATGTGGACGAGAGGTACTTATTTGTCAATCAAGTTAGGGACGTCTCCGAGGAAGGACGATCCGGTATGGTTGATGATTGCTTCTCAGTGAGTAGAGAGCAAGGTGACGGCTAGAGATATGCCTGTGGTGTGTAATTCCTGATGCCTTCCAAGGTGTGGATCTGAGTTGGGTGATAGAAGAGGACTGATGTCGTGGTGTGCTAAGCAAATGGATGAGCTTATATTGGGCGAAGCCTTGATGTCTTAATGTTCGCATCATTGCGAGTTGATCGTGAAGTTACATGGGCAGAGTTACCCGTTGTTGGAGGATTTTTGGATGTATTTCCGGACGTAGGGTGAAGTAGGATTGGCTATTGATTTAGCACTTGGTACAAATCTGATGTCAATGACTCCGTACAGAAATTAAACTCCAGAGTCTTGTGAAGAGATAATCGGAAGGATTACTCAAGGAAAGGTCTATCCGACCAAATGTTTCTTGGCGGGTTACGTTTGTGTTTTCGGTTAAGATGAAGGGTGATAGTATGCGTATATGCATTGAGTGCCACCAATTGGATAAAGTGACCATTAAGAATAAATATCCGCTTCCAAGGAGTGAGGACTTAATGGATTATCTTGTGGGAGCTCGTGTTATTAGAAAAATTGATTTGAGATCGGGTCATCATCAGATTCGAATGAAGGAGGATGATATTTGGGGGACGGCGTGCAGAACTTGTCACGGATATTGCGAAAATGTAGTGATGCCTTTTGGAGTGTCTAATACGCCGGGTGTATTTAAGGAGTACATGAATCGTATCTTTCATGCTTATCTAGATTTGGTGGTTGTGGTATTTATTGAGGACATTTTGATTTATTCCAAGTCCGAGGAAGATCATCCAAAGCATCTGAGGATTGCCTTGCAGGTGCTGAAGGATAACAAGTTATTTACGAATTTTGAATAGTGAGTTTTTGGTTGCAAACTGTGAGTTGTTGGGACATGTTATTTCTGTTAATGGTATAGCGATGAGTCCGTCTAAAGTAAGTACACTGCTTCGGTGGAGACCTCCGAAGACAGTGACAGAGATTAAGAGTGTATTGGACTTAGCAGGTTATTATCGAAGATTCATCGAGGGAATTTATGAGTTGGCGTTGCCATTGACTCAGTTAAATAGAAAGGGTTAAGTCTTTGTTTGGAATGTTGTGTGCGAGAAAAAGTGTTAAAGAGCTAAAGAAGAAGCCGACTACAGCGCCAGTGTTAGTGCTACCAAATTCGAGTAAACCTTTTGGTATACTGCGATGTGTCTAAAATGGGATTAGGCAGAATGCAGGTGCGAGATGGTAAAGTAGTGACGTATGTTTCATGACAATTGAGGATAAATGAAGGGAATTACCCTACTCATGATTGTGAGTTAGCTGCAGTGGTTTTTGTGTCGAGAATTTGGAAACATTGTTAGTATGGATCGAGGTTAGAAGTGTTCAGTGGTCGCATGAGTCAGAAGTACTTATGGGACCAGTAAAAATTAAATATGAGAAGAGAAGGAGTTAGAACCTTTGAAGGATTAGGAATTTAGTTTGAGTTATCATCCGGGAAAAGCTAATGTGGTAGAAAATGTTTTGAGGAGTAAGGAAATACATATGTCGATCTTGTTGATGAGAGAAATAGATTTAATTGAACCGTTCAGAGACTTGGGTATGGTTTGTAAGTTGACACCGGAGAGCGTCAGGTTGGGTATGCTTAAAGCAAATAAGATTTTCTTGATGTGATTAAGGAGAAACAGAAGCTGGACTTGAAGCTAGTTGATTTGATGCCTGTAGGTGAGGGCAGTTCGGATAGTGACTTCAAGATGGATGGTGTGGTGTGTTGAGATTTCAAGGAAGAATTTGTGTGCCAGGTGACATTGAATTGAGAAAGAGGATCCTAGCGGAAAGTCATAGAGAATAGCTTGAACTTTTGGCGGGGAGCTACGAAAATGTATTAAGACATTACGAGATTATTTTGGTGGCTAGGCATGAAGAGTAATATAACTCGGTTATGTATGATTATTTGCTTTGTCGGGAATCAGAAGTTGAGCGTCAGAAACGGTTAGGTTGATGCAACCTTTGGGAAATTCAGGAATGGAAGTGGAATAATATTTTGAGGAACTTGTTATTGGATTACCGAATAAGGCGAAAGACTTGGAATTCAGCGAAGGTGACCATGTATTCCTGAGAGTCAACCCTGTGATCGGTGTTGGACGTGCATTGAAATCAAAGAAGCTGGATCCTAAATTCATTGGACCGTACCAGATCTTGCAGAGAGTGGGTACAGTTACGTATAGGGTGGCGCTGCCACCTGAGCTTTCAAACTTGCATGACGTGTTTGATGTGTCACAACTTCGGAAATACGTATCTGATCCATCTCATGTCATCCAAAGGGATGAAGTGCAGATTAGAGATAATTTGACTGTGGAAGCGATGCCGATAAGGAGTGAAGATCGCAAGATGAAACAACTTAGAGGCAAAGAGATTCCCTTGGTGAGAGTAGCTTGGGGAGGAGCTGCTGGAGGGAGTGCGACTTGGGAGTTGGAGAGCAAGATGTGAGAGTCGTATCCGGAATTGTTCGCACCAGGTACATTTTTTAGGACGAAAATATTTTAAGTGGGGGAGAGTTGTAACACCCCATTTAAATTTATTTAATCGCCGTGTGTTATTTTAATTGTGTGGCCTTGGTAAGGGGTGTGCGGTTGAGTGCGTAGGGTGGAGTGTCCTTAGTTGAGTGTTTAACAACGAAGACATTAGTTTAATAATAATCACTGATACATAATAATATGTAGACATAAATAATAATGTTAGTATGGTTATTATTAATGTTATTATTATAGTCATTATTATTAATATTATTATAAGTATTATTATTAGTATGATTATTACCATTATTATTATTATTATTATTATTATTATTATTATTATTATTATTTTTATTAATTAAAAGTCAGAATTTAATTAATAATATTGTTAATGGGAGGAAAATAAGGAGATCAGGTCCTTAATCTGGTTTAGGGACAGATTTAGTCATAACCACTTTTTCACGTAAAAAGAGAGAAGTAGGGAAGGAAGAACAAGAGAAAGAACACGGAGCTAGGGCAATTTCTTCATCAATTTTCGTAGGATTTTGATCAAAAATTCGAGGTAAGGGGGGAGAATGGGCTCAATATAGGTGTTAATATCATGAGAGGGTAGTGAGGGGTCCTTTCCCTCGTAGGATTTTATTTGTGTAATTGTGGTTGCAGATCTGAATCTGGTATGTGTGTATCTGTTGTGAATTACATGAAATCGATCATTGTTGTTGTGAATTGAAATGATAATTGTTGTTGTTGTTGTTGCCATGTTATACTGTGTTTGCAGATCTGATTTTTGACAGGTTTAAGAGTGACGAATGTAGATCTAATAGGTGATAATTTGGCTAGTAATAATAGGTGAATGATAGATGAACAAATGAATATAATCGATGTTTTAACGGTTAGAATATGGAATAGATTGCGTAGTATAGTCGGGTGATGATAGGATTTAATCGGGAATACTGGTCGGTATGTTTCGACACGTTTAATTGAGTGATTGAAAACCTAACTTTTTCCACTTTTGATAACAATGGTGTTAATTTTTGTAATGTGTTGGATGGTGTTTTAATTGTGAAAATATCGTAGTATGTTGAATTATGAGACCGGGGCTTTTTACGGAATCGAAATCGGAGGTCCGGAAGGCATTTAACGATGAAAAACAGAAAAATTTTATGTTTTTGCGCAGCATGAGTCGACTCATGGGTCGACCTATACGGACCCGCAGGTTGTACAATTTTTCCAAAATGTTAAATTTTGTTTTCTTCATAACGTTTGATCCGTGAGTCCATTTTGACCCCCGTTTGAAGCGTTGGGAAGCTAATGAAATATTCTTTCTATTGAGAATGGTTTAGAGAGAAATAGATAATTTATTTATTCCGTGATTTTGGAAAATTGTAGTGTTGTCGGAGTTTTGTCGCGTTTTGTTTCCCGATTTCGCGTCCGATGCAGTTTCTTTTGGTCTGAGAGGTTGGGGTAGGTGTCAGAACTTGCTGAATCTAGTAATGGTAGAAAAATTAATAAAAATTGAATTTAGGTGGATTAATAAGATAATTAGCTAATTAAGGCCACGTGAGGTGTTGTTATTAATCGTGTGAGCTCTGTGAGACTGTTTGGACAGGGTGGTAATTGTAAGGCAACTCATAGTGAGGACATATATATATATATATATATATATATATATATATATATATATATATATATATATATATATATATATATATATATATATATATAAGTGCATGGGAAATCTAGTAATACTAGGAAATATGATAAACTGTATTTTTGTGTGGATTACTTCATTAATGACTGATTAATGCAAAGTAATGGATTGTTGTATATGTGATAAATGTATTGGTGCAGGTGGGTAATTCTAGTGGGAATTACGGTGAGTGTATGACTCACGTGAGATCAATGAGGATCGTGTATTATGTTTGATAATAACGTCTCATGCATACTTTTTGTGTGTAATGATATTGTGATACAGGTGTAGTAATTCAATGGTGAATTATGGTGTGAGTGTAACGCACGTGTGATTAGGAGGATCGTGCAGATGTATAACTGATTGTTATACATGTGTTTGTGCATATTTTGTGTCATTCATTTCATGACGTGTCTGGTGGAGACAGCTAGGTGGGAATCCATGATGGGTGCCTAGTCTTGTCCGGACTCCAATATAGAGTTGTGATGGAGATAAATCATTGCTCAGTGGGAGTGTATGTGATTTATCCGGATTACAATAGGAATCGAGTTCGATTGAATGAACCATGGTGTATTGGTACCACATTCATAGTGTCAATCATGAGTCACATTGCATTACTATGTGTTTATTGAATTATGATTGAAAGTGACAAGTGTGTCGTGATGGTGTGCTGTTTATGTGTGATTGTGTGATGACTACTCCTTAACATGTATTATACATCGTTAATTATTGAATGTAGTTCTCACCCTTTTGTTGTTTGTTGTGTCTGTGCTTCTCGGGAAGTACAGATAAGTAGGTACCTGAGTAGTGCGTGGAGCTTGTGTTGCTCGATCAAGTCTTAGGAGTTGCTCTGATACGTAACACGGGATATTGGGGGATTTGTTATGTTTTATACCATGTTATTTTGTTACGTATCTCATTTATTAAACTTTTATTAGACCACTTATTATGTGGAGAGTATTGTGGTGAAGGCCTTAGTGTCATAGATTGGATTGAATTATGATTCCGCTGTAAAAACAATTTTATGAGTAATAAAGTGAATGAAGTAATTGAGACTTCAGGCAATTTTTATGAGATGTGACATCCTACTTTGTTGTAAACTTTGATTATTTTCATATTATTTATGTATTTTATAAAATGGGAAAGTGGAGTGTTATAATAAGGCATGTCCCCAGGCCATGCCACATAAGTTTCAAAATCCTCCTATGATGGAAAAGGGTGCTCCACCTGAGGCTCGCGTACCTGTAAATGCAATTCCTGCATAAATGAGTGTAAAAATGAAAACGCCCTTTGATGAGCCATATGCATGTCCCATGTATACATGCATGCAACTCGCTCATCAAAGGGTTGCTCTGTCGGTGGAACCTCGCCGTGTTCCTGCTGCTGCTGCTGTGGGTGTGGGTGGGCATGTAGTGGTGGCGGCGGTGGATGATCTACTCTATGCATGCAATGGCTCTGAATCTACGTATCAGTCACAATCCATTTAATGGTCTTGTGGACCACGCCTGGGATTGGGACTCCAGCTCTTGTGCACAGCCCCATAATCAGCCCCTGGAAAACCAAAATAGAAGGGGTCTTAGACCCCAAACGATGACCACTAGCTGCCGTAGCGCGGATCTCATCAGATATAATCCTTGCTACATCAATTTGACGCTCCTCCATAATATAATAAATCATGCAAGCAATGTCCACAGGAATGGAAGAGGTGTGACTCCTTGGCCTGATGTTGTTCAGGACAAAAGTCATCAAAATTTGAGCAGTAGTGTTCATGTCAGCCCTTTTAAGAATCTTAGGCCTCCCCGCCGCATTCAAATCAAATCCATGCCACAGATAAGCTAAAGCCTAACAAACATTTTCTAGATTCCAGGTCCGCCTAGCTACCCTCTTAGCATACGCACACTGCTCACCCTCCGCTAAAACCATGGGATTACCTAAGTACTCATTGATGGCATCCCTTGAGAAAGAAACATTCCTCCCTCGAACATAAGTAGTATAATCATACACCTGCCCCTCCAGAGGAATAACGTTTGTGCAGAACTCACGCACTATCTCATAATTCAACAAGGTAGGAGGGGTCAAGAGTGCACTCCATCAGTGTCCCTCAATAATGCTCCGGCATCCACAGAACTCCCCTTGCAGGTTGATCCAAAAAATGTGCTCCGTCCAAATGCTTCGACGGGTTAGTTCCATGTAATGTCCCTGCTGCTCCACCCCTCGAAATCGATTAGCATCGAACTCGATTGGTGGCTGTCTTTGCTGAGAAGTCTGGCCGGTGCGAACTCTAGCACGTTTTGAAGCCATCTGTAATCAAAGAAAAATAGACAAAAACAACACCAAATGGGTTAAATCACCAGCCAGAAAATTCCATAAAATTCATGTTAAACCACAGAGCAACAAAAAACTGGCAAACAGTCGACGAAAATGAACGAAACAGAGATGTTGCTCCCAGGGGTGCACGCTTAGCGCAGCCAGAGCGCGCTCAGTGTGCTCAGGCATGCAAGCAGCCCCTGCTGTGCAGCCAACCAAGCCCCCTAAACAATGATAAACAACAAAAAAGCATGGAACAACATATTTACAACAGCATGATAGATTAAAAAGTGAATCAGGAAAAATAGGGCACACAAGCGCGCTCACGAAAATCCTTAAAAATGCTTCTGATTCCTGGTCTAATCAGCCCCACAATCAAACATTCAAACTCCAATCAATCAATCCAAAATTAACATGCAACAACATAATCATTCAAGTTTTAGTTGTTCTAACATGCAATATCAGTTTACAAATAATTTAACCTAAAATCCTAAAATTTACACAAACAACATTTCAAATCACTTAATCTCTAACCCTAACATTATAGGCAACAAATCTTACAAATAAACCCTAAACAACAAAGATTCTAAATACTAAAGAGAAAGAAGAAGAAATTTGCACACCTGGACAAAGATAAAATGAGCAGAAAGAAATTTGTGCTTGAGAGCAAGAGTGCAAATTGAGAGCTCATGGGGAGAAGAATCTGGTGACCTTTGCAAATGAGTGGGAAAATAAGGGTTTTGCTGAAACCCTACTCAACTTAAATAAAAACAGACCCAGAGGCCCAACGTTTTCCCACTCAGGCCCAAAACTTGGCTGACTTGTTTACGCGACCGCGCTGAGCGACCTCAGAAGCGCGCTGAGCGCGCTCAGTGAAACATATCCAGTCAAGTCTGGCATCAAATGCAGTCACCCGACTATTCTTCCCGATTAAATCACAAACACAGAAAATAAAAAAAATTCAAAATAGTAAATACTTACAATGTTGTGGTGCCTCCCAACTAGCGCTTTGTTTAACGTCGTTTGAGTTCGACGGTCCAAGATGATCTCAATGATCATCAAGAAATACTGCACAATTTTCTCGATCCATTTCTCCTCCGAGATAGATTTTTAGCCATTGGCCATTCACAACTTTCCTTCTTCTGTAAGTCCTCTATCACTATTGCACCATAGTGCTTGACATCTTTAATAAAAAATGGTCCAGACCATTTGGACTTCAATTTCCCCCAAAAAAGTTTCAAACGGGAATTGAATAGAAGAACCATTTGGCCGACCCGAATTTTTTTCTGACAAACCTTCTTGTCATGATACCCTTTAACCTTTTCTTTATAGAGCTTGCTCGAATGGTACGCATTATTCCTCGTTTCTTCCAATTCGTGTAATTGAACCTTTCTTTTTTCGTCGGCCAAGTTCGGATCAAAGTTTAACAGTTTCAATGCCCAAAGAGCCTTGTGCTCCAATTCAACTGGTAAATGACATGTCTTGCCATAAACCATTTGAAAAGGAGTTAAACCTATTGGAGCTTTGTAAGCGGTGCGATACACCCACAAAGCCTCATCCAACTTTTGCGACCAATCCTTTCGAAAGCTTGACACAATCTTTTCTAAAATCCTTTTTACCTCCCTATTTGACACTTCGGCCTGACTATTGGTTTGCTGGTGGTAATGAGTTGCAACCTTATGCTTTACACCATAGTGCTCTAAGACCTTTTCGAGCGGTGTATTGCAAAAGTGCGACCCTCCATCACTAATCAACACACGAGGGGTGCCAAAATGGGAGAATATGTTTTTTATTAAAAAATTTTATCACCGTTTTGCAATCGGCACTCGGTGACGCAATTGCTTCCACCCACTTGGAAACATAGTCAACCACAACCAAAATATACTCACTTGAAAAAGATGGGGGAAATGGTCCGACAAAATCAATACCCCAACAATCGAAAACTTTCACTTCCAAAATAGCTTGCAAGGGCATTTCATCCCGTTTTCCAAGGCCGCCACTTCTTTGGCATATGTCACAACTTTTTGCATGGAGGTTTGCATCTTTAAACAATGTTGGACAATAAAAGCCCGATTGGATGACTTTTGTTGCCGTTCTTAAACCATTGTAATGCCCTCCATATGTCGAATTGTGAAAATGCTAAAGGATACTTTTAGCTTCGTCATTCATGACACACTTTCTCAACAAATTATCAACTCCTAACTTAAACAGATATGGTTCATCCCAAACATAAAAGTTAGCATCCGATAAGAATTTCCATCTTTGGTTCCAAGTTAGGTCCTTCGGTATAAATCCAGTTGCTTTGTGGTTAGCAAAATCTGTGAACCAAGGCCTAACTTGTACCCGAAAAAGTTTTTCATCGAGAAACTCTTCCCGGACCTCATTTTCTCGGTGTGTTACTTCTACTTTGACCAAACGGGATAAATGATCTGCTACCAAGTTTTCAGACCTCTTTTTGTCACGAATTTCCAAATCAAATTCTTGTAACAAAAGGATCCACCGGATTAGCCTTTGCTTTGAATCCGGCTTGGTAAGCAGATATTTAATGGCCGAGTGGTCAGTGTAGACTACAACTTTTGAACCAATCGGATAAGACCGAAATTTCTCGAGAGCATACACTATAACGAGTAATTCTTTTTCTGTGGTGGCATAATTTACTTGTGCCTCATTTAAAACTTTACTCACGTAATGTATGGCATGAACAATTTTGGTTTTTCTTTGCCCAAGCACCGCACCAACAGCATAATCGGTTGTATCACACATCAATTCAAAATTTAAAGTCCAATTTGGAGCAATGATTATAGGTGCGGTGATGGGTTTTTCTTTTAAAATTTGAAAGGCATTTAAACATTCATCGTCAAAGAAGAAAGACTTATCTTTGTTGAGCAGATTGCTCAAAGGTCTTGGAACTTTGGAGAAGTCTTTGATGAACCGCCTATAAAATCCCGCATGGCCTAAAAAACTCCATATTCCTTTAACATTGGTTGGAGATGGCAACTTCTCGATCACTTCAATTTTAGCTTGATCCACTTCAAGGCCTTTAGAGGAGACTTTGTGGCCAAGCACAATCCCCTCCGTTACCATGAAGTTGTACTTCTCCCAATTTAGCACTAAGTTTGTTTCCACACACCGTTCAAGAACGGTCTAAATTTTTTTTTAAACATAGATCAAAAGACGCTCCGAACACGGAGAAGTCGTCCATGAACAATTCCATTGTTTTCTCAATAAGGTCAGAAAAAATGGCTTGTACACACCGTTGAAAAGTTGCCGGTGCGTTGCACAAGCCAAAAGGCATCTTCCGGTAAGCAAAAATTCCAAAGGGACAAGTGAACGCCGTCTTCTCATGGTCTTCCGGATCAACCGAGATTTGGTTATAACTGGAATAGCCATCTAGGAAGCAATACAATTCTTGACCTGACAATCTCTCAAGCATTTGATCCATAAACAGAAGTGGAAAATGATATTTTTTAGTAGCGGTGTTAAGCCTCCTATAATCGATACACATTCTCTAACCCGTTACAGTTCTCTTCGGAATCGATTCAGTTTTTTCATTTCTAATTACAGTCATTCCTCCCTTCTTGGGCACAACTTGCACAGGACTCACCCATGGACTATCAGATATCGGATAAATCATTCCGGCATCCAATAGCTTAACAACTTCCTTTCTCACTACTTCCTTCATAGTAGGATTCAAACGGCGTTGAGATTGAGCTACCGCTTTGAAATCTTCTTCCATTAAGATTTTGTACATGCAATAGGCCAGACTAATTCCCTTTAGATCGGAAAGAACCCAACCTATAACTTGTTGATTCTTCTTCAAAACTTGAATCAAACGGTCTTTCTCTTTGTCGGTCAAAATGTTGCTAATGATAACCGGTTTGTTAAAAACGTCATCAAGGAACACATACTTTAAATTAGAAGGCAACACCTTCAATTCAAGTTGAGATTTATCATCACTCGCCTCTTTCTTCAACACTTCCATTTCACTTTCCCATGGTTGTAACTCTTTTAAAGATTCAAGTTCCTTCAAGCATTCTTCAAGTGCCCTTTCTTCCTCATCGAAAAATATTTCAAATGAGTCATCAAGAGCTCTTTTCAAGGGAGATACTATATGAACTTGCTTTGATACTTCCATTGTGGCTTCTTTCGTTGCATCAATACAGAAATTATCATGTTTATCTTGGGAATGCTTCATTGCTTCAAAAATATTAAAGCACACCTCTTCATTTTGAACTCTTACTTTCATAAGACTGTCGTCAACATCAATCATCATTCGAGCGGTCTTCATAAAAGGGCATCCCAGAATCAATGGAGCATCCTCGTCTTCCTCCATATCAATCACAACAAAGTCTACCGGAAAGAAAAATTTATCAACCTTAACCAATACATCTTGAGCCAATCCATGAGGATGAGTAGTAGATTTGTCGGCCAATTGTAATGTCATTCGAATTGCTTTCATTTCAATGTTCCCAAGCCTCTTCACAATAGACAATGGAATTAAGTTGGTGCTTGATCCCAAATCAATTAAGCCTTTGCCAACATAAACATCATTAATTGTTACCGGCAAAGTAGCACGCCCCAGATCGACTTCTTTCTTTGGTAGAGTTCTTTGAATTATAGCACTACAACTTGCATCAAGGATAATTGTTTCCGGCTCCGAATATCTTTGCTTCTTTGTAAGAATATCTTTCATGAACTTAGCATACTTGGGCATTTGCTCAAGCGCTTCGGAAAATGGAATGTTGATTTGCAATTGTTTGAATATGTCCATGAAATGAGTGTAATGCCTTTCATTGTCTTTCTTGGTGGGCATATGAGGGTAAGGTAGGTTTTGAATAGGAATAGGATTCACTATCTCCTTCCCCTTTTTGACTCTTCTCTTTTTTCTTTTATCTTTTCTTTCTCAAGGTTATCTTTTTCAACTAACTTCTCATTTTTATTTTCAACTTCTTCCTTATCATTCTTTTCAACTACTACCTCATTATCTTTTTCTTCCTCCATAACTTCATCAATTCTCACATCAACCATTTTCTCATATTTTTCTCCTTCCCCCAACTCTCTCCCACTCCTAGTTACAATGACTTTGCAATGCTTCTTCGGGTTGGTTTGAGTATTTGCGGAAAAGGATGGCCCCGGTTGTTGATCGGCCAATTGTTTTGTAAGTTGCCCAACTTGATTCGAGATTTTTGATCGATGCTTCATTAGTCTTTTGGTTAGCCATGGAAATTTGAATGAATTGGTTGAGAGTGTCTTCAAGCTTTGATCTCCCACCTTGAGGTTGCGCCGGTTGATAAGGATTTTGTCTGTATCCTTGTTGATTTTGATAATTTCCTCTTGGTTGACATCCTTGTTGATTTTGATAAGGTTGTTGTTGCCTTTGATAACCTTGTTGTTGATTTTGATTATTCATGTAATTTTCTTCTTCATCAACCGGAGGACAAGGAGGACAATAACCGGTGGGGTGATCTCCTTTACATAGCTCACAAATGGCTATTTGTACATTCTTGCTCGGTAAATATTGCATCTCTTTAATCTGTTGAGGGACCTTTGACATTTGTTGCGTTAACAACTCAACTTGTTGAGATAACAATTTGTTCTAAGCAAGAATTGCATCATTTGTCCCCAATTCTAGCACTCCTGGTTTCTTTTGAGATTGGCCACGGTTATGATTCCATTGATGGTCATTTAGTGCCATCTTGTCAATGATAGAAATGGCTTCGTCGGCGCTTTTAGTCATTAAAGATCCGCCCGCAGTAGCATCCAACAATGTTTTGTGAACCATTTGAAGACCATTTCTGAAAATATGCACTGCGTAAGCTCATAAAAACCATGCCCTTTGCATTTTCTAAGCATGGATTTGAATCTCTCCCAAGCTTCGTTGAGAGATTCATTTCCACCTTATGAGAAAACCGCAATCGCCGTTTTCGCTTCCATGAAATGATTATGAGGAAAAAATTGTTCCAAGAACTTCTCTTTTAACATGTTCCAGTCTGTCATAATAACGGTTGATTGGTCAAGGTACCATTCCTTTTCCTTCCCAATTAGGGAATATGGAAATAGTCTCTTGAACAAAGACTCTTCTTCAGCTTCAGGCGCTCCAGTCGCACCCGCAATTTCATAGAATTTGGTTAAATGAGTAAAGGGATCCTCGTGATCCATACCGGTGAATGGATTCTGGTATAGAAGAGTGAGGATGCCTGTCTTCATTTCAGAGTGCCGACCATTATGGACATTTCGTGCGAACTGAGATGTATGGCTCAGACTATTAACACAAGGTGTTGAAGGAGGTGGTGGTGGTGGTGGTGCAGCCATGGTTAACTGTGGTGTTGGTGTCGAAGTTGAACTTTCTCCTCGTTCTCGTCTTTCCTTAGCAAGTTGCCTCCCCCGCCTAGTTTTTCTATTTAACTTACGTGTAGTTCTTTCAATCTCAAAATAAAAAAGAAGTTGATCTGCGGGTAACTTCCCTCGCATAAACAGAGTCTGCACACTTAGCCAAACAAATTAACAAGCACAAGAAAAAGTTATACAAGCTTAAACTTAACAACTATTACAATGCTTGCAATATCAAACAACAATCCCCGGCAACGGCGCCATTTTGTTGAAAAGTATTTTGGGGGGTGTTTTATCGTATCCACAGGGATTGTATGTGTATTGCCGTCGTTCGATAGTCAAAATCGTTTTAAACTTAGAGTAACAAAGATTTTGGTTGTTTTGTAATGGATCGTTTGCAAAAGAATTTAATAGTAACGGTAAAGAAATTGGTTTTAAAGATTTGGTAAAAGCATGCCAAGATTAGGGTCTGATAATTCGTTTTATACGTATTTACTCGATAAAGGATGTGAACTTGTTAACAATGAAGATAATCACATATCCTCTCAACAAGTTTATCTCTAACACTTGTTGTGGGATTTATCATATTGACCTTAGATGATCTCTCACTCCAACTATCAATATGATAACATTCAAGATCAATATTTATGAACATCAACTCTCAAAACTATCTCTAACCTCATGATTGTTGATGGATTGAAACTTAGGTCAAGTTTTAGAACATATTTCTCAATCATGAACCAAAACAAAATATAAACGATACAAACAAAGTTTTTCACCTATATTAATCATTAACAAGGTTCATAAACTAAATATCAAGATCAATACATACAAAATGATGGATTACCTACCACTAATCTTGACACAAAAGTGTTTAGCTACCCATTGTCATGGTAGCTTGATCAACAAATAAGAAAAGAATCTTTGATAACATCAAAGTCGAAGAATCGAGGATTGATGCTCCAAAGATTTGAATCTCACTTCTCCTTGAAATCCTAAGGTTTTTGACCTAGAAAACCCTTTTTCTCTCTTTAGAAATGCTGAAAAGTGAACAATACAAGTTGTTGGAAAATATCTTCAAGAGAAGATATTTATAGGAAGTGCATATGGGCAGTAAGTGGCACTGCGCTTAGCGCCATCAGAAGCGCGCTAAGCGCGATTAGTAGAAAGCATAGTACTTTGCCCAGAAAGCATGCTAAGCACGGTAACATCCCGCTTAGCGCGGTTTGAGACTTTAGCTACTGGAAGTTGATGAAAAAGCGCGCTGAAGGCATGCTGAAAATCCCGCTCAGCGCGATTTTGGTCTTTTTCTACTGGAATCCAGGGTGTGCGCGCTGAAAAACTCGCTTAGCGTGTTGTGCTAACACAAACTCTTTGAAAATGCTCTTTTAGGCCTTCTATCCTTCACCGATTGATCCCAACATCCAATATAAGTAAGAATACCTGTAAAAGAGCATCAAAATGATCATAATATACAATATATACAATAAAATCGGAAATTAGCATAAATATTCTAAAACTACTAGATATTCTACTAAATTAACAAAGAAACCAATTGAAAGGGTCATAAAATATAGTCAAAAGTATGCACAATTTGACCCTTAACACTGACAAACCTTTCTACTTACTTCATCTTTCTCAAGAATGCAAGTAGGATGCATGGGAGTTTTAGCTAGTTTGCTTTCTGTCATATCAAACTTCTTTAGAAGTTCGTTAGTATATTTTCTTTGATGAATAAACGTGACTTATGGAGTTTGATTGATTTGAATTCCCAGAAAGTACTTTAACTCTTGCATTAGGCTCATTTCGAATTCTGCCTGCATTATCTTAGAAAAATCTTGACATGCAGAAGTATTAGCAGAACCAAAATTATATGATCTTCATAAATTTGGCATATTATGAGGTTGTTTCCAAAGTTCTTACAGAAGAGAGTAGTATCCATTTTACCTCTTTTAAAGTCATTTTCTAAAAGAAAAGAACTTAATTTTCATACCATGCTCTGGGAGATTGTTTAAGACCATATAATGACTTCTTAAGTTTGAAAACGTGTTCTAGAAACTTAGATTTTTCAAAACCGGGAGGTTGGTGAACATAAACTTCTTCAGAAATGTAACCGTTTAGAAACACACTTTTAACATCCATTAGATATAACTTAATATTATTATTCACAACAAAATAGATGAGAAAGCGTATAGATTCTAACCTGGCGACTAGAGCAAAGGTTTCACTATAGTCAATTCCTTTTTGTTGACTGTAACCTTGTGCGACCAGTCATGCTTTGTTTTTGACAACTTCTCCTTTCTCATTTAATTTGTTTATGAATACCCATTTTGTTCCAATAACATGAGTTCCTTTGGGTTTAAGTACTAGATCCCAGACATCATTCTTGGAGAACTGATCTAGCTCTTCTTGCATTGCCAGAATCCATTCATTGTTCTGAAGTGCTTCTTCACAAGATGTTGGTTCTATCAGAGATACTAATCCTAAGAGTACTTCTTCAGAATGTTTGAATGTAGATCTTGTTCTGACAGGTTCAACTTTGTCTCCTAGAATCAGATTTTCAGAAAGAGTTTGTCTAAGTCTCAGTCCTTTCTGTATAGAAGGACATTCAGTTGCTTCTGATGTATCAGCTGATTTTGGATCTATGATTTCAGAGTCCTTTGTCCTTTCTCCAGAACCTGTGAGGGTAACTTCTAAATCTGCAAAATTCTCAACTAGCTTTGACATTTCTGAGTCAAGCTTATCATTAAATCTAACATGGATTAATTCCTCGACGATACATGTTTCTGTATTGTATACTCTATAATACTTAGAGCATTCTGAGTATTCTAACATAATACACTTTTGTGCTTTAGAATCAAACTTGTTTAGATTTTATTTAGTATTTAAAATAAAACATGAACATCCAAAAGGATGAAAATAGGAAATTCTGGGTTTTCTTCCTTTACACAGTTCATAATGAGTCTTTTCCAGAATGGGTCTAATGGAGATTCTATTCTGAATATAACATGTTGTGTTTACTGCTTCTGCCCAGAAGTGCTTAGCTATACTAGCTTCGTTAATCATAGTTCTGGCCATTTCTTGCAACGTTCTATTTTTCCTTTCTACAACTCCATTTTGCTGTGGAGTTCTAGGATAGGAGAAATCATGAGATATGCCATTTGAGTCAAATAGTTCTTCAAATAGTTGATTCTCAAATTCACCACCATGATCACTTCTAACTCTAACAATTTTAGAATTAAATTCATCTTGCACTTGAGAACAGAAACATGTAAACACAGAATGTGACTCATTCTTGTGTCTAAGAAATTTTACCCATGTCTAGTGACTATAATCATCAACGATGACAAGTCCATACTTCTTGCCATTGACTGATGCCGTTTTGACGGGGCCAAATAGGTCAATGTATAGAAGCTCCAAAGGCCTGGAGGTGGAAACAACATTTTTAGATTTAAAGGATGTTTTTGAACACTTTCCTTTCTGACATGCTTCACAAAGTGCATCTGAAGTAAACTTCAGCTTAGGCAGGCCTCTAACTAACTCAAGTTTATTTAGATGAGAAAATTTCCTCATACTAATATGACCCAAGCGTCTATGCCACACCCATTGCTCTTCGTTGACAGACATTAAGAACGTAACATCTTGGTTTTTAAGATCAGAAAGCTTAATCTTATAAATGTTATTTTTCCTCTTTCTCGTGAAGAGAACATTGCCATCTTTCTGATTAACAGCCTTGCACATTTTTTGGTTGAAAATAATATCATAACCGTTATCACTTAATTGACTTATGGATAACGGATTGTGCATTAATCCCTCAACATAAAGTACATTAGATATAGAAGGAAGAGATACATTACCTACTGTTCTAGAACCTTTAATTCTTACTTTCTGATCTCCTCCGAATCCTACGCATCCAACATCTTTAAGTTTCAAGCTTTGGAACATATGCCTTCTTCCCGTCATGTGTCGCGAGCATCCAGAGTCCAAGTACCATGACTGGTGTTTTAACTCTGCTGCATAAGATATCTGCAACGTATACTATTTTATTCTTTGGTACCCATAAACTTTTGGTTCCTTTTAAATTAGTGTTCCTAGAGTTTCTGATAAACATAGGTTTTCTTGTAACATTGAATTTACGTGTCTGTGCTGGTGTATAGTGGTATGAAAAAGGAGATACATGTTTGTTTTCTAGAAAAGGTTTCTGATCATCATTGTCAGAAGCATAGCCTATTCCTCTTTTTCCATTGTGGCTAATACCATAGATCATGAAAGCCATTTTACTTTTGTCTATACTATTATTTAAGAATTTTTGAAAAACCTTATCATACTTATATATGATGGTTTCAGAAGAAGAAGAAGTAGCTTTAGAAATAGTTTCTTCAAATTTTAAGCATTTTTTGTTAAGAAAATCATTTTCTCTATTTAAGACAAAGTTTTCATCCTTTTATTTTAAAAACTCTTTCTCAAGCTTAAAATTTTCTTGAACTTCATTTTTAAGAGTCTTTTTCAGATTCTTGAATTTTTATTGAAGTTTCTGATACCTCTTTAATGATTCAGAAAGACATAATTCTAAATCGGTACGAGAAAGATAAAAAATACCTCTTCTGAGTCAGACTCAGTTTCTGTTGCAACCTTTTCAGATGTTGTGGCTATTAAGACCACATTGGCGTGCTCATCTTCAGAATCGGATTCCAAAACTTCAGAATCGGAATTATCCCATGTTTCCATAAGACCTTCCTTCTTTCCTTTAAATATGTTTTTCTTGAATCTTTATTTTCTAAAGCTTTCCTTTGTGAGCTTTGGACAATCTTGTTTGAAGTGTCCAGGTTCCTTATATTTAAAATAAGTATTTTCATTGCTTGCTTTTCTTCTTGAGGATGATTCTGGATAATCTCCTCTGTTTCTGGATCCTCGAAAGTTGCTTTGTCTGTTTCTCCAAAGTTGTCTGACTCTTTTGGATAAGAGAGACAATTCATCTTCGTCACTAGAATCTTCATAGTCGGAGTTTTCATCTTCATTTTGAACGACCTTGTTTTTCTCTGACTCACTTATTTCTGGTCTTGATCTTAGAGCAACAGATTTAACCTTTTTCTGAGGTTCATCTTCTTCTAGCTCTATTTCATGACTTCTGAGTGAGCTAACTAATTCTTCAAGACTTATGTTTTTCAGATCTTTGGACAACTTTAATGCAGTAACCATCGGTCTCCATTTTTTAGGAAGACTTCTCACAATCTTTTTAGCATGATCTGCAGTAGTATATCCTTTGTCCAGAACTTTGAGTCCTACTACCAAGGTTTGGAAACTTGAGAACATAGATTCAATAGTTTCATCTTCTTCCATCTTGAAGGCTTCATACTTTTGGACCAACGCAAGAGCTTTGGTTTCCTTGACTTGAGTATTGCCTTCATGAGTCATTTTCAAGGAATAAAAAATATCCTTTGTTGTATCTCTGTTAGTGATCTTTTCATACTCATTGTATGAGATCGCGTTCAGAAGGATAGTTCTTGCTTTGTGATGATTTTTGAAGTCTTTATTTTGCTCATCATTCATTTTGCTTCTTGGAATAGGTATTCCAATAGCAGAGAACGGTGTTTCGTAACCATTTGTTACTATATCCCAAAGATCTGCATCATAACCTAAAAAGAAACTTCCTATTCTATCTTTCAAGTAATCAAATTTTTCTCCATCAAATACAGGACGCTTGGCGTTGTAACTGTCTCTTTCATTTGTGCTGGAAGTGGCCATAGAGTTTTTCTCACACTGGATCTCTCTACACGGTTAAGTGTTTGATATGAAAATCAATAAGAGAGTCGGACAACCTTACAAACAACCTTTAAATTGTTCAACAACAATTTAGACTTCTTGAGTCTACCGACTAAAACACTTAGTCAATCAAGGAAAATCACTTAGAAAAATTACAAGAGTGTTTACAATATTACTTCTTAATAAGCATGTTGAAACAAATTTAAAAGCAGTATTTCTACACAGATATGAGCAACAACTCTTTGTGTCTTTGAGATTCTTTAACAGAGTATATACTTTCAGCGTTTTGACTTGTAAGATTGTTGTTCTCTGTAATGCAACATGGTCTTCTATTTATATCTTCCTTGAAGGATAAGAATGTCTTTTGATTTTTCCAGCTGTCTTCAATGGTAGAATTCCTGAAGAGCAGAAGTAGTAAAAGCTTAGAAAGCCTTCTGGTCAATTCTGAGCAAAATCTCAGCTTTGCATTTTTTAGGAAAGAGCCGTTTGTACGTATTCTTGGTCTTCGTGTTTTGCTTTGGACTTTGAGCTTTTGATTCTCATCATGTAATTTGAACTCATAATCCTTTCTTTAGAAAGAACTCCATTTCGAGACGCACATATATTCTTCATCAGAAACCTTGATATGTATTAGAATCTTGTGGAGTGGCGCTCAAATTTGATTTCATGTAGAATTGTATATCTGTGCGCTAAAAATAGAATTAGAGTACCACATTGTTACATATAAAATATATGCATTGTTATTATCAAAACTTAGCGATTATATTCAGAATCAAGATCTTGTTCTAACAGCCCTCTCGCTCACTTAAACACATTTTTCTGATTCTTTGTGTTTCAAAAAGCTGGTAATTCAGTTATGTGGTCTGTGTCTCATATATATTCATATGCATCATCTTTTGTAAGACAAAACAATAAAAGTGAAAATATACATTGAATTTTCTCGTCATCTTCATTCTCATACTTGCATTCTTCAACAATTACACATAATCATTTTTGTTGATCTTTGCATTGTCGAGGTGATAACGTCCAAATTTAGGATTTGTATATCGTGGTTTGGGTTGAGAATTCAGGGGGTTTTTTCTTGAATAAAACCTTTAGGGTTTTGTTCTCCAAGATTTTGAGGATTTTGAGGTTTTCGCTTGAGTGTGGATAATATCAACATCAACAATTAGGTTTGAGTGTGTGGTGACTATAACTTCTCTTGTACAAAACTTTGCAACTTGATAATACATATCTCAATTCTAGTTTTAGAATTGGGGGCAAACGTACCCGAAGCGAGGATGAAAGGGGAACTTCCTAAACAAATCGGGTGTCATTCTCTCTTTCTCCATCTCTTTAATTTGTGTTGTTAAAGTTTGTGTGATATCAACTGTTCGATAAATTTCCACTGTTGTATAGTGCTGAAATTCTGTTTTTAAAACTCATTACAATCACTTGGATTGTAATTATGAAAAATTATGCACTATCATTTTATAGGAAATTCAACTTGGGGTGTTGTGCACACCAAGTGTTCGACGTATTAATCACACACAAACCCACAGTCGCTTCCGCACATTTTGAAAACATTTTTAAGCGCCGATTTTTGTTAAAAATTAGTGATCTACTCAATCCCCCTTCTAGATCATTGCCATCGTCTAACAAGTGGTATCACGAGCACTGGTTCATCTAGTGCTTCGCATATAACTTTTTAGAAAATGGCTAACGAATAAAAAGGGGCGTACAATAGAGCACCGGTTTTTAACGGTGAAAACTACGGTTATTGGAAAGATTGTATGCGCGTGCATATCAATTCTATTGATAGAAAGGTATGGAACGTTATACAAAATGGTCCTATTGAAATAACTATGACCAATGCGAATAACATTGTTGTGCCTAAGCTGGAAACACAATGGAACGAAGAAGATGAGAAAAAGTATAATTACGATTGGAAA
This sequence comes from Lathyrus tuberosus, assembly GCA_022829125.1. Taxonomy (NCBI): domain Eukaryota; kingdom Viridiplantae; phylum Streptophyta; class Magnoliopsida; order Fabales; family Fabaceae; genus Lathyrus; species Lathyrus tuberosus. Next base: position 6,002,034 of record JALAZF010000103.1, read on the forward strand.
GCTAGAAATATTCTCATATCCTCTTTACGAGTTGATGAATATTATAGAGTTTCCCATTGTACTAATGCTAAGGCTATATGAGACACATTACAAGTTGCCCATGAGGCAACTAATGATGTCAAACTAACTCGAATCAACACTTTAACACAAGAGTTTGATCTCTTTCACATGAAGCATGGTGAAACCATTGCTGAAATGCAAAAGTGATTTACTCATCTAATCAATCGGTTAAACTCACTTGGTAGAAGTGCTTCCAATGATGTTGGTGCTAATAAAATTTTGAGATGTCTTACTAGGGAGTGGCAACCTAAGGTCACGACCATAAAGGAAGCTAATAACCTTTTGACTTTGGACATCATAACTTTGTTTGGCAAGCTTGAGAAACACGAGCAAATGCTCATTAGTATAGACCAACACGAGAAAAAGAAAAAGAAAGAGAAGTCGAAAGATACAGACAAGAAGTCTATAGCTCTAAAGGCTTCTAGCTCAAAGTCCTCCACAAAAGAGCTAAGTGATAGTGAATCAAGTGATGATGAAGAAGATACGGGGCTATTTGTGAAACGATATAATCGATATATAAGGAAAAATAGAATTCAACATTCGGACAAGAATCTCATCATATTTTGATGACAAACAAAGTCCTCTAAGAATGAAGGAAACAAGAGTTGTAAATCAAAAGGTTCTTGCTACAATTGTCCATTGATGAAGAAAGACAAGGGGAAAGAAAAGAATCGTCAACAAAAGAAAACAAGCAAACCTAGAAGGGCATACATTACTTGGGAAAGTGATAGTGAGTCATCTAGTAAAGATAGCTCAAGTGATGAAGACGAATCCGTCAACCTTTGTCTCTCGGCTCATCAAAAGAAGAAGAAGAAGGTAAGACATTCTAAGTATGAACACTCTAATAAAATGTCTCATTCTGAATTGCAAAATGCTTTTGATACTTTACACCATGAGGCTAAAGAAGCTTTTAAACGTTTAGCTTCAAATAAACAAATTTTCTTACATTTAGAGAAAAAGATTTCCGATTCCGAAAAGGAATTAGAAGCTCTTAAGAACTCTATGGTGGAAGCAACAAAAGAAAAAATTGCGGATGACAAGTCTACTTAGTTAAATTGGGCAGGTTGTGAAACTTGTCACATTTGGCAAAAAGAAATGAGAACTCTTAAAGCCAAAATAGACAAGGCTTTAGAACCTAAAGTCACTTTTGCTATTGTCTATATTGTTGCAAAAGTACTTATGTGATTAGAAATGAGAACTCTTAAAGCCAAAATAGACAAGGCTTGAGAACTCTTAATCCTTATAAAAAATATACTTATGTGATTAGAGATCAAGTTAGCAAAAGTAACACCAATGTTAACCTTACTTGTCTATATTGTTGCAAGATGGGTCACACCATTGCCAAATGCCGCTTTAGGAGGTTCTTAGTTCCTAAAGGAATTTTCCAATGGTTGCCTAAATGCAACCAAATATGTACTAACACCCAAGGACCCAATAAAATTTGGGTACCTATTCGCCTTGTTTGATTGTGTAGGTACAATTTCTTAAGTCTACGGAGAGAAGATGGGTTCTCGATAGTGGATGCTCAAGACACATGATCGGAGACATTTCCATATTCATTGAATTTGTGGCAAAGAAGAAAGGATTTGTGACCTACGGTGAAAACAACAAGGGAGCAATACTCGACAAAGGTAGTGTAGGTAATCCCTCTTCTACTACTATCTCAGACGTCCTATTAGTTGAGGGTCTTAAACACAACCTTATTAGCATTAGTTAATTATGCGACAAATGTTATAAAGTTTCATTTTCAAAAGATTGCTGAATAATTGAAAATAATGATAAGAAAGATGACATGTTTAAAGGCCTGAGGGTTAACAATGTCTATATGCTTGACTTGAGTGAAGTATCGTTGACTAGCACTAAATGTCTTGTCACCATGAGTGAAGATTCATGGCTATGGCATAGGCGCTTAGCGCATGTCAACTTCGATTTGCTAAATAAAGTAGTCTCTAAGGATCTAGTGGTCAGCTTACCCAAAATCAAATTTTCAAAGGATCACTTATGTGATGCATGCCAAATGGGTAAGTAAACAAGGATCTCGTTTAAATCTAAAAATATTGTTTCTACAATGAGACCTCTTGAACTCCTCCATATGAACCTTTTTAGACCATCTAGGATTAAAAGCTTGGATGGTAACAACTATGGTTTTGTGATTGTAGACGACTACTCTAGGTTTTGTTGGACTATTTTCTTAGGAAACAAGAATGATACTTTTTCTGTATTTGAGAAGTTTGCCAAGCTCTCTCAAAACAAATTGAATACAAGCATTGTAACAATCTGAAGAGATCATGGAGGTGAATTTGAAAACCACCTCTTTGAAGAATTTTGTGATAAGCATGACGATGATCATAATTTTTCTGCACCACGTACTCCTCAGAAAAATGGAGTAGTGGAACGTAAAAATCGAATTTTGGAAGAATTAGGAAGAACTATGATCAATGAGAGTGGCCTTCCTAAATACTTTTGGGCCGATGATATTAGTACATCGTGTTATGATTTGAATAGGGTGCTTATTCGTCCTATTCTCAACAAAACTTCATATGAGCTTTTGAAAGGAAGGAAGCCTAACGTATCACATCTTCATGTTTTTGGTTGTAAATTCTTTGTGTTGAATAATGATAAGGAGAACCTTGGTAAATTTGATTAAAAGGCCGATGAAGGTATCTTTCTTGGATACTCTCAAACTAGTAAGACATATAGAATATACAATAAAAGGTTACTTACTGTAGAAGAATCTGTACATGTTACTTTTGATGAATCTTATCCGAAAAATGTCAGAAAAGGTATTTCTTTTCATGGTGCAGGTGTATCTTCAGAAGGCATACTCAAAGACACTGAAAAAGGGATTGATCAACTTGAATCGGTGAAAGTTGAGGAGGAGGAAGATCACAACTCTAAAAAGATTGAGGAGGATCATCCAATTAGCAACGATGACCTTCCTCTAGCTTGGAAATCCTCTAAGGATCATCCCATCAACAACATACTCGGAGACATATCAAAGGGAGTAACTATGAGATCCAAGCTAAGTAACTTTTGTTATCACTTTGTGGCGCAAGGCTATAACCAAGAGAAGGGCATAAACTATGAGGAAACTTATGCTCTCGTTGCCCGACTTGAGGCTATACGCCTTTTGCTAGCCTATGCTTGTTCTAAGAATTCCAAATTATTCCAAGATGTAAAGAGTACTTTCCTAAACGGATACATAAATGAAGAGGTCTATGTATCTCAACCTCATGGTTTTGAAAGTCATGAGTATCCTAATCATTTTTATAAGCTTAAACGTGCTTTGTACGATCTCAATCAAGCCCCTAGGGCTTGGTATGAGTGTCAAGGAGAAAGAAATGATAAAGCTGATGAAGATGATGATGTTCCCATTGACGCTATCATGAAAAGGATTATTGAAAGTGTATCCAAGCCTCAAGAAAAAGTTGTAACTAAAGAAGTGGTGAATGTAGATGAAGAAACATAGTCTGATGAAGCACCAATTAAAACAATTATGAGAAGTTTAGCTAGGTCCTTAACAGAGTCTGAAGAATGCTGAGAATGTGAAGTAGAAAACTCTTATGACAAGTCCTTTGAAAAAGAAGAAGATAGTAGAAGAAAAGGCCATTGAGAAGAAGTATCTTAAGAGAAAACTTGTGCCATCAAGTGCCTCAGAGACAAATTTTAAAGCAAATGTCCTAGACATCGTGCCCTCTTCTAGGAGAAAGATTGGAGGAAAAAAAGTTCCAGACAATATTCCAACTGCCCATTTGACAATGTGTGATTTCACTCAGAAGGAAGTATGCAAAATTGGAAGTATGTGTTCCAGAGAAGGGTTTCCCATGAAAAGGATCTGAGCAAAGATGCTTTTGAATGTCATGAAATCATGGATATGCTGAAGGGTGATGGATTAATGAACATTATTTCAAACATTGGACTGTACTATGAGAAACTAGTCAAGGAATTCAATGGTAACTTGTCCAATGAATACAACATTGAGGGTGCCAAAGAATTCAGGAAGGTGTATATAAGAGGTTGTTATGTGAAGTTTCTCCTGAGAGAATAAATGAGTACTTGGGCATAAGCAAGACTACAAAAGCTGATGAGGTACCATTAATGGACAAGCTAGCTAGAACAATAATTGTAGGGCAAGTCAAACAATGGCCAAATAAAAGGTTAATCCCTTCTAGAAGTCTAAGCGCGAAGTATGCTATACTAAACAAGATAGGTGCATCAAATTGGGCAGCCTCTAATCAAAGTTCAGGCATCACCTTAACCTTGGACAAGAGGAATTTTCAAACTGGAACCAAGTCTAAACAGAAGTTTGGAGAATATGTGTTTTACCAGACCATGAAACACACTGACTTCTATGATGTCAAGCTTTCATTACAAATGGTAATAGATCAGACCTCTCCCAATACAATTTGGTTCGGGGACGAACCAAGCGGAAGCTGATGGGCATGTAACATATGAGGCTGAAGAGGTCGGGGAGTGATTATAACACCCGAAGTAGAAGAGGATGGGGATCGATCGCCCAAATTCACCTTGAAATGAGAATATTCTGAGGCCGTGTAGGTATAGGACTGCATGGTTGAAGAAAGGCTTATAAGGATTAATTGGTACTTGTCAAACCCTAAATTTTACCCTGGGTTTTTCACTTGCATCAACATAGTGTAATCATTTCATTTTATCATGCATTACATCAGTCAAAAGCATTCATCATGGTTTAGATGAAAAGTAAGGAGTTATGTGTAACACCCTTTTTTACCCAACAAAAACCACGGATAAAACACCAATTTATCATAGTAAAAATGCCACAAGGGCGTCACATTTCGTCAAAAGACATCATAATTAAATCAAATACTTCACAGCGAAAAACTTCATAAAAACTTCATTGTCATTTATAACATCCAAGTTTTAAACAACTTAACACATCATAAGATCATCAAATACAAGAACACTATGGTTCGACTCAACGCCTCGACCCGATGTTACATATCAGAGCAAGACCCTCTACTCGGCCAAAAATAACCAAAAGCACTTCAAGTAAGCTCTTCGCGCGCCAAAAGCTAATCCTGAACATTTGCACATTACCCACGTAGAGGCAACATTCAAACATGCATGATGAGTAATCACGAATCAATATATATGATATAAGCTAAAGATAAAGCAGTAACACAAAACATCATCAATTCATCAACACATCAAATACATTAACAAAATGCATTGCAACTTCATTGACTCATGCATGTGGTACCAATTCGTCATAATTGATGGACACTGGGCCATCACCCTCCAAAGATCCCCACCAATAGGATCGACTGTACACAAGAACCGGAGCACGTCACAAACACCTCAATCCACACAATGGGATTGAAGCCACCAAATGGACCGAACGCCTACAATGCTATGAATGCATGATGCAAACGTCATCATTATCATCGTCACAAAATCGTCAATTGCATCATCATTCATAAACCATCATCATCATAATTCAAATCATCATCACAGTTCAAATCATGCATCATAATTCATCATAAATCACCATGGTCACATATTATTAACATACATCACAAATCATCATAAATCACCACGTTATCACATCATCCACGGATTATCATCAACTCGTCATAAAACAACATCATTTCACATTCATCACAATTCGTCATATCATAACCATCATCAAGCATCCTAATTCACACTCGTCATTATTCATCACTAAACCTCATGATTCGTCATATTATAATCGCCACGTAAAATTTACTCAATTTTATCCCATTCATCTTTATTACTAGTTTACTAGGGTTTCATTACCTCATCATAGCCCTACGTCTCAAAGAAACCGCATCACAAGCGAAATCGGGACAGAAATTGCAAAAACGGGAAAATTCTGCACTCACGCTGTCCATATGCGTAATGCCCTCAGCGTTACGCGTAATGCCTCAGGTTTCAGAGGTCCATACGCGTAATTCCTTGTGCCTTACGCGTATGACCAGAGATGTTTTCCTCCAAAAATTCGTCCTCAGATCTCCTTACGCGTAATTCCCCTGCGTTACGCGTAATACCTCATGCGTTACACGTAATACCCCCGCGTTACACGTAATGCTCCTCTGGCGTGCCCACCATACGCATAATTCCCCCTGTGTTATGCGTAATGCCCCTCTGGTGTGCCCACCATACGCGTAATGCCCCCTGCATTACGCGTACTGCCCCTCTGGCGTGCCCACCATACGCCTAATGCCCTATGCGTTACACGTAATGCCTTGTCTGCAGGCAAAAAAACTCAGATTTTGCATTTCTAAGAATTCTTATACTCTTGAGCACATCCAAGCGCCTAATTTAGATCCAAAACAATTTCTATACCATTTTAATTCCCTTACTTTCATTCTATCCAATTAGCCTATTATTATAATAGGTTTACTCGTCATTTAACTCCTAATTTCTTCATCCCCTAACATACATAATTTTTCAGATCTGTTCATGGTAAAACACGGAAAATAGCCACGAATTCACAGTATCAATAATCATTCACGCGAATTCGACATCAATTATAGCAACACACATCAGATTCACCACAGAAATTAACCAACACAGATGCACGAAAAATCACACAGATTCAACTTACGAAAATTCATCATAACACAGAACACACCATTTACTCTACCTCACACCCATATCTAACATATTAACCCGAATTACCCCCCATACCTCGAATTTTCCAGCAAGGATTCTTTGTTTTCGGGTTCTACGTTGATTCCTCGTTCTAGCCTCCTTTCTTCAGCTCTCTCTTCACTCCTTAGGGTTGTACAAAACTAATTCTCATAATCCCTATTTTTCTTTTGTTAAACCTATGTTTTGGGCCTTAATCATGACTTACCCAAACTATCCTCAATTAACCCACTCAATATTACCGTCTTACCCTGAATGGTCCTCCTAATTATTTTAATTAATAATAATAATAATAATCCCAATAATATTCTCAATATTCAAATTATTCTATTATTATTACTAATAAAATAATCTAATTTAATTACTACTTCTAAGAGGTCTCAATGTTCCCTTAACCCAAGGCTACCCCACAACACCACATAAAGTCATCAACGTCACCAAATCCATCAAAATGCACCAAAACAACGAATAATCATAATAATTCAATTAAGTAAATATTATAATTATTTTGGGGTGTTACAACTCTCGCCACTTAAAGAATTTTCTCCCTAAAAAACTACCTGAAGGAAACAGAGTCGGATACGACTCCTTCATCTGATCTTTACACTCCTAAGTCCAACTTGCGGCCGCTGGTCCACCCTACAACACTTTCACCAAAGCTATGTCTTTACCCCATAATTGCTTCATCTCACGACCATCAACCCGCACAGGTAATGCTTCCACTGTCAGATTATCCCTCACTTGTACATCATCCATCTGAACCACATGCAGTAGATCTGGAATGTACTTTCTCAACTGAGACACATGGAACACGTCGTACAGATTCGTAAGTGACGGCGGTAAATCAATTCGATAGGCTACCTCTCCTATCCTCTGCAAGATTTGGTAAGGACCAACATAACATGGAGTGAGCTTCCTAGACTTCAAGGCTCGACCCACACTAGTTACCGACGTCACCCTCAAAAACACGTGATCTCCCTCTTGGAATTCAAGTGCTTTCCTCCTCTTGACATGGAAACTCTTCTGGCGACTCTGCGACGCTCTCATCCTTTCTTGGATCATCTTAATCTTCTTAGTCGTCTCTTGCACAATTTCAGGTTCGAGTACAACACTCTCGCCTGACTCATACCAACACAAAGGAGTTCTACATCTTCTTCCATACAAAGCTTCATCGGGCGCCATTCCCATACCAGCATGAAAACCATTATTGTACGTGAATTCAATCAACGACAAATGGCTATCCCAAGATCCTCCGTGATCCAACACACATGCCCTCAGGAAATCCTCTAAAGATTGGATAGTCCTTTCTGTCTGACCGTCTGTCTGCGAATGCTATGCAGAACTCATCCTCAACTTAGTACCCAAAGCCTCTTGCAAACTCTTCCAGAACCTCGATGTAAATCTTGGATCTCTATCCGATACAATACTCGAAGGTATCCATGCAACTTCACAATTTCCTCGATGTACATCTCAACTAACTTCTGCATAGAATGATTAATCTTCATCGGCAAGAGATGAGCTGACTTAGTTAATCTATCCACAATTACCCAAATTGAATCATTTTCCTTAGCAGTCCTCGGCAATCCTGACACAATCCATGGAAAATACTATCCCATTTCCACTCTGGAATCTTCAATGGCTGCATCATACCTAAAGGCTTCTGATGCTCAATCTTCGACTTCTGACAAGTCAAACACGCATAAACAAACTCTACAACCTCCTTCTTCATCCCCGACCACCAAAACAACTTCTTCAAATCCTGGTACATCTTCGTAGCATCGGGATGAATACTCAACCTACTTCGATGTACTTCCTCAAGAATGCTCTTCTTAATTTCTGGAACATCTGGGACACACACCCTGTCTCCGAACATCATCACATAGTTCTCATCAATCCAGAATTGACCTCCATTACCTTGGTTGATTAATGTCAACTGGTCAACCAACTTCAAGTCAGATTGTTGTCCCACTCTGATCTCTTCCCAAATACCACTAGTCAACTTCAACATTCCTAACTTCACGCTGTCAGGAGTCGCTTCACATACTAAACTCAAATCTCGGAATTGTTCGAGTAACTCTAACTCCTTCACTATAAGCATCGACATATGCAATGACTTTTTGCTCAATGCAGCAGCCACTACATTTGCTTTACCTGGATGGTAATTAAAATCAAATTCATAATCCTTCAGCAATTCCAACCACCTCCTATGCCTCATATTCTACTCTTTCTGATCGAACAAGTACTTTAAACTCTTATGATCGCTGAACACTTCGTATTTAGAGCCAAACAGATAATGTCTCCAAATTTTCAACATAAACACCACTGCTGCCAACTCTAAGTCATGGATAATTCACTTCATGAACTCTCAACTGCCTGGAAGCATAAGCAACAACTTGACCATTCTGCATCAATACTCCTCCAAGACCCATCTTTGACGCATCATAGTACACTACAAAAGACTCATTCGAGTTAGGCAAAATCAACACTAGAGCAGTCATCAACCTCTTCTTCAGTTCCAAAAAACTCTCTTCGCAAGCTACATCCCACACAAAAGCTTGACCTTTTCGAGTCAACTGAGTCAAGGGTAATGCCAACTTAGAAAAACCTTCAATAAACTTGCGGTAATAACCCGTTAATCCCAGGAAACTTCGTATCTCGGCAGTAGAGGTCGGAGTTTCCCACTGTAACACAACATCAATCTTAGAAGAATCAACAATAATCCCACCACTAGAAATCACATGGTCAAGAAAACTCACTTCCTTCAACCAAAACTCGCACTTCGACAGCTTTGCATACAACTTCTTCTCCTTCAATACTTGCAACACAGTTCTCAAATGCTCAGCATGTTCTTCTTCAGATCTAGAATATATCAAGATATCATCGATAAATACCACCACAAACTTATCGAAATACTCATGAAAAATCTGATTCATGTACTCCATGAACACACCAGGTGCATTGGACACTCCAAATGGCATCACAGTGTATTCATAGTGACCATACCTTGTCCTGAAAGCTGTCTTCGGAATATCATCAGGCTTGACACGAATCTGATGATAACCCGACCTTAAATCAATCTTGCTGAACACACAAGCGCCCACCAGCTGATCCATCAAATTGTTAATTCTTGGGAGCGGATACTTGTTCTTAATAGTCACTTTATTCAACTGCCGATAATCAACACACAACCTCATACTTCCGTCTTTCTTCTTCAATAACAACACAGGAGCACCCCATGGAGAAACACCTTGTCGAACAAACCTCTTCTCAAGCAACTCTTCCAACTGTTTCTTCAATTAACTTAACTCAAAAGCAGACATCCGATAAGGAGCCATTGACACTGGACTCGTACCTGGTACTAAGTCCACTGGAAACTCTACTTCATGTTCTGGAGGCAATTCACTTATGTCGTCATGGAAACACGTCTGGAAATTCACAGACAACAGGCAAGTCAGCACTCGCAGCTTCACGATCAATCTACAACAATGCAAACATTGCAAACACCAGGGCTTCGTCTTCCCTAAGTTTGTCTACTTGCCTACCAGACAAGAACATTAACTCTCCACCTTCACTAATACTCAAGGTTGCCCTTAATCATAAATATCTCAGCACCATCTGTAGTGAGTGATTTTTTTGGTGACGCGACCACCTTATCGCTGGGTTTTCCTCACCACAATGGTAGGAGGGGGTGCTATTTTCTGATTTCTTATTTATCCCATGAAGCTAGAAGGGAAAGGGAAGGTATCTAAAACTAACCTTGCACACGAATGTTTAACTGAACAAACGTTTAAAGAGATTGGGGGGTCCGGGGTCAGGTTATACAATGGGTAGTTGTCTATTACCCATCCTATATGTGGTTATCCACAGGATATTAGCTTTAGGTTTCGCTTTGTAATTGATAGTGCTTATCTGTTAATGGGTTGGGAAAGTTTCTTGGGAAGTATGAGTGAGATTGAGTTTTTGTTGATGTTTTTGGTAAGGTACTGGACCTAAGGATTGATTGGTATGAAGGTACTGGACCTAGGGGTTTTGATTAGTATGCTCGCTAAGATTTTTCAATCTTAAGCCTACGTATTCCCGTTTAAAGGAAACAGGGAAATCAGAGCAATCGTAGTTCCTCCTATTCTAAGGGAGGAAAAAGATGTTTTGGTGTCTTATTCAAAGCCCAAGACAGAGGCTGAACGGTTGAGTATTTGTGTCTTGTTCAAAGCCCAAGATTGAAGCTAAAAGGTTTGACTGAGAGAGAACTTGTCATCTCTAAAGGGAGACATTTGGTCTGTTTATCACAACTGTTGGGTGACAGATTATAAATGAGGATTACTTTAACTGGGATATGTGAATCCAGCAATGCCATAATTTCCTTTATAGGGGATTTTTGACCTGAAGGAGAAGACTTTAACTCAGTGTAGAGCAATGTCATCTTTCCTTAGGAATTTCTCATGCTAAAAGAGGGACAGTGGCGTGGATGTAAATAATCCAGAGGCTTGCTGCTTACAGCAATTTAGATGAAGGAAAAGGAGTTTCTGTTTTTACATATGATAAACAGAGAAATGACTTCCTATAGAGGGACTTTTGATTTCCTCGGAGGGTATATTGATTTTTGTGTGCCTTGATCAAAGCCCAAGGTTGAGGCTAAGAGGTTGATTGACTCCATTGGAGAAGTCCTTATACAAAGCCTAAGAGGAGGTTGGGAATGACCGACTCAACAAGAGAGTGTTTATATATGTCTTGTACAACGCCCAAGATTGAGGCTAAAAGAGACTGACTCTTTTGGGGATATCATTATACAAAGCCTAAGAGGAGGCTAAAAGTTTGACTTTTCCGGGGAAAATGTTCTATCTGTCTTGTACAAAGCCCAAGATTGAGGCTAAAAGGATTTTGACTCCGCTGGGGAGGTATGTATGTATCTTTTACAAAGCCCAAGATAGAAGCTGAAAAGAAGACTGATGCTGCGGGAAAGAAATCTTTATCTGTCTTGTATAAAGCCCAAGATTAAGGCTAAAAGAGACTATTCTGACTCGGCTAAGGATATTTTAGGTATCTCATACAAAGCCCAAGATAGAGGCTGAAACGATTTTGACTCTGATTGGGAAATTATTCCTCGAAGCCTAAAACAAGGCTGGGAGGAATTGACTCTGCTGGGTAAGTTATTTGTCCCAAGCTTAAGAGGAGGTTATGAAATTTTATATCTCGTACAAAGCCCAAGATAGAGGCTAAAAAGGGCTTGACTCAACAAGAGAGTGCTTTTTATCTGTCATCTACAAAGCCCAGGATTGAGGCTAAAAGGGGTGACTCAACAAGAGAGTCTGGAACGTGATTGACTCAACAAGAGAGTCGGAAAAGTGGTTGACTCAACAAGAGAGTCTGAAAAGGTGATTTACTCAACAAGAGAGTCTGAGACGGCGATTGACTCAACAAGAGAGTCTGAAAATGTGATTGACTCAACAAGAGAGTCTGAAAAGGTTAGCTCCATTGGGGAGAATCATTGTACAAAGCCCAATAGGAGGCTGACTATGCTGAGAAAAGATCATTATACAAAGCCTAAGAGGAGGCTATCTTCTGCCGGGGGTTATTGAGATCCCGAGGCAGGTCCAAGTGGGGAATCAGCTCTTGCTGAGGATTACAGAAGAGTTGAGGTATCAGATGCCTTAAGGTTCTGATTTGAGATAGTGTTATACTAGTGATAGACTGACCCTGGCTGGGGGATTTTAGGAGAGAGACTAGGTTTTAGAACCCACAAGTTTTAGCTCTGCTGGAGATTAATCCAGAATCCGGGGTTTCTTCCTATGTTTGGAGGGAACTTGAGAAGTCTTTGAGACTCAAGAGGATTAGACTGTCCAAGTCTACTGGTGTGGAAGAGTTTTATCTTTTGTATGATGCCCAAGAGAAGGCCGACTCTTTTAAGGGATGAGGACCAACCCTAAAATTAGTCTGAGGTTTTGACTCTTTTTTAGAAAGACAGCTCTAACGAAGGATGACTAACTTCTGTCCTATACCTTTAGGAGGTCTTCAGGGTCCTTGTATTAAGCCCAAGAGAAGACATGAGAACTTCTAAGAAGCCGAAGGGTCATTGTACAAAGCCCAAGAGGAGGCAGAGATGCTTTTAGGAAGCCTGTGGGTCCCAAACCAAGAAAAGTTCAAGAAATGCTATTCACCGAGAATAGATCATTTAGTGAAAGTTCTGAGGTTTGAAGAAACTCAAGAGATGCTATTCACCGAGAATAGATCAACTCCGGGGAGTAGAATTTCTTTGACAATTTCTAGGGGTGACAGTCTGAGAAAAGGTTCACGAGGAATACTGCCTTTCTCTTTGTTCCATATTGTTTAACCCCAAGAGAAGGTAAGATTGTATCTGGAAATCCTATGGGGATCTAGTTTTGACTGTATTTAAAGAGTGACTAACATGGCTTACCTAGTTCTAGACCTAGTTGCCGGGGAAAACTCTAAATAACTATACTAGTATATATACACTTGATATATGACAAGTATTTAAAAGGGTATGAAAGAAGACTAACCATGCGCAGCTTCCCACAATACAGTTATATATATTTGACATGTATTTAAAAGAATGAAAGAAGACTCACAGTGTGCAGATTCCCACAATACATATATATATATATATATTAAAGCAGGTAAATGAAAGCGGATAAAAACTTACAGGTGAGCAAGTTTCCATGTTGTATTGTTAGTTGTTCAAAGAAATTATAGAAAGTTTTGATAACAATTGTATATTTGAACCTAAATCAAAAGGGAAGTTGTTTTGATAAGATTGTACTGGGACTTATGCAATGACTGAGGCCCAAAAGGTTTTCTGTACAAAGGTATGGGTCTTACAACTCAAGGAGAGGCCCAAAGAGTTTTCTGTACAGAGGTATGGGTCTTATAACTCAAGGAGAGGCCCAGATGATTTTGTTAAAAAGGCGACGATCGCAGCGTCGTTTTGAAAATGTACAGAGGGACTTATACAATAAGTGAGGCCCACAATGGTTTATGTACACATGGATTGTGTCTTACACTCTATTAGAGGCCCAAGGATGTTTTGAAAAAAAGATGGGACTTACAACACGAGGGGAGGCCTGGTTATTTGATTTTTGAACGTGCGATCGCGCCGAGGTTTTTGAAAATGTGTTGGGACTTATACAATACCTGAGGCCCAAATTATTTTGGTTTTCAAAAGGGGTTGGGTCTTACATTCTATTAGAGGCCCATGAGTGTTTGAAAAAGATTGATGAGGGTGGAATCAACCAAAACCCTAATTTTAATTAAAAATGGAATTAATTTTGTTAAAAAATTAATAAAAATTATTGAAAACATGTAAAAAAAGAGTGGTGATCTTGGATCAATGTTTCTAAAATCACATTTTTGTCCACAAAATGATTGAAAACCATTTAAGTTTGGAAAATCAAGAGAAAGAAAATTTTCAAAATGTTAAAAAAAAATAAAAATTAATTCTTTGCAAAAATATCAAATATATGAAATAAGTAATATTTTTGGGAAATTTTTGTAAAATAAAATATTTTAACATTTTTGTGAATTATTAAAAAAAGAATCAACTCAAAATATTAAAATTTAGAGAGAAATTAATTTTAGAATCAATTAAATAAAATCACAAAATTCAAATATTTAAATTTTCAAAAAAAAAAGGCGCCAAGAACACACCAAGAACACGCGCGTGTTCTGATTTGCCCAGATTTGCATTTTCTCATCAATCTCGCTATATACTTGATGATATCACACAATCCACATATCAATATGCTCGCTTTCAACTCACGATCATGTCTATGGTCTTTAATTTCATTTATTTTAAGTATGGAATAAGAAATCAAAGAGAAACCTTAAGAACCCTAATTTCTGCATGAAGGCTCAGAAATTTCATACATAATTCATACAAAGCAATTGATTGAGGGTAAACACTCTACACATGATTATGAATATATGGCAAAATTATTGTGCGAGGAAATATGCATGAATCATGGAGTTTGAAGAGTTTAGGTTTACCTCTTGCAGCTGGTGACCGTGTTTTGTGTTAGAGGTGTTGCAAGTTGGTTCCAATGATCTGGGAAGCTTCCATAGGTGCCAAGTGATGTGTCTGAATGCTTGGAGTGGTTTGAAACAAGCTGGAACTTGAGATGGTACCTCAACTGTAACTCTGTCAAGAACTTGAGCAGTTGGATGGTGATTTTGTGAATTTGCTGTTCCAGATGTTATGTGAGTGTTTGGATCACTTCTATATGATGTTTATGAAGTGTTAGAATGATTAGTTTGGTTTGAATCACTCTCAATTTCAAAACCCGATAGTGACTTGGTTTAGAAGGCAAGAAATGGAGTGAAAGTGTGATTATGAGAAAGGCATTTGTTTGGGGCCTTTGGTGTGCTTAAACTGATCAAAAATGAGGTCTATTTATAGTGTGTCAAGTTTGTTTTGGTATCAATAGGGAATGGCAACTGCAGCAGGCCTTTGGCCAATTTGGATCAAATGGAATCTCAAGTCTCCTTTAGACATTGACTTGAGGTTAGAGCACAGGCCTATGGTTCTTTGATTCAAAGATAAACTTGGACTGAATTCAGTTGGAATAGGCTCAGTTCAAGCCATCTTGGTGTATGCATTGAATGCTTGGAAACAAAATTGGATATTTGGCATCTTTGTAGCTCTTTAGGTTTGGCATGCTACTTGTGGAATCTTGGACTTGGGAGGCTGATAGATCAGTGCTTGTCCCTTATTTGTTCCCCCTTGAGGTGTACAGATGGATAACCATGCTTGTTGTTGCACAATTTGATCAAATAGAGACCTTATGCACAAATCTGCCTTGCCAAGACAGTTTGCAGCAAGGCATGTTGCAGCTGTTATAACTCCTAGCTCAAGTGGAGTTTGATGGAGTTCTTGGGCATTTTGGAAAGCCCTCATATGACACAACACATGTGTTAACATATTTTGTCTTGAAACTTTTTGGATCCAAGTGAAAAATGCCCCTACATTTTGAAAAAAAGCAAGACAGATTCTGACTTAGTGAGAATTTCACTAAGTGTTGGAAAAATTGGCATTTCATGTTTTCAGCCATTTTGATCACTCCATAACTAAAAATCTATGAGGAATTAGAATGAGATGTAGTTGACACTTTTAAAGTATGCCATGAGAGCTACAAATCCATCTTTGGATCATCCAAAATGGTTGCTTGGATCTCAAGTTATAATCCTTGGAAGTTGGTACCCTAACCACTTTGTTTCATAACTTATTCTAAGTTTTTTTATGGTTACCCCTTTTACAAGTTAACTCACTTTTCTTGATTTTTCTTGATGAATGATGATTCCAATCATACATTAACATTTGTTTAGGGTTAAGGAACCTTGGTTGACCAAAAAATCAAAAAGTCAAACTTTGACTTTTTGTATAGTTGACTTTTTATCAAATGAAATCCAAACTGTGCGATCCTTTGTGAAATCAAGTCCTTAACCTAAATCAAACCTAATGGATGGACTCCATAGGTGATATAGGGTGTATTGAATCATGTCCCAAGGTTTGGGAGCATGTCTTGGCCAAAAGTCAAAGGTACAGTTGACTTTTTCCCCAAAACCCTAATTGTGGTCCAAATGAAAATGAAACTTGTGAATCAAGTTTCCTGGGTTAATCCATTGTTACAAATGGATCAATGTAGTGTATTAGAGACCCCCAAATCATGTCTTGAGGTCTTGGCTCATGTTTTGTCCCAAAAGTCAACTTAGGGGTGAATTAGGTCAAGAAACCCTAATTCCTGATTTTTGGTAAATGCATCCCTTGAGGTTAAATTAACTTGATGATTGGGCCCATGAGGTCCCTTGGAGTATCTTGAGTTATGTTTTGAAGCATTGGCTCATGCCCAGATGAAAATTTTCATCTGGAGGCCCTGGTCGACCAAAACCCTAATTTGGTGACACTGTCGATCTTGAGGCTTGATCCACTTGGAATGTTGCAACCTTGTGCTTAATTCTTGATGTGGGAGTCCTCTTGATCCTTTATAGGTGTTGGAGAGTTTAGACAAGTTGAAGATCATGTCATTCCTTGATTGATCCTTTGTCTAAGTGCTCAGAGAGGGCTCAAAACCCTAATTCTTGGTTGTGGTGAATGCTCACCCCTCTTTGAAGAGATTAGTGAGGCATGATGGTTCATCCATATTGTGATGATGATTTACACAATGATGGGGAATCTTGGTGGTCAAAATTTAGGGTATGACACCATCCTACGTCGACTCATCAAAACAATCTGTAAGCACTTGGCTTAACTCCAAACAATTCACTACGCACACCACTTAAGCTCGCAAGACACGTCTATCCCATCCAACATGATCCTGTCTATTATTAACAAGAGATTAAGGGTGATTAGTTCCTCAATTTGTCAATAACATCCGACTATCATGAGGCGGTACAAAGTATCTTTACCAAACTATCGTAGCGTCCAACACCACACTTAGCCATCGCTCCACACTTGAAGCGTCTTAGAGAAGCACCATCTTCTCCCCCCACTTGTTTCATTCCCAACCTGCAAATGGAAAACAAAACAAGCATCGACATTGTTTTCACACACATGTCGCACACTAGGGAATAGACAGCATTAGACAACCTGGCCGGACGGACTGACCTGCTCTGATACCACTAATGTAACACCCTTTTTTACCCAACAAAAATCACGGATAAAACACCAATTTTTCAGAGTAAAAATGCCACATGGGCGTCACATTTCGTCGAAAGACATCATAATTAAATCAAATACTTCGTAGCGGAAAACTTCATTAAAACTTCATTGTCATTTATAACATCCAAGTTTTAAACAACTCAACGCATCATAAGATCATCAAATACAAGAACACTATGGTTCGACTCAACGCCCCGACCCGATGTTACATATCAGAGCAATACTCTCTACTCGACCAAAAATAACCAAAAACACTTCAATTAAGCTCTTCACGCGCCAAACGTTAATCCTGAACATCTGCACGTTACCCACGTGGAGGCAACATTCAAACAGGCAGGGTGAGTAATCACGAATCAATATATAAGATATAAGCTAAAGATAAAGCAGTAACACAAAACATCATCAAGTCATCAACACGTCAAATACATCAACAGAATGCAATGCAACTTCATTGACTCATGCATGTGGTACCAATTCATCATAATTGATGGACACTGGACCATCACCCTCCAAAGATCCCCACCAATAGGATCGATTCTACACAAGAACCGGAGCACGTCATAAACACCTCAATCCACACAATGGGATTGAAGCCACCAAATGGACCAGAGTCCTACAATGCTATGAATGCATGATGCACACGTCATCATCCACGTCGTCACAAAATCGTCAATTGCATCATCATTCATAAACCATCATCATCATAATTCAAATCATCATCACAGTTCAAATCATGCATCATAATTCATCATAAATCACCATGGTCACATATTATTAACATACATCACAAATCATCACAAATCACCGTGTTTTCATATCATCCACGGATTATCATCAACTTGTCATAAAACAACATCATTTCACATTCATCACAATTCGTCATATCATAACCATCATCAAACATCCTAATTCACACTCGTCATTATTCATCACTAAACCTCACGATTCATCATATTATAATTGCCACGTAAAATTTCCCCGATTTTATCCCATTCATCTTTATTACTAGTTTACTAGGGTCTTATTACCTCATCATAGCCCTACGTCTCAAAGAAACCGCATCACAAGCGAAATTGGGACATAAATCGCAAAGACGGGAAAATTCTGCATTCACGCTGTCCATACGCGTAATGCCCTCAGCGTTACGTGTAATGCCTCAGGTTTCCCAGGTCCATACGCGTAATTCCTTGTGCCTTAAGCGTATGACCAGAGATGTTTTCCTCCAAAAATTCCTCCTCAGATCTCTTTACGCGTAATGCCCCTGCGTTACGCGTAATACCCCCATGCATTACACGTAATACCCCCGCGTTACGCGTAATGCCCCTCTGGCGTGCCCACCATATGCGTAATGCCCCCTGTGTTATGCGTAATGCCCCTCTGGCGTGCCCACCATACGTGTAATGCCCCCTGTGTTACGCATAATGCCTTATCTGCAGGCAAAAAAACTCATATTTTGCATTTCTACGAATTCTCATACTCTTGTGCACATCCAAGCCCCTAATTTAGATCCAAAACAATTTCTATACCATTTTAATTCCCTTACTTTCATTATATACAATTAGCCTATTATTATAACAGGTTTACTCGTCATTTAACTCCTAATTTCTTCATCCCCTAGCATACATAATTTTCCAGATCTGTTCATGGTAAAACACAGAAAATAGCCACGAATTCACAGTATCAATAATCATTCACGCGAATTTGACATCAATTAGAGCAACACACATCAGATTCATCACAGAAATTAACCAACATAGATGCACGAAAAATCACACAGATTCAGCAAACGAAAATTCATCATAACACAGAACACACCATTTACTCCACCTCACACCCATATCAAACATATTAACCCGAATTACCCCCCCATACCTTGAATTTTCCAGCAAGGATTCTTTGTTTTCGGGTTCTACGGTTGATTCCTCGTTCTATCCTCCTTTCTTCAGCTCTCTCTTCACTCTTTAGGGTTGCACAAAACTAATTCTCATAATCCCTATTTTTCTTTTGTTAAACCTATGTTTTGGGCCTTAATCATGACTTACCCAAACTATCCTCAATTAACACACTCAATATTACCGTCTTACCCTTAATGGTTCTCCTAATTATTTTAATTAACAATAATAATAATAATCCCAATAATATTCTCAATATTCAAATTATTCTATTATTATTACTAATAAAATAATCTAATTTAATTACTACTTCTAAGAGGTCTCAATGTTCCCTTAACCCAAGGCTACCCCACAGCACCACATAAAGTCATCAATGTCACCAAAATCCATCAAAATGCACCAAAACACCGAATAATCATAATAATTCAATTAAGTAAATATTATAATTATTTTGGGGTGTTACATTATGGCATTTTATCTGGTCTTGATGAGATTCATTCAGTCATCTGTTGATTAAGAAGTCAAAAGGCTTGTCTTCTTAATCTCAATGTATTGTCCATTCCACTGCATCATGTTTTAGAGGCCCAGGGGGTAACAATCAAGAGTACTATTATCAACTGAATCTTTGTAGGGATTTGATTATGACTGAGAGTTAGAAGTAAAGGGTCCAAGGGTTGATTACTTTGCATATAATTATCTTTTTATAATTTCTCAATCAATAAATTGATGCATTCACCAGTCATCAGCATCATCTACTTATTATGGCATGCATTTCGTTCCGCATAATGCTTAAAATATCAATCAAAATGAATTTTCAAATCTATAGACAGACCGACTGAATCAAGAAGAATCCGGAAATAGGTTTCCAAATACACCCTACTTTGGAAAACTCTATAAGATGGGAATGGCTTCTCCCATGTTGTGATGCCTAGGTGACATGAAAATGCCATGGTGCTTGCAGAAGTACACAAAAGAGCCTACAACAATCACATTGGTGGAAAAGCCCTCACCCAAAAGTTGTTAAGGAAGAGGTTCTATTGACCTACTTTGATGAAAGATAGCACCACCTTTGTTAAGAAGTGAGATCAGTGCCAGAGACATGCGGACCTTCATCACACCCCGACTGAGTTTTTTCAACTGATGAATTTTCCTTGAACTTTTTATCAGTGGAGCATGGACATCCAAGCCCCGTTCCCCCTAGCGTCGGGTTAAATGGAATTCTTGATAATATGAGTTAGTTATTTCACCATGTGGATAGAAGCGGAAGTTGTTGCTAAAATCACAGCCGAGAGAGTTTGCCATTTCTATTGGCATAAAATTATGTGCAGGTATGGACTCCCCGGAGCTTTTGTATATGATAATGGAACTCAGTTATCTAGTACCATGGTCACTAACTTTTGAAAAGACCTGAGAGTACAGACGAAGTTTGTATTCGTCATACGCCCACAGGCCAATGGACAAGCATGATCAACAAATAAAGTAATTCTAAAGGGAGTCAAGAAGAAGCTTGATGACGTGAAAGGATTATGTGCAAAATTGAACCATGAGATATTATAGTCATACTGTAACACCCCAATTCCCATCGCGAATAAATAATACATAAATAAATCAGGGTAAATAAAAATTTATTATTCTTAGACAGAAACAAGGATGCCACATTTAAAGAAAGAAAACACAATCCCTGCTCATAAATTTGATACATAACACAAAATGGAATAAACCTAAAAAGGAAACGTTTTCCAATAAAAGGAAAGTTCAATTATGGAATAAAGCGGAAAGATCCATAACTGACTTGTTTTACAAAATAAATTATTTTATAACATCAAAATATTCATACAAAGTTAATACAAATAGATCCAACAAATGTATACATATGTAACAACAGCGTTCCCTGACTCCCGTGTTACGTATCAGAGCAGACAGACTGACAAACGGATGGAGGACTAATCTTCACAAAAGCCTCTAAGACTACTAATCTGCAATTGCCTCATAGAGCAACAAACCACAGCAGAAGGGTGAGAAACACGATTATAATATAGTTGCATACAATTATGTAATAATAGGAAATACGCACACAACAACATTCTCACCACAACATATACCATAATTCAACCACAAAACAATACAATTCATAATTCATATATAGCATATCATAGATAAGTAATACAATCATTGTAATGTGCAAAATCCCCACAAAACGTGGCGTATGTCTATACACAAAACATATCATCCATAACCAATACATTTATCACAAATGCATATCAATTCACCAATGCTATCACAAGCTCAACACATAATCAATCAATTCACAATTTTCCACACATAATCAAGCCATTCATGATTTATGCAAATGCAAAGAGACCGACACAACGACTCTATGCAAATGCGGCACCGCTCCATCCATCATTCTCATCATTAATTCACTCAGGAATTATTGGAATCATCGCTTGTTACTTAGTGCAACTCCCCGTCGGGCAAACGATGTTCCCCGTCGCTTTAGGTCCTCTTGGTATAAGGCTCACGACGTTTATTGATCGCTTTAGGTCCTCTTTGTATAAGGCCCACGATCGTCTATAACGTCGTTTTAGGTCCTCTTTGTATAAGGCTCACGACCGTTATAGCAGATTCCCTCGGGAATCGTTCCGTCGCTCACACCCACTAGGGCACACGACATCACAAGAATGCATATCATGATCCTTGGAATACAATGACTCATGACAATCAAATGAATAACATACATAACCATGTGAACCATCTCAACATCAATAATCATGCATATACACTCAAACATAACACAATGCATTTATTTGCCATAAGGCCACAAACCATCATCACAACATTTCATCACATGCATTCACATCATACAATAGTACACAAGCTATACGATATATATCAAAAGCATACCACATGATAACACATCAATCACACACAATTACAACGGTAAAAGTCGACAAAGCGACACTATTCCAATTCCCGACACAATTAAATCGGCCACTAGTCTCAAAACCATTTTTATAAGAAAGAACATCTTATTAGCTTTCCAACGCATCTAACCGTGTGACACCCCCAATCTATACCCCCAATTAAATAAAGCAATAAAAGAAAATTTAAAATTTCATCAGAGTATATTTAAAATTCACAGCATAGACCGAGGGGTCACATCAACTTGAGACAAACATACAACACCTGCTCATACAGATATGTAACAACTCAGTTAGTAATACACCCACAATCCAATTACAGAATAAAAGCGGAAAACCCGTAACTGAATCTCATATATATATATATATCATAAAAAGTTTGTCATACATCAAGTCATACATGTACACGCCAATAGATATATATACATATACACATCAAACTACAAAACGATCCCCCTGACTACCCGGTGCCACATATCAGAGCCGACCGATAAAAGAATGAAGTCCTAAGCTTCACAAAAATACCTCCAGCAATCTAATCTGCAATTCCTCATAGAGCATTATAAAACAGCAGAAGGGTGAGAAAAACAATCATAATACAGTTGCATATAATTATATATTAACACAGAAATGCACACGTAAAATATTCTCACCACAAATGCACCACAAACAAACACAACACAACACAGTACAATTATCAGGTATCCATCACCAATGCATATCAATCATACACAATGCACTCATCATCAACACAATTATACATATTCCATCTCATCAATCCCAATCACAATTCCGTACACAATTAATCCATGATTTATGCAAATGCACAGAGACCGACACAACGACTCTATGCAATGCACATGCGGTACCGACTTCCAATGTTTCTCATCACTAGTTCACTCAGGAACTCTGCTGGAATCATCGCTCGTTACATCACTGTAACTCCCCGTCGGGCATACGATGTTCCCCGTCGCTCACACCCCACACGGGCACACGACGTTTATGGATCGCTCACACCCCACACGGGCACACGACCCGATCGCTCACACCCCACATGGGCACACGATCGTCTATAATCATCGCTTTCAGTCCTCTTATTTTTAAGGCTCACGATGTTATAGCAGATTCCCTCTAGAATCAATCCGTCACTCAGGACGTCACAAGAATGCATATCATGATGCTTGACATACAAGGACTCATGCAATTCAAATGCACACATATATGCAACCATCTCTCTTAACATAAATCATGCTTGCAATCTAAGCCCAAAACAATGCATTTATATCATATAATCCGCACACAAGTCATACAACTATATTTCAAGCATGTTGCGTAATAACGCCTCAAATACACACAGTTAAAACGGTAAAAGTCGACACACAACACATTTCCAGATTCCTGACATAATTAAATCAGCTAACAATCTCAAAACCATTACAATAATAAAGAACATTTCACAAGCTTTCTAACTCATCAAACCACGCCTCAAACCGACTCACGGATCAAAAGTTATAAGGAAAACAAATTGGAATAAACTGTCATGTTCGCAGTGCGAAGCTCTTAGCGAGTCCTTCGCTTCTTCATTCGCAGTGCGAATGTCCCAGCGAACAGTGGCAGAAGCAAAATAGCTTAGAAAATTCCCAACGTTCGCAGTGCGAACCATCCAGCGAATGCTCGCTACCCCATTCGCAATGCGAATCCTCCAGCGAACAGTGGCAGAATGAAAAATAATACAACGTTCGCAGTGCGAACCTCACGCGAATGCTCGCCACTCTATTCGTTGGCCATTCGCAGTGCGAACCTGCGATTTCAGCAAAACCCAACAGCGCACCAGATCATCCAAAAATGATATTTTCTCAACCAAAACATTTCCAAATCAACATATAACAATTAGAACATAACTCAAACATGGTAACAAGTATTCTACTACGTTTACACCAATTTTTGACCGTGAAACCATCGATTTCTCATTATATTTCTCATTTCAACCTAGAATCCAAAACTAGAGAAAGACAATAGCATATGCAAACACATACATACATAATCATACACAAGCATAAGATAATCGAATTTCACTCCCTTACCCGATTTAATTGTGTTCTAGAAAGTCGGTTGATTAATTTCCAAGTTTTCTCAAATTCTCTCTTTTTCGTCTCTTCTCCTCTTCTTTTCTCCTTCTCTTCTTTTTCTTACTATTTTTCTCTCTTTCTATTTTCTATTATATTCTAACTTAACGAAATAAATCAAAATGCCCAAAATACCCCTACACTCAAATATCTTGCAAATGTTCCCAAAACGCGATAAAATATATTCACGATGAAAAATAACATATTTTCACATAAAAGTCAGAAATAAAATAATATAATAATAAAATACTCAAAACGACTCAAATAAATAAAACTGACAAAACTGGGTGTTAGAAACCGCGCCTCAATCCGACTCACGACCCAAAAGTTATGACAAGAACAAAATGGAAAATATGTCATGTTCGCTTTCCTATTCGCAATGCGAACCCCCAGCGAACCATGGCAGAGAAAAAACAGCATAAAGTTCGCAATGCGAACACCCAGCGAACCTTCGCTTTCCCCTTTGCAATGCGAATTCCCTGCGAACTGTGGCATAGAAAAAACAGCAGAAAGTTCGCAATGCGAACCTCCCGCGAACCTTCGCTTTCCCTTCGCTGCCCTATTCGCAGTGCGAACCTGCGAACCCAGAAATCCCAGCAGTGCTGTTGTTCACTCCAACACAACATTTCCTCCACCAAAACACTTCCAAACCATAACATAACAACCAGAACATATCCCAATCATAACAACAAGTATTCTACAACATTTATATCGCATTTCGACCGCGAAAACATTGATTTCTATCGTTTTCTCTCATTCGACCTAGAACTGAAAAGCTAGGAAAAACCAGCAAACATTCCAACACACACATACACAATCATACACAAGCATAGCATAACCGAGTTTCGCACCCTTACCCGATTAATCGCGCTTCGAAGTGTCGGTTGAATCGGTTTCTTACACTCCAAGTTTTCCTCTTTTTCTTCTTCTCCTTCTCTATTTCTCTTAACTTCTTTTTCTCTCTTTTTCTTTCTACGTTTCTATTTTAAATGAAAAACAATATCTAACCAAGCCAAAAAGACCAAAATACCCCTGCACTCAATTTTCTCGCAAACGTTCCCAAAACGCGATAAAACATGATAACGATAAACATAACACATTTACCATAAAAACCAAGAATAAAATAATATAAAGACCAAAATAATTAAATTGACTCGACTAAATAAATCTAACAAAAACTGGGGCGTTACAAATCTCCCCCACTTAGACATTTTCGTCCTCGAAAATATAACTGAGACGAACAACTCCGGATACGACTCTCGCATCCGACTAACCAATTAACATGCCAACACTAGGCTCACCACGAATAACACAAACTGACAAACCACCTCGCTAACAACGACTACAACAACGACACGACAACGACGACAACAACAACGACAAGATGCAAAGCCCATACAATGCACTTGACGACTAACTCACGACTTAAAGAAAACCACGTTAGCATCACTCAGGTAACACTCCCCTAATTCCCCACACCGAAATTAGCTACTCGCACTCGAACCATCACGATGGAAACGAGGCAACAAAAAAAGCAAGAACCTAAAGTCCCACGACACAACATCGTTTCCACAACCTCTACATAACCACAATACCAACATCCTTGTCACACAACATCAGGACAACAATGCTACGATTCACCAACCGAACATATAACCAAAACATCCATCTACATAGTAGCCCATGGATAATATTTAAACCTTTCACCTAACACTTCCATTCTGAAACGTCCAATGGTCTCATCACTCCTACATGTTTTCAATGTTCACCCTATGAACTCTTACAAGTCACACATGCATATACGAAATATGCCACCTCACACTTTCGATGTGCACTCTGATCACCCGAAACTATCAAATTCACCAATTCCATATCCAACTTCTGACTCTCCTTAATATTCACCAGAAAAATCATAGTTCATTTCTAAAAGACCTAACCTTACACTCCACTGAGTTATCTCACACACCAGACACAAGTCTCTGACTGCTCAAGTAATTCTAATCCTCTGACCATCAAAAGATCTCCTTCAAATCTTGATACATTTTATTAACTCCCAGATGTATACTCAAACTACTCCGGTGTCCTTCCTCTACAATCATCATTTTCAATCCAAACCATCAGGAATACAAATTCTACCACAGAATCTCAAAACACCCTTATCATCCACTTTAAAGTCACCATTCACACCTTTATCTCCAACCGTCATCAAATCAACAAATTTCACATCCAGCCTCTGTTTCTCGCTAACGGTCAACAGGAACTCACTAGTGACCTTTAACATACCAAGCCTCACGCTATCAGATGTCAATTTGCACACCAAACTCAAATCTTTAAATTCTTCCAAAAGTTCCCACTCTTTAACCATCAAAGCAGACGTATGTAAAAACTTTCGACTTAACTCATCAGGCACGCCATTAATTTTACCAAAGGATAATTCGAGCCAAGGTCATAACTAATCAGAAATTCCAACCATCCTCGTTGTCTCATACTCTATTCCTTCCGACCAAACAAGTACTCAATATTCTTGTGATTACCAAACACTTCGAACCTAGAACCATAAAGATAATACCTCCAGATTCTCAACACAAAAGTAACCGCAGCCAATTCCAAATCCTGAATAGTATAGACCATTTTTTTTAATCCTCAATTGTCGTAAAGCATAGGCTACGACTTTACCCTCTTGCATCACCACATTGACTAAACTCATCAAAGACACATCACCATACCTCACAAACGGTTTATTAGGATCACACAGAATCAAAACTGGAGCCGTAGACAACTTTCACCTCAGCTCTCTGAAACCTTCCTTACAACAAACATCCCCAAACAAACGACTTACCTTTTGCAAGTCAACTAAGATAATAGAAGCACTAACTTAGCAAAGTCTTCCATAACCTGCAGTAACAACCAACTAAGCCCAAAAGTTTCTAATCTCCTTAACCGACTTCGGAGCCTCTCATTGTAGAACTGCATCTACTTCCGATGGATCCATTAACCATACTCTCATCTGAAATAACATATCCAAGAAAACTAACCTTTTTCAACCAAAATTCTCACTCAAATAACTTAGCAGAAAGCTCCCTCTCTTTCAACCCTCGTAACTCAATCCTCAAATACTCTACATACTCATCTTTTGATTTAAAATAAATCAGAATATCATCCAATAAATATCACTATAAACTTATCCAAACAAGTATGGAAGATACGATTCATATACTCCACAACCATAATATATACAACCTTCAAAATTCATTCTGAGCTCGAAACCATTTATCCAAAATAGCTTAACAATCTCTGGTTACCACATTCCATATAAATTCTCCTTACAGGGTTCCAACTCACTCAAGGTTTCTGCTGACACGAGACCTCAACCCATAACAAAAGTAATACCATCAAGGAACTTCAAATCGTTCGCAATTCGTCACAATTCAAAACTCAAGCTATCCCGAACACAACCGCAAGTTTCCATACTACTCACTGATTAACATGCAACCTCATGCTATCATCCTTTTCTTTACCAACCATGCTGGACCTCTTCAAGTCAACCCACTAATGTTCCATCCAAAAACACATCTGAAAACCATGCACAACTGACGGCCCATCACTGTGGCTTTCCTGCCAATTTCCAGAACACTATCATCCCAAACATGACAAACATCTGAGTTTCACTTCGTAAAAGTTCTTCTACTTACTTAGCAGATCCAAACCTCAAATCCTCACCTTCGTCAAATTTGAGTTCACACTCTACTCTCTGAGAACAACCATTGACGATACCCAATCGTTCTCTCTCAATGACTTCCCAACTGGACCAACATACTAAAACCTCTAATCCGTCTCATCTTCCGATATAAGAATCTTCATTGACTCATCAAAACAATCTGTAACCATTTTCTTAATTCCAAACAAGTCATAGCACACATTATCAAAGCCGGAAAGACACGTCTATTCCATCCAACATAATTTCGTCTACTATCAACAAGAGATTAAGGGTGATCAGTTCCTCAATTTGTCAATAGACATCCGACAATCATGATGGGGCATAAACCGTCTTTACCAAACTATAATAGAATTTCTTGCATCTTGTGCACAAAACTACCTAGGGCACAAATCCTTAGTTGACATAAACCTTACCTTCGCATTCCCTCCGAAACCGGGAACAACACTTACAATCTTGCAACCAACGGCACACTGAGCCAACACTCCACAACCAAAGCAACTTGGAGAAACACAAGCTCCTCCCCCACTTATCCCATTCTAAATCCTGAAGACAAAGGATTAGAAAACCAGAAAGCACTGACAGTGTTTCACACACATATCACGTACTAAGGAACAAACAACAACGACAATATTCAACTGTAACACCAACTGACTCAACAACTTGGCCGGACGGACCGACCTGCTCTGATACCACTAATGTAACACCCCAATTATCATCGGGAATAAATAATACATAAATAAATCAGAGTAAATAAAAATTTATTATTCATAGACAGAAACAAGGATGCCACATTTAAAGAAAGAAAACACAATCCCTGCTCATAAATTTGATACATAACACAAAATGGAATAAACCTAAAAAGGAAACATTTTCCAACAAAAGGAAAGTTCAATTATGGAATAAAGCGGAAAGATCCATAACTGACTTGTTTTGCAAAATAAATTATTTTATAACATCAAAATATTCATACAAAGTTAATACAAAATAGATCCAACAAATGTATACATATATAACAACAACGTTCCCCGACTCCCGTGTTACGTATCAGAGCGGACAGACTGACAAACGGATGAAGGACTAATCTTCACAAAAGCCTCCAAGACTACTAATCTGCAATTTCCTAATAGAGCAACAAACCACAACAGAAGGGTGAGAAACACGATTATAATATAGTTGCATACAATTATGTAATAACAGAAAATACGCACACAATAACATTCTCACCACAACATATACCATAATTCAACCACAAAACAACACAATTCATAATTCATATATAGCATATCATAGATAAGTAATACAATCACTGTAATGTGCAACATCCCCACAAAACATGACGTATGTCTATACACAAAACATATCATCCATAACCAATACATTTATCACAAATGCATATCAATTCACCAATGCTATCACGAGCTCAACACATAATCAATCAATTCACAATTTTCTACACATAATTAAGCCATTCATGATTTATGCAAACGCAAAGAGACCGACACAACGACTCTATGCAAATGCGGTACCGTTCCATCCATTATTCTCATCATTAATTCACTCAGGAATTATTGGAATCATCGCTTGTTACTTAGTGTAACTCCCCGTCGGGCAAACGATGTTCCTCTTCGCTTTAGGTCCTCTTGGTATAACGCTCACGACGTTTATGGATCGCTTTTGGTCCTCTTTGTATAAGGCTCACGATTGTCTATAACGTCGCTTTAAGTCCTCTTTATATAAGGCTCGCGACCATTACAGCAGATTCCCTTGGGAATCGTTTCGTCGCTCACACCCACTAGGGCACACGACATCACAAGAATACATATCATGATGCTTGGCATACAATGACTCATGACAATCAAATGCATAACATACATAACCATGTGAACCATCTCAACATCAATAATCATGCATATACACTCAAACAAAACACAATGCATTTATTTGCCATAAGGCCACAAACCATCATCACAACATTTCATCACATGCATTCACATCATACAACAACACACAAGCTATACGATATATATCAAAAGCATACCACATGATAACACATCAATCGCACATAATTACGACGGTAAAAGTTGACAAAACGACACTATTCCAATTCCCGACACAATTAAATCGGCCACTAGTCTCAAAACCATTTTTATAAGAAAGAACATCTTATTAGCTTTCCAACGCATCCAACCGCGCCTTAATCCGACTCACGACCCAAAAGTTATGACAAGAACAAAATGGAAAATCTGTCATGTTCGCTTTCCTATTCGCAATGCGAACCCCCAGCGAACCATGGTAGAGAAAAAACAGCATAAAGTTCGCAATGCAAACACCCAGCGAACCTTCGCTTTCCCCTTCGCAATGCGAATTCCCTGTGAACCGTGACAGAGATAAAACAGCAGAAAGTTCGCAATGCGAACCTCCCGCGAACCTTCGCTTTCCCTTCGCTGCCTTATTCGCAGTGCGAACCTGCGAACCCAGAAATTCCAGCAGCGCTGTTGTTCACTCCAACACAACATTTCCTCTACCAAACCACTTCCAAACCATAACATAACAACCAGAACATATCCCAATCATAACAACAAGTATTCTACAACATTTATATCGCATTTCGACCGCGAAAACATCGATTTCTATCGTTTTCTCTCATTCAACCTAGAATTGAAAAGATAGAAAAAACCAGCAAACATTCCAACACACACATGCACAATCATACACAAGCATAGCATAACCGAGTTTCTCACCCTTACCCGATTAATCGCGCTTCGAAGTGTCGGTTGAATCGGTTTCTTACACTCCAAGTTTTCCTCTTTTTCTTCTTCTCCTTCTCTATTTCTCTTAACTTCTTTTTCTCTCTTTTTCTTTCTATGTTTCTATTTTAAATGAAAAACAATATCTAACCAAGCCAAAAAGACCAAAATACCCCTACACTCAATTTTCGCAACGTTCCCAAAGCGCGATAAAACTTGATAACGATAAACATAACACATTTACCAAATAAAAACCAAGAATAAAATAATATAAAGACCAAAATAATTAAATCGACTCGATTAAATAAATCTAACAAAAACTGGGGCGTTACACATACCACACGACTCTGCACACCACCATCAGGGAAACTCCGTTCTCCATTGTGTATGGATCGGACATCATGCTGCCCATGGAGATTAACACGCCCTCATGGTGACAATCCTACTTTAATGAAGAGGCAAACAAGGCCGAATTGGAATGTACGGAAGACCTGATCAACAAATTAAGAGAAGTTTTCCTTGTCCAAGAATTTTCATCCAAGCGTACAGCCGCCCGAAGTTATAACTCTAAAGTCAGTCCAAAGAGATGCAATAGGGTGATCTAGTACTAAAAGAAGTGTTTCTAACTGCACACCAGGGAAAGTTCCAGCCCAACTGGGAGGGACCATATTGCATATTCCAGAAGCTCCTTCATGGAGCATACAAGCTGCTGGAGTTACAAGGACCATTTTTGCTCAAAACCTACAACGCTCACCATCTCAAATATTATTATCGTTAAATTGTCTGTTAGTTTGATTGCTTGTAATCTCATAATAGACACCATGACTATGTTCTTTTGAACTATTACTTGAGCGATTATGACCGACAAGGATATTTATCTTAATATTTAATATGCTGGGCTTTATGACTTAAGACCGTTGCCATCCATTGAGGAAATATTTGTTTGGCTTCATGAACGAAGACCCTTTCCGCCCTTTAAGGCAATACTTGCTGGAATTTATGGAGAAGATTCTTGTCGCCCCTTTAGGCAATACTTGTGAGACTTCATGGAAAAGATCCTTGTCAGCCCTTGAGGCAATACTTGTTATACTTAATAGCAAATATCCTTGTCGCCCCTTGAACCAATACTGGTTAGGCTTCATGTATGAATACCTTTGTCGCCCTTTAAGGCAATAGTTGCTAAAATTCATGGCGAAGATCCTTGCCACCCCTTGAGGAAATACTTGATGAAATTCACGAACTATAAGATCCACCCTTACTACCTTTTAAGGAAATTTCTTGTTGGGCTTCATGATCAAAGATCCTCCCTTGCCTCCCTTTGAGGTAATAATTGCTGGACTTCATGGCAAAGGTCCTTGCTGCCCCTAGAGGAAATACTTATTGGATTTTATGAATGAAGATCCTCGTCGTCCCCTAGGGCAATATAGATGAGCTATCAATCGCCTTGCCTGAGGGACTTGCAGTCTCATCAGCTAAGCTACATTCAAATTCACCCGAGGGACCTAAATCTTCCAGGTTAGTTAAAAACTCGCTTGAGGGACTTAGTGTTTCCTTGGGCTAGACCAGACAAAGAAATTATTCCTAAAAGGTGCAACTGGCGTCTAGCCTAAGAGACTTGATCACAAGTCTCGTATGAGTTCTTGATAGAAGTCACGGCTAAAAGGTCGATCGCATCTCTTAGGGATATTGTAGTTTTATCAGCCACACTGCATAAAAATTCGCCTGAGAGACCTAGATCTCTCAGGCTAGTTAAAACCTTGCTTGAGGGACTAAGTGTTCCCTCGGGGGGAACTAGACAAAGAAATCACACCTAATAGGCGCAATCAACGTTTGGACTAAGAGACTTGATCGTAATTCTTGTCAAAGGGCTTTATAGAAGTCTCGCCCAAATGGTAAATTACCTTTCTCGGGGGACTTGCAGTCTCATTAGCCCGCCTGCATAAAAATCTTCCTAAGGGAATTAGATCTCCCAAGTTAGTTAAAACCTCACCTAAGGGACTCAGTGTTTCCTTGGGCGGAACCAGATAAAGAAACCACACCTAAGAGGTGTGACAGATGTCTGGCCTAAGAGACTTGATCACAAGTCTTGTCTGAGGGCTTGATAAAAGTCTCGTCTGAAGGGTCAATCGCCTCTCTTAAGGGACTTTCAGTCCCAGGTTAAATAAAAATTCTCCTAAGGGACTTATATCTCCCAGTCTAGTTAGAACCTTACCTGAGAGACTTAGTGTTTCCTCGGGTAGGACCAAACAAAGAAATCATGCCTAAGAGGCACGACCGACGTCTGGCCTAAGAAAATTGATCACGAGTTTTGTCTAAGGGCTTGGTAGAAGTCCTATTTGAAAGGTCTATCGCTTCGCCTGAGGGACTTAGATCTTCGCGGCTAATTAAAACATCACCTGCGAAAGCATGTCCTAAAAAATTGCATGTCCTCGAGATAGCCCCTGAGCCTCGATCTAAAAACACTTTCTCCTCTATCAAAAGGCCTCGTGTTTGAGGGACTATATAATGATATATTTGTAAAAGGACCCACCTAAGGCGATGGCTGTAGGACACCTTAGAAAAGGTGACCATGATATGTCTCCCCAGGGAAGGTATCGCCTCGTCCCCAAGGTTTTCCTATCGCCCAGTAATGGGAAATACAAGATAACACGTTTCTTAGGAAATAGGAAATAAGCGATGATAATATAGATCATTTTTTCATATTATTAGTTTCTAAATCATATTGAAAGGTTATATGATTATTGAGAAGTTATTGAAATAAGTGTTCCACATAAGTTATAATAAACTCAAGTGATCATATCACCACAGTTAGAAGGTTGACTCGTGGTGAAAAGTTATACGCTAAGTCTTTCACTACAGTTGGAACGTTCAACCGTGGTGGCATGTCAAAAAATCTCTCAAAAATTCTGGCTTTAAGTATCGAACAAATGACCGCCTTTTACTACGGTTGGTTTCTACAACCGTAGTGATATGTTAGCGCTTGTTTGTTTTTACCATGGCTTCCAGCCCGTGGCTGTAATGAGGAAACATACAACCACACAATCTGTTACCACAGGCCATCAACCGTGGTGGAATTCTTCTTCCAACCATGATAAGATCTTCTTTTTGTAGTAGTGTATGGATTAAAGAAGACACTATATGCACATTAGAACATGGAACATATATATAAAGGATTGAAATGAGCATAATAAAATTATTATATGCTTATATGTAGATGATTTGTTGATTACATGATCAAATGAGAATGAGATAATAAGGTTCCAGGCTAGTATGATGCATGAGTTTGAAATGTCAAACCTAGGGAATCTGCCCTATTTTCTGGGAATGGAATTTATGAATACAAGCATAAAAAATGCAGAAAACATTCTAAAGATATTTCAAAAAGAGCAATTGCAATCTTGCAATCACTCTTATGGAGAGAAGTATACAACTGAGAAAATATAAAAATGATGATCTTGTATATGAAACTCTATACAAGAAATCATTGAATCGCTCAGATATTTGTGCAACATAAGTCCATGCATCTCTTAGAGTGTTGGCCCTATGATTAGTTTCATGGAAAATCCTAGAATATGCCACCTGCTAGCCACTAAAAGGATACTAAGGTATATCAAAATGCATAATTGATCATAATGTGTTTATGCCAAACCATAAGAACACTATCTAGAAAGCAATAACATGTGCTTATTCTGACTTAAATTAGAGGCGAGATCGTGATTGTAGAAAAAAAATAGTACAGACTATCTATTCATGATTTGAACAACTCCAATATCATGGAGTTCAAAGAAGTAGAGAATAATGGATCTACCATCCTGTGAAGATGAGAATATAGCAGCATCATATGCAGCTTTCCAAGCTCTATGGATGGAAATGTTATGAGAAGAACTGAAGGTCACTAAAACTATGAACATCCGGTTTCTTGTTGATAACATATCTATAATTGATTTCTCTAATCATCATATGATTAATGGCAGAACCACTTTGACATAAATTACCATTCATCTCATGTTCTTTAATGGTTAGAATCTCTTTAATGTTTCAAGTTCTTTATTCAACACTTCCTTTTCTACTAATTCATTCTTGAAATCATAAAATTTTATGTTTTGAAAAATGAACAAGTATGAAAGAAAGTTGATCGAAAACTAGAAATATTGGAGAGATTTTAACCATTTAAGAACGTGAGATGAGTAATGAGTTGCAGAATGCTTGAAAAACATTAATTAGTATAAGATATACCTCAAATACCACATGATTTTTCATATTATTATTTTGAAAATCAATTTAATAGGTCATATATTCAAAGAGGGGTTAGTGAAACAAATAGTCAATATTAAATAGGCTAAATTACCTGTTGGGTCCTTTAACTTATTTAATTGTAACACTTTGGTCCTTTATGTTTGTTTTGCTTCAAGTTGGTCCTTTATGTCACATAAATGTTGCAACGTTACCCTTTTAATGAACTTCCGTTAAAAAAATGTGATGTGGCATAAATGTTACTTATGTGGCGTTTAACAGTGCTGAGGTGTAATTATTCAATTTATTATTTATTTATTTTATTACCAGGTGATAAAATTAAAAAGTTAAATATAAAATCCCCAAATTAGAACCCTAATCTTCATCTCTTTCATCTTTCCATCTATGGCATACAAGTGTGGCTGTGATTTTATCCTCTGGATCATGTATGACCTTTTTTTGTTTTGTCGCTATTTCCCCCTTCCCCTGCTTCAATGAGTTCTTTGCAATTTATAGGCCCAAGGTTCTTTAGTTGTAATCAAGAGTCAAACAAATGCTACTGATACTGTGTCTGTTATATGATAAAAACTTTCCATTTTGATTTGGAACATGTTTGAGATGCCAAGGTTTCCATCTGATTCAAAACATGTCTTTAATGTGTGGCCATGCTTGCCAATTTGCTGAGTTATTTTCTTTAACGTACGCGAACTCAATTCTCTGCAATTTCTTTATTTATTACTCCATAAATTACAGCATTGGTGTTTCCAACCCATAAAACCAATGAGAGTTAGCCTTTGCATGAAATCACATTGTACATTATATGCGTTATGATCATCTATGTCGACTCGACATTTGACACTAATAGGTGTGTTTGTATTGGCAGCAATTATTGAAACATCCTCGGCGACAGAACTCTGGCTCAAACGTAGGACGCGCATCCGCAACTGCAATTGATCTCATCCTCGCCGTAAGCATCAACAAGTTCGATTCCTGTCGTCAAAATCTC
Organism: Lathyrus tuberosus; assembly: GCA_022829125.1. NCBI lineage: Eukaryota > Viridiplantae > Streptophyta > Magnoliopsida > Fabales > Fabaceae > Lathyrus > Lathyrus tuberosus. Next base: position 6,038,054 of record JALAZF010000103.1, read on the forward strand.
TAAATTACGACTTCCAAATTAAAGAACAATAGGAGACTGGTTCAGAGAATATGGCAAATAATTAGTTCAGCTGCGAGCATCTCGGTAAAAAAAGTTTCGAGGCGTGCAAGAGTTACAATGATGAGTGTCCGTCCTGATTTTGACTTTGTAATAGTCTGTAATGACGTGCTAAGTGACTTAAGCATGCTTCTTGATTTTGTCTGCTATGTACTTCACTTGGAATAAAAAAAAAAGAGGTCTTATTCAAATGATTATATGTTGTATATACCCCTTGCTTTAAACACACGTTTTTTGGATAGTTGAAGTTTCATTGGCAAGTATTCTTGGAATGCAATTTGGCATCCTGTAGGTTGAGTTACGAGAGAAAGCAAAAAAATGCATCAAACCAAAAGATACTTAAATAGCCAAATGTTCATCGCTCTCTCCTTGAGACATACTCTATTCTGGGAATGGATTTGGAAAGTTTTCGGATTTTGTCTGAGATAATTAACAGCTGTTTGGAAATCTTTGGAACTTCTTCAATCCTTGTTGCATACGTTTCCATTTTTGGTGTTCTAACATTTCATTTCTTTTTTCTGTACGGTTTGTGATGACTTTGTCCACTACTTCTCATCTTGGTGAACTTGCTAATACGGAGTTAAGCAGGGTTGGTCACTGAACAAGCTGTCACTGCTGCACCACTTTGCGAGTCCAAAATAGCTCTGTATCTTGTAATTGGTAAATTGAATTCCTTAGCTTCAATACTATGCAGATGATTCTGATGGGACTAAAAGGAAGGATGCTGACGAAAAGAGGAAGGATTCAAGAAATGTTTCTAGAAAGGGATTACCAAATAAGTGCTCAAGATGTGGTACTTCTGGACACAACAAATCATCATGCCCATCTGCACCAAGACAATCTCAACCTGCCAATGTTCCATCTCAACCTGCCAATGTTCCATCTCAACCAGCCAGTACTACAGTTCCAATAGTCCACTGTTACAGAGAGATGCCATAGATGGAGAGATGAAGGAGATGAAGATTAGGGTTCTAATTTGGGGATTTTATATTTAACCTTTTAATTTTATCACCTGGAAATAAAATAAATAAATAATAAATTGAATAATTACACCTCAACACTGTTAAACGCCACATAAGCAATGTTTGTGCCACATCACGTTTTTTTTAACGGAAGTTCATTAAAAGGGTAACGTTGCAACAATTATGTAACATAAAGGACCTACTTGAAGCAAAAGAAACATTAAGGACCAAAGTGTTACAATTAAATAAGTTAAAGGGCCCAACAGGTAATTTAGCCTATTAAATATAATAAACTCAACTCGACGGAACAAGATGAGATATGCCGAAAGAATCACAAAAACATAATCTCAATATAACAATCTCAAACTCAAATTTAATAACAACAACTAAACTACAACATATATCTTTTCATAACTTTGGGAAATAGAACAACTAAACAACAACAACAACAATAACATCAACAACTCAGAAACAATAACTTACATTAAACAACTAAAAAATCTCTCAACAAAACTACAACAACATCATCAATAAACCTATAACATCAATCAGTTTAAATAACAATAACAGCAAGATTAAACCTCTAAGATTTCGTGTCTCAATTACAACAACAACATTAATGTAACATGAGTAGTGATGTTTGACGTACCAGATCTGTGAAGAAGAAGTAAAAGAAAATATTTTGGGTCTTTCATTCGGACAAATTTCGAACGAGAGCCTTAACTACTTATCATTTTCGTATTAAGGATGATATATATTTAAGACTCTCGTTGTTTAGAGCTACAAATTCACCCTGGTTGGAAATCAAAACCAAGGTGAAATGTGGTTAAATTTTAGATTAAAAATAAAATATTCAGCAAGGCGCCACTTTTAGTGAAATAAAAACATAAACTGAAACTGCTGAAATTAGTGTTGGGGTATGCGAAGGAGCATTAATATTGGGGCAAGAGAAACACAAGTGAGAGAGACACCACATATTCACCCAAAACCTTAAGGTGATAGGTGTATGGATTCTCCCACTTATAAATGCTCAAGTCTCCACATTTATAATCAATGTGGGACTCCAACTCACACTTGATATATTATTCTCAACACTCCCCCTCAAGTGAAAACTCTTTTGTCCACATATATTTGTACCGCCGTTGACACCTCTTCCTGAGCATTTCGATACACCTCTTCCTTGGGCATTTCGATTTCAACAGGACACCACTTCCTGGGCATTTCGATACATGTAATTCGGTCCCTTTACTCGAACCAAAGGCTCATGATACCATTTGATGGGGTATGAGAAGGAGCATCAATATTGGGCCCAGAGCAACATAAGTGAGAGAGATACCACATATTCACTCAAAACCTTAAGGTGATGGGTGTATGAGTTCTCCCACTTATAAATGTTCAAGTCTCCACATTTATAATCAATGTGAGACTCCAACTAACACTTGATATATTATTCTCAACAATTAGAAACATGTATCTTGAATTAGTTTATCCCTCGATTTTAAACTGCAACCGACAGAGTATATTGTATATTTTTTAAAGAAAAAAATACATGACGCGTTCAAAAATTATACCACAGTTTTTCGATACGTGAGATGAAATTGTTGTCATAAAATATATTGTTTGTAGTAGTATCAAGTGAACAAAGACTAGTTTAAGACTGAATATTAAAACTTAGAATTGTAAGTTGCAAATATATTCACAACACCTTTAAAGAGCTTATAGGAAAGAGGAAATTAGCAAATACTCCTTCTGTCCCATATTGAGTGACATTTTTAGAATAAAAAAGTGTTTTAAAATAAATGATCTATTTAAATTGACAATACAATTTTTTTTTCAATTCTACCATTAATCATTACTACTTTCACCACTTCTAACACTTGATAATGAGTACTTTAATTAAAACATCATTCTCTCTTTCAATTATTCACTTTATTTAATATATATAAAATGATCAACTTTGTTATTTATTGTGGGATGTGAGGAGTATGAATTAGGAGATGTGATGAGACTTTAATTCATAATTGACTAGGATGGATTACTTGCAACATGTTAGTTAAGAAAGATGTTAAGTTTTGATGTAATCTAACTAAGTTGGTTAAGCATTGAAACTGTGACGGTTATATAAGTTGCACTACCAATTCATGTAACTAATTCACTTACCAACCAATCAAACATAATACTCCTTTCATTCATTAAACTCTTCTGTCTTATTCATTCTTCTTTAAGCTATCCCAACACAGAAATATGTTAACAAGACTTACATACCTAAATCCTTTTGGTAATGAAGCTGATAAATTTTCTCCATTGATGAGAATACACAAATTTGAACATGCCAAACACCTACACCCTGTGTTTCTATGAGAAGAAAATTCATCTACTTCACCACTTGAGGCAACCCTACTTATAAGTTAACTACAAATCAAACCTCTTTAAATATCACAGCTATTCGCTATCCTAAGTGCTCGGTAACAAACAATTCTCATCTTCTTGCCTCAGTAATATTGTTGAGAATTTTTTGCGCCGAGCACAAGAATAGTGAATTTTTATTTTCGCTACTACGAGTAATAGTTATAATAAAAAAAACGAAATTAAAATTTAGAAACATTAAATTCGTAGATCATGTACGAATAACTCCATCTTCATCTGAACCAATAACAGTAACACATTCCTTCTCCTCATCAAAATCTCGATCATCAGGACTCAGGAGTCGACTATGACCCTTTCCAAAAGATCTAATATGATCTTTGAGAGATCTTTTGTGTTTAAAATCCGAACCACATGAGCAATACCACAACTTGCCACAATTCTTTTCATGAGTCCTCCAATCACCTTTGACAGCAAAAGCTTTCCCACATTTCCTACACATAAAAGGTTTAGTCCCATGTTTTCTTTTGTAGTGAGTTTGGAGAGTTCTAAAGTCTTTCAAAGGCTTAGCTCTTGGATGATTAATGTTGTTCTTGCAACCTTGAGCACAACAATAGCATGGTAGTCTTAGCATTGCAGCTGGTTGTGTTCCTCTAAGAGAGTCTGGTCCTTTCCTAAATTCAGATCCATGCCCCCACATATGCATCTAAAAATTGAAAAGTTAATTAAGTTGGTAGTAATTTAGGGTTGGTTAATTAAATAATTAAGAATACATGCATGCAAATATAATTTTCAAGGAGTTGCTAGCATGAATTATTTGACCTAGATATGAGCACGAATTGTTGCAAATAATTGTTAATCTTTTGAATGATTAGGTAGGACAAGTCAAAATAAAATTGTGATAAAAAAGCTACTTTGATTTGTAAAAAAAAAAAAAAAAAAAAAAGGCATACTATGATAGCTCTATGAATTAATGGTTAAATAAAACAAATCTTTATTTGAAATCTGAGTTCTGTCTAAAGAATAAACAATTAATTAGTACAATCAAAAGAAGAATCCAAAGTTTTGAGTTAATTTCTAAAAGCCTCTTTGGCCTAAATGTTACACCTACCCATTTTGACAAATTAATTACTATGCCCCCACTCCTTAAAATTACTAATTACAAAGAAATTTTTTCACCTTCATCATCATCAATGTCAATTGAAAATATTACTAATACCAGCTTTTACGAATTTTGTAAGCATCTGTTGTTATATCTTTCTTAAAGTTTAATTGGTTTTGTAAAATTTTCTTCTGAGCTTTGTTTCGTTTCTTTGTAAGCGGGTTCGGGAACCCTTATTCTCAGTTATCAATATATCTTACTTATAAAAAAATCAATGTCAATTTTCATTTGTTAGTGAAAATTTTTCAGAGATTACCGTGTCATGCAAAGTCTCCATCCCATTTAAATTACGATAATATCTTTAATTAATATATAATTTTAAATTTTTATGTAAATTTACTTGTCATTTTATATAATATATTATAAAATATTAAGAACATATATGCAATGTTAATATAAGAGAAATATAAATAATTTTTTTAAATTTTGAAAATTTTGAAAATTTAAGTATAGACTTAGATTAAATATTCTAAAAACAATAGATTTATTATAAAAATTAATTTCTTAATTTTTTCTGATTAATTTTTGAATTTTTTTTACCTATAATTTAGTTTAAAATAATAAAAAAATTATATATTTATGAATCTCACGATAACTGTGGGGTTCTGCTATTTTTTTCTGTTTAATGCACAGGCTGTTAGAGGGAGCGATATTGTTAACATTCTGTATTTGAAAAATCTTTGGAAAACTAAAGTTCCGTCTAAAATTTAAATTTTTGGTTGTTATTGACAGGCTCCCTTTGAAATTCGAGTTAGACAAGAGGGAATTATTTCACTCTCCCATTAATCTCATGTGTGTTTATTGTTTAGCTTTGAAGGAAGATTTTTTCATCTGTTAATCTCTTGTCCTTTTGGTTCAAGAGTTTGAGCGTTTGGAAATTCATAGCAAAGTGGTTCGAGATGGATCACATCGTTGAATCTTCAATTCTTAATCATGCTGAAAAATTCCAAAGTGATAAAACGAACAAGAATAAGATGTGAATTTGGTTTGCAACTTGTTGGTGCATGTAGCTTCAGAGAAATTTTGTCATTTTCAACAATAATCTAGTGAATAGGGGAATAGAAGAAACAACTTATTACATTAAATTTTTATTGTGGAATTGGATTCTAATAGGTTTTAAGAGTAATCGGTTTTCTTTTTCTAAAATTGATGGAGAAATCCTATAAAATATATCAAATTACTCTAATCTTGTATCTTGCTTGAGCACGGTTTGTGCTCCTTTTCAATCAATTTGCTTATTTGACTGAAAAAAAATTCGAGACACATATGAGAAATATATTTGAGGACGAAATCGAGATGTATTTGTTGTCCCTTATCCCATGACACTCTTACTCACCATTCAAGTAGAAAATGACGAATTGCAAATTAAAAATAAAAAAGAAATTTTCATTCCAATTTCTTTAAATGTTAATTTTAAATATTTATCTTATAAATGTATTAATATTTATAGGATGAGATTTGAGACGAGTTTTATTTTCAATCTGTAATTTATGTAAATAAATTAGCAATTAAAAGTAGAGACACAAAAATGAAATTAATCTTCTATTGTTAATGCGATAGAATTTGAGATAAATTATATAATTCCAATCTCTAATTTCTGAGTAATCCAATTTTTTTCTAGTTAAAATTACAGTTAGTGTAGATAATGTACTTCTTTCTTTCCTTAACTAACCAACACACACACACACCTAGCACTATTTCAGTGTTAATTTTCAACTCAAAAAAGAATTAACACAAGAAAAAGTGAAAAACTATTAAGCATGCAGAAAATTGAATTTCATCTAAAGTATCCTCATAATTAAATTTAGTTACAGATTTATAGATGAATTTAGAGTTTTTTTTTTTCAATTTTCTTTATAAATAAGTGAAGATACAAATAGTTAAATAAAAAAATTAATTTTTTAAAATTATTATCATACTGATAAATTTAATTAAGAAGAAACTAACCTGCATGTTGTTATACCTAGTGAAGGTTTTGTTGCATATGGAGCAAACAAACTGCATAGGTCCAATGAGAATCTGTGCAGGAGTTGGTATCCAAAACCTTTGAAAACTTTTCTTACAAATCTCTTCTTCTTTAACATGGGAAGTTTTCTTCTCATCATCAAGATGTTCGTTAGGGTTAGGTAATCCAATATGCAAAGCCACAGTAATATTTTCTTCTTTCACATCAAAACCCTCCATTTTTGGCACTTCATGATCTTCCTCTTTTGAAGGCTTTGCATTCAAAATAGGAAAGAATTGAAAAGTCTCAAGAACTAGATCATTTTGAGTGGTAGAAAAAGATGATGATGATGATGATGAAGTTAGATATGAAAGAGATGATGAAGTAGATGGTTTGAGCCACTCAATGAAATTATTGTCTTCTAAATCACTCTCCGTGATATCCATATTCTTTACCTTGTTGAGTGAAACCAAAGCACTTATATTATGGTTTGATTAATTAATTAATTAAGGAAATTTTCTTTGTCACTTTGTGGACTTTTCTCACTTTTTATTTCTTTTTATTGTAACCTTTGCTTTCTCTTTTTCGCTTGTTTCTTTATGGAGAGAAAAAAGAGAGTAATTAATGGAGTGGATTGAAAATGACATCCACAACATGTTACTAAGAATATTATAATACCATTCCATCAAAAAAAAAAAAAAAAAGAATATTATAATACCATGAAACTAGATATTCTAACTCAAATTTTCACAAACTATATGTTATTAGTGGAAATAGTGAACTAGGGTTTTCATTCGAGATAAATTTTATCATAGGGTATAGTGTGAATCGTATTTGTGTTAATTCTTTTTTATATATTTGTGTATCATGCGAATGCTAACAGAAGGCCCACCGTATCTCATACATTGACCTTAAACGATGATCTCAAGTAAAGGGTGAAAGTAATGGGATTAGTTTTTGCTCATCGATACTTAAAAGGAGAAAACAATAATTATGATGAAGCTATCACTAGTGTGAAATAGAGATTAAAAAAACCACGTATTAGCCAATGTGAAACATCACACTGACGAGTTTGTGATGTTAATATAGAAAATGTTTGTCTTTATAACCAACTCTTTTAAGACCAAGTTGCAAAAATTCGTCGTCATTAATATGAACATCATAAATTAAAAAAACCATGTTCACATCAGTTATTTCGAACCCACTTGTAACCAAATATCTAAAATGATTAGTACTCCAACTCCCTTTTACATTTCATAATCTCATAATATGACGTTATTTTTATAAGCAATGTTTGATTATTAGCATGGTTGTCAAGATCTCGATCTAGATCTTAAAATCTTACGATTTTGCGATCTCACTCACCCCCAACGATCCCGATCCTAAGTAGGATTGCGTGTTATAGTCAAATTATGAAAAAATTGTAAAACCATTGATTTTGAGTGATCTTGGCTAGTTCTGGCCACGATCAGTCGTTTTCCAGCCACACTTGCCATTTTCTGGCCACCACCATTACAAGCTGAGAAGGTTGACAAGATGCCGAGATGCAACAATTACGGTTCGGCGGTGGTCACTTTCCCACAAATACACTTGCCTACCAAAATATCATGTAAAAAAACTTCAAATATTTTGTTTAATTTTTTCATTTTAGTAATATCTTCCTATTTTTGTTACAATCTTATGTTTTACAATCTTATTACCCCCTCTCTATCTCACAAAAATAATTGGGTAGGATCTTCCTATCTTAGTTACGATCTTATGTTTTACGATTTTACTATGCCCTCCCGATCTTAAGTAAGATCCTGATCTTGACAACCTTGATTATTAGAATACAAGAGATATTCTTATCCAATACAACAAAGAGACACCGATAACCTCCTACTAAGACAATCTAAAGTAAATTCATACCAATAATAGAATCTACAATTTGCACTATTTTTTTTACCATTACAAAACATTTCCATGAATGAAGTTTAATTGACATTAACATTTCTTGTTATTGTCAACCTATTTGGGTGAGGAAGGAATGAAAGAGAGAATGAAAAGTATTCTATTGAATTGTTATATAGAGAATTATCTACACATATATACAATATGTTATAACCCAAATAGTTAGCATAACAAACTAAATAACTTTCTAATCAAGTAACTAGAATTATATCACAACATACCCCCTTATAATTTAAGTTGTCAAATACAAACTAATCATAATTAATCTGAACTATTCTTAATTTCGTTCTTAAAGTCAAGAATTTGTTGATCTTCAATACTTTGTTAAAAATGTCGGTCAACTGTGCTTCACTTGAGCAATGTCTTACTTCAAATTCACATTGATTTACCTTCTTCCTCGGGAAGTGAAATCTTACTTCAATGTGCTTACTTCTTCCATGCATAAATGGATTCTTTGCAAGATTGATGATTGACTTGTTATCGATCTGCAGCACCAGAGGTTTCTTTACTTCGACCTTCATCTCATCCAACACATATCTGATCCAGATTACTTGACAAGTAGCATAGAAACCTACTATATAATTAGCCTCACATGATGATAATGCCACCACAGGTTGCTTTCTTGAGCACCAAATACTTGAAAGAAATAACAATTTGTGCTTATTCGATCTTCCTTATCCCCACACCAATCAACATCTAAATATCCATTAATCATAGCTTCTTTGCTTTCAAATCTTGTAGAAATATAATTCCACAGTTTATTGATCCTTTTAGGTAACCCAAAATTCTTATTGCAGCCTTCATGTGTGACACTTTTGGATCATCCATGTATATGCTTATATAAGGTCTTGTATTGCACACATACCTTAGATATCCTATAATTTGTTTGAACAAACTGACATCAACATTGTCATCCTCCCTATGCTTCTCCACTTTCAAATTAGGTTTGATATGTGAGGATGCAGGATTCGAATCATCCATACTAAAACTCTTGAGTATTTCTTTGACATACTTCCTTTGATGCAACACCATACCTTGCTTAGTAATTTGAAATTACATGCCTAGGAAATAAGACAAATTTCCCAGATCTGACATTTTAAATTCCTTCTTTATTAGCCTTTGTAGTTTTCAAAGTCAGTTACTTTGAACTTGGAAGAATGATCATGTCAGACACCAAACACATGTCAAAGGCATCAAGTTTGTTCACGTCTTGCCCCTCAATATCCCTTATCATTTCTTCTAGGATACAATATTTTTTTTTAATACGCAAATTATTATTAAGAGTAGGAGATGTACTCCTAATAATACAAAGTTAAGTTGAAATTACACACAACAACTCAAAATAGGAGCCTTAAACCAATCACTATAGGAAACTTTTACATCAACTAAAGCTGCTGCTACAATCCACACCCATGCCCTATGTATTATGTCCGACCAACACCCTAAAAAGCTGAAAACCAGTCCCTCAAATTGAATTCTGTTTCGACACAGCCAAATGCTCCAAACCATGGCCATCCATATCACCCCAACCATATGTTTCACTATGCTGCTAGTGATTTTGGAGTGGTACCAAGGGAGCTCCACAAATTCAGCAAAATTCACTTGTAAATCAACTTCTAACCACTCCCAAATCTTCATCCACAATCTACTAATGATTGGACAATAACAGAATAAATGTTGAACATTTTCCTCCACAGTAAAACAAAGAACACAAACCGTATCTCTCGTATTCGTAAGAATCCCCCTCTTAACAAGCTGGTCCTTGGTTGGCAGCCTATTAATTGTATACCTCCAACCAAATACCAATACCTTCGAAGGAATCTTAATTCGCCACACAAATTCAAGCGCTTTGCTTTGACCTTCATTGATCTGAGACGAATCCAGCAACTCCAAATACCACTGAAAACATGATTTTGTCGTGTACCTTTGATTGTCCTCCAGGCCCCAATGAACTTCATCTCTTTCTGACATACGAGGTGCATAATCCTGCAACAGATCCAATAAATGAATCCACTGCAGCATGTCTAGGATACAATATTGCTCATTGGGTTCGTTCTTCTGTGGAATCTCAACGTCCACCACCGAGTGTGCCTTGTGAGGATTTGGCATATGATGCGCAAAACGATGGTACTTAATAACATCATGAGGTGATATACGCCCAGCCTGAACAGTGGGATATTATTGCATAGTAGGGACTTCATTGGATAGTGTGATATGCGCTGGTCATGGCTGGATAGGATCTTCCACTTGTGGTGGAGTATGTCTGGGTGAAAGACCGTACCAACGATTGGTCATGATGGGCTGCGAGTGCGCATTAGAGCCTAGTGCTGGAATGGCATTTTCTGTAGTAGTAGTAGTAGTAGTAGTATGTCGAAGCTCGTCTTCCCTTTTGGATGGGGCTAGAATGGTTTCTAAGAGTTGATCCATCTTGTCTCTTATGGCATCCACTTCTTCTCTTGGCGCAACTTGATTCTGTTCGAGTTGATCCATTGTTCTTCGATAATTGTAGAAAATATTAATATCACTATGCCATAAAAGCCTTTAGACAACGCTTTTTTTGGCATTACACAACGCTTAAAAGCGCTGTCTAAACTGGCGCTGCTAAAAGATTAGACAGCGCTTTGGTTAATGTCAAAAGCGCTGTCTAAAGGGGTGCTTTGACTGAAAAAGCGCTGTCGAAGCACCGCTTTAGACAGCGCTTTTACAATAGACAGCGCTTTTGCTTATATTTTAGACAACGCTTTTATTGTAAAAGCGCTGTCTAAATGGTGCTTTAGACAGCGCTTTTTGTTTTTTTCAGACTAACATTAGACAGCGCTTTTTGCCTTTTTTTTAGACAGCGCTTTTTAGTCAAAGCGTTGTCTAAACCCCACTTTAACCAGCGCTTTTTGTGAAAGCGCTGTCTAAACCCCACCTTAGACAGTGCTTTTGGTGTAAAGCGCTGTCTAAGATATACGAAATTTTTTATATAAATTACTTAAAAAAAGCGCTGTTTGTTTTATACAGTTTATATGCACCTGTTTTTAAACCACAATTTGCACCAGGTTTTCAACCACAATTTACACCTGTTTTTCAACCACATTTTGCACCAAAATATCATAAATTGGAGCTTCAAACCAATATATACGCACCAATTTTGCCTATTTATATATACAATTTTCATCCAACAATTTATATATACAAAACAATTGATGATACAAATCATTTCATCTAACAAAACATTTTGCTTCAAATCTACATATTACTTATAGAAATGCTAAGCAAAAAGCAATGCACATCAATATAACTCTATCTTCAACTTTGCACATATAACCTGAAACAACACAAAAAGATTGTAATTCAATTAAAACAAGACATAAACAATGTCTATAGTTACAAAGTTATACATACTCAAAATTCTCATCAATTAAAGTAAGAGTACAATATACCTTATAAAACTCCGAGCTCAATAATGAATTGACACCAATCCTCTTTAATTTCATCCAAATGATCTCTTGAGTAATACGCACACTTGAATTCATCAAAGTACTACATAATAATATAACATAGTTTAATTTAGTTTCAACTATTTAATTATATGAGAAATATGTGTTAAATATTAAAATAACTCATAAGTTAAAAATACATACATCGGATGGAATCTCTATTCGATCCAAAGAAAGAGTTTCTCTCATAAACCTCAACATAAAATAACCGCAATCTATATCATTACGTTGCCGAGGACACTACACATGAAAAGAAAATATGGATAAATCCTAAGTTTTATCAAGTATCATCACTAATATAACAAAAAATGTGATAATTAATATACCTTCACTCCAATCCATGTAATGTTGTTGGCTCTCCTCTTTGGTACTTGGATATCTCTTTGTGCTCGAAAAGCTTGTATAATGCTAATAAAATATAAATGAATATTTAGAACAATTCACATAAATAAATAAATAAATATACACATGAATATTTAGAACAATCTAACTTACGTATCAATTATAATCTTCATATCCGGGTATGTTGTCCAATCATTTCCTAACGAATCCAGATAATACACAACTTCTCTGATAGGATTAATCGCGATCAACAACCAATGTCCACTGTAAGATTAAACAAATGTTAGATGGAAACTTTCTACACGACGTCAAAATACAAAAAAAATATAATAGATGAATTTAGAATGAAAATCTAACCCAGTATTAAACGATAAAAAGAACAACTTTTCTGTATCTTTGTAGGCCATAAAGCGGTTGAGTACATACACCATGACATCATCTGGTTTATTTATGATTAACCCTAAGTTGGTACACGCGGGACTTAAGAATGCGAATCTTTGCTCCAATCCACGTGGGCGCATCAATTTGTCATACAGAAACCTTAAATAAAAACATCATTAACATTAGACTATTCATTTGAAACATAAAGTAAATAAGTTGTTCAATTAATATAACAAAGTAGATCGGATATACCTCACGTATGTATTGATAACACTGATGCCTAATTCTTCATGACGAAAAACTTGCTCAAATTCCTCATTACCAATTGATTGTTCATATTGAAAGCCATAAATACCTTCATCCATAGGTACAAGACGAGTACCTCCGTTCGGAATATTTGTCATTTATAGAAATGTCTGAAGAAACTTGGTTGATAAAAATGTTCTAAACCCTCTTAGTAGTTTTCCGGCCAATTTGAGACAAAAAGGTCTTCTATCATCATCAATGTTGAAACACCTCTAAGAAAAACATACACATTGTGCGTTAGTACAAGTAATTTAAAAGACATAATTAGTTGGCATAATTAAAGACATAATTATGGTACCTTTATCTCACTCCAAATTTTTCCTTTAGCTTCGTTCAACTGTTTATTTCTCCAATCATCACAAGTAATTGGAACCTCATTCCTTACAAGTGCACCAATAAAACTTGTCAACGTATAACCGTTAGGCTCAATAAGAAGGCCTTGTGGGCTCCAATGCACATCTAATATGATGCCTCGATCTCTATCACGAATCACTTTCTTCATAACTGTTATTCCTCTTTTAATTTCCTCTTCCGCATTAGCTACGTTATTACCTCCATCATGAATAGAACCATCATGTGGGTGATCCTCGTTAGTAGCCATCTAACCTGTAATAAAGAAAACAAGGATATCAAATATAAATTATGATGAAAGTACATGTCTAAGCTATAAATTACCAAATGATATATAAAATGAAAAATAAAGAAGAGCATATAAATTTATTGAAAATTTATTGAAAAATAAAGAAGAATAAAATACCTTTCTCGTAGTAGCACTTGGTTCAAAACAAATTCTTCTCAAACAACAATCTGAAAAGAACAATCACAATTGAAAGCAATCAATATCAACTTCAAAACTAAAACCATGAAGATGTTAGTAACACAAGAGAGATTAAAGCAGGAATAAGCCATTGAAGAATTCCAAAATTGAATCGTTTATAATTGTATAGTTTTGAATTTAATAGCATAAAACCAAGATATTAATATCCATAAGAGAACAACAAAACACTTAGTACCTAACAAATCAATGGAATAAGCCATTCCAGAAATGTTCATATCAGAAAATAGACCTTACAAATCCATGAAATAGTTGTTGGATGACTGAGAAAAAACTTGTAATGATTAAAGTAATGGAGTCTTGTTATGACCCTAACCATCTATCCCAAAGTCAGTACCAAGCTACACTCATGAGTAGAACCACTATTTATCATCTCTAACATTAACCTTAACAGAAAAGAAGAAATCTTACCGAAACGGTGGAGAACGGTGGAGGACAATGGAGGAAGGACGAAGACGAGACTGTAACCGAGACGGTGGAGGACGGTGGCGAGAGCTGTTCTTCGTTCATTCTCGTCGTTTGCAGTTCGCAGTAGAGAGGGAAAGAATAGAGATATGAAAAATAGAATACTGATACTATGCAATTTTTTATTTTAATTAATAAGACCTTAGACAACGCTTTTCAAAAAGCGCTGGCTAATGTGGTCCTTTACCAGCGCTTTTAAAAAAACGCTGTTTAAGGTAGGTTTTTTAGCAGCGCTTTTACTCTTTTTCGTATACAGTTTCCGTGTTTTATTTTTTATTTAACTTATAGCAGCGCTTTTGCATAAAAGCGCTGTCTAAGGTGCGCTAGTAAAAGTCATTTTTGGTGTAGTGTATAGAAAATGTTTGTCTTTATAACCAACTCTTTTAAGACCAAGCTGCGAAAATTCGTCATCATTAATATGAACATCATAAATTATCATAAATTAAAAAAATCATGTTCACATCAGTTATTTCGAACCCACTTGTAACCAAATATCTAAAATGATTAGTACTCCAACTCCCTTTTACATTTCATAATCTCAAAATATGACGTAATTTTTATAAGCAACGTTTGATTATTAGAATACAAGAGATGTTCTTATCCAATACAGCAAAGAGACATGATAACCTCCTGCTAAGACAATCTAAGAGTGTGTTTGGATAAAGTATTTTAATGAGGAAAAATAATTTTTTGAGGAAATTTGAAATGACTTGATCAAAATCCATTGTTTGGATAAAAATATGGAGAATTATTAAAATAATGTAAATTTGTAGAGTATTTTATTCATATTAAATTTAAGGAATTTAAAATGAAATAAAAAAGTAAAAAATTTCAAATTGCTTCTTCACTCTATATAATGCAAATGTTAAATTGTTTGTTATTAATTTTTTAAATTTTGCAAGATGGTCCTCATTTTTTAATGAAAATTTCTAATTCACTCTTAAAATTTTCAAAAATTGCAAATAAGTCCCTAATAAATTTCAAAAATTACAAATTGGTCCTTCAAAATTTCAAATTGCAAATTGGTCCATATTTTTCATATTTTAAATTTGACCCAAAAGTTTTAAAATTTATGAAAATGACCTCCAAAATTTAACAATAAATCATTTTAATACTCCATTCAAACAAAAAAATTTAAAAATGAATAAATTTTAATTGAATCATTTAAATTACTTAGAATTTTAAATTCCTTAGAAATTCTCAATTACCTCATCCAAACACACTCTAAATGAAATTCATACCAATAATAGAATCTACAATCTGCACTATTTTTATTTACCATTACAAAACATTTCCATGAATGAAGTTTAATTAACAGTAACACTTCTTGTTATTGCCAACCTACTTGGTTGAGGAAGGAATGAAATTGGGTGAGGAAGGAATGAAAGAGAGAATGAAAAGTATTGTATTGAATTGTTATATAGAGAATTATCTACACATGTATTTATATACAATATGTTACTTGTAACCCAAATAGTTAGCATAACAAACTAAATAACTTTCTAATATAGTAACTAACTTGAATTATATCACAACATACCCCCTTATAATTTTAGTTGTCAAATACAAACTAATCATAATTGATCTGAACTATTCTTAATTTTTTTTTCTCAAAGTCAAGAATTTGTCGATCTTTAATACTTTGTTAAAAATGTCGGTCAATTGTGCTTCACTTGAGCAATGTCTTACTTCAAATTCACATTGATTTACCTTCTTCCCCGGGAAGTGAAATCTTACTTCAATGTGCTTACTTCTTCCATGCATAAATGGATTCTTTGTAAGATTGATGATTGACTTGTTATCGATCTGCAACACCAGAGGTTTCTTTACTTCGACCTTCATCTCATCCAACACAAATCTGATCCAGAATACTTGACAAGTAGCATAAAAACCTACTATATAATTAGCCTCACATGATGATAATGCCACCACAGGTTGCTTTCTCGAGCACCATGAGATTTAGGCACCAAATACTTGAAAGAAATAACAATTTGTGCTTCTTCAATCTTCCTTATCCCCACACCAATCAACATCTAAATATCCATTAATCATAGCTTCTTTGCTTTCAAAATCTCGTAGAAATATAATTCCATAGTTTATTGATCCTTTTAGGTAACCCATAATTCTTATTGCAGCCTTCATGTGTGACACTTTTGGATCATCCATGTATATGCTTATATAAAGTCTTGTATTGCACACATACCTTAGATATCCTACAATTTGTTTGAACAAACTGACATCAACCTTGTCATCCTCCCTATGCTTCTTCACTTTCAAATTAGGTTTGATATGTGAGGATGCAGGATTCGAATCATCCATCCTATAACTCTTGAGTATTTCTTTGACATACTTTCTTTGATGCAACATCATAACTTGCTTAGTAATTAGATATTACATGCCTAGGAAAGAAGAAAAATTTCCCAGATCTGACATTTTAAATTCCTTCTTTATTTGCCTTTGTAGTTTTCAAAGTCAGTTACTTTGAACTTGGAAGAATGATCATGTCGGGCACCAAACACATGTCAAAGGCATCAAGTCTGTTCATGTCTTGCCCCTCAATACCCCGTATCATTTCTTCTAGGCTACAATATTGCTCACTAGGTTCGTTCTTCTGTGGAATCTCGACGTCCACCACCGAGTGTGCCTTGTGGGGATTTGGCATATGGTACGCAAATCGATGGTACTCAATAACATCATGAGGTGAGATACACCTAGCCCGAACAGTGGGATTTTATTGCATAGTTAGAACTTCATTGGATAGTGTGATATGCGCTGGTCATGGCTAGATAGGATCTTTCGCTTGTGGTGCAGTATGTCCGGGTGAAAGACCGTACCAACGATTGGCCATGATGGGCTGCGAGTGCAAAGTAGAGCCTAGTGCTGGAACGGCATTCTCTATAGTAGTTGTAGTAGTAGTAGTAGTAGTAGTAGTAGTAGTAGTAGTGTGTCGAAGCTCGTCTTCCCTTTTTGATAGGGCTAGAATGGTTTCTAAGAGTTGATCCATCTTGTCTCTTATGGCATCCACTTTTTCTCTTAGCGCAACCTGATTCTGTTCGAGTTGATCCATTGCTCTTTGATAATTATTGCGTGTATTATAAGAGTGCCAGGAAGTCAGCTTGCTGGTTATGGAAAAAATACGGGATGAGTTTTTTTGTTTTTGTGGAAAAAGATATGCATGCATGCTGATGAAATGTGAATGCATGAATTTTTATTTTTGATATGCAAGAAATGTGATACCATGTTATACATGTCTTGGTTTATCAATCCATACAGTTTCACACTGTCCGGATACAAATTTCTCATTACATAACAATTCACATTACTTTGTACACATGGATCTTACAAGAGGTGGCTCTAGGGCTTGAAAAGGTTCTTGGAGTCATGGATCCAACATAAAAATATTGCCACCTACAACAAATTACTTGCTGAATAACAATACCCTCAAAAGGATCTCTTCTAGGTGAGGCTTTCATGTCAATCACACGAGACATACTTCTCACGGCCAACACTACACAACTATTGAATCCAAGATTCTAGAGACGATTCCCAGAGTCATGGATTCTTCTTTAACATATTGCCATTAATAAAAAATTACTTATTACACAACAATACCTCTAAGGGTATCTATTCTGAGTGAGGTTTTCGTGCCAACCCAATGATGCATACATCTCGCAAGCTAACACTATGCAACCATCATTCCTAATATGCCACGAGTTTAATATTCAAAAAAGGTTCTTAGAGTCACGAACCCAACATGAAAATTTTTCCGCCTATAAAAAATTTCTTGCTCGGCAACAATACCCTCAAGACATACATCTCGCGAGGCAACACTACATAACATTCATTTTATCTTATGTTTTTCCTCATACTCAGGTATAAATCTTTTCTCGCAATATGTATAAGTAGCCAGAATATCCGGATCACATCACATAAAATCATATAACAGATAAACAAGCAACTAAGACAACATCTAAGAGATAAAATAAAAAGAGGCTAGAAGAAAGCAAATAAAAAATGCTAACATTTATCGCAAAGTTAACTAAACTAGGTTTGACTCTCTAAGTTTTCCCCAGTGGAACCGCCAACTGTCGCGGCATGAAAAATACCTAAGTGCAACGAATGCTAAAAATAATAACAGAGTTACCACCAAAGTTTATTAATTCCAAAAGGAAAGGGAATATATCGATAAAACCCCAAAAGAACAAAAAAGATGGTCGTCACAACCAAATCGGGTTTGGGAGTCGGTTATGCGAGGGGAAGGTATTAGCACCCCTCACATCCGTTGTACTCAACAAGAACCATTCAGTTAGATTTATGAATAAGTGTTAGCGTGATGTTATTTGAATTCTCCTAGTTATTAAAAGTTTGATAAGAAAAAGAAAAGGACTAAAATAGGTTTTTTTATTAGGATGCTTGACAAGATTACGGGTCTTGCTCCAATGTATCCTCAGGTGCGATGAGGAATTCAAATCTACGTAGTTCTTAGAAAGAAAAAGATATTTTTGGATTTTTATAGTGTTTGATGAGATGTTGAATCTCGCTCCTACGTATCCTCTGGTGCGATGAGGAATTCAAAGCTACATAGTTCTGGGTAGAAAAGAACTATGTGTTGGTTGATTTAAGTGAGTGATGTTTAAGTCGCATTCTAGAAATTAAATGTTGCTTGTATGCTCGCGCATGGGAGGCTTTAAGCATTTGTTTGTATCGCGGTAGAATGGATCCTATTTGATCGCATTCTAGCGGTTAAACATTTCTTATATGCTTGCGCATGAGAGGCTTAAGCATTTGTTTGTATCGCAATAGAATGTATAAAACGTTATTAATTTGTGAAAAGTTTGGGGTGGCGCTAAGGCGGAAAAAGTTGATTTGATTGGTTGAATTTTTTGGGGTGAAAGATGAATATTTGAACAAGCAAGCTAATTACGGCTTGGGTTCAAACATTCGATACTAGGATTGATATTACGTATAACTAATCCTTTTTTATCCATTTTTTTATTGAGAAAAGTATGAAAAACGTTTGAAGAATTATAAGTAAAAGACAAATGCTCGAGCGAGGCAACTAATTACGGCTTGTACCCAAGTATTCAGGAATATGATGGATATTACGTCAAACTAATCCTTTTTAATCAAGTTTTATTTCGAAAAAGATTTTGAAGTGTTCAATGAATTTTAAGCAGAAGACAAATACCTGAACGGGCAAGCTAATTATGGCTTGTGAAAGCTCTGAGGTTTGACTAAATTTTGGTTAAAACCTAATGAAGACTGCTGCAGAAAAAGATGTCAAATACAATGTTCCACATCCAGATTTGACAAATATAGAAGGTTTTAAATCTGGTGCAAGAATCAAGGAACGATCACAGCAGTGGATCAAGGGATCAATAAACAGAAGATTTGAAGCCCAAAGCAACAGAAGGCTATTAAAGAAGACCTAGTCCTAGGCCAGAAAAGAGAGAGATAACGACATAGACTTAGGAATCCTATTTTGTAAAGTAGGGTTTAGGGTTTTGAGAGTCGTAGGTTTCTCTTGTAAGTCTCCCCTTGTATCGATTTGATACATTGTGGAAGACATAGGTACTTGTACAGATTCAGAAACCTGTAGGTAATGAATCGTGTATTGTTCTTGGATGAAGCTTTTAAGAAAATCCAAGTTAACTTATTAGTCAAGAATGTTTGACTAAAATTTGTATTGAAAGGTGTGTCTTTCAAGTAGGATGATACAGTTATTGTGACTATAACTTATAGATAATCACAGGTTGTGATTTAGGGAGTGAGATGAGTTTCTCTTATCTAGGATGAAGTTCTTAGATAAAGTTTTCATTGGGTAGTGATAGGTAAACCAGAGCTTGTTTACTATAAACCAGCGGTTGTTTACTTAAAACTATACTACTGATAGTGGATTCTTCTTCCTGGATTTGTATGCCCCCGGATGTAGGTGATTTGAACCAAACTGGGTTATCATATTTTGTGTTGTTTATCATTCTGCAATTTACAGTTCAGTTTTGATTAACATGTTATAACAGACGTCGAAACATTTGTCTTGCTGTTGTTACTGATATTCTGAATATCAGTTTGTTGATCTACTCTTGTTTTAAATATGTGCAGAGAACAATGTATGGACATGTGTTAGGACATCTGATATCTGATATGCCAGAATTTCAATTGGTATCAGAGCAGGCATTATATCTGTGTCTGGATGAGATCTTAGGAGTTACTTTCTGGAGCTTTAAACAAGGAGGAGTTTTGGAGATCAGATCATTCACTCGGACATACTCAAGGGTATTAATGGATGGGATGGATGTTCTGGATCGAAGGTAACAACTAATGGTGGTTGTTCATTTTGTCTGAGGAAGTTCTACATCAACTGCATGAGGAGTGGCTAGTTCTCCTGTATGGTGTCTTGTAAGATGTTCTGACGTCTTATTAGGCATGTTGAAGACGTTCCTTAGTGGTTCTGCTTCATATGTTTCTGATGGAAGAACTCTGGTACTTATGGGATTCTGGAGTTGTGACTGAAGAAAGATTGTGGAAGATCTCAATTGTCGGCTTCTTCTCTTGAAGATATCTGCATCTATTCATTCCAAAGTCAGGAGCGATGAAATGGAGAGATAAGTTGGTTGATGTCTGTCATGGTGACTTGGTACTTGGAAGATTGGTTCCATCGTGTATCTTGAAGTCAGTTTGAAGATAAGGTGAGTTGATATTGGATTTATCAAGTTCATGCTCTAGGAAATTGGTAAATTATTTTTTGGATAAGTTGTAAAAGATACTTGAGATTTCTCTCAAGTCCACTCATAAGGGCATCTAAGTCGTGCATCTGGAGACTTCTAGTTACTCTTCTGACTAGAGGGTGTTTCTGTGAAACATAAATCTGAAGAGAGTGAAGGTGATTTATTTTCACCATCCAAATTTGCAAGGAAGGATTCTTCTTTCTTAATCCTAAGGATGAATCCAATCTGAAAGGAGATTTCAGATCTGTTGAGGTAAATAGGGTTTGTTCAGAAAAAGTCTTAGTTACTTGAGTCAAGGGTGGAAACCTTGATATCTCAACACTTTGATTGTCAAGGAAGATAATTGTAAAAATTAAATACTTGATAAGTGTTCATGAAGTGATCTGCTATAGTATATCTTCAACAGTATGATAGGGTTACTAAACAAGGATTTAAGATCAATTGCTATTAGTGGAATTCACAAATATTTAATTGATTACTCTTGTAATTGGAATACAAGATCACTGATGACAAGTGGCACATTAGGAAGTACAACATCTCTTGCTGCATCTGCTCAAAGATCTGTTCTCTGGTGAATGAGTACAGTCAAGATAAGGAACTGATGTTCTATCAAATGTTGAAACATCTTGACAGCGGAGTATGTGCATAAGCCTGTTGATTCAAGGAGTGAATCTCTAGAGCAAAGGAGTTGTAGCTGATGATCTTGGTACCATACACGTGTGTGTGGTAGAATCAGTCTTTATTACAAGGCATGTACTCAGACTAGTAAGCTTCGTGGCAGGAAGCTTGACTAGAATGTAGTGCTATTGGAAGTGAAGATGAAGACAATTCTCTTGGTTCAGTTATTTCTGACCTAGGAGTATTGGAGTACAGCAGGTGTGTTCTAGTTGTTACTAGAAACATCTGATCTTCTCTGGAAAGTTTCCTGGCAAGAAACTTGTCTAGAATATGGTGATGGTGATAGCACTGTTTGGGTCAGTTTATTTCTGATCTAGGTGCATAGGAGCATGTTATCTTGCTCATCTTGGAGGTAAAGGATAAGTGGCAGTTATCTCTGACTTCCTGAAGAAGTCTCTACTCAAGGAAAGTGGGATTTTTTTTGTAAAGACCTTGTGTGACCAATCTCTTCTGAAGAATCATGCTTTGGCAGGTGTAGTTTCTTTGAAGGTGAGGGGTTGTTATAGTTCAGTAAAGCAGGATGGAGGTTGTCTACTCTAACTTGATATCATTGATCAAGTCTATGAGAACATGGAACTCTTATTCTATTATAGGAAGGAGGTTCTTCTAAGTGGCAGAAGGAAGAGCTGAATTCTTCAGCTGGATGTCTGATCAGATGTTGTGACATCAAGCAAGAACTTCAGGGTCTTAGTTGATGTTGTGGCGCATCATCGTAAGATAAGTTGATCTTCTGAGAAATAAATAGAATTAATGCTTCAAAAAGGTCTATCTCATGCAGTTTGCGGGAGCTGCAAGAAGGAGTAGATGTTACATGTCTGAGTCTTGGTGTATCTAAGATGGCTTGTTATGGAGTAAGTGGATTATGTAACTTGAAGATTAGGTTTCATTGGTGGATCAGAAGATTTTCTGGAACTCTGAAGAAAGCTGAGATTAATCAAACAGTGGCATTTGGTTGATTTCTATAAGTGCATTCAAGCAGGGTGCTTAGAACTAATAACTCTTATGCAGAAGAGTAGTTGGTCGAAAAACAAAGGAGGTTCTGGTTCTGTTCTTATCTTGGAGCTTGTGGTAGAAGCCCTAAGTTGCTTACGAAAGATTACCTTCTTTTGGGAGTTGAATGAGAGTTTATTTTTCTCTTTGGTTATCTGGAGTGCTTATTAATCAAGCTGGTGGCGTAGTGTTGTGTGAAGATCTTTAGTTGGATTACTATGCTGATAGTAAGTCTAGTGGTAATTATATCAAGAACCATTGTGTATGGTGTATGTGATATGATCATGATGTCCTAACTGATGTTAGAACATCATCAGGGTTTCTGAACTTGGAATTCAAATTGTGGAAGCTGATATTCACCAGTTGAATCTGAAGTGTTTTATCTTATCATGTGGGAGAGTGATAAATTGAAGACTTTCTTGAATCATGGGGTGTTTATCTGGAAGACTAACTCTTGCTAAGGTCAGAATGCTTGTGGAGAGGTGGTTTCTTATGCTACAAGTCATGCTAGAGAGAAGTGGATCAGTTTGGGGCTTGTCGAGCAAATAAGCTAAGGATTTCTGGGGCATGAGTTTGATGTTTTTTCAAGGTTGAAGAACATCTGGGCGAGCTAGCAAACAAAGGGGCTTTGTATGTCTCTTTGAGGAATGTGAAGCATTCTAGATTCAATTGGATTGTATCTCAAGGAACAAGGGTATATATATGGCTGTAAAATTCAAGGTGAATTTGTACAGGGTATGGATGGTTCCTGGATGAAAGGGATCAATGGTGATTTTGGTCTCAATCCAAGGGTTTGTTGGTTGTGGTACAAGGATGTGGTCCTGGTACTTTCTCACTATATGATCATGAAGTTGTCATGGGATATCATGTGGGGATTTTGGGTGTTTCTTGCTGAAATAGCATCTTTTGTGAAAGATAGAGGGAGAACTTTTGTCTGTTAAATGTACTAGTCTGGTACATTGATTGCTTGAGGATCAGGCATTAGGTGAATGCGTTCAGCAGGTGTGTTGAACCAAGGATGCGCTCTTGAAGACATAAAGATGCGTCTTATGTTTTTCATTCATTTAAGGTGTTCTTCTTGCAAAAGAGCACTGGGTATCTACGACAGGGGGAGTTAAACTTCTATTTTGGATATGTTGTTGCAGTAGTCCAGTTGTTTATCAAGATTGTTTGTGGTTTTAAGTAGTTTGTGATAGAATGCCTCAGGTGAGGATGATATGTCAGACAAGATGTCGTGACATTACTCTACTGGTATAAGTTCTAGGTGGACTTATCAGATTATTCTGATTATGTCATTGGGAGTCAATGGATTGAATCAGAGTGATACAAGTATCTTGGGAGTCTTTGCTGCTAACTGGGTGATGTTTGAAGAAATGTCTTAACATCTTGATAAGTTATTCTTGGTCTTCTGGTTGAAAGGATTTTTCTAGGGACTCATTGAAAGGGATTATGAATATGCATCAGATGTTACAAGAGGGACTAAACAAAGTCTGACAAGATGTCAGAACATTGGTTAGGATGTATGGATGTATTCTTATTGATTGCTTTGGACGGTGGAGAAAATGTGTCTTAGGGAACGCGTGTTAAACATGCGTCTCGGTAGATGCGCACTCCATGAATGGTCCTCGTTAAAAAGAAGAAACAGTCAAATGCAATTTGGCCGGTGCACTTTTGTCTGTGAAGATACACCCCTTCATTTAATGCTCACATTGAATGGACATGTGTTACATCTAATAGTTTGTTACATCCTAAGAAAAAAGCTCTTGTATATAAAGGGTGTTCTCGCCCTCATCTTGTCTCTGGTTGTCTTTTCTATTGTGCTGGGTGCTTATGGGTTTTATTTGTTTTTGGAGTTCCTCAGTTTGGGTATGGGTCTGTCTTGGACATGTTTATCAATTTTTGGCTAAAAAGGGGGAGAAAAGTACAAGGGTTGAATCTGTCCTTGCAGTTGATTTGCAAGGATGTTGGACAAAATGTTCTAACATTCTGACTGAGTCTCAGGTTTCTTACCATATGTTCTGAGTCCTTCTTTCATGTCCTGTGATCTGAGTTATGAACACAGTCGTGCCCTGTGTTCTGAGTCACCCATGTTGGTGTTTGGTTGCTTCAGTAGCAAAATTCTTCCCCCCCCCCCCAAGTGAGGAATTATCGATTCATAGGGAAAGGGGGAAATGTATGTCATCCTCTTCCTCATGTACACCAACGTGATTGGAGTCACATCAGTATTCCAATCATAACCGCCACTCAGGGTGAAGAGACGTCAGGAGCACCCTGGGTTTATTGTCCAAAAGAAGTTTTAGCCAAAATTTGTCAAAAGGGGGATATTGAAAGCTCCTGAGGTTTGACTAAATTTTGGTTAAAACTTAATGAAGAATGTTGTAGACAAAGATGTCGAATACAATGTGCCAACATCTAGATTCGACAAATATAGCAGGTTTTAAATCTGGTCCAAAAATCAAGGAACGATCATAGCAGTGGATCAAGGGATCAATAAACAGAAGATTTGAAGCTCAACGCAGCAGAAGGCTATAAAAGAAGACCTAGTCCTAGGCCAGAAAAGAGAGAGAGAACGACATAGACTTATGAATCCTATTTTGTAAAGTAAGGTTTAGGGTTTTGAGAGTCGTAGGTTTCTCTTGTAAGTCTCCCTTTGTATCGATTTGATACATTGTGGAAGACATAGGTACTTGTACAGATTCAGACACCCGTAGGTAATGAATCGTGTATTGTTCTTGGATGAAGCTTTTAAGCAAATCCAAGTTAACTTGTTAGTCAAGAATGCTTGACTGAACTTTGTATTGAAAGAGGTGTCTTTCAAGTAGGATGATATAGTTATTGTGACTATAACTGTTAGGTAATCACAGGTTGTGATTTAGAGAGTGAGATGGGTTTCTCTTATCTAGGATGGAGTTCTTAGATAAAGTTTTCATTGGGTAGTGATAGGTAAACTAGAGGTTGTTTACTGTAAACCAGCGGTTGTTTACATAAAACTATACTACTGATAGTGGATTCTTCTTACTGGCTTGGTATACCCCCAGATGTATTAAACTGAACTGGGTTATCATATTCTGTGTTGTTTATCATTCTGCAATTTACAGTTCAGTTTTGATACATGTTGTAACAGATGTCGAAACATCTGTCTTGCTGCTGTTACTGATATTCTGAATATCAGTTTGTTGATCTGATCTTCTTTTAAAGATGTGCAGAGAACAATGTCTTGACATGTGTTAGGATATCTGCTATCTGCTATGCCAGAATTTCAGCTTGTTTCAAAGTATTCGAGACTAGGATTGATATTACGTCTATTTGATTGTTTATGCAGAAAACGATTTGAAACGCCTTTTGTTTAAGGTTAAAATGGACTTGATGTCGATCACAGTGTTGATTCATTTCAGCGCCTTTTTGCTTCATTTCTTCATTTTAAACTCGGTGATCATAGGACTCGATGATAGTATTTGGCTCCATTTCTCCTTTTGGCTTCATTCAGCACTGTGGATAAAAACCTAATAATAAAAGACTAAATCGAATAATACACAAACTCGCATAAATTTGAAGAAAACAAATGAATGCACTAGACTAATTTACACGTAACAAAGTTTAGTAAAACAGACAGCCGCAAATCAATTATCGCAGTTAAAAATACTCAAATGAAAAAGGCTTGAACTGATTAAAATGAGAACACACGCAAATACAAAAAAAAAAGAGTGCACCCAATTAACCTACGCGTTATGTAGTTCAATAAAACAGACAGTGGCATGCCCGGACCGAAAAAACATTGTTCTCTAATTTTATGTGCGGTTAAGAAATTGATTCAACAAGTTTGTCTACAAAAAATGAAATTTTATTCTGGACAAAACAAAAAAACATGGTTTCCTGAAACTTAAAATGCCTGGACACAATTGGGGTATGGCAGTAGAAGAGTTAAATGTCCCTTTAAGTTGAGATATGTGATGAATTATGGCAGTTAAAATATAACAGTTAGATGTCGTATTCACAATCATGACCTAGATAAGGATTTAATGTGTCATTAATTATTAGGCCATCTTAAATCCAATGAAAAATAGTTTATGAATGACATGAAAAAATACCACATGGCATCGAAGTTCATAATGGTTGCAATGAAAGATATGAATGTTGATAATTTGACGACTACGTGGTAGATATATAAGGCAACATCAACATATATGTCTACTATTAGAGGTCCATATACAAAAATTCAACATTTTTTTACCCTAATTTAAGATGAGAAGTACATGTGCTTGACCAAAAACGGGGAGGAATTATATGCTAATGCTGATATATTCTGGATACATCCTGATATTGTGAAGTTGTTGAACATGTTTTATTTGGTCTTGATCTTTGATTGTATGTACCAAACCAACAAGTACATGTTTCCTCTACTTAACATTGTTGGTGTTACGCTAACTAAGTTAACCTTCTCGGTTGGGTTTTCCTACTTGGAACATGAAAGGGAAGCAAACTTCACACGGGAATTGGAGAAGCTGCACGAGTTGTTAACATCCAAGAAGTTTCTACTCAAGGTCATAGTAATGGGTCGATAACTTTCTCTAATGAATGCCATTGAATTTGTATTCCCATCCTTATTCCACCTCTTGTGTGTATTCCATATTTCAAAAACTGTTGGTTCAAAATGCAAGGAGTACGTTGAGACTAATTGGTAATAGCATGCTATAGATCTATGGAACAAAATCATGTATTCAAATAGGGTGTTTGAGTTTGAGAAAAACTTATAGCATTTTGAGATAATACTTATTCGTATCCCTTCATTTTTTGATTATGTGCACTAAACATGGTTGACACCCTATAAAGAAAATTTTGTTGTTGCATGGATTAACCAAGCCACCCATTTAGGGAACACTAAGACAAACATGTACATTTTATAACATTGTGAGTTTATTATTACTATTATTATTATTATTATTATTATTATTATTATGCAAATTTAAATAAATTTATTTATTGAATTTTTCTCTAATGTTGTTTTATAGGGTAGAGTTTTCTCATTGGAGACTCAAAAACATGTTGCATACTAGTCGAAGAGATGTGCGTAGATGTTAGGATGCAATCAACACCATGTTAAAGCTAAAACTGGGTGCAATTAGAGCATTGTTTCAAAAATGTGTTCTCAACATTAGCATCAATATAAAACTCTATACTACTCGAGACTGCATGGCTTCATCTCAGGACAATGTATAAAACACACTATTAAGGAGTTGGAAAGAGTAAAAAGAGTTGGTGCTGACAAAGTTGCATGTGGATGCTTCATTAGGATAACACGCGAGTTACTTTGTGTGTGTGTGTGAACTTACAATTCTTCAAATACAAGGTTATCTTGTCCCATTTGAATCGATTCATGTGTTTTGGATGAAATTACATATTTAAGAGTATGAAGTCATTGAATAAGAGAGTGGTACACAATTGGACTTGGATGAAGAATGTGAAGAAATGAAGAGCTATTTCAGCACCTTGGATATTGTTGGCTAGTGGGTGATGAAGAAAAAGGTGTTTGAACTTGCATATTCATGCACAAATTCTATGTGTCCACCACCATTGAAGTAAAAACAAAAAAAGAGAGTTAAGAATAATAAGAGGATTGCACCGACACTTTTGTATAATTGGGATTGTGTAACATCGACATATAATATAAATCTAAAATTTGTCATATTATACATGGTTGCAAATTTGGTACTGAAATATATAAGTTCCTAGTAACACATTATACATATTACATGCCAAAACAAACAACTAAAAGTGGCATAATATGTATAAGATGTTCAAAATAAAACTAAGAACTGGATCATTAATAAATGATCTCAAAACAAGAGTCTTCACGGCGGAAATCTGTCCAAAATTTGAGACAAGTAAGGACATCAAATCACCTTGTCCTTACCCTTTCCCGAATCGAAACTACCTGGGAGATAATCAACAACATGGGGTGAGATAATAATCTCAGTGGGTCCCCTATCTTATGGGTTCTCTCGACTCTACATGGTTCTAATCATCTAATACTTCAAGTCCCAAAGGGAAAAAGGGAGGAGAATTGAATTCACAAAACTTGCACTATATGGCAACATGTCACTTGAGCCCATCAACCCAAACTATCACTAATCAGAAACCATACCAAGGCATCTTTCCCCAGCCAACCCTACGTCTAGAGTTATTGACATGGGTCACGGATCCTTGTAGCTACTTTGACATTCAAAATGGATTCAGATTCAAGGTGTTTCCCGCATGAATCGTCGCTTCCCATGGGACCACCCTCATCTCAAGCCTTTTACTCGTATGCTCTATTCGTACTCACAGGACTCAAACCTGTCAAAGTAACAGTGCATACATCCCAAAAAATATTTACATAAGCATCGACTCTTAGGACGACACATCTCAAGGGTTGTTTTCGACTACGTGATCAAATACACAAAGTGTGATTGTATTCGACAATCCCTAGGAAAGCACATTCACCTTAATCACAATGCAACACAAAAAAACCTATACATGTTCCATATAGTGCCTCATCTCACCACTAGACAACTACTTGTCAAAGATACACACCTAGGCATCAATCGCACAAGCATTCTCGTCTAAGTCACCCATATTATCCTAATTATCTTACTACTTCATTCCATTAGTTTTCCATTAAGGTTTCCTCACCATTCTTGCTTATTTTTAATCATGTTATTACACATTAATAATCAATTAATCATGGATAGGAAGCATGCATAAGAGCCATAATAATCAATATAAAGTGATTTAGGGAATAGCTAAACAAGTATGCAAAGCAACCAATCAATGAACAAAAGAATTTATCAAAGTTTTGTCATCATCGCCTAACGATCGGAAGGCAAGCTAGCTCGCTTTCAGTTCGCAATGCTAACTCAAGGCGAGAGGCAGGCTGTGGAAAAATACCACCATGGTCATTGTGCGACCGCAAGGCGAGGCATTGATTTCTGCATACTGGCTTGCAAAACTCGTATTGAAACAAAGGGGTTTTTACCCCATTTCCCACACAAGTTCAACCATAACTCAAAACCAATATATAGCAACAATTTCATCATGAACAACATGAACACAACAAGAATCATGGCATTTTCATGGAAATGGAAACAAAACATATCACAATCAACATTTCTAATTCTATCTAACAAACCTAACTTAGAGTATCTACCTAGAACCCACCTCAAGATGAAGATGTAGATGAGATGGTGAATGGTGAAGAATGATGAAGAGCTTCTTCTTCTAGGTTTACTTTCCTTCTTTCTCCTCTTTCTCTCTATTCCCTTCTCTTACCATCTTTCTATCTTTCCTGCTTGGTTGGAATGGCAAGGAATGAAAAGAAATGTTACTTAATAGCACTATGTAGTGAGCGATTTTGGACGCGGTTCTTAAGCGCTGGTCGCTCTCTGCGGTTTGAGCTTTGACTACAGGTCGATTCATTTTTTATCCTATTGTGAGCTGAATAAGGAAGGGAAATAGATGTCTCCAATTAACCCTGCTTTGCATACTGAGTTTAAACAGCGGTCTGTTAGGTTACGGATGCTATCAATGTGGGGGGGCCTTTGTACTGGTTATTTGTATTTTCGCCAATACGGTTTTCTTTCTTTTTATCTAGGCAGAAGGTTTCTGGCGAGGAACAAGGATTAGGATGTTAGGACTGATGCTTTTGAAATACTGCTTTTGATTGACTAAGATATGGGATTTGGTTTTTTTGTTGATTGCGCTCGCTAAGATCTTTTCTTTCGATCTTATGCCTACGTATTCCCGTTTACCGAAACAGGGAAATCAGAGCATTCGTAGTTCCTCCTATTCTATGGGAGGAAATGGTTTTTGGTGTCTTGTTCAAAGCCCAAGACGTGAAGCGAAAGGTGATTTGTATCTTGTTCAAAGCCCAAGATGTGAAGCTGAAAGGTCTATTTGTGTCTTGTTCAAAGCCCAAGACGTGAAGCTGAAAGACCTCGACTTTAGAGAGAATTTGTCATCTCTAAAGAGGGGAGAAGGAGAATTACTTTAACTGGGATACGCGGATCCGAGCAATGCCATAATTTCCGGAGAAAGGTTTTTAACCTGAAGGAGAAGACTTTAACTCAGTGTAGAGCAATGCCATCTTTCCTTAGGATTTTCTCATGCTAAAAGAGGGACAGTGGCATGGATGTAGATGATCCAGAGGCTTGCCGCTTACAGCGATTAGATGAAGGGGAAGGAGTTGTTGATGTTTGTATACTGTGAACGAGGCACAACTTTGATGCTAAAAGGTTGATTGGGTCAACCAGTGGTTTTCTTATACAAAGCCTAAGAGGAGGCTATTTTGTGTCTCGTACAAAGCCCGAGAGAGAGGCTAAAAGTTTTTGACTCGACGATGGAATCTTTGTGTCCCGTACGAAGCCTGAGATGGAGGCTATTGTTTGTTTGTTTGACTCAACAGGAGAATCTTTTTGTGTCTCGTACAAAGCCCGAGAAAGAGGCTAAACGGGTGATTGACTCAACGAGGGAGTCTCTTATGTGTCTCGTACAAAGCCCGAGAAAGAGGCTAATCGTTTTTGACCCGACGATGAAGTCTTTTATACTCAACAAGAGAGTGTTTTTGTATCTCGTATGAAGCCTGAGATGGAGGCTAAAAGGTTTGACTCAACAAGAGAGTCTTTGTATCTCGTACGAAGCCCGAGATGGAGGCTATTGTAACTGTTTCAGTTGAGTGACAGATCCAATATACTAATTTTAAAAGAGAACATCAGTTCTTATATGAGCAACATTGTACTCAGGGATTTGATTTGAGCATCAGGGATATTTCCTTCTCTTTGAGGAAACGGGAAATCCAAAGGGTATTGAGACTGTCCGAGTCTGCGGGTTTCCTTCCTATTTAACGAAGGATGCTTGAGAATGTCTTTGAGAC
Organism: Lathyrus tuberosus; assembly: GCA_022829125.1. Lineage (NCBI taxonomy): Eukaryota > Viridiplantae > Streptophyta > Magnoliopsida > Fabales > Fabaceae > Lathyrus > Lathyrus tuberosus. Next base: position 6,069,609 of record JALAZF010000103.1, read on the forward strand.
TCAAGGAAGTTAGACTGTCCGTGTCTAGAGTTTTATCTTTTGTACTATGCTTTGAGAAACAGTAGTAGACTCTATGAAAGGACTGTTCTATGAGGATGACTAGGTTCTGTTCCTATACCTCTAGGAGGTCGTCGGGACAATTTGTACGAAGCCCAAGAGGAGGCTGAAACTTTTAAGAAGCCGACGGGTCCTTGTACTAAGCCCAAGAGGAGGCTATCATTCCCGGAGGAAGAAATCATTATACGAAGCCTAAGAGGAGGTTGTGAATACTTCTAAGAAGCCGTAGGGTCCTTGTACGAAGCCCAAGAGGAGGCGGGGTTGCTCTTAGGAAGCCTGTGGGTCCTTGGATAATGCCCAATAGGAGGCCGATGCTTTTAAGAAGCCCGTGGGTCAATCATCTCCTTTCCATTAGGAGAGATAACTCTTTTAAAGATAAAAACCCACTAGTAAACGTGCGAGGTTTACTATCCAGCGACTTTTAGCTTTTAAAGAGGGTTCCTTAGTTAAGGTCCAAGATTATGACCGTAGTGGGTACCCAAACCCCGAGGCATTCAAGGCAAGCTATCCACGAGGAATAGATCAAGTTAGGAAAGTTCGAGAATTTGGAAGAAACTCAAAGATGCCATTCACGGAGAATACATTCATCTTGGGGAGTAGAGCTTTTTGACGATTCCTAAGGAGGACAGCCGAAGAGAAGACTGTATCTGGTGCTCCTATTGGGGATCTAGGCGTCTATTTCTACGAATAAATGAAACGGCGTCACCTAGTTCTAGACGTAGTAGCCGGGGAAACTCGAAATATCTATACTATTATTACACAGTAGATATGAGTTTATGAAAGGAGACTTACAGTGAGCAGCCCCACAATACAGTTTATAATATGAAAGCAGTAAATGAAAGCGATAACGACTTACTCGGTTGTAGAGCTTCCATACTGTTTGGTTAGTTGTTCAACAAAGAAAGATTGAAAACAACAGTATATTCAAAATCAAAGGAGAAAGTGCTTTGAAAAAGAAAGATTTGGGGCTTACAAGTCAAGGAGAGGCCCAGGGTTTTATCAGTGAGTGCACTGTTTGAATTTTGTACAGAGGGACTTATACAAGTGACTGGGGCCCAAAAAGGTTTTCTGTACAAATGGATGGGTCTTACACTCTCTCAAGAGGCCCAAAAAGGTTTAAAGAAAAGAGTGGGGCTTATAACACGAGGGTAGGCCCAAATTATTTTTCGTTTAAAAATGGCGATCGTGCCGAGGTTTTCTTTTAACGCGGAGGGACTTATACAATAAGTGAGGCCCAAAATGTTTTGGTTAAAAGGGGGATTGGGTCTTACTACTCGAGGGTAGGCCCAGATGGTTTTTATTTTTAAACGGGCGACGATCGCGCCGTTTACTTGTACAGAGGGACTTATACAATGAATGAGGCCCAAAAAGTTTTTGTACAAGGGGGGATGGGTCTTACACTCTCTCAAGAGGCCCAAAAAGTTTTAAGAAAAAAAGAAATGGGTCTTACTACTCGAGGGTAGGCCCAGATGGTTTTTATTTTTAAACGGGCGACGATCGCGCCGTTTACTTGTACAGAGGGACTTATACAATGAATGAGGCCCAAAAAGTTTTTGTACAAGGGGGGATGGGTCTTACACTCTCTCAAGAGGCCCAAAAAGTTTTAAGAAAAAAGAAATGGGTCTTACTACTCGAGGGTAGGCCCAGATGGTTTTTATTTTTAAACGGGCGACGATCGCACTGTTTACTTTTACAGAGGGACTTATACAATGAATGAGGCCCAAAAAGTTTTGAAAATGATTTATGAGGGTTGAATTAATCCAAAACCCTAATTTGTTTTCAAAATGTATTTAATTGAATAAAAATTCAATTAAAATGATCAAAAATTGTTTAACACATGGAAAACAAATTGTGATCTTGGATTAATGCTTCAAAAATTAAGTATTGACCTACAAAATAATTAGAAAGCATTAAAAGTTGCAAAATCAATGTAGACAAAATATTTAAAATGCCAAAAACAATCAAAATATTAATTCTTTACAAAAATATCAATTATATGAAATAAATAATATTTTTGGGATTTTTTGTGAAAATAAAATATTTTAACATTTTTGTGAATTATTAAAAAAAGAATCAACTCAAAATCATTAAAACTCAGAGAGAAATTGATTTTTGAATCAATTAAACAAAATCACAAAATTCAAATATTTGAATTATTCAAAAATGGCGCCAAGAACAGCTGAAGAACACGCGCGTGTTCTTGGTTTCTCAGATTTGCATTTTCTATCCAATCTCCATGAATACGTAATCATATCATGCAATCCACATATCATTATGCTCGTCTCAACCTCACGATCATGTCTATGTACTTTAATTTCATTTAAATTAAACATACAACAAGAAATCACGAAAAAACCTCAAGAACCCTAATTTCTGCATGAAGGCTAGGAGTTTTGATACACGATTCAAACAATGCAATTAATTGAGAGAAAACATTCCATGCATGATTATGAACATATGGCCAAATTATTGTGCGAGGAAATATGCATAGATTGAGAGATGACCAAGTATGTGCTTACCTCCAAGTCGTGACAGCAAGTTCAAAGTGATTTTTGATTTGGAGGTGTTACAGATGAGTGGTGATGATCTGAACAGCTTCCCTACACCCTATGGATTGTGTTTGGATGGTTGGACTTGATTGAAATTGGCTGGATCATTTTGTGGTACCTCAGCTGCAACTTGTTTGAAAATTTGAGCAACCAGCTGGTGATTTTGTGAAATTGATGTTTCAGAAGTAATCTAAGTGTTTGATCAGCTCATATGTGATGTATGTGAGGTGTGTGAGTGATTGGCTTGATTGGAATTGCTCTCAAACTCAAAACCCGATAGCTACCTTGCTAAGAAAGGCATTTTTGCCAAGAAAAAGAGATTTTGAGGAAAGCATCTGTTAGATGGCTTTGGTGTACTCAAACTGACCACAATTGAGCTCTATTTATAGTAGAGCAAGTTTGTTTTGGGATCCACTGTGAATGGTAACTGCAGCAGGTGTTTCCTCAATGTTGGCCAATGGAAATGCAAGTCTCCTTTAGCCATTGACTAGAGGTTAGGGCACAGAGCTATGGTCCCCTTGGTCTTGGATAAGTCTTGACTGATTTCAGATGAGAATGGCTCAGTCCATGCCACCTTGATGGTTCCATTGAATGCCTCATTCCAAATTTGAAGTCTTGTCCCTATTTTGGCCATTCTAGGTTCAACATGCTATTTCTTGTTCCATGGACTTTGGAGGCTTGGCTCAGTGATTGTCCCCTTTAGATTCAATCCTCTGAGGTGTCCAAGTGGATAGGAGCAATTGAATTTGGCTGATTTTGGCAAATCGACCAAAGTTGCAAATTCTGCCTTGCCTTGACAGATTTCAGCAAGGCAACTTGGCAATGTTGTATCTCATGGTGTAGGTTGAATTTGGCAATGTTCTTGGCCATTTTGGAAAGCTCTTACATGATACAACAACTGTTTAAACAATTTTAGTTTTGATCTCTTTTGATTCCAAGTGAAAAATCCCCCTACATTTGGCAAAAAGTGAGGCAGAATCTGACTTAGTGAAAATTTCACTAAGTGTTGGAAAAAGTGACATTTTCACTTTTCAGCCACTTTGATCACTCCATAACTCAAAATCCTTAATGAATTGGAATGACTTGTAGTTGAAGTTTTTGTAGGTGATAATGAGGGCTACAAATCCATCTTTGGATGAGAAAAAATGGCCTTGTGGTTTAGGAGTTATGGTCCTCCAAAGTTGGTACCTTTGCCACTTTATTTTTAACTTAGAAAAATTTCTAAGTTTTATGGTTACCCCTTTTACAAGTTATCTCACTTTTCTTGATTTTTCTTGATGAATGATGATTCCATTCATACATTAACATCATTTTAGGGTTAAAAATCCATTTTGGTGAAAAATCTCAAAAAGTCAAAGTTGACTTTTGTGCACAGTTGACTTTTTATCAGATGAATTCCAAACTGTGCAATTCCTCAGGAAATCATGTCCTTGACCTAAATCAAACTTGATGGGCATGTTCCATGGGTGTCATAGGGTATATTCAATCATGTATTAGGGTTTGGGAGCATGTCCTGGTCAAAAGTCAAAGTTACAGTTGACTTTTCCCTTAAAACCCTAATTGTGGTGCAGATGAAATTGAGACTTGTTGCTCAAACTTCTAGGATTAATCCATTGTCCCAAATGGATCAATATGGTATATTAGAGACCCTCAAATCATCTCTTGAGGTCTTGGCTCATGGTTTGTCCCAAAAGTCAACTTAGGGGTGAATTAGGTCAAGAAACCCTAATTCCTGATTTTTGATGAATGCATCCCCTGAGGCAAAATTGACTTGATGCATGGGTTCATGAGGTTCCATGAAGTATATTAGGTTATGTTTTGGATCATTGCCTTGTGTCCAGATGAAAATTTCCATCTGGAGGCCCTGGTCGACCAAAACCCTAATTTGGTGACACTATCGATCTTGAGACTTGATCCACCTAGAAGGGAGCAGCCTTGTGCTTAATCCTTGAAGTGGGAGTCCTTTTTGATCCATTGAGGATGTTTGAGAGATTAGACAAGTTGAAAATCATGTCATTTCTTGATTGATCCTTTGTCTAAGCACTCAGAGAGGGCTTGAAACCTTAATTCTGATTGTATTGGATGCTCACCCATCTTTGGGGAGACTGATGAAGCATGATGGTTCATCCATATTGTGATGATGATTTTCACAATGATGGGAAACTTAAGTGGTCAAAATTTGGGATATTACAGATGCCCCTATTTAATCTTCTTGGACTCGAAGGTGTGAATGACGAAGGGATTCGGGCATTCGGGGTGCAAGAGGATTAAATATCGGAATACCCAAAATTTTGATGGTGGTTATGAATGGTAGCTTACGCATTCATCTTCTTTAGCTAAGCAATGATGCTTAGGAAAGGTAAACTTCCCCTCGATCCTGGTTTCCTACCAAGGAACTGGTCTCAGTCTCTTTTGAAATAAACTTCCCCTCGTTCTTGGTTTCCTACCAAGGAACTGGTCTTAGTTTCTGATTTAAACTTCCCCTCGATCCTGGATTCCTACCAAGGAACTGGTCTTAGTTTCTGATTTAAACTTCCCCTCGATCCTGGTTTCCTACCAAGGAACTGGTCTTAGTTTCTTTTGTCAATAAACTTTATTGACAAGGAACACTATGTGTAGCGGTTTTCCTTCAAACTTCTCGCCGAATTTTCCTGGGGAGATGCCAGTTGACGAAAAAAGGTTTGATGTCAGACTTGCTGGGGAACCCAATGTCTGAGTTGTAGAGTTGCACAAACTTCTCTGTTTTGGAGACGCCATTTGTCGATTCTACTGGGGAAAGCGAGTCTTTTGAGAGACTGCTTCTGCTTGGGGATAAGCATCATACTTTTCTCGGGATCCTCCCGGAGAAATGCCATATGATGGGATCCAATTTTGAGGTGCCGATGACCTTTTCATCAGCAGGTTTTTTTTGGAGCGAAACTGGCATGCTGCCGAATCTCTGATCACGAGGCTTTCTCTGTGGATTTTCTTTAATCCGGGAAAGCAAGGATATCATCTTCAATGGCGAAGAGTGATGTTTATTGAAAGTTTTCTCTGGCTTTTCAGAGGTTCAAGTTATCAAAGTGGTCAAGGACCAACTTCTTTCCAGAATTAACTGGAAGCGAGGTTGTTCAGACACAGTATTTCCTGACGAGGCAAGAACTGACAACTCGATTGAGAGGACTTCTACCACTAGGGGACAAGACCGACTAGAGTGATAGTGATGCAATATGAAATGTGAATGCAAAATAAAAAATGCATGATGTATGTATGTATATGCTGACAAAACAGACGCGACATACAGACTAATGGATGAACACAATTGGATACTCGGCCATCGCGGGGCGAAGAAGTACCGTTGATTCAAAATAGCAATTCCACCTTGCTTAGGAGAGATAGTCCTGTTGGGAGCTATGTTGATCGGGCTTAGGAGATGAGAACTCGGCCGAGGTGTGTCAAACGAAACAAGGTCTCTGACACAGTTGATCCCTTCATTTAGGCATACTGGATTAGAAGGAGTACTTTGATTCTGCACTTTGAAGTTCGCTTACTTCGGGAGAAACGATCGATGTTCTTCTGATGTTCAACAGTCAAAAGAAATGCCATCTCTAATTTAAAAGCAGAAAAAGTTTAATAAGTAAATTCATTTTTGTTTTATTTCAAGAATCGCTGATTAAGTTTAAACAACGTCGTTCTGTAAAGCTAAAACAAGTAAAGAATTACAAACAAAAGCACAAGGGCTCAAATTTTATTGATAAGATGGAGATCAGCCAAACGCGTGATTCCAAAGAGTATATACAAAGTTAGAAAATGGTAATTTACGGGGAAAAGGGCTACGTTGAAACATAACGACCACTATCCTTCTACCAACTTTGAATTCGGGACATCCTGAGCTTCCGTCGAAGATAACCTTTGACTGGAGATTTCCTCCGATAGATGATGCTGTAACTGCTGCTGAGAGACTTGCCTCTGTTGAACATAGTTACTTGCCATTATCCCTAATTTTTGCCTGGATTGTACTATGAGATTTCCAATCCATCGGGATGATTTTTTTCATGTCTCTAACTTTTGCCTGGACCGCCCTTTCGGGTTTTCAATCCACCGAGACATTTTTTTTTAGTTTTAGGCGAAGTATTTCTTGACTACATCAACATTCGTTGGGTAGGAAAATTCCTCTCTGTCCATGGTTGCAAGTCTCAAGGCGCCGCCTGAGAAAGCTTTTGTGACCACATAGGGGCCATCATAATTCGGAGTCCATTTGCCTCGCGAATCAGAGAGAAATGATTGTATCTTCTTGAGCACAAGGTCTCCTTTCCTGAAGACACGAGGTCGGACCTTTTTGTCGAACGCCCTCTTCATTCTCTGTTGATACAACTGACCGCGGCATAGTGCCGTGATTTGCTTCTCCTCGATCAGGTTCAGTTCGTCGTGTCGGCTTTGACACCATTCAGCTTCGGTGAGCTTAGCTTCCATCAATACTCGAATTGATGGGATCTCTACTTCTATGGGGAGCACTGCCACCATGCCATATACTAGAGAGAAAGGGGTTGCCCCTGTTGAAGTGCGGACAGATGTTCGATAACCATGAAGAGCAAAGGGTAGCATTTCGTGCCAATCTTTATAGGTTACAACCATCTTTTGAACAATCTTTTTGATGTTCTTGTTAGCCGCTTCTACCGCTCCGTTCATCTTGGGTCGGTAGGGAGATGAGTTATGGTGTTCGATCTTGAACTCTGCACACAACTCTTTCATCATCTTATTGTTCAAGTTAGATCCATTATCAGTAATGATCTCGCTTGGAACACCATAACGGCAGATGATATTGTTTTTTATAAATCGGACCACCACTTGTCGGGTTACATTGGTGAATGACGCTGCTTCGACCCACTTGGTGAAATAGTCAATGGCTACCAGGATGAACCGATGTCCGTTTGAAGCCTTGGGCTCAATCATACCAATCATATCGATTCCCCATATGGAAAATGGCCACGGGGAAGAAAGAACTTTGAGATGTGATGGCGGTACATGAATTTTGTCGGAGTATATCTGACACTTGTGACACCTCCTCATGTACTTGTAGCAGTCGGATTCCATGGTCAACCAATAGTACCCTGTTTTCAGGATTTTTCTCGCCATTGTGTGTCCGTTGGCATGAGTGCCAAAGGATCCTTCATGAATTTCTTTCATGAGTATGTCTGCTTCTGGTCTGTCGATGCATCGGAGCAAGACCATGTCAAAATTTCTCTTATAGAGAGTGCCACCGCTCAGGAAGAAGTTTCCAGCCAATCTTCTGAGGGTTTTTCTATCTTTTCTTAGTGCCCCAGGTGGGTACTCTTGTTTCTGAAGGAAGCATTTGATATCGTGATACCAAGGTCTGTCGTCTATGACTGCTTCGATCGTGAAGATGTAAGCGGGCCGTTTAAGGCGCATGATGTCGATCTTAGGTAAGTCATTCCATCGACCTACACTAATCATGGAAGAGAGAGTGGCTAATGCATCAGCCATGTGATTCTCATCACGAGGGATGTGATGAAAGTCAACTCTGTTGAAGAAAGGTAGCAACCTTCTTGCGTAGTCTTTGTAAGGAATCAATCCTGATTGGTATGTGTTCCAATCTCCTTTTATCTGATTGATAACCAGGGCTGAATCGCCGTATACGTCCAAGTTTTTGATCCTTAAATCAATCGCTTCTTTGAGACCCATGATACATGCTTCGTATTCAGCCTCGTTGTTCGTACATTTGAACGTAAGTCTGGCAGTGAAAGGAATGTGGGAACCCTGAGGGGTAACAATGATTGCCCCAATTCCGTTTCCATAATGATTGACTGCTCCGTCAAAGATAAGTCTCCACTGGGAACCTGGTTCTGGCCCTTCACTGGGTAGCGGTTCATCGCAATCTTTCATCTTTAGATACATGACATCTTCGTTTGGGAAGTCAAACCCGATTGATTCTTAATCGTCAATCGGTTGATGAGCCAAATGATCGGCTAAGATACTTCCTTTAACGGCTTTCTAAGCATGGTACTCTATGTCATATTCTGATAGTAACATCTGCCAACGGGCAATCCTTCCCGTGAGAGCAGGTTTTTCGAAAACGTACTTGATTGGATCCATTTCAGAGACCAACCAAGTAGTATGACGAATCATGTACTGGCGAAGACGTTTGGCTGCCCAAGCCAAAGCGCAACAAGTTTTCTCAAGCATCGTGTACCGAGTTTCACAGTCGGTAAACTTCTTGCTTAGATAGTAAATGGCAGACTCTTTCCGTTTAGTTTCGTCTTGTTGGCCAAGTACACATCCCATTGAGTCCTCTAGGACTGTGAGGTAAATGATCAGTGGTCTTCCTTCCACTGGAGGTGATAGAATCGGAGGATTCAATAGATATTCCTTGATACTGTCGAAGGCGGTTTGGCAATCTTCTGACCAAACGCAATCCTGGTTCTTTTTGAGTAATTTGAAAATCGGCGCACACGTGGCGGTCATAAGGAATATGAATCTGGAGATGTAGTTCAAACGTCCCAGGAATCCTCTGACTTGTTTTTCAGTTTTCGGAGAAGGCATTTCTTGAATGGCCTTGACCTTGTCAGGATCAACCTCAATTCCTTTCTGGCTAACGATGAACCCTAGTAGTTTCCCCGAACGGACACCGAAGGTGCACTTGTTAGGATTCAAGCGGAGCTTGAATTTTCTTAGACGTTCGAACAATTTTGACAGATGTTCAACGTGCTCATTCTCTATTTTTGATTTTGCAATCAAATCATCGACATATACCTCGATTTCTTTGTGTATCATGTCATGAAACAGAGTAGTCATGGCCCTTTGATAGGTTGCCCCGACATTCTTCAAACCGAACGGCATTACCTTGTAACAAAAGGTACCCCATGGGGTAATGAACGAAGTTTTCTCCATGTCTTTCGGCGCCATTTTGATCTGATTATAGCCCGAGAATCCATCCATGAAGGAGAATACTTTGAACTTTGCTGTGCTGTCAACCAGCATGTCAATGTGCGGTAAAGGAAAGTCGTCCTTTGGACTTACCTTGTTCAGATCTCTGTAATCAACACACATTCTGACCCTTCCGTCCTTTTTGGGAACGGGTACGATGTTGGCTAACCATTGAGGATATTCAGATGTAGCGAGGAAACCCGCGTCGATCTGTTTCTGTACCTCCTCCTTGATTTTGATGGCCATGTCCGGGTGAGTACGTCTCAACCTTTACTTTACTGGCGGACATTCTGATCTCAACGGTAAGTGATGTTCCACGATGCTGGTATCCAACCCTGGCATATCCTGATAGGACCAAGCGAACACATCGGGGAATTCTTTGAGAAGTTTTATCAAACCCTCTCTGGCAGTTGGACTGAGCAGTGCTCCGATCCTGATTTCTTTTCTCTCTTTTTCTGAACCCAAGTTTACCGTTTCCAACGGCTCTTTGTGAGGTTTGATGGACCTTTCCTCTTGTCTGAGTAATCGGGAGATCTCTTCTGGAATTTTGTCGTCATTTTCTTCTTTAGCCTCGAATACCGGGAACTCAAAGTTGGGAGAAGGCATCGGATCGTATGTTTCAACGGGGTATAAAACAAGCAATCTGCATGACGTGATGATTCGTGTTTAGAAGAGATAGAGAAAATGTAAGTGCGTGCAGTGTATTTATTTTGCTGCTTGTTTTTATCATTGAATGTTTTTTTAGGATTACCATTTTCTGAAAAAGCAAAAAGAGAAAACAGCAATTAATGCGGAAATTACAGAATGACGTTATTTTATTAATAAGCAAGTCGAATCTTGAAACTACAGCCCTATAAAACAAAACTCTGTCGCTTTGGGCAAAGCGAAGAGGGAAATTTACAGAAAACGAGGCCTATCAAAATATCCGTTTCACCTGGGCAGGGTGAAAGGTTAAAGATGGCAATTACTTTGACTGATGAACGACCTTCGGAACCTCGACAGTAACCCATTGGCGGCGAACTCCTCGGTGAATCACAATGTCTGGCACCTTCCTTGATTTGTCTTCAGAAATGACGCTGATTTCTGGTGGAGCAGGATCATTGGAATCTGTCTCCCAGGCAGAATTGTCGTAGGAGAATTCCTCTGTTGTATTTTGCATAGCATTTGTGCTCTCAGCTGTATCTCCCCATCCAGTTGATTGGATGTCTTCGAGCCTGATACGAGAGCTTTCGGGAGCAGTGTACTTGACCATAAAGTCCTATTTTCTACTAGGTTGTCCCAGAGTGTCCCAAACTTCTTTGGAACTGGAGAAGTCATCTCTCTCAATGACGTTGACCTCGGGAAAAGCATAGTTGATGAATTCTAGTCCTGCGAACGTTGCGAAATCATCTTCATGTTGAGTAGTTTCCGAATGACCTGAGTGTTGATCCCATGACGTGGTGGGGACACAGGTATTCTGTTCAATGATGCTCAGCTGAGTTTCATTACTCGGCTGACTTTCTTGCCCCAAGTTTCCTGGGTAAGGCTGCCACATTGACAGGCCATCCATCGGGCCATAGTAATTGTAGTCAAAATTATCTTTCATCAGAGTGTCTTCCTCTAATGAATTTGGCGGAGCACGGCATCCTTCCAGATCACAATCTCCATATATCATTTCGACATCTGATCTTGGTATAAATCTCGGACTTTCTGTAGGAAAGCAAAAAGGCATAGGCACCTCTTCCTGAGACATATACCCGTCCTTGTTAAGGTAGGACTTCCATTCTTCATCTGCGTCAGAGGGATCTTCCTTATTGATAGCATGAACTGTCTGAGACACTGGGTGAAGAAAACCTCCACTGTGGAAGAAGTTTTGAAGGGGATGAAGACTTTCATCGTTGGCAACTGTCTGGGTACAGGTTGCAGAAAAACCAAGACCCTTCTTTGTTTTATTGTCAATAGGAATGACAATCCGTCCCCATCCGATTGTATCGGTACTCTCGACCGCTTTGATAGCATCTTTGTATGAAGAAATTGAAGTTCCTTCTTTGAACTGATTGTTCTTGCTCACCGATAGTGCTTGGAACTGAGTTCCAATAACCTCCTCGGGTTCCACACAAGTAGATGATGATAAGTTGCTCACAAGCAAGGCTTGTTCCCCACAAACCGTGACAAGTTGATCGTTCTTGACGAACTTTAGCTTTTGGTGGAGTGTTGAAGTAACCACTCCAGCCTGATGTATCCAAGGTCTTCCTAATAAACAACTGTATGTTGCCCGGATGTCCATGACCTGGAAAGTGATTTGGAAAGTGTGAGGACCAATAGTTATGGGAAGATCAACTTCGCCGATAACTGTTTTTCTGGATCCGTCGAATGCTTTGACGACGACCTCGCTGACTCTCATCGGAGGGCCCTTAAATGATAATTGCGTCAAAGTGGACTTCGGCATAACATTCAGGGCTGACCCTGCGTCTACCAGTACGTTGGGTAAAGCATCGCCCTGGCAGTTAACTGTAATGTTGAGCGCCATGTTATGACGGCGACCCTCTTCAGGTAATTCTTCATCACTAAATCCCAAATTATTGCAGGAAGTGATGTTAAAGACAATACTATCGAACTGTCTGATTGTTACATCCTGTTCCATAAAGGCTTGCTCCAAGACTTTCTGTAGAGCCTCTCTGTGTGCTTCTGAACTGAGTAACAGTGATAATACTGAGATCTTTGAAGGAGTCTGTAACAGTTGATCAACAATGTTATATTCACTCCTTTGGATGAGCTTTAGCATCTCATCTTTGTCTTTTGAAAAGTCGGGATTACTAGATTGACCGACTGGCGGATCAGGAATTTCTGCCTGAAGTTCCTTTTCTTTGTTGGATTCTCCAACCCCTCGGTTGAAGATTCGACTGCTCCGTGTTACACGACTGATGTCTGCAATATTCACGACGGAGGGTAATGGAATTTCCTTTCCATTCTCGATTATTGTTGCACCGTATTTGTAAGGGATTGTCTTAGCTGATTCATACGGTAGTGGCCCCGGTAGATAAATGACTATGGGAACCTTCTGATTTTTCTGACCATCATAAGTAACCTTGATCCGTTCCCGGTTGGGAACTTTAGATTCGTCAAGTAGAGGGATAATGGCAAAAACATCCCTGGTCCTGTGATGACCAGAGATCGTGACAACATCCTCAACTTGCTCGGCAAGGTAGTTCGGCGACCAAATGATGGGTCCTGAACCTGGATATGGATGAATTTCTCCATGATTGACCTGACCCTGAAGAGCTTCTCTCACAAGGTAACACCCTTGGTTACTTTCCGAACAAACGCTACAACTGTCATAGTTGTGTGGCGGCACCTGGCCACGCCCACTTTGAATACAATGTAACCTCACTAGGTTACCTTCCATTGATCGGACATCCTGACTTTGACGACGAGTAGGATTCCTATGATTGATACTAATCTGCTCAGTATCTTCGTCCATATAGATTGGCATCCACCAGTGATTTAACAAGTGCTGAAGTGCCTCCTGGACAAGGGTACAACCTCGATCGTTTTTACAACCCGCTTTACAATTTTGATAGTCATGTGATATTAAGAATCCAAGTCGGACCTGCTCAGCATGTAACTCTACCAGGTTGGTATTCATCACGCGGATATCGAATATTTGAACCATATTAATCTGATAGGAGTTCCTATCATGGTAGTCTTGGATTCATCCAAGATCCATCTGATGCTGGAGGGCCTCTTGTATGAAAGAGCATCCCTGTTTGTTTACCGAGCGAATCAGACAGGAACTGTAATCGTGCCGCGGCAGATTATGATACTGGCTTTGCCTTGAGTGCATCGCCACCAAGTTGACATTCATCGCACGGATGTCGTGGATCCATCCAAGATCCATTTATTCCTGTAGAGCTGCTTGCACTACAGAACATCCCTGGTTGTCTTTAGAGCAGATATCACACTGGTGATATTTATGAGGTGGCACATGGCCATATCCACTCTGTCTACAATGCATCTTGACCAAATTGGTCCCCAATAAGAGTACATCGTGAATTTGATAGACATTGTTAGTCTCTTTCTCAATCAGATTGACTGCAGCTTTCTCATGTTGAGGCAGCGGGTTCGTAAGAACATTAGGATTCATATCTTTGAAAGATAAGAGCCCGCTCCTAACAAGCTTTTGCACGCCAGATATGAAATTGAGACAAGTCTCAATGTTATGCCCTGAACCTCCTTGATGATAAGGGCATGTTTGATCCGCTTTAAACCAAAAAGGCAGATTTTCCAGAACTGAAAGGGGAGACTTAGTCTGGATGTGCCCCTTAGCCAGCAGTAACGGAAATAGCTCTGCGTACGTTACGGGTATAGGATCAAATCCTGGTGGCCGTGTTGTACGGTTGTTGTTATATGGAGGACGAGCCTGCTGAAGAGGCTGTTGTGTCCTTTGTTGGTCAGGTTGGCTCTGCGCAACCTGAGGTTGATATGTAGGAACAGGCGCGGGGCCGATAGCAGGAGTAACAGCTGCTACTGGCTGATAACGTCGTCTTTGCTTTCTGAGAGAGATATTCCCAATATCTTGCTCTTTTTTCTTAGGGAGAGCACTACCATATTTTTTAGTACCGCTCGTTGATCCAGTGTCTTTTACCAAACGTCCTTCTCGGACGGCTTCCTCAAGACGTACACCCATGCCAACCATTTCGGTGAAATCACTGGGTGCACTGGCAATCATTCGGTCATAGTAAAATGAGCTTAAGGTCTTTAAGAAGATCTTTGTCATCTCTTTTTCCTCAAGAGGTGGACGAATTTGAGCGGCAATTTCACGCCACCTTTGAGCATACTCCTTAAAGGTTTCCTTGTCCTTTTGCGACATCGATCTGAGTTGATCTCTGTCGGGTGCCATGTCCAAATTGTATTTGTATTGTTGGACGAAGGCAGTACCAAGATCTCTGAAAGTGTTGATCGTAGTACGGTTTAAACCCATGTACCATTTGAGTGCGGCACCGGTTAAACTATCCTGGAAGTAGTGAATCAGCAGGTCCTGATTCTCCGTCTGAGCTGATATCCGCCGAGCGTACATCACCAGATGGCTCTGAGGGCAAGAGTTACCCTTGTATTTTTCAAAGTCGGGCACTTGGAACTTGTGCGGGACTTTCACATTTGGGACCAAGCAGAGGTCTGCGACGTCCTTTCCAAATAGATCCTGACCACGAATGGCTTGCAGCTCTTTCTGCATTTCCAAGAACTGCTCCTGGAATTCATCCGTTCTGTCAAACATAGTTTCCTTCTTACTAGAAGGTGTCTGGGGAATCTGTCCTTCCGGGAGAGTGTGCACCACAGGGGGTGGTACCGTGACTACGGCGTTGAATCTTGGCGTCTCCCGAAGTTTGTAACCTTCAGGAGTCTTCAGTATGCCCCTGGCATCTTCGCTTTCCCGAAGTTTGTAACCTTCAGGCCCAGCGGCTTCTGTTGCGATTCCCTGATCTTCAGTGATCGGCGGAACATATCCTTCTGGGATATAGTTAACAGGCATGCCCCAAGGACGATCTTTCGGCATCTGATACCTAGGATCATACTTTTCTATGATGGGCGTTGAGGTGATCTCTGAGATCACGGTTCTTTGTAGCTGAGCTTCTGCCATGGCTTGCATGTCGTTACGAAGCTTTCTCATATCCTCTCTTAGAGCGTCGATCTCTTCTTTCAACTCTGTTTTCTTCCTCAAGATCATCCATCCTTTTCTGACGATTGGCCCGAGTATTATACGAATGAGACAGTTTGACTCTAGAACTGAGACACAAACGTGAGATTCATAGGTAAGGAGAATACGCGATGTGAGAATGATAAAATGCAATGATTTATATTAATTGTTTTTTTTTTTTAATCAAAATAAACTTCGACAATTAGATTGCAAATATCAAACAGTGCGGAAACCCCCTTTTTATTGAATTCCAAAGGATTACAGAAATGGAAATACAGTAGATTACAAAGTGCAGAAACAGAAACCTAAGCTAAAGGGTCCCGAGTCCTTTTCTTTGACCGGGGCGCTTGGGTCGTTGTCGGGTTGTCATTCCTTTGCCAAGTGAAAGGAGTGAGCAAATTCCTTTGGTCATCTTGATTCTCTACAGCATGTTGCTCCAAAATTTCAATTAGAGCATCTTTCTCTTTTAGTAGTTGCTATATTTTGATGCACTCTACGTCGAGGGTGCGGTACTTGTTCTTCCAAGACCTTCTTTCCTTTTGAACTTTGTTGAGAGTAACCTGAAGCTTTTCAGTTTCCGTCATGAAGTACATGACAGTTTCCCTTGGTGGAAGAATTCCATAACGAGGATAAGGCATCTTTATCTTGAGAGCTCTAGTTTGTACCCAATGGAGATAAGGCTCCACCGAGACACAGTCCGGTTTTCCTAGAGACTCTCGTCCTTTCTTATGAACATGTTTCCAAGCTTGCACTATTTCCATCTTTAGTGCTCTGTCGTTTTCTCCTTCCTTGAAGAAAAGACCTTCCAGATGAACACCCAGTGGGATGTGCCTCATCGGGTATCCAAATTGACGAAGAACCAATATCGGATGATAGTTGATTCCTCCTTTAGTTCCTATGAGGGGTACGCTGGGGAAGTTTCCACAACGGTCAATGATTCTGATTCCCTCATAAATCCTATTACACCAATCTATATTAGAGTTGGTAAGAGACATGATCTTCTGCGACCAACGTAAGACACTCTTGTAATCCCAAAAAGCAGCAGACTTGGGCAAGTGAGAGATAAACCATTTGTAAAGCAAAGGTACACAGCATGTGATCTCCCCTCCGCTGTACAAATTTCCCAAGTGTACAGAATGATACGCATCTGCGAGCAAAGTCGGCACAGGGTTTCCAATGAGAAAAACCTTAATAGCGTTGATATCGACGAAGTTATTGATGTTGGGAAACTAAAATAACCCGTAGGTGAGCAAGACAAAGATGCTTTCAAAAGCAGTCGTGTTCCCTATACTAGCGAAGTACAGAGCTTTCTTTGTCAGGAACTGGGCTGGCAAACCTGGGATGCCACCCTTAGTGGTCATGTGAGTCCTGACCTCAGACTCGTCCAAATGAATTGCTATTGCAATAGTCTGATTCTTTGGAATTTCTTCCAGTCCAGAAAATGGAGCTCGATCAGTGATATGTAAATCAGTCAGATGAGAATACTCCTCCAGCGTTGGTGATAGCTGGTAATCCGGGAATGTGAAACAGTGATAAACCGGATCGTAGAATTGAATGAGCGCGTCAATGATCCCCTTAATCACATGGACTCTTAACAGTGGTAGCAAACCACCGTGCTTGGCTCTGAAAGCCTCTGGGTTAACGATCATCCTCGCTAACTTTCTCAAATCCCTTAGCTTTGGAACCTTGAAGGTATACTGGTGAGTTCTCCTTCTACCGAAATCCATTAGCGTAATCCTTTTCTCTGATATTTGCAATCACAGTCTTAGTTTAATTTGAAAAACAGAGAGACTAGAAGAGAAGTTTTTTGAATGTTTTAATGTTTTATTAAATGAATGCATGAATGCAGCACACAAAAACATAGAAAAAATATGGGGTCAAAGGGTCGTTGTCATGAATTCAAGGCTTTACCCATCCCCAAAGGTTTATACTAGGGTGATTTTTGTACCTGTACTCATTATCATCAACTCCTCCCAGGAAAGTAAAACAACAAGCGGATCGCCAGCGAGTTGTGTGCAATCTTAGAGTAAGTGCCATTCACCGAGAATAGATCACCAGCCTCAAATGAGGGTAGTATCGCGTAACAACTATTTCCGATAGTTTCCGCACTACGAAAGGGTTGGCTTTTCTAGGTGTATACTCATTCTCACCACATGCGGCATCACACGCATTCCCATTAGCAGAAAAATAAACACGTATAGCAATTAGGAAAAGCAGTATATATATTTGTCCTAATCATCCTAGACTTATAAAGTTATGATTCCTAAGTTCCTGACAGAAATGGGTTCCCCGGCGGAAGCCCCAATCTGTGGTTCTCAGCCTAAGAGATGGACCAGCATAGGTCAATATTTCTCCTCAGCATAGTTGTCATTTTCCGTGGAAAATGGGGACGATGCCCTAAAGCAAACTGAGAATCGGCCCCACGGTGGGCGCCACTTTTCTGTAGCGAGCGATTTTGGACGCGGTTCTTAAGCGATGGTCGCTCTCTGCGGTTTGAGCTTTGACTACAGGTCGATTCATTTTTTATCCTATTGTGAGCTGAATAAGGAAGGGAAATAGATGTCTCCAATTAACCCTGCTTTGCATACTGAGTTTAAACAGCGGTCTGTTAGGTTACGGATGCTATCAATGTGGGGGGGCCTTTGTACTGGTTATTTGTATTTTCGCCAATACGGTTTTCTTTCTTTTTATCTAGGCAAAAGGTTTCTGGCGGGGAACAAGGATTAGGATGTTAGGACTGATGCTTTTGAAATACTGCTTTTGATTGACTGAGATATGGGATTTGGTTTTTTTGTTGATTGCGCTCGCTAAGATCTTTCCTTTCGATCTTATGCCTACGTATTCCCATTTACCGAAACAGGGAAATCAGAGCGTTCGTAGTTCCTCCTATTCTATGGGAGGAAATGGTTTTTGGTGTCTTGTTCAAAGCCCAAGACGTGAAGCGAAAGGTGATTTGTATCTTGTTCAAAGCCCAAGATGTGAAGCTGAAAGGTCTATTTGTGTCTTGTTCAAAGCCCAAGACGTGAAGCTGAAAGACCTCGACTTTAGAGAGAATTTGTCATCTCTAAAGAGGGGAGAAGGAGAATTACTTTAACTGAGATACGCGGATCCGAGCAATGCCATAATTTCCGGAGAAAGGGTTTTAACCTGAAGGAGAAGACTTTAACTCAGTGTAGAGCAATGCCATCTTTCCTTAGGATTTTCTCATGCTAAAAGAGGGACATTGGCATGGATGTAGATGATCCAGAGGCTTGCCGCTTACAGCGATTAGATGAAGGGGAAGGAGTTGTTGATGTTTGTATACTGTGAACGAGGCACAGCTTTGATGCTAAAAGATTGATTGGATCAACCAGTGGTTTTCTTATACAAAGCCTAAGAGGAGGCTATTTTGTGTCTCGTACAAAGCCCGAGAGAGAGGCTAAAAGTTTTTGACTCGACGATGGAATCTTTGTGTCCCGTACGAAGCCCGAGATGGAGGCTATTGTTTGTTTGTTTGACTCAACAAGAGAATCTTTTTGTGTCTCGTACAAAGCCCGAGAGAGAGGCTAAACGGGTGATTGACTCAACGAGGGAGTCTCTTATGTGTCTCGTACAAAGCCCGAGAGAGAGGCTAAACGTTTTTGACCCGACGATGGAGTCTTTTATACTCAACAAGAGAGTGTTTTTGTATCTCGTATGAAGCCCGAGATGGAGGCTAAAAGGTTTGACTCAACAAGAGAGTCTTTGTATCTCGTACGAAGCCCGAGATGGAGGCTATTGTAACTGTTTCAGTTGAGTGACAGATCCAATATACTGATTTTAAAAGAGAACATCAGTTCTTATATGAGCAACACTGTACTCAGGGATTTGATTTGAGCATCAGGGATATTTCCTTCTCTTTGAGGAAACAGGAAATCCAAAGGGTATTGAGACTGTCCGAGTCTGCGGGTTTCCTTCCTATTTAACGAAGGATGCTTAAGAATGTCTTTGAGACTCAAGGAAGTTAGACTGTCCGTGTCTAGAGTTTTATCTTTTGTACTATGCTTTGAGAAACAGTAGTAGACTCTATGAAAGGACTGTTCTATGAGGATGACTAGGTTCTGTTCCTATACCTTTAGGAGGTCGTCGAGATAATTTGTACGAAGCCCAAGAGGAGGCTGGAAACTTTTAAGAAGCCGACGGGTCCTTGTACTAAGCCCAAGAGGAGGCTATCATTCCCGGAGGAAGAGATCATTATACGAAGCCTAAGAGGAGGCTGTGAATACTTCTAAGAAGCCGTAGGGTCCTTGTACGAAGCCCAAGAGGAGGCGGGGTTGCTTTTAGGAAGCCTGTGGGTCCTTGTATAATGCCCAAGAGGAGGCCGATGCTTTTAAGAAGCCCGTGGGTCTATCATCTCCTTTCCATTAGGAGAGATAACTCTTTTAAAGATAAAAACCCACTGGTAAACGTGCGAGGTTTACTATCCAGCGACTTTTAGCTTTTAAAGAGGGTTCCTTAGTTAAGGTCCAAGATTATGACCGTAGTGGGTACCCAAACCCCGAGGCATTCAAGGCAAGCTATCCACGAGGAATAGATCAAGTTAGGAAAGTTCGAGAATTTGGAAGAAACTCAAAGATGCCATTCACGGAGAATACATTCATCTTGGGGAGTAGAGCTTCTTGACGATTCCTAAGGAGGACAGCCGAAGAGAAGACTGTATCATGTGCTCCTATTGGGGATCTAGGCGTCTATTTCTACGAATAAATGAAACGGCGTCACCTAGTTCTAGACGTAGTAGCCGGGGAAACTCGAAATATCTATACTATTATTACACAGTAGATATGAGTTTATGAAAGGAGACTTACAGTGAGCAGCCCCACAATACAGTTTATAATATGAAAGCAGTAAATGAAAGCGATAACCACTTACTCGGTTGTAGAGCTTCCATGCTGTTTGGTTAGTTGTTCAACAAAGAAAGATTGAAAACAACAGTATATTCAAAATCAAAGGAGAAAGTGCTTTGAAAAAGAAAGATTTAGGGCTTACAACTCAAGGAGAGGCCCAGGGTTTTATCAGTGAGTGCACTGTTTGAATTTTGTACAGAGGGACTTATACAAGTGATTGGGGCCCAAAAAGGTTTTCTGTACAAAGGGATGGGTCTTACACTCTCTCAAGAGGCCCAAAAAGGTTTAAAGAAAAGAGTGGGGCTTATAACACGAGGGTAGGCCCAAATGATTTTTCGTTTAAAAATGGCGATCGTGCCGAGGTTTTCTTTTAACGCGGAGGGACTTATACAATAAGTGAGGCCCAAAATGTTTTGGTTAAAAGGGGGATTGGGTCTTACACTCTAATAGAGGCCCAAAAAGTTTTAAGAAAAAAGAAATGGGTCTTACTACTCGAGGGTAGGCCCAGATGGTTTTTATTTTTAAACGGGCGACGATCGCGCCGTTTACTTGTACAGAGGGACTTATACAATGAATGAGGCCCAAAAAGTTTTTGTACAAGGGGGGATGGGTCTTACACTCTCTCAAGAGGCCCAAAAAGTTTTAAGAAAAAAGAAATGGGTCTTACTTCTCGAGGGTAGGCCCAGATGGTTTTTATTTTTAAACGGGCGACGGTCGCGCCGTTTACTTATACAGAGGGACTTATACAATGAATGAGGCCCAAAAAGTTTTGAAAATGATTTATGAGGGTTGAATTAATCCAAAACCCTAATTTGTTTTCAAAATGTATTTAATTGAATAAAAATTCAATTAAAATGATCAAAAATTGTTTAACACATGGAAAACAAATTGTGATCTTGGATTAATGCTTCAAAAATTAAGTATTGACCTACAAAATAATTAGAAAGCATTAAAAGTTGCAAAATCAATGTAGAAAAAATATTTAAAATGCCAAAAACAATCAAAATATTAATTCTTTACAAAAATATCAATTATGTGAAATAAATAATAGTTTTGGGATTTTTTGTGAAAATAAAATATTTTAACATTTTTGTGAATTATTAAAAAAAGAATCAACTCAAAATCATTAAAACTCAGAGAGAAATAAATTTTTGAATCAATTAAACAAAATCACAAAATTCAAATATTTGAATTATTCAAAAATGGCGCCAAGAACAGCTGAAGAACACGCGCGTGTTCTTGGTTTCTCAGATTTGCATTTTCTATCCAATCTCCATGAATACGTTATCATATCATGCAATCCACATATCATTATGCTCGTCTCAACCTCACGATCATGTATATGTACTTTAATTTCATTTAAATTAAACATACAACAAGAAATCACGAAAAAACCTCAAGAACCCTAATTTCTGCATGAAGGCTAGGATTTTTTATACACGATTCAAACAATGCAATTAATTGAGGGAAAACATTCCATGCATGATTATGAACATATGGCCAAATTATTGTGCGAGGAAATATGCATAGATTGAGAGATGACCAAGTATGTGCTTACCTCCAAGTCGTGACAGCAAGTTCAAAGTGATTTTTGATTTGGAGGTGTTACAGATGAGTGGTGATGATCTGGACAGCTTCCCTACACCCTATGGATTGTGTTTGGATGGTTGGACTTGATTGAAATTGGCTGGATCATTTTGTGGTACCTCAGCTGCAACTTGTTTGAAAATTTGAGCAACCAGCTGGTGATTTTGTGAAATTGATGTTTCAGAAGTAATCTAAGTGTTTGATCAGCTCATATGTGATGTATGTGAGGTGTGTGAGTGATTGGCTTGATTGAAATTGCTCTCAAACTCAAAACCCGATAGCTACCTTGCTAAGAAAGGCATTTTTGCCAAGAAAAAGAGATTTTGAGGAAAGCATCTGTTAGATGGCTTTGGTGTACTCAAACTGACCACAATTGAGCTCTATTTATAGTAGAGCAAGTTTGTTTTGGGATCCACAGTGAATGGTAACTGCAGCAGGTGTTTCCTCAATGTTGGCCAATGGAAATGCAAGTCTCCTCTAGCCATTGACTAGAGGTTAGGGCACAGAGCTATGGTCCCCTTGGTCTTGGATAAGTCTTGACTGATTTCAGATGAGAATGGCTCAGTCCATGCCACCTTGATGGTTCCATTGAATGCCTCATTCCAAATTTGAAGTCTTGTCCCTATTTTGGCCATTCTAGGTTCAACATGCTATTTCTTGTTCCATGGACTTTGGAGGCTTGGCTCAGTGATTATCCCCTTTAGATTCAATCCTATGAGGTGTCCAAGTGGATAGGAGCAATTGATTTTGGCTGATTTTGGCAAATCGACCAAAGTTGCAAATTCTGCCTTGCCTTGACAGATTTCAGCAAGGCAACTTGGCAATGTTGTATCTCATGGTGTAGGTTGAATTTGGCAATGTTCTTGGCCATTTTGGAAAGCTCTTACATGATACAACAACTGTTTGAACAAGTTTGGTTTTGATCTCTTTTGATTCCAAGTGAAAAATCCCCCTACATTTGGCAAAAAGTGAGGCAGAATCTGACTTAGTGAAAATTTCACTAAGTGTTGGAAAAAGTGACATTTTCACTTTTCAGCCACTTTGATCACTCCATAACTCAAAATCCTTAATGAATTGGAATGACTTGTAGTTGAAGTTTTTGTAGGTGATAATTAGGGCTACAAATCCATCTTTGGATGAGAAAAAATGGCCTTGTGGTTTAGGAGTTATGGTCCTCCAAAGTTGGTACCTTTGCCACTTTATTTTTAACTTAGAAAAATTTCTAAGTTTTATGGTTACCCCTTTTACAAGTTATCTCACTTTTCTTGATTTTTCTTGATGAATGATGATTCAAATCATACATTAACATCATTTTAGGGTTAAAAATCCATTTTGGTGAAAAATCTCAAAAAGTCAAAGTTGACTTTTTGCACAGTTGACTTTTTATCAGATGAATTCCAAACTGTGCAATTCCTCAGGAAATCATGTCCTTGACCTAAATCAAACTTGATGGGCATGTTCCATGGGTGTCATAGGGTATATTCAATCATGTATTAGGGTTTGGGAGCATGTCCTGGTCAAAAGTCAAAGTTACAGTTGACTTTTCCCTTAAAACCCTAATTGTGGTGCAGATGAAATTGAGACTTGTTGCTCAAACTTCTAGGATTAATCCATTGTCCCAAATGGATCAATATGGTATATTAGAGACCCTCAAATCATCTCTTGAGGTCTTGGCTCATGGTTTGTCCCAAAAGTCAACTTAGGGGTGAATTAGGTCAAGAATCCCTAATTCCTGATTTTTTATGAATGCATCCCCTGAGGCAAAATTGACTTGATGCATGGGTTCATGAGGTTCCATGAAGTATATTAGGTTATGTTTTGGATCATTGCCTTGTGCCCAGATGAAAATTTCCATCTGGAGGCCCTGGTCGACCAAAACCCTAATTTGGTGACACTGTCGATCTTGAGACTTGATCCACCTAGAAGGGAGCAGCCTTGTGCTTAATCCTTGAAGTGGGAGTCCTTTTTGATCCATTGAGGATGTTTGAGAGATTAGACAAGTTGAAAATCATGTCATTTCTTGATTGATCCTTTGTCTAAGCACTCAGAGAGGGCTTGAAACCCTAATTCTGATTGTATTGGATACTCACCCATCTTTGGGGAGACTGATGAAGCATGATGGTTCATCCATATTGTGATGATGATTTTCACAATGATGGGAAACTTAAGTGGTCAAAATTTGGGGTATTACACACTACATGAGAAAGTTGGTAAGATAAAAGGTATGGGTGGTATTAGAAAGAGTATTAATTGGTAAAATGGCCAATATTAATGTTATTAGAATGTCTCTATTATACCAATTAATAAAAGGTCAAAGTCGAATAATATTAATTAAATCAATATGAGCTTACTAGTTACTCTAATTATCCTAATTGATAATTCTCAGAGCACATAGGAACTCATTTGATCTCAGCTAATATTATTTGGAGCACTATAGAACAATACGGGGTATTACAGATTGCACTAACACTTTTGTATGATCTATAATGAATTAAAACTTGTAAAAATATTCCTCATAAATTTCTAAAAACACATCTCAATGTCTTAATTTTGGCTAGTGACATTTGTTTACTTAAACAATGTGAGTCCTCATTTTTAATTTAGGTTCACAAAGGACACCTCACTTGTAGATCTAAAATCCAAAATGAATAATCTTTTATGCTACCTAGACAATCAAATGGTGGTTAAGATCGTGTATAATTCACCATAGATTCATAATCAAGGGAAGATTATGTTCAATAAGTTTGAGTTGGAGACGAATGAGATTTAAGACTTATGTCGAGTACATTTCACTTTCACGCAACAAAGGGTTCAATTGAGATGGATGTGAAGCTTGTGAGATCTACTGGTGATATTCTGAAGATGATGAAATATTTCGACCCATCTATCAATGGTGATGAATTTTCTATTTAGGTTAAGTTATGTCATCTTATGTCAATTTATATTGGATTATGTTAGGTTAAGTTATGTTAATTTATATTCATGTTGCTATTATGTAATGCTAATTTTCATGTAATACAATTTTAAGTTAAAGTCTCAACAAAATAAAATAATTTAGTAAAACATAAAATAATCAAAACAATAAAAAATAATGTCATAAGGACAACAAATAATATATAAAATCTAGATTGATCCACCACAGAAAATGTGTGTTATATGCGATAACCTGGCATAAACCTCACTATATGGGTTTACCTAACCCATGAGGTTATTAGAAATAAGTGCCATCATCTGCATTTGATGTTGATTAGTTACACCAGGTGGAGGTGGTGGCACGTCATTTGAATGTCCTCTATCATGAAAAGGTCAAATATCATCTATAGGATTAACAGGTGGGATGATGAGATGGTGTGATACTCTTAAGCATCACTATAAATAACCATTCAAACAATGTCCTGTAAAAGACACCTCTACTATATTTTCTCTAATAGCATTAACACTACTCTCAGTGTTAGACATAAACCATCTATAAATTCCCCCATATATCGCAACATGGACTGATCTAGGAAATATCTAAACATAGCCAAACTGACGCAAACACCTCTCAAGTAAATATGCAACAATAACACTCTCCCATCACAAATATCCTTAAAAAAAGGTCGTCTTATCGAACTCCTGATGAACTTTATGTTGTGCAAAGAGTGTCCATATGACATCATCCAGGGTCATAACATTGATCCTCACCTGTACTCGAGATGATCGCTGGAGAACTCTACAAGCTCTATTTGGTGGCCCATTGGGAGTCATCTGTTATAGAACCATGATTATGTCTGTCACAAATGGACGGGAAATGCTCATATATCCAACACTACAACAAAATATATAAGTATACAATAAATTAGATATACTAAATATCTTTAATAAATACTCACAAAATAAATAAAACATAATAAATATTCATATCTGAAATAGACCTATGTAACCAGCAAGTTGTCTCGTCTCAAAGCGGCCGCCTCTCCAATGGAATTATATAGTATCGTCACATCAACACAACCCAATGCCCAATGGAGAGACTCAAAGTCAACAAACAAGGATATGTACGTGGGATCGATTAATATATGAGAATTATTGACTAAAATACTACATCCAACAAGATGCAATAGGTATACCCTAATCGCCAACTCATACATAGAATGTTCCACTAGTGACTAATAAGTATCCCAGAGCCAAGAGAAACGGAAATGACAACCCTAGTTAGCCTTGATTTTCTCCAATGCCATATACCGTGTAACACCAAGGTATATCTCAAAAACCATACATGCAATCTCCTGGTTCACCAACACAGGAGGTGAAGAAATTACCAGCAAGGAGGAGATGGAAAAGGCTGGAGACATCATCTAGGTTAATTATCAACTCCTTAAAAAGAAGATGTCTCGTTATGCCAACGTTCAACAAAAACAGATAACAAGAAAGCGTCAAGCATGGTGAGTGACTAATTAACCAATGGCCCCAAGCCAACTTCAACAACAATTGCCCTAACCTCATCTGGCATTGCACAACCAAGAATTTGTTCATCTTCAACCTCATGAGTAAGGACCTTCAATGGAGTGTGGTCCTATAATAAATAAAGCATAAATCATTAGTTACTTTCAAATAACCCCTAATAAATAAAAATAACTTAAATTAAAATATTTACACTTCTCCTTACCATAATCCAAATGCCACATGATCGGAGTACCCAATGAGCAAGATAGGGTTAGAGAGGCCCTATAGAAACCCCCATATGTATCATTCTGAACATTCACCTCTATATCAGTCTGAATCAGCACCCTCGTATCATTCTGAGCAGTCACTTATGACTCAATATCGTTAATAATGATATCATCTGACTCATCATCATGATCTATGAATCGACCAGCTTTACCTCCTCTATGTTAGAGAGTATGTGGTCCACGAAATTTCTAGGAACTACTCTACTCACCTTAGTCTGCAGATGACTGTCTCCATCATCTCCGTTGTCTCCACCATAGCTCTTTACAACAAGTCTTTAGCTTAATCTAGGTATGATTTTTCCATCGCTTCCTCTTCACCTCACTAAACATACACATACACACAGACACACCACACACACATGCACGCTTGCCGATCCGCACACCCGCCCTCCCGAACGTACACACACATATGGGCACACACGCACACACGCGCGGACGGACATACATAATTTGACTACTGGATTTCTTAAAAAATTGGCCACATCCCTACGCATACCAAATTTTTGAAAAATTCAGTAACAAAAATTATAATCTTACCGAGAATTTAAAATATCTTATATGCTATATGCATTTTTACCGGCAATTTATAAATATTAGTATGCAATATGCATTTTTACCGACTATTTTAAAAAAGTTGGTAAAAATTCAATGTTTATACCGAATTTTAAAAAAAAATGTTGTACAAATGCATCCAAAAAATTGGTTATACATGATATTCCTAAAAATCGTGTATAACCCCAAAAATTTGTTATTGAAAATTTCAAAAAAGCGGTAAAAATGCATGGTTTATGTGAAAAATCTAGTATTATAACAAAAAAAAATTTGTTAAAACACACATAAATTGAATGGAAAACTTTACTTGTAAATATGGTATTTTCCAACAAATCTTCAAAAATTTGATATTTTTCGACAAATCTCCAAGCCAAACAATGTTTTTTGAAAAAAAAATCCAAAACTGTGGTTTTAATTATGAAAATCTAATTTTTATGATTTATAGGTATTAAGATAAAATTGTTTGTTATGTGAATAAAGGTCCAGGTATGTGGGTGCGAGTAAATTCTTCATATAAATAGTGAGTGATTCATGGTCTAATTAATAGATTTTATTGAAGTATGTGAACCATGATAATGATGACACCATACAACATGATAATAATACCACCATGCATTAACAATAGTTTGTTATTTTCAGTTAGAATCTAGTTGAGAATTAGTTATGGTTTGTAACTAACTCATGAGGCAATGATAGAGTGTAGCATAGTGTAGGCTTTCTTATGGTGCAAGTCACCCCATTTTATATAAGCTTGTATCACTTCACTATGATTCTTAATAAGAATTTCACACCTATCATGTTCATTTTGATTGATTTAATATGGTATCAAGCCCTAATCAATGAACACCTATTCTCATTCACATTTCTCAAATCTTCATCTTCTTCTTGTGAAGGAGCATTGTGTTATTTTTCTTCTTGATCCATTGTTCTTCTCCATCATAGTTCCTGCATAACTATTGCAACAACTTTCTTCCATTTCCTTCCCTTGTTACAGTTCTTGCATAATCTGTTGCAACAACTTCATCTGCATTGTTGTAGTTCCTGCATATCTGTTGCAATAACTTCATCTTCATTGTCGTAGTCCCTTGTAGTTCCTGCATACTTGTTGCAGCAGTTTCACCTTTCTTGTTCCTGCATTCATCTTGCAGCTTGTTGTTCCTTTTTCTCATCGATCCAACATGCCTCCGCGTTTAGCACCAAACAACCAGCTTGATCTTGACTAAATCTATTACATTCACCCGAGTAAAAGTCCACATTCAGTTACCGTTGCACTTAAGCTTGATGGCTCTAACTACCTGACATTGAGTCATTCCATGCAACATGCTTTGGGCGCCAAAAAAAAGTTGTAGTTTGTTGATGGATCCACTGAACCTCTTTATCGTGATGACTTGAATTTTTCTCAATGGTAATGATGTAATCTTTTCATTCTATCGTGGATCATCAATTCCGTTAGTGAACAAATTTCCTCCACCGTTCTTTTTCATGAACATGCTTTAGATGCTTGGAATGATCTTCATAAAAGATTTTCCAAGGCTGACCGTGTCCTTATTCTTACTTTAAGATCAAACATCAACAACCTAAAGCAAAATTCCAGATTTGTTATGGAATACTTTCTTGAGTTAAAAGGGTTATGGTAGGAACTTAACTCCCATAGGTCATTACTAATATGTGCTTCTGCACATAGATGTAGATGCAATGTTGTTAGAAAGACTCAAGATCATAGACTTGAGGAATAATCAATTCAATTTCTTACTGGCTTAGATGATACTTTCTCTGCTGTTAGAACTCAGGTCTTGGTTATTGACCCCTTACCTTCAATCAATCATATATACTTCTTGTGGTTCAAGAAGAAAGCCATCATAAGAATCTTACAGTTGCTGAAGATCCATCCATTCTTGTGAATGCTGCACAAATAGCTAACTACAAACACAAAAATGGATCTCACAATACCAAGGGTGCTCCTAGAGTATGTACATTCTGCAATAGGACTGGCCATACCATCTACTTTTGCTATCAAAAACATGGTTATCCCAACTTTAACAAGAACATATCCTCTATTAATGCAAGTCAGGTGGATACTTGTTCTCCCTCTCAATCAACTAACACTCCTTATGATACTTCCAGCACAAGTAACCAGGTGCCCATTACAGAAGCTCAAAATGATCAATTCATCAGCTTACTCCAAGCCTCAAATGTTTCATCAACTAATCTCTACTAGTCATCTTAAAGGTGATCCCTCTTCAGGTATTGTATGCAATACTACTTACCATGATAATGCACTCTCTAACACATGGATCTTAGATTCTGGTGCCAATGACCATGTATGCTCTTCCTTGACCATTTTTTATTCTTACTATAAAATTAAACCCCTTAAAGTAAATCTTCCCAATGAGAATTCCACTAAGGTCCATTATGCTGGCAATGTCAGATTCTCATCTTTTCTGTATCTCAACCATGTCTTGTATGCACCAGATTTTAGTTTGAATCTTATTTTCATTTCCAAATTATGCTCTAATTTGAAATGTTCTGCTAATTTTTTTTGTTGATCACTGTGTCTTGCAGGAACTGAATACGAAGAGGATGATTGGTTTAGGTAGCAAAGAGAATGGCTTGTATATCTTGCAAATGAAGGATCCTTCTCTTGCAGCTGAAGAATCCCTCACCAATACACAAATTCAATCTCAACTTCCTACACAAACTAATACCTGTCATGCCAACAATACTACCCCTTCCCAACAATTCCAAAACTTTGTAATTCCTAAGCCAACTTTGTGGCACTTTAGACTAGGACATGTCTCGTCCCATATAATTACTCAAA
Source organism: Lathyrus tuberosus (assembly GCA_022829125.1). NCBI lineage: Eukaryota > Viridiplantae > Streptophyta > Magnoliopsida > Fabales > Fabaceae > Lathyrus > Lathyrus tuberosus. The sequence continues at coordinate 6,099,344 of JALAZF010000103.1, forward strand.
TATCTAAAATGTAATCTTCTTTTACTTTTGATCATAATGCTACCTGTGACATTTTCCATTTGGCCAAACAAAGAAAATTGCCTTATCATTCAAGCTCCTCTATTGCTACTCACAAGTTTGAACTTTTACATTTTGATATTTGGGGACCACTAGCCATTTCATCTATTGATAATCACAAATACTTTCTAACTATTCTTGATGATCACACACGTTTTGTTTGGATCATCCTCTTAAAATCCAAATTTGAAGTTTCCAAGCATGCCCAAAACTTTATCACAATGATTATTACTCAATTCAACATTACACCCAAAGCTGTCAGATCAAACAATGGACCTGAATTTCTTTTACACCCGTTTTATGCATCTAAAGGCATAACACATCAAAGATCATGTGCTGAAAATCCCCAACAAAATGGCAGAGTTGAAAGAAAACATCAACACCTCTTAAATGTAGCAAGAGCTATCCAATATCAGTCCAAATTACCTAAAAATTATTGGTCTTTTGCCCTCCAATCTGTAACCTTCATTGAATAGAGCGCCAACACCTATCCTTCACCATAAATCACCCTACCAAATTCTACATGACAAACTTCCTCATCTTGATTCTTTCAAGGTCTTTGGATCTTTATGCTTTGCTTCCACCCTTCAAGCTCATAGATCCAAATTAGATCCTAGAGCCAGAAAATCCATTTTCCTTGGATATAAACCAAGTATGAAAGATTACACCCTTCTTGACTTTCATACAAGTGAGATATTTGTATCAAGAAATGTTATATTCCATGAACATATTTTACCCTTTAAAGTCACAAACCAGTCCCTCTACACATCTTGGTAATACTTTCCATCCCAACCTGACACTAATACTCCCACAAAATATTCTGACACTACCCATCCCACATCATCATCCAACAACATTACATCAATACCACCTCCATCTGCAGATGACCATACCACATCAGATAATCATATCACACCAATTACTGCACCTGATCCAACCACATTTGACACACCACTTTCTCCTCCAAGCTCTGACTCTAACCACCCTGACACCTCACCATCATTTGTTGTCTCACCATCATTTGTTAATCATGATCTCCTACTCCCACATACCAGAACTTCCTCAAGAGTAAGACATCATCCATCTTATTTGCAAGACTATATATGCAACTCTACTGCTACATCAAATCAATCCTCTAAAGGTATTCCTTATCCTTTGTCCAACTTTATTTCTCACCATAATTTGTCTCCTACACATTCACATTATGCATTGTCCATAGTGTCTCATGTTGAGCCTAAGTCATATAATGAAGCTGCCAAGCATGAATGTTGGAGACATGCCATGTAGCTTGAACTCCAAGCCCTTGAGAAAACAGGTACTTGGAACATTATAGATCTACAACCAGGTGTCAAACCAATAGGTTGCAGGTGGGTGTATAAGATCAAGTATCTTGTTGATGGCTTCATTGATAGGTTCAAAGCTATACTGGTTGCAAAGGGATATAATCAAGTAAAATGACTTGACTATTTTGATACTTATTCACCAGTTGCCAAAATCGCCACTGTGAGAACAATCATTGCTCTAGCTTCATGTAAACAATGGTATTTACATCAATTAGATGTGAATAATGTATTTTTACATCGAAATATTAAAGAGAATGTGTAATGATAATTCCACCTGGAGTACCTCATGTTAAGCCTAACCAATTTTGTAAACTTGTCAAGTCTTTATATGAACTTAAACAAGCCAGTCAAAGATGGTATGAAAGGCTCACTACTTTCCTCCTTGCTCACCATTACCAACAGGCCACTTTAGACCACTTTTTGTTTATTAAGACCAATGCCTCTTCCATCACCATTCTACTTGTGTATGTTGATGATGTTATACTCACGAGTAATGACATGAATGAGTTCCATTCTATCAAAGCAACCTTGGACACTACCTTCAAAAATCAAGGACCTAGGCAAGCTCAAATATTTTTTAGGCATTGAAGTGGCGCACTCTAAGTCAGGTATTCTTCTTTATCAAAGAAAGTATTGCCTTGACCTGATAGAAGATGTTGGCTTCCTTGAATCCAGACCAGTTTCAACACCATCTGACCCTGCATTGAAACTCCATCAGGATTCAAGCACTCCATATCATGACATCTCTTTCTACAGAAGACTCATAGGCAGACTATTGTATCTCAATGCAACTAGGTCTGACATCACTTTCTGCACACAACAACTTAGTCAGCTCCTCTTAACTCCTACCGTCAATCATTTTAATGGTGCTTGCAGAATTCTTAGATACCCCAAATCTTGTCCAGCTCGAGGTATCTTCTTTCCAAGAAATTCAGCCTTATACTTGAGTGGTTACTCTGATGCTGACTAGGCAGGTTGTCTTGACACACGTAGATCTATATCTGACCAGTGTTTCTTCCTTGGTCGATCTCTTATATCATGACGCACCAAGAAGCAATTGACAGTCTCCAGGTCTTCCTTAGAAGCAGAATATCATGCCCCTGCTGCAGCCACATGTGAGCTTCAATGGTTGTTGTATCTCCTCTATGATCTGCATGTTACTTGTGTCAAAACACATGTCATATACTGCGATAATCAAAGTGTAATTCACATTACCTCCAATCCTGTATTTCATGAGAGGACCAAGCATTTGGAAATTGATAGTCACATCGTGCGAGAAAAACAAAGTAAAGGTGTCTTGAAACTTCTGTCTGTCAAATCCAAGGACCAACTTGTTGATTTGTTCACCAAGGCTCTTCATCCTCAACCCTTTCATGCACTGTTATTCAAGTTGAAGATGATAAACATTTATCAACCTTCAACTTGTGGGGGGCTATTGAAGTATGTGAACCATGATAATGACGACACCATACAACATGACAATAATACCTCCATGCATTACCAATAGTTTATTATTTTCAGTTAGAATCTGGTTGAGAATTAGTTATGGTTTGTAACTAACTCATGAGGCAATGATAGAGTGTAGCATAGTGTAGGCTTTCTTATGGTGCAAGTCACCCCGTTCTATATAAGCTTGTATCACTTCACTATGATTCTTAACAGGGCCGACCCAAGGGTAAGGCGACTCAAGCAAAGGCTTTAGGCCTCAAAATTTTGAGCTATGAAAAGGCCTAAAATTTTTTGAATTTGATCAGAAATATTTTAAATGACATATTTTTTACATAAAATCTCATTATTGAGTCAGTAGAAGAGAGGCCCCGTATTTTTTAGGTCTTTGGTTCAACTCTTGTCAAGTAAGAAATTTGATTTTATTTATTTATTTTGAAGGTCTCATTTAAAAAATTTCTTTAGGCTTCTAAGCGGGTTGGACCGACCCTCATTCTTAATTAGAATTTCACAACTATCATATTCATTTTGATTGATTTAATAGATTTTAATACCATGTTAGATTATATGGATTGAATTTAACTTAATTTTAAAAAACTTATTTGTAAAATAATAATATCATTTTATATAAACTCTTCGTATATTCTATTTTTAATCAATATAAAACTTATAATTTTCTCAATATTTATCATATACTTCACATTTCATTTTCTCATCCCTACCCAATAGGCAATTGGTGTTTTCATTTTCATATTATTAAAAGGAAAGTTTGACCTTCGGATACGTGATATTTATTCCCGTTACCATGAGTTGAGTATACTAATATTTGTGTATAAGAAAAAATATGATAATTTTTTTTTTTTTACAAATTTCAAATCTTTAACTATCAATAAACGAACAAAATGAGGCCACGTCACAGGCTGCAAAATTGTGCAATTTTGAAATGAAGCAGAAATCATAAGTGATTGCCGACAATTTAGAGAGGTGTTTGATATCTCTGTTGGACATATATGCTCTTACATGCATGTACCTCTTTTCAAACTCCCTTTTGTTTATGATGAAAGCATATCGTCAATATGTGATTTTCTATCGTTGTCACAACATCTCTTTTTCCTACTCTTTTCAATATTTCGAACTTTTTTTGTTCCTTTAATTTTTCTTACTGAGAGATTGATGTACAGATTTGTCTAATTGTAATGAACTCAGCAGCGCCGACACAAAGGCTAGACTCTTAAATGAGAGGCTTTATGTCTTTTAAAGAGTTTTATCATGTATATCTAGTAAATATAACATTGATTGTTATTTTATTTTATGTTTAAATGTATTTTTATTTTATTTTTCTATTTTAGTGAAATAAAGAATTATTCTTCATATTTTGAACCGATCCAATTGATCAAAGCACAATCCATTTGAAAAATTATTCTTTATTTTAATAAAATATAAAAAAAAATACATTTAAACATAAAATAAAATAACTATCAATATTAAACTATAATATTTACAGTCTTTTTCTTTTATTAAAAAAAATTAAAACATGATCGAATAATTTATCCTATATCATCTATCGTATCTCCATCATACGATATTAATGGCATATTTATTTGATGAAGTAAACTTATCATTTAAAAGTATCGTTTTAAAGTATTATTGCCATGAATTTTATTCATATTAATATGTTTGATAAATAAATAAAATTTTTAAGAATATTCTTAAAATTTATTTTATTTAAATTTCAAAATTTTAAATAAAAAACTATTTTAAAATAATAAGAGAGTGAGAATTTTTTTTTATAAACAAATGAAACAATCTTATTAAACACGAGTATAAGGGGTACTCGAAATCCTTACAACACCATCCAAAACAGAAACTGATTAGCAAGATCGCAACAGAGGGAATGTAATCCAATCAAAAATACTACAAGGAATAATAATATTTGAATCCGCCCTTAACCTTTCCCAAACTTAAATTTGGATGTTCGACCAACACACCTCAAAGTTCGGTTTAGAACCTTTAAACAAGACACTATTACGTAAAAACCATATATTCCAAGTAATCGCTAGCCAAGAGACACTAATAATGTTAGGTGCAAGTGTGAGTGGTTAAAGTCGCACATTTCCTATGAATGAGTGGAATGTTGGATTTATAACAGAAAGGACTAATTTACCTAACACCTTAAGGTTTTGGGTTGAGATGTGGTGTCTCTCTCTCTCTCTCTCTTGTGGTCCTAGAGAATTGGTCTCATTGGTGCTCCTGCATTCCCTGGACTCCCCAATAGTGGTATCAAAGCCTGATTCGATCCATTGATAAGTGAAATTTATTCTTCATGATAAAGTATATGATTGTCGGTGATGACAATGGGAAATTCTTGAAGTGGTTTATCTTCAAGTGAAATATATTTTTCATGAGAGAGTATGATAGTTTTTAAAACTATGTTTGTCGGTGAAAACAATGTGAAAATTCTTGAAGTGGTGTAGCTTCAAGTGACTATACTCTTTATGGTGGAGTATGATTGTCAGTGAAGACAATGAAAGTTTATGTATTATTTTCAATCAAGGTGGAAATTGTTGGGGTTGGTTGAAAATATACATGTTGAAGAAGTCTCACATTGCTTAGTTTTGTGAATGAAGAGAGAGTCCAAGGCTATATATATGATACAAGTTATTTGAAGTCTCACATCGCTTAGTTTTATGAAGGAAGTGAGAGTCTAAGGCTATATATAGGATTCAAGTTCTTCATTCTAAGATGTACCAATCAAAAGCACTTTAAGCTTGTATTTGACTTTATTTGTTCTCTTAGGCTCTTGTATTAGAGTGTTGTGTGATGTAGTTAAATATTTGTTTTGGAGGGTGTGAGTGTACTTGGGGCCTGGGTTATTGAGGGTATATTATGAGTTGTAACAATTTTCACGTAGTGTTATTCTCTGGTTGTCTATAGACAACGACCGTGGTTTTTTTCTCCATTTTTGGAGTTTCCACGTTATGTTCTTGTGTTTTCATTGTGTTCCTATTTTTTTCTCTATGCTTGTTTTTTTCAACAACTGGTATCAAAGCTTTTGGTTCGATCCAGGGATAAATATTCTTAGTATGTTATGTGGTTGCAGTTTTGTCTGATCTTCCACATCAGAAAAGAAGGGTAGTGTTGTGAAAGAGTTGTTGAGCTGCACTCACAAATTCCACTGTGCAATTTGGGCTAGAGAAAATTGATGGAAGCATTTTTTTTATTTGTGGAAAGTTCATGTCAAAGATGTGTTGATACAATCAAGATTACAAAAGGTGCAAGATTATGTCGATGATTGAAAAGCTTCCTGCCAACAAGGAAGTTGCACCAAAATGTTTCAACCTGATTTTTTACATGTGAAAATTCTTTAAGTGGTTTATCTTCAAGTGAAGAATACTCTTCTTTAGGTGGAGTATGATAGTTTTTTAAAACTATGATTGTCGGTGAAGACAATGTGAAATTCTTGAAGTGGTTTAGCTTTAAGTGAAATTTATTCTTCATGATAAAGTATATGATTTGTCGGTGATGACAATGGGAAATTCTTGAAGTGGTTTATCTTCAAGTGAAATATATTTTTCATTAGAGAGTATGATAGTTTTTAAAACTATGTTTGTAAGTGAAGAAAATGTGAAAATTCTTAGAGTGGTGTAGCTTCAAGTGACTATACTCTTTATGGTGGAGTATGATTTTCGGTGAAGACAATGAAAGTTTGTGTATTGTTTTCAATCAAGGTGGAGATTGTTGGGGTTGGTTGAAAATATACAAGTTGAAGAAGTCTCACATTGCTTAGTTTTGTGAATGAAGAGAGAATCCAAGGCTATATATATGATACAAGTTATTTGAAATCCCACATTGCTTAGTTTTATGAAGGAAATGAGAGTCTAAGGCTATATATCGGATTCAAGTTCTTCATTCCAAGATGTATTAGTCAAAAGCACTTTAAGCTTGTATTTGACTTTATTTGTTCTCTTATGCTCTTGTATTAAAGTGTTGTGAGATGTAGTTAAATATTTGTTTTGGAGGGTGTGGGTGTACTGGGGGCCTGGGTTAGTTGATGGTATATTATGTGTTGTAACAATTTTCACATAGTGTTATTCTCTGGTTGTCCATTGACAATGACCGTGGTTTTTTTCTCTGTTTTTGGAGTTTCCACATTATGTTTTTGTGTTGTGATTGTGTTCATATTTTTTTTCTCTATGTTTGGTTTGTTTTTTTTTCCAACAACTAATAATTCTGCAAACTTGCTTATCGTTCACCTTCGAGAAAAAGAATGAAAATAAAGATAGTTCCTCCAACAATAATCCTGCATCTAAACCTAACCACTTGACCATGTGAAGTTAAACTTTCAAGCTAATTTTGATGAAGATAAATAATCAAAGGTCTTGCATATCAAAAAGAAGATTTCAAGAGGATCCATTTATGATGTGTTGTTAATGTCTTTAAAGATTCAAGGTTTATTAAACATATACATATCTTAGTGCTCAAGAATCATTAACATGCATTTTATCATACTCAAATCATTTTCATCATCTTAGGTATATGAATTCCATATCATATACATTTCTTAGTGCTCAAAATATTTTTTATCTTACACTGGAAAATTTATTTTCCATGTTTGAACCATGTTAAATCACTTTCAAATATAATCTATTGACTTGGATAAATCAATAGATGTTGCATAAGATTGGTTCAAATACTTAGACAATTTTTCAATTTTTTCAAACATTCTGTTTTTGGTACATTGTGGCATTTGAAACCGTTGTAACAGTACAAAAAAACCGCCATAATTTGCACCGGTATTAAACTGTATTTAAAATTTGAGATTTGAAAAACGTTGCGAACTTTTTAAGTCAAGTATCCGTTTAACCAACTTAACAAGTCTTGTAGAAAAATGATTTGTTTCATTGCATCAATTCATCATCTCTTCTTATGGCAAACATATATCTTTTCAAAGATAAATATTATGATTTTCTATCTACCATTGCCATGTTTTTGAATGGTGGTTATCATATCTATAAATTAATTTTAAATTTATATTTTTCAATGACCTCTTTTAAACTTTGTAAAAACTCTCTAAATTTTCAAAACAAAATTTTCATAAAAGATACATTGTGAATCATTATTTTTCATATCATATTCATCAAAGTATCTTGAGCATTAGAGAGTTTTGTTTATTGTGATTACATATTGAAAGAGAAGAATATTATATCATTTGATTAAGTCTTATTTTTACTATAAATCTTCATATATTCCTTTTATTGAAATTGTTGTAAAAGTTCCTAAGTTCCAAGGATTGTTTGGAATTAGGTGTGTATTACAAGAAGGAGGGTTGTTTCTTCTTATAGGGTTTGTTGAAAAAACCAAGAGAATTGTTCTTGGTGGTTTAGTTAAGATCTTGTATAGAAATACAAGTGTTGTCTTGTTCATAAGGATCTAACTATAATGAAATCTCTTTCATGTTGAAAGGGGACTGAAGTACTCTCGGATTGTGAAGGGGAACCAGAATAATACATCATTTTGTTATTTACTATTCTGCATTTTATCGCTTTCATCACATAAACTTAATTGGGTGAAGGAAAGACATCTCTAAAATCTGATAAATTTTTATGCACCAAAATAACACCCCTCTTAGGCGCACTCTATAAACTTACAATTGGCATCAGAGCAGGTTATAGGTAACATGTTCCTAAAGATCCAAAATGGGTTCCGCAAATCCTGTTTTTAAAGATGTTGGTAGTAGCAATAAACCTCGACTATTTTCTGGTGAATATTATGATTTTTGGAAAATTCGTATGAAGGGTCATTTGGAAGCACAAGGAGAAGGAATATGGGAATCTGTCCAAAATGGTCCACATCAACCTACAAGTGTTGTTAATGGTGTTGGTACTCCAAAGGTTAAAAGCTCTTGGGATGAAGATGATAAGAAAAAAATTCTTCATGAAAATAAAGCATTCAACATACTTCAAAGTGCATTTAGAATGGATGAATTCTTCCGTGTTTATCAATGTACAACCGCAAAGCAAATATGGGATACATTGGTAGAAAATCATGAAGGAACTGCTGAAGTGAAGAGATCTAAATTGAATACTTTAAGTCAAGAATATGAGTTATTTAGAATGCAGCCCCGAGAATCAATCCTTGATCTACAAAAGAGATTTATACACTTGACAAATCATTTGATTGCTCTTGGTAAGACTTTTACAAATGACGAACTTAATCTTAAAGTGCATAGGTCCTTAACTAGGGAATGGCAACCCAAAGTTATGACAATATCGGAAAACAAGAGTATTTCTACCATGACATCTACATCGTTGTTCGAAAAGCTTCAAGAGCATGAAATAGAACTTGAAAGATTAGAGAATCATGAAATACCAGTAAAAGATTCAAAAGATGTTGTATTGAAAATAAGAGTCAAATTTCATGATAGAAATTAAGAGGAGGAATCCACTTATGGCGATGATGATCTTATCAAAAAGTTTGAAAAGTTCTTAAGAAAAGAAAGGAAAAAGGAGATCATTTAGAAAGAAGCACCAACAAGGAAAGTTACATGTTTTGAATGTGGGAAACCAGGTCATATCAAGATGGATTGCTTAAACTATCAAAGAAAAGAAAATTCAAAGGTAAAAAAGAATCAAAATCTAGAAAAACATTTGTGGCATGGGACGACAATGAAATACGTTCTTCATCGGAATCGGAAAGCGAAGAATATTCTAATCTTGCTCTTATAGAAACACACAAATTCGAAGATGAAGAAGAAGAGGTATGTTCTGAAACACCTTCTTGTGATGATAATGCTCAAAATGCTATAAAAATGCTACTCGATGAATATAAAACTTTGTATAAAACCGTGTCCACTCAAAAGAAAATTATTTCAACTCTTGAAGAGAAAGTTGACACCATGCAAAAGGATTTTGATATTGAGAAACAAAATTATTTTGAAAAAGAAAACAAAGTCTTGAATGCAAAGAGTGTGAATCACTTTCCTTCCAAATTGTTCAATTAAAAAGAGTCCTTGAAAGATATGACAAAAGAAAAATTGGATTGGAGGATGTCCTTAGCCGTCAAAATTTTTCTAATAACAAAGAAGAACTTGGCTATTCTAAATTTGATAAACCAAGTTCTAGTAAAACAATATTTGTCAAGGCTGGTGAACAACTAATTAAGGAAAAAATGAATAAAGTTCATAACGTACATCATCATCCTAGGAAGAGAAATGTTCGAAAGAAAACCTATGTTCCAAGGTATAAAGTAATTTTGTTCCTACTTATTTTTATTGTGGTATAGTTGGCCATACACCTAATGCTTGCTATGTTATAAAATTTAGTGTGGCAAGTGGGCATTATGTGTGGGTAAAGAAAGATACTAATTATGAAGGACTCAAAGCACTTTGGGTACTAAACAAAACTTAATCTGTTTTGCAGGTCTGCTGGAATGCCACTTCAAGTTTATGGTATATGGACAGTGGGTGTTCTAAGCATATGACCAGAGATATAAGCAAAATTTTAAATCTAGCTCTTAAGGCCAAGGGTTTTGTCACTTATGAGGACAATAACATAGGAAAAATTATTGGCAAAAACAAAGTTGGTACACCACCTTTCACATTCATTTAAGATATTCTCTATGTCGATGGACTAAAGCATAATCTTCTAAGTATCAACCAACTTTATGATAAAAGGCTTCAAGATCAACTTCACCAAAGATGAATGTTTGATTGAAGATGAGGCCACACATAGGATAAAACTAATGGTTTATTTATTATGAATGAATGAATACTGATTGTGAAGGCTGGATCAGATCCTGTTGAAGTGGGCTACCAAGTACGTCTGAGATGGTGGGTGTATGGAGAGGAGGAGGGGTGTACCTGCAAGGCACTCCGACGCTCAAGTAAGAAAAGGTCAGAGAAAAGGGGCAAGTACAAAGTATTAGTTCGTAGAGTGAATATTTGATACCTGTCCCTCTCAAGTGAGAGGGTTTATATAATGCCCCCAGCGTGTGGCCAACAGTCCTATTTTAGGGGCGAAACAACCGTTTTCCCGAAGAATAGGTAACTGCCCAAACTAGCCGTTATGTCGAGCAGGGTGCCCAAAACTAGCCGTTATGTCGGGCATAGGCATAGTTTCGGGCACATGCCCTTAGCTGTTCGGGGAGTGAAGAAGCCGTGTGAAACGGGCAGCTGTTCCGGGGAGGAATGATTCATTCCTTGCCCGGTTGGAGGGGCAGAAAGGTAACTTTTGCCCTTTGTGGATTGGACTTAGGCAATTGGGCCATTCTGCGGGCAGAAGTGGATTGGGTCGTGCTTGGCAATCGGTCCAGTCCAGAACAGGAGCCCCCCAAGTCGTTGTTCCCGAGCATGGGAGTGATGACTTAAGGACAGCTCGTGGCTCCGGGGAGCTAGCGTGAAGTCTTCATTTGGTGACGGAGAAAGTTGTCCCGTGGTTCCCGTGACCCCTGGTGTTCGTGAGATCCTTGGTCGTGACTAGACTGCCCGTCGTACGGAGAAACTAATGGTTAGGAGGAATTGAAACGTTAGGGCGCCACGTGTGCCTCGAGCCTTGTGTAGCAGTTACTAGGCAATGATGGCTAGTTAATAGCCATCATGACCTACGAGGGTGTGCTGTAATACCCCAAAATTTGCCCTCTCATTTCTTCATATCATTTAGCATGAGCTTTCATTTCATGGCATTGCATTCAAGCATAGAAAAATAAAACATTAAACATTTAGCATTGCATCTTGCATAAGGGCATGTGATCAGTTGTTTCTCAAAGGTGTTGGTCATCCAAAGCAAGAGAGCAAGAGATAAGGGTCTCTCAACAAGTCTCAAGGGTCTCTTACCTCATATATCATCCCACTTGATCCCCACAAGTCATTGGAAGATGGGAACTCATCAAGAAGATTGGGCAGTGCATCACCTCCTAGCAAAAAAACAGTCCAAATTAGGGTTTTGGATTCAAGCATGCTCTTGATGAAATTTTGATTCAACCTTGATCTCAATGTTTTATACATGATATTAAGTGTCTAAGGATGGAAGATTGGCCATTGGTTCATTTCAGAAGAGGTTCAATTGATCAGTTGCTTGAGAATCAAGAAATTGGGGAAAAGGTCAACTGTGCAGTGAAAAAGTCAACTCCTGACTTTTCAAGGTCAAATTCATGAAATTCATGTTATATATGTTCATTGGACAAGATTTTATCAAGAAATGATGGAGGAATAATGAAAAATCAAGAAATTACAAAACTGCCAAAAATAGAAACATTAGGGTTTCCAAAAATGGCAAGTTTAGACCATTTTGCACTACACTTTGAGGCTCTCTTTCTTTAAGATAAAAGCTCCAAACCTCAGGCCCAAGTTGAACCAATTAAAGTTCATACTCTAAGCTTCAAATCCATATAAAGAACTCTTCCATTGGATCAAAATTGAGGGAGTTATGATCAATCAAAGTTTGACAAAACTAGGTCAAAAACCAAGTCATGGCAAGGCAAGACCAGGCCCATGCGCCATAATTTCATCGAACAGTTGGCGTGCCAAATGTCAAATCAATTTTCTCCATCAAGAAGGCTTCAAATGAAAAATTGTTGAACATCAAAGTTGTTCATCTCCATGCCCTCTTCAACTTTGATGTTGGACATTTTTTCATTTGAACAAGTTATGAAGGTCATATGGGGGCTCGAACATGGTGGTTTCATGCTGAAAGTTCACAAGTCACAAGGCCTTGCTTTCAGCCCAAGTCACACCTACACAACAATTGTGGTTCCTTGTTTTCCAAGCAACCGAGTTGATCCTAACTAACTGAGTTAACTAACTTGACTCGGTGAGTTGAGTCTAACTAACTCCGACCCTAGCTCCAAACCCAAACCTCATTCCAAACCTCTTATACTCCAAACCTAAAATCTATTTAAGAGATGCTTCACTCATTTTCAAGGAACTTCAACCATTTTCTCAAATTTCTCACATTTCACTCTCATTTTCTCTCTTCACTTTGGTACAACTTCTACTTCTCTCTTCCAAAACCACACACAAAAGCTCTTATTTCTTGAAGAATAATCACTTTTTACATTGAGAAGTGATTAATTCTTGAGCTAAACTTCATCTCTCGGTTTGCATTGGTTGGATTTTCTGGAATTTCAGTTTGTTCTTCTTCAATCTAAAGGTTTCTCACCATTTATTTTGGTGCAAGTTGGATTTTGGTGGATTTTCGCGATTTTGCTCGGTTTCGACGCATTTCGGCTATTGATTGAAGAATCTCTGGTTTTCTTTCATTTTCTGCACCAAGATTACTTTGCAACAATTACCAAAGCAAGTCTCCGCTTTGTAGGTTGGTTTTCCCTAAATCCACATTGTCTTTAGCTTATTCGCAACTTATTCGATGTAGATCTTTGTGGATTTTGATTTGGATTCATATGCTTGAATATGATTCTTGGTGTGGTTGTTAATTGAATCCAATTGATGTTTGTTGACTGTAATTCAATGTAATTTCGTGCCTAATTGATTACATGTCCATTTGGAAGTTTGGAGAAGTGATTTGCTGCTGAAAAGTGCTTTTGAAACTGGTTTTTTGGCCACTGACCCAGAGTAACCGGTTACTCACCGTTTGTTAACCGGTTAACATGTGTATTTTTGCGTAAATTGTTTGATTTTTAACTAAGTAACTGGTTACTCACCGTTTGTTAACCGGTTACTCTGGGACAGAATGTGTATTTTTGTGCATTTTCTTGCTTGTTTGACATCCTTAACATGTTTAAACTTTAGGGATCAATGCATTGATGATTGGTGGATTATTTTTTAGATATCTTAACTCACACCACAGTACGAACTTGATTTTACGACACGCGTGCCTTTGTTTTTCATTATTGAGCATAATGGTTGCATTGTAGATTAATTGATGTGATGAACACATGATGCACATACTTTGAGCTTATTAATTGCTAATTGATGTTATGTTGCTGGAATTACTATGCGCATGTTCATTTGCTTTCCATTTCAAGAGATGTATACTTGTTTTTGACTTGCTCATATTCTTGACAATGTGTATTCTTTTGTAATGTGCATTATAACATGTTTGATTTCAAGGATTGTTCACCATGATTTGTAATGTGATTGTGATCGTGTTTGTTTGATGAATGTGTAAGGCTTGATGCATGATAATGGTTGTTCATGATTGAAATTGTTTGTTAATGCATGCTGTCTCTAATCTTCCACTGCTGCCTGAACACATACATGCTGTAGTATGTGCTGCCAAATGCTTGTTACACCCATTTTGTATGTTGAACATGAGTTGTTGTTTGCTGTTTGGTATATGAAGCTGAATTTATTATTGTTCTATTGCATGTGGGCTATAATAGCTGCTGTTTTCATTATTTCCTTCCATTGGCTTGTTTTACCAAGTCCTTTTACTTAGGATTTCTTGTGAATAGTTTTTGAACTAACCTTTTCATGTAGGTGCTAAGGGTAAGTAAGTGTGTGGATATGCTTCCACATACACTTCTTTCTTTCATCTTCTCTTATTTCTTTTAAATTCAACTTGTGATTATGATAAGCATTTATATGCTTTCCTTGAATAACTTCTTTCTTCCCCCCTTTGAGTTACAACTCATCTTCTACTTTTGAAGTGAGTTGTTTAATTCATTCTTCTTCTCCTTTCTTTTAGGATTAGATTTCTTAAACCACATTAACCTTAGGATCTCCATGTATGATAACTCTAGGGTTGAGTCTTAGTCTCCCTCATTAGATTTTACCTTTATCGACCATTTGAGTCTCTCTTCTTCTCACCTCAAAACAAAAGTAAAAAACACTTAATAAAGGCATAACAAATATTGTATTTGAGCCTTTCATGTAAGAATGAGATAGTGAGGGGTATTCTCTCACTTTCTTAGAATGTTTAGCGTACGCCCCGTCTCGGGTTGATATGCGAGACATTCGATCCTACATGAAGGACTTAAATACAATGTGCGTTACAAACCATAAAGTAATCAAAACACTTCTTTCTTAAAAGACAAAAACAAACAAATAACTCTCTGCTAATCTCTTTCACTCCTTCCTTAAGGACTCGTCAAGTCCGTTCTACCGCAAGCAGGTAACGCCTAAGTCTCCCTACAGCGAGCTGCAACACCTAACTGCTGGGACGCGCACTCTGACGTTTCCACTAAAAAACACAAACAAAGCGACCCTCGTTGAGGGGAACTACGTCGCTCTGATTCTCATGTTCCCGATGAGATACGTAGGCAGTGGGGTAGGGCCCATTCGAGCACTTCTTTTATTTTCCCTACATTTGTTTCTCTTTCTCTCTCCTTTCCTTTTCCAGTTCTCCAGCTAGCAATTCCTTTTCCAGTATCCTTTCCCTACACCCTTTGATCGAAACAGCAAGCGTGGATCCCATCGGGTACGATGGACGCGTGGGGGTGCTAATACCTTCCCTTCGCGTAACCGACTCCCGAACCCAGTTCTCTTGGTCGCAAGATCTTGCTCTTTTCCTTCCCTCAGGTTTATGCAGTGTTTCCTTTCCCTCTCTTGGGATAAATACACATTGCTGGCGACTCTGTTTCGTGCCACTTTCGCGTTTATACTTGGATGAAAATCCCGGGAGCGACATGTGCCTCCGCACGTGCCCCTCAGTATAAAAGGGGAAGACTCGATTTATTCTGAACTTTTCACTTCTCTTTTCTCTTCGTCTTCCTCAGAGCATCTGTCAGTCACCGCCGTTTGCTGTTCCGGCCGCCGTACCCAGTTCTGAGCAACCGTTTTTCATCATTAAAATCAAGTAAGTTTGCTGATTTCGTGCTCCTTTACTCTTTTTTATGGTTATTTGTAGATTGCATGCGGTTAGGTTTAGGTTTAGAAGATGAATTGCTCCATTTCCGGCGGTTGTTGGTGGTGGACGGTGGTTAGGCCATTTTCCGCCGACGAGACCACCGAGTTAGTAGGATATCTTTTGAATAGGGCGATTTCCGGCGTCGTCGCGATGTTGATGCATGTGTAACCTCCGCGATTGCTCAGATTCTGGTGTAATGATGAAGTTTTCGGTTGAGCATTTGCAGTTTCGGGTGAGGCTTTACAGTTTCCGGTGAAGCTTCAAACGAAAACTAGGAAGTGGCTCGAGGAAGTTCCTCGTACGGAAGAGGTTCGTCCCAGGCGTCTCCTCATGGGAGACTCTTGAGTTTTTTGTTTGAAGTTAGGGCTTAGGCCGGGGACGTCGTCCTCAGCCCTTTGCGCGCCCTTTCACTTGACTAGCGGTGGAAGGGTGGATTTGATTCTTCGTCAAATTCACTTTTTTCTCTGCTTTTCAGGTGATTGACATGGCGACAGGGCCAGACGGGGAGATTATAATAGATTCGTCCGAGGAGGAAGCGAGCTCCTCGGAAAGCAGCAGTTCGGAATCCTCGAGTGTCCCCAGTGCAGCCGGAGATGAGGAAATGGAAGAGGATACTGTTGAAGGCTCTACAGAGGAGTGGATGGTGGTTGAGCCAGCCGAGCATGTATCCACCTTCGCGACGTATCTGGGGATGTCTTTATGGTCGTCGGGCCAGAGGGGGAGTGGAATGTGCACTTTCCCTCCGAGGAGGATATGGTCTGTACAAATTTCGGGGAGCGTTTTGCTATGTACGAGTACACTTTCAAAGAACTGGGACTGAGGCTGCCGTTTACTGATTTCCAGCAGTCAGTGTTCGTGCATCTGGATTTGGCCCCGACGCAGCTGCATCCGAACTCGCTGGCCTTCATCCGGGCATTTGAGCTAACGTGCGAGTACTTGAGGATAGGGGCTACTCTCCGCTTATTTTTCACTGTATTTCATCTTCAACGGGAGCTGAAGGGGAGGAGGTACAGTTGGGTTTCGTTGAAACAACCTCGCAAGCTGTTCAAGCCCTTTTCATAATCGATACGGACATTCAAGGAGAGGTTTTACATTATAGAGCCCGTCTCGGAAGCCGCCCAGGATAACACGTATGTCTGGGAGCAGAAGTGGATTGGGTCGTGCCTGGCCATCGGTCCAGTCCAGAACAAATACTTTGATTTATCTTGTGATATATTTGTCAATTTACTATCCTTCACTCATCTTTTCCTTCTTTTTGATAATGTCAAAAGGGGAGAAAGATGTCTTGCTTGAGTATTTCCTTGTCTTAAACTTTTAAAGGTATAATTACTCCATCAAGATGATCAACTTCAAATATCTTTAAGTTTCATATACAAAGGGGGAGTTATACATCTTAGGGGGAAAAATGTTCCGGAAATTACAAAGCATCAAGAGGAATGTTTGTCATCATCAAAAAGGGAGAGAATGTGAAGTCAAGCTTCCAAGCTAATTTTGATGAAGACAAATGATCAAAGGTCTTGCATATCAAAAAGAAGATTTCAAGAGGATCCATTTATGATGTGTTGTTAATGTCTTTAAAGATTCAAGGTATATGAATTTCATAAACATATGCATATCTTAGTGCTCAAGAATCATTAACATATATTTTATTATACTCAAATCATTTTCATCATCTTAGGTATATGAATTCCATATCATATACATTTCTTAGTGCTCAAAATATTTTTTATCTTGCATAGGAAAATTTATTTTTCATGTTTTAACCATGTTAAATCACTTTCAAATATAATCTATTGAATTGGATAAATCAATAGATGTTGCATAAGGTTGGTTCAAATACTTAGACAATTTTTCAATTTTTCCAGACATTTTATTTTTTGGTGAATTATGGCATTTGAAACCGTTGTAACAACACAGATAAACCGCCACAATTTGCACCGATCTGAAACAGTATTTGAAATTTGAGATTTGAAAAACATTGCGAACTTGTTAAGTCAAGTATCCATTTAACTGGCTTAACAAGTCCTGTAGCAGAATTGAAAAATGTTTTGTTTTATTGCATCCATTCATCACCTCTTCTCATGGCAAACATTACATCTTTTCAAGGATAAATATTCTGATTTTTTATCAACCATTGTCATGTTTTTGAATGGTGGTTATCATCTCTATAAATTAATTTTAAAGTTATATTTTTCAATTACCTCTTTCAAACTTTGTAAAAACTCTATATTTTCAAAACAAAATTTTCATAAAAGATACATTGTGAATCATTATTTTTCATATCATATTCATCAAAGTATCTTGAGCATTAAAGAGTATTATTTATTGTGATTTCATTGAAAGAGAAGAAAATTATAATCCTTTGATTAAGTCTTATTTATACTACAAATCTTCATATATTTGTTTTATTGAAATTGTTGTAAAAGTTCCTAAGTTCCAAGAATTGTTTGGAACTGTTGAGTATAAAAAGTGTGGGTAGTATGGGTAATAGTCCCACATTGGCTAAAAATGTGGAAACTTGAGCATTTATAAGTGAGAGAACCCATACACTGGTAGGTGCTAAAAAGTGTTAATATTTAGATTAGTTTTTAGCACCTTTTTGTGAGCTTTATTCGTAAATCCATGCCTTTTCCCATTGTTTCCGTTTATAACCGTTTTCTAGTTAATTTAATTATTTGTCGTATCTATCTATCTTTTGTGTTTTTATTGTAGATTTTTACATGGAAGGGTGTGGAATGGAGCCTCGAGGATCCCACAAAAACAGTTTGAAGAAATTTGGATTTTTCGAGCATGCTTTGAGCGCGCTCAGCGCGCTCCCAACGCGAGGATGGAATGACTTACAGTAGCTTGCGCGCTCAGTGGGCTCCTAAGCGCACTCAGCGCGTTTAGGCGGTTTAACTTTTAAGTGGCGCCCACTCAGCTCGCTCCTGCGCGCTCAGCGCGCTTCGCGACACTCAGCCCCCTTATAAAGTGGTTTTGATCAGATTTTTTACAAATTCACTATTACATTCTGAGATCAAAATATATTACACTGTAGCATTTCATTTGTGGAAGATAAAAAGCATCATTTTGTCGATAAAATCGTCGTTGATGCTCGTTTCTCTTCTACCGATTCTTGTTGATCAAGCTACCATGAATATGTGTAGCTAATTTCTCTTTTGTGTCAAGGTTAGATGTAAGTAAACCTTTACTTTGTATGTATATGGATTGATCCTATCTTGTGAACTCTTGGATGATGAATGTATGATGATAAACCTTGATTTTATGTTTATTCTTTGTGTTGGTTCATGATTGAGAAATATGCTCCAACTCTTTACCTAGGTTTGTCATCCATCAATGTACATTGGCTAGAGATAGCAATGTGTGTGATGTTCACCAAATATTGAACTTTAATGTTGTCATTTTGATAGTTTGTGTGAGAAATCAACAAAGGATCAAAATGGCAAAACTCACAATATGTGTTAGAGATAAACATATTGGGAGGATATGTGATTGTATTTATCATTTAACCGAGTTCATTAGCTTTATCGATTGTATACGTGCAAAGTGGTTTGTCGAACCCTAACCTTGACATGTTTTTATAAACCGTTAAAACAATCTCTTTACCGCTTTTAATTACATTTGAATGCAACCGCTACGAAAACAACCTAAAAACCCTTGTTACTTTAAAGCTTGAAACGTTACGACTGTAGAACAGCTGCGATATCACCGAACAATCTCTGTGGAACGATAACTTAATCCCGAACTCTATTTGTATTTCAACAAATTGGCGCCGTTGCAGGGGATTGTTATTTGATATTGCAAGCATTGCAATAGTTGTGAAGTTTTAGACTTGTTACAAATTTTCTTGTGCTTGTTGATTTGTTTTGTTTAAGTGTGCAGACTTTGTTTATGCGAGGGCAACTACCGGCAGACCAACTTCTATTCGATCCTGAGATTGAAAGAACCGCTCGTAGACTCAACAGCAGAACTAGATGGAGGAGGCAGCTTGCGAGACAAAGACAAGGGTAAGAAGGAAGTTCTACTACAACACCACCACCACCATTCACACCAATCATGGCGCAACCACCTCCACCTCCCGAATCCACACCTTGTGTGAACAGTCCACGACATACCGCTCAGTTTGCCAACAACAATCAAGGAAGGCGAGCCGAAATGAAAACTGGAACGTTGAACTTGTTGTATGGAAGTCCATTCACCGAAATGGACCATGAAGACCCTTTTGCGTTTCTCACAAAATTTTATGAGATTGCATTAGCGGACGGTGTAGATCCAGCACAAGAGTTACCTCTCTTTAAAAGATTATTTCCGCATGCTTTGCTTGGCAAGGCAAAGGATTGGTACCTCGATCAAACTCCAGCCGTGATGACCGATTGGAATGTCTTGGAGGAAAAATTTATTGAACGGTTCTTCTCTCATAACCGTTTCATGGAGTCAAAAACAGCAATTTCAGTGTTCTCTCAAGGCACTAATGAATCCCTCAATGAAGCATGGGAAAGATTCAAGTCCATGCTTCGCAAATGTAAAGGTCACGGGTTTGATGAGTTAACACAAATTCATATCTTCAAGAATGGTCTCCAACCGAATTGTAAGACTTTGTTGGATGCCACCGCGGGAGGAAGTTTGATGGCAAAGAATGCCGAGGAAGCAACTGATATTATCAATAGAATGGCTCTAAACGATCTTCAAAGTCAAAGCCGTGGGAACTCTCAAAAGAAGCCCGGTGTCCTTGAATTGGGAACTAACGATGCGATCCTCGCACAAAATAAGCTTATCTCTCAACAAGTGGAGCTTTTGACTCAACAAATCAAAGAAATGAAGGAGCCGAGCAAAAGTAAGCAAGTAGCTTGTTGCGAACTTTGTAAAGGGGAGCATGACACCGGATTTTGTCCTCCTCCGGGTTTTGAAGAAGTGAACTATATGGCAAATCAAAGGGATTATCAAGGTAGACAACAACAACCTTACCAACAACAACACAATTCTCAACAAAATTATCAAGGAAATCAAGGATTTCAACCGCGAGCAAATTATCAAAATAATCAAGGTTATGGTGCCGGTCCTTCA
The DNA here is from genome assembly GCA_022829125.1 of Lathyrus tuberosus. Classification (NCBI taxonomy): domain Eukaryota; kingdom Viridiplantae; phylum Streptophyta; class Magnoliopsida; order Fabales; family Fabaceae; genus Lathyrus; species Lathyrus tuberosus. The sequence continues at coordinate 6,120,057 of JALAZF010000103.1, forward strand.
AACCGACAAAATCCGTATCAAACTCCACCACCTCCGGTTGCTAGCTCAAAGTTGGAAGACACTTTAAACCAATTCATGCAAATGTCAATGGCCAACCAAAAGAGTAGTGACGCGGTGATTAAGAATCTTGAAAACCAAGTGGGGCAACTTGCCAAACAAATTGCCGAACAACAATCGGGTCCTTCCTTTTCCGCGAATACTCAAGTGAATCCTAAGGAGCATTGCAAGGCGATTGTTACTAGAAGTAGGAAGGAGTTGGAGAAAGAAAAGGAGAAAAAAGTGGAGGAAGAAAAACTTGATGGTCTTGTGGAGGATTGTAGTGATGAGGAAGTAGTTGAAAATAAACGTGAAAGTGAAGGTGTAGTTGAAAATAAAAGTAATGACATGGTTGAAGTTGAAAATAATAGTGGTGAGGAGATGAAGAAAAAAGAGAGACTTAGGAGAGTAAAGAAGGGAAAGGAATTAGTGAGCGCTATTCCAATCCAAAACTTACCATATCCTCATGCTCCTTCAAAGAAGGAAAATGAGAGGCACTATACGCGGTTCATGGACATCTTCAAGCAATTACAAGTTAACATTTCGTTTGCCGAAGCTTTGGAACAAATGCCAAAGTATGCAAAGTTCATGAAAGACATTCTCACGAAGAAGCGGAGGTATTCGGAACTGGAAACTATTGTTCTTGACGCGAGTTGTAGTGCAATCATCCAAAGAACTCTTCCTAAAAAAGAAGTTGATCCGGGGCGTGTGACTTTGCCGGTTACCATTGGTGACGTCTATGTTGGAAAGGGCTTAATTGATTTGGGCTCAAGCATTAATCTTATCCCATTGTTCATTGTAAAGAAGCTTGGGAACATTGAGATGAAAGCCATTCGTATGACTTTGCAATTGGCCGACAAGTCCACAACTCACCCTCATGGGTTAGCTCAAGATGTCTTGGTAAAAGTTGACAAATTTTTCTTCCCGGTTGATTTTGTTGTTATCGATATGGAGGAAGATGAAGATGCACCTTTAATTCTTGGCCGACCTTTCATGAAAACCGCCCGAATGATGATCGATGTGGATGACGGTTTAATGAAGGTGAGGGTTCAAAATGAAGAGGTTTGTTTTGATCTTTTCGAAGCTATGAAACATTCAAAAGATAAACATGATAGCTTTCGGATCGATGCAATTGAAGAAGCAACTGTGGAGGTTTCTAAGCATGTACATGAAATCTCTCCTTTGGAAATGGCTCTTAATGATTCTTTTGAAGTATTTTCCGAAGAAGAAGAAAGAGCTCTTGAAGAGTGTTTAAAAGAGCTTGACTCCCTCAAAGAGTTGCAACCATGGGAGGTAGAACCGGAAGAATTAAAAAATGATGTGAAAGAGGAGAAGTCGCAACTTGAATTGAAGGTCTTGCCTTCTAATTTAAAATATGCTTTTCTTGATGATGGTGGTAACAAGCCGGTTATCATTAGTAACGTGTTGTCCAAAAAAGAGGAAGGTCGTCTAATTCATGTTTTGAAGAAAAACCAAGATGCGATAGGTTGGGTCCTTTCCGATTTAAAAGGAATTAGCCCGGCTTATTGCATGCATCGTATCTTGATGGAAGAAGATTTCAAGGTGGTAGCCCAACCGCAACGCCGCTTGAATCCAACAATGAAAGAGGTGGTGAGAAAAGAAGTGGTTAAGCTATTGGAAGTCGGTATGATTTACCCGATTTCCGATAGCCCGTGGGTTAGTCCAGTCCATGTTGTACCAAAAAAAAGAGGAATGACCGTGATTCATCACGAAAAAAATGAGTTGGTCCCGACAAAAACAGTGACGGGGTGAAGGATGTGCATTGATTATAGACGCCTCAACACCGCGACAAGAAAAGATCATTTTCCATTACCGTTTATGGACTAAATGTTAGAGAGGTTATCCGGGCAGCAGTTCTATTGTTTTTTGGACGGATATTCGGGGTATAACTAAATTGCGGTTGACCCGGTGGATCATGAGAAGACGGCCTTTACGTGTCCCTTTGGTATTTTTGCGTATCGTAAGATGCCTTTTGGTTTATGTAATGCGCCGGCAACTTTCCAACGGTGCATTCAAGCAATCTTCTCCGACCTAATAGAAAAGACGATGGAAGTGTTCATGGACGACTTTTCGGTTTTTGGAGGTTCGTTTGATTTATGCTTGACAAATTTGGAAATTGTTTTAGAGAGGTGTGTGAAGACAAACCTAGTGTTGAATTGGGAGAAGTGTCACTTTATGGTGATGGAGGGAATTGTGCTCGGCCACAAAGTTTCGTCCAAAGGCCTTGAGGTTGATAGAGCAAAAGTTGAAGTGATAGAGAAGTTGCCTCCTCCAACCAACGTGAAAGGGATCCGTAGTTTCCTTGGGCATGCCGGATTTTATCGGCGTTTTATCAAAGACTTTGTAAAGGTGGCTAGACCATTGAGCAACTTGCTAAGCAAGGACCAGGTATTTCTTTTTAACGATGAATGTCTTCGCGCTTTCGAAATTTTAAAAGAAAAGTTAGTTACCGCTCCAATAATAATCGCTCCAAATTGGACCAAAAATTTTGAACTTATGTGCGACGCGAGCGATTATGCTGTTGGAGCGGTACTTGGCCAGAGGAAGGAGAAGAATTTCCATGCCATACACTATGCAAGTAAAGTTTTAAATGAGGCACAAGTTAATTATGCCACAACTGAAAAAGAATTACTTGTTATTGTGTATGCGCTTGAGAAATTTAGATCCTACCTCATCGGGTCTAAAGTTGTTGTTTACACCGACCATTCGGCGATCAAGTATTTGCTAACCAAACATGATTCGAAGCAAAGGCTCATCCGATGGATCCTTTTATTACAAGAGTTCGATTTATAAATAAAAGATAAAAAGGGTTCGGAAAATTTGGTGGCGGATCACTTGTCTCGCCTTGTGAATGTTGAGGTCACCATTGATGAAAAGGAAATCCAAGAGGAATTTCCTGATGAAAAACTTTTTAAAGTCCAAGTTAGGCCTTGGTTTGCAGATTTTGCTAACCATAAGGCTACTGGTTGGGTGCCCGAAGACCTAACTTGGAACCAAAAAAGGAAGTTCCTTTCGGATGCTAGTTATTACGTATGGGACGACCCGTATTTATTTAAGTTAGGAAGTGACAACCTTTTGAGAAGGTGTGTCACGAGTGATGAGGCTCAAAGCATTCTTTGGCATTGCCACAACTCGCCGTATAGAGGCCATTTTAATGGTGCGAGAACGGCCACTAAAGTCCTTCAATCGGGCTTTTATTGGCCTTCTCTTTTTAAAGACGCACATCTCCATGCCAAAAGTTGTGACATGTGCCAAAGAACTGGTGGAATTGGACAACGAGATGAAATGCCTCTCCAAAACATACAAGAGGTAGAAATTTTTTATTGTTGGGGCATCGATTTTGTTGGTCCATTTCCACCATCTTTTGGAAATGAATACATGTTGGTAGCCGTTGACTACGTTTCGAAGTGGGTTGAGGCGATTGCCTCACCGAGGGCTGATGGCAAAACGGTGATAAACTTTTTTAAGAAATACATCATTTCCCGTTTTGGCACTCCTCGGGTGCTCATTAGCGATGGTGGGTCTCACTTTTGTAATACACCTCTCGAAAATGTCTTAAAACACTATGGTGTATCACATAAGGTGGCGACCCCTTACCACCCGCAGTCGAATGGTCAGGCTGAGGTATCCAACCGTGAGATAAAAAGAATCCTTGAAAAAACCGTGTCTAGTTCAAAAAAGGATTGGTCACAAAAATTGGATGATGCTTTGTGGGCATATCGCACTGCTTACAAAGCTCCAATTGGTCTAACTCCGTTTCAATTGGTTTATGGTAAAACTTGCCATTTACCGGTTGAATTGGAGCACAAGGCCTTGTGGGCCTTAAAAATGCTGAATTTTGACAAGGACTTGGCCGGGACCAAAAGAAAAGTGCAACTTCTTGAGCTGGAAGAAATGCGTAATGCCGCATACCACTCAAGCTGGTTGTATAAAGAAAAAGTGAAAAAGTACCACGACAAGAAGCTCCGGCAAAAGGACTTCAAGGCCGGACAATTGGTATTGCTGTTTAACTCTCGGTTAAGACTCTTTCCGGGAAAATTAAAGTCCAAGTGGTCCGGACCTTTTCGTGTGAAGGAAGTGAAGGATTTTGGAGCGGTTGTTATCGAAGACTTGGAAATGAAGGACTCTTGGACCGTAAACGATCAGCGTCTAAAAATTTACCTTCTAGGGAATTTCGATCGAGCTTCCAGTACTGTTCTCCTTGATGTTCTTAATTGAGCATCTTGGACCGTCGAGCTTAGCCGACGTTAAACAAGCGCTCATTGGGAGGCACCCCAACACTGTAAGCTTTTATCGTCTTTACTAGTGAATTTGCTGTTTAGACATGGTTTGTGAAAAATTGATGTTGTATGATGTTTAGGGTGATGTTTTGAACGTGTGGATGATGTCTTTTTGCTGCTGGGAGAATTTTTTATTTTGCTCTGCGCGCAGGTAGTGCGCTCAGCGCGCTCTTGAAAAAATGAACCTATACTTCCAGAGGCTAGAGCGCTCAGCGCGCTCTTTGCCCGCTCAGCGCGGGTTGCGAATTTTTGAAAAAAATATATTTGAATTTCTGGGCCCACCATGATGTACCCGGCCCAGATTAATGTTAAAGTGGCTAGGGTTTTACAACCTTGCCTCTTTTTCTCATTTCCCTCATTTTTCCTTCATTTTCTCTCCTCCAAAGTTTCCAAAAATTTCCTTGGATTTTCTCTCCTCTACATCATCTCCCTTTCATTTTCTGCTGACCATCATCATCATCAAGCATTGTAAGTCTTTGTTTTAGCAATATTTTCATTTTTCAATTAGAAACCCATTTTTGGGACATTGTTAGTAATTGTTGGATGTTCATGTTCTTCTTCTTTCCTTTGCCTCTGTAATGACGAAATTCTGTGTAAGAGTTTACTTAGTATGCTTGCATGTTGTTAGTAGTTAGAATTGTGGAAATTAGGGTACGACATTTTAGACTTAGGGTTTGTGGAAAGATTAATTTGCTGTGATTTTTAATTTTTAGTTCTCTATAACTGGCTGTGTAGTGGAATTAGGGTATTGTGTTTCTCTGTTTGAACCATCTGTGCAGAGTGGGGTTTTTCTGCATTTCGCAGAGCCCGCTCAGCGAGCTCTTGCGCGCTCAGCGCGCTCAGAGATTTGCAGAAATAATCCCCCTTTTCCCATCTTTGTTCTGCTATGTTGTCATTGTTCTTATTATTATTTAAATAATTTAGGAATTTTAGCTTGCTGTTGTCACTAACTTGTGGTACTATTTTGTTTGTACGTTGTTTTTCTTTTTTGTTTTTCAGATGTCAGGAAGGAAGAAGCAGCGTGTTGGTTCGACGTCGAATCCTAACAGAAGAACTCCCACTGGCCAATTTGATTCAGCGCGTTTTGTGGGCCTCGAGCAACAATAAAGATATGTGGAGCTTGAAAAAAGATCAATATGGTCGGACAGGTTAATCATGATTGATCCTGATGGTCCACATAGGAACATGAGTCATTTTGTGCAGGGTGGGCCATGGGATAAGCTTGGTTCTCCCTTCCCTGAGTACAACATTGATATTGTTAGGGAGTTCTATGCTAATGCATTGTCGGCCGTTGGAGAGACGTTCACTTTCCAAACATGGGTTCGGGGGAAGGTAATAAATTTCTCGAGGGAGTCCATCAATACCTATCTTGGGGGACCACCTCAGCTGGGGGAAGATGATTTATGTGATTTTTCACGGACGTTGGCTCCGCGGAACTGGAATGCCGACCAACTTAGGCAGTCTTTGTGCAGGGAGGGGGGCACTTACACTTTAAGTGCTGCAGGTGTGCCGATAAAGTTTGCTAGGAGGGTGTTGGATTCTGTCACTCAGCTTGTCATGTCAGTTGTTCTATACAACCTTCGACCTAGAAGCCACACCTTATCTATTCCGATGGAGACCGCGGCTCTAATTTTTCATTTGTGCACAGAGGGACATACCGTGGACTTTGGGCAGATTATTTCAAATGAATTGAAGAGAACTGCCACTAGTGGTACCCCACTTGGAGATCGTGTGGCTTGCGCTCTCATTTATCCAGGTTTGATTATGGCTTTATGCCATGAGGCGCAAGTTGCATTACCTTCCCACCCGAATGTGAAGCTCCAGATTGTAGATGATAACTATGTCACTCGTCATTGTATGGGGGCGATTGATTTTGAGCAGGCTGTCCCTGTAGCTGCTGCTGCTCCTGCTCGTGGCCATGGGCGCGGACACGGGCACGCTTTTGATCCGAGTGCTGAGGCCAATTGGGCCATGCACGAGGCTCATCAGTGAGCTTTATTATTTATGCATGACTCTATGATGCAATTGCAACTGCAGATTCGGGAGCCACATGTGGACCACCGGCTGAGGACTCGCGAGGAACTCATTGCTTATGCTCGTTGGCCTGAGGGCATGCCTGGTTTTCCGGAGGTGGCAGGCGACCGTGATGACGATGGCGGTGATGATGGAGTGGATAGCTCTAGTTCTGACTGACGTTGGGGTTTGACTAGTCTTTTATGTTATTTTGTTTTGTTTTTATTATTTTACTTGGTATAACTATTATGGTTGGATTTTGTATTGACTACTAGGAATTTTGTAGTCTCCATCCGGGCGGATGTGAGTTTGAATTTGGCGTTAAAAATTTTCTTGGTTGATTTAATGAATTTAACATCCGGGTGGATGTTGTTTTATGTTTATATGGTTAGTTTGTATAGAAATTTTTGTTGTTTGCCAACTTTATTTTTTAAGGTAATGGATGGTTGAAGCAAGTTTGTTTCTTTGAACATTATGTGTTGCACTTCACCTTTCATTGATGGTGATGATATAAGTCTAAGTTGGTGCACACAAAGGTACTCTGTTTTGTGCTTGGTAGAATGTTAGTATGTTTTTGAACTTTGTGCTTCACATGATTTTCAAGCTTTTCTTCATTTTGCATTTTTGTTCATTTTGGAATCAATTAGGACACAACCACAAATGTGAGTCCCTCCATTGTTCATAAATATTGAGTGATTTTGTAATTGTTGTTTAGCTCGTATGATTCATGTTTAATCTTTTATTCATGTGCAAACCGTGGAAACATTGAAATGATCTAGGCAATTTTTGATTATGAGAAAAACCACCAATCCATATAACCTTCAATTTTACCTTATGAGAGGTGTGAGCACTTGCTAGCCATGTTGAGCCTTGAATTGGAATGAATCTTGTATCTACCCGTCATATGATCAAAAGAATGCGCTTTATAGTGGGTTGTTGATGCTAAATTAAAATCATTATGATTCATTCTAGTTCTTTTGTTTTTACACTTAACCCTTTGTTTGAACATACTTTTGAAGAACATTGCCCATTAATTATAGTATGGTTTAAAGTTGGGGAGAGTTGTGCTAGTTTGTGAAAAAGAAAATGGAGTGGTAAATTGGTGCCTCTTGTGAAGAAAGAAAGAAACTTGAAGCACTATTATGTGCTATGCTTTGCACTCCAAAGGGAGTTGTTTGAAAAGAAAATGAAAGAGTGCACCATAAGAAAAGAATAGAAAAGAAAAGAAAGGTTTGATTTGAATTGTTATGAGGTTTGTCTAAGTGGGTTATTGGCATGTTCTTCATTTGTGATAATATTTGTTAACCACTTTGATTCATTGGCCTTTTTACAAATATCCCTTTCTTGTTTAACCTTGCCTAGTTACAACCTTTAGAAGCCCTTAAGTGATCTTTGTTTCCTTGGTTTTCTTGTTGAATTGGTTTGATGAATGCATGAATTGTTCTGGATGCTGACACTTTTGCTATGAGTGTGTTTTGTCCCTTGGATATATTGAGCTAGGCTCATTTGAATAAATTAGGTGATTCTAATTTGAACATTTGTTTGCTTATGATTTGTGCTTGTTAATTATGTTTAGAATTTAGTTCATTTACATATTTTCATTCTTCGTAAGGACGAGCGGTACTTGCGTGCGTGTTTATTTGGTTTTAACCATTATGTTTTGTTGGTGTGTGTTCCCTGTTTTCCGCTTGCTTCTATTCTAAATTATCTTCGTTTGAGGGCAAACAAAGAGACAAGTTGGGGAGAGTTGTTAGGTGCTAAAAAGTGTTAATATTTAGATTAGTTTTTAGCACCTTTTTGTGAGCTTTATTTGTAAATCCATGCCTTTTCCCATTGTTTCCGTTTATAACCGTTTTCTAGTTAATTTCATTATTTGTCGTATCTATCTATCTTTTGTGTTTTTATTGCAGATTTTTACATGGAAGGGTGTGGAATGGAGCCTCGAGGATCCCACAAAAACAGTTTGAAGAAATTTGGATTTTTCGAGCATGCTTTGAGCGCGCTCCGCGCGCTCCCAGCGCGAGGATGGAATGACTTACAGTAGCTTGCGCGCTCAGCGCGTTTAGGCAGTTTAACTTTTAAGTGGCGCCCGCTCAGCGCGCTTCGCGACACTCAGCCCCCTTATAAAGTGGTTTTGATCAGATTTTTTACAAATTCACTATTACATTCTGAGATCAAAATATATTACACTGTAGCATTTCGTTTGTGGAAGATAAAAAGCATCATTTTGTCGATAAAATCGTCGTTGATGCTCGTTTCTCTTCTACCGATTCTTGTTGATCAAGCTACCATGAATATGTGTAGCTAATTTCTCTTTTGTGTCAAGGTTAGATGTAAGTAAACCTTTACTTTGTATGTATATGGATTGATCCTATCTTGTGAACTCTTGGATGATGAATATATGATGATAAACCTTGATTTTATGCTTATTCTTTGTGTTGGTTCATGATTGAGAAATATGCTCCAACTCTTTACCTAGGTTTGTCATCCATCAATGTACATTGGCTAGAGATAGCAATGTGTGTGATGTTCACCAAATATTGAACTTTAATGTTGTCATTTTGATAGTTTGTGTGAGAAATCAACAAAGGATCAAAATGGCAAAACTCACAATATGTGTTAGAGATAAACATATTGGGAGGATATGTGATTGTATTTATCATTTAACCGAGTTCATTAGCTTTATCGATTGTATACGTGCAAAGTGGTTTGTCGAACCCTAACCTTGACATGTTTTTATAAACCATTAAAACAATCTCTTATCCGCTTTTAATTACATTTGAATGCAACCGCTACGAAAACAACCTAAAAACCCTTGTTACTTTAAAGCTTGAAACGTTACAACTGTAGAACGGCTGCGATATCACCGAACAATCTCTGTGGAACGATAACTTAATCCCGAACTCTATTTGTATTTCAACATACACCTATCACTTTAAGGTTTTTAGTGATTATGTGGTGTGTCTCAAGGTGTTGCTCTAGAAAAGAAGTCTCACAGTGTTCAATGCTCTCTAGTGAAGAAAAACAAAACTCTCCCCAACAATGGTATCAGATTCTGGTTTGTGTGAAGGATCGACTCACTTGTATTGAAAGTACTCCCCACAGGTGGTGGGTATGAGGTGTCCCATTGAAGAGTTTATGGCGGTACAAGTGTATGTGGATGAAAAGAGCGTCCTCTTAAGGGGGAGCAATGTGGATAGGCTCACACTTGAGGGGGAGCGTTGATTATAACAAGTGTGAGTAGTATGGGTAATAGTCTCACATTGACTAGAAATGTGGAGACTTGAGCATTTATAAGTGGGAGAACTCATGCACCTATTACCTTAAGATTTTAGGTGAATATGTGGTGTGTCTCTCACAAAGGTGTTACTCTAGAAAAGAAGTCTCACAATGTTCAATGCTCCTTAGTGAAAACAAAAACTCCCCCGACAGAAATTAGGTATGTACTATAAAAAGGAGGATTGTTTCTTCTTATATGGTTTGTTGAAAAATCCAAGATGATTGTTCTTGGTGGTTTAGCTAGGATCTTGTATAGAAAGACAAGTGTTGTCGTGTTCATAGGGATGTAACTATAATGAAATCTCTTTTATGTTGAAAGGGGACTGAAGTACTCTCGGATAGTGAGGGGAATCATGATACATCATTGTGTTCTTTACTTTTTCGCATTTTATCGCTTTCATCACATAAACTTAAATTGGATGAAGGAAAGGCATCTCTAAAATCGAAGAAAGTTTTATATACCTAATTCATCCCTCTTAGCCGCACTCTATAAACTTATAAACCATGGCTATCCAACATTTCCTGCTAAGATCACAGCGGCTGAAAACATGATTCCTTGACTCATCAACTAAAGTGCATCACAGGCAGCTCTCTGCTCCCTCACTTCCGATATGATCTTTCGTTTGAATAATTAATCTCTAGTAGAAAGTCTATCAAGAATCCAACGCCAACCAAAAAACAGCGCATACGACGGAGCTTGGATTTTTCAAACAAAATTAAAAGCTTTGCACAGTCCAGCTAAAACATAATTGATTATTTTATATTTCTGTGCAAATTTAAGATTCTCGTTCTATAACGTGAAAATAAAAATATAAAATTAATTAACAAATAATATTTCTAAAGTAAACCAAATATAATTTGGAAATAGTTTAGCCAGTGGCTATTTGAAAAGAAAAAATAATTGCAAAAACGTGGAACAAAAACATAAGAATATAATCACACGTTGTTATAAATAATATTTGTATACACTAAATAAACAACCTCTAAGAATTAAATGTTCAAATGTTGAATGGTAGTGGAAGTTGATATCATAACTTACACAGCAGAATGGTGCGGTAAACTGGTAGTAGGTAAAAGAACTCAAATTAATCAACGACACGCTTCAAATACATGTAAAAATTACAACTAATATCATACAGTAATGTTGAAGATTAGAGCTTAATCATCCACTAAATTGTACATTATTAGTTGCCAATTTGACTTTGACTTATGAATATTGTCAGTTTAAACCGTTAAGATAGTGATTGGGAGAATACCAACTAGAGATGTGAATATTTTTCAAATCTTTAGTCAAAAAAAGAAAAAAGGTTTTAATAATTTAGACATATTTTGGCACTCCATTGAATATATGTGTTCCACTTCTTGACTTCAAAATCTCATCATTACTATCAGGAAGGTAAAAAAAATTATGAGAATATAAATTATTTATATTATCTGTTTCAATATATAAATTCTCCATGTAAATGTTTTTAGTTTTAATATATAATATTTAATTTTAAATTATTAAGTATATTTATTATATTTTTTATAAATCTGTAATTGAAGATATTAATAACTTGAATTTTGTGAAATTTAAATGAATAAAATTAATATAATCTTTAAAATCTTGTTAATTTGTGTTTTAAAATATAAATTTTATATTAACGAATTTCAAGGTAAAATTTATTATTAAAAAATTAAATATAATATTGTTTAAATGATTTTATATAAAATATTATAATGCATTTTTTAAAGGTACTATTTTTAATTTAAGTTATTAAGTACGGAGATAAGTTAAAGCTAATATTAAATACATTTACAGAAAATAATATTTTATGAGTATCCCATACACAAAATGGATACTCAGTTAACAAGAGAAATTAGAGAAATTTTTTATTTGAAAAATACTCAATAGTAGCTATTTGTAAATTTTTAATATGGATATTGTTTCTAAATATTTATAAGTTAAATAGAATAATACTTTATATGCTATATGTTATTTTAAATTTTAAAATATTTTACATTTTTATAGAGAAAAATGCATATGTAAATTTTGTTTTGTTAATTATGACATTTGGTGATATTTGATTTTTATTTGTAATTAAAAATATATATATTAAAGAATAAGTTGAACATGTCAAACTCCATCTTTTTTATTTAATAATGTATCTTTATTAAAAAAAATACACTAAATGAATATATGAAAATAATATTATTTTTTATGAAGAAAAAATACTATTATTTTTTAATAAGTGTGAGAATGGAGAAATTAGTTTATTAATAAAAGATAGAGATAATACTTAAGTAAGTGTGAAATGGGAACTGTCTCACAGTGTGACACCAACCCATTCAAGAATTCACGCGTAAAAGTTCCAAGACTAAACCATCATCTCATTACTAAATTTCTTCAGGTTTTGTGAAGTGTAGATGTTAGAGAGTTTCTTATTCCACCCTTTTAAAAATACCTCTATTTTCGGATATATATATTCGAATGCATTTTTTTTTACTTAACATTGTTTTTTTTCGGAGCTACATCTATGGAATGTTTTCGTTTATATAGCTCCAGAACAAATTAGAATACATTCGCGTCAGAGTCTCTTCTCCTCCCTCATTCTTCATTTTCCATCTTCTCATTCTCAAACTCTCCATACTCTCTCAACTCAAAAAATCTTTTTCCACCAAACTTCATTATTTTCAATCAAGTTCGACAAGGAGCGTTCATTTTAACGATCAAGAAACACTAACACATTCAAAGCTCGCTATAATCAGTAAGTTTTCGAGTTTCCGATTTATTTTCTAGTATTTCCCGTAAACGAGTTAGAATATAGTTTTAGGGGTAGAAATCCTTAGATAGTTTTAGAAACATAGTTTAGAGACAATGTAGGTATTGTTTGTTGGCTGAAACGGACGACCAGGGCTTCAAAAATCAAATTTCCAAGGGTAAGGGACGCCATTGTCGTAACCTTTGGGTTGCAGGTTGTTCCAGATCTACATCTACGGAACAATTTAACGTTAGGGCACTTCGGTAGATGTCGCTCCAGAACAACCCAAACGTTGTAAATTATGGGTTCTTCCGTTGGTACATCTACGGAACTTGTTCCGTGTTGTGTATATCTGGAAGTAGAAAATGTTACTTTTTTTATTTTTTGTTTTTTGATTTATTTGTATGTAATTGTTTTTTCTTGGTTATTCCGTTGCAGACATTATGGCAGACAAAGACGATAGATTGCGACTTGGACGGGTTTCGCAGCATGCATTTGTGAGACGCGAGCGGAGCCAAGCCACTGTTACCGAGGCCGATACAGTTGAGGCACAGCCTATTGGACAACCTTCTTCATCACATGTCCAGGACACTCCCTCGACCTCGTATCTTACCCCATCATCGACTGCTTCATCCAGGAGGCGTCGGGATTCAGCTGAGGGTTCATCACAGACCCCGTCATCCCGCAGGCCTCGTCGGGATACTCTTGTTCCTCATCCTGCCGATGATGTTGCTCCGGTGCCACCTCCAGAGGGTGATGACCCAACAACGGAGGATGCTGGTCACGACGACGATGATGAGCCTGAGGGTTTCCCAGAGGGTCCCTCAGATATGTCCCTGCTAACAGGGTACGCTGACCATACTGCCATACATATTTGGGATGGAGATGTAATATTACTCAGATTGTTTCTTTTTTTTTCATTGGAAATTTATAATCTGTACCATTGTTTCTTACTAACATTGTTTCTTATATATGGAATTTTTTCAGACTCGTGAGCCGCAGAAGTTCTACAACCATGGGCGGAAGATATTATCTTTGGAGCAGCCACAGGAGGCTTGGTTCCAGGATGTCCTTGCAGCCTCTGATTTGAAGGACCTTTGTGAGATCGGATACAGCCTGATCCACAACAGGATGCTGATGGGATTTGCGAAGAGATAGCATCCTGAGACGTTCTCCTTCCATCTACCGCACGACGAACAGACTATTACACTGGACGACATTTCCTGTCTGTTGCATATACCGACCAGGGGTATCCTCCTCCGTCACGGTAGCATGACGAAGGAGGATGCGAGAGAGATGTTGATCGAGGAGCTTGGGGCTGATCCATTTTATGCGCTTGAGGAGGTAGATAATACCAGAGGGGCTCATCCAGAAACCATCCATACCCTGTACAAATCCACCTTGAATTTTACAGCCATAGACATTCTTGTTCCACACAATCATCCACAAGATCTGAGGCACAAATACACTGCCTTCCACTACACTTTAAGTAAAGTCCTCTTACTTTGAATTAATAACACACACCAAGATAAGTGTGACATCTCCCATCAACAAAGACCCTCACAAAGTAATTCCAAAATAAAATCGTCCTTCAGACTCCTCCACAGAAGCATGTGCACATATGATTCAAACAATTAGCTTCACATGGCTAGAACCATTCATGTCCACACCAATATGCCATCCAACAACCTAATGTCATAACATGTTATCTGACATTATATCCTCATAATATTCAACCAATCTTCACAATCTTGATCAGCATGCAATTTTCACAATATATATACCTTTGCAGCAAAATCCATAGACAAGTACTCCCCCAGTCATGGTTAACTAATGCTCTAGATGAAGATGAACATTTGAGCATACTTGCTGAGCACATGCATTTTGGTACCATTGTCCCTTTCTCCAAAGGCAGTCATTCCCTATCATACTCTTCATCTTCAGATTTCCAAGCAATCAATACCTGATCTACTTCAGTCTTCTCTACATTCTCCTTCCAAGGCAGACCTTCTACTTCATCATTCACCCATATGACTATGTAGACGCTCCTTAGGCATAATGTATGCACCAACCTCCAGAACCAGAACAAAATCATCCTTTACCAAGGATATCCAACCCAAAAAATGTTCTAACATCTGTTAGGACATTCTTGACACATCACATATACCACACACCATGGTTCTAGACATGCTCCACTACTGAACTTACTATCAGCATAGTAATCCAAACTGAACACTGCGTCACCAGCTTGAACAAAGAGAGCTTCAGAAAGCCAGAGAGGACTAAACTCTCATCAAAAGAAGGTATACTTCCATCCTCAATCTAGAACTTCTGCCAAAAGCTCCAAGAGAATTAGAACCTCCTTACATTTTCAACTAAATACTCTTCTGCACAAGAGTAACCAGTTTCAAGCATCCTGCTTGAATGCACACAATGAAACCAACCAAATTCCACCTTTTGATTGATCTCAATCTTCTTCAGAACTCCCACAAGATATCCTGATCCACCTATGAAACCAGATCGTCAAGTCATATGAACTACTTGCTCCAAAGCAAGACATCTTGGATTCACCAAGCCTCTTAGTCATGTAACATCTTCTCAAACCACAGCTCCCGCAAACTGTATGAGATAGATCTTTTTGAAGCATCCATAACTTCCATTACTGTAGATCACCTCTATCTTAAGCTGATGTGCCACATCACCAGCTGAGACTTCTGATGTTAAGCTATATGTCAAAACATTATGATATCCAACTGTTGAATTCAGCTCTTCTTTCTGCCACTTAGAAGAACCTCCTCCCTTTGCAGAAATAGATTGCCATGCTCTCATAGACTTGATTCAACAATCAAGTTTGAGTAGACAACCTCCATCCTGCTCAGAAACTCCGAAGACTTCAAACCTACCACATCTGAATCTTCAGAAAATAAGTAGTCCAAGACTACCCCATAACTATACCAAATAATGCCACTTCTAAATACACTAAAGAACACACAATCTTATTGTTATAATATCAAGATTCTTTTAACCATCATGATTGTTTCACAGAGTTCTCACACACCAACACACCACGAAGAGAAATAAACAGCCACATAAAGAAAAGTATATTCTCAATACTTCAACAGTCCTGCACTTTTACATCAGACATATACACAGTCTCCTGTCAATGTATTTTGTCATTAGTTGAATGCACAACCTTATCAAAAGCAGACAAATACTCAACTCCTGTCAAGGTAACCTTCTCACACAACAGGCATCTGCTGATTCTTCTTCAAAACAAACCATCATGACAACCATTCACACCACAAAAGCATTCCAGGTTAGGTCAGTGTCTTGACCTTTCACTCCTCCCTGAGCAAAGAACTGAAATAATGTTTCAACATGAGTTCCGACATCAGTAATCATAGTAAATCACACTAAACATCTATTATGTATTTGGAGACAACAACCATAGTAATCCACACACATCTCTTACAAGGGACACAAGAGGATTGACCATCAGTAACTGATCAACCTTCAAACCCAAAACATACACACAAACCGGAACCAACATACTCTACATCTCAAGAATCTTCAAACTTTTAATGTTCAGACCTCCTGTCTGTCTTTGAGATGGTGGATGCCATCCTTCTGTACCTAAAGGAGAGAAACCATTGACTGGTCATCACAAACAGCATAGACAAATATGCTTCTCCCAACACTTCAACCTATAAGAATGCCCTTCAATACTTACAAAAAGATGTTCCATTATGTGAGGACCCACATAACTAAACTCCAGCTTTAGAGGAAACTTCTCATGCAGATACCAGGGAACCATAATCCTTTGGTAAAAAAAACACCAACTTCTCCTTGCACAAATCTGAAGTGTTCATCCTATGGTTGGTACACACATATAACTCATTTCAAACAGAATCTGCTCCATGGCCATAAACAAGATTGCAAACAACTGGCTGTTTTGATCAGAAGGAACTTTCAGATATCAGAGAAAATGTCCTTGACATTTGAGCTTGACCTCCACAAAAAAAACAGCCTTTGAGCTTGACCAACATACATATCTAAGACATGTTTCTTGAAGGAAACTTCTTAGACACATAACTCAGATGCCTCCTCTTCCAAGCCAGGAGTAGGTTCCAAACAGATGTGATCAATACACATTTGTTTAGCCCCCAAGCATCTGTTATGCCATACCTTTATCCAACAAGATTCTGTACAATCTGTTGGTTTTATGTTACAACATCTGGTAGGACATAAGTTTTCTTCATAAGAAACACACCATAAGATCCTTTAACACAGCCCAGAGATTGACCTTGTAGGGTTGGAGGCAAGAATAAATTGCTTCTAACTTTCTTCAGATCTCTTTTCAACAAGCTCATATAAGAGTTCCTTTATGAGTGGACTTGGGATGAACCACAAGTATCTTTGGCAACTCTAACAAGCTAGTTGAAGATATCCTCAAGTATCACCACACCATGTGACACATCTTCAGAGGAGAACAGAATGTTACAGCCTTAACACAAAACCACCAGGAATTTTCCATCATATATATATATATATATATATATATATATATATATATATATATATATATATATATATATGCAGCGGAACACACACCAGAAAACTCCTCTACAACCTTCAGGAAAAACATAATAACCCTTGCACAAACACGACACTCCATGTGCACTAGGTCAACATAGGTTTGAAAATAAGTCAAACCACACAGCAGCTCACCACCAAAGCTACAGGCCTGATAACAATAGACAGGTCCAATACACACCCTGTCATGAACAGTCCATCCTCCACATCAAGGGATCATACAAAAATCTCTATGAACTGACCAAGTCCATACACCATTTCAGCAAAACTATCTTCCTTGCTCATGAACCAGAAAGTATCTTCCCTAGATCTCATCCAGAAATAGACAGGATGCCTGCTCTGATACCAATTGAAATTCTGGTATAACAGATCCCTGATGTCCTACATGATGTCGAGACATCTAGTCTGACATAAACAGCAAGGCACTTATAGACAATTAAATAAGTTGCTGAAAAGAAAAGTGCACACAGAATATGTTCACCCAGTTCGGTCTAACAACCTACATCTGGGGGCATACCAAGCCAGGAAGGAAATCCACTATTAGCAGTATCAAATTACAGACTCAACAATCCCAGTTGACAATCTCCTAACTTAATCACTACCCAATGACCCTTCTACCTAAGTCCTCCCTAGGTAAGAGACTCCATCTCACTTCCAATCATCGCAATGATGTCTAGCAGTCAACATCTCAGTCACTGCATCAACAGCTTGATTTCCAACAACTCTTCAATCACAGAAAAGTAGAAGACACACTTCCATGACAATACCTAGACATGACACCCATGACTAAGAACAATACTTAGAGTTGCTTAACAGCTTCCTCCAAGAACAATGCATCTCTTACCTACAGGCTTCGAGATAAACACGATGACCATCCCACAAACCGGGTGGTTCATCAACCAACACGGCCCTTATACATGATGGTTGGCTTCTTAAAATTAGATACAATGCTTCTATTTATAACCTATTTCCCAACTGGATTTGGGCTTTAAATCTCAGCATATTAACTGCTACAAATCTGCAGAAGATTCTGCTACGAAATAGATCTTCAATTAAATCTTCATATCTTTTAGCCTTAAAAACAGCAACAAGATCTGCTCTAAATCTGATTGCAACTGAATATATCTTTACCAAGATATTCACCTACAATCTCTCACTCTCTTCAGCAGAATATCTCTCCAATAACAAAAACACGCAGCCCTAATAAAACAACTCAGACTGATGTTTCATTAACTGATGTCGTGACATCTCCTTTGACATCACATGACAGCAGAACAGCAACACCTTTTATACCAGACTAAGATGTCATGACATCTCCTGCAACATCTGTCACATAACAGCAGCAACTGCTATGCCAGAACCAAGATTTTATGACATACTGTCATGACAGTAATACTCCATATCTGTACTGATGTCTGATTAACATGTCAGGACATCTCACCCAACATCCTGCAATACAAAAACCACAACAGATGGTTTTCTGATGTTCTGTCAACTGATGTCAAAGCATCATGTTTAACATCTAACCAATGTTTAACATCAGACCACAAAACTGCAACCCTGCAACAACTAATGTTAGGAACCAATGTTAAGACATCAGACATATGACATCAACATTGTTCAACTTTGTTTTACCAAAATTCCAGCCAATACAAGAACTAACATTTATGTACTATTTTTTTATGATTATGACATATTACTTCTCATATATATATTATATTATTTTATTTTCGGATGTATGTTATTTTATATTCATCTGCAACAGTTAATTTCCATCTGCGACCAACAAAACTTGATTTTTTTTAAAACCTATTCTGATAAGATTTCGAAGATGCATCTACGAAATGTTTTCCGTAAATGTGTCTCCGGAAGCATCCAGCGTAAAGAAAAAAATGGTGCGCCTGGATGTGTATCTCTGGAAGCAGGGGTCATAAAAGGAATTTTGGGAGGTGCTTAAGAGTATCAAGGGGTGAATTAAGAAATTCTCAGATGTTATCAACAACAACAACCAAAAGGAACTAGAAAGAGAAAGAGAGCAGGTTGTTCAGTTTTTATTTCTATATTTTCACAATATTATTTCTTCTTTTTTTTTGTTGAGGAAAAAAAAGGATAGAAAGGAACAAAAGAAGTAAAATAATTTTTATAAATTATTTATTTATAAACATTGATAATTTATTTATATTAACATATAAATATAATATAAATATAAATAAATGTCATTATTAAATAGAAATAGTTCTCTAATTTAGAATCTAATTCTCAAAAATATAATAAAATGATTTTGGTGGTTAATAATAAAGGCTTTCTATAAAAATAAAAGTGAATTTGTGTTTGTTTATTATAATATATAGTTTAATATAATTTTGTTTTTTCGAGGATAGACAATTTGTCTAATTTTTGAAACCAGATTAAGAATAATTTGATAATAATAATAAATAATACAGAAAGATGTAAAATAACACAAGTGATTGGTAGCCTAGTTCGGTGAAACCACACCTATGTCTGAGAGGCACTCGTCCAAGAAAGGAAATTCACTATTTTGAATTAGAACAATTAGTCGAATAAGAACCTCAAACCCTGTGAAGTTCTATGTCTCTCCCTAATTCTTGTGACTTTCTATTTAAGTCTCCCCCTAAATATGAGAACCCACTCACTTTCTTAAACCACTAACCTCTAGTGATCAACCTCAATAACAAGTATATTTATTGTTGAATTTACAACTCAACTAAGACAAACCAACAACTATGCCAAATTAGTGAAACACATAGTGGTGTACAACAATAGATTCAACATTAATCCTTATGATGCATTAGCGTGGACTACAAGAAACAAAAGACTCATAAACCCTAGGCACTAAGAACTTAGTCTTGTGCATGAAACTCACACCTAAACATGAAAATTGAGTCTCCTTAAATAACAATGTCTTATGGGCTTTTTCTTCTTTGATAATGATCTTATTTCGTCCAGAATTAGTGAAGATATTGTTGAGATTTATTTTCTTCACAAAAATCTCCAAAAGATATGAATTGTTATATTCAAATTCAAATTTCAATCTCCATTTAAATTTGATTTGATCTTCAACAGTTGTCAAATAAATCAACCACACATTACTAAATAAACTGCATCAAATCTGATTGAATCTCAACCAAAATTTTTGCACCAAACAACATCCATCACGGCCTGCTGACCAGGGCCAGATGTTGTACTACACACATGCTAGAACATCATGTTCCACGTCTTGCACCAGCACATCCAAATTAACTATTCTCCATGACTTGTAGATCTTCATTATAGAGAATATCTTGGATAGGATAATTCTGAATCAAAACTGCAATACCATATGTTTGTTGCCAGAGACTAGATGTTGCAGTACACATGTTGGAACATTGTGTTCCATATGTGTTCCTTCTGCACCAGAACAACTTGAACAAACTCCATGTTTTTTTGCATAATGCAGCCAATCTCAAAAGAACCAACATTTAATTTTACTATTTTTATTAACTTCTTTTTGTAAGTCATAATTTATATTTAAAAATAAATATTATATAGAAATAAAATACAAATGGATAGTAAATAACACCATTAGATTTTTTTAACAACATTAATTTTCTCAATTATTAAAAAAAACAATATGAAAAATAGTAAAGTATATTAGAATTAAGTTGATTCGATGAATAATATTCATTTATTTTGGCATCAGTAATGTAGTGCCATATTTGCAAATAACCTTGTTTAGGGTGACAGTTTGGGACGGCCCGAGGAAAGGGCGGCGGCGACGTGAGGCCGTTTAAAGGGAGGTATCGCCTCACCCTCAGGTTTTCCTCTCCCCTGGGGAAAAGAAACGTGGAATAAGGTGTGTCTTGGATAAAGAGAAAATAATAGTCGTTATTGACCCATGTCTCCCTTGGGAATAGGGATTCAATTGTCCACCTTTTGACCAGGTGGGCGATGACCTTTCCCAAGGAAACCCTAGGGATCAAGAATTCCTATAAATACATTATCCCTCAAATGGATAAGAGAAAGATTCTTAAGTCATACACACTTACTACTACTTAGAGAGCTCTGCGCTCCTAGTAGCCCCAACATCGTAAAGATAATCGCTCGCCTATAACCTAGCAGCATCGGCCACCAATAAGGCCAGTCACTTCACATGATCTGGTCCATCAAATAGCCTAAAAAACAACTATAAAGGGCTATTCGCGCCCGTGAGCTAGCCCTCACCATCAAACGTGGCCGTTGAGACTCTTTGCCTTTGCAAAGGGAACATGTGCACACCTGAACTTTTTGGAAAGTACAGTGGCGCTCACCATAGGGCCTGATAAAACTAACCTGGGCCATACCTTCCACTCCAATCATGTCGTCCCCTATTTACTTCCTGGAGATAACTAAGAGAATCCTACACCATGCTCTGAGCCACTCGACAAAGATACGCAAGGTAGGTGTTCGCGACGAACATCATATCCTCTGGTCATCCTAAAGCACTACTAGAAAAAACTAAAATAATGACGGAATTTAGAGATGAAAAACATTCAGTCTCTAACAGAGACGGAAATAGAGACGAAATTTAATGTACAAAGACCGAAATGTATTTTTTTAAATTAGAGAAGAATTTTAGAGATGGAATTGACCGTCTCGAATTATTTCCGTCTGTAATTCCGTCTCTAAGATATTAAATTTTGGTTTTTATTAATTAACATTTATTCAGAGACAGATATTAGAGACGATAATATTTAGGGTTAATACATATTTTCACCCCTGCCATATGAGCGTGTTTTGAAAAACCCCCCTGCGAAAAAAAAAGTTGCAAGATTGGCTTTAACAAATTTCAAAAGCTACCATTTAGACCTTCATCAGGCCACATCATCAAAAATAATGATGTGGCAGTCATTTTTTTAATTTTTTAATGAAAAGAAATTCCACATCATTAATAGGCTTTGTGAAATGACTCTTATACCCCCACTTTTTAATTTTTGTTTTTATTTAGTTTTATTTAGTTTTTCTTTTATTTAATTTTTTTAGATTTTATTTAATTTATAATTTTTTTATTTATTTAATTTTTTATTTAATTATTTTTCGTATTAATTTTATTTATTTAAATTGTTATTTTAAATTATCAAAATATTAAATTTGAGCCTAAGCCCATTTTTATTTCAATACAAACACACATACTCCAAGACAATTTTCAATTCATTAATATATATTATTGATTGGTATATATACACTTGTTTTTCTTCCATACCAACCGATGTGGGACTTGTTCTCACCTTAGCTTCCTTCCCTACCGCATAAACATGTGCTCTCACTATCAAAACTGTTTCTTTTTCTTGCAGGTGCGAAAAACGTGAAAAACTGGAAGTACATAACAATAGCTTATGGAGGAGCTCTTGTACCTTTTCTATTTCTTTCACACATACTCACCGTGGTTTTACAAATTGCAAGCAATTATTGGATGGCTTTGGCAACTCCTGTTTCAGCAACTGCAGAACCTGGTATTGGAAGCTTTACTCTGATGGTTGTCTATGTAATAATTGGAGCTGTTCGATCTCACATCAATTGAAACAAACCTGTTAAGACTGCTTATATGTTGTAGACAATGATCGTGTCCATTTATGAAAAGATCAATGTTGTTTGCCTCAAGAACTAGTAAAAGTTGGTTTACAAGCTCTTCTGTATCACCATGATGACCAGCACTTCTAATTGTATGGTGACCTACCACAATCTTCCACTTTGCATTTGATTGCTTTAGAGTCGAATCCAAGTCTTATATTGAAGGTGCATGTAACATGATTTGTATGTTTCAACTTTTTGCAATTGCTATTTCGATATTCATCCATCTTTCGAGATAATATGTACCTGTTCATATTCTGTGTGATTTAAATCCTGTGTAAATTTCAATATGATAACAATAGATCGCATTAATGATTCTCACATTAAAATTGTTTGCACTGGTTACGCTCGGGACTTAGGAAATTGTTGAAGTGTGAAACTGTATTTTTGGTCACATTTCATGCCAATATGTATTAAAATCTTAATCTTATTTAAACAAATTACAGGTATTTTTCTCTTTACTTTCAAAAGTGTTAAGTTGTATCTTTACTATCTAATTTATTCATGTTCAAAGTGGTTGATGGTTTTTTCCATACAGGTCAAACTTTCAGTTCATCTGGCCTTGGGAAGAGTAGGCTTATGTGTTAGATCTCCTTTCAGTTCATCATGTTGATGTTTCCAATGGTTACTTTCATTATATTTTGTGCAGAGCATTGAAAATGCACCTGGCTTAGAAGAATTGCTTCCTCCGAAGGGTGGACCAAATATCAATCTCGGTGTAGAAGATGGTAAAGAAAACAATGAACACATGCTGTCTGGAAATCTCAACGACATGGTTAAAGGGAAGGCACCTGTTCGTGAAATTATCTCATGGATTGATGAAAGTGTGTCTTCAAATAATAGTCTAGAAGTTACACTCAGAGTTGTCATACAAACTCTTCTCAATATTGGATCCAAGAGTTTCACTCATTAGATAACTGTATTAGAAAGATATGGGCAAGTCATTGCATAAATATGTCCTAATGAAGATAAGCAAATTATGTTGATAGCTGAAGTCAGTTCTTTCTGGAAGAGTAACACCCAAATGACTGCAATAGCAATTAACAACGTAGGATCTTGAGCAAAACCATAAGCTATTGTTATGTACTTCCAGAACACTTTAAACCCAACACTACCCTTTTCGCGTTTTTCGCACCTGCAAGAAAAAGAAACAGTTTTGATAGTGAGAGCACATGTTTATGCGGTAGGGAAGGAAGCTAAGGTGAGAACAAGTCCCACATCGGTTGGTATGGAAGCAAAACAAGTGTATATATACCAATCAATAATATATATTAATGAATTGAAAATTGTCTTGGAGTATGTGTGTTTGTATTGAAATAAAAATGGGCTTAGGCCCACATTTAATATTTTGATAATTTAAAATAACAATTTAAATAAATAAAATTAATACTAAAAATAATTAAAGAAAAAATTAAATAAATAAAAAAATTATAAATTAAATAAAATCTAAAAAAATTAAATAAAAGAAAAACTAAAAAAAACTAAATAAAAAAAAATTAAAAAGTGGGGGTATAAGAGTCATTTCACAAAGCCTATTAATGATGTGGAATTTCTTTTCATTAAAAAATTAAAAAAATGACTGCCACATCATTATTTTTGATGATGTGGCCTGATGAAGGTCTAAATGGTAACTTTTGAAATTTGTTAAGACCAATCTTGCAACTTTTTTTTTCGCAGGGGGGTTTTTCAAAACACGCTCATATGGCAGGGATGAAAGTAGGTATTAACCTTAATAATTAAAATGATACAAAAGCCGTCTCTAATTCCGTGTTTAATTGGAAAAAAGTCTAGAGACCGAAAATATCCGTCTCTAAGTAAAAAAAATAATTTTTACAAAATTTATTATGTGCATTCAAACCTCTTTAAGTTTAAATTAAATTCTAGTCAACATATTTTTTATTTTAAATAATTAAATATATTTTCTAATATTTTGAATTTGTTTGACTTTTTGGGAATTACCTCACACAATTTTATTGTTCTCTTACGTCTTTTATTAATGTTTTTTATTTTGATGATATAAATTTTGTATAATTGTGTTTTAAGTACACATTTAAAAGTTATATATATATATATATATATATATATATATATATATATATATATATATATATATATATATATATGTGTGTGTGTGTATTTAAGAATATTAATTAATTTCTTGAATAATATTTTTTACTTAATTATTTATTTAAAGTTTAAATTTTTTAAAAATATTATAATTTTTTTATTTAAAATTATAGAAATAAAAAATAAAAATAGAAATGAGTGTGGGAAGTTATTCTTATCAATTATAAATATTTCACAATTAATATTACTTCATCAAATCATTAACAATATAGGGTATAATCCGAGGAGACTTTCTTTGTGGAGAGGTTTGGTTGATAGGATCAAGAAGCGTCTTTCTAATTGGAAGGGTCGTTTGCTTAGTGTATGGGGCAGAATCACTCTCCTAAAATCGGTTTTATGTTCATTATCAATCTTTATGTTATCTTTTTATAGGATACCGGTCAAGATTGCCAAAGAAATAACCTCTTTGCAAAGTGGTTTTTTATGGGGGAGTACGGAAGACCGGAGACGAATTTATTGGATAGGATGGAAAGATGTGTGTTTGCCAATGGAGAAAGGTGGCTTAGGTGTGCGTTGTATCGAGGATTTTAATGCAGCGCTACTTCTTAAATGGAGGTGGAGAATTTTGCAAGGTTTGGAATCGTTATGGTATAGAATCTTAAGAGCCCGTTACGATGACATTTGTTTGAGTATGATTTCAGCAGATCCTGATCTTCGGTATAGCTCCACTAATTAAGTGTGGTGGAAAGATATCAGGAATATTGATAAAAAATTCGTTAAAGACTTTTTCGCGGAGAATTGTAGGGTGGAATTAGGGAATGGGTACATCACATCTTTTTGGCATTCTAAGTGGATGGGCAATCTTAGTTTGAAGGATCAATTCCCGGATTTATTTTCTGTTTCTAGACTACAATATGCAACGGTAGCCGGTATGAGAGGTTGAACGGAAGGGGGCTGGAGTTGGGGCGATTTTGGTATCGATAACAATGTAGACTCTGTTTTAGAAGATAGCAGACTGGTTTTAAGGAATTTTATTTCTTCAGCAGGGCCTGTTTCTAATAGTCGGGATAAGTTTTCTTGGCTTCCCGATCCCGTTACAGGATTTACCGTCAAATTTTGCGCGACGATACTGGCTGGTAGTAGGCTCCCTGCAGTGGATTCCCACTCGAATAGCTCGGACGGATTTGCTGGTCTTCATGGTACAACACCTGTTCTTGTTTCGGTAGATGTTACCCAAGCTGCTGATGAGTTTAGGAACAATATTGCTACTGATGTTATTAACAGCACTGTGTCAGCCTTTGCTCCTGTGGGAAGCAGCCCCGAAACTGAGTATTCTCTCAACATTGCAGCTGCTGTGGTTGATAACACAGTTCCTGCTTTTTCTGCTTTTCCTTCTGCAGGTACAGATCCCTTTGCAGGTAGAAGCCGGGTGAGGTCCTGGGGTGGTGTTACGGTGAATGGTGGTGGCCGGGTCAGCAGTAGTCGGGGTGGGGGTCGTGGATCAGAAGGCGAGTGGAGGAGGTTTTGGAAGACGGGAGCTCCTTCGCGGATAAAAGCGTTTGGGTGGCGCCTTTTTTGGGAAAGACACCCTACTAAGGATAATCTCATGTATAGAGGTATCAAATTTAATGAAGCTGAATCTCTCTCTGTGTTTTGTTTGAATTATGTAGAAAAGGTGGAGCATGTGTTCTTTAGTTGTTGTGTGGTGAGGTTAATTTGGAGGGATATAAGGGAGTGGATTGGTTTTGTAGATAATATTGATGACAATTCGGAGTGTTGTAAAGAAAGTTTCGCGAGTTGGTTCCTTTTTTGCAAATCTCAGGGAGTGAAAAATGGGAAATCAGGAGTGGTTTGGTTGGCACTTTGTTGGAATATTTGGATAGCTAGGAATGGATCCATTTTTTAGAACAATTCTTGGAACGTTTTCGACATCGTTTGGAATGTTAAGATTACGGCTTGGAAGTGGTCTTTATTAGGCGAAATTGCTAATCCCAACTGTAATTTTTATGATTTCTGTAAAAATCCATTGTTTTTTCTATCATAAAAGCAATTGGTTAGCAATCTCTTTTTGTTCGAGCTGTTTTAGCTCGATTCTTTTGTAATCAGGTTCGAGAACCCTTAGTTCTCACTTTATTGGATAACTTGCTTACAAAAAAAAAGTAGTGTATTTAAATACATAACAATTTTTCACAAAACATACTTGAACAATGGTTTTAATATGCTTAGTGATTCATCCTCAAGTATAGTTTTAAATGCCTTTTTCCAATTACCCTAACTTAATATGCTTAGTGATTTTTATGGCCGATGCTTTTATTGTTGTGTGTAGTAAATATCAAATTTAAAAATATTAAAAGTATTAGAGTTAGTTTTCATGTAACAAATTCGAACATGTTTCCACACATAAAATTAGAACACCATATACTTATTTTGATCATTTTGTTGGTACTGAATAGGTGCGGTTAACTGTCAAAGTTTCAAGAATTGAAGCAAAAAGATTGGAGAATGGGAATCAAATTGGGACTGTTTGTATTCGATTTTGTATCTTTGAAATGTATGCAAACTGGGACTGTTTGTATGTGCTTTATTTATGCATATGAGTTGATAATTGATATTGTTTTAAATGTATGCAAACTATTGCAGAAGTGAAGTGAGAAAATTTTGAAGAAGTCAATAAAAGCTAAAAATATTGCATGACTTTTGATTCAAGTCCAAGTATATCGTATATAGGGACGGATTTAAGTGTGTTAAATTGATTCAAGTCCAAATATATAGTATATTCCTTTTTTTACCTATAAGTTCATGATTTTTATTATGTTCTGATTCAAAATATTTTATCTCTTAGATTTAAAATATATGGATTTATTTATATCAGGTTGATGTTGGATGTTAGATATTAGATGCTTCAAAGAAAGATTTCAGAAACTGCAAAAGACTACAAATTTTCCACTGTAATTATTACTGTCAATTTTTCATAGAAATATGTTAAATTATGTCAATATATATTGCTAAATTCTATAGTGAATATATGTTGCATAATTGCATTGGATTCATCGGCTTCGTATAAAAAAACCATTATAGACTAGAATTCTGTAATAGATATATGTTGAATTATGTGAATATATGTTGTAAAATTCTATAATGAAAATATGTTGCATTATGTGAATTATGTAAGTGTTGCAAAATTTTATAACAGATATATGCTGAATAATAATATTGTTGTTTCTGATATATGTTGAATTCTAATATTATTGTTATTTTTGGGTCAAAATATTTGATTAATCTATTAACTAGAAATACACGACCGTATTAACTCGAACCTTTCTAAACTGACTCTAAAATTAGGCAAAAATAGAATGGTACTTGTGAATATGTGTGGTTTTGTAGGGTTTAGCCAAGAAGAACACCAGTTGCACACAAAGAAAAACCATGCCCTACAACTTTCGCATCGCGACCAAAAGCCTCACTACGCGAAAGTCGCTATGCGAAAGTGGAGTGAGCGCCACCTGTAACACCCCAAATTTGTAAGAATATTTATTTAATTTATTTAAATATAATATTCGTGAATTTTGGTAAATTTTGGTGGTTTGTATTGATGTTGGTATTTTGTTGAGTTTTGGTTATTTATTTAAATAATAGTATATAATATGAAATATATTGTATTATTATTTATTTAAATAATATTAGATGAATTAAGGGTAAGATGGACTTTTGAGGAGGATTAGTGAGGGTAAATTGGGGAAAGCCCAATTTAGAGGCCCAAGGGTTAGGTTTAACAAAAAGGAGAATTTGAGAGGAATAAGATTCATTTTTAAATCGTGAAAAGAAGAGAAAAGACCAGAGCTCCGAGGAAAGAGGGAAAAGTTTAGGATTCGAGAAAATTTCCAAGAACTCAAGAGAGAAAGGCTTGGAATCGACAGTCTAAGGTATGAGGAGTATTGTTTTTCATTGTTTTCAATATAGGGATTCGATGTATTTAAAGTGGATTTTGAGGTTTATGTGATTTTTGTGGGTTTGTGAGTAAACTGAGGAAGTTATGATGTATTAGTGAGGTTTATGTAATTTTTGTGGGTTTATGAGTAAACTGAGGAAATTATGATGTATTAGTGAGGTTGATGTGATTTTGTGGGTTTATGAGTAAACTTAGGAAGTTATGATGTATTAGTGAGGTTTATGTGATTCTTGTGGGTTTATGAGTAAACTGAGGAAATTATGATGTATTCGTGCGTTGATGACGAAGGTGAAAGGGTTGTGAGGACTTTGGGGGTATTGGGGTATTTTGAGGGTTTATGTGATTTTGAGGCTTAGAATAGTGTAATGAATTTGTCTAATAGTCGTAGGCTTTTATGCCCTTGATGCTATGATAGTGTATGATGGGTAATAGCATATTTATGATAAAAATCCCTAATTTCCATGGTGGTTGTTATATGATGATTATATGATGAATTAGTGTGCCTTATATGTGTATTCATTTTCTTTTGAGGATTGAACTTATATCCATCAATTTCAAAGGTTTTAGGCATAATCTTAAAATAATGATTAGATGGTTTAATTGTGTTAAAATTGTAAATTTACTTGAGATAATTACAGTATTGGATGGGTTGTAATTTTCTGAGAGTTTGGGTTTTTACATAATTGAAATCGGAGGTCCGGAAGGCCTCCAACGGTGAAAAATGCAGAAAATTCTGCATGATGTCCGTCACGACTGTTCATGTTTTCGGTCGAAATCGTTTTGGTCATAACTTTTGATCCGTAAGTCCATTTTGATCCCCGTTCAAAGCATCGAAAAGCTAATGAATAGATCTATAACATAGTATAGATAAGAGAATTGGTTGCCCAATATTTTTATATCGAATATGTTTGGGAAGTCAATTGTGTATATGTTCTATTAATGGATTATTGTGTTGTTTGCTGGCGGTTGTGAAATTATTTATGGATAATTTATCGAATACTTGTGTGTGTGTTTTGATGTATGAATTACCACGAGTATATTGATGATTATGAGATGTTTATACATGATGTTTGATGATTAGATGATGATATGAATTACCACGAGTATGTTGATGATTATGAGATGTTTATACAGGATGTTTGATGATTAAATGATGATGTGAATGACCATTAGTTATATTGATGATTATGAGATGATGATACATGACTATTTTGATGTGAATTACCATGAGCTATAGAGATGATTATGAGATGACGATTCATGATGTTTAGATGATTAAATGATGATATGGATTAACATGAGATTTTGATGAATGATGATGCACGTAATGACTTTTTGTTGATGATGATGATATTGACGTTGTGCATCATGCATTCATAGCATTATAGGACTTCGGTCCAGTGAGTTAGACTACGGTCTATTGACGATTATAGGACTTTGGTCCAGCGGGTTAGACTTCGGTCTATTGTGGCTTCAATCCTATTGTGTGGATGTGAGGTATTTTGACGTGCTCCGGTTCTTGTTTGGAATCGATCATATTGACGAGGATCTTTGGAGGGTTATAGCCTAGTGTCCATAAACTTTGATGAATTGGTACCCCATGCATGAGTCTTGTTGTGCATTGCATTCATGTGGCATCTTGATGTGATTTATGATGTTGTGACTTTTGATGCTTTTTGATGACCCTGATGATGTTGTATATGATAATGACGCCTTTTTATGCATATCCTGTTTTTATATTGATTATAATGAATTTT
Organism: Lathyrus tuberosus; assembly: GCA_022829125.1. Classification (NCBI taxonomy): domain Eukaryota; kingdom Viridiplantae; phylum Streptophyta; class Magnoliopsida; order Fabales; family Fabaceae; genus Lathyrus; species Lathyrus tuberosus. The sequence continues at coordinate 6,150,400 of JALAZF010000103.1, forward strand.
GATTACTCACCTTGCCTGTTTGAATGTTGCCTCCACGTGGGTAACGTGCAGATGATCAGGCTTAGCGGTGGATGCCTTCGAGGACCTTTTGGAGTTTTTAGTGTTTTTGGTCGACGTAGAGGGTCTTGCTCTGATAGTGTAACATCGGGTTGGATCGTTGAGTCGAAACATGTTATGTTGATATTTTGTTGTTAATTGATTATTATGGTTTTTATTTTAAAACCTTTTGATTTTGGATTATTGTGGTTACGGTGGTTCCGCTGCTAATTTTGATGGCTTTTGAATATTTTGAGGAAAACCCGTGTTTACGGAGCAAATGTTTTATTTTGAGTTTATTGAGAAAATGTGCACCCTTCTGAGGTGATTTTTACTCTGATAATTTGTGTATTTTTTCGTGTATATTTGTGGGGTAGAAAAGGGTGTTACACCACCAAGTTAAAACAGAATCAAAATAACCAAACTTCGCTTGAAGCAAAGGAAGCGAGAGAAAGCGAAGGATTTCGCTTGAAGATCGCGATGTGATGTAAGGCGAAGGTCGCGTCGCAAGGAAAGGCGAACAGAAACAGAATCAAAAAGGCCAAACCTCGCTTGAAGCAGACAAAGCGAGAAGAAGCGAGCAAAGTTCGCATAGCGAAGTTTGGCAGTTTCTGAAAGGCAGTTTGAAAATTTGAATCTTAATGGAGAAGAAAAGGAAGTCCGCATAGCGAACTTTCTCTCGCTATACGAACTCAGGCGGCCAAAAACACTATAAAAGGAGATCAAAGCCAATGCAGAAGATCATCTCATGTTATCTTAAATATAGTTTGTAATAGTTATTAAGAAAGTGTTGTAATAGATATTTAGGGGAGAGAATCGAAGAATCGAGCTGGATACGCATCAAGGATCGAGAAATCGTCATTGATGCTCATTCATCTCCACTTCTTACTTTTTGTACAAGCTACCATGAAAATGGATAGCTAAACTCTCTCTCTTGCTGGATTGGAAGAATCTACCGTAACCGTGTGTATACGTACCGATTTTAATTTTAATGCAAGCATGTTTTCATTAGTATTGATTCTATCTTTTCCTTATTATCAAATCTTATGAATTTGGCGTATTAATGAAAATTGATCTCGACTTCAGGAATTAAAGATATGAATCTATTAAGCTCTGCTTTCTAGACATAAAATTAGGTTTAATATCGAATTCAAATACTCGTTCTTTATACGGTCTATTTGTTTAATCAGTTGAGACATCATCGATTCAACAAACCGATTAGAATCTATGAACTTTTTATGTAAATATACATATTTTTTGGCAAAGTATATGGAAATATGAAAGAAAACATGATTACGTCATAATTAATTGGTAAATTGCATACGTGAACGGTAGAGGAAATCCAATCCCTGCAAGATAACTTATCATATCACCATCCCGTTTAATTTATTCCGTTTTGTTTTAATTGTTTCATAGTACTTTAAAACATCTAAAGACTTTCCAATAACTTTCACTTAAATTATTTTAATAATCTAAAATGTTGGTAATATCACTCCAATCTCTGTGGATACGATAACACAATACTTACTTTGATAAACTCAACATCAAAATGGCGCCGTTGTCGGGGACTGGCGTTTAGATATTACGAATACAACGATTATTGTCATCTTTTAAGTTTGTACATTTGTTAAATAATTGTATATATATTTGCAACCATTATCTATCTTACTTTTCCCTAACATTTGTTGGTTAGAAATTGCAAAGCTTTGTGTATGCGAGGTACGAGCTCAAGGGAACTAGTACCTTTTGATCCCGAGATCGAAAGAACAACCCGAAAAAACAAAAGACGTACAAAGAAGCAAAAGCAATTAACCAAAAACAAGAAGAAGGAATCCAATTATGTTTCATCAACACCCCCAACAAAATAAAAAATGGCAGATGGACCTGAAGTTGTCAACGGTGGACCTTGCTGGAGCAGTCCAAGACGACGAACTCGTCTTACCACCACTCCAAATAACCGACAGGCTAAGATGAAAACGGAACTGCTGCAGATTATTTACGCTAATCCTTTTGCAGGTCTAGACCATGAAGATCCTTACAGTCATCTCACCAAATTTTACGAGCTAGCCGACACATTAGGAGCACCAGAAACTGAAGAAGAGACAGTCTTTATGAGATTGTTTCCACATTCTTTGATCAGCAAAGCAAAGGATTGGTACTTGGACCAACCAACTGACATCATGGCTAATTGGAACATTCTCAAAGAACACTTTTTGAATAGGTTCTTCCCACACAACAAATTTATGGATGCCAAAGCAGCAATTGCCTGATTCGCGCAAAGTGCAACTGAAACTCTTCGTGAAGCATGGGAATGCTACAAATCTATGTTGCGGAAATGCCCTAATCACGAGTTTGATGAGCTCACATAAATCCATATTTTCAGAAATGGACTTCAGCCACAGCTCAAGCTCTTACTTGATGCAATTGCTGGTGGATCTTTGTTATCTAAAAGCGCAGAGGATGTTGTATCTATCGTCAGCCGTATGGCTTTAAATGATCATCAGGTGCAGTACCATCGGGGCACGACACCAATATAACCTGGAATTATGGAGTTAGGTACAAATGACACAATCTTGGCACAAAATAAGATACTTACTCAAACAGTGGAAGAATTGACAAAGCAACTACCCAAACTTCCACAACAGTTGAAGGAGATGCACGGCTCGGCAAATGCTTTAAAACAAGTAGCCTTTTGTGAGTTTTGTACTGTAATACCCTAATTTTTACCCCTAAGATCCCACATATCATTTGCATTTTTGCATACCACAAACAAGATCACCAGTGTCCCTGTGTTTTTATTACTTGCTTTATATTTGTTTATATTTACTAACCTCTAACCAAAATACCAAAAATATTTTGCAACTTTTACTTTCTTCTTCTTCTCTATGTGTTTAGGGTTTTGCAGGAAATTGATGGCAAAGACATGGCTTGGAGATTGTGTGGCTATTCAATTGTGGTTGAGGTCAGATGGAAGTTTGACCTAATCTTGATCAAACTATCAAGAGATTGCTTCAATATCAAATTGGTTGTGGCAGTGGGCTATTTCTCAGGCAACATGTATTCAAGGATAAGTTGTTTTGTGTTGGAATTCATCAAGCTTTCAAGCAGTGTTCTTTGAGAAGTTTGGTCCAGGTTATCATAATCAAGATTTACCAGTCCAGATTGGGTTCATCTGTGGATTTATTTTTCCAGAGATTTATTCAGACATATTTGAAGTGATCCAGAACTTTTTATCAAGAATTCAGAAAAATCAAGGTTGACAGTCATGGTTTCAGTTGCATTTTGTTCAGTGGTAGTTGTGTGGCATATTTTATCAGAGGCTTGTGATTGGTTTTGGGCTAAAAATAAAGATTTGTTATCCAAGATCCATATCCATTTCCATTTTGGTTATCCATCTACTAAACCATATTCCTTATCCCTTTTTTTTTATCCATTATCCACTTTTAAATATCCACTTCATAAACCATTTCTTTTTTTAAATAAATTTCTAAACCATTTTTTTACCCATATCTTTTTTTTCCTAAATCAATTATCCACATTTCAACCATTATCTTTTTAATCCAATTATCCATTTTTCTAAACCAAATTCTCTAAACCATTTTAATCCAAAATCCATTATCCAAAATTCACTTTTTATCCAATTTCCAATAACTCATTTCAAGATCCACATTGCAAATATTCACACATTATACATATTCAACTACCATCTAAACCAAATTCACCAAAATCCCAATTAGCTTTTTCTTTAATATCTAATAACCATGTTTTTTTAAATCCATTTCACATTTATTTCTTTTCAATATACAATTTTCTCTAAAAGAAATCCAAGGGCCATTTCTTGAATAAAAAAAGGGAAGTAGATTACAAGAGCAAAGTTATCACGACCCACTACCATTCCAGCCTCATTTCAAGCCGTCAACGTCTCGTACAAGCCTTACCAATTCGCAAGCTGCAAGGAGGCTTCACAAACTGAGCCAAGCTGCTTCTCAAAATAAGCCATAAGCTACAAACGAAAATTCCAAAAAAAAAGATGTCAAAAGTTCAATTAAAAAAAAGCATCACACGGCCAAGATTAAAAGCAAAAATTCTGCACATAAGCTGCTACATGATGGAACCAAAACGCAGCTTTCATGAAAGCAAAACGGCATGGAAATTCAATTGAAACGCCGCAAAGTTCACGCATAAACTCATTGAACATAACGCAGCAAATAATAAAAAACGGCAACAGAATTTTCAATTCAAAACTCACCTCCAAATTCTATAAATAGGACTCATTTCTACACAATTCCTCAAGCTTTCACAGCCCCAAAAACTCTATCAAAATCACAACTCAAACCACCGATTCAAAGGGTTCAACCGAAATCTCATTTTTCACTCATAAATTCTCATCACTCCAAACAACAAAGAAACTTACATAAATCAACAACAACCACACTCATTCAAGGCAAGGAAGAAGAGAGGAAGAATTTAAAGAGTGCTTACTTGATTTTTGAAGGTAGTGAGAATTTTTCCGGCGAAGCTTTCGACACTGTTTCTTTTGATTACTGCACTGTTGTATGAAATCGTTTGCATATTCTTGATCTACTCTTCATTTTGATCACAACCGTGTGATTTCATTGTCCCGTCGCTACCGTGAAGTTCTGCGCACCACCGTCCCTCTCCGCCATGAATAGTGCCACGCGATGAAGAAGAAGATGATACTTCATTTTTGCTTTTCTGATTGTTTATTTTTACATTTAACTTCTTTTTTCTTTTTTTTTTGTTTTATGTGTTAATGTGACATTTGGGCTTGGCCTGTAGTTTTTTTTATTCACCATCACCTTTCTTTTTTTGATACACCTCCCTCTCCTTTTTTCTTTTAATTTTTCTTTTACGTTTTATTTTCACTTTTTTTTTCTTCCTTTTTTTTAGTGATTTCTAAAAAAAAGTAGATCTGAATTTTTTTTAATTCTGGTGTTATCATTTGTTTTTTTTATGTTACTTTAAAGAAAAAATTCTTGAAAATGATTTGAATACTTTGTTCTTGATCTTATTTTCCTTTTGATTTTGGCTTTGGATTACACTTTTAAAGGTCCTATTCCTCTTTAAATTCATTGGACTTAGGGTGTAGATGAAGTTGAATAAATGTTCACTAATTCAAATCTATCTTTAAAGTGAATTGTTCAATTCACTTTAGGTGCTTTGAGTTAATGATATGTTTAGCACTTTAATCCACCAAAATGAGTGGATGAACTTAAAGATGGAGTTGTCTTGAATTTGTAATTCAATTTGGTTTCCTCTTTTCATCATCTCTTTTCTTTTTGATCAATGAAAGTCAAAGATATTGGAATTCTTTTGTTGAATTTCGATCGAGACGAAATCGCTACCATTTTTTTCTTTTCATGCGGTATCGCTTTCGGATGACGATCTATATATTGTCATCTAGCGTACATTATCACATAGAGTTATTGACCGGCCTCATTGTAGGGTAATTACTCCGTAAATTACTCGGCGATTGCTTAACATAGCGCAATATTTGTCCCAAATCAGAAAACTATCAAGAATGATTTATTATTTGTCTTATGGTTCACAACTCATGAAACTTGTTGTTAGGAGGCTTTGGTCTTATCAATCCTCTAATGAGTTTCATCAACCTTGACCTAAGTGCAATTATTCAATTGTTATTGATTACTAACTCTAACAACTAATCACTAACTTACTAACAATTTTATTATATTAATTTTGTTTATGTTTCCTTCTCGCTCCCTATCTCTCTTTTATTCCTTTTTATGCTTCATTATTATCATTTCATATCATGTTTATGTTTCCGCAATTTTTCCTTTGTCCGTTGGACATATGTTTATGTTTCCACAATTTTTCCTTTGTCCGTTGGACACATGTTTATGCTTACGCCATTCTTCTTTTGTCCATTTGGACTTAAAACATTAATAAAGGATTAAACCATAAAAAACTTAATTCTCCTCATCTTGGACTATTGGTTACTATCATATGCTTTGGAGTGATCTCTTTATGGACCTCTTGTGAAGTAATATTGGACTTATGGACCTAGAATTAGGACATCTTATCCATTTGCTTGGAGTATTGATTGAAGAATTGCCTTTATGTGGCCGATTTGCTTAAGGATGGAATTCTTGTAATATTGCTTTGAAGTGGCTCCATTTTGGTTAGATCATTCTTTTCCCTAGCTTTTTCTTTATGCACTAGGATAGTCACTTCTTCTCCTCCCCATTCTTAAATTTTCAAAATCCTCTCCTTTTTTCAAAATCTTCTTCTTGTTTTCAAACTAAAACCGCTTTCATAATAAAACCTTGACTTTTGTCAAGTGACTTTTTAAACTTTGTTTTCTTTTATAAAAGTCAATCCATCCTAAATCCTACTTTGACCATTTCATCAAAACATAAAAAATACAAAACTCATCCAAAATTTTTTTGTGCTTTTATGCACATTTTTCTTTTAAACTTTTCAAAGAGAATTAGACATGAGTCATTTTTTTTATGAGATGTAAAACTCCTAACCATGGTATTTTGTTGAAAGTATGGTCGTTTTCCACTTAGATGTTGAAGTGATTAGTCTTGTTGATGTTAATCCAAGCAAATCCTCCATCTTAATGTGATGCAAATGCCACTTTCCCATACCTTTGGGTAATTAGTTGAGTATTCTCTCTTGAGAATGACGGGTTATCTTTTTCAAGATAAAATAAGCCATAACCAATAATTTTCATTCTTTGTACCACGAACTACGGGGTTTTGATCCTACATTGCACATCGTGGGTACGTAAGCATGAGGCGATAAGTCTCTCCAAACACAAAAATATTAAAAAATAATTCTCCTCTCATCTCCTCAATCTCTTTACAAGCAAACCATTTTCAGACCAAAAAGCATGAATACATCAAAGGGCTCCTATAGAGTACTATAGATGTATTGGGTTCATAAAACCTTCCCTTTACATAACCAACCCCCCTTACCCTTTATCTCTTCGTTCTTTTAGGACTCTTTAGGTTTTGTTCGCTCTTTTTCCATTTCCTTTTTGGATGAAAATAAAAGTGCGGTGGCTAGTCTTGTTTATTTTTTAGTTAAGTTAATCGATAGCTTACACTCACAAATTTCCCCGCTACAGAAAAGTGGCGACTCTGCTGGGGAAACATTGACCTCTTGCTGGTCCATCCCTTGAGGGGTTTAGCCTACTTTGATTTATTTACTGCTTTTTGTTTGATTTGCTTGTTATTTGTTTGTTCTGGTTAGGATGTTCTGAGAGATAAGCCCAATACACAGGCTTGAGTATACACCTAAGACTAGGGTGGAAAGTAGTGTGACTTGTGTGGCATTTGGCCAGACTTAGTATACATGAAAACTCCACATCCAGACGAGGTTTTCTTTGGTAATGTTATATCCTGCGCATTTGGTGCAGATGATGGAATGTAACTTGGAAAACTGTCGACTCTGGCGACCATTCCCAAGAACTCAGTAACGCCTCTCCTCCCGACATGTGATAATGGCAGACCAGAAATGGCAAACCCATTACACTTGTCGATCCGAGGACCCAATGCTGGGAACTTGCTATAGGATATCCTTTTTTGGGGAATCAGTGGACGACCTCTTTGTTTGGCGATAGTATTGTACCCCGAGGGATGAATGTACTATCGCTTCTCAAATCGAGAATCTGAAACTGAGGATCCCGGCTTTTTAGTACCCACATGTGAAAATGGGCGGGTGTTTACAGGTTTGTAGGAAACCCTGACTTCCAACATGCCCGGTACTTTGGATTTCTTATCAGTATGGACTTATCGACCTGGTATTCCAGTATTCTCTTCAGAGCAGACCTTTGAGCTCATCCAGTCATCAGCGCTGCAGTTATTCAGAATTTTTGGAAGCTTTGATCCCATGTCTGCTGCATTCATATTGCATTGCATTTGCCTCAAGCATCTTTCTGCATTGTTTCTTGCCTTTCTCAGGTGTATTATGTGCTTCCTTTTCTTGGTTTTCGTTCAGCCAAGCTGTCGCACCGGTATAATACTCAGGCTAATCAGAGAAAGAAGAGGATTTAGCTAATTTCCTATCATTCATACTAAATTCAAAGCAGTTACTGAAGGACAATGGAGAGAACATAGAATGTTGATCCCATGTCAGGCTTTACAGTGATGACCAATCCGATGTACGGTTTTCCTCCGGACGACGGTGCTCCACAAGTGGATGTTCCTACTCGATCCCGACCTGTGCAAAATGATCTGGTTGGTCAAGTTGTTGAAAAAGATTCTCGATTTTCGAGGTATATGCCAAATCCTCAGAATGTCCACCTGGTGACAAAGATGATCGACGATGAGGTATTGACCTTCAAGGGAGGAAGCCCATTTGTGGATGGAACACCTTTATAATGGTGAAGATAAAAACCCAAGGAGGTTCCTATTGGCGATGCTAGTGGAGTGACCCTCAGCGGTCGTGCATTTGCTTTTGTGTCTCCCAAGAGAGTTAAAGGTGTCCTTTCAAGCTCAAATTGAGACAATCTCTTCAAATCTCAAGTTTATTGCTACATTTTCATTTGTAATCTTTTATGATTGTTAATGCTTTGTTTGCATGTAGAAACTTGTTTGATTTTGAATATTAATCATAATGCAATGAGAATGTTTGTCTTGAAGTAATCCATTCGCATTGGCTCGTAATTTGTTTTCTGCATTTGCAATACCAACTTCTTGTTTAAACTCTTGGAGGGAGGATGATGAAGTGAAAACGCAAAATTTTTGGTTGTGTGCTTTTGAATAAGACCCTGCTGATGATGTACATGCATTGTTTCAAATTCCCAAACACCGGAGATATAAGGAAGATAATCCCTTGTTAATCCCTTTGAGCCTTGAAGTAGGAGTTTCTTTTCTAAATGAAAAAACCTTACATCTAACCTGGGGCAGGGTAGTCTTCAGTTAATTTGACCAAGTGTCCAATTTTCAAAGGGAGTGTGCACCAAAGGAAACCACAATGGTTATTCCTCATCCATGAAGGAAAGAGGCAGTCATAACTCTTTCAAATAAGCCAATGTCACTGATTTGTTCAAAAAAACATTTAAAATTAAAAAGGAAAAGCCCGCTAAGTCGAAAACTTCGAAACAAGTGACTTAGGCAAAAATTGGGGCATCCCGCTGGACATCAAAAATTCAAAAAAAAAATCAGTCCAGGCAAAAGTTAGGGAAAATAAAAGAATAAAAAGTGCGAAAAGTGAAAAGAAAGGATTACAAAGAAAAATCCTGAACAAATCTGTGTGACTACAAAGTCAAAAGACAAAAGGGTTACTGTTATTCCCCAAATAACCTCATTGGTTCTTAAACCATCAGTTTTATCCTTTTGAGAGATGAACATTCATGTCAAATTAGCTGAATGTAGGACTGAAGAATATCACAGAGAATGGGTGGGTACAAATAAATTTTGAGCCTAAAAATCCTTTTTTCTGGAAAACCGTGAACCAGGCCAAGTTATAACCCTCAAAAGACCTAATTGAAGCAGGGTTTATTTTGAAAGCGTACTTCAAATGAGATAAAGTTCCTGACTCCCATGAGTTGCGCTAAAAGATCTTTGTTGGTATTGCATGTGCATTCAAAAATCAATGTCGTATCTAAACTAGTGATTCATTCACAAGATTTGGCGACATCTTTTCAGTAAAAACTTCAAGACTAACATGTGTAATTGCATTAGAACTATCATTCTCAGAAATAACATTTTTCTGCTTGCATACATTTGTTTGACATCATAGAAGCTTACATTTAAGAATCAGTGATGAGTTTAATCTTTTGAGGACTGCAACTCTGATGAGTAATTGGTTAATCACTTCAAGGAATGATCATATCCAGGGGCATGCTGCTTGAAGATTTTGTTGAGCATGAGCAATTTTGTTTTCCTAGTTGATGTTTTCACAGGGGCAAAGCTTGAATTCTCCATTGATCAAAGAATTTGCCAAGTTCAGTGAATCTGGGGCAGTTACGTCGAGATTCGACGAATCTCTCAGAGTTTGAAAACATTGGGGCATATTATTTCAAGTCCTTATGGTACAAAGTTTCTGGAGGAAAATTTCTTATATATCATGCAATTTGGAGCTGATTAAACACAACAGAACTCGGTATGCTCTCAAGCAGAGTTTGTTCATGTTGATATCTCCCCAGTAGAGCTTGTTGATATTTCCTCAGCAAGGTTCGTTCTCGCTCCTTTGGCATAATTTATTGACAGATCCCCAGTAGAGTTTGTTGACATTTCCTTAGCGGTGCTTGTTCCTTTGAATGTGATAAGTTGATGATAAGATGATGGGTTTGTTATGATATGTGGAATTCATAAGGTCCAATGCTGTTTTGTTTTTCCCCAGTTAGGTCTTGATCTGAATCCTCTCCAGCTGATTATGTTATGGTCAGGCAGTTGAGTAGTTTTGAGGTCCACTTCTCCTTAATGGTAGTTCCCACGCAGAGATTCATTTTTGCTGTCCCCACCCGAAATGATATGAGGAATCTTCACTCAGAATTTTACCCTCTAGACGTGTTGTTGTTTCTTTGGATATCCCCAAACAGAGAGCAATGTTTTTTCCTTTAAGAAGCATGGACTTGGTGTTTGTTTGTTGGATTCTTATATGTGGTTGTGTTTCTCACCAGGATGATTTATCCTTGCTGATTCCCCAGCGGAGACAGAGCATTATTGTTTCGTTTGCTCTCCAATCATAAAGCAGTGAGGTTAACTTCTCATTTCCCTGGCAGGTCCAAGGTGTACTTCTCTCCGGATTGTTTTTCAGAGATTTATCCTCCTAGTGAAGTCGCTGATGAGATCTCTTTTAGTCACCTGTTGGGTTTTCTCTCATTTATGATGAGTATTGATCTAAAATCCCCCACAGCTTGACCTGTTGCTGTTTTCTCAGCAAGTCCAGGATGATTTGCTCAGAATCGGTTAATCCTCTGAGAGTGTTCTTGTATCTCCAGGAGATCTGCCTTATTTTTCCAGTGGATTTTTGCATAGATGTTTATTTAACTACGATCCCCAGCAGATTCATTCTTTATTTCTCCGCAGCAGATCTCTTCATCCTTTTGAAATGGAAGCTCCTGTGAATTTTTACGATCCCCAGGAAGAGTCAGAAAGATTGGGTTTGTATGATTCCCCGACAGATTTCCTGCCATCCTTAAAGCAGAGTTTATGTTATTATCCTCTTTGTGGATCATCGATGTTAGAAGATGGATATTTAGGTTTCTCCCCAGGGAGTATCTTCCTCTCCAGCAAGATTCGAGCCTTGTAGTAGGATTTATTTTCCTTTGATGGCTTTTGTTTATCTCTTGCAGGATTTCTTCAGCTAAATGCCTAGCAGAGTTGCTAATGACATCTCCATCTTGTTGAGATTAGCCGAGTATTTAGTGGTGTTGTGATGTTTATTCCACCCTCTGTTTACCCTTTATGTCTGTTTTGTTAGCATATTCATACTCATAAGCATCGCATGCGCATTCTTTTGTTTTGCATAGCATATTGTTATTGCATGGTGCATTTTGCATTTGTGTTGGTGCTTCTTTGCTCTCTAGTGTTGTTATCCCCGTAGAGCGTGTGTGTCCTCTCTCCATTTAGAGTGTCGACCCGTAAGCAGGAAAATGACAATCTTTGTTAATTCCCCACTGAGTTTATTTCTCGTGGAAGATTTTTGATTCAGTTTCCTCTCCAGTTCATTATCTGGAAGGAATTAGTCCCCAGTTGAGATATATCCTCCTCGGGATGAGTCTTATTTGACCGTTTCTCTCCAGCTTGTTCCTGGATTAAACTTTGGTCCCCTGCTATTGTTTGTTAGAATCTCTAGGCTGTGAAACCTGGATTGAGAGTGCATTTATTTTGCACCTTTGAGGATTATGCGCCCTTCAGCTGAGATCTGCGTATGATTCCCCTTTTGGAAGGTTCAATACTGTTTCGTGGCATTCCTTTATTTGAGAAGCCTGAGGCGATGCAGTTAATACCTTTTGTGACTCCAATGAATGGTAAGTCTCTTCGGTTTGACGGGACAGTTCGTTGTTGAGATTCTTCTACTCCGATGAATGGTAAGTCTCTTCGGTTTGACGGGACAGTTCGTTGTTGAGATTTTGTAACTCCAATGAATGGTAAGTCTCTTAGGTTTGATGGGACAGTTCGTTGTTGAGATTTGTGACTCCAATGAATGGTAAGTCTCTTCAGTTTGACGGGACAGTTCGTTGTTGAGATTCTTCTACTCCGATGAATGGAAGTCTCTTCGGTTTGACGGGACAGTTCGTTATTGAGATTTTGTGACTCCAATGAATGGTAAGTCTCTTCTGATTGATGGGACAGTTCGTTGTTGAGATTTGTGACTCCAATGAATGGTAAGTCTCTTCGGTTTGATGGGACAGTTCGTTGTTGAGATTCTTCTACTCCGATGAATGGTAAGTCTCTTCGGTTTGACGGGACAGTTCGTTGTTGAGATTTTGTGACTCCAATGAATGGTAAGTCTCTTCGGTTTGATGGGACAGTTTGTTGTTGAGATTTGTGACTTCGATGAATGGTAAGTCTCTTCGGTTTGACGGGACAGTTCGTTGTTGAGATTCTTCTACTCCGATGAATGGTAAGTCTCTTCGGTTTGATGGGACAGTTCATTGTTGAGATTTTGTGACTCCAATGAATGGTAAGTCTCTTCGGTTTGACGGGACAGTTCGTTGTTGAGATTTTGTGACTCCAATGAATGGTAAGTCTCTTCGGTTTGACGGGATAGTTCGTTGTTGAGATTTTGTGACTCCAATGAATGGTAAGTCTCTTCGGTTTGATGGGACAGTTCGTTGTTGAGATTTTGTGACTCCAATGAATGGTAAGTTTCTTCGGTTTGACGGGACAGTTCGTTGTTGAGATTTTGATTTCCCCCAGTGGAGCCTTGTTGTGCTAAGTCTTCCCTGTTGAGTTATATCCTTGTTGTGTTATGGTTTATTTCCATATGCAGTTATCCCCAGTTTGAATCTTTTCCTCAACTGAGTCCCAATAGTTGTGTGGTGTGTTTCCCTGGTGGAGTTTCTTTCTCCCGTTCTTCGTTTTGTTTATCTCCTGTGGCATATTCTCCCCATAGTGGTTTTGTGTCTGCATATCATTTGCATAATCATATCATTTTGTGGTCTCTTAGGGCCAAAAATTGGGTTTATTGTTATATTTAAGTCTCTTCTATCTTGTCGAGACAAAGATGTCAATCTTCTTATCTCCGGATAGAAGAAACTTAAATAAGGGCAGCTGTAATACCCTAATTTTTACCCCTAAGATCCCACATATCATTTGCATTTTTGCATACCACAAACAAGATTACCAGTGTCCCTGTGTTTTTATTACTTGCTTTATATTTGTTTATATTTACTAACCTCTAACCAAAATACCAAAAATATTTTGCAACTTTTACTTTCTTCTTCTTCTCTATGTGTTTAGGGTTTTGCAGGAAATTGATGGCAAAGACATGGCTTGGAGATTGTGTGGCTATTCAATTGTGGTTGAGGTCAGATGGAAGTTTGACCTAATCTTGATCAAACTATCAAGAGATTGCTTCAATATCAAATTGGTTGTGGCAGTGGGCTATTTCTCAGGCAACATGTATTCAAGGATAAGTTGTTTTGTGTTGGAATTCATCAAGCTTTCAAGCAGTGTTCTTTGAGAAGTTTGGTCCAGGTTATCATAATCATGATTTACCAGTCCAGATTGGGTTCATCTGTGGATTTATTTTTCCAGAGATTTATTCAGACATATTTGAAGTGATCCAGAACTTTTTATCAAGAATTTAGAAAAATCAAGGTTGACAGTCATGGTTTCAGTTGCATTTTGTTCAGTGGTAGCTGTGTGGCATATTTTATCAGAGGCTTGTGATTGGTTTTGGGCTAAAAATAAAGATTTGTTATCCAAGATCCATATCCATTTCCATTTTGGTTATCCATCTACTAAACCATATTTCTTATCCCTTTTTTTTTATCCATTATCCACTTTTAAATATCCACTTCATAAACCATTTCTTTTTTTAAATAAATTTCTAAACCATTTTTTTTACCCATATCTTTTTTTTCCTAAATCAATTATCCACATTTCAACCATTATCTTTTTAATCCAATTATCCATTTTTCTAAACCAAATTCTCTAAACCATTTTAATCCAAAATCCATTATCCAAAATTCACTTTTTATCCAATTTCCAATAACTCATTTCAAGATCCATATTGCAAATATTCACACATTATACATATTCAACTACCATCTAAACCAAATTCACCAAAATCCCAATTAGCTTTTTTCTTTAATATCTAATAACCATGTTTTTTTAAATCCATTTCACATTTATTTCTTTTCACTATACATTTTTCTCTAAAAGAAATCCAAGGCCCATTTCTTGAATAAAAAAAGGGAAGTAGATTACAAGAGCAAAGTTATCACGGCCCACTACCATTCCAGCCTCATTTCAAGCCGTCAACGTCTTGTACAAGCCTTACCAATTCGCAAGCTGCAAGGAGGATTCACAAACTGAGCCAAGCTGCTTCTCAATATAAGCCATAAGCTATAAACGAAAATTCCAAAAAAAATGATGTCAAAAGTTCAATAAAAAAAAAGCATCACACGGCCAAGATTAAAAGCAAAAATTTTGCACATAAGCTGCTACATGATGGAACCAAAACGCAGCTTTCATGAAAGCAAAACGGCATGGAAATTCAATTGAAACGCCGCAAAGTTCACGCATAAACTCATTGAACAAAACGCAGCAAATAATAAAAAATGGCAACAGAATTTTCAATTCAAAACTCACCTCCAAATTCTATAAATAGGACTCATTTCTACACAATTTCTCAAGCTTTCACAGCCCCAAAAACTCTGTCAAAATCACAACTCAAACCACCGATTCAAAGGGTTCAACCGAAATCTCATTTTTCACTCATAAATTCTCATCACTCCAAACAACAAAGAAACTTACATAAATCAACCACAACCACACTCATTCAAGGCAAGGAAGAAGAGAGGAAGAATTTAAAGAGTGCTTACTTGATTTTTGAAGGTAGTGAGAATTTTTCCGGCGAAGCTTTCGACACTGTTTCTTTTGATTACTGCACTGTTGTATGAAATCGTTTGCATATTCTTGATCTACTCTTCATTTCGATCACAACCGTGTGATTTCCTTGTCCCGTCGCTACCGTGACGTTCCCTGCACCACCGTCCCTCTCCGCCATGAATAGTGCCACGCGATGAAGAAGAAGATGATACTTCATTTTTGCTTTTTTGATTGTTTATTTTTACATTTAACTTCTTTTTTTCTTTTTTTTGTTTTATGTGTTAATGTGACATTTGGGCTTGGCCTGTAGTTTTTTTTATTCACCATCACCTTTCTTTTTTTGATACACCTCCCTCTCCTTTTTTCTTTTAATTTTTCTTTTACGTTTTATTTTCAATTTTTTTTTTCTTCCTTTTTTTTAGTGATTTCTAAAAAAAAGTAGATCTGAATTTTTTTTAATTCTGGTGTTATCATTTGTTTTTTTTTATGTTACTTTAAAGAAAAAATTCTTGAAAATGATTTGAATACTTTGTTCTTGATCTTATTTTCCTTTTGATTTTGGCTTTGAATTACATTTTTAAAGGTCCTATTCCTCTTTAAATTCATTGGACTTAGGGTGTAGATGAAGTTGAATAAATGTTCACTAATTCAAATCTATCTTTAAACTGAATTGTTCAATTCACTTTAGGTGCTTTGAGTTAATGATATGTTTAGCACTTTAATCCACCAAAATGAGTGGATGAACTTAAAGATGGAGTTGTCTTGAATTTGTAATTCAATTTGGTTTCCTCTTTTCTTCATCTCTTTTCTTTTTGATCAATGAAAGTCAAAGATATTGGAATTCTTTTATTGAATTTCGATCGAGACGAGATCGCTACCATTTTTTTTTCTTTTCGTGCGGTATCGCTTTTGGATGACGATCTATATATCGTCATCTAGCGTACATTAGCACATAGAGTTATTGACCGGCCTCATTGTAGGGTAATTACTCCGTAAATTACTCGGCGATTGCTTAACATAGCGCAATATTTGTCCCGAATTGGAAAACTATCAAGAATGATTGATTATTTGTCTTGTGGTTCACAACTCATGAAACTTGTTGTTAGGAGGCTTTGGTCTTATCAATCCTCTAATGAGTTTCATCAACCTTGACCTAAGTGCAATTATTCAATTGTTATTGATTACTAACTCTAACAACTAATCACTAACTTACTAACAATTTTATTATATTAATTTTGTTTATGTTTCCTTCTCGCTCCCTATCTCTCTTTTATTCCTTTTTATGCTTCATTATTATCATTTCATATCATGTTTATGTTTCCGCAATTTTTCCTTTGTCCGTTGGACATATGTTTATGTTTCCACAGTTTTTCCTTTGTCCGTTGGACACATGTTTATGCTTATGCCATTCTTCTTTTGTCCATTTGGACTTAAAACATTAATAAAGGATTAAACCATAAAAAACTTAATTCTCCTCATCTTGGACTATTGGTTACTATCCTATGCTTTGGAGTGATCTCTTTATGGACCTCTTGTAAAGTAATATTGGACTTATGGACCTAGAATTAGGACATCTTATCCCTTTGCTTGGAGTATTGATTGAAGAATTGCCTTTATGTGGTCGATTTGCTTAAGGATGGAATTCTTGTAATATTGCTTTGAAGTGGCTCCATTTTGGTTAGATCATTCTTTTCCCTAGCTTTTTCTTTATGCACTAGGATAGTCACTTCTTCTCCTCCCCATTCTTAAATTTTCAAAATCCTCTCTTTTTTTCAAAATCTTCTTCTTGTTTTCAAACTAAAACCGCTTTCATAATAAAACCTTGACTTTTGTCAAGTGACTTTTTAAACTTTGTTTTCTTTTATAAAATTCAATCCATCCTAAATCATACTTTGACCATTTCATTAAAACATAAAAAATACAAAACTCATCCAAATTTTTTTTGTGCTTTTATGCACCTTTTTCTTTTAAACTTTTCAAAGAGAATTAGACATGAGTCATTTTTTTTATGAGATGTAAAACTCCTAACCATGGTATTTTGTTGAAAGTATGGTCGTTTTCCACTTAGATGTTGAAGTGATTAGTCTTGTTGATGTTAATCTAAGCAAATCCTCCATCTTAATGTGATGCAAATGCCACTTTCCCATACCTTTGGGTAATTAGTTGAGTATTCTCTCTTGAGAATGACGGGTTGTCTTTTTCAAGATAAAATAAGCTATAACCAATAATTTTCATTCTTTGTACCACGAACTACGGGGTTTTGATCCTACATTGCACATCGTGGGTACATGGGCATGAAGCGATAAGTCTCTCCAAACCCAAAAATATTAAAAAATAATTCTCCTCTCATCTCCTCAATCTCTTTACAAGCAAACCATTTTCAGACCAAAAAGCATGAATACATCAAAGGGCTCCTATAGAGTACTATAGATGTATTGGGTGCATAAAACCTTCCCTTTACATAACCAACCCCTTACCCTTTATCTCTTCGTTCTTTTAGGACTCTTTAGGTTTTGTTCGCTCTTTTTCCCTTTCCTTTTTGGATAAAAATAAAAGTGCGGTGGCGACTCTTGTTTATTTTTGAGTTAAGTTAATCGATAGCTTACACTCACAAATTTCCCCGCTACATGTACTGGAGACCATTAAACTGGTTTTTGTCCCCCAATCAATGAAGAAGCTAACTACATGGGAAACCAAAAACCATCACCATATCATGGGAATAAAAATTTTCAACGTGGGAACAACACCAACTATAATCAAGGGTGGAGACAAGATTGTGGAACAACCGGCAGGCCAAAGCAATATCAGAACTACCAACAACCGCAAAATACAACACAGCCAGATAGAACATCCAAAATTGAAGAAACTTTGCAGTAATTCATGCAGCTATCTATGGAAAATCAGAAAAGCACCAACGCATCAATTAGAAATCTTGAAACACAGGTCGGACAAATTGCAAAGCAATTGGCGGAGCAACAAGGAGCACTTTCACAGCCACAGCACAACCAAACCCAAAAGAACATTGCAAGGCGATTGTAACAAGAAGTGGAAAAACACTAAATGCAAACAGTGGCGAGAATGAGAAAAAAGAAATGAGTGCAGTTGAGAATTAAGAAAAGGAAGAAGAGAAAAGAGAACAGGGGAAAGAAGGAGAAAACAATAAAGAAGAATTAGTTGAAAAAAGAAAGAGAGGAAAGGTAAAAGAGAGGAGGAAACAAATGAAGGACAAAATTATAGTAAAAAACGGGAAGAAAAAGGAAAAATGATAAGTCCACCAATACAACATCTACCATGCCCTCATGCTCCAACTAAGAAAGATAAAGAAAGGCAATACGCTCGCTTCTTGGATATCTTCAAGCGGTTGTAAATCAATATTCCCTTTGCAGAAGCACTTAAGCATATGCCTACGTATGCTCAATTCATGAAAGAAATTCTCACCAAAAATAGACGAATTACTAATGAGGAAACCATACATCTTGATGCAAGCTGCAGTGTGATCATTCAAAGAACACTTCCGCAAAAAGAAAAAGATCCAGGAAGAGTTACACTACTAGTGACAATTGGAAATGTGAACGATGGAAAAGCATTTATAAATCTTGGTTCAAGTATCAACCTCATTCCACTCTCAGTAATCCAAAGAATTGGTGATTTGGACATGAAGAATACTAGGATGACTTTACAACTAGCCGACAAATCAGTCACAAAGTCGTCCGGTATTGCAGATGACGTGCTGGTCAAGGTAGATAAGTTTTTATTCCCTATCAATTTTGTTGTCATGGATATAGAAGAAGACAATGATGTACCACTGATTTTGGGACGTCCATTCATGAAAACCGCACATATGATGATTGATATTGATGACGGTACGTGTTCAAGATGAGGAAGTTACCTTCAACCTCTTTGATGCAATGAAACATTCCAAGGATAAGGGAGCATGTTTTCACATTGATACGATTGAGGAAGAAGTACTAAATGTACAAAAACAAGCATACTTAGCAGCACCATTAGAGAGAGCACTCATGGATGCTGTCAATGTTCTTGACCCAGAAGAAGAAAAAGAACTTAAAGAATGCCTGACAGAACTTGACGCTACAAAATAAATTCCTACGAAAGAGGCAAGAATCGATGATCTAAAAGAAGAAACTGTGCAAAAGAATGACCAGCTGAAGTTAAAGATGATGCCTAGCCACTTGAAGTATGTTTTCCTTGAGAAAGACGGCAAGAAACCTGTCATTATCAGTCATTCCTTAACCAACCGTGAAGAAGAAAAATTGGTGCAAGTTCTCAAAGAAAACCAAAATGCAATTGGTTAGGTGCTTTCAGATTTAAAAGGTATTAGTCCATCATATTGTATGCACAAGATAAATATGGAAGAGAACTACAAACCAATTGCTCAACTGCAACGGCGTTTAAATCCAACAATGAAATAATTCATACGCAAAGAGGTAGTTAAGCTGTTAGAAGCAGGCATGATTTATCCCATTTTGGACAGTGCTTGGATAAGTCCCGTACAGGTAGTGCCAAAGAAAGGTGGCATGACAGTGATAACCAACGAGAAAAATGAGTTAATTCCAACCAGGACAATAATCGGATAACGTATGTGCATTGACTATAGAAGACTCAATCAAGCAACAAGAAAGGATCATTTTCCGCTTTCATTCATGGACCAAATGTTGGAAAGATTATCTGGGCAGCAGTTCTACTATTTCTTAGACGGTTACTCAGGATACAATCAAATCACCGTAAACCCCGAGGATCATGAGAAAACAGCTTTCACTTATCCCTTTGGTATCTTTGCATATAGACGTATGCCATTTGGTCTTTTCAATGCACCTGCAACCTTTCAACGATGTATGCAAGCCATATTCTTCGATTTTATTGAAAAATCCATCGAGGTCTTCATGGATAATTTCTCCATTTTTGGAGAATCATTCGATTTGTGTTTAAGCAACTTGGACACCGTACTGAAGCGGTGTGTGGAAACAAACCTACTATTAAATTGGGAGAAGTGTAATTTCATGGTTACCGAAGGCATAGTGCTTGGACATAAAATTTCAGCAAGAGGAATTGAAGTAGACTAAGCCAAAATCGATGTCATTGCAAAGCTTCCTCCACCAACCAACGTCAAGGGAATTCGGAGTTTCCTTGGCCATGTTGGGTTTTATCGAAGATTCATTAAGGATTTTTCAAAGATTGCAAATCCATTAAGCAACCTCCTCAACAAGGACAAGTCATTTATTTTTTATAAAGATTGCTTACTTGGCATTGAAAACTTAAAGAAAAATCTGAGCACTGCACCCATAATCACTGCACCCGATTGGACAATCGATTTTGAACTCATGTGCGATGCAAGTGATTTTGGTTCTGTTTTAGGCCAAAGAAAGAACAAAATTTTCCATGCCATACATTACGCAAGCAAAGTCTTAAATGATGGAAGCTCCTCCTGCAAGAATTTAATTTGGAGATCTGTGATAAGAAAGGCACCAAAAATCTGGTTGCGGATCATCTATCGAGATTGGCAAATCCGGAGATTACAAAAGAAGAACGAGACGTACTTAAAAATTCCCTGATGAGAAATTGCTCGTGATTAAGGAAATACCATGGTTTGCTGATCTTGCAAATTATAAGGCTTCCGGTCTCATTCCTGAAGATCTCAATTGGCAACAAAAGAAGAAATTCATGCGTGATGCCACTCATTATGTATGGGATGATCCTTATTTTTTCAAAATAGGATTCGACGAATTACTAAGGAGATGTGTCACTAGAGAGGAAGCCAGAAGCATCACATGGCATTGCCATAATTCACCATATGCCGACCATTATAGCGGAGAAAGAACGGTTGCACGGCTGCCAAAATCTTATAATCAGGATTATATTGGCCTTCTATATTCAAAGATACATATGAATATGCCAAGAATTGTGATAATTGTTAAAGGGCTGGTGGACTCTCCAAGCGAAATGAAATTCCATTACAAAGCATGTTAGAGGTATAAGTCTTTGATTGTTGGGGGTTTGATTTCGTCTGGCCTTTTCCTTCATCTTTCAGCAACGAGTACATCTTAGTGGCAGTAGATTATGTATCCAAATGGGTAGAGGCGGTAGCATCACTAAAAAAAGACAACAAAACGGTGATCAAATTCTTGAAGAAACACATTTTTACTAGGTTTGGAACACCAAAGGTGTTAATCAGTGACGGTGGTTCTCACTTTTGTAATGCACCTCTTGCCAAGGCCCTTGAACACTATGGAGTCAAGCATAAGGTTGCAACACTGTATCACCTGCAGACCAATGGACAAGCTAAGGTGTCCAAGCGTGAAGTCAAAAGGATTCTGGAAATAACGGTTTCAAGTTCACGAAAAGATTGGTCATTAAAGCTTGATGAAGCTTTTTGGGCCTACCGTACCGCCTACAAGTCACCAATAGGTCTCACACCTTTTTAAATGGTATACTGTAAGGCGTGTCATTTACCGGTGGAATTGGAACTTATGGCCTTTTGGGCTTTGAAATTTCTAAACTTCGATCAACAAGAAGCCGACACAAAAAGAAAGCTACAATAACATTAACTGGATGAAATGCGACTCCAAGCATATGAATCATCCAAGCTATACAAGGAAAGTATAAAAAGGTACCATGACAATAGAATTCTTCCAAAAGATTTAAAAATTGGGCAAATGGTTCTCCTTTTCAATTCCCGATTAAGATTATTTCTCGAGAAACTTAAATCAACGTGGCCTGGGCCGTTTCAAATAAAAGAAGTCAAGCCATATGGAGCAATTGAATTGGAGGATGCAGTTTCAAAGGCAACATGGACTGTCAATGGCCAAAGGATCAAGTTATACTTGGGGGTGATGTTGACAGACACACCATAACGATCCCACTACGCAAACCTTGAAAAGCAGCCTCAAATGTCGAGCTAATGACGTTAAACAAGCGCTTGTTGGGAGGCAACCCAAGGTTGTAAGTTCTTTTCATTTTATTTTCAGTTTTTAAAATAGGTGGATTGTGTAACACAGGTGACACACCTTCTGCAGAAAAACAAAATTTGGACAAGTTCGCTACGCGAACTTACTTTAGCAATGCGAAAGTTCGCGATGCGAAAATTACTTCGCAACGCGAAATTTGTCCAAGTCAAACCTGCATTTATTACATTTATTACACACACACACACACACACACACACACTATCTACCCTAGTTACTCGTGTTTTGCACCTTTTCTGTTTCTTTACAATTACTACTCCACCTCTTCACTTCTCTCACACACAAATCACTTCTCTCACACACAAATCACTCTCAAGAAAAATTTTCATTCTCCATCTCTCTCAAGCATCTGCAACAACAAGTTATGTCTTTCTCTTACTATTCTCGTAGTTTCTTGCTATGAATCTATTAGATAGCAGACTGCCAACCTGAACTTGGTTCTTTCCAACCATGGACAAAAACAGTGAAATGTTGAAAGGAACCCCATGTTTCTTTCCCTAAAAAGTTCTCTCTTGTTTTGACCTTATTTTTACTCTTCTTTAAAGATAGGCTAGGGTCACTACAGAAAAAATGATTTGGGTAACATCACAACTGCAGAAGTTATGCACGAACAATTTCGCATCGCAAAACTTGGGTCGCTACGCGAACTTATGCAGAAACAAAGCTGTATTTTATTGACAAAACTTTGTCTTTGTGTTGTCATTTTTTTAGGCATGACACCAAATAAGCAGGTCCCATAAAAGAAGCAAAAAGTTGGAGGAGAAACCTCAAGAGCCAGACCTTATGACCAATCACGTTTTATCGGTGCTGCCTAAGCAGAAAGGTTCAGAGAACTTGAATCAAGGAGCATTTGGCCCGAACGTAGATTTGAAGTGGATGAAGAAGGCGATTACCTCCAGGTCACAGATCTGTTGAAAAACCGGAGGTGGGAAAAGTTGGTCACCCCTCCAAAACACCTCAATTATGATATGGTCTGTGAGTTTTACGCCAACGCTCTTCCGGCGGAAGGAGAAACTTTCAGCTACAAAACCACAGTTCAGAGGGTCATGCTTGCCAATATGAACTTCATTTGAATGTGGCACTAGACATCAAGGAAATCACTAAGTTCACCCTGATCAGAGGACGGAAAATGCAAAAGAATATTGCGGGTGTGCCAATACATTTCCTCCGCAAGGACCTAAAGCAACTTGCTCAGGTGATGTTAATTCTCATTTTACACAACATCCATCCCCGTAGCCATACCACAACATTCACCTTAGATACCGCACAGTTGTTTTATTTTATTTTGAGTGGTAAAAGTGTGTGTGATGCATGAATTATTGCAAATGAAATGAGAATTGTAGCAGAAAGTGGCAGAGAGACGGGGACGGGAGCCAAATCCTCTCATCCGTTGGTTTTTCCAAGACTGATCATGGGATTACTATGCGCTTCCCGCAGGGTAATCCCCAACCAGGTACACCAGACTCTAAAAGGGACAGTGAACGATGCTTATATTACCCATTTCTACAAGGTTGACATAACCACAAGGCAAGCCCTCAGCCAACCAACATCTGATAACATGAATTTTGATGAGTGGGATCCGCGGTTCCGAGCATCATTCTCATATACATGGGACAAAAATGAAGCTACCAACCGTGCAATGACCAGCATACAAGATTCCATGTACCAGTTACAATTACAAATGGGGAGGCCAGAAGATGTCACGCATCAAATCCTCACTCCGGATGCTTACCAGACACATGTTTCTTGGCCTAGGGACATGCCATTTTATTTGGGAGGGGCTGCTGGCATAGGTAACACATCTGGTAGTGGTGTTGCCGAGACTACTGAGAATGAGGAGGCTGAGGACCAAGAAGAAGAAGAGGAGGAAGAAGAAGAGGCTTTTAGCGAATAAGGGAGTGAAAGTGAGACTGAGGAAATGAATGAAGATTAGGATGCTGAAATTTTGCAAGAAAGCTCGCCTAAACAAAGTGAAATTTATTTAAGCTTTCAAGTTATTATTTGCTTTCCATCTTTATATCGCAGTTCAATTTCCTTTCATTTAAGACTATTAAACTTCTGTTGTTGTCTGTAGTATGTTGCAACTTATGTGTTATATTCGCATGTTTTGTTAAACGGGTTCAAACCGTATGGACAAGGTTATATGAAGTGTTTCATATTTCAAATGAAATTCTGTTTTTCGTAAGTTTTGTTTCAAGTAAGGTCTTCAATCATGAGCATGGATTGATGCTGCTACATTATGATCAAACTCAACAAGTAGGCTTGAACAAATCAACAAAACAATTTGATTGGTAATGATATGAACCGGACGAAAATCAAGCAAGGTACATGTTTTCTTGCTTTGTAGAATGTTAGCATGATTTTGGATTTTGTTTTCTCATACAAATTCATATCATGTCTTATTTTACATTGCGCACACTTGCTTGAATCATTAGCAACAACCAAAAAAGTGAGGAAAACTTCCATGATTTACTAACAAACAATGAAATCCTTGCGTTGGACTCAGTTGATTCATGTTCAAATCCGAAAATTCCAATTTGAACTTTGTAAAGGCTTTAAGATAATCAAGGCAATTGTTTGATTATGAGTAAAACCACCATAAGCTGGAAAAAGAAAAACTCATCAAAACCAGTGAGTGAGTGAGCATTTGTCAAAACCGTTTTGAAACCGAAAAAAATCAAAGGATAGATCAAATTTCAAAAATACAAAATCATTAAGATTTATGATCCAGTCCAAATTTCTTCTTGCACAAACTTAAACCAAAATGGATATGAAATAATAGAGCTTCACTCATAAAAAGAATTAAGTTGGGAAGAAAATTTGATGAGGTTACAAAATAGAAAAGAAAAAGAATGAGAAATCGGAAAAAAGAAAGAACTTGGTATCATGAAAGATTGAAAAGAAAAAGAAAAGGCATGATGATAAAACAAATGAGTGAAGCAAGAAAAGATGCAAATGTGGATATATTTTTGAAAAATAGCCTTAGGAGAAAAATCATCTCTTTGTGAAACCTAGCCACATTACAACCTCAAAAAAGACCTTTGTGATTTTTGCCTTTGATTGCTCAAATTACGGAATCTTTTGGATGAAATCATGAATCAACCCGGATGTTGACCAAGTGATTTAATGAGAGTCATTTCTCCAAAAGAAAAAATCTTCATTCCTTTATATGAAGAAGAGTGTTAGGAAATTCAAGAAGTATGTGCCATTATAATTGTGAGTATATGATGTGATTTTGTGAGCGAGAACTCAATGCCATGATCATGCTCTGATTCTATAAATCAGTTGAACATAATCCTTGTTCAAAAAGTAATCATTTGAACAATTCAATTGTTTTTCCAAATTACACTTTAGCTACTTGATTGAATCATGAAAACATTTCCTAAAGAAATCATGCTCTTGATTGAGGACAAACAAGAAACTAAGTTGGGGAGAATTTAATAAAAGCCCAAAAGTCAATTTATCATTGATCGAAACTTGAATGAATTACTTTGTTCCATTACATTTCTAATGAAAATTGACTAACAAAAGACCCAAAAGGATGGTACTTGTGAATATGTGTGGTTTTGCAGGGTTTAGCCAAGAAGAACACCAGTTGCACACAAAGAAAAACCATGCCCTGCAACTTTCGTATCGCGACCAAAAGCCTCGCTATGCGAAAGTGGAGCGAGTGCCAACAAGTCAAAACATAATCAAAATAACCAAACTTCGCTTGAAGCAAAGAAGTGAGAGAAAGCGAATGATTTCGCTTGAAGATCGCGGCGCGATTGAAGGCAAAGGTCGCGACGCGAGGAAAGGCGAACAGAAACAGAATAAAAAAGGCCAAACTTCGTTTGAAGCGGACAAAGCGAGAAGAAGCGAGCAAAGTTCGCGTCGCGAACGATACTTCGCATAGCGAAGTCTGGCGGTTTCTGAAAGGCGGTTTGAAAGTTTGAATCTTAATGGAGAAGAAAAGGAAGTTCGCATAGCGAACTTTCTCTTGCTATGCGAACTCAGGAGGCCAAAAACACTATAAAAGGAGATCAAAGGCAATGCAGAAGATCATCTCATGTTATCTTAAATATAGTTTGTAATAGTTATTAATAAAATGTTGTAATAGATATTTAGGGGAGAGAATCGAAGAATCGAGCTGGATACGCATCAAGGATCGAGAAATCGTCATTGATGCTCATTCATCTCCACTTCTTCCTTTTTGTACAAGTTATCATGAAAATGGATAGCTAAACTCTTTCTCTTCCTGGGATTGAAAGAATCTACCGTAATCGTATGTATACGTACCGATTTTAATTTTAATGGAAGCATGTTTTCATTAGTATTGATTCTATCTTTTCCTTATTATCAAATCTTATGAATTCGGCATATTAATGAAAATTGATCTCGACTTCAGGAATTAAAGATATGAATCTATTAAACTCTGCTTTCTAGACATAAAATTAGGTTTAATATCGAATTCAAATACTCGTTCTTCATACGGTCTGTTTGTTTAATCAGTTGAGACATCATCGATTCAACAAACTGATTCGAATCTATGAACTTTTTATGTAGACATACATATTGTTTGGCAAAGTATATGGAAATATGAAAGAAAACATGATTGCGTCATAATTAATTGGTAAATTGGATACGTGAAAGGTAGAGGAAATCCAATCCCTGCAAGATAACTTATCATATCACCATCCCGTTTAATTTATTCCGTTTTGTTTTAATTGTTTCATAGTACTTTAAAACATCTAAAGACTTTCCGACAACTTTCACTTAAATTATTTCAATAATCTAAAAAGTTGGTAATATCACTCCAGTCTCTAAGGATACGATAACACAATACTTACTTTGATAAACTCATCATCAAAATGGCGCTGTTGTCGGGGACTGACGTTTAGATATTACGAATACAACGATTATTGTCATCTTTTAAGTTTGTACATTTGTTAAATAACTGGATATATATTTGCAACTATTATCTTACTTTTCCCTAACATTTATTGGTTAGAAAATGCAAAGCTTTGTTTATGCGAGGAACGAGCTCAAGGGAACTAGTACCTTTTGATCCCGAGATCGAAACAAGAACCCGAAAAAACAAAATACGTACAAAGAAGCAAAAGCAATTAACCAAAAACAAGAAGAAGGAATCCAATTATGTTTCATCAACACCCCCAACAAAAGAAAAAATGGCAGATGGAAATGCCCTAATCACGAGTTTGATGAGCTCACACAAATCCATATTTTCAGAAATGGACTTCAGCCACAACTCAAGCTCTTACTTGATGCAACTGCTGGTGGATATTTGTTATCTAAAAGCGCAGAGGATGTTGTATCAATCATCAGCCGTATGGCTTTAAATGATCATCAAGGGCAGTACAATCGGGGCACGACACCAAGATAGCCTGGAATTATGGAGTTAGGTACAAATGACGCAATCTTGGCACAAAACAAGATACTTACTCAAACAGTGAAAGAATTGACAAAGCAACTACCCAAACTTCCACAACAGTTGAAGGAGATGCACGGCTTGACAAATGCTCCAAAACAAGTAGCCTTTTATGAGTTGTGTACTGGAGACCATCAAACTGGTTTTTGTCCCCCAATAAATGAAGAAGCTAACTACATGGGAAACCAAAAATCATCACCATATCAAGGGAATCAAAATTTTCAACGCGGGAACAACACCAACTATAATCAAGGGTGGAGACAAGATTGTGGAACAACCGACAGGCCAAAGCAATATCAGAACTACCAACAACCGCAAAATATAACACAGTCAGATAAAACATCCAAAATTGAAGAAACTTTGCAACAATTCATACAGCTATCTATATAAAATCATAAAAACACCAACGCATCAATTAGAAATCTTGAAACACGGGTTGGACAAATTGCAAAGCAATTGGCGGAGCAACAAGGAGCACTTTCACAGCCACAACGCAACCAAACCCAAAAGAACATTGCAAGGCGATAGTAACAAGAAGTGGAAAAACACTAAATGCTAACAGTGACGAGAATGAGAAAAAAGAAAGGAGTGCAGTTGAGAATTAAGAAAAGGAAGAAGAGAAAAGAGAACATGATAAAGAAGGAGAAAACAATAAAGAAGAATTAGTTAAAAAAAGCAAGAGAGGAAAGGTAGAAGAGAGGATGCTACATAGTGGTATTAGAGCAAGTTGATCCGTCCGACCAGGTTTTTGACATGTTAATTGTCCCTAGTATGTAACATGTGTACGCTATTGTTGATGCTTTGGAGTCAATAACTCAGGCGCTGCAGGGTCAGTAGAATTATGCATGTGATGAGTTTTGTGGTTTGGGGAAATTTCATAGGAACGGTTCGCTAACGTTTAAGGGCAGGTATGATCTAGAGGGTGCTTAGATCTGGCTCAGAGAAATCAAGAAGATTTTCATAGTGATGACTTGTACCAAGGAACGTGTTGTACCCTAATTTTTACCCCTAAGATTCCACATGTCATTTGCATCTTTGCATCACAAACAAGATCATGCTTTGGTTCCTCTATCCCTCTTATCTTTGGGTTTATGCCTTGCAGGAATCACTAAGCATCTGTGTGTTTCTTATTTGCTTTTATTTTCTTGTGTTTACTAACTTTTAATAAAAATCCAAAAATATGCTTGTTTTCCCTTTACTAACTTTTTTAGGAAGTAGTTTGGATCAAGAATTTCAAATACTAGTCCCTCAACTAGAATGAAATTCATCTGAACAAAGTCATAGTTGATATGCAAATAATTCAAAATCACCTGATCAAGAGTTTCCAAGATTTAATTGATTATTACTCAAGAGACTCCAAGGTTTATGTGTTTATTTCCATGCCACCTTTGAAAAGTCAAAAGAATCGAGCCAGAGCCAAGACATCACATCAAAAGGTTATCTTTCACACTTTTTCACTGTGTTAATTGATTAACACATTTGTACATGCAAATGGTTAATCGATTAACCAGTGCGTTTTTGTGAAAAATGAGCCAAATTCAAATTCTGCAGCATTTGACACCAAATTTCACTTTATTTTATCATGCGAATATTCTAGATCACCTCATTTTAATTCCCCTACCTCATCACAATTAATTCCCACCATACACCCTCATTAATCACCACTTGATCTTGATTTTGCCTCCAAATTCAAATTCCAAGCCTAATTTTGGTTCCAAACCAAACTCCAATCCACCAAAATTCCCAAGCCTAAACTCTATAAATAGAACCCTTATTTCATTCATTCTTCAAGCTTTGTATAGTCAAACTCAACTTGCAAAATTTTCTCTCAATTCTTCATCTACCCAAATTCACCAAAGCTCTTTCTTCCATTGAAAGTTAGTAAGTTCTTCATTGGAGCTTACTAATCTTTGAGCTAAACCTTCATACAATCACCTTTTCATCATCAATTTTTGTAGATCAAGGCTTTGGAGTGTGGTTCTTGAAGTTGATTTGAAGCATTTTTCAGATTAGAAGTGGTAATTCACTTATTCCACCATTGTTGTGCTTGATTCATCTTCCACAATGTGATCTCTTGTTGATTCTTGTTGCTTGATCTTTAGATCTTGCAAATTGTGTTTCATTGGTGTTATTTGTTGCTATTTTACTTGAATTTTCGTAATAATTTGCATTCATGATCATAAGGTGTTTGAAGAAATGATTGGATCATGCATGCTGAATTTTTTTCAAATTTTTTTTTGCTGTCATAGCAGTGTTAATCGATTAACACATTTGCACAAGAAAATGGTTAATCGATTAACCAGAGCCAGAATTGTGATTTTTGCTTGTTTTAGGACTATTTTGAGTTCTTTCCTTTCTTCTTCCATTTCCTTTTGTTTTGCCTTGAATTGTGGTATTTGTTGATGAAATTTCTCTTTAAATTCCATGGACTTTGGGTGTTAGATGAGGTTTAGTACCTTAATCCACCAAGAAGATTGATGGAACTTAAAGATGGATTGATCCAATTATTGTAATTCAATTTGTCTTCCCTTCCCCTCTTCTTCTTCTTTTTCTTTTGATCAATGAAAATCTTCAATATCATTGGAACTTATGTTATGTTCTTGATGAAGATGAGATCGTTACATCTTTTCTTTTCGTGCGGTAATGTTTTCGGAGAGTGATCTACATATCACTTCTCTAACATGCATTAGCACTAACATTGTTATTGACCGGCCTCAGATAGTCATGGCTTCTACATAAGTCCGATTACAATTGCTTAACATATCGCTAAATTGTCTCGAAATTGGAAAACTGTTGTGTTTTGTAAGCGAATTATCAGTCTCCTATTCTTACATGGTGTAGTTTGAAATAGATTGGATTTCTCTTGTTACCCATGGGGGATAGTTGGCATACTCGTTGATTTTATCCGAGTTAGAGCCCTCCCCATGGTAATGTATGAGACCACGTTTTCATTCTCATTGATGTCTAGTCGAGCATTTCCGAAAACACAACAAAACTTGTTCTCTCATTTTGGATCATTATTGCTCTATGTTGTCACATTAATTGTGCTATGTTTATGCTTCGTTCTTGCTCCTTATCTCTCTTTATTTTTTATGCTTTATGTTATCATATCATATCATATTATTGATTTATGTTTCAGCCATTTTTCCTTTGTCCACTTGGACCATTTGTTTATGTTTCTGCTATTTTTCCTTTGTCCACTTGAACCGTTTGTTTACGTTTATGCTCTTTTTCTTTTGTCTATTTGGACCCAAAAACATTATTAAAGGCTTAAACCCCTAAAAAACTTACTCTCTTAATGGTGGACTATGGTTATTATCCTTTACATTGGACATGGAACTTTGGACTTAGAACTAGGTGTCATACCCCAAATTTTGACCACCAAGATTTCCCATTATTGTGAAAGACATCATCACAATATGGATGTGCCTTCATGCCTCATCAATCTCCTCAAGGATTGTTGAGCATTCACCATAAATAAAAATTAGGGTTTCAAGCCCTCTCAGAGCACTTAGACAAAGGATCAATCAAGAAATGACATGATCTTCAACTTGTCTAAACTCTCAAACACCCATAAAGGATCAAGAGGACTCCCACATCAAGAATCAAGCACAGGGTTACAGCATTCCAAGTGGATTAAGCCTTAAGATCGCCAGTGTCACCAAATTAGGGTTTTTGGTCGACCAAGGCCTCTAGATGGAAATTTTCATCTGGGCATGAGCTAATGCTTCAAAGTATAACTCAAGATACTCCAAGGGACCTTATGGACCCAATCATCAAGTCAATTTAGGCTCAGGAGATGCATTCATCAAAAATAAGGAATTAGGGTTTCTTGACCTAATTCACCCCTAAGTTGACCCTTGGGACAAAAACATGAGCCAAGACCTCAGGGACTTGATTTCACCGAGGATCGCACAATTTGGAATTCATCTGATAAAAAGTCAACTGTGCACAAAGTCAAGTTTGACTTTTTGAGATTTTTCATAATTATGGTTCTTTAACCCTAAAACAATGATAATATGTGATTTGAATCATCATTCATCAAGAAAAATCAAAGAAAGTGGGATAACTTGTAAAAGGGGTAACCCATAAAAAATTAGAATTTTTTCTAAGTTATGGAACAAAGTGGCTAGGGTACCAACTTCCAAGGATCATAACTTAAGATCCAAGCAACCATTTTGAATGATCCAAAGATGGATTTGTAGCTCTCTTGGCATACTTTAAAAGTGTCAACTACACATCATTCTAATTCCTCATAGACTTCAAGTTATGATTGGATCAAAATCACTAAAAACATGAAAATGCATCTTTTTTCAACACTTAGAAAAATTCTAATCAAGGCAGATTTCAAGTGAAACACCAAAACTTGGAGGGTTGTTTCACATAGTTTTAGGATGAATCAATTCAAGATGTAAACATCAAAGTTGTTGTCCACATTGCCTACAATCCAAGGAACTTATTAGCATGAAACAACTCAGCTTGAGCCAAGAGTTATGGCTGTTGTAACACACCATGGCAAGGCTGTCATGAAAAACCAATTTTCAAGTTTTCTTGCTTCACACGATTTCCGAGTCAAGGCTTATGATCTTTATGCCACCTGTATTCAATCTGATCACAATGCATCTGATCCAACCTGCTAACTTAGGCCAAGAATGCTTCAAAACTCATCCTTTGGCATGATGAATAGTTGAACAAATCCTTGGAATTCAAAGGCAATTTAATGCAAATAGTGCACTTTCAAGATTCTGATCACTTGTAGTCAAGATACCCTAATAAACAACAATTAAAGTGACTGAGGAATGTGGAAACAGTCAAGGCATAGCTGGTCTATTTGGGGCAGCTGTTACACCTAGTACAAGAGGCATTTATGCCAAGCCAAATCCATTTGAACGTGATATGATCTTGCAGCCATTCACTATTCCTCCCAGACAAGAATTGATCCAATATAAATAGAGGTCCTAACTGACCATTCAAACCACACCAAAGCAGCTTGCAACATTGCTTTCTTTTATTCTCTCCTTAAGTGCCAAAACTCTATATTTTGAGCAAACACCATCGGTTTTTGAGTTGCAGCCTCAAGCAACTCAAACCAACTTCTCAAACACATCACATATGATGTATATGAGATGTTCAAACACTTAAACCATCTCTGTAACACCTCTAGCCCAAAATCACTCTTCAACTAGTCCATTTTGCGTCCATTCTGCAACTTGGATACCACAACTTGATCTAAGTAATTTCCAAGAGGTCCAAAGGTTGAAATCTACTCCATAACATCCATTGGAGTTGTAGAGATCATCAAATCACTTCAGAAACACCTGAATCAAAATCTCAATCTTCAACCTACCTGTTATGAAGTTGGATTCCTCCAACTTGATCCAAAGATTTTAAAAGTGTTACCAGGCTTGCAATCCACTCAACAACATCCATTGAAGCTGTAGAGGTCATCAAATTACTTATGAAACACCATTTGTGCAGAGATTCAATCTCACCTGCAGCAAGGTAAGCCTCAAAACTCTCATAACATGATCCATGCATATTTCCTCGCATGATAATTTTGCCAAATGTTTATTATCATGTTTTAAGTGTTTCCTCTCAAAAAATTTGATAATAGCACTCAAAAACATGTCTACACATTACTTTTGCAAAATGGGTTCATACATTCATATTGATATAACTTGCTGCACACTAAAAATAAATGAAATCAAATACTGCCATCATGTTCCTTGTTAAAAAACGCATGAGTTTGGTGTTTAAATCATGTCAAATGATTGAGATACGAGTGAGATAGAGAGCTTCACGCATCTGAGCTTGAGGTTGAAGATGACCATGGCGCCATGCTTAAGAAATCCAACCAAACTTGCCTTATATTTTTCCCTTGCCATGTATATTATGAATTGGCATTGCGCTCCAGTGGTTGATCAAGTGGTTTGTGTGTACTAGCGAGTGGAAGGTCTGGGGTTCGAATCTCCTTCGCCCCAGACCACTTTTTTGTCACTTTTTCCACTTTTTATTATTTTTTCATATTATTTTTATTAATGATTTGAAAAATTAATTTCTCATTCAATTTTAATCATTTTTGGTTGATTCTTTTTCTGAAAAATCACAAAAATAGTAAAATACTTTATTATACAAAAAAATCAAATTTAAATTGTTTATTTAATATAGTTGGTATTTTTGTGAATAAATTCATTTTTAATTGTTTTAAACATTTTAAAAATGAATATTCATCTTGAAAATCAAGACCAAATGAGTTTTAAATCATCTTGTGATTAAAACCTCATTTTTCAAACCTTAACAAAAAATCACAAGTGGTTTATTTAAACTTATTTGGTACTTTTATCATTTTTTATTAATTTTCTTTGAAAAATTACTTTTAAAAAGTGAAAATTGGCGTTTCTTTGATTTTTAATCATACTCAAAATATTTCAAACTCTTTAGGCCTCTTGATAGAGTGTAAGTCCGACCTCTTTGCACATAAATAATTTTGGGCCTCAGTGTATTGTATAAGTCCCGATACCGTTTCAGAAATTCCGACGTAATCGTCGTTTTCAAACTTTTTCAATTGGGCCTACCCTCGTGTTGTGAGTCCCATTTCTTTTCTTCAAAACTTTTTGGGCCTCTTAAGAGAGTGCAAGACCCATCCCTTTGTATGGAAAACCTTTTTTCGGCCTCAGTCACTTGTATAAGTCCATGTACAAATTCAAACAATGGTGCGCTCACTGTTAAAATTTGGGCCTCTCCTTGAGTTGTAAGCCTCAATCTCTGTTCAAAATACTTTCTCCTTTGATTTTGAATCCAAATATATAGTTGTTATCAAAACTTTCTTTAATTTCTTTCTTGAACAACTAACAAAACAGCATGGAAGCTCTACAACGGGTAAGTGTTTATCCGCTTTCTTTTATCTGCTTTCATATACATAACTGTACTGTGGGAAGATGCGCATGGTTAGTCTTCTTTCATACCTTTTAAATACTCGTCATATATAAACTGTATATATACTAGTATATTTATTTAGAGTTTTCCCCGAGAACTACGTCTAGAACTAGGTAAAGCCCTGTTGGTTGCTCTTAAATACGAACAAAACTAGATCCCTAGAGGATTTCCAGATACAGTCATCCCTTCTCTTGGGGTTAAACAATATGGAACAAAGAGAAAGGCAGTATTCTCGGTGAACCTTTTCTCAGACTGTCACCCTTAGAAATTTTCAAAGAAATTCTACTCCCCGGAGTTGATCTATTCTCTGTGAATAGCATCTCTTGAGTTTCTTCAAAACCCTCGAACTTTCCTGGAATGATCTCTTCTCTGTGAATTGCATTTCTTGAACTTCTCTTGGTTTAGGGACCCACAGGCTTCCTAAAAGCATCCCCGCCTCCTCTTGGACTTTGTACAAGGACCCTTCGGCTTCTTAGAAGTTCTCATGCCTTCTCTTGGGCTTAATACAAGAACCCTGACGATCTCTTAAAGGTATAAGACAGAACTTAGTCATCCTTTGCTAGACCAGGCTTTCCAGTGTCAAACCTCAGGCTACTTTAGGGTTGATTCTCATCCCTTAATGCCCTTGCCTCCTCTGGGAGGTATCATACAAAAGATAAAACTCTTCCACACCAGTAGACTTGGACAGTCTATATCCCGTCTTGAGTCTCAAAGACATTCTCAAGCACTGTAGAAACCCTGGTCACTCTGGATCAATCTCCAGCAGAAACCCAGTCTATCTCATGAGAGTTCCCCAACCAGGGTCAGCTTATCTCAGATCAGAACCTCAAGGTCTCTGATATCTCAACTATTCTGTAATCTTCAGCAAGAGTTGATTCCCCGCTTGGACCTGCCTAGGGATCTCAATAATCCTGCAGTAAGATAGCCTCCTCTTAGGCTTTGTATAATGATCCTTCCTTAGGGAAGTTAGCCTCCTCTTGGGCTTTGTACAATGATTCTCCCCAGCGGAGCTAACCTTGTCAGACTCTCTTGTTGATTCCATCACTTTTCAAGTTTTCTTGATAAGTCAACCTCCTTGAAGCCTCAATCTCGGGCTTCGTACGAGACAGCAAATCACTCTTTTGTTGAGTATAAAAAACCCTTTTGTTGAGTCAATCAACTTTCAGACTCTCTTATTGAGTCAATCATTTTTTTTGGACTCTCTTGTTGAGTCAACCTTTTTCAGCCTCCGTCTTGGGCTTTATACAAGACAGATAAAATACTCTCTTGTTGAGTTAACCCTTTTAGCCTCCTCTTAGGCTTTATATAATGATTGTCCTCAGCATACGTCCATACAAGCACTCTCTTGTTGAGTCAAATCCCTTCTAGCCTCAATCTTGGACTTTGTACAAGACAGATAAAAACACTCTCTTGTTGAGTCAAACCTTTTTAGCCTCTATCTTGAGCTTTGTACAAGACATAAATATCCCTCTCTTGAGCTTGGGACATATATCTTCTCTAGCAGAGTTATTTCCTCCTTGCCTTCCTCTAGGCTTTGAGGAATGATTTTCCCCAAGCAGAGTCAAACTCTTTTAGCCTCAATCTTGGGCTTTGTACAAGACAGATAATACTCTCCAGCAGAGTTGAACCCTTTTAGCCTCCGTCTCGGGCTTTGTACAAGACACGTAAAATATCCTCACCAGAGTCAGATAAATTTCCCATTTCAGTCTCCGTTTTGGGCTTTGTACAAGGCACATACAAATTATCCCCAATGCAGTCAAAAAGCTCTGTATAAGCATTTCCCCAACAGAGTCTATTCTTCTTAGCTTCCTTTAAAGCTTTGAGAATTGAATTCCCTTTAAGCAGAGTCAAAACCCTTTTAGCCTCAATCTTGGGCTTCGTACCAGACAGACAGAACATTTTCCCCGGAGAAGTCAAACTTTTTAGCCTCCTCTTAGGCTTTGTATAATGATATCCCCAAAGAGTCAGTCTCTTTTTTAGCCTCAATCTTGGGCTTTGTACAAGAAAAATATATAAACTCTCTTGTTGAGTCGGTCTTATCCAGCCTCCTCTTAGGCTTTGTATAAAGAAATCCCCCAGCCGGGTCAATCAACCTCTTAGCATCAAACTGGTGCTTTGATCAAGGCATACAAAAATCAACAATTCCTCTTTAGAGATAACAAATTCTCTCTCAGCCAAAACCCTTTAGCTTCATATCTTGGGCTTTGAACAAGATACAAATCACCTTTAGCTTCCTGTCTTGGGCTTTGAACAAGACACCAAATATCTTTTTCCTCCCATAGAATAGGGGGAACTACGATTGCTCTGATTTCCCTGTTTCGTTTAAACGGGAATACGTAGGCATAAGATTGTGAAATCTTAGCGAGCATACCAGTAAAAAACTCTAGGTCCAGTACCTTCATATCAATCAAAACCCTTAGGTCTAGTACCAAAAACAATCGAGAAAGAACCCGAGCATCAACAAAAACACACTCTCCCTGTCACACTTTCCCAAGAAACTTTCCTAACCCATCAGCAGATAAACACTATCAATTACAAAGCGAAACCTAAAGCTAACATCCTGTGGATAACCACATATAGGATGGGTAATTGACAACTACCCATTGTATAACCTGACCCAGACTCCCCGAATCTCTTAAAGCGTTTGTTCAGTTAGACATTCGCGTGCAAGGTTAGTTTTAGATAGCTTCCCTTTCCTTTTCGGCTTCACGGGATAAATAAGAAATCAGAAAGTAGCACCCTTTCTCCTCGAGGAGGAAAACCCAAACTTCAGGGATAAGGTGGTCGCGTCACCGACGAAAATCACTCGCTACAGGAAAATGGTGACTCTGCTGGGGAGTTATTTTATTTGTTAGGACTAGGATTATAGCTCTTAAGAGGTCTAGGATCTTAGTTTTAGGATGAATATATATATTACTTTTCCTAATTGATATCCGTGTTTATTTTTCTGCTAATGGGACTGCGAGTGATGTCGCATCTGGAAAGATTGAGTATACACCTAAGATAAGTGATGGCACTATACGGGTAATCTTACAGGGAGTGACTCCCAAATAAGAGGTCCCCGTCGACCATCGAATCAGTGGAGATGCCCTTTGCGGATTCAATGCCTATACGACTTCGGTTGTTGAAAGCAGATTGTTCGATTGGGTTATCTGAGAAGCTGAGGATTTTAGTAGACTGAAACCTTGCTACTATTTTATAGTGCGGAAGCTATCAGAAATAGCTTTCATGCGATACTATCCTCATTTGAGATTACTCTAAGATACATCAGCTCGCTCGGGTGATTCCAGCCTGCTGTTGTTATCCCAAGAGGGGTCAATGATTTTGAGGACAGGTACAAAAAACCACCAGTATAACCTTTGGGGATGGGTAGAGCCATGACTTCATGACACCGAACCTTTGACCCCATGTTTTTTCTATGTTTTTGTGTGCTGCATTCATGCATTCATTTCATTAAAAAAAACATTAAACAAAGAAAAATTTCTCTTCTAGTCTCTCTTTTTCAAATTAAACTAAGACAATGATTGCAAATGTCAGAGAAAAGGATTGCGTTATGGATTTTGGTAGAAGGAAGACTCACAAGTACACCTTCAAGGTTCCAAAATTAGAGGATTTGAGAGGTTTGGTGAGGATGATCACCAACCCTGATGCTTTTATAGCTAAGTACGGAGGACTGCTGTCTCTGTTAAGGGTTCATGTAATGGAAGGAATATTGGCTACGCTCATTCAGTTTTATGATCTGGTTTATCACTGTTTCACATTCCCAGATTATCAGCTGGCACCAACACTGGAGGAGTACTCTCACCTGACTGATTTACATATCACTGACCATGCTCCCTTTTCTGGACTGGAAGAAATTCCGAAGGATCAAACCATTGCAAGAGCAATCTATTTGGACGAGTCAGAAGTCAGGACTCACATGACCACTAAGGTTGGAATCCAAGGCTTGCCAACCAGGTTTTTGATAAAGAAAGCCCTGTACTTTGCCAGTATATGGAATGCGTCCGCTTTCGAGAGCATCTTTGTTTTGCTCACCTACAGGTTATTTTTGTTTCCCAACATCGATAACTTCGTAGATATCAATGCCATTAAGATATTTTTGATTGGAAACCCTGTGTCATACCCCAAATTTTAACCACTAAGATGTCCCATCATTGTGCAAATCATCATCACAATATGGAGGAACCATCATACTTCATCAGTCTCCCCAAAGATGGGTGAGCATCCACTACAATCAAAATTAGGGTTTCAAGCTCTCTCAGAGCCTTAGACAAAGGATCAATCAAGGAATGACATGATCTTCAACTTTTCTAACCTCTCAAACATCCACAATAGATCAAAAGGACTCCCACTTCAAGGATCAAGCTCAAGGCTGCTCCCTTCTAGGTGGATCAAGTCTCAAGATCGACAGTGTCACCGAATTAGGGTTTTGGTCGACCAGGGCCTCCAGATGGAAAATTTTCATCTGGGCACAAGCCAATGATCCAAAACATAACCTAATATACTTCATGGTACCTCATGGACCCAATCATCAAGTCAATTTTGCCTCAGGGGATGCATTCATCAAAAATCAGGAATTAGGGTTTCTTGACCTAATTCACCCCTAAGTTGACTTTTAGGGCAAATCATGAGCCAAGACCTCAAGAGATGGTTTTAGGGTCTCTAATGAACTATATTGATCCATTTGGAACAATGGATTAATCCAAGAAGTTTGAGCAACAAGTCTCAATTTCATCTGCACCACAATTAGGGTTTCGTGGGAAAAGTCAACTGTAACTTTGACTTTTGACCTGGACATGCTCCCAAGCCCTAGGACATGAATCAATATACCCTATGACACCCATGGAACATGTCCATCAAGTTTGATTTAGGTCAAGGACATGATTTCCTGAAGAATTGCACAGTTTGGAATTCTTCTGATAAAAAGTCAACTGTGCACAAAAGTCAACTTTGACTTTTTGAGATTTTCCACCAAAATGGATTTTTAACCCTAAAATGATGTTAATGTATGATTTGAATCATCATTCATCAAGAAAAATCAAAGAAAGTGGGATAACTTGTAAAAGGGGTAACCATAAAAACTTAGAAAAATTTCTAAGTTATGGAAAAAGTGACACTAATGTGCCAACTTTGGAGGACCATAACTCCTAAACCACAAGGCCATTGTTCCCCATTCAAAGCTTGATTTGTATATCTCATTGCCCTCTACAAAAGCTTCATACTGACCTATATCCAAATTCCTCATGGATTTTGAGTTATGGAGTGATCAAAATCAAGAAAAGTCACTTTGTTCCAACACTTGGTGAAAATTTCACTAAGTCAGATTTTACCTTACTTTTTGCCAAATGTAGGGGGATTTTTCACTTGGATTCAAAAAAGATCAAAACCAAACATGTTTAAATAGTTGTTGTATCATGTAAGGGCTTTCCAAAATGGCCAAGAACATTACCAAATTCAATTTGAGTCATGAGATATGACATTGGCAAGTTGCCTTGCTGAAATCTGCCAAGGCAAGGCAGATTTTTACACTTTTGGTCGATTTGCCAAAATCAGCCAAATCCAAATGCTCCTATCCACTTGGACACATATGAGGATTGAATCTAAAGGGGACAATCACTGAGCCAAGCCTCCAAAGTCTTTGGAACAAGAAATAACATGTTGAACCTAGAATTGCTAAAATAGGGACAAGACTCCAATTTTGGATTGGAGCATTCAATGGAAGCATCAAGGTGGCATGGACTGAGCCATTCTCAACTGAATTTAGTCAAGACTTATCCAAGACCAAGGGAACCAGCAGCCCGTGCCCTAACCTCTAGTCATTGGCTAGAGGAGACTTGGATTTTCATTTGCCAACATTGGCCAAACCTACTCAGCAGTTGCCATTCACTATTCCTTGCAAAACAAACTTTCTCTACTATAAATAGAGCTCAATTGTGATCAGTTTGAGTACACCAAATCCATCAAACAGATGCTTTCCTCAAAATCTCTTCTTTCACTCCAATTTTGCCTTCTAAGGCAAGTCACTATCGGGTTTTGAGTTTGAGAGCTTTTCCAATCAAACCAATCACACACACACCTCATATACATCATATAGAATTGATCCAAACACTCACATAACATCTGGAACTCAGATTTCACAAAATCACCAGCCAATTGCTCAAGTTCTTGACAGATTTGCAGTTGGGGTACCATCTCAAGTTCCAGATCATTTCAATCCATTCCAAGCAGTCATACACACTCCATGGCACCTAGGGAAGCTATCCAGATCATTGGAACCTAGCTGTAACACCTCCAACACAAATCACGATCACCAGCTACAAGTGGTAAGCATGAGCTCTTTTAACTCTATGATCCATGCAATTTTTGCTGCACAATAATTTGGCCATATGTTCATAATCATGCATGGAATGTTTCCCCTCAATTAATTGCATTGTTTGAATCGTGTATCAAAAATCTTAGCCTTCATGCAGAAATTAGGGTTCTTGAGGATTTTTCGTGATTTCTTGTTTTATGCTTAATTTAAATGAAATTAATTGTCATAGACATGATCGTGAGGTTGAAACGAGTTGATTGGTATGTGGATTGCATGATATAATCAAGTATTCAGTGAGATTGGAGAGAAAATGCAAATCAGCCAAACCCAGAACACGCGTGTGTTCTTCAGCGGTTCTTGGCGCCATTTTTTTGAAAATTCAAATATTTGAATTTTGTGATTTTATTTAATTGATTCAAAAATTAATTTATCTCTGAGTTTTAATGATTTTGAGTTGATTCTTTTTTTAATAATTCACAAAAATGTTAAAATATTTTATTTTCCCAAAAAATCCCAAAAATATTATTTATTTTGTATAATTGATATTTTTGCAAAGAATTAATGTTTTAATTGTTTTTAACATTTAAAATATTTTTTCCACCTTGATTTTTACAACTTTTAATGCTTTCTAATTATTTTGTAGGTCAACACTTAATTTTTGAAGCATTAATCCAATATCACAATTTGTTTTCCATATGTTAAACAATTTTGATCATTTTAATTGAATTTTTATTCAATTAAAACACATTTTGAAAATAAATTAGGGTTTTTGGATTAATTCAACCCTCATAAATCATTTTCAAACTCTTTGGGCTTCTAATAGAGTGGAAGACCCAATCCTTTTTTGACCAAATCATTTTTGGGCCTCAGTATATTGTATAAGTCCCGATACCGTCAAAATAAACGGCGCGGTCGTCGCCTTTTTCAAACAAAAAAAAACAAAAACTTTGGGCATACCCTCGTGTTATAAGCCCCACTCTTTTTCTTTTAAAACTTTTGGGCCTCTATTAGAGTGTAAGACCCAACCCCCTTGTACAGAAAACTTTTTGGGCCTCATTCGTTGTATAAGTCCCTCTGTACATTTTCAAATAAACGACGCGATCGTCGCCGGTTTAAAATTAACCACCTTGGGCCTCTCCTTGAGCTATAAGACCCATTCAAAACTTTTGGGCCTCTAATAGAGTGTAAGACCCAATCCCCTTTTAACCAAAACATTTTTGGGCCTCAGTCACTTGTATAAGTCCCTCTGCGTTAAAAGAAAACCTCGGCGCGATCGCCATTTCAAACGGAAAAACAAACTGGGCCTACCCTCGTGTTATAAGCCCCACTCTCACTCTTTTAAAACTTTTTCGGCCTCTTAAAAGAGTGTAAGACCCATCCTTTTGTACAGAAAACTTTTTGGGCCTCAGTCACTTGTATAAGTCCCTCTGTACAAAACAACAGTGCGCTCACTGATAAAACCCTGGGCCTCTCCTTGAGCTGTAAGCCCCAAATCTTTCTTTTCAAAGCACTTTCTCCTTTGATTTTGAAATATACTGTTATGTTCAATCTTTCTTTGTTGAACAACTAACCAAACAACATGGAAGCTCTACATCCGAGTAAGTGTTTATACGCTTTCATTTACTGCTTTCATATACATATAACTGTATTGTGGGGCTGTTTCGCTGTAAGTCTTCTTTCATAAACTCATATCAACTGTGTAATAATAGTATAGATATTTAGAGTTTCCCCGGCAACTACGTCTAGAACTAGGTGACGCCGTTTCGTTTATTCGTAGAAATAGACAACTAGATCCCCAATAGGATCATCAGATACAGTCTTCTCTTCGGCTGTCCTCATTAGGAATTGTCAAGAAACACTATTCCCATAGATGAATGTATTCTCCGTGAATGGCATCTTTGAGTTTCTTCCAAATTCTCGAACTTTCCTGGCTTGATCTATTCCTCGTGGATAGCCTGTCTTGAATTTCTCGGGGTTTGGGGACCCACGGGCTTCTTAAAAGCATCGGCCTCCTATTGGGCATCGTACAAGGACCCACAGGCTTCCTAAAAGCAACCCCGCCTCCTCTTGGGCTTAGTACAAGGACCCGCCGGCTTCTTAGAAGTATTCACAACCTCCTTTTAGGCTTCGTATAATGATCTCTTCCTCCGGGAATGATAGCCTCCTCTTGGGCT
This sequence comes from Lathyrus tuberosus, assembly GCA_022829125.1. Taxonomy (NCBI): domain Eukaryota; kingdom Viridiplantae; phylum Streptophyta; class Magnoliopsida; order Fabales; family Fabaceae; genus Lathyrus; species Lathyrus tuberosus. The sequence continues at coordinate 6,193,269 of JALAZF010000103.1, forward strand.
TTATACAAGGACCGATCGGCTTCTTAAAAGCTTCCAGCCTCCTCTTGGGCTTCGTACAAATTGTCCCGACGACCTCCTAGAGGTATAGGAACAGAACTTAGTCATCTGCATAGAACAGTCCTTTCAAAGAGTCTACTACTGTTTCTCAAAGCATAGTACAAAAGATGAAACTCTAGACTTGGACAGTCTAATTTCCTTGAGTCTCCAAGACATTCTCAAGCACCCCTTCAAAAATAGGAAGAAAACCCGTAGACTCGGACAGTCTCAATACCCTTCGGATTTCCAACTTCCTTAAAGAACAGGAATAGCCCGGATCCTCGAATCAAATCCTTGGGTACATCATTGCTCATATAAGAACTGGTTTTCTCTTTCAAAATCAGTATACTGGACCTGTCACTCAACTGAAACAGTCACAATAGCCTCCTCTTAGGCTTTGTACAATGATTCTCCCCAGCGGAGTCAATCAATGTTTAGCCTCTCTCTCGGGCTTTGTACGAGACACATAAGAGACTCCCTCATTGAGTCAATCACCCCTTTAGCCTCCATCTCGGGCTTTATACGAGATATAAAAAGGTTCTTATTGAGCCAAACAAATTTTAGCCTCCCTCTCGGGCTTCGTACGAGATACAAAAGACTCTTTTGTTGAGTCAAATAGCCTCTATCGTGGGCTTTATACGAGATACCAAAAGATTCCCTCGTTGAGTCAAAACCTTTTGGCCTCTCTCTCGGGCTTTGTACGAGACACATATTACCCACCTCTTAGGCTTTGTATAAGAAACCCACTGGTTGATCCAATCAACCTTTTAGCATCAAAGCTGTGCCTCGTTCACAGTACACAAACATCAACAACTCTTTCCCCTTCATCTAATCGCTGTAAGCGGCAAGCCTCTGGATCATCTACATCCATGCCACTGTCCCTCCTTTAGCATGAGAAATTCCTAAGGAAAAATGGCATTGCTCTAAACTGAGTTAAAGTCTTCTCCTTCAGGTTAAAATCCCCTATAAAGGAAATTATGGCATTGCCGGATTCACACATCCCAGTTAAAGTAATTCTCCTTTATAAACAGTTGTGACATACAACCCCCTCTTTAGAGATGACAAATTCTCTCTAAAGTCAATACCCTTTTTAGCTTCATATCTTGGGCTTTGAACAAGATACAAATCACTTTTAGCTTCATATCTTGGGCTTTGAACAAGATATAAATCACCTTTAGCTTCACATCTTGGGCTTTGAACAAGATACAAACCACCTTTCGCTTCACGTCTTGGGCTTTGAACAAGACACCAAATACCATTTCCTCCCATAGAATAGGAGGAACTACGAACGCTCTGATTTCCCTGTTTCGGTAAACGGGAATACGTAGGCATAAGATTGAAAGAAAAGATCTTAGCGAGCACATTAAACAAAAACCCTAAATCCCATACTCTCACATATCTATCAAAAAGCATCAGTCCTAACATCCTAATCCTTGTTCCCCGCCAGAAACCTGTCATTCTGTCAAAATAACACAAGAAAGGCCCCACCACATTGATCGCATCCGTAACCTAACAGACCGCTATTTAAACTCAGTATGCAAGCAGGGTTAATTGGAGACATCTATTTCCCTTCCTTCATCAGCTTTAATAGGATAAAAAATGAATCGACCTGTAGTAAACTAACCCAGAGAGCGACAACGCTTAAGAACCGCGTCCAAAATCGCTCGCTACAGAAAAGTGGCGCCCACCGTGGGGCCCTTCTAACCTTTTTGTATGAAACCACAGATTGGGGCTTCTGCCGGGGAACCCATTTTCTGTCAGGAACTTAGGATTCATAGCTTTAAAGGTCTAGGATGATTAGGACGAATATATATACTGCTTTTCCTAATTGCTATACTTGTTTATTTTTCTGCTAATGGGAATGCGTGTGATGTCGCATGTGGAAAGATTGAGTATACACTTAAGATAAGTGATGGCGATGAGGTCGACCATCAACCTCAGTGGAGGCTGACCAATGCAACCCATTCCCTCTCTTAGGTAATGGGCCGATTGTGATGTCTGATAAGCTGAGGAGCCAACCCTTTTGTAGTGCGGAAACTATCAGAAATAGTTGTCACACGATACTACCCTCATTTGAGGCTGGTGATCTATTCTCGGTGAATGGCACTTACTCTAAGATTGCTCTACAACTCGTTGGCGACTGCTTGTTGTTTTGCTTTCCTGGGAGGAGCTGATGATAATGAGTACAGGTACAAAAATCACCCTAGTATAAACCTTTGGGGATGGGTAGAGCCTTGACTTCATGACAACGACCCTTTGACCCCATGTTTTTTCTATGTGTTTGTGTGCTGCATTCATGCATTCATTTAAAAAACATTAAAACATTCAAAAAATTTCTCTTCTAGTCTCTCTGTTTTTCAAATTAAACTAAGACTGTGATTGCAAATATCAGAGAAAAGGATTGTGCTAATGGATTTCGGTAGAAGGAGAACTCATACGTACACCTTCAAGATTCCAAAACTAGAGGATTTAAGAGGTTTGGTGAGGATGATCACAAACCAAGAGGCTTTCAGAGCCTAGTACGGAGGTTTGCTATCTCTGTTAAGGGTCCATGTGATTGAGGGAATCATGGACGCGCTCGTTCAATTCTACGATTCGGTTTATCACTGCTTTACATTCCCAGATTACCAGCTCGCACCAACGCTGAAGGAGTATTCTCATCTGATCGATTTACATATCACTGATCGAGCTCCATTTTCTGGACTGGAAGAAATTCCAAAGAATCAGACCATTGCGAGAGCAATTCATTTGGACGAGTCTGAGGTCAGGACTCACATGACCACTAAGGGTGGCATACAAGGTTTGCCAGCTCAGTTCTTGACAAAGAAAGCCATGTACTTCGCCAGTATCGGGAACGGGACTGCTTTTGAAAGCATCTTTGTTTTACTCACCTACGGATTATTTTTGTTGCCCAACATTAATAATTTTGTCGATATCAACTCCATTAAGGTTTTTATCATTGGAAACCCTATGCCGACATTGCTCGCAGATGCGTATCATTCGGTACACTTAGGGAATTTGTACAGTGGAGGGGAGATCACATGTTGTGTACCTCTGCTTTACAAATGGTTTATCTCTCATTTGCCTAAGTCTGTTGCTTTTTGGGATCACAAGAGTGCCTTGCGCTGGTCGCAGAAGATCATGTCTCTCACCAACTCTGACATAGATTGGTGTAATAGGATTTATGATAGAATTAGGATCATTGACCGTTGTGGAGACTTCCCCAACGTACCCCTTATAGGAACTAAGGGAGGAATCAATTACCATCCAGTTCTCGTTCGTCGTCAATTTGGATACCCGATGAGACAGGTCCCACGGGGTGTTCATCTGGAAGGTCTTTTCTTCAAGGAAGGAGAAAATGACAGAGAACTAAAGATGGAAATAGTGCACGCTTGGAAGCATGTTCATAATAAAGGACGAGAGTCTCTGGGAAAACCAGACTGTGTCTCGGTGGAGCCTTATCTCCATTGGGTACAAACTAGAGCTCTCAAGCTAAAGATGCCTTATCCTCATTACGGAATTCTTCCGCCGAGGGAATCTGTCATGTACTTCATGACGGAAACTGAAAAGCTTCAGGTTACTCTCAACAAAGTTCAACGGGAGAGAAGGTCTTGGAAGAACAAGTATCGCACCCTCAACGTAGAGTGCATCAAAATACAGCAACTACTGAAAGAGAAAGATGCTCTGATTGAAATTTTGGAGCAACATACTGTAGAGAATCAAGATGACCAAAGGAATTTGCTCACTCCTTTCACCTGGAAAAGGAATGACAACCCGACAACGGCTCAAGAACCCCGGTCAAAGAAAAGGAAGATACCAGAATCAACACCCGAGTTCTCTCGGGACCCCTTAGCTTAGGTTTCTGTTTCCGCACCTTGTAATCTACTGTATTTCCATTTTTGTAATCCTTTGAATTCAATAAAAAGGGGTTTCCCCACTGTTTGATATTTGCAATCTAATTGTCGAAGTTTATTTTGATTAAACCAAAAAACAATTAATATAATCATTGCATTCATCATTCTCACATCACGTATTCTTCTTACCTACGAATCTCACGTTTGTGTCTCAGTTCTAGAGTCAAACTGTCTCATTCGTACAATACTCGGGCTAATCGTCAGAAAAAGATGGATGATCTTGAGGAAGAGAATAGAGATTTGAAGGAAGAGATCGACGCTCTGAGAGAGGATATGAGAAAGCTTCGTAACGACATGCAAGCCATGGCAGAAGCTCAGCTACAAAGGACTGTGATCTCAGAGATCACCTTAATGCCCATAGTGGAGAAGTATGATCTTAGGTATTAAATGCTGAAAGATCGTCCCTGGGGCATGCCTGTTAACTATATCCCGGAAGGATATGTTCCGCCGATCACAGAAGATCAGGGAATCACAACAGAAGCCGCTGGGCCTGAAGGTTACAAACTTCGGGAAAGCGAAGATGCCAGGGGCATACTGAAGACTCCTGAAGGTTACAAACTTCGAGAAACGCCAAGATTCACTGTCGTAGTCACGGTACCACCCCCTGTGGTGCACACTGTCCCGGAAGGACAGATTTCACCGATCCCTTCTGATAAGAAGGAAACTATGTTCGATAGAATGGATGAATTCCAGGAGCAGTTCCTGGAAATGCAGAAGGAGCTGCAAGCCATTCGCAGTCAGGATTTATTTGGAAAGGACGCCGCAGACCTCTGCTTGGTCCCTAATGTGAAAGTTCCACACAAGTTCCAAGTGCCCGAGTTTGAAAAGTACAAGGGTAACTCTTGCCCTCAAAGCCATCTGGTGATGTACGCTCGGCGGATGTCAGCTCAGACGGAGAATCAGGACCTACTGATTCACTACTTCCAGGATAGTTTAACCGGTGCCGCACTCAAATGGTACATGGGTTTAAACCGTGCCACGATCAGCACTTTCAGAGATCTTGGCACTGCCTTCGTCCAACAATACAAATACAATTTGGACATGGCATCGGACATAGATCAACTCAGATCAATGTCTCAAAAGGACAAGGAAACCTTTAAGGAGTACGCTCAGAGATGGCGCGAAATTTCCGCTCAGATTTGTCCACCTCTTGAGGAAAAAGAGATGACAAAGATCTTCTTAAAGACCTTAAGCTCATTTTACTATGACAGAATGGTTGCCAGTGCGCCCAGTGATTTCACCGAGATGGTGGGCATGGGAGTTCGTCTTGAGGAAGCCGTCCGAGAAGGACGTTTGGAAAAAGACGTTGGACCATCAAGCAGTACAAAACGATACGGTAGTGCTCTCCCTAAGAAAAAAGAGCAGGATATTGGGAATATCTCTCTCGGAAAGCAAAGGTGACGTTATCAACCAGTAGCAGCTGTAATTCCTGCTATCAGCCCTGTGCCTATTCCTACATATCAACCTCAGGTTGCGCAGAGCCAACCTAATCAGCAAAGGACACAACAGCCTCTTCAGCAGGCTCGTCCTCCATATAACAACAACCGTACAACACGACCATCAGGGTTTGATCCTATACCCATGTTGTACGCAGAACTATTTCCGTTACTACTGGCTAAGGGGCACATCCAGACTAAGTCTCCTCTTACAGTACCGGAAAATCCGCCTTTTTGGTTTAAGGTGGATCAAACATGCCCTTATCATCAAGGAGGATCAGGGCATAATATAGAGAATTGTCTCAATTTCAAATCCGACGTGCAAAAGCTTGTTAGGAGCGGGCTCTTATCTTTCAAAGATACGAATCCCAATGTTCTCACAAACCCGCTGCCTCAACATGAGAAAGCTGCAGTCAATTTGATAGAGGGAGAGTCTAACAATGTCTATCAAATTCACGATGTACTCTTGTTGAAGACCAATCTGGTCAAGATGCATTGTAGACAGAGTGGATATGGCCATGTGCCACCTCATAATTATCATCAATGTGATGTCTTCTCTAAAAACAATCAAGGATGTTCTGTAGTGCAAGCAGCTCTACAGGAACAGATGGATCTTGGATGGATCCAAGAGCACCGAGTTCGTGGAGTTAACATGGTCTATACGAACTCCAACGTCATTCAGAACCACGACATCTGTGCAATGAATGTCAACTTGGTGGCGATGCACTCAAGGCAAAGCCAGTATCATAATCTGCCACGACACGATTACAGTTCCTGCCTGACTTGCTCGGTAAACAAACAGGGATGCTCTTTCATACAAGAGGCCCTCCAGCGTCAGATGGATCTTGGATGGATCCAAGACTACCATGATAGGAACTCTTATCAGATCAACATGGTTCAGATCTTTGATATTCGCGTGATGAATACCAACTTGGTAGAGTTGCATGCTGAGCAGGTCCGACTCGGATTCTTAATATCACACGACTATCAAAGCTGTAAAGCAGGTTGCGAAAACGATCGAGGTTGTACCCTTGTCCAGGAGGCACTTCAGCACTTGTTAAATCACTGGTGGATGCCAATCTATATGGATGAAGATACTCAGCAGATTAGTATCAGTAACAGGAATCCTACTCGGCGTCAGAGTCAGGGTGTCCGATCAATGGAAGCTAACCTAGTGAGGTTACATTATGTTCCAAGTGGGCGTGGCCAGGTGCCACCACACAACTATGAACGTTGTAGTGTCTGTTCAGAAAGTAACCAAGGGTGTTACCTTGTGAGAGCAGCTCTTCAGGGTCAGGTGGATCGTGGAGAGATTCGCCCATATCCGGGTTCTGGACCCTTCAACTGGACGCCGAACTACCTTGCCGATCAAGTTGAGGATGTTGTTGCAATCTCTGGTCATCATAGGACAGGGGATGTTTTTGCAATTATCCCTCTACTTGACAAATCTAAAGTTCCCAACCGGGAACGGATCGAGATTATTTATGATGGTCAGAAAAATCAGAAGGTTCCCATAGTCATCTATCTACCGGGACCACTACCGTATGAATCAGCTAAGGCGATCCGTTACAAATACAGTGCAACAATAGTTGAAAATGGAAAGGAAATTCCATTACCCTCCGTCGTGAATATTGCAGACATCAGTCGTGTAACACGGAGCGGTCGAATCTTCAACCGAGGAGTTGGAGAACCTAACAAGGAAAAGGAACTTCAGACAGAAGCTCCCGATCCATCAGTCGGTCAATCTAGTGATCCCGACCTTTCGAAAAATAATGATGAGATGCTGAAGCTCATCCAAAGGAGTGAATATAACATTGTTGATCAGCTGTTACAGACTCCTTCAAAGATCTCGATATTATCACTGTTACTCAGTTCAGAAGCCCACAGGGAGGCTCTACAGAAAGTCTTGGAGCAAGCCTTTGTGGAACAGGATGTAACAATCAGACAGTTCGATAGTATTGTCTCTAATATCACTTCCTGCAATAATTTGGGATTTAGTGATGAGGAATTACCTGAAGAGGGTCGCCGTCATAACATGGCGCTCAACATTACAGTTAACTGCCAAGACGATGCTTTAGCCAGCGTACTGGTAGACACAGGGTCACCCCTGAATGTTATTCCAAAGTCCACTTTGATGCAATTATCATTCAAAGGCCCTCCGATGAGAATCATCGAGGTCGTCGTCAAAGCGTTCGACGGATCCAGAAAAACAGTTATCGGCGAAGTTGATCTTCCCATAACTATCGGTCCTCACACTTTCCAAGTCACTTTCCAGGTCATGGACATCCGGGCAACGTACAGTTGTTTATTAGGAAGACCTTGGATACATCAGGCTGGAGCGGTCACTTCGACCCTCCACCAAAAGCTAAAGTTCGTTCAGAACGATCGGCTTGTCACAGTCTGTGGAGAACAGGCCTTGCTCGTGAGTAACTTATCATCATCTACTTGTGTAGAACCCGAGGAGGTTATTGGGACGCAGCTCCAAGCACTGTCGGTCGGCAAGGACAATCAATCCTAAGGAGGAACCTTGATTTCCTCATACAAAGATGCTATTAAAGCGGTCGAGAGTACCGATACAACCGGATGGGGACAACTTGTCATTCCTATTGACAATAAAACAAAGAAGGGTCTTGGTTTTTCTGCAACCTGTACCCAGACAGCTGTCAGCGATGGAAGTCTTCATCCCATTCAAAACTTCTTCCACAGTGGAGGTTTTCTTCACCCGGTGTCTCAAGCAGTACATGCTATCAATGAGGAAGATCCCTCTGACACAGATGAAGAATGGAAGTCCTATCTTAATGAGGATGGTTATATGTCTCAGGAAGAGGTGCCTACGCCATTTTGCTATCCCGCACAGAGTCCGAGATTTATACCACGATCAGATATCGAAATGATATACGGAGGTTGTGATCCGGAAGGATGCCGTGCTCCGCCAAATTCATTAGAGGAAGACACTCCGATGAAAGACAATTTTGACTACACCTACTATGGCCCAATGGATGGTCTGCCAATGTGGCAACCTTACCCAGGAGACTTGGGGCCAGAAAGTCAGCCGAACAATGAAAATCAGCTGACCATCATTGAACAGAATACCTGTGTCCCCACCATGTCGTGGGATCAACACTCAGGTCATTCAGAAACTACTCAACATGACGATGAATTTGCAACGTTTGCAGGACTTGAATTCATCAACTATACTTTTCTCGAGGTCAACGTCATCGAGAGGGATGACTCATCCAGTTCGAAAGAAGTGTGGGACACCTTGGGACAACCAAGTGGAAAATTTGACTATACGGTCAAGTACACCGCTCCCGAAAGCTTTTGTATCAGGCTCAAAGATATCCAGCCAACTGGATGGGGAGATACAGCTGAGAGCACCAATGCTCTGCAAAATACAACAGAGGAATCCTCCTACGATAATTCTGCCTGGGAGACAGATTCCAACGATCCTACTCCACCAGAAATCAGCGTCATTTCTGAAGACAAATCGAGGAAGGTGCCAGACTTTGTGATTCACCGAGGAGTTCGCCGCCAATGGGTTGCCGTCGAGGTTCCGAAGATCGTTCGTCAGTCAAAGTAATTGCCATCTTTAACCTTTAACCCTGCCCAGGTGAAACGGATATTTTGATAGGGCTCGCTTTCTGTAAATTTTCCCTCTTCGCTTCGCCCAAAGCGACAGAGTTTGGTTTTATAGGGCTGTAGTTTCAAGAATCGACTTGTTCATTAATAAAATAACGTCGTTCTGTAATTTCCGCATTAATTGCTGTTTTCTCTTTTCGTTTTTCAGAAAATGGTAATCCTAAAAAACAATTCAATAACAAAAACAAGCAGTAATAAAAAAATAAAACACTGCACACACTTGCATTTTCTCTATCTCTTCTAAACACGAATCATCACATCATGCAGATTGCTTGTTTTAAACCCCGTTGAAATATACGATCCGATGCCTTCTCCCAACTTTGAGTTCCTGGTATTTGGGGCTGAAGAAGAAGTTGACAATGAAATTCCAGAAGAGATCTCCCAACTACTCAGACAAGAGGAAAGGTCCATTGAACCTCACAAAGAACCGTTGGAAATGGTAAACTTGGGTTCAGAGCAAGAGCGAAAAGAAATCAGGATTGGGGCACTGCTCAGTCCAACTGCCAAAGAAAGTTTGGTAAAGCTTCTCAAAGAATTCCCCGATGTATTCGCTTGGTCCTATCAGGATATGCTAGGGTTGGACACCAGCATCGTGGAACATCATTTACCGTTGAGATCGGAATGTCCGCCAGTAAAGCAAAGGTTGAGACGCACTCACCCGGACATGGCCATCAAAATCAAAGAGGAGGTACAGAAACAGATTGACGCAGGTTTCCTCGCCACATCAGAGTATCCTCAATGGTTAGCCAACATTGTACCCGTTCCCAAAAAGGAAGGAAAGGTCAGAATGTGTGTCGACTACCGAGACTTGAACAAGGCTAGTCTAAAGGACGACTTTCCTTTACCACACATTGACATGCTGGTGGACAGTACAGCAAAGTTCAAAGTTTTCTCCTTCATGGATGGGTTCTCGGGCTATAATCAGATCAAAATGGCACCGAAAGACATGGAGAAAACATCGTTCATTACCCCCTGGGGTACCTTTTGTTACAAGGTAATGTCGTTCAGTTTGAAGAACGCCGGGGCAACCTATCAAAGGGCCATGACTACTCTGTTTCATGACATGATACACAAAGAGATAGAGGTATATGTCGATGACATGATTGTAAAATCTAAGACAGAAGAGGAGCATGTGACCCACCTGTCAAAATTGTTCGAGCATTTGCGAAAGTACAAACTCCGCTTGAATCCCAACAAATGCACCTTCGGTGTCCGTTCAGGGAAACTCGTAGGGTTCATCGTCAGCCAGAAAGGAATTGAGGTTGATCCTGACAAGGTCAAGGCCATTCAAGAAATGCCTTCTCTGAAAACTGAAAAACAAGTTAGGGGATTCCTGGGACGTTTGAACTACATCTCCAGATTCATATTCCTTATGACCGCACCTGTGCGCCGATTTTCAAATTACTCAAAAAGAACCAGGATTGCATTTGGTCAGAAGATTGCCAAACTGCCTTCGACAGTATCAAGGAATATCTGTTGAATCCTCTGATTCTATCACCTCCAGTGGAAGGAAGACCACTGATCATTTACCTCACAGTTCTAGAGGACTCAATGGGATGTGTACTTGGCCAATAAGACGACACTAAACGGAAAGAGTCTGCCATTTACTATTTGAGCAAGAAATTCACCGACTGCGAAACTCGGTACACGATGCTTGAGAAAACTTGGTGCGCTTTGGCTTGGGCAGCCAAACGTCTTCGCCAATACATGATTCGTCATACTACTTGGTTAATCTCAGAAATGGATCCAATCAAGTATGTCTTCGAAAAGCCTGCTCTCACGGGAAGAATTGCCCGTTGGCAGATGCTGTTATCAGAATATGACATAGAGTACCACGCTCAGAAAGCCGTTAAGGGAAGTATTTTAGCCGATCATTTGGCTCATCAACCGATTAAACATCAGGAATTAGTCAGGTTTGATTTCCCATACGAAGATGTCATGTATATAAAAATGAAAGACTGCGATCAACTGTTACCTAGTGAAGGGCCAGAACCAGGTTCCCAATGGGGACTTATCTTTGACGGAGCAGTTAATCATTATGGAAACGGAATTGGGGCAATCATTGTTACCCCTCAGGGTACCCACATTCCTTTCACCGCCAGACTTACGTTCAAATGTACGAACAACGAGGCCGAATACGAAGCATGTATCATGGGTCTCGAAGAAGCGATTGATTTAAGGATCAAAAACTTGGACGTATATGGCGACTCAACCCTGGTTATCAATCAGATTAAAGGAGATTGGAACACATACAAATCAGGACTGATTCCTTACAAGGACTATGCAAGAAGGTTGTTACCCTTCTTCAACAGAGTTGAGTTTCATCACATCCCTCGAGAGGAGAATCACATGGCTGATGCATTAGCCACTATCTCTTCCATGATTAGTGTAGGTCAATGGAATGACATACCTAAGATCGACATAATGCGCCTTGAAAGGCCCGCTTACATCTTCACGATTGAAGCAGTCCTAGACAAAAAACCTTGGTATTACGATATCAAATGCTTCCTTCAGAAACTGGAGTACCCATCTGGGGCACTCAAAAAAGACAAAAAAACCCTCAGAAGACTGGCTGGAAGCTTCTTCCTGAGCAGTGACACTCTTTATAAGAGGAATTTTGACTTGGTCTTGCTCCGATGCGTAGACAGACCAGAAGCAGATATGCTGATGAAAGAAATTCATGAAGGATCCTTTGGCACTCATGCCAACGGAAGCACAATGGCGAGAAAAATTCTGAGAGAAGGGTATTACTGGTTGACCATGGAATCTGACTGCTACAAGTACATGAGGAGGTGTCACAAGTGTCAGATATACTCCGACAAAATTCATGTACCGCCATCACATCTCAAAGTTCTTTCTTCCCCATGGCCTTTTTCCATATGGGGAATCGACATGATTGGCTTGATCGAACCTAAGGCTTCAAACGGACATCGGTTCATCCTGGTAGCCATTGACTATTTCACCAAGTGGGTCGAAGCAGCGTCGTACGCTAATGTAACCCGACAAGTGGTGGTCTGATTTATCAAAAACAATATCATCTGCCGTTATGGTGTTCCAAGCGAGATCATTACTGATAATGGATCCAACTTGAACAACAAGATGATGAAAGAGTTATGTGCAGAGTTCAAGATCGAACATCATAACTCATCTCCCTACCGACCCAAGATGAACGGAGCGGTAGAAGCGGCTAACAAGAACATCAAGAAGATCGTTCAAAAGATGGTTGTAACCTACAAAGACTGGCACGAGATGTTACCCTTTGCTCTTCATGGTTATCGAACATCTGTCCGCACTTCAACAGGGGCTACCCCTTTTTCTCTAGTATATGGCATGGAAGCAGTGCTCCCTATAGAAGTAGAGATCCCATCAATCCGAGTATTGATGGAAGCTAAGCTCACCGGAGCTGAATGGTGTCAAAGCCGACACGACGAACTGAATCTGATCGAAGAAAAGAGAATAACGGCACTATGCTATGGCCAATTGTATCAACAGAGAATGAAGAAGGCGTTCGACAAAAAGGTTCGACCCCGCATCTTCAGGAAAGGAGACCTTGTGCTCAAGAAGATACAATCATTTCTCACTGATTCCCGGGACAAGTGGACTCTGAATTATGATGGCCCCTATGTGGTCACGAAAGCTTTCTCAGGCGGCGCCTTGAGACTCGGAACCATGGATGGAGAGGAATTTGCCTACCCCACGAATGTTGATGTAGTCAAGAAATACTTCGCCTAAACTAAAAAAAAAACGTCTCGGTGGATTGAAAATCCGAAAGGGCAGTCCAGGCAAAAGTTAGAGAAATAAAAAAAAATCATCCCGATGGATTGGAAACATCATAGTACAATCCAGGCAAAAATTAGGGATAATGGCAAGTAACTATGTTCAACGGAGGCGAGTCCCTCAGCAGCAGGAGTTACATCATCCGTCAGAAAACTCCAGTCAAGGTCATCTTCGACAGAAGCTCAGGATGCCCTGAATTCAAAGTTGGTAAAAGGATAGCAGTCGTTATGTTTCAATGTAGCCCTTTTCCCTGTAACTTACCATTTTATAACTTTGTAAATACTCTTTGGAATCACGCGTTTGGCTGATCTCCATCTTATCAATAAAATTTGAGCCCTTGTGCTTTTGTTTGTAATTCTTATTTGTTTTAGCTTTACAGAACGACATTTTAACATGATTAACGATTCTTGAAATAAAACAAAAATGAATTTACTTGTTAAAACTTTTTCTGCTTTTTAATAAAGACGGAAATTTCTTTTGACTGTTGAACATCAGAAAAACAGCGGTCGCTTCTCCAGAAGTAATCGAACCTCAAAGTGCAGAATCAAAGTACTCCTTCTAACCCAGTACGCCTGAATGAAGGGATCAACTGTGTCAGAGACCTTGTTTCGTCTGACACGCCTCGGCCGAGTTCTCATCTCCTAAGCCCGACCAACATAGCTCCCAATAGGGACTATCTCTCCTAAGCAAGGTGGAATTGCTATTCTGAACCAACGGTACTTCTTCGCCCCGCGATGGCCGAGTATCCAGTCGTGTTCACCTGTCAATTTATATGTCGCGTCAGTTTTGTCAGCATAAACATACATACATCATGCATTTGATTTGCATTCATATTCATATTGCATCACTATCACTCTAGTCGGTCTTGTCCCCTAGTGATAACAGTCCTCTCAATCGAGTTGTTAGTTCTTGCCTCGTCAGGAAATACTGCGTTTGAACAATCTCGCTTCCAGTGTATCTCTGGATTAGAGTCGGCACTCGACCACTTTGATAACTTGAACCTCTGAAAAGCCAGAGAACTCTCGACAAATGTCACTCTTCGCCATTGAAGATGATATCCTTGCTTTCCCGGATTAAGGAAAAATCCCTAGAGAAAGCCCCTTAATCGGAACTTCGGCAATACGGCAGTTTTTCTCCGAAAGATCCGCTGATGAAAAGGTCATCGGCACCTCAAAATTGGAGCCTATCATATGGAATTTCTCCGGGAAGATCCCAAGAAAAGTATGATGTAAGACCCCAAGCGGAAGCAGTCTCTCAAGAGACTCATTTTCCCCATATAGAGTCGACAAATGGCGTCTCCCAAAACAGAGAAGTTTGTGCACCTCTACAATTCATACGATTGGGCTCCCCAGCGAGTCTAACGTCAAACTTTTTCCCATCAAATGGCATCTCCCCAGGAAAATACGGCGACAAGTTTGAGGAAAATCGCTACGTATAGCGTCCCTTGTCAATAAAGTTTATTTACAAAAGAAACTAAGCCAGTTCCTTGGTAGGAAACCAGGATCGAGGGGAAGTTTACTTCGGAAACTGAGACCAGTTCCTTGGTAAGAAACCAGGATCGAGGGGAATTTTACTTCAGAAACTAAGACCAGTTCCTTGGTAGGAAACCAGGATCGAGGGGAAGTTAACAAGAGAAACTAAGACCAGTTCCTTGGCAGGAAACCAGGATCGAGGGGAGGTTTATCCCAAAAGGAAACTGAGACCAGCTCCTTGGCTGAAGACCAGGATCGAGGGGAAGTTTACCTTTTCTAAGCATCATCGCTTAGCTAAAGAAGATGAATGCGTAAGCTACCATTCATAACCACCATCAAAATTTCGGATATTCCGATATTTAATCCTCTTGCACCCCGAATGCCCGAATACCTTCGTCATTCGCACCTTCGGGTCCAAGAAGATTAAATAGAGGCATCTGTCATACCCCAAATTTTGACCACTAAGATGTCCCATCATTGTGTAAATCATCATCACAATATGGAGGAACCATCATACTTCATCAGTCTCCCCAAAGATGGGTGAGCATCCACTACAATCAAAATTAGGGTTTCAAGCCCTCTCAGAGCCTTAGACAAAGGATCAATCAAGGAATGACATGATCTTCAACTTGTCTAACCTCTCAAACATCCAAAATGGATCAAAAGGACTCCCACTTCAAGGATCAAGTCCAAGGCTGCTCCCTTCTAAGTGGATCAAGTCTCAAGATCGACAGTGTCACCGAATTAGGGTTTTGGTCGACCAGGGCCTCCAGATGGAAAATTTTCATCTGGGCACAAGCCAATGATCCAAAACATAACCTAATATACTTCATGAGACCTCGTGGACCCAATCATCCAGTCAATTTTGCCTCAGGGGATGCATTCATAAAAAATCAGGAATTAGGGTTTCTTGACCTAATTCACCCCTAAGTTGACTTTTAGGGCAAATCATGAGCCAAGACCTCAAGAGAGGGTTTGAGGGTCTCTAATGAACTATATTGATCCATTTGGAACAATGGATTAATCCAAGAAGTTTGATCAACAAGTCTCAATTTCATCTGCACCACAATTAGGGTTTCGTGGGAAAAGTCAACTGTAACTTTGACTTTTGACCTAGACATGCTCCCAAGCCCTAGGACATGAATCAATATACCCTATGACACCCGTGGAACATGTCCATCAAGTTTGATTTAGGTCAAGGACATAATTTCATGAAGAATTGCACAGTTTGGAATTCATCTGATAAAAAGTCAACTGTGCACAAAAGTCAACTTTGACTTTTTGAGATTTTTCACCAAAATGGATTTTTAACCCTAAAATGATGTTAATGTATGATTTGAATCATCATTCATCAAGAAAAATCAAAGAAAGTGGGATAACTTGTAAAAGGGCTAACCATAAAAACTTAGAAAAATTTCTAAGTTATGGAAAAAGTGACACTAATGTGCCAACTTTGGAGGACCATAACTCCTAAACCACAAGGCCATTGTTCCCCATTCAAAGCTTGATTTGTAGATCTCATTGCCCTCTACAAAAGCTTCATACTGACCTATATCCAAATTCCTCATGGATTTTGAGTTATGGAGTGATCAAAATCTAGAAAAGTCACTTTGTTCCAACACTTAGTGAAAATTTCACTAAGTCAGATTTTACCTTACTTTTTGCCAAATGTAGGGGGATTTTTCACTTGGATTCAAAAGAGATCAAAACCAAACATGTTCAAACAGTTGTTGTATCATGTAAGGGCTTTCCAAAATGGCCAAGAACATTACCAAATTCAATTTGAGTCATGAGATATGACATTGGCAAGTTGCCTTGCTGAAATCTGCCAAGGCAAGGCAGATTTTTACACTTTTGGTCGATTTGCCAAAATCATCCAAATTCAAATGCTCCTATCCACTTGGACACATCTGAGGATTGAATCTAAAGGGGACAATCACTGAGCCAAGCCTCCAAAGTCTTTGGAACAAGAAATAACATGTTGAACCTAGAATTGCCAAAATAGGGACAAGACTCCAATTTTGGATTGGAGCATTCAATGGAAGCATCAAGGTGAATTCAGTCAAGACTTATCCAAGACCAAGGGAACCAGCAACCTGTGCCCTAACCTCTAGTCAATGGCTAGAGGAGACTTGGATTTTCATTTGCAAACATTGGCCAAACCTACTCAGTAATTACCATTCACTGTTCCTTGCAAAACAAACTTGCTCTACTATAAATAAAGCTCAATTGTGATCAGTTTGAGTACACCAATGCCATCAAACAGATGCTTTCCTCAAAATCTCTTCTTTCACTCTAATTTTGCCTTCTAAGGCAAGTCACTATCGGGTTTTGAGTTTGAGAGCTTTTCCAATCAAACCAATCACACACACACCTCATATACATCATATAGAATTGATCCAAACACTCACATAACATCTGGAACTCAGATTTCACAAAATCACCAGCCAATTGCTCAAGTTCTTGACAGATTTGCTGTTGGGGTACCATCTCAAGTTCCAGATCATTTCAATCAATTCCAAGCATTCATACACACTCTATGGCACCTAGGGAAGCTATCCAGATCATTGGAACCTAGCTGTAACACCTCCAACACAAATCACGATCACCAGCTGCAAGTGGTAAGCATGAGCTCTTCTAACTCTACGATCCATGCAATTTTTGCTGCACAATAATTTGGCCATATGTTCATAATCATGCATGGAATGTTTCCCCTCAATTAATTGCATTGTTTGAATCGTGTATAAAAAATCCTAGCCTTCATGCAAAAATTAGGGTTCTTGAGGATTTTTCGTGATTTCTTGTTTTATGCTTAATTTAAATGAAATTAATTGTCATAGACATGATCGTGAGGTTGAAACGAGTTGATTGGTATGTGGATTGCATGATATAATCAAGTATTCAGTGAGATTGGAGAAAAAATGCAAATCAGCCAAACCCAGAACACGCGCGTGTTCTTCAGCTGTTCTTGGCGCCATTTTTTTGAAAATTCAAATATTTGAATTTTGTGATTTTATTTAATTGATTCAAAAATTAATTTCTCTCTGAGTTTTAATGACTTTGAGTTGATTCTTTTTTTAATAATTCACAAAAATGTTAAAATATTTTATTTTCTCAAAAAATCCCAAAAATATTATTTATTTTGTATAATTGATATTTTTGCAAAGAATTAATGTTTTAATTGTTTTTAACATTTAAAATATTTTTTTCCACCTTGATTTTTGCAACTTTTAATGTTTTCTAATTATTTTGTAGGTCAATACTTAATTTTTGAAGCATTAATCCAAGATCACAATTTGTTTTCCATATGTTAAACAATTTTGATCATTTTAATTGAATTTTTATTCAATTAAAACACATTTTGAAAACAAATTAGGGTTTTTGGATTAATTCAACCCTCATAAATCATTTTCAAACTCTTTGGGCTTCTAATAGAGTGTAAGACCCAATCCTTTTTTGACCAAATCATTTTTGGGCCTCAGTATATTGTATAAGTCCCGATACCGTCAAAATAAACGGCGCGGTCGTCGCCTTTTTCAAACAAAAAAACAAAAACTTTGGGCCTACCCTCGTGCTATAAGCCCCACTCTTTTTCTTTTAAAACTTTTGGGCCTCTATTAGAGTGTAAGACCCAACCCCCTTGTACAAAAAACTTTTTGGGCCTTATTCGTTGTATAAGTCCCTCTGTACATTTTCAAATAAACGACGCGATCGTCGCCGGTTTAAAATTAACCACTTTGGGCCTCTCCTTGAGCTATAAGTCCCATTCAAAACTTTTGGGCCTCTAATAGAGTGTAAGACCCAATCCCCTTTTAACCAAAACATTTTTGGGCCTTTGTCACTTGTATAAGTCCCTCTGCGTTAAAAGAAAACCTCGGCGCGATCGCCATTTCAAATGGAAAAACAAACTGGGCCTACCCTCGTGTTATAAGCCCCACTCTCACTCTTTTAAAACTTTTTGGGCCTCTTAAAAGAGTGTAAGACCCATCCTTTTGTACAGAAAACTTTTTGGGCCTCAGTCACTTGTATAAGTCCCTCTGTACAAAACAACAGTGCGCTCACTAATAAAACCTGGGCCTCTCGTTGAGCTGTAAGCCCCAAATCTTTCTTTTTCAAAGTACTTTCTCCTTTGATTTTGAAATATACTGTTGTGTTCAATCTTTCTTTGTTGAACAACTAACCAAACAACATGGAAGCTCTACAACCGAGTAAGTGTTTATACGCTTTCATTTACTGCTTTCATATACATATAATTGTATTGTGGGGCTGTTTCGCTGTAAGTCTTCTTTCATAAACTCATATCAACTGTGTAATAATAGTATAGATATTTAGAGTTTCCCCGGCAACTACGTCTAGAACTTGGTGACGCTGTTTCGTTTATTCGTAGAAATAAACAACTAGATCCCCAATAGGATCACCAGATACAGTCTTCTCTTCGGCTGTCCTCATTAGGAATTGTCAAGAAACTCTATTCCCAGAGATGAATGTATTCTCCGTGAATGGCATCTTTGAGTTTCTTCAAAATTCTTGAACTTTCCTGGCTTGATCTATTCCTCGTGGATAGCCTGTCTTGAATTTCTCGGGGTTTGGGGACCCACGAGCTTCTTAAAAGCATCGGCCTCCTCTTGGGCATCGTACAAGGACCCACAGGCTTCATAAAAGCAACCCCGCCTCCTCTTGGGCTTAGTACAAGGACCCTACGGCTTCTTAGAAGTATTCACAGCCTCCTCTTAGGCTTCGTATAATGATCTCTTCCTCCGGGAATGATAGCCTCCTCTTGGGCTTCATACAAGAACCGATCGACTTCTTAAAAGCTTCCAGCCTCCTCTTGGGCTTCGTACAAATTGTCCCGATGACCTCCTAGAGGTATAGGAAAAGAACTAAGTCATCTGCATAGAACAGTCCTTTCAAAGAGTCTACTACTGTTTCTCAAAGCAGAGTACAAAAGATGAAACTCTAGACTTGGACAGTCTAATTTCCTTGAGTCTCCAAGACATTCTCAAGCACCCCTTCAAAAATAGGAAGAAAACCCGTAGACTCAGACAGTCTCAATACCCTTCGGATTTCCCACTTCCTTAAAGAATAGGAATAACCCAGATCCTCGAATCAAATCCTTGAGTACAACATTGCTCATATAAGAACTGATTTTCTCTTTCAAAATCAGTATACTGGAACTGTCACTCAACTGAAACAGTCACCATAGCCTCCTCTTGGGCTTTGTATAATGATTCTCCCCAGCAGAGTCAATCAACGTTTAGCCTCTCTCTCGGGCTTTGTACGAGACACATAAGAGACTCCCTCATTGAGTCAATCACCCCTTTCGCCTCTATCTCGGGCTTTATACGAGATATAAAAAGGTTCTTATTACGCCAAACAAATTTTAGCCTCCCTCTCGGGCTTCGTACGAGATACAAAAGACTCTCTTGTTGAGTCAAATAGCCTCCATCTCGGGCTTTATACGAGATACCAAAAGATTCCCTCGTTGAGTCAAAACCTTTTGGCCTCTCTCTCAGGCTTTGTACGAGACACATATTAGCCTCCTCTTAGGCTTTGTATAAGAAAACCACTGGTTGATCCAATCAACCTTTTAGCATCAAAGCTGTGCCTCGTTCACAGTACACAAACATCAACAACTCTTTCCCCTTCATCTAATCGCTGTAAGCGGCAAGCCTCTGGATCATCTACATCCATGCGACTGTCCCTCCTTTAGCATGAGAAATTCCTAAGGAAAGATGGCATTGCTCTAAACTGAGTTAAAGTCTTCTCCTTCAGGTTAAAATCCCATATAAAGGAAATTATGGCATTGCCGGATTCACACAACCTAGTTAACGTAATTCTCCTTTATAAACAGTTGTGACATACAACCCCTTCTTTAGAGATGACAAATTCTCTCTAAAGTCAATACCCTTTTAGCTTCATATCTTGGGCTTTGAACAAGATACAAATCACTTTTAGCTTCATATCTTGGGCTTTGAACAAGATACAAATCACCTTTAGCTTCACATCTTGGGCTTTGAACAAGGTACAAACCACCTTTCGCTTCACGTCTTGGGCTTTGAACAAGACACCAAATACCATTTCCTCCCATAGAATAGGAGGAACTAAGAACGCTCTGATTTCCCTGTTTCGGTAAACGGGAATACGTAGGCATAAGATTGAAAGAAAAGATCTTAGCGAGCACACTAAACAAAAACCCTAAATCCCATACTCTCACATATCTATCAAAAAGCATCAGTCCTAACATCCTAATCCTTGTTCCCCGCCAGAAACCTGTCATTCTGTCAAAATAACACAAGAAAGGCCCCACCACATTGATCGCATCTGTAACCTAACAGATCGCTGTTTAAACTCAGTATGCAAGCAGGGTTAATTAGAGACATCTATTTCTCTTCCTTCATCAGCTTTAATAGGATAAAAAATGAATCGACCTGTAGTAAACTAACCCAGAGAGCGACAGCGCTTAAGAACCGCGTCCAAAATCGCTCGCTACACCCTGTACCAACCTTGCTCGCAGATGCTTATCATTCTATACATTTAAGGAATTTGTACAACAGAGGAATGATCACCTGCTGTGTACCTCTGCTGTACAAATGGTTCATTTCCCACTTACCCAAGTCTGCTGCATTTTGGGATCCTAAGAATACTTTATGTTGGTCGTAGAGAATCATCTCTCTTACCAAATCTGACATCGACTGGTACAATCGAATCTATGACGGGGATCAGAATCATTGACCGTTGTGGAAACTTCCCTAACGTACCCCTCATAGGAACTAAAGGAGGAATCAATTATCATCCAGTTTTAGTTCGTCGTCAATTCGAATACCCGATGAGGCATGTTCCGCGTAATGCTCATCTGGAAGGTCTTTTCTTCAAGGAAGGAGAAAATGACAGGGCACTAAAGACAGAAATAGTGTATGCCTGGAAACATGTTCACAGGAAAGGAGGAGAGTCTCTAGGAAAACCGGACTGTGTCTCTGTGGAACCTTATCTCCACTGGGTACAAACTAGAGCTCTCAAACTGAGGATGCCTTACCCTCGTCAGGAAGTTCTTCCATTAAGGGACCCTGTCCTTTGTTTTATGTCTGATACGGAAAAACTTCAGGTTACTCTCAACAGAGTTCAACAGGAGAAGAAGTCTTGGAAGAACAAGTACCGTATTCTCAATGTAGAGTGTAAGAAAATATAGCAACTGTTAAAAGAAAAAGATGCATTGATCGAGATTTTAGAGCAACATGTTGTAGAAAACCAAGATGACCAAAGGAACTTGCTCGCTCCTTTCACTTGGCAAAGGAATGACAACCCAACAACGGCTCGAGAGCCCCGGTCAAAGAAAAGGAAAATACCAGAACCAGCACCTGAGCTTTCTTGAGAGAGGACTCAGGATCCATTAGCTTAGACATTTCCTTTTACAACACTATGTAAATTACTGTATTTCCATTTCCGCAATTTTGAATTCAATAAAACGGAGTCTTCCCTATTGTTTGATATTTGCAATCCAATTGTCGAAGTTTATTTTGATTAAACAAAAAATATATATATAATTTAATCATTGCATACCATTCATCATTCTCACGAAACACATTCTTCTTCTCTGCGAATCTCACGTTTGTGTCTCGATTCTAGAGTCAAACTATCTCATTCGTACAATACTCGGGCCAGTCAACAAAAGAAAATGAATGATCTCGAGGAAGAGAACAAGGAGTTGAGAGAAGAACTCGACGCTCTGAAAGAGGATTTGAGAAAGCTTCACAATGATATGCAAGCTCTGGTAGCAGCTCAGATGCAACAACAACGGACTGTGATCTCAAAGATCACATCGACACCCATAGTGGAAAAGTTTGATCCTCGGTATACCATGCCTAAAGATCGTCCCTGGGGCATGCCACTCAACTATATCCCGGAAGGATATATTCCTCTGATCACTGAAGATCTGGAAACTGTAGCAGGAGCCTCTGGGCCTGAAGGTTACAAACTTCGGGAAAGCGAAGATGCCAGGGGCATGACAGCAACTCCTGAAGGTTACAAACTTCGGGAAGCACCAAGAGTCTCAGCCGTAATGACTATACCACCACCCATGGTACACACTGTCCCTGAAGGATAGACTTCACAGATACCGTCTGGTGGAAACGAAAGTATGTTCGACAAAATAAATAAGTTCCAGGAACAATTCCTGGAGATGCAGAAGGAACTGCAAGCCATTCGCGGTCAGGATCTATTTGGAAAGGACGCCGCAGACCTTTGTTTGGTCCCTAATGTGAAAGTTACGCACAAATTCAAGGTGCCCGAATTTGAAAAATACAAGGGTAACTCTTGCCCTCAAAGTCATCAGGTGATGTACGCTCAGAGAATGTCAACTCAGACAGAGAACCAACAGCTACTGATCCACTACTTTCAAGATAGTTTAACCGGTGTCGCACTCAAATGGTACATGGGATTAAACTACACTAAGATCACCACTTTCAGAGATCTTGGTGCTGCCTTCGTTCAACAATATAAGTATAACCTGGAGATGGCACCCGACAGAGATCAACTCAGAGTCATGTCGCAGAAGGATAAGGAAACCTTTAAGGAGTATGCTCAGAGATGGCGTGAAATTGCCGCTCAAATTTGTCCACCTCTTAAGGAAAAAGAGATGACAAAGATCTTCTTAAAAACCTTGAGCTCATTTTACTACGATAGAATGGTCGCCAGTGTGCCCAGTGACTTTACTGAAATGGTGGGCACGGGAGTTCGTCTCGAGGAAGCAGTCTGAGAAGGACGTTTAGTTAAAGACGCTTGACCATCAAGCAGTACCAAAAGATACGGTAGTGCTCTCCCTATGAAAAAAGAGCAAGATATCAGCAATATCTCTCTCAGAAAGAAAAGGTGACGGTACCAACCAGTAGCAGTTGTAACTCCTGCTATCAACCCTGCGTCTGTTCCTACGTATCAACCTCAGGTTGCTCAAAGCCAACCGAATCAACAACAATATCAGCAAAGGACATAACAGCCTCTTCAACAGGCTCGTCCTCTGTACAATAATAATCGTACAACTCGACCACCAGGGTTCGACCCTATACCAATGTTGTACGCAGAACTGTTTCCATTATTACTGGTTAAGGGGCACGTCTAAACTAGGTCTCCTCTTATAGTACCGAAAAATCCACCTTTTTGGTTTAAAACGGATCAGACTTGCCTTTATCATCAAGGAGGACCAGGGCATAACATAGAAAACTGTCTCAGTTTCAAATCCGACGTACAAAAGCTTTTCAGGAACGGGGTCTTATCCTTCAAGGATACGAATCCAAATGTTCAGACAAACCCGCTGCCTCAACATGAGAAAGCTGAAGTAAATTTGATAGAGGGAGAGTCTAACCACAACTATCAAATTCATGATGTACTCTTATTGAGGGCCAACCTGGTCAAAATGCATCACAGACAAAGCGGATATGGGCATGTACCATCTCATAACTATCACCAGTGTGATATCTACATTAAAAACAATCAAGGATGTTCTGTGGTGCAATCAACTCTACAGGAACAGTTGGATCTTGGATGGATCCTGGATCACCGAATTCGTGAAGTCAACATGAGTTATACGAATTCCAACTTCATTCTGAACCACAACATTCTGGCCATGAATGTCAACTTGGTGGCAATGTACTCAAGGCAAAGCCAACATCACAATCTGCCTCGGTACGATTACGATTCCTGTCCTATCTGTTCAATAAATAATCAGGGATGCTCTTTTGTACAAGAGACCCTCCAGTGTCAGATGGATCTTGGATGGATTCAAGATTACCACGATAAAAATCAGTATCAAGTGAATATGATTCAATTCTTTGATATTCGCTTGATGAATACCAGCTTAGTGGAGTTACATGCTAAGCAGGTCCAGCTCGGTTTTCTGACTTCACATAATCATCAGAACTGTACAGTATGCCGTGAGAGCGACCAGGGATGCTCTCTCGTCCAGAGAACTTTGCAACACTTGTTGAACCACTGGTGGCTTCCGATCTATTTAGACAAAGACACACAACAAGTCAGTATGATTAATGGGAACCTTACTAGGCATCAAAGTCAGGATTTTCGATCAATAGAAATAGATCTAGTGAGGTTACACTGCATACAGAGCGGACGTGGCCAGGTGCCACCACACAACTATGAATGCTGTAGAGTTTTCTATGAAGATAATCAAGGATGTTACCTTGTGCGAGCAGCCCTTCAGAGTCAGTTGGACCACAAAGAGATTCGACCGTGTCCAAGTCCTGGGTCAATCAACTTGATGCCTGACTATTTCGCTGATCGAATCAAAGATGTTGTCGTAATCTCTGATCATAAGAGGACCAAGGATGTTTGTACCATCATCCATTTACTTGACGAATCGAAAGTTCCCAACCAGGAATTAATTGAAATTACTTACAATGTTCAGAAGAATCAGAAGGCTCCTGTAGTTATCTATCTACCAGGACCGTTACCGTATGAATCAATTAAGGTTATCCCTTACAAATACGGTGCACCAACAATTGAGAATGGAAAGGAAATTCCATTACCCTCCATCGTGAATATTGCAGACATCAGTCGAGTAACACGGAGCGGTCGAATCATCAACCGAGGAGTTGGAGAACCTATCAGAGAAAAGGAACCTCAGACAGAAGTTCCTGATCAACCAGTCGGTCAATCCTTTGATCCCAACCTTTTAAAGAACAACGATGAGATGCTGAAGCTCATCCAAAAGAGTGAATACAACATTGTTGATCAGCTGTTGCAAACTCCTTTAAAAATCTCAGTGCTATCACTTTTACTCAGTTCCGAAGCTCACAGGGAAGCTCTACAGAAAATCTTAGAGCAGGCCTTTGTGGAACAAGATGTGTCAATAAGAAAATTTGACAGCATCATCTCCAACATCACTTCCTGCAACAACTTGGGATTTAGTGATGAGGAACTGCCGGAAGAGGCCCAAATCATAACATGGCAATCAATATTACAGTCAACTGCCAGGACGATGCATTAGCCAGCGTACTGGTAGACACTAGATCAGCTCTAAATGTAATGCCAAAGTCTACATTGATGCGATTATCATACCGAGGATCTCCGATGAGAGGCAGTGAGGTCATCGTCAAAACATTTGACGGATCCCGGAAAACAGTTATCGGCGAAGTTGACCTTCCCATAACTATCGGTCCCCACACTTTCAAAGTCACTTTCCAGGTCATGGACATCCGAGCAACATACAGATGTTTGTTGGGAAGACCTTGGATACATGAGGCTGGGGCAATCACTTCAACGCTTCACCAAAAGTTGAAGTTCGTCAAGAATGACCAACTCGTCACAGTCTGTGGAGAGAAAGCCTTAATCGTGAGTAACTTATCATTATCCACGTGTGTAGAACTAGAAGAGGTTGTAGGAACCCAGTTCCAAGCACTTTCGGTGAGCAATGCAATCAATTAGAAAGAGGAAAGTCGATTTCCTCGTACAGAGATGCTCTCGAAGTGATTAAAAGTAACAATGCAAATGGATGGGGACGACTTGTTATTCCTACTAATAACAAAACAAAGAAGGGTCTTGGTTTTTCTTCAACCTGTGCCCGGGCAACTACTAACGATGAAAATCTTCATCCCATTCAAAACTTCTTCCGCAGTGGAGGTTTCCTTCACCCAGTGTTTCAAGAAGTACATACCATCAACGAGGGAGATTCCTCCTATACAGATGAAGAATGGAAGTCATATCTTAATAAGGATAGTTATATGTCTCAGGAAGAGGTGCCTACGCCATTTTTCTTTCCAGCACAGAGTCCGAGATTTATACTGAGGTCAGATGTCAAAATGATGTACGGAGATTTATGATCCGGAAGGATGTCGTGCTCCACTAAACTCATTAGAGGAGGACACTCTGATGAAAGATGGCTTTGACCATAACTATTATGGTCCAATGGATTGCCTGCCTATCTGGCAGCCGTACCCAGGTGACTCAGGACAAAAGAGTCAGCCAAGTGATGCATATCAACTGAGCATCATTGAGAAGAATACATGCGTCTCCACAGAATCATGAGATCATTACTCAGGGCATTCAGAAAATATCCAGTACAATGATGAATTCGCAACAATTGCAGGACAAGAGTTCCTTAACTACGCTTTTCCTGAGGTCAACGTCATCGAGAGGGATGACTCCTCCAGTTCCAAAGAAGTGTGTGAAATTCTGGTATCAGACGTGTGATGTTAAGGTGCAATGTCACAACAACACACTCTGCACAATGGACAGCAAAAACCAAAAGCAACACAAGGAATTGTTGACCCAGTTCGGTTACAACCAACCTACTCTGGGGGCTACCAAGCCAGGGATGGAATTCACTACTTGTAGATATAATTTACAGACTCAACAACTCGTTGACAATCTCCTAAACTTATACTCTACTAATGACTTCCTACCTAAGAAACCACCTAAGTATGAGAACACCACTCAATCCCATACAAACACTTAAAGAACCCACTTTGAGTAACCTTGATCTTACTTCACAGCTTCGATCAACCAACCACTCTCTATTGCTTCACAGCTTCTAGAGAGGACAGAAACACAACACCTATTCAAACCCTAGAATAGTGTAAAAACAAGCACTCTAAACAAACTCTAGATACTAAGCCTCCAGCTTCTGATCTTCTGAATGTTTTCTGTCGCTTTTTTCTTTAGTCTTGTGCGCTTTATATAGCTCCTTGAATTGGTCTTGGACCTGCTACAATATCTCCCAGATTTGTTATTTAAAACTGAATATTCAAAACAGGTTTTCTCCTAAAATCTTTTTAAATCTTCAACCTTTTAAATCTCCTACAAATCTGCACCAGATCTCCTATGCAGCAAAAAATATCTATCCCAAGATATTCGCATCCAATGAGACAACTTGCTCTCCACAATTCCAGCTAACACGCAACCCTAACAACATCACAACCTGATGTTATTAATTCTGCAGATCTAATGTCACAACATCGCCTATGTGACATCAGACATCCAACTTCAGCAAATACATACTTAACACAATCCAGTGTTAAGACCTCAATGTTGCAACATCAGTACCTTGACATCAACATTGAATATACTCTATTTTACCAAAATTCCAGCCAATCCAAGAACTAACAATCTCCCCCTTTGGCTAATTTTGGCTAAAACAATCTCTGCACTCTGCACCTTCAGAGACTTCAGCAGCGGAAAAACTTCAATCAATAATTTTGAAACTCTTCAACAGCAGCATCTGCAACATCTTCATCAAACTCTGCTGCAGCACCATCTTCATTATTGACAACAGCCAATTGGTGCTCCCCCTCAAAAATATGAACCAGCATCACAGCTGTTCAGTAGCTGACAATGTGCAGCACTTCTCCCCCTTGATGTCTGCTTGGATGCACTCTTCAAATGCTATGATATCTTCACTAGCTCAGTCTAAACTCCCCCTCAATAACTGCATCAGCACTTTTCAACTAAACACCTTTTACTTTTAGCAGCATCAATTTCTCTTCATGGTAATTTTTAACTTATCTCCCCCTTTTTAGCCATAATTAGACATGCTTCAATCAGAAGCCATATGAACTACAGTCAGTACACCCTAGCTCTCATTGTTAGCCTCACAGTTAGAAACCAGGCACAACAAATCATAGACGGAAACTAAAAACATAAACAGTTCATATAACAACACAATATTCGAATTACATAACCAGCATAGCAAGAGCAAAAAAAAAACAAAAACTAACTAAACTATTATCTAATGACAGCATATGGAGGTTAGTCTTCATCCGAGCTGATACCATCAGCATCTTCATCACCTTCATCTGATCTAGAATCCTCAGTGTCGTCATTCCCATTATCTTCTCCCTGTTCCAAGTCTTTGATCATCTGCTCAATCTTCATTTTCCTGACAGTGCTAGTTTTAATAACCATATCAAGATCCTTACAGGTTGCCTTTAGTTCTTCAATCAGCTCAGATTTTGTACTGACCTTCTTAACCCCAGAACTTGATGTTGTAACAATGTCTGGAACATGACTCCCAGCAAACAGTTTGGGATGCAAAGATAAAACGGACTCCCTCTTACATGTTACCTCTGTACTGGTTAAGATTCCAGGATGTTGATCTAAGATCATTCCACAGATAAGGGAAGGGAATGATATAGGCATTTTGATAGCATTGGTGGCACCATGCTTCACTACTTGATCAAATATATAGCTTCCTGTAGCGAGCGATTTTGGACGCGGTTCTTAAGCGCTGGTTGCTCTATGCGGTTTGAGCTTTGACTACAGGTCGATTCATTTTTTATCCTATTGTGAGCTGAATAAGGAAGTGAAATAGATGTCTCCAATTAACCCTGCTTGCATACTGAGTTTAAACAGCGGTCTGTTAGGTTACGGATGCTATCAATGTGGGGGGGCCTTTGTACTGGTTATTTGTATTTTCGCCAATACTGTTTTCTTTCTATTTTACCTGGGCAGAAGGTTTCTGACGGGGAACAAGGATTAGGATGTTAGGACTGATGTTTTTGAAATACTGCTTTTGATTGATGGAGATATGGGATTTGGGTTTTTTGTTGATTGCGCTCGCTAAGATCTTTTCTTTCGATCTTATGCCTACGTATTCCCGTTTACCGAAACAGGGAAATCAGAGCGTTCGTAGTTCCTCCTATTCTATGGGAGGAAATGGGTGTTTTTGGTGTCTTGTTCAAAGCCCAAGACGTGAAGCGAAAGGTGATTTGTATCTTGTTCAAAGCCCAAGATGTGAAGCTGAAAGGTCTATTTGTGTCTTGTTCAAAGCCCAAGACGTGAAGCTGAAAGGTCTCGGCTTTAGAGAGAATTTGTCATCTCTAAAGATTGGAGAAGGAGAATTACTTTAACTGGGATACGCGGATCCGAGCAATGCCATAATTTCTGAAGAAAGGGTTTTATCCTGAAGGAGAAGACTTTAACTCAATGTAGAGCAATGCCATCTTTCCTTAGGAATTTCTCATGCTAAAAGAGGGACAGTGGCATGGATGTAGATGATCCAGAGGCTTGCCGCTTATAGCAATTAGATGAAGGGGAAGGAGTTGTTGATGTTTGTGTACTGTGAACGAGGCACAACTTTGATGCTAAAAGGTTAATTGGATTAACCAGTGGTTTTCTTATACAAAGCCTAAGAGGAGGCTAATTTCCGCTAGGAAAATCATTATACAAAGCCTAAGAGGAGGCTATTTTGTGTCTCGTACAAAGCCCGAGAGAGAGGCTAAAAGGTTTTGACTCGACGATGGAATCTTTGTGTCTCGTACGAAGCCCGAGATAGAGGCTATTGTTTGTTTGAGTTGAGTGACAGATCCAATATACTGATTTTAAAAGAGAAAATCAGTTCTTATATGAGTAATGTTGGCACTCAGGGATTTTGATTCGAGGATCAGGGATATTTCCTTTTCTTTGAGGAAACGGGAAATCCAAAGGGTATTGAGACTGTCCGAGTCTGTGGGTTTCCTTCCTATTTAACGAAGGGTGCTTGAGAATGTCTTTGAGACTCAAGGAAGTTAGATTGTCCAAATCTAGAGTTTTAACCTTTGTACTATGCTTTGAGAAACAGTAGTAGACTCTATGAAAGGACTGCTCTATGAGGATGACTAGGTTCTGTTCCTATACCTCTAGGAGGTCGTCGGGACAATTTGTACGAAGCCCAAGAGGAGGCTGGAAACTTTTAAGAAGCCGACGGGTCCTTGTACTAAGCCCAAGAGGAGGCTATCATTCCCGAAGGAAGAGATCATTATACGAAGCCTAAGAGGAGGTTGTGAATACTTCTAAGAAGCCGTAGGGTCCTTGAATAATGCCCAAGAGGAGGCCGATACTTTTAAGAAGCCAGTGGGTCTATCATCTCCTTTCCATTGGGAGAGATAACTCTTTTAAAGATAAAAACCACTGGTAAACGTGCGAGGTTTACTATCCAACGACTTCTAGCTTTTAAAGAGGGTTCCTTAGTTAAGGTCCAAGATTATGACCGTAGTGGGTACCCAAACCCCGAGACATTCAAGGCAAGCTATCCACAAGGAATAGATCAAGTCAGGAAAGTTCGAGAATTGGGAAGAAACTCAAAGATGCCATTCACGGAGAATACATTCATCTTGGGGAGTAGAGTTTCTTGACGATTCCTAAGGAGGACAGCCGAAGAGAAGACTGTATCTGGTGCTCCTATTGGGGATCTAGGCGTCTATTTCTACGAATAAGTGAAACGGCGTCACCTAGTTCTAGACGTAGTTGCCGGGGAAACTCGAAATATCTATACTATTATTACACAGTAGATATGAGTTTATGAAAGGAGACTTACAGTGAGCAGCCCCACAATACAGTTTATAATATGAAAGCAGTAAACGAAAGCGATAACCACTTACTCGGTTGGAGTGCTTCCATGCTGTTGGGTTAGTTGTTCAACAAAGAAAAAACAACAATATATTCAAAATCAAAGGAGAAAGTGCTTTGAAAAAGAAAGATTTGGGGCTTACAGCTCAAGGAGAGGCCCAGGGTTTTATCAGTGAGCGCACTGTTGTATTTGTACAGAGGGACTTATACAAGTGACTAGGGCCCAAAATGGTTTTTTGTACAAAGGGATGGGTCTTACACTCTCTCAAGAGGCCCAAAAAGGTTTAAAGAAAAAGAGTGGGGCTTATAACACGAGGGTAGGCCCAAATGATTTTTCGTTTAAAAATGGCGATCGTGCCGAGGTTTTCTTTTAACGCAGAGGGACTTATACAATAAGTGAGACCCAAAATGTTTTGGTTAAAAGGGGGATTGGGTCTTACACTCTAATAGAGTCCCAAAGTGTTTTGAGAAAAAAGAAATGGGTCTTATAGCTCAAGGAGAGGCCCAGATGATTTTTTATTTTTAAAACGGGCGACGATCGCGCCGTTTACTTGTACAGAGGGAGTTATACAATGAATGAGGCCCAAAAAGTTTTTTGTACAAGGGGGGATGGGTCTTACACTCTCTCAAGAGGCCCAAAATGTTTTGAAAATGATTTATGAAGGTTGAATTAATCCAAAACCCTAATTTGTTTTCAAAATGTATTTAATTGAATAAAAATTCAATTAAAATGATCAAAAATTGTTTAACACATGGAAAACAAATTGTGATCTTGGATTAATGCTTCAAAAATTAAGTATTGACCTACAAAATAATTAGAAAGCATTAAAAGTTGCAAAATCAATGTAGAAAAAATATTTAAAATGTCAAAAACAATCAAAATATTAATTCTTTGCAAAAATATCAATTATATGAAATAAATAATATTTTTGGGATTTTTTGATAAAATAAAATATTTTAACATTTTTGTGAATTATTAAAAAAAGAATCAACTCAAAATCATTAAAACTCAGAGAGAAATTAATTTTTGAATCAATTAAACAAAATCACAAAATTCAAATATTTGAATTTGGAAAAAAAGGCGCCAAGAACAGGCTGAAGAACACGCGCGTGTTCTTGGTTTCTCAGATTTGCATTTTTTATCCAATCTCCATGAATACTTAATCATATCATGCAATCCACATATCATTATGCTCGTCTCAACCTCACGATCATGTCTATGTCCATTAATTTCATTTAAATTAAACATACAACAAGTAATCACGAAAAATCCTTAAGAACCCTAATTTTTGCATGAAGGCTAGGATTTTTGATACACGATTCAAACAATGCAATTAATTGAGGGAAAACATTCCATGCATGATTATGAACATATGGCCAAATTATTGTGCGAGGAAATATGCATAGATTGAGAGATGCCCAAGTTTAGGCTTACCTCCAAGTCGTGACAGCAAGAGCAGATGTGATTTTGAGTTGGAGGTGTTACAGACAAGTTGTGATGATATGGACAGCTTCCCTACACCATATGGAGTGTGTTTGAACACTTGGATTGAATTGAAATGGACTGGATCAGTTTATGGCATCTCAGCTGCAACTTCACTTCAAACTTGTGTGGATGGCAAGTGATTTTGAGATTTTGATGCTCCAGATGTTATGTGAGTGTTTAATCAGCTCATATGTGATGTATGTGAGGTGTGTGAGTGATTGGTTTGATTGGAATTGCTCTCAAACTCAAAACCCGATAGCTACCTTGCTAAGAAAGGCATTTTTGCCAAGAGAAAGAGATTTTGAGGAAAGCATCTGTTAGATGGCTTTGGTGTACTTAAACTGACCACAATTGAGCTCTATTTATAGTAGAGCAAGTTTGTTTTGCAAGGAATAATGCATGGCAGCTGGTAAGTAGGTTTGTCCAATGTTGGCAAATGAAAATCCAAGTCTTCTCTAGCCATTGACTAGAGGTTAGGGCACAGAGCTTTGGTCCCCTTGGTCTTGGATAAGTCTTGACTGATTTCAGATGAGAATGACTCAGTCCATGCCACCTTGATGGTTCCATTGAATGCCTCATTCCAAATTTGAATTCTTGTCCCTATTTTGGCCATTCTAGGTTCAACATGCTATTTCTTGTTCCATGGACTTTGGAGGCTTGGCTCAGTGATTGTCCCCTTTAGATTCAATCCTCTGAGGTGTCCAAGTGGATTGGAGCAATTGAATTTGGTTAATTTTGGCAAATCGACCAAAGTTACAAATTCTGCCTTGCTTTGACAGATTTCAGCAAGGCAACTTGGCAATGTTGTATCTCATGGTGTAGGTTGAATTTGGCAATGTTCTTGGCCATTTTGGAAAGCTCTTACATGATACAACAACTGTTTGAACAAGTTTGGTTTTGATCTCTTTTGATTCCAAGTGAAAAATCCCCCTACATTTGGCAAAAAGTGAGGCAGAATCTGACTTAGTGAAAATTTCACTAAGTGTTGGAAAAAGTGACATTTTCACTTTTCAGCCATTTTGATCACTCCATAACTCAAAATCCTTAATGAATTGGAATGACTTGTAGTTGAAGTTTTTGTAGGTGATAGTGAGGGCTACAAATCCATCTTTGGATGAGAAAAAATGGCCTTGTGGTTTAGGAGTTATGGTCCTCCAAAGTTGGTACCTTTGCCACTTTGTTTTTAACTTAGAAAATTTTCTAAGTTTTATGGTTACCCCTTTTACAAGTTATCTCACTTTTCTTGATTTTTCTTGATGAATGATGATTCAAATCATACATCAACATCATTTTAGGGTTAAAAATCCATTTTGGTGAAAAATCTCAAAAAGTCAAAGTTGACTTTTGTGCACAGTTGACTTTTTATCAGATGAATTCCAAACTGTGCAATTCTTCAGGAAATCATGTCCTTGACCTAAATCAAACTTGATGGACATGTTCCATGGGTGTCATAGGGTATATTCAATCATGTATTAGGGTTTGGGAGCATGTCCTGGTCAAAAGTCAAAGTTACAGTTGACTTTTCTCTTAAAACCCTAATTGTGGTGCAGATGAAATTGAGACTTGTTGCTCAAACTTCTTGGATCAATCCATTGTTCCAAATGGATCAATATGGTATATTAGAGACCCTCAAATCATCTCTTGAGGTCTAGGCTCATGGTTTGTCCCAAAAGTCAACTTAGGGGTGAATTAAGTCAAGAAACCCTAATTCCTGATTTTTGATGAATGCATCCCCTGAGGCAAAATTGACTTGATGCATGGGTTCATGAGGTTCCATGAAGCATATTAGGTTATGTTTTGGATCATTGCCTTGTGCCCAGATGAAAATTCCCATCTGGAGGCCCTGGTCGACCAAAACCCTAATTTGGTGATACTGTCGATCTTGAGACTTGATTCACCTAGAAGGGAGCAGCCTTGTGCTTAATCCTTGAAGTGGGAGTCCTTTTTGATCCATTGTGGATGTTTGAGAGATTAGACAAGTTGAAGATCATGTCATTTCTTGATTGATCCTTTGTCTAAGCACTCAGAGAGGGCTTGAAACCCTAATTTTGATTGTATTGGATGCTCACCCATCTTTGGGGAGACTGATGAAGCATGATGGTTCATCCATATTGTGATGATGATTTTCACAATGATGGGAAATCTAAGTGGTCAAAATTTGGGGTATTACATATGCCCCTATTTAATCTTCTTGGACCCGAAGGTGTGAATGACGAAGGTATTCGAGCATTCGGGGTGCAAGAGGATTAAATATCGGAATATCCGAAATTTTGATGGTGGTCATGAATGGTAGCTTACGCATTCATCTTCTTTAGCTAAGCGATGATGCTTAGAAAAGGTAAACTTCCCCTCGTTCTTGGTTTCCTACCAAGGAACTGGTCTTAGTTTCTGATTTAAACTTCCCCTCGATCCTGGTTTCCTACCAAGGAACTGGTCTTAGTTTCTTTTGAACTTCCCCTCGATCCTGGTTTCCTACCAAGGAACTGGTCTTAGTTTCTTTTGAACTTCCCCTCGATCCTGGTTTCCTACCAAGAACTGGTCTTAGTTTCTTTTGTCAATAAACTTTATTGACAAGGGACGCTATGTGTAGCGGTTTTCCTTCAAACTTCTCGACGAATTTTCCTGGGGAGATGCCATTTGTCGATTTTACTGGGGAAAGCGAGTCTCTTGAGAGACTGTTTTCGTTTGGGGTTACATCATACTTTTCTCGAGATCTTCCCGGAGAAATGCTATATGATGGGATCCAATTTTGAGGTGCCAATGACCTTCTCATCAGTGGTTTTTCGGAGCAAAACTGGCATGCTGTCGAATCTCTGATTACGATGCTTTCTCTGTGGATTTTCCTTAATCCAGGAAAGCAAGGATATCATCTTCAATGGCGAAGAGTGATGTTTATTGAAAGTTCTCTGATCTTTCAGAGGTTCAAATTATCAAAGTGGTCGAGTGCCGACTCCGATCTAACGATACACTGGTGGCGAGATTGTTCAGACACAACGTTTCCTGACGAGGAAAGAGCTGACAAACTCGATTGAGAAAACTGTTATTACTAGGGGACAAGACCGACTAGAGTGATAGTGATGCAATATGAAATGCGAACGCAAATAAAAAATGCATGATGTATGTATGTATATGCTGACAAAACAGACGCGACATACAGACTAATGGATGAACACAATTGGATACTCGGCCATCGCGGGGCGAAGAAGTACCGTTGATTCAAAATAGCAATTCCACTTTGCTTAGGAGAGATAGTCCCGTTGGGAGCTATGTTGATCGGGCTTAGGAGATGAGAACTCGGCCGAGGCGTGTCAGACGAAACAAGGTCTCTGACACAGTTGATCCCTTCATTCAGGCATACTGGCTTAGAAGGAGTACTTTGATTCTGCACTTTGAAGTTCGCTTACTTCGGGAGAAGCGATCGATGTTCTTCTGATGTTCAACAGTCAAAAGAAATGCCATCTCTAATTTAAAAGCAGAAAAAGTTTAACAAGTAAATTCATTTTTGTTTTATTTCAAGAATCGCTGATTAAGTTTAAACAACGTCGTTCTGTAAAGCTAAAACAAGTAAAGAATTACAAACAAAAGCACAAGGGCTCAAATTTTATTGATAAGATGGAGATCAGCCAAACGCGTGATTCCAAAGAGTATATACAAAGTTAGAAAATGGTAATTTACAGGGAAAAGGGCTACGTTGAAACATGACGACCACTATCCTTCTACCAACTTTGAATTCGGGACATCCTGAGCTTCTGTCGAAGATGACCTTGACTGGAGTTTTCCTCCGATGGATGCTGTAACTGCTGCTGAGGGACTTGCCTCTGTTGAACATAGTTACTTGCCATTATCCCTAATTTTTGCCTGGATTGTACTATGAGATTTCCAATCCACCGGGATGATGATTTTTTTTTCATGTCTCTAACTTTTGCCTGGACCGCCCTTTCGGGTTTTCAATCCACCGAGACGTTTTTTTTTAGTTTAGGCGGAGTATTTCTTGACTACATCAACATTCGTGGGGTAGGCAAATTCCTCTCCGTCCATGGCTACAAGTCTCAAGGCGCCGCCTGAGAAAGCTTTTGTGACCACATAGAGGCCATCATAATTCAGGGTCCATTTGCCCCGAGAGTCAGTGAGAAATGATTGTATCTTCTTGAGCACAAGGTCTCCTTTCCTGAAAACACGCGGTCAAACCTTTTTGTCGAACACCCTCTTCATTCTTTGCTGATACAACTGACCGTGGCATAGTGCCGTGACTCGTTTTTCCTCGATCAGATTCAATTCGTCGTGTCGACCTTGACACCATTCAGCTTCGGTGAGCTTTGCTTCCATCAATACCCAGATTGATGGGATCTCTATTTCTATGGGGAGAACTGCCTCCATGCCATATACTAGAGAGAAAGGGGTTGCCCCTGTTGAAGTGCGGACAGATGTACGATAACCGTGAAGCGCAAAGGGTAACATCTCATGCCAATCTTTGTAGGTTACCACCATCTTTTGAACAATCTTCTTGATGTTCTTGTTAGCCGCTTCTACCGCTCCGTTCATCTTGGGTCGGTAGGGAGATGAGTTATGGTGTTCAATCTTGAACTCTGAACACAACTCTTTCATCATCTTATTGTTCAAGTTAGATCCATTATCAGTAATGATCTCACTTGGAACACCATAACGGCAGATGATATTGTTTTTGATAAATCGGACCACCACTTGTCGGGTTACATTGGCGAATGACGTTGCTTCGACCCACTTGGTGAAATAGTCAATGGCTACCAGAATGAACCGATGTCCGTTTGAAACCTTGGGCTCAATCATACCAATCATATCGATTCCCCATATGGAAAATGGCCACGGGGAAGAAAGAACTTTGAGATGTGATGGCGGTACATGAATTTTGTCGGAGTATATCTGACACTTGTGACACCTCCTCATGTACTTGTAGCAGTCGGATTCCATGGTCAACCAATAGTACCCGGCCCTGAGAATTTTTCTTGCCATTGTGTGTCCGTTGGCATGAGTGCCAAAGGATCCTTCATGAATTTCTTTCATGAGCACATCTGCTTCTGGTCTGTCGACGCATCGGAGCAAGACCATGTCAAAATTTCTCTTATAAAGAGTGTCACCGCTCAGGAAGAAGTTTCCAGCCAATCTTCTGAGGGTCTTTCTATCTTTTCTGAGTGCCCCAGATGGGTACTCTTGTTTCTGAAGGAAGCATTTGATATCGTGATACCAAGGTCTGTCGTCTATGACTGCTTCAATCGCGAAGATGTAAGCGGGCCATTCAAGGCGCATGATGTCGATCTTAGGTATGTCATTCCATCGACCTACACTAATCATGGAAGAGAGAGTGGCTAATGCATCAGCCATGTGATTCTCATCACGAGGGATGTGATGAAAGTCAACTCTGTTGAAGAAAGGTAACAACCTCCTTGCATAGTCTTTGTAAGGAATCAATCCTGATTGGTATGTGTTCCAATCTCCTGTGATCTGGTTGATAACCAAGGCTGAATCGCCGTATACGTCCAAGTTTTTGATCCTTAAATCAATCGCTTCTTCGAGACCCATGATACATGCTTCGTATTCGGCCTCGTTGTTCGTACATTTGAACGTAAGTCTGGCAGTGAAAGGAATGTGGGAACCCTGAGGGGTAACAATGATTGCCCCAATTCCGTTTCCATAGTGATTAACTGCTCCGTCAAAGATAAGTCCCTACTAGGAACCTGGTTCTGGCCCTTCACTGGGTAGCGGTTCATCGCAATCTTTCATCTTTAGATACATGACATCTTCGTCTGGGAAGTCAAACCCGATTAATTCTTGATCGTCAATCGGTTGATGAGCCAAATGATCGACTAAAATACTTCCTTTAACGGCTTTCTGAGCATGGTACTCTATGTCATATTCTGATAGTAACATCTGCCAACGGGCAATCCTTCCCGTGAGAGCAGGTTTTTCGAAAACGTACTAGATTGGATCCATTTCGGAGACCAACCGAGTAGTATGACGAATCATGTACTGGCGGAGACGTTTGGCTGCCCAAGCCAAAGCTCAACAAGTTTTCTCAAGCATCGTGTACCAAGTTTCGCAGTCGGTGAATTTCTTGCTTAGATAGTAAATGGCAGACTCTTTCCTTTTGGTTTCGTCTTGTTGGCCAAGTACACATCCCATTGAGTCCTCTAGGACTGTGAGGTAAATGATCAGTGGTCTTCCTTCCACTGGAGGTGATAGAATCGACGGATTCAACAGATATTTCTTAATACTGTCGAAGGCAGTTTGGCAGTCTTCTGACCAAATGCAATCCTAGTTCTTTTTGAGTAACTTGAAAATCGGCGCACACGTGGCGGTCATAAGGAATATGAATCTGGAGATGTAGTTCAAATGTCCCAGGAATCCTCTGACTTGTTTTTCAGTTTTCGAAGAAGGCATTTCTTGAATGGCCTTGACCTTGTCAGGATCAACTTCAATTCCTTTCTGGCTGACGATGAACCCTAGTAGTTTCCCTGAACGGACACCGAAGGTGCACTTGTTAGGATTCAAGCGGAGCTTGAATTTTCTTAGACGTTCGAACAATTTTGACAGATGTTCAACGTGCTTATCCTCTGTTCTTGATTTTGCAATCAAATCATCGACATATACCTCGATTTCCTTATGAATCATGTCATGAAACAGAGTAGTCATTGCCCTTTGATAAGTTGCCCCGACATTCTTCAAACCGAACGACATTACCTTGTAACAAAAGGTACCCCATGGGGTAATGAACGAAGTTTTCTCCATGTCTTTCGGCGCCATTTGGATCTGGTTATAGCCCGAGAATCCATCCATGAAGGAGAATACTTTGAACTTTGTTGTGCTGTCTACCAGCATGTCAATGTGTGGTAAAGGAAAGTCGTCCTTTGGACTTGCCTTGTTCAGATCTCTGTAATCAACACACATTCTGACCCTTCCGTCCTTTTTTGGGAACGGGTACGATGTTGGCTAACCATTGAGGATATTCAGATGTAGCGAGGAAACCTGCGTCGATCTGTTTCTGTACCTCCTCTTTGATTTTGACGGCCATGTCCGGGTGAGTCCGTCTCAACCTTTGCTTTACTGGCGGACATTCTGATCTGAACGGTAAGTGATGTTCCACGATGCTGGTATCCAACGCTGGCATATCCTGATAGGACCAAGCGAATACATCGGGAAATTCTTCGAGAAGCTTTATCAAACCCTCTCTGGCAGTTGGACTGAGCAATGCTCCGATCCTAATTTCTTTTCTCTCTTTTTCTGAACCCAATTTTACCGTTTACAATGGCTCTTTGTGAGGTTCGATGGACCTTTTCTCTTGTCTGAGTAGTCAGGAGATCTCTCTTGGAATTTCGTTGTCATTTTCTTCTTCAGCCTCGAATACCGGGAACTAAAAGTTGGGAGAAGGCATTGGATCGTATGTTTCAACGGGGTATAAAACAAGCAATCTGCATGACGTGATGATTCGTGTTTAGAAGAGATAGAGAAAATGTAAGTGTGTGCAGTGTTTTGATTTTACTGCTTGTTTTTATTATTGAATGTTTTTTAGGATTACCATTTTCTGAAAAAGCAAAAAGAGAAAACAGCAATAAATGCGGAAATTATAGAACGACGTTATTTTATTTATGAACAAGTCGAATCTTGGAACTACAACCCTATAAAACAAAACTCTGTCGCTTTGGGCAAAGCGAAGAGGGAAATTTACAGAAAGCGAGCCCTATCAAAATATCCGTTTCACCTGGGCAGGGTGAAAGGTTAAAGATGGCAATTACTTTGACTGATGAACGACCTTCGGAACCTCGACGACAACCCATTGGCGGCGAACTCCTCGGTGAATCACAAAGTCTGACACCTTCCTTGATTTGTCTTCAGAAATGACGCTGATTTCTGGTGGAGCAGTATCGTTGGAATCTGTCTCCCAGGCAGATTTTTCGTAGGAGAATTCCTCTGTTGCATCTTGCATAGTATTTGTGCTCTCAGTTGTATCTCCCCATCCAGTTGGCTGGATATCTTCGAGCCTGATACGAGAGCTTTCGGGAGCAGTGTACTTGACCATAAAGTCGTATTTTCCACTCGGTTGTCCCAGAGTGTCCCAAACTTCTTTGGAACTGGAGGAGTCATCTCTCTCAATGACGTTGACCTCGAGAAAAGCATAGTTGATGAATTCAAGTCCTGCAAACGTTGTGAATTCATCTTCATGTTGAGTAGTTTCTGAATGACCTGAGTGTTGATCCCATGACATGGCGGGGACATAGGTATTCTGTTCAATGATGCTCAGCTGAGTTTCATTACTCGGCTGACTCTCTTGCCCCAAGTTTCCTGGGTAAGGCTGCCACATTGGCAGGCCATCCATCGGGCCATAGTAGGTGTAGTCAAAATTGTCTTTCATCAGAGTGTCTTCCTCTAATGAGTTTGGTGGAGCGCGACATCCTTCCGGATCACAATCTCCGTAGATCATTTTGACATCTGATCTTGGTATAAATCTCAGACTTTCTGTAGGAAAGCAAAAAGGCATAGGCACCTCTTCCTGAGACATATAGCCGTCCTTGTTAAGATAGGACTTCCATTCTTCATCTGTGTCAGAGGGATCTTCCTCATTGATAGCATGAACTATCTGAGACACTGGGTGAAGAAAACCTCCACTGTGGAAGAAGTTTTGAAGGGGATGAAGACTTTCATCGTTGGCAACTGTCTGGGTACAGGTCGCAGAAAAACCAAGACCCTTCTTTGTTTTATTGTTGATAGGAATGACAAGCCATCCCCATCCTGTCGTATCGGTACTCTCGACCGCTTTGATAGCATCTTTGTATGAAGAAATTGAAGTTCCTTCTTTGGACTGATTGTCCTTGCTCACCGATAGTGCTTGGAACTGAGTTCCAATAACCTCCTCGGGTTCCACACAAGTAGATGATGATAATTTGGTCACAAGCAAGGCTTGTTCCCCACAAACTGTGACAAGTTGGTCGTTCTTGACGAACTTTAGCTTTTGGTGGAGGGTTGAAGTAACCGCTCCAGCCTGATGTATCCAAGGTCTTCCTAATAAACAACTGTATGTTGCTCGGATGTCCATGACCTGGAAAGTGATTTGGAAAGTGTGAGGACCAATAGTTATGGGAAGATCGACTTCGCCGATAACTATTTTTCTGGATCCGTCGAATGCTTTGACGACGACCTCGCTGACTCTCATCGGAGGGCCCTTGAATGATAATTGCATCAAGGTGGACTTCGGCATAACATTCAGGGCTGACCCTGTGTCTATCAGTACGTTGGCAAAGCATCGCCCTGGCAGTTAACTGTGATATTGAGCGCCATGTTATGACGGCGACCCTCTTCAGGTAATTCTTCATCACTAAATCCCAAATTATTGCAGGAAGTGATGTTAGAGACAATACTATCAAATTGTCTGATTGTTACATCCTGTTCCACAAAGGCTTGCTCCAAGACTTTCTGTAGAGCCTCCCTGTGCGCTTCTGAACTGAGTAAAAGTGATAATACTGAGATCTTTGAAGGAGTCTATAACAGTTGATCGACAATGTTATATTCACTCATTTGGATGAGCTTTAGCATCTCATCTTTGTCTTTTGAAAAGTCGGGATTACTAGATTGACCGACTGGTGGATCAGGAATTTTTGCCTGAAGTTCCTTTTCTTTGTTGGATTCTCCAACCCCTCGGTTGAAGATTCGACCGCTCCGTGTTACACGACTGATGTCTGCAATATTCATGACGGAGGGTAATGGAATTTCCTTTCCATTCTCGATTATTGTCGCACTGTATTTGTAAGGGATAGCCTTAGCTGATTCATACGGTAGTGGCCCCGGTAGATAGATGACTATGGGAACCTTCTAATTTTTCTGACCATCATAAGTAACCTTGATCCGTTCCCGGTTGGGAACTCTAGATTCGTCAAGTAGAGGAATGATGGCAAAAACATCCCTGGTCCTGTGATGACCAGAGATCGTGACAACATCCTCAACTTGCTCGGCAAGGTAGTTCGGCGACCAAATGATGGGTCCTGAACCTGGGTATGGACGAATTTCTCCGTGATCGACCTGACCCTGAAGAGCTGCTCCCACAAGGTAACACCCTTGGTTACTTTCCGAACAGACGCTACAACTGTCATAGTTGTGTGGTGGCACCTGGCCATGCCCACTTTGAATACAATGTAACCTCACTAGGTTATCTTCCATTGATCGGACATTCTGACTTTGACGACGAGTAGGATTCCTGTGATTGATACTAATCTGCTGAGTATCTTCGTCCATATAGATTGGCATCCACCAGTGATTTAACTAGTGCTGAAGTGCCTCATGGACAAGGGTACAACCTCGATCGTTTTCGCAACCCGCTTTACAGCTTTGATAGTCATGTGATATTAAGAATCCGAGTCGGACCTACTCAGCATGTAACTCTACCAGGTTGGTATTCATCACGCGAATATCGAAGATCTGAACCATGTTTTTCTGATAAGAGTTCCTATCATGGTAGTCTTGGATCCATCCAAGATCCATCTGACGCTGGAGGGCCTCTTGTATGAAAGAGCATCCCTGTTTGTTTACCGAGCAAATCAGACAGGAACTGTAATCGTGTCGCGGCAGATTATGATACTGGCTTTGCCTTGAGTGCATCGCCACCAAGTTGACATTCATCGCACGGATGTCGTGGTTTTGAATGACATTAGAATTCGTGTAAACCATGTTAACTCCACAAACTCGGTGCTCTTGGATCCATCCGAGATCCATCTATTCCTGTAGAGCTGCTTGCACTACAGAACATCCCTGGTTGTCTTTAGAGCAGACATCACACTGGTGATAGTTGTGAGGTGGCACATGGCCATATCCACTCTGTCTATAATGCATCTTGACCAGATTGGTCCCCAGTGAGAGTACATCGTGAATTTGATAGACATTGTTAGTCTCTTTCTCAATCAGATTGACTGCAGTTTTCTCATGTTGAGGCAGCGGGTTCGTAAGAACATTAGGATTCGTATCTTTGAAAGATAAGAGCCCACTCCTAACAAG
The DNA here is from genome assembly GCA_022829125.1 of Lathyrus tuberosus. Lineage (NCBI taxonomy): Eukaryota > Viridiplantae > Streptophyta > Magnoliopsida > Fabales > Fabaceae > Lathyrus > Lathyrus tuberosus. The sequence goes on from JALAZF010000103.1 coordinate 6,236,368, forward strand.
CTTTTGCACGTCGGATTTGAAATTGAGACAAGTCTCAATGTTATGCCCTGAACCTCCTTGATGATAAGGGCATGACTGATCCGCCTTAAACCAAAAAGGCGGATTTTCCGGAACTGAAAGGGGAGACTTAGTCTGAATGTGCCCCTTGGCTAGCAGTAACGGAAACAGCTCTGCGTACGACATGGGTATAGGATCAAACCCTGATGGTCGTGTTGTACGATTGTTGTTATATGGAGGACGAGCCTGCTGAAGAGGCTGTTGTGTCCTTTGTTGGTCAGGTTGGCTCTGCGCACCCTGAGGTTGATACATAGGAACAGGCGCGGGGCCGATAGCAGGAGTTACAGCTGCTACTGGCTGATAACGTCGCCTTTGCTTTCCGAGAGAGATATTCCCAATATCTTGCTCTTTTTTCTTAGGGAGAGCACTACCATATTTTTTAGTACCGCTCGTTGATCCAGTGTCTTTTACCAAACGTCCTTCTCGGACGGCTTCCTCAAGACGTACACCCATGCCGACCATTTCGGTGAAATCACTGGGCGCACTGGCAATCATTCGATCATAGTAAAATGAGCTTAAGGTATTTAAGAAGATTTTTGTCATCTCTTTTTCCTCAAGAGGTGGACAAATTTGAGCGGCAATTTCACGCCACCTTTGAGCATACTCCTTAAAGGTTTCCTTGTCCTTTTGCGACATTGATCTGAGTTGATCTCTGTCGGGTGCCATGTCCAAATTGTACTTGTATTGTTGGACGAAGGCAGTACCAAGATCTCTGAATGTACTGATCGTAGTACGGTTTAAACCCATGTACCATTTGAGTGCGGCACCGGTTAAACTATCCTGAAAGTAGTGAATCAGCAGGTCCTGATTCTCCGTCTGAGCTGACATTCGCCGAGCGTACATCACCAGATGGCTCTGAGGGCAAGAGTTACCCTTGTATTTTTCAAAGTTGAGCACTTGGAACTTGTGCAGGACTTTCACATTTGGGACCAAGCAGAGGTCTGCGGCGTCCTTTCCAAATAGATCCTGACCGCGAATGGTTTGCAGTTCCTTCTGCATTTCCAGGAACTGTTCCTGGAATTCCTCCATTCTGTCAAACATAGTTTCCTTCTTACCAGAAGGTGTCTGTGGAATCTGTCCTTCCGGGACAGTGTGCACCACAGGGGGTGGTACCGTGACTACGACAGTAAGTCTTGGCGTCTTCCGAAGTTTGTAACCTTCAGGAGTCTTCAGTATGCCCCTGGCATCTTCGCTTTCCCGAAGTTTGTAACCTTCAGGCCCAGCGGCTTCTGTTGCGATTCCCTGATCTTCAGTGATCGGCGGAACATATCCTTCCGGGATATAGTTAACAGGCATGCCCCAAGGACGATCTTTTGGTATCTGATACCTAGGATCATACTTTTCTATGATGGGCGTTGAGCTGATCTCTGAGATCACAGTTCTTTGTAGCTGAGCTTCTGCCATGGCTTGCATGTCGTTACGAAGCTTTCTCATATCCTCTCTCAGAGCGTCGATCTCTTCTTTCAACTCTCTGTTTTCTTCCTCAAGATCATCCATCCTTTTCTGACGATTGGCCCGAGTATTATACGAATGAGACAGTTTGACTCTAGAATCGAGACACAAACGTAAGATTCATAGGTAAGAAGAATACGCGATGTGAGAATGATGAATGCAATGATTATATTAATTGTTTTTAGGTTTAATCAAAATAAACTTCGACAATTAGATTGCAAATATCAAACAGTGGGGAAACCCCTTTTTATTGAATTCCAAAGGATTACAGAAATGGAAATACAATAGATTACAAAGTGCAGAAACAGAAACCTAAACTAATGGGTCCCGAGTCCTCTTCTTTGACCGGGGCGCTTGGGCCGTTGTCGGGTTGTCATTCCTTTGCCAGGTGAAAGGAGCGAGCAAATTCCTTTGGTCATCTTGATTCTCTACAGCATGCTGCTCCAAAATTTCAATCAGAGCATCTTTCTCTTTTAGTAATTGCTGTATTTGGATACACTCTACGTCGAGGGTGCGGTACTTGTTCTTCCAAGACCTTCTTTCCTTTTGAACCTTGTTGAGAGTAACCTGAAACTTTTCAGTTTCCGTCATGAAGTACATGACAGTTTCCCTCGGTGGAAGAATTCCGTAACGAGGATAAGGCATCTTTAGCTTGAGAGCTCTAGTTTGTACCCAATGGAGATAAGGCTCCACCGAGACACAGTCCGGTTTTCCCAAAGACTCTCGTCCTATCTTATGAACATGTTTCCAAGCTTGCACTATTTCCATCTTTAGTGCTCTGTCACTTTCTCCTTCTTTGAAGAAAAGACCTTCCAGATGAACACCCAGTGGGATGTGTCTCATCGGGTATCCAAATTGACGAAGAACTAATATCGGATGATAGTTGATTCCTCCTTTAGTTCCTATGAGGGGTACGCTGGGGAAGTTTCCACAACGGTCAATGATTCTGATTCCCTCATAAATCCTATTACACCAATCTATATCGGAATTGGTGAGAGACATGATCTTCTGCGACCAACGTAAGACACTCTTGCAATCCCAAATAGCAGCAGACTTGGGCAAGTGAGAGATAAACCATTTGTAAAGCAAAGGTACACAGCATGTGATCTCCCCTCCGCTGTACAAATTTCCCAAGTGTACAGAATGATACGCATCTGCGAGCAAAGTCGGCACAGGGTTTCCAATGAGAAAAACCTTAATGGCGTTGATATCGACGAAGTTATTGATGTTGGGAAACAAAAATAATCCGTAGGTGAGCAAGACAAAGATGCTTTCAAAAGCAGTCCCGTTCCCTATACTAGCAAAGTACAGAGCTTTCTTTGTCAAGAACTGGGCTGGCAAACCTTGGATGCCACCCTTAGTAGTCATGTGAGTCCTGACCTCAGACTCATCCAAATGAATTGCTATTGCAATAGTCTGATTCTTCAGAATTTCTTCCAGTCCAGAAAATGGAGCCCGATCCGTGATATGTAAATCAGTCAGATGAGAATACTCCTTCAGCGTTGGTGCAAGCTGGTAATCCAGGAATGTAAAACAATGATAAACCGGATCGTAGAATTGAATGAGCGCGTCCATGATCCCCTTAATCACATGGACTCTTAACAGTGGTAGCAAACCACCGTGCTTGGCTCTGAAAGCCTCTGGGTTAACGATCATCCTTGCTAACTTTCTCAAATCCCCTAGTTTTGGAACCTTGAAGGTATACTGGTGAGTTCTCCTTCTACCAAAATCCATTAGCGTAATCCTCTTCTCTGATATTTGCAATCACAGTTTTAGTTTAATTTGAAAAATAGAGAGACTAGAAGAGAAAGTTTTTTGAATGTTTTAATGTTTTATTAAATGAATGCATGAATGCAGCACACAAAAACATAGAAAAAACTTGGGGTCAAAGGGTCGTTGTCATGAAGTCAAGGCTCTACCCATCCCCAAAGGTTTATACTAGGGTGATTTTCGTACCTGTACTCATTATCATCAGCTCCTCCCAGGAAAGCAAGACAACAAGCGGATCGCCAGCGAGTTGTGTGCAATCTTAGAGTAAGTGCTATTCACCGAGAATAGATCACCAGCCTCAAATGAGGGTAGTATCGCGTAACAGCTATTTCCGATAGCTTCCGCACTACGAAAGGATTGGGCTTTTCTAGGTGTATACTCATTCTCACCACATGCGGCATCACACGCATTCCCATTAGCAGAAAAATAAACACGTATAGCAATTAGGAAAAGCAGTATATATATTTGTCCTAATCGTCCTAGGCTTATAAAGCTATGATTCCTAAGTCCCTGACAGAAATGGGTTCCCCAGCGGAAGCCCCAATCTGTGGTATTCACACAAGAGATGAAAAGGAAAAAGGAAAACAGAGACCGGCCCCACGGTGGGCGCCATTTTTCTGTAGCGAGCGATTTTGGACGCGGTTCTTAAGCGCTGGTCGCTCTCTGCGGTTTGAGCTTTGACTACAGGTCGATTCATTTTTTATCCTATTGTGAGCTGAATAAGGAAGGGAAATAGATGTCTCCAATTAACCCTGCTTGCATACTGAGTTTAAACAGCGGTCTGTTAGGTTACGGATGCTATCAATGTGGGGGGCCTTTGTACTGGTTATTTGTATTTTCGCCAATACTGTTTTCTTTCTTTTTTACCTGGGCAGAAGGTTTCTGACGGGGAACAAGGATTAGGATGTTAGGACTGATGTTTTTGAAATACTGCTTTTGATTGATGGAGATATGGGATTTGGGTTTTTTGTTGATTGCGCTCGCTAAGATCTTTTCTTTAGATCTTATGCCTACGTATTCCCGTTTACCGAAACAGGGAAATCAGAGCGTTCGTAGTTCCTCCTATTCTATGGGAGGAAATGGGTGTTTTTGGTGTCTTGTTCAAAGCCCAAGACGTGAAGCGAAAGGTGATTTGTATCTTGTTCAAAGCCCAAGATGTGAAGCTGAAAGGTCTATTTGTGTCTTGTTCAAAGCCCAAGACGTGAAGTTGAAAGGTCCTGGCTTTAGAGAGAATTTGTCATCTCTAAAGATTGGAGAAGGAGAATTACTTTAACTGGGATACGCGGATCCGAGCAATGCCATAATTTCCGAAGAAAGGGTTTTATCCTGAAGGAGAAGACTTTAACTCAGTGTAGAGCAATGCCATCTTTCCTTAGGAATTTCTCATGCTAAAAGAGGGACAGTGGCATGGATGTAGATGATCCAGAGGCTTGCCGCTTACAGCAATTAGATGAAGGGGAAGGAGTTGTTGATGTTTGTGTACTGTGAACGAGGCACAACTTTGATGCTAAAAGGTTAATTGGATTAACCAGTGGTTTTCTTATACAAAGCCTAAGAGGAGGCTAATTTCCGCTAGGAAAATCATTATACAAAGCCTAAGAGGAGGCTATTTTATGTCTCGTACAAAGCCCGAGAGAGAGGCTAAAAGGTTTTGACTCGACGATGGAATCTTTGTGTCTCGTACGAAGCCCGAGATAGAGGCTATTGTTTGTTTGAGTTGAGTGACAGATCCAATATACTGATTTTAAAAGAGAAAATCAGTTCTTATATGAGTAATGTTGGCACTCAGGGATTTTGATTCGAGGATCAGGGATATTTCCTTTTCTTTGAGGAAACGGGAAATCCAAAGGGTATTGAGACTGTCCGAGTCTGTGGGTTTCCTTCCTATTTAACGAAGGGTGCTTGAGAATGTCTTTGAGACTCAAGGAAGTTAGATTGTCCAAATCTAGAGTTTTAACCTTTGTACTATGCTTTGAGAAACAGTAGTAGACTCTATGAAAGGAATGCTCTATGAGGATGACTAGGTTCTGTTCCTATACCTCTAGGAGGTCGTCGGGACAATTTGTACGAAGCCCAAGAGGAGGCTGGAAACTTTTAAGAAGCCGACGGGTCCTTGTACTAAGCCCAAGAGGAGGCTATCATTCCCGGAGGAAGAGATCATTATACGAAGCCTAAGAGGAGGCTGTGAATACTTCTAAGAAGCCGTAGGGTCCTTGAATAATGCCCAAGAGGAGGCCGATGCTTTTAAGAAGCCCGTGGGTCTATCATCTCCTTTCCATTGGGAGAGATAACTCTTTTAAAGATAAAAACCACTGGTAAACGTGCGAGGTTTACTATCCAGCGACTTCTAGCTTTTAAAGAGGGTTCCTTAGTTAAGGTCCAAGATTATGACCATAGTGGGTACCCAAACCCCGAGACATTCAAGGCAAGCTATCCACAAGGAATAGATCAAGTCAGGAAAGTTCGAGAATTGGGAAGAAACTCAAAGATGCCATTCACGGAGAATACATTCATCTTGGGGAGTAGAGTTTCTTGATGATTCCTAAGGAGGACAGCCGAAGAGAAGACTGTATCTGGTGCTCCTATTGGGGATCTAGGCGTCTATTTCTACGAATAAGTGAAACGGCGTCACCTAGTTCTAGACGTAGTTGCCGGGGAAACTCGAAATATCTATACTATTATTACACAGTAGATATGAGTTTATGAAAGGAGACTTACAGTGAGCAGCCCCACAATACAGTTTATAATATGAAAGCAGTAAACGAAAGCGATAACCACTTACTCGGTTGGAGTGCTTCCATGCTGTTGGGTTAGTTGTTCAACAAAGAAAAAACAACAATATATTCAAAATCAAAGGAGAAAGTGCTTTGAAAAAGAAAGATTTGGGGCTTACAGCTCAAGGAGAGGCCCAGGGTTTTATCAGTGAGCGCACTGTCGTATTTGTACAGAGGGACTTATACAAGTGACTGGGGCCCAAAATGGTTTTCTGTACAAAGGGATGGGTCTTACACTCTCTCAAGAGGCCCAAAAAGGTTTAAAGAAAAAGAGTGGGACTTATAACACGAGGGTAGGCCCAAATGATTTTTCGTTTAAAAATGGCGATCGCGCCGAGGTTTTCTTTTAACGCAGAGGGACTTATACAATAAGTGAGGCCCAAAATGTTTTGGTTAAAAGGGGGATTGGGTCTTACACTCTAATAGAGGCCCAAAGTGTTTTGAGAAAAAAGAAATGGGTCTTATAGCTCAAGGAGAGGCCCAGATGATTTTTTATTTTTAAAACGGGCGACGATCGCGCCGTTTACTTGTACAGAGGGAGTTATACAATGAATGAGGCCCAAAAAGTTTTTTGTACAAGGGGGGATGGGTCTTACACTCTCTCAAGAGGCCCAAAATGTTTTGAAAATGATTTATGAAGGTTGAATTAATCCAAAACCCTAATTTGTTTTCAAAATGTATTTAATTGAATAAAAATTCAATTAAAATGATCAAAAATTGTTTAACACATGGAAAGCAAATTGTGATCTTGGATTAATGCTTCAAAAATTAAGTATTGACCTACAAAATAATTAGAAAGCGTTAAAAGTTGCAAAATCAATGTAGAAAAAATATTTAAAATGTCAAAAACAATTAAAATATTAATTCTTTGCAAAAATATCAATTATATGAAATACATAATATTTTTGGGATTTTTTGATAAAATAAAATATTTTAACATTTTTGTGAATTATTAAAAAAAGAATCAACTCAAAATCATTAAAACTCAGAGAGAAATTAATTTTTGAATCAATTAAACAAAATCACAAAATTCAAATATTTGAATTTGGAAAAAAAGGCGCCAAGAACAGGCTGAAGAACACGCGCGTGTTCTTGGTTTCTCAGATTTGCATTTTCTATCCAATCTCCATGAATAATTAATCATATCATGCAATCCACATATCATTATGCTCCTCTCAACCTCACGATCTTGTCAATGTCCATTAATTTCATTTAAATTAAACATACAACAAGTAATCACGAAAAATCCTTAAGAACCCTAATTTTTGCATGAAGGCTAGGATTTTTGATACACGATTCAAACAATGCAATTAATTGAGGGAAAACATTCCATGCATGATTATGAACATATGGCCAAATTATTGTGCGAGGAAATATGCATAGATTGAGAGATGCCCAAGTTTAGGCTTACCTCCAAGTCGTGTAAGCAAGAGCATATGTGATTTTGAGTTGGAGGTGTTACAGACAAGTTGTGATGATATGGACAGCTTCCCTACACCATATGGAGTGTGTTTGAACACTTGGATTGAATTGAAATGGACTGGATCAGTTTATGGCATCTCAGCTGCAACTTCACTTCAAACTTGTGTGGATGGCAAGTGATTTTGAGATTTTGATGCTCCAGATGTTATGTGAGTGTTTGATCAGCTCATATGTGATGTATGTGAGGTGTCTGAGTGATTGGTTTGATTGGAATTGCTCTCAAACTCAAAACCCGATAGCTACCTTGCTAAGAAAGGCATTTTTGCCAAGAGAAAGAGATTTTGAGGAAAGCATCTGTTAGATGGCTTTGGTGTACTTAAACTGACCACAATTGAGCTCTATTTATAGTAGAGCAAGTTTGTTTTGCAAGGAATAGTGCATGGCAGCTGGTAAGTAGGTTTGGCCAATGTTGGCAAATGAAAATCCAAGTCTTCTCTAGCCATTGACTAGAGGTTAGGGCACAGAGCTTTGGTCCCCTTGGTCTTGGATAAGTCTTGACTGATTTCAGATGAGAATGGCTTAGTCCATGCCACCTTGATGGTTCCATTGAATGCCTCATTCCAAATTTGAAGTCTTGTCCCTATTTTGGCCATTCTAGGTTCAACATGCTATTTCTTGTTCCATGGACTTTGGAGGCTTGGCTCAGTGATTGTCCCCTTTAGATTCAATCCTCTGAGGGTCCAAGTGGATTGGAGCAATTGAATTTGGCTGATTTTGGCAAATCGACCAAAGTTGCAAATTCTGCCTTGCTTTGACAGATTTCAGCAAGGCAACTTGGCAATGTTGTATCTCATGGTGTAGGTTGAATTTGGAAATGTTCTTGGACATTTTGGAAAGCTCTTACATGATACAACAACTGTTTGAACAAGTTTGGTTTTGATCTCTTTTGATTCCAAGTGAAAAATCCCCCTACATTTGGCAAAAAGTGAGGCAGAATCTGACTTAGTGAAAATTTCACTAAGTGTTGGAAAAAGTGACATTTTCACTTTTCAGCCACTTTGATCACTTCATAACACAAAATCCTTAATGAATTGGAATGACTTGTAGTTGAAGTTTTTGTAGGTGATAATGAGGGCTACAAATCCATCTTTGGATGAGAAAAAATGGCCTTGTGGTTTAGGAGTTATGGTCCTCCAAAGTTGGTACCTTTGCCACTTTGTTTTTAACTTAGAAAATTTTCTAAGTTTTATGGTTACCCCTTTTACAAGTTATCTCACTTTTCTTGATTTTTCTTGATGAATGATGATTCAAATCATACATCAACATCATTTTAGGGTTAAAAATCCATTTTGGTGAAAAATCTCAAAAAGTCAAAGTTGACTTTTGTGCACAGTTGACTTTTTATCAGATGAATTCCAAACTGTGCAATTCTTCAGGAAATCACGTCCTTGACCTAAATCAAACTTGATGGACATGTTCCATGGGTGTCATAGGGTATATTCAATCATGTATTAGGGTTTGGGAGCATGTCCTGGTCAAAAGTCAAAGTTACAGTTGACTTTTCTCTTAAAACCCTAATTGTGGTGCAGATGAAATTGAGACTTGTTGCTCAAACTTCTTGGATCAATCCATTGTTCCAAATGGATCAATATGGTATATTAGAGACCCTCAAATAATCTCTTGAGGTCTTGGCTCATGGTTTGTCCCAAAAGTCAACTTAGGGGTGAATTAGGTCAAGAAACCCTAATTCCTGATTTTTGATGAATGCATCCCCTGAGGAAAAATTGACTTGATGCATGGGTTCATGAGGTTCCATGAAGCATATTAGGTTATGTTTTGGATCATTGCCTTGTGCCCAGATGAAAATTCCCATCTGGAGGCCCTGGTCGACCAAAACCCTAATTTGGTGATACTATCGATCTTGAGACTTGATCCACCTAGAAGGGAGCAGCCTTGTGCTTAATCCTTGAAGTGGGAGTCCTTTTTGATCCATTGTGGATGTTTGAGAGATTAGACAAGTTGAAGATCATGTCATTTCTTGATTGATCCTTTGTCTAAGCACTCAGAGAGGGCTTGAAACCCTAATTTTGATTGTATTGGATGCTCACCCATCTTTGGGGAGACTGATGAAGCATGATGGTTCATCCATATTGTAATGATGATTTTCACAATGATGGGAAATCTAAGTGGTCAAAATTTGGGGTATTACACTTCCATAGTTGAACTTGACCTTTTTCCCTACAGCATAGATGAACCTTCCTAATCCCACAGTTATGGTGGTTTTCTGATTAGTTGGTACCCAGTTAGCAGCACCAATTCTGTGCAAGATAGCATACTTGATACTGGGTTTGCTAGCTGTCAATTTATTTTTCAGTGGCCACACCTTAACTTGAGTGGCAGTGATTTCTCTACACACTTCATTATCAGTCACCTCCAGCTCACACCCCTCTTGTTCATCTCTTCCCAGATATTTATTGATGGTACTAGGAGAGAAGTCAATACATTGCCCCCTAACAAACACCTTCATGTAGTTCATACTTCTATTGTCAGAAATATCTATGGGAATGTTGACAACAAATTCCTTAACAAGTCCACTATAGCACTTAGAGAATCCGGTCACAGTCTTCAGCAGTCCAGCATTATGAATGACGTCCATAATTTCTTTCATCTCCAAGACATCCTTTTAAAGCTCCCTTTCCAGAGCTAACCTCCTTTGGCACACAAACTTCCACATGGATGCACTTCTGGCACAGTGAGATGAGATGTTATCAGGCACTTGATTAATAGCAGGGTTGAGGTCTTGAGCATCACACTCAGAATCTGACTCTTCCCTGATTCTCCTCTTCTTGCCAGACCTGGCAACTTTGCTCCACGACTTGGGAGAGTCTGTAACTGAAGTCCTTTTCTTATCCTTCCTTCTTCCAATTCTATCATCATTAGATGAGTCCTCAATCTCTATAACCTCAACCTGATCCTTCCCTTTACCCCTGTGACTTTCATTCCTAGGGGACGATGTTCTGACATCAAAGATAACATCAGTATCATCAGGATCTTCTCCTTCAGCTTCTTGACTCAGGGCCTGTCTTTGAAGATTTTTGTCCTCACTTTGAGAGTCCACCTGTTCAGCAGGCATTGGCCTTAAAGGGACAGAAATCCCTTTCACACGTATTCCCTTGTCAAGGATTTTGGTGGCAATCTGCTCCAAATGCATGTCTACATCATACTTCTCCTCAACCGCATGAGAGGATGATGACCCAGTTTTAGTTCTATTCATCTTGGTTGGGGGTTTAGAATTACCTGACTCGGGAAGTACCATTGGAGTATGTTCTTTGTCAACCAGCTCTTTGTACGGAGAAACCCTAGTTCGTTCATATGCAGTTCTTTGAGAACCAGAGTTCTTCGATGGAGAAGACATCGTTGCTAGGTTTAGAGAGGATTTTTCTATTATGTTGAGGGAGTCGAATCGTTGAGATGAGAACCCTTTGATAAATCTTGATGTAGTATCAATATGGTAAGGCGCCTGATTTTGTGTACCTCTTAAAGGCCAATCACTAATGTTTTCCCTCCATAAAGACTTTCCTTTTAAAAATTTAAAAGGATCAGAACTTGTTAACTCTGAGTGACCTTTTAGCATCCTGACATCATAGTCTAATGTTATAACATCAACTTGAACATCATTAGTAGAATTTCCTTCAAGATAAATCCACTGATAGCAGTTGTCTTTGGTTCTGGCACCCTTCATAACAACCTGATTATGCTCATCAGAAACCACACACTCATGTTTAGTGTAGTTTACCTTGTAACCTTCATCACACAACTGGCTTATGCTGATCAAATTGCATTTAAACCACTGACAAACAGAACATTGTCAAGTTCAGGTCTACCATCACCTTTCACTTTCCCAACTCCTGCACCAACACCTTTTTCTCCATTGCCAAACATAACCTCATGAGAGGGACAATGACTAACTTCATCAAACATGGATCTACATCCAGACATGTGTTTGGAACACCCACTGTCAAAAACCATGTTCCTTCTTTAAACTCTTTGTCAGCCATGTGAGCCAATAAGCACTTCACCTTCTCCTTAGGTACCCATTGTTTAACAACTTTGGGCCTGTACTCTCTCCATATGTTTTGAGGCTGAGGATATCCATGCAGTTTGTAGCATGAGTACTGCATATGTCCAACCCTTCCACAATAAAAGCATCTCACCCTTTCATCTCTGATTCTTCTGCCATGATGAGATTGCTTAGGCTGCCATCCATAATGTGGTATCCTCCTACCATAACTGGCATGCCTTCTATTATGCTGGTATCTTCTTCCATAAGAAGGCTGAGAATGCTGTTTCCTGGATTGTCTCCCATGATGGTGTGGCTTTCTTCTTCCATAGTAATGAGGCACAACATTGTTGTATCCATATTCATATCCAAGCCAGTTTCCTTGATGTTGAGACAACTGATGAGACATGTTCTGCTTGAACTTGGCAGCTTGCATGCTCTGGTGATATTGAGGAGGCATATATTGACTAGATCCTTGAGGCTGCTTTCTCTTCTGATTAGGACCAGTCTTCTTCTCAATCTTCTTAGGTTGTGAAACATCAGCTTTCTTAGGTGTAGGATCCTGCTTCTTTGGCTGATGTTGAGACAAGAGTTGTGACACCTCCTTCTTTGAACCTGAAGTGCTTTCTTCTGAAGTTCCCTTGTCCTAAGCCACATAACCTATCCCAACTTTGTCTCCAATAGCTTTTTTTGTCTGAAGGATCTTATCAAGTGTGTCTGTTCCACAGCTCAGCATCCTAACAGACTTGGTCATTTGATCAAGGTGAGCTCTAACTAGTATAACTTCATTTTCCAGGTTAGCATTTTCATTCTCTAGCTGAGTAATCTGTTGCTTGTGGCACTTGTTTTCTTGACAAATCTCAGCACTTTTTAAACACAGCTCTTGATAGGTAGATGCTAACTCCTCATAAGTTATTTCTCCATCACTAGAATTATCATCAGAACCAACAGCTCCTGTTAATGCTCTAACATGCTTTGCTGACTCACCTTCACTTTCACTATCAGAGTCAAACCAGGAAACTGTCATGCCCTTCTTATGCTTTTTCAAGAAGGTGGGACATTCTTTCTTGACATGTCCATACCCTTCACACTCAAAGCACTGAACTCCTTTATCTTGGGCAGTTTTCTCTTCATCCTTCTCTTTTGACCTGCTGATGTCAGAAGATATGTTCTTGACATTAGGCCTGGAGTTATTATTCATTCTCTTGAATACTTTGGTGAACTGTCTTCCTAACATGACTATGGCCTGAGATAGATCCTCCTGCGATTCAGAACTCTTTCCTTTTTCTTCTGCATCATTTGACACCAAGGCTATACTCTTTGGCTTCTTTTCTGGTTCTTCCTCATTCAACCCAAGCTCAAAAGTTTGAAGAGATCCAATGAGCTCATCAACTCTCATCTTGCTGATGTCTTGTGATTCTTCAATGGCAGTTACCTTCATCTTATACTTCTTAGGTAGGGACCTAAGGATCTTCCTAACAAGCTTTTCATCTGAGATCTTTTCACCAAGAGCACTGGATGCATTAGCCAGCTCCAGAACATTCATGTGGAAGTCATGAATAGTCTCATCTTCCTTCATCTTCAGGCCTTCAAATTTTGATGTTAAAATCTGAAGTCTTGACATCTTAACTCTAGATGTTCCTTCATGTGTAGCCTGCAAAATATCCCACGCTTCCTTAGCAACTTCACAGGTATTGATTAACCTGAAGATATTCTTATCCACTCCATTGAAGATTGCATTTAGAGCTTTGGAATTTCCAAGGGCGAGCTCATCTTCCTCCTTGGTCCACTCTTCTTCTAGCTTTGGCTTAGAGGTGCCTTCTTTATCTTTGCCAGTATCGCCTTTCTCACACACAACAGGTGCTTTCCATTCTTTAATAATGGCCTTCCATGCTCTGCTGTCCAAGGATTTTAAGAAGGTAGTCATCCTTGGCTTCCAATAATCATAATTGGATCCGTCCAAAATAGGGGATCTGTTGACGAATCCTCCAACTTCTTTGTCCATCTTTACACCAGAAAGTAACTTCCCTAGATCTCACCCAGAGACAGACAGGATGCCTGCTCTGATACCAATTGAAATTATGGTATCAGACATGTGATGTTAAGGTGCGATGTCACAACAACACACTTTGCACAATGGACAGCAAAAACCAAAAGCAACACAAGGAATTGTTGACCCAGTTTGGTTACAACCAACCTACTATGGGGGCTACCAAGCCATGGATGGAATTCACTACTTGTAGATATAATTTACAGACTCCACAACCCGTTGACAATCTCCTAAACATATACTCTACTAATGACTTCCTACCTAAGAAACCACCTAGGTATGAGAACACCACTCAATCCCATACAAACACTCAAAGAACCCACTTTGAGTAACCTTGATCTTACTTCACAGCTTCGATCAACCAACCACTCTCTATTGCTTCACAGCTTCTAGAGAGGACAGAAACACAACACCTATTTAAACCCTAGAATAGTGTAAAAATAAGCACTCTAAACAAACTCTAGATACTAAGCCTCCAGCTTCTGATCTTCTGAATGTTTTCTGTCGCTTTTTTCTTTGGTCTTGTGTGCTTTATATAGCTCCTTGAATTGGTCTTGGACCTGCTACAATATCTCCCAGATTTGTTATTTAAAACTGAATATTCAAAACAGATTTTCTCCTAAAATCTTTTTAAATCTTCAACCTTTTAAATCTCCTACAAATCTGCACCAGATCTCCTATGCAGCAGAAAATATCTATCCCAAGATATTCGTATCCAATGAGACAGCTTACTCTCCACAATTCCAGCTAACACGCAACCGTAACAACATCACAACCTGATGTTATTAATTCTGCAGATCTAATGTCACAACGTCGCCTATGTGACATCAGACATCCAACTTCAGCAAATACATACTTAACACAGCCCAGTGTTAAGACCTCAATGTTGCAACATCAATACCTTGACATCAACATTGAATATACTTTGTTTTACCAAAATTCCAGCCAATCCAAGAACTAACAGTGTGGGACACCTTAGGACAACCAAGTGGAAAATTCGACTTCATGGTCAAGTACACCGCTTTGAAAAGCTCTCGTATCAAGCTCGAAGACATCCAACCAACTGGATGGGGAGATATACCTGAGAGTGCAAACACTGTGCAAGATACAATTGAAGAATCCTCCTACGACAACTCTGCCTGGGAGACAAATTCCAACGATCCTGCTCCACCAGAAATCAGCGTTATTTCTGAAGACAAATCGAGAAAAAAGGTACCAGACTTTGTGATTCACCGAGAATTTCGCCGCCAATGGGTGGCTGTCAACGTTCCAAAATTTGTTCATAAGTCGAAGTAATTGTTGTCTTTATCTTAACCTTTCACCCTGCCCAGGTGAAACAAATGTTTTTACAGGGCTCACTTTCTGTAAATGCCTCTCTTCGCTTCACCCAAAGCGACAGAGTTTTGTTTTATAGGGCTGTAGTTTCAAGAATCGACAAGATCATAAATAAAATAAACGTTATTCTGTAATTTCCACATTTATTGTTGTTTTCTCTTTTCGCTTTTTCAGAAAATGGTAATCTTAAAAACAACTCAAATAATAAAAACAAGCAGTAAAAAAAATAATACAGTGCACACACACTTGCATTTCTCTCTACCTCTTCGAAAAAACAATCATCACGTCATGCAGATTGCATGTTTTAAACCCCGTTGAAACATATGATCCAATGCCTTCTCCTAACTTTGAATTCCCGGTATTTGAGGCTGAAGAAGAAGATGACAAAGAAATTCCAGAAGAGATCTCCCGATTACTCAGACAAGAGGAAAGGTCCATTAAACCTCACAAAGAGCCGTTGGAAACGGTCGAATTAGGTTCTGAAGAAGAGAGAAAAGAGGTCAAGATTGGGGCACTGCTCAGTCCAACTATCAAAGAAAGTTTGACAAAGCTTCTCAAAGAGTTTCCTGATGTATTCGCTTGGTCCTATCAGGATATGCTAGGGTTGGATACCAGCATCGTGGAACATCATCTACCGTTGAGATCAGAATATCTGCCAGTAAAACAAAGACTAAGACTGACTCATCCGGACATGGCCATCAAAATCAAAGAGGAAGTATAAAAACAGATTGACGCGGGTTTCCTCGCCACATCATAATATCCTCAATGGCTAGCCAACATAGTACCAGTTCCAAAAAAGGACGAAAAGGTTAGAATGTGTGTAGACTACAGGGATCTGAACAAAGCCAGTCCGAAGGATGACTTTCCCCTACCACACATAGACATGCTGGTAGACAGTACCATAAAGTTCAAAGTATTCTCCTTTATGGATGGATTCTCAGGCTATAATCAGATAAAAATGGTGCCAGAAGACATGGAGAAAACTTCTTTCATCACCCTATGGGGCACGTTTTGTTACAAGGTAATTCCATTCGGTTTAAAGAACATCGGGGCAACCTATCAAAGGGCCATGACTACTCTATTTCATGACATGATACACAAAGAAATTGAGGTATATGTTGATGATATGATTGACAAATCTAAAACAAAAGAGGAGCATGTGACCCACCTGTCAAAATTATTCGAGCGGTTAAGAAAATACAAACTCCGCTTGAATCTCAATAAGTGCACATTCAGTGTCCGCTCAGGGAAACTGTTAGGGTTCATCGTCAACTAGAAAGGAATTGAGGTTGACCCTGACAAGGTTAAGGCCATTCAAGAAATGCCTTCTCCAAAGACCGAAAAACAAGTCAGGGGATTCCTGGGACGTCTGAACTACATTTCCAGATTTATATCCCTCATGACCGCGACATGCGCGCCGATCTTCAAATTACTAAAAAAGAATCAGGACTGCGTTTGGACAAAAAACTGCCAAACCGTCTTTGACAGTATCAAGGAATACCTGTCGAACCCACCGATTCTATCACCTCCAGTGGAAGGAAGACCATTGATCATCTACCTAACAGTCTTGGAAGAATCGATGGGTTGTGTACTTGGCCAACAAGATGAAACCAAAAGGAAAAAGTCTGCCATCTACTATTTGAGTAAGAAATTCACAAACTGCGAGACTCGGTACACAATGCTTGAGAAAACTTGATGTGTTATCGCTTGAGCAGCCAAACGTCTTCGCCAATATATGATTCGTCACACTACTTGGTTAATCTCCAAAATGGATCCAATCAAGTACGTCTTTGAAAAGCCTGCTCCCACGGGAAGGATAGCCCATTGGCAGATGTTGTTATCAGAATACGACACTGAGTACCATGCTCAGAAATCCGTTAAGGGAAGTGTTTTAGCCGATCATTTGGCTCATCAACTGATTGACAATCAGGAATCAATCGGATTTGACTTCCCAGACGAGGATGTCATGTATCTAAAAATGAAAAATTGCGATGAACCGCTACCCAGTGAAGGGCCAGAACCAGGTTCCCAATGGGGACTAATTTTTGACGGAGCTGTCAATCATTACGGAAACGGAATTGGGGCAATCATCATAACACCTCAGGGTACCCACATTCCTTTCACCGCCCGACTAACATTCAAGTGTACAAACAATGAGGCCGAATACGAAGCTTACATCATGGGTCTCGAAGAAGCAATTGACTTAAGGATTAAGAACTTGGACGTATATGACGACTCAGCCCTGATTATCAATCAAATCAAAGGAGATTGGGACACATACCAATCAGGATTGATTCCTTACAAAGACTACGCGAGAAGGTTGTTACCCTTCTTCAACAGAATCGAGTTTCATCACATCCCTCGTGAGGAGAATCACATGGCTGATGCATTAGCCACTCTCTCTTCCATGATTAGTGTAGGTCAATGAAATGACATACCTAAGATTGACATAATGAGCCTTGAACGGCCCGCCTACATCTTCACGATTGAAGCAGTCATAGACCACAAACCTTGGTATCACGATATCAAATGCTTCCTTCAGAAACAAGAGTACCCACCTGGGGCATCTAGAAAAGACAGAAAGACCCTCAGAAGACTGGCTGGAAACTTCTTCCTGGGCGGTGATACACTTTATAAGAGAAACTTTGACATGATCTTGCTCCGATGTGTAGACAGACCAGAAGCAAACACGCTGATAAAAGAAATTCATGAAGGATCCTTTGGCACTCATACCAACGGACACGCAATGGCGAGAAAAATTCTAAGAGCAGGGTACTACTGGTTGACCATGGAATCTGATTGCTACAAGTACATGAGGAAGTGTCGCAAGTGTCAGATATACTCAGACAAGATCCATGCACCGCCAACACATCTCAAAGTTCTTTCTTCCCCATTGCCTTTTTCCATATGGGGAATCGACATGATTGGCATGATTGAGCCCAAGGCTTCAAACAGACATCGGTTCATCATGGTAGCCATTGATTACTTCACCAAGTGGGTAGAAGCAGCATGATACGCCAATGTAACCCGACAAGTGGTGATCCGATTTATCAAAAAACAATCTCATTTGCCGTTATGGTGTTTCGGGCCAAATCATTACGGATAATGGATCCAACTTGAATAATAAGATGATGAAGGAGTTGTGCACTGAGTTCAAGATCGAACACCATAACTCATCTCCCTACCGACCCAAGATGAACGGAGCGGTAGAAGCGGCTAACAAGAACATCAAGAAGATCATTCAAAAGATGGTTATAACCTACAAAGACTGGCACAAGATGTTACCCTTTGCTCTTCACGGTTATCTCACATCTGTCCGCACTTCAATGGGGGCAACCCCTTTCTCTCTAGTATATGGCATGGAGGTAGTACTTCCCATAGAAGTAGAGATCCCATCAATCCGGGTATTGATGGAAGCCAAGCTAACAGAAGTTGAATGGTGCCAAAGTCGACACGAAGAACTGAACCTAATCGAAGAAAAGCGAATAACGACATTATGCCATGGCAGTTGTATCAACAAAGGATGAAGAAGGCGTTTGACAAAAAGGTCCGACCTCGCGTCTTCAGGAAAGGAGACCTTGTGCTCAAGAAGATACAATCATTTCTCACTGATTCCCGGGGCAAATGTACTCCGAATTACGACAGCCCCTATGTGGTCAAGAAAGCCTTCTCAGGAGGCGCCTTGAGACTCGCAACCATGGATGGAGAGGAATTTGCCTACCCCACAAATGTTGACGTAGTCAAGAAATACTTCGCCTAAATAAAAAAATGGGGTCTCGGTGGGTTGAAAATCCGAAAGGGCAGTCCAGGAAGAAATTCGAGACATAATAAAAAAAAAATCATCCCGATGGATTGGAAATCTCAAAGTACAATCCAGGTAAAAGTTAGGGATAATGGCAAGTAACTACGCTCAGCAAAGGGGCAAATCCCTCAACGGCAGTCATGCCATCAGTCAGGAAAACTCCAGTCACGGTCATCTTCGATGGAAGCTCAGGATGCCCAGGATTCAAAGTTTGTAGAAGGATAGCGGTCGTTATGTTTCAATGTAGCCATTTCCCCTTAAATTGCCATTTTCTAACTTTGTAAATACTCTATGGAATCGCGCGCTTGGCTGATTTCCTTCCTATCAATAAAATTCGAGCCTTAGTGCTTTTGTTCGCAATTCTTATTTTGTTTTAACCTTAGAGAACGAAATTTTAACATGATTAACGATTCTTGAACGTCGAAAGAACATCAATCGCTTCTCCAGAAGTAATCGAACCTCAAAGTGAAGAATCAAAGTACTCCTTCTAAATTAGTATGCCTGAACGAGGGATCAACTGTGTCAGAGACCGTGTTTCATCTGACACCCCCAGCAGAGTTCTTATCTCCTAAGCCCGACCAACAGTTTTCCCCACAGAGACTATCTCTCCTAAGCAAGGTAGAATAGCTACTTTTGGACCAGTGATACTTTTCATCCCCTGCAGTGGCCGAGTATCCAGTCGTGTTCATTAACTAGTTTGTATGTCGCGTCAGTTTTGTCAGCATATACATACATACATCATGCATTATTGATTTACATTCATATTCATATTGTATCACTATCACTTTAGTCGGTCTTACCCCCTAGTGATAAAAGTCTTCTCAATGAGTTGTCAGTTATTTCCTCGTCAGGAAGTGAATCATCCAAGCAATCTCTCTCCCAGTTTATTTTTGGATTAGAGACGGTCTTCGACCACTTTGATAACTTTAACCTCTGAAAAGCAAGCAAACTCTCGAATTAAGGAAAATCCCTAGAGAAAGCCTTTTAATCAAAGCTTCGGCAGTATAGCAGTCTTTCTCCAGAAAATTCGCTGACGAAAAGGTCATCAGCACCTCAAAACTAGATTACATCACATGGCATTTCTCCGAGAAGATCTCGAGAAAAGTATGATGTAACATCCCTAAACAGAAAGCAGTCTCTCAAGAGACTCGTTTTCCTCAGTAGAGCCAACAAATGGCGTCTCCAACGGAGAAGTTTGAACACCTCTACAACTCAGACGAATGGGTTCCCCAGCAAGTCTGGCATCAAAATGTTTCCATCAAATGGCATCTCCCCAGGAAAATTCGGCGATAAGTTTGAGGAAAACCACTACGAATAGCGTCCCTTGTCAAGAAAGTTTATTGACAAAATAAACTGAGAACAGTTCCTTGGTAGGAAACCAGGATCGCGGGGAGGTTTGTATCAGAAACTGAGACCAGTTCCTTGGTAGGAAACCAGGATCGCGGGGAAGTTTGTATCAAAAACTGAGACCAGTTCCTTGGTAGGAAACCAGGATCAAGGGGAAGTTTGCATCAGAAAACTGAGACCAGTTCCTTGGTAGGAAACCAGGATCGAGGGGAAGTTTTACCTTTTCTAAGTATCAACGCTTAGCAAAAGAATATGAATGCGTAAACTACCATTCATAACCACTGTCAAAATTTTGGCTATTCCGATATTTAATCATCTTGCACCCTGAATGCTCGAATACCTTCGCCATTCACACCTTCGGGTCCAAGAAGATTAAATAGGGGCATCTGTCATACCCCAAATTTTGACCACCAAGATTTCCCATTATTGTGAAAGACATCATCACAATATGGATGTGCCTTCATGCCTCATCAATCTCCTCAAGGATAGTTGAGCATTCACCACAAACAAGAATTAGGGTTTCAAGCCCTCCCAGAGCACTTAGACAAAGGATCAATCAAGAGATGACATGATCTTCAACTTGTCTAAACTCTCAAACACCCATAAAGGATCAAGAGGACTCCCACATCAAGAATCAAGCACAAGGTTGTAGCATTCCAAGTGTATTAAGCCTTAAAATTGCCAGTGTCACCAAATTAGGGTTTTTAGTCGACCAAGGCCTCCAGATGGAAATTTTAATCTGGGCATGAGCCAATGCTTCAAAGTATAACTCAAGATACTCCAAGGGACCTCATGGACCCAATCATCAAGTCAATTTAGCCTCAGGAGATGCATTCATCAAAAATAAGGAATTAGGGTTTCTTAACCTAATTCACCCCTAAGTTGACCCTTGGGACAAAAACATGAGCCAAGACCTCAAGATATGATTAGAGGGTCTCTAACACACTATATTGATCCATTTGCAAGAATGGATTGATTCAAGAAGCTTGATCAAAAAGTTCCAATTTCATCAGGACCACAATTAAGGTTTCGAGGGAAAAGTCAACTGTACCTTTGACTTTTGACCAAGACATGCTCCCAAACATTGGGACATGATTTAATACACCCAATTACACCTATGGAACACATCCATTAGGTTTGATTTAGGTCAAGGACTTGATTTCACTGAGGATCGCACAGTTTGGAATTCCTCTGATAAAAAGTCAATTGTGCATAAAGTCAAGTTTGACTTTTTGGGATTTTTCATAATTATGGTTCTTTAACCCTAAAACAATGATAATATGTGATTTGAATCATCATTCATCAAGAAAAATCAAAGAAAGTGGGATAACTTGTAAAAGGGGTAACCATAAAAACTTAGAATTTTTTCTAAGTTATGGAACAAAGTGGCTAGGGTACCAACTTCCAAGGATCATAACTTGAGATCCAAGCAACCATTTTGAATGATCCAAAGATGGATTTGTAGCTCTCATGGCATACTTTAAAAGTGTCAACTACACCTCATTCCAATTCCTCATAGATTTCAAGTTATGATTGGATCAAAATCACTAAAAACATGAAAATGCATCTTTTTCCAACACTTAGAAAAATTCTGCTCAAGGCAGATTTCAAGTGAAACACCAAAACTTGGAGGGTTGTTTCACATAGTTTTAGGCTGAATCAATTCAAGATATAAACATCAAAGTTGTTGTCCATATTGCCTACAATCCAAGGAACTTATTGGCATGAAACAACTCAGCTTGAGCCAAGAGTTATGGCTGCTGCAACACACCATGGCAAGGCTGTCATGAAAAACCAGTTTTCAAGTTTTCTTGCTTCACACGATTTCTGAGTCAAGGCTTATGATCTTTATGCTACCTGTATTCAATCTGATCACAATGCATCTGATCCAACCTGCTAAGTTAGGCCAAGAATGCTTCAAAGCTCATCCTTTGGCATGATGAATAGTTGAACAAATCCTTGGAATTCAAAGGCAATTTAATGCAAATAGTGCACTTTCAAGATTCTGATCACTTGTAGTCAAGATGCCCTAATAAACAACAATTAAAGTGACTGAGGAATGTGGAATCAGTCAAGGCATAGCTGGTCTATTTGGGGCAGCTGTTACACCTAGTACAAGAGGCATTTATGCCAAGCCAAATCCATTTGAATGTGATCTAATCTTGCAGTCATTCACTATTCCTCCAAGACAAGAATTGATCCACTATAAATAGAGGTCTTAACTGATCATTCAAACCACACCAAAGCAGCTTGCGACATTGCTTTCTTTCATTCTCTCCATAAGTGTCAAAACTCCATATTTTGAGCAAACACTATCGGGTTTTGAGTTGCAGCCTCAAGAAACTCAAACCAACTTCTCAAACACATCACATATGATGTATATGAGATGTTCAAACACTTAAACCATCTCTGTAACACCTCTAGCCCAAAATCGCTCTTCAACTAGTCCATTCTGCATCCATTCTGCAACTTGGATACCGCAACTTGATCTAAGCAATTTCCAAGAGGACCAAAGGTTGAAATATACTCCATAACATCCATTGGAGCTATAGAGATCATTAAATCACTTCAGAAACACCTGAATCAAAATCTCAATCTTCAACCTACCTGTTATGCAGTTGGATTCCTCCAACTTGATCCAAAGATTTTCAAAGTGTTCCAAGGCTTGCAATCCACTCAACAACATCCATTGAAGCTGTAGAGGTCATCAAATTACTTCTGAAACACCATTTGTACGAGATTCAATCTCACCTGCAGCAAGGTAAGCCTCAAAATTCTCATAACATGATCCATGCATATTTCCTCGCATGATACTTTTGCCAAATGTTTATTATCATGTTTTAAGTGTTTCCCCTCAAAAAATTTGATCATAGCACTCAAAAACATGTCTGCACGATTTCTTTTGCAAAATTAGGGTTCATACATTCATATTGATATAACTTGCTGCACACTAAAAATAAATGAAATCAAAAACTGCCATCATGTTCCTTGTTAAAAAACGCATGTGTTAGGTGTTTGAATCATGTCAAATGATTGAGAAATAAGTGAGATAGAGAGCTTCACGCATCTGAGCTTGAGGTTGAAGATGGCCATGGCGCCATGCTTCAGAAATCCAACCAAACTTGCCTTATATTTTTCCCTTGCCATGTATAATATGAATTGGCATTGCGCCCCAGTGGTTGATCAACTGGTTTGTGTGTACTAGCGAGTGGAAGGTCTGGGGTTCGAATACCCCTCGCCCCAGACCTCTTTTTTTTATCACTTTTTCCACTTTTTATTATTTTTCATATTATTTTTATTAATGATTTGAAAAATTAATTTCTAATTCAATTTTAATAATTTTTGGTTGATTCTTTTTCTGAAAAATCACAAAAATAGTAAAATACTTTATTCTACAAAAAAAAATCAAATTTATATTATTTATTTAATATAGCTGGTATTTTTGTGAATAAATTCATTTTTAATTGTTTTAAACATTTTAAAAATGAATATTCATCTTGAAAATCAAGACCAAATGAGTTTTAAATCATCTTGTGATTAAAACCTCAATTTTCAAACCTTAACCAAAAATCACAAGTGGTTTATTTAAACTTATTTGGTACTTTTATCATTTTTTATTAATTTTCTTTGAAAAAAATACTTTTAAAAAGTGAAAATTAGGGTTTCTTTGATTTTTAATCATACTCAAAATATTTCAAACTCTTTGGGCATCTTGATAGAGTGTAAGTCCCACCTATTTGAACATAAATAATTTTGGGCCTCAGTGTATTGTATAAGTCCCGATACCGTTTTAGAAATTCCGACGTAATCGTCGTTTTCAAACTTTTTCAATTGGGCCTACCCTCGTGTTGTAAGTCCCATTTCTTTTCTTCAAAACTTTTTGGGCCTCCTAAGAGAGTGTAAGACCCATCCCTTTTTACAGAAAACCTTTTTTGGGCCTCAATCACTTGTATAAGTCCCTGTACAAATTCAAACAATGGTTCGCTCACTGTTAAAATTTGGGCCTCTCCTTGAGTTGTAAGCCCCAATCTCTGTTCAAAATACTTTCTCCTTTGATTTTGAATCCAAATATATAGTTGTTATCAAAACTTTCTTTAATTTCTTTGTTGAACAACTAACAAAATAGCATGAAAGCTCTACAACGGGTAAGTGTTTATCCGCTTTCTTTTATCTGCTTTCATATACATAACTATATTGTGGGAAGCTGCGCATGGTTAGTCTTCTTTCATACCTGTTAAATACTCATCATATATCAACTGTATATATACTAGTATAGTTATTTAGAGTTTCCCCGACAACTACGTCTAGAACTAGGTAAAGCCCTGTTGGTCGCTCTTAAATACGAACAAAACTAGATCCCCATAAGATTTCCAGATACAGACTTCCCTTCTCTTGGGGTTAAACAATATGGAACAAAGAGAAAGGCAGTATTCTCGGTGAACCTTTTCTCAGACTGTCACCCATAGAAATTGTCAAAGAAGTTATACTCCCCGGAGTTGATCTATTCTTTGTGAATAGCATCTCTTAAGTTTCTTCCAAACCCTCGAACTTTCCTGGAATGATCACTTCTCTGTGAATTGCATTTCTTGAACTTCTCTTGGTTTGGTGACCTACAGGCTTCCTAAAAGCATCTCCGCCTCCTCTTGGGCGTTGTACAAGGACCCTTCGGCTTCTTAGAAGTTCTCATGCCTTCTCTTGGGCTTAATGCAAGGACCCTGACGACCTCTTAAAGGTATAAGACAGAACTTAGTCATCCTTTGCTAGAGCAGTCTTTCCAGTGTCAAACCTCAGGCCACTTTAGGGTTGATTCTCATCCCTTAATGCCCTTGCCTCCTCTGGGAGGCATTATACAAAAGATAAAACTCTTCCACACTAGTAGACTTCGACAGTCTATATCCCCTTTTGAGTCTCAAAGACATTCTCAAGCACTGTAGAAACCCTGGTCACTCTGGATCAATCTCCAGCAGAAACCCAGTCTATCTCATGAGAGTTCCTCAACCAGGGTCAGCTTATCCCAGATCAAAACCTCAAGGTCTCTGATATCTTAACTTTTTTGTAATCCTCAGCAAGAGTTAATTCCCCACTTGGGCCTGCCTAGGGATCTCAATAAACCTGCAGTAAGATAGCCTCCTCTTAGGCTTTGTATAATGATCCTTCCTCAGGGAAGTCAACCTCCTCTTGGGCTTTGTACAACGATTCTCTCCAGCGGAGCTAACCTTGTCAGACTCTCTTGTTGAGTCCATCACTTTTCAAGATTTTCTTGATAAGTCAACCTCCATCTAGCCTCAATCTCGGGCTTCATACGAGACAGCAAATCACTCTATTGTTGAATATAAAAGACCCTCTTGTTGAGTCAATCAACTTTCAGACTCTCTTGTTAAGTCAATCACTTTTTTTTGGACTCTCTTGTTGAGTCAACCTTTTTCAGCCTCCGTCTTGGGCTTTATATAAGACAGATAAAATACTCTCTTATTGAGTTAAACCTTTTAGCCTCCTTTTAGACTTTGTATAATGATTGTCCTCGGCAGACGTCCATATAAGCACTCTCTTGTTGAGTCAAATCCCTTCTAGCCTCAATCTTGGGCTTTGTACAAGACAGATAAAAACACTCTCTTATTGAGTTAAACCCTTTTAGCCTCTATCTTGGGCTTTGTACAAGACATAAATCTCCCTCTCTTGAGCTTGGGACAGATATCTTCTCTAGCAGAGTCATTTCCTCCTAGCCTTCCTCTAGGCTTTGAGGAATTATTTCCCCAAGCAGAGTCAAACTCTTTTAGCCTCAATCTTGGGCTTTGTACAAGACAGATAATACTCTCCAGTAGAGTTAAACCCTTTTAGCCTCCGTCTCGGGATTTGTACAAGACACGTAAAATATCCTCACCAGAGTCAGATAAATTTCCCATTTCAGCCTCCATCTTGGGCTTTGTAAAAGACACATACAAATTCTCCCCAATGGAGTCAAAAAGCTCTGTATAAGCATTTCCCCAACTTAGTCCATTCTTCTTAGCTTCCTTTAAAGCTTTGAGAATTGAATTCCCTTTAAGCAGAGTCAAAACCCTTTTAGCCTCAATCTTGGGCTTCATACCAGACAGACATAACATTTTCCCCGGAGAAGTTAAACTTTTTAGCCTCCTTTTAGGCTTTGTATAATGATATCCCCAAAGAGTCAGTCTCTTTTTTAGACTCAATCTTGGACTTTGTACAAGACAAATATATACACTCTCTTGTTGAGTCGGTCTTATCCAGCCTCCTCTTAGGCTTTGTATAAAGAAATCCCCAAGTCGGGTCAATCAACCTCTTAGCATCAAACTGGTGCTTTGATCAAGGCATACAAAAATCAACAATTCCTCTTTAGAGATGACAAATTCTCTCTTAGCCAAAACCCTTTAGCTTCATATCTTGGGCTTTGAACAAGATATAAATCACCTTTAGCTTCCTGTCTTGGGCTTTGAACAAGACACCAAAATATCTTTTTCCTCCCATAGAATAGGGGGAACTACGATTGCTCTGATTTCCCTGTTTCGTTTAAACGAGAATACGTAGGCATAAGATTGCGAAATCTTAGCGAGCATACCAGTAAAAAACTCTAGGTCCAGTACCTTCATATCAATCAAAACCCTTAGGTCTAGTACCAAAAACAATCGGGAAAGAACCCGAGCATCAACAAAAACTCACTCTCCCTGTCACACTTTCCCAAGAAACTTTCCCAACCCATCAGTAGATAAACACTATCAATTACAAAGTGAAATCTAAAGCTAACATCCTGTGGATAACCACATATAGGATGGGTAATTGACAACTACCCATTGTATAACCTGACCCGACTCCCCGAATCTCTTAAAGTGTTTGTTCAGTTAAACATTCAAGTGAAAGGTTAGTTTTAGATAGCTTCCCTTTCCCTTCTAACTTCACGGGATAAATAAGAAATCAGAAAGTAGCACCCTTTCTCCTCGAGGAGGAAAACCCAAACTTCAGCGATAAGGTGGTCGCGTCATCGACGAAAATCGCTCGCTACACTAGGATCTTAACCTATGCTTGGAAGTTTGTGATGGTAAAACTTGGATTTTTGGGTACTTGGAGTTCTCTTTTGAAGACCTATCTTGATAAAGACCTAATCTAAAGGAAGAGACACTTATGTTATGGAGCTTACTTGTGTGGTTAGACCATTCTTATCCTTAGTTTTTATCTTTTGCTTTAGGATAATCACTTCTTCTCCACCCCCTCTTCAATTTTCAAAATCTTCTCCCTTTTTCAAAACCTTATTGTTTTCAAAACCATAACCTCTTTCATAATAAACCTTGACTTTTGTCAAGTGCTTTTTCAAACTTCCTTTTTTTTAATAAATGTCAATCAATGTTAACCATACTTGACCATTTCAAAAGACTTTAAAAAACACTTAACCTCATTCAAACCTTTTGTGCCTTATGCACTTTTTTCTTTTAAAACTTTTTCATAAGTTTAGACATGAGTCATCTCTTTAAGCAGAATTATTCGCTTGGAAATGACGACTTGTCTTTACATTTAAAATCAACCATAACAAACCAATTTCATTATTTATACCATGAACTACGAGGTTTTGATCCTATATTACACTTTGTGGGTACGTAGGCATGAGGCTCAAGAAGTCTCTCCAAACACAAAAAATCTTAAAAAACAATTTCTCTTCTCATCTCCCCAATCTCATTTCAAACAAAACTTTTCAAACTAAAAAGTGTAGATATCTCAAAGGGTTCCTATAGAGTACTATAGACGTTTTGGGTGCTAACACCTTCCCTTAGCGTAACCAACCCCCTTACCCAGTCTATGTTCTTTTGTTCTTGTTTTAGAACCTGTTTAGGTTTTGTTCGCTCTTTTTCCTTTCCTTTTGGATAAAATAAAAGTGTCGTGGCGACTCATGCATTTTTGAGTTAAGTTAATGAATATCTTACACTCACAAATTTCCCCGCTACAGAATGAAAAGTATTGTTTGGTACTCACATGTTGTTTGAGGAAGCTGAAAACTGGCTGGATAATGCATGCCAGAAACTAGAGGCGGTTGGTGTTGAGATCACCTGGGCTGTGTTTAGAATACAATTCCCGGAGAAGAACTTTCCAGAAGATGTGCACGACAAAAGGGAGATTAAATTCCTTAAGCTTAAGCAAGGAAACATGATTGTTGTTGAATATGCTGCCAAGTTCGAGGAACTTGTGAAGTTCTGTCCACACTACAATGGTTCAACTGTGGAGGAGTCAAAGTGAATTAAGTTTAAGAACGGATTGTGTCCTGAGATTAAGCAGAGTTTCAACTATTAGGAGATTCACATGTTTCCTACGCTGGGGAATAAGTGTAAGATTTATGATGAAGACATCAGAGCTCGTTCTGCTCACTATAAGAGTGTTAATGAGATAACAGAAAAGAATCAGTATAGGGGAAAACCATATAATGCTCTAGCTAACCAGGGAAATAGAGAGCTTCAGATGAGAAAAATCCAAGTGGAGGAGAGCTTTTCTATGGCTTTAAATGGGCCCCCACTATTGCACGGTGGGATCGGTCCTCTTGGATTAGACGGTCGCAAGACTGGATACCAAGACTTCAAAAACAAAAAGCGGGGGAGAGACTCCCGCTTCATTCAAGTGCTTCAAGTGTGGTGAGTTGGGCCACCATGCTAATGCATACATGAATAATTTTTTGAGATGTTTCAAATGTGGGAAGACCGATCATCGTGTTATAGAGTGCAAGAGTGTTGGTTCGACTTGTTATAACTGCAGTGAACAGGGTCACATTAGTACAAATTGTCAGAAACCGAAGAAGGCTTGGTCTAGGGGAAAGGTCTTTGCTTTATTTGGACAAGAGATTGTTAGAACAAGATTTTGATTATGCATATAATATCTAGTTTTGATGATAACAATACATATAATTTTTATGTAACAATTATGTACTCTAATGAATTTCTTAAAGTATGTAGTTGTTTAGTGAAAACTGATTCTGGATAACTCAAGATTTTTAAATTAGAATCTATGGCATGCCTCTAAGAATTTGCTTCGTTCTTTTCTAAAGAAACATCAGCAGTTCTGATGAATCTTGAATGCCTCTGAAGATAAATAAAGTAATGTGCATCTAAGAAGAAGTTTCGTTTCCAGCTCTGATAAACTGTTATGAAGACTCTGAATAGAAGGTTCTATTGAACATATTCTAAAGATTCTGGAGATAACACCTCTAAAGATATTAAAGACACTGAAGACTCAGATATCAGTCATTCTTTTATTCTCTGGTCTTACAAGATAAAGGTGATCAGAAGAGATGGACAAGACATAAACGTGTGATGGAAGTATCCGTACATGTAGACATGCCTATATTGATATAAATTGATTTTCAGTCAGTACTCTTTGTCATACCCCAAATTTTGACCACTAAGATTCCCTATCATTGTGCAAATCATCATCACAATATAGATGTACCATCATACCTCATCAGTCTCCCCAAAGATGGGTGAGCATCCACTACAATCAGACTTAGGGTTTCAAGCCCTCTCAGAGCTTTTAGGCAAAGGATCAATCAAGGAATGACATGATCTTTAACTTGTATAACCTCTTAAACATCCACAAGGGATCAAGAGGACTCCCACATCAAGAATCAAGCACCAGGCTGCAACATTCCAAGTGGATCATGCCTCAAGATCGCCAGTGTCACCAAATTAGGGTTTTGGTCGACCAGGGCCTTCAGATGGAAATTTTCCTCTGGGCATGAGTAAATGCTTCAAAGAATAACCCTAGGTACTCTAAGGGATCTCATGGACCCAATCATCCAGTCAATTTAGCCTCAGGGGATGCATTTACTAAAAATCAGGAATTAGGGTTTCTTGACCTAATTCACCCCTATGTTGACCTTTGGGACAAAACATGAGCCAAGACCTCAAGACATGATTTGAGGGTCCCTAATAAACTACATTGATCCATTTGTAACCATGGATTGACCTAAGAAGCTTGATCAACAAGTTTCAATTTCATCAGAACCACAATTAGGGTTTTGCGGAAAAAGTCAACTGTACCTTTGACTTTTGACCTAGGCATGCTCCCCAACCTTGGGACATGATTCAATACACCCTATAACACCCACGAAACATGTCCATCAAGTTTGATTTAGGTCAAGGACTTGATTTCATAGAGGATCGCACAGTTTGGAATTCATCTGACAAAAAGTCAACTATGCACAAAAGTCAAACTTTGACTTTCTGAGATTTTTCACAAATATGGTTCTTTGACCCCAAAATGATGTTAATGTGTGATTTGGATCATCATTCATCAAGAAAAATCAAGAAAAGTGGGATAACTTGTAAAAGGGGTAACCATAAAAAACTTAGAAATTTTCTAAGTTATGGAACAAAGTGGCTAGGGTACCAACTTTGGAGGATCATATCTCCTAAACCACAAGGCCATTTTTCCCTATTCAAAGCTGGATTTATAGTTCTCATGGCCCTCTACAAAAGCTTCAACTACACCTCATTCCAATTCATCATGGATTTTGAGTTATGGAATGATCAAAATGGCTGAAAACATGAAATGTCACTTTTTCCAACACTTAGTGAAATTTTCACTAAGTCAGAATCAGTCTTACTTTTTTTCCAAAAGTAGGGGGATTTTTCACTTGGATCCAAAAAGTATCAAGACAAACTATGATCACCCATATGTTATATCATATGAGGGCTTTCCAAAATGGTCAAGAACTCCATGAAACTCCACTTAAGCCATGAGATATGACCATGCCAATATGCCTTGCTGCAAACTGTCATGGCAAGGAAGATTTGTGCATTTTGCTCGATTTGCTCAAATTTTGCAAAGGGCAAGCAAATCTATCCATCTGAACACCTCAAGGGGGGACCAAGGAGGGACAAACACTGATCCACCAGCCTCCCAAGTCTTAGGAACCAAAAGTAGCATGCCAAACCTAGAAATGCCTAAAAAAGGGACAAGACTCCAATTTTGGTTTGGAGCATTTAATGGATGCACCAAGGTGGCATGGACTGAGCCTTTTCCAACTGAATTTAGTCAAGGATGATCCAAGAACTAGGGAACCAGCAGTCTGTGCCCTAACCTCTAGTCAATGGCTAGAGGAGACTTGGATTCCTATTGATCAACATTGGCCAAACCTCTGGAGCAGTTGCCATTCACTATTGCAGCCAAAACAAACTTGCTCTACTATAAATAGAGCTCATTTGTGCTCAGTTTGAGTACACCAAAGCACTACAACACTTGCTTTCCTCAAAATCTCTTTCTCTTGGCAAAAATGCCTTCTTTAGCAAGGTAACTCTGAGTTTTTGAGTTAGGGAGCAATTCCATCACAACTCATGATCCAAACACATCCAATATGTCATATCTAAGCTGTCCAAACTCTCACAAGTGGCCTGCAACACCAAAATCACAAAGTCCCCTCTCAAAACCTCAAAAATAGGACTTTTGTGCATTTTTCAAGCCATGTCTTGATTCAGTCACCTTCCAAACCAGATAAAACCTCAAACACACTCCAAATATCATCCTTGAAGTGTCCCAAATGGTTCCCCACATCTGGAACACCATTTGAGAGAGTTGCTATTTTGGCCACTTTTGCCCCTTTTGCATGAAAGAGCTCAAACTTGTTCCTGAGGTTTCTAGCTGATTCCAACCATCCTAAAAGCTTCTAAGAGATCATTTGTGGGTGTCCAAAGCATCAAATCATTTCTGGAACAAAGCACTTGGCAGATTGCACAAAAGCTCCAAAAAGAGGTAAGCCTTTCAACTTAAATTCTTTGAATCATGCTTTCCTTTGATGTCCACTGATCATGCACATCTTATACATGTTTTATGTGTTGTGTTTGCACCAATTTATCATGTAATTTACACCTGTACCAAGAGGTAGCACAGAAAATGCAAATCATGGCCTATTTCAAAACCACTATCGAGTTTTTCAATAGGAGCATGATCTGAAAGAAACACCACCACCATTGGATTCCTTGTGAAATTCTAGGCAAGATAGACCTAAATTTTGTCCCAATCCATGGAGAAATGAGAAAGTTATGGCCTTCACATTTCTGACCAAAAACCTTGCCTTGCCTTGCCCAGGCCAAATACAAGGCAAGCCTTGTATATTTGTGGTTGTGTTTCAATACACGGATGTATCACCACCCCAGTAGTAAGGCGCGCATGTTGTACACAAGAGGTCTGGGGTTCGAATCCCCCTCGCCCCAGACCCTCTTTTTGCTATTTTTTTTCCACTTTTTACTATTTTTCATATTATTTTTAATAGTTTGAAAATTTAATAACTTCCACAATTTTAATTATTTTTTATTGGTTCTTTTTGCAAAAAATCACAAAAATGTTAAAATATTTTATTCCACAAAAAAATCAAAGTTAGATTATTTATTTAATATAGTTAGTATTTTTATGAATAAATTCATTTTAATTGCTTTTAAACATTTTTAAAATGAATATTCATCTTGGAAATCAAAAACCAAATGAGTTCTAAATCATCTTGTGATTAAAACCTCATTTTTCAAACCTTAAACAAAAATTACAAATGGTTTATTCAAATCTATTTGGTATCTTTATCATTTTATTGATTTTCTTTAAATATTTACTTTTAAAGAAAAACAAAATTTGGGTTTCTTTGTTTTCACCCTCATCAATCATTTTTAAACTCTTTGGGCCTCTAATAGAGTGTAAGACCCAACCCCTTTTTGAAAACCAAAATGATTTGGGCCTCAGTGTATTGTATAAGTCCCGATACCATCAAAAAGTTCGGCGCGATCGTTGCCTTTTTAACAAAAACCTTTGGGCCTCTCCTTGAGCTGTAAGCCCCATCTCTTGTACAAAAATAACCTCTTTGGGCCTCTAATAGAGTGTAAGACCCAACCTCTTTTTGAAATCAAAATTATTTGGGCCTCAGTCATTGTATAAGACCCACGGTGCTTTCAAAAATCTCGGCGCAATTGCCAGTTCAAAAACAAATCATCTAGGCCTACCCTCGTGTTATAAGTCCCATCTCTTTTCCTTAAACTCTTTGGGCCTCTTGAGAGAGTGTAAGACCCATCCCTTTGTACATAAAACCTTTTGGGCCGTACATATTGTATAAGTCCCACTATACGAATTCAAACAACAGTGCAATAATTGATAAAACCTTGGGCCTCTCCTCGAGCTGTAAGCCCCACAATCTTTTCAAAAATATTTTCTCCTTTGATTTTGAATATGTTGTTATCAAAACTTTCTTTGTTGAACAACTAACCAAACATCATGGAAGCTCTACAACGGGTAAGTGTTTATCCACTTTCATTTACCGCTTTCATATGTATATAATTGTATTGTGGGGTTGTTTCATTGTAAGTCTTCTTTCACAAAATTTTATATACTTGTCAAATATCCACTATGTAATACTAGTATAGCTATTTAGAGTTTTCCCCGGCAACTACGTCTAGCACTAGGTAAATCCCTATTGGTCACTCTTAAATACAAACAAAACTAGATCCCCATAGGATTTACAGATACAGTCTTCCCTCCTCTTGGGGTTAAACAATATGGAGACGTGAAAGGCAGCATTCTCGGTGAACCCTTTCTCAGACTGTCACCCTTAGACATTGTCAAAGAAACTCTAACTCCCCAGAGATGATCTTTCTCCGTGAATGGCATCTCTTGAGTTTCTTCCAAATTCTCGGACTTTCCTGGCTTGATCTATTCTCGGTGAATAGCATGTCTTGAACTTATTGGGGGTTGGGGACCCACAGGCTTCCTAAAAGCATCCCCGCCTCCTCTTGGGCGTTGTACAAGGACCTTCGGCTTCTCAGAAGTTCTCATGCCTTCTCTTTGGCTTCATACAAGGACCCTGACGACCTCTTAAAGGTATAAGATAGAACTTAGTCATCCTTTGCTAGAGCAGTCTTTCCAGCGTCAAAAAACTCCGGCCGTTGTAGGGTTGATACTCATCCCTTAATGCTCGTGCCTCCTCTTGGGCATTGTACAAAAGATAAAACTCTAGACTTGGATAGTCTAAGACCCTTGAGTCTCAAAGACATTCTCAAGTTCCCTTTCAAACATAGGCAGAAACCCGGTCTCTCTCATGAGAGTTCCCCATACTTGGACCCGCTTCCGGATCTCCCAAATCCACGGTGGTAAGACAGCCTCCTCTTGGACATTGTACAATGATTCTCCCCAGTGGAGCTAACCTTTTCAAACTCTCTTGTTGAGTCACCCACTTTTAGCCTCCATCTCGGGCTTTGTACGAGATAGAAAATCACTCTCTTGTTGAGTATAAAAGACTCTCTTGTTGAGTCAACCAACTTTTAGCCTCTGTCTTGGGCTTTGTACAAGACATAGAAAATCACTCTCTTGTTGAATATAAAAGACTCTCTTGTTGAGTCAATCACTTTTAGCCTCCGTCTTGGGCTTCCTACAAGACACATATAAAACACTCTCTTGTTGAGTATAAAAGACTCTCTTGTTGGGTCAATTAACTTTTAAACTCTCTTGTTGAGTCAATTTCTTTTTAGCCTCTATCTCGGGCTTCGTACGAGACAGCAAAACACTCTCTTGTTGAGTATAAAAGACTCTCTTGTTGGGTTAATAAACTCTCAGACTCTCTCGTTGAGTCCATCTTCCCTTTTCGCCTCCGTCTCGGGCTTCATACGAGACACCAAATTACTCTCTTGTTGAGTATGACAGACTCTCTTGTTGAGTGAAACCCTTTTAGCCACCATCTTGGGCTTTGTACAAGACAGAAAGAACATTTTCCTCAGAAAAGTCAACTTCTAGCCTCCTTTTAGGCTTTGTATAAAGAAAACCCCGGTTGAGTCAATCAACCTTTTAGCATCAAAGTTGTGCCTTGCTCACAGCATACAAACATCAATAACTCCTCTTTAGAGATGACAAATTCTCTCTCAGCATAAACCCTTCAGCTTCACATCTTGGGCTTTGAACAAGATACAAATAGACCCTTCAGCTTCACATCTTGGGCTTTGAACAAGATACAAATCACCCATTTAGCTTCAATCTTGGGCTTTGAACAAGACACCAAATCACCTTTTTCCTCCCTTAGAATAGAAGGAACTACGATCGCTCTGATTTCCCTGTTTCGGGAATACGTAGGCATAAGATTGCAAAAATCTTAGCGAGCGTACTAATCAAAACCCCAAAATCCCGTACCTTCATACATCAATCGAAAAGCATCCGACCTAACATCCTACCAATAGCCTAGACACTGTTCTTAAGAAAATAACCCTAAAGAAGAACCCCATCTTGATAGCATATGTAAACCAACAGTTTTGACTGTTTAATCTCAGTTTACAAGCAGGGTTAATTGGAGACATCTATTTCCCTTCCTTAATC
The DNA here is from genome assembly GCA_022829125.1 of Lathyrus tuberosus. NCBI lineage: Eukaryota > Viridiplantae > Streptophyta > Magnoliopsida > Fabales > Fabaceae > Lathyrus > Lathyrus tuberosus. Next base: position 6,271,764 of record JALAZF010000103.1, read on the forward strand.
AGCTCAACAGGATAAAAAATGAATCGAACTATAGTACCAAAGCGATAGTGATTCGAAACCACAAAAACCGCGCTATAGAAAAATGGCGACCACAGTGGGAGACATTCTTTCTAGTCTCTTTTAGGGTGAAAACCTTTAAATTCAACAAAATGTCACAGGAATGACGACTCTGCTGGGGAGTCATTGGTTGTATAGGATCATAAGACTAGAGGTCTAGGATGATTAAGACAAATATATATACTGCTTTTCCTAATTGATATCTGTGTTTATTTTCCTGCTAATGGGAATGCGTGTGTTGAAGCCTAATTTTTACCCCTAAGATTTCGCACTTTTCATTTGCATTTCACAACCACAAACAAGATCACAATCTTTGTTTCTCCTGAGCGTCTATATAATATTCTTACCTGCTTTATATTTGACTGTGCTTACTAACCTCTAACCAAAATACCAAAAATATGTTACAGTTTGCCTGTTCTTCTCTCTGTGCTTCTAGGATTTTACAGGTTTGTCCAAGCAGGGCATAATTTCAGGTCAAATGTGGTTGTTTAGCTATGATCCAATTCAGATGGATGTTTGACCTAATCTTGGTCAAACTATCAAGCAAGTGCTTCATGTGCGAGTTATTTGTGACAGTGGTTTATTTCTCAAGCAGTGACTGTTCAAAGTCAAGATATCTTGTGTTGAGATTCTTCAGTTTATCAAGCAGTGGTTCAATGTGAAGTTTGAGTTCAGAAAGTCAGGTTTATCATGATTTGGGTTCACCAGTCCAGACTGTGCTCCTCTGTGGATTTATTTTCCCAGAAATTGTTCAAAGTGATTCAGAACTTATTATCAGAGATTCAGAGGATGATAGTTTCAGATGGCTATTGTTCAGTTGTGGTTTATTCAGTGGTAGCTGTGTGGCATATCTTTGTCAGGGGCTTGTGAAAAAAAAAAGAATCGAGATTGGTTTCGGGCTAAAGAAAAATAAAGATTTTCTATCCATAATCCATATTTCTATAACCATTCTCATTATCCATTTTTCAAATAGCTATTTTTTGTAACCAATTTCCAATATCCATGACCAATATCCATATTGCCAATTTTCCATTATCCATTTTTATCCAAATTTCAAAATCATATCCAAATCACAAATCCATTTCAAATCCATTTTTATTCACTCATATCTAAACCAAATTCTCTAAATCCCTTTCCATTCATATTCCAAAAATACATTTTACCTTTTTTTTATCCAATTTTAATCCATTTCTATTCAATTCTCCACTTTTTAATACATATCCAATTTCAATTTTTAAAATCCTTTTCCAATTCAAAATTCAATATCCTTTTCCTCACCATAATTAATTTTTTTGGTTATCCTTTTGAACCACATTATATAAAACCTACTATGCCATTACATGAAGTTCTATTTACATGTCTAATAAATAAAGTTTCAGCTTATGCTACAACAATTGCCAAGCCCACAACAAGGCCCATTTACAATACAACCATGACAACAAAAAAAGAAAAAAATAAAGTTGTTGCTACTACTTCACAAGCGAATTCCAGCCATCAAGCCGTCCGCCACTTGAAGCAACATACATTCAAGCCAGCTTGAAGCTACATGAAGTAACATGAATCATCAGCTGCAAAAGCCACGTGACCTGCAAAATTACACAATAACGCAAGCCTACAACCAAGTATCCATCAGCCACTTTGAAAAAGTTCCAGCCACATGATTCTTGCAAGACGCAGCACGTGAGCAAACGACATCACGCAACTTGCATCAACGGATTAAATTGAAACGCATACATGATTCCAAAACGCATCACGACTTGTTCGACTCAGAACAAAATGCAACACCCTGCACTTGATCTCAAAACGCAGCAAGAAAAATAGAAACGGCAACCATTTTTTCAATTTTAATTTCAATTCTCACCTCACTTGTTTTATAAATAAGATCCTTTCTTCCTTCAATTCTCCAGGCTTTGAAGAGCCAAAACCACCCTGCCAAAACCAAAACCCAAAGCTTCAATTCACTTTCAATTCCATTTTCATTCTCAAAGCTTCAAAGCCAAATAAATTCTGATAATTTTTCTCCAAAGAAAATCCACACATCGAAACCGTTTCATAACCTTCACTCATATTCTACTTTTCTTCAAATCCATCTCAATTTAAAAATAAATTCCAACCAAAAAGAGTAGAGAAGCAAGAAGAAGTTTGAATTTCCTTGTTACCTGAAAGTTGAAGGTAGATCAAAGCTTGTTCTCATTTTTTCGTCTCGCATCCGTTGTTGACGATTCTTGAATTTAATTACACAGTTACGTTCAACTCTTGATTTCGAATCACTCCGTGTTTATTTCGAGTTCCGCCGCTCTAATTTATGTAAGCTTCGGCCATGGAAGAACCGTGAATAGTCCCGCGTTGGAAAAGAGGAACAGTAGCTGCGTTTTGTTTCTCTCACGAAGAAGATGATCAATTAATTTCTGATTTTCTTTTTTTAATATTTTCCTAGGGTGTTATACTTGGGTCTGGTCCGTTCGGTTTACCATCACCACCATCAATTTTTCTAAACGAACCTCCCTTTTCTTTTTTATCTTTTTTTTTTAAAGTTTTTCTTTAATTCGTATTTCTTTCTAATTTCCTTTTTAATCTTTTTTTTTCCAGTTTTTTTGTTAGAATTTGACTTAATATTTGACTTTTGTTTTAAAATATTTTCTTGAAAAATCATTAAAAAAAGTATATCATGTGATTTCATTTTAATATTGATTTTATTTTGAATTCTACTTTGGATTCTCATTGTTGTTGGTTGTGTGGATCATAAATGTTAGATCCACTTTCCTTCATCTCTTTTCTTTTCGATCGATGAAAGTCTAATTGATCTTGGAATTCCTTTGTTGAATTTCGATCAAGACTAGATTGTTACCATTTTTCTTTTCGTGCGGTATTGCTTTCGGATGACGATTTACATATCGTTCATCTAGCATGCATTAGCACAAAGAGCTATTGACCGGCCTCATTGTAGGGTAATTACTTCGTAAATTACTCGACGATTGCTTAACATAGCGCAATATTCGTCCCGTATCGAAAAACCATCAAGAATTATTGATTATTTGTCTTTTGGTTCAAAACTTATGAAACTTGTTGTTAGGAGGCTTTGGTCTTATCAATCCTCTAATGAGTTCTCATTAATCTTGACCTAAGTGCAATTATTCAATTATTATTGATCACTTACTCTAACAACTAACAACTAATCACTAACTTCTAACTTTTACTTTTACAATTCCTTCTCGCTCCTTATCTCTTTTACTTTTATGCTCCATTATTATCATTTCATATCATGTTTATGGTTCCGCAATTTTTCCCTTTGTCCGTTGGACATATGTTTATGCTTCCGCAATTTTTCCTTTGTCCGTTGGGCACATGTTTATGCTTATGCCTTTTTCTCTTTGTCCACTTGGACCAAAAATATTAATAAAGTTCAAAACCTCTAAAAAACTTGTGCTTCTAATCTTGGACTATGGTTACTATCCTTTGTAATGGACATGGAGTTTTCCACCTAGACCTTGGGCTTCAATGCTATTCTTGAATCCTTGGACTTAGACCTTGGACATCCAATGCAATTCTTGGAACCTTGGACTTAGAACTAGGACCTTCTCCCTTTGCTTTGGAATTATGGTTCGAAGACTTTGGAGATTACTTGTGTGGTTAGGCTATTCTGATCCTTAGCTTTTACTTTATGCTTTAGGATAGTCACTTCTTCTCCTCCCCATTCTTCCATTTTCAAAACTCTCTCTCTTTTTCAAAACATTATTGATTTCAAACTATCACCTCTTTCATAATCAAACCTTGACTTTGTCAAGTGATTTTACTCTTTTCTTTCATTTCTTAACAAATGCTAAACTACATAAGCATATTGACACTTTTTTCAAAAGACTTTAAAAAACACCAAACTCAATTAAACTTCTTTTGTGCCCTCGTGCACTTTTCTCCTTTAAAACATTTTTCATAAGTTTAGACATGATTTATTTCTTTAAGAGGAATTATTCGCTTGGAAATGGTGACTTGTCTTTACATTTAAAATCAACCAAAACAAACAAATTTCATTCTTTGTACCACGAACTACGGGGTTTTGATCCTACATTGCACATCGTGGGTACGTAGGCATGAGACGACAAGTCTCTCCAAACACAAAAATCTTAAAAACAATTTCACTTCTTATCTCCTCAATCATTTTTCAAGCAAACTTTTTCAGACCAAAAGCGGTAGATATTTCAAAGGGCTCCTATAGAGTACTATAGACATTTTGGGTGCTAACACCTTCCCATTGTGTAACCAACCCCCCTTATCCAGTCTCTCTTCACTTGTTCTTGTTAATAGCTTATGTAGGTTTTGTTCACTCTTTTTCCTTTCCTTTTTGGATAAAATAAAAGTGTGGTGGCGACTCTTGCTTTTCGAGTTAAGTTAATCAATAGCTTACACTCACGATTTTGCCGCTACAGCATGTGATGCCGCATGTGGAAAGATTGAGTATACACCTAAGATAGGTGATGGCAATGAGGGTAATCTTGCAGGGAATGAATCCCAGTTAAGAGTCCCTGATCAACCATCAAACTCAGTGGAGACTCCCTTTACAGATACATTGCCTATACGACTTCGGTTGTTAAAAGTAGTGTGGTCGACTAGGTTATCTGAGAAGCTGAGGTTTTTAGTAGACTTAAACCATTTTGTAGTGTGGAAGCTATCGGAAATAGTTGTCACGCGATACTACCCTCATTTGAGATCGCTCTAGGATACATCAGCTCGCTGGCGATCCGCTTGCTGTTGTTATCCCAAGAGGGGTCAATGATTTTGCGGACATGTACAAAAAATCACCAGTATAAACCTTTGGGGGGGGGGGGGTAGAGCCTTGACTTCATGACACCGACCCTTTGACCCCATGTTTTTTCTATGTTTTTGTGTGTTGCATTCATGCATTCATCTAAAAAACATTAAAACAAAAAAAAATCTTCTCTTCTAGTCTCTCTTTTTCAAATTAAACTAAGACTATGATTGCAAATGTCAGAGAAAGGTGATTGCGCTAATGGATTTCGGTAGAAGGAAAACTCATAAGTACACCTTCAAGGTTCCAAAACTAGAGGATTTAAGAGGTCTGGCGAGAATGATCACCAACCACGAGGCCTTCAGAACCAAGTACGGAGGGCTGCTGTCCTTGTTAAGGGTCCATGTAATTGAAGGAATCCTGTCCACTCTAATCTAGTTCTACGATCCGGTCTATCACTGTTTCACATTCCCGGATTATCAACTAGCACCAACGCTGGAGGAGTACTCTCACCTAACTGATTTACATATCACTGATCAGGCTCCCTTTTCTGGACTGGAAGGGATTCCAAAAGATCAAACCATTGCAAGAGCAATCTATTTGGATGAGTCAGAGGTTAGGACTCACATGACCACTAAGGGGGGAATCCAGGGTTTGCCAGCCCAGTTCTTGACAAAGAAGGCTCTATACTTTGCTAGTATAGGGAACGTGGCCTCTTTCGAGAGCATCTTTGTTTTGCTCACCTACGGGTTATTTTTGTTTTCCAACATCGATAACTTTGTAGATATCAACTCCATTAATATTTTCCTGATTGGAAACCATGTACCGACTTTGCTCGCAGATGCTTATCATTCGGTACACTTAAGGAATTTGTATAGCAGAGGAATGATCACCTGTTGTGTACCCCTGCTGTACAAATGGTTCACTTCTCACTTGCCCAAGTCTGCTGCATTTTGGGATCAAAAGAATACTTTACGTTGGTCGCAGAGAATTATGTCTCTTACCAACTCTGACATCGATTGGTACAATCAAATCTATGACGGGATCAGAATCATTGACCGTTGTGGAAATTTCCCAAATTTACCCCTTATAGGAACTTAGGGGGGAATCAATTACTATCCAGTTTTAGTTCGTCGTCAATTTGGATACCCGATGAGGCATATCCTGCGTAATGCTCATCTGGAAGGTCTTTTCTTCAAGGAAGGAGAAAATGACATGGCACTAAAGACGGAAATAGTGCATGCCTGGAAACACATCCATAGAAAAGGAAGAGAGTCTCTAGGAAAACCAGACTGTGTCTCGGTGGAGCCTTATCTCCACTGGGTATAAACTAGAGCTCTCAAGTTGAGGATGCCTTACCCTCGCCAGGAAGTTCTTCCATTAAGGGACTCTGCCCTTTATTTTATGTCTGAGACCAAAAAACTTCAGGTTACTCTCAGCAAAGTTCAGCAGGAGAAGAGGTCTTGGAGGAACAAGTACCGTATTCTCAATGTGGAGTGCAAGAAAATACAGCAACTGTTAAAAGAAAAGGATGCTCTGATTGAGATTTTAGAGCAACATGCTGTAGAGAATCAAGAAGACCAAAGGAATTTGCTCGCTCCTTTCACTTGGCAAAGGAATGACAACCCGACAACGGCTCAAGAGCCCCGGTCAAAGAAAAGGAAATTACCAGAACCAGCACCTGAGCTCTCCTCAGAGAGGACTCAGGACCCATTAGCTTAGATTTCCTTTCGCAGCACTATGTAAATTATTGTATTTCCATTTCTGCAATCCTTTGAATTCAATAAAACGAGGTTTCCCCACTGTTTGATATTTGCAATCCAAGTGTCGAAGTTTACTTTGAACAAAAAAACTATACAATTAATATAATCATTGCATATCATTCATCATTCTCACTTCACGCATTCTTCTTACCTACGAATCTCACGTTTGCGTCTCGATTCTAGAGTCAAACTATCTCATTCGTACAATACTCTGGACAATCGTCAGAAAAAGATGGATGATCTCGAGGAAGAGAACAGAGAGTTGAGGGAAGAGATCGACACTCTCAAAGAGGATCTGAGAAAGCTTCATAACGATATGCAAGCTCTAGCATAAGCTCAGATGCAACAACAAAGGACTGTAATCTCAGAGATCACATCAACGCCCATAGTGGAGAAGTATGATCCTAGGTACAAAATGCCGAAAGATCGTCCCTGGGGTATGCCTATCAACTATATCCCAGAAGGATATGTTCCACCGATCAATGAGGATCAAGGAACCGCAACAGGAGCCGCTGGGCCTGAAGGTTACAAACTTCGGGAAAGCGAAGATGCCAGGGGCATGACAACAACTCCTAAAGGTTACAAACTTCATGAGACACCGAGAGTCTCGACCATAATGACTATACCATCACCCGTGGTACACACTGTCCCGGAAGGACAGATTCCACAAATACCCTCTGATGGAAACGAAAGTATGTTCGACAAAATAAATGAGTTCCAGGAACAATTCCTAGAGATGCAGAAAGAACTGCAAGCCCTTCGCGGTCAGGATTTATTTGAAAAGGACGCCACAGATCTTTGTTTGGTCCCCAATGTGAAAGTCCCACACAAATTCCAGGTGCCCGATTTTGAAAAGTACAAGGCTAACTCTTGCCGTCAAAGCCATTTGGTGATGTACGCTCGACGAATGTCAGCTCAGACAAAGAACCAGGAGCTACTGATCCACTATTTCCAGGATAGTTTAACCGGTGCCATGTAACACCCCAATTCCGATCGCGAATAAATAATACATAAATAAAATCAGAGTAACTAAAAATTTATTTTTCCGACAGAAACAAGGATGTCACATTTAAATAAACAAAACATCATCCCTGCTCATAAACTTGATACATAGCATAAAATAGAATACCCTCAAAAGGGAAACTTTTTCCATATAAAGGGAAAGGTCAATTATGGAATAAAGCGGAAAGATCCATAACCGACTTGTTTTACAAAAGAAATCATTTTAGAACATCAACTATATACACAAAAGTACTACAAAATACATTCAACAAATGTATACATATATATAACAAAAGCGTTCCCCGACTCCCGTGCTACGTATCAGAACAAACACCAAGACCGACAACAGAACGGAGGGCTAATCATCACAAAAAGACCTCCAGCAACTTTAGTCTGCAATGCCTCATAGAGCATTATAAAACAGCAGAAGGGTGAGAAATAACAACTAAATCAAGATTGCATAATAATATGCAAACACACATTCAAACACATGTATAAATCATCTCACCCATACCATCACATACTAACACATATAGCATGCCACAAATGCAAAACATATCACACATAATCCAACCACAATTATGACATATGGAACCACACCACCACATCAACACAAAATATAGCATATATCAATTATACCGACATAATCACATATTCACACATAATGTACACCAAAGTTATGACATAAAGAATCACATCACCACATCACATAACATATGTCTACGTATAAACATATTGCCCACAACTAATTCATTTATCACGTATGCACATCAAATTACCAATGCTATCACAATCTCAACACGTCACAAATCAATGCACAATTTCCACACATAATCAATCAAATCATGATTTTCCACACATAATGCATCCATGATTTATGCAAATGCACAGAGACCGACACAACGACTCTATGCAAATTCCATGCGGTGCCGACTTCCAATATTTCTCATCACTAGTTCACTCAGGAACTCTGCTGGAACCATCGCTTATTACTAGAAGTAACACCCCGTCGGGCCAACGATGTTCACCCGTCGCTTGCAGTCCTCTTTGTATAAGGCTCACGACGTTTATGGATCGCTTGCAGTCCTCTTTGTATAAGGCTCACGATCCGATCGCTTGCAGTCCACTTTGTATAAGGCTCACGATCGTCTATAATCATCATTTTCAGTCCTCTTATTTTTAAGGCTCACGATCCAATCAGATCGCTTTCAGTCCTCTTATTTTTAAGGCTCACGATGTTATAGCAGATTCCCTCAGGAATCAATCCGTCCCTCAGGACATCACAAGAATGCATATCATGATGCTTGGCATACAATGACTCATGACATCACATGCATCTTCACACATATATGCAACCACAATCATGCATATATTTCAACTCATCAATTCCATACATTCACAGTTCACCCATATGAATTAATCAACATCATCACACTCATGCATTGCAAATCAATTCAAACAATGCACTTTAAACCATAAAGGCCACCACACAATAGACATTGAATTTCACATAAACAATGTATTTCACCACAAACCATAAACCACAAACCACAACAATCATACAATCACAATTACTTCCACAAGGGATTCACACCATAAAGGCTACCCACAACACATTATAACAACATACATTGATATTCAATCAAACAATGTATTTTACCACACAACAACATCATTAATCACGCATCGAAGTCTAATCCAAAACAATTCACATACTTGCCATAACGCCACAACCCATCATCACAACATTTCATCATGTATATTCACATCATATAACAGCACACAAGCTACATGTTACATAACAAAAGCATATAGCATGATAACCCATCAATCGCACACAATTACGACGGTAAAACTCTGACAACACCACACTCTCACAAAACCACGACTTAAATAAATCATCTACTGTCCTCCAAACCATTTTTAATAGAAAAAACTTTTGATTAGCTTTCCAACGCTTCAAACGGGGGTTAAAACGGACTTACGATTCAAAAGTTATGAAGAAAATAAAATCGGACATTTTGGAAAACCTGTGATCATGCGCCGACGCATGAGGCTTGGGGGTCAGCGCATGAACCTGGGAATTTCGCCCGAGTCAGTGCATGAAATCATGAGTCGATGCACAGTTGCAGGGGGTTAACGCACGATGTGTAGATTTTGCTAAAAAATCAGTTTTCGATCGTTAAATGACTTCCGAACCTCCGATTTCAATTCCGTAAAAAGCTGCGATCTCAGAATTCAACATACTACTATATTTTCACCATTAAAAAGCCATACAACACATTTTCCATTTTTGAAATATTTTTAAACATAGTTTTATCAATACATTCACACCCCAAAACTCAATCAACACCTATGGAAACATACCAACAAGTTTACCCGAGTAAATCATATCATCACCCGACTATACTACGTAATTTATTCCCCCTTCCAACCGTGAAAACATCGACTTCTCACCATTTCATCATTAATTCCATAACTCTCACAAACTATGTAACTCAATCCAAAACTCCATAAATCATACCAACGAGTATTCCCGATTAAACCCAAACATTACTCGGCTATTCTACACAATCTATTCCAAATTCTAACCGTTAAAACATCGATTCTACACATTTGTTCTTCAATCCAACCAATAAGAAAAAGTATATATTTCAACCAAACAAAACACAAACAACACATACATATACATATACAATCGAAATATAATCGAAACTTCTCACCCTTACCCGATTAATCGAAGATCAAGCTTTGTTTTGATGATTTTCTCTTCTTCCCCTTCTTCTCTCTTTTCCCACGTTTCCTTCTCTTATCTACTATCTTTTCTCTCTTTTTCTCTCAAATATCTATTTCTTATATAAAGAAAAATATCTTACCATACAAAAAGACCAAAATACCCCTCAGCTCAAATATCTCCCAAACGCTCTCAAAATACGATAAAACATAAACAACGATGAAAAATAATATATTGTCAAATAAAAGTCAAGAATAAAATAATATAAAAATGAAACTAATTAAATCGACTCGATTAAATAAATAAGACAAAACGGGGCGTTACATGCCACATTAAATGGTACATGGGTTTAAACCGCACTAAGATCGCCACTTTCAGAGGATCTTTGCGCCACATTCGTTCAACAATATAAATACAATTTGGACATGGCACCGGACAGAGATCAACTCAGATCGATGTCACAAAAGGACAAGGAAACCTTTAAGGAGTACGCTCAGAGATGGCGTGAAATTTCCGCCCAAATTTGTCCACCTCTTGAGGAAAAAGAGATGACAAAGATCTTCTTAAAAACCTTGAGCTCATTCTACTACGACAGAATGGTCGCCAGTGCGCCCAGTGACTTCCCCGAGATGGTAGGCATGGGAGTTCGTCTTGAGGAAGCCGTCCGAGAAGGACGTTTAGTAAAAGACGCTGAATCATCAAGCAGTACACAACGATACGGTAATGCTCTCCCTAAGAAAAAAAAAGAGCAGGATATTGGGAATATCTCTCTCGGAAAGCAAAGGCGACGATATCAACCAGTAGCAGCTGTAACTCCTGCATTCAATCACGCGCCTATTCCTACGTATCAACCTCAGGTTGCTCAGGGCCAACCTAATCAACAGCAACTTCAGCAAAGGACACAACAGTCTCTTCAGCAGACTCGTCCTCCGTACAAGAACAACCGTGCAACGCGACCTCCAGGGTTTGATCCTATACCTGTGTTGTACGCGGAACTGTTTCCATTACTACTAGTCAAGGGGCATGTCCAAACCAGGTCTCCTCTTACAGTACCGGAAAATCCGCCTTTTTGGTTCAAGACGGATCAGACGTGCCCTTACTATCAAGGAGGACCAGGGCACAACATAGAAAACTGTCTCAGTTACAAATCCGACGTGCAAAAGCTTGTTAGGAGCAGGGTCTTATCTTTCAAAGATACGAATCCTAATGTTCTCACGAACCCGCTGCATCAACATGAGAAAGCTGCGGTAAATTTAATAGAGGGAGAATCCAATAACAGCTATCAAATTCACGATGTAGTCTTATTAAGGGCCAATTTGGTCAAGATGCATTGTAGACAGAGAGGATACGGCCATGTGCCACCTCATAATTATAACCAGTGTGATATCTGCTCTAAAAACAATCAAGGATGTTCTGTGGTGCAAGCATCTCTACAGGAACAGTTGGATCTCGTATGGATCCAGTAGCATCGAGTTCGTGGATTTAACATGACTTATACGAATTCCAACATCATTGAGAACCACGACATCCGTGCGATGAATGTCAACTTAGTGGCAATGCACTCAAGGCAAAGCCAGTATCATAATCTGTCGCGACACGATTACAATTCCTGCCTAACTTGCTCGGTAAACAAACAGGGATGCTCTTTTGTACAAGAGGCCCTCCAGCGTCTGATGGATCTTGGATGGATCCAGGACTACCATGATAGAAATCCCTATCAAATCAACATGATTCAAATCTTTGATATTCACTTGATGAATACTAGCTTAGCGGAGTTACACGCCAAGCAAGTCCAACTCAATTTTCTCACTTCACATGATTATCTGAGTTGTAAAGTATGTTGTGAGAGTAACCAAGGGTGCGCTCTCGTTCAAAGAACTTTGTAACACTTGTTAAACCACTGGTGGCTTCCAATCTATATGGATGAAGACACGCAACAAATCAGTGTGGTTGACGGGAACCCTACTCGGCATCAAAGTCAGGATGTTAGATATACGGAAACAGATCTAGTGAGGTTACACTGCATTCAAAGCGGACGTGGCCAGGTACCACCACACAATTACGAGCGCTGTAGAGTCTGCTCAGAAAATAATCAAGGATGTTACCTCGTGCGACCAGCCCTTCAGAGTCAGTTGGACCGCAAAGAAATCTAACAATATTCAGTTTCAGGGTCTGTCAACTGGACGCCAGACTATTTCGCTGATCAGATTAAGGATGTTGTTGTGATCTCTGATCATGAAAGGACCAAGGATGTTTACGCCATCATCCCTCTACTTGACGAATCGAAGTTTCTTGACCAAGAATTGATTGAAGTTACTTACGACACTCAGAAGGCTCCTGTAGTTATCTATCTACCAGGACCGTTACCGTATGAATCAACTAAGGCTATCCCTTACAAATACGGTGCAAAAACAGTTAAGAATGGGAAAGAAATTCCATTACCCTTCGTCGTGAATATTACAGACATCATTCGAGTAACACAGAGTGGTAGTATCTTCAACAGAGGAGTTGGAGAACCAAACAGAGAAAAGGAACCTCAAACAGAAGTTCATAATCCACCAGTCGGTCAATCCAGTGATCCCGACCTTTCAAAGAATGATGATGAGATGTTGAAGCTCATCCAAAGGAGTGAATACAACATTGTTGATCAGCTGTTACAAACTCCTTCAAAGATCTATGTGCTATCATTTTTACTCAGTTCCGAAGCCCACAGAGAGGCTCTACAGAAAGTCTTAAAACACGCCTTTGTGGAACAGGATGTGTCAATGCGACAGTTCGATAGCATCGTCTCTAACATCACTTCCTACAATAACTTGGGGTTTAGTGATGAGGAATTGCCAGAAGAAGGCAAAAGCCACAACATGGCACTCAATATCACAGTCAACTGCCAGGACGATACCTTAGTCAGCGTACTAGTAGACACTGGATCGACTCTCAATGTCATACCGAAGTCCACTCTGATGCGACTGTCATTCAAAAGATCTCTGATGAGAGGCAGTGAGGTCATCGTCAAAGCATTTGACAGATCCAGAAAAATAGTTATTTGCGAAGTCGACCTTCCCATAACTATTGGTCCTCACACGTTCCTAGTCACCTTTCAGGTCATGGACATCCGGGCAACATACAGTTGCTTATTAGGAAGACCTTGGATACACCAGGCTGGGGCAGTCACTTCGACACTTCACCAGAAGCTGAAGTTTGTCAAGAATAACCAACTCGTCACGGTTTGCGGAGAACAAGCCTTGATCGTGAGTAACCTTTCATTATCCACTTGTGTAGATCCCGAGGAGGTTGTTGGAACTCAGTTCCAGGCACTTTCGGTGAGCAATAAGGGTCAACTAGAGAAAGGAACATCAATATCCTCGTACAAAGATGCTCTCGAGGTGATCAAAAGTAACAACGCCAAGGGATGGGGACAACTTATCATTCCTACTGATAATAAAACAAAGAAGGGTCTTGGTTTTTTTGCAACCTGTGCCCAGACTGCCACTAACAGTGAAAGTCTTCATCCCGTTCAGAACTTCTTCCATAGTGGAGGTTTCCTTCACCCAGTGTCCCAAGAAGTACACACTATCAACAAGGGAGAGTTCTCCGACACAGAGGAAGAATGGGAATCCTATCTTAATAAGGACGGTTATATGTCTCAAGAAGAGGTGTCTATGCCATTTTGATATCCCTCACAGAGTCCAAGATTTATACCAAGGTCAGATGTCGAAATGATATACGGAGATTGTGATCCGGAAGGATGTCGTGCTCTGCCAAACTCATTGGAGGAGGACACTCCGATGAAATACAACTTTGACCATGACTACTATGGCCCAATGGATGGTCTACCAATCTGGCAGCCGTACCCAGGAGACTTGGGGCAAGAAAATCAGTTGAACAATGAAAATCAGCTGAGGATCAATGAAAAGAGTACATGCATCCCCACCATGTCATGGGATCAACACTCAGGTCATTCAGAAAATATCCAGCACGACGATGAATTCGCAAAGTTTGTAGGACTAGAATTCATTAACTATGCTTTTCCCGAGGTCAACGTCATCGAGAGGGATGACTCCTCCAGATCCAAAGAAGTGTGGGACACCTTGGGACAAGTGGGTGGTAAATACGACTTCATGGTCAAATACACTGCTCCTGAAAGCTCTCGCATCAGGCTCGAAGACATTTAGCCAACTGGGTGGGGAGATCCACCTGAGAGCACAAATACTATGCAAAATACAACTGAGGAATCCTCCTATGACAACTCTTCCTGGGAGACAGATTCCAATGATCCTGCTCCACCATAAATCAGCGTTATTTCTGAAGACAAATCAAGGAAGGTACCAGACTTTGTGATTCACCGAGGAGTTCGCCGCCAATGGGTTGCAGTAGATGTTCCGAAGATTGTTTATAAGTCTAAGTAATTGCCGTCTTTAAACTTTCACCCAGCCCAGGTGAAACGGGTGTTTTGATAGGGCTCGCTTTCTGTAAATATCCCTCTTCGCTTCGTCCAAAGCGACCGAGTTTTGTTTTATAGGGCTGTAGTTTCAAGAATCGACAAAATCATAAATAAATAAACGTCGTTTTGTAATTTCCGCATTAATTGTTGTTTTCTTTTTTCATTTTTTAGAAAATGGTAATCCTAAAAAAACAATTCAAATAATAAAAACAGGCAGTAAAAAAAAATACGCTGCACACACTCTTGCATTTTCTCTATCTCTTCTAAACACAAATCATCACGTCATGCAGATTGCTTGTCTTAAACCCCGTTGAAACACGCGATCCGATGCCTTCTCCCAACTTTGAATTCCTGGTATTTGGGGCTGAAGAAGAGGATGACGAAGAAATTCCATAAGAGATTTCCCGATTACTCAGACAAGAGGAAAGGGCCATTAAACCTCACAAAGAGCCGTTGGAAACGGTCAACTTAAGCTCAGAGGAAGAGAGTAAAGAAGTCAAGATTGGGGCACTACTCAGTCCGACTGTCAAAGAAGGTTTGATAATGCTTCTCAAAGAGTTTCTCGATGTATTCGCTTGGCCCTACCAGGATATGCCAAGGTTGGATACCAGCATCGTGGAACATCATCTACCGTTAAACTCAGAATATCTGCCAGTAAAACAGAGGTTGAGAGGGACTCACCCAGACATGGCCATCAAAATCAAAGAGGAAGTACAGAAATAGATTGACGCAGGTTTCCTCGCCACATCAGAATATCCTCAATGGTTAGCCAACATCGTACAGGGATCTAAACAAGGCTAGTCCAAAGGATGACTTTCCTTTACCACACATTGACATGCTGGTTGACAGTACAACGAAGTTCAAAGTTTTCTCCTTCATGGATGGATTCTCGGGCTATAATCAGATAAAAATGGCGCCAAAAGACATGGAGAAAACTTCATTTATCACCACATGGGGCACCTGTTGTTACAAGGTAATGTCGTTCGGTCTGAAGAACGTCGGGGCAACCTATCAAAGGGCCATGACTACTCTTTTTCATGACATGATACACAAGGAAATCGAGGTATATGTCGATGATATGATTGCAAAATCTAAAACAGAAGAGAAGCATGTGACCCACCTGTCAAAGCTATTCGAGCGTCTGAGAAAGTATAAACTCCACTTGAGTCCCAATAAGTGCACATTCGGTGTCCGTTCAGGGAAACTATTAGGGTTCATCGTCAGCCAGAAAGGAATAGAGGTTGATCCTGACAAGGTCAAGGCCATTCAAGAGATGCCTTCTCCAAAGACCGAAAAACAAGTCAGGGGATTCCTGGGACGTTTGAATTACATTTCCAGATTTATATTCCTCATGACCGCGACATGTGCGCCGATTTTCAAATTACTCAAAAAGAATCAGGATTGCGTTTGGACAGAAGACTGTCAAACCGCCTTCGATAGTATCAAGGAATACATGTTGAACCCACCGATTCTATCCCCTCCAGTGGAAAGAAGGCCCCTAATCATTTACTTAACAGTCTTGGAAGACTCCATGGACAGTGTACTTGGCCAACAAGACGAAGCAAAAAGGAAAGAGTCTGCCATCTACTATTTAAGCAAGAAATTCACCGACTGCGAGACTCGGTACACTATGCTCGAGAAAACTTGCTGTGCTCTGGCTTGGTAGCCAAACGTCTTCGCCAATATATGATTCGTCACACTACTTGGTTAATCTCAGAAATGGATCCAATCAAGTATGTATTTGAAAAACCTGCTATCACGGGAAGAATTTCCCGTTAGCAGATGTTGTTATCAGAATATGACATCGAATACCACGCTCAGAAAGTCGTTAAGGGAGGTGTTTTAGCCGATCATTTGGCTCATCAACCGATTGACGATCAAGAATCAGTCGGATTTGACTTCCCAGACGAAGATGTCGTGTATCTAAAAATGAAAGACTGCGATTAACCGCTACCTGTCGCTCCCGAAAGATTCGCATCCAACGGTACAAACGCGAGAGTGGCACAGAAAACACAGAGTCGCCAGTAATGTGTATTTATCCCGAGAAAGGGAAAGGAAACACTGCATAAACCTGAAGAGAAAGGGGAATAACATGGTCATCGCAACCATAGTCCGGGTTCGGGAGTCGGTTATGCGAGGGGAAGGTGTTAGCACCCCACGCATCCATCGTACTCGATGGGATCCACGCTTGTTGTCTAAACGGAGGGTGAGTTGTCCTACTATCTATGGCTGAACAAAAGAAAATGGGGATGGGGGTGACTAAGACGGACTCGGTAGGACATATTCGATGCCCTAGGCCTACGTACTCCCTCAGTGCAATGGGAAAGTCAGAGTCAACGTAGTTCGGACTGGAACTGTGGAGGAAGGTTGCTCGCCAAGACAATCGCTGTCTTTTGCCTACATATCCTCAATCAGACGAGAGAGAGGAATCAGAGCTAATGTAGTTCGTGGGTACGACCACGGATGGGTAAGTGTTTTTTATGAGCGACGTTAGATTCGCGTCCGACAATTAGGGTCGATGCCTGTTTGCGACTCAGACGGAAGGTAACATGCTCTTTTCTGAAAATGGTCTGGAACCAAACAATCCCGAAGGATAAAAAGATTTGAGTTTCTTTTTGTGTTTTTTAGACAGAAGTGTTTTTTTGTAAGTTAGTTCATAACTTGCATTGCACCAAAGTCTAGGGCACAGGGACGAATACTTAACGAATCATCCCAAGACAGGACGCTCGCTAAGCACTCTAGAAAGATGAGAGGAAGCCCCTCATTTCTCATTCCCCGCGCTTAAGGCTCGTGCGCAATACACTTTATCTTTATTAAGTGTTTTCAAGAAGTTTTGAGATGAGAAGAGAGAAGACACAAAGGAAACTCTAAAGGGAAACTAAGAGTCCTAATGTTATCATGCATGGATGACCTATGGTTAGTGAGGCTTAGGAAGGATAACTACCTAAAACCTAATGCTAATCCTACTCCAAGCTTAATCAAAAATTAAGTTGGACTAGGTAGCTCTAAAGGGAGAGAATCCAAGACTTAAACAAGTCTTGAGATTCATGGGAGGAAGAGAGTGAAAGAGAAGAATGAGAAAGAGAAGGAGAAGATGAGATACAATAAATGGCAGCAAGCACATCACATCATAAATGTCCAACTCAAATCATCAAAAATGTTTTAAAGCTCAATGCAAAACAATTCAAGTAAGCATGCAAAGATAAACATGAAAAAAGACAAGCATACTTGTATAGAATGTACAATTAAGCATACATGGACTTCATATCAAAATGAAATGAGAAAGATAAGATGAAGATGAGCACAAGTCAGAACCAAGATCATATTATCATCAATAATTCACATATCCAAAAATGATTCACATAATGAAGCATTATGATCCAAAGAAGTCCACAAAAGGAAAGGTAATGATATTCATCATACAAGTCAAACCAAATGCATTCAACTATGCTCAAGTGAAATGAAAACCAAGTAAGGAACTCAAGGGGCAGTAGCATATGCATCAATATCATACCAAAACCAAACTCAAGTCATACAAGTCCAAACATCAAGCAACACCTTCAAGACATGCACCAAAGTAATCCACAAATGGAAACTCAAAGTTCAAGCCCTTAAAACATACCCAAACATGATCCACAAATTACAAAATTAAGTCTCAAAGGACCTCAACCAGGGGTAAACATCATACCAAAAGATTATGCAAAGAATCACAAAGGAACTCAATCAATTAGGTATGGCAAATCAACTTGTGTAAAGAAGTGTCAAGATATAGTCATGCATAAGTCACTTAAGCACAAATAATCAAACATATATCAATTGACATTCAAAAATTGTTAAATTAAAACTCAAATGACCTAAGTCAGAAGCCAATCACATGTCAAAATATCTCACAAAAATTCACAAGTTAAGTACCTCAAACAATTAGGCAAAGATCACATAGGAACCATGAACCAATATGCAAAGGAGAGGGACTAAAAGGCAATATGCAAAGAGTTTAAAAATGTGAGAAAAATATTTTTAGAAACCTCAACATGTCCTCTAATATATACAAAAATAATGAGATGCAAATCATGTATAGATGATGAGAACAAAAATCAACAAGGCAGGTGTGCATACATGAAACAATCCACAAAGAAATTAAACAAACAATTAAATCAGAGGCACAAAATAAAATAAAAATGAAAAATAAAATTTGCCAAAATTTTATAAAACCCTAAATATGCTTCATGAATTTGTTCATAATTTTTGGATGCTTAAAACTATTTTTAAAAATTAAAATGCAAAATGCAACAATTAAAATGAAATAAAATGAAAATAAAAGCCAGGGGGTGCAAACAGCAAGGGAAGCACGTTCAATACACCAAATGGGCTGAAGGGGGAGGTGTGGATATCAAGCCCAAGTCAAAAGACCCATCAGCGAAGTCAACACACCCCACATAGAATTCAGTCAACAAATAGGATTCACACAAGCCATCTGATTGATCCAACGCTCCATATCAAGTCAAACAAATCATTAGGTAGCCATGATGAAAGGTACAGATCCACACGCACATGCTAAGAATGATGCACGCACACACCAAATCATTCAGAAATCAAAAATAAAACATGTGATAGGCATGTGGCATTTTAATGTGTTGGCATAATCAGGTTCATTGGATTAATCTAACACACCAGATCAAGTCAACAAATCAAGCAAGTATGTAAGATGAAAGGCCTAGATCTGCCCGGGCACAATAGTTAACATGGAAAGACACACACGCATATTAAATAAAACATCAGAAAAATAAATGAAGTGGCAAGATCTGAACCATCAGATCTAACCCTTGGACGGCTGTGATTTCGTCTTCTCCACTTAAACCCTGCATCACCTGAAAATAAACCAGATGCCGGAGCTAGGGCTCCGGTCGTCTTCTCCGGTAGCCTCAACGGAGATCCAACATAAAAATTTCCAGAAATCAACAATAAGGGTACAGTTCCACTCAGTTTTTCATGAGGATCTCAAATATCACATTTAAATCAATAGATCATGCACGAATAAACCAAATCGAAGACAATAAGTTTAGATCCAAAAACTTAAATCTCAAAATACACACAATCCACACGTCCAAACTCAAAACAAAATAGATCAGCATCATCAGTGAACTTCATAGATCATCATGCACACTTAAAATTCCAGTTATACGACCATGAAAAGCAAGCTTACCTGAGATCTGTAGAGCTTGAAATATACTAAGAACGCCTTCCAAAAGCTGCAGATCTTCCTCTTTTGAGCTCTATTTGCAAAATAAATGCAAATAGAGGCTTGAATCTGGCTAGATCTAGGATTTTGAACTTGAACCCTCTTGAAATCAGCTTGATGAAAACCTTGCTCTCAGCTCAAAACAATGGTTGATTCTTGTTCTATGGAGTGTGTAGATCAAGAATATGAAAAAAAATCTTCAGAAACCCTTAAGATGAGAGAGTTTCGAATGAGAGAAAGTGTGAGAGCAAAAATGAAATTCTGAGCAAGAATGAGTGCATGACCTAGCTTTGTGCGTGTGAGTAAGCTTATATACACCTCATTAGACCTCTGATCATGATTAAAATTTGATTAATCCCTTGGTTAATGAGTTTGGATGGTTTATGCAAATTTGCACTTTGTATTATTTCCACTAATCCACACGTGCCAAGGCATGCTTTTCATCATGAATCACTCACATTTCTCTTGCTGATCACCAATGAATTGAAATTGGGCCTTGTGGTTGATTGGTTTGTGAGTTTTAATCCATCTTGCCAATTTGCATTTTGTGATAAGTGAGAAATATGGCACGAATTCACTTGCTTCAAGGGTTAAAAATGGTCCTCATGGCTTGCACTTTAATGTTGTAATGTGACATGAACCAATAAAAGTCATTACAAGTCAATTGGAACCAAAATGCAAATGGTGGAAAAATATGAACATATGAAGAACCCTAAAAACACCTTGCCTTGCCTTAGCCATAACTTGAGTTCTACAAATGATATGGAGATGTTCTAGTACTTGTTGGAAAGGGGAGAAAAGGATCTTCAACTTTCATGTTTGAGGAAAATTCATTTGAAGTTTCTTTGATGATGAAAAGTCAAGTTGAATGTGGTGGAAAAACTGCCAAAAATGGAAAGTTCTCATTATAGGTCATTTTCCAAATTTAGTAACTTTTGTACAAACCCTCGATTTTTGATAAATGATATGAAACTTGACCCTTGAAGACCATATGAGGATGTGAGACCTTGAAAACCCTGAAGAGAACCTCAAAATTCCACAGTTGACTTCCCCTTTCACTGTTGACTTTTCTTGGTCTACAAGCAATTGATCCACTGAACATCTTTCACAATGAAACACTAGCCAAGTCTTTCCTCCATGAGTACTTGTAAGCATATAGAACCTCATGAGAATGTATTTGAGCAAGCAAAACCCATCAAGAGGCCTTTTGGAACAAAAACCCTAATTTGGACCATCTGATCAGGAGAGTGTGGTTCACTTGAAATCTCTGCCATTCTTGAACTTATGAAGATAAGATGAACTCCTCAAACTACCTTGAGGCTTGAGACTCCTTTGAGATGAACCAAGTACCTTGATCCCATGTCAAGAACCAATGCTATGCACAAATGCTAATGCAAGAAATGCAAAGAAACATAAGCCAGTTAGCTAAAAGTAAGAGGGCAAATTTTGGGGTGTTACAGCTGCCCCTATTCAATCAACTTGGACCTGAAAGGGTGATAGCAACGACTTTCAGACATTCAAGGTAGAAGGTGATTGAATACAAAAAGAACCTGGAAATTTGCAACCTGGTGGTAATGAAAATGAAAATGAGCACGACCGAAAGCGGACTCGAAAAGGATAGACGAGTACGACTGAAAGCGGACTCGAAAAGGATAGACGAGTACGACCGAAAGCGGACTCGAAAAGGATAAATGAGTACGACCGAAAGCATACTCGAAAAGAAAGACCGGCCGAAAGCGGAATTTCAAACAGCAGACGAGTACGACCGAAAGCGGACTCACTGGAGATATGAGAACAAACGAGTACGACCGAAAGCGGGCTCGAAAAGAAAGACCGACCGAAAGCGCTCTTTCGACAACCACATGCGTACGACCGAAAGCGGACTCAGTGGGAATACAAAGGCAAACAAGTACGACTGAAAGCGTAATTTCAAACAGCAAACGAGTACGACCGAAAGCGAACTCGAAAAGAAAGACTGGCCGAAGACGGAATTTCAAACAGCAAACGAGTACGACCGAAAGCAAACTCGAAGAGAAAGACCGGCCAAAAACGCTCTTCCAACAACAAAACGAGTACGACCGAAAGCGGACTCGAGAAGAATAAATGAGTACGACCGAAAGTGGACTCGAAAAGAAAGACCGACCGAAAGCGCTCTTTCGACAACCACCTGAGTACCACCGAAAGCGGACTTAGTGGGGACACAAAGGCAAACGAGTATGACCGAAAGCGGACTCGAAAAGAATAAACGAGTACGACCGAAAGCGGACTCGAAAAAAGAAAGACCGGCTAAAAACGCTCTTTCAACAAGGAACGAGTACAACCGAAAGCGGACTCGGAAAGAAAGACTGGCCGAAAACGCTCTTTCAACAACGGTTATACCATATAGGATAACTCTACTGGGGATAATGAAATAACAAAGAGTGCGAGGACGTGTCATACCCCAAATTTTGACCACTAAGAGTTCCCATCATTGTGTAAATCATCAGCACAATATGGATGTACCTTTTTACCTCATTAGTCTCCCCAAAGATGGGTGAGCGTTCACTACAATCAAACTAGGGTTTCAAACCCTCTCAGAGCCTTTAGAATGATCAATCAAGGAATGACATGATATTCAACTTGTCTAACCTCTCAAACATCCACAATGGATCAAGAGGACTCCCACATCAAGAATTAAGCACAAGAGTGCAACATTTCAAGTGGATCAAGCCTCAAGTTCATCTAATACAAAGTCAACTGACGCGGAAAGTCAAAGTTTGACTTTTGGTCAACTTTGAGCTTCACAAGCCATTACTCAAGAAAATATGATGGATGATTTAATTTGACCAAATTTAAATCAAGAAATCACGCAAAATTGCAAAATTGATCAAATTGAAAGAAACTTAGAAATTTTTTCTAAGTTAAAATCATGTTCAAGTGCACAACTTTTCAAGGTTGTAACTATTGACCCAAGCATCCATTGGTTTTGCGTAAGGGCTACTTTTAAAGAGGGTATTTGATACTTCAACATTTTAGAAGGAATCAACTCAAAATATCATAAGGATTGAAAGATATAAGTGATCAAAGTTTGGAATTCTTAATGTCTGATGTTCTGACATTGCATATGACATCGCTAATATTTTTCCAGCAAGAATGTCCCAACTTCAAGGATGTTTTTCTCCATGATCCAAGTTGATTCAAGCCAAACCTTGAACATCAAAGTTGAAGTACGTTATTTCAGCTTTCCAGAAAGTTGTAGAACGTCCTTGTAGCATACTCGAGCAAGGAGATATGATTTTTGCAAAAAGCATTGATAAAGCAGAATTTTCATGACAGCTTTTAGGACAAATTTGACTACATAAGTTCAAGACCATTTTTGATGACTTTGCAAGCCGAACCGAGACCAAAGTCAAACATCAAAGTTAAAGTATGTCATCTCAGCTTTCCATAAAGTCCTGGAACAGCCATTAATTCAACTTGAGCAAGAAGTTATGGATTTTACAACAAGGCTTGCTGCAGCTGATTTTTAAGACATGTTTCAGGACAAATTTGCACATTTCTTGTGCCACATGAATTTCCAAGCCTTGTCATCACTTTGGACACATCTGAGGATCAAATTTAAAGGGGACAATCACTGAGCCAAGCCTCCAAAGTCCTTGGAACAAGAAGTAGCATGTTATTCCTAAAAATCCCTAAAAGAAGGACAAGACTCCAATTTTGGATTGGAGCATTCAATGGAAGCATCAAGGTGGTATGGACTGAGCCATTCTCAACTGAATTCAGTCAAGACTTATCCAAGACCAAGGGAACCACAGCCCTGTGCCCTAACCTCTAGTCAATCGCTAGAGGAGACTTGGATTCTCATTGGACAACATTGGCCAAACCTCTGCTGCAGCCACCATTCACTATTGCTGCGAAAACAAACTTGCTCTACTATAAATAGAGCTCATTTGTGCTCAGTTTGAGTACACCAAAGCCATCAAACAAATGCTTTCCTCAAAATCTCTTCTTTCACCTCAAATTTGCCTTCCAAAGCAAGTAATTCTGAGTTTTTGAGTTATAGAGCAATTCCACTCAAACTAATCACACACACACCTCATATATATCATATGCAAGCTGCGCAAACTATCACAAGTGACCTGTAATCACAAAATCGCAAAGTCACTTCTCAAAACCTCAAAATGGCACTTTTTGCATTTTTCAAGCCATGTCTTGATTCAGTCACTTACCAAACCAGATAAAACCTCAAACACACTCCAAATATCATCCTTGAACTATCCCAAATGGTTCCCAACATCTGGAACACCATTTGAGGGAGTTGCTATTTTGGTCACTTTTAACCCCTTTTGCAAGAAAGGGACAGTTTGTGTTTTTGCAGGTACCAGCTGATTCCAACCATCCTAAAAGCTTCTAAGAGGTCATTTGAGGGTGTCCAAAGCATCAAATCATTTCTGGAACAAAGCACTTAGTAGGTTGCACAAAATCTCCAAAAAAAGAGGTAAATTTCATAACTTGAATTCTTTGAATCATGCTTTCCTTTGATGTCCACATACATGCATCATATTGAACAATTCTTGAAGCAAAAATGTAGTCCTTAATGTGTATGTTATGATCCTCCTACTGTTTGCACTTTAACATGTTTATATGTGGAGTTTATGTTGTTTTAAACTTAAGGTGCAGATCTGGTTTTTTGCCTTGTGTGTGCTGTACATTAAGTTTCAGTATGTATGAGTAATACCATTGGATTCCTTGCGAAAAATTGGTCAAGATAGGTTCTTACGGATTTCAATTTTGTTAAAAATTGAGAGAGTTATGAATGTTTGAAAATTTGATAAGCAAAGATGTTTAAACTTAAGGTGCAGATCTGGTTTTTTTGCCTTGTGTGCGCTGTACATTAAGTTTCAGTATGTATGAGTGATACCATCGGATTCCTTGCGAAAAATTGGTCAAGATAGGCTCTTCCGGATCTTAATTCCGTAAAAAATTGAGAGTTATGAATGTTTGAAGTTTGATAAAAAGATGTTGAAAATCAGGGTGCAATTCTGGTTTTTGTCTGATGTCGAATGTGATGTTGTGACATCGTCCCTTTTCTCTTATATTCAAAACTCATGAGTGATGTCTCATGAGTGATGTTGTGACATCACATTCCTCTTTTCCTTAGTTTATCTTCAAAACTCAACCAATTCTTTTACATAGCAAAAATCATCATTTTCAAAATCTGTTTTACACACTTCTTATTCATACTCCATAATATTTTAATCCACCAAAAAATCACAAAAAATATTATTATTTGATATATTTTTAATATATTCAAAAATATTGTTTTAAATTATTTTAAATGCTTTTAAAATGATTTATTTTTCTTGATTTTTAAAACCAAAATGATTTTAAATATTCATGTGGATAAAATACTTTTTCATAAACCTTAATCACTATTTATAACATGATTAATGATTTTATTTGATATTTTTTATCATTTTTTACTTGATTTTTCTTGGAAAAATGCCCTTTAAAAAATGAAATTAGGGTTTTTGATTAATTCAACCCTCATCAAACTTTTTCAAACACTCATGGGCCTCTAATAGAGTGTAAGGCCCAATCCTTTTTTTTGACCAAATCATTTTTGGGCCTCAGTGTATTGTATAAGTCCCGATACCGTCAAAAACAAACGGTGCGATCGTCGCCTTTTGAAAAATAACCTTTTGGGCCTCTCCTAGAGCTATAAGACCCATTAAAAACTTTTGGGCCTCTAATAGAGTGTAAGACCCAACCCTCTTTTAACCAAAACATTTTGGGCCTCACTTATTGTATAAGTCCCTCTGCGTTAAAAGAAAACCTCGGCGCGATCGCCATTTTAAACGGAAATGTCAACTGGGCCTACCCTCGTGTTATAAGCCCCACTCTTTTTCTTTAAACCCTTTTTGGGCCTCTTGAGAGAGTGTAAGACCCATCCCTTTGTACAGAAAACCTTTTTGGGCCTCAGTCACTTGTATAAGTCCCTCTGTACAAATTCAAACAGTGCGCTCACTGATAAAACCCTGGGCCTCTCCTTGAGTTGTAAGCCCCAAATCTTTCTTTTTCAAAGCATTTCCTCCTTTAATTTTGAAATATACTGTTGTTTTCAATCTTTCTTTGTTGAACAACTAACCAAACAGCATGGAAGCTCTACAACTGAGTAAGTGTTTATCCGCTTTCATTTACCGCTTTCATATACATATAACTGTATTGTGGGACTGTTTCACTGTAAGTCTTCTTTCATAAACTCATATCAACTGTGTAATAATAGTATAGATATTTAGAGTTTCCCCGTCAACTACGTCTAGAACTAGGTGACGCCGTTTCGTTTATTCGTAGAAATAGACAACTAGATCCCCAATAGGATCACCAGATACACTCTTCTCTTCGGCTGTCCTCATTAGGAATTGTCAAGAAACTCTACTCCCAGAGATGAATGTATTCTCCGTGAATGGCATCTTTGAGTTTCTTCCAAATTCTCGAACTTTCCTGGCTTGATCTATTCCTTGTGAATAGCCTGTCTTGAATTTCTCGGGGTTTGGGGACCCACGGGCTTCTTAAAAGCATCGACCTCCTCTTGGGCATCGTACAAGGACCCACAGGCTTCCTAAAAGCAACCCCGCCTCCTCTTGGGCTTAGTACAAGGACCCTACGGCTTCTTAGAAGTATTCACAACCTCCTCTTAGGCTTCGTATAATGATCTCTTCCTCCGGGAATGATAGCCTCCTCTTAGGCTTCGTACAAGGACCCGTCGGCTTCTTAAAAGTTTCCAGCCTCCTCTTAGGCTTCGTACAAATTGTCCCGACGACCTCTTAGAGGTATAGGAACATAACTTAGTCATCTGCATAGAACAGTCCTTTCAAAGAGTCTACTACTGTTTCTCAAAGCATAGTACAAAAGATGAAACTCTAGACTTGGACAGTCTAATTTCCTTGAGTCTCAAAGATATTCTCAAGGGACCCCTTCGTTAAATAGGAAGGAAACCCGTAGACTCAGACAGTCTCAATACCCTTCGGATTTCCCACTTCCTTAAAGAACGGGAAATATCCCTGGTCCTCGAACCAAAAATCCCTGAGTACAACATTACTCATATAAGAACTGATTTTCTCTTTAAATCAGCATATTGGACCTATCACTCAACTGAAACAGCGCCATAGCCTCCTCTTAGGCGTTGTATAATGATCCTTCTCCAGTGAAGTTAGCCTTCTCTTGGGCTTTGAACAATGATTCTCCCCAGCGGAATCAAACAACGTTTAGCCTCTCTCTCGGGCTTTGTACGAGACACATAAGAGACTCCCTCGTTGAGTCAATCACCTCTTTCGCCTCAATCTCGAGCTTTATACGAGATATAAAAAGGTTCTTATTGAGCCAAAAAAATTTCAGCCTCTATCTCGGGCTTTGTACGAGATACAAAAACACTCTCTTGTTGAGTATAAATCACTCTCCTGTAGAGTCAACCTTTTTAGCCTCTCTCTCAGGCTTTGTACGAGACACATAATAGCCTCCTCTTAGGCTTTGTATAAGAAAACCACTGGTTGGTCCAATAAACCTTTTAGCATCAAAGTTGTGCCTCGTTCACAGTACACAAACATCAACAACTCCTTCCCCTTCATCTAATCGCTGTAAGCGGCAAGCCTCTGGATCATCTACATCCATGCCACTGTCCCTCTTTTAGCATGAGAAATTCCTAAGGAAAGATAGAATTGCTCTACACTGAGTTAAAGTCTTCTCCTTCAGGTTAAAAATCCCCTATAAAGGAAATTATGGCATTGCCGGATTCACACATCCCGGTTAAAGTAATTCTCCTTTATAAACAGTTGTGATAAACAAACCCCTCTTTAGAGATGACAAATTCTCTCTAAAGTCAAATAGAATTTTTAGCTTCACATCTTGGGCTTTGAACAAGATACAAACTACCTTTCGCTTCACGTCTTGGGCTTTGAACAAGACACCAAAACAACCATTTCCTCCCATAGAATAGGAGGAACTACGAACGTTCTGATTTCCCTGTTTCGGTAAACGGGAATACGTAGGCATAAGATTGAAAGAAACAATCTTAGCGAGCACACAAAACAAAAACCCCAAATCCCATACTCTCACATATCTATCAAGAAGCATCCGTCCTAACATCTAAACCTCCCACCACTTTTAAAAAAATAAACCCGATAGAGACCCCGAATCTTTGTAGCATCTGTAACCTAACAGACCGCTGTTTAACCTCAGTTTACAAGCAGGGTTAATTTAAGACATCTATTTCCCTTCCTTCATCACCTTTAATAGGATAAAAAATGAATCGAGCTGTAGATACCAAAGAGCGGTAGTGCTTCGCAACCACATCCAAAAACCGCTCGCTATAGAAAAATGGCGACTTCACTGGGGAAGGATCCTGCTGGGGACGTGTCATTTGGATCTATCTCACCTTTGTAGCGAGATCTTGTTCTCTTCCCATCTATCAGGTGGAAACTTTAAGAGTAGCGCCCACTGTGGGGCTCTTCTTAACCTTTTTTCTCTTCACTTGTGAAAACCACAGATTGGGGCTTTCGCCGGGGAACCCATTTTCTGTCAGGAACATAGGATCCATAGCTTTAAAGGTCTAGGATGATTAGGACAAATATATATACTGCTTTTCCTAATTGATATATGTGTTTATTTTTCTGCTAATGGGAATACGTGTGATGTCGCATGTGGAAAGATTGAGTATACACTTAAGATAAGTGACGGCGACGAGGTCGACCATCAACCTCGGTGGAGGCTGACCAATGCAACCCATTCTCTCACCTAGACAATGGGCCGATTGTGATGTCTGAGAAGCTGAGGAGCCAAACCCTTTTGTAGTGCGGAAGCTATCGGAAATAGTTGTCACGCGATACTACCCTCATTTGAGGCTGGTGATCTATTCTCGGTGAATGGCACTTACTCTAAGATTGCTCCACAACTCGCTGGCGATCCGTTTGTTGTTTTGCTTTCCTGGGAGGAGCTGTTGATAATGAGTACAGGTACAAAAATCACTCTAGTATAAACCTTTGGGGATGGGTAGAGCCTTGACTTCATGACAACGACCCTTTGACCCCATGTTTTTTTCTATGTTTTTGTGTGCTGCATTCATGCATTCATTTAAAAAACATTAAAACATTCAAAAAATTTCTCTTCTAGTCTCTCTGTTTTTCAAATTAAACTACTGTGATTGTAAATATCAGAGAAAAGGATTACGCTAATGGATTTCGGTAGAAGGAGAACCCATCGGTATACCTTCAAGGTTCCAAAACTAGAGGATTTAAGAGGTTTGGCGAGGATGATCACAAACCAAGAGGCTTTTAGAGCCAAGTACGGAGGTTTGCTACCTCTGTTAAGGGTCCATGTGATTGAGGGAATCATGGACGCGCTCGTTCAATTCTACGATCCAATTTATCACTGCTTTACATTCCCGGATTACCAGCTAGCACCAACGCTGGAGGAGTATTCTCACCTGATTGATCTACATATTACAGATCAAGCTCCATTTTCTGGACTGGAAGAAATTCCAAAGAATCACACCATTGCAAGAGCAATTCATTTGGATGAGTCTGAGGTCAGGACTCACATGACTACCAAGGGTGGCATACAAGGTTTGCCAGCCCAGTTCTTGACAAAGAAGGCCCTGTATTTTGCCAGTATAGGAAACGGGGCTGCTTTTGAAAGCGTCTTTGTCTTGCTCACCTACGGGTTATTTTTGTTTCCCAACATCAATAACTTCGTCGATATCAACTCCATTAAGGTTTTTCTCATTGGAAACCCTGTGCCGACTTTGCTCGCAGATGTGTATCATTCTGTACATTTGGGAAATTTGTACAGTGGAGGGGAGATCACATGTTGTGTACCTCTGCTTTACAAATGGTTTATCTCTCATTTGCCTAAGTCTGCTGCTTTCTGGGATCATAAGAGTGCCTTGCGCTGGTCGCAGAAGATCATGTCTCTCGCCAACTCTGACATTGACTGGTGTAATAGGATTCATGATGGAATCAGGATCATTGACCGTTGTGGAAACTTCCCCAACGTACCCCTTATAGGAACTAAGGGAGGAATCAATTATCATCCAGTTCTCGTTCGCCGTCAATTTGGATACCCGATGAGGCATATTCCGCTGAATGTTCATCTAGAAGGTCTTTTCTTCAAGGAAGGAGAAAGTGACAGAGCACTAAATATGGAAATAGTGCACGCTTGGAAGCATGTTCATAAGAAAGGACGGGAGTCTCTAGGAAAACCGAACTGTGTCTCGATGGAGCCTTATCTCCACTGGGTACAAACTAGAGCTCTCAAGCTAAAGATGCCTTATCCTCGTTACGGAATTCTTCCGCCGAGGGAATCTATCATGTACTTCATGACGGAAACTGAAAAGCTTCAGGTTACTCTCAACAAAGTTCAACGGGAGAGGAGGTCTTGGAAGAACAAGTACCGCATCCTCAACGTAGAGTGCATTAAAATACAACAACTACTGAAAGAGAAAGACGCTCTGATTGAAATTTTGGAGCAACATGCTGTAGAGAATCAAGATGACCAAAGGAATTTACTCGCTCCTTTCACTTGGCAAAGGAATGACAACCCGACAACGGCCCAAGAGCCCCAGTCAAAGAAAAGGAAGATACCAAAATCAGCACCCGAATTCTCTCGGGACCCATTAGTTTAGGTTTCTGTTTCTGCATCTTGTAATCTACTGTATTTCCATTTCTGTAATCCTTTGAATTTCAATAAAAAGGGGTTTCCCCACCATTTGATATTTGCAATCTAATTGTCGAAGTTTATTTTGATTAAACTAAAAAAATAATTAATATAATCATTGCATTCATCATTCTCACATCGCGTATTCTTCTTACCTACGAATCTCACGTTTGTGTCTCAGTTCTAGAGTCAAACTGTCTCATTCGTACAATACTCGGGCCAATCTTCAGAAAAAGATGGATGATCTTGAGGAAGAAAACAGAGAGTTGAAAGAAGAGATCGACGCTCTGAGAGAGGATATGAGAAAGCTTCGTAACGACATGCAAGCCATGGCAGAAGCTCAGCTACAAAGGACTGTGATCTCAGAGATCACCTCAGCGCCCATAATGGAGAAGTTTGATCCTAGGTATCAGATGCCGAAAGATCGTCCCTGGGGCATGCCTGTTAACTATATCCCGGAAGGATATGTTCCGCCGATCACTGAAGATCAGGGAATCATAACAAAAGCCGCTGGGCCTGAAGGTTACAAACTTCGGGAAAGCGAAGATGCCAGAGGCATATTGAAGACTCCTGAAGGTTACAAACTTCGGGAAACGCCAAGACTCACTGCCGTAGTCACGGTCCCACCCCCTGTGGTGCACACTGTCCCGGAAGGACAGATTCCACAAATCTCTTATGATAAGAAGGAAACTATGTTTGACCGAATGGATGAATTCCAGGAATAGTTCTTGGAAATGCAGAAGGAACTACAAGCCATTCGCGATCAGGATCTATTTGGAAAGAACGTCGTAGACCTCTGCTTGGTCCCCAATGTGAAAGTTTCGCACAAGTTCCAAGTGCCCGACTTTGAAAAGTACAAGGGTAACTCTTGCCCTCAGAGTCATCTGGTGATGTACGCTCGGCGAATGTCAGCTCAGACGGAGAATCGGGACCTATTGATTCACTATTTTCAGGATAGTTTAACCGGTGCCGCATTAAAATGGTACATGGATTTAAACCGTGCTACGATCAGCACTTTCAGAGATCTTGGCACTGCCTTCGTCCAACAATACAAATACAATTTGGACATGGCACCGGACAGAGATCAACTCAGATCAATGTCACAAAAGGACAAGGAAACCTTTAAGGAGTACGCCCAGAGATGGCGTGAAATTGCCGCTCAGATTTGTCCGCCTCTTGAGGAAAAAGAGATGACAAAGATCTTCTTAAAGACCTTAAGCTCATTTTACTACGATAGAATGGTTGCCAGTGCACCCAGTGACTTCACCGAGATGGTGGGCATGGGAGTTCGTCTTGAGGAAGCCGTCCGAGAAGGACGTTTGATAAAAGACGCTGGATCATCGAGTAGTACAAAAGGATACGGTAGTGCTCTCCCTAAGAAAAAAGAGCAGGATATTGGGAATATCTCTCTCGGAAAGCAAAGGTGACGTTATCAACCAGTAGCAGCTGTAACTCCTGCTATCAGCCCTGCGCCTATTCCTACGTATCAATCTCAGGTTGCGCAGAGCCAACCTAATCAGCAAAGGACACAACAGCCTCTTCAGCAGGCTCGTCCTCCATATAACAACAACCATACAACATGACCATCAGGGTTTGATCCTATACCCATGTTGTACGCAGAACTATTTCCGTTACTACTGGCTAAGGGGCACATCCAGACTAAGTCTCCTCTTACAGTATCGGAAAATCTGCCTTTTTGGTTTAAGGTGGATTAAACATGCCCTTATCATCAAGGAGGACCAGGGCATAACATAGAGAATTGTCTCAATTTCAAATCTGACGTGCAAAAGCTTGTTAGGAGCGGGCTCTTATCTTTCAAAGATACGAATCCCAATGTTCTCACGAACCCGCTGCCTCAACACGAGAAAGCTGCAGTCAACCTGATTGAGAAAGAATTTAACAACGTCTATCAAATTCACGATGTACTCTTATTGAGGACCAATTTGGTCAAGATGCATTGTAGACAGAGTGGATATGGCCATGTGCCACCTCATAATTATCATCAATGTGATGTCTGCTCTAAAAACAACCAGGGACGTTCTATGGTGCAAACAGCTCTACAGGAACGGATGGATCTCGGATGGATCCAAGAGCACCGAGTTCGTGGAGTTAACATGGTCTACACGAACTCCAACATCATTCAGAACCACGATATCCATGCAATGAATGTCAACTTGGTGGCAATGCATTCAAGGCAAAGCCAGTATCATAATCTGCCGCGGCACGATTACAGTTCCTGTCTGACTTGCTTGGTAAACAAACAGGGATACTCTTTCATACGGGAGGCCCTCCAGCATCAGATGGATCTTGGATGGATCCAGGACTACCATGATAGGAATCCCTATCAGATCAATATGGTTCAGATCTTCGATATTCGCGTGATGAATACCAACTTGGTAGAGTTACATGCTGAGCAGGTCCGACTCGGATTCTTAATATCACACGACTATCAAAGCTGTAAAGCAGGTTGCGAAAACAATCGAGGTTGTACCCTTGTCCAGGAGGCACTTCAGCATTTGTTAAATCACTGGTGGATGCCAATATATATGGATGAAGATACTCAGCAAATTAGTATCAATAACGGGAATCCCACTCGGTGTCAAAGTCAGGATGTTCGATCTGTGGAAGCTAACCTAGTGAGGTTACATTGTATTCAAAGTGGGCGTGGCCAGGTGCCACCACACAGCTATGACCGTTGTAGTGTCTATTCGGAAAGTAACCAAGGGTGTTACCTTGTGAGAGTAGCTCTTCAGGGTCAGGTGGATCGTGGAGAAATTCATCCATATCCGGGTTCTGGACCTATCAACTGGACGCTGAACTACCTTGCCAAGCAAGTCGAGGATGTTGTCATGATCTCTGGTCGTCACCAGACCAGGGATGTTTTTACCATCATCCCTCTACTTGACGAATCTAGAATTCCCAATCGGGAACGGATCGAGATTACTTATGATGGTCAGAAAAATCAGAAGGTTTCCATAGTCATCTATCTACCGGGACCACTACCGTATGAATCGGCTAAGCTATCCCTTACAAATACGGTGTAACGACAGTTGAAAATGGAAAGGAAATTCCATTACCCTCCGTCGTGAATATTGCAGACATCAGTCGTGTAACACGGAGTGGTAGAATCTTCAATCGAGGAGTTGGAGAACCTAACAAGGAAAAGGAACTTCAGACAGGAGATCCCGATCCATCAGTCGGTCAATCCAGTAATCCCGGCCTTTCAAAAAATAATGATGAGATGCTGAAGCTCATCCAAAGGAGTGAATATAACATTGTTGATCAGCTGTTGCAGACTCCTTCAAAGATCTCGGTATTATCACTGTTACTCAGTTCAGAAGCCCATAGGGAGGCTCTACAGAAAGTCTTGGAACAAGCCTTTGTGGAACAAGATGTAACAATCAGACAGTTCGATAGCATTTTCTCTAACACCACTTCCTGCAATAATTTGGGATTTAGTGATGAGGAATTACCCGAAGAGGGTCGCCGTCATAACATGGCGCTCAACATTACAGTTAACTGCCAGGACGATGCTTTAGCCAGCGTACTGGTAGACACAGGGCCAGCCCTGAATGTTATGCCGAAGTCCACTTTGATGCAATTATCATTCAAAAGCCCTCCGATGAGAATCAGCGAGGTCGTCGTCAAAGCGTTCGACGGATCCAGAAAAACAGTTATCGGCGAAGTTGATCTTCCCATAACTATCGGTCCTCACACTTTCCAAGTCACTTTCCAGGTCATGGACATCCGGGCAACATACAGTTGTTTATTAGGAAGACCTTGGATACATCAGGCTGGAGCGGTCACTTCGACCCTCCACCAAAAGCTAAAGTTCGTTCAGAACGATCAACTTGTCACAGTCTGTGAAGAACAGGCCTTGCTCGTGAGTAACTTATCATCATCTACTTGTGTAGAACCCGAGGAGGTTATTGGGACGCAGTTCCAAGCGCTGTCGGTGGGCAAGGACAATCAATCTCAAGGAGGAACCTCGATTTCCTCATACAAAGATGCTATCAAAGCGGTCGAGAGTACCGATACAACCGGATGGGGACAGCTTGTCATTCCTATTGACAATAAAACAAAGAAGGGTCTTGGTTTTTCTGCAACCTGTACCCGGACAGCTGCTAACGATGAAAGTCTTCATCCCATTCAGGATTTCTTCCACAGTGGAGGTTTTCTTCACCCAGTGTCTCAAATAGTTCATGCTATCAATGAGGAGGATCCCTCTGACACAGAGGAAGAGTGGAAGTCCTATCTTAACAAGGACGGTTATATGTCTCAGGACGAAACGCAAACTCCTTTTTGCTTTCCTACACAAAGTCCGAGATTTATACCCAGGTCAGACATCGAAATGATATACGGGGATTGTGATCCGGAAGGATGTCGTGCTCTGCCAAACTCATTAGAGAAAGACACTCTGATGAAAGACAACTTTGACCACAACTACTATGGCCCAATGGATGGTCTGCCAATGTGGCAACCTTATCCAGGAGATTTGGGGCAAGAGAGTCAGCCGAACAATGAAAATCAGTTGACCATCATTGAACAGAATACCTGTGTCCCCACCCAGTCATGGGATCAACACTCAGGTCATTCAGAAACTACTCAACATGACGATGAATTTGCAACGTTTGCAGGACTTGAATTCATCAACTATGCTTTTCCCGAGGTCAATGTCATCGAGAGGGATGACTCCTCCAGTTCAAAAGAAGCGTGGGACACGTTGGGACAACCGAGAGGAAAATACGACTATATGGTCAAGTACACCGCTCCCGAAAGCTCTCGTATCAGGCTCGAAGACATCCA
This sequence comes from Lathyrus tuberosus, assembly GCA_022829125.1. NCBI lineage: Eukaryota > Viridiplantae > Streptophyta > Magnoliopsida > Fabales > Fabaceae > Lathyrus > Lathyrus tuberosus. Next base: position 6,307,239 of record JALAZF010000103.1, read on the forward strand.
GCCAACTGGACGGGGAGATACAGCTGAGAGCATAAATGCTATGCAAAATACAACAGAGGAATTCTCCTACGACAACTTTGCCTGGGAGACAGATTCCAATAATCCTGCTCCACCAGAAATTAGCGTTATTTCTGAGGACAAATCAAGGAAGGTGCCAGACTTTGTGATTCACCGAGGAGTTTGCCGCCAATGGGTTGCTGTCGAGGTTCCGAAGATCGTTCATCAGTCAAAGTAATTGCCATCTTTAACCTTTCACCTTGCCCAGCTGAAACGGATGTTTGATAGGGCTCGCTTTCTGTAAATTTCCCTCTTCGCTTAGCCCAAAGTGACAGAGTTTTGTTTTATAGGGCTGTAGTTTCAAGAATCGACTTGTTCATTAATAAAATAACGTCGTTCTGTAATTTCCGCATTAATTGTTGTTTTCTCTTTTCGCTTTTCTCAGAAAATGGTAATCCTAAAAAACAATTCAATAATAAAAACAAGCAGTAATAAAAATAAATACACTGCACACTTTTGCATTTTCTCTATCTCTTCTAAACATGAATCATCACGTCATGCAGATTGCTTGTTTTGAACCCCGTAGAAACATACGATCCGATGCCTTCTCCCAACTTTGAGTTCCCGGTATCTGGGGCTGAAGAAGAAGTTGACAACGAAATTCCAGAAGAGATCTCCCGACTACTCAGACAAGAGGAAAGGTCCATTGAACCTCATAAAGAGCCATTGGAAACGGTAAACTTGGGTTCAGAAAAAGAGTGAAAAGAAATTAGGATTGGGGCACTGCTCAGTCCAACTTCCAAAGAGAGTTTGATAAAGCTTCTCAAAGAATTCTCCAATGTATTCGCTTGGTCCTATCAGGATATGCCAGGGTTGGATACCAGCATCGTGGAGCATCATTTACCGTTGAGATCGGAATGTCTACCAGTAAAGCAGAGGTTGAGACGGACTCACCCGGACATGGCCATCAAAATCAAAGAGGAGGTACAGAAATAGATCGACGCAGGATTCTTTGCTACGTCTGAATATCCTCAATGGTTAGCCAACATCGTACCCGTTCCCAAAAAGGACGGAAAGGTCAGAATGTGTGTTGATTACAGGGATCTGAACAAGGCTAGTCCAAAGGACGACTTTCCTTTACCACACATTGACATGCTGGTAGACAGCACAGCAAAGTTCAAAATTTTCTCCTTCATGGATGGATTCTCGGGCTATAACCAGATTAAAATGGCGCCGAAAGACATGGAGAAAACATCGTTCATTACCCCCTGGGGTACCTTTTGTTACAAGGTGATGTCGTTCGGCTTGAAGAACGCCGGGGCAACCTATCAAAGGGCTATGACTACTCTGTTTCATGACATGATACACAAAGAGATAAAGGTATATGTCGATGACATGATTGCAAAATCTAAGACAGAAGAGGAGCATGTGACCCACCTGTTAAAATTATTCGAGCATTTGAGGAAGTACAAACTCCGCTTGAATCCCAACAAGTGCACCTTCGGTGTCCGTTCGTGGAAACTCTTAGGGTTCATCGTCAGCCAGAAAGGGATTGAGGTCGATCCTGACAAGGTCAAGGCCATTCAAGAAATGCCTTCTCCAAAAACTGAGAAACAAGTCAGAGGATTCTTGGGACGTTTGAACTACATCTCCAGATTCATATTCCTTATGACCGCCACGTGTGCGCCAATTTTCAAATTACTCAAAAAGAACCAGGATTGCGTTTGGTCAGAAGACTGCCAAACCGCCTTCGACAGTATTAAGGAATACCTGTTGAATTCGCCGATTCTATCACCTTCAGTGGAAGAAAGACCACTGATCATTTACCTCACAGTCCTAGAGGACTCAATGGGATGTGTACTTGGCCAACAAGACGAAACCAAACGGAAAGAGTCTGCCATCTACTATCTGAGCAAGAAGTTCACCGACTGCGAGACTCGGTACACGATGCTTGAGAAAACTTGTTGCGCTTTGGCTTGGGCAGCCAAACGTCTTCGCCAATACATGATTCGTCATACTACTTGGTTAATCTCCGAAATGGATCCAATCAAGTATGTCTTCGAAAAGCCGGCTCTCATGGGAAGAATTGCCCGTTGGCAGATGTTGTTATCAGAATATGACATAGAGTACCACGCTCAGAAAGCCATTAAGGGGAGTATTTTAGCCGAAAATTTGGCTCATCAATCGATTGACGATCAAGAATCAGTCGGGTTTGACTTCCCAGATGAAGATGTCATGTATCTAAAGATGAAAGATTGCAATGAACCGTTACCCAGTGAAGGGCCAGAACCAGGTTCCCAATGGGGACTTATCTTTGACGGAGCAGTTAATCATTATGGAAACGGAATTGGGGATATCATTGTTACCCCTCAGGGTACCCACATTCCTTTCACTACCAGACTTTCGTTCAAATGTACGAACAACGAGGCCGAATACGAAGCTTGTATTATGGGTCTCGAAGAAGCGATTGATTTAAGGATCAAAAACTTGGACGTATACGGCGACTCAGCCTTGGTTATCAATCAGATAAAAGGAGATTGGAACACATACCAATCAGGACTGATTCCTTACAAAGACTATGCAAGAAGGTTGTTACCCTTCTTTAACAGAGTCGAGTTTCATCACGTCCCTCGTAATGAGAATCACATGGCTGACGCCTTAGCCACTCTCTCTTCTATGATTAGTGTATGTCAATGGAATGACCTACCTAAGATCGACATAATGCGCCTAGAACGGCCCGCTTATGTCTTCACAATTGAAGCAGTCATAGACGACAAACCTTGGTATCACGATATCAAATGCTTCCTTCAGAAACAAGAGTACCCATCTGGGGCACTCCGAAAAGACAGGAAAACCCTCAGAAGATTGGCTGGAAGCTTCTTCCTGAGCGGTGACACACTTTATAAGTAGAATTTTGACATGGTCTTGCTTCGATGCGTCGACAGACCAGAAGAAGACATGCTTATGAAAGAAATTCATGAAGGATCCTTTGGCACTCATGCCAACGGACACACAATGGCGAGAAAAATTCTGAGAGCAGGGTACTATTGGTTGACAATGGAATCCGACTGCTACAAGTACATGAGGAGGTGTCACAAGTGTCAGATATACTCCGTCAAAATTCATGTACCGCCATCACATCTCAAAGTTCTTTCTTCCCCGTGGCCTTTTTCCATATGGGGAATCGACATGATTGGCTTAATCGAACCTAAGGCTTCAAACGGACATCGGTTCATCCTGGTAGCCATTGACTATTTCACCAAGTGGGTCGAAGCAGCGTCATACGCTAATGTAACCTGACAAGTGGTGGTCCGATTTATCAAAAACAATATCATCTACCGTTATGGTGTTCCGAGCCAGATCATCACTGATAACGGATCTAACTTGAACAACAAGATGATGAAAGAGTTGTGCGCAGAGTTCAAGATTAAACACCATAACTCATATCCCTACCGACCCAAGATGAACGAAGCGGTGGAAGCGGCTAACAAGAACATCAAGAGGATCGTTCAAAAGATGGTTGTAACTTACAAAGATTGGCACAAGATGTTACCCTTTGCTCTTCACGGTTATCGCACATCTGTCCGCACTTCAACAGAGGCAACCCCTTTCTCTCTAGTATATGGCATGGAGGCAGTTCTCCCCATAGAAGTAGAGATCCCATCAATCCGGGTATTGATGGAAGCTAAGCTTACAGAAGCTGAATGGTGTCAAAGTCGACATGACAAACTCAATCTGATCGAAGAGAAGCGAATCACGGCACTATGCCACGGTCAGTTGTATCAGCAGAGATTGAAGAGGGTGTTTGACAAAAAGGTCTGACCTCGTGTCTTCAGGAAAGGAGACCTCATGCTCAAGAAGATACAATCATTTCTCACTGACTCTCGGGGCAAGTGGACTCCGAATTATGACGGCCCCTATGTGGTCACGAAAGCTTTCTCAGACGGTGCCTTGAGACTTGCAACCATGGACGGAGAGGAATTTGCCTACCCCACGAATGTTGATGTAGTCAAGAAATACTTCGCCTAAAATAAATATAAAAAAAACATCTCGGTGGATTGAAAACCCGAAAGGGCGGTCCAGGCAAAAGTTAGAGACATGAAAAAATCATCCCGATGGATTGGAAATCTCAAAGTACAATCCAGGCAAAAATTAGGGATAATGGCAAGTAACTATGTTCAACAGAGGCAAGTCCCTCAACAACAGTTACATCATCCATCGGAGGAAAACTCCAGTCAAGGTCATCTTCGACAGAAGCTCAGGATGTCCCGAATTCAAAGTTGGTAGAAGGATAGTGGTTGTTATGTTTCAACGTAGACCTTTTTCCCTGTAAATTACCATTTTCAAACTTTGTATATACTCTTTGGAATCACACGTTTGGCTGATCTCCATCTTATCAATAAAATTTGAGCCCTTGTGCTTTTGTTTGTAATTCTTATTTGTTTTAGCCTTACAGAACAACATTTTAATATGATCAACGATTCTTAAAATGAAACAAAAATGAATTTACTTGTTAAAACTTTTTCTGCTTTTAAATTAAAGATGGCAATTGCTTTTGGCTGTCGAACATCGAAAGAACGTCGATTGCGTCTCCAAAGGCATTTGAATTTCAAAGTGCAGAATCAAAGTACTCCTTCTAGACCATTACGCCTGAATGAAGGATCAACTGTGTCAGAGACCATGTTTCGTCTGACATCCTCGGCCGAGTTCTTATCTCCTAAGCCCGACCAACATAGCTCCCAACAGGGACTATCTTTCCTAAGCAAGGTGGAATTGCTATTCTGAACCAGCGGTACTTCTTCGCCCCACTGTGGCCGAGTATCCAGTCATGTTCATCCTTTAGTCTGTATGTTGCATCAGTTTTGTCAGCATATACATACATACATCATGCATTTTACTTGCATTCGCATTCATATTGCATCACTATCACTCTAGTCGGTCTTGTCCCCTAGTGATAACGGTCATCTCAATCGAGTTGCCAGTTTTTTCCTCGTTAGAAAGTGTCGCGTCTGAACGACCTCGCCTCCAGTTTATTTCTGGATTGAAGTTGGGTCCCCGACCACTTTGATAACTTGAACCTCTAAAAAACCAGAGAACCTTCAACAAATGTCACTCTTCGCCATTGAAGATGATATCCTTGCTTTCCCGGATTAAATAAAATCCCCAGAGAAAGCCTCTTAAGCAGAGATTTGGCAGTACAACAGTTTTTCTCTGAAAAAACCCGCTGATGAAAAGGTCATCAGCACCTCAAAATTGGATCACATCATATGGCATTTCTCCGGGAAGATCCCGAGAAAAGTATGATGTAAGACCCCAAGCAGAAGCAGTCTCCCAAGAGACTTGCTTTCCCCAGTAGAAATAAATGGCATCTCCAACAGAGAAGTTTATGCAACTCTACAACTTAGATGATTGGGTTCCCCAGCAAGTCTGATGTCGAAACCTTTTCCGTCAAATGACATCTCTCCAGGAAAATTCAGCGAGAAGTTTGAGGAAAACCGCTACGCATGACATCCCTTCTCAATAAATTTTATTGACAAAAGAAACTAAGACCAGTTCCTTGGTAGGAAACCAAGATCAAGGGGAAGTTTATTTCAGAAACTAAGACCAGTTCCTTGGTAGGAAACCAGGATCGAGGGGAAGTTTATTTCAGAAACTAAGACCAGTTCCTTGGTAGGAAACCAGGATTGAGGGGAAGTTTATTTCAGAAACTAAGACCAGTTCCTTGGTAGGAAACCAGGATTGAGGGGAAGTTTTTACCTTTTCTAAGCATCATTGCTTAGCAAAAGAAGATGAATGTGCGAGCTGCCATTCATAGCCATCAAAATTTCGGGTATTCCGATACTTAATCCTCTTGCACCCCGAATGCCCGAATACCTTCGCCATTCACACCTTCGTGTCCAAGAAGATTAAATAGGGGCATCTGTCATACCCCAAATTTTGACCACTAAGAGTTCCCATCATTGTGTAAATCATCAGCACAATATAGATGTACCTTTGTACCTCATTAGTCTCCCCAAAGATGGGTGAGCGTTCACTACAATCAAACTAGGGTTTCAAACCCTCTCAGAGCCTTTAGACAAATGATCAATCAAGGAATGACATGATATTCAACTTGTCTAACCTCTCAAACATCCACAATGGATCAAGAGGACTCCCACATCAAGAATTAAGCACAAGAGTGCAACATTTCAAGTGGATCAAGCCTCAAGTTCATCTAATACAAAGTCAACTGACGCAGAAAGTCAAAGTTTGACTTTTGGTCAACTTTGAGCTTCACAAGCCATTACTCAAGAAAATATGATGGATGATTTAATTTGATCAAATTTAAATCAAGAAATCACGCAAAATTGCAAAATTGATCAAATTGAAAGAAACTTAGAAATTTTTTCTAAGTTAAAATCATGTTCAAGTGCACAACTTTTCAAGGTTGTAACTATTGACCCAAGCATCCATTGGTTTTGCGTAAGGGCTACTTTTAAAGAGGGTATTTGATACTTCAACATTGTAGAAGGAATCAACTCAAAATATCATAAGGATTGAAAGATATAAGTGATCAAAGTTTGGAATTCATAATGTCTGATGTTCTGACATTGCATATGACATCGCTAATATTTTTCCAGCAAGAATGTCCCAACTTCAAGGATGTTTTTCTCCATGATCCAAGTTGATTCAAGCCAAACCTTGAACATCAAAGTTGAAGTACGTTATCTCAGCTTTCCAGAAAGTTGTAGAACGTCCTTGTAGCATACTCGAGCAAGGAGATATGATTTTTGCAAAAAGCATTGATAAAGCAGAATTTTCATGACATATTTTAGGACAGATTTGACTACACAAGTTCAAGACCATTTTTGATGACTTTGTAAGCTGAACCGAGACCAAAGTCAAACATCAAAGTTAAAGTATGTCATCTCAGCTTTCCATAGAGTCCCGGAACAGCCATTAATTCAACTTGAGCAAGAAGTTATGGATTTTACAACAAGGCTTGCTGCAGCTGATTTTTAAGACATGTTTCAGGATAGATTTGCACATTCCTTGTGCCACACAAATTTCCAAGCCTTGTCATCACTTTGGACACACCTGAGGATCAAATTTAAAGGGGGCAATCACTGAGCCAAGCCTCCAAAGTCCTTGGAACAAGAAGTAGCATGCTATTCCTAAAAATCCCTAAAAGAGGGACAAGAATCCAATTTTTGATTGGAGCATTCAATGGAAGCATCAAGGTGGCATGGACTGAGTCATTCTCAACTGAATTCAGTCAAGACTTATCCAAGACCAAGGGAACCACAGCCCTGTGCCCTAACCTCTAGTCAATGGCTAGAGGAGACTTGGATTCTCATTGGACAACATTGGCCAAACCTCTGCTGCAGCCACCATTCATTATTGCTGCAAAAAAAAACATGTTCTACTATAAATAGAGCTCATTGTGCTCAGTTTGAGTACACCAAAGCCATCAAACAGATGCTTTCCTCAAAATCTCTTCTTTCACCTCAAATTTGCCTTCCAAAGCAAGTAATTCTGAGTTTTTGAGTTAGAGAGCAATTCCACTTAAACTAATCACACACACACCTCATATATATCATATGCAAGCTGCGTAAACTAGATAAAACCTAAAAATGGCACTTTTTTGCATTTTTCAAGCCATGTCTTGATTAAGTCACTTACCAAACCAGATAAAACCTCAAACACACTCCAAATATCATCCTTGAACTATCCCAAATGGTTCCCAACATCTGGAACACCATTTGAGGGAGTTGCTATTTTGGTCACTTTTAACCCCTTTTGCAAGAAAGGGACAGTTTGTGTTTTTGCAGGTACCAGTTGATTCCAACCATCCTAAAAGCTTCTAAGAGGTCATTTGAGGGTGTCCAAAGCATCAAATCATTTCTGGAACAAAGCACTTGGTAGGTTGCGCAAAATCTCCAAAAAAAGAGGTAAAATTCATAACTTGAATTCTTTGAATCATGCTTTCCTTTGATGTCCACATACATGCATCATATTGAACAATTCTTAAAGAAAAAATGTAGTCCTTAATGTGTATGTTATGATCCTCCTACTGTTTGCACTTTAACATGTTTATATATGGAGTTTATGTTGTTTTAAACTTAAGGTGCAGATCTGGTTTTTTGCCTTGTGTGTGCTGTACATTAAGTTTCAGTATGTATGAGTAATACCATTGAACTCCTTGCGAAAAATTGGTCAAGATAGGTTCTTACGGATTTCAATTTCGTTAAAAATTGAGAGAGTTATGAATGTTTGAAAATTTGATAAGCAAAGATGTTTAAACTTAAGGTGCAGATCTTGTTTTTTGCCTTGTGTGCAATGTACATTAAGTTTCAGTATGTATGAGTGATACCATTGGATTCCTTACGAAAAATTGGTCAAGATAGGCTCTTCCGGATCTTAATTCCGTTAAAAATTGAGAGAGTTATGAATGTTTGAAGTTTGATAAAAAGATGTTGAAAATCAGGGTGCAATTCTGGTTTTTGTCTGATGTCGAATGTGATGTTGTGACATCGTCCCTTTTCTCTTATATTCAAAACTCATGAGTGATGTCTCATGAGTGATGTTGTGACATCACATTCCTCTTTTTCTTAGTTTATCTTCAAAACTCAACCAATTCTTTTACATAGCAAAAATCATCATTTTCAAAATTTGTTTTACACACTTCTTATTCATACTCCATAATATTTTAATCCACCAAAAAATCACAAAAAATATTATTATTTGATATATTTTTAATATATTCAAAATTATTGTTTTAAATTGTTTTAAATGCTTTTAAAATGATTTCTTTTTCTTGATTTTTAAAACCAAAATGATTTTAAATATTCATGTGGATAAAATACTTTTTCATAAACCTTAATCATTGTTTATAACATGATTAATGATTTTATTTGATATTTTTTTATCATTTTTTACTTGATTTTTCTTGGAAAAATGCCCTTTAAAAAATGAAATTAGGGTTTTTGATTAATTCAACCCTCATCAAACTTTTTCAAACACTCATGGGCCTCTAATAGAGTGTAAGACCCAATCCTTTTTTTTGACCAAATCATTTTTGGGCCTCAGTGTATTGTATAAGTCCAGATACCGTAAAAAACAAACGGCGCGATCGTCGCCTTTTGAAAATTAATCTTTTGGGCCTCTCCTAGAGCTATAAGACCCATTCAAAACTTTTGAGCCTCTAATAGAGTGTAAGACCCAACCCCCTTTTAACCAAAACATTTTGGGCCTCACTTATTGTATAAGTCCCTCTGCGTCAAAAGAAAACCTCGGCGCGATCACCATTTTAAACGGAAAAGTCAACTGGGTCTACCCTCGTGTTATAAGCCCCACTCTTTTTCTTTAAAACCTTTTTGGGCCTCTTGAGAGAGTGTAAGACCCATCCCTTTGTACAGAAAACCTTTTTGGGCCTCAGTCACTTGTATAAGTCCCTCTGTACAAATTCAAACAGTGCACTCACTGATAAAACCCTAGGCCTCTCCTTGAGCTGTAAGCCCCAAATCTTTCTTTTTCAAAGCACTTCCTCCTTTGATTTTGAAATATACTGTTGTTTTCAATCTTTCTTTGTTGAACAACTAACCAAACAGCATGGAAGCTCTACAACCGAGTAAGTGCTTATCCGCTTTCATTTACCGCTTTCATATACATATAACTGTATTGTGGGGCTGTTTCACTGTAAGTCTTCTTTCATAAACTCATATCAACTATGTAATAATAGTATAGATATTTAGAGTTTCCCCGACAACTACGTCTAGAACTAGGTGACGCCGTTTCGTTTATTCGTAGAAATAGACAACTAGATCCCCAATAGGATCACCAGATACAGTCTTCTCTTCGGATGTCCTCATTAGGAATTGTCAAGAAACTCTACTCCCAGAGATGAATGTATTCTCCGTGAATGGCATCTTTGAGTTTCTTCCAAATTCTCGAACTTTCCTGGCTTGATCTATTCCTTGTGAATAGCCTGTCTTGAATTTCTCGGGGTTTGGGGACCCACGGGCTTCTTAAAAGCATCGGCCTCCTCTTGGGCATCGTACAAGGACCCACAGGCTTCCTAAAAGCAACCCCGCCTCCTCTTGGGCTTAGTACAAGGACCCTACGGCTTCTTAGAAGTCTTCACAACCTCCTCTTAGGCTTCGTATAATGATCTCTTCCTCCGGGAATGATAGCCTCATCTTAGGCTTCGTACAAGGACCCGTCGGCTTCTTAAAATTTTCCAGCCTCCTCTTGGGCTTCGTACAAATTGTCCCGATGACCTCTTAGAGGTATAGGAACAGAACTTAGTCATCTGCATAGAACAGTCCTTTCAAAGGGTCTACTACTGTTTCTCAAAGCATAGTACAAAAGATGAAACTCTAGACTTGGACAGTCTAATTTCCTTGAGTCTCAAAGACATTCTCAAGGGACCCCTTCGTTAAATAGGAAGGAAACCCGTAGACTCGGACAGTCTCAATACCTTTCGGATTTCCCACTTCCTTAAAGAACGGGAAATATCCCTGGTCCTCAAACCAAAAATCCCTGAGTACAACATTACTCATATAAGAACTGATTTTCTCTTTAAATCAGCATACTGGACCTGTCACTCAACTGAAACAGCGCCATAGCCTCCTCTTAGGCTTTGTATAGTGATCCTTCTCCAGTGAAGTTAGCCTTCTCTTGGGATTTGTACAATGATTCTCCCCAGCGGAGTCAAACAACGTTTAGCCTCTCTCTCGGGCTTTGTACGAGACACATAAGAGACTCCCTTGTTGAGTCAATCACCTCTTTCGCCTCAATCTCGGGCTTTATACGAGATACAAAAAGGTTCTTATTGAGCCAAACAAATTTCAACCTCCATCTCGGGCTTTGTACGAGATACAAAAACACTCTCTTGTTGAGTATAAATCACTCTCCTGTAGAGTCAACCTTTTTAGCCTCTCTCTCGGGCTTTGTACGAGACACATAATAGCCTCCTCTTAGGCTTTGTATAATAAAACCACTGGTTGGTCCAATCAACCTTTTAGCATCAAAGTTGTGCCTTGTTCACAATACACAAACATCAACAACTCCTTCCCCTTCATCTAATCGTTGTAAGCGGCAAGCCTCTGGATCATCTACATCCATGCCACTGTCCCTCTTTTAGCATGAGAAATTCCTAAGGAAAGATAGCATTGCTCTACACTGAGTTAAAGTCTTCTCCTTCAGGTTAAAAATCCCCTATAAAGGAAATTATGGCATTGCCGGATTCACACATCCCAGTTAAAGTAATTCTCCTTTATAAATAGTTGTGACAAACAAACCCCTCTTTAGAGATGAAAAATTCTCTCTAAAGTCAAATAGACTTTTCAGCTTCACATCTTGGGCTTTGAACAAGATACAAACTACCTTTCGCTTCACGTCTTTGGCTTTGAACAAGACACCAAAACAACGATTTCCTCCCATAGAATAGGAGGAACTACGAACGCTCTGATTTCCCTGTTTCGGTAAACGGGAATACGTAGGCATAAGATTGAAAGAAACAATCTTAGCGAGCACACAAAACAAAAACCCAAAATCCCATACTCTCACATATCTATCAAGAAGCATCCGTCCTAACATCTAAACCTCCCACCACTTTTAAAAAAAATAAACCCGATAAAGACCCCGAATCTTTGTAGCATCTGTAACCTAACAGACCACTGTTTAACCTCAGTTTGCAAGCAGGGTTAATTTGAGACATCTATTTCCCTTCCTTCATCAGATTTAATAGGATAAAAAATGAATCGAGCTGTAGATACCAAAGAGCGGTAGTGCTTCGCAACCACATCAAAAAACCGCTCGCTACAGGACGACCGAAAGCGAACTCGAAAAGAAAGACCCAGCCGAAGATGGACTTTCCAACCCAAGATAAGTAGAATCAACGGATCTACAAAGATAACTCCGCTGGGGAATAGAGAAATCTAAACAAACAACTCTGCGGGGGAGCGTAAGGAGGACCGACAAGAATGACGAATCCACTGGTTACGGTGTAATGTTAAACAACATCTCCTGAATTTGTTACTTTCTGCTAGGGAAAGGAACTGGTAAGGAAATCAAACCTGGCTTATGCTTCGAATGCATATGTTTGAATTTTGCCGTAATGCTCCACACGAAGTGGAAATGCTACGCATTTGGGAGGATGCCATGCAAGAATGCTTATGCAATGCAAAAGAGGTGCCTCAGCAAAATAAATGCTGAAGGCGAAGGCAAACTCCACTGGGGACGACAAAATAAATTGTCCTCCGAAATAAGAGACCCTGCTGAGAAAGAATTCATTCTGCTGAGGAAGACATTGATCATAAATTCTGCTGGAGATGAAAGCTCCGAGAGAAAACCCACTCTGTTGGGGGATATCAAGATCAACAACTCTGCTGGAGATGGACGAAACTCCGAGAGAACACCCACTCAGCTGGGGATTTCAACTGCTGTTGAACAAACCACTGTGAAGATCACCGCCAAACTCTGCCTGGGGAGACAAGTCAATAATTTTGAACCTTCTTGGGAGATGCTCTTACCTTTACCCTGTCGGGGAATATTAGTACTTTTACCCTGCTGGGGATACTAATCGCCAACAAACTCTGCTTGGGGATGGAAACCAAATACTGGAAATGGAAACTCCTCCGTTGGGGATCACCAAATACTTCAGAACTTGGATTTGATGCCTGCCAAAAACGATTGAACTTAAGGCCTGCTGGGGATACCAATCACCACCAGACTCTGCTTGGGGATGTCGGTGAGCTTAATCTGCTGCTAGGGAAATAACTTTACCCTCACCCTGCTGGGGATTAGATCAAACCGTTGTCGGTGAGACTATATTTTCTAACCAACTGAGGGAAGTAGACCCCATGACTCTGTGGGGATAATAACATCTTTGTCCACGAATCTCCTGCTGGAGATACAACAACATCCACCTTAGAGCAATCAACTTCTGAATGCTTGCTGGGGAATAATAATCCAAACACAACTTCGGCTGGGTATACAATCCTCTGTACTCCTGCTGAGGGGGTCGATCCTCTTATATGCTGCTGAGGGGGACGATCCTCAACGACTCCGCTTGGGGAATCACTTCTTTATACTCTGCTGAGGAAGACAATCCTCGATACTTTGACTGAGGAGAGCAACAAACTGCTGAGGACGATCAGACTTCAAAGTTGGGGAGAGCAGCTCTACTAGGGAGGTACCAATGAAGATTGGACTTTGAATTACTTGAGATGACTAGATCTGATCGTTGAGGAAGAGAACACTCTGACTCCTCATCATCTTCTTGACGATATTCTATTGTCTTACCCTGCTGAGAGTGAGGATTCCATCTGTACTGCTAGAGATAAGAAACCTTCATAAAATCCCTTTTCGCACATAGGACAATTCTCTGCTTGAGGAAGAATAACAATTCCCACACCTTGCTGGAAAAAGATACCCTCTGGCTCTTTGCTGGAGGGAAAGGACTCCAAAAGTCCCACACTGGGAACAACTCAGTGCTTCAAGTTTCTGCATATTGATTGTCAAGAGCGAAACACAGTTCCTTTAACTCTCCACCTTGCCCCAAACCACAGGGTCTATTTGAAGCAATCATCTTAAGAGGATTTTACAGAAGACCTGGCGTTCAACAATGCCCCACGGTCTTCAAACTCTTAGAGATGTATCTGGTCTGGACATAACTGTCCCATGCTTCATGATTCATGAAGTAAACCACCTCGAGAGGGTTCGTAATGACCTGAAATGTTCTGCCACAGTATTCTGAACCTTGCAGAGGTGCTATTGATTGACTATGTTCTGAAGGGAAAAACTTCTCGCGCCCTTAAAGTGACCTGCCCCAGTACAAGCCTTGCAGTACATTTGTCTCTGACCGACTAGTCTTCGAGAGATTTACCGAATCTCGACGTGATTGCCCCAGTTTACACGTTTGTGGAGAGATTTATCAGGATCTCGACATAATTTCCCCAGTTCGAAGAAATTTTCTCAACATGAATGTCCCATGGTTGATTGTATTCTGAAAAGACCTTCTCAACTTGAATGCCCCAGCTAGGCTACATTTTGAAGAGATTTCCCGGTGTGGTTGTCCCAGATTGGTTACATCTCAACACAAATGGCTGGGAACGCCTTTTTTCCACATAATCTTTCAGCAACACGTCCTCTGGAGTCTCAGGCGCCTCAACTTGGCCAGTTTAAGCTTCTCGACTGATGTTCATCGTGTAAGCTTCTTTGATGTCAAACAAATGTATGCAAGCAGAAAATATTTATTCTGAGAATGATTATTCAAATGCAACACATATGTTAATCTTGAAGTCCTTATTGAAAATATGTCGCACAACCGAGCTACGACACTTATTTTTGAAAGGAAAACAATACGCATAAGCAACACCAACAAAAATCTTATTAGCACAACTCATGGGAGTCAGGAATGCTATCTCGTTGAAGTACGCCTTCAGACTAAACCCTGTTTCAATTAGGACTTTTAAGGGTTGTAGCGTGGCCTGGTTCGCGGTTTGAGAAAAAAGGATTTATGGCTCAAAGTTTATTGGTACCCACCCACTCTTCATGATATTCTCCAGTCCTATGTTCAGCTAATTTGACACAAGAGCTCGTCTCTCAAAAGGTTTCCTGATTTTTAGGAAATCCATGCCACTGATGATTCGACACCTGACAAGGTTTTGGACTAACAGTCGCCCCTTTTTGTCTTTTGTGTCTATAGTCACACGACTTTGTTCTTATCGAGGATTTTCTTTGTAATCCTTTTGGCTTTTCGCTTTCTCGTTTTTTTGCTTTTTGTTCCCTAATTTTTGCCTGGACTGACTCTTTTGAGTTTTCAATTTTGAAGTCCAGCGGGATGCCTTAACTTTTGCCTAAGTCACTTGCTTTCAAGTTTTTCGACTTAGCAGGCTTTTTCTTTTTACTCTTTTTTCTCTTTTGTTTTTTTTGAACAAGTCGTGTGACACCGTTTTTCCTGACTTGTTTGAAAGGGTTGTGACTGTTTCACTCTTCAGTTGGTGAGGAGTAACCATTGTGGTTCTACACCTCTTAACCTCTTGATAGTGGAATGGAAGGTAATGGATCCTCAGACATACACTCCTTCTGAAAGTTGAACACTTGGTTAAACTAACTGACGCCTACCCTGCCCCTGGGTTAAAATTGAGGGTTTTTCATTTTCAGAAAGAACTCCTACTACTAGGCTCAAAGGGGTTGACAAAGGTCTATCTCCTTATCTCTCCAGTGTTTGTGAATTGGAAACAATGCCTGTACATCCTTAACAGGGTTTTATCCAAAAGCGTACCATTAGAAATCTGCGTTCTTATTTCGTCATCCTCCCTCAAGAGTTCTAGACAAGAAAGGTTGGTATTGCAGTGCATAAAACATGACATGAGTGCATAAAAGTAAGATACTTCAGGAACAACACATCATTGTATTAAAATCAACATTCAAACACAAACAAGTTTTTACATGCAGACAATGTTTAAACAAACAAAGGAAAGCTACATATGAAAATGCGTTAAAGGAAGCTGATGATTGCCATTGTTGAGGAGACTTGACTCCGTCTAGACTTATTGCTTCTGATGACGCTCCTGCAATCTGGTGCTTACTCTGACAAAGAAACTTCAATCCAAAGGGGTACCATCTGGCGTGATGACCTTTGAGTCGATCAAGTCTTGCACCTTGTGCCGGAATACATTACAGTCGTCAATTATGTGCCCAAACATTCTCGAATGGAACTCACAGCTAGCGTTCATGTCAAAGTCCGGAGGGATAGGGTACGGTACCGGCGTGGTACTCCTCGTTTGAATCAGAGAGTTCTTGAGCAGACGAGCAAACAACTGACTATAAGGGATAGGAATAGGATCAAATATCCCCTTGGGCCTTCTTGGTCTCGGTTGCCCCATGTTACTGATAATTCTGCTGTCGATGCTGATTTGGGCGTCTCACCTGCGCTTGCACTTTCCTTTCCGTATTTGGCTGAGGCACAAACAAAGGTTGCTGACGTAGAGCTTCTGCAGCAAAAGGTGGCGGAGAAAGTCCATGACATGAGGTGGATCCTGCAAAGAAGGGAGGAGTCTCCACTTCTGATGAGAACTTGATTGCCCCTGAATCAATGAGTTCTTGGACCTTATGCTTGAACCTTGTACAATTCTCAACATTGTGACCAGGTGCCCCAGCGTGGAAGTCACACCTAGCATTCATATTGGAACCCAAAGAAAACCCTATCGGAGTTGGTCCTAGAGTGACACGCTCGACTAGTTTAAGCTCGAGCAAATAAGAAAGTAGCTGCGCATACGGCATTGGAATGGGATCAAACTTCCTCTTAGGCCCCTCTGACTTAGGATCCTCACGAGGAGCAGGGAGTGATTGCCGAGGAGAAAGCTCAGAAACTTCAGATTGTGGAGGGGATTCACGAGGAAATCCACGATCTAGATCAAATCCCAAAGAGATGGGAGGAGTAAGGACCTCTGTTGTGGAAGCGAGCACATGATCGTTTTCCTTCTTTAACACTGTTTTCAAGATTTCCATGACCAAGCCCATCGAGTCCTCATCTGATTGACTTCCTCTCTTAGCAATTTCTGTTCTTGGGACACGACCAGCATATCTTCCCCAAATTGCCTCATCTGAATCTTCATTTCAGTCACCTCTACACGGAGTTGTTCCATGGCTATCCTCTGGTTACCACAGGCTGAGTAGAATACCGATGAATATGTTGGTCGGCAATCCTGTCGGAGAGAGGAGAACATAAGAAATCCAGAGAATCCGAGATAACCTGCTATGCAAAATGAGATGATTATGCAAATGCAAATGCAAACATGTATGAACATTATCAAGGCGATCTATCCATTGATTCCAGTTTCAACAACAAAAGAGAACTGAATTCCTGATCACATAAAGAGAGTAAGCATCTGTTACAACACCAGTCTGAATAAACATAAACAAAAACCCCGACCAACAAGCCTGGCGGTGATCCCGGAAATACAAAGAAAACAACAGCAGGGAAACTAAGGCATATCATCAAGACTCAACCGTGCTAGAATTCCCCATTCGTCATTCTTTTTGCACCAATTCTGCATTTCCTTGAGAAGCTTCTTGGTATTAGGATGCTCTGGTCTCCGAATCAACTCCTGAATCAAAAGATTCCTCCTGTGCAAGATCCCTGTTAAATAACGACTATGCAATTCCCAATCATCTTCTCCAGAAGCTCCTTAACATGTATGCAAGCTTGATCAAACAAGAACTTCAATAAGAAACACTTAGCTCCTTGTTTCTCCACAATATTACTGCTCAGAGCGGATTCACCAATATGAAGGGCAATAGCCATTTCTTTTATCCCAGGGCGTTCTTCAAAAAAGAATACTATGTCATGCCTGATGGGGATTCCCAAAATAAATGAGAACTCCTCCAACGTTGGAGCCAAGATATAATCTGGGAAAGTGAAACAGCGCAAAGACGGATCATAGAACTAAAGAAGTGTATGAATGGCATCCTTCTCATACTTGGAGATACTGTAGACAAACTTCAGAAGTCTCCCAAACTCTCCACCAAACTCTGTACGAACTCCGGGACCAGCCATACTAATCAGCTTGTGAATCAACGTAAAGGTCGGGTCTGGGAACGAATAAGCAGCAGTCTTCTTTCTCTGGACGTCCATGTTAAGGCAACCTCAGAAAACCGGAATCAAGAGTAAGATGCAAGCCCTGAAAAATGTCAAACATGTTAGAATGCAAGAAAAATGATATGCACATGCAAGCATGGGATCAAGGCATCACTGCTGGATGTGCTGTGCTGCTAACTGAACGAGAACCACAACCCAGAAAACCAGAATTCTAGAATACCGAACCACTGAGATAACCAGAAACCCAGATAATTAAACACTGATGAGAAATCCAGAAAACTAGGTAGGTTGAAGGTTTCAGTTTCCTGCAAACCTGCAAACACCCTTCCCCTCTCACATGTGGGTTCTAGAAAGGCGAGGATCCTCAATATCACGGGCTCTCAGGTCGAGAAATGATGATACGTTCACCATTTCTGGTTTGGCATCATCATCAATCGAGGAGGCCTCAACTGATTCCCCTAAAAAAAATAAGGCCATCCTATGCGAGTCCCTCAGCATTGGGTCCTCGGATCGAGAATGTGCAATGGGTTTTCCATGGAACGTGGTCTGCCACTGTCACATCTCGGGAAGAGAGGCGCAACTGAGGTATCGGAGAAACGGTCACCAGAGTCGACAGCTCTCTAGATCAACACCCTAACATGCGCAAGACACACGTCAGAATGCGTCCCAAGATAGCCTCGTCTGGTTGTGAATTTCATGAACACACAAATGTACCAAGCGGGCACGAAGGTCCCACTACTCTCCACTCTAGTCCTAGGGTGTACTCAAGCCTGGGTATTGGGCTTATCTCTCAGAACAACCCAACCTGCCAAGCAGAAACCAGCCAGCACAGCACAGCAATATCCAGTATGACTGTAATAAAATGAAATGCAATGCAGTAAAAGCTGTAAAACAGTAATATACAACATAATAAAGCACAACAAATAAACACCCAACGAAAAACAAACAAGCGCTAGGATCGACTCGCTAAAGGGGATGGACCAGTAAGAGGTCAACCAGATTCCCCAGCAGAGTCACCAGTTGTCGCTCCCGAAAGATTCGCATCCTACGGTACAAACGCGAGAGTGGCGCAGAAAACACATAGTCGCCAGCAATGTGTATTTATCCCGAGAAAGGGAAAGGAAACACTGCATAAACCTGAAGAGAAAGGGGAAAGACATGGTCATCGCAACCATAGTCCGAGTTCGGGAGTCGGTTATGCAAGGGGAAGGTGTTAGCACCCCACGCATCCATCGTACTCGATGGTATCCATGCTTGTTGTCTAAACGGAGGGTGAGTTGTCCTACTATCTATGGCTGAACAAAAGAAAACGGGGATGGGGGTGACTAAGACGGACTCGGTAGGACATATTCGATGCCCTAGGCCTACGTACTCCCTCAGTGCAATGGGAAAGTCAGAGTCAATGTAGTTCGGACGGGAACTGTGGAGGAAGGTTGCTCACCAAGACAATCGCTGTCTTGTGCCTACATATCCTCAATCGGACGAGAGAGAGGAATCAGAGCTAATGTAGTTCGTGGGTACGGCCACGGATTGGTAAGTGTTTTTTATGAGCGACGTTAGATTCGCGTCCGGCAGTTAGGGTCGATGCCTGTTTGCGACTCAGACGGAAGGTAACGTGCTCTTTTCTGAAAATGGTCTGGAACCAAACAATCCCGAAGGATAAAAAGATTTGAATTTGTTTTTGTGTTTTTTAGACAGAAGTGTTTTTTTGTAAGTTAGTTCATAACTTGCATTGCACCAAAGTCTAGGGCACAGGGACGAATACTTAACGAATCGTCCCAAGACAGGACGCTCGATAAGCACTCTAGAAAGATGAGAGGAAGCCCCTCATTTCTCATTCCCCACGCTTAAGGCTCGTGCGCAATACACTTTATCTTTATTAAGTGTTTTCAAGAAGTTTTGAGATGAGAAGAGAGAAGACACAAAGGAAACTCTAAAGGGAAACTAAGAGTCTTAATGTTATCATGCATGGATGACCTATGGTTAGTGAGGCTTAGGAAGGACAACTACCTAAAACCTAATGCTAATCCTACTCCAAGCTTAATCAAAAATTAAGTTGGACTAGGTAGCTCTAAAGGGAGAGAATCCAAGACTTAAACAAGTCTTGAGATTCATGGGAGGAAGAGAGTGAAAGAGAAGAATGAGAAAGAGAAGGAGAAGATGAGATACAATAAATGGCAGGAAGCACATCACATCATAAATGTCCAACTCAAATCATCAAAAATGTTTCAAAGCTCAATGCAAAACAATTCAAGTAAGCATGCAAAGATAAACATGAAAAAAGGCAAGCATACTTGTATAAAATGCACAATTAAGCATACATGGACTTCATATCAAAATGAAATGAGAAAGATAAGATGAAGATGAGCGTAAGTCAGAACCAAGATCATATTATCATCAACAATTCACATATCCAAAAATGATTCACATCATGAAGCATTATGATCCAAAGAAGTCCACAAAAGGAAAGGTAATGATATTCATCATACAAGTCAAACCAAATGCATTCAACTATGCTCAAGTGAAATGAAAACCAAGTAAGGAACTCAAGGGGCAGTAGCATATGCATCAATATCATACCAAAACCAAACTCAAGTCATACAAAATCAACTTGTGTAAAGAAGTGTCAAGATATAGTCATGCATAAGTCACTTAAGCACAAATAATCAAACATATATCAAATGACATTCAAAAATTGTGAAATTAAAACTAAAATTACCTAAGTCAGAAGCCAATCACATGTCAAAAGATCTCACAAAAATTCACAAGTTAAGTACCTCAAACAATTAGGCAAAGATCACATAGGAACCATGAACCAATATGCAAAGGATAGGGACTAAAAGGAAATATGCAAAGAGTTTAAAAATGTGAGAAAAATATTTTTAGGAACCTCAACATGTCCTCTAACAGATGCAAAAAGAATGAGATGCAAATCATGTATATATGATGAGAACAAAAATCAACAAGGCAGGGTGTGCATACATGAAACAATCCACAAAGAAATTAAACAAACAATTAAATCAAAGGCACAAAATAAAATAAAAATGAAAAATAAAATTTTATAAAATTTTATAAAACCCAAAATATGCTTCATGATTTTTTTTCATAATTTTTGGATGCTTAAAACTATTTTTAAAAATTAAAAAGCAAAATGCAACAATTAAAATGAAATAAAATGAAAATAAAAGCCAGGGGGTGCAAACAGCAAGGGAAGCACGTTCAATACACCAAATGGGCTGAAGGGGGAGGTGTGGATATCAAGCCCAAGTCAAAAGACCCATCAGCGAAGTCAACACACCCCACATAGAATTCAGTCAACAAATAGGATTCACACAAGCCATCTGATTGATCCAACGCTCCATATCAAGTCAAACAAATCATTAGGTAGCCATGATGAAAGGTACAGATCCACACGCACATGCTAAGAATGATGCACGCACACACACCAAATCATTCAGAAATCAAAAATAAAACACGTGATAGGCATGTGGCATTTTAATGTGTTGGCATAATCAGGTTCATTGGATTAATCTAACACACCAGATCAAGTCAACAGATCAAGCAAGTATGTAAGATGAAAGGCCTAGATCTGCGCGTGCACAATAGTTAACATGGAAAGACACACACATATTAAATAAAACATCAAAAAAATAAATGAAGTGGCAAGATCTGAGCCATCAGATCTAACCCTTGGACGACTGTGATTTCGTCTTCTCCACTTAAACCCTGCATCACCTAAAAATAAACCAGACGCCGGAGCTAGGGCTCCGGTCGTCTTCTCCGGTAGCCTCAACGGAGATCCAACATAAAAATTTCCATAAATCAACAATAAGGGTACAGTTCCACTCAGTTTTTCATGAGGATCTCAAATATCACATTTAAATCAATAGATCATGCACGAATAAACCAAATCGAAGACAATAAGTTTAGATCCAAAAACTTAAATCTCAAAATACACACAATCCACACGTCCAAACTCAAAACAAAATAGATCAGCATCATCAGTGAACTTCATAGATCATCATGCACACTTAAAATTCCAGTTATACGACCATGAAAAGCAAGCATACCTGAGATCTGTAGAGCTTGAAATATACTAAGAACGCCTTCCAAAAGCTGCAGATCTTCCTCTTTTGAGCTCTATTTGCAAAATAAATGCAAATAGAGGCTTGAATCTGGCTAGATCTAGGATTTTGAACTTTGACCCTCTTGAAATCAACTTGATGAAAACCTTGCTCTCAGCTCAAAACAATGGTTGATTCTTGTTCTATGGAGTGTGTAGATCAAGAATATGAAAAAAAAATTTCAGAAACCCTTAAGATGAGAGAGTTTCGAAGGAGAGAAAGTGTGAGAGAAAAAATGAAATTCTGAGCAAGAATGAGTGCATGACCTAGCTTTGTGCGTGTGAGTAAGCTTATATACACCTCATTAGACCTCTGATCATGATTAAAATTTGATTAATTCCTTGGTTAATGAGTTTGGATGGTTTATGCAAATTTGCACTTTGTATTATTTCCACTAATCCACATGTGCCAAGGCATGCTTTTCATCATAAATCACTCACATTTCTCTTGCTGGTCACCAATGAATTGAAATTGGGCCTTGTGGTTGATTGGTTTGTGAGTTTTAATCCATCTTGCCAATTTGCATTTTGTGAAATAAGTGAGAAATATGGCACGAATTCACTTGCTTCAAGGGTTAAAAATGGTCCTCATGGCTTGTACTTTAATGTTGTAATGTGACATGAACCAATAAAAGTCATTACAAGTCAATTGGAACCAAAATGAAAATGGTGGAAAAATTAGTACATATGAAGAACCCTAAAAACACCTTGCCTTGCCTTAGCCATAACTTGAGTTCTACAAATGATATGGAGATGTTCTAGTATTTGTTGGAAAGTGGAGAAAAGGATCTTCAACTTTCATGTTTGGGGAAAATTCATTTGAAGTTTCTTTGATGTTGAAAAGTCAAGTTGAATGTGGTGGAAAAACTGCCAAAAATGGAAAGTTCTCATTATAGGTCATTTTCCAAATTTAGTAACTTTTGTACAAACCCTTGATTTTTTGATAAATGGTATGAAACTTGACCCTTGAAGACCATATGAGGATGTGAGACCTTGAAAACCCTGAAGAGAACCTCAAAATTCCACAGTTGACTTCCCCTTTCACTGTTGACTTTTCTTGGTCTACAAGTAATTGATCCACTGAACATCTTTCATAATGAAACACTAGCTAAGTCTTTCCTCCATGAGTACTTGTAAGCATATAGAACCTCATGATAATGTATTTGAGCAAGCAAAACCTATCAAGAAGCCTTTTGGAACCAAAACCCTAATTTGGACCATCTGATCAGGAGAGTGTGGTTCACTTGAAATCTCTGCCATTCTTGACCTTATGAAGATAAGATGAACTCCTCAAACCACCTTGAGGCTTGAGACTCCTTTGAGATGAACCAAGTACCTTGATCCCATGTTAAGAACCAATGCTATGCACAAATGCTAATGCAAGAAATGCAAAGAAACATAAGCCAGTTAGCTAAAAGTAAGAGGGCAAATTTTGGGGTGTTACATTACCCAGTGAAGGGCCAGAACCAGGTTCCCAATGGGGACTAATCTTTGATGGAGTTGTCAATCATTACGGAAACGGAATTGGGGCAATT
This sequence comes from Lathyrus tuberosus, assembly GCA_022829125.1. NCBI lineage: Eukaryota > Viridiplantae > Streptophyta > Magnoliopsida > Fabales > Fabaceae > Lathyrus > Lathyrus tuberosus. Next base: position 6,330,484 of record JALAZF010000103.1, read on the forward strand.
ATCATAACACATCTGGGTACCCATATTCCTTTCACCGCCAGACTTACATTCAAGTGTACAAACAACGAGGCCAAATACGAAGCTTGTATCATGGGTCTCGAAGAAGCGATCGACTTAAGGATCAAGAACTTGGATGTATATGGCGACTCAGCCTTGGTTATCAATCAGATCAAAGGAGATTGGAACATATACCAATCAGGATTGATTCCTTACAAATATTACGCAAGAAGGTTGTTACTCTTCTTCAACAGAGTCGAGTTTCATCATATCCCTCATGAAGAGAATCACATGGCTGATGCATTAGCCACACTTTCTTCCATGATTAGTGTAGGTCAATGGAATGACTTACCCAACATTGACATAATACGCCTTGAACGGCCCGCTTACATCTTCACGATTGAAGCAGTCATAGACGACAAACCTTAGTATCACGATATCAAATGCTTACTTCAGAAACAAGAGTACCCTCCTGGGGCACTATGGAAAGACAGAAAAACCCTCAGAAGACTGGCAGGAAACTTCTTCCTGAGCAGTGATACACTCTACAAGAGAAATTTTGACATGGTCTTGCTCTGATGCGTAGACAGACCAGAAGCAAACATGCTGATAAAAGAAATTCATGAAGGATCCTTTGGCACTCATGCCAACGGACATACAATGGGGAGAAAAATTCTAAGAGCGAGGTACTATTTGTTGACAATGGAATCCGATTGCTACAAGTACATGAGGAAGTGTCATAAGTGTCAGATATACTCCGATAAAATCCATATGCCGCCAACGCATCTCAAAGTTCTCTCTTCCCCGTGGCCTTTTTCCATATGGGGAATCGACATGATTTGCATGATTGAGCCCAAGGCTTCAAACGGACATTGGTTCATCCTGGTAGCCATTGATTACTTCACCAAGTGGGTCGAAGCAACGTCGTACGCTAATGTAACCCGACAAGTGGTGGTCCGATTTATCAAAAACAATATCATTTACCGTTATGGTGTTCCAAGCCAGATCATTACTGATAATGGATCTAACTTAAACAACAAGATGATGAAAGAGTTGTGCGTGAGTTCAAAATCGAACACCATAACTCATCTCCCTACCGACCCAAGATGAATGGAGCAGTAGAAGCGGCTAACAAGAACATCAAGAAAATAGTTCAAAAAATGGTTGTAACCTACAAAGACTGGCATGAAATGCTACCTTTTGCTCTTCACGGTTATCGCACATCTGTCTGCACTTCAACAGGGGCAACCCCTTTCTCTCTAGCATATGGCATGGAGGCAGTGCTCCCCATAGAAGTAGAGATCCCATCAATCCGGGTATTGATGGAAGCTAAGCTAACAGAAGTTGAATGGTGTCAAAGTCGGCACGATGAACTGAATTTGATCGAAGAAAAGCGAGTAGCGGCACTATGCCACGGTCAGTTGTATCAATAAAGAATGAAGAAGGCCTTCAAAAAAAGGTCCGACCTCGCGTCTTCAGGAAAGGAGACCTTGTGCTCAAAAAGATACAATCATTCCTCACTAATTCTCGGGGCAAATGGACTCCTAATTATGACGGCCCCTACGTGGTCAAGAAAGCCTTCTCAGGCGGCGCCTTGAGACTTGCAACCATGGACGGAGAGGAATTTACCTACCCCACGAATGTTGACGTAGTCAAGAAATACTTCGCCTAAATAAAATAAAAAGAGAAAAAAAAATGTCTTGGTGGATTGAAAACCCGAAAGGGCGGTCCAGACAAAAATTAGAGACATAATCAAAAACTCATCCCGGTGGATTGAAAATCTCAAAGTACAATCCAGGCAAAAATTAGGGATTCATGGCAAGTAACTACGTCCAACAATGGGGCAAATCCCTCAACAACAATCATGCCATCCATCAAAAAAACTCCAGTCAAGGTCATCTTCGACATAAGCTCAGGATGTCCCGAGTTCAAAGTTGGTAGAAGGATAACGGTCGTTATGTTTCGATGTAGCCCTTTTCCCTTAAATTACCATTTTTTAAACTTTGTAAATACTCTATGGAATCATGCACTTGGCTGATTTCCATCATATCAATAAAATTCGAGCCCTAGTGCTTTTTTTTGCAATTCTTATTTTGTTTTAGCTTTACAGAACGACATCTTAACACGATTAACGATTCTTGGAATAAAAAAAATGAATTTACTTGTCAAACTTTTTTCTGCTTTTAAAATAAAGATGGAAATTTCTTTTGACTATTGAACATCGAAAGAACATCGATCGCTTCTCCCGAAGTAATCGAACTTCAAAGTGCAGAATCGAAGTACTCCTTCTAAACCAGTGCACTTGACTGAAGGATCGATTGTGTCAGATGCGAATATTTCATCCCCCGCAGTGGCCGAGTATCCAGTCATGTTCATCTGTTAGTCTGTATGTCACGTCAGTTTTGTTAGCATAAACATACATACATCTTGCATTATTGATTTACATTCATATTCATATTGCATCACTATCACTCTAGTCGGTCTTGTTCCCTAGTGGTAAAAGTCATCTCGATCGAATTGTCAGTTCTTTCCTCGTCAGGAAATGAATCATCTAAACGATCTCTCCTCCAGTTTATTTCTGGATTGAAGGTGGTTCTTTGACCACTTTGATAACTTGAACCTCTGAAGAGCCAGAGAGCTTTCGACAAACGTCACTCTTCACCATTGAAGATGATATCTTCACTTTCTCGGGTCAAGGAAGATCCCCAGAGAAAGCCTCTTAATCAAAGATTCGGCAATACAACAGTTTTTCTCTGAAAAAATTTGCTGACGAAAAGGTCATCAGCACCTCAAAATTGGATTACATCACATGGCATTTCTCCGAGAAGATCTCGAGAAAAGTATGATGTAACACCTCCAAGCAGAAAACAGTCTCTCAAGAGACTCGTTTTTCCCCGGTAGAGTCGACGAATGGCGTCTTCAAAACAACGAAGTTTATACACCTCTATAGCTCAGACAGATGGGGTCTCCAGCAAGTCTGACATCGAAACTTTTTCCATCAAATGGCATCTCCCCAGGAAAGTTCGGCGAGAAGTTTGAGGAAAACCGCTACGAATAACGTCCCTTGTCAAGAAAGTTTATTGACAAAAGAAACTGAGACCAGTTCCTTGGTAGGAAACCAGGATCGAGTGGAAGTTTATTTCAGAAACTAAGACCAGTTCCTTGGTAGGAAACCAGGATCGAGGGGAAGTTTATTTCAGAAACTAAGACCAGTTCCTTGATAGGAAACCAGGATCGAGGGAAAGTTTACATCAGAAACTGAGACCAGTTCCCTGGCTGAAGACCAGGATCGAGGGGAAGTTTTTTACCTTTTCTAAGCATCATTGCTTAGCAAAAGAATATGGATGGGCAAACTACCATTCATAACCACCATCAAAATTTCGGGTATTCCGATATTTAATCATCTTGCACCCCGGATGCCCGAATACCTTCGCCATTCACACATTCGGGTCCAAGAAGATTAAATAGGGGCATCTGTCATACACCAAATTTTGACCACTAATATTCCCCATCATTGTGCAAATCATCATCATAATATGGTTGTACCATCATACCTCATTAGTCTCCCCAAAGATGGGTGAGCATCCACTACAATCAGACTTAGGGTTTCAAGCCCTCTCAGAGCTTTTAGGCAAAGGATCAATCAAGGAATGACATGATCTTCAACTTGTATAACCTCTCAAACATCCAAAAGGGATCAAGAGGACTCCCACATCAAGAATCAAGCACCAGGCTGCAACATTCCAAGTGGATCAAGCCTCAAGATCGCCAGTGTCACCAAATTAGGGTTTTGGTCGACCAGGGCCTCCAGATGGAAATTTTCCTCTGGGCATGAGCCAATGCTTCAAAAAATAACCCTAGGTACTCTAAGGGACTTCATGGACCCAATCATCCAATCAATTTAGCCTCAGGGGATGCATTTACTAAAAATCAGGAGTTAGGGTTTCTTGACCTAATTCACCCCTATGTTGACCTTTGGGACAAAACATGAGCCAAGACCTCAAGACATGATTTGAGGGTCCCTAATAAACTACATTGATCCATTTGTAACCATGGATTAACCTAAGAAGCTTGATCAACAAGTTTCAATTTCATCAGAACCACAAATAGGGTTTCGCAGAAAAAGTCAACTGTACCTTTGACTTTTGACCCAGGCATGCTCCCAAACCTTGGGACATGATTCAATACACCCTATAACACCCATGGAACATGTCCATCAAGTTTGATTTAGGTTAAGGACTTGATTTCATAGAGGATCGCACAGTTTGGAATTCATCTGACAAAAAGTCAACTGTGCACAAAAGTCAAACTTCGACTTTCTGAGATTTTTCACAAATATAGTTCTTTGACCCCAAAATGATGTTAATGTGTGATTTTTCTCAGTTATGGAACAAAGTGGATAGGGTACCAACTTTGGAGGATCATATCTCCTAAACCACAAGGTCATTTTTCCCCATTCAAAGCTGGATTTGTAGCTCTCATGGCCCTCTACAAAAGCTTCAACTACACCTCATTCCAATTCATCATGGATTTCGAGTTATGGAATGATCAAAATGGCTGAAAACATGAAATGTCACTTTTTCCAACACTTAGTGAAATTTTCACTAAGTCAGAATCTGTCTTGCTTTTTTTCCAAAAGTAGGGGGATTTTTCACTTGGATCCAAAATGTATCAAGACCAACTATGATCACCCATATGTTGTATCATATGAGGGCTTTCGAAAATGGCCAAGAACTCCATGAAACTCCACTTAAGCCATGAGATATGACCATGCCAATATGCCTTGCTGCAAACTGTCATGGCAAGGCAGATTTGTGCATTTTGCTCGATTTGCTCAAATTTTGCAAAGGGAAAGCAAATCTATCCATCTGAACACCTCAAGGGGGGACCAAGGAGGGACAAACACTGATCCACCAGCCTCCCAAGTCTTTGGAACCAAAAGTAGCATGCCAAACCTATAAATGCCTAAAAAAGGGACAAGACTCCAATTTTGGTTTGGAGCATTTAATGGATGCACCAAGGTGGCATGGACTGAGCCTTTTTCAACAGAATTCAGTCAAGGATGATCCAAGAACTAGGGAACCAGCAACCTGTGCCCTAACCTCTAGTCAATGGCTAGAGGATACTTGGATTCCTATTGATCAACATTGGCCAAACCTCTGTAGCAGTTTCCATTCACTATTGCAGCCAAAACAAACTTGCTCTACTATAAATAGAGCTCATTTGTGCTCATTTTGAGTACACCAAAGCACTACAACACTTGCTTTCCTCAAAATCTCTTTCTCTTGGCAAAAATGCCTTCTTTAGCAAGGTAACTCTGGTTTTTTGAGTTAGGGAGAAATTCCATCACAACTCATGATCCAAACACATCCAATATGTCATATCTAAGCTGTCCAAACTCTCACAAGTGACCTGTAACACCATAATCACAAAGTCCCCTCTCAAAACCTCAAAAATAGGACTTTTGTGCATTTTTCAAGCCATGTCTTAATTCAGTCACTTTCCAAACCAGATAAAACCTCAAGCACACTCCAAATATCATCCTTGAACTGTCCCAAATAGTTCCCCACATCTGGAACACCATTTGAGAGAGTTGTTATTTTGGCCACTTTTGCCCCTTTTGCAAGAAAGAGCTCAAACTTGTTCCTGAGGTTTCTAGCTTATTCCAACCATCCTAAAAGCTTCTAAGAGATCATTTGAGGGTGTCCAAAGCATTAAATCATTTCTGGAACAAAGCACTTGGCAGATTGCACAAAAGCTCCAAAAAGAGGTAAGCCTCACAACTTGAATTCTTTGAATCATGCTTTCCTTTGATGTCTACTGATCATGCACATCTTATACATGTTATATGTGTTGTGTTTGCACCAATTTATTATGTAATTCACACCTGTACCAAGAGGTAGCACAGAAAATGCAAATCATGGCCTATTTCAAAACCACTATCGGGTTTTTCAATAGGAGCATGATATGAAAGAAACACCACCACCATTGGATTCCTTGTGAAATTCTAGGCAGGATAGACCTAAATTTTGTCCCAATCCATGGAGAAATGAGAAAGTTATGGCCTTCACGTTTGTGACCAAAAACCTTGCCTTGCCTTGCCTTGGCCAGGCCAAATACAAGGCAAGCCTTGTATATTTGTGGTTGTGTTTCAATACACAGATGTATCACCACCCCAGTGGTAAGGCGCGCATGCTGTACACAAGAGGTCTGGGGTTCGAATCCCCCTCGCCCCAGACCCTATTTTTGCTATTTTTTCCACTTTTTACTATTTTTCATATTATTTTTAATAGTTTGAAAAATTAATAACTTCCACAATTTTAATTATTTTTTACTGGTTCTTTTTGCAAAAAAATCACAAAAATGTTGAAATATTTTATTCCACAAAAAAATCAAAGTTATATTATTTATTTAATATAGTTAGTATTTTTATGAATAAATTCATTTTAATTGTTTTTAAGCATTTTTAAAATGAATATTCATCTTGGAAATCAAAAACCAAATGAGTTATAAATCATCTTGTGATTAAAACATCATTTTTCAAACCTTAAACAAAAATCACAAGTGGTTTATTCAAATCTATTTGGTATCTTTATCATTTTATTGATTTTCTTTAAATATTTACTTTTAAAGAAAAACAAAATTAGGGTTTCTTTGTTTTAACCCTCATCAATCATTTTTAAACTCTTTGGGCCTCTAATAGAGTGTAAGACCCAACCCCTTTTTGAAAACCAAAATGATTTGGGCCTCAGTTTATTGTATAAGTCCCGATACCATCAAAAAGTTCGACGCGATCGTCGCCTTTTTAACAAAAACCTTTGGGCCTCTCCTTGAGCTGTAAGCCCCATCTCTTAACCTCTTTGGGCCTCTAATAGAGTGTAAGACCCAACCTATTTTTGAAACCAAAAGTTTTTGGGCCTCAGTCATTGTATAAGACCCACGGTGCTATCAAAAATCTCGGCGCAATCGCCAGTTAAAAAACAAATCATCTGGGACTACCCTCGTGTTATAAGTCCCATCTCTTTTCCTTAAACTATTTGGGCCTCTTGAGAGAGTGTAAGACCCATCCCTTTGTACAGAAAACCTTTTGGGCCGTACATATTATATAAGTCCCACTGTACAAATTCAAACAACAGTGCAATTACTGATAAAACCTTGGGCCTCTCCTCGAGCTGTAAGCCCCACAATCTTTTCAAAAATACTTTCTCCTTTGATTTTGAATATGTTGTTTTCAAAACTTTCTTTGTTGAACAACTAACCAAACAGCATGGAAGCTCTACAACAGGTAAGTGTTTATCCGTTTTCATTTACCGCTTTCATATGTATATAACTATATTGTGGGGTTGTTTCACTGTAAGTCTTCTTTCACAAACTTTTATATACTTGTCAAATATCCACTGTGTAATACTAGTCCCTATTGGTCACTCTTAAATAAAAACAAAACTAGATCCCCATAGGATTTTTGGATACATTCTTCCCTCCTCTTGGGGTTAAAAAATATGGAGACGTGAAAGGCAGCATTCTCGGTGAACCCTTTCTCAGACTGTCACCCTTAGACATTGTCAAAGAAACTCTAACTCCCCAGAGATGATCTTTTCTTTGTGAATGGCATCTCTTGAGTTTCTTCCAAATTCTCGGACTTTCCTGGCTTGATCTATTCTCGGTGAATAGCATGTCTTGAACTTATCGGGGTTTGGGGACCCACAGGCTTCCTAAAAGCATCCCCGCCTCCTCTTGGGCGTTGTACAAGGACCTTCGGCTTCTCAGAAGTTCTCATGCCTTCTCTTGGGCTTCATACAAGGACCCCGACGACCTCTTAAAGGTATAAGACAGAACTTAGTCATCCTTTGCTAGAGCAGTATTTCCAACGTCCAAAAACTCCGGCCGTTGTAGGGTTGATACTCATCCCTTAATGCCCGTGCCTCCTCTTGGGCATTGTACAAAAGATAAAACTCTAGACTTGGACAGTCTAAGACCCTTGAGTCTCAAAGACATTCTCAAGTTCCGTTTCAAACATAGACAGAAACCCGATCTCTCTCATGAGAGTTCTCCATACTTGGACCCGCCTCCAGATCTCCCGAATCCACGGTGGTAAGACAACCTCCTCTTGGGCTTTGTACAATGATTCTCCCCAGTGGAGCTAACCTTTTCAGACTCTCTTGTTGAGTCACTCACTTTTAGCCTCCATCTCGGGCTTCGTACGAGATAGAAATCACTCTCTTGTTGAGTATAAAAGACTCTCTTGTTGAGTCAACCAACTTTTAGCCTCCGTCTTGGGCTTTGTACAAGACATAAAAAATCACTCTCTTGTTGAGTCAATCACTTTTAGCCTCCGTCTTGGGCTTCCTACAAGGCACATATAAAACACTCTCTTGTTGAGTATAAAAGACTCTCTTGTTGGGTCAATTAACTTTCAGACTCTCTTGTTGAGTCAATTTCCTTTTAGCCTATATCTCGGGCTTCGAACGAGACAACAAAACACTCTCTTGTTGAGTATAAAAGACTCTCTTGTTGGGTCAATAAACTCTCATACTCTCTCGTTGAGTCCATCTTCCCTTTTCGCCTCCGTCTCGGGCTTCATACAAGACACCAAATTACTCTCTTGTTGAGTATGACAGACTCTCTTGTTGAGTCAAACCCTTTTAGCCTCCATCTTGGGCTTTGTACAAGACAGACATAACATTTTCCCCAGAAAAGTCAACTTTTAGCCTCCTCTTAGGCTTTGTATAAAGAAAACCCCAATTGAGTCAATCAACCTTTTAGCATCAAAGTTGTGCCTTGCTCACAGCATACAAACATCAACAACTCCTCTTTAGAGATGACAAATTCTCTCTCAGCATAAACCCTTCAGCTTCACATCTTGGGTTTTGAACAAGATACAAATAGACCCTTCAGCTTCACATCTTGGGCTTTGAACAAGATACAAATCACCCCTTTAGCTTCAATCTTGGGCTTTGAACAAGACACCAAAACACCTTTTTCCTCCCTCAGAATAGGAGGAACTACGATCGCTCTGATTTCCCTATTTCGGGAATACAAAGGCATAAGATTGCAAAAATCTTAGCGAGCATACTAATCAAAAACCCAAAATCCCGTACCTTCACACATCAATCGAAAAGCATCCGACCTAACATCCTACCAATAGCCTAGACACTGTTCTTAAGCAAATAACCCTAAAGAAGAACCCCATCTTGATAGCATCTGTAAACCAACAATTTTGACTGTTTAATCTCAGTTTACAAGCAGGGTTAATTGGAGACATCTATTTCCCTTCCTTAATCAGCTCAACAGGATAAAAAATGAATCGAACTGTAGTACCAAAGCGATAGTGATTCGAAACCACAAAAACCGCGCTACGCTCCTACATGGAATATGGTGAAACTTTGCTACTATTATCTCTCACGGGTTAAATGTTACCGTTACAACAACTGAGATGAAGAGTTACGTTTATACCCCTCAAGGTTAAAACATCCAGCTATATAAAAAGATCACTCCTTGCAAAAAATAACAATCATCACAAAAAGAAGAGATACACACACAGTCTAAAATCTATTTCTCATACACAAGAGTTGTTGCTCAAATTTGTGTAATTCCTTGTACTTAAATTTTTGTTTCATCTGCTTTATAGAAACAACATTGTAAACAATCTCTTTGTATCTTGATTGATATCATTTTCCTCAAGTGACTAAGTGTTAGTTTGGAGACTAAAAAGGGCTAAGGTGTTTTTTCTAAAGACTTAGACGAACTTTTTGTAATCTGTCTAGATTATTGGATTAAGTCCTTTTTGAAGGCGAAATCACCTTGGCGGGTGGACTAGAGTAACTTCATTAACAGTGAACCAGGACAAAAATACCTGTGTCTTTTGTATCTTCATTCTCTTGGCAGTTTTTGTATAAAAAGGAGAAAAAGTTTACTTTTGTAAAAACCCAATTCAAACCCCCCTTCTTTTGTTTGGTTGTTTAGATATTTCTTTCTTATTTTCTCTTTTATTTTGATTTTAAAATTCATTTAAAAATCACTTTAATTTCATTTTATTGTATTGTGATTGGTTTGCTGGTTGTAGCCTTGGATCATAACTTGTTGATCAAGTTTATCCTCAATTTCAATGGACTTTGGGTGATGATGAGGTTGGATGAACCTTCATCAATACAAATCTATCATAAAATGAATCATTTAATTCATTTTTTGTGCTTTGTGTTGATGATAGGTTTAGTTCCCTAATCCATCAAGAAAGGTGATTGAAATTGATGATAAAGTGATCTTGAGTAGTGATTCAATTTGGTCATCTCTTCATCTCCCCTTCTCTTTCTTTTTTTCCTTTTGTTGATCAATTAGATGATGTGTAGTCCATATTGTTCATGAGATTTGAATTGATTCTTAATGAACTTTCATCATTTCAAATCTACCATTTGATTGATCATTAATCATTGGAGGTACTTTGGATTGATGCATAAGTTTATCCTAAGTGTCATGAAGGATTGATTGATGTAATGGACCAATCTCCTTGCCTTAGTGCTTGATCTCTCCTTGGTTTTTACTTGTGCTACATGTTTTAGGAGTATGATTTCTATCATATCTCTAACATGTATGGTACATAAAGTGTTATTGACCGGCCTCCCATAGTATCTTCCTTATAGATTGTGCTACGATTGCTTAACATAGCGCTAAATTTGTCCCGAATTGGATTATTAATTTTAACACTAATACCAATCATATAATTGTGCTAACATTTATCTTTATGTCATTTATGCACCTTTATTCTATGTCATTTACTTTCTTGCTCCTTATATATATTGTTATATTGTTATCATTTACATATCATATTGCTATTGCTTATGTTTATGCCTTTTTCCTTTAGTCCACTTGGAATTTCTTTTTCTTTTAAGACATTAATAAAGGTTAAATGTAACACCCCATTTAATTATTTAGTCGTGTTGTAACTATTTTGTGTATGGTTTGTGATTTTATTGTCTTGGTTAAGGGTAGGTGTGTTAAGGTGGGTGTGAGAGAGCTTATTAGAATGACTTAGTTGGAATATGAATAAGGAGACATTATATTAATGTAATATTAGTTGTATTAATATTAATATTATTATTATGATTATTAATATTAATATTATTATAATTATTCACATTATTATTATTATTGGAATTAATATTGGGATTATTATTTTTTTATTATTATTAAGATAATTAAGAAATAAAACATAATTAGAGTAATTAGTGAGAGGTTTTCACAAAAGGTCAGTTACGTGAAAAGAGAAGAAAAAGAAAACAAGAGGAAGAACAAGGGAGAACTAGGTCAAGAAGGGATTCCGCCATTGTTGACGGATTTGAAGCTCAGATTTCAGGTAAGGGGGAGAATGGGATTCAATATAGGTGAAATGAACATGAGAGGGTAGTGAGGGGTCCTTTCCCTCTTAGGTTCTGTGTAGTTTCTTCTCTTTCTTGATCTATTGCATATTTGTATGATGATTATTGTGAATTCGTGAGTATGCAATGTCTGCTATGAATTCGTGTTGGATGTTGATGTTGTTGTGAAAATTCGTATGAAATGTATGTTGTTGCTGTGTTGAACATAAAACCAAATCTGACAATTGGGATTTTTATGGGGTTAACGAACCTAGGTTTAATGACAGAAAATGTTGACAAATTGATGAAACAATGAAGTAGAATTAGGACTGTGAAATGGTACTGAATTAAAATTGGTTTTAGGTCTGATTTAGAAGCTTGAAAGTGCTTTAATGCGGGAAATTTTACACTGATGCGAAATATGAGAATCTTGGCATACTTTGGTCATACGCATGTGGGGGAGGCCATACGCGTATGGGGGGACACTCCTAGGGGCATATGCGTAGCATACGCACCCTGTCCCTAGAGCCATCACGACCCTTTGCTGATAAGTGTATCGGACGCGTATAAGGAGTGGCCATACGCGTATGGGCAGGGCCATAGGTGTATGGGCAGGGCCATACGCGTAGGCAGAAGATTTGAGGAGTTTTTGTAAGAGCAAGAGTTGTCTCTGCAAGTCATCTCTATGTTTTGATGATAACAATGAGTATTTGTGAAAGAACTATTTTATGTTCTAATGTGTGTTGTGTGCAGATCATAATCATAGAAGATATCAGATCCAACAAACACCAGCAAGATATGCATAAATGATCATATGCGAGTTACTATGTGTAACGCAAGTCACAAGAAGCAAGTATGCTTCTGTATCTGATCATAATCAGATAGATCCAAGGATACCGATATTGCTGTTGCAATGCTCTTGTGGATGCTACTCTGAGAATGGTTATGATTCGGAAGATAACGAACCTTCTGAAGAAATAATCTTGTGGAGAACCAAAGTGCTGAAGATTCTCATAACTTGAAGTTCTGAAGGCTGAAGGCTCTGAAGACCAAGTGCAGAAAGACTCTGAAGACTGAAGTGTTCTGAAGATTATGGTTCTAAAAGCCAAGTGCTGAAGATTTTGAAGACAACATTCTGAGTGAACAGGGTTCTGAAGATTCTGAAGACTTGAAGCAATGAAGATAACGGGTTTCAAGACAAGTGCTGAAGATCTGAAGACAGATTCCTAATGGACAAGTTCTGAAGACGGAAGACTTGAAGATTCTGAAGACCCAGTTATAAAGTCTCTACTCATGCTTCAATTAATTACCATCATAAGCCTCTGAAGATTTGAATACAAATGTTATCGTTAGCAATGACTGTACACCGTGCTAAAAAGATCTATCTCATCACTTCGTCTACAGTAAAAAGAAGATATGGCAGTACAACTTTAATCATTGCATAACGACTCTTTTCAAACAGCCAACGACTCTTCAACGACTATAATTTACTTGGCTATTTAAAGGAAAGGAGAATGCGCTTCTGAAGGTGTCGATGTGATGATAGTCGCAACGATCAGTTAATCGTTGTTACACTAAACATTCAAAACTACCACCATTAACACACGACCATTGTTGTTGAAGCTCAAAGATCATCATTCAACACAACAACAATCAATTGGAACATAAGTTGTTGATGAACAAGACAACATTGCAAATCAGTCAAGTCATCAACCAACTTCATCATCTGAGCTATATTGAATATCTGAAGCAAGGAGTTGTTGCTCGAAGCTTGCTCAACAAAGAAGATGAAGAAGAAGATCTACAAGATGTCATCAACTGTCAAATCAACGTACATCTTTGTAGAATCTGAAGATAGCAAGGAGTTGTTTCTCATATCTTGCTCGAACACTTATGTGTTCTTTTGTACTTAAATTTAGGAGTTATATGCTTATGTAGAAGCAATTTATGTAATCTCCAAAACAACTAATTCTATGTGAATTAGGATTCCTCAAGTGATCAGTGTGATCGGAGACTTGAGAAGACAATGGCTTGGTGTCGTTATGGAAATCCTGAAATATGGTCAATGATAGTCATATCTCAAAGAGGACCAATTGTGGGTTAGACTCTTGTGAGATCACTGATGGAACTCATTGAAAATCCTGGAAGAATGGTCAATAAACGTTATATTCGTTAAGTCGAAGCCCTGAATGTTTAGCTATGAAATCCTGATAGTAGATCTTGCGAGATTGGAACCTATTAGGTCAATGTTCGTTATATTCATTAAGTTGAATCCCTGAACGGTTCATTGGGGGTTAGTCATAGATGCGTTTGTGCAGGATGTTAGTCACCGGCTGTTGCCCGTGCATATGTAATATGTGTTGATTATAGTGGATTAAGTCCTTGTGTTCAAGGCGAAATCACCTTGGAAGGGTGGACTGGACTAGCTTGGGAATGGCTCAACTGAACCAGGATATATCGTGTGTTCTTTACTTTTGTTTATGCTCTGTTTGATTGTTTATGTTTACATATCAATTATCAGAACCTTGCATAGCAAGTCAGAACCTTGCAACCAAACTCTGATGAGCTTCCGTATTGCAATTCTGATTCAAGCATTGTTAATTCAGATTTTCCTCGTCGCTTATGCTTTATACATTGCACAATCTGAATGACACTTCGCAAGTCAGAGTCTCTCAACGTAACTCTGATATTCTCTTGCACGTTAATGAGAAGAGGCGAAAGTAGTAATAAGAGTTAAAACATAATTCAAACCCCCCTTTCTTGTGTCTTTCTCGCACCTTCAATTGGTATCAGAGCTCCGATTCTGTTGTTGATGGATATCAAACACTTAACAGTGTCAGAAAAAGATCCAGAAATGGTGTGTAAGAATACTCTTGGTAAGATTTTAATCCACTTACAATATCAGTATCAGTTCAGAAGATGACTGGGTACTAAATTATAATCAAACGGATTACCAGAGCAAGTCACTGATTCTTGAAGTTTTTGTTGTTGTCAACAACGAAATATTCCTCTCTAAAACTTAAGAAAATATTGAAAAATCAGCTGACAAGATAGATTCATCAGATAAGTAGTAGTATCTATTGAATGCTTATCTTAGAAGATACGTTTGGATAAACAACGTATTTGCTCAAGATTGAATCATCAAAAAACAAGAGATCTTGTTTGCTGGAGATTATTTCTCTATGAGTTTTGAGATGTTTTCAAGAAATGGATTAGTCCACCCTTGACTTTCTCATTTAGAGCTCATTAAGAATTTCTTCATGTAAAGAAGAAAGATTGGTGTTCTATGATTTTGAACTTCAAAATTAAGTCTGCAGAAGAAACCTTGCAGAAAACTGAAGAACCGTCAGAAAGAGGAAATCTAGAGATTCATCTGGAATCTGTTTAAGAACAATGTATGAGTCTTGGTTAAAATGACATAGACGACTGAGTTCTGCTCTATCTCAGTTGAACTAACTGTAGTTGGTCAGAATGTTATCTGATATTTCTCTCAAAAGTTCATGTTGCATAAATTCTGGAATCAGAAGATGTTCGACTAGATGCAAAGACAGAAGTCATCTACTTGAAGCCAAAAAGGATCTAAGTCACTGATGTTGTTCAGAATGAAAAAATCAGCTGACACTCTTTTCAGAAGCAAGATATGTTGTAAATCCTTAATGGACTAAATTTAAACTAGTTAGATAAGCATTACAAGAACAAGATTGTCATGCAAACTATGTCATGTGTTACATACATGTTTGATGATACTTGTCTCTAAACAAGCTCTGCATCTGTTCGAAGAAATAGAGTTAGAAGATGGTATGAAATAATCTCTGAAGGTTGCTTTCCAAAGTCAGATGATTATTTCTGAACAGGAAAAAGGAAAGGATCATCTAAAGAGATGATTGATTCTAGTTCTCAGACTGGAGATCCGAATTCAGAGGACATCGATATTCTTCAACGACAGATTACAACGTCAGATCATTCTAAAGGAAGCAGAAGCTTAAAGTCAGAATGGAAAGCACTCAGATGAAGTATCACGGGAAGGATCTCAGATTCTCTAAGGTATGACTCTTCTTATCAATGACTAATTAAATGCCACTGCAAGAACAAACTGAAAATTGTCTGGTAAGTAAAAATATTAATGATCTGAAATATTCTCTCCTTTCAAGAAAAATCTTTTGATCAAATCTCTGGACAATATGTGCTCTCAATATAACATCAGTCATAATTGCATATCCTGAGTAATTATGATATATCCCTAAGAACATAAGTTCTATTGAAAATATCCTAAAGATCTTTTGTATAACATAAGTAAGTCTACCTTTATAACAGTTTCTGCCTCGTTAAACACCTCCAAGATCTTATCTATCATTTAAATAGTATCTCTCCCTTTATAAAGACTGTTCACGTCACCTCATTAAATCAAAACTCATATCACGGGATGTACTTGATCTACGTCATCCCTAGGTTAGGCACAACTCATCTTACTTATTTAGATGTATATAAGATACCTCTCCCTATCAAAAGATATCACATTTAAATTTCTATACCGCATAACCATCAGCGTCAAAATTCTGTTCTCCATTTATCATCATGCCTCCACTAACCTTTCTAGGAAATGAAAACCTGCTTGAAATTATTTCTGAAAAACAATTTGTAATTAATGTTCCTCCTCTTACGAGTAACATGGCTAGTAGCCTGGTAGATATGTTTTATGATCAACAGTGGACGAGATACTCCACCATGTTGGAAAAATCCATTTACGTGAATCTAGTTAAGGACTTCTGGAAGCATGTATACCTTGATCATGAAAGTGGTCGTATCACTTCTTATGTGTTTGAAGTCCCCATTTCTATAACTCCCTTCTCAATCACTCTTGCAACAGGTTGTGAAAACGTTGGAACCACTGTTGATTTTGACAAAAGTAAGTTCTTTCCTGCTAATAAATTTGCCTTTCTTCATGACCTGTCATCAGAATATAAACCTTCAAATCTTGAAAATATTCTACCCATTTCCAAAGCTTGGTACAAGCTTGTGCTGTCCAATTTTCTTCCCAGAGAAGAAAACCATGATAAACTGTGATATCGTGACCATGAATTTATTTATTTTCTGATGAGGGATATTCAAATAAACCTTCCATACACAATCTTCAACTGTCTCTGGAAATCCATCTCTGAGTCCAGAAATCGCACAAAGTCTTACATTCCTTATGCAAGAGTTTTGTCTGATATTTTCTTCAGAGATGGAATAGTAAATTTAATCAAAGAGAAAATAGCAGAGGATGGTTATGAAAACTTTCCAAAAGATTGCTTGTTAAAGACTAATTGTGAAGTCTTTTGTGGATAGGAGAACATGGCCTGTTCTGATAAGTTAATCATGTCTTGTGTTCGTGCTGTTGTACTTTTGTCTGATTAATAGTTTAATTAATCATCTTATTACGTGTCATATTGTCTTTGTATTCTCTAACAATTAATGAAATGTCTCCTTTGGAGGAAATGACTTATCTCTTCTAAAAACTCCTTAAAATATTTAAATAATTACGATTAAAAGTATCTATTATCAAATGGAAACCCTCTTGTTTTCCAGTCTCTAAAGACGTGAACGTGTCACTTAATTAGAAAATGATTATTGCATCTAAACTTGGTTATATCTTAAATCATTGTATCTATTTAAGAGTGCATAATGGGCAGTAAAATTCTTGGAATTGATCAAACCATGATTATCCTCATTTAATGTTTCTTATACAGTAGGGTAGTAGTTTCGTGCCTTTCCCCTCGATGTCATTAATATGTGATAGATATTTTAGCCACTAAGCGGAGGGTAATTACTTAGTTCTGATTGGTTGATATTCACTCATTAAAGAGATTAACTGTTCCCTGTCTTTGTCAATGATTTATGTCTCGAAGTATACCTTAGGCACTCATAACCTACCTAGAACATAATTAATGCAAACGATTGAGTTCTTAATCCCATTCTTCTATAAATACTAGGAATCGATCCTCAACCCTTATTCTATTCTTAATCTACCTCCTGTGTGCTAAAACAATGGTTGCTCCAATCTTTACTGGAAACATAGAAACCCTAGAAGTTATATCAGAAAAACGACCAAACCTTGCTCGACTTAAAAACCACGGCATGGACATAGTTAGGAGCATGCAAATCCAATCCTGGTCTGGGTACTAATCCTTGTTGAACGGACCTATCTATCCCGTCCTTTTAAAGGAATTTTGGAAATATGCCAGAATCAGCGATGATGGCAACACTGTCTGGTTGGAAGTTTATCGAATTCCAATCTCTATCACCTTGTCCTTAATCGCGAAGATCACTAACTGTGTCTCATCTGGAGTCACTATTGAAGACTTTCAATATGATCTTGGTATAGTAGAGAAATGCAGGATCCTTTTTTATGGTTCGGCTCCTTTTGAACCAAACAATCCTGAGTACCTTCTTCCTTCTGCCAAGACTTGGTTTAGATTCTTTCTAACTAATCTTCGCCCTCGAGCAACAGCAAGATCCACTCTGTCTCATGATTACAGAATCTTTGTTTTTCTTTTGACGCATCACGTCAAAATTAATCTTCCCAAAATCATCTTCAATCACTTGAAGCACTCCATTGAGGTTTCAAGAAAACATACCCAATCCTTTATTCCATACGGAAGGATTATATATGAAATTATGCTTAGAGAAGGTTTCTGGGGATTATTAAGCAGGATTGGACCAGAGCATGCGGTAACATAAACAAGATGCTCTAAAGTGGACAACATTGAAGATTTGGATGATTAAAGTCTCTTTATGAGTGTCTAACAAGATCTTGTTATAATTAGGTCTAAGTTCTTGTGATTAACAGTTCTATTTTGTTGATGCCTTGTACTTGTGTTTAAAACTAATGAAATATGCGTTGCTTTCTATTCTATTCTTGAATTATTTTCTTCATACTCATAACTGCACTACTTTATCATTTGTATTGAATGAAATTAACTCTGGATATTCTTTAAAGAATCATTATCATATTAATCGTGATTAAAAATGCTTAACATACTCTAACTTTTTGATGATGTCAAAAAGGGGGAGAAATAGAAATATGATTTTGATAGAAATCTTAAATGAAAAAGGAAGAATGCATAACTCAAACAAGTAAATCAATGATATAAATTGCGTTTACCACTAACGTTTGTATGATGTTTAACCAAGGAACTCTGAACAAGTTCATTAGGCATTCTTAGAATAGGTTAAATTGGAAGAACTCTGTGAAAAGCTCTTGTGAAATGTTTGTTCATATTATCGAAGTTGTACACTTTGTGAATATGTGTTCAGAATCAGATTGACCCAGTACTGTTCATAAGTTGAGAACTTTATGAAAGTCAAAGTTATCGTGATTCCTGTTTCACTTTGTTCAGAAGCTGTAAGCTGTCTATGAATATGATATTCAGAACATAAAAATCAGAAGAAGAAATCTTCCTGAAAGCAGTCAAGACAAAGTCTACAATCTAAGATGCTTTTATGAAGAATGGAGCAAATCAGAAGTCGAAGACCGTCTGAAGATCTGGATAAAAGATCCAAGAAGAAGAAGATCTAATAAACCAAGATTTCAACTCAGAAGAAAATGATTTGGCATCAGATTAAATCTAGATCAAATTCAGAATCAAGCTTCGATTGATCACAAAAATATTTTGCAATCAGATCAAGAATCAAGCTTTGATGAACCAATGAGTTGTGACAAGTAACAAGGTTCTGAGATGAAGGCATGTGTTCAAGTCAAACTCTGAAATGTTAAGATCTTAAATGATGATCAGAACCGGTATGACCAAATTAAGAATCTGAAGATCATCAAGTCTGAAACTCAGGGGGAGTTTATTATGTCAAAAGACAAGTTCAATTCTGATAAATAGCGTGGCTAAGTTATTAGAAAAGAATTGTTCTATTTCTGTGCTAAAATGATTCTGCTGAAAAGTAGAAATTGCTTCAGAAGACTCTGAAGATTATGAGCTCTGATACGATGACCAAAGGAACTAAGTTCTAAAGATCTGAAGACAGAGGTTCTGATGAACAAGTCCAGATGCTGAAGACTTTTGTCTCTTTAAGACAGATAGGGAAGTATCCCTTCTCTATTTTATGTTCTGACAACTCAAATTGTTATTTTTTGATTCTTTAGATCAGATAAGATTCTAGACGATCACAAATAAAATTTTGGGGTTAACACATTCAGGGGGAACTGTTGTTCTGGACTCTGAATATGTTATATTTGGTGATTACCTTGTATAAAATATTCAATCAAAATACATGGTTTTGTCATCATCAAAAAGGGGGAGATTGTAAGAGCAAGAGTTGTCTCTGCAAGTCATCTCTATGTTTTGATGATAACAACGAGTATTTGTGAAAGAACTATTTTATGCTCTAATGTGTGTTGTGTGCAGATCATAATCATAGAAGATATCAGATCCAACAAACACCAACAAGATGTGCGTAAATGATCATATGCGAGTTACTATGTGTAACACAAGTCACAAGAAGCAAGTATGCTTCTGTATCTGATCATAATCAGATAGATCCAAGGATGTCGATATTGCTATTGCAATGCTCTTGTGGATGCTACTCTGAGAGTGGTTATGATTCGGAAGATAGCGAAGCTTCTGAAGAAATAATCTTGTGGAGAACCGAAGTGCTGGAGATTCTCATGACTTGAAGTTCTGAAGGCTGAAGGCTCTGAAGACCAAGTGCAGAAAGACTCTGAAGACTGAAGTATTCTGAAGATAATGGTTCTAAAAGTCAAGTGCTGAAGACTCTGAAGACAGCGTTCTGAGTGAACAGGGTTTTGAAGATTCTGAAGACTTGAAGCAATAAAGATAACGGGTTTCAAGACAAGTGTTGAAGATCTGAAGACAGTTTCCTAATGGACAAGTTCTGAAGACGAAAGACTTGAAGTTTCTGAAGACCAAGTTATAAAGTCTCTACTCATGCTTCAATTAATTACCATCAGAAGCCTCTGAAGATTTGAAGACAAATGTTACTGTTAGCAATGATTGTACACCGTGCTAAAAATATCTATCCCATCCCTTTGTCTACAGTAAAAAGACGATATGACAGTACAAATTTAATCATTGCATAACGACTCTTTTCAAACAGACAATAACTCTTCAACGGGTATAATTTACTTGGCTATTTAAAGGAAAGGAGAATGCGCTTCTGAAGGTGTTGATGTGATAATAGTCGCAACGATCAGTTAATCGTTGTTACACTAAACATTCAAAGCTATCACCATTAACATACAACCATTGTTGTTGAAGCTCAAAGATCATCATTCAACACAACAATAATCAATTGGAACAGAAGTTGTTGATGAACAAGACAACATTGCAAATCAGTCAAGTCATCAACCAACTTCATCATCTAAGCTATATTGAATATCTGAAGCAAGGAGTTGTTGCTCGAAGCTTGCTCAACAAAGAAGATGAAGAAGAAGATCTACAAGATGTCATCAACTGTCAAATCAACATACATCTTTGTAGAATCTGAAGATAGCAAGGAGCTGTTGCACATATCTTGCTCGAACACTTATGTGTTCTTTTGTACTTAAATTTAGGAGTTATCTGCTTATGTAGAAGCAATTTATGTAATCTCCAAAACAACTAATTCTATGTGAATTAGGATTCCTCAAGTGATCAGTGTGATCGGAGACTTGAGACGACAATGGCTTGGTGTCATTATGGAAATCCTAAAATATGGTCAATGATAGTCATATCTCAAAGAGGACCAATTGTGGGTTAGACTCTTGTGAGATCAATGATGGAACTCATTGAAAATCCTGGAAGAATGGTCAGTAAACGTTATATTCGTTAAGTCGGATCCCTGAATGTTTAGCTATGAAATCCTGATAGTAGATGTTGCTAGATTGGAACCTATTAGGTCAATGTTGATTATATTCATTAAGTTGAATCCCTGAACGGTTCATTGTGGGTTAGTCACAGCTGCGGTTGTCCAGGATGTTAGTCACCGGTTGTTGCCCGTGCATCTGTAATCTGTGTTGATTATAGTGGATTAAGTCCTTGTGTTCAAGGCGAAATCACCTTGGAAGGGTGGACTGGACTAGCTTGGGAATGGCTCAAGTGAACCAGGATAATCGTGTGTTCTTTACTTTTTTTATGCTTTGTTTGATTGTTTATGCTTTTTATGCTTTATACATTGCACAATCTGAATGACACTTCACAAGTCAGAGTCTCTCAACGTAACTCTGATATTCTCTTGCACGTTAATGAGAAGAGGCGAAAGTAGTAGAAAGAGTTAAAACACAATTCAAACCCCCCTTTCTTGTGTCTTTTTCGCACCTTCAGTTTTGAGAGAGAAATCACTCACTGGTGATACGCGTACAACACAAGGCCATACGCGTATGAGGCCTAGTAGATTGGCCATACGCGTAGGATACGCAGACCTGGGGTGAGGGAATTGATTCCATACTCGTATGGGTATGGTCATATGCATATGGGCAGAGCTGTGGTGAAAATTTCTCGTTTTCGCGATTTCGGTCCTGATTTCGCGTGTATTACAATTTCCCTTGATCTGTAGGACTAAGATAGTATATTTAGACATAGGAGAAACTAGTAATAACATTAAGTAGGATAAAATATGGGTTTTTATGAGAATGTCTAGTTCAGACGTGTTGAGTATGTGAGCTAAAATTGTCATGTGTGGACGGTCTTGTGCTGTGGTGGTAATTCTGGAGAGAATTACGATGAGCATGTGGCTTGTGTGTGTAATCATTGAGGATCGTGAAATTATGCTTGATTAATTATTATGTTGTGCATAATTTGTGTCATGCATTCATGTCATGTTATGTGGAGACGAGCTAGGTGGGAATCCATTGTTCGGACTCTATGTAGGAGTCGAGTGGAGATAGGTTGTAGTTCAGAGGAACGTATACGACTTATCCAGATTCCGACAGGAATCGGGTTCTAGGGTAAACCGTATGTGATTGTGATGGTACCGCATGCATTGTGTCGTGTCAGTTTAGTCGCATTGCATATACATGATTAAATATGGATTGTTTATATCGAATGATGATGTGGAACTTGTATGTTCGTGGTAATTGTATGACTGGTGTGTTTTGTGTATGAACTACTCCTTAGCTTGTATTTTTCACTGTGTATTTATTGAATGTAGTTCTCACCCCTTTTCTGTTTGTTGTGGTTGTGCTCCTTAGGGAGTACAGATGATCAGGTACCTGAATAGTGCTTGGAGCATTGTGTTGCTATTTGATCGAGTCTTAGGAGTCGCTCTGATACGTAACACGGGAAGGATGGGGATTTCGTGTTTTCCTTATTTTATTTGACGTTGTATTTGTTACGTATCTGCTTTGATTATTGTTATGGAACCACATGTTATGTGGAGATTTTGATGTAATTGAAGCTTTAACTCTAAACCGTTGGTTTACTTCCGTTGTTTAATTAAAGTATTTGGTTTTAGTTAATGAATAAGATATGAAGTGATTTAATACTTCATGTTGAAGTTTTGTTGAATGTGGCATTCTACGTGTATTACTCTGATTTATTTCTGCAACATTTTCGTATTTCCTATTTTTATACGAATGGGTATAGTAGGGTGTTACAATTGGTATCAGAGCAGGCTGGTCCGTCCAGCCAGTTTAGTAGTAGAATCTGACTATAGAGTGTGTATAGTCGTGTGTTTCTTCTAACTTGTGTTCCTTTGGTGTTAAGCAGTATGGCAAGTAGGAATGATGCTGCGATTGCTGTTGTGTTACAGGCTGCTGTGCAGGCGGTGCAGAGTAACAATCGGAGTGCTGAGGATGTTGGGTTCCGCAATTTGGAAAAGTTTCAGAACAACAAACCACCTAAGTTCGAGGGTAGACACGAACCGGATGTGGCGCAAAAATGGCTGAAGGATATTAAGAAGATCTTCAGAGTCATGGGATGCACTAAAGCTCAGAAGGTGTAATTTGGCACGCACATGTTGGATGGAGAAGCTGAAGACTGGACATTGTATGTGGTCCTATTACTTGGACAATGTTCTAGGATGAGTTTCTAGAGAAGTATTTTCCAGAAGACGTTTGTGGCAAGAAAGAGGTGGAATTCCTAGAATTGAAGCAAGAGAGCTTGACAGTTGCAGAATATGAGGCCAAGTTCGAGGAACTGGTGAAGTATTGTCCTTATTACAATACTGATGTTGCTATGAGTTTGAAGTGTATCAAGTTTGAGAACGGTTTGTGTCCTGAGATCAAATAAGGTATCGGTTAATAGAAGATCAGGTACTTTCCTGAATTGGTGAACAGGTGTCGAATTTATGATGAAGACAACAGGGCTCGGGTTGCTCACTACAACGCCCTGAGTGACAGAAGGGGTTTGCAGAGACATGGGAATATACCTTACAGTGCTCCGGAAGATAAGGGAAAGCAGAAAACTATTGCTGGGAAGAAGCCAAGTGGGGGAGGAAATTCTTCCAATCCTCTCAAGTGTTTCTGATGTGGTGGCGCGGGTCACCGTGCTAATGAATGTCAGAATGAAGTGAAGAAGTGTTTCAAATACGGGAAGCCAGGTCATATTGTGGCAGATTGTAGGACCAATATACTTACCTGTTACAACCATGGTGAACAGGGTTACATCAACACCCATTGTCAGAAGTCGCAGACCAGTGGGAAGGTATTTGCATTGGTGGGGGCTCATCCTACTGTAGCGCGATTTTTGTGGTTTCGAATCACTATCGCTTTGGTACTACAGTTTGATTCATTTTTATCCTGTTGAGTTGATTAAGGAAGGGAAATAGAAGTCTCGAAGTAACCCTGCTTGCGTACTGAGGTTAAATAGTCAAAACTGTTGATTTACAGATGCTATCAAAATAAGGGGTCCTTCTTAGGGTTATTTTCTTAAGAATACAAGTGTCTGGATTATCTGTGAGGCTTCTGGTAAGGAGTTAGGTTTGATGCTTCGTATGAAGGTACGAGATTTTGGGTTTTTGATTAGTGTGCTCGCTGAGATTTTTGCAATCTTATGCCTACGTATTCCCATTTAACGATACAGGGAAATCAGAGCGATCATAGTTCCTCCTATTATATGGGAGGAAAGAGATGTTTTGGTGTCTTGTTCAAAGCCCAAGACATGAAGCTAAAGGTTTGACTGAGAGAGAATTTGTCATCTCTAAAGAGGAGTTGTTGATGTTTGTATGTTGTGAGCAAGGCACAACTTTGATGCTAAAAGGTTGATTGACTCAACCGGGGTTTTCTTTATTCAAAGCCTAAGAGGAGGCGGAAAGTTTGCCTTTTTTGAGGAAAATGTTCTTTATGTCTTGTACAAAGCCCAAGATTGAGGCTAAAAGGTATTTTGACTCCGTTGGGGAGAATGTATCTTGCATAAAGCCTAAGATGGAGGCTGAGATGGTTTGACTCAACAAGAGAGTACTTTTATCTGTCATGTATAAAGCCCAAGACGGAGGCTAAAAAAGGTTGACTCAACAAGAGAGTCTTGAATAGGTGATTGACTCAACAAGAGAGTCTGAAGGTTGATTGACTCAACAAGAGAGTCTTGTATGCTCAACAAGAGAGTGATCTGCTGTCTCGTACGAAGCCCGAGATTAAGGCTAAAAGGAGATTGACTCAACAAGAGAGTGTTTTATATGTCTTGTACAAAGCCCAAGACGGAGGCTAAAAGTGGTTGACTCAACAAGAGAGTCTTTTATACTCAATAAGAGAGTGTTTTTCTATCTCGTACGAAGCCCGAGATGGAGGCTAAAAGTTGATTGACTCAACAAGAGAGTCTGAAAAGGTTAGCTCCGCTAGGGAGAATCATTTGTACAAAGCCCAAGAGGAGGCTAACTTACCGCTAAGGATTATTTAGATCCTGAAGCGAGTCCAAGTGTGGGGAACTCTCATGAGAAAGACCGGGTTTCTGCTGGAGATTGATCCAGGGTGATCGGTGTTTTTTCCTATGTTTGAAAGGAACTTGAGAATGTCTTTGAGACTCAAAAGTTTTAGACTGTCCATGTCTAGAGTTTTATCTTTTGTACCATGTCCAAGAGGAGGTACGAGTATTAAGGGATGAGTATCAACTCTAAAATGGCCGGAGTTTTGACGCGGGAAAGACTGCTCTAGCAAATGATGACTAAGTTCTGCCTTATACCTTTAAGAGGTCGTCAGGGTCCTAGTATTAAGCCCAAGAGAAGGCATGAGAACTTCTAAGAAGCCGAAGGGTCCTTGTACAACGCCCAAGAGGAGGCGGGGATGCTTTTAGGAAGCCTGTGGGTCCCCAAACCAAGAGAAGTTCAAGAAATGCAATTCACAGAGAAGAGATCATTCCAGGAAAGTTCGAGAATTTAGAAGAAACTCAAGAGATGCCATTCACGGAGAAAAGATCATCTCTGTGGAGTTAGAGTTTCTTTGACAATTTCTAAGGGTGACAATCTGAGAAAAGGTTCACCGAGAATACTGCCTTTCTCTTTGTTCCATTGTTTAACCCCAAGAGGATGGAAGACTGTATCTGGAATCCTACGGGGGATCTAGTTTTGTTTGTATTTAAGAGTGGCCAACAGGGCTTTACCTAGTGCTAGACGTAGTTTCTGGGGAAAACTCTAAATAACTATACTAGTATTACACAGTGGATATGTGACAAGGATATAAAACGACGTGAAAGAAGACTTACAGTGAAGCAGCCCCACAATACAGTTATATACATATGAAAGCGATAAATGAAAGCGGATAAACACTTACCCGTTGTAGAGCTTCCATGTTGTTTTGTTAGTTGTTCAACAAAGAAAGTTTTGATAACAAAATATATTTGAATTCAAAATCAAAGGAGAAAGTGCTTCGAAAAGATTGTTGGGGCTTACAGCTCAAGGAGAGGCCCAAGTTTTAACGATGATCGCACCGTTGTTTTAAAAACTGTACAGAGGGACTTATACAATAAGTGAGGCCCAAAATGTTTTTATGTACAAGGGGATTGGGTCTTACACTCTATTAGGCCCAAAGATTTATTTTTGTACAGGAGATGGGACTTACAGCTCAAGGAGAAGCCCAGGGTTTATTTGAAAACGGCGATCGCCGAGGTTTTTGAAAATACAGCGGGACTTATACAATGACTGAGGCCCGAAAAGTGGTGTATTTACTAAGGGGTTGGATCTTACACTCTAATAGAGGCCCAAAGAGTTTGAAGAAAAGAAATGGGGCTTATAACACGAGGGTAGGCCTAGGGTTGTTTGATTTTTGAACTGGCGATCGCGCTGAGATTTTTTTCCTTTACCGCAGAAGGACTTATACAATATCTGAGGCCCAAAATGGTTTTGGTTAAAAGGGGATTGGGTCTTACACTCTATTAGAGGCCCAAAGAGTTTGAAAATGAATAAAGATGGGTCTTATAGCTCAAGGAGAAGCCCAAAGATTTTTTGTTAAAAAGGCGACGATCGTGCCGAACTTTTTGACGGTATCGGGACTTATACAATACACTGAGGCCCAAAATGTTTTGGTTTTAAAAAGGGGTTGGGTCTTACACTCTATTAGAGGCCCATGAGTGTTTGAAAATGATTTGTTTAGGGTGATTAAGATCAAAACCCTATATTAATTTTAAAATGTATTTTAATTAAATAAAAATTTAATTAAAATGATCAAAATTATCAAACATGTGTGAAAAACAAGTTGTGATCTTGGATTAATGTTTGAAAAATCATGTTTATATCCACAAAATGATTGGAAACCAATTAAATTTAGAAAATCAAGGAGGAAAAAACATTTTAAATGTTAAAAAACAAATAAAAGATTAATTCTTTGCAAAAATATCAAGTATATGAAATAAATAATAATTTTGGGAATTTTTGGCAAAATAAAATATTTTAACATTTTTTGAATTATTAAAAAAAGAATCAACTCAAAATCATTAAAACTCAGAGAGAAATTATTTTTTGAATCAATTAAATAAAATCACAAAATTCAAATATTCAAATTTGTGAAAAAGGAGCCAAGAACATGGGCCAAGAACACGCGCGGAGGGAATTTTGCTCAGATTTGCATTTTCTATCCAATTTCACTGAATACTTGATGAAATCACACAATCCACATATCAATCTGCTCGTTTTCACCTCACAATCATGTCTATGGTCTTTAATAAGCATGGAATAAGAAATCAAGACAAAACCTCAAAAACCCTAAAATTTGCATGAAGGCTGAGAATTTTGATGCACGATTCAAACAAAGCAATTAATTGAGGAGAAACATTCTATGCATGATTATGAACACTTGGAAAAAGTATTGTGCGAGGAAATATGCATAGATTAAGAGATGACCAAGTTTAGGCTTACTTGAAGGTCGTGACAGCAAGAGCAATGTGATTTTTGAGTTGGAGGTGTTACAGATGAGTTGTGATGATCTGAATAGCTTCCCTACACCATATGGAGTGTGTTTGAATGCTTGGACTTGATTGGAAATGGCTGGATCATTTCATGGCATCTCAGCTACAACTTGGTTAAAACCTTGAGCAACTGGCTGATGATTCTGAGAAATCAGTGTTACAGTTGTTGTTTAAGTGTTTGGATCACTTCTATATGATGTTTATGAGGTGTGTGTGTGATTGGTTTGGTTAGAATGGCTCTCAAACTCAAAACCCGATAGTGACTTGCTTTGGAAGGTAAATTTGGAAGTGAGAAGGTGATTTTGAGGAAAGCATCTGTTTGATGGCTTTGGTGTACTTAAACTGGGCACAAATGAGCTCAATTTATAGTAGAGCAATTTTGTTTTGCAAGGAATAGGGAATGGCAACTGTAGTAGAGGTTTGGCAAATGTTGATCAATAGGAATCTAAATCTCCTCTAGCCATTGACTAGAGGTTAGAGCACAGGTTGCTGGTTCCCTAGTTCAGAGATCATCCTTGACTCATTCAGTTGGAAATGGCTCAGTTCATGCCACCTTGGTGCATCCATTGAATGCTCCAAAACAAAATTGGAGTCTTGTCCCCTCTTTAGGGTTTTTTAGGTTTGGCATGCTATTTTTAGTTCCAAAGACTTGGGAGGCTTATGGATCAGTGTTTGTCCCTCCTTGGTCCCTCCCTAAGGTGTTCAGATGGATAAACTTGTTTGTCATTTGCAAAATTTACTCAAATCAAGCAAAATGCACAAATCTGCCTTGCCATGACAGTTTGCAGCAAGGCACATTGTCATTGTCATATCTCATGGCTTAAGTGGAGTTTAATGGAGTTCTTAGCCATTTTGGAAAGCTCTTATATGATACAACACATGTGTGATCATATTTTGTCTTGATACTTTTTGGATCCAAGTGAAAAATCCCCCTACTTTTGGAAAAAAAAAGCAAGACAGATTCTGACTTAGTGAAAATTTCACTAAGTGTTGGAAAAAGTGACATTTCATGTTTTCAGCCATTTTGATCCAACCATAACTCAAAATCCATGATGAATTGGAATGAGGTGTAGTTGACACTTTTAAAGTATGCCATGAGAGCTACAAATCCATCTTTAGTTCAGCCCAAATGGTTGCTTGGATCTCAAGTTATGATCCTTGGAAGTTGGTACCCTTGCCACTTTGTTCCATAACTAAGAAAATTTCTAAGTTTTTTATGGTTACCCCTTTTACAAGTTATCTCACTTTTCTTGGTTTTTCTTGATGAATGATGATTCCAATCACACATTAACATCATTTTAGGGTTAGGGGACCATAATTGATCAAAAAATCAAAAAGTCAAACTTTGACTTTTGGGCACAATTGACTTTTTATCAGATGAATTCCAAACTGTGCGATCCTCTATGAAATCAAGTCCTTGAGCTAAATAAAACTTGATGGATTGATTTTATAGGTGTTATAGGGTGTATTGAATCATGTCCCAAGGTTTTGGAGCATGTCTTGGTCAAAAGTCAAAGGCACAGTTGACTTTTTCGCGAAACCCGAACTGTGGTTCTGATGAACTTGAAACTTGTGAATCAAGCTTCTTGGATCAATCCATTGTTGCAAATGGATCAATGTAGTGTATTAGGGACCCTCAAATCATGTCTTGAGGTCTTGGCTCATGTTTTGTCCCAAAAGTCAACTTAGGGGTGAATTAGGTCAAGAAACCCTAATTCTTGATTTTTTTATGAATACATCCCCTGAGGTTAAATTGACTTGATGCTTAGGTCCATGAGGTCCCATGAAGTATTTTAGGGTATGCTTTGAAGCATTGTCTCATGCCCAGAGGAAAAATTCCAACTGGAGGCCTTGGTCGACCAAAACCCTAATTTGGTGACACTGGCGATCTTGAGGCTTAATCCACTTGGAATGTTGTAGCCTTGTGCTTGATCCTTGATGTGGGAGTCCTCATGATCCATTGTGGATGTTTGATAGGTTTAGACAAGTTGAAGATCATGTCATTTCTTTATTGATCCTTTGTCTAAGAGTTCTGAGAGGGTTTGAAACCCTAAGTTTGATTGTAGTAGATGCTCACCCATCTTTGGGGAGACTAATGAGGTATGATGGTCCATCCATATTGTGATGATGATTTTCACAATGATGGGGAATCTTAGTGGTCAAAATTTGGGGTATGACACCTACCAGTGAGGATCGTTTGGTCAGAGGTACTTGTTACATTCATAACACTCCTTTGATTGCTATCATTAATACGGGTGCGACCCACTCGTTTATTTATGTTGATTGTGTGAAGAAACTAGGACTTGTGTCATCTACTCTGAGTAAAGGAATGGTGATTGATACTCCATCTATTGGGTCGATCACTGCATCTTTAGTGTGCTTGAATTGTCCTTTGTCGATCTTTGGTAAATATTTCGGAGTGGATTTGATTTGCTTACCGCTCAGTGATCTGGATGTTATTTTAGGGATGAATTGGCTAGAGGTCAATTATGTCTACATTGACTGCTATAGGAAGAGGTTTTTATTTCTTACTCCAGAGAAAGAAGAGTTGGTTAGTTTTGTATCTACCAAGGAATTGAGAACCTTGTTGGAGGATGAAGCTAAAATTTTTGCGGTGTTTGCCTCACTGTCTGTTGAAGGCAAACCGTCGATCAATGAATTACCGGTAGTGAAAGAGTTTCCATAAGTGTTTCCAGATGATATTTTAGAGTTTCCTCCGCAGCGAGAGGTGGAATTTGCAATTGATCTTATTCCTGGTACCATACCTATATCTATGGCACCATACATAATGTTAGCATCAGAATTGGTGGAGTTGAAATCTCAACTCAGAGAATTGCTTGATAAGAAGTTTATTAGACCCAGCGTGTTGTCGTGGGGAGCTCTGGTGTTGTTGGTTAAGAAGAAGGATGGTAGTATAAGATTGTGTATTGATTATCGTCAACTGAATAAAGTGACCATCAAGAACAAATATCCGCTTCCAAGGATTGATGATCTGATGGATCAACTAGTGGGAGCTTGTGTTTTCAGCAAAATTGATTTGAGATCAGGTTACCATCAGATTCGGGTGAAAGAGGATGATATTCAGAAAATGGCTTTCAGGACTCGGTATGGACATTACGAATATGCCGTGATGCCGTTCGGAGTGTCCAATGCACCGAGCATATTCATGGAATACATGAATGGTATCTTTCA
The DNA here is from genome assembly GCA_022829125.1 of Lathyrus tuberosus. NCBI lineage: Eukaryota > Viridiplantae > Streptophyta > Magnoliopsida > Fabales > Fabaceae > Lathyrus > Lathyrus tuberosus. Next base: position 6,361,343 of record JALAZF010000103.1, read on the forward strand.
TGCTTATTTGGATCAGTATGTGGTAGTATTTATTGATGACATTTTAATTTATTCCAAGTTGGAGAGTGATCATGCAAAGCATCTGAGGGTTGCATTGCAAGTGTTGAAAGATAATAAGTTATTTGAAAAAATGTCAAAATGTGAATTTTGGTTGCATGAGGTGATTTTTCTGGGGCATGTTATTTCTGGTGATGTCATATCAGTGGATCCATCTAAAGTAAGTGATGTACTTCAGTGGGAAACTCCAAAATCAGTGACGGAGATTCAAAGTTTCTTGGGTTTGGCAGGTTATTACCGCAGGTTTATTGAAGGATTTTATAATTTCGCCCTTCCTCTGACTCAGTTGACTAGAAAATTCCAAGCCTTTGGGTGGGATATCTTGTGTGAAGAGGTTGACTATAGAGCCACTGTTGGAGAAGAGGTTGCCTATAAAGCCAGTGTTGATTTTACCAAAGCCACATGAACCTTTCATGGTGTATTGTGATGCATCTAAAATGGGATTAGGCGGAGTATTGATGCAAGATGGTAAGGTCGTGGCTTATGCCTCACGACAATTGAGGGTACATGAAAGGAATTATCCTACTCATGATCTTAAGTTAGCTGTAGTGGTTTTTCTGTTAAAAAATCTGGTGGCATTACTTGTATGGATCAAGGTTTGAAGTGTTCAGTGATCATAAAAGTTTGAAGTATTTATTTGACCAAAAAGAGATGAATATGAGATAGAGAAGATGGTTGGAATTCTTGAAGGACTATGATTTTAGCTTGAGTTACCATCCCGGTAAAGCTAACTTCGTAGCAGATGCTTTGAGTCGGAAGATAATTAATATGTCAACATTGATGATTAAAGAGTTGGATTTAATTGAGCAGTTTATAGATTTGAGTATTGTTTGTGAATTGACTCCTAAAAGTGTGATGTTGGGTATCCTGAAAGTTAATAATGAGTTCCTTAGTGAGATTAGAGAGAGTCAGAAGCTTGGAAGTTGGTGGATTTGATGACCACGGGAGGATCGGATGCAGAAGGTGACTTTAAAGTGGATAATTTTTGTGTGTTGAGATTTTGAGACAGAACTTGTGTGTCGGATAACCCTGAATTGAGAAAAATGATGTTAGAGGAAAGCCACAGGAGTAGCTTGAGTATTCATCCAGGAGCTACGAAAATGTATCAGGATCTTAAGAAATTATTTTGGTAGCCTGATATAAAGAAAGACATAGCTAGAATTGTGTATGCTTGTTTGACTTGCCAGAAGTCAAAAGTGGAACATCATAAACCTTCTGGTCTGATGCAACTGATGGAAATACCATAGTGAAAGTGGGATAGTATCGCGATGGATTTTGTGACCGGGTTTTCGAATACGGCGAGAGGCTTTGATGCTATTTGGGTAATTGTGGATAGACTGACGAAATTGACATATTTTATACCGATTAACATCAGTTTTCCTTTGTAAAAGTTAGCATAGATTTATATCAGAATAATAGTGAAGTTGCACGGGGTTTCGTCAAGGATAGTTTCTGACAGAGACCCGAGGTCTACTTTCGGATTTTGGAAGAGCTTGCAGGAAGCTTTGGGTTCTAGTTTGAAGCTGAGTTTGCTTATCATCCGCGGACAGATGGGCAATCTGATAGGACTATTCAGTCACTGGAAGACTTGCTGAGGGGTTGTATACTCGAGCAGGGAGGTGCTTGGGATACTCATTTTCTGCTGATTGAATTTACTTACAATAACAGTTACCATTCTAGTATAGGAATTGCGCCTTTTGAAGCATTGTATGGTAGGAGGTGTAGGACACCTCTATGTTGGTATGAATCGGGCGAGGGTACTGTACTCGGACCCGAGATTGTGCAACAGACTACTGAGATAATTCAGATGATTAGAGAGAAGATGAAGGCATCCCAGAGTAGGAAGAAAAGTTATCATGATAATAGGAGGAAAAACTTGGAATTCGGTGAGGGCGACCATGTGTTTCTTAGGGTCAATCCGGTGACCAGGTTTAGTCGTGCACTGAAATTGAAGAAGTTGGATACTAAGTTCATTGGACAGTATTAGATTTTGCAGAGAGGTGGTATTGTTTCTTATAGAGTGGTGTTGCCACCTGAACTTTTGAATTTTCCTGACGTGTTTCATGTGTCGCAGCTTCGGAAGTATATTGTTGACCCATCCCATGTGCTTCAGAGGGATGAAGTACAGATTCAGGATAATCTTACCGTGGAGGAGATGCCATTAAGGATCTAGGATCGCAAGATAAAGCAGCTAAGGGGCAAGGACATTCCTTTAATGAGAGTAGCTTGGGGAGGAGCTGCTGGAGGAAGTAGGACCTGGGAATCAGAGAGCAAGATGCGAGATTCGTATCCGGAATTGTTCTCATCAGGTACATCTTCGAGGACGAAAATATTTTAAGTGGGGGGGAGTTGTAACACCCCATTTAATTATCTAGTCGCGTTGTAATTATTTTGTATGGTTTGTGATTTTATTGTCTTGGTTAAGGGTAGGTGTGTTAAGGTAGGTGTGAGAGAGCTTAGTAGAATGACTTAGTCGGAATATGAATAAGAAGACATTATATTAATGTAATATTAGTTGTATTAATATTAATGTTATTATTATTATTATTATTATTATTATTATTATTATTATTATTATTAATATTATTATTATAATTATTCACATTATTATTATTATTGGAATTATTATTGGGATTATTATTATTATTATTATTATTAAGATAATTCAGAAATAAAACATAATTAGAGTAATTAGTGAGAGGTTTTCACAAAAGGTCAGTTACGTGAAAAGAGAAGAAAAAGAAAATTAGAGGAAGAACAAGGGAGAACTAGGGCAAGAAGGGATTCCACCATTGTTGAAGGGTTTGAAGCTCAGATTTCAGGTTGTAGCGAGCGATTTTGGACGTGGTTCTTAAACACTGTCGCTCTTGGGGGGGGGGGGGGTACTACAGGTCAATTCATTTTTTATCCTATTGAAGCTGATGAAGGAAGGGAAATAGATGTCTCCAATTAACCCTGCTTTGCAAACTGAGGTTAAACAGTCAAAACTGTTGGTTTACATATGCGATCAATGTGGGGGGCCTCTCTTGGGTTATTTTGATCGAATTTAGACTTTTGGTGGGGAATACGGACTCGGATGTTTTGATTGATATGTGAGGATTTGTGACCCGAGGTTTTCGATGTGGTGTGCTCGCTAAGATTTTTCTTTCAATCTTATACCTACGTATTCCCGTTTACCGAAACAGGGAAATCAGAGCGATCGTAGTTCCTCCTATTCTATGGGAGGAAACGGTGTTTGGTGTCTTGTTCAAAGCCCAAGACATGAAGCTAAAGGTAGTTTGTATCTTGTTCAAAGCCCAAGATGTGAAGTTGAAGGGTCTATTTGTATCTTGTTCGAAGCCCAAGATGTGAAGCTAAAAGGGTGTTGACTTTTAGAAAGAATTTATCATCTCTAAAGAGGATATGTTTGTCACAACTTGTTTGGTGACTGGTTATAAAGGAGGATTACTTTAACCGGGATATGTGAATCCAGCAATGCCATAATTTCCTTTATAGGGGATTTTTTAGCCTGAAGGAGAAGACTTTAACTCAGTGTAGAGCAATGTCATCTTTCCTTAGGAATTTCTCATGCTAAAAGACGGAAAGTGGCGTGGATGTAAATAATCCAGAGGCTTGCCGCTTACAGCAATTTAGATGAGGGAAAAGGAGTTGTTGATGTTTGTATGCTATGACCAAATCATGATTTGATGCTAAAAGGTTGATTGAATCAAGCGGGGATTTTTTTATACAAAGCCTGAAAGGAGGCTATTGACCCAACAAGAGGGAGTTCTTATGTGTCTCGTACGAAGCCCGAGATAGAGGCTAAAAGGGTTTACTCAACAAGAGAGTGTTTGGTATCTCGTATGAAGCCCGAGATGGAGGCTAAAGGGGATCGACTCAACAAGAAAGTCTTTTTATACTCAACAAGAGAGTGTTTTGTATCTCGTACAAAGCCCGAGATGGAGGCTGCCAAGGTTAACTTTACTGGGGAGAATCATTGTACAAAACCCAAGAGGAGGCTATGGTTACTATTTCAGTTGAGTGACAAGTCCAGTATATTGGTTAAAAGAGAAAATCAGTTCTTATATGGGTAATGTTGTACTCATGGCTTTGATCTGAGGATCGGGATTATTTCCTGTTCTTTAAGGAAACGGGGAATCCGAAGGGTATTGAGACTACCCAACTCTACGGGTGTTTTTTCCTATTTTTGAAAGGAACTTGAGAATGTCTTCGAGACTCAAGGAGATTGGACTGTCCAAGTCTAGAGTTTTATCTTTTGTACTATACTTAAGAGAGATCAAGAGACAGTACGTTCACGGTAGAAAGATCTAGACTCTTTGAAAGACTGTTCTATCAAGATGACTAATTTTTGTTCCTATACCTTTAAGAGGTCGTTGGGATAATTTGTACGAAGCCCAAGAGGAGGCGAGAAAAACTTTTAAGAAGCCGAAGGGACAATTTGTAAGAAGCCCAAGAGGAGGCTATCTTCCCGGAGGAAGAATCATTATACGAAGCCTAAGAGGAGGCTGTGAAAACTTCTAAGAAGCTGACGGGTCCTTGTACAACGCCCAAGAGGAGGCAGGGATGCTTTTAGGAAGCCTGTGGGTCCCCAAACCCCGAGAAGTTCAAGACATGCCATTCACAGAGAATAGATCAAGCCAGGAAAGTTTGAGAATTTGGAAGAAACTCAAGAGATGCCATTCACAGAGAAAAGATTATCTCTGGGGAGTAGAGTTTCTTTGACAATGTCTAAGGGTGACAGTCTATGAAAGGGTTCACCGAGAATGCTGCCTTTCACGTCTCCAAATTGTTTAACCCCAAGAGGAGGGAAGACTGTGTCTGGTAATCCTATGGGGATCTAGTTTTGTCTATTTTAAGAGTGATCAACGGGGCTTTACCTAGTGCTAGACGTAGTTGCCGGGGAAACTCTAAATATCTATACTAGTATTACACAGTCGATATGAGTTTATGAAAGAAGACTTACAGTGGAACAGCCCCATAGTACAATTATATACATATGAAAGCGGTAAATGAAAGCAGGTAAACACTTACTCGGTTGTAGAGCTTCCATGCTGTTTTGTTAGTTTGTCCAACAAAGAAAACTTTGATAACAATATTATATTCAAAATCAAAGGATAAAGTGCTTTGAAAAGATTGTTGGGGCTTACAGCTCAAGGAGAGACCCAGGGTTTTATCAGTGATTGCACTGTTGTTTCGAATTTGTACAGTGACTTATACAAGTGACTGAGGCCCAAGAAGTGTTTTTTGTACAAAGGGATGGGTCTTATACTCTCTCAAGAGGCCTAAAGGTGTTTAAAGAAAAAGAATGGGGCTTATAACACGAGGGTAGGCCCAGATGATTTACCTTTTTACTGGCGATCGCGCAGGGGTTTCTTTTAACGCAGGGGGACTTATACAATATCTGAGGCCCAAAATTGTTTTGGTTAAAAGGGGATTAGCTCTTACACTCTATTAGAGGCCCAAGATGATTTTTAAATGGGTCTTATAGCTCGAGGAGAGGCCCAAGGTTGTTTGTTTTAAACGGGCGACGATCGCGCCAAACTTTTGAAATACAACGGGACTTATACAATAAGTGAGGCCCAAAGTAGGTTTGCATTTACAAAGGATTGGGTCTTACACTCTATTATAGGCCCAAGAGTGTTTGAAAATAATTTGTGAGGGTGAAAATCAAAGAACCCTAATTTGTTTTCCTTTAAAAGTAAATATTAAAAGAAAATCAAATAAAAATGATAAAAATACGAAATAGGCTTGAATAAACCACTTGTTATTTTTGTTTAAGGTTTGAAAAAATGAGGTTTTAATCACAAGAGATATTAAAACTCATTTGGTTTTGATTTTCAAAGTAAATATTCATTTTTTAAAATGTTTAAAACAATTAAAAAGGAATTTATTCACAAAAATAATAATTATATTAAATAAATAACATAATTTTAATTTTTTTGTGGAATAAAATATTTCAACATTTTTGTGATTTTTTGAAAAAAGAACCAATAAAAAATAATTAAAATTGAAGGAGTTATTAATTTTCCAATTAATTAACAAAAACATGAAAATATTGGAAATATAGCAAAAAGGTGAAAAAACACAAAATGGCATGGGTGGGGTTTGAACCCACAACCTCAAGGTTATAGGGCGCGCGCCTTACCACTGGGGTGGTGATACATCCGTTGATTGAAACAAACCAACAAATACACAAGGCTTGCCTTGTTTTCTAGGTCTGACCACGACAAGGCAAGGCAAGTTTTGCCAAGAAACGGGAAGGTCCATAACTTTCTCATTTCTCCATGGCTGGGGACAAAATTTATATGCATCTGGCCTAGAATTTCACAAGGAATCCAATGGTGGTGGTATTTTTTTCAGATCATGCTCCCTCCTAAAAATCCGATAGTGGTTTTGAAATAGGCCTATAATTGCATTTTCTATGCTACACTTTGATACAGGCGTGAATTACATGATAAACTGGTTCAAACACAACATATATAACATGTAAGAGATGTGCATGATCAGTGGACTTCAAAGCAATGCATATTTTGGAAGATTCAAGTCATGATGCTTACCTCTCTTTTGAGCTTTTGGAGTTTTTGTGCAATCTGCCAAGTTTCTTGTTCCAGAAATGGTTTGATGCTTTGGACACTCTCAAATGATCCCTTAGAAGCTTTTAGGATGAGTGGAATCAGCTGAAACCTGCAAAAACACAAACTGGCCCTTTCTTGCAAAAGGGGTCAAAATGGCCAAAATAGCAACTCTCTCAAATCGTGTTCCAGATGGGGGAACCATTTGGGATAGTTCAAGGATGATATTTGGAGTGTGTTTGAGGTCTTATCTGGTTTGTAAAGTGACTGAATCATGACATGGCTTGAAAAATGCAAAAAATGCCTATTTTGAGGTTTTGAGAGGTGACTTTGTGATTTAAGGATTACAGGTCACTTGTGTGAGTTTGGACAGCTTAGATATGATATATGTGATGTGTTAGGATCAAGAGCTGTGATGGAAATTCTCTCTAACTCAAAAACTCAGAGTTACCTTGCTAAAGAAGGTATTTTTTCCTAAAGAAAGGGATTTTGAGGAAAGAATCTATTTGATGGCTTTGGTGTACTCAAACTGAGCACAAATGAGCTCTATTTATAGTAGAGCAAGTTTGTTTTGGGATCAATTGTGAATGGCAACCACAACAGAGGTTTGGCCAATGTTGGCAAATGAGAATCTAAGTCTCCTCTAGCCATTGACTAGAGGTTAGAGCACAAGCCTTTGGCTCCCTAGTTGTTGGATCATTCTTGACTGAATTCAGCTGTAAATGAGTCAGTCCTTGCCACCTTGGTGCATCCATTAAATGCTCCAATCCAAAATTGGAGTCTTGTCCCTTTTTTAGGGATTTCTAGGTTTGGCATGCTATTTTTGGTTCCAAAGACTTGGGAGGCTTGGGATCAGAGTTGGTTCCTCCTTGGTACCCCCTTGAGGTGTTTATATGGATAGAGTTGCTTGCCCTTTCCAAAATTTGAGCAAATCGAGCAAAACTCCAAAATCTGCCTTGCCTTGGCAGTTTTCAGCAAGGCATGTTGCCATGGTCATATCTCATGGCTCAAGTTGAGTTTGGTGATGTTCTTGGCCATTTTGGAAAGCCCTCATATGATACAATAACTGTTTGATCATAATTGGTTTTGATACTTTTTGGATCCAAGTGAAAAATGCCCCTACATTTGGAAAAAAGTGAAGGCATATTTTAACTTAGTGAAAATTTCACTAAGTGTTGGAAAAAGTGGCATTTCATGTTTTCAGCCATTTTGATCATTCCATAACTCAAAATCCATAATGAATTGGAATGAGGTGTAGTTGACACTTTTGTAGAGGGTCGTGAGGGCTACAAATCCAACTTTGGATGGGGAAAAATGGCCTTGTGGTTTAGGATGAATGATGATTCAAATCACACATTAACATTATTTTAGGGTTAAAACCCCATTTTTGTGAAAAATCTCAAAAAGTCAAAGTTGACTTTTGTGCACAATTGACTTTTTGTCTAATGAATTCCAAACTGTGCGATCCTCTATGTAATCAAGTCCTTGACCTAAATCAAACTTTATGGATTGATTTCATAGGTGTTATAGGGTGTATTGAATCATGTCCTAGGGTTTGGGAGCATGTCCTGGTCAAAAGTCAAAGCTACAGTTGACTTTTCTTGCGAAACCCTAACTGTGGTTCAGATGAAATTGAAACTTGTTGCTCAAGCTTCTTGGATTAATCCATTGTTACAAATGGATCAATGTAGTGTGTTAGAGACCCTCAAATCCTCTCTTGAGGTCTTGGCTCATGTTCTGTCCCAAAAGTCAACTTATGGGTGAATTAGGTCAAGAAACCCTAATTCCTGATTTTTGTAAATGCATCCCCTGAGGTCAAAATTGACTTGATGATTGGGTCCATGAGGTTCCATGGAGCATATTAGGATATGATTTGAAGCATTGGCTCATGCCCAGAGGAAAAATTCCATCTGGAGGCCCTGGTCGACCAAACCCTAATTTGGTGACACTAGCGATCTTGAGGCTTAATCCACTTAGAAAGGAGCAGCCTTGTGCTTAATCCTTGAAGTGGGAGTCCTTTTGATCCATTATGGATGTTTGAGAGGTTCAGACAAGTTGAAGATCATGTCATCCCTTGATTGATCCTTTGTCTAAGCACTCAGAGAGGGCTTGAAACCCTAATTTTGATTATAGTGGATGCTCACCCATCTTTGGGGAGACTAATGAGGTATGATGTTTCCTCCACATTGTGATGATGATTTGTACAATGATGGGGAATCTTAGTTGTCAAAATATGGGGTATGACAGATGCCCCTATTTAATATTCTTGGACCCGAAGGTGTGAATGGCGAAGGTATTTGGGCATTCGGGGTGCAAGAGGATTAAATATCGGAATACCCGAAATTTTGATAGTGGTTAAGAATGGTAATTCACGCATCCTTCTTCTTTTGCTAAGCAATGATGCTTAGAAAAGGTAAACTTCCCCTCGATCCTGGTTTTCAGTCAAGGAACTGGTCTCAGTTTCTGAAATAAACTTCCCCTCGATCCTGGTTTCCTACCAAGGAACTGGTCTCAGTTTCTGAAATAAACTTCCCCTCGATCCTGGTTTCCTACCAAGGAACTGGTCTTAGTTTCTGATATAAACTTCCCCTCGATCCTGGTTTCCTACCAAGGAACTGGTCTTAGTTTCTGATATAAACTTCCCCTCGATCCTGGTTTCCTACCAAGGAACTAGTCTTAGTTTCTTTTGTCAACAAACTTTCTTGACAAGGGACGCTATGCGTAGCTGTTTTCCTCAAACTTCTCGCCAAATTTTCCTGGGGAGATGCCATTTGATGGGAAAACTTTTGATGTCAGACTTGCTGGGGAACCCAATCGTCTGAGTTGTAGAGGTGTACAAACTTCTCTGTTGGAGACGCCATTTGTTGACTCTATCTGGGGAAATCGAGTCTCTTGAGAGACTACGTCCGCTTGGGTATTTACATCATACTTTTCTCGGGATCTTCTCGGAGAAATGCCATATGACGTGATCCAATTTTGAGGTGCTGATGACCTTTTCGTCAGCGGATTTTTCAGAGAAAAACTGTTGTATTGTCGAATCTCGGATTAAGAGGCTTTCTCTGGAGATTTTCCTTAATCCGGGAAAGCGAAGATATCATCTTCAATGGTGAAAAGTGATATTTGCCTGAAGGTTCTCTGGCTTTTCAGAGGTTCAAGTTATCAAAGTGGTCGAGGACCGTCTCTAATCCAGAGATAAGCTGGAGGAGAGAGATTGTTCAGACGCAACATTTCCTAACGAGGAAAGAACTGACAACTCGATTAAGAGGACCTTTATCACTTAGGAATAAGACCGACTAGAGTGATAGTGATGCAATATGACTATGAATGTAAATCAATAATGCATGATGTATGTATGTATATGCTGACAAAACTGATGCGACATACAGACTAATGGATGAACATGACTGGATACTCGGCCATTGCGGGGCGAAGAAGTACCGCTGGTCCAAAAGTAGCAATTCTGCCTTGCTTAGGAGAAGTAGTCCCTGCGGGGAACAACCGTTGGTCGGGCTTAGGAGGTAAGAACTCAGCCGAAGATGTCAGATGAAACCATGGTCTCTGACACAGCTGACCTTTATTCAGGCGTACTGGTTTAGAAGGAAAACTTTGATTCTGCACTTTGATGCTCGCTTACTTCTGGAGAAGCGATCGATGTTCTTCTGATGTTCAACAGTCAAAAGAAATTGCCATCTTTATTTTAAAAGCCGAAAAGCTTTAACAAGTAAATTCATTTTTATTTTATTTCAAGAATCGTTGATCATGTTAAAATGTCGTCCTGTAAAGCTAAAACAAATAAGAATTGCAAACAAAAGCACAATGGCTCAAATTTTATTGATAGGATGGAAATCAGCCAAACGCGTGACTCCATAGAGTATTTACAAAGTTAGAAAATGGCAATTTACAGGGAAAAGGGCTATGTTGAAACATAACGACCACTATCCTTCTACCAACTTTGAATTTCGGGCATCCTGAGCTCCGTCGAAGATGACCTTGACCGGAGTTTTCCTGATGGATGATGTAACTACTGCCGAGGGACTTGCCCCTGTTGGACGTAGTTACTTGCCATTATCCCTAATTTTTTCCTGGATTGTACTGTGATGTTTCCAATCCATCAGGATGATTTTTTATTATGTCTCTAATTTTTGCCTGGACCGCCCTTTCGGGTTTTCAATCCACCGAGACATTTTTTTTAGGTGAAGTATTTCTTGACTACATCAATATTTGTGGGGTAGGCAAATTCCTCTCCGTCCATGGTTGCAAGTCTCAAGGCATCGTCTGAGAAAGATTTCTTTACCACATAGGGGCCGTCATAGTTTGGAGTCCATTTGCCCCGAGAATCAGTGAGAAATGATTGTATCTTTTTGAGCACGAGGTCTCATTTCCTGAAGACGCGAGGTCGGACCTTTTTGTCGAACGCCTTCTTCATTCTTTGCTGATACAACTGACCATGGCATAATGCCGTGATTCGCTTCTCCTCGATCAGATTCAGTTCATCGTGTCGACTTTGACACCACTCAGCTTCTGTAAGCTTAGCTTCCATCAATACCCGGATTGATGGGATCTCTACTTCTATGGGGAGCACTGCTTCCATGCCATACACTAGAGAGAAAGGGGTTGCCCCTGTTGAAGTGCGAACAGATGTGCGATAACCGTGAAGAGCAAAGGGTAGCATCTCGTGCCAGTCTTTGTAGGTTACAACCATCTTTTGAACGATCCTTTTGATGTTCTTTTCAGCCTCTTCTACCGCTCCGTTCATCTTAGGTCGGTAGGGAGATGAGTTACGGTGTTCGATCTTGAACTTACTGCATAACTCTTTCATCATCTTATTGACCAAGTTAGATCCATTATCTGTAATGATCTAGCTCGGAACACCATAATGGCAAATGATATTGTTTTTGATAAATCGGGCCACCAATTGTCGGGTTACATTGGCGTATGACGCTGCTTCGACCCACTTGGTGAAGTAATCAATGGCTACTAGAATGAACCGATGTCCATTCGAAGCTTTGGGCTCAATCATACCGATCATGTCGATTCCCCATATGGAAAAAGGCCATGGGGAAGAAAGAACTTTGAGATGCATTGGCGGTACATGGATTTTGTCGGAGTATATCTGACACTTGTGATACTTCCTCAAGTACTTGTGGCAATCGGACTAAATGGTCAACCAGTAGTACCCTGCTCTTAGAATTTTTCTCGCCATTGTGTGTCCGTTGGCATGAGTGCCAAAGGATCCCTTGTGAATTTCTTTTATCAGCATGTCTGCTTCTGGTTTGTCTATGCAGCGAAGCAAGACCATGTCGAAGTTTCTCTTATAGAGTGTATCACCGCTCAGAAAGAAGCCGTCTGCTAGTTTTCCTGTCTTTTCTGGATACCCCAGGTGGGTACTCTTGTTTCTGAAGGAAGCATTTGATATCGTGATACCAAGGTTTGCCGTCTATGACTGCTTCAATCGTGAAGATGTAAGCGGGTCGTTCAAGGCGCATTATGTCAATCTTAGGTAATTCGTTCCATTGACCTACACTAATCATGGAAGAGAGTGTGGCTAATGCATCAGCCATGTGATTCTCTTCACGAGGGATGTGTTGAAACTCAATTCTGTTGAAGAATAGTAACAGCCTCCTTGCATAGTCTTTGTAAGGAATCAGTCTTGATTGGTATGTGTTCAATCTCCTTTGATCTGATTGATAACCAGGGCTGAGTCTCCATATACATCTAAGTTTTTGATCCTTAAGTCGATCGTTTCTTCGAGACCCATGATACAAGCTTCGTATTTGGCCTCGTTATTTGTACACTTGAACATTAATCTGGCGGTGAAAGGAATGTGGGTACCCTGAGGTGTTATGATGATTGCCCCAATTCCGTTTCCATAAAGATTAACAGCTCTGTCAAAGATAAGTCCCCATTGGGAACCTGGTTCTGGCCCTTCACTGGGTAGCGGTTCATCGCAGTCTTTCATTTTCAAGTACATGACATCTTCGTCTGGAAAGTCAAACCTGACTGATTCCTGATCGTCAATCGGTTGATGAGCCATATGACCAGCTAAAACACTTCCCTTAACGGCTTTCTGGGCATGGTATTCGATGTCGTATTCTGATAACAACATCTGCCAACGGCAATCCTTCCCGTGAGAGCAGTTTTTTCAAAGACGTACTTGATTGGATCCATTTCAGAGATTAACCAAGTAGTGTAACGAATCATGTACTGGCGAAGATGTTTGGCTGCCCAAGCCAAAGCGCAGCAAGTTTTATCAAGCATAGTGTACCGAGTCTCGCAGTCGGTGAATTTCTTGCTCAGATAGTAAATGGCAGACTCCTTTCTTTTGGTTTCGTCTTGTTGGCCAAGCACACAACCCATTGAGTCCTCTAGGACTGTGAGGTAGATGATCAGTGGTCTTCCTTCCACTGGAGGTGAGAGAATCGGTGGATTCAACAGGTATTCCTTAATACTGTCGAAGGCAATTTGGCAATCTTCTATCTAAACGTAATCTTGATTCTTTTTGAGTAATTTGAAAATCGGCGCACATGTCGCGGTCATGAGGAATATGAATCTAGAGATGTAGTTCAAACGTCCCAGGAATCCCCTGACTTGTTTTTCAGTCTTTGGAGAAGGCATTTCTTGAATGGCCTTGACCTTGTCAGGATCAACCTCAATTCCTTTCTGGCTGACGATGAACCCTAAAGGTTTCCCTGAACGGACACCGAACGTGCACTTGTTGGGATTCAAGTGGAGTTTGTACTTTCTCAACCGCTCGAATAGTTTTGACAGGTGGGTCACATGCTCCTCTTCTGTCTTAGATTTTGCAACCATATCATCGACATATACCTCGATTTCTTTATGTATCATGTCATGAAACAGAGTAGTCATGGCCCTCTGATAGGTTGCCCCGACGTTCTTTAAACCGAACGACATCACCTTGTAAAAAAATGTACCCCATGGGGTGATAAACGAAGTTTTCTCCATGTCTTTCGGCGCCATTTTGATTTGGTTATAGCCCGAGAATCCATCCATGAAGGAGAAGACTTTGAACTTTGCTGTACTATCTACCAGCATGTCAATGTACGGCAAGGGAAAGTCGTCCTTTGGACTAGCCTTGTTCAGATCCCTGTAATCTACGCACATTCTGACCTTTCCGTCCTTTTTTAGAATGAGTACGATGTTGGCTAACCATTGAGGATATTCTGACGTAGCGAGGAAACCCGTGTCAATATGTTTCTGTACCTCCTCTTTGATTTTGATGGCCATGTTCGGGTGAGTCCGTCTCAACCTCTGTTTTACTGGCGGACATTCCGATTTCTACGGTAAGTGATGCTCCACGATGTTGGTATCCAACCCTGGCATATCCTGATAGGACCAAGCGAATACATCGGGAAACTCTTTGAGAAGCTTTATCAAACCCTCTCTGGCAGTTGGACTGAGCAGTGCCCCAATCCTGATTTCTTTTCTCTCCTCCTCCAAACCTAAGTTTACCGTTTCCAATGGCTCTTTGTGAGGTTCGATGGAACTTTCCTATTGTTTGAGTAGTCGGGAGATCTCCTCTGGAATTTCGTCGTCATTTTCTTCTTCAGCCTCAAATACCGGGAACTCAAAGTTCGAAGAAGGCATTGGATCGTATGTTTCAACAGGGTTTAAAACAAGCAATCTGCATGACGTGATGATTTGTTTTTAGAAGAGATAGAGAGAAAAATGCAAAAGTGTTTGCAGTGTATTTCTTTTACTGCTTGTTTTTATTATTGAGTTGTTTTTTAGGATTACCATTTTCCGAGAAAAGCAAAAAGTGAAAACAGCAATTAATGCGGAAATTACAGAACAACGTTATTTTATTTACGATCTTGTCGATTCTTGAAACTACAGCTCTATAAAACAAAACTCTGTCGCTTTGGGCAAAGCGAAGAGGGATATTTACAGAAAGTGAGCCCTATCAAAACATCCGTTTCACCTAGGCAGGGTGAAAGGTTAAAGTAAAGACGACAATTACTTAGACTTATGAACAATCTTCGAAACATTGATAGCAACCCATTGGCGGTGAACTCCTCGGTGAATCACAAAGTCTGGTACCTTCCTTGGTTTGTCTTAAAAAATAACGCTGATTTCTGGCGGAGCAGGATCGTTGGAATCTGTCTCCCAGGCAGAATTGTCGTAGGAGGATTCCTCAGTTGTATTTTGCATAGTATTTGTGCTCTCAGGAAAATCTCCCCATCCAGTTGGTTGGACATCTTCGAGCCTGATATGAGAGCTTTCAGGAGCGGTGTACTTGACCATAAAGTCGTATTTTCCACTCGGTTGTCCTAAGGTGTCCCACACTTCTCTGGAACTGGAGGAGTCATCTCTCTCGATGACCTTGACCTCAGGAAAAGCATAGTTGATGAATTCTAGTCAGGCAAGCTTTGCCCATCCATCGTCGTACTGGATATTTTCTGAATGACCTGAGTGTTGATCCCATGACATGGTGGGGACACAAGTATTTTGTTCAATGATGCTCAGCTGATTTTCATTGTTCGACTAATTTTTGTGCCCCTAGTCTCCTGGGTACGGCTGCCAGATAGGCAGGCCATCCATTAGGCCATAATAGTCGTGGTCAAAGTTGTCTTTCATCAGAGTGTCATCCTCTAACGAATTTGGCGGAGCACGACATCCTTCAGGATCATAATCTCCGTATATCATTTCGACATCTGACCTCAGTATAAATCTCAGACTCTGTGCGGGATAGAAAAATGGCATAGGCACCTCTTCCTGAGACATATAACTATCCTCGTTAAGATAGGACTTCCATTCTTCCTCCGTATTAGCGAAATCACCTTCATTGATGGCATGTACTTCTTGAGACACTGGGTGAAGGAAACCTCCACTGTGGAAGAAGTTCTGAATAGGATGAAGACTTTCATCGTTCGCAGCCGTCTGAGTACAGGTTGAGGAAAAGCCAAGACCTTTCTTTGTTTTATTATCAGTAGGAATTACAAGCTGCCCCCATCCGGTTGTATTGGTATTATCGACTGCTTTGATAGCATCTTTGTATGAGGAAATCGAGTTTCCCTTCTCTGATTGATTCTCATTGCTCACCGTAAGCGCTTGGAACTGAGTTCCAACAACCTCCTCGGGTTCTACACAAGTAGATAATGACAAGTTTCTCACGAGCAAGGATTGTTCTCCACAAACCGTGACAAGTTGGCCGTTCTGGACGAACTTTAGCTTTTGGTGGAGGGTCGAAGTGACTGCCCCAGCCTGATGTATCCAAGGTCTTCCTAATAAACAACTGTATGTTTCCCGAATGTCCATGACCTAGAAAGTGACCTGGAAAGTGTGAGGACCGATAGTTATGGGAAGGTCAACTTCGCCGATAACCGTTTTTCTGGATCCGTCAAATGCTTTGACGAAGACCTCGCTGGTTCTCATCGGAGGTCCTTTGAATGATAATTGCATCAAAGTGGACTTTGGCATAACATTCAGGGCTGACCCTATGTCTACCAGTACGCTGGCTAAAGCGTCGTCCTGGCAGTTAACTGTAATGTTGAGCGCCATGTTATGACGGCGACCTTCTTTAGGTAATTCCTCATCACTAAATCCCAAGTTATTGCAGGAAGTGATGTTAGAGACAATGCTATCAAACTGTCTGATTGTTACATCCTGTTCTACAAAGGCTTGCTCCAAGACTTTCTGTAGAGCCTCCATGCGCGCTTCTGAACTGAGTAAAAGTGATAGCACTGAGATCTTTGAAGGAGTTTGTAACAGTTGATCAACAATGTTGTATTCACTCCTTTGGATGAGCTTCAACATCTCATCATTGTTTTTCGAAAGGTAGGGATTACTGGATTGACCGACTGGTGGATCAGGAGCTTCCGTCTGAAGTTCCTTTTCTTTGTTAAGTTCTCCAACTTCTCGGTTGAAGATTCGACCGCTCCGTGTTACTCGACTAATGTCTGCAATATTCACGACGGAGGGTAATGGAATTTCCCTTCCATTATCGACTGTGGTTGCACCGTACTTGTAAGGGATAACCTTAGTTGATTCATACGGTAGTGGTCCTGGTAAATAGATGACTATGGGAGCCTTCTGATTTTTCTGACCATCGTAAGTAATTTCGATCCGTTCCTGGTTGGGAACTCTCGATTCGTCAAGTAGAGGGATGATGGCACAAACATCCCTAGCCCTCTGATGATCAGAGATTACGACAACATCCTCGATTTGATCAGCGAGGTAGTTGACTGATCCAGAACTTGACCATGGTTGAATCTCCTCGCGGTCCAACTGACTTTGAAGGGCTGCTCGCACGAGGTAGCATCCTTGATTATTCACTGAGCAAACTCCACACCGCTCATAGTTGTGTAGTGGCACCTGGCCACGTCCGCTTTGAAAGCAGTGTAACCTCACTAGATCTATTTCCATCGACCGAACATCCTGACTTTGATATCTAGTAGGATTCCCATTAGTGAGACTAACTTGCTGGGTGTCTTCATCCATGTAGATTGGAAGCCACCAATGGTTCAACAAGTGCTGAAGTGTTTCCTGGACAAGGGCACAACTTTGATCGTTTTCGCAACCCGCTTTACAGCCCTGATAATCATGTGATACCAGGAACCCGAGTCGGACCTGTTTAGCATGTAACTCCACCAGGCTGGTATTCATCAAACGAATATCAAAGATTTGAATCATGTTGATTTGATAATGCTTCCTATCACGGTAGTCTTGAATCCATCCAAGATCCATCTGACGCTGGAGGGCCTCTTGTACAAAAGAGCATCCCTGTTTGTTTACCGAGCAAGTCAGGCAGGAATTATAATCGTGACGTGGCAGATTATGATACTGGCTTTGCCTTGAGTGTATTGCCACCAGGTTGGCATTCATTGCACGGATATCGTGGTTTTGAATGATGTTGGAATTCGTATAAACCATGTTAACTCCACGAAATCGGTGTTCCTGGATCCATCCGAGATCCAATTGTTCCTGTAGAGTTGATTGTACCACAGAACATCCTTGATTGCTTTTAGAGCAGATATCACACTGGTGATAATTATGAGGTGGCACATGGCCATATCCACTCTGTCTACAATGCATCTTGACCAAGTTGGCCCTCAGTAAGAGTACATTGTGAATTTGATAGGTGTTGTTAGACTCTCCCTCTATCAAATTGACTGTAGCCTTCTCGTGTTGAGGCAGCGGGTTTGTGAGAACATTCGGATTCGTATCTTTGAAAGATAAGACCCCGCTCCTAACAAGCTTTTGCACGTAGGATTTGAAACTGAGACAGTTCTCTATGTTATGCCCTGGTCCTCCTTGATGGTAAGGGCAAGTCTGATCCACCTTAAACAAAAAAGGTGGATTTTCTGGTACTGTAAGAGGAGACTTAGTCTGGACATGCCCCTTAGCCAGTAGTAACGGAAATAGTTCTGCGTACGATACGGGTATAGGATCAAATTCTGGTGGCTGCGTTGTACGGTTGTTGTTGTATTGAGGATGAGCCTGCTGAAGAGGCTGTTGTGTCCTTTGCTGAAATTGCTGCGAATGTGGTTGGCTTTGAGTAACCTGAGGTTGATACGTAGAAACAGACGCAGGGTTGATAGCAGGTGTTACAGCTGCTACTGGTTGATATCGTCGCCTTTGCTTTCCGAGAGAGATATTCCCAATATCCTGCTCTTTTTTCTTAGGGAGAGCACTACCGTATCGTTTCGTACTACTTGATGATCCAGCATCTTTAACTAAACGTCCTTCTCGGACGGCTTTCTCAAGACGAACTCCCATGCCCACCATCTCGGTGAAGTCATTGGGTGTACTAGCGACCATTCGGTCGTAGTAAAATGAGCTTAAGGTCTTTAAGAAGATCTTTGTCATCTCTTTTTCCTCAAGAGGTGGACAAATTTGAGCGGCAATTTCACGCCATCTCTGAGCGTATTCCTTAAAGGTTTCCTTGTCCTTTTGCGACATTGATCTGAGTTGATCTTTGTCTGGTGCCATGTCCAAATTGTATTTATATTGTTGGACGAAAGCAGTGCCAAGATCTCTGAAAGTGCTAATCGTAGTGCGGTTTAAACCCATGTACCATTTTAATGTGGCACCGGTTAAACTATCCTGAAAGTAGTGAATCAGTCGGTCCTGATTCTCTGTCTGAGCTGACATTCGTCGAGCGTACATCACCAAGTGGCTCTGAGGGCAAGAGTTACCCTTGTACTTTTCAAAGTCGGGCACCTGGAACTTGTGCGGGACTTTCACATTGGGGACCAAACAAAGGTCCGCGACGTCCTTTCCAAATAAATCTTGACCGCGAATAGCCTGCAGTTCCTTCTGCATTTCCAGGAACTGCTCCTGGAATTCATCCATTCTATCGAACATACTTTCCTTTCTATCAGAAGGTATTTGTGGAATCTGTCCTTCCGGGACAGTGTGCACCACAGGGGGTGGTACCGTTACTACGGCAGTGAATCTTGGCGTTTCCCGTAGTTTGTAACCTTCGGGAGTCCTTAATATGCCTCTGGCATCCTCGCTTTCCCGAAGTTTGTAACCTTTAGGCCCAGCGGCTTCTGCTATGATTCCCTGATCTTCAGTGATCGGCGGAACATATCCTTCCGGGATATAGTTAACAGGCATGCCCCAGGGACGATCTTTCGGCATTTGATACCTAGGATCATACTTCTCTACTATGGGCGTTGAGGTGATCTCTGAGATCACAGTTCTTTGTAGCTGAGCTTCTGCCATGGCTTGCATGTCATTACGAAGCTTTCTCATATCCTCTCTCAGAGCGTCGATCTCTTCTTTCAACTCTCTGTTATCTTCCTCGAGATCATCCATCTTTTTCTGACGATTGGCCCGAGTATTGTACGAATGCGACAGTTTGACTCTAGAACCGAGATACAAACGTGAGATTCATAGGTAAGAAGAATACGTGACGTGAGAATGATGAATGTAATTATTATATTAATTGTTTTTTTGGTTTAATCAAAATAAACTTTGACAATTAGATTGCAAATATCAAACAGTGGGGGGGAAACCCCCGTTTTATTGAATTCAAAGGATTGCGGAAATGGAAATACAGTAAATTACAAGGTGCGGAAACAGAAACCTAAGCTAATGGGTCCCGAGTCCTCTCTGAGGAGAACTCGAGTGCTGATTCTGGTACTTTCCTTTTCTTGGACCGGGGCTCTTGGGCCGTTGTCGGGTTGTCATTCCTTTGCCAAGTGAAAGGAGCGAGCAAATTCCTTTGGTCATCCTGATTTTCTACAGCATGTTGCTCCAAAATCTCAATTAGAGCATCCTTATCTTTCAGCAGTTGCTGTATTTTGGTACACTCCACATTGAGAATGCGGTACTTGTTCTTCCAAGACCTCTTCTCCTGTTGAACTTTGTTGAGAGTAACCTAAAGTTTTTCCGTTTCAGTCATGAAGTACATGACAGATTCCCTTGGCGGAAGAACTCCGTGACGAGGATAAGGCATCTTTAGCTTGAGAGCTCTAGTTTGTACCCAGTGGAGATAAGGCTCCACCGAGACACAGTCTGGTTTTCCTAGAGACTCACGTCCTTTCTTATGAACATGTTTCCAAGTGTGCACTATTTCCATCTTTAGTGCCCTGTCATTTTCTCCTTCCTTGAAGAAAAGACCTTTCAGATGAGCATTACGCGGGACATGCCTCATTGGGTATCCAAATTGACGACGAACTAAAACTAGATGGTAATTGATTCCTCCCTTAGTTCCTATGAGGGGTACGTTGGGGAAGTTTCCACAACAGTCAAAGATTCTGATCCCGGCATAAATCCTATTGCACCAATCTACGTCAGAGTTGGTAAGAGACATGATTTTCTGCGACCAACGCAAGGCACTTTTATGATCCCAAAAAGCAGCAGACTTAGGTAAATGGGAGATAAACCATTTATATAGCAGGGGCACACAGTACGTGATCATTCCTCCGTTGTATAAATTCCTTAAGTGTACAGAATGATACGCATCTGCGAGCAAAGTTGGTACAGGGTTTCCAATGAGAAAAACCTTAATGGCGTTGATATCTACAAAGTTATCGATGTTGGGAAACAAAAATAACCTGTAGGTGAGTAAAACAAATATGCTTTCAAAAGCAGTCATGTTTCCTATACTAGCAAAGTACAGAGCTTTCTTTACCAGATACTTGGCTGGTAAACCTGGTATGCCACCCTTAGTGGTCATGTGAGTCTTGACTTCTGACTCATCCAAATAGATTGCTCCTGCAATGATTTGATCCTTTGGAATTTCTTCCAGTCCAGAAAAGGGAGCTTGATCAGTAATATGTAAATCAGTCAGGTGAGAATGTAAAACAATGATAGACTGGATCGTAAAACTGAATGAGTGCCTCCATGATTCTTTCGATCACATGGACCCTTAACAGAGGTAGCAGACCTCCGTACTTAGCTCTGAAAGCCTCATGGTTTGTGATCATCCTTGCCAAACCTCTCAAATCCTCTAACTTTGGAACCTTGAAGGTGTACTTATGAGTTTTCCTTCTACCGAAATCCATTAGCGCAATCTCCTTTCTCTGACATTTGCAATCATTATTTTAGTTTAATTTGAAAAAGAGAGACTAGAAGAGAAGATTTTCTTTGCTTAATGTTTTTTTAAATGAATGCATGAATGCAGCACACAAAAACATAGAAAAACATGGGGTTAAAGGGTCGGTGTCATGAAGTCAAGGCTCTACCCATCCCAAAGGTTTATACTAGTGATTTTTGTACCTGTCTCTCAAAATCATTGATTCTTGTCGAGATAACATCAGCGGGCTGGGAACCGTGCTAGGTGATGTTATTTAGAAGAGCCTCAAAAGAGGGTAGTATCGCATGACAACTATTTCCGATAGCTTCCGCACTACTGAAAGAGGTTTTTCCTAGGTGTATCCTCAATCTTTCCACATGCAGCATCACACGCATTCCCATTAGCAGAAAAATAAACACAGATATCAATTAGGAAAAGCAGTATATATATTTGTCCTAATGTCCTAGACTTTTAAGAGCTACGAATCCTATGTTCCTGACAGAAAATGGCTCCCCGGCGGAGTCGCCATTCTGTGGTACCTTCCCAACTTAAAGGTTTTTTACCTAAGATCCTAGTAAAGTCAACAAAAAATTCTTATCCCCGGTGAAGTCCACACTACTTGGTTTCTACCCAAGAGATGAAACACCGGCCCCACGGTGGGCGCCATTTTTCTGTAGCGAGCGATTTTGGACGTGGTTCTTAAGCACTGTCGCTCTGGGGGGGGTACTACAGGTCGATTCATTTTTTATCCTATTGAAGCTGATGAAGGAAGGGAAATAGATGTCTCCAATTAACCCTGCTTTGTAAACTGAGGTTAAACAGTCAAAACTATTGGTTTACAGATGCGATCAATGTGGGGGGGGCCTCTCTTGGGTTATTTTGATCGAATTTAGACTTTTGGTGGGGAATACGGACTCGGATGTTTTGATTGATATGTGAGGATTTGTGACTTGAGGTTTTCGATGTGGTGCGCTCTCTAAGATTTTTCTTTCAATCTTATGCCTACGTATTCCCGTTTACCGAAACAGGGAAATCAGAGCGATCGTAGTTCCTCCTATTCTATGGGAGGAGACAGTGTTTTGGTGTCTTGTTCAAAGCCCAAGACATGAAGCTAAAGGTGGTTTGTATCTTGTTTAAAGCCCAAGATGTGAAGCTGAAGGATCTATTTGTATCTTGTTCGAAGCCCAAGATGTGAAGCTAAAAGGGTGTTGACTTTTAGAGAGAATTTGTCATCTCTAAAGAGGATCTGTTTTTCACAACTTGTTTGGTGACTGGTTATAAAGGAGGATTACTTTAACCGGGATATGTGAATCCAGCAATGCTATAATTTCCTTTATAGGGGATTTTTTAGCCTGAAGGAGAAGACTTTAACTCAGTGTAGAGCAATGCCATCTTTCCTTAGGAATTTCTCATGCTAAAAGAGGGACAGTGGCGTGGATGTAAATAATCCAGAGGCTTGCCGCTTACAGCAATTTAGATGAGGGAAAAGGAGTTGTTGATGTTTGTATGCTATGACCAAATCATGATTTGATGCTAAAAGGTTGATTGAATCAAGCGGGGATTTTTTTATACAAAGCCTGAAAGGAGGCTATTGACCCAACAAGAGGGAGTTCTTATGTGTCTCGTACGAAGCCCGAGATAGAGGCTAAAAGGGTTGACTCAACAAGAGAGTGTTTGGTATCTCGTATGAAGCCCGAGATGGAGGCTAAAGGGGATCGACTCAACAAGAAAGTCTTTTTATACTCAACAAGAGAGTGTTTTGTATCTCGTACAAAGCCCGAGATGGAGGCTGCCAAGGTTAACTTTACTGGGGAGAATCATTGTACAAAACCCAAGAGGAGGCTATGGTTACTATTTCAGTTGAGTGACAGGTCCAGTATATTGGTTAAAAGAGAAAATCAGTTCTTATATGGGTGATGTTGTACTCATGGCTTTGATCTGAGGATCGGGATTATTTCCTGTTCTTTAAGGAAACGGGGAATCCGAAGGGTATTGAGACTACCCAACTCTACGGGTGTTTTTTTCTTATTTTTGAAAGGAACTTGAGAATGTCTTCGAGACTCAAGGAGATTGGACTGTCCAAGTCTAGAGTTTTATCTTTTGTACTATACTTAAGAGAGATCAAGAGACAGTACGTTCACGGTAGAAAGATCTAGACTCTTTGAAAGACTGTTCTATCAAGATGGCTAATTTTTGTTCCTATACCTTTAAGAGGTCGTTGGGACAATTTGTACGAAGCCCAAGAGGAGGCGAGAAAAACTTTTAAGAAGCCGAAGGGACAATTTGTAAGAAGCCCAAGAGGAGGTTATCTTCCCGGAGGAAGAATCATTATACGAAGCCTAAGAGGAGGTTGTGAAAACTTCTAAGAAGCCGACGGGTCCTTGTACAACGCCCAAGAGGAGGCAGGGATGCTTTTAGGAAGCCTGTGGGTCCCCAAACCCCGAGAAGTTCAAGACATGCCATTCACAGAGAATAGATCAAGCCAGGAAAGTTCGAGAATTTGGAAGAAACTCAAGAGATGCCATTCACGGAGAAAAGATTATCTCTGGGGAGTAGAGTTTCTTTGACAATGTCTAAGGGTGACAGTCTGTGAAAGGGTTCACCGAGAATGCTGCCTTTCACGTCTCCAAATTGTTTAACCCCAAGAGGAGGGAAGACTGTGTCTGGTAATCCTATGGGGATCTAGTTTTGTCTATTTTAAGAGTGATCAACGGGGCTTTACCTAGTGCTAGACGTAGTTGCCGGGGAAACTCTAAATATCTATACTAGTATTACACAGTCGATATGAGTTTATGAAAGAAGACTTACAGTGGAACAGCCCCATAGTACAATTATATACATATGAAAGTGGTAAATGAAAGCAGGTAAACACTTACTCGGTTGTAGAGCTTCCATGCTGTTTTGTTAGTTTGTCCAACAAAGAAAACTTTGATAACAATATTATATTCAAAATCAAAGGATAAAGTGCTTTGAAAAGATTGTTGGGGCTTACAGCTCAAGTAGAGACCCAGGGTTTTATCAGTGATTGCACTGTTGTTTCGAATTTGTACAGGGACTTATACAAGTGACTGAGGCCCAAGAAGTGTTTTTTGTACAAAGGGATGGGTCTTATACTCTCTCAAGAGGCCTAAAGGTGTTTAAAGAAAAATAATGGGGCTTATAACACGAGGGTAGGCCCAGATGATTTACCTTTTTACTGGCGATCGCGCAGGGGTTTCTTTTAACGCAGGGGGACTTATACAATATCTGAGACCCAAAATTGTTTTGGTTAAAAGGGGATTGGGTCTTACACTCTATTAGAGGCCCAAAATGATATTTGAATGGGTCTTATAGCTCGAGGAAAGGCCCAAGGTTGTTTGTTTTAAACGGGCGACGATCGCGCCAAACTTTTGAAATACAACGGGACTTATACAATAAGTGAGACCCAAAGTAGGTTTGCATTTACAAAGGATTGGGTCTTACACTCAATTAGAGGCCCAATGGTGTTTGAAAATGATTTGTGAGGGTGAAAATCAAAGAACCCTAATTTGTTTTCCTTTAAAAGTAAATATTAAAAGAAAATCAAATAAAAATGATAAAAATACCAAATAGGCTTGAACAAACCACTTGTGATTTTTGTTTAAGGTTTAAAAAAATGAGGTTTTAATCACAAGAGATATTAAAACTCATTTGGTTTTGAGTTTCAAAGTAAATATTCATTTTTTAAAATGTTTAAAACAATTAAAAAGGAATTTATTCACAAAAATACTAATTATATTAAATAAATAACATAATTTTAATTTTTTTGTGGAATAAAATATTTCAACATTTTTGTTATTTTTTGCAAAAAGAACCAATAAAAAATAATTAAAATTGAAGGAGTTATTAATTTTCCAATTAATTAACAAAAACATGAAAATATTGGAAAAATAGCAAAAAGGTGAAAAAACACAAAATGGCATGGGTGGGGTTTGAACCCACGACCTCAAGGTTATAGGGCGCGCGCCTTACCACTGGGGTGGTGATACATCCGTTGATTGAAACAAACCAATAAATACACAAGGCTTGCCTTGTTTTCTAGGCCTGGCCAAGGCAAGGCAAGGCAAGTTTTGCCAAGAAACGGGAAGGTCCATAACTTTCTCATTTCTCCATGGTTGGGGACAAAATTTATATGCATCTGGCCTAGAATTTCACAAGGAATCCAATGGTGGTGGTATTTTTTTTTCAAATCATGCTCCCTCCTCAAAATCCGATAGTGGTTTTGAAATAGGCCTATAATTGCATTTTCTACGCTACACTTTGATACAGGCATGAATTACATGATAAATTGGTTCAAACACAACATATATAACATGTATGAGATGTGCATGATCAGTGGACTTCAAAGCAATGCATATTTTGGAAGATTCAAGTCATGCTGGTTACCTCTCTTTTGAGCTTTTGGAGTTTTTGTGCAATCTGCCAAGTTTCTTGTTCCAGAAATGGTTTGATGCTTTGGACACTCTCAAATGATCCCTTAGAAGCTTTTAGGATGAGTTGAATCAACTGAAACCTGTAAAAACACAAATCGGCCCTTTCTTGCAAAAGGGGTAAAAATGGCCAAAATAGCAACTCTCTCAAATGGTGTTCCAGATGGGGGAACCATTTGGGACAGTTCAAGGATGATATTTGGAGTGTGTTTGAGGTCTTATCTAGTTTGGAAAGTGACTAAATCAAGACATGGCTTGAAAAATGGAAAAAAAAAACTATTTTGAGGTTTTTAGAGGTGACTTTGTGATTTAAGGATTACACGTCACTTGTGTGAGTTTGGACAGCTTAGATATGATATATGTGATGTGTTAGGATCATGAGCTGTGATGGAAATTCTCTCTAACTCAAAAACTCAGAGTTACCTTGCTAAAGAATGTATTTTTGCCTAAAGAAAGGGATTTTGAGGAAAGCATCTGTTTGATGGCTTTGGTGTACTCAAACTGAGCACAAATGAGCTCTATTTATAGTAGAGCAAGTTTGTTTTGGGATCAATAGCGAATGGCAACCACAGCAGAGGTTTGGCCAATGTTGGCAAATGAGAATCCAAGTCTCCTCTAGCCATTGACTAGAGGTTAGAGCACAGGCC
The DNA here is from genome assembly GCA_022829125.1 of Lathyrus tuberosus. Classification (NCBI taxonomy): domain Eukaryota; kingdom Viridiplantae; phylum Streptophyta; class Magnoliopsida; order Fabales; family Fabaceae; genus Lathyrus; species Lathyrus tuberosus. The sequence continues at coordinate 6,387,552 of JALAZF010000103.1, forward strand.
TTTGGTTCCCTAGTTGTTGGATCATTCTTGACTGAATTCAGTTGCAAATGTGTCAATCCATGCCACCTTGGTGCATCCATTAAATGCTCCAATCCAAAATTAGAGTCTTGTCCCTCTTTTAGGAATTTCTAGGTTTGGCTTGCTATTTTTGGTTCCAAAGACTTGGGAGGCTTGGGATCAGAGTTGGTTCCTCCTTGGTCCCCCCTTGAGGTGTTCAGATGGATAGAGTTGCTTGCCCTTTGCAAAATTTGAGCAAATCGAGCAAAACTCCAAAATCTGCCTTGCCTTGGCAGTTTTCAGCAAGGCATGTTGCCATGGTCATATCTCATGGCTCAAGTTGAGTTTGGTGATGATCTTGGCCATTTTGGAAAGCCCTCATATGATACAATAACTCTTTGATCATAATTGGTTTTGATACTTTTTGGATCCAAGTGAAAATTTTCTAAGTTTTTATGGTTACCCCTTTTACAAGTTATCCCACTTTTCTTGATTTTTCTTGATGAATGATGATTCAAATCACACATTAAAAAACCCATTTTTGTGAAAAATCTCAAAAAGTCAAAGTTGACTTTTGTGCACAGTTGACTCAAGCTTGTTGGAATTGAAACTCTTTAAACCCTAACTGTGGTTCAGATGAAATTGAAACTTGTTGCTCAAGCTTCTTGGATTAATCCATTGTTGCAAATGGATCAATGTAGTGTGTTAGAGACCCTCAAATCCTCTCTTGAGGTCTTGGCTCATGTTCTGTCCCAAAAGTCAACTTAGGGGTGAATTAGGTCAAGAAACCCTAATTCTTGATTTTTTATGAATGCATCCCCTGAGGTCAAAATTGACTTGATGATTGGGTCCATGAGGTTCCATGGAGCATATTAGGATATGCTTTGAAGCATTTGCTCATGCCCAAAGGAAAAATTCCATCTGGAGGCCCTGGTCGACCAAACCCTAATTTGGTGACACTGGCGATCTTGAGGCTTAATCCACTTAGAAGGGAGTAGCCTTGTGCTTAATCCTTGAAGTGGGAGTCCTTTTGATTTATTGTGGATGTTTGAGAGGTTCAGACAAGTTGAAGATCATGTCATCCCTTGATTGATCCTTTGTCTAAGCACTCAGAGAGGGCTTGAAACCCTAATTTTGATTATAGTGGATGCTCACCCATCTTTGGGGAGACTAATGAGGTATGATAGTTCCTCCACATTGTGATGATGATTTGCACAATGATGGGGAATCTTAGTGGTCAAAATTTGGGGTATGACACAGGTAAGGGGGGAGAATGAGATTCAATATAGGTGATCTGAATATGATAAGGTAGTGAGGGGTCTTTTCCCTCTTAGGTTCTATGTATTTTCTTCTCTTTCTTGATCTATTGCATATTTGTATGATGATTATTGTGAATTCGTTAGTATGCAATGTCTGCTATGAATTCGTGTTGGATGATGATGTTGTTGTAAAAATTCGTATGGAATGTATGTTGTTGTTGTGTTGAACATAAAATCATATATGTCATTTGGGATTTTTATGGGGTTAACGAACCTAGGTTTAATGACAGAAAATGTTAACAAATTGAAGAAACAATGAAGTAGAATTAGGACTATGAAATAATACTGAATTAAAATTGGTTTTGGATCTGATTTAGAAGCTTGAAAGTGTTTTAATGGGGGAAATTTCGCACTGATGCGAAATCTGAGAATTTTGGCATGCTTCTGGTCATACGCGTATGGGGGGATGCCATACGCGTCTGGGGGGACACTCCCAGGGGCATACGCGCCCTGTCCCCAAAGCCAGCACGACCATCTGCTGATACACGTATGGGACGCGTATGAGGAGTGACCATACGCGTATGGGCAGGGCCATACGCGTAGGGAGAAGATTTAAAGAGTTTTGAGAGAGAAATCACTCTCTAGTGATACGTGTGCAGCACAAGGCCATACGCGTATGAGGCCTGGGAAGATTGGCCCTACGCGTAGGATACACAGGCATGGGGCGAGGGAATTGAGTCCATACGTGTATGGGCATGGTCATATGCGTATGGGCAGAGTTGTGGTGAAAATTTCCCATTTTTGCGATTTCGGTCCCGATTTCGCGTGTAATGCCATTTTCCTTGATCCGTGGGACTCAGATGGTATAATTGGACATAGGAGAAACTAGTAATAACATTAAGTAGGATAAAATATGGGTTTTTATGAGAATGTATAGTTGAGACGTGTTGAGTATGTGAGCCAAGATTGTCGTGTGTGGACAATCTTGTGTTGTGGTGGTAATTATGGAGAGAATTACGATGAGCATGTGGCTCGTGTGTGTGATCATTGAGGATCGTGAAATTACGCTTGATTAATTATTATGTTGTGCATAATTTGTGTCATGCATTCATATCATGTTATGTGGAGATGAGCTAGGTGGGAGACCATGATGGGTGTCTAGTCTTGTCCGGACTCTATGTAGGAGTCGAGTGGAGATAAGTTGTAGTTCAGAGGAACGTATATGACTTATCCGGATTCCGACGGGAATTGGGTTCTAGGGTGAACCGTATGTGATTGTGATGGTACCGCATACATTGTGTCGTGCCAGTTGAGTCATTTTGCATATACATGATTGAATATGGTTTGTTCATGCCGAATGATGATGTGGCACTTGTATGTGCGTGGTAATTGTATGATTGGTGTGTTTTGTGTATGAACTACTCATTATCATGTATTTTTCACCGTGTATTTATTGAATGTAGTTCTCACCCCTTTTCTATTTGTTGTGTCTGTGCTCCTTAGGGAGTACAGATGATCAGGTACCTGAGTAGTGCTTGGAGCATTGTGTTGCTATTTGATTGAGTTTTAGGAGTCGCTCTGATACGTAACACGGGAAGGACGGGTATTTTGTTTTTTCCTTATTTTATTTGACGTTGTATTTGTTATGAATCTGCTTTGATTATTGTTATGGAACCACGTGTTATGTTGAGTTTTTGATGTAAGTGAAGCTTTAACGCTAAACCATTGATTTACTTTCGCTGTTTAATTAAATTATTTGGTTTTAGTTAATGAATAAGATATGAAGTGATTTAATACTTCACGTTGATGTTTTGTTGAATGTGGCATCCTACGTGTATTACTTTGATTTAGTTCCGCAACATTTTCGTATTTCCTATTTTTATACGAATGGGTAGAGTAGGGTGTTACATTAAACACTAAAAGACTTAACGTTCCCATTGGACTATTGGTTACTATCATTTGCTTGGATGATGGATTTATAGACTTAGAATTGGGTTCTTGATCCTATGCTTTGGAGTTGTGGCTTGAGACCTTGGAATTCATCCGGTACCTTGACTTTGAGTGGACTTTTGGAAGACTTGGTTCTGTTACCTCATCTTTGGCCTTGGTTTAACTTCTTCTTTATCTGATGCTTGGTTATTTCTCTGCTTATTTGGTTGCTTGTTGCTTAATCCAAAGGATGAAAGTATTGACTTGTTTCAAATCTTGCTCTTGGTTAGATCTTTCCTTCCTTAGCTTTTATTTTATGCATTAGGGTAGCCTCTTCATCTACTCCCCTTCTTTAATTTTCAAAATCTTCTCCCTTTTCAAAACCTTCTTGTTTTTAAACTTGAACCACTTTCTCAATAAACCTTGACTTTGTTGAGTGATTTTCAAACTTTTTTTCTTAAATAAATGCTAATTCAAATTAAGCATATCAAGACCATTTTCAAAAGACATAAAAAATATACAACTCAGTCAAACCATTTTGTGCCCTTTCTACACTTTTTCCTTTTAAACTTTTTCTTAAGATTTAGACATGAGTCATTTTAATAGTTGAGATGTAATCCTCATATCTCCATATTGGTGTTTAATGTTGATTCTTTTCCACTTAAGACAGCTAGTGGCATACTTGTTGATTTCAATCCAAGTTGGAGCCCTTCTCGATAGTGATGCAAAGGTCCATTTTCATACATTTGTGGGCGACTGGTTGAGTTGTCTCCTTAAAATTACAACTTATCTTGCCATTTAAAATCAATCAAACAAATCTCTTTTGTTATTTTTACCTTGAACTACGAGGTTTTGATCCTCCATTGCACTTTGTGGGTACGTAGGCACGAGGCTCAGGAAGTATTGTCAAACACCAAAAATCCTAAAAAAAATATTTCTCTTCTCATCTTCTCAGTCTTTTGCAAACAACACTTTTAAGCCAAACATAGATCTTCAAGAGGTTCCTATAGAGTAATATAGATGTTTTGTGTGCTAACACTTTCCCATTGCATAACCAACCCCTTACCCTTGTCTCTATTTTTATTAGTTTTATTTTAAAACTTCTGTGGGTTTTATTTGTTCTTTTTCCCATTCTTTTGGAAAAATAAAAATGTGGTGGTGATTCTTACTTTATGAGTTAAGTTAATCAATAGCTTAATCTCAAATTTTCCCGCTACACGAATTACTAAGGAAAATCACACACCCACTTTAAAATGTTTTAATCCTCTCTAAATTTACTAAAACACCTTAAAACCTATAGAAAACACTATCAAGGTGCATGTTGAATTGACCAAGAGTATTCCTAATTATTTGGGAAACATTTCTGAATTTTCTAATTGATTAGGGACTTAGTACAATCGATTAGAGAAAGGAAAAATGCTTTTTAGTCGATTATAAATACTCCTAATTGATCAAGACACATAACTATTGTAGGGTTTCTGTTTTAGAATTTGGGTTTTCGTCTATTTTAAGATCTTAATCAATTAAGTCATTAAAAGGCCCATGTATTTTTAGCCAAACTTCTCTTCTATAAATAGAAAGTTTCTCTTCATTTTTCCTTTACGCCAAAAGAATTGAATCTATAACTATTCTTTCTCATTTCTACTCTCTCTTACTTCATTTATTTTTAGTTATTCACAAGTTTTCCTTGGTGGTTTGAGAGTGAAAAATATATGTGAGAATTATTTATGTGTTGGTGCAATGATATCTTTGTAATATATTTTGAATAAATTGTTTTGTTTGGTTTCGAGCTTAACTAGTTAAAAAGTTATTATTTGGTTCTTGAGATTAACCAGTTAAAATCTTTGTTTGGTTCTTGGGCTCAATTTGGTGTAAAACCTATGTATTGTTCTGAGATTAGCCCGATGTAAAATCTCTTGTTTGGTTTTGCGATTAGCTAGTGTTAATCTCCTATTTGATTATAAGAAGGGTTGTAGTCATAACCTGTAAAAAGCTCACATCTCATATGGTGAAAACTCTCAAGAAAAATTCTTGGGGACATGGGTAGTCTAAGTGGCTAGAAACATGTATAAATATCTGGTTCATGCTCTTTTATCTTTCCATTGCTTTATTTTATTAATGTTTTATTTATTTCTCTTCACTCCTTATATTCGAAAGTCTTTAAAAATGTAATGATGATGATCCTTCACATGCTCGTGAACCGGGTTCACGAGCACCCACAAAGGTTCGTTTTATTTCACGTACTCGTGAATTGGGACTACGAGCACCCTCAGCAAATAGGGTATCTTGGTAAATTTTTTTCAAAAGAGGATAGAATGGTATTTAAAATTTTAGAGTGGGTAGAACAGTAAAAAAATCTCTTTTAAAAATCAATGGGAGACACTTTAAAAGATTCATTCAAATGTATTTAAAAGTATATCAGGCTTCGCGTTCAAAGATTCTTATGAAGTATCCTTTAGAAAAATGTCAAAGGAATCCGACAAAGAAAATTACTTTTGTTTTAAAGCTACCTACCAAGAAGAACAATGGTTTTGGAATTAAAATTGGGCGAGATCCAACGTGTAATGTAAAACTCTAGAACAACATTAAGCACATATTTCAATAGATTTGATAAAATAATCCACCAAAACCATCTGATCCAGAGATCTATCTTTACTTAGGTTGAACACAACCTTGGTAATTTCATTTAAAGAAGGAATTGAAGTTATTAGAGAGTTCACATTCTCATGCACTAATTCAAGAATTACTTGCTCAATAATAAAGGTAGCTTGAGCTGCAGCTGCATAAGCAAAAAGATTAGAAAAGTAAGACACTACATGACTTGCAATATCCTAAGAATCCGTGAAAATGTTTTCTCTGAATTTTAGCAAATTAATTTATCTTCTAAAGCATTTTATTTTGGCCATCTTATGAAAGAAGGAATTATTCATATCCCCTTTGGAATTAATATGAACTTCTTCCTTTTTGCATAAAATATCTTTATCATTACCTTTGATCTTTTTAACAAAGATTTTCTAAGGTGCAGTAAACCTTTTAGTGTGAACATGCTGCATTTGCCTAAGTTCATTTTCACTTTCATTAACAAATTCACAAATTTCCAAATGACTTGACTTCTTACAATGAGTACAAAAGCATAAATAAATAAATATACTTAACAAACATATAAATTTAATTTAAACTAACATATTACACTAATTTGATTTAGTTAACACATAACAATTTAACCATCTCAATATTAATTTTAATATTTTTTTTTTACAAAAAATAGTAGGTAGGGAGACAGATTAATTAAGTAGGCAACTCAGAATCCTTAGTCCTACAGACCTACTCATTCATTGTAAAGGAGAGCCCCACGCAAATATAACTTTCCAAAGTAATGCTAATGTGCATAGGTACGGGTACGTATCCGGTGCAAGTACTGGTACCAGTACGGGATACGACAATATTTAAAATAAATCAAGGTTTGGATACGTTAATAAAAAATAAGAATTTTTTATAAAATAAACGAGTAAATAACTAAATTGTTACGTTCATAACAAAACATCACTATAAAAAATTGAAAAAACAAAACATAATGTTAAGATACAATAACAACAAAATTAAAATACATAAATATACTATGTTGATATTTGAGAAAACTACAAATTTCATTTAAAATCGAAGGCTGAAAAAAAATATATATCACAAGTACGGTACGAGTACCCAGTACGGATGCATACCGGTACCGATACTTTATCATTTTAGAAATACCCATACTTTAGAGCTAAAAGTGAGTGAATGAGTGGCTTTTGAAATGGAAAGGTTAGAAAAAGAACAAGAACGTGCATTTCAGAGGAAATGGCCTACAACTCGTCCAACATCATCATACACTCAGAGATTCAAAACGGACTCATTATTCAACCAGAGGTGTTCAAAATTTGTTTGTGTTGTACCATAATAATGTTTAAAAGAATATTCTTAATATGTGGTTTAAACACAATGTGGGCTCAATGATATATATATATATATATATATATATATATATATATATATATATATATATATATATTTTCACTCAGAATGGTAATGAAAATATTTTTAAGAGAATTTCATCTCAACACTCTCTTATTAAGGTATGTAATAATTTGATTTTTATTTTTTCAAATTGAGGCAAAGAAATTTGATGAAACTATTATCAAAAAAGACTGGTCTCTTGTTATGTAAGAAAGGGTAAAATCAATTTTAGAATAACAACGTTTGATAACTCGTTTATAAAACTAATTGAGTGATTGAAACCTTATTGAATTTTAGTAGCAAACTTGGTATTTTTGGAAATGTTTTGAGAAATAAAACATGATTTGTTACGAATGGTTACAATCAATAGGAAGATATAAATTTCAATGAAACTTATGCCCCTGTAACTCGATTAGAAGTTATAAGGATTTCTCTAGCTTTCTCATGCATTATGTTTTTGTAAAATCTTTCAGATGAATGTAAAGAGTGCACTCTTGAACTTTTACATCCACAAGGAGGTGTATCTTAATCATTCTCACGATTTTACAAAACTCTTATTACTCATAAAAAAGGGTTATCTACGATTTGAAACCATCTCGTTGAGCTTAGTTTGAAATTCTAAATTGTTTTCTGTTTGAAAATAAGTTTCTAAGAAAGAAGAATGATACAACATTTTTCAAACCAAGCATTTTCTTCTTATGCATGGTTCGGTCGATTCATTACTACTAAAAACTCATTGGGCAAGGACGTTTCTAATATGATACAGATTAAAATCAAAAGATAAGAGAGCTTTCTGTACTATCTTAGGTGTACAAGAAAAAGTGGTTACCAGATGGAGTTTGTCTATTCTAATGCTCTTAATGTTTATGGTATCTTTCGACGGATGTGATTAAGGGGTTGACGTTGATGGTATCATTCAACGGCTACGATCACGGAACCTATTAAAAAGTTAAGATAATAAATTTGTAATGAATTTATTAATCATATAGGTTGATCAACTCTCGTATTAAAGCGATTCGTAGAGAAGAAAAATCAACGGTGGTTTGGGGTTCCCTTAAAACGATAAGCTTCTCAAGTTACCTTGAGACTTTAAGGTAGTACACTTAATAGAGATTGAAAAATTAGAAAACTCTTATTGATTCTCTAGTAATTAATTTATTAATTGCTTGGTCAATTTATTACTAACTTTGGGGTGAGCTTTTAAGTGTTTGTGGAGCAAAGTGGTGTCATATACCTAGAACCTAATACTAGTGTAAGGCCTAAGGATACTAAAAAGAGGTTGTCCAAAACACCCCTAAGGAGAAATAATTATCTCTTGGAGAAACTTGAGCAAGAAAGAAGTATACAACAAAATTTCCTCTCGGTTTAGAAAGCTTCAAAGACTTTCAAGTTCTGTTCGAGAAAGAATCAAGGGAAAAAAGTTCTCCAAAGTCTACCTACTGGTTGATTTCAAAGATGGATGCTACCTTCCATGGGAAGAAAAAAATCGTAGATCCTATTTTTAACTCCTTACTCTGGACTACTTTTACCCATCTATATAAGGTAACATTTTCGTTTTACATGGGATATATGCTCTTTGATTATTTCTTTACCTTTTTTATTATGACAAAAGAGGAGAAGTATACTCTTAGGAGAATTAAAGTATACTATATGCTTAATTGAGGGGGAGTTTAGAAACTCCAAATATATTTGTTTGTTCTTTTACCCCTTCCCCTGAGCGATATGTTGTCATCATAAAAAACGGGGAGAATATGGATCTATGTGCTTGCAGGTATAAAATTGACAATCCCGCAAAAGATCCTTTATGATGTTCTGATGACGACAAAATCAACAGTTGTAATGGAGTTGGTGGCAATAACTTTAAACTCTTTGATGATGGTGACCTAACCATAGAAACATCACATACCTCATCAACAGAAAGAGATTTAAAATTAACGTGCTTATATGATAAAAAAACCAACAAGAAATCTTGAAGCCATTGAAGGTGGGGAAAATACACCAGGAGGGGGGTTAAATTGTGTTTTACAAATTGTTTTGTACTTTTGAACAGAGTTCAGATTCTAAACTATGATTCAGAACCTGATAGTAGATGCAGCGGATAACAATAGAAGTAAATGAACAGATAAAGAACACACCAAAATTATTATGGTTCCTCCCAAACTAAGAGTACTCCAGTTCCCTTGCAATTCAAGAGATTTCCACTATAATCAATTTTGATTACAATTGCTTATACACTTAAATATAAGATTTTTCTTTACTCAGACCCTTAGCCTGAGACTTCCTGCTTAAACCCCTCAGGTCCAAGACTTCTGCTTAGGTTTCACAAACCCAAGACTTCCTTACTTAAGCCCCTCATACTCAAGACTCCTGCTTAGACCCTCGATCCAAGACTTCCTGCTTAGATTCCACAAATCCAAGACTTCTGCTCAAGCCCCTTAGGCCCAAGAATTCCTTGCTTAAGTTCCACGAACTCAAGACTTCCTTGCTTAGGTTCTACGAACCCAAGACTTCTACTTAAGCCCCTCAGGCCCCAGACTTTCTCCTTAAACCTACGGTCTAAGACTTTCAATGCTCTAGCACATAGCAGGAGACTTACTTGGCTCAAGCCTTTCAGCAAGAGACTTTGATGCTCAAGCACATAGCAAGAGACTTTATCTAAACTACTAAACAAACATGTTTAGCATAATAGAGAACAAGGTGTACTTGATACAAAATTAGTTGTACAAGGTAATCACCTTAACAAAGAATTTTAAGAACTTAGGAATTTTAAGATATTCAATGTTTAAGAAATCTTAAGGCTTATTACAATTTACAATAAATAACAGAAAATCTGCATACTCGATTGTGTTGCTTATTGTATGATCTTGTTATTCCTCCATCCAGACAGAAGTGTAAAACACTTCTATCTTTCTTGGCTTTCCTTCTATATTTGCCTTTTTTATTGCTCCTTGTTAAAGATTTCAGTTTGAATCTTCAGTAGCTTATATAACAGTTGTAGAAGACTAGTTATTGGAAGAGATAACTTGAACAAGTGTCTTTGTTTCTCCATAGTACAAGAGACATTGAAAAGAGATACACCAAAAGATCTTAATCCATTGTGTAACATGTTCCACCATTGCGTCTTCCATGTAATCTTGTACTATAGATCCGTTGAGAGTAGATATCTGTAAAGCATGTCAACTCTTCTTGAGCCTTGTGAAAAATAGACTCTAGCTAACAAGCATATTTGACAATGCAGTTTGCTTTCTGCAGTACGGATAACTCAAGCTTTATTACTAATTCTGAATATTCACTAGAAGCTGATACATTAACTTAGTGTAGAGAAAATATGTTGCTCTTCTGATACTGAGGTCTTCAGCTTCAGAATCTATGTTAGGCATCACTTAAAGAGTTTTCTTCAGGTTTTGATCCATCATAAGCTAGTAACTCAACTCCTCTCAAATATGTCCTTATATTAGATTTTGAATACCTTCTTTTCAAGCCTTAGAACCTGCATACTTGAAACATAAATTATATAACACCGTTGTTCTTTAAATGCTTTGTTATCATCAAAAACCAACAGATATATGTCATGAACAAATCTTGTTCTAACAATCTCCCTTTTTTTTATGATGACAAACATAAGTATTTAAAGGACAATGTTGGGCTATTTTAATTTTCTTAGTATCATTAGAGTTTGAGGTTTGTAAACTCTTTCTGAATTTGATAGTCCAAAAGTTGAGGTTTGTAACCTACCCCTAAGCTTTATCTTTAAGAAAATTAAAATATGTTTTAATTTTCTTGGCAACATCAGGGTACGAGGTTTGTAAGCTCCCCCTGAGTCTAATAGTCTAAGGTTGAGTTATGTAAACTCCCCCTAAATATTATTGTTCTAGCCAAAATGGTTAGACCACCAAAAGTGCTAGCTCTCCTTCTCTTTGGGCAAAGAGAGTTACGCTGTTTATATTGTGGGGTATGTTGAGATGAATATTTGGGGATTTGAGGGCTATACAGGTGTTGTACACTTCCTCAAGATGAATGTCTTGCTTAGCCCTCATGTGGGAGCCCCCATTATATAGCCTTTCATTAATACAAGTCATTAAGAGAAGTCTTTTGGCCTTCTGGCATTATGTGGCCATCATTGTCGCAACCTCCCTCCATGAATACAAGCTTTTAAGCTCTTGGTAACGTCCGTATTGATGCGCCGCCATCGTTACAAAAGTTGGAGTGGCATTTGACGAGCTTGTGTCCGGCATCGGTGCCGGGTTGGCGGGGTGAAGTGGTCGGCCTCATGAGAGCTCGGCATGGTGGGAGTCGGGCTCCTTGATCGGCCCGAGTTGTATATATGGCTTGTCTAGATCTCTTCATTATACGATCTCTCCTGCTACTATAGTCTGGTTCGTGCTCATCTTTATCCGACTACTCAACTCGGCGTCAAATATATTTGGCATGTACATAAGCCCCCCAAGTACTATATCCGCTCTTAGGGATGTAGTAATCGGTGGTGACATAAGCCCGGGTATATTTGCTAGGTGTCGAGCTGTAGATCGGCCTTTCTTCTTAGGTCCTTACGTGTCAAAAAATTTTAAACGGTCATGTCCCTTAATCTTATCTAGCGTTATGATGACTTTAATACTTCATAAGTGGCTAGTCTCTAGCCATTTTTTTGAACGTTGGGTTTTTATTAAAGCCAATCTTCTCTTTCCTTCACTCATGTGTTCTTCTTTAAGCGAATCTGATCCCATCTTCAAGTGCTCCCTACTTCAGGTATTTTTTCCTTTCTTTATTGATTTTCCTCAATTTTCTTTTTAACACAGAAATGGTAGTTCTTAGGGAATGTGATAACGAGGGTAAGGTTATTCGTAAGAGTAACGATGAGAGAAAAAGACTATAGGAGGAAAATATGCAAGAGATGATGGATTTCGTTGGGGTAGATGAGTATAGGCGAGCCATGGATAAGTTTTATAACGAGATTCTCACTTCTGAAAGTGACTTTGACTCTGACTCTTAAGGTTCTGTAGAAATTATAATGGAGACTGCTGCTCCCTTTGATGTTGAGGTTATGAACCATAAGAATAGTACTGCCGGCGACTTGGAAATTGCTACAATCCGCTCCCTGAGGATCATATCCTCCACTGATTCCGAGGATGATGTTATTTTTGAACCATGTTGCTTAAAGGAAAGAGTATGTATACTCCGGCCAAAAGATGTTCCTGAAGACTTTTTCTACTTTTATCCTAGTATTATGGAGGATTTCAACATCTGTATCCCTTTTTCCGATTTCGAGGTGGACGTGTTGAAGACCGTCAACATAGAACCTTCTCAACTCCGTCCTAACAGTTGGGGGTTTATAAAGGCCTTTGAGAGGGTTTGTAAGGTCTTAGATATTGTTCCTACTATAGGTTTATTCTTTTCCTTCTTTGAGGTTAAAGGAGTTGATAACCGGAGTTGGGTTCAGATTAGTGGAATGCCCGGCCGAAGTTTTCTTCAGGCCTATACTTCAAATACAAGAATTATAAAGACCATTTTTTGAGAGTTCGCTATGGGCCGAGGTGTCCACAGGTGTTGTACGCCTTGGATGGGCATCCTCATTTCCCTCATTACTGGACCAAAAATCTGTTATCAATTACCGATTTTAATTATGATAAACTGAATGATTTGGAGCTCCAGTCCCTAACTATTCTTGATTCATTCCGTATGATGAAGATTAAGGAATTGTTGCCCCTAGATGATGATCGAGTCCTTGCCTTCTTGGGTAATAGTTATTTTTTATTTCAACTATTCTTCGCCCGCCTTTTTATTCTAACTTTGTGTTGTTTGTTTGTAGATAAGATGACTGACCTGTTTGTAGCCGAGCAGAAGAAATAGATGCAAGCAGCTCGGGAAGCCCGGAGAGGAACTGGGGATGCATCTGCATCTAAATCCGACTTAGGTGGATTAGAAGTCCGGGCACCAAAACGGCCCAGGGGTACGAGCACAAAAGTTGCCCTAAGAAAAGCCGAGCCCCAGCATCTAATTCTACCTGCTCAGGACGAGACTTCTCAAGGAGACTTGAAAAAGTTGAAGGTTCACATGAATGAGGATGTTCGTCAAGCTGAAATGGATATTATCTCCCTCATTAGAGGTCCAGGGGAGAATTACGCGTCTGGGGAATTCAAGTTTTGTTCCAATGATTTTGATGGCTTCATATACCTGCGTGACCATCGTAATGCTACCGAGGATGTTAACAAAGTTAAATCCATTGGTCATCAAAAAATACTCAGAATCTTAGTTCTTATTTGATGAGGTGTGTTGTCCTCGCCCGTGGTTTGTTTGAATTATCTGATGACTTTGAGAAGCTTGAGTCAAAGTTTAAGGATGAAGTTGCTCAAGTGAAGGAATCTCAGTCCAAGAAACTTTCTAGCTTGGAGAAGGATTTGGCTAACTCGAGAAATAAAAAAGAGACTTTGGAGTCCAATAACAAATCACCTTTAACCGAACTTACTAACCGGTTAAAGGCATCTGAGGCTGCTAATGCTGAGCTTTTATCATCTAATAACGATCTTTAGTTATCTTGTGTGTATAGTCTTCACACTCTTGGGAATCCTAGACTCTTGTAGACTTAAGATTCAATTATGGCATGTACCCGGGCCCCCCTTCAACAGAGATTTGCTCGTATTTGTATTTTGTCGTGTATGACTTTTCAAGCCCCTGTTTTGGGCTTAGATGTTTCATCATCTTTATATCAGATTATCCGTCTTGAGTGCACGAAGCTATTGGACATATTTGTTTAACCCGTGTACGCGGAGCATTTGTAGGAGTTTATCAACCCGTTTATGGGCGACCTATGTATGCGGAGCAAGTCGACACATTTTATAGGAGTTTATTGTTAGGTGCAGATTTGACCTAAAAATGACATATCTTTCTTTGCATTTTTTCCACTCTTTTCTCATGTTTTCATTTGTTTTTATCCATGATTGTTGTTATTCTTATAACCTTGAGAATATACCTTTAATGCTTGTAATATGTGTGTTATTGTGCAGAAAATAAGGCATGAAATGATCAAAAGTGTAAGACACAAGCAATGGTGCGAGCTGTCAAAGAAATGAGGAAGTGCATCAGTTGGTTCGCTTTGCGAATGGGAAGGCGAGTGCCAGCGAAGGTTCGCTTTGCGAACTCTGGCGAAGGACCCAGCAAATGGTCCCAGAATTGGACAGAACCAAAAGGAGCTAAAGTTCGCAGTGCGAACGGGAAAGCGAAGGTTCGTTGTGCGAACAAATCCTTTGTAGTGCGAAGTGACGTGAATTTTCTGGGGCAGTTTGATCAGCAGAGGCACCTGAAGTGCCTATTTTTAGCCATTCGATGTGCGAATGAATGGTTCGCAGTGCGAACGTGTAAAATCCTGAACTTGTATAAATAGGATTATCACACTTTTTAGGTTATTATCTTTAGAATTTTGGAGAGAAACTTGTAAATAAAAGATCAGAGCTTATATCTCTTCATTTCCAAGGGAGAAAAGGTAGGATCTTTGATTTCTTGTTGGAGAGGGGTGTAATCTTTTGATACCTTATGTATTTCCTTTAATATATGTTTGTGAATTGAATTCTAATTTTATATTGTTGTTGTCTTTGGTTGATTATTTGTGGTCTTGACAAAACCTTTACAAATCTTTGATCTTAGATTTTCATCTATCAATGAACAAGCTTTTGACATGGTTTTGTGAGTTAATATTCATTTTATCTTTTGTTGTATTGTGTTGATTAAGTAGCATGGCTAGCATGAATAGGATCGATACGATATCGCAAGGATGCGTGATAATAGGGATGAAGAAGGATATTCACATTCATTGGGCAAATTAGTTGAATACATGTAAAAAGGGTTAAGCGTGTGTACGTATTTTGATCTTGTTTAAATACGAAGAAATCATTTATTTGATATGGATGTTATAGTAATATTTGTCAGGACTGAACTCTAGACATAGATTTAGGCCTAACACTTGCGTGAGTATCAGCTCTTAAAGCTCTGTGTTGGTTTTGTTGCGTGAGACATCACTGATAAGACAATACAGTTGGTCTCTCGACGTTGCGTTAGACATAACCTCTGTTGTGAGTGATACGTAAGGATATTAGGCGAATGATTAATTTGTGTTTACTTGATTAGAATAATGCATGTGCTATCAATTGATGAGATCCAATTCCAACAAGGCTCCGTTTATAATTCAGTCTTTATTTTATATTTTCCGCATTTACATTTCCTGCATTTTATCTTGGTTCCTTCTTAAAACCAAAACTTTTGAGCTTAGAATTATAGAAACCGTTGAATGGCATTCTTTCCCTCGCACTGATCCCTGTGGAGAACGATAAAACTTGGTCCTTACTTACTATAAATTTTTGTTGCTTGCTTCTATATTACAGTTTAACATTTATCAACCCGTTTATGGGCGACCTATGTACGCGGAACAAGTCGACACGTTTTATAGGAGTTTATCAACCCGTTTATGGGTTACCTATGTACGCGGAGCAAGTCGACACGTTTTATAGGAGTTTATCAACCTGTTTATGGGCGACCTATGTACGCGGAGCAAGTCGACATGTTTTATAGGAGTTTATCAAACCGTTTATGGGCGACCTATGTATGCGGAGTAAGTCGACACGTTTTATAGGAGTTTATCAACCCGTTTATGGGTGATCTATGTACGCGGAGCAAGTCGACACGTTTTATAGGAGTTTATCAACCCGTTTATGGGCGACCTATGTATGTGGAGCAAGTCGACACGTTTTATAGGAGTTTTCTGAGTTGTAACTCACCATTTTTAGCCTATTACCTATCAACAAAACATGACAATTTTTTAAGTCTAGGTGCCTCGTTAAAAACCCTTGCCCTTGCAAAGGAAATGAGTGCAACCCGGATCCTTTATGTATTTTTAGATTACATAAGATTTAGTTGAAGTACAGCCTAAGATTGGATACATTCCCTATCCTATGTATTTCTATTCCTTCTAATGTTTCTAACCTGCATGCTTCTTGATTGGAAGGATCCTTCCATCCAGTTGGTTGAACGTCTTTAAACCTAATGCGAGAGCTCTCAGGAGCAGTATACTTTACTAGGAAGTCAAATTTTCTGCTTGGTTGTCCCAAGGTATCCCAGGTCTCTGTGGGGTTGTCGTTCTTGCTGATATTGTCTTTAGGAAGTGAAAATTTGATAAATTCTCGTTCCTCCATCCCTGTGACTTCATCGAGATGATTGTTGACGTACTCAGGACTTTCTGAGCAGGGCTTCCATGCTTCTGTAGGAGAGGATGAATCCTTTTCCATGCTATCTGGAAGATATGCGTTTCCGGACTTGCTTTGATACCTCGAATTCTCCATGTGAGGTTTCTATGGAGAAAGGACTAGGTTATCCTTAAATGCTCGCATGATCCCGTTCTTTTCTTCGAGGAGGGATTAGACTCTGATGGGTGTATCATGGGTCGGTAGATGCCCAACCTGGATTTGTTTCATTCCTTTGTCATGCACCATGTTGGCTAAGTGGACTTTGGGGGGACTCTTGGATTTTGCTTCTCTTGTTGGTTCTTTTCTTCTCATTTTTAAGCTATCCTTATAACACTCTCTCGCTAGCCCCTGGTCGCCTTTGACAATTCCAACCTGACCATCTCCAAGGGGAAATTTTATGGTCGAATACAGTGTTGAGAGCGAAGCCTCGAGGGCTTTGAATGGTGGCCGGCCTATAATGATGTTATAGGGCAAAGCAACATTGATTATCAAGTACCTTACTTGGACAGTCTTTGCGTTATCAATGTCGCCGAAGGTAGTCGGTAATACTAGATGTTCGAGCACCCGAACTTGCTCTCCTGGGAATCCTACCAGGCCACCTTTGAATGGTAGCAACTTGGTTGCATCAAGCCCTATTCCTCTGAATGTATTCCAGTACAATATGTCGGCTAAGCTTTTAGGGTCTATTAGAACCCTTTCCACGCTCCGATCTTATACCTGCACTTTGATAACCATAGGATCATTTCTGTGAACTATAACTCCTAAGGCGTCTCGCTCGAAGAATGTTATAACGTCTAAGTTTCCTTCTGGTTTTTCTAGGGGGCTCTTGTTTACATGCATGACTATTTTAGTATATCCCCTTCTGACTGGACTTGTTCCTCCCCCACCAGCAAATCCTCCAAAAATGGTGTTTAGAGTGTGTTTGACTGCCTTCGTCTCATGACCCTCCTTGGCATCTGAGCCCTTTTTCCGGGATGACTTTTCTGGTTCCTGGACACTTCGGGGAGGACTTCTCTTGTTATTTTATGGTCGAGAATCTTTCACATATGCCAATAAATATCCCCTCTGGATTAAGGCTTCAATTTCTTTTTTCAGCTGCTGACAGTCCTCGGTGTGACGTCCTCGTACACGGTGGTAATTACACCAAGCTTCGGGTTGCCTTCCCATGATTGTGTTGGCTCCTTTGGGGCATTGAGGCTCAGGTAACAGATTTATGTGGTTGACTTATTTAAGGATGTCTCCCCTACTTGTATTTAGTGGGGTGAGGTCTATGTTTGGCTCGTATGGCTGTTTGAATGGTTTGGGAGCATGTCGTTCGTGCGCAGCTCCCCGAGGATGCCCCTTCCTTCTGTTTGACGCCTCCTCTTTGCTTTTTGTCTTTTCATTTTCGTCTTGGGTTCTTTTATCTTGGTTACTCTCCTCTCCTTGGATGTAACATTCAGCCCGGGTAGTGATCTCGTTCATGCTGATAGTCGGCTTCTGAGCCAATGACTCGTTGAATTGTCCGGCTCGCAATCCATGTTGAAAAGCCCCCACAAACAGCTCCTGATTCAGATGAGATACTTTGAGGGTTTAATCATTGAACTGAGCCAAGTATTCACGTAATGGTTTTGCCTGCTTCTGTCCAACACTGAACAATGCAGTCGTGGACACCTTCCAGCGTTTGTTTGCCGAGAAGTGTTGTACTAACTTCTTAGTTAGGTCCTGGTAGCTTATGATGGAGAGCTGAGGAAGCCTCATGTAACATCTTATGGCCACATCCTTCAAGGTTCCGACGATGACTTTGCACTTCAGTGAGTCCGAAGGGGCAACTATGGCCATCTGATTGTTGATGGCAGCGACATGCTCCTGAGGATCTGTCTTCCCATCAAAAGAAGCTAATGATGGTGCTTTGAAGTTTTCGGGTACGTGGTCGTCCCAGATCTCTTGAGAGAGAGGTTGAGGTTCAAGAACCTCCTCCTCACTGTCAACGTTGGCTTGACTTTGCTGCTGCAACTCTTATATATTATCTTTTTAGTTATTTTCTTAATTGATTTCAAAAATTAATTTCTCCCTTAATTTTAATCATTTTTTATTGGTTCTTTTTTTAAAAATTCACAAAAATGTTAAAATATTTTATTCTACAAAGAATCCCAAATAATATTATTTATTTAATATATTTTGAATTTTTGTAAAGAATTTCATTTTAATTGTTTTTTTTAACATTTTTAATGAAATTTTCCTCTTGATTTATCAAACTCAAATGAATTTCAAACTTTCATGTGAATAAAACATGATTTTTATAAACATTTTTCAAAATTAATAACATGTTTTTAAATATATTTGATATTTTATATCATTTTTTTATTTAATTTTCTTTGAAAAATTGTATTTTTAATTAAAATTAGGGTTTTTGCTTGATTTTAATTTTTCAAACTTCATTTAAAACACTTTTGGGCCTCTTTGTAGAGTGTAAGACTCATTCCTTTGTGTAAATAAATTTTTGGGCCCCTGCCATTGTATAAGTCCCGACGCGATTTTCAAAATAAACGGTGCGATCGCTGTTTTTCATCAGGGCATCTCCTTGAGCTATAAGCCCCAACTCTTGTATAAAAAACACTTTTGGGCCTTTAATAGAGTGTAAGACCCAACCTCTTTTGTAAATAAATAATTCCTGGGCCTCTGATGTAGTATAAGTCCCACAATGTCTTTCGGTATCGCAGTGCGATCAATGTTTTCAAATAAGTCATCTGGGCCTCTCCTTGAATATAAGCCCCAATCTTTTGTACAAAGACCTTGTTTTAAACAATAAAAAACTTCCATGGGTCTCTCCATGAGTTGTAAGCCTCATACCTCTGTTTTTAAAATCATCTGTCTGTTTTAAAAACTGGTACTAAGAGGAGCATTATTCCCAGTGAAACTGCTCTTAGACCACTTGGCTCTCTCTTTGAGTTATAAGCCCCAAACACTATTTCCTTTCAAACAAAATTCTTTTAATTCAAATTCAAAGTTTTCTCAAAACTTTCTTCAATTTCTTAAAATCCTAATCATACAGTTGTAAATCAACACAATTAATCACCATACACTTGGGCCTCTTCTCAGAGTGTAAGACCCAACATCTTTTCAATTCATTGCATATTTGTTTACATACCTGTCAATTCACCTATCTGTATATATACTTGTGCATATTTGTTTAGATTTTCCCTAACAGTTAGGTCTACACTTAGGTTAAACCAGAGGTTCCTTCTAACATAGTCAATAAATAGTTCCCTCATAGGAAACTCCCCTCGATACAGTCAGCCTCCTCTTGGGCTTATTCAATATGGAACAGAGAAATGCATTATTTCTAGTGAAACTTTTCTCAAGACTGTCAAAACTTAGATATATATATATGTACAAGAAATTCATTTCCCCAGAGAGGATTAATTCCCGGTGAAACCTCTTTTGAATTTCTTCAAACCTTAGAACTGTTCAGCAAAGAAAGGATTAATTCCCGGTGAAACCTTTCTTGAACTTTTCTTAGGCTTGGACCCACAGGCTTCTTAGAAGTATCCCCAGCCTCCTCTTGGGCTTAGTACAAGGACCAACAGGCTTCTTAGAAGTTCCCCAGCCTCCTCTTGGGCTTAGTACAAGGACCCAAAGGCTTCCTAAAAGCATATGATAGAAATTAGTCATCTCTACTAGTTCAATCCCCAAGAAAGTCAAATTTCCAGAACATCATACCATTCTAAGGGTTGATCTTCACCCCTCAAACCAACAGCCTCCTCTTGGGCATCATACAAAGACCCATCTCTACACAAGAGCCTACCACTTCTTGAGAGACTTAGACAGTCTCAGCCTCCTCTGGGGGCTTCATTCAAGTAAACTTGGAAAGTCTCATCTTCTTTTGGACCTAACACAGAGACCCTCAAGTTTCCTAAAAGCATGGGAAAAACCCTGATCACTCTACCAATACACCAGTTTCCAGCAGAGTTAAAAAAACTTCTAAGGTTTTTCAAACTCACCTTTAAACTTCTCTGCCCTCCAGCAAGGCTTAACTTTCACCTTGAAAATCCCAGCCAAGGTTAGTTTGACCTCAACAAAACCCTAGCAGAATCAGAGCCCCATGGCATCTGATACTTCATCTCTTCCCTGATTCTTAGTAATAGTAAATCCCCTTGGATTCCTCAATACAATTTGGACCTGCTCTTGGATTTCAATAAATCCTCAGCAAGAGATCAGCCTCCTCTTAGGCTTCATATAAGAATTTCCCCAGTCAACCTCAATCTTGGCCTTTGTACAAGACAGATAAAACTCTCCCCAGTGGAGTCATTTTCCTTTAGCTTCAACCTTGGGATTTGATTAATGAACACAAATATCAACATCCCCTCAGATGAGACCATGAGTCCACTTTGTAAGAGGATATTTCCCATATACATCACATATCAAAACAAACAGTCAAAACCTTTGTCCAGATAATTATTGTAAGTGGCAGACTTGTTGATTCAAAATCCAAGTTGGAGTCTTTCCCTTATCTTGGCTAAAACTTATCTTTCATATAATAGATGTAAGTAGCAAACCTCTGGATTCCTCACATCCAAGCTAATGTCCCTCTCTTAGCATGAAATATTCATAAAGGAAAAAGTGGCATTGCTCTACACCGAGTTAAAGATTTCTTCCTTCGTGACATCTCTCTTATAAAGGAAATTATAGCATTATTGGATTCAAGATATTCCAGTTAAAGTAATTTCCCTTTATAACCAATTTCTCAATATTTGTGATGAATAGGTGAGATATCTCCCTTTAGAGATGACAAAATTCTCTCTCAATCACTCTTTTAGCTTCAATCTTGGGCTTTAAACAAAACACAAATACACAGATAACTTTAATCTTGGGCTTTGAACAAGACACCAAACATTTTCCTCCCATAGAAATAGGAGGAACTATGATTGCTCTGATTTCCCAAATCTCTTTACGGGAATACGTAGGCATAAGATTGTGAAATCTTAGCGAGCATACAAATAAAAAACTTTAGGTCCAGTACCTTCCCAAAAACAACAGAAAACCCGAAAACAACAAAAACAATCTCTCAACACTCTATCTAGACTGGTTTAGTTCTATGATTCGGTATACCACTGCTTCACATTTCCAGATTACCAGCTCACACCAACACTGGAAGAGTACTCCCACCTGATTGATTTACATATCACTGACCAAGATCCATTTTCTAGACTGGAAGAAATTCCAAAAGATCAAGCCATTGCAAGAGCAATTTCTTTGGAAGAGTCAGAAATCAGGACTCATATGATCACCAAAGGAGGAATCCAGGGTCTACCGACTAAATTCCTGATGGAGAAGGCTCTATAATTTGCCAGTATAGGACATATAACCGCTTTCGAGGATGTCTTTGTTCTGCTCATATATGGGTTATTCTTCTTTCCCAACATTGACAACTTCGTTGACACCAACGCTGTTAAGATATTCCTAATTGAGAACCCAATCCCAACTTTGCTCGCGGATGCTTATCATTATGTACACTTAAGGAATTTGTACAGTGGAGGGATGATCACATGTTGTGTTCCATTACTCTACAAATGGTTTATTTCCCACTTGTCCAAGTCTGTTGCATTTTGGGATCACAAGAGTAGTCTGCGATGGTCACAGGAGATTATGTCTCTCACCAACTCCGACATAGATTGGTACAATCGGATCTATGACGGAATAAAGATCATCGACAAATGTGGAAATTTCCCTAATGTACCCCTCATTGGTACTAAAAGAGGGATCAACTATCATCCAATTTTAGCTCGTCGTCAACTTGGATACCCGATGAAGAATATCCCACATAATGCTCAGCTGGAAGGTCTTTTCTTCAAGAAAGGAGAAAATGACAGGGCACTAAAGAAAAAAATAGTGCCACTGGGTATAAGCTAGGGCCATCAAACTGAGGATGCCTTACCCTCGTCAAGAAGTTTTTCCTTTAAAGGAATCTGTCTTTTATTTCATGTCTGATGCGGAAAAACTCCAGGCCGCTCTTAACAAAGTCCAACGTGAGAAGAACTCTTGGAAGAACAAGTACCAGATTCTTAATTTGGAATGTACTAAGATTCAGGAATTGCTAAAACAAAAGGATGCTCTGATTGAGATATTAGAGCAGCATGCTATAGAAAGTCAGGAGGAGCGAAGAAATTTGCTCACTCCTTTCACTTGGCAAAGGATCGTCGACCCAACAACGGGTGAAGGAGCCCGGTCAAAGAAAATAAAAGTTCAGGAACCAGCATCTGAGCTCTCCTCAGAGAGAACTCAAGATCCATAGGCCTAATTTTCATTCTCGCACTTTGTAAAGTACTGTACTTTTCCCTGTAAAATACTGCGATCTTTCAAGTTCAATAAAAGGGTCTCCCCCGCCGTGTGATATTTGCAATGTAATTGTTAAAAGTTATTTTGAAAACCAAAACTAAAAAAACATCATTTATCGTTTTCTGAATATCATTCATCATTCTCACATAATACATCTTTGTTTTTGACTCTCACATATGTGTCGCACTCTAGAGTCAAACTGTCTCATTCGTACAATACTCGGGCCAATCGACAAAAGAAAATGGACGATCTCAAGGAAGACAACAGAGAGTTGAGAGAAGAAATCAACGCTCTAAAGGAGAGTTTGGAGAAACTCCACAACACCATGTAATCCCTGGCAGCAGCCCAGGAACAACAACATCAAAAGACTGTGATCTCAGAGATTACGTCTACACCAGCATTTGAGACACCTGGCAGTCATCCTCAGTACAATATGCCTAAAGTTTTCCCCTGGGGCATGCCTCTCAACTTTATACCTAAAGGATACATCCCACGGGTCACTAAAGACCCTAAACCCGTAGCAGGGACCGCCAGATCTTAAGGTTACAAACTTCAGGTCAATGAAGATGTAAGAGTTATAATATAAACTCATGAAGGTTACAAACTTAAGGTCACTGAAGCGCCAAGAGTTACCGCCGTAATGACTATACCACAACTAGTGGTACACACTATCCCGGAAGAACAGATTCTGCAGGCTGCTTCTGATGGAAACGAAGACGTATATGAAAGGATGAATGAATTATAGGAAAAGGAAATGACAAAGATCTTCCTGAAAACATTAAGCTCGTTTTATTACGATCAAATGGTCCCCAATGCACCTAGTGATTTCACTGAATGGTGAACATGGGAGTACGCCTTGAAGAAACAGTCCGAGAAGGACGATTGGTCAAAGATGCAGAGCTATCCAGCAGTACTAAAAGATACGGTAGTGCTTTCCAAAAGAAGAAAGAACAAGATATCAGTAATATCTCTATGGTAAAGCAAAGGCGAAGGTATCAACCGGTAGCAGCAGTAACTCCTGTTATCAACCCATCGCCAACTCTAACTTATAAACCTCAGGTTGCTCAGAGCCAACCAAATCAACAATAGTATCAGTAAAAGCAACAGCAGCCTCTTCGGCAGGCTCGTCCACAGTACAATAACAACAATCGTACTACACGACCATCAGGGTTCGACCCTATATCGATGTTGTATGCAGAGTTATTTCTACTTCTACTGGCCAAGGGGCACGTTCAAACCAGGACTCCTCTTACAGTACTAGAAAATCCACCTTTTTGGTTCAAAGCAGATCAGACTTGCTCTTGCCATCAAGGAGGACCGGGACTTAACATTGAGAAGTCTCCCAACTTCAAGTCTAATGTACAGAAGCTCGTCAGGAACAGGGTTTTATCTTTCAAAGATACTAATCTAAATGTTCAGACGAACCCATTACCGCAACATGAGAAGACTACAGTGAATTTGATAGAAGGAGAACCAGGCAGCAGTTATCAAATTCACAATGTACACTTACTGGGAACCAACTTGGTAAAAATGCATTGCAGACGGAGCGGGTACGGCCATGTGCCATATCACAACTATCATCAGTGTGATATCTGTTCCAAAAACAATCAAGGGTGTGCCATAGTACAAGCATCCCTACAAGAACAAATGGATCTGGGCTGGATTCAGGATCACAGGATTCGTGAAGTAAACATGGCCCATGCACATCCAAACATTGTTCAGAACCATGACATCCATGCAATGAACGTCAATCTAGTGGCAATGCATTCAAGGCAAAGTCAGTATTTCAATTTACCGAGGCACAATTACAATGCTTGCCCGATCTGCTCAAAAGACAATCAGGGATGCCCTTTTGTACAAGAGGCCCTCCAACATCAAATGGATCTTGGATGGATCCAAGACTACCATGAAAGGAATGATCATCAGGTTAACATGGTTCAAATCTTCGACATCCGCTTATTGAATACCAGTATAGTGGAATTGCATGCCAAGCAGGCCAGACATGGTTTTCTGGCCTCGCACGATTATCAAGACTGTAAAGAATGCTACGAAAATGACCAAGGGTGTGCGCTTGTACAAAGGACTTCAAAATTTGTTGGACCACTGGTGGCTTCCGATCTACCAGGATGAAGACACGTAACAAGTTAGCATAACTGATGGGAATCCTGATAGATACTAAAGTTGTGATGTCCGCTTACTAGAAACGAATCTGGTAAGGATGCACTGCATACAAAGCGGGTATGTTCGGGTACCACCTCATAATTATGAACATTGTGGAATATGCTCGGAAAACAACCATGGATGTTATCTCGTACGAGCAGCCCTCCAGCATCAGTTAGACCGAAAGGAGATTCAACCAGGCTTGAATTCTGAATCAATCAACATGATACAAGACTGCTTCCCTGTTCAAAACAAGGACCAAGGACTACTAGACAAAAGCACTGTCATAGTCTCTAATCATGGAATAACCAAGGATATTTGCGCTATAGTTCCTCTGCTCAATGTGTCAAAAGTCTCTATTGACAATAGAAAAATTCCAAACTTAGAGTTGATCGAGGTTGCCTACGACAGTCAAAAGGCCCAAAAAGCCCCTGTGGTTATCTACCTGCCAGGTCCAATACCGTACAAGTCAGAAAAGGCTATCCCATACAAGTACGGTGCAACGACCATAGAAAATGGAAAATAAATTCCATTACCATCCATTATAAACATTGCTGACATTAGTCAAGTTACCCGGAGCGGTCGGGTCTTCAACAGAGGAGTTGGAGAACCTACCAAAGAAAAGGAACCCCAAACAGAAATTCCTAATCAACAAGTCGGTCAATCCAGCAATGCAGAAACTGTGAAGAACAACTATGAAATGTTGAAACTCATTCAGAAAAGTGAGTACAACATTGTGGATCAATTGTTGCAAACTCCGCCTCGAATTTCTGTACTATATCTCCTACTTAGTTCAGAAGCTCACAGAGAAGCTCTACAGAAGGTTTTAGAACAGGCCTTTGTAGAACAAGACGTGACAATAGGTCAATTTAAGAGCATTATCTCCAACATCACTTCCTGCAACAATTTGGGATTCAGCGATGAAGAACTGCCGGAGAAAGGAAAAAACCATAACATGGCACTCAATATCACGGTTAATTGCCAGGATGATGCTTTAGCCAGTGTACTGGTAGACATAGGTTCATCCTTAAACGTCATGCCAAGGTTAACTTTGGTACGACTATCTTTTCAGGGTACTTCCATGAGAGGTAGTGAGATCATCGTCAAAGCCTTTGACGGATCCAAGAAAACGGTTATCGGCGAAGTCGATCTTCCCATTACCATCGTTCCTCACACTTTCCAAGTCACTTTCCAGGTCATGGACATCTGAGCAGCATACAACTGTTTATTAGGAAGACCTTGGATACACGAAGCTGGGGCAGTCACTTCGACACTTCACCAGAAGCTGAAGTTTGTCAAGAACGACAAATTAGTCAAGGTATGCGGAGAGCAAGCTTTAATTGTGAGAAACCTATCGTCATTCTCCTGTGTAGAACCAGAGGAGGTCGTTGGAACTCAATTTCAAGCACTCTCAGTGAGCAATGAGAATCACCAAGAAAAAGGAACATCGATTTCCTTGTACAAAGACACTCTCAAAGTAGTGGGGAGTGGTGACATAAAAGGATGGGGACAGATTGTAATTCCTACTTATAACAAGACGGGAAAAGGTCTTGGTTTCTCTCCGACCTGTACCCAGATTACGAAGAAGGATGAAAATTTAGTCCTATTCATGATTTCTTCCACAGCGGAGGCTTCCTCCACCCAGTATCTCAAGAAGTTCACATCATCGATGGGAACAACTCTTCGGATACAGATGAGGAGTAGGAGTCTTATCTCAACGATGAAGGTTATATATCTCAGGGAGAAATACACATGCCATTATGCTCTCCAAAGCAAAGTCTCAGATATATACCAAGATCAAATGTCAGAATGATCTACAGAGATTGTGATCCCGAAGGATGTCGTGCTTCACCCAACTCATTAGAGGAAGACACTCTGATGAAAGACAACTTTGACTATGATTAATATGATCCCCTGGATGATTTGCCTATCTGGAAGCCATACATGGAAGACTCGGGGCAAAAGAGTCAGCCGGATAATGCCTATCAGCTGAATAAACTTGAAAAGAATACGCCTGTTCCCCCAGAGTCATGGAATCCTTACCCAGAACACACTGGGAATATCCAACACCACGTTGATGAATTTGAAAAGGTCGCAGGACAAGAATTCATTAACTACGCATTTCCTGAAGTCAACTTTATTGAGGAAGATGACACATCTATTCTAACAGAAACACGGGATACCTTGGGGCATCCAAATGACAAGTACGACTTTCTGGTCAAATACACTGCTCCCGAAAGCTCTCGCATCCGATATGAAGACATCCCTCCAACTGGATGGGGAGATCCTCTCGAGAGTGAAAACACTATGGAAGATGCAACAGAACAGTTCTCTTATGATAACTCTGCATGGGAAGAAGACTCTAATGATCCTACTCCACCAAAAATTAGTGTCATTTCTAAAGACAAACCAAGAAGGCAAGTACCGGACTTTGTGATCCACAAGGAGTTCGTCGCCATTCGGTTGCGGTCGATGTCCTGAAAGTTGTTCATAAATCGAAGTAATCGCCACATCTTTGTTTTGACCTTTCATCTTTATCCGGGTGAAATGGATATTTTATAGGGCTTGCTTTTCTGTAAGTCCGAAGGGGCAACTATGGCCATCTGATTGTTGATGGCAGTGACATGCTCCTGAGGATTGTCTTCCCATCAAAAGAAGCTAATTATGGTGCTTTGAAGTTTTCGGGTACGTAGTCGTCCCAGATCTCTTGAGAGAGAGGTTGAGGTTCAAGAACCTCCTCCTCACTGTCAACGTTGGCTTGACTTTGCTGCTGCAACTCTTATATACTATCTTTTTAGTTATTTTCTTAATTGATTTCAAAAAATTAATTTCTCCCTAAATTTTAATCATTTTTTATTGGTTCTTTTTTTAAAAATTCACAAAAATGTTAAAATATTTTATTCTACAAAGAATCCCAAATAATATTACTTATTTAATATATTTTGAATTTTTGTAAAGAGTTTCATTTTAATTGTTTTTTTTTACATTTTTAATGAAATTTTCCTCTTGATTTATCAAACTCAAATGAATTTCAAACTTTCATGTGAATAAAACATGATTTTATAAACATTTTTCAAAATTAATAACATGTTTTTAAATATATTTGATATTTTATATCATTTTTTTATTTAATTTTCTTTGAAAAATTGTATTTTTAATTAAAATTAGGGTTTTTCCTTGATTTTAATTTTTCAAACTTCATTTAAAACACTTTTGGGCCTCTTTGTAGAGTGTAAAACTCATTCCTTTGTGTAAATAAATTTTTGGGCCCCTGTCATTGTATAAGTCCCGACGCGATTTTCAAAATAAATGGTGCGATCGTTGTTTTTCATCCGGGCATCTCCTTGAGCTATAAGTCCCAACTCTTGTATAAAAAACACTTTTGGGCCTCTAATAGAGTGTAAGACCCAACCTCTTTTGTAAATAAATAATTCCTGGGCCTCTGCTGTAGTATAAGTCCCACAATGTCTTTCGGTATCGCAGTGCGATCAATGTTTTCAAATAAGTCATCCGGGTCTCTCCTTGAGTATAAGCCCCAATCTTTTGTACAAAAACCTTGTTTTAAACAATAAAAAACTTCCATGGGCCTCTCCTTGAGTTGTAAGCCTCATACCTCTGTTTTTAAAATCATCTGTCTGTTTTAAAAACTGGTACTAAGAGGAGCATTATTCCCAGTGAAACTGCTCTTAGACCACTTGGGTCTCTCTTTGAGTTATAAGCCCCAAACACTATTTCCTTTCAAAAAAAATTATTTTAATTCAAATTCAAAGTTTTCTCAAAACTTTCTTCAATTTCTTAAAATCCTAATCATACAGTTGTAAATCAACACAATTAATCACCATACACTTGGGCCTCTTCTCAGAGTGTAAGACCCAACATCTTTTTAATTCATTGCATATTTGTTTACACACCTGTCAATTCACCTATCTGTATATATACTTGTGCATATTTGTTTAGAGTTTCCCCAATAGTTAGGTCTACACTTAGGTTAAACCAGAGGCTACTTCTAACATAGTCAATAACTAGTTCCCTCATAGGGAACTCCCCTCGATACAGTCAGCCTCCTCTTGGGCTTATTCAATATGGAACAGAGAAATGTATTATTTCTAGAGAAACTTTTCTCAAGTCTGTCAAAACTTAGATATACATATGTACAAGAAATTCATTTCCCCAGAGAGGATTAATTCCCGGTGAAACCTCTTTTGAATTTCTTCAAACCTTAGAACTGTTCAGCAAAGAAAGGATTAATTCTCGGTGAAACCTTTCTTGAACTTTTCTTAGGCTTGGACCCACAGGCTTCCTAGAAGTATCCCTAGCCTCCTCTTGGGCTTAGTGTCGCTCCCGGGATTTTCATCCTGGTACAAACGCGAAAGTGGCACCGAACAGAGTCGCCAGCAATGTGTATTTATCCCAAGAGAGGGAAAGGAAACACCGCATAAACCTGAAGGAAAGGATAGAGCATGGTCTTGCGACCAAGAGAAAGGGTAAGGGAGTCGGTTACGCGAGAGGTAGGTATTAGCACCCACACGCGTCCATCATACCCGATGGGATCCACGCTTGCTTGTCTCGATCAAAGGGTGTAAAGGAAAGAATACTGGAAAAGGAACTGAAAGAAAGAAAGGAGAAAGAATGGAAAAGGAACGAGTAACAAATGTAGGGAAAATAAAAGAAGTGCTCGCATGGGCCCTACCCCACTGCCTACGTATATCATCGGGAGCATGAGAATCAGAGAGACGTAGTTCCCCTCACCTAGGGAAAATTGTTGGTGTTTTTTAGTGGAATACGTCAACGTTCGCGTCCTAGCAGTTTAGGTGTTGCGGCTCGCTGTAGGGAGACTTAGGCGTTACCTGTTTGCGGTAGAACGGAAATGACGCATCCTTAAGGAATGATTGAATGAGATGAGGAAAGAATTCCCGAAGGAAAGACGTTATTGTTTGTTTTTGTCTTTTAGAAGTTTTTTCACTTGTTCGCATATGATAGTGTATCTAAATCTTGGTCATTGGAATGTGTACATTCTCACATTCCAAGATGGAATGGGTAAGAAAGCACACTAAGAGTGAAGAAGACCCCCACACTTAGTTCCAACTATCAAGGTTCAAACACACTAGCATACTTGTATTTATTAAGTGTTTTTGTTGATTATGAGATGAAGAAGTGTTTTTCTTTATTTGTATCTTCAACAAGTATTGCATTTAAGTCCCTCATACAAGATCAAATGGTTAACACATTGACCCAAGATGGGCTATATGCTACACATTCTAAGATTATAAGAGAAGACCCCTTATAATCTTTTCTTTATATGAAAGGCCTAAATGCAATAAATGCCTACCTTTATTAAGTATTTTGCATTTTTCTTTGAGATGAGAAGATAGAAGACTCAAGAGAGGAGCAAAGGTAAAATCTATATGAACTAAGACTTAATCCTAATTGAAAATTAAAGGGAGTGGTCCTAATGGTTTGTGAGGTTTAAACCTAAAGCCTAAAGAAAGAATGAATTAAACAATTCACTTCTAAAATAGAAGATGAATTGTAATTCAAAAAGGGAAAGTGATGAGTTATTAAAAGAAAGCACATAAGTGCTTAACAAAACACAAAATGGAATAGTAAAAGAGATGAGAGGCAAGAAGTTTGAATGTGGACTCCTTATCCACACTCAATTGCAACTTACCAAAGCCCCTACATGGTTAGTAAACATGTATAAGAAGTACAAGAAATAAAAGAACTTTTAATGCACCATAAAACTCAAAAGAAGTAGATGAGAAATTGGTTACAACCAGAATGTACATCACATGGAGAACAAATGACCATTAACATTCAAGTCCAAGTGGATAGGCAACAAACATCACCCATGACATTAGAACATGCTACCATAAGAAAAGGGAGAATGAAAGATGAAAAGAAATGGAAGAAACATGCATAAATGGAACATGTAATCCAAGGATCAGAATTGAAATGAAATGAAAAATGATTCACTCTCACAAGTATTCATGCATGACACATCAAAACATTTAAGAGGTGATAGAAGAAGTAGAATTGAAAAGGGAGTTCAAAAGAAAACACAAGTACAAACACAACATGTTAAAGGTGTACCATGTTCAAATGAAAGTCAACATGCAAGGATGACATGTAATATGTACCAATGACCTATAATGTCAAGTGAATGGTTCACCAAATATGCAAATGATCTTGCAAGTATGTACAAAAGAAATCATGTAAACATGCACAAAGATTACAAGGATATGACATGTTGTAATGCTTCAAATGAAATGTTTTAAACAAAAATCAAATAAGTTCATGAAAATTATGAAAACATGGTATTGAGGTTCACAAATCAGAGGTGAATCATATATCAAAGTAGCATGCAAGAAATCAAGGCAAAAAGGCTTTATACAATGCACTTAAATCATATTGGATGCACATGCAAAGTAATGCAAAGATGAACATCAAAACATGCCATAACATGACCTAAAAAATCAAATAAAAATTACTTAACATAATTCAAGATGTTAATGACTCACTACAAAAAGAAGCAACTCAAAACAATTTTTAATGATCAAGAACAAAATTAAACAAAATCATGTACTACACTAAGAATGCACCCAAAAGAAAATCAAATAAAATTGTGGAACAGGGGCAAAAAAGTCATAAAACCAAGAAATAAAATCATGAAAAACTTTCTAAATGTTTTATTGATGCTCATGAATTTTTATGGAATTTTATAATGCAATTTGGTATTTTTAAAAATAAAAAAGCAAACGTGTAGAAAAAATGAAAATAAAAAAATGAAATGCAACATGAATGGGGGTGCATGCATAGTAACTACTCAGTTCAAAATCATTGGGCTTTAAACAGAGGGGGGGTGCGAATAGCATAAAGGCTTAAGTCCAAGTTTGCGCAAAACACCATAATAAGCATGTACACTCAGTCAACCAAATTGACTCATTAATAACCATTGGATGAGGTCTCAGTCAAGCCAAAGTCAAAGTATGCCAAATCAACGAACGTGCACGCATGAGCACCCTTACTATCATGTACCATGCCACACCATGTTTAAATGAAATCAGAAATAACACATGTGACATGCACATGGATTTTAATGTGTTGGCATCTTTTGGACCACACGATCATGAAAAATGGACGGATGAGATTATAACATGCATAAACCCTAGCTCTAACAGTCACCGGCCGGAGATGACCTCCGGTCATCTTCTCCGGCCAACATCCGCCACCTGCAAACTCACATGTTCATGGAAACGCATAAATCGTATACCAAATTGAAGCTGAGCTCACATACATCATGAATATGCAATTAAATTTCAAAGATCATGCACGCATAACACAAACCGAGCCAAAACAATTTGCCCTAACATCACACCTAAACTCCTAAAGAGCCTATCAACTAGCCAGAACTCACGCATAGCTTCTAATAAGCTCTAAACACATAAAACGAGTTTAAATCATGCTAATATGAAGCATTAAGATGGAGTGAATTAAAACCTGAAAGTGTGGCAACTTGATGTGTTGAGAAGACCAGAGAAAAGCTTGAGGTATTGAGCTTCTAGATCTTCAACCTTAGCAAAATAAATGCTACTTGATGTGGAGAACTTGAGAGCACAACAGAATTCCAAACTGTGATGATGTTATGCTTGGACAATGGAGTTGTTTCTTGAATGTTCTTGCTCAAAATGGATGAAGATGATTGAGAAAGGGAGAAAAATCGTGCAGAATCAGAGAGAGATAATGGAGAGAATGTGAGAGTGTCTGAGAGAAAGAGTGAGAAATGAAGCTAAAAATGAAATTTGAGAGAGTGATTTTTATTTATAATGTGAGCTAACCACGGTTAAACTGAGTGAGTCAGCTGAGTCACAGTTGGGTTAAGTGAGTCATCCCTAACTAACTGAGTCAAGTTAGTTAGGGAGAGCAAGGGTATGGTGGTGACAACTCATGGCAAGCTATGGTGGAAGTGAGGAGAAAGTGAAATGGCAAGGCTGCTGCACTAGAAACTTGCTCAGCAAGTTTGTCTTTTCTATTTCCATGCAAAGCACGTGCTAGTGTATGAGATTTATGTCATGGGTGCTTGGTTTAATATGGAAAGCTGAAGTTATGAAGTGTTTGTGGTGTGTGTGAACCAAATCGTGTGTCAAACTGCTAATGTATCAGTGCCAACATAGGGTGGTTTGCAAATGTTTTTCTCCTTATTCAATGAATGGTTTGGTGTGCTTTTGGAGTTAATTGAAAGAGGAGATATTGGAGAACAATGTTGGTTTGAAAATTGAAGTGAAATGAGGTCTCAAACATGCCTAAAAATGACCACAAACAGATGGACAAAGAACTGGTACATATGCGTACGAAGCAAGTCGTGGCATGCCAAGTGACATGCATGGAAGTTCAGCTTAATCAACCTATCTTGAGACCACTATAACTCACTCATACTTGATCAACTCAAAATTTTCCCAACATCAATATTAAAGATGACACTACAAAGAACAACTTTGATGTTGAAAACTTTTCCATTTGAGGTTTTTATCTTGATGAAAAATGGGTGGACATTTGGCTCACCAACTGTTTGAGAAAATGACTGCGCGCGTGCCCTAAAAATCTTGGTCATGGCCTAGTTTTGAACCTACTTTGATCAAACTTTGATCAATCATATCTCACTCAATTTTTATCCAATAGAGATGTTCCACATATGGATGTGAAGCTTAAAACAAGATCTTTTGTTGTGGCCTGGTGGAATTTTCATTTGGTGCTTCAATTTTAAATGGCCTTGGTTCAAACTCTGATGCAAAATGGCCAAAACTTGCTATTTTTAGTAACCCTTCTTCTTCCAAAAATGGTAACTTTCCACCTCTTGATTTTTTTCATGATTCCTTTGGAGTTTCTTGACCAAATTTTGTACATTGGACACATATAACGTGAATTTTATGGATTTGGCCTCAAAAAGTCAAGAGTTGACTTTTTCCTCTGATTATTTGACTTGGCCCCAATTTTCCTGATTTTTTATCTTTCTTCCAATTGAACCACTTCTAAAACCAATTGAGAAGCAATTTTCCACATACATACACTTAAGAACATATAGAATACCATGACATCAAGTTTTGTCCAAAAAATCAAAGATTCTCTGATTTAATGGGAAACCCTAGTTTTGGTGCCCACCTCCTAGGAGAAAAATGTGCAGTCTTCAATTTCAAATTCCTCAGAGTATGTTGTGTATCCTCTTAAAGGATGATGAGATATACCATTTGAGGATGACTTTGGATCAATGAGCTATCCCTTTTGAGGGTTTTCCTTTAGTTTTTGAACCTCTTGCATGTTGAAGTATGTATTGCTTCAATCTCCTATTGGATCTCACTTCCTTGAGATTGTGGATGATCAATTGAGATGGCATGAGACATGAGAGACTCTTGGCTTGCTTTGAGGCAACTTGATCGACCTTTTTGTGCTTTGAATGATCCCTTGATTGTCCATCTTCCCCCTGATCACATGCCTTGATGGTAAGAGGAATGCTATGCTTCATTCTTCTATGTTAAATGCAATGCAATGCTAATGAGATGGATATGATATTGTAAATGATAATGCTATGCTATGATGCAAAAAGGGGAGAGCAAATTTTGGGGTATTACAGCTGCCCCTATTCAAACACTGTAGACCTGAATGCCTGAAAGCGAATGCTTTCAGACTTTCAAGGTATATAGTGATTGAATACCAAATATAACCAAAAATTTGCTCTGGATGATGAAAAAGAAAAGGGATATAAACCCAATGCGATTGTTGGATTGAATCTTCAAGTGAAACGTTGTCGGAGAAGTCTGTCTTTTGAACGACGCCCGACGACTACTGGCTTGCCATACTGTTGATGGTCTTTAACAAATGTCTTTTTGAACGACGCCAGATGACTACTGGCTTGCCACACTGCTGATGAACTTTAATAATGTCTTTTGTACGACGCCAGATGACTACTGGCTTGCCACACTGCTGGTGGACTTTAATAATGTCTTTTGTACGACGCCAGACGACTACTGGCTTGCCACACTGCTGGTGGACTTTAATAATGTCTTTTGTACGACGCCAGACGACTACTGGGTTGCCACACTGCTGGTGGACTTTAATAATGTCTTTTGTACGACGCCAGACGACTACTGGCTTGCCACACTGCTGGTGGACTTTAATAATGTCTTTTTGTACGACGCCAGACGACTACTGGCTTGCCACACTGCTGGTGGACTTTAATAATGTCTTTTTGTACGACGCCAGACGACTACTGGCTTGCCACACTGCTGGTGGACTTTAATAATGTCTTTTTGTACGACGCCAGACGACTACTGGCTTGCCACACTGCTGGTGGACTTTAATAATGTCTTTTTGTACGACGACAGACGACTACTGGCTTGCCACACTGCTGGTGGACTTTAATAATGTCTTTTGTACGACGCCAGACGACTACTGGCTTGCCACACTGCTGGTGGACTTTAATGATTACCAAACAGGCTTTGGAATCTCAAAATTGCCATCCTCGGATAGACTTTTGCAGTTTTGCCAAATTAAACTTGGACTTTGATGCTCACCAAACCGGCTCTGGAAGCTTTGTCAGATGATCACCCCACCTGCTGGAACAACCACCTGCAATATTATCCCACAGGCTGGAATAATATGAACAAACTGTATATAATGATCATCCCACTGGCTGGAACAACCATCTTCCATACTATTCCACAGGCTGGAATAATATGAACAAACTGTATGCCAAAAATAAATTGGACTTTGAGCTGTAAATGAGCACTACTGAGAATTACACCACCGGCTGGGTAATATCATATGCTGACACTTTGCTGAAAAAGAGATTCCGTTGATCCATATAGACCAAGTTGGGGAAATTACCGCGACTCGGCTGGGGAGCATAGCGGACAAGATTCAATGCCGAACTCTGTGGGGATATCATTACCAAAGATATGATCTTACTGGGGACCAGGGCTGCTCTGTCGGGGACATCCAAATCTTGGTTGAAAGACAATCCGCTGCAACATGCTGAGAAAGAATCCTTAGAGATCTGCTGAGGAAAGTGACTGTCGAGCTTAGGGTAAATGTCACAATGCCCCCTGTTGGGCGAACTTTCCCTTTGACGATTCCGCTGGGGATAATGAGTTTACAATGCACTCTGCTGGAGAAAACTGCTTTAAAGCGTCTCTTGTTGGGGCTGCCCTTCGAGAGGATTTTACAGAAGACCAAATGTCTTCCAACTCTACTGGGGATTATAGGTCGGGGATATCCTTTGCTGGGGAGATAACAGGTAACATGCACCATGCTTGGGAGGGTCAATAACTCCGCTGGGGATTGTTCTTTGACAAATTTCCCATGCCGAACCTGCAGGAGACATGATACGACCACTTGCTGGTACATCCTTGAACTACCTTTCACATTGTCTGCAAGGTACTGGAGGATTGGCACTCGTTATCAACCTGGAGTATTCACTGCATT
Source organism: Lathyrus tuberosus (assembly GCA_022829125.1). Classification (NCBI taxonomy): domain Eukaryota; kingdom Viridiplantae; phylum Streptophyta; class Magnoliopsida; order Fabales; family Fabaceae; genus Lathyrus; species Lathyrus tuberosus. The sequence continues at coordinate 6,423,913 of JALAZF010000103.1, forward strand.
AATAACCGTTATTAACACAGAAGAAATCCATCTTCGAACACCGTTGTCGTCACGAAACTTAGTGGGAACTCTTGAATGGAAGAATCGACTTAATAAGATACAACAGTATCAAATCATAGCAAATATCTGCTCGTGGTTACGATCATGCTGTTTGGATCGATCGTGCTCATTACCTGTAACAGAAAAAGAATACGCACATGCCCCAGAATATTGCGTGGTCTTTTGGGTCCACCATCCAAGGTTGTCCAACAAGCAACGTAATTTCCATTGTCTTTGTGCATGTTTTTGCAAGGCCAAGATATTTTCAAAGTAACGTTTTATTATCAAAAATCGGACGTTTTTGCAAACAAAACAGTAAAATGAAAATAAAAGCCCGTGATTGAATATTCAACTTTATTGATGAAATACCAAAAATTGGCGAATTTACAATCAGAAGCAAACCCCTGAAAGAGGCGATTGCCATAAAATTGAGAAAAGAAATCTATCCTAATGATAAAGCAGAAATTGGTTTCCAACTGATTTCTGATTCTGTTATAGCCAGTATGTACTCCAACTCTCCTGATTATCTTTGCCTTCAGGAGCTCATGATTGGACCAATTCCTCCTTTGGAATTTTGCCAGTTTGCTGAAGAGTAGAAAACGTACAGATTAATTCAGACTGCAGTCATTCGCTTTAATCCCTTTTTTGTGTGGATCGCCTTTTCAGGTTTTCAATCCACCGGGATACCCTTTTTTGCCTAAGTTGCCCTTTCGGGTTTTCAACTTACCGGGTGTACAATTCTTTTCAATTATATCCCTAATTTTTGCCCGAACCTTTATTCTGTTTTTGGTTCGCCGGGATGCCTTTTTTTGCCTGGATTCTTCTTTTTTTTTTATCCAGCGGGTCTCTTTATACGAAGTATTTTTTAACTGCATCTGAATTAACAGGGGATGAAAAATCTTCACCATCCATGGTTGTCAGCAACAAGGCTCCACCTGAGAAAACCTTTTTTACCACGAACGGACCTTCATAGTTAGGAGTCCATTTGCCCCTGTGATCTGTACTCGGAGGAAGTATTCTCTTTATTACCACATCCCCGACCTTGTAGACTTGAGGTCGAACCTTTTGATCGAATGCCCTCTTCATTCTGCGCTGATATAACTGGCCATTGCATACCGCTGCTAAACGCTTCTCCTCAATAAGGCTCAGCTGATCAAATCTGGCTCGTACCCATTCAGCTTCATCTAGCTTAACATCCATCAATACTCGGAGAGAGGGGATCTCAACTTCTATCGGTAGAACTGCCTCCATACCATATACAAGCGAGTATGGTGTTGCCCCAGTGGACGTGCGGACTGATGTTCTATACCCATGCAAAGCCAGTGGTAACATCTCATGCCAATCTTTGTACGTGACAACCATCTTCTGCACAATCTTCTTGATATTTTTGTTGGCCGCTTCGACTGCGCCGTTCATCTTCGGGCGATACGGAGAAGAATTGTGGTGCTCGATTTTGAAGTCCCGCATAGCTCAGCCATCATCTTGTTGTTCAAATTAGAACCATTATCAGTAATGATTCTTTTGGGCACTCTATATCGATAAATGATATCTCGCTTCAAGAAACGAGCCACTACTTGCTTAGTGACATTGGCGTAAGATGCTGCTTCAACCCATTTAGTGAAGTAATCAATGGCGACCAAGATGAAACGATGGCCGTTTGAAGCAGTAGGCTCAATTTTCCCGATCATATCAATGCCCCACATTGCAAATGGCCACGGAGAGGACATGATACTCAACGGATTGGGAGGAACATGCACTTTGTCTGCATAGATCTGGCATTTGTGACACTTGTGAGCATACTTGCAGCAATCTGACTCCATGGTCAGCTAATAATACCCTAATCTCAACAATTTCTTAGCCATCGCATGTCCTCCTGCATGGGTACCGAAAGAGCCTTCATGCACTTCAATCATCAACAGGTCTGCCTCGTGTCTATCCACACATCAGAGCAGAACCGTGTCAAAATTCCTTTTATACAGCACACCATCTTTGTTCAAGAAGAAACTACCAGCTAGCCTTCTTAATGTCTTCTTGTCATTGGAAGATGCCCCAGGCGGGTATTCTTGATTTTTTAAGAAGTATTTGATGTCATGGTACCAAGGCTTATCGTCAGACACTGCATCAACCTCAAACACAAAAGCAGGCCTATCAAGACGAGATACATCAATCCTGGGCACAAAGTTCCAACCATGCACTTTGATCATCGAAGAGATAGTGGCCAAGGCATCTGCAAACTTATTTTCCTCTCTAGAAACATGGTACAACTTGACAGTTATAAAGAAGGTCAGCAATCTCCTCGTATAATCTCTATACGGAATCAAATTCTGCTGATGTGTGTGCCAAGTTCCCTTTACTTGATTGATTACCAGTGCTGAATCACCAAAGATATCGAGGGTCTTGATTCGTAAATCAATAGCTTCCTCGATCCCTAGTATGCAAGCTTCGTATTCTGCTTCATTGTTGGTACACCCGAAAGTTACTCGGGCAGTGAAGGGCATGTGAACACCTTCAGGCGTAATAAGGACTGCACCAACTCCGCACCCATTCATATTAACTGCCCCATCAAACATCAAACTCCATTTGGACTCAAGGTCAGGCCCTTCCTCCAGAAGTGGTTCCTCGCAGTCTTTCGCTTTGAGAAACATGATGTCCTCATCAAGGAAATCAAATCTCATGGGCTGGTAATCATCAAGAGGCTGTTACGTAAGATAATCTGACAGTATACTTCCTTTGATTGCCTTTTGCGAAGTAAATTGAATATCGTACTCTGTCAGTACCATCTGCCACCTTGCAACTCTACCTGTAAGTGCTGGTTTCTAAAAAATATACTTGACCGGATCCAATTTAGAGATCAACAGGGTTGTATGTGTGAGCATGTATTGTCTCAATCGCTTGGCGGCCCATGCGAGTGAACAGCATGTCTTCTCAAGCATTGAATAACGCGATTCACAATCTGTAAATTTCTTGCTCAGGTAGTAGATAGCGTGTTCTTTCCTACCTGTCTCGTCGTGTTGACCGAGAACACAACCCATGGATCCTTCGAGCACTGTCAAGTACATAATCAGTGGTCTCCCTTGAACTGGAGGTATCAGAATTGGAGGTTCCTGCAAATATCTTTTTATTTTATCGAATGCATTTTGACAATCATCATTCCACCTGACCGTTTGATCTTTTCGTAGCATTTTGAATATCGGTTCGCAAGTGGCAGTTAGGTGCGATATGAACCTTGAAATGTAGTTCAATCTTCCTAGAAAGCCGCGAACTTCTTTTTCAGTTCTCGGTACAGGCATATCTTGTATAGCTTTCACTTTAGCAGGATCAACCTCTATCCCTTTTTCACTGACAATGAAACCAAGCAATTTTCCGGACCGCACGCCGAAAGTACACTTATTAGGATTCAGTCTCAACCTGAATTTCCTCAGTCTCTCAAACAACTTCTTCAAGTTGATCAGATGTTCCTCTTCTGTCTTCGATTTAGCAATCATGTCATCCACATAGCACTCGATCTCTTTATGAATTAGATCGTGGAATAACGTCACCATTGCTCTTTGATAAGTTGCCCCTGCGTTCTTCAACCCAAAAGGCATTACTTTGTAACAGAAGGTACCCCACGGGGTAATGAATGTCGTCTTCTCCATGTCTTTAGGCACCATCTTTATCTGATTGTACCCGGAGAATCCATCCATAAATGAGAACACTGAAAACTGAGCGGTATTATCAACCAGCACGTCAATATGAGGGAGTGGAAAATCATCTTTAGGGCTTGCCCTATTGAGATCTCTGTAATCCACACACATTCTGACTTTTCCATCTTTCTTCGGCACCGGTACTATATTGGCCACCCAGGGAGGATAGTTGGTTACTGCCAGAAAACCTGTATCCAACTGTTTCTGTACTTCTTCCTTGATCTTCAAGGCCATTTCTGGTTTTGTTCTGCGCAGCTTCTGCTTGACCGGTGGGCAGTCCTCTTTCAATGGTAGTCTATGCACAACTATGTCTGTATCTAAACCTGGCATATCTTGGTATGACTAAGCAAAGATGTCAACGTATTCACGTAGCATGACTATCAGCTCTTGCTTTACATCATCCCGCAGACTCGCACCAATCTTGATCTCTTTCTTGCTTTCCTCTGACCCAATATTGATGATCTCAAGAGCTTCCTGATGAGGCTGAATGGTCTTCTCTTCCTATTTTAACAACCTAGCCAACTCTTCCGGGAGTTCATAGTCTTCATCACTTTCTTCCTCAGCTTGATAGATCGGATTGTCGAAATCATACGTGGGCATAACAGAATCATTTTCAGGGAAATCCACAGAATCCAGTCTGCATGATTGGGTTTATGCTTTATTTTAGATTATTTTTGCTTGAAAACAAAAGAAAAGAAAGTGCATTATCATTTTTAATTTTCTTTGTGCAAAAATAAAAATAAAGAAAGAGTAAAGGAACACAAATTTGTAAACAAAAACGTCCTTTTATTGATATTTGAACATTGTATGAGAAAATATGGTGGCCCTACAAATGGATCCTCACACCTTGGGCAGAGTGTGGGATTTCATGCATTATGAAAGACAAGAATTGTTACTCTGCATGGTGAACAACATGAACAATTTCTTCGCTAGACCAATTTTGCAACGCCTCGCCTGGAGCCAGTGCATATACCCATCTGTCCAGATAATCTGAGCTTTCAGCGTCATCTTCTATTGCTGAGCAGGACTGATTAGGGTTGATAATTCCTCCACTGTTGAAGTTGATTGGCCCACGGAATCGAGGAACTGGCATCCGGCCCGGCTGGTATCCAATGCCAAACTTATCTTCTTTCACGAACACATCTATAGCTTTACCCCAACCTTGGGCATTTCCGTTTTCGACCACTTCTCTGGCCTGCTTGTACGACGCAATTGATGCACTCGGCCCACCTGGCACATTTGACACCACTGCTGCTGAAGTAGACTCTGGTAAGTTGTTGATATTCAGGGCTTCAAAAGATTGGCACAAAGTTTCATGAATCTCTCCATCCATTTCCACATATTTGAAAGTGGATAGATGACTCACGAATATATCTTCCTCGCCGCAAACAGTAACCACCTGACCCTCGAACACATACTTGAGCTTCTGATGAAGTGTGGAGGTAACTGCGCCTGCTGCGTGAATCCACGGTCGGCCCAACAAACAGCTATAAGCAGGCTGAATGTCCATAACATGAAAGGTCGTCTTGAATATCTGTGGACCAACCTGTATTGGTAATTCAACCTCCCCAAACACCGATCTTTGGGATCCATCGAAAGCTCTCACAATCAGATCGCTGGGTCTCAGGACCAATCCATCTACTTCAATTTTCATCAGGGCCTTTTTGGGTAACAGATTTAAGGAAGAACCTGTGTCAACCAGCACATGTGACAAAACAGCTCCTTTGCATTCAAGTGTGATGTGCAGTGCTTTGTTGTGGTTACGTCCGTCCGGTGTCAAATCCCTGTTCGTAAATCCCAACCCGTGGCTCACATTCACATTAGAAATTACTCCCTCCAACTGATTCACTATAATCTCTTGGGGAACGTATGCCATATTAAGAACTTTCAACAAAGCAGCCCGGTGTGCATCTGAACTCATTAACAGGGATAATATCGAAATTTTAGAGGGTGTCTGATTAAGCTGGTCAATGATCTTATAATCACTCTTTTTGATAACCCTCATAAATTCCTCAACATCATTATCAAAATTGACTTTAGGGTCCTCTTCCTGAGCAGGCACCTTGTCATCAACAACCTGTTTTCCTTTTGCTCTTGCAGCGGCTTCAGCCTCTTTATCATTCCTTAGAGTCTGGGGAGCAAACAGTCGACCGCTCCTAGTAAAACCACTTGGTCTGCTGACATTCTCAATGCTAGTACCAACAGCCTCTGCCTTCTGCCAACTTCCTCCCTGACGAGTATCAGTTCCATACTGCCACGGAACTGCCCTATTAGACACATAAGCAGCCGATTCAGGAACTATAATCGTAACTGGTCTCGGCCTCTCGGGCACGATGATAGCAATAGGCTCTGCAACAGGCACCTGTATCTCGACTGGATTATAGTAAATGGTAATGGCAGAAACATCCTGTTCTTTTTCTACTTTATCAAACTGAAGACTTCCCTCGTCCATAAGATCCTGCAGTCCAACTCTCAACTTACTGCAGCCATTAACCTGCTTTGGACAATCCTCGCAATCAGAGGCGCATCCAGGAAATACCTTTCCTTTTAACAAACGTTCTTTTACAATCAACAGCGGAGTCTTTACCAGATTAACATCAGTAATCAAATTCAACTTCTCGCCATCAAAAATGGCATTTGTGCCTGCACCCCCATGATGAGGCATTGGATTGTCACGAACATTCGGCGACCTAGAGAAGTTGATAGCTTTTGCGTCGATCAGATCTTGAACCTTATGTTGAAAGGTCCAGCACTTTTCTATTGAATGACCTGGCGCACCAGAATGATATTCACATCGAACATTAGCATCATAACCTTGAGGCAATTTTCCGGAATCCAGCGGCTTCATAGTCCGAAGTTCAACCAACTTCTCTTTGAGCAGTTGTGGTAACAAAGCGGCATATGTCATAGGCAAGGGATCAAACTTACGGTCCCTTTGTCTATTGTTCTGAAATCGGGGTCTACCTTGCTGATCTGGTGTTTGTTGTCCAGCTGGAACCGGAATGGTTACCGCATCCACCTGATGATAGGACTGATTCCTTCCTCTGCCCCCTCCTCTGTACACAGCACTGGACTCCCCTTCTCTTTTCCTTGGTCCATTGGCAAAGGGTTTCTTTGAATTTGAAGCAACATCTTGAATCTTACCCAATTTCAATAGACTTTCTATTCGTTCCCCAGCAACGACAATGTCGGCAAACCCGGTGGAAGGACATGCAACAAGTCTATCCAAATACGTCCCTTGAAGTGTACTCATGAACATATCAGCCATCTCACGATCACCCAAAGGTGGTTGAACTCGAGCATCCAATTCTCTCCATCTCTGTGCATACTGCTTAAACCCCTCCTTGTTATCCTGAGTCATACTCTGCAATTGAGTACGATTAGGTGCCATGTCCAGATTATATTGATACTGCTTCAGAAAAGCAGCGCACAAATCTTTCCAACTCCTTATATGAACCCTGTCCAGCTTAATGTACCATTCCAGGGAAGCGCCTGACAGGCTATCCTGGAAAAAATACATCCAGAGCTTTTGGTCCTCGGTGTAAGCGGCAATCTTGCGATTGTAAGCTTGCAAATGGGTTTTGGGGCATGTACTGCCGTTGTACTTATCCAAAACAGGAAGCTTGAACTTGGGTGGAATTCGCACACCCTGCACGAGACCCATGTCTTCTACATCAATTCCAAGAGGATTTTGGCTCTCAATAGCCTTGAGTCTTTCATCCAGCCCTTCATACTTCCGGTCGTCATTGCAGAAACCCATGTCATTGTTGAATGCAGTGAACTAGTCCTCCTGACCATTCTCATTGTTATCAAGTCCCAGATGTACCCCACCAGCAGGGATTGTGCCAACAGGAGGCGTGCGCACGTTGCGATTTGGGATTTTAGTTTCCAGCCTCTGGACAGTAGTTCTCATAGCTTCTTGTCCAATCCTCATGTTTTCTTGACCGGTTCTCAGCTCCTGCTGACCTTGAGCAATCCCCTGCATGAGGTTCATGAACTGTTCCATCCTTCCTCTCAAATCGGCTAACTCCGTCTGAACTTGCTCCATTACTCTTGCTTGATTGCGTCGGGTAGAATATCGGTGAACTGGGGTATCAGCTATTGTGCCTGAAAACCAAATAAAGGTTAGCAGGCGCCTGCAAAAGGAAAACCTGCAATGCAAAATGATATGCAAATGCAAATGCAAAATTATGTTTGTCATTTCAAAATACTTTTCATATCCTGATTCCAATCGTAACCAAGAATTCCTGAAGACCAGGAGTCATGATCACTGAGTTTTACCATGAAGAGATATTCATATACATCGATCACATATGTTTGAAGACCAGAAATAGTGATTTTGTAGTGTGCCAGTGTGCAGATATCACATCACATATATCTGAAGATCAGAAATCGTGAACAGAAGTAAACCATTTCATACAAATTCCCAAAACTTCTCAAACACGTTTGTCGTAGTTTCAGCAACAAAATAAGAAACAGGCAGTCAAATGGATCCATCAACAATTCTGATGGTAACCATTACAAATTACAACGAAATGACAAAAAATCACTAATCCGACAGCTCTACATCCTTCAGCTTCTGGATGGAGCACTTAATCTCTTCAAACAGGATGCAGGTACGCTGATGATGCGGCTTCTCAATCAGCTCTTTAATCACTGCGTCCCTTTTTTCCAATGCATCCTCTAATGACCCCACGTGCATCAGCAAGGCTTCATCTTCATTGGCTCCTTTGCGCCTCTTGATTCCAGCTTGAATTTTAACCAGTTTCAGCTCTGCTGTGACATCTTCAAGCTCCTTGTTGGTGATTTTCAGCTTACCTTCAGCATTTCTCACTTGTTCTTGACTTTTGCCAAGATCTTCTCGATACTTTCTTCTTTCCACGTGCGCTTTCTTTAGCTCTTCATCTTTATCTTTTAGCTGGGCCTGCAATTCGGAGTTCTCAATTCTGACCTCATCCCAAGCTTGATGGAGTTTAGCTAACGAATCATTGCTTCGGGCCAGCGCCTGCTTTGTAGCCTTATGAGCCTGACTAGTATCATCTGCTCCCAAGGTAAGCTTCCGGAAGTATCGAGCTCTCTCATCAAAATCTTCTTCTTTGTCCGCCAGGGTTTTTTCTGCTTTCAACGCTCTCTTTTCCAACTCTTTGTTGTCAGCTAGAGCTTTCTGAAGACATCTGCTCATTCCAGAGTTCTCTATCTGCAGATCTCTAACCATTTTCTTCAATTTCTCGTACTCTTCGGCCGGTACCATGGAATGTTGACCAGGGCATAAGAGAACTTCTCGGGAAAAGGGTAACAACAGCTTTTTGACCTTCATCTCAACCCAAGCATCGTAGTCAGGGTATGATCTACAGTCTCCTTTGCCGAAAGTCAATTTTCCCTCTCTTTGCCTAAATTTCCAAGCATTTATTACTTCTGGCACTCTTTCGTTCTTGGTCCCTACGAAAAACAGAGAAGCGCTAATCTCTTCATCAGCAGGAGGATGTCTCGAGGCATAACCAAATTGTCTAACTGCCAACACTGGGTTGTAATTAATCCCACCTCTTCTTCCAAGTAGAGGAACATTAGGAAAACTTCCACATTTGACAGTAAGCTCTATCGTCAGTAATTTGGGATCAAACCAAATAATATTATTGGCAGTCAAACCTATCAGTCTCTTGGACCACTTCATTGTCTCAGCAGTTTCTACAAACGCACCAGTCCGGGGTAAATGTTTGAAGAGCCAATGGCATAACAATTGGGTGCAACAACTAACCAAACTCCCTCTTGCCTTCTCATTTTTGTAGTGTACGGAGTGATAAAAATCCCCTAGCAGGGTAGGAATCGGATTCTTCGAGACAAACACTTTCAACGCCTGCATATAAACAAAATCAGGCTGACCGGGGAAAAGCACCAAGCCATAGATACAAATAGCTAACACAGCGTTGTAAGTAGTCCAATTGTTAGCTTTGGCAGCTTCCTGAGCTTGTCGAAAAAGAAACTCCAAGCGAAATCCTTCATCTTCTTTGAGTCTGCTTAGGCCACCTTTCACAACAAACAGGTCCAGATGCAGGACATCAGCGATTACTTCAGGGGCAAGAGCACCTTCAGAAAAGTACGGTATAGTAGACGTGATTGGAATTCCCAAAATAAATGAGAATTCCTCCAGAGTGGGCATCAGAATGTAGTCAGGGAATAGGAAACATCTCATTGATGGCTTATAGAACTGTAAGAAAGTATGCAACCCATCCTTCTCATACTTTGTGAATGCACAGACCATCTTAATCAGCCCTCCATACTCCTTCTGGAAAGTGCTGAGAACATCAGAACCAGCCATACCTATCATCTTGTTCAATACATCCAGCTTAGGATCAGGGAATTTGTATGACACATTATTCTTCCTTTTAACCTCAGCATCTTGGGAACTCATGATTGGAATCAGACAATATGGTAAGTACCTGAAAATGACAAACATAACCTGTTATGATATGATTATGCAAATGCAAAAGGCATGTGATCAGGTATCCAGGTGTCGGTGTCTGTGTTGAACTGTGTGCACTGTGTCTCTGTACTGAATCTGACAATATATCTGAGATGAATACTCAAACCACTGTCATAGGATACACTGTCTGTAATAATCACAGAATCACAAGTACGGTGTGTAGGAGGCTGGGTTACTTGCAAACCTGTAAACATCCCACCCATACTCACATGTGGTTCCTAGAAAATAAGGCTTGTCAGCTTCAGAGGTTTGAGAAGCGATAGCACATTCAGCCCGTAGGATACAATGCTATGCCAATCAAAGAGGTCGTCCACTGACTCACCTTAGAAAATAAAGGTCATCCTATGCAAGTACCAAAGTGGGCCCTCGGGTGCGAGTGGGTTTGCCACAGAATGTGGTCTGCCACTGTCACCGCTAAAGAGAGATGTTTCCACTAAGGTCCTCATGATCGGTCACTAGAGTCGACAGCTCTCTAGATCGACATCCTGGAATACGCAAGATGCGCACGCCATGATGGGTCCCAAGATAGCCTCGTCTAGCTGTGAATTTCGTGATTACCCACGTACACAGATGGCACGTAGGCCCCACTACTCTCCACTCTAAATCTAAGTGTATACTCGAGCCTGTGTACTGAGCTCATCTCTCAGAAATCCCATCCCGCCAAACAGAAAACAGCACAGTCCAGCATAACAGTAACAATATGATATGTAATGCTAAAAAGCAGTAAATACAGTAATGTGCAGTAAGGCAATAAATAACCATACAATAAAACGGTAAATACAACACAACAATAAACACCCAATGAAAGAAAAACAGACAAGCGCTAGGATTGACTCGCTTAGGATGGACCAGCAATAGGTCAACCTGTCCCCAGCAGAGTCGCCAGCTGTCGCTCCCGGGATTTTCATCCTGGTACAAACGCGAAAGTGGCACCGAACAGAGTCGCCAGCAATGTGTATTTATCCTAAGAGAGGTAAAGGAAACACCGCATAAACCTGAGGGAAGGATAGAGCATGGTCTTGCGACCAAGAGAAAGGGTAAGGGAGTAGGTTACGCGAGAGGAAGGTATTAGCACCCCCACGCGTCCATCGTACCCGATGGGATCCACGCTTGCTTGTCTCGATCAAAGGGTGTAAAGAAAAGAATACTGGAAAAGGAACTGAAAGAAAGAAAGGAGAAAGAATGGAAGAGGAACGAGTAACAAATGTAGGGAAAATAAAAGAAGTGCTCGCATGGGCCCTACCCCACTGCCTACGTATCTCATCGGGAGCATGAGAATCAGAGCGACGTAGTTCCCCTCACCTAGGGAAAATTGTTGGTGTTTTTTAGTGGAATACGTCAACGTTCGCGTCCTAGCAGTTTAGGTGTTGCAGCTCACTGTAGGGAGACTTAGGCGTTACCTGTTTGCGGTAGAACGGAAATGACGCATCCTTAAGGAATGATTGAATGAGATGAGGAAAGAATTCCCGAAGGAAAGACGTTATTGTTTGTTTTTGTCTTTTAGAAGTTTTTTCACTTGTTCGCATATGATAGTGTATCTAAATCTTGGTCATTGGAATGTGTACATTCTCACATTCCAAGATGGAATGGGTAAGAAAGCACACTAAGAGTGAAGAAGACCCCCACACTTAGTTCCAACTATCAAGGTTCAAACACACTAGCATACTTGTATTTATTAAGTGTTTTTGTTGATTATGAGATGAAGAAGTGTTTTTCTTTATTTGTATCTTCAACAAGTATTGCATTTAAGTCCCTCATACAAGATCAAATGTTTAACACATTGACCCAAGATGGGCTATATGCTACACATTCTAAGATTATAAGAGAAGACCCCTTATAATCTTTTCTTTATATGAAAGGCCTAAATGCAATAAATGCCTACCTTTATTAAGTATTTTGCATTTTTCTTTGAGATGAGAAGATAGAAGATTCAAGAGAGGAGCAAAGGTAAAATTTATATGAACTAAGACTTAATCCTAATTGAAAATTAAAGGGAGTGGTCCTAATGGTTTGTGAGGTTTAAACCTAAAGCCTAAAGAAAGAATGAATTAAACAATTCACTTCTAAAATAGAAGATGAATTGTAATTCAAAAAGGGAAAGTGATGAGTTATTAAAAGAAAGCACATAAGTGCTTAACAAAACACAAAATGGAATAGTAAAAGAGATGAGAGGCAAGAAGTTTGAATGTGGACTCCTTATCCACACTCAATTGCAACTTACCAAAGCCCCTACATGGTTAGTAAACATGTATAAGAAGTACAAGAAATAAAAGAACTTTTAATGCACCATAAAACTCAAAAGAAGTAGATGAGAAATTGGTTACAACCAGAATGTACATCACATGGAGAACAAATGACCATTAACATTCAAGTCCAAGTGGATAGGCAACAAACATCACCCATGACATTAGAACATGCTACCATAAGAAAAGGGAGAATGAAAGATGAAAAGAAATGGAAGAAACATGCATAAATGGAACATGTAATCCAAGGATCAGAATTGAAATGAAATGAAAAATGATTCACTCTCACAAGTATTCATGCATGACACATCAAAACATTTAAGAGGTGATAGAAGAAGTAGAATTGAAAAGGGAGTTCAAAAGAAAACACAAGTACAAACACAACATGTTAAAGGTGTACCATGTTCAAATGAAAGTCAACATGCAAGGATGACATGTAATATGTACCAATGACCTATAATGTCAAGTGAATGGTTCACCAAATATGCAAATGATCTTGCAAGTATGTACAAAAGAAATCATGTAAACATGCACAAAGATTACAAGGATATGACATGTTGTAATGCTTCAAATGAAATGTTTTAAACAAAAATCAAATAAGTTCATGAAAATTATGAAAACATGGTATTGAGGTTCACAAATCAGAGGTGAATCACATATCAAAGTAGCATGCAAGAAATCAAGGCAAAAAGGCTTTATACAATGCACTTAAATCATATTGGATGCACATGCAAAGTAATGCAAAGATGAACATCAAAACATGCCATAACATGACCTAAAAAATCAAATAAAAATTACTTAACATAATTCAAGATGTTAATGACTCACTACAAAAATAAGCAACTCAAAACAATTTTTAATGATCAAGAACAAAATTAAACAAAATCATGTACCACACTAAGAATGCACCCAAAAGAAAATCAAATAAAATTGTGGAACAGGGGCAAAAAAGTCATAAAACCAAGAAATAAAATCATGAAAAACTTTCTAAATGTTTTATTGATGCTCATGAATATTTATGGAATTTTATAATGCCATTTGGTATTTTTAAAAATAAAAAAGCAAACGTGTAGAAAAAATGAAAATAAAAAAATGAAATGCAACATGAATGGGGGTGCATGCATAGTAACTACTCAGTTCAAAATCATTGGGCTTTAAACAGAGGGGGGTGCGAATAGCATAAAGGCTTAAGTCCAAGTTTTCGTAAAACACCATAATAAGCATGTACACTCAGTCAACCAAATTGACTCATTAATAACCATTGGATGAGGTCTCAGTCAAGCCAAAGTCAAAGTATGCCAAATCAACGCACGCGCACGCATGAGCACCCTTACTATCATGTACCATGCCACACCATATTTAAATGAAATCAGAAATAACACACGTGACACGCACATGGATTTTAATGTGTTGGCATCTTTTGGACCACACGATCATGAAAAATGGACGGATGAGATTATAACATGCATAAACCCTAGCTCTAACAGTCACCGACCGGAGATGACCTCCGGTCATCTTCTCCGGCCAACAACCGCCACCTGCAAACTCACATGTTCATGGAAACGCACAAATCGTATACCAAATTGAAGCTGAGCTCACATACATCATGAATATACAATTAAATTTCAAAGATCATGCACGCATAACACAAACCGAGCCAAAACAACTTGCCCTAACATCACACCTAAACTCCTAAAGAGCCTATCAACTAGCCAGAACTCACGCATAGCTTCTAATAAGCTCTAAACACATAAAACGAGTTTAAATCATGCTGATATGAAGCATTAAGATGGAGTGAATTAAAACCTGAAAGTGTGGCAACTTGATGTGTTGAGAAGACCAGAGAAAAGCTTGAGGTATTGAGCTTCTAGATCTTCAACCTTAGCAAAATAAATGCTACTTGATGTGGAGATCTTGAGAGCACAACAGAATTCCAAACTGTGATGATGTTATGCTTGGACAATGGAGTTTTTTCTTGAATGTTCTTGCTCAGAATGGATGAAGATGATTGAGAAAGGGAGAAAAATCGTACAGAATCAGAGAGAGATAATGGAGAGAATGTGAGAGTGTCTGAGAGAAAGAGTGAGAAATGAAGCTAAAAATGAAATTTGAGAGAGTGATTTTTATTTATAATGTGAGCTAACCACGGTTAAACTGAGTGAGTCAGCTGAGTCACAGTTGGGTTAAGTGAGTCATCCCTAACTAACTGAGTCAAGTTAGTTAGGGAGAGCAAGGGTATGGTGGTGACAACTCATGGCAAGCTATGGTGGAAGTGAGGAGAAAGTGAAATGGCAAGGTTGCTGCACTAGAAACTTGCTCAGCAAGTTTGTCTTTTCTATTTCCATGCAAAGCACGTGCTAGTGTATGAGATTTATGTCATGGGTGCTTGGTTTAATATGGAAAGCTGAAGTTATGAAGTGTTTGTGGTGTGTGTGAACCAAATCGTGTGTCAAACTGCTAATGTATCAGTGCCAACATAGGGTGGTTTGCAAATGTTTCTCTCCTTATTCAATGAATGGTTTGGTGTGCTTTTGGAGTCAATTGAAAGAGGAGATATTGGAGAACAATATTGGTTTGAAAATTGAAGTGAAATGAGGTCTCAAACATGCCTAAAAATGACCACAAACAGATGGACAAAGAACTGGTACATATGCGTACGAAGCAAGTCGTGGCATGGCAAGTGACATGCATGGAAGTTCAGCTTAATCAACCTATCTTGAGACCACTATAACTCACTCATACTTGATCAACTCAAAATTTTCCCAACATCAATATTAAAGATGACACTACAAAGAACAACTTTGATGTTGAAAACTTTTCCATTTGAGGTTTTTATCTTGATGAAAAATGGGTGGACATTTGGCTCACCAACTGTTTGAGAAAATGACTGCGCGCGTGCCCTGAAAATCTTGGTCATGACCTAGTTTTGAACCTACTTTAATCAATCATATCTCACTCAATTTTTATCCAATAGAGATGTTCCACATATGGATGTGAAGCTTAAAACAAGATCTTTTGTTGTGGCCTGGTGGAATTTTCATTTGGTGCTTCAATTTTAAATGGCCTTGGTTCAAACTCTGATGCAAAATGGCCAAAACTTGCTATTTTTAGTAACCCTTCTTCTTCCAAAAATGGTAACTTTCCACCTCTTGATTTTTTCATGATTCCTTTGGAGTTTCTTGACCAAATTTTGTACATTGGACACATATAACGTGAATTTTATGGATTTGGCCTCAAAAAGTCAAGAGTTGACTTTTTCCTCTGATTATTTGACTCGGCCCCAATTTTCCTGATTTTTGATCTTTCTTCCAATTGAACCACTTCTAAAACCAATTGAGAAGCAATTTTCCACATACATACACTTAAGAACATATAGAATACCATGACATCAAGTTTTGTCCAAAAAATCAAAGATTCTATGATTTAATGGGAAACCCTAGTTTTGGTGCCCACCTCCTAGGAGAAAAATGTGCAGTCTTCAATTTCAAATTCCTCAGAGTATGTTGTGTATCCTCTTAAAGGATGATGAGATATACCATTTGAGGATGACTTTGGATCAATGAGCTATCTCTTTTGAGGGTTTTCCTTTAGTTTTTGAACCTCTTGCATGTTGAAGTATGTATTGCTTCAATCTCCTATTGGATCTCACTTCCTTGAGATTGTGGATGATCAATTGAGATGGCATGAGACATGAGAGACTCTTGGCTTGCTTTGAGGCAACTTGATCGACCTTTTTGTGCTTTGAATGATCCATTGATTGTCCATCTTCCCCCTGATCACATGCCTTGATGGTAAGAGGAATGTTATGCTTCATTCTTCTATGTTAAATGCAATGCAATGCTAATGAGATGGATATGATATTGTAAATGATAATGCTATGCTATGATGCAAAAAGGGGAGAGAAAATTTTGGGGTATTACACTTAGTACAAGGACCAACAGGCTTCTTAGAAGATCCCCAACCTCCTCTTGGGCTTAGTACAAGGACCCAAAGGCTTCCTAAAAGCATATGATAGAAATTAGTCATCTCTACTAGTTCAATCCCCGGGAAAGTCAAATTTCCAGAACATCATACCATTCTAAGGGTTGATCTTCATCCCTCAAACCGACAGCCTCCTCTTGGGCATCATACAAAGACCCATCTCTACACCAGAGCCTACCACTTCTTGAGAGACTTGGACAGTCTTAGCCTCCTCTGGGGGCTTCATTTAAGTAAACTTGGAAAGTCTCATCTTCTTTTGGACCTAACATAGAGACCCTCAAGTTTCCTAAAAGCATGGGAAAAACCCTGATCACTCTACCAATACACCAGTTTCCAGCAGAGTTAAAAAACTTCTAAGGTTTTTCAAACTCACCTTTAAACTTCTCTACCCTCCAGCAAGGCTTAAATTTCACCTTGAAAATCTCAGCCAAGGTCAGTTTGACCTCAACAAAACCCTAGCAGAATCAGAGCCCCATGGCAACTGATACTTCAACTCTTCCCTGATTCCTAGCAATAGTAAATCCCCTTGGATTCCTCAATACAATTTGGACCTGCTCCTGGATTTCAATAAATCCTCAGCAAGAGATCAGCCTCCTCTTAGGCTTCATATAAGAATTTCCCCGGTCAGCCTCAATCTTGGGCTTTGTACAAGACAGATAAAACTCTCCCTAGTGGAGTCATTTTCCTTTAGCTTCAACCTTGGGATTTGATCAATGCACACAAATATCAACATCCCCTCAGTTGAGACCATGAGTCCACTATGTAAGAGGATATTTCCCATATACATTACATATCAAAACAAACAGTCAAAACCTTTGTCCAGATAATTAATGTAAGTGGCATACTTGTTGATTCAAAATCCAAGTTGGAGTCATTCCCATATCTTGGCTAAAACTTATCTTTCATATAATAGATGTAAGTAGCAAACCTCTGGATTCCTCACATCCAAGCCAATGTCCCTCTCTTAGCATGAAAGATTCATAAAGGAAAAAGTGGCATTGATCTATACTTAGTTAAAGATTTCTTCCTTCGTGACATCTCTCTTATAAAGGAAATTATGGCATTATTGGATTCAACATATTCCAGTTAAAGTAATTTCCCTTTATAACCAATTTCTCAATATTTGTGATGAATAGGTGAGATATCTCCCTTTAGAGATGACAAAATTCTCTTTCAATCACTCTTTTAGCTTCAATCTTGGGCTTTAAACAAAACACAAATACTCAGATAGCTTTAATCTTGGGCTTTGAACAAGACACCAAACATTTTCCTCCCATAGAAATAAGAGGAACTACGATTGCTCTAATTTCCCAAATCTCTTTACGGGAATACGTAGGCATAAGATTGTGAAATCTTAGCGAGCACACAAATAAAAAACTTTAGGTCCAGTACCTTCCCAAAAACAACAGAAAACTCAAAAACAACAAAAACAATCTCTCAACACTCTATCTAGACTGGTTCAGTTCTACGATTCGGTATACCACTGCTTCACATTTCCAGATTACCAGCTCACGCCAACACTGGAAGAGTACTCCCACCTGATTGATTTACATATCACAGATCAAGATCCATTTTCTAGACTGGAAGAAATTCCAAAAGATCAAGCCATTGCAAGAGCAATTTCTTTGGAAGAGTCAGAAATCAGGACTCATATGACCACCAAAGGAGGAATCCAGGGTCTACCGGCTAAATTCCTGATGGAGAAGGCTCTATAATTTTCCAGTATAGGAAATATAACCGCTTTCGAGGATGTATTTGTTCTGCTCATATATGGGTTATTCCTCTTTCCCAACATTGACAACTTTGTTAACACCAACGCTGTTAAGATATTCCTAATTGAGAACCCAATCCCAACTTTGCTCGCGGATGCTTATCATTATGTACACTTAAGGAATTTGTACAGTGGAGGGATGATCACATGTTGTGTACCATTACTCTACAAATGGTTTATTTCCCACTTGCCCAAGTCTGTTGCATTTTGGGATCACAAGAGTAGTCTGCGATGGTCACAGAAGATTATATCTCTCACCAACTCCGACATAGATTGGTACAATCAGATCTATGATGGAATAAAGATCATCGACAAATGTGGAAATTTCCCTAATGTACCCCTCATTGGTACTAAATGAGGGATCAACTATCATCCAATTTTAGCTCGTCGTCAACTCGGATACCCGATGAAGAATATCCCACATAATGCTCAGCTGGAAGGTCTTTTCTTCAAGGAAGGAGAAAATGACAGGGCACTAAAGAAAGAAATAGTGCATGCCTGGCAACATATTCACAGGAAAGGGAAAGAGTCCCTTGGGAGGCCAAACTGCATCTCTGCAGAGCCTTATCTCCACTAGGTACAAGCTAGGGCCATCAAACTGAGGATGCCTTACCCTCGTCAAGAAGTTTTTCCTTTAAAGGAATCTGTCTTTTATTTCATGTCTGATGCGGAAAAACTCTAGGCCGCTCTTAACAAAGTCCGACGTGAGAAGAACTCTTGGAAGAACAAGTACCAGATTCTTAATTTGGAATGTACCAAGATTCAGGAATTGTTAAAAGAAAAGGATGCTCTGATTGAGATATTAGAGCAGCATGCTATAGAAAGTCAGGAGGAACAAAGAAATTTGCTCACTCCTTTCACTTGGCAAAGGATGGTCGACCCGACAACGGGTGAAGGAGCCCGATCAAAGAAAATAAAAGTTCAGGAACCAGCATCTGAGCTCTCCTCAGAGAGAACTCAAGATCCATAGGCCTAATTTTCTTTCTCGCACTTTGTAAAGTACTGTACTTTTCCTTGTAAAATACTGCGATCTTTCAAGTTCAATAAAAGGGTCTCCCCCGCTGTGTGATATTTGCAATGTAATTGTTAAAAGTTCTTTTGAAAACCAAAACTAAAAAAAGCATCATTTATCATTTTCTGAATATCATTCATCATTCTCACATAATACATCTTTGTTTTTTAGTCTCACATATGTGTCGCACTCTAGAGTCAAACTGTCTCATTTGTACAATACTCGGGCCAATCGACAAAAGAAAATGGACGATCTCAAGGAAGAGAACATAGAGCTGAGAGAAGAAATCAACGCTCTAAAGGAGAGTTTGGAGAAACTCCACATCACCATGTAATCCCTGGCAGCAGCCCAGGAACAACAACATCAAAAGACTGTGATCTCAGAGATTACGTCTACACCAGCATTTGAGACACTTGGAAGTCATCCTTAGTACAATATGCCTAAAGTTTTCCCCTGGGGCATGCCTCTCAACTTTATACCTTAAGGATACATCCCACGGGTCACTGAAGACCCGAAAGCCGTAGCAGGGACCGCCAGATCTTAAGGTTACAAACTTCAGGTCAATGAAGATGTAAGAGTTATAATAGAAACTCATGAAGGTTACAAACTTAAGGTTATTGAAGCGCCAAGAGTTACCGCCGTAATGACTATACCACAACTAGTGGTACACACTATCCCGGAAGAACAGATTCTGCAGGCTGCTTCTGATGGAAACAAAGACGTATATGAAAGGATGAATGAATTCTAGGAAACGGAAATGACAAAGATCTTCCTGAAAACATTAAGCTCGTTTTATTATGATCAAATGGTCGCCAGTGCATCTAGTGATTTCACTGAATGGTGAACATGGGAGTACGCCTTGAAGAAACAGTTCGAGAAGGACAATGGGTCAAAGATGCAGAGCCATCCAGCAGTACTAAAAGATACGGTAGTGCTTTCCAAAAGAAGAAAGAACAAGATATCAGTAATATCTCTATGGGAAAGCAAAGGCGAAGGTATCAACCGGTAGCAGCAGTAACTCCCGTTATCAACCCAGCGCCAGCTCTAACTTATAAACCTCAGGTTGCTCAGAGCCAACCAAATCAACAATAGTATCAGCAAAAGCAACAGTAGCCTCTTCGGCAAGCTCGTCCACAGTACAATAACAACAATCGTACTACACGACCATCAGGGTTCGACCCTATACCGATGTTGTATACAGAGTTATTTCTACTTCTACTGGCCAAGGGGCACGTTCAAACCAGGACTCCTCTTACAGTACTAGAAAATCCACCTTTTTGGTTCAAAGCAGATCATACTTGCTCTTACCATCAAGGAGGACCGGGACTTAACATTGAGAAGTCTCTCAACTACAAGTCTGATGTACAGAAGCTCGTCAGGAATGGGGTTTTATCTTTCAAAGATTCTAATCCAAATGTTCAGACGAACCCACTACCGCAACATAAGAAGACTACAGTGAATTTGATAGAAGGAGAACCAGACAGCAGTTATCAAATTCACAATGTACACTTACTGGGAACCAACTTGGTAAAAATGCATTGCAGACGGAGCGGGTACGGCCATGTGCCATATAACAACTATCATCAGTGTGATATCTGTTCCAGAACAATCAAGGGTGTGCCATAGTACAAGCAGCCCTACAAGAACAAATGGATTTGGGCTGGATTCAGGATCACAGGATTCGTGAAGTAAACATGGCCCATGCACATCCAAACATTATTCAGAACCATGACATCCATGCAATGAAGGTCAATCTAGTGGCAATGCATTCAAGGCAAAGTCAGTATTTCAATTTGCCGAGGCACGATTACAATGCTTGCCCGATCTGCGCAAAAGACAATCAGGGATGCCCTTTTGTACAAGAGGCCCTCCAACATCAAATGGATCTTGGATGGATCCAAGACTACCATGAAAGGAATGATCATCAGGTTAACATGGTTCAAATCTTCGACATCCGCTTATTGAATACCAGTCTAGTTGAATTGCATGCCAAGCAGGCCAGACTTGGTTTTCTGGCCTCGCACAATTATCAAGACTGTAAAGAATGCTACAAAAATGACCAAGGGTGTGCGCTTGTACAAAGGACTTCAAAATCTGTTGGACCACTGGTGGCTTCCGATCTACCAGGATAAAGACACGTAACAAGTTAGCATAACTGATGGGAATCCTGATAGACACTAAAGTTGTGATGTCCGCTTACTGAAACGGATCTGGTAAGGATGCACTGCATACAAAGCGGGTATGGTCGGGTACCACCTCATAATTATGAACGTTGTGGAATATGCTCGGAAAACAACCATGGATGTTATCTCGTACGAGCAGCCCTCCAGCATCAGTTAGACCGAAAGGAGATTTAACCAGGCTTGAATTCTGAATCAATCAACATGATACAAGACTGCTTCCCTGTTCAAAACAAGGACCAAGGACTACTAGACAAAAGCACTGTCATAGTCTCTAATCATGGAATAACCAAGGATATTTGCGCTATAGTTCCTCTGCCCAATGAGTCAAAGTCTCTGTTGACAATAGAAAAATTCCAAACTTAGAGCTGATCGAGGTTGCCTACGACAGTCAAAAGGCCCAAAAAGCCCCTGTGGTTATCTACCTGCCAGGTCCAATACCGTACAAGTCAGAAAAGGCTATCCCATACAAGTACGGTGCAACGACCATAGAAAATGGAAAAGAAATTCCATTACAATCCATTGTGAACATTGCTGACATTAGTCGAGTTACCCGGAGCGGTCGAGTCTTCGACAGAGGAGTTGGAGAACCTACCAAAGAAAAGAAACCCTAAACAGAAATTCCTAATCAACAAGTCGGTCAATCTAGCAATGCAGAAACTGTGAAGAACAACGATGAAATGTTGAAACTCATTCAGAAAAGTGAGTACAACATTGTGGATCAATTGTTGCAAACTCCGCCTCGAATTTATGTACTATCTCTCTTACTTAGTTCAGAAGCTCTACAGAGGTTTTAGAACAGGCCTTTGTAGAACAAGACGTGACAATAGGTCAATTTAACAACATTATCTCCAACAACACTTCCTACAATAATTTGGGATTCAGCGATGAAGAACTGCCGGAGAAAGGCAAAAACCATAACGTGGCACCCAATATCACGGTTAATTGCCAGGATGATGCTTTAGCCAGTGTACTGGTAGACATAGGTTCATCCTTAAACGTCATGCCAAGGTTAACTTTGGTACGACTATCTTTTCAGGGTACTTCCATGAGAGGTAGTGAGATCATCATCAAAGCCTTTGACGGATCCAGGAAAACGGTTATCGGCGAAGTCGATCTTCCCATTACCATCGTTCCTCACACTTTCCAAGTCACTTTCCAGGTCATGCACATCTGAGCAGCATACAACTGTTTATTAGGAAGACCTTGGATACACGAAGTTGGGGCAGTCACTTCCACACTTCACCAGAATCTGAAGTTGTTCAAGAACGACAAATTAGTCATGGTATGCGGAGAGCAAGCTTTAATTGTGAGAAACCTATCATCATTCTCCTGTGTAAAACCAGAGGAGGTCGTTGGAACTCAATTTCAAGCACTCTCAGTGAGCAATGAGAATCACCAAGAAAAAGGAACATCGATTTCCTTGTACAAAGACACTCTCAAAGTAGTGGGGAGTGGTGACATAAAAGGATGGGGACAGATTGTAATTCCTACTGATAACAAGACGGGAAAAGTTCTTGGTTTCTCTCCGACCTGTACCCAGATTACGAAGAAGGATGAAAATTTCGTCCTATTCATGATTTCTTCCACAGCGGAGGCTTCCTCCACCCAGTATCTCAAGAAGTTCACATCATCGATGGGAACAACTCTTCGGATACAGATGAGGAGTGGGAGTCTTATCTCAATGATGAAGGTTATATATCTCAGGGAGAAATGCACATGCCATTCTGCTCTCCAAAGCAAAGACTCAGATATATACCAAGATCAGATGTCAGAATGATCTACGGAGATTATGATCCCAAAGGATGTCGTGCTTTACCCAACTCATTAGAGGAAGACACTCTGATGAAAGACAACTTTGACTATGATTATTATGATCCCCTGGATGATTTGCCTATCTGGAAGCCATACATGGAAGACTCGGGGCAAAAGAGTCAGCCGGATAATGCCTATATGCTGAATAAACTTGAAAAGAATACGCCTGTTCCCCCAGAGTCATGGAATCCTTACCCAGAACACTCTGGGAATATCCAACACCAAGTTGATGAATTTAAAAAGGTCACAGGACAAGAATTCATTAACTACGCATTTCCTGAAGTCAACTTCATTGAGGAAGATGACTCATCTATTCCTACAGAAACCTGGGATACCTTGTGGCATCCAAATGACAAGTACGACTTTCTGGTCAAATACACTGCTCCCGAAAGCTCTCGCATCCGATATAAAAGACATCCCTCCAACTGGATGGGGAGATCCTCTCGAGAGTGAAAACACTATGGAAGATGCAACAGAGCAGTTCTCTTATGATAACTCTGCATGGGAAGAAGACTCTAATGATCATACTCCACCAAAAATCAGTGTCATTTCTAAAGACAAACCAAGAAGGAAAGTACCGGACTTTGTGATCCACATAGTAGTTCGTCGCCATTGGGTTGTGGTCGATGTCCCGAAAGCCGTTCATAAATCGAAGTAATTGCCACATCTTTGTTTTGACCTTTCATCTTTACCTGGGTGAAATGGATGTTTTATAGGGCTTGCTTTTATGTAAATGTCCCTCTTCGCTTCTCCCAAAGCGACAGAGTTTTATTTTATAGGATTGTGTTTCAAGAATTGACAAATCATATATAAATAATGTCATTCTGAATTCTCGCATTTATTGCTATTTTCACTTTTCATTTTTTTAGAAAATGGTAATCCTAAAAAACAACCTGAAATAAAAACAAACGTTTTCCAAAAAAAAATACACAGCACACACTTTTGCATTCTCTATGTCTTTTCTAAAAAGGGAAATCCTCCTGTCGTTCAGATTACTTGTTTTAAACCCCATTGAAACATACGATCCAATGCCTTCTCTCAACTTTGAATTCCCGATATTCAAAGCCGAAGAAGAAAAGGACGAAGAAATTCTAGAAGAGATCTGATGACTACTCAGGCAAGAGGAAAGGTTCATTGAGCTTTACAAAGAGCCATTGGAAACAGTCAGTTTAGGTTCAGAAGAAGAAAAGAAAGATGTTAAGATTGGAGCACTGGTCAGTACAACTGTCAGAGAAGGCTTGATAAAACTTCTCAAAGAGTTTCCAAATGTGTTTGCTTGGTCCTACCAGGACATGCCAGGGTTGGATACCAGCATCGTGGAACATCACTTACCACTGAAAACAGAATGTCTTCCGATAAAACAGAAACTGAGAAGAACTCACCCTGATATGGCCATCAAAATTAAGGAAGTGCAGAAGCAGATCGACGCAGGTTTCCTTGCCACCACAGAATATCCTCAATGGCTAGCCAACATAGTGCCAGTTCCCAAGAAGGACAAAAAAGTCAGAATTTGTGTAGACTACGGGGATCTGAACAAGGCAAGTCCAAAGGATGACTTCCCCCTACCACACATTGACATGCTGGTAGACAGCACAAAAAAATTCAAAGTCTTCTCCTTCATGGATGGATTCTCGGGCTATAATCAAATTAAAATGGCGCTAGAAGATATGGAGAAAACTTCATTCATCACCCTATGGGGCACTTTTTGTTACAAGGTGATGTTATTCGGTCTAAAGAACGCAGGGGCAGCCTATCAAAGGGCCGTGACAACTCTGTTTCACGATATGATGCACAAAGAGATTGAAGTGTATGTCGATGACATGATTGCCAAATCTAAAATAGAAGAGGAACATGTGGAACACCTATCAAAGTTATTTGAGTGTCTGAGAAAATACAAACTCCGCTTGAATCCTAATAAGTGCACATTCGGTGTTCGCTCATGAAAACTCTTGGGATTTATCGTCAGCCAAAAGGGAATTGAGGTTGATCCCGACAAAGTTAAGGCCATTCAAGAAATGCCTTCTCCAAAAACTGAAAAACAGGTCAGAGGATTTTTGGGACGTCTAAATTACATCTCAAGATTCATATCCCTCATGACCGCGACATGCGCGCCGATCTTCAAACTACTCAGAAAGAACCAAAGTTGTGTATGGACAGAAGATTGCCAAAAGGCCTTCGACAACATTAAAGAATATCTGCTGAATCCACCGATTTTGTCTCCTCCAGTGGAAGAAAGACCACTGATCTTCTACTTAACAGTCTTGGAAGACTCCATGGGTTGTGTGCTTGGCCAACAAGACAAGGCAAAAAGAAAAGAGTCTTCCATTTACTACTTAAGCAAGAAGTTCACGGACTATGAAACTCAGTACACCATGCTCGAGAAAACTTGCTGCGCTCTGGCTTGGGCAGCCAAACATCTTCGCCGGTACATGATTTGTCACACTACTTGGTTAATCTTCGAAATGGATCCGATCAAGTACATCTTTGAAAAGCCTGCTCTCACGGGAAGGATTGGCCATTGGCTGATGTTGTTATCGGAATACGACATCGAGTACCACGCTCAGAAAGTCGTCAAAGGAAGTATTTTAGCCGATCATTTGGCTCATCATCTGATTGACGATCAAGAATCAATCAAATTTGACTTCCCATAAGAAGATGACATGTACCTAAAAATGAAAGATTACGATGAACCGCTACCAAGCGAAGGGCCAGAGCTAGGTTCCCAATGGGGACTAATATTCAACGGAGTTGTCAATGCTTAAGGAAACAGAATTGGGGCAATCATCGTAACACCTCAGGGTAATCATATTCCTTTCACTGCTAGATTGACGTTCAAATGCACAAACAATGAGGCCGAATATGAAGCTTGTATCATGGGTCTCGAAGAAGCTATTGACCTAAGGATAAAGAATTTGGATGTGTATGGAGACTCAGCCCTGGTTGTAAATCAGATCAAAGGAGAGTGGATTACATATCAATCAGGATTGATTCCTTACAAAGACTACGCGAGAAGGTTGTTACCATTCTTCAACAGAATCGAGTTTCATCATATCCACTATGCCACGGAAGGGAAAAGACAGCGCTTTTTTTGTCTTTTAACAGCGCTTAAAAGCGCTGCCTAAGGTGGCACTGCTATAGGTAAAGACAGCGCTTTTGTTTTATGCAAAAGCGCTGCCTTATGTAGGCCTTTAGCAGCGCTTTTTCTGGAAAAGCGCTTTCTAAAGTAGGCCTTTAGCAGCGCTTTTTCTGAAAAAGCGCTGTCTAAAGTGGGCCTTTAGCAGCGCTTTTTCTGGCCTTTTATGCTTTCTATTGGCATCTTTTGGCAGCGCTTTTTCAGGGAAAAGGGTTTTCTATTGTCCCCCTTTAGACAGCGCTTTTTAAAGCGCTGTCTAATGTATTTTTTATTTCACTTTAAGGCAGCGCTTTTAATGGAAAGCGCTTTCTATTGTGAACTATAAGCAGCGCTTTTTTCTGAAAAGCGCTGTCTTTTCTTCACGTAAATTGTGCTTTTTAAAAGCACTTTTTTAAAAATCAGAATTTAGGAAGCGTTTTTTATTTAAATGCGCTGCCTATTCTTTCTTTTTTAGAAAGCATATTTTTGGAAATAATACCATAAACCTATATAATTCAAGCCTTTATTTCAAACACATAGGCATTATATGACATTCAACAAGCCTTTATTTCAACACATAGGCCTTATATTTCAACCATTGAGCCTTTATTTCAATAAACAAGCTTTTATTCAAACATAGGCATTATATACCAATATAATCCAAAATATATACACCATTATAATTCAACACATAAACCATTTGATATAAATCAACACAACAACTTTCATACCTTATATGATTCTTTTCTCAATAAAGTATTCACACAATTCCTCCTTGATTTCTTCCAATTTATCTTTCGAGTAATGAGCACACTTATATTCATCAAAGTACTACATAATAAAACATAATATGCATGATTTAGTTAAAAGTAATAAATTATATGAAATATTCAATAAATATTAAAATAAATCCTAAGTTATAAATACATACCATGATTGGAATCTCTATTTGATCCAAATGAAGGATTTCTCTCATAAACCTCAAAACGTAATAACCGCAATCTATACTTGTATTGCTCTAACAAAATAAAAACAAATAAGAATATATAGTTGTCTTGTTTTATCAAGTATCATCACTATTATAAGCAAAATTTTGAAAATTAATATACCTCCACTCTGATCCATGTAATGTTGTTTGCTTTAGACCGTGATACTCGAGCTTCTCTTTGTGATCGGATTAATAGCAACCAATAAACCAGTGACCACTGTAAAAAAACAAAAGTTTAGATGGAAATTTTCTACGCAAAAGATACAAAGATTAGAATGAAATTAGAATGAAAATCTAACCCGTTTCCAGTGTTATACGGGCGGAAGACATGAAATAGAATATGTTTGACAATTGATTCCCGCGCATCAATTTGTCATACAAGAACCTTAAATAAAAACTTAATAGACATTAGACTATTTTCATTGAAATGTGTAAATAAATTGTTCAACTTATTAAATAATAGACATGAAATAGTACCTTTTGCACTAACGTCTCTTTCTTTTCTTGGTTGGAATATGTTCTACTCGTCTCTTAACAACACGGACGGTTGGATTGATCCAAATACCCTCATTATGATCATTTCTAATATATGATTCATTTGCTATAATATTCTCATCTTGATCATTTATAGTAAACGATTCAATCTCAACATCAATATCACCTTGATCTTCAATGTTTTCATCAATTACTTTGTTAGATAAAAGCACTATAGACCATTTCGTACTTGTCGGATCAGTGACATAGAACACTTGTTTAGCTTGAGAGGCTAGAATAAAAGGCTTATCTTTGTACCCCACCCTATTAAGATCCACTTGCAAAAATCCTGACTTATCCATTCGTAAGCCATTATTATTTTCAACCCACTTGCAACCAAATATAGGAATCTGAAACTTCTCATAATCAAACACCCAAATGCGCTCGATAACCCCAAAATATGATAGATTTGCAAATTTGGGGTTTAAGTCCTTCACACTTGAAATGTGCATTGCTTCAGCTACCACGGTGACAACACTATTTTGCATAGTACTTTTATCATTTTGTTCTTTGGTATAAAATGTGTATCCGTTAATTGCGTATGCGCTATAAGAAAACACAACCAAACCTGTACCATATGCTAAACATCACAACCTTTCTGTTATTGAAGCGGGATCTGAATAATACTTTGAATAAATATGATCCTTAAACCAAGGTATAAAACTTCGATTGTGCTCTCGTACTATCCAATTTTCATTTCTATTCGGATTTAAACCTCGGAGAACATCCTTGTGCATTTCAACATACGGCTCAACCTCGTTCTCATTATACAGAACATACAAATGCACTTGATCCCGTTCGACCCTTGATATTGTCACAACTTTATTTCCAATTAACTTTTTTCCTTCTTTTTTTCCGACAATATGAGATTTGGGGAGTCCAATTGATTGAACATTAGACAGATATTCAGAACAAAACTCAATCCCTTCTTCAACAATGTATCGTTCAGCAATACAACCCTCGGGTCGACTTCGGTTTTTCACATACCCTTTTAATATTTTCATATAATGTTCAGCAGGGTACATCCATCTCATATAAGTTGGTCCACATAATTGTGTCTCTTTCACAATATGTACAACTAGATGTACCATTATGTCAAAAAACGAGGGAGGAAAATACATTTCAAGCTCACACAAAGTAATAACTATTTCTTTTTACAATGTTGGTAAGATCGCAGGATCGATCACCTTACTGCAAATTGACTTAAAGAAAGAACACAATTTAGTTATTGCGCTTCTTACTTTTTCTGGAAGAATAGAACGTATACCTATGGGTAGAAAATGTTCCATTATAACATGGAAATCATGCATCTTTAAACTCTTTAACTTGAGGTCTTTCATAGACATAAGTCTTCTAATATCTGAAGAGTATCCTTCTGGAACTTTAACTTCACGTAGAAACTTACACAATACTTTTTTCTCCTTTCTAGATAGAGTATAGGCAGCAGGTGGTAGATATGTTCGACTTCCTTTCTTCAAGGGTCCTAATTCAGTTCTTATCCCCATCGTTATCAAGTCCTTTCTTACTTTAAGGCCATCCTTATACTTTCCTTGTATATTGAGTAACGTACCAATAACACTGTCAAATACATTTTTTTCAATATGCATAACATCGAGAAAATATCTTACATACAACGACTTCCAATATGGAAATTCAAAAAAAATTGACCTCTTCTTGCACCCACTCTTAACAAGCGTATATGCAAAAGGCTTGCCAAACTGAATACTCACATCTTTCACCTTTTCAAAAATTTGATCACCTGTCAATATAGGTGGAGCTCTACCTTGTTCTGGGGATCCATTGAAGGCTTTTCTCCACCCATGGTAATGATGATTAGAATTTAAGAATCTACGATGACTGAGAAAGACATTCTTCTGACCAAACTCTAATCGCGTCCAATCTATTTTATCTTCACAAATACGACACGCACATTGACCTTTTATGATATACCCTGATAGATTTCCGTATGCTGGAAAATCATTAATTGTGCCAAACAACATCGCCCTCAAGTTGAAACTTTCTTTCCTATATCCATCATAAACCTCCACACCTTTCTCCCACAAAGTCTTTAAATATTCGATTAAGGGTGTCAAGTATACGTCTATGTCATTCCCTGGTTTTTTAGGACCAGAAATTAACATAGATAACATCGTGTACTTATGCTTCATACATAGCCATGGAGGTGGGTTATAAATCATAAAATCACAGGCTATGTGCTATGTGAGATACTTTGAAGACCGTGTGGGTTCATTCCATCAGTAGATAATGCCAAGCGAAGGTTTCTTGCTTCTTTTCTAAATTCAGGATAATCATTATCAAGTTTCATCCACTGTGGTGAATCTGCCGGATGTTGAAACTTTCCATCAATAATTCTTTCATCTGCATGCCAAGTCAAGTGTCTTGCATCGGTTTCACTACGAAACATGCGTCTAAATCTCGGAATTATAGGAAAATACCATAAGACTTTTGCTGGAGACAACTTTTTCTTATATCGAGATACACCACATTTAGGACACTCATTTAACGATGCGTACTCATTTCGAAACAAAACGCAATCGTTTGGACAGTCATGTATCTTATCATAGCTCATGCCAATAGAGCACAACATATTTTTGGCCTCATATGTTCGATTGGGAAGAACATTATCCTCTGGAAGCATATATTTCATAAGGGCTAATAACTCTGTGAAACTTTTATCTGATCATCCATTGCCCGCCTTTACGTTGTACAACTTTAATACCGCAGACAATCTTGTGAATTTAGTGCAACCATTATACAACGGTTTCTCTGCATTGCTTACCAACCTCTCAAACATTTTAGGATAATCCTTAAGATCTTCTTCAAGTGCTTCTGCAATCTCTTCGACTCGATCACAATCGTATGTATCTGTGCAATAGTCGTTTGAAGCATAGGTCGTATTATCCCCCGATTCAGCATTCCCGTTACTTTTCTCACCATGAAAATTCCAACATGTATAACTTCGATCAATTCCATGCCTCATTAAATGCGATGCCAACTAAACCGTGTCAACCCGACTCTCATAACAGCAATCCAAGCAAAGACATGTCATTCAACTGGGGTCTTTGGCATTCGTAACAGCAAACTTAATGAATTCTGATACCCCATTCTCGTACTCTTTCGACAATCGACTTGAAGACATCCATTTCTTATCCATGGTTTTACTAATTAAGCTAAACAAAAACAAAATAAAAACTATTTACCTGTAGGGAAGTCAACAGCTTCTGGACCCACACAGTGTAAGATTCTTGGAAACAATCAGACTTTCACTCTTCACAAGTAACCCCCTATAGCAAATTCACTAAGTTAGTGATGATGGTGTATGCCAAATATAACAGGACAAATTTAGTATATAATAAGACAAACAAGATATATCGGAGAAACAAGTCAAAGTCTCAAGAATCAATTAATTTCAACATTTTCATTTTCATCACTAACATACCAAATATAACAATTAATTTCATTATCATTTTCAATCAACAATTAGATTAAAATAAAGTAATCACTAAAAAGTATCCATCAACAATGTCATTATCATCAATCTTACTATATAAGAAAATTTGAGGCTCTGGAAAAGCCTTAATTGCCCTTCCTTCTAATTCTGCCACCTCACTAAAATGAGGGTAATTTTAGTCTAAAATTTACTTTTTCTAACTTGTGATGTCATATCTTTAATTTCCAACTACATGGTTATTACATTGTGCCTTTGTTGGTTAACTTTGATCCAGATGATGATGTCACATGCTATTTTGGTTACAAATAAACCAATTCAATAAAAATTTTCTGCTTTTCCTTACTCTGCTTTTCCCTACTCTCAATGTCTGATACATGTCCATCACTTTTCTATGTTACTGTTTTCTTCTTTCTCTCTCTCGATGCTCATCTCACTGCTTTTCTTCTTCGAACTTCTCTCTTTCTCTTCTTTCTTCATGTTCGTCTTCTATGGTTTCTGGTTTAACAACAATGGTATACCTGTGTTGGAGGCAACGCGTTTTCGGCGGCGAGGGTGGTGGTGGTTGGAATCGGAATCGGAATAGCTGATGAGTTTTACCGACATCGTAGCTTCAAACTTGTCTTTTCTCTTCTGAAAGTTGTTGCTTCTTTTCGTTCCGTTGTTGGAAGCTATGGCCATTGTTGAAACGTATACCCATTTTTGAATTTTTTGTGGACGATGTAGCTTCATTGTAGATCCAGATCTGTTGCAGGTATATAGAAGAGGGTTTATCAAAGTTTGTTGTTGTATTTTATACTGCTAGATCCCTCCATAAGATTTTTTAATGTTTTCCTTTTTTATATTTTGTAGGTTGGACTGATTTGTTATGATGTTTTTTGGGGTTTTTTCACACCAGTAATGGTTAGGGTTGGAAACTCATTATATGTTTTTTAATGTTTTCATCTTCATGTGAAGTTTAAAATTTTATGCTATTACTATTTGTTCATATTATCGTGATACAGCTGAATATATTTTTTGTGCCGGACTGGATCTTTTCTAACTAATTGGTGAAAAACTCAAACTTGGAGTTATGAAGAATTTCAAGTGTTTAAAGAAAATCAATACCAAAGACGGAATTATGAAGATTTTCAAATGTTCAAAGAAAATCAATACCAAACATGGAGTTGTGAGGAATTTCAAATGCGCAAAATAAAATCAATGCTTTAGATTATCGTCACACTATAAATAAGGTAACATTTTCATTTTTCCATACCTTTAAACCTTTGTTGTAGATCATCATGTCATCATATGGATTTACAGGCATTAGGTTATGAATATTCACTGAATTGGACGAAAAGAATGCTCAAAGAAAGCAACATTTTGTAGAACAATCTGCCAGGTAGATTTTGCAAAATTACTTGTAATATTCAACTTAATACTATATTTCCCCTTTTAAAGTTTTGATTCTTTTCAACATTGGTTGAAGGTTGTAATTATTGGAGCAGAAGGGACTCCTTACCACGATGGTCTTTACTTTATCGATCTTTATGGAAATAAAATTTAGGTCAGTACAGAATATGAGCCTTTATCAATGTTTGATCTGTAGTGTTTGTAAACTCTGTTGATTTCTCTCATTGTCGGTGTTTGAGTGCAGGTTGGGGCTGGAAGCAGACTCTACAGGATTCAGGGTTCATCAAACATGGTTGGTGCTGTTACAGGAGCTATTAAGGCTTCTGCTTTATTCATTCAAAGTATCATTTTTTATACGTTGGGGATTTAACTCGATCATCTGTATTATTTCGTCTCAAAGTATCATTGAGGTTATGTTTTTGTAATTATGATAGGTCCTGGGGTAATTGTGTTATTTGAATTCTTACGTTCATGTATATCACTATTTTGAAGTGTTTCACATATGACACAATTTTTGTGCTTAGTTTCTATTTCAACATCCAATCGAATTTGGTATGGACCTTGGGTTCTGTGATAGCATGAACTATTGAAGAGGCATGGTTTGATTCAGCTGTAGTGTTTGAGCAGGTCCTTAGTATCATTTTTTATTCCACTGGTGCAATATATTATTTTTGAGGAATCTAATTCAAATACGTGTTTCTTTAAAATCGGTAGTGTTTCTAAAATCTGTTGATCCATCTCATTGTCGTTGTTTGAGTGCAGGTTGGGGCTGGAAGCAGAGTCTAAAGGATTCTGGGTTCAGGATACATTGGTTGAAGGTTGTAATTATTGGAGCAGACGGGACTCCTTACCACGATGGTCTTTACTTTATCGATCTTTATGGAAATGAAGTTTAGGTCAATACAGAATATGAGCCTTTTTCAATGTTTGATCTGTAGTGTTTGCAAACTCTGTTGATTTCTCTCATTGTCGGTGTTTGAGTGCAGGTTGGGGCTGGAAGCAGACTCTACAGGATTCAGGGTTCATCAAACATGGTTGGTGTTGTTATAGCTGCTATTGAGGCTTCTGCTTTATTCATTCAAAGTATCATTTTTTATACGTTGGGGATTTAAATTGATCATCTATATTATTTCGTCTCAAAGTATAATTGAGGTTATGTTTTTGTAATTATGATAGGTCCTGAGGTAATTGTGTTATTTGAATTCTTACGTTCATGTATATCACTATTTTGAAGTGCTTCACATATGACACAATTTTTGTGCTTAGTTTCTATTTCATGAAAATTCAATCGAATTTGGTATGGACCTTGGGTTCTGTGATAGCATGAACTATTGAAGATGCATGGTTTGATTCAGCTGTAGTGTTTGAGCAGGTCCTTAGTATCATTTTTTATTCCACTGGTGCAATATATTATTTTTGAGGAATCTGATTCAAATACATGTTTCTTTAAAATCGGTAGTGTTTCTAAAATCTGTTGATCCATCTCATTGTCGTTGTTTGAGTGCAGGTTGGGGCTGGAAGCAGAGTCTAAAGGATTCAGGGTTCAGGATATATGGTTGGTGTTGTTACAGCTGCTATTGAGGCTTCTGCTTTATTCATTCAACCTAAGGTATTGTTTCTTATCATGTTGCGTATAACAGAGTTGTTCTTTATGGTGTTGGACATGAACATATCGTTGGACTCTGTAAATCATAATTTGGTCCTTCAACTTACAGGTTCTACAGGCTACAGGCAATAGTTTACTCAGGTAAAATAACATCGTGCAAGAATAGACTTTCATTATGGTTTTAAGTGCTTATCTTGCTGTAGTTTCATTTTTTTATAATCAAACAATTAACAATTATTAAATGGTCCTTAATTTTTAGTTGTCTCGAATTTACAGACACAACTAAGGGCTTGACAAAGAAGATATTGAATCCAAAATCTTGAGGTCACATGACAAACTACCTTTTCATGTGAGTGCATTATAGTTTATAACCTTTTCTATTACTTAGTCACTTCCATAGGGCTTTCATGCCAAATCATTTCGGTACACGTTTTCCAACTTATCATTATTCTTCCCTGTGGCAGCCTATTTGTCGACACAGGTTTATAGTTTAAAAAACAGTGTTTTTCATTCATATTTCTAAAACATGTTGTAATTTTCAATAACAGTTACGACGTTTCTTTTCTCATTCGTTTTCTAACTTATGTTTTGTAGTTTTGGACCTCGGTTAAGACATTACCAAATATTTTTGCCTCATTCAGATAATGATCAGAAAATCTAAATGAGTCAATCTCGTCAAGCAAGGAGCTGAGCCGGTAAGTTTCAATGACCTTTCTAACTGTTGAATACATTTACAGATGCCTGTTATGCAAATTGTTTTTTAGTGTCTCTGCTGGATAATATATTTTTCATTAAATTGCTCATATGTATCTTTTTTTAGGAAGCAAAACATTTCATCTTTGTTTAATGCTGCGAAATCACCTGAAGAAACAGGAAGCGAAACCATTCTAAAGGGATGTTACTAAACTAAACCATCCAACTATACATTTTGTTTCAATCATGGTTACTTTGTTTTTGCATTTAGATTACATTAAGCTTTCAACACTGTTAATTTGAGTATTCTTATGTTTTTAACTCAACAGTCATACTATGTTTGTCAAATTGTTTATCTAAACATATCACATTTGTTATTTATATCTCAAGTTACGTTACAAATTAATTGGGAGGTAGATACTTTTCATTTCATTCAATGACCAATAATTCTATACATTATATTAGCAACTACATGGTACACTTAACAATCATGCCTCATTATTAATTTGCCTCTCAATATTCCTACTTTACAATTTCTAAAGTATTAACTCATTTCCATTTCCAATGTAGGGGGAAGGTTGAGAGTCAGAACACTCACTATATATTCATGCCTCCTTTATTCTATATAACACACCAAAGTTCAAGAAGACAGTAGATTTTCTATGGCATCCAACCACAATATCAATGCACCAGACACTACTGATGTCCAGACACCACCACCAAAGCCTACTGATGTCCAGACACCGCCTCACGAGCAACCTTCACCCCATTTGCAACTACCAGATGGTAGCGATCAGTGTGTCGACGATCAATCAGCTCTACAGGTTTGGCCTTTACAAATTCTGCAACTTTTGTCCATCAACATCTCTTTCTCTACATTTCTTTATCAATAAGTCTTTATGTACATAACATGACCATACCCAACAAGATATCCAACCTTCAGTCCAGAATGAACCCCTTCCTGACAACCAAACACCTTCGGATGTCCAACCACATACGCATTTCCCCCCGCTGAACCCGACCAACATCCTCCCCAGTTTCAACCACTTCTGCAGGTGCGACCGATACCGATTTCTTGTCACTAAGCGTTAATGTATTATGTTGATGTTAGCCGACGGTCCATTATTTATTGAATGTTTACAATTTTGATAAACTGCTTTTCTTCTTAAGGTACATGCCCCTCGTGCGGTACGTAACAGACGAAAGAGGAAAAGAAAAACAAAAGCATGCAGATATCTGAGGAAATCTACATTTGATGATTCTAATGAAGCTGAAGAACGCAGCTACAAACCGGTTGATTCTGACGATGACGATGAGCGGGACTATACATGGGAGAAATCTATGTCTGGCTGGAGATTTAGAGATTCTGATTAAGTTTGCAACTTATTTTTCAATTTCTTTGATGTAATTTTCTATCAATTTTGTGTTTGCAATGTGATTTTCTATCAATTCTGCTGTTTAAAAAAGACCTGTTTTTTATGAACTTTAGCAGCCATGGACGATTGTTTTGTACATGATTGCCTTTGTCATTGGTTTTGTATTTTGTCTACTTCGGTGGTGAAATAGTGGCACATCTGAGCTCTAATTTTTTTATATTTGTTTAATCTTTTGTCAAGGCAAATTATTCTATTGACACAACAACAATAGCCCCACACAATAATATGTGCTATGTATGTACAAAGATTATATTTATTTTAACGTTAAATATTACTATACCATATCTTAATATTTAGATTTTATATTAACTATAACTCTTCTTTTTTTGTTTTTTTATACAACTTTAACTATAAAGCTGTATATGTTTTATAATTATTATATATTAGTTTAAAAGTTACCTTGATTACATATTCTTTTTAAATATTAAACTTTATTCTGTAATCTCCTATTAAACTGATGAGAATTCTGCGGTCCTACAAACTTCATTTTTCTTATTATTTTTTTATTTTCCTTTTCTGTTCAGTCTGTTAAGTTTGTAGTATATGATGAGTACAACTTTTTTTTAGAACTCAACTCTTAACGATACATTCATTTGAATCTTAGAAAACACCATGATTTCGAACAGGGAAAAACTTTTCAAAAACTTTTAAATTTATATTTTATTAAATATTTGACTTTCTTTTATAAATATATATTTTATTAAAAATTTGAATTTCTTTTATAAATAATAACTAATTTTCGTAAATTATTTTGGTTTTTCTTATTAACATTTTAATTATATTTTAAAAACACAAGCGTCCGTGCCACCTGTACCGTTTGAGCGCATGGGTAACCAGACCTAAATAACTGTGAACGCACGGGTAACACATCGGTACAGCGTGAACGCATGGATAATATACCAATACTGTGTGAATGCACGGGTCTCCAGACCAAATGCGCGGGTAACACATCAGTACCGTGTGGTAATGCATGGGTTCCCAGGCCAAAAAATTTGTGAACGCACGGGTAGTACACAAGTACCGTGTAAACGAAGTGATATCTAATATTGTTTTTTTGAAATTATTTTTAATTTAACATACAATTTTTTTAAAGATAATATATGAATAATTAAAATGTATATTATTCATGTCTTTCTTTTAGAAATTCGAAGTTTGATACATTTTTTTATTTTAAAAATATGTCTTTCATTTAAATATTTATCTTAGATTCACTTATATTTTTTTCTTTTACTACTTTATGTTTTTTTTTTAAATTAAATTTAAATATTTTCTATTTATTATTTGAATTTCATAATCTAACTGGTGACAATTCCGCAGTCCACTACTCTTTTTACAATTTATAGTAAATATCTTATTTTCTTCTGTGCTTTTTTATTTTTCTTAATGGCTTCATATACCTAACATCTTTTATCTTCATAATTTGAATTTTTTTTCTATTTAACCTTTTGTGACTTATCAATATTTGATATTACATTTTTTTATTAACACAATCCTTTAAAAATTGTGAATTTAAATTTTTCTCTGTCAAAATATATTTGTCCAAATTCAAAGGTCCGCAGCGGAACCCGTGCAGACGCACAGGTATCCCACTAGTTAATTTCAAAAAATCATCACTAACATTCAACATCAACTTACAAAATTAACACCAATTCCCAACATAAATCCACCACAAATATCACTATTTATCATCTTCAACTTTACTACAACAACAATTTCAAATTCAAATTCAAACAACAACCACATCAACACTAATTCACCAAATCGACAACAACCACATCAACACTTTGATACTCTAACAACACTCATTTTTCTATAACACTCATTTTTCTAACAACCCTCATTTTTGTAATGGATATAATTTCCTATAATATAACAACACTCATTCAAACTACATTCAAACTAACACATTCAAACTAAAAACAAAACAAAAACAAAATAAGATACTCAAGAACAAACCCTCAAGAACAAACAAAAGAAACTATATAGCAAGCTCAAGAACATTAAATAATCACTGACACTCAAGAACAAACAAAAGAAACAGTGACACTCACGGAGGAATGCCGATCAGAGAAGATGGAGATACGAACAGAGAAACAATGCCGGTTGGAGAAGACGGACAGAGGAACGCCGGTCGGAGAAGACGAACAGAGGAACAGTGCGGAGGGAGAAGTCGCGAGAGAGGGGGAGACACGTCGGAGGGAGAAGTCACGAGAGAGAGGTGAAATTCTGGCCTATGCAGATAGCAGATGTCCTAACACATGTCAAGACATTGTGCTACATAATCTTTTAAACTTGGAGGTACAACAGCAGCCTGATACCTTGAATATTAGAACTGCACACTCACAGATGTCACGACATCTGATCCAACATGTCAGTCAAGAACATTTACAAAATTGTAAATTGCATAATGTTAAATAAGACAGTAATTGTTAACCCAGTTCGGTGCAATTCACCTACATCTGGGGGATACCAATCCAGGATGAAGACTTCACTATCTGTAGAACTATTACAAAACTAAACTCTCCCGTTTACAACTTTATACCTAACATCTACCCAATGAACATCTTTATCAAGGCTAAACTCAACCGTTTACAACCTTGATATGAGATACCCCACTCATATCCCAATCACAACCTGTGATATCTCTGTCTTCTGCCAATTCAGAACTGTCGCGGTTTCTTGACCTTCAAGTTATCTTGGACTTGCTTCAAAGCTTCGTCCAAGAACAATACAACAACCATTACCTACAGGTTTCTGGTTGTGTCCCTGTACCTATGCCTTCCACCCTGCATCCAATAATACATAGAGGAGACTTACAACTCCTAAGAGAGCCAACGACTCTCAAACCCTAAACCCTTATTCAACACAAAGGAACTAGGTTACAAAGTTACAAGTGATACAAACGTACAATTCCTTTTAACCCTAGGTCTAAGTCTCCTTATATAGTCTTCTGTTGTCTTGGGCCTTCAATCGTTTCTCCTTTATCCACTCTGCAAATTTGCACCAAATCTTTTGACATATTTGTTAAGTAATTAAACCTATTGTATTAGTAAGATGTTAGAACATCTTTGTCGACATCTTTAATCTTGAGCAGATTTCTTCATCTTTATCATAATCATGTTTTACCAAAATTTCGTCAAACCACTGGAGCTTTCAATCTCCCCCTTTTAACAAATTTTGGCTAAAACATTCTCTTCTGTGCTGGATGAGCGAAGCTGATAAAGTTGCTTGAGTCCCTTCATCTTGAGAGTTACCCTTCTGATATCTTCTTCCTGAATTCCAGAAAGAGCTTAAACAGTTGTGACATGGAGTACATAAAATATGTAACTCAGATCACAAGTCACAACCTGTTTTTCAACTCAGATCACAAGACATAAAAGCAATGCAAAAGAAACAAGTTAAGATGTCAGAGCATCTTATCCAGCATTCTTGCAGAACACCTGCAAGAATGTACCCAGAAAACAACAGAAAAATGACTTCCTTCTTCTCCCCCTTTTTAGCCAAAACTTGGCAAAAGTGACCAAGACAACCCCAAACCCATAGACAATATACCCAGAGTTTGAAAAATTCCATCGATCACTAAAAGGAATGTAGAGACTAAGAAGAATTGATACAGTCTTATTTATTGCCAAGCACTTTCCTTAGGAAGTAACGAACTACAGAAGATAACTCTGGTCAATTCAAAGATCCATTAACCGAAGAAAATCACTCCACTAAATGCTCATCGGCCAAGACTGTTGACTGTTTCTTCTTTTAAGAACACCGACCAACAAACCCATTACATGCAAACATGTTTAACAGCGATGTCCTGACATTGTGTCAGACATTGTCTATTCTTCATATGAGCTCTTCTGATTTTTGCCTTTACAGAGATTTCTTCACAAATTTTGATCACAGTCTGCAGAGAAAAATAAATTCTCCCAAACTCAGTCAATGATTCTTAAGCATCCAATAAGAACCATTCAAGTATGCATTTCCAAGTTTCCCACAACTTGCAACAATACTCTAATGTCAAGACATCCTCCTTGACATCTCAGTTTGCTTGACGAACAAATGCAAACTGAAATTTCCACAATAATGTCAAGCCATCCTCCTTGACATCTCAGTTTGCTTGACGCACAAATGCAAACTGGATCTTCAGCAATAATGTCAAGCCATCCTCCTCGACATCTCAGTTTGCTTGACGCACAAATGCAAACTGGATGTTCAACAATAATGTCAAGCCATCCTCCTTGACATCTCAGTTTGCTTGACGCACAAATGCAAACTGGAACTTCATCTTAGATCAAGAGGCCTCTCCCCCTGACTAAGGTAACTAGTGCTCCTCCACAGAACACCCAAGCTAATGACTGGAAAACATAAGACGCATCTTCATGTCTTCAGAGTGCACCCTCTATTCAACACACCTGCTGAACGTAATCATCAACTCTCTTATTGTTCCCACTGACAAGAAACAATAATCACTCACACATGATCACCATCATGCTACCCGTGAGGAAGTGTATACCAACCATAACAAGCTCTTGGCTTATGATCAAAGTCCCATTGATCCCCCTCATCTTGCAACCATCTACACACCACACGAACTCCTCTTGAATTCTCATGTATAGACCTCCAGCTGCTTGAGGCACAAACCAATTGAATCAAAATGCTTCACAGTCCTCAAAGAGACGCACGGGGCCCCTTAGTTTGTTATAACGACGTCAGCTATCATATGCATGCTCCAGAACTTCACAGCTGCTAAACTGATCCACTACTAGCATGACTTGCTCTAAAGGCTCCAATGTCGTATACAAGATTTTCCACTGAACTCACCAGGCCAGCATTAGAGATAAACACCCCGCAATCCAAGACAATCATTCCTTATCATTCTCCCGTATGATGACCTGGAATACTTCTGATTTATGGTGAATCTCCACTTCTGAACGCATTCAGGAAACAAACTTCCATGCAATCAACACATGATCCACTTCAGTCTTCACAAACACTTACATCCTCCTTCCAAGGGACCCTTCTACTTCATCATTCTCCCGGATGATCATGTAGATACTTCTTGGACACGATGCAAGTAACCAGTTCATCACAGAACCTGAAATCCTTCACCAAGGATAACTATCCCAAAGATGTTCTAACATTAGTTAGGACATCTTCCATACATCACAGACACCACACACCATGGTTCTTGATATGTTCCACCACTGGACTTACTATCAGCATAGTAATCCACACTGAAGATCTTCACACAACACTGCACCACCAGCTTGAATAAAGAAGACTTCAGAAACCCAGAGAGAAATAAACTCTCATCCACCAAGAAGGTATGCTTCCATCCTCAACCCAGAACTTTTGCCACAAGCTCCCAGAGAACCAAAACCTCCTTACAATTTCAACTAACTACTCTTCTACAAAAGAGCAATCAGTTTCAAGCATCCTGCTTGAACGTACATTGTGAAACCAATCAAATGCCACCTTTTGATTGACCTCACTCATCTTCAGAACTCCCACAAGATACCCTGATCTACTAATGAAATCAGATCTTCAAGTTACATGAACTACTTGCCCTATAGCAAGACATCTTGGATCCACTTAGTCATGTAACATCTTCTCATCCACAGCTCCCGCAAACTGCATGAGATAGACCTTTTTGAAGTATCCATCACTCCCATTCTCTTGTAGATCTCCTTATCTTAAGCTGATGTGCCACATCACCAGCTGAGACTTCTGATGTTAAGTTAGATGTCAGAACATTATGACATCTAACTGTTGAATTCAGCTCTTCCTTCTGCCACTTAGAAGAACCTCCTCCCTTTGCAGAAACAGATTTCCATGCTCTCACAGACTTGATTCAACAACCAAGTTTTAAGTAGACAACATCCATTCTGCTTTGAAACTCCAAAGACTTCAAACCTGCCACATCTGAATCTTTAGAAAATAAGTAGTCAAATACTGCCCCATAGCAATACCAAAGAATGCAGTAGAAAGCCAGAGATAACTGCCACTTATCCTCGACCTTCACAACCAGAGCACACACTATGCTCCAAAGCACCTGGATCAGACATAAACTGACCCAAGCTTTAACCATCAAGATTATGATGTCTTCATAGTCTTCCATCTCCATCTTAAACAGCATCACCATCTAGATAAGTCATTCACAACACTTTCCAAGAATAGATGCTAAGCCATTAATCCCAGGTCAACACCTAGGAGACTTTTGAGCGAATGTAGAACCCCTCCCATGATTCTCCAAGCCTCTGATGAAAAGATGTTAGAACATCTGACAGAACATCCTCAATCTTGACTTTCAAGGATAATCAATTAAATACTTGTGGATTCCACAAATAGTAATTAATCTTAAATCCTTGTACAATAACCCTTCTTCACTGCTGTAGCTGAGCTCCACCAGATCATGTCATGAATACTTATAAAGTATTCAATCTTTTTGCAAGTATCTTCTTCAATGACAATGTTGAGATACCAAGGCTGCCACCCTTGACT
This sequence comes from Lathyrus tuberosus, assembly GCA_022829125.1. Taxonomy (NCBI): domain Eukaryota; kingdom Viridiplantae; phylum Streptophyta; class Magnoliopsida; order Fabales; family Fabaceae; genus Lathyrus; species Lathyrus tuberosus. The sequence continues at coordinate 6,466,846 of JALAZF010000103.1, forward strand.
CAATTAACTAAGACTTTCTCTGAACAAATCTTATTTACCTCAACAAATCTTCAATCAGATTGGATTGACTCTTAGGGACAAGAGAGATGAATCCTTCCTTGCTGTTTTTGGATGGTGAAAATAAATCACCTCCACGTTCTTCAGATTGTGTCTCAAGGAAACACCTTCTAGTCAGAAGAGTAACTAGAAAACTCCAGATACATGACATAGATGTCTTTATGAGTGGACTTGAGAGAATTCTCAAGTATCTTTGACAACCTAGCCGACCAAACATTTATCAAACTCCTAGAGCAAGAACCTGATAAACTTAAACTCAACTCCTCTCCTCTTCAACTAACTCCAAACTGCACCAAGAAACCAAGCTTCCAAGTACCAAGTCATCATACCATATATCTAACCACAACTTCCTTCACTCCATCGCTCCCGACTTTGGAATAAAAGAAGGCAGATACCTTCAAATATAGAGGCCGACGATTGAGACCTTCCACCAACTGTCTTCAGTAACAACTCTAGAATCCCATAATTCTAGAGCTTTTCCATCAGAAACTCATGCAGCGGAACCACCAAGGAACAGATCCTGCTCGCCCTAATAAGATGTCAGAACATCTTATAAGACACACCAACAAGAGAACTAGCCATTTCTCCTGTAGTTGTTGTAGAACCTCCTCAGCAACATGAACAACCTCTGAGTTATTCCCATCAATCCAGAACATCCATCTCATCCATTAATACCCTTGAGTATGTCAGAGTTGATTGATCTGATCTCCAAAACTCCTCCTCGTTTAAACGCCAGAAAGTATCACCCATGGATCTCATCAAGAACCAGACAGGACGCCTGCTCTGATACCAATTGAAATTCTGGCCTATGCAGATAGCAGATGTCCTAACACATGTCAAGACATTGTGCTACATAATCTTTTAAACTTGGAGGTGCAACAGCAGACTGATACCTTGAATATCAGAACTGCACACTCACAGATGTCACGACATCTGATCCAACATGTCAGTCAAGAACATTTACAAAACTGTAAATTGCAGAATGTTAAATAAGACAGTAATTGTTAACCCAGTTCGGTGCAATTCACCTACATCTGGGGGATACCAATCCAGGATGAAGACTTCACTATCTGTAGAACTGTTACAAAGCTAAACTCCCCCATTTACAACTTTATACCTAACATCTACCCAATGAACATCTTTATCAAGGCTAAACTCAACCGTTTACAACCTTGATATGAGATACCCCACTCACATCCCAATCACAACCTGTAATATCTCTGTCTTCTACCAATTCAGAACTGTCGCGGTTTCTTGACCTTCAAGTTATCTTGGACTTGCTTCAAAGGTTCGTCCAAGAACAATACAACAGCCATTACCTACAGGTTTCTGGTTGTGTCCCTGTATCTATGCCTTCCACCCTGTATCCCATAATACAGAGTGGAGACTTACAACTCCTAAGAGAGCCAACGACTCTCAAACCTTAAACCCTTATTCAACACAAAGGAACTAGGTTACAAAGTTACAGGTGATACAAACGTACAATTCCTTTTAACCATAGGTCTAAGTCTCCTTATATAGTCTTCTGTTGTCTTGGGCCTTCAATCGTATCTCCTTTATCCACTCTGCAAATTTACACCAAATCTTTTGACAGATTTGTTAAGTAATTAAACCGGCTATATTAGTAAGATGTTAGAACATCTTTGTCGACATCTTTAATCTTGAGCAGATTTCTTCATCTTTATCATAATCATGTTTTACCAAATTTTCTTCAAACCACGGTAGCTTTCAAGAGGGAGAAAGAAAACAAATGATTAGGGCGTTTTGAAATAATGAAATTTTTTTTAATATTTATGAAATAATAACATAAGACAGCGCTTTTGGAAAGCGCTTTCTTATGTATTAGATTTAGCAGTGCTCTTTCTCTAAACGCTTTCTTTTTAATTTCCTATAGCAGCGATTTCAGAAAGTGTTTTCTAATGTGTGACCTACGTAAGGCCTTTAGCAGCGCTTTCTAAAGTGTGCCTTTAGCAGCGCTTTCCTAAAAGCGCTTTCTAAGGTGTCACATTTGCATGGCTTTTAGCAGTGCTTTTATGGAAGCGCTTTCTAAAGTAGGCCTTTAGGCAGCTCTTTTTTTCATCGTGTTTTATTTAACACATATAGCAGCGCTTTTGATAAAAAGCGCTGTCTATGTGGTGCTACCAAAACGCAATTTTGGCGTAGTGATCCCTCGTGAAGAAAATCACATGGTTGATGCATTAGCCACCCTATCCTCTATGATTAGTGTGAGTCGATGGAACGACATACCTAAGATTGACATAATACGCCATGATAGACCTGCTTACATATTCGCAATTGAAGCAGTCATAGATGGCAAACCATGGTATCACGATATCAAATGCTTCCTTCAAAGACAGGAATATTCGCCTAGGGCATCAAGAAAAGATAGGAAGACTCTCAGAAGACTGGCTGGCAACTTCTTCCTAAATAATGACATACTCTACAAGAGAAACTTCGACATGGTTTTGCTCAGATGTGTGGATAGACCAGAAGCAAACATGTTAATGAAAGAGATTCACGAAGGATCCTTTGGCACTCATGCCAATGGACATACAATGGAAAGAAAAATTCTGAGAGCAGGATATTATTGGCTAACAATGGAATCCGATTACTACAAGTACATGAGAAGGTGTCACAAGTGTCAAATATACACCGACAAGATCCATGTACTGCCAACACATCTCAAGGTTCTTTCTTTTCCATGGCCTTTTTCTATATGGGGAATCGACATGATTGGCATGATTTAACCCAAAGCCTCAAATAGACATCGGTTCATCCTGGTAGCTATTGACTATTTCACCAAGTGGGTCGAAGCAGTATCATATACCAATGTGACTAGGCAAGTGGTGATCCGATTTATCAAGAACAATCTCATCTTCCATTATGGTGTTTCAAGCCAGATCATTACGGATAATGGATCCAACTTGAACAACAAGATGATGAAAGAGTTGTGTGCTGAGTTCAAAATTAAACATCATAACTCATCTCCTTGCCAACCTAAAATGAATGGAGCGGTAGAAGCGGCTAACAAGAATATCAAGAATATGATTTAGAAGATGGTTGTAACGTGCAAAGATTGGCATGACATGCTGCCCTTTGCTCTTCACGGTTATCGTACATCCGTCCGCACTTCGACAGGGGCAACCCCTTTCTCTCTAGTATATGGCATGGAAGCAGTGTTCCCTATAGAAGTAGAGATCCCATCAATGAGAGTATTGATGGAAACCAAGCTAACGGAAGCTGAATGGTGTTAAAGTAGGCACGATGAATTGAACCTAATCGAAGAAAAGAGAATGACGGCTTTGTGCCATGGTCAGTTATATCAGCAAAGAATGAAGAGGGTGTTTGACAAAAAGGTCTGACCCTGTGTCTTCAAAGAAGGAGACCTCGTGCTCAAGAAGATACAATCATTTCTTATTGATTCTACAGGCAAATGGACTCCGAATTACAATGGCCCTTATGTTATTAAGAAAGCCTTCTCAGGCGGTACCTTGATACTCACAACCATGGATGGAGAAGAATTTACCTACCCCATGAATGTTGATGTAGTCAAGAAATACTTCCCCTAAATAAAAAAAGAGAGATTAAAAACCCAAGGACACTCTAAAACACCTATGGAACCCATCCATTAAGTTTTATATGGCCCAAGGACTTGATTTTATAAAGGATCACAAAGTTTGAAATTCATCTGACAAAAAGTCAACTGTGCCCAAAAACCAAGTTTGACTTTTGGGATTTCGTGACAAACATGGCTTCTCTAAGTCAAAAACAATGTTAACTTATGGTTTGGATCATTATCCATCAAGAAAAATCAAGAAAATTAAGGTTACTTGCAAAAGAGGCAACCTTAAGACACTTGAAATTTCACTAAGTCATGAAAAAAGGTGATTTTTACCCAACTTTGCAAGACCATAACTTGTGATCCAAGCAACCTTTTTCTTTCATCCAAAGCTCAACTGAAATCTCTCATTACATACTTCAAGATTGTCAACTATAACATATTCCAAATCCTCATGGATTTTGAGTTATGGATTGATCAAAATCACAAAAAATGGAAAATGGACATTTTTCAAACACTTAATGAAATTTTGGACAGAATCTATTTGCATTTTTTCCAACTTGGGGCCATTTTTCATTATGATTCAAGACCAAAGTTAAACATCAAAGTTGAAGTATGATATAGGGGCTTTCTAAAAATTACAAGAGCCTCTCATGATTCAACTTGACCAAGAAGTTATAAGCCTTCAAAAATGGAATTTTTCACCCTGCCTACACAACAGCACGAATACATGATGTTCTGGACTGGGCAGGCACTTGGTCCACAGTAGGGCAAGGCCCAATCCAGTCCAGCTCTTGGCAGGCCCAATAACTGGATTCTGTCAATCTAGTCGTTGGGCAGAATCTAGCCGCTGGGCACAATCTAGTCATTGGGCACAATATGACAGTTGGGAACGTCCCTCTCACTCGCTTGTCAGTTCACGCGACCAACTGCCTCTCTGGATCTCACGGAAGCAATTGGACCAGGTCTAAGGGTCACACGCCTGACCCTCCACTTGGCAGTTTCTCATTGGTCGACCAGATAATTCGGCGACACGAGAGACCTTGGCCCCGCGCTAGGGGTTACTTCTATAAATACTCTCTCACTTGAGAGGGTCAGGTTTGATCACTATTCACTATATTAAATCATACCTGAACGCTTTGTACTTGCTTTCTCTCTAGCCCAAACTTACTTTGGCATCGGAGTACCTTGCAGGTACACCCCCTCCTCTCCTACATCTATCATCTCTGCCCTACACGGAAGGCCATGACGATCCAGTCCAATCATTCCAAATCAGTGGCACCGTCTGTGGGAGACTTTTCTTCCCCGTCTTTTCGAATCAAGATACCCCATCTTTTCAACCAAAAGACCAAAGCTTGCTCTCCAAAATTCACTTGATCATCATGGCCTCCAACAAAAATGATGATGCCCATCAAGAACCTAATGTCGTCGTTACCACGGATAAAGTCGACCACCATAACCTTGTAGCTGCGGTCCATGAGACCGATCACAGAGACGGAAGGACCGCGTCTCCCCATTCTGACGATGTGAAGCCACGCGCACAGGCTATCGGTCACGTCTTTGAGCCTTTACCTGTCCCTCAAAACTCTGACCCCGACACTGCTTCCCTCATTGCCTCTCTCAACATGTCCAACCTCCTGATCTTCCAACAGGGGGAGAAGATCAACAAGCTCGAGCACGTCATCCATGAGCGACTTCCTTCCCAGAAGCCTAGCAATACATCTCCTCGCCCGCAGTCTCCTCCTCAGAAACGTCGGCGAGACAAATCCATGAGCATTTCTCCCGTTAGGGTACGGTCAAGATCGGAAGAACCTGAGTTAGAAGTCTCCAAAAGACGACATCATTCTCCTTCATGGAGATCCAGACGTTCCCCTGCCCCGAAAAGGTCCAGGCCTTCAGAAAAACATCACGAGCACCATCGGTCGCGCAGACATTCTTCTCGACGCAGCAGAAGCTGCGGGCACAGCCACTCCCCCTGTCGTTCTTCAAGCGCGAGCAGCGATGACGATGTCCATGGACCCCTATCTCAGGAGATCATGGACACTCATATTCCTCGCGGGTTGGAGAATCCTCCTCCCCTGGCAACTTATGACAGGACCACCGATCCAGACGAGCATATAGAAAATATCGAAGCCATGCTCCACTACCACTGTAACACCCCAAAATAATTATAATATTTATTTAATTGAATTATTATGATTATTCGGTGTTTTGGTGAATTTTGATGGATTTTGTGACGTTGATGACTTTGTGTGGTGTTGTGGGGTAACCTTGGGTTAAGGGAACATTGAGGTCTCTTAGATGTAGAAATTTATTATTATTTTATTAGTAAATAATAGCAAGATAATTTTAATAATTAGATTATTATTTATTATTATTATCATTATTATCATTATTATTTAAAATAATTAGGAGGACCATTAAGGGTAAGACGATAATAATGAGAGGGTTAATTGAGGATAATACGGGTAAACCATGATTAAGGCCCAAAAGATAGGTTTAACAAAAGAAAATAGGAAATTATGAGAATTAGTCTGTGCAACCCTAAGAAGTGAAGAGAAAGCTGAGGAAAGGAGGGTAGAACGAGGAATCGACCGTAGAACCCCAAACGAAGAACCTTTTTTTGCTGGAAAATTCGAGGTATGAGGGGGGGGGGGGTAATCCGGGTTCATATGTTTGATATGGGTTTAAGGTAGAGGTATTTTATGTGTTTGCGTTTTCTGACGAATTTGTGCTGAATCTGTGGTGAATTTTCATAACTCTGTATGTGTACGATTTATGTGATGAATTTTGTATGATGTGCTATAATTAATGTGGATTTCGGGGTGAACGATTGTTGTGGTTGTGATGAACATGTAAAACAAACTAGATCTGAAATCGAAATATGAAATTTACTAATTAGGACTTAATAATTAGGAAGAAACTGATGTAGAGAATGAAGTAGGATAAAAACATAGATCTGTGATGAATCGAAGCTAGTTTGAGTCTAATTTTGGTGGATCGAAGGTGATGGAATGGGGAGGTTTTCGTTCAGATGCGAAATCTGAGTTTTGGAGTACTTTCTGGCATTACGCGTAATAGGGGACTTCCCCGAGTGGTACGCGTAGCATACGCACCCGTCCCCAGGGCAGCACGACCCTCTGCCAGTACGCGTAGCATACGCGTAGGAGATTGGAGGCCATACGTGTATGAGATGGAGATATGCGTATGGGAAGCTGAGGAGGAAAGGCATACACGTATGAGATGGCATTACGCGTGGGGGGTTGTTGGGAAATGTGCCTTACGTGTATGGGCTAGCCATTACGCGTAAGGGGGGATCTGAAGAAGAATCTGAGAAGGAAAACTCTCTAGTGGTACGCGTAGCAAGGGTGGCCTTACGCGTAATGGAGGTCTGGGCAAGGGGCCCTACGCGTATGATACGCATGCCAGGGGCGTGAAAGTGAGCCATACACGGAACAGGGAGGGCGTTACGCGTATGGGCAGGGTTGTGGGTAGATTTTCTCGTTTTTGCGATTTCTGTCACGATTTCGCTTGCAGTGCAGTTTCCTTGAGACATAAGGCCATGGTGGGGTAATAAAACATGATTAAACTAGTGATGAAGATGAATGGGATGAAATCGGGGATTTTTAGTGACGAATTTTGACGGGTGTGACTTGGTGTTATATAACGATGTTTGTTTGATGATGATTCATGAATGATGATGCAATTATGACGATTTTATGATGATGATTATTATGATGATTTGCATCATGCATTCATGGCATAGTTAGGACTTCGGTCCATTTGGTGGCTTCAATCCCAATGTGTGGATTGAGGTATTTTTGTGACGTGCTCTGGTTCTTGTGTAGAATCGATCCTATTGGTGGGGATCTTTGGAGGGTGATGGCCCAATGTCCATCAATTATGACGAGTTGGTACCACATGCATGAGTCTATGATGTTGCATTGCATATTGTGTGGCATTGCATTACATTGACGTGATTGATGCATTTTGACGTTGTGAATGACGTGATGATGTTTGTGTTCGTGCTTTATCTTTTGCTTATATCCTATATATTTATTCGTGATTACTCACCCTGCCTGTTTGAATGTTGCCTCCACGTGGGTAACATGCAGGCGATCAGGCTTAGCTTCCTTGGCACATGAAGATTTAGCTTTTGAAGTATTTTGATTTCTCCGTCGGTTAGAGGGTCTTGCTCTGATGTGTAACATCGGGTCGGGATGTTTGAGTCAGACGATTTACGTTCTTTTGTTTTGTTGGTTTTGTTGGCATGATGTTTTCATGAGTTTTATTTTGAGAAGATTTTGGATTATAAATGTATTTCTTTAAGTTTTGATTTCTGCTGCATGATGTTTAGATAAAGTCATGATGGTAAAACCCGTGTTACAGAGCAGGTGATTATTTGATGTTTTGTGACGACATGTGATGCCCTTTTGGGACTTTACTCTGATTAAATTGCCGTTTTTATTCGTGATGTTTGTGGGTAGAAAAAAAAGGTGTTACATTAGTGGTATGAGAGCAGGTCAGTCCGTCCAGCCAGGTTTTTACTTGATGTCAGTCCCCTGTCAATCGGCGAGTGTGTGTACACTGTCGATGTTTTGTTTCTTCTAACCTTGTTGGTGGTATGCAGGATGGTTGAAAGAAATGATCGTGTTATCACTGATGCTTTGGAGTCACTTGCTCAAGCAATGGCTCAGAATAATCTGAATGGTGAAGTTCCATATGAGTTTTGTGCTTTGGGGAAGTTTCAGAGGAACAATCCGCCGACTTTAGTGGGTACTCATGATCCAACAAGTGCACACAAGTTACTGAAGGCAAACAAGAAGATCTTCTGGGTGATGGGGTGTAATGACACACAACATGTTTAGTTTGGAATGCATATGCTGTCAGAAGAGCCTGAGGATTAGTGGGATAACTCCCGTCAGAGACTGGAAGATGTTGGCACTGTGATAACCTGGGCTGTGTTTAAGCAGGAATTTCTGGGAAAGTATTTTCCAGAGGATGCTCGTGGCAAGAGAGAGGTGGAATTCCTTGAGCTGAAGCAAGGAGACATGACGGTGGCAGAGTATGCTACGAAGTTCGAGGCGCTGGTGAAGTTTTGTCCTCACTACAACCGTGCTGATGCGGAGATGTCCAAGTGTATCAAGTTCGAGAATGGGCTGAGACCGGAAATCAAGCAGGGTATTGGGTACCAACAGATTCGCAGGTTTGCTGAGCTGGTGGATAAGAGTAGGATATATGATGAGGATAGCAGATCTCGATCTGCTCACTACATGCAGCTAAGTGAGAAGAAAGGCCAGTATAGGGGGTAGCCTTATGCAACTTCAGCTGACAAAGGGAAACAGAAGGCTTCGGATGGGAATAAGACAAGTGGGGGAGCAGCTCCCGCTTCTGGGAAGTGTTACAGGTGTGGCGATCAAGGCCACCGTGCCGATGTTTTCCCCAACAGTGTGTTGAGGTGCTAATGATGTGGTAAGAAGGGTCATAGAGCTACTGATTGCAAAGATGATGGTCCAACCTATTTCAATTGTGGTGAGAAGGGTCACATCAGTACCCAGTGTCAGAAACCAAGGAAGACTGCTACTGCTGCTCAGACCAATGGCAGAGTGTTTACTTTGAGTGGTGCAGAAGTTCCAGAGAAGGACAACCTGATTCGAGGTACTTGTTTTATTAATAATGTTGAGTTGGTCGCTATTATTGATATTGGTTCTACTCATTCGTTTATCTCACTTAAATGTGCTAATAGATTGAGTTTGAAATTGTTTGATATGAATGGTAATATGGTAATAGACACTCCAGCTAATGGTTCTGTTACTACTACCTTTATGTGTTTGAGATGTCCTTTGACGATTTTTGGGAAGAGTTTTGTGATGGATTTGGTGTACTTACCTTTGCACCAAATCGATGTAATCTTTGGAATGAACTGGTTGGAGTTCAACCATGTTCATATCAATTGTTATAACAAGACTGTAGAGTTTCCTGAGTTTGGTGATGGTGGGGGGTTGATGTTCTTTTCTGCTAAGCAAGTAGACGAACTTCTGGAAGACGAAGCCTTGGTGTTTGCAATGTTTGCATCGTTGCAGGTTGAACGTGAAATTGCGAGTGTTGAATTGCCTGTTGTCTGTGAATTCCCATATGTGTTTCCAGACGACATAAGTGATTTGCCTCCAGAACGAGAAGTAGAGTTTGCAGTGGACTTAATACCAGGTACGAGTCCAGTGTCAATGGCTCCTTACCAGATGTCCGCTTCTGAGTTAAGTGAATTGAAGAAACAGCTGGAAGAATTGCTCGAGAAGAGGTTTGTTCGACCAGGTGTTTCTCTGTGGGGTGCTCTTGTGCTGTTAGTGAAGAAGAAAGACGGAAGTATAAGGTTGTGTGTTGATTATTGGCAGTTGAATAAAGTGACTATCAAGAATAAATACCCACTTCCGAGAATCGACGATTTGATGGATCAGTTAGTGGGCGCCTGTGTGTTTAGCAAGATTGATTTGAGGTCGGGTTAACATCAGATTTGTGTTAAGCCTGATGATATTCCGAAGACAGCTTTCAGGAAGAGGTATGGTCACTATGAATACACTGTGATGTCGTTTGGAGTGACCAACGCACCTGGTGTGTTCATGGAATATATGAATCAGATTTTTCATGAGTATTTGGATCTTTTTGTTGTGGTTTTCATTGATGATATTTTGATATATTCTAAATCTGAAGAAGAGCATGCTGAGCATTTGAGAACTGTGTTGTAAGTATTGAAGGAGAAGAAGTTGTATGCAAAGCTGTCAAAGTGTGAGTTTTGGTTGAAGGAAGTGAGTTTTCTTGGCTATGTGATTTCAAGTGGTGGAATTACTGTCGATTCTTCTAAGATTGATGTTGTGTTACAGTGGGAGACTCCGAAGTCTGCTACTAAAATACGAAGTTTTCTGGGATTGGCGGGTTATTACCGCAAGTTTATCGAAGGATTTTCTAAGTTGGCATTACCTTTGACTCAGTTGACTCGAAAGGGTCATGCTTTTGTGTGGGATGTAGCTTGTGAAGAGATTTTTGTGGAATTGAAGAAGAGGTTGACGACCGCTCCAGTGTTGGTTTTGCCTAATCTGAATGAATCTTTTGTAGTGTATTGTGATGCATCGAAGATAGGTCTTAGAGGAGTATTGATGCAGAATGGTCAAGTTGTTACTCATGCTTCCAGGCAGCTGAGGGTTCATGAAGTGAAGTATCCAACCCATGACTTAGAGTTGGCAGCTGTGGTATTTGTGTTGAAAATTTGGAGACATTATTTGTTTGGCTCTAAGTTCGAAGTGTTCAGCGATCCTAAGAGCTTGAAATACCTGTTTGATCAGAAAGAGTTGAATATGAGGCAGAGGAGGTGGTTGGAATTGTTGAAGGATTATGACTTTGATTTGAATTACCATCCTGGTAAAGCAAATGTAGTGGCTTACGCATTGAGTAGAAAGTCATTGCATATGCCGATGCTTATGGTGAAAGAAATGGAATTAATTGAGCAATTCTGAGATTTGAGTTTAGTATGTGAAGAGACTCCTGACAGTGTGAAGTTGGGAATATTGAAGTTGACTAGTGGTATTCTGGAAGAGATCAGAGTGGGACAACAATCTGACTTGAAGTTGGTTGACCAAATGACCATGATCAACCAGGGTAACGAAGGTGAATTCCGGATTGGCGAGAATGGGGTGATGATGTTCAGAGACAGGGTGTGCGTACCAGATGTTCCAGAAATTAAGAAGAGAATTCTTGAAGAAGGACATCGAAGTAGATTAAGTATTTATCCCGGTGCTACGAAGATGTACCAGGATTTGAAAAAGTTGTTTTAGTGGCTGGGTATGAAGACGAATATTGCGGAGTTTGTTTATGCGTGCTTGACTTGTCAGAAGTCGAAGATTGAGCATCAAAAGCCTTTAGGTATGATGCAGCTGTTGAATATTCCATAATGGAAATGGGATAGCATTTCCATGGATTTTGTGTCGGGGTTGCCGAGAACCACTAAGGGAAATTATTTGATTTGGGTGATTGTGGATAAATTAACTAAATCGGCTCATTTATTGCCGATGAAGATTAATCATTCTATGCAGAAGTTGGCCGAGATGTACATTTAGGAGATTGTGAGTTGCATGGGATACCTTTGAGTATTGTGTCAGATAGAGACCCGAGATTTATGTCGAGGTTCTGGAAGAGTTTGCAAGATGCTTTGGGTACTAAGTTGAGGATGAGTTTTGCATAGCATCTGCAGACGAACGTTCAGACGGAAAGGACTATCCAATCTTTCGAGGATTTGCTAAGGGGTTGTGTGTTGGATCACGGAGGATCTTGGGATAGCCATTTTCCATTGATTGAGTTCATGTACAATAATAGTTTTCATGCTAGTATTGGAATGGCGCCGTATGAAGCTTTGTATGGGAGAAGATGTAGAACTCATTTGTGTTGGTATGAGTCAGGCGAGAGTGATATACTCGGACCTGAAATTGTGCAAGAGACGACTGAGAAGATTAAGAGGATCCAAGAGAGGATGAGAGCTTCGCAGAGTCGTCAGAAGAGTTACCATGATAAGAGGAGGAAAGCACTTGAATTCCAAGAGGGAGATCACGTGTTTTTGAGGGTGACGCCAGTGACTGGTGTGGGTCTAGCTTTGAAGTCTAAGAATCTCACAACACGTTTTATTGGCCCATATCGAATCTTGCAGAGGATAGGAGAGGTAGCTTATCGAATTGCTTTACCGTCGTCACTTGCGAATTTGCACAACGTGTTCCATGTGTCTCAGTTGAGGAAGTACATTCCGGATCCGTCGTATGTGATTCAGATGGATGATGTACAAGTGAGGGATAATCTGACAGTGGAAGCATTACCTGTGCGGATTGATGGTCGAGAGATGAAGCAACTGTGGGGTAAAGATATAGCTTTGGTAAAGGTGTTGTGGGGTGGACCAGCTGGCGAAAGTTGGACTTAGGAACATGAAGATCAGATGAAGGAGTCGTATCCGACTCTGTTCCCTTCAGGTAATTTTCGAGGGCAAAAATTCTTTAAGTGGGGGAGAGTTGTAACACCCCAAAATAATTATAATATTTATTTAATTGAATTATTATGATTATTCGGTGTTTTGGTGAATTTTGATGGATTTTGTGATGTTGATGACTTTGTGTGGTGTTGTGGGGTAGCCTTGGGTTAAGGCAACATTGAGGTCTCTTAGATGTAAAAATTTATTATTATTTTATTAGTAAATAATAGTAAGATAATTTTAATAATTAGATTATTATTTATTATTATTATTATCATTATTATTATTATTATTTAAAACAATTAGGAGGACCATTAAGGGTAAGACGGTAATAATGAGAGGGTTAATTGAGGACAATACGGGTAAGCCATGATTAAGGCCTAAAAGTTAGGTTTAACAAAAGAAAATAGGGAATTATGAGAATTAGTCTGTGCAACCCTAAGAAGTGAAGAGAAAGCTGAGGAAAGGAGGCTAGAACGGGGAATCGACCGTAGAACCCCAAACGAAGAACCTTTTTTTGCTGGAAAATTCGAGGTATGGGGGGTAATCCGGGTTCATATGTTTGATATGGGTTTAACCTAGAGGTATTTTGTGTGTTTGCGTTTTCTGACGAATTTGTGTTGAATCTGTGATGAATTTTCGTAACTCTGTATGTGTATGATTTCTGTGATGAATTATGTATGATGTACTCTAATTGATGTGGATTTCATGTGGACGATTGTTGTGGCTATGATGAACATGTAAAACAAACTAGATCTGAAATCGAAATTTGAAATTAACTAATTAGGACTTAATAATTAGGAAGAAACTGATGTAGACAATGAAGTAGGATAAAAACATAAATCTGTGATGAATTGAAGCTGGTTTGAGTCTGATTTTGGTGGATCGAAGGTGCTGGAATGGGGAGGTTTTTGTTCAGATGCGAAATCTGAGTTTTGGAGTACTTTTTAGCATTACGCGTAACAGGGGAGGCGTTACGCGTAATAGGGGACTTCCCAGGGTGGTACGCATAGCATACGCACCCGTCCCCAGGGCCAGCACGACCCTCTGCCAGTACGCGTAGCATACGCGTAGGAGATTAGAGGCCATACGCGTATGAGATGGAGATACGTGTATGGGAAGTTGAGGAGGAAATGCATACGCGTATGAGACAACATTACGCGCGGGGGGTTCTTGGGAAAGGTGTCTTACGCGTATGGGCTAGCCATTACGCGTAAGGGGAGATTTGAAGAGGAATCTGAGAGGGAAACCTCTCTGGTGGTACGCGTAGCAAGGGTGGCCTTACGCGTAATGGAGGTCTGTGCAAGGGGTCCTGCGTGTATGATACACAGGCCAGCGGAGTAAAAGTGAGCCATACCCGTAACAGGGAGGGCGTTACGCGTATGGGCAGGGCTGTGGACAGATTTTCCCATTTTTGCGATTTCTGTCCCGATTTCGGTTGCGGTGCAGTTTCCTTGAGACGTAAGGCCATGGTAGGGTAATAAAACATGATTAAACTAGTGATGAAGATGAATGGGATGAAATCGAGGATTTTTAGTGACGATTTTTTATGAGTGTGACTTGGTGTTATATAACGATGTTTGTTTGATGATGATTCATGAATGATGATGCAATTATGACGATTTTATGATGATGATTATTATGACGATTTGCATCATGCATTCATGGCATAGTTAGGACTTCGGTCCATTTGGTGGCTTCAATCCCATTGTGTGGATTGAGGTGTTTTTGTGACGTGCTCCGGTTCTTGTGTAGAACCGATTCTATTGGTGGGGATCTTTTGAGGGTGATTGCCCAATGTCCATCAATTATGATGAGTTGGTACCTCATGCATGAGTCTATGATGTTTCATTGTATATTGTGTGGCATTGCATTATATTGACGTGATTGATGCATTTTGACGTTGTGAATGACGTGATGATGTTTGTGTTCGTGCTTTATCTTTTGCTTATATCTTATATATTGATTCGTGATTACTCACCGTGACTGTTTAAATGTTGCCTCCACATGGGTAACGTGCAGGTGATCAGGCTTAGCTTCCTTGGCGCATGAAGATTTAGCTTTTGAAGTATTTTGATTTCTCCGTCGATTAGAGGGTCTTGCTCTGATATGTAACATCGGGTCGGGACGTTTGAGTCGAACGATATACGTTCTTTTATTTTGTTGGTTTTGTTAGCATGATGTTTTCATGAGTTTTATTTTGAGAAGTTTTTGGATTATAAAAGTATTTCTTTAAGCTTTGATTTCCACTGCGTGATGTTTAAATAAAGTCATGATGGTAAAACTCGTGTTACGGAGAAGGTGATTATTTGATGTTTTGTGACGACATGTGATGCCCTTTTGGGACTTTACTTTGATTAATCTGCCATTTTTTATTCGTGATGTTTGCGGGTAGAAAAAAAGGTGTTACAACCACAACGTGAGCAGAGCCATTAAATGCAGGTTATTCCCATCACACTCAGGAATTGGGCTATGGCCTTGTATAAGCGGTTTCCCCGGGGTTCTGTCACGTCTTGGAGGGATCTAAAGAACCAATTTTTCAGACACTTTACTGCCTTCCGATGCCATCCCAAGTCGGAGGCCACGCTCGAAGCCATTATACAGGGCAAGGATGGTCCTCTGCGCGCATATATTGAGCGTTTCAACAAGGAGGCTGTGGAGGTCCGCACCACGGACCATATGAAGAAATATCTCCTCGAGAAGGGGTTGAGATCGAAGAGCGAATTCCATAAGGCAGTAGGCATAGAGACCCGAACTACTTCGTAAGGCTTAAGCGTATATACAATACGAGGAGAAAGAGGCCGCTTACAAGGCCCGTGACTCAAGGGATCAAGAGAGTTCCCGGGAAACAAAAAAAGACAATTTGGAAGCTCCCCGGCATGATAAAGAGAGACGACGAGACAATTGTCCTCGCGAGGGCAAGGGACCTGCTGGTCGCTTCACAGAATATACCCTGCTGATAGCTCCCCGCGAATGCATTCTCTCCGAATGAATCAATGCGGAGTTCAAGCAGGGGGTGTCCGGTTCCCCAAGCCAACATCTTCAAAGGGCAACACAGACAAGAGTAACCACGTGACCGAAGACTGCGTGCACCTGAAGGACGCTATTGAAATCCTCATCAAGGAGGGTCACCTGAAGCAGTATACGAAAAAGGGTGAATCTTCCCAACGAGAGACTTCGAAAGCCAAGAAGGAAACAGAGTCTTCACCGCCCAGTCCTCCCCCGCAGGTCGCCATGTCAATCACATGGCCAGAAGACTTCATCATTCTTGATTACCTCGAAGATCCTCCCCAGATATTCGCGCACAGCACCTAGGAGACTTTCCCCACGGCAATGGTTATTTCATGTGGCAGATACAACGAGCTCACAGTGGGGTCGGTCAAAAGAAAATTCGACCAGCTCATCGACTGCACCCCCGACCGGTTATCCACACTCGATAAAGTTCGGGGGCATTCTCAACCTATCACATTCTATCGTGAGGAGCTGCCTGGGGGTTCCCTAAACTCACACATTCCTCTACTCATCAAGGCAAGACTGGCGAGCACTGATGTCTGACGGATCCTGGTCGACCAGGGCAGTCCGGTGGACATCATGTACACCGGTTTATTCCACGCCTTGATACTAGACCAGAAGAATCTATCGCCATACGTAGGATCTGACCTGCAAGGATTCAACTGAGCTACCGCCAGATCTTGGGGGTATGTGGAGCTCCCTGTCACGTTCGGGGAGGATGAGGCATCAAAGTCAATCAAATCTCAATTTTTGGTAATCGACTGTCCAACCCTGTACCAATGTATCCTAGGCAAACCAACCCTAGCGGAGCTGATCGCTGTTCCTTCAACGGTTTATCTCCAGATGAAGTATTATATGGAGAAGGGCCACGTCGTGACTTTGCACAGGGATATAGAAGCTGCAAGGAGATGCTTTGAAGCAGCTACTCGAGGACAAAGCTCAATCGGTTCAACACCCAAGGCCGCCAAGCGGGCAAGGGAGGAAAACCATCCCGGCGAGGAAAGTCAGCCTGACAAGAAGCTAACTCTCCCAGTACACACAATCGACCTTGATAGCCGGATTTCTGAAGAAGGCCAGGAAGACGGGAACGAAGGCATACCCGTAACAGGGAGGGCGTTACGCGTATGGGCAGGGCTGTGGACAGATTTTCCCATTTTTGCGATTTCTGTCCCGATTTCGGTTGCGGTGCAGTTTCCTTGAGACGTAAGGCCATGGTAGGGTAATAAAACATGATTAAACTAGTGATGAAGATGAATGGGATGAAATCGAGGATTTTTAGTGACGATTTTTTATGAGTGTGACTTGGTGTTATATAACGATGTTTGTTTGATGATGATTCATGAATGATGATGCAATTATGACGATTTTATGATGATGATTATTATGACGATTTGCATCATGCATTCATGGCATAGTTAGGACTTCGGTCCATTTGGTGGCTTCAATCCCATTGTGTGGATTGAGGTGTTTTTGTGACGTGCTCCGGTTCTTGTGTAGAACCGATTCTATTGGTGGGGATCTTTTGAGGTTGATTGCCCAATGTCCATCAATTATGATGAGTTGGTACCTCATGCATGAGTCTATGATGTTGCATTGTATATTGTGTGGCATTGCATTATATTGACGTGATTGATGCATTTTGACGTTGTGAATGACGTGATGATGTTTGTGTTCGTGCTTTATCTTTTGCTTATATCTTATATATTGATTCGTGATTACTCACCGTGACTGTTTAAATGTTGCCTCCACATGGGTAACGTGCAGGTGATCAGGCTTAGCTTCCTTGGCGCATGAAGATTTAGCTTTTGAAGTATTTTGATTTCTCCGTCGATTAGAGGGTCTTGCTCTGATATGTAACATCGGGTCGGGACGTTTGAGTCGAACGATTTACGTTCTTTTGTTTTGTTGGTTTTGTTAGCATGATGTTTTCATGAGTTTTATTTTGAGAAGTTTTTGGATTATAAAAGTATTTCTTTAAGCTTTGATTTCCACTGCGTGATGTTTAAATAAAGTCATGATGGTAAAACTCGTGTTACGGAGCAGGTGATTATTTGATGTTTTGTGACGACATGTGATGCCCTTTTGGGACTTTACTTTGATTAATCTGCCGTTTTTTATTCGTGATGTTTGCGGGTAGAAAAAAAGGTGTTACAACCACAACGTGAGCAGAGCCATTAAATGCAGGTTATTCCCATCACACTCAGGAATTGGGCCATGGCCTTGTATAAGCGGTTTCCCCGGGGTTCTGTCACGTCTTGGAGGGATCTAAAGAACCAATTTTTCAAACACTTTACTGCCTTCCGATGCCATCCCAAGTCGGAGGCCACGCTCGAAGCCATTATACAGGGCAAGGATGGTCCTCTGCGCGCATATATTGAGTGTTTCAACAAGGAGGCTGTGGAGGTCCGCACCACGGACCATATGAAGAAATATCTCCTCGAGAAGGGGTTGAGATCGAAGAGCGAATTCCATAAGGCAGTAGGCATAGAGACCCGAACTACTTCGTAAGGCTTAAGCCTATATACAATATGAGGAGAAAGAGGCCGCTTACAAGGCCCGTGACTCAAGGGGTCAAGAGAGTTCCCGGGAAACAAAAAAAGACGATTTGGAAGCTCCCCGGCATGATAAGGAGAGACGACGAGACAATTGTCCTCGCGAGGGCAAGGGACCTGCTGGTCGCTTCACAGAATATACCCTGCTGATAGCTCCCCGCGAATGCATTCTCTCCGAATGAATCAATGCGGAGTTCAAGCAGGGGGTGTCCGGTTCCCCAAGCCAACATCTTCAAAGGGCAACACAGACAAGAGTAACCACGTGACCGAAGACTGCGTGCACCTGAAGGACGCTATTGAAATCCTCATCAAGGAGGGTCACCTGAAGCAGTATACGAAAAAGGGTGAATCTTCCCAACGAGAGACTTCGAAAGCCAAGAAGGAAACAGAGTCTTCACCGCCCAGTCCTCCCCCGCAGGTCGCCATGTCAATCACATGGCCAGAAGACTTCATCATTCTTGATTACCTCGAAGATCCTCCCCAGATATTCGCGCACAGCACCTAGGAGACTTTCCCCACGGCAATGGTTATTTCATGTGGCAGATACAACGAGCTCACAGTGGGGTCGGTCAAAAGAAAATTCGACCAGCTCATCGACTGCACCCCCGACCGGTTATCCACACTCGAGAAAGTTCGGGGGCATTCTAAACCTATCACATTCTATCGTGAGGAGCTGCCTGGGGGTTCCCCAAACTCACACATTCCTCTACTCATCAAGGCAAGACTGGCGAGCACTGATGTCCGACGGATCCTGGTCGACCAGGGCAGTCCGGTGGACATCATGTACACCGGTTTATTCCACGCCTTGATACTAGACCAGAAGAATCTATCGCCATACGTAGGATCTGACCTGCAAGGATTCAACGGAGCTACCGCCAGATCTTGGGGGTATGTGGAGCTCCCTGTCACGTTCGGGGAGGATGAGGCATCAAAGTCAATCAAATCTCAATTTTTGGTAATCGACTGTCCAACCCTGTACCAATGTATCCTAGGCAAACCAACCCTAGCGGAGCTGATCGCTGTTCCTTCAACTGTTTATCTCAAGATGAAGTATTATATGGAGAAGGGCCACGTCGTGACTTTGCACAGGGATATAGAAGCTGCAAGGAGATGCTTTGAAGCAGCTACCCGAGGACAAAGCTCAACCGGTTCAGCACCCAAGGCCGCCAAGCGGGCAAGGGAGGAAAACCATCCCGGCGAGGAAAGTCAGCCTGATAAGAAGCTAACTCTCCCAGTACACACAATCGACCTTGACAGCCGGATTTCTGAAGAAGGCCAGGAAGACGGGAACGAAGGCATACCCGTAACAGGGAGGGCGTTACGCGTATGGGCAGGGTTGTGGACAGATTTTCCCATTTTTGCGATTTCTGTCCCGATTTCGGTTGCGGTGCAGTTTCCTTGAGACGTAAGGCCATGGTAGGGTAATAAAACATGATTAAACTAGTGATGAAGATGAATGGGATGAAATCGAGGATTTTTAGTGACGATTTTTTATGAGTGTGACTTGGTGTTATATAACGATGTTTGTTTGATGATGATTCATGAATGATGATGCAATTATGACGATTTTATGACGATGATTATTATGACGATTTGCATCATGCATTCATGGCATAGTTAGGACTTCGGTCCATTTGGTGGCTTCAATCCCATTGTGTGGATTGAGGTGTTTTTGTGACGTGCTCCGGTTCTTGTGTAGAATCGATTCTATTGGTGGGGATCTTTTGAGGGTGATTGCCCAATGTCCATCAATTATGATGAGTTGGTACCTCATGCATGAGTCTATGATGTTGCATTGTATATTGTGTGGCATTGCATTATATTGACGTGATTGATGCATTTTGACGTTGTGAATGACGTGATGATGTTTGCGTTTGTGCTTTATCTTTTGCTTATATCTTATATATTGATTCGTGATTACTCACCGTGACTGTTTAAATGTTGCCTCCACATGGGTAACGTGCAGGTGATCAGGCTTAGCTTCCTTGGCGCATGAAGATTTAGCTTTTGAAGTATTTTGATTTCTTCGTCGATTAGAGGGTCTTGCTCTGATATGTAACATCGGGTCGGGACGTTTGAGTCGAACGATTTACGTTCTTTTGTTTTGTTGGTTTTGTTAGCATGATGTTTTCATGAGTTTTATTTTGAGAAGTTTTTGGATTATAAAAGTATTTCTTTAAGCTTTGATTTCCACTGCGTGATGTTTAAATGAAGTCATGATGGTAAAACTCGTGTTACGGAGCAGGTGATTATTTGATGTTTTGTGACGACATGTGATGCCCTTTTGGGACTTTACTTTGATTAATCTGCCGTTTTTTATTCGTGATGTTTGCGGGTAGAAAAAAAGGTGTTACAACTACAACGTGAGCAGAGCCATTAAATGCAGGTTATTCCCATCACACTCAGGAATTGGGCCATGGCCTTGTATAAGCGGTTTCCCCGGGGTTCTGTCACGTCTTGGAGGGATCTAAAGAACCAATTTTTCAGACACTTTACTGCCTTCCGATGCCATCCCAAGTCGGAGGCCACGCTCGAAGCCATTATACAGGGCAAGGATGGTCCTCTACGCGCATATATTGAGCATTTCAACAAGGAGGCTGTGGAGGTCCGCACCACGGACCATATGAAAAAATATCTCCTCGAGAAGGGGTTGAGATCGAAGAGCGAATTCCATAAGGCTGTAGGCATAGAGACCCGAACTACTTTGTAAGGCTTAAGCGTATATACAATACGAGGAGAAAGAGGCCGCTTACAAGGCCCGTGACTCAAGGGATCAAGAGAGTTCCCGGGAAACAAAAAAAGACGATTTGGAAGCTCCCCGGCATGATAAGGAGAGACGACGAGACAATTGTCCTCGCGAGGGCAAGGGACCTGCTGGTCGCTTCATAGAATATACCCTGCTGATAGCTCCCCGCGAATGCATTCTCTCCGAATGAATCAATGCGGAGTTCAAGCAGGGGGTGTCCGGTTCCCCAAGCCAACATCTTCAAAGGGCAACACAGACAAGAGTAACCACGTGACCGAAGACTGCGTGCACCTGAAGGACGCTATTGAAATCCTCATCAAGGAGGGTCACCTGAAGCAGTATACGAAAAAGGGTGAATCTTCCCAACGAGAGACTTCGAAAGCCAAGAAGGAAACAGAGTCTTCACCGCCCAGTCCTCCCCCGCAGGTCGCCATGTCAATCACATGGCCAGAAGACTTCATCATTCTTGATTACCTCGAAGATCCTCCCCAGATATTCGCGCACAGCACCTAGGAGACTTTCCCCACGGCAATGGTTATTTCATGTGGCAGATACAACGAGCTCACAGTGGGGTCGGTCAAAAGAAAATTCGACCAGCTCATCGACTGCACCCCCGACCGGTTATCCACACTCGATAAAGTTCGGGGGCATTCTCAACCTATCACATTCTATCGTGAGGAGCTGCCTGGGGGTTCCCTAAACTCACACATTCCTCTACTCATCAAGGCAAGACTGGCGAGCACTGATGTCCGACGGATCCTGGTCGATCAGGGCAGTCCGGTGGACATCATGTACACCAGTTTATTCCACGCCTTGATACTAGACCAGAAGAATCTATCGCCATACGTAGGATCTGACCTGCAAGGATTCAACGGAGCTACTGCCAGATCTTGGGGGTATGTGGAGCTCCCTGTCACGTTCGGGGAGGATGAGGCATCAAAGTCAATCAAATCTCAATTTTTGGTAATCGACTGTCCAACCCTGTACCAATGTATCCTAGGCAAACCAACCCTAGCGGAGCTGATCGCTGTTCCTTCAACTATTTATCTCAAGATGAAGTATTATATGGAGAAGGGCCACGTCGTGACTTTGCACAGGGATATAGAAGCTGCAAGGAGATGCTTTGAAGCAGCTACCCGAGGACAAAGCTCAATCGGTTCAACACCCAAGGCCGCCAAGCGGGCAAGGGAGGAAAACCATCCCGGCGAGGAAAGTCAGCCTGACAAGAAGCTAACTCTCCCAGTACACACAATCGACCTTGACAGCCGGATTTCTGAAGAAGGCCAAGAAGACGGGAATGAAGGCATACCCGTAACAGGGAGGGCGTTACGCGTATGGGCAGGGCTGTGGACAGATTTTCCCATTTTTGCGATTTCTGTCCCGATTTCGGTTGCGGTGCAGTTTCCTTGAGACGTAAGGCCATGGTAGGGTAATAAAACATGATTAAACTAGTGATGAAGATGAATGGGATGAAATCGAGGATTTTTAGTGACGATTTTTTATGAGTGTGACTTGGTGTTATATAACGATGTTTGTTTGATGATGATTCATGAATGATGATGCAATTATGACGATTTTATGATGATGATTATTATGACGATTTGCATCATGCATTCATGGCATAGTTAGGACTTCGGTCCATTTGGTGGCTTCAATCCCATTGTGTGGATTGAGGTGTTTTTGTGACGTGCTCCGGTTCTTGTGTAGAACCGATTCTATTGGTGGGGATCTTTTGAGGGTGATTGCCCAATGTCCATCAATTATGATGAGTTGGTACCTCATGCATGAGTCTATGATGTTGCATTGTATATTGTGTGGCATTGCATTATATTGACGTGATTGATGCATTTTGACGTTGTGAATGACGTGATGATGTTTGTGTTCGTGCTTTATCTTTTGCTTATATCTTATATATTGATTCGTGATTACTCACCGTGACTGTTTAAATGTTGCCTCCACATGGGTAACGTGCAGGTGATCAGGCTTAGCTTCCTTGGCGCATGAAGATTTAGCTTTTGAAGTATTTTGATTTCTCCGTCGATTAGAGGGTCTTGCTCTGATATGTAACATCGGGTCGGGACGTTTGAGTCGAACGATTTACGTTCTTTTGTTTAGTTGGTTTTGTTAGCATGATGTTTTCATGAGTTTTATTTTGAGAAGTTTTTGGATTATAAAAGTATTTATTTAAGCTTTGATTTCCACTGCGTGATGTTTAAATAAAGTCATGATGGTAAAACTCGTGTTACGGAGCAGGTGATTATTTGATGTTTTGTGACGATATGTGATGCCCTTTTGGGACTTTACTTTGATTAATCTGCCGTTTTTTATTCGTGATGTTTGCGGGTAGAAAAAAAGGTGTTACAACCACAACGTGAGCAGAGCCATTAAATGCAGGTTATTCCCATCACACTCAGGAATTGGGCCATGGCCTTGTATAAGCGGTTTCCCCGGGGTTCTGTCACGTCTTGGAGGGATCTAAAGAACCAATT
Organism: Lathyrus tuberosus; assembly: GCA_022829125.1. NCBI lineage: Eukaryota > Viridiplantae > Streptophyta > Magnoliopsida > Fabales > Fabaceae > Lathyrus > Lathyrus tuberosus. The sequence goes on from JALAZF010000103.1 coordinate 6,490,265, forward strand.
TTTCAGACACTTTACTGCCTTCCGATGCCATCCCAAGTCGGAGGCCACGCTCGAAGCCATTATACAGGGCAAGGATGGTCCTCTGCGCGCATATATTGAGCGTTTCAACAAGGAGGCTGTGGAGGTCCGCACCACGGACCATATGAAGAAATATCTCCTCGAGAAGGGGTTGAGATCGAAGAGCGAATTCCATAAGGCAGTAGGCATAGAGACCCGAACTACTTCGTAAGGCTTAAGCGTATATACAATACGAGGAGAAAGAGGCCGCTTACAAGGCCCGTGACTCAAGGGATCAAGAGAGTTCCCGGGAAACAAAAAAAGACGATTTGGAAGCTCCCCGGCATGATAAGGAGAGACGACGAGACAATTGTCCTCGCGAGGGCAAGGGACCTGCTGGTCGCTTCACAGAATATACCCTGCTGATAGCTCCCCGCGAATGCATTCTCTCCGAATGAATCAATGCGGAGTTGAAGCAGGGGGTGTCCGGTTCCCCAAGCCAACATCTTCAAAGGGCAACACAGACAAGAGTAACCACGTGACCGAAGACTGCGTGCACCTGAAGGACGCTATTGAAATCCTCATCAAGGAGGGTCACCTGAAGCAGTATACGAAAAAGGGTGAATCTTCCCAACGAGAGACTTCGAAAGCCAAGAAGGAAACAGAGTCTTCACCGCCCAGTCCTCCTCCGCAGGTCGCCATGTCAATCACATGGCCAGAAGACTTCATCATTCTTGATTACCTCGAAGATCCTCCCCAGATATTCGCGCACAGCACCTAGGAGACTTTCCCCACGGCAATGGTTATTTCATGTGGCAGATACAACGAGCTCACAGTGGGGTCGGTCAAAAGAAAATTCGACCAGCTCATCGACTGCACCCCCGACCGGTTATCCACACTCGAGAAAGTTCGGGGGCATTCTCAACCTATCACATTCTATCGTGAGGAGCTACCTGGGGGTTCCCCAAACTCACACATTCCTCTACTCATCAAGGCAAGACTGGCGAGCACTGATGTCCGACGGATCCTGGTCGATCAGGGCAGTCCGGTGGACATCATGTACACCAGTTTATTCCACGCCTTGATACTAGACCAGAAGAATCTATCGCCATACGTAGGATCTGACCTGCAAGGATTCAACGGAGCTACTGCCAGATCTTGGGGGTATGTGGAGCTCCCTGTCACGTTCGGGGAGGATGAGGCATCAAAGTCAATCAAATCTCAATTTTTGGTAATCGACTGTCCAACCCTGTACCAATGTATCCTAGGCAAACCAACCCTAGCGGAGCTGATCGTTGTTCCTTCAACTGTTTATCTCAAGATGAAGTATTATATGGAGAAGGGCCACGTCGTGACTTTGCACAGGGATATAGAAGCTGCAAGGAGATGCTTTGAAGCAGCTACCCGAGGACAAAGCTCAATCGGTTCAACACCCAAGGCCGCCAAGCGGGCAAGGGAGGAAAACCATCCCGGCGAGGAAAGTCAGCCTGACAAGAAGCTAACTCTCCCAGTACACACAATCGACCTTGACAGCCGGATTTCTGAAGAAGGCCAAGAAGACGGGAATGAAGGCATACCCGTAACAGGGAGGGCGTTACGCGTATGGGCAGGGTTGTGGACAGATTTTCCCATTTTTGCGATTTCTGTCCCGATTTCGGTTGCGGTGCAGTTTCCTTGAGATGTAAGGCCATGGTAGGGTAATAAAACATGATTAAACTAGTGATGAAGATGAATGGGATGAAATCGAGGATTTTTAGTGACGATTTTTTATGAGTGTGACTTGGTGTTATATAACGATGTTTGTTTGATGATGATTCATGAATGATGATGCAATTATGACGATTTGCATCATGCATTCATGGCATAGTTAGGACTTCGGTCCATTTGGTGGCTTCAATCCCATTGTGTGGATTGAGGTGTTTTTGTGACGTGCTCCGGTTCTTGTGTAGAACCGATTCTATTGGTGGGGATCTTTTGAGGGTGATTGCCCAATGTCCATCAATTATGATGAGTTGGTACCTCATGCATGAGTCTATGATGTTGCATTGTATATTGTGTGGCATTGCATTATATTGACGTGATTGATGCATTTTGACGTTGTGAATGACGTGATGATGTTTGTGTTCGTGCTTTATCTTTTGCTTATATCTTATATATTGATTCGTGATTACTCACCGTGACTGTTTAAATGTTGCCTCCACATGGGTAACGTGCAGGTGATCAGGCTTAGCTTCCTTGGCGCATGAAGATTTAGCTTTTGAAGTATTTTGATTTCTCCGTCGATTAGAGGGTCTTGCTCTGATATGTAACATCGGGTCGGGACGTTTGAGTCGAACGATTTACGTTCTTTTGTTTAGTTGGTTTTGTTAGCATGATGTTTTCATGAGTTTTATTTTGAGAAGTTTTTGGATTATAAAAGTATTTATTTAAGCTTTGATTTCCACTGCGTGATGTTTAAATAAAGTCATGATGGTAAAACTCGTGTTACGGAGCAGGTGATTATTTGATGTTTTGTGACGATATGTGATGCCCTTTTGGGACTTTACTTTGATTAATCTGTCGTTTTTTATTCGTGATGTTTGCGGGTAGAAAAAAAGGTGTTACAACCACAACGTGAGCAGAGCCATTAAATGCAGGTTATTCCCATCACACTCAGGAATTGGGCTATGGCCTTGTATAAGCGGTTTCCCCGGGGTTCTGTCACGTCTTGGAGGGATCTAAAGAACCAATTTTTCAGACACTTTACTGCCTTCCGATGCCATGCCAAGTCGGAGGCCACGCTCGAAGCCATTATACAGGGCAAGGATGGTCCTCTGCGCGCATATATTGAGCGTTTCAACAAGGAGGCTGTGGAGGTCCGCACCACGGACCATATGAAGAAATATCTCCTCGAGAAGGGGTTGAGATCGAAGAGCGAATTCCATAAGGTAGTAGGCATAGAGACCCGAACTACTTCGTAAGGCTTAAGCGTATATACAATACGAGGAGAAAGAGGCCGCTTACAAGGCCCGTGACTCAAGGGATCAAGAGAGTTCCCGGGAAACAAAAAAAGACGATTTGGAAGCTCCCCGGCATGATAAGGAGAGACGACGAGACAATTGTCCTCGCGAGGGCAAGGGACCTGCTGGTCGCTTCACAGAATATACCCTGCTGATAGCTCCCCGTGAATGCATTCTCTCCGAATGAATCAATGCGGAGTTGAAGCAGGGGGTGTCCGGTTCCCCAAGCCAACATCTTCAAAGGGCAACACAGACAAGAGTAACCACGTGACCGAAGACTGCGTGCACCTGAAGGACGCTATTGAAATCCTCATCAAGGAGGGTCACCTGAAGCAGTATACGAAAAAGGGTGAATCTTCCCAACGAGAGACTTCGAAAGCCAAGAAGGAAACAGAGTCTTCACCGCCTAGTCCTCCCCCGCAGGTCGCCATGTCAATCACATGGCCAGAAGACTTCATCATTCTTGATTACCTCGAAGATCCTCCCCAGATATTCGCGCACAGCACCTAGGAGACTTTCCCCACGGCAATGGTTATTTCATGTGGCAGATACAACGAGCTCACAGTGGGGTCGATCAAAAGAAAATTCGACCAGCTCATCGACTGCATCCCCGACCGGTTATCCACACTCGAGAATGTTCGGGGGCATTCTTAACCTATCACATTCTATCGTGAGGAGCTGCCTGGGGGTTCCCCAAAGTCACACATTCCTCTACTCATCAAGGCAAGACTGGCGAGCACTGATGTCCGACGGATCCTGGTCGACCAGGGCAGTCCGGTGGACATCATGTACACCGGTTTATTCCACGCCTTAATACTAGACCAGAAGAATCTATCGCCATACGTAGGATCTGACCTGTAAGGATTCAACGGAGCTACCGCCAGATCTTGGGGGTATGTGGAGCTCCCTGTCACGTTCGGGGAGGATGAGGCATCAAAGTCAATCAAATCTCAATTTTTGGTAATCGACTGTCCAACCCTGTACCAATGTATCCTAGGCAAACCAACCCTAGCGGAGCTGATCGCTGTTCCTTCAACTGTTTATCTCAAGATGAAGTATTATATGGAGAAGGGCCACGTCGTGACTTTGCACAGGGATATAGAAGCTGCAAGGAGATGCTTTGAAGCAGCTACCCGAGGACAAAGGTCAATCGGTTCAGCACCCAAGGCCGCCAAGCGGGCAAGGGAGGAAGACCATCCCGGCGAGGAAAGTCAGCCTGACAAGAAGCTAACTCTCCCAGTGCACACAATCGACCTTGACAGCCGAATTTCTGAAGAAGGAAAGGAAGACGGGAACGAAGGCACTTCGGCAGCATCAGGCAGCTCCTCTGCATCAACCATCATGCGTCTGATACCTGACGGGGAATTCAAGTTCATCACCTTTAGAGATAACCCGAACAAAGGGGTAAAGATAGGCGCAGGGCTGCCCGACGAGGTAAAACAGCACTTGAAGACATTCCTGGAGGACAATGCGGATTTATTTGCTTTGAGCGCCACAGACATGCCCGGCCTTGATCCTGAGACTGCATGCCATCAACTGACCATCGACCCAGTTGCCTGAGCCGTCGCGCGGCGCAGGCGCAAGCAATCCGATGAAAAGGCACAAGCTGCCAAAAAACTTGTACAAGACCTCTTAGAGGGAAAATTTATCTCGGAGGCCAGGTATACAACCAGGTTGTCCAATATTGTACTTGTCAAGAAACATAATGGAAAATGGCGTATGTGCATTGATTATACTGATCTCAACCGGGCTTGCCCGAAGGATGCTTATCCTCTGCCCAACATAGATAAGCTCGTAGACAATTCTGCAGGTTTCAAACTCTTGTCCTTCATGGACGCCTATTTGGGATAAAACCAAATTCACATGGCCAAAAAGGACAAGAAATATACCGCGTTCATGACCGCGTCGGGGAACTATTACTACAATGTAATGCCCTTCGGTCTGAAAAATGATGGAGCCACGTACCAGCGTATGATGAACAAGGTCTTCCGATCAAAAATCGGAGACATGCTCGAAGTATACATGGACGGCATAATCGTGAAGTCCTAAGAGGAATCCGATCTATAGTCCACTTACAAAAGGTCTTTGACCAAGCGAGAAAATGCAAAATGCGTTTTAACCCAGAAAATACACCTTTGGCGTACGGGCAGGGAAATTCCTCGGCTTCTACCTCACCGAGAGGGGGATAGAGGCCAACCCAACAAATGTCGGGCGTTCGCTGAATTTCCCACGCCTAGGTCGAAGAAATCCATACAGTCCCTCAACGGGATGCTTGCTTCACTTTCTCGCTTCGTGGCCAAGTCTGACCAACACGCTCTTCCCTTCTTCAAACTCCTGCAGAAAAAAGCCACATTCGAGTGGACAGAGGAATACGGGCAGGCACTGCTCCACCTCAAGCGAGCCTTATCTGAACCCCCCGTCTTGTCTCGACCAGATAGCGGGGAGACGTTGTACCTATACCTCTCCTTCACCAGCGAAGCCATTAGTGCCTCCCTCATTCGTGAAACACCCGACGGGCAAAAACCCATATATTTCACGAGCAAGGCCTTGCAAGGGCCAGAACTCAGGTACCAGCCAATCGAGAAGGTTGCCCTCGCCCTCATCAATGCAGCGAGGAGACTAAGGAATTACTTCCTTGGCCACATGATAGTGGTGCGAATAGACCAGCCCATAAGACAGCTGCTTAGCCGACCAGACATGGCCGGCAGAATGCTCAAATGGTCTCTAGAGCTGTCAGAGTTTGATATCCACTACGAGGGCAGGAAGGCCCTCAAGGCGCAAGTCCTGACCGATTTTGTGGTTAAAATGACACCGCTAGCTCCCCCTCCTAGCGGGGCACACAAATGGACCATCTTCATCGATGGAGCATCCAGCTCCACGGGCAGTGGCATCGGTATCATCCTCGAGAACGAGGAAGGAATCCTAATTGAGGTATCTCTAGTCCTGTCCTTCCCCACGTCAAACAACCAAGCTGAGTACGATGCATTCCTCGCAGGCTTACGGCTAGCCGAAGACTTGGGTGCCAAGGAAGTGAAGATCTTCACAGATTCCTAACTCGTGGCGTCCCAAGTACGAGGAGAGTACCAAGCCAAAAATGATCACCTGGTTGAGTACCTGACGCTGGTGAGAGAAAGAATAGCTAAGTTCGACGCGTGGGAAGTCCAGTACATCCCTCGCGAACGAAACACTTGAGCAGATGTCCTATCAAAACTGGCGAGCACCAAAAAGAAGGGTGTTAATAAATCTGTCATACATGAGGTACTCTCTCGCCCAAGTATCAAAAAGCTGTCAGGGCTGCTCGACGTCAACCCCATTGACGACAGCAGCTGCTGGATGACTCTGGTGTATAAATACCTCACTACAGGGGAGCTGCCCGGGGACAGCAAGGAGGCCAGCATGACCAAACGAAGGGCCTGCTCATACATCCTGGTCGATGATAAACTCTACCGACGGGATTTTCCATTCCCCTCCTAAAATGCGTTGAGGAGGACAAGGTCCCCGAAGTCCTCCAGGAAATTCACGAGGGTATCAACGCGCAACACTTGGGAGGGAGATCATTGGCACGAAAGGCCCTGCGAGCAGGATACTATTGTCTGACCATGCAACACGACGCTAAGGAGCATGTCCAGAAATGTGATTGGTGTCAGCGCCACGGGGACATGCACTTGGCACCCCCTAACGAGTTGAAGACTCTGTCCTTGTCGTAGCCCTTCGCCTGGTGGGGGATGGATATCCTCGGCCCCTTCATAATGGGGTATTACCAAAACAAAATTCTGATTGTGGTCGTCGATTACTTTACAAAGTGGATCGAAACCGAAGCTCTCGCCAAGATCACAGCCTTCAACATACTCCGTTTCTACAAAAGAAACGTTGTCACATGATTCGGGGTACCCCAGGCCCTTGTGACCAACAATGGAACCCAATTCAAGGATAGGAAGTTCCAAGACTTCGTCGCCAAACTAGGCACGAAGCAACACTTTACTTCCGTCGAGCACCCCCAGACTAATGGGCGTGGAGAGGCCACGAACAGGGTAATCCTTCGAGGTCTAAAACGAAGGCTAGGCAAAGCCAAGAAGAGATGGGTTGAGGAGCTACACAACATGCTCTGGGCTTATAAAACAACCCACACTCCACCACCGAGGAGACTCCCTTCTGACTAGCCTACGAAACGAGGCAGTGATACCAGTGGAGATCAGGGAACCTTCCAGACCAACGAAAGTTCCTCTCGATGAGGAGATGAACGACGAGGCTCTGAGAGAAGAGATTGACCTGGTCGAAGAGATCTGATCAGGGGCATCTCTCTGAGAAGCTTCGCTAAAGCAAAAAATAACATTGCGCCTCGATGCCAAAGTTGTAAAGTGCGACTTCCTAGTTGGTAGCCTAGTACTACGCAGAAATCGGAAGGGTTCGCGCGAGGGCAAATTGGCCACAAATTGGGAAGGACCATACAGAGTCAAATCAAAGACAGGCACTGGAGCCTACTACCTAGAAATGCTGGATGAATAACCATTTGCTCGACCAAGGAATGCTGAAAAGCTTAAACAATATTACAGTTAGGACCAGCCACTAGTTCGGACTAACTGCCGACGAGATCACCCTGCTATGGGTGGACGGCTCGGCCATAGGACCGTGCCCCGGTACAAGAACGATCCTTAACTCTACACCGCCAGCCATTTTCTGCTTATGGGACGAGCAGACTCTGTGCCCAACGGGGATACCTCAATCGAGCTCTGTCGTTGCGCAACCAACAGGGCAGGACACCCAGCTCGCAATGGGAATAGTCTAAGCCTGGTGGGATTAGTACCTCGACCGAGATCCTAGTCCCGCCACCAGCGAAGCCACTTCACCACCTCGACGAGTTCTCCAAATTGTCGAGCGTAACAATAACGAGTCGAGCAAAACGTACATACTTAGCATTCAATATTAAAAGCATACACAAATAAAATGCAACATACACAATGTTAAACACAAGATATTTATATAAATATGGCCACAAGGCCAGAATAGTAATATTACAAAGAGAGGGTTATGCCCGACAAACAGGTTACAAACCAAAGGGCACGCAGGCCAACCAAGTACAAATACAAACTAAACAGCATCACTGGGAACCTCTGGAGGAACTACCTCGCCATTGACGACCATGTTAAGAACACCCATCCCTTCGATCAGCAGCTGAACATTGGAGTTAAGAGCTTTCATTTGCTCCACCGCAATGTTGAAACCGAACTCAGCTGTCCTTAAGTTATCCTGCTCGAGGATATGGATCCTCTCGACCAGGTCCCTCCAGGTCTTCAAGGCCTTCTCATCGTCGGTCTCATTCTAACCAACCTTCGACGAGCCCTCCAGTTCAGCTACCTTCGTCTTCAGATGGGCATTATCTTCGTTCACTATGGTCACCTCCCCCTTCATCTGGGTCACCTCCTTCTAGAGTGCGATCTTGGCCTCCATATTGCCTTGAAGCTTTGTCAACTTGTTATGGATCTCTACGTTCTCTAGCTCCAGGTCGGTGATCTTTGATTGAGCCCTCTTAAGGTTCGCGAGCGGAACTGTCTCTGCATCCTCTAGGGTCAGCGGCACCTCCAGCACTCTCATCACAGTGGCCGTATCCTGGCAGAGAAGTTTTCTCCTCACCTTAGGGTTGGCGGACAGGATGTCCGACGCCTCAAGGTGGGGGACCACGACAAAGTTTTCCCCATCAAACATCCTTCCTTGGAGATAGCACGGGGGCAGTACAAATTTACCCCTGACAAAACCACTCGAACCACCAGTTGGGGAAGATCCAACTTCATCTCTCTTCCTTTTGTTTGTGTTATCTGGAGTAGGAGGGTTCGAAGTGGTCCCTGGAATTGAGGCGGTGCCGCCCACAAATTTCTCCAGCGTTGTTTGCTGCTTGCCAGCGTCATCCTTAGGCACTAGGGGCACCTTCTTCAAATTTTTGGCCGCTGCAGACCTGACTAGACACTCCCTCATGTTCGACATCTTCCCTGCAAAAATAAAGGGGGAGGTTAGCATATTGTACAAGAAATCAAAAGTGCATGCGAAGAAGTAAACTATACCGAGGAGCTCAAACGCAACATCCTCCCACTCGCATTTGAGGAGGGCCTTCGTGTTAATATAACGAGCCGCCCGAGCAGGCTCTCCATCCTCCCCGTACAGCTATTTTCCATCCCTATCCACTACAAAGGTAGGGTTGAAACTCTCTACATAGGCATGCAATGCCCGAAAAGACTCCTTATCCCCGTCACTGAGTTGCTCGTGCTTGACAAGGAACTGGTTGGTCCTATATCTAAAATGGGCATACACCCATTCCAACGGGAACTTTGACACCGCCTTCACTACTTCCCGACCATCAGCCTCCACGGTTTCCAGGGTGGATATAGACCTCTTAGTCGTCTCTGAGACAGGCTTCACAACCAAGAACCTGTCCTTGAAGTCTCGGACAGATTTTGAGTACGTCCAAAAGAGCCTGCTCTGCTGCTTGAAGGATACCCAGCTCTGCTTCGGGCCTGCTCTTCTCCTTTGAATTTGAAAAATGCAGAAGAAGAGATCCACGGTGGCCTCGATCCTCAGGTAGCGACAGACCAGCTCGAAGGCCCTGATAAACGCCAGTGCGTTCGGATGAAGTTGAGTCGGGCACAGTTCTAGATGGCAAAAGATGGCCTCTTGGAAGCCGGTAAAGGGCAGACAATACCTAGCCCCTAATGCCTGACTACAAACTCAAAGCTAATCCTAACCAGAAATCTAGGAAGATCTACGCTATATTCATGGACATTCATCCTATGTTCTTCATGTTCTTCATGAATTTTCTAGAAATTCATGTGTTCATCGAAGAACACATGAACATTCAACCGGAAAATTCATGCAAATTTCCAGAAAATGAGGAACACCATAGAAATAACAAAGAAAGTGAAGAACTTACTTGGTGCTAGAGGTTGAAGATGAATATCTCGGCGTGGACTGTGAAGATCGACGGCGGAGAAGAAGCTCCGGTGAAGGTATGATTTGCAGAGCAAAATGATTTGGGGAGAAGAATTTGCGAGAAGTGTGCAAATGAACTTTCGTTCCCCCCTTTTATAAGCAGTTGCTCTCTTGGGGATGTGCAAAGGCCATCATAGCCTAGACCCCTAGGCCTGACAAGAATTAAATGCACCACCACGTGTCAGAAGAGAATATTCATTTGGCATTCCCAAAGCTAGACGTTGTGTTCCCCAAGTCTTCTGTAGCCCCGTGAGCATATCTCCTCGAGAATATGCACAAGTCGTGTCCTCGTCAGGGCTCATCGGAATAAAAACGCCGTTTTCGCGAGCATATTCCCTAAACCTGGTCGATATAAAAATTCCATTTGTGTGAGCATGTCCTCGCATACGAAAGGCTTGTCGGGCTGGTAAGCAACATGTGTTGACCATATTGACCAAAGAACAGGCGAAGGATATGTCCCCGAACATTGTCATTCAAAGGCAATAGTCCACGAAGCTATCTCAAGTCACCACTCTTCCTCAGAGCAAAGACTTGGGGGGCTCCTGTCTAGACTGGGCAGGCACTTGGCCCACAGCAGAGCAAGGCCCAATCCAGTCTAGCTCTTGGCAGGCCCAATAACTAGATTCTGCCAATCTAGCCGTTGGGCACAATCTAGTTGTTGGGCACAACATAATCGTTGGGCACAATATGACCGTTAGGAGCGTCCCCCTCACTCCCATTAGTCGACTAGATAATTCGGCCACATGGGAGACCTTGGCCCCGCGCTCGGGGTTACTTCTATAAATACTCTCTCACTTGAGAGGGTCAGGTTTGATCACTATTCACTATTCTAAATCATACCTAAATGCTTTGTACTTGCTTTCTCTATAGCCCAAACTTACTTTGGCATCGGAGTACCTTGCAGGTACACCCCCTTCCTCTCCTACATCTATCATCGCTGCCCTACACGAAAGGCCACGACGATCCAGTCTGATCATTCCAGATCACAAGACTTATGCCACACGATTTTTTCACTCAAGTCTTGCCATTTTACCAACTTTGTCATCTTCCAAAAGCACAAAACTTATGATGACTCACTTATTTCTTGATAAAGGAGTCAAGATTTCAACTTGGTGTGTGCAAAACCATCATGACATGAACTTTGAAATTCAATTTTGGCAAGGTTACATTAATGCAATGCATTGAGGTGTCATGAACCAAGCCTTAACAATCCAAACCAGTCAAGATTCAGTCCAAACTCTGAGTGTTCAAACCTACAGAAATTGAATGGAGTCAAGCTAGAGTTGACTTGGCACTTTGGAACATCCAAGTCAATGGCTAAAAGCTACACACCATGATCAGTTGCCAATCACTATTGCTCCCAAAATAAACTTGCTCTACTATAAATAGGGATCCTTTCTGATCAGTTTGAGTACACCAAAGCATAACAACACATGCTCTTCTTCATTTCACTCTTAAAAACTAGAAATTGCTTCTTTTTCAAGTAACATGTGAATTTTTCAACAGGAAGCAATTCTATCAAAACCAATGGTGTAGACACATCATATACATCATATGTAAGTTATCCAAGCACTTCTCACACATCTGTAACCTCAAAATCACAAAGCTCAAAATCAAACTCAGACCTGTTTGTAGTTGAGTTGCCACAAAGTGATCCAGGTTGTTTCAATCCATTCCAAGCTTCCAAACACATTACATAAGGTCCATTGAAGTTGTCCAAGTCATCAAACAACATCTGTAACACCTCCAACACATAATTCGATTTCTTCTTGCAAGAGGTAAGCCTGAACTCTAAAACTCTATGATCCATGCATCATAAATGGGTTTTCAAGTTACAAACATGTTTCTGCACTTATGTAGAGTGTTTCCCCTCAATCAATTTCTTTGTAGCTATCGTGTATAGGATTTCATAGTGTTCTTACAGAAATTAGGGTTCATGTGTTCATCACTTGATTTCTCACTCCACACTGAAAATAAATGCAATTAATTGGTACCATTGGAATCCTTGTTAAAAAACGAGTGAGATTAATGTTTGAATCGTGCAAAATCATTGAGTAATTAGAGAGAAAAGTAAGGTTTTTCAAATCATCCATGGCGCGGGCACGAGGAAGAAGAAGATGACCGTGGGCGCGCATTTTCAAATTATTTGAATTTTTGAATTTTTAGTTATTTTCTTAATTGATTTCAAAAATTAATTTCTCCCTCAAATTTAATCATTTTTTATTGGTTCTTTTTTTAAAAATTCAGAAAAATGTTAAAATATTTTATTCTACAAAAAATTCCAAATAATATTATTTATTTAATATATTTTGAATATTTGTAAAGAATTTCATTTTAATTGTTTTTTTAAACATTTTTAATGAAATTTTCCTCTTGATTTTTCAAATTCAAATGAATTTCAAACTTTCATGTGAATAAAACATGATTTTTCAAAATTCATAACTTTTTTTTAAATATATTTGATATTTTATATCATTTTTTATTTAATTTTCTTTGAAAAATTGTATTTTTAATTAAAATTAGGGTTTTTCCTTGATTTTAATTTTTCAAACTTCATTTGAAACACTTTTGGGCCTCTTTATAGAGTATAAGACCCATTCCTTTGTGTAAATAAATTTTTAGGCCTCAGTCATTGTATAAGTCCCGACGCAATTTTCAAAATAAACGGTGTGATCGTTGTTTTTCATTCGGGCATCTCCTTGAGCTATAAGCCCCAACTCTTGTATAAAAAACACTTTTGGGCCTCTAATAGAGTGTAAGACCTAACCTTTTTTGTAAATAAATAATTTATGGGCCTCTGCTGTAGTATAAGTCCCACAATGTCTTTCGGTATCGTTGTGCGATCAATGTTTTCAAATAAGTCATATGGGCATCTCCTTGAGTATAAGCCCCAATCTTTTGTACAAAAACCTTTTTTTAAACAATAAACAACTTCCACGGGCCTCTCCTTGAGTTGTAAGCCCCATACCTCTGTTTTCAAAATCATCTGTCTATTTTAAAAACTGATACTAAAAGGAGCATTATTCCCGGTGTAACTGCTCTTAGACCACTTGAGCATCTCTTTGAGTTATAAGCCCCAAACAATGTTTCCTTTCAAACAAAATTCTTTTAATTCAAATTCAAATTCAAAGTTTCCTCAAAACTTTCTCCAATTTCTTAAAATCCTAATCATACAGTTGTAAATAAACACAATTAATCACCATACACTTGGGCCTCTTCTCAGAGTGTAAGACGCAACATCTTTTCAATTCATTGCATATTTGTTTATATACCTGTCAATTCACCTATTTGTATATATACTTGTGCATATTTTTTTAGAGTTTCCTCAGTAGTTAGGTCTACACTAAGGTCAAACGAGAGGTTACTTCTAACATAGTCAATAACTAGTTCCCTCATAGGAAACCCCCCTCGATACAGTCTGCCTCCTCTTGAGCTTATTCAATATGGAACAGAGAAAGGCATTATTCCCAGTGAAACTTTTATCAAGACTATCAAAACTTAGATATACATATGTACAAGAAATTCATTTCCCCATAGAGGATTAATTCCCCGTGAAACCTCTTTTGAATTTCTTCAAACCTTAGAACTGCTCAGTAAAGAAAGGATTAATTCCCGATGAAACCTTTCTTGAACTTTTCTTAGGCTTGGACCCACAGGCTTCCTAGAAGTAATCCCAACCTCCTCTTGGGCTTAGTACAAGGACCAACAGGCTTCTTAGAAGTTCCCCAGCCTTCTCTTGGGCTTAGTACAAGGACCCAAAGACTTCCTAAAAGCATAGGATAGAAATTAGTCATCTCTACTAGTTCAATCCCCAAGAAAGTAAAATTTCCAGAACATCATACCATTCTAAGGGTTGATCTTCATCCCTCAAACCAACAGCCTCCTCTTGGGCATCATACAAAGACCCCTCTCTACACCAGAGCCTACCACTTCTTGAGAGACTTGGATAGTCTCAGCCTCCTCTGGGGCTTCATTCAAGTAGACTTGGAAAGTCTCATATAATTTTATACCTAACACAGAGACCCTCAAGTTTCCTAAAAGCATAGGAAAAACCCTGATCACTCTACCAATACACCAGTTTCCAACAGAGTTAAAAAACTTCTAAGGTTTTTCAAACTCGCCTTTAAACTTCTCTGCCCTCCAGCAAGGCTTAACTTTCACCTTGAAAATACCAGCCAAGGTCAGTTTGACCACAACAAAACTCTAGCAGAATCAAAGCCTCATGGCATCTGATACTTCAACTCTTCCCTGATTCGTAGCAAGAGTAAATCCTATTGGATTCCTCAATACAATTTGGACTTACTCCTGGATTTCAATAAATCCTCAGCAAGAGATCAGCCTCCTCTTAGGCTTCATATAAGAATTTCCCCAGTCAGCCTCAATATTGGGCTTTGTACAAGACAGATAAAACTCTCCCCAGTGGAGTCATTTTCCGTTAGCTTCAACCTTGGGTTTTGACCAAGGCACACAAAAATTAACATCCCCTCAAATGAGACCATGAGTCCACTCTGTAAGAGGATATTTCCCCTATACATCATATATCAAAACAAACAATTAAAACCTTTGTCCAGATAATTGTTGTAAGTGGCACACTTGTTGATTCAAAATCCAAGCTAGAGTCATTCCCTTATCCTGGCTAAAACTTATCTTTCATATAACAGTTGTAAGTGGAAAGCCTCTGGATTCCTCACATCCAATCCAATGTCCCTCTCTTAGCATGAAAGATTCATAAAGGAAAAAGTGGCATTGCTCTACACTGAGTTAAAATTTTCTTCCTTCATGACATCTCTCTTATAAAGGAAATTGTGGAATTGCTGGATTCAACATATTCCAGTTAAAGTAATTTCCCTTTATAACCAATTTCTCAACATTTGTGATGAATAGGTGAGATATCTCCCTTTAGAGATGATAAAATTCTCTCTCAATCACCCTTTTAGCTTCAATCTTGGGCTTTAAACAAGACACAAATACTCAGATAGCTTCAATCTTGGGCTTTGAACAAGACACCAAACATTTTCCTCTCATAGAAATAGGAGGAACTACGATTGCTCTGATTTCCCAAATCTCTTTACGGGAATACGTAGGCATAAGATTGCGAAATCTTAGCGAGCACACAAATAAAAAACTTTAGGTCCAGTACCTTCCCAAAAACAACAGAAAACCCAAAAATAACAAAGACAATCTCTCAACACTCCCAAAGGAGAAACTTTCACAATTCACAACAGATAAACACAAAAAAGTATTTCAAGTTAACAGAAATACATGCAAAAGAAGGTTCCTGTGGATTACCATAGATACACTGGGTGTTAATAGCTTTCCTTTGTATAACCAGACCCCAATCCCTGATCTCTTAGCATTTGTTAAAGAAAACATTTGTGTGTTGGGTTAGTTTAAGATATCTTCCCATTCTTTAACCAGCTTCACAAGATAAATACATAAATCAGAAAGTAGCACCCAAACCATTGCGGTAAGGTGGTCGCGTCACCGAAAAAAACCGCACGCTACACCATCTAGTTGATGTATCAATTAAAACCATAAAATATCTAAATGGTCCACATGATGGGTGTATTGGCCCACAAATATCACCATGTATACGCTCTAAAAAACTGATAGATTCATTTCTAGTTTTTGTTGGTGATGTCCAAATTATCAACTTCCCTTGCGAGGAAGAGCTGCATGAGAACTTATTTGATTGAATAATTTCCCTACTCATTAATTGATGACCGCATGAATTTTCAATTATTTTTCGCATCATTATATAACCGGGATGACCTAACCAGTTATGCCAAATTAGAAATTTATCATTATTTGTAAGCTTCTGGTTTACAATTGTATGTACTTCAATGGTACTAATATAAGCTCTAAATAACATAAGGGGCGTAACATTTGTGATTTCACAGTGTAATACAAGTTTTCTTGTAATCAATGGCATCAAAAATATTAAATTATGACACATAAAAATCTAAAGAATAATTAAAAAAGAAATGTTAGACATTATCAATAAGATGAAATATATAGATTTATAATTCCAACTATGCAACAAATGATACTCTAACAAATTTGTCAAATGCTAGAAAAAAATTCCAATAATATAAAAATATAGTTATCCTTATGGAATGTGTTAGAATCATCCATATCATTCTTCTGAAATGAACATCATTTTATGAGTATGTTACAAATTTTTACATCTAACCACAAAAACCTTTGTCAAATCCTTCAGAAATATTTTAACATAATTCATACATTTCTTCTAGGATGCATGTTGTTCACGCAATCCTTCAAGAAGGCATGTTATTCACGAAATTCTTCAGGGATGTATGAAAATTATAATTGATATTTTCCTTTGTCAATTAAGATATAATAGGTAGAATAACTAATATATTTTATAAAACAAAAACCAAAAAAATATACCTGAGAACTTCGTTTTACCAAGAAAAATTACAATATTTTCAATTCTTCAAGGATGGTTTTTACTAAGAAAAATTACAATATTTGCAATCCTTTCGGGATGCATACCATCAAATTATGAAAAAAAAATGGATTACTTGTATTCAATTTTATTTCTCAAAAATTTATGTTAGAACTCTTTACATCAATAAAAGAAAAAAACTCAAATTTCTTTGTGAAATCCTTCTGGAAGACTTCACTCTTATTTATTCAATCCTACTAGAATTCGATAATATTAGTGATAAAATCATTTTTCTAATTTATTTTAACATAACTGATGCAATTCTTTTGGGGTTCATTAATATTATAGATGCAATCCATCTAGGATTCAATAATATTATAGATGCAGCCTTTTAAGGATGCTTAAATGTTGAATTTTTCTGGAATTTATCAATTATTTATAAACACAATAATCGGTTAAATTCAGTCTTTGAACAATACTTTAGAGATAGTTTAATATTAAATTTTATAATATTAAATTTTAGTTCTACAAAAATCACATCACAAACTATTTTCACAAACAATGAACAAGAAATATTATTTTTCGTGCAATCCTTCGGGGATACTTGAATATTAAATTAATACTTTGAAGTGTTAAAATTCAATTTCAGATAATCATATAGAAATGTTTTATTGTTAAAGTCTTCCAGAATTTAACAAGAATGATCAAAGAAATGTAATATGATTGTACAAGATAAATAAATTCTCTGCAAAATATATATTAAAAAATAAACTTATTTATATGAAAAAAATAGTAACAAGATCATGAATTATATTATATTTTATATGAAAAAAAGTAGTAACAAGATCATGAATTATATTATATCAGTTCAAATATATTGAGAGTAGAAAAATAACGTAGAACATGGCTATATCATCACTTGCACTGTAGAGTTTCGTGCTAATAACGTGTTATGAAATTAACCAAAATGATATAGAGATGAAGGAGACAAAGAGAAGAAGAAAAATGATATTATGTTATTCACCTCAAGTTTTCTTAGCGTTGCAAGATGGACCATATTTATAGTACATGACCAATAAACAACCATTAACTTAAGGAATACACAAAGGTTAGAAAATTAACTCATATGAGTTAAGGAATATAAAAAGTTGGGTAAATGAACATCCACATCTATTTACTATTATTCATAACAAATTTGAATTCTTTAGGGTTAAATATGTTCTTTGTTCCTCATAAATATCTCATATTTCACTTTTAGTCTCTAAAAAAACTTCCTACAAAGAATTATCCTCCTAAAAACTTTCATCCACATTTTTGTTCTCTCCTGTTAAAATCGTCGCTAAGTAGTAAATCGTCACTAAAATTGTCGCTAAGTTGTAAAAATCGTTGCTAAGTTGCAGAAGAGACCCAAAGTGTGAATTAAAAAATTTATGAGGATCATTCTTTAAAGAAAATTATTTGACAGACTAAAAAATAAAATATGAAATATTTAAGAGTACCACAAATATATTTAACCCAATTTTTTAACAAGAAAAAATAATTTGAATAAACTATGTTTACTAATGTATTTTTATTTAAAAAGAAAAAGAAAGTTTGGACTTTCATAGTAAAAACAAAAACTTAATTGTATTGTTCATATCGATTTTAATTTAAAAATATCTCTTTTATAATTATTAAAAGAACAAAATAACGAATTTAAAGATATTAAGAATAGTTAAGAACTATATAAATGTTTTAAAAATTATAGTCAAATGATAAATATAAGGGTCGGGGCTTTGTCACTCTTCTGTATCTACATATGCATGTGTCAGTCATACTCAAGAATCTCCAACTTAGTGAATATTAAACTTAAGAAGACTTACTACATGGCGAACACTTTCTGGAAACTGAGGAGGTGCACCTCCACCTCCTACTTAACACTGATAAATATGTAACAAATCCAAGTAATTCTTGAAATTTTTATTGATGACTTGATTGGTCAACATATTAGTTATATTCTCTAAATTATGAACTTTTTCAAGTCTTATTTGTCCACATACAAGTAACTCTTTGATCTTGTGAAGCCTCACATAATATGTTTGGTCCTAGCACGATACGTTTGATTTTTTGTCAAATAAATAACACTTAGACTATCATAATGCAACCAAACTCCACCTTGCTCAACACTTATTTCTCTCACCAATCTTGTAATCCATAAAACTTTTTTGGAAGATTCTATCGCCGTCGTGTACTCTTTTTCAATTGTCGGTATGCCACTATGGCTTGAACTAATGATTTCCAACAATAGATCCTCTTGCTAAAGTAAAGACATACATTTTTGTAGATCTTATAGCATCCATATCACCAATATAGTATGAATCAACATATCCTATAACTGAAGGATCGCCATGTTTAATGCTAAACATGATAAAATGGCTCATTGTACCATTCAATTACCTAAAAATCCACTTGAATGTTTCAAAATGATGCTTGCTCAGTTTGGACATAAAGTTACAGACTTAACTTACAACTTGCGCCAAATCTGGTATAGTGTATACCATAACATACATTAAATAACCAACAACACTAACATAAGGAACCTTTGACATTTACTCACCTTTTGCATCTGTCTTTGGTCATTAATCTAATGAGAACTTAAAGTGATTCGTCAATGGAGTACTCATGGCTTTCAAATTACTCGTGTGAAAAATGTATAACACTTTTTCAACATAGATTTTCTAAGAGAGTCATTGTCATACCCTAAATTTTGACCACAAGATTCCACATCATTGTGAAAATCATCACCATAATATGGAGGTATCTTCATACCTCATCAATCCTCTCAAAGATTGTTGAGCATTCACCTCAATCAAGAAGTAAGGGTTTTGAGCCCTCTCAGAGCACTCAGGCAAAAGATCAATCAAGAATTAACATTATCTTCAACTTGTCAAGCCTCACAAACATCCATAAAGGATCAAGAGGTCTCCCACATCAAGAATCAATCATAAGATTGCAACATTTCAAGTTGATCAAACCTCAAGATCGCCAGTATCACCAAATTAGGGTTTTGGTCGACCAAGGCCTCCAGAGGAAGATTTTCATCTGGTCATGAGCCAATAATTCAAAACATGATTCAATAATCTGAAAGGGACCTCATGGATCCAATCATGAGTTCAAAATAGCCTTAGGGGATGCATTCATCAAAAATCAAGAATTAGGGTTTCTTGACCTTATTCACCTCTAAGTTGACTTTTGGAGCAAGGCATGAGCCAAGACCTCAAGAAATGTTTTGGAGACCTCAAATATATTATATTGATCCTATCACAAGTTTAAATTGACACAAATAACTTGATTCATGAGCAATGCAAGGATTCAAATTCATCTGGACCACAAATTAGGGTTTCTAAGAAAAAGTCAACCATACCTTTGACTTTTGACCAAGACATGATCTCAAACCTTGGTAAATGATTCAATACACTCTAAAACACCTATGGAATCCATCCATTAGGTTTGATTTAGCCCAAGGGCTTGATTTCATAAAGGATCACAAAATTTGAAATTCATCTGATAAAAAGTCAACTGTGCCCAAAACCAAGTTTGACTTTTGAGATTTTTTGGCAAACATGACTTCTTCAAGTCAAAAACAATGTTAACTTATGGTTTGGATCGTCATACATCAAGAAAAATCAAGAAAAGTGAGGTTACTTGCAAAAGGGGTAATCTTAAGAAACTTAAAATTTCACTAAGTTACGGAAAAATGATTATTTTTACCCAACTTTGCAAGACCATAACTTATGATCCAAGCAACCATTTTCTTCCATCCAAAGCTCAAATTAAAGCTCTCATTACATACTACAAATGTGTCCTCCTGGCCCATAGTCAAAAGATGCATGGATTTTGAGTTATAAAGCCATAAAGTTAGGGTTTCATGGGATTTCCACTTTGACACTTAGTGAAATTTTGAGACAGAATTTGTTTTCATTTTTTCCAACTTTGAGGTCATTTTTCTCCATGATCCATAATGATCCAAGACCAAAGGTAAACATCAAAGTTAAAGTATGATGTGTGTTGCGGTGAGAATCGGATAACAAGCTATTAATTAACTTGCATCACATTTCTTTGAATTCACAACCGACTTTGATTTATCCAAAGGAAAGGTTCAAGATCGAGAAAAACCTAAAGGGGGGAAGATCTAAGGTTCGGGGGTTGGTTACGCCTAGGGAAGGTATTAGCATCCTAAACGTCCGTAGTACTCTACGGGAACCTCTTGTTTTAACTTGTTATGTCTTACTCGCTTGCTAAGGGTGTTATGTTAAAGGTTGAAACCCTAGGGGTTATTATCTAAGTATACTCGACAAAGCATCGCACTTTGTGCCTACGTATCCTTACGGGAGTGGAATCAGAGTATCCATAGTTCACCGATTCTAAGGGTGAAGGATAAGAACCATTGACTATGGCCAAAGTTCCAAGGGGAAATGAGTATGAGCTCATTTTAGAGTTCACGATAACTCTCTAAACTAAGTTATAGGGGGAAAGTGAGTTCTCATGATGATGAGAATCACATAGAGTTCAAAACTCTAACCTACTTCTAAGTTATGATTTCATTGGCTCTCATGAGGCCAAGAAATAAGGGTAAACCTAAAAGGATAAGGTAGGGTGGTTGTTTAGTGACTTCATGAGTCAATTTAAGGAAGGTCTCCCTTTGGAATGGGGGGAAAAGATAATAGTTGTAAAATTACTAAAAGATAACAAGTTATAATTCAAATATGATGATGTAAAAGACATGAATAAGATATGAGATGAAGCAAGATTAAAATGTCAATGCAAAGTTAGAAATACACATGTTGGACAAAGATCAAACATGATAAATAGAAATAACATGGCAAGATGAATAAGGAAGTGCAACAAAAACCCTAATAAACATTCATAATCTAATCATGCATAAAGGTCTCAAAATTAAATATTTTATCAATTTCTTTTATATTTAGAAAGTAAATTCAATTAAGAGAAAATAGCAAAAAGAACGGGGAGAAAAAGATATAGAATGAACAAGCTATGGCATTTTGAAAATTTGAGATATAAATTATAAAATAAATAATATAACCAAGTGCTAAAAATAAGGAAATGGTGCACCTAGGGATTGAACCCAGGTCCTCTTACTTACAGCGTAAAACTAACACCACCAGGCCAAGGCGTGCGTGTTGAACATAGAATAAAAGCACACATATATATTTAAAGAAGGCCGAAAAATCAGAAAAAAGCAAAAGGATTGGGGCGAGGGGGATTCGAACCCCAGTCCCAGAGGTAGGCAAGGCGTGTGAAAGTGTGTGATTGCCACTGGGGTGGCTGTTACATCCGGTATTATAACCAACTTAAAAAACATATAAGCTTTCTTTGCGCGCCTATTTCAAACAAACCACACAAGCCGTCCAACATTAAACTACTCACGATGCCAAAATGTGTTATGTCATTCATCAGCAATCAATATCAAACCAAACGAAACAGAGGTACACGATCCAAACTTGCAGTCATAAAATTCCACATATATTAAACAACAAGCAGGGCTTGCACTATAAATCCACAAGGTAAGAGTATTTGAAAGTAAAAACCACAAACCACACAGTCATGGCAGCACGAAAGCAAGGCATGGTAATACATTCAGTTGGAAATCAATCAATGACATGTCTCGAAAACACACATGTAGACTACAACAGTGTAGCAAGCAAACAGCATATTGCAAATTAGACACAATCCAAACTATCACACCAACTGCTCACACGAGGGAAATACAGAGGACCCAAGATGAATCCAAGATCAGATATAGCCAGGTTAGATGAAACAGGAACATAAACGTCAATGCAAGACCAAGAATTGCTACACATACTAACCATCAAGTAAAGGTTCAATCATGCAAACTGGACACCAAAAACAAACACATTTGAGAGCACAAGATACGCAACCATAGCAAGTAATGTTCCAGCAAGCATGCCACATACTCATAAAAAAAACATAAAGACATGTCTAGAAGGCAAATGATAAACAAACATGCATAATATGGAAAACAGTAGGGCATGGTCCTGATCATGAGTTGACTGTTGGCAAGCAAATTAGCACAAGAGCAGGGTAAGCTGGTACACAAACCTAGCAGCGGTCCTACATTATGGAAACACCTTGAGATGCAATTAGCAAACAACATATAGACACAGATAAGCATGGTAACCACAGTTCATGTATACCAAAGTAATCTCAAGACTTCACCATGTTCAAAATAGAGTAGCAGAGTTGCTGAGTGTTCAAATCACACGATTGATAAGCTAAGATGCAAGCAAACAAAGAACGTACTAGGGCATAATGCAACCAGTTTCAAGGATATCCTTTAAGGTTCAAATAGTAGCTCAAAACATGCCAAAGATAAGTCATATCAATATGAGAACATATTCAAACTTCCATGATTAAAGCAAGGAATAAGAAGAACACAAGCAGTCAACAACATGTTTAATTACAAAGCAGTGGGCTAATAACACATTCAAGTGGAATTACAACTGGTACATCATACATAGATCATGGAATCCAAAACATTCAAACATGGACTAAACATCAGTTGATGTGAACAAGCAGATTAATGTAAAAGCAAGGTGAGTTAGCAAGCTCAAACATAGGCAGTCAATGAAATGGGGACTAAAGACCTACTGACAGCTTGGTACACACGAACACATGCTAAACAAAAAGTTCAACATGATCTGATTATAATTCCATACACAAAGACAAATGAGATAGCTCAAGACAACCTAAATGCTTAACCAACAAAAACAAACCTATAGTCACATAGTGTCAAAGAAAGATGTCCTCAATAATAGCAAGCATAGGAATGGTACTGTCATGAAACCAGAGTCTAAATACAGTTGCACACACAATGTTATCTAAGTCAGGTAGCAACTTAGGCATGAACAACAGATACTCAAGGAACATACACTATCATGTTGATAAAGGAAAAAGAAGCCATGCTATAATGATAAGCATACAAGCAATATGATGGTCAAAAGCATTTATGAAGCATACAACTATACATCATAGCAACCGAGTTTTAATTTAATCAAATGGTATCATTTAATATGGGCAGTAGCAAAGGACTCATTAAAAACCAATTTATGCAAGCACAACTATCACACAAGTACATATATGGACTAAGCTTTAAGGATAAGTCATGATTGTAACAAGTCTACTCAAGTATAGTGGCAGTGGCAGAGCATAATAAGACAAACTTTGGTTGTGCTAACATGTAGTGAATGGGAAGGCAAACATAAAACATGTATTAAGGACTGGTTCTAATTTGAGTAGACAAAATACACAGTTTTAGGATGGCAACAAAGCAAATTCTTCAAGAAAGGCTTAAATCATATTTGACATATACACGAGTTAAGTACCAAACTAATAGCATGTTGATGATAAGGTATACGGACAAGGCAAATTAAAACACAATAGAGCACATAAATTTCAAAAAGGTAGTGGAATGTACTAATACAAGGTTCATATGAAGATTTAGACCAAAAGTAACCATCTTAAAACATCAGCATGGTCAGTCAAGTATTTAGCAACTCACCGTTTGAACATACGAGTCAAGAAACAAAACAAGGACAACCAATACATATCAGAATGTAATCAAGCACTAGGATATCATAAAGCAAACCTCTATGACAAAAGCAAGTAATACTTAGGCTGCTTGGATACAAATTATGGCCATGGGTTGGTCATACGAAATGATCATATACACAAAGAAAGAAAACAGTGCTAATTTAGAGAAGATAACTTGACAACAACAATCATATACTAGCCACCAACAAGAGCGATAGATAGATTCATCTAATCCATAATTTATGAGCATATCAGGATTGCAAAGAGGGACAGAGGTTCATGAGTCTTCTTGTCTCAACATCATGTTTAAGTTCATACAAGATCAACAAAATCAACATCAATCTTGACAGTAATACCACAATGAGAGTTTACGATTACAGCCTTTCAATGGACGAAAACCAAAGGTAGTATAACTTAACACCAATGCATACACAAGTATCATATCAATGAACAAAAACAATCTACTTTATGACAACAAGCCATGAACATATAATCAACATATTGAGGCAAGTATTGGCAAGACACACATGTAGAATGATAGCAAAAATGCATATGACGTCATGGCATTAAATGAGCAAGTTGACAAGAGGGATAGAAAATGATACCAAGTGGAGTCGTATCCACTGTCTTCAAGTATGTTGATTGTTTCTCTTCCAAAGCACTCCAAGAACACCTTTCAGATTGCTTGCTCAAAAATTAAGGAACTTCAGAGGATTTTGAGTACTTTGTCAGAAAAAAAATGTCCTCCTCAGATGTGTAGAAGTGAGTCCCTTTTATAGGTTGAACCCAAGTGTTGCGTGAGCCCAAACATAAAACACTTAGAGTGCTGAGTAGGAATTGGAGCCAACGTCTCTTTTGAAATTCAAATGTTGGTCCAAATCTTGGAGACAAATCCGCTGCTTAGACTGTGCAAAATCTCAGAATTACAGAGCCAATTTACCACTCCATGTATTGCTTCAGAACTCCTTCTTTGATGTCATTGGAGGGGTATCAAATGAGGTAAATATTGGGGATGGTGTGGAGAGATTGCAGATGAGGACAGTTTGAATGCTGAAATTGGCAAATCCTTAGAACCACTTTTATTGAGCCAAACCTTGAAAGCTGAAACAGGAATTGCTTCTTGGAGAATTCAAATTGAACACATAACGCGCCAAGGATTTGAGGTTGAAATGGTTTGAACGAATTGATTCACTTGTTTGTTTGAATCTCTCTTCCATTCTGAAGCTCGCACCCATGACGAAGGAGAAAGAACAAATTTGGTTGTTTTTGGTTTCTTGTACGCCACATGTCGTTTCCTTATTGGTTGGCAATTGAGTTGAAAAGTCAACACATCAAGGCTTGATTCCTATTGGCTCTTGGTTAAGAAATTCATCTCAAAATAATTTGCAATATATTTGTACGTTGGGCCAATCAAAGTGGGCTTATAGAATAACAATTAGAAATGGTTTTCTATCTTCTTGTTATAAAAGAAAATGATAGGTTAGGAAAACAAAATGACAATGGTGGACTAATTGATTAGGGTTATATATATGGCTTAGGAGAATAATGACAAATTGGATAAAATAGGTTAAATGAATGGCTATTGAAATAGGTTGGAATTGAAGGTGACAATTGAGGGTAGATAAAGTGGGTAGAAATTTGGTCATGGAGAGGATTAGGGTTAGGGTTATGGAGACAACTCCTAGAGACTTGCTTGATTCAATGCTCCATCCAAAAACTTGATCAATTACTTCTTGAATCTTCTTAAAATAATATCTGATAGAAATGAAACAAATACAAACAAAAATCCTGACAAAAGGGTTAGCCATGAGCATGATTGACCTAATATGACATGCAAGAGATCAATGGATTTAAGGGTAAAATTTGGGGTACAACAATGTGCAAGCTTTCCATTTGAGCAAAGAGATATGGAGTGATCAACATGCTTTGCTGCAAACTATCTACAAGACAGTTTTGGTCATTTTTTGCTAGCCACGATTGTTTTGTCAAGTGAAATGATCATGGAACTACACCAATTCAATGTGATCAGAGTGAGTCACAACAAACCTGCAGAATTGAGTCAAAGAATCAAGAAAAGTCTCAAGTTGGAATGATGAACTTTGTCTTCTTATGCCTTGAATTCAAATGGCATTTATGTGCAATAGTGCACATTCAACAAAAGGACACTCCTCAGTCAAGATGCTCACATAAAAAAAATGACTGAGGAATGTGGAATTGGTCAAAAGTTAGCCATGCCACTTGAGAGAGCAATTGTACCTTGCATAAGAAGTAAAGATACCAATCCAAAACCATTGAACCAAGTTCTTATCTTCCAATCTGAGGTTGTTCATCCAAGACAAATCCATTCTCCTATAAATATAGGTCACATTGCTTCATTCAAATCACACCAAAACAGCCATAATGCTTGTTTTCTCACAAATCCTCCTTCTTGCAAAATGCAAAGTTCTCAAAGAGTGAAAACTTGAAATTCTCAAACCAGTCCAATTCCACTCAAACCAAGCATCTAAACACTTCACATAAGCATCAAAGAAGGGATCCATAACCTCAAAACACTTTTGTAACATCAGAATCACCAAGTCAGTATCCTTTTCTCAAATTTTCTTCAAAGTTGCGGATAGGGTCGAGCCAAGTGATCCAGAGGTTTTCAATTCATTCTAATCATTGGAACACCATCCTTTGGGGTCAAGGAAGCTATCCAGATCATCATCTTGCATCTGTAACATCTACATTGCAGAATTCGATTCTCACTTGTAAGGTAAGCTTCCTCAAATCTGAACTATATGATCCATGCATCATAAATGTGTTTTCAAGTTAACAACATTTTTCTGCACTTATGTAGAGTGTTTCCCCTCAATTAATTGCTTTGTATCTATCGTGTATGGAGTTTCATAGTGTTCTTGCAAATATTAGGGTTCATCTGTTCTTCACATGATTTCTCACTCTACACTTAAAAGAAATGCAATTAATTGGTATCATTGAAATCCTTGTTAAAAAACGAGCAACTTTCATGTTTACAAAAGTCAATTTCATTGCGTATTCAGTGAGATAAGGGAGTTTTTGCAAATCTGAAAATGGAGGGTGGCACGAGGAAGAAGAAGATGGTCTTGGCGCCATTTTTCAAAATTTTGAATTTTTAAATATTTTTAATATTTTCAATTAATTTCAAAATTCATATCTCTCTCTTTTTTAATCTTTTTCAAATGACTTTTTTAAACATAAATAATTTGTACATTTTAATATTTAATTCCACAAAAAAATCAAAAATATATCTTATATTTGATATATTTTGAGTTTTTCAAAGAATTTTTTTTAATTGTTATAAACATTTTAAATAAATTCTTTTTCTTGATTTTTCAAAATCAATTGAGTTTCAAATCATCTTGTGAATTAAAACATCTATTTTCAAACATTTTTAAAAGTTCAAAACATGTTCATTAAATATATTTGGTATTTTATATCATTTTTTATCTAATTTTCTTTGAAAAAATTGTATTTTAATTAAAATTAGGATTTTTCCTTGATTTTTAATTTTCAAACTTCATTTGAAACACTCTCGGACCTCTATTAGAGTGTAAGACCCAACCCATTTTGTAAATAAATAATTTTGGGCCTCTTTCATAGTATATGTCCCAGTGCGATTTTCAAAAATAACGGTGTGTCTATTGTTTGTTCATCTGGGCCTCTCCTTGAGTATAAGCCCCACTTTTTTTCTTTTCAAACACATTTTGAGCCTCTTATAGAGTGTAAGATCCAAACCCCTTTGTACATAAATAAATTTTGGGCCTCTGCTGTAGTATAAGTCCCACAATGTCTTTCGGTATCGCAGTGTGATCACTATTTTCAAATAAGTCATCTGGACCTCTCCTTGAGTATAAGCCCCAACCTTTTGTTCATAAACTTTATTTTAAACAATAAATAAACTCCATGGACCTCTCCTTGGGTTGCAATCTCCATACCTCTATTTTTAAAATCATCTGTCTGTTTTAAACTGGTACTAGGAGGAGCATTATTCCCGATGAAACTGCTTTTAGACCACTTGGGCCTCTCTTTGAGTTATAAGCCATAAACATTCTTTTCAAATAGCAACACATTTCTCACTTAATTTAAATTTAAGTTCAAATTTTTCTCAAAACTTTCTTCAATTTCTCAAAACCTTAATCATATAGTTGTAGCCAATACAATCAATCACAATACACTTGGGTCTCTTTTCAGAGTGTAAGACCCAACATCTTTTCAATTTAATGCATACTTATTTATATACCTGTTAATTCACTTATTTATATATACTTGTGCATATCTGTCTAGAGTTTCCCCAGCAGTTAGGTCTACACTTAGGTCAAACAAAAGGATACTTCTAACTTAGTAAATAACTAGTTCCCTCATAGGAAACTTCCCTTAATACAGTATGCCTCGTCTTGGGCTTTATTCAATATGGAACAGAGAAAGGCATTATTCCCGGTGAAACTTTTCCCCATAGAGGATTAATTCTCGGTGAAACCTCTTTTGAATTTCTTCAAACCTTGGAACTGTTCAACAAAGAAAGGATTATTCCCGGTGAAACCTTTCTTGAAATTTTCTTAGGCTTGGACCCACAGGCTTCTTAGAAGTTCCCGAGCCTCCTCTTGGGCTTAGTACAAGGACCACCAAGCTCCTTAGAAGTTCCCCATAGCCTTCTTTTGGGCTTAGTACAAGGATCCAAGGGCTTCCTAAAAGCATAGGATAGAATTCAGTCATCTCTACTAAGTTCAATCCTCAAGAAAGTCAAAACTCTAAAACATCCAATCATTCAAGGGTTGACCTTCATCCCTTAAACCAAAAACCTCCTCTTGGGCATCATAAAAATATCCCTCTCCAACCAGAGTCTACCTCTTCTTAAGAGACTTGGACAGTCTCAGCCTCCTCTTGGGCTTCATACAAGTAGACTTGGAAAGTCTCACCCTCATAGTCTCCTCTTGAACTTCACACAAAAACCCTCAGGCTTCCTAAAATCATAGGATAAATCCTGATCATTTTACCAACACACCAATCCCTAGGAGAGTTAAAACCTCCAAGCTTTTAAAATTCGCCTCTAAACCCCGCTGACCCCCGACAAGGCTTAACTTTCGCCTTAAAAATCCCAGCCAGGGTCAATTTACCATCAACAAATCCCCACAGAATCAGACCCTCATGGCATCTGGTAAATCAACTCTGCTCAAATCAACAGCAAGAGTTATTCCATTTGGATCCCCCAATACAATTTATACCTTCTCCTGGATTTCAATAATCCTCAGCAAGAGTCGGCCTCCTCTTAGGCTTTATATAATGATTTTCCCAGACAGACTCAATCTTGGACTTTGTATAAGACAGATATAACACTCCCCAGAAGAATCATTTTCTTTCAGCTTCAACCTTGGGCTTTGAACAAGGCACACAAAAAAATAACACCCCCTCAGATGAGACCATAAGTCCTCTCTAGAGAAGGCTATTTCCTCTATACATCACATATCAAAACAAACAATCAAAACCCTTTTTCCAGATAATTACTGTAAGTGGCACACTTGTTGATTCAAAATCCAAGCTGGAGTCCTTCCCTTATCCTAGCTAAAACTTCTCTTTCATCTAACAGCTATAAGTGGCAAGCCTCTGGATTCTATACATCCAAGCCAATGTCCCTCTCTTAGCATGATAGATTCATAAAGTAAAAAGTGGCATTGCTCTACACTGAGTTAAAGCTTCTTCCTTCATGACATCTCTCTTATAAAGGAATTTATGGCATTACTGGATTCCATACATCCCAGTTAAAGTAATTTCTCTTTATAACCAGTTACTCAACATCTGTGATGAATATGTGAGATTTCTCCCTTTAGAGAAGACAAATTCTCTCTCAGTTACCCTTTTAGCTTCAATCTTTGGCTTTGAATAAGACATAAATACTCTGATAGCTTCAATCTTGGGCTTTGAATAAGACACCAAAAATTTTCCTCCCACAGAAATAAGAGGAACTACGATTGCTCTGATTTCCCAAATCTCTTTACGGGAATACGTAGGCATAAGATTGTGAAATCTTAGCGAGCACACAAATCAAAAATCTTAGGTCCAGTACCTTCCCAAAAACAATAGAAAAACCGAAAACAACAAAAACATTCTCTTAACCCTCCCAAAGGAGAAACTTTCCCAATCCATAGCAGATAAACACAAGAAAGTATTTCAAACAGTAGAAATACATGAAAAAGAAAGTTCCTATAGATACTCTGGGTGTTAATAGCTTCTCTTTGTATAACCAAACCCCGATCCCCGATCTCTTAGCATTTGTTAAAGAAAACACTTGCGTGCAGGGTTAGTTTAAGATATCTTCCCCTTCCTTTTAAGCTTCATAGGATAATACAAAAATCAGAAAGTAGCACCAAGTGTGGTAGGTGGTCGCGTCACCAAAAAACCGACGCTACAATCATATTTTTCTAACACTTCCATCTCTGTAAATTTCTATACCATGAATATTCTCAATAACACCTAAGTCTTTCATGTGAAACTATATTCCCACCATGATTTCCAGTTCATTTACGTCATGTAAATGATTAAAAATAATCAAAATATCATTAACATACTGTAACAAGAAAATAAAAGAACCATCATCAAAGCTCCTAACATAAACACAACAATCATACCCACACCTTCTATAGCCAATATGAATGTATGAGTGAAAGTGCTTGTACCATTTTCTTGAAGACTTCTTTAAACCATACAAAGACCTTTTTAGTTTATAAATTAGTTTACCAAGTCTAGTATCATTAAAACCCTATGGTTGGCCCACATAAATTCGTTCATCTAGATTACTGTGAAGAAATGTTATCTTCACACCCATTTACTCTAAATGCGTGTCCTGACTGGGTTCCAAGGCTAACACTACCCTAATAGAAGTATGTCTGACGACCGAATAGAAATTATTATCATAGTCAATCCTTTCTGCTATAAGTACCATTTTGCTACAAGATGAGCCTTGAACTTTTCTCCTTCTTTTTCTATTATTGATGGTTTTCTCTTGAATACCCACTTGCAATTGATGGCGTTTTCCCTTTAGGAAGATTAACAAACTCTTGTGTCTGGTTTTACTTTAAGGACCCCATCTTTTCCATCATTGCATCCATCCACTTATATTTCTCATGGCTAGCTATAGCCTCTCGAAAGGTGGATAAGTTGTCAAGTCTTCATACCCAAACCTTTCTGGTGACTTGGTTGTACAATGATCTATGTCACATACAAGAATATAATCTTGCACTCCACTTGAAACTTTAGGTATGTGATCAACTTCAGTGTTAGAGCATGATTCCTCTTGTGGTTCATGCACTACCTACATATTGTTCACTGGTGGCCAATCAACATCCAGATAAATCACCTGCTTGATAAAAGTTTATCTTTTAGATCCTGACACATTTGTTGCAACTGACTACTTCAACTGACTGCTTCAACATTAATTGCTCATACAAAATAACATCTTTGTTAATAATATCTTCTTTTTAATTAGATCTTATAACTTGAACCTAAGGGTGAGAATAGGATGGGCCGAGTAAAGCTTTGCCAAGCCTAAGTTTGGTCTACTAAAAATATCAAAGTCTAAGACTAGCCTATATCCTGTCATAGGTTTATTTTTAGGTATAAGTCTAGCCTATTTGAAGTCATGGTTGGCTTGTTAGCCTACTTAAAAACTTATTTTATTTTTGTATTTTAATTCAAAATATAATATAGAGTTAAATATGTTTCTGATCCACATAAATATCACAAACTTTACTTTTAATTCCTATAAAGAAATTCCTTCAAATAATGGACCTCATAAAATTTTTCATCCATAATTTTTTCCTCTATCGTCAACTTCATATAATGAAAGATAATATGGCATGTCATGTCACTTAATGTCAACATTATGTTTGACTAAAAAAACAAGTTAGATGGAAGGATTACAAATCTTCCTAAATTCCTTGACAGCTCTATTTCAGACGCACCACCGGCTGCAATGAAAAACATCTTTGCAACCAAACACCTAAAACACACAAAGTATTGTGCAGCCTCATCAAGCACAAGAAAATTGGATCCGCGAACAAGTACGGTTGTGATCTTTCACATATTCTTAACACTAGAAGTCTTCACAATCTTTCAATCCCCAAGAAAAAGTTCCTCCACAAGATCAGCATAACCCAACTTCTCAACACGAAAGTGTTCAATATTAGCAATAGGCAAACTAAAGAGGCATGGCTAACTTTCTTATCAAACACTAAATCCTTCACATGCTCAGTATCATCGATGGTCCTAATTAGCTTCTTCACGATCTTGACATCACGGGGATCAACCATAGAATGTGGTGCAACCACTGCATGTAAGCATAAGCTCTATAACCTTGGCAACAAAGTGTGTGCGGATGATTTTGAAGATTGAAGTTATTGTCACTGTGAGGTAGAGTTTAATGGAAAGTGGCAGGAATTTGGAGAAAAACTTAATCATATTATGTCTTTCATGCAAGCTTATTTTAAGCTGGTAGTTTATGTTCTTTTTAGTGAATTTGGTTAATCAATTTTAACTCTAGCTGCTATGTTTATTTCTAAATTTGGATGCCCTTGTGGATTGTGATACTAACTGGCGGCAGTTATTGTTAGACGAAGGCAATTGATCTAGAAGGGGGTTGAATAGATCACTTCTTTATAAATGCGAGTCAGCGCTAAAATTTGTTTTTAAAAAATATTTTGCGAAAGCGGCCGAGGATAATTCGTCTACACGAACCGAGTTACTGAGAGAATCGGATATACGTAAGCCAAATGGAACGAAAGGCTCGAAGAGAAAAATAGAATCGCAACTTAACAATTAATCAATTTTCAAAAGCACTTAATATGTTGCAATCTCCAATGAACAGTCAAAAATTAAACCAAACTTGACAATATATCAAACACCTTGTAAGCGTTCAATTTATCGAGCACTTGGAGTGCATAAAAGTCCAAGCTAAACCTTCTATAATAGTTGATGCAGAATTTTCACTAAGCACAATCCAAAATGATTGTGCAGAGGTTTTCAAATTAATTTTCTGCACTAAACTATACCATAATTTTTTTTGGTCAATTGAACGATCACAAGCATAAACAATTCGAAATATAAATGAGATAAGTAAAGAGAAACGACACCAGGTTTGTTTAGGCAGTTCCCCTTTCGTCCTCGCTTCGGGTACGTCTGCCCCCAATCCTAAAACTAGAATTGAGATATCAATAACTTGTTTGCTAATTGTTTTTACAAGAGAAAACTTATCTATCACACACTCAAGAAACTTCGTTGACGCAGATACTATGTCTTCTCTTCCCTTGATTCGAGTCAAATCAAGTGCCTCGAACTTGTTGGATGAACCTCTATTTACCGTTTCTAGATTGCAAGAACACACTGGTCTTCAATCACCTTCACTCGGCTGATTCAGATCCACACACAATTCGGTCCCCAGATCTTGTTGCACAATCCTCCGGTTAACGCTACTAGATCGACAAATCATCCGTTCTTTGATCACCTTCGCTCGGCTGAATTCAATGCACACAAGATCTGATCCAAAAACCCCCAAATCCAATTGATCTTGGAGGACAAAACCCTAGAGGATTTATTCAAGAAAAAACCCACTGAAACACTCACCCTAAACCAAGATACAACTTTATGTTTTGGACGTTATCACTTCATGATGCAGAAAATCAACAAAAATGATTATGTGTATTTGTTGAGAAAGGTGCAAGATGAAGATGACGGTGATGAGAGAAAAGTTTCAATGTATATCTTTCACTTTTTCTTGTTCATTTGAAAAAAAATGAGGAACCATGTATTTATATGATGCAAGGACCAACTGAAACTCATAACAACATTTTGAAACTTAAGAAAACCAGAAAAATGATGTACACACAGCAAGCGGTCGACCAAACAATTAATGAGGGTCAGCCTGCACTAACCCGTGGGCAATCTGCGCATGTTGGAAGACCATGCGTCGACCACTACAGGGGTCATGCGTCGACGTATGGCTGAGAAAAATGCATAATGAGAAATGCCAGTAGCATGCGTCGACCGCAGGGTAGGCGTGCGCTTACCCGAGTAAAACTCACACAATGTCAGCAATTCATAAGTCGACCGGACCTCATCTTAGGTCGACTCAAGCTTCAAAAACTCTTAAAAATTGGTTTTTCGACACGATTTCATCTATTTATGCACTATTCATACATGCCTAATACTAATACCATGATCACACACATGTAAGGGATATGCAAGACTCCACTATATGTTTAGATACCACTATATGTAAGGGAATGCCGACAATAATGAGATGATACCGTCCAAATTACAAACTACGAGCTAGTACACATTTTGACATCATTAAAATAAAGCTCAAATGAGAGACACCTTGCCCTCACAGTTATCAGAATGACTTGTTATGTGTATTGTGAGTTTTTCAATAGTTGATTATTTGATTGTGTTTATGCATTAACCTTCTATTTTAGGGTTGAATAGTGTTTCTTGGAGTTGTATGGTTGAATTATGTTGTTAGGATGTTGGTGGAAGCATCACAAGACTTAAAAATAGAGACTGTTATCATTATGTTCTGATCACTAGTGCAGGAAAAACTTTTTACATCGGGCGAAAAACACATTTTACATCGGATCTGGGTCCGATATAAAGTCAAGCAATGTAGTAAATCAAAGACATTTTACATCGGGCAATAGCCCAATGTGAAAAATACACCTACTACATCGGTTGACTGTTACGTCTGATGTGAAATATGGGTTTAGCTTTATTTTTTTTTAAATAAATGCAGATTTAACATCAGTTGCCTTTCTGGCTAGATGTAAAATGTAGGTTGTTACATCGGTTGCCTTTCTGGCCCGATGTAAAATATAGGTTTTTACATAAGTTCAAGGCGCGTTCGATGTAATATGTATGCTATCTTTCTTGACAAATTAGACTACTTTTTAGCGGAATCAAGGTGAAATCCATGTAATTTTTTTTTGGTACCTAATTTTTCATATTTTTCCAACATCACACAGACCACATTTAAGTCGCTATTTGGTATCTAATTTTTCATATTTTTCCAATCAACCTGTTAATTTCATTGCACCAAATAGCTATGATGCACATATTCTTCAAAATGAACAATTGGTTTACAAAAGTATTAATTTAGGATACACACAAGTGTACAAAATTATAAGTATGTTTACACTGTGGACTACTCCAACAACAACAAAACCAGTGAAAACATACAAAAATATCCAACTATTTATAAATCCTTTCCTACACTTGAATTACCAACATGCAATCCACAAGAAGATGAGTTGCAGCTTCAGTAGACAACACCAAAATCACATTTGCTGACAATAAATAATAACACCAATTAACATCAGTAGACAACACCAAAGTCAAGAAGCTCAAATCCGATAAATATATATATATATAGACAATTCTATATAACTCACCAGATAAAGCTTAATTTTTATATAACTCAAAGAAACATGTTGCCCAACTGAGTCGCAAATCATACAAATCATCTTGTGTTAATTCTGTTGGGTCATCAAATACCTACAATACGTAAATAACAATATAAAATTATTCTTTGAAAATTCACATTTAGTTGCAAAACACAAAGTAAATAAAAAAGTAAAGTTATTTTTATTACCTGCATCCAAGACTCAGTTACATTGGCAAATACAATATCCAACATATTTTTCATCACATAGTACCCACAATCAATAGAGTTATGTTGTCGCCTTGTCTACAAATGAATGACATAATTAGTGAATACTTATGATAAAATTAAATATAGAATTATAATTTACATCACGCTTACATTGGGTTGAATCGTACCAAGCCAGTTGCAGATAAGATCATACTCCTCTGCATAAACAAGCAAATTGATTCCATCTTCAAGGAGGGCAGGAATACCAACTTCAAGATTTTGCATCCAATCCACAAGCATAGCCTGATAAACTGTAGAACTACAAGACACAAAATCAATATCTCCAACCCCTAATGCATCCTGAACAGATCCTTGGTTCAGGAACTTTTTCATGTTCGAAAAATCATAGCAAAGACTCCCCTCACACTTCTTTCTGATGTCGTAGTACTGCAAAACAAGTATAAAATTGCTAGTCAAATTTGTGAATATGCCCACATCCATGTTCTTTCAAGACTTTGCAATCTCCATTAAATGTCAATATGTGAATTTCTTCTAACTAAGAAGCAGAATAAAAAGATTTCTTGACATTTGCTATAAATTTTATCATTTAAAATTTCTGCGACTAAGAAATTTCAAAGTAAGAGTGACAGAGTTAGTTAGGCAAATGGCTAATTATCTGCGTGCCTATCAGACCAATCATATTAAGAGTTTCACATGTTTAACCATGTTCCACACAACCTGATAAACCAGTTAATTCAACTTCGATTAGAACATTTTGTTTAGGACAGTCAAAATCCTTTCCTTTCTTCACTTCTCCCTCAACAAAGAGCTTTTTAAGAGTGGCTCTTTAACATGGTATCAGAATTTCTATGAAGTCTGTAAATAATTTTATAATTTTAGCATACTTCAGTTTGTGTCAAAATTAAGTTGTTGTTTGGCTGTCACCTATAAATTTAACCTTTGACGTTCATATGCACACTGTAAACTTAACAACATAAAGCACTACTGACATGTAAACCACACATAAGATGAAGCAAATCGGTTACCCACGTTGATATTTACAGCATGACATGATGGAATTGAATATAGTACTACAAATAAAATATGAAGCTGTGCATGCGATTTTTCCATCTGTGTCTGAAAGGATTAAAACAAGTATTAAGCAGAAACAAAACGGTGGTGAAGTGAAGTGGATTTTCCCAACTGGGGTTAAAAAAACATTCAATCAAAAACAAAAACAACACAGGCAGCTCAAAAGTATTCTGAATCAAAACCAAACTCAGTCCAAATCACGATACCTCAATGGTGAATCAAGACTGAGCAAAATCAGAGTTATGTTAAAAACTCAAACCAATATACATCGAAAATTAAAATGGAATCGGAGTTGAAGGCGAAAAGTCACCTTTAAGGTTATCCCACGCCTCCGATCACCGTGAGTACCTCCTCGCTGGAGATACGAGCCATCCACCATCGACCTTCTTCTCCGCGTACAACCACCGCACAAGCCTTTCCCTCCGTCGTGCACAACCACTACCGGCGACCTTCATCTCACCCTTCCCGCGTAGCACACTGTCAGATATGTAAGTGTATCACGTTCTTCATTTTTCTTCGCATACATTTGGGTGTTGGTTCATGTTTGTGTGGTATGAGAGTATGAGAAGAAGCAGAAAAAATAGGGGAGTTTTACTTGCTGCAACAAAGGGTAAATAAGAAGCAATAGTACCAAGAGAAAGAGTGTTTAGACTCTAGTTTTAACGCGCTATTTTTCACATCATTGGAAATAAATGTCTGATGCAAAATTCTTAAATTAAATATTTTTTACTTCATATTATTATGAAATCTGATGTAAAATCTTTTGACAAATATTTTTCATATAATATATCTTGAAATCTGATGTAAAATCATTTAACCAAATGTCTTATTTTTAGTAGTCGATACCTTTAGCTTTCTAATATTTATTAAAACTTGTAGAGATTTTTTTTGTGATATTAGGAGGGTGAAACCTAGTTACGTTGAGTACTAACTCCTATTGATATTCCATTGGTTGCTGAGTTAGGATGGATTCTTGTGAGTTGTGGCATTATTGTTATTCTTTGGCATGAAGTAAAACTCATCTTTCAAGAGTTGGTCTTGTAAAAAGGGATTAATCTATCAAAATGATTTTTAATATTATATAATGTTGTGAATTAGAATGTCTTGAAGCAAAGTATAAACGATTTCTGCATAGGCAAGAAACACACAAGGGTTAGGGTTAAATGAAAAACAAACAAGAAGAACAACAAGGATTGGTTATAACTGTTATTCTTTATTTTTTCTATAAAACAGATTACAAGTACTCAAGAATAACAAATAACTCTCTCGCCCTAATTAGGATTTGTCACACCACACTTAAGATGAGAGACTAGTATGTTATTTATAATAATACCTAAATACTAAACTAATGGGATTTTTAACAATTACCCATTACAAGCTAACTTAGGGTACAAGCTAACTTAAACAATTGGATCCTTAACACAAGGCCCAATTCGACAACTACATACTATAACACAATTCGACTACAGCATGTAGGTCTTCGACAACAGCGTGTGAGCAGACTTCGATGACATGCTTAACCTCTGTCGACAATACTAGAGTTCGATCCAATATCTCGCAAATCTCCCCCTTGAAACAAACTCTATAACATCAAGAAACAAACTAGTTTTCTTTATGCAGCTTTATCAACTGCATACAGTGGAAAAACTTGTAATTGGGCAACGTCTTGGTGATCATATCAACAACATTATGATCTAGCGGAACCTTCAGCACTTGGACTTCTCCATGCTCGATTACCCCTCTGACGAAATGCAACCTCACATCAATGTGCTTGGTTCGCTCATGATAAGCTGAATTCTTCGACAAGTGTATTGTACTTTGACTATCACATTTAACAGTGATAACTCGGCCTTGAAGTTTCAACTCCTTTGCAAAACCTTCAAGCCACAATGCTTCCTTCACAGCTTCAGTTAAGGAAATATATTCTGCTTCAGTGGTTGATAAGGCAACAACCTTTTGAAGAGTTGTTTTCCATCTAATTGTTGTGCCAATCAGAGTCGACATATCATTCGATTGCTGCTTTACTATCTTCACCCAAGGCTCCACAAAAAATTAGGACTCTATTCAGAGACCCATTTAAGTACCTTAGAATCCACTTCAATGCTTGCCAGTGAGCCTTTCCAGGATTTTCCATGTACCTGCTTACAAGACTTACTGCATATGTTATGTCGGGTCTAGTACAGACCATAATATACATCAAAGAACCCACTAGATTAGCATATGGAATACTATTCATATAAGCTCTTTCGACATCAGTACTGGGACACTGATTTATACTCAGCTTGAATTGAGGGTTTGTCGGAGTCACAGCAAGCTTTGAATTTGACATACCATACTTTTCGAGAATCTTCCGTAGGTATGCCTCTTGAGATAAGCATAATTTTGACTGCTTTCTATCTCTTTGGATTTCAATCCCAAGAATCCTGGACGCAGCTCCCAGATTCTTCATTTCGAACTCCTTATTGAGTTCAGACTTCACCCTCATTACATCTTCGACATTGTTGCTTGCTATTAGAATATCATCCACATAAAGCAACAAAATAATAAATGAATTACCCAGTCAAAATCTGAAGTAAACACAGTGGTCGAACTGACTTTTGATGAAACTTATGCGTGCCATGAACTTGTCGAATCTTCTATTCTACTGCCGAGGAGATTGTTTCAGTCCATATAAAGATCTCTTCAGCTTGCACACACAATCTTCCTTCCCTTTTTCGACATACCCTTCAGGTTGCCTCATTAAGACTATTTCATCCAAATCACCATACAAGAACGCAGTCTTCACATCATCTGTTCTAGCTCAAGGTCGAATTGTGCCACCGAGGCAAGCAACATTCGAATGGATCTGTGCTTCACAACAGGAGAGAACACATCATTGAAGTTGACACCTTCTTTCTGAGTGAACCCTCTAGCGACCAATCTTACCTTGTATCTTTTCGATGCCACTCCTTTCTTGAGTCGCCTCTTGAAACCACAAGAACATCAGATGATTTGAAGTCATCTTGAACAATGGTTTTGTTGCCATTATCCTTACCTCCATGATTTTTCAGGCGTTCAGGGCACACCTTTCTTGTGTGACCCTCCTTCTTACAATGATAACATCGAATACCAGATGCCTCGCCACTATAAGACTTCTGCTGACTTTTACCTTTCTTCTTGTCGAACTTACCATCCTTTCGCAAGAATTTTCCCTTAACGGCCAAACCTTCACCAACCGTCGAAGGTTTTTGCTCCTTTCGTTCGTTCAAGTCCTTAGAGTACAAGGTTGATTGAACTTCTTCAAAGCTCAGGGACTCCCTTCCATACAAGAGAGTTTCTTTGAAGTGAACATGTGTTCTGGGCAAAGCGCACAACAACAACAG
This sequence comes from Lathyrus tuberosus, assembly GCA_022829125.1. NCBI lineage: Eukaryota > Viridiplantae > Streptophyta > Magnoliopsida > Fabales > Fabaceae > Lathyrus > Lathyrus tuberosus. Next base: position 6,530,366 of record JALAZF010000103.1, read on the forward strand.
TGCTTGATCTTCATCATCGATCTTCACATCAATATTTTCAAGATCAACACTTTGTCTTCACTCATCTTGAATGAATATAATTCTTGCTTCAGGTAGAGTCGATTCACCAGAGATTTGGCCATGTACAAACTTTCAAGTTTCAACCATAACCCCGATATCGTAGTCTCCTTTGATACCTGTCGAAGAACCTTATCACCAAGGCTCAACAATATTGAGATGTGGGCTTTCTCTATCATGGCCGTCTTTTCTTTTTCCATTAATGCAACTCCATGGCTGCCTCTCCCTTCAACACTTCCAAACAACCCTGCTGAACCAGTAGGGCTTTCATCTTCAAGCGCCACAGACCGAAATCGTTCACTACAGTGAAATTTTCAATCTCATACTTTATTGAAGACATCTTTCTCCATGCTCACCGCACCAATTTGTTATGAATTAGGATGCCTTGAAGCAAAGTATAAACGATTTCTTTATAGGCAAGAAGAACAAACAAGAAGAACAACAGGGATTGGTTATAACTGTTATTGTTTACTTTCTCTATAAAACATGTTACAAGTACTAAAAAATAACAAATAACCCTCTCACCCTAATTAGGATTTGCCACACCACACTTAAGATGAGAGACTAGTATGTGCTATTTATAATAAAACCTAACATACTAAACTAATGGGCTTTTTAACAATTACCCATTACAAGTTATCTTAGGATACAAGCTAACTTAAACAAATTGATCCTTAACACAAGGCTCAATTCGACAACTACATACTAGAACACAATTCGACTACAGCATGTAGGTCTTCGACAACAGCATGTGAGCAGACTTCGACGACATGCTAAACCTATGTCAACAATACTAGAGTTCGATCCAATATCTCACATATAAAATTGGATTTGTGGTTGATCTCAAAGTGATTGTGTCACTTAAAAAAATTGTCATTAGTCACGTGATTTTCACGCCACAAGGTGAAAATCACGCCACTCAGTTGCCTCACGTCGCAATATGTGAGAAATTTGCCACGTGAAAATCACGCCACAAACTTACCACGTGAAAATCACACCACAAACATTACATAGATTTAATATATTATAAAAAAAAATTATATTTTTGTTTTAATATATAAAAATTAATAATTTCAATTTTTAAATTAATATAAATAAATAATAATCATTATTTATTCTAATTATATATATATATATATATATATATATATATATATATATATATATATATATATAATAGTTAAACATATTTATTAAACATAAAAAATAAAAAACTAAAATTTTTAGATTAAATATAACAAATATAGTATTTATTCTCTCTCTCTGTCTCTCTCTCTCTCTTTATATAAAAGAGTTAAAAACTAAAAAATTTGGATTTTAAAAAATAAAAAAATTATTAAAAATATTTATATGAATATAACAACAATACATACAAAAAAAATCAATTAACCCACAACTCAATATATTTTTAGTGAAGAAATCAACCCACAAAAAAATCAAACAATACATACTTTATAGTGAAGAAATCAAGTTCTTGAGTCTTTGTCAACAAATAAAATAAAAATCAAATAATAATAAAAACAAGTTATAGTTTTAACCTTAACAAAATTAATAAATATTACTACCTTTTGAATGAATGGTGGCAGACTGATCTTTGGTGGAAGAAAAATAGTGGAGCGGAGAAGAAGAAGAAGAAGAAGAATGGTGGAGGGGAGAAAGAAGAAGAAGAAAATGGTGGAGAAAGAAGAAGAGGAAAGGTAGAAAATAAGAAGTGAAAATAGATTTTGGAAAACTGATAATGTTTGGAGAAGAGCAAATTTGCCACGTAAAAATCAAGCCATAAACTTACCACGTGAAAATCACACCACAAATGTCAGCGTGTCAGAAATTTGCCACGTGAAAATTACGCCACAAACATAAAAGTTGTCAGCTCAATCAATTCAACCAGTCAACATTTCTCACTCAAATTTTTTTAATTTTTTAAATTTTGGTTAGAGAGGTGAAATACATGGCAAAACTAGTTTTTTGAAAATTTTACAATTCCCTGCATATAGGGCTGAAAATGAGTCAAGTCGAGTAGAACTCGCCTCAGCTCGACTTGACACATTAAGAATTAGTTCTACTCAAATCTCGGTTTGAGTTCGACACAAGTTTTTTTTAAGCTCTAACTCAACTCGTTATAAGTTCACGAATAACTCGGTTCAACTTGCTTGTTTCACGGACTTAAAAGCCATTTTTTAAAGTATATTTTTTTTATGTATTTGACATTTTAAATTAATATTTTTTAAAAGAAAATATTAAAATAAAATGAAAGTTATCAGATTGGAATTTAACTTTATCTAAAAAATTTACTAATTCAAAAACTACACAACTTTAAAAAAGAATCAATAACTTTTTCTCTGGCACTAAAGGTTGACTCTGAAGCCACAGTAGATATTGGAATGGCAAGAACATGTGTTGTCATATGGGATACCACTCTATATTTTCCAACGTTAGATTAAAAGAAAATATATGGATAAGATTTGGAGTAAATCGTTAAACATACTCGTAAAGACAATATAATACTTCTCAAAATTGAGTTGACTCATGAACCTAACGAGTCGAACTATGTATAGTTCAAGTTCAACTCATTTAGTTAATGAACTTAGTTTTCGCTCATATTAAGCTCATTTGGTTCATGAACCAAGTTCAACGATTTAATTGTTGAACCGAGTTCCGAACTATTTCTGAGTTGGTTCGGTTCATTGCCAGCCCTACCCGCATGTGAAAACCTTACGTTTATTTTTTTAAATATTTAGTGACGTGATTTTCACGTCGCAACCTTCCTTTTTAGCCACGTGAATTTTACATCACTAAATCATGTGACTGGTGACAACTTTTGTTGTAGTGCATTCATATCCTGTATAGCAACATTATTTTAGAAGGAATTTAGGGAGGTCTGTAACTCCCTGTAATCTAACGCATTTTTTTTAGTCAAACATGACGTTGACTTTGAGTGACATGGCATGTCATGTCAACTTTCGTTAGAGGAAGTAGACGACAAAAATCAAAAGTATGGTGAAAATTTTTAAGAGTAACATTATTCTAATGAATTTTTTATAGAGACTAAAAACAAAGTTTGAGATATTTAAGGGGTCACAAAATATTTAACCCTACAATATATAATATAATAATAATAATAATAAAATTATTCATATTTATTTAAATATGTCGGTCTAATAGGCTTAAAAGTTTTTTTTATGGCTTGATGTCTGTAGCATTTTTAACTAAATAGACTTGTAAAAAACCATAGGCCTTTTCTATTTTAAAAAAGTCTGGCCTTACCTGGGCATATGTTGGCTAGGCCGTAAGGTCCTGTTAGTTGGTCTGACCTATTTTTACCTTTACTTAAACCCCTTCACACCTTTTGTGTAGCCAAAAAAGACACATTTCTTCGACTTTGAATCAAGTTTAGATCGATCTTCACTAGATATATCCACATAAGTTGGACACTAAAAAATCCTCAAAATTTTAAGATCAACAAGATTACTTGCCCATACCTCCTTTGCAACATTCTCATCCAATGAAGTCAGTGGTGATATGTTGATAAGATATCACACTGTGTTAAATGCATCTTCCCAAAAACATTTTGATAATACAACAAGAGACATCTTTTCATTTCAGTTACAAACCTATTCATTTTCTTTGTCACACCATTTTGATGGGGTGTCTTACGAACTGAGGAATATCTTTGAATATCGTGTTCTTCACAGAACCTCTTAAAACTTAAATCAGTGTACTATGTCCTATTATGTGACCGCAAATACTTTATTTTTCTGCCTCTTCGATTCTCTATCTCTGTCTCCCACAACTTGAATTTGGTAAAGACTTATGATTTCTACTTTAAGAAATATACCCAAATTTTGCGAGAAAAATCATTTGTGGAAGTCACAAGAATACCTATAACCACTATTAGAAACTTCTTTGGTAGGCTCCCACACGTCAAAATGCACATAGTCTAAAATTTCCTCTGTTTTTGTTTTACGATCTTGAACCGAACACGACATTATTTACCAAGTATATTATACTTGAACAAATCGAGCTTGCAGCTATAGTCAATCTTTATTAACGTAATTCGGTTAATGGTGTTATAATAAATATATATATATATGTGTGTGTGTTACCGAGTTTATTTTTTTTTCCTTTGTAATAAAAAAAGCTGCCAATTTTATCTTAAATATGTTAGTGGTTCCTATAAATAATCCAAAATCTATTGTTAGTCCCTATAATATTTTTCTTCAAAGAATAATCCTGCTAAAGTTTTTCGTCCCTATTTTTCGTCTCAGCCGTTTATTTGACTTAACAGAAGCTTACGTGGACGATCAGGTGACAATTTTTTTAAAAATTTGATAAATAAGTAATTTCCACGTGTGAAAATCTTTTACAATTAGTTGACATGTCATTATTTATTATTTATTATTAACAAATTGCATAATCATTTGGGAATGGGAACGTTTTATTCTTCATCTTCGTAACCTAATTCATCATCTTCTTCTTGTAGCTCAGTCTCTATTGTCGTCGTAATCAAATTCCTCTTCTTCATAACCTAATTCTTCATCTTCTCCTTCAAATTTTTGTCACGTCGTCTTGCAAAACGTGTTATGAAACTCATCTCCATGTCTTCGTCCTCTGTGATATATCATCGAGGATGAAATTGTGGTTGTGAAACTCATATAATGTCATACATCTGCAAGAACTATCACAATAAAGGTATGCTCTTCTGGAGATGTCTATTTTGGCAGAGTGAAGATAGTTGTGATCTATTCACATGGGATGAAATTTTGGTTGAAGAAGATGTTAATGGTGTTGAAAAGGCAGATGTCAACAAGTTGAAGGATTTGGAGATTATTGAACTGTTGAGGGGTTGTATGAAGGTTTAAAGAATAAGAACATGAAGTTGTAGTCGAAATTGAAATCAGAGGCATATGTTGGGAATATCAAGATCTTGTGTTTTTTTAGTTTCTCTTATGATTAATATATGCCTTATAACTAAGTGCAATTTTTTAACTAGATCTGTGTTAGTGTTATGTAAGTTTGTTTAATGAATGTAATCATTGTGTTTTAATGGAATTGTGTTGAATTTGACTTAATGATTCTATAATTTTAACAAATTAGGCCCTGAGTGTGGTATATATTTTGATAGACATTATGGCAGATTATACCTAAAATTTGGCAGTTTTGCTTAAATAGACAGATTACGCCTAAAATATGGTAGAGTTTTGGACAAAAATTGGACAGACAATGCCTGAATTTATGGCACAAAATCAGAGGATGCTTAAAATTTGACAGCAATTGTAAAACTAAAAACACCAAATTATTCATTAATGATAAAATACAACTTGGTAAAGCTTAATATAAAATACATAGTAGCATTATTAAAACACAAAGTAGCTTAATTCTTGTAGCATTATCAAAATACAAAGCACCGCTCATAGATTGTAGCATAACCAAAATACATAGTAGCTTAATTCTTGTAGCATTATTAAAACACAAAGTATTGCTCATAGATTGTAGCATAAACAAAACACATAGTACAACCAAAAGACATAACCAAAATACATAGATAAATTTCAACTTCAAAATATATTCAGCACTTCAAATTCCCTCGTCGTCTTCATTGAGTTAAGCCCTTGTGAATTTCATCTCAACTTTTCATTCTCCTAGCACTCTTACTTGGTCATATTGAGGTATCCTCTTCAGTGATTACAATTGGATATTTTGGATGTTTTTCAGGCCTCGTGATGTCTTTTGTTTTGAGAGTCATGATGCCTTTTGGGTTAACTTGGTTCTAGTGTAGTATAATTTGTTTGTTCATCTTGCATGTCCTAGAATTGTGTCCTTACTCTAAACATGTCTTGTACCTATGGCTAGTATATGTTCTTTGCCATTTAGTTTTGTTTGATTCACCAGGTTGCCTTCTATGAAGCTTTTTTTGCCTCCCTGGCCCTCATTTGAACATTGGAGGGAAAATCATAGGATCATAGGATCATTGGTCATGGCTCATTTATTCCAATCAAATCCTAACAGTTACATGAACATGTTTGATTAGCCAAGTTAACCACAAAGTTATCAGTAAACATGACATGGGTAACTTTGAATGTCAAAGGTCGTGCATAAGTTGCAGTCCAACTTGCACTCTTTTTTATCTCTCTATCTAATGTCTTAAGTAGTTTTGACATGATGTTTCCCTTATACTCATTAACTTTTTCTCTTAAGGTTGCACAAATTAACAACATATGCAAAAACTAACAACATATGTAGAAAATCAAGGATTACAACACACTTTAAAGTAAAATACAAACCCTATACAAATATTCAATAAAAAATTAATATATAAATTTAAACATGTGGACCTACCTCTGATTCAACGTTGAGGGACCACAGATCGCGGCAAGGACCACAAGGAAGCACCTTTCAAGACCATATTTTCAATGCACAGTTTGGGACCACAACACAAAAGAGACTTAATCTGAAACGCGATAAACTTTGAAACACCTGCATACAAATCCAAATGAATCGATTAGTGCTACAATGTTCAAATTGAACCAACTGGAAACATTCGCTTGAAGAAGATAAGAGGAATAGAAAACTTTTGACACATGGCATACACTTGAATAAGAGAGGGATACTTTCACTTGAATAAGAGAAAGACATTAAGGTTTTTCTTTCAATGAAATCATCATATTTTTATCTCATATTAGACAAATAGTTTCTAACTACGTGGCTTTTTTTTATTTGTCAACAATATTTAAAAAATAAATAATTGTCATTTAATCGTCTGCGTAAGCTTCTGTTACGACAAATGTACGGTAGGGACAAAAAATAGGGACGAAAAAATTTATGAAGACCATCTTTTAAAGGAAAATATTATAGGACTAAAACTAGATTTTTGGTTATTTATGGGGATTAAATATATATTAAACCCTTAAATATATTTTAAACAAAATATTAATAATAATTAGAGTAATGTTAACATGTGCCTCAACAGCATAAGTTAAGAGTTAAATGAAGAAACTTTTTTTTTAAATACTATATTATTTTAATTAAAAATTAATAATGAATTTTTTCATTATTTTTAACAACAAATTTTCCATTTAATTACATAGAAAGCATATTAATGATATCATCAATTTTTATTAATTTTATATGATTTACATAAAAAAAATATTTAATTTTATTAAAAGAATCTTATATTAAAAATAGGTACAATAATACTCACGAAACCGCTTTAGACATAAACGGTATTGAGAGGGCACGTGATTATATTAATCGGAAACAAGTTTACATGCTTGATTAAGATAATATATACAAGTTAGGTTAATGAAATCTATTCTTGATATGTCTTGTTAAACAAACATTTTTCTAGAATTTACTCTTTGTTACTAAAATTTGTGACAACTTATGACACCAAACAAACAACTTTTGAAAACCTTACTTAAAACTCTTTGAACTATAGAACGACAAGTGATATCACTACAATCCTGTGGAGACGATAAAACACTTTCACCACCTTATATGCTTTTCAACAATTGTATACATGATTTGTATAAATTAATGCATATATAAAAATTATTGTTGAAAGTTAATTGGATAAGAGGTTTATATAAATTTATTGATATTGCATTAGCATAGTTGATCGGTGGAAGATTTATATAAATTAATAATATAAAATAATCGTGAACAATTTGGTACCCTTGAATTTAATTGAATTATTCAATCAAATAATAATATTTAATGTCATATCACATTTTTATTTTATTTTATTTAAAAAAATAAAAATTTAAACTAATTTACATTAAAGTATTGATATTCAACTAAAATTCATGGGTATTTAAGAATTTACTTAAAATAATATCAGTAATAAAAAATATTAAATAAAAAAAATTAGAGTATAAGAGATGCATAAGTAATGAAGTTAGTATAGCAAAATTTATAGAGTAATATTGAAAAAGAGCAAAGTAATAATAATAATAATAATAATAGTAATAATAATAATTAAATGTTATCAATATCATTTTAGAGTAAATTAAATGTTATTGAATCATAAAGTAAAAGAAAGTGAGAGAAAAAGAAAATAGAAAATGGTTAAATTTTTGTTATTTATGCTTAGAAAAAATAAAAAGGGAAATAGAAAATAGAAAGAGAAAAAGTTAAATGAAAGTGAGAAAGCATTCTTTTAAAATTCGGACAGGTCATCGAACCGATGACGGTATTAGGTCAGTGGTTCATTGGTCAAACCACTGAATCACTGGTCGAACCACGTGACTAAACCGGATAAAACCAAAAAATTCAGTTGAATAAATTTGTCAATAGAACAAAATTATATAGGTATTAAACCGGTCGAACTGGATGACTCAGTGTTTAAAAAAAATCATTGAAACCTAAAAAACTTAAAATATCATAATAAAAATAATTGATTTAAAAATTTAATCAAAGTATTAATCTCAAATATAAACTTATGTTTGTTGTCAATCAAACATGCATTACCTTTTACTTTATGCAACACCCCAGTCCAACTAATAGAAATCAATGATATCAATCACATAGGAAAGAAAATAGAGTATGTTCAAATTCCGCAACCTATCAATGCTGTAATACTGCAATAGCCTCTAGTTAAAGAAAAGAATATCTATTTGGGTATTTGCGTTGGTGACAATCATAGAAGAGTCAATTTTTGGAGGTCGTTTGTCGACACGTTCAGATCCAAATTATCCAATTGAAAGGCAAGATGTTATCCATGGGCGGCAGAATCACACCCATCAATTATGTGTCAACTAACCTTCCCATGCACCATTTGTCTTTCTTCAAAGCGTCGGCGACAATTCTAAAATAGTTGGTGTCTATCCAAAGGAAATTTATTTGGTCGGGCTATACTGATGCATCTAAGATGTCTTGGGTTAGTTGGACGGCGATATGCAAACCAAAGGAGCAAGAAGTAAAGGATATAAGCGCTTTTAATCATGATTTATTGTCAAAGTGGATTTGGATAATCATTCAAGAAAACTGTGCAGTCTGGCAGCCCCTGCTATGAGACAAATACGGTGATCTCGTCCACAATTTAATTCTGAATATTAATACTAACAACAACATACTTGTTTCCTTGTGGTGAAGGGATATTCGCAACTTGGTCGTGTATTTGGAGGATGATGGTTTTTCGCGTCAACTGTCGTGCAAATTAGGTTCTGGTGCTTGTATTTCTTTTTGGCATTCGTGTTGGATAGAGGCGAATCCATTATGCAGGTCTTTTCCAAATCTTTTAACTTTTTGCCTATAAAAATGTTACTGTGTTTGACATGGGTGATTGGGTTGGGGAGTTTTGGTCTTGGAGCATGGGTGTGCAAGAAATCGATCTTAATGCAGAATTGCGTGGGGCAGTAACGAATTTACTATCACTGCTGACGGGTATTGAGCCAAGGGTAGGGGTGGACGATTTGTTTTCTTGGGCCAACACTGCTTCGAACCTATTCTCCGCCAAATCGAGGTACGGGTTCTTAAGAAAGGCGTGCAATGTAGATGATTTAGATATTATTCCCAAGACCGTTTTGGATCTTGTTCAGCATTCGAATATCCATATGAAAGTGAAGATCCACTGGTGGCGGTTGTTTTTAAATAGGCTTCCAACTCGTTTCAACCTAGCGGCCAGGGGAATAATTTCTAACCCCCGTGATCTAGTCTGCGTCTTTTGTTTTAAAAGTATTGAATCCGTTTATCACTTGTTCGTAACGTGTCCTAAAACTCGTCGAGTTTGGAGGTATGTTGCAAAATAGATTGAAGTCTCGCTGCTAAATTCAAAAACTTGCTACGATCATTTAATGGAATGTTTTTGAAGGTGGTTGGAATTACATTGAATGGCAATGCTTGCCTTATTTGGTTCTGTACGATTTGGTGTATTTGGTGGCAACGCAATTGTTCTGGACTGGGCCGAGGCTGCCCAACAGTCAAGCAGGCCCAACCCATATAGCATGGGGAGGCCCACTAAGACCTCTCCGCGGGGCCCTTGATTGCTGCAAGCAGCCCAACGTCCCCCCGAGCATTGTGCAGTGTCGGGCATCCAGGTCACACAGGCCAGGAGGACCTCGCATCCCTGCGGAGAGGTACCTCCTCGACATACCAGCTTCTCCCCCGCGAGAATGCCACATACCACACCTCGGCAGACATGGTCCCTCCCCGCGAGGACATGCCCATCGTACGGCTGGTTGGTCCTCGACACAGAAGACTCCTCCCCCGCGAGGAGTGCCTAACGGTCCGTACCACGTGGACACGTTCCAAGTAACCTCCCACTTCCGCAGGATTCGGTCTGCCCTAATCCCGGAAATCTAGGAACGGTTACCCCAGGGCGAAGACCACGTGCTGGTCTTCACTACGCCACGTAAGCCCTGGCAGTTACTTGGATTGGGCCTGACAATCCAGCCCAACGCAAGTAACCGTTGGCCCCGCGCTGGGGGCTCTCTATAAATACTCTCTCACTTGAGAGGGTCAGGTTAAGTCACTTTTTCACTCTTTGTATTTGCTGTTACTCTGTGCACTCCCTAACTTGAGCGTCGGAGTACCTTGCAGGTACACCCCCCCCCCCCCCCCGCCGTACTTTAACCTCACCAGAGCCGGAGCTCAACGGATGTCGTTGGCCACCTGTAACTGTCTGATCCAGGTACGATCAGTGGCGCCGACTGTGGGGAACTTTATAAGCTTCCCCGTTTTCTCCTCGATAAACCAAAGCTTCCTCTATTCATCACCATGGCCAATCCGACCGTCAACCAGGCTCTGGACACCGTGCTCGCGCAACTGGAGAACGGGAACCACCGTGAGGACGCCGTCATCCTCCACGGCGACGAAGGCGACATCCGGGACGGGCGGACCGCCTCCCCGGACTCACAGGATGCGACGATCAACGTCGTCCGCACGGACGACCAGCAAACCCCTCTCCAGCCAGTGGCTCCGCCGCCCAACGCGGACCCAAGTACCGTGGCCCTATTTGCGTTGATCAACCAGACCAATCAGCTGATCGCGCAGTAGAACACCAGAATTGAAGCCTTGGAGCATGGACGTGCACGACGATCTTCCCCGCGAAGACATCGTCGCCCCCAGTCACCTCGCCTCTCTCCTTCCCCGTGAAGGACCCCTTCCGAAGATTCTCGGACACCGTCGCCCGTACGCCATGGTCGTCGACAGCGTCTCGAGCGCCCCCAGCCGGCAATCACCCAGAAACGCCCTCGTTCCCCTCCCCGGAAGGAACCCAGGGCCTCCGCCACCTCCAAGAAGTCCAAGCAGACCGAAGAGAGACCAAAGAACCGGTCGAGGAACTCTCCTCCACGGCACCATCGATCACCTTCGAGATCCCCGGCTGATAGCGACGACGAGGACCAAAGGACCCCCTTGTCGTGGGAAATCATGGACGCCCCAATCCCTCCAGGCATGGAGAAACCTCCACACTTGGGGACCTATGACGGGCTGACCGACCCCGACGATCACGTGGAGAATTTCGAAGCGATGCTCGACTTTCGAAACGTCAGGGGAGCCATCAGGTGCCGGCTGTTCCCCACTACCTTACGGAAGGGAGCCATGACGTGGTACAAGGGCCTGGAACCTGGTTCGATCACGTCGTGGAAGCAGCTGAAACAACGCTTCACCAAACACTTCACCGCATCTCGTCGACACCCCAAGACAGAGGCTGCCCTAGAGAAAATCTTCCAAGGAAGGAACGAATCCCTCCGAAATTACATTGAGAGGTTTAACAAGGAAGCCGTCGAGGTCCACACGACCGACGACATGAAGAAATACTTAATTATTCACGGACTACGCGCCGGGTCGGACTTTGCCAAATCCATCGGCCTCCGTAGACCCAGGCGTCTCGAAGACCTTCTCGCGCGACCCCAGAAGTACATCGAACTCGAAGAGACGGAAGCAGCCCAGATCGCTCTGGAGACAAGACGCAGAGAAGGCCCCCGCGGCCACAAAGACGATGACGCTTCTCCCCGACGGGGAGGAGAAAAGAAGAAAGAAAACCGCAATCGAGATCCCCGGGAACAGCGCGGGCCAGCTGGCCGATTCACGGAGTACACGCCGCTCAACACTACCCGGTCTCGGATCCTCTCAGACTTCCAGAATTCCGAGTTTGTGAAAGGAGGAGTTCGCTTCCCGAAGCCTGCGGTTCCCAAACCAAACGTTGACAAATCTAAGTACTGCAGGTTCCACAGAAGCCACGGGCATGTCACCGAGGATTGCATCCACCTCAAGGATGCCATTGAGATTCTCATCAAAGAAGGGCACTTGAAGAAATATGCCCAGCAGAATGGTCCTCCTCGTACCAGCTCGAAGGAATCGCAGAACGTCGAGGAGACAACACCTCCTCCCGCCGACAGCCAGCTTCAGGTCGCCCTCAGCGTCACTCGGCCCGAGGACTTCTTCGTTCCCCCAATCATCGAGGGCGAAGAGGCAATCCGCAACATGTGGGCGACCTTCCCCGACGAAGGCCCCGTCACGGCCCGTAGTACCTGGGAAGGCTTCCCCAAAGCAATGGTTATCTCCGGAGGAGACCCCGGGTAAATATCGGTAGGGTCGATCAAACGAAAGTTTGACGAACTGGAATCCGCGACATCGTCAAAGGCGACCACCCTCGAGAAAGTGCGCGGAAACTCCAACCCCATCATCTTCTACCTCGAAGAACTGCCCGGGGGAGCACCAAACGCCACTATTCCCCTCCTGGTCAGGGCCCAAATGGCGAACTTTGACGTCCGAAGAATCCTAGTCGACCAGGGGAGCTCGGTCGACATCATGTATTCTCATCTGTTTGGAACCCTTCAGCTGGACGAGAGGCATTTGACCCCATACGTCGGGTCCGACCTACAGGGGTTCAATGGATCCACCACCAGACCATGGGGTTACGTGGAGCTGATGGTTACGTTCGGGGCCGAAGACACGGCCCGACAGGTAAAGATCCGTTTCCTGGTGGTGGAATGCCCATCCCTCTACAACTGCATCCTCGGAAGGACCACCCTTGCTGAACTCACGGCGGTCCCGTCAATGGTCCATCTCAAAATGAAGTACTACACGAGGAGAGGACGGGTAGTGACGATGCACGGGGACATTGACGCGGCTAGGAGATGCTTCGATGCCGCCGTCAAGGGCCTAAGTTCCATTGGTCCCAAACCTAAGGCCGTGGCCAAACCACCCCAAGACGTCGGACAGATACCTCTCCCGCGCGTCAACGCGGTCGACCTCGACAGCAGGTTCTCCGGCGAGCCCAATGAAGACAGAATCGAAGACCACGACCACCGGGCGGAAAACAACGGGCAACCTCTCCACCCAATACGCCCCATCCCAGATGGAGAGTTCGAGCTTGTGGCCGTCGGAAGCAGTCCAGATCGCAACGTGAAGATCGGCACCAGGATCCCCGACCTAGCCAAAGAGCAGCTTAAAGCATGTCTGAGGGAGAACGCTGACCTCTTCGCGTGGAGTGCATCCGAGATGCCTGGCCTCGACCCCGAGGTGGCTTGCCATCAGCTCGCAGTAGATCCGGCCGCTAGGGCCGTAGCACAGCGTAGGCGCAAGCAGTCTCCCGAGAAAGCGGAGGCTGCTGAGAAAGCTGTAAAAGACCTCCTAGAGGCAAATTTTATTTCGGAAGCCAAATACACGACATGGCTGTCCAACGTTGTACTTGTTAAGAAAAATAATGGAAAATGGAGAATGTGCGTTGATTATACGGATCTTAACCGGGCTTGCCCAAAAGACTGTTACCCCTTGCCTAACATCGACCAACTGGTCGACAATTCTGCAGGTTACAAACTACTGTCTTTCATGGACGCCTATTCAGGATACAACCAAATTCCCATGGACAAGGTCGACAAGCAACACACGGCCTTCATGACCGCGTCGGGCAACTACTACTACAATGTAATGCCTTTCGGTCTGAAGAATGCCGGTGCGACCTACCAGCGGATGATGAACAAGGTCTTTCGAACTGAAATAGGAGACATGCTCGAAGTCTACATGGACGACATGATCGTCAAGTCCGCAGAAGAGGTCGACCACGCCGCGCACCTCAAGAAGGTGTTCGATACGGCGAGAAGATGCCGTATGAGGTTTAATCCCGACAAATGCACCTTCGGTGTCCGGGCAGGAAAGTTCCTCGGATTTTACCTCACGGAACGAGGAATCGAGGCAAACCCCGACAAGTGCAGAGCCTTTTCCGAGCTCCCTACTCCGGGCTCGAAGAAGTCAATACAATCATTGAACGGAATGCTCACCGCCCTTTCCCGTTTCGTCGCCAAATCCGCACAGTACGCACTCCCCTTTTTCAAACTCCTCCGGCAAAAAGCAGAGTTTGAGTGGAGCGAGGAATGCGAACAAGCGCTCGCACATTTGAAGCAAGTCCTATCGCAACCACCGGTCCTCTCGCGACCCGAGAACGGGGAAACACTCTTCCTGTATTTTGCGATCACGAGCGAAGCGGTCAGCGCCGTCCTCATTCGGGAAACACCAGACGGACAGAAGCCAGTTTACTTCACGAGCAAAGCCCTCCAAGGCCCCGAGCTCAGGTACCAACAGATCGAGAAAGTCACACTGGGCCTCATCACCGCGGCCAGAAGACTCCGCCACTACTTCCTTGCCCATACCGTCGTCGTGAGGACCAACCAGCCGATCAGGCAACTCCTCGGACGACCAGATATGGCGGGGAGGATGCTCAGGTGGTCGCTCGAGCTAGCCGAATTCGACATCCAATACGAAGGGAGGAAAGCCTTGAAGGCGCAAGTACTGGCCGACTTCGTAGCGGAGATGACCGTCCCAGAACCCTCAGCCAACGGGTCGCAGAAATGGACAATATATGTCGACGGAGCATCCAGCCCGAAAGGAAGCGGAGCGGGAATCATCCTCGAAAACGAGGAAGGCATCCTCATCGAGGTGTCCCTCGAACTGGCTTTCCCGACTTCGAATAACCAAGCCGAATACGAGGCCTTCCTTGCGGGACTCAGGCTGGCTGAGGACCTTGGCGCCAAGGAGGTCAAGCTATTCACCGATTCCCAGCTCGTAGCCTCGCAAGTCCGAGGAGAGTACCAAGCCAAGAACGACAGTCTCATAGAATACTTGGACTTGGTAAAGGAGAAGATGAAGAAGTTCACCTCGGCAGAAGTGACTCACATTCCCCGGGAGCATAATGCCCGGGCAGACGTCCTGTCAAAATTAGCAAGCACGAAAAAGAAAGGCGGAAACAAGTCCGTCATACAAGAGGTCCTTTCCCACCCGAGCGTCGATAAACCTGGTATGGTTTCGAATATCAACGCCATCGGGGACGGCGGCTGCTGGATGACCCCGGTATACGAATACCTCACGACGGGCAAACTGCCCGAAGACCCCAAAGAAGCTAGAATGGTCAAGAGACGGGCATGCTCGTACACTATAGTCGAGGATAAGCTATACCGGCGAGGATTCTCTATTCCCCTCCTCAGATGTATCGAAGATACCAAGGTCCCCGGCATACTCCAGGAGATCCACGAGGGAATCAATGCGCAGCACCTAGGCGGACGATCGCTAGCTCGGAAAGCACTCCGGGCAGGATATTACTGGCCGACCATGCAACAAGACGCCAAGGAGCACGTCAAGAAGTGCGATAAATGCCAGCGGCATGGGGACATGCACCTCGCTCCCCCTAGTGAACTCACGACGCTATCCTCCCCGTGGCCGTTCGCATGGTGGGGGATGGATATCCTCGGGCCTTTCGTCCAGGGGTCGTATCAAAACAAATACCTCATCGTCGGGGTAGATTACTTCACAAAGTGGATTGAAGCAGAAGCATTGGCCAAAATCACTGCTTTTAACATACTTCGTTTCTACAAAAGAAATATCCTCGCCCGGTTCGGAGTGCCTCAAGCCATCGTCACAGACAACGGAACCCAGTTCACCGACAGGAACTTCCAAGACTTCGTCACAAAACTAGGCACGAAGCAGCACTTCACGTCGGTCGAGCACCCTCAAACGAACGGGCAGGCTGAGGCCGCGAACAGAGTGATCCTTCGAGGATTAAGAAGATGACTGGGCGACGCCAAACAACGGTGGGTCAAAGAGCTACACAGCGTTCTCTGGGCCTACCGAACAACCCCACACTCCACGACCGGGGAGACCCCCTTCCGTTTGACTTATGGAACGGAGGCAGTGATCCCCGTGGAGATCAGAGAACCCTCGAGGAGGACGGAAGCCCCCCTCGACGGGAACACGAACGATGAAGCCTTGAGGGAAGAACTCGACTTCGTGGAGGAAACACGCTCGGGCGCTTCCCTCCGAGAGGCGTCACTTAAACAAAAAATAACACCGCGTTATAATGACAGTGTCATTAAACGTGATTTTCAGGTGGGCACCCTCGTCCTACGAAGGAACCAGAAAGACTCGCGAGAAGGCAAACTCGCCGCGAACTGGGAGGGCCCGTACCGCGTCCGCGCGAAAACGGGGACAGGAGCCTATTTCCTCGAAAATCTGCACGGGGAAGAACTTGCTCGACCATGGAACGCTGAAAAGCTGAAACAATATTACAGTTAAACACTGCCCGCGGATGACTAGCACCGCGATACGGGGACGCGCTGGGGTACAAGCGCGACACCCCTATAAGAACACGATGATCAGAGACCGCGTTGTGTGTGCGCGAGGACATTTGATCCGGCGGGGATACCTCGATCGAGGCCCACCGTCGTCGTGCCAACCGGGCATAACACCCAGCTCGCGATGGGAAGTTCATGCCACGAGACTAGGGCCTCGACCGAGCTCTTAGCCTCGTTGAAGGTCGGAGTACTCCTCCGGCCGCCCGACCAGCTCTCCACGCGGTCAGGGACGATCAAGGTCGAGCAAATCCCGAAGCCTTATTACTCGGGCAAAAGTAAAGTATAAAACAATAAAGTATAACAAACACCACGTCACACACAGAAAATTAACAGACATTATAAAGTACGAATAGCGGGCAAAACACTTGGTCCAAAAAGTTACAAATATAAGCCCACAGGCCGGGCGAAAATAACCATTGTGCAAAAAGTACATCAGCTAAGCCCACAAGCCGGGCGAAACAAAACGGCTCGCAGGCCGACCAAAACAAAGATAAAAACCTACTCAGCTGCGGTCCCGTCGGGCTCCTCGTGCGCATGAATGTCGTTCTCCCGCAGAGGATACACGATCTGGCCATCCACCACCTCGGCGTCGGGGTCGATCCCTTCGACGACAAGGTCGGGGTTGAGAACCCGAAGCTGCGCCACGGCACTGCGGAAACCTATACCCGCGGTTTCGATAGAATCATCCTCGGACACTCGGAGATCCTGCTCAAGCTTCCGGAGCTGCGCCACAAACGCCGCACGAGTGGTCAGGAGTTTGTCCTCCTCAGTCTCCCCTTCGGCTGGCCGCACCGCATCTTCCAGCTCGGCAATTCTTACCTTAAGCCGCTTCTCCTCCAATTCCAGCTCAGCGATTCGGGCAAGGTGGCTCTTCTTTGTCTCCTCGGCGTCCTTAAGCTTGGCCTCGACCAATTGTTGCTGCTTGCCTTGCTCTTTGTTCAGATCTCGGCACTCTTTTAGCTCCTTGCGCATGCCGAGCATCTCAGCGCCCAAGGTATCCAGTGCCTCCTGCAGGCGGGCCAGTTCAGCAGCAGGGCGGGTCTCGTCATTTAGAATGAGGGCAGTCGAGCAGATACGCATGACGGCCGACAGGTCCTCAAAAAGCATCTTCCTCCTCACTTCAGGTGCGGTCCCCAGCACGGTTTGGATCTCGGAGGGAAGGGAGCGAGGATAAGTGACCTCGGAGAAGAAGTGAGGTTTTTGATGGCAGGGGGGAAGCTCAAAGCTGGAAGAAACCGGGGGACTATCTTCACCACCCAGGTCGACGACCTCCGCAACGCGCTGCCTCTTCGGAGTCCCTTGGGTAGCCGGGGATTGGCTTCCCGCAGGAGTTGTGCGGTCACCCTTGATCCCCGATACAGAGGCAACAGGCTGGGACAGAGTGGATCCGTCGAGGGCAGCGGCCGAGGAAACACCCTCGTGCGGGGCCCCGGAGGGAGCAACTTCCTGATCTTTGGAGCGCGACGCTTCTTCCCGGGCCTGCGCTTCCCGGGCCCTCTTCGCTTTCAGTTTCTTCAACCTCTCCTCGGCTCCGGCCATTGTTCCTGCAAAAGAAAGCGTTAGTAAAGCGAGAAACACAGATACGAGGAAGAAATAAAACCAGGGCGTTTCACCACCTAACAATTCGATGGCCTCCTCGTCGGAGAAGGTCTCGAGCAGAACGCGGGGGTTTATCAGGCGACGTTCTTTCTTCACCTGCCCATCTGCACCTGTTATAGGCTGGCCGTCCAGCGTCTCATGTCGAGCCTCTGAAAAGCTGTCGACGAAAGCTACAATTTTATCGTAGGCTTCCCGCTCGTAGGCCTCCATCTGAACGGGTTTCGTTTTATACTTGTCAACTCCCTTCTTAAAGTGTTCCTCCGTCCAGTACAGAGGAAACTTCGGCATCAGCACCTCCTCGGAACGGCCGTCGACCTCGCGGGTGACTTTCCGGTACAATGAATATACCACCTCGAGGGTGACCGGCTTCACATAGAAATAGCGGAACTTGAAATCCCGGATGGAATCCAAGTAAGTGTGGAACAACGCCTTGCTTTGCTTGAAGGACACCCAGCCGTGTCGGCCTCCGACCGACGACCGTTGGAGGTGGAATATGCGGAAGAAAAGGCGAACGGTCGGCACGATCTCCAAATATTTGCATACGAGCTCGAAAGCCCGGATGAAGGCCAGCGAGTTCGGATGAATCTGCGAAGGGGCCAACTTCAACCAGTCAAAGATCCCTTCCTGTAAATCCGTGAAAGGCAGCCTCCACCCCGCCTTCTCGAACATAAACTCGTATAAGGGGACTCGCATTCCCCGGTAAGTTGAGCATATCCGGTGATGCTCCTTAGGACGAAAAACCTTCCAGGATTGGCCACTTCCGATTAGTCGGTGCTCGACGGTGCAAAAAGCATCGTCCACATCGGGGTACACGAAGATGGACGACATCTCCAGGGCTTCGTTACAGACCCAATCCTCGAGCGGCCTCTCTTGCGGAAAGGCCATGTGAGCCATGGGGGACTCGGGCTGGTCGTCGTCGTTTTCCTCGAAATATCCTACGGCCACTTCCGCAGCCAAATCGTCCATTTACCTGAAAAGTAGAAGGAAACGGTGAATTCGATTGGTCGTATCAAATTCACCCCTCCACCGCTGTTCAAGCGAACGGGCGAGGAAGGGGCAAGGCTTTCTAAACTCCCCGACGCGATCGGCCGAGGATCAACTTGCCCACCGGGGAACTCATCGTCTCCCCGGAAGGTTCTTCCCCGTGTCCCCGCGGCACTAACAAATATTCTGATTATTAAGGACCCCGAGACATTCAACAGGTCCCCGACGTGTTCGTTCCTGATCCCCGAGATATTCATCAAAAGTGAGCAAAGCTCTTCGCACTCTCTCCCTCCACAACTAAAGATTCCCGCCGTATTCGCCAGGAATCCCTTCATTTCTCATGGGAATATCATCAACCCACCAAGGAAACGTCCAACCCTAGTTAAAATTGAAGAAAAACGCAAAATAAAGGTCCGGTTTGAAGCAAATACCTGGTAAGCGGCGGTGTAGGGTTCCGGCACAGAGGTTTCCGGCTCTTGTACGGCGGCGAACGGCAGTCCTAGCGGAGGAAATGCTTCCGGCAGAGGGTGCCCGGCGATTGACGAGGGCGAGCTACGACGGACGAGGTTAGAGAGAGAGGGAGAAAGTTTCTTGAGAGAGAAGCGGAAAAGTGAAGAATGAGCGAGGGGAGCGGCTTTTATAGGCAATTCTCGCGAGACCCGAGGGGCGTAGGGCACTCAAGTGCGCTACCCTAGCCAGCCGCCCTAGCCCCCCTAGGTAATGATGGCAGGTGACACGTGGCACGCATGCAATCACCCGTCTCCCCACGCGTATCGTTTCGGTTTCCCCAGCGCTTTGAATCCGAAGCCCTTCATCTCCCCGACCATACAACCGGACACATCTGTCCGACTCCCGACACTCACCCGGCCGAATGAATTTCGCATAGGATATCGACCTCCTCGGTTCCATCTCTTAGCGTATCCTCGACATATAATAACCCTTAAGTCATCACTCTGCCACCTCAGAGCAACGACTTGGGGGGCTCCTGTTCTGGACTGGGCCGAGGCTGCCCAACAGTCGAGCAGGCCCAACCCATATAGCATGGGGAGGCCCACTAAGACCTCTCCGCGGGGCCCTTGATTGCTGCAAGCAGCCCAACGTCCCCCCGAGCATTGTGCAGTGTCGGACATCCAGGTCACACAGGCCAGGAGGACCTCGCATCCCTGCGGAGAGGTACCTCCTCGACATACCAGCTTCTCCCCCGCGAGAATGCCACATACCACACCTCGGCAGACATGGTCCCTCCCCGCGAGGACATGCCCATTGTACGGCTGGTTGGTCCTCGACACAAAAGACTCCTCCCCCGCGAGGAGTGCCTAACGGTCCGTACCACGTGGACACGTTCCAAGTAACCTCCCACTTCCGCAGGATTCGGTCTGCCCTAATCCCAGAAATCTAGGAACGGTTACCCCAGGGCGAAGACCACGTGCTGGTCTTCACTACGCCACGTAAGCCCTGGCAGTTACTTGGATTGGGCCTGACAATCCAGCCCAACGCAAGTAACCGTTGGCCCCGCGCTGGGGGCTCTCTATAAATACTCTCTCACTTGAGAGGGTCAGGTTAAGTCACTTTTTCACTCTTTGTATTTGCTGTTACTCTGTGCACTCCCTAACTTGAGCGTCGGAGTACCTTGCAGGTACACCCCCCCCCCCCCCCGCCGTACTTCAACCTCACCAGAGCCGGAGCTCAACGGACGTCGTTGGCCACCTGTAACTGTCTGATCCAGGTACGATCAGCAATCAAATTCTGTTTAACGACGGTTTCAGTCGCCCGGAGGAACTTTTTCATAGAATTGTGCTCACGTCTAGATGGTGGTTAGCTATTAGCTCTAAACAGAGAATTTCGTGTAATTTTTACGAATGGTTTCATTCTCCTCTCGATTTTTTGTAAAATAAATTAGATCTTCCCTGTACTATCTATTTAGAATACTCCATGTATTCTTCCTGAGCTAATATATTATGATTATTAAAAAAAAATATCAATTTTCTCTTATATTTTTTATTTTTATTTTTTTTAATAATGAAAAATGACGTCGTTTTTAATTTTTTTTAAAAGCATTTAAACCGTCGGTTTTTACTAATTTACACCGGTTTTTATCAGTTCAATTACATATTCGATCCAACAATTAAACTAAACCGGTTACCACTTCGGTTCCCGGTTTAATCGGTCCTACCGGTTGGCCCGGTCCAGTTTTTAAAACTATGTGAGAAAGTGTGGAAAAATGAAATTTAAGAAAAATTTGAAATTTGAAAAACAATTTTGCAAGAAATTTGAAAAGCAATTTTACCACTTGTTAATTTAGAAATGAAATAATTGATTCATTAGATAATTACTTAATAGTCCTTAATGTAATATAAATAATATTAACACTAAATAATACTTTAGGACTTTTGGTAGTATGTTATTTTAATGGATAAATAGTTGATGTTAACATGTGCTTCAAGACGACAAGTTAAGAGTTAAACTAAAAAATATCTTTAAAATTATGTATTATTTTAATTAAAAAATTAAATATTAATTTTTTCATTATTTTTTTCAACACAAATTTTTCATTTTTAGATTTATTATAATTAATTACATAGAAAGCATATTAATGATATCATCAATTTTTATTAATTGTATGCGATTTACATAAAAAAAAAATATTTATTTAATTTTATTGAAAGAATCTTATATTTAAAATAGGTAATATTCCAACTGAGAAAATTAATTTGATTACGGAAAATATGTAAGCCGCAGAAATACTTAAAGTAAGGGTCAAAGATATTATTAATAAGCATGGATTATATTAGAAGAAGAAAAAATAATAACTTTTCTGATTTCCGACACAATGTATGGCCCATTTTCTGCAAAAACTAACATGAACAAGATGCTTCTATCTTTTGTTTATATGCTAACTTAATGATGCTGTTTTCTTACTGTATTAAATAAAACCTCCAGAAAATATATTATTTTCCTTTCACCAAAACTAAAATAATCTATCAAATTCAAAATACAAATAACCAGTCAAATTAATCAACAATCAATTTCAAAGCATCTTTGATTCAATTTTGACAGGTAAGAATTTACCTTATACAGTTTTTTTTTTTTCATATTCATCTGCATAATTATAATTATATGATTGATTATTTATTATTATTGTACTGAAAGTAAATATTAAAAAAAAAATGTGTCATAGATCTATCTATATTATATATAGCCTTTATTGTTAATTTTTCAGAGATGGTTTCAAAAGCAGTTATAGTGTTACTCATAGGTCTTCTGGGAATGGTTTATCAAGGAACTCAACTTCCTCCACCAAACAGTAATGATTCAGTTGATGCTGATGAAAACTGTGATGTGGTTTTATCAAGGATTAAGCTCAGTGATGGAAGGTATCTTGCTTATAGAGAAATGGGTGTTGCAAAGGATAAAGCAAAACATAGCATCATTGTTGTTCATGGATTTGGAAGTTCTAAAGATATGAACTTTCCGGCGTCACAGGTATTAATTGTCCTTGATTTCATTTTAGTTGAATTTCAATATGTTGATCTGAGATTGTTTATGTGAAATGGTGAAATAAGGGGTTTAGATCTTAATTTTAAGGGGAATGAGTGGAAATTGATGTGAAATGTTGGGGATGATATGCAATATGCACAAATGATGGTTTGAAATTGCGCATCCGCAATTGGGGCTGGAGTAATGTTGTTGCAATAGTTTCTGCAACAGCATCGGATCGTATTTGCTGTGTGATTTAAATCGTATTAAAAACCACATAAGACAAATTTGGTCTAGTTAGTTTAGTTCTTCTTGCCTAAAATTAAAGTTTTAAATATTTATATTCCAATTTTTTCAGATTTAATATAAAATCTTAACTTTACGTAGCAAACAACTGTAATGACCGCAATTGTAACAACTGCAACTACAATTGCATCTGCATCCGCAATTTAAAAATATGGCACAAATCCTTACACGTAGTAGTTTTATTCAGATACTTAGAGTTAGATACAATCCAAAGGTTTCCGTGAGTGTTTGCGCTAACTCGATCCTATAAGAGTGATGGCCACACTTTGAGTATGACTCGTAGTTTGACGAAAAGTGGGCAGGTCGCTACAGGTTGAGGATAGTTTCGTAAAATAGACTGCAGTATTAGTTTAATAAAAAATCACTGCAGTCAGAAGTCGGTACAATTGGTCGAACTCTAGACTTATGGTGCCTCAATTGTCTATAATGGCATGAAAACAATTTGATTTTTTAAGGGAATGTCAATGTAATTTTCTCTAATTATCCAATGAGTGGTAAACTGTAATTGATTCTGGATTTTGTTGCATCTTTTCATCACATGAGACGAAGACATGCATAGAAGTTGCACTGCATCCGTTAAATATGATAACGAAAATGACACTGACATTGAATCTACAGGAACTAATAGATGAACTAGGAGTATATATTCTGCATTATGATCGAGCTGGTTATGGACAAAGTGATCCAAATCCGAAACGCACACTGAAAAGTGAAGCACTTGACATTGAAGAACTTGCTGATCAGTTACAAATAGGATCAAAGTTTTATGTGATTGGAGTTTCAATGGGATCACATGCTACCTGGAGTTGTCTCAACTATATCCCTAACAGGTAAATTGCAAACTCAAATTAGTGACTGTAATTGCGAATTAGTGAAAATATAGGGTCCAAAAGTGCATTTTAGTCGAATATTTATATAATTCTATGTTCTGTTTATGTTAAAAATGCGATATTAATTTGACTACAAGTTCAACATTTGTGAAGGCTAGCTGGTGTGGCAATGATAGCACCAATCATCAACTATGAATGGCCTTCCCTTCCAAAGAGTCTTGTAAAGGATGATTATAGAAAGAAACTTATCAAGATAGCTATGTGGCTTGCGAGGTATTCGCCTCGATTGTTACACTGGTGGGTGACCCAAACGTGGCTCCCTTCAAATTCTGTCATAGAGAAAAACCCAGCATTCTTCAACAAAAGAGATATTGAAATTTTAGAGAGAATTCCCGGGTTTCCAATGCTTACTAAGGTAAATTACATGTTTCTTTCAACTAGTTTAAAGTGTCGTAGTAATGTTTATATCACGGTCGCATCATAGCCCTGAAATCGATGTCTAATATGGTTGATACAACTTCAATCATGGTTGCAGCAGCATAGGTTGTAGCACCATAAAAAATATTGATGTTGCAGATTAAATTGCAATCACAGTATTTTGAAACTTGTACTATAACTAATATCAGTGCCGTCTTTGAAGACATGCAAAACGGGCTACTGCACATGGCCCAAAATTTGTCACGGTTAAACTGTGGCTAAATAGGATCTCATAAAATATTGCCACGGTTAAATCGTGGTTAAATAGGCTTCTATTTGTTTTTCTTGGTTAAAGCACGGCTCACCTGCACAGCACGTCCAAAAACTTGAGACGACTCTGACTAATATTTTAAAAATCCGATCGGAGATTGAACTGGTGAGACCTTTGTTTGCAGTTCAATTGATTGAACCGTACAACTAATAAATAAATTAGTAAGTACTAATAAAAATAAATGAGCTTAACCAACCAAGGTCCAACCCAGTTCAATTTGATTCTAAGAGACTGAGAACCGACCCTAGTTGAACCAATTGGCTGACCGACTGGTTCCCGGTTGAAGCGGTTAATCCAGTCCGATTCATAAAACATTGGTAATACTTTTTCTGTGATGGTAAATGTGATGATTGTATGTATGTTCCTATTTACAGGAAAAGCTGAGGGACCAAGTTGTTTTTGACACTCTAAGGGGTGATTGGATGATTGCCTTTGGAAAGTGGGAATTTGATCCTATGAAGCTTAGTAATCCATTCCCCGACAAAAACAGAAGTCCAGTTCACATTTGGCAAGGCTATGAAGATAAAGTAGTCCCCTCTCAAATTCAAAATTTCATTTCAGAAAAGCTACCATGGATACAATATCATGAAGTTATAGATGGTGGCCATTTGATTGTACATTATAGCGGCTTAGGTGAGGCAATTTTGAAGGCACTTTTACTTGGAGAAGAAGATATTTCATATAAACCTAAATCATCAGTATCTGTATCTTGATTTGTAATGATATATGGTCATAATCCAATATGTTTATTGTTGGTTTATTTTTTAGGAGAATGTTAGACATATGTAAATTACGTTTATTGGTTGAAAAGAGGAAAAATAACATAGAACAAAAGTATATTGTCATTTTTTAAATATATGTTAGCAACATTTTTGTTATCACTGTTAAGAAAGTGAGTTCAGTAGTAGATTTCAATATGAAATTTGTTAGAAGTTTCTTACTTTAGTTACCATACATCTATGTTTAGTTCAAATGAGGGGGAGAGAAAGGGAGAGATTTTAATGAAGGGAAGGGGAGGAAGCTGAGGGATTTTTTTTAATTATATATATGTTTGGTTCAAAAGAGGAGAGAGGAGAGGAAGAGAAGAGAGATTTTACTTAAAAACTAGTAAGAAACCCGTGCGATGGATTCACATTACATGTCTACCAAATTATAATTTGTAAATTTTGAATTCATTCTTCAATTGGTTAACATTGACATAGTTACAAATATATGCTAATAATATGCACCAACTTTTAAGCATTTATTCGTACTTATAATAAATCGTACAACCGATTCTCTAACTTCAATTATATAAAACAACAGCAAGAGAAATATTTAAAAGATGGACATCAAAATGAACACTCTACAACTGGTATCTCATAGATACGTTTACATCTACCCGTGAATTCAGATAAGTTAACAAAACTCAGTTGAATCCAGATGAGTTAATTTTAAAACTTTAGATTTGAATAAAATCATTTTTCCAATCAAAATAACATTACTTTTTAGATATTAGTCAATTTTTTCAAACCTAAAATTTATAACTGCTTCCGTCAGATATCAATTTTAAATCCTTATTATTATATCATATTTACAATTTTTACAAACCTTCAATATATGACAGCAACCCGTCAAATTACAGTTATAAATGAATATCTACACTCCATGGTATCTTAAAAATAAAAGTAAATTGATACGTTTAATAATATTAAATCTGTTTGATTTTGTCTACCAAACTATCATTTGTAAAGTTTGAATTCATTCTTCAATTGGTTAACATTCACATAGTTACAAATATATACTAATAATATGCGCCAACTTTTAACTGTAGTAAGAGAAATGTTTAAAAGATGGGTTAACAAAACTCATAGATACGTTTACATCTACCCGTGAATCCAGATGAGTTAACAAAACTCAGTTGAATCCAGATGAGTTAATTTTAAAACTACAAATTTGAATAAAATCATTTTTCCAATTCAAATAACATTACTTTTTAGATATTAGTCAATTTTTCTATACCTAAAATTTATAACAGCTTCCCGTCAAATATCAGTTTTAAAATCTTCTTATTATATCATATTTACAATTTTTACAAACCTACAATATATATGACAGCTCCCCGTCAAATTTCAGTTATAAATGAATATCTACACTCCATGGTATCTTGAAAATAAAAGTAAATTGATACGTTTAATAATATTAAATATGTTTGATTCTGTCTACCAAACCATCATTTGTAAAGTTTGAATTCATTCTTCAATTGGTTAACATTGACATGGTTACAAATATATGCTAATAATATGCACAACTTTTTAACATTGATTCGTACTTACAATAAATCATACAGTCGATTATCTAACTTCAATTATATAAAACAGCAATAAGAGAAATATTTAAAAGATGGACATTAAAATGAACAGTCTACAGCTGGTATCTTATAAATACGTTTACATCTACCCGTGAATCCAGATAAGTTACAAAACTTAGTTGAATCTAGAAGAGTTAATTCTAAAACTACCGATTTGAATAAAATCATTTTTCCAATTCAAAGAACATTACTTTTTCGATATTAGTCAATTTTTCCAAACCTAAAATTTATAACAGATTCCCGTCAAATATCAGTTTTAAATCCTTCTTATTATATCATATTTATAATTTTTACAAACCTACAATATATGACAGCTCTCCGTCAAATTTAATTGATTTAATATTTTATAGATTAAATGACATTATTAGTTATAATGATCAGATTTTTAATAAATTAAAAAGAAAGTTTTTAATTCCAAAATGGTTTTGGCTTTTGGGTTTTTCACGTAGTGTAATTTGTGGTCAATATTATTTTTTAGTATAAATGCTATTTATATTTTTTTAGTTATAATGATCAAATATTTATATTTTTTTTAGTATAAATGTTAACATTTTATCATTAAAAAAGCTAATATTTATTAAGCCTGCTTTATTTTTTCTTTAAACAAAAATTATATTCTATTTATCTGATGAATTCATGAATATGTGTAACTTTAATATAAACACCTGTATTCTATTTTGCATATTTTAAATAAAAAGGTAAATAAATTCAAAAATGTCAAATATATATTAATATGTGCAACTTTTAATCATGCTCTAATGCATCGCTGCATTCACTATAGCAGCCATCTGAAAAAGGAAAACACATATGTTAATCATGTAGACAACAAAGTGGATTACATGCTCATAGAAAGAAATCAAATAATCATGAACACCAATACATTTCCAAATTAGAAAATCAGCAAGTTTAAGAATAAAATCACAACCTTCATTTTCTTGCCAAAACAAACCATAAACATATTCCTTTGAAATTCAATCATCATAAATCATGTTCCAAACCAAATCATCATCAATCAAACATTCAATACAGTGAAGACAAAAATCCAGGAAACCACATTTCAATTACCACTTAAAACCACCATTGATACTCATATAATCTCTATCAATTACCTTTATTATCCCTACAAAAAAACCACTACAATACAACCATACACCATAACCTATAGTCTTTGCAGTAGAAAAACCAAATGCCTCCCAATGGATCTGGTTTACTCCCCGGTGATAATCACCCGATTGGCTAGCCTTCATTGAAAATGGTTCTTGTGAAACTTTTGAAGCACCTCAAGTGGAACAATTATGTGCATTGTCTATTCTTCTCCTCCAAATGATATTACACCAGAAGCAGTAAACGACCTTAAAAAAAATAAGTAAACATTGTAAACTCATATAATTGACTCAAGGACTTAATTTGGCCAGAGTTATATATTCTTTTTGTTAGATTTGCAGTGAATTCCATAAAACAAAAATAAAAATACTATACACATGATTTCTTCCCAAAGATACCTCTTCTCTATCCTTCAACCCCTATATAACAAAGATACCTCTTTTTGTTAGATTTGCAGTGAATTCCATAAACTCAACCATTTTTATACCAGGCTTTCATGAAATCTTAGATAGTAGATATACTATGAATCCCCATAGTAGAGACAGTAGCCATACCACTCCAAAAAATATGGAGAAAGCATAGATGTAACTGATCCAAATCAGATATATTGTGGTGAAAATCGTAAGAAAGATAAATTGATGACCAAACAGACCATTTGGATAACGCGACAACATTTATAGACTTAGTGTCAGCACATGAGCAGTAAGTTGGTCAGTAAGTTCTCTGATTTGTTCTGATGATCCACGCTCGAAAAATTAAACACAAATCAGAATACATTAGGCATACCAATAACAAAAACACTACACAAATTTTAAAGTCAAAAGAGCAGACCATGGTTTTCTCTTCCACCGAAGCAGTCTCAAGTTTCCGTTGGATAAAACGGCTTCCGTACTGATCAGCACTGTAAAAGAAAATAAAGAAAAAAGAGTTATATAAAATGTTAAAAGTCGAGAAGAAAATATAGTATTATGAGATGATTCAACACATGGACAGTCAAAACATGTAATAAATAAAAAGATTATTAAAGGCAAAAAGCTTACAATCTCACATTTTCTTTTTCTTTTTCTTTTTACTTGGTGATGGATTTACTTGGTCTTTAAAAACTCATTCATTTTTGTAGGAAATTATCCTTTAAAACTACACTTATGCTTATAAACCATTTTGAACATATTCATTCCAAATCTTTTAGGAACATTAAACCAAAATAAAATTTATGGGTGCCCGTGTGAATTTAAGAGGAGGTCAAATTGAATACTGTTGATACTGAAGCTTTTAACGGTATTGCGGAAATCATGCTCTAATGCATCGCTGCATTCACTATAGCAGCCATCTGAAAAAGGAAAACACATATCGTTAATCATGTAGACAACAAAGTGGATTACATGCTCATGGAAAGAAATCAAATAATCATGAACACCAATACATTTCCAAATTAGAAAATCAGCAAGTTTAAGCATAAAATCACAACCTTCATTTTCTTGCCAAAACAAACCATAAACATATTCCTTTGAAATTCAATCATCATAAATCATGTTCCAAACCAAATCATCATCAATCAAACATTCAATACAGTGAAGACAAAAATCCAGGAAACCACATTTCAATTACCACTTCAAACCACCATTGATACTCATATAATCTCTAAACAATTACCAAAACATGATCACAAGCTAAGACAAAATAAATAAATAAAGAATAAAAAAGAATTAATGGCTAGTGCATGATAGAATATACAATAACATCAAACAACTCAAATTATAATACACCAAATGTCAATTGCAAATAATAATATTCTAATAAAATAGAACTTCACAAAAGCCAATGATGCTAGATAATACTGTAAGTACATTTGTAACAGAGATAACCAATGCACATGTTAAAGCTTTGGAGGTTCAATCCTACACCAGGAAAAATATCCTCTCATATTTTTGTGTAATACATTAACTCTGTCCCTTGATCTACCAGAGCTCTTGTGTAGACTAACTTCCCAGTATCAACAGAAGTCTCCAAAGCCTCGGCAGTGGTCACCATGCCTGCGCCCGTTCCATTACTGCCTCTATCACCAAATGCATCAAATGAGGTTTGGCCTCCAATTTAGTATTGATTCATGTTCCAGATGTGGTTTGGCCTTGCCGATCTTAAGATGAAAAATATATTATTTGGTTATTTTCGATTTCAAGGTGTACATTTGTTAGTTTACTTAAAGCTTTAGGCGTTGTCTTAGACAACATGAAAGTATCTCATAAATATCTTAGATAATCTTATAGGATAAGTTTTTTTATCATCGGGCATCTCAGACTCTCTCTTAAGAACATGGTGGTAAACACGGTAAATGTAAAACCCTAAAACTTACCCTATAACTTATCCTGTAACTATCTCTTCCCAGTTAATGTAAAAACCCTATAAATTCAACAATCAGAATTGAGCTTTCACAAATTTAAATGACTAACATTGAAAGGTGACTTCACTAAGTTCATTACCATGTAATTCCCAAAACCATAGCACAAAATTTTGCATTTATACCTGTATATTAACATTTGTGTCCCAACCTCTTGTATAGAGACATTTTTCCTACATACTCATAGCAAAAATGGCACCACTATGCAATGTTTTGGAAGTCATGAACACGCCACTCCAAACCTAACCAAGCAAAAAAATTAAAGAGATGTTACCTAACAATGCCAGGAGACGATTATATGGAGATAAGTGTATAAGTGGCCTACAATTAATTAATCATTTAATGGGAAGGAACACAAATCAATAAAAGCAATAAACCTTTATGCATCCATTCTCATATGCTGCAACCAGAAAATTCCTAATGCCAGTAATAGCCAGGATAGACTTCATCTCTCTAGACAAATCTTCCCCTAGTACCGCCAACGGGGACATTGAATCTCGTTCTTCGCGTAATCTTCACCCTTTTCCATATTGCTCTTCATAAGTTTTAAGTAGAGATTGCCATGCCTGAAACAAAAGAAAACAAATTAAAACAAAAATTTAAACTATAAAACTTTTGAGATCACATTACCAAAAGAAAGAAGAAGAAATTCAGCTGGGGCATTTCATCGAACACTTGGTATGCGACGGTAAAATAACAATCTTTCCACCATTTCAAAAGCTATAACTTGATCAGAAAATCAACAACAACAATCCATAGCACATGAAACATCTGAAACGGAATCAGAAGCTAATCAAAATCAAAAAAATTTGGAACAAATCGAAGTTGAATCAAGCAAATAAATCGTAATCATACCTTCGAATCAAGCAAAACCATCTCCAGATGCTATTTGTTGGAGGAACTCGTGACACTCCATAAATGTTTACACCGAACATCTATCTTCCACAAATCCTTCATATCATCAATATCCCTAACGGCTTCAATCGGACGAAACATAGCTTATCAGAATGTTGAAAGAACAACAGACTTAGATAAAGAAGAATGAACCAATACAGGAGTATAGGGTAAAAGGGGACGAAGCATTAGAAGATGAAGAGTTGAGATGTTCTCATTCCAAGGTAGTTTAATAAGGTGTAGTTACTCGTGCAATTACCCGTGCAACTGTTGATATTTCAAGAAAAGTGTTGTTTCAATATCCAATAATAATAAAACATAAAATAAATAAAGAGAAAAGCTTTAATTTTTTAATTAAAAATTAGAAAAAAAAACTTATGATTGCCACATCAGATGCATTTATTGTGGGATGCATAAGATTAGAGATAGTTTGCAAAAGACTAATATGTCCCTGGAATAAGAAAAGTTTTAGTTGTTAATCAAATGATTAGTTTTAGTAATTCCAGGTACTATTCTTTTAATAGATAGATATTGATATGTTTGATTCACGAAAGGGAGGAGATTTTATTAATAATTTATATTTTTATTCTTATGATCTTATATAAATGATATGATATTTAAAAATGAAAATTTCATAATAATTTTTTAACAATAAAATTTTTATATAGGTGATTCAAAAAGTCATAACTTCGTTAAAAAAAATTGAGTATATTTAATTTGTATTATAACTCTCGGACACAAATTAAACTATAAATTTATAAGAGCAGCTCCAACGATGGATTTTTTACGTAATGCTCCTGTGCAGAAAACGAAGCAGATCGTTTAATGTTGATGGGAGTTAGGCAAGCTGACCAACCATACCATTGCAATGCAACGGTCCCTTAAATAAAACAATAATAAAATTGAAAAAATACCAATCAGCAACAACTACTTTTTTTATAACATTTTAATTGATTATAAATAAGTCAATTTAAAAAAATTTACACAAATTTTCTCTCACATTTTTATTTTCTCTTAAATTTTTAATTTTTCTCTCACAATTTTATCACTTTACTCTTAATTTTTAAATTTTTATCTTACAATTTTTCTCATTAGCCTTTATTTGACAATATATTTTATCAAAATTTTTATCTTTTTAATTCAAAATTAATATTATTTAGGTCAAATGGATCCTAATCAATATAATGTTCAACCGTCTACGTTCAATTTCATCCAAAATTATATAAATCATAATCCTCAAATTTCTCAATTCTCATCGATGACAACAAATTTCCCCACATTTTTTCCGTCACCAAACAATCCAAATATGTATCATAAACCTCAAATAAATACTCATGGGATGAAATTTTTTCGTCATGAACCGGAAACACCGATTGGATTTATGTTCGAATATCAAGTTTGATGCAAGGGGATTAACAATTACTACCAAAACTAGGGTTCACCATTGAATAAACATAAAACTAACGAAGAAAGTAAATTCTGATTAATTCTCTACTCTTTCATAAAATCCAAGGTGACTTAAATACAAACAGCACAATGCTGGATTAGCTAAATGGGCTAGGCCCAAAAGATGAAAATAGCTAAACTTAATATTGCTGAATAAAATAACTCAATTTATCACATAATCATTTAAATATATGGGCCTTCTTCTATTTCGACTGGGCCTGCTATCACTACTATCCGGCCCAATAACAACCTTGTCCTCAAGGTTGGAGGTATAAGAGGATTGGGCTGGATGAAAAACGGAAACCCACTTGAAGGGTGTTTGATCAATAGAATGGGTCGGACTAACTGAAGAGAGAGGAAGAGTTGCAAGTGGGGCGGTGGGAGTCTTTGCATGCGTTACAGTTGTACCGCACTGAGAAGTAATAACGCCACGTGTTTTGAGTTGGGAGATGAGAGTGGCATTGGAAGTTGTGTTGTCACGTGAAGGAGTAAGTATAACAGGTAGAATATCTGATGGCCTATATTGTTTAGAAAGAGAATCCAATGAATTGGATGGTTGGGATTGTAAGTTAAGGGGTGTAGTGGGATAGTCTATTGAAGTAGATGTCGTATTTGTTCCCAATACATCAGAGTACTTGACCATATCACTTATCACATTGCGTTTTTCAAACTCAGAGTTCTTTCCTCTCACACTTGTATCTTGTTCTAAGTTCTTCAAACCCTTTGTAAAACTCTCCTTCTTTTCACTTTGATTTAATTTACTCGTGTTCCCATTTAATGTTACATGTTGAGTCTGAGTTAAAGAATCATGAGGAGCCATGGTGTTTGTAGAGTCTGTGTTGTCTTCATCAAGAGCATGGAGTTCTAGAGGAATCAGAGTGAAGTGGATATTAGGATCCGTTCCATGGTAAGCTCAAAGTTGAGAAACATGAACTACTGGATGGATCCTTGAGGATAGAGGAAGATCCAGATGGTACGCCACCTTTCCGATCCGGCGAAGAATCTTGAAGGGTCCAAAATAGCGCTTGGAGAGCTTCTGAGAGCCACGACGTTGAATTGAAGTTTGGAGATATGGTTGGAGGCGAAGTAAAACCAAGTCTCCCTCCTAAAAGGTACAGTCAACTCTTTTTTGATTACTCTGAGTTTCCATTCTTTGCCTGCTTCTGTTAAGATTAAGTTTGAGTGTTTGTAAGATTTTGTCTCGTTGTTGCAGGGACATTTCTAAGGGCAAGGTGGTGGTCGAACCACGACGGTAGCTGGGAAAAAAAGGAGGTGGTCGTCCATAGAGCGCTTCAAACGGAGAGATGTTTATGGACGAGTGGTGAGCGGGGTTATACCAAAACTCTGCCAAATGTAAGTAACTGAACCATTTTTTTGGATTTTCACTGATAAACACCTTAAGTATGTTTCGAGACATCTATTAACTACCTCTATTTGACCATCAGTCTCGGGGTGGTAAGCGGAGCTGTACTTCAGTGTGGTGCCCTGTGCTCGAAAAAGCTATTTCCAAAAGGTACTAAGAAATAGTGGGTCACGACATATCTCAACAGAGAAACAGAGTGCCAAATCCTTTGCTGAAAACTTGGTGGGAAGTGCAATGAAGTGGCAAAATTTGGTTAATCTGTCGCAGACAACCCAGATCACTGTATGTCCAAAGGAGGTGGGTAGGTGAGTAATAAAATTCATTCTTAACTCATCCCATACAAGTGATGGTGTATTTAATGGTTGTAGTAGTCCTTGCTTCTTCGTAGGCATGTATTTGTTTTGTTGACAAGTTACACTTTTTTTAACAAATTCTTTGGTGTCTTTGTAAATGCCAGGCCAGAGGAACGAGGAAGAGATACGAGCCAAGGTGGGTTGAAGACCAGAGTGACCCGCTGATGGTGTAGAATGGTATTCAGTGAGCATAGTTTTTCGAAGGTCTTGAGTAGCAGGTATAAAGATTCTATCCTTGTAAAATAGAAGTTCATCCTTAGCATGAAAAAGATTTTGCATTGAAGTGTCAGTTTGGGCTTTCTGCATAAGAAGCTTGCCTTCAGAAGTGGACTCATAGAACTTTTTTAGTTGTGTCAGGAGAAGCGGAACTGGCGAAGAGATGGAGAAGAACATGGTTGATTCCTCACTTTGTTTCCGACTCAGAGCATCAGCAACTTAATTAGCTTTTCCAGGTTTGTAAAAAATCTCGAAATGAAATCCTTGTAATTTGGCAGCCCACTTCTGCTGTTCATGAGTTTGAATAGTCTGTACTAACAAATTCTTTAAACTCTTTTGGTCATTATAAATATGGAACTTTCTTCCAATCAAATACTGACGCCACTTCTTTACAGACTCTGTAATTGCATACATTTCCCGGACATACACCGAAGATGCTTGTAACCTGGAACAAAGCTTCTTGCTGAAGAAGGCCAAAGGATGACCTTGCTGGGACAACACTGCTCCGATAGCTAGCGCAGATACATCAGTCTCAAGGACAAAGACTTGGGAGAAATCAGGAAGACTTAGAACAGGAGTTTTAGTTATTTTTGTTTTTAAAATTGTAAAAGCTGGCTCAGCTGATGTACTCCAATGTAACTTAGTGGAACTCAATAAATCGGTGAGAGGAGCGGCGAGAGAGACGTAGTGACGAACAAAACGTCGATAAAAGTCGGTGAGGCCTAAAAAAACCCTGAGAGCCGTGAGTGAACGAGGCGTAGGCAAATCCAAGATATCTTGAGTCTTAGTAGGATCTGGGGTGACACCTTCACTTGAAATGATATGGCCTAAATAATCAACACTAGGAACAACAAAAACACATTTTGATAATTTGGCATAAAATTAATGGGATAAGAGCAAATCTAAAATCAACTTTAAATGCTGAGCATGTTCAGTAATGCAGGAACTATAGATCAATATATCATCAAAGAAAACTAAAACAAACCAGCGTAGAAAAGGGCAAAGTAAATCATTCATAGCTGATTGAAAGGAACTAGGAGCGTTAGTTGGGCCAAATGGCATCACTAGGAACTCATAGTGTCCGTCAAAGGTTCTGAAAGCAGTTTTATGTGTATCCTCTGGTGTGACCCTAATTTGGTGATATCTGGATCGAAGATCGATCTTGGAAAAAATAGTTGTTGATCCTAATTCATCAAAGATTTCATCTATAGTGGGTATAGGGAAACGGTCTCGGACTGTGACAGCATTAAGGGCGCGGTAATCCACACAGAACCGCCAACTACCATCTTTTTTTCTAACCAATAGGACTGGTGAAGAGTAAGGGTTGTTGCTGGGTTTAATAATACCCTCCTGAAGCATGTCTTGAATTATGGTTGCCATGGCGTCTTTTTGGGAATGAGGATATCTATAGGGTTTGACATTAACAGGAGCAGTATTAGGTAAAATGGGGATGTGATGGTCATGTGGTCGAGGGGGAGGTAAGCCTTGAGGTTTTTGGAAGATTGTAGCAAAATACTTTATAATGGTGGAAATTTGGGGTGGAAGGGAAGGATGTAATGATTCGATGGGGTGGTGTGGATTGTGGAGAAGGAATGGGTTCTAGTGATGTTATGGGTTGGTATAGTAATAAGTGAATGGAAGCAATTGAGTCGATATGAATAAGATGGCAGATTTGGTTGTAAGAAGAGGGTGAGGGCAGGGTTTTCGGATCACCTATAATAGTGATGTCATTGTTATGGTATGCGAAGGAAAGTTTAGGGATGGAAAAATCAGCATTAAGAGGTCCAAGAGTACGCAACCATTCCATGCCAAGGACAACATCAGCTCCTTCAATAGGAAGTAAATGGAAGGGAATTGTGAAAATGTTGTTTTGGAGGGTGAGGGGAACTTGAGGGCAAAGGTCTGAGCACAACAATTTAGAGCCATTACCAACCATGACCGGAAAATTTGGAATTGGGGTAGTAGGAAGTTTGAGGTGGTGGGCAATGCGAGGTTGTAAAATATTGTGTTTGCTCCCCGTGTCAATCAGCATGGTAACAGACAGACCAAAAATAATGCCATGAAATTTAAGTGTTTTTGGTGATAATTGACCACAAGCAGCTTGGGGGATAGTTGAAAATAGGTCTCTTCTGGTTCAGCCGTAAGAACCGGCTCCTCTATTAATTTAGTGTTGTCTTGTAGATTAGATTCCTCATCATCAACCAATAATAAGAGGAATTTACCGGCTGCACATTTGTGGTCGGGGATGAATTTTTCATCGCAATTGAAGCATAGACCTTGAGCGCGACGCTCTTGGAGTTGAGCATTTAAGAGACGGCGAATATGTAATTTGGGAGGCTGAGTGGTTGGGAACGGTTTAGGTTGGGTGGAAACATGGGTTGTGGTTTGAAGGGTTGGGCTGGGTTTTGTATAGTTGTTGGATAACGTTTTTTGAAACTTAGGTTTTGCCTCCCGTATTTTGGATTCAATTAGTTTTGCTAACCCAATGGCCTGAGAAATAGAATTGGGTTTATGTATTGCAAGTTCGTTCTGAATTTCAGGAATTAAACCTGAAATGAAGCAATTCAGCATAGCATCAGGTGGTAACCCCACAACCTGATTTCCCAATTTTTCAAAGGCTACTTGATATTCAACAACTGAACTTGTTTGTTTAAGTTTAAACAATTCTGCTTGATGATTGGCAAATGTAGAGGGACCAAACCTTAATTCCAAAGTGTCGCATCTGCGAAAATCAACCGGCAGAAAAGAACAGAAGAGTCGCCACCGAACGTTATTTATCCCGACGCAGGGAAAGGAAACGATCGAAGAAAACCTAAACAAAGGGAAAGGAACGGTCGTCGCAACCATATCCTGGGTTCGTGATTCGTTTACGCGAGAGGAAGGTATTAGCACCCCCTCGCGTCCATCGTACTCGATGGGATCCACGCTTGTTATTATCGATCAAAGGGTGTAGGGTATCTGAAGCTCAACTGCTAACTGGAAACTGGAAACAAAAGGTGAGATGGAGAAACGGAGGGAAAAGAGAAAAACGGACACAAAGGACTCGCAAGGATCGTCGCAATCCTATGCCTACGTATCTTCATGGATGAACGAAGAATCAGAGTCGACGTAGTTCGACGGACTACGGTTTTGTGGGGGGAAGGTTTGCTCGCCAAGACATCGCGTCTTGTGCCTACGTATCCTCAATCTAACCAGAGAGAGGAAGTCAGAGCAGTCGTAGTTCGACCTAACAGGGCCGGTTGTCATTTGGTGGAAGAGTCTCGATCGCACGCGGGCGAGAGAAAGGTTTGATTGATAAGGTTGTGCTCGCAGAGATCTCGCGCGATCTCCTGCCTACGTATCTCCATTAACCAATGAAGAATCAGAGCGACGTAGTTCCCCTCACTAGGGATGACTTTGCTTTGTTTGTGTTTTTTAGTGGAATACGCCAACATTCGCGTTCCAGCAGTTTAGGTGTTGCCACTCGGCGTGGGAGTCTTACGCGTGTACCTGTTTGCGGTAGAACGAAAATGACGCGTCCTTTACAAGTGGATCAAGGGAGATGAGAGGAGAATCCTGAAGGAAGACGATTGTTTGTTTTTGTTTTTTATGAGAAAGTGTTTTGATTTATTGTTTGTAACTCATATTGCACTAAAGTCTATGACATAGGAACGAGTACGTCGCATGGTCGTCCCCAACAAGACGTATGCTAAACACTCTAGAAAGGCGAAGGGAGACCCTCCCCCTTTCATTTCCCATGTACTTAAGGCTCATGGCGTACAATACTCGTTGTCTTTATTACATGTTTTTTATTTTGTTTAGAGATGAGAGAAGAGACTCAAGTTGTAAGAGAAAATGGAAGTTAGTTATCAGTGTGCTCGCCGAGATATCGCATCTCGTGCCTACGTATCCGCAATCTAAAAAGAAAGAGGAATCAGAGCATCCGTAGTTCACGTTACTACGGGTGAACGGGAAACGGTCTCGATCGCATGGGTGTGAGAGATAAGATGAGACTCGCGAAGGTCACACAGATAGTCTAAGGGGGAAACTCGGTCCTACAAGTTAGCATGCAATGGTCCTAAGGTCAGGATCAAGATGGAAGTCTACCTAATGTTGCCATGCATGGATTGCTATCCTAATGTCTCTCCTACCTCCGACTTAATCAAAAATTAAGTGGAGCGAGGAATCCTACGGGATCATGCCATCAGACAAGTAAACACAGGATAAATCAATCACAAAATAAACTAATAGCAACGAAAGAGTAAACAGTGTCAGTCAACAATAATGTCACATAATCAAAATAAGAAAGGGGGAGCTTTAGCCAAGGGGTCATATCAACCGAGGCAAACAAGCTAGCTGGAGGGAAATAGGGGTACTCATCCAATGGTATCGAGAACCATGGAGAGAAGAGTAAGAGGGGAAGATGTGAATCAGATCACATAAGCATCAGCATCGGTCAATGCGAGCTATAGACAAGGTGTGGAAGTTTGATTGCGAAATCCTTTTCCACTTGACCGACTCGATAACAAGAATAAGCTATGTTCAAAGCTTCAATCATGTAATGAGAGCTAAGAATGACTCAACTGGAATAACGGGGTCGGTTGCGAACCCTAACTTCCGTCAATTGCCTTCTTGGAGGTTTTACAAAGGGGAAATGGGAATAAGATGCCTCATAGAGGTCTTAGGCACAATATTAAACAAACAAAATCAGAGCCTCTTTGGAGGACTTTAAAACAAATAAACAGTCTTGCCCACCTAAAGTAGGGACTGCCAGTCATGCATCTCTATTCCTACTTCTCATGGCATCGAAAGCGGTAAAGTGCGAGGAATATAAAGAGATGAGATGTCCTACCAAACGGATATAGATCCGTTGCAAAGCAATGCCAGTAAAAACAACGTAAGCACCTTATAATGTTAATGAACAAACAAGTTAGAAATGAACATTTACAAAGTAAACAAACTATGCCATTCTTGGAGATTTCCTTGAAGCACCTTGCACAAATCAATAAATGAGTTAGAAATCACAAGGAAAAAGAAACAATTAAACAACCAAAGGAACAAGGCCTTAGTTGGTAAACACCTTTGGTTAAACCATATCCATGTTAATGGACCATAAGGAATCAAACAATTACAAATTATAGCAAAAGCTAAAGTCTACTTCAAAGTCAATTGTAAACTACAAAAGAAAGCCATTACAAGTTAGATGAATTGAATTAAAACGTGAAAATGGATCAAGGTCAGAACGTGCACCCTTCATTGATGCATGAGAATGTCATTGAACTAACATAGAGATAGCACATGGATGCATTCACACGAGCAAACAAGTTATGCACACTTGAGTTCACTGAGATGCAACATTTCAAATGCATTTATGCAAAGCACAAATAAGTATGGATGTAGGCAATTAATAAAGCTCAAAGTCAGAAATGAAATCAAGTTATGAACACCTAAAACATACTACAATTATCAAGAAGTTTCAAGTTATCACATGTCTCAATCACTCAAGCAAAACTACCACAAGTTAACTTCAATCAATTCCTAAACTAGTGACTTGCAATACAAGTAAGAAATGATGTCATGAAGATGTAAATACACATGAGGCAAGTTTAGGTCAGTAGGTGAGGGTTCTTATAAGTCATGTTTAAAGTATACAATTAATGCACACAAGTGAAACTCAAAGGATTAAGCAAACTAGACAAGCAAGTGTCAATTCAAGTCTTAGAAGCCAAAGCAAACTTGATCATCCAAATAAGAATAGTAGGTCCAATTTAAATGAAAACAAGCCTTATAGGTCAGTACCTATGGTTCATAGCATCATGCTTACAAGTATCAAAAGGGATTGACAACAAGAGGTCTCAAAAGCACAAGTAGAATGCCACAAAGTTTATGCAAAATGATGCTTAAAACATACAAGCTTCCATGCACACTATGAACATACAAAAATGACTTGGAATGGATTATAGGTCCCCTAAATTGTGTCACATTCTAAGCGTATAAGATCAATACAAGGCCTCAAGTCATGGCATAAACATCTTCCCATAAAACATCTCACGAATACAACATGGGAACAAACGTGTTAATCATAATGAATATGCAAGGAAAAATGGTTATGAGCATTGGAAAAATGTATGATTTAAGGCATAGTTAGATGAGGTCAGGACCTAAACATGTCAAGAAGATGGGCTCAAATTTTGGCTTTTATCATGCTCAAATTAGTGCAAACAATTCACCTATGATCAATGACTATACATCCACAAGAGATTACCAAAAGTACACTTAAAAAGGATCTAAAAAATCCCAAACAAATTTACAAGGTCCTTAAATATATCCTAAGATCATGTATCAAGTCTCATGTAAAATTTCAGCTCACAGCCCCTCCTAGAAAATCAGTTATGCAACTAGTAACACAAACTATGATCCTAAGAATATATCTCAAAAGAAATTCAAGAAAAAATATTAAACTTCACCAAAAATGAAATTAAAATATAAAAAAATTCATTAACCTCTTCAGGTACACACCTAAATTAATTAAGAATTTTTATCCATCAGAAACTATTTTTAACAACTCAATATCTAACATGCATCAAAAGAAATTAAAAAGCAAAGCAAAAATAAGGCATGGGTGCATTTAGCAATTTTTCTAGTTCAATTATCCATGGGCTGCGTAGAAGGGGGTGTTAATAGGAAACTGGGTATAGGCCCAAGAGGCGCATGAGTCTGATGGTGCATACGGTGGAACTCAGTCAACACCATTGACTTGGGGATCAAATCGAAGCCGTAGATCTCATCTTAAAACAAACCAAAGGCTAAAAAAGAAAGGGTGCATGATAATTACCACGAGAATGGTTGCGCGTTAGATCAATCAGGTGACCTTACCGGATGGTGACAAGTGTCACCGCTGGAGTGGACCACCACCGCCAAACCTTATCTCTTCTTATTAAACCTAGACGGTGAGGGAAAATAGAAGCCACTCCTTCTTTTCTCATATCATATTTCTCTCCCTCAATGAACGTCTCTCTCTCTCTCTCTCTATATGTTCTTTTCCTTACTCGCCGGAAGATAAATATGGCCGAAGAAGGCCGGTGGTCGGCGGCGGCGCCACCGTCTTCTCCGGCGACCTACCACCACCAAACCACTAAATCCAAACACAAACCCCCCCTAGAATTTCATGGCGATTCCAAATCTCAACCTGCTTTCGTCAAAACCTTAACCAAATGACGGGATCGCGAGCACCAGAATCAAGATTCAACGATTTCAAAGCCAAGCTTAAATCACGGCCACAACTATGAGATAAAGGCGAAGATACTTATACCTTGACGATGACGACGCTAACGGTAAACTCACTACTTCGTTATTTCCGTTCGCAAATTCTCTTTCTACTTCTGAATTTTCTTGTTCGCTTCTTTTTCCCCTTGCTATCGCTTCTGGTTGTTGCTCGAATCTTTGCTTATGGTTCCTTCGTTCTCAGCGTGAGTCGTTCTCCTTGCAGGTTAACCAATCGAAAATGTCGACGCGACAATGGATTTACAGAGCTCTTGACAGCAGTGTGAAATTGGCGTAGCTGGGAGAATTGAGGATTAACACGAATGGTGAATTGCTGACGAATTCATATTGAAAACTGAGCCTTGTAACCGATGCGAATTGAGGAACAACTATGGTGGTTTCGAGCTTTCTTCACCGTGTGGGGGGAGGGCGAAGAAGATTGAAGATTGGAGAGTGTCAAGAAAATTGAAGATGATGCCAACCTAATTGAAGAATTCAGTTTTGGAGTTTTTCAGGTGTTTTAATTGGAGTTGAAAAAGGATAGTTGCAGAGTTAGAATTGAAGAATGGGGGAATTCATGTATTGCAGAGGGAGAGTTATGAAATTGAAGAAGAGTTTCAGAGAGTTGGATTGTGATTTTCGGGTGAGGATCAAGATCGGAAAAAGGAATCGAGAGGGAGAATCGGGTTGAAAATTCAGAGTGAGTAAAAGGTGAACTGAAAGAGGAAATTTTCTGGTTTTCTTCTGTTAGAAGTGGTGAATGAATTTTGGTTAGGAAGTTATGATTCTGTTGCTGGTTTTTTCTGTTTTTCATCTGCCACCCTATTTTTCTACTAATGTGTGCTTTTTGCACAAAAATTTTGGTGTAATAGTGAAGGAATTGGAGCTGAATAATTTCTTCTATGATAATTTATATTTTTCTGCACCTGCCATCTATTTTATTGTTGCTGTAATGTGTAAAACAAGATGTGGATGTTTTTTGACATTTGATTTAAGGCTACTGATACTGATAAATAAATCAGATAAAATATGAAGCAGCTGACTTGGATGTGATGCTAAGAAGATTCCATCAGGCTAGAGTATTTTCTCAACTCGTGTGATCTCTGAAGAAATCATTGATCCCTTATGGAGAAGCAGAATTTTCTCTGACAACCAAATATCTAAGACATCACCCATCCCTAGTTGTAAGACTTGTTTTGCAACCCATAAAGCTTGCCTTCTAATCTATCCACCGTCCTGCAGTTGGAGTATAACATCAACGAAATCCACTATGGGCACACTTAAATTTGGTGGCCCCCATTTTTATGGAAGAGTGTCATCAGTACCACGGTTCACATTAGAGAAAGTGGCATGCTATTTAATTTCGGCCTCAATCCATTATCGACAAGATCGCTTCTTCTTCTTCTTAAAACAGCCTCTTTACTAGAATCAACCCTGAATGAAGATGAGGACCTCACAATCAATAGAGAATTCCTAGCTTACACATAAAACCTTGATCCCACGCCTTGAGAAGACCAATGAGACCTGCGTAATGTTCATGACCTAAATGCATATGAAATGTGAAGCATAAGCCACTTATTGGGAATAAATAGGAGGGCACATTTTGAGGTGTTACAGCTGCCCCTATTCAATCAACTGTGGACCTGAAGGGATGAGAGCGTCGACTTTCAGACATTCGAGGTAAATAGGGATTGAATATCGATGACAACCGAAAATTTGCACTCTGGGGGTATAAACTAGGCTAGAAGATCTGATGTCTGTAGAAGACTCTACTGGGGATGAAAAGGAATAGGTGGAGTTGAAAAGTATGATATGGGGAAGACACGACACAGACCGGTGTCTAAAATCACGAGGTAGGAGGAGTATCGGAAGATGATGCTCACCAGTATCAAAAAGGGAAGATGATACAGACACGAACACGTGTACTGGATCAACGACACTTATCGGCATCGAAAGATGATGCTTTCCGGCATCAAAAGAAGAAATTGAGATGACGACGCTTACCGGCATCGAAAGAGGATGTTATCCAGCATCAAAGGAGGAATGAGATAACGACACTTTTCGACATCGAAAGATGAACTGAGATGACGACACTTAACGACATCGAAAAATGATGCTTTCCGGTATCAAGGAAAAACTGAAATAACGACACTTTCCGACATCGAAAGATGAACTGAGATGACGACACTTACCGGTATCAAAAGATGATACTTTTCGGTATCAAAGGAAAGATAGAAACAACGACACTTTCTAGCATCGAATGATGAATTGAGATGACGACACTTACCGGTATCGAGAGATGATACTTTCTGGCATCAAAATGAGG
Source organism: Lathyrus tuberosus (assembly GCA_022829125.1). Lineage (NCBI taxonomy): Eukaryota > Viridiplantae > Streptophyta > Magnoliopsida > Fabales > Fabaceae > Lathyrus > Lathyrus tuberosus. Next base: position 6,574,624 of record JALAZF010000103.1, read on the forward strand.
AATGAAATGACGACGCTTTCCGACATCGAAAGATGATGCTATCCGACATCAAAGGAGGATGATACAGACACAAAAAGGTGTGCTGAATAAACGAAACTTACCGGCATTGAAAGGTGAATGAGATGATGACACTTACCGGCATCGAAAGACGATGCTATCCGGCATCAAAGGAATACAGACACGAAAAAGTGTGCTGAATAAACGACACTTACCGGCATCGAAAAATGATACTTTCCGGTATCACAAGAAAGTTCAGACACGAATAAGTGTACTGAAGAGACGACACTTACCGGTATCAAAAGATGATACTTTTCGGTATCAAAAGGAAGTTCATACACAGATAAGTGTACTGAAGAGACGACACTTACCGGTATCGAAAGATTGAGGGTATACTGGCATCCTTGTGAGACAACTCTGCTAGGGGACAAAGACCAAAAAAGGGAAGATGGACCGATCTACTACCCTAGGGATTGATTAAGGTGCCTACTTGAGGGCTACAATTACATCGTTTCTGCTGGGGATAAGAGAAATCTGAACAGACAACTCTGCAGGGGAATACAAGTATGATGAACAAGTTCATTGGCAACTTCACCGGGGATAAAATATGACTAGTCCTCCTGGATTAAACCATTTTCTGTTGAGGAACCGTCTAGCAGCAAGAATATCCAAACCTGGCTTATGCTTTAAATGCATATGTTTGAATTTCTATGGCGTAATGCTCCATATCAAATGGAAATGCTACGCGTTTTGAGGATGCAATGATTACTATATGCAAGATGCAAAGGGAATCCTCTGCAAAATAAATGTTGAGGATATGATGGCAACTCCACTGGGGATGACAAACTGAATTTTCCTCAGGGTCACAAGTCGTGCTGAGGAGGACAAATTAAACGGCCTTCCCGATCCAAACCTCTGCTGAAGATGAAACCAGAAGAGGACTTCCACTCTGTTGGGGATTAAGAATGACAATTGATGATGATGGAACCCAAAGGTATGATACGGAAAAGGCGCCAATAACCATTGAACTTGGAGTCTGTCGGGGATGATAATTAGCAACTCTGCTGAGGAGGTGATCATTGATCCGGTCTTCTGACTTTCTGCGAGGAAATAGATCAACAACCCGACTGGGAGGAATGTTAATACACCTGGAACCTGAATCACGGATAACAATGACTTTGTTGGGAAGACATCACCTGAAACAGTCTTGCTTGAGGAGAGCCTGTAACCATAGGACTCCGTTGGGGAAATGACAACCTTCTAACCTGGCTGCTGGGGAACTGAGGTCAAATAAGCCTCTACTCAGGAAGGAAATACTTCCTGACCTGATGAGGAACTTAAATCAGTACTCAGTGGGGAGAGAAACAAGTCTCTTGATGTGGCTAACAACCTATTTGGTGAGTTAACAAATCATCCTTACCCTGTTTGGGGTTTGAACTCTTACTGGAGACAAGACAGATCCAATTCTGGCTGGGGAAACCAAGCCTCTGGACTCTTGCTGGGGAGCATAATAAGAAGATGTAGCCTCTTCCAAGGATAATACCATCTTGATTGTTTCTGCTGGGGAGACATTATTTCTCACACCCCACTGAGAAAGATACCTTGTCGAGGAATATAAACCCTATGCTGAAAACCACTTTGGCGTTTCACGCTTTTGCTGATCAACCGTATGCCGATTATCACAAGCGAACTCTCCACTTGCCTCAGACCACTTGGTCTACTGGGAGAAATAGTCTCAAGAGGATTTTACAGAAAACCTGGCATTCAAAGTGCCCTAGGGTATTCAAACTCTCGGAGAGATTTATCGGATCTCGACGTAACTGCCCCAGATTAGATAACCTACGAAGGAATTTGCCTCGAGAGGATTCGTAATGACTTGCAAAATTCTGCCCCAGTATACTGAATCTTGAAGAGGTGCTTTTGATTAACCGTCTTCTGGGGGAGGATAACTTCTCGTGCTCTTGAGGTGGCCTGCCTCGATATGAGCCTTGAAGTGATTTTTCCCCTGACTAATTAATCTTCGAGAGATTTACCTAATCTCGACATGATTTCCCCTGTTTGGCTGAACTTCAGAGAGATTTCTCGACGTGGTTGCTCTAGATTAGCTGAATCTTGGAATGGCTTGCCCATTTGGCGTGATCATTTGATGGCTTGCCCCTGCTCAACGGAGTCTTCTGGTGTTTGCATCTTATCTTGACCAATCTTTCCATTGCAGAAACTTTCCTGATGTCAAGTATTTACTCACAAGTAAAACAATTCATTTTGAAAATGATAATTTTAATGCAATGCATATGGCAGCTTTGAGATCCATGTCTGTTCACTGGAAAAATGTTGTGACATATAGCGAACGAATCACTTATCAAAATGTCACATCGATACCAACATAAATGGTAAGAAAACCCTTTTAGGGGTCAGAACTGGCGTGATTTTAACCGAAGTATGCTTTTGAAACAACCCTGCTTCAATTAGGTCTTTTAAAGGTTGTAACGTGGTCTGGTTCGCGGTTTAAGAAAAAAAGGATATCAGGCTCAAAGTTTTATTTTAACCCACCCATTCTCCTTGATGTTCTCCAGTCCTATGTTCAGCTAACTTGACACAAGCGCTCACCTTTCAAAAAGGTTATTAAATGGTATAAGGATAGAAGGAACCCACACAGTTTTCGGAGTGACAGTCATCCCTTTTATCTTTGTGTCTGTATTCACACGACTTGTTCTTTGCTCGAGGATTTTTCTTTTTGTTCCTCTTATTTTTCGCTTTTCGTTCTTTTTTTTTTATTTCCCTGATTTTCGCCTGGACTGATTCTTTTTTAATCTTTTTTTATTTTGAAGTCCAGTGGGATGCCCTAACTTTTGCCTAAGTCACTTGTTTTCAAGTTTCGACTTAGCAGGCTTTTTTTTTCTTTTGATTCTTTTTTTTTAACTAATCGTGTGACACAGGTTTGTCTTGACTTGTAAAGGGTTGTAACCGTCTCACTCTTCGGTTGGTGAGGGATAACCATGGATGTAATTGATCCTCGAACGGGACACTCCTTTTGAAATTTGAACGCACGGTCAAATTAACTGACACCTACCCTGCCCCAGGTTAATATTGAGGGTTTTTTCGTTTTCAGAAATAAACTCCTACTACTAGGCTCAACGGGTTTGACAAAGGTTACACTCCCTTATATCTCCGGTGTTTAGGGATTTGAAACAATGCATGTACATCATCAGCAGGGTTTTGTTCAAAAGCATATAATCATAAGTTTTACGTCCTTCATTTCGTCAACCTCCCTCGGATCCTGCTTAAATAAGCACATGATATCGATAAAAAAGTATGAGTGAACACGACTTGATTTAATCAAAACATGCATATTCATTTCATTATCATTATCAATTAAAAACAGATGAGTTTTACAAACGAGTTTGCACTTTAACAGAAAAGGAACTACAAATGCAAAGAAATGACATGATACAATGATTGCCAGCTCCGGAGAATTGGGATTTCCATGCTTGATTTGCTACTGGGCTAGCCATCTTCAGAATTACTCGTCGAAGTCAATCTGATAATCATTTGCGCAACTGCTCTCGGTGACTTCTTCCATGACCTGGACTGATGAACCCACATGACTGGACGAAGGAGTATTGTTGATATGAATACCCTGAGGTGTGAATGAGAACATGTTGGAGTCAAGCAGCTTCTAAATCTTGCTCCTGAGCACTTTAAAATCTTCAGTTGGATGCCCTTGTGCCCCAGCATGGTAATCACAACAGGCGTTGACATCAAAACCTCTATGGCTTCCTTGGCCTTTGTCGAACAAAAGGATGTTCTTGCACAACTTGATTCTCAACAGGGACTGCACAGGTTGAACTTGAGTAACATTATTCACCGGAGGTGGAATGACATTCTCAGTTCTCTGAATATCGGCCTCTCCTCTTATCATGGCGGTCATGGCTTCCACAAGTTGACCCAACTGATTTTTCATCAATTCAACATCAGCCCTAGTCATAAATTGGTTATGCTCTCCTGAGTTCATGATTCTCCCCAAAATACTGATTCAAGCCCAATACGAAAGTCAGAAAATCAACTGCAGGTCGAGGCAATGGATGGATGAGCTCACTGATCTGGCCTGGAGAAAGATATGCAAAATGATGCAAGATGCAAATGCAAAAATGCAATAAGACATGGGATCAAAGCTTCCATATATTCTAAATAATCATTGTGTTGTGCTGATAACTGAATAAGTTCATAGGGTCTGCTCTGGAGAGAATACCAGAATAGCTGAACATCTGAATAATCAGAATACCAGAATACCAGAAGGCCAGCATATCGGCATAATCAGAATACCGGGATAATCAGGACACCAGAATAATCAGGGTGTCGGAGTAATTGGAATATCAGAATATCTGAATAATCAGAATACCATAATACCAGGCGAATGAGTCCATACTAATAAGAAAACCAGAATATCGAGTAGGATGAAGGTTATGGTTACCTGCAAACCTGTAAACACCCGCCCATTCTCACATGTGGGTACTAAAACCAAGGTTCCTCAGTTTTAAATTCTCGATTTAAGAAGCAATAGTACATTCATCCCTCGGGGTACAATACTATCGTCAAACAAAGAGGTCGTCCACTGATTCCCCCAAAAATAAGGTAATCCTATGGCAAGTTCTCAGTTTCGGGTCCTCGGCAGGATACGTAATGGGTTTGCCATTTTTGGTCTACCATTATCGCTCCCTGAAGGAGTGCCTACGCTGAGTCCTCGGGAAATGGTCACCAGGTATCGACAATCCTCTTCGGACCACCTAGCCACCACATACACATGTAATGACCAAGCATCCTCAGAAAGATCTCATCTGGTTTGTGAGCTTAGGCCAGCAACACGTGTCACACGCCACGCCTACCAACAAGAGTTCACGCTAAAAATCTAAGTATGTGCTCAAGCCTTGGTAATGGGCTTTTCACTCAGAATTCCCATCCCACCAAACAGAAAAATCCAGCACAGTCCAGCACATAATATATGGCAACAGTGAAATAAAAAGCAAGTAAATGTAATAAAATAGTAAACATGCAACAATGCCATAAATAAAGCGAGTAAAGTAAACAGATAAACACCCTAAAATCGAAAGAAAAAAATAGGCGCTAGGATTGACTCGCATAGGGGATGGACCAGCAAGAGGTCAATCTGTCCCCAGCAGAGTCGCCAGCTGTCGCATCTGCGAAAATCAACCGGCGGAAAAGAACAGAAGAGTCGCCACCGAACGTTATTTATCCCGACGCAGGGAAAGGAAACGATCAAAGAAAACCTAAACAAAGGGAAAGGAACGGTCGTCGCAACCATAGCCTGGGTTCGGAAGTCGGTTACGCGAGAGGAAGGTATTAGCACCCCCTCGCGTCCATCGTACTCGATGGGATCCACGCTTATTATTATTATCGATCAAAGGGTGTAGGGTATCTGAAGCTCAACTGCTAACTAGAAACTGGAAACAAAAGGTGAGATTGAGAAACGGGGGGAAAAGAGAAAAAATGACATAAAGGACTCGCAAGGATCGTCGCAATCCTATGTCTACGTATCTTCGTGGACGAACGAAGAATCAGAGTCGACGTAGTTCGACGGACTACGGTTTTGTGGGGGGAAGGTTTGCTCGCCAAGACATCGCGTCTCGTGCCTATGTATCCTCAATCTAACCAGAGAGAGGAAGTCAGAGCAGTCGTAGTTCGACCTAACAGGGCCAGTTGTCGTTTGGTGGAAGAGTCCCGATCGCACGCGGGCGAGAGAAAGGTTTGATTGATAAGGTTGTGCTCGCAGAGATCTCGCATGATCTTCTGCCTACGTATCTCCATTAACCAATGAAGAATCAGAGCGACGTAGTTCCCCTCACTAGGGATGACTTTGCTTTGTTTGTGTTTTTTAGTGGAATACGCCAACGTTCGTGTTCCAGCAGTTTAGGTGTTGCCGCTCGGTGTGGGAGTCTTACGTGTTTACCTGTTTGCGGTAGAACGGAAATGACGCATCCTTTACAAGTGGATCAAGGGAGATGAGAGGAGAATCCTGAAGGAAGACGATTGTTTGTTTTTGTTTTTTATGAGAAAGTGTTTTGATTTATTGTTTGTAACTCATATTGCACTAAAGTCTATGACATAGGAACGAATACGTCGCATGGTCGTCCCCAACAGGACGTATGCTAAACACTCTAGAAAGGCGAAGAGAGACCCTCCCCCTTTCATTTCCCATGTACTTAAGGCTCATGGCATACAATACTCGTTGTCTTTATTACATATTTTTGATTTTGTTTAGAGATGAGAGAAGAGACTCAAGTTGTAAGCGAAAACGGAAGTTAGTTGTCAGTGTGCTCGCCGAGATATCGCATCTCGTGCCTACGTATCCGCAATCTGAAAAGAAAGAGGAATCAGAGCATCCGTAGTTCATGTTACTATGGGTGAACGGGAAACGGTATCGATCGCGTGGGTGCGAGAGATAAGATGAGACTCACGAAGGTCACACGGATAGTCTAAGGGGGAAACTCGGTCCTACAAGTTAGCATGCAATGGTCCTAAGGTCAGGATCAAGATGGAAGTCTACCTAATGTTGCCATGCATGGATTGCTATCCTAATGTCTCTCCTACCTCCGACTTAATCAAAAATTAAGTGGAGCGAGGAATCCTACGGGATCATGCCATCAGACAAGTAAACACAGGATAAATCAATCACAAAACAAACTAATAGCAACGAAAGAGTAAACAGTGTCAGTCAACCATAATGTCACATAATTAAAATAAGAAAGGGGGAGCTTTAGCCAAGGGGTCATGTAAATCGAGGCAAACAAGCTAGTTGCAGGGAAATAGAGGTACTCATCCAATGGTATCAAGAACAATAGAGAGCAGAGTAAGAGGGGAAGATGTGAATCAGATCACATAAGCATCAGCATCGGTCAATGCGAGCTATAGACAAGGTGTGGGGGTTTGATTGAGAAACCCTTTTCCACTTGACCGACTCGATAACAAGAATAAGCTATGTTAAAAGCTTCAATCATGTAATGAGAGCTAAGAACGACTCAACTGGAATAACGGGGGTCGATTGCGAACCCTAACTTCCGTCAATTGCCTTCTTGGAGGTCTTACAAAGGGGAAATGGGAATGGGATGCCTCATAGAGGTCTTAGGCACAATATTAAACAAACACAATCAGAGCCTCTTTGGAGGACTTTAAAACAAATAAACAGTCTTGCCCACCTAAAGTAGGGACTCTCAGTCATGCATCTCTATTCCTACTTCTCATGGCATCGAAAGCGGTAAAGTGCGAGGAATATAAAGAGATGAGATGTCCTACAAAATGGATATAGATCCGTTGCAAAGCAACGCCAGTAAAAACAACGTAAGCACCTTATAATGTTAATGAACAAACAAGTTAGAAATGAACATTTACAAAGTAAACAAACTATGCCATTCTTGGAGATTTCCTTGAAGCACCTTGCACAAATCAATAAATGAGTTAGAAATCACAAGGAAAAAGAAACAATGAAACAACCAAAGGAACAAGGCCTTAGTTGGTAAACACCTTTGGTTAAACCATATCCATGTTAATGGACCAAAAGGAATCAAACAATTACAAATTATAGCAAAAGCTAAAGTCTACTTCAAAGTCAATTGTAAACTACAAAAGAAAGCCATTACAAGTTAGATGAATTGAATTAAAACGTGAAAATGGATCAAGGTCAGAACGTGCACCCTTCATTGATGCATGAGAATGTCATTGAACTAACATAGAGATAACACATGGATGCATTCACGACGAGCAAACAAGTTATGCACACTTGAGTTCACTGAGATGCAACATTTCAAATGCATTTATGCAAAGCACAAATAAGTATGGATGTAGGCAATTAATAAAGCTCAAAGTCAGAAATGAAATCAAGTTATGAACACCTAAAACATACTACAATTATCAAGAAGTTTCAAGTTATCACATGTCTCAATCACTCAAGCAAAACTACCACAAGTTAACTTCAATCAATTCCTAAACTAGTGACTTGCAATACAAGTAAGAAATGATGTCATGAAGATGTAAATACATATGAGGCAAGTTTAGGTCAGTAGGTGAGGGTTCTTATAAGTCATGTTCAAAGTATACAATTAATGCACACAAGTGAAACTCAAAGGATTAAGCAAACTAGACAAGCAAGTGTCAATTCAAGTCTTAGAAGCCAAAGCAAACTTGATCATCCAAATAAGAATAGTAGGTCCAATTTAAATGAAAACAAGCCTTATAGGTCAGTACCTATGGTTCATAGCATCATGCTTACAAGTATCAAAAGGGATTGACAACAAGAGGTCTCAAAAGCACAAGTAGAATGCCACAAAGTTTATGCAAAATGATGCTTAAAACATACAAGCTTCCATGCACACTATGAACATACAAAAATGACTTGGAATGGATTATAGGTCCCCTAAATTGTATCACATTCTAAGCGTATAAGATCAATACAAGGCCTCAAGTCATGGCATAAACATCTTCCCATAAATCATCTCACGAATACAACATGGGAACAAACGTGTTAATCATAATGAATATGCAAGGAAAAATGGTTATGAGCATTGGAAAAATGTATGATTTAAGGCATAGTTAGATGAGGTCAGGACCTAAACATGTCAAGAAGATGGGCTCAAATTTTGGCTTTTATCATGCTCAAATTAGTGCAAACAATTCACCTATGATCAATGACTATACATCCACAAGAGATTACCAAAAGTACACTTAAAAAGGCACTAAAAAAATCCCAAACAAATTTACAAGGTCCTTCAATATATCCTAAGATCATGTATCAAGTCTCATGTAAAATTTCAGCTCACAACCCCTCCTAGAAAATCAGTTATGCAACTAGTAACACAAACTATGATCCTAAGAATATATCTCAAAAGAAATTCAAGAAAAAATATTAAACTTCACCAAAAATGAAATTAAAATTAACAAAAATTCATTAACCTCTTCAGGTACACACCTAAATTAATTAAGAATTTTTATCCATCAGAAACTATTTTTAACAACTCAATATCTAACATGCATCAAAAGAAATTAAAAACAAAGCAAAAATAAGGCATGGGTGCATTTAGCAATTTTTCTAGTTCAATTATCCATGGGCTGCGTAGAAGGGGGTGTTAATAGGAAACTGGGTATAGGCCCAAGAGGCGCATGAGTCTGATGGTGCATACGGTGGAACTCAGTCAACACCATTGACTTGGGGATCAAATCGAAGCCGTAGATCTCATCTTAAAACAAACCAAAGGCTAAAAAAGAAAGGGTGCATGATAATTACCACGAGAATGGTTGCGCGTTAGATCAATCAGGTGACCTTACCGGACGGTGACAAGTGTCACCGCCGGAGTGGACCACCACCGCCAAACCTTATCTCTTCTTATTAAACCTAGACGGTGAGGGAAAATAGAAGCCACTCCTTCTTTTCTCATATCATCTTTCTCTCCCTCAATGAACGTCTCTCTCTCTCTATATATATGTTCTTTTCCTTACTCGCCGGAAGATAAATAAGGCCGGTGGTCGGCGGCGGCGCCACCGTCTTCTCCGGCGACCTACCACCACCAAACCACTAAATCCAAACACAAACCCCCCCTAGAATTTCATGGCGATTCCAAATCCCAACCTGCTTTCGTCAAAACCTCAACCAAATGACGGGATCGCGAGCACCAGAATCAAGATTCAACGATTTCAAAGCAAAGCTTAAATCACGGCCACAACTATGAGATAAAGGCGAAGATACTCATACCTTGACGATGACGACGCTAACGGTACACTCACTACTTCGTTACTTCCGTTCGCAAATTCTCTTTCTACTTCTGAATTTTCTTGTTCGCTTCTTTTTCCCCTTGCTATCGCTTCTGGTTGTTGCTCGAATCTTTGCTTATGGTTCCTTCGTTCTCAGTGTGAGTCGTTCTCCTTGCAGGTTAACCAATCGAAAATGTCGACGCGACAATGGATTTACAGAGCTCTTGACAGCAGTGTGAAATTGGCGTAGCTGGGAGAATTGAGGATTAACACGAATAGTGAATTGCTGACGAATTCATGTTGAAAACTGAGCCTTGTAACCGATGCGAATTGAGGAACAACTATGGTGGTTTCGAGCTTTCTTCACCGTGTGGGAGGAGGGCGAAGAAGATTGAAGATTGGAGAGTGTCAAGAAAATTGAAGATGATGCCAACCTAATTGAAGAATTCAGTTTTGGAGTTTTTCAGGTGTTTTAATTGGAGTTGAAAAAGGATAGTTGCAGAGTTAGAATTGAAGAATGGGGGAATTCATGTATTACAGAGGGAGAGTTATGAAATTGAAGAAGAGTTTCAGAGAGTTGGATTGTGATTTTCGGGTGAGGATCAAGATCAGAAAAAGGAATCGAGAGGGAGAATCGGGTTGAAAATTCAGAGTGAGTAAAAGGTGAACTGAAAGAGGAAATTTTCTGGTTTTCTTATGTTAGAAGTGGTGAATGAATTTCGGTTAGGAAGTTATGATTCTATTGCTGGTTTTTTCTGTTTTTCATCTGCCACCCTATTTTTCTACTAATGTGTGCTTTTTGTACAAAAATTTTGGTGTAATAGTGAAGGAATTGGAGCTGAATAATTTCTTCTATGATAATTTATATTTTTCTGCACCTGCCATCTATTTTATTGTTGCTGTAATGTGTAAAACAAGATGTGGATGTTTTTTGACATTTGATTTAAGGCTACTGATACTGATAAATAAATCAGATAAAATACGAAGCAGCTGACTTGGATGTGATGCTAAGAAGATTCCATCAGGCTGGAGTATTTTCTCAACTCGTGTGATCTCTGAAGCAATCATTGATCCCTTACGGAGAAGCAGAATTTTCTCTGACAACCAAATATCTAAGACATCACCCATCCCTAGTTGTAAGACTTGTTTTGCAACCCATAAAGCTTGCCTTCTAATCTATCCACCGTCCTGCAGTTGGAGTATAACATCAACGAAATCCACTATGGGCACACTTAAATTTGGTGCCCCCCATTTTTATGGAAGAGTGTCATCAGTACCACGGTTCACATTAGAGAAAGTGGCATGCTATTTAATTTTGGCCTCAATCCATTATCGACAAGATCGCTTCTTCTTCTTAAAACAGCCTCTTTACTAGAATCAACCCTGAATGAAGATGAGGACCTCACAATCAATAGAGAATTCCTAGCTTACACATAAAACCTTGATCCCACGCCTTGAGAAGACCAATGAGAACTGCGTAATGTTCATGACCTAAATGCATATGAAATGTGAAGCATAAGCCACTTATTGGGAATAAATAGGAGGGCAAATTTTGAGGTGTTACAACTGCCCCTATTCAATCAACTGTGGACCTGAAGGGATGAGAGCGTCGACTTTCAGACATTCGAGGTAAATAGGGATTGAATATCAATGACAATCGAAAATTTGCACTCTGGGGGTATAAACTAGGCTAGAAGATCTGATGTGTATAGAAGACTCTACTGGGGATGAAAAGGAATAGGTGGAGTTAAAATGTATGATATGGGGAAGACACGACACAGACCGGTGTCTAAAATCACGAGGTAGGATGACTATCGGAAGATGATGCTCACCAGTATCACGAGGTAGGATGACTATCGGAAGATGATGCTCACCAGTATCAAAAAGGGAAGATGATACAGACACGAACACGTGTACTGGATCAACGACACTTATCGGCATCAAAAGATGATGCTTTCCGGCATCAAAAGAAGAAATTGAGATGACGACGCTTACCGGCATCGAAAGAGGATGCTATCCGGCATCAAAGGAGGAATGAGATAACGACACTTTCCGACATCGAAAGATGAACTGAGATGACGACACTTAATGACATCGAAAAATGATGCTTTCCGGCATCAAGGAAAAACTGAAATAACGACACTTTCCGACATCGAAAGATGAACTGAGATGACGACACTTACCGGTATCAAAAGATGATATTTTTCGGTATCAAAGGAAAGATAGAAACAACGACACTTTCTAGCATCGAATGATGAATTGAGATGACGACACTTACCGGTATCGAGATATGATACTTTCTGGCATCAAAATGAGGAATGAAATGACGACGCTTTCCGACATCGAAAGATGATGCTATCTGACATCAAAGGAGGATGATACAGACACGAAAAGGTGTGCTGAATAAACGAAACTTACCGGCATTGAAAGGTGAATGAGATGATGACACTTACCGGCATCGAAAGACGATGCTATCCGGCATCAAAGGAATACAGACACGAAAAAGTGTGTTGAATAAACGACACTTACCGGCATCGAAAGATGATACTTTCCGATATCACAAGAAAGTTCAGACACGAATGAGTGTACTGAAGAGACGACACTTATCGGTATCAAAAGATGATACTTTTCGGTATCAAAAGGAAGTTCATACACGGATAAGTGTACTGAAGAGACGACACTTACCGGTATCGAAAGATTGAGGGTATACTGGCATCCTTGTGAGACAACTCTGCTAGGGGACAAAGACCAAAAAAGGGAAGATGGACCGATCTACTACCCTAGGGATTGATTAAGGTGCCTACTTGAGGGCTACAATTACATCGTTTCTGCTGGGGATAAGAGAAATCTGAACAGACAACTCTGCAAGGGAATACAAGTATGATGAACAAGTTCATTGGCAACTTCACTGGGGATAAAATATGACTAGTCCTCCTGGATTAAACCATTTTCTGTTGAGGAACCGTCTAGCAGCAAGAATATCCAAACCTGGCTTATGCTTTAAATGCATATGTTTGAATTTCTATGGCGTAATGCTCCATATCAAATGGAAATGCTACGCGTTTTGAGGATGCAATGATTACTACATGCAAGATGCAAAGGGAATCCTCTGCAAAATAAATGTTGAGGATATGATGGCAACTCCACTGGGGATGACAAACTGAATTTTCCTCAGGGTCACAAGTCGTGCTGAGGAGGACAAATTAAACGGCCTTCCCGATCCAAACCTCTGCTGAAGATGAAACCAGAAGAGGACTTCCACTCTGTTGGGGATTAAGAATGACAATTGATGATGATGGAGCCCAAAGGTCTGATACGGAAAAGGCGCCAATAACCATTGGACTTGGAGTCTGTCAGGGATGATAATTAGCAACTCTGCTGAGGAGGTGATCACTGATCCGGTCTTCTGACTTTCTGCGAGGAAATAGATCAACAACCCGACTGGGAGGAATGTTAATACACCTGGAACCTGAATCACGGATAACAATGACTTTGTTGGGAAGACATCACCTGAAACAGTCTTGCTTGAGGAGAGCCTGTAACCATAGGACTCCGTTGGGGAAATGACAACCTTCTAACCTGGCTGCTGGGGAACTGAGGTCAAATAAGCCTCTACTCAGGAAGGAAATACTTCCTGACCTGATGAGGAACTTAAATCAGTACTCAGTGGGGAGAGAAACAAGTCTCTTGATGTGGCTAACAACCTATTTGGTGAGTTAACAAATCATCCTTACCCTATTTGGGGTTTGAACTCTTACTGGAGACAAGACAGATCCAATTCTGGCTGGGGAAACCAAGCCTCTGGACTCTTGCTGGGGATCATAATAAGAAGATGTAGCCTCTTCCAAGGATAATACCATCTTGATTGTTTCTTCTGGCGTTTGCATCTTATCTTGACCAATCTTTCCATTGCTGAAACTTTCCTGATATCAAGTATTTACTCACAAGTAAAACAATTCATTTTGAAAATGATAATTTTAATGCAATGCATATGGCAGCTTTGAGATCCAAGTCTGTTCACTGGAAAAATGTTGTGACATATAGCGAACGAATCACTTATCAAAATGTCACATCGATACCAACATAAATGGTAAGAAAACCCTTTTATGAGTCAGAACTGGCGTGATTTTAACCGAAGTATGCTTTTGAAATAACCCTGCTTCAATTAGGTCTTTTAAAGGTTGTAACATGGTCTGGTTCGCGGTTTAAGAAAAAAAGGATATCAGGCTCAAAGTTTTATTTTAACCCACCCATTCTCCTTGATGTTCTCCAGTCCTATGTTCAGCTAACTTGACACAAGCGCTCACCTTTCAAAAAGGTTATTAAATGGTATAAGGATAGAAGGAACCCGCATAGTTTTCGGAGTGACAGTCATCCCATTTATCTTTGTATCTGTATTCACACGACTTGTTCTTTGCTCGAGGATTTTTCTTTTTGTTCCTCTTATTTTTCGCTTTTCATTCTTTTGTTTTTTATTTCCCTGATTTTTGCCTGGACTGATTCTTTTTTAATCTTTTTTTTATTTTGAAGTCCAGTGGGATGCCCTAACTTTTGCCTAAGTCACTTGTTTTCAAGTTTCGACTTAGCAGGCTTTTTTTTCTTTTGATTCTTTTTTTTGAACTAATCGTGTGACACAGGTTTGTCTTGACTTGTAAAGGGTTGTGACTGTCTCACTCTTCGGTTGGTGAGGGATAACCATGGATGTAATTGATCCTCGAACGGGACACTACTTTTGAAATTTAAACGCACGGTCAAATTAACTGACATCTACCCTGCCCCAGGTTAATATTGAGGATTTTTTCGTTTTCAGAAATAAACTCCTACTACTAGGCTCAACTGGTTTGACAAAGGTTACACTCCCTTATATTTCCGGTGTTTAGGGATTTGAAACAATGCCTATACATCATCAGCAGGGTTTTGCTCAAAAGCATATAATCAAAAGTTTTACGTCCTTCATTTTGTCAACCTCCCTCGGATCCTGCTTAAATAAGCACATGATATCGATAAAAAAGTATGAGTGAACACGACTTGATTTAATCAAAACATGCATATTCATTTCATTATCATTATCAATTAAAAACAGACGAGTTTTACAAACGAGTTTGCACTTTAACAGAAAAGGAACTACAAATGCAAAGAAATGACATGATACAATGATTGCCAGCTCCGGAGAATTGGGATTTCCATGCTTGATTCGCTACTGGGCTAGCCATCTTCAGAATTGCTCGTCGAAGTCAATCTGATAATCATTTGCGCAACTGCTCTCGGTGACTTCTTCCATGACCTGGACTGATGAACCCACATGACTGGACGAAGGAGTATTGTTGATATGAATACCCTGAGGTGTGAATGAGAACATGTTGGAGTCAAGCAGCTTCTAAATCTTGCTCCTGAGCACTTTAAAATCTTCAGTTGGATGCCCTTGTGCCCCAACATGGTAATCACAACAGGCGTTGACATCAAAACCTTTATGGCTTCCTTGGCCTTTGTCGGACAAAAGGATGTTCTTGCACAACTTGATTCTCAACAGGGACTCACACAGGTTGAGCTTGAGCAACATTATTCACCGGAGGTGGAATGACATTCTCAGTTCTCTGAATATCGGCCTCTCCTCTTATCATGGCGGTCATGGCTTCCACAAGTTGACCCAACTGATTTTTCATCAATTCAACATCAGCCCTAGTCATAAATTGGTTATGCTCTCCTGAGTTCATGATTCTCCCCAAAATACTGATTCAAGCCCAATAGGAATGTCAGAAAATCAACTGCAGGTCGAGGCAAAGGATGGATGAGCTCACTGATCTGGCCTGGAGAAAGATATGCAAAATGATGCAAGATGCAAATGCAAAAATGCAATAAGACATGGGATCAAAGCTTCCATATATTCTAAATAATCATTGTGCTGTGCTGATAACTGAATAAGTTCATAGGGTCTGCTCTGGAGAGAATACTAGAATACCCGAATATCCGAATAATCAGAATACCAGAATACCAGAAGGCCAGCATATCGGCATAATCAGAATACCGGGATAATCAGGACACCAGAATAATCAGGGTGTCGGAGTAATTGGAATATCAGAATATCTGAATAATCAGAATACCATAATACCAGGCTGATGAGTCCATACTAATAAGAAAACCAGAATATCGGGTAGGATTAAGGTTATGGTTACCTGCAAACCTGTAAACACCCGCCCATTCTCACATGTGGGTACTAAAACCAAGGTTCCTCAGTTTCGAATTCTCGATTTAAGAAGAAATTGTACATTCATCCCTCGGGGTACAATACTATCGTCAAACAAAGAGGTCGTCCACTGATTCCCCCAAAAATAAGGTAATCCTATGGCAAGTTCTCAGTTTCGGGTCCTCGGCAGGATACGTAATGGGTTTGCCATTTCTGGTCTGCCATTATCGCTCCCTGAAGGAGTGCCTACGCTGAGTCCTCGGGAAATGGTCACCAGGTATCGACAATCCTCTTCGGACCACCTAGCCACCACATACACATGTAATGACCAAGCATCCTCAGAAAGATCTCATCTGGTTTGTGAGCTTAGGCCAGCAACACGTGTCACACGCCACGCCTACCAACAAGAGTTCACGCTAAAAATCTAAGTATGTGCTCAAGCCTTGGTAATGGGCTTTTCACTCAGAATTCCCATCCCACCAAACAGAAAAATCCAGCACAGTCCAGCACATAATATATGGCAACAGTGAAATAAAAAGCAAGTAAATGTAATAAAATAGTAAACATGCAACAATGCCATAAATAAAGCGAGTAAAGTAAACAGATAAACACCCTAAAATCAAAAGAAAAAATAGGCGCTAGGATTGACTCGCATAGGGGATGGACCAGCAAGAGGTCAATCTGTCCCCAGCAGAGTCACCAGCTGTCGCATCTGCGAAAATCAACCGGCGGAAAAGAACAGAAGAGTCGCCACCGAACGTTATTTATCCCGACGCAGGGAAAGGAAACGATCAAAGAAAACCTAAACAAAGGGAAAGGAACGGTCGTCGCAACCATAGCCTGGGTTCGGGAGTCGGTTACGCGAGAGGAAGGTATTAGCACCCCCTCGCGTCCATCGTACTCGATGGGATCCACGCTTATTATTATTATCGATCAAAGGGTGTAGGGTATCTGAAGCTCAACTGCTAACTGGAAACTGGAAACAAAAGGTGAGATGGAGAAACGGGGGGAAAAGAGAAAAAATGACATAAAGGACTCGCAAGGATCGTCGCAATCCTATGTCTACGTATCTTCGTGGACGAACGAAGAATCAGAGTCGACGTAGTTCGACGGACTACGGTTTTGTGGGGGGAAGGTTTGCTCGCCAAGACATCGCGTCTCGTGCCTATGTATCCTCAATCTAACCAGAGAGAGGAAGTCAGAGCAGTCGTAGTTCGACCTAACAGGGCCGGTTGTCGTTTGGTGGAAGAGTCCCGATCGCACGCGGGCGAGAGAAAGGTTTGATTGATAAGGTTGTGCTCGCAGAGATCTCGCATGATCTCCTGTCTACGTATCTCCATTAACCAATGAAGAATCAGAGCGACGTAGTTCCCCTCACTAGGGATGACTTTGCTTTGTTTGTGTTTTTTAGTGGAATACGCCAACGTTCGCGTTCCAGCAGTTTAGGTGTTGCCGCTCGGCGTGGGAGTCTTACGTGTTTACCTGTTTGCGGTAGAACGGAAATGACGCATCCTTTACAAGTGGATCAAGTGAGATGAGAGGAGAATCCTGAAGGAAGATGATTGTTTGATTTTGTTTTTTATGAGAAAGTGTTTTGATTTATTGTTTGTAACTCATATTGCACTAAAGTCTATGACATAGGAACGAATACGTCGCATGGTCGTCCCCAACAGGACGTATGCTAAACACTCTAGAAAGGTGAATGGAGACCCTCCCCCTTTCATTTCCCATGTACTTAAGGCTCATGGCATACAATACTCGTTGTCTTTATTACATATTTTTGATTTTGTTTAGATATGAGAGAAGAGACTCAAGTTGTAAGAGAAAACGGAAGTTAGTTGTCAGTGTGCTCGCCGAGATATCGCATCTCGTGCCTACGTATCCGCAATCTGAAAAGAAAGAGGAATCAGAGCATCCGTAATTCATGCTACTATGGGTGAACGGGAAACGGTCTCGATCGCGTGGGTGCGAGAGATAAGATGAGACTCACGAAGGTCACACGGATAGTCTAAGGGGGAAACTCGGTCCTACAAGTTAGCATGCAAGGGTCCTAAGGTCAGGATCAAGAGGGAAGTCTACCTAAGGTTGTTATGCATGGATTGTTATCCTAATGTCTCTCCTACCTCTGACTTAATCAAAAATTAAGTGGAGCGAGGAATCCTATGGGATCATGCCATCAGACAAGTAAACACAGGATAAATCAATCACAAAACAAACTAATAACAACGAAAGAGTAAACAGTGTTAGTCAACAATAATGTCACATAATTAAAATAAGAAAGGGGGAGCTTTATCCAAGGGGTCATATCAACCGAGGCAAACAAGCTAGCTGGAGGGAAATAGGGGTACTTATCCAATGGTATCGAGAACCATGGAGAGCAGAGTAAGAGGGGAAGATGTGAATCAGATCACATAAGCATCAGCATCGGTCAATGCGAGCTATAGACAAGGTGTGGGGGTTTGATTGAGAAACCCTTTTCCACTTGACCGACTCGATAACAAGAATAAGCTATGTTAAAAGCTTCAATCATGTAATGAGAGCTTAGAACGACTCAACTGGAATAACGGGGGTCGGTTGCGAACCCTAACTTCCGTCAATTGCCTTCTTGGAGGTCTTACAAAGGGGAAATGGGAATGGGATGCCTCATAGAGGTATTAGGCACAATATTAAACAAACACAATCAGAGCCTCTTTGGAGGACTTTAAAACAAATAAACAGTCTAGCCCACCTAAAGTAGGGACTCTCAGTCATGCATCTCTATTCCTATTTCTCATGGCATCGAAAGCGGTAAAGTGCGAGAAATATAAAGAGATGAGATGTCCTATAAAACGGATATAGATCTGTTGCAAAGCAACGCCAGTAAAAACAACGTAAGCACCTGTTAATCTTAATGAACATACAAGTTAGAAATGAACATTTACAAAGTAAACAAACTATGTCATTCTTGGAGATTTCCTTGAAGCACCTTGCACAAATCAACAAATGAGTTAGAAATCACAAGGAAAAAGCAACAATGAAACAACCAAAGGAACAAGGCCTTAGTTGGTAAACACATTTGGTTAAACCGTATCCATGTTAATGGACCAAAAGGAATCAAACAATTACAAATTATACCAAAAGCAAAGTGTACTTCAAAGTTAATTGTAAACTACAAAAGAAAGCCATTACAAGTTAGATGAATTGAATTAAAACGTGAAAATGGATCAAGGTCAGAACGTCCACCCTTCATTGATGCATGAGAATATCATTGAACTAACATAGAGATAGCACATGGATGCATTCACGATGAGCAAACAAGTTATGCACACTTGAGTTCACTAAGATGCAACATTTCAAATGCATTTATACAAAGCACAAATGAGTATGGATGTAGGAAATTAATAAAGCTCATAGTATGAAATGAAATCAAGTTAAGAACACCTAAAACATCCTACAATTATCAAGAAGTTTCAAGTTATCACATGTCTCAATCACTCAATCAAAACTACCACAAGTTAACTTCAATCAATTCCTAAACTAGTGACTTGCAATACAAGTAATAAATGAAGTCATGAAGATGTAAATACACATGAGGCAAGTTTAGGTCAGTAGGTGAGGGTTCTTATAACTCATGTTCAAAGCATACAATCAATGCACACAAGTGAAATTCAAAGGATTAAGCAAACTAGACAAGCAAGTGTCAATTCCACTCTTAGAAGCCAAAGCAAACTTGATCATGAAAATAAGAATAGTAGGTCTAATTTAAATGAAAACAAGCCTTATAGGTCAGTACCTATGGTTCATAGCATCATGCTTACAAGTATCAAAAGGGATTGACAACAAGAGGTCTCAAAAGCACAAGTAGAATGCCATAAAGTTGATGCAAAATGATGCTTAAAACATACAAGCTTCCATGCACACTATGAACATAAAAAAATGACTTGGAATGGATTATAGGTCCCCTAAATTGTGTCACATTCTAAGCATATAAGATCAATACAAGGCCTCAAGTCATGGCATAAACGTCTTCCCATCAAACATCTCACGAATACAACATGGGTACAAACGTGTTAATCATAATGAATATGCAAGGAAAAATGGTTATGAGCATTGGAAAAATGTATTATTTAAGCCATAGTTATATGAGGTCTGGTTCTAAACATGTCAAGAAGATGGGCTCAAATTTTGGCTTTTATCATGCTCAAATTAGTGCAAACAATTCACCTATGATCAATGACTATACATCCACAAGAGATTACCAAAAGTACACTTAAAAAGGCTCTAAAAAATCCCAAACAAATTTACAAGGTTCTTTAATATATCCTAAGATCATGTATCAAGTCTCATGTAAAATTTCAGCTCACAACCCCTCCTAGAAAATCAGTTATGCAACTAGTACACAAACTATGATCCTAAGAATATATCTCAAAAGAAATTCAAGAAAAAATATTAAACTTCACCAAAAAATAAATTAAAATTAAAAAAAATTTATTAACCTCTTCAGATACACACCTGAATTAATTAAGAATTTTTATCCATCAGAAACTATTTTTAACAACTCAATATCTAACATGCATCAAAAGAAATTAAAAAGCAAAGCAAAAACAAGGCATAGGTGCATTTAGCAATTTTTCTAGTTCAATTATCCATGGGCTGCGTAGATGGGGGTGTTAATAGGAAACTGGGTATAGGCCCAAGAGGCGCATGAGCCTGATGGTGCATACGGTGGAACTCAGTCAACACCATTGACTTGGGGATCAAATCGAAGCCGTAGATCTCATCTTAAAACAAATCAAAGGCTAAAAAATAAATGGTGCATGATAATTACCACGAGGATGGTTGCGCGTTAGATTAATCAGGTGGCCTTACCGGACGGTGACAAGTGTCATCGCCGGAGTGGACCACCACCGCCAAACCTTATCTCTTCTTATTAAACCTAGACGGTGAGGGGAAATAGAAACCACTCCTTCTTTTCTCATATCATCTTTCTCTCCCTAAACAAACGTCTCTCTCTCTCTCTATGTTATTTTCCTCACTCGCCGGAAGATAAGTATGGCCGGAGAAGGTCGGTGGCAGGCGACGGTGCCACCGTCTTCTCCGGCGACCTACCACCACCAAACCACTAAATCCAAACATAAACCTCCCTAGAATTTCATGGCGATTCCGAATCCCAACCTGCTTTCATCAAAACCTCAACCAAATGACGGGATCGTGAGCACCAGAATAAAGATTCAACGAGTTCAAAGCAAAGCTTAAATCACGGCCACAACTATGATATAAAGGCGAAGATACTCATACCTTGACGATGACGACGCTAACGGTAAACTCACTACTTCGTTACTTCCGTTCGCAAATTCTCTTTCTACTTCTGAATTTTCTTGTTCGCTTCTTTTTCCCCTTGCGATTGCTTCTGGTTGTTGCTCGAATCTTTGCTTATGGTTCCTTCGTTCTCGGCATGAGTCGTTCTCCTTGCAGGTTAACCAATCGAAAATTTCGACGCGGCAATGGATTTACAGAGCTCTTGACAGCAGTGTGAAATTGGCGTAGCTGGGAGAATTGAGGATTAACACAAATGGTGAATTGCTGACGAATTCGTGTTGAAAACTGAGCCTTGTAATCGATGCGAATTGAGGAACAACTATGGTGGTTTCGAGCTTTCTTCACCGTGTGGGAGGAGGGCGAAGAAGATTGAATATTGGAGAGTGTCAAGAAAATTGAAGATGATGCCAACCTAATTGAAGAATTCAGTTTTGGAGTTTTTCAGGTGTTTTGCTAGAAGTTGAAAAAGGATAGTTGCAGGGTTAGAATTGAAGAATGGGGGAATTCATGTATTGCAGAGGGAGAGTTATGAAATTGAAGAAGAGTTTCAGAGAGTTGGATTGTGATTTTCGAGTGAGGATCAAGATCGGAAAAAGGAATCGAGAGGGAGAATCGGGTTGAAAATTCAGAGTGAGTAAAAGGTGAACTGAAAGAGGAAATTTTTTGGTTTTCTTCTGTTAGAAGTGGTGAATGAATTTCGGTTAGGAAGTTATGATTCTGCTGCTGGTTTTTTCTGTTTTTCATCTGCCACCCTTTTTTCTACTAATGTGTGTTTTTTGTACAAAAATCCTGTTGTAATAGCGAAGGAATTGGAGCTGAATAATTTCTGCTATGATAATTTATATTTTTCTGCACCTGCCATCTATTTTATTGTTGCTGCAAATGAGTAAAACAAGATGTGGATGTTTTTTGACATTTGATTTAAGGCTACTGATACTGATAAATAAATCAGATAAAATATGAAGCAACTGACTTGGATGTGATGCTAAGAAGATTCCATCAGGCCGGAGTATTTTCTCAGCTCGTGTGATCTCTGAAGCAATCATTGATCCCTTACAGAGAAGCAGAATTTTCTCTAACAACCAAATATCTAAGACATCACCCATCCCTAGTTGTAAGACTTGTTTTGCAACCCCTAAAGCTTGCATTCTCATCTATCCACCATCCTGCAGTTGGAGTATAACATTAACGAAATCCACTATGGGCACACTTAAATTTGGTGGCCCCCATTTTTATGGAAGAGTGTCATCAGTACCACGGTTCACATCAGGGAAAGTGGCATGCTATTTAATTTTGGCCTTAATCCATTATCGACAAGATCACTTCTTCTTCTTAAAACAACCTCTTTACTAGAATCAACCCTGAATGAAGATGAGGACCTCACAATCAATAGAAAATTCCTAGCTTACACATAAAACCTTGATTCCATGCCTTGAGAAGACCAATGATGCCTGCGTAATGTTCATGACCTAAATGCATATGAAATGTGAAGCATAAGCCACTTATTAGGAATAAATAGGAGGGCAAATTTTGAGGTGTTACACAAAGCTCTAGTAAAAGAGGGCCAATCAGACAATAATTGATTGTGATGCATGAATTTAAAACAACCTAAGGCTTCTCCTTTCATGTAAAAAGACATCATAGACAATCTATTTTCAGGAGGTAATTGGTAAAAACTAAAGTATTGGTCGGCTTGAAATAACCATTCTAAAGGGTTTGATCCGTAAAACATTGCGAGTTCTAATTTAGGGGTACGAAATGGGGGTAGGTTCGGAATATGAGGAATTTGGTTATGTGGAATATGGGAATATGGGATCTGCTGGGAAAATGGAAGTGTATAGGTTGTGTTTTATGGAAAGATAGATGGAAAATAAGGGTAAGAGGGGTATTGTGGATGAATGTGTGGTGAGGGAATGTGAGGAACCGAGGTGGTGTTAGGGTGGACGGAAGTGTGGGAGAATATGGCAGATTGACGTAAGGGTGTGTGGGCTGGGGAAATGATAGTGGAAAAGGGTGTTGTTGCCATAGGGATTTGGGAAAGCATAGCAGAATGACGTAAAGTAGTGTGGGGTGGGGAAATAATGCTTGGAATAGGTGTTGTAGCCATAGGAGAAGAAGTAGGAAGCTTCATTATACCTGAAGAGCTTGCTATTGAAGACACAACAGCTTGAGGTTGTGAGGACTGCTGAATGAGCAACTTGTTGAGGGTTTCCATGATAGATTCATAGTGAGAGTCTGAAATCTGCTTGTCATTCTCCATTTTTGTGTTGATTGAGCCAAGGTTGCGTTGAGTTTTCTCTAGATCTGAGCGGACAA
The DNA here is from genome assembly GCA_022829125.1 of Lathyrus tuberosus. NCBI lineage: Eukaryota > Viridiplantae > Streptophyta > Magnoliopsida > Fabales > Fabaceae > Lathyrus > Lathyrus tuberosus. Next base: position 6,598,175 of record JALAZF010000103.1, read on the forward strand.
TGTTGAATCTCTCATCCAGATCTGAATGGATTTGATTGATGGCATTATCGATGTGAATGTGAGAGGTTTGAACAGCTTGTTCAACAATTTCTTGTGGGGTGGGTTGGGTTGGTTTAGGGGGAGCCATGAATTCAGAATGAAAGCACCAATGATGCAAGGGGATTAGCAATTACTACCAAAACTAGGGTTCACCATTAAATAAACATAAAACTAAAGAAGAAAGTAAATTCTGATTAATTCTCTACTATTTCATAAAATCCAAGGTGACTTAAATACAAACAGCACAATGCTGGATTAGCTAAATGGGCTAGGCCTAAAAGATGAAAATAACTAAACTTAATATTGCCGAATAAAACAACTCAATTTATCACATAATCATTTAAATATGTGGGCCTTCTTCTATTTCGACTGGGCCTGCTATCAAAGTTCCACCATTTTCACCTCAAATTGGTATTGAAAAAGAAGAAATGTGTGCCGTTAAAAAAAAATTCGGGAGCTATTTAAAAGGGATGAGTAGGGATGTAAATGGATATCCATGGGTACGGATACTATGATATTCGTATCCGCCCCATTGGATAAATATGATATCCATATCCGCCCCATATCCATGCAGATATCCGTTAAGCGGGTTATCCGTGGATTTTACGATATCCACGGACCACGGATATTTACAGATATCCATCGATAATATTATTTTAATGAAAATTATTTAAAAAATATATTTTTAACTTCTTTTAAACAAAAAGTTATTATCACATAACATCGATATAATTCGCTCTTAATTTAACAATAAAATTTCAACGCATTAATTTTCTTCTTATTCACCAAAACATAATTAGATCCAAACATAATATCTATACATTTTATTTTTAACCAAACAAATAAAAGATATTGTGATTGTGAGTTATGATGGAAGAGCGGACGATAGATGAGTAGGAAGGGAGACACTGGTTTGACAGAGGAACGACAACACTAGTTGGTTGGACTATGAAATTATTGAAGTGAGGTATGAACTAATGAAGAGTTTAAATATGAAATGACTAATCGAATTTGAATGAAATGTGAAAGGTTTTCTTCAAAGAAAATATTTTAAAAAAGAAAGAAATATAAGAAGACTAATTTTTTTAGAAGATGAAAAGATAAGGTATAATAAATTAATAATATTTAAATTAATTTTATAAATTATTAACGGATATGGATATCCGCGGGTACGGATATCATTAAACCTGTATCCATATCCATTAATAAACGGGTATTTAAATATCCATTTATTTTATCTGTGGATATCCGTTAAACTATTCATCTCATATCCGTGATGGACTTTATCCGCGGATATCTGCGGGTATGAATTTTTTTGCCACCCCTAGAGATGAGGATACGCTTCTTATCACTACTACAAAATAGACATTTCGTAACGCCAATTTTACTACGGTCACAGTGTTAACCGTGGTAATAGTTTATTTCTGGGCGCTTTTTATTTGTTGGTATTTACTAAAGGACATGTCACAATGGTCAAACGAAGCAATCGTAATGCAAGATACACGGAGTTAAATGGTTCGAATCCCAGCGCCAACAATTAGTCATTCATCGTGATAAAAATGTGATTGACCATGTATATCACCACAGTTTTTATTACCGACCATGATGAAAGGTGATACTTGTTTATATATAAGCGAAATTATCTTTCTCTTCAGTACATAACAATCGTCTCTCTCAAAACAAAATCCCAACAACTCTTTCACTCGTCTCTCTCCAAACGAAACCCTAACAACTCTGTCACTCGTCTCTTTCATATGGAAACCCCAAAATGAAACTATAACATCAAATCTTAGTCAATGGGTATTTACAAGTTTGTTTTCTCTATATTTTTTTTTCAAAATCTGTTTCAATAGCTTGTTTCATGATGTAAGAACTTTCTTTTTGTTTTGACTTGTAGGTAGGGATGCTTGTTTAAATAAAGAGGACGAAGTTAAAGTTAGCGTTGTAAACTTTTAGGTAGGGATGTTAAGTTTGTTGCTCTAACTTTAGCTTCATCCTTATTTCATTGTTGACACGCCATTATGGGACATGTATGGTACATTTCTGAAGCATTATATGGCTTAATATGTTGTATTTGTTGTTTAGGGTTTGTTGTTGATGAATGTTGTTGTTAATGTTTGTTTAAAAGACGAGTTTATTATATATTATGGGGTTTTAGTGTTTTTCCAATCCCTTACCGGATATATAACTTTCCAAACTGCATTAACAAATTATGATATGATAGATAAATTTGTATTAGAAAACAAGTACAGTTCAATTCTTGACAATAATTCTTCATACTGTTAACTGCATATTATTCTTTGACAGTTAGAATTTGGTTTAATGATTGTTGCGGTGAGAATCGGATATCAAGCTATTAATTACCTTGAATCACAAAACTTTGAAATTCACCACCGACTTTGATTTATCCCAAGGAAATATTCAAGATCGAGAAAACCTAAAGGGGAGAGATCTAAGGTTCGGGGGTTGGTTATACTAAGGGAAGGTATTAGCACCCTAAGTATCTGTAGTACTCTATAGGAACCTCTTGTTAGTTTGTGTTATGTTATGTTTTCTTGCTAAGAGTATCTGTTAAGGTAAAAGGTAAATACCTAAGGGTATGTACACTAAGTTTTCTCGCCAAGACATTGCATCTTGTGCCTACGTATCTGATTAAAGAATCAGAGCAACCGTAGTTTACCTAACTAAGGGTGAGGAACCATTGACTGTGGCCAAAGTTCCAAGGGGAATGAGTATGAGCTCATATAGAGTTTAAGAAACTCTCTAAGTCTAAGTTGTGATATAAGTGGCTATGAGGCCAAAAGGAAAGTATCCTATGACTATGAGGTCATGGGAAGATGGAAGCCTATGACTATGAGGTCAAGGCTGGTAAGTGGATATGACTATGAGGTCAAAGCTGGTATCCTATGACTATGAGGTCAAAGGGAAGCAGTGGCCATGACTATGAGGTCAAGGCTGGTAAGTGGTTATGACTATGAGGTCAAAGCTGGTAATCCTATGACTATGAGGTCAAGGAAGAAGGTGGCCATGACTATGAGGTCAGGGCTGGTAAGTGGCTATGACTATGAGGTCAAAGCTGGTAATCATATGACTATGAGGTCAAGGGAAGATGGAAGCTTATGGCTATGAGGTCAAGGCTGGTAAGTGGCAATGACTATGAGGTCAAAGCTGGTATCCTATGACTATGAGGTCAAAGGGAATGAGTGGCCATGACTATGAGGTCAAGGCTGGTAAGTGGCTATGACTATGAGGTCAAAGCTGATAATCCTATGACTATGAGGTCAAGGAAGAAGGTGGTCATGACTATGAGGTCAAGGCTAGTAAATGGCTATGACTATGAGGTCAAAGCTGGTAATCTTATGACTATGAGGTCAAGGAGAGAGTGGCCATGACTATGAGGCCAATGCTGGTAGGTGGCTATGACTATGAGGTCAAAGATGGTATCCTATGACTATGAGGTCAAAGGGAAGGAGTGGCCATGACTATGAGGTTAAGGCTTAATTATGAGTTATCTATGACTTTGAGGTCAATAGAAATTTTTTCCTTTGGAATGAGGGAATTAAAGAGGGTTAAGGAGAAGAGCTAACAAGCTAATCTCACTTTAAGAGGATAACTTGATAAAGTTGATGATTGTTTGTGTCACAAACAAAGTTCATACATGAGATGAAAGATGTCGACAAACATAAAGATATGGTATAGGAATTGATGGTGAATGTAATGACATTTAAGAGTGGATATTTAAGAATTGATGAGCATCAAATTAACATGGAGAAATATACAATCATGGGTAAGGTAAAGACCTACTAAGGTAATGAAAGAAAACTAAATGTTCATTTCATACAACATACATTCAGACATGCTTTCTCAAGCTCACAACCAAATACAAACAACAATTCATGAAACAAATGTTAAAACATGTTGGAACAAGTTCATAGGGATTCAAAGGTAGCAAGAGGAACAAGTATCATCATCAAAGAGAAATATAATTTCTTTAATAACCCTAAACTATTTCATATGTTGCACAAGACAAAAAACTATAAGAATAAATATTTTTAGTGATTTTTTAGTGTCGTGCGAAAATAGATCAAAAATGGTGAAGGATGCAAAAAGAATGGCTTAAAAATCATGAATTATGAAGATGTTATGTCCATTTAAAAATGATGAAGACAAGTAAAAATAATGAAGGAAAATAAGTACTAAAAAAATGGGGGAAGGCCCCCAAGGGTGTTGAACCCGTGACTTCATGGTTACAACCCAAAACTCTTACCAACCACCCATCGCGTGCGTGTTAACAAGTTATGACCAAAGTTAAACAAAAATGAAAAGGGCGTAATTTTTAGAAAATAAAAACAAAGGACTGGGGCGAGGGGGATTCGAACCCCAGTCCTTGTGTTTACGCGCGCGTTCCTCTACCACTGGGGTAGGCATACATCCAATGTATGAGCCAGCCCCATAACCTTATAAACCTTCACGCGACCAAAAAACACTGAACACTAAAACCTTGTCACAACAGGCCCATGGTCAAGGCTGGGAATCCTCACTCAAGCAGGCTCAATCATGTAGAATTCTCCTTACCAATCTATGCAGCAAAACCAGTTTAATATAATGACAAAACATAATAACAACCACCAATCTTTCATCAATTAATTCAACAAACTTAACCAAATAATAGATAAAAATCCTATCTTTCATGGCTTGGAGCACAGGCTGTTATTGAGCTCTTCATGACTCAAGAACAAAGCAAAATTAAAGTGAGACTTGGATTGGCAAGCGTGTATTCAAAAATGAGCCAAAACATAAAATCACGCCCCTTACATTCAAACAATATTCTTTACTGATGACATGCAATTGGATAACAGACTTCAAACTTCAAAAGTGAAGACAAACATTGCAAGGCATGGCATGGAAAGAAGTTGAAGCAAATACATGAACAAAGCATTAAGACAGCACTAGAACAAGTGTATTTAGTAAAAGTTTTGTCATACTTAACAACCATAAATTTTAGACAATGCACAAGTAACTCAAATATGCACATTTTATCATGAGAAGGCAAGCATAAACTTTATACAGTGTTAGATATGCATGGTGAATCAAAGTTGGAAAAAATAAACATACATCTCTGGATGGCGTGAAAATCAATCCCCACCTCAACACAAACTCACACAAACTTTTGATGAAAGCTGGTAGTGCTCAAACATGGTATCAGGACGTCATACAAATATAGCCTCAAGTCAATGGCAGTGTTACAAATGCCAACTCTATACACGTGGTCACTTGAAATAAATAGTCATCTTGACAACAGCATAATTATGACATGGTGAGCATATAAGCTGATAATTATCAGTAGGAGAATGAGGAAAAGAACAAAACTTGGTTACCACAATGATTTCAACAAAGCCTTCATGTTATTCAAACCACAACTACATGATATTGACAAATGGTACAACACAGTTTTAAATTCACAAACATTAATACAAAATATTTTCAAGTTGATAGTAGTGAACAAAGTTTCATCAAAGATTTCAACATGATCTCAACCAATAAATAAAATCCAGGCACCAATAAAACAGTTACATGATTGTGGTATTATAAGCACAAAGTAACATGGCATCAAGCACTGGCAGTGCTACCATCAACAACATTATTCATCTGACCACTTGATTCAAATGCCAAAAGGACAAACAGGAATGTTCATAGCATGGTGAAGGCAAAGTTATGAGTTAGTGAAAAGTGATATCAGATACCTATTGTACTAGCAAACAACTACATAAACTGAGACACTTGAGAAATAGCTCAGGATTTTAAATTATAGCATTGGCAACAAAGAGCTTCAGACCAACAAATGACAATGCCTACAAACATCCTTTCTATGCATATGGTCATGTATTATCAGTGAGAGTATTTGTCACAACACTCATATCAATCAATAATTTAGGCATGCAAATTCTATAGGCAGAAACAATCTTGGGTCATGGCAGTGCAAAACAAAATAAGGATAATAGTTATGCTTATGGTCTGGAGTAAACAAAACAAGAGCAACAGATATATTCATCAAATTAATCCAGCCATCAACTTACCTTTCATATTGTTCCAACCCTATTGATCTAACATAGACAGTCTGAAACAATTCAAGCACTCAAAATATATCATGAAGACATGGATAATAACACATCAGCAGTTGGTGGTGCATAGAATCTTTCATGGACACATAATGTCATATACCTGGGTACAAGCTAAAACAAACATGGTAGCAGCCTGATAATACCAAAGGGTGTGCTCGCAATGAGTCACAAAAGTCACAAACATTATCATGCCACAGACCAGAATAAAGCATGAACAAGAGCAAGCAAACATAAGCACCTTGGCATGAGAAATACCAAAATCAAGATATCAGTTAAGGACAGTTCTAGACATACAATACATGGGAATAACATCCATACTTACCACTGTCAGGTTCAAAACACAACATATAAACAACAACAATCTAAAGTCTCAAGAACATGATCAATGTGGAAATCAAACAACTTGGTTATGAACACAATAGCTTTACATTATGAACAGATGGAAAAAATGCCAAAACACATCACATAAATATTCATAACAAAGACATGATGACAGTAGCAATGTGCATGAGCATGAGCTTTGAATATGGAGTGTGAGAAAGAAGATTACCTAGTGGAATATGTCCACTGCACCCTCAACAATATGAACTGTCTTTCTTCCTCTCCAAACTAGCAGCAACCTCTAAAGCAGTTCTCCTCCTCCTTCTCACTTTCCAAGCTTGAACTCGGAAATTTTAGAGTGTATATGTGAAAAGTGTTGGTGTGAAACAAGTGGAAACAACCCCTATTTATAGGAATAGTTGAGGACTCAAAGTATGGTGAAAATTGCAACAAATGCCAAGTCTGCCCATTCCATCGCGTGAGCTGTATTTTACTGAGCTAAAAATCTTCCAAAATCTCTGAATATTGATGTGATTAGGTCTGAGCAACTGGTGTGAAGTGATTGGACCAAGACTCCATGAATAAACAATGCTTTGTTTCTTGAAAAGTTTCTCTCTCTTGCTACCAAGTTGCACAAGAATGACATAAACCATATTATTTTAATGTGACCACTTGCAAATTCGTGGCAAGGATCAAATTATCACTAAATCCACCCTTAGAACTCAGAAATGTGAAGCCTTGGTGATTAGAGGTGGTTTTGCAATGTTATACAAAAATTGGTTTCTTGAAACTTAAGAAATGAAACCCCTAACTTCTAAGCCTCAAAACTCACAGCTCACTCAATGGATTGAGGAGTTCTAGTACCTTTTGGAAAGCACTCAATGTCCTCTACAACTTTCATGTTTGACTCAAGTTCTGAATCATAAGGGATCTTTGTGAAAAATGGAGTTGAAGTTGGAAGAAAATTTGGTGAAAAAGCTGAAAATTTCACTAAGTTCCAAGGGTGTCTTTTCTTTCAAGTCCTATAACTTAAAAACCATGAATTTTTTAAAGAGGGTCATCTAATATGTTTTGAAGATCATGGAAAGAGCTTCTATTTGAGCTTTGAGTCACTCAAATTGGATGTGTGGTTTGAAAGTTATGACTGTTTCAATTTTTGTACAAGTAGTGAAATTTCCTCATTTGAAAAGTTTCATGAACCAAACTTTGCTTCCTTTGCAAGAAACTTCCTGAAACTTGATTTCTCATACCTTGACTCATCAATGAGACATGTCATGATGTATTGAGGACTTGGATGCTTCATTTTGGATCAAAATCTCAAGGATTAGAATGCACTTGAATGATCTCTGAGGATCTTGCTTCTTTAATCACATCTAAGGCTCATAGATGGTCTCTAGGATGTCTTCTATCATGTGGAGTCATGTCCTAGGATTTGAGAACAACCCTTGATCAAAATCAGGGGCTATGATTAACTTGTCTTGACAAAACCCTAATTTGGAGGCAATGTGGACTTGTGGCTCAAGTAATTTGTGGTGAGAGCCAGTCATACTTGAATTCTTGTTGGACTAGGCATCTTGAATGTAAGTAACCTTAATTGGTTGATGAACCAATCAATCCTTGACTGATCATGATGAACCTCCTTAGTGATTCCTCAAGTTAAAACCCTAATTCCACAGTTTGGTCTTGTGGTCTTTTGTTGACTTGATTTGATCCAATGTCTTGAGATCCTGGTTCCAATCAACTGGTGAATCTTTGTGATGATTGTAGGGAGCTAGAGAATGCCTTGGGAGGTCTTGCATCTTTCTGTGTAAACCCTGGTCTCACTAAAAAACAAACTAGCAAAATGAAGTGGTTAGTTATCAATGCATAGATGATTGAATCTAAATGTCAATGCAAGATGTTATGACATCTAAGGGGTAAAATTTGGGGTACAACTGTTGCCCCTATTTAAATAGTTTTACCGAATGGCACGAGGAATGGAAATCCTCGGGGCATCGAGGTGGAAAGGTATTTAAATATAGTAAACTGAAAATTTTGCCCTTAGATGGAATGCAGATGCTAAGGACAAAAAAAAACATGCATATGCTGACATGGCATGAACTTCTAGAATAATGATATGATGCCATGATAGTGCAAAGATGCAGACAAACCAAGCTCTAAGAACAAAGAACAAACCACCACAGATGAGCTTAATGGGGAAGGATAAAGGTTAGTATCCACAAGGAAGACCCACTGGGGATGCAGGCTAACCAACAAAAGAGACTCACTAGGGAGACTCTGAGGAGACACTGGGGATAGAAAAATAAAGAGGAAGCCCTTCAGGTCCTCACTGGAGATTGGAGCCCGAGAGGTATTCTCCACTGGGAAAAGGTCTAGGGAGATGGACGATAGGTTCATATGTGACCGGACGACACTGGGGAGAAAAAGACACATTCTTACTGGGCATGAAACCAGAAAGAAGACATGATCTCCATTGGGGATCAAGTTGAAATAAAAGGATAGACATCCTATAAAGATTTTCTGGGGATTTCTTATACTGAAGAGTTCAAATGGGATCTTCAAGAAAAGCCCGAAAAGACAGAGACAAACTCTGCGTGTGCCAAATGATGATCAATCACAAGGACTTTCAAAGAGATATTGATAATGACTGAACCTCTGCTGGGAACCAGATTAAAGTGCCAACAATGATTGGACTCGGAAGTGACATGTTAGTATACACCAATTTGAGTTAGATGAGACACAAATTTGAGTTAGTTTACCAGCAAAGACTGGACTTTAGACACCAATATGAGTTGGACTCTAGGTATCAGTATGAGCTGGATTTTGGATACCAGTATGAGTTGGACCTGGATTGAGGTTCACAACTGACCAAAGTTCACATCGTCAAAAAGGGCTTACGGCAAGGAACAATAACATATCCGGAGGTACAAAACCTGAGCTCAGAACACCTCATCAAACAGATTGACAGGAAGGAATAATAACACATTCGAAGGTACGAAACCTGAGCTCGGAACATATCATCAATAAGTTTGACGGCAAGGAATAAAGCATATTTGGAGATTCATATCATCAAAAGGTTTGACAGGAAGGAATAAAACATATCCGAAGGTACACAACCTGAGCTTGGAACACGTCATCAAAAAGTTTGACGGCAAGGAAAAATAACATATCCGAAGGTACGAAACCTGAGCTCGGAACACCTCATCAAACAGATTAACAGGATGGAATAATAACACATCTGAAGGTACGAAACCTGAGCTCGGAACACCTCATCAAACAGATTGACGGCAAGGAATAATAACACATCCAAAGGTACGAAACATGAGCTCGGAACACCTCATCAAACAGATTGACGGCAAGGAATAATAACATATCCGAAGGTACATAACCTGAGCTCGGAACACCTCATCAAACAGGTTGACAGGAAGAACCACCTCAAATAGGGATCACATCAAACAGGTTGATGGAAAGTGACTGATTGAAGGTAACACCATTGGTAACTGTATAAGTATGAATAAAACCAAGGACGGATAAGCTTCTCGTGAAAGAGACTGCCACTTATTGTTGTAAAGGTGGTGATAGCAAAACAAGCTTCTCAAGGAGATTGCCACTTGTTGTTGGGTATAAATTCCAAAGAGATGTTAATATTACAACACTGTTGGAGAAAGGATTTTGTCTTCAACGAGGATCTGCAAAAGATTCTTTCGCGAGACACAGTGCAAAATAAATGCACATTCAAAGATAGGTTGGAAAACCACACCTGCCAGGGACCAAAGTTCAATCTAGGAACAAGCCAGAAAGAAACGGTCAAACAAGACTCCAACCATTGAGGAATGAGCTCGAAAGGGGATTTATCTTATTCTAATGTGGAAAAGACAACTAAACCAACCATCATCCATGAAAATCAAACTCCGTGGGGAATTTAAAAAGGATGGGCACTTTATGCCTAAGGCTGACGATTCTATTGGAGAGAATAGACAAACCCAGTCACTTGGGGAGATAAACGCCAAAGTGATCAAAGCAGGTAAACACCAGAAAAGGAAGCAGAAATGCTAAGATGCTATGCACATGAATGCTTATGCCATGCTTATGCTTATGCTAACAAAACAGAAAAGAAGCGAAACTGGAGATGAAATAAACATCTCGACAAGGATACCCAGCCAAACTCGCCAGATTGGACCATTACTGGGGGTGAACTTGCAGAATCAGTAGTTCTGCTTCAAGATTACACTTTCTCTGGTAGGAAGATTACTCCACCTGGTATAGCATCATGAATTCACTAGGATCGCCATCACGAGCCTCATCTCTTTATTGGAGGGAAACCCATGGAGAATTGCCAAGATTAGCCGAAGTAACAGCTTACTGGGGAGTTAGCAAAAAGATGTCACAAAAGCTGAGTAGTTCTGCATAACTCATCTGCCCCATTTTTATCAGAAGAAAATACCAAGAGGATTTTACAGAAGAATTGGTATACAAGAGGCTTTAATATCTTCAAACTCTTGGAGAGATTAATGAATTCTGGCATAACTGCCCCAGATTAACTGCATTCACACAACAAGGTCCTTGAACTGATTCTTTGACCATTGGGGAACAAGCTTGCCCCTGTCAACTTGATTGATCTATGAAGGAGATGTCATTGACTTTTTAGAGATTTACTGAATCTCGACTTAACTGCTTCTAATTAACTGCTCTGTGAGGATAAGTCGTCAAAAGGTTTTTACAGAAGAATTGGCATACCATATGCTTCAATATCTTCAAACTTTTGAAAAGATTCATGAGTCTTGACATAACTGCCCCAGTTCCACTATACTCAGACTGTGGTAGAAATAAATACGGAACAAACTTGCCCCTGTTGGTGGGTTATTGGAGTACAAACTTGTCATAGGATGACCTCAAGAAGGCTTGCCCCAATATCCTGAACTTGAAGAGTTCTGCCCCTGATTCAATAGCTCTTGGAAAGGTGGATTGGCAAATCCCTCCGCTTGGTTGCCCCTAACTGAGCTTCCATTATTAAGTCAAATTCCCTAGCTGGTTGCATTTGTTGGGATTCCCTTGATATTGAATTTGTTTTGCAAACAAGCATTGTTCATTTAAAAATTGGCAATTTTAATGCAACATTCATGCAAGCTTTTTTTGAAATCAAGTTTTATTGATGAAACACACGCAGTGGAATGACTTAAATAATAAAAAACAAAGGTGTATCTGGCCTTTTACAGAGTGACAGATGAAGTGATCAACACACACACAATTAGCAAAGATCATTAGGAGTCAGGTTAATCAACCTTGCTGTAATATGCTTTCAAAACAACCTTACCTCAATTAGGTCTTTTAAGGGTTGTAACGTGGTTTGGTTCACGGTTTATGAAACAAAGGATAAAGGGTCAAAGTTTATTTGTCCCACCCAATCTTCGTGATGAACTCCAATCCTACACTTAGTTAACTCAAGCTATACATTCAAGTTCCTATAGGCTAGGAATGAATTGATGATAGTTGACAATGATTCAGACACCTTTGTAGTCATTGCTCTCTTGTAGAATTTGGTTATCCTTTATCGCTGAGGTTTTGAGACCTCTCCTTGTCTTTGCTGAGGTCATAAGACCTCTTCTTGTCTTGATTGAGGTTATGAGACCTTTTCTTGTCTTTGCCGAGGTTTTGAGACCTTTTTCATTATTTTTATTGAGGTTATGAGACCTCTTCTTTTAGTTGTTGTACAAGCCTTCTTGTATAAGGCAAAGTTTGGGCTTCCCATCTTTCTTGGCTTTTGCCTTGAAAGGGGCTCGACTCATTCTTTGATTAAGGACTTCTCAATGATCCTTCCTTATTTGTTGTTTGGAGGAACAAACTTGTACAACATTTATTCACTTGATTTGAGAGAGCCGACTGGTGTCTTACATGAAGCGCTTGCATTTGAATGCATAACCAAGTTAAAGTGAGAACTACCCTGCCCCAAGGTTGATATTTAAGGGTTTTTTTTTGTGTAAGGAAAGAAACTCCTACTTCTAGGCTCGAAGGGTTAACGAGGGATTATCTTCCTTATTTCTCTAGTGTTTGGGAATTGAAACAATGCCTTACGTCCTCGGCAAGGTTTAATTGAAAGCATACCACAGCAATTATGGATATAATGTTTTCATCATCCTCCCCAATCTTTGCTTAACAGTTTGATAAGTGGAGTGAAACAAGATAAAGATATATTTTTTGCTTTTATGAATATAACAGTAAATGAGTGAAACGAATGAACTTAATCAAAAGATGTATAAACATTTCATTAATACTGCCAATTTGAAAGTACAACAAAGCTTATAAGCAAATACAAATTCAACGCAAAGGAAATACAATTGAAAATACTGAAATGAACAAAATACAACCAGCATTGGCATATTGATTTCAAAAGGTTTCAGTTTCCGGACCCAAGCGGGGGAACACCTTTGCCACTGATCACTAGTTCCTTGTGATACAGAATCTTGAGAGACCTTGTAAGTCTTTTTCCTTTTACTTCAAAAATCAAGACATTGACATCTGACCCACCTTCTTGAGGTTGCAATGTTTTCAGCAGGCTTAACAGTCTCGCTTCAAACTCTTTGCATTCTTCAACGGGATGCCCCATTGTCCCAGTATGGAATTGGCATTCAATCTCCGGGCGATCTTCTTCAAGGATCAGTTCCTTGTCATAGATCAACCTTCGCACAGTAGATTCTAAGGCTCGGCAACCATCCAAGTCATGCCCTTCGGCTCCCTTATGGAACTCACAAGTCAGGTTTGAATTGTGCCAAGGTCCTGGCACAGGGTTGAGAAATCGAGGAGTTACCAACTTGTTCTGCATCAACAGTGGGAAGAGTTTTCTTAATGGCACCGAAATGGGCTGGTAGTTAACTTGGCCTCTTTCGACAGGGTACTTCTTCTTCTTTTGATTTTGGGAACCTCGAGGAGAAACAACCGTTGGAGGCTGGAACGTCCTTTTGGTAGACACCTGATGACGACGATATTCTGGTGCAAGACCAAGATCAAGTGTTGGCTGGTATGAAGTTTCCCCAAAAGCAGATCCTTGGCATGACGAGGAATTGACAGCTTCTCTGGGCACTTCAGGGTGAATGTGCCCTTCCCTTATCATCAAGTTTTGCATGGTCTCCATGACCCAACTCATCTGGCTTTTGAGGATTCTGACCTCCTCTTTCAAATCTTCCTGGTTTTTCAGCATCTCGTTCATTGTTGCCATTGTCTGAATAAGTGCTAGGTATCCTTCAGACATAGAAGAAGAGACTGAAGACTGAGAAATTCAAATGATATGCGAATGCGCATGGAATGCAAATGCAAGCCAAGTGGTTTCAAGGAACTCAAAGGCAATTTGCAAAAAAAAAAAAAAATTGGAACAAGTTGAAGAGTGTTTATTTTAAAATCCAAGCTCTATTGATTTTTTGAAAAGGAATGAATATTGGAATTCCTTGGAACCAACAATGGATGCAATAAGATGTATGTAATGCACAAAACACGGGCACACATAAACACGGACATATGTACATAACAAAGCACACAAATCCTAGGTTTAGGGGTCTCATGAGTGGAGCCATGGTCTACCCATCCCAATAGGTGTGTACTATGGATTCATCAACTGTAGAACAGGGTTCTAAAAGTTCTCAGAGTCTACGTAAATCTTTCGGATATTATCAACCTACGTGACTACTCATGCGGGTTAATAATATTTTCAAGATAAACTCGTCTGAGTGTAGTATCGCGTGACAACTATTTGGGACTACTCCCTTATAGCCACCGCACTACATCCTAAAAGGCCAAGTGGTGTGAAGGTAACTACGGTCCTCAGAATCAATGGCTCTCAAATCGGGAAGAGTGACATCAATGCGACTACTCACATCAGATATCAACAATCCCAAAGGGCCTCAACTGAGTGTGGTCATCATATGCCATAAATTATTAGGACTACTCCCTACAACCGACTATTGATTACACCACAATCCTATCATATATGTGCTCTCAACTCTGGGTTAGGACTTATCCCACCACTCAATAGTAGCACCTTGCCAAACAGAAGATCCAAGCATAGACAAGTATATACAGATATGTACAATCAACAAGAAAAACATGAATAACACAAATATAAACAAGGTGGGCTTAACCCTCTTAAAAAGATTTCCCCAGTGAAGTCGCCATTTCTGTTGCGGTGAGAATCGGATATCAAGCTATTAATTAACTTAAATCACAAAACTTTGAAATTCACCTCCGACTTTGATTTATCCAAAGGAAAGGTTCAAGATCGAGAAAACCTAAAGGGGGGATATCTAAGGTTTGGGGGTTGGTTATACTAAGGGAAGGTATTAGCACCCTAAGTATCTGTAGTACTCTACAGGAACCTCTTGTTAGTTTGTGTTATGTTATGTTTGCTTGCTAAGAGTATCTGTTAAGGTAAAAGGTAAAGACCTAAGGGTATGTACACTAAGTTTGCTCGCCAATACGTCACATCTTGTGCCTATGTATCTGACTAAAGAATCAGAGCAACCGTAGTTCACCTAACTAAGGGTGAGGAACCATTAACTGTGGCCAAAGTTCCAAGGGGAATAAGTATGAGCTCATATAGAGTTTAAGAAACTCTCTAAGTCTAAGTTGTGATATAAGTGGATATGAGGCCAAAAGGAAAGTATCCTATGACTATGAGGTCAAGGGAAGATGGAAGCCTATGACTATGAGGTCAAGGCTGGTAAGTGGCAATGACTATGAAGTCAAGGAGAAGGTGGCCATGACTATGAGGTCAAGGCTGGTAAGTGGCAATGACTATGAGGTTAAAGTTGGTATCCTATGACTATGAGGTCAAAGGGAAGGAGTAGTCATGACTATGAGGTCAAGGCTGGTAAGTGGCTATGACTATGAGGTTAAAGCTGGTAATCCTATGACTATGAGGTCATGGAAGAAGGTGGCCATGACTATGAGGTCAAGGCTGGTAAGTGGCTATGACTATGAGGTCAAAGCTGGTAATTCTATGACTATGAGGTCAAGGGAAGATGGAAGCCTATGACTATGAGGTCAAGGCTGGTAAGTGGCAATGACTATGAGGTCAAGGAGAAGGTGGCCATGACTATAAGGTCAAGGTTGGTAAGTGGCAATGACTATGAGGTTAAAGCTGGTATCCAATGATTATGAGGTCAAAGGGAAGGAGTGGCCATGACTATGAGGTCAAGGCTGGTAAGTGGATATGACTAAAAGGTCAAAGCTGGTAATCCTATGACTATGAGGTCAAGGAAGAAGGTGGCCATGACTATGAGGTCAAGGCTGGTAAGTGGCTATGACTATGAGATCAAAGCTGGTAATCCTATGACTATGAGAACAAGGAGAGAGTGGCCATGACTATGAGGTCAAGGATGGTAGGTGGCTATGACTATGAGGTCAAAGCTGGTATCCTATGACTATGAGGTCAAAGGGAATGAGTGGCCATGACTATGAGGTCAAGGCTTGATTATGAGTTATTTATGACTTTGAGGTCAATAGAAATTCTTTCCTTTGGAAGGAGGAAATTAAGATGGTTAAGGAGAAGAGCTAACAAGCTAATCTAACTTGAAGAGGATAACTTGATAAAGTTGATGATTGTTCGAGTCACAAACAAAGTTCATACATGAGATGAAAGATGTTGACAAACATAAAGATATGGTATAGGAATTGATGGTGAATGTAATGACATTTATGAGTGGATATTTAAGAATTGATGAACATCAAATTAACATGGAGAAATATACAATCATGGGTAAGGTAAAGACCTACTAAGGTAATGAAAGAAAACTAAAGTTCATTTCATACAACGTACATTCAGACATGCTTTCTCAAGCTTACAACCAAATACAAATAACAATTCATGAAACGAATGTTAAAACATGTTGGAACAAGTTTATAGGGATTCAAAGGTAGCAAGAGGAACAAGTATCATCATCAAAGAGAAATATAATTTCTTTAATAACCCTAAACTATTTCACATGTTGCACAAGACAAAAAACTATAAGAATAAATATTTTTAGTGATTTTTTAGTGTCGTGTGAAAATAGATCAAAAATGGTGAAGGGTGCAAAAAGAATGGCTTAAAAATCATGAATTATGAAGAAGTTATGTCTATTTAAAAATGATGAAGACAAGTAAAAATAATGAAGGAAAATAAGTACTAAAAAAATGGGGGAAGGCTACCAAGGGTGTTGAACTCGTGCCTTCATGGTTACAGCCTAAAACTCTTACCAACCCACCCATCGCGTGTGTGTTAACAAGTTATGACCAAAGTGAAACAAATATGAAAAGGGCGTAATTTTTAGAAAATAAAAACAAAGGACTCGGGCGAGGGAGATTCGAACCCCAGTCCTTGTGTTTACGCGCGCGCTCCTCTACCACTGGGGTGGCCATACATCCAATGTATGAGCCAGCCCCATAACCTTATAAACCTTCACGCGACTAAAAAACACTGAACACTAAAACCTTGTCACAACAGACCCATGGTCAAGGCTGGGAATCCTCACTCAAGCAGGCTCAATCATGTAGAATTCTCCTTACCAATCTATGCAGCAAAACCAGTTTAATATAATGACAAAACACAATAACAACCACCAATCTTTCATCAATTAATTCAACAAAATTAACCAAATAATAGATAAAAATCCTATCTTTCATGGCTTAGAGCACAAGCTGTTATTAAGCTCTTCATGACTCAAGAACAAAGCAACATTAAAGCGAGACTTGGATTAGCAAGGGTGCATTCAAAACTGAGCCAAAACATAAAATCATGCCCCTTACATTCAAACAATATTCTTTACTGATGACATGCAATTGGATAGCAGACTTCAAACTTCAAAAATGAAGACAAACATTGCAAGGCATGGCATGGAAAGAAGTTGAAGCAAATACATGAACAAAGCATTAAGACAACACTAGAACAAGTGTATTTAGTAAAAGTTATGTCATACTTAACAACCATAAATTTTGGACAATGCACAAGTAACTCAAATATGCACATTTTATCATGAGAAGGCAGGCATAAACTTCATACAATGTTAGATATGCATGGTGAATCAAAGTTGGAAACAAATAAACATACATCTCTGGATGGCATGAAAATCAATCCCCACCTCAACACAAACTCACACAAACTCTTGATGAAAGCTGGTAGTGCTCAAACATGGTATCAGGACATAATACAAATATAGCCTCAAGTCAATGGCAGTGTTACAAATGTCAACTCTATACACATGGTCACTTGAAATAAACAGTCATCATGACAGCAGCATAATTATGACATGGTGAGCATATAAGCTGATAATTATCAGTAGGAGAATGAGGAAAAGAACAAAACTTGGTTGCCACAATGATTTCAACAAAGCCTTCATGTTATTCAAACCACAACTACATGATATTGACAAATGGTACAACACAGTTTTAAATTCACAAACATTAATACAAAATATTTTTAAGTTGACAGCAGTGAACAAAATTTCATCAAAGATTTCAACATGATCTCAATCAAGCAATAACATCCAGGCACCAATAAAACAGTTACATGATTGTGATATTATAAGCACAAAGTAACATGGCGTCAAGCACTGGCAGTGCTACCATCATCAGCATTATTCATCTGACCACTTGATTCAAATGCCAAAAGGAAAAACAGGCATGTTCATGGCATGGTGAAGGCAAAGTTATGAGTTTGTGGAAAGTGATAGCAGATACCTGTTGTACTAGCAAACAACTACATGAACTGAGACACTTGAGAAATAGCTCAGGATTTTAAATCATAGCATTGGCAACAAAATGCTTCAGACCAACAAATGACAGTGCCTACAAACATCCTTTCTATGCATATGGTCATGTATTATCAGTGAGAGTATTTGTCACAACACTCATATTAATCAATAATTTAGGCATGCAAATTCTATAGGCAGAAGCAATCTTGGATCATGGCAGTACAAAACAAAATCAGGATAATAGTTATGCTTATGGTCTGGAGTAAACAAAACAAGAGCAACAAATATATTCATCAAATCAATCCAGCCATCAACTTACCTTTCATATTATTCCAACCCTATTGATCTAACATAGACAGTCTGAAACAATTCAAGCACTCAAAATATATCATGAAGACATGAATAATAACACATCAGCAGTTGGTGGTGCATAGAATCTTTCATGGACACATAATGTCTTATACATGAGTACAAGCTAAAACAAACATGGTAGCAGCCTGATAACACCAAAGGGTGTGCTCAGAATGAGTCACAAAAGTCACAAACATTATCATGCCACAGACCAGAATAAAGCATGAACAAGAGCAAGCAAACATAAGCACCTTGGCATGAGAAATACCAAAATCAAGATATCAGTTAAGGACAGTTCTAGACATACAATACATGGGCATAACATCCATACTTACCACTGTTAGGTTCAAAACACAACATATAAACAACAACAATCTAAAGTCTCAACAACATGATCAATGTGGAAATCAAACAACTTGGTTATGAACACAATAACTTTACATTATGAACAGATGGAAAAAATGCCAAAACACATCACATAAATATTCATAACAAAGACATGATGACAGTAGCAATGTGCATGAGCATGAGCATTGAATATGGAGTGTGAGAAAGAAGACTACCTAGTGGAATATGTCCACTGCATCCTCAATAATATGAACTGTCTTTCTTCCTCTCCAAACTAGCAGCAACCTCTAAAGCAATTCTCCTTCTCCTTCTCACTTGCCAAGCTTGAACTCCGAAATTTTAGAGTGTATATGTGAAAAGTGTTGGTGTGAAACAAGTGGAAACAGCCCCTATTTATAGGAAAAGTTGAGGACTCAAAGTATGGTGAAAATTGCAACAAATGCCAAGTCTGCCCATTCCATCACGTGAGCTGTATTTTGCTGAGCCAAAAATCTACCAAAATCTCTGAATATTGATGTGGTTAGGTCTGAGCAACTGGTGTGAAGTGATTGGACCAAGACTCCATGAATAAACAATGCATTGTTTCTTGAAAAGTTTCTCTCTCTTGCTACCAAGTTGCACAAGAATGACATAAACCATATTATTTTAATGTGACCACTTGCAAATTCGTGGCAAGGATCAAATTATCACTAAATCCACCCTTAGAACTCAGAAATGTGAAGCCTTGGTTATTAGAGGTGGTTTTGCAATGTTATACAAAAATTGGTTTCTTGAAACTTAAGAAATGAAACCCCTAACTTCCAAGCCTCGAAACTCACAGTTCACTCAATGGATTGAGGAGCTCTAGTACTTTTTGGAAAGCACTCAATGTCCTCTACAACTTTCATGTTTGACTCAAGTTCTAAATCATAAGGGATCTTGGTGAAAAATGGAGTTGAAGTTGGAAGAAAATTTGGTGAAAAAACTGAAAATTTCACAAAGTCCCAAGGGTGTCTTTTCTTTCAAGTCCTATAACTTAAAAACCATGCATTTTTTGAAAGAGGGTCCTCTAATATGTTTTGAAGATCATGGAAAGAGCTTCTATTTGAGCTTTGAGTCACTCAAATTGGATGTGTGGTTTGAAAGTTATGACTGTTTCAATTTTTGGACAAGTAGTGAAATTTCCTCATTTGAAAAGTTTCATGAACCAAACTTTGCTTCCTTTGCAAGAAACTTCCTAAAACTTGATTTCTCATACCTTGAATCATCAATGAGACATGTCATGATGGATTGAGGACTTGGATGCTTCATTTTGGATCAAAATCTCAAGGATTAAAATGCACTTGAATGATCTCTGAGGATCTTGCTTCTTTAATCACATCTAAGGCTCATAGATGGTCTCTAGGGATGTCTTCTATCATGTGGAGTCATGTTCTAGGGTTTGAGAACAACCCTTGATCAAAATCAGAGGCCATGATTAACTTGTCTTGACAAAACCCTAATTTGGAGGCAGGGTGGACTTGTGGCTCAAGTTATTTGTGGTGAGAGCCAGTCATACTTGAATTCTTGTTGGACTAGGCATCTTGAATGTAAGTAAGCTCAATTGGTTGATGAACCAATCAATCCTTGACTGATCATGATGAACCTCCTTAGTGATTCCTCAGGTTAAAACCCTAATTCCACAGTTTGGTCTTGTGGTCTTTTGTTGACTTGATTTGATCCAATGTCTTGAGATCCTGGTTCCAATCAACTGGTGAATCTTTGTGATGATTGTAGGGAGCTAGAGAATGCCTTGGGAGGTCTTGCATCTTTCTGTGTAAACCCTGGTTTTCAAAAAAAACAAACTATCAAAATGAAGTGGTTAGTTATCAATGCATAGATGATTGAACCTAAATGTCAATGCAAGATGTTATGACATCTAGGGGCTAAAATTTGGGGTACAACAGTTGCCCCTATTTAAATAGCTTTACCGGATAGCACGAGGAATGGAAATCCTTGGGGCATCGAGGTGGAAAGGTATTTAAATATAGTAAATCGAAAATTTTCCCCTTAGATGGAATGCAGATGCTAAGGACAAAAAAAACATGCATATGCTGACATGCCATGAACTTCTAGTATGATGATATGATGCCATGATAGTGCAAAGGTGCAGACAAACCAAGCTCTAAGAACAAAGAGCAAACCACCACAGATGAGCATACTGGGGAAGGATAAAGGTTAATATCCATAAGGAAGACTCACTGGGGATGCAGGCTAACCAACAAAAGAGACTCGCTAGGGAAACTCTGAGGAGACACTGGGGATAGAAAAATAAAGGGGAAGCCCTACAGGTCCTCACTGGAGATAGGAGCCCGAGAGGTATTCTCCATTGGGAAAAGGTCTAGGGAGATGGACGACAGGTTCATATGTGACCGGACGACACTGGGGAGAAAAAGACACATTCTTACTGGGCATGAAACTAGAAAGAAGACATGATCTCCACTGGGGATCAACTTGAAATAAAAGGATAGACATCCTACAAAGATTTTCTGGGGATTTCTTATACTGAAGAATTCAAACGAGATATTCAAGAAAAGCCCGAAAAGACAGAGACAAACTCTGCGTGTGCCAAATGATGATCAATAACAAGGACTTTCAAAGAGATATTGATAATGACTGAACCTCTGCTGGGAACCAGATTAAAGTGCCAACAATGATTGGACTCAGAAGTGACATGTAAGTATACACCAATTTGAGTTAGATGAGATACCAATTTGAGTTGGTTTTCCAGCAAAGACTGGACTTTAGACACCAATATGAGTTGGACTCTGGGTATCAGTATGAGCTGGATTTTGGATACCAGTATGAGTTGGACCTGGATTGAGGTTCACAACTGACCAAAGTTTACGTCATCAAAAAGGGCTGACGGTAAGGAACAATAACATATCCGGAGGTACAAAACCTGAGCTCGGAACACCTCATCAAACAGATTGACAGGAAGGAATAATAACACATCCGAAGGTACGAAACCTGAGCTCAATGTAAAAAGGACGAGATGGAGTTTAACGCAATGAAATTCATCATGTCAGACATTTCTACGATAAATGATAGTCAACTGAGTGTTCATGAAAAATATTGTAATAAGTTGAAAGCAAAATATAGACTTTAGTTAGGATGAAAAGTTGTAGGACTTGTTATGTATCAATACCAATGTAAAATGGTCATTACTACCACTTTAATTTATAATAAATATTATGTTATTATTCAAACTAGTCGTTGTTCAAACTAGCCGTTATTCAAACTAGCCGTTAGTCAAACTAGTCGTTATTCAAACTAGCCAGTAGTAAAATTAGCCTTAATTCATATACCACTATATATAATATCACTCTTCTCATTATTTTCTCATTCTTCACTCATTTTTCTCTCAATTTTCTCCTATTCTTCACTCACTTTAATGTATTCAAACAATTCAAATGATCTCAACAAACTCTTTTGGGACTTAATTGAAGAAGACTTTATGAACAACACTAATGAAGAACTACTAAAGTCAATGCTCGAGAAGGAACATCAATCTGAAAGTTCCTTTAGGCCAAAGAGAAGAACAACGATAGATCGAAGTCGTGAAGAAGGGCGCAATCGATTATTCAATGACTACTTCTCGGAAAATCCAATATACACAGATGTTCAATTGCAAAGAAGTTCTAGAATGCATAGGCATATGTTTCTTCGAATTATAGATACCCTTAAAGACCATGATGAATATTTCCAAATGGGGATTGTTGCAACTGGTAAAATGTGACTTTCAACATTACAAAATGCATATTTGCGATTTGTATACTAGCATATGGGTCTTCTGCTAACATTGTAGATGAATATGTTCGAATCAGTGAAATCACTTCAGTTAAGTGCTTAGAAAGATTCGTTCAGAGCGTGAATGTTCTATTTGGGGCAAAGTAATTGAGAAAGCCTAATAGCAATGATGTTAAGCATCTTTTATAAATGGGAGAGTCACATGACTTTCCAGGTATGTTAGGTTCCATTGATTGTATGCATTGGGAATGAAAAATTATCCAGTTGCATGGAAAGGACAATTTTGTCGAGGTAATCATGGTAAGCCCACAATCATGCTTGAAGCAGTGGCATTGCAAGACTTATGGATTTGACATGCATTTTTTGGTATTGCAAGTTCAGACAATGACATTAATGTGCTAAACTAATCCAACATGTTTGATGATATATTGGAAGAACATGCTACCATTGTGCAATATACAATCAATGAGACACCATATAATATGCAGTATTATTTAGCGGATGGTATATATCCTGAGTGGGCTACATTTGTCAAGACCATGTCAATGTTACAAGGAGAAAAGAGAAAATTATTTGCACAACATCAAGAATTAGCTAGAAAGAATGTGGGACGAGCATTTGGAGTGCTCCAATCTCGATTTGCAATTATACGTGGCCCAGCGCGTGCCTGGCACATGGAAACCCTCAAGCATATCATATATGCTTGCATCATATTGCACAACATGGTTGTTGGAGATGAATGACACACGTATGGAGGTGATTTTGATTACTCTTGTAATAATGTAGATAACAACTCAATAACTGAAACATTTAACAGTCCTCATCCGAATCTAGCAACAAGACTACAAAGAAGAGTAAGTCTTCGTGAAAAACAAGTTCATCGCCAACTTTAAGGAGAACTAGTCGAGTATATTTTGGGAACGTTTTGGACATGAGGATGATGAAATTTAAATTTGACTAATTGACTAATTATGTGATGCTATTTATTTTTATTATTTTCAATTATATGTCACGTATTTGAGATTAATTTTAATTATCATTTTAAATTTAATTTGAATTTTTATTTATTTTATGTTAATTTTAATTATAATTATTATTGTAAATAAAATAAAATTTAATATGAAAAAAATATTAATATATAAAGTAAATTTGTGAAACCATATATGAATTATTTAGAGCTGCACCATTGGAGTAAAAATTAGATGACTTGCTTCAATATAATGTAGCTTAATAGGTCCCACAAAAAACTCAAAAATGAATTACACCATTTGAGATTTGAGATGCTCTAACAACATTTGAATAAATTCAATTCACTTATATATATATATATATATATATATATATATATATATATATATATATATATATATATATATATATATATATTACAATGTAATAAATAAATAATTTAAAATTTGATATAATATAAAAAATATATAATAAAATACATAACAAAATTAAAGAAAAAGCATAACATAAATAAATATAAAAATAAAAATTATAAAAGAAAACAAAAAATTGTAGTGATTAAAATTTAAATTAAATATAAAAAAATTGAAGGTGAATAATAATTATAATAAATCAATGGAAGCAATAAAGAAAAACCGCATAAAAGAAAGAAGGAATGCAAAAGAAAATAATAATTTTAAAATATCAAAATAAAATCGAGGATGTTTTAGTAAATATAATAATTTATTAAATATTAAAACTCATACTCCCTCCTCTCCTCTCGTAAAAATTAAACCGAACACATTTCATTAAAAATATCTCATTCTCTCCCTTTCATCTATCTCGAACCAAACACACCCTTAAAAAATAAATGGAAGAGGAAATAATTAAGTATCAAAGTCTTATGTGTTTAGATATTTTAACTAGAAGGAACTTTACATATTTTATGTTAAAGCATACTTAGAAGTTTAAGAAACGTTTGTTCAACTTCGTAATCAAGAACTTGTCTTTTGAAAATGATTTGGCGAAGAAAAAAAATTGGCCTGCCTAAAGACCCTGATAAGGAGAATGGTAGAATCTTTAACATTCTAAGTATGCCTAAAGACCCTAATTAACATGTGACATCAAATACATGTTTCCATCAAATTACAATTGTTTAGTCTCAATTATTTACTTGGAGTGCAAGTCATTATGGTGTCATAGAGAATATTGCAACCTTGTCAATCACAAGGTTGGGCAACTATATTTGATAGCTTTTTAATTTCCTCCTGAATAGAAAATGGCTTATCATTAAACAACTTTCTCTTCTTTAGAATCATTAGTTAGACACTTTAGTCAATGGATAAGTAATGATATATTATTTTATATGAATGTTAGGCATGTTGTATGCGATCCAAAAATATAAGTGTTTCGTCGCGGAACCAGAAATGGATGAGATTGTAAAAACTACGGCGGAGCAAAGTTTCCTAGGCGATTCAATGATGTGACACCTTGGATTAGAGGTTGTGATCTAGACGCTTTTGGAATCGGTGAGGTTAATCTTGAATTGTCGTGGTTTATCTCTAATACGGTGGACCTAGGGGAATACTTGCATGACTAGCACTCCGACCCCAAAATCAATTAGGGTTCTAGATAACTATATCAAAGTGGAGATTAGAGATTGTCTACTTAAAAAATATATCTAGAGCATGCCCGAAGAATTCTTATCCACTCCTGAACATTGACAAGCTCTTAGATAATTCAGTCGAGTACCGATTATTATCAATCATGGAAGTTTGTAAAAAATATAATATTAATGATAGAATATAATTAAAAAATATAAATAAAATTCATTTTAAAACATTTTTTAAAATGATAATCATTTTAAAATGTATATTTAAACTTTTCAAGAAGCTTAAAAAGAAAGGTTAATATCATTTTACCCCCGCCATATAGGCGATTTTCGGTTTATCCCCTGTAATTTTTTTTTTTGCAAATGCCCTCTTACCATTTTAAGATTCCATCAATATACACCCCTGTAAATTTTTTTTTGCAAATGCCCCTTGCCATTTCAATATTCCATCAATTTTTCATTTTTTTTAAATGATAACTAAACTTATTTGGATGGTTTAGTTGACATTTTTCATTATTATTTATTTTTTAAATTCCATGTGGTATATTTTATTATTATTTTATTGTTTTGGTGTTAAATCTACTATCTATCTATTATAATTCAATTGTATAAACTCTCAAAATTACCCTTTCATCACAAATTTTTTACACTAACAAAAGAACATTTTAGTAATCAACTAATGTTTACTTTTTTTCAATCTCAACTCCTATTATATCATGACAAGTGGCATTCATTTATCAATCTCTATCAATAAAATCACAATTAAATATTACATACACTCATTCTCTCTCTTCATTCAAATTTCAAATCTCTCTCACATTTCTTTTTCCTGCACTTTCTCACTTTCATTTTAATTTTTTTCTCTATTTAATTATTATCACTAAAAATACCAAAAATATATTTTTTAATTTTAATAAAATTAAAAATTTATTTATCTAACGGGTCACTATCAACACAATATCTATTTTATTTTAATCTACCATTAATTTGAGAGACAAAATTAAATGTTAATTTTTTTCTTTCTTCATCTCATGATTCCTTTTTTTTCATTTTATATAATTATTTAATACAATTTAATTTATATGATTATTGTTCATTTTACAATTAAGTATATCATTTTAAATTTTGCATTTGTATCTAAATACATTTTAAATTGCATCAAATAATTTTTTTATCTCACGGGTCATTATCGCATCAAAATTTCTTTTTTTTTGTCTTTTTTTCATCTTATGAATATTTTTTTTCTTCTTTTTGCATGATTATTTACATATGTATATAAATACATTTTAATATCTATCAAATAAATTTTATATTTCACGGGTCACTAAAAAACAATACATATTTTATTTTAATCAATAATTACCTTAATTTGAAAGATACAATCCTTATTATCAAATATTAATTTTTTATTTTATTTTACAAGTTCTTTTTTCTCTTTGTATTTAATTTCAATCGTATTTATATAATCATTGTTCATTTTAAAATTAATAACTAATTTTAAAATTAAATACATATATACATTCAAATTTACATTTAAACATATTTAATATTGTATCAAATAATTTTACCCGTGCGGGAGCACGGGTATCTTACTAGTGTCAAAATTTCAAAAAATGGTCCTTAGAGGTATTGAACCCATAACCTTTTACATCAAACACCAATGTCTTACTACTAAGCTAAATGTTTCTTTTGTTTAATTATTTACATTAAAATTATATATTACTTAGCATAGATTAGTTAGAGTATTATATATGTTTATTTATTTATTAATAAAATGTTACAGTATTATATATTACTATTATATATGTTAGTATATATTACTTAGCATAGATTAGTTAGAGTATTATATATGTTTATTTATTTATTAATAAAATGTTACAGTATTATATATTACTATTATATATGTTAGTTAGTATAATTATATATTACTATCTATATATTAGTTACAGGATTATATATATTTTTATTATACATGTTAGTTAGAAATTAATATTAACCAAAATATATTACTAACTATTTATTATATATTTTAGAAATATATTACAGAATATAGTTAGAAATTAATATTAACGTTACAGGATTATTATATATTTATTTATTTTTTATTATATATATTACTAACTATTTATTAATAACACGGTATAGAATATTAAAATATTAAAAATTAATATTAACATATAAATTTTTAATAAATATAAATAAATATATACGTTTTTAAAGTATATTAATATTAAAGTTTTTAATAAATTATATAAAATTATTTTAATTAAATTATTTTTAATTAAAGTCAATTTAATCATATAATAATTTTAATGCAAATAAATAAACAAAAGAAACATTTAGCCTAGTGGTAAGACAATGAAATCTTGAAATAGTACGGGGCATTTAAAAAAAAAATTACAGGGATAAACCGAAAGTCGCCTATATGGAAATGGGTAAAATGGTATTAACCTAAAAAAAATTATAAACTCTTCTTGACCTTTGTAAAAAAAATGACTTCCCTGATACATCAGGTAAATAGAAAAAGATTCATCTATCCTAATCCTACAGTCCCGCGTTATTTTCGTAATCCGCCTTTGCTATATATATTCCATTTTGGTTCTTCCAAGCTCCAATTTTGATCTACCATTGACTTTCTTCACTTCCAGGTAAATACTCTTCTTCACTTCATTCTCCTTAATTTTCTCAACCATTAATCCTCTCATTTCAATTTCAATTCATCTCAATACAATCCCCTCACTCTTACCTAGGGTTTCCATTCACTTCTTCTTCGTCCCTAATTCAGCTTCTTCGCTAATTATCCATGTCATTGCATTGCATTGCATTACTTGTTACCATTCCTAACAACAAGCTTAATTGAATATTGTAAGTTTCTTCTTGAATGTTGATTATGGAAACTAGGGAATTTCTCTCTTTAGTACCATTAGGTATTTGTGTAGCATTATGTGCTTTTTTTGTTGTTGTGATGGTGCATTTGGAAAATTCAATATATGCTTTGTTTATCTATGTTCTGTTTTATCAAATTGTTGGCAGGAATTTGGTAGACTTAATTTGATTTCCTTGAGTACGGGAGACAAAGTTCTTCTCTTGACTTAATGAGTAACTTAAACAACAGCAACACAAGTGGGATAACTTCATCGGAGATGCGACCCTTGCCCCAGTGTTTGCCGCTAGATTCCATCACTGTTGAAAATACAAAATCCCCACAGACGAACCAGTCTGGAAATGGAGGACTAAAAGCCACACCAAATTGAGCACTTGAAAGTCGAGGAAATTTTAGGGATACATGTTAAAAGCTAGTTCATACCATTGTTCAGGTTTAACGTACGAAGGTAGTTTTAAATCCTCTAATTTCTTTGTAATTTTTTCTTTCAATGTGGCTGCTGCTTCGTGAATGGTTCGACTAAGATCATCGGGTCTGTAGGAAGTTTCAAAGTACTTTTGGAATGCTTGGATTTCTTTGATGTGTGTCGAAGTACCTTTCTTGACTCTTTCCTGCACAGAGGGAAAAACATGTGTTAGGTGCTGAGTGAAAGCAGAGACGTCGAAAACTTCTGTAGTATAGTAATCTTTCCACCAAGTATCAAACTCTTTGGTGCAAAGGAAGGATGGTTTGAAGGCCACATGAGTAAACTGTGTAATGCTAGAGTATTTAGCCAATTCTTTGTTACACTGGGCTTCTGTGTGGATCATATTATAGAGAATCAGGGAGCCTTTCTTGGCGAAAAGTGGTTGTGGTTTAATCTGAATAAGACCAAATTGTCGAGGGACAAGATTTGGTTGATAGCTGACGAGAGTAAATCGAAGCCTTGAAGGTGTGAGTCTTGTGGCCAATAGTCTAGGGGTGAGGAATGCTTTCCATATAGCAAAGGACTCTGCTTCTTGGTCTTTCGACGGAGCAGGAAAACTTCTTGTAAACCACTCAGGGCCAACCTTTCTATCAGCAAAGGGAGCCATGCTTGGTGTGAAGTTATAGCGCTTGGCAAACATCATGACGTACCCAGTGAAGGTTTGTTGGAGATTGAGTCCTTCGTCACCTGAGGTCAGTAAAGCAAGTCTTGTTCCTTCGACTCTCTTGTTCTTCACTTTGTCAGCTTTTGTGTTTATGGAGTTGTGAACAGGTAGAGACACTTCGAAAGTGGCATTCATCCACAATTGTAGCAGCCGGAAAGGGCCAGAAAGCAACAAATTTCCTTTGGTCTTAATAGTCTTGATTGTTGTAACGCCTTCCCCTAAAGACTCATAGAGGTTGGCCAAGATCATCCCGCTGAGGCAAAGGTTATGTCCAACGTGCAGTTGGTTCGCCATTGTTAGATATCTCTTCGCCACTTGTAGGGATCTTGAGTAGAAGACGCAACGAGATAGCCATAAAGCAAGGAAGACAATATGCTCTGGGTCAGAGACTTCGTCCGATTCTTTGTCGTGATAGTATGCAATATAGGTTATGAAGGCAGCTTTGGTGGTGTAGAAACCTATAGAGTCTTTAGCTAGGAAGTTAGGGTCATAGGTTTCCCCAACTAGCTTAAGCCTGGTGATGGCAGCAACGTCGAAAAGGGTTGGAGTCATCATTCCACATGGAAGATGGAAATTATTGTGGGTGTTATCCTAAAAATACAATGAAGCAATTAACATGGACTGACAATAGCCAGGTCCGACCTTCAACAATTGAATCATGTCGAAGATACCCATGTTTTTCCAGACTTGGGATTTTTCTTTTTCCATCTTTTCCAACTAGGCAAGGTAATTTGATGGGTCCTTAAATAAAGGGCATGATCTAAATACCCTAAAGCTATTATTCATGTATTATAGATTGATGGGTTCTTTGGAGGCTTCAGTCGAAGGGGAACCTTGGCCATCATTTTTTAACTTTTCATCAGCCTCAACATCCTCACTAGCCCTAGGTCTTTTTTCGTTAGCTATGGGTTTGTAACGATTGCATGTTGGGAAAAGTTTCTTAAACCTAACAGAGTTAGCAGAAAGGTTGGGAAGAGGACCTAACATAGCATGCATTTTACCAGTAACAAAGATATGGATTAATACTTGGGATTGATAGATTATGAGCTTCTCTTTTTCAAGAGGAGGTTCAGGTATATACTGTTGGTTACCCACCATTGATGGGCCTAGAATCTTGTGAACTAGAGCAAGTTCAGATGATTTCTTGGTGCTCTTGGTTGAATCTTTGGAGTTTTTAGTGGAAAACGCCATTGATGCAGTAGAGATTGAAGAAAATGGTTGTTGTTTGCGTAAGAGATGAAGAGTTCAAGAGAAATGTGTTATTGCTAAGAAGTTCAGAAAGTGGAAAAGATTGAAAAATGGTGGTTTTCACTATTTATAGACTGATGAAGTGGAAGCGGTTTACTGCATGCATTGATGGTCGAGAGAAATAGTGGGACACGTGCCAGTCGGAGAATGCATGATAGGACAGTGGCAGTTGATCAAACTCACGATCTCCTAGGGACTAGGTGTGTGATGACTAGAAAGATTCACGCATGAGTTTTTGAAGAGACGTTTGAGAAAAGTTGTCATGGTGACTATGACGTCATAGCAGATAAAGGGTTTCTGGCGTCGAATGTGAGTTTCAAAAAATGCCCTTTTCTCCATTTAGTCAAAAACGACATTTTTTGGGGGCAATTTGTTGGCTGGGAATTTCGACGCCAAGCTTTGTTTAAGTGTGATAAGCAAAAAAGGGATGTTTCTTAAGTTGTTTTGGACTTCGACAAGAGTAGCGTTAAAGATTCCAGTCGAAGTGGTCCTTTATGAAGGATACGCTGGGTTGAAACAAGACTTAGAAATATTTCTAAGTTTGGATGGAAATTTCGACGGAGGCAATATAGAGCTCGCGTTCGACATAGAGTTTGAATTTCAAATAAGGATAATAACTGTCTTTTGTTCTTATTCGTTTCTTAGAAATGACGCGTGTAAAGCTGTGGCGAATTGAAGACATGCAGAACAAAACGTGTCATTTTCTGGAGAAAAGACCGTTGATGACAGTTATTTTCAACATAGTATAAATAAGAGTCTCAGTGCATAGGATTTCTGGGTGTTCAATTATTGTACAAATACTCACAAATCACTCAAAGTATCTAAGTTATTTGATAAAAGAGTTTTCGTTGAGAATGTACGTCTGAAACACCATTATTTTCATTTCAATTAAAGTTTACTTTCAGTTTTATCAATTACTTCTTTTATTTCAATTTTACTTTGAAGTTCCATTATTGCAGTTCCTTTATCAATTTCTGCAAATTTACCTTTTAAACTTTAAACAATATTCTACAAATATGATCTTTGTTGAAATGTTCTTAAGATTTTCAAAAATAGTTTGAAAGATAGCAATGTCCTAAAATTCACTGGTTGATCATGCAAGTAAACCATTTTTTGAAGACCAGCAGTTGTTTACCAATTTTCACGGTAAACAGCTGCGGAACCAAAAATGGATGAGATTGTAGAAACTATGTAACACCCCGATTTATTTTAATTATTTTTCGTAATTAAAATTGAATGGTGTGGTGAATTTGTGTGTGGGTTGGTGGAGGTTGGGTTGCTTTGGTATGGAGTAGAGACCTTGGAATTATTTGGATTTAAAATAATTAGATTAATTATTTTATTGGATTAAAATTTGATAATATGAGTAGAAAGAAGAGGAAGGCAATATGGTCTATTTATGAGGAATAGTAAGGATAAGAAGGGAAAAACATAATTGGGGTCCAAGGGTCATATTTGGAAAAAGGAGAAATTGGAAAGAAAAAAACCAGTTTTGGGGAACCGATCGAATTCTGGAGAAAGGAGAAGAGGAACGGGAATCAGAGCTAGGGCTTAGAGATTCTTAGAGGAATCGTCACTAAGGTAAGGGTGGGGTTCTTTAATCTCTAAGGGATGCATAATTTGTGTATGAGGGTAGATAACTCATTAACGATCATCCTATGTGGTATTTGTGTTGATTTGGGGTTTTGGGGAGAATCCGTGATTAAGGGGTTGAAATTGATGCAATTGTTGTGCTTTGATTGTTTGGTTGAAACATATATGTTAGGTATAGGATATAATGGCATAATCTGTAAAAAAAACTGAGTTAAAAATTAGTTTAAGGGTGCAGAATCGCACTGGGGAGAATGCTGTCATCGCAGGGTTTTTGTGAGAAAAATCGCGTAGCGCGCTTAACGCGGTCTAGCGTGCTTAGCGCGATCTGGAGGAATTTCGCCTCTTCGAGGTAGAGAGCTGCGCGCTTAGCGCGGTGGGGCGCGCTTAGCGCGACCTATAATTGAAAAACATTATTTTTATTGACTTAAAATTCATGGAAAATATCTGTTTTATATTATGTTAATGCTGTGTTGTTGCTGTTGCATGGTGAGCATGTATCGAGGTGTTAATTTGCTTGTTTTGTTGATGTTGATGTGATAATGTAAAATGCATGATTGAATGATGCAAAGATGTGTAGTTGTAGTATTGGTGCAATGATGTATTTTGGGAGATTGTTAAGAAAATGCATAATTGAGTAGGTGTATTATAGTCGTGTTGTTGTTGTGGCATATGTTGTGAGTGGGAATGATGGGTTCAGTGGCGAGTATGTGTGTTATAGTTGTGGATCGTTGTTGTTGTATGAGTTGGCAAGTATGAACTGCGTGTTGTATGGTTGTAGTGTGATGTACTCGATGCATTGATAGTTATATGTATGTAGTCGTTGTGGTATTTTGTTGTTGAACTGTGGTATGTAATTGTTGTTGTATGTGGCTGTTGTCGTACGTAGCTGTTGTTGTAGTTGTCGTTGTATGTTGTTGTTGTCGAGGTAATCGTGTGCCCACGTGGGGTGTGAGTGATTACGAGTACTGTATTGCATGACATGTTGCATAGTTGTGGGATGGCGTGCCCAGGTGGGTGTTATCGTCTATCTAAATTCCTTGATGGAATCGTTGTTGTTGGCGTGATTGTGTGCCCAGATGGGGTGTGAGCAATCACAGTTGTTGGTACGATCATGAAATAGGGGTCGTACGTGACCATGAAATAGGGGTCGTTGGTGTGATCATGAAATAGGGGTCACACTTGACCATGAAACAGGGGTCGATATAACGTCCCGACGGGGATTGTGACCATGAAACAGGGGTCGATTGGTACCACATGCATTGAGTCGAGTCGTGGTCTCATTACATTGCATTGTGTTGTTTTGTGATGCATAAAATTGTATGCTGGTGCGAAGATGCGTATTTGTGTGGATGTAGTTGTAGTTTTATGTTGATGTTGTTGTATTTGTGTTGATGTGGTATGTTGATTTTCTGTTTGTGTTGGAAATGCTAGTTATGTTGATGTTGTTGTATTTGTGTTGACGTTGTAGTATTCGTGTCGATGTTGTGATGATAGGGTAGATTGCATAATGTTTTATGTTCTTTCATACTTATATTATGCATTTCTTATGTGATTTTGAGAATCTCACCTCTTCTGTTTGAATGTTGCCTCCACGTGGGTAACGTGCAGATAAGCAGGTCAAGTGCGAAGTTGGAGTCAGTGAAGACGAGGTCTTCTCTTTTATGTTGTTGAGTCGCGTCTGCTCTGATTGTAACACCGGGTTGTCAGAACGTTTGTAGTTGTCTACTTTAGTACTTGATGATGTGTATTTGGTGTTGAACATGATTTAACTTTGTTGAATTTTCGCTGCTGTAGAAATACGTAATTACTATGTTTTAACTTGTATGTTGATGTATTACTTTTAGTATACTTGAGAAGTTGACCAGTTGAAGTAGCATCCTAAATCTATGTGTGTTATTTTTACTCTGATATTTTGTTAATAATTGTCGCGGGGGTTTAGGGTGTTACAAAGTGGTATCAGAGCAGGTCGGTTCGTCCGGCCAAGTCGTCGAGTGTTGTCGTGTGATAGTTGAATACTGTCGATGTTGTTTGTTCCTTAGTACGTGATATGTGTGTGAAACACTATCAGTACTTTCTTGTTTTCTGATCCCTTGTCTGCAGGATGAGAGAGAGACAAGTGGGGGAGAAGCTTGTGTTTCTCCGAGATGCTTCGGGTGTGGAGTTTTGGCTTAGTGTGTCGTTGGTGGCAAGAGTGCAATTATTGAGTAGGACAATGTTGTTCTGTTATTGGAAAAATTGGATAACATGTCACTGTATAAAGAAGTGCAGTTTTGGATTGTTCACCTGTTTGAGAATGGTGTGACCCTCGAGGGAAGACGAACATGTGTCCTCGCTGTTTGCTTCCTTGTGAGAGAGAAGGCGATGTTCAGGCTAGAGGTTAGTCAGTGATGGGTGGAGTATCCCGAAGTGTCTCCTAAGGATGGGCACAGTTTGTCTTCAGTTAGAACAAGATGGTGTTTTATGGGACGCGTTGGTAGGAGCTAAACCTTGTGTTTATCAATAGTTGGATGAGTAGGGCAGTGTGCTGCTGATATCAAGAATGTAGTTATGAGAGTGTGTTGTTCCCGTTGTTGAAGAGATCGGATATCATGTTACTGCAGAGGGAATGCTTGTGTTAACTAAGGATTGTGCCTTAGATAGCTTGGCGCAAGATGCAAGGAACACTGTTATAGTTAGTGAGGAGGGTTTATGCCTCCCTCATGATTGACGGCTGTCTATTGACAAATTGAGGAACTGATCACCCTTAATCTCTTGTTGATAGTATACGGGATCATGCGGGATGGAATAGACGTATCTTGTCGGCTTAGATATTGTGTTCGATGAAACGTTCGGAGTTAAGCAAAGTGCCCACCGGTGGTTTTGATGGGACAATGTAGATTCAGATGTATCTGAAGATGAGGCAGATTTGAGGTTTTGTACGTCGGTAAGTTGGGGTGTCTCTAAGAGAGAGTGATCTGGTATTGTGAATGGTTGCTCTTTAGAGAGTAAAGAGTGGACTTAACTTTGATGGAAGTGAAGAGTTAAGGTTATATCTGTTAAATAAGTGGAAGATTTATTAGGAAGAAGGTTGGTGAGACCAGGGGTGTCGCCCTGGAGAGCTTCAGTATCGTTAGCAAAGAAATGGATGATAGTATGAGGTTGGGTGTTAATCGTTGAGTAGTATGGAAACCATAGTTGTATTCTAGATAAC
This sequence comes from Lathyrus tuberosus, assembly GCA_022829125.1. NCBI lineage: Eukaryota > Viridiplantae > Streptophyta > Magnoliopsida > Fabales > Fabaceae > Lathyrus > Lathyrus tuberosus. The sequence continues at coordinate 6,633,446 of JALAZF010000103.1, forward strand.
TTGAGTTTGAATTGGGATGGATCACGGATGAATTGAAGTTCCTTGGGGGTATTATGTTTGTGATGGGTTGAGATTTTGTGTCAATAGAAACATAGAGTGAGTCGAAACCCCGTAAGAAGAATTGATATTGAGTGTGGTAATCAGAACCAGAGTGGTCAAGCTATTTCAGATAAGTTGCTTCGGACGTAGGATGAATTTCGAAAGTTGTGTATGTTATGATTGTAGTAATATTACTCTTGCATCTTTATCGTTGGAGAGTGTTGGACCTATACTAAGCGGTTGTTTGTGGATGGGGAGGTTATTCTATTGGTGGACATGAAAGAGATTGTGTACTGTTTGATGAGTAGGCACTCCAGTGGATAAGTTTATTCTATGCAGATTGATAATTCTCCAAAGTGTTTAAGGATAAGTGTCCACTTTCAAGAATATATGACTTGGAATCTTTGGAACTCGGTTGGAGTATTACAGTATAGGATGGTGTTGTTCGGTGCTTGTAATGCGTTGGTGTGTGTGGGGATTACGAATCAGATCTTCTGTACTTAACCGGATAAGTTCGAAGTGGTGCTCGTTGGGGTATTCTGATCTGTTATAAAATCAGAAGAAGAACGTGTAGAGTGTTTGAGGATCGAATTACAAGTATTGAAGATAGATGAAGTTTTATGCTAAGTTATCAAAGCATGATTTTTAGTTGATAAGAACGAGTTTCTTGGTTATGTATTTCAGATAAGAGTGTTGTCGTGGATCCGTCCAAAGTATATGCATTTCTACAATGAGAAAGCTCCGAAGTTGGATAAGGAGATTAGAGGATTTTTGAACTCAATGGGTAATTACCGTAGATTATGGAAGGTTCTTCCAAGTTAGCATTTTATCTCAGTGGATTTGCAAAGAGTAAGTCAATTGTGTGGAGATGTTTGTTGTGAGGAAAGTTTCAGAGAGCTGAAGTAGAAGTTGACTACGACTCTAGTTTTGATTCTGCTTGATCCTAATAACCGTTTGTGAGGTCTTGGGATGTGACTGTGATGAGTTTGGACAGTGTACTAAGGTAAGATGGTGAGGTTGTAGCTTATGCCTTACGACAATTGAGGATTCATGAAAGGGACTATCCTGTTCAAGATTTGGGGAGTGACTGCGGTTGCATTTGTGTTGAGGATCCGGAAGTATTATTTTGTGGATCTAGATCCGAAGTGTTTAGTAATCACAAGAGTGTAGAACACCTGCTGGGTCAGGAGGAATAGAATATGAGATAATGAGGATGGTTGAAATTCTCGAGGAGTTGTGACCTTGGCTTGAAGTACCCTATTTGGTAAGTGAATGTTGTGCCTGATGAGTTAGGTCGATAGTCTTTTCATATGTCTGCGTTATTGGGCAGAGAATTAGAATTGAGTAGCAGCCCAAAGACTTGCATCTGGTGTGTGAGCTGACGTAGTAGAGTGAGAGGTCGGGTATGTAAAAGACGAATGATGAATTCCTGGTGAATATTAGAGAGTCAGAAGTTGGATGTGAAATTGGTGGATTTGATAGTTGCGAGTAATCAGAGTGCGCAGCAGAAGTATGATGTAGCACGGTTTAGATATGCGTGCGTGAACGGTAAGAGTTCAAAGGTGGAACGTTATGACCGGCAGGAGTGGAAGGGATGTGATGAAAGGCTTAAATATTAATCCTGTACTACTAGTTACCTGTTCGATTGGTAAAATCGTAGAATTGTTGTCTTTATGAGGGTGTGACTACGAAGTTGGTGTTTTGGTTATGTTAAAGCGGTTAGGACGACGTTGCGTCGTGGAACTTTATGTTCTTATCTTGGTCGTTGCCTCGGCTCCTATGGTGGTGGCCGAGTGCGAGTGGCTAATTCCTGGGATAGGAAATTAAGGAAGTGTTACTTATGGTGATTGTAATGATTATGTTGTGTTCTGGTTCCGGAGTGAACTTGTGTGTGTGTGTGACTCGGTTATTCGTTGCGTCTTGAGTTGGTTGTCGAGTGCATTGTGTGGACATTGCATCTGGTTATTGTTATTGATGAAGTGGTTTGTTGTTTGGTGTCACTCCTGGCGTTGTTTTCATGACTTGGGAGTAGGAGAGCAGGATGCTTAGGGTGTATCCGGAGTTGTTCGTATCGAGTGAATTTTTAAGGACGAAAATATTCTAAGTGGGGGAGAGTTGTAACACCCTGATTTATTTTAATTATTTTTCGTAATTAAAATTGAATGGTGTGGTGAATTTGTGTGTGGGTTGGTGGAGGTTGGGTTGCTTTGGTATGGAGTAGAGACCTTGGAATTATTTGGATTTAAAATAATTAGATTAATTATTTTATTGGATTAAAATTTGATAATATGAGTAGAAAGAAGAGGAGGGCAATATGGTCTATTTATGAGGAATAGTAAGGATAAGAATGGAAAAACATAATTGGGGTCCAAGGGTCATATTTGGAAAAAGAAGAAATTGGAAAGAAAAGAATCAGTTTTGGGGAACCGATCGAATTCTGGAGAAAGGAGAAGAGGAACGGGAAGCAGAGCTAGGGCTTAGAGATCCTTCGAGGAATCGTCACTAAGGTAAGGGTAGAGTTCTTTAATCTCTAAGGGCTGCATAATTTGTGTATGAGGGTAGATAACTCATTAACGATCATCCTATGTGGTATTTGTGTTGATTTGGGGTTTTGGGGAGAATCCATGATTAAGGGGTTGAAATTGATGCAATTGTTGTGTTTTGATTATTTAGTTGAAACGCATATGTTAGGTAGAGGATATAATGGCATAATCTGTAAAAAATCTGAGTTAAAAACTAGTTTAAGGGTGCAGAATCGCAGTGGGGAGAATGCTGTCATCGCAGGGTTTTTGTGAGAAAAATCGCGTAGCGCGGTCTGGAGGAATTTCGCCTCTTCGAGGCAGAGAGATGCGCACTTAGTGCGGTGGGGCGCGCTTAGCGCGACCTGGAATTGAAAAACATTATTTTTATTGACTTAAAATTCATGGAAAATATCTGTTTTATATTATGTTAATGCTGTGTTGTTGCTGTTGCATGGTGAACATGCATCGAGGTGTTAATTTGCTTATTTTGTTGATGTTGATGTGATAATGTGAAATGCATGATTGAATGATGCAAAGATGTATAGTTGTAGTATTGGTGCAATGATGTATTTTGGGAGATTGTTAAGAAAATGCATAATTGAGTAGGTGTATTATAGTCGTGTTATTGTTGTGGTATGTGTTGTGAGTGAGAATGATGGGTTCGGTGGTGAGTATGTGTGTTATAGTTGTGGATCGTTGTTGTTGTTGTATGAGTTGGCAAGTATGAACTGCGTGTTGTATGGTTGTAGTGTGATGTACTCGATGCATTGATAATTATATGTATGTAGTCGTTGTGGTATTTTGTTGTTGAACTGTGGTATGTAGTAGTTGTTGTATGTGGTTGTTGTCGTACGTAGCTGTTGTTGTAGTTGCCGTTGTATGTTGTTGTTGTTGAGGTAATCGTGTGCCCACGTGGGATGTGAGCGATTACGAGTGCTGTATTGCATGACATGTTGTATAGTTGTGGGACGGCGTGCCCAGGTGGGGTGTTATCGTCTATCTGAATTCCTTGATGAAATCGTTGTTGGCGTGATTGTGTGCCCAGATGGGGTGTGAGCAATCACAGTTGTTGGTACGATCATGAAATAGGGGTCGTACGTGACCATGAAATAGGGGTCGTTGGCGTGATCATGAAATAGGGGTCACACTTGACCATGAAACATGGGTCGATATGACGTCCCGACGGAGATTGTGACCATGAAACAGGGGTCGATTGGTACCACATGCATTGAGTCGAGTCGTGGTCTCATTGTGTTGTGTTGTGATGCATAAAATTGTATGCTGGTGCGAAGATGCGTATTTGTGTGGATTTAGTTGTAGTTGTGTTAATGTTGTTGTGTTTGTGTTGATGTGGTATGTTGATTTTCTGTTTGTGTTGGAAATGCTAGTTATGTTGATGTTGTTGTATTTGTGTTGATGTTGTAGTATTCGTGTTGATGTTGTGATGATAGGGTAGATTGCATAATGTTTTATGTTCTTTCATACTTATATTATGCATTTCTTATGTGATTTTGAGAATCTCACCCCTTCTGTTTGAATGTTGCCTCCACGTGGGTAACGTGCAGATAAGCAGGTCTAGTGCGGAGTTGGAGTCAGTGAAGACGAGGTCTTCTCTTTTATGTCGTTGAGTCGCGTCTGCTCTGACTGTAACACCGGGTTGTCGGAACGTTTGTAGTTGTCTACTTTAGTACTTGATGATGTGTATATGGTGTTGAACATGATTTAACTTTGTTGAATTTCCGCTGCTGTAGAAATACGTAATTACTATGTTTTAACTTGTATGTTGATGTATTACTTTTAGTATACTTGAGAAGTTGACCAGTTGAAGTAGCATCCTAAATTTATGTGTGTTATTTTTACTCTGATATTTTGTTAATAATTGTCGCGGGGGTTTAGGGTGTTACAAACTACGACGTAACAAAACTTCCTAGGCGATTCGGTGATGTGACACCTTAGATTAGAGGTTGTGATTTAAATGCTTTTGGAATTGGTGAGGTTAATCTTGAAATGTCGTGGCTTATCTCCTATACAGTGGATCTAAGAGAGTACTTATATGGTTAGCACTCCAACTCCAAAGTCAGTTAGGATTTTAAATAACTATATGAAAGTGGAGATTAGATATTGTGTACTTAAAAAATATATCTAAAGCATGCCCGAAGGATTCTTATCCACTCCCGAACATTGACAAGCTCGTAGATAATTGAGCTGACTACCGAGAATAATCATTCATGGACGCTTGTAAAAAATATAATATTAATGATAGAATATAATAATAAAAAAAAAACTAAACGCTTAACTCTTAACCTTTGTAAAAAAAAAAAAAAACTTCCCTGATCCATCAGGTGAAAAGAAAAAGATTCATCTATCCTAATCCTACAGTCCCGCGTTATTTTCGTTCTCCGCCTTTGCTATATCTATTCCATTTTGGTTCTTCCAAGCTCCAATTTTGATCAACCCTTGACTTTCTTCACTTCCAGGTAAATACTCTTCTTCACTTCATTCTCCTCAATTTTCTCAACCATTATTCCTCTCATTTCAATTTCAATCCCCTCACTCTTACCTAGGGTTTCCATTCACTTCTTCTCCGTCCCCAATTCAGCTTCTTCGCTAATTATCCATGTCGTTGCATCGCATTGCATTACTTGTTACCATTCCCAATAACAAGCTTAGTTGGATATTGCAAGTTTCTTCTTGAATGTTGGTTCTGGAAACTAGGGAATTATGTGCTAATTATGTGCTTTTTTTTTTTGTGATGATGCATTTGGTAAAATTCATTATATGCTTTGTTTATCTATGTTCTGTTTTATCAAATTGTTGGCAGGAATTTGGTAGACTCAATTTGATTTCCTTGAGTACGGGGGACAGAGTCCTTCTCTTGACTCATGAGTAACTTAAACAGCAGCAGCACCAGTGGGATAACTTCATCGGAGATGCGATCCTTGCCCCAGTGTTTGCCGCTGGATTCCATCACTGTTGAAAATAAAAAATATACCGGAGAGCTAAAGAGGGTTCTGGGTGTTTCTGCTGGAAACAGTTCGGAAGATTTTGGAGTTCCACATTCTAAATTAATGGGCCCAGGAGCCTCGGGGGAGTTAAAGCACTTGAAAGAAAGTGTTCAAGATGCATCCAGAAAGGCTAGGTATATAATTTTTTTCCTATCCTAGTTTCCTTTGAAATGCTGAATGGCGTCTAAGTTTGAGATGGTTATAGATTAATTGTGAATTGTATGATCTAAATCTTACAGTTGGTATAGTATTTTTGTATGAGGATCAATTGTTTACAATATTGATTACGATAGATTCAAGCTTAAGTGTCAGTTTTGTGGAAATTAAATACTAGTTTTAAAAGTGTTCAAATCTTTTCATAGGAAGATAACATGATTTTTGTTTTGTTTTGTTTCTTATACCACTGCCTGTCTTTGCCTTAAGGGTCAGTTCTATTGTAGTTTTTTCGTGGTGCTAGGCCTTTTTGGAATTACATATGCCCTTGAGGTTAGTCAAATACTTGTGATTATGTGTCTGTCTAGTGTAAAATGTTTTGATCCAGATTTATATAATTAACCTGATGTTTTATGATACAGTATATTCATTTTATGTCCTAATAGAAGTGTGTAATATGTTGATCAGGGATAGATCAAAAATGTTTCGGGAATCTATATCTAAATTGGATAGGTATAGGGAGGCCTTAAACTCAAAGAAGCGGGAAAGGAGTGATTTATCAAGTGAAAGGGGAGGGGGAGTAAACTTAACAAAGCTGGGTAGCCAGATTCACAAAATCTCGGATGATAATATGACTCAGAGAGAAGTCAAGACCTCAAATTCAATGCTGAACAAGCGCACTCGTGCGTTAGTGGCAGACACACGGGTATCTCTTACGCTATTTGTTACTACGGTTTTATTCTTAGTCTGCGTTATCCAAGATGCTATAGAATTGTTGCTTTATTACAGAGTTTTGTCCAGAATATTGTCAAAGCCCTTTTAACAATATGGAGTTTCAATTTTTTTATGAGCCTAACAGGATTGCATTATATATGCATAATGGTTCAACACATCCGAGGCCACTTTTTTTCTTATCTAAAGAAAGATTTCAAGTTGTTTTAAGCCTAGTTTAAACATTTTAGTATGAAATAATTTGAGCAATTTATCATTTGTTTCCATGTAAGGCATTTCGAATACTAATGTCAGATTTAAAACCGGACATAATCTTTATACTATGTTTTCCTCTACAGTCTTCAAACACAAAGTTTTACACTTACTTTTTATTCACAATAACCTCTTCATGTCCATTTTCATTCTTTCTTCTTGACCTTGTTCATGTGCTCCCAGGAGGACAATAGGCCTGCTTCTACTGGAAGGCAGCAGATGCTCACTGAGAAGGATGGAAATCTGATTCAGACACTTGGTGGGGGCTCTATTCGAAATGAAGAGAAAACTCGCAGATTACTTGCTGGAGGCGAGGGATTAGATCAAAAAATAAAGAGGAAGAGGTCTGTCGGAACATTAGGTAACAGAGTTATAACCGGTGAAAGGGATGTAAAACGCACCACTCTTCCAAAGGGAAATACTGATTTGAAGATGCGATTTAATGATGCTCAGAGTTTCAGGTAGTTTTATAGATCTTTCTATTAGATCCCAAGATGTTTTTTTTAAGTGTATTGTTAATTGTAGATGAACGGTATGCTGGAGTGGAGGGATTTTAGTGTGAATAATTTCACCATCTCCATGTTTAGCCTTAGGAAGGATGACCCCTTGCGAAGATTTCAACGGCACCCATATGATACACGTCACATTGTTGATACAAGTGGTGTTAAGATTTTAATATTATCAGTGTACTTATCAGGTGTATTTAGTATTCTTTTGCTCGAGTCTTTTTGAAAGCATTACTGTTGTTTTCTTGTTTAGAAGCCAGAAAAAAATTGCTGCTTGCAGTGTATTAACCAGCTATTCAATTGAACAGAAGTTGAGGCTGGACTTTTTTTTGTTTGGCAAAAATCAGAGGTTTTATTTTGGGGTCTTGATAAAGACCTGATTTACAATCTTTCTTTCCATGCATTTTTCCCTATTTGGTGATTGTTCAAAGTGAACTTCACGTGACATGTAATTTAGATGATTTGAATGATCCCCCGAATGTGTAGCTTTGGTGATTTGAAAATTTTGATTTTGTTGAAAAATTACTTATGGCATAAAAATCAATTTAAGCCCTGAATACCTGGAAGGTTAAGTGTGTTTCTTTCTATTTGTGTTCTGGAGTGAAATAATCATATAAATGGATTGCAGGAAGGCTTCCAATAGAGACCTTGATAGTCATAGATAATGTCATATGAATGATTGTATGCCCCTCCATGTATATTACAAGTAATAAATCAAGATTAATGATGCTGAATTTGCTTTATCCTACAGAGTAGGCCCAGCTGGAAAATTTTGTTGTTTTAGGCTTTAAACATGTATATTGTTTGCTTATGTTATGCAATTAACTAACCTGTTGCAATCAGGATTAGATAATCTCACAAAAGTTCCTCTGCATTATATTGCCTGTTTCTTTTTCTCATTCTAATCTGTTCCCCCTGTTGTTTGTTCATCTGTTCGAATGTTGTGTCTGTTTACTTAACTCGGGCAGCAGGTCAAATATTGGTAGTCATATCATTGTCCAATGGCCTGACATGAATTTTTTTTATTATTGAAGAACAGAAAAAGAAAACTAAATCTTTTTAACTAATATTATATTTGCGACGCAGATTGAAGTCACTTCCTGAATCAAGTGGAATCAACAAGTCTGAGGGTTCTTCAGAGCCTAATAATACAGGTGTACGTGTGATACTTACAGGCGAGCAAGGGATTTCTCTTCACAGGGACCGCATAGCTGACCAACAAGTTGTAGCAAAAGGAAACAACAGGTTTTAACATATCTTGTCATATCATTGTTTTCATTTATTACTACAACCTAGTTTTTAATCAGTCAATTTTGTGAGGTTCCATAGTGAGAATGACCCAATAGGCTTTTAGTCTGGTCATATTTACATCGATATATGTTGATAGTTATTAAGTTTATTAATTGTCAGTCTTTCTATAATTAGAGCAAATACTCAAGAGGACCCAGCAAGCAGCCCTAACACAGCAATTAAAAACAAGGTATCTCGGGCACCAAGAACGGGTTCAGTTAGTGTGCTAGAGTTGTCTAACATTCAGTCTCCAGCTGGAAGTTTTCCAGGTTTGTAACAACTTTCAAATTCTGAAGTCTTGGTGATTAGTATGGATAGTTAAAAGGTTTCAATATCTACAGGTTCATCTATACATCCAATGACCCAGTGGGGTGGACAGAGACCACCTAAAAATTCACGTTCACGAAGAGTGAAAGTAGTTTCTCCTGCCTCACGCAACCTTGAAGTTCAGGTCTCATCCGAAGGCTGTCTAACTTCTGATCTCAATGTTAAAGCTTCTTCTGTTGGCAACAATGGGTTCCAACTGGCTAGCAGTGTAGACAACAGTACACCAAAATATAAAAGACCATCTGATGACATTTCGTCTCCCTTTGGTTTATCTGAAAGTGAAGAATCCGGTGTTGGGGAAAACAAAATAAAAGAGAAAGGAGTGAATAGCAGTGACTTTGCTATGGCTGCAGATAGGGATGGAGCTTCTATGTTTCAAACAAGGAAGAATAATATACCAATAGATGAATCAGGAGATGGTGTGCAGAGACTAGGGAGAACTGGAAGGAATTTATCGTCAATAAGACCAGGCCTTCCATTGGGGAGGGAGAAGCCTCAAAATGTACCTATAATGAAGCCAGTACAGGACACGAAGCCTAATGATAAGAATAAAACGTATGTTGATTTCATTTGTGGATACAATTTCTCCTTTCTCCTTCTGTTTTCCATACCTGTCATCATATTCATACCTGGTTGTTAATACAGCAAATATGGGCGCCCTCCTTCAAAAAAGCAGAAAGAACGCAAAGTTTTGACTCGTGCAGGGAAGCAATTGAATATTGGTTCTTCTGATTTTGGAGGTACTGACAAGTTTTCAAAACTATGCCCCCTTCCATTAAAAATTTTACTTTTATGGCATAGGCTGCTAAGTTCCTCCACATCGCTTATAAATGGCAGTGGTATTAGGGAAAAAACTTAGGTAGACACAAACATAACACTTGGTTTTACAAACAACCAATCATATTTTTTTAATTAATTAAAAAACTAAAATATAATATTCTCTCTCTTTCATAATCACAACCACCCCATGAATCCAATTTAAAAATAAATTAAAATTTAAATAAATTTAATATTTTCTCTCTTCTTATTGGTTGTTTGTAACAATAAGGATTTAAGTTCGTTTCTATGCAAGTTTTTCTCGTGGTGTTAGTGTGTTAAGTATTTTCAAACTGGAATATTTTCAAAAGTTAACAAGTCATAACACTGAGCCATTCAGGCATTTAGTGGCTAGCATATCAGATATTTTTATAATTCTATGTAATACATATATGATATAACTCATATTCTTTCAGTAAATTGATTTTTCTTCATCCTGATATATTTTTTGTTTTCATATTAATATATAGTCTGCTGATATTATATTCTATATTTTCTTTTAGTCATGTTTTCACAAGCTGCATATTCAATTATGTCTGTCTAGGTGAATCTGATGATGATCGCGAAGAGTTATATAAAGCTGCTAATGCTGCTCTTGATGGCAGCAGTGTGTACCTTGAACCATTCTACCTCCTTCCAAGATTTCTTATAAATCTCCATTATGCTTCTCTTTTTTCTGTCCAGTTTTATGTCTAACTAGTTTGTTGCCTTTTTTCATATAGGTCTTGCTTCGGGTCCATTTTGGCGTAAAATGGAGTATATTTTTGCTTCCATCAGCTTGGATGATGCATCTTTCGTGAAGCAACAGGTAACTGGGTCTTGGACACAACCTGTTTTTGTGGAAATGTGAAGTTATTGTTTGATTCACAATATGTTGAATAGTTTCTGATGTACTGGTTTTTGCTTGCTGTATCAGCTCAATATTACCGACAATTTAGAAAAAAGTTTGTCCCATATGTTTGCCATTGATCATGATATGCTGGTAAGTTTTTAGCATTATACATAACTAAGCACATGCCTTTCATCTTCCTTATCAATAATGAAAACTTCTGATAAGATCTCCCTGTTTTAATATTTAGATCTTTGCATTTGCCATCAAATTCCTTTGTCTAAAATATAAGCCAGAAACGGTACAGATTAAATATGAGAAATATCAGTAACTAGCAAATTGTTATTTTCTCAGGGTGTTGTTATTAATAAGAAAACTACTCAAGGTTCAGAGGATAAAAGGAAAAGCCACTATGATGAAGAACCAACCAAGTTTGAGGCTGTAGGTGGGAGAAATGACATGGAAAGACTGGACAAGGTTACCCCATTATTCCAAAGACTACTCTGTGCTCTTATTGGAGAAGACGAAAATGAAGACTCATACCACCAAAGCGAAGCAAAGAATATATCTAGACAGTGTGCTAGTGATGATTCTCACTGTGGTTCTTGTAATCAAGTTGATTTTGAACTCAAAGACAGGGATAGAACGGAATCTGAAGTTGAATCACAGGTGGATTTCCAAATTCAGAAGAATTGCATATTGGACAGACTATCTTGTAATAAGAGTACTGCATCCAACACATTTAGGTACCCGAACACACCCAATTCATTACAAAGCACGGGAGTTTGGCAGGGGGATGAAGAATTTTCCCTTTCTGATATTACTCACACCAGTGAAATATGTTCAAAAGATCTGGATCAGCTTCAGCCTGAATTAAGTAATCCTAGCTTTCCCTCTCCTGATTGTGAGTATCAGCTGATGTCTCTGGATGACAAGCTGTTGCTTGAGCTGCAGAGCATTGGAATATATCCAGAAATATTGGTAAAGTTTTATTTTGTATATGGAATTACAAATGTCATCGTTACTTGATGCTCACTAGATTTATAAGTATACTTCTTATACTTGCTTTGCTTGGTGCAGCCTGATTTAGCTGAGGAAGATGAAGCTATAATTCAAGACATTGTGAAACTTGAGAAAGCTCTATACGAACAGGTAATTGTTCTTGATAAGTTAACCATATTTATCTAGTTTGCGTCTAGTTTGGTCCATTCTTATATCGTTACCCATTATTTTGATTGGCTGATAGAATGGAAGGAAGAAGAGTAACTTGGATCCAATTGATAAAGCTATTCTAAAAGGGAGGGACACAGAAAAACGGTATGTCCTAATCACTTTTTCCATGTTTTGTAGCTGATCCCTCTTAGTGACCTTTTATTTATTTTATGTTATAGATATATCCTAATGTTCCAATATAGGATAATGAATTTGTAAGGATAAAGTATAGGAGGTGTTATTAACATTATATGATAAGGAAGGGGGAGTTAGTTTGTTAGGATATGGGATACTGAGGAGTTATTTAATCAATTAGTTATGTTTTAATGTATTAAGAGGAAAATAAATGATAGAGAGAATCATTCAGGTTAGTTAATATTTTGTGAATAGAGCAATGACCCTGCTGTAAAAGGGGAAACACTTGGAGGAGAGTTTTCTCTCCTATTCTTTCCTATTTTCTTAATGAAAGTGTTCTTTCTATTCGATCTAATTTCCAAGTTCCTAACACCTAATCTCTCCATTTGCTGAAGATATTATTGATTCTTATTAAGATTAATGCGCTTACTGTGCAGGAGCATTGAGCAAGCTGCATTTGACCAACTTACTGAAATGGCTTACAGAAAGAGATTGGTAATAAGCTTTCCTTTACCCACTTTTTTTTAGAAAGGGCAACATGGTACTAAAAAACTCCTCTTGCCATAGCAAAGTCTAAGGAAGGATCAGATCCATTGTAGGTCTGTTCTAGACAACTTTACTCTGCTTGCATTTGCAAGAGGTTGATTTCAGAATATGAATTCATTACCTTTTAATCACACAACTCTAAACGTTGTACCAAAGTTCTTTCTCTCATATTAAGGCATACATACCTCACCTACTGGGAATAGGCTTTGGTTGTTGCTTTTGAAGAATAAAGTAGGCAGTTCATAAGTTGTAATCCTGTGTTTTCAACAAATTTTGGCAGGCATGCCGTGGAAGCAGAAATTCAAAAAGTGCTGTTCAGAAGGTTTCAAAACAAGTTGCTCTAGCTTTTCTGAAACGCACTCTTGGAAGATGTAGAAGATATGAAGAAGCTGGCGTTAGCTGCTTTAGTGAACCTACTCTGCAAAACATTTTGTTTTCCCCTCGTTCATGTGAGAATGGTGCACAACCTGCAGATTGCATTGTCTCTGGCACAGCGATTGATACAAGTAACAAAGCTTTGTATCAAATTGAAGCCAGAAAACTAGGTATTTATCTTTGCCAATGCTTAAGATATTTATGCGTGTTAGTTGCTTGTTTATTTATTTATTTATATCTTTTGCTTTTTAACTTTTGTTGTCTTTTCATGGTTCGATCCACTTATCAGAACAAGTGTCATCCATGAATGGGTCTGTGACGATCAAGGAGAAGAAGAGGGCAGTACTGGTCAACGGCTCTTCAAGAACATCAAATCTTGGTGGTGCTGTTCATGGTGGAGTGAAGGGAAAGAGAAGTGAGAGGGATAGAAATCAGATCCGGGATCAGACCAGAAAAAATTCCAATTCCCGAGCTGGTTATGTGTCATTTGACAGTAGCCAAAATGACAACAAACCAAAAGTTAAGCCCAAGCAAAAGAGTACTTCTGGTGGACATAAGCTCATGGAAGCTAAGGAATCTACACATTTACCGATTTATGATTCTAGTCTATCTGTGGTGGCTAATGCAAGCAACAATAGTAGCAAAGATGTGGCAGCATTATCTGGTAACCAGAACACTTCCCAAGTAAAGGAATCCTCTGACTTGGGCACTTTGCCGCTACATGATTTAGGTTCATTAGATGAATTTGGTGTATCTGGTGAACTTGGTGAACCGCAAGATCTTGGCTCTTGGTTGAACTTCGATGACGATGGTTTGCAAGAACATGATTGTATTATGGGCCTTGAAATTCCAATGGATGACCTATCTGATCTGAATATGCTTATGTGAAGGAATGCAACTTGTTAACTCTACCTATGAAACAACTTGTATCTGAAGAAGAATTTGCATTTATTCGCCAACCTGGGGGCATCAAGATCATGATGATGTAACCTGGGTTTTTCTGGAATGGAGAAATTTCGGTGGTTAGAATCAGAATTTTGATTCAATTTTTAGGTAATTAAAGTTGATCTTTTTGTAGAACGTTGTATATAGGGAATAGTTCAAAAGATCTGCCGCAGTCATGGATTTCATGACAATGTTCCAGATTTCTTATTATCTCCATGACACTAGATGTTCAATTTTTTGGTTATGCTGTTATAGCAATTTTTGGGAAGTGTAACTTCATAATCATTAGATTGAAGCTGGGCAATTCATTTAGCCAAAAGGTGCCTAAAGATGACCTTTTTTCTCATGTTGATACTTCAGTTGCCAAGCAACGTAAAATATAATGTGGTTCGAATTCTATTCAGTCAGAAAATCAAAATCAAAGTTATATTCCATCTCATCTATGATTAGTTATGTGTAGATGTATTTAGTCACCTCTCACTTCGGATATTATATTGCGAATAGCATATGGTCTGCACATATACTTGTGGGGGTAACTATTACTTTATAAGTCGGTTTAGCAGGATTGAGGTAAATCCAATCACATTTTTAAAAATAGTATTACGAGTCTGCTTTAAGATTTAATAGATTATTTGCTATCAGATTTCTGCTATCGGAGTATCTATAATTTATTTTTACGCGTGAGATGTCTGATCCTGAATGTAAAAGGGTGTATTAATATATGGTTTGAACTTTGAACAATGAGTTAAGTTTAACCAGATTTTTAAAACTTTTTGAGTACTAAACAATTAATATTTGCAGAATGTAGAACGAGTCACCTTCAATCTCTTCATTCCGTTATTCAATCCGTTAATCAAATATTATTAATAGACAGGCTCCTTCTTTTTGCAAAGGCTATTGAATTACATAATTGTTTATGCAATATTATCAAGTGTATGAAATATATAAGTGTGATTATTTAATTTTCTTTTGCAAAATAGCCTTATACTTCTCCAAGTTGCTATTGAAATATTTTACTTAATCCTCTAAAATAATAGGTTGACTCTAGATTGAGCCTAATCCTCTCAATCAAATACACTACAAGTAATGACAAAAGCTGCATTCCAAAAAAAAAACTTAAATGCACTTTAAGTTGGGTAAATTAGCGAGTTTTTGATTTTAATTTATGTAATTTAATTTTTTTGATCTGAATCCCTATATCTCACTTTTTACATGCAGTTTAGTTCTAAAGCTATAATTTATAAAAAAATCAAAAGGAAATTCCGAAAAAATCTGCAGATTTTCTTACAGATTTTATCTTTAGAAACTATTGCGTGCATTCAGACAAAAAAATAAATTACTAGGACGAAAATTAAAAACTCCAAATATTTAATGACCCTACAGATTAAGTCTACAATCTCAAAAATTAAACAAATGGGACTTGTGCATTAAACAAATTGCACCCTACAGATTAAGTCTACAATCTCAAAAATTAAATGATTAATATAAAGAACACGCGGATAATGACCCAAATATATTGCCATCCTTCCTAATAATGTATTCCCTGCTGCTAATCATTGATTAATCAAGATCAAAAGTAATATACAATAAAAATCACCAGGGCCAATCTAATAAAACCATATAAAGATGAAGATCTATTGCCTTTGCAAAAGAGAAATATAGGTCCATCATTTCAAATAAAATATCAGTCCCACCAATCATCTTCCAGAGCATGACAATTAATTTCCATTTGTAAATCAGATTGGAGGTTGCACCAGCAAGATAGAAATACTTGGGAATTTCTTATCACACCACCCATGTTTCTTAGGCACCACCTGAATTTTTGGTTTTACCCCCTGATTTAGGATGTGCACATCCGGACGCACCACTTTTTTAAAAAACGCTGATGCGTTCCGAAAGTGCACATTCGGAAACATTTCGGATCTGCAGATCCGGAAAACAGCAGAACTTTATTTTTTTTTAAAAATCGGTTTTGTTGGTTGGTTGCATATGTTAATATATCGTCGCAACTTAATATACATTCGACAACATCCATATATAAAATAAAATGATATATATACATAATAAACCTCTGTCAAAATACAGTACATACATGTAACATAAATAGAATACATCAAACAAAAAACTACTGCGTATGGCGAAGGATCTCTCCTGGCTACCCAGCTCCTCTGTCCCTACCCGCAATCCTGGCTCGATGTCTGCGGTACTGAAGTGTCCCCCGAGCAATCTCAATAATCCTATCCCCGGCAAGTCTGACACCAGAGCCCTCAGGGAGGTGAGCGTCCGCAATGGCCTACCGCGCTATCTGCTCTATCTGACGACAGCGAGGTAGGACATCCTGAGTGTGGTCCAGCTGAGACTGCCGCTCCTCTAATATCTCCTGATGAGCAGGTCTGGGTGGCGACCCCTCAGCAGTGGGCACCATGCATGAGTGTGAGACGGTGTAGAACAACATGATGTACCCGGCAGCAACGCTCCAGTTTCTCTCCGCTCTGGTCGGCCGAGCCTCTTCCGGTACCAAGTGGGACTGGAAGTCAGCATATATCTCATCTATCTGCCTGCGGGTCAAGCCTAGAGGAGCAGACTCATGATGCATCCTGGGGATCGTCTGCTTGTAACCAAACTGACGCAAGACGCGCTCCAGCAGGTATCGAGCAGTAATGGTCGAACTGCATGACAACCATCCTGAGAACAGTGAAACCTCATCGAACGGGCGCGTCACACGGTGATCGGCATATGGGTGATACAAAACTTCCTCAGCAACCATCCGATCAAGATACACTCTGTAGGGGTCGGGCACTTGGTTCCCTCTGAGCAAGAGAAATGCAGCAGCACGTGGCATATCCTCAGTGTACCCGTCGACACTCCCCTAACCATTAATGTTGGGAAAGTGCTGTAAAATCCACGCCTGAAATGGAAAACATAACATGGGTTTCAAACATTATAATGAATATAGAAAGAAAAGAAATGAAAAAATCACTTAGAATATTAGATTGTTACCACGTATAGCGTACAACTGCCCGCCACAGTCTTGGATGCCCAGAGGCAACCATCGGAGAGCCTAGCATAGGTGTATGCCAGCGCTGCCGCCCCCCCAGTTGTACCTATGGATCTCTGTCTGATCCAAAAGGTACCGAGGTAGACGACGTCAACATAATAGGCACTGGTGTCCACAAACACCTGCGTGCCGTGCAAAAACAAGTAGTAGCATCTCAGGGCACGCTGCCTGTGGATCTCCTTCTCAGCTGCATCCCCTTCTGCCTGTCCTGCCTACTCAAGCTCCTCACCAAATCTGCGTATCAGAAAGGAGAACCGGACGTGTGCGCCCCTCAACTGGGTCACCTCCGCAAGTGCCTCATCTGAGCTAGTCCCAAGCTCTGCAATCAGCATCTCCATCGCGTCCACCTTCGACATCCTACTGTGACGGAGAAGGGTACCCGTGATCGGTAGATGTAAAAGGCACGAGATGTCGTCGAGTGTGATCGTGATCTCGCCGTACAGTAGATGAAATGAGGATGTCTCAGGGTGCCATCTCTCAACAAAGGCCATCAGCATACCATACAGGATCTGAGAATACTCAATCCTAGACAGGCCTCCAAGACCAGAGGTAGCAAGTGCAGACGTGAACCACTGATCCCTTGGCAGCATCTCAAGCATGTCTATAACCTTGCACCCATGGTTATAGAACTTCTGAGAATCCTTCTCATGGAAATTTCCAAATAAAACAATGTTACAAATGAAAATATTTTCAACGTTGGATGTCTTTCGGATGTGCACATCCGGAAGGGTACAAAATTTTTAACGTTGGGTATTTCCGGATGTGCACATCCGGAAACACTCAGAATACTAAACGTTACTATCTTTCCGGATCTGCACATCCGATACGTGTTTTGAAGTTTAAAAGTGGCAGCCATGGCTACTGTACCATGCAGAAGGGCATTTTAATGCCTTGATCGTCCGTTTGAAGCAGAAAACAAGACCTACATTGTCTCTAACCTATGTTATTCATACAACCTAACAATTTCTACACCTAAATGTCTACTCTAAATCGATTACTCGAAAATAACTCCGAAATTCTAAAATTTGAAAACTTACCGATTAAAATGAGATACGGAGGATTTGGAGTCTCTTGATCGTTGTAGATGTTGCTTTGCGCCGAACGCGAGTGGAAAAAATCGAGATTTGTGGTGATTGAAAATTTGAGAGTTTGAGAGAGTTTGGAAATGAAAAAGTGAAGAATGAGGGGGAGGAAGAAGGTTTGTCGCAAATTAATAAGAAATCCTTCTGGAAGTGCACATCAGAAATGTTTCCGGATATGCATATCCGGAACACATCAGCGTTTTAAAAAAAATTGGTGCGTCCGGATGTGCACATCCGGAAACAGGGGGAAAAAAGAAATTTCACGTGGTGCCTAAGAAACTTGGGTGGTGTATTAAGAAATGCTCAAATACTTTATGATCAGATGCGAGGCCGCTTAATGCCACATCGCCTCGAGATGAACACAGACTTCATACTGTAAATGCAAAATTTATTTATAAATTTAAGGATTGTTCTTTCCATTCTTACCGGTGCAATCCACACATTGAAAATAAAAAAATGTCTCTCATGTGTTTGAGATACATCACTGTTGTAATTTATGAACGATAAACGTTCATAAGTGTGCTTTAAAATGACAAGAAATATGAAAGTGAGTAAATGTCAATAAATGTTAGGAATTCGAAGAGAAGTAGTAACACTTTGTGAAGTGTTGTTGCGGAATGAACATAGACAATACTTAAAAACAATGCAACTTTTGGTTAAAATGTGTTGTTTCATCAAGGGTCGCAACCTTGTGAAACAACACATACATGACCTATAAATATTTCATTCTGGAATTCAAAAAAATCATATCACAAATCGAAAATCCTCTTGTACAAATTTCCAACACTCTTCGATACAAATTGAGTTTTCGTCGGTCTTGCGCAAATTCGATATAAGGCTGAATTATCCTAGGTATTCCCGTGTTCCAACTCTAAGACATACAAGAGAGTGTTTGAAATACTTTTAAGGAAAGTGACATCATTCACGATCCAGTCCTAGATCCATTCAACTTTACCGATATTTTTAACAATTTTAAATGTATTCAAATGACTTCCGACCTTGCAGTTTCAAGCATCAAAGTTATGAACCAGTACCTTGTCAAGTTGGATCGCTTTGATGGAACCAACTACACCCGATGGCAAGATAAGATGACATTCCTACTGACCGCTTTGAAGGTTCACTATGTCTTAGATTCTGACTTACCACCAATTCCTAACCAACCGCAGCTGACTCTGATGAACTCAAGAAGGAGCGTAAGAAACGTAAAAGGACGAATTGTTATGCCGTAGACATATCCTCAATACATTATCTGATCGTCTCTACAACCTCTATACGAATACTCAGTCTGCAACAGAAATCTGAAAAACACTCGAGCTTAAATTCAAGGTCGAAGAGGAAGGTACGAAGAGGTTTTTAATTTATAAATACTTTGATTTTAAATTCATAGATTCCAAGCCTATTCTTTCTCAAGTGCACGTGTTACAGGTTCTCGTGAATAAAATAAAAGCTCTGAAAATAGACATTCCTGAGAGCTTTCAAGTTGGTGCAATCATTGCGAAATTACCACCTTCATGGAAAGGCTATAGAAAGAAATTATTGCATAGTTATGAGGACTTCTCTCTAGAGAAAATCCAGAAACATCTTTGAATCGAGGAGGAATCGAAGAAAAGGGAGAAATCAGAATCTGCTGGTCTTTCCAAAGCCAATGTTGTGATCGCCAAACAAAAAAAGAAACATGATTCACGAAGATTCATCTTAGATCTAAAAAGGAACATAACAAATTCAAAAATTCTGGCGGTCCGAAAGGTCCAAAAAACGGTTGTTTTGTATGTGGAAAACTTAGACACTATGCTCGAGATTGCAGGCACAACAAGTCAAAAAATGAGATCAATGCATTTCATGCAAATGATGACATAATCACAACGGTGAATGAAATAATGGGAATCAAAGGTAAAGTGCAAGGATGGTGGTATGACACATGTGCTACAGTGCATGTCTCTTATGATAAGGCTTCTTTTAAAACCTATTCTGAGGCAATTGATGGACAGGAAGTACAAATGGGAAATGAAGTACAATCTAAAGTTGTTGGAACCAGATCCGTCGAACTCAACTTCACTTCCGAAAAGAAAGTCACTCTTGTTAATGTGCTTCATGTCCCCGACATGACTAGGAATCTTGTTAGTGGGGATTTATTGGGTAAACTGGGTATTAAATCTGTATATGAATTAGGCAAACTTATATTTGTTGAAACAAGTTTGGTTCATTCCATGCATCCTTCAAGGTTTTGATGATAACAAAGTATTTTAAAATCAATTAGGATTTCTAACTAGCTGGTTTGTGTGTGTATAATTATATTTATTTGATGGAACTAGTTCTGACACTGAAACGACTTTGATTAGGTTCTGATCATGCTCTCTTGAGGAATTCTGATCAGTAAAGCAGCTGCTAGTACACTCCAGTTCAGAAGCGTGTTACGCTGCCTCTGATGCTGAGTAATGTCAAGTTAGTTCTGCTAACACAAGACTCAATATTTTTTGACATTATCTTCTACAGGTTGTTTCGTACTTGAATCATAGTTGTATCCTCTGGACAAAGGATTTGTTTCATGGATATTCTTGTGACTGAAAGTTCCAACACTTTCTTTATTGGAAAAGAAGATGTACTAGAAGATTTGGTCTGTTTGTAGCCGTTGAAGATGTTCCAACGTCTCTATTTTCTTTAGCTATAAAAAGCAGCTGAAGATTTGAAGATCAACTAAGAAATAACGCTGCAAATACAACTGAGAAATACACACACTACTATCAGAAAGCTGAGCCTGTTAAGAGTTCTTATTCTTGTGTTGATTAAGAATCTTTGTAAAAGTGTGTTGTATTATTTGGAACACCTCTAATATTTATCAAGTGTTGTTGAAAGATATTCCTTCTCTAAACTATCTGTTTAGACATAAATCTCTTGTTGTAGGCTTGAGCAAGGTAAAGTCTTAGACACGAGCTCTAAGCAATGAAAAGTCTTAATCAGAAGCTGGTTAAGCAAGGGAAAGTCTTAGACACGAGCTCTAAGTAGAGGAAAGTCTTAGACATGAGCCCTACGCAAGGTAAAGTATTAGGAAGGTGGTCTAAGCAAGATAAGTCTCGGTCAGGAGCTAATTGAGCAGAGGGAAGTCTTAGACACGAGCTCTAAGCAAGGGAAGTCTTGGACAAGTGGTTTGAGCAAAAATAAAAGTCTTATACAAGTGTGTATAAGCAAGTGTAATCTGGTTGATTATAGTGGAAAATCTCTTGCTTGGCAAAGGGACTGGAGTACTCTCAGTTGGGAGAGAAACCGAGATAACTACTGTGTGTTCTTTGCTATTTTTACTTTACTTCTGTTTATATTTCTGCTAAACCCTATCAGATTCTGAACTCAGTTTTTAGAATTTGAACTCTGGTTCAAAAGTAAACCTTATTTTTGAAACACATAATTCAATCCCCGTTCTTGTGTATTTTTCTCACCTTCAGTTGGCATCAGAGCAAGGTTTGTGCGTAACACTTAACAGTGGTACAGTCAAAGATCCAACGAGAAAAATATGGATCCCGAGGTTACTAATCCTAGTACCTCAAGGGGGATTCCCTATGATTACAATAGCTCTGGGAGAAATCATTACACTGCTAAACCTCGTGTATTCAATGTTGACTCTATTGAATTTGAATTGTGGAAAAGTAAGATGTATATGTATATCATTGGACTCGATGATGAGCTATGGGATATTCTTGAAGATGGCATTGACATTCCTGTAGACAGTGTTGGTATGGTTGCTGACAGAAAAACTCTGACTCCTACTCAAAATAAAATCTACAGAAAACATCATAGAGTCAGAGGTATTCTGGTTGATGCACTTCTACATCCTGAGTATTTGAAAATCATTGACAAGTCTTCTGCAAAGACTATCTTTGAATCTCTGTGTTCTACTTATCAAGGGAATCAACAAGTCAAAGAAGGCAAAGCTGGCTTGTTGATACAAAAGTATGAGCTATTCAAAATGAAGGAAGATGAGTATATTATGACCATGTTCTCTAGGTTTCAGATTCTTGTCTCAGGCCTTCAAGTGCTAAACAAAAGCTACTCAACAACTGATCATGTGAAAAAAATTATGAGAAGTCTCCCTCAGAAGTTTAGACCTAAAGTAACATATATTCAGGAAGATAAAGATCTGAATACGCTGTCCCTTGAAAGTCTAATCAACAATCTTCAAAGTTATGAGATGGAAATTAATGGAGATGAGACTTCAAAGAAGTTTAAGTCTCTCGCACTGAGATCTGCCTATGAAAAATCTGGTGACAAGTCTAGAAGATCTTCTAAAATCAGTAAAGCTGATGAATCGTCTGAAGTAGAATCTAATGGAATATCTGATGATGAAGACATGGCTTGCTTCATCAGAGGGATTCAACAAATGGCTAGAAGAAGCAGGAGATTTCCTAAGAGCAACAAAAGGATTAACTTCAAAGATGAAAACAGGACCTGCTACAACTGCAACAAACTAGGTCACTTCAGAAGTGATTGTCCTGAACCTCTGAAGGACAGTCATAGAAAATGATGTTATCAGAAAGATAATTTCAGAAACATGTTTAAAAACAATTTCATGGCAACATGGGAAGAGCTGGATGAATAAGAGTCAGAAAAGGAAGATAATGCTAATCTAGCACTAATGGCTCACTCATCTGATGAAGGACTTCTATCTGAGTCTGAAAATGAAGATGAGGCATTCTCTTACTATAACTTTATTTCATGTGCTAACAATCTTCTAGATCATTGCAAGAATCAAACTAGTCAGATTAAGATCCTTAAAAGAGATAACTCTATTTTAAAAGACGAATTAAAAGAAGTCAGTATATCTCAAAATGAGTGTTCATCTCTAGGCAAAAATGATCAAGCTTTTCATAAATTTATTACATCTGGCATTAATCATACCAAACTTGCATCTATAATTTATGGAGTCGGAAAAAATAATAAAGAAGGATTAGGGTATGATGTGTTAGACGATGTCACTGATCTAGAAGGGGGGGGGGGGGGTTGAATAGATCACTAATTTTTACTAAAAATTGGTGCTTAAAAATTGTTTAAAAAATGTGCGGAAGCGGCCTTGGATTTAAAATCGTCTAAACGAACAGATATTGGTAAGATCAGATATGCGAAACCGAATGGAATAATATTAATGAGATAATGGAATCAATAACGTTCCCAATCAAACAATTCAAATAAATACCACTTTGAGTTTACCGGTTTCCCATGAATTATAGATGACAAAATTGAATTAACAATTTTACGAACAGTTTGTGTACGATCAATATGTCGAACACTTGGTGTGCAAAACACCCCAAGTTCAATTTCCTTTGAAATTGTAATGCAAAATTTTTCACAATTGCAATCAAAGTGATTGCAATGTTTTTCTAAAACAATTTTAAAGCACTACAAATCAATAGAAATGTATCTAATAGTTGATTTCACACAAACGTTAACAACACTAAGTAAAGAGATAGATAGAGAGAGAGAGAGAGAGAGAGAGAGAGAGAGAGAGAGAGAGAGAGAGAGAGAGAGAGAGAGAGAGAACGACACTCGATTTGTTTAGGCAGCCCCCATTTCGTCCTCGCTTCGGGTACGTCTGCCCCCAATTCTAAAACTAGAATTGAGATATGTATAATATCTAGTTGCAAAGTTTGTACAAGAGAAGTTCTAGCTACCATACAATCAAACCTATTTTTTTATGTTGATTCTATCCACTTCTCTCCCCTTGATTCCAGCTGAATCAAGAACATCAAACTCTTTGATCAAACCTCCGGTTACCGCTACTCACTTGATTCTTCAACTCTTTCACTCGACTGATTTCGATCGCAAGACGTTTGACCCCAAATCTTTCAATACAATCCTTCGGTCACTGCTACTTCCTTGACCGAACCCAGCGTTCTTCAAGGATTTCACTCGGCAGAATCTGCACTGCAAAGATTTGTAGAAAAACCCCCAAATCACCAAGATCTTGGAGGACAAAACCCCAGTGATTTTATTTGAAGAAAATCCCATTGATTCTCAACCCAAACACGATATACAAATCCTAAGTTTGGACGTTATCACTCTTGAACAAAGCACCAATCAACAAAGATGATTATGTGTGATTATTGATGAATGAAGTTTGTGAGAGTGAAAATGGTGAGCAATCCAATGTATCTTTCAATTTTCTTCTTGGTTATGGACAAAAATGATGCATATGAATATATATATATATATATATATATATATATATATATATATGAGTATGAAAACATTACAGAAAAACAAACTTTTGGAACACAAAGATGCATAAAATTGAGTGAAAACACGCGACAGGTCGACCTACAGAAGCTGTGTGTCGACCTGAACAAGCCAGAATGCAAAACTGAGCAAACGAGAAGACTGTGCGTCGACCTATAGCTGCGCCATGCGCCGGCGCATGAA
Organism: Lathyrus tuberosus; assembly: GCA_022829125.1. Taxonomy (NCBI): domain Eukaryota; kingdom Viridiplantae; phylum Streptophyta; class Magnoliopsida; order Fabales; family Fabaceae; genus Lathyrus; species Lathyrus tuberosus. The sequence goes on from JALAZF010000103.1 coordinate 6,657,675, forward strand.
GGCCAGAAAGTTAAAATTGTGATTCTTTCAGTTTGCGTCGACCTCCACAGGGCCTGTGTGTCAATGCATGAAGGCCAAAATGTTTTTCTCACTTTTTCATACTATAGTGTGTCGACCTGAGACAGTCCTGAGTCGACATATGTTTGCCATAATGTTTCAAACTACCTTTTTCTTTGTTGTGAGTCAACCTATATCATGTGTGTGTCGACCCAATGCACCTAAACTGACTTAAAACACATTTTAAACATAGATTATGATCCTATATGCCTAAGTTCATGTATGTAGGCTTTTATGCGCATTTGAAAAAAGATGAATGCAAGCTTATACAAGGTGATACTGTCCAAAATACACAAGTACAAAATTTTCCTAGTTTTGATATCATTAAAACAAAGTAATAAAAGGAACCTTGCCCTCACATGATGAGCGTTTCTCTAGTACTGATGACTCTTTCAAAGTGCTTCAAAATTCTTGCTCATCTAGCATTGCTCAAACTGTGTTAAGTAACCATTTCGTTCCTGCTGCTAAAGCAATGAATTTAACTGAACCTATTAACTAGAAGATAAAAGGCATTGCTATAACAGAACCTGATAAATCAGATGTTCTGATAACATCAATATTCAACACTTCAAAATCATAGGATAAAATCAATTCTACTGATAAGGTTAAGAATAACTTCAGTCAAAACATTTTTAATCAAAATGATTGGAATAAAGCTAAACCTTCTTACAAAGCAAAAAGACAAAAATAGGAGAAAATCTGTTAAAACTAACCTGAAAGGACCCATACGTGTATGGGTTCCTAAATCTCAAATTATCTTTGCTGCAAATATGCCCAAAGGAATAGATGGAATGCCAATCCTGGTGCCTGGACAATGGCTGCTCACGACATATAACTGGAGAAAGGCATATTTTCCAAACCCTGAATCAGAAAGAGGAAGGAAATATGGGTTTTGGAGGTGGTCAGAAGGGAAGGATCATTGGTACAGGTACCATAGGTAATTCTCAAACTCTTATTAATAAGGTATGGCTTGTAGATGGCATGAAACATAATCTTCTTAGTATAAGCCAATTGTGTGATAATGGTTGCAATGTATTGTTTGACAAGGACTTCTGTTCTATTATCAATTCTGATAAAACTGTAGTATTCAAAGGGAAAAGAAAAGGGAATGTCTATTAAATCAATATTTCTGAATTGGCTGTTTAGAAGGTCGTTTGCCTAATGACAATGAGTGATAAAAAATGGGTCTGGCACAAAAGGTTAGGTCATGCTAACTGGAGATTAATCTCTAAAATTTCCAAGCTAAAACTTGTTAAAGGGTTACCAGATATTGATTATCACCCAGATGCTCTTTGTGGAGCATGTCAAGTTGGAAAGATTGTAAAAACTTCTTTTAAAAGCAAAACATTGTCTCTTCTTCTAGACCCTTGGAATTGCTTCACATTGACTTATTTGATACTAATGGGATTGCCTCAATCAATGGAAAGAAATATGGTTTGGTCATAGTTGATGATTTTAGCAGATTGACTTGGGTGGAGTTTCTCAAATCTAAAGATGAAACATACGAAATGTTTAGCATCTTCTGCATTCAAGTACAATCTGAGAAGGAATTGAAAATTCTAAAGGCCATAAGTGATCATGGGGGTGAGTTTGAAAATGAAACATTTGAATCCTTTTGTGAAAAATATGAAATTATCCATGAGTTCTCTTCTCCCAGAACTCCACAACAAAATGGAGTTGTTGAGAGAAAGAACAGATCTCTGCAAGAAATGGCAAGGACAATAATTCATGAAAATAAACTCCCTAACTACTTGTGGGCAGAAGCTGTTAATACTTTTTGTTATATTCAGAACAAAATTTATATCAGACCAATTCTGGATAAAACATCGTATGAGTTATTCAAAGGTAGAAGACCTAGTATCTCTTATTTTCATCAATTCGGATGTACCTGTTACATCATGAATAACAAGGTCTACCTAAAGAAATTTGATGCTAAAGCTCAGAAGGGTATCTTTTTAGGATACTCTGAACGTTAAAAGCATACAGAGTGTATATATCAGAAACTAGAATGGTTGAAGAGTCTATGCACATTAAATTTGATGACAATTTACTTGACCATAACAAGTCATAGTTTTTGGTTCAGAATGATTTCTCTGCAGATTTTCAGAATCATGAAGAACAATTTGTGGTCTGTGTCCCTAAAGAAAAGGATGTAGCGAATGATGCTCCGGAATCTGTCACTATATATGAAGATATACCAGAAGCTACAGAAACTGAAGTTACTCAAACTGGTCCTACTACTACTAATTCAGTGATTGCTCATAATGGCACAGAAGCCTCTGTTCAACCTAATAAATCATTTAAGTACAAAGCATCTCATCCATAAAAGCAGATCATTGGTAATAAAGACGAGCCATTGAGGACCAGATCTGCTTTCAGAAATGATTACTCAATTATCAGACTTATTTCACTGATTGAGCCTTCTTCTCTTGATGATGCCTTAGCTGATAATAGTTGGATCATAACTATGCAAGATGAACTAAACCAGTAATGATGTGTGGGATCTTGTTCCAAGAACACAAAAGAAAAACATCATTGGGACCAAGTGGGACTTCAGAAACAAACTTAACGAACTTGGTGAAGTTGTTAGGAATAAAGCTAGACTTGTAACTCAAGGCTATAGTCAGCAAGAGGGAATAAACTTTTTGAAACTTTTGCTCTTGTTGCAAGGTTAGAATCCATAAGACTACTCCTCTCTTATGCCATCAACCATGACATAATTCTATATCAAGTGAACGTGAAAAGTGATTTTCTGAACGGAGTTATTACTGAAGAAGTGTATGTCAAACAACCTCCAGGATTTATAGACACTAGTGCAGAAATATGAAATTACACCCGTTTTTTATACATTTAACACCCGTTATTGGAGGGTGTGAATTCAACGGGTGAGAAATGTCTGATAAATTTACACCTGTTATAAAACGGGTGTAAATTTGATGTTATATTACACTCTTTTTTATAGATATTGGATGTAAATGTTTACATATATACATTTATAGATGGTATATTACACCCTTTCTTTGTTTAAAACAGATGTATATACATTCCAGTTTACACCCTATTTTATAGAAAACAGGTGTAAATTTTATGTTATATTACACTCTTTTTTTTATAGAAATCGGGTGTAAATTTTTGAATATATACATTTATAGATGGTATATTACACCCTTTTTTGTTTAAAACAGATGTATATATATATATATATATATATATATATATATATATATATATATATATATATATATATATATATATATATATATATAGGGACGGGATCATTTGACACCGGTGTCAAAATATTAACTTTGACACCAAATCTTAACCGTTTATTATTATTAACTTAAAGGTTAAGATGTATTCACTTAAAACTAACACATGAGTTTTTAAAAGGAATTTATCTTAGCCATTGAATGAATAATAATAAAGGGTTAGGATTTAGTGTCAAAGTTAATATTTTGACACCAGTGTCAAATGATCCCCTCCCATATATATATATATATATATATTCCACTTTACACCCTATTTTATAGAAAACGGGTGTAAATGTGTAAATAATAGCATTTCAATCAAACGAATTTACACCCAATTTCATAAACATCAGATGTAAAATGAGCAATGAATACCTTAGAGGTTTGCAAATTTACACCCTATTTTCTTTAAATAGGGTGTAAAAACGCGGCGTATTACACCCATTTTTGCTATTGATGTTGGCATGTTTACACCCGATTTTACCATTGATGTTGGCATTTTACACCCGATTTTACCATTGATGTTGGCATTTTACACCCGATTTTACCATTAATGTTGACATTTTTACGCCCGATTTTACCATTGATGTTGGTATTTTTACACCATGTTTTCTTTAAATAGAATGTTTGTTTTAGTTTCATAATTATATTATATTTAATTATATTTAGAACCTATATTTTTATTTAATCAAATATTTTGTATACCACTAAACATTCAATAAACAAAAAGTACAACCAAAACAACCATCCTAACATCATGTTTACATATAATAAGTTAAACAACTACATGTTTTTCATTAAATACATGCAATACAAAACAACTACATAAGCATTTTGTTCGCTTACCATTGAGTTATCAATACCAATGAAACAAGAAAATACAGCAGGAGACACATAAACGTACAATAAGGCTTAATATGTTAAATGCGGCACCAAATCTCACTCGATAGTGTCAAGGCCGACTACAATAATTCATCTTGATGCCGGTATATGTGTGGTAATGGATTAAAACCGAAGCAATCAAGCCTCCCAACCCGGAAACCTAATATGGTTGGAGATGTCTTTTTCTACAAAATATTCCAATCTACCAATCTATACTTTAATAATATAAGAATTATAACTACAATATAAACTAATCAAGTATTTCTAAATCGTAACAGAAAAATCAGGAGTAAACATAGGATGCGTAAATTTGAACTGCAAAGATCTGGAGTAATCACCAACAACCAACCACCCATTCTTGAATCTAGATTCAAATCATCCAGACCATATCTACAAGCTTAAAAAATCACTCTATGGTCTTAAACAAGCTCCAAGATCTTGGTATGAAAGATTGAGTAATTTTCTGATTGAAAATGGTTTTGTTAAAGGAAAGGTTGACACTTTACTATTAAGGAAAAATTTGAAAGATGAAATCTTGATTGTTCAAATTTATGTTGATGACATAATTTTTGGTTCCACTAATGCATCTCTCTGTCAAGAATTTTCCAAGATTATGCAAGCTGAATTTGAGATGAGCATGATGGGTGAATTAAAATACTTTCTTGGAATTCAGATCAGTCAAAAGTTTGAAGGTATTTATATTCACCAATCTAAGTATACAAAAGAGCTCTTGAAAAAGTTCAATCTTGATGATTGCAAAGTCATGTCCACTCCTATTCATCCTACATGTAATCTTTGTATTGAAGAATGCAATTCTAAAGTGGATCCAACAAAATATCGAGGTATGATAGGTTCCTTACACTATTTCACTACTTCTAGACCTGATATCTTATTCAGTGTATGTTTATGTGCAAGGTTCCAACCAGATCCTAGAGAGTCTCACTTAACTGCCGTTAAGAGAATCTTTAGGTATCTGAAATGAACATTAAATCGTGGACTTCTTTATAAGAATTCCTCAGATTATAAACTAGTTGGATTCTGTGATGCTGTCTATGTTAGGGATAGAATTGAAAGGAAGTCCACTAGTGGTTCCTGCCAATTTATAGGTGAAAACCTTATCTCTTGGGGTAGTAAAAGACAAGCAACCGTTACTTTATCCACAGTGGAAGCAGAATACATTTCAGTTGCTAATTGCTGCACTCAACTACTCTGGATGAAATGCCAACTTAAAGACTATCAGATTTTTGGAAACAAAATTCCTATTCTCTGTGATAATATTGTTTCTATCTGTCTAACAAAGAATCTAATTCAGTATTCTAGGACCAAACATATTGAAATCAAATATCACTTTATAAGGGATTATGTTCAGAAGGGTGTAATAGATATCCAATTTATTGACTCTGAACATCAATGGTCTGATATATTTACAAAGCCCTTGGCCATTGCCCAATTTGATTTCATCAAGAAAAATTTAAACATGGTTTATGTAGCAGAATAAATGCTTGTTCTCTGAATGGTGTATTGGAATATTCGTTGGAATCTGTTAGTAGTCAGTTGAATGATTTCTGATAGTTCCTTAAGTACGGTCTTTAAGTCTAAATAGGGGTTATAGGATCCCTCTCTTCCTTGACTGCTTTATTTAAAACATACGGTAATAAGTTAATTCATTGGTATGTGCTTTGAGTTAACAATTGGAACATTCCTTGATTTCTGTTAAAATAAGAATCCTTGTCTTAACACTCTAATCCAAAAACAAAATCTTAAAATTTTGATCTGATAGTCAGCTGTCTATGAAAGTTTTATAAAGACTTAAAAAGACATGACTATCACTTCTATTTTCAAAATCTGCTCTAAAAAGTTTGGTTCATTAAAAAGGAGTGTTCTGACAAAGCTTCTAACTTGTTTTTATTTAGACTCATAACTGTCCAAAAATTTTAATGCATACTTACTTATATTCTAGCATTATATGTTTTAAGTTGCTAAGCTATTTTTTCTTTATGATCTCACAGGTTATCTTCTACATAAGATAATTCTATGATATCACTTTTCTTCATCTTAGTATTTCTTCTTACAAAAATATCCTCATAATTCATTAAAGAAGATATTTTTGATTTAGATTTTCTAAAGGAATATACAGCTGACTTCAACGAATTGACGGCGAATAATCTTTCACAAATTGTTTCAGATATTCATTTTCTGAAATAAAATGAATACTCTCTGGACTCATCTTTCCAGATCCTGTGAAAGACTTTTGGGCCAATACTCATATTCATCAGAGTGAGCAAAATGATTGTCTGATTCTGTTTGTTGTTTTTTTTCTGTTGTAATCAACTTTAAAATCATCTTTCAAGAAATTATTTGTGAGGTAGATGGAGTCACTTTTGAAAGCTATTGGTATAACAACAACTCAAAAAATGATTTACAAATCATCTATGGTAACAAAGGCCCTTCTGAAAGTCCTTCTACTCTTACTCCTATGGCAAAAGTCTGGTACCAAATTATGGGAAACATACTAAGGCCTAGATTAAAGGGGGCATGATGACTTTTTCTGATGATAAACTCTTTATTTTGGCACTAGTCTCCAGGATCAAGATCAACTTACCTCTAACTATGTTTTAGTATCTTAAAGAAGAGATTCTTACATCTCGTGAGGAATTATCTTTTCTTATTCCTTTTGGTAGGATTCTTTCTCAGATTCTAGTTCAACATTGACAGACTTGTTCCTAGCTAGGGTTCAGCTATGAATAGTTTTGAAACCATTATTCATTGCTAAAGTCTTTTTCTTTCTCTTCTCTTTTTGAATGATGACAAAGAGGGAGAATGGATTGAGTATTTTAGGCTAATAATGGTTCCGAAAGTGGTTAGTAATTCTATTTAGGGGGAGTTTATGAATCTGACCCCTGGAGTAGATTTATTATCCTGTATGAAGATGAGCTTATAAACCTCAACTCTTAGACTTTACAGATATAACTCAGGGGGAGCTTACAAACCTCACCTCTTAGACTATTTGACTCAGGGGGAGCTTAGAAACCTCAAACCCTGAAATTTGTTGAGTAATTAATCCGCTTATGATTGTTTTTATAAATACTTAATGTTGTCATCATAAAAAGTGGGAGATTTTTGAAACAAGTTTGGTTCATACCATGCATCCTCCAAGGTTTTGATGATAACAAAGTATTTGAAAATCTATTAGGATTTCTAACTAGCTAATTTGTGTGTGCGGAATTATATTTATTTGATGGAACTAGTTCTAACACTGAAACAACTTTGGTTAGGTTCTGATCATGCTCTCTTGAGGAAGTCTGATCAGAAAAGCAGCTGCTAGTACACTCCAGTTCAAAAGCGTGCTATGCTGCCTCTGATGCTGAGTAATGTCAAGTCAGTTCTACTAACACATGACTCAAGATTGGTTGACATTATCTTCTACAGGTTGTGTTGTACTTGAATCATAGTTATATCCTCTAGACAAAGGCCTTGTTTCGTGGATATTCTTGTGACTGAAAGTTCCAACACTTGCTTTATTGGAAAAGAAGATGTACTAGAAGATTTGGTCTGTTTGTAGCCGTTGAAGATGCTTCAACGTCTCTATTTTCTTTAGCTATAAAAAGCAGCTGAAGATTTGAAGATCAACTAAGAAATAACGCTGCAAATACAACTGAGAAATACACGCACTACTATCAGAAAGCTGAGTCTGTTAAGAGTTCTTATTCTTGTGTTGATTAAGAATCTTTGTTAAAGTGTGTTGTATTATTTTAAACACCTCTGATATTTATCAAGTGTTGTTGTAAGTTATTCCTTCTCTAACTTTTCTGTTTAGATATAAGTCTCTTATTGTAGGCTTGAGCAAGGTGAAGTCTTAGACATGAGCTCTAAGCAAAGAAAAGTCTTAATCAGAAGCAGGTTAAGCAAGGGAAAGTCTTAGACATGAGTTCCAAGCAGAGGAAAGTCTTAGACACGAGCTCTAAGCAAGGAAAAGTCTTAGGCAAGTGGTCTAAGCAAGATACGTCTCGGTTAGGAGCTGATTAAGTAGAGGGAAGTCTTAGACACGAGCTCTAAGCAAGGGAAGTCTTGGACAAGTGGTATGAGCAAAAAGAAAAGTCTTATACAAGTGTGTATAAGCAAGCGTAATCTAGTTGATTATAGTGGAAAATCTCTTGCTTGGCAAGGGGACTGGAGTAGTCTCAGTTGGATGAGGAACTAGGATAACTATTGTGTGTTCTTTGCTATTTTTACTTTACTTCTATTTCTATTTCCGCTGCACCCTATCAGATTCTTAACTCAGTTTTTAGAATCTGAACTCTGGTTCAAAAGTAAACCTTATTTTTTAAACACACAATTCAACCCCCCTTCTTGTGTATTTTTCTCACCTTCAATATTGACCCGTAATGGTGTATTTATAGGAAAATGATATTTCGCTGAGGGAATGATCACACTCTGTACTACTGACAATATTATTAATGAAATTTATAATTCTGCTTACATGCTTGAGTCTGTTTCTTTATGGCATAATAGATTAGACCATACCGGTATTAGTTCTATGAAGAGACTAATTAAATTTGGTTTGATTTCATGCAATATAAATGATTTCAAAAAATGTGGATTATGCGTTAAATCAAAGATGATTTAGAAACCTTTCAAAAGTGTTGAAAGAAATACAAATCTTCTTGATCTTGTAATTCATATTTATGTGAATTTAATGGCATGTTAACCCGTGGAGAAATAGATATTTCATTACATTCATCTATGATTCTTTTAGGTACACATATGTATATCTTTTAAGACATAAAGATGATGCTTTTAATGCCTTTAAAATTTACAAAGAAGAAGTAGAAAATCAATTAAATAAATGTATCAAAGTCTTTAGGAGTGAAAGGGGCAGTGAATACTTTTCTACAAAATTTGATATGTTTTGTGAAAAACATGGCATTATACATTAATGTTCCGCACCTCGCACATCACAACAAAATGGTGTAGCCAAGAGAAAGAATCGAACATATCAAGAGATGATGAATGTCATTTTAATACATTCCAAATTGTCATTTAACTTGTGGGGCGAGGCATTACTAACCGCTTGCCACATAATTAACAGAATTCCTTTGTAGAAAACTGGTATTTCCCCATATGAGTTATGGAAAGGTAGAGCACTGAATATCCGTTACTTTAGAGTATGGGTGTGTGTAACCTACTATCAAAACATAGATCCTAAGAGAACTAAATTTGGGCCTCGAGGGATAAAATGTGCCTTCATAGGATATGCACTAAATAGTAAAGCATATAGACTTTTAAACTTAGATTCTAATGTAATTGCTGAATCTCGGGATGTAGAATTCTTTGAAAACCTTATTACTAAGGATAAAGAACCTGAGTCTCCCGTAAACAAAGAATCTCGTGAGAAAGATTCTTCTCAGAGTATCGAGACACAACCCGAAAGTACTTCTCGGATCATTGAAACACAACCTGAGCCTAGGATAATCAAGAGAGTTTAGAAAACAAAGATCTAGGACTAAATGAAATCAATTCTCAACTTATTTCTTTTTATCTAGTTGAAGGAAACTGTGAGAATTATGTTCAGAATATTCCCATTATTCTTCAAGTAGAAGATGATCACAAAACTTACAAGGAAGAAGTGGCTTCAAGGGACTCTTCTTTTCGGAAGGATGCTATCCAAGATGAAATGGATTCAATCACGTCAAATCACACTTGGGAACTTGTTGACTTACCAAAGGGATCAAGGCCCATTGGATGCAAGTGGGTGTTTAAAAAGAAGTATCATAGCGACGGTACATTAAACATATATAAGGCAAGATTAGTAGCAAAGAGATTTAGACAAAAAAAGGGTGTTGATTACTTTGACACATATGCACCATTGGCAAGAACAACAACAATTAGATTATTGTTCGCCTTAGCCTTTTTGAATGACCTTATAGTTCATAAAATGGATCTTAAAACAACATTCTTAAATGGAGATCTCGATGATGAAATCTACATGGAACAACCATAAGGCTATGTGCTTCTTGGAAATGAACAAAAGGTGTGTAAGCTTGTCAAATCCCTATATAGACTAAAATAAACACCAAAACAATGGCATAAAAAATTTGATTATGTCATACTTTCAAATGGATTTACTCCCAATTCTTGTGACAAGGGTTTATACACAAAGGTACCAAAAAAATATTGTAATATTTCTTTGTTAATATGTTTATGACATGTTGGTAATTAGCAACAACATGGATGGGATTTTAGAGACAAAAAAGTTTCTAACTTCCACATTCAAGATGAAAGATCTTGGATTAGTTGACACAATTTTAGGGATCAAAGTAAATAGAAATAGTGGGGGTTATAAACTTAGTCAAACATATCATATTGAAAAAATGCTTGATAAGTTCAAATACCTAAACTTTAAAGAAGTAACCACTCCATTTGATCATGTCGTCAAACTTCAAAAGAACAATGAAAGAGCAATGGCTTAATTGGAGTATGCAAGTGCAATAGGGTGTCTTATGTACTTAATGCAATGTACCAAATCCGACATATCATTTGCAGTAAGTAAAATGAGTAGATTCACTAGTAATCCAAATAAAGAACATTGGAAGGCAATCACAAGGATTTTCGGCTATCTACAAAAGACCAAAAATCTTGGCCTTCACTATGGCAGGTTTCCCACCATTAGGGATGGCAGGCAGACCCAAACCCGCAGGGTCCACCCGCACCCGAACCCGAGTCAAAGGGTGAAAACCCGAGTTGACTGGGTTCGGGTTCGGGTTCGGGTGTCACCCGATATTTCGGGTGTGGGTTTGGGTAGTGTGAAACCCGCGCCCGAAACCTGAAACCACACCCGCTATATATATATATATATATATATATATATATATATATATATAATTTCAAATAATTTCAATGTCGTTGTATTTTTGTGTTTTTGCTACGGGTTCGGGTTTGGGTGGAAAAACCCGAACCCAACGGGTGTGGGCGTGGGTGTTATTTTGCCACCTGAATAGCTTTTGGGTTCGTGTTCGGGTTCGGGTGGTGATTTCGGGTGCGGGTTTGGGTAGTGTGAAACCCGCACCCAACCCGACCTGTTGCCATCCCTACCCACCTTACTAGAAGGATATACCGATGCAAGTTGGATATCCAATGTTAGAGATCATAAATCCAAAACTGGGTGGATATTTACACTAGCTGGAGGAGCAATTTCTTGGAGGAGCAAGAAACAAACATGCATTACTCTTTCAACCATGGAATCAGAGTTTATGGCTTTTGCTTTCGCTGGTCAAGAAGCGGAATGGTTGAGGGATCTTCTATTAGAAGTTCCATTGGCAAAAGACAATGTTTCAAAGGTGTTGATACACTGTGATAGCCAAGCGACTTTAGCTAGAGCATTCAACGAAGTGTATAATGGAAAGTCTAGACACATAGGACTTAGACATTCCTTTGTGTGAAAATTGATTAAAGATGGAATCATTTCACTCACCTATATACGAACAAGCTATAATTTGGCAGATCCATTTACTAAGCCACTGGCTAGAAACTTAGTAAAAACAACCTCGAGAGGCATGAGGTTGAAACTCCTGAGTAAGAGTTCTGACAGCGGCAACAAATCAATCTTACGTTAACAGAACATTAACCTCGAGATTCAATGGGTAACAACAAGTCGTTGATTTGGATGTTTTGCGAACATTTCGTGATAATCTTGACCTTTAAAATTAGGGTTGAGTTTTTATTTAAACTCTTAATGAAGTTCAATACCGAGGGTATGTGTCTCATGGAAAATGATACAATATGAACTTCACCTATGTGAATTTCGAGATGGTGCCGTCTCAAAGTAAGAGTTGGAGTTTCTCTCACGAAAAATTCATGAAACAGGAAAGCATATGTCCATAAATAAGTGCTAGGCGAGAAATGTAGGCGAAGAATCTTAGAGAATGTGTGTGAGGTAATGTCAGTTTATTCACATGGATTAATGGTTTAAAAGCATTGTTACTTAATATTCCGATTAGACTTTGCATTGTCTTTACTAAGGTTAAGTTTTAAATCGAAAGATACCTAATTGTACTAACATTCTTTGTTTATCTTTATTGGAATTGGTCTTGTCATTATTAGAACAAGTGGGGGATTGTTGTAATTTATGAACGATAAATGTCCATGGGTGTGTTCCAAAATGACAAGAAAAGTGGAAGTGAGTAAATGCCAATAAGTGATTAGGAATTCGAAGAGAAGTAACACTTCGTGAAGTGTTGCTGTGGATTAAACATAGGAAATGCTTGGAAACAATGCAACTTTTGGTTAAAAGGTGTTGTTTCATCAAGGGTCGAAACCTTGTGAACAACACATACTATAAATACTCCATTTTGGAATTCAGAAAATCATATCACATGTACAAATTCCAAACACTCTTCGCTACAAATTGCGTTTTCATCGGTCTTGCGCAAATTTGATATAAGGCTGAATTATCCTGCGTATTCTTGCGTTCCAACTCTAAGACATACAAGAGAGTGCTTACAATACTTTTAAGGAAAGTGACATCATTCACGATTCAGTCCTGGATCCATTCAACTTTATTGATATTTCTAACAATCTCCGTGCACATCAAAAAATCATACTAGCAAAGACGTTGTAAGTGAGACACCTTCATTTTATCTAAAGAGAATATCCGAAGATGCATCTATGAATTCCAGAGATGTATCTCCTTAATGTGTTAGTTTTAATATATATAAAAAAATGTATGAAGCATTGCATGTTGCAAAAGGTGTGTATGGTGTTAGAACAAGATTTGTTCATGGCATATTTTCCTTGGGTTTTGATGACAATAAAGTATTGAAAAAACAATGGTTTAATTGTGTGTTACATGTGTGCATGTTCTAATACTTGTAAATATTATGGTCAGAATCTGTTTTACATTATGCACATTTGAGAGTTGCTGAATTGCTAGTTTCTGGTGGCAAAATCTGAAGAACACTTGCTAAGTGATGTTTGGCGAAGACTCTAAAGATGAAGGCCCCAGCATCAGAAGAAGAAATGTTATTGTCTCTACACTCAGTGAATGTAAATTGGCCTCTGGTACCATTCAGAGTTGGTGATAAAGCTGAAGTTGTCCGTACTGCAGAAAACAAGTTGTATTGTCAAATTAGTTTGTCAGCTAGAGTCTATAGATGACAAGGCTCAAGAAAAGCTAATATGCTTTATGGATATCTACTCTCAACGACTTTATTAGTACATAATCTCTTGAAGGCTCAAAGGTTAAACATGTTACACATTGGATCAATATCTTCTGGTGTATCTATCTTCAACGACTCGTGTACTATGGAGTAACACCAAAGACTCTTGATAAAGTTACCTATTCATTGACTAGTTTCTAAAAAGGCTATAAATATGGCTGAAGGTTCAAACTGAATCTTTAACACGGATCAACCAGAAGAAGGAGTAACAAGATCAATAGTTATCAACTCATTGTATATGCAAATTTTTCTGATGTATGTTGTAATTGTAAAAGCCTTAAGATTTCTTACATATTGAATATCTTAGAAACCTTAAGAGCTTTAGGTCTTTGTTATGGTGAGTTCCCGTAACTCTGATACTTGTATCATGTACACCTTGTTCTCTATTTTGTTGAGGTTGTTCAACAGTTTTGATAAAACGTCTTGTGTCATTGGAATACAAGCAAGGAAGTCTCGAGCCAACATGTTTGAGCCATGTAAGTATCTTGCTGTGTGTTTGAGGTGTGTGTAGCGAGCGATTTTTATCGGTGACGCGATCACCTTATCGCTGGGGTTTTCCTCACCGCAATGGTAGGAGGGGGTGCTACTTTCTGATTTCTTATTTATCCCATGAAGTTGAAAGGGAAAGGGAAGGTATCTAAAACTAACCTTGCACACGAATGTCTAACAGGACAAACGCTTAAAGAGATTGGGGGTCTGGGGTCAGGTTATACAATGGGGAGTTGTCAATTACCCATCCTATATGTGGTTATCCACAATATATTAGCTTTAGGTTTTGCTTTTTACTTGATGGTGTTTATCTGTTAATGGGTTGGGAAAGTATGAGTGAGTGAGTTTTTGGTGATGTTTTTGGTAAGGTGCTGGACCTAAGTTTTGATTGGTGTATGAAGGTATTGGACCTAGAGTTTTTTATTAGCATGCTCGCTAAGATTTCACAATCTTATGCCTACGTATTCCCGTTTAAACGAAACAAGGAAATCAGAGCAATCGTAGTTCCTCCTATTCTAAGGGAGGAAAAAGATGTTTTGGTATCTCGTTCAAAGCCCAAGACAGAGGCTAAACGGAGTATTTGTGTCTTGTTCAAAGCCCAAGATTGAAGCTAAAAGGTTGAATGAAAGAGAATTTGTCATCTCTAAAGAGGGATTGTTGATTTTTATGTACCTTGATCAAAGCCCAAGGTTGAAGCTAAGAGGTTGATTGACTCCACTGGGGAAGTCCTTATACAAAGCCTAAGAGGAGGCTGTATGAGACCGACTCAACAAGAGAGTAGATATATTGGTGTCTTGTACAAAGCCCAAGACGGAGGCTAAAAGAGACAGAATCTTTGGGGATATCCTTATATGAAGCCTAAGAGGAGGCTAACTCCACTGGGGAGGTACTTATCTGTCTTGTATGAAGCCCAAGATTGAGGCGAAAAAGGGTTTGACTCAACAAGAGAGTGCTCTTATCTGCCTCGTACGAAGCTCGAGATTGAGGCTAAAAAGGACTGACTCAACAAGAGAGTGCTTTTTATCTGTCTCGTACGAAGCCCGAGATTGAGGCTAAAAAGGGTTGACTCAACAAGAGAGTGATTTTTATCTGTCTTGTACGAAGCCCGAGATTGAGGCTAAAAAAGGGTTGACTCAATAAGAGAGTGCTTTTTATCTGTCTCGTACGAAGCCCGAGATTGAGGCTAAAAAGGGTTGACTCAATAAGAGTGTCTGGAACGTGATTGACTCAACAAGAGAGTCTGAAAAGTGGTTGACTCAACAAGAGAGTTTGAAAAGGTGATTGACTCAACAAGAGAGTCTGAAAAGTGGTTGACTCAACAAGAGAGTCTGAAAAGCGTTAGCTCCGCTGGGGAGAATCATTGTACAAAGCCCAAGAGGAGGCTAACTTTCCTGAGAAAAAGATCATTATACAAAGCCTAAGAGGAGGCTATCTTATGCTGGGAATTATTGAGATCTCGAGGCATGTCCAAGTGGGGAATCAACTCTTGCAGGGGAATCCAGAAGAGTTGATGGATCAGACACCTTGAGGTTCTGATTTAGGATACTGATGATAAACTGACCCTGGCTGGGGAATTTTAGGAGAGAGACTGGGTTTTAGAACCCACAAGTTTTAACTCTGCTGGAGATTAATCAAGAATCCAGGGTTTCTTCCTATGTTTGTAGGGAACTTGAGAATGTCTTTGAGACTCAAGGAGATTTAGACTGTCCAAGTCTATTAGCATGGTCTATCTTTGTACAATGCCCAAGAGAAGGCCGACTCGTTTAAGGGATGAGTATCAACCCTAAAATTGGTCTGAGGGCTTTTGGTGACCTTCTTTAGAAAGACAGCTCTAGCAAAGGATGACTAAGTTATGTCCTATACCTCTAAGAGGTCACGAGGGTCCTTGTACGAAGCCCAAGAGAAGGCATGAGAACTTTTAAGAAGTCGACGGGTCCTTGTACAAAGCCCAAGAGGAGGCGGGGATGCTTTTAGGAAGCCTGTGGGTCCCAAACCAAGAAAAGTTCAAGAGATGCTATTCACAGAGAATAGATCATTTAGTGAAAGTTCCGAGGTTTGAAGAAACTCATGAGATGTTATTCACAGAGAATAGATCAACTCCGGGTAGTAGAATTTCCTTGACAATTTCTAGGGGTGACAGTCTGAGAAAAGGTTCACTGAGAATACTGCATTTTTCTTTGTTCTATATTGATTAACCCCAAGAGAAGGGAAGACTGTATCTGGAAATCCTATGTGGATCTAGTTTTGACTGTATTTAAGAGTTACCAACATGGCTTTACCTAGTTCTAGACCTAGTTGCCAGGGAAAACTCTAAATAACTATACTAGTATATATACAGTTGATATATGGCAAGTATTTAAAGGAGTATGAAAGAAGACTAACCATGCGCAGCTTCCCATAATACAGTTATATATATATTTGACATGTATTTAAAAGAATGATAGAAGACTAACCATGCACAGCTTCCCACAATACAGTTATATATATTAAAGTGAGTAAATGAAAGCGGATAAAAACTTACAGGTGAGCAAGCTTCCATGCTCTTTTGTTAGTTGTTCAAAGAAATTAAAGAAAGTTTTGATAACAACTGTATATTTGAATCTAAATCAAAAGGGAAATTATTTTGAAAAAATTGTTGGGGCTTATACTCAAAGAGAGGCCCAAAGTTTAACAGTGATCGCACCGTCATTTTGAATATCGTATCAGGATTTATACAACGACTGAGACCCAAAGAGGTTTTCTGTACAAAGGTATGGGTCTTACAACTCAAGGAGAGGCCCAAAGATTAGTTTGAAATAAGAAAAATGGGACTTACAACACGAGGGTAGGCCCAGATGGTTTGTTTGAAAACAACAATCGCGCCGAGGTTTTTGGAAACACAGTGGGTCTTATACAATGTCTGAGGCCCAACAAGGTATCTTATTTACAAGGAATGGGTCTTACACTTTATTAGAGGCCCAAAAGTGTTTTTGTACAAGTGATGGGGCTTACAACTCAAGGAGAGGCCCAAGTGATTTTAAACTGGCGATCGCGCCGATATTTTTTATCGTGTCGGGACTTATACAATATCTGAGGCCCAAAATGGTTTTGGTTAAAGGGGATTGAGTCTTACACTCTATTAAAGGCCCATGAGTGTTTGAAAAATATTTATGAGGGTGAAAACCAAAGAAACCCTAATTTTATCATTTTTAAAAGTAAATTCTTAAAGAAAATCAATAAATAATGATAAAATACCAAATAAGCTTGAATAAATAACTTGTGATTTTTGGTTGAGATTTGAAAAATGATGTTTTAATCACAAGATGAATTAAAACTCATTTGGTTTTGATTTTCAAGATAAAAATCCACTTTTAAAAGTGTTTAAAACAATTAAAAATGAATTTATTTACAAAAATATCAACTATAATAAATAATTAATATAAATCTGATTTTTTGTGGAATAAAATATTTTAACATTTTTGTGATTTTTTGCAAAAAGAACCAATAAAAAATCATTAAAATTGAGAGAGTTATTAATTTTTCAAATAATTTAAAATATAACATGAAAAATAATAAAAAGTGGAAAAAGTGATAAAAAAGAGGTTTGGGGTGAGGGGGATTCGAACCCCAGACCTTCCACTCGCTCAATACACACAAACCAACTGATCAACCACTGGGGCGCAATGCCAATTCATTAAACATATGGCAAGGGAAAAATATAAGGCAAGTTTGGTTTGAAAACCTGAAGAATGGCGCCATGGCCATCTTCTTCCTTGGGCCAGATGCGTGAAGCTCTCTATCTCACTCGTTTCTCAACTATTTGACATGATTCAAACACCAAATTCATGCGTTTTTTAACAAGGAACATGATGGTAATATTTGATTTCATTTATTTTCAGTGTGTAGCAAGTTACATGAACATGAATGCATGAACCCTAATTTTGCAAAAGAAATCGTGCAGACATGTTTGTGAGTGCTATGATCAAAATTTTAGGGGAAACACTCAACATATGATGATAAGTAATTGGCAAAAGTATCTTGCGAGAAAATATGCATGAATCATGTTATGAGAGTTTGAGGCTTACCTGGCAGCAAGAAGAATTGGAACTCTGCACAAAGTGTGTTCCAGAAGTAATTTGAGGACCTCTACAGCTTCAATGGATGATATGGAGTGGATTGCAAGCCTTGGAACTTTTTGAAACTCCTTAGATCAGATCATGGTATCCCCAACTGTATAATGGCTAGGTTGAAGATTGAGATTTTGATTCAGGTGTTTTAGAAGTGGTTTAGGTGTTTGGACAGCTTCTATACATCATATGCGATGTGTTAGAAGTAATGGTTTGAGTTGCTTGGCTCTGCAACTCAAAACCCGATTGCACTTGCTCAAAAATAAAGAAATTTGGCACTTAAGGAGAGAATGAGATAAAGCAATGCTGTAGGCTGCTTTGGTGTGATTTGAATGATCAGTTAGGACCTCTATTTATAGTAGAGGAGTTGTGTTGAAGTGGTTCTCTTGAAGCTCAGAGGATAAGGCCATGGTTCAATGGTCTTGGCTTGGCATAAATGCCTCTTGCACTAGGTATAACAGTTGCCCCAAATAGCTCAGCTATTGTCTAACAAATTCGACATTCTGGAGTCTTCTTATTGGTGGATTATGAAGGCAGCTTGACTGATCATAAAGGGAATGTTGAATATTCACTATTTGCTCATAAATGCACATTGGATTCCAAGCATATTCTCTTATACTCATGCTCCCATTGGCTGGCCTTGAACTAAATTGGCAGGTGGTGCAGAGCTTGTAGTCATCAAAGTGAGTGCAACAGGTCTTGTGATTAATGCTCTTTGGATAAGAATCGAGTTCATCAAGTTATGCAACAAAATCTGTTGCAAAACAGTTGCAACAAGGCATGTTTGGTCATGGATTTCTCTTGGCTCAAGTTGAATCAATTCATGCTAATAAATTCTTTGAATTCTTAGCAACATATGCAATAACATTGATGTTTACAGTTGGAGTTGATTTCCCTTGCTACTATGTTAAAAAACCTCACAAGTTTTGGTGTTTTCAACAAAATTTGTCTTGGGCAGAAATTTGTCTAAGGGTTGAAAAAATGCAATTTTCCTATTTCATCCATTTTGATCACTCCATAGTTTTAAAATCCATGATGAATTGGAATGAGGTGTAGTTGACACTTTTAAAGTATGCCATGAGAGCTACAAATCCATCTTTGGACCATCCAAAATGGTTGCTTGGATCTCAAGTTATGGTCCTTGGAAGTTGGTACCCTAGCCATTTTGTTTCATAACTTAGAAAAATTCTTAAGTTTTTTATGGTTACCCCTTTTACAAGTTATCTCACTTTCTTTGATTTTTCTTGATGAATGATGATTCCAATCACACATTAACATCATTTTAGGGTTAAGGAACCTTGGTTGACCAAAAAAATCAAAAAGTCAAACTTTGACTTTTTGTACAGTTGACTTTTTCAGCAGATGAAATCTAAACTGTGCGATCCTCTATGAAATCAAGTCCTTGACCTAAATCAAACTTAATAGATGGATTCCATAGGTGTTATAGGGTGTATGGAATCATGTCATGGTCAAAAGTCAAAGATACAGTTGACTTTTTCTTCAAAACCCTAATTGTGGTTCAGATGAAATTGAAACTTGTGAATCAAGCTTCTTGGATCAATCCATTGTTGTAAATGGATCAATATGGTGTATTGGAGACCCTCAAATCATGTCTTGAGGTCTTGGCTCATGCTTTGTCCCAAAAGTCAACTTAGGGGTGAATTAGGTCAAGAAACCCTAATTCCTGATTTTTTCTAAATGCATCCCCTGAGGTTAAATTGACTTGGTGATTGGGTTCATGAGGTCCCTTGGAGTACCTAGGGTTATGCTTTGAAGCATTGGATCATGCCTAGAGGAAAATTTCCATCTGGAGGCCCTGGTCGACCAAAACCTTAATTTGGTGACACTGGCGATCTTGAGGCTTGATCCACTTGGAATGCTGCAACCTTGTGCTTGATTCTTGACGTGGGAGTCCTCTTGATCCTTTATAGGTGTTGGAGAGGCTAGACAAGTTGAAGATCATGTCAATTCTTGATTGATCTTTTGTCTAAATGCTCAGAGAGGGCTTGAAACCCTAATTCTTATTTGTGGTAAATGCTCACCCATCTTTGGGGAGACTGATGAGGCATGATGGTTCATCTATATTGTGGTGATGATTTACACAATGATGGGAAATCTTGGTGGTCAAAATTTGGGGGTATGACAGATGCCCCTATTTAATCTTCTTGGACCCGAAGGTGTGAATGGCGAAGGTATTTGGGCATTCAGGGTGCAAGATGATTAAATATCGGAATGCGTGAAATTTTGACGGTGGTTATGAATGGATGTTTGCTCATCCATCTTCTTTCGCTAAGAAATGATGCTTAGAAAAGGTAAACTTCCCCTCGATCCTGGTCTTCAGCCAAGGAACTGGTCTCAGTTTCTAATATAAACTTCCCCTCGATCCTGGTTTCCTACCAAGGAACTGGCCTCAGTTTCTGAAATAAAGTTCCCCTCGATCTTGGTTTCCTACCAAGGAACTGGTCTCAGTTTTCTGAAATAAACTTCCCCTCGATCCTGGTTTCCTACCAAGGAACTGGTCTCAGTTTCTAAAATAAACTTCCCCTCGATCTTGGCTTCCTACCAAGGAACTGGTCTAAATTTTCTGAAATAAACTTCCCTCGATCCTGGTTTCCTACCAAGGAACTGGTCTCAGTTTCTTTTGTCAATAAACTTTCTGGACAAGGGACGCTGTTCGTAGCAGTTTTCCTCAAACTTCTCGCCAAATTTTCCCGGGGAGATGCCATTTGATGGGAAAAACTTTTGATGTCAGACTTGCTGGGGAACCCATTCGTCTGAGTTGTAGAGGTGCACAAACTTCTCTATTTGGAGACGCCATTTGTCGACTCTACTGGGGAAAATGAGTCTCTTGAGGGACTGCTTTCAGCTTAGGGATATTACATCATACTTTTCTTCGAGATCTTCTCAGAGAAATGCCATACAATGTACCCCAATTTTGAGGTGTTGATGACTCTATTAACATTGACTCTATTGGAGAGAAAAATCAATGTGTTGCTGAGAGCCTTTGGTTGTTAGGCTTTCTCTGGGGATTTTCCTTAATCCGGGAAAGCGAAGATATCATCTTCAATGGCGAAGAGTGACATTTGTCGAAGGTTTTCTTGTTTTTCAGTGGTTCAAGTTATCAAAGTGGTCAATGGCCAACTCCAATCCAGAAATAAACTGGAGGAGAGAGATTGTTCAGACGCAACATTTCCTGACGAGGAAAGAACTGACAACTCAATTGAGAGGACTTCTATCACTAGGGGAGTAGACCGACTAGAGTAATAGTGATGCAATATGAATATGAATGTAAATCAATAATGCATGATGTATGTATGTGTATACTGAAAAAACTGACGCGACATACAAACTAGTGGATGAACACGAATGGATACTCGGCCACTGCAGGGGACGAAGAAGTATCTTCGGTTCAAAATAGCAATTCTGCCTTGCTTAGGAGAAAGTAGTTCCCGCGGGGAAAAAAGTTGGTCGGGCTTAGGAGGTAAGAACTCTGTCGGGGATATCAGATGGGAAAATCACATATGATATAGTTGATCCTTCATTCAGGCGTACTGGTTTAGAAGGAGTACTTTGATTCTGCACTTTGAAGCTCAAACACCTTTGGAGAAGCGATCGATGTTCTTTCGATGTTCAACAGTCAAAAGAAATTGCCATCTTTATTTTAAAAGCAGAAAAATTTGACAAGTAAATTCATTTTTGTTTTATTTCAAGAATCGTTAATCATGTTAAAATGTTGTTCTGTAAAGCTAAAACAAATAAGAATTGCAAACAAAAGCACAAGGGCTCAAATTTTATTGATAGGATGGAAATCAGCTAAACGCGTGATTCCATAGAGTATTTACAAAGTTTAAAAAAATGGTTATTTAATGGAAAAGGGCTACATTGAAACATAACGACCGCTATCCTTCTACCAACTTTGAATTTCAGGCATCCTGAGCTTTTGTCGAAGATGACCTTGACTAGAGTTTTCTGATGGATGGCATGACTGCTACTGGGGAATTTGCCCCTGTTGGACTAGTTACTTGCCATTATCCCTAACTTTTTCCTGAATTGTACTTTGAGATTTCCAATCCACCGGGATGATTTTTTTTTATTATGTCTCTAATTTTTGCCTGGACCGCCCTTTCGGGTTTTGAATCCACCGAGACGTTTTTTTTTCTCTTTTTTTTTTAAAAATTTATTTAGGCGAAGTATTTCTTGACTACGTCAACATTTGTGGGGTGGGCAAATTCTTCTCCATCCATGGTTGCGAGTCTTAAGGCGCCGCCTGAGAAGGCTTTCTTGACCACATTGGGGCCGTCATAATTCGGAGTCCATTTGCCCCGGGAATCAGTGAGAAATGATTGTATCTTCTTGAGCACAAGGTCTCCTTTTCTGAAGACACGGTGTCAGACCTTTTTGTCAAACGCCTTCTCTATTCTTTGCTGATACAACTGACTGTGGCATAGTGCCGTTATTCGTTTTTCTTCGATCAGATTCAGTTCGTCATGTCGACTTTGACACCATTCATCCTCTGTTAGCTTAACTTCCATTAATACCCGGATTGATGGGATCTCTACTTCTATGGGGAGAACTGCTTCCATGCTATATACTAGAGAGAAAGGGGTTGCCTCTGTTGAAGTACGGATAGATGTGCGATAACCGTGAAGAGCAAAGGGTAGCGTCTCATGCCAATATTTGTAGGATACAACCATCTTTTGAACGATCTTCTTTATGTTCTTGTTAGCCGCTTCTACCGCTCTGTTTATCTTAGGTCGGTAGGGAGATGAGTTATGGTGTTCGATCTTGAACTCAACGCACAACTCCTTCATCATCTTATTATTCAAGTTAGATCCAGTATTAGTAATAATCTGGCTTGGAACACCATAACGGCAGATGAGGTTGTTTTTGATAAATTAGACCACCACTTGTCGGGTTATATTGGCGTATGACGCTGCTTCGACCCATTTGATGAAGTAGTCAATGGCTACTAGGATAAACCGATGTCCGTTCGAAGCTTTGGGCTCAATCATGCCAATCATGTCGATTCCCCATATGGAAAAAGGCCATGGGGAAAAGAGAACTTTGACATGTGTTGGCGGTACATGGATTTTGTCTAAGTATATCTGACACTTGTGACACCTTCTCATGTACTTGTAGCAATCGGATACCATGGTCAACCAGTAGTACCCTGCTCTCAGAATTTTTCTCGCCATTGTGTGTCCATTGGCATGAGTGCCAAAGGATCCTTTGCGAATTTCTTTTATCAGCATGTTTGCTTCTGTTCTGTCTACGCATCGGAGCAAGACCATGTCGAAGTTTCTCTTATAAAGTGTATCACCGCTCAGAAAGAAGCTGCCTGCCAATCTTCTGAGGGTTTTTCTGTCTTTTCTGGATGCCCCAGGTGGGTACTCTTGTTTCCGAAGGAAGCATTTGATATCGTGATACCAAGGTCTGTCGTCTATGACTGCTTCAATTGTGAAGATATAAGCGGGCCTCTCAAGGCACATTATGTCGATCTCAGGTAGTTCGTTCCATTGACCTACACTAATCATGGAAGAGAGAGTGGCTAACGCATCAGCCATGTAATTCTCTTCACGAGGGATATGATGAAGCTCGATTCTGTTGAAGAATGGTAACAACCTTCTCGCGTAGTCTTTGTAAGGAATCAATCTTGATTGGTATGTGTTCCAATCTCCTTTGATCTGATTGATAATCAGGGCTGAGTCTCCATACACATCCAAGTTCTTAATTCTTAAGTCGATCGCTTCTTCGAGACCCATGATACAAGCTTCGTATTCGGTCTCGTTGTTTGTGCACTTGAATGTCAGTCGGGCGGTGAAAGGAATGTGAGTACCGTGAGGTGTTATGATGATTGCCCTGATTCCGTTTCCATAATGATTTATAACTCCGTAAAAGATTAGTCCCCATTGGGAACCTGGTTTTGGCCCTTCACTGGGTAGCGGTTCATCGCAATCTTTCATTTTCAAGTACATGACATCTTCGTCTGGGAAGTCAAACCCGATTGATTCCTGATCGTCAATCGGTTGATGAGCCAAATGATCGGCCAAAATACTCCCTTTGACGGCTTTTTAAGCATAGTAATCTATGTCATATTCTAATAACAACATCTGCCAACGGGCAATCCTTCCCGTGAGAGCAGGTTTTTCAAAGACACACTTGACTGGATCCATTTCAGAGATTAACCAAGTAGTGTGACGAATCATATACTGGTAAAGACGTTTGGTTGCCCAAGTCAGAGCACAACAAGTTTTCTCAAGCACAATGTACCGAGCCTCGCAGCCGGTGAATTTCTTGCTCAGATAGTAGATGGCAGACTCTTTCCTTTTTGTTTCATCTTGTTGGCCAAGTACACATCCCATAGAGTCTTCCAAGACTGTTAAGTAGATGATCAGTGGTCTTTCTTCCACTGGAGGTGATAGAATCGGTGGGTTCAACAGGTATTCCTTAATATTGTTGAAGGTGGTTTGGCAGTCTTCTGTCTAAATGCAGTCCTGATTCTTTTTGAGTAATTTGAAGATTGACGCGCATGTCGCGGTCATGAGGAATATAAATCTGGAAATGTAATTCAGACGCCCCAGGAATCCCATGACTTGTTTTTCAGTCTTTGGAGAAGGCATTTCTTGAATGGCCTTGACCTTGTCAGGATCAACCTCAATTCCCTTCTGGCTGACGATGAACCCTAAAAGTTTCCTTGAACGGACACCGAATGTGCACTTATTGGGATTCAAGCAGAGTTTGTACTTTCTCAACCGCTCGAATAACTTTGACAGGTGGGTCACATGCTCCTCTTCTGTCTTAGATTTGGCAATCATATCATCGACATATATCTCGATTTCTTTGTGTATCATGTCATGAAAGAGAGTATTCATGGCCCTTTTATAGGTTGCCCCGACGTTCTTCAAACCAAACGACATTACGTTGTAACAAAAAGTACCCCATGGGGTAATGAACGAAGTTTTCTCCATGTCTTTCGGCGCCATTTTTATCTGATTATAGCCCGAGAATCCATCCATGAAGGAGAATACTTTGAACTTTGTTGTACTGTCTACCAGCATGTCAATGTGTGGTAAGGGAAAGTCATCCTTGGGACTGGCCTTGTTTAGATCCCTGTAGTCTACACACATTCTGACCTTTCCGTCCTTTTTTGGAACGGGTACTATGTTGGCTAACCATTGAGGATACTCTGATGTGGAGAGGAAACCTGCATCAATCTATTTTTGTACTTCCTCTTTGATTTTGATGGCCATGTCTGGGTGAGTTCTTATCAACCTTTGTTTTACTGGCGGACATCCCGATCTTAACGGTAAATGATGTTCCACGATACTGGTATCCAACCCTAGCATGTCCTGATAGGACCAACCAAATACATCGGGGAATTCTTTGAGAAGCTTTATCAAAATTTCTTTGACAGTCAGGTTGAGCAGTGCCCCAATCTTGACTTCTTTTCTCTCTTCTTATGAACCCAAGTTGACCGTTTCCAACGGCTCTTTGTGAGGTTCAATGGACCTTTCCTCTTGTCTGAGTAATCGGGAGATCTCTTCTGGAATTTCGTCGTCAACTTCTTCTTCAGCCTCAAATACCGGAATTCAAAGTTGGGAGAAGGCATTGGATCGTATGTTTCGATGGGGTTTAAAACAAGTAATCTACATGATGTGATGATTTTTTTTAGAAGAGATAGAGAGAATGCAAGAGTGTGTGCAGTGTATTTTCTTTGGAAAACTGCTTGTTTTTATTATTGAGTTGTTTTTTAGGATTAATATTTTCTGAAAAAGCGAAAAGAGAAAACAACAATAAATGCGGAAATTACAGAACGACGTTATTTTATTTATGATCTTGTCGATTCTTGAAACTACAACCCTATAAAACAAAACTCAGTCACATTGGGTGAAGCGAAGAGAGAAATTTACAGAAAGTGAACCCTATCAAAACAGTCGTTTCACCTGGGCAGGGTGAAAGGTTAAGATAAAGACGACAATTACTTAGACTTATGAACGACTTTCGAAACGTTGACAGCAACCCATTGGCGGCGAACTCCTCAGTGAATCACAAAGTCTGGCACCTTCTTTCTTGACTTGTCTTCAGAAATAACGCTGATTTCTGGTGGAGCAGGATCGTTGGAATCTATTTCCCAGGCAGAGTTGTCGTAGACGGGCTCTTCTGTTGTATCTTGCATAGTATTTGTACTCTCAGGTGGATCTCCCCATCCAGTTGGCTGGATGTCTTCGAGCCTGATACGAGAGCTTTCAGGAGTGGTGTACTTGACCAAGTAGTCGAATTTGCCACTTGATTGTCCTAAGGTGTCCCGTACTTCTTTGGAACTGGAGGAGTCATCTCTTTCGATGACGTTGACCTAGGGAAAAGCATAATTGATGAAGTATAGTCCTGCAAGCTTTGCAAATTCATCGTCGTGCTGGATATTTTCTGAATGTCTTGAGTAATGATCCCATGACGCGGTGGGGACACAGGTATTCTTTTCAATAATGCTTAGTTGATATGCATCATTGGGCTGACTCTTTTGCCCTGAGTCTCCCGGGTACGGCTGCCAGATAGGCAGGCCATCCATTGGGCCATAATAGTCGTGGTCAAAGTTGTCTTTCATCAGAGTGTATTCCTCTAAAGAGTTTGGCGGAGCACGGCATCCTTCAGGATCACAATCCCCGTATATCATTTTGACATCTGACCTTGGTATAAATCTCGGACTCTGTGCGGGATAGAAAGATGGCGTAGGCAACTCTTCCGGAGACATATAACCATCCTCGTTGAGATAGGACTTCCACTCTTCATCTGTATCGGAGGAGTCACCCTCGTTGATGGTATGCACTTCCTGAGGCACTGGGTGAAGGAAACCTCCACTGTGGAAAAAATCCTGAATGGGATGAAGACTTTCATTGTTAGTAGCAGTCTGGGTACAGGTTGAGGAAAAACTAAGACCCTTCTTTGTTTTGTTATCAGTAGGAATGACAAGCTATCCCCATCCTTTGGCATTGTTATTCTTGATCACTTTGAGAGTATCTTTGTACTAGGAAATCGATGTTCCTTTTTCTTATTGATTCTCATTGCTCATCGAAAGTGCTTGGAATTGAGTTCCAACAACCTCCTCTGGTTCTACACAAGTAGATAATGATAAGTTACTCACGATCAAGGCTTGCTCTCCGCAGACTGTGACTAGTTGGTCGTTCTTGACGAACTTCAGTTTCTGGTGCAGTGTCGAAGTGACTGCCCCAGCCTAGTGTATCCAAGGTCTTCCTAATAAACAGATGTATGCTGCCCGGACGTCCATGACCTGGAAAGTGACTTATTAACGTAGATTTCGGCATAACATTCAGAGCCGATATGGTGTCGACCAGTACGCTGGCTAAAGCATCGTCCTGGCAGTTGACTGTAATATTGAGTGCCATATTGTGACTTTTGCCTTCTTCTGGCAGATCCTCATCACTAAACCCCAAGTTATTGTAGGAAGTGATGTTAGAGATGATGCTGTCGAATTCTCTTATCGTTACATCCTGTTCTACAAAGGCTTGCTCTAAGACTTTCTGTAGAGCCTCTCTGTGAGCTTCGGAACTGAGTAATAGAGATAACGCAGAGATTTTTGAAGGAGTTTGCAACAGCTGATCAACAATGTTGTACTCACTCTTCTGGATGAGCTTCAGCATCTCATTGTTGTTCTCTGAAAGGTCGGGACCACTGGATTGACTGACTGGTTGATTAAGAACTTCTATTTGAGGTTCCTTTTCTCTGGTAGGTTCTCCAACTCCTCGGTTGAAGATTCGACCGCTCCGTGTTACTCGACTGATGTCTGCAATATTCACGACGGAGGGAAATGGAACTTCTTTTCCATTCTCAACTGTTGTTGCACCGTACTTGTAAGGGATAGCCTTGTCGGATTTATACGGTACTGGTCCTGGCAGATAGATAACTATAGGAGCCTTTTGATTTTTCTGACCATCATAACCAGCCTCAATCAGTTCGAGATTGAGAACCTTTCCATTATCAAGAGGGACTCTTAATTCACGGAGTAGAGGGATTATAGCACATACTTCTTTGGCCACTTCTCGCTTAGGGATCAAGATAACATCCTTGCTTTGATCAGGATGATAGTTTGACATTGAATCAGAGCTTGACCACGGTTTAATTTCCTTATGGTCCAACTGACTTTGAAGGACTGCTCGCACGAGGTAGCATCCTTTATTATTCTCCGAGCAGACTCTACAGCGCTCGTAGTTGTGTGGTGGCACCCTGCCACGTCCGCTTTGAATGCAGTGTAACTTTACTAGATCTGTTTCCATTAATCGAACATCCTGACTCTGATGCCTAGTAGGGTTCCCATTAATCATACTGACTTGTTGTGTGTCTTCATCTAGATAGATCGGAAGCCACCAGTGGTTTAACAAGTGTTGAAACGTCCTTTGAATGAGTGCACAACCTTGGTTACTCTCACGACATATGCTACAGTTCTGATACTCATGCGAAGTCAGAAAACCGAGCTGGATCTGCTTAGCGTTTAATTCCACCAAGCTGGTATTCATCAAGCGAATATCGAAAATTTGAATCATGTTGACCTGATAGGGATTTCTATCATGGTAGTCTTGGATCCATCCAAAATCCATCTGGCGCTGGAGGTCTTCTTGTACAAAAGAGCATCCCTGATTGTTTACCGAGCAAATCAGATAGGAATCATAATCGTGTTGTGGCAGATCATGATGTTGGCTTTGCCTTGAGTGCATTGCTACCAAGTTGACATTCATCGCACGGATGTCGTGGTTCTGAATGATGTTGGAATCCGTATAAGTCATGTTGACCCCACGAATTCTGTGATCCTGGATCCAACCGAGATCCAATTGTTCTTATAGAGCTGATTGCACCACAAAACATCCTTGATTCTCTTTAGAGCAGATATCACACTGGTGATAGTTATGAGGTGGTACACTCCCATATCCGCTCTGTCTGCGATGCATCTTGACCAGATTAGCCCTTAATAAGAGTACATCATGAATTTGATAGTTGTGGTTAGACTCTCCCTCTATCAAATTGACTGCAGCTTTCTCGTGTTGAGGCAACGAGTTCGTCTGAACATTTGGATTTGTATCCTTGAAGGATAAGACCCCGCTCCTGACAAACTTTTGCACATCAGATTTAAAACTGAGACAGTTTTCTATGTTATGCCCTGGTCCTCCTTGATGGTAAGTGTAACACCCCAAAATTTGCCTTGTTGTTTTTAGCTAACTGGCTTATATTTCTTTTCATTTCTTGCATTAGCATTTGTGCATAGCATTGGTTCTTAGCATAGGATCAAGGTACTTGGTCCATATTCTCAAGTCTCAAGCTTCAAGGTGGCTCATGGGGTTCATCATGTCTTTTTAAGATCAAGCATGGAAAAAGATTGCAAGTGGATCTCTCCCTCCTATCCAGAGGGACCAATTAGGGTTTTTAAGATCAAGAGGGTTTCTTGAAGACTTTGGGGGTTCAAGCATGTTTTATGGCTTCCATATGCTCACAAGTGTTCATGGATGAGGGTGTGGTTATTGATTCATTGTGGAGGATGTTTAGTGGATCAGCTGTTTGTGAACTAAGCAAAAGTCAACTATGGAATTTTGAGGGTCTTTTCCTGGTTTTCAAGGTCTCACATCCTCATATGGCCTTTAATTGGCAAGATTCATGCCAATCATCAAGAATCAAGAGTTTGTGCAAAAGTTACTAAATTTGGAAAATGGCCTATAATTGAAACTTTCCATTTTTGGCAATTTTTCTTCCACATTCAACTTGATTTTTCATCATCAAGGAAGCTCCAAATGAATTTTCCTCCAACATGAAAGTTGAATATCTTTCTCTCCCATTTCCAAAAAGTACTAGAACATTTCCATATCATTTGTGGAACTCTAGTTATGGCCAAAACAATGCAAGGTGCTTTTCATGGATTCCTTATATGTCAAATTTTCCACCTTTTGCATTTTTGCACAAATGGACTTGTAATGTTCCCATTTGCTTCATGCCACATTATAATATCAAAATACAAGTCAAGAAGATCATTTGTGGCCTTTGAATCAATTCATGCCATGCCATTTTTCTCATTATTCTCACAAAGTGCAAAAATGCCAAATTAATTCAAAGCTTGCAAACCAAGAAAGTGTAAGGCCCAAAATCAATCCAGAAGTGGTATAGGAGTAAATTGGAGGTGGATTATGCTGAGAACAAGGGCTTCCCACGTGCAAATTAGTGGTGGTGGTGTAAAATGCATTTTTGCAATTTCACTCAAATCTCATTAACAAGAGTTCTAATCACTTCCTAATCTCAATCAGTGAACTAATCAAGAGTATATAACCTTATTCATACCCTCACAGCTAGGGTAGAGACTCACATTTGCTCAGTTTCCATTTTTCACTCTCCACTTTCTCATTTTCGTTTTTCCCTCTCCATAAGGTGTTTTTGAGAAATTCTTTCATATTTGGAATCAGTGAAGAGAGTAGAACCCGAATCAACCATCATCTGAAGCTCATACTGAGGTTTTCACCAAGCTCCATTCAAGAGGGTTCAAGTTCAAAACTCAAGATCTAGCACGATTCCAAGCTCTAGTTGCATTTATTTTGCAATTAGAGGTTCCAAGGACTTGATCTGCAGCTTTTGGAAGGCGTTCTTGTGATATTTTAAGTTCATCAAGATCTCAGGTTAGTGATTTTTTCACCATCACAGAACTTGAATTTTTGATATGCAAAATGATCTATGATGTGCACTGAACATGCTGATATATTTTATTTGAAGTTTGGACGTGTAATTTGTGAGATATGTGGATTTAAAGTTTAAGATCTAAACTTGTTTTCGTTCGATTCTCTTTATGTGTTTGTTGTTTGTTAAAATGGACTGGATATTCGTGATCCTTGCGTTTTTCTGAACAAAATGGTATACTCATACGCAAATTCTGGAAAAAGTCACGTCACAGCCACCGGAGAGGGTGGCCGGAGCCCTAGCTCCGGCGGTGGCCGGAAAACCAGTCCGGCGAAGGTCTTCATGGAGAAGAAGCAATCTAGACCATCCATGCATTGATCCTGCGTCCCACAACGCACCACATGTCCTTTATTTTCTGTTTTTATTTTATTAATTGCATGCTTTTCATTCATTGAGTTCTATCGTGAGCCTTCCAATTGTAGCCTCTTGTTTTCCTTTAATCTTGATCACACGGTTGGTATGGGGACAACACATTAATGATGGCACATGCAAGGCACATGGCCGGTGCATGGTGTGCTACTTGCTTGTGTGGTGGCGCGTCCATGTGGTTGTGGTGTACCTGGGAGATCTGACCGTTTATCTTACCTACTTTTCCAATGTGTTGACTTTTAATATGCGTTGGATTGAACGTGTGGTGGGGATCATTTCAGATTGTTGACCGAATTACTATGCTCCCTCCTTTGACTTCGCTTGGGCTCCATTCTTTGGGCCTATACTTTTCACACCCCCGCTTCTGGGCCTGCTTGAATTCTAACTTGGTTTTCATTTCTTTTCACACCCCCCTTTTGTTACTTCATTTTATTTCTATTCCTTTTATTATTTGCTTTGCATTTCTATTTTCTAAAATTACTTTTGAGCATCTAAAAATCATATAAAAATTCATAGAACTTATTTTTTAGTCTTCTCAAATTTTCACATATTTTATTTTCGCATTTTTATTTTATTTTGGCATCTGTTTTAATTAATTGTTCTATTTCCTTTTCTTATTTGTTTCACTTGCACACACCAACTTGTGAAATTTATTTCTCCTCATCCATAATACATTTTGGATCCATTCTTTTTTCATCTATTAGGTGACATATTAAATTGCATAAAAACATTTTTGTTTCATTTTTAAAACTTTTCCATATTTCATTTTGGTCCCTTTCTTTTGCATGTTGAATCATTGTTCTTATGTGACCTTTGTCCATTTGTTTGAGGTACTTGGTTTGTGAACTTTGGTTTGATATTTTTACACATGCTACTTGACTGAGTTAATCTCTGTTTGGATATCTTTTGGGATTTTATTAATCCACTTTGCTATTTTTGGTTGAGTGTTGTTTGTGATGCAAGTTTGGTTGAGGTATACTTTGGTACTTGATCTAGTTTGGATGCATTTGCTCACTTGTGATGGAGTGATGCTTAATATGTTTTTATGGTATAATCATGTACTGTTTGAGCTTACTTGTGGCCTTGGAATCATATATTTTCACTCATTTTTCTATTTGTTCTTGATTTTACAAAGTGTTGTTATTTTGACTTGAGTTTTGTGGATGTCTTTCTCACTTTCGTGGCATGCTTTGAATGTGTTGCTTGATGATTAATCTTGTATGACTTGAGTTTGGGTTTGATATGACATTGATGTATATGCTACTGCCTCTTGAGTTCTATACTTGTTTTTTATGTTACTTGATCATTGTTGGATGCATTTGGTTTGGATTATGTGATGCATATTATCCCTTTTGCTTTGTAACTTCTTTGGTGCATCATATTGCATAATGTGAACCTCTTTTGCATATGTGGATTGCTAATGATGATATGATGTGAGTTCTGGTCTTGTTTCATTTTCATCTTGTCTCTTTCATTTCACTTTGGTATGAGATCCATGTGTGTTTATTTGTGCATTTAATTCAAGTGTGCTTGCATCCTTCCATGTTTACCTTTGCATGATTACTTGAAGTGATTTGCATTAATCTTTGAAACATGTTGATCGTTATGAGTTGGACATTTATGATGTGATGTACTTGCTGCCCCATCTTGTATCTTATCTTCTCCTTCTCTTTCTCCTTCTTCTCTTTCACTCTTTTCATCCCTCGAGTCTCAAGACTTGTTTAAGTCTTGGACTCCTTCCCCATTAGAGCTACCTAGTCCAACTTAATTTCTGATTAAGCTTGGAGTAGGATTAGCATTAGGTTAGGTAGTTGCTCCTTTCCTAAACCTCACTAACCCTAGGACCTCCATGCATGATAACATTAGGACCCTTAGTATCCCCTTAGAGTTTCCTTGTGTCTTCTCTCTTCTCATCTCAAAAGAAAAGCAAAAATACGTAATAAAAGTTAACGTGTATTGCGCTTGAGCCTTCTATGTGGGAAGTGGAGAGCGAGGGGCTTCCTCTCATTCTTCTAGGATACTTAGTGTACGTCCTGTTGGGGACGATGCACGAAGTATTCGTTCCTATGCTTAAAGACTTTGGTGCAATGCAAGTTATGAACTAACTTAAAACACTTCTGTCTAAAAAACTCAAAACAAACAATAACGTCTTTCCTTCGGGAATTCTTTTCTCACCTCACTCACTCTCAGCGTACGAACGCGCTTCTACTCGTTCTCTTGCAAGACGGTAACGCCTAAGTCTCGATTCAGCGAGCTGCAACACCTGAGCTAGAACGTAAGCCGTTCCCTAAAAAACACAATCCACCCCTAGTGAGGGGAACTACGTCGCTCTGATTCTCACGTGCGAGTGAGATACGTAGGCAGGAGATCGTGCGAGATCTCTCCGAGCACATTTCTTTCACAACCTTTCTTTATCACCTCTTTGTTCCTTCCGACCTCGTTTGGTCGAACTACGACTGCTCTGATTTCCTCCTTCTCGTCCGATTGAGGATACGTAGGCACAAGACGGCAATGTCTTGGCGAGCAACCTTCCCCCATAGTTCCCGTCCGAACTACGTTGACTCTGACTTTCCCATTGCACTGAGGGAGTACGTAGGCCTAGGACAACGATATCGTCCTATCGAGTCACTTCTTTTTTTTTTCTTTTTTTCTTCTTCGTTTCTCCTTTCTTTTCGTTCTCGTTTCTTCGCCGGTCCAATAGCAGTGGAGTTCCAGATGACGACACCCTCTGATGCAGACAACAAGCGTGGATCCCATCGAGTACGATGGACGTGTTGGGTGCTAACACCTTCCCTTCGCGTAACCGACTCCTGTACCCGTTCTCTTGGTCGCGTGACCATGCTCTTTCCTTCCTCTTCAGGTTTATGCAGTGTTTCCTTTCCCTCTCTTGGGATAAATACACATTGCTGGCGACTCTGTGTTTTCCGCGCCACTCTCGCGTTTGTACCGTTGGATGCGAATCTTTCGGGAGCGACAGCTGGCGACTCTGCTGGGGACTCTGGTTGACCTACTGCTGGTCCTTCCCCTTTAGCGAGTCAATCCTAGCGCTTGTCTGTTTGTTTTTGTTGGATGTTTCTATGGTGCTTTGCTGTGTTGTATATTACTGTATTGTTGTTTACCGTATTTTCGCTTTACTGCTTTACTGTTTTTACAGCTTTTATCGCATTGCATTTTATATTGTCATACTGGATATACTGCGCTGTGCTGGCTATTGTTCTGTTTGGCGGGTTGGGATGTTCTGAGAGATGAGCTCAATACACAGGCTCGAGTATACACCTAGGCTTTAGCGTGGGCAGGCGTGAGGCTCCCGTGGTGTTGGCCACGTGCGGGTGATCACGATCCCTACAATCAGATGAGGTTCTATCCGGAGCTTTCTGCTACTGTATGCTGATACAGGCCAGTAGTTATTCTCTGGAGGAATCGTCGACTCTGATGACCATTCCCGAGGACTCAGTTGCGGAACTCCTCCCGGGATGTGACAGTGGCAGCCCACTTTCTGTGGCAAACCCATTGCACACTCTCGATCCGAGGACCTAATGCTGGGGACTTGCCATAGGATCCTTCTTTTTGAAAGAGAATCAGCAGACAACCTCTTTGATTGGCGGTAGCATTGTATCCTTCGGGCTGAATGTGCTATTGCTTCTCAAACCTCTGAAGCTGAGGATCTTTCGTTTTTGGAGAATCAGTTGAGGCCTCCTCGATTGATGATGATGCCAAACCAGAAATGGTGAACGTATCATCATTTCTCGACCTGAGAGCCCGGGATACTGAACATCCTAGTACCCACATGTGAGAGGGACAGTTTGTTTACAGGTTTGCAGGTAACCGTGACCATCAACCGACCCGGTTTTCTGTTGTTATCACTATGGTTGTTGTTGATTCTGAGTTTTGGTACAGAGCCTTAATTTGTTCAGTCAGCACAGTGCAGCCAGTTTATGTGGATACCTTGATCCCGTGCTCTTCATTGCATTCCATTTATCTGACATT
The DNA here is from genome assembly GCA_022829125.1 of Lathyrus tuberosus. Classification (NCBI taxonomy): domain Eukaryota; kingdom Viridiplantae; phylum Streptophyta; class Magnoliopsida; order Fabales; family Fabaceae; genus Lathyrus; species Lathyrus tuberosus. The sequence goes on from JALAZF010000103.1 coordinate 6,692,751, forward strand.
CATGTTTGTGCATTTTCAGGTAGTATCTAGTCTTTGATTCCAATCAGAGGGCGTTCTTAGGGATGGACACTAAGAGGGGTAAGAAGAATATCATCATCTACAAGTTTCCGAATATCACTCTTGGTCCTTTGAGCAGTTTACAGAGTATAGCTGGTCCGGAAGTTTTGGGAGCCTTTGAAGAGAAGTATGGTTAGATACTGTCCCTGGTTCGGAGTCTCAGTAAATATGAATATAATGGGCTACACACCTTGATGCAGTTTTATGATCCTTCCCTGAGGTGCTTCGTGATGCCAGATTATGTGTTGGTTCCTACCCTGGAGGAATACTCCAACATCTTGCGGATTCCTGTCAAAGAAGGTGTTCCTTTCTGTGGTTCCCAAGGAGAGTGTGATTTCCAGGCAGTGTCTGAGGCTCTTTATTTGAGCAGATCTACAGTGGAGGATGATTTTTCTAAGAAAGGAAAATCCCGAGGGTATCATTTGGAGTACTTGGTAAAGAGGGCTCGAGAGGAAGCTAAGGAGAATAGGTGGAGGGCTTTCAATGCAATATTAGCTCTGTGTATATATGGCATTGTGTTATTCCCTAATGAGTCTGACTTCGTCGATACGGATGCTATTCAGATATTTATAGCTCAGAATCCGGTACCGACTTTGTTAGGTGATCTCCATTACGCTCTATATAACAGGAATGAGAAAAAGGGAGGTGGTGTGGTTTGTTGTTGCGCACCTCTCTTCTACAAGTGGTTTGCTAAACGTTTACCCGAATCCGGTGCTTTTGTGGATTCGAAGACTTCTTTAGAGTGGAGTAAGCGTCTGATGGGATTAGCTGCTAAAGACATTCTCTGGGTGGATAAGGGTTTGTTGGGGACTGATATTCTATATAGCTGTGGCAGGTATCCTAATGTACCTTTGATCAGAAGAAAGGGAGGTATTAACTACAACCCATCTTTGGCTATCAGGCAGTTTGCGTACGCCCTAAGAGATCCTCCAGCTGGAAAAAATTTGGAAGAATCCTTGTATTTTCATATGACTGATGGTGTAGTTATTGCACAAGAAGCTTCTCAAGCCTGGCTCAACAGACAGAAGATAGGTAAAATTATTTTGGGGAAACCCAATAACCAAGCTTTCGCTCCGTATGTTGAATGGGTGAAAAAGAGGGTAGAAGAGTTCTATTTGCCTTTTGATCGGGCGTCTCCCTTGTATCCAGAGAGTGTGGAGGAAAGACTTACTGTGCCTATTGAAGAGTTCAACAAGCAACAGAAGTTGGTGCAAGAATTGAGGGCAGAGAATTCCGGTATGAGTAGTCAGCTGCAAGGAGCTTTGCATGACAATTTGGAGCTGAAGTGGCAGGTCAAAGAGTCGACTGAGCGTCTGAAGAAGACAGAAAATGATCTGGATAGCAGAATTCAGTATTTCAAGAAGATCAACATGGCAGCAGAGACCTCAAGCCAGACCACCAGGACAACTAAGAAGCTTTTGGCTAAGACTGAAACCGAGCTTGATGTTTATCAAGAGATGTGGAGTGAGGTCCAAGTCGAAAACGAGGTGCTAAACAAAGAGCTGCAAAAGGCGAAAGAAAAGGGGAAGCATTTCTTCAACAAGTGGAAAGAATCCCAAAAGGAGATTGAAGAGCTCAAATTACAAGTTGGAATCAAGAAGGTAAGACATGAAAGTAGCAACGCTGAAGAACAGATTGCAACGCTGAACCAAGAGATTGCAAAGAGAAACAGGTTAATCAAAGGGCTAATCTCGCGACCGGCACATCCTGACACTTTGAATCTTCTGGAAGAAGTGGAGGCTAGCCTGTTTGGGGTAGAATTGTAGTGTATTGTGTATCTGTTTTTATGTGGTTACCATCAGGATTGTTGATGGAATCACCGTTGGTTATGATTGACTTTGTTTGTATGAATTCTTCCATCTTGATAATAGAATGTTTGATTCAGATATTTTTGCCTTGGTAGTTTTCTATTTTTTTGTGATTGGTTTCCAGTGGTTGGATCCGGTGGTATTTCTGGGTCGGATTTATTTTCCGATATTGCGTCTAATCCCTGGCCCGGTTGCTTGGAATGGAATCAAAGCGGATATACCTTGGAAATGTTCAAATATGTTTGTTGCATTTGCATTTGCATAATCATATTCATTCTTTGCATTGCAGGTTTTCTTGGGTTTCTCTGGTTTTCTTATGTTCTCTCTTTCTTTCAGTCAGGATTGATCAACCAACTCATCGTTATTCTACTCAGCTCAATCAAAACAGAGTGATGGACAAAGTTCAAGCAGATATGGCCGCTATGCAAGCTCGCATCGACCAGTTCATGGAAATGATGCAGGGTGTGGTGCAAAGTCAGAACGAGTTCAGAACTCTGGTTCAGCCGTTAGTGGCACAGGTCGACGAAAATGGTATCCTACACGGTGGTCTTATTAACCGTAATATCCCTCCGGGCGGAGTTGGTGCTGGTGGACAGGGCAGAATTCCTACAGTGGTTGGAGAGGGAAGTACTGTTCGGGCTATCCATGGCCATCATTTTGATGATCAACAGGACGATGTGTTCTCGGTCAGGAGTCTAGATGCTGCCCTTCCTGTGGTCAGTGATGAAAGAATCCGTTTAATCGAAGCTCAATTGAAAGGAGTGGTGAAGCAGGATGATTTGGGGATTGATTTGGATGACCTAGGGTTGGTCCCTGATATTGTTATTCCACACAAGATTCAGATTCCTATGCTAGAAAAGTACAATGGTTCTACCTGCCCAAGGACTCATGTGAAGGCCTATACCAGGAAGATGGCTGCTCACGCTAAGGATGAAAAGTTAATGATGCACTTCTTCCAAGACAGCTTGTCTGGCGCGTCTTTGGAATGGTACATGGGGCTAGAAAGCAGAGATGTTCGTACCTGGAGAGAGCTAGCTTCAGCTTTCATCAAGCATTATCAGTACAACACAGACATGGCTCCTAACAGAACTCAGCTGTTGAGCATGTCCCAGAAGAATGATGAGAGTTTCAAAGAATACGCGCAAAGGTGGCGTGAATTGGCGGCTAGGGTGCAACCACCAATGCTAGAGAAAGAGATGCTAGATATGTTCATGGACACACTGCCGAAGCACTACTATGAAAAGCTTTTGCCTTGTTCTCTAGGAAAGTTTGCAGATGTGATTGCTATTGGACAGAAGATAGAGGTGGGAATTAAGGCTGGGAAGGTTTCTAGCGGTGATGGATCGTCTTCCGGACAGGGAAAAAAGCCGTTTGATAATTATAAGAAGAAAGGAGAGACCAACGCTGTATCATCCCACAGGGGAAAAGGGAAACAGCGCCAGTTTAACAATCAACAGGTAGCATCAGTAACCATTCCAGCAACATTACCTCCACCACAGCAGCAAAGGGGTAATGCTAATCAGAATAGATAGCAGGGTCAGTATCAGAACAGACAGAGGAATGCAGAGAGGCATTTTGATCAACCCCCAATGTCATATGCACAGTTGTTGCAACACTTGCTGCAGTTGCGTCTAGTTGAGCTTCGTACCTTGGCGCCACCAACAGGGGAACTCCCACGAGGCTACGATGCTAACGCACACTGCGATTTTCATTCTGGTGCCCCTGGGCACACGGTGGAGAAGTGCAGGGTGTTTCAGCACAAGGTGCAGGACCTTGTGGACTCTAAAGCCATCAATTTCTCGAATGACGGACCCAATGTTATTCAAAACCCGATGCCTAATCACAATGGGCCAAGGGTGAATGCTATAAATGAGGACTGTGAAACTTTGAATTTGATCATGGATGTGGAGGAACTGAAGACTCCATTGGTGGTGGTTAAGAACAGGTTATTGAAAGGTGATGTCTATCCGGGCTGTGGTGAGAACTGCTCAGATTGTTTGATAAAGGCTAATGGTTGTGATTCGTTGAAGAGGGGTATTCAGAATCTGATTGATGAGGGCTGTTTACAGTTTGACAGAGGTAATCAGCTAGAAGAGGTTGTTAGTGAGAAGGTTGCCACTATCACTATTCCATTCAAAACAATTACTATTTCTGGTCCAGCAAGGCCACCTCCAGTCATTATCACAAGGGCCGGACCCATTCCATACGAGAGTTCTAAGGCTATTCCGTGGAATTATGGTGCAGAGGTGTTTGTCAATGGGCAAAAGCAAGAGCTAATGAATACTTCACCAGTGGGTTCTAGTTCAGGGGTTAAAGTTGAGACTGATGCCATAACCAGAAGTGGTAGAGTGCTCCCTCCGGTTAACGATCAACCCAGTACCTCTAGGCTGGATAGAGGAAAACAGACGATGGATGGTTCTGTTCAGACTCCAGTGATTGTGGAATCTACAGTGAAGCCGGTTGACGATGCTTTTTCAGAAAATGTAGAGGAATTTATGAGGCTCATCCGAAAAAGTGATTATAAGATCGTGGACCAATTACATCAGACCCCGTCCAAGATCTCTATTCTGTCTCTGCTCTTGTGTTCTGAGGCTCACAGGAATGCTCTTTTGAAGGTTTTGAATGCAGCATACGTTCCTCAAGAGATTTCTGTTAATCAGCTGGAAGGGGTTGTAGCGCACGTGAATGCGGGTAACGGCCTGGGTTTTACAGATCTTGACTTGACTTCTGCTGGCAGGAATCATAACAATGCCCTGCATATTTCGATCGAATGCCGTGGCTCGCTGATGTCACATGTCTTGGTTGACACTGGTTCATCGTTGAATGTATTACCCAAGAAAGCGTTAATGAAGTTGGATACTCGAGGACTTATTTGTACACCAAGCGACTTGGTGGTGCGAGCTTTTGATGGCTCGAAGAGATCTGTTTTTGGCGAGATTGTGCTTCCAATCAAGGTTGGACCGGAAATCTTTAATGCAACGTTTTACATTATGGATATTCAGCCAGCGTACAGCTGTTTATTGGGTCGTCCTTGGATCCATGGGGCAGGTGCTGTAACTTCCACTTTGCATCAAAAGCTGAAGTATATGGTTGATGGTCACATAGTGACAGTGTGCGGAGAAGAAGACATAATGATCAGTCAGCTGTCAACCTTCAAATACGTGGAAGTGGATGGGGAAATCCACGAGACGTTGTGCCAAGGATTTAAGAAGGTGAAAGTTTCTGAAGAAGTCGTTCAGTCTGAAGCTGTAGCACAGCCTGTAGTGGTAAATCAACCTGAGGGTTCCATGTCTTCATTAAGAGACGCCAAAGCTGTGGTTGAAGCTGGTGGCTCACAGAGGTGGGGCCGGGTGGTTGAAGTCCAGAAAAAGAAGGATACTTATGGATTGGGATATAAGCCTTCCAGAAGAGATGAGGATCCCCCAAAATTCTATGGCCCTGTCCGGTTCACTAGCGCTGGAGTTTTCTTCGACAGAGTTAATGCTATTGAAGAAGAAGGAGACAGTGATTGTGACATGAATAGCTGGATCCGTCCTTGTGTCCCAGGGGAAAGTCTGCACAACTGGTCTTCCGAGAAAGTCATTCAAGTGACAGGCTTCGAGTAATTGCTTTGTTTTCCTATTTTGTTAATCCTACGTTCTGCCCAAGACGTAGTGATTCTGTTTGTAGGGCTTTTAACTGTCACATGTTTTGCTTTATCATCAATAAAGGACTTTTCACACTCAAATATTTTGATCTCTGTCTTTCTGTTTTTATTTTTATGCATTAAAAAACCCACATCAAAATGGCAATGTGTTTCTTTTGTTGCATCATAATAAAACATACTTCATAAATCATTGCAGGTCTTTTTGTTCAGATGACACCGATCATGACTCAGCTATAGCTCGGTATGACTTTGACAATCCAATTTATCAGGCTGAAGAAGAGGCTGACGAAGAGTGTGAACTGCCCGAAGAGTTGGCCAGATTGTTGAAGCAAGAGGAGAGAGTCATCCAACCTCATCAGGAGGAAATTGAGATTGTGAATCTGGGAACCGGGGACGCTAGAAAGGAAGTAAGAGTAGGGGCTGCGTTGGAAGACAGTGTCAAGGGAAGATTGATTGAAATGCTCCGTGAGTATGTGGACATCTTTGCCTGGTCTTACCAAGACATGCCCGGGCTGGATACTGATATTGTTGTACACCGGCTACCACTCAAAGAAGGTTGTGCTCCGGTCAAGCAAAAGTTGAGAAGAACTAAACCGGAGATGTCTGTCAAGATCAAGGAAGAGGTTCAGAAGCAGTTGGACGCCGGATTTCTTGCCGTAACAAATTATCCTCCATGGGTTGCTAACATTGTGCCTGTACCTAAGAAGGATGGGAAGGTCAGGATGTGTGTTGATTACAGGGATTTGAATAGAGCCAGCCCAAAGGATGATTTCCCGCTCCCTCACATTGACGTGTTAATTGACAATACTGCTCAGTATTCTGTGTTTTCCTTCATGGATGGCTTCTCTGGGTATAACCAAATCAAAATGGCCCCAGAGGACATGGAGAAGACTACATTCATAACACCGTGGGGAACTTTCTGCTACAAAGTGATGCCCTTTGGATTGAAAAATGCAGGGGCAACTTACCAGCGGGCGATGGTGACTCTCTTTCATGATATGATTCACAAAGAGATTGAAGTCTATGTTGATGACATGATTGCGAAGTCACAGACGGAAGAAGAACATCTGGTGAATCTTCAGAAGTTATTTGAAAGGTTAAGGAAATTCAGACTGAGGTTGAATCCAAACAAATGCACCTTCGGGGTGAGATCGGGAAAATTGCTGGGGTTTATTGTTAGTGAAAAAGGTATTGAGGTTGATCCTGCAAAGGTAAAAGCCATACAAGAAATGCCTGTGCCGAAAACAGAAAAAGAGGTTCGTGGTTTCTTGGGGAGATTGAATTACATTGCTAGGTTCATCTCGCATCTCACAGCCACGTGTGAACCAATCTTCAAGTTGCTAAGAAAAGATCAAGCGGTCAGGTGGAATGAAAATTGTCAAAAGGCGTTTGAAAAGATTAAAGAATACTTGCAGGAACCTCCGGTCCTTATGCCGCCAGTGCCAGGAAGACCTTTGATTATGTATCTCACGGTTCTTGAGAATTCAATGGGTTGTGTGCTCGGTCAACAAGACGAGTCAGGTAAAAAAGAGCACGCCATCTATTACCTGAGTAAGAAGTTTACTGATTGCGAGTCAAGATACTCGATGCTGGAGAAAACATGTTGTGCACTCGCTTGGGCCGCTAAGCGTTTGAGGCAGTATATGTTAAACCATACAACCCTTTTGATTTCGAAGATGGATCCAATCAAGTATGTGTTTGAGAAGCAAGCACTTTCTGGTAGAATAGCCCGTTGGCAGATGGTTCTGACAGAATATGATATTCAGTATGTTTCCCAAAAGGCCATTAAGGGAAGTGTTTTGTCAGAATATCTCGCTGAACAGCCAATTGAGGATTATCAACCGATGAAGTTCGAATTTCCGGATGAACATATCATGTATCTGAAGATGAAGGATTGTGAAGAACCTTTGCCTGATGAAGGACCTGAGATTGGATCTCAATGGAAGATGGTTTTTGATGGGGCTGTTAATTCATATGGCAACGGAATCGGGGCAATCATTACGACTCCACAGGGTTCTCATATACCCTTTACTGCCCGGTTAGCGTTCATATGCACCAACAATGAGGCGGAGTATGAAGCATGCATCATGGGGTTAGAAGAAGCAATTGATTTGAGAATCAAGAACCTTGATGTTTATGGTGATTCTGCGTTGGTGGTTAATCAGATCACAGGTGAATGGGAGACTCGTCAAGCAAATCTTGTTCCATATAACAATTATGCCAGGAGATTGTTACCTTTCTTTGACAGAGTAGACTTCCATCACATTCCCCGGATAGAGAATCAGATGGCTGATGCGTTGGCAACGTTGTCATCAATGTATAAAGTGAATCTTTGGAATGAAGCTCCCTCAATCAGAATCATGCGCTTGGATAGACCTGCTTTTGTATTTGAAGTTGAAGGGGTATCAGATGGCAAGCCTTGGTATCATGACATTAAAGCCTTCTTGAAGAGTCAGGAATACCCAGCTGGGGCATCTTCCAAAGATAAAAAGACATTGAGGAGGTTATCAGGAAACTTCTTTTTGAACAAGGATGATGTGTTGTACAAGAGAAACTTTGACATGGTCTTGCTACGTTGTGTTGATGAACACGAGGCAGGCTTGTTAATGGAAGAGGTTCACGAAGGTTCCTTCGGTACTCATGCCAATGGGCATGCTATGGCAAGAAAATTGTTGAGAGCGGGGTATTATTGGATGACTATGGAGTCTGACTGTTTTAAATACGCCCGGAAATGTCATAAATGCCAGATTTATACTGACAAGGTGCACGTACCGCCTACTCCTCTGAATGTTTTGTCGTCACCTTGGCCTTTTGCTATGTGGGGCATTGACATGATTGGGAAGATCGAGCCGACTGCTTCGAATGGACACCGTTTTATCCTGGTGGCTATTGATTATTTCACGAAGTGGGTGGAAGCAGCATCGTATGCCAACGTCACCAAACAAGTGGTAGCCCGGTTTATTAAGAAGGACATCATCTGCCGGTATGGAGTCCCGGAGAGAATCATTACTGATAATGGTTCAAATCTGAATAACAAGATGATGAAGGAGCTATGCCAGAGCTTTAAAATCGAACATCACAATTCTTCTCCCTATCGTCCGAAGATGAATGAAGCTGTTGAAGCGGCTAATAAGAACATAAAGAAGATTGTGCAGAAGATGGTAGTGACATACAAAGACTGGCATGAGATGTTGCCTTACGCTTTGCATGGATATCGTACTTCGGTGCGCACCTCGACTGGGGCAACTCCTTTCTCACTGGTGTATGGCATGGAAGCAGTCTTGCCATTAGAAGTTGAGATTCCTTCTTTGAGAATTCTGACAGATGTAAAGCTGGATGAAGCTGAGTGGGCGCGTTCCCGGCTGAATGAATTGAACCTCATTGAAGAGAAGAGACTGAAAGCCATTGCGCATGGCCGATTGTATCAGAGTAGGATGAAGAAAGCCTTTGATTAGAAGGTGCGTCCTCGGTGTTTTCAAGCTGGTGAATTAGTTCTGAAAAGGATCACTCCTCCTCAAACAGATCACAGGGGCAAGTGGACTCCGAATTATGAAGGGCCATATGTAGTAAGACAGGTTTTCTCTGGTGGAGCCTTATTACTCTCAACTATGGATGGCGAAGATTTTACGTCCCCTGTGAACGCGGATGTAGTCAAAAAATACTTTGCATAAAAGAGATCCGCTGAACATAAAAAGAAGGTTCAGGCAAAAATGGGGCATCCTGGCGAACCATAAAAAGAAAAGGTTCGGGCAAAAATTAGGGATAAAAAGAAAAAGAATAAACCCGCAAGGTTGAAAACCTGAAAAGGCAACCTTGGCAAAAATGGGTATCCCGGTGGATTGAAAACCCGAAAAGGGCGATCCAGGCAAAAGTTAGGGATTTTAAAGCAAAGACTACGATCCGCGTTCGGTCTGTGATCACCGTTCACACTTGGAAAATTCGGAGGAAAAGAATCAGTCCAGTTAGTCGTCTTCGAAGGCCAAAGTATCTGCGGATGAGCAAGTCATATGGGTTATAGCTGAGTCGAGTCATGGTGGATGTCTGTTCCCCACATTGCCGACATTTGTATTTTCTTTTACTTTTTGCGCAATTACCTCTTTTCAGGAATTGCTTCCAGATGTAAATGCCTATTTACAGGCCAATTCATTCAATAAAGTTTGCATTTCAGTTAAAGAGCTTTTGTTTTCTTTTTTACCTGTTTTGTTTGTGAAAATGTCCGATATTTTTGATAAAAACATTACATGCTAAAACGTTGAGCTTTATGACACAAGTTGGAAAACAGTGGCAATTGTTTAGGCGACAGTCACTATGTTGATAATCAATGTAATCATTTCTGCGCATAGACCTTTCTGTTGGTTTTGCAGGGTGACAGATGTACTCCCCCAGTAGAGTTGCTCTCTTTATTTTTAAAGTCTGATCGTCCTCAGCAGCTTGTTTGTTTTCCCCAGTAGAGTCTGATCGTCCTCAGCAGGTTATTATTCTTCCCCATCAGAGTATCGAGGGTCGTCCTCCTCAACCAGAGTATAAAGAAGTAATTCCCTAAGCGGAGTCGTTAAGGATCGTCCTCCCTAGCAGGATATAAAAGGTTTTTCCCGGCCAGAGTTGTGATTTGGCTCATCTTTCTTCAGCAAGTGATGTCTCCCCACGGAGCAGGGGGCAATTATTTGTTCCCCAGCTAGTCAGGAAACATGTGTTATCCCTTAGCAGGGTGGATGTTGACAATTACTTTCTCTCCCAAGCGGAGTCGTTGAGGATCGTCTTCCTCAGCAAAGTACAGAGGATTATATACCCAGCCGAAGTCGTGTTTGGAATGCTATTTCCCATCAAGTACTCAGAAGTTGATTGCTTTAAGGTGAGTGTTGCCGTGCCTCCAGCAGGAAGTTTGTGGACGAAGATGTTATTATCCCCACAGGGTCCTGGTGTCTACTTTCCTCGGTTGGTCAGAAAGTATAGTCTCGACGACAATGGTTTGATCTAGTACCCAGCAGGGTGAGGGTAAAGTTACTTCCCTAGCAGCAGATTAAGCTCATTTCCCCAATCAGAGTCTGGTGGTGAGTGGTATCCCCAGCAGGTCTTAAGGCCAATCGTTTTTGGCAGGCGCCGAAGCCAAGTTCTGAAATAGTAGGTCGTCCCCAGCGGTGGAATTTCCATCTTCAGTATTCATATCCCTCCCCAGTTGAGTGGGTATTCTCTCGGAGCTTCGTCCATCTCCAGCAGAGTTGTTGATCTTGATATTCCTCAACAGAGTGGATATCCTCTTGGAGTTTCGTCCATCTCCGACAGAATTGGTGATTGTGATATTCCCTAGCAGGGAGAAGTTTTCCTCAACAAGTTTTCCTTTGTTTCAGTGGCAATTTAGTTTGCCGTCCCTAGCGGAGTTGCTTCTGGTCTTCAGCATTTATTTTGCTGGGACGTCTCTTTTGCATTGCATAAGCATTTGTTTTGCATAGCATCCTCCCAAATGCCTAGCATTTCCACTTCATGTGGGGCATTACGGCAAAATTCAAACATATGCATCCGAAGCGTAAGCCAGGTTTGAGTTTTCCTTCGTCAGGAAAAGCTGGATTTCAGAGGTGTTGGGTTAAACAATATTTGATAGTTCCCCGGCAGAACGTTTTGGCCAGGATTGTTTATCCTTGATTTTGTTTGTACCCCTTCGTCCAGGTGGTCCTTTGGTTTATTCCCTCGAAATTTTTACCGTCAGACACTCGTCTGTGTTTCCTTCGGCACTCGTCCGTGTTCGAACCTTTTAAGCCAATGCCCGTCCGTATTGACTTTTGACACCCGTCCGTGTTCTTTCAGCACCCGTCCGTGTTTGAACCCTGTTTCAATGCCCGTCCGCATTGACATTTGGCACTCGTCTGTGTTTCCGTCAGCACCCGTCCGTGTTTGAACCTTTGATTTCAATACCCGTCCGTATTGACCTTTTGATGACACTCGTCCGTGTTGCCTTCCATTCCCCCAGCGAGTTTAATTCCCGATAAAGTTGCTTTACACCCTTTTCAGTACCCGTCCGTATTGAAACCTTTTACACCCGTCCGTGTACCTTTTCAGTACCCGTCCGTATTGACTTTTTACACCCGTCCGTGTACCTCTTTGATACCCGTCCGTATTGAACTTCCGACACTCATCCGTGTTGCATTTCAATCCCCAGAGAGGTCGCCTTGACTTTTTTTTTTTTTTTTTTTTTTTTTTTTTACACCCGTCCGTGTACCTTTTTTCAATACCCATCCGTATTGAAATCTCTTACACCCGTCCGTGTACCTTTTTCAATACCCGTCTGTATTGAATCCCTTTGGCACCCGTCCGTGTTCTTTCGGCACCCGCCTGTGTTTGAACTTTTGTTTCAATGCCCGTCTGCATTGACATATGGCACCCGTCCGTGTACCCCTTTTTTCAGTACCCGTCCGTATTGAACCTCTTTACAACCGTCCGTGTATCTTCCCAATACACGTCCGTATTTGATTCCTTGACACCCGTCCGTGTTCATCCCCAGCATAGCTAACACTCGTTTGTGTTTATTTCAAGACTTGTCAATACATTATTGGTTTCCAACACTCGTACGTGTTGTGACAGTGCAACATTTATTGCTTGTTCCCCAGTGGAGTCGTCCCTCCCTTGAGGATTGCAAATTTTAGGTTTCTTTTGGTATTCAATCTCCGTGAATCCTTGGAATGCATGATAGCCGTCACTATCATACCTTCAGGATCAAGTTGATTGAATAGGGGCAGCTGTAACACCCAAAAATTTGCCTTGTTGTTTTTAGCTAACTGGCTTATATTTCTTTTCATTTCTTGCATTAGCATTTGTGCATAGCATTGGTTCTTAGCATAGGATCAAGGTACTTGGTCCATATTCTCAAGTCTCAAGCTTCAAGGTGGCTCATGGGGTTCATCATGTCTTTTTAAGATCAAGCATGGAAAAAGATTGCAAGTGGATCTCTCCCTCCTATCCAGAGGGACCAATTAGGGTTTTTAAGATCAAGAGGGTTTCTTGAAGACTTTGGGGGTTCAAGCATGTTTTATGGCTTCCATATGCTCACAAGTGTTCATGGATGAGGGTGTGGTTATTGATTCATTGTGGAGGATGTTTAGTGGATCAGCTGTTTGTGAACTAAGCAAAAGTCAACTATGGAATTTTGAGGGTCTTTTCCTGGTTTTCAAGGTCTCACATCCTCATATGGCCTTTAATTGGCAAGATTCATGCCAATCATCAAGAATCAAGAGTTTGTGCAAAAGTTACTAAATTTGGAAAATGGCCTATAATTGAAACTTTCCATTTTTGGCAATTTTTCTTCCACATTCAACTTGATTTTTCATCATCAAGGAAGCTCCAAATGAATTTTCCTCCAACATGAAAGTTGAATATCTTTCTCTCCCATTTCCAAAAAGTACTAGAACATTTCCATATCATTTGTGGAACTCTAGTTATGGCCAAAACAATGCAAGGTGCTTTTCATGGATTCCTTATATGTCAAATTTTCCACCTTTTGCATTTTTGCACAAATGGACTTGTAATGTTCCCATTTGCTTCATGCCACATTATAATATCAAAATACAAGTCAAGAAGATCATTTGTGGCCTTTGAATCAATTCATGCCATGCCATTTTTCTCATTATTCTCACAAAGTGCAAAAATGCCAAATTAATTCAAAGCTTGCAAACCAAGAAAGTGTAAGGCCCAAAATCAATCCAGAAGTGGTATAGGAGTAAATTGGAGGTGGATTATGCTGAGAACAAGGGCTTCCCACGTGCAAATTAGTGGTGGTGGTGTAAAATGCATTTTTGCAATTTCACTCAAATCTCATTAACAAGAGTTCTAATCACTTCCTAATCTCAATCAGTGAACTAATCAAGAGTATATAACCTTATTCATACCCTCACAGCTAGGGTAGAGACTCACATTTGCTCAGTTTCCATTTTTCACTCTCCACTTTCTCATTTTCGTTTTTCCCTCTCCATAAGGTGTTTTTGAGAAATTCTTTCATATTTGGAATCAGTGAAGAGAGTAGAACCCGAATCAACCATCATCTGAAGCTCATACTGAGGTTTTCACCAAGCTCCATTCAAGAGGGTTCAAGTTCAAAACTCAAGATCTAGCACGATTCCAAGCTCTAGTTGCATTTATTTTGCAATTAGAGGTTCCAAGGACTTGATCTGCAGCTTTTGGAAGGCGTTCTTGTGATATTTTAAGTTCATCAAGATCTCAGGTTAGTGATTTTTTCACCATCACAGAACTTGAATTTTTGATATGCAAAATGATCTATGATGTGCACTGAACATGCTGATATATTTTATTTGAAGTTTGGACGTGTAATTTGTGAGATATGTGGATTTAAAGTTTAAGATCTAAACTTGTTTTCGTTCGATTCTCTTTATGTGTTTGTTGTTTGTTAAAATGGACTGGATATTCGTGATCCTTGCGTTTTTCTGAACAAAATGGTATACTCATACGCAAATTCTGGAAAAAGTCACGTCACAGCCACCGGAGAGGGTGGCCGGAGCCCTAGCTCCGGCGGTGGCCGGAAAACCAGTCCGACGAAGGTCTTCATGGAGAAGAAGCAATCTAGACCGTCCATGCATTGATCCTGCGTCCCACAATGCGCCACGTGTCCTTTATTTTCTGTTTTTATTTTATTAATTGCATGCTTTTCATTCATTGAGTTCTATCGTGAGCCTTCCAATTGTAGCCTCTTGTTTTCCTTTAATCTTGATCACACGGTTGGTATGGGGACAGCACATTAATGATGGCACATGCAAGGCACATGGCCGGTGCATGGTGTGCTACTTGCTTGTGTGGTGGCGCGTCCATGTGGTTGTGGTGTACCTGGGAGATCTGACCGTTGATCTTACCTACTTTTCCAATGTGTTGACTTTTAATATGCGTTGGATTGAACGTGTGGTGGGGATCATTTCAGATTGTTGACCGAATTACTATGCTCCCTCCTTTGACTTCGCTTGGGCTCCATTCTTTGGGCCTATACTTTTCACACCCCTGCTTCTGGGCCTGCTTGAATTCTAACTTGGTTTTCATTTCTTTTCACACCCCCCTTTTGTTACTTCATTTTATTTCTATTCCTTTTATTATTTGCTTTGCATTTCTATTTTCTAAAATTACTTTTGAGCATCTAAAAATCATATAAAAAATCATAGAACTTATTTTTTAGTCTTCTCAAATTTTCACATATTTTATTTTCGCATTTTTATTTTATTTTGGCATCTGTTTTAATTAATTGTTCTATTTCCTTTTCTTATTTGTTTCACTTGCACACACCAACTTGTGAAATTTATTTCTCCTCATCCATAATACATTTTGGATCCATTCTTTTTTCATCTGTTAGGTGACATATTAAATTGCACAAAAACATTTTTGTTTCATTTTTAAAACTTTTCCATATTGCATTTTGGTCCCTTTCTTTTGCATGTTGAATCATTGTTCTTATGTGACCTTTGTCCATTTGTTTGAGGTACTTGGTTTGTGAACTTTGGTTTGATATTTTTACACATGCTACTTGACTGAGTTAATCTATATTTGGATATCTTTTGGGATTTTATTAATCCACTTTGCTATTTTTGGTTGAGTGTTGTTTGTGATGCAAGTTTGGTTGAGGTATACTTTGGTACTTGATCTAATTTGGATGCATTTGCTCACTTGTGATGGAGTGATGCTTAATATGTTTTTATGGTATAATCATGTACTGTTTGAGCTTACTTGTGGCCTTGGAATCATATCTTTTCACTCATTTTTCTATTTGTTCTTGATTTTACAAAGTGTTGTTATTTTGACTTGAGTTTTGTGGATGTCTTTCTCACTTTCGTGGCATGCTTTGAATGTGTTGCTTGATGATTAATCTTGTATGACTTGAGTTTGGGTTTGATATGACATTGATGTATATGCTACTGCCTCTTGAGTTCTATACTTGTTTTTTATGTTACTTGATCATTGTTGGATGCATTTGGTTTGGATTATGTGATGCATATTATCCCTTTTGCTTTGTAACTTCTTTGGTGCATCATATTGCATAATGTGAACCTCTTTTGCATATGTGGATTGCTAATGATGATATGATGTGAGTTCTGGTCTTGTTTCATTTTCATCTTGTCTCTTTCATTTCACTTTGGTATGAGATCCATGTGTGTTTATTTGTGCATTTAATTCAAGTGTGCTTGCATCCTTCCATGTTTACCTTTGCATGATTACTTGAAGTGATTTGCATTAATCTTTGAAACATGTTGATCGTTATGAGTTGGACATTTATGATGTGATGTACTTGCTGCCCCATCTTGTATCTTATCTTCTCCTTCTCTTTCTCCTTCTTCTCTTTCACTCTTTTCATCCCTCGAGTCTCAAGACTTGTTTAAGTCTTGGACTCCTTCCCCATTAGAGCTACCTAGTCCAACTTAATTTCTGATTAAGCTTGGAGTAGGATTAGCATTAGGTTAGGTAGTTGCTCCTTTCCTAAACCTCACTAACCCTAGGACCTCCATGCATGATAACATTAGGACCCTTAGTATCCCCTTAGAGTTTCCTTGTGTCTTCTCTCTTCTCATCTCAAAAGAAAAGCAAAAATACGTAATAAAAGTTAACGTGTATTGCGCTTGAGCCTTCTATGTGGGAAGTGGAGAGCGAGGGGCTTCCTCTCATTCTTCTAGGATACTAGTGTACGTCCTGTTGGGGACGATGCACGAAGTATTCGTTCCTATGCTTAAAGACTTTGGTGCAATGCAAGTTATGAACTAACTTAAAACACTTCTGTCTAAAAAACTCAAAACAAACAATAACGTCTTTCCTTCGGGAATTCTTTTCTCACCTCACTCACTCTCAGCGTACGAACGCGCTTCTACTCGTTCTCTTGCAAGACGGTAACGCCTAAGTCTCGATTCAGCGAGCTGCAACACCTGAGCTAGAACGTAAGCCGTTCCCTAAAAAACACAATCCACCCCTAGTGAGGGGAACTACGTCGCTCTGATTCTCACGTGCGAGTGAGATACGTAGGCAGGAGATCGTGCGAGATCTCTCCGAGCACATTTCTTTCACAACCTTTCTTTATCACCTCTTTGTTCCTTCCGACCTCGTTTGGTCGAACTACGACTGCTCTGATTTCCTCCTTCTCGTCCGATTGAGGATACGTAGGCACAAGACGGCAATGTCTTGGCGAGCAACCTTCCCCCATAGTTCCCGTCCGAACTACGTTGACTCTGACTTTCCCATTGCACTGAGGGAGTACGTAGGCCTAGGACAACGATATCGTCCTATCGAGTCACTTTTTTTTTTTCTTCTTTTTTTCTTCTTCGTTTCTCCTTTCTTTTCGTTCTCGTTTCTTCGCCGGTCCAGTAGCAGTGGAGTTCCAGATGACGACACCCTCTGATGCAGACAACAAGCGTGGATCCCATCGAGTACGATGGACGTGTTGGGTGCTAACACCTTCCCTTCGCGTAACCGACTCTCGTACCCGTTCTCTTGGTCGCGTGACCATGCTCTTTCCTTCCTCTTCAGGTTTATGCAGTGTTTCCTTTCCCTCTCTTGGGATAAATACACATTGCTGGCGACTCTGTGTTTTCCGCGCCACTCTCGCGTTTGTACCGTTGGATGCGAATCTTTCGGGAGCGACAGTAAGGGCAAGTCTGATCCACTTTGAAGCAAAAAGGCAGATTCTTCGGTATTGTAAGAGGTGACCTGGTTTGGATGTGCCCCTTGATCAATAATAGTGGAAACAGTTATGCGTACAACATTGGTATAGGGTTAAACCCTGGTGGTCGCGTTGTACGGTTGTTGTTATACTGAGGACGAGCCTGCTGAAGAGGCTGTTGTGTCCTTTGCTAATATTGTTGTTGATTCGGTTGGCTCTGACCAACCTGAGGTTGATACGTTGGAACATGCGCATGGTTGATAACAGGAGTTACAGCTACTACTGGTTGGTAATGTCGCCTTTGCTTTTCGAGAGAGATATTGCCAATATCTTGGTCTTTTTTCTTAGGTAAAGTACTGCCGTATCTTTTGGTACTGCTTGATGGTCAACATCTTTAATTAAACGTCCTTCTCGGACAGCTTCCTCAAGATGAACTCCCATGCCCACCATCTCGGTGAAGTTACTGGGCGCACTGGCGACCATTCTGTCGTAGTAAAACGAACTTAAGGTTTTCAAGAAGATCTTTGTCATCTCTTTTTCCTCAAGAGGTGGACAAATTTAAGCGACAATTTCACGCCATCTCTGAACATATTCCTTGAAAGTTTCCTTGTCCTTCTGCAACATGGCTCTGAGTTGATCTCTGTCTGGTGCCATGTCCAGGTTATACTTATATTGTTGAAAAAAGGCAGCGCCAAGATCTTTGAAAGTGAAGAACTTAGTGTGGTTTAAACCCATGTACCATTTGAGTGAGGCACCGGTTAAACTATCCTGGAAGTAACGGATCAGTAGCCGCTGGTTCTCTGTCTGTGTTGACATCCTCCAAGCGTACATCACCAAGTGACATTAAGGGCAGGAGTTACCCTTGTATTTTTCAAATTCGGGCACGTTGAATTTGAGCGGAACTTTCACATTGGGGACCAAACAAAGGTCTGCGGCGTCCTTACCGAATAGATCCTGACCACGAATGGCTTGCAGTTCCTTCTGCATCTCCAAGAACTGTTCCTAGAATTCCTTCATTTTATCATTCATACTCTCATTTCCACCAGAAGGTATATATGGAATTTGTCCTTCCGGGACAGTGTGTACCACGGGTGGTGGTATAGTCATTACGGCAGTGACTCTCGGTGCTTCCCTTTCCCGAAGTTTGTAACCTTTAGAAGTTGCTGTCATGCCCCTTGCATCTTCGCTTTCCCGAAGTTTGTAACCTTCAGGCCCAGCGGCTCCTGCTGTAGTTTTCGGATCTTCCATGATCGGCGAAATATATCCTTCCGGGATATAGTTGAGTGGCATGCCCCAGGGACGATCTTTTGGCATGTTATACCGAGGATCATACTTTTCCACTATGGGCGTAGATGTGATCTCTGAGATCACAGTCCTTTGTTGTTGTATCTGGGCTGCTGCCAGAGCTTGCATGTCATTGTGAAGTTTCTTCATATCTTATTTCAGAGTGTCGATTTCTTCTCTCAAATCTTTATTCTCTTCCTCGAGATCATCCATTTTCTTTTGTTGATTGACCCGAGTATTATACGAATGAGACAGTTTGACTCTAGAATCGAGACACAAACGTGAGATTCATAGGGAAGAAGAATGCGTTAGGTGAGAATGATGAATGATATGCAATGATTAATATTAATAAATTTTTTATTTTTGTTTAATCAAAAGAAACTTCAACAATTGGATTGCAAATATCATACAGTGGAAACCCCGTTTTATTGAATTCAAAGATTGCGGAAATAGAAATACAGTAATTACAAAATGCTGTAAAAGGAAATGTCTAAACTTATGGATCTTGAGTCCGCTCTGAGGAGAGCTCCGGTGCTGGTTTTGGTATTTTCTTTTTGTTTGACCGGGGCTCTTGAGTCGTTGTCGGGTTATCATTCCTTTGCCAAGTGAAAGGAGCGAGCAAATTCCTTTGGTCTTCTTGATTCTCTAGAGCATGTTGCTCTAAAATCTCAATCAGAGCATCTTTATCTTTTAACAGTTGCTGTATTTTGTTACACTCCACGTTGAGAATGCGGTATTTGTTCCACCAAGACCTCTTCTCCTGTTAAACTTTGGCGAGAGTAACCTGAAGTTTTTCCGTATCAGACATAAAATAAAGGACAGATTCCCTTAACGAAAGAACTTCTTGATGAGGGTAAGGCATCCTCAACTTAAGAGCTCTAGTTTGTACCCAGTGGAGATAAGGCTCCACAGAGATACAGTCCGGTTTTCCTAGAGACTCACTTCCTTTCCTATGAACATGTTTCCAAGCATGCACTATTTCTGTCTTTAGTGCCCTGTCATTTTCTCCTTCCTTGAAGAAAAGACCTTCCAGATGAGCATTACACGGGACATGCCTAATCGGGTATCCGAATTGATGACGAACTAAAACTGAATGATAATTGATTCCTCCTTTAATTCCTATGAGGGGTACATTAGGGAAGTTTCCACAATGGTCAATGATCCTGATCCCGTCATAGATTCGATTATACCAATCGATGTCAGAGTTGGTAAGAGACATGATTCTTTGCGACCAACGTAAAGCATTCTTTTGATCCTAAAAAGCAGCAGACTTGGGTAAATAGGAAGTGAACCATTTGTATAGCAGGGGTACACAGCATGTGATCATTCCTCCGCTGTATAAATTCTGAAAGTGTACAAAATGATAAGCATCTGCGAGCAAGGTTGGTATGGGGTTTCCAATTAGAAAAATCTTAATGGCATTGATATCAACGAAGCTATCAATGTTGGGAAACAAAAATAACCCGTAGGAGAGCAAAGCAAAGATGCTTTCGAAAGCAGGTACATTCCCTATACTAGCAAAGTACATGACTTTCTTTATCAAAAACTAGGCTGGAAAACCTTGGATTCCACCCTTAATGGTCATGTGAGTCCTGACTTCTGACTCGTCCAAATAAATTGCTCTTGCAATGGTTTGATCCTTTGGAATTTCTTCCAGTCCAGAAAAGGGAGCTTGGTCAGTGATAGGTAAATCAGTCAGGTGAGAGTACTCCTCCAATGTTGGTGCTAGCTGATAATTCGGGAACGTGAAGCAGTGATAGACCAGATCGTAGAACTGGATTAGCGTGGACAGAATTCCTTCAATTACATGGACCCTTAACAGAGACATCAATCCTCCATACTTAACTCTGAAAGCATCAGGGTTGGTGATCATCCTCGCCAAATCTCTTAAATCCTCTAATTTTGGAACCTTGAAGGTATACTTGTGAGTTTTTCTTCTACCGAAATCCATAACACAATCTTTCTCTCTGACATTTGCAATCATTGTCTCAGTTTAATTTGAAAAAGAGAGACTAGAAGAGAAAATTTTTCTTTGTTTTAAATGTTTTTTAATGAAATAAATACATGAATGCAGCACATAAAAACATAGAAAAAACATGGGGTCAAAGGTTCGGTGTCATGAAGTCAAGGCTTTACCCATCCCCAAAGGTTATACTGGTGATTTTTTGTACCTGTATGCAAAATCATTGACCCCTCTTGGGATAACAACAGCAGGCTAGTTCACCTGAGCGAGCTGATGTATCTTAGAGTGGTCTCAAATGAGGGTAGTATCACTTGACAACTATTCCGATAGCTTACGCTCTACAAAATAGTAACATGGTCTTAGTCTACTAAAATCCTCAGTTTCACGGACAACCTAATCGAACAATCTGCTTTCAACAGCCGAAGACGTATAGGCATTAAATCCGCAAAGGGTATCTCGACTGATTCGATGGTCTACCGGACCTCTTATTTGGGAGACACTCCCTGTAAGATTACCCATCTCGTGCTATAACCTATCTTAGGTGTATACTCAATCTTTCCAGATGCGGCATCACCTGCAGTCCCATTAGCAGAAAAATAAACACGGATATCAAATAGGAAAAGCGATATATATATATATATATATATATATATATATATTCATTCCTAAAGCTAACATCCTAGACCTCTTAGGAGCTATAATAATCCTAGTCTTAAACAATAAAATGACTCCCCAGTGAAGTCGCCATTTTACTGTAGCGAGCGATTTTTGTCGGTGACGCGACCACCTTATCGCTGGATTTTTCCTCACTGTAATGATAGGAGGGGGTGCTACTTTCTGATTTCTTATTTATCCCATGAAGCTGAAAGGGAAAGGGAAGGTATCTAAAACTAACCTTGCATGCGAATGTCTAACAGGACAAACGCTTAAAGTGATTGGGGGGTCCGGGGTCAGGTTATACAATGGGGAGTTGTCAATTACCCATCCTATATGTGGTTATCCACAGGATATTAGCTTTAGATTTTGCTTTGTACTTGATGGTGTTTATCTGTTAATGGGTTGGGAAAGTATGAGTGAGTGAGTTTTTGGTGATGTTTTTGGTAAGGTGCTGGACCTAAGTTTTGATTGGTGTATAAAGGTACTGGACCTAGAGTTTTTTATTAGTAAGCTCGCTAAGATTTCGCAATCTTATGCCTACGTATTCCCGTTTAAACGAAACAGGGAAATCAGAGCAATCGTAGTTCCTCCTATTCTAAGGGAGGAAAAAGATGTTTTGGTGTCTCGTTCAAAGCCCAAGACAGAGGCTAAACGGAGTATTTGTGTCTTGTTCAAAGCCCAAGATTGAAGCTAAAAGGTTGACTGAAAGAGAATTTGTCATCTCTAAAGAGGGATTGTTGATTTTTATGTACCTTGATCAAAGCCCAAAGTTGAAGCTAAGAGGTTGATTGACTCCACTGGGAAGTCCTTATACAAAGCCTAAGAGGAGGCTGTATGAGACTGACTCAACAAGAGAGTGAATATATTGGTGTCTTGTACAAAGCCCAAGACGGAGGCTAAAAGAGACTAAATCTTTGGGGATATCCTTATATGAAGCCTAAGAGGAGGCTAACTCCACTGGGGAGGTACTTATCTGTCTTGTATGAAGCCCAAGATTGAGGCGAAAAAGGGTTTGACTCAACAAGAGAGTGCTCTTATCTGTCTCGTACGAACTCCGAGATTGATGCAAAAAAGGGGTGACTCAACAAGAGAGTGCTTTTTATCTTTCTCGTACGAAGTCCAAGATTGAGGCTAAAAAGGGTTGACTCAACAAGAGAGTGCTTTTTATCTGTCTCGTACGAAGCCCGAGATTGAGGCTAAAAAAGGGTTGACTCAACAAGAGAGTGTTTTTTATCTGTCTCGTACGAAGCCCGAGATTGAGGCTATAAAGGGTTGACTCAACAAGAGAGTCTGGAACGTGATTGACTCAACAAGAGAGTCTGAAAAGTGGTTGACTTAACAAGAGAGTCTGAAAAGGGGATTGGCTCAACAAGAGAGTCTGAAAAGTGGTTGACTCAACAAGAGAGTCTGAAAAGGGTTAGCTCCGCTGGGGAGAATCATTGTACAAAGCCCAAGAGGAGGTTAACTTTCCTGAGGAAAAGATCATTATACAAAGCCTAAGAGGAGGCTATCTTATGCTGGGAATTATTGAGATCCCGAGGCATGTCCAAGTGGGGAATCAACTCTTGCAGGGGAATCCAGAAGAGTTGATGGATCAGACACCTTGAGGTTCAGATTTAGGATAGTGTTATACTGATGATAAACTGACCATGGCTGGGGAATTTTAGGAGAGTGACTGGGTTTTAGAACCCACAAGTTTTAACTCTGCTGGAGATTAATCCAGAATCCGGGGTTTCTTCCTATGTTTGTAGGGAACTTGAGAATGTCTTTGAGACTCAAGGAGATTTAGACTGTCCAAGTCTATTAGTGTGGTCTATCTTTGTACAATGCCCAAGAGGAGGCCGACTCATTTAAGGGATGAGTATCAACCCTAAAATTGGTCTGAGGGCTTTTGGTGACTCTCTTTAGAAAGACAGCTCTAGCAAAGGATGACTAAGTTATGTCCTATACCTCTAAGAGTTCGCGAGGAGCCTTGTACGAAGCCCAAGAGAAGGCATGAGAACTTTTAAGAAGCCGACGGGTCCTTGTACAAAGCCCAAGAGGAGGCGAGGATGCTTTTAGGAAGCCTGTGGGTCCCAAACCAAGAAAAGTTCAAGAAATGCTATTCACAAAGAATAGATCATTTAGTGAAAGTTATGAGGTTTGAAGAAACTCAGGAGATGCTATTCACAGAGAATAAATCAACTCCGGGGAGTAGAATTTCTTTGACAATTTCTAGGGGTGACAGTATGAGAAAAGGCTCACCGAGAATACTGCCTTTCTCTTTGTTCCATATTGATTAACCCCAAGAGAAGGGAATACTGTATCTGGAAATCCTATGGGGATCTAGTTTTGACTGTATTTAAGAGTGACCAACATGGCTTTACCTAGTTCTAGACCTAGTTGCCGGGGAAAACTCTAAATAACTATACTAGTATATATACAGTTGATATATGACAAGTATTTAAAGGAGTATGAAAGAAGACTAACCATGCGCAGCTTCCCACAATACAGTTATATATATTGACATGTATTTAAAAGAATGAAAGAAGACTAACCATGCGTAGCTTCCCATAATACAGTTATATATATTAAAGAGAGTAAATGAAAGCGGATAAAAATTTACAGGTGAGCAAGCTTTAATGCTGTTTTGTTAGTTGTTCAAAGAAATTAAAGAAAGTTTTTGATAACAACTGTATATTTGAATCTAAATCAAAAGGGAAATTGTTTTGAAATGATTGTTGGGGCTTATACTCAAAGAGAGGCCCAAGGTTTAACAGTGATCGCACCGTTGTTTTGAATATCGTATCGGGAGAATTCTACCTCCCCCCTCCCCCCCCGCCCCCAATTTTACCTGGCACCCCTCATATTTTAATAATGGCAAAAATAGCCCTTAATATTTTACAAGAAATATTCAGAACAAATTCCCGGTAGTTTTAAAAAAATTTCCGGTATGGATAAAAATTCCCGGTAGTTCATCTGAAATTACCGGTATACCAGTAATTTAAATTTCCTGGTACGTATTAAAAATCCGGTTATTACTGAAAAGTGCAGTTTGGTACCAGGAATTTCACATCCATTGAAATTCCCGGTAGCTATAGTTTTAGGGTTTTTTTACCGGTCCAGATTTTGCCGACAGTTTTGTATGGTTGTGATTGCACCGACACTTTGTGCGGGCCAAAATTGATGCACGTCTGTATAAATAGGGGTTAGGTCTTGTGGTAAAACAAATATGAAAAAAATGGCTATTCTAGCATTTTTGATTAAGGCAGAAGTTTACTTCAAGAGAGCTTCTCGACCTGTCGAATTCATGCTTCCCGACGACACAACCTCCTTTGCCGGCCTGACTTCGAAGTTGAAGGAATTGTTGCCTGATGGTGACAATAGAAAGGTGTTGAAGATCGAGTTTCGGGAGGATTGGGGGGATGGTAGTGTGAAATACAACCTAATTGAGCTGAAGAATGATGAAGACGTCATCAAAATTTGGAGATCATTTCGCCGTAGGCTAACAAGGGGTCCGATGGAGTTAGATGTGCAGCTTTCAAGATCAGTTGATGAAATAATGGAGATGCTGAAACGCCCTGAAGCATCTGGTAGTGTTTAGGTTATTAATATTGATTAATTATGTTGTAATGTTAGGTTTTTATTTGTTTAAGTTGTTTACTCAAGATCACTGCAATGTAAGAGTTTAAATGAAGGTATAATAATAATATATTGTTCTGCCATAATATACATATAATACAAAAATATACATATAATCTAAAAAATACAAATAATACTAAATAGGCCCCCCACAGGCTAAGTGTGCAATCCTAGCTAATCCAGCAGAAACACTGCCATCAGGGTCTACCAAGCCCATGAGCTCATCAGCCACCACTACTATCATCTGAAAGCGATGCGTGTCATCAGGGTGATGTGTTGGAGGAGAAGGAGGAGGTGCGTCATCAACAGGCTCCTGGCCACCAGAAGGTACATCCCCAGAAGGTGCACCCTCAGCCGGCGGTGGAGTGATGCGTGGATGTGATACGGTGAGATACCACTCTAAGTAGCCATCCTCACACTGCGAGGGATACTGAACAGGTGCAGATCGAGCTATGATGGCACGACCGGAACTGAGGAAGTGCGTCTGAAACCACCGATCAATACCTTCAGAGGGTGTATCTGGAACCGGTGGTGGTCGCGTCTGAATGTATCCATACTGGCGCAAACATCTCTCTGACAGGTGTCTGGCAACCAAAGTCTCCCACCTCATATAACCGGAGTATAATGACGACTCCTCGAACTCACGGACGTCTCTATGATCATCGTAGGGTGTCTATATGACATCCTCTACGGTCAGCTCATCCAGTCTCCTCTTGTACTCAACTATGCCTCCCGGGTGTTTCTGCCTCGCCCTCCACCTCTTCGCCTATGGCTCGGTCGAAGTATATGGCTGGATCCTCCTATCGCATATCCTAGGGAAATTCTCATAGATCCAGCACTGAGATCACAACAAACAATAAATTAGAAATAGTATGATTTAAAAAAAATAGAATGACAATTAAGAACATGAATTAAGATATACCTGTAACAAACTAAGATACCCAGCAAGCTTCCTCGTCTCAAACCGGGTCGCCTCCCCGAGCGCATGATATAACTGAGTCAGAGCTGCACAACCCCAAGCCCAGTTATGCGTCTCCAGATCGCTGAAGAGGCACAGATAGCGAGCATCCACATACGTACCAGACTTGTCCGCAAAGAGAGTACATGCTACTACATGCAGCATGTACGCCCTAGCGGCAGCCTGATAACTACCAGCAGCAACAAGCTCGTCGTACCTATCACGGAGCCACCACATGCGTAAGTGAGCACCTCGTGTATTGGTGAACTCCTGATACACCACTGCCTCAGAAAGACACAGATCGCAAACAACCATCGCATGTGCCTAGGACACACTCATGATAGGGGTCGTCCAGAATCTACCGCCGATAGGGAGATGAAACAAGGAGGCGACATTATCTAAAGTCACAGTCATCTCTCCGAATGGGAGATGAAATGATGACGTCTCCTTGTGCCACCTCTCGACGAAGGCACTCAGCAGATCTGCATCCAACATGGTCAGGGAGCAGTTCCCAAAATGCAGCAGGTCAAACTCCTCCACGATCTTCTTCACAGCAGTAGGGAAGGGAATACTCGGGAAGTTCTTCATCTTCGCTCCGTGTGACTGGACCCTCAGTACAGGTCATACCTGTGACACCAACCATTAAACAACTTTGTTAATACATAAACAATTTATGTATAAATAAACAAAACTTAAAATTAAACATAAAAACTATATACCTGGCCCTGCCATAATCGTAATGCTACATGCTCACTGTACTCTGTAAGCACAGACATATCTATGGGCCCACCAGGGAATCCTGCCTCAGTGTGTACCGATGGCTTGGTTGAAGGGACCGTGACATCGGTCTTAATGGTCTCCTCAACCCCTCTTGTACCAGCAGCCGCTGCTGTACCAGCAGCCTCTCCTGTATCAGCATCACCCACCTCCTCACCCTCACCCTCAGCTGCCACTCTAACATCAGTATCCTCTACCACATCCCTAATAGCAGTCTCCACCAGAACACCTCCAATAATAGCCTCCTTCGGCTGAATAACATGGACGTCCGCATCTGTGGCCTGCACTGAAGAAAGACCTCCATGTCGCCTAACGGCGCGAGGTATCTGAAAACGCCTCCGCTGCTCGGCCATCCGCTTCCGGTGTGAATCGGTTGGGACCACCCGTCCAGCCCGTACATGAGCAGACTCATCATCAGGAGCAGCAGCTGTAGCCCTACCCTTACCAACTCCTGCCAAATCACGCGTTCTCCCAGCGATACTACCTTCACCGCCTCTGGTTTTCACTAAAAAAAAAAGATAAAAAATAAAACAAATATAGCATAACTACCGGAAATTTGAAATTCCTGGAAAAACCAAAAAATCAAAACTACCGGTTTTTTTGAAATAATCGGTGAATATTACCGAATATTTGAAATTCCCGATTAGAAAATACCGGGATTTATAAAATTACCGGTACTATTCACCGGTTATTTCAAAAAACCCGGGAAATCTTGTAAAATTGAAATCTCCATTAGGTAAATAAAATTCCCGGTATCGTCTGTGATTTTGAAAAATACGTGTCTTTACCGGTTTTTTGGAAATGCGAGAATGTTTTTTTTAGGGTCACTGATGTCTTTTCACTAGTTGTGTGGGGGTGCCAGGTATAATTGGGGGGGGGGGTGCCAGGTAGAATTTTCTCGTATCGTGAC
This sequence comes from Lathyrus tuberosus, assembly GCA_022829125.1. Lineage (NCBI taxonomy): Eukaryota > Viridiplantae > Streptophyta > Magnoliopsida > Fabales > Fabaceae > Lathyrus > Lathyrus tuberosus. The sequence goes on from JALAZF010000103.1 coordinate 6,720,061, forward strand.
TTATACAACGACTGAGGCCTAAAGAGGTTTTCTGTACAAAGGTATGGGTCTTACAACTCAAGGAGAGGCCCAAAGATTATTTTGAAAAAAGAAAGATGGGACTTACAACACGAGGGTAGGCCCAGATGGTTTCTTTGAAAAAGGCGATCGCGCTGAGGTTTTTGGAAACACAGTGGGTCTTATACAATGTCTGAGGCCCAACAAGGTATCTTATTTACAAGGAATGGGTCTTACACTCTATTAGAGGCCCAAAAGTGTTTTTGTACAAGTGATGGGGCTTACAACTCAAGGAAAGGCCCAAGTGATTTTAAACTGGTGATCGCGCCGAAATTTTTTATCGTGTCAGGACTTATACAATATCTGAGGCCCAAAATGGTTTTGGTTAAAGGGGATTGGGTCTTACACTCTATTATAGGCCCATGAGTGTTTGAAAACGATTTGTGAGGGTGAAAACCAAAGAAACCCTAATTTTATCATTTTTAAAAGTAAATTCTTAAAGAAAATCAATAAATAATGATAAAATACCAAATAAGCTTGAATAAACAACTTGTGATTTTTGGTTGAGATTTGAAAAATGAGGTTTTAATCACAAGATGAATTAAAACTCATTTGGTTTTTATTTTCAAGATAAAAATCCACTTTTAAAAGTGTTTAAAACAATTAAAAATGAATTTATTTACAAAAATATCAACTATATTAAAAAATTAATATAAATCTGATTTTTTTGTGGAATAAAATATTTTAACATTTTTGTGATTTTTTTCAAAAAGAACCAATAAAAAATCATTAAAATTGAGTGAGTTATTAATTTTCCAAATCATTTAAAATATAACATGAAAAATAATATAAAGTGGAAAAAGTGATAAAAAAGAGGTCTAGGCGAGGGGGATTCGAACCCCATACCTTCCACTCGCTCAATACACACAAACGAGCTTATCAACCATTGGGGCGCAATGCCAATTCATTAAACATATGGCAAGGGAAAAATATAAGGCAAGTTTGGTTTGAAAACCTGAAGAATGGCGCCATGGCCATCTTCTTCCTTGGGCCAGATGCGTGAATCTCTCTATCTCACTCATTTCTCAACCATTTGACATGATTTAAACACCAAATTCATGCATTTTTTAACAAGGAACATGATGGCAATATTTGATTTCATTTATTTTCAGTGTGTAGCAAGTTACATGAACATGAATGTATGAACCCTAATTTTGCAAAAGCAATCGTGCAGACATGTTTGTGAGTGCTATGATCAATTTTTTTGAGGAGAAACACTCAATATATGATGATAAGCAATTGGCAAAAGTATCATGCGAGGAAATATGCATGGATCATGTTATGAGAGTTTGAGGCTTACCTGGCTGCAAGAAGAATTGGAACTCTGCACAAAGTGTGTTCCAGAAGTAATTTGAGGACCTCTACAACTTCACTGGATGGTATAGAGTGGATTGTAAGCCTTGGAAATTTTTGAAACTCCTTAGATCAGATCATGGTATCCCAATTGTATAATGGCTAGGTTGAAGATTGATATTTTGATTCAGGTGTTTCAGAAGTGGTTTAGGTGTTTATACAACTTCTATACATCATATGCGATGTGTTAGAAGTGATGGTTTAAGTTGCTTGGCTCTGCAACTCAAAACCCGATAGCACTTGCTCAAAAACAAATAATTTTGGCACTTAAGGAGAAAATGAGAGAAAGCAATGTTGTAGGCTGCTTTGGTGTGATTTGAATGATCAGTTAGGACCTCTATTTATAGTAGAGGAGTTGTGTTGAAGTGGTTCTATTGAAGCCCAGAGGATAAGGCCATGGTTTAATGGTCCTGGCTTGGCATAAATGCCTCTCGCACTAGGTGTAACAGTTGCCCCAAATAGCTCAGCTATGGTCTGACAAATTCCACATTCTGGAGTCTTCTTATTGATGGATTATGAAGGCAGCTTGACTGATCATAAAGGGAATGTTGAATATTCACTATTTGCTCATAAATGCACATTGGATTCCAAGCATTTTCTCTTATGCTCATGCTCCCATTGGCTGGCCTTGAACTGAATTGGTAGGTGGTGCAGAGCTTGTAGTCATCAAAGTGAGTGCAGCAGGTCTTGTGATTAATGCTCTTTGGATAAGAATCAAGTTCATCAAGTTATGCAACAAAATTTGTTCCAAAACAGTTGCAACAAGGCATGTTTGGTCATGGATTTCTCTTGGCTCAAGTTGAATCAATTCATGCTAATAAATTTTTTGAATTCTTAGCAACATTTGCAATAACATTGATGTTTACAATTGGAGTTGATTTCCCTTGCAACTATGTGAAAAAACCTCACAAGTTTTGGTGTTTTCAACAAAATCTGTCTTGGACAAAAATTTGTCTAAGTGTTGAAAAAATGCAATTTTCCTATTTTCAGCCATTTTGATCACTCCAAAGTTTAAAATCCATGATGAATTGGAATGAGGTGTAGTTAACACTTTTAAAGTACGCCATGAGAGCTACAAATCCATCTTTGGACCATCCAAAATAGTTGCTTGGATCTCAAGTTATGGTCCTTGGAAGTTGGTACCCTAGCCATTTTGTTTCATAACATAGAAAAATTCTAAGTTTTTTATGGTTACCCCTTTTACAAGTTATCTCATTTTCTTTGATTTTTCTTGATGAATGATGATTCCAATCACACATTAACATCATTTTAGGGTTAAGTAACCTTGGTTGACCAGAAAAATCAAAAAGTCAAACTTTGACTTTTTGTACAGTTGACTTTTTCAGCAGATGAAATCTAAACTGTGTGATCCTCTATGAAATCAAGTCCTTGACCTAAATCAAACTTAATAGATGGATTCCATAGGTGTTGTAGGGTGTATGGAATCATGTCCCAAGGTTTGGGAGCATGTCCTGGTCAAAAGTCAAAGATACAATTGACTTTTTCTTTAAAACCCTAATTGTGGTTCAGATGAAATTGAAACTTGTGAATCAAGCTTCTTGGATCAATCGATTGTTGTAAATGGATCAATATGGTGTATTGGAGACCCTCAAATCATGTCTTGAGGTCTTGGCTCATGCTTTGTCCCAAAAGTCAACTTAGGGGTGAATTAGGTCAAGAAACCCTAACTCCTAATTTTTTATAAATGCATCCCCTGAGGTTAAATTGACTTGGTGATTGGGTTCATGAGGTCCCTTGGAGTATCTAGGGTTATGCTTTGAAGCATTGGCTCATGCCCAGAGGAAAATTTCCATCTGGAGGCCCTGGTCGACCAAAACCCTAATTTGGTGACACTAGCGATCTTGAGGCTTGATCCACTTGGAATGCTGCAACCTTGTGCTTGATTCTTGATGTGGGATTCCTCTTGATCCTTTATAGGTGTTGGAGAGGTTAGACAAGTTGAAGATCATGTCAATTCTTGATTGATCTTTTGTCTAAATGCTCAGAGAGGGCTTGAAACCCTAATTCTTATTTGTGGTAAATGCTCACCCATCTTTGGGGAGACTGATGGGGCATAATGGTTCATCCATATTGTGGTGATGATTTACACAATGATGGGAAATCTTGGTGGTCAAAATTTGGGGTATGACACTGTGAAAGTCTTAATCAAGTGGATTGATTAAGCATAAGTCTTGTATCATTGGGATACAAGCAAGGAAGTATCAAGCCAAGATGCTTGAGCCACGTAAGTCTCTTTCTAGGAGCTTGAGCAGTGAAAGTCTTAATCAAGTAGATTGGTTGAGCAGGAAAGTCTTGAGCCATTGTAACTTGAGCAGGATAGTTTGGTGCATGGAATTAGGAGCAGTAAGTCTTGGCCAGTGGGGTGCAAGCAGAGAAAGGATTGTTTCATGTGACCTGGAGCTGAAGTCTCGGGCTTGAGCAGGAATGCTCAGTGCATGGAACTTGGAGCAGTAAGTCTTGGCCAGTGGGGTGCAATTAGAGAGGATCGTTTCATGTGACTAGGGGCAGATGTCCTGGGTGAGGAGCCTGAGTAAGGAAGTCTTGGGTGTGGAACCTGAGCAGGAAGTCTCGAGTGAGGAGCTTGAGCAGAAGTCTTGGACCATGAGTCTGAGCAGGTGTAAAAGTCTTATGCAGAATACATAAGCGATTGTAATCATGTTTTGAATATAGTGAAAATCTCTTATGAGGTAAGGGGACTGAAATACTCTCAGTTAGGGAAGGAGCTAGTATAAATCTTGTGTCTTCTGCTATTATTTATTTGCTTTTGTTAACATTCCGCTACTAAGAAATAACCAGAATCTGAACACCAATTTAGATTCTGAACTCTAATCAGATGCAAACTAAGAAAACGGAAAACACAATTCAATCCCCCCTTCTTGTGTAATTTTCTCACCTTCAATTGGTATCAGAGCATGGTCTGTGCTTAACACTAAACAGTGGCGCGAATAATGATCCAATAGGAAAAGTATGTCTGTTAAAGACTTTCCTTCATGAAGGAATTAGGCGCCACATGAAAAATATTATACTATTTTTCCTACCATATTCCAAGGGTGATTACACTGAATTTAAATGATGGAAAAAACAAAACATATTTTAACTCATTGGTATTGATAAAAGGGGTTCTGAAGGTATATAGAATATTCTTTCAAAAGATATTACTATAGAAGTTGATGGTGTAGAGATAATCTTTTTGAAAGCCTCTATCACTAGCTCAGAAGAAGCTTATTGAATATCTTAAGAAGTAGTTGCATTATGGTAGGTGCTCTATCTCACTTCTGAGTATATCAACATCATTGATATGTCTGATGCTCGAACTATCTCTGAATTCTCGTGCTCAGATTTGTGGGAATCAGTTTTTGAAGCTTGTCTAGTTGCACTTCATCTAATCTTTCAAGCAAATTCTGAAAAGATTTATTTAGATTCAAACCAGAGGTCATAGTTATTCAAGAAGTCATACAAATTGAATTTATTGTGGTCTGTTGGTTTATCTTGCAAGCTTGATTCCTTGAAGTATCTGATGATAAGGAACTTATGCTTCTTATCAGAAGTACTTCTTAATCAGCTGGATGGTCATAATATCTATTGACAGAAGAGTAACTTCAAAAGCATTTGAAGTATGTGTACTTCAACTGATCTCCCAGATTTGAAAGCAAGAAGAAACACTACCAGAACCTAATGTCAGTTAATCTTCATTGCATATTCTTTTGAAGATGACATTAGTGTATGATTCAGATAAAAGAGTAATTTGGCTTTTCCAGTCATTACAACTTCTGAAGAAGCATCTGAGTCCTAAAATAAAAATCATATATTAAAGAGAAAGAGTTTATGTCAAATCTATCTTGCTTCAATATTTGATAATAAGGAGTCTTCTCTTTAAGGTGATATCTTAAGAGACTTCATTGCTCCTTGGTTGAGGGTCATCATGGAACTAGTATTAAAGGACAAGTCTATGAGAAACCTTTAATTTTTCTTTATGTTCTGCAGACAATGAGATGATGAGCTTTAATTTGTTTTATGTCATTCTCTGATAGCTAACATCATCTGATTATGTGCTTATCAAAGATCTCAGAGTCTTGTGTCAAGACAATGAAATTGATGATTCTACTAAGAACAAGATCTTGTTCATATTATGGTTTATTCTATATTAATACTCTGGAATGATTCATGGTATTACTATCGGAATATGGCATAAGGCGAAGGAAAGCCTATCTGAATATTTGTGAATGATCTCATAGAAACATGAGTGCCATGATCTGAATGTAATTGCTGCATATATCAAGGAAAGGAGCGAAGGCAACTTCCATGGAATTTATCAAAGGTTGTTCTCAAAGGTTTGATGGAAGAAGAGCCCACAACCCAGACTCAAGTGCTAAAGGTACTGAGTTTGGTGAGAGAAGTGGAGTCATTGGTTTAATATCCATTGAATCAGAATCTACTCAAAACGGTGATCAGACTCTATGGTCAAGTTCGAATACTGATACGAGACTGACCGAGAAAATAATAAAAAAGGGTATGCTTGTTCTTGTCTAGCTTATCTCTTGATTCAATGAGATATTTGCGTAGATGTAAACACAAAGTTTCTGTTAGATGTCTATAGAAGCTCTTCTGAAAAGGGATCTTCAGACATCTTTAAGAAGAAACTCTGTTGTGTTTACCTATTCTATATATTTCATTAAGCCAGATGATGATCATATTTATGGAAACAGTTTCCTCACTTTTTGTGATGTTATTGCTGTTTGGTAGCTGTCAAAGAAAACAATTCAATATTCATCTTTCACTCATGCCTCTTGTTTCAAGAGGAAGTGTTGGTTCTGAGTAGAATCTTAGAGACTTATGACTGACAGAAGATATCTTTCCTTCTCAGTCTAGTTCTACTAGACTCCGATGGGTGATAGCTTTTGAAAGTTATCAGATTTTGAGATTCATAAGAGGTTTCGTTACTTCTGATAAAGCAGTTTAAGTAAAGGGTTTTCCAAGACTTTTATAATGCTTAAATTTTCATAAAGGTGAAATTCATCTTTTGGATTCAAGAAATCTGCTGGATAACAACCTTTGGGTAATGATGTTTTCTTTTGGAAACTTATTGTCACTATCCCCTGTCTTGTAAAACATCATTTTTGTCCTTCTTCTGACAAGATTCTTATTCCTTTAGGAATCTTGTTCAGTTCTCTTTCTTTTTATTTTCTCTGTGTGGTTGTGTGCTGATTAAGCCAAACTTGGTATGAGTTTCCTAGTCAATTCTTCTTTGAATCAACTGGTAGTCATCAATGAAAAGTTTGTGGATTTTGATGAGTTACTTAAGTTAGGCTTTAACTTCTGGAAGACTGTGCGTGAACAAGGATGGAATGGATACTTTAAGATGCTTTGTGGTTTAACTTATCCAGATCTTGTCAAAGTGTTTTGGATTAATGCTTCCATTGTTGAGCTGAATTTTGAGTGTGCTATTCTTTCTAAAGTAACTGGTATTTATATAACAGTAACCTTTAAAGCGATTGCTAATGTGATCTATTATGCGAAAATTGGAGAAATCCCAGGAACGTTTCTTTGGGAACACTATCTTCCTACTTGGTGTATCTTTGTAGATCCATCTAATACATCAGTGCTCTCAAATCTTTGTCCTGATGCTGTTGTTTGGAGTCAAATTCTGAGTTCAAATTTACTTCCTAAGGATCAGGATTTAGACCTAGTGGACCTTAATGAAAAAGAATTGCTTCTACTTCTCAATTCAGACCTGCAGATTGATCTTCCTCAAGTTATGTTTGACTATTTGAAGAAGAATCTTATTTTCCTTTCACAAGGGAAAGATTTTCTTTATTTCTTTTGGAGGAGTTCTTTCAAAATTACTTGTTCAGCAGGGAGTTATCATAAGATCAGAGGCTAATTTGTCTAAATTCTAGAGAGACAAGCTTGACGCTATTTATGAAAGATTCTGATGTTAGATTTCAGCATAGTTATGCCTTGTAATTGTTAGAACCTTTTGTATTAAGTTATCTGATTAATAATTCATACTTTGTTCATGTTGTTGTTCAGTTAACTATTGATTATATTTATTTATAGTTGTTCAAGAGAATTAAAAGTAATGAGAGTAAGAACTTAATGCGTGTAACGTTTTCATTAATAAGAAGGAAGTGATTACAAATTACTTAGACATTCTAGTCTGATGGATTGGCCCTAAGGTATTCTCTAGGATCATCTGATATGTACAAATCACTTGAAAGCCTCATTTCTTAGTTGATTCTTGCGTCTGGACCCAGAAGATCTTTTTCTTTTGTGTGTCTTCACAAAGGATGCTGAAGAGGTGAGAGCTTTTGAAGTCATCTGCTTGTTTGTAGATCCTTCAGCCGCTGCTTTGCTTTCACTTGCCTGAGCAGCTGCATTTAGTATGGTTGTCTTTCTGAAAATCTCTCTTTGGAACCCAAATTTGCTTCTGCTTGTACATCTGGGTTGTTTTGAAGATTAAGTGATTATGAAAGTAAGCTTGCTAAGAGTTCTTATATAGACGTGTTACATACATTGTTTCAAGTGACTGTTGTTTTTATATTGATCAAGTCTTATTAATATCTTAAACAATATATCTTGGAAATTTGATCTAACAGTCTAGCCTATTAAAGATTCTTTAACAGCTATGAATTTTATACTTGACTTGTTTAACTGTCATTTTTGGTGTCAGTTTTACTTCATTTAATGTACTTCGGTAAATCTTAAGGAAGTTATTGAAAGTGTATGCATGCAATAAACAATTTGGTCAAAAAGATATTCTTTCATTAATTTAAGCAAAGGATTACAAAACATTGACTCATAAGGAACTACTAATGCTTAGTATAGGTCCCTATCTAAGTCATCTAGAGCCTTATGATGAAAACAATTCTCATAGTCTATGTCTTACTCTTCTTCATCAATGTCGTCATCCTCTGCCTCTGGGATTGGACGGTAGAACAGCTTGTTGGACTGTCTTCTCTTCCTTGATCTCTTCATTATCCTTCTTCTGGCCCTCATCACAACTTCTAATGAACCTACTCTGGTAGGTTGTGTTGAAGTTGTTGACGACTAGGGATGTCAACGGGGCAGGGAATGCGCGGAGGATACTTCTCTGCTCCCTGCCCCGCCCCCCAATATTTTCCCCATCCCCGTCCCCGATCCCCGCCACGGGGGAATATTTTTCCCCATCCCCATCCCCACAGATCCCTACAGAGAATCGGAGATCCACATGGATCGAATCATAAAAAAAAATTATATATATTTTTTTATCAAAACTATGACACTAGTGTTTAGTTTTTTTTTCCTTTTTTTAAAACATATATTTTGCATTTTTTTAATAAATAAAAACACATCTTGAATCAATAATAAACAAATGAAAAAGCACTTGCAGTTACAAAAACATAACCACTAATTTATTAATTGAACAAAAATCAACTTGATAATTAAAGTATATTGAAGTTGAAGAGTAATTACCATAAGTACAATGAACAAATGAGAGTGATTGTTTTGATGATGATGAGAATAGAGGAGATGAGGAATGGAGGAGACAAAGAGAATTGAGAAAAGAAGAAGAGGAAATGGTGTATACATTGTATGTATTGGGTGCACTTTTCTAGGTTGAGGTACTTCAATGGTGAACTAATACATTATACAATAAAACAAAAAAAAATGATCCACTTATGACTCTTTATTTCCTAATATATTAATTAATTTTTTATAAAATAAACATGCCAAATTATATAATTATATATTATATAATATAAAGTTAAATATTATGGTTGGGATCGGGAATCCGCGGGGCGGAGGGTACTTCTCCAATCCCCGCCCCAAAGTGTCATCGGGGGAACTTTTCCCTCCATCCCCGTCTCCGCGGGGAATAAAATCCCCAACTTCAAAGCTCCAAACAGATAATCCCCACAGGGATCCCCGTTAATGGATGTAAATTGACATCCCTATTGATGACACTTCTGCAGAAGTGATTCTTGCAAAGGGCAAGGGCTCAGTGGTGGATGTTTCATAAACAACTCATTTCTGAACGTCTTGGCCATCTTGTTTCGTAGAGCTCTGGGAGATTTCTGTTACCACAGAAGTCTTATGACTCTCAGCAGATGCTTCCACGATTCTGATGGATGTTGATGTAAATGAAATAGGTTTGGAGTACTTTTATAATGACTTTTGAGCAACTCAAACGTCTTATTTAATCCTGCTTGATTCTTGAAAAAATAACGACCACTAAAAATTTAAGGCATGCACTATACAATCTTTATTGACCTATGTTACTCGATCATCTTTCAAATTCCTTGGAAACTGATCCTGTAATGATGATTTGTGATGCATTTATGACTGTAATTCTTTTTTTCTTCTCTTTTTATTTTTATGTTTGATGTGTCAAAAGGGAGAGAAATTATGGTAAGTATTTAATTAGAAACTGAATCCATTGAGTACCTATTCAGTTGTACATATTGGCCATTTATAATTTTGTCATTTATATTTATGTTTTTATGGTTATCTTGCCCGGGTGACACATTTTAACTTTCTTGTACATAGAACTAAGGAGGATCTTATAAAACTCAGCCTTAGCCTATCAGACTTAGAAGGAGCTTACAAACCTCATATTATAATGTTGCCAAAGGAAGTTAAAATATTATTTTTGGTTTTCTTAAATATGGAACTAAGGGGGAGCTTACAAACCTCAACCTTGGAACTGTTTGACTCAAGGGGAGCTTATAAACCTTATACTCTGATGTTAGTAAGAAGACTGAATTACTTTTTCTTGAGAGTAGTTCCTAGTATGATGTCTACAGAACTCTGCTTTGGACTATTAGACTCAGGGGGAGCTTACAAATCTCATACCCTGATGTTGCAAAGAAAATTATAACTGCCCAACATTGTCCTTTAAATACGTGAGTTTGTCATCATCAAAAAGGGGGGAGATTGTTAGGACAAGATTTGTTCATGGCATATTTTCCTAGGGTTTTGATGATAAAAAAGTATTGAAAGAATAGTGGCTTAATTGTGTGTTACTTGTGTGTAGGTTCTAATACTTGTAAATATTATGGTCAGAATCTATTCTACATTATGCACAACTTGAGAGTTGCTGAATTGCTAGTTTCTGGTGGCAGAATCTGAAGAACACTTGCTAAGTGATGTCTGGCGAAGAATCTGAAGCTGAAGGCCTCAGAATCTGAAGAAGCAATGTTATTGTCTCTACACTTAGTGAATATAAATTGGCCTACCATTCAGAGTTGGTGATAAATCTGAAGTTGTTTGTACTGCAGAAAGCTAGTTGTATTGTCAAATCAGTTTGTTAGCTAGAGTCTACAGATTGCAAGGCTCAAGAAAAGCATAGATGCTTTATGGATATCTACTCTCAACAACTCTATTAGTACAGAATCTCTTGAAGACTCAAAGGTTAAATATGTTACACATTGGATTAAGAGCTTCTGGTGTATTTATCTTCAACAGCTCTTGTACTATGGAGTAACAGCAAAGACTCTTTATCAAGTTACCTCTTCAACGACTACTTTTTGAAAAAGCTATAAATATGGCTGAAGGTTTAAACTGAATCTTTAACAAGGATTAACCAGAACAAGGAGTAATAAGATCAACAATTATCAAATCATTGTATATGTAGATTTTTCTGATGTAGGTTGTAATTGTAAAAGCCTTAAGATTTCTTACATATTGAATATCTTAGAAATTTTAAGAGCTTTAGGTATTTGTTATGGTGATTTCCCGTACCTCTTATACTTGTATCATGTACACCTTGTTCTCTATTCTGCTGAGCTTGTTCAGCAGTTTAGATAAAAAGTCTTGTGTCGTTGGGATACAAGCAAAGAAGTCACCAGCCAAGATGCTTGAGCCACGTAAGTCTCTTGCTATGTTCTTGAGTTGTGAAAGTCTTAATCAAGTGGATTGATTGAGAAGAAGTCTTGTATCATTGGGATACAAGCAAGGAAGTCTCGAGCCAAGATTCTTGAGCCATATAAGTCTCTTTCTAGGAGCTCGAGCAGTGAAAGTCTTAATCAAGTAGATTGATTGAGCAGGAAAGTCTTGAGCCTGTGTGGCTTGAGCATGATAGTTCGGTGCATGGAATTAGGAGCAGTAAGTCTTGGCCAGTGGGGTGCAAGCAGAGAAAGGCTTGTTTCATGTGACCTAGAGCTGAAGTTTTGGGCCTGAGGGCTTGAGCAGGAATGCTCAGTGCATGGAACTTGGAACAGTAAGTCTTGGCCAGTGGGATGCAAGCAGAGAGGCCCGTTTCATGTGACTAGGAGCATAATTCTTGGTGAGGAGCCTGAGCAAGGAAGTCTTGGGTGTGGAATCTGAGCAGGAAGTCTCGAGTGAGGAGCTTGAGCAGAAGTCTTGGACCGTGGGCCTGAGTAGATGTAAAAGTCTTATGAAAAATGCATAAGCGATTGTAATCATGTTTTAATTATAGTGAAAAAATCTTATGAGGCAAGGGGACTAGACTACTCTCAGTTAGGGAAAGAACCATTATAAATCTTTTTGTCTTCTACTATTATGTGAAATTCTGGTATCAGATGTGTGATGTTAAGTGTGATGTCACAACAACACAATCTGCTAATATGAACAAGGCTATAACAACAGTAAATCAACACAATGAATTATTCACCCAGTTCGGCCTAACAACCTACGTCTGGGGGCTACCAAGCCAGGGAGGAAATTCACTATTAGTAGTATTAAGTTACAGACTCAACAATCCCAGTTGACATCTACTAATCTTAATCACTACCCAATGACACTTCTACCTAAGAGACCACTTAGATATGAGAAACCACTCACTCCCTAAATCACCTCAGTGACACAATCCAAAGATTACACTTTAAACCACACCTTGATTTTGCTTAACAACTTTGATCAAGAACAACACACTCTTGCTTAAAAACTCTAGAGTGAATACACTTACAACCCAAAATAGTAATGAAATTCTGGTACCAGGCGTGTGATGTTAAGGTGCGATGTCACAACAACACACTCTGCAATAATGGACAGAATAAGCAACAGGAAAACATAAGGAATTGTTCACCCAGTTCGGTCTAACTACCTACGTCTGGGGGCTACCAAGCCAGGGATAAAATTCACTACTTGTAGATATAATTTACAGACTCAACACACCAGTTGACAATCTCCTAAACTTATACTCTACTAGTGACTTTCTAGCTAAGAAACCACTTAGATATGAGAACACTACTCAATCCCCTAAAACACTCAAAGAACAACCTCTTTGAGATCCCTTGATCTTGCTTCCTAGCTTCGATCAATCAACAACTCTCTATTGCTTCACAGCTTCTAGAGAGGACAGAAAATTCAACACCTATTCAAACCTAGAATAGTGTGATTACAAGTACTCTAAACAAACCCTAGACTCTAAGCCTCCAGCTCTTGATCTTCAATCTGTTTTCTGTACCTTCCTCCTTGGTCTTGTGCGCTTTATATAGCTCCTTGAATTTGGATTGGATTTGTCACAATATTTGATCAAATTTGTTAATTAAAAACTGAATCTTTTAAAACAGATTTTATCCCCAAAATCTTTTTAAATCTTCCACCTTTTAATTCTCCAACAAACCTGCAATCAAATCTCCCATGTAACAGAAAATATCTAGCCCAAGATATTCTCATCCAACGAGTCAACACTCTCCACAATTCCAGCTAATACGCGACCCTAATAACAACAAGCCCATGCTGTCATTAGCTTCAGTTCTGCAGGTCTGATGTTACAACATCACCTATGTGACATCAGACATTCACTTCAGCAACTAGCAACCTTAACACAACCCAGTGTTAAGTGCAATGTTATGACATCAAGCCCATGACATCAAACATAGTTAACCTTCACAACTTAGTACAGCCCAGTACTAAGACTCAATGCTGCAACATCAACACCATGACATCAGCATTAAACACCTTGTTGTTTTACCAAAATTCCAGCCAATCCAGGAACTTACAATCTCCCCCTTTGGCTAATTTTGGCTAAAACAATCTCTGCATCTTCAGAGACTTCAGCAGCGGAATATTTTGACACTTTAACTTGCAGCAGTTTGACAATCTTCATATAGTCTTCATTACTTGATCTGCTGCAGCACCATCTTCATTATTGACAACAGCCAATTGGTGCTCCCCCTCAAAACTTGAACCAGCATCACAGCCGTTTAGTAGCTCACAATGTGCAACACATCTCCCCCTTGATGTCTGCTTTGCTCCACTCTCCAATTGCTATGAATTCTTCACTAGCAGCTCTACAACTATGCTGTCTATACTCCCCCTCCACAGCTGCATCATTACTTTTCAACTAAACACCTTTTATTTTTATTCTTTTAGCAGCAACTACTCTTCTCCTCATGGCAATTTATTAACTCTCCCCCTTTTTAGCCATAATTAGACAACTATCCCAAATCGAATGCCCTACAAGGTGACATAATACTGGTCCCACTGTCAGTAGCAACAAGACCTATGTAGTCTCCAAGCACAATTTTCTGACATTATTAATGACATAGTCAAAAACAACTTCCAACCCCTTGACTGGTCGGGCGATACAACCCAAGCATTTGAACAAACCATTATAAAACCACTCTTTCTCCTATGCTCAGCACAACACACCAATAAAGCATGAGTCAATCAAGCTCCAAAGAACCAACCAAGAACCTCAAGCATGAGGATACACAACCAGACCCTTTGAAGAAGAAGATCAAATCTCAGACGACATCAGGTCCTTCTACAGGAGCAACAAAAACTGGCAGGACTTCAGTGACCACTATGAAGCCTGGTAAGAACCATTCTGCTCAACAACAGCCTTCAGAAGATGAATGGGATGCAGATTGGAAGGCTTTTCTGGATGCAGGAGATTGGCATGAGGATGTAGTCTAATCTTGTATTTTCAACTATTGAATAAAAATCCTATTTTTAGATTTTTCAGTTGCCATGCCAAACACTTTACAGTACTATTCTAAACTGCTGAAATTTGTACTGCATTAAACAGAACCAGAACACCAAGATGAGTTTCTTAGAGAGACTACACTAAAAAATTGAACAGACTATTTTATGTACCATACTATCTGCATTTGAATAACCATTATCTTATAGGCCAACTGCACCATAAAACATCTTTCAATTAATTTTGAAGTAATACGCTCCCCAATTTTAAGCTCTCAAATTGGTTAGCATATGTGAACTCATCATCTAATTTCTCTTTATTAACCAGATCTTTTCTATCAACCTGCTCATCATCCCATTGATGAGTAACATTCTGCAATGTTGTAACATCTCTCTTGACATGGTGATTGCCCACCAGTCGTTTCTTCCACAAGAGTTGATAGCATGAGTTCTTTCCACATAACACTGATCTACGACTGTTCTTCTTCTTAGATCTGAGAACTAATCTGATTTTGCCCCTCTTTATTCTTCTTAGTCTTCCAAGATCAGTTTGTATCTTTTGACCAGCATGATTCCATCCTAGAGGATGTGTATTTATTCTTGACATTTTAATCCAGGATCTGATAGACCCAATATCAGAGGTCCTCTGCATGTCAATTTTCATATTGGGATCAGTCTTAGACTCTAGTCTATTCTGAATCATTTTTGCACTTTGTTCATCATCCTTCTTGAGGCTAGAAATACTCTTCTTGTCTTGAGATGTTTCAGCATCTGCTCTGACATCTGTATCTTTCGACACAGAGCTATTCATCCAGGGGAGGTTTTCTTCTGAGACATCGATCTTCTTCAGATCTTGATGATAGAATTTTTTATAGTTACCACTGGTATCTCCCATAACTTCAGTGAGTTCTTCAATCTCTAGCCTTTTAGACTTACTCATAGTCAGACCACTGATGATTTGTTCAGATGTCAAGACATCAGCATCTTTCCTCTCGAGAGATGTTGCTCTATTCAGCTCCTGAGAACCTTTAATCCTTCCATCAATGGTGAGGACTGATGTGTAACATTTTCCCTTGACTAATTTCAGATCATCTTTTCTTCTGACCTTCATCAACTTGAGGGAACCTTCATCATTCTGATGTCTACACCTGATATCTTCTTTATCATCACCAGACTGGCTTTCAGTTTGAGGAATCCACTGATAACAATTGTCTTTGGATCTTGCACCAGTCATTACAGCCTCACCCTTCTCATTCGTTACAACACATTTGTCTTTGGTGTAGCTGACTAAGTAACCTTCATCACATAATTGGCTGATGCTTATCAGATTAGCATTCAAACCATTGACAAGATAGACATTGTCAAGTTCAGGTCCTCTTACTTTTCCAATACCTTCTACAACTCCGTTATTCCCTTTACCAAACACCACTTCAAGAGAAGGACACGGTCTACATTCAGCAAACATGGATCTACATCCAGACATGTGTTTGGAACACCCACTGTCAAAATACCATGTTTCTTCTTTAGCTTCTTTGTCAGCCAGGTGAGCCAATAAGCACTTCACCTTCTCCTTAGGTACCCATTGTTTAACAACTTTGGGCCTATCCTCCCTCCATCTGTTTTGAGGCTGAGGGTATCCATGCAGCTTGTAGCAAGAGTACTGCATATGTCCAAACCTTCCACAGTAATAACATCACACCCTTTCATCTCTGAATCTTCTGCCATGATGAGATTGCTTAGGCTGCCATCCATAATGTGGTCTCCTCCTGCCATAACTAGCCTGCCTTTTATTATGCTGATATCTTCTTCCATAAGAAGGCTGAGAATGCTGTTTTCTGGATTGTCTCCCATGATGGTGAGACTTTCTCCTTCCATAATGAGACACAGCATTAGTGTAACCATACCCCTGATGTTGAGACACCTGATGAGACACGTGCTGTTTGAACCGAGGATGCTGTCTTCTAGGCTGTCTCCCATGGTGATGAGGCTTCCTTCTTCCATAATTATACGGCACAACATTGTTGAGGCCAGGTCCATACCAGTTTTCCTGATGTTGAGACATCGGATGTGACCTGGTCTGCTTGACCCTTGCAGCTTCCATGCTCCTATGATATTGGGGGGCATATTCTGGCTTGCTCCTTGTGGCTGCTTTCTCTTCTGATTATGACCAGTCTTCTTCTCAATCTTCTTAGGTTGTGAAACATCAGCTTCCTTGGGAGTAAGATTCTGCCTCTTTGGCTGATGTTGAGGCACAGTTTGTGACTCTTCCTTCTTTAGACCTGAAGTACTTGCTTCTGAGGTACCTTTGTCTTCGGCCACATATCCTATCCCAGCTTTGTTTCCAGCAACCTGTTCTGACTGGAGTATCTTGTCAAGAGTGGCTGTACCACTGTTCAACATCCTAACAGATTTTGTCATCTGGTCAAGTTGGGATCTCACTAGAACAACTTCATATTCCAGATCAGATTTTTCATTCTCAAGTTGAGCAATCTGTTCCTTGTGGCACTTGTTTTCTTGACAAACTTCAGCACTCTTTAAACACAACTCCTTGTAGGTTGAAGCTAGCTCATCATAGGTGACTTCTCCATCACTATCATCATCAGATTCAACAATTCCTGTCAAAGCTGTAACATGCTTTGCTGACTCACTTTCATCTTCGCTATCAGTGTCAGACCAGGAAATTGTCAAGCCTTTATTCTGCTTCTTCAAGAATGTGGGACACTCTTTCTTGACATGTCCATACCCTTCACATTCAAAGCACTGAACTCCTTTATCTTGGACATTCTCTTCTTCATCTTTCTCTTTTGACTTGCTGATGTCAGAGGAGATGTTCTTGACATTAGGCCTGTAGTTATAATTCATCTTCTTGAACACTTTGTTGAATTGCCTTCCCAACATAACTATAGCCTGAGGCAGATCCTCCTAGGACTCATCATCTTTAGCTGCTGCAGGAGTGGAGACTAAGGCTATACTCTTGGGCTTCTTTTCTGGTTCTTCCTCATTCAGCCCAAGTTCAAATGTTTGAAGAGATCCAATAAGCTCATCAACTCTCATCTTGCTGATGTCTTGAGATTCTTCAATGGCTGTTACCTTCATCTTATACTTCTTAGGGAGGGACCTAAGAATCTTTCTTACCAGCTTCTCTTCTGTCATCTTCTCACCAAGAGCACTGGATGCATTTGACAGCTCAAGAACACTAATGTGGAAGTCATGAATAGTTTCCTCTTCCTTCATCTTTAAGCTTTCAAACTTAGATGTTAAAAGCTGAAGTCTTGACATCTTCACTCTAGATGTACCTTCATGAGTAGCCTTCAAAATATCCCAAGCAGCCTTAGCAGTTTCACATGAGTTGATCAGCCTGAATATGTTCTTGTCAACCCCATTGAAGATAGCATTTAGGGCTTTTGAATTCCCAAGGGCAAGCTCATCTTCTTCCTTGGTCCATTCTTCTTCAGGCTTAGGCTTTGAGGTGCCTTCTTTATCCTTGCCAGCCTCATCTTTCTCACATACCTCTGGAGCTTTCCACTCTTTAATGACAGCCTTCCAAGCTCTGCTGTCTAATGACTTTAAAAAAGTAGTCATTCTAGGCTTCCAATACTCATAGTTTGAGCCATCCAAGATAGGGGGTCTGTTGACGAATCCTCCAACCTCTTTGTCCATTTTTCACCAGAAAGTAACTTCCCTAGATCTCACCCAGAGACAGACAGGATGGCTGCTCTGATACCAATTGAAATTCTGGTACCAGACGTGTGATGTTAAGGTGCGATGTCACAACAACACACTCTGCAATAATGGACAGAATAAGCAACAGGAAAACACAAGGAATTGTTCACCCAGTTCGGTCTAACTACCTACGTCTGGGGGCTACCAAGCCAGGGATGAAATTCACTACTTGTAGATATAATTTACAGACTCAACACACCAGTTGACAATCTCCTAAACTTATACTCTACTAGTGACTTTCTAGCTAAGAAACCACTTAGATATGAGAACACTACTCAATCCCCTAAAACACTCAAAGAACAACCTCTTTGAGATCCCTTGATCTTGCTTCCTAGCTTCGATCAATCAACAACTCTCTATTGCTTCACAGCTTCTAGAGAGGACAGAAAATTCAACACCTATTCAAACCTAGAATAGTGTGATTACAAGTACTCTAAACAAACCCTAGACTCTAAGCCTCCAGCTCTTGATCTTCAATCTGTTTTCTGTACCTTCCTCCTTGGTCTTGTGCACTTTATATAGCTCCTTGAATTTGGATTGGATTTGTCACAATATTTGATCAGATTTGTTAATTAAAAACTGAATCTTTTAAAACAGATTTTATCCCCAAAATCTTTTTAAATCTTCCACCTTTTAATTCTCCAACAAACCTGCAATCAAATCTCCCATGTAACAGAAAATATCTAGCCCAAGATATTCTCATCCAACGAGTCAACACTCTCCACAATTCCAGCTAATACGCGACCCTAATAACAACAAGCCCATGCTGTCATTAGCTTCAGTTCTACAGGTCTGATGTTACAACATCACCTATGTGACATCAGACATTCACTTCAGCAACTAGCAACCTTAACACAACCCAGTGTTAAGTGCAATGTTATGACATCAAGCCCATGACATCAAACATAGTTAACCTTCATAACTTAGTACAGCCCAGTACTAAGACTCAATGCTGCAACATCAACACCATGACATCAGCATTGAACACCTTGTTGTTTTACCAAAATTCCAGCCAATCCAGGAACTTACAAGTAACACCTATTCAACCATGAAAGGTTTACAAAACACACACAAAAACATAAATTTGACTCTCAGCCTTTGCTCTCTTGTCTTCGTTGTCTTAAAAAAGGGTTGAGGCTGCTTTAAATAGAATTCTGACTTGGGCTTGGACCTCTTCCAAATATCTGATTTGATTTGATTTTAAAAACAGAATTTAAAACAAATTTGATCTTCAAATCTTTTTAAATCATACAACCCTTAAACATATCAACAGGATCTGCCCCAAATCTGATTGTAACTGAAAATTTCTTCTCCAAGATATTCGCACACAATCTCTCTAACAGATCTTCTCAAAACAAACTTTCACGCGCAGCCCTAAAACATCACAGCCTGATGTTCTGATGTTCAAATAACTGATGTCAAGACATCAAGTTTAACATCAGCATATAAAACTTCAACCCTGCAACAACTAATGTTAAGAACCAATGTTAAGACATCAGACATATAACATCAACATTGTTCAACTTTGTTTTACCACAATTCCAGCTAATACAAGAACTAACAATCTCCCCCTTTGGCTAGTTTTGGCTAAAACAATCTCTGCCAACATCAGAGGTACCTGCAGCGGAAAAACTTCATACTCACAACATTCCAAAACACAACCAGCAGCAATCACATCCAAAATCTGCACAAAGCTCCCCCTCAAAACAAGAACCAGCATACCAGTTGTTCAAACATCCACACTCCCCCTCAAGCCTAGAACCACAACAGACAACTAGGCTACACATAGGCACATAGGCTAACTCTCCCCCTTTTTAGCCACAATTGGACAACTACCAACAAGTTATACCCTCACACAACTAACACTTACAACAGTTAGTCCTACTAGCTCTCCTTGTCAATCAAAAGTCAGCACCACATGACAAATCATAGACCAAAAACCAGATAAGCATAAAAGTACTTTTATCCAAGTTACACAACATGCACACAATGTGCAGAAAAAAAAAAAAACAAAACTACAAACTACAAAAGCAATAAACAGTAAAAGCAGCAATTCACTCTTCATCAGTAGAACCAACTGCATCCTCCTCAGTCTCAGACCCTGACTCTTCAGTATGGACATCATCATCATCCTTACTTGCATTGACTTCCTCACCTTCTTTTTCTGCCATTCTTAGAGTCAAAATTAGTCTTTCAAAATTTTGTTTCCTTTCAGTACTAACTCTAATGACTTCATCTAACTCCTTACATGCTTCCTCCAGCTCAGAGATTATTCCAGTCTTGGAAGTTGGCTGGTGCGATGTTGAGGCAGATATCTTGACAATGTATGGAACATGCTTCCCTTCAAACAACTTGTAGTGAATTGACAGAGCAGACTCCCTTTTACATACAACATCAGATTGATGTAGAATACCAGGATGCTGAGACAAGATGATCCCATAGATAAGAGAGGGAAAAGCAATAGGTAATTTCACAGCATTTGTAGCAGTATGATTAATTGTCTGATAAAAAATGTAGGAGCCATAATCAAACATTTGCTTTGTCCCAATAGCATAAATCATTTTTCCCAATCCAACAGAAATAGTGGTCTTGTGATTAGTAGGGACCAGTTGGCAGCACCTATCCTGTGCAAAATAGCATATTTAACACTTAACAAACTAGCTGACAACTTTCCTTTTAAAGGCCAGACCTTCACTTGTCCTGCTGTGATTTCTTGGCACACTGCATTATCAGTCACTTCCAACTCTCTATACTCTTTCTCATCTTTTCCTAGGTAAGTGTTAATGATCTCAGGAGAAAAATTAACACGCTGACCTCTTACATATACCTTTCTAAAATCCACACTTCTGCTATCATTAATAGCCACAGGAATGTTTACTACAAATTCCTTGACTAACCCATCATAGCATTTGGACAACCCAGAAACAGTCTTCATTAGCCCAGCAAATTTGATCAACCCCATAACTTCCTTAATTTCCAGAGCATCTCCACCAAGCTCCCTTTCCAGGGCTAATCTCCTTTGACACACAAACTTCCACATGTGAGCACTGCTTGCATAGTGAAAGGATATGTTGTCAACAGGCACTTCAGGAAACTTGTCAGAAATCCTCTTCAAAATTGACCTTCTGACTGGAGTGATGTCTTGAACATCAATCTCAGATTCTGATTTTTCCATCTGCTTCTTCTTTTTGGAAGTCACAACAACCTTGCTCCAAGTCTTAGTAGGACCAACCACAGTTGACTTCTTCTTTTTGTTCTCAGACCTCTCCTTAGGTGAAGCATCTACAAACTTCCCTTTTCTAGACCTTATTCTTTTGGCAATACCAGGGACAACTTTACCAATAACTTCATTATCTGATAGGTCAACCACATCCACATCAGCAATCTTCATTCCTCTGGGACTAGAAACATCATTCCTAGCAGGTGATGTTCTGACATCAGGTTTAACATCAACCCCATCTTCAATATGAGTATCAATATCTTCAACTTCAGCTTCTGCATCTTCAATGACAGACACAGCCAATCTGTGAAGATTGGTTTCAGAAGTTTGCATGTCACCCTTTTCTCTAATAGATTGATCAGCAGGCATTTGACTCAGAGGTCTAGATATTCCCTTCACAGAAATCCCTTTCTCAATTTTTTTTGTGATAATCTGATCAACACTTTTGTCCACATCTAACCTTTCTTCAACAGCTTGAGGGAGAAGGGTGGTAGTCTTAGGAGTAGGTTTGTCTCCAAACAAAACACTAGTGACAAACGCTCTACTTTTGCTATCATCAAATTTCTTACCCGCAGATTGATCAGAAGTGTTACCTTTTGAAGGCCTCTTAGGTTGATACTTCTCAGGTCTTTTCTTTTATGAACCTGGAATCATAGAGAGCAGAGCTATATCCAAGGCTTCATCTATTGAAACTTCTTTCGTCGAAACCCTAGATGTTGTATGCGAAGAGCTCTTTGAAGCAGACTTCTTAGAGGGAGATGACCCATGTTGAGACATTGTTCCTTTGAAACAATTGACGTACAAGGATGTGTTGTGTTTTCCGATCTTTGGAGAGAAGATGAACAGACTTGGAGTGTAGAGATTGATGTAGCGTGTGAGAGTAACAATAGGGAATGATAGCCTAAGGTAAGGGGGTTGATTTTGTTGGTCACTTAAAAGCCAATAAATGTATTTTCCCCACCAAAACAAATTTCCTTTTAAATATTTGAAATTTAATAAATGCACACCATAAGTCACTAACCTCATATGACTTTTCCACATGCCCAAATTTCTACTTAAGACTTCACAAATTTCAGCACACATATCTTTAGGGAAATTGTCATTATACTTCAAATCTGAATGATCAACCTCTATGACCTTAGTTTCTTCAAGATTTCCTCTGAATAGATGCATCACACTAGGTTGTTTGGTAATCCTTCTAATGTCACATTCAGATGTGATAACATCATCCTTGACATTACATGATGAGCTGGACTCTTGAGGAACCCATAAATAGCAGTTATCTATGGATCTAACTCCTCTCATAACGACTTCACTCTTCTCATTAGTCACTAAACACTCATTTTTAGTGTAGCTAACCTTGAATCCTTCATCACATAACTGATTGATGCTAATCAAATTAGCAGTCAATCCTTTGACAAGAAGTACATTTTCAAGATTAGGTCCAGCCTCACAATTCAATTTTCTAATTCCTTTAACTTCCCCTTTTTCTCCATTACCAAAAGTTACATCATTTGTGGAGTAAGTCCTGATATCCACCAACTGATTCTTGAAACCTGTCATATGCTTTGAGCAACCACTGTCAAAATACCAACCATCCATAGCTGGGGTTCTAACAGATGAGTGAGCTAATAGACATGTGACAGCAGCTTTAAGAACCCATTGTTTAACAGCCTGAGGCCTGTTTTGCTTCTGTCTAGGTTGAGGAACAGATTTGGGATAACCATGCAGTTTAAAGCAAGAAGATTGTATATGGCCAAATCTTCCACAATAGTAACATCCCACTCTTTGAATCTCTTCTCTGAAGTGATTGAAATGTCTGCCACCTTGATGATGATTTCTGTCATACTGCTGAGGCTGCCATCTGTCAGAATATTGATGCTGTCTTCTCCCATACTTAGGTTGTCTTCTGTAATGATGTGTCTGTTTTTTGTAATGATTAGGCTGTCTTCTACCAAGATGATGAGGCTTTCTTCTGTCATAACAATGAGGCACAACATTATTAGGTCCAAAACCATACATTTTCCCTTGATGTTGAGACATCGGATGGAACATGTTATGTTTGAAACTAGAAGCCTGCATCCTCCTATGGTATTGATGAGGCATATACTACCTAGCTCCAGAAACCTGAGGCTTTCCTTGAGGTTGAGGCAAAAACTTCTTAGGTACAGGACCATAACCCTTTCCATTATTTTGTGTCCTAAGGTGAGGGACAACCTTCTTAATTCCAAAACCATTTCCTTTTTCATGATGATGAGGAATGTTCTGTTTAACCCTAGAAGAACTAGCCTCTGCAGATATCTTCTTCTCACCCTCATATCCTAGACCAGTCTTATCGCTTACCCCTTTTCCAGCTTTAAGTATTTTATCCAGAGTGTCAGTTCCACTATTTAACATTCTGATGGATTTTGACATTTAATCAAGCTGGGATTTTAACAACAAAACTTCATTCTCAAGTTCAGCTTTATCAGTCTCAAGCTGTATTATAATTTTCTTCTGCTTCTCCCCTTCTTGACATACCTCTTCACTTTTCAGACACAACTCTTGATAAGAAGATGCCAGCTCTTCAAATGTCAATTCACCATCACTAGATTCTCCATCAGAGGCACATATTCCAGTCAATGCCTTAACATGCTTGGCATTCTCTTCTTCACTTTCACTATCTGTATCAGACCAGGAAACAGATAGCCCCTTTTTTCTGCTTTTTGAGATATGTAGGACATTCTTTCTTGACATGACCATAACCTTCACACTCATAGCATTGAACTCCTTTGTCATGATTGGACTTTTCTTCATCTCTTGTTTTCTTTACTTGATCACTAGACCTGTTGTTGTCAGATGTGATGTTCTTAACATTAGGTCTATAGTTTCTGTCCATTCTCTTTAACACCTTATTAAACTGTCTCCCAAGTATCACAACAGCATTTGACAGTTCCTCCTGAGTTTCAAAATTACACTCCTTCTTACCATCTTCAGTATTAGACACCAAAGCTATGCTTTTGGTCTTCTTTTCAGGCTCCTCATTCAACCCCAACTCAAAAGTTTGAAGAGGCCCAATCAACTCATCAACTCTCATCTTGCTGATGTCTTGAGCTTCTTCAATGGCAGTCACCTTTATTTTATATCTCTTGGGAAGGGATCTGAGAATCTTCCTTACCAGCTTCTCTTCAGTCATTCTTTCTCCCAAAGCACTAGAAGCATTGGACAGCTCAAGAATATTCATGTGAAAATCATGAATGGTTTCATCCTCCTTCATCTTCAGATTTTCAAACTTAGTAGTCAACAGTTGAAGTCTTAACATCTTGACCTTGGAAGTTCCTTCATGAGTAGTTTTCAAGACATCCCAAGCTTCCTTAGCTACTTCATAAGTGTTGACCAGCCTAAAGATGTTTTTGTCAATACCATTAAAGATGGCATTCAAGGCTTTTGAATTTCTAAGTGCAAGCTCATCTTCTTCCTTGGTCCAATCTTCCTCAGGTTTCAGCTTTGTAGTACCATCCTTTTCAACAATAACAGGTGCTTTCCATTCTTTTAAGACAACCTTCCAAGCCCTGCTGTCTAATGACTTCAAGAAGGTAACCATCCGTGGTTTCCAATAGTCATAAATAGAGCCATCTAGAATAGGGGGTCTATTCACAAATCCACCACTCTCCTTGTCCATTGCACCAGAAAGTATCATCCCTAGATCTCACCCAGATGCAGAGCAGGATGCCTGCTCTGATGCCAATTGAAATTCTGGTATCAGATGTGTGATGTTAAGTGTGATGTCACAACAACATAATCTGCTAATATGAACAAGGCTATAACAATAGTAAATCAATACAATGAATTGTTCACCCAGTTCGGTCTAACAACCTACATCTGGGGGCTACCAAGCCAGGGAGGAAATTCACTATTAGTAGTATTAAATTACAGACTCAACAATCCTAGTTGACATCTACTAATCTTAATCACTACCCAATGACACTTCTACCTAAGAGACCACTTAGATATGAGAAACCACTCACTCCCTAAATCACCTCAGTGACACAATCCAAAGATTACACTTTAAACCACACCTTGATCTTGCTTAACAGCTTTGATCAAGAACAACACACTCTTGCTTAAAAGCTCTAGAGTGAATACACTTACAACCCAAAATAGTAACACCTATTCAACCATGAAAGGTTTACAAAACACACACGAAAACACAAATTTGACTCTCAGCCTTTGCTCTCTCTTGTCTTCGTTGTCTTCAACAAGGGTTGAGGCTGCTTTAAATAGAATTCTGACTTGGGCTTGGACCTCTTCCAAATATCTGATTTGATTTGATTTTAAAAACAGAATTTAAAACAGATTTGATCTTCAAATCTTTTTAAATCATACAGCCCTTAAACATATCAACAGGATCTGCTCCAAATCTGATTGTAACTGAAAATATCTTTTCCAAGATATTCGCACACAATGTCTCTAACAGATCTTCTCAAAACAAACTTTCACGTGCAGCCCTAAAACATCACAGCCTGATGTTCTGATGTTCAGATAACTGATGTCAAGACATCAAGTTTAACATCAACATATAAAACTTCAACCCTGCAACAACTAATGTTAGGAACCAATGTTAAGACATCAGACATATGACATCAACATTGTTCAACTTTGTTTTACCACAATTCCAGCCAATACAAGAATTAACATTATGTATTTTCTTCTATTAACATTTTGCTGCTAAGAAATAACTAGAATCTGAATACCAGTTTAGATTTTGAACTTTAATCAGATGCAAACTAAGAAAACGGAAAACACAATTCAACCCCCTTCTTGTGTACTTTTCTCACCTTTAATTGGTATCAGAACATGGTCTGTGCTTAACACTTAACAGTGGCACAGATAATGATCCAATAAGAAAAGTATGTCTGTTAAAGACTTTCCTTCATGAAGGAATCAGGTGCCACATGAAAAATATTATAGTGTTTTCCCTACCATATTCAAAGGGTGATTACACTCAATTTAAATGATGGAAAAAGTAAAACATATAATCAAATTGAGTTTGCCACGAACTACAAGTTATTTATTTGGTTAATTTCATGGGGAGTTACAAACCTCACCCTATAAGTATTTATTTAGAAAGTTGTTATTCAAATTATATATGTTTATCAGCATAAAAAATGGGAGACTGTTGAACTAAATACAGTTTGCAGAAAATTAACCTCTAATTGTGGAGTTTTGATGATAACATTATAATTAAGAACAATTGAAACTCTAACATATTTGTTCCTGTGTGCCGAACAATTTTCGATCTAGTTTTATGATAATATCTAATTTATAGAAAATAGAGCCATGACTGTATGCAAAGAAATAATCATTTGCACTAGAGTCAACTAGTTTGACCACCAAGACTTCAAGCCAAAATGACCATTTGCATCAAGATAGAAGAAATGATTGTCTACCCCAGATATACCAAAGATTATTTGTACCTAATCCAACAAGGTTGGCCTTGTGTACCAAGACTAACATACAAGTAAAATTTGATCACCCGTACCCAAATAAAAATGATCATTTGTACTCAACACAAATGACCACTTATGCCTAGATGAAGAATTGATCACTTGTGCTCTAATGAAGAAGACCTCTTATGTTGTGTCACCACAAATAATTTTCTCAATGACCACATCACGTTAGTTATTTCACTACAGCAAATAAAAGGATAAGGATTGATATAAGGAATGAAGGATGTACTTAAGGTGTGTTGTAGGGCTAAGAGCTAGCTCAAGTAGGGAGTGATAAACTCTGTATATGCGGTTTTTTCTATGAGAGTAAAATTGTATTTCTTAACTTCAATGTCGAGGTATTTATAGTGGTGTTAGACCTGGATCCTAGTCCCTTAAGAAATAGCAACCATCACTAAGAGGATGCAGGGATGAACAGTTGATCCACTGTTATTTTGGAGAACACAGTCAAATGACTCCTTCTGTACTGTTATAGAATAGGGACACGTCATTTCCCCACTCCCCCATCTCGTGCGACCCCTCTTAGAGGAAGGGGACATATTATATATAGGAGATGTACATCTATTAAATGGGCGATCAATCTAGAAGATGTGATAGATGCATTATTCGCTTCCTTTGTCACCTCTCATTAGTTCCTTACAAATGTACAGATACATAGTCCATCAAGCATGAAGACTTGGAAAAGAATAAGTGGTTTAGCCTTGTGCTTCTTATCCGAATGAGTCCCTTAAGTGTGAGGTGAATAACTTATGCATAATGTGAGTCCTTCACGCATAAGGTGGATTCCCCGTATATGGGTGACTCTTGGATATGTTTTTAGGTGTCAATAATATGATTCATATGTTAGCCGAGGGAAATCCCCAAACGTCTGTTGAAAGAGAAAAAATGTTTGAGGCATTTAATGCTATCAATGATGATTTAACCTTGGGACGCCAAATTGGCCATACTATTTTGCACGTGTCAAAAACATGTAGAGCCTTTCATGTCAGACGGGAAACCTAGGAGAGCCTTGATTACCCTTGGTTTCCCGCAACTATTAAAGGGATTGAAACCCAACCCTGTCACCTTTTCACATACCTTTTTGCTGAAGCTTTTGAAAGTTTCCTCTATCTTCTCCAACAACTTTTGCATCTTCATGAGTTCAAACCCCTCACTTTTACAAATTTAAATTTGATATTTTTCTTTCACCTTTTTCCTTTATGGTGATAATTAGGGACTTAGATGATAATGGCATTCTGATAGAACCCTAAACTCGTGAAGAGTGCATAACCTTGTGGAACCACTATTATAAGAAAACTAAGAGCCCGACGAGATGATTGCCTGTAAATTAGCTGAACTAGGCATGTTTGGCAGTTGTGAGAGTTCCATTAGTTATGATAGTGATTGCAACACTGGTAGTGACAATGATTCCTTTTTTCTTTCTATTTTCTTAGGAAACAAGAAGATAATGAGTGTTGGGTGTGAATATGAGAGTAGAAAAATGGTCTAAATAAGGTGAATAGACCCAAATACAATCAACCGCTTTTTTAAAAAGTTATCAGAGTGTTTTCTAAAAATTGGGAGAGGAAGGTTTCATGCGAAAACGCCAAAATTATACTGTTCTAAATTTTGACCACATTAACACTAATTATCTTCACAAACACCAAAGATGAATACGATGAAACATAGTGTATTCAATTGATTCAATTGTATAATCCATGAGGTGTGTTTATATAATGATTCAATATAGAGAATTCTAACCTCAATTGTTTCCCAGAATATTAATCACCAATTCAGCTCAATAAGGTATCCAATTCTAATAAAACTTAATGCTTACGTAATAAATCGCTATCAATTGAATCAACGATAAACTACACTAGAATTGAAATACCTGAGCATGCAAATACTATAAAATTAAATGCAAGAGTCAGAGAGAGAGAGAGAGAGAGAGAGAGAGAGAGAGAGAGAGAGAGGAGATGACACCGATATGTATGATACTTAGGCGTTTGTCCATACTTTTCCTACGTGCACTCTTCAATGTTTTCCCATTGGAACCTGTATTATTCCTTTTTATTTGACAAATATTTGCAAGAGTTCATATAATCACCAATCCACAATAAATGAGAAAATTAAAATCTCCTATCGGGATCTTGACTTGTATACATTGCAATGCCATATTCTTCTTCGTATTTTTTACTTGATTAACACTTCTTTAATCTTCCAATATCACCAATCTACTCCAAGACTTCGTGTGTAGCAATCAACTCCTTGATCTTAGCGATTCCTTAAGCGATGAATTGTACAAAGATTTGAGAAGAACTTCGCCTTATCCATAGCCTTCCACACAATCACCACTAAGGAAATTCTGGAGAGAAGAACCTACTTCTTTTCAATGGAAATTTTTATCACCATTGACAATCACCTCAATCTTGCAAATAACAAGAAAATCTCAACCAAATATTCAAGAATGATTAATTTCAAGAACATTCCTTCTTCAATCAATTACAAATCTCCCGTTATCAAGATTTGGATCAAATTGAAGTTAAAGATGCAAGAATTTTGTTGCAAAAACTTTGAAATTTCAAAACAGCGAAAACTGATTTTTCACAAAATCACAATGTTGATTATGATACTCACTATGATTAGTCTTATGAGAAATGATGACAACATGTTTTTATACGCGCTTGAGATTAAACACTGAAAATGGTTGAGAAAAGCCAGTTAGATTCGAATGAAGAGCATTTCATGATTTGAATCAAATGAAAAAGTGAAGTGGAATAAAAGAAAAACAAAGTTTTGACCCATTTTTCAGTTGATCCGAATCAAGAGGAAAGTGTGATTCGAATCAAACACCCTATGATTCGAAGCATGCGTTAAATATGATTTGAATCAAACAGAATGAGCTAACTAAAAAAAAGTGGAAAAATTATATGATTCAAATCATGTGTAAATTGTGATTCGAATCAATTAAGGCAGAGTTGGCCCAGAGTTTGATGATTTGAATCATGTGTAAAATTTGATTCGAATTAAATTGTTTTGAAAATTTCTGTTTTCCAACTGTCCAAAATTATTCGAATATGGATTTGTGCTTGATTCGAATCAAACATCCAAAATCCCAAATTTTTAAAATTTTAAGGAGACTTTGAGATTTTTCTTTCCACATAACTTGAGGACAATTTTTTTAATACAAATAATGGTAGAAAAGAAGCAGACGAGGAGATAAAATTCGAAGTAAGAAGACATTTTGAGGATAATTTTGTTGAGGAAATAAGTGATAGGTCGATGCTTGGTGGAATTGAGATGACTTATTTATTAGATGAATATAAGATGTGTCTTGAAAAACCTTTTTTGGAAGATGAGATCAAGGAAGCAATGTGGAATTGTAACGGCGACAAGAGTCGTGGTCCAAATGGTTCTACGTTCAGTTTTTTCCAGAGTTATTAGGAGGCAGGGAAGAAGGATGTTATTCGATTTGTGAAGGACTTCCATTCAAAATCTAGGTTAACAAAGGTCATTATAGCTTCGTTCTTAACTTTAATTCATAAGACCAAAAAATCGTAAGACCCGAACAATTATAAACCAATTTGTTTAGTGAGCTGCTTTCAAAAGATTTTAGCAAGAATTTTGGCTTCTAGATTGAAAAGGGTTATTGGAAAGATTACTTTAGTGAAGCGCTATACTTTTGTGCCAGGTAGAAATATTTTTTATGGAGTGTTGGTGGTTAATGAGATATTTAATCTAACCAGAAGAGAAAATAAGGATTGTATGGTCATGAAAATGGATTTTGAAAGAGCTTATGATTGTGTGAGTTGGAATTACTTGAGATATTTGTTTGACAGTTTGAAGTTTGGAGATAGGTGGAAATCTTGGATAGAGGTTGTTTTTTTAGTAGTTCAATGTCCATTTTAGTTAATGGAAATACTACTAAGGACTTTACGGTTGACACGAGATTACGGCAAGGATATCCAATGTCTCATTTTCTTTTGTGTTTGTAATAGATGGAATCACAAGGCTTATGGAGAAGACAATGGAGTTGAAAGAGTTTAGAGGTTTCCAGGTGAATGAAGAGGTAGCTTTTGATATTCTACAGTTTGCAGATGACACTTTTATCTTTAGAGAGAGTAGTTGGTCAAATTTATGGAGTATTAAGGCTATTTTAAGAGGCTTTGAGTTAGCCTTTAGCCTTCGAGTCAATTTCTACAAAAGTAATATTTATGGAGTAACTGTTAAGAATAACTTTCTTCAGCCGTATTCTGCTTTTCTGTTTGTAGTATAGGCAGTCTTCCCTTCAAATTTTTGGGTGTGCTGGTTGGAGAAAGTCTTAGGAAAACAAGTATGTGGAAGAAAGTGGTTGATAATGTGCAAAAAATGGTGACTTGTTGGAAAGGCAAATATATGTCTATGGGATGGAGAGTTCCATGATTAATACAGTGTTGACACACAAGGAAAGAAAATCCTTGTGCCTTGTGATACACTATCTTTTACAGAAATAAAAAGGTATTTGACATAAAAAGCTTATACTAGTATTGCATTCACTTATTAGAATAACTTATGATAAGAGTTCCGTCCTTTAACCTTGTCTGTTTTTTCCCAACATTTTTGAAGAACTTCGATTTCTTCACAGGGACAACAAATAAGAACAAAGTATATCAATAAAAATCTTCAAATCCAAGTCGTTCATATGGTCCAGACGAGTAATGGAGGTTAATTAGCATGTGTAACTCATCAATTGTGTTCGTCTTTGTCTTCCTATATTCTTCACGTTTTGCATCTTGTCAAAATTAAACTATGTTACCTACAAAGAAACTAAAATAAGCATTGTCATACCTTATAAGATTCAATAAAACTTGATATATCAGCAACCGATTCAAGTGATTACGACTTTTGAATCTCGACTCAGAGGAAGTTTTTGATATCACTACGCCAAAATTGCTTTTTCACATCGCACCAAAGACATCGCTTTTTGGACAAAGCGCTGCTATAGGTCTTTAAAAAATTTTGCTAAAAAAAAGCGCTATAAAAGACAGCCTTTAGAGAGCGCTTTATAAAAGCGTTGTTAAATGCCCTAAATGGAAGCCACTTTAGAAAGGGCTTTTTGAGAAGCGCTCTTATAGGTTAACCTTAGAATGCGCTTTCAGAAAGCGTTGCTATAGGTCTTAAATTCTCCCCACTTTAGAATGCGCTTTCTGAAAGCGCTGCTATAGGTCTTAAATTCTCCTCACTTTAGAAAGCGCTTTCTAAGGAAAGCGCTCTCATAGGTAGCACTTAAGAAAGCGCTTTTTGAAAAGCGCCCTCTAAGGTCATTTATGAATTAAAATATAAAACACATTTCATATCATTTTCAGAAACTTCTTTTCATTTTCTGCTCTCGGCCGTTTCTTTCTGCTGAAACCCTTGCGTTCAATCGTTCTTGCATGCTTTCTAAAACCCTTGCTTTCATTGCCATCGTTCTGAAACCTTTGTCGTCACCGTTTCCGTCGTTCTGAAACCGTTGCCGTCACCGTTGCCATCGTTCATTCTTGCATTCGTGAAGGAGAAGACGAAAATGAAAAGAAGAGGTATGTTGTTATTGTTGTTCTTACTTCATACATTGTTCATGTCGTCGTTGTTGTTGTTGCCGTTCATTCTTGCCGTCAGCATTGCCGTCGTTCTGTTGTTGTTGTCGTTCTGTTGCTGTTGTTGTTGCTTCTGTTATTTTTTTATCAGAATGAATGTATTTTTATCGTAAACCATCCAAGAATGAATGTTATTTTTTGCTACTGTTGTTGTTGCCATTCATTGTTGTTTTTAACAGATCCTCTATTAAATTAAAGGCTTTAGCACTGTCACTGTGAATGTGTTGGTTACAAATATGTTTCTCATTGTCACTGCAGTATTTTGTGAAGTTTTTAGGTTTATGAATTGGCACCTAAAACACTAACATAGACCAATGGTTTTAAACTACATGATACAAAATTCATTCTTGTTCAAATTAATTAATATTTGTAGCACCAATTAGTTCCAATATTTAGTGTATACTGCAGTTCAACCATCCTCTTTGACAACTCTTTGAAATAAGTTTACTAACTCCCCCATTGCAAATATCCCTCCATTGGTTCATTGATTAGCCTATTATTTTTAATACTTTGATTTTTCCAGATGGTTCATCTTTTTATTGGATGGTTTGGAGTTGTATTTTAAGTAACACTCAAAGGTTATTGAAAAGGCATCAATTCCACTCCGTATGACAGACAGACACAAATCTGCACCAGCCGCACTCTTGAGAATTTGATCCTTAGAAATTGAGACTAATAGGAATTTTGTTAAGTAAGGATAGGACATGATGAATGGTAGTTTCATTGTAAGTTAGGAACTTATTTTTCATATCATGCACATGTGGAATTCAAATGAGTTTCATTCTTACAAGCTGCTGATTAGTAATGTGTAATTTCATTCTTACAGGATATGAAGGATGTGGTTGATACGTAAGTGAGATTGTTCGAAATATTCGTGTGTATTTGTATATTTAATTATTTCTGTGAGATTGTTCTAAATTTACGTTTTTCTTTTATAGAGCAATACTCGTATACCGAGCACAAAGAGAATCTCGAGTAGCACGGGCTAAAGCAACCAATGTTACATGGGTCAAAGTGGAGGTATATTAATTTTCACAATGTTGCTTATTAGTGATGCTACTTGATAACACAAAACAACTATATATTATTTCTTATTTGTTTGTCTATGTGTAGTGCCCTCGTCAGCATAATGACATAGACTGCGGGTATTTCGTTTTGAGGTTTATGAGAGAAATCCTTCAAATGGATCGATTAGAGATTCCTATTACGGTATGCATGGATTTATAACTTAGGATTTATTTTAATATTTATCGGATATGTCATATAATTTATTATTTTTAACTAAATCATGCATATTTTGTTTTGTTATGTAGTACTTTGATGAATACGCGTGTTCTCATTACACGAAGGATAAATTGCAAGAAATTAAGGAGGAGTTGTGCGAATACCTTATTGAAAAAAGAATCCTATATATATAAGGTATAGGATTATGGGATTATTTGAATGTATAGTTTTGTGAATGGTTTATTTTATGGGATTGTATAGTTTTGTGAATGGTTTATGCCCTTTATGTGTTTTTGGATTGTAATTGTATAGTTTTGTGAATAGTTAATGTAAATAACTTGAATTATAATGGAAATGGTTTATGTGGTTTATGTGATTTATGGGATTAGTGGAAATGGTTAATGAACTATACTAGAAATTGTTAATGGAAATGTGAAATATACAGATTTATTGAAATGACTTGAATTATACAGGTTTCTGCATAAAAAAATGGTTAAAATGGGATTTTAAAAAAAAATCATTAAAATTATACGTAGAGAAAAGACAGCGCTTTCTAGAAAAAGCGTTGTCTATAGTTCACAAACGAAAGCGTTTTTCCTAAAAAGCGCCCTCTAAAGGTATAGAAAAATTGATGACTAAAATTATAGGCATATATTAGACAGCGCTTTAAAAAGCGCTATCTAAAGGGGGCCTTTAGATAGCGCTTTTTCTTGAAAAAACGCTATCTAAAGGTATATAAAAAAATTCATTAAAATTTTATACGTATACATTAGACAGCGCTTTTTCAAAAGCGCTGTCTAAAGGCCCACTTTAGAGAGCGTTTTTTCATAAATAAAAAACGATGTCTTTACCTACGACAGCGCAACCTTAGGCAGCGCTGTCTAAGGCTTAAATAAACGCTGTCTAATGTCTTGTTTGGCGTAGTGTATATGAGAAAGAATTTGAGCTTTTTTTGCAATGTTGAGTTTTGAAAGACCAAAATTTTCATAGTCAAGAAGCTGTTTTTCATAGTTGATATTTTGAATCTTGTTATTTCATCACCAATTTTTAAAGAAACACAATTCATTGTTGTTATAAAAAAAAAAGAAGAAAAATTTAGTTTAAAGTGATAATGTTTTAGTCACCAGATGAAATGAAATTATATTATGGTGTTTTAGGTGCTTAACAACAAATAATAATAAATTAAAAAAAAAAAAAAAAACAGGTAAGGGAACATAATGTCATATAGATTGTCACGAATGCATAGTTTAATGTTTTTTCTTCCACAAAATTTAACAGAAAAGACTAATTAGACTTACGGAACATGTAACATTTTTTAGATAATAAATTAAAGTAAAATATTAAATTAAGTTTAAGCTAATGTATAAATTATTTAATTAAATAAAAACATAAGATTAAAGAAAAAAACATCTCAATCTTCTTCCTAGTGAAATACGAGTTGCTTGGCATTGCAACAACATTTTCATTGTCAAATTATTCAAGCCATAGCCATAGGATCGACGAGAGGGGAGAGAACTCTCATGTGTTAAATTAAAATAAACCCAACAACCTTTTACATATAAAACTAGTCCTACAATACCCCCTCCTTTCAAATTTATTCCACCCTTCTGTATACGTCAAAAGCCATTAATAAAAAACGAAA
Organism: Lathyrus tuberosus; assembly: GCA_022829125.1. Classification (NCBI taxonomy): domain Eukaryota; kingdom Viridiplantae; phylum Streptophyta; class Magnoliopsida; order Fabales; family Fabaceae; genus Lathyrus; species Lathyrus tuberosus. Next base: position 6,755,254 of record JALAZF010000103.1, read on the forward strand.
TATAGCTTGATATATCGTAGCACACAAGCATATATATTAATATCATATAGCATATGAATCACGCCCAAAAACCCACTTCATTTTTTATCCAATATATCTTTCATAAATTTTTATCCACCATATATGTTTGACTCGATTTCCATCACTATTTTACTCATAATACCAATTAAAATATGGCATGCGCATGCGCACACTTGTGTAAAGCATGCAACTACAATAAAACCTAGAGACACAAAGGGTTAAAATATTCTATATATATAAATATAAATCAAAGAAAATAAATACTGTATATATGTTCTTGATGATGCAGCCCAAAGATATCCACTTGCAAAAAGAAGCTTTCAGGCTAATTAATTAGTAATAATTATTAGTATCGAATTACATATCAACATTTCAGAAACTCGAGAAATGACTTTGAGAAGGTTGAACCATTTGTAATTCCGTTGTTGCTTGGCATGAAGTATCATCGTTCATCAAGTTCCTGTTCAAGTAAAAAAAATCATTAAGATATCTCTAAAATTTCAATGAAGTAGATATGAATGTTAATTAAAATATCTCTTAAATATATATATATATAATTATTATTTATCTTACTCTCGTGGTCTTGAAGCCCAAAGAGAACTAAGAGCTCGAAGACGTCCATAATATTCTCCAATTACAATAAAACATCTCGCTGCTTGACGGACAGTTAATATGCGACATAATTGATGAAGTGTTTGTTGTCTCAAATTATCAGCCTACAATTAAATTCAAATATAAATAATAATTTAAATAGAATATTAATATTAATCAATAATGTAAAATAAAAATTTTGAATAATCAAAACCCAACTACCCTATGAGTGGGTCCCTTATCTAAGACTAACACATATGGACAAGTACATCATGCTATCAAAGAGGTTGAAACATATGATATAGTTTTTTACTATATATATTATAAGAATTTGATTAATGATAAATCATTTGAGACAAGTTGGTTTTTAATTAATTAAAATATTAGTCATTATAAGTCTAACTTAGGGATATTTATATACATCCATCCACACGTCATTGTATTAAACCAACCTTTGATTGAAACATTTTAAGATACAAAATTTACTTCAAATAGCTAGCAGCAACATTCATGCATCTTAGTAGCTAGATATAACCTAGCAAGAATAAACTAAAGTATCCAAAAATTAACAATATAGATATATTTAAAGTCAAACATATTATTTAAAACAATAAATTAATCACTAACCAAATTTTATTGAAAAATTAATAAAACAGTCTATAAGAAACCCTAGTTAAAGATTGGTATATTTCTGTACCTGATGGACAAAACCTTCAAGGTTGGAGATTCTGGCCATGGCGGCGACCATCTGTTGAACACCGTCGATAACCGGTCCTCCAGCGATGGTGTCGACGATACAGTGGTGGAGCTGTTCATGGCCTTGAGAGAGAGCATCTTCTGCTTGATGTGATGAATGTCTTAACTCCATTATCCCTACTATTTGTTGCTCAGCTAGAGGCTCCAATTGTTGTGTCAACATCTAACCACAAAATAATTATGATATACAAAAAATGAAAACATTATTAACCATACAATAAAAAAATATTCTATTTAGAACAAAGTATAAATAAAATAGTTAAAAAATTAATGTCATGCTCTTTATTTTTAATCAAATATTCAAATACATCAACTTTTCATTTTCACGTAACACTTTGATGATAATATTTTCATTGAATGTGATTTACCGTGATGAGCTCGGAGGGCTTGAAACCACCTATCCAAATGAAGGGTCGCTCGGCCGGAGAAGTCCAAATACCTTTAATAAGGTGAAAAACATCTGATTTAACAGCAACTTCTTTTAATCGGAAAAGCTCGTCGTAATGATACAGATATCCGTCGACGATCACTCTCAGTTCATTATCCGCCAATGCCGCATGCAGCCCGCCACGAAGCTCGGTCAAGAGCCGTTGATCTTCTTCTAGCCATCTTGCATACTCCATATCAAACATCGCAGCTCCTACAATACCGCAATAATCTATTATTTGTATCTATCTCGCTTTTAAATAAAACTACATTTTAAAAATCAAGAAAAAAAAAACATTTACCTGGACTTATGTTTCCACTCCCGCAGCCTAAAAATAGTCCCTGTAAAATTAAAATAAATTAAACACCAAAAAATAAATAATCATTATGATGTGTTTTAAATTTTTCATATTTAATGTGTGAGAAAAATATGTATATATACCTGTGATCGTGCTCGTTGAAGATCTTGTTCGAGATTTGATAACCTCAATCTACTGGACTCTAGCTGCTGGACATAAGCTTTTTTTCTAAGACGGCTTTTCTTTGCAGCTTCTCTATTTTGTGCCAATCTTCTCAGTGTCTGATGACAAATCAAACCATAAAATAAAAACAAAGATACTTTTGTGGAAAATAATAATAATAGTAATAATAATAATAATAATAATATATAAATAAACATGTTTGTGTGATATTTAAAAAACCTTTGGATCAAGTGTTTTTTCTGATGTTGAAACAGCTCCTTTTTTCTGCGGTAAAAACAATCACAAAATGAATTAATAATAAGGGCACATTTCTCTACCCATCACAAAAAGTTGGATAGTGTACTTTCAACCAATTAATCAATGCCATATTATTTTATTATATTTAATTATTTATTTAATAATTTAAATTTTGTAATTTTCCAATGCAATTTACTCTAATTTATTCAATAGGTAACTCTACTCCACTTTTTGAGGTGGATCTAATAATATTATTATTATTATGTCAGAATTTATTCATCAAGGAAAACTGTGTTATTTTGATTTTCTGAGAGTTGTTGGGATCTGTGTTAAAGTTTTGTCTCAGTGTAAGAAACATGAAGAGAGAGAAATTAGGAACCTTTTGTTGAAGTGATTTGGCTTTTGATTGATTCTGTGATGTGCCTGTTCTTAAAGCATCATCAGTTGTTGCTATCTCTTGTTGCTGTTGAATCTGATCAAAACCATGATTATGATGACGATCAGAAGAAGAAGATGCTTTTATACTTATTGGTGAATCTGTTTCAAACTGAACTTCTGTTGATCCTGAATCACTGCTTTCACCTCCTGATTTTGAAACTCCCTATGTTTCAATATCCACCACCACCAACAAAAAAAAAAACATCATTTTCAACAAAACTATGAAATTTCAACAAAGTTGATATTCTTATGTAAAATAATGTTTACATATGGATTGGTCAAAGATGGTGAAGTGAGAGAAGCAACAACTCTTGGTGTTTGTTGGAACCTAATTGGCCATGAAGGAAACATTTCAAGTGTAGCTGCTGGTTTGCTTCCTTCATCATTTCTTATCTTGATTCCTTGAAGAACTATTGCCTCTTCAAGCTCACCAAAATCAAAAGTAGACCCTTGATTCCTAACATAACAACAAAAACAATTATAATGGAAAGATTAAATTAAAGCAACTTTATTTAAGTGTTAGTAGCACTAAGATGGAGAAATTATTGAAGAAGAATACATTAAGGTTGATGTTGAGGTAGTGATTCCATGAAGAACACCATAAGGGACATGTTGACTTGAGGGTCCTGACTCAGATAAACCAATCTCTCCAATTCTATGACTAGCCATGCAAAACTATGATCAAAGTTCAGAATTTTTTCACCTTCCTTGAAGATAAAACTAAAAAAAAAATCATTTGGTAGAACTTAGAAACTTATTTCACAAAAAGATGAACATATATGTATAGAAGCTATTTACTTACCTTTGTTTCTTTGGACTTCTAAGGACAAATAGAATCTTATGAGGACAAATTAGAAGAGAAGAGAAAGATCAAAACTTTGTTGTCAAATAATATATAACTTGCTATAAGAAGATAGTGAAGTCTTTTTCTTATATAAGTTTCATGTTCTAACATTTTATCTCTTATTGGTGTCTCTATCTATCTTTTCTCCTTCTCTAAGAAGAAACCTAGATTGATAAGTGTGTTAGGTTTGCTATGTGACTCTCTTTTATTAGTTGTAAATACTTGAGGTTGAGAATCTTATTTATGTGCCTATAAGATTATATTTAGTTTTACTTTTTTTAAAGAAAATATTTCTTTCGTTGTTGTATCACCAGTATGTTTTTCAATTACATTTTCAACTGATTTAAATTTGTGTGGTTGAGTATATTTAACAAATTTAATATCGGTATCATAAAAACAACATAAAATAATACAAATTAAAATACGCAAACAATAATAACAACAACCACTACAATAAATAACGTTTTTCATGACGAAACTTTTATTTTGAACTATAAAAAACAGAGGTATAAAGACAAGACACACAATTTTTTATTATTTAAAAAACAAAAAAAAACATAAATTTTCTCGATTTTATTTAAAACCAAGGTGAAAAACAATTCAATACAAGCATCGATTCCCAGCTATCGCAGTTTATGAATCTAATTGTTTATAAGTGTAAACAAAATGTTCCAACCTTTCGGTTTTCGATTTAAATGAGGCATAAAATAATAAGATTGCAAGTGCAGAAAATGTTCTAACCCGTTGATAGACTGCAAATGCGGAAAATCATTCTTGTTTAAAAAAAATTGTTTTAATGGGTATGCAACAAATTTTGGATATCACCGAAGATTTGTTGTAAACAATATATTTTAATATTCCGTGTAAACAATGTATTTAAAAAAAAGAATTATGCACCTCGGTTTTCTATAACACCGAGGTGATAGTTAAAAGTAGAAGATATAAATCTCGGTTTTATAGTAAAAAATCGATGTGGTTAGTAATCATAAGCACTCGTTAAACAGATCTCTGGGATGGATTGCAAGTGCAAAAAATAAAAATTCTCATTGGAAAACAGATCTCTAGCATTTTGCATTGGACATGGACATGTAAAATAAAAATTCACCTCGGTTTTCTTCTTGTCCAACGTGATAGTTAAGCGTTTTTTTTACTATATTCATCGTCCTTAAACAAATCTTTGCCGTCCATTTAATGTTTATCAACACTCAAGAATCTTCCATTAATAATTCGCGTGAAACCTAAGGGACACCCACTATAAAAGCATGCTGAATATTGAAAATCTAATCTAAATGAAACATGAAGCGCTTGAAACATAAAAACGTTTGGAAAAGTTCTTAAGATGGATTGCAAGAGCAGAAAATTATTTGGGTTTAAGGTTTGTTTTCTTAAATACTTATTTGAGCACCAAATCATATATTTAAATATTCATTTTATTTATCTAACCCTTATCTTTTTTTGCTTCAGAAACAAATGTATGCAAGATTCGTAGAGAATAATCTTGCACCCAATATTTGTTCTTCCCCAAGATTCAATAATTCGAAGATCTAAGATCTAAATCTTCGGGGAATTTGATTTTTACCTTGTGATATTCTATGTAAACAATGTAATATTCTTGGTAAACTGTGAGATATTGGATCGAACTCTAGTTAAGCATGTCGTCGAAGTCTGTTCACACGTTGTTGTCGAAGACCTACATGTTATAGTTGAATTGTATTCTAGTATGTAGTGGATGAATTGGGCCTTGTGTTAAGGATCCAATTGTTTAAGTTAGCTTGTACCATAAGTTAGCTTGTAATGAGTAATTGTTAAAAAGCCCATTAGTTTAGTATGTTAGGTTTTATTATAAATAACATACTAGTCTCTCATCTTATGGCGTGACAAAACCTAATTAGGGTGAGAGGTTTATTTGTTATTCTTGAGTACTTGTAATCTGATTTATATAGAAACTAAAGAATAACAGTTATAACCAATCCTTGTTGTTTTTCCTTTGTTTTTCCTTGTTAACCCTGACCCTTGCGTGTTTCTTGATCATAAAGAAACCATTAATATTTTGTTTCAAGGCATCCTAATTCACAATAAATTGGTGCGATGAGAATGGAGGAAGATGCTTTCAACAAAGTATGAGATTGAAAAGTTCACCGGAGTGAACGATTTCGGTCTGTGGCACTTGAAGATGAAAGCCCTACTGGTTTAACAGAGTTGTTTGGACGCGTTGAAGGGAGAGGCAGCCATGGACACTGCGTTAACGGAAAAAGAAAAGACAGTCATGATAGAGAAAACCCACAATGCAATATTGTTGAACCTTGGTGATAAGGTTCTTCGACAGGTATCAAAGGAGACTACGACATCGGGGCTATGGTTGAAACTTGAAAGTTTGTACATGACCAAATCTTTGGTGAATTAACTCTACCTGAAGCAAGCTTTGTATTCATTCAAGATGAGTGAAGACAAAGTGTTTGCTGAGAAGTTGGATATGTTCAACAAGCTGATTCTTGATCTTGAAAATATTGATGTGAAGATCGATGATGAAGGTCAAGCATTACTGTTGTGTGCGTTTTGCCCAGAACACATGCTCACTTTAAAGAAACTCTCTTGTATGGAAGGGAGTCCCTAAGCTTTGAAGAAGTTCAATCAGCCTTGTACTCTAAGGACTTGAATGAATGAAAGAAGCATAAACCTTCAACGGTTGGTGAAGGTTTGGCCGTTAAGGGAAAATTCTTGCGAAAGGATGGTAAGTTCGACAAGAAGAAAGGTAAAAGTCAACGGAAGTGTTATAGTGGTGAAGCATTTGGTATTCGATATTATCATTGTAAGAAGGAGGGCCACACAAGAAAGGTGTGCCCTAAACGCCTGAAAGATCATGGAGGTAAGGATAATGGTAAAGCGACCATTATTCAAGATGACTTCGACTCATCTGATGTCCTTGTGGTTTCAAGCAGCGACTCAAAAAAGGAGTGGATTATGGATTCAGGTTGCACTTGGCACATGACTCCAAACAAAGACTTGTTCGAGGAGCTATGTGATCAAGATGGTGGATCAGTGCTACTGGGAAACAACAAAGCTTGCAAAATTGCAGGTATTGAATCTGTGAGATTCAAGCTCCATGATAAGTCAATAAGGTTATTGACTGAAGTCAGGTATGCACCTTATTTGAAGAGAATTTTGATTTCTCTTGGTGAATTCGACAGGAAAGGATATGTTTTTCAGGGAGAGAAAAGTATCCTAAGAGTCATGAAGGGGTCGACGGAAGTCTTGAGAGGCGTGAAAAAATAAGGCTTGTATACCCTTGAGGCTGAAGTTGTAAATGGTTCGACAAATGTTGCATCCACGAAACCTTTGTCGAAGACAGAAATTTGGCACATGAGATTGGGCCATGTCAGTGAAAGGGGTCTGGTCGAATTAGGGAAACAAAATCTGCTTGGAGGAGACAAAGTCGAAAAACTGAAATTTTGTGAACCCTGTGTACTTGGAAAATCTTGCAGAGTGAAGTTCAACAAAGGCAAACAAAGAACTCATAGATCCCTTGATTACATCCATGCTGATCTTTGGGGGCCTGCAAGGTGTCCATCACATTCAGGAGCAAGGTATTTTCTATCCATAGTCGATGATTATTCCAGGAAGTTATGGGTATTCATCCAGAAGACTAAAGATGAAAATTTTGAGAATTTCAAAGGTTGGAAGACTCTGGTCAATAATCAGACTGGCAGAAAGGTCAAGAGGTTGAGAACCGACAATGGACTTGAATTTTGCAATGAGGTGTTCGACAGTTTTTGTGCTGCCTCAGGTATTGTAAGGCACAAAACTACTGCAGGTACTCCACAACAAAATGGTTTGGCAGAGAGGTTTAATGGAACTATTTTGGAAAGAGTTAGATGCATGTTGACTAGTGTTGGGTTAAAGAAGGTGTTTTGGGCTGAGGCTGTTTTGACAGCAACATATCTCATAAACAGATATCCTTCGATTACGTTAGATATGAAGACACCTGAAGATGTTTGGTCGGGACATCCACCTAGTCTCGACAGACTGAGAGTATTTGGCTGCATGGCTTGTGCTCATATTACGCAAGACAAGGTCGAACCTAGAGCTCTGAAATGCATGTTCATGGGATACCTTGAAGGAGTCAAAGCTTATAGGCTATGATGCCTAGAGCCAGGTCACAAGAGGTGTATTACCAGTCGAGATGTAGTTTTCAATGAAGTTGAGATGGCTTTAAAGAAAACTGATGATGTTGATGAAGAGCTGGAACAGGGAAAGATTCCTATTGAGGTGGAGCATGTTGATGCTGAATTGTGTACCCCAGATGATTTCGAAGAAGAAGCAGAAGCTGCTGTCGAAGATGAGGAGATTGATAATGACTACCTGCTAGCAAGAGATAGGTCGAGGAGAGTCATCAAGCCACCTCAGAGACTTGGGTATGCAGATCTTATAGCTTATGCCTTAATCTCTACAAGTGAGGTTCTCGACGAAGAACCTATAGACTATAAGGAAGTTATAAGGAGTATACAGAAGATTGAATGGATGAAGGCCATGGATGATGAGATGAAATCTCTTCATGATAACAACACCTGGGAACTGATCAAGAAACCTGCTGGAGACAGGTTAGTCAGCTGTAAATAGATTTTCAAAGTTAAGGAAGGAATCGAAGGAGTGGCGTCGAAGAAATACAAGGCAAGATTAGTCGCTAGGGGGTTCATTAAAAAAGAAGGTATCGACTTTAACGATGTGTTCTCTCCTGCTATGAAGCACAGATCCATTCAAATGTTGCTTGCCATGGTGGCACAGTTCGACCTTGAACTAGAACAGATGGATGTGAAGATTGTGTTCTTGTATGGTGATTTAGATGAAACAATCCTGATGAGGCAAACTGAAGGGGATGTCGAAAAGAGGAAGGAAGATTATGTATGTAAGCTGAAGAGACCTTTATATAGACTGAAACAATCTCCTCGACAGTGGAATAGGAGATTCGACAAGTTCATGGCACACATAAGTTTCATTAGAAGTCAGTTCGACCACTGTGTTTACTTCAGATTTTGACCTGGTAATTCATTTGTTATTTTGTTGCTTTATGTGGATGATATTCTAATAGTAAACAACAATGTCGAAGATGTAATGAGGGTGAAGGTTGAACTCAATAAGGAGTTCGACATGAAGGATCTGGGAGCTGCGTCCAGGATTCTTGGGATTGACATCCGAAGAGATAGAAAGCAGTCGAAATTATACTTATCTCAAGAGGCATACCTACGGAAGATTCTCGAAAAGTATGGTATGTCGAATTCAAAGCATGTTGTGACTCCGAAAAACCCTTAATTCAAGCTGAGTATAGATCAGTGTCCCAGTACTGATGTCAAAAGAGCTTATATGAATAGCATTCCATATGCTAATATAGTGGGTTCTTTGATGTATTTTATGGTCTGTACTAGACCCGACATAGAATATGCAGTAAGTCTTGTAAGCCGGTACATGTCGAATCCTGGAAAGGCTCACTAATAAGCATTGAAGTGGATTCTAAGGTACATAAATGGGTCTCTGAATAGAGTCCTAATTTATGGTGGAGCCTTGGGTGAAGATAGTAAAGTAGCAATCGAAGGATATGTCGACTCTAATTATGCAGGTTGTATGGATTCTAGAAAATCTATTTCTGGATATGTGTTCACTATGTTTGGCACAACAATAAGTTGGAAAGCAACACTTTAGAAGGTTGTTGTCTTATCAACCACTAAAGCGGAATAAATTTCCCTAACTGAAGCTATGAAGGAAGCATTGTGGCTTGAAGGTTTTGCAAATGAGCTAAAACTTCAAGGTCGAAGTATCACTGTTAAATAAGATAGTCAAAGTGCAATACACCTGTCGAAGAATTCAGCTTATCATGAGCAAACCAAGCACATTGATGTGAGGCTGCATTTTGTCATAGGGGTAATCAAGCGTGGAGAAGTCCAAGTGTTGAAGGTTTCGACAGATCATAATGCTGCTGATATGATCACCAAGACGTTGCCCAGTTGCAAGTTTTTCCACTGTATGCAGTTGATAAAGCTGCATGAAGAAAACTAGTATGTTTCTTGATGTTATAGAGTTAGATCCAAGGTGGAGATTTGTGAGATATTGGATCGAACTCTAGTTAAGCATGCCATTGTAGTTTGTTCACATGTTGTTGTCGAAGACCTACATGCTGTTGTTGAATTGTATTCTAGTATGTAGTGGACGAATTGGGCCTTGTGTTAAGGATCCAATTGTTTAAGTTAACTTGTACCCTAAGTTAGCTTGTAATGGGTAATTGTTAAAAATTCCATTAGTTTAGTATGCTAGGGTTTATTATAAATAACATACTAGTCTCTCATCTTGTGGCGTGACAAAACCTAATTAGGGTGAGAGGGTTATTTGTTATTCTTGAGTACTTGTAATCTGATTTATAGAGAAAGTAAAGAATAGCAGTTATAACCAATCCTTATTGTTTTTCCTTGTTAACCCTAACCTTGAGTGTTTCTTGATCATAAAGAAACTGTTAATATTCTGTTTCAAGGCATCCTAATTCACAACATAAACAATGTGATATTCTAGGTAAACAATGTAACAATTTAAAAACAAAAATAATAATCATACCCCTTGGTATTCAAGATAAACCGAGATGAAAGATATGCTAGTTTTGGAAATAATAAAAGTGTTGCTTCTGTGTTTTAAACCCATGTGCATTTAACTTTACCTCTCGATTTTAATTCCACTGAGGTGATAAATGGAGAGTTTTCATGTCTCCCTTCGTTACATCGCTTTTATAGCCGAGGTATTATGCATTTTGCGTCTGAGGTAAGAAGCCCTTTTTGTAGTAGTGAAAATACAGCTTATACCTCAAGAAAATCGTTGGTACAATTCTCTCACATCTTCTCAAAATCCTCCTCGGCCATCCTCTTTCGCTCCTCATCGGCCTTCCACTCTCCTTCCTCTTTCTTCTCCTAGACACTCTCCCGCACCTTCCGTAACAACCTCTCCTCCTTCAAGACCCTCTTCTTCTCCTTCTTCCACCTCTCATTCTCCTCCTCCAACATCCTCTGCTCCTCCATCCACTTCTTCCTTTCCTCCCACAACTTAACAACAAAAATCTCTTCAATCTCTCTTCTACGATTTTTTTTCTCTAGATGATTTAGATGGTCAATAAAATAACTTGAAGCCAATGTCTCTTCCAAGATCACAGACACGTCTAGGATGCTCATTGGTTCCAACCGCTTCTACCAATATGTCACGACGACCTTGTGAAGTGAAGAGGTTGTCTTTGGTTTGTCCAACCAGACCATCCTACATCACTGTGTATAGATATTTCTAACTTGATTTTCCTTTCCTTTTTGGCTCTTTGGCAAGAATTCAGGAGTAGTGCGAGACTTTAAAAATTTCTACTAATCATCCTGATCAATAAATGAATACATCAAGTATGGAGGTTTATATTCAGGGTCCTCTTCATCTTTTGGATGTTTAATATAATCATGGGTGAGCTGTGTCTTAAAGCCCATCCAACGTTCACCATCATATGTAAGTAATTTCTTTTTCACCATACTATCATCTGGACTAACATTAAACACCTCATATATTTACACAATACAATTGTTATTAATATTAAACAAAAAAAATGATCACATATACTTGTAAGCAAATCATAAAATACTGTAACATCATCCCATATGGAGTCTTTCAAGTCCTCACAAACTTCGTGCCAACTATTTATCAAAATACTAACTTTACTTCTACATTGTAACACAATGTAACCCATAAAATCCTCAGCATTTTCACCAAAAGCCATGTCGGTTCTTATATCAATTGTAACCGGCACTACAAGAAAGCATGGAATTTCCTACGTGATTTAGTGACGTGATATACATGTGGAAAAAAATGGAGGTTGCGACGTGTATATCACGTCACTATATTATTTTATTAATAAACAAAAAAACTTCAGGTTTGTAAATGGTGGTAACAATTTTTTAAAAAAAAAACAGTTGTGACGTGAAACCCACGTCGCAACCTAAAAATTAAAATTTAAAAATCAAACGATCAGGTTTCATGGGGGTGGGGGATTTAAAATTTTCCAGAATTTCATTTGTGGCGTGGAAAGCACGTGGGAAAATGAAATTCGAAAATTAAAAAAAAATGTGGGAACATATCTGTCTGTGAAATGATGGGTCTGACTTAGGCCTTTTTCTTTTGCTGGTTTTGCGACGTGGATTAAATGTGTGTATTTTCCGATGTGCTTCCCAAGTCGCAAGTGGCCAAATATTTATTTTGTTCTGACAGTTATTTTGATCATTGAACCTTATTTATTATTTATAGATGTTCTGACGTGGATTCCATTTGACAAGCTTCCGACGTGAATTCCAAGTCGCTATAATTAATTCATTTATTTTATTTTTTTGTTACCGTTGAGACCTAACGGTATAGAATTAAATACTTTTTTCCTTTTTCCGACGTGGGAAACACGTGGGTACTTTCCCATGTGAAAACCACGCCACTAACCTCACCATATAATCCCTCAAACATTCACTCAGCATATCATTTCTTCTCTTTCTTCTTATTTCTTCTTCTTCGTATCTTTGTTCTTCCGTCCTTCTTCTTATCTTCTTCTTCTTTCTGATTTCTCTCATCCTCCATTTCCTCCACACACCAACACCAGCTCATTTTCAATCAAAGGTATATTCAATTTTTCTTCTTATTTTCATTCTTTTTATTTTTATTTTTCGTTTTACATTTTATTTTAATATATTCTAATTTTAATTTTTTAATGTTTGTTGTTAAAAGAAAAATATTTGGAAGCTTCAAGAGGAGCTCATCAGGATTCAAGATACAAATTTTATTGTAGCTTCATTGAGGTATTTTTGTAATTTAAATTATTTATTTTTCAGATTTGTATGAATAAAATTGTATATGGAAGTTGTTTGGATGTTGATGTGTAAAAATAGAATATAGATTATATATGAAATTATTTAGGTTTTATAAGATTAGTTATTTGATTGTTTGGTTGCTGCTGTTGTGTAAAAATAGATTTTTTTTTTTAAATATGTTATTTTTATTAAAAATAGAATATATATTATAAAGTTATTTTTATTAAAAACATAATATATATTATATGTTATTTTATTTTTTAAAAACAGAATATATGTTATTTTTATTAAAACCAGAATATATATTATATGTTATGTTATTTTTTAAAAACAAATTTTTTTAAAAAACAGAATTTATAGGTTATATTAAATATATTTTAAAGGCTTTATGTAATAAGTTGTATTTAATATAATTTAAAAAATAGAAAATAGAATTTTATGTATTATATTTAATATATTTTGGGTCTTTGGCTGACGATTAACGAAAAGGAGACCGAACTTTATTTCAAATACTCGAAGATGGGGAAGGAGGATCTCGTCCGGCAGAATTGACACCAGAAATGTTTGCAACAGTGAGAGAGTTAGCCCTATCTGAGGCGAGACGAGAGGCGGAGACACGTGAGGCGGCGTTAAAGGCCGAAATGGAGGAGATGAAGAAGAGACAATCCGACATGGAGGCACAAATGTGATAATTTTTTGCCTCACAAAATGTTGTCCAAGATGATGATGAAGATGAAGATGCTATATTTAGTAGTGACGATGAATAACTTTTTTTTAGTATTATTTATGTTTGTGAAGTGAATATCACGTGATACTTTTTTTTAATTATTTTTTATATTTCTGACGTGAATATCATGTGGTTAAATATTTTATATCTTTTAATAATTATATTTATCTAAAAAATTAAATTTTTTTATCGATATATAAATTTAATTTTTATATTTTATTATTTATTAATTTGTTTTATTTATTAATATTTATTTATTTTTGTATTGTTAAATACATCAGTGAAGTGATATTCACGTGAGTACATTTAAAATAGGTTTGATTTTTGTGACATGAAAATCATGTCACTAATTAGTGGCGTGGAAATCATGTGGGAATATTTTCAAACTGATAACCTGTCATTCTCAACTGACACTCTGCGCATGTTGGAGGCAAGCAATTTGCGACGTGAAATTCACGTGGGAACTTTTCCAATTAATTTTTTTGGTTGCGACGTGAAATTCATGTCACTAATTAGTGACGTGAATTTCATGTGGGAAAAAGTTCTCACAGTTGCTCCTCCGACGTGTTCTGACCACGTCTTAAATGTTGCTTAGTGACGTGATTTTAAACTTAGTGACGTGAATACCACGTGGGAAATTGCAATATTTCTTGTAGTGCGGGTAGCCAACACCACTTTCGTGGATTTTTTTCACCTTGGTATACATTATGGCACCTCTAGTTTTTCTTTTACGTTTTGCATTAATAAAGGTTGCAACAGATGTTGTATGGGAGGTGCTTGTCGAATCAACCATGACTATCTAAATAAACTTCAAAATGATCAAGAGAAACTATTTCAATGAATCAAACAACACATAGAAACATACTAACTAACATTTCAGTGAAAAAGTAAAATAATGTTTAAGAGAAACTATTTCAGTGAATCAAACAACACATAGAAACATATTAACTAACGTTTTAGTTAAAAAGCAAAATAATGATCAAGAGAAACTATTTCAGTGAATCAAACAATATGTAGAAACATTCTAACTAACGTTTCAATGGAAAAAAATGAGCAAACGTACCTCAATGACCTATACCCTAAACCCTAAACCCTCTGACCTATAAAACATGATGCTCCCAGGACCTATACCCATGGTTTTTTTATTGTTCGAGGTGCAAGCTTCGTCATAAAAGCGTTATTTGTAATAGTGATAGGATAAATTAATATTATGAGAAGATTTATATCTAATACGGGTTACATGGTGTAGTTTTTCTCACCACTGTTCCGACTCAAGGATTCAAGGAAACAAGTTTAGGATCTTATTTAACAGAATGCCTTCAACAAAATAAAGGGGGCTTTAGTGAACTCGCTATTATTAATACTAACATTGTAAGGTAAATCACTCAAACTTAACATTGTTGTTAAGGAAGAGTTAATTGACTCCATATTATTTCTATTTTACAACACAATGATGACATTATTCACACAATCATTAATGTTTATGTCATATTTTTTCAACTCAAATCAACAGATAATGCAAAGTATAAGGATATTATTTACATCTAAAAATATTTAAATTGTTGGGTGAAAACGACAAGATTTAAGGTCAATAAAACCCCCATTAGGTTAATGGAAGATAACAAATTCCAAAACATCTAAATACAAGATAGTCTTTCTTAAGTCTACTAAGATTCACGCAGGTTGTGGGAGTGCCAGAAACATTTAAAGGCATGTGAAATTTTAAAATTCACTATTCTACTTGTGTTCCATGGTTATAGTGTCTTTAACTAAATATGTTATCTATGGGAAAACACATTCTAGGGCAATGTTACACATGTGAATAAGGAAAATAAAAAATACTCCATAGAAACACGTCAAATGTGAGACAAAAAATAACTGTGGTTGGTAATTATTAATTTATTATGTAAAAAATATTTAAAATATGTATAATTTTGTAGGTATAATTATTCATAATATTATTAAATAATATTTTAAATATTATTTAATAATATTTTTTACCTTAATCACTATTGTCACGTCATTAAAAATTAATTATTTTTATTTTATTCATCACTACCATATATAAAATTAAAGGGGGGTCAAACAAATTCAAAGAAAAATAAAGTTGAAAAACTAAAAAGTGACTTTTAAAATAGAGATATTAAAAACATTTAAATAGAGAAAGCAAAATGTATTTAACTTTTTTTTTTGTTATTTTTGAAGTGTAAAATGAGTGGCAGATGGTAGCTATAAATTAGTTATATAATTATTTTTCAAGTTCAATAACAAATATAACATATCCATAAATAAAATTAATTATTTTAATGTATTTAAACAAAAATTATATTTAATTATTTCAAAAAAATTAAAATTAGTTAAGTTATCTATAATATAAGAACATTGTTTGTTCTGGAAATTCCTCCCCCAACCATTGCTTAATTGCCTCCACATCACTTAATTAGGGGCAATTAATGTCCAAAACCAACTATTTTGAACTAAATTCCTGATTTGTTAGATACCAAACAATATTTGGATGATAAAGTTACGGTTTGTAGCTGTAAAACATAAGTTATTGGTGCAACCAACTTCAAACAGTTGCAAGAAACCAAATAACATTACACGGCAAGGGCATTGGTTTGGACATCCATAAAGTTGAGCCATTGCTTTTGGAACTGTTTCCGAGGGCTGTGTAGTAGAAAACCAGATCCTGCTGTACTTGAGTGTCTTGAAAAGAGATAAAAAACAACTTTACACAAAATCTGTCAAGTGAAAAATACATCATATCTTTCAAAAAATTTATTGCATCACATTACATTTCTCTTTCATAAAACAAAACCCACTCAGAAAACGCAACCTTCAGTGAACTCTAAAAACTTCCAATGGCAAGGTCGTTTACAATGGTGAAGGACATCAACAATAGTAAAGAGCTGTGGAAGATAGCAGTCAGAGTTCATCACAAATGGAGTTTTCTAACAAAGAATAAGCAACATTTTGAGATGATTATTATTGATAATGAGGTAACAGATGTGCTTCCTTTGTAACCTGTTATTGCTTTTAGTGTCTCTATTGTCATGACTTAATCATGTAAGCCACATTTTAAGATGAAAGTTGTTCTGACTGTAGTTGAAATTGCAAACCACGTTACTGTTTTGGATGTTTTCCCTTTTTTTTGTGTTTCATGTTTCATGTTTCCCTTTGTTTGTATGCGTAAAGTTTAATGTTTCTTTTGATCATAAGTTTCATTACTTGGAAGATGTTTCTACGTTTACTATTTTTATGAAATCAAGTTTAACAATGGCCACTATGAACCTTGCAGGGAACAGATATTCACGTCAAAGACCCTACCATGTATAAACAACTCTTTGATGTTGTGCTGACCGTGGATAACACCTACACCATTGCTAATTTTCAAGTGTTGGTGAATGACTCATTGTTCAAACCATCCGAACACAAGTTTCTGTTGGTCTTTACTGGCGATACTTCCGTCACCGACAAGAATAAGCATGTCATACCCTCAAAGAACCTGAAATTCACACCTTTTGCAGATATCATATGTGGCAAGTGGAAAAAGGATGTTTTAATAGGTATGTAGACATAAATGTATTTCATACACATTCAAATGACATTACATGAAATCTTTTTAGATTGATCAGGATCTTACAATTTGATTTGTTTTGTTGAATGTTGTAGACGTAATCGGGATGGTTACGGAGATTGGATACACCCAACTACAAAGTGGGAGCAAAAAACAACAAATTAACTTGGTTTTGAAGGACTTGGGGTATGTCTGCAATACTATAACATATTGATGTACTAAATGGTTAAATGTTATGAGTTTCCCTACTTATTGGTTTCACGTGTCTGTAGAAATAATACTATGCATTGTACTCTCTGGGAAGGGTATGCAGTGCAGTTCCATGACTATTGCCAACTGAGGAAGGACATGTCTGCCCCAACCATCATCATTCTCCAATTTGCTAAAGTCAAAGAGGAAGGTAAACTTACTCCATCTCCTTCAAAATGATTTGGTCTTGCATTGTTGTTTCTTCTATACACTTATCACATGTTGTTAACACACTTTCTAGGGAAGTATCCTTTGGCTGTTTCAAACACATTCAACGTAACAAAGATGCACATTAATGATGACTCACCCAATCCGAGTTACGGATCAAAAGTTTTGAAGGAAACAAAACTGCATAAACTGTCATGTTCGCTAGGCGAACCTCACAGCGAGCGTTCGCTTCCGCCTTCGCTAGGCGAAGCTCCAGGCGAATCAACAAATAGGCAAGAACAGACACAAAGTTCGCTAGGCGAACCCCTTAGCGAACCTTCGTCTTGCCGTTCGCTACGCGAACCTCTGGGCGAACCAAGGCAGAACCAAACAGAACTGAAAAGATACAAAGTTCGCTAGGCGAACGTCGTTGGCGAACATTCTCTAACCTTCGCTGCCGGGTTCGCTAGGCGAACCCTCGAAAGTTCATTCGCTGAGACTCACCCCGGATTCGCTAGGCGAACCCTGGAAAACTCAGAATTCTCAGCAACGTAAAAGCTGATTACTTGGGGTCCAAAATCCATTCCAAACACCACCCAATACACAAACAAGCATTAATAGATGATTCTACCCACATATTGATCATACAACACAGTTTATAACTCATTTTATCCGTTAGATTCCATTGATTAATCCGTTAAATCATTTTCTCTCAAAACTAACCTAAGTTCAAATCATTGATTTCTAGAACTTAGAGCTTCTATCTAGAACCCACCTGATAGTCGAAGAGGAGTTTGAAGAAGATGATCCAAGCTTTTCTCTCTTTTCCTCTTCTCCTCCTTTTCTTCTTCTTCTTTCTATTTCCTTTTCTTTCTCTTTCTCTTACCAAATATATATATATATATATATATATATATATATATATATATATAAACCAATATTATATAATATAATCCAATAGAGAAAAATATCTCCAATTGATATTTTGTCGTCCCAACCAATTGATCAATTATTAGAGTTACCATTAAATCCTCTCTTAAACTAATAATTATTGATCTCTTCAGAGTTCCTTAGTTGCTCTATCGATCCCAATTGACAATACTTAGAGCACTTAGAGGATTCCATTAATCCAATTAACCAAAGATAGAGCACATAGATGCTCATCTGATCTCATCTAATATCCAATTGAGCATTTAAATAATACGGGGTATTACATGCTCCAGCTAAGGTATCAAATTTAACTTTTTCTTCCATCATTTCTACATTGCTGCTAATGGTACATGAACCTGCCTTATGCTTTTTCGTTTTCTTGCGTAGCCACAACCTTCAACTCCCGTCAACGACGCGGTCCTACAGGTATTTTAAAGATGTGTCAATAATTAACACAGGTTAATTTATGACGCCACTCCATTGGATACATGGGAATTAGTCGTTGTAACCTTACAAACCATTTTGTTATACTAGACATATTGTTATTACTTTTCTTATTTAGTTTCCAAATATTTTATTCATGCCTTAATTTATGATTATCAGGAGGTTGATGTTACCTCAAGTCATACCCCAGTAGAAGTCACACCCGTTACCGCATCGAAACGGGTCGCTAAATTTCATTCAACTACTGGTGTTGCCTCATGCGACTTGGAAGAGGGTGATCTATCGTCCACCAAAATGAAGAAGTTGATCAAATTGGAGAAGTGAAGTTTCCAGGACTACAAGTTAATATAATTACAGTCAATTCCCCAACTGCAAGTTGATCTAATTAGAGTCAGTGTCTGTAATTTTGTAAATAAAACCCATCATTTTGTATACTCCAAGTTTATCTAATTTGAGATGGTGTAGATTCAGTAGACAATCAATTTTTTTTGGTTCCTTACAATGGATAATGTATTAACTATCGAATGATGTATCCAATATCACTGCATTATTACAAAAAGTTATATTTTGTGTATGGTTTTCGTAACACTTTTGGTTGTCCATGTACCTCTGTCTTTTACTTTTCATTACGTTCAGACTACTGCACCATGCACAACTTGACATTTACTTTCCTGCGCAAAATTTTAACAACACAACAAATGTTTCAATAATTTAGTTTTCTCATTAACTATGCTTTGGTTGTTAAAGTATTGTGAAATTGAAAAAGGTACACACCATATTATCGTGGACCCCCTTCCATTTATTGTTACTATAGGTAGGAGTTGACCCCCTTCCTGCCAACTCCCATTTCCAACTACTTCAAATGCAAAACACATCACATCGGCACCATTTCATCACATTACTTTATAGTTCCTACATTTTCTAATCATGATTGCCTTTTTCACTTTACTTTATTGTTCCTATATTTTCATTTCTATAACTATTATTATATTCCTTTAATCTTTTGCCAGCTTACAAACTAATATTTAACCTATTATTTTACTATTACATACCATGGTTGTCAAACTCGCGGGTAGACTCGTAAACTCGTACGAGTTTACGAGTCTAGGAAGTATAAACGAGTAGACTCAGGCATATAATCGTTTTTTGATAGACTCAAGTAGACTCGGGTAGACTCGCGCAAACTCGTATAGACTCGCGAGTCTATAACGAGTTTACGAGTCTTTAAGTTTTTTTTTTTTGAATTTTTTTAAAACCAGAAAAGGCCTAAATTCCCCAAAATATTTTATTTTGCGTTTTTTATATAAAAAAAACCCTTTTTTTTTGCTTGTACGAGAATTAAAAAGTCTCTCTCTCTCCTAGTCTCTTGTTTCAGCAAAGTTTCTTCCCCCTTCATCAACGGTGTGAGTTTATTCTGTCTCTTGCTTTGTTCATGTTTGTGGTCATGAATTAATCCTTTGTGTGTAAGTATTTTCTTATATGTTTCACTTGGATGCTTCTCATGTATGAGATCTTGTATAAAGGTCATGCATTATTGTCCAATCAGGTCCAATGATCCCAATGCGCATGTATCAATTTGCATGTGACAAAATAGTTTAAAAAATCCATTATTTATGGCAAAAAATAGTTTATGAAGGATATGTTACCTGCTGAAAGGTGGAATTTCTATGGAGATATGACTCCATAATTAAAAAGGTTTGCAATTCGTGTTCTAAGTTAAACTTGTAGCTCCTATGGTTGTGAATGTAATTGAAGTTCCTTTGCAATGATAATGAATTATTATTGATTTGTTTATAGACTTGAATTTAACTTTTTAGAAACATTGAGTTGAATTATTATTTGATTTTTAGGTTCATACAAAGAGAAGAAATAGGTTGCATTAAAAAAGGTGAATAATTTGGTTTATATCATGTACAATTTCAAGTTGAAAAGTGGAAAAGGAAAATTAAACAGTGTTTTTTTCCATTTGAAGATAGTCATTCAGATGATGAATAAATAATTGAAGAACATAATAAATAAAATGTGCAAACTGAAGTTAATGTTGAGTAAGATGATGTTATTGTTAATAATGTTGTGGAAGCTAATGTTGTTGTAACTAATATTGTGCAAAGTGGTGGCAGTGGCAATGTTAAATTAGGTGGAAGTGGAACTTCAAGCAATCCAACATTGATTAATGATGAGTAAGGTGTTTCATCTGAGGCAGATTTTGATGATGATACTCAAGATACCGATAAAGATGATGGTGATTATATTGGTGGTTGTGATTTCAGTGGAGCTTTGGATGTTTGAAAATATTAGCATATCAATTTTATGATTTTTTTTCTTGATGTAGTAGCCAATTAAGAGGAAATTAGTAATTTAAGTCTTAACTATATACTTTGCATTTTTTTATCGAGTTTTTTTTGTTAAAAGAATTTGTTATGGAGTATGAAAATTAAATTTTCATCATAATTGGTGTTGTATTATATATTTATGTCATAAACGAGGAATTTATAAGTATAAAAAACATAGCAGTGTGCCATATATGTGTCACTTATAGGTTTTTGAAAGTCATTTTTAATTTTCCATAGACTCGTACGAGTTTACGAGTCGAGTCTGCGAGTCGAGTATACAGATCCTTTACGAGTCTGAGCTGACTCGTGAGTTTGACAACCTTGTTACATACGATTGTGAGAGGTACATTGGGATCCTACCCATATTACACTATAACACTACACACCCATACATAATCCTCAACTTATAATATAGCATCTTTCTTTTTAAATCGTCCCAGCATACAAAATAGCCATCTTAATGGTGGTTTTACTTGTCCATACCAGTAACAACAATTGCTGAAGAGTATGACTGCTAAAACAACCTCTTAATTCTCATAATGTTGTTTCTATTTGACATGAACATGGTACTAACAGTTTGAACTACGAATTATAGAAACCTCATAATCTCTACTATTGGCAACATTCAATAGTTAATAATGGTTGATTCTACAAATAACAACACTGCTCAAGATGCGGTTGCTGCAAGGAAAAAAAGAAAGTTATGTCTACTAAGCAAGAGAAACACCACACAGCTTTCCAACAAGGAGAATGTCCACCCAAATGGTACGTCAACACCTACTTTCACCCCTGGCTCATTCAGTCGTGCACAGCAGCCTACACCAAAGTTTAACACCATTTCGACCACACTCCATACTAAACCATCTGATCATGATCACTGCAAAGGAACCACTTCCAAACGACCAAGAATTCCACTGCATCAAGGAGTCAACCTTATGAACGTGTTCAATGTTGTCACAACTCCCAGCACAACCAGTATAATTCCACCACCACGAAGATCTGCGTAAACTCCAGATCATTTTTTTCAAGAACTGTAGGCTTCTATCCCTTCCAACTTCATGATAGGTTCTACATCCGATACCAAAGACTTCGTGAACTCCGACACAGGGGATGATTTTGAAAATAGCTCCGACGACGACGACAATGTTAATTCTGTCCCACTGGGCTCTTCTTACGATCAAGGTAAACACTTCGTTTCGTTGTGTTCGTTACTCATACCAACATTACAATACTTGTGTTAGTTTGTGAAACCATTTATGCATTAATGTTATTAACACATAACTTATTTTGTTTCCTTCGTAAACAGTCTATTATGACATTGGGGACCCTGTATGGGAATGCGATAATTGCCTTGCCCATATGTGGTATCAAGAACGAACTTGCAGGACACGACACTCAACTGTTCCTACGTTCACACTCTGTTGCAAGGGGGAAAATTGTGTTTCCTCTGCTTCAGCCACCTCCGCCTCAATTACAAAAACTTCTGTTTGATCGTTCCGGGTAGCATGCAAAAAATTACCAAACCAAAATTCAGACATATAACGCTATGTTTTCGTTCACATCCCCTGGAATGAAATTTGATACGCCAAATATGGCAGGAGGACGGGGACCACCTAATCTTAGGCTTCATGGTCAAACTTGCCACCGAATTGGGGCAATGCTGCTTGAGTTAGGACAACCGCCAAAGTATGCACAGTTGTATATCCACGACACTGACAACGAAATTGATAACATAATGGAGTGTTTCAAGTAACCTGCTTATCTTTTGTTCCTACAATTCCATGTTTTCCGTTAAATTTCTTTATGTGTATTCACATTTACACGCTTTTTGGCAGGGACAATAAACACATTGACAGGGCTATAGTGAATACTCTGAAAATCATGTTAGATGAGAATAACCCTCATGCTAAAGCTTTTCGCATGGCAAGGGACATGTTGAGGAATACAAATTTTCAAGATCTCAAGTTAAGGCTTATCTCTGACAGATCCACAGACGGTCGTGTGTATAACTGTCCCACCATGTCTAAAGTGGCAGCTCTGATAGTCGGGGATATAGATTTCGCATCTAAAAGAGACATCATAGTACAACAACATGATGGCCAGCTGCAGCAGATTGATGAATTCCATGCAAGTTACTTGGCGTATCAGTACCCCTTGCTTTTTCCTTACGGTGAAGACGGATACAGACCCAACATTATCCATAAATTTATACACCAAAAGGTTGTTACGAAATAAAACCGGCAAACAATCAAAGATTGGCTCTGTTTCTGTTTGCATGAAAGAACATCAGAGGCTAAAACCCTCCTGCATTCAAGAAGACTTTTCCAACAAATTTTGGTGGATGGCTACACCATGATGGAAACGGAGCGTCTGAATTGGTTGAGGAAAAACCAATCTAAACTACGTGTCGGAAAGTATAACACCCTTACAGACATCCGTGGTCATTTCCAGCAAAGCTCATCGGACAAAGCCGGAAGAAGAGTTGTATTGCCGTCGTTGTTTGTAGGAGGGAAACGTTACATAGATCAACTGTACTTTGACGACATGGCTATCTCCAGTGCAATTAGCTTCCCTGATTTATTTATAACGTTTACGTGCAATCCAAACTGGCCAGAGATAACACGACTCCTCTCCAAAGACAATCTTAAACCACATGACAGGCCTGATATTGTTTCAAAGGTTTTCAAAATCAAATTCAATGACCTAATGATAGACCTAACAAAACGTCATGTCCTTGGTAAAGTGCTGGCATGTAAGTCATTTTTCTTCAACACTGCCTTTCATAAATAGTTTTACTTCCTGTTTCGACTAAGTTTTTATGTTTAAGTTATGCAGTCATGTATACAATTGAATTCCAAAAAAGGGGATTGCCCCACGCACACATTCTAATATTACTGCATCCTCAAAGTAAGTATCCAACACCGCCGGACATTGACAATATTATATCGGCAGAAATTCCAAGTCCTCTTCAGCATCCAAAATTGTATCAACTGGTAAAATCACACATGATGCACGGCCCTTGCGGCTTAGCCAGGCTTAATTCCCCTTGCATGAAGAATAATCGATGCTCCAAGTTTTTCCCAAAGAAATTCAACGAAGATGCTATAGTTGACAACGGAGGCTATCCTGTATACAAATAGAGATTTAATACGCACACAATAGTAAAATTGGGAATTTCATTGGTCAACAGGCACGCCGTTCCCTATAACCCAAGACTGCTCCTTAAATACGAAGCACACATCAACATGGAATGGTGTAATCAGAGTACCTCCATCAAATACCTTTTCAAATACATTCACAAGGGATACGACCGAATTACAGCCGCTGTTGTACCTATAGCAAAAGCATCATCTAGTGATCCAAAAATTGTTGATGAGATTAAGGAGTATCTTAACTGTAGGTACGTTTCCCCAAGTGAGGTCTGTTGGCGTATTTTTTCTTACAACATCCACGGACACAAGCCTGCAGTAGAACGCATGTTTTACCATCTGATAGGTGAGAAACCTGTCTACTACATGGATTTCGAAAGGATGGAAAATATTTTGGAAAAGGCAAGCGTCAGCGAATATATGTTCACATCATGTTTGCTTGCAAATTTGCAATACCCGGAGGCACGGCATTTAACATATGCTTAGTTTGTAAGCAAATTTGTGTATGTCAAGAGGAGTAGAACATGGAAGCCACGGAAAAAGGGTTTCACGATTGGCCGTTTGATTTGGGTTCCTCCTACAACGGGAGAACTGTTTTATCTTAGGATGAAGCTCACTGCTGTCAAAGGTCCAACGAGTTATGAAGACATCCGTAAGGTGGGTGAGGTACAATACGACTCTTTTCGAGATGCAGGCTTTGTAATGGGTTTCCTGGAGGATGACAGGGAATACATTGGAGCTATTAGAGATGCAAGTCAGTGGGGATGTGGACGTTTTTTAAGGAAATTATTCATCGTAATGCTGCTGCCAGGGACTATCAACAGACCTGGTCATGTTTGGAATGAAACGTGGTCCTTCTTATCAGATGGTATCTTGCACCAACAAAGGGAAGTCGCTAACAACCCGGGTCTGAAAACTATTCTCACCAACAATGCTTTCATATTTATTTAATACCACTTGATAAACGTTTACATTAACACTTTTGTTTTTTGTAAACATTTATTTGCTTCTTGTCACAGAACTTCAGTTGGAGGAGGGAGAGTTGAAAATTTTGACGTTGCATGACATTGAGGCCATGCTACAAGCTAACCGTCGGAGTCTTTCGGACTTCAAGCCTATTCCGTATCCTGATGGCTACGTTATTCAACAACTTGGAAACCGACTCATATACGAAGAGAGAAGTTACAATGTCGACGTTATGAAAACAGAGTTCAATGGTCTTTTCAATGCGCTGACCTGTAATAAATTAAGATCGATTCAGCTATTTCTTTGTAAACTTTATGCCGTGTTACATCTAATACCGTTGTTTTAATATTTTTTAGATGAACAGTGCGGCATCTATGACAAAATCATGTTGGCTGTGACACAGCAAAAAGGTGGCGTGTTTTTTCTGCATGGTTATGGCGGAACCGGGAAAACGTATATGTGGAAAACACTAGCAACTGGGTTAAGGGCGAAGCATGAAATTGTGTTGACGGTTGCATCAAGTGGGTTTGCTTCTCTTTTGTTACCAGCCGAAAGAACCGCCTATTCGAAGTTTAAACTACCCATCCCCACTGCCGAAAATTCAACATGCAAGATTGATTTTGGGGACGACCACGCGGAACTGCTGCGGCAAACAAAATTGATCATTTGGGATGAGGCCCCCATGGCTATCAAATTCTATTTTTAGGCGCTTGAAAAAATTTTACGGGATGTCATGAGTAAACATGGGAATTCGGACGTCGTTTTCGGAGGTAAAGTGGTAGTTTTTGGTGGGGACTTTAGGCAAATTTTGCCCGTTGTTCCCCGAGGTAGTCGGTCAGACATCGTTCACGCAACCATCAACGCTTCATACATTTGGGATTTATGTCAAGTTTTAACGTTGACACGAAACATGAGATTGGGGTGTGGACGAACTCATGAAGAATCCCTCAAAATTCCAGAATTTTCAAAATGGTTGTTAAAACTGGGGGAAGGTAGAATATCCGAACCTAACGATGGATATGCCGATATTGAAATTCCGCCAGACATGCTTATTGACCATTTTGATGACCCCATTATTGCAATTATTGAAAGCACGTATCCTTCATTCTTGGAGTCGTATACTTCTTACGACTACTTGAAAAGTCGGGCAATTTTGGCGTCAACCATTGAAGTCGTCGACAAAATTAATAATCATGTGCTGGATATGCCAGGTACTTCCAAATTTGGGATACTAAGTATCATACCCCAAATTTTGACCACTAAGGTTCCCATTATTGTGGAAATCATCATCACAATATGGATGAACCATCATACCTCATTAGTCTCCCCAAATATGGGTGAGCATCCACTACAATCAAAATTAGGGTTTCAAGCCCTCTCTGAGTGCTTAGACAAAGGGTCAATCAAGGAATGACATGATCTTCAACTTGTCTAACCTCTCAAATATCCACAATGGATCAAGAGGACTCCCACTTCAAGGATTAAGCACAAGGTTGCTCCCTTCTAGGTGGATCAAGTCTCAAGATCGACAGTGTCACCAAATTAGGGTTTTGGTCGACCAGGGCCTCCAGATGGAAATTTTCCTCTGGGCACAAGCCAATGATCCAAAACATAACCTAATATACTCCATGGAACCTCATGGACCCAATCATCCAGTCAATTTTGCCTCAGGGGATGCATTCATAAAAAATCAGGAATTAGGGTTTCTTGACCTAATTCACCCCTAAGTTGACTTTTAGGGCAAATCATGAGCCAAGACCTCAAAGGAGGATTTGAGGGTCTCTAATACACTACATTGATCCATTTGCAACAATGGATTGATCCAAGAAGCTTAAGCAACAAGTTTCAATTTCATCTGCACCACAATTAGGGTTTTAAGGAAAAAGTCAACTGTAACTTTGACTTTTGACTAGGACATGCTCCCAAGCCCTATGACATGCATCAATATACTCTATACCACCCATGGAACATGTCCATCAAGTTTGATTTAGGTTAAGGACATGATTTCCTGAAGAATTGCACAGTTTGGAATTCATCTGATAAAAAGTCAACTGTGCACAAAAGCCAACTTTGACTTTTTGAGATTTTTCACAAAAATATATTTTTAACCCTAAAATGATGTTAATGTATGATTTGAATCATCATTCATCAAGAAAAATCAAGAAAAGTTGGATAACTTGTAAAAGGGGTAACCATAAAAACTTAGAAAATTTTCTAAGTTAAAAATAAAGTGGCTAGGGTACCAACTTTGGAGGGTCATAACTCCTAAACCACAAAGCCATTTTCTCTCATCCAAGGCTTGATTTGTAGATCTTATTTCCCTCTACAAAAACTTCAACTAGACCTAATTCCAATTCATTGGGGATTTTGAGTTATGGAGTGATCAAAGTCACTAAAAACATGAAAGTACAACTTTTTCAACACTTAGAAATATTCTGGGCAAGGCAGATTTTGTGTTGAAACACCAAAACTTGTGAGATCTTTTCACATAGTTGCGAGCTGAATCAAGTCCAAAGATAAACATCAATGTTGTTGCAAATGTTGCCAAGAATTCAAAGAGCTTAACAGCATAAATTGATTCAACTTGAGCCAAGAGAAATCCATGCCCAAAGCCATGCTGCTGCAAGCTGTTTTGGAAAAATCAGTTTGCATGTTTGCTTGCCACACACGATTTTGAACCAAAAACTGAGGATCAGCATGTCACATGTACTTAAACCAATCACAATGCATCTGATCCAACTGATAAGGCTGAGTCAAAAAGCCAAGGAATCTTCCAACTTGAAATTCATCCACTTTGGTACATTTTGCCTTGAATTCAAAGGGGCATTAATGTGGAATAGTACATTTTCAACAAAGCCACTCTACTCAGTCAAGTTCTCTGATTAAACAACAATAAAAACATCTGAAGAATGTGATTTTGGTCAAGGCATAGCCCTGCTCTTGGGAATGGCTAATTTGCCTTGCTTGAGAAGAAATCCTCCAAGCCAATCCATGTAAATGTGATCTGATCCAGCAGCCATTCACTATTCCTCCAAGACAAAAGTTGATCACCTATAAATATAGGTTCCAATGGATCATTCAACTCACACCAAAGTCAGTTACAACACTGCTTTCTCTCATTCTTCCTTAAACCTCAAGTTTCTTGGTTTTTGAGTAACCACTATCGGGTTTTGAGTTGCAGCCTTAAGCAATCAATTCCAACTGCTCAAACACATCACATATGATGTATTTGAGGTGCCCAAACACTTAAACACTGATTGTAACACCTCAGGCTGAAAATCACCCTTCAACCAAGCCATTATGCCTCAATTATGCAGGTGGAGGTCTCCAGCTTGATCCAAAGAGTTTCAAAGTGTTCCAAAGCTTGCAACACACTCCATAACATCCATTGAAGCTGTAGGGATCATTAATTCACAACTGGAACAAGGTTTGTGCAGAGTTCCATTTCAGCTTGCATCAAGGTAAGCCTCAAAACTCCAACTCCATGATCCATGCATATTTCCTCGCATGATATTTTTGCCAATTGCTTGCCATCATATGTTGATTGTTTTCCCTCAAAAAATTTGATCATAGCACTCATAATCATGGCTACTCGATTGCTTTTGCAAAATTAGGGTTCATACGGCCACAATGATATAATTTGATATACACTGAAAATGAATGAAATTGGGTATTGCCATCTTCTTCCTTGTGAAAAAACGCGTGAGTTTGGTGTTTGAATCATGTCAAATGGTTGAGAAACGAGAGAGATGGAGGGCTTCATGCACGAGCTAGAGGAAGAAGATGGCCATGGCGCCATTTTCAGAAAATCCAACTAGTTTGATATATATTTTTCACTTGCCATGTTATTAATGAATTGACATTGCGCCCCAGTGGTTGATCAGCTGGTTTGTATGTATTGGCAAGCGAAAGGTCTGGGGTTCGAATCCCCCTCGCCCCAGACCCTTTTTTTTATCACTTTTTCCTATTTTCCTATTTTTCATATTATTTTGTTAATGATTTGAAAAATTAATAACTCACTCAATTTTAATTATTTTTGACTGATTCTTTTTGCAAAAAATCATAAAAATGTTGAAATATTTTATTCCACAAAAAAAATTAGATTTATGTTATGTATTTAATATAATTAGTATTTTTGTGAATAAATTCATTTTTATTTGTTTTTAAACATTTTAAAATGAACATCCATCTTGAAAAATCAAGACCAAATGAGTTTTAATATCTCTTGTGATTTATACCTCATTTTTCAAACCTTAAACCAAAATCACAAGTGATTTATTCAAATCTATTTGGTATTTTTCATTGATTTTCTTTAAATATTTATTATTTAAAGATTAAAATTAGGGTTTCTTTGATTTTCACCCTCATCAAACAATTACACTGGGCCTCTATTAGAGTGTAAGACCCAACCTTTTTTTTTGTAAAATACAAAACATTTTGGGCCTCACTTATTGTATAAGTCCCACTGTATTTTCAAAAACCTCGGCACGCTCGCCAGTTTAAAATTAACCAACTGGGCCTCTCCTTGAGCTATAAGACCCATTCAAAACTTTTGGGCCTCTAATAGAGTGTAAGACCCAACCCCCTTTTAACCAAAATCATTTGGGCCTCAGATATTGTATAAGCCCCTTCGCGTTAAAAGAAAATCTCGGCGCGATCGCCATTTCAAACGAGAAAAAAAACAATTGGGCCTACCCTCGTGTTATAAGCCCCACTCTTTTTCTTTAAAACTTTTTGGGCCTCTTGAGAGAGTGTAAGACCCAACCCCCTTGTACAGAAAACAATTTTTGGGCCTCAGTCACTTGTATAAGTTCCTCTGTACAAATTCAAACAGTGCGCTCACTGATAAAACCCTGGGCCTCTCCTTGAGCTGTAAGCCCTAAATCTTTCTTTTTCAAAGCACTTTCTCCTTTGATTTTGAATATACTGTTGTTCTTAATCTTTCTTTGTTGAACAACTAACCAAACAGCATGGAAGCTCTACAACCGAGTAAGTGGTTATTGCTTTCATTTACCGCTTTCATATACATATAACTGTATTGTGGGGCTATTTCGCTGTAAGTCTCCTTTCATAAACTCATATCAACTGTGTAATAATAGTATAGATATTTAGAGTTTCCCCGGCAACTACGTTTAGCATTAAGCCCGTTGATCACTCTTAAATAGTCAAAACTAGATCCCCATAGGATTACCAGACACAGTCTTCCCTCCTCTTGGGGTTAAATAATATGGAGACATGAAAGGAAGCATTCTCGGTGAACCCTTTCATAGACTGTCACTCGTAGAAGTTGTCAGGAAACTCTATTCCCCAGAGATGATCTCTTCTCCGTGAATTGCATCTCTTGAGTTTCTTCCAAATTCTCGGACTTTCCTGGCTTGATCTATTCTTCGTGAATAGCCTGTCTTGAATTTCTCGGGGTTTGGGGACCCACAGGCTTCTTAAAAGCACTTGTCAAGAAACTCTTCTCCACAGAGATGATCTTTTCTCCGTGAATGGCATCTCTTGAGTTTCTTCCAAATTCTCGAACTTTCCTGGCTTGATCTATTCCTCGTGAATAGCCTGTCTTGAATTTCTCGGGGTTTGGGGACCCACGGCCTTCTTAAAAGCATCGGCCTCCTCTTGGGCATCATACAAGGACCCACAGGCTTCCTAAAAGCATCCCTACCTCCTCTTGGGCTTAGTACAAGGACCCATAGGCTTCTTAGAAGTATTCACAGCCTCCTCTTAGGCTTCGTATAATGATCTCTTCCTCCGGGAATGATAGCCTCCTCTTGGGCTTAGTACAAGGACCCGTCGGCTTCTTAAAAGCTTCCAGCCTCCTCTTGGGCTTCGTACAAATTGTCCCGACGACCTCCTAGAGGTATAGGAACAGAACTTAGTCATCTTCATAGAACCGTTCTCTCAAAGAGTCTACTACTGTTTCTCAAAGCATAGTACAAAAGATGAAACTCTAGGCTTGGACAGTCTAATTCCCTTGAGTCTCAAAGACATTCTCAAGCACCCTTCAAGAATAGGAAGAAAACCCCGTAGACTCGGACAGTCTCAATACCCTTCGGATTTCCCACTTCCTTAAAGAACAGGAATAAACCAGATCTTCGAATCAAATCCTCGAGTACAGTATTGCTCATATAAGAACTGATTTTCTCTAAAAATCAGTATACTGGACCTGTCACTTAACTGAACAGTCGCTATAGCCTCCTCTTAGGCTTTGTATAATGATCCTTCTCCAGTGAAGTTAGCCTCCTCTTGGGCTTTATACAATGATCCTCCCCAGCGGAGTCAAACAACGTTCAGCCTCTCTCTCGGGCTTTGTACGAGACATATAAGAGACTCCCTCGTTGAGTCAATCACCCCTTTCACCTCCATCTCAGGCTTTATACGAGATACAAAAAGGTTCTTATTGAGCCAAACAAGTTTTCGCCTCCATCTCGGGCTTTATACGAGATACAAAAAGGTTCTTATTGAGCCAAACAAATTTTAGCCTCCATCTCGGGCTTTGTACGAGATACAAAAACTCTCTTGTTGAGTCAAATAGCCTCTATCTCGAGCTTTATACGAGATACCAAAAGACTCCATCGTCGAGTCAAAACCTTTTAGCCTCTCTCTCGGGCTTTGTACGAGACACATATTAGCCTCCTCTTAGGCTTTGTATAAGAAAATCACTGGTTGATCCAAGCAACCTTTTAGCATCAAAGTTGTGCCTCGTTCACAGTACACCAACATCAACAACTCTTTCCCCTCCATCTAATTGCTGTAAGCGGCAAGCCTCTGGTTCATCTACATCCATGCCATTGTCCCTCTTTTAGCATGAGAAATTCCTAAGGAAAGATAGCATTGCTCTACACTGAGTTAAAGTCTTCCCCTTCAGGTTGGAAATCCCCTATAAAGGAATTTATGGCATTGCCGGATTCACACATCCCGGTTAAAGTAATTCTCCTTTATAAACAAATTGTCACAGACAAACCCCCCTTTAGAGATGACAAATTCTCTCTAAAGTCAAACCCTTTTAGCTTCACATCTTGGGCTTTGAACAAGATACAAACCACCTTTCGCTTCACGTCTTGGGCTTTGAACAAGACACCAAAACACCCATTTCCTCCCATAGAATAGGAGGAACTACGAACGCTCTGACTTCCCTGTTTCGGTAAACGGGAATACGTAGGCATAAGAT
The DNA here is from genome assembly GCA_022829125.1 of Lathyrus tuberosus. Taxonomy (NCBI): domain Eukaryota; kingdom Viridiplantae; phylum Streptophyta; class Magnoliopsida; order Fabales; family Fabaceae; genus Lathyrus; species Lathyrus tuberosus. The sequence continues at coordinate 6,787,597 of JALAZF010000103.1, forward strand.
TGAAAGAAAAAATCTTAGCCAGCACACTAAACAAAAACCCTAAATCCCCTATATCATAATCCGAAGCAGTATCCTAATAAAATCCCAGAGAGAAATCAGTATTGGCGAAAATATAAATAACCGATACAAAGGCCCCACCACATTGATCGCATCCGTAACCTAACAGACCGCTGTTTAAACTCAGTATGCAAGCAGGGTTAATTGGAGACATCTATTTCCCTTCCTTCGTCAGCTTTAATAGGATAAAAAATGAATCGACCTGTAGTAAACTCAACCACAGTGAGAGCGACCAGCGCTTAAGCACCGCGTCCAAAATCGCTCGCTACACTAAGTTATCTTAATTTATTGCATTTTTAAATCAAGATGAATAACAATTGTGTGTCTGAATGTTTTTGTTGGTTTCTTCATGGCAATATGTAGGTGATACCAAGGATTACTATAGCTCTAACTCGGTTGATCGATCTAAGATTCACGATAACAGCATTATGGAAGTTCTAACTCCGAAATTCCTAAGCTCTCTCAAGACGTCTGGCTTATCGAACCACCACATCAGGTTAAAGATAGGAACCCCAATCATGATTATGAGAAACATTGATCAAGCCGAAGGTTTGTACAACGGGACAAGGCTAATTGTCACGAAAATAGAAAACCACGTACTTGAGGCTAAAATAATGGGCGGGAAAGGCCATGGAAAAGTCATATACATTCCACGAATGGATATGTCCCCGTCCCAATCAGCTTGGCCTTTCAAGCTCAACAGGAGACAATTTCCAATCATTGTCTCCTACGCCATGACAATTAATAAATCCCAAGGTCAATCTTTGGATTGGGTGGGCCTCTATATCCCAAAAGATCTCTTCAGCCATGGACAACTATACATCGCAATATCAAGGGTGACAAGCAAAAAGGGTATCAAAATCTTGATTCATGACGAAAACAACATACCTAAGTTTTCTACTACCAACGTGGTTTACAAGGAAGTTTTCGGCAACATTTAATTGGTACTTCCGATAATTTATTCACCTCATCACACCAGTATTTCATAACTGGAACAACCCATTTTTGCAATTGCTAATTTTTATTACTTTTACTAAACTTTTCATAATGTACAACTTATGACATGAATTAGGATTATGTTCCTGTATTTTTTCTTTTAAATAGGACACCATTTTATGATTTTCCTGTTTCTACTTCACCAATAACATTAATATTTATTGGTTTTAAAACTTAATCCTACATTGACTCATGTAAACAATTTGTGTTTGTCTTTTTTCGTTGCAGGCCATTGATAGTTTAAAAGCCACTGTGAGGGACGATTCATCAAGCAACCAACTTTGTATTTTATTTTTGTGGACTGCAATTCATTTTACGTGTATCACAACATATTTCCAGTTCCGCGTGGTCTTTTTGTACTGTTCCACTACATATAACTTGGTTCAACATTTTGGCAACTCTTTTTTTTTTGTTTCACTATTCCTTTATATGAAACTTTCATCCTTCTATGACTTTAAACCGTAACAATGTTGAATTACCTTTTCTCTTCACTGTGTACAACCTTCAATATTATTATACTTTCAGCTGCTTATCACTTTCATCATACAATCACTTTGATTTCAACTATCCTGCCCATTACTCATGGCTAAAAACATTACCATAACACGTTTACAAAACATAATCATACAAATACTACTTCAATATAAATGGTTAAAATCAACATCATGTTTTTACATTTCCAAACATTGCTTCAACGTCATCTACTACCCCTTGTTGCATAAGTCTCCCTACTACAAAAGTTCATCATACTTTTTTCAACTAAGTAAAACAAAAAACAACACTACTCAACACTGGCATCAAAACACACTATAAACCTTATCATGGCACTTATAGCCATTTACCACTACAAAAGCACACGTTCAACATCCTAACACCATACACCATTCCTTCAACGATTCACAACCGCCACGTAAAGATAGTGCAATGGAATCGTTATGCTAAACCGAAGCATGTCCCCCCTCTGAAGCTTCCTGTCTTTCGCAAACTGGTACCACCCGTCTCCTATGAACCTCTCCGTGTGAACGACCTTTCCGTTTCGCTTTGCGGAATGTACCTTCGCATGGTAAAGTCTCCTTGTGTCCGCATCAACAAGCTCTATCTTTGACTGCTTCGGTCCAACAATCTTCTTCCCCACATACCTAGGAAAATGCTACAAAAAAGCCAACCAAGGTCAGGCCAAATATAAGACAGGATGTCTATAACGAAATATGATATTACTAATACTACAGAAAAATTACCATAAAAATTCTCATGGCTTTGTATCTGTATGTTATGTGTTTCACCCAGGTAAATTGTCCCTGCTCTTCTACCTCTTCTGATTCATCTTCTGATGCAACAGTGTCTCCCCCTTTAGAATGACTCTTCCCACGCACATTCCTTGCAGCCACATTACTCTCTGTTTTCTTAGGTTTCTTGCCAACATCTGCACTTGGTCCCCCATGAAGTCCCACCATAACAATATTCCTGAATATCCATGCAAAAATTGTGTTACACACGTCTAAAAATTTGGACTTCATACTTCATGTTATACAGCATGTTATGCGTTACATTTTAGACAATTAACCCAAACTAAAATCAGTACATCCTATCACTTCCAACATGCAACCAAAATTTTTATAACATCCTATACCTACAACTTAAAAACTACTCCTACCTTCTTCATTCTTCAACATCTTTTCAATTCCTTTAACATTTGAAACAACCTATAACTAATATTACATGACAAAAACAAGTGTATGGTTTAAACCATATCAGCTTCGCTACCTATTTTCTTCCCACAATCTTCCCTTACAATCATACAACCACTACATTCCATTAACGATGATACAACTTTGTTGTAAATTCATACTTACATCAACTACTGTCACACCTTACTCATAAGTTTAACAATTCACCCAGTAAGACCCAACACGCACTATTTCCAATCAACAGTATATCATAAACATAAACAACGTTTTGAAAGCTTTAGCAGCATCGTTCAGCTCATCGTTTACATTTATAACTATCAATATTCACATAACTGCATTATAGATTCATTACCTTACTGATGACGGCAGACCCTTCTCAGCCTCTCCCTGCCCAGATGCCTTGCATGGCCTAAATACAACAGGTCGACTACCATACGTCGGCTTCAGAATCGATCTGCAATTTCATTACCAAACATCCCTTATTACTTTATCTTCAAACAATGACATCTTAATAATACAAATTATTTCTTAAAATTCCACAAATTATTCATTTAACTTCGCTTTGGGATTTAACTTTCACCCATTCTTTGCATGTCCTATAGTACACATAACGTACCTTACAGCGGTAACTGGTGGACTTTCGGGTTTCTTACCAACGCCTCCGTCACCAACAGTGCCCTTTTCTGGAACAGGGTCTTTCAATACCACTCTTTTCCCTTTCGCAATACCGTCTTTGCTCCCAGAGGCCTCAGCAACCAGCATTCTTATCTTCTCATCTATCATTTCCTTCTCACTAAGCCACCTGCGATAACATCTGCATGCAACAAAAAAACAAACATTTTCCTTCAATCTCTACAAATCAACGATATGGTGATCATAACAACGTTATACAGTTACTTACTCGGCCTGTTTCTTCGCAATTGCTGAAGGATTCATGTTCTTCACAGCTTCGCCTTTCTCTTCGTTTCTCTATCTCTTCCGTTTTAACTTCCCTTTACAACTGACCCTAAACGCTTTATATGGCTTTCCTATTTATCAACTCCTTCTCAATACTTTATTGACAATATTCACTCACTCTTAACATTTTCTGACACGTCATGACATTTAATTGTAATTAATTGAATTTCTTTTATTTTCTACTACCTCTTCCCAATGTCTGTAAGTTAGTTCTTACAAATTACTTTTGGTAGTCACACATTTTGGAATGATTGTATTATTTTGGCAGTGAATAATAACATTCATTAACATTCATTTTCAAGTTTCATTTTGTCGTTTTCAAACTTATTATGTTCCGCAATGTTGTCATTTACACCACAATCCTTATTTCACCAATTCTTTTTTTTTTCGATCTTTCTCAACGTTTGCTTTGCTGTTTTTTCTTTATACTTTTTTTTTCACTTTTATCTTTTTAACTATTTTAGGCTTTTTTATTTTTATTATTATTTTTTAAAAACAATCAATCGTATTCCAAAACCGGTACCCGTGCGAATGCACGGGTATCCGACTAGTATTTATTAGAGTTTAATGAACATTTTTAATAATATAAAATAGTTTTAGACTGTTATTTAATGAGATACCACCAATCTACCATGCTATAAGTGATTTTAAAATATCTTTATGATTTGACAAGAAAACACTTAAGTTATTAATTATCAAATGTAAAAAAAGTTTACACCAATGGTGCATTAACTATTTTCTCTTTTTATATAATGCAAAAACAAACATGTATATTACTACTAATTTCTTTAGTTCTCTTTTACCTTGTAGGGTTTAAAATATTGGTTAAGATAAGAGAATTTTTTATTGCACCTTTAATAGTTTTATTGTATCATATAAAATTTCACAAATGCTCTATGATTTTGAAGATATATCTTCAAACGCATTCAAATGTAAGTAAATTTTGAAATATTTCGGAGATATATCTCCAGAATATTTTAGAGAATAAGACACCTCAGACTCTTCTCCTTCCCCATTTCACATTTTTCTTCAAACTCAACTCAATCTCTCAATACACTTAAACTTCACCAAATCAAAATTCATTCAGCAACGCTCAAAGAAACTAAAGGGAACATCAAGCATCATCTATAATATCATTCAACTGCATCAAAACCATAAATTTCAAGTAAGTTTTTTGTGTTTTCAGTAAATTTAGAGTTTTAGTGTAAATGTGTAGGAATCAATGATTAGGGTTAAAAATGTGTAGGAATCACATGTAATATAGTTTAGACTTAGTGTGTAACTTGTTTGTTGGCTGAAATTCGTGATCAGAACATATTTTTGTCAAGTTACATGTCGCCATTGACGCAACTTATGAGTTGCAGAACATTCCGGAGATGCATCTCCGGAATTGTTCAGCGTTTCATATACTTTAGGGAATTCCAGAGATGCATCTCTGGAATTGTTCAACATTTTAGTTTAATGGTGCTTTCGGAGATGCATATCTGGAATGTTTCGGCGTTTTAGTTTAATGGTGCTTCCGGAGATGGATCTCTGGAATTTCCTTTAATATGTTTTTTTTTAATTTTCTTGCTTGTGTGTGTTGTTTATGTGCACTAATGATATGCCTTACTTTACCTTACATGCATAATGGCTGACAGAGTTTACAGACTGAGACATGGCAGGGTTGCTCAGCATGCATCCGTTCAGCGGGAACGGAGCCAGCAGGTTCCAGAGGCTCCAGGTACCTCTAGTCAGGCAGAGGCGTCGACTTCTGGGGCGCCGTCTACTCCTGGGGCTCGTTATTCACCTCAGGTCACTCCACCTTATTCTTCTTTCCGTAGGAGACTGAATTCACCATCTAACGTGTCACTTCCCTCATCCTTTCGCAGACGTTAAGATTCATCAGTGCCACCTCCTACGAATGATGTTGTTGTTCCAGACCCACCTCTCATTGCTGATCCAGTGCCACCTCCGAAGGGTGGGGCTGCTGCGGATGCCGAGCCAGAGGGTTTTGGAGGAGTTCCATATGATTTGTCCTTACTTCCTCTGTATCTAGACCACACTGCCAGATATATCTAGGACGAAGAGGTAGCATTAGTTGGATTCTTTATTTTTTTATTCGTTAATTTTAATTGCTAACATTGGTAATTTATGACATTGATTATTTTTGACAAGTTTTAGGAGCGTGATCTCCATAAGTTTCTTAACCTCGGGAGAAAGATTGTTGCATTGCCTCAGCAGAAGGCGGATTGGTTTTAGTCGGTTCTGGACTTATTTGGTCTGAAGGACCTATGCATGACTAGTTACACTCTGGTCAACCACGAGATGCTTAATGCATTCATGGAGAGATGGCACTCTAAGACTTGTTTGTTTCATCTCTTGCATGGTGAGATGTCTATCACACTAGACGATGTCTCATGTTTGTTGCATTTTCCATTCAGAGGGAGATTCCTCGATCATGGGAGGATGACCAGAGACGAGGCAGTCGAGATGATGGTAGAGTATCTTGGGGCTGATCCAGGAAAGGCGATGGAGGAGGTGGATAAAACCAGGAGTGCTCATGCTAGATTTGAGTTCCTGAAGAACATATATGATGATGAGATCTTTAAGGCACAGCTGGCTCATGGAGATGATGAGCAGGTGACGGTAGACAGGACACATGCTCTGTGAGTATCTTTCTTTTTTTGGTTGGCACTTGCATTTTTGTGGACAGTTGTGTCACTTATACTGACGTTGCATACCTATGGTACTTCTTGGATCTACAGCAGATTCATGAGTAAAACTGGGGGGCGGCTTGCCTGATTTATCTTTATTTGAAGTTGAGAGAGGGATGTCCGTGGAAGACGAAGCAGGTCAGAGGCAACGTGACATTACTGATGGTATTAATTCTTGATCCTTGAATATTTTTTTGTCATTTTTATTTCATATTTGCGAAATCATTGTCGGTGATTCATTTGTTCCAAACTTTTTTTTTCAATCTTGGATCCTTCTGCACTTTCCGCGCATCGCTGGCTGGGTGAGTGTGCCTGAGTATACTGAGGATATGTCGCGTGCCTGTGCTTTTATCCCGCTCAGAGGGAACCAGGCGGTCGAGCCTTTCAGAGTCTATCTTGACCGTTTATTTGTTGAAGACAATGCACTTCAACAGCTACGTGGATCCCCGTCAGATGCGGCCATTTGACAAGATAATGATATACTCTGAATAGTTGGCCTGCGGATCGCGTCTCAATGCTCCTCATTTGTCCGAGCGTGTCATGCGACAGTTCGGGTACACCCAAACCATCCTCAAACACCATGTTGTCTCTGCTCCTCCTGCCTTGACTCGTAGGCAGATAGAGGAAATGTTTCTTGATTATGAGAGTCATTTGGTACTAGAGGAGGCACGAGCTACCATAGCCTCGAACGAATGGAGCTACGTCGATGGGTACATCAGATGGTTCTTAAGGGTGTCACATCCGTACATGGTGCATGCTGAGACCAGCTCATCAGAAGATACTAGAGGAGGAGCATGCTCAGCTAGATCATACTGATGATGTCTTGCCTAGGTGTTGTCGCATAGTGGAGATTGTGTGGGCAGACATTGATGAGACTATCTTCCCTGATGGGTCTGGTGTCTGGTGAGTCCTAGATGCCATCTTGGCGAAGACACAGAGGGCACTGTTGTACCGGAGACATCGCCGGAGGACGGGGGGATTGATGACCGAGGAGGAAAATCAGGCATATGAGGTATAAGAGATGTTGTCAGACACACACAGTAGTAGTCTGTTATTATTTTTGTTGTAGTACTATACTCTCTACTTTATTTTGGCGATTTCAGTACATTTTGGATCTCGATTATACGACATTTTCTACACATATTGCTATTTTATTTTCGACACACCCAGTATTAATTTCTTATTATTTTGTACGTCTATTTTTTTTTTTGGATAGTGTGTTATACTTCATATGAACACAAATAAACAACTTATACTACAAAAATACTTGTTCTGATACATTTCAGAGATGCATCTCTGGAATATTCACGGAGATACATCTTCGAAACAATTTAAATATAAATGACTTCTGAGTTACATGGTTTGAATGTTTAAAATAGTTCCAAAAATGTATATTCGAAATATATTAATGTTTTTATAAAAATACATACGTCAGAAAATACATCTCCTAAATTTAAAATCATTTAAATAATTTCGCGTAATAATTAATAACTATCTAGGATACATTAAAAAATTCTCTAAAATAATACTACAAGTTAACTAAAACCCAATCTAATTAATATAATTAAAGAAGTGGGGTCTTTTAATTTGTAGGAAGCCACTAGAATACTGACTCCTACACTCTCTCTTTCTCTCTCTGTCTTCTAACCGACTGTCATTTCTCATTGGTTCTCTTGTGGATCTTCAACAGATGCATGTGTACTTTTTATATAACCCAAAAAAAAAAATCATATTTAAAAACATGATAAAAATTCAGTACAAGATCAAAATAAGACAAAAAGTTCTCCTTTTACTTTTTGGTTAAAAAGATTGCCAAAAGAAAAAGAAGGTAATTTTCTTGGTCCTTTCATACTCAATGAGAGACAAATAAATTTAACTTAACTTTTCTTTTTTACAACAAAGAGTTATAAAAGAAAGTTAGTTATTTTACACATCATATATCTAATAGACTAATATTGTGCTAACACCATTTCAACCAAAACATTATAATAATATTCCACAAGCATATAGACTATAGTATATAAAAATAAAAAATAAATATTCAATAAGCATACCCACTTTGTGTATTTAATCTTAGCTATGAGATGGATTTTTTTGGTATTTTCTTCCTTTGTTGATAGGTCAACATCCATTCCTTGTCATCACCTAAAACCATGCCTTGTTAAGATTCTTTTCAACTTATAGACATTTTTGCAGACCAGTATGGTACACACAGTGCAATCATGAAATTGCTTGCAGATCAATATAGTACATTGAGTAATCATGAAATTATTTGCAACTTTTCTTTTAACTAGATAATCTACTGAATTCAGCACTTTGGAGGAAAAAAAAATAAGTGCTATGATATATAGTATGATGTCTTTAAAAAAACTTTGATGAATCTTGCTTAAAATATTGTTGCGGGTCATATAAGGATGGTTTAGTTTAAAATTCGAATTTAGTTTTAATTTGCTTTATTATGATGAATAATTGGAATGTTTTGAATTTGAACTTGGTTAATATAATGTCTTGTTTTGGATAATTTGGGTAATGTTGGATGATACCTAAAAGAACTTTTCTTTGTAACTATTTTATAGTATTTTCAATTTTTTAATTATATGGCGGTCGCTTTTATTAGTTATTTATTTGGCTGTTTGTGTTGTTTTTCAATTTAAAAATCGGCTCGAAAAATATTATCAGAGAAATTATCGGATTAAACCGTAGAGAAAGTCGTTCTTTTTAAAACGTTTTGATGTATTGTCCAGAATTCTGTAAGACAGAATATCAATCATGACGCCTCCAAGACAAAACAACTTAGTTCAATACTCATGCGATTACTATTGTACTTCAAATAATCGATTTAGAAAATACAATTTCTATGGTATAAAGACCACTTTAAATAATTCATGAGACAAAACAAAGTTCAAATAATTCTTTCAAGAAAATTCAATAATGGTCGTTTGACTACCTTAAATAATTTCATAAACGAGGAAAAACTCAAATTATTCTCCAAAGATAATCCAATAATAATCGTTTGTATTAGATGCATTGGGTTAGGTAGTTATTGGATATTTTCTTCAGGGCCAAGTGTCTATATAAAATACTTGGTTATCTTTGTATTACAACTAGAAAGATAATATGATTTGTTTTGGCACAATGAGCATTTCGCTATTCATTCCTATATTATGGTATCAGGTGTAAAATACTTCAGCCTTTCATTCCATTTCCTTTTTCCCTTACACGTCTAGGGTTTTCTCCTTTCATCCCCGTTCCCAATTTCCCATCTCTATTTTCATGGCTTCCGACGACAATTCTGACCATGAGAATCCCACCAATAAAGATTCCACCACCATATCCAACAACAACAAAAACGATTCTTAAGATTCAATCTTGAATTCCATAAATCGATTTTACCTGCATCCTGTTGAAAACCCCAGTGTCATTCTTGTGGCACCACCGTTGGATGACAACAATTATCACAACTGGAGCAAATCCATGTGTTGTGCTCTCACATCCAAGAACAAGCTTGGTTTCATCAATGGAACGCTCTCGAAGCCGCTTCTGTCTCACCAAAATATCGAGCTATGGGAACGAGCTAACATGGTACTCTCGTGGATCAATCATTCTCTTTCACCACACATTACTCAAAGTACCATCTGTTTCAATTTAGTGTTTGATCTATAGGACGATCTTCGCGAAAGATTCGCCAAGAGCAACCAGTTTCGCTTCTCCGACCTTCTGCGAGACCTTCACTCCATCAAACAAGTGACTATTCTCTTTCACAGTATTTCACGGATTTGAAGATTCTTTGGGATGAGCTTGAGGAACTTCACCAAACACCTTCTTGTTCTTGCATCATCCCATACACATGTGATTTGGCCAAATATGTTCGCAGTTACAAGCACATGGAGTATTTTTTGTGTTTTCTCAAAGGCTTGAACGATTCATATCACATCATCCGCACCTAAATCCCCCTTCTTGATCCTCTTCCAAACATTAATTGCACTTATTCCTTGATTGCACAATAAGAAGTTACGCCACCTTCTTCCTTCAACACCATTCCCACTTTCCTTTACGCCAATAATTCCACCAACACTAGTCATGGCAGAGGGAGGGCTCCAAATAAAGGTTTGATGTTGTGCACTCTGTAACGCCCCGATTTTGATTATTCCATTATTCTTGAGTCTTTTATTTTAATTGGGTGATAAATTATTTTAATTGTGATATTGGTGTGTTAATATGTTATGTTTGCATATTATGTGATTTTACCGTTTTTGAGAGTTTGCGGGGAATATTAGAATGGAGGGTATTTTAGATGTTTCACATTTAATGATAGTTAGTTAGTTAGTAGATATTTTGAGAAAATATAAAGAAATAGAAAGAAAGAAAAGTATAAGAAAGAAAGAAAAAGAATAGAAATAGAAAGTTAGAAAGAAAAAGAGAGAAAAGAGAGCAAGGGAGAAAAAGAGAAGAGAAAAGAAGAAAAAGCTACAAATCATCAAGATCAAGCTTTCAAGAATCGAGAAATCGGGTAAGGGTGCGAAATCTTATTATCTTATCAATGTGTATCATTATGTATGAGTTGCTTGGATGTTTTCTTGTTTTCCATGGTTTTTGGAGTTTTAGGTCGAAAACGATAAGATGATTCGGAATCGATGATTTTACGGTCGAAAATCGATATAAACTGTATTGTATGATCACACTGTGTGTATGAATAATCGTTGATGTTTGTTTTGCTGTTAGAATTGAATTTGGGTGAAAAATGGGATTTTTGGGGTGGATTTGCGAAGAGGAATTTTTCTGAAAATCGCAGAGCCCGCTCAGCGCGCAGGTGCCCGCTCAGCGTGCTCTGGGAAAAATGTAACCGTTACAGGCAGTAGCGAGCCCGCTCAGCGCGCTCGTATGCCCGCTCAGCGCGGTCTGGGACTTCACAAATTTTTCTGTTTTCTAAATTCCGTAACTTTTGATCCGTAACTCGGATCGGGACGTTCTTTATACCGTTGGAAAGCTTATGAAACGTTCTTTCTTATAAAAATGGGTTTTGAGATTGTTGGCCGATTTAATTATGTCGAAAAGTCGGGAATAGTGCTATTTAGCGACTTTTACCGTTTTGACTGTGTGTTTGAATGTGAATCATACAATAGTGCATTGATGTGAATGTATATAGATTGTATGTGATTATATGTGATGAATGCATGACTATATTGTGAAATATGTGTGCATTGCATGAGTGTATGTGGTCATTTTGTAGGAGAAACATCATGACATGCATTCATGTGTCGCGATTCGTGGAGAATCGGGTGTAATATCGCGTCCCTGTTGTGTGTGAGTGATTGATTACACAAATGATCATTTGAGGATCCTCTGAACATTGCGTAGTCAATGGGTGTAATCGTTGCGATGAGTTACACTTGATTCCGTGGGAATCTTCAGAATGATTGTGTGCCCTTGTGGGGTTTGAGCAATCGGATTGTGTCTGCGTGAACAATCCAGAAACATCGGATGCCATGATGGTATGAGCGATGGGGAAATATCGTAGGCCCGGCAGGGAGGATATTTCCATTGAGTTCTTCAATTGAGCTCGGGTGATGAGTCGGTACCGCATGCATCTGCATAGAGTCGAGAGTCGGTCTCTATGAGTTGCATTGGTCATCTTTGTATTTGTGCATTGATGAATAAACATTGATATATGTATGTTTATGGGAAATGATATAAACTGTATCTTATAATGATGCATTGTTGAATGAACAAGTATGTGTGTGCCCATGTGGAATGATGATAATGGTGAATGTATGCATAATGAATATGCTTGATGATATATCTATATTGTGATATATGATGAGTTGTGGTGAGAATATGTGTTATATGTTTATGTTGTGGTACATAATTATATGCATTGTTATTATGATAATATTTCTCACCCTTCTGCTGTTTTATAATGCTCTATGAGGCATTGCAGATTAGGTATCTGGCGGTCTTTTTGTGAAGCGTGTCTTCATTTTCCTTGTTGGTCGGTTGGCTCTGATATGTAGCACCGGGTAGCTAGGACGTTTTGATCTTTTTGTGATACATTTGCATATGTACCTTGCTGATGAAGTTGTGTATATAAACATGATGTTGCTTGTGATTCATACTAGATGATGTATATATATATGTTGATGTATATATGTGGTTGTTATTCAATATTTTAGATGTTTCCGCTTTTATTCTAAATATTGAGATGTGGGTATAAGGACTGAGATCCTTTGTTGTTTGAAAGTTACCCCACTGTTGCATATCATTTGTTGAGCAGGTGTTGTATGTTTTAATTTCAAGTATAATGTGACACACCTTTTTATGCCATTGTATTTTAATTATACTCTGATCAAATTTTGTATACGTGCCTAATTGATTAATTGGGGGTATAGAAAGGGGGTGTTACATTAAGTGGTATCAGAGCCAATGTTGAGTCAGTCGTGTCTGTCTCGTTGTTGTGTGGGTTGAACTGTTGTTTAACCTTGTTGTTACTTTTGGGAATAATCAGAATATGTCGGGTAGAAACGACAATGCGATGGCTGCGGCTTTGGAATCAATGGCTAGGGCGGTGCAAGGTGCTCCGAATGTGAACGCTAATGACGAGTTCAGGAAGAATCAACCACCGGTTTTCAAAGGAAAATTTGATCCTGATGGAGCTCAAAATTGGTTGAAAGAGATTGAAAGAATCTTCAGAGTTATGGACTGTGCGGAGGAGAATAAGGTGAGGCTTGGATCTCACATGCTGAAGGAAGAAGCCGACGATTGGTGGGTCGGTATACGTGAAGTTCTTGAAGTGGATGATGAAGAGGTAACTTGGAACTTATTTCGTACTGAATTCTTGAGGAAGTATTACCCTGAGAGTGTGAAGGGAAAGAAGGAGATGGAATTTCTTGAATTGAAACAAGGTAGTATGTCTGTGGTGGACTATACTGCTAAATTTGTGGAGTTGGTTCAATTCCATCCTCATTATGCTGCGATTACTGCTGAGTTCTCGAAGTGTATTAAGTATGAGAATGGTTTGCGTCCGGAGATTAAGCAAGTTGTGGGATATCAAAGGATAAGGAGGTTTGCGGATTTGACGGAATGTTGTAGAATCTTCGAGGAAGATAGTAAGGCTCGTTCTACACATTACAAAAGTTTGAATGAGAGGAAAGGAAAGCAACAAGCTAGAAGTGGACCTTATGTGACACCCGTTGATAAGGGCAAGCATAGGGGAAACTTTGATAGGAGGTCTGGAGGAGGAGGTTCTGGTCCCGTAAAGTGTTTCAAGTGTGGTGGAATGGGTCATAAGTCGTTTGATTGTAGGAAGACAGAAGCGAAATGTGCTAACTGTGGAGGTCTTGGGCATGTTACTACAGATTGTAGAAGGAATATGGTAAAGTGCTATAATTGTGGAGAAGTGGGTCACATTAGTACTAAGTGTACTAAGCCGAAACAAGCTCAAGCGGACGGAAATATGTTTGCATTGGCGGGAACTCAAACTACGAATGCAGACCGTTTGATTAAAGGTACATGCTTTATTAATAGTACACCTTTAGTTGCTGTTATTGATACGGGAGCGACTCATTCGTTTATTTCGTCTGAGTGCGCGAAGCGTTTAAATCTTGCGTTAACTTTGATGGGTGCTGAAATGGTTATTGAGACTCCTGCTTCAGGGTCGGTAAATACATCTTTGGTGTGTATGAGTTGTCCTTTGACCATGTATGGTAAAGACTTTGTTATGGATTTAGTATGTTTGCCGTTGGTGGGATTAGACGTGATCTTGGGTATGAACTGGTTGCAATTTAATCGAGTTCGTATAGATTGCTATCACAAGTTAGTAAGGTTTCCTTCTTTGAAAGATGATGAATTTGAGAGTTTCCTATCCACTAAAGAGTTGAAGAAACTCTTAGCGGACGAAGCTCAATTGTTTGGTTTGTTTGCATCATTGTCGGTGGAGAGTCAAGTTGAGCTTGATGTGTTCCCAGTGGTGTGTGAATTTCCAGAAGTGTTTCCGGATGATATTACGGATGTACCGCTGGAAAGAGAAGTTGAATTTTCTATTGATCTAGTTCCGGGTACTAGACCGATTTCGATGGCACCGTATCGTATGTCGGCATCGGAATTGGTAGAATTGAAAAAGCAATTGAATGACTTGTTGGATAAGAAATTTGTAAGGCCAAGTGTTTCTCCTTGGGGTGCTCCGGTATTGTTGGTAAAGAAGAAGGACGGAAGTATGCGGTTATGTATTGATTATCGGCAGTTGAACAAGGTGACAATTAAGAACAAGTATCCGCTTCCAAGGATTGATGATTTGATGGACCAATTGGTTGGTGCGCGTGTCTTTAGCAAGATTGATTTGAGATCAGGATACCACCAGATTCGTGTGAAAAGCGAGGATATTCAGAAGACGGCATTTAGGACACGGTATAGTCATTACGAATATTCTGTGATGCCATTCGGGGTTTCTAACGCGCCGGGTGTGTTTATGGAATACATGAATCGTATTTTTCATGAACAGTTGGATCGTTTTGTGGTTGTGTTCATCGATGATATTTTGATTTACTCTAAGTCTCAAGAGGAGCATGAAGAGCATTTGAGAATTGTGTTGCAAATTTTGAAAGAGAAACAATTGTATGCTAAGTTGTCAAAATGTGAATTTTGGTTGTCGGAAGTAAGTTTCCTTGGACATGTTATTTCCGGTAGTGGTATTAGTGTTGATCCATCCAAGATAGATGCGGTGATGCAATGGGAGGCTCCTAGGTCGGTTAAGGAGATTCGAAGCTTTTTAGGCTTGGCGAGTTATTATCGGAGGTTTATTGAGGGATTTTCAAAATTGGCACTTCCTTTAACGCAATTGACTTGTAAAGGAAAGGGTTTCATTTGGGATATTCATTGTGAAGAGAGTTTCAATGAGTTAAAGAGAAGGTTGACAACGACTCCGATCTTGATTTTGCCTAATCCTAATGAACCATTTATTGTGTATTGTGATGCTTCATTGACAGGTTTAGGTGGTGTTTTGATGCAAGATGGAAAAGTTGTGGCATATGCTTCTAGACAATTGAGAGTGCATGAAAAGAATTATCCTACACATGACTTGGAATTAGCGGCCGTGGTGTTTGTTTTGAAAATATGGAGGCATTATCTTTATGGTGCGAGATTTGAAGTTTTTAGTGATCACAAGAGCTTGAAATATTTATTTGATCAAAAAGAGTTGAACATGAGACAAAGGAGATGGCTAGAACTTTTGAAGGATTATGATTTTGGTTTGAATTACCATCCGGGTAAGGCCAACGTGGTAGCCGATGCCTTAAGTCAGAGGTTGTTACATATGTCTGCATTGATGATGAAAGAATGGGAACTTTTGGAGGATTTTAGAGACTTGAGTTAGTTTGTGAAATGACGCCGAGAAGTGTGAGACTTGGTATGCTACATGTTACAAATGATTTTCTTGCAACGGTTAGTGAAAAGCAAAAGTTGGACTTGAAATTCGTTGATTTGATGTTGAATGAGAATGAGGATTTCAAGGTTGATAACTTTGGAGTTTTGAGATTCCGTGGTCGAATTTGTATTCCCGACGACGCGGAGTTGAAAAAGATGATTCTAGAGGAAGGACACCGAAGTAATTTAAGTATTCATTCGGGTGCGAATAAGATGTATCAAGATTTGAAGAGAATCTTTTGGTGGTCCGGATTAAAGAGGGATGTTGCTCAATTTGTGTATGCATGCTTAACTTGTCAAAAGTCTAAGGTGGAACATCAAAAACCGAGTGGATTTATGCAACCGTTGGATATTCCGGAATGGAAATGGGATAGTATATCAATGGATTTTGTTACGGGATTGCCGAATACGCAAAGAGGTCATAATGCTATTTGGGTAATTGTTGATAGGCTTACTAAATCTGCTCACTTTATTCCAATTGATATTGGTTATCCTTTGGAGAAGTTAGCCGAGATTTATGTTCGTGTGATTGTGAAGTTACATGGTGTTCCTAAGAGTATTGTATCGGATCGAGATCCTAGATTTACATCGAGGTTTTGGGAGAGTTTACAAAAGGCTTTGGGTTCTAAGCTAAGATTGAGTTCGGCTTACCATCTGCAAACGGACGGTCAAACCGAGAGGACGATTCAATCGTTGGAGGATTTATTGCGTGCTTGTGTACTCGAGCAAGGTGGTGCTTGGGATGGTTATTTGGCGTTGATTGAATTCACTTACAATAACAGTTTTCATTCGAGTATTGGTATGGCACCATTTGAGGCTTTGTATGGTCGGAGATGTCGAACACCTTTGTGTTGGCATGAAACCGGCGAGAGGACGATAGTTGGACCGGAAATGGTACAACAAACGACGAAGAAAGTGAATTTTATTCGGGAGAAGATGAAAGCTTCTCAAAGTAGACAAAAGAGCTATCATGACAAGAGAAGGAAAGATCTTGAGTTTCAAGAAGGCGACCATGTGTTTTTGAGAGTTACATCGGTTACGGGTGTGGGTCGTGCTTTGAAGTCGAAGAAGTTGACTTCTCGTTTTATTGGTCCGTATCAGATTACTTCACGAGTTGGTGTTGTGGCTTACCGTGTGGCGTTGCCTCCGAACCTTTCGAATTTGCATGACGTATTCCATGTTTCGCAACTTCGGAAGTATGTTCCGGATCCGTCACATGTTATTCCTATGGACGAGGTTGAAGTGAGAGATAACCTTACGGTGGAAGCTTTACCGGTTAGGATTTTGGATCGCGAAGTTAAGAAGTTAAGAGGTAAAGATATTGCGCTTGTGAAAGTAGCGTGGAGGGGCGTTGCGGAAGGCAATATGACTTGGGAATTGGAAGGTGGGATGCGCGAGTCGTATCCGGAATTGTTTGGATCAGGTATTATTTTCGAGGACGAAAATTTCTAAAGTGGGGAAGAGTTGTAACGCCCCGATTTTGATTATTCCATTATTCTTGAGTCTTTTATTTTAATTGGGTGATAAATTATTTTAATTGTGATATTGGTGTGTTAATATGTTATGTTTGTATATTATGTGATTTTACCGTTTTTGAGAGTTTGCGGGGAATATTAGAATGGAGGGTATTTTAGATGTTTCACATTTAATGATAGTTAGTTAGTTAGTAGATATTTTGAGAAAATATAAAGAAATAGAAAGAAAGAAAAGTATAAGAAAGAAAGAAAAAGAATAGAAATAGAAAGTTAGAAAGAAAAAGAGAGAAAAGAGAGCAAGGGAGAAAAAGAGAAGAGAAAAGAAGAAAAAGCTACAAATCATCAAGATCAAGCTTTCAAGAATCGAGAAATCGGGTAAGGGTGCGAAATCTTATTATCTTATCAATGTGTATCATTATGTATGAGTTGCTTGGATGTTTTCTTGTTTTCCATGGTTTTTGGAGTTTTAGGTCGAAAACGATAAGATGATTCGGAATCGATGATTTTACGGTCGAAAATCGATATAAACTGTATTGTATGATCACACTGTGTGTATGAATAATCGTTGATGTTTGTTTTGCTGTTAGAATTGAATTTGGGTGAAAAATGGGATTTTTGGGGTGGATTTGCGAAGAGGAATTTTTCTGAAAATCGCAGAGCCCGCTCAGCGCGCAGGTGCCCGCTCAGCGCGCTCTGGGAAAAATGTAACCGTTACAGGCAGTAGCGAGCCCGCTCAGCGCGCTCGTATGCCCGCTCAGCGCGGTCTGGGACTTCACAAATTTTTCTGTTTTCTAAATTCCGTAACTTTTGATCCGTAACTCGGATCGGGACGTTCTTTATACCGTTGGAAAGCTTATGAAATGTTCTTTCTTATAAAAATGGGTTTTGAGATTGTTGGCCTATTTAATTATGTCGAAAAGTCAGGAATAGTGCTATTTAACGACTTTTACCGTTTTGACTGTGTGTTTGAATGTGAATCATACAATAGTGCATTGATGTGAATGTATATAGATTGTATGTGATTATATGTGATGAATGCATGACTATATTGTAAAATATGTGTGCATTGCATGAGTGTATGTGGTCATTTTGTAGGAGAAACATCATGACATGCATTCATGTGTCGCGATTCGTGGAGAATCGGGTGTAATATCGCGTCCCTGTTGGGTGTGAGTGATTGATTACACAAATGGTCATTTGAGGATCCTCTGAACATTGCGTAGTCAATGGGTGTAATCGTTGCGATGAGTTACACTTGATTTCGTGGGAATCTTCAGAATGATTGTGTGCCCTTGTGGGGTTTGAGCAATCGGATTGTGTCTGCGTGAACAATCCAGAAACATCGGATGCCATGATGGTATGAGCGATGGGGAAATATCGTAGGCCTGGCAGGGAGGATATTTCCATTGAGTTCTTCAATTGAGCTTGGGTGATGAGTCGGTACCGCATGCATCTGCATAGAGTCGAGAGTCGGTCTCTATGAGTTGCATTGATCATCTTTGTATTTGTGCATTGATGAATAAACATTGATATATGTATGTTTATAGGAAATGATATAAACTGTATCTTATAATGATGCATTGTTGAATGAACAAGTATGTGTGTGCCCATGTGGAATGATGATAATGGTGAATGTATGCATAATGAATATGCTTGATGATATATCTATATTGTGATATATGATGAGTTGTGGTGAGAATATGTGTTATATGTTTATGTTGTGGTACATAATTATATGCATTGTTATTATGATAATATTTCTCACCCTTCTGTTGTTTTATAATGCTCTATGAGGCATTGCAGATTAGGTATCTGGCGGTCTTTTTGTGAAGCGTGTCTTCATTTTCCTTGTTGGTCGGTTGGCTCTGATATGTAGCACCGGGTAGCTAGGACGTTTTGATCTTTTTGTGATACATTTGCATATGTACCTTGCTGATGAAGTTGTGTATATAAACATGATGTTGCTTGTGATTCATACTGGATGATGTATATATATATGTTGATGTATATATGTGGTTGTTATTCAATATTTTAGATGTTTCCGCTTTTATTCTAAATATTGAGATGTGGGTATAAGGACTGAGATCCTTTGTTGTTTGAAAGTTACCCCACTGTTGCATATCATTTGTTGAGCAGGTGTTGTATGTTTTAATTTCAAGTATAATGTGACACACCTTTTTATGCCATTGTATTTTAATTATACTCTGATCAAATTTTGTATACGTGCCTAATTGATTAATTGGGGGTATAGAAAGGGGGTGTTACACACTCACTGTAACAAAAACAATCACACGGTGGAATCTTGATACTTCAAGCATGGTTTGCCCCTGGATATCGTACAAAGAACAACAAACCTTCCTCAGACTCTAAGTCATCCCACAATGCTGACAAGGATGTTGTAATCTCGAAGGAAAACTATCATCATCTGCTTCTTCTGCAATAATCCATGAAGAATGCCCAGAACTTCACTCACGACATGGGTCTCATCTCTCACGCCATTTTAGGTATCTTTAACAAATGTACTGATTTAACCCTGTTTTCCATGTGGATTCTTGATTCAGGGGCATCTGACCTTGTATGCCCCTACATCAAGTGCTTTTCTGAGATTATGCTTATTGACCCCATACAAATTCAACTCCCTAATGGGAACACCATCATTGCTAATTTCTCAGGCACTATTATTTTTTACCCTTCTTTAATATTATATGATGTTTTCTTTATTCTTAAGTTTCGGTTCAGTCTTATCTTTATTTCTAAATTATGTCACAATTATCAATATCACATCTTTTTCTTACACAAATCCTGTCATATTCAGGATTTGTCTACAAAGAAGATGATTGGTCAAGTGGTCCAACATAAGAACCTCTACATTCTGCACAAAGACACTTACACGCGCGTGCATGCACACACACACAATGTTCCCACTTTTACTTGTAATATTGATAGCTTGAATAATGATACTTCATCTAATAGTTTTGATATATAAAACCACTGATTGGGTCACCCTTATAATGAGGTGTTACAACATATGTCTAAATCTTTTACTGATATTAAATATTATAAAAATATGTTGTGCCATGTTTTCTATTTAGCAAAACAATGTAGACATCTTTTTCCTAATAGGAATCCCATTACAACTACTTATTTTGAATTGTTGTAAATGGATATATGGGGTCCTATTAATGTGCGTTCATTAGATGGTTTTCAATACTTTCTCACTATTATGGATAACTTTACAAGATATACTTGGACTTTTTTGATGCACAACAAATCTGACACTGGGACGCATATTTACAATTTTGTTGCTTATTTCCAAACTCAATGTTTTACCCAAATTAAAACTATTAGGACTGATAATGATAGTGAATTCCTCATGCCCACGTATTATGCCTCCTTAGGTATCCCGCATCAAAGAAGTTGCATAGAAACCCCTCAACAGAATTCCATTGTTGAAAGAAAACATAGGCACCTCCTCAATGTTACTAGATCCCTTTTATTCCATGTCAACTTACCTAAATGTTTTTGGTCTTTTTCTTTATTTCATGCTACATACCTTATTAATAGATTATGCAGTCCTACCATCCATAATAATACACCATATGAGCTCCTATTTAAGGAACCTTCAACCTTTACACATCTCAAGATTTTTGGGTGTTTAACCTATGTTAACACCATTACTAGGCATATAGATAAACTTAACCCTAGGGCTACTAAACGTATTTTTCTAGGTTTCCCTAATGGAATTAAAGGTTACTTACTTTTTGACTTTCACACTAGGGCTACTATCATTTCTTGGGATTGTGTTTTCTATGAAACCACTTTCCCCTATACCAATCTCATAACCACAAATAAACAAACCAATGACAATGATCACACCATTATACCTTTCATCTTTGACATCTCAACTTCCCCTCATCCTTCACCTCCAACTAACTTATTAGTGGACAACTAACTTATAAAGGATCATATCAAGCTGAAAGTCTTCCCATTCTCATTGCAAGGTACTGCGAAAGATTGGTTTTACTACCTTGAACCAAATTCTATTACAAGCTGGAATGATATGAAGAAAGTGTTCTTAGAAAGATTTCTTCTTGCCTCAAGAGCTACTTCAATTGGAAAAGAAATATGTAGCATTAGACAAATTGATAGAGAATATTTGAATGAGTATTGAGAGAGATTCAAGAAACTAGTGTCTAGTTGTCCTCATCACCAGATTAGTGGACAACTACTCATCTAATACTTCTATGATGATCTGCTACCTATGAATAGAAATATTTTAGATGCTGCTAAGAACACTTATTGATAAGACCCCCTGAAACGACAAAAACTTTGATTGAGAATATGTCATTTAACTCTCAATAGTTCACAACAAAGGACAATTCAACACCATTGACAAGAAGAGTGAATGAGATTCAAACTTTTTCTACTTCAAACAAAAATCTAGAAAACACACTTAATGAGCTTACTTCATTGGTAAAATAGTTAGCTATATGAAAAACTCAAACAACAAGAGTTTGTGGTATTTATACATCCGCTAAGCACCCTACAGATGCATTCCCTACCTTGCAAGAGGGTGACAATATTGATACTCCTCAGACCTATGTAGAAAATATTTATAATGATGCGTTTCATCCCAACTATGACTTGTCTTTCAACTGGTATAATCTCCTTTGGAGAAATCATCCGAATTTGAGATGGGGGAATAATTCTTTCTAACAACAACCAACCCCACAACAAAGCAATACAATGGAGAATTATAGTCCTTCATTAGAAGATATTGTCAAGCAAATGGAAGTAAATAACCTTTAATTCCAACAGACAACAAATTCATTCATTAAGAATTTACATACACAGATTGGACAGCTAGCAACTTCCATCAATCAGAAGTGAACTCAAAGGTTTGGCAATCTTTCTACCCAGACAATACCAAATTCAAATGTTAGTGCAATTACTCTCATGTCTGGCAAAGAAGTTGATACAATCTTAGGTATATGTGCAGAAAAAATTTTGAGTCGCACTTATTTGATTTTTGCTAATTCAAAGGTTTTTGAGACGACAATAATTAATTACCTTATACTATATTTTCTAAATCATTTTGATATTGCTGGTGAATAATTATATTAAAGTCTATTTAGAGTCAGACTATAGTAATATTTTTAGAAATCATATTTAAATTAGATTTTTTGTTTTTTTATATAAAATCGAAAGTCTATTTGAACCAATATTAAACGAGGCACATAATTTGCTAATGCTATTTTATATAAATCCACAGAGTTTACGCCTTGGTTGGATTAACTCTCTCTTTCAAGTTATTGAATATTTATAAATAAAAAAATATAAAAAATAATAATAACCATATATGGAAGGAAAACTCTCGATATTTTTTGAAGAATAAATATAGTTAATTATTTTTATTTTACTTAGATTAGATGTTAGTTCTGGACCAACATTATTGGTGAATAAATATAGAGCTGTGCTATTTTGACACCTTTTTCATATATCTGTGTATTTTACACCATATAATTATAATAAATTAAAATGATTTGCACAAAAACCAATATAAATAAATTATTGAAAAATAAAACTAGTATGTATTTTGTATATATGTACGGTGTAGATGTTAGAAACTAGTGTCAATATATCTTTTCCCATAAATATAAGGATGAAGGGAACTTTTAGGAAATGTACCTAATCTATCTACCACCACAAAGAGGGTAGAATAAAATATTAAAAATTGTGCTGCTTTTATATGCTTCTTCTACCAATTATTCCTTTAGGACGCAAATGATTGGTCCAAAAAAAGTTGTTTGGCTCAGAATATGAAACTTCTCAAGTCTTAAGTCAATATGTATTGTAAGTATGTACACCTTTGTTCCCAATATACTTTACAATCTATGTTGTTCATCACATGGAAATGTTTTTGTGAAGATTTTAATTTAGAAAAAGAACAGATTGTTCCATGAATTTGGCATTACCTTTAGCCGTAATTATTTGAGATTCCCAGTCTGCAGAGAGGTGATTTGTCTAGATCAAAATTGAATTATTGATTTAATTATTTCTTTGTTGATGATAGTTATATTCAATTATTATTAAGTTATTACTTGTTGTCTAAGCAAGCAACCAAAAATTTCCTATTCACTAAATCTTTATAGATTTTATATAGAAGAACACAAAACTATAATCTGATGTCCAACTTGTTTTCACAAGAGAATGTGGTAACTTACGCCTAGTCCTCTATAAACAAAGCTTCAATCGAAGCGTAGGGAGAAGTAATGTTTCTTTCGGAATCATTGATCCAAATAAATTTGGGATTAACAATTTTATGTATAGGAAAATATAGGGAATGCTAAAGGAAGATCTGAAGACACGCTCAAACCAAAAAAAAAAAAAAAAACTTAAGAGGTTTAAAAAACAAATGTGAAGGCTGTAATGCAAAAAAAAAAAATGGTATAAAAACAAAAATTAAAAGCTTATAAACAAGAGATGGCATCACTACATCAACGGTTGTAAATTTTTCATAGTCACTCATTGTGATCAAACGACAATGCACGAAATCAGTAAATCCAACGGTCCCGATGGCGCATGAAAAAATTACGAGTACATCATCTTGACTAGGGATGTTTATTAGTTTGGGCAAATCTGAACTAAATCGGAATCCAAATCAAACAAATGTATTTGGGTTGGGCATTTTTCCAGTTCGGACAAAAACCGAACCGAACCAATTAAAACCAATGTTAATTGGTTTGGGCAACGGATTTCTAATTTGTTACCCGTAAACCCGAATCAAACCAATAATAATCAACATAATTAATTCATATAATAAATTATTAATTTTAATTGAGTTATTAATTATTTATTTGAATGAAGAGAATAATTTTTATAGCAATTACCAAGTACAAACTATAATGAAAATTTCTAGACATTTCCAATGAAAAACAGAAAAAAAAAATTCAAATTATCACAAACATATCAATCAATGATAAAATATAGAAAAACCAAATATCACAATCATTATAAATTAAACTCACAAATTACAAACTACGAGTATTTGCAAACCACAAGCTTTTTCCAAATCACAAAACCTCAAATCACAAGTATCTGTAAACTGCAAATCTTCAATTTTAGGCTATGGATTGAAGTATGAGTATGTAGTAAAATTGTTATAAGTTATTGAATATTTAAGGGAAATACAACAACTATATGACTATGGTGGTCATAACTTGTTTAAAAATATGTGTGTCATGTGTTCAATATTTATTTTTCATATTTTAGTGTGTAAACAAATAATTTTTAAAAAATATTTTTGTATATTTATTTTTAATATATTCGATCAATCGAATCGAATCCAAACCAAACCATTATATTTCGGATCGTTTTGGTTTGGACTTTATATAAAAAATATAGAATTCAATCCAAACCAATTCATTTATTTTTCATTGATTCGGATATCAGATTTTCTCGAAACTAAACCAAACCGACCTACGAACACCCCTAATCTTGACAAGGCAAATTGAACACAGATCATAGAGAGAATCACGAGGACATATAAAACAACTATGTGTGAACTCAAAAAAATCATAAACTTCTACCTCACATCCGAGTGTCTTTATAAGTATTCAACCTTACTTAAGAAAGTTGATTTTGAAAATTTGGTGGTGAAGAAAGTTGATTTTGAACAAATTGATTTTGTAAATTTGATTTTGATTAAAAGTAAGTTAAAGGTATAGTGATTTTTCTTTGGACGAATTTCTCTATTAGTGAATTTAACTATAAATTTCAATATAAAAATCAAGTAAAATTAATTATAGGAAGCATAATCATTTCTATTTGAAAGTAACTCAACATATCAAAATCAGAATTTGAATGCTCCAAACTTGAAACTAAAATAAACATGCAGACCCTAACACTCCACAGCAACATGGAGAAAAAGTGAGAAAACCATCATGATCACCCAACAAGACAGGGGGGACCACGAAAAAAACCTTTTGCTATATAGGAAGGAGTTGTAAAAAAATTGAACTATGGATTATCTATCTTTTGTGTATTTGATTTTGGGTTACTTGGAGCAATCAACTTCAGATATTCCGTCTCATTTAAGGAATAAAATCATAAACAAAATCAACCACATAAGGCTTTTTCAGATTTGGATAGTTCAACCTTGAGTGTATTCTTGATTCACTTTGTTTGTATTCAGAACATAATCATGATTCAAGTGATTCAGTGTCAAATTCTGTGATTCAAGTGATTCAATCAAACATATATATTGACTGAGTCTCATTTTGTATATATGAGGAAGAAAGAATATCTTCATACACAACATACTTCACATCACACTATTGAAAGAAGATGTTAATTAAAAACGTCATCATTGCGGTTCTAGAGATATCCACGACGACATTGCAATCACAATTACGGCCGCATTTGCTCCATGATCACAACCGCAATTTAGAACATGCACTCCCCAAGAGAAGTGATATAAACAAATATGAAACTCACTAGCAAAGCATTCCTAATGTATAACTTTGAAGGCCTCATAACATTGTAATCTGTAACAACTCATATCCGTTACAATATCTGACAATATTGAAATTAGTTAATATTTAATAACTTTTCCTTTGCAAACAAAGTGAACAAATTCCTGATTTTGAATAGGGATTCATACCAATATGAGAGTAAAAATTGTGCATAAACTCTTGATATCGGTAAGTTACCTGCAAATTTGCCGACATAATCAGACTTAAAAAAAGTCTGTGCTATAACAAGGCATCATTTAGAAGAAGAATCCTATTCAAATTTAAAATGTGGATCTACATCTGTGTATCTCCTCATCAGCTCAATCATGGATGTGGTGAAATTGGCTAACATCTTGCATTCTTCATCCGTCTTGGCCTCGGAAACAATACCATGAATGACTAGCCTCTTGAGAATAGGGCAACGCTTAAGCAGCCCTTCTACCCACTGGGAGAAAAGATCATTAATCACGCTCCACCCGAGCTCCAAGACAACAACATTCTCCAGATCAGAAGAGCCTAGTAAACCGTAGTGAAGCACTCCATCTCTCACATCATAACTCAGAGACAAATGACTCAGTTGTGGAAAGCAAGTGGCAATTGTTTCCAAATCCACAACCTCGTCCTCGTCATCAAACATCACATCCCAAAGCCTAAGCCGCTTTAAATTCGACGATCTCGATATCATCTGGTAAAACTTCGGCCATATAATCGTAAAGTTGCTGATATCCACACTCTCAAGATTCTCAACAATCTCGCCGATATCAAGATGTATAACACTAACATCGTCGATCCTAAAACTCTTCAATGTCCCCTTTCCAATAAGTTCAAAATCCTCAAGAGCACAATCTTTCAAGTACAAACACTCAATCCCATCCGCCTCCAATACAAACTTGTCCAAACTGATTGCTTCTACATAAACACTCTTCAGCGTCGAGCTACTCAACTCAACGGTCACTTGACCATCAGACATCGCGATCTCCGGATTCACAAGCTCCAAAGCTTCAATCCTCGGACAAGCAGACACCAAAAGATTCAAATCCAACGCAGATATAGTAACATAACTCAACGAAAGCGATTTCAAACAAGGGAACCTCTGATAATTCGGCTCAACCCCAACAATAGAATTATGAGACAAATCAAGTATTTCCAGCTTATGCCTACCGCATATCTCAAGAATGTTAACATTCGGCATAGTCTTCACATTATAAAACAACTGCCTCAGAGTCTCCCTGGTGTACATAAGCCAAGCAATAACAGCAGAAGCCGAGAATTCATCGACATCCTCCATCAAAATCGAAAGCGACTGCAACCCCGATATCTGTAATATCGTCTGCGTGATCAAAATCTCGAGACGTGTAGTCGTCAAATCACGGTAAACCGGCCAATCATTAGAGCTGAAAGAAAGTGTGTGAAGATGTTTGCAGCATGCAAATCTCCATTTCTTGCATGTTGCTGAGGCTATAACCACATCTCTAGCAGCCTTGAGATGGGACAGTATGTTCCCAATCACTTCAACAGGAAGCTGCTCCATACGAAATCACAATACACCTTGCAAATTCCTCACAATTTCACAAAGCATTCACAAACACAAACACAAACAGTGTCTTGTTGTGTTAACTGTTGATAACATGCAAAAAGGGAAATTTTTTCAATTCTTGCATCAATTCAAATTTTAATTCAACTGAAAATTCTGTTATGATATCAATGGATGAATTTACGAGATAAATCAAACGAAAATCGGAAAACTTGATCGAGCATGCAAAAATTGGGAATTTACGAGATGAATTGAAAATTGGGATCAGAAATGGAATTAAAAATTAAATGAGAAAAATTAATTTAGATTAGAAAGAAATGGAAAAGGGTTAAAGTGAGATTGAGAAAGGTAATTACCTGAATAGTAGGAATTGAAGAAGAAACGAATGAAAATTGTTGAATGTTGTTGGGTTTATACAGAAAAGGAACAAGATCTTTACACGCGCCCATTGATGTGAGAAACTGTGACTTACAGATTATTTTATAATTAAAAAAATCATTTTATTAGTTTCAATTGTGAGTAAAAAAATCATTTTATTGTATTTTCTTTTTTAAGATTACTCAAATTTTAAAAATAACTACTTTTCTTTTCTCTTCCTTTTTTTTACGAGCAATCATACTTTTAAGGGTTAATTATATGAAACCCCCTTGCTATTAGGGCGAGATTTGATATTGTCCCTCTGAAGTTTTTTTTTTTTAATCACCTCTTATAAAATCAAAAACCTGCTTTTACCACACCCTTTTACTAGTGTTGCTGACTGGGCCTGTTGACTGTGCAACCTTGCTTCTTTGACCTTACTGTTCATCATCTTCTTCGACCTTGCTTCTTCCTCGCCCTACCACTCTTCAACCTCTTCAAACTTCTTCTCTGCGACTCACCATACTACCATCATCAACACACTCGCATAAACATTGGCACTCTCTCCAACCATGTCAATCCTCACACTCACACGACACAACCAAAACCGTGATATACTACTTCCATTTTCGACGACATCACGACCTCCTCTCGATCTAATCTGCGCGGCTGGCCTTGAA
Organism: Lathyrus tuberosus; assembly: GCA_022829125.1. Classification (NCBI taxonomy): domain Eukaryota; kingdom Viridiplantae; phylum Streptophyta; class Magnoliopsida; order Fabales; family Fabaceae; genus Lathyrus; species Lathyrus tuberosus. Next base: position 6,815,964 of record JALAZF010000103.1, read on the forward strand.
CTCAGTCACGAAGCATAATGTCAATGTGTCACGAAGCACACAGTGTTCTCAATTTTCGACGACATCACGACCTCCTCTGTTGAGTTATGTTCTCAATTTTAACTAAATCATTGGGAAATCGAAACGGAGGTTATGAATTGCAGTAGTTTTAAAGTGGTAAAGCAGCATCAGTGAAGCTAGAGGTGTTGTACTTCATGACTCTTGACAATGATTGAGTTGCAAGGTTATTGACAGTGGTGGTCATGTGAAACAAAAATGGAGAGTAGAAGATGATGTTAATGATGATGCTAATTTTTTATTTAATTTTTTTTAAAATTGTAAATTTTTTTTAAAACCAAAATATCTAGTACTATAAAAACATTTTTACAAAAAGCTAAAATATTAACTTTGATTAATATGATAAAAATAGTGGACTGAAAAATTCCATTGTACACATGTGAGAAATAAATAGAAGTGGAAAGGATGAACAATATATTTGTTATGTGCATGTATAGGTTGCTGAGATGTTTGTTGAGAGAGCATTACCAGAAGCACTTACAATCGTTAGAGTGATTCTATGGATGCTATCAACAAGGCTTGGCACATTGATAATCATGAAAACGCGAACAATACTCGCAAAGAGAGGCCACTTGAAAAGGGAATAGTGGAAGCTATGAATGAAGATAACGCGAGTTTGCCAATATCTCTTTCTAAGAAAGGTCTTGAAATTGAAATAGATTCTAAAAACAACAGCCTCAAAGTGAAATGCAATGTGGTGATCGTCGGTTCCGGTTGCGGTGGAGGAGTTGCAGCTGCTGTTCTTGCGAGTTCAGGCCTTAAGGTTCTTGTTCTTGAGAAGGGTAACTATTTTACTCCAAGCGATTATTCTTCTCTAGAAGGTCCTTCTATGAATGAGCTTTATGAATCAGGAGGAACTTGTTCATCTTTGGATGGAAAAATCGTTATTCTAGCAGGTTCAACGGTTGGTGGTGGTTCTGCTGTTAATTGGTCCGCGTGCATTAAAACACTGGATTATGTTCTCAAGGATTGGGCAGAAAATCATAGTCAAAGTTGCACAGTTGCACAGTCAGCAGGCCCAGTCAACAACACAGTAAAAGGGTGTGGTAAAAGCAGGTTTTTGATTTTATAAGGGGTGGTTCAAAAAAAAAACTTCAGGGGGGCAATATCAAATCTCGCCCTAATGGCAGGGGGTTTCATATAATTAACCCTAGTTTTAATTATGGATAGAGTAGTGACATTTAAAGTTTGACATCAGATAAGGATATTGTACAAAAACATATTTAAATTAATTAAAATAATTATTATGTATTAATACTCTATCAGAGACCTTTTTGTGGTGTTAAAATATCTTTATTGTTATATATAAGAAAGATAAAAATAAAAATTTAAAGATTACCTTACCAAGTATTTTAAAAACCGGACCGGACCGGCCGGTCGGACTGGTTGGATCGGGAACCGGCCAGGTAACCGGTCGGGTTCACTTGTTCGATCGCCCACGTCTTCGAACTGGAGGGAACCGGTGTGAACCGATGCGAACCGGTGCGAACCAGGAAAATTGGTGGTTTTCGCAAACCGGTGGTTCAACTGCTTTTTTTTTTTATTTACTTAAATACATAGGAACTTTTTCCCAAGAATAATAGTAATCACTCATTTGACTCAAGTGATACACAAATTAAGTTTCATAATATCCACGAAACTATTTTTACTATTTTGTATTTATACCGATTGAAAAACCATCATACAAATATTTGTATAAAAAATTTAGAACACAGATTAAAAAACTAAATATAATATAATTTTAGACTTAACTGATTTCCATTATATATATAGACTTGGAAAATTTATTATTTAAAATAATGTTAATATTTGTATTGTTTTAATTATTAACATTAAAACTGATTTTCTATTAACATTAAAACTTAGAATTTAAATTAGACTCTGTTTAATTTAGGCTCTGTTTAAAATTTACAATTAGACTCTGTTTAAAATTTAAATTTAAATTATGAACCTGTAAATTTATGATATGATATTTTCAAAAAATTTAAGTGCTAGTTATATTTTTTAGAGACTGAATCATCCGGTTCGATCGGTTTTACCGATTTTATACCTATTATAATGACAGGTTTATTCAACCGAGTTATCCGGTTTAATCCGGTTTGGTCATGCGGTTCGACCAATAACCCAGTGATTCGACCGATTAACCAGTGACTCAGTACCTTCACCGGTTTGATTACCGATCCGGTTTTTAAAACACTGACCTTACCTCTTCAAAATTCTATCAAATGGACAAATAGTATCAGTGCCTAATATACTCATTAACAATGCATCCAACACAAAATTTTAGATGATGTATTATGATTTGATCCATCGATGTCTTTGAATTTAAATTTATACATAATATTCATAAACTTCACCCTCGAACACACATAACTTATTTTTAAATCGAGAAGTTTTAGCTAGAATAAAATGATAATTTTTATCATAAAAACACATTCCAATACTATTATTGCTAAAAGTAATGATAATATTTATGGAATTAAACCGAAGACTATTAATAATTTCGATTCAATATTGATTTTGATAAATAAAATTCAATCACACTGATCGAATTTTTTTTCCTCCACTTTTCTCTCGAGTGAATCAACCAACCTTAATTGCAAGATTGTATAGTTGCACAATGATGATGAAAACAAGAAAAGAAAATTGAATTGAGGAAGAAGTGGTTTAGGGTTTTGAAGAAAAATAGGGAAGAAGAAGAATTTTTGCAGAACTTCTCTCTGTTTCTCAAACTAAAAAAATATTATTCAACTATGCAACTGCACTTCTATTGTATTACAATTCATAATATGGTCAGATACATTGTTCAGATACATCGAGGTAGACGGAGAAAATTTGGAGACACACTTCCAAGACTTGGAGATTGTTGCTGTCAGTCGAAGACAAGATGCTCAGAAAAAAGGAAACATATCTCTCATCTTGGGAAAAGTTCTCAATCATGATTAACGGAGGACGTCCTTTATGTTGGGGCAAACTGCTATAGTTACGAGAGAAGAGAGACCGATTCAGATTGGGGTACCAACCAACAAGAATAGAGGCCCCGAAGACTAATTAGAAGTAGGTGCGCACCATTCAAAAGATCTTTCACAGTGTCAGATTCAGTTACAAATGTCAGATGGCTATGATAAAAGAGGCGGATGAAGAAGTACCCAGCTTAGTGTGTCATTGCGTCCCAGATGTTGTGCTCAAGAACTGGAAACCTGTGGACATTCCGGAGATATTTTCTATTTCAAAGTAATTTACTATTTTTTAAAAATAAAAAATCATTTGCTCTGCCCAAGGCAAATAAATAGTTTTGTAGGACCACTTTTGTTTAAATGACTTATATATCAAATAAAGTTGCATTTTGTATTCAATTGAGATCATTTCTCTTTCATTTCCCTCGATTTAAAAAAAATGGAAATGTTTTCATCGACTTTCTTCTTATTTTTTTCTTTTCCACTTCTCATTATCATTTCTAAATAATAAAAACAAAAAATCATCCCTGTGTAGATTAATAAATGAACCCACTGAAAATGACACTACTAAAATCTCTTACGACTTTGAACTACCAATTAACCAAGAGGAAGAAGATGGTGAGGATGATTGTGAGCTTCCGGAAGAGTTAGCCAGATTGTTGAAACAAAAGGAAAAAGTAATTCAACCTCATCAAGAACCAGTGGATGTGATCAATCTACAAACTAAGAAAGAGGTTAAAGTCGATGCTTCTTTAAACGAGGGCATAAAGAAAAGGTTGGTCAAAATACTACATGTGTACGTAGATGTGTTTGCTTTGTCATACCAAGATATTTCAGGACTAAACACAAACATCATCATACACAAGCTACCACTCAAGCCAGAGTACTCGTCAGTAAAGCAAAAACTGAGAAGAACCAGACCTTACATGTCTCTTAAAATCAGAGAGGAGACCAGAAAGCAATTTGACGCAGGTTTCTTAGACGTCGCAAAGTATCCACAGTGGGTTGCCAACATCGTGCCGGTCCCAAATAAATATGGCAAAGTCAGAATATGCCTGGATTATAGAGACCTGAATAGAGTAAGTCCTAAAGACGATTTCCCTCTAAAGACAATTTTCGTTCTTCTCATTCATGGATGGATTCTCTTGTTATAATTAAATAAAGATGGATCCCGCAAACATGGAGAAAACCACGTTTATCACCCCTTGGGGCACCTTCTGTTACAAGGTAATGCCTTTCGGATTGAAGAACGTTAGGGCAACCAGTGTTTTAAAAACCGGACCGGACCGGTTGGACCAGGAACGGGCCAGGTAACCGGCCGGGTTCGCTTGTTCGATTGCCCATGTCTTCGAACCGGAGGGAACCGGTGTGAATCGGTGCGAACCGAAAAAACCGGTGGTTCAACTGCTTTTTTTATTTATTTTTTTTTTACTCAAATACATAGGAACTTTTTCCCAAGAATAATAGTGATTACTCATTTGACTCAAGTGATACACAAATTAAGTTTCATAATATCCACGAAACTATTTTTACTATTTTGTATTTATATTGATTGAAAAACCATCATACAAATATTTGTATAAAAATTTTAGAACACAGATTAAGAAACTAAATATAATATAATTTTAGACTTAACTGATTTCCATTATATATATAGACTTGGAAAATTTATTATTTAAAATAATGTTAATATTTGTATTGTTTTAATTATTAACATTAAAACTGATTTTCTATTAACATTAAAACTGTGAATTTATATTAGACTCTGTGTAATTTAGACTCTGTTTAAAATTTACAATTAGACTCTGTTTAAAATTTAAATTTAAATTAAGAACCTGTGAATTTATGACATGATATTTTCAAAAAATTTAAGTGCTAGTTATATTTTTTAGAGACTGAATCATCTGGTTCGACCGGTTTTACCGATTTTATACCTATTATAATGATAGATTTATTCAACCGGGTTATCCGGTTTAATCCGGTTTGGTCATGCGGTTCGACCAATGACCCAGTGGTTCGACCGTTTAACCAGTGACTCAGTACCTTCACCGGTTTGATTATCGGTCCAGTTTTTAAAACACTGGGGGCAACATACCAAAGAGCGATTACGTCGATGATATGATTACCAATTCACAAACAGAAAAATATCACCTAGTTAACCTACAGAAGTTGTTTGATCATTTGTGGAAGTTCATGTTACGTCAGAATCCTGCAAAATGCACTTTTGGTGTCAGATCCGGAAAATTGTTGGGGTTCTGTTACATTAGATTGTTCGACTTAACTATATATGGCAAGTGTCCGTGAGGCTAGCCATAAATATGCCACGTGGGAGATAAAAATAGAACTAGTCAACATGACTCAAGGTCGGAAATCACCCATGGTGATGCTGGTCGGGGGTGGCATGGTCGAAGAACATAAAAAGCATTGAGACATAGTGAAATTGAGTGTCATGTTATACTATCCACATAGTGAAACTAAACGCTATGTCACATGGGCAAAGAGTTCATCACTACAATGGAGGATACATCGAGACATGTTACCTTAACTTAGTCGACGTCAAAGGTTTCGACGAGGGTCTTTAGTTCTTGGCGCTAGCAAAGCAGATGAAATATTCAAAAGAAGGAACAAGGTGGGAACTACTACATCAGCATAGACGATTACTTAGAACGCAGGGCACGTCGGGGAGAAAACCGCTACATGATCTGAAGAGTGTCATCACTGAGATAGTTTAATAATCTTGTACACTTATTTTAGACTTGTATATATAGCAACTTCGGTTTATTTTGCAAGGGGTCCGCAAATTATACACATTTCTGATACACTCAAAGTACCTGCGCTGTGAGAAACGAGTGAGGAAAATGTACGTGTGTGTTCCACCAACTTAATACGTTCCAGCATTTTTATCTTAAAAAGTCTTTCTTTTTATTCATTTAAACTCTTCTTTACTTCGACTGCCTTTACGCTTCCTTGCACTTTATTTTCGATTGCCTTTACATTTTCTTGCACTTTATTTTTGACTGCCTTTATCTTTTCAGCAAACTTTACTTCTTCAGCGTTTTAACTTCAAGCCTTTTTACCTTACCTTGCGTTTTATTTGCATTTTGCCTTATCTTTCTGTTACGTTTCTCTATCATCGAGAAATCACAATGTCACCCAGGAGTTTGTGTTAACTTCAACGACCACCCTTATTTTAAGCGAAAAACAACACACAAATATGTCTGGGAGATTTTCAAGTTTGATCCCTTAAGTATTAATATAAACCCGCATTTGTTTGCGAAATTCCAACGCAAACAAATTGGCACGCCCAGTGGGACTGTTTTATGTGTTTGTCTTTTATTTTATTGTTTTGTTAAAAACATCTTAAGTTTTCTACACCAGTTTCGTTAAATTTTCACTTATCGCGTGTGTAAGTGCATAAGATTGAGGTGCGATAAAATAACCAAGAGAGAAGTAAGGAAGCCTGTTGATAGAAGATACGTTAGAAAAATGGTGAATCCTAGAAAAAACAACGGAGACCAGCCTTCTAATAGTGCTGGATCGGGAATAGTTGATGCGATAATTACTGAACTTATTCCTTTAACTACTAGTACCACGTTGATGTCGTCAATAACGATGACATCAATGAGCCCGCCTGAGGGGACAATTGTTACACCAATACCCTTGAGTCACACGCTGACTCCCAGGACTTTCGTGGCGACGAATTTTAGGTCTTTCGCCACAAATTTCACAATGTCCATGCTAGGGCGTGAACAGCCGTTTAGAATGCCAACTACGGTTATGGTAAGTTTGCAAAATAACCCATCAAAGTTCGGGGATAATGCTGCAAACATGTTTTCACCTATTATGGGGTCGGGCTCAGCCATAGGTAATCATGGTCGAAATGTGCCACTCTACATGGGAGCGGGATTTGGCTCGCAAGCAATGCCTGCCCTGACAACAAGTTCTGTCATGACAATGAGGCAACAGATGGATGAGAGTAACCATGACATGATAAATACTCTAACACAACAGATGGGTACAATATTTAACCCATTGATTCAACATACAAATCAGATTTACCAGCAATTGGCGACTCAAATGATAAGAATCGCTGACTTTTTCGACACTCCCCCAATCCAAATCTGACCAGGGGCACAACCCTGGGCTGCTGGGCAGGTTCGAAATGAGGGAGTACTCTTAGATGAAACCGTGAACCAGGGACAACAAGTGATTCCCCAACACGTTGAGCAAGAAGTGCCTGGCGAGGACGGTAATCCACTTGTCGTAATAGTTAATTGACACCAGGATGCTGACTAGGTTGTTCATCAGGTTCGACAGGAAAATATGGGGAGAAAATAACCTGATAACAATTGCCGAAAGGATAATGGCACAAAATGGGGTTAATATGGGCTTGCAAAGGCCAAATTATACACCCCTTTTGTCAGAATATGTGTTGCAGACAGAGTTGCCAAGAGGATGGAAAGTCCCTAAGTTTACAAACATATAGCTTATTACCTAACTGAAGCAGGTGACATTGTAAATAATGAGAATTTGAGATTGAGATATTTCCCTAGTTCTCTTACAAAGAATGTGTTCACATGGTTTACTACCTTATCTGCTCATTTGATCCATAACTAGACGCACTTAGAGAAATTGTTCCATGAACAGTTCTATATGGGGCAATCTAAGATTAGTTTGAAGAAGTTTTCGAGTGTCAAGCAAAAGTTTGCTGAATCAATTGACGATTACTTAAACAGATTCGGGTTGTTAAAAACAAGATGTTTTACCCAGGTGCCTGAACATGAGCTTGTTGAAATGGCTGCTGGTGGACTAGAATATTCCATTGGGAAGAAGCTAGATACTCAATACCTGAGAGATATGGCCCAATTAGCATATAGAGTTAGGCAAGTCGAGAGACTGAAGGCCGAGAAGGCCAGAACTAGTAAGGGTAAGAAAGATGTATAGCTTACTTCGACATGCAATACCATGACATAGCGTCTGAGGTTGAATACGGGCATGTCGAAGAACCTGAGGTTGACGTGGCAGAGCTAAAGCCAGGTCCCCCATATGTGTGTAAGTTGCTTACACCTGCAAATGAGAAGAATCCTCCAGAACCCAAAGAAAACGATAAGTGTCCTAAGAAAACTTACACCTTCGACGTAACCAAATATTTTCCTACTTTTAGATATTTTAGACACATGCACCCTTTAAATATTTTAAAGTCACTTTTCCTATAATGATATCAAATATTTTCATATTATCATAAATTTTCAAAAAAAAAAAATAATAATATTATCGTATTATAAAATACTTTCATGATATCAAATATATCGTCATAAATTTGGATATAAAAAATATTTGCATTGTATTCATTTTCGTATTATCATCAATTTCATTTAAGATCATTTATATTAAATAATGATATCAAATATATATAACATTTTTATTAATAATAAAAATATTTTAAATTAAGTATTAAATATATTTTTGATCCAATAAAATTTATATTTTGAATTAATAATGAAATTGGAATATAAGGTTGTAACCGAATGAATTTATTTTACCATAGGATGTAATGATGTGTTAAGAAACCAAATTACATGAATGTATCTACAAATTTAAGTTCGAAGTAATTACATTGCCTATGTTGAAACAACTTCAGTTTACTAAGTTGGCAAACCGATACGTTTTTGGTAACCTTCGGACAACGAAATCTTGTTCTGTAGTGTGTTGACATGTTCACTATGCTATGACCAGCCTATAGTAAGTATGATGATATGCTGTTAAAGTAACTTCTGTTTTTTGTACTGTGAACATAAAAACCAAAGCATTGTTTACAATATTATAAGGTATAGAAACCGGGTTAGTAAGAGTGATAAGAGATTGAGCAAAATTTTCAATTAATATGGTGACGTGATAATTGAAAATAAAGAGACAATTATATGAAAAAAGGGGGAGAGAGAGTACCATGAAATAGGCAATTAATTAATAACATGTGCAATTGTTTTCTAACTATTCATCTTGTGTTATTATTTAGAAAAATGTATTGACAGTGCATTGGCAACATAGTATCAATTGGTATAATTGTATAAGATAAGATCCTCAGTTGTTATTGTACTGCAACATATTTAAATCTAGTTTTTTTTAATAGATAATTCTTTGAAACACAATACTTCGAAATAAAACATTGAAACACAAATTTTATAATTCAAAGATTGAAACAAAATACCTATAAATATCTAAATATATTATATAAATTAGCGCTAATAACACTTATTAATGTAATAATATTTTAAATTATATAAATTATAATTAGTGACACACATTATCCCGTATTAACTTCATAAAAGCATTAAACTTTCAAAGTTGTACAAATCATTGTCTTAGAAATAGAAGAAAAACTTAAATCCATCAAAGTTTGATGAAGAAAACCTTACCTGCACTTGAAGAAGATGAACAATTTCCTCCACAACATACTTGTCCAAAAATCTAGTAAAAAAATATAAGATGAGTGACATAGAACAAAGTAAACACAATAGCCTAAACTGTGAAACTTCATGAAATCAATAAATATGTAAATGAGTAAACTCTAAAAATAAATTAAACAAAGAATTAGAGGAAATTACACGAGTTTTAAAAGGTTGAACACCAAGAGGAAATTACAATTTGAAAACCAAAAAAAAGGAAATTTTCAGATCTATTTTTTTCCATATCACTTTTCTTCAAATCTACTTTTCTCCAGATCTACGGAACATTTTCTAAATCTATGTAAAACACAAAACCAACTAAAAAAATAGAAATTATATATGTGAGCTGCATAATTCTAAAACACACAACAAAACATCATCATGTCAGATCCAAAACATACAACATTATGAAGAAGAACATATAACACACAACAATTACCTAAAAACTGAATGAAAAAGATGAATAGATATCTCTTTTCTTCAAACTACTTTTCTCTAGATCTGCAAAACATTTCCCAAATCTATGTAAAACACAAAACCAACAAAAAAAAGTGTAAATTAGAGATGTGAGCTACATAACTCTAAAACACGCAACAAAACATCATGTTATATCCAAAACACACAACATTACGAAGAAGAACATAAAACACACAACAATTACCTAAAAACTGAATGAAAAAGATGAATAGTAGAATGAAACACTCTAAATTTCACAAAACTCTAAATTGCTTTAAAATGGAATACTTAAATCATAAATCGTTGAAGAAATCCTAAACCTCAGGAACATAAATATGCATCTAAATCATTAAGAGGAATACAAACCTGATGTAGATCATAAATTTTTACTTATATTGTTGAAGTTTTTTGATAACCTTTTCCTTCTTCATATCTCCAAATCTAGTTACAATCTGAAAAAATAAAAGAGGAAAAGCATGTTAAAAAGAAGGTGAAAAGGATAAAAAGGATAAAGATATTAAAAAAATGAGATGGATTTAGGTTGGTGATGAATCAGTGTAAGAGTTATAAGAAAGCAAAAGAATTAGGAAAAATTGAACAAAGACAGAGACAATCGTGAGGAAAAGAGAGAGAATGAATTTTTGATGTAGTGTAATTAATGTTCTGCATATACATTGGAAAAGCAAAAGTGTTTTGGGATTTTTCAAATCAAAATAATATACAAGGAGACTTTAAAATATATTTGGTTTTTGAAGGCAGTATATTTGCCATAAAAGATGCTACGTGGCGGATCATAAGAGCTGCAAAAGCAACGACGTGACATGCTTAGAAGTAAGAAGGATTTTTTGGTATCTTCCGAAATTTAATAATATGTTTTTATATGGTAGATTGAATACTAAAAATTTATGATTTTTTAATGTTTTTTGTAATATAAATGTGTTAATTGAATAGACATATTTTATTTAAAATTTGAAAATTATATTTAGTGATTGATTCACGAATCCAACTCATTGATGAGCGAATTTGTTTAATTCGAATTTATATGGATTGAACACTCAACTCAATCCAAAAAATATTTAAATATTAAATTTAATTAAATTAGATCCAACACAACCAACAAACATCCCTAATCTACTTAATCTAAATCTAAGGTTGTCATGATGGCAACCTGATCGTACCTGGATCAGACAGTGATGGTGGAAGACGGTGGGGGGTGTACCTGCAAGGTACTCCGACGCTCAAGTGAGAGAGTGTACAGAATATCAGCAAATACAAGAAGTGAGAATGGTAGGAAGAAAAGTGTCTAACCTGACCCTCTCAAATGAGAGGGTATTTATAGAGAGCCCCCAGCGCGGGGCCAACGGTTACCTGCAATGGGCTGGATCAACTAGGCCCACTCCAAGTAACTGCTAGGGCTTACGTGTAGTAGTGAAGACCAGCACGTGGTCTTCGCCCTAGAGTAACTGCTCTTAGATTTTCGGAAGTAGGGCAGACTGAATCTTTCGGAAGTGGGAGGTTACTTGGAACGTGTCCACGCGGGGTGGACCGTTGGGTGCTCCTCACGGGGGAGGAGCCTCGTGTGGTCGAGGAGATGTGAAGCCCGTAGAAAGGGCACGGCCTCACGGGGAGGGATTACGTCCGTCGAGGAGGGACGCATAGCATCCTCGCGGGGGGAGAAACTAGCTTGTCGAGGAGTCGAATCTCAGCGGGGTGGGACGTCCTCAACTCATATTGTCCCGAGTGCCCGACACTACCTGAGTGCCCGGCGAGACTGTGACTAGCACGTGGCAGTTGCGTGTCCGCAGGAGGACCTTACCTTATTGGGCCTCCCCAGGCAGTATGGGTTGGGTCTGCTCGACTATTAGGCAGCCTCGGCCCAGTCCAGAACAGGAGCCCCCCAAGTCGTTGCTTTGATGTGTCCGAGTAATGACTTAAGGCTTACCGGCACGTCGGGGAAACGCCAAGAGAGGAACCAAGGAGGATATTCTCGTGGTCGACGTCCATACTGTCGCACATAAGTCGGGCATCATACAGTCCCGTTTGGTCGGCATGCCGGGGAGATAAGGAGTTTCAGATCCAAAGCGTTGGGGGAAACTGGAACGACACGCGTGGGAAGACGCGCAGCTGCATGCGTGCCACGTGTCGCCTGCCATTATTACCTAGGGAGGCTAGGGCGGCTGGCTAGGGTAGTGCACTTGAGTGCCCTAGGCCCCTCGAGTTCCGCGAGAATTGCCTATAAAAGGCTGCTCCCCTCGTTCATTTCCACTTTTCCGCTTCTCTCTCAAGAATCCCTCTCTTTCTCTCTCTACCCTCTCTAGTTGTTGTTCGCCGCCGTCAACCGTCGGACACTCCGTGCCTGAAGCCTACAACAGTCGCTCGCCGACGTAAAGCTGCCGGAAACCTACAACAGTCGCTCGCCGCCGTAAAGCCGCCGGAAACTCCGTACCGGAACCATAAACCGCTACTCACAAGGTACTTGCTTCGAAATTGATCTTTTTCTTACATTTCTCTTTAATTTCATCTAGGGTATAGCGTTTCCTTGATGAACTGATGATGTTCTCACAAGAAATGAGAGGATTCCTGGCGAATACGGCGGGAATCTTTAGTTGTTGAGAGAGGGGGTGCTAAGAACTTCACCCGCTCTCGTTGAATATTTCGGGGACTAGGGATGAACATGTCGGGGACCCGTTGAATGTCTCGGGGTCCTTGATAGTTACTCTTTTCATTTGTGTCGCGGGGACACGGGGCAGAATCATCCGGGGAGACGACGAGTTCCCCGGCGAACATGTCGACCCTCGGCCGGCTATGTCGGGGAACCGAGAGAGCCTTGTCCCTTCCTCGCCCGTTCACTTGAACAGCGGTGGAGGGGCGAATTTGATACGACCCATCGAATTCACCGTTTCCTTCTGCTTTTCAGGTAAATGGACGATTTATCTAAGAAGGTGGCCGTAGGATCATTCGAAGAAGACGACGATCAACCCGAATCCCCCATGGCCCACATGGCTTTCGCACGGGAGCGCCCGCTCGAAGATTGGGTCTGTAAAGAAGCCCTGGAGATGTCGTCTATCTTCGTCTACAAAGACGTGGACGACGCGTTCTGCACCGTCGAGCACAGGCTCATCGGGTCCGACAAATCTTGGAAAGTTTTTCGTCCAGAGGAGCATCATCGGATATGCTCGCCTTACCGGGGAATGCGCATCCCGTTATATGAATTTATGTTCGACAAGGCGGGGTGGAGGTTGCCCTTCACGGACTTACAAGAGGGAATCTTCTCCTGGTTGCAGCTGGCCCCCTCGCAAATTCATCCGAACTCCTTGGCTTTTATCCGGGCCTTCGAGCTTGTCTGTAAGTATTTAGAAATCGTCCCGACGGCATCCCTCTTTTTCTGGATATTCCATCTACAGAGGTCGTCGGCCGGTGGACGACATGGATGGGTGTCCTTCAAGCAGAGCAAAGCTTTGTTTCATACATATTTAGATTCCATCTGGGACTTCAAGTTCCGTTATTATTTTGTGAAGCCGGTCACCATCGGGGCCGTATACTCGTTGTACCGGAAAGTCACTCGCGAGGTCGACGGTGTTTCCGAGGAGGTTCTAGAGCCGAGGTTCCCCCTATACTGGACGGAGGAACACTTCAAAAAGGGGGTCGACAAATACAAGGTGAAGCATAATCAGTTGGATGTCTATGAGCGAGAGGCCTACGATAAGATCATCGCGTTCGTCGCGAGTTTCAACGAGGCTCAGCATGAAACGCTGGACGGCCAACCTATACTGGAAGCAGACGGGCAGGTGAAGAAATAGTGTCGTCTGATCAATACCCGCGTTCTGCTCGAGACCTTCTCCGATGAAGAGGCCATCGAGTTGTTAGGTGGTGAAAACATCCACGATCTAAGCTTTCCTCGCATCTGTATTCTTTCCATTCTTTGCCTTACTAACATTTGCTTTCTTGTTGCAGGAAAAATGGACGGAGCCGAGGAGAGGTTCAAAAAATTGAAGGCGAAGAGGGCTAGGGAAGAGCAAGCCCGGGGAGAGGCGTCCCGCTCAAAAGGTCAAGATGTTGCTCCTTCCGGGGCCATGCCTGAGGGTGGTTCCTCGGCCGCTATGCCCGAAGGTTCCGGTCAGTCTCAGCCTGCTGTCACTGCGTCAGAGATTTCAGAGAGGAGGACACCTCCTGCTGGGAGCCAGTCTTCGGGTACTCAAGGGACGTCAAAACGACAACGAGTTTCGAGCGTGGAGATCGTCGACCTAGGCCACAAAGACAGTCCCCCACATCCTTCAAGGTTTGAACTTCCACCATGCCATCAAAAGCCTCGCTTCTTCTCCGACGTCATCTACCCTTGTGTCCCTCCCTCTGACGTCCAAGCTGTGCTGGGAGCCGCCACGGAGGCGAGGAGGAAGACGATCTTCGAGGACCTGTCTGCGGTCATGCGGCTTTGCTCGACCGCCATTGTCCTGAACGACGAGACTCGCCCTGCTGCTGAGTTTTCTCGACTGCAAGAGAAGCTCGAGAAATTGGATGTTGAGATGCTCGACCTGCGCAAGGAGTTGAAGGAGTGCAGGTACCTGAACAAAGAACAAAGCGAGCAGCAGCAGCGGGCTGAGAGGAAGCTGAAGGAAGTCGAGGAGAAGGAGAAAGGCCACCTTGCCCGAATCGCCGAGCTGGAGGCAGAGGAGAAGTGACTCAAGGAGAGGGTCGCCGAGTTAGAGGATGTTGTGCGGCCGGCCGAAGGCGAAACCGAGGAGGACAGGCTCCTAACCACTCGAGCAGCGCTGGTGGCTCAACTCAGGAAACTCGAGCAGGATCTCCGGCTATCTGAGGACGATGCTCTTGAAACTGCGGGCATAGGGTTCCGGAATGCGGTGGCGCAGCTTCGGGTCCTAAACCCCGACCTGGTGACCGAGGGGGCAGATGCTGATTTTGAAGTGGTCGACGGCCGGATAGTTCCGCCCGGGCAAGGAGGAGACGCCAACGAGGGAGATGGGTCGGACGCCACCTAGACTGCCGCAGAGTAGGGACATAGTTTACTTGGCCTGCGTGCCCTTTTATTTTTGCCCGGCTTGTGGGCTTTTTTGATGTACTATTAGAACAATGGTTATTTTCGCCCGACTTGTGGGCTTGTATCCGTAACATTTTGTACTAAGGGTTTGGCCCGATTTTCCTACTTCGTTATGCCTCTTTATTAATTTTGCTTGTGTGTGATATTTTATGCATTACTTATTTTTGTCTAAGTAGTTGAAATCACTGGCGCCTTAGGCTTTTGCTTGACTCTGATGATGCTCGACTGCGTAGAGAGCTTAGCCGAGTGGTCTGGGGTTGTACTCCGACCTTCGACGAGGCTAAGAAAGCGGTCGATTTCTTAGCTTCGCGGCGTGAACTTCCCATCGCGAGCTGGGTGTTCCGCTTATTTGGTACGTCGACGACGGAGCTCGGTTGAGGACTCCTCGCCGGGCCAAAAAGTCCCACGCACATAATTCGTGGTTTTTGGCCGCCGTGTGCTATATAGAGGTGTCGTGCATGTACCGTTGCACGCCCCCGTGTTCACGACATTGTATTGTCCCGGGCAGTGTCTAACTGTAGTATTGCTTGAGCTTTTCAGCGTTCCATGGTCGAGCAAGTTGTTCACCGTGGAAGTTCTCGAGGTAATAGGCACCCGTCCCCGTCTTAGCAGTGACGCGGTAGGGGCCCTCCCAGTTTGCGGCCAGCTTTCCTTCGCGTGAATCTTTTTTATTTCTTCGTAGGACAAGACTGCCTACTTGGAAGTCTCATTTGATAACTTTGTCATTATAACGCAAAGTCATTTTTTGTTTTAAAGAGGCTTCTCAGAGGGAGGCGTCGGTTCTTATCTCTTCGACAAGGTCGTGTTCCTCGCGCAGGGCTTCGTCGTTCATTTAATCGTCGAGGGGAGCTTCTGTTCTCCTCGAGGGTTCCCTGATCTCGACGGGGATAACCGCTTCGGTTCCATACGTTAGGCGAAATGGGGTCTCCCCGGTCGTGGAGTGTGGGGTCGTTCGATACGCCCAGAGGATGCTGTGCAACTCCTCGACCCACCGTTGTTTGGCCTCGCCGAGTCGTCGCTTGAGTCCCCGGAGTATCACTCTGTTCGCTGCTTCGGCCTGCCCGTTAGTTTGAGGGTGTTCGACCGACGTGAAGTGCTGCTTTGTGCCTAATTTGGTGACGAAGTCTTGGAAGTTCCCGTCGGTGAACTGTGTCTCGTTGTCCGTGACAATGGCTTGGGGCACCCCGAATCGGGCGAGGATGTTTCTCTTGTAGAAACGGAGTATGTTGAAAGCGGTGATTTTGGCCAGCTCCTCGGCCTCAATCCACTTCGTGAAGTAATCCACCCCGACTATGAGGTACTTGTTTTGGTACGACCCCACGACGAAGGGTCCGAGGATATCCATTCCCCACCACGCGAATGGCCACGGGGACGACAATGACTTAAGCTCATTTGGGGGAGCGAGGTGCATGTCCCCGTGTCTTTGGCAGCGGTCACATTTCTTAACATGTTCCTTTGCATCATGCTGCATAGTGGGCCAATAATACCCTGCTCGAAGTGCTTTTCGGGCTAAGGACCTTCCGCCGAGGTGCTGGGCGTTGATCCCTTCGTGGATCTCTTGGAGGATCCCAGACACTTTGCCTTCTTTGATGCACCGGAGCAAGGGAATGGAGAATCCTCGACGGTATAGCTTACCTTCGATGACGGTATACGCACATGCCTGCCTCTTGACTACCCCTGCTTCTTTAGGATCGTCGGGCAGTTTGCCCATCGTCAAATATTCGTAAATCAGGGTCATCCAACAGTTTGCGTCCCCTATGGCGTTGACTTCGGTTGTCGGTGCGGTTCTGTTAATGCTCGGCTGTGTCAGTATCTCCTGGATAACTGATTTGTTTCCTCCTTTTTTCTTGGTGCTCGCAAGCTTGGAGAGCACGTCTGCTCGAGTGTTGTGCTCGCGCGGTATGTGAACCACCTCCGCGGAGACGAATTTCTTCAACCTTTCTTGCACCAAGGTCAGGTACTCGATGAGACTGTCGTTTTTTGCCTGGAATTCTCCCCGAACCTGCGATGCCACGAGCTGGGAGTCTGTAAAGATTTTAACCTCTTTTGCGCCGAGGTCTTCCGCAAGTCGAAGTCCCACGAGGAAGGCCTCATATTCGGCTTGGTTGTTCGATGTCTTGAAAGATAGTTCAAGGGAGACCTCTATCAGGATGCCCTGTTCGTTTTCCAGGATAATGCCCGCTCCGCTTCCTTTCGCACTGGAGGCCCCATCGACATAAATCGTCCATTTCTGGGAGCCTTTGGTCGAGGACTCGGGGACGGTCATTTCCGCTACGAAGTCGGCCAGTACTTGGGCTTTCAGGGCTTTTATTCCTTCGTATTGAAGGTCGAACTCGGATAGTTTGAGAGACCACCGGAGCATTCTCCCCGCCATATCTGGCCGACTGAGGAGCTGTCTGATGGGCTGCTCTGTTCTTACCACGATTGTGTGGGCCAAGAAGTAATGACGTAATCTTCAGGCTGCAGATACGAGGGCCAAGGCGACCTTTTCGATCTGTTGGTATCTGAGCTTGGGGCCCTGAAGAGCCCTGCTCGTGAAATAAATTGGTTTCTGACCATCGGGGGTCTCCTGTATAAGGACAGCGCTCACCGCTTCGCCGGTGATGGCTAGGTATAAGAAAAGTGTTTCCCCGGTATCTGGTCGGGACAAGACCGGGGGTTGTGATAAGACTTGTTTTAGATGGAGGAGGGCTTGTTCGCATTCTTCACTCCATTCAAAAGTCGCCTTCTGCCGGAGGAGCTTAAAAAAGGGGAGAGCGTACTGAGCGGATTTGGCCACGAAACGGGAAAGAGCAGTCAGCATTCCGTTGAGTGACTGGATAAACTTCTTCGAGTTCGGGGTAGGGATTTTGGAGAATGCCCTACATTTGTCGGGGTTCGCTTCGATGCCCCTTTCTATGAGGTAAAAGCCGAGGAACTTCCCCGCACGAACACCGAAGGTGCACTTGTTGGGGTTGAACCTCATGCGACATTTCCTAGCCGTGTCGAACACTCTCTGGAGATGAGCGGCATGGTCGACTTCTTCCGCAGATTTGACGATCATGTCGTCCATGTAGACCTCGAGTACGTCGCCGATGTCTGCCCAGAAGACCTTGTTCATCATCCGCTGGTAGGTGGCACCTGCATTTTTCAAGCCGAAGGGCATTACGTTATAGTAATAATTGCCCGACTCGGTTATGAAGGCTGTATGCCGTTTGTCGGCTTCGTCTATGGGGATTTGGTTGTACCCCGAATAGGCGTCCATAAAGGATAGTAATTTAAATCCTGCAGAATTATCGACTAGTTAGTCGATGTTAGGTAAAGGATAAGAGTCCTTCGGGCATGCCCGGTTAAGATCCGTGTAGTCAACGCACATCCTCCATTTTCCATTATTTTTCTTAACGAGTACAACATTTGAGAGCCAAGTTGTGTACTTGGCCTCGGAAATAAAATTTGCCTCTAGGAGGTCTTTTACAGCTTTTTCAGCAGCCTCCATTTTTTCCGGAGACTGCCTACGCCTACGTTGAGCTACGGCCCTAGCGGCCGGATCTATAGTCAGCTGATGACAAGCGACTTCAGGGTCCAGTCCGGGCATCTCCGCAGCACTCCAGGTGAACAAATCTGCATTTTCTTGGAGACACGCCTTCAGTTGCCTCTTCGCTAGGTCGGGGAGTCCGGAGCCAATCTTCACGCTTCGGTCTGGGCTGTCGCCGAGAGGAACCAGCTCGAAATCTCCATCTGGAACGGGGCGTGTTGGGTGGAGTGGCTGCCCATTGACTTCAAGTGGGAGGTCCCCGCCAGCAGCTTCTTCCTGCTCCCTGGGAAATCGGCTGTCAAGGTCGACCGCGCTGACCGGCGGGAGTGGAGCCTGCACGACGTCTGAAGGTGTCTCATCCTGAGTCTTAGATTTGATGCCGCCAACGACGCTCAGACACCTGATTGCTGCGTCGAAACATCTTCTGGCCGCGTTGATGTCTCCGTGGAGGGTGACCACACGTCCGCGCTTCGTGTAGTATTTCATCTTCAGGTGGACCATTGATGGTACTGCCGTTAGCTCCGCCAACGTGGTCCTACCCATTATACAGTTGTAGAGGGACGGGCAGTCCACCACTAAGAAACGCGTCTTCACTTGTCGATCAGTTTCCTCAATCCCGAAGGTGACCATCAATTCCACGAAACCCCACGATCTGGTGGTCGCGCCGTTGAAACCTTGTAGGTCTGATCCTACGTACGGGGACAAGTGTTGCTTGGTCAGCTGGAGGGTCTCGAAAAGGTGGACTTACATGATGTCCACCGAGCTCCCCTGGTCGACCAAAATTATGTGGACGTCGAAGTTGGCCATCTGCGCCCGGATCAGGAGGGGGATGTTGGCGTTCGATGCCCCGCCGAGAAGTTCCTCGAGGTAGAAGGTAATCGGATTTGATCGTCCTTTAACCCTCTCGAGGGTAGGAGCTCGAGGTGTTGTTGCTTTCAGCTCGTCAAACTTCCTCTTTATTGACCCCACGGTCAAGCGGTCAGGGGCTCCGCCCGATATGACGAGGGCTTGGGGGAAAGACTCCCAAGTGCTTCGGGCGCTTATCGAGTCTTCAGCCGGGAAGTTCTTCCACATGTCCCGGACAGCTTCAGGGCTGTCGAGTTCTCCCGAAAAACCGAAGTCTTCAGGTCGCATGATGCTCAACGCGACTTGCAGTGATCCGTTGTTGGGAGAGGGAGTTGACTCCTCGACATTCTGAGCCTCCTGGCCACTGGGGCGGGGGGGCTCTTGCTGTTTGGCGTACTTCTTCAGGTACCCTTCTTTAATCAGCGTTTCGATTGCGTCCTTAAAGTGGACGCAATCTTCAGTAACGTGCCCGTGACTGCGATGAAACCGGCAATACTTGGACTTGTCAGCATTTGGTTTGGAAGCCGTCGGTTTCGGGAAGCAGATTCCCCCTTTGACGAAATCCGAATTGGCACAGTCACTGAAGATGCGCGAGCGGGACACGTTCAGCGGTGTGTAATCTTTGAAAAGGCCAGACGGTCCCCGTGATTCATGGGGCTCTTTGGTCCGGGCTTCCTTCTTTCTTTCTCAGCCTCGCCTGGGTGGAGGGGAGTCTCCTCTTCTCCTGTCTCCGCCTCGCCTGGGTGGAGGGGAGTCTTCTTCCTTGTTTTTGCGAGGGCCTTCTCTGCGCCTCGAGTCGAGGGCAATTTGTGCAGCCTCAGCTTCCTCGAACTCAATATGCGACTGAGCCCTCTCGAGGAGGCCTTCAAAGCTGCGGGGAAGGTGCAGCCTGACGGATTCTGCGAACTTGGATCTTATCCTCAATCCCTTGATGATGAGATATATTTTGATGTGGTCGGTCACGTGGATCTCGACTGCCTCTTTGTTGAACCTCTCTATGTAGCTCCGGAGAGGTTCATCCTTCCCCCGAAAGATGGCTTCTAGGGAGGATATCGTCTTCGGATGTCGACGAGATGTCGTAAAGTGTTTTTGAAAGCATTCCCTCAGGACCCTCCACGACGTAATTGACTCAGAAGCTAGGTTTTTATATCAAGCCATGGTCCCTTTCCGAAGAGTCGTAGGGAATAGTCGACATTTGATGGCGCCGGAGACGTTCCTGAAATTGAGCAGAGCTTCGAAACTCTCGACATGGTCATCAGGATCGGACGTCCCGTCATAGGTTCCTAAGGATGGGGGTCTCTCCAGGACCTTAGGGATAGGGGCGTCCATGATGTGCCTGGCCAGAGGGGTCCGATAGTCGTCGTCCTCGCTGGCTCCCGACGACACAGAGGGGGAGTGTCGTCCATGAACATAGTGACATCTCGGGGAGTGGTCTCTTGGGCGTCCTCTCAGCTCCTCGGTTTCCATCTTGTTTCTTTTATTCTTTGAGGATCGAACTGGTCCCTTCGGTGGCGGGGAGCGGTGACGTTTCTGAGGCTGTTCCGGCTGGGTACACTCTAAGCGTGGCCTGCGACCTCTGGGAACCGGGGAAGGACTGCGCGATGCCTCCGGGGACTGCGAATGTCTTGGAAATTGAGGTGGTCGGTGCCTTCGCGGGGAAAACTGACCACAGCTTTTCTCCAGCGCCTCGATCCGGACGTTCTGGTTGAAGATCATCTGGTTGGTCTGATTGACCAACGCAAACAGGGCGGCAGTGCTCGGATCCGCATTTGGCGGCGGGTCCACGGGCAGAAAGAAGGGCTGGAGGACTGTTTCCTGTCCGTCTTGGTGAGCTGTCTCGTACTCCACTTCGTCGGAAGACGGGGAGGCTGTGAGTCCGTCTCTGACATCGTTTTCCACGACGGGTCGGGCAGAGCTGTTGTCGACGTGGTTGCCAGTGCTGAGCTGTGCAATAACGTTGTCTAGAGCTTGATTCGTCGACGGGTTGGCCATGATAGTTGTTGAATGGAGAAAGCTTTGGTTTATCGAACAGAAAAACAGGGAAGCTTATGTTGTTCCCACAGACGGTGTCACTGATCATACCTGGATCAGACAGTGATGCTGGGAGACGGTGGTGGGGTGTACCTGCAAGGTACTCCGACGCTCAAGTGAGAGAGTGTACAGAATATCAGCAAATACAAGAAGTGAGAATGGTAGGAAGAAAAGTGTCTAACCTGACCCTCTCAAATGAGAGGGTATTTATAGAGAGCCCCCAGCGCGGGGCCAACGGTTACCTGCAATGGGCTGGATCAACTAGGCCCACTCCAAGTAACTGCTAGGGCTTACGTGTAGTAGTGAAGACCAGCACGTGGTCTTCGCCCTAGAGTAACTGCTCCTAGATTTCCGGAAGTAGGGCAGACTGAATCTTTCGGAAGTGAGAGGTTACTTGGAACGTGTCCACGCGGGGTGGACCATTGGGTGCTCCTCGCGGGGGAGGAGCCTCGTGTGGTCGAGGAGATGTGAAGCCCGTAGAAAGGGCACGGCCTCGCGGGGAGGGATAGCGTCCGTCGAGGAGGGACGCGTAGCATCCTCGCGGGGGGAGAAACTAGCTTGTCGAGGAGTCGAATCTCAGCGGGGTGGGACGTCCTCGACTCATATTGTCCCGAGTGCCCGACACTACTTGAGTGCCCGGCGAGACTGTGACTAGCACGTGGCAGTTGTGTGTCCGCAGGAGGACCTTACCTTATTGGGCCTCCCCAGGCAGTATGGGTTGGGCCTGCTCAACTGTTGGGCAGCCTCGGCCCAGTCCAGAACACAACCCTAGACATGTGTTATCATGATAGCTACTCTAACATCAACTCTAGATTGATAGATATTCTAACATCAACCCTAATTCTATTTTTTAAAATTTATTTTACATAAATAATAATAATAATAATAATAATAATAATAATAATAATCATATATTATTCAACTAACACTATTAAAATAATAATAATACTAATAATATAATCAACTAATATAATATTCAATTACCACTATTATATCTTATTACTCTAATTCTCATTTTTTTATATAGAAAATCTATAATCATATATTATTCAATTAAATCTTTTTAAAAAAAATGAGTAAACACATTGTTACTAATTTTAGATTAATAGCTATTCTAACATCAACCCTAATTCTATTTTTTAAAATTTATTCTACATAAATAATAATTAATAATAATAATAATAATAATAATATATTATTCAACTAACACTATTAAAATAATAATACTAATAATTTAATCAACTAATATAATATTCAATTACCCCTATTATATCTTATTACACATTGAATCTTTTTAAAAAATGACTAAACACATTGAATTCTAAAATTACCCAGTAAAATAATGCGTCCAATCAAAGAATATTTTTTAATGAACACAATTTTTTTTTTAATTAAAGACATTAAAAACTTCAAAACTCAAAAAATTACTTTTCAATTTTGAAATAAATTAATAAAAATATATAATAATACAAATAAAAAATTTTACTGTTCAATTTCTATAAATTGGCATTTGAGTTTTTATTACAAATTTAAAACTTATTAACTTTAAAAATCATAATAATAATAATAATTATGTCAGTTACTATTATAATTGTTATTCTTATGTCAGTTACTAAACATAAAATTAGTAACAATTATTATTATATTTCATAAGTGTCATACCCCAAATTTTGACCACTAAGATTTCCCATCATTGTGAAACTCATCATCACAGTATGGAGGAACCATCATACTTCATCAGTCTCCCCAAAGATGGGTGAGCATCCACTACAATCAAAATTAGGGTTTCAAGCCCTCTCAGAGCCTTAGACAAAGGATCAATCAAGAAATGACATGATCTTCAACTTTTATAACCTCTCAAACATCCACAATGGATCAAAAAGACTCCCACTTCAAGGATCAAGCACAAGGCTGCTCCCTTCTAGGTGGATCAAGTCTCAAGATCGACAGTGTCACCAAATTAGGGTTTTGGTCGACCAGGGCCTCCAGATGGAAATTTTTCATCTGGGCACAAGCCAATGATCCAAAACATAACCTAATATACTTCATGGGACCTCATGGACCCAATCATCAAGTCAATTTTGCCTCAGGGGATGCATTCATCAAAAATCAGGAATTAGGGTTTCTTGACCTAATTCACCCCTAAGTTGACTTTTAGGGCAAATTATGAGCCAAGACCTCAAGAGAGGGTTTGAGGGTCTCTAATGAACTATATTGATCCATTTGGAACAATGGATTAATCAAGAAGCTTGAGCAACAAGTCTTAATTTCATCTGCACCACAATTAGGGTTTCGCGAGGAAAGTCAACTGTAACTTTCACTTTTGACCAGGACATGCTCCCAAGCCCTAAGACGTGATTCAATATACCCTATGACACCCATGGAACATTTCCATCAAGTTTGATTTAGGTCAAGGACATGATTTCATGAAGAATTGCACAGTTTGGAATTCATCTGATAAAAAGTCAACTGTGCACAAAAGTCAACTTTGACTTTTGAGATTTTTCACCAAAATGGATTTTTAACCCTAAAATGATGTTAATGTATGATTTGAATCATCATTCATCAATAAAAATCAAAGAAAGTGGGATAACTTGTAAAAGGGGTAACCATAAAAACTTAGAAAAAATTTCAAGTTATGGAAAAAGTGACACTAATGTGCCAACTTTGGAGGATCATAACTCCTAAACCACAAGGCCATTGTTCCCCATTCAAAGCTTGATTTGTAGATCTCATTGCCCTCTACAAAAGCTTCATGCTGACCTATGTCTAAATTCCTCATGGATTTTGAGTTATGGTGTGATCAAAATCAAGAAAAGTCACTTTGTTCCAACACTTAGTGAAAATTTCACTAAGTCAGATTTTACCTTACTTTTTGCCAAATGTAGGGGGATTTTTCACTTGGATTCAAAAGAGATCAAAACCAAACATGTTCAAACAGTTGTTGTATCATGTAAGGGCTTTCCAAAATGGCCAAGAACATTACCAAATTCAATTTGAGTAATGAGATATGACATTGGCAAGTTGCCTTGCTGAAATCTGCCAAGGCAAGGCAGATTTTTACACTTTTGGTCGATTTTCCAAAATCAGCCAAATCCAAATGTTCCTATCCACTTGGACACATCTGAGGATTGAATCTAAAGGGGACAATCACTGAGCCAAGCCTCCAAAGTCTTTGGAACAAGAAATAGCATGTTGAACCTAGAATTGCCAAAATAGGGACAAGACTCCAATTTTGGATTGGAGCATTCAATGGAAGCATCAAGGTGGCATGGACTGAGCCATTCTCAACTGAATTCAGTCAAGACTTATCCAAGACCAAGGGAACCAGTAGCCTGTGCCCTAACCTCTAGTCAATGGCTAGAGGAGACTTGGATTTTCATTTGCCAACATTGGCCAAACCTACTCAGCAATTGCCATTCACTATTCCTTACAAAACAAACTTGCTCTACTATAAATAGAGCTCAATTGTGATCAGTTTGAGTACACCAAAGCCATCAAACAGATGCTTTCCTTAAAATCTCTTCTTTCACTCCAATTTTGCCTTCTAAGGCAAGTCACTATCGGGTTTTGAGTTTGAGAGCTTTTCCAATCAAACCAATCACACACACACACACCTCATATACATCATATAGAAGTGATCCAAACACTCACATAACATCTGGAACACAGATTTCACAAAATCACCAGCCAATTGCTCAAGTTCTTGACAGATTTGCAGTTGGGGTACCATCTCAAGTTCCAGATCATTTCAATCCATTCCAAGCATTCATACACACTCCATGGCACCTAGGGAAGCTATCCAGATCATTGGAACCTAGCTGTAACACCTCCAACACCAATCACGATCACCAGCTGCAAGTGGTAAGCATGAGCTCTTCTAACTCTATGATCCATGCAATTTTTGTTGCACAATAATTTGGCCATATGTTCATAATCATGCATGGAATGTTTCCCCTCAATTAATTGCATTGTTTGAATTGTGTATAAAAAATCCTAGCCTTCTTGCAGAAATTAGGGTTCTTGAGGATTTTTCGTGATTTCTTGTTTTATGCTTAATTTAAATGAAATTAATTGTCATAGACATGATCGTGAGGTTGAAACGAGTTGATTGGTATGTGGATTGCATGATATAAGCAAGTATTCAGTGAGATTGGAGAGAAAATGCAAATCTGGGAAAACCCAGAGCACGCGCGTGTTCTTGGTGTGTTCTTGGCGCCATTTTTTGAATATTCAAATATTTGAATTTTGTGATTTTATTTAATTGATTCAAAAATTAATTTCTCTCTGAGTTTTAATGATTTTGAGTTGATTCTTTTTTTAATAATTCACAAAAATGTTAAAATATTTTATTTTCCCAAAAAATCCCAAAAATATTATTTATTTTGTATAATTGATATTTTTGCAAAGAATTAATGTTTTAATTGTTTTTAACATTTAAAATATTTTTTCCACCTTGATTTTGCAACTTTTAATGCCTTCTGAAATTCTGGTATCAGACGCGTGATGTTAAGGTGCGATGTCACAACAACACACTCTGCACAATGGACAGAATAAACAGCAAAATAACACCAAGAATTGTTGACCCAGTTCGGTTACAACCAACCTACTCTGGGGGCTACCAAGCCAGGGATGGAATTCACTACTTGTAGATATAATTTACAGACTCAACAACTCGTTGACAATCTCCTAAAGTTATACTCTACTAATGACTTCCTACCTAAGAAACCACCTAGGTATGAGAACACCACTCAATCCCTTACAAACACTCAAAGAAACCACTTTGAGTAACCTTGATCTTACTTCACAGCTTTGATCAAGCAACCACTCTCTATTGCTTCACAGCTTCTAGAGAGGACAGAATACGACACAGTAATTCACCCTAGAATTCTGGTTATACAACTCGTACAAAATACTCAAGACACTCAGCCTATGCTCTTGATCTTCTCTCTGTATTTCTGTCACTTTTTCGGTCTTGTGCGCTTTATATAGCTCCTTGAATTGGTATTGGACTTGCTACAATATCTCCCATATTTGTTATTTAAAACTGAATATTTTAGAACAGATTTTCTCCTAAAATCTTTTTAAATCTTCACCCTTTTAAATCTCCTACAAATCTGCACCAGATCTCCTATGCAGCAGAAAATATCTATCCCAAGATATTCGCATCCAATGAGACAGCTTGCTCTCCATAATTCCAGCTAACACGCAACCCTAACAACATCACAACCTGATGTTATTATCTGCAGATCTAATGTCACAACATCGCTTATGTGACATCAGACATCCAACTTCAGCAATTAATTACTTAACACAGCCCAGTGTTAAGACTTCAATGTTGCAACATCAGCACCTTGACATCAACATTGAACATACCTTGTTTTACCAAAATTCCAGCCAATCCAAGAACTAACAATCTCCCCCTTTAGTTAATTTTGGCTAAAGCAATCTCTGGACTCTGCACCATCAGAGACTTCAGCAGCGGAAAAAACTTCAATAAAAAATTTTGAACCTCCAAGCAGCAGCATCAGCTGTGACATCTTTTCTTCAAAACTCTGCTGCTCACATAAAAACTTCAGCATAACCACATCAGCATATATCATTAAGCTGCAAGCAGCTACAATCTGCACACATTATCTTCAACTACAGCTGCATCTTCAAGCTACTTCAGCATCTAGCAGAAAACTCTGCTGCAGCACCTTCTTCAACAGCAACAATTTTCACCAATATGTTGCTCCCCCTCAATGCAACAACATTCAACAATGCTTCTCATATTTCATTATTAGCAGCAATGAGCACTCCCCCTCAATGCATAGTAGATAGTAGCTGTCAATAACTCCCCCTTAATATCTGCATCACATTAGCAGCATTTGGCATTCTTTGATACTCTAGACTCTCTTGGCTATTTTCTCCCCCTTTTTAGCCACAATTAGGCAAGCTTCAGTTAGAAGCCCTAATAAATATAGTCAGTACACCCTAGCTCTCATTGTTAGCCTCACAGTTAGCAACCAGGCAAAACAAATCATAGAATGAAAACTAAAAACATAAACAGGTGCATAAAGCAGCACAATATTCATATTACATAACCAGCAAGTGCAAAAAAAAACTAAACTATTATCTAATGACAGCAGATGGAGGTTAGTCTTCATCCGAGCTGGTACCATCAGTATCTTCATCACCTTCACCTGACCTGGAATCCTCAGTGTCGTCATTCCCATTATCTTCCCCCTGTTCCAAGTCTTTGATCATCTGCTCAATCTTCATTTTCCTGACAGTGCTGGTTTTGATAACCATATCAAGATCCTTGCAGGTTGCCTTTAATTCTTCAATCCACTCAGATTTTGTACTGACCTTTTTAACCCCAGAACTTGATGTTGTAACAATGTCTGGAACATGACTCCCAGCAAACAGTTTGGGATGCAAAGATAAAGCTGACTCCCTCTTACATGCTACCTCTGTACTGTTTAAGATCCAGGATGTTGATCTAAGATCATTCCACGGATAAAGGAAGGGAATGATATAGGCATTTTGATAGCATTGGTGACACCATGCTTCACCACTTGATCAAATATATAGCTTCCATAGTTGACCTTGACCTTTTTCCCCACAACATAGATGAACCTTCTTAATCCCACAGTTATGGTGGTTTTGTGATTAGTAGGTACCCAGTTAGCAGCACCAATTCTGTGCAAAATAGCATACTTGATACTGAGTTTGCTAGCTGTCAATTTATTTTTTAGTGACCACACCTTAACTTGAGTGGCAGTGATCTCTCTACACACTTCATTATCAGTCACCTCCAGCTCACACTCCTCTTGCTCATCTCTTCCCAGATATTTATTGACAGTACTAGGAGAGAAGTCAATACACTGTCCCCTAACAAACACCTTCATGTAGTTCACACTTCTATTGTCAGAAATGTCTATGGGAATGTTGACAACAAATTCCTTAACAAGTCCACTATAGCACTTAGAGAATCTGGTCACAGTCTTTAGTAGTCCAGCACCATGAATGAGGTCCATAATTTCTTTCATTTCCAAGACATCCTTTCCAAACTCCCTTTCCAGAGCTAACCTCCTTTGGCACACAAACTTCCACAGGGAAGCACTGCTCGCATAATGAAAGGATATATTGTCCACTGGCACCTCAGGGACTTTATCAGAAATTCTCTTCAAGATGGTCTTTCTGACTGGTGTGATGTCATGGACATCTTCCTCAACTTCATCCTCGGACTCAGATTCTTCTCTAATCTTTCTCTTTTTGGAGGGTGTAACAACCTTGCTCCAAGGTTTTGTAGGACCAACAACAGTTTTCTTCTTTCCTTCAGTAGACTTCTTAGGAGAGGTTTCATTAGTCTTTCCTTTCCTAGTCTTTAGTCTCTTGGCAATACTTGGAACAGCATTTCAATGACTTCATTATCAGATAAGTCAACCACATTGATCACGTCCTCATTCTTTTCTTCTTCAGGAGTAGTTCTATCATTAATTTCCTCATGCACATCTTCTTCTTCTCCTCCTCTTTCATAATCCTCAATGACAAACACAACAAGTCTATGAAGATCAGACTCATCTCCTTGCATGTCTACCCTTTTTGCTGGCATCTAATTCAACGGTATAGAAATTCCTTTCACAGGTATTCCTTTGTCCAGTATTTTGGTTGCCAGATTACCCATACCCTTGTCAACATCAAACTTTTCTACCACAGTTTGAGACGTGGATGACCTAGGTGTTGATTTATCACTAAATAGGATACTGGTAACCAGCTTCTTTGTTTCAGTGTTTTTAAAAATAGTTGCGGCCCTCTTAGGAGCAAGTTTAGACGGTCTAGGTTTATCTTACTCTGGTAGCATTACGGAGATGGGTTGTATATTCAGAGCTTCGTCTTCAGAGTACTCATCTGTAGAAACCCTAGCGTTATTCCGCGATGAACTTTTTGAAGGAGAAGAGGTCTGCTTTGACATGGTTCCTTTGAGGGAGTATAGATTGAGATGATTCTTCTTGTTGAAGGAGACGAACAGAGGAGAGATTTGAGTTTTGATGAACTGTGATTTTGCTATAATAGGAAATGAGGGTCTGAGGTAAGGCGCCAGATTTTGAGTAATCTTTAAAGACCAATTATTAATTTCCTCCCTCCATAAAGACTTTCCTTTAAAAAAATCAGGACTCATTAACTCTGAGTGACCTTTCAGCATCATGACATCATAGTCTGATGTTTTAACATCAACCTGAACATCATTAGTTGAACTATCTTCAAGAGAAATCCACTGATAGCAGTTATCTCTGGTTCTGGCACCCTTCATAACAACCTGATTATGCTCATCAGAAACCACACACTCATCCTTAGTGTAGTTTACCTTGTAACCTTCATCACACAACTGGCTTATGCTGATCAAATTTGCATTTAAACCACTGACAAACAGAACATTGTCAAGTTCAGGTCTACCATCACCTTTCACTTTCCCAACTCCTGTAACAACACCTTTTTCTCCATTGCCAAAAATAACCTCATGAGAGGAGCAAGGTCTAAATTCAGCAAACATGGATCTACATCCAGACATGTGTTTGGAACACCCACTGTCAAAATACCATGTTCCTTCTTTCGCCTCTTTGACAGCCAAGTGAGCCAATAAGCACTGCACCTTCTCCTTAGGTACCCATTATTTAACAACTTTGGGCCTGTACTCTTTCCATCTGTTTTGAGGCTGAGGGTATCCATGCAGCTTGTAGCAAGAGTACTGCATATGTCCAAACCTTCCACAATAATAGCATCTCACCCTTTCATCTCTGAATCTTCTGCCATGATGAGATTGCTTAGGCTGCCATCCATAATATGGTCTCCTCCTACCATAACTGCCCTGCCTTC
Source organism: Lathyrus tuberosus (assembly GCA_022829125.1). Classification (NCBI taxonomy): domain Eukaryota; kingdom Viridiplantae; phylum Streptophyta; class Magnoliopsida; order Fabales; family Fabaceae; genus Lathyrus; species Lathyrus tuberosus. Next base: position 6,846,189 of record JALAZF010000103.1, read on the forward strand.
TATTATGCTGGTATCTTCTCCCATAAGAAGACTGAGAATGCTGTTTCTTGGATTGTCTCCCATGATGGTGTGGCTTCCTTCTCCCATACTGATGAGGCACAGCATTGTTGTATCCATATCCATAACCATACCAGTTGTCCTGATGTTGAGACACCTGATGTGACATGTCCTGTTTGAACCTTGCAGCTTGCATGCTCTTGTGATATTGGGGAGGCATATACCGACTAGCTCCTTGAGGCTGCATCTTCCTCTGTTGGGGACCATCCTTTTTCTCAACATTCTGGGGCTGAACAGCCTTCTTTGGGGTAGGACCCTATCTCTTAGGTTGATGTTGAGACAAAGGTTAAGACATCTCCCTTTTTGTTCCTGAAGTGCTGGCCACATATCCTATGCCTGATTTATCTCCAGCAGCTTTCCCTGACTGAAGAATCTTATCAAGATTAGCAGTACCACTGTTCATCATCCTAACGAATTTTGTCATCTGATCCAGTTGAGACTTAACTAGAACAACTTCGTTTTCCCGATCAGCCTTTTCATTTTCAAGCTGAGTAATCTGTTGCTTGTGACACTTATTTTCTTGACAAAACTCAGCACTTTTTAAACACAGCTCTTGATAAGTAGATGCTAACTCCTCATAAGTTACTTCTCCATCACTCGAATCATCATCAGAAACAACAGCTCCTGTTAAAGCTCTAACATGCTTTGCTGACTCACCTTCACTTTCACTATCTGAGTCAGACCAGGAAACTGTCATGCCCTTCTTCTGCTTTTTCAAGAAGGTGGGACATTCTTTCTTGACATGTCCATACCCTTCACACTCAAAGCACTGAACTCCTTTATCTTGGGTGGTTTTCTCCCCATCCTTCTCTTTTGACTTGCTGGTGTCAGAAGATATGTTCTTGACATTAGGCCTGGAGTTATTATTCATTCTCTTGAATACTTTGGTGAACAGTCTTCCCAACATAACTATGGCCTGAGATAGATCCTCCTGGGATTCAGAACTCTTCCTTTTCTCTTCTTCACCATTTGACACCAGGGCTATGCTCTTTGGCTTCTTTTCTGGTTCTTCCTCATTCAACCCAAGCTCAAAAGTTTGAAGAGATCCAATGAGCTCATCAGCTCTCATTTTGCTGATGTCTTGTGATTCTTCAATGGCAGTAACCTTCATCTTATACTTCTTAGGAAGGGATCTAAGGATCTTCCTTACAAGCTTTTCATCTGACATTTTCTCACCAAGAGCACTGGATGCATTAGCCAGCTCTAGAACATTCATGTGGAAGTCATGAATAGTCTCATCGTCCTTCATCTTCAGGCTTTCAAATTTTGATGTTAAAATCTGAAGTCTTGACATCTTGACTCTAGATGTTCCTTTATCTGTAGCCTGCAAAATATCCCACACTTCCTTAGCAACTTCACAGGTATTGATTAACCTGAAGATATTCTTATCCACTCCATTGAAGATGGCATTTAGAGCTTTGGAGTTTCCAAGGGCAAGCTTATCTTCCTCCTTTGTCCACTCTTCTTCAGGCTTTGGCTTAGAGGTGTCTTCTTTATCTTTGCCAGCATCATCTTTCTCACACATGACAGGTGTTTTCCATTCTTTGATAACAGCCTTCCAAGCCCTACTGTCCAAGGATTTTAAGAAGTTGGTCATCCTTGGCATCCAATAGTCATAATTGGATCCTTCCAAAATAGGGGGTCTGTTGACGAATCCTCTAACTTCTTTGTCCATCTTTACACCAGAAAGTAACTTCCCTAGATCTCACCCAGAGACAGACAGGATGCCTGCTCTGATACCAATTGAAATTCTGGTATCAGACGTGTGATGTTAAGGTGCGATGTCACAACAACACACTCTGCACAATGGACAGAATAAACAGCAAAATAACACCAAGAATTGTTGACCCAGTTCGGTTACAACCAACCTACTCTGGGGGCTACCAAGCCAGGGATGGAATTCACTACTTGTAGATATAATTTACAGACTCAATAACCCGTTGACAATCTCCTAAACTTATACTCTACTAATGACTTCCTACCTAAGAAACCACCTAGGTATGAGAACACCACTCAATCCCTTACAAACACCCAAAGAAACCACTTTGAGTAACCTTGATCTTACTTCACAGCTTTGATCAAGCAACCACTCTCTATTGCTTCACAGCTTCTAGAGAGGACAGAATACGACACAGCAATTCACCCTATAATTCTAGTTATACAACTCGTACAAAATACTCAAGACACTCAGCCTATGCTCTTGATCTTCTCTCTGTATTTCTGTCACTTTTTCCTTTGGTCTTGTGCGCTTTATATAGCTCCTTGAATTGGTCTTGGACTTGCTACAATATCTCCCATATTTGTTATTTAAAACTGAATATTTTAAAACAGATTTTCTCCTAAAATCTTTTTAAATCTTCACCCTTTTAAATCTCCTACAAATCTGCACCAGATCTCCTATGCAGCAGAAAATATCTATCCCAAGATATTCGCATCCAATGAGATAGCTTGCTCTCCACAATTCCAGCTAACACGCAACCCTAACAACATCACAACCTGATGTTATTACTTCTGCAGATCTAATGTCACAACATCGCTTATGTGACATCAGACATCCAACTTCAGCAATTAATTACTTAACACAGCCCAGTGTTAAAACTTCAATGTTGCAACATCAGCACCTTAACATCAACAATGAACATACCTTGTTTTACCAAAATTCCAGCCAATCCAAGAACTAACACCTTCTAATTATTTTGTAGGTCAATACTTAATTTTTGAAGCATTAATCCAAGATCACAATTTGTTTTCCATATGTTAAACAATTTTGATCATTTTAATTGAATTTTTATTCAATTAAATACATTTTTGAAAGCAAATTAGGGTTTTTGGATTAATTCAACCCTCATAAATCATTTTCAAAACTTTTTGGGCCTCTAATAGAGTGTAAGACCCAATCCTTTTTTTGACCAAATCATTTTTGGGCCTCAATATATTGTATAGGTCCCGATACTGTAAAAAACAAACGGCGCGATCGTCGCCTTTTCAAAACAAAAAACCTTGGGCCTACCCTCGAGTAGTAAGACCTATTTCTTTTCTTAAAACTCATTTGGGCCTCTATTAGAGTGTAAGACCCAACCCCCTGTGCACAGAAAACTTTTTGGGCCTCATTCGTTGTATAAGTCCCTCTGTACATTTTCAAATAAACGACGTGATCGTCGCCAGTTTAAAATTAACCACCTGGGCCTCTCCTTGAGCTATAAGACCCATTCAAAAATTTTGGGCCTCTAATAGAGTGTAAGACCCAATCCCCTTTTAACCAAAACCTTTTGGGCCTCGCTTATTGTATAAGTCCCTATGCGTTAAAAGGAAACCTCGGCGCGATCGCCATTTCAAACGAAAAGTCAACTGGGCCTACCCTCGTGTTATAAGCCCCACTCTCATTTCTTTAAAACTTTTTGGGCCTCTTGAGAGAGTGTAAGACCCATCCCTTTGTACAGAAAACCTTTTGGGCCTCAGTCACTTGTATAAGTCCCTCTGTACAAAACAACAGTGCGCTCACTGATAAAAACCTGGGCCTCTCCCTGAGCTGTAAGCCCCAAATATTTCTTTTTCAAAGCACTTTCTCCTTTGATTTTGAATATACTGTTGTTTTTAATCTTTCTTTGTTGAACAACTAACCAAACAGCATGGAAGCTCTACAACCGAGTAAGTGTTTACACGCTTTCATTTACCGCTTTCATATACATATAACTGTATTGTGGGGTTGTTTCACTGTAAGTCTTCTTTCATAAACTCATATCAATTGTGTAATAATAGTATAGATATTTAGAGTTTTCCCGGCAACTACATCTAGAACTAGGTGACGCCGTTTCATTTATTCGTAGAAATAGACAACTAGATCCCCAATAGGATCACCAGATACAGTCTTCTCTTCGGCTGTCCTCATTAGGAATGATCAAGAAACTCTACTCCCAGAGATGAATGTATTCTCCGTGAATGGCATCTTTGAGTTTCTTCCAGATTCTCGAACTTTCCTGGCTTGATCTATTCTCTGTGAATAGCCTGTCTTGAATTTCTCAGGGTTTGGGGACCCATCGGCTTCTTAAAAGCATCGGCCTCCTCTTGGGCATCGTACAAGGACCCACAGGCTTCCTAAAAGCAACCCTCGCCTCCTCTTGGGCTTAGTACAAGGACCCTACGGCTTAGAAGTATTCACAGCCTCCTCTTAGGCTTCGTATAATGATCTCTTCCTCCGGGAATGATAGCCTCCTCTTGGGCTTCGTACAAGGACCTATCGGCTTCTTAAAAGTTTCCAGCCTCCTCTTGGGCTTCGTACAAATTGTCCCGACAACCTCCTAGAGGTGTAGGAACAGAACTTAATCATCTGCATATAACAGTCCTTTCCAAGAGTCTACTACTGTTTCTCAAAACATAGTACAAAAGATGAAACTCTAGACTTGGACAGTCTAATCTCCTTGAGTCTCAAAGACATTCTCAAGTGACCCATTCGTTAAATAGGAAGAAAACCCATAGACTCGGACAGTCTCAATACCCTTCGGATTTCCCACTTTCTTAAAGAACAGGAATAACTCGGATCCTCGAATCAAATCCTTGAGTACAGTGTTGCTCATATAAGAACTGATTTTCTCTTTCAAAATCAGTATACTGGACCTGTCACTCAACTAAAATAGTCACCATAGCCTCCTCTTGGGCTTTGTACAATGATTCTCCCCAGCGGAGTCAAACAACGTTTAGCCTCTCTCTCGGGCTTTGTACGAGACACATAAGAGACTCCCTCGTTGAGTCAATCACCCCTTTCGCCTCCATCTCGGGCTTTATACGAGATACAAAAAGGTTCTTATTGAGCCAAATAAATTTTAGCCTCCATCTCGGGCTTCGTACGAAATACAAAATCACTCTCTTGTTGAGTATAAAAGATCCTCTTGTAGGATCAACCCCTTTTAGCCTCTCTCTCGGGCTTTGTACAAGACACATAATAGCCTCCTCTTAGGCTTTGTATAAGAAAACCACTGGTTGATCCAATCAACCTTTTAGCATTGAAGTTGTGCCTCATTCACAGTACACAAACATCAACAACTCCCTTCATCTAATCGCTGTAAGCGGCAAGCCTCTGGATCATCTACATCCATGCCACTGTCCCTCTTTTAGCATGAGAAATTCCTAAGGAAAGATAGCATTGCTCTACACTGAGTTAAAGTCTTCTCCTTCAGGCTAAAATCCCCTATAAAGGAAATTATGGCATTGCCGGATTCACAAATCCTGGTTAAAGTTATTCTCTTTTATAAACAGTTGTGACAGACAAACCCCTCTTTAGAGATGACAAATTCTCTCTAAAGTCAAACCCCTTTAGCTTCATATCTTGGGCTTTGAACAAGATACAAATAGACCCTTCAGCTTCGCATCTTGGGCTTTGAACAAGATACAAACCACCTTTCACTTCACGTCTTAGGCTTTGAACAAGACACCAAAACAACCATTTCCTCCCATAGAATATGAGGAACTACGAACGCTCTGATTTCCCTGTTTCGGTAAACGGGAATACATAGGCATAAGATTGAAAGAAAAATCTTAGCGAGCACACTAAACAAAAAACCCAAAATCCCATACTCTCACATATCTATCAAGAAGCATCCGTCCTAAACATCTAAACCGACGCCACTTTTAAAAAAATACACCCAATAGAGACCCCGAATCTTTGTAGCATCTGTAACCTAACAGACCGCTGTTTAACCTCTGTTTGCAAGCAGGGTTAATTTGAGACATCTATTTCCCTTCCTTCATCAGCTTTAATAGGATAAAAAATGAATCGAGTTGTAGTCACCAAAGAGCGATAGCGCTTCGCAACCGCGTCCAAAATCGCTCGCTACAGAAAAAATTGTGACTTCACTGGGGATTTGTCATTAGAATCTTTCTTTGTAGCAAGATCTTGTTCTCTTCTCATCTATTAGGTAGAAACTTTATAAGCGGCGCCCACCGTGGGGCTCTTCTACCCTTTTTTTCTTTTCTCTTGTATGAAACCACAGATTGGGGCTTCCGTCGGGGAACCCATTTTCTGTCAGGAACTTAGGATTCATAGCTTTAAAGGTCTAGGATGATTAGGACAAATATATATACTGCTTTTCCTAATTGTTATACGTGTTTATTTTTCTGCTAATGGGAATGCGTGTGATGCCGCATGTGGAAAGATTGAGTATACACTTAAGATAAGTGATGGCGACAAGGTCGACCATCAACCTCAGTGGAGGCTGACCAATGCAACCCATTCCCTCTCATAGGCAATGGGCCGATTGTGATGTCTGAGAAGCTGAGGAGCCAAACCCTTTTGTAGTGCGGAAACTATTGAAAATAGTTGTCACGCGATACTACCCTCATTTGAGGCTGGTGATCTATTCTCGGTGAATGGCACTTACTCTAAGATTGCTCTACAACTCGCTGGCAATCCGCTTGTTGTTTTGCTTTCCTGGGAGGAGCTGGTGATAATGAGTACAGGTACAAAAATCACCTTAGTATAAACCTTTGGGGATGGGTAGAGCCTTGACTTCATGACAACGACCCTTTGACCCCATGTTTTTTCTATGTTTTTGTGTGCTGCATTCATGCATTCATTTAAAAAACATTAAAAAACATCAAAAAAAATCTTCTCTTCTAGTCTCTCTTTTTCAAATTAAACTAAGACTGTGATTGCAAATGCCAGAGAAAAGGATTGCGCTAATGGATTTCGGTAGAAGGAGGGAAGAAGGTTAGCAAGGATGATCACAAACCAAGAGGCTTTCAGAGCCAAGTACGGAGGTTTGCTATCACTGTTAAGAGTCCATGTATTTGAGGGAATCATGGATGTGCTCGTTCAGTTCTACGATCTGGTCTATCACTGTTTCACATTCCCGGATTACCAGCCCGCACCAACGCTTGAGGAGTATTCTCATCTGATTGATCTACACATTACAGATCAAGCTCCGTTTTCTGGACTGGAAGAAATTCCAAAGAATCAGACCATTGCAAGAGCAATTCATTTGGACGAGTCTGAGGTCAGGACTCACATGACCGCTAAGGGTGGAATCCAAGGTTTGCCAGCCCAGTTCTTAACAAAGAAAGCCCTGTATTTTGCCAGTATAGGAAACGTGACTGCTTTTGAAAGCGTCTTTGTCTTGCTCACCTATGGGTTATTTTTGTTTCCCAACATCAATAACTTCGTCGATATCAACTCCATTAAGGTTTTTCTCATTGGAAACCGTGTGCCGACTTTGCTCACAGATGCGTATCATTCTGTACACTTAGGGAATTTGTACAGTGGAGGGGAGATCACATGTTGTGTACCTCTGCTTTACAAATGGTTTATCTCCCATTTGCCTAAGTCTGCTGCTTTTTGGGATCACAAGAGTGCCTTACGTTGGTCGCAAAAAATCATGTCTCTCACCAACTCTGACATTGACTGGTGTAATAGGATTTATGACGGAATCAGGATCATTGATCATTGTGGAAACTTCCCCAACGTACCCATCATAGGAACTAAAGGAAGAATCAACTACCATCCAGTATTGGTTCGTTGTCAATTTGGATACCCGGTGAGACACGTCCCACGGGGTGTTCATCTGGAAGGTCTTTTCTTCAAAGAAGGAGAAAATGACAGAGCACTAAAGATGGAAATAGTGCAAGCTTGGAAGCATATTCATAAGAAAGGACGAGAGTCTCTGGGAAAACCGGACTGTGTCTCGGTGGAGCCTTATCTCCACTGGGTGCAAACTAGAGCTCTCAAGCTGAAAATGCCTTATCCGCGTCACAGAATTCTTCCGCCAAAGGAATCTGTCATGTATTTCATGACGGAAACAGAAAAACTTCAGGTTACTCTCAACAAAGTTCAACGGGAGAAGAGGTCTTGGAAGAACAAGTACCGCACCCTCAACATAGAGTGCATCAAAATACAGCAACTACTGAAAGAGAAAGATGCTCTGATTGAAATTTTGGAGCAACATGCTGTAGAGAATCAAGATGACCAAAGGAATTTGCTCGCTCCTTTCATTTGGCAAAGGAATGAAACCCGACAACGGTCCAAGAGCCCCGATCAAAGAAGAGGAAAGTACCAGAGTCAGCACCCGATTTCTCTTCAGAGAGGACTCGGGACCCATTAGCTTAGGTTTCTATTTCTGCACCTTGTAATCTACTGTATTTCCATTTCTGTAATCCTTTGAATTCAATAAAAAGGGGTTTCCCCACTGTTTGATATTTGCAATCTAATTGTCGAAGTTTATTTTGATTAAACCAAAAGAACAATTAATATAGTCATTGCATTCATCATTCTCACATCACGTATTCTTCTTCCCTACGAATCTCACATTTGTGTCTCGATTCTAGAGTTAAACTGTCTCATTCGTACAATACTCGGGCCAATCGTCAGAAAAAGATGGATGATCTTGAGGAAGAAAACAGAGAGTTGAAGGAAGAGATCGACGCTTTGAGAGAGGATATGAGAAAGCTTCGTAACGACATGCAAGCCATGGCAGAAGCTCAGCTACAAAGAACTGTGATCTCAGAGATCACCTCAACGCCCATAGTGGAGAAGTATGATCCTAGGTATCAAATGCGGAAAGATCGTCCTTGGGGCATGCTTGTTAACAATATCCCGGAAGGATATGTTCCGCCGATCACTGAAGATCAGGGAATCACAACAGAAGCTGCTGGGCCTGAAGGTTACAAACTTCGGGAAAGAGAAGATGCCAGGGGCATACTGAAGACTTCTGAAGGTTACAAACTTCGGGAAATGCCAAGATTCGCTGCCGTAGTCATGGTACCACCCCCTATGGTGCACACTGTCCCGGAAGGACAGATTCCACCGATACCTTATGGTAAAAAGGAAACTATGTTCGATAGAATGGATGAATTCCAGGAACAGTTATTGGAAATGCAGAAAGAACTGCAAGCCATCCGCGGTCAGGATCTATTTGGAAAGGACGCCGCAGACCTCTGCTTGGTACCCAATGTGAAAGTTCCGCACAAATTTCAAATGCCCGACTTTGAAAATTACAAGGGTAACTCTTGCCCTCAGAGCCATCTGGTGATGTACGCTTGGCGGATGTCAGCTCAGACGGAGAATCAGGACCTACTGATTCACTACTTCCAGGATAGTTTAACTGGTGCCACATTAAAATGGTACATGGGTTTAAACCGTACTACGATCAGCACATTCAGAGATCTTGGCACTGCCTTCGTCCAACAATACAAATACAATTCGGACATGGTACCCGACAGAGATCAACTCAGATCGATGTCGCAAAAGGACAAGGAAACCTTTAAGGAGTATGCTCAAAGGTGGCGTGAAATTGCCGCTCAAATTTGTCCGCCTCTTGAGGAAAAAGAGATGACAAAGATCTTCTTAAAAACCTTAAGCTCATTTTACTATGACCGAATGGTTGCCAGTGCACCCAGTGATTTCACCGAGATGGTGGGCATGGGCGTACGTCTTGAGGAAGTCGTCCGAGAAGGACGTTTGGTAAAAGACACTGGATCGACGAGCGGTACTAAAAAAATTCGGTTGTGCTCTCCCTAAGAAAAAAGAGCAAGATATTGGGAATATCTCTCTCGGAAAGCAAAGGCGACGTTATCAGCCGGTAGCAGCTGTAACTCCTGCTATCAGCCCTGCGCCTATTCCTACGTATCAACCTCAGGTTGCGCAGAGCCAACCTGATCAGCAAAGGACACAACAGCCTCTTCAGCAGGCTCGTCCTCCATATAACAACAACCGTACAACACGACCATCAGGGTTTGATCCTATACCCATGTTGTACGCATAACTATTTCCATTACTACTGGCTAAGGGGCACATTCAGACTAAATCTCCTCTTACAGTACCGGAAAATCTGCCTTTTTGGTTTAAGGTGGATCAAACTTGCCCTTACCACCAAGGAGGACCAGGGCATAACATTGAGACTTGTCTCAATTTCAAGTCCGACGTGCAAAAACTTGTTAGGAGCGGGGTCTTATCCTTCAAGGATACAAATGCTAATGTTCTCACGAACCCGCTGCCTCAACATGAGAAGGTTATAGTCAATTTGATAGAAGGAGAGACTAACGATGTCTATCAAATTCACGATGTACTCTTGTTGAAAACCAATCTGGTCAAGATGCATTGTAGACAGAGTGGATATGGCCATGTGCCACCTCATGACTATCATCAGTGTGATATCTGCTCTAAGGACAACCAGGGATGTTCTGTGGTGCAATCAGCTCTACAGGAACAAATGGATCTCGGATGGATCTAAGAGCACCGAGTTCGTGGAGTTAACATGGTTTACACGAATTCCAATGCCATTCAGAACCATGATATCTGTGCAATGAATGTCAATCTGGTGGCAATGCACTCAAGGCAAAGCCAGTATCATAATCTGCCGCGGCACGATTACAATTCCTGTCTGACTTGCTCGGTAAACAGACAGGGATGCTCTTTCATACAGGAGGCCCTCCAGCGTCAGATGGATCTTGGATGGATCCAAGACTACCATGATAGGAACCCTTATCAGATCAACATGGTTCAGATCTTCGATATTCGCGTGATGAATACCAACTTAGTAGAGTTACATGCTGAGCAGGTCCGACTCGAATTCTTAATATCACACGACTATCAAAGCTGTAAAGCGGGTTACGAAAACGATCAAGGTTGTACCCTTGTCGAGGAGGCACTTCAGCACTTGTTAAATCATTGGTGGATGCCAATTTATATGGATGAAGATATTCAGCAAATTAGTATCAATAACAGGAATCCCACTCGGCGTCAGAGTCAGGATGTCTGACTTATGGAAGCTAACCTAGTAAGGTTACATTGTATTCAAAGTGGGCGTGGCCAGGTGCCACCACACAATTACGACCGTTGTAGCGTCTGTTCAGAAAGTAACCAAGGGTGTTACCTTGTGAGAGCAGCTCTTCAGGGTCAGGTGGATCGTGGAGAGATTCGTCCATATCCGGGTTCTGGACCCATCAACTGGACGCCGAACTACCTTGTCGATCAAGTCGAGGATGCTGTTGTAATCTCTGGTCATCATAGGACCAGGGATGTTTTTGCCATCATCCCTCTACTTGACGAATCTAAAGTTCCCAACCGGGAACGGATCGAGATTACTTACGATGGTCAGAAAAATCATAGGGCTCCCGTAGTCATCTATCTGCCGGGACCATTACCGTATGAATCAACTAAGGCTATCCCTTACAAATACGGTGCAACAATAATTGAAAATGGAAAGGAAATTCCATTACCCTCCATCGTAAATATTGCAGACATCAGTCGAGTAACACGGAGTGGCAGAATCTTCAACCGAGGGGTTGGGGAACCTAACAAAGAAAAGGAACTTCAGACGGAAACTCTCGATCCATCAGTCGGTCAATCCAGTAATCCCGACCTTTCGAAAAATGATGATGAGATGCTGAAGCTCATCCAAAGGAGTGAATATAACATTGTCGATCAACTGTTATAAACTCCTTCAAAGATCTCTGTGTTATCACTGTTACTCAGTTCAGAAGCGCATAGGGAGGCTCTACAGAAAGTCTTAGAGCAAGCCTTTATGGAACAGGATGTAACAATCAGACAGTTTGATAGCATTGTCTCTAACATCCCTTCCTACAATAATTTGGGATTTTGTGATGAGGAATTACCCGAAGAGAGTCGTCGTCATAACATGGCGCTCAACATTACAGTTAACTGCCAGGACGATGCTTTAGCCAGCGTACTGGTAGACACAGGGTCAGCCCTGAATGTTATGCCGAAGTCCACTTTGATGCAATTATAATTCAAAGGCCCTCCGATGAGACTCAGCGAGGTCGTCGTCAAAGCATTCGACGGATCCAGAAAAACGGTTATCGGCGAAGTTGATCTTCCCATAACTATCGGTCCTCATACTTTCCAAGTCACTTTCCAGGTCATGGACATACGGGCAATGTACAGTTGTTTATTAGGAAGACCTTGGATACATCAGGCTGGAGCGGTTACTTCAACCCTCCACCAAAAGCTAAAGTTCGTCAAGAACGATCAACTTGTCACAGTTTGTGGGGAACAAGCCTTGCTTGTGAGTAACTTGTCATCATCTGGTAGATGCTTTAGCCAGCGTACTGGTAGACACAGGGTCAGCCCTGAATGTTATGCCGAAGTCCACTTTGATGCAATTATCATTCAAAGGCCCTCCGATGAGACTCAGCGAGGTCGTCGTCAAAGCATTCGACGGATCCAGAAAAGCGGTTATCGGCGAAGTTGATCTTCCCATAACTATCGGTCCTCATACTTTCCACGTCACTTTCCAGGTCATGGACATACGAGCAATGTACATTTGTTTATTAGGAAGACCTTGGATACATCAGGCTGGAGCGGTTACTTCAACCCTCCACCAAAAGCTAAAGTTTGTCAAGAACGATCAACTTGTCACAGTTTATGGGGAACAAGCCTTGCTTGTGAGTAACTTGTCATCATCTGGTAGATGCTTTAGCCAGCGTACTGGTAGACACAGGGTCAGCCCTGAATGTTATGCCGAAGTCCACTTTGATGCAATTATCATTCAAAGGCCCTCCGATGAGAATCAGCGAGGTCGTCGTCAAAGCATTCGACGGATCCAGAAAAGCGGTTATCGGCGAAGTTGATCTTCCCATAACTATCGGTCCTCAACTTTCCAAGTCACTTTCCAGGTCATGGACATCCGGGCAATGTACAGTTGTTTATTAGGAAGACCTTGGATACATCAGGCTGGAGCGGTTACTTAAACCCTCCACCAAAAGCTAAAGTTCATCAAGAACGATCAACTTGTCACAGTTTGTGGGGAACAAGCCTTGCTTGTGAGTAACTTGTCATCATCTGCTAGTGTAGAGCCCGAGGAGGTTATTGGAACGCAGTTCTAAGCACTGTCGGTAAGCAAGAACAATCAGTTCAAAGAAGGAGCTTCCATTTCTTCATACAACGATGTTATCAAAGCAGTCGAGAGTACCGATACGACAGGATGGGGACAGCTTGTCATTCCTACTAGCAATACAACAAAGAAGGGTCTTGGTTTTTCTGCAACCTGTACCCGGACAGCTGCCAACGATGAAAGTCTTCATCCCCTTCAAAACTTCTTCCACAGTGGAGGTTTCCTTCACCCAGTGTCTCAAGCAGTACATGCTATCAATGAGAAAGATCCCTCTGACACAGATGAAGAATGGAAGTCCTATCTTAACAAGGACGATTATATCTCTCAGGACGAAACGCAAACTCCTTTTTGCTTTCCTACACAAAGTCCAAGATTTATACCCAGATCAGACGTCGAAATGATCTATGGAGATTGTGATCCGGAAGGATGTCGTGCTCTACCAAACTCATTAGAGGAGGACACTCTAATGAAAGACCAATTTGACTACAACTACTATGGCGCAATGGATGGTCTGCCAATGTGGCAGCCTTACCCAGGAGACTTGGGGCAAGAGAGTCAACCGAACAATGAAAATCAGCTGACCGTCATTGAACAGAATACCTGTGTCCCCACCATGTCATGGGATCAACACTCAGGTCATTCAGAAACTAATCAACACGATGATGAATTCGCAACGTTTGCAGGACTAGAATTCATCAACTATGCTTTTCCCGAGGTCAACGTCATCGAGAGGGATGACTCCTCCAGTTCGAAAGAAGTGTGGGACACCTTGGGACAACCGAGTGGAAAATACGACTATATGGTCAAGTACACCGCTCCCGAAAGCTCTCGTATCAGGCTCGAAGATATCCAGCCAACTGGATGGGGAGATACAGCTGAGAGCACAAATTCTATGCAAAATGCAATGGAGGAATTCTCCTACGGCAACTCTGCCTGGGAGACAGATTCCAATGATCCTGCCCCACCAGAAATCAGCGTTATTTCTGAAGACAATTCAAGGAAGGTACCAGACTTTGTGATTCACCGAGGAGTTCACCGCCAATGGGTTGCTGTCGAGGTTCCGAAGGTCGTTCATCAGTCAAAGTAATTGCCATCTTTTAAACCTTTCACCCTGCCCAGATGAAACGGATGTTTTGATAGGGCTCGCTTTCTGTAAATTTCCCTCTTCGCTTTGCCCGAAGCGACAGAGTTTTGTTTTATAGGGCTGTAGTTTCAAGGATCGACTTGTTCATAAATAAAATAACGTCGTTCTGTAATTTCTGTATTTATTGCTGTTTTCTCTTTTTGCTTTTCTCAGAAAATGGTAATCCTAAAAAAACAAATAATAAAAACAAGCAGTAATAAAAAAAATACACTGCACACTTTTGTATTTTCTCTATCTCTTCTAAAAACGAATCATCACGTCATGCAGATTGCTTGTTTTAAACCCCGTTGAAACATACGATTCGATGCCTTCTCCCAACTTTGAGTTCCCGGTATTCGAGGCTGAAGAAGAAAATGACGACAAAATTCCAGAAGAGATCTCCCGATTACTCAGACAAGAGGAAAGGTCCATTGAACCTCACAAAGAGCCGTTGGAAACGGTAAACTTGGGTTCAGAAAAAGAGAGAAAAGAAATCAGGATTGGGGCACTGCTCAGTCCAATTGCCAGAGAGAGTTTGATAAAGCTTCTCAAAGAATTCCCTGGTGTATTCGTTTGGTCCTATCAGGATATGCCAGGGTTGGATACCAGCATCGTGGAACATCATTTACCATTAAGATTGGAATGTTCGCCAGTAAAGCAAAGGTTGAGACGCACTCACCTGGACATGGCCATCAAAATCAAAGAGGAAGTACAGAAACAGATTGACGCAGGTTTCCTCGCCACATCAGAATATCCTCAATGGTTAGCCAACATTGTACCCATTCCCAAAAAGGACGGAAAAGTCAGAATGTGTGTAGATTACATAGATCTAAACAAGGCTAGTCCAAAGGACGACTTTCCTTTACCACACATTGACATGCTGGTAGACAGTACAACAAAGTTCAAAGTCTTCTCTTTCATGGATGGATTCTCGGGCTATAATCAAATCAAAATGGCGCCGAAAGACATGGAGAAAACTTCGTTCATTACCCCATGGGGTACCTTTTGTTACAAGGTGATGCCGTTCGGTTTCAAGAACGCCGGGGCAACCTATCAAAGGGTCATGACTACTCTGTTTCATGACATGATACATAAAGAAATCGAGGTATATGTCGATGATATGATTGCAAAATAAAAAATAGAGAGTGAGCACGTTGAACATCTGTCAAAATTGTTCGAACGTCTAAGAAAATTCAAGCTCCGCTTGAATCCCAACAAGTGCACCTTCGGTGTCCGTTCAGGGAAACTACTAGGGTTCATCGTCAGCCAGAAAGGGATTGAGGTTGATCCTGACAAGGTCAAGGCCATTCGAGAAATGCCTTCTCCGAAAACTGAAAAATAAGTCAGAGGATTCCTGAGACGTTTGAACTACATCTCCAGATTCATATTCCTCATGACCGCGACCTGTGCGCCGATTTTTAAATTACTCAAAAAGTACCAGGATTGTGTTTGGTCAGAAGATTGCCAAACCGCCTTCGACAGTATCAAGGAAAATCTGTTGAATCCTCCGATTCTATCACCTCCAGTGGAAGGAAGACCACTGATCATTTACCTCACAGTTCTAGAGGACTCAATGGGATGTGTACTTGGCCAACAAGACGAAACTAAACGGAAAGAGTCTGCCATTTACTATTTGAGCAAGAAATTCACCGACTGCAAAACTCGGTACACGATGCTTGAGAAAACTTGTTGCGCTTTGGCTTGGGCAGCCAAACGTCTTCGCCAATACATCATTCGTCATACTACTTGGTTAATCTCCAAAATGGATCCAATCAAGTATGTCTTCGAAAAACCTGCTCTTACGGGAAGGATTACCCGTTGGCAGATGTTGTTATCAGAATATGACATAGAGTACCACACTCAAAAAGCCGTTAAAGGAAGTATTTTAGCCGATCATTTGGCTCATCAACCGATTGACAATCAAGAATCAATCGGGTTTGACTTCCCAGACGAAGATGTCATGTATCTAAAGATGAAAGACTGCGATGAACCGCTACCCAATGAAGGGCCAGAACCAGGTTCCCAATGGGGACTTATCTTTGACGGAGTAGTTAATCATTATGGAAACGGAATTGGGGCAATCATTGTTACCCCTCAGGGTACCCACATTCCTTTCACCGCTCGACTTACGTTCAAATGTACGAACAACGAGGCCGAATACGAAGCATGTATCATGGGTCTCGAAGAAGCGATTGATTTGAGGATCAAAAACTTAGACGTATATGGCGACTCTGCCTTGGTTATCAATCAGATAAAAGGAGATTGGAACACATACCAATCAGGATTGATTCCTTACAAAGACTACGCAAGAAGGTTGCTACCTTTCTTCAACAAAGTTGAGTTTCATCATATCCCTCATGAGGAGAATCACATGGCTGATGCATTAGCCACTATCTCTTCCATGATTAGTGTAGGTCAATGGAGTGACATACCTAAGATCGACATAATGCGCCTTGAACGACCCGCCTACGTCTTCACGATCGAAGCCGTCATAGACAACAAACTTTGGTATCACGATATCAAATGCTTCCTTCAGAGACAAGAGTACCCATCTGGGGCATCCAGGAAATATAGAAAAACCCTCAGAAGATTGGCTGGAAACTTCTTCCTGAGCGGTGACACTCTCTATAAGAGAAATTTTGACATGGTCTTGCTCCGATGCGTAGACAGACCAAAAGCAGACATGCTTATGAAAGAAATTCATGAAGGATCCTTTGGCACTCATGCCAACAAACACACAATGGCGAGAAAAATTCTGAGAGCAGGGTACTATTGATTGACGATGGAATCTGACTGCTACAAGTACATGAGGAGGTGTCACAAGTGTCAGATATACTCCGACAAAATTCATGTACCGCCATTGCATCTCAAAGTTCTCTCTTCCCCATGGCCTTTTTCCATATGGGGAATCGGCATGATTGGCTTGATTGAACCTAAGGCTTCAAACGGACATCGGTTCATCCTGAGTGGGTCAAAGCAGCATCATACGCTAATGTAACCCGACAAGTGGTGGTCCGATTTATCAAAAACAATATCATCTGCCGTTATGGTGTTCCAAGCGAGATCATTACTGATAATGGATCTAACTTGAACAATAAGATGATGAAAGAGTTGTGCGCAGAGTTCAAGATCGAACATCATAACTCATCTCCCTACCGACCAAAGATAAACGGAGCGGTATAAGCGGCCAATAAGAACATCAAGAAGATCATTCAAAAGATGGTTGTAACCTACAAAGACTGGCACGAGATGCTACCCTTTGCTCTTCACGGTTATCGCACATCTGTCCGCACTTAAACAGGGGCAACCCCTTTCTCTTTAGTGTATGGCATGGAAGCAGTGCTCCCCATAGAAGTAGAGATCTCATCAATCTGAGTATTGATGGAAGCTAAGCTCACCGAAGCTGAATGGTGTAAAAGCCGACACGACGAACTGAATCTGATCGAAGAAAAGAGAATAACGGCACTATGCCATGGTCAATTGTATCAACAGAGAATGAAGAGGGCGTTTGACAAAAAGGTCCGACCTCGTGTCTTCAGAAAAGGAAACCTCGTGCTCAAGAAGATACACTCATTTCTTGCTGATTCTCGGGGTAAATGAACCCCAAATTATGATGGCCCCTATGTGGTCACGAAAGCTTTCTCAGGCGGCGCCTTGAGACTTGCAACCATGGACGGAGAGGAATTTGCCTACCCCACAAATGTTGATGTAGTCAAGAAATACTTCGCCTAAACTAAAAAAAAAAAAGTCTCGGTGGATTGAAAACCCGAAAGGGCGGTCCAGGTAAAAGTTAGAGACAGAATAAAAAAAATCATCCCGGTGGATTGGAAACATCACAGTACAATCCAGGCAAAATTTAAGGATAATGGCAAGTAACTATGTTCAACAGAGGCAAGTCCCTCAGCAGCAGTTACATCATCTGTCAGAAAACTCCAGTTAAGGTCATCTTCGACAGAAGCTCAGGATACCCCGAATTCAAAGTTGGTAGAAGGATAGCGGTCGTTATGTTTCAACGTAGGCCTTTTCCCTGTAAATTACCATTTTCTAACTTTGTAAATACTCTTTGGAATCACGCGTTTGGCTGATCTCTATTTTATCAATGAAATTTGAGCCTTTGTGCTTTTGTTTGTAATTCTTATTTGTTTTAGCTTTACAAAACGACGTTGTTAACATGATTAACGATTCTTGAAATAAAACAAAAATGAATTTACTTGTTAAAACTTTTTCTGCTTTTTAATAAAGTCGGCAATTTCTTTTGACTGTTGAACATCAAAGGAACATCAACCGCTTCTCCAGAAGTAAGCGAACTTCAAAGTGTAGAATTAAAGTACTCCTTCTAGGCCAGTACGCCTGAACGAAGGATCAACTATATGAGATATGGCTTTCCCATCTGATACCCTCAGCCGAGTTCTCATCTCCTAAGCCCGACCAACATAGCTCCCAACAGGGACTATCTTTCCTAAGCAAGGTGGAATTGCTATCTTGAACCAGCAATACTTTTTCGCCCCGTGATGGCCGCGTGTCCAGTCATGTTCATCTTTTAGTTTGTGTGTCGTGTCAGTTTTGTCATCATATACATACATACATCATACATTATTGATTTGCATTCACATTTCATATTGCATCACTATCACTCTAGTCGGTCTTGTCCCCTAGTGATAGAAGTTCTCTCAATCGAGTTGTCAGTTCTTGCCTCGTCAGGAAATGCTGCGTTTGAACGACCTCGCCTCTAGTTTATTTCTGGAAGGAAGTTGGCCCTTGACCACTTTGATAACTTGAACCTTTGAAAAACCAGAGGAACTTTCAGTCAGCATCACTCTTCGCCATTGAAGATGATATCCTTGCTTTCTTGGATTAAGGAAAATCCACAGAGAAAGCCTCGTAATCAGAGATTCGGCAGCATGCCAATTTCGCTCCGAAAAGACCGCTGATGAAAAGGTCATCGGCACCTCAAAATTGGACCCCATCATATGGCATTTCTCCGGGAAGATCCCGAGAAAAGTATGATGTAAGATCCCACGCAGAAGCAGCCTCTCAAGAGACTCGCTTTCCCCAGATAGAGTCGGCAAATGGCGTCTCCAACAGAGAAGTTTGCGCAACTCTACAACTCAGACGACTGGATTCCCCAGCAAGTCTGACGTCAACTTTTTCCGTCAAACGACATCTCCCCAGGAAAATTCGGCGAGCAGTTTGAGGAAAACCACTACGAATAGCGTCCCTTGTCAATAAAGTTTATTGAAAAAAGAAACTAAGACCAGTTCCTTGGTAGGAAACCAGGATCGAGGGGAAGTTTATTTCAGAAACTAAGACCAGTTCCTTGGTAGGAAACCAGGATCGAGGGGAAGTTTATTTCAGAAACTAAGACCAGTTCCTTGGTAGGAAACCAGGATCGAGGGGAAGTTTAAATCAGAAACTAAGACTAGTTCCTTGGCAGGAAACCAGGATCGAGGGGAAGTTAACAAGAGAAACTGAGACCAGCTCCTTGGCTGAAGACCAGGATCGAGGGGAAGTTTACCTTTTCTAAGCATCGTCGCTTAGCTAAAGAAGATGAATGCGTAAGCTACCATTCATAACCACCATCAAAATTTCGGGTATTCCGATATTTAATCCTCTTGCACCCCAAATGCCCGAATACCTTCGTCATTCACACCTTCGTGTCCAAGAAGATTAAATAGGGGCATCTGTCATACCCCAAATTTTGACCACTAAGATTTCCCATTATTGTGAAACTCATCATCACGATATAGAGGAACCATCATACTTCATCAGTCTCCCCAAAGATGGGTGAGCATCCACTACAATCAAAATTAGGGTTTCAAGCCCTCTCAGAGCCTTAGACAAAGGATCAATCAAGAAATGACATGATCTTCAACTTGTCTAACCTCTCAAATATCCACAATGGATCAAAAATACTCTCACTTCAAGGATCAAGCACAAGGCTGCTCCCTTCTAGGTGGATCAAGTCTCAAGATCGACAGTGTCACCAAATTAGGGTTTTGGTCGACCAGGGCCTGCAGATGGAAATTTTTCATCTGGGCACAAGCCAATGATCCAAAACATAACCTAATATACTTCATGGGACCTCATGGACCCAATCATCAAGTCAATTTTACCTCAGGGGATGCATTCATAAAAAATCAGGAATTAGGGTTTCTAGACCTAATTCACCCCTAAGTTGACTTTTAGGGAAAATCATGAGCCAAGACCTCAAGAGATGGTTTAAGGGTCTCTAATGAACTATATTGATCCATTTAGAACAATGGATTAATCCAAGAAGCTTGAGCAACAAGTCTCAATTTCAGCTGCACCACAATTAGGGTTTCGCGAGGAAAGTCAACTGTAACTTTGACTTTTGACCAGGACATGCTCCCAAGCCCTAAGACATGATTCAATATACCCTATGACACCCATGGAATATTTTCATCAAGTTTGATTTAGGTCAAGGACATGATTTCATGAAGAATTGCACAGTTTGGAATTCATCTGATAAAAAGTCAACTGTGCACAAAAGTCAACTTTGACTTTTTGAGATTTTTCACCAAAATGGATTTTTAACCCTAAAATGATGTTAATGTATGATTTGAATCATCATTCATCAAGAAAAATCAAAGAAAGTGGGATAACTTGTAAAAGGGGTAACCATAAAAACTTAGAAAAATTTCTAAGTTATGGAAAAAGTGACACTAATGTGCCAACTTTGGAGGATCATAACTCCTAAACCACAAGGCCATTGTTCCCCATTAAAAGCTTGATTTGTATATCTCATTGCCCTCTACAAAAGCTTCATACTTACCTATGTCCAAATTCCTCATGGATTTTGAGCTATGGAGTGATCAAAATCAAGAAAAGTCACTTTGTTCCAACACTTAGTGAAAATTTCACTAAGTCAGATTTTACCTTACTTTTTGCCAAATGTAGGGGGATTTTTCACTTGGATTCAAAAGAGATCAAAACCAAACATGTTCAAACAGTTGTTGTATCATGTAAGGGCTTTCCAAAATGGCCAAGAACATTACCAAATTCAATTTGAGTCATGAGATATGACATTGGCAAGTTGCCTTGCTGAAATCTGCCAAGGCAAGGCAGATTTTTACACTTTTGGTCGATTTGCCAAAATCAGCCAAATCCAAATGTTCCTATCCACTTGGATACATCTTAGGATTGAATCTAAAGGGGACAATCACTGAGCCAAGCCTCCAAAGTCTTTGGAACAAGAAATAACATGTTGAACCTAGAATTGCCAAAATAGGGACAAGACTCCAATTTTGGATTGGAGCATTCAATGGAAGCATCAAGGTGGCATGGACTGAGTCATTCTCAACTGAATTCAGTCAAGCCTTATCCAAGACCAAGGGAACCAGGAGCCTATGCCCTAACCTCTAGTCAATGGCTAGAGGAGACTTGGATTTTCATTTGCCAACATTGGCTAAACCTACTCAGCAGTTGCCATTCACTATTCCTTGCAAAACAAACTTTCTCTACTATAAATAGAGCTCAATTGTGATCAGTTTGAGTACACCAAAGCCATCAAATAGATGCTTTCCTCAAAATCTCTTCTTTCACTCCAATTTTGCCTTCTAAGGCAAGTCACTATCGGGTTTTGAGTTTGAGAGCTTTTCCAATCAAACCAATCACACACACACCTCATATACATCATATAGAAGTGATCCAAACACTCACATAACATCTAGAACACAGATTTCACAAAATCACCAGCCAATTGCTCAAGTTCTTGACAGATTTGCAGTTGGGGTACCATCTCAAGTTCCAGATCATTTCAATCCATTCCAAGCATTCATACACACTCCATGGCACCTAGGGAAGCTATCCAGGTCATTGGAACCTAGCTGTAACACCTCCAACACCAATCACGATCACCAGCTGCAAGTGGTAAGCATGAGCTCTTCTAACTCTATGATCCATGCAATTTTTGCTGCACAATAATTTGGCCATATGTTCATAATCATGCATGGAATGTTTCCCCTCAATTAATTGCATTGTTTGAATCGTGTATCAAAAATCCTAGCCTTCATGCAGAAATTAGGGTTCTTGAGGATTTTTCGTGATTTCTTGTTTTATGCTTAATTTAAATGAAATTAATTGTCATAGACATGATCGTGAGGTTGAAACGAGTTGATTGGAATGTGGATTGCATGATATAATCAAGAATTCAGTGAGATTGGAGAGAAAATGCAAATCTGGGAAAACCCAGAACACGCGCGTGTTCTTGGTGTGTTCTTGGCGCCATTTTTTGAATATTCAAATATTTGAATTTTGTGATTTTATTTAATTGATTCAAAAATTAATTTCTCTTTGAGTTTTAATGATTTTGAGTTGATTCTTTTTTTAATAATTCACAAAAATGTTAAAATATTTTATTTTCCCAAAAAATCCCAAAAATATTATTTATTTTGTATAATTGATATTTTTGCAAAGAATTAATGTTTTAATTGTTTTTAACATTTAAAATATTTTTCCACCTTGATTTTGCAACTTTTAATGTCTTCTAATTATTTTGTAGGTCAATACTTAATTTTTGAAGCATTAATCCAAGATCACAATTTGTTTTCCATATGTTAAACAATTTTGATCATTTTAATTGAATTTTTATTCAATTAAATACATTTTTGAAAACAAATTAGGGTTTTTGGATTAATTCAACCCTCATAAATCATTTTCAAAACTTTCTGGACCTCTAATAGAGTGTAAGACCCAATCCTTTTTTTGACCAAATCATTTTTGGGCCTCAGTATATTGTATAAGTCCCAATACCGTAAAAAATAAACGGCGCGATTGTCGCCTTTTCAAAACAAAAAACCTTAGGCCTACCCTCGAGTAGTAAGACCCATTTCTTTTCTTAAAACTCATTTGGGCCTCTATTAGAGTGTAAGACCCAACCCCCTGTGTACAGAAAACTTTTTGGGCCTCATTCGTTGTATAAGTCCCTCTGTACATTTTCAAATAAACGACGCGATCGTCGCCAGTTTAAAATTAACCACCTAGGCCTCTCCTTGAGCTATAAGACCCATTCAAAAATTTTGGGCCTCTAATAGAGTGTAAGACCCAATCCCCTTTTAACCAAAACCTTTTGGGCCTCACTTATTGTATAAGTCCCTCTGCATTAAAAGGAAACCTCGGGGCGATCGCCATTTCAAACAAAAAGTCAATTGGGCCTACCCTCGTGTTATAAGCCCCACTCTCATTTCTTTAAAACTTTTTGGGCCTCTTGAGAGAGTGTAAGACCCATCCCTTTGTACAGAAAACCTTTTGGGCCTTAGTCACTTGTATAAGTCCCTCTGTACAAAACAACAGTGCGCTCACTGATAAAAACCAGGGCCTCTCCCTGAGCTGTAAGCCCCAAATCTTTCTTTTTCAAAGCACTTTCTCCTTTGATTTTGAATATACTATTGTTTTCAATCTTTCTTTGTTGAACAACTAACCAAACAGCATGGAAGCTCTACAACCGAGTAAGTGTTTACACGTTATCATTTACCGTTTTCATATACATATAACTGTATTGTGGAACTGTTTCACTGTAAGTCTTCTTTCATAAACTCATATCAATTGTGTAATAATAGTATAGATATTTAGAGTTTCCCCGGCAACTACGTCTAGAAGTAGGTGACACCGTTTCGTTTATTCGTAGAAATAGACAACTAGATCCCCAATAGGATCACCAGATACAGTCTTCTCTTCGGCTGTCCTCATTAGGAATTGTCAAGAAACTCTACTCCCAGAGATGAATGTATTCTTCGTGAATGGCATCTTTGAGTTTTTTCCAGATTCTCGAACTTTCCTGGCTTGATCTATTCTCTGTGAATAGCTTGTCTTGAATTTCTCGGGGTTTGGGGACCCACCGGCTTCTTAAAAGCATCAGCCTCCTCTTGGGCATCGTACAAGGACCCACAGGCTTCCTAAAAGCAACCCTCGCCTCCTCTTGGGCTTAGTACAAGGACCCTACGGCTTAGAAGTATTCACAACCTCCTCTTAGGCTTCGTATAATGATCTCTTCCTCTGGGAATGATAGCCTCCTCTTGGGCTTCGTACAAGGACCTCTCGGCTTCTTAAAAGTTTCCAGCCTCCTCTTGGGCTTCGTACAAATTGTCCCGACAACCTCCTAGAGGTATAGGAACAGAACTTAATCATCTGCATAGAACAGTCTTTTCCAAGAGTCTACTACTGTTTCTCAAAACATAGTACAAAAGATGAAACTCTAGACTTGGACAGTCTAATCTCCTTGAGTCTCAAAGACATTCTCAAGTGACCCATTCGTTAAATAGGAAGAAAACCCGTAGACTCGGACAGTCTCAATACCCTTCAGATTTCCCACTTCCTTAAAGAACAGGAATAACCCGGATCCTCGAATCAAATCCTTGAGTACAGTGTTGCTCATATAAGAACTAATTTTCTCTTTCAAAATCAGTATACTGGACCTGTCACTCAACTGAAACAGTCACCATAGCCTCCTCTTGGGCTTTGTACAATGATTCTCCCCAGCGGAGTCAAACAACGTTTAACCTCTCTCTCGGGCTTTGTACGAGACACATAAGAGACTCCCTTGTTGAGTCAATCACCCCTTTCGCCTCCATCTCGGGCTTTATACGAGATACAAAAAGGTTCTTATTGAGCCAAACAAATTTTAGCCTCTATCTCGGGCTTCGTACGAGATACAAAATCACTCTCTTGTTGAGTATAAAAGATCCTCTTGTAGGATCAGCCCCTTTTAGCCTCTCTCCCGGGCTTTGTACGAGACACATAATAGCCTCCTCTTAGGCTTTGTATAAGAAAACCACTGGTTGATCCAATCAACCTTTTAACATTGAAGTTGTGCCTCGTTCACAGTACACAAACATTAACAACTTCCTTCATCTAATCGCTGTAAGTGACAAGCCTCTGGATCATCTACATCCATGCCACTGTCCCTCTTTTAACATGAGAAATTCCTAAGGAAAGATAGCATTGCTCTACACTAAGTTAAAGTCTTCTCCTTCAGGCTAAAATCCCCTATAAAGGAAATTATGGCATTGCCGAATTCATAAATCCTGGTTAAAGTAATTCTCCTTTATAAACAGTTGTGACAGACAAACCCCTCTTTAGAGATGACAAATTCTCTCTAAAGTCAAACCCCTTTAGCTTCATATATTGGGCTTTGAACAAGATACAAATAGACCCTTCAGCTTCGCATCTTGGGCTTTGAACAAGATACAAACCACCTTTCGCTTCACGTCGGGCTTTAAACAAAACACCAAAACAACCATTTCCTCCCATAGAATAGGAGGAACTACGAACGCTCTGATTTCCCTGTTTCGGTAAACGGGAATACGTAGGCATAAGATTGAAAGAAAAATCTTAGCGAGCACACTAAACAAAAAACCCAAAATCCCATACTCTCACATATCTATCAAGAAGCATCCATCCTAAACATCTAAACCGACGCCACTTTTAAAAAAATACACCCAATAGAGACCCCGAATCTTTGTAGCATCTGTAACCTAACAGACCGCTGTTTAACCTCAGTTTGCAAGCAGGGTTAATTTGAGACATCTATTTCCCTTCCTTCATCAGCTTTAATAGGATAAAAAATGAATCGAGCTGTAGACACCAAAGAACGATAGCGCTTCGCAACCGCGTCCAAAATCGCTCGCTACAATAAGTATTTTGTAACTCCCATGTATATATTAATTCATTATTAAATTTTTTTTAAAAAATGAGTAAACACATTGAATTCTAAAACTACCCAGTAAAATAATTTGTCCAATCACAGAATATTTTTTAATGAACACAAATTGTTTTTTAATTAAAGACATTAAAAACTTCAAAACTCAAAAAATTACTTTTCAATTTTGAGATAAATTAATAAAAATATATAATCATACAAATAAAAATAAAAATAATGATAAATTTTAAATTTAAAGTTTTAAAATGTTATTATTATTATTATTATTATTATTATTATTATTATTATTATTATATAGTAACAATTATTATTATTTTTCCTTAGAATTATTAAATCTTTTTAAAAAATGAGTAAACACATTGAATTCTAAAAGTACCCAGTAAAATAATTCGTTCAATCAAAGAATATTTTTTAATGAACACAAATTATTTTTTAATTAAAGATATTAAAAACTTCAAAACTCAAAAAATTACTTTTCAATTTTGAAATAAATTAATAAAAATATATAATCATACAAATAAAAATAAAAATGATGATGAAATAAAAATTTAAACTTTTAAAATGTTATTATTATTATTATTTTTTTATTATTATTATTTCTGTTACAATAAACTAAATTAATAAAAATTATTACTATATTACTATTTATTTAGTATTTATATTCTATACATCTACAATAAGAAATTAATAAAAATTAAACTTTTAAAATAAAAATGATGATAACATTTAAATTTAAATTTTTAAAATGTTATTCTTATGTCAATAAAAATTTTTAATTTAAATTTTAACATTTAAATTAAACATATTATTACAAATTCAAAACTTATTAACTTTAAAAATCATAGCAATAATAATAATTATTATGTCAGTTACTATTATAATTGTTATTCTTATGTCAGTTACTAAACATAAAATTAGTAACAATTATTATTATATTTCATAATTATTTTGTAACTCCCATATATATATATATATATATATATATATATATATATATATATATATATATATATATATATATATATATATATATATATTTATTATTAAATCTTTTTTAAAAAGTGAGTAAACACATTAAATTCTAAAACTACCCAGTAAAATAATTTGTCCAATCAAAGAATATTTTTTAATGAACACAAATTGTTTTTTAATTAAAGACATTAAAAACTTCAAAACTCAAAAAATTACTTTTCAATTTTAAAATAAATTAATAAAAATATATAATCATACAAATAAAAATAAAAATAACGATAAATTTTAAATTTAAACTTTTAAAATGTTATTATTATTATTATTTAGTAACAATTATTATTATTATTCCTTAAAATTATTAAATCTTTTTAAAAAAATGAGTAAACACATTGAATTCTAAAATTACCCAATAAAATAATTCGTCCAATCAAATAATATTTTTTAATGAACACAAATTGTTTTTTAATTAAAGACATTAAAAACTTCAAAACTCAAAAAATTACTTTTCAATTTTAAAATAAATTAATAAAAATATATAATCATACAAATAAAAATAAAAATGATGATAAAATTTAAATTTAAACTTTTAAAATGTTATTATTATTATTATTTTATTATTATTATCTCTGTTACAATAAACAAAATTAATAAAAATTATTACTATATTACTATTTATTTAGTATTTATATTCTATACATCTACAATATGAAATTAATAAAAATTAAAGTTTTCATATTTAAATTAAACATATTATTACAAATTCAAAACATATTAACTTTAAAAATCATAATAATAATTAATATTATGTCAGTTACTATTATAATTGTTATTCTTATGTCAGTTACTAAACATAAAATTAGTAACAATTATTATTATATTTCATAAGTATTTTGTAACTCCCAAATATATATTAATTCATATTTATCTTAATTTTTTTATTATATTTCTTAAGTATTTTTCAAACAACTACATTATCAAAATTACCAAAAATGGCTAACAATGGTTAGTATTCAAAACTGTATTTTGTAT
This sequence comes from Lathyrus tuberosus, assembly GCA_022829125.1. Classification (NCBI taxonomy): domain Eukaryota; kingdom Viridiplantae; phylum Streptophyta; class Magnoliopsida; order Fabales; family Fabaceae; genus Lathyrus; species Lathyrus tuberosus. Next base: position 6,873,886 of record JALAZF010000103.1, read on the forward strand.
TTTTATTTTACACGATTAAATTTATGCTTTGTTGTTGTTTTGTTGTTTGTAGGTATCTCTTCCATGATAACTCAAGTATCTGAGATTTTGGGTGGCAAGATCGAAATTAACTTGAAAGTTAGAGTAATACATCTATGGATTATACCTGATCGCACAAATCCAACAGAGAATGGAAGTCTGCATATGATTTTGCTTGATGAAAAGGTTTATTTTTATTTGTGTATATAATTCAAAATCTGATACCAATATATATATATATATATATATATATATATATATATATATATATATATATATATATATATATATATATATATATATATAATAATAATAATAACATGTTTATTTTTCATTTTATCTGTGAATAGTGTGGAAAAATTCATGCAACGGTTAGAAAAAAACTGATACCAAATTTTAAGGCCAAAATTGTAGAAGGTTCGACGTATGTTTTTGAAAAAATTTTGGTTGCTCTAAATGATGTTTCATTCAGAACAACAAACCATAAGTACAACCTCAATTTAATGGAATCTACCAACATTTTCAAAGTGAATGCCCCTGAGATACCTCTTCAACATTTTGAATTTATGTCTTTTGCCAATATATTGTCATCTAGCAAAGAGGATAGGCTACTTGGTGAGATTTATTGTCATTTGTATATTATAATATATTCATAATTTTAAATTATAACTTTTTTTAAATTGTTTATTAAATGTATGTTATAATATATTCACATTTTTAAATTATAACTTATATTAATTTTTTTAAATTGTTTATTAGATATTATTGGTCACGTGGTCGAGAAAGATGATATCAAAGAAATAGAAAAGAATGGCAAAAAGAATAAAGTTATGGATATCACACTTGAAGATTTGAAGTGAGTTTTTTATATTGCGAAAAACTATTTAATTTTTTTATTATCATGTATTATAATCAATTACTTTGATATAACTTCATTCATATATATTGTAGAAGAAATAGAGTTCACCACACTTTGTGGAGTGAATTTGCTGAATTTTGAACCTGAGTTAGCAGTATCATCTAAATCTTCATTGACAATTTCTAACAAAAATTGAAAATTAAAAATTTTAAAATTGAAGAATTAGATGATACTGTTAACTCAGGTTCAAAATTCAGCAAATTCACTCCACAAAGTGCAGTGAACTCTATTTCTTCTACAATATATATGAATGAAATTATATCAAAGTAATTGGTTATAATACATGATAATAAAAAAATTAAATAGTTTTTCGCAATATAAAAAACTCACTCCAAATCTTCAAGTGTGATATCCATAACTTTATTCTTTTTGCCATTCTTTTCTATTTCTTTGATACCATCTTTCTCGACCACGTGACCAATAATATCTAATAAACAATTTAAAAAAATTAATATAAGTTATAATTTAAAATTATGAATATATTATAACATACATTTAATAAACAATTTTTAAAAAGTTATAATTTAAAATTATGAATATATTATATTATACAAATGATAATAAATTTCACCAAGTAGTTTATCCTCTTTGGTAGATGACAGAATATTGGCAAAAGACATAAATTCAAAATGTTGAAGAGGTATCTCAGGGGCATTCATTTTGAAAATGTTGGTAGATTCCATTAAATTGAGCTTGTACTTATGGTTTGTTGTTCTGAATGAAACATCATTTAGAGCAACCAATTTTTTAAAAAAAACATACGTCGAACCTTCTACAATTTTGGCCTTAAAATTTGGTATTAGTTTTTTTCTAACCGTTGCATGAATTTTTCCACACTATTCACAGATAAAATGAAAAATAAACATGTTATTATATATATTTTTTGGTATCAGATTTTGAATTATATACACAAATAAAAATAAACCTTTTCATCAAGCAAAATCATATGCAGACTTCCATTCTCTGTTGGATTTGTGCGATCAGATATAATTCATAGATGTATTACTCTAACTTTCAAGTTAATTTCGATCTTGCCACCCAAAATCTCAGATACTGGAGTTATCATGGAAGAGATACCTACAAACAACAAAGCATAAATTTAATCGTGTAAAATAAAAATACAAAATACAGTATATTGAAGTTAAGTTTTGAATACTAACCATTGTTAGCCATTTTTGGTAATTTTGATAATGTAGTTGTTTGAAAAATACGTAAGAAATATAACAAAAATATTAAGATAAATATGAATTTGTAAACGCCCTGTATAATTCTAATACCCTGTATTAATTAAGTGTTCAATTGGATATCAGAATAGATCAATTATTTTATTAAAAAGGCAGAGTGATATTTATTAGTTTAAGGGAGTATTTTAAGGTAACTCTAATAATTGATCAATTGGGTTGAGATGACAAAATATCAATTGGAGATATTTTACTCTGTTGGATTATATTATATAATATTGGTTTATATATATATATATATATATATATATATATATATATATATATATATATATATATTTGGAAAGAGAAGAGAAAAAAAGAAGAAGAAGTTAGTAAGGAGAAGAAGAAAAGAGAAAGAAGAGGAAAGGAAGAGAAATGGAGAAAGAGGAAGAAGAGAGAAAACCCATGGATCATCATCATCACCATCTTCTTCAAACTCCTCTTCGATTATCAGGTGGGTTATAGTTAGAAACTCTAAGCTCTGGAAATGGATGTTTAGAACTTAGGTTAGAATTGAGAGAAAATGATTAATTGTTGAATCAATGAAATCTAACGGATAAAATGAGTTATAAACTGTGTTGTATGATCTTATACCTTTTTTTGTTGTTTGGGTATGGTTTTGAGGGTGAAATTATGGATGGGAAGTTATTGTTACAAAGGGTTTATTTTTCTGCATAACGCAGAGCGCGCTTAGCGCGGTATGTCCGCTTAGCGCGGTCTGGAGAATTTTCACCCTTCCAGACAGCGAGGAGCGCGCTTAGCGCGGGTAGAGCCCGCTTAGCGCGACCTGGAACAAAAAGAAAAATTATTTTCTAAAATTCATAACTCTTGATCCGTAACTCGGATCGAGACGTTCTTGGTACCGTTAGAAAGCTATAACAATCCTCTACCCAACAAAAAGTGAAAATTAGGGGTATGATGTCGGATTAATTATTTAGTGGAAAATGAATGAAATAATGTTTATGCGATATGTTGAAATTCCGTATCTTTTGGATCGTAAATCAGATCGAGGCATATTTACAGCCGATGTAAAGTTGTGGGAATATCCTACGGGATGAAAGTGAAGGCAATAAGTTCAGTACCCGATTAAATGAATCGGAGGGAACCGAAAGGGACATTTTATGTAACGTGCTACGAATGGTAATGAGAAACCATGAGTTTTAACCAAGGATGCTTGGTAGAGTATAGTAGTGGCTTGTATGCCTTAACCATGTGTGTGAACTACTATGTGGATTATGTTTGACTTGTTATGTTATCATGTGTGTTTTATGGTTGATATTGTTATGTGCAAATGTGATATTCCATGCCTATATAATTGTGATTAAGTATGAATGAGAGAATATGCATGCTTAAAATGAATTAGGAAGAGTGAGGAAACTTTACCCCAAACCTAATGGTATAATTCTAGGTTGTGATTAGAATTGTGATAGAAACTCTGGATGGCGACGCTCGTGCATTCATTGACGAGTTCTGGCCTAGAGTAGATAACTGGATGACAACGCTCGTGCAGAAGAGGCCGAGGCGTGTGTCCATTTCTGAATGATATAGAAAAGAGTGAAACACTAGTATGGAACACGTGTGATTGTTATCTTTTATTCTTAAAGGAAAGAGAGGCCTAAAGGCTAATGTGGCCTAGAATAGTTGTATACAATGATGGTTGTATGTGAAATCACGTAATCGTAACCATTTTCTTTTGAGTTTCCCTTGAGAGGCCTTCATGAGTCTCGAGCTCCTCTGAAGTGCGGGCATGATTACTTAACAGGTTTGATTCCCGTGTTATAGTACGAACGGAACCTACAGGTAGAGACTTGTGATGGCATGAGAGGCCATGTGAAGTGATGAATTAAGGATATAATGCGTCCCTTAATTCCGAATCTATTTCTTATGCCAAGTAACTACGAGGATCCATGACTCGGGTCGACTTCTAGACGTAGAAGCGGACAGGAAAAGGGGATGCCTTGGTACAGTTATCGATTAGTGGTACTTTCGAGTTAACGGACTCGTAACGTGTTTCCATATAGTGTGAGATTGTGAGATGGTGAGATTGTGAACTCGAAGTCCTTTCCCTTCCCTTGGACTTGAGTTAGGATTTGGTTAGAACCTTGTAAAGCCGAGAGAATCCATAAGATAGGGAACTCACTGAGATTTGATGTATCTCACCCCACTATTGTTGATTGTTTTCAGGAGGTATTCGCAGGTTTGATTTACAAGTGGAGCTATGCTCGGATGTTTCAAGAGAAGCTTAGCTTTTGTTTTTCTGATGTGTATTTGTTGTATACAACTGAGGATATTGTATATTGATCTTAGATTTTGTTTGGCTAGTTTCCATATCTTGCACCATAGATTGTATTATGTTTTTAGAATGGTCAAGTATGTGAATTACGCCATTAGGCACTTATGATGGTGTCAGTACCAAATAAAATGCTTGTATTGTATTATTCTAGATAAATATTATACAGGGCATTACAATAATATATATCTATAATAATCCCATACAAGTGTTTTATTTGGTACTGACACATCAAAAGTGCCTAATGGCTCAATTCACATACTTATCCATTTCTAAAACATAAATACAACATATGGCACAAGTCATGGAAACTAGCCAAAAATATAAAATCTAAGATCAATATACAATACCCTCAATTATATACAACAAAATAATACACAGCGGAAATAAGCTCAACTAAGCTTCTCTTGAAACATCCAAGCATAGCTTCACTTGTACATCAAACCTGCAAACCATACCTGTAATATAGCAACGGTAGTGGGGTGAGATATATCAAATCTCAGTGAGTTCCCTATCTTATAGATTCTCTCAGCTTTACAAGGTTTTATCTTAGCCTAACTCAAGTCAAGGGGAAGGGAACTAGACCTTGAGTTCAAACATTTCTGACTAGAGAAACCATCGTACAAAATACACAAAACGACAACTAGTTAAGGAATCTTTCCTCGGCCATCCCACTCAAAGAGATTAAACACGGGTCACGGATCCTTAACGTAGATAACTTTCCTCGGCCATCCCGCACCAGGAGATCTCGACGCGGGTCACGGTTATCCACAAATGGTACTTTCCCAGGCCATCCTCCGGTGGAGGATCTCGACACGGGTCACTCGTACCACCCACTAAGCAACTTTTCCCGGCCATCCCGCACAAGAAGATCTCGACGCGGGTCACGGTTAGTTACTTAATAAATACTTTTCCTAGCCATCCCACACAAGGGCCCTCGACACGGGTCACGGTATTTATTAAGGGATACCTACCTAATAAATACTTTCCCCCGCCATCCCACACAAGAGGATCTCGACACGGGTCACTCATATTTATTAGGGAAAACGAACTTAATAAATACTTTCCCCGGCCATCCTACACCAAAGGATCTCGACACGGGTCACTAATATTTATTAAGGGAAACACACACTTAATAAATATTTTCCCCGACCATCCCACACAAGAGGATCTCAACACGGGTCACTAATATTTATTAAGGGATAACAACAAATCGGAGGACTACAATCCTCCACCAACAACTACTTAGCAAGGACACTCTTCTAGTATCGATGTCTAAGTATTGTTCTCAACACATCTCATAACACCTAGTTACATCTCTAGGTTATTCCATTTATCTAAGGTTTCCTCACTTTTTCTGTTATAGTCTTTTAAATAGGTTATCGCTTAATCACACTTAAACAACATATATATATATATATATATATATATATATATATATATATATATATATACATCATTGGCATATAACAATATCACGGAACACACATAATAGCATAATATGTCAAACATAATCCACATAGTAGTTCTCATACACTTTAAGGCATACTAGCCACTACTATCCTCTACCAAGCACTATTGGTTAAATCATGGTCTCACATTACCATTTACTACCCCATTGGATCATCTTTCCAATGCTTCAAGTCCCATGTCAACCGGATTCCCGATTCATGAATTGTGGTGGAAACAAGAATCATATTTTCAAATTCAACATATTACATAAAAATGTTTTATTACCATTAACTTATAAATTTTTAACATATAAATATGTTTTTACTTCACCATCAATTAGAGCATTTAAATAGCTTCCCAACGCTTTGAACGGGGACCAAAACGGACTTACAGTTCAAAAGATACGAATTTCCGAAGTTTCATAAAATCTGCCAAACAGTGAAGTATCGGGTTACCTTGTGAAGTAACCGGTTACTTCACCCCAAAAACGTGTTTTTCACTAATTTCTGCTCATGTAACCGGTTACCTCATGAAGTAACCGATTACTTCAGCCCAGAATTCACCAAAAACCTAATTTTCTCATACTAAACCCAATCTAAACATCATCAAAACATATTGGAACATAATAACAACTATTACCGATTATTTCCACATATAACCCGACTATATTACGTGGTTGATTTCACGTTTCATCCGTTAGATTTCATTGATTTATCCATTTAATCATTTTCTCTCAAATCTAACCTAAGCTCTAAACTTATTATTTCTAGAACTTAAAGTATCTAACTAGAACCCACCTGATAATCGAAGAGGAGGTTGAAGAAGATGATGAACAACTATCCAAGCTTCTTCTTCTCTTTTCCCTTTCTTCCTCTCTTCTTTTCTCTTCTTTCTCTTTTCTTCTTCTTCTTACTATCTCTTTCTTTTTCTTTTCTTTTCTTAACAAATATATATATATATATATATATATATATATATATATATATATATATATAAACTCATTATATAATATAATCCAATAGTGTAAAACACCTCCAATCGATATTTTGTCGTCTCACCAATTGATCAATTATTAGAGTTACCATAAAATCCTTTCTTGAATTAAAATAATTGATCTGTCTCTTTATTAAATAATTGATCTCTTCAGAGTTCATTAGTTGCTCTATTGATCCCAATTGTCAATACTTAAAGTACTTAGAGGATTCCATTAATCCAATTTACCTAAAGAGAGAACACATAGATACTCATTTGATCTCGTCTGATATCCAACTGAGCATTTAAATAATACGGGGTATTACACTCTCCCCCCCTTAAATTGAAATTCGTCCCCGAATTTCCTCTACTCGACAATAACCACAACTTGTATCATTGTCTTAATTCCACACTCAACTTTACTTCCGTTAAACTTTCTGATGTAATCTATTCCAACTTGACTTCATATACCAAAAAAATCTGTATTTTCACAATTTATCAAACTTCGTGTCTTTAGTTATACTCTTATTTCAATATTGGGTTAACTTTGAACTTTGTTTTTCCCATAATTCATCTGTTGTTTCATACTAAAAGACTTGATCACATTCTACCTTAGAAAGAATGTACCATTCCATACTCCTCTACTGAGTCACAAACAAAACTATAATACCTTATCTTGGTTTGGGATAACAAACACTCATCAAATCTTTGCGATGTAACTCAGTGATTCCTTACCTTTAATAAAATTACCGATGACTATCCTTTCACAAATCCTTTAACATCCCAAAACCACTTCATAACTAGTCAAACGACTTCTTTACCAGTTCTATCTAGTCTGATGTTGTGCATGGTACTCATTAAATCTGATATTTCATTTCTTTCATGTCATACCAAAAGGTAACACAATTAAAACAAGATCTCCTTATTTCCATACTTCTAAGCAACAATCTTCAAATCCTTATTATTCTGACTGAACTCTTCCATCTGTGTAACCCAAATTCTAACAGTAAAACACCACGAATTCTCAAGCACTACCAAGTAGCTAACAGTCAGCGGAGAAACACACTTATCCATTTGGGTTCTTACTAACCAACGACACAAGAACTTATCGACGTCCTATAGTAGAACAATTTCCTCGCCAACACACAATATCTTAACATCTGTCCAACACTCTCCAGACAATAGAGGCACAGGAGTTACAAGGTAATTACCGGGGAACCAACCAAAATTTTCTCAACTGTACATCTACGACACTGATAATGAAATAACTAACAGAATGGGAGTTGTAAGGTAATTATCATATGAAACTTTGAGTTTATTATATTTTACTTTTAAAATTATTCATAAACACTACTTCGATTGCATAACCACCAATATTTTTTACCTTCATATTTTACAGAATGGACGGTGAAGACTTTGAGTTGAAATCAACAATTGTTAACAATATAAGGGAAGTTCTTGACACTTTCAATCCCTATGTCAAAACATATAGGATAATTCGAGACACCATAACAACACAAAATACTCCAACTGTGAAGTTAAGGTTATTAAGAAAGAGAACTTTTGATGGTCGACGTTACAATCTTCCAACAGCTTCAGAGGTGGCGGCATTGGTTGTTGGTGATTTTGATTCAACAGACTTTGATAGAGATGTTATTGTTGAAACTCAGTCTGGATTGTTGCAACATATTTATGTATTTGAGTCAGCATATTTACCATTACAATATCCACTTCTCTTTCCTAGAGAAGAAGTCGGGTTTCGAAAGGATATTCCATATAATGAAGATACTAACTCGTATATTTCAAAAAGAAAGTTTGTCACACAAAAATAATGGGTTGTATACAAAATTCAACAAAGAGATACAAATCATTCAACATTATTGTTTTCTAAAAGATTATTCCAACATTTTTTTGTGGATTCATTTAGTGCAATAGAGTCTTCACACTTGAAGTGGATTATAGATCATCAAAAAGACTTAAGAGCTGAAATGTACAAGGGCTTAACTGAGGTCATTCTTAGAGGAGAAACTAATCCAACTTCATCAGGAAAAAGAATTGTGTTGTCGTCTACTTTTGTTGGTGGAGCAAGATATATGATACAAAATTATCAGGATGCTATGGAAATTTGTGGTTGGACGGGGTATCCTGATTTATTTATCATATTTACATGTAACCATAAATGGCCTGAATTGGTTGATTTTTTGAAAACATATCACCTCAAGCCAGAGGATAGGCTCGATTTAGTAAGTCGACTTTTCAAAATGAAACTTGATCAGTTAATAAAAGACATCAAGAAGGGCAATATTTTCGGAAAAGTGAAATCATGTAACCATATACATAATTTCATTCCTAATCTAAATTTTTTATATAATTATTAATCAAATGTATTTTTGAGCAACATTTAATATTAATTAAAATGATTTACTTTAAACTTGCAGTGATATATACTATTGAGTTTCAAAAGCGAGGACTTCCACATGCTCACATATTGGTTTTCCTTCAAACTAATCATAAGTGTGTATATCCTAAAGATATTGACAAAATAATATCTGCTGAGATTCCAGATAAAGATAAAGAGCCCATGTTGTTTAAAGTTGTATCATCACTTATGATTCATGGCCCATGCGGCACTCAAAATAAAAAAGCTCCATGCATGCAAAATGGAAAGTGTACAAAACATTTTCCGAAAAAATTTGTTGATTCTACCATTATTGATGTAGATGGATATCCAGTATATAAAAGGAGAGACAATGATGTGTTTATTCTAAAAGGTGAATCATTTGTAGATAACAGGTTTGTGGTTCCTTATAATAAACATTTGTTATTGAAGTATAATGCTCATATAAATGTGGAGTGGTGTAATCAGTCACGATCAATAAAATATCTTTTTAAATATGTCAACAAAGGCCATGATTGTGTAACTGTTGCCTTTTATAGCAGTGGAAATGAGCAAAGTAAATCTGATTCTTTGGATGAAATAAAGATGTACTTTAACTGTAGATATTTGTCGGCATGTGAAGCTGTTTAGAGAATATTTTCTTTTGATATTAATTATAGAGACCCATCAGTGGAACGACTCACTTTTCATTTAGAGAATGAGCAACATGTGATCTATGATGAATATGCTGACATTCAAGACGTTATCAACAGAAAATATGTTCATTGTACAAAATTTTTGGCATGGATGGAGGCCAACAAAAAATATCCTGAAGCAAAAAACCTAACATACAGTCAATTTCCAACAAAGTTTGTGTGGAAAGCTGAAGAACACAAATGGGCTCCATGAAAACAAGGATTTGCAATTGGAAGACTTCATTTTGTGCCCCCTGGATCTGGTGAGAAATTTTATTTGAGGACTTTGTTGAATTATGTGAAAGGTCCTACATCTTTCAAAGAAATAAAAACAGTTAATAATCATACAAAGAAGACTTTTAAGGAGGCTTTCTATGCATTGAGATTTTTAGATTATGATAAGGAATACATAGATGCAATTGTAGAAGCAAGTCAATGGGGTACAGGAGAATATTTGCGGCTATTGTTTGCAACTTTATTACTGTCAAAGCAAATATCTCGCCCAGACTTTGTTTGGAATAACACTTGGGAGTATTTGTGTGATGATATTTTACATAAGCAAAGACGCCTTTTACAAGTTCAAGGTAATTTGAATATTAATTTAAAATGTATTATTTTATTTTTGTATGTATTATGTATTCTGCTTACTAATTAATTAATTTGAATTAATTACATATTACATTCAAATTTTAGATCTGGTCTTGACTCCCGATCAACTGAAAAGTTATGCTTTAGCTGAAATAGAGACGTTCTTGCAAAGTAATAACAAGAGTTTGGAAGATTATCCTGAAATGCCTCAAGCAGATGAATCATTAATACCTAAGAGAAATAATAGATTGATTTATGATGAACTGAACTATGACAGACAATCTTTGATTGAGGAGCATCGTAGATTGATGTCGACAATGACTGTTGAGCAAAAAAGAATATATGATCGTATCATGAAAAGGGTAAATGAAAATAAACCAGGAATATTTTTCCTTTATGGCTATGGAGGCACTGGAAAGACTTATATTTGGAGGTCAATGTCAGCAGCATTAAGATCAAAGGGTGAGATTGTTATAATAGTAGCTTCAAGTGGGATAGCTGCATTGCTTATTCCAGGAGGGAGAACTGCCCACTCAAGGTTTTCCATACCTATAAATGTTGATGAATGCTCAACGTGCGAAATAACTCCAAAAAGTGATTTGGCTGAGTTAATAGCCAAGGCAAAAATGATCATATGGGATGAAGCGCCAATGATGCATAAGCATTGGTTTGAAGCTGTTGATCGCAGTTTAAGGGATATTCTTCGATCTTATAATAATGGAAGTTTAGATATCCCATTTGGTGGAAAAGTAGTTGTTTTCGGTGGAGATTTTCGCCAAATCCTTCTTGTAATACCTAAAGGAAGTAGACAAGATGTTGTTCATGCTACTATAAATTCTTCCTATCTTTGGAATTTTTGTGAAGTTCTTACATTAACTACAAACATGAGACTTCTAATTAGAAGTTCAACGTCTGACATTGAAGAAAGAAAGGTATTTTCTTAGTGGATTTTGGGAATTGGTGATGGCACTATTGGAGAAATTAATGATGCAGACATCATAATCAATATACCACACGATCTGCTCATTCCAAGTTTTGGTGATCTACTTGCCGCTATTGTTTAGAGCACATATCCAAATCTTTTTCATAATATGATTGGCCAAACATTTTTTCAAGACAGGGCTATATTAGCTCCTAAAAATACAATTGTTGATTCAATTAATGATTATATGCTTGATTTAATAACTAGAAAAGAAACAACATATTTGAGTTTTGATTCTCCCCATTACAGAAACTCAAATGTTGACATCCCAAATGATGTACACACTCCTGAATTTTTAAACACAATTGTTTCTTCTGGACTTCCAAATCACAAATTAAGATTGAAAGTTGGAGTACCAGTAATGTTATTGAGAAATATTGAACAATCTTTAGGTTTGTGTAATGGAACAAGGTTAATAATTACAAAATTGAGAAAATATGTTGTTGAAGCAAATGTCATATCAGGAAGCAATATTGGTCAAAAGTTTATATCCCAAGGTTATCATTGACTCCTTCTAATAAAAGAATCCCTTTCAAATTTCAACGGCGCCAATTTCCTTTGGTTGTTTCATTTGCAATGATTATCAATAAAAGTCAAGGGCAATCACTCAAACATGTTGGAGTATATCTACCACAACCAATTTTCTCTCATGGACAACTATATGTGGTTGTATCAAGGGTTACTTCAAGAAAAGGGTTGAAGATATTGGTGACTAATGATGAATGTGAAGATATTAATACAACATCAAATATAGTTTACAAAGAAGTATTTAATAATATTCTTTAATTGATTATTTTTCCTTTCTTCAAATTTATTATCATAGTAAATTTTTGTCTAATTATTTTTGTCTTTTACACTCAAAAACTTATCATGCAATTAAAATATGAAATATAAACTATTATAAAAAAAATATGAAATATACCCGTGCGAAGGAGATCTAGTACCACCTAAAACTTGTAACAAGTGAGAGAAGTTTTGTCAAGTATATTTTGCATTTGACTTATTAAGTTAGAGAAAAACACCATCACCATTTGCATCTATGGCTAAACCCCATCACCTCATTCTCCTTCTCCTCCTCTTCGCTACTCTTCAATCTTCTTCTCCCTTCGTTTCTGCTTCACCCTCAAATCACATCTACAACGTTGGACAAAATGTCCCATTTTTCGTCAACAAACTAGGACCCTTCAACAATCCCAGGTCACTTTCCTTCCTTCACTTCCATTTTCGTTCAATTTTCATTTTCATTCAATTTCTGATTATATCATTCCCTTTCACAGTGAAACATATCAATACTATCAATTACCATTCTGCAAACCAGGTAAATTACTCTAATTAGGTTTCAATTTTTATCTCATTGTGTTCAAAAATCAGAATCAAATTATTAAGGGGTTTTTGAAAAAGGATTTGTTTTTCACAGACCCAATTTTGAAAAAGAAAGAGTCTCTTGGTGAAGTTCTCAATGGTGATCGTTTGACAAATGGGTTGTATGAGTTCAAGTTCAGGGAAGACAAGATTGATGAAACATTGTGTCAAAAGAAGCTTACAATTGATGAAATTGGAACCTTTAAGCAAGCTATAAACAGTGAATTTTACTTTCAGTTTTATTTGGATGATCTTCCATTTTGGGGGTTCATTGGGAAGGTTGAAGATGAAAGCTTGACTCATAGTGGGGGAGGATTGAATTATTATCTTTTTACACATGTTCAATTTGATGTTCTTTATAACGGGAACCGAGTCGTGGAAGTAAATGCATTTGGTGATCCGAATCGAGCTGTAGATATAACCAAAGATGTTGACATTGATAATGTTAAGTTCAGTTATTCTGTTATCTGGAACACCACTGACCTACATTTCGAGAATAGAATGGAGAGATACTCGAGAGCTTCATTGCTGCCTTTGTATCGTCAAGTTCATTGGTTTTCTTTCATTAACTCTGTTGTCATCATTTTGCTTTTGGTTGGTTTGCTTGCCCTGCTTTATTCAAGACACTTGAAGAGTGATATAAAAAAGTAACTTTGTTCTCTCTCTTTTTTGTTGTTGATAATTTTACAAGAGCAAGCTATTTTTTTATCGGTTATGCTAACTATCTTTGTTTTACGATTTAGGTATTCTAGTGCAAACGAAGAAGATAGGGAGGTTGGTTGGAAGTCAATTCATGGCGATGTATTCAAACATCCTTCAAACTCATCCTTATTGTTTGCTGTCGTGGGAACGGGTACCCAATTGCTAATCTTGTAAGCTACTTTAGTGTTTGAATTTTAAATGCATACTCAAGACTCTTTAAATGGCATTGTTATGCCGATGATATATGAAGGTGTGCGATGTATAGTTTCATCTCTGCACCAACCAACCTATGTTCTTAATCAACCAAATCCTTTAGCAGTAGTCTAAATCTAGACTACCAAGTGATAGAAAAGGCCCCAAAGCACACTTTTTACTAATGATTTATGCTTTCACTGATTTCTATGAAGGACTTATTGAAGTCTCAAAAAAGAGAATAGATTAAATGGAGTGTAGCGTAAATCTTAGAGGTAGAAAAATACCAACAAAAAAAAACTTTTAAATTTTATTTTTTTGCCATTAGACATAATTTGTAGTATATGTTGGTTGATCCATAAAGCTAACGTCCCGCCTAGTGGGAAAGTGCTTTTGTTGTTGTTGTTGTAACCAGAGGGCATTGTTGTTAAACAACGGCTCTATAGGCTCTATAACATAGCATAAATTAAACAAACCACTATTGTTTTGCAATGCACTATTTAGTACAAAATGCTTTCAAATAGTGGCTATAGTGCTCTATAGCATTGTTGCGCAGTGGGATTTGAACAAACTATTTCTGCAATCCGCAATTGACAACTCTGCCAGAGAAAGACTTTGTTACTCGTAAGAAAGTCAATATAGAGGAATTAGAATAGTAAGGGGGATATCATTGAGTCTTGTAAATATTTAGTATTAGAGCAATGGCTCTGTTGTAAAAGGGAAAACTCTTGGAGGAGAGATCTATGTCCTATTCTCTTTATCCTTTCTCAATCTTTCAATAAATTAATCCTTTCTTTTCCATTTAATTTCTGTATTCCTAAGATAAACTTGTCAACTTTTAACTTTGTTCCTCTTTAAACTGATATGCACTTTTTTCAGGCTTTGTGTCATACTGTTCCTAGCATTTATCGGTACCCTCTATCCATACAATCGTGGCGGACTCTCAAATTGTCTTGTCTTTCTATTCACTCTTTCATCTGTTTTTGCTGGTTACTCAACAGCATCCTTCCATGGCCAATTTGCTGAAGATGGATGGGTAATTTAATTCTACAAGGATAATAAATTGTTCCATTTTTTATTTTATTTCTAGCTTACCTAAACATAATATGTTTCATGACTATAATTCCAGGAGAGGAGTGTTGGTCTAGCAGGAATTCTTTACATTGGACCTGTGTTTGTTACTGTCTCTATCCTCAACATTATTGCAATATCTTACAGGGTTACGGCGGGACTCCCATTGGGCTCCATTCTCGTGATTCTTAGTTTATTTGTATTTGTTGCAATCCCATTGCTTGCATTTGGAGGATTGATTGGATACCGTCTTAGGTCAAAGTTTCAGGTCCCCTCTGCTACAAAGAGATATTCTAAAGAGAATCAACAGCTTCCTTGGTACAGGAGAACACCGCTTCAAATGTTTATTGGAGGTTTTGTGCCGTTTAGTGCAATTGTCCTGCAATTACATCAGGTGTATGCTAGTATGTGGGGATACAAAATATACACTCTTCCTGGCATTTTGGTTGTCACACTCATCACTGTTGTTGTGATTATTGCGCTCGTAAATATTGGCTTGACGTACATTCAACTATCCGAGGAAGACCATGATTGGTGGTGGAGGTATGTTGTGTTGCTGACAACAATGCTTGTTGCTTTCTTCTATAACGTTTATAATGTTTATATATATTGTCCCTTCAGTACGAGACTTCGTATCTATGTATTTACTTGTTTTGTGTGCAGATCTGTGCTCTGTGGTGGTTCACCAGCCATTTTTATGTTTGCATATTGTATCTACTTCTATGCAAGATCAAGAATGAGTGGATTCTTACAACTATCTTTCTTCATTGGCTACAATGCATGCATATGCTATGCTTTCTTCTTGATATTTGGAGCCATCAGTTTCCGAGTTTCGATGCTATTTGTTCGCCATATATACCATAATGTTAAAAGGGAGTGAGTCATCAATGTCAATCACAAGCAACATTGGTTACCATTGATGAACTCTTCCCTTTGGAAAGTGAAGTCTACACAGTATGATAACAGTTTATTCTCTGGTTGAATTCTTCAACAAGGACATTTTGTGCTCAAATTGTATGATCTATTGATGACTAAATACTGGACATTTTGGAAGAGTTTTGGGGTAAAAGTTGAGTGGAAATCATAGAGGATAGCTTGTTAGAATTGGAAACATGGTGAGTTAAGTTTCAAGTTGTTTATGAAGAAGCCAACACGTATTTGGTTCGACAATGACTAAAATTGTTTTTCATTGATTTGATTATGTAACGTTTAGTTTAGTTTGTTTTTCATTGATTTGATTATGTAACATTTAGTTTAGTCAACCGTGAGTTTCTGGTAAAATTATTTATATTTAGATATATTCATGTGAAAATGTGGCAAAAATTACAAATTGAGTTGCCTCCTCTGTTATCATCTTTTGAAGCTAATAAATCATCTCAAACTTACCAACTTGTAAATCAAAGATACAACTAATCATTTCTTAGGAACTACACACAATCTAAATAAAATATTTTTTTATGAGACAGAGAGAGTAATAGAATATAATTGAATAACAAAATGACAATTTAACAAGCAAAACTATAAGATATTTGATGATGAATTCCCCTAGTACTGATTTAGGGAGGTGAACTTACAAAGTGGAAGCATTAAATCTGGAATGCAGTATTTACAAGAGATTAACAAAACTCTTTGCACACTTATGGTAGAAGAAAGCCACTATATGCATGTGTATAGAAAGATTTTCATATTAGAGAGTGGATGAAGTTCTTGATTTTTGAATCTTATCATCCTCTGAAGGAGGTGATGATTGTGCTGCATGGTAAGATGAAGAAACAAGTTGTGCTAAAGCAGGAACAGCCCCACCTGCATTTATTTAAGAGAGAGAAATTGTTATCAACTCAACAACACAGTAAATCCAATGTTGTCAATCACAAGAGAAAAAAAATGGTTTGTTCAAATTCTACTATGCTATAGTGCTATATCACCACTATTTGACAAATTTCATAGTAAATTGCATATATCGGTACAATAGCTGTTCATTAAACTTCTGCTGCACTATTGTGCTATAGCCGCTATTTTTAAAATTCTGCTGCACTATAGTGCTATAGCTGCTATGTGAGAACACTGAGTAAACCTATATCACAAGGATAAGATAACAAATAGAAAGCTTAGCACTTATTCTTGAACTTGTCTGAAACTTTAGGTGCTGTGTGTGTATCATATTACCCTACCA
Source organism: Lathyrus tuberosus (assembly GCA_022829125.1). Taxonomy (NCBI): domain Eukaryota; kingdom Viridiplantae; phylum Streptophyta; class Magnoliopsida; order Fabales; family Fabaceae; genus Lathyrus; species Lathyrus tuberosus. The sequence goes on from JALAZF010000103.1 coordinate 6,890,902, forward strand.
AGTTAAGCATGGTTCAACTTTGAAATTAAAAGTACAGAATGCATATTTATACTAGTAGTATATAAGCCAAACAAGATAAGTAAAATACAATCAAAGGGGTTCACCTGCCAGTCCTGCGCATACTGAGGAGAATACTATCACAGGTGGTGTCTGAAATCAGAGAGTTTTCAATCAGTTTGATGGTGTAACAAACTAGCAAGTATTACTGAAATAAGAAAATCCCCTAGTAGGTTTTCTGCTGGGTGTAAAAGTTCTACCATAGTGGATACCGACAAATTCTATTTCAGATATTCCACTATGTAAAAGATATCCATATAAACCAAACATGAGTGCAGCCATATATAAAATCAATTTTAAAGAAAGGACGGAAAAGATTATATTCCATAATCCAAATTATACTACAATATATGACAGCAACTTTATGATACAAATTACACAATAAAACAAAGAAATGGGTCCAGCAGCAGAAGAATAAATTTAGAGACGGCTTTAACTCATTGGAAGGGGGGCAAACGGGCATGTCCGCCCCGTTTAGGCCCGCCCAACAAAAGCCCGTAAAAAAACAGGTTGGGGCGGGGCGGGCATAGTTGAGGGACGGACCTAAAACCCTGGCTCGCCCCGCACTAAAAGTGAGGGCGTGGCGGGGTGGACCTGCGGGCACGGCACATTTTAAGCTTAAAAATGCAAAATTTATATTAATGTTCTTGCCCGCAAAAAAACGGGGCGGGGCGGACAAATTAGAAGGTGTGGGCCTAAACCCTTGGCCCGTCCCGCACTATAGTGCGGGCAAAACGGATATGCCCAACAGGCCGGACCCGTTTTTCCACCCCTACTCATTGGTAATATAAAAGCATACATATTATATTACCGTTCTGATACAAATGGAACCAGATATGGTTATCTAAGTTTCCGGAGACAGCATCTTTGGCGTTTTTTGAAAAGGTGGCTAAAGTTTCCTCTTGGGAAAAATTCAAAGCCAGGGTAAAATGCAATGGATAGAAAATTTGTGTGTACAGTATTCATGAAGAAAATAGAGTGATATATGTAAGAGAAGAGGTTTTTTATTTTTAGAACAAGACATAAGTCGACTTACTTCTATGAGGGTTGAAACAACTAAATGACTTTTAAACATAAAAGAGAAAGCAAGGGTGTCTAGGTCACATCAAGCTTGCTCTCTAAATATCATTGGAATCTTACAGTGTATCTATCTATAACTCTCTAAAGGAAGTCAGACAAGAAAAAATGATTCAATACCCAATAATTATTTCAAAGGACAAATGATATCTTTATAGGTTAATTTCATCAATTTTCACATTTGATTTGGAGAAAAATATGAAGAGATTTCAGATACTGGCTAAAAATATCATCATGATTTTAACAAAAAGGAAGCAGAAGAAGTAAATTATATAGAACCTAATTCATTATTCATTTACAATAAGAGAAAAATATACAATGGTAGTAGTTAAAGTATTTAATAATTGTTATGGAAGTTAGTTAGTTGAGATTGTTATAGAGTAAGACTATAAATAAGAGAACACAAAGGGTAGTGAGCATCTTTTGTGAAGGGGAAACCCTTTAGGAGATATTCTCTCCTATTCTCTCCAATTTCATTCTCTTCTATTCTATCCTATTTCTTCATAAAATTGTTATTTTCTTGGAATCCAATTCTGGGGTTACTAACCGTTTAGGATCCTTAATCTAAGAGTTTAAAGCTAGTGAGTGAAATATGTACCTCAAGAAATAATAAAAGGTATAAACAAGCAAAAGGATAAAATGTAAAAGGGATACATATAGTGGGTAAACTGATGAAATATATGAGGAAAAAAAGGGATCAAAAGGCTCAAGAAACTTACACCAACGAGAAAATGAACCCACATCGGTCCTTTTACCCATCTATGGACAACTGGCATAACTGCATTATAAATGAAAAAGGAAATCCTTATGAATAATAATAGTCTAGATCGTTAACATTAACAAAAACAATGCCAATAAAGCTTCATACTAACAGTTTGGAACATGAACAATTAATGCAATTACAGTATAGAAACAATCGAACTAACACATTCCTTTCTATCTTATAATTTAAGGCCACAAATACCCCAACTAAAGTTTGAATGCAGAGTGAATATTAGCTGTTTTAATGACAGTATCTTAAGTTTTCAAATAGACAAAATCAATAAGATAAATTAACACTCTACTAGGATGAGCTTTAATTTAAAATAAAAAATAATAGTAAGATCACAAAACTTTGTGCATTATTGTATCAGCATATTTTTTCCATTCTTCAAACACGAACTACCCTTTAGAGAAGTATACTAAGCTAACCATCAATGTAGCACCGACACTTTAGATTGATGGCGCATCTAGTGTCTGACACGTGTTGATGTGGATTGCAGAAAATAGCAGTTAAGTAGTATTCTACTACTTACTACTACTCTAGAGTGTTATAATCACACTTAACTAAATCACATATTACAGAACAATAACTGTTGGTTAAAATTCTGCCATGCTATATCACTATAGGCGATAGCTGCTATTCGAGAATATTGACGGGAACAAATGTAGTTACATTCAATCACAATCACAATCACAATCACAATCACATTACATGTTTATGCATATATGTATAAATAACATAAAAACACATACCATGATTGAATCCATAGAATGCACTTGTGGTGCCACCAACAGCAGAACCAATCTACAAAAGAAAGAAAAAAACAATTAAAAAGCTAAAAAAAAACAAAAAATCAAACAACTTCCAATTTTTTTTAAATGGAGTTCCATAGTTTATCACAGGATTAGATCCAACCCTCAAAATTAAACCAGAAAACGGGCAAAAATATTGATTTTGAGAATTTTACCATAGAAAAGCTATCCCTAATAAGAGGTGCAACGGTCCACTTACTGGTTTCCTGCAACAAAACAAAAATTGAAAAGAGGAATGAAACAAAAAAGGAAGTGAAATTGAATTGAGAGAAAAGAGATGAAGTTGGGAAGTGGAAGATACCATCTCTTTTGAAAGAGGACCTGCGCAATGATGGCATCGAATGTTTTTATCGGAAGCCATTGATTCTCTGTTCTACTTCCAGAAAAAACAAGAAGCTATGGTTTCGCTACGCAGAGAAGTAAAAGCTTTCTCAAATTATAATTAGGATTAGTATTAGGACACTGTTTTTGATGCTGCTCAATTATATTAATCCCTTATCAATTTTTTTTATGCTACCCTAATTTCAATGTCAATTTTACTAATAACTTTTTTCTATAAATGTCCTATAAAAAAAACTTCTTTTTATAAATTTTAATGTGTTAACTTTTTTTTTTTGTTATGATAAAAATTATATTTAATTTGTTAAAAAAAGTTATACGACTATTTTGTTTTATTTTGTAAAAACAAATATTTTTTTTGGAAAATACATTGAATATTTGTAAAAAAAAATGAAGAATTTAATTGATATGCACTGACCGTGTAAATATTTTTTATACTGTCAATTAATTATAACCGTTGATTTATTTAAAATGTTTGATTTTTAGTTGTAATCTATTGATAATATAAAACTTTTTATACTAACAGTGCATAACAATTAATTTTATAAATTAAATTATATACTTTGCATAAAGAAATTAACCACATATAAAAATGTTGTTAGAAATTAAAATTATGAGAAAAAGAAATATACACTGACAATGTAAAATATTTTTACACTGTCAATCAATGACAGACGTGTATCCCGCCACATCACGCTTTTATTTTTGAAATGCTGTTATGATTTGACACTATAAAATAATCTGATTAGATGTATGTGTAATATTTCTTTACACTGACAGTACACTTAAGGGGTGGACAAGCGGGCGGTTATGGTCGGTGACAAATCAAAAGTGTGAATCCGATTGAAACCACGGTTGTAAATTATATGTCCATTTCCATCCGGAATACCTTCGGTTTCTTCGGGTGGCGGTTTCATCGGATGATGGTTTATTTCGGGTGGTTTATTTCGGATCTTCATTGGATAGTTCTTTAACAAAAATTCATCCAGAAAAGAAGATAAATAAAAAAATTGAGAAATAAGAACAAACATAGAGATGACGAGAGAGTTTTAAATCCAAAGGAATGAAAGCAATTATATTGTTTCAAACCTATAAATTTAAAAACAGAACACTAGATCTATTGATATAGTGAAGTAGAAGAATAGAAACACTATAATTTTTTTTAGTAGCTGAGAGCATCATATCAAGAGTAGTTTTTTTATCTGAATTGAAATGGAAGAAGAAAAACTTAGAAGAAGAGCTCAAACATATTTCAAAATCTATGCAAAAGGAACATGGTTTGCTTTATGGTGAGAGATAGATGTGAGTTTCAATATCTCTTTTCAGCCCTTTAATTTCTTGTAATAATTAAAATTTTAAAAAATGTGATAATAGTGATAAATAAATTATTTTATATTAACCAATCGTTAGTTGGTCCAGTGGTGATTGACGCTGGACTTGGTAGGGAGAACCATGGTTCGATCCCCCGCAACTGCAATCGGGAGGGGGCTGGAACCACTTGATGGCAAAACTGACCCCTGAACCAGATTAGGCGGTCCAGTGGGCCGGATACTGGTGGTGAAAACCAAAAAAAAAATATTTTATACTGCTTTCAATGAGATACAGCAGTTGCTTTTCACCATAATTTATGGAGTATGTCAGATATTGTCCTATCCTTCACGTGATAGTACTACTATTTTAACAACTGGAACACTTAATATATACTTATGGACAGCAAACTCGGTCGGTGTGAGTTACCGGTGGATTCAACTTGAACATCTGAACCCGTCCATCAGTACTCACACAAAATCGAAATTATTTACCCGTGGACCCGTTAACCCCTTCATGTCCAACCGTTTGAGTATTATTGAATTCGATTTTATCGGTTTTGGGTCAGTGGCGGTTTTTGTCCACCCTTAGTACACTACCTTTAAACTCTAAAATTATATAAGTATTTTTTTTACTGTTGGAAGTCGTGGTGTTAAAAAATCATTCATGGGCATCTCAAGTATGCTGACACTTCAATGAAAGTCATTTTCAAGAAGTCATTATTCAAATATCTATTGAAAAAAGCGTTATGGTAGGAATTTTGCTATAAGCTTTCCTTTGCTAAGGCATGCTTTGTAAACTACGTGAATCAAACTAAAAAGACGACTTTAAGGATTGTAGCACTAAAAGAATTAAAGAAGGTTAGACAATCTTTTATGCTTAATCAACCATGCCCTTGGTATATTATGAAATAAGATATGCTCATGTTGGTGAAAATAGCAATATGGTGATTAATACCTACAAGAATATGGTTACAAGAGAAAAGATGAATGAATCAAAAGATATGTCGCAACGCACACAAGCAGGAGAAGATATGAATAAAGTAAGTGACATTAATGGAGGACTGCATATTGAATAGCAGAAGTTTGGGGAGTATGATTGTCCAAAATTCATTCTCTCAAAGATGGAGGAAAAAAAATCATGAAACCATGGAGACGCGGCGTTATAGTCAAAATGCTGGGCAGAAGAATCAGATAAAAATCACTCGAAAATAAACTTCAACAAATATGGGTGATCGGTCACCATTTCTACTATGTTTCCGTCACTTATTCGACATCAATCCATAACATCGGTAGCACTTTGTTTGTCTTTTCATTGTTTTTCAATTCAATTTTACTTGTCGTATTTTATTCTCGCATTTTATGATTTGTTGTTTTATTTCAATTATGTTGCGTTTTATGTTTTGGTTTGGTAGTTTTCAATGGTTTCAGGTCTGAGTGGAAAAGCCCAAAGGACTCGTGCGAAGAAAATGGAAGTTCTGGGGATTTAGAAGAGTTTTTGGAATGAAGCAGAGGATGCCTGGACCTAAAATTCAACAAACATGAAAACATATTGGGCAACCAAGTTCCTTGTCTGTACTATGTTATAGTTTTCTTCATTAGCTTTCTGGCGCTTCAAACGGGGACCAAAGCAGACTTACGGATCAAAAGTTATGATCGAAACAATTTCGGTTATAAAATCCAGCAAGCTGACACGGTCGGCAGTGTTGGCTGACACGGCCCGTGTCAGCTTTGACGTTGTTTTTCTGAATTTTTCCATATTTTCTCCCTATATTAAGTCGTGGGGGTACTTTGGGTATTTCTAATCGATCTGGGTGAATTGGCGCTACTTAGACTTGTTTTTGGGAAGTTAGAAGGACTTTGGACATTACGAACAAAGTTACGAATTTTATGCGATCAAGGGTTTTTGGAGAACGGAGATCATTCAACCGCGGAAGCCATTGAAGATCAAAGTGATCCAAATACTATTGTAATGGTTGTTTCTTATCTTTTTCTTGTTATTGTTTTTAGTTTGAACATGAGAGGCTAAACCCCCCAATGCTAGGGGGTGTTCCTGAATTGTGATGTATGAACCTATTTTGATTTAGTCAATGAGATTTTGTTTTCTTGTTTTAATCTTTTATTATGCAAATTATAAAATATTTGTTGCAATCGGTTAAATTGGGAACGGTTTACGATTAGGGATTTGGTCTGAAAAACCTAACCTATCATTTTGCATAATAACACTACGGTAGATATTGCCTAGGAATGGGAATACCCTGTAGTGACTTTTATAAACCTTGTCAGGACTATTGCTTGATGTTCTTTCTTGACCGCTAAGGAATTAGGGTCAAGGGAGAATATCAAAGATTTTTTCGATTAAGGAATTTAAGAAAAATATTATTAAGGTTTTGTAAAATTAAGGTTTGGGGCATTTCTCTTTGATTATAATTTAGGGTTCTTACTAAGCAATTTATACACCTTTTCCTAGCATGTTTCATCATATTCGTAAAAAGCACTTTTTATTGTTCTGCTTATGTTATTTTGTTATTATAATTGTCTCAACCAAACAAACCCCAAAGAAAACTTTTGTTTAATTGAATTAGCATCTGCACTTACATTGACGCGCAGTCCTCGAGAGACCGACTCTGGGGATAACCCCAATTATTACTACATCGTTAAATAGTACACTTGCTATTTACCGATTAAGTTTTTGGCGTCGTTGCCGGGGACTGTCAAATTATAAGTGTTGATTTTAATTCAATTGGAATTTTGTCACTCTGTGGCTAAAATTGATTCTTGTTATTTTTATTTGGGTTAATGAAGTTTTTGGTCCTCTAAAATAATTTATATTTCACTTTTAGTCCCTCCAAAAATTTTCTTCAAAGGACGGTCCTCATAAAATTTTTAATTTTAACTTTTGGTCCCTCCTGCCAAAATCGTCGCTAAAACCGTTGTCATTTCCGTCGCTAAAACTGGCTAAAACCGTCGCTAATTATGTCTCTAAGTTGTAAAAATCGTCGCTAATTGACAGGAGGGACCAAAAGTTAAAATTAAAAATTTTATAAGGACCATTCTTTGAAGGAAATTTTTGGAGGGACTAAAAGTGAAATTGAGATATTTATGAGGACCAAAAACTTCATTAACCCTTTTTATTTTTAATTTTAATTTTAATTTTATAACTTTTGGGATTATTACTATTACTACTAATCTGCGTCTAACCTTTTATGCGAGGAGAATCCTCAGCAAATTTTCTTTTTGACGCAGAAATTGAAAGAACGCTACACAAGAGGTGTAGGCAAACACAACTTGCAACGTCTGAAGCTGAACCTTCAGAGCACTCAAACTCAAGTTCAGAATCAGACAAAGACACGGTGACCATGGCTGCAGAGCAACCAACAGAGAGACTCCTCAGGGATTACGGAGCAGCACATACACCGGCTGGTCGGTTAACAATTGTGAACCATCTAGTGAATGTGATGAATTTTAAGCTGCATCCGAGCACCATCACTCAGCTTGAGAGGAGGCCTTTCACCGGAAAGGTCAATGAAGATGCCAACAAACATTTACAAAGGTTTTTTACTGTGAGCACCACTCTCAAGATTAAGGGACACACCGAGGAAGCAAAAAAGTTAAGAATGTTTCCTTTCACTCTTTTAGAAGATGCTGAAGAGTGGTTCTACTCGTAACCGGTTGGGAGTATTACCACTTGGGAAGAGATGGAGAAGGCATTTCTGAATGAGTATTTTTCGGCCTCTGTTTATATCTGAAAAAGATATGATATTGTGAACTTTAAACAGAAGGACGGAGAATCTCTCGGAGTCGCATACAAGAGGTTCAAGAAGGTTTTAGTAGCCTGTTCGACTCACAACATGGATCAAACTGAGCAGATGCAGGTGTTCGTCAACGGCCTCCGAATGAAAACTAAGCAACTTATTGATACAGTTGTTGGTGGATTATCCAACTTCACCACCGCGACTGGTATCAAGAAAATTATTGAAGTTATTGCCGCCAACGAACATTTGGAACTATATGATCGAAGTGTAGGTAAATATGAGGATGTGGTTGACTTGAAGTTGAATAATCAGGTTGTGAAGGTAGAAGATCATATTGCTGCGGAAGTTGAAAGAAGGTTGAAGGCTATGAAAGTGGGTACTCAAAGTGTGGCACAAGTTCAAACCGCTCAACCCATGAGTTGTGAGATCTGTAGTAGACCCCATTACACTGCACATTGTGTTGCGACTCAGCAATAAATTGAAAAGATAAAATTCCAGAAGCAGAATAATCCCTACACTCAAACTTATAATCCAGGGTGGAAGAATCATCCTAACTTCTCCTGGAAAGATCAGAATCAACAACAATACCCACAACAGCAACAAGCTCCCCAAAAAGCACAATGGGAGATTGCTATTGAGAAGATGGTAGCTCATAACATACAATTTCAAGAAGAGCCCCTGAATAGCTATAGGAATACCACAGCCTCTATAAAGAATCTGGAGGTTCAATTGGGTCAGATAGCTCAACAGGTTGTAAACTCTCAAGCACCAGACGCCCTCCCAAGCGCCACCATACCAAATCCGAAGAGTCATGAGAATGTCAATGTTGTTACAACAAGGAGCCAGGAAGTTGCAGAAGAAGAAGCCAGACCAACCGAAGAGAATATAAAAGAAGCGGTTAAACCTAAGACCAAGTTACCGTACCCCTCAAGAGTGACAAAGAAGGAGATACCAGAAAAAGACTTGGAGAAATTCAGCTCATTGGTCAAAAAGTTAGAGATTAATATGCCCTTCTTTGAAGCACTTGAGCAAATGCCTCTATATAAGAAATTCATGAAGGAGGTCATTGGGAAAAAGAAGCCTAGTGGAGAGGAGGTAAAGAGTCTAATTGAGGAGACTAGTGGGGGATAACATGGTAGGAGAATTCCAATCAAACGGAAAGATCCTGGTTCTGTATCAATCCCCTGTACCATAAAGGACATAACTTTTAAGAAGGTCTTGATTGATTCGGGTGCTAGCGTGAGTCTCATGCCCCTTTCAATTTTCAAAAAGCTGGGTATAAAGAAAATAAGTGAAACATGAACAAATCTGAAGTTTGCTGACCTCACAACCAAGCGGTCATACGGCTTAGCAGAAGATGTGCTTATGACTATTGATAACTTCACATATCCAGTAGACTTTGAGATCATTGATCTACCTGAGGATGAGGAGACGACTATCATACTGGGTCGACCATTCTTGATGACTAGTCGGTGCAGTGTGGATATTGAGGCTGGTACTTTAACCTTGAAATATTTTGAGGAAGAAGTAACCTTGAAAGTGTTGGAACTCGAGAAGCAAGGTCAAGAGGAAAGTAATCACCCCGCAGTTGGAATGATCCGAACAGTGGGAAAAAACAATAGCTCAAAACCACTTCTTGAAAAATTCTCTGGAATAATCCATCAGGTTGTAGCATCTGAGTCATCTATTGCACCCAGCAAGACTTCAACATCCAGTCAAGAAGTTAATAAGAGGAAGAAACATCAAAGGAAGAAGAGAAAAAACATCAAAGGAAGAATGTGGAAGTTGGATGTGAGTTGAATCACAATGTAGCTCTTAGTCCTGAGTCTGACCGGTGTTCTGTTGCGGAAAGGTCAAGCAACAAAACGTGTAAGCTGAAGTACCCCCCATAGCATTGGGGAGTAACCCGTCGAGCCATGCGACGTTAAATGAAGTGCTTCGTGGGAGGCAACCCACGGGTTTTATTTCTAAGAGTTTCTTTTGTTTTTGTTGTGTTTCAGGTTTAACTAGGTACACTCACAGTCTTTCACGGGAGAGAAACAAAAATTTACAATAGGCTGACACGGCCCCCCGTGTCAGCTGACACGGCTCGTGTCAGCCCTACTGTAGCGAAAAAAAACATTAGGCTGACACGGCCACCCGTGTCAGATGAAACGGCCTGTGTCAGCCCTACTGAAGAAAAAAAATTTTAAAAAATAATTTCTTCCTTTTTCGTGGATTGAGGACAGAATCCTGACACGGCCCGTGTCTGGCAGGCGTTCAGTTTTTATAACTTTGTCCCTCCGTAGTGAGGCTCTGTGAGTTCCCCCCTCTAGCTTGTTCTAAAACATTGAGGTCAATGTTTAGTTCAAGTGTGTGTGTGTGGGGGGGGGGGGGGGGGTTATTGCTTTCAATATTTTTATTTATGTTATTTCATATTCGTACCGTTGATTGGTGTGTTTTGTATTTCGTGTGTTACAGATTGAAGGTATTTGTGCCGGATGAATGATGAGGCTTGTAGTTAGTGGATGAGAAGACGCAACCCATACTTGATCTCCAGGAAACCCCTGAAAGTTGGTACTGCTGAAGTGAATGATTGGACGCGACTTTCTGACACTAGACTGATACGGGAGTACTGTGCACCTGAGACGGAGATGAAGCTACATCACACTAAAAGTACCTTGAAACTTGTAAGCTATACCAAACATGGTGAGGATCATAAAAAGCCAAACATATTATCATCATGAGAGTTCTTCAGGTATGTCTCTGTCACTTTTAGTTTGCGTACTTATCTGTTGGAATTTCAATGCACATGTATACACACTGAGGCACTTGTTTATTTTTAACCCCGAGCCTTTCCAGCTATCCCTTTTTTTATGTTATCCTTCGTTAACCCCCATCGAGCCTTCTTCCCTTTATTTGTTTATTAACCGCGTAATTAAACCATGAGCCCAAACACTCCCTCACCCTGCTCAGATAAGTGTTGTTGATTTTTGATCTGTGAAAAATTCTAAGTTTGGGGTTGAGATACCTATAAGAACTAGGTAAGTGCAAAAAGAAAAAAAAAAGAATAGTTTTGAAAAAGAAAAAAAAAAGAAAAGTAAGAAGAAAGTACTTACCTAGAGGAGGAATTAGTTTGAAGAATTCAAAAATTAAGCTCAAAGAAACAATTGAGTAGAAACTAAAGAATCCTAGCAAAATAGTGCCTGATACCCTTGATTGTGAAACAGAACACATAACATAGTGATAAGAATGACGACACTGAGTTGTCATACCTCAAATTTGTCCTACCTATATATTTTTTCATCTGTACTTCCATCCACTAACTATTATTTAAAAATCCAAAAATATGTTGTCTTTAACTTCATCCTTATTGTTACTCAGTTCAAAGTTGTTGCAAAGGTGCATGTGAGTCTATCTGGTCAGGTGTGTGAGAATTCATCTGGTTTTGACCTAATCATGGTTGGGCAAGGACTTGCTTCATGGTCGAGGCTAGGGTGTGCAGTTCAAGTTGTGTATGCCTGGAGTTCCAGTTAGGGCTTCTGTGGGTATTCAGGTTATCTATGGATCCGAATATCAGAAGTTATATGATAGTCAGGGTTTCTGGGACGAGTGGTGATACAATTTAAGTCATGTTCTCATGATGGTACAAGTGGCAAAATTCAAAGGATTCATGGTTGATTCCATTTTTTTCAAAGATGGTTCAAGTAGCATTTGTTTCAAGTTAAGAATTATGGGTTTTGGTTCTAATAGAATTTCATCCAATTTTTAATGGTCATAATTAAGAATCAATATTTCAAGGAATTCTTATGGATTATATTTCAAGCATGATTCAAATATTCATTATTCAAGAAAGGATCACGTATAATACAAAAGCCTTGTCATGGTCCAACTTCATCATTACTTTTATCAACAAGTATTGTCCAAGGCTTCATCAAGCACGTCATCATGGAAAATGGCTGTCCTACAAGCTTAAAGAGAAAACTTACAAGGCAAAGGTCCAATTACATTACAAGAATTCAGCATTTCATTTATGAAATTATAAAGCCCATTATTATTTTCATCATGTCAAAAAAAATTTCAAAGTTGATGAAGTCCATCAATTTACAATTTACAAAAATTCAATTTGGCACCATAAAGACCCATCAAACAGTTTTCAAAAGAAACCACTTGAGCCAACACGCCATTCCTTCAGCCAGCAACGTACACACAGTGCAACAACATTTCCAACTTGCCAAGCCACTACGGAATCGTTCCAATACGCACACGATCCTGCAAAACAATCCAACTTGCATACATTTTCAACAATTACCCTGCAGCCACTTGAAACTGACCCACAATACTGAATCACACGCACATGTTTCGTATTGCCATGACCTGCACAAAATCACAAGAACGTGACCAACCGCGTCCCACAAATTCAAGACCTTGTCCAAATACAAACCTGTTGTACCTGCTGATACTATCCCATATAACCTGCAAACGACAAAACCACATCACCAATCTCTGTACGAAAATTCCAGCTCACACTTTCGTTTTCACTTAATTCCCATTTCACCCTTCACTCACCCCATAAAACCCAGTCCCCTTCCTCACTCTCGAAAAAAGCCCTAGCCGCCACAAAACCCGACACAATTTCCTCTCCTACTTCTTCATTAAACAACCACCTTCGCAACCCAGTACCCAAAACCGAAACCCAGATCCAAATCATAAATCAGAAAGAATATTGAGATGAAGCAGAAGAGTGATTGAGAGGCGAGAACAAATCAAAAATCGACGAACCTGAAACGAGACAAGGAAAGGGACAAACCGAGTTGAATCCGAAGCACGAATCGTGGAAGGTTGAATACGCTGACTTTGTTTTTTGATTTCAAATTATTTTGCCTCCTTTAAATTTGTTGGTGAGGCGTGATGAGGGGGAAGAAAATTTCCTGAGCGTTTTGTTGTTCATGACCGTGTCCTCAGCGATGATGAAGAGGTTCTCTTCTGAGCTTGTTTTCCTAATTTTAATTTAATGAGTTTGACCATGCTTTTCCAAGTTCTTTTCTTTAAAAAACATTTTTTTTATACCATGGCCATGTGTATTGTGTTGAATGGATTATCTGGTCTTGTTGATTTCCAACCCTACACCCTTTCTTATTCGTATGATTTTTGGGTGGATGATGGGATTAAGGCCCACATGATTCCACCTCTTCATACACTCCCTTAATCCTTTCCAGCGCCCCTCCTTGTTTTTTATTTAGCATCTTATTTTGTTTAGTAGCTCTTTGGTTTAATATTTCATGATTATCATTACATTTTTGTTTATTCCTTTTTTTCTTATTATTTTGATAGGGGCCAATGATATAACAACACTCATGATTTAGTTGATTTTCTCAAAATCGATTCAAAATCTTGATTAATATGAGGCATATTTATTTTTCTTTTTCATCGGTCGATGAAAGTCAAAAATCATAGCTTATCGATTATTGATTTAAGATCTTGATTAAGACGAGACCGATTTTATTTTAATTTCGATTTCCTTTTCATTTCATATTCTATTTATTTATTTCTCTTTTTATCGGTCGATGAAAGTAAAAAATCATAGCTTATCGATTATTGATTTAAGATCTTGATTAAGACGAGACCGATTTTATTTTAATTTCGATTTCCTTTTCATTTCATATTCTATTTATTTTTCTTTTTTATCGGTCAATGAAAATCTAAAACCATAGATCGTCAATTTATTGATTTAGAATCTTGGTAAAGATGTGACCTTTCTTCTTTTCTATCGCATTTCGATTTTACTTCTCACTTTCATTTCACTTCCTTTCATTTTCGATTTCATTTTATTGGTCAATGATATAACAAAAGGTCTTGGATTTATTGATTTGAATAAATCGGAAAATCTAGATCAATATGAGACCACCTTTTTATTTTTCTTTTTTATCGGTCGATGAAAGTCAAATATCATAGATTATCGATTTCTCGATTAAATCTTGATTAAGATGAGAGCATTTCGATTTCATTTCGATTTTCACTTCATTTCGTATCTTCTTGTATCTTCTTTTTCATCTTCGATCGATGAAGTCTTTCTATTCACGAATGTTGGTGGTTGAAGTGATTAACCTTCATTATTTCAAATCTGTAGTGAGTGATTATCGAGATCTCTTTCTATACTTTGAGATCGTGATAGGTTACCTTCGATTAATTGACGAAAGTTTGTGATTAAGATGAGATCTTCACCTTTTCTTTTCGTGTGGCACGGTTTCATTGGAGAATGATTCTCAATATCATTTCTCCATCGTGTTTTAGCACAAAGATCAAATTGCGCATCCTCCTATAGTGTGATCTTCGTCATAGATCGTGCTACGATGGTTTAGCGCTACATTGGACCCGATTCATCCGATTAACCACTAACTTTACATTTTCGTCGATATTATCTTGATTTACTTTTATGTCAATATTATATCTTGTTCATATTATCTTGATTATATTCTTGTTCATATTTATATTATTCATCATATTCATACTTGTTCAACTAACTATTTTCTTTGTTCATATCTTAATCAAAACACACTAACAATTATCGAAACCCTAAAACACTAATTGGTGGACTGTTGGTTACTATCCTTTGCTTGGAGCTTTTGTCCGACTCTTGCTCAAGGCTTAGTTTAGGACACCTCGCACACACACGACTTCCTCTTGGGCTACCTTACAATGAGACCTTTTATTTCATGTCATCCCCTGTATTTTACATGTACCCCTCTCCCTATTCTGATGTATGTATTCGTTGTTTCTTTGATTGTGGTTTGTTTACTAGGAGCACCCCTAGGGACTAGCATAGACAACCCATTTTCAAACTAATTCTCGATTCGTCGTCGAGCCATTTTCAAACAAACCTTTTTTCAACCAAACCCTCAATTCGTCGTCGAGCCATTTTTCAAATCAACCTCTAACCAAACTCTTTTCAAACTAACCTCTTCGCATACAAATAAACCCTTGATCCAACGTCAAGCGGATTTTCATAAATAAAACTCAAAAATGACTAACAACTATCGCAACTCTTTTCAAGGTGAAAAATAGGGGTTCAAGTCTTTGGTCTCTCTTCGATTATTTAGGTGCGGGTTCTCTTACTCGTGTGTGAGCAATCGACGCCTTTAAAACAAACAAATTCTCCTCTTTTCGTGGGCGTACCACGAACTACGACTGCTCTGATTCTTTATTCTCGTCCGAGTAAAGATACGTAGGCACAAGATTGCGATGATCTTGGCGAGCACACTTTTTCTTTTCTCCCCGTTTGCACACTGCCATCTTTTTCCGCCAAACCCCGTAGTCGAACTACGATTGCTCTAATTACTCATTCTCGTCCGAATGAGTATACGTAGGCACAAAATTGCGATGATCTTGCCGAGCACCCTAACCTAAAACCACCATATTTCCCCCTTAGCATATATCCCTTCATCTTACCGTTTCATATTTATCATTGAGAAGAAAACAAACAAACTTAGCTAACAAGTATCGCGATTCGAATCAAGAGATTCCCGTTGAGTACAACGGACGTGAGGGGGTGCGCGTACCTTCCCCTCACGTACCGACTCCCAAACCCGGAATGTGGTTGCGACGACCATGTTCTTATCCTCCGTTAAATGTTTTCTCGATATTTTCCTTTCCCTCTTTTGGGATAAATAAAGTTCGGTGGCGACTCTGTCGAACCGTTCCGCGCCTTTCGCGCGAAGGGTCGTGTCTTCGATTAAGCGATTTTTTTGAGGTGCGACAGCTGGCGACTCTGCTGGGGACCAATTGCTCCATGCAAGAGAGAGTCGAGACTAACTTAGTGCGATTTGTGAGGAGCGTTATCTTTGTTTGCATGTTTTGTTCTCGTTTATGTATTTGACCTCTTATTGCTTTCCCTTATGCTCATTATCATTCTTGGCTGTTGGATCATGGGTTGATATCATGAGTAAAGCTCTACACCTGAGCTTTAGTAAAAGCAGATGGAACACATAGTTTAGAATTGGATGTCGAGTAGTGTTAGTCCCCAATGACTCGCTCCTTGCGTGCCTAGCATGAAAGCTCCCCTAGAGTATACCTTTTCGTAGATCCTGTTGTAACACAGCTAGCCTATCGCACGACTTGATTCATGAAGGGTCCGTGACTCTATGAACCACTCTTAGAACCAAGTTCTATATTGGTGGTCGTGTAGTGTTAGTCTCCAAGGACTCCCTCCTTGTGCGCCTAGCACGAGGACCCCACTCAGGAGAGACCTTGTTGTCATTATCGTCGTAATGCAACTAGCTTGTTGCGTGACATTGATGCGATTTGTGTCCGTAATCCTGGGAACCTTATCCGTCAACATAGAAACCATCCCGTGAGTGGGTTTATGGGTAAATAATCTAGAACTTTCCTCATAGAGCCTACCTATAAGGTTTCTTTGATCAGAGACTTTGGTCATCTACCCGTGAACGGCCAACCTCAGAAATGTTTAAACTGTGATCTGCGATCCTGGATCTTGCATCTTACATTGCATACATGTCATTGCATTACATTGCATCAGTTATGTATCTTGCATTGCATTTCAACATCAGAATCTCACTTCACCTTCCTTCCTTCTCCAGTAAATCAAGCTGATTCCTCGACACCAGTACGCAACTCAAGCCAATACCAAACGAATTATGGAGCAGATTCAGCAAGAGCAAGCCGCCTTCAGAGAAGAATTGGACTCTATCAAAGGAAAGATTGACCAGATTCTCGAAGCCATCATGATGGCCAGAAAAGAAGAAGAACTGCGTGAAGCCGCTGCTGCCAACAACAATGTGCATGTGCAAGGGTCAATCTCAGGGCTCTCAGTTCCTGTTCCCAACCTTATTAATTATGGGATACCAATGAACTTCACTCCTGCCGTTGAAGGAGCCGCTACTCAACCACTTCCAACATCTAGAGTTACTATTGGTGCCATTCCACAAGCCCAACCTGTTGTCACTCAGATTCCTATTCCTCATACTGAAGAAAATCTGTTAGATCAGTATGATGAGGTCTAGAACTATCATGCTGCCATCCCAATTTCCAATCCTACTGCTACTCAGGATTCTGAAGCCATTAAGATGTGTCGTGATCTAGCCGAAAAACTCCGAGTCATGGAGGGGCGCAACTCAAAATCTCTGAATGCTCTGGAAATGTGCTTGGTGGCAGATGTTGTCATTCCTCCCAAGTTTAAAGTACAGGAATTCCCAAAATACAAAGGTCTCAGTTGTCCTCACATTCATCTGAAGATGTACTGTCGCAAGATGGCTGCCTACGCCAAAGACGAAAAGTTGATGATCCATTGCTTCTAAGATAGCTTGTCTGGAGCATCTCTTGAATGGTATATGCAGTTGGAGCGTAATAATGTGCGCACTTGGGATGAGCTAACTGATGCTTTCGTCAAGCAATACAAATACAACACTGACCTTGCTCTGAACTGTACTCAACTTCAGAGTATGGTTCAAAAGGACAACGAATCCTTTAAGGAGTACGTGCAACGCTAGAGAGAGCTAGCCGCAAGAGTGCATCCACCTCTGATTGACCGTGAACTGATTGACATCTTCATGGGTACCTTGCAAGGTCAATACTATGAGAAGCTGATTGGTAGTGTTTCAGCTGGATTCTCTGATTTGGTAATCGTCGGTGAGAGAATCGAAGAAGGTCGAAAAAGCGGAAGGATCCAAGGAGGTTCTAGTAGCCAGTCTCAAACCAAGAAACCTTTCAACAATGGGTACAAGAAAAAAGAGGGTGAAACAAATGTCGTCTCTGCTCAGAAAGGGCAAGCTCAACAAGTTCCCCCTCCAATGCCTTTTCAAATGTCATACTTCCAGTATCCGTATGTTGGTGCTGTGCAATACGCTCCAATGCCTTATCGGTCAACAGTTTAAGTTGTTCAAACTCCAATACCTCAACAACAGGTTCCTCAGCAATAATCCTACAATCAACAAGGGTATCAGTATCCTCCTCAATATCAACAATAGAGAGCTGCTCAACAACGTCAGCCTAATCAACAGAGGGCAAGGAGGTCTGATAGAGACTTTGATCGTCTGCCAATGTCATATGCTCAGATCTTTGCTCAATTGCTGGAAAAGAGGGTTGTTACTCCCAGAGACTTGGCTCCTCCAACTGTCATCCCTCCAGACTATGATGCTAATGCTCATTGCGAGTTTCATAAGGGTGCTCCAGGGCATACGATCGAGAACTGCAGAGCTTTCAAACACAAGGTTCAAGACATGATCGACTCAAAGTTTCTCACGTTCAATGGGAGGACTCCAAACGTCATCAACAACCCTATGTCACCACCACGCTAGTGCCAGCATCTAGTCAAGTCAAATCAAGTCAAGTTCATTCCCCGAAAAAGGCAGTCATGTTGCCATCCAATCATTTGCATTCTTTTATTTTGTCTTTATTTGTTTAAGTACCGTATGCTTTAAACATTGTATTTGTATGTGGTTTTCTTAATGTATTAACTATGCATGTTTTGAATCAGTTATGCGTATTCACTCATATTTTCCATTTACTGCAAAACACCGACACATTTATCCACTTCACTTTCTATATCAAACTGTTGTTAGCAATGATTGGAGGGAGGATGATGACAACGAAATACCCATAATTGCAAGTCGTATGCTTTCAGACAAAATCTCGTCAATGATGTACAGACATTGTTTCAACCCCTAAACACCGGAGAGACAAGAAGTTAATCCCTAGTTAACCACTTCGAGCCTAGAAGTAGTAGTTTCCTTCGGATCTTCAAACCCTTACACTCAACCTGGGGCAGGGTAGTGTTCAGTTAACCCAATTACGCACTCGAATCTCAAATCAAAATCCAAAGACATGACAGTTGTTCGTCAATAACCTGTGACTTGGCAGTCACAATCCTCCAACAACAAAATCAAAAAAAAAAATCAAAAGCCTGCTAAGTCGAGCACCTCAAAGGAGACCTAGGCAAAAATCAAGGCAACCCTGATGGACTCGACAAGCGAAATCAGCCCATGCAAAAGATAGGGATCAAAAGCAAAATCAAAAGAGGCCCTCGAATCCTCAACAAAAACAAAATAAAGTCCAGTGATCACCAAATCAAAATCAAAGGGTCACTGACACCCATCAAAAATAAAATAAGATGACTGCTATTTCGAGCAAACCTTGAATCATCACGACTACACCGTCAACCCTTTTAGAAGACAAACATGTGCAGAATTAACTGAACGTAGGACTGGAGTTCATCACGAAGAAGGGTTGGGTACAAATTATACTTTGAGCCTAATATCCTTTATTTCATAAACCATAAACCAGACCACGTTACAACCCTCGAAAGACCTAATTGAGGCAAGGTTTATTCTGAAAGCATACTATTGCAAGGTTGCGTAAACTGACTCCCCATATTTGATAATCTTCAGCATTGGTGTCATTCTCCTTGCTATATCTTTCACACCATCAAAATCAACACACGTCTGGACTAACGGTCCGTTCGTCTCACAATATCACGACACTCGAATAAACGACTCTTTTTCAAAACTTGCATGAGCATTGCATTAAGATTACCATTTGTGAATGTACAGTTTTAACTGCAAATCAGTGCTGGACATCAAAAACATTCCAACAAGGGGCAATCAAAGGAGAACTTGAGCTTTTAGCGGTGTTGACTTGAAGCAAGAATCCCTCAAACCCCCAATTTGGGGCAAATCCTTCAATAGCTCAATCAGGGGTAAGCTATCTCAAAGCATATCAAAGCTCAGCTTTCCAAAGATCAGACCATTTTAGAACTGGTTAATCAGGGGCAGACCATTACCATGTTCAGACTGGGGCAAGACCAATTTCAAATAGCTTATCCTCTCTGTATCCTTTCAAGTTGGATAAGCAGATCCTTCCAAATGTTGGCAATCATCAAGTCTAGAGCAAAGGCACGGTCTCCATGAGTTGATCATGTCGCTACGCTCAGTTTCAGGCCATCCTGACCCTCAAGCACAGAGTCATGGTCTTCTCAGAAACGACTTATCGTCAAGTGATCAAGCTTAAGGCTTCGAGAGCATATTTGTCTGCTTCAATCATGGCATCTTTAAACAGGCCGATTGTCGAGGAAATCAAACCCTCCCTCCACCCAAAGTCTAATCCGCATTGGCAACTACCAAAATTCCACCATGTTGGCACTCTTACAAAACATATTCAATCACCCGTCTGCAATCATATGCATCACATTTGTAATCATACGCATCATATGCATCGCATTCGACATCATAGACATCATATGCATCCCAAAAAACCATATCATACTTCCCCAGCACTTGCATCTCCGCGCGTCAGCATTTGCATTGCACATCATTACAAAAATCGAGCATTCGTACATGTGCATATCAAGATCCAGGATCAATCTCAAGATTCCAAGATGATCTCAGCCCAGTTAGGGGCATCTTCTACAAATCCGTGGGCGTTCCTCACGAAGTTGTTTCAACCTTTTGTTGATCAAGCTCAAGCAATCTTCAGCCCAGCCAGGGGCATCCCCTTCAGTTCATGGGCGTTCCTCATGAAGTTCTTCAACCTTTTGTTGATGGAACAATTAGCCTCATACCAGTCATGGTTATCCTACAAACAAATTCAACCTTCCCCTTGGGCGTTCCCCAGTGAGTTGGTCCTTTCAACCTTTTATTGACAATGATGGTGTTCCCTAGTGACTTCTTTGCTTCAACCTTTTGTTGATGTCTCCAAATAAGCATCACTCATCATATCCCCAACAAACTTGACCTTTTGTCATTTGCCTTACTATCATCCTTTTGGTGATAGCCGAACCTTGTCAACTCAATTCAACCTGCATCCTTTTGGTGTTGGTCAATCCTCAAAATCAGAAACTTCTTATCATCTTTTTGGTGGTAGCCACTCATGTCATTTCAACCTAACCTGCATCCTTTTGGTGTTGGTCCTCACAAGTGGGAAGTTCCTATCATCCTTTTGGTGGTAGCAACTTGTGTTGTTTGATCCGTCATCCTTTTGGTGTCGCCGATCCGTGAACCCTTGGTCTGTGTGTCATCCTTTTGGTGAATGACAGCCTTTGTTATCATTTTACTTCCTATTATCCTTTTGGTAGTAGTAAGTTGTGACCTCATTTTCATCCTTTTGGTGGAAGGGTCTGTGTGTGTGTGCCCTATTATCCTTTTGGTAATAGCAGGCTTTGACCTCATTTTCATCCTTTTGGTGGAAGGGTCTGTGTGTGTGCCCTATTATCCTTTTGGTAATAGTAGGCTTTGACCTCATTTCCATCCTTTTGGTGGAAGGGTCTGTGTGCGTGTGTGCCCTATTATCCTTTTGGTAATAGCAGGCTGTGACCTCATCTCCATCCTTTTGGTGGAAGGGTCTGTGTGCGTGTGTGCCCTATTATCCTTTTGGTAATAGCAGGCTTTGACCTCATTTTCATCCTTTTGTTGGAAGGGTCTGTGTGTGTGTGCCCTATTATCCTTTTGGTAATAGCAGGCTTTGACCTCATTTTCATCCTTTTGGTGGAAGGGTCTCTGTGTGTGTGCCCTATTATCCTTTTGGTAATAGCAGGCTTTGACCTCATTTTCATCCTTTTGGTGGAAGGGTCTCTGTGCTTGTGCCCCATTACCCTTTTGGTAATAGCAGGCTTTGACCTCATTTCTATCCTTTTGGTGGAAGGGTCTGTGTGCGTGTGCTCTATTATCCTTTTGGTAATAGCAGGCTATGACCTCATTTTCATCCTTTTGGTGGAAGGGTCTGTCTGTGTGAGTGCCCTATTATCCTTTTGGTAATAGCATGATTTGACCCCATTTTCATCCTTTTGGTGGAAGGGTTTGTGTGCGTGTGTTTACTATCATCCTTTTGGTGATAGGTCTGTTATCCTTTTGGTGTCAGATAGCTCTGTGTGTGCCCTATTATCCTTTTGGTAATAGCAGGCTTTGACCCCATTTTCATCCTTTTGGTGGAAGGGTTTATGTGCGTGTGTTTACTATCATCCTTTTGGTGATAGGTCTGTCATCCTTTTGGTGTCAGATAGCTCTGTGTGTGCCCTATTATCCTTTTGGTAATAGCAGGCTTTGACCTCATTTTCATCCTTTTGATTGAAGGGTCTGTGTGCGTGTGTTTACTATCATCTTTTTGGTGATAACGACTTTTGCAATTTATTCTGTTATTTCACCTCCCAAGCATTTTCTTTCTTTTCGGACAAATTCGTGGTCTTCTTCATATCTAATTGTCTTCTACCTCGAAAGAATGAATACTGTAGTTGTTCATCTTACTAGGTTCAAGTCAATTATATAGGGGCATCTGTCACACCTCAAATTTGTCCTACTTATATATTTTTTCATCTGTACTTCCTTCCACTAACTATTATTTAAAAATCCAAAAATATGTTGTCTTTAACTTCATCCTTATTGTTACTCAGTTCAAAGTTGTTGCAAAGGTGCATGTGAGTCTATCTGGTCAGGTGTGTTTGTAGCATGGATTGAGAATTCATATGGTTTTGACCTAATCATGGTCGGGCAAGGACTTGCTTCATGGTCGAGGCTAGGGTGTGCAGTTCAAGTTGTGTATGCCTGGAGTTCCAGTTAGGGCTTTTGTGGGTATTCAGGTTATCTATGGATCCGGATATCAGAAGTTATATGATAGTCAGGGTTTTTGGGACGAGTGGTGATACAATTTAAGTCATGTTCTCATGATGGTACAAGTGGCAAAATTCAAAGGATACATGGTTGATTCCATTTTTTCAAAGATGGTTCAAGTAGCATTTGTTTCAAGTTAAGAATTATGGGTTTTGGTTCTAATAGAATTTCATCCAATTATTAATGGTCATAATTAAGAATCAAGATTTCAAGGAATTCTTATGGATTATATTTCAAGCATGATTCAAATATTCATTATTCAATAAAGGATCACGTATAATACAAAAGCCTTGTCATGGTCCAACTTCATCATCACTTTTATCAGCAAGTATTGTCCAAGGCTTCATCAAGCATGTCATCATGGAAAATGGTTGTCCTACAAGCTTAAAGAGAAAACTTACAAGGCAAAGGTCCAATTACATTACAAGAATTCAGCATTTCATTTATGAAATTATAAAGCCCATTATTATTTTCATCATGTCAAAAAAAATTTCAAAGTTGATGAAGTCCATCAATTTACAATTTACAAAAATTCAATTTGGCACCATAAAGACCCATCAAACAGTTTTCAAAAGAAACCACTTAAGCCAACACGCCATTCCTTCAGCCAGCAATGTACACAGTGTAACAACATTTCCAACTTGCCAAGCCACTACAGAATTGTTCCAATACGCACATGATCCTACAAAACAATCTAACTTGCATACATTTTCAACAATTACCCTGCAGCCACTTGAAACCGACCCACAATAGTGACTCACACGCACATGTTTCGTATTGCCACGACCTGCACAAAATCACAAGAACGTGACCGACCGCGTCCCACAAATTCAAGACCTTGTCCAAATATAAACCTGTTGTACCTGCTGATATTATCCCATATAACCTGCAAACGACAAAACCACATCACCAATCTCCAAACGAAAATTCCAGCTCACACTTTCGTTTTCACTTAATTCCCATTTCACCCTTCACCCACTCCATAAAACCCAGTCCCCTTCCTCACTCTCGAAAAAAGCCCTAGCCGCCACAAAACCCGACACAATTTCCTCTCCACCTTCTTCATCAAACAACCACCTTCGTAACCCAGTACCCAAAACCGAAACCCATATCCAAATCATAAATCAGAAAGAATATTGAGATGAAGCAGAAGAGTGATTGAGAGGCGAGAACAAATCGAAAATCGACGAACCTGAAACGAGACAAGGAAAGGGACAAACCGAGTTGAATCCGAAGCACGAATCGTGGAAGGTTGAATACGCTGACTTTGTTTTTTGATTTCAAATTATTTTGCCTCCTTTAAATTTGTTGGTGAGGCGTGATGAGGGGGAAGAAAATTTCCTGAGCGTTTTGTTGTTCATGACCGTGTCCTCAACGATGATGAAGAGGTTCTCTTCTGAGCTTGTTTTCCTAATTTTAATTTAATGAGTTTGACCATGCTTTTCCAAGTTCTTTTCTTTAAAAAACATTTTTTTATACCGTGGCCATGTGTATTGTGTTGAATGGATTATCTGGTCTTGTTGATTTCCAACTCTACACCCTTTCTTATTTGTATGATTTTTGGGTGGATGATGGGCTTAAGGCCCACATGATTCCACCTCTTCATACACTCCCTTAATCCTTTCCAGTGCCCCTCCTTGTTTTTTATTTAGCATCTTATTTTGTTTAGTAGCTCTTTGGTTTAATATTTCATGATTATCATTACATTTTTGTTTATTCCTTATTTTCTTATTATTTTGATAGGGGCCAATGATATAACAACACTCATGATTTAGTTGATTTTCTCAAAATCAATTCAAAATCTTGATTAATATGAGGCCTATTTATTTTTCTTTTTTTTCGGTCGATGAAAGTCAAAAATCATAGCTTATCGATTATTGATTTAAGATCTTGATTAAGACGAGACCGATTTTATTTTAATTTCGATTTCCTTTTCATTTCATATTCTATTTATTTATTTCTCTTTTTATCGGTAGATGAAAGTCAAAAATCATAGCTTATCGATTATTGATTTAAGATCTTGATTAAGACGAGACCGATTTTATTTTAATTTCGATTTCCTTTTAATTTCATATTCTATTTATTTTTCTTTTTTATCGGTCAATGAAAATCTAAAACCATAGATCGTTAATTTATTAATTTAGAATCTTGGTAAAGATGAGACCTTTCTTCTTTTCTATCGCATTTCAATTTTACTTCTCACTTTCATTTCACTTCCTTTTCATTTTCGATTTCATTTTATTGGTCAATGATATAACAAAAGGTCTTGGATTTATTGATTTGAATAAATTGGAAAATCTAGATCAATATGAGACCACCTTTTTATTTTTCTTTTTAATCGGTCGATGAAAGTCAAATATCATAGATTATCGATTTCTCGATTAAATCTTGATTAAGACGAGACCGTTTCGATTTCATTTCGATTTTCACTTCATTTCGCATCTTCTTGTATCTTCTTTTTCATCTTCGATCGATGAAGTCTTTCTATTCACGAATGTTGGTGGTTGAAGCGATTAACCTTCATTATTTCAAATCTGTAGTGAGTGATTATCGAGATCTCTTTCTATACTTTGAGATCGTGATAGGTTACCTTCGATTAATTGACGAAAGTTTGTGATTAAGACGAGATCTTCACCTTTTCTTTTTGTGTGGCACCGTTTCATTGGAGAATGATTCTCAATATCATTTCTCCATCGTGTTTTAGCACAAAGATCAAATTGCGCATCCTCCTATAGTGGGATCTTCGTCATAGATCGTGCTACAATGGTTTAGCGCTACATTGGACCCGATTCATCCGATTAACCACTAACTTTACATTTTCGTCGATATTATCTTGATTTACTTTTATGTCAATATTATATCTTGTTCATATTATCTTGATTATATTCTTGTTCATATTTATATTATTCATCATATTCATACTTGTTCAACTAACCATTTTCTTTGTTCATATCTTAATCAAAACACACTAACAATTATCGAAGCCCTAAAACACTAATTGGTGGACTATTGGTTACTATCCTTTGCTTGGAGCTTTTCTCCGACTCTTGCTCAAGGCTTAGTTTAGGACACCTCGCACACACACGGCTTCCTCTTGGGCTACCTTACAACGAGACCTTTTATTTCATGTCATCCCCTGTATTTTACATGTACCCCTCTCCCTATTCCGATGTACGCATTCGTTGTTTCTTTGATTGTGGTTTGTTTACTAGGAGCACCCCTAGGGACTAGCATAGACAACCCATTTTCAAACTAATTCTCGATTCGTCGTCGAGCCATTTTCAAACAAACCTTTTTTCAACCAAACCCTCAATTTGTCGTCGAGCCATTTTTTAAATCAACCTCTAACCAAACTCTTTTCAAACTAACCTCTTCGCATACAAATAAACCCTTGATCCAACGTCAAGCGGATTTTCATAAATAAAACTCTGAAACGACGAACAACTATCGCAACTCTTTACAAGGTGAAAAATGGGGGTTCAAGTCTTTGACCTCTCTTCGATTATTTAGGTGCGGGTTCTCTTACTCGTGTGTGAGCAATCGACGCCTTTAAAACAAACCAACTCTCCTCTTTTTGTAGGCGTACCACAAACTACGACATCTCTGATTCTTTATTCTCGTCCGAGTAAAGATACGTAGGCACAAGATTGCGATGATCTTGGCGAGCACACTTTTTCTTTTCTCCCCGTTTGCACACTACCATATTTTTCTGTCAAACCCCGTAGTCGAACTACGATTACTCTGATTACTCATTCTCGTCCGAATGAGCATACGTAGGCACAAGATTATGATGATCATGTCGATCACCCTAACCTAAAACCACCCCATTTCCCCCTTAGCATCTTGTCGCTCCCGGGATTTTCATCCTAGTACAAACGCGAAATCGGCACCGAAACAGAGTCGCCAGCAATGTGTATTTATCCCAAGAGAGGGAAAGGAAACACTGCATAAACCTGAAGGAAGGAAAGAGCATGGTCTTGCGACCAAGAGAACTGGGTTCGGGAGTCGGTTACGCGAGAGGAAGGTATTAGCACCCCCTCGCGTCCATCGTACCCGATGGGATCCACGCTTGCTTGTCTCGATCAAAGGGTGTCGTTGTCTGGAGCTCCACTGCTACAAGACCAGAGAAGGAATGGGAATGGAAAAGAACGGAGAAACGAAGAAGAAAAGAAAAAGAAGTGACTCGATAGGACGTCCTCGGAGTCCTAGGCCTATGTATTCCCTCGGGATCGGGAAAATCAGAGTCAACGTAGTTCAGACACGAACTAGGGGGAGGTTGCTCGCCAAGACATCGTCGTCTTGTGCCTACGTACCCTTAATCTAACCAGAGAGAGGAAATCAGAGCAGCCGTAGTTCGACTTACTGGTCAAAAAGAGACAAAGAGGTGATAAAGAAAGGTTGTGAAAGAAATGTGCTCGGAGAGATCTCGCACGATCTCCTGCCTACGTATCTCACTCGCACGCGAGAATCAGAGCGACGTAGTTCCCCTCACCTAGGGAAAACGGCTAATGTTCTAGCTCAGGTGTTGCAGCTCGCTGTATGGAGACTTAGGCGTTACCGTCTTGCGAGAGAACAAGGAGAAGCACGTTCGTACGTCGAGAGTGAGTGAGATGAGAAGAGAATTCCCGAAGGAAAGACGTTATTGTTTGTTCTTGTCTTTTAGAAAGAAGTGTTTTGATTGTTTTTGTTTGTAACTTGCATTGCACCCAAGTCTACAACATAGGAACGAATACGTCGTGTATCGTCCCCCAACAGGACGTACACTAAGTACCCTAGAAGAATGAAGGGAGACCCCCCATTATTCACTTCCCACATATAAGGCTCATGCGCAATACTTGTTTAACCTTTATTATGTGTTTTATAACGATTATGAGATGAGAAAGAGAGACTCAAAGTTTGAAAGAAAAATGCTAAGGGGAAACTAGGTCCTAATGTTAGCATGCAAAGATTGATCCTATCGTTGAGGTAAGAAAGGGAATTCTACCTAATGTTAGCATACATGGATTGCTATCCTAATGTCTCTCCTACCTCCGACTTAATAAAAAATTAAGTGGAGCGAGGAATCCTACGGGATCATGTCATCAGACAAGTAAACACAGGATAAATCAATCACAAAATGAACTAAAAGCGATGAAAGAGTAAACAGTGTCAATAAACAGTCATGTCAAACAATCAAAGTAAAAAAGGGGAAGCTTTAGCCGAGGGGTCATATCAACCGAGGCAAACAAGCTAGTTGTGGGAAATAGGGGTACTCACCCAATGGTATTGAGAACCTGGAGAGCAGAAAAGAAGGGGAAGATGTGAATAAGATCACATAAGCATCAGCATTGGTCAATGCAAGCTAAAGACAAAGCGTGGGGGTTGGTTATGAACCCTATCTTCCACTTGACTGACTCGATAACAGGAGCAGGTGGTGTCCAGAGCTTCAATCATGTAATGAGAGCTAAGAACGACTCAACTAGAATAACGGGGGTTGATTGCGAACCCTACCTTCCGTCAATTGCCTCCTTGGAGGTCTTACCAGGGGAAATGGGAATGAGATGCCTCATAGAGGTCTTTAGGCACAATATTAAACAATCACAAATAGAGCCTCCTTTGAGGACTTCCATCATTGCCGGCCAAGTGGCACGGACTCCCAATCCTACTTCTCATGGCATAAAAAGGAAAAATGCGGAATTAGTAAAAGAGAAGAGAAGTGATACCGAACGGATATCAATCCGTAGCAATGCCAGCAAACTATAAGCAAACCGACAAGCTTCTAGTAACCTAGCATAAATGAGCAAAAGTGTTAGAAAGTGAAACGGGTCCGTGAAAGACATGGAACCAAATACTCTTAAGACAATAAAACAAGGTCATAAGCCATAAACAGCAGCAACAACAGCGCTCCAGCACCTGCATAGCTGTAAAAACTAGCAACAAGTAAAAACAGTCTATAACAGCTACTATTTCCAGAGCAGAATGGGTGTATATGCAACCAGCTAGGATAACAACATTCTACAGCACTCTTTGTTCACAGCAGCTATGTATACAACAGCTTCTACATTTAGCTAATCAAGTGTAAAACACTACAAAACAAACTCAAAGGTTAGTCCAAATTCAAATGGAAATTGTCAAATAGGAAGTAAATGAAATCAATACTAAATGTAAGCAACAATTAGTCAAAAATCTATGCAAACATATTAAGGAATATTAACAAAGTTACCAAATGAATCTATTATGAAAATATTAACACTAAAACCTATGTTTAGTCAATGTTAGAACTAAGTCAAACCAAACTCTATCAATATCAATTGGTTCAAAGTTAATTCTAATGAACAACTAACGGACAATTAGTGACCAATTACGCCAAAAACATGTAGCGCGATTAAGCAAAAACAATTAATGCCATTAAGCAAAACAATTAGTAACCACTTAGGCAACAACAATTAATAAGCAATTAAGCTAAAAAACAATTAGTGTCATTAAGCGAAAATCAATTAGTGAACAATTAAACTAAAAACATGTAGTGCGATTAAGCAAAAACAATTAGTGCAATTAAGCTAAAAATGAGTAGTGAGCAACTAGTGGACAAAACAATTATCGAGCAATCAAGCCAGAAACGATTAGTGACCCATTAAGCAAAAACATCAATTAGGATATGATGAAACCAAAACAATCGTTCGAAAACAATGATCGAAATCCAATGCCAATTAGTCGAATTAAAACTAATAACTACTAAACGAAATTACAAGTCCATGAGAGTCAATGTTAATCAAGATTAAATTCTAATCCAAAAAAATCTAACTAAAGTCAAAATTAGATTACTAAATGAAAATTAATATCTAATCGAAATTAGTTCTAAAACAATTCTAAAGTCAATATCAAAATCGAATTGAAATTAGAGTCTAAACAAAAGTTAATAGAAATTATCTTCTAACAACTAATCCTACATCAAGAGCAATATCTAGTTAAAGTTCCTAATCTGAATTTTCTATTTCAAATCAAGAATTAACACAAAAATTAATCCCTAGAACTAAACCTAAAGATCTACATCAAATTCAATTTCACAATACTAAACTAGTTTTAAAACAATAAAAATCTGCATCAAAGTCCAAATAATATAGCAATTACAAGGGTGCAGACCTGATTAAGGGGGTGTGAAATCATGAGCCCAAATGCACACAGCTTGTACCAGGGGGTGCGAGTGAAATTTGTGGTGTGAACAACATTTTCATGGTACAGGGAGAAGTCCAAATGGGCCAGCAAAGCCCGGTCTACTACCACATGGAGATTACTACTTCAGAAAACCCTAGATGACTCCATTCTCTCCTCACCGCTTTCCTTGCTTCTTCGTTCTCCTTCCCTTTCAATTTCACACGCGCTCTTCTTCTTTTCCGGTGCCGTTCAACTTCTTCTTTTCCGATTTACCCTTCGTTCTCGGCTTAATTTGTTAGCTCTCATTCTCCTTACGACGTCTCTCTCACGCTCACCCGCTCGACATTCCTCTACATAACTCACCGCCGTGACACGATGCTCCGTTAACCAACTAACTCTATCTCCAATTTGATTTGCGCGAACAACGGATACGAAAACCAGAACATGTATCGCAAGCAAGAATCATCAAGATGAAGTTCAACAGAAGATTACCTGGTACAGATGGACGAACACTGGGACGATTCAGGTATGACGCTCGTTCCGTTCCCTCCTCTCGTGATTTGAAAGCTCTGCTTCTTCTTGTTCGCGAATCCTCTTCTTTCTCCTTCTGATAATTGTTACTGTTGTTGTAATTGCGTTGAATCGTTGTTGATTATTCTTGATGGATTTGCAGATTAGGGCTTGTGGATCGTGTTGTTGAAGTTGTGAATTGGATTATGTGAAATTGACGCACGAGTTCTTGAATTTTGTTGTCGATGCAGGTTTACGTCAATTGAAGATGATAGAGTTTTGGAGATTGCAAGTTCTTCAAGTTACCGGTTGCTTGCGATTACGAGGCGATGGCGAAGGTCGCTGGTGAAGGTTGATGAAGCTTGTTGGTGTGTGATTGAGGAGTAGAGGTTTCTACAGAGGATTGAAGAAGACGAATTGAAGATGATGCATAGGGGATCGAATATTGAAGATGATTCCCGAGTTGAGAGAAGATTTTCTCTGGTTTTCTTCTGTTAGAAAATGGTGAATGAATTTTGGTTAGGAAGTTATGTTCTCTGTTTTTGAAAGTTGGAGAATTGATGAAGATGGAGAGAGATTAGAGATTGGAGATTGGTTAGAACAATTGGAAGAATGAATTTTTTCTGTTAGAGGTTCTTAGGAGAGTTTCTGTTAGAAGAGTTTCTGTTAGAATCTTAGGGAATTGTTAGAAGGATGGTTGTTAGAGGGAGATTGTGTTATCAGTTGGGTTTTTTCCGTCATGATTAGTTTTGGAAGCCTTTTTGTTAGATGGTTTTTTAGTTTCGTTCGAAGTGATTTTTTGAACTGTTATGTAATGATTTTTTTCTGGTGTACAATTTTCTGGTGTAATGAACTAAATCAACCATGCTGCTATGTCATTATTTTTCCTGAACTGCTGCTGTTATTCTTTGTAAATTTTCCTGGTGTGAAATGAGGCTGTTACTAACCTTTTCTAAGCAGAATTGAAAAATATGCATAATTGGTACCACCAAATAAAAGCAATTGGGGACGTTTCATTTGTCTCACATAGAAACAATGCATACACGTGATTTCAAAATCGCTGCTCATCTTCCAATATGCAATCAAGGAATAGGGCGGTCTGTTTCACGTGAAGCATACATAATATTGCACTGTCCGTAACAGTCAACACTATCTTGATTTCCAAACAATCTTAATTCTCATGTATTGCACTGATAATTTCGGCGGAAAATAACTCCAATGAGCAAGACTAGTATATTTCAAACATTCCAAGTACAACAGGATATGGTGCGAGAACCTTGGGCATAATGTACTCCAAAAATCAATCCAAATTAGAGATATCATATGTGACACGCAAAGAAATCGAGCCATCGGGATTGATTTCGACTAAATTTGGATTTTGGATATAGAAAATGATTATTTGTAAAGTGAATGAGAATGGATTTTAGTTCTATAATGGACATTAAAATGGTTTTAAAGTGGATATGGTTAATGGCTTGAAAAAATGGTTTATGATATGGAGTGGATACGGATTTACAAACTTGTATTTTGAATCCCAAATATCCTAAAGCGCTGACCCAATCCAAATTCAAATTCAAATACTCAATGAGTTCCGCCTCGAATCAACTTCAATCTATACACAATGAACAATAAGCAACTGAGAGAATAATTCTGTCCTGATCACAATATAAATCCACAACTGGATCTCATGTCAAGATGCCTTTGCCATGAACCCTAACCACCATCTTCAATTGATGAATGTCAGCCAAGTCGCACAAAAGATAAGAAACCATGATCCCATGTCTCAGGAACACATGCAAATGAATGAATATGAGTTATGACCTAATGAAGATGAAAATGAGAAAGGAACATAAGCCAGAAATAAGAGGGCAAATTTTGCGGTATTACAACTGCCCCTATTCAATCAACTGTGAATCTGAATGGATGGAAGCAACGACTATCAGGAATTCAAGATACATAGGGATTGAATACAAAAATAATCGAGAAAATTTGCACTGTGAACGAAGAAGAAGAAGGATATAAACCCTTCTGGAAGCATCATTAAAAAACTGCATAGATTGATACGAAGTGTATCAAAATAAGGATAAGGACGATTATCAATGACCATACGGACGAGTAGGGAAAGAAAACACGAACGAGTGTTGAAGGACACAGACGAGTGTTGAAGGTCAATACGGACGAGTATTGAAATATGAGGTTCAAGCACAGACGAGTGCTGGAAGGACACGGACGGGTGTTACAGGTCAATACGGACGAGTATTGCAATAAGAGTTCAGACACGGACGAGTGTTGAAAGGACACGGACGAGTGTCAAAGGTCAACAATGCGGACGAGCACTGGACAATCATCAAAGGAACACGACGAGTGACCAAGTCAATGATACGGAAGAGTATCGGACGATGATTAACAAGATACAGACGAGTATCTCAAAAGTTAATACGGACGAGTATTGGCTAAAAAGTTCAGACACAGACGAGTGTTGAAAGGACACGGACGAGTCTCAAAGGTCAACGACGCGGACGAGCATCAAACAATCATCAAAGGAACACGACGAGTGACCAAGTCGACGATACGGACGAGTATCGGACGATGATTAACAAGATACAGACGAGTATCTTAAAAGTCAATACAGACGAGTATTGGCTAAAAAGTTCAGACACAGACGAGTGCTGAAAGGACACAGACGAGTGTCAAAGGTCAACGATGCGGACGAGCATCGGACAATCATCAAAGGAACACGACGAGTGACCAAGTCAACGATACTGACGAGTATCGGATGATGATTAACAAGATACAGACGAGTATCTTAAAAGTCAATACAGACGAGTATTGGCTAAAAAGTTCAGACACAGACGAGTGCTGAAAGGACACGGACGAGTGTCAAAGATCAATACAGACGAGTATTGAAATAGGCAGTTCCAACACGGACGAGTGTTGACAGGTTAAAACAAAAGACAACTCTACTGGGGATTGAAACGTTAAATCGAACACAGACGAGCGTTAGGGGAACACGGATGAGTGTATAAAATCAACACGGATGAAGTATTGAGGAACAACAAGAGGGCACAGACGAGTGTCAAAAGAACACGGACGAGCGTTGAAAGGACACGGACGGATGTCCAAAGTCAATACAGACGGGTATTGAATTAACCCCGTATGATCAAGTGTTGGAAGCTTTTCTGAGGTTGCATGACAATGTTTAGTCTGTGAATTGCTCTGGCTTGCAGGTAATTGGTTGAACTTGGCTTATGTTCGCATGCATATGTTTGAATTTTTCCATGGCGTAATGCTCCATCTCAATGGAAATGCTACGCGTTTTGAGGATGCTATGCGTACTATATGCAAAATGCAAAGAGGTCATCAGCAGAATAAATGCTGGGGAAAGGTAAGTAACTCCGTTGGGGAATAATGAGCTTACAACAAACTCTGCTGGGGGGAACCACTTCAGAGCGTCTCGTGTTATGGGATGTTTCTTAAGAGAATTTTATAGAAGATCCAACATCTCCCAACTCTTAAACAAAAACTGAAACTTGAGCCAAGATGCGGTAATTGAGAGGTTACTCTACTGGAGATAATAGATTTGGAACACCTCCTGCTGGGGAATTTTCAAAATGCTCCATGCTTGGGATGGTCAACCTCTTGCTCTTGCCCCATGATACCAGACTGATCTGAAAAAGACGTCCCAGGAGGATTTTACAGAAGATTCGACATCTCCAAACTCCTGGACACTTACTGAGTCTTGAACATTAGCTGCAAGGCCATTCTGCTGGGGAATTTGCAACCGTTATCGACACAGAAAAGCTTGTAGCTGTTGGCAGTACTGAATAGGAGAATCGACTTAATAAGATACAACCCTGCCCATTTGAAACCGACTTGTTAATATCGAATCGTCGTGCGCGACCGTCGGCCAGACGATGGATTCAATGAGTAAACGTTGTGACAAAAAAGTGAAATGATAATCTTCTTCTGAACATGCTGGCTACAGTACTACCATTTGACGATATTGCTGGGGATCATGAAGCTCTGTAAATACGCTGGGGATGACCACCTCCCGGAAGTACTTTCCTGCTAAGGAACCGTCTCTGCTTGGGGGGAACGATCATTGGAGCTTCGTAAAAGGATGCCCACCTGTTTGGAGGGGAAGATCAAACCATCTCTACCCTGTCTAGGGACTCAAACTCTTGCTGGAGAAAGGCAAATCTAACTCCGGTTGGGGAAACCAAACCTTATGTCTCTCACTAGAAAGGATACTTTGTCGAGGACAATGTCGTCTTGGCTATTTCTGCCGGGGGCAACTAGCAATGCTAATACCTCACTGGGGAACGATACCCTATGGCGCCTTGCCGAGGAAGAGAAAGTCCATGTTGGGAACTACTTTGGCGCTTCACACTTCTACTGATCGACTGCATGCCAGATATCACAAGTGAACTCCCGACTTGCCTCGTACCACATGGTTTATTGGGAAAAATCGTCTCAAGAGGATTTTACAGAAAACCTGGCATTCAAAATACCCCAGGGTATTCAAACTCTCGGAGAGATTTATAGATCTCGACGTAACTGCCCCAGACTGCATAAAGTATGAAGGGATTTGTCTCGACAAAATTCGTAAAGATTTGAAATACTCTGCCCCAGTATACTGAATCTTGAAGAGGTGCTTTTGATTAACCGTCTTTTGGAGTAGGATAGCTTCTCGTGCTCTTGAGGTGGCCTGCCCCGATATAATCCTTGCAGTGATTTTGCCCCTGACTGATCTTGGAGAGATTTGTCAACTTGAGCTGATTGCCCATATTACCCGTTTGTGGAGAGATTTATCGGATCTCGACATAATTGCCCCAGTTTGAATGCTTTTGGAGAGATTCAACGGATCTCAACATGATTGCCCCCAGTTTGGCTGAACTTTTAGAGATTTCTCGACGTGACTGCCTATGATTGACTGCTCTCTGAAAAGACTTTCTCAACATGACTGCCCCAGCTTGGCTACACCGTGATTACCCCAGATTAGATGAATCTTGGAATAGCTTGCCCATTTGGCGTGATCGTTTAATGGCTTGCCCCTGCTCAACGAAGTCTTCGGGCGTTTGCATCTCATCTTGATCAATCTTTCCATTGTAGAAACTTTCCTGATGTCCTGTCCTTACTCGCAAGTAAAACTGATCGATTTGAAAATGACAATTTTAATGCAATGCATATGACAGTTTTGAGATCCAAGTCTGTTCACTGGAAAAATATGGTGACATATAGTGAACGAATCACTTATCTGAATGTCACATCGATACCACCATGAATGGTAAGAAAGATCCTCTTGGGAGTCAGAACTGACGCGATATTAACCGAAGTATGCTTTCGAAACAACCCTGCTTCAATTAGGTATTTTAAAGGTTGTAACGTTGCCTGGTTCACGGTTTGAGAAAGAAGGGATATAAGGCTCAAAGTTTTATTTTAACCCACCCATTCTTCTTGAAGTTCTCCAGTCCTACGTTCAGCTAATTTGCACAAGCGCTCGCCTCTCAAAAAGATTTTGTGATCTTTAAGGAACCCAAGAAACTGATAACTTGAGACCCAATGAGGTTTTGGAGTAACAGTCACCCCTTTTGTCTTTTGCTCGTAGTCACACAACTTTGTTCTTGCCCGAGGATTTTCTTTTGGAATGCCTTTGTTTTTCACTTTCTCATTCTTTTGCTTTTTGATCCCTAATTTTTGCCTGGACTGATTCTTTTGAATCTTTAGATTTTGAAGTCCAGCGGGATGCCCTGACTTTTGCCTAAGTCGCTTGTT
Source organism: Lathyrus tuberosus (assembly GCA_022829125.1). Classification (NCBI taxonomy): domain Eukaryota; kingdom Viridiplantae; phylum Streptophyta; class Magnoliopsida; order Fabales; family Fabaceae; genus Lathyrus; species Lathyrus tuberosus. The sequence goes on from JALAZF010000103.1 coordinate 6,927,022, forward strand.
TTCAAGTTTCGACTTAGCGGGCTTTTTTTTCTTTTTTCTTTTTTTTTATTCCTTTTTTTTTTCGGAACAAATCGTGTGACACTGGCTTGTCTTGACTTTGTTGAAAGGGTTGTGACTGCCTCACTCCTTGATTGTTGATGGATAACCATTGTGGTTTCTCATCTCTTGACCTCTTGACGGTGGAACATAAGGTAATGGATCCTCAGATGCGCACTTCTTTTGAAATTTGAACGCTTGGTCAAATTAATTGACACCTACCTTGCCCCAGGTTAAGATTGAGGGTTTTTTCATACGAAAAGAAACTCCTACTTCAAGACTCAAAGGGGTTAACGAAGGTCTATCTCCCTTATGTCTCCAGTGTTTGGGGATTTGAAACAATGTCTGTACATCATCAGCAGGGTTTTTATTCAAAAGCATACAATCATAAGTTTTTGCGTCTTCGATTTCGTCATCCTTCCTAGGCTCCTGCTTAAACAAGCATATGATATCGATAAAAAATATGAGTGAACACGACTTGATTTAATCATAACATGCATATTCATTTCATTACCATTATCAATTAAAAACAAACAAGTTTTACAAATGAGTTCGCACTTTAACAGAAAAGAAAATACAAATGCAAAGAAATGACATGATATATTGATTGCCAGCTTCGAGGAACTGGGACTTTCCAAGCATGATTCGCTAATGAGCTAGCCGTCTTCAGAATTGCTCTTTGAAGTCACTCTGATAACCACCTGCACAACTGCTCTCGGTGCCTTCTTCCATAACTTGGACTGATGGACCCACCTCCCTTACAACCTTCAGTTGAATGCCTCCGTGTTCCAGTATGGTAGTCACAACGGGCGTCGACATCAAAACCTGGTGGGTAATGGAAAAGGCATTGGCTTCAATTTCTTCGACACTATTAATCCACCTTTAATCAAATCTTGCAATATCCGACTGTACGACATTGGCAACTGAGTGAAATGCCTCTCGGCTTTCTTGGTCTTTGTTAGGCGTGCTGAGGCGACTGACGGCGATATGACCGTTGATTCTGAGGACTGACAACTGATGCACTTTCATTAGCTTGGAAGTTCGAGACGTCTTGCATCTTTCCATACTTGAGCAGGCTCTCGATACGTTCTCCCACCATTACCAGGTCAGAAAATTTTGCTGCCCTATTGACAATCATCTTTTCCAAGTACGTACCTTGCAAGGTATCCGTGAACTAATCTACCAATTCTCTATCCGAAAGTGGTGGTTGAACACGAGTAGCTAACTCTCTCCATCTCTGAGCATACCCTCTGAATTATTCATTATCTGCTTGAGACAATTCTTGCGAATGCAGTCGGCTGTGAGCCATGTCAAGATTATAGTGGTATTGCTTCACGAAGGCGTTGGCTAAATCTGACCATGACTGGATGCAACCACTCTTTAACTGCATATACCAATACACTGATGCCCCACTCAGACTGTCTTGGAAACATTGAATCATGAGTTTGTCGTTGTGGACATAAGAGGTCATTCTTCGGTAAAACATCACCAAACGTTGCTTTGGACAACTATTCCCTTTGTACTTCTCAAACATCGGTGTCTTAAACTTTGGTGGCAACACAAGGCCAAGCACCAGACACATGCTCGAAGCATTCAAATCAAGAGTCTCACGCCTCTCTAGGGCTTCGGTTTTCTCGTCCAATACACAGTATTTTTCGTCATCAACAGATCGCGGATCCTTAGGCTTCATCTTTGGAACTACCCCTTGGACATCTGGCACAGAGAATGCAAAACTGTTATAATCAGCATCATCGAGAGAAGATGAATGTCTGCCTCGGACAAAAGGATGTCCTCGCATAACTTGATTCTCAACAGGGATTTACACCGGCTGATCTTGAGCAACATTGTTCATTGGAGGTGGAATGACATTCTCAATTCTCTAAATATTGGCCCCTCCCCTTGTCATGGCGGCCACAACTTCCATTAGTTGGTCCAACTGAGTTTTCATCAATTCAACATCGGGCCTGGTCACAAGCTGATTCGGCTCTTTTGAGTTCATGATGCTCCCAAAAGTTAATTCCAGTCCAATACGAAAGTCGGGAAACCAACTACAAGTCAAGTCAAAGGATGGATGAGCTCACTGGTCAAGCCTGGCGAAAGATATGCAGAATGATGCAAGATGCAAATGCAATGCAATAATATGAATGCAATAAGACATGGGATCAAAGTTTCCATATAGTCTGAATAAGTGATGTGCTGTGCCGATGAATGAATAAGTTCACAGGTCTGCTCTGAAGAGAAATACCAGAATACCAAAATATCCGAATAATCAGAATGCCAGAATATCGGCATAATCAGAATACCAGAATAATCAGAATACCAGAATGCCAGAATATCGACATAATCAGAATACCAAAATGCCAGAATATCGGCATAATCAGAATACCAGGATAGTCGCAATGTCAGAATACCATAATACCAGGCTGATGAGTCCACACTGATAGGAAAACCAGAATACCGGGTAGGTTGAAGGTCAAGGTTACCTGCAAACCTGTAAACAACCCGCCCCTCTCACATGTGGGTACTAAGGTCCTCAGTATCCCGGGCTCTCAGGTCGAGAAATGATGATACGTTCACCATTTCTGGTTTGGCATCATCATCAATCGAGGAGGCCTCAACTGATTCTCCAAAATGAAAGGTCCTCAGCTTCTGGCACTGAGGTCGAGAAGCAATAGTACATTCATCCCTCGGGGTACAGTACTATCGCCAATCGAGGAGTGCCTCCACTGATTCTCTTTCAAAATGGACATCCTATAGTAAGTTCTCAGCATTAGGTCCTCGGATCGAGAATATGCAATGGGTTTGCCACAGAACGTGGTCTGCCACTGTCACATCTCGGGAGGAGTGCCGTTACTGAGTCCTCGGGAATGGTCACCAGAGTCGACGATTCCTCCAGAGAATATCTACTGGCCTGTATAGGGCATATAATAGCAGATAGCTCCGGATAGAACCTCGTCTGGTTGTAGGTCTCGTGAACACCCACACGTGGTAAAGCACCACGGGAGCGACACGTCCACCCACACTAATACCTAGGTGTATGCTCAAGCCTGGGTAGTGGGCTTATCTCTCAGAACACCCTGCCCGTCAAATAGAAAAACCAGCACAGTCCAGCATAATAATGAAATGCAAATGCAATAAATGCGGTAAAACAGTAAAGTACAGTAAAGCAGTGATACAGTAAATAGAAATACAGTACAACAATAAATACAGCAAAATAAAGCACCACAAAAACACCCAAAGCAATAAAACAAACAAGCGCTAGGATTAACTCGCTAAGGAAACCAGAGATTCTGGGTTCGATCCCCAGCAGAGTCGCCAGCTGTCGCTCCCGGGATTTTCATCCTAGTACAAATGTGAAAGTGGCACCAAAATAGAGTCGTCAGCAATGTGTATTTATCCCAAGAGAGGGAAAGGAAACACTGCATAAACCTGAAGGAAGGAAAGAGCATGGTCTTGCGACCAAGAGAACTGGGTTCGGGAGTCGGTTACGCGAGAGGAAGGTATTAGCACCCCCTCGCGTCCATCGTACCCGATGGGATTCACGTTTGCTTGTCTCGATCAAAGGGTGTCGTCGTCTGGAGCTCCACTGCTACAAGACTGGAGAAGGAATGGGAACGGAAAAGAATGGAGAAACGAAGAAGAAAAGAAAAAGAAGTGACTCGATAGGACGTCCTAGGAGTCCTAGGCCTACGTATTCGCTCGGGATCGGGAAAATCAGAGTCAACGTAGTTCAGACACGAACTAGGGGGAGGTTGCTCGCCAAGACATCGTCGTCTTGTGCCTACGTACCCTCAATATAACCAGAGAGAGGAAATCAGAGCAGCCGTAGTTCGACTTACGGGTCAAAAAGAGACAAAGAGGTGATAAAGAAAGGTTGTGAAAGAAATGTGCTCGGAGAGATCTCGCGCGATCTCCTGCCTACGTATCTCACTCGCACGCGAGAATCAGAGCGACGTAGTTCCCCTCACCTAGGGAAAATTGCTTGTGTTTTTTAGGGAACGACTAATGTTCTAGCTCAGGTGTTGCAGCTCGCTGTATGGAGACTTAGGCGTTACCGTCTTGCGAGAGAACAAGGAGAAGCACGTTCGTACGTCGAGAGTGAGTGAGATGAGAAGAGAATTCCCGAAGGAAAGACGTTATTGTTTGTTCTTGTCTTTTAGAAAGAAGTGTTTTAATTGTTTTTGTTTGTAACTTGCATTGCACCCAAGTCTACAACATAGGAACGAATACGTCGTGTATCGTCCCCCAACAGGACGTACACTAAGTACCCTAGAAGAATGAAGGGAGACCCCCCATTATTCACTTCCCACATATAAGGCTCATGCGCAATACTTGTTTAACCTTTATTATGTGTTTTATAACGATTATGAGATGAGAAAGAGAGACTCAAAGTTTGAAAGAAAAATGCTAAGGGGAAACTAGGTCCTAATGTTAGCATGCAAAGATTGATCCTATGGTTGAGGTAAGAAAGGGAATTCTACCTAATGTTAGCATACATGGATTGCTATCCTAATGTCTCTCCTACCTCTGACTTAATAAAAAATTAAGTGGAGCGAGGAATCCTACGGGATCATGTCATCAGACAAGTAAACACAGGATAAATCAATCACAAAATGAACTAAAAGCGATGAAAGAGTAAACCATGTCAATAAACAGTCATGTCGAACAATCAAAGTAAAAAAGGGGAAGCTTTAGCCGAGGGGTCATATCAACCGAGGCAAACAAGCTAGCTGTGGGAAATAGGGGTACTCACCCAATGGTATCGAGAACCATGGAGAGCAGAAAAGAAGGGGAAGATGTGAATAAGATCACATAAGCATCAACATTGGTCAATGCGAGCTAAAGACAAAGCGTGGGGGTTGGTTACGAACCCTATCTTCCACTTGACTGACTCGATAACAGGAGCAGGTGGTGTCCAGAGCTTCAATCATGTAATGAGAGCTAAGAACGACTCAACTAGAATAACGGGGGTTGATTGCGAACCCTACCTTCCGTCAATTGCCTCCTTGGAGGTCCTACCAGGGGAAATGTGAATGGGATGCCTCATAGAGGTCTTCAGGCACAATATTAAACAATCACAAACAGAGCCTCCTTAGAGGACTTCCATCATTGCCGGTCAAGTGGCACGGACTCCCAATCCTACTTCTCATGGCATAAAAAGGAAAAATGCGGAATTAGTAAAAGAGAAGAGAAATGATACTGAACGGATATCAATCCGTAGCAACGCCAGCAAACTATAAGCAAACCGACAAGCTTCTAGTAACCTAGCATAAATGAGCAAAAGTGTTAGAAAGTGAAACGGGTCCGTGAAAGACATGGAACCAAATACTCTTAAGACAATAAAACAAGGTCATAAGCCATAAACAGCAGCAACAACAGCGCTCCAGCACCTGCATAGCTGTAAAAACTAGCAACAAGTAAAAACAGTCTATAACAACTACTATTTCCAGAGCAGAATGGGTGTATATGCAACCAGCCAGGATAACAACATTCTATAGCACTCTTTGTTCACAGCAGCTATGTATACAGCAGCTTCTACATTTAGCTAATCAAGTGTAAAACACTACAAAACAAACTCAAAGGTTAGTCCAAATTCAAATGGAAATTGTCAAATAGGAAGTAAATGAAATCAATACTAAATGTAAGCAACAATTAGTCAAAAATCTATGCAAACATATTAAGGACTATTAACAAAGTTACCAAATGAAACTATTATGAAAATATTAACACTAAAACCTATGTTTAGTCAATGTTAGAACTAAGTCAAACCAAACTATATCAATATCAATTGGTTCAAAGTTAATTCTAATGAACAACTAACGGACAATTAGTGACCAATTAAGCCAAAAACATGTAGCGCGATTAAGCAAAAACAATTAATGCCATTAAGCAAAACAATTAGTAACCACTTAGGCAACAACAATTAATAAGCAATTAAGCTAAAAAAACAATTAGTGACATTAAGCGAAAATTAATTAGTGAACAATTAAACTAAAAACATGTAGTGCGATTAAGCAAAAACAATTAGTGCAATTAAGCTAAAAATGAGTAGTGAGCAACTAGTGGACAAAACAATTATCGAGCAATCAAGCCAGAAACGATTAGTGAACCATTAAGCAAAAACATCAATTAGGATATGATGAAACCAAAACAATCGTCCGAAAACAATGATCGAAATCCAATGCCAATTAGTCGAATTAAAACTAACAACTACTAAACAAAATTACAAGTCCATGAGAGTCAATGTTAATCAAGATTAAATTGTAATCCAAAAAAATCTAACTAAAGTCAAGATTAGATTACTAAATGAAAATTAATATCTAATCGAAATTAGTTCGAAAACAATTCTAAAGTCAATATCTAAATCGAATTGAAATTAGAGTCTAAACAAAAGTTAATAGAAATTATCTTCTAACAACTAATCCTACATCAAGAGCAATATCTAGTTAAAGTTCTTAATTTGAGTTTTCAATTTCAAATCAAGAATTAACACAAAAATTAATCCCTAGAACTAAACCTAAAGATCTACATCAAATTCAATTTCACAATACTAAACTAGTTTTAAAATAATAAAAATCTGCATCAAAGTCCAAATAATATAGCAATTACAAGGGTGCAGACCTGATTAGGTGGGTGTGAAATCACGAGCCCAAATGCACACAGCTTGTACCAGGGGGTGCGAGTGAAATTTGTGGTGTGAACAGCATTTTCATGGTACAGGGAGAAGTCCAAATGGGCCAGCAAAGCCCGGTCTACTACCACATGGAGATTACTACTTCAGAAAACCCTAGATGACTCCATTCTCTCCTCGCCGCTTTCCTTGCTTCTTCGTTCTCCTTCCCTTTCAATTTCACACACTCTCTTCTTCTTTTCCTGCGTCGTTCAACTTCTTCTTTTCCGATTTACCCTTCGTTCTCGGCTTAATTTTTTAGCTCTCCTTCTCCTTGCGACGTCTCTCTCACGCTCACCCGCTCGACATTCCTCTACATAACTCACCGCCGTGACACGAAGTTCAACAGAAGATTACCTGGTGCAGATGGACGGACGCTGGGACGATTCAGGTATGACGCTCGTTCCGTTCCCTCCTCTCGTGATTTGAAAGCTCTGCTTCTTCTTGTTCGCGAATCCTCTTCTTTCTCCTTCTGATAATTGTTACTGTTGTTGTAATTGCGTTGAATCGTTGTTGATTATTCTTGATGGATTTGCAGATTAGGGCTTGTGGATCGTGTTGTTGAAGTTGTGAATTGGATTATGTGAAATTGACGCACGAGTTCTTGAATTTTGTTGTCGATGCAGGTTTACGTCAATTGAAGATGATAGAGTTTTGGAGATTGCAAGTTCTTTAAGTTACCGGTTGCTTGCGATTACGAGGCGATGGCGAAGGTCGCTGGTGAAGGTTGATGAAGCTTGTTGGTGTGTGATTGAGGAGTAGAGGTTTCTACAGAGGATTGAAGAAGACGAATTGAAGATGATGCATAGGGGATCGAATATTGAAGATGATTCCCGAGTTGAGAGAAGATTTTCTCTGGTTTTCTTCTGTTAGAAAATGGTGAATGAATTTTGGTTAGGAAGTTATGTTCTCTGTTTTTGAAAGTTGGAGAATTGATGAAGATGGAGAGAGATTAGAGATTGGAGATTGGTTAGAACAATTGGAAGAATGAATTTTTTCTGTTAGAGGTTCTTAGGAGAGTTTCTGTTAGAAGAGTTTCTGTTAGAATCTTAGGGAATTGTTAGAAGGATGGTTGTTAGAGGGAGATTGTGTTATCAGTTGGGTTTTTTCCGTCATGATTAGTTTTGGAAGCCTTTTTGTTAGATGGTTTTTTAGTTTCGTTCGAAGTGATTTTTTGAACTGTTATGTAATGATTTTTTTCTGGTGTACAATTTTCTGGTGTAATGAACTAAATCAACCATGCTGCTATGTCATTATTTTTCCTGAACTGCTGCTGTTATTCTTTGTAAATTTTCCTGGTGTGAAATGAGGCTGTTACTAACCTTTTCTAAGCAGAATTGAAAAATATGCATAATTGGTACCACCAAATAAAAGCAATTGGGGACGTTTCATTTGTCTCACATAGAAACAATGCATACACGTGATTTCAAAATCGCTGCTCATCTTCCAATATGCAATCAAGGAATAGGGCGCTCTGTTTCACGTGAAGCATACATAATATTGCACTGTCCGTAACAGTCAACACTATCTTGATTTCCAAACAATCTTAATTCTCATGTATTGCACTGATAATTTCGGCAGAAAATAACTCCAATGAGCAAGACTAGTATATTTCAAACATTCCAAGTACAACAGGATATGGTGCGAGAACCTTGGGCATAATGTACTCCAAAAATCAATCCAAATTAGAGATATCATATGTGACACGCAAAGAAATCGAGCCATCGGGATTGATTTCGACTAAATTTGGATTTTGGATATAGAAAATGATTATTTGTAAAGTGAATGAGAATGGATTTGAGTTCTATAATGGACATTAAAATGGTTTTAAAGTGGATATGGTTAATGGCTTGAAAAAATGGTTTATGATATGGAGTGGATACGGATTTACAAACTTGTATTTTGAATCCCAAATATCCTAAAGCGCTGGCCCAATCCAAATTCAAATTCAAATACTCAATGAGTTCCGCCTCGAATCAACTTCAATCTATACACAATGAACAATAAGCAACTGAGAGAATAATTCTGTCCTGATCACAATATAAATCCACAACTGGATCTCATGTCAAGATGCCTTTGCCATGAACCCTAACCACCATCTTAAATTGATGAATGTCAGCCAAGTCGCACAAAAGATAAGAAACCATGATCCCATGTCTCAGGAACACATGCAAATGAATGAATATGAGTTATGACCTAATGAAGATGAAAATGAGAAAGGAACATAAGCCAGAAATAAGAGGGCAAATCTTGAGGTATTACACATCTATCCCTTCATCTTACCGTTTCATATTTATCATTGAGAAGAAAACAAACAAACTTAGCTAACGAGTATCGTGATTCGAATCAAGAGGTTCCCGTTGAGTACAACGGACATGAGGGGGTGCACGCACCTTCCCCTCACGTAACCGACTCCCGAACCCGGAATGTGGTTGCGACGACCATGTTCTTATCCTCCCTTAAAGGTTTTCTCGATATTTTCCTTTCCCTCTTTTGGGATAAATAAAGTTCGGTGGCGAATCTGTCGAACCGGTCCGCGCCTTTCACGCGAAGGGTTGTGTCTTCGATTAAGCGATTTTTTTGAGGTGCGACATGAGTCTGAGCCAAAAAAGCCACTCGTTTTTCCCTTTTGTTTGTTTATCCCACCTTGTCCCTAAGCCCCGTTACAACCATAAAAGCCCTAAAAAAGTGTGTGTTGTGTGCGTATGAGATGAAAATAGATGTTATTCAAGCTTATGAGTTGACTTTGCATGTTATGATTATTAAGTGTAAACACTTTAACCCGAGAGATTTGGTGAGAGTGTGAAAAGCTGACAGGTAAAAAGGTACTTTGATGTGGAAGTGTAGCGGAACGTCAAAAAAAAAATCGGGTAAGAAAGAAACGTTGAAAGGAAAGTGGAAAGAGAGTCGCGAAAGATCTCAACGGTATTGTGGTAAGATAATTTTAATTAATTCGGGGGTGACCTTTCTGCTGTCTCGAGCATTACTTGAGGACAAGCAATGAGATAAGTCTGGGGTTGTGATCGGTCACCATTTCTACTATGTTTTCGTCACTTATTCGACATTAATCCATAAAATCGGTAGCACTTTAATTGTCTTTTCATTGTTTTTCAATTCAATTTTACTTGTCGTATTTTATAATTTGTTGTTTTATTTCAATTATGTTGCGTTTTATGTTTTGGTTTGGTAGTTTTCAATGGTTTCAGGTCTGAGTGGAAAAGCCCAAAGGACTCGTGTGAAGAAAATGGAAGTTCCGGGGATTTAGAAGAGTTTTTGGAATAAAGCAGAGGATGCCTGGACCTAAAATTCAACAAACATGGAAACATATTGGGCAACTAAGTTCCTTGTCTGTACTATGTTGTAGTTCTCTTCATTAGCTTTCCGACGCTTCAAACGGGGACCAAAACAGACTTACGGATCAAAAGTTATAATCGAAACAATTTCGATTATAAAATCCAGCAAGCTGACACGGCCGGCAGTGTTGGCTGACACGGCCCGTGTCAGCTTTGACGCTGTTTTTCAGAATTGTTCCATATTTTCTCCCTATATTAAGTTGTGGGGGCACTTTGGGTATTTCCAATCGATCTGGGTGAATTGGGGCTACTTAGACTTGTTTTTGGGAAGTTAGAAGGACTTTGGATATTACGAACAAAGTTACGAATTTTATGCGATCAAGGGTTTTTGGAGAACGAAGATCATTCAACCGCGGAAGCTATTGAAGATCAAAGTGATCCAAATACTATTATAATGGTTGTTTCTTATATTTTTCTTGTTATTGTTTTTAGCTTGAACATGAGAGGCTAAACCCCCAATGCTAGGGGGTGTCCCTGAATTATGATGTATGAACCTATTTTGATTTAGTCAATGAGATTTTGTTTTCTTGTTTTAATCTTTTATTATGCAAATCATAAAATATTTGTTGCAATCGGTTAAATTGGGAACGGTTTACGATTAGGGATTTGGTCTGAAAAACCCAATCTATCATTTTGCATAATAACACTACGGTAGATATTGCCTAGGAATGGGGATACCCTGTAGTGACTTTTATAAACCTTGTCAGGACTATTGCTTGATGTTCTTTCTTGACCGCTAAGGAATTAGGGTCAAGGGAGAATATCAAAGGTTTTTCGATTAAGGAATTTAAGAAAAATATTATTAAGGTTTTGTAAAATTAAGGTTTGAGGCATTTCTCTTTGATTATAATTTAGGGTTCTTACTAAGCAATTTATACACATTTCCCTAGCATGTTTCATCATATTCGTAAAAAGCACTTTTTATTGTTCTGCTTATGTTATTTTGTTATTATAATTTTCTCAACCAAACAAACCCCAAAGAAAACTTTTGTTTAATTGAATTAGCATCCGCACTTACATTGACGCGCAGTCCTCGAGAGACCGACTCTGGGGATAACCCCAATTATTACTACATCGTTAAATAATACACTTGTTATTTATCGACCAAGTTTTTGGCGCCGTTGTCGGGGACGGCCAAATTATAAGTGTTGATTTTAATTCAATTGGAATTTTGTCACTCTGTGGCTAAAATTGATTCTTGTTATTTTTATTTTAAATTTTTATTTTAAATTTATAACTTTTGGGATTATTACTATTACTACTAATCTGCGTCTAACCTTTTATGCGAGGAGAATCCTCAGCAAATTTTCTTTTTGACGCAGAAATTGAAAGAACGTTACACGACAGGCGTAGGCAAGCACAACTTGCAGCGTCTGAAGCTGAACCTTCGGAGCACTCAAACTCAGGTTCAAAATCAGACAAAGATACAGTGACCATGGCTGCAGAGCAACCAACAGAGAGACTCCTCGGGGATTACGGAGCAGCACATACACCGGCTGGTCAGTTAACAATTGTGAACCAACTAGTGAATGTGACGAATTTTCAGCTGCATCCGAGCACCATCACTCAACTTGAGAGGAGACCTTTCACCGGAAAGGTCAATGAAGATGCCAACAAACATTTACAAAGGTTTTTGACTGTGAGCACCACTCTCAAGATTAAGGGACACACCGAGGAAGCAAAAAAGCTGAGAATGTTTCCTTTCACTCTTTCAGAAGATGCTGAAGAGTGGTTCTACTCGTTACTGGCTGGGAGTATTACCACTTGGGAAGAGATGGAGAAGGCATTTTTGAATGAGTATTTTCTGGCCTCTGTTTATATCTGAAAAAGATATGATATTGTGAACTTTAAACAGAAGGACGGAGAATCTCTCGGAGATGCATACAAGAGGTTCAAGAAGGTTTTGGTAGCCTGTCCGACTCACAACATGGATCAAACTGAGTAGATGTAGGTGTTCGTTAATGGCCTCCGAATGAAAACTAAGCAACTTATTGATACAGCTGCTGGTGGATCATCCAACATCACCACCGCGACTGGTATCAAGAAAATTATTAAAGCTATTGCAGCCAACAGACATTTGGAGCTATATGATCGAAGTGTGAGTAAATATGAGGATGTGGTTGACTTGAAGTTGAATAATCAGGTTGTGAAGGTAGAAGATCAGATTGCTGCGGAAGTTGAAAGAAGGTTGAAGGCTATGAAAGTGGGTACTCAAAGTGTGGCACAAGTTCAAACCGCTCAACCCATGAGTTGTGAGATCTGTAGTGGACCCCATTACACTGCACATTGTGTTGCGACTCCATAACAAATTGAAGAGATAAAATTCATGAAGCAGAATAATCCCTACGCTCAAACTTATAATCCAGGGTGGAAGAATCATCCTAACTTCTCCTGGAAAGATCAGAATCAACAACAATACCCACAACAGCAACAAGCTCCCCAAAAAGCACAATGGGAGATTGCCATTGAGAAGATGGCAGCTCATAACATGCAATTTCAGGAAGAGACCCGGAATAGCTATAGGAATACCACAACCTCTATAAAGAATCTGGAGGTTCAATTGGGCCAGATAGCTCAACAAGTTGCAAATTCTCAAGCACCAGACGCCCTCCCAAGCGCCACCATACCAAATCTGAAGATTCATGAGAATGTCAATGTTGTTACAACAAGGAGTCAGGAAGTTGCAGAAGAAGAAGCCAGACCAACCGAAGAGAAAAGAAAAGAAGCGGTTAAACCTAAGATCAAGTTACCGTACCCTTTAAGAGTGACAAAGAAGGAGATACCAGAAAAAGACTTGGAGAAATTCAACTCATTGGTCAAAAACTTAGAGATTAATATGCCCTTCTTTGAAGCACTTGAGCAAATGCCTCTATATAAGAAATTCATGATGGAGGTCATTGGGAAAAAGAAGCCTAGTGGAAAGGAGGTAAAGAGCCTAATTGAGAAGAGTAGTGGGGGATAGCAAGGTAGGAGAATTCCAATCAAGCGGAAAGATCCTGGTTCTGTATCAATCCCCTGTACCATAAAGGACAGAACTTTTAAGAAGGTCTTGATTGATTCGGGTACTAGCGTGAGTCTCATGCCCCTCTCAATTTTCAAAAAGCTGGGTATAAAGAAAATAAGTGAAACAGGAACAAATTTGAAGTTTGCTGACCTCACAACCAAGCGGTCATACGACTTAGCAGAAGATGTGCTTGTGACTATTGATAACTTCACATATCCAGTAGACTTTGAGATCATTGATCTACCTGAGGATGAGGAGACGACTATCATAGTGGGTCGACCATTCTTGATGACTAGTCGGTGCAGTGTGGATATTGAGGCTGGTACTTTAACCTTGAAATATTTTGAGGAAGAAGTAACCTTGAAAGTGTTGGAATTCGAGAAGCAAGGTCAAGAGGAAAGAAATCACCCCGCAGTTGGAATGATCCGAACAGTGGGAAAAAGCAATATCTCAAAACCACTTCTTGAAAAAGTCTCTGGAATAATCCATCGGGTTGCAGCATCTGAGTCATCTATTGCACCCAGCAAGACTCCAACATCCAGTCAAGAAGTCAATAAGAGGAAGAAACATCAAAGGAAGAAGAGAAAAAGCATCAAAGGAAGAATGTGGAAGTTGGATGTGAGTTGAATCACAATGTAGCTCTTAGTCCTGAGTCTGACCGATGTTCTGTTGCGGAAAGGTCAAGCAACAAAACGTGTAAGCTGAAGTACCCCCCATAGCATTGGGGAGTAACCCGTCGAGCCATGCGACGTTAAATGAAGTGCTTCGTGGGAGGCAACCCACGAGTTTTATTTCTAAGAGTTTCTTTTGTTTTTGTTGTGTTTCAGGTTTAACTAGGTATACTCACAATCTTTCACGGGAGAGAAAAAAATTTTTACAGTAGGCTGACACGGCCCGTGTCAGCCCTACTGTAGCAAAAAAACAGTAGGCTGACACGGCCACCCGTGTCAGATGACACGGCCCGTGTCATCCCTACTGAAGAAAAAAATTAAAAAAAAAAATTTTCTTCTTTTTTCGTGGATTGAGGACAGAATCCTGACACGGTCCGTGTCTGGCAAGCGTTCAGTTTTTATAATTTTGTCCCTCCGCAGTGAGGCTCTGTGAGTTTCCCCCTCTAGCTTGTTCTAAAACATTGAGGTCAATGTTTAGTTCAAGTGTGGGGGGGGGGGTTATTGCTTTCAGTATTTTTATTTATGTTATTTCATCTTTGTACCGTTGATTGGTGTGTTTTGTATTTCGTGTGTTACAGATTGAAGGTATTTGTGCCGGATGAATGATGAGGCTTGTAGTTAGTGGATGAGAAGACGCAACCCATACTTGATCTCCAGGAAACCCCTGAAAGTTGGTACTGCTGAAGTGAATGATTAGACGTGACTTTCTGACACCGGACTGATGCGGGAGTATTGTGCACCCGAGACGGAGATGAAGCTACATCACACGAAAAGTACCTTGAAACCTGTAAGCTATACCAAACATGGTGAGGATCATAAAAAGCCAAACACATTATCATCATGAGAGTTCTCCAGGTATGTCTCTGTCACTTTTAGTTTGCGTACTTATCTGTTGGAATTTCAATGCACACGTATACACACTGAGGCACTTGTTTATTTTTAACCCTGAGCCTTTCCAGCCATCCCTTTTTTATGTTATCCTTCGTTAACCCCCCTCGAGCCTTCTTCCCTTTATTTGTTTATTAACCGCATAATTAAACCATGAGCCCAAACACTCCCTCACCCTGCTCACATAAGTGTTGTTGATTTTTGATCTGTGAAAAATTCTAAGTTTGGGGTTGGGATACATATAAGAACTAGGTAAGTGCAAAAAGAAAAAAAAAGAATAGTTTTGAAAAAGAAAAAAAAAAGAGAAAAGAAAGAAGAAAGCACTTACTTAGAGGAGGATTTAGTTTGAAGAATTCAAAAATTAAGCTCAAAGAAACAATTGAGTAGAAACTAAAGAATCCTAGCAAAATAGTGCCCGATACCCTTGATTGTGAAATAAAACAAATAACACAGTGATAAGAATGACGACACTGAGTCTGAGCCAAAAAAACCACTCGTTTTCCCCTTTTGATTGTTTATCCCACCTTGTCCCTAAGCCCCGTTACAGCCATAAAAGCCCTCAAAAAGTGTGTGTTGTGTGCGTATGAGATGAAAATAGATGTTATTCAAGCTTATGAGTTGACTTTGCATGCTATGATTATTAAGTGTAAACACTTTAACCTGAGAGATTTGGTGAGAGTGTGAAAAGCTGACAGGTAAAGAGGTACTTTGATGTGGAAGTGTAGCGGAACATAAAAAAAAATCGGGTAAGAAGGAAACGTTGAAAGGAAAGTGGAAAGAGAGTCGTGAAAGATCTCAACGGTATTGTGGTAAGATAATTTTGATTAATTCGGGGGTGACCTTTCTGTTGTCTCGAGCATTACTTGAGAACAAGCAATGAGATAAGTTTGGGGTTGTGATCGGTCACCATTTCTACTATGTTTCCGTCACTTATTCGACATTAATCCATAAAATCGGTAGCACTTTGTTTGTCTTTTCATTGTTTTTCAAATCAATTTTACTTGTCGTATTTTATTCTCGAATTTTATGATTTGTTGTTTTATTTCAATTATGTTACGATTTATGTTTTGGTTTGATAGTTTTCAATGGTTTCAGGTCTGAGTGGAAAAGCCCAAAGGACTCGTGCGAAGAAAATGGAAGTTCCGGGGATTTAGAAGAGTTTTTGGAATGAAGCAGAGGATGCCTGGATCTAAAATTCAACAAAAATGGAAACATATTGGGCAACCAAGTTCCTTGTCTGTACTATGTTGTAGTTCTCTTCATTAGCTTTCCGACGCTTCAAACGGGGACCAAAACAGACTTACGGATCAAAAGTTATGATCGAAACAATTTCGGTTATAAAATCCAGCAAGCTGACACGGCCGGCAGTGTTGGCGGACACGGCCCGTGTCAGCTTTGACGCTGTTTTTCTGAATTTTTCCATATTTTCTCCCTATATTAAGTTGTGGGGGCACTTTGGGTATTTCCAATCGATCTGGGTGAATTGGGGCTACTTAGACTTGTTTTTGGGAAGTTAGAAGGACTTTGGACATTTACGAACAAAGTTACGAATTTTATGCGATCAAGGGTTTTTGGAGAACGGAGATCATTCAACCGTGGAAGCCATTGAAAATCAAAGTGATCCAAATACTATTGTAATGACTGTTTCTTATCTTTTTCTTGTTATTGTTTTTAGTTTGAACATGAGAGGCTAAACCCCCAATGATAGGGGGTGTTCTTGAATTGTGATGTATGAACCTATTTTGATTTAGTCAATGAGATTTTGGTTTCTTGTTTTAATCTTTTATTATGCAAATTATAAAATATTTGTTGCAATCGGTTAAATTGAGAACGATTTACGATTAGGGATTTGGTCTGAAAAACCCAATCTATCATTTTGCATAATAACACTACGGTAGATATTGTCTAGGAATGGGGATACCCTGTAGTGACTTTTATAAACCTTGTCAGGACTATTGCTGGATGTTCTTTCTTGACCGCTAAGGAATTAGGGTCAAGGGAGAATATCAAAGGTTTTTCGATTAAGGAATTTAAGAAAAATATTATTAAGGTTTTGTAAAATTAAGGTTTGAGGCATTTCTCTTTGATTATAATTTAGGGTTCTTACTATGCAATTTATACACCTTTCCCTAGCATGTTTCATCATATTCGTAAAAAGCACTTTTTATTGTTCTGCTTATGTTATTTTGTTATTATAATTTTCTCAACCAAACAAACCCTAAAGAAAACTTTTGTTTAATTGAATTAGCATATGCACTTACATTGACGCGCAGTCCTCGAGAGACCGACTCTGGGGATAACCCCAATTATTACTACATCGTTAAATAGTACACTTGCTATTTACCGATCAATGGGCGAGAAAAAAAGTTCTAAACATAGTGGATTTAGAGCAAGAGTACTATCTAGTCACCTTTACAAGTGAAGAAGATCAATATATTACATTGATAGAAGGCCCTTGACTGATATACGAACACTATCTTTCAATTAGATAATGGAGTCCAAGTTTTTTCCCTTCAAGTGATGTTATTGAACAAATTATTGTCTGGGCCAGGATCTCTTGATTACCAATTAAGGATTATGATGATATGGTTCTTACTTTCATTGGTGATCACATAGGTAAGACCGTCAAAGTGGACAAAAACACGCTTACACAGCAGAGAGGAAAATATGCAAGATTGTGCATTCAAGTTGATCTGACTAGACATCTCTTATCGATGTTATATATCAAGGGCACGCACTATAAGACGGAGTATGAAAGACTACATCTTATATGCCTAACTTGTGGTAGATTTAGACATTCCAGAAAGGGATGTGTGAATAGACGCGAAGTTGCGATAATAAGGAACGATGCAGAAGAAACATAAGAATATACGAGTGGAAACATTAAGGCAAACATTATAAAAGAGAATGTGGGACCTTAGACTGTGGTGCAAAAGACATAAATACCATGTAAAAACAAAACAAATGATGAAAATAAAATAGATAATGACAGTTTCATGGCAAAGAGGGGAGAAGCTTAGGGGTGAAAGGAATAATCCCGACGAGCAAATTAAAGGATCACAATTCATTGCTCTTAGTGAGGAAAATGCTAATATCATTATTGATGAACAATATATTAGCAATAATGAAAGAAATTAAATGCAAAACAAACATACGAGGTTATGCAGGGAAGAAAACATGCAAACTTTAAATAAGCCACTATGTTCTCAACATGTGAAAGAGAGAGATGAAAGTCTTAAAAGAAGAAGAAAAGAATAATGATGCAACTATGGTTATTGGATCATGTGGTATATTGAAAGAGAAAATTAAAAGAGGTGCACATGGAATGAACATGAGCAACCTTGATAAGCTAATGGATGAAAGGGTTGTCGGGGAATTGACCAAGGGCCTAAAGTTGAAATAGGGGAATAATTATGATAACCCATATATGATTGAGAATACTAATGGGCCACTCGTGGCAAAACTTAACAACCTGGACTAACTCGACCCAAAAGTAATAAGGTCATATGGATCTATTGAAGCTACTAGAATGGGTAAGGAGAACTTAGTTTCCCATACATCAACTTTCATAAAATTCTCAGAAGAAAAGAACAATGGAGAACAAGGGAACACTACCCATGTCTTGCAAATAACATGAAACTGTTGTAGAAGGCTCTTGCACTCGCCAAGGAACAGGTCTTATGACTGAATTATTTAGACGGATATCAGTGGCTCTTGTTGTTACTTCTACTCCTATAACAGGGGTCCAGATATCGGGTGTAGTCACTGCCCCTGAAGGTAGTTGCAAATGTTACCCTGGGTATAACCCTTGAGGTGGAACACTTGACTAGTGCAGTGGCTGAATTTTATATTCATGAGCATTTTCCATCCCCATCTCCTGTCAAGAGAAGTCGGGGTGATAGCCCATCAACCTCTACTGAATAGGGTTCTTCCAAATGAGCTCGATTGATGGAGGGTGCCGAGCAGGAGGCTCTTACTCATTTCTTCTGGTTTTTTTACCATTCTTCCATCTTGGGTACCAAGCATTTTGGAATAATTTGTTGTTGTTGTGGCTAATGAAGATTTGGCTTTTTTTAGCTTATTTGCAACTGACATGCATGAGTCTTTTTGCAGATGCTTCTCGTACCTTGTTCAGGGTTGGATCCCTTATCTCTATGGTAGTCCCTAGCCAGGAAGATGTATTTGGTTCTGGTGACCTTTTAAGGAAGCACGATGAGCTGAAGGAAAAATGTGAGGCCTTGAGTTGGGCAATGCCGAAGCTGAGAAGAAGTTGGCCAAACTACGGTCGAAGGCCGTGTCTACTGACTCTTTGAGAGAATAGGTGGATCGGTATGGTCTTCAGTCCAATTTGGGTGCTTAGATAACATAGTTGAAGGCTTATCTTGCTGATGGAGAGAAACGTTTGACCAAGGCTTCTAAAGACGCGGGGGAAGCGTTTCGGGCATTCGAGGAAGATAGGAAATTTCTTCAGGAGAAAAAGAAAGATCAGGTTAATGCTTTGAGAGGCCTCGAGGGGGAAGTGGTTGTTGGAACAAGTTTGTTTCTACATATACAATCCTTAAGTTTTGATGATAACAAAGTATAAAGAATAATTTTTTACACTAATAGTTTCATTAAGTGTGTAGAATCTTAAAGATAAGGAAAGCATATTCTAGACTCTAGATAGAGCGGACAAAGCAGACTCTAGATTTTGGACAAGAGACTTTGGACTCTGGATAAGATAATCTGGACTTTGGACTTCAAGGGATTCTAAAACAAGGTTGAAATATGAATAAGTGTTTAACTGATAGTCAACTATCTAGATAATCAAGTCAACATTTCTGGAACAAACATCTAGATTTGCTCTAATAATCCAAGCCTCATTTTCACTACACTCTAAAGTCTAATCTTCAAGGCTCTGAATGTAACACCCCCAATCTATACCCCCAAATAATATAAAGCAATAACAATTAATCAGAGTATAAATAAAACATTCACGGCATAGACGGAGGCGTCACATCAATTTGAAACAATATACAACAACCTGCTCATAAAGATATGCAACAATCAGGTAGCAAATAATCGAGGAACTTAGTTCCTACTACCCATAATTCGGATACAGAATAAAAGCGGAAAATCTGCAACTGAATCTCATATATATATATATATATAACATAAAAGTTTGTCTGTCATATACAACATCATACATGTACAATCCAAAAGATACATATACATAATAATCACACTCGATCACCCCGACTACCCGGTGCTACATATCAGAGCCGACCGACAAAAGAATGAAGACCTAAGCTTCACAAAAGACCTCCAACATCTAATCTGCAACACCTCATAGAGCATTCAAAACAGCAGAAGGGTGAGAAACACAATCATAATATAATTGCATACAATTATATAATAATACACAAATACACATGTAAAATATTCTCACCACCACTTACACCATAATTCAAAGATAATACAACACAATGCATATTTCATATGTCCATCACCAAGGCATATCAATCATGCACAATACAATTATCACCAACATATATATATATATATATATATATATATATATATATATATATATATATATATATATATATATATATATATATTTCGATTCATCAATGCCATTCACAATTCCACACAAAATCAATCCATTCATGAATTATGCAAATGCAAAGAGACC
Organism: Lathyrus tuberosus; assembly: GCA_022829125.1. Taxonomy (NCBI): domain Eukaryota; kingdom Viridiplantae; phylum Streptophyta; class Magnoliopsida; order Fabales; family Fabaceae; genus Lathyrus; species Lathyrus tuberosus. The sequence goes on from JALAZF010000103.1 coordinate 6,947,318, forward strand.
GACACACGACTCTATGCAAATGCAATGCGGTACCGTTCCATCCATCATCACATCATTAGTTCACTCAGGAACTATTGGAATCATCGCTTGTTACTTAGTGCAACTCCCCGTCAGGCAAACGATGTTCCCCGTCGCTTTAGGTCCTCTTGGTATAAGGCTCACGACGTTTATGGATCGCTTTAGGTCCTCTCGGTATAAGGCTCACGATCCGATCGCTTTAGGTCCTCTTTGTATAAGGCTCACGATCGTCTATAACCATCGCTTTAGCTCCTCTCGGTATAAGGCTCACGATGTTATAGCAGATTCCCTCTGGAATCGATTTGTCGCTCACACCCACTAGGGCACACGACATCACAAGAATGCATATCATGATGCTTGGCATACAATGACTCATGACATTCAAATGCACACATATATGCAACCATCTCAATCAACAATAATCATGCTTTACCATCAAGCCCCAAAACAATGCATTTATTTGCCATACGGCCACAAACCATCATCACAACATTTAGCACATGCATTTACCTCATACGACAGCACACAAATCACACGATATCTATCAAAGGCATATTGCATGATAGCACATCAAATACACACAGTTAAACGGTAAAAGTCGACAAAACGACATATTTTCAAATTCCTGACATAATTTAATCGGTCAATAATCCCAAAACCATTATCATAAGAAAGAACATTTCAATAGCGTTCTAACGCATCAACCCGCGCCTCAAACCGACTTACGACCCAACAGTTATAAAGAAAACAAATTAGAAAAACTGTCATGTTCGCAATGCGAAGCTCCTAGCGAGTCCTTCGCTTTCCTCATTCGCAGTGCGAATGCCCCAGCGAACCATGGCAGAAAGAACGCAACCTAAAGTTCACAGTGCAAACTCCCAGCGAACCTTCGCTGTCCCCTTCGCAGTGCGAATCCCCCAGCAAACCGTGGCAGAAAGAAAACAACACAAAGTTCGCAGTGCGAACCTTACGCGAACGTTCGCTTTCCCCTTCGCTGGCCATTCGCAGTGCGAACTTGCAAAACCAGAAAACCCCAGCAGCGCGATAAATCATTCCCAACCAACATTTCAACCCCCAAAACACTTCTAAACTAAAACAAAACATTCAGAACATAACCCAATCATGGTAACAAGTATTCTACTACATTTACACCGATTTTCAACTGCGAACACATCGATTTCTCTCGTTCCGACCTAGAATTGAAAAGCTATGGAACACAACAAACATTCACACAAACACATACATAATCATACACAAACATAGTATAACCGAGTTTCGCACCCTTACCACTACAAAAAAACACATTTTAGCGTCGGCCCCGACTCCGACGCTATTAGCGTTGGATTTATGTCATTAAAAGCGGACGCTAACAGATTAATTCATTTAATATTAATTTTTATACTTGCATTAAGATGTTGCGTCGGCCATATGCGACGCTAATGTCTAAATTAGGTACTTTATTAGTTTATATATCTATTTATTTATTGTAGCGTCAAATAAGGCTGACACTAACTATATATTGTACTTTTCCATTTCCCTCGGGTTTTTCGTTTCCCTCTCTTTTTATATAGTAATTTTTTTTATTATTAAAAACTAGTGTCGGATGAGGCCGATGCTAGATCTATTTTAGTAGTGCGCCAAATTTTCCATTTCCCCCCACTCTTTTCATTACCTCATTTTTTATAGGTTTATGTGTAACTATTTAATTTAATTCTGGTTGCGTCATTTTTTTTACTAACTTTAATTAATAAAATATAAATACTAATGAGAGAAGTTAATAATATAATAAAATAAGAAGAATAAAATTTCAACCAATTATAAAAATAAATATAAAATATAAAAATATGAAAATAATAAAATTATTATAAAGTTATTTTTGAGATTTAAAATCTAATTACATTTTAATATTGAGATGCTACATTAATTAATTGTATTACTACATAAATTATATTTAATTATAAAAATAATGTATAGAGAACAAATTAAACATGTTTGTTTAGAATAAAAGTTGTGAGAATTTTATCATTTTTTTATAGATGAATAAATAAATAATTTAAGAAATATGCAAATAAATTTAGAATGAAAATATAAATTTATACAATTAAAAAAAAATAGAATACTCTTTCTATGTAAAACCCTCTCTTCTCGTTTCACTCAGACAAAAAAGAAAAGAAAACCCTTTTGTTTTTTCCTGATGCGCTTTCACCGTATTCGTCTTCGTCTTTGTCTTGCTGCTTTCGTATTTCCGCCGTCATCAGTCTGCGACATCACCACTTAACGATTGTTCTTTCTTCAAAGTTGAGCTTCTCTTTCACTTTTTCCCTCCATGGCTCCACGGATTCATTATTTGAAGGTAAATCAAATCCTCTCTTTTACTAATCTCTGGTTTAGGATTTAGATGGTGTTATATACATTGGTAATGATTTTGATACATATCTTTAAGTTATAAGTTCTGAGTTCTGAGTTCATAAATAATTTTAGTGAGTGATGAAAATAAATTCTTGATTTTGTAATTGGAATACGAATTAGGGGTAAACAAATTTGGGGGTTTCAGATAGATTTTGTCTTTGAATACTATTTTGTGTTTATGACCATGGATTTGAGAGTAAACGAATTTGGAAATTGGGGTTTCTGTATTTACTATTTTGTGTTTATGACCATGTTTTCAATACTATTTTGTCTTTATGACCATGGATTTATGATTTGGTTCATGGAATATTTTGTTGAATTCGTGCTCTATTGTTTAGATTTGTGTTTTTTTATGTTTTAAATGATTTGTTTTGAGTTTGGTTAGGAAAAAGTTCATTTTTGAATTTTTGGAATGCCGAGAAGTTTTCATTTCGCAGAATTGTTTGCATACTTTTGTTATTCATATCAGAATCAGAATTTGAGCTATGGGAAAGAAGAGAGCAAAAACAAAGCCTCCTCCAAAGAAACGAATGGATAAACTTGACACTTCCTTCTGTTGCCCTTTCTGTAATCATGGCAGCAGTGTTGAATGCCACATGTAAATATTCATATGCTCCTTGCATATTTAAAAGGGTTTGTGTCTATTTTTCTTATATTTTAATATTTATTATGACAATTTATCATTTAGTTTCATAATATTTAACATTTTTCCATTGGGTGATTGAGAGCATTAAAAATCTTTTATGCATGACATTCTTTGTATAGCTGACGAAGCATTTTGAAGTATGCTTTGATTTTTTCTATCTCTTTTATCCTCTTTTTAATGATGATTTTGTTTGAATTTTGAATTGGTCAATTGAATGAAACAATTTGATTCCAATCATGTGTTGCTTTTTTGGTGTGTCACTTATGAATTAATTCACATGTTAATTTTGATTATATGATGGATTAAGTTTTAGTTGGAAAATAAACTCACTGCAATGAGGAAGAGGACTATCATTTACGTGCTTCTTTTTAACGTTCAGGAACCTTCGAATTCGAGATGAGGCAAAGGTTGACGAAAGCAAAAAAATTGACTTTGCAAAGGTTGAAAAGCGTGTGTAAACAATAGGTGGTGGGAGTACAGGAACTGTGAGGTAATTGTTATGTGGCTATCATTGTAAAATTGCAAGACCAAGTTGATTGGTCCCATATTTACAGTTAACACTTCTATTATTTTCTTTCATGGATTGTAACTGAAATATATTAAACCTTCTATTATTTTCCTTCACAAGCTGAATTGCTCTATAAGAATTTCAAGGTCATGAAGGATAAATTGAAATATCAAACAAAGGAAACTATTATTAAGAACGACAAGCTGACAATGACAAGCTTCCAAGTGAACTTCTGCTTGGTCAGAGTGAGAGGCAAGTTGATTATGTTCTTGCTGGGGAGATTTAATTATACATGTTATAGTCTTACCTCTCCATGTGTGATAAGATGTTTCTCTTAGCTTTGGATACTATGTCATTTATTTATATGTAATAAGATCTTATTGCTGGGGAGATTTATTGTATTATTGCAAGTATAAACATGTTTTATGAGCTTATGAAGAATGGTCATTACAAGAATTATTTAAGAAGAATCAAAAGCAACACTAGTCAATTTTGATTAAATATGTAATTATGCTTTAAAATTGTGTAGAAATATTATATTACATGAATAATATATATCTATTAAGAACATGTACTTAAAACCGGACCGGATTGTTCGATTCAACCGTGAACTGGACCCATATCTTGTCCAACCGTTGTGTAAAAGAATCGGAAACAAACCGTAAAACCGAATGAAAAATTGTTGGTGAAATTAATTTTAAATATTAATAATATATGATTTTGTGTATGTTTAATTATTATCGGTTCAATTCGTCGTTACCATTTCAATTTTAGAGATTTTGCTTATGAATGACTTCTTGTTGTTGTGCAGAGGTAACAACTCTCTACCATTTCAATTTGGAGTAGGATATTGATTATGTTCAAGAAATGTAAATGGGGTACATCTCTTTTTCTCTCTTCTTTTCACACCACACCAATCATCTTTTGTTAGATTCATTTAACTTTTCAATGTGGCTGATTGTTGAAAGTTTTGAGTCATTCAACTTTTTATACACTTTCCTACTACTAATTATAAATATAAAACTTTGTATGTTGTTGCTGCAGTTTCATAATAAATGTTGTTGCTTAGAATATTCAAGTTATCCTTGGTTTATCTTTTATCACTTTTAACCGTGTAATCTGCAAAAAGTGTTCTATTCAACACACTGTTGCATACCATATTGGATTATGTTGTTCCTTCATGACCTATCTTTTGGCTATACCTGTTTTCTTTTCCAGTACTTTCAGTTTTGATCTTTCATAAGATCCATGACAAATTGATTATCATCTTAATACCCATGGCAAAGAGATAGATCCTATATCAACTGAAGACTTTATAAATCTTTAATACAAGGTGGTTGCAGCCTTGTTTAGTTATAGTTTTTGTGGTTGAGAACTGATCCAAATTAGGAAAAGCCACGCTAGGTGTCATGCCACCGTTGGTTGATTTACTAAAAGAAAAATAAGAAGTAGAAAAGCTGGTTTCACGTGAGTTCCCATTTTATACATATTTTTTATATTGTTTGATTTCTCCATTAGTTTTTATTATTTATTGTTAGTATTACTAACCTATAATTTAGATATAAGAATGATATAGATTTTGGGTTGATTTATTCTTTTGGATTTGAGCTTGCTAGCCATTTTGAGTGCACTCCCTGTTGCTAACTATACACTCTTTTACTTGCTAACTATACACTCTTTTACTTGTATTTTCTTTTCTTAGCTTAGTTCTAATTAATTAATTTGAAAATAATTTTATTTATTTTTATAAATGTTTCTACTTATATAGTTTATAGAATTAGTTATGTGGTTAATTAGAATTTAATTAGTTTATGTAAACAATTTTTTATAGATATTTTGGTCATAATTCATACACTGAATTCAGGTCCACCTTCATACTTCGATCGAAGACTTGGATGAACTTTCTAATCTTGTATGAAAGTAAATGATTGGACAATATTTTGCGGTTCATACACCATGACAACAGAACTCTCTGTGATTGAGAGTGTTTTCAAGCTAAGGGATGCCAAGCTTAGTGACGATGTGGATGATACGAGGAAATCTCCATTCAATAATTGAGTTCTTTTTACTTTGATATGATCGTTTCGTTTTCCTGGAATACAATTGCTATCTTTCCAAATTTAATCACATAGTTTAATATACAGAGTTGTGGTTTTCACCAATTATTTAGAAAGTGAATGATATAATTATTAGGAGAAATATGCATATGCTTGCTTTACATTGAGCATAGTTCGTAGATTTTAACAATTAGAACATGTATGTTCTTTGAACTTTCTTACATGTTTAATGACTTTTTAATCTTGCAGCTATGCATCTCTTTTGACCCCTGTTGAGTTAAAGGGGATATGTATTATTTGAATTGTAGTTGGAAATATATTGTTCTATAAATGGATAAATTGGTATGTTAGAACAATATTTGTATTTGTAATGATATGTAAAAACTGATTTTAAAAGCAGGTTTTTAAACGGGGTTATGAATTATTATAAAAACAAAATTTACTCTTAGCGTCGGCTTAAACCGACGCTACATAAATAGGTGCAACAAACTAGTGTCGCTTAAGGCCGACGCTACATAAACACGTGTAACAAGGTAGTGTCGCTTTAGACCGACGCTACATAAACACGTGTAACAAGTTAGTGTCGCTTGAGACCGACGCTAACATAAATATATTAATTTATGGCATCTTTGGACGTTCATTAGCTTCCCACTAGCGTTGCCTATAGCCGACGCAAATTTAGTGTCGGCTCGACACTAAGCTTAGCTTCCACCTTTGAGGCGTCCGCCGCGACCTCGACGCTAGACCGACGCTAACACCTATTGGCGTCAGTTTTTTGCCATTTAGCGAGGGCTTTTGGCCGACGCTAATACGCTGTTTTCTTGTAGTGTACCCGATTTAATCGTGTTTTTGAAAGTCGGTTGATCGATTTCTTAACCCACAAGTTTTCTCTCTTTTTCTTTCTCTTCTTTTTCTTCTTTCTCTTTTTCTTCTTCTCTTTTTCTTTCCTTACTATTTTCTCTCTTTTCTTTCTATTTTAAATGAAAAAACATAATATCTATCCATCAAAAGACCAAAATACTCCTACACTCAAATATCTCGCAAACGCTCTCAAAACGCGACAAAACATAACAACGATGAAAAAAAAATATTACCAAATAAAAGTAAAAAATAAAATAATATAATAATAAAAATAATCAAAACGACTCAATTAAATAAAACTAACAAAAACTGGGGCGTTACAACTCTCCCCCACTTAGAAATTTTCGTCCTCGAAAATATTACCTGAGACGAACAACTCCGGATATGACTCCCACATCCGACTCTCCAACTCCCAAGTCAAATTGCCCTCAGCAGCGCCTCCCCACGCTACTTTCACAAGCGCAATATCCTTGCCTCTTAACCGCTTCAACTCGCGATCCGAAATCCTCACCGGTAATGCCTCAACCGTAAGGTTCTCCCTTACCTCAACCTCATCCATCGGAATCACATGTGACGGATCCGGAACATACTTCCGAAGCTATGAAACATGGAACATGTAAACTATTTGCAAAGTTCTCGAAGTGTGAATTTTGGTTGAAGACCGTGAGTTTCTTGGGTCATGTGATTTCTGGTGATGGTATAGCGGTGGATCCCTCTAAAGTAAGTGCAGTACTTCAGTGGAAAACTCCGAAGACCGCAACGAAGATTAGAAGCTTTTTGGATTTGGCAGGTTACTATAGAAGGTTCATTGAAGGTTTTCTAAATTGGCATTGTCGTTGACTCAGTTAACCAGGAAGAATCAAGCTTTTGTCTGGGATGCTGCCTGTGACGAGAGTTTCGAAGAACTGAAGAAGAAGTTGACGACATCACCAGTGTTGATTTTACCAAGTCCAAATGATTCCTTCGTAGTGTATTGTGATGCGTCTAAGATGGGATTAGGCGGTGTGTTGATGCAGGATGGCAAGGTAGTGGCTTATGCTTCAAGGCAGTTAAGGGTGCATGAGAGGAACTATCCTACTCATGATTTTGAATTAGCTGCAGTGGTGTTCGTGTTAAAAATTTGAAGGCATTATTTGTATGGATCGAGATTTGAAGTGTTTAGCGATCACAAGAGTTTGAAATATTTGTTCGATCAGAAGGAATTGAATATGAGGCAGAGAAGATGGTTAGAATTTTTGAAAGACTATGACTTTAATTTGAGTTACCATCCGGGAAAGGCTAATGTTGTGGCAGATGCTATGAGTCAGAAGACAATCCATATGTCTGCGTTAATGGTGAAGGAAATGGAATTGATTGAACAGTTCAGAGATTTGAGCATGGTTTGTGAAACTACACCAGGAAGTATCAGATTGGGTATGCTGAAAGTGAATAATGGCTTTTTGAATGTAATTAAGGAAAATCAGAAAGTGGATGTGAAATTAGTAGACTTGATGCCTACAGGGGGAGACGATCCTGATAGTGACTTTAAAGTGGATAATGTTGGTGTGTTGAGATTCCGGGGCAGAATTTATGTACCGGATAATGTAGAATTGAAAAAGGCAATCTTAGAGGAAAGTCATCGAAGTAGCTTGAGTATTCATCCGGGAGCTACAAAGATGTATCATGATTTGAAGGAGCTGTTTTGGTGGTCCGGTATGAAGAGGGACATAGCTCAGTTTGTCTATGCTTGTTTGACATGTCAGAAGTCAAAAGTGGAGCATCAGAAACCTTCTGGATTGATGCAACCGTTGGAAATTCCTGAGTGGAAATGGGACAGTATTGCGATGGATTTTGTGACTGGTTTGCCGAATACGGCGAGGGGCTTTGATGCTATTTGGGTGGTGGTGGATCGACTTACGAAGTCCGCACATTTTATACCAATTAACATCAGTTTCCCGTTGTCGAAGCTAGCGGAGATTTATATCAGGATAATTGTGAAGTTGCATGGTGTTCCGTCTAGCATAGTGTCGGATAGAGATCCGAGGTTTACTTCAGAATTTTGGAGGAGTCTGCAGGAAGCCTTGGGTTCTAAATTAAAGTTGAGTTCAGCTTATCATCCACAGACCGATGGTCAGTCAGAGAGGATTATTCAGTCGCTGGAGGATTTGCTGAGAGCCTGTGTATTGGAAAAAGGTGGTGCGTGGGATACTCATTTGCCATTGATTGAGTTCACGTATAATAACAGTCACCATTCTAGCATCGGGATGGCACCTTTTGAAGCTTTGTATGGTTGGAGGTGTAGAACGCCTCTGTGTTGGCATGAAACAGGTGAGAGTGTGGTGCTCGGACCAGAGATTGTACAGCAGACTATTGAGACAATTCAAATGATCCGTGAGAAGATGAAAGCGTCTCAGAGTAGGCAGAAAAGTTATCACGATAATCGAAGGAAGGAATTGGAATTCAGTGAAGGTGATCACGTATTCCTAAGAGTTAACCCAGTGACCGGGGTGGGTCGTGCTTTGAAGTCCAAGAAGTTGGATCCTTAGTTTATTGGACCGTATCAAATCTTGCAGAGAGTTGGTGCAGTTGCTTATAGAGTGGCATTGCCACCGGAGCTTTCGAACTTGCATGATGTGTTTCATGTGTCGCAACTTCGGAAGTATGTTTCAGATCCGTCTCATGTGATTCAGAGAGACGAAGTTCAGATCAGGGAGAATCTTACCGTAGATACAATGCCGTTGAGGATCGAGGATCGTAAGATGAAACAACTCAGAGGAAAGGAGATACCTCTGGTGAGAGTAGCTTGGGGAGGTGCTGCAGGAGGCAGTGTGACCTGGGAATTGGAAAGCAGGATGCGAGAGTCGTATCCAGATTTGTTTCCATCAGGTAATTTTCGAGGACGAAAATAATTTAAGTGGGGGAGAGTTGTAACACCCCATTTTTAATTATTTAATCGTCTGGTATTATTTTAATTGTTGGCCTTGTTTAGGGTGCGTGTTTGAGTGCGTGGGGGTGGGGGGGGGGGGTGGGGGGGGGGGGGGTAATGTAAGTGATATGGAAATATTATTATTATTATTATTATTAATATTATCATTATGGTTATTATTATTGTCGTACCTCGAAAAATGAGAACGACCTCGCGAAGCGCAATCGCGCGCCCGCGGGATGGACTTAACAGAGTCGCCACCGATCTTTATTTATTTCATAGAAGGAAAGGGAAAATATCGAATAAAACCCTTAAAAGAAAGGATAAAGATATGGTCATCGCAACCAATGTCTGAGTTCGGGAGTCGGTTACGCAAGGGGAAGGTATTAGCACCCCTCACGTCCGTTGTACTCAACGGGAACCATTTAGTTAGGGTCGAATGTATGTTAGCTTAAGGTTTGTTTCTAATCTTCTACTTAGAAAGGGAAGAGAGAGAAATGTTTTTAGGATTTTTTTAAAGGGGAGACCTAAGGGTTTTTATTACTAGGGGGATCGACAAGACTTCACAATCTCGTGCCTACGTATCCTCATAGTGCAATGAGGAACTCAGAGCCTTCGTAGTTCGGGGCTACGGGTGAAAAGCTTGAAAGCAAAGCTTGTGAGGATTGGTTGTTTAGGAGAAGATATTAATGGCTATCTCTTAGAAGGTTAAAGGAAAGGTAAAAACAATTACAAGAGATTAATGGCTATCTCTTGGAAAAGTTAGTGGTTTAAAAGTGGCTTGAATATGCTTTAAGAACGACAAAGGGTTATGCTAGAGTGCTAGACTCTAACAGTCCTTTTCATTCAAGATTAGTATGAAAAATGTTTAATGGACAGTGAACATTGATAGTAATCAATGATTCAAGAGTTGCGCCAAGATGCTAAATCTCGACGGCTCTTATTCATCCAAGTTGAAATGAAAAATATTTATTGGACAACGAGCTTTTGATGATAAAAACTCAAGAGGGTTATGTCAAGATGCGAGATCTTAACGGTACTTATTTGTCCAAGTTGATATGAAAATTGTTTTGAAGACGAAAGAGGAGAATGAACAGCTACCCCAATGCGCAAGGCTTAGGACCAATCATTCGAGGGTTGTGCTAGAATGCTAGATTCCAACAGTCTTTTTCTTTCGAGATGATAATGAAAATTATTTGATGGACGACGAACACTTGACGAAAATCAATCGTTCGAAGAGTTGTGCCAAGATGCTAGATCTTGACGGCTCTTATTCGTCCAAGTCGAGACTTAAAGTTATTTATCGGACAACGAACATTTGATGAAAGTCACTTGTTCAAAGAGTTGTGCCAAGATGCTAGATTTTGACGACTCTTATTTGTCCAAGTTAATAAAAAATTGTTTAATAAAATAAAAATCGAAATGGTCTCGTCTCAATCACGATTTAATCGAGAAATCGATAATCTAATGATATTTGACTTTCATTGACCGATAATAGAAATATGGCCTCATATTTATCAAGATTTTTAGTGATTTGAATAAAATCAATAAATCAAGATTTTTATATATCATTGGCCCAAAATAAAAGACAAAAAGAAAGTCAAGCAAGAATTGAAATCATGAGATCTAGTCTAAGCTAAAAACTTGCTAAGTTAAAAAATCAAAGAAATTAGAAACCGTATTGATTAAAAAAATTAATTAATAATAGTCCAAAGTAAATCCTCAATAAAATGAAGGAATTATTATTAATCCTAAGACAAAATAAAATCATTAATTAAAAGAAAAATGAAAAGTTAAAATATTCTAAAATTTTTAGAATTACTAAATTCATTAAAACTAAACTAATTAAGTTAAAATGAAAAATAAAAAAATAAAAGAGGAACACACTAGTTAAAACAAGAAAATGCATTGCCTCCATAATATGAATATCAATTCTCTATCATGGAAATAAAAATTAAAAAAGAAGGAAACTTTAGAGACTATTTTTATTACAAAAGACTAGCAGTACCCGGATTTTTAAAATAAAAGAAACTAGAAACAAATTAACTAGTGAAAACATTAATATAATCTTTGATATAAAAAAAAAAAAAAATTCATGTGACAAAGAGTATATTAAAGAAAATACAAAGTTAAAAAAATATAATATATAGTATTTGCCAGAAAGTAACAGTAACATAAAACATTTACATATAGCAAACAAATCTGCAGTATTTACTATGTCATTTACAGTGACCAAGATAATATAGAAAAATAACTCCAATGACATTAAAATTCAAACTAGTGCCAACAATCAAATATATACCAAAATTTGCAGTGCAATGTCATTGAAGATACAAACCACTCAAAATCAATACAATATATAAAAAAATGCAGTATCACACCGGCTCAAATATAAATGAAAAGACAAACATCAATGTAATAAACTCAAACAAAAAAATCAGAAATATGAAAATATATACAGAACAACCAGTACAGAAATTCAATGTACTCGAAATCTCATCCATAACATTACCGCAAAGTCGAATCAAAATCAGAATATCGCAATCAGACATAATAACGAGTAGCACATATCAAAGCAAACACAACACTAATAGTTACCGAAATGTTGATCTGTTGTTGCTGAATCTCAAAGCTGTAAAACCGAGCCGTTGTTGTGTCGTCGTGGAAATGCTTTGCGTTGTTGGTGAAGTCGGAGTGAATGAAAGCGTGGCTTGTTGTGATATGTCGCTATCCGATGAACTTTGTAAACTAACGGAGCTATCACTATAAACAGAACCGCTAAGAACTAGCTATACTTGGTGATGTTGTGTGTAAGTTGGATGTTTCCAACTTGTGGAATGTGGGGTTTGTTCACACTGTTGGGAAAGCTTGTGGTGGAGAATCAATGGTGTTTGAAGTGATTTTGAAAGGTGATAAGAAGAGTTTGGTCGGGAGGTAGCAAGCGTGTTTGGAAGTGATAGCAAGTGGTCTAGTATTGTGTGGTTTTTACATGGAAGCTTGAAAATGTGAAGTGTGAGGAAACCATGAAGGTTTGTTCTTGAGTATCAGTGAGCTGTTTATGGTTTTATGCGGATGGAGTGTAAGTGGTTGCAAATTGTTTTTTTTTTTAAAGAGCAGGTCTTCTTCTTTCTTTTTAATATGCCAGCTTTTGTGTTGTATAAAAATGGGATGATGAAAAGGAAATAGGAAGGGGGGCCACGCGTGACGCAGCTGGCGAAGGGAGTAAATGGCAGTACGCATGCATGCTACATGCTACGTAGCCTTTCATGAAACAAGAAAAAAACAAGATGCTTTCCAACCCTTAACTCTTAAGTCTTGTTAAAATAGAATAAAAAACAAAGAATTAAATGTTATTAAAATAAAATAAATAATAAATAAAAAGAATGAAATAAATAAAATAATACAAAACAATTAGTAATAAAAACTTATATTACACAAAATCTGATTAATAATTTAAAAAAATTATTAATTAAAAATTAAAATAAAATCGATTTAAAACAACAAATTGAGTATTATGCAAGATGATTGACCTAGAATGATATGCAAAAGATCAAAGAATCTAAGGGCAAAATTTGGGGTACAACAATTATTATTAAGATTATTTAGTAAAATGAGACCTAATATAATTAAGTAGATATTGGGTTAATGGGATTAGTGAGGGTAGTTTGGTAATTGGAGATTAATTAGTGGAAATTGGTAAAGGTTTAGAATAATCAGAATTTTAGAGATAGAAAGAGGAAAAGCTAAGGAGAGGAAGAACAAGGGTGTGCTAGGGCAAAGATCTTCACCAATTTTCGCAGGAATTAAGCAAGAATTCGAGGTAAGGGGGGAGAAACGGGTTTAATATTGGTGATATATTCATGATAGGGTAGTGGGGAGTCCTTAACCCCGTAGGCATTTGTATGCAAAACTGTTGAATTGATGATTGTTGTATATGTCTGTTGTGATTCTGAAAATCGTGCATGAATTGATATGTATTTTCATGAATTGTTGTGGTTGTTGTTGTTGTATGAACATATGTTGCAGACCTGTTGATTTTGACTCGAGTTAGGAGAACGATTTGAGATTATAGACTTATAATACCTGTAGTAATTCTAAATACAAGTGTGAAGATGAAAATTGGACCTAAAATCAATGTAGAAACGATTATAGGACTGGTAGGAAGTGAAAAAGTGGAGAAATCGTAGCAGAATGCAGAATAGTGAGGCTTATGGTGATTTGCGTAATAGATCTGGCGATACGTGTATCAGGTAAGGCGATACGCGTATGGAATGGCATGATACGCAGCAATACGCCTATGGGAGTTAGGTAGTACGCGTAATAGGAGGGCAATACGCGTATGGTGTTGGAATTTGGGAAATTCAGTGAGAAGACGTCTTTGTCCGTACGCGTACGACATAAGGCAATACGCGTAAGGACTTGGGCATTGTGAGGGAATACGCGTATGAAGGGAGTCAATACTCGTATGGGTTGGGCGAGCGAGCTGGCAATATGCGTATGGCATGGGGCAATACGCGTATGGCCAGCGAAGTTGCAGAATTTTACCGTTTCGCGATTTCTTTCCCTTTTTCGCGTCCGATTTGGTTTCTTTTGGTTTGAGAGGTTGGGAATAGGTGTCAGGTGCTGAGAAATAAAACATTGGTGATGGAAATGATAATTTTAATAATTTTAAGGAATTAATTAATAATTTAGATGTTTGGTGTGCATGAAATAATTATGTAATGATGGTGTTGATGTTATGTTAAGGTGTAATCAGGAGGATCGTGTACATGTGTTTCTGATATTATACATGTGTTATTGTGCATCATATGTCATGCATCTTCATGGTGATTGGTGGGATGGATCGTTGCTCAGGAGGAGTGTATGCGATTCATCCGTACTCCTATATGGAGAATGGTGGGGGATAGATCATTGCCAAGTAGAGGTGTATGTGATCTATTCGGGGTTCGATTGAATGAACCAACGAGTCGGTACTGCATGCATGGTGTCGTGTTGCATTACATTATTATTTGACGTTGTTGATAATATTGGACAGTAGGTCGTGTTGGTGTGTTGTTGACTTATATACGTGAATGTTACCTTGTTATCATGTATTTATTCACCGATAATATTGAATGTGATTTCTCACCCCTTTGTTGTTGTTGTGTCTGTGCTTCTTCGGAAGTACAGATAACCCAGGTACTTAGGTTGCTTGGATGTTCGTGTTGCCTGTTCGAGTCTATAAGAGTGGTCTGATACGTAACACGGGATGTCGGGATATTTTTGTAGTTGTTTTGATTTTATTACATTCTTTGTTACGTATTCCATTTTATTGAATTATTTTATGGAGAACCTTGTTTTAAGGAACTATTGGTGCATTTGGGCAGATGGCCGTGAATTTGAAACTAAATGATTATTTCCGCTTATTCTTTAGTTAATTTAATACAATAAAGAGCTTATATTGGTTTTGATGATGTGACATTCCACTCTTGGTGAATAAACTCTGATTTTAAATTATTATTTAGTATTTCAATTTAAATTAGGAAAGTGGGGTGTTACAATTGGTATCAGAGCAGGTCGGTCCGTCCGGCCAGGTATAGTAGTTGAGTCTGTCCTTAGCATAGGAGTTGTTTGTGTGTTCTGACCTTGTGATGATTGTTGTCCAGTATGGCAGGAAGGAATGATGCTGCTCTTGCTGCTGCTATGCAAGCCATGGCACAAGCTGTAGAGAATGTCAACCAGGGTGGAGGTGCTCAGTTTCGTGACTTAGCACTGTTTCAGAGCAACAAGCCGCCTACATATGAGGGAGGTATCTTGGACCCAGAGGCTGCACAGAAATGGCTGAAGGCTGTGGAGAAGATCTTCAGGACCATGGAGTGCAGTGATGCTCAGAAGGTACGGTTTGGTACTCTTATGCTGGAAGGAGAGGCTGAGGCTTGGTGGGACAACAGTCGTCAGAGATTGGAAGCTGCAGGTACTGAGATTACTTGGGCTGTGTTTCAAGTTGAGTTTCTGGAAAAGTATTTTCCGGAAGACATTCGTAGTGCGAAAGAGGTGGAATTTTTGGAGCTGAAGCAGGGTGATAAGACCGTTGCTGAGTATGCTGCTAAGTTTGAGGAGCTGGTTCAGTATTGTGCTCATTACAATACTGAAGAAGCTATGACTTCGAAGTGTTTGAAGTTTGAGAACGGGCTGCGTCCCGAGATCAAATTGGGAATTGCTTGTCAGAAGATAAGAAACTATCCAGAGCTGGTAAGCAGAAGCAGAATTTATGATAATGACAACAGGGCCAGAATTGCTCATTACAAAGCTGTGAATGAGAAGAAAAATAAGCAGAGATTTGGAGGTACTCCTTACAGTGCTCCAGCTGATAAGGGAAAATAGAAAGCTGATGTGGGGAAGAAACCAAAGGAGAAGGGAACAAGTGCTGATACTCTCAAGTGCTTCAGATGTGGTGGCGCGGGTCACCGTGCTAACAACTGTCAGAATGAGGTGAAGAAGTGTTTCAAATGTGGCAAAGCAGGTCATGTTATAGCTGATTGCAGAGCCACTATGCCTACTTGTTATAACTGTGGAGAGAAGGGTCACATCAGCACTCACGGTGAGAAGCCGAAGAAGTCTCAGGCTTCTCAAACTGGTGGGAAAGTGTTTGCCTTGGTGGGAGCTCAATCCACTGATGAAGAGCATTCCGTCAAAGGTACTTGTTTTATTAATGATGTTCCTTTGATTGCTATCATTGACACAGGTGCAACACACTCGTTTATTTTTGTTGATTGTGTGAAGAGATTAGGGATGGTGCCATCTACTCTAAAGCAGAGGATGACGATTGAAACTCCGTCTATTGGTTCCGTGGTTACTTCTTTGGTGTGTTTGAAGTGTCCGCTGACCATGTTTGGTAGAGATTTCAGAGTGGACTTGATTTGTTTGCCACTCGGTAATCTTGACGTTATTTTGGGAATGAACTAGTTGGAGTTCAACCGGGTGTATATTGATTGCTTCAGGAAGACGTTATTGTTTCTTACTCCTGAAGAGGAAGCATTAGCAGGTTCACTATCTAGCAAGGAGTTGAGGGCATTGTTGGAAGATGAAGCGAAGCTGTTTGCAGTATTTGCCTCGTTATCTGTTGAAAGCAAGACTTCAGTTAATGAATTGCCAGTAGTTAATGAATTTCCTGAAGTGTTTCCGGATGACATCACAGAGTTGCCTCCGACAAGGGAAGTTGAATTTGCTATTGATCTTGTACCGGGTACCAGACCTATCTCTATGGCACCGTACAGGATGTCTGCATCAGAGTTGGCAGAGTTGAAGTCTCAAGTCGGGGAATTCCTCGATAAGAAGTTTATAAGACCAAGTGTGTCGCCGTGGGGAGCTCCAGTGTTGTTGGTGAAAAAGAAGGATGGTAGTATGCGTCTGTGCATTGATTACCGTCAGTTGAATAAAGTAAGCATTAAGAATAAGTATCCACTTTCGAGGATTGATGACTTAATGGACCAGCTGGTAGGAGCTCGAGTCTTCAGCAAGATTGATCTGAGGTCAGGTTACCATCAGATTAGAGTAAAGGAAGGTGATATTCAGAAGGCTCCTTTCAGGACTCGCTACGGACACTACGAATATGCAGTGATGCCTTTTGCAGTGTCTAATGCGCCAGATGTATTTATGGAATATATGAATCGTATTTTCCATTCTTATATGGATCAGTTTATTGTGGTATTTATTGATGATATACTGATCTATTCTAAGTCTGACGAAGAGCATGCATGTCACTTGAGAATTGCATTGCAGGTGTTGAAAGATAATAAACTATTTGCAAAGTTCTCGAAGTGTGAATTTTGGTGGAAGACCGTGAGTTTCTTGGGTCATGTGATTTCTGGTGATGGTATTGCGGTGGATCCCTCTAAAGTAAGTACAGTACATCAGTGGGAAACTCTGAAGACCGCAAAGGAGATTAGAAGCTTTTTGGGTTTGGCAGGTTACTATAGAAGGTTCATTGAAGGGTTTTCTAAATTGGCATTTCCGTTGACTCAGTTAACCAGGAAGAATCAAGCTTTTGTCTGGGATGCTGCCGGTGAGGAGAGTTTCGAAGAACTGAAGAAGAAGTTGACGACAACACCAGTGTTGATCTTACCAAGTCCAAATGATTATTTCGTAGTGTATTGTGATGCGTCTAAGATGGGATTAGGCGGTGTGTTGATGCAGGATGGCAAGGTAGTGGATTATGCTTCAAGACAATTAAGGGTGCATGAGAGGAACTATCCTACTCATGATCTTGAATTAGCTCCAGTGGTGTTCGTGTTAAAAATTTGGAGGAATTATTTGTATGGATCGAGATTTGAAGTGCTTAGTGATCACAAAAGTTTGAAATATTTGTTCGATCAGAAGGAATTGAATATGAGGCAGAGAAGATGGTTAGAATTCTTGAAAGACTATGACTTTAATTTGAATTACCATCCGGGAAAGGCTAATGTTGTGGCAGATGCTCTGAGTCGGAAGACAATCCATATGTCTGTGTTAATGGTGAAGGAAATAGAATTGATTGAACAGTTCAGAGATTTGAGCATGGTTTGTGAAACTACACCAGGAAGTATCAGATTGGGTATGCTGAAAGTGAATAATGACTTTTTGGATGTAATTAAGGAAAATCAGAAACTGGATGTGAAATTAGTAGACTTGATGCCTACAGGGGGAGACGATCCTGATAGTGACTTTAAAGTGGATAATGTTGGTGTGTTGAGATTTCGGGGCAGAATTTGTGTACCGGATAATGTGGAATTGAAAAAGGCAATCTTAGAGGAAAGTCATCGAAGTAGCTTGAGTATTCATCCGGGAGCTACAAAGATGTATCATGAATTGAAAGAGCTATTTTGGTGGTCCGGTATGAAGAGGGACATAACTCAGTTTTTCTATGCTTGTTTGACATGTCAGAAGTCAAAAGTGGAGCATCAGAAACCATCTGGATTGATGTAACCGTTGGAAATTCCTGAGTGGAAATGGGACAGTATTGCGATGGATTTTGTGACTGGTTTGCCGAATACGGCGAGGGGCTTTGATGCTATTTGGGTGGTGGTGGATCGACTTACGAAGTCCGCACATTTTATACCAATTAACATCAGTTTCCCGTTGTCGAAGCAAGCAGAGATTTATATCAGGATAATTGTGAAGTTGCATGGTGTTCTGTCTAGCATAGTGTCGGATAGAGATCTGAGGTTTACTTCAGAATTTTGGAGGAGTCTGCAGGAAGCCTTGGGTTCTAAATTAAAGTTGAGTTCAACTTATCATCCACAGACCGATGGTCAGTCAGAGAGGACTATTCAGTCGCTGGAGGATTTGCTGAGAGCCTGTGTATTGGAAAAAGGTGGTGCGTGGGATACTCATTTGCCATTAATTGAGTTCACGTATAATAACAGTCACCATTCTAGCATCGGGATGACACCTTTTGAAGCTTTGTATGGTAGGAGGTGTAGAATGCCTCTGTGTTGGCATGAAACAGGTGAGAGTGTGGTGCTCGGACCAGAGATTATACAGCAGACTACTGAGATAATTCAAATGATCCGTGAGAAGATGAAAGCATCTCAGAGTAGGCAGAAAAGTTATCACGATAATCGAAGGAAGGAATTGGAATTCAGTGAAGGTGATCACGTATTCCTAATAGTTAACCTAGTGACCGGGGTGGGTCGTGCTTTGAAGTCAAAGAAGTTGGATCCTAAGTTTATTGGACCGTATTAAATCTTGCAGAGAGTTGGTGCAGTTGCTTATAGAGTGGCATTGCCACCGGAGCTTTCGAACTTGCATGATGTGTTTCATGTGTCGCAACTTCGGAAGTATGTTTCAGATCCGTCTCATGTGATTCAGAGAGACAAAGTTCAGATCAGGGAGAATCTTACCGTAGAGACGATGCCGTTGAGGATCGAGGATCGTAAGATGAAACAACTCAGAGGAAAGGAGATACCTCTGGTGAGACTAGCTTGGGGAGGTGCTGCAGGAGGCAGTGTGACCTGGGAATTGGAAAGCAGGATGCGAGAGTCGTATCCAGATTTGTTTCCATCAGGTAATTTTCGAGGACGAAAATAACTTAAGTGGGGGAGAGTTGTAACCCCCCATTTTTAATTATTTAATCGTCTGGTATTATTTTAATTGTTGGCCTTGTTTAGGGTGCGTGTTTGAGTGCGTGGGGAGGGGGGGGGGGGTAATGTTAGTGATATGGAAATATTATTATTATTAATATTATCATTATGGTTATTATTATTATTAAGATTATTTAGTAAAATGAGACCTAATATAATTAAGTAGATATTGGGTTAATGGGATTAGTGAGGGTAGTTTGGTAATTGGAGATTAATTAGTGGAAATTGGTAAAGGTTTAGAATAATCAGAATTTTAGAGATAGAAAGAGGAAAAGCTAAGGAGAGGAAGAACAAGGGTGTGCTAGGGCAAAGATCTTCACCAATTTTCGCAGGAATTAAGCAAGAATTCGAGGTAAGGGGGGAGAAACAGGTTTAATATTGGTGATATATTCATGATAGGGTAGTGGGGAGTCCTTAACCCCGTAGGCATTTGTATGCAAAACTGTTGAATTGATGATTGTTGTATATGTCTGTTGTGATTCTGAAAATCGTGCATGAATTGATATGTATTTTCATGAATTGTTGTGGTTGTTGCTGTTGTATGAACATATGTTGCAGACCTGTTGATTTTGACTCGAGTTAGGAGAACGATTTGAGATTATAGACTTATAATACCTGTAGTAATTCTAAATACAAGTGTGAAGATGAAAATTGGACCTAAAATCAATGTAGAAACGATTATAGGACTGGTAGGAAGTGAAGAAGTGGAGAAATCGTAGCAGAATGCAGAATAGTGAGGCTTCTGGTGATTTGCGTAATAGATCTGGCGATACGCGTATCAGGTAAGGCGATACGCGTATGGAATGGCATGATACACAGCAATACGCGTATGGGAGTTAGGTAGTACGCGTAATAGGAGGGCAATACCCGTATGGTGTTGGAATTTGGGAAATTCAGTGAGAAGACGTCTCTGTCCGTACGCGTACGACATAAGGCAATACGCGTAAGGACTTGGGCATTGTGAGGGAATACGCGTATGAAGGGAGTCAATACGCGTATGGGTTGGGCGAGCGAGCTGGCAATACGCGTATAGCATGGGGCAATACGCGTATGGCCAGCGAAGTTGCAGAATTTTACCGTTTCGCGATTTCTTTCCCGTTTTTGCGTCCGATTTGGTTTCTTTTGGTTTGAGAGGTTGGGAATAGGTGCCAGGTGCTGAGAAATAAAACATTGGTGATGGAAATGATAATTTTAATAATTTTAAGGAATTAATTAATAATTTAGATGTTTGGTGTGCATGAAATAATTATGTAATGATGGTGTTGATGTTATGTTAAGGTGTGATCAGGAGGATCGTGTACATGTGTTTCTGATATTATACATGTGTTATTGTGCATCATATGTCATGCGTCTTCATGGTGATTGGTGGGATGAATTGTTGCTCAGGATGAGTGTATGCGATTCATCCGTACTCCTATATGGAGAATGGTTGGGGATAGATCATTGCCAAGTAGAGGTGTATGTGATCTATCCGGGGTTCGATTGATTGAACCAACGAGTCGGTACCGCATGCATGGTGTCGTGTTGCATTACATTATTATTTGACGTTGTTGATGATATTAGACAGTAGGTCGTGTTGGTGTGTTGTTGACTTATATACGTGAATGCTACCTTGTTATCATGTATTTATTCACCGATAATATTGAATGTGATTTCTCACCCCTTTGTTGTTGTTGTGTCTGTACTTCTTCGGAAGTACAGATAACCCAGGTACTTAGGTTGCTTGGATGTTCGTGTTGCCTGTTCGAGTCTATAAGAGTGGTCTGATACGTAACACGGGATGTCGGGATATTTTTGTAGTTGTTTTGATTTTATTACATTCTTTGTTACGTATTCCATTTTATTGAATTATTTTATGGAGAACCTTGTTTTAAGGAACTATTGGTGCATTTGGGCAGATGGCCGTGAATTTGAAACTAAATGATTATTTCCGCTTATTCTTTAGTTAATTTAATACAATAAAGAGCTTATATTGGTTTTGATGATGTGACATTCCACTCTTGGTGAATAAACTCTGATTTTAAAGTATTATTTAGTATTTTAATTTAAATTAGGAAAGTGGGGTGTTACAATTGGTATCAGAGCAGGTTGGTCAGTCCGGCCAGGTATAGTAGTTGAGTCTGTCCTTAGCATATGAGTTGTTTGTGTGTTCTGACCTTGTGATGATTGTTGTCCAGTATGGCAGGAAGGAATGATGCTGCTCTTGCTGCTGCTATGCAAGCCATGGCACAAGCTGTAGAGAATGCCAACCAGGGTGGAGGTGCTCAGTTTCGTGACTTAGCACTGTTTCAGAGCAACAAGCCGCCTACATATGAGGGAGGTATCTTGGACCCAGAGGCTGCACAGAAATGGCTGAAGGCTGTGGAGAAGATCTTCAGGACCATGGAGTGCAGTGATGCTCAGAAGGTACGGTTTGGTACTCATATGCTGGAAGGAGAGGCTGAGGCTTGGTGGGACAACAATCGTCAGAGATTGGAAGCTGCAGGTACTGAGATTACTTGGGTTGTGTTTCAAGTTGAGTTTCTGGAAAAGTATTTTCTGGAAGACATTCGTAGTGCGAAAGAGGTGGAATTTTTGGAGCTGAAGCAGGGTGATAAGACCGTTGCTGAGTATGCTGCTAAGTTGGAGGAGCTGGTTCAGTATTGTGCTCATTACAATACTGAAGAAGCTATGACTTCGAAGTGTTTGAAGTTTGAGAACGGGCTGCGTCCCGAGATCAAATTGGGAATTGCTTGTCAGAAGATAAGAAACTATCCAGAGTTGGTAAGCAGAAGCAGAATTTATGATAATGACAACAGGGCCAGAATTGCTCATTACAAAGCTGTGAATGAGAAGAAAAATAAGCAGAGATTTGGAGGTACTCCTTACAGTGCTCCAGCTGATAAGGGAAAATAGAAAGCTGATGTGGGGAAGAAACCAAAGGAGAAGGGAACAAGTGCTGATACTCTCAAGTGCTTCAGATGTGGTGGCGCGGGTCACCGTGCTAACAACTGTCAGAATGAGGTGAAGAAGTGTTTCAAATGTGGCAAAGCAGGTCATGTTATAGCTGAATGCATAGCCACTATGCCTACTTGTTATAACTGTGGAGAGAAGGGTCACATCAGCACTCACGGTGAGAAGCCGAAGAAGTCTCAGGCGTCTCAAACTGGTGGGAAAGTGTTTGCCTTGGTGGGAGCTCAATCCAATGATGAAGAGCGTTCCGTCAAATGTACTTGTTTATTAATGATGTTCCTTTGATTGCTATCATTGACACGGGTGCAACACACTCGTTTATTTCTGTTTATTGTGTAAAGAGATTAGGGATGGTTCTGTCTACTCTAGAGCAGAGGATGACGATTGAAACTCCGTCTATTGGTTCCGTGGTTACTTCTTTGGTGTGTTTGAAGTGTCCGCTGACCATGTTTGGTAGAGATTTCAGAGTGGACTTGATTTGTTTGCCACTCGGTAATCTTGACGTTATTTTGGGAATGAACTGGTTGGAGTTCAACCGGGTGTATATTGATTGCTTCAGGAAGACGTTATTGTTTCTTACTCCTGAAGAGGAAGCATCAGCAGATTCGCTATCTAGCAAGGAGTTGAGGGCGTTGTTGGAAGATGAAGCGAAGCTGTTTGCAGTATTTGCCTCGTTATCTTTTAAAAGCAAGACTTCAGTTAATGAATTTCCAGTAGTTAATGAATTTCCTGAAGTGTTTCCGGATGACATCACAGAGTTGCCTCCGACAAGGGAAGTTGAATTTGCTATTGATCTTGTACCGGGTACCAGACCTATCTCTATGGCACCGTACAGGATGTCTGCATCAGAGTTGGCAGAGTTGAAGTCTCAAGTCGGGGAATTGCTCGATAAGAAGTTTATAAGACCAAGTGTGTCGCCGTGGGGAGCTCCAGTGTTGTTGGTGAAAAAGAAGGATGGTAGTATGCGTCTGTGCATTGATTACCGTCAGTTGAATAAAGTAACCATTAAGAATAAGTATCCACTTCCGAGGATTGATGACTTAATGGACCAGCTGGTAGGAGCTCGAGTCTTCAACAAAATTGATCTGAGGTCGGGTTACCATCAGATTAGAGTAAAGGAAGGTGATATTCAGAAGACTGCTTTAAGGACTCGCTACGGACATTACGAATATGCAGTGATGCCTTTCGGAGTGTCTAATGCGCCAGGTGTATTTATGGAATATATGAATCGTATTTTCCATTCTTATCTGGATCAGTTTATTGTGGTATTTATTGATGATATACTGATCTATTCTAAGTCTGACGAAGAGCATGCAGGTCACTTGAGAATTGCATTGCAGGTGTTGAAAGATAATAAATTATTTGCAAAGTTCTCGAAGTGTGAATTTTGGTTGAAGACCGTGAGTTTCTTGGGTCATGTGATTTCTGGTGATGGTATAGCGGTGGATCCCTCTAAAGTAAGTGCTGTACTTCAGTGGGAAACTCTGAAGACCGCAACGGAGATTAGAAGCTTTTTGGGTTTGGCAGGTTACTATAGAAGGTTCATTGAAGGGTTTTCTAAATTGGCATTGCCGTTGACTCAGTTAACCAGGAAGAATCAAGCTTTTGTCTGGGATACTGCCTGTGAGGAGAGTTTCGAAGAACTGAAGAAGAAGTTGACGACAACACCAGTGTTGATTTTACCAAGTCCAAATGATTCTTTCGTAGTGTATTGTGATGCGTCTAAGATGGGATTAGGCGGTGTGTTGATGCAGGATGGCAAGGTAGTGGCTTATGCTTTAAGACAGTTAAGGGTGCATGAGAGGAACTATCCTACTCATGATCTTGAATTAGCTGCAGTGGTGTTCGTGTTAAAAATTTGGAGGCATTATTTGTATGGATCGAGATTTGAAGTGTTTAGTGATCACAAGAGTTTGAAATATTTATTCGATCAGAAGGAATTGAATATGAGGCAGAGAAGATGGTTAGAATTCTTGAAAGACTATGACTTTAATTTGAGTTACCACCCGGGAAAGGTTAATGTTGTGGCAGATGCTCTGAGTCAGAAGACAATCCATATGTCTGCGTTAATAGTGAAGGAAATGGAATTGATTGAACAGTTCAGAGATTTGAGCATGGTTTGTGAAACTACACCAGGAAGTATCAGATTGGGTATGCTGAAAGTCAATAATGACTTTTTGGATGTAATTAAGGAAAATCAGAAACTGGATGTGAAATTAGTAGACTTGATGCCTACAGGAGTAGACGATCCTGATAGTGACTTTAAAGTGGATAATGTTGGTGTGTTGAGATTCCGGGGCAGAATTTGTGTACCGGATAATGTGGAATTGAAAAAGGCAATCTTAGAGGAAAGTCATCGAAGTAGCTTGAGTATTCATCCGGGAGCTACAAAGATGTATCATGATTTGAAGGAGCTGTTTTGGTGGTCCGGTATGAAGAGGGACATAACTCAGTTTGTCTATGTTTGTTTGACATGTCAGAAGTCAAAAGTGGAGCATTAGAAACCTTCTAGATTGATGCAACCATTGGAAATTCCTGAGTGGAAATGGGACAATATTGTGATGGATTTTGTGACTGGTTTGCCGAATACGGCGAGGGGCTTTGATGCTATTTGGGTGGTGGTGGATCCACTTACGAAGTCCGCACATTTTATACCAATTAACATCAGTTTCCCGTTGTCGAAGCTAGCGGAGATTTATATCAGGATAATTGTGAAGTTGCATGGTGTTCCGTCTAGCATAGTGTCAGATAGAGATCCGAGGTTTACTTCAGAATTTTGGAGGAGTCTGCAGGAAGCCTTGGGTTCTAAATTGAAGTTGAGTTCAGCTTATCATCCACAGACCGATGGTCAGTCAGAGAGGACTATTCAGTCGCTGGAGGATTTGCTGAGAGTCTGTGTATTGGAAAAAGGTGGTGCGTGGGATACTCATTTGCCATTGATTGAGTTCACGTATAATAACAGTCACCATTCTAGCATCGGGATGGCACCTTTTGAAGCTTTGTATGGTAGGAGGTGTAGAACGCCTCTGTGTTGGCATGAAACAGGTGAGAGTGTGGTGCTCGGACCAGAGATTGTACAGCAGACTACTGAGACAATTCAAATGATCCGTGAGAAGATGAAAGCGTCTCAGAATAGGCAGAAAAGTTATCACGATAATCGAAGGAAGGAATTGGAATTCAGTGAAGGTGATCACGTATTCCTAAGAGTTAACCCAATGACCGGGGTGGGTCGTGCTTTGAAATCTAAGAAGTTGGATCCTAAGTTTATTGGACCGTATCAAATCTTGTAGAGAGT
The DNA here is from genome assembly GCA_022829125.1 of Lathyrus tuberosus. NCBI lineage: Eukaryota > Viridiplantae > Streptophyta > Magnoliopsida > Fabales > Fabaceae > Lathyrus > Lathyrus tuberosus. Next base: position 6,973,069 of record JALAZF010000103.1, read on the forward strand.
TGGTGCAGTTGCTTATAGAGTGGCATTGCCACCGAAGCTTTTGAACTTGCATGATGTGTTTCATGTGTCGCAACTTCGGAAGTATGTTTCAGATCCGTCTCATGTGATTCAGAGAGACGAAGTTCAGATCAGGTAGAATCTTACCGTAGAGACGATGCCGTTGAGGATCGAGGATCGTAAGATGAAACAACTCAGAGGAAAGGAGATACCTCTGGTGAAAGTAGCTTGGGGAGGTGCTGCAGGAGGTAGTGTGACCTGGGAATTGGAAAGCAGGATGCGAGAGTCGTATCCAGATTTGTTTCCATCAGGTAATTTTCGAGGACGAAAATAATTTAAGTGGGGGAGAGTTGTAACACCCCATTTTTAATTATTTAATCGTCTGGTATTATTTTAATTGTTGGCCTTGTTTAGGGTGCGTGTTTGAGTGCGTAGGGGGGGGGGGGTAATGTTAGTGATATGGAAATATTATTATTATTATTAATATTATCATTATGGTTATTATTATTATTAAGATTATTTAGTAAAATGAGACCTAATATAATTAAGTAGATATTGGGTTAATGGGATTAGTGAAGGTAGTTTGGTAATTGGAGATTAATTAGTGGAAATTGGTAAAGGTTTAGAATAATCAGAATTTTAGAGATAGAAAGAGGAAAAGCTAAGGAGAGGAAGAACAACGGTGTGCTAGGGCAAAGATCTTCACCAATTTTCGCAGGAATTAAGCAAGAATTCGAGGTAAGGGGGGAGAAACGGGTTTAATATTGGTGATATATTCATGATAGGGTAGTGGGGAGTCCTTAACCCCGTAGGCATTTGTATGCAAAACTGTTGAATTGATGATTGTTGTATATGTCTGTTGTGATTCTGAAAATCGTGCATGAATTGATATGTATTTTCATGAATTGTTGTGGTTGTTGCTGTTGTATGAACATATGTTGCAGACCTGTTGATTTTGACTCGAGTTAGGAGAACGATTTGAGATTATAGACTTATAATACCTGTAGTAATTCTAAATACAAGTGTGAAGATGAAAATTGGACCTAAAATTAATGTAGAAACGATTATAGGACTGGTAGGAAGTGAAGAAGTGGAGAAATCGTAACAGAATGCAGAATAGTGAGGCTTCTGGTGATTTGCATAATAGATTTGGCGATACGTGTATCAGGTAAGGCGATACGCGTATGGAATAGCATGATACACAGCAATACGCGTATGGGAGTTAGGTAGTACGCATAATAGGAGGGCAATACGCGTATGGTGTTGGAATTTGGGAAATTCAGTGAGAAGACGTCTCTGTCCGTACGCGTACGACATAAGGCAATACGCGTAAAGACTTGGGCATTGTGAGGGAATACGCGTATGAAGGGAGTCAATATGCATATGGGTTGGGCGAGCGAGCTGGCAATACGCGTATGGCATGGGGCAATACGCGTATGGCCAGCGAAGTTGCAGAATTTTACCATTTCGCGATTTCTTTCCCGTTTTCGCGTCCGATTTGGTTTCTTTTGGTTTGAGAGGTTGGGAATAAGTGCCAGGTGCTGAGAAATAAAACATTGGTGATGGAAATGATAATTTTAATAATTTTAAGGAATTAATTAATAATTTAGATGTTTAGTGTGCATGAAATAATTATGTAATGATGGTGTTGATGTTATGTTAAGGTGTGATCAGGAGGATCATGTACATGTGTTTCTGATATTATACATGTGTTATTGTGCATCATATGTCATGCATCTTCATGGTGATTGGTGGGATGGATTGTTGCTCAGGAGGAGTGTATGCGATTCATCCGTACTCCTATATGGAGAATGGTGGGGGATAGATCATTGCCAAGTAGAGGTGTATGTGATCTATCCGGGGTTCGATTGAATGAACCAACGAGTTGGTACCGCATGCATGGTGTCGTGTTGCATTACATTATTATTTGACGTTGTTGATGATATTGGACGGTAGGTCGTGTTGGTGTGTTGTTGACCTATATACGTGAATGCTACCTTGTTATCATGTGTTTATTCACCGATAATATTGAATGTGATTTCTCACCCCTTTGTTGTTGTTGTGTCTGTGCTTCTTTGAAAGTACAGATAACCCAGGTACTTAGGTTGCTTGGATGTTCGTGTTGCCTGTTCGAGTCTATAGGAGTGCTCTGATACGTAACACAGGATGTCGGGATATTTTTGTAGTTGTTTTGATTTTATTACATTCTTTGTTACGTATTCCATTTTATTGAATTATTTTATGGAGAACCTTGTTTTAAGGAACTATTGGTGCATTTGGGCAGATGGCCGTGAATTTGAAACTAAATGATTATTTCTGCTGATTCTTTAGTTAATTTAATACAATAAAGAGCTTATATTGGTTTTGATGATGTGACATTCCACTCTTGGTGAATAAACTCTGATTTTAAAGTATTATTTAGTATTTTAATTTAAATTGGGAAAGTGGGGTGTTACAAAACACATCATGCAAATTCGAAAGATTCGGTGGCAACGCCACCCGATAAGCCACAGCACCCACTCTCGCGGATATCTGATAAGGACCAATAAACCGAGAAGTAAGCTTCTTCGACTTCAATGCATGCCCAACACCCATCACCGGTGTAACTCTCAAAAATACATGATCGCCCTCTTGAAACTCAAGATCTTTCCTCCTTCGATCATGGTAACTCTTCTGCCTACTCGGAGAAGCTTTCATTTTCTCACGAATAAGTTTCACCTTTTCCGTAGTCTGTTGCACCAACTCTGGTCCAACCACTGAACTCTCACCAGATTCATGCCAACACAAAGGTGTTCAACATCTTCTTCCATACAACGCTTCAAAAGGTGCCATTTCAATACTCGAATGAAAACTGTTATTATACGTGAATTCCACCAACGACAAATAACTGTCCCAAGCACCACCTTGCTCAAGAACACAAGCTCTCAATAAATCTTCCAACGACTGAATAGTTCTTTCGGTCTGACCATCCGTCTGAGGATGATAAACAGAACTCAATCTCAACTTGGAACCTAACGCCTTTTGCAAACTTTCCCAAAATCTGGAAGTAAACCTCGGATCTCGATCTGAAACAATACACAACGGAACACCATGTAATCTCACAATCACACGGATATAAATCTCATCCAACCTCTCCAAAGAAAAACTGATGTTAATCGGAATGAAATGCACCGATTTAGTCAGCCTATCCACAACCACCCAAATAGCATTATGTCCCCTCTGTGTATTCGGCAACCCTGTCACAAAATCCATAGAAATGCTATCCCACTTCCATTCAGGGATATCCAACGGTTGCAACAATCCACTAGGCTTCTGATGATCTACCTTTGACTTCTGACATGTCAAACACGCATAAACAAACTGAGCCACATCTCTCTTTAATCCAGACCACCAAAAGATCTTCTTCAAATCTTGATACATCTTATTAGCTCCCGGATGTATACTCAAACTACTCCGGTGTCCTTCCTCTAAAATCATCATTTTCAAGTCCGAATCATCAGGAATACAAATTCTACCACGAAATCTCAAAACACCCTTATCGTCCACTTTAAAGTCATCATTTCCACTTGTATCTCCAACCGTCATCAAATCCACAAATTTCACATCCAATTTCTGTTTCTCGCTAACGGTCAACAGAAAATCATTAGTAACCTTTAACATACCAAGTCTCACGCTGTCATATGTCAATTCACGCACCAAACTCAAATCCCTAAACGCTTCCAAAAGTTCCCACTCTTTAACCATCAAGGCAGACATATGCAACGATTTCCGACTTAACGCATCGGCTACCACATTAGCTTTACCAGGATGGTAATTCAAGCCAAAGTCGTAGTCCTTTAAAAATTCCAACCATCTCCGTTGCCTCATATTCAACTCTTTCTGATCAAACAAGTATTTCAAACTTTTATGATCACTAAAGACTTCGAATCTTGCACCATAGAGATAATGCCTCCAAATCTTCAACACAAAAACCACAGCCACTAACTCCAGATCATGAGTAGGATAATTTTTCTCATGAATCCTCAATTGCCTCGAAGCATAAGCCACCACCTTACCTTCTTGCATCAACACTCCACCTAAACCAATCAAAGACGCATCACAATACACCACAAACGGTTCAGTAGGATTTAGTAAAATCAAAATCGGAGTTGTAGTCAATCTTCTCTTCAGCTCACTAAAACTTTCCTCGCACCGAATATCCCAAATGAACGCTTGACCTTTGCAAGTCAACTGGGTCAAAGGAAGTGCTAACTTGGAAAAACCTTCAATGAATCTTTGATAATATCCGGCTAAACCCAAAAAGCTTCTAATTTCAGTAATAGATCTCTGAGCCTCCCATTGTAGAACTACATCTACTTTAGATGGATCCACCGCAATACCATTACCTGAAATCACGTGCCCAAGAAAACTCACTTCTGACAACCAGAACTCACACTTGGACAACTTGGCAAAAAGTCTCTTTTCCTTCAAAATTTGCAACACAACACGCAAATGCTCTGCATGTTCCTCTCGGGACTTAGAATAAATCAAGATGTCATCAATAAACACAACAACAAATCGATCCAAATGCTCATGGAAAATACGATTCATATACTCCATAAACACACCTGGCGCATTAGAAACCCCGAACGGCATCACAGAATATTCATAATGACCGTAACGTGTCCTAAAAGCCGTCTTCTGAATATCTTCCTCTTTCACTCTAATCTGATGATACCCTGACCTCAAATCAATCTTACTAAACACACACGCACCTACCAACTGGTCCATCAGATCATCAATTCTCAGAAGAGGATACTTATTCTTAATCGTCACCTTATTTAATTGGCGATAGTCAATACACAATCGCATACTTCCATCTTTCTTCTTCACCAATAAAACTAGAGCACCCCAAGGCGATACACTTGGTCTCACAAACCTCTTTTCTAACAATTCATTGCTTCTTTAACTCAACCAACTCAGATGCCGACATACGATAAGGTGCCATAGATACATGTCTAGTACCAGGAACTAGATCTATAGAAAACTCCACCTCTCTCTCTGGAAGCACATCTGAAATATCCTCTGGAAACACCTCTGGAAAATCACACACAACTGGAAACACATCAAGTGCAACTTGACTATCCATGGTCAACGATGCAAACAACCCAAACAACTGAGCTTCCTCCGCCAAAAGTTTCTTCAACTCTTTGGTAGATAAGAAACTCGATTCCTCATCTTCTTCAAGAGAAGGAAATCGTACCAGCTTATGATAACAATCAATATGAACCCGATTAAACTGCAACCAATTCATTCCCAGAACCACATCTAAACCCTCCAACGACAAACACACCAAATCCATCTCAAAATCTTTACCATAAATGGTCAAAAGACAACTTAAACAAACCAAGGAAGTAGTTATTGACCCCATTGCTGGAGTATCAATAACCATCTCACCACCCATCGAAGACAACACAAGATTCAAACGTTTCGCGCACTCAAACTAAATAAACGAATGAGTCGTTCCGGTATCAATAATAGCAACTAAAGGCGTACTATTAATAAAACAAGTACCTCTGATCAGAAGGTCTGCACTTGTAGTCTGAGTCCCTGCCAATGCAAATACCTTCCGACCAGCTGGAGCTTGCTTTGGTTTCAGACACTTTGTACTAATATGACCAGGTTCACCACAGTTGAAACACTTCACCACATTCTTCTTACAATCAGCTGCAACATGTCCTAAACCTCCACAAATGGAACACTTTCTCATATCCTTCCTACACTCAAACTGACGATGTCCTAAGTCACCACACCTAAAACATCTCAGAGGATTAGACATACCTCCCCCACTTGGACTTTTCTCAAAATTACCTCTTTGCTTACCCTTATCAGTTGGTGACACATAAGGACCACCACGAAACTGTTGCTTCCCTTTCCTCTCGTTCACACTCTTATAGTGAGTAGAACGAGCTTTACTATCCTCCTCAAAAATCCTACAACAATCCATCAAATCAGAAAACCTTCTAATCCTTTGATAACCGATTGCCTGCTTTATCTCAGGACGCAGCCTGTTCTCAAACTTCACACACTTAGAAAACTCCGCAGTTGCTTCAGCATAATGTGGATAAAACTGCACAAGCTCCACAAACTTAGCAGTGTAATCAACAACAGACATATTACCTTGTTTCAGTTCCAAGAACTCAATCTCCTTCTTTCCCCTTACGCCCTCAAGAAAATACTTCCTCAAAAACTCAATGCTAAACAAGGCCCAAGTGATCTCTTCATCAGCAGCTTCCAACACATGACGTGTACTAACCCACCAATCATCAGCTTCTTCCAGTAACATGTTATTACCCAGTCTCACCTTCTGATCCTCAGCACAATCCATCACTCGGAAGATTCTTTCAATCTCCTTAAGCCAAATCTGAGCACCATCAGGATCATATCTTCCTTTGAAGATAGGCGGGTTATTCTTCCTGAACTCATCATTACCAGTAGCATTAGGTGCACCCTGCACCGCCCGAGCCATAGCTTGCATAGCAGTAGCCAAAGCAGCGTCATTCCTACCAGCCATATTCTGTTCATTTCCAATAACAACAACTATGGTTAAACAAATAACTCACCCACACACAACGACCAACAAGGACTGACACAAACTGGCACGGACTGGCTCTGATACCACTTAATGTAACACCCCTAATCTATACCCCCAAATAATATAAAGCGATAACAATTAATCAGAGTATAAATAAAACATTCACGGCATAGACGGAAGCGTCATATCAATTTGAAACAATATACAACAACCTGCTCATAAAGATATGCAACAATCAGGTAGCAAATAACCGAGGAACTTAGTTCCTACTACCCACAATTCGGATACAGAATAAAAGCGGAAAATCTGCAATTGAATCTCATATATATATATATATATATATATATATATATATATATATATATATATATATATATATATATATAACATAAAAGTTTGTCTGTCATATACAACATCATACATGTACAATCCAAAAGATACATATACATAATAATCACACTCGATCACCCTGACTACCCGGTGCTACATATCAGAGCCGACCGACAAAAGAATAAAGACCTCCAACATCTAATCTGCAATACCTCATAGAGCATTCAAAACAGCAGAAGGGTGAGAAACACAATCATAATATAATTGCATACAATTATATAATAATACACAAATACACATGAAAAATATTCTCACCACCACTTACACCATAATTCAAAGACAATACAACACAATGCATATTTCATATATCCATCACCAAGGCATATCAATCATGCACAATACAATTATCACCAACATATATATATTTCGATTCATCAATGCCATTCACAATTCCACACAAAATCATTCCATTCATGATTTATGCAAATGCAAAGAGATCGACACACGACTCTATGCAAATACAATGCGGTACCGTTCCATCCATCATCACATCATTAGTTCACTCAGGAACTATTGGAATCGTCGCTTGTTACTTAGTGTAACTCCCCGTCGGGCAAACGATGTTCCCTGTCGCTTTAGGTCCTCTTGGTATAAGGCTCACGACGTTTATGGATCGCTTTAGGTCCTCTCGGTATAAGGCTCACGATCCGATCGCTTTAGGTCCTCTTTGTATAAGGCTCACGATCGTCTATAACCATCGCTTTAGGTCCTCTCGGTATAAGGCTCACGATGTTATAGCAGATTCCCTCTGGAATCGATTCGTCGCTCACACCCACTAGGGCACACGACATCACAAGAATGCATATCATGATGCTTGGCATACAATGACTCATGACATTCAAATGCACACATATATGCAACCATCTCAATCAACAATAATCATGCTTTACCATCAAGCCCCAAAACAATGCATTTATTTGCCATACGGCCACAAACCATCATCACAACATTTAGCACATGCATTTACCTCATATGACAGCACACAAATCACACGATATCTATCAAAGGCATATTGCATGATAACACATCAAATACACACAGTTAAATGGTAAAAGTCGACAAAACGACATATTTTCAAATTCCAGACATAATTTAATCGTTCAACAATCCCAAAACCATTATCATAAGAAAGAACATTTCAATAGCGTTCTAACGCATCAACCCGCGCCTCAAACCGACTTACGACCCAACAATTATAAAGAAAACAAATTAGAAAAGCTGTCATGTTCGCAATGCGAAACTCCTAGCGAGTCCTTCGCTTTCCTCATTCGCAGTGCGAATGCCCTAGCGAACCATGGCAAAAAGAAAACAGCCTAAAGTTCGCAGTGTGAACTCCCAGCGAACCTTCGCTGTCCCCTTCGCAGTGCGAATCCCCCAGCGAACGTTCGCTTTCCCCTTCGCTGGCTATTCGCAGTGCGAACCTGCGAAACCGAAAAACCCCAGCAGTGCGATAGATCATTCCCAACCAAGATTTCAACCCCCAAAACACTTCTAAACCAAAACATAACAATCAGAACATAACCCAATCATGGTAACAAGTATTCTACTACATTTACACTGATTTTCAACCGCGAAAACATCGATTTCTCTCGTTCCGACCTATTATTGAAAAGCTATGGAACACAACAAACATTCACACAAACACATACATAATCATACACAAACATAGTATAACTGAGTTTCACACCCTTACCCGATTTAATCGTGTTTTTGAAAGTCGGTTGATCGATTTCTTAACCCACAAGTTTATCTCTTTTTCTTTCTCTTCTTTTCCTTCTTTCTCTTTTTCTTATTCTCTTTTTCTTTCCTTACTATTTTCTCTCTTTTCTTTCTATTTTAAATGAAAAAACATAATATCTACCCATCAAAAGACCAAAATACCCCTACACTCAAATATCTCGCAAACGCTCTCAAAACGCGACAAAACATAACAACGATGAAAAAAATATATTACCAAATAAAAGTCAAAAATAAAATAATATAATAATAAAAATAATCAAAACGACTCAATTAAATAAAACTAACAAAAACTGAGGCGTTACACTGAACACTGATCAAGCTTCAAATCATCTCAAATACGAAGCCAATGATTTAGAGGGTAATGTTGAAAGAATACTCTTGGGAATAGTACATTCAAGTGGAAAAATCAAATGTTTCCTTAAAAGGACAAATATGCTAGAATTATTGAGGAATGTACTACCAACGGATCTCCGCAATTCTCGACTCAACCGCGTACCACTATTACAACTATAAAATTGAAGAAGTTCTCAATCCTATCCTCCATCAGTACTAATCATCATCTATTTAAAGAGGACATGGAATTTTGAAGAAAATGATGTAAAGGATTAAAATAACAACGAAGTGAGTAAAAGAAGAACAACAAACGTGAGAAACAAGCAACTACAACATTCACTACACTTAGAGCTTTTATCTATATATTTTCTTAAATGTAAACTCTGAAATTCTACTTGTGTATCTGCTTGTTTAGAAGCATTCTTGTAAACACACACTCTTTGTATTTTAACTTTGGTTAAATTCCTTAAGGGACTATGGATTGGTCTATAGCCGCAAGAAGTCATTGACAGTTGGTCTTTGAGTTTTTCCTTGAGGGACTAAGTTTAGTCTGTAGCCTCGAGAATTCCTTGTGAGAAGGAGAAATCACTCTGACGGGTGGACTGGATTAGCTTAGTTAATATTAAAATCACGTGTATTTCCATCATTGTTGTTCTTGTCATTAGTTTAAAAAATTTTTCATATCTTAAACTTAATTCAAACCCTCATTTCTTGTATTTCTTAACTCTGACGGGTGGTACTGACTTTTTCTGTCAAACACTTAACTGTGTCAGATGATGAGCCATCTTTAGAAACACAGTATGACATCTACCAGCAACAATGAAAAAGATTATCACACTGCTAAACCTCCAATCTTTGATGGAGAAAAAATTAACTACTAGAAAGATATAAGCGTAAGTTTCTTCCTTGGATATGATGCAGATCTATGGAATATGGTAATGGATGGTTGCACACATCTAGTGGATTCAAATGGTGTAAGGCTTGAAAGAAACATGATAAACGACAAAAGAAGGACATCAAGAACCATCACAAGATCCAGAACAATCTTATTGAATGTTATTTCTTATACTGAGTATGAGAAGATTACAAATAGAGACTCAGCCAAATCTATATTTGATCTTTGAGGATGACTGATGAAAGAAATGAGCAAGTGAAGGAAACTAAGGCCCGAGATTTGGTTCAGAAGTATGAAGCCTTCAAAATGGCAGAAGATGAAACTATTGAGGATATGTTCTCAAGGATTCAAACCCTAGTTGCTAGATTGAAAGTTTTGAATAAGGGTTACACCACTGCATACCATGTTAAGAAAATCATCATAAGCCCGCCAAAGAAATGGAGGCCAATGGTAACATCACTCAAGGTGTCAAATGATATGAATATCACAACTCATGAAGAGCTTGTCAACTTTATAAGGAGTCATGAGATCAAGCTAGAAGAGGATGAACACTAGAGGAAAGGGAAGTATGTGGCCCTGAAGTCTTAAGGCAAGCCTGAAAAGACCAAAGCTCTTCAAGCTGAAGAATAAGAGTTTGAAGAAGGTTCTGATGAAGAGGACGAGTTGTCTCTAAAATCTAGAAGGGTCAGCTGTAACACCCTAAACCTCGACTTATAATTAAAAGGATAAAAATCCACATTTTAGGATGCTACACAAACACAACATGCATATTTTCCAAATATATTCAAAACTCACAACAGAACTCAAATAAATAACATAACTTCAATTATCTCATCAAATTGGAATACTTAATTAGAGTAAAATAGCCCGATGATTAACTCAAGGACAAATAAAACGCCTCGTTCCCGGTGTTACATATTAGAGCATATAAACATACTAAATAGTGATAAAACGATAAAATCTTAGAGACGCAACACAACCTCATCCAAAAACCTAAAACATGTTGAACCAACTCTCCACACCGGGAACATATCAGGGAAGCAAAAGCTCCTCCCTACTTATTTCAATTCTGCTTCTGCTGGCAAGCAATTAGGAAAGAAAAATGAGCATCGATAGTGTTCACACACATGTTGTATTCCAGGGAAATAAACAAATTAGTCACAATCTAGGCCGAATGGACCAAATTACTCTGATACCAATATGTAACACCCTAACTCCCCGACTCAAAATTTAGTAAGATAATTCAATTTTATCTCAACACTTATAGTGTCACGCTTGTTTCACCAAACATAAAAATGAACAAAATATAATCTTGCAAATTAAGCAGTGGAAACTGTACATGCCAAATATATTTGGAGCCGAGTTGTATGGTCAGACAAGAGTAAGCACGGACTAGACTACGGTAGCAGGAAAGATCATACAATGTAGATAACTAGACAAGTATCATTTACAACCCGGGCCGGTCAGGGAGCCCGACTCCCATCTGCCGAGTTCCTACGAGGTCGGGTACTATACCTCCATCAACCTGGCACCGACGCCGGTCATGAACTCAACAAATGCAACTCTAACAGTTGTAACGGAGGCGGCACATCAATTCAGACGTTACCATGTCTTCAAAGTATGCATTCATGAAGAAGAGTTACGGTAATGATATCCATGCAACGTCAGAAGGCCAAGAGACTTCTCTTAATGGCATAACTTAAATGAAGACTGAAAAATGCTATAAAAGGGGCTCCCACATGAGGGTTAAGCAAGACACATTCATCTTGAGACAGTATACAACACCTGTGTAGCTCTCAAATCCCCAAAGATACTCAAACATTATAGACAACGTAGTCTTCTCTACCCAAATAGTAGAAGGGTGGCACTTTTGGTGTATCTAACCATTTTTTGCTAGAACAAAAACAATAAAGTTTGACGTATAATTTCTCAACAACAAATGCATAACATAGTGGTTCAACAACTTCAAAGTCAATAAGACGTGCAACAATGAAATATAGGCAACTCATCCCCAGTGCTACATATCAGAGCGACTCCACTAAAGACCCGAATGATAAATAAATAATGGCTTAATACCTTTTTTGGTCCTCTAACTATAGGCCCGGGTCCAATTTGGTCCTCTTTCTTTTAAAAGTTCCAAATTGGTCCTTTATGTTATTAAACAGAGTTAAATAAGTCCTTTCCGTCAAATAATGTTAACGGTGTTAGTTTTTAATGATGTGGCAGCTGACATGGCAAATTTCCAGATTTTGATAACAATCTTCATCTTCTTCATACAATTTCCAGATTTTGATAACAATCTTTATCTTCTTCCATAAAATTGCCAAACAAGTATTATATATAAATATATATAAATATATAGAAATTTTATTTCAAATAAAAATAGTATTATTTATAAATAAACAATATTTTGTCTTCTGACATGTATATTAAAATAAATATCATACAAAGATTACAATAAAAAATATACATTGTATTTGATAGGCCCGGGTCCAATTAAAATAAAAATAGGCTTAATACCAACAAACAAAAAGCAACACCAACAAAATTTCCAGATTTTGATAACAATCTTCATCTTCTTCCATAAAATTTCCAGATTTTTAAAAGCAACACCAACAAACAACAAACAGTTTATGGGATTAAACATTTATTTTTTCTGAAATATGTATACAAAATAATTTCAAAGCCATAGTGTCACCATACACCCACAATCGACCACCATGATTTCTTCTAACTTTCCATTCAACCTTTAAAACATCATCTTCAGCCACTCGTAAACTCACTCCCTCTCACGGTTCCCACACCACTAAAACCCTTCTTCTTCGTCGTCCGCTCCCTCACCCACAACCATCTCCTTCCTATTTGAACATCATAATCACATTAAAACAAATCTTCCACCACTAAATCCGCCGTGAAAAACCACATAACTGCCACATATCATCACTACCGTCGACCTTCATCACCTTCAAAAACTCCTCACGATCCTTCAGCTCCCCCCTCCGATTTGCAGCAACAGCAACATCCCAATACCATCGAAACCTCACCTCTCTCATTTCTCCACGTTGCAATTTCTTCAATACTCACTACCACCGCACCTTACTAACCACTACAGATCTAATTTTTCAACCACCATGGCTTTGAATCTCCATCTTCCATTTTCACCATACCCACGAGACAACCGTGAAAACCTCTTCATCGATTATAGTAACTTTGCTGCGATCTTCAACTTTGGTAAAAACCACCAAGCTACAACCGACGATGACATGGCAAAAACCTTCTCGCTACACTGTGTGAACCGCAACATCAAACCTTGTGGAACGTTATTCTCAACTCACTTCACCCGCAACAGCTCATCAGCAACACAACCCGATTCAACAACGTCACAAATTGTTTGCGACTCGAGTATGGCAACAATGTCAACAACAACGAAATAGAGCAACAACAACTCACGCATCGGTAATCTATGGATTATTTTGATAGAATTGGTTTAAATTATTTGATGTTTTTGTATGTTGGATGTGAATGTTGTTGTAGTTTTATTTCTTATGTTCGAACGATATGTTTTGGTTTGCTACCATGGTTGATGATTTTGGTTTAATAATTTCCTTTCTCGTGGATTTAAGCAGCATCCGGGGGTGAGGCTTAGGCTTTTGTTTTGATTGTTTTAAAGTAGTTATCACCAACACAATCGATATAAGGGTAGCGCTGAAGTGTGAGTAGAAAATGGGATTTGAGTTCTTAAAATTAAGGGTGTTATCAAAATCTGGAAATCTGGAAATTGTTATCAAAATGGGATTTGTTGTTTTGGTTATGATGAAAAAAATGTGGAAAATTTTATGGATTCTGGAAATTTTATGAAGAAGATGAAGATTGTTATCAAAATCTGGAAATTGTATGAAGAAGATGAAGATTGTTATCAAAATCTGGAAATTTGCCACGCCAGCTGCCACATCATTAAAAATTAACACCGTTAAAATTATTTGACGGAAAGGACTTATTTAACTCTGTTTAATAACGTAAGGGACCAATTTGGAACTTTTAAAAGAAAGAGGACCAAATTGGACCCGGGCCTATAGTTAGAGGACCAAAAAGAGTATTAAGCCATAAATAAAATGGTCTCAACGCCATCCTCTAGCTCAAGCAGCTACTCCTCTACCTGATTGTTTATACTCTAGAGGAGTACATACACCACAACAAATAAACAGGGGTCAGAATACAATTAAATATATTAATTGTGCAATACATAACAAGGGTAGCATATTCACACAAATAAACAAACACATCACATAATCACAACAACAAAATAATTCATAATACTTTTATGTATGCAATGTTACCAATAATATCGACTTAATGCATGTGGTACCAATTTGGACATCAGAGGTATGTTACTGATTTTCGTCCATACTCGCTCCTAGTCCTCTCTTCAGAACTATAGCCCACCATAATTGTCACTGATCCCCACTATTGAATAAATAATGCTTCACTAGCCCCATTATTAAAATCATCCACTCGCTCCCTGTGACGCCCCCAAACTATACCCCCAATTAACATGCAATTAAAGCACTAAAAGAAAATTCGAAATTTCGTCAGAGTACATTTGAATTCGCGGCATAGAAAGGGAGGAATCACATCAACTGTAACAAAACATAGCATAACATGCAACACCTGCCCATAATGATATGCAACTGTGGGGTAGCAATCATACAGAGGAAACTTTGTTCCTTACACCCACTTTTCAGAAATTAGAATTAAAGCGGAAAATCTAAAATCTGATTAACATATATACATATACACATATAAACAGTTTGTCATACATCAGGTAGCATATGTACAACCAAAATATATCATCAGATATACAAAATAATAGCACGCGGCCACCCTAACTACCCGGAGTCACATATCAGAGCCGACCGACCAAAATAATGAAGACGCAACGCTTCACAAAAAGGAATACCTCCAGCAGCTCTAATCTGCAACGCCTCATAGAGCGTTATAAAACAGCAGAAGGGTGAGAAAAACAACCATAATATGATTGAATAAAATTATATATATAAACACAAAAATGTACAAGTAACACATTCTCACCACAACCACATATAACATAATACTGCACAATTCTCAAGCATCAAATACCATTACACACCACACATATACCATACAATCATCAATCACATTCACAAATTCACACACAATTAATTCATGATTTATGCAATGCACATAGACCGACACAACGACTCTATGCACATGCCATGCGGTACCGACTTCCAATGTCTCATGTCTCATCATCAGTTCACTCAGGAACTATTGGAACCATCGCTCGTTACTGAGAATCTCAAGTAACTCCCCGTCGGGCCTACGATGTTCACCCGTCGCTTTAGGTCCTCAGGCATCGCCTCATATTTTCGAGGCACACGACGTTAAGGATTGCTTTAAGTCTCCAAAGGAGCCCACAATCGTCTATAACCACCGCTTTAGGTCCTCAGGCAGCGCCTCATATTTTCGAGGCACACGATGTTATAGCATATTCCCCTCGGGAATCAAACCGTCACTCAGGACGTTCAACAATGCACATCATGATGCTTGGCATACAATGACTCATGACATTCACATTGCATCCATACACACATTCATAATCATGCACATTTATCAAATACCACACTTAGCATTTTCTTGCCTTTCGGCCACAAAGCATCATTACAACAGCACATAAGTCATCTCACGTACAAAACAACAACATACGGCATAATACACGTCAATTCCACACCATTAAAATGACAAAAATCGACAACCGACACTATTCACATTTCCCGACATAATTTAATCGGCTAACAATTCTCAAAACCCATTTTTATTAGATAGAACATTTCATAAGCTTTCCAACGGTATAAAGAACGTCCCGATCCGAGTTACGGATCAGAAGTTACGGAATTTTTAGAAAACAGATAAAATTTTGAAGTCCCAGACCGCGCTGAGCGGCTCCGTGAGCGCGCTGAGCGGGCTCGCTCCTGCCTGGTGAGGTTACATTTTTTTAAGAGCGCGCTGAGCGGGCATCTGCGCGCTGAGCGGGCTCTGCGATTTTCAGAAAAAACCCTCTTCGAGAATCCACCCCAAAAATCCCATTTTTCACCCAAATTCAATTCCAACAGCAAAACAAACATCAACGATTATTCATACACACAGTGTGATCATACAATACAGTTTATATCGATTTCCGACCGTGAAAACCTCAATTTCTACTCGTTTATCTCATTTCGACCTATATTTGAAAAAAACAACAAAACTTCCACACAAACATACATAATCATACACAATCATAATATAATCGAGTTTCGCACCCTTACCCGATTAATCGATTCCTAGAACCTGTTCTCTTGATTTCCCAAGCTTTTCTCCAATTTCTCTCTTTTCTCTCTTCTCCTCTTTTCTTCTCTTTTCTTCTTTCTACTTTTCTTTCTATTTTTTTCTTTTTCTTCTATTTCTACTTTTCTTTTCTTTACTAACTTAACAAAATACACCCAAATGCCCAAAATACCCCTACACTCAAATTTCTCGCAAACGATCCCAAAACGCGATAAAATATAATCACGACGAAAAATAACTTATTTTCACATAAAAGTCGAAAATAAAATAAAATAATAATAAAATAATCCAAAAAGACTCAATAAAATAAAATTGGCAAAACGGGGCGTTACACTCCCTATTTCCACTTTTGAACTAGAGCTCACCACAATTTTCACTGATCCCCACTACTGAATCAGCAACGTTTCACTTATCCCATCGCTAAAATCAACTACTCGCTCCTAATCCACACTTTTGAGCCAGAGCTCACCACCGAACCGAAGTTTGTACACTATGATGCATGAACTCAACAACAACATGCAAATATGATAATTCACAACTGGTCCCACTTCTGACTGTATAACTGACCAATAAGTCCATCACCTCAAAGTTAGATCACCAAAATAAACAACAACAAAATATAAGCCATACACGACATATTTCAACACATTTCATCACAACTCAGCATAACAATCAATTATATAATTAAGCAATACTCATCCCATGAACACCATAAGAAAACATTACATTCAGATCCTCATGTGCATATTCAACCTTTTGGAATGATACCATGAGGTAGTCATACATGTCAGCTTTACAACGCTTCAAACATCACCTCAATCGGAGTCACGAAACTCATGTTACATCATTTTTAATTCCACACTTTCCCACTCATATAATGGTAAGCGGTTACACTTAGTGCGTAACTGGTTACAGGCACGAAAAATCCATTTTCACCATTGGAGGCCTTCCGGACCTCCAATTTCGATCCCATAAAAACCCTCGATCCCCAGAATTTCACGGCCAATAATATTATAACATCTAAACACAATAACCCACACATATTACAAATTAGAAATTATCAATACAACATGATATTCATTAATCTATTAGCATGTTCATCACTTTATCATGAGTTTAAGGTTATGTAATACCAAAATACATCAACCACGACAATAACATCCAGATTCACATAACTACATAATGTATAATTTTCAGCATAAAACATAATACAAATTTCATATATCCCACAATAATTATAAGAGTTTTTCACAAATTTCTCTCAATAACACATAAACATAAACAATGGTGAAAAAGATGGAAAAACCTATATCCTTCATGCATTTGACACGAATATTAGAGTAATTCCCCTTACCTTAATTCCTAGCCAGAGCAAGTTTTGACTATGGCTTCTTCCTCTCTCTCAAATCCCTGTTTTACCCCTTCTCACAATTGCCTCTTTTTCCAATTTTCACAACTTCTACGTATCATTAACTTTGTCTCCCTCACTTATTCTATTTATTTTAACCTAAAATATAATTAACTCTCTTTTCACATTTTTACCTCTCCACTCATCTCCACTTTCACCACTTTCCCTTATTTTTCTAATAATTCTAATTTCTACCCTAATATCACTATTCCTTCCCTTTTATTATTATTTTATTAATTTAATTAAACAAAGCTCCACTAAATTTTAATAACCCCCAAAAAATCACATAACACATGCTATCACAAAAATAGATAATTAAAAGTATATTAAATCATCCCAATGATTAAATAAAAGTAATGAAAATTCAGTTAAATAAATTAATTGAATTCAGGATGTTACATCAAGTGTATACCAATCGCCCGCCCTCAGATGTGTTGTCTGGGTGACTTGATGGTCGGTTGATCCGGAAAAGTGGTTCATTGGATTGGAAAATAGCCAGTCTATGATGGATGCGTCCGACTTTGTTTCCCGGGGTCGAATTGGACCGACATCTTTGGACTCAAATCTTCTTCGATTCATCCATGATGCTTGGATATTTGACCAGCGATCGGGGAAATTTTGATTGGCATTTGTAGTGGCCAACAGATTTTTAATGCCCTTCTGACTTCCTATAATTTAGAATCTTCTGGGTAGTTGTACCGCACATGCCTCAGTAGGTGCATGCAGTCCTTATTGTTACCTACACCCCGACATCATCTTCTATCTTTCCCTTGGGAATAAAGCTGAGGTGTTAAGTACTTCTCTGACCGATGAAGAACCATTTGGCCCTTACTCCATCGGTTGAATACTCGTCTGACCGCTTGATCTCCTTAGTTACCCCACGTTCGGGATTGCCCCTCATCTCGTAACTCCCTAATCATTATGCAGTCCCAGACCTTGGATGATCGTCTGGGACCGGGCTGGGGTCTTTACGATGATGAAACATCCGACGTGAGAATTTTACAATGATGAGACATCTGGAATGGGCCGGACATGGCGACATTTGTAACTTTACATCTCCTAGAAGTAACTTCTTTTGTTCATGCCCAGGTCTGTGGTGAACTCTAGCTCGGATTTGAAGAGGTTCATTCGACGTAAGCATACCAATTATGTTACTCAAATAAGGGTGAGATGGGACTCAATCGATCTCGACCTTGCGAATCTTAATTTGGATCCAGGAGAATTTATCAGCATGCTTCGACAAGAGTTATAGATAAAGGTTCTCGAGTGGCTAAATGTCAACTGAGCTTGACCAGACAGAAAGCCACATATCCCGATCTGTAGGTGCCCGTTAGCGTTTTCTCACAGTGGTTAGAAACCAATACGAATGACCGACCGTAGCTAGATCAGATTTCGACGGACCTAAGCTATGTAAATATGAGATTTCGACTCAGTGGAACATTGATTTCTTCATCTGAAACAATTTTAAATTTCAGATATGGAAATCGAACGTGAAATCGTAGGAATCAGAAGTCGATTCCGACAAATGACGCCACTGTTTCGTTGCGGAACTAGAAATGAATGAGATTGCAGAAATCCCGTTGGAGCAAAGCTTCACACGTGACTTTACCATGTGACATCATGGATTGAAGGTTGCAATTACGGCGCTCCTTGAACCAGAAGCGTTGATATTGAGTCGACGTTGCTAATCTTCGATGCGTCTGTTCAGTGAGGGTACTTACATTGGTAGCACTCCAATGCTCAAGTCAGTTTAGAGTTTAAGATAATTGTAACGAGAATGAAAATTAAAGATTGTGTATCTGAAAACCTTTTACAAAAGTATTTTATTCTTTAAGTTTGATGGAACAGACAAGACTCGTGTTATTGAACTTTTGGCCGACGTGACGCCGCGACTCTCTAGACCGAACAAAGTATATGTTAAATTGAAAGCTAAAAAAAAGTTAGTTTTAATATTAGAGTTTAATTTTGAATTTAATTATTAAAGTAGCTTTTTTACACATTAAAAAAAGTAGGGCAAAAAGGCACCATAGTAATTGACAAAATAGAAAAAACTAAAACTAAAACTAGAAAAGAAAAGAAAACAAAAATGTGAGTGAAGCATGAGTTGGTGGGTTTGGGCGGCGAGTAGCGAATCTGTGGGTGGTGGGTGGGTTAAACATATTCCTTCGTTTCAACAACAAACAACTATATTACTATTACACCCAATAAAATAATAATAAAAACAAATAAATAGAACCTAAAACCCTTCACTTTCTCTCTCACTTCGTTAACTCTCACTTCGTTTTTTCCGCTTCCATCTCTAACCAACGCAACCACCATCTCCTCCTCTGTAAGCTCTTCAATTTTTCATCACTTTTTCTTAGTCATTATTATTATTTCTTATTTAATATAGATTACTATTATTAATTTACTCTGCAATTTATCTCAACTAGTTATGTTATACCTCTTCATCAAATCAAACCTTGATCAGGGTTTATCTTTTTTCATGCATTTTTCATGAATCTGATCATTTTCTACCAAATAGTATCTTCAGTTTTTCATTATATCATTTAGGAACCTATGTATTGTTAATTATTCTCGAAACAAAACGAAGAAATCTCTATTTTTTTTTTTAACAAAAACCCTTTTGATGGGGTTTGATCTGACAGCTCTAGGGTTTTGTCGTTTGTGCTTATGATTTTGTTTGTTTTCTTCGTTTTTTTGTTATTGTGCTTGACTAGGATTTTGATCTCGTTGGAGATTTTCCATAAAAGACTCAATCTTTCATTGTTTTGTTGGTTCGGGCACACTTCATATTGAACGTGTGCTGGTGAGGTGAGTATCCAGTGGTCCGTGTATGACATGTGTCGGTGTCAATATGTCTGACACACGGCCCTTGACACGAGTAGTTACTCCCATTACTTTCATTTTTTCTAAAATTATTATTCGTGCTATGTGTTGCGATTGGTGTTCGTGTCTACATGTAGGGGACAATTGAGTGTTATTATTGGTGCTTTGTGTTGCGATTGATGTTCGTGTCTACTTCTGTGTTTTGTAGGGAAAATTGAGTGGTATTAAGAATATGTCTTTAGGACTGGTTATGAAAGAATTTTTGTTTTATGAGCAACAATTAATCATCAGAATATTGGTTTCGAGTATAAAATGAGGTCATTTTGTTAGTTAGATGTTTTGATTGTAAGCTTGGAGCTTCGAGTGAAGAGCAGAGAGTTACAATCTTGCTTCTTCTCATACAGCTCCATAAAACAATAGCCGTTTATATAACAGGAATGGAACCAATTTCATTCTTTGTAAACTTATATGGCATAAATTTGTAACATTATCAACAACATTGGTATTAAATTTGTTTTAGGATTAAAATCCGTTTCTTACTTAACTACATAGTTAAATAAAATCTTTTTTGGTTTTATATGCCTGCAAGCACACAAATGATAGTTGAAGGTTTTCAGTAGCATTTTTTTCTTCACTGAAGCTTGAACTCTGGTCCTTTAACCATTAGCTCAAACCAGTTAAGCTACCCAACCCATGAAATAAGCAAAGATAAGTGTTAGAAACTAAGACCTGGCAAGCAAAACAATAAATGCTTGGACGCAAAGATAAGTGTTAGAATTTAAGACCCGGCAAGTGAAAGAATAAAAGCTTGGACTTAACTGCCACGTTCTGCTTTTTTTTTTTTTCTTTCAGAATTGGTAACTAAGGGTGTAAATTGATAAACACTTCTTGCACTCTTCAATAATTGAGTTTCTTTTTCAAAAGAATAAGTGTCAAAGTTATTGCAATCAAGCATTCTTTGCATGTCGAACATGTGTGATACGACATTGTAATAATTGTATGGCATGCAGATATATAAATCAATTTTCAGATGCTTGTAAGAAATTGTCTCGTGATGATTTGAAAGTGTGTGTAACAATTGGAATTCTGTTATCAACCAACACTTATCTCTTAACCTGATAGGTTTAGTCATAAGATTAGTGTTACATCTCTAACACCAACCAACACTTAGAGCTAACCTGATAGGTTTAGGCATAAGATTAGTTTTATATCTCTAACGCCAATCAACACTTATAGCTAACCTGATAGGTTTAGGCATAAGATTAGTTGTGGATATTAAGGGTCAATTGGGTTCCCTATATTTTATTCATGATTATATATAATCTATTGGCTCTTGTTGTGCCTTGTATAATAACAAAAACCCCTTTATACTGTTAAATATAAATTCTATTATATTGATTTATATTCAGGGAAATAATGGCATCCATCTCAGCTGTGAATATTTCCCCACTATGCATGTTTCAACCTGCAAGTCGCGTTCAATCAACCAGTGCTACCGTAGTGAAGTGCCCTCCCTCGTTCGGGTCCACGAGAAGTGTCTCCAGTTCTTTTGGCTTGAAGTCATCCTCCTCATATAGAACAACTGCCATGGCTTCTTACAAGATTAAGCTAATTGGACCAGATGGAAAAGAGAACGAGTTTGAAGCCTCTGATGATGTCTACATCTTAGATGCAGCAGAGGATGCCGGAATTGAACTCCCTTACTCGTGCCGTGCTGGAGCGTGCTCTACTTGTGCTGGAAAGGTTGTTTCTGGCTCAGTGGATCAATCTGATGGCTCATTCTTGGATGATACTCAACTAAAGGAAGGCTTTGTGCTTACCTGTGTTTCCTATCCCACAGCAGACTGTGTTATCGAAACTCACAAGGAAGGTGAACTCTACTGAGAAATGGTGGCTTGAAAGTTAAAACCGTTGCTCGAGGAAACTGGGAATTTAAGGTAGATTTTATTGCGGATTTTGCTTTAGAATCTATGTTTCTTTTAGCATTATTAATAGTGATATGGGATAATGGATCTTTGTTTGTGTGCAAGCACTGTAGTTCTTAGAAGATGGTAACTTTGATATGGGATAATGGATCTTTGTTTGTGTGCAAGCACTGTAGTTCTTAGAAGATGGTAGCTTTGACATTTAAATGTGATCAAGGGTGTTATTTTAGTTATGAAGAACATAATGAGAAGTATCTGGAGGAAGAAACAACCTTCCATAATTGGTAGGGAAATTTCACTCTTTAAAATAAACAAAATCTATCTTGATATTATATCCATTGTCAATAGCTGCTATTTTAACTTGCCTCAACTTATTTCTTTATGTGGCAATTTTCAACTGGGGAATAAATTGTCCTAGTTTATTTTTTTCTGTTGGATAAAAATTAAGTTAAATATATAAAATATAACCTGCATATCTCAATTTAAATAGTAACTATTTCTTTGATACTACGTATAACAGTGAAAAAGCGTGCAAATTACACAATTTGCAGATTTGGTACTCTCATTGATATTACTGTCATTTGCAATGTTTACATATTATAGACATTTTTGATTTTCACAGCTTATAAGCTATTTTTCCATGTCAGCATCTTTGCAATAAATTATAGGAAAAATTGAAAAAAAAAGGCTAAAAATTTGAAAAATTGAACCACAAATCAAAGTTAAGAGTCTATTACTGGTAAAATAAGTGTCAACATCTTGTACCGTCCACTAGGATGCCTTGATTTATAATTAATTTAAAAAAAATTAAAATATATAAACACTATTTTACTAACAATAAATTATTTATACAATAGCAATTGAGTTTTATATCATTAAATTTGGTCTTATATTTCGTATAGTTTCCTTATATTTAACCGACTCCTTTTCATATAATATACTATACTCACTTTAGGGAATTCACTTTAGGGAATTTGTTTAAGGCAACCAAAACATTGCCGCCACAACTTCATGAAAAATTACATATTCCTCTAGAATTTGGAGATGTACCTCTATATACACGACAATCACATTCATGCCTCAGCCAGACTCTAAGGCTATGCAAAACATAATTATAGAAATGCATGTTCGTGTAAATTGCGAAAATGCATCTTTGGACGTTGTTTTAATAAATGTGTCAGACCCTTTTTCCTTCTCCACTTCTCAAAATACTCTTGACCTCTCAAAGTTCGAAACTCTCTTAACTCACGTTATCTCAAAATCATTCAACTCACTTCACTTCTTCCATAATATCAAATCGATCAAAGAGCTTACTGAACATCAAACTAAGCTCACATTTGATAAGTTATGACTTTTTCAAACTTTTTATATTTCCATATACATTTGTAGCAATTAAGCATTAGGTTATGTAATAGGTAGTTTAGATATGTTATTGAAATGAACAACGTGTTTGATAGGTAGTTTAAATGATCAATGCATTGTTTTAGATATTAACATAAATTGTATTTCCGCCATTAATGTGCTTTTGAGTTGCAATACCTTACAGAGATGCATCTTTGGAATTTTCCAACGTTTTGATTTTCAGAATTCGAAGATGCATCTCCTACCTTTTCAGTCTGCTTTGATTGACTTGATCTCATTGTCTTTCATCTGTATAATGCTTGTGTGGTTTACTTACATGCATGCTGGTTAATAACTTAGATAGATTGAGGCACGACAGAGTTGCACAATATGCATCAGTTATGAGGGAAAAAAACCCAATCATCGCAAACACCTGTCGTTTCTAGCCCGGTTGACGCGGGCCATCAATTTCTAGGGCTCATGCATCTCCACCTTCGTCTTCTCGTAGGAGACAAGTGTCACATACTCAAGCATCTGAGGCATCAGAGACACCGTATGCACCTGAGGCACACGAGGGGTTTGAAGGAGGCCCGTCAGACTTATCGATGATGCCTCTATACCTGAACCATGTTGCTAGACATATCTGAGACAAAGAGGTAAAATTAAGTTGTATCCATTCTTTGAAAGATTATTTTTTTATAATATTCGATGTTTCCGACGATGGTTTATTTTTTCGTAGGACCATGATTATATAAAACTCATCAACCATGGCAGAAAGATTATGGGTCTGCAGCAGCCTAATGAGCATTGGTTTAAGGATGTGATGCAACTATTTGGGATGAGAGACTTATGCAGTATCAATTATGTTACGATTAAACTTGGTATGTTGTTCGCATTTGTAGAGAGATGACACTCGAATACGTCATCATTTCATCTTTCACATGATGAGATGTTTATCATATTGGACGATGTCTCGTTCCTTCTATATCTTCCGATCATGGGGAGACTGTTAGACCATGACAAGATTAACAGAGATGACTCACTAGAGATGATGGTAGACTATCTAAGAGCTGATCCAAAGGATGACATTAAGGAGTTAAAAGCCATTTGAAGGGTTCATGTTAGGTTTAGATTTTTGGAGCTGTATACATAACAGTTGCATGATGTAGAGTATACTGCTGGTGTTGATGAGTAGGTTATGTAGCATAGAGTATATATGTTGTATTTTATTGACACATTCATATTTGTGGTCAAGAGTGTCACTTATGTGGATGCGATCTACCTGCGATACTTTGATGACTTGGAGCGAATCCATGAGTATAATTGAGGAACCAATTATTTGGTCTACATGTACTCCAAGTTAGCCAAGGTTGTATATGGAAGACCAAACAGGTGATAGAAAGCATCACAATGTTGACAATAATATTGCTACATTTTTTAGTGTGTCATCATTGTAGTAGTAGTTGCCATGATTAGACATGAAGGCCATTTTGGGAGCATCTAACAGGTCCATCCGAATCTGGTTATACCATGAGTATGCGTCCATGAAGTTCAATATGTGGTAGCCTGAAGACCCTTCGATAAGGCGTTCGATGTTAGGTAGTGGATACAAGTCCTTTGGATAAGAGACATTAAGCTCGGTGAAGTATACACACATGTGCCATCCATTGTTAGCCATGCTGGCTAGCTAGATAAGATATTTTGTTTCTTTAATGAACCTTGCGTCAGATAGTTTCCGTACTTCTTCGTCAATGGAGGCCATCTTCTCTTCACCAACTTTCCACTTCCTAAACGCCATTGGTTTGGTAGAAGGGTGAATGGCAAGGCTATGTCTTACTAATTTGGTGTCTATCCTAAGCATATCATAGGGGGCCCAGGCGAACAGGTTGACATTTCTACTGAGTTGGTCGACTAGCTCACACAATTCTTCCTCGGTAAGCGAAATACCTATCTTTGTCACTTGATGGGCAAAAGGGACTATTTGGACCTCCTTCAAGTCCTCCGTGGACATGAGCCTTTTTGCCTCCGCTTCCAACCTAAGATTACAACAATCAAGGTTAACATTTGGAACTTTTAAAGGAGGATCCTCAACCAAGGTGATCTCCTCCCTTTTTGTTGCCAAGCTACTCAGGTAACATTCTCGAGCGATCTGTTGATCTCCTAGGGTCGTACCGAGTTTCCCTTTAGGCAGCAACTACTTCAGGACTAAGTTTAGGATGTAAATGATTGCCCCTAGTGCATTGATGGAGGGTCGCCCTAGGATGATATTATACGGTGACAGGGCATCCGCAATGAGGTAGATGACGTCAATTTCCTTAGCGTTTATGCCCTCGCCACATGTGGTCTCCAAAGCCATATAACCCTCTCACTTGTGCATGTTTTCCTGACAATCCTATCAACGAGCCACTGAACACTTTGACATCATTAAGATTGATTTGTATTTTTTGGAAAACACCCCAAAATAGGACGCCAAAAGAGCTACCAGAATCTATCAAGACTCGTTTGATATCCCAACTGCCATGTTGCACAGTGATGACCAAAGGGTGATGTTAACCCCCATTTCCTTTCGCGTTCCAATGGGTAAACCAGGAGATATTACATTTACTGCAAACATTGGCCTTGCGTATTTCCTTAAAGAGGATCTGGAGCTACTTCCACCAATGAAACCGCCTGCTATGTGTAATACCCTAATTTTTACCCCTAAAATCCCACATATCATTTACATCTCATACCATAAACAAGATCACAAGCTTTTGTTCTCTTCCCCTCCTCTGTAGGTTTGTTCTTGAGCGAGATCACCAAGCACCCCTGTTCTCTTGTTTGTTTGATGTTTGTATTTGTTTATGTTTACTAACCATTGATTAAAATCCAAAAACATATTTTTTTTTTCCTTTTACTAACTTTTTCAGGAAGAGATTGGGACCAAGGATATCAAATACCAGTCCCTCAGCTCGAACGAATTTCATCTGAACAAAGTCAAAGTTGATCGGAAAACAATTCAAAATTATCTGATCAAGAGTTTCCAAGGTTTAATTGATTATTATTCAAGAGACTCCAAGGTTCATGTGTTTATTTCCATGCCTTCTTTGACAAGCAAAAAGAATCGAGCCAGAGCCACAGCAACACATCAGAAGGCAAATTTTCACAATTTTTCGCTGTGATAATCGATTACCAATATTAGGGCAATCGATTAACCAGTACGTTTTTTGTGAAAATGTGCCAAATTCAAATTCTGCAGCATTTTGACACCAATTTTCAAATGTTTCATGATGAGAATATTCTAGATCACCTCATTTTAATTCCCCTACGTCGTTATAATTAATTCCCACTATACACCCTCATTAATTACCACTTGATTTTGATTTTTGCCTCCAAATTCAAATTCCAAGCCTAATTTTGGTTCCAAACCAAATTCCAAACCACCAAAATTTCCAAGCCTAAATCTTATAAATAGACGCCTCATTTCATTCATTCTTCAAGCTTTTGATAGCTAAATTCACATTGTCAAATTTCTTCTTGACTATCTCAATTTTCTCCAACTACCAAATTCACCAAAGCTCTTTCTTCCATTGAAAGTTAGTAAGTTCATCATTAGAACCTACTAATCTTTGAGCTAAACCTTCATCCATTCACTTTTTCATCATCAATTTCTGTAGATTAAGGTTTTAGAGTGTGGTTCTTGGAATTTATTTGAAAAATTTTCAAATTTGAAGTGGTAAACTCTTGATCCACCATTGTTGTTCTTGATACATCCTTCAGAATGTGATCTATTGTTGATTCTTGTTGCTTGATCCTTAGATCTTGAAAATTGTGTTCCATTGGTGTTATTTGCTGTTGTTTTACTTGAATTTTCGTGTACAATTGCAACCTTGATCATTAGTTGTTTGAAGAAATGATTGATCAAGGATTTTGCATTTTTTAAACTGATTTTCTGCTGTTTTAGTAGGTGTAATCGGTTACTTTCCTTGTGGTAATCGATTAACACCCTGTTTTTGCGTCTGGATCTGCCTTTTTAACAGTGGGAATCGATTACCAGCATTAGGGTAATCGATTACCCAGTGTCTAGAGTGTGTTTTTGGCTTGTTTTTGGGACTGTTTTGGTTCCTTTCTCTTCTTCTTCCATTTCCTTTTGATTTTTTCTATGGGTTACACTTTTAAAGGTCCAATCCCTCTTTAAATTCACTGGACTTAGGGTGTAGATGAAGTTGGATAAACATTCACTAATTCAAATCTATCTTTAAAGTGAATTATTCAATTCATTTTAGGTGCTTTGAGTTAATGATATGTTTAGTGCTTTAATCCACCAAAATGAGTGGATGAACTTAAAGATGGAATGGTCTTGAATTTGTAATTCAATTTGGCTTTACCCTGCCTTCTTCTTTTTTTTTTTTATCGATGAAAATCTTCGATATCATTGGAACTTATTTTAAGTTCTTTATGAAGATAAGATCGTTACCTCTTTTCTTTTCGTGCGGTATTGCTTTCGGAGAGTGATCTACATATCACTTCTCTAGCATACATTAACACTAACATTGTTATTGAGCGATCTCAGATAGTCGTGGTTTCTACATAAACCCGATTACGATTGCTTAACATAGCACTAAATTGTCCCGAAATCGAAAAAACCGTTGTGATTTATAAGTGAATTATCAGTCTCCTATCCGTCTATGGCGTAGTTTGAAATAAATTGGCTTTCTCTTGTTACCAGTGGGGGTTAGTTGGCATACTCGTTGATTTTATCCGAGTTGGAGCCTTCCTCATGGTAATGTATGAGACCATATTTTCATTCTCATAGATGTTTAGTCGAGCATTTCCGAAAACACAACACAACTTGTTCTCTCATTTTGGATCACAATTGCTCTCCATTGTTATATTAATTGTGATATGTTTATGCTTCTTTCTTGCTCCCTATCTCTCTTTATTTTTTATGTTTTATGTTATCATATCATATCATACCATTTGTTTATGTTTTCGCTATTTTTCTTTTGTCCGCTTGGACCATTTGTTTATGTTTATGCTCTTGTTATTTTGTCCATTTGAAAAAAAAAACATTAATAAAGGCTTAAACCCCTAAAAAACTTGTTCTCATAATGTTGGACTATGGTTACTATCCTTTGCATTTGGACATGGAACTCTGGACTTAGAATTAGGATCCTAACCTATGCTTGGAAGCTTGTGATAATAAACCTTGGATTTTTGTACACTTTTTCTTTTAAACTTTTCAAAAAGATTAGACATGAGTCATCTT
Organism: Lathyrus tuberosus; assembly: GCA_022829125.1. Taxonomy (NCBI): domain Eukaryota; kingdom Viridiplantae; phylum Streptophyta; class Magnoliopsida; order Fabales; family Fabaceae; genus Lathyrus; species Lathyrus tuberosus. Next base: position 7,002,112 of record JALAZF010000103.1, read on the forward strand.
CTTTGATGACATGTAAAGCTCCCAACCATGGTATTTTGTGTAAAGTATGGTCATTTTCCACCTAGATGTTGAAGTGATTAGTCTTGTTGATTTTAATCCAAGCAAATGCTCAATCTTAACGTGATTCAAACGGCTCTTTCACATACTTTTGGGTAATTAGTTGAGTATTCTCTCTTGAGAATGACAAGTTGTCTTTTCAAGATAAACTGAATCATAACCAACAAAATTTTGTTATTTGTACCACGAACTACGAGGTTTTGATCCTATATTGCACTTTGTGGGTACGTAGGCATAAGGCGATAAGTCTCTCCAAACACAAAAATATTAAAAAAATATTTCTCTTCTCACCTTCCCAATCTCTTTTCAAACAAACATTTTCAAATCAAAAGCGTAGATAGATCAAAGGGCCCCTATAGAGTACTATAGACGTTTTGGGTGCTAACATCTTCCTTTTGCGTAACCAATCCCCTTACCCATTCTCTGTTTGTTCTTGTTTTAGAACTTGTATAGGTTTTGTTCGCTCTTTTCCCTTTCCTTCCTGGATAAAATAAAAGTGCGGTGACGAGTCTTGCAATTTTGAGTTAAGTTAGTCAATACACTACTACAAAACGCCCAAACAACAACGCGAGGTTTACAACGGCATCCTATACACCATTCTTATAGTGCATACTGGATGCGCGCGCATTATTTTAATTAGAAATCTCAAGGGTATAATAACGGTTGTTATGAAAACCGTGGTGATACAATCTAGCTATCATGGGTTCGAACCTTATCGCCCTCAAATAGTTTATCCCTTTGACGTAAATGCTCCCTTTTTAAGTTTTATTAATATTTAACTAAAAAATAATAATGATATCACGACGGCTTTTTCTTTAAACCGTTGTTACAAACTATTATGTATTTTAAACACCAAGTATATATCAATTTATCCATTGAAAAAAGAAACAAGACGAAACAACCCTAACACCAACGCCGTCACCATTGTCGGAAAGAAGACAACAACAACAAGAAAGTGTTCTACTTTAAGGTGTTGCAATGTCACATTTGAAGACAAAATCATCCAAAGGTGTTTCTACGTCTTCTTCCAGTGTAAAATCTCGATCTGGAAATTTTTGTGGTTGTGATGGTCGTATGGTTTCGTATCAATGCAAGAAGGAACAAAATAAAGGAAGGCTTTTTTGGAGATGTCCATTTTGGAGGAGCGATGAAACATGTAATTTGTTCATATGGGATGAAGACGTGGGAGAAAGAGATGGAAATGACGATGAGAGCATTATGAAGTCAGAGTTGGAAGCTGTGGGCTATCTGAAGGTTATGTATGAGGATTTAAAGAAAAAGAACAAGAATTTGAAGAACAAACTGAAATCAGAGATATTTTCTGGAAATATCAAGATGTTATGTTTTCTTGTCTCCTTTATGTTTAATGTTTACTTTGTTATGAAATGTAATAGTTGAATTAGGGTTTGAATTACATTGTTGATGTTTAAACTGCAGATGCATTAAGTGAGAAGTTAAGGCGCACCTTTTCTTTTTTATTTATTTTAAAATTCACAAATAAAAGGGTTATCACTACGGTTCTCCCGGTCAACCGTAGTGATATATTTATAATAAATAAATACCTATCTATACGGTTTTTATTTATTTTAAAATTCACAGATAAAAGGGTTATCACTACGGTTATTCTAGTTAACCGTAGTGATATATTTATAATAAATAAATACCTATCTATACGGTTGTTATTGCTAATGGTTGTGAAATAGTTTACCCATATATAAGCAAAATAACTTTCACTAAATTGACAGTAACACCGTTGCCTTCAAAGTGAAACCCTAGAACCCATTTTTTCTCTTCGTTTTCACCATTAGCCGTGAATCATACATTAAGGTATTCTTCTTCTTCCATCTATTGTTAGATATTTCCCATTATCTCGTTTGTTGCATGTTGTTTTTGTTGACTGTTCTCATTTTTTCAGATTCGTTTTCACTACTTTAACAAAGACCATACTTTGGAAACTTCATAGCATCACGAACAAGATGTTAGTAAATGAAGAAACAACAGTGTAAGCAAACTTTATCTAGTTTTAGAAACAATGAAAAGAAGTATAAGAAGTATGAAGCTTTTGTGTAAGCTTCTTCCTCCTTATATTTCTTTTTCATTGCTTCCCAAACTAGTTTAACATCATAATTGATTCCTGTTCCGCGATTAGTTTCATTAAAAGGTACGTTATTCCTGTTCCTCTCTTTACTCTTCACTAGATTATGGTTTTAGGGTTTGTTTTCAACTGAGGATGCTCATTTTTAAAGTTTGCTTTGTTTCCTTTCAGGTTAAGGGGATGATACAGGGTGATGGTGCTGGTGGAAGCAAGCGTATTATATCAGTTTATAATTTCTGGATCTGGTATAGAATGTTGTTTGAGTTTATTATATTCTATTTACATTGTTTGTTTAACTAACCCCCACTTAAAGTTTGCTGGTGGTAGCAAGCGTATTATATGAGTTTATAATATCTGGATCTGATATAGAATGTTGTTTGAGTTTATTATATTCTATGTAGATTGTTTGTTTCACTAACCCTCGCTTAAAATACATTCAGTTAATTTGACATAGATACTTATAATTTGCAAATTAAGTTGTATTTGAAAACCAACTTAAACAAACCAATGTTGTTTTCTGATTGCATGCCTCTCATCATTTATCTCACGTTCTTTTATATATAGATTATGGTATAATGATCTGGCTCCTTAGATGCATCGCCATCTTCCATTATATTTAGATTAAAGATGAGGCAGATTATCCAATGTTTTGTTGATCTTATGGAAATTTAACTATAATCGAATATAGCGATATATCGAAGGAGTCAGATCAATAAACCACAATATATGTAAAAGAGCTTGAAATGCACGATGAGACGAATGCAATCAGAAAACAACATTGGTTTGTTTAAGTTGGTTTTCAAGAACAGTTTAATTTGCAGATTATAGACATCTTCATCGAATTGAATCCATGTATATTTATTTAGTGAGGTGTTTGGAAAACAAGCAATCTACATTTAATGTAATAAACTTAGGGTACTTATAACAACGGTTATCTATTGTAACCGATATCATAAGTAATTTATGTTTTATATAATTTCACCGCTGATGGATTTCGAACCTAGAACCTAAGTGTATGTATCACAACGGTTTATTATCATAACCGTTGTGATATATGGCTCGCGTACTACCTTTTAATAACAGTTTCCAGCCCGTTGTAAAAATAGCTAACTTACAACGACAATCTACATAACAACGCCTTCGCCCGCGTCATTATATGTCATTTCCAACCGTTGTTAAATGGGTTTTTCGTAGTAGTGATAACTTATACTCACAAATTTCCCCGCTACACTATGGTGTTTACATTGGAGCGTAGATCTTTGTCAGCCATCTAAAGAGGGAAGATGGAAGGAGTGATAATGAAAGAGGTGTGGCCCAAGTTAGTTGTACCCATGCCCCACGGTGGGTGCCACTGTACTGGTCAAAAAGTACAAGTGTGCATGTTATCCATACTTGGGTCGGGGCAATTAGAGACCTTAATAGGTATATTACGTTGTATGGTAGATAAGGTTTTACCACGACGACTATAAGCCCTGTATAGTAGTGTTTATGGTTGTTTGGAGAACATGCTCACGTGAGTTGAGAGACTGTGTATTTATCTGATGCATATGTATAAGGGTATGGATTTGGTCCCCCTTTCCCATCTTAAGGGTGAAGTATTTATAGATGTATTGGGCTTAGGGTTTCCCTGAAAAAGTTCACCGCCCACTCAATCACTGGTGGGTCGTTGAATCCTTATTTCCAAGGGAGTCGTGGGTTAGATGCTGACCTTGACTTCTCTCTGCCCTAAAAAACATCTCATCCCACGTTTTCCATTACTGTGCGCGAGGAGAGCATTTGGGCGAGGTGATACCTTCCTGAGGGTGACAATATGGTCATCCTTTTTCTTGGGGGGGGGTAGTTTATGGTCATCTCCCTTGTCATATCAAATATAACACTAAAAGGAGGGTAACTAGTTGTGTGAGATTGATGAAGCGAATTAGATGATGAAAGACACAAACTCTGATCAAGGAACTACAATTGTTCTGATTAATGCTCTCAGGAAGAAAGAGATAAATGTGTTTGCTAATAAAGTGTATATGAATGAAATTGTATGCCAAGGAATGTGAAAATTCTTTCAGCGCTTAATAACTTTCCCCTATTTATAGGCGAAAATGGTTGAATGGTCTAGATTTGCGATGGAAGGAAGTATGAAATCAATAACTAGATTTCTTCTTGGAAACACATGCAAAATAGAGTGCACTATAAGTTGCATCATGCCCTAACTTGTCGCGTCAATCCATGTGTCAGAAGTAAGCAATAAAACATTTAAATGATGAAAATGCATTAAATACGCTTATTTCACACTACTTCTTCAACTGAATCCAAGCTTTTCGCCCCCCAGTTCACATTGGACAACACCATTGGAGGCCGACCAAAATTACTAAAGGCTTCCCCGTATCCCTCAGTGCCCGAAAAAGTCTTAACGACAACTGTTCTTGGTAAGCCATAAGCCGAAATAACAGAGGTCTAATTCATCTCAAATCCACTCCATTTGACTAAGGTATAAAAGTTAGTTCACACTGAAATCAAGGTACATTATCTGATCACCACTTTTCACTACACTCATCTTGAATTTTAAAATGACTTTGGCGTTAAAGTGTTAACCTTCCAAGTCCATCCCGCGTCGTCGTATCGAAAATCGGCTGCATCGGTTCAATATCACCAGTTTATCTAATGCATCATATTCTTGTTCTCAAACAGAATAGTTTATTTTCTCTTTAGGTCATTTATTTTTTAAAATTTTAAAATTTTCTGTTCTCCAACTTTGTCAAACACTAAATTGCATTGAGGATGCAACATGAACTCTTTGTTGGTGTTATTCGCTGAATAATATTTGATGATCTTTCAAAAATATATAAAATAGGCTAACCTTGCTAATATCAAATGCATTTTTTTTTTTGAGTTTGAGTAAGTATTTGACTTTATAAGTTTGAAACTAGGGCACTTGATCCTGATTTCAACTCATAAGATTAACACTTTGATAGCTTGAATAATTATAAGAATCATATAATATTTCTTTACTATCTACCAAGGCCATGTAAGGTCTTTTATTTTCTCAAGGGAACGTCTTTTTTTTTTTTTTTTCTTTTCAAGTTTCAATTTTTCAATCTCACCGACAGTATCTGTCAATTGTGACATGTCTTTAAAACGTTGAATGACCATTTCCTTTCAAATATCTTAATTCAAGCCTGTTGCGGTCATTTTGTACTAAATCAAATTCTGGAATTGTAGTCATACACCTACCCTTCATTTTCCTAAATCTATATATGTAGTAATCAATAGATTCATTATTTTTCTCTTTGGATTTTCTCTTAGATCTATGACATCAACCTTAGCTTATCCTCTAAATAATTGTTCGTGGAATAAATTCTGTAAGCTCGAAGTGTAAAATTGAATTTTGAGGAAAAATAATGAACCATGTGACTTTTTTTTTTGTTTTGTTAAGAAACTATGAATATATTCGTTTTTAAATATTTATCCTTAGCCAAATCTCCCCATTAAACTTGATATATGGGAAAACTAAAAAGAAACTAGTTAACATTTAGCCTTTGGACATGTGGTATTCCTTCATGGCTAATTGCATTTCACTAATAATTGTGTTGGAAGGTCGATCAATGTCTGAATTTGATCTTGTATAGGCATATCAACTTTATGCGCCTCTTCATTTATATTGTTATCATTGTTTTGAATACTAGCCTTATCGTTATTTCTCTTTATGCAAGGATTAGTCATTGTTAAATTTGAAAAATAAGTGATAAGAAAGTTGGTAAGCCCATTAGAGAAAAGAGAGAGCCCATTTGGTTTAAAGATTATTATCATTAATATTAGGAGGTTTCTTTAGTAATATGTCTTGTTATTTTTTCTTTTCTATGTTGTCTTGGCCCATGGCCCATTAAGAGGTTTTCTAAAACCCTAGCTATTTATATGTAAGTCTTGAAGTTAATGAGAATTATTGAAAGTTCAGAAATTTTATCTTGTGTTCTTTTCTTCCTATGCAACTTAGATTTAATCTTAACCTAGCTTAACCCTAACATTGGTGCTTTCATCTTGCACTCATGGCTCCCCCTAAACCTCAAAATGCTTCCTCTAGAGAAATTATAGAAGAAGCTGTCCAAACAGCCCATATACATTTGGACAATGCAATGAATCAAACACAACAACAGCTTGATGAAAGATTTGATAAAGCTACAGCAGATCTACAGCAACATGTGGGACAGATTCATACAAGGTTAGACAATGAAAAACAAGTGGCTGATTCTCGCTATGAATCGATGATGACTATTTTAAGAAAGCTGGCTGCACAAAACGATCCACCACATTCTGCAACTGTTTCAACACTTGTTACTACAGCTGCTGGTTCATCAGGTATAACTCAAATTCCTAGTTCTACACCCATGAATACACTCCCAATTTCCCATGTTATTACCCCTACCAACACCCCCACAAGACACTCTACCATTTTTTCTAACACACCCATCATCCCTACTGCTATTAGACACACAACAGCACCACCGTTTCCACCACATATTCAAAACCAATCAGCTTTTACACCAAATCCAAACTATACCCAACCAGCTTTTACCGTAAATCCCCACTATACCCTTCCTTTTTTTACCCAAACCCCATATACCCCCATCCCTTCCATTCCCCCTTTACCACCTTTTAGAACCCCAAAGTTGGAACTCGCTTTATTCGATGGCTCAAATCCATTAGAGTGGTTATTTCAAGCTGAACAATTTTTTACCTTTTATCAATTACCACCAAAAAATCGTTTACCATTAATTTCATTTTACATGAAAGGCGATGCTTTGGGTTGGTTTAAATGGATGCACCAAAGCCAACTTTTGACCGATTGGAGTTCTTTTACGAAAGCCTTAGAATTGCGTTTTGGTCCGTCAACTTATGATAATCATCAAGCAGAATTATTTAAATTAACTCAAGATGGGTCTGTCATGGAATATCAAACTAAGTTTGAGCAATTGGGAAACCAAGTTGTTGGACTACCACCGGATGCTATACTAAATTGTTTTATTTCTGGCCTATCTAGTGACATTCGCAATGAAATGGCAATTCATAAACCAACCACAATCTCTCAAGCGATTGGCCTTGCCAAATTAATTGAATCAAAGCTCAAAGATGCTAAGCCAAAAACCAGCAAACCTTACCCCAATTCGTACACCAAAACACACCCCTATTCCCCTACTACATATTCCCCTAAACCAACGTCATCCACCACCCAACAATCTGCCATTCTTTCCAAACCACAAAACACCAACCCTCCTACTAAGCTACCAATTAAACGATTATCCCAAACCCAATTGCAAGAAAGAAGGGCCCAAGGTTTGTGTTTCAATTGTGATGAGAAATTTATACCCGGTCACAAATGCTCCTCAAGTCGTTTTTTAATTCTTTTGGCTGAGGAAGATTCTACAGAACAGTCTGTTATGATAGAGGAAACCACAGAACAAGACAATTCTGCACCTCAAGATGACACCTACTTCCAACTGTCAACTCAAGCATTGACTGGCCAGTTCTCACCTCAAACACTCAAATTCAAAGGACTAATTGGTGGTTTATCAGTCATGGTCTTAGTGGATACCGGCAGTACCGACAATATCATGCAACCTCGAATTGCGCAACACCTCAATCTTAAGGCAACTCCAATTCCTCAATTCTCAGTTATGGTTGGAAATGGTTCCCACTTACAATGTGAAGGTATTTGCAACAATGTTCGCATTACACTCAAGGACAAACCTTTTGACCTTCCATTCTACTTACTTCCAATAGAAGGAGCCGATGTTGTTCTCGGCATGGCATGGTTGCGCACACTAGGCCCGATACAAGCTGATTTCTCAATTCCCTCAATCACCTTTTCCCATAAAGATACTACTTTAACTTTGAAGGGAGACCCTACATCTCATCCAACCCATACAACCTTCCACCAGCTCAAACACCTTATCCACACACACTCAATTTCATCCTTACACTTGATGATTTTTGAACAAGCCAAACTCCCAAACTCCATTAATTTAGATGACCTACACCCAAATATTCACCCCCATCTTTCCAAACTCTTACATAAATACACATCCATTTTTCAACCACAAAGTGGACTCCCCCCTCCTAGGCCACATGACCACCACATTACTCTTCTCCCAAACACCCCACCTATCAATGTAAAGCCCTACCGTTATCCTCACTCACAAAAGGAGGCCATGACAACAATCATTGAGGATATGCTGAAAGAGGGTACAATTGTCCCTAGTCATAGCCCTTTTTCCTCACCAGTTCTTTTGGTTAAAAAGAAGGATGGCACATGGCGGTTCTGTGTGGATTACCGCGCCCTAAATGCTGTTACTATAAAAGACAGATTTCCGATCCCAACAATTGATGAATTGTTAGATGAATTGGGCTCAGCTAAAGTTTTTACCAAGTTAGATTTACGCTCTGGTTATCACCAAATCCGAGTTGCATCAGAAGATACACACAAGACAGCTTTTCGAACTTTCGATGGTCATTACGAGTTTCTCGTAATGCCGTTTGGATTAACAAATGCACCATCCACTTTTCAGTCTGCAATGAATGACCTTTTGAGACCTTATTTGAGAAAATTTGTTTTAGTTTTTTTTGATGACATTCTCATTTATAGTGCTAATTTCAATGACCACCTTATCCATTTGCAGGTTGTTTTTGAATTACTAATGTCTAATGTTTATGTTGTCAAGTTATCCAAGTGTGTTTTTGCTGTCGACAAGGTTCATTATTTAGGACATGTCATTTCCATGGGCACGGTCGCACCAGATCCAGAAAAAGTCAAGGCCATTTTGGAATGGCCTCAACCGCGTTCACTCTCGGCACTCCGTGGATTTTTGGGTCTTACCGGTTTTTATCGTCGATTTGTTCGACATTATGCCTCTCTCGCCGCTCCTCTCACCGATTTATTACGTTCCACTAAGTTTGTATGGGGTACATCAGAGGCCGCAGCCTTTACAGAATTACAAAGGAAAATGACCGACATGCCGGTCTTAACACTGCCTAATTTTGAAAAGAAGTTCATTGTTGAAACTGATGCTTCAGGAGTAGCTATTGGTGCGGTCTTGTCCCAGGACGGTCACCCCATCGCCTTTTTCAGCAAAAAGATGTGTACACGAATGCAAGCTGCATCTGTCTATGTCCGAGAAATGTTCGCTGTAACAGAAGCAGTTAAGAAATGGCGTCAATATCTCATAGGGCAACAATTTCATATTTACACAGATCAAAAGAGTCTACGCAACCTATTGCTGCAGAAAATACAGACTCCAGAACAACAAAAATGGGCAGCTAAATTGCAAGGATTCAACTTTGAAATTTTTTACAAACCTGGACGTTCTAATCAAGTCGCGGATGCACTGAGTCGCCAATTTTCTCATGATGATCCAGTCTTGTTTGCTCTTTCTTCTCCGATCCCAGATCTCCTGACCACATTGCGAGAGTTTTATGCAAAAGACATTGCAGCACAACAATTAGTTACTCAGCTCATCCACAACAACATTAATCAAAGGTCTTACAAGTTTTCAAATGGATTGTTATTCTACAAAGATCGACTCTTCATACCTGATGTCTCAGATCTGCGTAAAAATGTTCTTGATGAATTCCATGCCACTCCGATCGCAGGTCACTCAGGGGTCAAAGCCACCCTTGCTAGGCTTTCTGCTTCATTTTCTTGGCCTGGTATCTACAAAGATGTCAAACAAATGGTAAAACAATGTGATGTTTGTTAACACAACAAATATGACACACAGAAAAAAAAAGGATTACTCCAACCTTTGCCTGTTCCGAATCAAGTTTGGGAAGATATCACAATGGACTTTATAACGAACTTACCCAACTCCTTTGGTCACACTGTCGTTTGGGTCATCTGCGATCGTCTCACAAAATCCGTCCATTTTATTGCTTTACCAACTAAGTTCACTGCTAAGGATCTTGCTTCTCGATTCTCGGTTGAGATTACTCGTCTCCACGGGCTACCAAAATCCATTATTTCCGACCGTGACCCCTTGTTCCTTAGCAACTTCTGGAAGGAATTTTTCAAAACACAAGGTACAACATTAAAGTACAGCACATCATACCATCCAGAAACTGATGGTCAAACAGAGGTAGTGAACAGATCAGTTGAGACATACCTTCGTTGTTTTGCGAACACACAACCTCGTAAGTGGTATAACTTCTTGCATCTTGCAGAGTTCTGGTACAACACTTCTTTTCACTCCGCCATCCAAATGACCCCGTTTCGTGCTCTTTACGGCCGTGATCCACCGAGCATCCATGATTATTTGGCCGGATCTGTCGAAGACAAAACTCTTGAAGAAATCCTGCAACAAAAACACTCCATTATTCTACAGTTAAAAGACAGCTTAAAGAAGAGTAGAATCCATATGGAAAAACAAGCAAACCGAAAGAGATTAGATTTTACCTTTAAACAGGGAGATCTCGTTCTCTTGAAGTTACAACCTTACAGACAACAAACTGTTGACAGAAGAACTTCGCAGAAACTCGCCAATCGGTTTTATGGTCCTTTCCGAATTATCAAACGTATTGGTGAGGTTGCTTACATGTTGGATCTTCCCTCCTCTTCGCGTATACACCCAGTTTTTCACGTCTCTCTCTTAAAACCATATTTCGGACAACCCTTGCATGCAGATGTTCATGCGTCACTCCCTCCGGATAGTTCTTTTTTGTGTGAAGAAATGAATAAGAAACATGACACAGAGGGTTCTCGCAAGTGGGTTAAAGAAAATAATGGGAAGCTGGACTTAGAAGATCACACAGCAAAGAGTTTGACTCACAAAACTTGGTTTCAGCCAACAACAGAGAGTGGGTGTTCTCAACAAAAGGAAAAAGAGAGAGATAATTTTGAGAAACAAAAATCTGAAGTGAGACAACTAAAGCCTCTTAATGAGAAGCTCAAAGTATTTAAAACAAATATTCTCACTTCAGCATATCCAAGAGTACCGTTGCAAAATCTTGATGCATGTGAAACCCGGACCCACACTTCACATGCCTCTTCCGATTTTTCTGCCACCAAACACTATTCCCCACCCACTTTTACTACCCCTCTCATTTCTCACATGGCTCAAGACAAGATTCTCTCTGACCTTCCCATATCCAACACGCCTCCCATCACTTCACTTAGCCACTTGCCACTCCAAACTCCCTCTCCCTTCGCCACGTGGTCCGCATGCCCCACCCTTCCTTTCCTCTCACCTAACACCACTAACTTTACCCCAGTTTCTCCAAAACCGTGTACTGAAATTCCACCCACTCAGCCACTTTATATTTCCTCCCTTCGGCCCAAGCTTCCTTCTTCATCCGCCCCACAAAATTCCTACGGCCCAACCAACATGTCACCTGTTCCCAACCCTTCCAACCCAATTTTGGACAATTTCACAAACCCTTTTATCACACAATCTGTTTCCAATTTGAACCTTGAGGACAAGGTTCTCAATGGGCCAATGAGTATTGATAAGAAAGTTGGTAAGCCCATTAGAGAAAAGAGAGAGCCCATTTGGTTTAAAGATTATTATCATTAATATTAGGAGGTTTCTTTAGTAATATGTCTTGTTATTTTTTCTTTTCTATGTTGTCTTGGCCCATGGCCCATTAAGAGGTTTTCTAAAACCCTAGCTATTTATATGTAAGTCTTGAAGTTAATGAGAATTATTGAAAGTTCAGAAATTTTATCTTGTGTTCTTTTCTTCCTATGCAACTTAGATTTAATCTTAACCTAGCTTAACCCTAACAATAAGTTATAATTTTTTTTGACACAAATTATCTTAAACTATCTAATTTCAAATTATGCACTTTAAACAAATGAACTCAAAATATAAATTTAGGATTCAAGTTAGATCCTATCGAAATTCTTAATTAATAGGTGTATTGGTCTAAATCTTTGTTATTATGCGCGTAACTTATAATTGTTAGTCTATGTTATGCTTATAGTTGACTATTTGATAACGATACAGTTAAGGTTGGTTTCCATGATATGTAAGGCTCCCGGACAGTGTGGTATCAGGGTCTGTACAGAAAGAAGGGGTGCATATGGTATGAATATAATAAAGAGAGTGAGTAAGGGAGAAAATCACTTAAACATGGAAACACTTGAACCAAACACTCAACCTATTACTACTACTTCTTCTTTATCGCTTCCTACACTCTGTAAAAAGACTAATTCTCATAAAATAGAAAACCTTATTGAGTACTCTCATGTTCCAGAAGATGCTCAAATTGTCAAAACAATATCTCCTCTATTAAGTCCAGACAACATCTTCAAAAGACAAATAACTGTTACCAGATCCATCATAAATCTTATCTCTACAAACCGCCCTCATATGAAATAATACGTTCAGTCATCTAGACTAGACCAATGCAACCTAAGAGCTACAAACTAGGAGCAGTACGTAGATCTGGAGATTCCACAGTATCTCATAAACCACTGGAAGACTGAAGGATATATAGCCTTACACTTTAGGGCTGTAAAACTCATCCTTTCTCTTCATGGAAGGAAGAACCAATCTGTCTTTTGCAAAATAGCTCTACTGGACTCCAGCTACCTCCACTATGAAAATGTTGTGATAGGAACTGTTCTAACTACACTTCATGCATGAAGTGTTGTCCTCACCATCTTCCCAAACTATAACGCGAGTCTTATGATAATACTTTATCCACCAAACTGAAAGTACAGGTCCAGATCACCAGTTCTGACTAAGATTCACCAGGTGACATTAGAAGCACTTGAAAAGCTTTGTAGTTTTCAACATCAATTTTCAGAAGTTATAGAACAAAAGTCAAAGGTCACCCAAGCATGTAAGAAGCCCTACCTGGAGATTAACTGTAAAGACAAAATGTGTAGTTGTCCAACAAAAAAGAAACATAAAAAATACACAAAATCTCACAGGACCTTCAAGGGAAAGAAAATAAATAATATGAAGTTCTTTAGAAGAAAGCCTTTCAGAGGAAAGGGGAAAAATCAGGGATGCTTTATTTGTGGAAAAAAATGGGCATTTCTCAAAAGAATGTCCTAATAATACCCATAAAGCCGCAAAATTGATTAACTCTCTTCATCCTCTTGAAGGAGACTTAGAATCTTTATATTTTGAACAAAGTTCTGCTGATGAAGAAACATTTTTTGCCCTTCAAGGCTCTTCGTCTGATGAAGCATCATTTTCGGAGTCACAAGATGACATATATCTCCCTGTTTACTCCTTCAAAGTGATAGGCAGTTCTATTCCTACTAAACCACTTCCTTGTGTTAAAATTCATGTCCTCGCAACAAAGTTTTCCTGTCCTAAGAAAGTTATAGCTTATATGGACACTGGGGCCCAGATTACAATGATGAATCCCAGCATTCTCCCAACAGAATCATGGGTGACACATGTCGCGTACTTTGTAGCAGCGGATGGAAAAAATTTCAAAACAACTTTAAATACCAAGGAGAAAATAAGAATTAAATTCTTCCCAAACTGCATAGTCTTGACCAAGGTCATTGGCAGTAATCTTTTAAACAAAGATATTGTAGTAGGAATGAATGTCTATTCAGCAGCAAGTAAACTTCAAATTCTCCCAACAGGAATCATATTCAAAAGAGAATTCAAACCTTATTCTGGGATATTAAAACTATATTCACTTTCTAAGATCCCTGTTGACTATGAGGAAATCAAGTCCAACCTTCTCAAACTATGTGGAGACAACCATGAAAAATTCTGCCACCCAAAATCTCTTTGGAAGAATAAAGACTTCTTCGTTCAAATTCCCTTCAAGCTCAATGAAGATGTTAATCCAACCTAGGCTACTCATCCAGGAATGAGTCCATTGATGCGTCCGCAAGTGCACGGAAATATCGAAGTAATATAAAAGATTATCGAACCCACAGATACCAATGTCAACCTACTGTAATCTATCGTTGCTTTGTAAAGCTAAGGCTAATGAATATTTAATTAAGAGGAAACTAGAACTAAAACTAAAAATGAACTTAGAAAATATGATAATAAAGAGAGGTCGGAATATGGATTCCGCGTTCCTAAAGGACTTTGTAGAATTAAGGTACTAATTACAACTATAACTTAGTTCCGTAGAATATACCGACTTAAAAACTCCGCCTCACACTCTCGCGATATTAACTAAAGTCATGTTCCCTAATCCCAAGATTTTGCTCTCGCTCACCCGGTAACTAGGAAATATATTTTGAAAGCCAATAATATCCTAAACATATCTAAAGCGCTCTCTCTGTATTTAGATGTGTTGCATAATTTCCACTATCTGGTTCGACCCCCACACTCTCGCAGTGCCGGATCTAACCTTAATTAATTTCTCACTCTCGTGACAAAATCGTGTTAAATAACCTCTCACTCTCACGACAAAGCTATTTAAATTAGACTTGGAAATTAAAACCAAAACCGAATTTTAATCATAAGTTCGCACCTATTATTTTCTACCGAGTCCCGTCGGTAACGACGGTCCTCATACGCCGGACTCAGGACAATTTAGCAAGACATGGAATTAAACGTAAACAAATTAAACATTATAAATATAATCAATGACAACATGCTTAAACAATTATGAAATGCAATAACAATAATAATAATAATAATAATAATAAAGCGATAAAATAAAGAAACTTGAATTAACTTTAACTTCAATAATGACGGCAAGATTGTTGATCCAAGCAAGTTACATAGAACATAAGCCTAAATACTAATGGTGGAGTAGTTCCTCGATGTGAGAAACTACCACTTTTACAATTGTAATTTCTGCCTAAAACTATGAAACAACTTCGGTAGCACTTCCGCGCACAAAACTTGGATCCATCAAAATGTAAAGAAAACTACTATATATAGAGTAACAATGTGTCTGGTAACTCCCAAAGATCATGTGTGAGTCATGGAGAAAGTGGGAGAAAACCTTCCCAGTAGTGCTGTAGTGGGTGGTTACAAGACCATGCGTGGAGAGAAATAAGGAACATCATTGAAATATTCTGAGAAAACCAAGCCTTGCCGGTCGCCATACGCCTTGTGACGAGGGTCACACTTTAGAAGGCGTTACGGTCGCCACATGCTTTGTGACGGTCGCCACACTAATTGAGTGCAGTTTTCTATTTTTATGTCATTTGTCTTCTTTTCTTCTCCTTCTTTCTTATTCTTTCTTCTTTTCTCTTCTTTTCTCATACAAGTTGGTCTAGATGAAATACCTGGAAATAAGCTTAAATACTTGCATAATAAAACATAAATCAAAGAAATTAATAAAAACCGCAACTAAAATTCATGCAAGTCAAGTCGAATATACGATACATTTTCGAGTTATCAAAACCATAACTCGCGAGAAAGATAGTGTATACGGATACTCATCCTTGGCTACCAACTCTACTTCGGTTAAGTTTGTGTCGATAAGTACTTGCTCACACACTAAGGATGTCATAACAACACAATTTTTCTTTTGCAGTCATCAACCTCCCTCCTATACAAACCAATCCTAATCATGTCATTATACCTAAGCCTAACTCACTCATCCTTCTTTCGTCCCTTTTCATTCTGGCACAATCACATTAAGCCCGTTATCCTTTCACACTCATTGTAGGATAGCCTGTTAGTGACTATGATCTCATTATCATCATTTTTTTTTTCTTTTTGCACATTGGCTTAAAAATCAATAAAATAAAGAAGTTTGCACCGTTGGGCTAAATGATCGGGTGAGGATCACCAGACTTAGAAGAAGCATTTCTTTTCATTAATTCATCATTTTTTTCCATTTTTAATTTACCTTTTAAGCCTGAGATCATACACTTATTTGCATCGGCTTCCTACTTAGTGCGTGCTTAGGATGGTGCTGACTGCTAAATAAACTACTTAGGGACTACTAAAGGGGTGAGAACTTAAGGCTATGGCATAACAAATACTCAAATTGATTTTCATAATTTAGAGGCTCACGGTGTTAAAACGATACCGATCTTGCGGAACTTTCCCAAGTTTCACAATCTAACCTCAATTTCGTCTGTAACCTAAGATTTTCAAAAGAAACAATATTTTTAACTTAAAAAATTTCAAAATATTTGGTATGGCTCAAGAGAATGGGGAGATCGATAAACAACATAAAATCACGCATAAAGACTCGACAGCACGTGCACAGATGCACGAAACATTAAAACAGGAAAATTTTTAAAATCATGCTAGAAAACAGTAAATCTAACTAGAAAGCGGTAAAATGAAAGCGGTAAATGTTCCTCCCCCACACTTAAACCAAACATTGTCCTCAATGTTTTGATAAAAGGTGAAAAAGGAAAGATAGAACCTGTACGAGTGCCACGACCAAATTCGCTCTGATTCTTCCCATGTTGTCCCTGTCTTCGCTGGCCACTTCTACTCCGGCGTCTTGTACTACGAGTTATCTGAATTTGCTGAAACTTCACTTTACTGAAGCCGCTCATCATACTATTTGTTTCAGAAGGAAGTACCTGCAAAAAATGTTAGAAAAATACGGTGCGATGTGTGCAGGTGGAACCTGACCATGCGAAAGGACAGGGAGGAGGTGATTCACAAACTAGAGAGACATCCTCTCTCATAACATACTCATCATCGGTGTCACCACCAGCAGCGACATTCGTAGGAATGTCCGTGGGCACCAACTCATCCTAAGGGATTGTCATCTAGAGATCTTTCGCCTAAATGTAACTGAGACGTGACTGTCACACCCTAATTTTTGACCCTAAGATCCCAGCTTTGCTCTTTGCATAACATATTAGGTCAATCATCTATGCATAACTAACCGATCTATCTAGCTTTGTCTGTTTTGTTTCTTTTAAGGACAGGTGCTGCTGCAGAAGATTCAAGGTCCTGAAGGATGTGTTGTGTGTGTGATTGTGGAGGTTCTCTGGTCCTGTGAGATTGTGCCCTCACCCTTTTTGATCCCTAAACCACTACCAAGCCTTCTCTCCCTCGATACTCCTCAGTTTTTTCCCCCAAATAATACTATGTCCTTATACCCTCTGATATGGAATTTGGCACCCTAAAGGCTGGTCACTGTTTGTGTGGCAAGGTTATATTACAAGATGGTAGCTTCTTCCCCCTCTGTAAGCTCTTCAAGGTTAAGAAGTGTGTTTGCTCTGCGTTTTAAGTAATGGTTCACCAATGAAGTCTCAACTAGGAAGAAGTTAGAAGTACAAAACCAAGTCATTGTTATCCAGGTCACAAATATCATAAAGGTTCACATTAATTTCAAAATTCGAGGGAGATTTAAAGATTCAATAAGGTCCAAAATTCCAAGTGTAGGTTCCAATCTCATTTTGAAGTTATAACGTCAATCATAAAAGCCCCAAACCATTCTTCACATAAAGGAAATCAAGTTGGAATCATTTTCACTACAAGTGGTCATTTCAAGCTACAGGTGCAAAGGATATCATAACCAAGCCATAGTTAAGTGTTTCAAGCTATTTTAAGGCACGATCGTTTGTTTCGAGTGATTCTAGGCTATGTCCCAAGTCGGGTTTTAAGTCATATTTCAGGATTGGTTAGATTTATCTCTAGTTTGTTTCAAACCATGATCAAGTTCATCCCAAGTTTCAAGCCAATCTATTTTCAAGCCAATACCCAAAACATCATACTATATGATAAACCAATTTGAGTACAAGATCACAAGATCAAAGTGTGTGTTACAAGGAGTTGGAATTGAAAGTTCAAATAGTTGTACAAAGCCTTGTTACAAACAATAAGTTTCAAGATAATCCATTAGTTCTAATTCCTAAGAAACAAAGTACAAGTTTTGAATTAGTTGAACTCACCAAAGAAATTCAAGCATGAGGACCCTACATTGACAGTGAACGTATTTTACAAAGACGTAATATTCCAAGAACTGTATTCAAATCCTGGTGCCAAATTCAACGCCACAATGGTCAGCATAAGTAAT
This sequence comes from Lathyrus tuberosus, assembly GCA_022829125.1. Lineage (NCBI taxonomy): Eukaryota > Viridiplantae > Streptophyta > Magnoliopsida > Fabales > Fabaceae > Lathyrus > Lathyrus tuberosus. The sequence goes on from JALAZF010000103.1 coordinate 7,020,176, forward strand.
TATGTGCTCAAACAAATAAAGGTATTACAAGCTAATAAAGGAAATGTCAATTTTGCATTCCAGTTGGAAAAATACATTGAAGTTCATCCTAATATACATACAAGCGATGTAAGATTGGTGACTTTGGTCTTGCCGTACGTGAACTACCACAAGGAGCATCAAAATAGCATAAAACCTTTCTGGTACCCTTCCACCTGATCTTGTGAGGTCGCCCTTTCTCCAAGAAATTGACCTAACCCTCAACTGGCTTAATGGTACAATTCCTAAGCAATGGACCACATTAAGTCTTGTAAACTTTTTCTTTTCTTTCTATGGAAATCGTCTATCTGGTCCAATTCCAAAGAGGTTTAGAAGCATCACCACTCTGAGAAGCTTAACTGGAGAATCTTAGCCAGATTGAAAGACTACTTTTTCTTCCTCCAACAATTTCACCAGAGCGTTACCTGCAGCATTTGCCAAGCTCACTACATCGTAGCAATTGACTATTACTGACCTGAATGGATCAGATTCACTTTTCCCACAACCTGAAAATATGTCAAAGATGTCAAAATTAGTATTGAGAAGCTGCAATATCATTAGGACAGTGCCTGAACATCTTGGAAATTTAACTAATCTAAAAATGATAGACCTGTCGACAAGGAAGTGTAAACTTGCTTGTGTCTTCTTTGACGGAAGCAGTTTAGAAATGTTTCATGTTTGGAAAAATGGTGAATGCCCTAAAACTTGGTACTCTCTCTATATAGACTGAGATGGAAAGAGCATAACAGCCGATAGAAATAAGACATACGATGTTGATTTAACTGAGGCAGCGGACGCTCTGACTATTACCAATGGTCCAATGCAATAAAGCTCGCCGTCGACAATAATACTGAACTGCACATGGATTCACGCATTTCTCCCAAATTCTCTTGTTGTATCCTGCATTTGAATTGGAAACGACACTGAATCTCCATTTTACAGAAATAGTGTTCAGTTATGATAAAAAGCATTTAGCAGTATTGGAAGACGTGTATTTGACATCTATATCCAGAGAAAGTTGATAACAAAGAAATTAAAGAAGTTATAGGCAGTAATTGAATTCCCAAAACCATATTCAAAAGATTATGACTTATGTGGACCAAATACTATCCAAACAAGTTCAAGACAATACCTCCATTTAGTGTTCAAAGAACAATGTAAGTCTCGTGTTGAACTTTTCAAAGGATCACCATCGACCGTTGAGAATCCGTCTGGATTATTTCACGATACCATAAAGGATACTTTGACCAAAAATAAATGACCTGTCCAAACACATCAGACATTCAAGAAGATTAATCCATATGTTTAGACATGTTTGGATCGATACGGAAAGTTTTCACTACACAAACCACATGTTTGGAGCAAAATTACAATGAGAATATTTTCCTTTCCAAAACAAGTTGCAACATAATCAAAACAAATATCAGACAACATTTCAAAAACTTGCCAAATACAGAGGAGCATGCTTCAGACACTCAATCGATTACCATTCAACAAGTTGCTTTCCTAAAGCCTATAAATACACACATACTCATACGCATTAGGGGGAGAAAAAAAAAGCCAGTCACTCAGTCCTATACAAATGGTATCCCTCAACAAAACAAATTTCATCAACACAACCATCCGCAAATCCTACATAGTAATCAACCATTCATCAAAGCCCTATTCTAAATTTCCACCAAATACAAATCGGTACAGCAGCCAATCCATCCAAACCCTTTACACAAACTAACCGCAACACAAACCCCAGAATATTCATCATCAAGTTTTTTTCAAAACCCTCACTAGAATTTCAAAACAAACATCCATTCATATACAAATCTATCACCCTGAAAAAAAAACGAAACCATTTCACCAAATTCAGATCATACACCGACCCAAACTACAAAAAAAAAATGCTCTTTCAAAATCACATCACACGTATCAGTAAAATCCCAAATTCCATACACACACAAAGAAGAATCAGAGGCAGCAACGCGTGCATCAGTTACAACACACTTGTAGCAGAAGACGAAAAATAAGAGGACTTATCTATACGCCGGCGGTTCGTGAAAGCTACCTAACTTCGCGTCGGCAACCTGGCTCTCCCCTTTGATTTTCGCAAATTTTCATTTTTATCATCGCATAACTTGTAATATGTAATGACAAACAATGTTAATGGATTGGGGTATTGGGCTTGCCGGGGTTTGGGGTTTGTTTTGTATGGTATGTTTGATCGGAGAGTACGAGAGGCGTGACAGCGAAGAGATTTAGGGTTTCAAACCCTATTTCTTTTGAGAGAGGAGAGTCAATCGAGAGAGAGTGAGAGATGAGTCCGTGAGTGTGTTCTTTTTATTCTTTTGTTTGCCGATCTAATCGTATACACAGCGCCCACACTTCACATTGTGCACCCTCACATTTCACACGTCGATCACAGTGCACACACATTAAGCGGTCACGAAATGAAGGTCCATGATGGACCCTCTCCCTCACAGACCACCCAATCCCTCCGTTTTATTTAATATAACCTTTTTAACTAATTTTCTTAATAAAATGATTATAACCTTATAGTATTTTGAAAATAGGCTTTTATTAAAATAACATCATTAACAATTTAGCTTTTATGCCAAACATACCCCTTTTTAAAAAATAGAACTCTTTTATAACTTTTGTGCGATATTTTAGGAAATAACTTTTAAAATGTAACTCTTTTATCAAATATAACCTTTTATATATATTAAAATATAATCTAAAATTTTAATCAACTTAGTAAAACCCTTTTTTTAACTTAGTAAAACTTTTCTTAAAAATAATGAAAACCTTTTTTTTTACTAAAATATTAATATTAGTCCTTTTATTTAATAAGATAAAAAACCTTTAACTCTTTTTTAAAATTAACAATAAATTTTTATAATGATAATAAACCTTAAAAACATAACTTCCTTTTATATTCTAAATGTCACCTGTTTTAATAAAATATAATAAAATAAATTATTAACTTTTGATAAAACTTTTTTTTCAATTTAGTAAAACCATTTTAAAATAATAAAATTTTATTAAAATACTAAAAATTAAAACCTTCTTTAAATTAATAGGAACTCTTTTTAATAACCCCTTTTTTAAATAACTCCTTATAATATAAACAAACTTTTTTTAAATATTAAAACTAACTCTTCTTAATTGATAAGAAAACCTTTAACCTTTTTAAATTAATAACAACCTTTAATAATAACTCTAAAAAATAAAAATAATAATAAACTTTGAAAATAATCAAGTTCTAATAAGAAAACCTTTTTTTAACTTTATTAATTTGACTTTAAAACAAATCAGTAATTAAAACTAAAAAAAAAAAAATAATTAGAACTTTTTATTAATAGGAAAACCGTTGACTCCTTTTTTTTTTTACTTAATAATCCTTAACTTAATCCTCAGAATAAAATCTTAATCGTAATCGCTCTTTTAGGATCCCTCCTCGTGTTTGAGAGACGCTTGCATGTTTACTTATCTTATCTATGTCTGATGTCTTGCCTTCGTATGCTTATCTCTATTTGTTTACTTATTACTTGTTCTCAAAACCTTTTCAAAAATTGAAAAATCCTCGATCCAACGTCGAGCCCATTTTCTACCCATGTAAGTCGATCGCCTTAGGGCATCGCATTTGACCTACCGATCACAAGACACAAGTCTAGCATCACTTTGCTAGCACCCTCGCCTAAATAACATAATTAACCGCATAAACTATCCAAGGGAAAATCCCATGCATGATAACCATGTTATTGTGCATGGTGCACATCATTTGCATCATAATCGACACCCTTAAGTTAAGACTATTAGACAACTTAGGATAGATTTCCTAGGTTAGTCCCCCCTTAATTTTGATTTTTAAATCAAACTTTAGCCCACCTAATTCTCCACACAAGAGAATTAGATGTTAAACATCTCAAAGAAAGGGACATACAATCCCATACCCCACAAAATACAAACATTTTCAAAAAACTGTGGTGGTCCTTCTTAAGATGATGACTCATCTTCTCTCCTAAAACCTTTAAAACATTTAGTATCCTTAATAAGGAACTACAAGTGCTCTGATTCCCTCCTGATAGGATATATAGGCACAAGATGCGATATCTTGTCGAGCACACTTAGGATTAAATAACAAATCACCTACCCTTAAACGCTTAGCAAAATAGATAACAAATAACATAATAATCAAGAGGTTCCTGTAGAGTACTACAAATATCTAGGATGCTAACACCTTCCCTAGGTATAACCAACCCCCAAACTTAGAATCTTAGTGCATTTGTATTGCATTGTGGGAATTCGGTTTTTCTCCCTTCCCTTGGATAAAATCAAAGACCGGTGGTGACATTAAAAAATGCGATACAAGTTTACTAATAGCTTGATATCCAATTTTCACCGCGACAGAAATGGCGACTTCACTGGGGACACTCATAAGAGGGTTCCCCCTAACTTGATTAATTATGCTTTTTGTTATATATTTGTATTTGTTATGTTTGCTTGGGTTATTACTTGTGTGGTGAGACAAAGTCCTACACCCGGACTAGAGTGAAATTAAGATAGGAAAACGGTGAGACTTCAATGATACTTTGAGGGAGTCGATTCTTGAAAAAGTAAATTGAGACTTCACCACTCAGTCTAGGCCCTCTCGAATAAAATATTTGTCCAACGAGTTCATTCGTGAAGACGATATGGTTTCGATCTAAAGGCCCTCGGGACTGGGGACCGTAGTTACCTTTAACCCAACTTGGCCTATTAGGGCGTAGTGCGGGGACTATGCGGGAGTCTATTTATGTGATAGTTGCTACGCGATACAACACTCAGACGAGATTCTCTTGAGAATATTATTTACTACCAAGTGATCTGGAAAATCGATAATATCCGAAAGATGGATTGTAGACTCTGGGAACTTTGTAGAACCCGTTCGGCAGGTACATTTGAAACCATAATACACACCTACTGGGATGGTTAGACCTTGGCTCCACGCTCAAGACCTTTCAAACCTAGGACTCTTTGCCTGTTTTTTTTGCTTATGTGTGCTTTGTGCTTTGTGTGTTCGCATCCCTGCATTCATTAGCATCATTTCATAAAGATTCATGGAACTTAGTCTTGTTTATAAACATCATAAGGATACCATGGACTTAAAAAAAAATTTAAAAGAAAAACATTGAAATACACTTACAATAGTCATAACCTGGACGATCTAAGGGGATTGGAGACCTTATTGACGGATAAAGAAGGGTTCAAGACCAGATACGGGGAAGCCCTTATTGATAAGGAAGTACTATCTACTCTACTTCAGTCCATCACTATTGATGACAACTCTTGAAGAATATTCTCAGCTAATGGAGTTACTTATTCAAGACAAGAATCCATTTATTATCTTCGGCAAATATTTGAGCTAGTATGACTACAAAAGGAGAAATTTTGGAAAGAAGTTACTCTAGTTCTTAATTGGAAGAAGAAGTCAAACGAAGACCATTGGAAGAGTCTCCTTAGATCCATCATTACTAGCTTTTATTTAGCTTTTCTGTTATGACTCTTGGAAAGTGTACCGACGCGTTGTAAACAATTTTGTAATAAATCAATCTTTTAGTATTCCGATACTAATAGTTGTAACCGTTTTAATAATAAAAAACGAGTCTTTTGATATTCCTTGATGATTATAAATAGCTGAGTTCCATGAAACTTGCCGCATTTGCATTTGCATCTTTAGCATTACATCCTCTTTGCATACGTCTTTTCTCCACCTCAGCTTATTCAGTCTTCTATATTCGTGTCGCTCAGCTGATCTTCTGGCATTCACATTGAACTTGAAGTAGTTACTGGGGATAATGGATAGAGCGCAAAATATGGATCCCGTGTCAGACTTCAGAGTGATGACTAATCCGGTGTTTGGTTTTTCTCCTGACGGCGATGCTCCACAAGTGAACGTTCCTACTCGATCCCAGCCTGTGCAAGATAACCTGGTTGGTCAAGTTAATGAAAGAGATTCCCGCTTTCTGAGGTATATGCCAAATTCTCAGAACGTCCGTCATGTGACAAATGTGAATGATCCTAGATTGGGAGAAATTGAAAAGGGATTTCGTGACCTCCAAGAACAATTGAAGATGTTGAAAGGACCTAACACATCTGGTCTTAAGGCTCCTGACTTGTGTCTAGTTCCAGGCGTGGTTATTCCACCGAATTTCAAAATGCCCGTCTTTGAAGTATACAAGGGTGTTAGTTGTCCAAGGTACCATTTGACAATGTTTTTTCGAAAGATGACTACTTACGCCGACAATGACAAGCTGATGATGCATTGCTTTCAAGAAAGTTTATCTGGGGCATCCTTTATGTGGTATATGAAGCTAGAAAGGAACCATATTCGGTCTTGGGAATACTTAGCTAACACTTTTGTGAAGCAATACAATTACAATTTGGACATGGCTCCAGACAGTGATCAATTGATGACCATGAGTCAGAAAGACAACGAGTCCTTCAGGGAATATGCACAGCGGTGGAAAGAATTGGCAGCCCAAGTTCAACCACCACTTCAAGAAAAGGAGCTGGCCAAGATGTTTCTAAAAACACTGTCAGACTCTTATTATGCCAGGATGATAGGCGTTGTGCCATTAGAGTTCTCTAAAATTGTGGAAGTCGGAGTAAACATCGGAACGCATTCAAAAGTGGGAAAATTAAAGATGTATCGAATAGACAAGCTAATGAAGAAAAGTCTGTTAGTGTTTCCCAAGAAGAAAGGAGTGTTGAAGTTAATGCAATTTTGGGCTCTCCTCAGACTTTGCAAGCTCTAGTTCCGGTGCCTTATCACAAATGTCGGTTTGCAGCGCCTGTTCAGTGCCAGCAATCACTACCTCATGGACGTCCGTACAAACGACAAAGGTTGACTCATCAGGATCAACGTCAGAATCAACAAGTTGAGAACCTGAATCACCAGAATCAGCGTCAGCATCAGCAGAGACCTTTGAGTAGTCCAGAAGAAAAGACTCGTTGGTTTGACCTAATCCCAATGACTTATATTCAATTGTGGTCTTACTTTGCCCGAAAAACCAGAGCCATGAAATCTCGGCCTCCTTGGTTTAATCCAGATACCAGTTGTGAATTTCATGACGGAGTGTTGGTGCATTCGATTGAAGGTTGTAAGGTTTTCCAAGAAAAGGTCTAAAAGATGATCGACGATGAAGTGCTGACCTTCAGGGGAGAAGGCCCAGTTGTGAATGGAGCACCTTTGTGCTGATGGACGTGAGGACTCGAGAAGTTCTTTCCAAGTCAATGGAATCAAGAGCAGAGCTCACTACCAGGATCATTAATATGTTTATTCATTTGCTCACATTTGTTGTTATTTCTTTGATTTTAAGCTTCTTTTGCGTGAAAGAATTTGTTATTTTGAATGATTGATGCGATGGCTAATGTTCGTCTTGAAGAATCCATTTGTTTCACTCATTTTAAAATGTTCTTTCTATTTTATAATGCCAATGTTGCCCAATCTCTTGCCTTGGCAGAGAATTGAATGGAGGATGATGAAATCAAACGCTAGATCTCTTGTTGTATGCTTTTAAATAAAACTCTGCTAGTGATATAAGGCATTGTTTCAAAATCCTAAACACCGGAGATATAAGGTGATAAACCCTTGTTAACCTTTTGAGCCTTTGAAGTAGGAGTTTTCTTCTCTAAAAAAAAACCCCTCATTCTTAACCTGGAGCAGGGTAATTTTCAGTAAAAAAAATGAAGTAAAATATCATGAAGATTGGGTGGGCACAAACAAACTTTGAGCCTTATATCCTTTGTTTCTTAAACCGTGAACCAATCCATAATACAACCCTTTAAAGTCCTAATTGAAGCAAGGTTTATTTCAAAAGCATACTCATTGAGATATTATTTCCTGACTCCTATGAGCTATGCTAAAAAAAAAAAAATTGCGCTGGCATTATAAAATCGGTAGTTCAACCACCAAAATATTTTTAAATAAAAACTTCAAGACAAACATATGTTGCATTAGCAATTTCAGAATTAACATTTTCTACTTGCTAACATTGCTTGACATCATAGAAATTAACATACGTGTGGCATTGATGAGCTAAAATTTAGTACTGTTTCAAGGAGATTGTAGTATCCAGGGGCACGTCACCTGAAGACCTTGCTGAGCAGGGGTAATTTGTTTCCCAGCTGTTTCTTTCGCCGTCTGACCTCAAGGAACAAAGTTTGAAGACTCAGAACACCGTCAATCTGGGGCAGTTACGTCGAGATTTGGTAAATCTCTCAAAGAATTTGAAGACTCGGTTACAGAACACAGTCAATCCGGGCCAGTTACGTCGAGATTCGACAATCTCTCCAAGAGTTTGAAAACATTGGGACAGTTGGACGCCAAGTTTTCTGTAAAATCCTCTTGGGATGACTTCTTCTTATAAACCAAGTGATCTGGGGCATCTAAGAATTGAAGATTACTTTTCATCCATTCACAGGAACTGTTGTTCAAAATGGCGACTACCATGCAGTTCATCAATACAGACTTACATCAGTCTCACAACGGTCTCCGTAATACATGCCTCAAAGAGTTTCTATCCCAGGTAATGTGATGACTCCCCAGTAGGTCTTCGATCTGGTAGTCACGACTATTCCCCGGTAAATCGCCACTTCAAGAGGTCATGGCACATTTGACGCAAGATTTCTCCAGTCGCCAACCTAAGAATCCTCAATGAATTTCCTGAATTTCGATCTTCCCCATCGAAGCGAGTGTTTTTTCACTCCTCATTGGACTTTCTCACTATCTCAATCTTCACCAGTGAAGGAGGATGTTTATTTCATCCCCTCGAAGTTTTATCTCCGACATTTTCAACTACTATTAATCTAAGTTTCCCCGATGAAGTGGATATTTATTTTATCCATCTACAACTTTCATTCAAGATTATTTCAGTTCGCAGTGGATATTTATTTTATCCCCCATGGAGTCTTTTCGATCATGAGTTTGATTCGTTCCCAGTGAATCTTCTCATCCCCAACAGAATCCAAGGTTCATCTTGACAATCCTAAGTGAAGTCACGATGTTTATCCTAAGTGAAGTGCTCTCTTTTCCCCAGAGAAAGTTTGAAGCTATGAAGTGGGACTTGTTTCCATATATGGTTTTCCATTTAACCCCAGTGACGCTTCTTATATTGCAAAGATTGGCCGAGTACCCGTAACGAGATGTTTGTCTTCGTCTCCAATTTTCTTTCTCTTTGTTGTTTTGTCAGCATGAGCATAAGCATAACATACATTCTTTCATGTAGATTCATGGCATTTGCACATTTCTACATCTTGCATTTTCGTGTTTCTGGTTCTGTCACTTTGGTCGTGTTTATCCGAAGTGATCAGGGTTTGTCTGCTCCCTCTAAGTAGAATCGTCAGCCCTAGGCAGAAAGAGCACACCCTTTCTAATTCCCCACTGAGTTTGATCCTCGTGGAAGATGGTTGCTTTAGTTTTCTTTTCCATTTTGGACAAAGATAAACCCCGTTGAGTTCATTCCTTAATGGATTGAGTCTTGTTTGACCGTTTCTTTTCAGTTATTTCCTGAATTGAACTTTAGTCCCTGACAATCACAATTTTTGGATATCTCTGGGCTGTTGAACCTAGATCAGGCGTGCACTTATTTTGCACCCTATCTCCCCAGGAAGAATTTATTAAAAGATCTCTATGGAAGACAAAAGTTATTCCTCCAGCACTATTATGGGATTTAAATCCAGACAACAAGTGGTAGCTCTTTATTTGAGCTCAGTTCTCTACCTGGATGACAAATGGCAGTCTCCTCAAGACATTTTGTCTATCCCCGGTGAAATTATCAAGGTTATCAACTATTGAGAACTTTACAAGTATTCTCTTTATTTGAGAATCCCTATTGCAAGAATTTTATTACTTCAACAAACTTCAACTACAATAGTAATTACTTCTCAGTGGTATTCTTCCCAGTGAGCCCAAAATTCAATGTGCTTCTATCAAATGGCATCTCTTCGAGAAGTTTTCAAATGATCTTGCTCTTTATTTGAGAAGACATATTTTACAAATCAGCCGGCCCGCATCTCTTTTGAAGATCCCCGGTGAAGCTTCCAGGATCTCGGCAGTAGATTCCTTGGTTTATTTCAAATTTTGATAAACAATCATTTCTTTCCAGGATCTCGGCAGTAGATTCCCTGGTTTATTTTAAACTTCGACAAACAGTCATTTATTTTCCTGGTTATTCTCGGCAGTAGATTTCCAGAAGACCTTGCAGTAGGTATCTCATTTTGTATTTTTCTGGTTATTCTCGGCAGTAGATTTCCAGAAAACCTCGGCAGTAGGTATTTCATTTTATTTTCCTGATTATTCTCGGCAGTAGATTTCCAGAAGACCTCGGCAGTAGGTATTTCATTTTTATTTTCTCTGGTTATTCTTGGCAGTAGATCTCCAGCAGACTTCGGCCAACAGGCGCTTATTTCCAGGATCTCGGCGGTAGATTCCCTGGTTAATTCTAAACTTTGACAGACAATCATTTCTTCCCAGCAGATCCCTCGGTATTTTTTCCTTCTAAACAGAATATTCAAAGGAGAAGCTGAATCATTATTCTGATCGCTGGAAGCTTATTTGGTTATTACCTTTGCTCAGGCTATCATATGTTTGATAGTAGGTAATATACTGTATCATTTGGTCAGATGCCTCGCTTAGGCTACCGTGGTGGTAGTAGGTCATCTCTCCTTCTGCGTTTGCCTCTGCTCAGGCTATCATATGTTTGATAGTAGGTAACACATCCTTTCGATCAGACATTTATGTTTAGGTTACCAGTTGCTGGTGTTAGGATATCCTCCGTTTTAAGTTCCCACCTTACGTTTAAGACACTCTGTGATTGTCAGCTGGTAGTCTCTTTCCCCAGTGGAGTAGGATCTTTCCCCGTGGATGTCTTGTCTCGCTGAGTTGTCCTCGTCGGTTTTTTTTTCTTTCTTTTCTTGTGTTTTAGCATCGATTATCCCCTGTGGCTTTATTCCTCACATGATCTTTCGTCTTGCATTTCATACCATATCATGTGCATCTGGCGGCATCTTAGGGCCAAAAATTTTGTGCATGTTTGTATTTAAGTCTCTCCTATCTCGTCGAGACGAAGATTTCAATCTCCATCTCTCCGAATAGGAGAAACTTAAATAGGGGCATCTGTCGCACCCTAATTTTTGACCCTAAGATCCCCGCTTTGCTCTTTGCATAACATATTAGGTCAATCATCTGTGCATAACTAACCGATCTATCTAGCTTTGTCTGTTTTGTTTATTTTAAGGACAGGTGCTGCTGCAGAAGATTCAAGGTCCTGAAGGATGTGTTGTGTGTGTGATTGTGGAGGTTCTCTGGTCCTGTGAGATTGTGCCCTCACCCTTTTTGATCCCTAAACCACTACCAAGCCTTCTCTCCCTCGAGACTCCTCAGTTTTTTCCCCACATAATACTATGTCCTTATACCCTCTGATATGGAATTTGGCACCCTAAAGGCTGGTCACTGTTTGTGTGTCAAGGTTATATTACAAGATGGCAGCTACTTCCCCCTCTGTAAGCTCTTCAAGGTTAAGAAGTGTGTTTGCTCTGCGTTTTAAGTAATGGTTCACCAATGAAGTCTCAACTAGGAAGAAGTTAGAAGTACAAAACCAAGTCATTGTTATCCAGGTTACAAATATCATAAAGGTTCACATTAATTTCAAAATTCTAGGGAGATTTAAAGATTCAATAAGGTCCAAAATTCCAAGTGTAGGGTCCAATCTCATTTTGAAGTTATAAGGTCAATCATAAAAGCCCTAAACCATTCTTCACATAAAGGAAATCAAGTTGGAATCATTTTCACTACAAGTGGTCATTTCAAGCTACAAGTGCAAAGGATATCATAACCAAGCCGTAGTTAAGTGTTTCAAGCTATTTTAAGGCACGATTGTTTATTTCGAGTGATTCTAGGCTATGTCCCAAGTCGGGTTTTAAGTCATATTTCAGGATTGGTTAGATTTATCTCTAGTTTGTTTCAAACCATGATCAAGTTCATCCCAAGTTTCAAGCCTATCTATTTTCAAGCCAATACCCAAAACATCATACTATATGATAAACCAATTTGAGTACAAGATCACAAGATCAAAGTGTGTGTTACAAGGAGTTGGAATTGAAAGTTCAAATAGTTGTACAAAGCCTTGTTACAAACAATAAGTTTCAAGATAATCCATTAGTTCTAATTCCTAAGAAACAAAGTACAAGTTTTGAATTAGTTGAACTCACTAAAGAAATTCAAGCATGAGGACCCTACATCGACAGTGAACGTATTTTACAAAGACGTAATATTCCAAGAACTGTATTCAAATCCTGGTACCAAATTCAACGCCACAATGGTCAACATAAGTAATTATGTGCTCAAACAAATAAAGGTATTACAAGCTAATCAAGGAAATGTCAATTTTGCATTCCAGTTGGAAAAATACATTGAAGTTCATCCTAATATACAAACAAGCGATGTAAGATTGGTGACTTTGGTATTGCCGTACGTGAACTACCACAAGGAGCATCAAAATAGCATAAAACCTTTCTGGTACCCTTCCACCTGATCTTGTGAGGTCGCCCTTTCTCCAAGAAATTGACCTAACTCTCAACTGGCTTAATGGTACAATTCCTAAGCAATGGACCACATTAAGTCTTGTAAACTTTTTCTTTTCTTTATATGGAAATCGTCTATCTGGTCCAATTCCAAAGAGGTTTGGAAGCATCACCACTCTGAGAAGCTTAACTGGAGAATCTTAGCCAGATTGAAAGACTACTTTTTCTTCCTCCAACAATTTCACCAGAGCGTTACCTGCAGCATTTGCCAAGCTCACTACATCGAAGCAATTGACTATTACTGACTTGAATGGATCGGATTCACTTTTCCCACAACCTGAAAATATGTCAAAGATGTCAAAATTAGTATTGAGAAGCTGCAATATCATTAGGGCAGTGCCTGAACATCTTGGAAATTTAACTAATCTGAAAATGATAGACCTGTCAACAAGGAAGTGTAAACTTGCTTGTGTCTTCTTTGACGGAAGCAGTTTAGAAATGTTTCATGTTTGGAAAAATGGTGAATGCCCTAAAACTTGGTACTCTCTCTATATAGACTGAGATGGAAAGAGCATAACAGCCGATAGAAATAAGACATACGATGTTGATTTAACTGAGGCAGCGGACGCTCTGACTATTACCAATGGTCCAATGCAATAAAGCTCGCAGTCGACAATAATACTGAACTGCACATGGATTCACGCATTTCTCCCAAATTCTCTTGTTGTATCCTGCATTTGAATTGGAAACGACACTGAATCTCCATTTTACAGAAATAGTGTTCAGTTATGATAAAAAGTATTTAGCAGTATTGGAAGACGTGTATTTGACATCTATATCCAGAGAAAGTTGATAGCAAAGAAATTAAAGAAGTTATAGGCAGTAATTGAATTCCCAAAACCATATTCAAAAGATTATGACTTATGTGGACCAAATACTATCCAAACAAGTTCAAGACAATACCTCCATTTAGTGTTCAAAGAACAATGTAAGTCTCGTGTTGAACTTTTCAAAGGATCACCATCGACCGTTGAGAATCCGTCTGGATTATTTCACGATACCATAAAGGATACTTTGACCAAAAATAAATGACCTGTCCAAACACATCAGACATTCAAGAAGATTAATCCATATGTTTAGACATGTTTGGATCGATACGGAAAGTTTTTACTACACAAACCACATGTTTGGAGCAAAATTACAATGAGAATATTTTCCTTTCCAAAACAAGCTGCAACATAATCAAAACAAATATCAGAAAACATTTCAAAAACTTGCCAAATACAGAGGAGCATGCTTCAGACACTCAATCGATTACCATTCAACAAGTTGCTTTCCTAAAGCATATAAATACACACATATTCATACGCATCAGGGGGAGAAAAAAAAGCCAGTCACTCAGTCCTATACAAATGGTATCCCTCAACAAAATAAATTTCATCAACACAACCATCCGCAAATCCTACATAGTAATCAACCATTCATCAAAGCCCTATTCCAAATTTCCACCAAATACAAATCGGTACAGCAGCCAATCCATCCAAACCCTTTACACAAACTAACCGCAACACAAACCCCAGAATATTCATCATCAAGTTTTTTTCAAAACCCTCACTAGAATTTCAAAACAAACATCCATTCATATACAAATCTATCACCCTGAAAAAAAACGAAACCATTTCACCAAATTCAGATCATACACCGACCCAAACTACAAAAAAAATGCTCTTTCAAAATCACATCACACGTATCAATAAAATCCTAAATTCCATACACACACAAAGAAGAATCAGAGGCAGCAACGCGTGCATCAGTTACAACACACTTGTAGCAGAAGACGAAAAAGAAGAGGACTTATCTATACGCCGGCGGTTCATGAAAGCTACCTAACTTCGCGTCGGCAACCTGGCTCTCCCCTTTGATTTTCGCAATTTTTCATTTTTATCATCGCATAACTTGTAATATGTAATGACAAACAATGTTAATGGATTGGGGTATTGGGCTTGCCGGGGTTTGGGGTTTGTTTTGTATGGTATGTTTGATCAGAGAGTACGAGAGGGGTGAAAATGAAGAGATTTAGGGTTTCAAACCCTATTTCTTTTGAGAGAGGAGAGTCAATCGAGAGAGAGTGAGAGATGAGTCTGTGAGTGTGTTCTTTTTATTCTTTTGTTTGTCGATCTAATCGAATACACATCGCCCACACTTCACATTGTGCACCCTCACATTTCACACATTGATCACAGTGCACACACAACAAGCGGTCACGAACTGAAGGTCCATGATGGACCCTCTCCCTCACAGACCACCCAATCCCTCCGTTTTATTTAATATAACCTTTTTAACTAATTTTCTTAATAAAATGATTATAACCTTATAGTATTTTGAAAATAGACTTTTATTAAAATAACATCATTAACAATTTAGCTTTTATGCCAAACATACCCCTTTTTAAAAAATAGAACTCTTTTATAACTTTTGTGCGATATTTTAGGAAATAACTTTTCAAATGTAACACTTTTATCAAATATAACCTTTTATATATTAAAATATAACCTAAAATTTTAATCAACTTAGTAAAACCCTTTTTTTAACTTAGTAAAACTTATCTTAAAAATAATGAAAACCTTTTTTTTACTAAAATATTAATATTAGTCCTTTTATTTAATAAGATAAAAAACCTTTAACTCTTTTTTAAAATTAACAATAAATTTTTATAATGATAATAAACCTTAAAAACATAACTTCCTTTTATATTCTAAATGTCACCTGTTTTAATAAAATATAATAAAATAAATTATTAACTTTTGATAAAACTTTTTTTTCAATTTAGTAAAACCATTTTAAAATAATGAACTTTTATTAAAATACTAAAAATTAAAACCTTCTTTAAATTAATAGGAACTCTTTTTAATAACCCCTTTTTTAAATAACTCCTTATAATATAAACAAACTTTTTTTAAATATTAAAACTAACTCTTCTTAATTGATAAGAAAACCTTTAACCTTTTTAAATTAATAACAACCTTTAATAATAACTCTAAAAAATAAAAATAATAATAAACTTTGAAAATAATCAAGTTCTAATAAGAAAACCTTTTTTTAATTTTATTAATTTGACTTTAAAACAAATCAGTAATTAAAACTAAAAAAAAAATAATAATTAGAACATTTTATTAATAGGAAAACTGTTGACTCCTTTTTTTTTTTTTTACTTAATAATCCTTAACTTAATCCTCAGAATAAAATCTTAATCGTAATCGCTCTTTTAGGATCCCTCCTCGTGTTTGAGAGACGCTTGCATGTTTACTTATCTTATCTATGTCTGATGTCTTGCCTTCGTATGCTTATCTCTATTTGTTTACTTATTACTTGTTCTCAAAACCTTTTCAAAAATTGAAAAATCCTCGATCCAACGTCGAGCCCATTTTCTACCCATGTAAGTCGATCGCCTTAGGGCATCGCATTCGACCTACCGATCACAAGACATAAGTCTAACATCACTTTGCTAGCACCGTCGCCTAAATAACATAATTAACCGCATAAACTATCCAAGGGAAAATCCCATGCATGATAACCATGTTATTGTGCATGGTGCACATCATTTGCATCATAATCGACACCCTTAAGTTAAGACTATTAGACAACTTAGGATATATTTCCTAGGTTAGTCCCCCCTTAATTTTGATTTTTAAATCAAACTTTAGCCCACCTAATTCTCCACACAAGAGAATTAGATGTTAATCATCTCAAAGAAAGGGACATACAATCCCATACCCCACAAAATACAAACATTTTCAAAAAACTGTGGTGGTCCTTCTTAAGATGATGACTCATCTTCTCTCCTAAAACCTTTAAAACATTTAGTATCCTTAATAAGGAACTACAAGTGCTCTGATTCCCTCCTGACAGGATATATAGGCACAAGATGCGATATCTTGTCGAGCACACTTAGGATTAAATAACAAATCACCTACCCTTAAACCATTAACAAAACAAATAACAAATAACATAATAATCAAGAGGTTCCTGTAGAGTACTACAGATATCTAGGATGCTAACACCTTCCCTAGGTATAACCAACCCCCGAACTTAGAATCTTAGTGCATTTACATTGCATTGTGGGAATTCGGTTTTTCTCCCTTCCCTTGGATAAAATCAAAGACCGGTGGTGACATTAAAAAATGCGATACAAGTTAACTAATAGCTTGATATCTAATTTTCACCGCGATAGTGACAAGCGATACCATTCTTTATTTTCTGCAAACACAAACAATAAAAGTAAAACATTAAATTAAAAGCTCATGGGTTGCCTCCCACGCAGGGCTTTCTTTAACGTCGATAGCTCGACGGTTAGGAGTGTTAATCTTCGGTTTCCAAGGCCATTTATCAAGCCATCTCACATATCCCTCACCTTTTCTTTTCTTCCTTCTGTGGGTGGTTCATTCTTTTGAACTTGTGGCGGAGGTTCTGGATCTATCATAAGTATTAGCTTTTCAAGTTTGGGCTTAGTTATTTCATCCATCACCTCAAAGTCTAACGTTACCCTCTTAGCACTAATGATTTCCCTAGTTTTATGGTCCTCCGATTTTCTCTTTTTATGCAGGACCTCAGACAAAGGTACGTTAGTGGGGATATTTTCCAATATCTCCACATACGTTTTGGATTGGGATTCTACCTTAGCTTCCACAAACCTTTGCGAGAATGGAATTGGTGGGGTATAGGGACGAGGAACAATAATATGTGCTTCCTTCTTTACCTCTTCGACGACCTCCCTTTCTGGTGGTTTCGTTGAATTTTTTGCAATCTCTACTTTCTTCTCACCAGAACTCTCCTCAATCTCATTATCACTCTCCTCAACCTCATTATCACTCTCCTCGGGATTCTCGATTTGTTTTTCATTAATGGTTGTTACAACATCCACATGCTCCTCAGGAGAGGGTCCAATAGGTGTCTGTGCAAGCAGGGAGATTTGAGTCTCCAATGCCTCAGTGTGAGTCGCGAGGGACTCGACCATAGTGTTTATCTGCCTAAGATTTTCATAAGTATCGAGATGTTATCTTCTAAGCTCTTCATTCTGGAGAGTTTGTGTCTCCACAAAGTGCTCCATTATAGATTCTAACCTAGAATTAGTTGTTGCTTCAATGAAATCCTCCATTAATGCTTCGAGGTTGGAATTAACAGATTCTTGTGGTTCCTCGAAATATTGAGAATGGTGATCGTAGAGGAAATTTGGGTGCGGTTCCTCGAGATATTGGGAGTGAGTCAGTGTCATATTGAAATCCTGCATTAATATTTCTAGGTTGGAATTATGAGATTCTTGCGACTCCTCAAAATGTTGGGATTGGTAGTTGCAGAGGCAATTTGGGTGAGAATGAGTTAGTGATGCATTGAAATTCTCCATTTGTATTTCAAGGTTGGAATTATGGGATTCTTGCGATTCCTCGAAATACTGGGAGTGGTGATTGTAGAAAAAAATTTGGTTGATACATAGTAATGAGTGCCGTAGTCTATACGGTGCAACAACGGAATAACAATATTGACTGTTGGTCCCCGACAACAGCGCTAAAAACTTGATGTGTCCGCAAGTGCACGGAAATATCGAAGTAATATAAAAGATTGTCGAACCCACAGAGACCAATGTCAACCTACTGTAATCTATCGTTGCTTTGTAAAGCTAAGGCTAATGAATATTTAATTAAGAGGAAACTATAACTAAAACTAAAAATGAACTTAGAAAATATGATAATAAAGAGAGGCCGAAATATGGATTCCGCGTTCCTAAAGGACTTTGTAGATTCGGGTACTAATTACAACTATAACTTAGTTCCGTAGAATATACCAACTTAAAAACTCCGCCTCACGCTCTCGCGGTATTAACTAAAGTCATGTTCCCTAATCCCAAGATTTTGCTCTCGCTCGCCCGGTAACTAGGAAATATATTTTGAAAGCCAATAATATCCTAAACATATCTAAAGCGCTCTCGCTGTATTTAGATATGTTGCCTAATTTCCACTATCCGGTTCGACCCCCACGCTCTCACAGTGCCAGCTCTAACCTTAATTAATTTCTCACTCTCGTGACAAAATCGTGTTAAATAACCTCTCACTCTCGTGACAAAGCTATTTAAATTAGACTTGGAAATTAAAACCAAAACAGAATTTTAATCATAAGTCCGCACCTATTATTTTCTACCGAGTTCCGTCGGTAACGACGATCCTCATACGCCGGACTCAGGACAATTTAGCAAGACATGGAATTAAACGTAAACAAATTAAACATTATAAATATAATCAATGATAGCATGCTTAAACAATTATGAAATGCAATAACAATAATAATAATAATAATAATAAAGCGATAAAATAAAGAACATGTAAAGACTTGAAGTAAAATGCGAGAAATAAAGAAACTTGAATTAACTTTAACTTCAATAATGACGGCAAGATTGTTGATCCAAGCAAGTTACATAGAACATAGGCCTAAATACTAATGGTGGAGCAGTTCCTCGATGTGAGAAACTACCCCTTTTACAATTGTAATTTCTGCCTAAAACTATGAAACAACTTCGGTAGCGCTTCCGCGCACAAAACTTGGATCCATCAAAATGTAAAGAAAACTACTATATATAGAGTAACAATGTGTCTGGTAACTCCCGAAGATCATGTGTGAGTCATGGAGAAAGTGGGAGAAAACCTTCCCAGTAGTGCTGTAGTGGGTGGTTACAAGACCATGCGTGGAGAGAAATAAGGAACGTCATTGAAATATTCTGAGAAAACCAAGCCATGCCGGTCGCCATACGCCTTGTGACGAGGGTCACACTTTATAAGGCGTTACGGTCGCCATATACTTTGTGACGGTCGCCACACTAATTGAGTGCAATTTTCTAATTTTTTGTCATCTATCTTCTTTTCTTCTCCTTCTTTCCTATTCTTTCTTCTTTTCTCTTCTTTTCTCATACAAGTTGGTCTAGATGAAATACCTGGAAATAAGCTTAAATACTTGCATAATAAAACATAAATCAAAGAAATTAATAAAAATCGCAACTAAAATTCATGCAAGTCAAGTCGAATATACAATACATTTTCGAGTTATCATCCATTAGATTACACATTAGCCAGGGAAGAATGCAACCAGCATCTCAAACAAGATCTGATAGAACCCACTAAATCAGAATGGGCTTGCCAAGCATTCAGTGTGGAAAAGAGATCTGAAAAGTTGAGGGGGAAAAAGAGGTTACTAATTGATTACAAACCTCTAAATCATTTTCTCAAAGATGATAAATTTCCCATTCCAAAAGCCTCGTCCTTAAATGTTTTCATCAAAGATGCTCAGATCTATTCTAAGTTCGACCTTAAGTCAGGATTTTGGCAATTGGGTATCGACCTTGAGGATCGTAACAAAATGGCGTTCTGTATTCCTAACGCCAAGTACCAATTGACCGTGTTACCATTTGGGCTTAAGGTAGCTCCATCACTCTTTCAAAAGGCCATGACTAGAATTTTTGAGCTCATCCTCAACAGTAGGGGTGGTAAACGGGCATGCCCGCCCCGTTTAGGCTCGCCCCGTAAATGCCCGCAAAAAAACGGGGCGGGGCGAGGCGGTCATAGTTGAGGATGCGTGCCTACAACTTAGGCCCACCCCGCAAAAAATTGAGGGCGGGGAGGGGAAAACCCGTGGGCACTGCACCTTTTAAGCTTAAAAATGTAAAATTTTATGTAAATGCTCGTGCGCGTAAAAACCCGCGAAGAAAACGGGACGGGGAAGACACATTAGAGGGTGAGGGCCTAATTACTTGGCCCACCCCGCACTAAAGTGCGGGTAAAACAGGCATGCCCAATGGGCCGAGCCCGTTTTGCCACCCCTACTCAACAGTATCCTCATCCATATTGATGATGTGCTATTGTTCTCAAAAGATGAAAAAACCCATAAATAATTATTTGACCAACTTCTTCAAATAACCTAACAACATGGAATGATGCTCTTAGAAAAGAAAAGTCAATTAGGACAAACAGAAATTAATTTTTTAGGGTTGCATTTCTCCCAAGGGAAATATCAACCCCAACCTCATATTGCCCAAGAACTATTAAACTTTCCTGATGAAAATCTCACAGTTAAGTAATCCTAACAATTTCTTGGTATAATTAATTATATCCAAGATTTCCTACAAAAACTGACGAAATACACGAGTCCTCTATCCCAAGCACTGAAGAAAAAACCTCCACCATGGGGAACAAAGCAAACTGAAGTAGTGAAAGCTTTGAAAAAAGATCGTACAAACTCCTCCTGCCCTGAAAATCCTTGTGAATGGCAAAATAATTCTATAGACCGATGCTATTGATCATTATTGAGGAGCAATCTTGATAGAAGAACTTGAAGGAAAAAGATACTATTGTGGTCATGCCAGTGGCCAATTTAAAGAAGCTAAAAAACACTACCACACCACCTACAAATAAGCCCTCGTCGTAAAAATGGGAATCCAAAAGTTTAATTTCTACCTAAGAGGCTACCAATTTGAATTCCAGATGGACAACTTCTCTTTCCCTAAGATTCTTGAATTCAAAAATAAGATGCCTCATGATCCTCAAACTCTTAGGCTCAAAGATTGGTTTTCAAGATATGGTTTCTCTGTAAAACATATTAAAGGAACCCAAAATGTAATCCCTGACCTATTATCCCGACCTATGAAACCTATCAAGATCATCACAACCAAACACACTTTCCCTCTAATTCTTACCGTCAAACCACTACCAACTCATGCATCCACAACCAAGAATCTTCCTCCAGGAATAACGGTATCCTCTTCACCGTCCCAACTCAAGAAGTATGCCAAGAACAATCTCTTCTATTACATGACAAAAATCATAAGGAATAAACTACCAGATCATAGTCCTTGTTTCCCATATACACCTTTTCTCTTCCCAATTTTAGTAAACCCTAATGCAAAATTCACAAAAAACCATTTGTGGTATATCTGGTGTGCCGCCTGTTTCTACTATATGCCTGTTCTTATTCCTACTGAGGCCATGTATCAACACATAATGGATCATGAGAACCACAAGTCTTTGATTTGGACTACTTTTGAATGGTACTCTCTATTACAATGGTTGAGAGATCAATTAAAACCAATCATAGACGAGGTCAAAGAACAGAGATTATCTTCAGAAGATATTGGCAAAGTCAAGTCTGTTTTCTTTCTATATAGGCCCTGTCTGACAGACCCTACAACTAAGCTGCTTAATTGTAAGAGTTATGTTCACCTATGGGAAACCATTGATGAATATCCTCCCAGTCTAAAAATCACAAGGGAATTATTGGAGTATGTTAACTACATCAATCTCTATGATCCAATGAACCTCGATGATAGTTCAACTTGCATAATCATGAAAAGTTCAGAAGACTAAAAGTTGGAGAAAGCTCGACTCAAGCCACATAACAGAAATCGAATTCTCCAATGGAAGCTGAATTCTCTAAAGGACAAGTGGAAGAAGCTAATATGAGATTAGCTGATCACACTTACATGATGGATGACATCTGGCAGCGTGAGTCATCTCGTTGTGGAGATTGATTTTTTGATGGAAATTTATCCGATCAAAATATGTCCCCCTCTCATGAACCCATTTGCAAAGTATAAATAGACAAGTGTCCTTCAAAGATCACAAGCATGTTTATGAATAGTAATTTTCATTTTTTTTGTGCAATAAGACTACAATAATGTAATCCATAAGTGATAAGTGTGTCAGACTTTTGAAAAAGGCATTCATATAGTATTAAAAATGCTATGCTTGTAAATAGTGTTTCTTTTGTCCTATATGTACCTCTTTGGATATAAAAGGAGAGCTCTTGTAACACATTTTCATCAAGCAATCACAAATAAACTCTTTTGTATGCTTAAGAACAAACATGTTCTAAAAATCTTTTCTTTCTCCCATATAGCTTTAGTTATTGTATTCATATCATAATTCCTACATAGATGCAAGTATGTTCTACACCTGCCTTTAGTTATTGTGTGTCAAAAAATATCTGACCATTGATCCATACTACGGTCCTTGCTATTATGAAGTTTCAGGTTTAATTGTTAGTCTATGTTATGCCTATGGTTGGCTACTTGATGACGATGCAGTTAAGGTTGGGTTTCATAATATGTAAGGCTCTCGGACAGTGTGGTATCAGAGCATGTACCGAAAGAAGGGGTGCATATGGTATGAATATAATAAAGAGAGTGAGTAAGGGAGAAAATAACTTAAACATGGAAACACCTAAACCAAACACTCAACCTATTACTACTACTTATTTTTTATCGCTTCCTAAACTCTGTATAAAGACTAATTCTCATAAAATAGAAAACCTTATTGAGTACTCTCATGTTCCAGAAGATGCTCAAATTGCCAAAACAATACCTCATCTATTAAGTCCATACAACATCTTCAAAAGACAAATAAGTGTTACCAGATCCATCATAAATCTTATCTCTACGAACCACCCTCATATAAAAGAATACGTCCAGTCATCTAGACTATACCAATGCAGTCTAAGAGCTACAAACCAGGAGCAGTACGTAGATTTGGAGATTCCCCAACTATCTCATAAACCACTGGAGGACTGAAGGATATACAACCTTACACTTTGGGGCTGTCAGACCGATCCTTTCTCTTCATGGAAGGAAGAACCAACCTGTCTTTTGCAAAATAGGTCTACTGGACCCCAGCTACCTCCACTATGAAAATGTTGTGATAGGAACTGTACTAACTACACTTCATTCAGGAAATGTTGTCCTCACCCTTTTCCCAAACTATAATGTGAGTCTTAATGATAATACTTTATCCACCAGACTTAAAGTACAGGTCCAGATCACCAGATCTAACCAAGTGCCAGAAGCTATGTCAGCTACCCTCCATCGCCAGATAATATACCGCTTACAAAATCACTCGATAGATATTCCTCTCTCAGGATGCTATTCTGATTCATTATTTGTTGTCACCAACATAGAAGAATATATACCCTCCATAGTTCAAACTCCGAGAAGGATCACAAGGGAAGAATTAACTCAGCTAATTCGCCTTGGATAGATAACCAACTACGAGAGACTCCATGTTGACAAAAGACCTATCCAATCTCAAGAGGATAATTTTAGGAGATCCGTTGACAAGACGGTCAAGATGATTTTCAAGAAGATAGACGAAGGGTCAAGGTCAATATCTCCGATCTTCTAGAAAATTATGATATAACCAGTTCTCAAAGAAGATTTGTGCCCTCTCTATGCTATTACAATAGAGGGAAAACTCATCTACATTGATAAAATTAATGGCTACTTCATTTGGTATGTTGATCCAACAAGATGTGACCTGGATTGTGACTACTGGATGCACTTCAATGATATTAACCGAGATATCATTCTTCCCAAAACAAAGAAAAAAGGAAGGTGTAAACCCTCTCCACCTCCTCAAAGGAGATCTGATCCAGACAATGGTTCATGGGTAGAAATCTATGGAAAAAAACCCTATGTATCTACAAGGAAGGACTTAAAATTCTTAGGAAAGAATGGTTGTTACCACTCAATGATCCAACTCTTATTACATGGTCACCAACAGACCATTGTAAACTGCTACATCCTCCAGCTGTTGTTCAGCCAACTCCTTTCTTTATGTATTCAGCCACAACTCCGGAGTACGACCGACAATTTCCTACTTTGGAAAGAAATATTGATCCAATCACAGGCAGAACATCCAAACCCTTCATTCATCCGAGTGAAGTCCATCCCGATGGGAAACTTAAAACTTTAACTCAAGCTGAAGAAGTTATGAATTGGCAATCTGAAAACATGGTTTCTCAAAATGAAATTCTCCAAAACCTGGACAAAAAGGTAGATAAGATTGCTGAAAAAAAATAGACAAAACAGATGAGGATCTCAAGGTTTTATCCCAAAAAATGCAGAAACATTATAGAAATTTGAAAGCCCAAGTATCCCAGCTAGATCCGGATTTGAGGCAGATGTTAGAAGAGAAAACTTTTGGTAAAACATTTGACCAAAAGGAAAGAGAAATCAGAATTCTACAAGGTCAAGTAAAAGAGATAGATGATTTCTTAAGAGCCTCTCATGAAAGAAAGCCCAAGCGTTTTGAAAACTCTTTCTTTGACCCTCTTTCTTTTCCTACATATTTCAAACGACTAGAAAGGCCTTCTCCTTTCTACCCTACCTATGTTTCATCTCCACCAAACTAGGTCAAATACATACCTACAGCTTACAGACCAAAATATTCCAGAACTACCACTACATGAACCTCCAAGACAAAGAGGAAAGCTGCCTGTTTGAGAGCTTAATCCTTAGACTCTCAAGATATCCCTGAAACACCTCCTCCAAAAATCCAAAAGGAGGAAGAACTTCTTGATAAAGGTTTCCAAGCCTTGGCAATCACCTCAGAAAAATTACTCTGAATCATCAAAACAAAAGGGAGATGAGTCCTCCTCGGATGGTGACAACAACTCTGATCAAGAGTCATATTCGGATGAAACATCGAGATCTTTTTCAACTAAATTAGAATCCGAAGACAACTATATCCAAAGACTCTTCATGGCAAATATAAAAGAGGAAGAATCCATTTTTGAAAAAGAATCCCCTAAAGAAACTCTAGTCCCTAAAATGACTAAACCAAATGACGGTCCTTAGTTCACCTTTGATGATATACCACCTTGTCACTGGAGAAAGAGACTACTTGAATTTGGAGCTTGGCTTGACACCCAAATGATGAAAACAAGTGCAGATAGCTATAAGATCATTGAAGAATTTTGTTGTAGAATGAAAGGCACAATGAAAGAATGGTATCAAAATCTTGGAGCTTTCAAACAAGATGAGTTACATCGTCTAGAAACTACAGCTAGTGTTCTTGGGGTTCTTCACTGAGAATTTATCGGTGATATAGAGATATTTGATAGCAAAATCAGACAAGAATTCTTTGAGATGAAATGTTGTTCTCTTAAAACAAAGGACCTTGAAAAACACTATCATAGGATGACACAAAGGTATTATGTCCTTAATAGATACAATGACCCTAGTTTCAAGAATACCTATGTATCCTCTCTACCACAAGAACTTCAGCCATAAATTCATAGGATGTTAGCCACAACTCAAAATGATATTATAACCATAAGTCTTGGCCAGATTCACCAGGTGACATTAGAAGTGAAGGTGCGAGAAAGACACAAGAAAGGGGGGTTTGAATTGTGTATTTACTCTTTAACAACTTTTCGCTTCTTATCGTTAAGACGCTGAGATAACATCAAAGTTCGTTGAGATATTCTGACTTGCGAAATAACATTCAGACTTGCCTTGCATGAAGCATAAGAACCAACAAGAGTCTGAACGTTGTGTGTATAATTCAGAACTTGCAGAGCGAAAGCTTATCAGAGTTGCAAGGTTCTGACTTTCTTATGTAAGGTTCTGATACTCAATATAGAAACATAAACAAAGACATTAAGCATAAGAGTAAAGGACAAACGATATATCCTGGTTTACCACAAAGGCTAATCCAGTCCACCCTCCTTAGGTGATTTCTCCTTGAACGCAAGGTCTTAATCCACTATAATCAATCTCGATTACAGATGCACGGGCAACAGCCGGTGACTAACAACTTGCACAGCCGCACTGTGACTAACACACAATGAACCGTTCAAGGTTCAACTTAATGAATATAACGAACATTGACTTGCAGGTTCCAATCTCGCAAGATCTACTGCTAGGATTTCACAGCTAGACATTCAGGGATTCATCACAATGAATATAACGCTACTGACCATATTTTAAGTTTTTCCCACAATGACATCTCGCCATTTTCTTCTCGAGTCTACGGTCACACTGACCACTCAAGGAATCCTAATTCACCAAGAATTAGTTTTACAGTGTTGCACCCCAAAATTTGTCCTCCTTACTTTTTTACTAACTGGCTTATGTTTCATTTCATTTTTTGCATTATCATGTATGCATATCATTAGCATGGGGTCAAGGTGCTTGAGGCAGTTCAGAGAAGTATTATCTGGTCTACTACATCATCAAGAGTTCACAGCTTATTCCAGGCATTTTTAATATTTTCGTATTTTCATTCGTCTGACTGTATTTCCACTCTGCATCATCTAAATAGCATAAAATAGTGTTTTTCATCTCGCATACTGCCTAAAATATTGGTCGGAATAATTTCTCGAAAATTTACAGACAGAGTGGTCAAATTGAGTTTCAGCGGTGCTCAAAATCAGGGATCAAAATTTATTTTAAAATCTGACCAAATGTTGTATTTTTTTGAGTCATATATTTCGTACTAATCATTTTAGTGTACTGGATTTATTTCTTTCGATCACTCGGGCGTCCGATTTTTTTTTTTTTTTTGTTTATTTAGAGTCCGTTTTATTTTACTTTTTTTAATTAATATTATTTAGAATAAATAATTAGAATAATTTGTACTTTATTTTAATTTCGTTTTAAATATTTATTTTTTATTTTTTATTAACTAATAACGTTTAGAATAAATAGGAATTTTTATTTTGTTTTTATTTTAAATATTTATTTTATCTTATATTTAACTAAATGTTAAGTAGTGATTAGTATTTTATTTTAATTTTATCTTAAATTTTTATTTTTATAAATAAGTTTAGTTTTTATTTTCAGATTTAGTAAATTATTTAAATTTTATTTAATTTTAGTTATTTGGACTTTAAAATGGACATTAGGGATATTATTGACAATTTAGAGATAACCCTAATTTGGTTCCTATATATTGTTGTTACTGTTAACAAAAAGACGGAGACGAAGAAACTGAGAGAGACGGAGAGGGGGGACCGAAAGAAAAACAAAAAGGAGGCGGAAAAAATACAAGCAGCATCACTTATACCAATTTTCACCGGTACTGTTTTATCACTATTTTAATATATACTGCTAGTGCCTAGATTGGTGAATGCTTAATGTTCTATTTCAGTTGGTAATTGGTATGGTATATATATGTTACACTGCGGTTCAATTTCTTAACACATAATCGGTTTCCGTTCAATTATAACGTACCGTCACGGTAAACCTTTGGTTTCTAAAAAGCACCGCCATGTTGTATACTAATGGCTATTGGTCTAAAGGATAGTTCTAACAGTTTAATATATATATATATATATATATATATATATATATATATATATATATATATATATATATATATATATATATGTATAATGTCAGCGTGTTCTAAAATTTTGTTTTAATATATTTATATTGTTAATACTTTTTTATAATGTTTTAATAATATATATAATTTTCATGATATATAAAGTTTCATAATGTATATAGTTTTCATAATATATTGTTAATACTTTTTTATTAGATTTTCCGGATCGAATTTTGTCGATACGCTGCATGCCTGTTAGTACGTACGATGCGTGACATTTGTGTCGGTTTGATCCGGTTGCGATGACCGCGTTTTCGCGATAGCAATATTGTTGAGGTTTTTTTTTCAAAGTTAAATTTCTCTTTTTTTGAGTTGCCTTTTTTTGTTATATTTAGATCCGTGCAATTCAGATCCGGTTGCGATGACCGCGTTTTCGCGATAGCAAAATTGTTGAGGTATTTTTATTATTTTCTTTTTTTTTTTAATATTATTTGAATAATTTCCTTTTGAATTTAATTCGTGCACCATTTTTTACCATTTTATAAAATTTTCACAAATTTTATTTTTATTTTTATTTTATTTTTTATCATCTAAACCAATTGTTTAATTCAACTCCTTTTTTTTGCATCACACATTTCATGTATACCCTAAATTGTCTTTGATTTCTGAATTCATGTTTGGATTATGATTACTATTGTTTGCCATAGTTTGATTTTCACTTGCCTTGATATTATTTGTATCCGTTTCTCACTAACCTTTTATGCAGGATCAAGGTAAGTTCCTTAAGGGTATGGATAGGTATCCATGGTTACCCTTACCTTTTTCCTTCCCTCATATTCTTCCTCTAGGATTTAGGTTGCCTTCAAACCTCACTAACCGTAGGTCACCCATGCATGATAACTTTAGGATTCTTAGTTCCCTTTAGAGTTACCCTTGTGTCTTCTCGCTTCTCATCTCAAATTTCTTTAAAACACTTAATAATAATAAGGTGTATTGCGCACGAGCCTTAAGTATGGGGAATGAGAAATGAGGGGCTTCCTCTCATCTTTCTAGAGTGCTTAGCGAGCGTCCTGTCTTGGGACGATGCGTTAAGTATTCGCCCCTGTGCCCTAGACTTTGGTGCAATGCAACTTAGGAACTAACTTAAGCCACTTCTGTCCTAAAAAAACACACACCAACTTCAAACTTTTTTTGTCCTTCGGGACCTTCAACTTAAAGGCTATTTTCGAAAAGGGCACGTTACCTTCCGTCTGAGTCGCAAACAGGCATCGACCCTAACTGCCGGACGCGAACTTAACGTCGCTCATAAAAAACACAAAAAGAACTTGGTCCGAACTATGTTGACTCTGAATTCCCCATTGCACAAAGGGGGTACGTAGGCCTAGGACGTCGACGTCATACCGAGTCGGTCTTTGTCTTTCCCTCTCCCGCTTAGTACAGCCCTAGATGATAGTATGACTTACCCTTAGAATAGACAACAAGCGTGGATCCCATCGAGTACGATGGACGCGTGGGGTGCTAAGACCTTCCCCTCGCGTAACCGACTCCCGAACCCAGGTTATGGTTGCGATGACCATTCCTTTCCCTCTTCCTAAGGTTTATGCGGTGTTCCCTTTCCCTCTCGTGGGATAAATTTACACGGCTGGCGACACTGTTTTTCCGCGCCACTCTCGTGTTTGTACCTGGATGAAAATCCCGGGAGCGATAGCTGGCGACTCTGCTGGGGACACTGGTTGACCTATGCTGGTCCATCCCTAAGCGAGTCAGTCCTAGCGCTTGCTTGTCTTTGTTCTCTTTGGGTGTTTTGTTTTGATTTGCTTTATGTGTTGTATTTTATTTTTATTTTTTTTATTTTTACCGCATTTTCTGCATTTCATTTTTTATTACTGTCATGCTGCTGTGCTGTGCTGGCTGTCTTTGTTTTGCAGGTTGGGTGGGTCTGAGAGATAAGCCCAATACCAAGGCTTTAGAATACCCTAGGACTAGAGTGGAAAGTAGTGGGACCTACGTGCCCGCTTGGTACGTTTGTGTGTTCACGAAATTCACAACCAGACGAGGCTATCTTGGGACGCATTCTAACGTGTGTGTCTTGCGCATGTTGGGGTGTTGATCTAGAGAGCTGTCGACTCTGGTGACCGATCATTGAGGACCTTAGTGGAAACATCCCTCTTTAGTGGTGACAGTGGCAGACCATATCCCGTGGCAAACCCATTCGCACCCGAGGGCCCGCTTTGGAACTCGCATAGGATGGCCCCTACGTTTTGAAGAGAATCAGTGAAGGCACTCCTCGATTGACTTTAGTACTGTACCCCGAAGGATGAATGTACTATTGTTTCTCGACCTCAGTGCCAAAGCTGAGGACCGTCCGCTTTGGAGAATCAGTTGAGGCCTCCTCGATTGATGATGATGCCAAACCATAAATGGTGAACGTATCATCATTTCTCGACCTGAGAGCCCGGGATACTGAACATCCTAGTACCCACATGTGAGAGGGGATGGGCATTTGCAGGTTTGCAGGTAACCGAAACCTTCAACCTACCCTTATTCCGGATTTATCATTAATGTCTGATTATGTGGGTTCCTCAGTGGTTCAGAGTTCTGGTTTTCTGGTTTCTCGTTCAGCTAACAGCACAGCACATCCAGCAGTGTGCCTTGACTCCATGGTTGCATGAGCATATCATTTTTTGCATTCTGACATGTTTGACATTTTGTAGGGTTTGCATCCTACTCTTGATTCCGGTTACTTCAGCATGGATGTTCAGAGAAAGAAGACTGTTGCCTATTCGTTCCCAGATCCGACTTTGACATTGATTCATAAATTGATTAATATGGCTGGTTCCGGAGTTCGTACAGAGTTCAGTGGAAGGTATGGAAGACTTCTGAAATTTGTCTATAATATCTCCCAGTATGAGAAGGATGCCATTCACACACTCCTTCAGTTTTACGATCCGTCTCTGCATTGCTTCACTTTCCCGGACTACATCCTGGCCCCAACGTTGGAGGAGTTCTCATTTATTTTGGGAATTCCTATCAGTCATGATATAGTTTTCTTTTCTGAAGAACACCCCGAGGTGAAAGATATGGCTGTTGCTCTTTATATTGATGAATCCATTCTTAACAGTAACATTGCAAAAAAACAAGGAGTTAAGGGTTTCTTGTTGAAGTTTTTGTTTGATCAGGCCTGCATACATGTCAAAGAGAAGAACTGGACTGCTTTCCAAGCTATTCTGGCCATGTGTATCTACGGGATTGTTTTGTTTCCGAATATTCCTGATCTGGTGGATATGCATGCCGTCAGAATCTTTATTTCGAAGAATCCTATACCTACCTTGCTAGGTGACGTGTACCATTCAGTTCACTATAAGAATGAGAATAGGTGTGGGAAAACTGTGAGTTACTGTGCGCCGCTCTTAGCTACTTGGTTTCTGAGTCATCTCCCTGAATCTGGCGCTTTCGTTGATACGAGAGATTCTCTGAAGTGGTCTAAGAGGGTTATGGGCTTGACTGCTGATAACATCGTTTGGATTAATCGTGACTTGCTAGGAATGGAGATCATTTGCAAATGCGGAGAATTCCCTAATGTTCCCATGATAGGGAGGAAAGGTGGAATTAACTATAATCCCTCCCTAGCTATCAGACAATTTGGTTATCCTTTGAGAGGTCCACCGATGAGAGAGACATCAAAGAGTCCTTATTCTTCAATGGTATTAAGGATCAAGAGATGATGAAAAAGGTTGTGAATGCTTGGAAACAGGTAACCAAGAAGGGTAAAATGTCGTTCGAAAAGTGTAATAACCGGGTTTCCTCCCTATAAAGAGTGGATCAAGAAGAGAGCAGAAGAGGAGCTTCTTCCTTTCCCGGCGGAACCACCTTTGTATCCTTTGGTGATCGAGCCTCCTACCACAGTTGAGATAGAGAAGTATGACAAGTTATGGGCTGAAAAGGAAAGGTTGCGGGAAGAAAATAGTGAGCTAAAGAGAGAGATTTATCAGTGGAAGCATGAGCGGGGTGAAGTTGTTCATACCGCCAAGTTGAAGACAGAGCTCCTTGCTAAAGTAGAAAAAGAGCTGGCCAACATGGTCGCATCCAGAGAAAGAATGAAACAAGCTTTGGATGGTATTAGTAACGTTCTCAGGTCCAAGGAGGAGGAATTAGGCAAAGCTTTGTTGAAAATTCATAGGTTCAATGATCACCAAGAAACTGCCATGGCTGAGAATAAAAGAAAGGAAGACGCTTACCTAGCTAAGATTGATCAGTTGAAGTCAACGCTCAAGAAGAAAGACGCCGAGATCTTATCAGGAATATTCAAGAGACAAGTAGTCGAGGGTCGACTCAATGAAGCCATAGCCTCCATGGAAGAACTGAAAGTCCAAGCTGAAGTTAAGAAACCTAGACATGAAGGTCCTAGCATAGATGGTGCTATTAAAGAAGACGCTTGGGAGTTACATTACCGATACTTGGATGGGATCATACACAGGAGAGACCTTCTTATCCAAGGACTGATTCAGAGACCGAAGCATCCCGACACCAGAAAGCTATTCGAGGAAATTCAAGACTGGTGCAGAAAGCATAGTGGATGGGGAGGATTGACTCTTGTAAACTTTGATGACATGCCTTAGTTTTCTTCTCTCTTTT
Source organism: Lathyrus tuberosus (assembly GCA_022829125.1). Classification (NCBI taxonomy): domain Eukaryota; kingdom Viridiplantae; phylum Streptophyta; class Magnoliopsida; order Fabales; family Fabaceae; genus Lathyrus; species Lathyrus tuberosus. The sequence goes on from JALAZF010000103.1 coordinate 7,052,524, forward strand.
GTATGTGGATCACCACCAGGCTTGTTGGTTGGGACCTATGGTTTTTATGTTCAGATTTGTTATCTTGTGTTCGCGATTGTTGGCATTTGACTTTTCTCCGGTTTTCTTATTATATGAGCAGAAGTTCCATTATATCTTGTTATTTAACCGGAATCAAGGGGTGGATCGCCTTGTGAATTTTCAAACATGTCCATTGGCATTTGCATAATCATTTTGCATATTCATTTTTGCATGACAGGTGTTTATCTCCGGAATTCTTATCTTGTTCTAATCTCAGGATCTCAGAGCAGCGCATTCATCGGTATTCTACCAGACCAAATTAGAAGAGAATCGTGGAACAAATCCAAGCTGAGTTGAGAGAAATGAGAAGCCAGATGGGGCAATTTGGGGAAGACATGCTTCAGGAGCAGAGGATGCTGAGGGAGGAAATCAATCAGTTGAAGACTCAGATGGGTTTGATCATGGAAAATTTGAATAGGGTGTTGAAGAAGGAAGACAGTCATGTGCCCGCTTCCACAGCAGAGGTTCTCATTCCTCCCGTCTCTTTGGGGTCTCCTCTAGACCATGGATTGCCTCGTGGATCCTCTCCACCGTCTGAACTTTTTCATCAACAACCGTTTTTTGAGGGTCTTAATCCAGAAAGCTTTGAAAAGAAGTTTGATCAGATTCCGGTGCCATACGCTCAGTTGCTTCAGCACCTGCTCAAGTTTCAGCTGATTGAATTGATTGCTGCGGGACCTTCACACACCAAGTTTCGTATGGGTTCCAATGTCCATGATAGGTGTGAATTCCATTCAGGGGCACCTGGTCATAATGTTGAAGATTGTAAGATGCTCAAGTACAAAGTCTAAGAGCTCATTGACTCAGGGGCAATCAAGTTTACATCAGTTGGCACTGGTAAACAAAGTGATGTTACCCCCAGTGTTGCAAAAGGACTGAGGACTCCCTCTTTTGCCAAAGGATCCACCACGCGTCAGGGATCTCTTCCACAACCCTTGTTTGTGCCTCAGCCGAATGGGGAAAGGAAAGTGCAAGCGCAGGTGAGGCGCCCAAATCAGCACCGACAACAGAGTTATCAGCAGCAGGGGCAACCAAGACCAAGAGGGCCCAAGAGGATATTTGATCCTGTTCCTATCCCTTATAGTCAGCTGTTTACGCGTTTGCTCAAGAAGTCTCTGGTTCAAACAAGGGGTACCGCACCAGTACCGTACCCTATTCCTCCGGATTATGACATGACTGCTAGGTACGAGTTCCACTCGGGAACGTTCGGGCACACGATTGATGAGTGTAATGTATTCAGGCATAAGGTGCAAGACCTGGTAGACTCAAAGATCATTGTATTCACCGAAGATGATATGTACATCAATGGAAGTCTCCTCGCTCAAATGAACACTCAGTCTGCAAGTACGTCCAGGCAGAATTAGGCTTCCTCAGCAATGGCAATCTTCAGCTTCTTTACTGCATTTTCATTTGTAAATTTTATTTCTTGTTAAAAGCATCGTATGTATGCAAGACTTGTTTGTTTTCTTTATGACGATATTAATGCAATGAGTATGTTTTCCTTGAAGTAATCCATTCGTATTCACTCTTAAATGTTTTTATGCACTGCAATACCAATTTTCTTGTTTAGAACTCTAGAGGGAGGATGATGAGACGAGAACGCAGAATCTCTGGTCGTATGTTTTGGATAGAACCCTGTTGAGGATGTACAGGCATTGTTTTAAACCCCTAAACACTGGAGAAATAAGGAGATAAACCTTCGTTTACCCCTTTGAGCCTTGAAGTAGGAGTTTCTTTCGTACGAAAAACCCTCATAACCCAGGGGCAGGGTAGGCGTCAGTTAGTCTAACCGAGCGCTCAAATTCCAAGGAGAGTGTGCACGAGACGTGAAACCACAAGCAAGTAAGACAACCAGTGTCACACGCTTTGTTCAAAAAGGGGAATAAAAAGAGAAAGCCCGCTAAGTCGAAACCTGTAAACAAGTGACTTAGGCAAAAGTTAGGGCGTCCCGCTGGACTTCAAAATCGAAGAAACTCAAAAGAGTCAGTCCAGGCAAAAATTAGGGAATTTTAAAATAAAAAAAAAGAAATAAAAAGCGAAAGGTGAAAAGAAAATCCCCGATAAGAACAAATTCGTGTGATTACAGAAGATAAAAGGGATGACTGTCACACCAAAACCTCCTTAGGTGTCAAACCATTAGTGGCATGGGTTCCCTAAAGATCATAAACCTTTTTGAGAGATAAGCGTTTGGGTCGGATTAACTGAACATAGGACTGGAGAACATCACGAAGAGTGGGTGGGCACCAATAAACTTTGAGCCATAAATCTTTTTTTTCTGAAACCGTGAACCAAACCACGTTACAACCCTTAAAAGTCCTAATTGAAACAGGGTTCATTCCGAAGGCTTACTTCAACGGGATAGCGTTCCTGACTCCTATAAGTTGTGCTAATAAGATTTGTTGGTATTGCATGTGCACATTGTTTTTCCATTCAAAAATCAAGGTCGCATCCCAGCTAGTGATTCGTTCACAAGGTTGGGCGACGCATTTTCAATAAAAACTTCAAGGTTAACATGAGTGTTGCATTAGAATTCTCATAGATAACTTGTGCTGTTTGCATACATGTGCCTAAGCATCAATGTAGCTTACACAGTGAAAGTCAGTCAAGAAGCTTGATCCTGCCAAGTTGGGTTGCTTGAAAATTCCGAAGGACAATCATATCAAGGGGCATGCTGCCAAAAGACTCAGTGTAGAGTGGGCTCTCCCCAGTAAGTCGTGTTAAGATGTAGCCAATCTGGGGCAGTTACGTCGAGAAGTCCCTCTGAAATTCAGTTATTCTGGGGGCATTCATTCTAGGATCAGGGGCAAAGTCACTTCAAAGCTCATATTAGGACGGGCCACCCCTAGAGCATGAAAGTTGTCCACTCCTGAAAATGGTTAATTGGAAGCACCTCTTCATGGTACAAAATACTGAGGCAGAGTATTTCAGGTCATTACAAATCCCTTTCGAGGTAAAGTACCCCATGGATTATGGAGACTGGGGCAGTTATATCGAGATATGATAAATCTCTCCAAGAGTTTGAAGACCCTGGGGCAGTGTGAACGCCCGGTCTTCTGTAAAATCCTCTTGAGACGATTTCTTCCAATAGACCTGGTGATCTGGGGCAAGTGAAAAGTTCAGAGAGCCGTTTATGACCACAAAGACAAGTCAGGATTGGATGGCAACAACATTGTACTCCCCCAGCAGGTTGCTCTCCCCAGCATTGAGATTTCACTTTCCTCAGCAGAGTAGACCTCCCCAGCAGGAGACTTGAGAAGTATTTTCTCCGGATTAAGACATATTTCCCCATAGAGTCTGAACGTTTATTTCCTTCGGCCAGTCAGAAATGTCTTTCTCAGCAGCAACGGTACGACCTGATCCTCATCAAATAAGTAAGCTTGATGTTATCCGCTAGCAGGGTGGGTGTCAGCATCTACCATTCCCCCAAGCAGAGTTTGGTGGCAATCCTCGCAGCAGTTTGTCCAACAGTGGTTGACTTCCCCAGCAGGTTTTAAATCCAAGTGATATCTGGCACTCTTCTAATTCAGGTCGTGGCCTCCATTTTCAAAGAGTTATGTATAATCCCCAGCAGAGAGGATGTTCTTTTGGGATTTCATCCCCAGCAGAAGTGGTTGATCCAAAGAGTCGGTTGGAGTGATCCTTCTCAGCGGAGTTCCTGTTCAGAGGACAATTTATTTTTGTCATCCCCGGCTATTGGTCTTTCTCTCCGGCATTTATTTTGCTGGAGGGACCCTTTTTTTTGCATACCATAAGCATTTGCATTGCATCCTCTAGCACATAGCATTTCAATTTGCATTTGAAGCATAAGCCAGGTTTGATACTTTCTTTGCCAATTCTCTTTCTCCGCAGAGATGGCATAACTCAGGAGATTTTTGGAGAGATGCGTTCCTCATACTTGTGTTCCCCGACAGAGTCTTTTATTTAGACTTCTCCTTCCCCGACAGAGTCTTTTATTTAGGCTTCTCCTTCCCCAACGGAGTCATCTTACTAGTAGATTTTTGAAACGAGGTGGTTTAAAACCAGAAGTTTCGTTTCGCGTTATCCCCAGCGAAGTTGCCATTTATTTTGCTAGATTCTCTTTATCAGCAGAGAACAACAATGTTTTGAAGATTTTCTTTCGTCAGTTTCCCTTTGTCAGCAGGGATGGCATTTATTTTGCTAGATTCTCTTTATCAGCAGGGAATAGCAATCTTTTGAAGATTTTCTTTCGTCAGTTTCCCTTTGTCAGCAGGGATGGCATTTATGTTGCTAGATTCTCTTTATCAGCAGAGGATGGCAATGTTTTGAAGATTTTCTTTTGCTAGATTCTCTTTATCAGTAGGGAACAACAATATTTTGGAGATTTTCTTTCGTCAGTTTCCCTTTGTCAGCAGGGATGGCATTTATGTTGCTAGATTCTCTTTATCAGCAGAGGACGACAATGTTTTGAAGATTTTCTTTTGCTAGATTCTCTTTATCAGCAGGGAACAACAATATTTTGGAGATTTTCTTTCGTCAGTTTCCCTTTGTCAGCAGGGATGGCATTTATGTTGCTAGATTCTCTTTATCAGCAGGGAACAACAATATTTTGGAGATTTTCTTTCGTCAATCTCCCTTTGTCAGCAGGGATGGCATTTATGTTGCTAGATTCTCTTTATCAGCAGAGGACGGCAATGTTTTGAAGGTTTTCTTTCGCTAGATTCTCTTTATCAGCAGAGGACAGCAATGTTTTGAAGACTTTCTTTCGCTAGATTCTCTTTATCAGCAGAGGACGGCAAGGTTTTGAAGATTTTCTGTTGCTAGATTCTCTTTATCAGCAGGGAACAACAATATTTTGGAGATTTTCTTTCGTCAGTTTCCCTTTGTCAGTAGGGATGGCATTTATGTTGCTAGATTCTCTTTATCAGCAGAGGACGACAATGTTTTGAAGGTTTTCATTCGCTAGATTCTCTTTATCAGTAGAGGACGACAATGTTTTGAAGACTTTCTTTCGCTAGATTCTCTTTATCAGCAGAGGACGGCAAGGTTTTGAAGATTTTCTGTTGCTAGATTCTCTTTATCAGCAGGGAACAGCAATATTTTGGAGATTTTCTTTCTTCAGTTTCCCTTTGTCAGCAGGGATGGCATTTATGTTGCTAGATTCTCTTTATCAGCAGAGGACAGCAATATTTTGAAGGTTTTCTTTCGCTAGATTCTCTTTATCAGCAGAGGACGGCAAGGTTTTGAAGATTTTCTGTTGCTAGATTCTCTTTATCAGCAGGGAACAACAATATTTTGGAGATTTTCTTTCGTCAGTTTCCCTTTGTCAGCAGGGATGGCATTTATGTTGCTAGATTCTCTTTATCAGCAGAGGACAGCAATATTTTGAAGGTTTTCTTTCGCTAGATTCTCTTTATCAGCAGAGGACGGCAACGTTTTGAAGACTTTCTTTCGCTAGATTCTCTTTATCAGCAGAGGACGACAATATTTTAAAGATTTTCTTTCGCTAGATTCTCTTTATCAGCAGGGAACAGCAATATTTTGGAGATTTTCTTTCGTCAGTTTCCCTTTGTCAGCAGGGATGGCATTTATGTTGCTAGATTCTCTTTATCAGCAGAGGACGGCAATGTTTTGAAGATTTTCTTTTGCTAGATTCTCTTTATCAGCAGAGGACGGCAATGTTTTGAAGATGTTCTTTCGTCAGTTTCCCTTTATCAGCAGGGACGGCATTTATTTTTCCAGATTCTCTTTATCAGCAGGGGACAGCAGTCTTTTGAAGATTTTCTTTGTCAGTTCTCTTTATCAGCGGAGATGACATAACTCGGGAGATTTGTTTCACTTTATACCCAGCATAACAGCATTTATAGCTAATTCTCCAGTGAAGGACTACAAATTTCCGGGTTCTTTGGTATTCAATCTCCGTGTATCCTGATTATTTGAAAGTTGTCGCTATCATACACTCAGGACCAAGTTGATTGAATAGGGGCAGCTGTTGCACCCCAAAATTTTCCCTCCTTACTTTTTTACTAACTGGCTTATGTTTCATTTCATTTTTTGCATTATCATGTATGCATATCATTAGCATGGGGTCAAGGTGCTTGAGGCAGTTCAGGGAAGTCTTATCTGGTCTACTACATCATCAAGAGTTCACAGCTTATTCCAGGCATTTTTAATATTTTCGTATTTTCATTCGTCTGACTGTATTTCCACTCTGCATCATCTAAATAGCATAAAATAGTGTTTTTCATCTCGCATACTGCCTAAAATATTGGTCGGAATAATTTCTCGAAAATTTACAGACAGAGTGGTCAAATTGAGTTTCAGCGGTGCTCAAAATCAGGGATCAAAATTTATTTTAAAATCTGACCAAATGCTGTATTTTTTCGAGTCATATATTTCGTACTAATCATTTTAGTGTACTGGATTTATTTCTTTCGATCACTCGGGCGTCCGATTTTTTTTTTTTTTGTTTATTTAGAGTCCGTTTTATTTTACTTTTTTTAATTAATATTATTTAGAATAAATAATTAGAATAATTTGTACTTTATTTTAATTTCGTTTTAAATATTTATTTTTTATTTTTTATTAACTAATAACGTTTAGAATAAATAGGAATTTTTATTTTGTTTTTATTTTAAATATTTATTTTATCTTATATTTAACTAAATGTTAAGTAGTGATTAGTATTTTATTTTAATTTTATCTTAAATTTTTATTTTTATAAATAAGTTTAGTTTTTATTTTCAGATTTAGTAAATTATTTAAATTTTATTTAATTTTAGTTATTTGGACTTTAAAATGGACATTAGGGATATTATTGACAATTTAGAGATAACCCTAATTTGGTTCCTATATATTGTTGTTACTGTTAACAAAAAGACGGAGACGAAGAAACTGAGAGAGACGGAGAGGGGGGACCGAAAGAAAAACAAAAAGGAGGCGGAAAAAATACAAGCAGCATCACTTATACCAATTTTCACCGGTACTGTTTTATCACTATTTTAATATATACTGCTAGTGCCTAGATTGGTGAATGCTTAATGTTCTATTTCAGTTGGTAATTGGTATGGTATATATATGTTACACTGCGGTTCAATTTCTTAACACATAATCGGTTTCCGTTCAATTATAACGTACCGTCACGGTAAACCTTTGGTTTCTAAAAAGCACCGCCATGTTGTATACTAATGGCTATTGGTCTAAAGGATAGTTCTAACAGTTTAATATATATATATATATATATATATATATATATATATATATATATATATATATATGTATAATGTCAGCGTGTTCTAAAATTTTGTTTTAATATATTTATATTGTTAATACTTTTTTATAATGTTTTAATAATATATATAATTTTCATGATATATAAAGTTTCATAATGTATATAGTTTTCATAATATATTGTTAATACTTTTTTATTAGATTTTCCGGATCGAATTTTGTCGATACGCTGTATGCCTGTTAGTACGTACGATGCGTGACATTTGTGTCGGTTTGATCCGGTTGCGATGACCGCGTTTTCGCGATAGCAATATTGTTGAGGGTTTTTTTTTCAAAGTTAAATTTCTCTTTTTTTGAGTTGCCTTTTTTTGTTATATTTAGATCCGTGCAATTCAGATCCGGTTGCGATGACCGCGTTTTCGCGATAGCAAAATTGTTGAGGTTTTTTTATTATTTTCTTTTTTTTTAATATTATTTGAATAATTTCCTTTTGAATTTAATTCGTGCACCATTTTTTACCATTTTATAAAATTTTCACAAATTTTATTTTTATTTTTATTTTATTTTTTATCATCTAAACCAATTGTTTAATTCAACTCCTTTTTTTTGCATCACACATTTCATGTATACCCTAAATTGTCTTTGATTTCTGAATTCATGTTTGGATTATGATTACTATTGTTTGCCATAGTTTGATTTTCACTTGCCTTGATATTATTTGTATCCGTTTCTCACTAACCTTTTATGCAGGATCAAGATAAGTTCCTTAAGGGTATGGATAGGTATCCATGGTTACCCTTACCTTTTTCCTTCCCTCATATTCTTCCTCTAGGATTTAGGTTGCCTTCAAACCTCACTAACCGTAGGTCACCCATGCATGATAACTTTAGGATTCTTAGTTCCCTTTAGAGTTACCCTTGTGTCTTCTCGCTTCTCATCTCAAATTTCTTTAAAACACTTAATAATAATAAGGTGTATTGCGCACGAGCCTTAAGTATGGGGAATGAGAAATGAGGGGCTTCCTCTCATCTTTCTAGAGTGCTTAGCGAGCGTCCTGTCTTGGGACGATGCGTTAAGTATTCGCCCCTGTGCCCTAGACTTTGGTGCAATGCAACTTAGGAACTAACTTAAGCCACTTCTGTCTTAAAAAAACACACACCAACTTCAAACTTTTTTTGTCCTTCGGGACCTTCAACTTAAAGGCTATTTTCGAAAAGGGCACGTTACCTTCCGTCTGAGTCGCAAACAGGCATCGACCCTAACTGCCGGACGCGAACTTAACGTCGCTCATAAAAAACACAAAAAGAACTTGGTCCGAACTACGTTGACTCTGAATTCCCCATTGCACAAAGGGGGTACGTAGACCTAGGACGTCGACGTCCTACCGAGTCGGTCTTTGTCTTTCCCTCTCCCGCTTAGTACAGCCCTAGATGATAGTATGACTAACCCTTAGAATAGACAACAAGCGTGGATCCCATCGAGTACGATGGACGCGTGGGGTGCTAAGACCTTCCCCTCGCGTAACCGACTCCCGAACCCAGGTTATGGTTGCGATGACCATTCCTTTCCCTCTTCCTAAGGTTTATGCGGTGCTCTCTTTCCCTCTCGTGGGATAAATTTACACGGCTGGCGACTCTGTTTTTCCACGCCACTCTCGCGTTTGTACCTGGATGAAAATCCCGGGAGCGACATACAGGAGATTACAAAGATGCTTCTTAACAAGCAGATTACTCCTAAGTTTAAGTACAAAGAACACACAAGTGTTCAAGTAAGATTTCAGCAGCAGCTCCTTGCTATCTTAAGAAACTACAGAGATGTATAATAATTTGACAGTTGTTGACATCTTGTAGATCTTCTTCTTCTTCGTCTTCTTGGTTGAACAAGCTTTGAGCAACAACTCCCTGCTTCAGATCTTCAATGTAGCATTGACGAGAAGGTGGTTGATGACTTGACTAATTTGCAATGTTGTCTTCTTCACCAATAGCTTCTATACCAATTGATTGTTGTTGTGTTGATTTATGATCTTAAGCTCCAACAACAATGGCCATGTGTAAATCGATGACAGCTTTGGATATTCTAAGTGTTACAATGAGAACTCATCGTTGTTGCTATCTTCACACAATGACTTTGATGAATTCTCCATTCATGGACTGAATCGATTACCTTCAGAAGCGTTTACTTATTTCTTTAAATAGCCCAGTAAAATGTAGCCGTTGAAATACTGTTGGTTGTTAGAAAAGAGACGTTGTGTAATAATTAGCTGTACTGACACATCTCCTTTTTGCTGTGGGAGAAGTGACGAGATATATCTTCTTGAGCACTGTGTACAGTTATTCACAACGGTAACATTTGACTTCCAAACTTCAGAGGCTTCTGATGGTAAATTAATGAAGCATGAGTAGAGCCTTCTTTAACAGGATATCTGGTACGTCAAGTCTTCAGTTAATTGAAGAAGTCCATTAGGAATCAGTCTTCAGAACTTCAGCACTTGTCTTTAAGAACATTATCCTTTACTTCTTCAAGTCTTCCGAAACTTTAGAACTTTTCCATTAGGAATCCGTCTTCAGATTCTTCAGCACTTGACCTTTGGAACCGTAATCTTCAGAACACATAAGTCTTCAGAGTCTTTCTGCACTTGGTCTTGAGAGGCTTCCGCTTTCAGAACTTCAAGTCATGAGAGTCTTCAGCACTTCAGTGATCTTCTTCAGAAGCTTCGCAATCTTCAGAATCTTGACCACTTTCAGAGAGCATCCACAAGAGCATTGCAACAATAATATCAGTATCCTTGGATCTGACTGATCATGGTTAGATAAAGAAGCGTTCTTGCTTCTTGCGACTTGTGTCATAAATAGTAACTTCACATATTATCAATTACGCACATCTGGCTGGTGCTTGTTGGATCTGATATCTTCTATGATTATGATCTGCACACAACACACGTTAGAACATAAAATAGTTCTTTCACAAATACATATTGTTATCATCAAAACATAGATTGACTTGTAGAGACAACTCTTGCTCTCACAATCTCCCCCTTTTTGATGATGACAAAACCAAGTATTTTGATTGAACATTTTATACAAGGTAATCACCAAACAAACATATTCAGAATCTGGAACAACAACTCCTCCTGAATGTGTTATCCTCAAATTTTTATCTGTGATAATCTAGAATCTTATATGATCCAAAGATATACAGAAAAATAACTTGAGTTGCCAGAACAAAGAATAGAAAAGAACTACTTCTATATCTTGTCTTTAAGGAGACAAAAGTCTTCAGCATCTGGACTAGTTCATCAGAACTTCCATCTTCAGATCTTCAGAACTCAGTTCCTTTGTAGTCATATCAGAGCTTATAATCTTCAGAGACATCTGAAGCATTTCTACTTTTCAGTAGATTCATATAAGCATAAACAGAACAATTCTTATCTAATAACATATCATCGCTATTCATCAGAGGCAGACACTGTCTTTTCAGAAACTCCCCCTGAGTTTCAGACTTTGTGAAGATTTTAGTTTTTGCAATTGAATCTTCTGGGTAGTCTCCCCCTAATTTCCATAAGTCAGACATTGGGATCTTTAGAATCGTAATTCAGAAATATAAGTGTTTAATCACCAATGTAGATCATGATTTTTTTCAGAGTTTGACTTTGAACACAGGTCTTCATCTCAGAACCTTGTTACTGTCACAACTCAGTGGTTCATCAAAGCTTGATTTTTGACCAGATACCAGTTGAAGGTTAATTATTGTGATCAATCAACGCTTGATTCTGAAACTGGTACACATGTTTTAATCTTAGTCTGATACTGAGTTATACCAGAGTATGTTGTGTCTAATTCCAATTGAAGGAATTCTTTTCATACCACTTGAAGGGTATTTCCTTAGTGTGCTGAGATTGATACCAATTAAGGTATAGAAAACATTTCACAGGTTAGCTCTGATTGATATTACTGCAGACTGAGTCTGATACCAATCTTTATGTATACTGAGTCTGATTACCATTTGTTAACTTAGTTTGATACCAAATCATTTTCTTTTTAATTGGTTCTTGGTAGACATCAGAACTACTTCTTCTTGGATCTTCAATCCGGATCTTCAAACAGTTCTTGACTTCTGATTTGCACAGTTCTTCTGAATAAGCATCTTGAGATGTAGACTTTGTCATGACTGCTTTCAGAGTTTTCTTCTTCTGATTCTTACGTTTTGAATCTCATATTCTTAGACATCTTACAACTTTTGAACCAAGTGAGACAGGGATCAAGATAAACTTTGACTTTCAGACAGTTCTCAACTTCTGAACAGTACTGAGTAGATCTGATTCTAAACACATGTTCACAAAGTGTACAACTTCTATCATATGACCAACAGTTCATAAGAACTTCTAACAGAGTTCTTCTTTCTTAATCTGTTCTTAGAATGCCTAGTGAACTTGTTTAGAGTTCCTCGGTTAAACATCAAATAACAAACGTTAGTAGTAACACATTTTATATGATTGATTACTTGTTTGAGTTGCATTCTTTTCCTTTAAGATTTCTTTATTTCCAATCAAAATCATATTATATTTCTCCCCCTTTTTGACATCATCAAAAAGTTTAGAGTGTCTGAGCAGTTAAGCATAATACGATAAAGAATAATATGGATAAAAATGAACATGCTCCTAATTTAAACACAAAATATTTTCATTGATTAATAAGGAATCATACATAAGGTAGGGATAAGTACGTCAACACAAAACATAACAACTATCAAAGCTTAAGATTTAATCACCAAAGTCTTCCACTTCGTCCACTCTTTCACATCTATTTTCGGCTGGCGTAGGTCCTGGTCCGAGCCTGCTGATCAATTCCCATGCCTTTTCTTTCAAAATTATTTCAGATATTATTCTTCCATAAGGAATGTGGAAGGACCTCTGGTTTCTTGAGACTCTGATAGAGTGTCTCATGTGATTAAAGATAGTCTTGGGAAGGTCTATTGTAACATGATGAGTTAGGAGAAAGATGAAGATTCTGTCATCATGAGTCAGTGTGCCCCTTGCAGTCCAACGAGGACGAAGGTTGGTCAGACTGAATTTGAACTAGGTTTTTGGAGAAGGAAAGAGCTTCTCAGGGTTATTTAGTTCGTAAGGTACTGAATCATCAAACAGGATTCTACACCTTTCCACCATGCTTAAGTCAGACTGAAAGTTATCAATCGTGACTCTAGAGGAAACGCATCCAGTGACTTTCTCTATCGAGGAGACATAGATTGCGATAGGGTCATAGTAGACTTCAGACAAGATGATGTTTCCATCGTTACTGACCCTAGCAAAATTCCATAACTCTTTAACAAGGTCAGGAAAGATAGGACCATTTAGTAGAGAGTAATAGAACTGCCAAGATTGCGCTTACATGCTTCTGATTATCTTTAATCCATCGTTTCCGAGACGGGCGAGGTTGGGTCTTTTCTCAGGAATGACTTCTAGGTTCTCTTTTCTTCCTCGAAACGTTGGACCAGTTCTTTGAGAGGTCATCATCTTTGTTGTGGTAAAAATAAATTTTTAGGAAGATGATATTTTAGGTTTGAGGATGAATTAGGGTGAAAGATAATCCTGCTATTTATAAGTGAGTGAAAGTGGAAAGTAATGACCGAATCAGTATAAAAGTTTTGGGTTTACTATTTCCTAGGTAGTTATGATTACTTAGGGTATGCTAAAAGCGTAACTCTGTGGGAAAAGAAAAAGAAGCAGTTACTAATTTACTTTGAAAATTTGATCGGTTATGAATATTAACTATTTAATGGTGAGTGGCGGCTGAGACTGATGCATTTTGAATAATAATGGTTTCTTGAGCCACTTCAAATATCTTTCAGATAACTTTTAAAGAGATCAATCTATCATTAGAGCTTGTCACACATTTATAATTTTTAGAATTAAGAGTTCAATAATCAAAATGATTCACAGGCATAGTTCATTAATCTTAAATAACTTAGGGCAAATCGACACTATTGAAAAGACTTAGAACAACTACGATTTCAAACATGCACTCCGCATACATAGTTAAAACATAGATAGATTTAGTTTTCTTAGTTACTAAAGATTTCACACTTAGTCTTCAACAAGCAGTTATCTGGAAGGCTTTCAGGACCATATTCTTCAATTTTCTCTTTGATCATGTCCACAATTCCATCTCTAAAGAAAATTTCAGACAAAACTCTTCCATAAGGAATGTAGGACTTTGTGAGATTTCTGGACTCAGAGATAGTTTTCCAGAGACAGTTGAAGATAGTGTGTGGTAGATTTATTTGAAATTCATTCATTAGTAAATAAATGAATTCATGGTCATGAAATCTGTCATGACTTTCTCCTCTGGGAAGAAAATTGGACAACATGAGCTTGTACCAAACTTTGGGAATGGGTAGGAGATTTTCAGGATTGAAGGGTATGTATCCTAAAGTCAGGTCATGAAGAGATGCAAAATTTTTAGTAGCAAAGAATTTGTTTTTGTCAAAATCAACAGGAATTCCAACATCCTCACACCCAGTTGCAAGAGTGACTGAGAACAGATTGATGATGATTGGGACTTCAAAAATGAAGGAGGTGATGCACTTGCTTTCAAGATCAAGATCAGCATGTTTCCAGAAATCCTTGACTATATTTACATATATGGGCTTTTCTAGCATCATGGAGTACCTAGTCCATTGTTGAGTGTAAAACACATCTGCTAGACTGGAAGCAATGCAACTTAAGAGTGGAGGGGTATTGATTACAAATTGTTTTTTAGGAATGATTTCAAGAAGATCTTGGTTACCAAGAAAAGTGAGTGGAGGCATGACGATAGATGGATAATAAAATTTTTTTTTACGCCTAAGGCTTTATAATAGAGAAACTTGAGTATGAGGTTGTTTGATAGGGAGACGCGATTTTATACATGTAAATAGGTAGGATGAGTTGTGCCTAGTCTAGGAAGATCATATATCAGTACAAAATAGGATTTCAAAAAGATTATGTTGTCAGAGATATGTTATAATTTCCAAAGATTCGCAATTATTATTGATGTTACTTTGAGTGTAAGTTTTGTTAAAAGATTTTTCTTGCACACAATATTTCAGATCATTTATTTTCACCTGATCAAATTATTTCATTAATGTTTAACTAATTAAAAAGAAGAGAGTCATTCATACATAACTGATTCACTCTAACTATTCATTAGTCTTACACTATGCATACCCAGAGGGACGTACGGGTTTCTAAGTGTCTTTAACCTTATCTCGCGAATCTTATCATGGTATGACAATTTGAGTTAATTTATATTAAAGCATTTCAAGTAGTTTAATAAGTCACAAATGAGAAAAGAAAGGTACCTTAAAGATGTTGAGATCTTTACAGACTTATCTGAGGGTTTTTCCATCTTGACTCTGATCTTTCCTTTTCTGAGTGAACTGCAGAGGGTTCTTGGATTCTTCAAGATTCACTTGCATTCTGATTTCTGAAGGATGTGAGCATTTTTTGAACTCTGATTCTAGGTAGAGAGCTGGAATAATTCAATGTAAAAATTCTTTCCTTTTCCTGTTCAACCTCGTTCATCTGATTTTTGAGAATTAACAAATCAGAGACTCTGATTTATATGATCAGAATGACAGATTTCCATAAAGCCTTTTCAGGAGGTTATTAAGTTCAAGGCTATAACATGAACTGTTGAGAGGTTATGTGCTGAGAAATATTGACATCACATAATATCCTCTGACTTGTTTCTTGTAACTGATGTATAACCTTGTTCAGAACCAATTATCATCAAACATGTTTTCAACATGAAACATAGTTTGCATGATACTTGTTAATCTCACAATGCTGATTTAACTAGTTTAAGGGTAGTTCATCAAGAATTAACAGCATATCTAGTTCTGAAAAGAATGTTAACTGATTTCTTCATTTGAAAACATCAACAACTTAAATCCTTTTGACTTCAAGTAGATGACTTCAGTTAATGTATCAAATTGAACATCTTCTGGTTTCGGATTAAAGAAGTTCTAAGAAACTCATCAGATAGAATCTGATCAATCACAAGTGGTTCAACTGAGATAGAATCTCAAGTTATTAGAACATAGTTATATTGACTCAGTCAAAACTCTAAGTGTTCATTCTTGATCATGCACTTGATGAATCTGTGAAAATCTTCTTCCTGAATATTCTTTCAGTTTCCTGCATAGCTTCCAAGAAAACAATATTCAGTTCTTTATGAATCTTTTTAACCTCTAGATCATTCAAGATTCCAATGTTGAATTATTTCTAACAGTTTGACTTCTTCAGATTTTCTGACTTCAACAGACTTCACTCTGAAGTTCAAAACCATAGAACAACAATCTTTCTTCTTTACATGAAGAAGTTCTGAATGAGCTTTAAACGAGAAAGTCAAGGGTGGACCTAATCCGTTTCTTGAAAACATCTCAAAAACTCATAAAGAATTAATCTTCAGCATACAAGACTTCTTGTTTACTGATGATTCAACTTTGAGCAAATACGTGGTTCATCCACACGTATCTTCCAAGATAAGCATTCAACAGATACTACTTCTTATCTGATGAATCTATCTTATCAGCTGATTCTTCAATCTTCATTAAAACTTAAGTGAGGAAGATTTAGTTGTTTGACAACTGCAAAACTTCCAGAATCAGTGATTTGCTCAAGTAATCAGATTGATTGCAATTTTGTACACAGTCATCTTCTGAACTGTTAAAGAAATTGTAAGTGGATTTCAATCTCACCCAGAGTATTTCAACACACCACATCTGGATCTTTTTCTGACACTATTAAGTGTTGATATCCATCAATAACAGAACCGAAGCTCTGATACCAATTAAAGGTGCGAGAAAGACACAAGAAAGGGGGGGGGGGGTTTGAAATGTGTATTTACTCTTTAACAACTTTTCGCTTCTTATCGTTAAGACGCTGAGATAACATCAAATTTCGTTTAGAGATTCTGAATTGTGAAGTAACATTCAGACTTACCTTGCATGAAGCATAAGAACCAACAAGATTCTGAACGTTGTGTGCATCATTCAGAACTTGTAGAGCGGAAGCTTATCAGAGTTGCAAGGTTCTGATACTCAATATAGAAACATAAATAAAGACATTAAGCATAAGAGTAAAGGACACACGATATATCCTAGTTCACCACAAAGGCTAATCCAATCTACCCTCCTCAGGTGATTCCGCCTTGAACACAAGGTCTTAATCCACTATAATCAATCTCGATTACAGATGCACGAGCAACAACCAGTGACTAACAACTTGCACAGCCGCACTGTGATTAACACACAATGAACCGTTCAGGGATTAAACTTAATGAATATAACGAACATTGACCTACAGGTTCCAATCTCGCAAGATCTACTGCTAGGATTTCACAGCTAGACGTTCAGGGATTCATCGCAATGAATATAACGCTACTGACCCTATTTCAAGCTTTTCCCACAATGACATCTCGCCATTGTCTTCTCAAGTCTCTGGTCACACTGACCACTCAAGGAATCCTAATTCACCAAGAATTAGTTTTACAAGAGGTTACAAAGATGTTTCTTAACAAACAGATTACTCCTAAGTTTAAGTACAAAGAACACATAAGTGTTCAAGCAAGATTTCAGTAGCAGCTCCTTACTATCTTAAGAAACTATAGAGATGTATAATGATTTGACAGTTGTTGACATCTTGTAGATCTTCTTCTTCTTCGTCTTCTTGGTTGAGCAAGCTTTGAGCAACAACTCCTTGCTTCAGATCTTCAATGTAGCGCTGACGAGAAGGTGGTTGATGACTTGACTGATTTGCAATGTTGTCTTCTTCATCAACAACTTTTGTACCAATTGATTGTTGTTGTGTTGATTAATGATCTTAAGCTCCAACAGCAATGGCCATGTGTAAATCGATGACAGTTTTGGATATTCTAAGTGTTACAACGAGAACTCATCGTTGTTGTTATCTTCACACAATGACTTTGATCAATTCTCCATTCATGGACTGAATCGATTACCTTCAGAAGCGTTTACTCCTTTCTTTAAATAACCTAGTAAAATGTAGCCATTGAAATACTGTTGGCTGTTAGAAAAGAGACATTTTGTAATAATTAGATGTACTGACACATCTCCTTTTTGCTGTGGGAGAAGTGACGAGATATATCTTCTTGAGCACTGTGTACAGTTGTTCATAACGGTAACATTTGACTTCCAAACTTCAGAGGCTTCTTATGGTAAATTAATGAAGCATGAGTAGAGCTTTCTTTAACAGGATATCTGGTACGTCAAGTCTTCAGTCAATTGAAGAAGTCCATTAGGAATCAGTCTTCAGAACTTCAACACTTGTCTTTAAGAACATTATCCTTTACTTCTTCAAGTCTTCCGAAACTTCAGAACTTGTCCATTAGGAATCCGTCTTCAGAGTCTTCACCACTTGACCTTTGGAACCGTAATCTTCAGAACACATAAGTCTTCAAAGTTTTTCTGCACTTGGTCTTCAGAGGCTTCTACCTTCAGAACTTCAAGTCATGAGAGTCTTCAGCACTTCGGTTCTCTTCTTCAGAAGCTTCGCAATCTTCAGAATCTCGACCACTTTCAGAGAGCATCCACAAGAGCATTGCAACAGCAATATCAACATCCTTGGATCTGGCTGATCACGATCAGATAAAGAAGCTTTCTTGCTTCTTGCGATTTGTGTCACACATAGTAACTTCACATATTATCAATTACGCACATCTGGCTGGTGCTTGTTGGATCTAATATCTTCTATGATTATGATCTGCGCACAACACACGTTAGATCATAAAATAGTTCTTTCACAAATATGTATTGTTATCATCAAAACATAGATTGACTTGTAGAGACAACTCTTGCTCTCACAAGAAGTACTTGAAAAGCTTTACAGTTTTCATCATCAATTTTCAGAAGTTATAGAACAAAAGTCAAAGTTCACCCAAGCATGTAAGAAGCCCTACCTGGAGATTAAGTGTAAAGACAAAAGATGTAGCTGTCAAACAAAAAAGAAACATAAAAAATACACAAAATCTCACAGGACCTTCAAGGGAAATAATAGAAAAAAAATATGAAGTTCTTTAGAAGAAAGCCTTTCAGAGGTAAGGGGAAAGATCATAGATGCTTTATTTGTGGAAAAAAAGGGGTATTTATCGAAAAATGTCCTAATAATACCGATAAAGCAGCAAAATTGATTAACTCTCTTCAGTCTCTAGAAGGAGACTTAGAATCTTTATATTCTAAACAAAGCTCTGCTGATGAAGAAACAATTTTTTCCCTTCAAGACTCTTCGTCTGATGAAGCATCATTTTCGAAGTCAGAAGACGACAAATATCTCCTTGTTTATTCCTTCAAAGAGATAGGCAGTTCTTTTCCTACTACACCACTTCCTTGTGTTGAAATTCATGTCCTCGCAACAAAGTTTTCCCGCTCGAAGAAAATTATAGCTTATATGGACACTGGGGCCCAGATTACAATGATGAATCCCAGCATTCCCCCAACATAATCATGGGTGACACATGTCGTGTACTTTGTAGCAGCAGATGGAAAAGTTTTCAAGACAACTTTAAGTACCAAGGAAAATATAGGAATTAAATTCTTCCCAGACTGCATAGTTTGAACCAAGGTCATTGGCAGTAATCTTCCAAACAAAGATATTGTAGTAGGAATGGATGTCTATTCAGCAGCAAGCAAACTTCAAATTCTCTCCACAGGAATCAAATTCAAAAGAGAATTCAAACCTTATTCAGGGATATTAAAGCTATATTCACTTTCTAAGATCCCTGGTAGCTATGAGGAAATCAAGTCTAACTTTCTCAAACTATGTGTAGGCAGCCATAAAAAATTCCGCCACCCAAAACCTCTATGGAAGAATAACGACTTCTTCGTTCAACTTCCCTTCAAGCTCAATGACGATGTTAATCCAACCAAGGACACTCATCCAGGAATGAGTCCATCAGATTACACATTAGCCAGGGAAGAATGCAACCTGCTGCTCAAACAAGATTTGATAGAACCCACCAAATCAGAATGGGTTTGCCAAGCATTCTATGTGGAAAAGAGATCTGAAAAGTTGAGGGGAAAAAAAGGATAGTAATTAATTACAAACCTCTAAATCATTTTCCCAAAGATGATAATTTTCCCATTCCAAAAGACTCGTCCTTAAATGTTTTCATCAAAGATGCCCAAATCTATTCTAAGTTCGACCTTAGGTCAGGATTTTGGCAATTAGGTATCGACCCTGAGGATCGTTACAAAACGACGTTCTGCATTCCTAACGCCCAATACCAATGGAATGTGTTACCATTTGGGCTTAAGGTAGCTCCATCACTCTTTCAAAAGGCCATGACTAGAATTTTTGAGTCTATCCTCAACAGTATCCTCATCTATATTGATGTTGTAATATTGTTCTCAAAAGATGAAAAAACCTATAAACAATTATTGGGCCAATTTCTTCAAATAGCCCAACAACATAGAATGATGCTCTCTGAAAAGAAAAGTCAATTGGGACAAACATAAATTGATTTTTTAGGTATGAATTTCTCCCAAGGGAAATATCAACCCCAACCTCATATTACCTAAGAACTGTTAAACTTTCCTGATAAAAATATCACAGTTAAGCAAATCCGACAATTTCTTGGTATAATTAATTATATCCGAGATTTCCTGCCAAAACTGGCGAGATACACGAGTCCTCTATCCCAAATGCTGAACAAAAAACCTCCACCATGGGGACCAAAGCCAACTGAAGCAGTGAAAGCTTTGAAGAAGATCGCACAAACTCATTCTACCCTGAAAATCCATGGGTATGGCAAAAGTATTTTGCAAACTGATGCAAGTGATCTCTATTAGGGAGCAGTTCTGATAAAATAACTTGAAGGAAAAAGATACTATTGTGGTCATGCCAGTGGCCAATTTAAAGAAGCTGAAAAACACTACCACACCACCTATAAAGAAGCCCTCGCGGTAAAAATGGGAATCCAAAAGTTTGACTTCCACCTAAGAGGCTACCAATTTGAAGTCCAGATGGGCAACTCCTCTTTCCCTAAGATCCTTGAATTCAAAAATAAGATGTTTCCTTATCCTCAAACTCTTAGGCTCAAAGATTGATTTTCCAAATATGATTTCTCTGTGAAACATATCAAAGGAACCCAAAATGTAATCCCTAACCTACTACCCCGACCTATGAAACCTATCCAGATCATCACAACCAAGCACATTTTCCCTCTAATTCTTATGTTCAAACCACTATCAACCCATGCATCCATTACCAAGAATCTTCCTCCAGGAATAAAGGTATCCTCTTCACCGTCCCAGCTCAAACACTATGCCAGGAACAATCTCTTATATTACATGACAAAAATCATAAGGAATAAACTACCAGATCATAGTCCTTATTTCCCAAATACACATTTTCTCCTACCAATTTTAATAAACCCAAATGCTAAATTCACAAAAACCATTTGTGGTATATCTGGCATGCCACCTGTTTGTACTATATGCCTGTTCTTATTTCCATTGAGGTCATGTATCAACACATAATGGATCTTGAGAACCACAAGTATTTGATTTGAACTACTCTTGAATGGTACTCTCCATTACAATGATGGAGAGATCAATTAAAACCATTCATAGACGAGTTCAAAGAACGAAGATTATCTTCAGAAGATATTGGCAAAGTCAAGTCTGTTTTCTTTCTATACAGGCCCTATCTGACAGATCCTACAACTAAGTTGCTTAGTTGTAAGAGTTATGTTCACCTATGGGAAACCATTGATGAATATCCTCCCAGTCTAAAAATCACAAGGGAATTATTGGAGTATGTTAACTACATCGATTTTTATGACCCAAAGAACCTCGATGATAGTTCAACTTGTATACATCATGAAAAGTTCAGAAGACCAGAAGTTGGAGAAAGCTCGACTCAAGCCACACAACAGAAACCAGATTCTCCAATGGAAGCTGAATTCTCTGAAGGACAAGTGGAAGAAACTAATATGAGATTAGCTGATCACACTTATATGATGGATGACATTTGACAACGTGAGTCATCTCGTTTTGGAGATTACTTTTCTGATGGAAATTTATCCGATCAGAATATGTCCCTCTCTCATGAACCCATTTGCAAAGACTAAATGGACAAATGTCCTTCAAAGATCACAAGCATGTTTATGAATAATATTTTTCGTCTTTTTGTGCAATAAGACTACAATAATGTAATCCATAAGTGATAAGTGTGTCAGACTTTTGAAAAAGGCATTCATATAGTATTAAAAATGTCATGCTTGTAAATAGTGTTGCTTTTGTCCTATATGTACCTCCTTGGCTATAAAAGAAGAGCTCTTGTAAAATATTTTCATAAAGCAATCACAAATAAACTCTCTTGTGTGCTTAAGAACAAACATGTTCTAAAATCTTTTCTTTCTCACTCAAAGCTTTAGTTATTGTATTCATATCATAATTCCCCCATAGATGCAAGTATGCTCTACACTTGCCTCTAAATGAGGATCTTGTGTATCAAAAAACATCTGACCTTTGATCCATACTACGGTCCTTGTTGTTATGAAATTTTAGTTTTAATTATTAGTCTGTGTTATGCCTATGGTTGACTATTTGATGACGATACAGTTAAAGCTGATTTTCATGATATGTAAGGTTCTCTGACAGTGTGGTATCAGAGTCTGTACAGAAAGAAAGGATGTATATGATATGAATATAATAAAGAGAGTAAGGGAGAAAATCACGTAAACATGAAAACACCTGAACCAAACAATCAACCTCTTATAATATTCAAATATTTGGATTGGGTGTGTAAAATAATTTTTAGATAGACTTTTGAAAGAAAATTGAAACTTCCCTGACAACGAAAATAGTTTGTTTACAGAATATTCAACTTGATTAATGTATCTAATTCAGAGCGTTTGTTTCGAATTCTGTATAATTTAAATTGAGTACTATTTTATCAAAAATGTTTAGGGTTATTTTATTTTAAAATTTGATTATTTTATTATAAAAATGCTAACGTGGATATAAATTTTATAATTAAAGTGATACATGGTTTTTTTAAAAAAATCTTGCTAATTTGAGTCCTAAAAATAAATATTAAAAAATTTAAAAGTAAAAAATGTGTATTAAGAAATAATAATATTTAAACTTTTAAATGACTTTTAAAATAAATATTTCTACTTTGAGATCTTTAACCTATGTTGCTATATTTTTTTTTTTAAATTTTGGTATCCAGGAATATACTTTCAAAACTCAAACCTCTACCACTACGCTGTGTTGCTATTGTCTATTAGGACACAAATTAATATTATTTTCGTTTCTTTATATAAGAGACAATTCATTTTTAGGTTTATTAAATAATTAATATATTTGTTAGTTTATAAACTAGATACATTGATTATTGAATAAACCTAAAAAATGAATTGTCTCTTACAAAAAAGAGCAGAGGTAGTATTATTTTTTTATAATAATTATTGACTTAAATAATGTTTTCGTCCCTGTAAGTTGGCGAGTTTTTGGTTTTGATCCCTAAATCTTTTTTTTCGGTCAAAGTCCTTAACATTTGATTTCTTTTTGTGATTAGTTCCTGACGTCAAACTTCCGTTACAAAAATGATGATGTGGCTAACGGTGATGACGTGACAAGTTTTTTTTAATCATTTTTCATTTATTTTAACCTCCAATAGTTCCACATCATCATTTTGATTTTGGTCCTTGTAGTTAAAAAAAAGGCAAAAATTCAAATTTTGGTCCCAAGAGGACTTGACCCATGATCTTTGGTTCCACAACATGGTTCTTAGCCACTAAACCATTCAGCTCACTTGTATTTTTATTTGCAACAAATTTATATATTACATAAATCCAATATTTACTATTTAATACTTATATTTGAAATACTGCACTTATTTAATACAATTAGTATAAATTATTTTATACTTATAATATAAATTATTTTATAGAGTTTAATACTTAATACTTATTAATATAAATAAAAATTATTTAATATAAATATTTATATATACTGTTAGTATAAATTATTTATTATAATTAGTATAATTATTTTATTAATTAGTAAAATAATTAGTCTTTAAACTAGTAAAATAATTGAAATAGTAAAATTATTAAACCAAATATTTAATAAACTAAATAATTATTAATTAATAAAATAATTAGTCTTTAAACTAGTAAAATAGTTGCAATATTTAGTATATCAAATAATTATTTTATTAAATATTTAGTAAATAATACTGTAATTATTTAATAAAAATGATTAATATTAAAATTAAAATTATTTAATAATAATATAATTGAAATTATTTAATAAAATTGTAATTAATAATATAAAATAATATTTTTCTAAAATTAATAAACTAATTATTTAATAGTATAATATTTAATAAACTAATTAATATATTTGATTAATTATTGGAATAAAAACTGGTTATAGTTGTTTGCTTTGCTACAACAATAATTAATCCTTTCATAAAGTATGCTATTTTATTCATAAATAGTAATTAATAAATGGTAATTAATGATTAAATAATTAATTTTTAATCAATTTATTAAATATTAAACAATTATTTTATATTATTTTAACTATTTTCATATTATGAAATAATACTACATACTGCAACTATTATATTTTAATTATATTTTTATTGATTTTATGAAATAATATTAATATTATTAAATAGTTTATTAAATATTTCAACTATTTAGTTAATTAACATTATTAAATACTTTTATACAGTTTTTTTAAAATACATTTTTAATAGTTTATTAAATAGATTTTTAAAATACTTGATAAATAGTTTTTTAAATACTAGATATGTTATTAAGTAATTTATATTTCAACTATTAAAATATTAAATCGGTTGTTAAATATTAAATAGTTTATTAATTAATTTACATTTTAAATAGATAAAATAGTTTATAATAAATAGATAAAATAGTTTATTTAAAATAATTTATTAACTAATTTATATTTTAATTTTTATTAAATAGATAAAATAGTTTATTTAATATTTATATTTTAACTATTTTATTAAATATTAATAAAATATTAATATCATTAAATAACTATTTTAACTATTATTTCAAATAGTTTAAACTAACTTAGTTAATTTATTCAATATTTTAACTATTTAAATAAGTGGCAGAAATATTATTAAATATTTAATAAAATAATTAATAAACTAATTATTAGTTATATTATTTAATAGCTGAAATATTTATTAAACTTATTATTAGTTGAAATATGTAGGTTGGTTTAGTAATATATTAGTTATATCATTTATGTAATATATAAATTTGTTGCAATACATTAACTAGATATGTAAGTTGGTGTAGTGGTTATTAACTATCACGTGAACTCAATGTTCTTGGGTTCAACTCCATTTGGGATCATTTTTAAACTTTGCATAAGCCTTTAAATCAACACAAAAAATAATAAATAAAAAAATAATGCTGACGAGGACGTTTTTGTAACGGAAGTTTGACGTCAGAGACTAATCACAAAAAAAATCAAATGTTAAGGACTTGGACCGAAAAAAAAAAAATTCAGGGACTAATCTTGGGTTCAACTCCATTTGGGATCATTTTTAAACTTTGCATTAGCTTTTAAATCAACACAAAAAATAATAAATAAAAAAATAATGCTGACGAGGACGTTTTTGTAACGGAAGTTTGACGTCAGAGACTAATCACAAAAAAAATCAAATGTTAAGGACTTGGACCGAAAAACAAATAAAATTCAGGGACTAAAAACAAAAACTCGCCAATTTACAAGACAAAAACATTATTTAAGCCATAATTATTTTTAAAATCTTTGACAAGTATAAGTTAGTATGACTCTTATAATAATAATAATAATAATTACTATTATTATTATTATTATTATTATTATTATAAAAAGTATTATAAGAATGTTGTAATCAAAATGATATAGCAAACTGTCAAAACTATTCTTGTAAACAGAGTTGCTCTGCCCCTCCCCCAATGTTATATATATATATATATATATAGAGTCAGGCTAATACACACTCATATAGATGTGTATTAACAATATACATCTTAATGTATTTTTGTGTGGACCCATCATTTTTAAGTGGGACCTATATTCCAAAGATGAAGAAAAAAAAATAAAAAGAAAATATATGTAGTGTATTTTTATGTGGAGTCCACCAATTTGGAGTGTTTATAGCATTTCCCATATATATATATATATATATATATATCAGTCCATAATGCCACGTTCACACGTTATTAATTCAGCATTGCATCACCTCACTTTCTGTGCTTAGAAATTGTTTCCTATTATAATCAAGATCAGATCAATAATAATGACAAGCTTTTGCTTCTTCAAATCACTTCTTCTCTTTCTCCTCACCATTTCAGGTACTAAATCTTATATCATTTCCCTTCCAACCTTATAAATGTTACTATTATTATCTCTAACTAGTCTTGTTCTGTTCACACTATGATATTAGTTTTTTCTAGTATAAACTTTCTGATATTCCTAACTATATGATTTCAGATTCATTTATGCAAATCAATTGCCTAAGTTTTGGAATAAACTATGGACAAATAGCAAGCAATCTACCATCTCCTTCTAGAGTAGCTGTTCTCATAAGATCAATGAATGTCACAAAGATCAAACTCTATGATGCTGATCCAAATGTTCTACTTGCTTTCTCTCATTCAAATGTTGAATTTGTCATAGGACTTGGAAATGAGAATCTTCAAAATATGACAAACCCTTCAAAAGCTCAAAATTGGATTCAACACCATGTTCTACCTTACCTTTCACAAACCAAAATAACTTGCATAAATGTTGGAAATGAAGTTCTCAATAGCAACAACACTCAATTGATGTTAAATCTTTTACCTTCGATGCGAAATGTGTATACCGCCCTTGTTAATCTCGGGTTAGACCGATTAATCAGTGTCGCGACCGCTTTTTCTTTCAACATTTTGGAAAATTCTTACCCTCCTTCATCAGGTTCTTTTAAGCAAGATTTTATTCAATATATTCAACCACTAGTTGAATTTCTTGATGAAATGAAATCACCTTTTCTTATTAATGCTTACCCTTTTTTTGCATACAAAGATAACCCTAATGAGGTACCTTTAAACTATGCACTTTTTCAACCAAATCAAGGTTTGGTTGATCCAAACACAAATTTATATTATGATAACATGTTGTATGCACAAATTGATGCTGTTTATGCTGCAATCAAAGTGCTAGGGTTTACAAATATTGAAGTTAGGGTTTCTGAGACAGGTTGGCCTTCTAAGGGTGATTCTGATGAAATTGGAGCTACAATACAAAATGCAAAACTGTATAATGGAAATTTGCTTAGAAGAATTGAAGAAAAACAAGGAACTCCTGGAAAGCCTTTGGTTCCAATTGATGTATATGTTTTTGCACTTTTCAATGAAGATTTGAAAAATGGTCCTGCTTCTGAAAGAAACTATGGTCTTTATTATCCGAATGGTAGCCCAGTTTATAACATTGGATTGCAAGGTTATCTTCCACAAATGGCTCTGCCATCCAAATCTAATGTAAGAAAAATTCTCATTAATTTTTATGCACAGATATCTCTGTAGCACTAACACGTCTAAACAAAAGTGTGTGAGGTGTTCAACACGTGTCAGTGTCAGTATCTCAGATTAATTTTTATATGTCTAATGGTTTAATCTACTTATTATATGCAGGTTTTGTCTTTCAATTTTGTTGTATGGATAGTAGTTACATACTTGATCTTTGCTTGGGAGCTTTGAGGATAGGAAGCATGGAAAATCCTATAAATATTTGTTTTTTTGGTATAGAATGGTGAGGGAATATTCAAATGATTCCTGAATTGTTTTTATATTTTCCATTTTTGTAATTTCCTTGCACTTTTTTAGCAAGGTGATTCAAATTTTCTGGTGTTTACTATTAAAGTATTCGTGAGATACCATGTTGATCATGTGAATACTGAATTTATAGTGGTGTAAAATGACTATATAGTTGTAGAATATTTATTTTAAGTCTAAGATCACATGCTAGTTAATCATACTCTTAATCATTTTATGGATCCATTCTATTCTATCATAAAATTAGTCAGAGGATTAAAAGGGAAGGCTAATTTTATGCTACCATATACCACTTTATTCTTGACTTTTTACTACTACTATTGTGCAGTTTATAACAGTTTAAAATGATTGAATTGGAAAATTTTAGAACCATATATTTTGTAAATTGGTATTGTTTTGAGCTATACAAAAGTTCAATTGGGTTGCATTGGATTATTGGGGAAAATAATAGGTAGCACTCTTAGAACCTCTTATTAAAAATTCAAGCCCCACACGTTTTGTCCATGTTTTTGGAACCTATTTCAATTGAGATTATGAGCTTGAATTGAACTAAACCACATAGTTCAAAAATGATTTTAGTTTATTTTAAAATCGATTCAGAGTCAATTTATACTTGCAAAACAATTTAAAATCATTTTTTTTATTTGTATTATGTAATGGGCACTCGAGCGTGCACACGTAGGATAATAAAACCGGTTCTGTCAGCTGAACATGTTTATTTTGTCTGTACGTTTTTGCAGGACGAATCAAGATTTTCGACCAACATCCTTTAATATGTTTGTCTCATCCTGCTATGTTTTTTTTTTCGGTATTTTGCGGTATATGCATCAATATAATTTTTTTGTAATTTTTAAGTTAAAAAGATGTCGTGCTCGTCTCATCTTTATTTTTTTTAAGATGGGCAAAAATTTTAGGCTTGCGCCCTTTACACTTCTCGTCACACTCCATTTTCTTACGGTTTTTTGCAGGACGGACAAGCTGACAGGAACCATTTAACTTTAAAGAAGTAATAATAAATAAGACTCATAAATAGAGAGTGATGACAACTAAGCATGACACTGAGACGGGATAAATTTAAGCATTATCGATTCCGTCCTCGCTCTTGATGAGAATGAGTTTCTCCATAATAAAAAATTAGATTCTCGGTTTCAGATTTTTTCCCATGCCAACACTATCTCGGTGTCTTGAGAATAGGTATGACAATGTCTATTAACCTACCCATTATAGAAAATCTATCAAAATATCCACAAAACTAGTTCATACATAAGCTTGGTCTGGTCCCATTGGTATAAATTGACATATTGTTAATTCATCCACATGAAAGTGAAACGCTGATTCAGCCATATCATGATGTCGGCAATAACATGTTCAATTGTACTCTGTTTTTCCCATGATCACCACATGCAATTGGCGCAATAAATTCTTTAATATCAAAGCGTTAGGAAACGAGTAGCTTTCATGATAAAAGAAACATAGAATGTATGTATCTACGAAATTTACCAGCAAAAGGTTTTTCAAATGGTAATAAGGATTACTGAAAATTTAAATTTAAATTTATCTTTTGCAAAAAGAAACATAAATATGCTTGTATTATTTATTCAATTGGTAATAAGGGTATAAGGATATGAGTTTAAATTTTATATGAATGTGAGGAAATCATTTGTCAATAATGAGTAAGTAGTATCTTTAACACGATTCTTTAAAACTTTTTTTTTAGGTCTAGCAAAGTTTCTGAATCTTAACTCATACATTTTTTTTTTTAAATGATGATCCCTTAATAAAAGTGTATAAAAGAAACACATATGGAACTAATGTAGTTTTCCCAATAGATAAGTTTTAATACATTAGGTAATGGTGTCTAGAATTTGTACATTCTCAATTAGTTATTGTTCTGGACTGAACCAATGGCTAGACATGGTCCAATCTACCTCTGCTCCCAGAACGACCCAATTGTCTAAGTCCAATCCACCAAGGGGCAAAAGTTACCTTTCCGCCCCTCCAACCAGGCAAGAACTACATCGCTCCTCCCCGGAACTGCTACCCGTTCTGCACGGCTCCTTCACTCCCCGAACAGCTAAGGGCATGTGCCCGACACTATGCATATGCCCGACATAACGGCTAGTTTTGGGCACCCTGCCCGACATAATGTTTGGGCAGTTACCTATTCTTCAGAAAAACAGTTATTTCGCCCCGAAAATAGGACAGTTGGCCACGCGCTGAGGGCATTATATAAACCCTCTCACTTGAGAGGGTCGGGTATCCAATAATCACCCTTGAAACTCATACTTTGTACTTGCCCCTTTTCTCTGACCCTTTCTTACTTGAGCGTCGGAGCGCCTTGCAGGTACACCCCCTCATCCTACTCCATTCCAACATCGTAGACAAAGTCTCTGGCCCACTTCAAGGTTCTAATCAACCGGTAAGATCAGTGGCGCCGTCTGTGGGAATCTTGTTCTCCCCTTCTTTCTTTCCCCGGAAACCAAAGATCAAAGCGAATTTCCAAGATCATCATCATGGCCTCTCAAGATCACGTCAAAGGTGCTCACCAATCCGCCGTCCTCCTCGTCAACAAGTCTGACGTCGACGGTCCATCTTCTCTCCTCGGAATCCCCGTTTTCTGAGAGACGGGGTCACAACCCCTCCTTCCCCTACTCCTGCTGATCGCGAGGGCGACCAGCTCTCGTTGGCCATTTAGCCCGTCCCTGTTCCACCTAACGCCGACCCGGCCGTGGTGGCCCTCCTAGAGGCGATCAACAAAACCAACTTCCTGATCCTTCAGCAAAACAAAAGGATCGGGGCATTGGAAGAATCTACTCGCCCAAGATCCTCCCCTCATCCGAGGAAGAACCATCGACGATCCAAGAGTCCGCAGCCTCGGCGAAAAGTCGACAAAAGGCTGCGCCAATAGCCAGAATCTCGCGCTGTTCGGAAACGCGACCAGATTCCCCCGCGGAACCAGTACTCTCCCGGCCACAAGAGAACCCGAAGAGACAAGCAGTCATCTCTGGTCAGGTCAAAGGGTCGGGCTCGTTCACCTTCTCCTCGAAGAAGTCGCCGACACGAGCGAGTTATCCGGTCCCTGTCTCCATCAAATTCCAGCAGCGATGATGAGCCGCATAACCCATTATCCCAAGGGATCTTGGCAACACGACTCCCCAAGGGCCTGGAGAAGTCCCCAGCACTGGGCACGTACGACGACACGACTGACCCTGACGAGCACATCGAAAACATCGATGCGCTGTTGGATTACCGCGGCGTCTGGGGCGCCATCAAGTGCCGACTATTTCCAACCACACTCCAAAAAGGAGCAATGACTTGGTACAAGCAGCTGCCCGAAGAATCTATTACGTTGTGGAAGCAACTGGGGAGGATGTTCTCCCGGCATTTCACCGCCTCACGGCGTCACCCCAAGACTGAAGCCTCCCTTGGGGCCATAATCCAAGGAAAAGATGAACCTCTCCGGGCATACATTGAGAGGTTCAACAAAGAAGCGGTACAGGTCCCTACAACGGGCGAGATGAAAAAATTTCTGCTCGAGCAAGGACTTCGCCCGGGCTCAGAATTCTCTAAAGTCGTCGGCCTAGCACCGCCGAGGAATCTGGATGCCCTCCTCCTCAAGGCACAGTCGCACATCCAGTACGAGGAGAAGGAAGCGGCCAACTCCGTCCGAGCTTCTCGTCACCAGGAGAACGCTTGGGCCTCTAGAGGCGAGGAAGCCTCAACATCCCGTCGAGAAAGGAAGCGCGAAGACCGTCCTCGGGACTCCCGCGACAGTAAGGGACCCTCTGGATGATTCCACGACTACACCCCCTGACCGTCTCCAGGGAGAAGATACTGTCCGAATGCTTGAATTCAGAATTCAAGCAAGCAGGGGTCCACTTCCCCAAACAAATACTGGCCAAACCCAACGCTGACAAATCAAAGTACTGCCGTTTCCATAAGAGTCACGGCCACACTACCGAAGACTGCATCCATTTGAAGGATGCTATCAAGATACTGATTAGGGATGGCCACCTGAAACAGTTCACTAAGAAGAAAGACGATCCCCGGCAAGACGCCCAGGAGTCCAAAAAGGTAGAGGAAGGGGTGTCTTCCTCAGAAGAGACCAACATCCAGGTCGCCATGTCCGTATCGCGACCAGAAGACTTCTACATCCCAGATGAGCTCAGCGCCCCTGCCTACTTTGCGGCCCACAGCCCATGGGAGATGTTCCCATCCGCCATGGTCATCTCAGGCGGAGGTTTCAATAAAGTCACGGTGGGCTCCGTGAAAAGAAAATTCGAGCACCTAATCAACACGAGCTCCAATAAGGTGACCACGCTCGACCAAGCTCAGAAGGGCTCTGTTACCATCTCCTTTTACCGGGAAGAGCTCCTCGAAGGATCTCCGAACTCGAGCATACCTTTGCTCGTCAGAGCTCGAACGACGAACTTCAACGTTCGCAGAATCCTCGTCGACCAAGGCATCTCGGTCGACATTATGTACTCCTAGCTGTTTTCAACACTTCAGTTGGACGAATCACACCTCACCCCCTATGTGGGGTCTAATTTGCAAGGATTCAATGAATCAGTGACCAAACCCTGGGGATACGTCGAACTGATCGTCACTTTTGGATCGGCAGAGACGGCCAGGTCCGTCAAAGTGCAATTTTTAGTGATCGATTGCCCGTCACTGTACTAGTGTATCTTTGGAAGACCAACATTGACTGAGTTGGTAGTTGTGCCCTCAACCTCCACCTGAAGATGAAGTATTACACTTCAAAGGGGGTGGTTGCCACCCTCCACGGCGACATCGAAGCCGCACAACGATGTTTCAAAGCAGCTACAAAGGGACTCAACGCCATTGCGTCCAAGCCAAAGGTTTCAAACAAACCCGCCTTGCCCAACAGTTCTGAGGAAGCCAAGCCTCTGCCTCAGGTCGACTCCATCGACCTCGACAACCGCTTCCCCGAAGAAGACCGGCAGGAGGACCAAGCAGCTTCAACTAGATCCTCTACCCTGTCCATCAGCAGCTCCCATCTGATGCGCCCAATCCCGGATGGCAACTTCGAGCTCGTCTTGTTCGGCGGCGACCCCCAGCGGGGAGTGAAGATTGGAGCGGACCTCCCCGACATCGCAAGGAAGCAACTCAAAGCCTACCTCCGTGAGAACGCCGATCTCTTCGCCTGGAGCGCCGTCGAGATGCCCGGCTTGGACCCGTCCGTCGCCTGCCATCAACTCACGATTGACCCGACCGTCAAGGCAGTAGTACAACGTAGGAGAAAGTAGTCTCCAGAGAAAACGGAGGCTGCAGAAAAAGCTGTAAAGGACCTCCTCAAGGCCAAATTTATTTCGGAGGCCAAGTACACCACTTGGCTGTCCAACGTTGTACTTGTGAAAAAATCTAATGGCAAATGGTGAATATGCGTTGACTACTCCGATCTTAATAAGGCATGCCCGAAGGATGCCTACCCCCTCCCCAATATTGATAAACTTGTCGATAATTCTGCCGGTTTTAAACTTTTATCATTCATGGACGCCTACTCGGGCTATAACCAAATTCCAATGGCAATGAGAGAAAAAAAAATACATGGCCTTCATGACCGAATCAGGCAACTATTACTACAACGTAATGCCCTTCGGCCTGAAAAACGCCGGCGCGACCTATCAAAGAATGATGAACAAGGTCTTCCGGGGAGAGATAGGTGACATGCTCGAAGTCTACATGGACGACATGATCGTAAAATCCCACGGGGAAACCGATCACACTGCCCATCTAAGGAAGGTCTACGAACAGGCCATAAAGTACGAAATGCGTTTCAACCCGGAGAAATGCACGTTCGGTGTGAGGGCAGGCAAGTTCCTCGGCTTCTACTTAACAGAACGAGGAATCGAAGCCAACCCTGATAAGTTTCGAAAATTCTCCGAGTTTCCGACGCCCAAGTCAAAGAAATCCATTCAGTCCCTCAACGGGATGCTCGCGTCATTGTCCCGTTTCGTGGCCAAGTCTGCCCAACACGCCTTACCATTCTTCAAACTCCTCCGCAAGGAGGCAGCGTTCGAATGGACCGAGGAATGTGACAAGGCTCTTCTCCACCTGAAACGAGCACTCTCAAAACCACCCGTTCTCTCTCGCCCAGACAACGACAAAACTTTATACCTATATCTCACCGTAGCAACCGAGGCAGTAAGCGCCGTTCTTATCCGCGAAACACCTGACGGGCAGAAGCCCATATACTTCACGAGCAAAGCACTGCAGGGGCCAGAGCTGAGATACCAACAGATTGAAAAAGTGGCGCTGGCTCTCATCAACACAGTTAGAAGACGGAGACACTACTTCCTAGCCCACACAATTATGGTTCGAACAGATCAACCCTTAAAGCAGCTATTGGGACGACAAGACATGGCCGGTAGAATACTCAAGTGGTCACTCGAGCTGTCCGAATTCGACATCCAGTATAAGAGCAGGAAAACCCTCAAAGCCCAGGCCCTGGCCAACTTTGTCGCAAAAATGACGTTCGCAGACTCCCCAACTTGCGGAGCACGTAAATGGACCATTTTCGTGGACGGGGCCTTCAGTCAGGCGGGGAGCGGGGCAGGCATCATACTGGAAAGCAATGAGGGAATCATCTTTGAAGTTTCACTCACCCTGTCTTTCCCCACCTCTAACAACCAGGCTGAGTACGAAGCCTTCCTCGTCGGGCTACGCTTGGCCGAAGACCTTGGCGCGGAAGAAGTCGTTATTTGCACATATTCACAACTCGTGGCCCTTCAAGTTCGAGGGGAATATCAAGCCAAAAATGACAACCTAACCGAATACTTAGCCCTGGTCAAGAATAAGACGACGAAGTTTGCAGCGGTGGAGGTAAAACATGTTCCCCGCAAACACAATGTTCGGGCAGACGTTTTGTCCAAACTAGCCAGCACGAAGAAGAAAGGCGGAAACAAGTCCGTCATACAAGAAGTACTTCCTCGACCCAGCATTGAGAAAGCTTCCCCGACGCTTGACATACAAGTGATCAGCGACAACAATTGTTGGATGACCTCTGTTTTCAACTACCTCGCTAGAGACGAACTCCCGTCCGACCCCAAGGAGGCCAGCGTAGTTAGGCGAAGAGCTTGCTCCTACGTCCTGGTCGAAGATAAACTCTATAGCCAAGGATTCTCCATCCCGCTACTCAAGTGTGTCGAGGAAGAGACAGTCGCCCATATCTTGCGCGAAATCCACGAGGGAATCAACGCCCAACATCTCGGAGGAAAGTCCCTTGCCCGTAAGGCCCTCAGAGCAGGATATTACTGGCCAACCATGCAACATGACACTAAAGAGCACGTGAAGAGATGCGTTAAATGCCAATGGCACGGGGACATGCACCTAGCTTTACCTAATGAGCTCAAATCTATGTCCTCCCCGTGGCCATTCGCCTGGTGGGGCCTGGACATCCTAGGACCATTCGTGGTAGGATCAAGTCAGAACAAATACTTAATAGTAGGCGTGGACTACTTCACAAAATGGATAGAAGTGGAGGCCCTGGCCAAGATAACCGCCCTTAACATACTGCGTTTCTACAAACGAAACATCCTCGCATGTTTTGGCGTCCCCCAAGAAATAGTCACGGACAATGGGACACAGTTCACGGATAGGAAGTTCCAAGACTTTGTCGCCCAGCTGGGCACAAAGCAACACTTCACATCCGTCGAACATCCCTAGACAGACGGGCAAGCTGAAGCGGTGAACCGAGTCATCCTTCGGGGCCTCAAACGAAGGCTGTACGAAACGAAGAAAGCTTGGGTCGAGGAGTTGCACAGTGTCTTATGGGTATACCGCACAACTCCACACTCTTCAACCGGGGAGACACCCTTCCGCATGGCTTACGGGACCGAGGCTGTGATCCCCATCGAAGTTCACGTACCCTCTAGGCGGACAGAGTCGCCCTTAGACGAGGAGATGAATGACGAATCATTAAGAGTGGAACACGGCCTCGTCGAGGAAGTCCGATCTGGGGCAGCCCTCCGCGAAGCCTCATTAAAACAAAAAATTACCATCAGGCATAACACCAAGGTGATACGACGAGAGTTCAATGTAGGAAGCCTTGTCCTAAGAAGAAACCATAAAGACTCCCGCGAAGGCAAATTAGCCGCTAACTGGGAAGGACCCTATCGTGTCCGCGCCAAAATGGAGAATAGGGCTTATTACCTAGAACAACTCAACGGGGAAGAACTTGCTCGACCAAGGAACACCGGAAAGCTGAAACAATACTACAACTAAGACCTTAACTATCGATTCGATTCGTCACTCCGACGAGCATCACCTACCGACAATGATGCACGCCTAGGTACAAGCGTCGCATGCCAGTGAAGCATAACTCTGCTCAAGAACGAGCCGGGTCTCTGCTCGACAGCGGTCCCTCAATCGAGCATCGCCGTCGTCAAAGTACCACGACAGGCAAAACATCCAGCTCGCGATGGGAGGTTCACGCTGCGAACTCAGGCCTCAAACCCGACCTGAGCTCCGTATCCTAGCCCGGACATTCCCCGACCGTTCGACCAGTACCCCTCACTGCCGAACACATCTACAACGAGCAATTCTCTGAAACTTAAAGCAAATCAAAGTAATCCCTATTACGGGCATACATACACGAACTAGCATAAGTAACAACACTTAGCGAAATTTAAAGCAAATAAAGCCATGCAAATCACAAAACCGACCACAAGGACCGGGCACATAATTAAAAATAATAACTGGCCGCAAGGACCATAATTGTACTTGGTTACATAAACCGAGGGCCATACCCCCATTCAAAATAAATTACAACAAATTACATGGCATGCATGCCAGACAAAATTACAACAACAACAAAAAAATCCTTCACTCATCCATCCGGTCAACCTGCTCAGAGATGGGTTAAGGCTCCTGGTTCTCCGCGGGCTGATCCTCGTCATGCTCTTCAAGGAGGAAGTCAGGCATAATGATTCGACCATCTTCAACGTGCGCCAGATAGTGGGTACCCTAGGTGGAGAAGTCGAGTTCGGGGTTTGTAACACCCCTAATCTATACCCCCAAGCTATTAAAGCGATAAATAAAATTCAAAATTTCATCAGAGTATATTTAAAACATTCACGACATAGACCGAGGGGTCACATCAATTTGAAACAAAATACACATAAACCTGCCCATAAAGATATGCAACACTCAGGTAGCAATTAACAGAGGAACTTAGTTCCTACTACCCACAATTCAGATATAGAATAAAAGCAGAAAAATCTGTACTGAAATCTCATATATATATATATATATATATCATACAAAGTGTATCTGTCATACACAAAGTCACACAAGTACAATCCAAAACATGTGTATACATAATACAAATAATCACACTCGATCACCCCGACTACCCGGTGTCGCATATCAGAGCCGATCGATAAAAGAATGAAGACCTAAGCTTCACAAAAGACCTCCAGCAATCTAATCTGCAATGCCTCATAGAGCATTATAAAACAACAGAAGGGTGAGAAACATAATCATAATATAATTGCATATAATTATATAATAACACAACACTACACACGTACAATATTCTCATCACAACGCACAACAGAATCCAAATACAACACAACACAATATATATCTCAACTCATCAATTCCAATCACGATTCCACACAAAATCAATCCATTCATGAATTATGCAAATGCACAGAGACCGACACAACGACTCTATGCAATGCATATGCGGTACCATCCATCCATCAATCTCATCACTAGTTCACTCAGGAACTATTGGAATCATCGCTCGTTACTTAATACAACTCCCATCGGGCATACGATATTCCCCGCCGCTCACACCCTACACGGGCACACGACGTTTATGGATCGGTCACACCCCACACGGGCACACGACCCGATCGTTCACACCCCACACGGGCACACGATCGTCTATAATCATCGCTCACACCCCACACGGGCACACAATGTTATAGCGGATTCCCTCTGGAATCGATTCGTCGCTCACACCCACTAGGGCACACGACATCACAAGAATGCATATCATGATGCTTGGCATACAATGACTCATGACATTCAAATGCACACATATATGCAATCATCTCACTCAACATTAATCATGCTTTGCAATTCAAGCCCAAAACAATGCATTTATACCATACAACAGCACACAAGTCATACCATATCCATATCAACAGTACATTGCATGATACACAACAATTACATACAATTATAACGACAAAAGTCGACAAAACGACACTATTCCAAATTCCTGACATAATTAAATCAGATAACAATCTCAAAATTATTATAATAAGAAAATACAGCTCAATAGCTTTCCAACGATACCAAGAATGCTCAAAACGGATAATCGGAACACAAGTTACGGCCTAAACAAGAAAAGACATCCCGGAAAAAACACATTTTTGCAATCTTCCTGGCCATACGCGTATTGCCCTGAGCCATACGCGTGTTGCCCTGCTCCCTCGCCCATTCCATACGCGTATTGCCCAAGGTCATACGCGTATGGGCAGAGACTCATTTTTCCCAAAATTCCCATTAAAAAAATCCAATACGCGTAGTGCCTTGCTTCATACGCATATTGCCCTCAACCTTACGTGTACCATTACGCAAATAGGCAGATGGCCGAGAAAATGAAGCTCCATACGCGTATTGCCCACATTTCTTCAATGCCATACGCGTATTGCCTTGAGTGATACGCGTATGGGCAGTGGAAAAACCAGAATTTTCTGCAGAATTTTTTCTGCGTTTTCAACCCAAATTCAATCCAATTTTCACCTATACACCAGAAAAATTACCAATACAATGCCTAACAACATGTATCTAACATGTATCAACAATAAGAGACCTGAAAACATGATTTCCGACACAATTTAATCGAATTGTAACAATTTCCACATATTATGGTTTTTCACTCTATATTCAATTTCAATCCAATATCAACCAAAAACATACATACATAATCATACACAAGTATATAATAATCAAGTTTCGCACCCTTACCCGATTTAATCGTGTTTGAAAAGTCGGTTGTTTCGATTTCTAGATTTTCCAAGTTTTTCTCTCTTTCTCCTTCCCTTCTGTTTTCTTCCCCTTTTCCTTCTTCTCTTTTTCTTTCTCTCTATTTTTCTCTCTTTTTATTTTCTATTTTACTAACTTAAGGAAAATAAGGTGAAATGCCCAAAATACCCCTACACTCAAATATCTCGCAAACGTTCCCAAAACGCGATAAAATATCACAACATTGAAAAATAACATATTTCCAAATAAAATTCGAAAATAAAATAATATAATAATAAAATAATCAAAACGACTCGATTAAATAAAACGGACAAAACTGGGGCGTTACAACTCTCCCCCACTTAGAAATTTTCGTCCTCGAAAATATACCTGAGACGAACAACTCTGGATACGACTCCCTCATCCGACTCTCCAACTCCCAAGTCAAATTGCCCTCAGCAGCGCCTCCCCACGCTACCTTCATAAGTGCAATATCCTTGCCCCTTAACCGCTTCAACTCGCGATCCAAAATCCTCACTGGTAATGCCTCAACCGTAAGGTTCTCCCTTACCTCTACCTCATCCATCGGAATCACATGCGACGGATCTGGAGCATACTTCCGAAGCTGTGAAACATGGAACACATCATGCAAATTCGACAGATTCGGCGGCAACGCCACCCTATAAGCCACCGCACCCACTCTCGCGGATATCTGGTAAGGACCAATAAACCGAGAAGTAAGTTTCTTCGACTTCAATGCACGACCCACACCCGTTACTGGTGTAACTCTCAAAAATACATGATCACCCTCTTGAAACTCTATATCCTTCCTTCTACGATCATGATAACTCTTTTGCCTACTCTGAGAAGCCTTCATTTTCTCACGAATAAGCTTCACCTTGTCTGTAGTCTGTTGTATCAATTCGGGTCCAACCACCGAACTCTCACCAGATTCGTGCCAACACAACGGTGTTCGACATCTTCGTCCATACAGTGCTTCAAAAGGTGCCATTCCAATACTAGAATGGAAACTGTTATTATACGTGAATTCCACCAACACAAGATAACTATCCCACGCACCACCTTGTTCAAGAACACAAGCTCTCAACAAATCCTCCAACGACTGAATCGTTCTCTCGGTCTGACCATCCGTTTGAGGATGATAAGCAGAACTCAACCTTAATTTAGATCCTAAAGCCTTTTGAAACTTTCCCAAAATCTGGAGGTAAACCTAGGATCTCGATCAGAAACAATGCTCAACGGAACACCATGCAATTTCACAATCACACTGATATAAATCTCAGCCAACCTCTCCAAAGAAAAACTGATGTCAATCGGAATGAAGTGCGCCGATTTAGTCAGTCTGTCCACCACCACCCAAATAACATTATGCCCCCTCAGTGTATTCGGCAACCCTGTCACAAAATCCATAGAAATGCTGTCCCATTTCCACTCAGGAATATCCAACGGTTGCAACAAACCACTAGGCCTCAGATGTTCTACCTTTGATTTCTGACAAGTCAAACATGCATAAACAAACTGAGCCGCATCTCTTTTCAATCCAGACCACCAGAAAATCTTCTTCAAATCTTGGTACATCTTATTAGCTCCCGGATGTATACTCAAATTACTCCGGTGTCCTTCCTCTAAAATCATCCTTTTCAACTCCGCATCATCAGGAATACAGATTCGACCTCGGAACCTCAAAACACCATTAACATCCACTTTAAAGTCCTCATTTTCACTTTTCTCTCCAACCGTCATCAAATCCACAAATTTCACATCCAGCTTCTGTTTCTCACTAACCGTCAACAGAAAATCATTAGTAACCTTTAACATTCCAAGCCTCACGCTATCGGACGTCACCTCACACACCAAACTCAAGTCCCTAAAAGCTTCCAAAAGCT
Source organism: Lathyrus tuberosus (assembly GCA_022829125.1). Lineage (NCBI taxonomy): Eukaryota > Viridiplantae > Streptophyta > Magnoliopsida > Fabales > Fabaceae > Lathyrus > Lathyrus tuberosus. The sequence goes on from JALAZF010000103.1 coordinate 7,092,536, forward strand.
CCCACTCCTTAACCATTAAAGCGGACATATGTAACGATTTTTGACTTAACGCATCGGCTACCACATTCGCTTTACCAGGATGGTAATTCAAGCCAAAGTCGTAGTCCTTCAAAAATTCCAACCATCTCCGCTGCCTCATATTTAACTCTTTCTGATCAAACAAATATTTCAAACTTTTGTGATCACTAAAGACTTCAAATCTTGCACCGTAGAGATAATGCCTCCAAATCTTCAACACAAAAACCACAGCCGCTAATTCAAGATCTTGAGTAGGATAATTTTTCTCATGTACTCTCAACTGCCTCGAAGCATAAGCCACGACCTTACCTTCTTGCATTAGCACCCTACCTAGACCAATCAAAGACGCATCACAATACACCACAAATGGTTCAGTAGGATTCGACAAAATCAAAATCGGAGCTGTCATCAATCTTTTCTTCAGCTCATTAAAACTTTCCTCACACCGAATATCCCAAATGAACGCTTGCCCTTTACAAGTCAACTGGGTCAAAGGAAGTGCTAGCTTAGAAAAACCTTCAGTGAACCTTCGATAATATCCAGCCAAACCCAAAAAGCTTTGAATTTCAGTAACGAATCTCAGAGCTTCCCATTGTAGAACTGCTTCTACTTTAGATGGATCCACAGAAATACCATTAACTGAAATCACGTGCCCAAGAAAACTCACCTCCGACAACCAGAACTCACACTTGGACAATTTAACAAAAAGCTTTCTTTCTTTCAAAATCTGCAAAACAATACGCAAATGCTCTGCGTGCTCCTCCCGAGACTTAGAATAAATTAAGATATCATCAATAAACACAACCACAAAACGATCCAAATGCTCGTGGAAAATACGATTCATGTACTCCATAAACACACCTGGCACATTAGAAACCCCGAACGACATCACATAATATTCATAATGACCGTACCGTGTCCTAAAAGCCGTCTTCTGAATATCTTCCTCTTTCACCCTAATCTGATGATACCCTGACCTCAAGTCAATCTTACTAAACACACAAGCACCTACCAACTGGTCCATCAAATCATCAATTCTCGGAAGAGGATACTTATTCTTAATCGTCACCTTATTCAATTGGCGATAATCAATACACAACCGCATACTTCCATCTTTCTTTTTCACCAATAAAACTAGAGCACCCCAAGGAGAAACGCTTGGTCTCACAAACCTCTTTTCTAGCAATTCATTTAACTGCTTCTTTAACTCAACCAACTCAGATGCCTACATACGATAAGGTGCCATAGAAACAGGTCTAGTACTAGGAACTAGATCTATAGAAAACTCCACCTCTCTCTCTGGCGGCAAGTCTGAAATATCCTCAGGAAACACTTCCGGAAAATCACACACAACAGGAAACACATCAAGTGAAACTTGACTATCCATAGTCAACGATGCAAACAACCCAAACAACTGAGCTTCATCAGCCAAAAGTTTCTTCAACTCTTTGGTAGATAAGAAACTCGAGTCTTCGTCTTCCTCAAGAGAAGGAAATCTTACCAGCCTATGATAACAATCAATATGAACCCTATTGAACTGCAACCAATTCATTCCCAGAACCACATCTAAACCCTCCAACGGTAAACACACCAAATCCATCTCAAAGTCTTTACCATAAATGGTCAAAGGACAACTTAAATAAACCAAAGAAGTAGTTACTGACCCCATTGCTAGAGTATCAATAACCATCTCACCACCCATCGAAGACAACACAAGATTCAAACGCTTTGCGCACTCAGACGAAATAAACGAATGAGTCGCTCCAGTATCAATAATAGCAACTAAAGGAGTACTATTAATAAAACAAGTACCTCTGATCAGACGGTCTGCACTTGAAGTCCGAGTTCCCGCCAATGCAAAAACTTTCCCACCAGCTGGAGCTTGCTTCGGTTTCGAACTCTTTGTACTAATATGACCAGGTTCACCACAGTTGAAACACTTCACCACATTCTGCCTCTTACAATCAGCCGTTACATGCCCTAAACCTCCGCATTTGGTACACTTCCTCATATCTTTCCTGCATTCAAACTGACGATGTCCTAGGTCACCACACCTATAACATCTCGGAGGATTAGACATTCCTCCCCCACTTGGCCTTTTCTCAAAATTCCCCCTTTGTTTACCCTTATCAGCTGGTGTTACATAAGGACCACTGCGAAACGGTTGCTTCCCTTTCCTCTCGTTCACACTCTTATAGTGAGTAGAACGAGCTTTGCTATCTTCTTCAAAAATCCTACATCAATCTACCAAATCAGAAAACCTTCTAATCCTTTGGTAACCGATTGCCTGCTTTATCTCAGGACGCGATCCGTTCTCAAACTTTACACACTTAGAAAATTCCGCAGTCGCTTCGGCATAATGTGGATAAAACTGCACAAGCTCCACAAACTTAGCAGTATAATCAACAACAGACATATTACCTTGTTTTAATTCCAAGAACTCAATTTCCTTCTTTCCTCTTACATCTTCAGGAAAATACTTCCTCAAAAACTCAATGCTAAACACAGCCCAAGTGACCTCCTCCTCTTCCACTTCCAACACATGACGTGTACTAACCCACCAATCATCAGCTTCTTCTAGTAACATGTGAGTACCCAGTCTCACCTTCTGATCCTCAGCACAATCCATCACTCAGAAGATTCTTTCAATCTCTTTCATCCAAATCTGTGCACCATCAGGATCGTATCTTCCTTTGAAGACAGGCGGTTTGTTCTTCCTGAACTCATCATTACCTGCAGCATTAGGTGCACCCTGCACAGCCCGAGCCATAGCTTGCATAGCAGCAGCCAAAGCAGCGTCATTCCTACCAACCATATTCTGTTCATTTCCAATAACAACAACTAAGGTTAAACAAACAACTCACCCAAACACCAAGACCGACAAGGACTGACACAAACTGACACAGATTGGCTCTGATACCACTTAATGTAACACCCCCAATCTATACCCCCAAGCTATTAAACCGATAAATAAAATTCAAAATTTCATCAGAGTATATTTAAAACATTCATGGCATAGACCAAGGGGTCACATCAATTTGAAACAAAATACACATAAACCTGCCCATAAAGATATGCAACACTCAGGTAGCAATTAACAGAGGAACTTAGTTCCTACTACCCAAAATTCAGATACAGAATAAAAGCGGAAAAATCTGTACTGAAATCTCATATATATATATATATATATATATATATATATATATATATCATACAAAGTGTATCTGTCATATACAAAGTCACACAAGTACAATCCAAAACATGTGTATACATAATACAAATAATGACACTCGATCACCCCGACTACCCGGTGTCACATATCAGAGCCGACCGACAAAAGAATGAAGACCTAAGCTTCACAAAAGACCTCCAGCAGTCTAATCTGCAATGCCTCATAGAGCATTATAAAACAGCAGAAGGGTGAGAAACACAATCATAATATAATTGCATATAATTATATAATAACACAACACTACACACGCACAATATTCTCACCACAACGCATAACAGAATCCAAATACAACACAACACAATATATATCTCAACTCATTAATTCCAATCACGATTCTACACAAAATCAATCCATTCATGAATTATGCAAATGCACAGAGACCGACACAACGACTCTATGTAATGCATATGCGGTACCATCCATCCATCAATCTCATCACTAGTTCACTCAGGAACTATTGGAATCATCGCTCGTTACTTAATGCAACTCCCTGCCGGGCATACGATGTTCCCCGTCGCTCACACCCCACACGGGCACATGCCGTTTATGGATCGCTCACACCCCACACGGGCACACGACCCGATCGCTCACACCCCACACGGGCACACGATCATCTATAATCATCGCTCACACCCCACACGGGCACACGACGTTATAGCAGATTCCCTCTGGAATTGATTCGTCGCTCACACCCACTAGGGCACACAACATCACAAGAATGCATATCATGATGCTTGGCATATAATGACTCATGACATTCAAATGCACACATATATGCAATCATCTCATTCAACATTAATCATGCTTTGCAATTCAAGCCCAAAATAATGCATTTGTACCATACAACTACACACAAGTCATACCATATCCTTATCAACAGCACATTGCATGATACACATCAATTACACACAATTATAACGACAAAAGTCGACAAAACGACACTATTCCAAATTCCCGAAATAATTAAATCGGCTAACAATCTCAAAATTACTATAATAAGAAAATACAGCTCAATAGCTTTCCAACGATACCAATAATGCTCAAAACGGATAATCGGAACACAAGTTACGACCTAAACAAGAAAAGACATCGCGGAAAAAACACATTTTTGCAATCTTCCTGGCCATATGCGTATTGCCCTGAGCCATACGCGTATTGCCCTGCTCCCTCGCCCATTCCATACGCGTATTTCCCAAGGTCATACGCGTATGGGCAGAGACTCATTTTTCCCAAAATTCCCATTAAAAAATCCAATACGTGTAGTGCCTTGCTTCATACGCGTATTGCCCTCAACCTTACGCGTACCATTACGCAAATGGGCAGATGGCCGAGAAAATGAAGCTCCATACGCGTATTGGCCACATTTCTTCAATGCCATACGCGTATTGCCTTGACCAATACGCGTATTACCTTGAGTGATACGCGTATGGGCAGTGGAAAAATCAGAATTTTCTGCAGAATTTTTTCTGCGTTTTCAACCCAAATTCAATCCAATTTTCACCTATACACCAGAAAAATTACCAATACAATGCCTAACAACATGTATCTAACATGTATCAACAATAAGAGACCTGAAAACATGATTTCCGACACAATTTAATCGAATTGTAACAATTTCCACATATTATGGTTTTTCACTCTATATTTAATTTCAATCCAATATCAACCAAAAACATACATACATAATCATACACAAGTATATAATAATCAAGTTTCGCACCCTTACCCGATTTAATCGTGTTTGAAAAGTCGGTTGTTTCGATTTCTAGATTTTCCAAGTTTTTCTCTCTGTCTCCTTCCCTTCTCTTTTCTTCCCCTTTTCCTTCTTCTCTTTTTCTTTCTCTCTATTTTTTTCTCTTTCTATTTTCTATTTTACTAACTTAAGGAAAATAAGGTGAAATGTCCAAAATACCCCTACACTCAAATATCTCGCAAACGTTCCCAAAACGCGATAAAATATCACAACATTGAAAAATAACATATTTCCAAATAAAAGTCGAAAATAAAATAATATAATAATAAAATAATCAAAACGACTCGATTAAATAAAACGGACAAAACTGGGGCGTTACAGGGTTCACCACCCGCAATTGAGAGACGACATTCCTGAAGGATTCGTCCACAATGACGATGTTGTCATCCTCGGCTACCAACATACGGGCAACCAGCTCAGACCTTGTCTTCAACTCCTTCACGTCCTCGGGTTCCTCTTCGCCCGGAGCACTGACCGCCCTCAGCTGCTGGACCAGCTCCTCAGCCGCCTTCTTCTCCGTAGCCAGCGTAGAATTCTCCTTCTTCACCCTGGCCACCTCCTCGTCAGCCTTCTTTCGGGCATCATCAACACTCTTAACCTCTTCCTTAAGAGATGCCATGGTAGCCCGAGCAGCCTTGAGTTCGTACTCAGTAATAGAATCCCCTTCAGCGTAGATGGCCGCCATCTCCAAAACTCTGACCAGTGCAAAGGCATCTTGGGCCACCAACGCCCTCTTGCTCGGGCGATCCATGCTTTCCAGCCGAAGAGATTCTGCCCGCGGCACAACCAAGAATGTCCCCTCAAAGAATCTCCTGTCGAGTATATAAGGAGGAAGCTCGAACTTCCCTTTCTCCAAGGCCCGACTGAGATCCACGGCGTCATTGGCCCTCGGCCGCTTAGTTCGTGAGGTCAACGGCAGGGAAGATCCCTGGGAAATAGGAGTGGAAGAAGAGGTCCCCGCAGCAGGATGAGAAGGAGTAGGAGCACGCGCATTGGCGAATCGAGACTTGGGAGGAGCCGTTTCGGGCTTATTCCATGCAAGAGCATTCTATACCATCCTTTCATGAGCCTGAGGTATCTCACCTGCACAAACAGAATAAGAATGTTAGACGACGAAGTAAAAATATGTCGAACAAAAACTCCAAGAATCTCCCACGAGGAGATGCCCGGAGTAAGCTACTTCCATACGAGGAACTTCCCCGAGCCATTTCCCAGTTTCCGTTTGAGGCTTCACCGGAAACTACAAAGCTTCACCGAAAACTGCAGAGGCTCTCCAGGAACCTCATCGTTACTCCGGAATCTGAGCGATCACGACGGTTACGCATGCATCATCATCGCAATGACGCCGAAAACCTCCTGATTCCCAAGAATATCCCAAAGCCTAGCGGCCTCATCGACGGCGAAAAGTGGCACGACCACCATCCACCACCAATAATCGCCAGAAAGTAATTTATTTCATCCTCTAAACCTAAGCCTAACCGCATGCAATCTATGAACTACCATCAAAAGGGACAAAAGAGTGGAAAATCAGCAAACTTACTTGGTTAAGAAGATGAAAAGCAGTTGCCCGAAAGTTGATGCGGTGGCCGAAATAGCAAACGGCGGTGACGGGCAAGAGCTCTGAAGAAGACGAAGAGAAACAAGAGCGAAAAGTTCAGAATGAAACGGGCCTTCCCCTTTTATACAGAGAGGCACGTGCACTGGAACGCCCTCGTAGGTCATGATGGCTACTAACTAGCCATCATTGCCTATTAACTGCTACACAGGGCTCTAGGCACACGTGACGCCCTAACGTTTCCAATTCTGACTAACCGTTAGTCTCCCCGTACAACGGCCAACCGGGTCACAGACACTGGGGGTCACGGGCACCACGAGACGACCTTCCTCGTCACCAAACGACGACTCCACGCTAGCTCCCCGGAGCCACGAGCCGTCCTTAAGTCATCACTCCCATGCTCGAGAGCAACGACTTGGGGGGCTCCTGTTCTGGACTGGACCAATGGCTAGACATGGCCCAATCCACCTGCTCCCTGAACGACCCAATTGCCTAAGTCCAATCCACCAAGGGGTAAAAGTTACCTTTCTGCCCCTCCAACTGGGTAAGGACTACAACGATCCTCCCCGGAACTGCTGCCCGTTCCGCACGACTTCTTCACTCCCCGAACAGCTAAGGGCATGTGCCCGACACTATGCCTATGCCCGACATAACGACTAGTTTTGGGCACCCTGCCCGACATAACGGGTAGCTTGGGCAGTTACCTATTCTTCAGGAAAACGGTTATTTCGCCCCGAAAATAGGACCGTTGGCCACGCGCTGGGGGCATTATATAAACCCTCTCACTTGAGAGGGTCAAGTATCCAATAATCACCCCTGAAACTCATACTTTGTACTTGCCCCTTTTCTATGACCCTTTCTTACTTGAGCGTTGGAGTGCCTTGTAGGTACACCCCCTCCTCCTCCTCCATTCCAGCATCGTAGACGAAGTCTCTAGCCCACTTCAAGGTTCTGATCAACCGGTAAGATCAGTTATCAACTTTGACATCAATAAAGTTATTAATTTTAATACCTTTAAAAATTATAAATAAATTATCCATAATTAATTGACATAATTATGTGCATAAAAAGCTCAACTCAAATATAAGACTCCATAGGAGAAATTACAGAAATTAGAAAAGATGATAGAAGCAATAAATTTGTTAATTACTTATATAATTTTGAAAAATTATTCTTCGGACATAGAATCATTTAATGTTTGTATAATTTAATGATAAAGGACGAAAAAGATGCAATTTTATAAGGGGTACATGAATAAAAAAAAATCATTAATGTACTTTGAAATTTGAAGATGAACTTATAAAAAGGGACAAAATAAAAATTCAATAAGGTTTTATATTTAGGGATAAAGATAGAAAACCGGTTTGTAAGGTGGTAGTTGTCACTCTATATAAGCCTTTTGTGGGCACTATTTTTAACCAATGTGGGACTAGGGGTTTTCCTAATACACTTATTCATGCCTAACACCATTAGGCTTCGCGCGTGGATATAAACGGTGGGTGACTCGAATTATCGATATGTGGGACTTGGTTTTTCCAATGCACCCCCTTGGATGCAAGATTTTTTGGGCTTGGTGCGCAATATATAAATGGTGGATGACCCAAATCGATAGACTTTTTGATACCATGATAGAATTAGAGTTTGGCCTAACTCATCCCTACAAAACTAGCTTGTAAGGTGTCGGGTGTCACTCTATATAAACTCTTTCGTGGATACTCTCTTTAACCAATTTGGGACTTAGATTTTAACTAATAATATGTTTGTTTCAAATGCTCAAGAACATGTATTAAAAGTGTTAGAGCAATCACAAGCTCAAATGGTGAATCAATAGAGAAATTAGGTTAATTAGAGAAGATGAAGTGAGGGAATAGTAGAGAGAGTAATTGAGAGTGAGAATTAAAATTGGCATTCAACCCTAAATGGGAGCACTGAAGGCTATTTATACAACATGTAGAAAAATTTAGAAAATAGAAAACAACTTAAAAAATAAGTTGAAAACTGAAAAAACTCTTTGTGTAACCGGTTATCATATTTGGGGTAACCAGTTACACCCCATTCTAGAAACCAACCCACGCTTTTGTCTCAACATGTAACCAGTTACCACATATCCGGTAACCGGTTACCACAATTGAAATGTTAAAAAAAAACTATTTTTCAACATACCACCTCATATCAATTGTTTCAAGTCCAACATGCTCAAACTCATCTTCAACCTCTTGAACACCTCATTTGTTACTCCCTTAGTCAACAAATCCGCCACTTGGTCTTCGATTCGACAATATCCAAATCTTAGCTCGCCTTCACTCACTAGCTCCCTCAAATAATGAAACTGCATCTCTATGTGTTTGCTTCTTCCGTGTGCAATAAAATTCTTCGCAAGGTTTATTGCAGAAACATTATCAATAAGAAGTGTAGTAGCCTTACCCTCATTGCTACCCAACTCCTTCAATAGATTCATGAGCCAGAAAGTTTGACACGCACATAACGATGCCACAATATACTCGGCCTTACAAGACGAGAGTTCTACCACCGGTTCCTTCTTCGAACACCAAGAGATTGGTGTCCTACCAAACATAAAGATGTATCCATTTGTTGACTTTCTATCATCCTTATCACCACACCAATTGGAATCGGTGAAACCAAGTAAATCGCATTTTCGGCCCGTATCCGATGCGGGAAAGAGAATTCGACAACCAAGAGTTCCTTTAACATATCTAAGGATCCTCTTGACCGCTGCCAAGGGAGATAAATTGGGTCTCTCCATGAATCTACTAGCAATACCGACACTAAACGTCAATTCCGATCGCGTATAGTACAAATACCGTAATGATCCAGTCAATCTCCTATATTGCGTTGGATCCACATTTTGCTCATCCTCACTCTTGGATAACTGCAACCTTGCTTCACATGGTGTAATGGCCGCATTACAATGCTCTATTTCACACCTCTTCAAGATCTTAAGAGCATATCTCCTTTGATGCATGAGCAGTTCCATTTTTGACTTGTGGAACTCTATGCCAAGGAATTACGTCATAATACCAAGGTCCGTCATCTCAAATTCATCCATAATTTCACTCTTGAACTTAGACATACTCTTATCACAACCTTTGATAATCAATAGATCATCAACATACAAGCAAAGAATGATCACACCATCATTCGCATCCGTCTTCACACACACTCCGTGTTCGGACACGCACCGCTGGAAACCAATATCAATTAAAAAGCCATTAATGTGTTTGTTCCAAGATCTTGGAGCTTGTTTCAAACTATATAATTATTTATTCAATTTATAGAATTTAATCTCTTGATTCTTTACTACAAATCTTGGGGGTTGCTCAACATAAACCTCTTCATTAAGTGGACCGTTCAAAAATGCAGATTTGATGTCCATTTGATATATTGCCCAATCGTTGTTATTTGCAATGCCAACAACCAATCGAATGGTTTCTAGCCTAGCCACAGGTGCAAACACCTCCTCAAAGTCTATACCTTCACGTGGCAAAAATCCATTTACTACCAATCGAGCCTTATGCTTGATCACATCACCTTTGGGATTTGCCTTCACTTTATAGACCCACCGAACACCTATCGTCTTTTTCCCATGCGGTAAATCAACCAACTCCCAAGTACCATTTTTTCCAATAGATTTCAGCTCCTCCTTCATTTCCCAAATCCACTTTGGACCACTTAGAGCATCTTTCGTGTTCACCGGTTCAGATTCGACGATAAGTGCAAAGTGGACGAAATCACCATCATCATGGATTTCGTTGTCTCGGAATCTTTCACACTCTTGGAGTCTTTGAGGCAACACCATTTGCCTTGTTGATCGTCTAACATTTTCTTCATTTCAGACCTCATTTGATGGCTGCACGACAATTTCAGAACTGACTGGATCAGAAAAAATAAAGCTGCTGGATTTCTGCTTTTTCTGCATGTAACCGGTTACACAAGAATTAACTGGCTGTGTGTAACCGGTTACACCTGGGCCAGCATGTCTAATTTCTTATAAAATAACATCGCGGCTGATCACTATTCTCCGATTTCGCGCATAAAACAGCTTGTATCCACCAGTAGAGTGATATCCAACCAATATCATCTCCTCACCCTTGTCGTACAACTTCTTTCTAAGTTGACCTGACACATGTCGATACGCCACCAAATCGAAAACCCTTAAATGGCTTAGATTCGGTTTGAATCTAGACCATACCTCTTCCGGTGTCAGCTTCTCAAGCTTCTTAGTAGGGCATCTATTCAACAAATAGGTGGCTGTAGAGATTGCTTCTCCCCATAGCTCATTCGGCAAGTTCTTTCCACTTAATATGCTACGAACCATGTTTGTTGTACCCTAAATTTTACCCCTTAGATGTCATAACATCTTGCACCTACATTTAGGGTTCAATTATCTATGCATTGTTAACTAACCAATTTATCAGCCTTTGTTGTGTTTTGTTTTGCTTGTGAATCAGGGTTTGTTTTAAGAGACTCCAGGATTGGCAAACCAGAGTTTTGGATATATCACTAACCAATCAAGTTCTCATACTCCTAAGAGATCTCCTCTCCTCAATAATCCAATGTGATTTGTTTTCATCACAAGTTCTTCCTCAAGGACCGGGCAGGGTCGTCACTTCAAGGGTCTATGTGGTGTGGTTTGAGATTCAGTGGAAGTTTGACCTAATCTTGGTCAAACAAGGGGTTTATATCAGTATCAGGTTATCAAGTTGTGGCAGAGATTCTGAATTAGGGTTTTGGTCCTCTTCAAGTCATTTGTTTCATGAGTGTGCACTCAAGGCATGAAGATTAAGGTTTCTCACCCCTGAAGTTTACGATTGACAAACATTGTTCAGTTGAGTCTCCTAAGGCTAGCTAGTTCATGGTGTGTGCAATACTGTTTCAGTTCAATTGAGGTTGCAGAACCATCAAAGAGATCAGAGTGGTTGGTATGTTTCAGGTCGGGTGCGAGTATTTGGTCATGTAGTTCAGGATTTGGGGCAATCGAGTTTCATTTGTCAAGGTTAAGTGTTGCTCACATGTAGAGGCGTGTTTAAATCCATCTTTCAATTCACTTCATCAACCATTTCTAAATCCAATATCCATTTCTAAATCCAATACCCATTTTCTAGATCCATTCATTTTTATCCATTTCCACTAAACCCTTTTTTTTACTTAGTTCTCATCTTTATTATCCATTTCATTTTCATCCCATATTCAAATTTTTTTAATCCAAAATTCCATTATTTATTTATTCACATTTTATATCTAATATCCCCATTTTTTTACTTTTTCTAAATTAATCCCATAATCCAATTTTAATTCCAAATATCTAATCCATATTACTACCATCTCAAAATCATAAAAATAAAAAGGTTCCATTTGCAATAATATCCAAACCGATTACAAAACTCCAATTCCACACGTAAGCCCACACGACCCATCATCCTCTTATTACAACAAAAATAAAAAAGAAACTTGTTCCAAGTCAACAAGCTTCCAAAACGGCCACAAATCATGCCAATATCACACGCCATTTTCTGCAGCAAAGCCACTATGCTACCTCCTGCACTTTGCATCGACACAACAACAACAACAACACAATGCAGCGCCAAAACCGTACACCTGAACACACTTACAACACTCCAAAATAATCTGCAACAGTGATACACTGCTGCACACCTTGATACAACTGACATAGCCTGCATAATCAACAACCAGCAAATGAAAATGACAGATCAAACACAACAGGACAATTTACTTGTACCTTGAAACTTAATAAACAAGTTTTCAATAGGATTTAAAAGAAAGGGGCGGATACCATTACGGGGGGTGTCACGTTTTTTATAAAAAGAAAACAACACCATTCCAACACAAAAAAACCAGAGAGTAAAAAATCTCACCTCTATTCATCAGCCAAAAAACTCCTTCATTCGCAAAATAAACCTCACCCCTGTTTCTCACCTTCACGAAAACCCCAACCATCCTTTACATTCATCACTGATAAACATTATCAGAACCAAACATTTTTCAACTACATATCATCTTCTCCTCCAAAAACAGCTCCCTCTGTTTCCTTCGCTTCCGTCCGCCATAGGCAGCCTGAAACTTTCCTTCCTCAAGCTTCTCGTTCAAACAACACAGACCCTAAAAATCATTTTCTTCTGCAAACTCAAAACAACCCTTTTCAAATCAGCAACAACCCAAATCATATCCTTTAATCAACAAACACGGGTGAACCGAAACCACACCTCATCAACAACACCATAAGCCATCACCACCACACTCATCAAGCCACTAAACAATCGCGAACAATAGAACCAACGCCACTCTGCTCGCCACCGTCGAAAGCAAATCTGAGATTTGAGAGCGAGATCGACGAAGATAAAGGTTGAATATCATTGTTGTTAACCATTATAATCGTTTCATTGTGCTTCTTCACGTCGATGACGTGATGATAACGTTGATTCTGAGCGTGAGTTTTCTTTGAGGTTGGAAAGTTGTTTTGACCGTGAATCTGTATTTTCTAAAAAAAAAAGGCGATGTTGATGCGTGGCACTCTGCTTGCTCTACCCTAGTTTCATTTTGAAAAGAAAACTCTGATGATGCTTTTTGACCTTTAATCTCTTTTTTTGTTTTTTTTTTCAATTTTTATTGAGGCTGCTTGGATCCGTGGCGGATGATGGGTTTCACAAAGCCCATGTGATTCCACTCTCTACTCATACCACCAGGTCCATCGCCACACCCTCCATATCACCTTTCTTTGTTTTTTTAATTAATTAATTTCTTTTTATTTGTTCTATTTTTATCAAGCAGGTTTTTAATATATTTGTTTTAGATTTGATGAAGTTTCTTGATAAATAATATTTGATTTTTGATTTCCATTTTGAATTCTATTTTCTTTATATTTGGGTCAATGATATCACAAAAACCATGACTTGGTGGTTTATTTCAAATCACTAAATATCTTGATTCATATGAGGCCATTTTTATTTTTCCTTTTAGTTGGTCAATGAAAGTCTAACAAAAGATTATCGATTTTATCGAGTTAAATCTTCATTTAGACGAGACCACCTTTATTTTCACTTCAATTCCATTTTCTTTATTTTGGCCAATGATATCATAAAAATCTTGACTTTGTTGATTATTTCAAAATCACTAAAAATCTTGGTTTGTATGAGGCCCTTTTTTTTCATTTTTATTTTTCGGTTTAGTTGGTCAATGAAAGTCTAACAAAAAGATTATCGATTTTATCGAGTTAAATCTTGATTTAGACGAAACCACCTTTATTTTCACTTCAATTCCATTTTCTTTATTTTGGCCAATGATATCATAAAAATCTAGACTTTGTTGATTATTTCAAAATCACTAAAAATCTTGGTTTGTATGAGGCCCTTTTTTTCATTTTCATTTTTCCGTTTAGTTGGTCAATGAAAGTCTAACAAAAAGATTATCGATTTTCTCGATTAAAATGTTAACTTAGACGAGACCAAATTTATTTTCATGTCGATTCCATTTTCTTTATTTTGGTTGATGATATAACAAACTTCATGGTTTGGTTGATCTCATTAAAGCGACAAAACGTTGATCAATATGAGACCACTTTCTCTTTATTTCAGTTTTATTCACTTTTTAGTCGATGAAAGTCAAGAATCATTGATTATCGATTTCTCGATTAAATCATGATTAAGACGAGACTATTTCTATTTCATTTTAATTTTTAATTTCTTTGAATACTTCATTTCCCCCTTTGGTGGGACTTGTACATACTTTCCGATAAAGTCTTATGGACAACTATTCCGTTATGATTGTGGTTGCATGTTTCATTTGACACATCCTCAATACTCATTCCAAAGGAAAATCCTCCTAAGTTGACTCATAAGTCAATAAACAAATCATACCACCTTGGCCTCATAAGAGCCTTCCTCTTTCCTTGGCCTCATAAGAGCCTTTCCCGTTTCCCGGCCTCATAAGAGCCATTGAATCATAACTTAGCAATAGGTTAGAGTTTTGAACTCTATGTGATTCATACCACCATGAGAACTCACTTTTCCCATCATAACTTAGATTTAGAGAGTTTCTTAAAACTCTAAAATGAGCTCACACTCATTTCCCCTTGGAACTTTGGCCATAGTCAATGGTTCCTCAAATTCGCCCTTAGTTAGGTGAACTATGGTTGCTCTGATTCTTTAGTCAAATATGTAGGCATAAGATGCGACGTCTTGGCGAGCAAACTTAGTGTACATACCCTTAGGTCTTTACCTTTAGCATTTATCTTAGCAAGCAAACATAACATAACACACAAGAGGTTCCTGTATAGTATTACAGATACTTAGGGTGCTAATACCTTCCCTTAGTATAACCAACCCCCAAACCTTAGATCTCCCCCTTTTAGGTTTTCTTCGATCTTGAACCTTTCCTTTGGATAAATCAAAGTCGGTGGTGAATTCAAAGAAATGTGATGCAAGTTAATTAATAGCTTGTTATCTGATTCTCACTGCAACAGAAATGGCGACTTCACTAGGGAAAGATTTATTTTTGAGGGTTAAGCCCACCTTGTTTTGTTTATGTTATTTATGTTTCTTTGCTATACATGTACATATCTGTATATATCTGTATACCTGTTTTGCTTGGGATCTTCTGTGTGCAGGGTGCTACTATTGAGTGGTGAGATAAGTCCTAACCCAGAATTGAGCGCACTTGTTATTGGACGATGGTATATTCAAGGAGGCTTTGAGGGAGTCGATTCTTGAAAAAGTTAACTTGAGACACCATCACTCAGTTGAGGCCCTCTTGAGAGTCTAGTCATGTTGAACGAGTCTATTCGTGAAAACGTGCTACTCTCGATCTAGGTGCCCTTGATATTGAGGACCGTAGTTACCAAACCCCACTTAGCCTTTTTAGGATGTAGTGCAAGGACTATGAGGGAGTCTATTTCCGAATTAGTTGCTACGCGATACTATACTCAGACGAGATTCTCTTGAGAATATTATTGATTACCGAGTAATTTGGGAAGTCGATAATATCCAAAAGCTGGATTGTCGACTCTGGGAACTTTTTAGAACCCTGTTCTACAGATGAAAACCCATAGTACACACCTTTTGGGATGGGTAGGCCATGGCTCGATGCTCGTGATCTTCAAACCTAGGCCCTCATTTGTTTGCCTGTACATATGTGTGAATATGTGAATACCTGTATATGTGTGTTTGTGCATACATTCATTCATTCATGATAGCCCTTTGGTTTCAAGGAACTCAGACGTTTGTTTCCTTTGTAAAGATCAATAGTGATTATGATTTTAAAAAATAAAACTCCTCAGTTTTTCCACAAATTTTTTTGCAGCTTTCCTTTGAGTTCCTTGAAACCACTTGGCTTGCATTACATGTGCATTCGCATCACATTCGCATTTCTCAGTCTTGCGTTTCTTCCTCTGTGTCTGAAGGATACCTAGCACCCATTCAAGACAATGGCAACAATGAATGAAATTCTGAAGAACCAAGAAGATTTGAAAGAGGAAGTCAGAATTCTCAAATTCCAGATGAATTGGGTTCTGAAAACTTTGCAAGCTCTAATGGAAAAAGAGGAGCACGCTCACCCAGTTACTCCTGGAGAAGTTGTCAGTCCATCATCTCTTGTGGATCCTCTCACTCAAGGACCTCCTCAGTATCAAAGGTTAGACCGCCGTCAACCGCGTCATCATGCACGACCAAGGCCAAGAAAGCCAGAGAGGCACTTCTCTCCACTACCCATGTCATACAGTGAGATTTTACCAGTCCTGATTGAAGGTGGATTGATAGTGCCAAAGGAATTAGGGCCAGTCTCGTTTCCGTATCCACCAGGCTTTGACACCAATGCTCGATGCGACTACCATGCTGGGGCACAGGGGCATTCAACTAAAGATTGTAAGGTGCTCAGGAGTAAGGTTCAGAATCTGTCAGACTCTGAGGAGATCTCATTCACACCTCAAGGAATTCAAATCAACAATCCTTTGCCATCTCCTATGGTTCTCCCACACCAAGGACCTGCTTTTGGGGAAACTTCATACCATTCAACGTTTGGTCTCGAGCCAGAACGTCCTCAGGTGTTTGCCAAAAGAGCATGTCAGCCCCCGACGATTGTTTCTCCTCGAGGTTCTCAAAACCAAAACAAGAAGAAATGCTCTGTCGAAAGGGGCAAGGTTCACTACAAGCCTATTCCTGTGCCTTTGAGCAAACTCTTTCCACTGCTGATTCAGAACAAGCTGGTAACTCCTCGACATCTCAACCCTGTGCCAGGACCTTGGCACAATCCAAATCTGACTTGTGAATTCCATAAGGGAGCCGAAGGGCATGACTTGGATGATTGCTGAGCCTTAGAAGGTATTGTGTAAAGGCTGATCTATGACAAGGATCTGATCCTTGAAGAAGATCGCCCAGAGATTAAATGCAAGTTCCACACTGGTACCATGGGGCACCCCATTGAAGAGTGCAACGAGTTCGAAACGAAACTGCTAAGCTTGCTAAAAACGCTGAAACCTCAGGAAGGTACGTCAGATGCTAACGACTCGACTTCCGAAGCAAAAGGCAAAAGACTGGCAAGGCCTCTCAAAGTGTTGTACCACAAGGAACAAATGATTGGTGGCAAAGGTGTTCCCTCGCTTGGGCCTGGAAACTGAAGTCTTCCAAAATCAATTCGCCGAAGCTGGCTGTATTTTGTGCATTTCAGTATTTTCAATTGTATTTCCTTTGTGTTGAATTTGTGTTTGCTTATAAGCTTTGTTGTACTTTCAAATTGGCAGCATTAATGAAATGTTTATGCATCTTTTGATTAAATCCATTCGTTTCACTCATTTACTGTTATTTTCATAAAAGCAAAAAAAAATATATGTATATCTTGTTCAACTCCCTTTATCAAACTGTTTGTTTAAACAAAGATTAGGGAGGATGATGAAAATATTATCCATAATTACTGTGGTATGCTTTCGATTAAACCTTTCCGAGGATGTAAGGCATTGTTTCAATTCCCAAACACTGGAGAAATAACGAAGATAGTCCATCGTTAACCCCTTCGAGCCTAGAAGTAGGAGTTTTCATTCTTTACACACAAAAAACCCTTCAATCTCAACCTTGGGGCAGGGTAGTTCTCAGTTTAACTTGGTTATGCACTCAAATGCAAGCGCTTCATACAAGACACCAGTCAGCTTCTCTCCAATCAAGTAAATAAGCGTTGTACAAGTTGTTCCCGAAGCGACAAATAAGGAAGGATCGTCAAGAAATCCTTAATCGAAGGTTGAGCCGAGTCCCTTTCAAGGCAAAAGCCAAGAAAGATGGGAAGCCCAAAACTTCGCCTTATACAAAAAGGTTCGTACAACAATCAAGACAAAGAGGAGTCTCAAAATCTCAGCGAAGACAAAGACGAGATCTCAAAACCTCAGTGAAGACAAGAAAATGTCTCAAAACCTCAATAATAAAGGATAATCAAATGTTGTAAGAGAGTAATGACTACCCTAAGTGTCTTAATCATCACCAACTATCATCAGTTCAATTTCCTAACCTAGAAGAACCTGAATGTGTAGCTTAAGTCAACTGAGCATAGGACTGGAGTTCATCACGAAGATGGGATGGGACAAATAAACCTTGAGCCTTTATCCTTTGTTTCATAAACTGTGAACCAAGCCACGTTACAACCCTTAAAAGACCTAATTGAGGTAAGGTTGTTTTGGAAGCATACTACAACAAGGTTGATTAACCTGACTCCTAATAATCTTTGCTAATTACGCGTGTTGATCACTTCATCTGTCATTCCGTAAATGACTGGATACACCTTTGTTTTTTATTATTTAATCACTCCACCGTGTGTGTTTCATCAATGAATTTTGTTTTCAAAAGCTTGCATGAATTTTGCATTAAAATTGCCAATTTTTAATGAACAATAATTGTTTGCAAAGACAATTAAATGTCAAAGAAATCCCAACAAATGCAGCCAGCTAGGGAATTCGACTTGATAAAGGAAGCTCAGTCAGGGGAAACCAAGCGGAGGAATATGCCATTCCACCATCCCAAGAGCTATTGAATCAGGGGCAGAACTCTTCAAGTTTAGAATACTGGAGCAAGTCTTCTTGAGGTCATCTTATGACACGTTTGGTCCAGTGACCCATCAGCAGGGGCAAGTTTTTTCCCCAGTCGTTTCCAATACAGCCTAAAGGACTTTGTATTATGAATACAGTTGAGTTGGGGCAGTTACATCGAGGTTCATCTCTCTTCAAAAGTTTGAAGTATTGAAGCATCTGGTATGCCAATCCTTCTGTAAAATCCTTTTGATGACTTATCCTCGCAGACCAGTTAATCAGAAGCAGTATGGTCGAGATTCGGTAAATCTCTAAAAGGCTAATCAGTCTGGGGCATCTCTTTCACAGATCAGCCAGTCTGAAGAACAAGTTCAAAGACTTTGTCGTGCAAATGCTGTTAATCTGGGGCAGTTACGCCGAGATTCATGAATCTAAGAGTTTGAAGATATTGAGGCATTTCGTATGCCGATTCTTGTGTAAAATCCTCTTGGTATTTTCTCCCAACATACCATGTAATCTGGGGCAGAGAATATTTGAAGATTACCTGTTGCAAGAGCTGATGTTTATTATGGTGATCATCATACAAGTCAGGATGCAGAATTACCCTGTTCTTGTGATATCCTTTGCCAGCTTCCCAGTAAATTGTTACTTCGGTCGAGCTTGGCCAATCTCCATGGATCTTCCTCCTCCAGTAAGGAAATCAAGCTCATGATGGCAATCCTAGTGAAGTCATGATGCTATACCTCCAGTGGAATACTCTTTTCCCCAGTGAAGTAGATCTGATGATCCTACTTATTCATCCCCAGTAATGGTCCAATCTGATGAGTTTGGCTGGGTATCCTTGTCGAGATGTTTATTTCATCTCCAGTCTCGTTTCCTTTTGTCTGTTTTGTCAGCATAAGCATAAGCATGGCATAAGCACTCATATGCATAGCATCTTAGCATTTTGCTATCTTCCTGGTGTTTACCTGTTGTGTTCACTTTGGCGTTTATCTCCCCAAGTGACTGGGTTTGTCTATTCACTCCAATAGAAAGTCGGCCCTAGGCATAAATTGCCCATCTTTTCTGAATTCCCCACAGAGTTTGATTCTCGTGGATGATGGTTGGTTCAGTTATCTTTTCCACACTTGGATAAAATAAATCCCCATTTGAGTTCATTCCTCAATTGGAGTCTTGTTTGACCGTTTCTTTCTAGCTTGTTCCTAGATTGAACTTTGATCCCTGGCAGGTGTGGTTTCTGAGCCCATCTTGAACGTGCATTTATTTTGCACTGTATCTCGCTGGAAGAATCTTTTGCAGACCCTCATTGAAGACAATTACTTCTCCAACAATGTTGTAATATCAACATCTCGTTGGAATTTATACCCAACAACAGGCGACAATCTCCTTGAGAAGCTTGTTTTACTATCATTACCTCTACAATGATAAGTGGCAATCTCTCTCCCGAGAAGCTTATCCATCCTTTGTTTTATTCATACTTCTACAATTACAAATGATGTTACCTTCAGTCAGTCACTTTCCATCAACCTGTTTGATGTGATCCCTATTTGAGGTGTTTCTTCCCGTCAATTTGTTTGATGAGGTGTTCCGAGTTCAGGTTTCGTACCTTCGAATATGTTTTTTTCCTTGCCGTCAATCTGTTTGATGAGGTGTTCCGAGTTCAGGTTTTATACCCTCGGATATGTATTATTTCCTTGCCGTCAAACCAGGTCAGATGTGAACCTAAACTTCAGGTTATCGTGAACCCGTTGTTTGAACCCAGGTCAGATGTGAACCTAAACTTCAGGTTATCGTGAACCCGTTGTTTGAAACCAGGTCAGATGTGAACCTAAACTTTAGGTTATCGTGAACCCGTTGTTTGAAACCAGGTCAGATGTGAACCTAAACTTCAGGTTATCGTGAACCCCTTGTTTGAACCCAGGTCAGATGTGAACCTAAACTTCAGGTTATCGTGAACCCGTTGTTTGAAACCAGGTCAGATGTGAACCTAAACTTCAGGTTATCATGAACCCGTTGTTTGAAACCAGGTCAGATGTGAACCTAAACTTCAGGTTATCGTGAACCCGTTGTTTGAACCCAGGTCAGATGTGAACCTAAACTTCAGGTTATCGTGAACCCGCTGTTTGAACCCAGGTCAGATGTGAACCTAAACTTCAGGTTATCGTGAACCCGTTGTTTGAAACCAGATCAGATGTGAACCTAAACTTCAGGTTATCGTGAACCCGTTGTTTGAAACCAGGTCAAATATGAACCTAAACCGAAATTTAAAAACCAACTCAAATTGGTATCTTATCCAACTCATACTGGTACCCAAGGTCCAACCCAAATGGGTGTATACTGACACGTCACTTCTGAGTCCAATCCTTGTTGGCACTTTAATCTGGTTCCCAGTAAAAGTTCAATCATTATCAATATCTCTTTGAAAGTCCTTGTGATTGATCATCATTTGGCGCACGCAGAGTATGTCTCTGTCCTTCCTGGCTTTTCTTGAAGATCCCGTTTGAACTCTTCAATACAAGAAATCTTCAGGAAATCTCTTGTAGGATATCTATCCTTTATTTCAAATTGATCCCCAATGGATATCATGTCTTCTTTCTGGTTTCATGCCTAGTAAGAATGTGTTTCATTTCCCCAGTGTCGTCCGGTCACATATGAACCTGTCGTCCATCTCCCTGGGTCTTTCCCCAGTGGAGAACACCTATCTGGCTCCTATCTCCAGTGAGGATCTGTAGGGTTTTCCCCTTTATTTTTCCATCCCCAGTGTTGCCTCAGAGTCTCCCAAGTGAGTCTTGTTTTTTGTTGGTCAGCATGTATCCCCTTTGAGTCTTCCTCGTGGATACTAACCTTTATCCTTCCCCAGTAAGCTCATCTGTGGTTGTTTGCTCTTTACCATTAGTGTCTTGTTTGTCTACATCTTTGCACTATCATACCATCATACTAAAATTTCATGGCATGTCAGCATCTGCATGTCTGTTGCCTGTCCTTAGCATATGCATTCCATCTAAGGGAAAAATTTTTGGTTTCCAATATTTAAATACCTTTCACCTTGATGCCCTGAGGATTTCCATTCCTCGTGTCATCCAGTAAAGCTATTTAAATAGGGGAAACTGTTGTACCCCAAATTTTACCCCTAAGATGTCATAACATCTTGCACCTACATTTAGGGTTCAATTATCTATGCATTGTTAACTAACCAATTTATCAGCCTTTGATGTGTTTTGTTTTGCTTGTGAATCAGGGTTTGTTTCAAGAGACTCCAGGATTGGCAAACCAGAGTTTTGGATAGATCACTAACCAATCAAGTTCTCATACTCCTAAGAGATCTCCTCTCCTCAATAATCCAATGTGATTTGTTTTCATCACAAGTTCTTCCTCAAGGTCCGGGCAGGGTCGTCACTTCAAGGGTCTGTGTGGTGTGGTTTGAGATTCAGTGGAAGTTTGACCTAATCTTGGTCAAACAAGGGGTTTATATCAGTATCAGGTTATCAAGTTGTGGCAGAGATTCTGAATTAGGGTTTTGGTCCTCTTCAAGTCATTTGTTTCATGAGTGTGCACTCAAGGCATGAAGATTAAGGTTTCTCACCCCTGAAGTTTATGATTGACAAACATTGTTCAGTTGAGTCTCCTAAGGCTAGCTAGTTCATGGTGTGTGCAATACTATTTCAGTTCAATTGAGGTTGCAGAACCATCAAAGAGATCAGAGCGGTTGGTATGTTTCAGGTCGGGTGCGAGTATTTGGTCATGTAGTTCAGGATTTGTGGCAATCGAGTTTCATTTGTCAAGGTTAAGTGTTGCTCACATGTAGAGGCGTGTTTAAATCCATCTTTCAATTCACTTCATCATCCATTTCTAAATCCAATATCCATTTCTAAATCCAATACCTATTTTCTAGATCCATTCATTTTTATCCATTTCCACTAAACCCTTTTTTTTTTACTTAGTTCTCATCTTTATTATCCATTTCATTTTCATCCCATATTCAAATTTTTTTAATCCAAAATTCCATTATTTATTTATTCACATTTTATATCTAATATCCCCATTTTTTTACTTTTTCTAAATTAATCCCATAATCCAATTTTAATTCCAAATATCTAATCCATATTACTACCATCTCAGAATCATAAAAATAAAAAGGTTCCATTTGCAATAATATCCAAACCCATTACAAAAATCCAATTCCACACGTAAGCCCACACGACCCATCATCCTCTTATTACAACAAAAATAAAAAAGAAACTTGTTCCAAGTCAACAAGCTTCCAAAACGGCCACAAATCATGCCAATATCACACGCCATTTTCTGCAGCAAAGCCACTATGCTACCTTCTGCACTTTGCATCGACACAACAACAGCAACAACACAATGCAGCGCCAAAACCGTACACCTGAACACATTTGCAACACTCCAAAATAATATGCAACACTGATACACTACTGCACACCTTGACAGAACAGACATAGCCTGCATCATCAACAACCAGCAAATGAAAATGACAGATCAAACACAACAGGATAATTTACTTGTACCTTGAAACTTAATAAACAAGTTTTCAATAGGATTTAAAAGAAAGGGGCGGATACCATTACGGGGGGAGTCACACTTTTTATAAAAAGAAGACAACACCATTCCAACACAAAAAAACCAGAGAGTAAAAAATCTCACCTCTATTCATCAGCCAAGAAACTCCTTCATTCGCAAAATGAACCTCACCCCTGTTTCTCACCTTCACGAAAACCCCAACCATCCTTTACATTCATCACTGATAAACATTATCAGAACCAAACATTTTTCAACTACATACCATCTTCTCCTCCAAAAACAACTCCCTCTGTTTCCTTCGTTTCCGTCCGCCATCGGCAGCCTGAAACTTTCCTTCCCCAAGCTTCTCGTTCAAACAACACAGACCCTAAAAATCATTTTCTTCTACAAACTCAAAACAACCCTTTTCAAATCAGCAACAACCCAAATTATATCCTTTAATCAACAAACACGGGTGAACCAAAACCGCACCTCATCAACAACACCATAAGCCATCACCACCACACTCATCAAGCCACTAAACTATCACGAACAATAGAACCAACGTCGCTCTGCTCGCCGCCGTCGAAAGAAAATATGAGATTCGAGAGCGAGATCGACGAAGAAGAAGGTTGAATATCATTGTTGTTAACCATTATAATCGTTTCATTGTGCTTCTTCACGTCGACGACGTGATGATAACGTTGATTCTGAGCGTGAGTTTTCTTTGAGGTTGGAAAGTTGTTTTGACCGTGAATCTGTATTTTCTAAAAAAAGGGCGATGTTGATGCGTGGCACTCTGCTTGCTCTACCCTAGTTTCATTTTGAAAAGAAAACTCTGATGATGCTTTTTGACCTTTAATCTCTTTTTTTGTTTTTTTTTCAATTTTTATTGAGGCTGCTTGGATCCGTGGCGGATGATGGGTTTCACAAAGCCCATGTGATTCCACTCTCTACTCATACCACCAGGTCCATCGCCACACCCTCCATATCACCTTTCTTTGTTTTTTTAATTAATTAATTTCTTTTTATTTGTTCTATTTTTATCAAGCAGGTTTTTAATATATTTGTTTTAGATTTGATGAAGTTTCTTGATAAATAATATTTGATTTTTGATTTCCATTTTGAATTCTATTTTCTTTATATTTGGGCCAATGATATCACAAAAACCATGACTTGGTGGTTTATTTCAAATCACTAAATATCTTGATTCATATGAGGCCATTTTTATTTTTCCTTTTAGTTGGTCAATGAAAGTCTAACAAAAGATTATCGATTTTATCAAGTTAAATCTTCATTTAGACGAGACCACCTTTATTTTCACTTCAATTCCATTTTCTTTATTTTGGCCAATGATATCATAAAAATCTTGACTTTGTTGATTATTTCAAAATCACTAAAAATCTTGGTTTGTATGAGGCCCTTTTTTTCATTTTTATTTTTCCTTTTAATTAGTCAATGAAAGTCTAACAAAAAGATTATCGATTTTATCGAGTTAAATCTTGATTTAGACGAGACCACCTTTATTTTCACTTCAATTCCATTTTCTTTATTTTGGCCAATGATATCATAAAAATCTTGACTTTGTTGATTATTTCAAAATCACTAAAAATCTTGGTTTGTATGAGGCCCTTTTTTTTCATTTTCATTTTCTATTTTTGTTGGTCAATGAAAGTTTAATAAAAAGATTATCGATTTCTCGATTAAAATCTTAACTTAGACGAGACCAACTTTATTTTCATGTCGATTCCATTTTCTTTATTTTGGTCGATGATATAACAAACTTCATGGTTTGGTTGATCTCATTAAAGCGACAAAACTTTGATCAATATGAGACCACTTTCTCTTTATTTCAGTTTTATTCACTTTTTAGTCGATGAAAGTCAAGAATCATTGATTATCGATTTCTCGATTAAATCATGATTAAGACGAGACTATTTCTATTTCATTTCAATTTTTAATTTCTTTGAATACTTCATTTCACCCTTTGGCGGGACTTTGTACATATTTTCCGATAAAGTCTTGTGGACAACTATTCCGTTATGATTGTGGTTGCCTGTTTCATTTGACACATCCTCAATACTCATTCCAAAGGAAAGTCCTCATAAGTTGACTCATAAGTCAATAAACAAATCATACCACCTTGGCCTCATAAGAGCATTCCTCTTTCCTTGGCCTCGTAAGAGCCTTTCCCGTTTCCCGGCCTCATAAGAGCCATTGAATCATAACTTAGCAATAGGTTAGAGTTTTGAACTCTATGTGATTCTCACCACCATGAGAACTCACTTTTCCCATCATAACTTAGATTTAGAGAGTTTCTTAAAACTCTAAAATGAGCTCACACTCATTTCCCCTTGGAACTTTGGCCATAGTCAATGGTTCCTCAAATTCGCCCTTAGTTAGGTGAACTACGGTTGCTCTGATTCTTTAGTCAGATACGTAGGCACAAGATGCAACGTCTTGGCGAGCAAACTTAGTGTACATACCCTTAGGTCTTTACCTTTAGCATTTATCTTAGCAAGCAAACATAACATAACACACAAGAGGTTCCTGTATAGTATTACAGATACTTAGGGTGCTAATACCTTCCCTTAGTATAACCAACCCCCGAACCTTAGATCTCCCCCTTTTAGGTTTTCTTCTATCTTGAACCTTTCCTTTGGATAAATCAAAGTCGGTGGTGAATTCAAAGAAATGTGATGCAAGTTAATTAATAGCTTGTTATCTGATTCTCACCACAACAATGTTCATAATCAATTGATTCTTTCTCTCAGCAGCACCATTTTGTTGTGGTGTATAGGGTGGCATAACCTCATGCATTATCCCCTATTGGTCACAAAACTTCCCAAAGTCATTCGAGACGTATTCCCCTCCACCGTCCGTTTTGAGCACTTTGAGTTTTTGATCGTATTGCCTCTCTACCATGGACTTAAACTTCTTGAACACATCAAACACCTCATCCTTCCTCTTGATAAGGTAAGTCCATAGCTTTATATTAAAATCGTCGATAAATGTGACAAAGTAACTATTGCCACCCAACGTGTCAACTTGCATCGGCCCACATACATTGGAATACACCACCTCAAGGTGAGCCTCGATCATATGACCCACATCCTTGCTAAAAATAGCCTTGTGTTTTTTTTATTTGATACATTCTTCGCACAACTCAGTTGGAATATTAATGTGTGGCAGCCTGGTAAGCATACCATTTTGTTGCAACGCTTTGAGATCTCGAAAATTGAGATGCCCAAGACTGTAGTGTCATAACCACTCTTCTTGACTTGCCACTGTGGCTAAACACCTATGCTCTACAACTTTCAGCTCTACCTTGAAACTTCTATTGGCATCCATAGGATCCTTAAGGATCAAAACACCGTATGAATCCACAACGCGGAAAACCTTATCTTCCTGTTATACCCCAAATTTTGACCACTAAGATTTCCCATCATTGTGAAAATCATCATCACGATATGGAGGAACCATCATACCTCATCAGTCTCCCCAAAGATGGGTGAGCATCCACTACTATCAAATTTAGGGTTTCCAGCCCTCTCAGAGCTTTTAGATAAAGGATCAATCAAGAAATGACATGATCTTCAACTTGTCTAGCCTCTCAAATATCCACAAGGGGTCAAGAGGACTCCCACTTCAAGGATTAAGCACAAGGCTGCTCCCTTCCAGGTGGATCAAGCCTCAAGATCGCCAGTGTCACCAAATTAGGGTTTGGTCGACCAGGGCCTCCAGATGAAAATTTTCCTCTGGGCATGAGCCAATGCTTCAAAGCATATCCTAAAATACTCCATGGAACCTTATGGGCCCAAGCATCAAATCAATTTGACCTCAGGGGATGCATACATCAAAAATCAGGAATTAAGGTTTCTTGACCTAATTCACCCCTAAGTTGACTTTTGGGACAAATCATGAGCCAAGACCTCAAGACATGATTTGAGGGTCTCCAACATACCACATTGATCCATTTGTAACAATGGATTGATCCAGGAAGCTTGAGCAACAAGTCTCAATTTCATCAGTACCACGGTTAGGGTTTCGCGAGAAAAGTCAACTGTATCTTTGACTTTTGACCAGGACATGCTCCCAAACCCTAGGACATGATTCAATATACCCTACAACACCCATGGAACATGTCCATCAATTTTGATTTAGGTCAAGGACATGATTTCCTAAAGGATCGCACAGTTTGGAATTCATCTGATAAAAAGTCAACTGTGCACAAAAGTCAACTTTGACTTTTTGAGATTTTTCACAAAAATGGTTTTTTAACCCTAAAATGATGTTAATGTATGATTTGAATCATCATTCATCAAGAAAAATCAATAAAAGTGGGATAACTTGTAAAAGGGGTTGAAATTCTGGTACAGATGTGTGATGTCATAGTGCAATGTCACAACATCGCAATCTGCTGAACAAGGCAATAACAGAAACAATAAATAACACACTGAATTGTTCACCCAGTTCGGTTCAACAACCTACATCTGGGGGCATACCAAGCCAGGAAGGAAGTCCACTATTAGTAGTATCAAATTACAGACTCAACAGACCAGTTGACAATCTACCTAATTTAATCACTACCCAATGACCCTTCTACCTAAGTCCTCCCTAGGTAAGAGACTCCATCTCACTTCCTATCATTACTATGATGTCTAGCAGTCAACTACACCGTCACTGCATCAACAACTTGATTACCAACAACTTTACAATCATAGAAGACACCCTTCCATGACTCCCTTTGGAGTTGCTTCAAAGCTTCCTCCAAGAACAATACCAAACTCAAACTCATTACCTACAGGTTTCTGAGTTACACCCAGTGACCATCTCACAACCCGAGTGGTTCACTTTGACAAAGCCCTAAAGATCTACATCTTGGACCCGTACCTATTCTAGGTTACAAGCATTCTATTTATAATGTAATCCAACTGGATTTGGGCCTTCAAATCATATCATATCTTCTGTAACAAATTTGCTTCTGAACAGATCATATCTTCAATTAAATCTTCAATTATTAACTCTGAATATTCTCCATATCTTTATGCTTTAAATGCGCAACAAACTGATCTTCATAACTGATTGTAACAGAATATATCTCTCCCTTGATCTTCGCTTATATTCTCTGATTCTCTTTAGTAGAATTTCTCATTCACATCAGAAACACGTGCAACCCTAATCACATAACTGTCTGATGTTTTAATGTTTTGGTATAGTGATGTTAAGACATCGCATGTGACATCACTCTTCAGTACTTTAACTCTTCAGTACCAATAAACCAGAATGTTAGCTATACTGTTAGAAGGTCATGTTGCAACATCAATCATGACATCAACATTGTTTTAACAAAATTTCAGCTAATAACTAGAACTTACAATCTCCCCCTTTGGCTAATTTTGGCTAAAACAACTATATAACCATTACAACTTAAATTACCGCAGTAATTACAACTCTATACTACTGTCAGTAGTTAACAGTAACCACTGAACCCATCAGTAACCATCAGTAGCAACTGTGCACAGCAATCCTGGAGAACATCTTCTAGGGAATAGTTGAATGATGTTAAGACATCATGTCTGACACCTTCTTTTGGCAGTACAACCCACCACAATCACTTCAGGCAGCACATCAGGAGGAAGAAGTAGAAAGTCCCGAAGTTGTGCACTCAGATTACAGAGATCTGGTGTACATGAGGAAGAAGATTTTAGACACTCCCCCTTGATGTAGCACATTTCTTTTTCCTTTCAACTCAGACCTGGAATCATTGTGGAAGACTCCCCCATAAAAGAAGTGTGTGTCTGTTCACCAAAGACCAATGGTGGCATGAGATAATTCTGCACACCTTCTTTGATCAGACCCCCTGGTCAATCTGTGGCATAACATGACACGTTGAGAAGTGTCATTCTGCCAGCCCAGGTAACTCAGAACACAGGTCACAACTGTGTTCATAACTCAGGACACAAGTCACAAAGACTCAACATCAACTCAAGGATGTACCATCCTCTTCTGCTGCATCAGGAATGGTAGGTTCCAAGCATAACCATTGCGCAACCCATATAGACCATCTCTCTCCTTTCTCCCCCTTTTTAGCCACAAATTGGCAAAGGAAACCCTCACAAAACCAGACCCAAGAAGTGCTTACTCAAACACGAATAAAAGCCATAAGACTTATGAGATACAAACACTCACTGGCTGAAGGAGAACAAACTAACCTCTATAAATAGCTGACCAGTAACTTAGAAATTAACGAGCCTTGAATATGTCAATGTTCTTGGTCAAACAAACGCTATTTTAGGTATCAAAAACTGCATTCAAATTCAATGCCTACCTTCTAAAAACTGCCTTGACTGCCTTAAATAATTCACAACTGAATCTTACCATAAATTAGGCCAATAACGCTCCATGCACAGTCTAAGCCACGTGTTTCACTTTATCCTAACACCACCGTCCAAAATACCACCCTATTTGGCTTAAGCAAAAACATGTCTTATATCATGTTCTGACATCTCTTCAGACATTGCCTGCTGGCTCATTAACCACATCTTCTTATTTAATAGATACAACTTCTCACAACTTCTTCTAGATTGCTTCCAACCATCAGCCAAGTACACCACTTTTGCTTTTCAGACCTCTCCTGTATCGGCACTATCTTTACACAGCTATGACAGGTCCCATCATCACACTGCACAAGTTTGATCAGTACACATGTTGCAATAGGCTATAGTAATCAGTTTTACACTCAACGCCCTTCATGATATCCCACCAATAATGCCACATTCCTCATGGGGATTATAGGTACAAGATATGCCAAGTCCAAAGGACAACAACCCATTTGATTGGAAATTTTTCACACAAGATAAACACCTTTCTGTCCTTTCATACACCAGCTCCTAATGAAGTCTTCAACATGAAAGTAGCCATGTATTTCCTGAACTACTTACCATCAAGATTAGAATCTGCCCATTCTAATCCACACTATGTCAGAACTGCCACTTCAGACTATAATGCTGCTTCTTCAAACTCCATAAGTATGGTACATACCCAACCATAATGTTGTAACAACATGTAAGACATCAGCACGAGACAAAAGACCATCCCACTTAACCAGCCCAGCAGTTATAACATCAGACAACTAGACAAGACCTAGCCTCATTATACTAGGACCACTTCTACCCAGGCATCAAACACGAAACTCTGGTAACCAATGTGCCAAGAAAAACAGTTTCCCAAGAAATACAGATTCCCATACCCAAGACTACTCTGACTGGTCAGGCGATACAACCAATGCCATATTATCCACTATAAATACCAAACCTCCTTGCTCATATCAGCACACCAGGGACGGAAGCATGAGTCAGTCTAACAAGAATGCATCAAAGAGGCACATGCACGAGGACAAGAAGCCAGATCCTCAGAGGATGAAGGACACAACACTGTCGAAAGCTGGAGCATCTTCTGGAGCAACAAGAACACGCAAGACATCAGAAACCAGGATGAAGACTATCAAGAAAAAACAAGTGCAGCTTCAAGCATCTGATGATGAATGGGATGAAGATTGGAAGACTTTTCTTGATTTGGGGGGTTGGGATAATCTTTAGACACTTAGTTTGATGTTTCTATTAATCTTGTAAGCTTTCATCAATGCAATAAATTTCTGGTTTACTTCCGTTCCATTTACACAGCTGTACAAGACACTAAATCCTTATGTAAACAACTTTCTAATTTGCTTCAAACTAAGTCCCAACACCAAACGCTTCAATAATATCAATCTCCCCCTAAAACGAACACCTTCCATCAACACAAACCCCTACTGAGTTCTTCCAAAATTTGCATAGAAGCGCAAATTTTCCACAAGCAAAGTTGTCCTTCTGACTGCTCCTCATTAGCTTCACAAGGGTAGCCAGAGCTTTAAGAGCTCACTCCAAACTTCACAATCCATACTCAAATATACCCCCTGTTATGGATAACTAGTGCTCAAGATGAAGATGAACATTTGAGCACACTTGCTGAGCACCTGCATTTTGGTACTATGCCCTTTCTCCAAATGCAGTCATTCTATGACATACTCTTCATCTTCAGAATACCTGATCTACTTCAGTCTTCTCTACATTCTCCATCCAAGGCAGACCTTCTACTTCATCATTCTCCCGTATGACTATGTAGACGCTCCTTAGGCAAAATGTAAGCACCAAGCTTCTGAAACCACAGCATAATCATCCTTCACCAAGGATATCTATCCAGTTAAAGTCCCAAAACAAGTTAGAACATCATCAACACCATGATTCTTGATATGCTCCACCATGATTTCATGACAATCCTAAAAAATAACCAGCTGTTAAACTCTGATTATCTTGATCCACTTCTGAGATCAACCAGCTGCCACAGTTTGATCACCTCATTCATGTTTGACAGAACTCTCACAAAGATATATTGATCCTTGGTCTTCAAGTCACATGTTCCACTTAGACTCCCTAAGCCATGGTCAAGCAACATCTTCTCCTTCCTGCAGCTCCCGCAAACTGCCATGAGAACGATCTTTTTGAAGCATCCTATTGTTCATCCCTGTAGATCATCCTATCAAAAGCTGATGTGCCACACCACCAGCTGAGACTTTTGATGTTAAGCTAGATGTCAGAACATTATGACATCCAACTGTTGAATTCAGCACTTCCTTCTGCAGAAACATACCATAGAATCCTTCAAGGCACAAGACACCAAATGACCATCGGCTGAATTACCCTGCTACTGCACACAACATCTTGGAAGCATCTCAAAAGTTGTTCAACTTCATAACTTCAGTGATCCATCAAAACAGCTACAATCTAATATGACTATGACTTAGCATTTACCATAAACTGCTAATGTGAAGCACGATGTCGAGACATTAGAATTGTCATATTAAGCTCAGCTTCCACAAATAAGCTCAAGAGATGACTGATTAAGATCTTCACTCCCGCATGAAATATTTGACAGTGATACTCTATTGCTTTGGCTCTACCCTCTTCTTTCACCATAAGGAATCACTGTTCCGGACAGGTTGATCTTCACTGTTGGATTTGAGCTGGAACATCCATGTCACAAGATCCACTCACTCCTCAAGTATCTTTGAAGCTGTCTTGCAGAGAATATCCTGCTGAGGAGACCAAACCCTAAAGTCTTTCCAAGAGAATCATTCCTGGAATCTCTCTACAAAAATCAACCAGGGTTACTTGCAGCGGAACTACTCCTCAACAACCTTCAGGTCCTATCTAAAAATCTTTGCACACCACGTGCCAACAATACTCAATCATGATTGGTCCATCCTTCACTTAAAGGGAAACAACTATATGAGCTGACCAAGTCCACAACTCAACAATCCTATCTTCCTTGCTCATGAACCAGAAAGTACCTTCCCTAGATCTCATCCAGAAACAGACAGGATGCCTGCTCTGATACCAATTGAAATTCTGGTACAGATGTGTGATGTCATAGTGCAATGTCACAACATCGCAATCTGCTGAACAAGGCAATAACAGAAACAATAAATAACACACTGAATTGTTCACCCAGTTCGGTTCAACAACCTACATCTGGGGGCATACCAAGCCAGGAAGGAAGTCCACTATTAGTAGTATCAAATTACAGACTCAACAGACCAGTTGACAATCTACCTAATTTAATCACTACCCAATGACCCTTCTACCTAAGTCCTCCCTAGGTAAGAGACTCCATCTCACTTCCTATCATTACTATGATGTCTAGCAGTCAACTACACCGTCACTGCATCAACAACTTGATTACCAATAACTTTACAATCATAGAAGACACCCTTCCATGACTCCCTTTGGAGTTGCTTCAAAGCTTCCTCCAAGAACAATACCAAACTCAAACTCATTACCTACAGGTTTCTGAGTTACACCCAGTAACCATCTCACAACCCGAGTGGTTCACTTTGACAAAGCCCTAAAGATCTACATCTTGGACCCGTACCTATTCTAGGTTACAAGCATTCTATTTATAATGTAATCCAACTGGATTTGGGCCTTCAAATCATATCATATCTTCTGTAACAAATTTGCTTCTGAACAGATCATATCTTCAATTATTAACTCTGAATATTCTCCATATCTTTATGCTTTAAATGCGCAACAAACTGATCTTCATAACTGATTGTAACAGAATATATCTCTCCCTTGATCTTCGCTTATATTCTCTGATTCTCTTTAGTAGAATTTCTCATTCACATCAGAAACACGTGCAGCCCTAATCACATAACTGTCTGATGTTTTAATGTTCTGGTATAGTGATGTTAAGACATCGCATGTGACATCACTCTTTAGTACTTTAACTCTTCAGTACCAATAAACCAGAATGTTAGCTATACTGTTAGAAGGTCATGTTGCAACATCAATCATGACATCAACATTGTTTTAACAAAATTTCAGCCAATAACTAGAACTTACAGGGGTAACCATAAAAACTTAGAAAATTTTCTAAGTTATGAACAAAGTGGCAAGGGTACCAACTTTGGAGGATCATAACTCCTAAACCACAAAGCCATTTTCCCCATCCAAAGCTTGATTTGTAGATCTCATTACCCTCTACAAAAGCTTAAAACTGAGCTCCCTCCAAATTCCTCATGGATTTTGAGTTATGGAATGATCAAAATCACAAAAAGTGAAAATGTGACTTTTTCCAACACTTAGTGAAATTTTCACTAAGTCAGAATCTGCCTTCACTTTTTTCCAAATGTAGGGGCATTTTTCACTTGGATCCAAAAGGTATCAAAACCAAATATGATCAAACAGTTGTTGTATCATATAAGGGCTTTCCAAAATGGCCAAGAACATCACCAAATTCCACTTGGGCCAAGAGATATGACAATGGCAATATGCCTTGCTGAAAACTGCCAAGGCTAGGCAGAATTTTGCATTTTTGCTCGATTTGGAAAAATCAGATAATTCCAAGCCTTGTCATCACTATGGACACATCTGAGGATCAAATCTAAAGGGGACAAACACTGAGCCAAGCCTCCAAAGTCCTTGGAACAAGAAGTAGCATGCCAAACCTAGAAATCCTTAAAAGAGGGACAAGACTCCAATTTTGGATTGGAGCATTCAATGCATACACCAAGGTGGCATGGACTGAGCCATTTGCAACTGAATTCAGTCAAGACTTATCCAAGACCAAGGGAACCACAACCCTGTGCCCTAACCTCTAGTCAATGGCTAGAGGAGACTTGAATTCCAAAGTGCAACCATTGGCCAAACCTCTGCTGCAGTTGCCATTCACTATTGCTTGCAAAACAAACTTGCTCTACTATAAATAGAGCTCATTTGTGATCAGTTTGAGTACACCAAAGCCATCAAACAGATGCTTTCCTCAAAATCTCTTCTTTCACTCTAATTTTTCCTTCTAAGGCAACTCACTATCGGGTTTTGAGTTTGAGAGTTTTTCCAATCAAACCAATCACTCACACACGTCACATACATCACATAGAAGTGATCCAAACACTCACATAACATCTGGAACACCAAAATCACAAAATCACCAGCCAATTGCTCAAGTTCTTGACAGATTTGCAGCTGGGGTACCATCTCAAGTTCCAGTCCATTTCAATCCATTCCAAGCATCCAGACACACTCCATGGCACCTAGGGAAGCTATCCAGATCATTGGAACCTAGCTGTAACACCTCTAACACAAAACACGATCACTAGCTGCAAGAGGTAAGTATGAGCTCTTCTAACTCTATGATCCATGCAATTTTTGCTGCACAATAATTTGGCCATATGTTCATAATCATGCATGAAATGTTTTCCCTCAATCAATTGCATTGTTTGAATCGTGTGTGGAATTTCTGAACCTTCATGCAGAAATTAGGGTTCTTGAGGTTTCTCTTTGATTTCTTATTCCATGTTAAAAATAAATGAAATTAAAGACCATAGACATGGTCGTGAGGTTAAAACGAGTAGATTGATATGTAGATTGCATGATATAATCAAGTATTCAGTGAGATTGGATAGAAAATGCAAATCTGCAGAAACAGAGGGTGGCGCGTGTTCTTGCCCTTGTTCTTGGAGCCTTTTTTTGAAAATTTGAATATTTGAATTTTGTGATTTTATTTAATTGATTCAAAAATTAATTTCTCTTTGAGTTTTAATGATTTTGAGTTGATTCTTTTTTTAATAATTCACAAAAATGTTAAAATATTTTATTTTACCAAAAAATCCCAAAAATATTATTTATTTCATATAATTGATATTTTTGCAAAGAATTAATATTTTAATTGTTTTTGACATTTAAAATATTTTTTCCTTCTTGATTTTGCAAATTTTAATGACTTCTAATAATTTTGTAGGTCAAAACATGATTTTTGAAACATTAATTCAAGATCACAATTTGTTTTCCACATGTTAAACAATTTTGGTCATTTTAATTGAATTTATTATTCAATTAAAATACATTTTGAAAACAAATTAGGGTTTTTGATTAATTCAACCCTCATTAAACTTTTTCAAACACTTTTGGGTCTCTAATAGAGTGCAAGACCGAATCCTTTGTAAATACAAACCTATTTTGGGCCTCACTTATTGTATAAGTCCCGTTGTATTTCAAAAAGTTCGACGCGATCATCGTCCGTTGATAAACAAACCTTGGGCCTCTCCTCGAGCTATAAGACCCATTCAAAATATTATGGGCCTCCATTAGAGTGTAAGACCCAACCCCCTTTGAAAACCAAACCATTTTGGGCCTCAATGCATTGTATAAGACCCACTGCGTTTTCAAAAATCTCGGCGCGATCGCCATTTCAAACAAATGACCCTGGGCCTCTCCTTGAGTTGTAAGCCCCACCACTTGTACAAAAATAAATCTTTTGGGCCTCTATTAGAGTGTAAGACCAAATCCCCTTTTAACCAAAACTTTTTGGGCCTCAGACATTGTATAAGTCCCCCTGCGTTAAAAGAAAACCTTGGCGCGATCGCCAATAAAAAAAAACAATCATCTGGGCCTACCCTCGGGTTGTAAGCCCCATTCTTTTTCTTTAAACACTTGGGCCTCTTGAGAGAGTGTAAGACCCATCCCCTTGTATAGAAAACCTTTCTTGGGCCTCAGTCAGTTGTATAAGTCCCTATGTACAAAACGACAATGCGATCACTGATAAACCTTGGGCCTCTCCTTGAGCTGTAAGCTCCAATTTTCTTTTCAAAAAACTTTCTCCTTTAATTTTGAATATACTGTTGTTTTCAATCTTTCTTTGTTGAACAACTAACCAAACAGCATGGAAGCTCTACAACCGAGTAAGTGGTTATATGCTTTCTTTATCCGCTTTCATATACATATAACTGTATTGTGGGGGCTGTTTCATTGTAAGTCTTCTTTCATAAACTCATATCAACTGTGTAATACTAGTATAGATATTTAGAGTTTCCCTGGCAACTACGTCTAGCACTAAGCCCTGTTGATCACTCTTAAATAGACAAAACTAGATCCCCATAGGATTACCAGATACAGTCTTCCCTCCTCTTGGGGTTAAATAATATGGAGATGTGAAAGGCAGATTCTTTTTGAACCCTTTCTCATACTATCACCTTTAGAAGTTATCAAAGAAACTCTACTCCCCAGAGATGATCTTTTCTCCGTGAATGGCATCTCTTGAGTTTCTTCCAAATTCTCGGACTTTCCTGGCTTGATCCATTCTCAGTGAATGGCATGTCTTGAATTTATCGGGGTTTGGGGACCCACAAGCTTCCTAAAAGCATCCCCACCTCCTCTTGGGCGTTGTACAAGCACCCTACGGCTTCTTAGAAGTATTCACAGTCTCCTCTTAGGCTTCGTATAAGGATTCTTCCCTCGGGAAGAGAGCCTCCTCTTGGGCTTCGTACAAATTGTCCCTCGGCTTCTTAAAAGTTTCCAGCCTCCTCTTGGGCTTCGTACAAATTGTCTCGACGACCTCCTAGAGGTATAGGAACAGAAATTAGTCATCTTAATAGAACAGTATTTCAAAGAGTCTAGATCTTTCTACCGTGAACGTACTACTACCGTTTCTTTAAGCATAGTACAAAAGATAAAACTCTAGACTTGGATAGTCTAATCTCCTTGAGTCTCGAAGGCATTCTTAAGTAGGGAAAAACACCAGTAGACTCGGACAGTCTCCAATACCCTCTGGATTCCCCATTTCCTTAAAGAACTGGAAATAACCCTGATCCTCTGATCAAACCCAAAGAATAGCCTTACCTTTAATCAGTCTCTTTATAAGAACTGATTTTCTCTTTTAACCAACCTACTGGACCTGTCACTCAACTGAAACAACAACCTTTTAGCCTCTATCTCGGGCTTCGTACGAGATACACAAAGACTCTCTTGTTGAGTCAAACCTTTTAGCCTCTATCTCGGGCTTCGTACAAGATACAAAAAGACTCTCTTGTTGAGTCAATAATCTTTTTAGCCTCTGTCTCGGGCTTCGTATGAGATACAAATCACTCTCTTGGTGAGTATAAAAGACTCTCTTGTTGAGTCAAACCCTTTTAGCCTCCGTCTTAGGCTTCGTACAAGACACATACAAAAAACACCCTCTTGTTGGGCCAATAGCCTCCTCTTAGGCTTTGTATAAGATAAAACCCCGGTTGAGTCAATCAACCTTTTAGCATCAAAACTGTGCCTCGTTCACAGGATACAAACATCAACAATTCCTTTCATCTAATCGCTGTAAGTGACAAGCCTCTGGATTATTTACATCCACGCCACTGTCCCTCTTTTAGCATGAGAAATTACTAAGGAAAGATGGCATTGCTCTACACTGAGTTAAAGTCTTCTCCTCCAGGTTAAAACCCCCTATAAAGGAAATTATGGCATTGCTAGGATTCACATATCCCGGTTAAAGTAATCCTCCTTTATAGTTAGTCACCCAACAGTTGTGACAAACAGACCCCCTTTAGAGATGACAAATTCTCTCTAAAGACAACACCTTGTCAGCTTCACATCTTGGGCTTCGAACAAGATACAAATAGACCCTTCAGCTTCACATCTTGGGCTTTGAACAAGATATAAACCACCTTTAGCTTCATGTCTTGGGCTTTAAACAAGACACCAAAACACCATTTCCTCCCATAGAATAGGAGGAACTACGATCGCTCTGATTTCCCTGTTTCGGTAAACAGGAATACGTAGGCATAAGATTGAAAGAAAAATCTTAGCGAGTACACCACATCAAAAAACCTCAGGTCACAAATCCTCACATATCCACCAAAATATCCGAGTCCGTATTCCCTACCAAAAGTCTAAATTCAACCAAAATAACCTAAGAGAGGCCCCCCCACATTGACCGCATCTGTAAACCAACAGTTTTGACTGTTTGACCTCAGTTTGCAAAGCAGGGTTAGTTGGAGACATCTATTTCCCTTCCTTCATCAGCTTCAATAGGTCAAAAAATGAATCGACCTGTAGTAACCCAGAGCGGCAGTGCTTAAGAACCACGTCCTAAAATCGCTCGCTACAGAAAAATGGCACCCACCGTGGGGCCCTCTTTTTTATCTATCAGGTAGAAACCGAAGAATAATGACTTCACTAGGGATTTCACTGGGATAAGACTTTCTTGACTTCACTAGGATCTTAGGTCAAAACCTTTAAATTTGGGAAGGTACCACAGAATGGCGACTCCGCCGGGGAGCCATTTTTGTCAGGATCATAGGATTCATAGCTCTTTAAAGTCTAGGACTTTAGGACAAATATATATACTACTTTTCCTAATTGATATCTGTGTTTATTTTTCTGCTAATGGGAATGTGTGTGATGCCGCATGTGGAAAGATTGAGTATACACCTAGGAAAAACCTCTTTTAGTGGTGCGGAAACTATTGGAAATGGTTGTCACACGATACCACCCTCTTCTGATGGTTCTTCGAAAAACATCACCTAGCACGGTTCCCGGCCCGCTGGTGTTTTCTCGACAAGAACTGATGATTTTGAGAGACAGGTACAAAAATCACTAGTATAAACCTTTGGGGGGGGGGGGGGGGGGTAGAGCCTTGACTTCATGACACTGACCCTTTGACCCCATGTTTTTTCTATGTTTTTGTGTCCTGCATTCATGCATTCATCTAAAAAAAAAAATTACATCAAAGAAAAACTTCTCTTCTAGTCTCTCTTTTTCAAATTAAACTAAGACAATGATTGCAAATGTCAGAGAAAAAGATTGCGCTCATGAACTTCGGTAGAAGGAGAACTCATAAGTATACCTTCAGGGTTCCAAAACTAGAAAATTTGAGAGGATTAGCGAGGATGATCACTAACCCTGAAGCTTTCAGATCCAAGTACGGAGGTCTGCTACCTCTGTTAAGAGTCCATGTGATTGAAGGAATCATGGAGGTACTCATTCAGTTTTACGATCCGCTCTATCACTGTTTCACATTCCCGGATTACCAGCTCACACCAACGCTGGAGGAGTATTCTCACCTAACCAATTTACACATTACTGATCGAGCTCCATTTTCTGGACTGGAAGAAATTCCAAAGGATCAGACCATTGCAAGAGTAATCTATTTGGATGAGTCAGAAATCAAGACTCACATGACCACCAAGGGTGGGCTCCCAGGTTTTCCAGCCCAGTGCCTGACAAAGAAGGCTCTGTACTTTGCTAGTATAGGGAACATGACTGCTTTTGAAAGCATCTTTGTCTTACTCACTTACGGGTTATTTCTGTTTCCCAACATTAATAGCTTCGTCAATATCAACGCCATTAAGGTTTTTCTCATTGGAAACCTTGTGCCAACTTTGCTCGCGGACGCGTATCATTCTGTACACTTAGGAAATTTGTACAGCGGAGGGATGATCATATGCTGTGTACCCCTGCTATATAAATGGTTTATCTCTCATTTGCCTAAGTCTGCTGCTTTTTGGGATCATAAGAGTGCCTTACATTGGTCGCAGAAAATCATGTCCCTTACCAACTCTGTTATAGATTGGTGCAATAGGATTTATGACGGGATCAGGATCATTGACCGTTGTGGAAACTTCCCCAACGTACCCCTCATAGGAACTAAGGGAGGAATCAACTACCATCCAGTATTGGTTCGTCGTCAATTTGGATACCCGATGAGGCATGTCCCGCGTAATGCTCATCTGGAAGGTCTTTTTTTCAAAGAAGGAGAAAATGAAAGGGCACTAAAGATGGAAATAGTGCACGCTTGGAAACATGTTCATAAGAAAGGACGAGAGTCTCTAGGAAAATCGGATTGTGTCTCGGTGGAGCCTTATCTCCAATGGGTACAAACTAGAGCTCTCAAGCTAAAGATGCCTTATCCTCGTCACTGAGTTCTTCTGCCGAGGGAATCTGTCATGTATTTCATGACTGAAACGGAAAAACTTTAGGTTACTCTTAACAAAGATAAGGATGCTCTGATTGAGATTTTGGAGCAACATGCTGTGGATAATCAGGATGACCAAAGGAATTTGCTCGTTCCTTTCACTTGCCAAAGGAATGACAACCCGACAACGGCCCAAGAGCCTCGGTCCAAGAAAAGGAAAGTACCAGAATCAGCACCCGGTTTCTCCCTAGAGAGGACTCGGGACCCCTTAGCTTAGGTTTCTGTTTCCGCATATTGTAATCTACTATATTTTTATTTTCGCGATCCTTTGAATTCAATAAAACGGGGTTTCCCCACTGTTTGATATTTGCAATCTAATTGTCGAAGTTTATTTTGATTAAACCAAAAAAAAACAATTAATATAATCATTGCATTCATCATTCTCATGTCACGTATTCTTCTTACCTACGAATCTCACGTTTGTGTCTTGGTTCTAGAGTCAAACTGTCTCATTCGTACAATACTCGGGCCAGTCGTCAGAAAAAGATGGATGATCTCGAGGAAGAGAACAGAGAGTTGAGAGAAGAGATCGACGCTCTGAGAGAGGATATGAGAAAGCTTCATAACGACATGCAAGCCATGGCAGAAGCTCAGCTACAAAGGACAGTGATCTCGGAGATCACCTCAACGCCCATAGTGGAAAAGTCTGATCCTAGGTACAAAATGCCAAAATATCGTCCCTGGGGCATGCCACTTAACTATATCCCGAAAGGATATGTCCCGTTAATTAATGAGGATCAGGGGACCGCAGCAGGAACCGCTGGGCCTGAAGGTTACAAACTTCAGGAAAGCGAAGATGCCAGGGGCATGACAGCAACTCCTGAAGGTTACAAACTTCGTGAGGCACCGAGAGTCTCGGCCATAATGACTATACCACCGCCCGTGGTACACACTGTCCCGGAAGGACAGATTCCACAGATACCTTCTGGTGGAAATGACAACATGTTCGAAAGAATGAATGAGTTCCAGGAACAGTTCCTGGGAATGCAGAAAGAACTGCAGGCCCTTCGCGGTCAAGATTTATTTGGAAAGGACGCCGCAGACCTCTGCTTGGTCCCCAATGTGAAAGTCCCGCACAAATTCCAGGTGCCCGACTTTGAAAAGTATAAGGGTAACTCTTGCCCTCAGAGTCACTTGGTGATGTACACTCGACGAATGTCAGCTCAGATAGAGAATCAGGATTTACTGAGACCAGTTCCTTGGTCGGAAACCAGGATCGAGGGGAAGTTTAAACCAGAAACTAAGACCAGTTCCTTGGTAGGAAACCAGGATCGAGGGGAAGTTTAAATCAGAAACTAAGACCAGTTCCTTGGTAGGAAACCAAGATCGAGGGGAAGTTTAAATCAGAAACTAAGACCAGTTCCTTGGTAGGAAACCAGGATCGATGGGAAGTCTACCTTTTCTAAACATCACTGCTTAGCAAAAGAAGATGAATGTGCAAGCTGCCATTCATAGCCATCAAAATTTCAGGTATTCCGATATTTAATCCTCTTGCACCCCGAATGCCCGAATACCTTCGTCATTCACACCTTCGGGTCCAAGAAGATTAAATAGGGGCATCTGTCATACCCCAAATTTTGACCACCCATTGTCAAAACCTGATTGTGTTTTCACTTTGTGTCGTCTGCATATCATATCATCTTTTTCTGTGTGCATATCGTTTGAATTTTCTGTCAGAAGTATATGCAATGAAATCTCTGTCTTTTCTGGTTAATTGTGCGAAAAATCGATGAACGGACGTGTTTTTCAATTAAACTCGCAAATGTCCATTATTCATCTATCTTTCACATGATTTAATCGATACCCCATTTTTTTGTTTTATTTTCACATATTAAAATAAAAAAATGAATTAAATGATAAAAAAAAAGTATATATATATGTATTTCATTTTCTTTTTTTTTTTTAATAAATATAGTTTGTTTTATGTTATCCATGAAAGAAAAAAATAAAAAAAATATAATATGTATGAGTATTTGTTTTTTTCTCTCACGCCACTTTATGTATATAGTGTATATTTATTTTTGATATATGTATGAGTAATAGTGTGTATTTATTTTTGATATATTCAAATTTTTTGTAAATTCATAATTTGTTTTAAATATAAGTTTGTTTTTATGAGTTTTGTTTTAATTGAAAATTTGTTTCTTACGAGACAAACCATATAACCTTGTCTCCTTGACTCATTTTCACTAGCCAATTACAAAAGAGGCTTGAAAACATTTTCTTACATACATTAAATTCTTAACAAACTTTGAAAACTTTTGGCAAAGATTCATCATTCTCGTTGAAGCCTGAAGGCCAAGTTTGAACTTTGGATACAACTTTGAATTTCACATTTTTTTATCATTCTTACTATCTTCATTCACAAGTCATCTTTGCCTATAAATAGAGCTTTGAAGCTCTTTGCAAATTGCACCAACAAGTATTAACTTGTTCTTTTCTTACTCTCATATTTTTCTTTTGATGAAAGCATAGAAAAAATGTAAAAAAGGGCACATATACACAAGGGGGATCACGCCCTTTCACCATTATTTTCTCTCTTACAAAATGTTCACATACACATCTTCATAAACATATTTTTCTGTTACATCACTACATACTAATTCAGTGCAGAATTTTTCTGATAAAACATGGTAAAACATGATAAGTTTGTTACAATTAACTCTTGCTGCTAATTGATGCTCTCACAACCTGCTGCACCTTCAATTTCTCACTCACACAAACCTGCAGAATAAGAACAGCAGCAACAATTTTCACAGTTGATACAACAGTTCAAGAACAAAACAGGAGTTGAAACTAGAAATAAAAAAGAACCTGTTACAACAGATGACAACAACATCTCAAATTCATTTTTATTTTCATCATTTTCTGTTTTCAAAAATTCTGAATGACGTAAAACTTACAAGTTTTATTCTCTGCTAATTCTGTTTTGTATTTTTTTAGGAAAGTTCAATGCAACATCAGAAAATAAAAATCAATATAACAGCAGAAAATTCAGTTGTAATAATTTATGAGAAGAAGAAGAGGAAACAACAACAATTTCATACTTAAACAGGTTTGAATCCATGAAGGAGAAAGGAAGAAAACTCACGATTTTTGCAGAGCCAAAACAAAAATTTTCGACGCCGACGTTGCCGATACGCTCGAAACTCGTTCACGTTGATCCAACACGCAACAACA
Source organism: Lathyrus tuberosus (assembly GCA_022829125.1). Taxonomy (NCBI): domain Eukaryota; kingdom Viridiplantae; phylum Streptophyta; class Magnoliopsida; order Fabales; family Fabaceae; genus Lathyrus; species Lathyrus tuberosus. Next base: position 7,136,178 of record JALAZF010000103.1, read on the forward strand.
ACAGGATTAGCAATTTCAACATCATCATCAATTGACAAAAAACAAAGAGAAGAAGAGATAATCACTTATCTCATTCAAAATCGCGCCGGAGAAGAGTTGCACCATCCTTTGAAATCGACGCGCCACCCTCATCAAATCGACTCAGTGAACTGAACGAAGGGAGTCGAATAACCACACTAACGAGTCAGACACGGAGTTTGCCGCTACCAGGGAGGAATCGTCGCCGAAAATTGCGAATGATCGGCCGATTGAGGGCAGACGGAGGGTTCCACAAGGGAGAAGCTTCATCGTAGGTTTTTCTCCGTTCCCCAATTTTATCTGATAACTCCAATTGTCCTCACCCTCTTTTAATTAGTGTTTTAGTCATTTTTGTTTTAATATTTTTGAGCAAAAACGAATTGGCCTTAGCCCATTTGATAGATCTCTATCTACACCATATTTCACAAATGCACCCACCAACTTCTATTTATTATTTGTTTAATTTTATTGTTAAATAGTTAATTATTAATTACTTAGTGTATTAATATTAATTAATTTTTCACTAAATATTCTTAACATAATAAATTTGGGTGCCAATCGTTTAATTGTTGAGTCAATTATTTGATTCAATAATTCAATTCTAACCACTCGATGAGATCGAAGTCGTTTCTCGACGATCTCTGGTTTTCTCTACTTGTTTGTGGTTTTCCGTCTGATGCAGGAATTCTTAACTGATACCTCGATGTTCATTGAACGCTTAAAGCTTCCTCCGACGCTTCTCTGCTTGCGTAGAAAAATTCACCGGTGTTCGGTAAACTCGAATTTAAACGCTTTGCTTGTATGCCATGCATTTATTGATATCTGTTAAAAACAATTGAACTTGCAAACAAGTATTTCCTGTAAATACACAGTGCATCAAACATTTTTCAAACACTTTGGGCCTCTATTAGAGTGTAAGACCCAACCCACTTGTACAGAAATATTTTGGGTCTCACTTATTGTATAAGTCCCTATGTACATTTTTAAATTCGGCGCGATCGTCGCCAGTTTAAAAATAAACCATCTGGGCCTCTCCTTGAGCTATAAGACCCATTCAAAACTTTTGGGCCTCTATTAGAGTGTAAGACCCAACCCCCTTTTAACCAAAAACAACTTGGGCCTCAGATATTGTATAAGCCCCTTTGCATTAAAAGATAATCTCGGCGCGATCGCCATTTTAAACGAAAAATCATCTGGGCCTACCCCCGTGTTATAAGCCCCAGTATTTTTCTTTAAAACTTTTTGGGCCTCTTGAGAGAGTGTAAGACCCATCCCTTTGTACAGAAAACCTTTTTGGGCCACAGTCACTTGTATAAGTCCCTCTGTACAAATTCAAACAGTGCGCTCACTGATAAAACCCTGGGCCTCTCCTTGAGCTGTAAGCCCCAAATCTTTCTTTTTCAAAGCACTTTCTCCTTTGATTTTGAAATATACTATTGTTTTCAATCTTTCTTTGTTGAACAACTAACCAAACAGCATGGAAGCTCTACAACCGAGTAAGTGTTTATCCGCTTTCATTTACCGCTTTCATATACATATAACTGTATTGTGGGGCTGTTTCGTTGTAAGTCTTCTTTCATAAACTCATATCAACTGTGTAATAATAGTATAGATATTTAGAGTTTCCCCGACAACTACGTCTAGCATTAAGCCCGTTGATCACTCTTAAATAGTCAAAACTAGATCCTCATAGGATTACCAGACACAGTCTTCCCTCCTCTTGGGGTTAAACAATATGGAGACATGAAAGGCATCATTCTCGGTGAACCCTTTCATAGACTGTCACTCGTAGAAGTTTTCAAAGAAACTCTATTCCCCAGAGATGATCTTTTCTCCGTGAATGGCATCTCTTGAGTTTCTTCCAAATTCTCGGACTTTCCTGGCTTGATCTATTCTCGGTGAATGGCATGTCTTGAACTTCTCGGGGTTTGGGGACCCACAGGCTTCTTAAAAGCACTTGTCAAGAAACTCTACTCCCCAGAGATGATCTTTTCTCAGTGAATGGCATCTCTTGAGTTTCTTCCAAATTCTCGGACTTTTCTGGCTTGATCTATTCCTCGTGAATAGCCTGTCTTGAATTTCTCAGGGTTTGGGGACCCACGGGCTTCTTAAAAGCATCGGCCTCCTCTTGGGCATTGTTCAAGGACCCGCAGGCTTCCTAAAAGCATCCCCGCCTCCTCTTGGGCTTAGTACAAGGACCCATCGGCTTCTTAGAAGTATTCACAGCCTCCTCTTAGGCTTCGTATAGTGATATCTTCCTCCGGGAATGATAGCCTCCTCTTGGGCTTAGTACAAGGACCCGTCGGCTTCTTAAAAGTTTCCAGCCTCCTCTTGGGCTTCGTACAAATTGTCCCGACGACCTCCTAGAGGTATAGGAATAGAACTTAGTCATCTTCATAGAACAGTCCTTTCAAAAAGTCTACTATTGTTTCTCAAAGCATAGTATAAAAGATGAAACTCTAGACACAGACAGTCTAATTTCCTTGAGTCTCAAAGACATTCTCAAGTGACCCCTTCAAAAATAGGAAGGAAACCCGTAGACTCGGACAGTCTCAATACTATTTGGATTTCCCGTTTCCTCAAAGACAAGGAAATATCCCTGATCCTCGAATCAAATCCTTGAGTACAATATTGCTCATATAAGAACTGATTTTCTCTTTTAAAATTAGTATACTGGACCTGTCACTCAACTGAAACAACACCATAGCCTCCTCTTGGGCTTTGTACAATGATTCTCCCCAGCGGAGTCAAACAACGTTTAGCCTCTCTCTCGGGCTTTGTACGAGACACAAAAGAGACTCCCTCGTTGAATCAATCACCCCTTTCGCCTCAATATCAGGCTTTATACGAGATACAAAAAGGTTCTTATTGAGCCAAATAAATTTTAGCCTCCATCTCGGGCTTCGTACGAGATACAAAAACTCTCTTGTTGAGTCAAATAGCCTCCATCTCGGGCTTTATACGAGATACCAAAAGATTCCCTCGTTGAATTAAAACCTTTTAGCCTCTCTCTCGGGCTTTGTACGAGACACATATTAGCCTCCTCTTAGGCTTTGTATAAGAAAACCATTGGTTGATCCAATCAACCTTTTAGCATCAAAGTTGTGCCTCGTTCACAGTACACAAACATCAACAACTCCTTCCCCTTCATCTAATCGCTGTAAGCGGCAAGCCTCTGGATCATCTATATCCATGCCACTGTCCCTCTTTTAGCATGAGAAATTCCTAGGGAAAAATAACATTGCTCTACACTGAGTTAAAGTCTTCTCCTTTAGGTTGGAAATCCCCTATAAAGGAAATTATGGCATTGCCGGATTCACACATCCTGGTTAAAGTAAGTCTCCTTTATAAACAGTTGTGACGTACAACCCCCTCTTTAGAGATGACAAATTCTCTCTAAAGTCAACACCCTTCTTGCTTCACATCTTGGGCTTTAAACAAGATACAAATAGACTCTTTAGCTTCATGTCTTGGGCTTTGAACAAGATACAAACTACCTTTAGCTTCACGTCTTGGGCTTTGAACAAGACACCAAAACAACCATTTCCTCCCATAGAATAGGAGGAACTACGAACGCTCTGATTTCCCTGTTTCGGTAAACGAGAATACGTATGCATAAGATTGAAAGAAAAATCTTAGCGAGCACACTAATCAAAAACCCAAAATCCCATACTTTTATACATCCTTCCTAACATCTTAACCCCCCACCAATTAACCGAACACCACTTTTAAAAAAATAAACCCAATAGAGACCCCGAATCTTTGTAGCATCTGTAAACCAACAGTTTTGACTGTTTAACCTCAGTTTGCAAGCAGGGTTAATTTGAGACATCTATTTCCCTTCCTTCATCAGCTTTAATAGGATAAAAAATGAATCGAGCTGTAGACACCAAAGAGCGATAGCGCTTCGCAACCGCGTCCAAAATCGATCGCTACAGAAAAAATGGCGACTTCACTGGGGAAAGCGCGATTCTGCTGGGGACGTGTCATTAGGATCTATCTCACCTTTGTAGCGAGATTTTGTTCTCTTCCCATCTATTAGGTGGAAACTTTAAAAGTGGCGCCCACCGTGTGGCCTTCTAACCTTTTTTCTCTTCTCTTGTGTGAAAACCACAGATTGGGGCTTCCGCCGGGGAACCCATTTTCTATCAGGAACATAGGATTCATAGCTTTAAAAGGTCTAGGACTTTAGGACGAATATATATACTGCTTTTCCTAATTGCTATACCTGTTTATTTTTTCTGCTAATGGGAATGCGTGTGATGTCGCATGCGGAAAGATTGAGTATACACTTAAGATAAGTGATGGCGATGAGTCGATTATCAACCTCAGTGGAGGCTGACCAATGCAACCCATTCCCTCTCATAGGCAATGGGCCGATTGTGACGTTTGAGAAGCTGATGAGCCAACCCTTTTGTAGTGCGGAAACTATCGGAAATAGTTGTTACGCGATACTACCCTCATTTGAGGCTGGTGATCTATTCTCGGTGAATGGCACTTACTCTAAGATTGCTCTACAACTCGCTGGCGATCCGCTTGTTGTTCTGCTTTCCTGGGAGGAGCTGATGATTTTGAGTACAGGTACAAAAATCACCCTAGTATAAACCTTTGGGGATGGGTAGAGCCTTGACTTCATGACAACGACCCTTTGACCCCATGTTTTTTCTATGTTTTTGTGTGCTGCATTCATGCATTCATTTAAAAAAACATTAAAACAAAAAAAAAATTCTCTTCTAGTCTCTCTGTTTTTCAAATTAAACTAAGACTGTGATTACAAATATCAGAGAAAAAGGATTGCGCTAATGGATTACGGTAGAAGGAGAACTCATAAGTACACCTTCAAGGTTCCAAAACTAGAGGATTTGAGAGGTTTGGCAAGAATGATCACAAACCAAGAGGCCTTCAGAGCCAAGTATGGAGGTCTGCTACCTCTATTAAGGGTCCATGTGATTGAGGGAATCATGGATGCGCTCATTCAGTTCTACGATCCGGTCTATCATTGCTTTACATTCCCGGATTATCAACTAGCACCAACGCTGGAGGAATATTCTCATCTGATTGATTTACACATCACTGATCGAGCTCCATTTTCTGGACTGGAAGAAATTCCAAAGAATTAGACCATTGCAAGAGCAATTCATTTGGACGAGTCTGAGGTCAGGATTCACATGACTACCAAGGGTGGCATACAAGGTTTGCCAGCCCAGTTTCTGACAAAGAAAGCTCTGTACTTCGCTAGTATAGGGAACGGGACTGCTTTTGAAAGCATCTTTATTTTACTCACCTATGGATTATTTCTGTTGCCCAACATTAATAACTTCGTCGATATCAACGCTATTAAGGTTTTTCTCATTGGAAACCCTGTGCCGACTTTGCTCGTAGATGCGTATCATTCTGTACACTTGGGGAATTTGTACAACGGAGGGGAGATCATATGTTGTGTACCTCTGCTTTATAAATGGTTTATCTCCCATTTACCTAAGTCTGCTACTTTCTGGGATCATAAGAGTGCCTTACGTTGGTCACAGAAAATCATGTCTCTCACCAACTCTGATATAGATTGGTGCAATAGGATTTATGATGGAATCAGGATCATTGACCATTGTGGAAACTTCCCCAACGTACCCCTTATAGGAATTAAGGGAGGAATCAACTATTATCCGATATTGATTCGCCGTCAGTTTGGATACCCGATGAGGTACGTTCCCTGGAATGCTCATCTGGAAGGTCTTTTCTTCAAGGAAGGAGAAAGTGACAGGGCACTAAAGATGGAAATAGTGCACGCTTGGAAACACGTTCATAAGAAAGGACGGGAGTCTCTAGGAAAATCGGACTGTGTCTTGGTGGAGCCTTATCTCCACTGGGTACAAACTAGAGCTCTCAAGCTAAAGATGCCTTATCCTCGTCATGGAGTTCTTCCACCGAGGGAGTCTGTCATGTACTTCATGACCGAGACTGAAAAGCTTCAGGTTACTCTCAATAAAGTTCAACGGGAGAGGAGGTATTGGAAGAACAAGTACCGCACCCTTGACATAGAGTGCATCAAAATACAACAATTACTGAAAGAAAAGGACACTCTGATTGAAATTTTGGAGCAACATGCTGTAGAGAATCAGGATGACCAAAGGAATTTGCTCACTCCTTTCACCTGGCAAAGGAATGACGACCGACAACAGCCCAAGAGCCCCGGTCAAAGAAAAGGAAGATACCAGAATCAGCACCCGAGTTCTCTCGGGACCCATTAGCTTAGGTTTCTGTTTCTGCACTTTGTAATCTACTGTATTTTCGTTTCCACAATCCTTTGAATTTCAATAAAAAGGGGTTTCCCCACCGTTTGATATTTGCAATCTAATTGTCAAAGTTTATTTTGATTAAACCAAAAATAAAATTAATATAATCATTGCATTCATCATTCTTACATCGCGTATTCTTCTTACCTACGAATCTCAGTTTGTGTCTCGATTCTAGAGTCAAACTGTCTCATTCGTATAATACTAGGGCCAATCGTCAGAAAAAGATGGATGATCTTGAGGAAGAAAACAAAGAGTTGAAAGAAGAGATCGACGCTCTGAGAGAGGATATGGGAAAGCTTCATAACGACATGCAAGCCATGGTAGAAGCTCAGCTACAAAGGACTGTGATCTCGGAGATCACCTCAACGCCCATAGTGGAGAAGTATGATCCTAGGTATCAAATGTCGAAGGACCATCCTTGGGGCATGCCTGTTAACTATATCCCGGAAGGATATGTTCCGCCGATCACTGAAGGTCAGGGAATCATAACAGATGCCACTGGTCCTGAAGGTTACAAACTTCGGGAAAGCAAAGATGCCAGGGGCATACTGAAGACTCCTGAAGGTTACAAACTTCGGGAAACGCCAAGATTCACTGCCGTAGTCACGGTACCACCCCCTGTGGTGCACACTGTCCCAGAAGGGCAGATTTCACAGATACCTTCTGGTAAAAAGGAAACTATGTTTGACCGAATGGATGAATTCCAGGAATAGTTCTTGGAAATGCAGAAGGAACTGCAAGCCATCCGCGGTCAGGATTTATTTGGAAAGGATGCCGCAGACCTTTGTCTGGTCCCCAATGTGAAAGTTCCGCACAAATTTCAAGTGCCCAACTTTGAAAAATACAAGGGTAACTCTTGCCCTCAGAGTCACTTAGTGATGTACGCTCGGCGAATGTCAGTTCAGACTGAGAATCAGGACCTACTGATTCACTACTTTCAGGATAGTTTAACCGGTGCCGCATTAAAATGGTACATGGGTTTAAACCGTGCTACGATTAGCACATTCAGAGATCTTGGTACTGCCTTCGTCCAACAATACAAATATAATTTGGACATGGCACCGGACAGAGATCAACTCAGATCAATGTCAAAAAAGGACAAGGAAACCTTTAAGGAGTACGCCCAGAGATGGCGTGAAATTGCCGCTAAGATTTGTCCACCTCTTGAGGAAAAAGAGATGACAAAGATTTTCTTAAAAACCTTAAGCTCATTTTACTATGACAGAATGGTTGCCAGTGCGCCCAGTGACTTCACCGAGATGGTGGGCTTGGGAGTTCGTCTTGAGGAAGCCGTCCGAGAAGGACATTTGGCAAAAGACGTTGAACCATCAAGCAGTACAAAACGATACGATAGTGCTCTCCCTAAGAAAAAAGAGCAGGATATCGGAAATATCTCTCTCGAAAAGCAAAGGCGACGTTATCAACCGGTAGCAGCTGTAACTCCTGTAATCAGCCCTGCGCCTATTCCTACGTATCAACCTCAGGTTGCGCAAAGCCAACCTAATCAGCAAAGGACACAGCAGCCTCTTCAGCAGGCTCGTCCTCCATACAATAACAACCGTACAACACGACCATCAGGGTTTGATCCTATACCCATTTTGTACGCAGAACTATTTCGGTTACTACTGGCTAAGGGGCACATCCAGACTAAGTCTCCTCTTACAGTACCGGAAAATCCGCTTTTTTGGTTTAAGGTGGATCAGACATGCCCTTATCATCAAGGAGGATCAGGGCATAACATAGAGAATTGTCTTAATTTCAAATCTGACGTGCAAAAGCTCGTTAGGAGCGGGCTCTTATCTTTCAAAGATACGAATCCTAATGTTCTCACGAACCCGCTGCCTCAACACGAGAAAGCTGCAGTCAACCTGATAGAGGGAGAGTCTAACAATGTTTATCAAATTCACGATGTACTCTTATTGAGGACCAATCTGGTCAAGATGCATTGTAGACAGAGTGGATGTGGCCATGTGCCACCTCATAATTATCATCAATGTGATGTCTGCTCTAAAAACAATCAAGGATGTTCTGTAGTGCAAGCAGCTCTACAGGAACAGATGGATCTCGGATGGATCCAAGAGCACCGAGTTCGTGGAGTTAACATGGTTTACACGAATTCTAACATCATTCAGAACCACGACATCCGTGTGATGAATGCCAACTTGGTGGCAATGTACTCAAGGCAAAGCCAGTATCATAATCTGCCGCGGCACGATTACAGTTCGTGTCTGACTTGCTCGGTAAACAAATAGGGATGCTCTTTTATACAAGAGGGCCTCCAGCGTCAGATGGGTCTTGGATGGATCCAAGACTACCATGATGGGAACCCTTATCAGATCAACATGGTTCAGATCTTCGATATTCGCGTGATGAATACCAATCTGGTAGAGTTACATGCTGAGCAGGTCCGACTCAGATTCTTAATATCACACGATTATCAAAGCTGTAAAGCAGGTTGCGAAAACGATCGAGGTTGTACCCTTGTCCAGGAGGCACTTCAGCACTTGTTAAATCATTGGTGGGTGCCAATCTATATGGATGAAGATACTCAGCAGATTAGTATCAGTAACAGGAATCCTACTCGACGTCAAAGTCAGGATGTCCGATCTATGGAAGCTAACCTAGTGAGGTTACATTTTATTCAAAGTGGGCGTGGCCAGGTGCCACCACACAATTATGACCGTTGTAGTGTCTGTTCAGAAAGTAACCAAGGATGTTACCTTGTGAGAGCAGCTCTTCAGGGTCAGGTGGATCGTGGAGAGATTCGTCCATATCCGGGTTCTGGACCCATCAACTGGACGCCGAACTACCTTGCCAATCAAGTCGAGGATGTTGTCATAATCTCTGGTCGTCACCAGACCAGGGATGTTTTTGCCATCATCCCTCTGCTTGACGAATCTAGAATTCCCAACCGAGAATGGATCGAGATTACTTATGATGGTCAGAAAAATCAGAAGGTTCCCATAGTCATCTATCTGTCGGGACCACTACCGTATGAATCAGCTAAGGCGATCCCTTACAAATACGGTGCAACAATAGTTGAAAATGGAAAGGAAGTTCCATTACCCTCCGTCGTGAATATTGCAGACATCAGTCGTGTAACACGGAGCGGTCGAATCTTCAACCGAGGAGTTGGAGAACCTAACAAGGAAAAGGAACTCCAGACAGAAGCTCCCGATCCATCAGTCAGTCAATCCAGTAATCCCGACCTTTTGAAAAATAATGATGAGATGCTGAAGCTCATCCAAAGGAGTGAATATAACATTGTTAATCAGCTGTTACAAACTCCTTCAAAGATCTCAGTATTATCACTGTTACTCAGTTCAGAAGCCCACAGGGAGGCTCTACAGAAAGTCTTGGAGCAAGCCTTTGTGGAACAGGATGTAACAATCAGACAGTTCGATAGCATTGTCTCTAACATCACTTCCTGCAATAATTTGGGATTTAGTGATGAGGAATTACCCGAAGAGGGTCGCCGTCATAACATGGCGCTCAACATTACAGTTAACTGCCAGGACGATGCTTTAGCCAGCGTATTGGTAGACACAGGGTCAGCCCTGAATGTTATGCCGAAGTCCACCTTGATGCAATTATCATTCAAAGGCCCTCCGATGAGAATCAACGAGGTCGTCGTCAAAGCATTTGACGGATCTAGAAAAACAATTATCGGCGAAGTCGATCTTCCCATAACTATCGGTCCTCACACTTTCCAAGTCACTTTCCAGGTCATGGACATCCGGGAAACATACAGTTGTTTATTAGGAAGACCTTGGATACATCAGGCTGGAGCGGTCACTTCGACCCTCCACCAAAAGCTAAAGTTCGTTCAGAACGATCAACTTGTCACAGTCTTTGGAGAACAGGCCTTGCTCGTGAGTAACTTATCGTCATCTACTTGTGTAGAACCCGAGGAGGTTATTGGGACGCAGTTCCAAGCGCTGTCGGTGGGAAAGGACAATCAATCCCAAGGAGGAACCTTGATTTCCTCGTACAAATATGCTATCAAAGCGGTCGAGAGTACCGATACAACCGGATTGGGACAACTTATCATTCCTACTAGCAATACAACAAAGAAGGGTCTTGATTTTTCTGCAACTTGTACCCGGACAGATGCTAACGATGAAAGTCTTCATCCCATTCAGAACTTCTTCCACAGTGGAGGTTTTCTTCACCCAGTGTCTCAAGCAGTCCATGCTATCAATAAGGAAGATCCCTCGGACACAGATGAAGAATGGAAGTCCTATCTTAATAAGGACGGTTATATGTCTCAGGATGAAGCGTAAACTCCTTTTTGCTTTCCTACAGAGAGTCCGAGATTTATACCCAGGTCAACATCGAAATGATATACGGGGATTGTGATCCGGAAGGATGCCGTGCTCCGCCAAATTCATTAGAGGAAGACACTCCGATGAAAGACAACTTTGACCTCAATTACTATGGCCCGATGGATGGTCTGCCACTGTGGCAACCTTATCCAGGAGACTTGGGGCAAGAGAGTCAGCCGAACAATGAAAATTAGCTGACCGTCATTAAACAGAATACCTGTGTCCCCACCATGTCATGGGATCAACACTCAGGTCATTCAGAAACTACTCAACATGACGATGAATTTGCAACGTTTGTAGGACTGGAATTCATCAACTATGATTTACCCGAGGTCAACGTCATCGAGAGAGATGACCCCTCCAGTTCCAGGAAAGTATGGGACACCCTGGGACAACCAAGTGGAAAATACGACTATATGGTCAAGTACACCGCTCCCGAAAGCTCTCGTATCAGGCTCGAAGATATCCAGCCAACTGGATGAGGAGATACAACTGAGAGCACAAATGCTATGCAAAATACAACAGAGGAATCCTCCTATGACAATTCTGCCTGGGAGACATATTCCAATGATCCTGCTCCACCAGAAATCAGTGTTATTTCTGAAGACAAATCAAGGAAGGTGCCAAACTTTGTGATTCACCGAGGAGTTCGCTGCCAATGGGTTGTTGTCGATGTTCCGAAGGTCGTTCGCCAGTCAAAGTAATTGCCATTTTTAACCTTTCACCCTGCCCAGGTGAAACGGATGTTTTGATAGGGCTCGCTTTCTGTAAATTTTCCCTCTTCGCTCCGCCCAAAGCGACAGAGTTTTGTTTTATAGGGCTGTAGTTTCAAGGATCGACTTGTTCATTAATAAAATAACGTCGCTCTGTAATTTCCGCATTAATTGCTGTTTTCTCTTTTTGCTTTTTCAGAAAATGGTAATCCTAAAAAACAATTCAATAATAAAAACAAGCAGTAATAAAAAAATACACTGCACACACTCGCATTTTCTCTATCTCTTCTAAACACGAATCATCATGTCATGCATATTGCTTGTTTTAACCCCGTTGAAACATACGATCCGATGCCTTCTCCCGACTTTGAGTTCCCGGTATTTGGGGCTGAAGAAGAAGTTGACAACGAAATTTCAGAAGAGATCTCTCGACTACTCAGACAGAAGGAAAGGTCTATTGAACCTCACAAAGAGCTGTTGGAAACGGTAAACTTGGGTTCAGAAAAAGAGAGAAAATAAATCAGGATAGGGGCACTGCTCAGTCCAACTGCCAGAGAGGGTTTGATAAAGCTTCTCAAAGAATTCCCCGATGTATTTGCTTGGTCCTATCAGGATATCCCAGTGTTGGATACCAGCATCGTGGAACATCACTTACCGTTAAGATCGGAATGTTCGCCAGTAAAGCAAAGGTTGAGACGAACTCACCCAGACATGGCCATCAAAATCAAAGAGGAGGTGCAGAAACAGATCGACGCAGGTTTCCTCGCTACATCTGAATATCCTCAATGGTTAGCCAACATCGTACCCGTTTCCAAAAAGGACGGAAAGGTCAGAATGTGTGTTGATTACAAGGATCTGAACAAGGCAAGTCCAAAGGACGACTTTCCTTTACCGCACATTGACATGCTGGTAGACAGCACAACAAAGTTCAAAATTTTCTCCTTCATGGATGGATTCTCGGGCTATAACCAGATCAAAATGGCGCTGAAAGACATGGAGAAAACTTCGTTCATTACCCCATGGGGGACCTTTTGTTATAAGGTAATGTCGTTCGGTTTGAAGAACGCCGGGGCAACCTATCAAAGGGCCATGACTTCTCTTTTTCATGACATGATACACAAGGAAATAGAGGTATATGTCGATGACATGATTGCAAAATCTAAGACAGAAGAGGAGCATGTGACCCACCCGTCGAAACTATTCGAGCGTTTGAGGAAGTACAAACTCCGCTTGAATCCCAACAAGTGCACCTTCGGTGTCCGTTCAGGGAACTTCTTAGGGTTCATCGTCAGCCAGAAAGGGATTGAGGTCGATACTGACAAGGTCAAGGCCATTCGAGAAATGCCTTCTCCGAAAGCTGAAAAACAAGTCAGAGGATTCTTGGGACGTTTGAACTACATCTCCAGATTCATATTCCTTATGACCGCCACGTGTGCGCTGATTTTCAAATTACTCAAAAAGAACCAGGATTGCGTTTGGTCAGAAGATTGCCAAACCGCTTTCGACGGTATTAAGGAATACCTGTTGAATCCGCCGATCCTATCACCTCCAGTGGAAGGAAGACCACTGATCATTTACCTCACAGTCCTGGAGGACTCAATGGGATGTGTACTTGGCCAACAAGACAAAACCAAAAGGAAGGAGTCTGCCATTTACTATCTAAGCAAGAAATTCACCGACTGTGAGACTCGGTACACGATGCTTGAGAAAACTTGTTGCACTTTGGCTTGGGCAGCCAAACGTCTTCGCCAATACATGATTCGTCACACTACTTGGTTAATCTTCGAAATGGATCCAATCAAGTATGTCTTTGAAAAGCCTGCTCTCACAGGAAGGATTGCCCGTTGGCAGATGTTATTATCAGAATATGACATAGAGTACCACGCTCAGAAAGCTGTTAAGGGAAGTATTTTAGCCGATCATTTGGCTCATCAACCGATTGACGATCAAGAATCAATCGAGTTCGACTTCCCAGACGAAGATGTCATGTACCTAAAAATGAAAGATTGCGATGAACCGTTACCCAGTGAAGGGCCAGAACCAGGTTCCCAATGGGGACTTATCTTTGATGGAGCAGTTAATCATTATGGAAACGGAATTGGGGCAATCATTGTTACCCCTCAGGGTACCCACATTCCTTTCACTACCAGACTTACGTTCAAATGTACGAACAATGAGGCCGAATACGAAGCTTGCATCATGGGTCTCGAAGAAGCGATTGATTTAAGGATCAAAAACTTGGACGTATATGGCGATTCAGCCTTGGTTATCAATCAGATAAAAGGAGATTGGAACACATACCAATCAGGATTGATTCCCTACAAAGACTATGCGAGAAGGTTGTTACCTTTCTTCAACAGAGTTGAGTTTCATCACGTCCCTCGTAATGAGAATCACATGGCTGATGCATTAGCCACTCTCTCTTCCATGATTAGTGTAGGTCAATGGACTGACCTACCTAAGATCGACATAATGCGCCTAGAAAGGCCCGCTTACATCTTCATGATTGAAGCAGTCATAGATGACAAACCTTGGTATCACGATATCAAATGCTTCCTTCAGAAACAAGAGTACCCATTTGGGGCACTCAGAAAAGACAGGAAAACCCTCAGAAGGCTGGCTGGAAGCTTCTTCTTGAGCAGTGACACTCTTTATAAGAGAAATTTTGACTTGGTCTTGCTCCGATACGTAGACAGACCAGAAGCAGACATGCTTATGAAAGAAATTCATGAAGGGTCCTTTGGCACTCATGCCAACGGACACACAATGGCGAGAAAAATTCTAAGAGCAGAGTACTATTGGTTGACAATGGAATCTGACTGCTACAAGTACATGAGGAGGTGTCACAAGTGTCAGATATACTCCGACAAAATTCATGTACCGCCATCGCATCTCAAAGTTCTTTCTTCCCCGTGGCCTTTTTCCATATGGGGAATCGACATGATTGGCTTGATCGAACCTAAGGCTTCAAACGGACATCGGTTCATCCTGGTAGCCATTGACTATTTAACCAAGTGGGTCGAAGCAGCGTCGTACGCTAATGTAACCCGACAAGTGGTGGTCCGATTTATAAAAAACAATATCATCTGCCGTTATGGTGTTCCGAGCCAGATCATTACAGATAATGTATCTAACTTGAACAACAAGATGATGAAAGAGTTGTGCGTTGAGTTCAAGATCGAACACCATAACTCATCTCCATACCGACCCAAGATGAACGGAGCGGTAGAAGCAGCTAACAAGAACATCCAGAGGATTGTTCAAAAGATGGTTGTAACCTACAAGGACTGGCACGAGATGCTACCCTTTGCTCTTCACAGTTATCGAACATCTGTCTGCACTTCAACAGGGGCAACCCCTTTCTCTTTAGTATATGGCATAGAAGCAGTTCTCCCCATAGAAGTAGAGATCCCATCAATCCTGGTATTGATGGAAGCTAAGCTTTCAGAAGCTGAATGGTGTCAAAGTCGACACGACGAGTTAAACCTGATCGAAGAGAAGCGAATCACGGCACTATGCCACGGTCAGTTGTATCAATAGAGAATGAAGAAGGCGTTCGACAAAAAGGTCCGACCTCATGTCTTCAGGAAAGGAGACCTCGTGCTCAAGAAGATACAATCGTTTCTCACTGACTCTCGGGGTAAATAGACCCCAAATTATGATGGCCCTTATATGGTCACGAAAGCTTTCTCAGGCGGTGCCTTGAGACTTGCAACCATGGATGGAGAGGAATCTGCCTACCCCACGAATGTTGATGTAGTCAAGAAATACTTCGCCTAAAAAAAAAACAAAAAAAACGTCTCGGTGGATTGAAAACCCGAAAGGGCGATCCAGGCAAAAGTTAGAGACATGAAAAAAATCATCCCGATGGATTGGAAATATCAAAGTACAATCCAGGCAAAAATTAGGGATAATGGCAAGTAACTATGTTCAACAGAGGCAAGTCCCTCAGCAGCAGTTACATCATCCATCGGAGGAAAACTCCAGTCAAGGTCATCTTCGACAGAAGCTCAGGATGTCCCGAATTCAAAGTTGGTAGAAGGATAGTGGTCGTTATGTTTCAACGTAGCCCTTTTCCCTGTAAATTACCATTTTCTAGCTTTGTATATACTCTTTGGAATCACGCGTTTGGCTGATCTCCATCTTATCAATAAAATTTGAGCCCTTGTGCTTTTGTTTGTAATTCTCATTTGTTTTAGCTTTACAGAACGACATTTTAACATGCTCAACGATTCTTGAAAAAAAACAAAAATGAATTTACTTGTAAAACTTTTTATGCTTTTAAAATAAAGATGGCAATTTCTTTTGACTGTTGAACATCAAAAGAGCATCAACCGCTTCTCCAGAAGTAAGCGAACTTCAAATTGCAGAATCAAAGTACTCCTCCTACGCTAGTGTGCCTGAATGAAGGATCAACAGTGTCGGATGCGACTATTCCATCTGACATCATCGGCCGAGTTCTTATCTCCTAAGCCCGATCAACGGTATTCCCCGCAGGGATTATCTCTCCTAAGCAAGGCAGAATTGCTATCTTGAACCAAGTGATACCTTTCATCTCCAGCAGTGGCCGAGTATCCAGTCGTGTTCATCCGTTAGTCTGTGTGTTGTGTTAAGTCTTTGTCAGCATATACATACATACATCATGCATTATTGATTTACATTTGCATTCATATTGCATCACTATCACTCTAGTCGGTCTTGTCCCCTAGTGATAACAGTCTTCTCAATTGAGTTGCCAGTTCTTGCCTCGTCAGGAAACGCTGCGTTTGAACAATCTCGCCTCCGGTGTATCTCTGGATTAGAGTCAGCACTCAACCATTTTGATAACTTGAACCTCTGAAAAGCCAGAGAAGCTTTCCACAAATGTAACTCTTCGCCATTGAAGATGATATCCTTGCTTTCCCAGATTAAAGAAAAATCCCCAAAGAAAGCCTCCTAAGCAGAGATTTGGCAGTACAGCTGCCTTTCTCCGAAAGACTGCTGATGAAAAGGTCATCAGCACCTCAAAATTGGAGCCCATCATATGGCATTTCTCCGGGAAGATCCCGAAAAAGTATGATGTAAGACCCCAAGCGGAAGCAGTCTCCCAAGAGGCTCATTTTCCCCAGATAGAGTCGGCAAACGGCGTCTCCCATAGAGAAGTTTGTGTACCTCTACAACTCAGACGATTGGGTTCCCCAGCAAGTCTGACGTCAAAACTTTCTCCACTCAAATGGCATCTCCCCAAGAAAATCCGGCGATAAGTTTGAAGAAAACCGCTACAGATAGCGTTCCTTGTCAATAAAGTTTATTGACAAAAGAAACTGAGACCAGTTCCTTGGTAGGAAACCAGGATCGAGGGGAAGTTTAAACTAGAAACTAAGACCAGTTCCTTGGTAGGAAACCAGGATCGAGGGGAAGTTTAAATCAGAAACTAAGACCAGTTCCTTGGTAGGAAACCAGGATCGAGGGGAAGTTTAAATCAGAAACTAAGACCAGTTCCTTGGTAGGAAACCAGGATCGAGGGGAAGTCTACCTTTTCTAAACATCATTGCTTAGCAAAAGAAGATGAATGCGCAAGCTGCCATTCATAGCCATCAAAATTTCAGGTATTCCGATATTTAATCCTCTTGCACCCTGAATGCCCGAATACCTTCGTCATTCACACCTTCGGGTCCAAGAAGATTAAATAGGGGCATCTGTCATACCCCAAATTTTGACCACCCGTTGTCAAAACCTGATTGTATTTTCACTTTGTGTCGTCTGCATATCATATCATCTTTTTCTGTGTGCATATCGTTTGAATTTTCTGTCAGAAGTATATGCAATGAAATCTCCGTCTTTTCTGGTTAATTGTGCGAAAAATCGATGAACGGACGTGTTTTTCAATTAAACTCGCAAATGTCCATTATTCATCTATCTTTCACATGATTTAATCGATACCCCATTTTTTTGTTTTATTTTCACATATTAAAATAAAAAAATGAATTAAATGATAACAAAAAAAGTATATATATATATATATATATATATATATATATATATATATATATATATATATGTATTTCATTTTCTTTTTTTTTAATAAATATAGTTTGTTTTATGTTATCCATGAAAGAAAAAAAATAAAAAAAAAATAATATGTATGAGTATTTGTTTTTTTCTCTCACGCCACTTTATGTATATAGTGTGTATTTATTTTTGATATATGTCTGAGTAATAGTGTGTATTTATTTTTGATATATTCAAAATTTTTGTAAATTCATAATTTGTTTTAAATATAAGTTTGTTTTTATGAGTTTTGTTTTAATTGAAAATTTGTTTCTTATGAGACAAACCATATAACCTTGTCTCCTTGACTCATTTTCACTAGCCAATTACAAAAGAGGCTTGAAAACATTTTCTTACATACATTAAATTCTTAACAAACTTTGAAAACTTTTGGTAAAGATTCATCATTCTCGTTGAAGCCTGAAGGCCAAGTTTGAACTTTGGATAAAACTTTGAATTTCACATTTTTTTATCATTCTTACTATCTTCATTCACAAGTCATCTTTGCCTATAAATAGAGCTTTGAAGCTCTTTCTAAATTGCACCAACAAGTATTAACTTGTTCTTTTCTTACTCTCATATTTTTCTTTTGATGAAAGCATAGAAAAAATGTAAAAAAATGGCACATATACACAAGGGGTATCACGCCCTTTCACCATTATTTTCTCGCTTACAAAATGTTCACATACACATTTTCATAAACATATTTTTCTGTTACATCACTACATACTAATTAAGTGCAGAATTTTTCTGATAAAACATGGTAAAACATGATAAGTTTGTTACAATTAACTCTTGCTGCTAATTGATGCTATCACAACCTGCTGCACCTTCAATTTCTCACTCACACAAACCTGTAGAATAAGAACAGCAACAACAATTTTCACAGTTGATACAACAGTTCAAGAATAAAACAGGAGTTAAAACTAGAAATAAAAAAGAACCTGTTACAACAGATGACAGCAACATCTCAAATTCATTTTTATTTTCATCATTTTCTGTTTTCAAAAATTCTGAATGACGTAAAACTTACAAGTTTTATTCTCTGCTAATTCTGTTTTGTATTTTTTCAGGAAAGTTCAATGCAACATCAGAAAATAAAAATCAATATAACAGCAGAAAATCCAGTTTCAATAATTTATGAGAAGAAGAAGAGGAAACAACAACAATTTCATACTTAAACAGGTTTGAATCCATGAAGGAGAAAGGAAGAAAACTCACGACTTTTGCAGAGCCAGAACAAAAAATTTCGACGCCGACGTTGCCGATACGCTCGAAACTCATTCACGTTGATCCAACACGCAACAACAATAGGATTAGCAATTTCAACATCATCATCAATTGACAGAAAACAAAGAGAAGAAGAGATAATCACTTATCTCATTCAAAATCGCGCCGGAGAAGAGCTCCACCATCCTTTGAAATCTCCGCGCCACCCTCATCAAATCGACTCCGTGAACTGAACGAAGGGAGTCGAATCACCACGCTAACTAGTCAGACACGGATTTTGCCGCTACTAGGGAGGAATCGTCGCCGAAAATTGCGAATGATCGGCCGATTGAGGGCAGACGGAGGGTTCCATAAGGGAGAAGCTTCATCGTAGGTTTTTCTCCGTTCCCCAATTTTATCTGATAACTCCAATCGTCCTCACCCTCTTTTAATTAGTGTTTTATTCATTTTTGTTTTAATATTTTTGAGCAAAAATGAATTGGGCTTAGCCCATTTGATAGATCTCTATCTACACCATATTTCACAAATGCACCCACCAACTTCTATAAATTATTTGTTTAATTTTATTGTTAAATAGTTAATTATTAATTACTTAGTGTATTAATATTAATTAATTTTTCACTAAATATTCTTAACATAATAAATTTGGGTGCCAATCGTTTAATTGTTGAGTCAATTATTTGATTCAATAATTCAATTCTAACCACTCGATGAGATCGAAGTCGTTTCTCGACGATCTCTGGTTTTCTCTACTTGTTTGTGGTTTTCCGTCTGATGCAGGAATTCTTAACTGATACCTCGATGTTTATTGAACGCTTAAAACTTCCTCCGACGCTTCTCTGCTTGCGTAGAAAAATTCACCGGTGTTCGGTAAACTCGAATTTAAACGCTTTGCTTGTATGCCATGCATTTATTGATATCTATTAAAAACAATTGAACTTGCAAACAAGTATTTCCTGTAAATACACAGTGCATCAAACATTTTTCAAACACTTTGGGTCTCTATTAGAGTGTAAGACCCAACCCACTTGTACAGAAATATTTTGGGCCTCACTTATTGTATAAGTCCCTCTGTACATTTTTAAATTCGACGCGATCGTCGCCAGTTTAAAAATAAACCATCTGGGCCTCTCCTTGAGCTATAAGACCCATTCAAAACTTTTGGGCCTCTATTAGAGTGTAAGACCCAACCCCCTTTTAACCAAAAACAACTTTGGGCCTCAGATATTGTATAATCCCCTTTGCGTTAAAAGAAAATCTCGGCGCGATCGCCATTTTAAACGAAAAATCATCTGGGCCTACCCTTGTGTTATAAGCCCCACTCTTTTTCTTTAAAACTTTTTGGGCCTCTTGAGAGAGTGTAAGACCCATCCCTTTGTACAGAAAACCTTTTTGGGCCACAGTCACTTGTATAAGTCCCTCTGTACAAATTCAAACAGTACGCTCACTGATAAAACCCTGGGCCTCTCCTTGAGCTGTAAGCCCCAAATCTTTCTTTTTCAAAGCACTTTCTCCTTTGATTTTGAAATATACTATTGTTTTCAATCTTTCTTTGTTGAACAACAAACCAAACAGCATGGAAGCTCTACAACCCAGTAAGTGTTTATCCGCTTTCATTTACCCCTTTCATATACATATAACTGTATTGTGGGGCAGTTTCGCTGTAAGTCTTCTTTCATAAACTCATATCAAATGTGTAATAATAGTATAGATATTTAGAGTTTCCCCGGCAACTACGTCTAGCATTAAGCCCGTTGATCACTCTTAAATAGTCAAAAGTAGATCCTCATAGGATTACCAGACACAGTCTTCCCTCCTCTTGGGTTTAAACAATATGGAGACATGAAAGGCAGCATTCTCGGTGAACCCTTTCATAGACTGTCACTCGTAGAAGTTGTCAAAGAAACTCTATTCCCCAGAGATGATCTTTTCTCCGTGAATGGCATCTCTTGAGTTTCTTCCAAATTCTCAGACTTTCCTGGCTTGATCTATTCTCGGTGAATGGCATGTCTTGAACTTCTCGGGGTTTGGGGACCCACAGGCTTCTTAAAAGCACTTGTTAAGAAACTCTATTCCCCAGAGATGATATTTTCTCCGTGAATGGCATCTCTTGAGTTTCTTCCAAATTCTCGGACTTTCTTGGCTTGATCTATTCCTCGTGAATAACCTGTCTTGAATTTCTCGGGGTTTGGGGACCCACGGGCTTCTTAAAAGCATCGGCCTCCTCTTGGGCATTTTTCAAGGACCCGTAGGCTTCCTAAAAGCATCCCCGCCTCCTCTTGGGATTAGTACAAGGACCCATCGGCTTCTTAGAAGTATTCACAACCTCCTCTTAGGCTTCGTATAATGATCTCTTCCTCCGGGAATGATAGCCTCCTCTTGGGCTTAGTACAAGGACCCGTCGGCTTCTTAAAAGTTTCCAGCCTCCTCTTGGGCTTCGTACAAATTGTCCCGACGATCTCCTAAAGGTATAGGAACAAAACTTAGTCATCTTCATAGAACATTCCTTTCAAAGAGTCTACTACTGTTTCTCAAAGCATAGTACAAAAGATGAAACTCTAGACACGGACAGTCTAATTTCCTTGAGTCTCAAAGACATTCTCAAGTGACCCCTTCAAAAATAGGAAGGAAACCCGTAGACTCGGACAGTCTCAATACTCTTTGGATTTCCCGTTTCCTCAAAGACAAGGAAAAATCCCTGATCCTCGAATCAAATCCTTGAGTACAATATTGCTCATATAAGAACTGATTTTCTCTTTTAAAATCAGTATACTGGACCTGTCACTCAACTGAAACAACACCATAGCCTCCTCTTGGGCTTTGTACAATGATTCTCCCCAGCGGAGTCAAACAACGTTTAGCCTCTCTCTCGGGCTTTGTACGAGACACAAAAGAGACTCTCTCATTGAGTTAATCACCCCTTTCACCTCAATCTCGGGCTTTATACGAGATACAAAAAGGTTCTTATTGAGCCAAATAAATTTTAGCCTCCATCTCGGGCTTCGTACGAGAAACAAAAACTCTCTTGTTGAGTCAAATAGCCTCCATCTCGGGCTTTATACGAGATACCAAAAGATTCCCTCGTTGAATCAAAACCTTTTAGCCTCTCTCTCGGGCTTTGTACGAGACACATATTAGCCTCCTCTTAGGGTTTGTATAAGAAAACCATTGGTTGATCCAATCAACCTTTTAGCATCAAAGTTGTGCCTCGTTCACAGTACACAAACATCAACAACTCCTTCCCCTTCATCTAATCGCTGTAAGCGGCAAGCCTCTGGATCATCTATATTCATGCCACTGTCCCTCTTTTAGCATGAGAAATTCCTAAGGAAAGATAGCATTGCTCTACACTGATTTAAAGTCTTCTCCTTCAGGTTGGAAATCCCCTATAAAGGGAATTATGGCATTGTCGGATTCACACATCCCGGTTAAAGTAATTCTCCTTTATAAACAGTTGTGAAGTACAACCCCCTCTTTAGAGATGACAAATTCTCTCTAAAGTCAACACCCTTCTAGCTTCACATCTTGGGCTTTGAACAAGATACAAATAGACTCTTTAGCTTCATATCTTGGGCTTTGAACAAGATACAAACTACCTTTAGCTTCACGTCTTGGGCTTTGAACAAGACACCAAAACAACCATTTCCTCCCATAGAATAGGAGGAACTACGAACGCTCTGATTTCCCTGCTTCGGTAAACGGGAATACGTAGGCATAAGATTGAAAGAAAAATCTTAGCGAGCACACTAATCAAAAACCCAAAATCCCATACTTTTATACATCCGTCCTAACATCTTAACCCCCCCACCAATTAACTGAACACCACTTTTAAAAAAATAAACCCAATAGAGACCCCGAATCTTTATAGCATCTGTAAACCAACAGTTTTGACTATTTAACCTTAGTTTGCAAGCAGGGTTAATTTGAGACATCTATTTCCCTTCCTTCATCAGCTTTAATAGGATAAAAAATGAATCGAGCTGTAGACACCAAAGAGCGATAGCGCTTCGCAACCGCGTCCAAAATCGCTCGCTACAGCGGGGTCTTATCTTTCAAAGATACGAATCCGAATGTTCTCACGAACCCGCTGCCTCAACACGAGAAGGCTACAGTCAATTTGATAGAGGGAGAGACTAACAACGTCTATCAAATTCATGATGTACTCTGGTTAAGGACCAATCTGGTCAAGATGCATTGCATACAGAGTGGATATGGCCATGTGCCACCTCATAACTATCACCAGTGTGATATCTGCTCTAAAAGCAATCAAGGATGTTCTGTGGTGCAATTAGATTTACAGGAACAGATGGATCTCGGATGGAACCAAGAGCACCGAGTTCGTGGAGTTAACATGGTTTACACGGATTCTAACGTCATTCAGAACCACGACGTCAGTGCAATGAATGTCAACTTGGTGGCGATGCACTCCAGGAAAATCCAGTATCATAATCTACCGCGACACGATTACAGTTCCTATCTGACTTGCTCGGTAAACAAACAGGGATGCTCTTTTATACAAGAGGCCCTCAAGCGTCAGAGGGATCTTGGATGGATCCAGGACTACCATGATAGGAATCCCTATCAGATCAACATGATCTAAATCTTCGATATTCGCTTGATGAATACCAGCCTGGTGGAGTTACATGCTAAACAGGTCCGGCTCGGGTTCCTGGTATCACATGATTATCAGAGATGTAGGCCGGGTTGCAAAAACGATCAAGGCTGTGCCCTTGTCCAGGAAACCCTTCAACACTTGTTGAACCACTGGTGGCTTCCAATCTATATGGATGAAGACACCCAGCAAATTAGTATTACCAACGGGAACCCTACTCGGCATCAAAGTCGGGATGTTCGATCTGTGGAAACTGACCTAGTGAGGTTATATTGTATTCAAAGCGGGCGTGGCCAGGTGCCATCACACAACTATGAACGTTGTAGAGTCTGTTCAGAAAGTAACCAAGGAAGTTACCTTGTGTGAGCAGCTCTTCAGGGTCAGGTGGATCGTAGAGAGATTCGCCCATATCCGGGTTCCAGACCAATCAACTGGGAACCGGACTACCTCGCTGATCAAATTGAGGATGTTGTCGCAATCTCTGATCATTAGAGGGCTAAGGATGTTTGTACCATCATCCCTCTACTTGACGAATCGAGAATTCCTAACCAGGAACGGATCGAAATTGCTTACGATGGTCAAAAAAATCAGAAGGCTCCCATAGTCATCTATCTACCGGGACCATTACCGTATGAATCAGCTAAGGCAATCCCTTACAAATACGGTGCAACAAAGGTCAAGAATGGAAAGGAAATTCCATTACACTCCGTCGTGAATATTGCAGACATCAGTCGAGTAACACGGAGTGGTCGAATCTTCAACCGAGGAGTTGGAGAACTTAACAAAGAAAAGGAACCTCAGATAGAAGTTCCCAATCCACTGGTCGGTCAATCCAGTAATCCCGACCTTTCGAAAAACGATGATGAAATGCTGAAGCTCATCCAAAGGAGTGAATACAACATTGTTGATCAACTGTTACAAACTCCTTCGAAGATCTCTATGCTATCACTTTTACTCAGTTCAGAAGCGCACAGGGAGGCTCTACAGAAAGTCTTGGAGCAAGCCTTTGTAGAACAGGATGTAACAATCAGACAGTTCGATTGCATTGTCTCTAACATCACTTCCTGCAATAACTTAGGATTTAGTGATGAGGAATTATCTAAAGAGGGTCGCCGTCATAACATGGCGCTCAATATCACGGTCAGCTGCCAGGGCGATCCTTTAGCCAGGGTACTGGTAGACACAGGGTCAGCCCTGAATGTTATGCCGAAGTCCACTTAGATTCAATTATCCTTCAAAGGACCCCGATGAGAACCAGTGAGGTCGTCGTCAAAGCATTTGACGGGTCCAAAAAACGGCTATCAGCGAAGTCGACCTTCCCATAACTATTGGTCCTCACACTTTCCAAGTCGCTTTCTAGGTCATGGACATCCGGGCAACATACAGTTGTTTATTAGGAAGACCTTGGATACATCAGGCTGGGACGGTCACCTCGACCCTCCACCAAAAGTTAAAGTTCGTCCAGAACAACCAGCTCGTCACGGTCTGTGGAGAACAAGCCTTGTTCATGATTAACTTATCATCATTTACTTATGTAGAACCCGAGGAGGTTATTGGAGCTCAGTTCCAAGCACTGTTGGTGAGCAAGGACAATCAATCCGAAGAGGGAACCTCGATTTCCTCGTACAAAGATGCCATCAAAACAGTTGAGAGTGCCAATACAACAGGATGGGGACAGCTAGTCATTCCTACTGACAATAAAATAAAGAAGGATCTTAGTTTTTCTACAACCTGTGCCCAGACAGCTACTACCAGTAATGAAAGACTTCATCCCATTCAAGAATTCTTCCACAGTGGGGGTTTCCTTCACCCAGTGCCTCAAGAAGTGTATACCATCAATAAAGATGATCCCTCTAATATGGAGGAAGAATGAGAGTCCTATCTTAACAAGGACGGTTATACGTCTCAGGAAGTGGTGCCTACGCCTTTTTGCTTTCCTACACAGAGTCCGAGATTTATACCCAGGTCAGATGTCGAAATGATGTACGGAGATTGTGATCCGGAAGGATGCCGTGTTCCACCAAACTCATTAGAGGAGGACACTCTTATGAAGGACAACTTTGACCATAACTATTATGGCCGATGGATGGCCTGCCAATGTGGCAGCCGTATCCAGGAGACTTGGGGCAAGGAAATCAACCGAACAATGAAAATCAGCTGAGCATCATTGAAAAGAATACTTGCGTCCCCACCATGTCATGGGATCAACAATCAGGTCCGTCAGAAAACGTCCAGTACGACGATGAATTTGCAACGTTTGCAGGACTTGAATTCATCAACTATGCTTTTCCAGAGGTCAATGTCATCGAGAGGGATGACTCCTCCAGTTCCAAAGAAGTGTGGGACACCCTGGGACAACCAAGTGGGAAATATGACTATATAGTCAAGTACACTGCTCCCAAAAGCTCTCGTATCAGGCTCGAAGATATCCAGCCAACTGGATGGGGAGATCTACCTGAGAGCATAAATGTTATGCAAAATGCAACAGAGGAACCCTCCTACGACAATTCTGCCTGGGAGACAGATTCCAATGATCCTGCTCCACCAGAAATCAACGTTATTTTTGAAGACAAATCAAGGAAGGTGCCAGACTTTGTGATTCACCGAGGAGTTCACCGCCAATGGGTTGTTGTCGATGTTCCGAAGATTGTTCATAAGTCAAAGTAATTTCCGTCTTTAACCTTTCACCCTACCCAGGTGAAATGGATGTTTTGATAGGGCTCGCTTTTTGTAAATTTCCCTCTTCGCTTTGCCCAAAGCGGCAGAGTTTTGTTTTATAGGGCTGTAGTTTCAAGAATTGACTTGTTCATTAATAAAATAACGTCGTTCTGTAATTTCCGCATTAATTTCTGTTTTCTCTTTTTGTTTTTTCAGAAAATGGTAATCCTAAAAAACAAATCAATAATAAAAACAACCAGTAAAAGAAATACACTGCACACACTCTTGCATTTCCTCTATCTCTTCTAAACACAAATCATAACGTCATGCAGATTGCTTGTTTTAAACCCCGTTGAAACATACGATCTGATGCCTTCTCCCAACTTTGAGTTCCCGGTATTTGAGGCTGAAGAAGAAAATAACAAAGAAATTCCAGAAGAGATCTCCCGATTACTCAGACAGGAGGAAAGGTCCATTGAAACTCATAAAGAGCCGTTGGAAACGGTAAACTTAGGTTCGGAAAAAGAGAGAACAGAAATCAGGATTGGGGCACTGCTCAGTCCAACTGCCAGAGAGGGTTTGGTAAATCTTTTCAAAGAATTCTCCGATGTATTCGCTTGGTCCTATCGGGATATGCCAGGGTTGGATACCAACATCATGTAACATCATTTACCGTTGAGATCAGAATGTCTGCCAGTAAAACAGAGGTTGAGACGGACTCACCCGAACATGGCCATCAAAATCAAAGAGGAGGTACAGAAACAGATTGACGCGAGTTTCCTCTCTACGTCAGAATATCCTCAATGGTTAGCCAACATCGTACCCGTTCCCAAAAAGGACGGAAAAGTCAGAATGTGTGTGGATTACAGAGATCTAAACAAGGCTAGTCCAAAGGACGACTTTCCTTTACCACACATTGACATGCTGGTTGACAGTACAGCAAAGTTCAAAGTGTTCTCCTTCATGGATGGATTCTCACGCTATAATCAAATCAAAATGGCGCCGAAAGACATGGAGAAAACTTCGTTCATTACCCCATGGGGTACCTTTTGTTAGAAGGTGATGTCGTTCAGTTTGAAGAACGCTAGGGCAACCTATCAAAGGGCCATGACTACTCTGTTTCATGACATGATACACAAAGAAATCGAGGTATATGTCGATGATATGATTGCAAAATCTAAGACAAAAGAGGAGCATGTGACCCATCTGTCAAAGCTATTCGAGCGGTTGAGAAAGTACAAACTCCGCTTGAATCCCAACAAATGCACCTTCGGTGTCCGTTCGGGAAAACTCTTAGGGTTCATCGTCAGCCAAAAAGGAATTGAGGTTGATCCTGACAAGGTCAAGGCCATTCAAGAGAGGCCTTCTACGAAAACTGAAAAACAAGTAAGAGGATTCCTGGGACGTTTGAACTAATCTCCAGATTCATATTCCTCATGACCGTGACATGTGCGCCGATTTTCAAATTATTTAAAAAGAATCAGGACTGCGTATGGACAGAAGACCGTCAAACCGCCTTCGACAGTATTAAGGAATACCTGTTGAACCCTTTGATTTTATCACCTCCAGTGGAAGGAAGGCCGCTGATTATCTACCTCACAGTCTTGGAAGACTCCATGGGCTGTGTACTTGGCCAACAAGACAAAACCAAACGGAAAGAGTCTGCCATCTACTATTTGTACAAAAAATTCACCGACTGCGAGACTCGGTACACTATGCTTGAGAAAACTTGCTGCGCTTTGGCTTGGGCAGCCAAACGTCTGCGCCAGTACATGATTCGTCACACTCCTTGGTTGGTCTCCGAGATGGATCCGATCAAGTATGTCTTTGAAAAGCCTGCTCTCACGGGAAGGATTCCCATTGGCAGATGTTGCTATCAGAATATGACATAGAGTACCACGCTCAAAAAGCCGTTAAGGGGAGTATTTTAGCCGATCATTTGGCTCATCAACCGATTGAGGATCAAGAATCAATCGAGTTTGACTTCCCATACGAAGATGTCATGTATTTGAAAATGAAAGATTGCGATGAACCGCTACCCAGTAGAGGGCCAGAACCAAGTTCCCAATGAGGGCTTATCTTTGACGGAGCTGTCAATCATTACGGAAACGGAATTGGGGCAATAATTTTTACCCCTCAGGGTACCCACATTCCTTTCACCGCTAGACTTACGTTCAAATGTACAAACAACGAGGCCGAATACGAAGCTTGTATCATGGGTCTCGAAGAAGCGATTGATTTGAGGATCAAAAACTTGGACGTATATGGCGACTCAGCCCTGGTTATCAATCAGATTAAAGGAGATTGGAACACATACCAATTAGGATTGATTCCTTACAAAGACTACGCAAGAAGGTTGCTACCCTTCTTCAACAGAGTTGAGTTTCATCACATCCCTCGTGATGAGAATCACCTGGCTGATGCATTAGCCACTCTCTCTTCCATGATTAGTGTAGGTCAATGGAACGACCTACCTAAGATTGGCATAATGCACCTTGAACAGCCCGCTTACATCTTCATGATTGAAGCAGTCATAGACGACAAACCTTGGTATCACGATATCAAATGCTTCCTTCAGAAACAAGAGTACCCACCTGGGGCATCCAGGAAAGACAGAAAAACCCTCAGAAGACTGGCAGTAAGTTTCTTCCTGAGCGGTGATGCACTCTATAAGAGGAATTTTGACATGGTCTTGCTCCGATGCGTAGACAGACTAGAAGCAAATGTGCTGATGAAAGAAATTCACGAAGGATCCTTTGGCACTCATGCCAACGGACACACAATGGCGAGAAAAATTCTAAGAGCAGGGTACTATTGGTTGACCATGGAATCCGACTGCTACAAGTACATGAGGAAGTGTCACAAGTGTCAGATATACTCTGACAAAATTCATGTACCGCCAACGCATCTCAAAGTTCTTTCTTCCCCATGGCCTTTTTCCATATGGGGAATCGACATGATTGGCTTGATTGAGCCCAAAGCTACAAACGAACATCGGTTAATTCTGGTAGCCATTGATTACTTCACTAAGTGGGTCGAAGCAGCGTCGTATGCTAATGTAACCCGACAAGTGGTGGTCCGATTTATCAAAAACAATATCATCTGTCGTTATGGTGTTCCGAGCTAGATCATTACAGATAATGGATCTAACTTGAACAATAAGATGATGAAAGAGTTGTGCACAGAGTTCAAGATCGAACACCATAACTCATCTCCCTACCAACCAAAGAGGAATGGAGTGGTAGAAGCAGCTAACAAGAACATCAAGAAGATTTTTCAGAAGATGGTTGTAACCTACAAAGATTGGCACGAGATGCTACCCCTTGCTCTTCACGGTTATCGTACATCTGTCCGCACTTAATAGGGACAACCCCTTTCTCTCTAGTATATGGCATGGAAGCAGTGCTTCCCATAGAAGTAGAGATCCCATCAATCCGGGTATTGATGGAAGCTAAGCTTACAGAAGCTGAATGGTGTCAAAGTCGACATGAAAAACTCAACCTAATCGAAGAGAAACAAATCACGGCACTATGCCACGGTCAGTTGTATCAACAAAGAATGAAGAGGGCGTTTGACAAAAAGGTTCGACCTCGCGTCTTCAGGAAAGGAAAGCTTATGCTCAAGAAGATACAATCATTTCTCACTGATTCTCGGGGCAAATGGACTCCGAATTATGACGGCCCCTATGTGGTCAAGAAAGCTTTCTCAGGCGGTGCCTTGAGACTTGCAACCATGGACGGAGAGGAATTTTCCTACCCCACAAATGTTGACGTAGTCAGGAAATACTTCGCCTAAACTAAAAAAAAAACGTCTCGGTGGATTGAAAACCCGAAAGGGCGGTCCAGGCAAAAATTAGAGACATGATCAAAAATCATCCTGGTGGATTGGAAATCTCAAAGTACAATCCAGGAAAAAATTAGGGATAATGGTAAGTAACTACTTTCGACAAAGGGGCAAGTCCCTCGGTAGCAGTTACATCATCCGTCAGGAAAGCTCCAGTCAAGGTCATCTTTGACAGAAACTCAGGATACCCCAAATTCAAAGTTGGTAGAAGGATAGTGGTCATTATGTTTCAACATAGCCCTTTTCCCTGTAAATTACCATTTGCTAAACTTTGTATATACTCTATGGAATCACGCGTTTGGCTGATTTCCATCCTATCAATAAAATTTGAGCCCTTGTGCTTTTATTTGCAATTCTGATTTGTTTTAGCTTTACAGAATGATGTTTTTAACATGATCAACGATTCTTGAAACAAAACAAAAATGAATTTACTTGTTAAAATTATTCTGCTTTTAAAAAAATAAAGACGACAATTCCTTTTGACGGTTGAACATCGAAAGAACACCAATCGCTTCTCCAAAGGTGTTCGAGCCTCAAAGTGCAGAATCAAAGTACTTCTTCTAAACCAGTATGCCTGAATGAAGGATCAGCTATGTCAGATGCGAATGCTCCATCTGACCTCTTCGGCTGAGTTCTCATCTCCTAAGCCCAACCAGCGTCGCTCCCAACAGGGAGCGTTTCTCCTAAGCAAGGCGAAATTGCTATCTTGAACTAGCGGTACTTCTTCGCCCCGCGATGGCCGAGTATCTAGTCATGTTCATCTATTATTCTGTATGGCGCGTCAGTTTTGTCAGTATATACATACATACATCATGCATTATTGATTTGCAATCATATTGCATCACTATCACTCTCGCCGGTCTTGTCCCCTAGTGATAACAGTCCTCTCAATCGAGTTGTCAGGTCTTTCCTCGTCGGGAAAGGTTGCGTCTGAACAACCCCTCTCCTCCAGTTTAGTTCTGGATCAGAATTGGCCCTTGACCACTTTGATAACTTGAACCTCTGAAAGACCAGAGAACCTTCAACTGATGTCACTCTTTGCCATTGAAGATGATATTTTCGCTTTCCCGGATTAAGGAAAAACCCTAGAGGAAGCCTCTTAAGCAGAGATTCGGCAATACAGCAGTTTTTTCTCTAAAAAAAAACCGCTGATGAAAAGTTCATCAGCACCTCAAAATTGGATCACATCATATGGCGCTTCTCCGGGAAGATCCCGAGAAATGTATGATGTAATATCCCTAAGCGTGAAAGCAGTGTCTCAAGAGACTCGTTTTCCCCAGTAGAGTCGGCAAATGGCGTCTCCAACGGAGAAGTTTGTACACCTCTCCAGCTCAGAAGAATGGGTTCCCCAGCGAGTATGACCTCAAAATTTTTCTATCAAATGGCATCTCCCCAGGAAAATTCGGCGAGAAGTTTGAGGAAAACCGCTACATATAGCGTTCCTTGTCAAGAAAGTTTATTGACAAAAGAAACTTAGACCAGTTCCTTAGTGGGAAAACAGGATCGAGGGGAAGTTTATTTCAGAAACTGAGACCAGTTCCTTGGTAGGAAACCAGGATCAAGGGGAAGTTTATTTCAGAAACTGAGACCAGTTCCTTGGTAGGAAACCAGGATCGAGGGGAAGTTTATTTCAGAAAATATGACCAGTTCCTTGGTGGGATGCCAGGATCGAGGGGAAGTTTATTTCAGAAACTAAGGTCAGTTCCTTGGTGGGAAACCAGGATCGAGGGGAAGTTTATTTCAGAAACTGAGACCAGTTCCTTGGTAGGAAACCAGGATCGAGGGGAAGTTTATTTTAGAAACTAAGACCAGTTCCTTGGTAGGAAACCAGGATCGAGGGGAAGTATTTTTACCTTTTCTAAGCATCATTGCTTAGCAAAAGAAGAAGGATGCGCAAGCTGCCAGTCTTAACCACCATCAAAATTTTGGGTATTCTGATATTTAATCCTCTTGCACCCCGAATGCCCGAATACCTTCGCCATTCACACCTTCGGGTCCAAGAAGATTAAATAGGGGCATCTGTCATACCCCAAATTTTGACCACTAAGATTTCCCATCATTGTGAAAATCATCATCACAATATGGAGGAACCATCATACCTCATCAGTCTCCCCAAAGATGGGTGAGCATCCACTACTATCAAATTTAGGGTTTCCAGCCCTCTCAGAGCTTTTAGACAAAGGATCAATCAAGAAATGACATGATCTTCAACTTTTCTAGCCTCTCAAATATCCACAAGGGATCAAGAGGACTCCCACTTCAAGGATTAAGCACAAGGCTGCTCCCTTCCAGGTGGATCAAGCC
Organism: Lathyrus tuberosus; assembly: GCA_022829125.1. Lineage (NCBI taxonomy): Eukaryota > Viridiplantae > Streptophyta > Magnoliopsida > Fabales > Fabaceae > Lathyrus > Lathyrus tuberosus. The sequence continues at coordinate 7,168,204 of JALAZF010000103.1, forward strand.
TCAAAATCGCCAGTGTCACCAAATTAGGGTTTGGTCGACCAGGGCCTCCAGATGAAAATTTTCCTCTGGGCATTAGCCTATGCTTCAAAGCATATCCTAAAATACTCCATGGAACCTCATGGGCCCAAGCATCAAGTCAATTTGACCTCAGGGGATGCATACATCAAAAATCAGGAATTAGGGTTTCTTGACCTAATTCACCCCTAAGTTGACTTTTGGGACAAATCATGAGCCAAGACCTCAAGACATGATTTGAGGGTCTCCAACATACCACATTGATCCATTTGTAACAATGGATTGATCCAGGAAGCTTGAGCAGCAAGTCTCAATTTCATCAGTACCAGAGTTAGGGTTTCGCGAGAAAATTCAACTGTATCTTAGACTTTTGACCAGGACATGCTCCCAAACCCTAGGACATGATTCAATATACCCTATAACACCCATGGAACATGTCCATCAAGTTTGATTTAGGTCAAGGACATGATTTCCTAAAGGATCGCACGGTTTGGAATTCATCTGATAAAAAGTCAACTGTGCACAAAAGTCAACTTTGACTTTTTGAGATTTTTCACAAAAATGGTTTTTTAACCCTAAAATGATGTTAATGTATGATTTGAATCATCATTCATCAAGAAAAATCAAGAAAAGTGGGATAACTTGTAAAAGAAGTAACCATAAAAACTTAGAAAATTTTCTAAGTTATGAACAAAGTGGCAAGGGTACCAACTTTGGAGGATCATAACTCCTAAACCACAAAGCCATTTTCCCCATCCAAAGCTTGATTTGTGGATCTCATTACCCTCTACAAAAGCTTAAAACTGACCTCCCTCCAAATTCCTAATGGATTTTGAGTTATGGAATGATCAAAATCACAAAAAGTGAAAATGTCACTTTTTTCCAACACTTAGTGAAATTTTCACTAAGTCAGAATCTGCCTTCACTTTTTTCCAAATGTAGGGGCATTTTTCACTTGGATCCAAAAGGTATCAAAACCAAATATGATCAAACAGTTGTTGTATCATATAAGGGCTTTCCAAAATGGCCAAGAACATCACCAAATTCCACTTGGGCCAAGAGATATGACAATGGCAATATGCCTTGCTGAAAACTGCCAAGGCTAGGCAGAATTTTGCATTTTTGCTCGATTTGGCAAAATCAGATAATTCCAAGCCTTGTCATCACTTTGGACACATCTGAGGATCAAATCTAAAGGGGACAAACACTGAGCCAAGCCTCCAAAGTCCTTGGAACAAGAAGTAGCATGCCAAACCTAGAAATCCCTAAAAGAGGGACAAGACTCCAATTTTGGATTGGAACATTCAATGCATACACCAAGGTGGCATGGACTGAGCCATTTGCAACTGAATTCAGTCAAGACTTATCCAAGACCAAGGGAACCACAACCCTGTGCCCTAACCTCTAGTCAATTGCTAGAGGAGACTTGGATTCCAAAGTGCAACCATTGGCCAAACCTCTGCTGCAGTTGCCATTCACTATTGCTTGCAAAACAAACTTGCTCTACTATAAATAGAGCTCATTTGTGATCAGTTTGAGTACACCAAAGCCATCAAACAGATGCTTTCCTCAAAATCTCTTCTTTCACTGTAATTTTGCCTTCTAAGGCAAGTCACTATCGGGTTTTGAGTTTGAGAGCTTTTCCAATCAAACCAATCACTCACACACGTCACATACATCACATAGAAGTGATCCAAACACTCACATAACATCTGGAACACCAAAATCACAAAATCACCAGCCAGTTGCTCAAGTTCTTGACAGATTTGCAGCTGGGGTACCATCTCAAGTTCCAGATCATTTCAATCCATTCCAAGCATCCAGACACACTCCATGGCACCTAGGGAAGCTATCCAGATCATTGGAACCTAGCTGTAACACCTCTAACACAAAACACGATCACCAGCTACAAGAGGTAAGTATGAGCTCTTCTAACTCTATGATCCACGCAATTTTTGCTACACAATAATTTGGCCATATGTTAATAATCATGCATGGAATATTTTCCCTCAATCAATTGCATTGTTTGAATCGTGTGTGGAATTTCTGAACCTTCATGCAGAAATTAGGGTTCTTGAGGTTTCTCTTTGATTTCTTATTCCATGTTAAAAATAAATGAAATTAAAGACCATAGACATGATCGTGAGGTTAAAACGAGTAGATTGATATGTAGATTGCATGATATAATCAAGTATTCAGTGAGATTGGATAGAAAACGGAAATCTGCAGAAACAGAGGGTGACGCGTGTTTTTGCCCTTGTTCTTGGCGCCTTTTTTTCAAAATTTGAATATTTGAATTTTGTGATTTTATTTAATTGATTCAAAAATTAATTTCTCTCTGAGTTTTAATGATTTTGAGTTTATTCTTTTTTTAATAATTCACAAAAATGTTAAAATATTTTATTTTACCAAGAAATCCCAAAAATATTATTTATTTCATATAATTGATATTTTTGCAAAGAATTAATATTTTAATTGTTTTTTACATTTAAAATATTTTTTCCTTTTTGATTTTGCAAATTTTAATGACTTCTAATCATTTTGTAGTTCAAAACATGATTTTTGAAACATTAATCCAAGATCACAATTTGTTTTCCACATGTTAAACAACTTTGGTCATTTTAATTGAATTTATTATTCAATTAAAATACATTTTGAAAACAAATTAGGGTTTTTGATTAATTTAACCCTCATCAAACTTTTTCAAACACTTTTGGGCCTCTAATAGAGTGCAAGACCTAATCCTTTGTAAATACAAACCTATTTTGGGCCTCACTTATTGTATAAGTCCCGTTGTATTTCAAAAAGTTTGATGCGATCATCGTCCGTTGAAAAACAAACCCTGCGCCTCTCCTCGAGCTATAAGACCCATTCAAAATCTTATGGGCCTCTATTAGAGTGTAAGACCCAACCCCCTTTAAAAACCAAACCATTTTGGGCCTCAATGCATTGTATAAGACCCACCGCGTTTTCAAAAATCTCGGCGCAATCGCCATTTTCAAACAAATGACCCTGGGTCTCTCCTTGAGCTGTAAGCCCCACCACTTGTACAAAAATAAATCTTTTGGGCCTCTATTAGAGTGTAAGACCCGATCCCCTCTTAACCAATACTTTTTGGGCCTCAGACATTGTATAAGTCCCCCTGCGCTAAAAGAAAACCTCGGTGCAATTGCCAATAAAAAAAACAATCATCTGGGCCTACCCTCGGGTTGTAAGCCCCATTCTTTTTCTTTAAACACTTGGGCCTCTTGAGAGAGTGTAAGACCCATCCCCTTTCTTTAAACACTTAGTCACTTGTATAATTCCCTCTGTACAAAACGACAGTGCGATCACTGATAAACCTTGGGCCTCTCCTTGAGCTGTAAGCCCTAATTTTCTTTTCAAAATACTTTCTCCTTTAATTTTGAATATACTGTTGTTTTCAATCTTTCTTTGTTGAACAACTAACCAAACAGCATGGAAGCTCTACAACCGAGTAAGTGGTTATATGCTTTCTTTATCCGCTTTCATATACATATAACTGTATTGTGGGGCTGTTTCACTATAAGTCTTCTTTCATAAACTCATATCAACTGTGTAATACTAGTATAGATATTTAGAGTTTCCCCGGCAACTACGTCTAGCACTAAGCCCTATTGGTCACTCTTAAATAGACAAAACTACATCCCCATAGGATTACCAGATACAGTCTTCCCTCCTCTTGGGGTTAAACAATATGGAGATGTGAAAGGCAGATTCTTTTTTAACCCTTTCTCAGACTGTCACCTTTAGAAGTTGTCAAAGAAACTCTACTCCCCGGAGATGATCTTTTCTCCATGAATGGCATCTCTTGAGTTTCTTCCAAATTCTCGGACTTTCCTGGCTTGATCCATTCTCAGTGAATGGCATGTCTTGAATTTCTCGGGGTTTGGGGACCCACAGGCTTCCTAAAAGCATCCCCGCCTCCTCTTGGGCGTTGTACAAGGACCCTACGGCTTCTTAGAAGTATTCACAGCCTCCTCTTAGGCTTCGTATAAGGATTCTTCCTTCGGGAAGAGAGCCTCCTCTTGGGCTTCGTACAAATTGTCCCTCGGCTTCTTAAAAGTTTCCAGCCTCCTCTTGGGCTTCGTACAAATTGTCCCGACGACCTCCTAGAGGTATAGGAACAGAAATTAGTCATCTTAATAGAACAGCCTTTCAAAGAGTCTAGGTCTTTCTACCGTGAACGATTACTACCATTTCTTTAAGCATAGTATAAAAGATAAAACTCTAGACTTGGACAGTCTAATTTCCTTGAGTCTCGAAGGCATTCTCAAGTAGGGAAAAACACCAGTAGACTCGGACAGTCTCCAATACCCTCTGGATTCCCCATTTCCTTAAAGAACAGGAAACAACCCTGATCCTCTGATCAAACCCAAAGCATAGCCTTACCTTTAATCAGTCTCTTTATAAGAACCGATTTTCTCTTTTAACCAACCTACTGGACCTGTCACTCAATTGAAACAACAACCTTTTAGCCTCTATCTCGGGCTTCGTACGAGATACAAAAAGACTCTCTTGTTGAGTCAAACCTTTTAGCCTCCATCTCGGGCTTCGTACGAGATACAAAAAGACTCTCTTGTTGAGTCAATAATCTTTTTAGCCTCTGTCTCGGGCTTCGTACGAGATACAAATCACTCTCTTGGTGAGTATAAAAGACTCTTTTGTTGAGTCAAACCCTTTTAGCCTCCGTCTTGGGCTTCGTACAAGACACATACAAAAAACACCCTCTTGTTGGGCCAATAGCCTCCTCTTAGGCTTTGTATAAGAAAAAACCCCGGTTGAGTCAATCAACCTTTTAGCATCAAAACTGTGCCTCGTTCACAGGATGCAAACATCAACAACTCCTTTCATCTAATCGCTGTAAGTGGCAAGCCTCTGGATTATTTACATCCACGCCACTGTCCCTCTTTTAGCATGAGAAATTCCTAAGGAAAGATGGCATTGCTCTACACTGAGTTAAAGTCTTCTCCTCCAGGTTAAAACCCCTATAAAGGAAATTATGGCATTGCTAGGATTCACATATCCCGTTTAAAGTAATCCTCCTTTATAGTCAGTCACCCAATAGTTGTGACAAACAGACCCCCTTTAGAGATGACAAATTCTCTCTAAAGACAACACCTTGTCAGCTTCACATCTTGGGCTTCGAACAAGATACAAATAGACCCTTCAGCTTCACATCTTGGGCTTTGAACAAGATATAAACCACCTTTAGCTTCACGTCTTGGGCTTTAAACAAGACACCAAAACACCATTTCCTCCCATAGAATAGGAGGAACTACGATATCTCTGATTTCCCTGTTTCGGTAAACGGGAATACGTAGGCATAAGATTGAAAGAAAAATCTTAGCGAGCACACCACATCAAAAAACCTCAGGTCACAAATCCTCACATATCCACCAAAATATCTGAGTCCGTATTCCCTACCAAAAGTCTAAATTCAACCAAAATAACCTAAGAGAGGCCCCCCACATTGATCGTATCTGTAAACCAACAGTTTTGACTGTTTGACCTCAGTTTGCAAAGCAGGGTTAGTTGGAGACATCTATTTCCCTTCCTTCATCAGCTTTAATAGGACAAAAAATGAATCGACCTGTAGTAACCCAGAGCGGCAGTGCTTAAGAACCACGTCCAAAATCGCTCGCTACACTTCCATGCAAATTTTGTAACCCCTCTCTAGCAATTGGCCAATACTTAAGATGTTACATTTAATTCCTAAAATATACAAGACATCCTTGAATATAGAATGTCCAGCATTCTTCTTCTTGATCAAAACATCACTGACACCTTCGGTCGCAAGAGTGGAATCATCCGCAAATTTTACTCTACCTTTTGTGGCTTGATCGATCTGCACAAACCAATCATTTATGCCTGTCATATGAATTGAACAACAAGAATCCAAGTACCATTCATCACTACTTCGGACTCCATCTCAAACTGTAACCATAACTTTGCCGTTTTCACACTTTTCCTCAGAATTTTCAACAACCTGCTACACTTTTCTGCAGAAAATTCTACACATTTGCTGTATTTTTCTGCAGAATTTCCAGCACCTCTGCCACTGCTACAATCTCCTTGTGTGATCATCACTAAGAGCGCATTCTCCTCTTCTACCTCTTGTCTTGCAACCTTAGCTTCATCTCCTTGGGAATCCCTCTATTTTGCACTACAATCCCTTGAGAAATGTCAAAGTTTTTGACAATTCCAACACTGAATTTTACTTTTGTCAATCCTTGATCTTCTGCCTCTACCGTTGCTTTGATCACCATATTTATTGTAGTTGCTCTCACCCTTTTTCCCCATTGAAACCTTCAAATTTTGTGGATCTTTTCCACCCAAATTCTAAAAATTTTGCTTCCCTTTCGAAGCCTATTTTCCTTTTGATATTTTACTCTTCTCATTGATCCGTGCTTGTAAAGCAATCTCCTTTTTAGCTTTATTATTTCCTCTTTCACCCATCCTTTGATCATGAGCCTCAAGAGAGCTTTGAAGCTCATCTTTGCTCAACGTCGCAAGGTTCTTCACTCTTCGATAACCACTACAATGTTGTCGAATATTGACGTTAAAGAACGCAAGATCTTTGTGACAACATTCTGATCCAACACGGTTTCTCCACGCACCTTAATTTGATTCACTAAACGCATAATATGTGTCACATAATTGTTTATCATTTCCTTCTCTTCCATTTGCGTTAACTCGAATTTCCTCTTGTGAGTTTGTAACCTCACCACCTTTGCTTTAACAGCCCCTGTATAAGATTTTTCCAAGATCTCCAAGGCTTGCTTCGCCGACTCGCAATTGCCAAAATTTTTGAAGTTGTCACCATCGACACAAGAATGAATCAAGAAGAGTGCCTTGTAATCCTTCTTCTTTTCTTCCTTGAATGTAGCCTTCTGAGCATCTGTAGCTTCCTCCCCAAATGGTGTGACTCCATTGTTGATCACCTCGAGCACTTCTTGATACCCAAACAAAACTTTCATTTATTTGGACCACTTGTCATAATTCTTAAAATCAAGAATCAGAAGGTTGGTGGGGATTCCATCGTTGGAAACAGTACTCATTGTTGCATCAGATTAATGGATTAGAATCAGTGCTCTTGATGCCAAATGTTAGAGAAATCACAAGCTCAAATGGTGAATCAATGGAGAAATTAGGTTAATTGGAGAAGATGAAGTGAGGAAATAAGAGAGAGAGAGAGAGAGAGAGAGAGAGAGAGAGAGAGAGAGCGAGAGAGAGAGAGAGAGAGAGAGAGAGAGAGTAATTGAGATTGAGAATTAAAATTGACATTCAAACCCAAATGGGAGCACTTAAGGCTATCTATGCAACATGTAAAAAATTGGGAAAAATACAAAACAACTTAAAAAATAAGCTGGAAACTGAAAAAACTTCCAGTGTAACCGGTTACCATATTTGGGGTAACTGGTTACACCCCATTCCAAAAACCAACCCACGCTTTTGTCTCAGCATGTAACCGATTACAACATATTCGGTAACCGGTTACCACAACTGAAATGTTCAAAAAACAGTTTTTCAACAAAAAGGAGTAAGCAAGTTATAATACTCAATTCACCTTAAAGAAGGTCGGAATATATATATATATATATATATATATATATATATATATATGGTAACCTTAGTATAAGTGACGATATAGAGCGAAAATGACTCCCAACAATATCTCATACTATAGACTTATAAAACAATAAGGAATTTGAAACATATGTGTTTCCATTATTTTGGATGTTATGAAGTATATTCATATCAGACGAGTCTTGCACCCTATCCCACTACAAGGAAATTGGTAAATTACGACGGTTAATTTTAGCAGATTACGGCGGTTACAACCAACGCAAATTGCAAGTCACGACGGTTCCTCTTCTGTCGTAGAAACATGTGTCGCGAGGCTATTTTACGACGGTTTGTAAAACTGTCGCTCCAACTGCCATAACATTCTGCGAAGGTTTTGAAACGGCCTCCAATATATTATTACGACGGTTGTAACTGCCATAATTTTACAATATATATTTCATCGAAAATAACGACGGTTGTAACCGCCATAATTTTATATTATATATTTCATTGAAAATAACGACGGTTGTAACCGCCGTAATTTTATTATTTTTTAAAAAAAAATTTAAAAAATGCTACATTATCTCCTCTCTTCATATTAGTATAATACCAATGCTATTACAATATTCAATTCATTCAATACAAAATACCATGAAAAATTATAATTTTATTAAACAAAAAAATTATCAATATCCACAATGAGAAATGATTGTTAATTAGTTAATATATTTAATATTCAATTAAATTGAATCTGAACTAACGAAACAGGAATACATAATGAAAACCAATAATATTGATCTTCTAACAGTATTTGACATAGAACGAGTTTTGTGTTATGAATAAAAAAGTTAGAGAAAGAGTTGTTGAAAGATCTCAATCCACTATTTAATTCCTTATTATATAAGATACAAAAAATATACGATATGTTTGATCGATCAATTGATGAAAGAAAGAATTTAAGAAGCATATCACTTCATGATCTGATAGTGAGCTTAACATGAGGAAGAAATGAGAGTGAGACTGCAAAATAAGACTAATTACCTGAGCAAGTTCTAATGTGGTTAATTCACTTGGGTTACACAGGTTTAAATATCTCACATGTTCACTGTCCATCAAAGATGTGAAACCATTAACCTGTAAATTGGAAAAATATTTAGTTCGTCGTTATATAATTTAAACAAATCCAATTCAAAAATTAACATTCAAATAAACAGTAGTAAAAACATGCATTCACACAAGGGGTAATATGAAGTTTTTAAGCATAAAAGAATAGTTGTTACATACCAAATAAGAAACATTGGAAACATCTTGTTTGCTTCCCCTCACTGTATACAGTCAATGGCAGTTTGCTAATAGCCTACAAACATAGAAAAAACAACATAAGAACACAAAAACCTCTCCCATGGTAATTTAAAGAAAAACAAAGAAATAATGAAAGGGAGACACCCAATGCAACAAAATTTATAATAAGGGGAATTAACCTGTAAATTGGAAATGTAGTGAGCCCTTCTTAGCTCTCGAAATGAAAAAGAGCCTGCAATTGATAATGATTCCATGCTCCTGTAGAAGACTTGCAAACTCCTCTTTATTGATGTCTTATGGGGGAGAGGACAAGTGGATGATCCTTGTCGGTGAGGAGCAATACTAATGGTTTTTTAGCAGCGTTGTAATTGAATCGATTGAGATTTGAGCTCATGTATTCATGTGTATCAGCACCTTGGGTTATGTTCTGATGGTTTGAGAAATTCACCTATATTCACTTTCCAAATAGAATGAATCCCTATATTTGAAATTGTAAAGGTTTAGTGATCACTTTCACACTTGAGCTGGAAAATATTGACTGAGCATACAAAAATGAAAAATTACTCATATAAATAATAACACAAAACTAAGATGCAGGAATCACAATACAACAAAATAAATAAATTTCAAACCAATTGTCTCACAAAATCCATAAGTAAGCATTGAAATAGATAGAAATAAATAAATAAATTTCAAACCAATTATCTCACCAAAAGGACATCAGATTATAAGATATTTCCAAAAAAAAAGTGAGCATTGAAATTGAGAGAAATAAAGACGGGGAGAAAACAAAGAATGTTAATATTTTGGAATTAAGTTAATAATATGGTTAACCTATCAATACCTAAACCCCAACCACCAGTTGGTGGAAAACCATACTTTAAAAATCTACAAAATGATTTATCTAAGATGATTGGTTCGTCATCACCTCAATTTTAGGATTACAATGTTTCATAACAATCCAGCTTCACACCCCTGTCATACTGGAAAGAAATAACTCGCAGCGCCGTATAAACAAAAACAAAAACTGTGTATGAAGAAAACTAAAAGCAATGTTTCTTGTTAACTAAAATAAAAAGACCAATTACCTATATTGAATAGTTCTGTAACTTACATACCTTGAATCAACAATGTTGGACTTCCATCTCTTGGAAATGCTGAACTTCTTATAGTGCTTCTAGAACTGTCGTGAATCAACAATGTTGAACTTCCACTCTCTTAGAATTTCATAACAGTATAACTGCAGAAAACTAAAGAGCTAAATGAAACTCCAAAAAAGCAGTAGATGCCAACAACAAACATTGCTTAGGCTACCTGCCATATTCTGACATTCTCATTAGCAAGCTTTCACCTACTGTGGTATGACTAATAGTTCGACAAAATCAAACCAAAGTTGCATTTACACTTTAAATCTCTTTAAATCAACGCTTACATGTCAAAGTAGTCACAAATTTCAATTCAATACATAAAATAAATTTTGAAAAGCCTCCAAAATGAGCCTAAATAAAATAGCTATACTTTGACAAGCCCAAAACATGAAATAGATTGCACCAGGATAAGTCGACAACATATCTGAATATCACCACTCTCCTGCAATGAATGACATAAAAAATAGGCTAATGTTTGAAAATTTTGTCCATAAACCAAAAATAATATCACTTTTAGACAAATACTTTATCTATCAATTTTAGACATGAACAAAAAAAAACCCACAAAAACTCTAATTTGATATCTATATTCACATCATTGATACACATCAAACTCATTAATTTCGAAATGGAAAATACTTGCAAATGACTCTTGAATTGATATAGAGTGAATCCAGGAATTCCCATCATCCTCATAAAACTCTTTGGGGTTGCCCATGCCACATAAATCAGCACATGAGTGTTAAAGAGAATTTGTGGCAGGGTTATGTGCGGGGTTTGGTTCAACGATTGTGAGTGGGGAATGGTTCACCGGCATAGGAAAACTCTTCAACATCAACAACAAAATAGGAAAAGACATCATAACATTATGCCCCTTCCACCTCTATGCCTCCATCTAACTTTACCACATCCATATAAAGTAGCATCAAATAACTTTCTTACAAAAGCATATCACAATAACAGATTGATCCAATGGTTAGCATTATACACAAGGAAATATTTAAGCATACAATCACATAAATGCCCTCCTCCAACAAACCTCTTTGGGGACTCTGGAATGCATGTGGATTTTAAGACTGAAGAATCTTCCATACTCATCACCCTGAAGCAGAAGCAAATAAAGTAAGTAAAACATCACATTAATGATGGAGTTCCAAATTTATAAAAAAAAGGGTTACCAATCTTCATACATATTACAAATTGAAAAGGGTTACATACCCTGTAAAAAATATTCATACACATTACAAATTGAAAAAATAAAAGACAGTCAATATATTACCTTGTCATTATTAATTATCCCATTCACAATATCTCAGTATATCTTACCATCCTCCCAAGCTCATGGTTTGTATCTTGTCAACGATGTTCAGCCCTGCCATACATCTGTTACCCCTCTGTTGAAGATTGGGAATCACAATTTTAATAAAAATCTCAATTATGTGAAACACAATTAAAGCGACACAATTGTAATTCCATTCCATAAAATAAAGAATTAATATGAATTAGTAAAGTTTTTCACAAATTACCTATTTTTAGATAGCCTTTGCAATCCTCCTAAACTCTTCTTCATCATAGATTTCAAGCTTGTTCTACTTCCTTGGCTTGGTGGTAGCCAACAACACAGACTAATCATTCAAATATGGTTGAATAGTAACGATTTTCTTGTTATCAAAACCTATTATACAATCATAATCATAAAATAAGCTCCGTGAATAGAAATCAATAGAAATGAAGATACATCACACACAAAATGTTCACATTATAAAAAACAAAATCTTAACACTATTTTCACTAATTCAAAATAAAATAACATTTAACCTATAACTAATATGTAAGAAAATAACTTTTACAATTTCAAAAAACCGTTATTATAAGTACCGATTTCTAACCTACATATTCAACAATAGAATAAAACAAAACAACCAAAGAAGATAACATATTGATAAAACAGGGTATTTTTTTACTAACCAGAGTACTTGAAGGAGTTAAGGTTGTGGAGATCGTTTAGGTCTCTGATAAATTGAACACTCTGAGTGTTGTTACCAAACTTACTAAACCAAAAAGAGTTGTCCCTCTTCACAATCCCCCTAACAAATGGTCTAGGTAATGTTGCGGTCTTCTTCTTCTTCTTCTTCTTCTTCTTCTTCTATGTGCGAACCTAAAATTCCAGAAATACATATCAAAATTAATACCAAATTGGTAATTAAAGAGAACCCTAATAAACCATACACTACAAAAACCTAATAGAACTTTTGTCTGTTGTTGAGAAAATGAGATTTGAGAAGAAAAGTATGTAGAAAGAAATGGGAACCAAAACTGTAATTAAAATTTGAGTTATATTTTAGATGTTAAGTTCAAATGTCTATAGACCATACATCACTCAACCTAAGGGAAAGACGGGCCAAGCTATTGTGCGATTGGTTGTTTCTCGACCCTTTTTTCCTCATCATATGGACTACAGTTTTTTGTAGATTTAGAAGAAATTAGTGAGTTTGTGTTATGTGTCTTGGGAAAGAAGATGTACTCAAAGGGTTATGGGACGGAAGCGGCAACTGGAGGTGGTGGGAGGCGAGAGAGCTTCTTGTGGGAGATTAAGATTTGTTGAGTTCGTGAACGAGACAATGAGTCATGAAATAGATACAAATCAATAAATGTAAATAAAAATATAAATGATGCTATTTATTATATACAATACTCCCATTTTTAAAATTTCTTTGCTATAATATAACGACATAAATAAAAAAGGTCGCGACAAGTGTCGTAATTTACTATTAAGGACAGTTATTATAAAACTGTCGCGGTTTTTGTGTCGCAAATCTAATAATTTCTTGGAGTGTCTCGACGTTTAGTTGTGCTGACGCAATATATATATATATATATATATATATATATATATATATATATATATATATATATATATATATATATATGAATGATATCATTGATCGACTTAGTACATATAACAACTAACTTTGGGCGTATATGAGTCTAACCACTCTATAAATAAGGGTTCACTCCCTATATAGGATAATTTAAGCATCATCTCACTCATTCACTACCTACTTATGCATTCCCTAACTTTGGCATAAAAGTATATTTGTAGGTACACACCCCATTCATTTAGAGAAGAAGTACATGAAAAGAAACTTGAAAATCACATCCATTGACATGGAGATTACATCATCAACTCCACTTATTAACCATTTTTGTTCATATATAATAACACCCACCATAAAGGAGAGTAAAATTTACTTAGGCCTCAAGATTCCAACAGTTTGGCATTAGCTAAAAGTAAAGCTTTCCTCAAAGTTATTACATGAAAAAACAAAGTCACTAAAACCGCCACTCCAACACAAAAAAAGAGAGGCCTGAGAGACATGTCAATGACGATGATGAAGCCTTCATACGTCCTCAATTTAAATCACTTATAAGGCATATAGACAAAGAGACAAGGGATACAAACATTGAGGTACCTTGTCACTAACCTAACACAATGAAAACAAACATTTATAAAAAAAAGCACCATATATGAGATGAAGAACCAAATCTTCAAGTTGGAGAGAAAGGTGGTGGCAATCAAAAGGAACGAAAAGCGTTAAGGCCTTCAATGCCATGTTGACATTTCATACTGCATCTGGCGCCTTGAATTGCAAATATTTTTTCCTACTTTTTGAAAAGGCTTATCTGTCGTGGTTCTCATACCTTACGCAAAAGTCATCCAAGTCATGGAAATACTTAGCAGAGATTTTTGTATCTATTTATACAAAAATAAAAATAACTTAAAGAAGCTCAATGTACATAGTTGGTCTCATTCAAATGTCGTATGAATCTATTAGCTCATTCACACACCACTTTAATGACGATACAACTGAAATTAAGAACCTAAATCCATTAATAACATTACTCTAGTTAAAAAACCTTTTGAGACACTGAACAAATTTAAACCCCTAAGGCATTTAAATCCCTTCTGGCCCCAACAAGGCTTGACTTTCACCTTAAAAATCCCCCATCCAGAACCGTGATACCATCAACAGATCCCCAAAAGTATCAAAACTTCAGGGCATCTGGTAATTCAACTCTTTTCCTATCCCCAGTAAGAGTATTTTCCCTTTAGATTCCTCAAAATAGTTTAGCTTTTCTCTTGGATTTAAATAATTTTCAGTAAGAGTCAGCCTCCTATTAGGCTTCATATAATGATTTTCCCAGTCAGCCTCAATCTTGGGCTTTGTACAAGATAGATATAACACATCCCCAATTGAGTCAATTTTCAACTTTTTCAACTTTAACCTTGGGCTTTGATCAAGGCACACAATTAAACATCCCCTCAGGTGAGACCATGAGTCCTCTCTGTAGGAGGACATTTCCCCTATACATCACATATCAAAACAAACAATCAAAACTTTTTCCAGATAACTGATGTAAGTGGCACACTTGTTGATTCAAAATCCAAGCTAGAGTCCCTCCTTTATCATGGCTAAAATTTCTCTTTCATCTAACTGATGTAAGTGGCAAGCCTCTGGATTCCACACATCCAAGCCAATGTCCCTCTCTTAGTATGCAAAGATTTATAAAGGAAGATATGGCATTGCTGGATTCCGCACATCCCAGTTAAAGTAACTTCCCTTATAACCAATTACTTAACATTTGTGATGAATATGTGAGATATCTCCCTTTAGAGATAACAAATTCTCTTTCAGTCAAAACACACCTTTAGCTTCAATCTTGGGCTTTGAACAAGACACAAACAACTCCTTTAGATTCAATCTTGGGCTTTGACCAAGACACAAAAAACTCATTTAGCTTCAATCTTGAGCTTTGAACAAGACACAAACACCGTTTTAGCTTCAATTTTGGGCTTTGAACAAGACACCAAACTTTTTCGAACTACGATTGCTCTGATTTCCCAAATCTCTTTATGGGAATACGTAGGCATAAGATTGTGAAATCTTAGCAACCACACGAATAAAAAATCTTAGGTCCAGTACCTTCCAAAAAAAATAGAAAACCCAAAAACAACTAAAACATTCCCTCAGGTCTTACAAAGGAGAAACTTTCCCCAATCAACCGCAGATAAACTTACGAAAGCATTTCAAACAGTAAGAAAATATATGTCAATGAAGGTTCCTATATATTACTATAGATGCTCTGGGTGTTAACGGCTTCCCGTTGTATACCAAACCCCGATCCCCGATCTCTTCGTATTTGTTAAAGAAAACACTTGCATGCAGGGTTAGTTTAAGATATCTTACCTTCCTTTTAAGCTTCATAGGATAAATACAGAAATCATAAAGTAGTGTTAAAAGCGGTACTGGTCGCGTCACAAAACCGGAGCTACACATATCTCCTTTGATGCATGAGCAGTCCCCTTTTTTACTTGTGGAACTCTATGCCAAGGAAAACTAAAATTCTGGTACCAGACGTGTGATGTTAAGGTGCGATGTCACAACAACACACTCTGCAATAATGGACAGAATAAGCACAAGGAATTGTTCACCCAGTTCGGTCTAACTACCTACGTCTGGGGGCTACCAAGCCAGGGATGAAATTCACTACTTGTAGATATAATTTACAGACTCAACACACCAGTTGACAATCTCCTAAACTTATACTCTACTAGTGACTTTCTACCTAAGAAACCACTTAGATATGAGAACACTACTCAATCCCCTAAAACACTCAAAGAACAACCTCTTTGAGATCCCTTGATCTTGCTTCCTAGCTTCGATCAATCAACAACTCTCTATTGCTTCACAGCTTCTAGAGAGGACAGAAAATTCAACACCTATTCAAACCTAGAATAGTGTGATTACAAGTACTCTAAACAAACCCTAGACTCTAAGCCTCCAGCTCTTGATCTTCAATCTGTTTTCTGTACCTTCCTCCTTGGTCTTGTGCACTTTATATAGCTCCTTGAATTTGGATTGGATTTGTCACAATATTTGATCAGATTTGTTAATTAAAAACTGAATCTTTTAAAACAGATTTTATCCCCAAAATCTTTTTAAATCTTCCACCTTTTAATTCTCCAACAAACCTGCAATCAAATCTCCCATGTAACAGAAAATATCTAGCCCAAGATATTCTCATCCAACGAGTCAACACTCTCCATAATTCCAGCTAATACGCGACCCTAATAACAACAAGCCCATGCTGTCATTAGCTTCAGTTCTGCAGGTCTGATGTTACAACATCACCTATGTGACATCAGACATCCACTTCAGCAACTAGCAACCTTAACACAGCCCAGTGTTAAGTGCAATGTTATGACATCAAGCCCATGACATCAAACATAGTTAACCTTCACAACTTAGTACAGCCCAGTACTAAGACTCAATGCTGCAACATCAACACCATGACATCAGCATTGAACACCTTGTTGTTTTACCAAAATTCCAGCCAATCCAGGAACTTACAATCTCCCCCTTTGGCTAATTTTGGCTAAAACAATCTCTGCATCTTCAGAGACTTCAGCAGCGGAATATCTTCAATATTTTGAAACTTTAACTTGCAGCAGTTTGACAATCTTTATATTGTCTTCATTACTTGATCTGCTGCAGTACCATCTTCATTATTGACAACAGCCAATTGGTGCAAAAACTTGAACCAGCATCATAGCTGTTCAGTAGCTCACAATGTGCAGCACATCTCCCCCTTGATGTCTGCTTTGCTGCACTCTCCAATTGCTATGAATTCTTCACTAGCAGCTCCACAACTATGCTGTCTATACTCCCCCTCCACAGCTGCATCATTACTTTTCAACTAAACACCTTTTATTTTTATTCTTTTAGCAGCAACTACTCTTCTCCTCATGGCAATATTTTTAACTCTCCCCCTTTTTAGCCATAATTTGACAAACCTCAACAAGTACAGCCTATGACACCCTGTACAAAACCATACTTCTTCTGTCAGCAATATCCACATATTGAAAATCCAGACATATTCTTCATCCATCCAGTTATGAAGGCTTCACACAGTCATCCACAAGATCTGAAGCACACAATGCCTGCCACTGAACTCTAAGTCAACTCCTCACACTTAGAATGACACACACCAAGACAAGTGTACAATCTATTCAAGGCCATGATTCAATCTTGTCTTCAGACATCTCCTCAGAAGCATGTGCGCACAAGATTCACATAATTTGCTTCATATGACTAGAACCATTTAAGGCAAACCATCTACTTCATCATTCTCCCGTATGACTATATAGATGCTCCATAGCTATAATGTAAGCACTAAGCTTCAGATCCAGAACAAAGACATCCTTCACCAAGGATACTCTTGACACTCTTGACACCAGGGTATTACATATGCTCCACTACTGGATTTACTATCAGCAAAATAATCCAATCTCAACACTGTGTCACAAACTCCACAAATCCTCAGCTTACTTATAAGCTTTACTGAGATCCAGTCTCTTCAAGAGATCACAATTCCTCTATCCTTACATCCCCCAGTAGATGTTAAAACTGGTGAAGTCTTCAAATACAGTAGTCATGCTAACATTCAGAAACACTTCTTCCACATGTCCAATCTTAATCATCTTCCAGATATAACCACCAGCAAACATGATGTTATAACATCTTTTGGGACATCAGCTTCTCATCACCATTCAAAGGACTCATTGCACAAAGAAGTCCTTCAAGAAGCTCCCAATAAGACACAGTCAGAGCAACTTATTCATACACACCTGAATACCATAAGTTCCCACACCCTCTCTGAACCATATCTTAGCCAATTCAACCATATCCAGAATGTCTTTGTCAAATTCTTTCTCCAGATCATACTTCCACCATTTTATGAAAAACACAGGAATGTTATCTAGTATGGCCTTTTGAATTTTCTCAGAAGTTCTAACAACAACGGCTTCCTTCATTTGAGAGATATCCTGGACACTATCATCAGACTTATCTCTGATCTTCCTATTTCTGGAAGAGATGAACACTTTACTCCTGGATTTTGTAGTACCATCCACATAGATCTTCTGCTTATCAGTTCTCATATTTGGAGGTGACTCAATAGATTTCCTCTTCCTTGATTTCAGTCGTTTAGCAACCCCAGAAACCACTTTTGCAATTAGTTCATCATCACTCTTCTTTATTTTAAGGTTAGAAGTACCTTTCTTGACTTGAGATGTTTTAACATCAGCTCTAACATCTGCATCTTCCAACCTAAGGATTGTCAACTTGTGAAATTTTTCTTCTGAACTATAGGAGTCATTAGTCAGGTTGTCATCTTTCTTGGCCTTGCAAGTATTCAGCTCCCAACACTTCGTAAGGTCACAGCTTTTGATCCTTCCATCAGCATTGTTGACTTCTTCATCTTGCTCACATAACTGACTACTCAATTTGGCTTTTAACGCATCATCCAACTCACACGTTATTAACCCAGATTGACTTTTCACCATACTTTCACACTTGATGTCACCATCTGATGTTACAACATTAACTTTAACATCACTAGATAAGCTGTCCACTTGAGGTATCCACTGATAGCAATTATCTTTGGATCTTACTCCCTTCATCACTACCTCATTCTGCTCATCAGCTACCACACATTCATCTTTGGTGTAGCTTACCTTGTAACCTTCATCACAAAGTTGACTTATGCTAATTAAATTAGCACTCAACCCTTGAACAAGGAGCACATTATCAAGAGTAAGACCATCATGATTCTTCACTCTTCCAACTCCTTCTACTACTCCTTTTTCACCATTGCCAAAAATAACATCGTTTGTATGGCAAGGATTGAACTCTACCAAATGCTCCTTGGATCCAGTCATGTGCTTTGAACATCCACTGTCAAAGTACCATTCATCCTTAGCAAAATGTCTATCTGAGGTGTGAGCCAATAGACATGTAGCTTGAGCTTTAGAAACCCACTGTTTAACAACTTTAGTCCTGTTCTCCTTCTGTCTAGGTTGAGGAACAGATTTGGGATATCCATGCAGTTTAAAGCAAGAAAACTGCATATGACCAACTCTTCCACAATAGAAGCAGCTTACTCTCTCTTCACTGAAGTTGTTAAACTTCCTGCCACCTTGATGATGAAACTGCTGTGGCTTCCATCCATAGTACTGGTGTTGTCTTCTTCTTCCATAGTTTGACTGTCTTCTATGGTGAGGCTGTTGTCTTTTACCATAGGTAGATTGTCTCCTGAACTGAGGATGCTGTCTTCTAGGCTGTCTCCTATGGTGATGAGGCTTCCTTCTTCCATAGTAATGAGGCACAGCATTATTATATCTATACCAGTTACCCTGATGTTGAGACATCTGATGGAACATGTTCTGTTTGAACCTTGCAGCCTTCATGCTCTTGTGGTATTGTGGGGGCATACACTTACTAGCTCCTTGTGGCTGCTTTCTCTTCTGATTAGGACCGGTCTTCTTCTCAATCTTCTTAGGTTGTGAAACATCAGCTTTCTTGGGTGTAGGATCCTGCTTCTTTGGCTGATGTTGAGACAAAGGTTGTGATACTTCCTTCTTTAAACCTGAAGTACTTGCTTCTGAGGTTCCTTTGTCTTCAGTCACATAACCTATCCCAGCTTTGTCACCTGCAAATTTTTCTGCCTGTAGAATCTTGTCAAGATTGGCTGTCCCACTGTTCAACATTCTAACAGATTTCGTCATATAATCAAGATGAGCTTTGACACATAAGACTTCTTTCTCCAATTCAGATTTGTCATTCTCAAGCTGATCAATCAGTCTCTTCTGTTGATCCCTCTCCTGACATAGTTCAACACTCTTTATACACAGCTCTTTATAGGTTGAAGCTAGCTCATCATAAGTGACTTCTCCATCACTGTCATCATCAGATTCAACAATTCCTGTCAAAGCTGTAACATGCTTTGCTGACTCACTTTCACTTTCGCTGTCAGAGTCAGACTAGGAAATTGTCAAGCCTTTATTCTGCTTCTTCAAGAATGTGGGACACTCTTTCTTGACATGTCCATACCCTTCACATTCAAAGCACTGAACTCCTTTATCTTGAGCAATCTTCTCTTCATCTTTCTCTTTTGACTTGCTGATGTCAGAAGAGATGTTCTTGACACTAGGTCTATAGTTCATCTTCTTGAACACTTTATTGATCTGTCTTCCTAACATAACTATAGCCTGAGGCAGATCCTCCTGGGACTCATCATCTTTAGCTGCTGCAGGAGTGGAGACTAAAGCTATACTCTTAGGCTTCTTTTCTGGTTTTTCCTCATTCAGTCCAAGTTCAAATGTTTGAAGAGATCCAATAAGCTCATCAACTCTCATCTTGCTGATGTCTTGAGATTCTCCAATGGCTGTTACCTTCATCTTATACTTCTTAGGGAGGGACCTAAGAATCTTTCTCACCAGCTTCTCTTCTGTCATCTTCTCACCAAGAGCACAGGATGCATTTGACAGCTCAAGAACACTCATGTGGAAGTCATGAATAGTCTCATCTTCCTTCATCTTCAAGCTTTCAAACTTAGATGTTAGAAGCTGAAGTCTAGACATCTTAACTCTAGATGTGCCTTCATGAGTAGCCTTCAAAATATCCCAAGCAGCCTTAGCAGTTTCACATGAGTTGATAAGCCTGAATATGTTCTTGTTAACCCCATTGAAGATAGCATTTAGGGCTTTTGAATTCCCAAGGGCAAGCTCATCTTCTTCCTTGGTCCATTCTTCTTCAGGCTTAGGCTTTGAGGTGCCTTCTTTATCCTTGCCAGCCTCATCTTTCTCACATACCTCTGGAGCTTTCCACTCTTTAATGACAGCCTTCCAAGCTCTGCTGTCTAATGACTTTAAAAAAGTAGTCATTCTAGGCTTCCAATACTCATAGTTTGAGCCATCCAAGATAGGGGGTCTGTTGACGAATCCTCCAACCTCTTTGTCCATCTTTCACCAGAAAGTAACTTCCCTAGATCTCACCCAGAGACAGACAGGATGCCTGCTCTGATACCAATTGAAATTCTGGTACCAGACGTGTGATGTTAAGGTGCGATGTCACAACAACACACTCTGCAATAATGGACAGAATAAGCACAAGGAATTGTTCACCCAGTTCGGTCTAACTACCTACGTCTGGGGGCTACCAAGCCAGGGATGAAATTCACTACTTGTAGATATAATTTACAGACTCAACACACCAGTTGACAATCTCCTAAACTTATACTCTACTAGTGACTTTCTACCTAAGAAACCACTTAGATATGAGAACACTACTCAATCCCCTAAAACACTCAAAGAACAACCTCTTTGAGATCCCTTGATCTTGCTTCCTAGCTTCGATCAATCAACAACTCTCTATTGCTTCACAGCTTCTAGAGAGGACAGAAAATTCAACACCTATTCAAACCTAGAATAGTGTGATTACAAGTACTCTAAACAAACCCTAGACTCTAAGCCTCCAGCTCTTGATCTTCAATCTGTTTTCTGTACCTTCTTCCTTGGTCTTGTGCGCTTTATATAGCTCCTTGAATTTGGATTGGATTTGTCACAATATTTGATCAGATTTATTAATTAAAAACTGAATCTTTTAAAACAGATTTTATCCCCAAAATCTTTTTAAATCTTCCACCTTTTAATTCTCCAACAAACCTGCAATCAAATCTCCCATGTAACAGAAAATATCTAGCCCAAGATATTCTCATCCAACGAATCAACACTCTCCACAATTCCAGCTAATACGCGACCCTAATAACAACAAGCCCATGCTGTCATTAGCTTCAGTTCTGCAGGTCTGATGTTACAACATCACCTATGTGACATCAGACATCCACTTTAGCAACTAGCAACCTTAACACAGCCCAGTGTTAAGTGCAATGTTATGACATCAAGCCCATAACATCAAACATAGTTAACCTTCACAACTTAGTACAGCCCAGTACTAAGACTCAATGCTGCAACATCAACACCATGACATCAGCATTGAACACCTTGTTGTTTTACCAAAATTCCAGCCAATCCAGGAACTTACAAAAACGTCATAATACCAAGGCCCGTCATCTCACATTCATCCATAATTTCACTCTTGAATTTAGAGATACTCTTCTCACAGCTGTCGGTAATCAGTAGATCATCAACATACAAGCAAAGAATGATCACACCATCATTCGCATCCGTCTTCACATACACTCCGTGTTCGGACACACAATGCTTGAAACCAATATCAATTAAAAGTCCATCAATGTGTTTGTTCCAAGCTCTTGGAGCTTGTTTCAAACCATATAATGCTTTATTCAATTTGTAGAATTTCATCTCTTGATTCTTTACTACAAATCATGGGGCTGCTCAACATAAACCTCTTCATCAAGTGGACCTTTCAAAAACGTAGATTTGACGTCCATTTAATATATCGCCCAATCATTGTTATTTTCAATGCCAACATTTAATCGAATGGTTTCTAGCCTAGCCACAGGTGCAAACACCTCCTTAAAGTCTATACCTTCACGTCGCAAGAATCCATTTGCTACCAATCGAGCCTTATGCTTGATCACCTCGCCTTTGGGATTTGCCTTCACTTTATAGACCCATCGAACACCTATCAGATTTTTTCCAAGCGGTAAGTCAACCAACTCCTAAGTACCATTTTTTTCAATAGATTTCATCTCCTCCTTCATTGCACAAATCCACTTTGGATCGCTTAGATCCTCTTCCATGTTCACCGATTCAGATTCGACGATAAGCGCAAAGTGGACGAAATCACCATCATCATTGATTTCGTTGTCTTGGAATCTCTCACACTCTTGGAGTCTTAGAGCCAACACCCTTTTCCTTGTTGATCGTCTAACATTCTCTTCATTTCGGACCTCATTCACTGGCTGCACGGTAATTTCATAACTGACTGGATAAAAAAAAATAAAGCTGCTGGATTTCTATTTTTCCTGCATGTAAGCGGTTACACCAGAATGAACTGGCTGGGTGTAACCGGTTACACATTGGCCAACATGTCTAATTTTTTCAAAAATAACACCGCGACTGATCACTATTCTCCGATTTCGTGCATCAAAACAGCTTGTATCCACCAGTAGAGTGATATCCAACCAATATCATCTCCTCGCCCTTGTCGTACAACTTCTTTCTAAGTTGACCCGACACATGTCGATACGCCACCGAATCGAAAACTCTTAAATGGATTAGATTTAGTTTGAATCCAGGCCATACCTCTTCCGGTGTCAGCTTCTTAGTAGGGCACCTATTCAACAAATAGGTGGGTATAGAGACTGCTTCTCCCCATAGCTCATTCGACAAGTTCTTTCCACTTAACATGCTACGAACCATGTTTATAATCGATTGATTCTTTCTCTCAGCAGCACCATTTTTTCATGGTGTATAGGGTGGTACAACCTCATGCACTATCCCATCTTGGTCACAAAACTTCCCAAAGTCATTCGAGACATATTCACCTCCACCGTTCGTTTTGAGCACTTTGAGTTTTTGACCGCATTGCCTCTCCACCATGGACTTAAACTTCTTTTACACACCAAAAACCCCATCCTTCCTCTTGATAAGGTAAGTGTAATACCCCAAATTTTGACTTCTAAGATTTTCCATCATTGTGTAAATCATCACCCCAATATGAAGGAACCTTCATGCCTCATCAGTCTCCCCAAAGATGGGTGAGCATTCACTACAAACAATAATTAGGGTTTCAAGCCCTCTCTGAGCCTTAGACAAAGGATCAATCAAGAATTGACATGATCTTCAACTTGTCTAACCTCTCAAACATCCACAAAAGATTAAGAGGACTCCCACATCAAGGATTAAGCACAAGGCTGCTCCTTTCTAAGCGGATTAAGCCTCAAGATCGCCAGTGTCACCAAATTAGGGATTGGTCGACCAGGGCCTCCAGATGGAAATTTTCCTCTGGGCATGAGCCAATGCTTCAAAGCATAACCTAAGATACTCCATGGGACATCATAAACCCAATCATCAAGTCAATTTAGCCTCAGGGGATGCATTCATAAAAAATCAAGAATTAGGGTGTCTTGACCTAATTCACCCCTAAGTTGACTTTTGGGACAAATCATGAGCCAAGACATCAAGACATGATTTGAGGGTCTCTAATACACCACATTGATCCATTTGCAACAATGGATTGGTCCAAAAAGCTTGATCAACAAGTTTCAAATTCATTAGGACCACAATTAGGGTTTCGCAGAAAAAGTCAACAGTGTCTTTGACTTTTGGCCCAGGCATGCTCCCAAACCCTAGGACATGATTCAATACACCCTATAACACCTATGAAATCAATAAATAGAGTTTGATTTAGGTCAAGGATTTGATTTCATAAAGGATCGCACAGTTGGGAATTCATCTGATAAAAAGTCAACTGTGCACAAAAGTCAAAGTTTGACTTTTTGAGATTTTTCACAATTATGGTTCCCTAACCCTAAAATGATGTTAATGTGTGATTTGAATCAACATTCATCAAGAAAAACCAAAGAAAGTGGGATAACTTGTAAAAGGGGTAACCATAAAAACTTAGAAATTTTTCTAAGTTATGGAATAAAGTGCCTTCACTTTTTTCCAAATGTAGGGGCATTTTTCACTTGGATCCAAAATGTATCAAAACAAACTATGATCACACATATGTTGTATCCTATGAGAGCTTTCCAAAATGGCCAAGAACCCCATGAAATTCCACTTGAGCCATGAGATATGACAATGGCAATATGCCTTGCTGCAAACTGTCATGGCAAGGCAGATTTGTGCATTTTGCTCGATTTGAGCAAATTTTACAAATGATAAACAAGTTTATCCATCTAAAAACCTCAGGGGGAGACCAAGGTGGGACAAACACTGATCCATCAGCCTCCCAAGTCCTTGGAACTAAAAATAGCATGCTAAACCTAGAAATCCCTAAAGAGGGGACAAGCCTCCAATTTTGTTTTGGAGCATTCAATGGATGCACCAAGGTGGCATGGACTGAGCCATTTCCAACTGAATTCAGTCAAGACATATCCAAGATCGAGGGAACCAGCAGCCTGTGCTCTAACCTCTAGTCAATGGCTAGAGGAGACTTGGATTCCCATTGATCAACATTGGCCAAACCTCTGCTGCAGTTGCCATTCACTATTGCTTGCAAAACAAACTTGCTCTACTATAAATAGATCATATTTGTGATCAGTTTGAGTACACTAAAGCCATCAAACATATGCTTTCCTCAAAATCACCTTCTCACTTCCAAATTTGCCTTCCAAAGCAAGTCACTACCGGGTTTTGAGTTTGAGAACAATTCCAACCAAACCAATCACACACACACACCTCATAAACATCATATAGAAGTGATCCAAACACTTAAACCACAATCTGGAACACTGATTTCTCAGAATCACCAGCCAACTGCTCAAGGTTTTAACCAAGTTGTAGTTGGGATACCATCTTCAGTTCCAGCTTGTTTCAAACCATTCCAAGCACTCAAACACATCACTTGGAACCTAGGGAAGATATCCACATCATTAGAACCTAGCTATAACGCCTCTAACACAAAAAACGATCACCAGCTGCAAGAGGTAAGCATGAGCTCTTCTAACTCTATGATCCATGAATTTTTTGCTGCACAATAATTTGGCCATATGTTCATAATCATGCCATAGAGTATTTTCCCTCAATCAATTGCTTTGTTTGAATCGTGTATGGAATTTCTGAGCCTTCATGCAAATTTTAGGGTTCTTGAGGTTTCTCTTTAATTTCTTATTCCATGCTTAAAATAAATGAAATTAAAGACCATAGACATGATCGTGAGGTGAAAACGAGTAGATTGATATGTGGATTATGTGATTTCATCAAGTATTCAGTGAGATTGGTGAGAAAACACAAATCTGGGCAAAACAGAGCACTCGGGCAAGGCCAAGATGTTCTTGGCGCCCTTTTTCAAATATTTGAATATTTGAATTTTTGTGATTTTATTTAATTGATTCAAAAATTAATTTCTCTTTGAGTTTTAATGATTTTGAGTTGATTCTTTTTTTTAATAATTCAAAAAATGTTAAAATATTTTATTTTATCAAAAAATCCCAAAAATATTATTTATTTCATATATTTGATATTTTTGCAAAGAATTAATGTTTTATTTGTTTTTAACATTTGAAATATTTTTTCTCCCTTGATTTTCCAAACTTAATTGATTTCCAATCATTTTGTGGATATAAACATGATTTTTCAAACATTAATCCAAGATCACAATTTGTTTTTCACACATGTTTAACAATTTTGATCATTTTAATTGAATTTTTATTCAATTAAAATATATTTTGAAAACAAATTAGGGTTTTGATTAATTCAACCCTCATCAAACTTTTTCAAACACTTTGGGCCTCTAATAAAATGTAAGACCCAACCCCTTTTGAAAACCAAAATTTTGGGCCTCAGTCATTGTATAAGACCCATAGCGTTTTCAAAATTCTCGGCGCGATCGCCATTTCAAAATAATCATTTTGGGCCTCTCCTCGAGCTATAAGTCCCATTCCTTGTACAAAAAACTCTTTGGGCCTCTAATAGAGTGTAAGACCCAATCCCCTTTTAACCAAAATAATTTTGGGCCTCAGATATTGTATAAGTCCCTCTGCGTTAAAAAAAAGTCTCGGCGCGATCGCCAGTTTAAGATCATATGGGCCTCTCCTTGAGTTGTAAGTCTCATCTCTTGTACAAAAATAACCCTATGGGCCTCTAATAGAGTGTAAGACCCAACCCCCTTGTACATAAAAACTTTGTTGGCCTCACATATTGTATAAGTCCCTCTATACAGCTTTCAAAACAACGGTGCGATCATCGTTAAAACTTGGGCCTCTCCTTGAGCTGTAAGCCCCAACAATCTTTTCAAAGCATTTTCGCCTTTGATTTTGAATATAATATTGTTATCAAAGTTTTCTTTGTTGAGCAACTAACCAAACAGAATGGAAGCTCTACAAAGGGTAAGTGTTTATCCGCTTTCATTTATCGCTTTCATATGTATATAACTGTATTGTGGGGCTGCTTCACTGTAAGTCTTCTTTCACATCCTTTTATACTCGTCAAATATCAACTGTATAATACTAGTATAGTTATTTAGAGTTTTCCCCGACAACTACGTCTAGAAATAGGTAAAGCCTCGTTGGTCACTCTTAAATACAGTCAAAACTAGATCCCCCATAGGATTACTAGATACAGTATTCCCTCCTCTTGGGGTTAAACAATATGGAAACGTGAAAGGCAGCATTCTCGGTGAACCCTTTCTCAAACTGTCACTCTTAGAAATTGTCAAAGAAACTCTACTCCCTAGAGTTGATCTATTCTCCGTGAATAGCATCTCTTGAGTTTCTTCCAAATTCAAGAATCTTCCTGGCTTGATCTATTCTCTATGAATAGCATGTCTTGAACTTCTCTTGGTTTGGGGACCCACAAGCTTCCTAAAAGCATCCCCGCCTTCTCTTGGGCGTTGTACAAGGACCTTCGGCTTCTTAGAAGTTCTCATGCCTTCTCTTGGGCTTAATACAAGGACCCTGACAACCTCTTAAAGGTATAAGACAGAACTTAGTCATCCTTTGCTAGAGCAGTTTTTCCAGCGTCAAAAACTCCGGCCGTTGTAGGGTTGATACTCATCCATTAATACCCGTGCCTCCTCTTGGGCATTATACAAAATATAAAACTCTAGACTTGGACAGTCTAAGACCCTTGAGTCTCAAAGACATTCTCAAGTTCCCTTCAAACATAGGCAGAAATCCGGTCTCTGTCATGAGAGTTCCCCACACTTGGACTCGCTTCAGGATCTTCAGAATCCACAGAGGTAAGATAGCCTCCTCTTGGGCTTTGTACAAATGACTCTCCCCTAGTGGAACCAACCTTTTTAGCCTCCATCTCGGGCTTTGTACAAGATACAAAAACACTCTCTTGTTGAGTATAAAAGACTCTCTTGTTGAGTCAAACTTTCTTTAGCCTCCGTCTTAGGCTTCGTATAAGACAGATAAAAGACTCTCTTGTTGAGTCAAACCTTTTAGCCTCCATCTCGGGCTTTGTACGAGATACTAAAACACTCTCTTGTTGAGTATAAAAGACTCTCTTGTTGAGTCAATCTCCTTTTTAGCCTCTATCTCGGGCTTCGTACGAGACATCAAAATACTCTCTTGTTGAGTATAGCAGACTCTCTTGTTGAGTCAAACTTTCTTTAGCCTCCCTCTTAGGCTTCGTATAACACAGATAAAAGACTCTCTTGTTGAGTCAAACCTTTTAGCCTTCATCTTGGGCTTCGTACGAGATACTAAATCACTCTCTTGTTGAGTATAAAAGACTCTCTTGTTGAGTCACTCCCCTTTTAGCCTCTATCTCGGGCTTCGTACGAGACACTAAAACACTCTCTTGTTGAGTATAAAAGACTCTCTTGTTGAGTCAATTACCCATTTTAGCCTCTATCTCGGGCTTCATATGAGACATCAAATCACTCTCTTTTTGAATATAAAAGACTCTCTTGTTGAGTCAGACCCTTTTTTAGCCTTCGCCTTGGGCTTCGTACGAGACAAATAAAAAACACCCTCTTGTTGGGTCAATAGCCTCCTCTTAGGCTTTGTATAAGGAAATCTCGGTTGAGTCAATCAACCTTTTAGCATCAAATCTGTGCCTCGCTCACAGCATACAAACATCAACAACTCCTCTTTAGAGATGACAAATTCTCTCTCATCCAAAACCCTTTAGCTTCACATCTTGGGCTTTGAACAAGATACAAATCACCTTTAGCTTCATGTCTTGGGCTTTGAACAAGACACCAAAACAACCTTTTTCCTCCCATAGAATAGGAGGAACTACGATCGCTCTGATTTCCCTGTTTCGTTCAACGGGAATACGTAGGCATAAGATTGCAAAATCTTAGTGAGCACACTAATCTAAAAAACCCAAAATCCAGTATCTCCATCAAATCAACCCAAAAGTATCAAATCTAAACACATTACCAAAAACCTCACAAATAGTCCAAACACTGTGTTCTTAACAAAATAACCTAAGAGAGACCCACAATCTTAATAGCATCTGTAAACCAACAGTCACCTGTTTAAACTCAGTATGCATGTAGGGTTAATTGGAGACATCTATTTCCCTTCCTTAAACAGCTTCAATAGGATAAAAAACGAATCGAACTGTAGTACCCCAAAGCGATAGTGCTTCGCAACCACACAAAAATTCGCGCTACAGAAAAATGGCGACTTCACTGGGGACTTCGAGATCTTGTTCTCTTCCCATCTCTTAGGTAGAAAACCCTGAGTTCACAAAGTATCACACAGAAATGACGACTCTGCTGGGGAGTCATTGTCTGTATAGGATCATAAGACTAGAGGTCTAGGATGATTAAGACAAATATATATACTGCTTTTCCTAATTTATATATGTGTTTATTTTTGTGCTAATGGGAATGCGTGTGATGCCGCATGTGGAAAGTGTCATACCCCAAATTTTGACCACCTGATTGTCAAAACCTGATTGTGTTTTCACTTCGTGTCATCCGCATATCAGACCATCTGTTTTGTCATGCATATCGTCTGAATTTTCAGTCAGAATATATGCGTTGAAATCTCCGTCTTTTCTGGTTAATTGTGCTAAAAATCGATGAACAGACGTGTTTTTCAATTAAACTCGCAAATGTCCATTATTTATCTATTTTTCACACGATTCAATCAATGTCCCCTTTTTGTTTTATTTTCTCATATAAAATAAAAGAAATGAATTAAATAATTAAAAAAAAGGTATATGTGTATTTCATTTTCTTTTTTTTATAAATATAGTTTGTTTTATGTTATCCATGAAAGAAAATATATATATATATGTATATTTGTTTTTTTTTCTCACGCCAATCTTTATATATATATATATATATATATATATAAACTTTGTTTTATTTTTGATATATATGTATTTATATTTTAGGAAAAAATATATAAATTCATAATTTTGTTTTAAATATATAAGTTTGTTTTTTATAAGTTTTGTTTTAAGTGAATTTTTGTTTCTTATGAGACAAACCATATAACCTTGTCTCCTTGACTCATTTTCACTAGCCAATTGTAGAAGAGGCTTGAAAACATTTTCTTACATACATTAAATTCTTAACAAACTTTGAAAACTATTAGTCAAGACTCATCATCTCTTTTGAACTTGGGAACCAAGTTTTGAATTTTTTATTCAATCTTTGAATTTCACATTTTTTTTTATTATTCTTGCTATCTTCATTCACAAGTCAGCTTTGCCTATAAATAGAGCTTTGAAGCTCTTTGCAAATTACACCACAAGTATTAACTTGTTCATTCTTTCTACCTCTTACACATTTCTCTATTGCTTTTACATCTTTGAAAGGAAAAGAAAAACTTTTTGGTGATACATACAAAGGGAGGGTGCTGCGCACCTCCATTTCCCATTTTCAATCTATTTGTGTTTTCATAAAAGTTTCCACATAACATACACAAGGGAGCTCTGCTCCCCACTTTCTCATTTTTTCCTGCAAAGTATTCACATACACACTTTACATTTTAACAAAGTTTTTTTTGTGGTTTCTGTTGCAAATTCTTAACTGCAAAAAAAAATAATAAGAGAAAGGAAAGGAAACATCAATTCCTACAGCCCTCCTCACTTTCACATCTACTGCATGAGAAACAAGCTTCAAAAACTTGTGTCACTTTCTGCAACTCATGCCGACCATTTTCGCGAAGTGATTCATCACCCTGAAACAAAGAAAAAAACATGGCAAACTTGTTACAGCAAATGACAGTTTGGAATTAAGAGAAAAAAAAACACCTGTGACAATTTCAGCAGAGAAATTACACAAACCTTCAAATTCATTTCAAATTCATCAATTTCTATTTTTTTTAAGTTCTAATTTTTTTTATAACACTTACAAATTTTAACTGCAATTTCTTTTCTTCAGGAAGTTCATAGCATCTACAGCCACAACACAGTTCTGCAGGAAAAAAGAATTCATGACAGAAAATTGTGAAATTAATAACAACAAGTGAAGCAGAAAAATCTTGAAAAGTAAAAGCAACGACTCAAAAACAAAGATAAATCAAATTTTCAGTTCATCAAAAATCAAAAAGGAAACCTGTTACAATAGCAGCAGCTTCTCTAAATTTCGCCGCGAAACCGACGTCGCCGACACGTCGAACCTTCACAATTTTTACAATCAATTCATAATTTCAATTTAAGTTTAGCAATTTACTGGATTCAATTGCAAGAAAGTTCAAATAACGTGTTTTTTTCTCTTTTCAGGTTTGAAATTCAAAAGAAAAAGGACAGAGAAATCAATATGTTTACCTTCATCATCCTCGCCAGAAAGAAAGGAAGGGCGGAGCGAAACTCTCGCCGCCGAAAATCGCACCCTTCTCGTCATCAAATCTCCGCCGTGCCATCATTTCCCCCTCTTCAATTTGAAGCTGCGCCGGAAATTGAACGGAGGAAGCGTCAACGAAATCGCACCCGTTTCCTTCATCGAAAGCCATCGCCGGAAGTCACCGCTGAATCTCCACCGTGAAGCGCCGCGAGAGAAAGAGGAATATTGCACGAGATCGTGTTTTGAAGAAGAAGAGCGTTCTAGGTTTTTTTTCTTTCCCTAAATGTTTTTCTATTATATATATATATATATATATATATATATATATATATATATATATATATATATATATATATATATATATATATATATATATATATTAATTTGTGCTATAATATATAATATAATCTCACAAGAAAATCCAAAAAAAAAACATTTTATTATTAACCTTTGGGCTCAGCCCAATTTCGTTGATAATCACCACCTTCATGTACTATTCCAAACCTAACTTTATTTTCATTAAGTTAAAATTAAATAATTATTATATTAATAATTAATATGATTTAGTGAGTTTTACTAAATATATTTTAACTTAATTGATCATCTAATTGTTTAATTAATTATTATTCGATTATTTGATTTTCCGTGGTTTAGAATTTAAACGCTTTGCTTGTATGCCATGCATATATATATTCTGTTTTCATTTACTAGCAAACAAGTATTTCCTGTAAATACACAATGCATAGAGAGAAGAATTATTCACAATAAAACTTCTCTCTAATTTTCTTTAAACACTTTGGGCCTCTAATAGAGTGTAAGACCCAACCCTTTGTAAGTACAACCTATTTTGGGCCTCACTTATTGTATAAGTCCCGTTGTATTTCAAAAAGTTCGACGCGATCATCATCCGTTGAAAAACAAACCTTGGGCCTACCCTCGAGTAGTAAGACTCATTTCTTTTCTTTAAAACTCTTTGGGCCTCTAATAGAGTGTAAGACCCAATCCTTTTTTGACCAATCATTTTTGGGCTTCAGTGCATTGTATAAGTCCCGATACCGTCAAAAACAAACGGCGCGATCGTCGCCTTTTCAAAACAAAAAAAAAACCATTTGGGCCTACCCTCGAGTAGTAAGACCCATTTCTTTTCTTAAAACTCACTTGGGCCTCTATTAGAGTGTAAGACCCAACCCACTTGTACAGAAATATTTTGGGCCTCACTTATTGTATAAGTCCCTCTGTACATTTTTAAATTCGGCACGATCGTCGCCAGTTTAAAAATAAACCATCTGGGCCTCTCCTTGAGCTATAAGACCCATTCAAAACTTTTGGGCCTCTAATAGAGTGTAACACCCAACCCCCTTTTAACCAAAACCAATTTTGGGCCTCACTTATTGTATAAGTCCCTCTGCGTTAAAAGAAAACCTCGGCGCGATCGCCATTTTAAACGGAAAAATCATCTGGGCCTACCCTCGTGTTATAAGCCCCATTCTTTTTCTTTAAACCTTTTTGGGCCTCTTGAGAGAGTGTAAGACCCATCCCTTTGTACAGAAAACCTTTTTGGGCCACAGTCACTTGTATAAGTCCCTCTGTACAAATTCAAACAGTGCGCTCACTAATAAAACCCTGGGCCTCTCCTTGAGCTGTAAGCCCCAAATATTTATTTTTCAAAGTACTTTCTCCTTTGATTTTGAATATACTATTGTTTTCAATCTGTCTTTGTTGAACAACTAACCAAACAGCATGGAAGCTCTACAACCGAGTAAGTGTTTATACGCTTTCATTTACCGCTTTCATATACATATAAACTGTATTGTGGGGCTGTTTCGCTGTAAGTCTTTTTTCATAATCTCATATCAACTGTGTAATAATAGTATAGATATTTAGAGTTTCCCCGGCAACTACGTTTAGAACTAGGAAAAGTCGTCGCGTTTATTCGTAGAAATAGACAACTAGATCCCCAATAGGATCACCATATACAGTCTTCTCTTCGGCTGTCCTCATTAGGAATTGTCAAGAAACTCTACTCCTAGAGATGAATGTATTCTCCGTGAATGGCATCTTTGATTTTCTTCCAAATTCTCGGATTTTCCTGGCTTGATCTATTCCTCATGGATAGCCTGTCTTGAATTTCTCGGGGTTTGGGGACCCACGGGCTTCTTAAAAGCATCGGCCTCCTCTTGGGCATCGTACAAGGACCCACAGGCTTCCTAAAAGCAACCCCTCCTCCTCTTGGGCTTAGTACAAGGACCTCTCGGCTTCTTAGAAGTATTCACAGCCTCCTCTTAGGCTTCGTATAATGATCTCTTCCTCCGGGAATGATAGCCTCCTCTGGGGCTTAGTACAAGGACCCTTCGGCTTCTTAAAAGCTTCCAGCCTCCTCTTGGGCTTCGTACAAATTGTCCCAACGACCTCCTAGAGGTATAGGAACAGAACTTAGTCATCTTCATAGAACAGTCCTTTCCAAGAGTCTACTACTGTTTCTCAAAGCATAGTACAAAAGATGAAACTCTAGACACGGACAGTCTAATATCCTTGAGTCTCAAAGACATTCTCAAGTAACCCCTTCGTTAAATAGGAAGAAAACCCGTAGACTCGGACAGTCTCAATACCCTTTGGATTTCCCATTTCCTCAAAGACAAGGAAATGTCCCTGATCCTCGAATCAAATCCTTGAGTACATCATTGCTCATATAAGAACTGATTTTCTATTTTAAAATAAGTATACTGGACCTGTCACTCAACTGAAATAGCACCATAGCCTCCTCTTGGGCTTTGTACAATGATTCTCCCCAGCGGAGTCAAACAACGTTTAGCCTCTCTCTCGAGCTTTGTACGAGACACATAAGAGACTCCCTTGTTGAGTCAATCACCCTTTCGCCTCCATCTCGGGCTTTATACGAGATACAAAAAGGTTCTTATTGAGCCAAACAAATTTTAGCCTCCATCTCGGGCTTCGTACGAGATACAAAAAAAACTCTCTTGTTGAGTCAAATAGCCTCCATTTCGGGCTTTATACCAGATACCAAAAGATTCCCTCGTTGAGTCAAAATCTTTTAGCCTCTCTCTCGGGCTTTGTACGAGACACATATTAGCCTCCTCTTAGGCTTTATATAAGAAAACCACTGGTTGATCCAATTAACCTTTTAGCAACAAAGTTGTGCCCCGTTCACAGTACACAAACATCAATAACTCCTTCATCTAATTGTTGTAAGCGGCAAGCCTCTGGATCATCTATATCCATGCCACTGTCCCTTTTTTAGCATGAGAAATTCCTAAGGAAAGATAGCATTGCTCTACACTGAGTTAAAGTATTCTCCTTCAAGTTAAAATCTCCTATAAAGGAAATTATGGCATTACCGGATTCACACATCCCGGTTAAAGTAATTCTCCTTTATAAACAGTTGTGACATACAACCCCCTCTTTAGAGACGACAAATTCTCTCTAAAGTCAAACCCTTTTAGCTTCACATCTTGGGCTTTGAACAAGATACAGATCACCTTTAGCTTCACGTCTTGGGCTTTGAACAAGACACCAAAACAACCATTTCCTCCCATAGAATAGGAGGAACTACGAACGCTCTGATTTCCCAGTTTCATTAAACGGGAATACGTAGGCATAAGATTAAAAGAAAAGATCTTAGCGAGCACACTAAACAAAAACCCAAAATCCCATACTTTCACATATCTATCAAGAAGAATTCGTCCTAACATCTAAACCTCCCGCCACTTTTTAAAAAATAAACCCGATAGAGACCCCGAATCTTTGTAGCACCTATAACCTAACAGACCGCTGTTTAACCTCAGTTTGCAAGCAGGGTTAATTTGAGACATCTATTTCCCTTCCTTCATCAGCTTTAATAGGATAAAAAATGAATCGAGCTGTAAACACCAAAGAGCGATAGCGATTCGCAACCGCGTCCAAAATCGCTCGCTACAGAAAGATTGAGTATACACCTAAGATAGGTGATGGCAATATGGGTAATCTTACTGGGAGTGAATTCCATCTAAGAGTCCCCGGTCAACCATCAAACTCAGTGGAGTCTCCCTTTGCAGATACATTGCCTATACGACTTCGGTTGTTGAAAGTAGTGTGGTCGACTGGGTTATCTGAGAAGCTGAGGTTTTTAGTAGACTGAAATCATTTTGTAGTGCGGAAGCTATTGGAAATAGTTGTCACGCGATACTACCCTCATTTGAGATCACTCTAGGATACATCAGCTCGCTGGCGATCCGCTTGCTGTTGTTATCCCAAGAGGGATCAATGATTTTGCGGACAGGTACAAAAAATCACCAGTATAAACCTTTGGGGGGGGGGGGTAGAGCCTTGACTTCATGACACCGACCCTTTGACCCCATGTTTTTTCTATGTTTTTGTGTGTTGCATTCATACATTCATTTAAAAAACATTCAAAAAAAGAAAATCTTCTCTTCTAGTCTCTCTCTTTTTCAAATTAAACTAAGACAATGATTGCAAATGTCAGATAAAGAGATTGCGTTATGGATTTCGGTAGAAGAAAAACTCACAAGTATACCTTCAAGGTTCCAAAACTAGAGGATTTAAGAGGTTTGTCGAGGATGATAACCAACCCTGAGGCTTTCAGAGCCAAGTATGGAGGACTGCTATCTCTGTTAAGGGTCCATGTAATTGAGGGAATCCTGTCCACACTAATTCAGTTCTACGATCCGGTCTATCACTGTTTCACATTCCAGGATTATCAGCTAGCACCAACACTGGAGGAGTACTCTCACCTGACTGATTTACATATTACTGACCAGGCTCCCTTTTCCGGACTGGAAGAAATTCCAAAAGATCAGACCATTGCAAGAGCAATTTATTTGGACGAGTCAGAAGTCAGGACTCACATGACCACTAAGGGTGGCATCCAAGGTTTGCCAGCCCAATTTTTGATAAAGAAAGCTCTGTACTTTGCCAGTATAGAGAATGTGGCTGCTTTCGAGAGCATCTTTGTTTTGCTCACCTATGGGTTATTTTTGTTTCCTAACATCGATAACTTTGTAGATATCAATGTCATTAAGATATGTCTGATTGGCAATCCTGTACCAACCTTACTCGCAGATGCATATCATTCGATACACTTAAGGAATTTATACAGCGGAGGAATGATCACGTGTTGTGTACCCCTGCTATACAAATGGTTCATTTCCCATTTGCCCAAGTCTGCTGCATTTTGGGATCAAAAGAATACTTTACGTTGGTCGCAGAGAATTATGTCTCTTACTAACTCTGGCATCGATTGGTATAATTGAATCTATGACGGGATCAGAATCATTGACCGTTGTGGAAATTTCCCAAATGTACCCCTTATAGGAACTAAGGGAGGAATCGACTATCATCCAGTGTTAGTCCGTCGTCAATTCGGATACCCGATGAGGCATGTCCCGCGGAATGCTCATCTGGAAGGCCTTTTCTTCAAGGAAGGAGAGAATGACAGGGCACTAAAGACAGAAATAGTGCATGTTTGAAAACATGTTCATAGGAAAGGAGAAGAGTCTCTGGGAAAACCAGACTGTGTCTCGGTGGAGCCTTATCTCCACTAGGTACAAACCATAGCTCTCAAACTGAGGATGCCTTACCCTCGTCAAGAAGTTCTTCCGTTAAGGGAATCTGTCCTTTATTTCATTCCAGACACAGAAAAACTTCAAGTTACTCTCAACAAAGTTCAACAAGAGAAGAGGTCTTGGAGGAACAAGTATCGTATTCTCAATGTAGAGTGTAAGAAACTACAGTAGCTATTGAAAGAAAAGGATGCTCTGATTGAGATTTTAGAGCAACATGCTATAGAGAATCAAGATGACCAAAGAAATTTGCTCGCTCCTTTCACTTGGCAAAGGAATGACAACCCGACAATGGCTAAAGAGCCCCGGTCAAAGAAAAGGAAAGCACCAGAACCAGCACCTGAGCTCTCCTCAGAGAGGACTCAGGATCCATTAGTTTAGATTTCCTTTTACAGCACTTTGTAATCTACTGTATTTCCATTTCCGCAATCGTTGAATTCAATAAAACGGGGTTTCCCTACTGTTTGATATTTGCAATCTAATTGTCAAAGTTTACTTTGAATAAACAAAAAATAATTAATAAAATCATTGCATATCATTCATCATTCTCGCATAAACGCATTCTTCTTCCCTACGAATCTCACATTTGTGTCTCGATTCTAGAGTCAAAGTGTCTCATTTGTACAATACTCGGTCTAATCGATAAAAGAAGATGGATGATCTCGAGGAAGAGAACAAAGAGTTGAAAGAAGAGATCGACACTCTGAAAGAAGATCTGAGAAAGCTTCATAAAGACATGCAAGCTCTAACAGAAGCTTAGATGCAGCAACAACGAACTGTGATCTCAGAGACCACATCAACGCCCATAGTGGAGAAGTCTGATCCTAGGTACAAAATGCCGAAAGATTGTCCCTGGGGCATGCCACTCAACTATATCCCAGACGGATATATCCCACCGATCATGGAAGATCTGGAAAATGCAGCAGGAACCGCTGGGCCTGAAGGTTACAAACTTCGGGAAAGCGAAGATGCCAGGGGCATGACAACAACTCCTGAAGGTTACAAACTTCGGGAGACATCAAGAGTCTCTACCATGATGACTATACCACCACCCATGGTACACATTGTCCTGGAAGGATAGATTCCACATATACCTTATGGTGGAAACGAAAGTATGTTCGACAGAATGAATGAGTTTCAGGAACAGTTCCTGGAGATGCAGAAACAACTGTAGGCCATTCCCGGTCATGATCTATTTGGAAAAGATGCCGCAGACCTTTGTTTGGTCCCCAATGTGAAAGTTCCGCACAAGTTCCAGGTGCCCGATTTTGAAAAATACAAGGGTAACTCTTGCCCTCAAAGTCATTTAGTGATGTACGCTCGGCGAATGTCAGCTCAGACAAAGAACCAGGAGCTACTGATTCACTACTTTTAGGATAGTTTAACCGGTGCCGCACTCAAATGGTACATGGATTTAAACCGCACTAAGATCGCTACTTTCAGAGATCTTGGCGCTGCCTTCGTTCAGCAGTATAAGTATAACCTGGACATGGCACCAGACAGAGATCAACTCAGATCGATGTCACAAAAGGACAAAGAAACCTTTAAGGAGTACGCTCAGAGATGGCGTGAAATTACCGCCCAGATTTGTCCACCTCTTGAGGAAAAAGGGATGACAAAGATCTTCTTGAAAACCTTAAGCTCATTTTACTACGACCGAATGGTTGCCAGTGCGCCCAGTGACTTCACCAAGATGGTGGGCATGGGAGTTCGGACGTTTTGTTAAAGACGCTGGATCATCAAGTAGTACCAAACGATACTGTAGTGCTCTCCCTAAGAAAAAAGAGCAGGATATTGGGAATATCTCTCTCGGAAAGCAAAGGCAACATTACCAACCAGTAGCAGTTGTAATTCCTGCTATCAACCCTGCGCCTGTTTCTACGTATCAACCTCAGGTTGCGCAGAGCCAACCGAATCAACAGTAAAATCAGCAAAGGATGCAACAGCCTCTTCAGCAGGCTCTTCCTCCATACAACAATAACCGTACAACGCGACCACTAGGGTTCGACCCTATACTAATGTTGTATGCAAAAATTTTTCCGTTACTACTGGTCAAGGGGCACGTCTAAACCAAGTCTCCTCTTGCAGTGACGGAAAATCCGCCTTTTTGGTTCAAGGCGGGTCAGACTTGTCCTTACCATCAAGGGGGACCAGGGCATAACATAGAAAACTGCCTTAGTTTCAAATCCGACGTACAAAAGTTTGTTAGGAGAGGGGTATTATCCTTCCAGGATACGAATCCAAATGTTCTCACGAACCCGTTTCCTGAACACGACAAAGCTGCAGTCAATTTGATAGAAGGAGAATCTAACGACAGCTATCAAATTCATGATGTACTCTTATTGAGGACCAATCTGGTCAAGATGCATCGGATACAGAGTGGGTATGGCCATATACCACCTCACCATTATCACCAGTGTGATATCTGCTCTAAGAACAATCAAGGATGTTCTGTGGTGCAATCAGCTCTATAGGAACAATTGGATCTCGGATGGATCCAAGAGCACAAAATTCGTGGGGTCAACATGACTTATACGAATTCCAACATCATTCAGAGCCACGACATCCGTGCGATGAATGTCAACCTGGTGGCAATGCACTCAAGGCAAAGCCAATATCATAATCTGCCACGACATGATTATGATTCTTGTCTGATTTGCTCGATAAACAATCAGGGATGCTCTTTTGTACAAGAGGCCCTCCAGCGTCAGATGGATCTTGGGTGGATCTAGGACTACTATGATAAAAATCTTTATCAGATCAACATGATTCAAATCTTCGATATTCGCTTGATGAATACCAGCTTGGTGGAATTACACGCTAAGCAAGTCCAGCTCGGTTTTCTAACTTCGCATAATTATCAGAACTGTAAAAGATGTTGTGAGAGTAACCAGGGATGTGCTCTCGTTCAAAGAACTTTGCAACACTTGTTAAACCTCTGGTGGCTTCCGATCTATATGGACGAAGACACGCAACAAGTCAGTGTGGTTAATGGGAACCTTACTAGGCATCAAAGTCAGGATGCTCGATCAATGGAAACAGATCTAGTAAGGTTACACTGTATTCAAAGCGGACGTGGCTAGGTGCCACCACACAACTACGAGCGCTGTAGAGTCTACTCGGAGAATAATCAAGGATGCTACCTCGTGCGAGCAGCCCTTCAAGGTCAGTTGAACCGCGAAAAGATTTAACCATATTCAGTTTCGGGTCCATTAACTGGACGCCAGACTACTTCGCTGATCAAATCAAAGATGTGGTTGTAATCTCTGATCTTGAGAGGACCGAGGATGTTTGTACCATCATCCCTCTACTGGACGAATCAAAGGTTCTTAGCCAGGAACTGATTGAAGTTACCTACGATAGTCAAAAAAACTAGAAGGCTCCTGTAGTTATCTATCTACCGGGACCATTACCGTATGAAACAACTAAGGCGATCCCTTACAAATACGGTGCAACAACAATTGAGAATGGAAAGGAAATTCCATTACCCTCTGTCGTGAATATTGTCGACATCAGTCGGGTAACACGGAGCGGTCGGATCTTCAACCGAGGAGTTGGAGAACCTAACAAAGAAAAGGAACTTCAGCCATAAGCTCCCAATCCACCGGTCGGTCAGTCCAATGATCCCGACCTTTCAAAAAACAATGATGAGATATTGAAGCTCATCCAAAGGAGTAAATACAACATCGTTGTTCAACTGTTTCAAACTCCTTCAAAGATCTTTGTGTTATCACTTTTACTCAGTTCTGAAGCTCACAGAGAGGCTCTACAGAAAGTCTTAGAGCAGGCCTTTGTGGAACAGGATGTGTCAATAAGACAGTTCGATAGTATCATCTCTAACATCACTTCCTGCAACAACTTAGGGTTCAGTGATGAGCAATTGCCAGAAGAAGGCAAAAGTCACAACATGGATCTTAATATCACAGTCAACTGCCAGGACGATGCTTTAGTCAGCGTACTGGTAGATACTGGATCGACCATCAACGTTATGCTGAAGTCCACTTTAATACGATTATCATTCAAAGGATCCCCGATGAGGGGCAGTGAGGTCATCGTCAAAGCCTTTGACGGATCTCGGAAAGCAGTTATCGGCGAAGTCGACCTTCCCATAACTATCGGTCCTCACACTTTCCAAATCACTTTCCAGGTCATGGACGTCCGGGCAGCGTACAGCTGTTTATTAGAAAGACCTTGGATACACCATGCTGGGACAGTCACTTCGATGCTGCACCAGAAACTGAAGTTCGTTAAGAACGACCAACTCGTCACGGTCTGTGGAGAGCAAGCCTTGCTCGTGAGTAACTTGTCATTATCTACTTGTGTAGAGCCCGAGGAGGTTGTTGGAACCCAGTTCCAAGCACTTTCGGTAGGCAACGAGAATCAATCAAAGAAAGGAACATCGATTTCCTCATACAGAGATGCTCTCGAAGTGATAAAAAATAATAGTACAAAAGGATGGGGACAACTTGTCATTCCTACCGATAACAAAACAAAGAAGGGTCTTGGTTTTTCCTCAACTTGTACCCAGACAGCTGCTAATGATGAAAGTCTTCATCCCATTCAGGATTTCTTCCACAGTGGAGGTTTCCTTCACCCAATACCTCAAGCAGTCCATACCATCAACGAGGGAGATCCCTTTGATACATATGAGGAATGGAAATCCTATCTTAATGAGGACGGTTATATGTCTCACAAAGAGGTGCCTACGCCATTTTGCTATCCCGCACAGAGTCCGAGATTTATACCCAGGTCAGATGTCAGGACGATATACAGAGATTGTGATCCAGAAGGATGTCGTGCTCCGCCAAACTCATTAGAGGAAGACACTCTGATGAAAGACAACTTTGACCACGACTATTATGGCCCAATGGATAGTCTGCCTATCTAGCAGCCGTACCCAGGAAACCCGGGGCAAGAAAATCAGCCGAACAATGAAAATTAGCTGAGCATCATTGAAAAGAATACGTGCGTCCCCACCATGTCATGGGATCAACACTCAGGGTATTCAGAACCTATCCAGTACGACGATGAATTGGCAAAGCTTGTCGGACTAGAGTTCATCAACTACGTTTTTCCTGAGGTCAACGTCATTGAAAGAGATGACTTCTCCAGTTCCAGAGAAGTGTGGGACGCCTTAGGACAACCAAGTGGAAGGTTCGACTATTTGGTCAAGTACACCGCTCCTGAAAGCTCCCGTATCAGGCTCAAAGACATCTAGCCAACTGGATGGGGAGATTTACCTGAGAGTACAAATCCTATGCAAAATACAACAGAGGAATCCTCCTATGACAACTCTGCCTGGGAGACAGATTCCAACGATCATGCTCCGCCAGAAATCAGCGTC
This sequence comes from Lathyrus tuberosus, assembly GCA_022829125.1. Lineage (NCBI taxonomy): Eukaryota > Viridiplantae > Streptophyta > Magnoliopsida > Fabales > Fabaceae > Lathyrus > Lathyrus tuberosus. The sequence continues at coordinate 7,210,430 of JALAZF010000103.1, forward strand.
ATTTCTGAGGACAAGTCAAAAGAGAAGGTGCCATACTTTGTGATTCACCGAGGAGTTCGCCGCCAATGGGTTGCTGTCGATGTTCTGAAGATTGTTCATCAGTCAAAGTAATTACCGTCTTTAACCTTTCACCTTGCCCAGGTGAAACAGATGTTTTGATAGGGCTCACTTTCTGTAAATATCCCTCTTTGCTTCGCCCAAAGCGACAGAGTTTTTATTTTTTAGGGCTGTAGTTTCAAGAATCGACTTGCTCATAAATAAAATAACGTCGTTCTATAATTTCCGCATTAATTGTTGTTTTCTCTTTTCGCTTTTTCAGAAAATGGTAATCCTAAAAAATAATTCAAATAATAAAAACAAGTAGTTTTCAGAAAAAACACTGCACACACTCTTGCATTCTCTCTATCTCTTCTAAAAAACAATCATCACGTCGTGCAGATTGCTTGTCTTAAACCCAGTTGAAACACATGATCCAATGCCTTCGCCCAACTTTGAATTCCCGGTATTTGGGGCTGAAGAAGAAGTTGACAACGAAATTCCAGAAGAGATCTCCCGACTACTCAAACAGGAGGAAAGATCCATCGAACCTCACAAAGAGCCGTTGGAAACGGTAAACTTGGGTTCAGAAAAGGAGAGAAAAGAAATCAGGATTAGGCACTGCTCAGTCCAACTGCCAAAGAGGGTTTGATAAAGCTTCTCAAAGAGTTTCCCGATGTATTCGCTTGGTCCTATCAGGACATGCCAGGGTTGGATACCAGCATCGTGGAACATCATCTACCGTTAAGGTCAGAATGTCCGCCAGTAAAATAGAGGTTGAGATGGACTCACCCGGACATGGCCATTAAAATCAAGGAGGAGGTACATAAACAGATTGACGCGGGTTTCCTCGCCACGTCAGAATATCCTCAATGGTTAGCCAACGTCGTACCCGTTCTGAAAAAGGACGGAAAGGTCAGAATGTGTGTGGATTACAGAGATCTAAACAAGGCTAGCCCAAAGGATGACTTTCCCTTACCACACATTGACATGTTGGTAGACAGTACAGCAAAGTTCAAATTTTTCTCCTTCATGGATGAATTCTCGGGCTATAATCAAATCAAAATGGCGCCGAAATACATGGAGAAAACTTCCTTCATTACCCCATGGGGTACCTTTTGTCACAAGGTAATGTCGTTCGGTTTGAAGAATACCGGGGTAACCTATCAAGGGCCATGACTATTATGTTTCATGACATGATACATAAGGAAATCGAAGTGTATGTCAATGGTATGATTGCCAAATCTAAAACAGAAGAGGAGCATGTGACCCACCTGTCAAAACTATTCGAGCGGTTGTGAAAGTACAAACTCCGCTTGAATCCCAATAAATGCATATTCGGGGTCCGTTCAGGGAAACTCTTAGGGTTCATCGTCAGCCAGAAAGGAATTAAGGTTGATCCTGACAAGGTTAAGGCCATTCAAGAAATGCCTTCTCCTAAAACTAAAAAACAAGTCAGAGGATTCCTGGGACATTTGAACTACATTTCCAGATTCATATTCCTCATGACCGCCACATGTGCGCCGATTTTCAAATTACTCAAAAAGAACCAGGATTGCGTTTGGACAGAAGATTGCCAAACTGCCTTCGACAGTATTAAGGAATACCTGTTGAATCCACCGATTATATCACCTCCAGTGGAAGGAAGACCACTGATCATCTACCTCACAGTCCTAGAGGACTCAATGGGATGTGTACTTGGCCAACAAGATGAAACCAAAAGGAAAGAGTCTGCCATCTACTATTTGAGCAAGAAATTCACCGACTGCGAGACTCGGTAAACTATGCTTGAGAAAACTTATTGTGCACTGGCTTGGGCAGCCAAACGTCTTCGCCAGTACATGATTCGTCACACTACTTGGTTAGTCTCCGAAATGTATCCTATCAAGTATGTATTTGAAAAACCTGCTCTCACGGGAAGGATTGCCCGTTGGCAGATGTTGTTATCAGAATATGACATCGAGTATCACGCTCAGAAAGCCGTTAAAGGAAGTATTTTAGCCGATCATTTGGCTCATCAACCGATTGAAGATCAAGAATCAATTGGGTTTGACTTCCCAGACGAAGATGTCATGTATTTAAAAATGAAATATTGCGATGAATCGCTACCCAGTGAACCAGTGAAGGGCCAGAACCAGGTTCCCAATGGGGACTAATTTTTTACGGAGCTGTCAATCATTGTGGAAACGAAATTGGGGCAATCATCATAACCCCTCAGAGTACCCACATTCCTTTCACTGCCAGACTAACATTTAAGTGCACAAATAACGAGGCCGAATACGAAGCTTGTATCATGGGTCTCGAGGAAGCGATCGACTTAAGGATAAAAAACTTGGATGTATATGGCGACTCAGCCCTGGTTATCAATTAGATCAAAGGAGATTAGAACACATACCAATCAGGATTGATTCCTTACAAAGATTACGCAAGAAGGTTGTTACCCTTCTTCAACAGAATCGAGTTTCACCATATCTCTCGTGAAGAGAATCATATGGCTGATGCATTAGCCACTCTCTCTTCCATGATTAGTGTAGGCCAATGGAAAGACTTACCTAAGATCGACATAATGCGCCTTGAATGGACCGCTTACATCTTCACAATTGAAGCAGTCATAGACGACAAACCTTGGTATCACGATATCAAATGCTTCCTTCAGAAACAAGAGTACCCACCTGGGGCACTAAGGAAAGACAGAAAAATCCTCAGAAGGCTGGCAGGAAGCTTCTTCCTGAGTGGTGATACACTTTATAAGAGAAACTATGACATGGTCTTGCTCCGATGCGTAGACAGACCAGAAGCAAACATGCTGATGAAAGAAATTCATGAAGGATCTTTTGGCACTCATGCCAACGGACATGCAATGGTGAGAAACATTCTGAGAGCAGGGTACTACTGGTTGACCATGGAATCTGACTGCTACAAGTACATGAGGAGGTGTCACAAGTGTCAGATATACTCTGACAAAATCCATGTACCGCCAACGCATCTCAAAGTTCTTTCTTCCCCATGGCCTTTTTCTATATGGGGAATCGACATTATTGGCATGATTGAACCCAAGGCTTCAAACGGACATCGGTTTATTCTGGTAGCCATTGATTACTTCACCAAGTGGGTCGAAGCAGCGTCGTACGCTAATGTAACCCGACAAGTGGTGGTCCGATTTATCAAAAACAATATCATCTGCCGTTATGGTGTTCTGAGCCAGATCATTACTGATAATGGATCTAACTTGAACAATAAGATGATAAAAGAGTTGTGCACTAAGTTCAAGATCGAACACAATAACTCATCTCCCTACCGATCCAAGATGAACGGAGCGGTAGAAGTGGCTAATAAGAATATCAAAAAGATTGTTCAGAAGATGGTCGTAACCTACAAAGATTGGCACGAGATGCTACCCTTTGCTCTTCACGGTTATCGAACATCTGCCCGCACTTTAACAAGGGTAACCCGTTTCTCTCTAGCATATGGCATGGAAGCAGTGCTCCCTATCGAAGTAGAGATCCCATCAATCTGGGTATTGATGGAAGTTAAGCTTACAGAAGCTGAATGGTGTCAAAGTCGACACGACGAACTGAATCTGATAGAAGAGAAGCGAATAACGGCTCTATGCCATGGTCAGTTGTATCAACAAAGAATGAAGAGGGCATTCGACAAAAAAGTCCGACCTCGCGTCTTCAGGAAAGGAGACCTTGTGCTCAAGAAGATACAATCTTTTCTCACTGATTCCCGGGGCAAGTGGACTCCGAATTATGACGGCCCCTATGTGGTCAAGAAAGCTTTCTCAGGCGGCGCCTTGTGACTTGTAACCATGGATGGAGAGGAGTTTTCCTACCCCACGAATGTTGACGTAGTCAAGAAATACTTCCCCTAAACTAAAAAAAAAAAAAGAAAACATCTCGGTGGATCGAAAACCCAAAAGGGCGGTCCAGGAAAAAATTAGAGACATAATAAAAAAAATCATCTCGGTGGATTGGAAATCTTAAAGTACAATCCAGGCAAAAGTTAGGGATAATGGCAAGTAACTACGTCTAACAGGGGCAAGTCCCTCAGCAGCAGTTACACCATCCATCGAAAGAAAACTCTAGTCAAGATCATCTTCGACAGAAGCTCAGGATGTCCCGAATTCAATGTTGGTAGAAGGATAGTGGTCGTTATGTTTCAATGTAGCCCTTTTCCCTTAAATTACCATTTTCTAAACTTTGTAAATACTCTATGGAATCACGCGTTTGGCTGATTTCCATCCTATCAATAAAATTTGAGCCCTAGTGCTTTTGTTTGCAATTCTTATTTATTTTAGCTTTACAGAACGACGTTTTAACATGATTAACGATTCTTGAAATAAAACAAAAACGAATTTACTTGTTAACACTTTTCTGCTTTTAAAATAAAGATGGCAATTTCTTTTGACTGTTGAACATCGAAAGAAAATTAATCGCTTCTCCAGAGGTAATCGAGCCTCAAAGTGCAGAATCAAAGTACTCCATCTAAACCAGTACGCCTAAACGAAGGATCAACTGTATCAGATGTGATTTTCCCATCTGATATCCCTGGCAGAGTTCTTACCTCCTAAGCCCAATCAATGTTTTCCCCGCGGGAACTACTTCTCCTAAGCAAGGCAGAATTGCTATCTTGAACCAGTGATACTTTTCATCCCCCACTGTGGCCGAGTATCTAGTCGTGTTCATCTACTAGTCTGTATGTCGCGTTAGTTTTGTCAGCATACACATACATACATCATGCATTATTGATACATTCACATTCATATTGCATCACTATCACTCTAGTCGGTCTTATCCCCTAGTGATAAAAACCCTCTTATCAATCGAGTTGTCAATTCTTTCCTCGTCAGGAAATGTTGCGTCTGAACAATCTCTCTCCTCCAGTTTATTCCTAGGATGAAGTTGATCCTCGACCACTTTGATAACTTGAACCTCTAAAAAACCAGAAAATCTTTGACCAACGTCACTCTTCGCTATTGAAGATGATATTGTTGCATTCCTAGATTAAGGAAAATCCCCAGAGAAAGCCTCTTAATCAGAGATTCGACAATACAGCAGTTTTTCTCCAAAAAAATCCGCTGACGAAAAGGTCATCAGCACCTCAAAATTGGATCACATCATATGGCATTTCTCCGAGAAGATCTCCGAGAAAAGTATGATGTAATATCCCCAAGCGGAAACAGGCTCTCAAGAGACTCATTTTCCCCGATAGAGTCGACAAATGACGTCTCCAACAGAGAAGTTTGTACGCCTCTACAATTCAGACGGATGGGTTCCCCAGCAACTCTGACATCAACCTTTTTCCCATCAAATGGCATCTCCCCAGGAAAATTCGGCGAGAAGTTTGAGGAAAACCGCTACAAATAGCATCCCTTGTCAAGAAAGTTTATTGACAAAAGAAACTGAGACCAGTTCCTTGGTAGGAAACCAGGATCGAGGGGAGGTTTATTTCATAAACTGAGACCAGTTCCTTGGTAGGAAACCAGGATTGAGGGGAAGTTTATTTCAGAAACTAAGACCAGTTCCTTGGTAGGAAACCATGATCGAGGGGAGGTTTATTTCAGAAACTGAGACTAGTTCCTTGGTAGGAAACCAGGATCGAGGGTAAGTTTAATTCAGAAACTAAGACCAGTTCCTTGGTAGGAAACCAGGATCAAGGGGAAGTTTATTTCAGAAACTAAGACCAGTTCCTTGGTAGGAAACCAGGATCGAGGGAAAGTTTATTTCAAAAACAGAGACCAGTTCCTTGGTAGGAAACCAGGATCAAGGGGAAGTTTATTTCAAAAACTGAGACCACTTCCTTGGTAGGACACCAGGATCGAGGGGAAGCTTACCTTTTCTAAGCCTCATTGCTTAGAAAAAGAAGATGGATGGGCAAACTACCATTCATAACCACCATCAAAATTTCGGGTATTCTGATATTTAATCATCTTGTACCCCGAATGCCCGAATACCTTCGCCATTCACACCTTCGTGTCCAAGAAGATTAAATAGGGGCATCTGTCATACCCCAAATTTTGACCACTAAGATTTTCCATCATTGTGTAAATCATCACCCCAATATGAAGGAACCTTCATGCCTCATCAGTCTCCCCAAAGATGGGTGAGCATTCACTACAAACAATAATTAGAGTTTCAAGCCCTCTCTGAGCCTTAGACAAAGGATCAATCAAGAATTGACATGATCTTCAACTTGTCTAACCTCTCAAACATCCACAAAAGATCAAGAGGACTCCCACATCAAGGATTAAGCACAAGGCTGCTCCTTTCTAAGTGGATTAAGCCTCAAGATCGCCAGTGTCACCAAATTAGGGTTTGGTCGACCAGGGCCTCCAGATGGAAATTTTCCTCTGGGCATGAGCCAATGCTTCAAAGCATAACCTAAGATACTCCATGGGACATCATAAACCCAATCATCAAGTCAATTTAGCCTCAGGGGATGCATTCACAAAAAATCAGGAATTAGGGTTTCTTGACCTAATTCACCCCTAAGTTGACTTTTGGGACAAATCATGAGCCAAGACCTCCAGACATGATTTGAGGGTCTCTAATACACCACATTTATCCATTTGCAACAATGGATTGGTCCAAAAAGCTCGATCAACACATTTCAAATTCATCAGGACCACAATTAGGGTTTCGCGGAAAAAGTCAACTGTGCCTTTGACTTTTGGCCCAGCATTGCTCCCAAACCCAAGGACATGATTCAATACACCCTATAACACCTATGAAATCAATAAATCAAGTTTGATTTAGGTCAAGGACTTGATTTCATAAAGGATCGCACAGTTTAGAATTCATCTGATAAAAAGTCAACTGTGCACAAAAGTCAAAGTTTGACTTTTTGAGAATTTTCACAATTATGGTTCCCTAACCCTAAAATGATGTTAATGTGTGATTTGAATCAACGTTCATCAAGAAAAACCAAAGAAAGTGGGATAACTTGTAAAAGGGGTAACCATAAAAACTTAGAAAATTTTCCAAGTTATGGAATAAAGTGGCTAAGGTACCAACTTCCAAGGATCATAACTTGAGATCCAAGCAACCATTTGGTTTGATCCAAAGATGGATTTGTAGCTCTCATGGCATACTTTAAAAGTGTCAACTACACCTCATTCCAATTCCTCATGGATTTCAAGTTATGGAATGGCCAAAATCACAAAAAGTGAAAATGTCACTTTTTTCCAACACTTAGTGAAATTTTCACTAAGTCAGAATCTGCCTTCACTTTTTTCCAAATGTAGGGGCATTTTTCACTTGGATCCAAAAGGTATCAAAATAAACTATGATCACACATATGTTGTATCATATGACAGCTTTCCAAAATGGACAAGAACCCCATGAAATTCCACTTGAGCCATGAGATATGACAATGGCAATATGCCTTGCTGCAAACTGTCATGGTAAGGCAGATTTGTGCATTTTGCTCGATTTGAACAAATTTTAAAAATGACAAACAAGTTTATCCATCTGAACACCTCAGGGGGAGACCAAGGAGGGACAAACACTGATCCATCAGCCTCCCAAGTCCTTGGAACTAAATATAGCATGCCAAACCTAGAAATCCCTAAAGAGGGGACAAAATTCCAATTTTGTTTTGGAGAATTAAATGGATGCACCAAGGTGAGCATGGACTGAGCCATTTCCAACTGAATTCAGTCAAGACATATCCAAGACCAAGGGAACCAACAGCCTGTGCTCTAACCTCTAGTCAATGGCTAGAGGAGACTTGGATTCTCATTGATCAACATTGGCCAAACCTCTGCTGCAGTTGCCATTCACTATTGCTTGCAAAACAAACTTGCTCTACTATAAATAGAGCTCATTTGTGATTAGTTTGAGTACACCAAAGCCCTCAAACAGATGCTTTCCTCAAAATCACCTTCTCACTTCCAAATTTGCCTTCCAAAGCAAGTCACTATCGGGTTTTGAGTTTGAGAGCAATTCCAACCAAACACATCACACACACACACCTCATAAACCTCGTATAGAAGTGATCCAAACACTTAAACCACAATCTAGAACACTGATTTCTCAGAATCACCAGCCAACTACTCAAGGTTTTAACCAAGTTGCAGTTGGGATACCATCTTCAGTTCCAGCTTGTTTCAAACCATTCCAAGCACTCAGACACATCACTTGGCACCTAGGGAAGCTATCCACATCAGAACCTACCTGTAACACCTCTAACATAAAACACGATCACCAGCTGCAAGAGGTAAGCATGAGCTCTTCTAACTCTCTGATCCATGCATTTTTTGCTGCATAATAATTTGGCCATATGTTCATAATCATGCATAGAGTGTTTTCCCTCAATCAATTGCTTTGTTTGAATTGTGTATGGAATTTCTGAGCCTTCATGCAAATTTTAGGGTTCTTGAGGTTTCTCTTTAATTTCTTATTCCATGCTTAAAATAAATGAAATTAAAGACTATAGACATGATCGTGAGGTGAAAACGAGTAGATTGATATGTGGATTGTGTGATTTCATCAATTATTCAGTGAGATTGGTGAGAAAACGTAAATCTGGACAAAACAGGACAGGCGGGCAAGGCTAAGATGTTCTTGGCGCCCTTTTTCAAATATTTGAATATTTGAATTTTTGTGATTTTATTTAATTGATTCAAAAATTAATTTCTCTCTGAATTTTAATGATTTTGAGTTGATTTTTTTTTAATAATTCACAAAAATGTTAAAATATTTTATTTTATAAAAAAATCCCAAAAATATTATTTATTTCATATATTTGATATTTTTGCAAAGAATTAATGTTTTATTTGTTTTTAACATTTGAAATATTTTTTCTCCCTTGATTTTCCAAACTTAATTGATTTCCAATCATTTTGTGGATATAAACATGATTTTTCAAACATTAATCCAAGATCACAATTTGTTTTTACACATGTTTAATAATTTTGATCATTTTAATTGAATTTTTATTCAATTAAAATATATTTTGAAAACAAATTAGGGTTTTGATTAATTCAACCCTCATCAAACTTTTTCAAACACTTTGAGCCTCTAATAGAGTGTAAGACCCAACCCCTTTTGAAAACCAAAATTTTGGGCCTCAGTCATTGTATAAGACCCACTGTGTTTTCAAAAATCTCAAGCTATAAGTCTCATTCCTTGTACAAAAAACTCTTTGGGCCTCTAATAGAGTGTAAGACCCAGTCCCCTTTTAACCAAAACAATTTTGGGCCTCAGATATTTGTCATACCCCAAATTTGTCCTACCTGTGCATAATTTCTATCTGTATATCCACCCATTAATCATTATTAAGCAAAATCAAAAAATATGTTGTTCTTGTTTTCCCAAGTCAGTTGGTGTGAATCAATTTGTCAAGCTATGATAAGTTCTCAGTTATTTCATTATCCATCCATAAACCACTTCTAAACCATTTTCTTTCTTAAACTATTTCTATTCTATTAAACCATTGTCACAAATCATTGTCCAATAATCATTTTTCATCCAACACATCCATATCATGAACCATTTCTATCTTTCTCTCCATTTCAATATCCATTTTGCTTGCTATATCTATACCTCATTAATCATTTTTCCATAACCTTTTCTTAAACCATTTTCTACAAAAAAAAATCCATTAAGCCCATTTTTATAATTCATTTTTTAATAACCAGTTTTAATCCACAATTATCCACTTTAAAAAACAAATACCCATTTAATATCCAAATTATTCCAAGGTCCATTTTATTAAATCCATTCATATTAGTCCAATTGTTCCATAACCCATCACCATTTTTACAATAAGATTACAAAATTACACAATAATCAACCCAGCCAATACAGATTCTCATACCCCATGCGCATACAAGACACTCCATAAAGTGCCAAAGTTCTGCTCCAGCCAGCCATGCTCCCACCGTCAAAATTACACAACCATTTGCAATACAAAAGAAAATTGTTAGCCAACAATAACATCATGCCTGCTCCTCATACACCAGCCTGCTACACAACGACAACTATCCCGTAAAAAAAACCTCTATACACCCACTCACCATTCATGACCTGCATCACACACAGCTCGCTGCAAAAAATAAATAAAAAGAATTCAAGATTAGCACATTTTTTCATTTGCAAATAACAGATAAACAAATGGGACCCCACCATGTGAAAGAAACCTGCAGAGCTGACCCCACAGAACTCACAGCCTGTAAACAATAGAGCCAAAAGCAAACATTTCTGTACGAAAATATTGTCAATCCCTCGTACCGTTCAGCCATACACCCACCTTGCCAAGCCACGATTCCAGCTACGCAACATTAACAAAACCTTTTCTCAATTTCCACCGAGTTGTTTTCGTACAACTACGAGTAACAGCACACAATACGCACTCCATACGCGGACCAAATTCACAACCATATTCCAGCCTACATCACTTCTTTCTCCAACCATTGCACATGAAAACAAATCGTGATTCGCAAAACAATTTTAAACCATTAGCATCCACCAACTGGAACAAACCATCATCATGCACAACACAACCTTGAAGACTGCAGCCTCACATCACGTGAAACGCACAGCAATATCAGTACAAAAACAACACAATAACGCCACTCAAAGTAGGACCCCACCGTTCACGAACCGTACCTGCAACCACAGAAATTTCAGACTCATAATACACCGCACAACAACATCAAAATTCTGCAAACGTACAAAACAATTTCAGCAAATTTCCAGCTCATTGTCTCCTCTCATTTCTTCCCCAAATACCCTTCAAATTTCTTCCTATTCTAGCCTTCACTCCCTCTATAAAACCAACCCTTCTCACTCTCATTTGTGAAGTTCCATTGAACCAAAAACACTCTGCCAAACTTCCTCCAAATCCTTCTTTAACCTCTCAACCTTCAACATCTCACAACAAAACCTCACTCTGAATCACCTTCAAAACAATCCTTTACCAATCTTCTTCAGTCATAAACCCAACAACACTACCATAAATCAACAAACACTCAAACCCAGAAAATCAAACCGAAACCCAAAACCAGAAATTGAAGATGAAGAAGAGAGATTAAGTTGAAACCAAAAGCAAATCGAACACAAACCTTGCAAGCGAAACTTGATTCGAGAGACGAAGAACCAAACGGACCGAACGATTCATGAAATATACGAAGGTTGAATACGTTGATCATTGTTGTCGTTGATTTCTGTTTTTTTATTTTGATTTGATGATGAGAAGCGATGATGAAGAATTGCTTCTTCCGAGCGTTCGGTTTTGAAGCTTGCCGTATTTTTAAGAATAAAAATGAATGTGTTTTCAAACCAATCCCTTTGACTGTGCTTTAGTCATATTTTATTCAACCTATTTGCATTTTAAAACGAAAAAGGGATGTTGGATTTTGATGGTGTATGTTGGCATCCACCCTTCTTTTATTAGGTTTCTGGTAGTGTATAGATTTGGACTTGGAAGCCCGTTTGGCTTCCCTTTTTTTTCTTCTTCACACATTTTTTTTATATACATTATTTCAACCATGGAATGATGGGCTTAGACCCAAATGACTTCCACCTGATTCTCTACACCCCTTCAAAATCCAGCGCCTCCACTCTTTTTTTTAAAGGTTCCTTTATTTGTTTGTTTTTATTTCAAAGTTTTAAGTAAATTTTCATTATTGTTTTGTTAATTCTTTATTTCATTTCCTATTTGATTTCAATTTATTTTCGATTTTTTGGGCCAATGATATAAAAAATAGGATTAAATAGTATTTTAGTCGCTGTAAGTTGGCGAGTTTTTGGTTTTCGTCCCTGAATCTTTTTTTTTTCGGTTTTAGTCCCTATATCTTACTTTTTGTTGGTGTTTAGTCCCTATAGAGGTTTCATGCGGATTCTCCTGCAGATTTTCCTGCGGATTTTGATTTTCAGGAAAATCCGCAGGAAACCTTCGGATTTTCCTGCGGATTTTGACTTTAGGGACTAAACACCAACAAAAAGTAAGATATAGGGACTAAAACCGAAAAAAAAAAAAGATTCAGGGACGAAAACCAAAAACTCGCCAACTTATAGGGACGAAAACATTATTTAAGCCTAAAAAAATCATGATTTGTGGATTTATTTCAAATAGATCTATAATCTTGATTAATATGAGGCCTATTTATTTTCTTTTTGATTTATTTGTTTTTATCATTCATTTTGGGTCAATGAAAACCAAGCATCAAAGATTTATCGATTTTCGATTTAAAATCTTGATAAAGGTGAGACCTTTCTTCTTTTTCTCGATTTTATTTCATTTCTTATGATTTACATTTCACATATTCTTTTATTTTCACTTTTGGTGATTGAAAGTCAAAAATCATAGCTTGTCGATTATCGATCTAAGTCTTGATTAAGACGAGACCAACTTTATTATATCTTGTTCATTTTTATCTTTATTATATTGTTCATATTATCCATATTGTCCATATCATATTATTCATACTTATTCATCTAACCATTTTCTTTGTTCATACTTTAATAAAAAAACATTAACAAATATCGAAACCCTAAAACAATAATTTGATGGACTGTTGGTTACTATACTTTGCTTGGAGATTTGGTTCAAGGTTTAGTTTAAGACACCTTGCACACACACGGCTTTCTCTTGGGCTACCTTACAATGAGACCTTTTATTTCATGTCATCCCTTGTAATTTACATGTACCCCGCTCCCATTCCGATGTACGCATTCGTGTTTTCTTTTGATTGTGGTTTGTTTACTAGGAGCACCCCTAGGGACTAGCATAGACAACCCATTTTCAAACTAATTCTCGATTCGTCGTCGAGCCATTTTCAAACAAACCCTTTTCAACCAAACTCTCGATTCGTCGTCGAACCCATTTTCAAATCAACCTCTAACAAAACTTTTTTTCAAAATAACCTCTTCGCATACAAATAAACCCTTGATCCAACGTCAAGCGAATTTTCATAATCAAACTTCAAAAACAACTAACAACTATCGCAACTCTTTTAAGGTGAAAAATGGGGGTTCAAGTCTTTGATCTTCCTTCGATTGTTTGGATGCGAGTTCTCTTACTCGTGTGTGAGCAATTGACACCTCTTCTTTTAACAAATCAAATCCTTTTCAAAATAACCAAGCGCATACAATAAACCCTTGATCCCATGTCAAGCGGACTTTCATAATCAAACCTCAAAACGACTAACAACTATCGAAACTCTTTCAAGGTGAAAAATGGGGGTTCAAGTCTTTGATCTTCCTTCGATTGTTGGGTGTGAGTTCTCTTACTCGTGTGTGAGCAATTGACGTCTCTTTTAAAAATCAACCAACTCCCTTGTTTCGTGGGCGTACCACGAACTACGACTGCTCTAATTCTTTACTCTCGTCCGAGTAAAGATACGTAGGCACAAGATTGCAATGATCTTGGCGAGCACTTTTTTATTTTTTCACCATTTGCGTCTACCTTCCCTCCACACTTTTTCTTTTTCCACCTTTTCCACACTTCTATCTTTTTCGTCAAACCTCGTAGTCGAACTACGATTGCTCTGATTACTCATTCTCGTCTGAATGAGCATACGTAGGCACAAGATTGTGATGATCTTGCCGAGCACCCTATCCTTAAACCACCCATTTCCCCTTAGCATCTTTTCCCTTTTATCTTACCATTTTGTATTTATTTTTGAGAAGAAAACAAACAAGCTTAGCTAACGAGTATCGCGATTCGAATCAAGAGGTTCCCGTTGAGTACAACAGACGTGAGGGGGTGCGCGTACCTTCCCCTCACGTAACCGACTCCCGAACCCAAAATGTGGTTGCGACGACCATGTTCTTATCCCTCCTTAAAGGTTTTATCAATATTTTCCTTTCCCTCTTTTGGGATAAATAAAGTTCGGTGGCGACTCTGTCGAACCGTTCCGCGCCTTTCGCGCGAAGGGTCGTGTCTCTCGATTAAGCGATTTTTTTCGAGGTGCGACAAATGGCGACTCTGATGGGGATGATTTGCTCCATGCAAGAGAGAGTCGAGCCTATCTTGATTCGAATCGCGAGTTCGTTAGTTTTGTTTGTTTATTTTTTTTCTCGTTTGCTTATTTATTTGATTTCTTATTCCTTATTTGTGTTACCTTTTGTGACATTGTTGGGTTGTTCTGATATTGGGAACTTTGTGAGATGGTTCTACACCCGAGTCGAGAAAAACCCTAGGATTAGGATGGTGGTTGTGTAGTGTAGGATTGCGTGGTCTCTTCCGTGTGATCCAAAGCGAAAACCCCGCTTGGAGTAGACTCCCTTGGAGATGTTATCATTTCGATGTTCCTTCGTCGTGATGGTCATGTTTTCGAGCATGATTCGTTGATCCCAAGGACCATTAACCTATTTATCCATGGTGGTTGGTAGTGTTAACTCCTCGTGGGTTAATGAGAACGCCCCAATCAGATGAGATCCCTCCAACGTATTACTTCCTGAGAGTAGTATTTTCGACCTCGATCTAGGATTCTGAGAACCTACATAGAACCCGTGTGTCGATGGTTGTGTAGTGGACGCCTCCGAGGAGTCTTTCTCATGGGGAAGAAACGAAGACCTCACCTAGACGAGATTATTTCGAGGATATTATAATCAGATGTCTCTTTGTTGTGGCTATAATGTTTTTGAAATATATTCGTAACTCTAGGCACTTACCTATTTTAGAAACCTACCTGCGGGCTTTCTTTGATTCGAGTTGTGGTTCTTGACCCGTCATCTCCGGCCAGCCTCAGAACTGTTTGAAGCTGTTTGATTCTGCGATCCTGGATCTTGCATCTTGCATTGCATCTAATGTCATTGCATTGCATTGTATCAGTTATACATCTTGCATTGCATTTCAACCTCAGAATCTCACTTCAACTTCCTTTCTTCTCCAGTAAATCAAGCTGATTCCTCGACACCGGTACACAACTCGAGCCAATACTAGACGAATGATGGAGCAGATTCAACAAGAGCAAGCCGCCTTTAGAGAAGAATTGGACTCTATTAAAGGAAAGATTGACCAGATTCTCGAAGCCATCATGATGGCCAGAAAAGAAGAAGAACTGCGTGAAGCTGCTGCTGCCAACAACAATGTACCTGTTCAAGGATCAACATCAAGACTCTCAGTTCCTGTTCCCAATCCAATCACTTATGGGATACCAATGAACTTCACTCCTGCCGCTGAAGGAGCCACTTCTCAACCACTTCCAACATCTGGAGTTAGTGTTGGAGCTATTCCGCAAGCTCAACCTGTTGTCACTCAGGTTCCTATTCCTCATACTGAAGAAAATCTACTAGATCAGTATGATGAGGTACAGAATTACCATACTGCTATCCCAATTGTCAATCCTACTACTGCTCAGGATTCTGAAGCCATCAAAATGTGTCGTGATCTAGCTGAGAAACTCCGAGTCATGGAGGGGCACAACTCAAAATCTCTGAATGCTCTGGAAATGTGCTTGGTGCCAGATGTCGTCATTCCTCCTAAGTTCAAGGTACAGGAATTCCCGAAGTACAAAGGCCTCAGTTGCCCACACATTCATCTGAAGATGTACTGCCGCAAGATGGCTGCCTATGCCAAAGATGAAAAGCTGATGATCCATTGCTTCCAAGACAGCTTGTCTGGGGCATCACTCGAATGGTATATGCAGCTGGAGCGTAGCAATGTGCGCACTTGGGATGATCTAGCTGATGCATTTGTCAAGCAATACAAGTACAACACTGACCTTGCTCCAAACCTTACTCAACTTCAGAGTATGGCTCAAAAGGACAACGAATCCTTTAAGGAGTACGCGCAACGCTGGAGAGAGCTAGCTGCAAGAGTGCATCCACCTCTGGTTGACCGTGAACTGATTGGCATCTTCAAGGGTACTTTGCAAGGTCAATACTACGAGAAGCTAATTGGTAGTGTTTCTGCTGGATTCTCTGACTTGGTGATTGTCGGTGAGAGAATTGAAGAAGGTCTAAAAAGCGGAAGGATCCAAGGAGTTTCTAGCAGCCAGTCTCAAGCCAAGAAACCTTTCAACAATGGATATAAGAAGAAATAGGGCGAAACAAATGTTGTCTCTGCTCAGAAAGGGCAAGCTCAACAAGCTCCCCCTCCAATGCCTTTCCCACTTCCCTACTTCCAGTATCCATATGTTGCTCCTGCGCAATATGCACCAATGCCTTATCAGCCAGCTGTTCAAGTTGTTCAAGCTCCAATGCCTCAACAACAGGCTCCTCAGCAATAATCCTACAATCAACAAGGGTATCAATATCCTCCTCAATATCAACAACAGAGAGCTGCTCAACAACGTCAGCCTGATCAACAGAGGACAAGGAGGTCTAATAGAGACTTTGATCGTCTGCCAACGTCATATGCTCAGATCTTTGCTCAATTGCTGGAGAAGAGGGCAATCACTCTGAGAGACCTGGCTCCTCCAACTGTCATTCCTCCAGATTATGATGCTAATGCTCGTTGCGAGTTTCATAAGGGCGCTCTAGGGCATACGATCGAGGACTGCAGAGCTTTCAAACACAAGGTTCAAAACATGATCGACTCAAAGTTTCTCACGTTCAATGGGAGGGCTCCAAACGTCATCAAAAACCTTATGCTGCCGCCAAGCTAGTGCCAGCAGCAAGTTAAATCAAGTCAAGTTCAAGTTTCCCCGAAGAAGGCAGACATGTTGCCATCCCATCATTTGCATTCTTGTATTTTCGTATTTATTTGTTTAAGTACTGTATGCTTTGAACATTGCCGTTTGTATTTGGTTTTCTTAATGTATTGACAATGCATGTTTTGAATCAGTTATGTCGTATTCACTCATTTTTTCCTTTACTGCAAATCACAGACACATTTATTTCCACTTCACTCTCTTTATCAACTGTCGCTTAGCAATGATTGGAGGGAGGATGATGAAAGCGAAATACCCATAATTGCAAAATGTATGCTTTCGGATAAAATCTCGTCGATGATGTACAGGCATTGTTTCAACCCCCAAACACTGGAGAGACAAGGAGTTAATCCCTAGTAAACCACTTCGAGCCGAGAAGTAGCAGTTTCCTTTGGGTCTATAAACCCTTACACTTAACCTGGGGCAGGGTAGTGTTCAGCTAATCCAACTACGCACTCGAATCACAAAGCTAAATCCAAAAGACAAGACGTTTGTTCATCAATACCCATGACTTAGCAGTCATAACCCTCCAACAAAAGAAAAAATCAAAAGCCTGCTAAGTCGAGCACCTCAAAAGAGACTCAGGCAAAAGTCAAGGCAACCCTGATGGACTCGACAAGCGAAATCAGTCCATGCAAAAGATAGGGATTAAAAGCAAAAATCAAAAGAGGCCATCGAACCCTCAACAAAAACAAAATAAGATTCAGTGACCACCATGCCAAAATCAAAGGGTCACTGACATCTAGCAAAACATAAGGTGACTGCCATGTCGAGCATATCACGCTTACACTGTCAACTCTTTTGGAAGACAAACATGTGCAGATTTAACTGAACGTAGGACTGGAGATCATCACGAAAAAGGGGTGGGTACAAATTATACTTTGAGCTTAATATCCTTTCTTTCATAAACCGTAAACCAGACCACGTTACAACCCTCGAAAGACCTAATTGAGGCGAGGTTTATTCTGAAAGCATACTATTGCAAGGTTGCGTAAACTGACTCCCCATATTTGCTAATCTTCAGCATTGGTATCATTCTCCTTGCTATATCTTTCACACCATCAAAAATCTGTACAACGTCTGGACTAATGGTCCATTCGTCTCACATTATCACGACACTCGAATAAACGACCCTTTTTCAAAACTTGCATGAGCATTGCATTAAGATTACCATTTGTGAATGAGCAATTTTAACTGCAAATCAATGCTAGACATCAAAGCAATTCCAACAAGGGGCAATCAAAGAGGAACTTGAACTTTCAATGGTGCCGACCCGAATCATGACTCCCTCAAAACCTTCAGGCTAGGGCAAATCTTTCAGCAGCTCAATCAGGGGCAAGATATCTCAAAGCATATTGAAGTTCGACCTCCAAAGATCAGACTGCTTCAGAATTGGTTAATCAGGGGCAGACCATTACCCTGTTCAGACTGGGGCAAGATCCATCGCAGCAGGTAGATCCCTTTGTATCTTCAAGTTGGTCAAGCAGGCTACCCTGATCATCAAGCACGAGTTGTGAAGTCATCTTCGTCTACTTCAATCATGGCATCTTCAACAAACTGAGTGTCAAGGAAATCAAACCTCCCACCACCCAAAGTCCAATCTGCATTGTCAACTACCCAAGAGTTCACCGCGTTGGCACCCTCACCAAACATGTCCAATCATCCATCTGCAATCATATGCATCGCATTCTTCATCATAAACATCATGTGCGTCATATGCATACCCAAAAAACCAGATCATACTTCCCCAGCACTTGCATCTCTGCGCATCAGCATTTGCATTACACATCATTACAAAATCGAGCATTCATACATGCGTAAGATCCAGGATCAATCTCAAGACTGCAAGACGATCTTCAGCTAAGTCAGGGGCATCTTCAGCAAATCCGTGGACGTTCTTCACGAAGTTGTTTCAAGACGATCTTCAGTCTAGCCATGGGCATCTTCTTCAAATCTGTGAGCGATCCTCACGAAGTTGTTCAACCTTTTGTTGACCAAGCTCAAGACAAGATTTCAAAGCAATCTTCAGCCCAGTCAGGGGCATCTCCTTCAAGTCCTTGGGCGTTCCCTAGTGAGTTGGTCCTTTCAAACTTTTGTTAACAATGATGGTGTTCCTCAGTGACTTCTTTGCTTCAACCTTTTGTTGATGTCTCCAAATAAGCCTCACTCATCATATCCCCAACAAACTTGACCTTTTATCAATTGCCTTACTATCATCCTTTTGGTGATAGCCGAACCCTGTCAACTCAATTCAACCTGCATCCTTTTGGTGTTGGTAACCCTCAAATCAGAAATTTCCTATCATCCTTTTGGTGATAGCCAAACTTTGTCAACTCAATTCAACCTGCATCCTTTTGGTGTTGGTAATTCTCAAAATCAGAAGCTTACTATCATCCTTTTGGTGGTAGACATTCATGTTATTTCAACCTAACCTGCATCCTTTCGGTGTTGGTCCTTGCAAGTGGGAAGTTCCTATCATCCTTTTGGTGGTAGTAGCTTGTATTGATCCGTCATCCTTTTGGTGCCGCTGATCCGTGAACCCTTGGTCTGTGTGTCATCCTTTTGGTGAGTGGCAGCCTTTGTTATCGTTTTTCTTGCTATTATCCTTTTGGTAGTAGTAAGTTGTGACCTCATTTTCATCCTTTTGGTGGAAGGGTTTGTGTGTGTGTGTGCCCTATTATCCTTTTGGTAATAGCAGGCTTTGACCTTATTTCCATCCTTTTGGTGGAAGGGTCTGTGTGTGTGTGTGCCCTATTATCCTTTTGGTAATAGCAGGCTTTGACCTCATTTTCATCCTTTTGGTGGAAGGGTCTGTGTGTGTGTGTGTGTGTGCCCTATTATCCTTTTGGTAATAGCAGGCTTTGACCTTATTTTCATCCTTTTGGTGGAAGGGTCTGTGTGTGTGTGCCCTATTATCCTTTCGGAAATAGCAGACTTTGGCCTCATTTTCATCCTTTTGGTGGAAGGGTTTGTGTGTGTGTGTGTGTGCCCTATTATCCTTTTTGTAATAGCAGCCTTTGACCTCATTTTCATCCTTTTGGTGGAAGGGTCTGTGTGTGTGCCCTATTATCCTTTTGGTAATAGCAGGCTTTGACCTCATTTTCATCCTTTTGGTGGAAGGGTTTGTGCGTGTGTGTGCCCTATTATCCTTTTGGTAATAGCAGGTTTTGACCTCATTTTCATCCTTTTGGTGGAAGGGTCTGTGTGTGTGTGTGCCCTATTATCCTTTTGGTAATAACAGGCTTTGACCTCATTTTCATCCTTTTGGTGGAAGGGTCTGTGTGTGTGCCCTATTATCCTTTTGGTAATAGCAGGCTTTGACCTCATTTTCATCCTTTTGGTGGAAGGGTCTGTGTGTGTGTGCCCTATTATCCTGTTGGTAATAGCAGGCTTTGACCTCATTTTCATCCTTTTGGTGGAAGGGTCTGTGTGTGTGCCTTATTATCCTTTTGGTAATAGCAGGCTTTGACCTCATTTTCATCCTTTTGGTGGAAGGGTCTCTGTGTGTGTGTGTGTGCCCTATTATCCTATTGGTAATAGCAGGCTTTGACCTCATTTTCATCCTTTTGGTGGAAGGGTCCGTGTGCGTGCGTATTCTATCATCCTTTTTGTGATAGGCCTGGCATCCTTTTGGTGTCAGATTCTTTTGTTATCATCCTTTTGGTGATAACGACCTTTGCAAGCAATCTGTTATTTCACCTCCCAAGCACTTTTCTTTCTTTTCGGACAAATTCGTGGTCTTCTTCATATCTAATTGACTTCTACCTTGAAAGAATGAACGCCGTAGAAATTCATCTTACTATGTTTAAGCCAATTAGATAGGGGCATCTGTCATACCCCAAATTTGTCCTACCTGTGCATAATTTCTATCTGTATATCCACCCACTAATCATTATTCAGCAAAATAAAAAAATATGTTGTTCTTGTTTTCCCAAGTCAGTTGGTGTGAATCAATTTGTCAAGCTATGATAAGTTCCCAGTTATTTCATTATCCATCCATAAACCACTTCTAAACCCTTTTCTTTCTTAAACTATTTCTATTCTATTAAACCATTGTCACAAATCATTGTCCAATAATCATTTTTCATCCAACACATCCATATCATGAACCATTTCTATCTTTCTCTCCATTTCAATATCCATTTTACTTGCTATATCTATACCTCATTAATCATTTTTCCATAACATTTTCTTAAACCATTTTCTACAAAAAAAAAAATCCATTAAGCCCATTTTTATAATTCATTTTTTAATAACCATTTTTAATCCACAATTATCCACTTTCAAAAACAAATACCCATTTAATATCCAAATTATTCCAAGATCCATTTTATTAAATCCATTCATATTAGTCCAATTGTTCCAAAGCCCATCACCATTTTTACAACAAGATTACAAAATTACACAATAATCAACCCAGCCAATACCGATTCTCATACCCCATGCGCGTACAAGACACTCTATAAAGTGCCAAAGTTCTGCTCCAGCCAGCCATGCTCCCACCGTCAAAATTACACAACCATTTGCAATACACAAGAAAATTGTTAGCCAACAACAACATCATGCCTACTTCTCATACACCAGCCTGCTACACAACGACAACTATCCAATAAAAAAAAACCTCCATACACCCACTCACCATTCATGACCTGCATCACACACAGCTCGCTGCAAAAAATAAATAAAAAGAATTCAAGATTAGCACATTTTTTCATTTACAAATAACAGATAAACAAAAGGGACCCCACCATGTGAAAGAAACCTGCAGAGCTGACCCCACAGAACTCACAGCCGGTAAACAGTAGAGCCAAAAGCAAACATTTCTGTACGAAAATATTGTCAATCCCTCGCACCGTTCAGCCATACACCCACCTTGCCAAGCCACGATTCCA
Organism: Lathyrus tuberosus; assembly: GCA_022829125.1. Taxonomy (NCBI): domain Eukaryota; kingdom Viridiplantae; phylum Streptophyta; class Magnoliopsida; order Fabales; family Fabaceae; genus Lathyrus; species Lathyrus tuberosus. The sequence continues at coordinate 7,231,964 of JALAZF010000103.1, forward strand.
GCTATGCAACATTAACAAAACCTTTTCTCAATTTCCACCGAGTTGTTTTCGTACAACTACGAGTAACAGCACACAATACACACTCCATACGCGGACCAAATTCACAACCATATTCCAGCCTACATCACTTCTTTCTCCAACCATTGCACATGAAAACAAATCGTGATTCGCAAAACAATTTTAAACCATTAGCATCCATCAACTGCAACAAACCGCCATCACGCACAACACAACCTTGAAGACTGCAGCCCCACATCACGCGAAACGTACAGCAGTATCAGTACAAAAACAACACAATAACGCCACTCAAAGCAGGACCCCACCGTTCACGAACCGTACCTGCAACCATAGAAATTTCAGACTCATAATACACCGCACAACAACATCAAAATTCTGCAAACGTACAAAACAATTTTAGCGAATTTCCAGCTCATTATCTCCTCTCATTTCTTCCCCAAATACCCTTCAAATTTCTTCCTATTCTAGCCTCCACTCCCTCTATAAAACCAACCCTTCTCACTCTCATTTGAGAAGTTCCATTGAACCAAAAACACTCTGCTAAACTTCCTCCAAATCCTTCTTTAACCTCTCAACCTTCAACATCTCACAACAAAACCTCACTCTGAATCACCTTCAAAACAATCCTTTACCAATCTTCTTCAGTCATAAACCCAACAACACCACCATAAATCAACAAACACTCAAACCCAGAAAATCAAACCGAAACCCAAAACCAGAAATTGAAGATGAAGAAGAGAGATTAAGTTGAAACCAAAAGCAAATCGAACACAAACCTTGCAAGCAAAACTTGATTCGAGAGACGAAGAACCAAACGGACCGAACGATTCATGAAATAGACGATGGTTGAATACGTTGATCATTGTTGTCGTTGATTTCTGTTTTTCGATTTTGATTTGATGGTGAGAAGCGATGATGAAGAATTACTTCTTCTGAGCGTTCGGTTTTGAAGCTTACCCTATTTTTAAGAATAAAAATGAATGTGTTTTCAAACCAATCCCTTTGACTGTGCTTTAGTCATATTTTATTCAACCTATTTGCATTTTAAAAGGAAAAAGCGATGTTGGATTCTGATGGTGTATGTTGGCATCCACCCTTCTTTTATTAGGTTTCTGGTAGTGTATAGATTTGGACTTGGAAGCCCGTTTGGCTTCCCTTTTTTTTCTTCTTCACACATTTTTTTTATATACATTATTTCAATTGTGGAATGATGGGCTTAGACCCAAATGACTTCCACCTGATTCTCTACACCCCTTCAAAATCCAGCGCCTCCACTCTTTTTTTTAAAGGTTTCTTTATTTGTTTTTTTTTTATTTCAAAGTTTTAAGCAAATTTTCATTATTGTTTTGTTAATTCTTTATTTCATTTCCTATTTGATTTTAATTTCTTTTCGATTTTTTGGGCCAATGATATCAAAAATATCATGATTTGTGGATTTATTTCATATAGATCTATAATCTTGATTAATATGAGGCCTATTTATTTTCTTTTTGATTTATTTGTTTTTATCATTCATTTTGGGTCAATGAAAACCAAGCATCAAAGATTTATCGATTTTCGATTTAAAATCTTGATAAAGGTGAGACCTTTCTTCTTTTTCTCGATTTTATTTCATTTCTTATGATTTACATTTCACATATTCTTTTATTTTCACTTTTGGTCAATGAAAGTCAAAAATCATAGCTTGTCGATTATCGATCTAAGTCTTGATTAAGACGAGACCAACTTTATTATATCTTGTTCATTTTTATCTTTATTATATTGCTCATATTATTCATATTGTCCATATCATATTATTCATACTTATTCATCTAACCATTTTCTTTGTTCATACTTTAATCAAAAAACATTAACAAATATCTAAACCCTAAAACAATAATTTGATGGACTGTTGGTTACTATACTTCGCTTGGAGATTTGGTTCAAGGTTTAGTTTAAGACACCTTGCACACGCACGGCTTTATCTTGGGCTACCTTACAATGAGACCTTTTATTTCATGTCATCCCTTGTAATTTACATGTACCCCGCTCCCATTCTGATGTACACAATTGTGTTTTCTTTTGATTGTGGTTTGTTTACTAGGAGCACCCCTAGGGACTAGCATAGACAACCCATTTTCAAACTAATTCTCGATTCGTCGTCGAGCCATTTTCAAACAAACCCTTTTCAACCAAACTCTCGATTCGTCGTCGAACCCATTTTCAAATCAACCTCTAACAAAACTTTTTTTCAAACTAACCTCTTCGCATACAAATAAACCCTTGATCCAACGTCAAGCGGATTTTCATAATCAAACTTCAAAAACAACTAACAACTATCGCAACTCTTTTAAGGTGAAAAATGGAGGTTCAAGTCTTTGATCTTCCTTCGATTATTTGGATGCGAGTTCTCTTACTCATGTGTGATCAATTGACGCCTCTTCTTTTAACAAATCAAATCCTTTTCAAAATAACCAAGCGCATACAATAAACCCTTGATCCCATGTCAAGCGGACTTTCATAATCAAACCTCAAAACGACTAACAACTATCGAAACTCTTTCAAGGTGAAAAATAGGGGTTCAAGTCTTTGATCTTCCTTCGATTGTTTGGGTGCGAGTTCTCTTACTCGTGTGTGAGCAATTGATGCCTCTTTCAAAAATCAACCAACTCCCTTGTTTCGTGGGCGTACCACGAACTACGACTGCTCTGATTCTTTACTCTCGTCCGAGTAAAGATACGTAGGCACAAGATTGCGATGATCTTGGCGAGCACTTTTTTTATTTTTCCACCATTTGCGTCTACCTTCCCTCCACACTTTTTCTTTTTCCACCTTTTCCACACTTCTATCTTTTTCGTCAAACCTCGTAGTCGAACTACGATTGCTCTGATTACTCATTCTCGTCCGAATGAGCATACGTAGGCACAAGATTGCGATGATCTTTCCGAGCACCCTATCCTTAAACCACCCATTTCCCCTTAGCATCTTTTCCCTTTTATCTTACCATTTTGTATTTATTTTTTAGAAGAAAACAAACAAGCTTAGCTAACGAGTATCGCGATTCAAATCAAGAGGTTCTCGTTGAGTACAACGAACAAGAGGTTCCCCTCACGTAATCGACTCCCGAACCCATAATGTGGTTGCGACGACCATGTTCTTATCCCTCCTTAAAGGTTTTCTCGATATTTTCCTTTCCCTCTTTTGGGATAAATAAAGTTCGGTGGCAACTCTGTCGAACGGTTCCGCGCCTTTCGCGTGAAGGGTCGTGTCTCTCGATTAAGCGATTTTTTTCGAGGTGCGACAGAGATATTGTATAAGTCCCTCTGCGTTAAAAAAAATATCGGCGTGATCGCCACTTTAAGATCATATGGGCCTCTCCTTGAGTTGTAAGTCCCATATATTATACAAAAATAACCCTATGGGCCTCTAATAGAGTGTAAGACCCAACCCCCTTGTACATAAAAACTTTGTGGGCCTCACATATTGTATAAGTCCCTCTGTACAGTTTTCAAAACAGTGGTGCGATCATCGTTAAAACTTGGGCCTCTCCTTGAGCTGTAAGCCCCAACAATCTTTTCAAAGCACTTTCTCCTTTGATTTTGAATATAATAGTGTTATCAAAGTTTTCTTTGTTGAGCAACTAACCAAACAACATGGAAGCTCTACAACGGGTAAGTGTTTATCCGCTTTCATTTATCGCTTTCATATGTATATAACTGTATTGTGGGGCTGCTTCACTGTAAGTCTTCTTTCACATCCTTTTATACTCGTCAAATATCAACTGTATAATACTAGTATAGTTATTTAGAGTTTTCCCCGGCAACTACATCTAGCAATAGGTAAAGCCTTGTTGGTCACTCTTAAATACAGTCAAAACTAGATCCCCCATAGGATTACCAGATACAGTCTTCCCTCCTCTTGGGGTTAAACAATATGGAAACGTGAAAGGCAGCATTCTCGGTGAATCCTTTCTCATACTGTCACTCTTAGAAATTGTCAAAGAAACTCTACTCCCCAGAGTTGATCTATTCTCCGTGAATAGCATCTCTTGAGTTTCTTCCAAATTCAAGAATCTTCCTGGCTTGATCTATTCTCTGTGAATAGCATGTCTTGAACTTCTCTTGGTTTGGGGACCCACAGGCTTCCTAAAAGCATCCCCGCCTCCTCTTGGGCGTTGTACAAGGACCCTTCGGCTTCTTAGAATTTCTCATGCCTTCTCTTAGGCTTAATACAAGGACCCTGACGACCTCTTAAAGGTATAAGACAGAACTTAGTCATCCTTTGCTAGAGCAGTTTTTCCAGCGTCAAAAACTCCGGCCGTTGTAGGGTTGATACTCATCCATTAATACCCGTGCCTCCTCTTGGGCATTATACAAAAGATAAAACTCTAGACTTGGACAGTCTAAGACCTTTGAGTCTCAAAGACATTCTCAAGTTCCCTTCAAACATAGGTAGAAACCCGGTCTCTCTCATGAGAGTTCCCCACACTTGGACTCGCTTCAGGATCTTCAAAATCCACAGCGGTAAGATAAAATGACTCTCCCCTAGCGGAGCCAACCTTTTTAGCCTCCACCTCGGGCTTTGTACGAGATACTAAAACACTCTCTTGTTGAGTATAAAAGACTCTCTTGTTGAGTCAAACTTTCTTTAGCCTCCGTCTTAGGCTTCATATAAGACAGATAAAAGACTCTCTTGTTGAGTCAAACCTTTTAGCCTCCATCTCGGGCTTTGTACGAGATACTAAAACACTCTCTTGTTGAGTATAAAAGACTCTCTTGTTGAGTCAATCTCCTTTTTAGCCTCTATCTCAGGCTTCGTACGAGACATCAAAACACTCTCTTGTTGAGTATAGAAGACTCTCTTATTGAGTCAAACTTTCTTTAGCCTTCCTCTTAGGCTTCGTATAAGACAGATAAAAGACTCTCTTGTTGAGTCAAACCTTTTAGCCTTCATCTCGGGCTTCGTACGAGATACTAAATCACTCTCTTATTGAGTATAAAAGACTCTCTTGTTGAGTCACTCCCCTTTTAGCCTCTATCTCGTGCTTCGTACGAGACACTAAAACACTCTCTTGTTGAGTATAAAAGACTCTCTTGTTGAGTCAATCACCCCTTTTAGCCTCTATCTCGGGCTTCGTACGAGACATCAAATCACTCTCTTGTTGAGTATAAAAGGCTCTCTTGTTGAGTCAGAGCCTTTTTTAGCCTTTGCCTTGGGCTTCGTACGAGACAAATAAAAAACACCCTCTTGTTGGGTCAATAGCCTCCTCTTAGGCTTTGTATAAGGAAATCTCGGTTGAGTCAATCAACCTTTTAGCATCAAATTTGTGCCTCGCTCACAGCATACAAACATCAACAACTCTTCTTTAGAGATGACAAATTCTCTCTCATCCAAAACCCTTTAGCTTCACATCTTGGGCTTTAAACAAGATACAAATCACCTTTAGCTTCATGTCTTGGGCTTTGAACAAGACACCAAAACAACCTTTCTCCTCCCATAGAATAGGAGGAACTACGATCGCTCTGATTTCCCTGTTTCGTTCAACGGGAATACGTAGGCATAAGATTGCAAAATCTTAGCGAGCACACTAATCTAAAAAAGCCAAAATCCAGTATCTCCATCAAATTAACCCAAAAGCATCAAATCTAAACACATTACCAAAAACCTCACAAATAGTCCAAACACTGTGTTCTTAACAAAATAACCAAAGAGAGACCCACAATCTTAATAGCATTTGTAAACCAACAGTCACCTATTTAAACTCAGTATGCAAGCAGGGTTAATTGGAGACATCTATTTCCCTTCCTTAATCAGCTTCAATAGGATAAAAAATGAATCGAACTGTAGTACCCCAAAGCGATAGTGCTTCGCAACCACGCAAAAATTCGCGCTACAGAAAAATGGCGACTTCACTGGGGACTTCGAGATCTTGTTCTCTTCCCATCTCTTAGGTATAAACCCTGAGTTCACAAAGTATCACACAGAAATGGAGACTCTGCTGGGGAGTCATTGTCTGTATAGGATCATAAGACTAGAGGTCTAGGATGATTAATACAAATATATATACTTCTTTTCCTAATTGATATCTGTGTTTATTTTTCTGCTAATGGGAATGCGTGTGATGCCGCATGTGGAAAGATTGAGTATACACCTAAGATAGGTGATGGAAATACGAGTAATCTTACTGGGAGTGAATTCCAGCTAAGAGTCCCCGGTCGACCATCAAACTCAGTGGAGACTCCCTTTGCAGATACATTGCCTATACGAATTCAGTTGTTGAAAGTAGTGTGGTCGACTGGGTTATCTGAGAAGCTGAGGTTTTTAGTAGACTGAAACCATTTTGTAGTGCAGAAGCTACCGGAAATTATTGTCACGCGATACTACCCTCATTTGAGATCACTCTAGGATACATAAGCTCGCTGGCGATCCGCTTGCTGTTGTTATCCCAAGAGGGATCAATGATTTTGTGGATAGGTACAAAAAATCACCAGTATAAACCTTTGGGGGGGTAGAGCCTTGACTTCATGACACCGACCCTTTGACCCCATGTTTTTCTATGTTTTTGTGTGCTGCATTCATCCATTCATTTAAAAAACATTCAAAAAAAGAAAATATTCTCTTTTAGTCTCTCTCTTTTTCAAATTAAACTAAGACAATGATTGGAAATGTCAGATAAAGAGATTGCGTTATGGATTTTGGTAGAAGAAAAACTCACAAGTATACCTTCAAGGTTCCAAAACTAGAGGATTTAAGAGGTTTGGCGAGGATGATCACCAACCCCGAGGTTTTCAGAGCCAAGTATGGAGGACTGCTATCTCTGTTAAGGGTCCATGTAATTGAGGGAATCCTGTCCACACTAATTCAGTTCTACGATCCGGTCTATCACTGTTTCACATTCCCAGATTATCAGCTAGCACCAACACTGGAGGAGTACTCTCACCTGACTGATTTATATATTACTGACCAGGCTCCCTTTTTCAGACTGGAAGAAATTCCAAAAGATCAGACCATTGCAAGAGCAATTTATTTGGACGAGTCAGAAGTCAGGACTCACATGACCAATAAGGGTGGCATCCAAGGTTTGCCAGCCCAATTTTTGATAAAGAAAGCCCTGTACTTTTCCAGTATACGGAATGTGGCTACTTTCGAGAGCATCTTTGTTTTGCTCACCTACGGGTTATTTTTGTTTCCCAACATCGATAACTTCGTAGATATCAATGCCATTAAGATATGTCTGATTGGCAATCCTGTACCAACCTTACTTGCAGATGCGTATCATTCGGCACACTTAAGGAATTTATACAGCGGAGGAATGATCACGTGTTGTGTACCCCTGCTATACAAATGGTTCATTTCTCATTTGCCCAAGTCTGCTGCATTTTGGGATCAAAAGAATACTTTACGTTGGTCGCAGAGAATCATGTCTCTTACCAACTCTGACATCGATTGGTACAATCGAATCTAAGACGGGATCAGAATCATTGACCGTTGTGGAAATTTCCCAAATGTACCCCTTATAGGAACTAAGGGAGGAATCAACTATCATCCGGTGTTAGTCCGTCGTTAATTAGGATACCCGATGAGGCATGTCCCGCATAATGCTCATCTGGAAGGTCGTTTCTTCAAGGAAGGAGAAAATGACAGGGCACTAAAGACAAAAATAGTGCATGCCTGGAAACATGTTCATAGGAAAGGACGAGAGTCTCTGGGAAAACCAGACTGTGTCTCGGTGGAGCCTTATCTCCACTGGGTACAAACCAGAGCTCTCAAACTGAGGATGCCTTACCCTCGTCAAGAAGTTCTTCCGTTAAGGGAATCTGTCCTTTATTTCATGTCAGACACGAAAAAACTTCAAGTTACTCTCAACAAAGTTCAACAAGAGAAGAGGTATTGGAGGAACAAGTAATGTATTCTCAATGTAGAGTGTAAGAAACTACAGCAGCTATTGAAAGAAAAGGATGCTCTAATTGAGATTTTAGAGCAACATGCTGTAGAGAATCAAGATGACCAAAGAAATTTTCTCGCTCCTTTCACTTGGGAAAGGAATGACAACCTGACAACGACTGAAGAGCCCCGGTCAAAGAAAAGGAAAGCACCTGAACCAGCACCTGAGCTCTCCTCAGAGAGGACTCAGGATCCATTAGTTTATATTTCCTTTTACAGCACTTTGTAATCTATTGTATTTCCATTTCCGCAATCGTTGAATTCAATAAAACGGGGTTTCCCTACTGTTTGATATTTGCAATCTAATTGTCGAAGTTTACTTTGAATAAACAAAAAATAATTAATAAAATCATTGTATATCATTCATCATTCTCGCATAAATGCATTCTTCTTCCCTACGAATCTCACGTTTATGTCTCGATTCTAGAGTCAAAGTGTCTCATTCGTACAATACTCGAGCCAATCGACAAAAGAAGATGGATGATCTCGAGGATGAGAAAAAAGAGTTGAAAGAAGAGATCGACACTCTGAAAGAAGATCTGAGAAAGCTTCATAAAGACATGCAAGCTCTAACAGAAGCTCAGATGCAGCAACAACGGACTGTGATCTGAGAGACCACATCAACACCCATAGTGGAGAAGTCTGATCCTAGGTGGGCATACCACTCAACTATATCCTGGAAGGATATATCCCGCCGATCATGGAAGATCTGGAAAATGCAGTAGGAACCGCTGGGCCTGAAGGTTACAAACTTGGGGAAAGCGAAGATGCCAGGGGCTTGACAATAACTCCCGAAGGTTACAAACTTCGGAAGACACCAAGAGTCTCTGCCATGATGACTATACCACCACCCATGGTACACACTGTCCTAGAAGGACAGATTCCACAGATACCTTCTGGTGGAAATGAAAGTATGTTCGATAGAATGAATGAATTCCATAGGAGCCTTAAAGATAAAAAACTGTATGAATCCACAACGCGCAAAACCTTGTCTTCCATGCGAATTTTGTAACCCCTCTCAAGCAATTTGGAAATACTTAAGATATTACATTTAATTCTCGGAATATACAAGACATCCTTGATCATAGAATTTCCACCGTTCTTCTTCTTGATCAAAGCATCACCAACACCTTCGGCCGCAAGAGTGGAATCATCCGCGAATTTTACTCTACCTTTCGCGGCTTGATCGATTTGCACAAAACAATCATTTCTACCCGTCATATGCATTGAACAACCAAAATCCAAGTACCACTCATCACTACTTTGGACTCCATCTCGAACCGTAACCATAACTTTTCCATTTTCACACTTTTTTGCAGAATTTTCAGCAACTCTGCTACACTTTTCTGCAGAAAATTTTGCGCCTTTGCTGTATTTTTCTGCAGAATTTCCAGCACCTCTGCCACTGCTACAATCTCTTTGTGTGATCATCACTAAGAGCGCATTCTCTTCGTCTACCTCTTGTCTTGAAACCTTAGCTTCATCTGCTTAGGAATCCCTCTGTTTTGCACTATAATCCCTTGAGAAATGTCCAAGTTTTTGACAATTCCAACACTAAATTTTACTTTTATCAAATCTTGGTCTTCCGCCTCTACCATCGCTTTGATCACCATATTTATTGTAGCTGCTCTCACCCTTTTCCCCCATCGAAACCTTCGAATTTTGTGGATCTTTTCCACCCAAATTCTGGAAATTTTACTTCCCTTTCGAAGCCCATTTTCCTTTCAATATTTTACTCTTCTCGTTGAGCCGTGCTTGTAAAGCAATCTCCGTTTTAGCTTTATCGTTTCCTCTTTCGTCCATCCTTTGCTCATGAGCCTCAAGAGAGCTTTGAAGCTCATCTTTGCTCAACGTCGCAAGGTCCTTCGACTCTTCGATAACCACTATAATGTTGTTGAATCTTGACGTTAAAGAACACAAGATCTTTGACACAACATTCTAATCCAAAGAGGTTTCTCCACACACCTTAATTTGATTCACCAAATACGTAATACACGTCACGTAATTCTTTATCGTTTCCTTCTCTTCCATTTGTGTTAACTCGAATTTCCTCTTGTGATTTTGTAACCTCACCACCTTTGTTTTAACAGCCCCTGCATAAGCTTTTTCCAAGATCTCCCAAGCTTGCTTCACTGACTCGCAATCGCCAACTTTTTAGAAGTTGTCACCATCGACACAAGAATGAATCAAGAAGAGTGCCTTGTAATCCTTCTTATTTTCTTCCTTAAATGTAGCCTTCTGAGCATTTGTAGCTTCTGCCCTAAGTGGTGTGACTCCATCGTTTATCACCTAAAGAACTTCTTCATACCAAAACAAAACTTTCATTTGTTTGGACCACTTGTCATAATTCTTCGAATCAAGAATCAGGAGATTGGTGGGGTTTCTATCATTGGAAATGGTAGTCATTGTTGCATAGGATTAATGGATCAGAACCAGTGCTCTTGATGTCAAATGTTGGAGCAATCGTAAGCTCAAATGGTGAATCAATGGAAAAATTAGGTTTATTGGAGAAGATGAAGTGAGGAAATAATAGAGAGAGAGAGAGAGAGAGAGAGAGAGAGAGAGAGAGTAATTGAGAGTGAGAGTTAAAATTGGCATTCAACCCCAAATAGGAGCACTGAAGGCTATCTACACAACATGTACAAAATTTGGGAAAAATACAAACAACTTAAAAAATAAGCTGAAAAACTGAAGAAAAAAACTCCCAGTGTAACAGGATACCATATTTGGGGTAACCGGTTGCACCCCATTCCAGAAACCAACCCACGTTTTTGTCTCAGCATGTAAATAGTTACCACATATCTGGTAACCGGTTACCATAACTGAAATGTTCAAAAAACGTGTTTTTCAACAAAAAGGAGTAAACAAGGCATAGTACTCAATTCAACTTAAAGAAGGTCGGAATATATATGGTGCCCATAGTATAAGTGACGACATAGAGCGAGAATGACTCCCAAAAATATCTCATACTATAAACTTATCCAAAAATAAGGGTTTTGAAACACATGTGTTTCCATTATTTTTGATGTTATGAAGTCTATTCATATCAGACGAGTCTTGCACCCTATCTCGACATTTATTTGTGTTGACGCACTCACTACTACAAAACGCCTAAACAACAACGCGAGGTTTACAATGGCATCCTATACACCGTTCTTATAGTGCGTACTGGATGCGCGCGCATTATTTTAATTAGAAATCTCAATGGTATAATAACTGTTGTTATGGAAACCGTGGTGATACAATCTAGCTATCATGGGTTCGAACCTCATCGCCCTCAAATAGTTTATCCATTTGACGTAAATGCTCCCTTTTTAAGTTTTATTAATATTTAACTAAAAAATAATAATGATATCACGACGGAATTTTCTTTAAACCGTTGTTACAAACTGTTATGTATTTTAAACACCAAGTATATATCAATTTATCCATTAAAAAAAGAAACAAGACGAAACAACCCTAACACCAACACCGTCACCATTGTCGGGAAGAAGACAACAACAACAAGAAAGTGTTCTACTTTAAGGTGTTGCAATGTCACATTTGAAGACAAAATCATCCAAAGGTGTTTCTACGTCTTCTTCCAGTGTAAAATATCGATCTGGAAATTTTTGTGGTTGTGATGGTCGTATGGTTTCGTATCAATGCAAGAAGGGACAAAATAAAGGAAGGCTTTTTTGGAGATGTCCATTTTGGAGGAGCGATGAAACATGTAATTTGTTCATATGGGATGAAAACGTGGGAGAAAGAGATGGAAATGACGATGAGAGCATTATGAAGTCAGAGTTGGAAGTTGTGGGCTATCTGAAGGTTATGTATGAGTATTTAAAGAAAAAGAACAAGAATTTGAAGAAAAACTGAAATCATAGATATTTTCTGGAAATATCAAGATGTTATGTTTTCTTGTCTCCTTTATGTTTAATGTTTACTTTGTTATGAAATGTAAAAGTTGAATTAGGGTTTGAATTACATTGTTGATGTTTAAACTGCAGATCCATTATGAATTACATTATTGATGTTTAAATTGCAGATGCATTAAGTGAGAAGTTAAGGCACACCTTTTCTTTTTTATTTATTTTAAAATTCACAAATAAAAGGGTTATCACTACGGTTCTCCTGGTCAACCGTAGTGATATATTTATAATAAATAAATACCTATCTATAGGATTTTTATTTATTTTAAAATTCACAGATAAAAGGGTTATCACTACGGTTATTGTAGTTAACCGTAGTGATATATTTATAATAAATAAATACCTATCTATACAGTTGTTATTGCTAACGGTTGTAAAATAGTTTACCCATATATAAGCAAAATAACTTTCACTTAATTGACAGTAACGTCGCTGCCTTCAAAGTGAAACCTTAGAACCCATTTTTTCTCTTCGTTTTCACCATTAGCTGTGAATCATACATTAAGGTATTCTTCTTCTTCCATCTATTGTTAGATATTTCCCATTATCTCGTTTGTTGCATGTTGTTTTTATTGATTGTTCTCATTTTTTTCAGATTCGTTTTCACTACCTTAACAAAGACCATACTTTGGAAACTTCATAGTGTTTGTGTTGCTATGGAAAAATGTATAAGAAGCATGAAGCTATGATGGAAACTTCATCCACCTTATACTTTTTTTCATAGCATCACGAACAAGATGTTAGTAAATGAAGAAACAACAGTGTAAGCAAACTTTTTCTAATTTTAGAAGCAATGAAAAGAAGTATAAGAAGTATGAAGCTTTTGTGTAAGCTTCTTCCTCCTTATATTTCTTTTTCATAGCTTCCCAAACTAGCTCAACATCATAATTGATTCCTGTTCCGCGATTAGTTTCATTAAAAGGTGTGTTATTCCTATTCCTCTCTTTACTCATCACTGGATTATAGTTTTAGGGTTTGTTTTCAACTGAGGATGCTCATTTTTGAAGTTTGCTTTGTTTCCTTTCAGGTTAAGGGGATGATACAGGGTGATGATGCTGGTGGAAGCAAGCGTATTATATCAATTTATAATTTCTGGATCTGGTATAGAATGTTGTTTGAGTTTATCATATTCTATTTACATTGTTTGCTTAACTAACCCTCACTTAAAGTTTGCTGGTGATAGTAAGCGTATTATATGAGTTTATAATATCTGGATCTGGTATAGAATGTTGTTTGAGTTTATTATATTTTATGTAGATTATTTGTTTCACTAACCCTCACTTAAAATACATTCAGTTAATTTGACATAGATACTTATAATCTGCAAATTAAGTTGTATTTGAAAACCAACTTAAACAAACCATTGTTGTTTTCTGATTGCATGTCTCTCATCATTTATCTCACGTTCTTTTATATATAGATTATGGTATAATGATCTGGCTCCTTAGATGCATCGCCATCTTCCATTATAGTTAAATCAAAGATGAGGCAGATTATCCAATGTCTTGTTGATCTTATGGAAATTTAACTATAATCGAATATAGCGATATATCGAAGGAGTCAAATCAATAAACCACAATATATGTAAAAGAGCGTGAAATGCACGATGATACGAATGCAATCAGAAAACAACATTGGTTTGTTTAAGTTGGTTTTCAAGAACAATTTAATTTGCATATTATAGACATCTTCATCAAATTGAATCCATGTATATTTATTTAGTGAGGTGTTTGGAAAACAAGCAATCTACATTTAATATAATAAACTTAGGGTACTTACAACAACGGTTATCTATTGTAACCGATATCATAAGTAATTTATGTTTTATATAATTTCGCTGCTGATGGGTTTCGAACCCAGAACCTAAGTGTATGTATCACAACGGTTTATTATCATAACCGTTGTGATATATGGCTCGCGCCATACCTTTCAATAACGGTTTCCAACCCGTTGTAGAAACAGCTAACTTACAACGACAATCTACATAACAACGCCTTCGCCCGCGTCATTATATGTCATTTCCAACCGTTGTTAAATGGGTTTTTCGTAGTAGTGACTATATGCATTCCCTAACTATATCTATTCATATCAGATGAATCTCACTACCTACTTATGCATTCCCTAACTTTGGCATAAAAGTATATTTGTAGATACACACCTCATTCATTTAGAGAAGGAGTACACGAAAAGAAACTTGACAATCACATCCATTGACATGGAGATTACATCATCAACTCCGGTGATTAACCATTTTTTTTATATATAATGACACCCACCATAAAGGAGAGTAAAATTTACTTAGGCCTCAAGATTCCAAGAGTTTGACATTAGTTAAAAGTAAAGCTTTCCTCAAAGTTATTATATGAAAAACAAAGTCACTAGAATTTCCATTCCAACAAAAAAAAAAAGAGGCATGAGAGACATGTCAACGACGATGAAGCATTCAGACGTCCTCAATTGATTTTCTAATAAGGCATGTATACAAAGATAAGGGATACAAACATTGAGGTACCTTGACACTAACCTAACACACTGACAACAAAAGTTTATAAACAAAAAGCACCAAATATGAGATGAAGAACCAAATCTTCATGTTGGAGAGAAAGGTAGTGGCAATCAAAAGGAACGAAAAGCATTAAGGCCTTCAATGCCATGATGACACTTCATAATGCATCTGGCGCCTTGAATTGCAAATATTTTTTTCCTGCCTTTTGAAAAGGATTATATGTCGTGGTTCTCATACCTTACGCAAAAGTCATCCAAGTCGTGGAAATATTTAGCAGAGATTTGTATCCAGTTACACAAAAATAAAAATAACTTAAAGAAGCTCAATGTACATAGTTGGTCTCATTCAAATGTCGTATGAATCTATTACCACTTTGATAACGATACAACTGAAATTAAGAACCTAAATCCATTAATAGCATTACTCTAGTTAAATTACCTTTTGAGACACTAAACAAATTTAAAAAAGAGCAGGAAGATACATCAAAATTGATAAGGTAGTTACGCTTCAAAGGATGGAGTGCAAAAAATCACCTTGCATTGATCAAGATCGGGAAACTCATGAGACACGGGACAAAATGATAAATAAAAAGATTGTAGGATGAATTATTTCAATAACTTCATCCCATAAACAGAAAGGCCTGAAGGATTTCAAGGATGCATATAAATCCTCAATTTATCAACATTTTCAAGGAGTTAAAGCTCGACACAAATAGAAGGGTGTACTATGAATATCCCTAGATACATGGTCATTCCATTGATTTTGTCAATGAATCCATATTCAAATTGAGAAACTAATTGATAATGAAACTTAAAAAGTATGTGAATAAGAAAAGTTGATCAAGAGACTTTAACATGTCATAACCTTGCAGAGTGAGTTCTAGGGCACCTGAACCTTAGAAGAATTCCACAAGTCCTTAAATGAAATGCACTATAGATAGTAGAAGATAAGAGATATACACATATACCTAAGGATATCATCTTCATATCATAAGGGTTCATAAGAGGACCTTCAAGCAGTGCCAAAAAAGACATCTATGGATCTCAAAGTCCATATGCAGTCTCACACAAGTCAAAAAATTCCTACATACGGTCACATTTTTAGAAAACTGTTACTAGGGATTAAAAAAACAAAAAGACAACTTCATAATCATCTTTGTTAGTAAGACCTTAGTTCTATACACCTTGGTATATCGATTCATCTAGGTTATAAAAGTATTATTTATACATACATCAATATATCCAAACATCTCAAGTAAGGAGACCTTGATTCTTGTTGGAAGTTATTGATTAAGATCATCACAAAATTAACTGATTTTGTTTTATACAACAATTTCTAGTTTATACAACCCATCATGGTTGGATGTAAATAATAATTATTATATATTTACCACATTATACATGGATAATAACTACCATAACAAGAAGAATATTTATCCTGATTTTTAACCTAGATTAAAACTCATTATTTTTTATCATTTGCATTATATAAATACCTCTTATTTATTATTTAACTAATCAAAGAAATACATTTTCGTATCTATATGTTTCTTTCTTTATGGTATCAATTACATGAACAAATCCATAAAATATTTTCTTCTTTTTTATTTTTTTCTTTCTATCCCGTATAATGTCTGTGAGATTTTGAATCGAACTCTAGTTAAGCATGCTGTCGAAGTCTGTTCACATGTTGTTGTCGAAGACCTACATACTGTAGTCAAAGTGTGTTCTAGTATGTAGTTGTTGATTTGGGCCTTGTGTTAAGGATCAAATTGTTTAAGTTAGCTTGTACCCCAAGTTAGCTTGTAATGAGTAATTGTTAAAAAGCTCATTAGTTTAGTATGTTAGGTTTTATTATAAATAGCATACTAGTTTCTCATCTTAAGTGTGGTGTGACAAATCCTAATTAGGGTGAGAGGGTTATTTGTTATTCTTGAGTACTTGTAATCTAATTTAAAGAGAAAGTTAAGAATAACAATTATACCCAATTCTTGTTGTTCTCCTTGTTTTTTCCTTAACCCTAACCCTTGTGTGTTTCTTGCCTATAAAGAAACCGAATATACTTTGTTTTAAGACATCCTAATTCACAACAAATTGGTGCGGTGGGTATGGAGAAGATGCCTTCAAAAAAGTATGAGATTGAAAAATTCACTGGAGTGAACGATTTCAGTCTGTGGCGCTTGAAGATGAAAGCCCTACTAGTTCAGCAGGGTTGTTTAGAAGCGTTGAAGGGAGAGGCAGCCATGGATGATGCATTAACGGAAAAAGAAAAGACGGCCATGATAGAGAAAGCCCACAATGCAATATTGTTGAGCCTTGGTGATAAGTTTCTCCGACAGATATCAAAGGAGACAACGACATCGGGGTTATGGTTGAAACTTGAAAGTTTGTACATGACCAAATCTCTGGTGAATCGACTCTACCTGAAGCAAGTTTTGTATTCATTCAAGATGAGTGAAGACAAAGTGTTGGCTGAGCAGTTGGATATGTTTGACAAGCTGATTGTTGATCTTGAAAATTTTAATGTGAAGATCGATAATGAAGATCAAGCATTATTATTGTTGTTCGCTTTGCCCATAACACATGCTCACTTCAAAGAAACTCTCCTGTATGGAAGGGAGTCCCTGAGTTTTGAAGAAGTTCAATCAGCCTTGTATTTTAAGGACCTGAACGAACAAAAGAGCATAAACCTTTGACGGTTGGTGAAGTTTTGGCCGTTAAGGGAAAATTCTTGCGAAAGGATGGTAAGTTCGACAAGAAGAAAGGTAAAAGTCAGCAGAAGTCTTATAGTGGCGAGGCATGTGGTATTCGATGCTATCACTGTAAGAAGGAGGGTCACACAAGAAAAGTGAGCCCTGAACGCCTGAAAGATCATGAAGGTAAGGATAATGGCAACACAACCATTATTCAAGATGACTTCGAATCATCTGATGTTCTTGTGGTTTCAAGCGGCGACTCAAGAAAGGAGTGCATTATGGATTTAGGTTGCACTTGGCACATGACTCCAAACAGAGAATTGTTCGAGGAGCTATGTAATTAAGATGGTGGATCAGTGCTGCTGGAAAACTGTTGAAAAGTATTTTGGGGGTGTTTTATCGTCTCCATAGGGATTGTATGTGTATTGCCTCTGTTCTATAGTCGAAAACATTTTAAACTTTTAAAGTAACAAAGAGTTTGGTTGTTTCATATCGGATCGTTTGCATAAGAATTTAGTAATCAACGGTAAAGAAATCGATTTTAAAGATTTGGTAAAAACATGCGAAGCTTAGGGTCTGATAATCCGTTTCGTACGTATTTACTCGATAAAGGATGTGAACTTGTTAACGATGAATATAACCACATATCCTCTCAACAAGTTTATCTCTAACACTTGTTGTGGGATTTACCATATTGATCCTTAGATGATCTCTCACTCCAACTATCAATATGATAACATTCAAGATCAATATTTATGAACATCAACTTTCAAAACTATCTCTAGCCTCATGATTATTGATGGATTGAAACTTAGGTCAAGTTTTAGAACATATTTCTCAATCATGAACTAAAACAAAATATAAACCATACAAACAAAGTTTTTCTTCTATATTTATCATCAACAAAGTTCACACACTACAATCAAGATCAATACATACAAAATGAAGGATTACCTACCACTAATCTTGACACAAGAGTTGCTTAGCTACCCATTGTCATGGTAGCTTGATCAACAAGTAATGGACAAAGCTTTTGTTGCATCAATCTTCAATGGATCAAGGATTGAAGCATAAAAGCTTTGGATTCTAAGAAAAATAATAAAAGATGAAGTTTTTATGCTCCAAAGGTGTTTCTAGGTTACAATGATTCTTTCCAAAGTTGTTAATCCACAAAATATCTTCAAAACTACCTAAATACTACTTTCTGCCCAGGCAAATTCGTCGGGCGAGTGCCTTCTTCCGCCAGACGAAGCCCTCAAATGAGGCCACGTGACAGCTACAGTTCCAGCTGGTCCATCAAAAAATATCTCTCTTCGCCGGGCGCTACATTCCTTCTCTGGGCGAATCCAAATTCGCTGGGCGAATCACCCGGCGAACCAAACCTTGGAGCTAGTGGAACTTGAATTGGAATTAATTAAATCTCTCGCCTCTTCCTCGACGGGCGAATCCATCTTCGTCGGGCGAATTAGCCAGCGAGCCAACTCCTCTAGCTACTGGAATTGGACTTCCAAAACAAAATTTCCTCTCGTTGCTACTTTGCTGGGCGAAGCAACCTTCCTTCACTTCATGCTCGTCGGGCGAAGCTTCTAAAATTTGCAGACACGCACATTTTTCGTTTCTTCGAGTTTTCTTCCGCAACGAGCTGCAACCTTTTGACATATTTTCACTACAAAATAAACAAACACATCAAACTATCTAATGTTCACAAAAAATGCAAGAATTGCTTAATAGATAAGTCATTTTCTGATTAAAGCAATAAAAAGAGCTTAAATGTGTCAATTTTGGATATAAAAACTAGCATTTCTTGACACCTAACAGAAACAACAAAGCTTGCAAAGTTGCAGGTATTGGATCTGTGAGATTCAAGCTCCATGATGAGTCAATACGGTTATTGACTGAAGTCAGGTATGTACCTGATTTAAAGAAAAATTTGATTTCTCTTGGTGAATTCGACAAGAAGGGATATGTTTTTCAACGAGAGAAAAGTATCCTAAGAGTCATGAAGGGGTCTAAGGAAGTCTTGAGAGGCGTGAAAAGACAAGGGTTGTATACCCTTGAGGGTCGAGTTGTAAGTGGTTCAACAAATGTTGCATCCACGAAACCTTTGTCGAAGACATAAATTTGGCACATGCGATTGGGCCATGTCAGTGAAAGGGGTCTGGTCGAATTAGGGAAACAAAATCTGCTTGGAGGAGACAAAGCCGAAAAAGCTGAAATTTTGTGAACCCTGTGTACTTGGAAAATCTTGTAGAGTGAAGTTCAACAAAGGCAAACAAAGAACTCATGGATCTCTTGATTACATCCATACTGTGTGAGAGCAAGAATTATCTCTACAAGTCAATCTATGTTTTGATGATAACAATACGTATTTGTGAAAGAACTATTTTATGTTCTAACGTGTGTTGTGTGCAGATTATAATTATAGAAGATATCAGATTCAACAAGTACCAGCCAGATGAGCGAAAATGATTATATGCGAAGTTACTATGTGTAACACAAGTTGCAAGAAGCAAGAATGCTTCTGTATCTGATCATGATCAGTCAGATCTAAGGATGTTGATATTGCTGTTGCAATGCTCTTGTGGATGCTCGCTGAAAGTGGTTGTGATTCTGAAGATAGTGAAGCTTCTGAAGAAGATAACCGAAGTGCTGAAGACTCTCATGACTTAAAGTTCTAAAGGCGAAAGGCTGTGAAGACCTAGTGCAGAAAGACTCTGAAGACTTATGTGTTCTGAAGATTACAGTTCCAAAAGACAAGTGCTGAAGCTCTGAAGAATGATTCCTAATGGACTTCTTCAAATGACTGAAGACTTGACGTATCAGATATCCTATCAAGAAGGCTCTACTCATGCTTCATCAAATTACCATCAGAAGCCTCTGAAGTTTGGAAGTCAAATGTTACCGTTGTGAACAACTGTGCACACTGCTCAAGAAGATATCTCATCACTTCTCCCACAGCAAAAAGGAGAAGTGTCAGTACAGCTAATTATTACACAACGTCTCTTTTTCAATAGCCAACAGTATTTCAAACGGCTATATTTCTACTGGGCTATTTAAAGGAAAGAGCTCTCGCTTCTGAAGGTATCGATTCAGTCCATGAATGGAGAATTGATCAAAGTCATTATGTGAAGATAGCAACAATGATGAGTTATCATTGTAACACTTAGAATATCCAAAGTTGTCACCAATTTACTCATGGTAATTATTGTTGAAGCTCAAAGATCAAATCAACACAACAACAACAATTAAAAACATAAGCTGTTGATGAAGAAGACAACATTGCAAATCAGTCAAGTCATCAACCCACCTTCTCGTCAGCGCTACATTGAAGATCTGAAGTAAGGAGTTGTTGCTCAAAGCTTGCTCAACCAAGAAGACGAAGAAGAAGAAGATCTACAAGATGTCAACAACTGTCAAATTCAAATACATCTTTGTAGTTTCTTAGAATAGCAAGGAGTTGTTGCTCACATCTTGCTTGAACACTTGTGTATTCTTTGTACCTAAACTTATGAGTAATCTGCTTGTTAAGAAGCATCTTTGTAATCTCCTGTATAACTAATTCTTGGTGAATTAGGATTCCTTGAGTGGTCAGTATGATCGGAGACTCGAGAAGACAATGGCGAGATGTCATTGTGGTAAATCCTGAAATACAGTCAGTAGCATTATATTCATTGCGATGAATCCCTGAACGTCTAGCTGTGAAAGCCTAGCAGTAGATCTTGCGAGATTAGAACCTGCAGGTCAATGTTCGTTATATTCATTAAGTTGAATCCCTGAACGGGTCATTGCATGTTAGTCACAGTGCGGCTGTGCAGTTTGTTAGTCACCAGCTATGTGCTCGTGCATTTATAATCGAGATTGATTATAGTGGATTAAGACCTTGTGTTCAAGGCGAAATCACCTGAGGAGGGTGGACTGGATTATCCTTTGTGGTGAACCAGGATATATCATGTGTTCTTTAATCTTACGCTTAATGTCTTTGTTTATGTTTCTATGTTGAGGATCAGAACCTTACATAAGCAAGTCAGAACCTTGCAACTCTAATAAGCTTCCGCTCTGCAAGTTCTGAATGATGTACATAGCGTTCAGTGTAACACCCCAATTCCCATCATAAAATAAATAACACATAATAAATTCACATAGAAAATATTTCTCACCACAACATCACCTACCAATATATATAGCATGTCACCAAGACATAACATAATTCACAACACATAATCATTTATGCATCCATCACAAAGCATACCAATCATGCTCAATACATTTATCAAAATGCATATCAACTCACCAAAGCTATCACAATCTCAACACATAACTAATCAATACACAACTTCCACATATAATCAATCAAATCATGATTTTCCACACATAATCACATACTCCAATCAAACATATACCATTCAATACAATTCCACATATTTCATCTCATCAATCACAATCACATTTCCATGCCAATTAATTCATGATTTATGCAAATGCACAGAGACCGACACAACGACTCTATGCAAATGCCATGCGGTACCGACTTCCAACCTTGTAATTCATTAGTTCCCCAGGAACTCTTGGAATCATCGCTCGTTACATAGAGTAACTCCCCGTCGGGCCTACGATGTTCCCCGTCGCTATAAACCATTATTTCAGGGCGTACGACGTTTATGGATTGCTTTCGACCACTATTTCAAGGCGCACAATCTGATTGCCATAGTCCACTATTTCAGGGCGCACAATCATTTGTGATTAATCGCTTCTACCATTATTTCAGGGCGTAAGACGATAAAACTGATTCATCTATGAATCTTCCAATGCAAGAATGCATATCATGATACTTGACACATTAATGACTCATGCCAACATCAAATGCTCATGCATTAACAATAATCATGTATTTCAAGTACATATAAAGTAATGCACACAATTGCCCAAAATGGCCACAAACACCAATATACCATACTTAGCATTTTCTTGCCTCTCGGCCACCAATCATCATCACAACAATTACCATAACTTGTCACATGCTTCAACATCATCACATTCCATAAACCACAACAATAAACCACAAACCAACACAACATCATAACCACATACATTGATATTCAATCAAACAATGTATTTACCGCACAACAACAACATTATCACAACATCTCATCATGTATATTCACATCATATAACAGCACACAAGCTACACCTTACATATCAAAAGCATATAGCATAATAACGCATCAATCGCACACATTGTACGCAACAAAACCCGACAACTCAACTATTTTTCCAAAAACACGAATTAATTAAATCATCTACTGACCTCCAACCTAATTTTAAAAGAAAGAACATTTCGTTAGCTTTCCAACGGTATAAAGAACGTCCCGATCCGAGTTACGGATCAAAAGATATGAATTTCCGAAGTTTCCCCGACAAACCAGATTTTCTGTTTCAGCACAGTAGGTATCGATCCCTAACTCGCATGTATCGATCCCTGCTGTAGTAAAAATTCCATTTTTCCCAATTTTCACAGTAGGGATCGATCCCTGGGATTATGTATCGATCCCTAACCCTGTTTTTCACAAAAAACCAGATTTTCTCCATTACACCTATGCTGTCCTTTTCCGAAACACCCAAAAACTCGACTAAATCGAACATTTTCACCGAAACAAACATATACTCATAAACACCAAATACATAAGAACAATTTAGAACACTTAAACGAAATTTCTACGACGTTCGATTTTTCGATTAAATTTCAACCTTTCAAAAACCAGAATTTTTAAACTTCACCAAATCGAATAAAAAGCACGACATACGACGACCTAACCTTCCTCGATACAACTACGTAATTTATTTCGAATTCTAACCGTGAAAACATCGGTTTCCCACAATTCGACCTAAACGGAAACGACAACGGAAACATACCGAAAACTAACCGAAACATAACCAAACTTCGTGAAACTTCAAACAGCAGCTCACATACATATAACCAACCAACACATGTATTTATACGACTTTCCGACCGTAGAAACATCGGTTTCTATCGATTTCGTCAAATACGGCATAAACGGAAACATATGGAAAACAACCAAAACATTCACCACAAACAACACATATACATACACAAGCAAGATATAATTGAAACTTCTCACCCTTACCCGATTATTCGCGCTTTAAACGGAGTTTTCTCGACTTTTCCTCTCTTTTCCTCTTCTCCCTTCTTTCCTTCTCTTTTCTCTTCTCTTCTCTTTCTATTTTTCTGTTTTCTTTTCTCTCTATTTCTATCTTTCTATTCTATTTAAACAAAATATCTACCCAAATGACCAAAATACCCCTACACTCAAATATCTCGCAAACGCTCTCAAAATGCGATAAAACATAATAACGATGAAAAATAACATTTTTCTAAATAAAAGTCGAAAATAAAATAATATAATAATAAAATAATCAATTAAACTCGATTAAATAAAACTCACAAAAAACTGGGGCGTTACATTCAGGCTCTTATTGGTTCTC
Source organism: Lathyrus tuberosus (assembly GCA_022829125.1). NCBI lineage: Eukaryota > Viridiplantae > Streptophyta > Magnoliopsida > Fabales > Fabaceae > Lathyrus > Lathyrus tuberosus. The sequence goes on from JALAZF010000103.1 coordinate 7,255,521, forward strand.
ATGCTCTAAGCATTGTTAAGTCTGAATATAACTTCGCAAGTCAGAGTCTCTCAACGAACTCTGATGTAACGTAAAGTGTCTTATTGACAAGAAGTGAAAAGTTGTTAAAAGAGTAAATACATAATTCAAACCCCCCCTTTCTTGTGTCTTTCTCGCACCTTCAATTGGTATCAGAGCTCTGATTCTGTTATTGATGGATATCAAACACTTAACAGTGTCAGAAAAAGATCCAGATGCGGTGCGTAGAAATACTCTGGGTGAGATTGAAATCCACTTACAATTTCTGTAACAGTTCAGAAGATGACTGTGCACAAAATTGTAATCAATCTGAGTACTTGAGCAAATCACTGATTCTGAAAGTTTTACAGTTGTCAAACGACTAAATCTTTCTCACTTAAGTTTTAATGAAGATTGGAGAATCAGCTGATAAGATAGATTCATCATATAAGAAGTAGTATCTGTTGAATGCTCATCTTGGAAGATACGTGTGGATGAACCACGTATTTGCTCAAAGTTGAATCATCAGAAAACAAGAAGTCTTGTTTGCTGAAGATTAATTCTTTATGAGTTTTTGAGATGTTTTCAAGAAATGGATTAGGTTCACCCCTGACTTTCTCGTTTAAAGCTCGTTCAGAACTTCTTCATGTAAAGAAGAAAGATTGTTGTTCTATGATTTTGAACTTTAGAATTAAGTCTGATGAAGTCAGAATCTGATAAGTTCAAATTCTTAGAAATGATTCAACATATGAATCTTAACTAAGAAAGAAGTTAAAAGATTCATTGAAGAACTGAATACTGTTTTCTTGGAAAACCTTGCAGAAAACTGAAAGAATATTCAGAAAGAAGAAATCCCATGATTCATCAAGTACTCGATTATTGCAAGTCTTGATTGAATTAAACTCAGACGTTTAAGTTCTGCTAACTTGAGATTATATCTCAGTTGGAATATGTGTGACTGAACAAATCCTATCTGATAACGTTTTCAGAACTTCTTAAATCGGAATCAGAAGATGTTAATTCAAATACTTAAGTCCTCTACTTGTAGTCAAAATGATTTTAAGCTGATGATTGAAGAGATCAGTTAACACTGTCTTCTGGAGTAGATATGCTATTAATCCATGATGGACTAATTCTATGGCAAGTTGTACCAGCATTGCGAGACCAAGGTGTATCATGCAAACTATATTTCATGTTATACACATGCTGGATAATAGTCATCTCTGAATTTGATCTGCATCAGTTTGAAGAAACAATGTCAGAAGAGGTTGTGGAAATCAATTCTAGAAGCACATAATCTTAAATGGTCGATGATTATATATCGATGATCCTCTAGAAAGCTTGATGGAAGCTTGTAGTTCTGACTACGCAGATTCAAAGTCTCTGATTGATTATTCTCAAAAGTCAGATGAACAGCTCTGAACAAGAAAAGAATGGATCATCTGAAATATGATTCTTATGATCAGAATGTAGGAGATATCTACAATGTTCAAACTCAGAGTTATACATAATTCAGCCAATATCCGATAGCTCTCTCTGAAGGAAGTTGAAGATGAAAGACGATGATCAGGTGGCTCAAATTAGAATGCACTAAATTGCATTAGGCAATAAAGTCAACATATTTTACAAGAAAGGAAGATCATAGTTAGAGTGAAAAAGGACTTAGATAGTCTGAAATGATCTCTGTATCTTTAAGGAATCTGATGAATATGTTTAAACAAGAAAAAGGAAAGGATTTTTGCGTAAAATGATTCTAGCTCTCTACCTAGAATCAGAGCACAGAAAATGTTCATATTCTTCAGAAACCAGAATGCAAGTGAATCGTGAAGAATCCAATAACCCACAGCAGTTCACTCAGAAGTAAGGAGATTCAGAAAATATAATGGTTAAAAGCTCAGAAAGGAATGCACTCATAAAAGATATGATATAAAGATTCCAGATTCGTTAGAAAGAAAGATCGGAGTCAAAATGGAATGCATTCAGATAAGTTTATAAAGACCTCAGGTACCATCCCTCTTTAATTTATGACTTATTCAAATTCATGATAACAACCAGAAACACTTTATCAATTTTTTTTTGGGTTATGCTATGTTAAGTAATTAGAAATATATTTAGAAAATCTTTTGTCCTTTTCCATATATGTCTGCATATGTTTTTTTTAAAATATTTAAAGTAAAACAGTCACATATGTAAGATTCTCCTCATCATGTCATTCACTCTGCTTAACCACATCCTATAATCCATAAGTACACTACAACTAGTACTCCTATTCTTGACCTAACTCTATCTCTCTCCTAGAGTCCCTTTACCTAACCTAGTTAGTCTAAGAAACCATGATGTTCAACTGAACGACACTCGTTTGATTTGTCCAAATCTCTACTTAGGAAAATCTCAACCATCCAAATTTCCTTGATATGCACACATTGAGTGGTATCTGTTCAACTAAAAATAGGGAAACGTGCTACCCTGACCAAAATAGCTCATCACCTAGGCAACTGCATCTAACTAGGCAAAGTCATGAACTGACTAGATAAGATTTAAGAAATGGGGATAGTAAAAATCCTCTAGCTAATATCCTTGGCCTTGCTCTCATTAGTATGAAGTTTTCTTTTGAGATCACGTCTCTTCTATTTCTCTATGAGTCAATATTTTCAATTGCGTAAAACAATACTCAACCACATTTATTGCACATACTTAACTCCTACCTAAAAATTAATTAAATCTCATGCGTGATCTCTTGGCCTCTCGAAGATTAAAAGACCGTTAGACTTAGTGCCTATAAACTATCTAAAACCTATTGTTTGAAGTCACAAGCATTCATTAACTTACACTATGCTCTGCCTATTTAAGGCATCGTGCTCACTCTCTTACCCATATCTCAAGCTGATATTAGTTGTGATTCTCTCTCTCTCTCCCTCTCTCTCTCTATCTCTCTCTCTCTCTCTCTCTCTCTCTCTCTCTCTCTTTCTCTCTATTCTGTGTATCATCTCAACAAATGTCTAACTCACAAACCTTGGCTGCTAAGGGTAAATACTCGGAATCAAAAGTCCTGAATGAATTCTATATACACCGCAGTTCTCTCAAAGAACTCTGCTTTTTAAGAACATCTTCTGAATTACAATGTCAGAATTGGGAAGGTTACCTTGACATGCTACCAGGTATCATTTACACAGATTGTGTTAAAGAGTTCTGGGCAAATGCTGATGTGTTTTCAAATATGCATAACCAACGCATCATTCAATCAACCATCTTCGGAATCCATGTGTTGATTAATCCATCCATCATTGCTCAAGCAATCAAGTGTAACAAAAGTGGTGACACCCTTGATGATTACAAGGAAAGAACCATGTTCAATGATCTCATTTGCCAAATTCACAATGGAAATGGTGCCTCCAACTGTGTCTCCACACTCAAACCCTCAGCTAAAGTCTGGCACAGAATAATGGAAACAAACCTTCGACCTAGAGAAGTAGGAGAACAAGTGCTAACCCATTCAGATAGACTATTCATCTTCCTTCTGGTCTATAGAAGAAAAATAAACCTTCCACTAACTATGTTCAATCACTTGAAAGAACAAATTATTTTGTCTAGAGACAAACCCTTTCTTAGCATCCCGTATGGAAGAGTCATATCTCGAGTCCTAGAAATTCAATATGTGATTACCAGGCTAAACCACTTAGGAGCAACCACTGAATATTCACCCATAGATCTTACAAATCTATCTGGAAGTTCCTAAGAAGAAATAGAATTAGGTTATAAGGTTTCTGCCCTGCTATGCTATTTCTTGCTCTATGTATTCTTGTTAAGATTATTAAATGAAATATCTTTTTGGAGTCTTAAAAATACAAAAATCTTTTACCATAAGATTCTACTATAAAGAACTGCATGAAAACTTTAATCATATCCAAAATGTTCACACTACTTAAAATGATTAAAATACTTGCTCTTTATTACAATACAAAATTATACAAAACTGTCAATAGTGCATTAACATCCTTTAAGGATAATGCCATCACACAAATCCAAAGCTTAATAGATGCTTCCAGTTCAAAGCATATATCCCTTAGAAGTGAGAAACATCTGGACTGAGTTCCATGGATGGATCTCAGAGGAAATTGTGAAGAGCAAAGAGCAAAAGGCTGGCAATTACTCAAGCAGAAGAAAAGTCGCATACTTCAAGAACTGATGATCCTGATAGCTTATTCTCATCTTCCTCATCATCATTAGGCTCCTTTTAGTCTAATCCCTAGGAACCAATCCTCATTAGGTCTATGTTTTGATTATCTTGAACCTTTTAGGATTAAGCTTAACCTATGCCTTATATTTTAAAACTACTTTGTGGTTCTGTGTTGAGGTTTCAATCTAATTGTCCATCAATGATAATGCCTTATCTGATCTCTAAAAATGATTGATCCATATTCCTTATCATATCAATCTTCGTATGATTAATGCTTAAATGATAACATACTTTGAGTCTATTTATGTTCTCTATCATATTGATCTACATATGCTTAAGTGCTCAGATGCTCTAAAACTTTTTGATGATGTCAAAAAGGGGGAGAAATATAATATGATTTTGATTGGAAAGAAAAATCTTAAAACATATAGAATGTAACTCAAACAAGTAATCAATCATGTAAAATGTGTTACTACTAACGTTTGTTGTTTGATGTTTATCCGAGGAACTCTAAACAAGTTCACTAGGAATTCTAAGACAGGTTAAGAAAGAAGAACTCTGTTAGAAGTTCTTATGAACTGTTGGTCATATGATAGAAGTTGTACACTTCGTGAACATGTGTTCAGAATCAGATCTACCCAGTACTGTTCAGAAGTTGAGAACTGTCTGAAAGTCAAAGTTTATCTTGATCTCTGTCTCACTTGGTTCAGAAGCTGTAAGCTGTCTAAGAATATGAGATTCAGAACGTAAGAATCAGAAGAAGGAAACTCTGAAAGCAGTCAAGACAAAGTCTACATCTAAATATGCTTATTCAGAATAACTGTGCAAATCAGAAGTCAAGAACTATCTGAAGATCCGGATTGAAGATCCAAGAACAAGTAGTTCCGATGTCTGCCAAGAACCAATTAAGAAGAAAATGATTTGGTATCAGACTAAATCAATAAATGGTAATCAGACTCAGTATACATAAATATTGGTATCAGACTCAGTCTGTAGTAATATCAATCAGAGGTAAGCTGTGAAATGTTTTCTATACCTTCATTGGTATCAATCTCAGCTCACTAAGGAAATACCCTTCAAGTGGTATGAAAAGAATTCCTTCAATTGGAATCAGACACAACATACTCTGGTACAACTCAGTATCAGACTAAGATTAAAACTTATGTACCAAATTCAGAATCAAGCGTTGATTGATCACAATAATTAACTTTCAATTGGTACCTGATCAAAAATCAAGCTTTGATGAACCACTGAGTTGTGACAGTAACAAGGTTATGAGATGAAGACCTGTCTTAAAAAGTCAAACTCTAAAAAAGTCATGATCCATATTGGTGATTAAAAAAACTGATATATCTGAATTATGATTCCAAAGATCCCAATATCTGACTTATGGAAATTAGGGGGAGACTACCCTGAAGATTCAATTGCTAAATCTAAAATCTTCACAAAGTCTGAAACTCAGGGGGAGTTTCTCAAAAGACAGTGTCTGTCTCTGATGAATAGCGATGTTATGTTATTAGATAAGAACTGTTCTGTTTGTGCTTAAATGAATCTGCTGAAAAGTAGAAATGCTTCAGATGTTTCTGAAGATTATAAGCTCTGATACAACTACAAAGGAACTGAGTTATGAAGATATGAAGATGGAAGTTCTGATGAACTAGTCCAGATGCTAAAGACTCTCTGTTTCCTTAAAGACAAGATAGAGAAGTAGTCCTTTTCTATTCCTTGTTCTGGCAACTCGAGTTGTTATTCTATATGTCTTTGGATCATATAAGATTCTAGATGTCACAGATAAAACTTTGAGGATAACACATTCAGGGGGAGCTGTTGTTTAAGACTCTGAATATGTTTGTTTGGTGATTACCTTGTATAAAATGTTCACTCAAAATACTTGGTTTTGTCATCATCAAAAAGGGGGAGATTGTGAGAGCAAGAATTGTCTCTACAAGTCAATCTATGTTTTGATGATAACAATACGTATTTGTGAAAGAACTATTTTATGTTCTAACGTGTGTTGTGTGCAGATCATAATTATAGAAGATATCAGATTCAACAAGCACCATCCAGATGAGCGAAAATGATTATATGTGAAGTTACTATGTGTAACACAAATCACAAGAAGCAAGAATGCTTCTGTATCTGATCATGATCAGTCAGATCCAAGGATGTCGATATTGCTGTTGCAATGCTCTTGTGGATGCTCGCTGAAAGTGGTTGTGATTCTGAAGATAGCGAAGCTTCTGAAGAAGAGAACCGAAGTGCTGAAGACTCTCATGACTTGAAGTTCTGAAAGCGGAAGGCTCTGAAGACCAAGTGCAGAAAGAATCTGAAGACTTATGTGTTCTGAAGATTACAGTTCCAAAAGACAAGCGCTGAAGTTTGGAAGACTGATTCCTAATGGACTTTTTCAAATGACTGAAGACTTGACATATCAGATATACTATCAAGAAGGCTTTACTCATGCTTCATCAAATTACCATCAGAAGCCTCTGAATTTTGGAAGTCAAATGTTACCGTTGTGAACAACTGTACACACTGCTCAAGAAGATATCCCGTCACTTCTCCAGCAGCAAAAAGGGGATGTTTCAGTACAACTAATTATTACACAACGTCTCTTTTCCAACAGCCAACAATATTTCAAACGGCTATATTTCTATTGGGCTATTTAAAGGAAAGAGCTCTCGCTTCTAAAGGTATCGATTCAGTCCGTGAATGGATAATTGATCAAAGTCATTGTGTGAAGATAGCAACAACTATGAGTTCTCGTTGTAACACTTAGAATATCCAAAGTTGTCACCAATTCACTCATGGTAATTGTTGTTGAAGCTCAAAGATCAAATCAACACAACAACAACAATTAAAAACAGAAGCTATTGATGAAGAAGACAACATTGCAAATCAGTCAAGTCATGAACCCACCTTCTCGTCAGCGCTACATTGAAGATCTGAAGCAAGGAGTTGTTGCTCAAAGCTTGCTCAACCAAGAAGATAAAGAAGAAGAAGATCTACAAGATTTCAACAACTGTCAAATTCAAATACATCTTTGTAGTTTCTTAGAATAGCAAAGAGTTGTTGCTCACATCTTGCTTGAACACTTGTGTGTTCTTTGTACTTAAACTTAGGAGTAATCTGCTTGTTAAGAAGCATCTTTGTAATCTCCTGTATAACTAATTCTTGGTGAATTAGGATTCCTTGAGTGGTCAGTGTGACCGGAGACTTGAGAAGACAATGGCGAGATGTCATTGTGGTAAATCCTGAAATAGGGTTAGTAGGTTTATATTCATTGCGATGAATCCCGCAACGTCTAGCTGTGAAAGCCTAGCAGTAGATCTTGCGAGATTGGAACCTGCACGTCAATGTTCGTTATATTCATTAAGTTTAATCCCTGAACGGTTCATTGCATGTTAGTCACAGTGCGGCTGTGCAGTTTGTTAGTCACCAGCTATGTGCTCGTGCATCTGTAATCGAGATTAATTATAGTGGATTAAGACCTTGTGTTCAAGGCGAAATCACCTGAGGAGGGTGTACTGGATTAGTCTTTGTGGTGAACCAGGATATATTATGTGTTATTTACTCTTACGCTTAATGTCTTTGTTTATGTTTCTATGTTGAGGATCAGAACCTTACATAAGCAAGTCAGAACCTTGCAACTCTGATAAGCTTCCGCTCTACAAGTTCTGAATGATGTACATAGCGTTCAGACTCTTATTGGTTCTCATGCTCTAAGCATTGTCAAGTCTGAATATAACTTCGCAAGTCAGAGTCTCTCAACGAACTCTGATGTAACGTAAAGTGTCTTATTGACAAGAAGTGAAAAGTTGTTAAAAGAGTAAATACACAATTCAAACCCCCCTTTCTTGTGTCTTTCTCGCACCTTCATGCTGATCTTTAGGGGTCTGCAAGGTGTCCATCACATTCAGGAGCAAGGTATTTTCTATCCATAGTCGATGATTATTCCAGAAAGTTATGGGTATTCATCCAGAAGACTAAGGATGAAACTTTTGAGAATATCAAAGGTTTGAAGACTCTGGTCGAAAATAAGATTGGCAGAAAGGTTAAGAGGTTGAGAACCGACAATGACCTTGAATTTTTCAATGAGGCGTTCGACAGCTTTTGTGTTGCCTCAAGTATTGCAAGGCATAAAACTACTGCAGGTACTCCACAACAAAATGGTTTGGCAGAAAGGTTTAATCGAACTATTTTGGAAAGAGTTATATGCATGTTGACTAGTGCTGGATTAAAGAAGGTGTTTTGGGCTAAGGCTATTTCGACAACAACATATTTGATAAACAGATGTCCTTCGACTGCGTTAGATATGAAGACACCGGAAGAAGTTTGGTCGGGACATCCACGTAGTCTCAACAGACTGAGAGTATTTGGTTGTGTGGTCTATGCTCACATTAGGGAAGACAAGGTCAAACCTAAAGCTCTGAAATGCATGTTCATGGGATACCCTGAAGGAGTCAAAGCTTATAGGATATGGTACATAGAGCCAGGTCACATGAGGTGTATCACCAGTCGAGATATAGTTTTCAATGAAGCTGAGATGGCCTTCAAGAAAACTGATTATGCTGACGAAGAGCTAGAATAGGGAGAGATTCCTATTGAGGTAGAGCATGTTGATGCTAAATTGCGTATCCCAGATGAAGTTGGAGAAGAAGCAGAAGTTGTTGTCGAAGATGAGGAGACTGATAATGACTACCCGCTATCAAGAGACAGGTCGAGGAAAGTCATCAAGCCACCTCAGAGACTTGGGTATGCAGATCTTATAGCTTATGCCTTAATCTCTGCAAGTGAGGTTCTAGATGATGAACCTAGAGACTATAAGGAAGTTATGAGGAGTCGAAAAAAGATTGAATGGCTGAAGGCCATGGATGATGAGATGAAATCTCTTCATGATAAAAACACCTAGGAACTGATCAAGAAACCTGCTAGAACCAGTTTAGTCAGCTGTAAATGGATTTTCAAAGTTAAGGAAGGAATCGAAGGAGTGGCGTCGAAGAGATACAAGGCAAGGTTGGTTGCTAGGGGGTTCACTCAGAAAGAAAGTGTCGACTTCAATGATGTGTTCTCGCCTGTTGTAAAGCATAGATCCATTCGAATGTTGTTAGCCATAGTGGTGAAGTTCGACCTTGAACTAGGACAGATGGATGTGAAGACTGAGTTCTTGTATGATGATCTAGATGAAACAATCCTGATGAGGCAACCTGAAGGGTATGTCGAAAGGGGGAAGGAAGATTATGTGTGTAAACTAAAGAGATCTTGATATAGACTAAAACAATCTCCTCGATAGTGGAGTAGGAGATTCGACAAGTTCATAGCAAGCATAAGTTTCATCAGAAGTCAGTTCGACCAATGTGTTTACTTCAGATTTCGACCGGGTAATTCATTTGTTATTTTGTTGCTCTATGTGGATGATATTCTAATAGCAAGCAACAATGTCGAAGATGTAATGAGGGTGAAGACTGAAATCAATAAGGAGTTCGAAATGAAGGATATGGGATTTGCGTCTAAGATTCTTGGGATTGGCATCCGAAGAGATAGAAAGCAATCGAAATTATGCTTGTCTCAATAGGCATACCTACGGAAGATTTTTGGAAAGTTTGGTATGTCGAATTCAAAGCCTGTTGTGACTCCAACAAACCCTCAATTCAAGCTGAGTATAGATCAGTGTCCCAGTACTGATGTCGAAAGAGCTTATATGAATAGCATTCCATATGCTAATATAGTGGGTTCTTTGATGTATGTTATGGTCTGTACTAGACCCAACATAGCATATGCAATAAGTCTTGTAAGCAGGTACATGGCAAATCCTGGAAAGACTCATTAGCAAGTAATGAAGTGGATTTTAAGGTACATAAATGGGTCTCTGAACAGAGTCCTAATTTATGGTGGAGCCTTGGGTGAAGATAGTAAAGCAGCAATCGAAGGATATGTCGACTCTAATTATGCAGGTTGTATGGATTCTAGAAAATCTATTTCTGGATATGTGTTCTCTATGTTTGGGACAACAATCAGTTGGAAAGCAACACTTCAGAAGGTTGTTGCCTTATCAACCGCTGAAGCAGAATATATCGCCCTAACTGAAGTTGTGAAGGAAACATTGTGGCTTGAAGGTATTGCAAATGAGCTAAAACTTCAAGGTCGAGTTGTCACTGTTAAATGTGATAGTCAAAGTGCAATACACTTGTCGAAGAATTCAGTCTATCATGAGCGAACCAAGCACATTGACGTGAGGCTGCATTTCGTCAGAGGGATAATCGAGCATGTAGAAGTCCAAGTGCTGAAGGTTTTGACAGATCATAATGTTTCTGATATGATCACCAAGACATTGCCCAGTTACAAGTTCTTCCACTGTATGTAGTTGATAAAGCTGCATGAAGAAAACTAGTTTGTTTCTTGATGTTATAGAGTTAGATCCAAGGTAGAGATTTGTGAGATTTTGGATCAAACTCTAGTTAAGCATGTTGTCGAAGTCTGTTCACATACTGTTGTCGAAGACCTACATGCTGTAGTCGAAGTGTGTTCTAGTATGTAGTTGTCAATTTGGGCCTTGTGTTAAAGATCAAATTGTTTAAGTTAGCTTGTACCCTAAGTTAGCTTGTAATGGGTGATTGTTAAAAAACTCATCAGTTTAGTATGTTAGGTTTTATTATAAATAGTATACTAGTCTCTCATCTTAAGTATGGTGTGACAAATCCTAATTAGGGTGAGAGGGTTATTTGTTATTCTTGAGTACTTGTAATTTGATTTAAAGAGAAAGTAAAGAATAGTAATTATAACCAATCCTTGTTGTTCTCCTTGTTTTTTCCTTAACCCTAACCCTTGTGTGTTTCTTGCCTATAAAGAAACCGAGTATATTTTGTTTTAAGGCATCCTAATTCACAACAATATCTTATTCCAAGTCTGATACCGAGTTCTAGCATACACCCAGAAATATTTCATCCAAATATAAAATACCTTAACTTGTCCAAACATACTATGAAAAACACTTCGTTCATATCACAACAATTCGATTGAACAATAATAATTATCTTTATTGGTCGCAGTCTTCTCTATATGTATCTCTGGATTAGAGAAGAGATTAACTACTTGTAACGCCCTAAAATTTTGTATTTTTAATTTTATTCGATTTTGGTGTGTTTCATGATTATTATGTGTTTTTATTTAGAGAAATATTGATATAGATACTGAATTGTTAGTAAAAAAATATTAAAAATAATAGGATTATGAAGACTTATAATTATTTAAGAAATTAAGGGGTTAGTGGAGAATTAATAGAAAATAAGGGAGTTAATTCGAATAAAATAAATAAAATAAAATAAAATAAAATTAGTCATTATAAAAAGGGGATAATGAGAAAGGGAGAAAAACAAAAACAAAAACACGTATCTTTGAGGGAGAAAAGGAAAAGAGGCAATCCCTAAGATAAACTCGTGTAAAGAGTAGGATCTCCCATCACCAAGAACTCAAGAATTTGCATAATCGAGGTAAGGAGAGGGGAGATTTTTATATATTTGGTGTTTTAGAAATGGGATAATGGGGTTTCTCTTAACCCCTATCAGATTTTATTGAGTAATACTTGAAAGCCATGATGATTTGTGATGATTGATGCATGTATATGTTGAATTCATACTGATTTTGATGTGATGAATGATGTATGTTGTGTATACGTCAATTTTTGTGTGTTGGGATCGTCATGGGATAAAATTTGGGGATTTGGGAGTGTTTCTGTATGAAAAATGCAGGAATAACATATTGGTACGCGATGATGGTCATCACATTGGGGTGGACGATGATGTCTCGCCCAACTGACAGGCATCATCTCTGTTGACGAGTACCTACCCAAACCGTCAATGATGAATGAGGGGCGCCCTTTCTTGTTTTTCAGACTCTCGACAAGATGACAGGTAACTCTTAGGGGCGACATTCGTTTTTCATGTTTAGCCCGATTTTTCGCGGGGATTCTAATTCTTCGACTTAATACTTACTATTTTTAGGGTTTTGTTGATCCATGACTCTAATACTATTATTAAAACTTCCAAGGATGTGAGAATTTTGTGAGTTGCTTGTGATTTTGGTTATGCCATGAGTTTTCGCCTTAAACCCTCTGAATTGATATGTTGTTATTAAAACTTCCATGGATGTGAGAAATTTGTGATTTTCTCATGATTTCTGTCATTCCATAATTATATGCCGATAATTCCTATGAAACAAACTTATGATTATAGTGTTAAGGTATGAGTATGAAATGATACTGATTTCTCATTAAAAAGTTGATATGTTGTTATTAGTTATTGATACAACCACGAGTAAAATAAGTGATGATAATGTTAATTTGAGAATTAGATATCAACCCAATGGTATAAGATGACTAGTTATGATAATAGATGTTTAAGTAATGTTATCATGTGTCGATTAAAATTATGCAACTTGCGATCAGTATACATTGTTAGTCATTTGAGTATAGCTTTAGTTATATATATATATATATATATATATATATATATATATATATATATATCTTTTAGGATTGAAATGAGAACTGTTAGAAACTAGATAAGATTTATCATGAGATAGACTTTGATTTGGATCAATTATGTTATGGCAAAGGCTAGAAAATCGAACTACAAGTTCAACTAATGTTTTGGAAATCCTGCAACACAATTATTTTATATTGTTAGCAATTTAGACACAACTCAATCTACACGAGTCCTTTAAGAGTAAACCTTATATCACAAGAAAATATAGAAAATTTAATACATATTAGACTTAATAATTATCCCATTTTATTAAGTTTAGTAGGATAAATACTAGTTACAAGTCTGACAAATCATTTTGCCCGATCTTTGTACCAGTTCATATTGTTTGATTAAAATGTATCAATTAAGACCTTAAATTTAAAAATACAAATCATAGTCTTAAAATAGACATTATAATATTTCCAAAACATGTTTATTTGCTTGGTTTCGACTCTGTTTGATATTTTAAATAATTATTCAAATTTGCGGTACGATTAGTAGAAAGCATGATTTGGGGTTGTTTTTATAGGAATATTGTTGCAAAAATTGAAAGACCAAACGCATGTTGTGCAATTATTGTTGCACATTGTTTCATGTTGCATACATGATTATTTCCATGTTATGCCTCGTTCGTGAAGTTCAATAATTTTGATGTAGTATATCTATGAAATTTTATAAGCAATTGTTGAAATTACATAATGCTGACGTGAATATGATTATGCCTCATGATGTTTATGGGGGTGAATGATGGTGTGGACATGGTAATTGTTCTTATGATGTTTTCTGCATAAGAGATGTAAAAAGTGAATAATTGCAAATAAGATGTGAGTTTAGTGTTAAAATGAACATAAGTGTACTTAATTAGTGAATGCCATAATTATGAGCATTATTATGATAAATTGTATATGAGTCAAGTTGTAAGTTGGGACGTGAGTCTGGTGTTAATGCAATAGGAAGAGTGTATGTGAAAGATTTGTAAATACCTTGTGATTTAACAATTTTAAGAGATCAGGCTCTTGTTTATACAACTAAAACATATATCAAGTTTTTTTAATTCTCACTATACTTTCACCCAACACAAATACTAACCTTTCTCCCTCAAGAATTAACCCTGATTTATTTTGGTCATGGTTCGGTTCAGCAAGAAAAATGCAAGTGAACTAAATCTCAATGGTTGCATCAAATATAAACCAAACCTAATCGATTTTTATAATGATAAAACAATTTTTATTGAGATCCGATGCAAAACCATAAAATACCACAAAGATAGAAAGTAGGTCTTACCCCCACAAAACCACCATTTAAGTGCAGATCTCCATCAGATCTTTGAAGATCTGGTGTTGATTAAACCATTAATGTGTAGATCTCCATCAGATATGTGAAGAACCGATATAAATTGAACCATCCAAAGTATAGACCTCTATTTGATATGTGAAAAGTCAATATCGATTGAACCATCGGTGTGTAAATCTCCACCAGATATGTGAATATCTGGTATTGATTGGACCATATGAGTGTAGATCTCTATCAGTTATGTGAAAATCCAGTATCGATTGAAGGCAGTTGGAGAATTTTCTACAAACATAAACATATGTTTAGCTTGGGAGAGAGAGCGAGACATTTGGAACTGACCGGTGAAGATGAAACATGGGGAGATATTGAGAAACAAGAGGTTTATCTTGGGGGAGAGAGAGAGAAAGCGAGCCATTTGTTTGTTTAATTATTTATGTGCTGCTCTAAAAGCTATTCTTTGATATGTTTGTGGAGTTTGAGAATGCTTCTTCAAGAGTGACCTAGGGTTTTTATCTGCAAGTGTTTTCAAATATCAAACTGGGTTAAACTAAAAATAATTTCAATAATAAAAAGCATAATTAGTCATGAGGTCCCTTAACTTAATTTAGGGATTCACTTTAGTCCCTTATCTGATAAATGTTACATTTCAATCCCTTAAAAACCATTAGGTTAGTCAAGTTGGTCATTTTTGTTAAATTTTGTGAAAAAATATTAAGTTGTGCATATATGGCATGACAACATGGAAAACGTCAAAATAACGAGTCAACAATTTAGTAAAGAGACTAAATTGAAACTTTGTAGATAGTCAAAAGATCAAATTGAAACTTTTTTATATCTAACATAATTTTGAATTTAATGGCATTAAACCAGAATCTTGTTAGATTACTTATTCAAACCAAGATATTAAAGCAAAATGGCATTAAACATGTTCCAAAATGACAAAAGTTGTACACATGGACAATTACAAAAGGTGTACCCAAAAGATAAACACAATTATCACTAATAGATTTTTTTTGACGTGACTTGTGACACTCAATCTTGTGGGTATGACAACAACAGTTATAGTTAAGAACAAGACTCCAAAGCTTGTTGCTCTAACAAATGTTATACTAAGCCATTTTAGATTTAAGAGAAGAGGTGGTGCTACTATTAAAGGTCTTCAAACTTGCTCATACTACTCATATCCACCTTGTATAAACTGGACCTACTTTAATATTGGTGTCTGTGACTGTGAATTATGTAAGAAGAGCATTGCATAATCATTAAGGGGTGCTTTTGTATACCAAGGTGCAATACAGTTGATCGTTAGATTGATTTTAATATTTTGTTGTTTGTTACCAAACATTATGCATTCATTAGGAATTAGTGTAGCATTTTTATACTGGTTATAATTAGTCCAAAAATCAAAATTTTAGACATTTCAAAATAATAAATTACAAATCACAAATTAGTTGAACAAATCACAAATCACAAATTACAAATCACAAACGTGTTCTACTTTCTTAATTGCATCTTTCTTCAATTTCTCTACTTCCAATAAAACACAATACCCAAATAAAAAAATGAAAAATATTAATATTAAAAATCAAATTTCTAAATAAGAAGAGGAAAAAGTACCAGTTTGATTGAAAAATAGAAGAGATTTGTGATGGAGAAGTTGAATCAATAAAAACTAGTGTTGCAGAAGAGAGAAAGAAATTTTGGAAGTGAGAAGAAACATTGTTGTTGTTGTTGTTTTAAGAATGAAATGAAGAATACTAGGGTTAGGGTTGTTCAAATGTTTGATTAAAAATAATAACTTTAAAATAATTTAAAAATCCATCTCAAATATAATAATTTCAACAACATTGCCACGTGTTGCGGTGAGAATCAGATATCAAACTATTAAATTAACTTGAATCACAAATCTTGGAAGTTCACCACCGAACTTTAATTTATCCAAAGAAAAGGGAAAAGATCGAGAAAAAAAACCTAAGTGCGTAATGTAACAACAAAGCTAAGAGATCTAAGGTTAGGGGGTTGGTTACAATAAGGGAATGTATTAGCACCCTAAGCATCTGTAGTACTCTACAGGAACCTCTTATTTGTATTTGTATTATGCTATTGTTTGTTTGCTCTATGGGGAAGACCTAAAGATTTACCTAAGTATGCTCGCCAAGACATTGCATTATGTGCCTACGTATCCTAACAATGATGGAATTAGAGCATTCGTAGTTCACCTAACTACAGGTGAGGAACTCTTGATAGTGATCAAGGTTCCAAGGGGGAGGTAAGTGTCCATAGCAATGACACTTACATAGAGTTTACAGAACTTTATCCTAAAGCTAAGTTGAAAGGGTAGGGACTCTAACAAGGTCCAAAAGGGAGGTAGGTGTTCATAATAATAACACCTACATAGAGTTTACAAACTCTATCCTAAGTCTAAGTTGAAAGACTAATGACGCTAACAAGGTCAAAAGGGAAAATAAGTGTTCATAGCAATTACACTTAGATAAAGTTTACAAACTCTATCCTAAATCTAAGTTAAAAAGAGAAAGGACTCTGACAAGGTCCAAAGGGAAGGTAAGTACTCATAGCAATAACACTTACATAGAGTTTACATTCATCGCATTTATTTTCCTAATTTAAATTCCGCCATTTACTTTTACGCTTTATTTTTCTGTCATTGTTATTGTTTCAAGCTTTTACCTTTCTCTGCAAACACCGCTTTAAATTATTTTAAATCGCTTATTATGTCTTTAGTTAATTCAAAAACCCAAAATTGCTTGTTTGTTGCCGTAACCATGTCTGGCTAAATTGTTTTGAGACCGACGTTACCGACGAGACTCAGTAGAAAATAATAGGTGCGAAACATTAAATAAATTCTGTTTTGGTTTTAGTTTCTAATTGTAAGTCTTAATGTTTTGTCACGAGAGTGAAAATCATACTAAGGTTCGAGCCAATAGCGCGAGAGTGTGAGGATTGAACCGGATAGTGGAAATAGCCATCGACCCTAAAAACAGTGAGAACGCTTTAGGTTTCGATTAGGATCTAATTGATTTTCAAAATATGCTTTCTAATTAAAATGAGCGAGCAAGAGCAAAATCCAGTGGTTAGGGAGTGTGGCTTTAGTCAATAGCGCGAGAGTGTGAGACGGAGTCTTTAAGTCAATATTTTCTACAGAACGTAGTTTAATTATAATTAGTGCCTAAAATCTACAGAGTCTCTTAGGAACACAGAATCCATATTTCGGCCTCTCCTGATTGATATATTTTCTAAGTTTCATTTTAGTTTTCATTTTAGTTCCGTTTAAACCAAGTAATCATTAGCCTTAGCTTTACATCGCAGCAATAGATAATGGTAGATTGACATTGGTCTATGTGGGTTCGACAATCTTTTATATTACTTCGATATTTCCGTGCACTTGCGGACCCCATCAAGTTTTTGGCGCTGTTGTCGGGGACCAACAACCAATATTGTGATTTTGTTGTTGCACCGTATAGACTAAGGCACTCTCATCTCAATTACTATGTATCACCCAAATTTCCTCTACAATTACCACTCCCAATATTTTGAGAAACCGCAAGATTCCCATAAATCCGACCTCGAAATATTAATGGAGGATTTCAATGCGACGCTAACTCACTCTCACCCAAATTCCCTCTATGATTACCACTCCCAGTATTTTGAGGAACCGCAAGATTTTCATAAATCCAAACTCGAAATACTAATGGAGGATTCAATGCGACGCTTACTCACTCTAGGATAGAATCTATGATGGAGCGCTTTGTGCAGACACAAACTCTCCAAAATGAAGAGTTTAGAAAACAACATCTCCAAATTAATGAAAACCTTAGGCAGATGAACACTGTGGTCGAGTCCCTCGCGACTCACAACGAGGCATTAGAGACTCAAATCTCCTTGCTTGAACAGATACCTATAGGACCCTACCCTAAGAGACATGTGGATGTTGTAACAACCAATAGTGAAGAACAAATAGAAAATCTTAGGGAGAGTGATATTGAGGTTAAGGAGAGTTCTAGTGAGAAAAGCATAGAGATTAAGAAAAATCCACCGATGCCACCCGAAAGGGAGGTTGTCGAAGAGGTAGAGAAGGAAGCATCTATTGTTGTTCCTCCTCCCTGTTGTTCCTCCTCCCTATACCTCACCGTTTCATTTCCCACAAAGGTTTGTGGAAGCTAAGGTAGACTCCCAATCCAAAACGTACGTGGAGGTATTGGAAAATATCCACACCAACAGACCTTTGTCTGAGGACCTACATAAAAAGAGATAATTCGTGGACCATGAAACTAGGCATATCATCACTGTAAAGAGGGTAAGGTTAACCTTTAAGGTGGTGGATGAAAGAACTAAGCCCAAACTTGATAAAACTGATACTCAGGATAGATCCAGAACCACCACCACAAGTTCAAAAGAATGAACCACCCCACAGAAAAAAGAAAAGAAAATGTGAGGGATATGAGAGATGGCTTGATAAGTGGCCATGGAAACCGAATATTATTAAAATTTCGATTGAGGAACCATCCTCGAAAGAACCACCATGAGTGCTTGCGCTCCTAAGCCGTCGAGCTATCGATGTTAAACAAAACGATGAGTGGGAGGCAACCCACGGGGTTTTTATTTTAAGTTGTTATGTTCGTTTGTTTGAATTTGCAGAAAATAAAGAAATTTATTACTTGTCACGTCTTAGCTACATCTAGGCGGAAATTCTCTAGATGACGATCTTCGAGATGAGCTGGTGCCCACGGACATTCCTACGAATGTCGCTACTGGTGGTGACACCGATGATGAGTATGATAGGAGATAACATGTCTCTCCCGTCCAAAACTCACCTCTTCCTCGTTCTTCGCATGGTCAGGTTCCACCTACACACACCATACCATATTTTTCTAACACTTTTGTAGGTACTTCCTCTGGAAGTGGGCAATATGATGAGTCGGTTCAAGAATTATGCAATCGAAGATCTCATAATGATGAGGGAGATAGTCTATTTGGTGTCGCGTATCAACAACAACAAGAGATGATGGGCTACGTGCAACATATGCAAGCATCACAAACTCAAAGAAACAAAGGTACCTCAAAATGTCGGCCGCCAAAGCAAACATGGTCAGTGAAGACAGGGACAACAAGATTAGGATCAGAGAGGATTTGGCACATAGTAGCATTCATACAGGTTCTATCTTTTCTTTTTCCACCTTTTATCAAAACATTGAGGACAATGTTTGGTTTAAGTGTGGGGGAGGAACTTTACCGCTTTGATTTTTCTGCTTTCTAGTTAGGTTTATCATTTTATAGTTTATTTCATGCTTTTAGGAATTCTATATGTTTTTAATGTTTTGTCGAGTCTTTGCATGTGTTGTCGAGTCTTTATGCGTGGTTTTCACTTGTTATTAAATTCCCTCGAAATTTTAAAATTTTAAACCTCCAACAATTTTTTTTTCTTTTTTTTCCTTCTTTTTTTTTATTTGATTCATGGCACGACACTCTGAAAGTATTTAAGTTGTTTTTAATTTAGACCGTCCTGACACCCTAAATCCCCTAAATATGCAAAATCAATTTGAGTACCCATTATGCTGAGACCTTAAGTTCAGCTTTCAAAGTAATCCATAGGTAGTTTATTCAAGCAGTCAGCACCATTCTAAGCACACACTAAGTAAGAAATCGATGCAAATAAGTGTATGATCTCTGGTTCAAAATGAGAAATTAAGAGAGATAAAAAGAATAATAAGATGTGCTCCTTCTAAGTTAGGTGGTCCTCACCCGATCACTCAGGCCAACAGTACAAACTCTTTAAGTTTAATTGATACTTAAGCATATTTGCCAAGGAAAAAAAGAAATAACAATGAGATCATAGTCACTAACAGGTTTACTTACCATGTATGTGTATGGATAATGGGCTTAATGTGATTGCACTAGAATGAAGTGGGGTGAAAAAGAGCAAGAGATATAGGTTGAGTTATAATGGCTTGATTCAGATTGGTTTGCATAAGGAAAGAGTTTTTGAAATTGTGTTGTTACGGTATCCTTGGTATTGATATTTAGTACCTATCAATTTAACATTAACCTAGCAGCCACGTATGATTAGAGTCTCGTTGTGTCGTTGTTTTGAACCATGCTTATTTTCTTTTTACCGTGTTGGTTGATTGCTTGAGGACAAGCAATGGTTTACGTGTGGGGGTGTTGATAACATGAAAATATATCATTTATTTCAACTCGATTCACATGCAATTTAAGGCCGTTTTACTTGTTTTTCGTATTATTATGTCGTGTTATGTTTGTGTTTCAGGTATTTTTCTAATAAGAGCGTCCATGCGAGAAAATCGGGAAAAGAGCAAGAAAATGAAGAAAAAGAGAAAATTCTATCAATTTATTGATATGATGTTCGCCGTGAGCAAATGATGTTCACCATTGCCCTAACGACGTTCGCCATTACGCTGCAGACAGCAGTTCTGCAAAAGTGGGAAGTTCTCAGCAGTTTTCCAACTTCTCTTCCCTCCAACTCCCCTGCACGTTTTTGGGGAGTTATCAGGCACTTGGGACATCTATATATAGGAGTTATCTTGAAATTTTTGGGGGTCCAAGTCGCGTGAAAGCGCTGCCGATATTTCGTTCATAGTTTTAGGCAAAAATTATCATTGTAAAAGTGGTAGTTTTCTCACATCGAGGAACTACCACACCATTAGTGTTTGGACCTACAATCTATGTAATGGTTGGATCAAATCTTGCTGCTATTTTGAATTCTTAATTCGATTTACATTCCATTTTTTGTTTCAGGTTCCTTTACATTCATTGCATTTATTTTCCTGCTTTAAATTCTGCCATTTACTTTTACGCTTTATTTTTCTGCCATTGTTACTGTTTCAAGCTTCTACCTTTCTCTGCATTTTAAACCGCTTATTATGTCTTTAGTTAATTCAAAAACCCAAAATTGCTTATTTGTTTCAGCAACCATGTCTGGCTAAATTGTCTTGAGACCGGCGTATGAGGACCGTCGTTATCGACGGGACTCAGTAGAAAATAATAGGCACGAAACATTAAATAAATTATGTTTTGGTTTTAGTTTCTAATTGTAAGTCTTAATGTTTTGTCATGAGAGTGAAAATCATACTAAGGTTCGAGCCGATAACGCGAGAGTGTGAGGATTGAACCGGATAGTGGAAACTAGGCATCAATCCTAAAAACAGCGAGAGCGCTTTAGGTATTGATTATGATCTAATTGATTTTCAAAATATGCTTTCTAATTAAAATGGGAGAGCGAGAGAAAAATCCTGTGGTTAGGGATTGTGGCTTTATTCAATAGCGCGAGAGTGTGAGACGAAGTCTTTAAGTCAATATTTTCTACGGAACGTAGTTTAATTATAATTAGTCTAATATTCAATAGCGCTTAGGAACACGAAATCCATATTCTGGCCTCTCCTTATTGATGTATTTTCTAAGTTTCATTTTAGTTTTCATTTTAATTCCATTTAAACTAATTAATCATTAGTCTTTGCTTTACATCGCAGCAATAGATAACGATAGGTTGACATTTGTCTCTGTGGGTTCGACAATCTTTTATATTACTTCGATATTTCCGTGCACTTGCGAACGCATCACTGCGAATTAACAAAACCACTATGTAACACCTCAAAATTTGCCCTCATATTCTAACTCTAACTGGCTTATGTGTCATTACATTTGCATCATCATTTGTGCATTTTGCATGGTTCTTTCGGGCATGGGATCAAGGTATTCTCCAGCAGCTCACGGAGTCTTCAATTCCGGTATCATTTTCAACAATTTTCAGAGCCAAGCAGATAACTTTCAAAGTCTTTTTGAGCATTTATTTTGCTCATTAGACGATTTGATGATCAGAAACCCTGGCAGTCAGTTTTTGATTAATTATTCGGCATCAAACATTATTAATTCAGCGGGATATTCTAAGGTGTCACCAAGAATTTGTGTTTCATTCCAAGTGTTACTCAGTAGCAATGCCAAGTTTTGGGTTTCAGAGGCTTAATGGTTTCAAAACAACTGTCAGAAGTCCCTTTTCCAAGTTTCCCTCCAAAAGGCGACAAAATTCAAAATTTGCACTGTGTAACCGGTTACAGCGTATCTGATAACCGGTTACCCTTTAGTTTTTCTGCGCATTTCTTCAGTTTTTGAACTGAGTAACCGGTTAGCAGATATGCTGTAACCGGTTACTCTGGGCAAAATTTGAAAAATTCAGTTTGCATCATTGGTGATCATGTGCTTGGCATGTGCACGTAGGGGAAGGATCTAGAATTGATATTTTCATCATTTTCCACCCATAATTCAAATTCCTTCCAACATTTTCCACTCTAATTCCTCATTTCCTTTCCTAATCCATTTTCACCCCAATTTCCACCCACTAAACCTCACTCCAAACCCAAACTTAACTCCTAACCTAGGTGTTATTTAAACGAATTCATTCCAAACCCAAGAAAAAAACCTAGATCATTTCTCACTCACATTTTCAGAATTTGCTCTCAATTATCTCTCACTTTTTCATTTTCCAATTCCATTTTCAACCACACTCAAAGCTCTCCTTCAAAGATTAACAAGCTCTTCATTGGAACTTGTTAATTCTTGAGCTAAAACCTCTCATCATCACTATATTTCAGCTTTTCAATTTGGATTTTTGTTTGGATCTGGTTCTGAATTTTCAGAAGTGATTTTTCGGAAGTGCTTTTGGAGCTTTGGTTGCTTATTGCTTGGATCTTCAACTTTTGAGTGCGAGAAGCTTGTGGATCGTGGATTTCTCTACTTGGATTCATCAAATTCTGTTTACAACGCTTACCAAAGCGAATCTCGGCTTTGTAGGTTGGTTAATCTCAGATCCACACTCATTTTAGCTTAATTGCAACTTATACAATGTAGATCCATGATTTTTTGTGGTGTTTTGATCATTTTGTTTCATTTTGATTGTGGATGATGGTGATTACTGGATCTAAATGACGTTTGAATATGGTGTTTGAGCTTAATTTTCGTGTATTGTTGATTACATGATCATTGGACTTGATTACATAAGTGATTTGCTGCTGAAAAATGCTTTTGAAACTGATTTTTTCACTATTGTCCCAGAGTAACCGGTTAGCAATTATGCTGTAACCGGTTACACTGTGTATTTTCAGCGCAATTTAGAACTGTGTAACCGGTTAGCAGTTATGCTGTAACCGGTTACCACTGAAGCAGAATTTGATTTTCTTGCATTTTCTTAGTTGTTCGAGATCCTTTTCATGTTTAAACTTTATGGATTGATTTGTGGATCATTCCTGAGCTGTTGCACCTCACACTATTGCATGAACACAATTTTCCAACACGCGACTCTTGGATTTGTATCGTTTACGAATATGTTTGCGTTGTTGCATTCTTAATGTGATGAACATGTTTCACACACATCTGAATCATGTTCAGCCTTGGTTAATGCTCAACTTGCTGGACACATGATGCATGATTGATGTTTGTCTCCTTGGTTGCTTGTGCATGACTTGTTTTGCCCGATGTGTAAATCATATAATTATGTTGAGTGTGTTTGTTCTTGAGTGGTTAACATGATCATGCTTATTCATCCTTGATGTTTACAACCTCTATTCTTGATTTGCCTCGCTATGCATGTTCATTTGCAACCATCTCTTGTTTGGATGCATGCTGCCCTGTTTTTACAGCTGCTGTTCTAAGTTTGTTCATGTGCTGTCAATTGTTCACACTTGCTGTCTGCTGCCTTTTACACCTATTTTGTGCTGAATGTGTGTGCTGTTGCAAGCTGTCTTTAACTGCTGTGCAGGTGCAGAGGCGTTGTTGTAGCTGATGCTTGTGTGTTTTGTTCGCCTCTTCTTCTTGATCTCTTTCACTCTTTCTCTTCCCTTGAGTCTCAAGACTTGTTTAAGTCTTGGATTCACTCCTTTAGAGCTACCTAGTCCAACTTAATTTTCGATTAAGCTTGGAGTAGGATTATCATTAGGCTTCTATTTGCATGCTAACTTAGGTAGACATTTCCCTTTCAAACTCAACTATAGGGCCACCTTGCATGACAACATTAGGAGCAATTTAGTTTCCCTTAGATTTTCTCTTTTCCCCTTGAGTCTTCTCTTCTCATCTCATAACACTTCTAAAACACTTAATAAAGTTAACGCGTATTGCGCATGAGCCTCGCATGTGGGAAGTGAGGAATGAGGGGTTTCCTCTCATTTTTCTAGAGTGGTTAGTGGACGTTCCATTTTGGAACGATTCGCTAAGCATTCGTTCCTACATCATAGACTTCGGTGCAATGCGAGGTATGAACTAACTTTAACCCACTTCTATCTAAAAAACACAAAAACAAACTCAAATCTTTTATCCTTCGGGATCGCTAAGCTTCCATCTATTTTCAGAAAAGGGCACGTTACTTCCGTCTCATCGCAAACAGGCCTCGACCCTAACTGCTGGACACGAACCTAACGTCGCTCATAAAAAATACATATCTCGTTAAGTCAAACTACTACTGCTCTGATTTCCTCTCTCTAGTCCGATTGAGGATACGTAGGCACAAGACGACGATGTCTTGGCGAACAATCTCCCCCTAGTTCGTGTCCGAACTACGTTGACTCTGACTTTCCCGCTCCCGAGGGAATACGTAGGCCTAGGATTCCGATGACGTCCTACCGAGTCACTTCTTTTCCTTTTCTTCCCCGTTTCCTCATTCCTTCTCGTACCTGTTCCTTTTCCTTTCCAGTAGCAGTGGAGCTCCAGATGACGACACCCTTTGATCGAGACAACAAGCGTGGATCCCATCGAGTATGATGGACGCGTGGGGGTGCTAATACCTTCCCCTCGCGTAACCGAATCCCTTACCCGTTTCTCTTGGTCACGATGACCATGCTCTTCTCCTTTTCCCTCAGGATTACGCAGTGTTTGTTTTCCCTCTCTTGGGATAAATACACATTGCTGGCGACTCTGTTCCGCGCTACTTTCGCGTTTGTACCTGGATGAATATCCCGGGAGCGACAGTTGGCGACTCTGCTGGGGAGAGGTTGACCTCTTGCTGGTCCATCCCCTCTTGCGAGTCAATCCTAGCACTTGTTTGTTTGTTTTCATTGGGTGTTTAATGTTGTACTTTATTTTGCTGTATATTACTGTTTTACTATTTTTACCGCATTTATTGCATTGCATTTCATTATTATGCTAGACTGTACTGTGCTGTGCTGGTTTTCTATTTGGCAGGTGGGTATTCTTTGAGAGATGAGCCCAATACACAGGCTTGAACATACACTTAGGACTAGAGTGGAAAGTTGTGGGACCTACGCGCCATCTTGGTGCGTTTGGTGTTCACGAAATTCACATCCAGACGAGGCTATCTTGGGAGATATTCTGACGTGCGTGTCTTGCGCATTTCGGGGTGTTGACCTAGAGAGTTGTCGACTCTGGCGACCGTTTCTTCGAGGACCCAGCAACGCCTCTCCTCCCGGTATGTGGTAATGGCAGACCAGAAATGGCAAACCTATTACACTTGTTGATCCGAGGACCCAATGTTGGGAACTTGCATAGGATGACCTTATTTTTGGGGGAATCAGTGGACGACCTCTTTGTTTGGCGATAGTATTGTACCTCGAGGGATGAATATACTATTGCTTCTCAAATCGAGAATCTGAGACTGAGGATCCCGTTTTCTAGAACCCACATGTGAGAAGGGATGGGTGTTTGCAGGTCTGCAGGTAACCAAAACCTTCAACCCGCCTGGTTTTCTGGATTTCTCGTCAGTGTATAGTTATTTACCTGGTTTTCTGGTTATCTCGATGGGCTGATGTCCTAGAATTCTGGTCTTCTGGGTTGTAGTTCTTGTTCAATTAACAGCACAACACATGTCCAGAGTAGTGATACCTTGATCCCATGTTTGCATTTGCATCATTTCTTGCATTCTAACATGTTTGACATTTTTCAGGGCTTGCATCTTACCCTTGATTCTGGTTGTTGAGGTGTTCTCGTCATGGATGCTCAGAGGAAGAAGAATGTAACATACACGTTCCCAGATCCGACTCTGAAGTTGATTCACAAGATGATTAGTATGACTGACCCTGAGATTCGCACCAAGTTCAAGGAGGAATATGGGAAGATATTGAAGGTTGTCCGAAATATTTCGCAAGAAGAACACGATGCCGTTCACACGCTTCTTCAGTTCTATGACCCCCTTTTGCGTTGCTTCACTTTTCCAGATTATGTATTGGCTCCAACCTTAGAGGAGTTCTCATTTATTTTGGAAATCTCTGTCAAGCTGAGGATACCTTTCTTCTCTAAAGAACAGCCAGGACTGGAAGAGATGGCGGCTACTATTCACATTGGGGAATCCATTCTGAGTGACAATGTTATTGACAAGTAAGGGTTTAAAGGCCTCCATTTGAAGTTTCTGTTTGACCAAGCCAGCTCATATGCTAAGGTGAGAAATTGGTCTGCTTTCAATGCTATTCTGGCTCTTTGTATTTATGGGATTGTCCTATTCCCCAACATCCCTGAGCTTATTGACATGCATGCGATTCGGATTTTTATCTTGAGAAACCTCGTGCCTACCCTTCTTGGTGACGTGTATCATTCAGTCCACTACAAGAACGAAAAGAGACGAGGAAGGACTGTAAGTTGCTGCGCACCGCTCCTATCTACATGGTTTTTTAGTCATCTCCCTAAAGTTGGGGCTTTTGTTGATGTAAGGGATTCTATGAAGTGGTCTAAGAGGTTGATGGGATTGACTGCTGACAACATCGTTTGGTTTAATCACAGTCTGCTAGGGATTGAGCTCATTTTCAAATGTGGAGGATTCCCAAATGTACCCTTAATAGGGAGGAAAGGCAGAATTAATTATAACCCTTCCCTTGCTATCAGACAATTTGGGTATGCATTGAAGACTCCTCCTGAGGAACAAGATATCAGAGAATCCTTGTTTTTCAATGGCACTGCAAACCAAGAGATGGTAAGGAAAGTCGTGAATTCTTGGAAGTAAGTTTTTAAGAGAGGAAAGACTTTCTTTGGGAAGTGTAACAACCAAGCTTTACCTCCGTATGTGGAGTGGGTCCAGAAAAGGGCAGAAGAGGAGCTTCTTCCTTTCCCAATAGAACCGCCTTTGTACCCTCTGCTGATTGAGCCACCAACCACAGTGAAGGTAGAGAAGTATAACAAATTGTGGGCTGAAAAAGAGAAACTTTGAGAGGAGAACAGCGAGCTACACAAAGAAATCTACCAGCTAAAGCACGAGCGAGGTGAAGTTGTTCATACTGCCAAGTTGAAAACAGAGTTGCTCGCTGAGAAAGAAAGGGAGTTGGCAATGAAATCACAGCTAGACAGAAGGTAGGACAAGCCTTAAGAGGTGTTAGCAGGGTTTTGAAGTCAAAAAAGGAAGACTTGGCCAGAGCTTCACTAAGAATTCATAGGTTCAATGCTTGTCGGAATACATCAATCGCAGCCAACAAGCAGAAAGAGGATAAGTATTTAGAGCAGATTGGGAGTCTGAAGTTGAAGCTCAGGAAGAAAGACGAGGAGATCTTATTAGGGATGTTCCAAAGACACGCAGTTGAAGAACGACTCAATGAGGCCATAGTAACCATAGAAGAGCTGAGGATACGAGCTGAAGTGAAGAAGCCTAGGGGTGAAAGCTCTAGCTTAGGCAGTGGGTGATACTCTGTAGTTGGCTCTTTCTTTGTTGTATTTTGGGTCACCACCAGAATTGTTGGCTGGGATCTTTGTTCATCTTACTTCAAACTTATTATGTTATCTTGGGTTGTAATCTCTGTAGTGATTTTCTCTGATATATGAGCAGAAGTTTTATTCCATCTTGTTTTTAAAACTAGAATCAAGGGGTGGATCGCCCTGTGAATATACAAACATGTTTGCATTTGCATTTGCATAATCATAATCATTTTTGCATAACAGGTACTCGTCCCACTCTAACCTTTAGTTGGTTTCAGGCAGAATAGTTGATCTCAACATTCATCGCTACGCGACTCGACAAAATTAAGCCAGAACCATGGAACAGGTGCAGGCAGAACTCAATGAAATGAGGGCCCGTATGAAGCAGTTCGTGAACCTTATGCAGGGTATAGCCCAGGGGCAGCAAGATTTGAGAACTACAGTTCAGAGGTTGGAAGTGGAAATCCCCAATGCTAATCCTCCTGGCGGAGTGAATGTTAATCCTCTTGGCGGAGCGGTAGTTAATCCTCCTGGCGGAGGGGCGGTTGATCCTCCTGGAGGAGTTCCTGAAGGCGTTGGCCATATCAATCATCATAATGTGGAGGACCATCAAGATGATCAGTTCTCTGTGATGAATACTGACCTGGGTGTTCATAATGATGGTAATGACAGAAGGTATGAAGATTTGGCTTAGAAGGTAAGAGCCATGGAATGTCAAAACTCCATGGGAATTAATGTTGTTGACATGGGGCTGGTGCAAGGGGTGAGGATCCCTCCAAAGTTGAAGCCCCCAACCTTTGACAAGTATAATGGCAGTACTTGTCCTAAGACTCACATTCAGGCATATTTCAGGAAGATTTCTGCATATTCTGACGATGAAAAGTTGTGGACATACTTCTTTCAGGATAGCCTGTCAGGAGCTTCATTGAAATGGTACATGAAGCTGGAAAGAGCTTATATCAGGAACTGGAGGGACTTGGGCGATGCTTTCTTGAAACAGTATCAGTATAACATTGACATGGCCCCCAATCGTACCCAATTGCAGAATATGACACAGGATCCGAAGGAATGTTTCAAACAGTACGCCCATAGGTGGCGCGAGCTAGCAGCCCGAGTACAACCCCCGTTGATGGAGAGGGAAATGGATGATATGTTTATGAATACTTTACAGGGCCAATATGTAGAGCGCTTGGCTGGATGTCCGTCCACTGGGTTCTCTGACATTGTAGTTGCTGGAGAGAGGATTGAAAATCTATTGAAATCGGGGAAAATTCAAGATGGAAGTGGGCAGGCTCTTCCAATGCAAAGAGGTTTTTCAGGAGTGGCTCAAAGAAACGTGAAGGTGAAACTAGTGCTGCTTATGGACAGGGGAGCAAAGGGAAAGGACGTCAGGGCTCGTACCATCAAGCAGCAGCTGTAACTATTTCGGTTCCAGCTGCCGAGTCTCATCCACAATCTCAAAGACAATACCAACTGAGGAAGAGAATGAGTGATCGCCACTTTGATACTTTGCCTATGACTTATAGTCAGATGTTGCAGAATTTGCTTCGTCTACAGTTGGTGCAGTTAAGAACTCTGGCCCCACCTGCTGGCAAGTTGCCTCATGGATATGATGCAAATGTGAAGTGTGAATTTCATTCGGGTGCGCCCGGCCACCATATAGAGAACTGCAAAGCTTTTAAGCACGTAGTTCATGACCTGGTTGAGTCGAAAGCTATCAACTTCACTCCTAATCCTAATGTGATTCAAAACCCCATGCCCCCGCATGCCGGACCAAAGGTCAGTGCAATAGAAGAAGACAGAGGCCTGAACTTGGTGACATATGTTAATCAGGTCTGGACGCCTTTGGCAGTGGTGAAAGGCCGTTTGTTGAAAGGGGACGTGTTCCCTGGTTGTTTGGAAAATTGTTCAGAATGTTTGACTACGGTGAACGGTTGTGATGAATTGAGGAAGTGCCTTCAGATAATGATGGATGAGGGTCGTTTACAGTTTGATCAGATGGGAATGAAGGATGATACAGTCTCAACAGTTACTATCTACTTTACTCCAGCAGAGATTCTTGTGCCTACACCTATACAGATCCCTGCGCCTAAACAGGTGGCCCCTGTGACTATAACTATTCCAGGTCCTATGCCATATGAAAGTACAAAAGTGATCCCATGGCATTACGGAGCTGATGTCTATTATCAAGGGCAAAAACAGGAAGTGGGGGTTCCCAAGGAAACTGGTTCAAGCGTGGGAAATATAGGAGGAATGGGTGGTTTTACCCGTAGCGGAAGGCTTTTTGCTCCACAAACGCTCCGAAATGATGATGCTGAAACTTCAGCGAAAGCTAAAGGCAAGCAGGTAGTAAATGAAGAGCCCGTGCAGAGGGCAGAGCCTGGTAATTCCTTTGAAAAAGACGTTGAAGAGTTTATGAGGATTATCCGAAAGAGCGATTACAAGATAGTGGATCACCTGCATCAAACTCCCTCCAAGATCTCTATCTTATCATTACTGTTATGTTCCGAGGCACACCGTAACGCCTTGCTGAAGATTTTAAATATGGCGTATGTTCCACAAGAGATATCGGTGAACCAACTCGAGGGTGTTATTGCCCACGTCAATGCCAGCAACGGATTGAGGTTTACTAATTTTGATCTAAAGCCGGAGGGGAGGAATCATAACAAAGCTCTCCACATCTCCATGGAGTGCGCAGTCTTGTCCCATGTGTTAGTAGATACGGGCTCGTCTTTGAATGTACTGCCGAAGAAAGCTTTGGAAAAACTAGATGTTGAAGGGGTTGTGCTTCGACCGTGTGATTTAGTTGTGCGGGCTTTTGACGGCTCCAAAAGATTAGTTTTCAGGGAAGTAGAGTTTCCTGTGAAGATCGGACCCCAGGTGTTTAATACGGTTTTCTATGTGATGGATATCCAATAAGCCTATAGCTGCTTGCTAGGGCGCCCATGGATACATGCTACAGGGGCCGTTTCGTCAACACTCCATCAGAAGATAAAGTTTGTCGTGGATGTCCAGGTTGTCACAGTATGCGGGGAGGAGGATATATTTGTCAGCCACCTGTCATCGTTCAAATATGTGGAAATGGACGGCAATATTCATGAAACTCTTTGTCAGGCATTCGAAACAGTGAATATTGAAAATGACCCTCCTTCCAGTGAAACAAGAGCAGGGATTTCCGTGTTTTCTTACAAGCAGGCTCTCGAAGTAGTACAGTCAGGTCATGCTGAAGGTTGGGGTCAGTTGATTGAGCTGTCTTTCAAGGAAGACAAGTGGGGAATTGGTTATCAGCCTACTCAAGCTTCTCGGCCAGAAGGCCAAGAGCGCCAGGGACCTATCTTTTTCTCTAGTGGGGGGATCATCAACCCTGGTCAAGTCTATGCTACAACTGAAGACGAGGGGGACAACGACTAAGACATAGACAATTGGGTGCGCCCATGTGTCCCTGGGCAAGAGCTGAATAATTGGATCTCTGAAGACCTCATCCAAGTCACTTTGCAGAAAGAGTAATTTTCTTTGTTTTTTTTCATGATGCATGTAAAATCCTAGGCTCTGCCCAAGGCCTAATGATTTCATTGTAGGGCCATGTTTGTTTCATATGCAAGTTATCATCAATAAAGGACGTTTTTTGTATTTCAAAAATTGTGTTCCTTGTCTTTCATTTTTACTTCTTTTCATTTTATTTCAAACAAAAATGGCAATGTTTTCTATCTTCATGGTTTGTTTTCTTTCTTTTCAAAAAGCTCTTTCTAAAATAAAGCATGAACCATCATTCATGCAGAAATAATTCTCCGGATTCTGTTGATAACGGTTCTGCTATGGCTCGATATGACTTTGATAATCCAATTTACCAAGCCGAAGAGGGGGATGAGGAAGATTGTGAACTTCCCGAAGAACTGGCCAGATTATTGAAACAGAAGGAAAGAGCTATTCAGCCTCATCAAGAGTCAACCTTGACACCTAGGATGCAAGAAAGGATGTCAAGATAGGGGAAAGCCTAGCAGAGAATGTGAAGAAAGATCTGATTGAGTTGTTGCGTGAATATGTCGATAACTTTGCCTAGTCCTATTAAGATATGCCGGGGTTGGAT
Organism: Lathyrus tuberosus; assembly: GCA_022829125.1. NCBI lineage: Eukaryota > Viridiplantae > Streptophyta > Magnoliopsida > Fabales > Fabaceae > Lathyrus > Lathyrus tuberosus. The sequence continues at coordinate 7,287,250 of JALAZF010000103.1, forward strand.
ACAGATATTGTTGTGCACATGTTGCCTCTCAAAGAAGGTTGCTCCCCCGTCAAACAGAAGCTTAGAAGAACTAAACTAGAAATGGACATTAAGATCAAAGAGGAGGTGCAGAAACAGTTGGATGCAGGTTTCTTGGCCGTCACCAGCTACCCACCCTGGGTTGCGAATATTGTCCCGATACCTAAGAAAGATGGTAAGGTCCGGATGTATGTTGACTACCGGGATTTAAATCGAGCGAGTCTAAAAGATGATTTTCCATTACCTCGCATTGATGTGTTGGTAGATAATACAGCTCAATTCTCGGTGTTTTCCTTCATGGATGGCTTTTCCGGTTATAACCAGTTGGCACCGGAGGATATGGAAAAAACAACGTTTATTACCCCATGGGGCACGTTCTGCTATAAGGTGATGCCTTTTGGTTTAAAGAACGTAGGGGCAACTTATCAGCGTGCTATGGTGACACTTTTTCATGACATGATTCATAAAGAGATTGAGGTTTATGTTGACGATATGATTGCTAAGTCGCAGACTGAGGAAGAGCGCTTGGTGAATCTGAAAAAGCTTTTTGAACGGTTGAGACAATTCAGACTGAGGCTGAACCCGAATAAGTGTACTTTCGGGGTGATATCTGGTAAGCTGTTAGGTTTCATTGTCAGTGAAAGAGGAATCGAGGTTGATCTAGTGAAAGTAAAAGCAATACAAGATATGTCCGAGCCAAAAACAGAAAAGAAAGTTCGTGGTTTCTTAGGGAGATTGAACTACATTGGTAGGTTCATTTCTCATCTAACAGCCACTTGCGAGCCAATTTTCAAATTGTCGAGGAAAGATCAGTCAATTCGTTGGAATAATGATTGCCAAAGGGTGTTTGATAAAATAAAAGAGTATTTGCAGAAACCTCCGATTCTTATGCCTCCAGTTCCAGGGAGACCACTGATAATGTATTTGTCGGTGCGTGATAATTCAATGGGTTGTGTTCTCGGTCAACACGACGAGACAGGTAGAAAAGAACATGCCATATACTACCTGAGCAAGAAATTTATAGATTGCGAGTCTAGATACTCAATGCTTGAGAAGACATGTTATGCACTTGCATGGGCTGCTAAGCGATTGAGACAATATATGCTGACTCATACAACCTTATTGATATCAAAGATGGATCCAGTCAAGTACATTTTTGAAAATACAGCTCTCACCGGAAGGGTTGCTCGTTGGCAGATGGTGTTGATAGAGTATGACATATAATATACTTCCCAAAAAGCCATAAAGGGTAGTATTCTGTCTGACTATCTTGCTGAGCAACCAATTGATGACTATCAGCTAATGAAGTTTGAGTTCCCTGATGAAGACGTCATGTATTTGAAAATGAAAGATTGTGACGAGCCACCGGTCAATGAAGGGCCAGATCCTGATGACAAGTGGAAATTGATGTTTGATGGGGCTGTGAATCTGAACGGTAGTGGCGTTGGGGCAGTTCTCATAACTCCGAAAGGTTCCCATATACCTTTCACCGCCAGACTGACTTTTGGTGTCACCAACAATGAAGCCGAATACGAAGCCTGCATTATAGGTATTGAAGAAGCCATTGATTTAAGGGTCAAGACTCTTGATGTATTTGGGGACTCTGCTCTAGTGATCAATCAGGTCAACGGAGATTGGCACACCCATCAACCCAACTTGATCCCTTACAGAGATTATACAAGAAGATTGTTGACGTTCTTCAAAGCAGTGAAACTGTATCATGTACCTCGTGATGAGAATCAGATGGCAGACGCTTTGGCAATGTTATCTTCTTTGATTCAAGTAAATTGGTGGAATCATATACCCAAAATTGATGTGATGCGGCTTGATAGACCTGCTCATGTGTTTGCAACCGATACAGTGACCGATGATAAACCTTGGTATCATGATATCAAGCATTTCTTGGAGAGTCAAGAGTATCCGGCTGGGGCATTTAATAATGACAAGAAGACTTTGAGAAGATTAGCGGGCAGTTTCTTCTTAAATGAAGATGGTGTGTTGTACAAGAGAAATTTTGACATGGTCTTGCTTAGATGCGTGGATAGATACGAAGCAGACATGTTAATGCAAGAAATGCACGAAGGTTCTTTTGGCACCCATGCTGGTGGACATGCCATGGCAAAGAAGTTGTTGCGAGCTGGTTATTACTGGATGACCATGGAGGCTGATTGTTTCAAATATGCTCGAAAATGCCACAAGTGCCAGATTTATGCTGACAAAGTACATGTGCCACCGAATCCTTTAAGCGTGATGAGTTCCCCTTGGCCTTTTGCCATGTGGGGCATTGACATGATTGGAAAGATTAAGCCCACCGCCTCTAACGGACATCGTTTTATCCTGGTGGCCATTGATTACTTCACCAAGTGGGTGGAAGCTGCTTCGTTTACAAATGTCACCAAGCAAGTGGTTGCCCGGTTTATCAAGAAAGAGATTATTTGTCGTTACGGGGTGCCTGAAAGGATCATCACTGATAATGGTTCTAATCTTAATAATAAAATGATGCAAGAGATGTGCCAGAGCTTCAAGATTGAACATCACAATTCTTCTCCGTACCGCCCAAAGATGAATGGTGCCGTCGAGGCAGCCAATAAAAACATCAAGAAGATTGTGCAAAAGATGGTTGTGACATATAAGGATTGGCATGAGATGTTGCCTTTCGCTTTGCATGGGTACCGTACATCAGTACGCACGTCTACTGGGGCAACCCTATTTTCTCTTGTGTATAGTATGGAAGCGGTCTTAACTGTTGAAGTTGAGATTCCTTCTCTGAGGGTCATGATGGATGTTAAGCTTAATGAGGCTGAATGGGTTCGAACGAGGTTCAATGAGTTGAGTCTCATAGAAGAGAGGATATTGGTAGCAGTATGCCATGGGCAACTGTATCAGAGAAAGATGAAGCGGGAATTCGATCAGAAAGTGCGTCCTCGAAATTATCAGACGGGTGACTTGGTGTTGAAAAGGATTCTTCCTCCTAATATAGATCATAGGGGCAAGTGGACTCCGAGTTATGAAGGACCATATGTTGTCAAGAAGGTTTTCTCGGGCGGAGCCTTGATGCTTACAACTATGGACGGTGAAGATTTTCCGTCGCCTGTGAACTCAAACGCAGTCAAAAAATACTTCGCATAAATGGACCCGTTGGACAGTAAAAAGAGAGTCCAGGCAAAAAAGGGCATCCCGGCGAACCAAAAAAAAGAGAGAGAGAAAAAGGTTCGGGCAAAAATTAGGGATAAAATAGATTAAAAAAAACTGAGTACACCCGGTAAGTTGAAAACCCGAAAGGGCAACTTAGGCAAAAATGGGTATCCCGGTGGATTGAAAACCTGCAAAGGCCGATCCAGACAAAAGAGGGATTTAGCGAAAGGCTGCGGTCTGAGTAACCTGTATCCCGTCTCGTTTCAATAGGAGGCATTCCGAAGGATAGGAATCTGTCCAACCATCCCCCTTGGAAAGCAAAGTACTTGGAGAGTCTTGAAGACATATGAACCATAGCAGGATTGAAACTCAATGGATTTTCAGTTTCCACTTTGCCATTAGGATAGTTTATTTTTTTCTCTATTAAGCAGTTACCTCTTTCTAGGAACTGCCTCCTGATGTAAACGCCTAGTTTCGGGCTCTTCAATCAATAAAATTTTCTTTATTCAGAATATCCATTTCTTGTGTTTTCTTTTACAGTTTGCTTTGATTGCAAAAAAAACGTCCGAGTTTTTGATGAACATTGCATTTGAAAACATCGAGGTTTTACAATGACATGCGTGCAAAAGAAAACAATTAAAATTGCTTTAAATGCCAGGTGTTCTTGGGTGATGAACACAGGCTACCCTGGGGCATGTGTGCGCACTCTTTTGTTTGCAGGTGTTAATGTTCGCTGGTCAGCCCATCAATGGCACGTGATGTCTTCAGTGTTTTTTCAGCAGGACTTAAATAATAGTTCTCCCCAACCCCAAGCAGAAGCGTTTACCTCAACAGGAATTTTTTTTCCTCAAGGTTGTCATCCCCAGCATGAACATTGGTTGATCTCAGTCCCTCAGCAAGTATTTCCTTCCTCAGCAAGAGTTCGTCTGATCTCAACTCCCCAGCAACCAGGTCAGAAAGTTGTCATTTCCCCAACGGAGTTCTATGATTTTAGTTCTTCCCCAAGCAGATTATTTCAGAGGATACATTCCCAGCAAGATCGTCATTCCTTTACAGTAATCTCAACAGGTTTCATCAGTGCAAAGCCCAGATTAGGACATCAGGTTACTTTGTTTCCCTCAGCATGAGGTGCGAACACGAGGACAATTCAGTTCGCTATCCCCAGCAGAGTTGACCTCTTTTTTCCTCGACATTTATTTTGCTGAGGAACCTCTTTGCATTTTGCATGTAGTAATCATTGCATCCTCAAAACGCGTAGCATTTCCATGGAGCATTACGTCATAGAAAAATTCAAACATATGCATGTGAAGCATAAGCTAGTTTTGATGCCTCGTGCGAGAGCCCAAAGCTATTTCTCTTCAATCACATCGACAAAGCCAGAAAGAATGCCTCGCCCATTCCCCAACAGACTTTTCAAAGCAACACAAGGGTTTCAATACTTTCCTCCCCGACAGAGTCTTATTCCTCGGTTTGTAGACCTTTTGAGCATACATCTCAACCGAACATCACCAGAACCATTCTCGATAGGATTCCTTTAGCCGTTCCTGACAGGCACCCTTTGAGTTTTAAACCTAGCCGTTCCCGACAGGCCCATTTACCGTTCCCGACAGGTATACCACAGGTTTTCAACTTTAGCCGTTCCCGACAGGCGACCTTTGAGTTTTAAACCTAGCCGTTCCCGACAGGCCCATTTACCGTTTCCGACAGGTATACCACAGGTTTTCAACCTTAGCCGTTCCCGACAGGCACCCTTTGAGTTTTAAACCTAGCCGTTCCCGACAGGCTCATTTACCGTTCCCGACAGGTATACCACGGGTTTTCAACCTTAGTCGTTCCCGACAGGCACCCTTTGAGTTTTAAACCTAGCCGTTCCCGACAGGCTCATTTACTGTTCTCGATAGGTATACCACAGGTTTTCAACTTTAGTCGTTCCTGACAAGCATCCTTTGAGTTTTAAACCTAGCCGTTCCCGACATGCCCATTTACCATTCCAGACAGGTAACGCACAGGTTTTCAACTTCAGTCGTTCCCAATAGGCACTTTTTGAGTTTTAAACCTAGCCGTTCCCGACAGGCCCATTTACCGTTCCAGATAGGTAACCCATAGGTTTTCAACTTCAGTCGTTCCCGACAGGCGACCTTCAAGTTTTAACTTCAGCCATTCCCGACAGGCATCCTTTGGGTTTCAATTGTTCCGAACCTTTTTCCACCAATACTATCTCCATCACCACAACCGCTTTGTTTGTCATCTATCTTGTCTCTATCACCCACAGAGTGCAAATTTTCTCCGTTATTTTGTATTCAATCCCTATGTACCTTGAATTCCTGATAGTCGTTCGCTCTCATCCTTTCAGGTCCACAGTTGATTGAATAGGGGCAGCCGTAACACCTCAAAATTTGCCCTAATATTTCTAACTCTAACTGGCTTATGTGTCATTACATTTGCATCGTCATTTGTGCATTTTGCATGGTTCTTTCGGGCATGGGATCAAGGTATTCTCCAGCAGATCACGGAGTCTTCAATTCCAGTATCATTTTTAACAATGTTCAGAGCCAAGCAGATAACTTTCAAAGTCTTTTTTAGCATTTATTTTGCTCATTAGACGATTTGATTATCAGAAACCCTGGCAGTCAGTTTTTGATTAATTATTCGGCATCAGACCTTATTAATTCAGCGGGATATTCTGAGGTGTCAGCAATAATTTGTGTTTCATTCCAAGTGTTACTCAGTAGTAATGCCAAGTTTTGGGTTTCAGAGGCTTATTGGTTTCAGAACAACTGTCAGAAGTCCCTTTTCCAAGTTTCCCTCCAAAAGGCGCCAAAATTCAAAATTTGCACTGTGTAACCGGTTACAGCGTATCTGATAACCGGTTACCCTTTAGTTTTTCTGCGCATTTCTTCAGTTTTTGAACTGAGTAACCGGTTAGCGGATATGCTGTAACCGGTTACTCTGGACAAAATTTGAAAAATTCAGTTTGCATCATTGGTGATCATGTGCTTGGCATGTGCACGTGGGGGAAGGATCTAGAATTGATATTTTCATCATTTTCCACCCATAATTCAAATTCCTTCCAACATTTTCCACTCTAATTCCTCATTTCCTTTCCTAATCCATTTTCACCCTAATTTCCACCCATTAAACCTCACTCCAAACCCAAACTTAACTCCTAACCTAGGGGTTATTTAAATGAATTAATTCCAAACCCAAGAAAAAAACCTAGATCATTTATCACTCACATTTTCAGAATTTTCTCTCAATTCTCTCTCACTTTTTCATTTTCCAGTTCCATTTTCAACGACACTCAAAACTCTCCTTCAAAGATTAACAAGTTCTTCATTGGAACTTGTTAATTCTTGAGCTAAAACCTCTCATCATCACTACATTTTAGCTTTTCAATTTGGATTTTCGTTTGGATCTGGTTCTGAATTTTCAGAAGTGATTTTTCGAAAGTGCTTTTGGAGCTTTGGTTGCTTATTGCTTGGATCTTCAACTTTTGAGTGCGAGAAGCTTGTGGATCTTGGATTTCTCAACTTAGATTCATCAAATTCTGTTTACAACGCTTACCAAAGTGAATCTCAGCTTTGTAGATTGGTTAATCTCAGATCCACACTCATTTTAGCTTAATTGCAACTTATACAATGTAGATCCATGATTTTTTGTGGTGTTTTGATCATTTTGTTTGATTTTGATTGTGGATGATGGTGATTACTGGATCTAAATGATGTTTGAATATGGTGTTTGAGCTTAATTTTCGTGTATTGTTGATTACATGATCATTGGACTTGATTACATAAGTGATTTGCTGCTGAAAAATGCTTTTGAAACTGATTTTTTTCACTACTATCCTAGAGTAACCGGTTAGCAGTTATGCTGTAACCGGTTACACTGTGTATTTTCAGCGCAATTTGTGCAATTTTGAACTCTGTAACTGGTTAGCAGTTATGCTGTAACCGGTTACCACTGAAGCAGAATTTGATTTTCTTGCATTTTCTTGGTTGTTCGAGATCCTTTTCATGTTTAAACTTTATGGATTGATATGATGATGATTTGTGGATCATTCATGAGCTGTTGCACCTCACACTATTGCATGAACACAATTTCCCGACACGCGACTCTTGAATTTGTATCGTTTACGAATATGTTTGCGTTATTGCATTCTTGATGCGATGAACACGTTGCACACACATCCGAATCATGTTCATCCTTGGTTAATGCTCAACTTGCTGGACACATGATGCATGATTGATGTTTGTCTCCTTGGTTGCTTGTGCATGACTTGTTTTGCCCGATGTGTAAATCATACAATTATGTTGAGTGTGTTTGTTCTTGAGTGGTTAACATGATCATGCTTGTTCATCCTTGATGTTTGCAACCTCTATGCTTGATTTGCCTCGCTATGCATGTTCATTTGCAACCATCTCTTGTTTGGATGCATGCTGCCCTGTTTTTACAGCTGTTGTTCTAAGTTTGTTCATGTACTGTCTATTGTTCACACTTGTTGTCTGCTGCCTTTTACACCTATTTTGTGCTGAATGTGTGTGCTGTTGCAAGCTGTCTTGCTTGTGTGCTGTCTTTAACTGCTGTGTAGGTGCAGAGGCGTTGTTGTAGCTTATGCTTGAGTGTTTTGTTCGCCTCTTCTTCTTCATCTCTTTCACTCTTTCTCTTCCCTTGAGTCTCAAGACTTGTTTAAGTCTTGGATTCACTCCCTTAGAGCTACCTAATCCAACTTAATTTTCGATTAAGCTTGGAGTAGGATTAGCATTAGGCTTCCCTTTGCATGCTAACTTAGGTAGACATTTCCCTTTCAAACTCAACTATAGGGCCACCTTGCATGACAACATTAGGAGCAATTTAGTTTCCCTTAGATTTTCTCTTTTCCCCTCGAGTATTCTCTTCTCATCTCATAACACTTCTAAAATACTTAATAAAGTTAACGCGTATTGCGCATGAGCCTCGCATGTGGGAAGTGAGGAATGAGGGGTTTCCTCTCATTTTTCTAGAGTGGTTAGTGGACGTTCCATTTTGGAACAATTCGCTAAGCATTCGTTCCTACATCATAGACTTCGGTGCAATGCGAGGTATGAACTAACTTTAATCCACTTCTGTCTAAAAAACACAAAAACAAACTCAAATCTTTTATCCTCCGGGATCGCTAAGCTTCCAGCTATTTTCAGAAAAGGGCACGTTACTTCCGTCTCGTAGCAAACAGGCCTCGACCCTAACTGCCGGACGCGAACCTAACGTCGCTCATAAAAAATACAGACCTCATTAAGTCGAACTACGACTGCTCTGATTTCCTCTCTCTAGTCCGATTGAGGATACTTAGGCATAAGGCGGCGATGTCTTGGCGAGCAACCTCCCCCTAGTTCGTGTCCGAACTACATTGACTCTGACTTTCCCGCTCCCGAGGGAATACGTAGGCCTAGGACTCCGAGGACGTCCTACTGAGTCACTTCTTTTCCTTTTCTTCCCCGTTTCCTCGTTCCTTCTCGTACCTGTTCCTTTTCCTTTCCAGTAGCAGTGGAGTTCCAGATGACGACACCCTTTGATCGAGATAACAAGCGTGGATCCCATCGAGTACGATGGACGCGTGGGGGTGCTAATACCTTCCCCTCGCGTAACCGACTCCCTTACCTGTTTCTCTTGGTCGCGATGACCATGCTCTTATCCTTTTCCCTCAGGTTTACGCAGTGTTTCCTTTCCCTCTCTTGGGATAAATACACATTGTTGGCGACTCTGTTTCCGCGCCACTTTCGCGTTTGTACCTGGATGAAAATCCCGGGAGCGACACACTACACGCAATTCCTTGGTGTGTAAATCACTAATTTATACAGTAATTCCCTAACTCCGTAGGCCAATTCAAGGTTAAATTAGGCGTTCTAAGTGCGTTAATTCATAAGTAACAACTTCTAAATTCTTATTCCTAGTTCGTTACAAAGTTTAATAAATTGTCTAGCTCAGATAATTAGACTAACAGTAAAAAATCCCTAATTATCTAAATCGACTCATACGCCCGTAAGAGATAAAAAACATTAAACACAAGAACAATTTAAATAAGATAATAACATTAAAAGTACTTAACAAATCTCAACACAGGCATATGATCCAATAGAGTAAAAACAAGGATCATCTCAAAAGCCATAATCTAGAGAAACTTAGCTACTCATTGTTAGATTAATGAATACCACGAGTGAAGAAGTTTTCATTATCAAAATCTATTGAAGAATTGCTCTAAAATGACTCCAATGTGCTACAAAATCTTCCTTTGATACTCCTTAGCCTTCACTTTATCTCTAAAATTCAGAACCCTTGAAAAAGTAGCCAGAAGACCTTTAAATAGGAAAAATGTGTCAGCCAAAACGTACTCATCGTGTCGCGACAAGTTAGTATCACACTGAGATGCAAGCCTCATCGCACCGCGGTAGAATGCATCGCAGGCGGGAGAATTCCAATGGCAAATCACACACTTATCTTCCTTTTTTTTCCAGAAATTTCACTAAGTGTTTATTTCTTCCTTGTCTTAGATTTTTGCTTATTTTCTCACACTTTGACTTTGCTTTTGATCAATATTCTTTCAAATTCATCCGATTTTCCTCATTAAAATCATATAATGACGATTGTCATCATGTCATCCCCAAGTTTCCACTTAAGATTATTCAAGAACTTGTCCTACATCTTTGCTAATGATTTTCATAGCGGGGGAATCATTCGAATTGTAAATAACATTCTCCATCAAGTTTTAGTTCCTACCATACTTATTAATGAGCAAATGATACCACCAATGTCCTTAGGCATACAACAATCCTTTCAATGGATCAAATTAGCCTCGTGGGTCATCTACGTGTCGCCCCAGATAAATATTTTTTTGAAGTTTTTCTAACGCATTATAAATAGTTATAGGAATTTTAGCGTACTACATATAAATGTAAGAGATACAACTTAACACTGATTTGCACAAGATAATTCTACCGATCAAGCTCAAACAGTGACGTTTCCGACCACTCAAACAAATTTGCGGATGCTATTTAATATTAAAATTTATTTCTAGAACTTTTACTATGGATATTATTATTATTATTATTATTATTATTATTATTATTATATTTTTTTGTTTGTTGTACTCATTTACAAAAAATCACATTTTTTAATCTTTAAAGTCTTTTAAAAATCACTATTTTTAAGTTTATATTCAAATATAATGCTTTTTTTTTTTTAAGTTTCTTTTTTGAAAATTATATACTACATTTTTCTTGAGAGATGGAAATTTTCCATCTCTATATTATGCTGATGAAGCTGAAAGTGATGATATGGCGGGAAACCAAACCTAGTTATTAGCCACAATATAGAGACCCGAATTCTAACCCTAATTCCAATCCCAATTAGAAATCGAAGAAGAGAAGTTGACAATGGCCGAGGCGGAAGAGCTTCCCAAAACTATCGTACGCCGCGTGGTGAAGGAAAAGCTATCCACTTGCTCCGACGACGGAGACATTGCCATTCACAAAGACGCTCTTCTCGCATTCTCCGAAAGTGCCAAAATTTTCATCCACTACCTTTCCGCTACGTAAGTAACCTTTTTCTCCTTCTCTCTGAAACCCTAATTCGCCCTCAATAAAAAGAAAACTAATTTGCTGAATTTGAGGTCTGAATTTAAGTAGGGTTTACATTTTGAAGGCAATCGGGGAAATTTAGCAAGGGATTTTGGCGATTGATTCGTTGGTGATTTTTAAAAAGGGGAACTTTTTGAGTTAGAAAAAATGAACAATGATGGGTGTTGTTTGTATGAGCAGGGCTAATGATATATGTAAGGAGTCAAAGAGGCAAATTATCACTGCTGAAGATGTGTTCAAAGCTCTTGAAGAAACTGAGTTTACTGAATTTGTTAGCCCTCTAAAAGATTCTCTTGAAGGTCACTTTCACTTGCCTATGATATGACTGCTTTTAGACTAGCGGAGATTTATATATTAGTTTTCTATGCGTATTAATTTGTTAACTTCCAGTTAAGTGAAGCTATAAATCAGTTGATTTTTGAAGTCTTACATCATGGTTATTTAGTAATTATGCTAATCTTATTTTCACTACAATAAAAGTTCAAAAAATTGTGAAGTATGATTATGACTAATCTTCATTTAGTGGAAAAAGGGTTGTTTATTATTGATGATGAATGTTAATAATTACGAAGTAATGTATGTAATTAGGCTAATGCCCTCTTGGTGGGGAAAGGGTTGGATTGTTGTTGACAATTAAGAGTATTCAAAGTGTCCTTGAAGTGTTTAATCCAGGTCAGATGGTTACTCTGAAGTTTGTATTCCTTAGCTAAAAGCCTAAAACAAGCATGGGGAAAATATGATCTTGCTTGTTATTCAGTGCTATGCTGCACTAACAAGTGTCATCAGCTAGTGAGTAATATTTGGTTCATAGCTACAAAGAGGGCTGGGACGATTTCTTGGAGTACGTTTTTGAGTCACATGTGACACTACTTTTTTAGATTTTAAAAGAAATTTATGTTATATCACAGAACCCTTGCATTTCATAAGAAAAAATATGTGCGATTGTTTGGATTTGACTAATGTCTGGCCTAACTTGGCATATGAAAGGATTCATTTGTTGTGTTTGCGGTATCTGGCAGATGTTAACACTTTCTTTATTGCTTATCAGAGTTTAGGAAGAAGAATGCTGGGAAGAAAGCGATGGTGTCAAAGGGAAAGGGAGATGAGAAGGGAAAGAAAAGAAAGTTGGAAGGTGAGCTGTCTGATAAAGGCGAGCCATCTGAGAAAGGCGATCAAGGCGAGCCATCTGAGAAAGGCGATCAAGGTGAGCCAGCTGAGAATGGCGATGAAGGTGATATGACGATCAATGAAATTAAAGAAATGAGGGCAATGTCATTAGTCAATAGTCACAACTGAGTCAAAATGTAAAACTTATTTATGATTCCTTGTGGCTTGGATGCTGCTTACTTGTCAACTATGTATGGATGTCACAAATATAGCTTTCAGCCAAGTTTTGTTTGTAAAATGCTAGCCTCCACTAACATTTAGGAAACAATGTCCCATCCTAAATCTTGATTTCATCCTAAATCTTGATTTCTTTCTTTCTTTCGTTACGTGTGTGGAATATATAGAGGGTTGAACATGAGCGGTTCTATTTTCACCCACTGCGGCTACAAATTTAAGTTTAGCCCATTGATTCTCCATTTCCTACATTCAAATGATATTTGGTTATGCTATAAGTTCATTTAGTGTAATTTCTGTATATATTTTTGAATGAGGACTTTTGGAGGAAAAGATGAAAAAGAGCATTATATTATATCCAAACAATAATCTTTTTTAGGAAAACCTTTCGTCCAAATAATTTCAAATAATTATAGTGTAGAAACGAATTGGAAGCATCAGTTTAATTTTATCTTCAAAAGAAAATCATGAGAATTTCTTAATAAAATCATGAGAATATCTTAATGCATTCTAAATATTTAAATTTCTTAGCCACGTGAAATTATTTAAATGTCTCTAGTTTTCGGAGATGTATTTCCGAATGCACTTATTTTTTAATAAACATGAAAATATTTTGAAGATGTATCTCCAGAATAATTTAATACATTCAATACATCCCACTTAGAAACTGATCGTGAAGGTTGGATCAGATCCTGTAGAATTGGGCCGCCAAGTGCGTTAGGGATGCTGGTCATATGGAGAGGAAGGGGGTGTACTTGCAAGGTACTCCGACGCTCAAGTAAGAAAGGGTCAAAGAAAATGGGCAAGTACAAAGTATGAATTCTTAGGGTGAATATTGGATACCTGACCCTCTCAAGCGAGAGGGTTTATATAGAGCCCCCAGCGCGTGGCCAACGGTCCTATTTTCGGGGCGAAATAACTGTTTTCCTCAAAGAATAGGTAACTACCCAAACTAGCCGTTATGTCGGATAGGGTGCCCAAAACTAGCCGTTATGTCGGGCATAGGCATAGTTTCGGGCACCTGCCCATATCTGTTCGGGGAGCAATGAAGCCGTGCGTGACGGGCAGTAATTTCGGGGAGGAACGTTGCATTTCTTGCCCGGTTGGAGGGGCAGAAAGGTAACTTTTGCCCCTCTGTGGATTGGACTTAGGCAATTTGGGCCGCTCTGGAGCAGAAGCGGATTAGGCCATGTCTAGCCATTGGTCCAGTTCAGAACAGGAGCCCCCCAAGTCGTTGCTCCCGAGCATGGGCCGCTCTGGAGCAGAAGCGGATTGGGCCATGTCTAGCCATTGGTCCAGTCCAGAACAGGAGCCCCCAAGTCGTTGCTCCCAAGCATGGGAGTGATGACTTAAGGACAGTTCGTTGCTCCGGGGAGCTAGCATGAAGTCGTCGTTTGGAGACGAGGAGGATTGTCTTAATGCGCCCGTGACCCCTGGTGTTCGTGAAATTCGTGGTCGTGACCTTGTTGCCCGATGTTCGGGGAGAGTAACGGTCAGACAGAATTGGAAACGATGGGATGCCACGTGTGCCTAGAGCTCGTGTATCAGTTAATAGGTAATGATAGCTAGTGGATATCCATCATGGCCTACGAGCGCGTGTTCGCACGTACCCCTCTGTATAAAAAGGGGAAATCGTTTCATTTGGAACTTTTTGCTCTGCGTTCTCGCTGTTTCCTTCAGCATTCTTGCCCGTAACCGCCGTCCGCCTATTCCGACCACCGCTTCAAGCTTCGAGCAGCTACTTTCGTCTACTTAAATCAAGTAAGTTTTCTGATCCTTTGCTTGTTTTACTCCTTTTTGTTGTCAATGGTAGGTTGCATGTGGTTAGGGCTAGGTTTAGAGGACGAAATGAGTGAGTTTTCGGCGATTGTTGGTGGTGGACGGTGGTTGTGCCATTTTTCTACCTTTGACATGTCGCCGGAGTTAGTAGTATGTTTCAGCGAGCAGGGTGGTCCACGACGATGTTGCGACAGCTATGCATGTTCATCATCTGAGTGGGTGATGAGTTTTCCGGTAGGACATTCCCAGATTCCGGTGACGTTTTGCGATTTCCGGCGAAGCTTCAAACGGAAACTGGGTATGAGTGCGGGGAAGCTCCTCGCCCGGGATGATTAGCTTCGAGCGTCTCCTCACGGGGAGGTGTCAGCTTTTCCTTTAATGTTAGGGCTTAGGCCGGGGACGTTATCTTCAGCCCTTTGCTAGCCCTTTCACTTGACTTAGCGGTGGAAGGGTGGATTTGATTTGTTGTCGAATTCACTTTCTTCTCTGCTTTTCAGGTAATCGTAATGGCGACGGGGCCAGATAGAGAGATTATCCTAGATACATCCGAGGAAGAAACAGGCTCTTTAAGAAATAGTAGCTCGACGGCGTCGAGCACTTCTAGTGATATCGGGGAGGAAGAAGACTTGGAAGTTATGGACGAGGACGCCGCTGAAGGTCCTGATGAAGAATGGGAGGTGGCCGAGCCTTTCGAACATGTGTCCACTTTCGCAACATATTTGGGCGATGTCTTCACGGAGGTTGGACCGGAGGGGGAGTGGAAGGTGCACTTCCCTACTGAGGAGGAGCGGGCCTGCATGAACTTCGGGGACCGTTTTACGATGTATGAATATGCCTTTAAGGAGTTGGGCCTGAGGTTGCCGTTCACTGAATTTCAGCAGTCAGTGTTCGTTCATTTGAGATTGGCCCCTACGCAACTGCATCCCAACTCGTTGGCCTTTATCCGGGCGTTCGAGCTGGTATGTGAGCATCTCTCCATAGGGGATACTCTCCCTCTGTTCTTCACTGTCTTCCATCTTCAAAGGCAGCTATCGGGGAGGAAGTACAACTGGGTTTCTTTAAAGCAGCCACGTAAGCTATTCAAGCCTTTCTCCGAATCGATACAGACGTTCAAGGAGCGATATTACGTTGTCGAGCCCCTGTCCGAAGCTGCCCAGGATAGTACATACATCTGGGAGATTGAGGTGGACGAGGATGGGAACGACCTGCGTGACGAGGAGGGGAAATTTATTGGGGGGAGAATCTATAAGTTCCCCATCCATTGAGGGCCCGATCATTTCGCCAAGAAGCCCAGCGACTATGTCCTCCAGCCGAACGAGCTCCACGGACAGGATGCCGTGGCGTATGAGGAGTTGGTGAAGTGGGTCAACTCCTTCCGGGTTGCTGAGTGCTAGACGAGCAAAGGTAATACGATCTTCGAGGAAGATGGGAGTCAGAGGGTTGAGCGTCGATTTATCAATATTAAGGCACTGCTGGAGTACAAGACCCCCGAGGATGCCGGGAAGCTACTTGGTAGTCTTAGTTGTTTAAATTTGTTTGCTTTATTTCTTTTCCTCGTATCTAACGTGCTCGTATTTTGTTTGTGTAGGTGAGATGCCTCAGGCTCATGACCGGGTTATGAGGAATGCTCTCGCGAGGAACAAGGCCGGTGCGGCTCCTCCGAAGTCTCAGTTTACCGGCGCTCGTGCTCCTCCTCCGACGCAGTCTGCTACGGGGACCTCTTCCTCTCCTACTCCTGCTCCCCGGGGGTCTCATCTTCCCTTGACCGGTCGATCCAAGCGGCCAAGAATCACTGACGCGGTAGATCTCACTCGGGCATCAGAGAAGGGGAAGTTCGAGCTTTCTCCTTGCATCCATGACAGGAAATTCTTCGAGGGGAACTCTCTGATTGTGCCTCGGGTGGAGTCTCTTTGCTTGGAAAGCATGAACCTCCCGAGTAAGAGGGCGTTGGTGGCTCAAGATGCTTCCGCCTTGGTCAAGATGCTGGAGATGACGGCCGTTTATGCCGAAGGGGACTCTGCAACAGAGGCCGAACTTACCGCTGCTCGGGCTTCCATGGCGTCCCTCAGAGAAGAAGCTAAGGTTGCCGAAGATGCTCGGAAGAAGGCTGAGGAGGAGGTGGTTCGGTGGAAAAAGGAGAACTCCACGCTGGCGGCGGAGAAGAAGGTTGACGAGGAGCTGGTCCAGCGGCTGAGGGCGGCCAATGCCCCGGGTGATGATGAGCCGGAAGATGTGAAGGCATTGAAGACAAGGTCCGAGCTGGTTTCCCGTTTGCTGAAGGCCGAGGATGATGGTATTGTCGTCGCGGAGGAGTCTTTCAGGAACGCCGTGGCTCAACTGCGAGTGGTGAACCCTGAGCTTGACATTTTTGTCGAGGGCACCCACTATATGGCGCACGTTGAGGATGGCCGAATTGTCATGCCCGATGCTCTCCTTGAAGGGAATAACGAGGATCAGCCCGCGGAGGACCATGGGCCTCAGTCCGAGCCTGCCGAGCATGTGGATGAGTGAGGAGTTTGTATTTTTGATGTTGTAATTTGTCCGGCCTGCGTGCCGTGTAACCGTTGTAATTTATTTCTTGGGGGGCGTGGCCCCCGTTTGATGTAACCCAGTACAATCGTGGTCCTTGTGGCCACTTATCATGTTAAGTTATTATATGTTCGATTCTGTTATCTGCATGAATTTACTTGCTTTTATTTTTTGGCTAAGTGTTGTACTCATGCTCGTTGTGAATGTATGTCCGCTCGTGATAGGGGGTATTTGACTTGTGCGAATAATTTGGGGGGATTGCTCGTTGTAGATGTGTTCGGCAGTGAGGGGAACTGGTCGAACGGCCAGGGAATATCCTGGCGGGGGTACAGAGCTCAGGTCGCGTTTGAGGCCTGAGTTCGCGGCGTGAACGTCCCATCGCGAGCTGGGGTTCTACCAGTCATGGTACTTTGACGACAGCGATGCTCGATCGAGGACCGCTGTCGAGCAGTTACCCGGCTCGTTTCTGAGCGAGGTTCTGCTTTATTCGTATGCGACGCTTGTACCTAGACGTGCATAGTGGTCGATAGCTGACGTCCGTCGTTGTGACGGGTCGAACCAAGAGTTTAGTTGTAGTATTGTTTTAGCTTTTCAGCGTTCCATGGTCGAGCAAGTTCTTCCCCGGTGAGATGTTCCAGGTAGTAGGCCCCATTTTTCGTTTTTGCTCGGACGCGATAGGGCCCCTCCCAGTTGGCTGCTAGTTTGCCTTCTCGAGAGTCCTTGTGGTTTCTTCTTAGAACAAGGCTTCCCACATCGAACTCTCGTCGTATCACCTTGGCGTTGTGCCTGATGGTAATTTTTTGTTTCAGTGAGGCTTCGCGGAGGGCTGCTCCGATTCGGATTTCCTCGACAAGGTCGAGTTCTTCTCGCAATGACTCGTCGTTCATCTCCTCGTCTAGGGGTGACCCTGCCCGCCTAGAGGGTACGTGAACTTCGACGGGAATTACAGCCTCGGTCTCGTATGCTAGACGTAAAGGTGTTTCCCCGGTCGTTGAGTGTGGAGTTGTGCGGTATGCCCAGAGTACGCTGTGTAGTTCCTCGACCCATGCCTTCTTTGTTTCGCCCAGCCTTCGCTTGAGGCCTCGAAGGATGACTCGGTTGGCTACTTCGGCCTGTCCGTTTGTTTGAGGATGCTCTACGGATGCGAAGTGCTGCTTCGTGCCCAGTTGGGCGACGAAGTCTTGGAACTTCCTGTCCGTGAATTGCGTCCCATTGTCAGTTACTATAGCTTGGGGGATACCGAAACGTGCAAGGATGTTTCGTTTGTAGAAGCGCAGGATGTTGAGGGCGGTTATTTGGCTAGAGCTTCCGCTTCTATCCACTTTGTGAAATAGTCTACGCCCACTATTAGGTACTTATTCTGGCTTGATCCTACCACGAAGGGTCCTCGGATGTCTAGGCCCCACCAGGCGAATGGCCACGGGGAGGACATAGCCTTGAGCTCGTTAGGCGGAGCTAGGTGCATGTCCCTGTGTCGTTGACATTTATCGCATTTCTTCCCGTGTTCTTTCACGTTGTGCTGCATGGTCGGCCAATAGTACCCTGCTCGAAGGGCCTTTCGGGGAAGCGACCTTCCGTCGAGATGTTGGGCGTTGATTCCTTCGTGGATTTCGCGCAGGATGTGCGTGACCATTTCTTCCTCGACATACTTGAGCAGCGGAATGGAGAATCCCCGCCTATAGAGTTTATCTTCGACCAAGACGTAAGAGCAGACTCTTCGCCTGACTGTGCTGGCCTCCTTTGGGTCGGACGAAAGTTCGCCTTTGGCGAGATAGTTGTAGACAGGGGTCATCCAGAAGTTGTTGTCGCCGATCACCTGCACGTCGAGTGTCGGGGAGGCCTTCTCGATGCTGGATCGAGGAAGTACTTCCTATATGACAGATTTGTTTCCGCCTTTCTTCTTTGTGCTGGCTAGTTTGGATAGCACGTCTGCTCGCACGTTATGTTCACGGGGGACATGTTTCACTTCCACTATTGTGAACTTCGCCATCTCCTTCTTGACCAGGGCCAAGTATTCGGTCAGGTTGTCGTTTTTGGCCTGATATTCTCCCCGGACCTGGAGGGCCACGAGTTGTGAGTCTGTGCAGATGACGACTTCCTCTGCGCCCAGGTCCTCGGCCAGGCTTAGCCCAACGAGGAAGGCTTCGTATTCAGCCTGGTTGTTGGAGGTTGGGCAGGATAGGGTGAGTGATACTTCAACGATAATGCCTTCGTTGCTTTCCAGTATGATGCCCGCACCGCTTCCTGCTGAGCTGGAGGCACCGTCCATAAAAATGGTCCATTTGCGTGCTTCGCTCGCGGGGGAGTCTGCGAATGTCATCTCTGCGACGAAGTCGGCCAGAGCCTGGCCTTTGAGAGATTTCCTGCTTTCGTATTGGACGTCGAATTCGGACAGTTCCAACGACCATTTCAGCATCCGACCGACCATGTCTGGTCGTCCGAGCAGCTGCTTTATGGGTTGATCTGTTCGAATCACGATCATGTGAGCCAAGAAGTAGTGTCTTAATCTCCTGGATGCGTTGATGAGGGCCAGCGCCACCTTCTCTATCTGTTGGTATCTTAACTCTGGTCCTTGCAGCACTTTGCTCGTGAAATAAATGGGCTTCTGCCTGTCAGGTGTCTCGCGGATGAGGGCGGCGCTCACTGCTTCGGTTGCCATGGCGAGGTACAGGTACAACGTTTCGCCATTGTCCGGGCGAGAGAGGACCGGTGGCTCTGAAAGTGCTCGTTTCAGATGGATAAGGGCCTTGTCACACTCCTCGGTCCATTCAAATGCCGCCTCCTTGCGGAGGAGTTTGAAGAATGGTAGGGCGTGCTGGGCGGACTTAGCCACGAAACGGGATAGTGATGCGAGCATCCCGTTGAGGAACTGGATGGATTTTTTGGACTTGGGCGCAGGAAACTCTGAGAATGCCCAGCATTTATCGGGATTGGCCTCGATTCCTCGTTTCGTTAAGTAGAAGCCGAGGAATTTTCCTGCCTGGACACCGAACATGCACTTCTCCAGATTAAAACGCATTTTGTATTTCCTGGCCTGTTCGAAGACCTTTCTCAAATGGGCAGTATGATCGGTTTCCTTGTGGGATTTCACGATCATGTCGTCCATGTATACTTCGAGCATGTCGCCTATTTCTCCCCGGAATACCTTGTTCATCATTCGTTGGTATGTTGCTCCGGCGTTCTTCAGGTCGAAGGGCATTACGTTGTAGTAATAGTTGCCCGATTCGGTCATGAAGGCCGCATATTTTTTGTCGGACATTGCCATCGGAATTTGATTATAGCCCGAGTAGGCGTCCATGAACGATAAAAATTTAAAACCAGCAGAATTATCAACAAGTTTATCAATATTGGGGAGGGGGTAGGCATCCTTCGGGCATGCCTTATTGAGATCGGTGTAATCAATGCACATGCGCCATTTTCCATTAGATTTTTTAACTAATACAACGTTGGACAGCCAAGTGGTGTACTTGACTTCCGAAATAAATTTGGCCTCGAGGAGGTCCTTTACAGCCTTTTCAGCAGCCTCCATCTTCTCCAGAGACTGCTTTCTCCTATGTTGTGCTACGGCCTTGACGGCCGGGTCAATTGTCAGCTGGTGGCATGCGACGGATGGATCCAAGCCGGGCATTTCGGTGGCGCTCCTTGCGAAGAGGTCGGCATTCTCGCGAAGGCATGCCTTGAGCTGCTTTCTCGCGATGTCGGGCAGATCTGCTCCAATCTTCACCGAACAAAACGATCTCGAAGTTGCCATCCGGTATTGGGCGCATTGGATGGGAGCCGCTGCTGGACGATGTGGACGGGTTGGCTGAAGCTGCTCGTTCCTCCTGCTGGTCCTTCTTCCTGGAAGCGACTGTCGAGGTCGATGGAGTCGGTCTGGGGAAGAGGCTTGGTTTCCTCGGAGCTGCTTGGCAATGCTGGCTTGCCTGATGCTTTTGGCTTGGACGCAATGGCGTTGAGCCCGTTTGTAGCTGCCTCGAAACACCTACGTGCAGCTTCGATATCGCCGTGCAGGGTGGCGACCATTCCTTTCGAAGTGTAATACTTCATCTTCAGGTGGACTGTTGAGGGTACCACTGCCAACTCGACCAGAGTTGGCCTTCCAAAAATGCACTGGTATAACGACGGGCAGTCGATCACCAGGAATTGTACCTTGATGGATTTGGCCGTCTCAGCTGATCCGAAGGTCACAATCAGTTCGACGTAGCCCCACGGCTTGGTCACTGATCCGTTGAATCCCTGTTAATCAGACCCTACATAGGGGGTAAGGTGCGATTCGTCCAGCTGAAGCGTTGAGAACAGCTGGGAGTACATGATGTCAACCGAGCTGCCCTGGTCGACTAGGATTCTGCGAACGTCGAAGTTTGCCATTCGGGCTCTGACGAGCAAAGGTATGCTCGAGTTCGGGGATCCTCCGAGGAGTTCTTCCCGATAGAAGGAGATGGGTACGGAGCATTTCTGGGCCTGATCGAGCGTGGTCACTTTATTAGAGCTCGTGTTGATCATATGCTCGAACTTGTGTTTCACGGAGCCCACAGTGACTTTGTTGAAGCCCCCGCCAGAGATGACCATGGCGGAGGGAAAAGTCTCCCACGGGCTGTGGGCCGCGAAATAAGCAGGGGTGCTGAGCCCGTCCGGGACGTAGAAGTCCTCCGGTCGCGATATGGACATAGCGACCTGTATGTTGGCGTCTTCCGAGGAGGGCACTTCCTCCTCTATCTTCTTGGACTCCTGGGCGTCCTACCGAGGAGTGTCCTTCTTCTTCGCGAATTGTTTCAGCAGCCCGTCCCTGATCAGTATCTCAATGGCATCCTTCAGATGGATGCAGTCCTCCGTAGTGTGGCTGTGACTCTTGTGGAAACTGTAGTATTTTGATTTGTCTACGTTTAGTCTGTTCGGAAGCTGATTGGGGAAGCGGACCCCTGCCTGCTTAAACTCCGAATTGGCACATTCGGACAAGATCTTTTCCCTGGAGACGGTCAGGGGAGTGTAGTCATGGAACCGCCCGGAGGGCCCCTTGTTGTCACGGGAGTCACGAGGATGATCCTCGCGCCTCCGTTCGCCCCGACGAGATGTCGAGGCTTCCTCTCCTCTGGATGGTCGAACATTCTCCTGATGGCGTGATGCTCGGACGTTGCTGGCCGCAACCTTCTCTTTGTACTGAATGTGTGATTGGGTTTTGAGGTGGAGGGCGTCTAAGTTCCTCGGTGGTGCGAGGCCAATGGCTTTAGAAAACTCGGAGCCTGGGCGGAGCCCTTGCTCGAGCAGAAACTTCTTCATTTCGTCCGTTGTAGGGACTTGTACAGCTTCCTTGTTGAACCTCTCGATATATGCGCGGAGAGGTTCATCTTTTCCTTGGATTATGGCTTCAAGGGAGGCCTTAGTTTTAGGGTGGCGGCGAGATGCTGTGAAGTTCCGCGAGAACATCCTGCCCAGCTATCTCCGCGAGGTAATGGACTCCTCGGGCAGTTGCTTGTACCATGTCATCGCTCCCTTTCAGAGCGTGGTTGGGAACAGTCGGCATTTGATGATGCCTCGTATGCCGCGATAGTCTAACAGTGCATCGATGTTCTCGATGTGCTCGTCGGGGTCAGTGGTTCCGTCATACGTGCCAAGTGACGGGGGTTTCTCCAAGCCTTTTGGGAGACGGGTAGCCAAGATCTCCTGGGACAACGGGCCACGAGGCTCGTCGTCGCTTGTAGAACTGGTGTATGATGGGGACCGAATGGGATGCTCGCGGCGGCGGTTCCTCCGGGGAGAAGGGGAGCGGTTCCTTCGCGGAGAAGGTGAGCGGTTCCTTCGAGGAGAAGGCGATCGGTTCCTTCGAGGGGAAGGTGAGCGGTTCCTTCGAGGAGAAGGTGAGCGGGCCCATCCTTTAGACTTGACCGGCAGAGATTGCTCGTTTCTTCGAGTCCTCTTGCAGTCGCGAGCGGGCTGGTCACGCGGGGAGATTTGGTCGCGCTTCCGGGCTGCGCGAGGATCAGGCTCTTGGCACAGTCTTCGGTCGATGTCTCTCGGGGGATGCGGGCTCCTTGATCGCCTTTGGTTCCTCTGCGTGGGAGGGGATCTTGGACAGTTGGACTCTTTTAACGCCCCGATCCTCTCGTTTTGCTGCAGGATCAGGGTGTTGGTTTTGTTGATTGCCTCCAAGAGGGCTGCCACGGCCGGGTCGGCGTTGGGCGGAACAGGAACGGGATGGACGTCAAGTGATGGTTGATCGTTGTTGCGATCAGTAGGGGTAGGGGAAGGAGAAGCAGTGGCTCCGTCCCTGAGGAAACGGGTATCTCGGAGGAGAGATGACTGGCCATTAACGTCAGATTTGTTGACGGGGAGGATGGTGGTTTGGAGAGCATCCTTGGTGCGATCTTGGGAGGCCATGATCGTGATGATGTTTGAGAATTGTTTTGATCTTCGGTTTCTGAGGAAAGAAAGATGGGGAGAACAATGATTCCCACAGACGGCGCCACTGATCGTGAAGGCTGGATCAGATCCTGTAGAATTGGGGCGCCAAGTGCGTTAGGGATGCTGGTCGTATGGAGAGGAGGGGGGTGTACCTGCAAGGTACTCCGAAGCTCAAGTAAGAAAGGGTCAGAGAAAAGGGGCAAGTACAAAGTATGAATTCTTAGGGTGAATATTGGATACCTGACCCTTTCAAGCGAGAGGGTTTATATAGAGCCCCCAGCGCGTGGCCAACGGTCCTATTTTCGGGGCGAAATAACCGTTTTCCCCAAAGAATAGGTAACTACCCAAACTAGCCGTTATGTCGGGCAGGGTGCCCAAAACTAGCCGTTATGTCGGGCATAGGCATAGTTTCGGGCACCTGCCCATATCTGTTCGGGGAGCAATGAAGCCGTGCGTGACAGACAGTAATTCCGGGGAGGATCGTTGCATTCCTTGCCCGGTTGGAGGGGCTAAAGGTAACTTTTGCCCCTCTGTGGATTGGACTTAGGCAATTTGGGCCGCTCTGGAGCAGAAGCAGATTGGGCCATGTCTAGCCATTGGTCCAGTCCAGAACAGAAACCATTTACATTTGAATTGTATCGGAGATGTATCTCCTTGAATATTTTGGAGATACATCTCCAAAACGTATCAGAACAGGTATTTAATGTTATATGTTGTTTATCTGTGTTCAGATGAAGTATATGGTACAATTGAAAATAAAAAAATTGACGTACATAATTCTATATGGACAAAAAATGTCATACAAAAATAAAATACCAATAAATGTCAAAAATGTCGTACAATCGAGATCAATAAAGTAGGAAGACCGTCAAAATAAAGTACAAACCATAGTACTACAAGTATATAATAAGAGACTACCGTGTGTCTGACTACCTCTCATTTGCCTCGTCTATCCCGTCTACCTCCTCGTCCATCAATCCCCCTGTCCTCTGGCGATGTTCCGGCACAACAATGCCATATGTGCGTTTGTCATGATGGCATCTAGGACCCCCCTTACATCAAACCCATCAGGGAAGATACATGTGTCAATGCTTGCATGCACAATCTCCAATATGCGACGACACTTAGGCAAGACATCATTAGTATTATCTAGCTATGCTTGCTCCTCCTCTAGTATCTCTTGATGAGTGGGTCTCGGCGGATCTCCTGGAGCATCATGCACCATGTACGAATGTGACACCCTGAAGAACTATCTGATGTACCCTTAGACGTAGCTCCAATCGCTCTCAGCTATGGTAGTACGTTCCTCCTCTGGTACCAGATGACTTTCACAATCATCAAACATGTCCTCTATCTGTCTACATGTCAAGGCAGGAGGAGCAGAGACAACAGGGTGTCTGCGAATGGTCTGAGTGTAGTCGAACTGCTGCATGACGCGCTCGGGCTGATGAGGAGCAGTGAGACGCGATCTGCAGGCCAACCATCCAGAGTATATCACTATCTCGTCAAATGGATGTGTTTGACGGTGATCAACATAGCTGTTGAAGTGCATGTCCTCAACAACCAAACATTCAAGATAGACTCTAAAAGGCTCGACCGCCTGATTCCCTCTGAGTGGGATAAAAGCAGTAGCACGCAAACAATCCTTAGTGTACTCGGGCACACTAGCCCAGCCAGAGATGTGCGAGAAGTGCTCGAGGATCCAAGCCGAATATTTAAAGTTTGGAACACACGAATCGTCGGTAATGGCTTTGCAAATATGAAATGAAAAAAAAATTCAAAAACCAATAATTAATTACCGTTAGTAGTTTCACGCTGCCTGTGACCTGCTTCGTCTTCCACATACAACCCTTTCTTAACTTCGAATACAGGTAGACCAAGCAAGCCGCCCCCTAGTTGTACTCATTGATCCGCTCGAGATTCACGAAGTACCGAAGTTATACGACGATTGTATAAGTCATACTTTTGTCCACAAAAATCGCAGTGCAGCCAAATAAAGCACATATGCTCTCAATGCATGCGATCTGTGGAGCGCCACCTGCTCATCATCACAATCAGCCTCCTGTGCTCTAAGGATCTCATCATCATATATCGTCTTAAGGAATTCAAATCTAGCATAAGCACCCATGGTCTTATCCACCTCCTTTTTCGCCTCCCCTGGATCATCCCTAAGATACTCTACCATCATCTCGAGTGCCTCGTTCTTGGTAATCCTCCGATGATCTAGAAATCTCCCCTGATCAGAAGTTGTAGCAAATACGAGACATTGTCGAGTGTGATAGACATCTCACCATACGGGAGATGAAACAACGAGGTCTCCGAGTGCCATCTCTCTGTGAATGCATTAAGCATATAGTGGTTGACAGTAGTGTAACTGGTCATGTGTAACACCCCAATTCTCATCGCGAATAAATAATACATAATTAAATCAGAGTAAATAAAAATTTATTTTTTCGACAGAAATAAGGATGCCACAATTAAGGAAAGAAATCACATTCCCTGCTCATAAATTTTTGATACATAATACAAAATGGAATCACCTCAAAGGGAAACTTTTTCCATATAAAAGGAAAGTTCAATTATGGAATAAAGCGGAAAGATCCATAACTGCCTTGTTTTATAAAATAAATCATTTTAGAACATCAAAATACTTATACAAAGTTAATACAAAATAGATTCAACAAACGTATATATATATATATATATATATATATATATATATATATATATATATATATATATATATAACGAAAGCGTCCCCGACTCCCGTGTTACGTATCAGAGCAGACAGACCGACAAAGGACGGAGGACTAATCTTCACAAAAGCCTCCAAGACACAAATCTGCAATTGCCTCATAGAGCAACAAACCACAGCAGAAGGGTGAGAAATAACAACTAAATCAAGATTGCATAATAATATGCAAACACATAAAAATTCACATGCATAGTTATTCTCACCACAAGCATCACATACTAATACATATTGCATGCCACAAATACATAACATATATCACTTATACCCACATAATCACATATTCGCACATAAGACATACCAAAGTTATAACATATGAAAACACACCACCACATCACATAACACATGTCTATACATAACACATATCATCCATAACCAATGCATTTATCACATATGCACATCAATTCACCAATCCAATCATAAATCTCAACACATACTCAATCAATTCACAATTTCCACACATAATCAATCCATTCATGATTTTCCACACATAATCAATCCATTCATGATTTTCCACACATAATCAATCCATTCATGATTTATGCAAATGCAAAGAGACCGACACAACGACTCTATGCAAATGCGGTACCATCCATCCATCATTCTCATCACTAGTTCACTCGAGAACTATTAGAATCATCGCTTGTTACCTAGTGTAACTCCCCGTCGGGTAAACGATGTTCCTCTTCGCTTTAGGTCCTCTTTGTATAAGGCACACAACGTTTATGGATCACTTTAGGTCCTCTTTGTATAAGGCACACAACGTTTATGGATCACTTTAGGTCCTCTTTGTATAAGGCACACGACCCGATCCCTTTAGGTCCTCTTTGTATAAGGCACACAATCGTCTATAATCATCGCTTTAGGTCCTCTTTGTATAAGGCGCACGATGTTATAGCGGATTCCCTCTGGACCGATTCGTCGCTCACACCCCACAAAGGCACACGACATCACAAGAATACATATCATGATGCTTGGCATACAATGACTCATGACATTCAAATGCACACATATACACATCCATAATCATGCATATACAATGAACCATAACACAATGCATTTACTTGCCCTTAGACCAAAAACCACCATCACACATTTCATCACATGAATTCACATCATATAATATCACACAAGTCATACGATATATATATCAAAAGCACATTGCATGATACACATCAATTACACACAATTACAACGGTAAAAGTCGACAAAACGACACATTTCCAAAGTCCCGACATAATTAAATCGGCCAACAATCCCAAAACCATTATAATAAGAAAGAACATCTCAATAGCTTTCCAACGATACCAAGAATGTCTCAATCCGAGTTACGGATAAAAAGTTACAGCATCGGACGCGAAATCGGGAAAGAAATCGCGAAATGACAAAATTCTGCAATCGTGCTGGCCATACGCGTAATTCCCTGAGCCATACGCGTATTGCCTTGCTCACTCGCCCATCCATACGCGTATTGCCCAAAGTGATACGCGTATGGGCAGAGACTGGTTTTTCCCCAAAAGTTCCACTAAAAATCCAATACGCGTATTGCCTCACTCCATACGCGTATTGTCCACTCCCATACGCATAATGCCTACATTCCTTCCTTGCCATACGCGTATTTCCCAACTCAATACGCGTATTGCCTTGCTTGATACGCGTATGGGAAGCGAAAACCCATAATTTTTCCTGCATTATTTTTCCTGCGAAAATCATCCAATTTCCTCTCCAAATCTCATCTAAACACTTCCAATTCACAATATATCAGCCCAAACATGTCCCCACATAATCAACAAGTATTCTACGCAGTTTATATCGAGTTTCGACTGTGAACACATCGATTTCTAACAATTATTCATCAATTTATCAATGATAAAAAGTTGTGAAACAACCAAAACAATTACACAAACAACACATATACATACACAAGCAAGACCTAATTGAAACTTCTCACCCTTACCCAATTAATCGCGCTTGAAACGGATGAATTCTCGATTTCCCTCTTTCTCCTCTTCTCTCTTTCTTTCTTCTCCTTTTCTTTCTCTTCTTTTCCCTTTCTTTTCTCTCTTTTTCACTCCACTTTCTATTTTATGAAAAATAACCCAGCAAAAAGACCAAAATACCCCTACTCTCAAATATCTCGCACACGCTCTCAAAACGCGATAAAACATAATAACGATGAAATATATTTCGGGAAATAAAAGTTGAAAAGAAATTATAATTTATTGCAAATATTTTACCTATCAGGGAAATTAACCAATTAACTCAATTAGCATGTAAAATACAATAATTTCACACATTTCACAAAATTCACATAAATGAAATAAATAAATACAATTAAACAAATCGAGGCGTTACATCATGCAATTCCTTCAGGCCAGATAAGGATAGAACCGACTGGTAGTATGGTCTGGATACAGGGACAGTAAGGACAAATCAATTGGACCTCCTGTTTACTGGGAAAAATAGTAAACAACCTCTGGTCTATCACTTTTATATAAAAATGAGTAACTTGCAGGATCGACCAAACTAAATCCTAGGACATGTGCTAATTGTCTTTCTGTGTAGGTTTCTGGAAAATTTCAAGAACACTCCGACAACATTCACAAGTAAAAAGGGCTACTTCAAGATATATAAAGTAACTAAATGTAAAAAGATTCAAGTCAAAAAGACTGGTAAAATACAGAGGTTAACTTGCATGAATAAAAAGGGACTTTAATGAAAGAAACTTATTAAATTGCATTGAATTGTAAAAGTGGTGTTACATCAACATACATTCTCACACGCTCTTTTCTCTACACTAGTACTTTGAGCACACTGAGTTTTTGTATACAATTGAACACACACAAATCTAATGCTAAGACTTGCTATTTATAATGGTTAAAAATAACTACCCACTAACGAGCTATCAATCAGGGCGAAACACATGGCGTCGTGCATGTCTTCGCTTCTTGGATGAACGCCACATGTCTTCCTTCAGAAATGGATAAGAACAACTGTTCCTTCCTATTTTTGAATTTGAATCTCCAAATCGAACAACGCTCCTTAGCCTTCTGTCGAAGAATCCTTCCAAATTCTTGGAAATATTTCTAAGTCTTTAAACCCTCTCTTCTCTGTAGAAAGATACCTTTCGATTAGACTTTCTAATAACGACATTTCTGTCAAAGTCTCATAGAACTTCAGAAACCCTATCTCTTAGAAAATTTTTTAATCCAACATCAGGCGTCGAAATTAGGAGCTAACAAATTTCCCCTTAAAAATGTGATTTTTATGTATCACGAAATCAATATATAAGAAATAAGTAAAAGACAAAGCACAAGCAACAACATCATCAAGTCATTCACACGTCAGAATACATCAAAATCACATCAATATAATGCAATGCCACATAATATGCAATGCAACCTCATAAACTCATGCATGTGGTACCAACTCGTCATAATCGATGGACACTGAGCCATCACCCCCCAAAGATCCCCACCAATAGGTTCGATTCTACACACGAACTGGAGCACGTCATAAAAATGCTGCAATCCACACAATGGGATTGAAGCCACCAAATGGACCGAAGTCCTACTATGCCATGAATGCATGATGCAAATCGTCATAATAAACATCGTCATAAAAGCATCATAATTACATCATCATTCATGAATCATCATCAAACAAACATCAATATGTCACACTAAGTCGCACTCGTCAAAGTTCGTCATTACACCTCACAATTCGTCATGTTTTATTCATCACATAAAAATTCTCGATTTTATCCTATTCATCATCATTACTAGATTACTAGTCTCTTATTATCCCACCATAGCCCTACGTCTCAAGGAAACCACGTCACAAGCGAAATCGGGACAGAAATCACAAAAACGGGAAAATCTGCCCACCTCACTGCCCATACGCGTAAGGACGACCCTGTTACGTGTATGGCTCAATTTCCAAGCCACCCCTTACTCGTACCATACGCGTATCACCAGAGAGGGTTTTCCTCTCATTTTCCTTTAGATTCCCCCTTACGCGTAATGGCTAGCCCATACGCGTAAGGCACTGCCCATATGCGTACCTACCTTCCCTTACGTGTTGCCCTATTTTCCTTCAGTTCCCATACGCGTAATACCCCTCTTACGCGTATTAACCACAACTCCATACGCGTATGCTACGCGTATCAGCAGAGGGTCGTGCCAACCCTTGGGGACGGGTGCGTACACTACGCGTAATACCCTGAGAGTGTCCTCCATTACGCGTAACACCGCCCCTGTTACGCGTATCACCAGAAGCCACCCCAAAACCCAGATCTCGCATCTGAACGGAAACTTCCTCATTCCAGCACCTTCGATCTACCAAAATCAGCCTCAAACTAGCTTTGATTCATCCCAGATCTATGTTTTTCACCCTACTTCATTGTCTACATCAATTTCTCCTAATTATTAAGTCTGAAATTGGTTAATATCAGGTTTGATTTTTAGATCTAGTTACCCACAAGTTCATCACAACATCAACAATCATTCACACAGATTCAACATCAATTATAGCAGCACATAACAGATTCGCAACAGAGTTTATACACATACAAAGTTACGAAAATCATCACAGATTCGTCACAGATTTCAGCACAAATTCATCAGAAAACAAAAACACACAATTACCTCTACCTTAAACCCATATCAAACACATTAACCCGGATTACCCCCCATACCTCGAATTTTCCAGAAGAAATTCTTCGTTCCAGGGGTTCTATGGTTGATTCCTCGTTCTAGTCTCCTTTCCTCAGCTCTCTAATCACTTCTTAGGGTTGCAAAAACTAATTCTCATAATCCTTATTTTTCTTTTGTTAAACCCATGTTTTGGGCCTTAATTACGATTTACCGTATTATCCTTCATTAATCCCCTCAACATTACCGTCTTACCCTTAATGGTCTCCTAATTATTTTAATTAACAATAATAATAATAATCTAAATAATATTCTAATTACTCAAATTATTCTATTATTATTATTAATTAAATAACCCAATTAATTACAACTTCTAAGAGGTCTCAATGTTCTCGTAACCCAAGGCTACCCCACAGCCCCACATAAATTCATCAACGTCACAAATCATCACAAAGCACCAAAACACTGAATAATCATAATAATTTAATTAAATAAATATTATAATTATTTGGGGCGTTACACCTTCTGAGAAATCTCCACCATATTGATTTTTATTTTGACATCCTCAGTAATGTCAAGCTTACACAATTCCATATGTAGGCCCTCAGCAGCCTTATCCATCTGAACGAAACTGACCGCGGTTTCTTTTGTTACCATCATCCACTGGGAATCCTCAGTAACTCCCTTATCGGCGCCTTCAGTGACCCCTATGCCAACACCATCAGTAGTGTTGTTGGTGAAACTTTCGACATCCCCGATAGCAAAACTCCTTATGAATTCTTAGTCGAGATTTTCAGTAATCCTGACCATGACTGCCTCATTGTTGAAATCATCAACAATTTCGACCATATTGACATCGTTGTTGAGGCCTTCAGCAAACTCGACCATATGAACCTCCATTGGCTCTACATAATGAGCATCAGCCACTGGTAGAGGATCTGAATCGATCTTCATCTGGTTTTGGACTTCTCCCCGGACTTTAGCCTTCCTTATTGGATTGCATTCTGAACAAGATTCCTGAAAAGAAAACATTGAGAAGTCTTAAGGCCCATGAAATTATGATATTTACAAAATCCTCTCTTTTTCCTTTGTTCTAAAGGAGGCATTTTAGCACCGGGAGGCACTATCATTTGACTGTCCTTAACTAACAAATCAAAAATTTCATCACATTTAGTAACGTCGAAAGTATAAGTTTTCTTGGGGAATTTGTCATTTTTTTCTGGTTCAACAGGATTTTTCCCATTCGAAGGGGCCAACAACTTACAAGAATAAGGTGGGCCCTGTTTCAATTCAGCAAGATCAATCTCACCTTCATCGAAACTTACTGGCTCATTACAATATTTTTCATCTTCATCATTAACTTCGACGTAAGACGCCCTTTTATTCTTATTCGCCCTAGCCTTTTCTTCTTTTAGGCTTTCTAGTTGTCGAACTCTATCAGCTAATTGAGCCATATCTCTAAGATATTGAGTATCTAATTTCTTTCTAATAGAATAATCAAGGCCTCCAGCGGCCATTTCGACTAACTCATGCTTTAGCACTTGTGTAAAGCACCTAGCCTTGAGCAGTCGGAATCTATTCAAGTAGTCATCTATCGACTCAGTGAATTTTCGTTTTATACTAGCCAACTCTTTCAGACTAATCTTCGTTTGTCCTATATAGAACTGTTCGTGAAACAGCCGTTCCAACTGGGTCCAACTATGGATCGAATTAGGTGGCAAAGTTGTAAACCACGTGAAGGCATTCTTCGTCAGAGAACTTGGGAAGTATTTTATCCTAAGATTCTCATTATTCACGATTTCTCCAGATTCTATCACATATCTGGCCACGTGGTCGACAGTGGACTCAGTGGTATCCCCAGAGAACTTAGTGAACTTAGGGACTTTCGTTCTAGGGGGTAACTCCGACTGGAGAATGTATTCTGACAATGGAGATGTATAATTTAGCCTTCGCAGGCCAAAGTTTACCCCATTTTGGACCATAATCCTTTCGAGTATGGCTGTCAAATTGTTATCTACTGCCACCTCATTACGTTGAACTTGTTGTACAACGTGATCAGCATCCTGGTTTCTATTCACCAAAACTACCCTTGGTTGTTCTCCTACAAGAATTTGTGGTTGAATCCTAGGGGGTGGCTACTTTTTGGCATTTGTGGTTTCTATACTTTCTTTTTGGTCTATCTTCGTTTGCGGTGGATACTTTTCCACTTCTTAATAACATACAACAAAGTACTCAACACAGAAAAGATAATAAAAAATACAGAGTTATAAGTTTCTTTTTGAAAACACAAGAAATTCATTTAGCACGGTTCCACTGGGCGTGCCAAATTGTTTACTGGGAAAAATAGTAAACAACCTATGGTCTATCATTTTTATGTAAAAATGAGTAACTTGCAGGATCGGCCAAACTAAATCCTAGGACATGTGCTAATTGTATTTCTTTGTAGGTTTCTGGAAAATTTCAAGAACACTCCGACAACGTTCACAAGTAAAAAGGACTACTTCAAGAAATATAAAGTAACTAAATGTAAAAAGATTCAAGTTGAAAAGACCGGTAAAATACGGAAGTTAACTTGCATAAATAAAAAGGGACTTTAATGAAAGAAACTTATTAAATTGCATAGAATTGTAAAAGTAGTGTTACATCAACATACATTCTCACACGCTCTTTTCTCTACACTGGTACTTTGAGCACACTGAGTTTTTGTATACAATTGAACACACACAAATCTAATGCTAAGACTTGCTATTTATAATGGTTAAAAATAACTATCCACTAACGGGCTATCAATCAGGGCGAAACACATGGCGTCGTGCATGTCTTCACTTCTTGGATGAACGCCACATGTCTTCCTTCATAAACGGATAAGAACAACTGTTCCCTCCTATTTTTGAATGTGAATCCTCAAATCTAACAACGTTCTTTAGCCTTCTGTCGAAGAATTCTTCCAAATTCTTGGAAATATTTCTAAGTCTTTAAACCCTCTCTTCTCTGCAGAAAGATACCTTTCGACTAGACTTTCTGATAACGACATTTCTGTAGAAGTCTCATAGAACTTCAGAAACCCTATCTCTTAGAAAAACTCTTAATCCAACATCAGGCGTCGAAATTAGAAGCTAACACCTCCTTCAAAAGCCTCTGACATATCATCCACAGTAGCCGCATCCTCAAGAGGTGACATTGGATCAACAACATCATCAGTAGGAGGTGGGACAAAAGGTGGGACTGGATCAGCAGCATCATCCGTAGGAGGTGGCACTGGTGAAACGTGACGCCTTCGGGTGGGTGGGGGAAGTGATGCGTTAGATGGCGAATCTCGTCTCCTACGGGAAGAACAAGATGGAGTAGCCTGTGGAGAAAGACGAGCTCCATAAGTAGAGAGCTCTGCCTAACCAGAGGGTCCTGAGCCTCCAGAATCTACTGGCCCTTCTCCCGCCGAACGAATGCATGCTGAGAAACCCTGTCATGCCTCAGTCTGTCATGTGTATCAGCCATTATGCTTGTGAGTTAAAGTAAGACCGACCATTAATGCATGCAAACAACCCACATGCAAGAAAATAAAAAAAAGGCTTAATTGCAATTTCGGTCCTCTTATTTACATTTTTTTAGTTTTGATCATTCCATTTTAAAAATCACGTTTTGGTCTCTTTTTTAAGTTTTGTTTTAAATTTTAGTCCCCTAACTAATTTGTAAATACTTATTGATGATGTGGCACTTGTTTTGATGATGTGTCAATGCCAAATTATTATTAATTTTTCCAACTCAATATTTATTAAATTTTTAATGTTAATTCATTTAAAAGTATTTCATTAATATATAAAAATAATATATATTTATATTAATATCCCGAAACGTGTTCTTGTTGTTCTCATCTTCTAGTCATTCTCTTCTTCTTCACATCTTGTTGTTCTATTCTCTTTCTCTTCTACCATTAACAACATCACCAAAAACAAAATCATGTAGAAATCCAATTAACTTCATCTTCTGCAAATAAACACCACAGAAACCTCCACCATATTCAACACCACAACACAACATCACAAATACAAATCAACAAAAATAACAACTCCTAAAAAATTCATATCCACAACAAATCTGAAATTAAAGAAATAAGAAGAACAAAAATAAGTAGAAACTCATCACTGCAAAATCCACCGGAATCCCGTCGTTCGCACACATTCGCCAGAAATGCGCAGATCCGCCAACGACCTCACTTCCACCACACAGAACTAGCTGTTGTCGCCGCGAAAATGAACTTGCTGGAAAATGCAACATGTCCGGCCGCGCCCTCACTTCCACCTTCTTTCTGTTTCGATTTCGCTGGAAAATGCCATTGACATTGCAAGAGGTTTCCTTTTTTCACCTCTTTCTGTTTCGATTTGTGTCATTACAAAGTTTTAAGGGTAATGAATTAAAACAGAAAGAAACAATAACTTAAGTGTCATTGGGAAACACAATTTCTTCTGAATCTCTTCCATTTGCTTTGCGGTCATTTTCTAATTTTCACTTCCGCTTAAAGCTTTTTGGATGTTGGTTATGTAACAATATAGAACCAAGAACTTGAGTGGACGACGAACCAAGAAGAGATTTTGCAAAATCTGAATTTTTAGATTTTTTATGGATTTGGAAGGAAGATGATGAAAATGGAAAAATTTGGAAAAAAAAATAGAAGAATATTCTTATCTACAATATAAATCATCTTAAATTTCTAAATCAACTTCAATTAAATTTAGAAAACAAATTAAATTAATTTCTAAATCAACTTCAATTTAATTTAGAAAACAAATTAAATTAATTTTAATATAATATGTTTGATAATTTAATTTAATTTATTTTAGTTTATTTTTATTTTTAATTTAATATTTTTTATATAGTTTTTGGATAAAAAATAATTATAAATAATATAAAAATTAGTTTTGGCCACATAATCACGCCACATCATCAATTCAATTACCATGTCATGCAAAATGACACTTAAATGAAGTGGGGGACTAAAAACTTAAAAAAAGATCAAAATCCCGGATTTTAAAATAGAGGGATCAAAACACAAAAAAATAGAAAAAAGGGAGATCAAAGTTGCAACTAAGCCAAAAAAAATTACTGCAGAAAATTATGGAGATGCATCTCCGGATTTGAGGGAAACTAAAACGTTGAAAAATTTCGGAGATGCATCTCCGGAATTTCGTGCATAAAATTTGTTACGGACTGGCCCAATGGCTAGGCATGGCCCAATCTACTTCTGCTCCCATAACGGCTCAATTGCCTAAGTCCTGCCAGTTAAGGGCAAAGGGAAGCATTTTACCTTTCTTCCTCTGCGTTGGGGGAGGCTGACCGATTGACCTTCAGGATCAGACGCCCTCCCCAGCATTCCTGCCCGTCACGCACGGTTCCATCATCCAGAAACAATCACGACGCCTGTGCCAGCGACCACACCCTTGCCCGTGGCAACGACTAGTTTTGGGCACCTTCGCGCGTCCCAACGACTATTTTCTGGCAGTTACCTATTCTTTGGGGAGCGAGTATCTCGCCCTGAAAATAGGGACCAATGGCCAAGCGCTGGGGGCATTATAAAAACCCTCTCATTTGAGAGGGTAAAGTATTCTAAATCTTCCTAAGACACACATACTTTGTACTTGCCTTCTTTTCTCCTGATCCTTACTTTAGCATCAGAGTGCCTTGCAGGTACACCCCCTCTTCATCTTTCAAACCCAACATCGTAGACGTAGTCTCTGGCCCACTTCAGGTTTTGATCGACCGGTAAGATCAGTGGCGTCGTCTGTGGGAAACTCTGTTATCCCCGTCTTTCTTCCCTCGTAGATTCAAGACCGAAATAGTTCTTCCAAGATTCTGATCATGGCAAGCCATGACAATGTCCACGATGCTCGCAACACTGCCTTCCTCCCCATCAGCAAGACTGATGTTAACATAACGACCCCCTTTCTTGGGAACGACATCCATAAGCAGAGATATGGAGCCATCACATCTCCCTCCCCCGTTTGCGCTGATCACATTGAGGTCCAGCCCTCCCAGGACCATCAGCTTGTCCCGGTTCCTCCCAGCGCTGACCCGGACGTGGCAACCCTACTCGAGGCCCTCAACAAAACCAACCTCCTAATCCTCCAGTCGAACGCCAGGATTGGAGCCCTAGAAGAGTCTAGCCGGCCAAGATCCCCTCCGCTGAGGAAAGAGCGCTGGAAATCTCGAAGTCCTCCTCCCCGACGTGAAAGAGACCGCCAGGCACCACCAGAGCCAGAGTCTCTGACAGCCAAAAAGCACAGTCATATCTCCCCCCAAAGCCAGTACTCCCCAGAAACCAAGAGGACTAGAAGGGTCCTACGAATAGAGCCCCAGTGTTCGCCTCCGCCCAGGTCCAAGGGCCGATCACGAACCCGATCTCCCCGTCGAGACCTCCATCCTACCCTTGGACGAAGTACCCGCTCTCCATCATGGTCCAGCATCAGCAGTGAAGACGAGCCTCGCAGCCCGTTGTCCCAAGAAATCATGGCCATGCGCCTACCAAAGGGGCTGGAGAAACCCCCATCCCTAGGCACGTACGATGGTACTACAGATCCTGAGGAGTACATCGAGAATTTCGATGCGTTACTCGATTACCGTGGTGTTAGAGGCGTCATCAAATGTAGATTATTCCCAACCACGCTGAGGAAGAGAGTAATGACTTGGTACAAGAAGCTCCCCGACGAATCCATCACATCTTGGAGACAGTTGGGGAGAATTTTCTCCAAGCATTTCACGGCCTCTCACCGTCACCCAAAGACCGAAGCCTCCCTTGATGCCATCATTCAAGGGAAAGATGAACCTCTTCGAACCTATATTGAAAGGTTCAACAAAGAAGCCGTCCAGGTCTCGATGATTGACGATATGAAGAAGTTCTTGCTTGAGTGAGGACTCCGTCCCTGCAGCAAATTTGCCAAAGCAGTTGGTATTGAGACTCCAGCGATGCTGGATGGCTTCCTCCTCAAGGCGCAAGCGTACATCCAGTACGAGGAGAAAGAAGCTGCGAGCTCCACCCAGGACTCGAGGCCCCAAGAGAGTGTCAGGTCCTCCAACCACGATGACCCCTCGACGTCTCGTTGGGGAGAGAGAAAACACGAAGACCGCCCACGGGAGTCCCGGGACAACAAAGGGCCTTCTGGCCGTTTTCAAGAATATACCCCTCTGGCCTCCTCTCGAGAGAAGATCCTCTCCGAGTGTGCCAACTCAGAGTTCTGACAAGCGGGGGTCCGATTCCTGAAACTAATACCGGCCAAACCGAATACGGACAAGTCAAAGTATTACCGGTTTCACAAGAGCCAGACCATATGACCAGCTACTGCATCCATCTGAAGGATATGATTGAGATACTGATTAGGGACGAGCACCTGAAACAATTTGCCAAGAAAAAGGACGCTCCTTGGTAGGACGCCCAGGAGTCAAAGAAGGCCAAGGAGGAGGTGCCTTCCTTGGAGGAGACCAGCCTTCAGGTTGCCATGAGCATCTCATGGCATGAAGATTTCTACGTCCCCTAGGGACTTGACATCCCTCCCTATTTCGCCGTGCACAACCATGGGAACCTTCCCCTCCGCCATGGTTATTTTCGGAGAGGGATTCAACAAGGTTATTGTGGGATCCGTCAAGAGGAAGTTCGAACATCTAATCAACACGAGCTCGAACAGGAGTTCCATACTTGATAAAGTTCGGGGAGAGTCGGTTCCCATCACCTTCTACCAGGAGGAAATCCTCGACGATGCTCCTAACTCAAGCATCCCGCGGCTCGTAAGAGCACAATTGGCCAACTTTGACGTTTGTTGAATCCTGGTCGATCAAGGCAGCTTAGTCGACATCATGCATTCCCAACTATTCTATACCCTCTAGCTGGATGAGACACACCTGATGCCCTACGTAGGCTTTGTCCTACAAGGCTTTAACGGGTCAGTCACAAAGCTTTGGGGGTACGTGGAGCTGATAGTGACTTTTGGGTTTACAGAAATGGCCAGGTCCATCAAAGTCCTGTTCCTGGTCATTGATTGCCCTTCCCTCTACCAATGCATCTTTGGTCGGGCAACTCTAGCCGAATTGGTAGTCGTGCCCTCAACTGTGCACCTGAAGATGAAGTACTACACTTCCAAGGGGCTCGTTGCCACTCTGCACGGAGATATCGAAGCAGTGAGGAGATGTTTCGAGGCAGCCTCCAAAGGGCTGAACACCATTGTCGCCGCTCCAAAGACTCCCAGCAAGCCTATTCTACCCTGCAGCTCCGAAGAGGCAACGCCGCTACCCCGCGTTGACTCCATCGAACTTGACAGCCGTTTCTCCGAGGACGACCAGAGGGACCAGAAAAGGAAGGGGAAGGAGATCCAACCATGTTCAAGCAGCCCTTCCACATCGACCAGCAGCAGAAAGACCTCCCATACGATGCGCCCTATTTCGGATGGCGAGTTTGAATTTGTCCTGCTCGGTGACGACCCCCAACGAGGAGTGAAGATAGGGATCGGCCTCCCCGACTTAGCAAGGAAACAACTAAAAGCCTGTCTCTGGGAGAATGCAGATATGTTCGCATGGAGCGCCGCGGAGGTGCCTGGGCTAGATCCTGAAGTATCCTGCCACCAGCTCATCATCGACCCCGCCGCTAGGGCAGTATCTCAACGTAGGCGAAAGCAGTCTCAGGAGAAAATGGAGGTTGTCGAACAAGCTGTAAAAGACCTCCTAGAGGCAAATTTTATTTCGGAGATCAAGTGCACCACTTGGCTGTCCAATGTTGTATTCATTAAAAAATCAAATGGAAAATGGTGCATGTGTGTTGACTATACCGATCTCAATAGGGCCTGCCCTAAAGACGCATACCCCTCCCCAACATAGACAAATTAGTTGATAATTCTGCTGGTTTTAAATTGTTATCTTTCATGGACGCGTATTCGGGCTATAACCAAATACCCATGGCCAAAAGCGACAAAAGGTACACAACTTTCATGACCGAATCAGGCAACTATTACTTCAACGTAATGTCCTTCAGCTTGAAAAATGTTGGCGCTACCTACTAAAGAATGATGAATAAAGTCTTCCGAGGAGAAATCGGGGATGTGCTCGAAGTATACATGGACGACATGATCGTGAAGTTCCATGAGGAATCTGATCACACGCTCCATCTGAAGAAAGTCTTCGAATAGGCCAAGAAGTACCAGATGCGTTTTAACCCGGAGAAGTGCAAGTTCGGGGAAGTGAGGAATCAAAGCTAACCCCGACAAGTTCAGAGCCTTCTCCGAGTTCCCTACGCTGAACTCGAAGAAATCCATCCAATCCCTAAACGGGATGCTCGCTTCGTTGTCCCGTTTCGTGGAGAAATATGCTCAGCACGCACTCCTCCTTTTCAAACTCCTCCGCAAGGAGGCCACCTTTGAATGGATGAAGTTATGCGACAAAGCCCTCCTCCACCTAAAACAAGCACTATCAGATCCACCGGTCCTCCCCCGGCCAAATAAAGGGGAAACTCTCTATCTCTATCTCGCCATTGCAACCGAGGCCATCAGCGTTGCCCTCATCCGTGAAACCCCTGATGGGAAGAATCCCATATACTTCACGAGCAATGCTCTCCAAGGGTCGGAGTTTAGATACCCGCAAATTTAAAAGGTGCCCCTCGCCCTCATCAATGCCGCGAGGAGGCTGAGACACTATTATCATACCCCAAATTTTGACCACTAAGATTTCCCATCATTGGGCAAATCATCATCATAATATGGGTAAACCATCATACCTCACCAGTCTCCCTAAAGATGGGTGAGTGTTCACTACTATCAAAAATTAGGGTTTCAAGCCCTCTCTAAGCCTTAGACAAAGGATCAATCAAGAATTAACATGATCTTCAACTTGTCTAACCTCTCAAACATCCACAATGGATCAAGAGGACTCCCACAGCAAGAATCAAGCACAAGGTTGCAACATTTTAAGTGGATTAAGCCTCAAGATCGCCAGTGTCACCAAATTAGGGTTTGGTCGACCCGGGGCCTCCAGATGGAAATTTTCCTCTGGGCATGAGCCAATGCTTCAAAGCATATCCTAAAATACCCCAAGGGACCTCATGGACCCAATCATCAAGTCAATTTAACCTCAGAGGATGCATTCCTCAAAAATCAGGAATTAGGGTTTCTTGACCTAATTCACCCCTAAGTTGACTATTGGGACAAGACATGAGCCAAGACCTCAAGACATGATTTTAGGGTCTCTAATACACCACATTGATCCATTTGCAACAATGGATTAATCCAAGAAGCTTGATCAACCAGTTTCAAATTCATCTGAACCACAATTAGGGTTTCGCGGAAAAAAGTCAACTGTACCTTTGACTTTTGACCAGGACATGCTCCCAAACCCTAGGACATGATTCAATACACCCTATAACACCTATGAAATAAATCCATCAAGTCTGATTTAGGTCAAGGACTTGATTTCATAGAGGATCGCACAGTTTGGAATTCATCTGATAAAAAGTCAACTGTGCCCAAAAGTCAAACTTTGACTTTTTGATTTTTTGATCAATTATGGTTCCCTAACCCTAAAATGATGTTAATGTGTGATTGGAATCATCATTCATCAAGAAAAATCAAGAAAAGTGGGATAACTTGTAAAAGGGATAACCATAAAAAACTTAGAAATTTTCTAAGTTATGGAACAAAGTGGCTAGGGTACCAACTTCCAAGGATCATAACTTGAGATCCAAGCGGCCATTTGGGCTGATCCAAAGATGGATTTGTAGCTCTCATGGCATACTTTAAAAGTGTCAACTACAGCTCATTCCAATTCCTCATGGATTTCAAGTTATGGAATGGCCAAAATCACAAAAATTGAAAATGTCACTTTTTTCCAACACTTAGTGAAATTTTCACTAAGTCAGAATCTGCCTTCACTTTTTTCCAAATGTAGGGGCATTTTTCACTTGGATCCAAACAAACTATGATCACACATATGTTGTATCATATAAGAGCTTTTCAAAATGGCCAAGAACTCCATGGAATTCCACTTGAGCCATGAGATATGACCATGCCAATATGCCTTGCTGCAAACTGTCATGGCAAGGCAGATTTGTGCATTTTGCTCGATTTGCCAAATTTGTTCAAATTAGAAACATGTCTATCCATCTGAACACCTCAGTGAGGGACCAAGGAGGGACAAACACTGATCCTAAGCCTCCCAAGTCTTTGGAACCAAAAGTAGCATGCCAAACCTAGAAATCCCTAAAGAGGGGACAAGACTCCAATTTTGTTTTGGAGCATTCAATGGATGCACCAAGGTGGCATGGACTGAGCCATTTCCAACTGAATTCAGTCAAGACATATCCAAGACCAAGGGAACCAGCAGTCTGTGCTCTAACCTCTAGTCAATGGCTAGAGGAGACTTGAGATTCCAAAATGCAACCATTGGCCAAACCTCTGATGCAGTTACCATTCACTATTGCAGCCAAAACAAATTTGATCTACTATAAATAGAGCTCATTTGTGATTAGTTTGAGTACACCAAAGCCATCAACTAGATGCTTTCCTCAAAATCACCTTCTCACTTCCAATTTTGCCTTCTAAGGCAAGTCACTATGGGGTTTTGAGGAGGATTTGTTTTCTGAAAAAACCACCACCACCATTGGATTCCTTGTGAAATTCTAGGCCAGATGCATATAAATTTTGTCTCCATCCATGGAGAAATGAGAAAGTTATGGCCTTCACGTTTCTGACCAAAATCTTGCCTTGCCTTGCCTTGGGCCAGGCCAAAAAACAAGGCAAGCCTTGTATATTTGTGGTTGTGTTCCAATACACTGATGTATCACCACCCCAGTGGTAAGGCACGCATGCTGCACACAAGAGGTCTGGGGTTCGAATCCCCCTAGCCCCAGATCCTCTTTTTTACCACTTTTACATATTATTTTTAATGATTTGAAAAATTAATAACTCCCTCAATTTTAATTATTTTTTATTGGTTCTTTTTGCAAAAAATCACAAAAATGTTGAAATATTTTATTCCATAAAAAAATCAAATTTATATTATTTATTTAATATAATTAGTATTTTTGTGAATAAATTCATTTTTAATTATTTTTAAACATTTTAAAAGTGAATATTTACCTTGAAAATCAAAACCAAATGAGTTTTAACTCATCTTGTGATTAAAACCTCATTTTTCAAACCTTAAACAAAAATCACAAGTGGTTTATTCAAACTCATTTGGTATTTTTATCATTTTATTGATTTTATTTGAATATTTACTTTTAAAGAAAAACAAAATTAGGGTTTCTTTGATTTCAACCCTCATCAATCATTTTCAAAACCTTTGGGCCTCTTAGTAGAGTGTAAGACCCAATCCTTTGTAAATACAAAACCTTTTTGGGCCTCAGATGTTGTCTAAGTCCCGTTGTATTTTCAAAATCACGGCGCGATCGTCGTCTTTTAAAACTAAACACCGGGCCTCTCCTTGAGTTATAAGACCCATTCATTTTCTTAAAATAAAACACTTTGGGCCTCTAATAGAGTGTAAGACCCAATCCCCCTTTTTGAACTAAAACATTTTTGGGCCTCAGTCATTGTATAAGACCCACTGCGTTTTCAAAAATCTCGGCGCGATCGCCATTTCAAAACGGAAAAACTTTTGGGCCTACCCTCGTGTTATAAGCCCCATTTCCTTTATTTAAAACCTTTAGGCCTCTAATAGAGTGTAATACCCAATCCACTTTTAACCAAAACCATTTTGCGCCTCAGATATTAAATAAGTCCCTCTGTGTTAAAAGAAAAAACCTCGGCACGATCGCCAGTTCAAAATAAAACCTTGGGTCTCTCCTTGAGCTGTAAGCCCCATCACTGGTACAAAAACACTTTGGGCC
This sequence comes from Lathyrus tuberosus, assembly GCA_022829125.1. Taxonomy (NCBI): domain Eukaryota; kingdom Viridiplantae; phylum Streptophyta; class Magnoliopsida; order Fabales; family Fabaceae; genus Lathyrus; species Lathyrus tuberosus. The sequence goes on from JALAZF010000103.1 coordinate 7,330,321, forward strand.
TCTAATAGAGTGTAAGACCCAACCCCCTTGTACATAAAAACTTTGTGGGCCTCACATATGGTATAAGTCCTTCTGTACAGTTTTCAAAACAATGGTGCGATCATCGTTAAAACTTGGGCCTCTCCTTGAGCTGTAAGCCCCAACAAACTTTTCAAAGCACTTTATCCTTTGATTTTGAATATAATATTGTTATCAAAGCTTTCTTTGTTGAACAACTAACAAAACAGCATGGAAGCTCTACAACCGGGTAAGTGTTTATCCGCTTTCATTTATCGCTTTCGTATGTATATAACTGTATTGTGGGGCTGTTTTAGTGTAAGTCTTATTTCACATCCTTTTATATACTTGTCAAATATCAACTGTGTAATACTAGTATAGTTATTTAGAGTTTTCCCCGGCAACTACGTCTAGAACTAGGTAAAGCCTTGTTGGTCACTCTTAAATTCAAACAAAACTAGATCCCCCGTAGGATTCCAGATACAGTCTTCACTTCTCTTGGGTTTAAACAATATGGAACAAAGACAAAGGCAGTATTCTCGATGAACCTTTTCTCAGACTGTCACTCTTAGAAATTGTCAAAGAAACTCTACTCCCAAGAGTTTATCTATTCTCCGTGAATAACATCTCTTGAGTTTCTTCCAAATTCAAGAACTTTCCTGGCTTGATCTATTCTCGGTGAATAGCATGTCTTGAATTTCTCTTGGTTTGGGGACCCACAGGCTTCCTAAAAGCATCTCCGCCTCCTCTTGGGCGTTGTACAAGGACCCTTCGGCTTCTTAGAAGTTGTCATGCCTTCTCTTGGGCTTAATACAAGGACCCTGGAGACCTCTTAAAGGTATAAGATAGAACTTAGTCATCCTTTGCTAGAGCAGTCTTTCCAGCATCAAAACTCCGGCCGTTGTGGGGTTGATACCCATCCCTTAATACCCGTGCCTCCTCTTGGGCATTGTACAAAAGATAAAACTCTAGACTTGGACAGTCTAAGACCCTTGTGTCTCAAAGACATTCTCAAGTTCCCTTCAAACATAGGCAGAAACCCGTTCTCTCTTGTTGAGTCAAAGCCCTTTTTAGCCTCCGTCTTAGGCTTCGTATAAGACAGATAAAAACACTCTCTTGTTGAGTATAAAAGACTCTCTTGTTGAGTCAATTCCCTTTTAGCCTCTATCTCGAGCTTCGTACGAGACAATAAAATACTCTCTTGTTGAGTATAAAAGACTCTCTTGTTGAGTCAATTCCCTTTTAGCCTCTATCTCGGGCTTCGTACGAGATAGCAAAACACTCTCTTGTTGAGTCACTTCCCTTTTAGCCTCCAACTCGGGCTTCGTACGAGATACTAAAAACACTCTCTTGTTGAGTATAAAAGACTCTCTTGATGAGTCAATCCCTTTTTTAGCCTCCGTCTTAGGCTTCGTATAAGACAGATAAAAACACTCTCTTGTTGAGTATAAAAGACTCTCTTGTTGAGTCAAACCTTTTTAGCCTCCGTCTTAGGCTTCATATAAGACAGATAAAAAAGACTCTCTTGTTGAGTCAAATCTTTTAGCCTCCGTCTTGGGCTTCGTACAAGACACATTTAAAAGCACTCTCTTGTTGAGTCACTCACTTGTTAGCACCCTCTTGTTGGGTCAATCGCCTCCTCTTAGGCTTTGTATAAGGAAAACCTCATTTGAGTCAATTAACCTTTTGGCATCAAATCTGTGCCTTGCTCACAGCATACAAACATCAACAACTCCTCTTTAGAGATGACAAATTCTCTCTCATCCAAAACCCTTTAGCTTCACATCTTGGGCTTTGAACAAGATACAAATCACCTTTAGCTTCATGTCTTGGGCTTTGAACAAGACACCAAAATGACCTTTTTCCTCCCATAGAATAGGAGGAACTATGATCGCTCTGATTTCCCTGTTTCGTTAAACGGGAATACGTAGGCATAAGATTGCAAAATCTTAGCGAGCATACTAATCAAAAACCCAAAATCCAGTACCTTCATATATCAATCAAAAGCATCCGACCTAATCCCTTACCAAAAACCTCGCAAATAGTCCAAACATTCTAATCTTAACAAAATAACCGAAGAGGAGCCCACATCTTAATAGCATCTGTAAACCAACAGTTTTGACTGTTTAAACTCAGTTTGCAAGCAGGGTTAATTGGAGACATCTATTTCCCTTCCTTAATCAGCTCAATAGGATAAAAATGAATCGAACTGTAGTACCCAAGCGATCGTGATTCAAGACCACAAAAATCACGCTACAGAAAAAATGGCACCCACCATGAGGCCCTTCTCTTTCTTACAATTTTTGGTAGAAACCTTAAGTTTAGAAAACCCCACAACAAGATGGCGACTTCACTGGGGACTTCGAGATCTTGTTCTCTTCCCATCTCTTAGGAAGAAAACCCTGAGTTCACAAAGTATCACAAAAATGACGACTCTGCTGGGGAGTCATTGTCTGTATAGGATCATAAGACTAAAGGTCTAGGATGATTAAGACAAATATATATACTGCTTTTCCTAATTGATATCTGTGTTTATTTTTCTGCTAATGGGAATGCGTGTGATGGCGCATGTGGAAAGATTGAGTATACACCTAAGATAGGTGATGGCAATACGGGTAATCTTACTGGGAGTGAATTCCAGCTAAGAGTCCCTGGTCGATGATCGGAAAAATAGCAAGTGTACTATTTTTACCGATGTAGTAATAGTTGGGGTTATCCCCAGAATCGATCTCTCGAGGACTGCGTGTAATTGTAAGTGCAGATGTTATTTCAATTAAACAAAAATGCCTTTGGGGGTTTGTTTCTTATAAAAATTATAATAACTATTGAGCAAATAAGCAGAAAGAGTAAAAATGACTTAAACAAATATGAGAAACATGCCACGGCAAGGTGTATGAAATTTCTTATAATAATAACAATCCTTATTTTTCAAAATCATCGCTTAAACCAATCATTACCGGCTCTTAAGAATATTTCTCTCTAATTCCTTAGTAGAAAAACCTTTGGTATTCTCCCTATACCCCAATTCCTTAGCGGTATAGAAAGAATACCAAGCACTTATTTTTATCAAAAGCTTTACGGTTACTATAGGGTATCCCTATTCCTAGGCAATATCTACTATAGTATTATCGTATAAAAAGCGTTAACAGTGGTTTGTCCGACCTAAGGTTAACCATAAATCAAATCCTATTTTCCAATATGGACAAGCATTAAGAATATTATACGATAAACATGATTATGAGAAAGCAGTGAAATTTCTATTGTAACGGGAAAATTGTCATTACAGGGAAAATTAGGGACACCCCCCTGGCATTGGGGAGTTTAGCCTCTCATAGTCTTAAGAACAAAAACAAAAAAAGAAAATTAAAGATAGACATTACAATTTTATCGGAGGAAAACCGATTCTTCAATCGCTTCCGCTCATGAACGATCGTCTTCTCCAAATCTCCTTGATCGCCTCCAACTCCTCTCAATTATTCGTAAAGTCAGAAGTCCCTATTCTTTCTCCAAAAACTAGTCTAAAAAGTCACAATTCACCCCGATCGATTGGAAATACCCAAAGTGCCCCCACAACTTAATATGGGGAGAAAATATGGAAAATTCAGAAAATCAGCGTCAAAGCTGACACGGGCCGTGTCGGCCAACACTGCCGGTCGTGTCAGCTTGCTGGATTTTATAATCGAAATTGTTTCGATCATAACTTTTGATCCGTAAGTCTGTTTTGGTCCCCGTTCGAAGCTCCGGAAAGCTAATGAAGAGAGCTACAAGATAGTACAAACAAGGAACTTGGTTGCCCAATATTTTTCCATGTTTGTTGAATTTTAGGTCCAGACATCCTCTGCTTCATTCCAAAAACTCTTCTAAATCCCCGGAGCTTCCATTTTCTTCACACGAGTCCTTTGGGCTTTTCCACTCAGACCTGGAACCATTGAAAACTACCAAACCAAAGCATAAAATGCAATATAATTGAAATAAAACAAAAAATCATAAAATGCAAGAATTAAATACGACAAGTAAAATTGAATTAAAAAACAAAGAAAAGACAAACAAAGTGCTACCGATTTTATGGATTGATGCCGAATAAGTGACGAAAACATAGTAGAAATGGTGACCGATCAGTCGACCATCAAACTCCGTGGAGACTCCCTTTGCAGATACATTGCCTATACGACTTCGGTTGTTTAAAGTTGTGTGGTCGACTGGGTTATCTGAGAAGCTGAGGTTTTTAGTAGACTGAAACCATTTTGTAGTGCGGAAGCTATCGAAAATAGTTGTCACGCGATACTACCCTCATTTGAGATCACTCTAGGATACACCAGCTCGCTGGCGATCCGCTTGCTGTTGTTATCCCAAGAGGGATCAATGATTTTGCGAACAGGTACAAAAAATCACCAATATAAACCTTTGGGGGGGGGGGGGTAAAGCCTTGTCTTCATGACACCGACCCTTTGACCCCATGTTTTTTCTATGTTTTTGTGTGCTGCATTCATACATTCATTTAAAAAACATTCCAAAAAGAAAATCTTCTCTTCTATTAAGACTCACAAGTATACCTTCAAGGTTCCAAAGTTAGAGGATTTGAGAGGGTTGGCGAGGATGATCACCAACCCTGAGGCTTTCAGAGCCAAGTATGGAGGACTGCTGTCTCTATTAAGGGTCCATGTAATTGACGGAATCATGTCCACGCTAATTTAGTTCTACGATTCGGTTTATCACTGTTTCACATTCCCGGATTATCAGCTAGCACCAACACTGGAGGAGTATTCTCACCTGATTGATCTGCATATCACTGATCAAGCTCCCTTTTCTGGACTGGAAGAAATTCCAAAAGATCAAACCATTGCAAGAGCGATTTATTTGGACGAGTTAGAAGTCAGGACTCACATGACCACTAAGGGTAGCATCCAAGGTTTGCCAGCCCAATTCTTGATAAATAAAGCCCTGTACTTTGCCAGTATAGGGAATGTGACCGCTTTCGAGAGCATCTTTGTTTTGCTCACCTACGGGTTAATTTTGTTTCCCAACATCGATAACTTTGTAGATATCAATGCCATTAAGATATTTTTTATCAGAAACCCCGTACCGACCTTACTCGCAGATGCGTATCATTCTGTACACTTAAGGAATTTATACAGTGGAGGGATGATCACGTACTGTGTACCCTTGCTTTACAAATGGTTCATTTCCTATTTGCCCAAGTCTGCTGCATTTTGGGATCAAAAGAGTACTTTACGTTGGTCGCAGAGAATCATGTCTCTTACCAAATATATCATCGATTGGTACAATCGAATCTATGACGGGATCAGAATCATTGATCGTTGTGGAAATTTCCCAAATATACCCCTTATAGGAACTAAGGGAAGAATCAACTATTATCCAATTCTCGTTCGTCGTCAATTTGGATACCCAATGAGGCATGTCCCGTGGAGTTCTCATCTGGAAGGTCTTTTCTTCAAGGAAGGAGAAAACGACAGGGCACTAAAGACAAAAATAGTGCATGCTTGGAAACACGTTCATAGGAAAGGAAGAGAGTCTCTAGGGAAACCGAAGTGTGTCTCGGTGGAGCCTTATCTCCACTGGGTACAAACTAGAGCTCTCAAGCTGAGGATACCTTACCCTCGTCAGAAATTCTTCCGTTAAGGGACTCTGTCCTTTATTTCATGTCCGACACAGAAAAAATCCAAGTTACTCTCAACAAAGTTCAACAGGAGAGGAGGTCTTGGAGGAACAAGTACCTCATTCTCAATGTAGAGTGTAAGAAACTACAATAACTATTGAAAGATAAAGATGCTCTAATTGAGATTTTAGAGCAACATGCTGTAGAGAATCAGGATGACCAAAGAAGCTTGCTTGCTCCTTTCACTTGGCAAAGGAATGACAACCCGAAAACGGCTGAAGAGCCCGGGTCAAAGAAAAGGAAAGCACCAGAACCAGCACCTGAGTTCTCTTCAGAGAGGACTCAGGATCCATTAGCTTAGACATTTCCTTTTCAGTACTTTGTAATCTACTGTATTTCCATTTCCGCAATCTTTGAATTCAATAAAACGGGGTTTCCCCACAGTTTGATATTTGCAATCTAATTGTCGAAGTTTACTTTGAATAAACAAAATAATAATTAATAAAATCATTGCATATCATTCATCATTCTCGCATAAACGCATTCTTCTTCCTTACGAATCTCACGTTTGTGTCTCGGTTCTTGAGTCAAACTGTCTCATTCGTACAATACTCGGGCCAATCGACAAAAGAAAATGGATGATCTCGAGGAAGAGAACAGAGAGTTGAGAGAAGAAATCGACACTCTGAAAGAAGATCTGCGAAAACTTCATAACAGCATGCAAGCTCTAGCAGAAGTTCAGATGCAACAACAACGGACTGTGATCTCAGAGACCACATCAACGCCCATAGTGGAGAAGTATGATCCTAGGTACAAAATACCGAAAGATCGTCCCTGGGGCATGCCACTCAACTATATCCCGGAAGGATATATCCCGCCGATCATGGAAGATCTGGAAAAATGTGATGTTGTGACATCTTCCCTTTTTCTCTTATCTTCAAAACTCATGAGTGATGTTGTGACATTAGTTTATTCTCAAAAAACTCAACCAATTCTTTTACATAGCAAAAATCATCATTTTCCAATTATGTTTTACACACTTCTTATTCATACTCCAAAATATTTTATTCCACAAAAAAATTAGTTTAATATTATTTATTTAATATAATTAGTATTTTTGTGAATAAATTCCTTTTTAATGTTTTTAAAACATTTTAAAAGTGAATTCTCATATTGAAAATCAAGACCAAATGAATTTTATTTCATCTTGTGATTAAAACATCATTTTTCAAACCCCAACCAAAAATCACAAGTTGCTTATCTGGTATTTTTATCATTTTGTATTGATTTTCTTTTAAGAATTTACTTTTAAAATGATAAAATTAGGATTTCTTCGATTTTCACCATCATAAAACTTTTTCAAACACTCATGGGCCTCTAATAGAGTGTAAGACCCAATCCTTTTTTTTTGACCAAATCGTTTTTGGGCCTCAGTATATTGGATAAGTCCCGATACCGTCAAAAACAAACGGTGCGATCGTCGCCTTTTCAAAACAAAAAACCTTGGGCCTACCCTCAAGTAGTAAGACCCATTTATTTTCTTAAAACTCTTTTGGGCCTCTTAATAGAGTGTAAGATCCAACCCCCTTGTACAAACCATTTTGGACCTCACTTATTGTATAAGTCCCTCTGTACAAGTAAACGGCGCGATCGTCGCCTTTTAAAAAATCAATTGGGCCTCTCTTCGAGCTATAAGACCCATTCAAAACTTTTGGGCCTCTATTAGAGTGTAAGACCCAATCCCCTTTTAACCAAAACATTTTGGGCCTCAGATATTGTATAAGCCACTTCGTGTTAAAAGAAAATCTCGGCGCGATCGCCATTTCAAACGGAAAAACAAACTTTGGGCCTACCCTCGTGTTATAAGCCCCACTCTTTTTCTTTAAACCTTTTGGGCCTCTTGAGAGAGTGTAAGACCCATCCCTTTGTACAAAAAACCATTTTTTGGGCCTCAGTCACTTGTATAAGTCCCTCTGTACAAAACAACAGTGCGCTCACTGATAAAACCCTGGGCCTCTCCTTGAGCTGTAAGCCCCAAAATCTTTCTTTTTCAAAGCACTTTCTCCTTTGATTTTGAATATACTGTTGTTTTTCAATCTTTCTTTGTTAAACAACTAACCAAACAGCATGGAAGCTCTACAACCGAGTAAGTGTTTACACGCTTTCATTTACCGCTTTCATATACATATAACTATATTGTGGGGTTGTTTCGCTGTAAGTCTTCTTTCATAAACTCATATCAACTGTGTAATAATAGTATAGATATTTAGAGTTTCCCCGACAACTACGTCTAGCATTAAGCCCGTTGATCACTCTTAATTAGTCAAAACTAGATCCCCATAGGATTACCAGACATAGTCTTCCCTCCTCTTGGGGTTAAACAATATGGAGATATGAAAGGCAACATTCTCTGTGAACCCTTTCATAGACTGTCACTCGTAGAAGTTGTCAAAGAAACTCTACTCCCCAGAGATGATCTTTTCTCCGTGAATGGCATCTCTTGAGTTTCTTCCAAATTCTCGAACTTTCCTGGCTTGATCTATTCCTCGTGAATGGCCTGTCTTGAATTTCTTGGGGTTTGGGGACCCACAGGCTTCTTAAAAGCACTTGTCAAGAAACTCTATTCCCCAGAGATGATCTTTTCTCCGTGAATGGCATCTCTTGAGTTTCTTCCAAATTCTCGAACTTTCCTGGCTTGATCTATTCCTCGTGAATGGCATGTCTTGAATTTCTCGGGGTTTGGGGACCCATCGGCTTCTTAAAAGCATCGGCCTCCTCTTGGGCATTGTTCAAGGACCCACAGGCTTCCTAAAAGCATCCCCGCCTCCTCTTGGGCGTTGTACAAGGACCCGTCGGCTTCTTAGAAGTATTCACAGCCTCCTCTTAGGCTTCGTATAATGATTCTTCCTCCGGGAATGATAGCCTCCTCTTGGGCTTCATACAAGGACCACTCGGCTTCTTAAAAGTTTCCAGCCTCCTCTTGGGCTTCGTACAAATTGTCCCGACGACCTCCTAGAGGTATAGAAATAGAAATCAGTCATCTTAATAGAGCAGTCTTTCCAAGAGTCTACTACTATTTCTCAAAGCATAGTACAAAAGATGACACTCTAGACTTGGACAGTCTAATTTCCTTGAGTCTCCAAGACATTCTCAAGCACCCTTCAAGAATAGGAAGGAACCCCGTGGACTCGGACAGTCTCAATACCCTTTGGATTTCCCACTTCCTTAAAGAAAAGGAAATAACCCTGATCCTCGAATCAAATCCTTGAGTACAACATTACTCATATAAGAACTGATTTTCTCTTTAAATCTGCATACTGGACCTGTCACTCAACTGAAACAGTCACAATAGCCTCCTCTTGGGCTTTGTACAATGATTCTCCCCAGCGGAGCTAACAATAGCCTCCATCTCGGGCTTCGTACGAGATATAAAAAAACTCTCTTGTTGAGTCAAATAGCCTCCATCTCGGGCTTTATACGAGATACCAAAAGACTCCATCGTCGAGTCAAAACCTTTTAGCCTCTCTCTTGGGCTTCGTACGAGACACACAAAAACTCCCTCTTGTTGGGCCAATAGCCTCCTCTTAGGCTTTGTATAAGAAAACCACTGGTTGATCCAATCAACCTTTTAGCATCAAAGTTGTGCCTCGTTCACAGTACACAAACATCAACAACTTTTTTCCCTTCATCTAATCGCTGTAAGCGGCAAGCCTCTGAATCATCTACATCCATGCCACTGTCCCTCTTTTAGCTTGAAAAATTCCTAAGGAAAGATGGCATTGCTCTAAACTGAGTTAAAGTCTTCCCCTTCAGGTTGGAAATCCCCTATAAAGGAAATTATGGCATTGCCGGATTCACAAATCCCGGTTAAAGTAATTATCCTTTATAAACAGTTGTGACATACAAACCCCTCTTTAGAGATGACAAATTCTCTCTAAAGTCAAACCCTTTTAGCTTCACATCTTGGGCTTTGAACAAGATACAAACCACCTTTAGCTTCACGTCTTGGGCTTTGAACAAGACACCAAAACAACCATTTCTTCCCATAGAATAGGAGGAACTACGACCGCTCTGATTTCCCTGTTTCGGAAAAAAACAGGAATACGTAGGCATAAGATTGAAAGAAAAATCTTAGCGAACACACTAAACAAAAACCCAAAATCCCATACTTTCATATATCTGTCCTAACATCCTAACTGATAGCCTAAAGCACCCCTTTTCAACAAAATAACCTAGGAGAGACCCCGAATCTTTGTAGCATCTGTAAACCAACAGTTTTGACTGTTTAACCTCAGTATGAAAGCAGGGTTAATTGGAGACATCTATTTCCCTTCCTTCATCAGCTTTAATAGGATAAGAAATGAATGGAGTTGTAGTACCAGAGTGATCGTGCTTCGCAACCACATCCAAAAACCACTCGCTACAGAAAAATGGCGACTCTGCTGGGGACGTGTCATTAGGATCTATCTCACCTTTGTAGCGAGATCTTGTTCTCTTCCCATATATTAGGTGGAAACATTAAAAGTGGTGCCCCGTGGGGCCGGTCTTTGTTTCTTTCTGGGATAGGACTCTTTGTTGACGTCACTAGGATCTTAGGTCAAAACCCTTTAAGCGGGGAAGGAACCACAGAATGGTGACTCCGCCGGGAAACCATTTTCTGTCAGGAACTTAAGATTCATAGCTTTTAAAAGGTCTAGGACATTAGGACAAATATATATACTATTTTTCCTAATTGATATCTGTGTTTATTTTTCTGCTAATGGCAATGCGTGTGATGCCGCATGTGGAAAGATTGAGTATACACTTAAGATAAGTGATGGCGACGATGTCGACCATCAACCTCAGTGGAGGCTTCCCAATGCAACCCATTCCCTCTCATAGACAATGGGCCGATTGTGACATCTGAGAAGCTGAGGAGCCAACCCTTTTATAGTGCGGAAGCTATCGGAAATAGTTGTCACGCGATACTACCCTCATTTGAGGCTGATGATCTATTCTCGGTGAATAGCATTTACTCTAAGATTTCATACAGCTCGCTGGCGACCCGCTTGCTGTTTGTTATCCTGGGAGGAGCTGATGATTTTGAGTACAGGTACAAAAAATCACCCTAGTATAAACCTTTGGGGATGGGTAGAGCCTTGACTTCATGACAACGACCCTTTGACCCCATGTTTTTTCTATGTTTTTGTGTGCTGCATTCATGCATTCATTTAAAAAACATTAAAACATTCAAAAAAAAATTTCTCTTCTAGTCTCTCTGTTTTTCAAATTAAACTAGGACTGTGATTGCAAATATCAGAGAAAAGGATTGCGCTAATGGATTTCGGTAGAAGGAGAACTCATAAGTACACCTTCAGGATTCCAAAACTAGAGGATTTAAGAGGTTTGGCGAGGATGATCACAAACGAAGAGGCTTTCAGAGCCAAGTACGGAGCTTTGCTATCTCTACTAAGAGTCCATGTGATTGAGGGAATCATGGATGCGCTCATTCAGTTCTATGATTCGGTCTATCATTGTTTCACATTCCCAGATTACCAGCTAGCACCAACGCTGGAGGAATATTCTCATCTGATTGATCTACACATTACAGATTAAACTCCATTTTCTGTACTGGAAGAAATTCCAAAGAATCAGACCATTGCAAGAGCAATTCATTTGGACGAGTCTGAGGTCAGGACTCACATGACCATTAAGGGTGGCATACAAGGTTTGCCAGCCCAGTTCTTGACAAAGAAAGCCCTGTACTTCGCTAGTATCAGGAACGTGACTGCTTTTGAAAGCATCTTTGTTTTACTCACCTACGGGTTATTTTTGTTGCCCAACATTAAAAACTTCGTCGATATCAACTCCATTAAGGTTTTTCTCATTGGAAACCCTGTGCCGACTTTGCTCGCAGATGCGTATCATTCTGTACACTTAGGGAATTGGTACAGCGGAGGGGAGATCACGTGTTGTGTACCTCTGCTATACAAATGGTTTATCTCCCATTTGCCTAAGTCTGCTGCTTTTTGGGATCACAAGAGTGCCTTACGTTGGTCGCAGAAAATCATGTCTCTCACCAACTCTGACATTGACTGGTGTAATAGGATTTATGACGGAATCAGGATCATTGAACGTTGTGGAAACTTCCCCAACGTACCATGTAACGCCCCGGTTTTGTCTTATTTATTTAATCGAGTTGATTTAATTATTTTTGTTTTATATTATTTTATTCTTGACTTTTATTGGACAATATATTATTTTCATCGTGGTTTATGTTTTATCGCGTTTTGAGAGTATTTGCGAGATATTTGAGTTTAGGGGTAAAATAGTCTTTTAGGGGTTTAGATATTTTATATAAATAGAAAGTGGAGAGAAAATAGAGAGAAAAGAAAGGAAGAGAAAGAAAAGAGAAGATAGAAAGGAAGAGGAAAGAAAAAGGGAGAAAAGAGCAAAATCGACATAACTCCGTTTCAATCACGATTAATCGGGTAAGGGTGAGAAGTTTCAATTATATCTTGCTTGTGTATGTATATGTGTTGTTTGTTGTAATTGTTTTGTTTGTTTCGCAACTTTTCGTATCAATTGGAATTAGGAGCGATTGATAGAAATCGATGTTTTCATGGATGAAATTCGATATAAACTGAGTAGAATACTTGTTGTTAGGTTTGGATCATGTTTTGGTTGTTATAGTATGTTTTGGAAGCGTTTGGGTGGAAGAAATGATGTATTTTGACCCCAAATTACCTATGTTATCGCTGCAGGAAATTCTGAGTTTCGCAGGTTCGCACTGTGAGCCACAACGAAGGAATCAGCGAACGTTCGCTAGCCGTCCGCATTGCGAACGTTAGGTCATTTTTGCTACTGCCACGGTTCGCTGGGAGCTTCGCACTGCGAACGTGACAAATTTTCAGTTTTTGTTTTCTTCATAACTTTTGATCCGTAAATCGGATTCAGGCACGGTCGGATGCGTTGGAAATCTCTTTCAAGGCTCTTTATGATAGTGGAATAGAAACATATGTTCATGCCTTTGATTGATAAGAAAATAAGGAAAAGTGATGTATGTGTGAAAAGTGTGTTTTATGTTTCCACCGTAACTCCCGAATCGAGAGTCCGATTGATGTGGGACTTGAGGCATTAGATAGATAAATTAAGATGCTATTAAATGGTGATGTGATACCATGTGTTAACTAAGAATATTTGGTAGAGGATAATTAGTGATTTGTAGGTTTTGTTGTGTTTGTTTGTGTTTGATGCGATATGTTATCGTCATATAAATGTGGGTCTTTTGTGCTATCTATATGATGTTTATGCATGTGATAATGATGTTGTTATGATGTGTTGTGGGTAGCCTTTGTGGTGTGAATCCCTTGTGGAAGTAATTGTGATTGCATGATTGTTGTGGTTTGTGGTTTGTGATGAAATGCATTGTTTGAAGTGTTTTTCAATGCATGAATAATGATGATGAGATAATTCATATTGTTGAATTGTGGTGATGCATTTGATTGTCATGAGTTCTTGTGTGTCAAGCATCATGATATGAATCTTGTGATGTCGCGTGCCCTAGTGGGTGTGAGCGACGAATCGATTCCAGAGGGAATCTGCTATAACGTCGTATGCCCATGTGGGGTGTGAGCGATGATTATAGACGATCGTGTGCCCGTGTGGGGTGTGAGCGATCGGGTCGTGTGCCCTTGTGGGGTGTGAGCGATCCATAAACATCGTGTGCCCGTGTGGGGTGTGAGCAACGGGGAACATCGTATGCCTGATGGGGAGTTACATTAAGTAACGAGCGATGATTCCAATAGTTCCTGAGTGAACTGGTGATGAGATTGATGGATGGATGGTACCGCATGTGCATTTGTATAGAGTCGTTGTGTCGGTCTCTTTGCATTTGTATAGATCATGAATGGATTGATTATGTGATTATGTGTGGAATTGTGAATTGATTGAGTATGTGTTGAGATTTATGATTGGATTGGTGAATTGATGTGCATATGTAATAAATGCATTGGTTGTGGATAATATGTTTTATGTATAGGCATATGCTATGTGATGTGGTGATGTGTTTCCATATGTCATAACTTTGGTGTGCATTGGGTGTGAATGTGTTATTCTGTTGGTATAATTGATATATGCTATATGTATTGTATGTGATGCTTGTGGTGAGAATAACCGTGTACGTGAATTTATATGTTTTGCATATTATTATGCAATCTTGATTTAGTTGTTATTTCTCACCCTTCTACTGTGGTTTATTGCTCTATGAGGCAATTGCAGATTAGTAGTCTTGGAGGCTTTTGTGAAGATTAGTTCTCCATCCGTTTGTCAGTCAGTCTGCTCTGATACGTAGCACGGGAGTCGGGGAACGCTTTAGTTATATATGTATACATTTGTTGAATATATTTTGTACTACTTTTGTATGTATATTTTGATGTTATAAAATGGCTTACTTTGTAAAAACAAGGCAGTTATGGATCTTTCCGCTTTATTCCATAACTGAACGTTCCTTTTATATGGAAAAAGTTTCCCTTTGAGGTGATTCCATTTTGTGTTATGTATCAAAACTTTGTGAGCAGGGATTGTATTTTCTTTCTGTAAATGTGGCATCCTTGATTCTGTCGGAAAAATAAATTTTTTGTTACTCTGATTTATTTATGTATTATTTATTCGCGATGCGAATTGGGGTGTTACATTAGTGGTATCAGAGCAGGTCGGTCCATCCGGCCAAGTTGTTGAGTCAGTTGGTGTGACAGTTGAATACTGTCGTTGTTGTTTGTCCCTTAGTACGTGATATGTGTGGAAGCACTGTCAGTACTTTCTAGTTTTCTAATCCTTTGTCTTCAGGTGTGAGAATGAGATAAGTGGGGGAGAAGCTGGTACTTCTCCAAGTTGCTTCAGGTGTGGAGCATTGGCTCAGTGTGCCGTTGGTTGCAAGATTGTAAATGTTGTTTGGACATTGTTGTTCCCGATTCCGGAGGGAATGCGGAGGTAAGGATTATGTCGATTAAGGATTTGTGCCTTAGGTAGTGGTGCATGAGATGTAAGGAATACTATTATAGTTTGGTAAAGATGGTTTATGCCCCATCATGATTGTCGGCTGTCTATTGACAAATTGAGGAACTGATCACCCTTAATCTCTTGTTGATAGTAGACGAAATTATGTTGGATGGAATAGACGGGTCTTTCCGGCTTTGATAGTGTGTGCAATGAATTGTTTGGAATTAAGGAAATTATTACAGATTGTTTTGATGAGTCAATGAAGATTCTTATATCTGAAGATGAGGCGGATTAGAGGTTTTGTATATTGGTCAAGTTGGAATGTCTCTGAGGGAGAATGTTTGGGTATTACTAATGGTTGTTCTCAGAGAGTAGAGTGTGAACTTAAATTGGACGAAGGTGAATAGTCAAGGTTATATCTGCTAAGTGAGTAGGACACTTTTTGGAGTCGAGACTAAGGTGTTTGTTATATTTGTGAGGCTAGTGTTCTGGAAATTGGCAGGAAAGCCACAGTAATGGGACGTCAGTTGTGCATGGTTTTTTAGATGTGTTTTGGATGAAACGTTAGTGTGTCGACTCGAAGAGGTCCAGCATGGTTGGTAAGGAAAAAGATGATAGTAGGAGGTTGCATGTTAACCAGTGAGTAGTATGGAAACTTGCGGGTGTGTTCTGGATAACTTGAGTTTTGAATTGTGACGAATCGCAAACGATTTGGAATTCCTTGATGGTATGAGGCTATGGAAATCTTGAGGAAACCCTTAGGTGTGGATGTAATATTTAAGAGTTCTTTTTGGTTGGTTGTTGATACATGTTGGAAATTGTGGAATTGGACGGTTGAATGGGAATGCGAAGATTCGCCGGAGCTTCGCAGTGCGAAGGTCAAGGTGAAGGCTCGCCAGCAGTTCGCAGTGCGAACTTTGTGCCCTTTTTATTCTGCCTTGGTTCGCTGGGGGTTCGCATTGCGAATGAGGAAAGCGACTGCTCGCTGGGAGATTCGCATTGCGAGCATGGCAGATCTTTCCAAATTGTTTCTTTCTTAACTTTGACTTCATTTATCCGATTTAAACGTTCTTTATATCGTTGTGGAGCTATGAAAGGGTTTTACGTTCTAGAAAGCGGAAATATTATTTATGGAATTTGGATTGTTAAGAGAAGAACTTGTGTATGGATTACTAACAGTGGAATAAGGTAACGATTGAGAATAAGTGTCCACTTTCATGAATAGATGACTGGAATGGTTTGGTTGAGTTTGATTGAAATTACAATTGTTTGGAATGTTTGATAAGAATGGTGAATTGTGTGAGTTGAGGCTTTGATCGATTTAATGTGAATGGTTAGGTTTGTTATCCTCGGAATAGGTTGTTATTTACTCGGTTAAGCTTGTATGTGAGTAACCAGTTACCCAGTGGGAAGTTTTGCAAAAGCTTTAAGAATTTATATCTTTTGGAATTTGGTTGGGCATTACAACGTACAGTGATGTTATTTGGTGTTAGTATGTGTCTGTAATGTTTGTGGAGTATATGAAACGTATCTTCTATATTTATTTGGATAAGTTCGTGGTGGTTTTGATTGAGGATATTCGGATCTGTTATAAACTCAGAGGAAGAACAGGTAGAGTGTTTGAGATTGGAATTGCAAGTGTTGAAAAGAGACGAGGTTTTATGCTAAGTTATTCGAGTGAGAATTTTGGTTGAAAAGGGATAGTTTTCTTGGAGATGATATTTCAGATGAGAGTATTGTTATGGGTCCATCGGAAGTAGATGCAGTTCTACAATGAGAGGCTCCGAAGGTGGTTGAGGAGATTAGAATCTTTTTGGACTTTAGTTGGTTATTACTGGAGGTTATGGAAGACTTTGTTAAGTTCGTACTTCTGGTATCTCAGTTGACTTGCAAAGGGTAAGTCGTTTGTTTTGGATGTTCGTTGTGAGTGAGTTTTAGAGAGCGGAAGTAGAAGTTGTCTACGGTTTCAGTTTTGATTCTGTGTGATCCTAATAAACCGGTTGTGAGGTATGGGGATGCTGTAGCGAGCGATTTTGGACGCGGTTCTTAAGCGCTGGTCGCTCTCTACGGTTGAGCTTAAAACTACAGGTCGATTCATTTTTTATCCTATTGTGAGCTGAATAAGGAAGGGAAATAGATGTCTCCAATTAACCCTGCTTGCATACTGAGTTTAAACAGCGGTCTGTTAGGTTACGGATGCTATCAATGTGGGGGGGCTTTTGTACTGGTTATTCGTATTTCGCCAATACGGTTCTTTCTTTCTTTTTTCTAGGTAAAGGGTTTCTGGCGGGGAATAAGGATTAGGATGTTAGGACTGGTGCTTTTGAATTACTGCTTTTAATTGATGGAGATATGGGATTTGGGTTTTTTGTTGATTGCGCTCGCTAAGATCTTTTCTTTCGATCTTATGCCTACGTATTCCCGTTTACCGAAACAGGGAAATCAGAGCGTTCGTAGTTCCTCCTATTCTATGGGAGGAAATTGGTTTTTGGTGTCTTGTTCAAAGCCCAAGACGTGAAGCGAAAGGTGATTTGTATCTTGTTCAAAGCCCAAGATGTGAAGCTAAAAGACCTTGACTTTAGAGAGAATTTGTCATCTCTAAAGAGGGGAGAAGGAGAATTACTTTAACTGGGATACACGGATCCGAGCAATGCCATAATTTCCGAAGAAAGGGTTTTAACCTGAAGGAGAAGACTTTAACTCAGTGTAGAGCAATGCCATCTTTCCTTAGGAATTTCTCATGCTAAAAGAGGGACAGTGGCATGGATATAGATGATCCAGAGGCTTGCCGCTTACATCGATTAGATGAAGGGAAAGGAGTTGTTGATGTTTGTGTACTGCGAACGAGGCACAACTTTGATGCTAAAAGGTCGATTGGATCAACCAGTGGTTTTCTTATACAAAGCCTAAGAGGAGGCTAATTTCCGCTAGGAAAATCATTATACAAAGCCTAAGAGGAGGCTAATTTGTGTCTCGTATAAAGCCCGAGAGAGAGGCTAAAATTTTTTGACCCGGTGGGGCATATCGTTATACAAAGCCTAAGAGGAGGCTAGCAAAGAGTTCGACTCTTGCTTAAGGGATTTATATCTCGTACGAGGCCCGGGATGGAGGCATAAAAAGGGTGATTGACTCAACGAGGGAATCTTTTGTGTCTCATACAAAGCCTGAGAGAGAGGCTAAAAGGCTGTTTTGACTCCACTGGGGAGAATTTTGGTATCTCGTACGAAGCCCGAGATGGAGGCTATTGTAACTGTTTCAGTTGAGTGACAGATCCAATATACTGATTTAAAAGAGAAAATCAGTTCTTATATGAGTAACACTGTACACAGGGATTTAATTTGAGGATCAGGGATATTTCCTTTTCTTTGAGGAAACGGGAAATCCAAAGGGTATTGAGACTATCCGGGTCTGCGGGTTTCCTTCCTATTTAACGAAGGGTGCTTGAGAATGTCTTTGAGACTCAAGGAAGTTAGACTGTCCAAGTCTAGAGTTTTTTTCTTTTGTACTATGCTTTGAGAAACAGTAGTAGACTCTATGAAAGGACTGTTCTATGAGGATGACTAGGTTCTGTTCCTATACCTCTATGAGGTCGTCGGGACAATTTGTACGAAGCCCAAGAGGAGGCTGAAATCTTTTAAGAAGCCGACGGGTCCTTGTACGAAGCCTAAGAGGAGACTATCATTCCCGGAGGAAGAGATCATTATACGAAACCTAAGAGGAGGCTATGAATACTTCTAAGAAGCCGTAGTGTCCTTGAATAATGCCCAAGAGGAGGCCGATGCTTTTAAGAAGCCCGTGGGTCTATCATCTACTTTCCATTAGGAGAGATAACTCTTTTAAAGATAAAAACCACTGGTAAACGTGCGAGGTTTACTATCCAGCGACTTTAAGCTTTGAAAGAGGGTCCCTTAGTTAAGGTCCAAGATTATGACCGTAGTGGGTACCCAAACCCCGAGACATTCAAGGCAAGCTATCCACAAGGAATAGATCAAGTCAGGAAAGTTCGAGAATTTGGAAGAAACTCAAAGATGCCATTCACGGAGAATACATTCATCTTTGGGAATAGAGTTCCTTGACAATTCCTAAGGAGGACAGCCGAAGAGAAGACTGTATCTGGTGCTCCTATTGGGGATCTAGGCGTCTATTTCTACGAATAAGTGAAACGGCGTCACCTAGTTCTAGACGTAGTTGCCGGAGAAACTCGAAATATCTATACTATTATTACACAGTAGATATGAGTTTATGAAAGGAGACTTACAGTGAGCAGCCCCACAATACAGTTTATAATATGAAAGCAGTAAATGAAAGCGATAACCACTTACTCGGTTGTAGTGCTTCCATGCTGTTTGGTTAGTTGTTCAACAAAGAAAGATTAAAAACAACAGTATATTCAAAATCAAAGGATAAAGTGCTTTGAAAAAGAAAGATTTGGGGCTTACAGCTCAAGGAGAGGCCCAGGGTTTTATCAGTGAGCGCACTGTTTGAATTTGTACAGAGGGACTTATACAAGTGACTGGGGCCCAAAAAGGTTTTCTGTACAAAGGGATGGGTCTTACACTCTCTCAAGAGGCCCAAAGTGTTTTAAAGGAAAAGAAATGGGTCTTACTACTCGAGGGTAGGCCCAGATGATTTTTGAAAAGGCGACGATCGCGCCGTTTGTTTTTTTTTTACGGTATCGCGACTTATACAATAAGTGAGGCCCAAAGATAATTTGGTCAAAAAAAGGATTGGGTCTTACACTCTAATAGAGGCCCAAAGTGTTTTGAAAATGATTTATGAGGGTTGAATTAATCCAAAACCCTAATTTGTTTTCAAAAAATGTATTTAATTGAATAAAAATTCAATTAAATTGATCAAAAATTGTTTTACACATGGGAAACAAATTGTGATCTTGGATTAATGCTTCAAAAATTAAGTATTGACCTACAAAACAAATAGAAAGCATTAAAAGTTGCAAAATCATTGTGGAAATAATATTTCAAATGTTAAAAACAATTAAAATATTAATTCTTTGCAAAAATATCAATTATATAAAATAAATAATATTTTTGGGATTTTTTAGGAAAATAAAATATTTTAACATTTTTGTGAATTATTTAAAAAAAGAATCAACTCAAAATCATTAAAACTCAGAGAAAAATTAATTTTTGAATCAATTAAACAAAATCACAAAATTCAAATATTCAAATATATGAAAATGGCGCCAAGAACAACACCAAGAACACGCGCGTTTTTCAGTTTGCCCAGATTTGCATTTTCCATCCAATCTCACTGAATACGTAATTATAACATGCAATCCACATATCATTATGCTCGCCTCAACCTCACGATCATGTCTATGTACTTTAATTTCATTTAAATTAAACACAAAACATGAAATCACGAAGAAACCTCAAGAACCCTAATTTCTGCATGAAGGCTAGGATTTTTGATACACGATTCAAACAATGCAATTAATTGAGGGAAAACATTCCATGCATGATTATGAACATATGGCCAAATTATTGTGCGAGGAAATATGCATAGATTGAGAGATGCCCAAGTTTAGGCTTACCTCCAAGTCGTGACAGCAAGAGCAGATGTGATTTTGAGTTGGAGGTGTTACAGATGAGTTGTGATGATCTGGACAGCTTCCCTACACCATATGGAGTGTGTTTGAACACTTGGATTGAATTGAAATGGACTGGATCAGTTTATGGCATCTCAGCTGCAACTTCACTTCAAACTTGTGTGGATGGCAAGTGATTTTGTGAAATTGATGTTTCAGAAGTTATGTGAGTGTTTGATCAGCTCATATGTGATGTATGTGAGGTGTGTGAGTGATTGGTTTGTGCAGAATTGCTCTCAAACTCAAAACCCGATAGCTACCTTGCTAAGAAAGGCATTTTTGCCAAGAGAAAGAGATTTTGAGGAAAGCATCTGTTAGATGGCTTTGGTGTACTTAAACTGACCACAATTGAGCTCTATTTATAGTAGAGCAAGTTTGTTTTGCAAGGAATAGTGCATGGCAGCTGGTAAGTAGGTTCCCTCAATGTTGGCCAATGGAAATGAAAGTCTCCTCTAGCCATTAACTAGAGGTTAGGGCACAGAGCTTTGGTCCCCTTGGTCTTGGATAAGTCTTGACTGATTTCATATGAGAATGGCTCAGTCCATGCCACCTTGATGGTTCCATTGAATGCCTCATTCCAAATTTGAAGTCTTGTCCCTATTTTGGCAATTTTAGGTTCAACATGTTATTCTTTGTTCCTTGGACCTTGGAGGCTTGGCTCAGTGATTGTCCCCTTTGGATTCAATCCTCTGAGGTGTCCAAGTGGATTGGAGCAAATTCAATTGGCTGATTTTGGCAAATCGAGCCAAAGTGCAAATTCTGCCTTGCTTTGACAGATTTCAGCAAGGCAACTTGCCAATGTTGTATCTCATGATGTAGGTTGAATTTGGCAATGTTCTTGGCCATTTTGGAAAGCTCTTACATGATACAACAACTGTTTGAACAAGTTTGGTTTTGATCTCTTTTGATTCCAAGTGAAAAATCCCCCTACATTTGGCAAAAAGTGAAGCAGAATTCTGACTTAGTGAAAATTTCACTAAGTGTTGGAAAAAGTGACATTTTCACTTTTCAGCCACTTTGATCATTCCATAACTCAAAATCCTTAATGAATTGGAATGACTTGTAGTTGAAGTTTTTGTAGGTGATAATGAGGGCTACAAATCCATCTTTGGATGAGAAAAAATGGCCTTGTGGTTTAGGAGTTATGGTCCTCCAAAGTTGGTACCTTTGCCACTTTATTTTTAACTTAGAAAAATTTCTAAGTTTTATGGTTACCCCTTTTACAAGTTTTCTCACTTTTCTTGATTTTTCTTGATGAATGATGATTCAAATCATACATTAACATCATTTTAGGGTTAAAAATCCATTTTGGTGAAAAATCTCAAAAAGTCAAAGTTGACTTTTGTGCACAGTTGACTTTTTATCAGATGAATTCCAAATTGTGCAATTCTTCAGGAAATCATGTCCTTGACCTAAATCAAACTTGATGGACATGTTCCATGGGTGTCATAGGGTATATTCAATCATGTATTAGGGTTTGGGAGCATGTCTTGGTCAAAAGTCAAAGTTATAGTTGACTTTTCTCTTAAAACCCTAATTGTGGTGCAGATGAAATTGAGACTTGTTGCTCAAGCTTCTTGGATCAATCCATTGTTCCAAATGGATCAATATGGTATATTAGAGACCCTCAAATCATGTCTTGAGGTCTTGGCTCATGGTTTGTCCCAAAAGTCAACTTAGGGGTGAATTAGGTCAAGAAACCCTAATTCCTGATTTTTGATGAATGCATCCCCTGAGGCAAAATTGACTTGATGCATGGGTTCATGAGGTTCCATGAAGTATATTAGGTCATGTTTTGGATCATTGCCTTGTGCCCAGATGAAAATTTCCATCTGGAGGCCCTGGTCGACCAAAACCCTAATTTGGTGACACTGTCGATCTTGAGACTTGATCCACCTAGAAGGGAGCAGCCTTGTGCTTAATCCTTGAAGTGGGAGTCCTTTTTTATCCATTGTGTATGTTTGAGAGATTAGACAAGTTGAAGATCATGTCATTTCTTGATTGATCCTTTGTCTAAGCACTCAGAGAGGGCTTGAAACCCTAATTTTGATTGTATTGGATGCTCACCCATCTTTGGGGAGACTGATGAAGCATGATGGTTCATCCATATTATGATGATGATTTTCACAATGATGGGAAATCTAAGTGGTCAAAATTTGGGGTATTACAGATGCCCCTATTTAATCTTCTTGGACCCGAAGGTATGAATGACGAAGGGATTCGGGCATTCGGGGTGCAAGAGGATTAAATATCGGAATATCCGAAATTTTGATGGTGGTTATGAATGGTAGCTTACGCATTCATCTTCTTTAGCTAAGCAATGATGCTTAGAAAAGGTAACTTCCCCTCGATCCTGGTCTTCAGCCAAGGAACTGGTCTCAGTTTTCTTTTGAAATAAACCTCCCCTCGATCCTGGTTTCCTACCAAGGAACTGGTCTTAGTTTCTGATTGTAAACTTCCCCTCGATCATGGTTTCCTACCAAGGAACTGGTCTTAGTTTCTTTTGTCAATAAACTTTACTGACAAGGGACGCTATTCGTAGCGGCTTTCCTCAAACTTCTCGCCGAATTTTCCTGGGGAGATGCCATTTGAGTGGAAAAAGTTTTGATGTCAGACTTGCTGGGGAACCCAGTCGTCTGAGTTGTAGAGTTGTACAAACTTCTCTGTTGGAGACGCCATTTGTTTCTACTGGGGAAAGCGAGTCTCTTGAGAGACCGTTTTTATTTGGGATCTTTCATCATACTTTTCTCGGGATCTTCCCGGAGAAACGCCATATGATGGGGTCCAATTTTGAGGTGTCGATGACCTTTTCATCAACGACTTTTCGGAGAAATACTGATGTACTGCCGAATCTCTGATCACGAGGCTTTCTCTGTGGATTTTCCTTAATCCGGGAAACCAAGGATATCATCTTCAATGGCGAAGAGTGACATTTGTTGAAGGTTCTCTGATCTTTCAGAGGTTCAAGTTATCAAAGTGGCCAAGTGCCGACTCTGATCTAAAGATACACTGGTGGCGAGATTGTGCAGACGCAACACTTCATGACGAGGAAAGAACTGACAAACTCGATTGAGAAAACTGTTTATCACTAGGGGACAAGACCGACTCAAGTGATAGTGATGCAATATGAAATGTGAATGCAAATAAAAAATGCATGATGTATGTATGTATATGCTGACAAAACAGACGCGACATACAGATGAACACAATTGGATACTCGGCCATCGCGGGGCATATAGAGATATCGCTGGTTCAAGATAGCAATTCCACCTTGCTTAGGAGACATAGCTCACGCGGGGAGCTATGTTGATCGGGCTTAAGAGATGAGAACTCGGCCGAGGCGTGTCAGACGAAACAAGGTCTCTGACACAGTTGATCCCTTCATTCAGGCATACTGGCTTAGAAGGAGTACTTTGATTCTGCACTTTGAAGTTCGCTTACTTCGGGAGAAGCAATCGATGTTCTTCTGATGTTCAACAGTCAAAAGAAATTGCCATCTTTATTTTAAAAGCAGAAAAAGTTTTAACAAGTAAATTCATTTTTGTTTTATTTCAAGAATCGCTGATTAAGTTTAAACAACGTCGTTCTGTAAAGCTAAAACAAGTTAAGAATTACAAACAAAAGCACAAAGGCTTAAATTTTATTGATAAGATGGAGATCAGCCAAACGCGTGATTCCAAAGAGTATATACAAAGTTTGAAAATGGTAATTTACAGGGAAAAGGGCTACGTTGAAACATAACGACCACTATCCTTCTACCAACTTTGAATTCGGGACATCCCGAGCTTCTGTCGAAGATGACCTTTGACTGGAGATTTCCTCCGATAGGTGATGCTGTAACTGCTGCTGAGGGACTTGCCTCTGTTGAACATAGTTACTTGCCATTATCCCTAATTTTTGCCTGGATTGTACTATGAGATTTCCAATCCATCGGGATGATTCTTTTTTTTCATGTCTCTAACTTTTGCCTGGACCGCCCTTTCGGGTTTTCAATCCACCGAGACGTTTTTTTTTTTTTTAGTTTTAGGCGAAGTATTTCTTGACTACATCAACATTCGTGGGGTAGGCAAATTCCTCTCCGTCCATGGTTGCAAGTCTCAAGGCGCCGCCTGAGAAAGCTTTCGTGACCACATAGGGGCCATCATAATTCGGGGTCCATTTGCCCCGAGAGTCAGTGAGAAATGATTGTATCTTCTTGAGCACGAGGTCTCCTTTCCTGAAAACACGAGGTCAGACCTTTTTGTCGAACGCCCTCTTCATTCTCTGTTGATACAACTGACCGTGGCATAGTGCCGTGATTCTCTTTTCTTCGATCAAGTTCAGTTCGTCGTGTCGACTTTGACACCATTCAGCTTCGGTGAGCTTAGCTTCCATCAATACCCAGATTGATGGGATCTCTACTTCTATGGGGAGAACTGCCTCCATGCCATATATTAGAGAGAAAGGGGTAGCCCCTGTTGAAGTGCGGACAGATGTGCGATAACCATGAAGAGCAAAAGGTAACATCTCGTGCCAGTCTTTATAGGTTACAACCATCTTTTGAACGATCTTCTTGATGTTCTTGTTAGCCGCTTCTACCGCTCCGTTCATCTTGGGTCGGTAGGGAGATGAGTTATGGTGTTCGATCTTGAACTCTGCACACAACTCTTTCATCATCTTATTGTTCAAGTTAGATCCATTATCAGTAATGATCTCGCTTGGAACACCGTAACGGCAGATGATATTGTTTTTTATAAATCGGACCACCACTTGTCGGGTTACATTGGCGAATGACGCTGCTTCGACCCACTTGGTGAAATAGTCAATGGCTACTAGGATGAACCGATGTCCGTTTGAAGCCTTGGGCTCAATCATACCAATCATATCGATTCCCCATATGGAAAATGGCCACGGGGAAGAAAGAACTTTGAGATGTGATGGCGGTACATGAATTTTGTCGGAGTATATCTGACACTTGTGACACCTCCTCATGTACTTGTAGCAGTCGGATTCCATGGTCAACCAATAATACCCGGCCCTGAGAATTTTTATCGCCATTGTGTGTCTGTTGGCATGAGTGCCAAAGGATCCTTCATGAATTTCTTTCATGAGCATGTCTGCTTCTGGTCTATCGACGCATCGGAGCAAGACCATGTCAAAATTTCTCTTATAAAGAGTGTCACCGCTCAGGAAGAAGTTTCCAGCCAATCTTCTGAGGGTTTTCCTATCTTTTCTGAGTGCCCCAGATGGGTACTCTTGTTTCTGAAGGAAGCATTTGATATCGTGATACCAAGGTCTGTCGTCTATGACTGCTTCAATCGCGAAGATGTAAGCGGGCCGTTCAAGGCGCATGATGTCGATCTTAGGTACGTCATTCCATCGACCTACACTAATCATGGAAGAGAGAGTGGCTAATGCATCAGCCATGTGATTCTCATCACGAGGGATGTGATGAAAGTCGACTCTGTTGAAGAAGGGTAACAACCTCCTTGCATAGTCTTTGTAAGGAATCAATCCTGATTGGTATGTGTTCCAATCTCCTTTTATCTGGTTAATAACTAGCGCTGAGTTGCCGTATACGTCCAAGTTTTTGATCCTTAAATCAATTGCTTCTTCGAGACCCATGATACATGCTTCGTATTCGGCCTCGTTGTTCGTACATTTGAACGTAAGTCTGGCAGTGAAAGGAATGTGGGAACCCTGAGGGGTAACAATGATTGCCCCAATTCCGTTTCCATAATGATTGACTGCTCCGTCAAAGATAAGTCCCCACTGGGAACCTGGTTCTGGCCCTTCACTGGGTAGCGGTTCATCGCAATCTTTCATCTTTAGATACATGACATCTTCGTCTGGGAAGTCAAACCCGATTGATTCCTGATCGTCAATCGGTTGATGAGCCAAATGATCGGCTAAAATACTTCCTTTAACGGCTTTCTGAGCATGGTACTCTATGTCATATTCGGATAGTAACATCTGCCAACGGGCAATCCTTCCCGTGAGAGCAGGTTTTTCGAAAACGTACTTGATTGGATCCATTTCGGAGACCAACTAAGTAGTATGACGAATCATGTACTGGCGAAGACGTTTGGCTGCCCAAGCCAAAGCGCAACAAGTTTTCTCGAGCATCGTGTACCGAGTTTCGCAGTCGGTGAATTTCTTGCTTAGATAGTAAATGGCAGACTCTTTCCTTTTAGTTTCGTCTTGTTGGCCAAGTACACATCCCATTGAGTCCTCTAGGACTGTGAGGTAAATGATTAGTGGTCTTCCTTCCACTGGAGGTGATAGAATCGGAGGATTCAACAGATATTCCTTAATACTGTCGAAGGCGGTTTGGCAATCTTCTGACCAAACGCAATCCTGGTTCTTTTTCAATAACTTGAAAATCGGCGCACAAGTGGCGGTCATAAGGAATATGAATCTGGAGATGTAGTTCAAACGTCCCAAGAATCCTCTGACTTGTTTTTCAGTTTTCGGAGAAGGCATTTCTTGAATGGCCTTGACCTTGTCAGGATCAACCTCAATTCCTTTCTGGCTGACGATGAACCCTAGCAGTTTCCCTGAACGGACACCGAAGGTGCACTTGTTGGGATTCAAGCGGAGCTTGAATTTTCTTAGACGTTCGAACAATTTTGACAGATGTTCAACGTGCTCATCCTCTGTTCTTGATTTTTCAATCAAATCATCGACATATACCTCGATTTCTTTGTGTATCATGTCATGAAACAGAGTAGTCATGGCCCTTTGATAGGTTGCCCCGGCGTTCTTCAAACCGAACGGCATTACCTTGTAACAAAAGGTACCCCATGGGGTAATGAACGAAGTTTTCTCCATGTCTTTCGGCGCCATTTTGATCTGGTTATAGCCCGAGAATCCATCCATGAAGGAGAAAACTTTGAACTTTGTTGTACTGTCTACCAGCATGTCAATGTACGGTAAAGGAAAGTCGTCCTTTGGACTTGCCTTGTTTAGATCTCTGTAATCAACACACATTCTGACCTTTCTATCCTTTTTGGGAACGGGTACGATGTTGGCTAACCATTGAGGATATTCAGATGTAGCGAGGAAACCCGCGTCGATCTGTTTCTGTACCTCCTCTTTGATTTTGATGGCCATGTCCGGGTGAGTCCGTCTCAACCTTTTCTTTACTGGCGGACATTCCGATCTCAACGGTAAGTGATGTTCCACGATGCTGGTATCCAACCCTGGCATATCCTGATAGGACCAAGCGAATACATCGGGGAATTCTTTGAGAAGCTTTATCAAACTTTCTTTGACAGTTGGACTGAGCAGTGCTCCGATCCTGATTTCTTTTCTCTCTTTTTCTGAACCCAAGTTTACCGTTTCCAACGGTTCTTTGTGAGGTTCAATGGACCTTTCCTCTTGTCTGAGTAGTCGGGAGATCTCTTCTGGAATTTGGTCGTCATTTTCTTCTTCAGCCTCGAATACCGGGAACTCAAAGTTGGAAGAAGGCATTGGATCGTATGTTTCAACGGGGTATAAAACAAGCAATCTGCATGACGTGATGATTCGTGTTTAGAAAAGATAGAGAAAATGCAAGTGTGTGCAGTGTTTTGATTTTACTGCTTGTTTTTATTATTGAATATTTTTTAGGATTACCATTTTCTGAAAAAGCAAAAAGAGAAAACAGCAATTAATGCGGAAATTACAGAACGACGTTATTTTATTAATGAACAAGTCGAATCTTGAAACTACAGCCCTATAAAACAAAACTCTGTCGCTTTGGGCGAAGCGAAGAGGGAAATTTACAGAAAGCGAGCCCTATCAAAACATCCGTTTCACCTGGGCAGGGTGAAAGGTTAAAGATGGCAATTACTTTGACTGACGAATGACCTTCGGAACCTCGACGGCAACCCATTGGCGGCGAACTCCTCGGTGACTCACAAAGTCTGGCACCTTCCTTGATTTGTCTTCAGAAATGACGCTGATTTCTGGTGGAGCAGGATCATTGGAATCTGTTTCCCAGGCAGAATTGTCGTAGGAGGATTCCTCTGTTGCATTTTGCATAGCATTGGTGCTCTCAGCTGTATCTCCCCATCCAGTTGGTTGGATATCTTTGAGCCTGATACGAGAGCTCTCAGGAGCAGTGTACTTGACCATAAAGTCGTATTTTCCACTTGGTTGTCCTAAAGTGTCCCAAACTTTTTTGGAACTAGAGAAGTCATCCCTCTCGATGACGTTGACCTCGGGAAAAGCATAATTGATGAATTCAAGTCCTGCAAACGTTGCGAATTCATCTTCATGTTGAGTAGTTTCCGAATGACCTGAGTGTTGATCCCATGACATGGTGGGGATACAGGTATTCTGTTCAATGACGCTCAGCTGAGTTTCATTACCGGCTGACTTTCTTGCCCCAAGTTTCCTGGGTAAGGCTGCCATATTGGCAGACCATTCATCGGGCCATAGTAATTGTGATCAAAGTTTTCTTTCATCAGAGTGTCTTCCTCTAATGAATTTGGCGGAGCACGGCATCCTTCCGGATCACAATCTCCGTAGATCATTTTGACATCTGATCTTGGTATAAATCTC
Organism: Lathyrus tuberosus; assembly: GCA_022829125.1. Lineage (NCBI taxonomy): Eukaryota > Viridiplantae > Streptophyta > Magnoliopsida > Fabales > Fabaceae > Lathyrus > Lathyrus tuberosus. Next base: position 7,359,048 of record JALAZF010000103.1, read on the forward strand.
GAACTTTCTGGAGGAAAGCAAAAAGGCATAGGCACCTCTTCCTGAGACATATAGCCGTCCTTGTTAAGGTAGGACTTCCACTCTTCATCCGTGTCAGAGGGATCTTCCTCATTGATAGCATGAACTGTCTGAGACACTGGGTGAAGAAAACCTCCATTGTGGAAGAAGTTTTGAAGGGGATGAAGACTTTCATCATTGGCGGCCATCTGGGTACAGGTTGCAGAAAAACCAAGACCCTTCTTTGTTTTATTGTCAATAGGAATGACAAGCCGTCCCTATCCTGTCGTATCGGTACTCTCGACCGCTTTGATAGCATCTTTGTATGAAGAAATTGAAGTTCCTTCTTCAGATTGATCGTCCTTGCTCACCGATAGCGCTTGGAACTGAGTTCCAATAATCTCCTCGGGTTCCACACAAGTAGATGATGATAGGTTACTCACAAGCAAGGCTTGTTCCCCACAAACTGTGACAAGTTGATCGTTCTTGACGAACTTTAGCTTTTGGTGGAGGGTTGAAGTAACCGCTCCAGCCTGATGTATCCAAGGTCTTCCTAATAAACAACTGTATGTTTCCCGGATGTCCATGACCTGGAAAGTGATTTGGAGAGTGTGAGGACCAATAGTTATGGGAAGATTAACTTCGCCGATAACTATTTTTCTGGATCCGTCGAATGCTTTGACGATGACCTCGCTGACTTTCATCGGAGGGCCCTTAAATGATAATTGCGTCAAAGTGGACTTCGGCATAACATTCAGGGCTGACCCTGTGTCTACCAGTACGTTGGCTAAAGCATCGCCCTGGCAGTTAACTGTAATGTTGAGCGCCATGTTATGACGGCGACCCTCTTCAGGTAATTCCTCATCACTAAATCCTAAATTATTGCAGGAAGTGATGTTAGAGACAATGCTATCGAATTGTCTGATTGTTACATCCTGTTCCACAAAGGCTTGTTCCAAGACTTTCTGTAGAGCCTCTCTGTGTGCTTCTGAACTGAGTAACAGTGATAATACTGAGATCTTTGAAGGAGTCTGTAATAGTTGATCGACAATGTTATATTCACTCCTTTGGATGAGCTTTAGCATCTCATCTTTGTCTTTTGAAAAGTCGGGATTACCAGATTGACTGACTGGTGGATCAGGAATTTCTACCTGAAGTTCCTTTTCTTTGTTGGATTCTCCAACCCCTCGGTTGAAGATTCGACCGCTCTGTGTTACACGACTGATGTCTGCAATATTCACGACGGAGGGTAATGGAATTTCCTTTCCATTCTCGATTATTGTAGCACCGTATTTGTAAGGGAACGCCTTAGCTGATTCATACGGTAATGGCCCCGGCAGATAGATGACTATGGGAACCTTCTGATTTTTCTGACCATCATAAGTAACCTCAATCCGTTCCCGGTTGGGAACTCTAGATTCGTCAAGTAGAGGGACGATGGCAAAAACATCCCTGATCTGGTGATGACCAGAGATCGTGACAACATCCTCAACTTGATCGGCAAGGTAGTTCGACGACCAAATGATGGGTCCTGAACCTGGATATGGACGAATTTCTCCGTGATCGATCTGACCCTGAAGAGCTGCTCTCACAAGGTAACACCCTTGGTTACTGTCATAGTTGTGTGGTGGCACCTGGCCACGCCCACTTTGAATACAATGTAACCTTACTAGGTTACCTTCCATTGAGCGGACATCCTGACTTTGACGACGAGTAGGATTCCTGTTATTGATACTAATCTGCTGAGTATCTTCGTCTATATAGATTAGCATCCACCAGTGATTTAACAAGTGCTGAAGTGCCTCCTAGACAAGGGTACAACCTCGATCGTTTTCGCAACCCGCTTTACAGTTTTGATAATCATGTGATATTAAGAATCCGAGTCGGACCTGCTCAGCATGTAACTCTACCAGGTTGGTATTCATCACGCGAATGTCAAAGATTTGAACCATGTTGATTTGATAGGAGTTCCTATCATGGTAGTCTTGGATCCATCCAAGATCCATCTGACGCTGGAGGGCCTCTTGTATGAAAGAGCATCCCTGTTTGTTTACCGAGCAAATCAGACAGGAACTGTAATCGTGCCGCGGCAGATTATGATACTGGCTTTGCCTTGAGTGCATCGCCACCAAGTTGACATTCATCACACGGATGTCGTGGTTTTGAATGACGTTGGAATTCGTGTAAACCATGTTAACTCCATGAACTCGGTGCTCTTGGATCCATCCAAGATCCATTTGTTCCTGTAGAGCTGATTGCACTACAGAACACCCCTGGTTATCTTTAGAGCAGATATCACACTGGTGATAATTATGAGGTGGCACATGGCCATATCCACTCTGTCTATAATGTATCTTGACCAGATTGGTCCCCAATAAGAGTACATCGTGAATTTGATAGACATTGTTAGTCTCTTTCTCAATCAGATTGACTGCAGCTTTCTCATGTTGAGGCAGCGGGTTCGTGAGAACATTGGGATTCATATCTTTGAAAGATAAGAGCCCGCTCCTAACAAGCTTTTTCACGTCGGATTTGAAATTGAGACAAGTCTCAATGTTATGCCCTGAACCTCCTTGATGATAAGGGCATGTTTGATCCACCTTAAACCAGAAAGGCAGATTTTCCGGAACTGAAAGGGGAGACTTAGTCTAGATGTGCCCCTTAGCCAGCAGTAACGGAAACAGCTTTGCGTACGTTACATGTATAGGATCAAATCCTAGTGGCCGTGTTGTACGGTTGTTATTATATGGAGGACGAGCCTGCTGAAGAGGCTGTTGTGTCCTTTGTTGATCAGGCTGGCTCTGCGCAACCTGAGGTTGATACATAGGAACAGGCGCGGGGCCGATAGCAGGAGTAACAGCTGCTACTGGCTGATAACGACGCCTTTGCTTTCCGAGAGAGATATTCCCAATATCTTGCTCTTTTTTCTTAGGGAGAGCACTACCGTATTTTTTAGTACCGCTCGTCGATCCAGTGTCTTTTACCAAACGTCCTTCTCGGACGGCTTCCTCAAGACGTACACCCATGCCGACCATTTTGGTGAAATCACTGGGTGCACTGGCAACCATTCGGTCATAGTAAAATGAGCTTAAGGTCTTTAAGAATATTTTTGTCATCTCTTTTTCCTCAAGAGGTGGACAAATTTGAGCGGAAATTTCACGCCACCTTTGAGCATACTCCTTAAAGGTTTCCTTTTCCTTTTGCGACATTGATCTGAGTTGATCTCTGTCGGGTGCCATGTCCAAATTGTACTTGTATTGTTGGACGAAGGCAGTACCAAGATCTCTGAAAGTACTGATCGTGGCACGGTTTAAACCCATCTACCATTTGAGTACGGCACCGGTTAAACTATCTTGGAAGTAGTGAATCAGCAGGTCCTGATTCTCCGTCTGAGCTGACATCCGCCGAGCGTACATCACCAGATGGCTCTGAGGGCAAGAGTTACCCTTGTATTTTTCAAAGTCGGGCACTTGGAACTTGTGCGGGACTTTCACATTTGGGACCAAGCAGAGGTCTACGGCGTCCTTTCCAAATAGATCCTGACCGCGAATGGCTTGCAGCTCTTTCTGCATTTCCAAGAACTGTTCCTGGAATTCCTCCATTCTGTCAAACATAGATTCCTTCTTACCAGAAGGTGTCTGTGGAATCTGTCCTTCCGGGACAGTGTGCACCACAGGGGGTGGTACCGTGACTACGACAGTAAGTCTTGGCGCCTCTCGAAGTTTGTAACCTTCAGGAGTCTTGAGTATGCCCCTGGCATCTTCGTTTTCCCGAAGTTTGTAACCTTCAGGCCCAGCGGCTTCTGTTGCGATTCCCTGATCTTCAGTGATCGGCGGAACATATCCTTCCGGGATATAGTTAACAGGCATGCCCCAAGGACGATCTTTCGGTATCTGATACCTAGGATCATACTTTTCTATGATGGGCGTTGAGGTGATCTCTGAGATCACAGTTCTTTGTAGCTGAGCTTCTGCCATGGCTTGCATGTCGTTACGAAGCTTTCTCATATCCTCTCTCAGAGTGTCGATCTCTTCTTTTAACTCTCTGTTTTCTTCCTCAAGATCATCCATCTTTTTCTGACGATTGGCCCGAGTATTATACGAATGAGACAGTTTGATTCTAGAATCGAGACACAAACGTGAGATTCGTAGGTAAGGAGAATACGCGATGTGAGAATGATGAATGCAATGATTATATTAATTGTTTTTAGGTTTAATTAAAATAAACTTCGACAATTAGATTGCAAATATCAAACAGTGGGGAAACCCCTTTTTATTGAAATTCAAAGGATTACAGAAATGGAAATACAGTAGATTACAAAGTGCAGAAACAGAAACCTAAACTAATGGGTCCAGAGTCCTCTCTGAGGAGAAACCGGGTGCTGACTCTGATATCTTCCTTTTCTTTGACCGGGGCTCTTGGGCCGTTGTCGAATTGTCATTCCTTTGCCAAGTGAAAGGAGTGAGCAAATTCCTTTGGTCATCTTGATTCTCTACAGCATGTTGCTCCAAAATTTCAATCAGAACATCTTTCTCTTTTAGTAGTTGCTGTATTTGGATACACTCTACGTCGAGGGTGCGGTACTTGTTCTTCCAAGACCTTCTTTCCTTTTGAACTTTGATGAGAGTAACCTGAAGCCTTTCAGTTTCCGTCATGAAGTACATGACAATTTCCCTCGGCGGAAGAATTCCGTAACGAGGATAAGGCATCTTTAGCTTGAGAGCTCTAGTTTGTACCCAATGGAGATAAGGCTCCACCGAGACACAGTCCAGTTTTCCCAGAGACTCTCGTCCTTTCTTATGAACATGTTTCCAAGCTTGCACTATTTCCATCTTTAGTGCTTTGTCACTTTCTCCTTCTTTGAAGAAAAGACCTTCCAGATGAACACCCAGTGGGATGTGTCTCATCGGGTATCCAAATTGACGAAGAACCAATATCGGATGATAGTTGATTCCTCCTTTAGTTCCTATGAGGGGTACGCTGGGGAAGTTTCCACAACGGTCAATGATTCTGATTCCCTCATAAATCCTATTACACCAATCTATATCAGAGTTGGTGAGGGACATGATCTTCTGCGACCAACGTAAGACACACTTGCAATCCCAAAAAGCAGCAGACTTGGGCAAGTGCGAGATAAACCATTTGTAGAGCAAAGGTACACAGCATGTGATCTCCCCTCCGCTGTACAAATTTCCCAAGTGTACAGAATGATACGCATCTTCGAGCAAAGTCGGCACAGGGTTTCCAATGAGAAAACCCTTAATAGCGTTGATATCGACGAAATTATTGATGTTGGGAAACAAAAATAACCCGTAGGTGAGCAAGACAAAGATGCTTTCAAAAGCAGTCCCGTTCCCTATACTAGCGAAGTACAGAGCTTTCTTTATCAAGAACTGGGCTGGCAAACCTTGGATGCCACCCTTAGTAGTCATTTGAGTCCTGACCTCAGACTCGTCCAAATGAATTGCTCTTGCAATAGTCTGATTCTTTGGAATTTCTTCCAGTCCAGAAAATGGAGCTCGATCTGTGATATGTAAATCAGTGAGATGAGAATACTCCTCCAGCGTTGGTGCCAACTGGTAATCCGGGAATGTGAAATAATGATAAACCAGATCGTAGAACTGAATGAGCGCGTCCATGATCCCCTTAATCACATGGACTCTTAACAGTGGTAGCAAACCACCGTGCTTGGCTCTAAAAGCCTCTGGGTTAACGATCATCCTCGCTAACTTTCTCAAATCCCCTAGTTTTGGAACCTTGAAGGTATACTGGTGAGTTCTCCTTCTACCGAAATCCATTAATGCAATCCTTTTCTCTGATATTTGCAATCACAGTCTTAGCTTAATTTGAAAAACAGAGAGACTAGAAGAGAAATTTTTTAGAATGTTTTAATGTTTTATTAAATGAATGCATGAATGCAGCACACAAAAACATAGAAAAAACATGGGGTCAAAGGGTCGTTGTCATGAAGTCAAGGCTCTACCCATCCCCAAAGGTTTATACTAGGGTGATTTTTGTACCTGTACTCATTATCATCAGCTCCTCCCAGGAAGGCAGACAATAAGCGGATTGCCAGCGAGTTGTGTGCAATCTTAGAGTAAGTGCTATTCACCGAGAATAGATCACCAGCCTCAAATGAGGGTAGTATCGCGTAACAGCTATTTCCGATAGCTTCCGCACTACGAAAAAGGTTGGCTTTTCTTAAGTGTATACTCAATCTCACCACATGCGGCATCACACGCATTCCCAGTAGCAGAAAAATAAACACGTATAGCAATTAGGAAAAGCAGTATATATATTTGTCCTAATCATCCTAGACTTATAAAGCTATGAATCTTAAGTTCCTGACAGAAATGGGTTCCCCAGCGGAAGCCCCAATTTGTGGTTCCCTGCCTAAGAGATGGACCAGCATAGGTCAATCTTTCTCTTCGGTAGAGTTCCCATTTTCCGTAGAAAACGAGGATGATGCCCTAAGGCAGAAAAGGAGACTCCCCAGCAGAGTCGCCATTTGTGTAATTTTTCACACAAGAGAAATAGAAAGTCAGTGAAAGGCCCCACGGTGGGCGCCACTTTTCTGTAGCGAGCGATTTTGGACGCGGTTCTTAAGCGCTGGTCTCTCTCTGCGGTTGAGCTTAAAACTACAGGTCGATTCATTTTTTATCCTATTGTGAGCTGAATAAGGAAGGGAAATAGATGTCTCCAATTAACCCTGCTTGCATACTGAGTTTAAACAGCGGTCTGTTAAGTTACGGATGCTATCAATGTGGGGGGGCTTTTGTACTGGTTATTCGTATTTCGCCAATACGGTTCTTTCTTTCTTTTTTCTAGGTAAAGGGTTTCTGGCGGGGAATAAGGATTAGGATGTTAGGACTGGTGCTTTTGAATTACTGCTTTTAATTGATGGAGATATAGGATTTGGGTTTTTTGTTGATTGCGCTCGCTAAGATCTTTTCTTTCGATCTTATGCCTACGTATTCTCGTTTACCGAAACAGGGAAATCAGAGCGTTCGTAGTTCCTCCTATTCTATGGGAGGAAATTGGTTTTTGGTGTCTTGTTCAAAGCCCAAGACGTGAAGCGAAAGGTGATTTGTATCTTGTTCAAAGCCCAAGATGTAAAGCTAAAAGACCTCGACTTTAGAGAGAATTTGTCATCTCTAAAGAGGGGAGAAGGAGAATTACTTTAACTGGGATACGCGGATCCGAGCAATGCCATAATTTCCGAAGAAAGGGTTTTAACCTGAAGGAGAAGACTTTAACTCAGTGTAGAGCAATGCCATCTTTCCTTAGGAATTTCTCATGCTAAAAGAGGGACAGTGGCATGGATATAGATGATCCAGAGGCTTGCCGCTTACACCGATTAGATGAAGGGAAAGGAGTTGTTGATGTTTGTGTACTGCGAACGAGGCACAACTTTGATGCTAAAAGGTCGATTGGATCAACCAGTGGTTTTCTTATACAAAGCCTAAGAGGAGGCTAATTTCCGCTAGGAAAATCATTATACAAAGCCTAAGAGGAGGCTAATTTGTGTCTCGTATAAAGCCCGAGAGAGAGGCTAAAAGTTTTTGACCCGGTGGGGCATATCGTTATACAAAGCCTAAGAGGAGGCTAGCAAAGAGTTCGACTCTTGCTTAAGGGATTTATATCTCGTACGAGGCCCGAGATGGAGGCAAAAAAAGGGTGATTGACTCAACGAGGGAATCTTTTGTGTCTCATACAAAGCCTGAGAGAGAGGCTAAAAGGCTGTTTTGACTCCACTGGGGAGAATTTTGGTATCTCGTACGAAGCCCGAGATGGAGGCTATTGTAACTGTTTCAGTTGAGTGACAGATCCAATATACTGATTTAAAAGAGAAAATTAGTTCTTATATGAGTAACACTGTACACAGGGATTTAATTTGAGGATCAGGGATATTTCCTTTTCTTTGAGGAAACGGGAAATCCAAAGGGTATTGAGATTATCCGAGTCTGCAGGTTTCCTTCCTATTTAACGAAGGGTGCTTGAGAATGTCTTTGAGACTCAAGGAAGTTAGACTGTCCAAGTCTAGAGTTTTTTTCTTTTGTACTATGCTTTGAGAAACAGTAGTAGACACTATTAAAGGACTGTTCTATGAGGATGACTAGGTTCTGTTCCTATACCTCTATGAGGTCGTCGGGACAATTTGTACGAAGCCCAAGAGGAGGCTGGAATCTTTTAAGAAGTCGATGGGTCCTTGTACGAAGCCCAAGAGGAGGCTATCATTCCCGGAGGAAGAGATCATTATACAAAGCCTAAGAGGAGGCTATGAATACTTCTAAGAAGCCGTAGTGTCCTTGAATAATGCCCAAGGGGAGGCCGATGCTTTTAAGAAGCCCGTGGGTCTATCATCTCCTTTCCATTAAGAGAGATAACTCTTTTAAAGATAAAAACCACTGGTAAACGTGCGAGGTTTACTATCCAGCGACTTTAAGCTTTGAAAGAGGGTCCCTTAGTTAAGGTCCAAGATTATGACCGTAGTGGGTACCCAAACCCCGAGACATTCAAGGCAAGCTATCCACAAGGAATAGATCAAGTCAGGAAAGTTCGAGAATTTGGAAGAAACTCAAAGATGCCATTCACGGAGAATACATTCATCTTTGGGAATAGAGTTCCTTGACAATTCCTAAGGAGGACAGCCGAAGAGAAGACTGTATCTGGTGCTCCTATTGGGGATCTAGGCGTCTATTTCTACGAATAAGTGAAACGGCGTCACCTAGTTCTAGACGTAGTTGCCGGGGAAACTCGAAATATCTATACTATTATTACACAGTAGATATGAGTTTATGAAAGGAGACTTACAGTGAGCAGCCCCACAATACAGTTTATAATATGAAAGCAGTAAATGAAAGCGATAACCACTTACTCGGTTGTAGTGCTTCCATGCTGTTTGGTTAGTTGTTCAACAAAGAAAGATTAAAAACAACAGTATATTCAAAATCAAAGGATAAAGTGCTTTGAAAAAGAAAGATTTGGGGCTTACAGCTCAAGGAGAGGCCCAGGGTTTTATCAGTGAGCGCACTGTTTGAATTTGTACAGAGGGACTTATACAAGTGACTGGGGCCCAAAAAGGTTTTCTGTACAAAGGGATGGGTCTTACACTCTCTCAAGAGGCCCAAAGTGTTTTAAAGAAAAAGAAATGGGTCTTACTACTCGAGGGTAGGCCCAGATGATTTTTGAAAAGGCGACGATCGCGCCGTTTATTTTTTTTTACGGTATCGGGACTTATACAATAAGTGAGGCCCAAAGATAATTTGGTCAAAAAAAGGATTGGGTCTTACACTCTAATAGAGGCCCAAAGTGTTTTGAAAATGATTTATGAGGGTTGAATTAATCCAAAACCCTAATTTGTTTTCAAAAAATGTATTTAATTGAATAAAAATTCAATTAAATTGATCAAAAATTGTTTTACACATGGGAAACAAATTGTGATCTTGGATTAATGCTTCAAAAATTAAGTATTGACCTACAAAACAAATAGAAAGCATTAAAAGTTGCAAAATCATTGTGGAAATAATATTTCAAATGTTAAAAACAATTAAAATATTAATTCTTTGCAAAAATATCAATTATATAAAATAAATAATATTTTTGGGATTTTTTGGGAAAATAAAATATTTTAACATTTTTGTGAATTATTAAAAAAAAGAATCAACTCAAAATCATTAAAACTCATAGAGAAATTAATTTTTGAATCAATTAAACAAAATCACAAAATTCAAATATTCAAATATATGAAAATGGCGCCAAGAACAACACCTAGAACACGCGCGTTTTTCAGTTTGCCCATATTTGCATTTTCCATCCAATCTCACTGAATACGTAATTATAACATGCAATCCATATATCATTATGCTCGCCTCAACCTCACGATCATGTCTATGTACTTTAATTTCATTTAAATTAAACACAAAACATGAAATCACGAAGAAACCTCAAGAACCCTAATTTCTGCATGAAGGCTAGGATTTTTGATACACGATTCAAACAATGCAATTAATTGAGGGAAAACATTCCATGCATAATTATGAACATATGGCCAAATTATTATGCGAGGAAATATGCATAGATTGAGAGATGCCCAAGTTTAGGCTTACCTCCAAGTCGTGACAGCAAGAGCAGATGTGATTTTGAGTTGGAGGTGTTACAGATGAGTTGTGATGATTTGGACAGCTTCCCTACACCATATGGAGTGTGTTTGAACACTTGGATTGAATTGAAATGGACTGGATCAGTTTATGGCATCTCAGCTGCAACTTCACTTCAAACTTGTGTGGATGGCAAGTGATTTTGTGAAATTGATGTTTCAGAAGTTATGTGAGTGTTTGATCAGCTCATATGTGATGTATGTGAGGTGTGTGAGTGATTGGTTTGTGCAGAATTGCTCTCAAACTCAAAACCCGATAGCTACCTTGCTAAGAAAGGCATTTTTACCAAGAGAAAGAGATTTTGAGGAAAGCATCTGTTAGATGGCTTTGGTGTACTTAAACTAACCACAATTGAGCTCTATTTATAGTAGAGCAAGTTTGTTTTGCAAGGAATAGTGCATGGCAGCTGGTAAGTAGGTTCCCTCAATGTTGGCCAATGGAAATGAAAGTCTCCTCTAGCCATTGACTAGAGGTTAGGGCACAGAGCTTTGGTCCCCTTGGTCTTGGATAAGTCTTGACAGATTTCATATGAGAATGGCTCAGTCCATGCCACCTTGATGGTTCCATTGAATGCCTCATTCCAAATTTGAAGTCTTGTCCCTATTTTGGCAATTCTAGGTTCAACATGCTATTCTTTGTTCCTTGGACCTTGGAGGCTTGGCTCAGTGATTGTCCCCTTTGGATTCAATCCTCTGAGGTGTCCAAGTGGATTGGAGCAATTGCAATTGGCTGATTTTGGCAAATCGAGCCAAAGTGCAAATTCTGCCTTGCTTTGACAGATTTCAGCAAGGCAACTTGCCAATGTTGTATCTCATGATGTAGGTTGAATTTGGCAATGTTCTTGGCCATTTTGGAAAGCTCTTACATGATACAACAACTGTTTGAACAAGTTTGGTTTTGATCTCTTTTGATTCCAAGTGAAAAATCCCCCTACATTTGGCAAAAAGTGAAGCAGAATTCTGACTTAGTGAAAATTTCACTAAGTGTTGGAAAAAGTGACATTTTCACTTTTCAGCCACTTTGATCATTCCATAACTCAAAATCCTTAATGAATTGGAATGACTTGTAGTTAAAGTTTTTGTAGGTGATAATGAGGGCTACAAATCCATCTTTGGATGAGAAAAAATGGCCTTGTGGTTTAGGAGTTATGGTCCTCCAAAGTTGGTACCTTTGCCACTTTATTTTTAACTTAGAAAAATTTCTAAGTTTTATGGTTACCCCTTTTACAAGTTATCTCACTTTTCTTGATTTTTCTTGATGAATGATGATTCAAATCATACATTAACATCATTTTAGGGTTAAAAATCCATTTTGGTGAAAAATTTCAAAAAGTCAAAGTTGACTTTTGTGCACAGTTGACTTTTTATCAGATGAATTCCAAACTGTGCAATTCTTCAGGAAATCATGTCCTTGACCTAAATCAAACTTGATGGACATGTTCCATGGGTGTCATAGGGTATATTCAATCATGTATTAGGGTTTGGGAGTATGTCTTGGTCAAAAGTCAAAGTTACAGTTGACTTTTCTCTTAAAACCCTAATTGTGGTGCAGATGAAATTGAGACTTGTTGCTCAAGCTTCTTGGATCAATCCATTGTTCCAAATGGATCAATATGGTATATTAGAGACCCTCAAATCATGTCTTGAGGTTTTGGCTCATGGTTTGTCCCAAAAGTCAACTTAGGGGTGAATTAGGTCAAGAAACCCTAATTCCTGATTTTTTATGAATGCATCCCCTGAGGCAAAATTGACTTGATGCATGGGTTCATGAGGTTCCATGAAGTATATTAGGTCATGTTTTGGATCATTGCCTTGTGCCCAGATGAAAATTTCCATCTGGAGGCCCTGGTCGACCAAAACCCTAATTTGGTGACACTGTCGATCTTGAGACTTGATCCACCTAGAAGGGAGCAGCCTTGTGCTTAATCCTTGAAGTGGGAGTCCTTTTTTATCCATTGTGGATGTTTGAGAGATTAGACAAGTTAAAGATCATGTCATTTCTTGATTGATCCTTTGTCTAAGCACTCAGAGAGGGCTTGAAACCCTAATTTTGATTGTATTGGATGCTCACCCATCTTTGGGGAGACTGATGAAGCATGATGGTTCATCCATATTGTGATGATGATTTTCACAATGATGGGAAATCTAAGTGGTCAAAATTTGGGGTATTACAGATGCGTCTATGATGAGTTTAGTCTGTGGTTAATGCAAGAGGGTAAAGTCGTGGCTTATGCTTTACGACAATTGAGGATTTATAAAAGGATCTATACTATTTTGGATTTGGAATTGGTTGTGGTTGTATTATGTTGGAATATTTGGAGGTATTATCTTTATGGTTCTAGGTTCAAGTGTTTGGTAATCACAAGGATATTGGGTACTTGTTTGGTTTGAAGGAATAGAGTATGAGACAATAAGAATGGTTAGAATTTGGGATGAGTTATGACTTTGGCTCGAATTATCCTATTGGGGAAAAGCTGAGGCTGTGCCTGAAAAGTTAAGTCGAAAGTTGTTATGCATGTCTGTTTTGATGGTCAGAGAATTAAGATTGTTTGAGCAGTTCAGAGACTTGTGTCTGGTGTGTGGGATATTACAGGAGAGTGTGAGGTTAGGTATATAAAAAGTGAACAATGATTTTTTGGTCAATATGAGAAAGAGTTAGACTTTGGACGTAAGACTGGTAGTTTTGATGGTTACGAGTAATCAAAGTGCGCAGCGAAAGCGTGATGTGGCACATTTTGTATTTGCGTGTGTGACTTGTAAGAATTCATAAGTTGAACATTGGGAACATGTAGGATTGGTAAGATTATTGGACGTTTCAATATGGAAGTGTTAGGCGATAGGCTTAAATATTAATCAGGTACTAATATGTAGTTGAGTGTTTTTGTCGTATGTTCGATTGGGGAATCGTAGCATTGTTGTAATGTTGTTGTATGACAAGGATGTTGGTATCATGGTTATGTAGAGGTTGTTGAAACGATGTTGGGTCGTGGAACATTATGTTCTTGTTGTGTTTCGGTTCGACAGTGAACCTGTGTGTGTTCGTAACTTGGGTATTCTTTGAGTTGTGTGTTGGTCGTCAAGTGCATTGTATGGGCTTTGCATCTTGTCGTTGTAGTTGTCATCGTTGTCGTGTCGTTGTTGTGGGTGCTGTTAGCAAGGTGGTTTGTCATTTTGTGTTATTTGTGGTGTGCCTTTGGTTGGCCTGTTAGTTTGCTAGTCGGATACGAGAGTCGTGTTTGGAGTTGTTCGTCTCAGTATATTTTCGAGGACGAAAATGTCTAAGTGAGGGAGAATTGTAATGCCCCGGTTTTGTCTTATTTATTTAATCGAGTCGATTTAATTATTTTTGTTTTATATTATTTTATTCTTCACTTTTATTGGACAATATATTATTTTCATCGTGGTTTATGTTTTATCGCGTTTTGAGAGCGTTTGCTAGATATTTGAGTTGAGGGGTAAAATAGTCTTTTAGGGGTTTAGATATTTTATATAAATAGAAAGTGGAGAGAAAATAGAGAGAAAAGAAAGGAAGAGAAAGAAAAGAGAAGATAGAAAGGAAGAGGAAAGAAAAAGGGAGAAAAGTGCAAAATCGGCATAACTCTGTTTCAATCGCGATTAGTAAGGGTGAGAAGTTTCAATTATATCTTGCTTGTGTATGTATATGTGTTGTTTGTTGTAATTGTTTTGTTTGTTTTGCAACTTTTTGTATCGATTGGAATTAGGAGCGATTGATAGAAATTGATGTTTTCATGGATGAAATTCGATATAAACTGAGTAGAATACTTGTTGTTAGGTTTGGATCATGTTTTGGTTGTTATAGTATGTTTTGGAAGCGTTTGGGTGGAAGAAATGATGTATTTTGACCCCAAATGACCTATGTTATCGCTGCTGGAAATTCTGAGTTTCGCAGGTTCGCACTGCGAGCCACAGCGAAGGAATCAGCGAATGTTCGCTAGCCGTTCGCATTGCGAACGTTAGGTCATTTTTGCTACTGCCACGGTTCGCTGGGAGCTTCGCACTGCGAACGTGACAAATTTTCAGTTTTTGTTTTCTTCATAACTTTTGATCCGTAAATCGGATTGAGGCACGGTCGGATGCGTTGGAAAGATCTTTCAATGCTCTTTATGATAGTGGAATAGAAACATATGTTCATGCCTTGTATTGATAAGAAAATAAGGAAAAGTGATGTTTTTGTGAAAAGTGTGTTTTATGTTTCCACCGTAACTCCCGAATCGAGAGTCCGATTGATGTGGGACTATAGGCATTAGATAGATAAATTAAGATGCTATTAAATGGTGATGTGATACCATGTGTTAACTAAGAATATTTGGTATAGGATAATTAGTGATTTGTAGGTTTTGTTGTGTTTGTTTGTGTTTGATGCGATATGTTATCGTCATATAAATGTGGGTCTTTTGTGCTATCTATATGATGTTGATGCATGTGATAATGATGTTGTTATGATGTGTTGTGGGTAGCATTTGTGGTGTGAACCCCTTGTGGAAGTAATTGTGATTGCATGATTGTTGTGGTTTGTGGTTTGTGATGAAATGCATTGTTTGAAGTGTTTTCAATGCATGAATAATGATGATGAGATAATTCATATTGTTGAATTGTGGTGATGCATTTGATTGTCATGAGTTCTTGTGTTTCAAGCATCATGATATGAATCTTGTGATGTCGTGTGCCCTAGTGGGTGTGAGCGACGAATCGATTCCAGAGGGAATCCGCTATAACGTCGTGTGCCCGTGTGGGGTGTGAGTGATCGGGTCGTGTGCCTGTGTGGGGTGTGAGCGATCGGGTCGTGTGCCCGTGTGGGGTGTGACCGATCTATAAACGTCGTGTGCCCGTGTGGGGTGTGAGCGACGGGGAACATCGTATGCCTGGCGGGGAGTTACATTAAGTAACGAGCGATGATTCCAATAGTTCCTGAGCGAACTGGTGATGAGATTGATGGATGGATGGTACCGCGTGTGCATTTCCATAGAGTCGTTGTGTTGGTCTCTTTGCATTTGTTTAGATCATGAATGGATTGATTATGTGATTATGTGTGGAATTGTGAATTGATTGAGTATGTGTTGAGATTTATGATTGGATTGGTGAATTGATGTGCATATGTGATAAATGCATTGGTTGTGGATAATATGTTTTATGTATAGGCATATGCTATGTGATGTGGTGATGTGTTTCCATATGTCATAACTTTGGTGTGCATTGGGTGTGAATGTGTTATTCTGTTGGTATAATTGATATATGCTATATGTATTGTATGTGATGCTTGTGGTGAGAATAACCGTGTACGTGAATTTATATGTTTTGCATATTATTATGCAATCTTGATTTAGTTGTTATTTCTCACCCTTCTGCTATGGTTTATTGCTCTATGAGGCAATTGCAGATTAGTAGTCTTGGAGGCTTTTGTGAAGATTAGTTCTCCATCCGTTTGTCAGTCTGTCTGCTCTGATACGTAGCACGGGAGTCGGGGAACGCTTTAGTTATATATGTATACATTTGTTGAATATATTTTGTACTACTTTTGTATGTATATTTTGATGTTATAAAATGACTTACTTTGTAAAAACAAGGCAGTTATGGATCTTTCCGCTTTATTCCATAACTGAACATTCCTTTTATATGGAAAAAGTTTCCCTTTGAGGTGATTCCATTTTGTGTTATGTATCAAAACTTTGTGAGCTGGGATTGTATTTTCTTTCTGTAAATGTGGCATCCTTGATTCTGTCGAAAAAATAAATTTTTTGTTACTCTGATTTATTTATGTATTATTTATTCGCGATGGGAATTGGGGTGTTACATTAGTGGTATCAGAGCAGGTCGGTCCGTCCGGCCAAGTTGTTGAGTCAGTTGGTGTGACAGTTGAATACTGTCGTTGTTGTTTGTCCCTTAGTACGTGATATGTGTGGAAGCATTGTCAGTATTTTCTAGTTTTATAATCCTTTGTCTTCAGGTGTGAGAATGAGATAAGTGGGGGAGAAGCTGGTACTTCTCCAAGTTGCTTCAGGTGTGGAGCATTGGCTCAGTGTGCCGTTGGTTGCAAGATTGTAAGTGTTGTTTGGACATTGTTGTTCCCGATTCCGGAGGGAATGCGGAGGTAAGGTTTATGTCGATTAAGGATTTGTGCCTTAGGTAGTGGTGCATGAGATGTAAGGAATACTATTATAGTTTGGTAAAGATGGTTTATGCCCCATCATGATTGTCGGCTGTCTATTGACAAATTGAGGAACTGATCACCCTTAATCTCTTGTTGATAGTAGACAAAATTATGTTGGATGGAATAGACGGGTCTTTCCGGCTTTGATAGTGTGTGCAATGAATTGTTTGGAATTAAGGAAATTATTACAGATTGTTTTGATGAGTCAATGAAGATTCTTATATCTGAAGATGAGGCGGATTAGAGGTTTTGTATATTGGTCAAGTTGGAATGTCTCTGAGGGAGAATGTTTGGGTATTACTAATGGTTGTTCTCAGAGAGTAGAGTGTGAACTTAAATTGGACGAAGGTGAATAGTCGAGGTTATATCTGTTAAGTGAGTAGGACACTTTTTGGAGTCGAGACTAAGGTGTTTGTTATATTTGTGAGGCTAGTGTTCTGGAAATTGGCAGGAAAGCCACAGTAATGGGACGTCAGTTGTGCATGGTTTTTTAGATGTGTTTTGGATGAAACGTTAGTGTGTCGACTCGAAGAGGTCCAGCATGGTTGGTAAGGAAAAAGATGATAGTAGGAGGTTGCATGTTAACCAGTGAGTAGTATGGAAACTTGCGGGTGTGTTCTGGATAACTTGAGTTTTGAATTGTGACGAATCGCAAACGATTTGGAATTCCTTGATGGTATGAGGCTATGGAAATCTTGAGGAAACCCTTAGGTGTGGATGTAATATTTAAGAGTTCTTTTTGGTTGGTTGTTGATACATGTTGGAAATTGTGGAATTGGACGGTTGAATGGGAATGCGAAGATTCGCCGGAGCTTCGCAGTGTGAAGGTCAAGGCGAAGGCTCGCCAGCAGTTCGCATGCGAACTTTGTGCCTTTTTCTTCTGCCTTGGTTCGCTGGGGGTTCGCATTGCGAATGAGGAAAGCGACTGCTCGCTGGGAGATTCGCATTGCGAGCATGGCAGATCTTTCCAAATTGTTTCTTTCTTAACTTTGGCTTCGTTTATCCGATTTAAACGTTCTTTATATCGTTGTGGAGCTATGAAAGGGTTTTACGTTCTGGAAAGCGGAAATATTATTTATGGAATTTGGATTGTTAAGAGAAGAACTTGTGTATGGATTACTAACAGTGGAATAAGGTAACGATTGAGAATAAGTGTCCACTTTCATGAATAGATGACTGGAATGGTTTGGTTGAGTTTGATTGAAATTACAATTGTTTGGAATGTTTGATAAGAATGGTGAATTGTGTGAGTTGAGGCTTTGATCGATTTAATGTGACTGGTTAGGTTTGTTATCCTCGGAATAGGTTGTTATTTACTCGGTTAAGCTTGTATGTGAGTAACCAGTTACCCAGTGGGAAGTTTTGCAAAAGCTTTAAGAATTTATATCTTTTGGAATTTGGTTGGGCATTACAACGTACAGTGATGTTATTTGGTGTTAGTATGTGTCTGTAATGTTTGTGGAGTATATGAAACGTATCTTCTATATTTATTTGGATAAGTTCGTGGTGGTTTTGATTGAGGATATTCGGATCTGTTATAAACTCAGAGGAAGAACAGGTAGAGTGTTTGAGATTAGAATTGCAAGTGTTGAAAAGAGACGAGGTTTTATGCTAAGTTATTCGAGTGAGAATTTTGGTTAAAAAGGGATAGTTTTCTTGGAGATGTTATTTCATATGAGAGTATTGTTATAGATCCATCGGAAGTAGATGCAGTTCTACAATGAGAGGCTCCGAAGGTGGTTGAGGAGATTAGAATCTTTTTGGACTTTAGTTGGTTATTACTGGAGGTTATGGAAGACTTTGTTAAGTTCGTACTTCTAGTATCTCAGTTGACTTGCAAAGGGTAAGTCGTTTGTTTTGGATGTTCGTTGTGAGTGAGTTTTAGAGAGCGGAAGTAGAAGTTGTCTACGGTTTCAGTTTTGATTCTGTGTGATCCTAATAAACCGGTTGTGAGGTATGGGGATGCGTCTATGATGAGTTTAGTCTGTGGTTAATGCAAGAGGGTAAAGTCGTGGCTTATGCTTTACGACAATTGAGGATTTATAAAAGGATCTATACTATTTTGGATTTGGAATTGGTTGCGGTTGTATTGTGTTGGAATATTTGGAGGTATTATCTTTATGGTTCTAGGTTCAAGTGTTTGGTAATCACAAGGATATTGGGTACTTGTTTGGTTTGAGGGAATAGAGTATGAGACAACAAGAATGGTTAGAATTTGGGATGAGTTATGACTTTGGCTCGAATTATCCTATTGGGGAAAAGCTGAGGCTGTGCCTGAAAAGTTAAGTCGAAAGTTGTTATGCATGTCTGTTTTGATGGTCAGAGAATTAAGATTGTTTGAGCAGTTCGGAGACTTGTGTCTGGTGTGTGGGATATTACAGGAGAGTGTGAGGTTGGGTATATAAAAAGTGAACAGTGATTTTTTGGTGAATATGAGAAAGAGTTAGACTTTGGACGTGAGACTGGTAGTTTTGATGGTTACGAGTAATCAAAGTGCGCAGCGGAAGCGTGATGTGGCACATTTTGTATTTGCGTGTGTGACTTGTAAGAATTCATAAGTTGAACATTGGGAACATGTAGGATTGGTAAGATTATTGGACGTTTCAGTATGGAAGTGTTAGGCGATAGGCTTAAATATTAATCAGGTACTAATATGTAGTTGAGTGTTTTTGTCGTATGTTCGATTGGGGAATCGTAGCATTGTTGTAATGTTGTTGTATGACAAGGATGTTGGTATCATGGTTATGTAGAGGTTGTTGAAACGATGTTGGGTCGTGGGACTTTATGTTCTTGTTGTGTTTCGGTTCGAGAGTGAACCTGTGTGTGTTTGTAACTTGGGTATTCTTTGAGTTGTGTGTTGGTCGTCAAGTGCATTGTATGGGCTTTGCATCTTGTCGTTGTAGTTGTCATCGTTGTCGTGTCGTTGTTGTGGGTGCTGTTAGCAAGGTGGTTTGTCATTTTGTGTTATTTGTGGTGTGCCTTTGGTTGGCCTGTTAGTTTTCTAGTCGGATACGAGAGTCGTGTTTGGAGTTGTTCGTCTCAGTATATTTTCGAGGACGAAAATGTCTAAGTGGGGGAGAATTGTAACGCCCCGGCTTTGTCTTATTTATTTAATCGAGTCGATTTAATTATTTTTGTTTTATATTATTTTATTCTTGACTTTTATTGGACAATATATTATTTTCATCGTGGTTTATGTTTTATCGCGTTTTGAGAGCGTTTACGAGATATTTGAGTTGAGGGGTAAAATAGTCTTTTAGGGGTTTAGATATTTTATATAAATAGAAAGTGGAGAGAAAATAGAGAGAAAAGAAAGGAAGAGAAAGAAAAGAGAAGATAGAAAGGAAGAGGAAAGAAAAAGGGAGAAAAGAGCAAAATCGACATAACTCCGTTTCAATCGCGATCAATCGGGTAAGGATGAGAAGTTTCAATTATATCTTGCTTGTGTATGTATATGTGTTGTTTGTTGTAATTGTTTTGTTTGTTTTGCAACTTTTCGTATCGATTGGAATTAGGAGCGATTGATAGAAATCGATGTTTTCATGGATGAAATTCAATATAAACTGAGTATAATACTTGTTGTTAGGTTTGGATCATGTTTTGGTTGTTATAGTATGTTTTGGAAGCGTTTGGGTGGAAGAAATGATGTATTTTGACCCCAAATGACCTATGTTATCGCTGCTGGAAATTCTGAGTTTCGCAGGTTCGCACTGCGAGCCACAGTGAAGGAATCAGCGAACGTTCGCTAGCCGTTCGCATTGCGAACGTTAGGTCATTTTTGCTACTGCCACGGTTCGCTGGGAGCTTCGCACTGCGAACGTGACAAATTTTCAGTTTTTGTTTTCTTCATAACTTTTGATCCGTAAATCGGATTGAGGCACGGTCGGATGCGTTGGAAAGATCTTTCAATGCTCTTTATGATAGTGGAATAGAAACATATGTTCATGCCTTTGATTGATAAGAAAATAAGGAAAAGTGATGTATTTGTGAAAAGTGTGTTTTATGTTTCCACCGTAACTCCCGAATCGAGAGTCCGATTGATGTGGGACTTGAGGCATTAGATAGATAAATTAAGATGCTATTAAATGGTGATGTGATACCATGTGTTAACTAAGAATATTTGGTAGAGGATAATTAGTGATTTGTAGGTTTTGTTGTGTTTGTTTGTGTTTGATGCGATATGTTATCGTCATATAAATGTGGGTCTTTTGTGTTATCTATATGATGTTGATGCATGTGATAATGATGTTGTTATGATGTGTTGTGGGTAGCCTTTGTGGTGTGAATCCCTTGTGGAAGTAATTGTGATTGCATGATTGTTGTGGTTTGTGGTTTGTGATGAAATGCATTGTTTGAAGTGTTTTCAATGCATGAATAATGATGATGAGATAATTCATATTGTTGAATTGTGGTGATGCATTTGATTGTCATAAGTTCTTGTGTGTCAAGCATCATGATATGCATCTTGTGATGTCGTGTGCCCTAGTGGGTGTGAGCGACGAATCGATTCCAGAGGGAATCCGCTATAACGTCGTGCGCCCGTGTGGGGTGTGAGCGATGATTATAGACGATCGTGTGCCTGTGTGGGGTGTGAGCGATCGGGTCGTGTGCCTGTGTGGGGTGTGAGCGATCGGGTCGTGTGCCCGTGTGGGGTGTGACCGATCCATAAACGTCGTGTGTCCGTGTGGGGTGTGAGCGACGGGGAACATCGTATGCCTGACGGGGAGTTACATTAAGTAACGAGCGATGATTCCAATAGTTCCTGAACGAACTGGTGATGAGATTGATGGATGGATGGTACCGCGTGTGCATTTCCATAGAGTCGTTGTGTCGGTCTCTTTGCATTTGTATAGATCATGAATGGATTGATTATGTGATTATGTGTGGAATTGTGAATTGATTGAGTATGTGTTGAGATTTATGATTGGATTGGTGAATTGATGTGCATATGTGATAAATGCATTGGTTGTGGATAATATGTTTTATGTATAGGCATATGCTATGTGATGTGGTGATGTGTTTCCATATGTCATAACTTTGGTGTGCATTGGGTGTGAATGTGTTATTCTGTTGGTATAATTGATATATGCTATATGTATTGTATGTGATACTTGTGGTGAGAATAACCGTGTACGTGAATTTATATGTTTTGCATATTATTATGCAATCTTGATTTAGTTGTTATTTCTCACCCTTCTGCTATGGTTTATTGCTCTATGAGGCAATTGCAGATTAGTAGTCTTGGAGGCTTTTGTGAAGATTAGTTCTCCATCCGTTTGTCAGTCTGTCTGCTCTGATACGTAGCACGGGAGTCGGGGAACGCTTTAGTTATATATGTATACATTTGTTGAATATATTTTGTACTACTTTTGTATGTATATATTGATGTTATAAAATGACTTACTTTGTAAAAACAAGGCAGTTATGGATCTTTCCGCTTTATTCCATAACTGAACGTTCCTTTTATATGGAAAAAGTTTCCCTTTGAGGTGATTCCATTTTGTGTTATGTATCAAAATTTTGTGAGCAGGGATTGTATTTTCTTTCTGTAAATGTGGCATCCTTGATTCTGTCGGAAAAATAAATTTTTTGTTACTCTGATTTATTTATGTATTATTTATTCGCGATGGGAATTGGGGTGTTACATTAGTGGTATCAGAGCAGGTCGGTCCGTCCGGCCAAGTTATTGAGTCAGTTGGTGTGACAGTTGAATACTGTCGTTGTTGTTTGTCCCTTAGTACGTGATATGTGTGGAAGCACTGTCAGTACTTTCTAGTTTTCTAATCCTTTGTCTTCAGGTGTAAGAATGAGATAAGTGGGGGAGAAGCTGGTACTTCTCCAAGTTGCTTCAGGTGTGGAGCATTGGCTCAGTGTGCCGTTGGTTGCAAGATTGTAAGTGTTGTTTGGACATTGTTGTTCCCGATTCCGGAGGGAATGCGGAGGTAAGGTTTATGTCGATTAAGGATTTGTGCCTTAGGTAGTGGTGCATGAGATGTAAAGAATACTATTATAGTTTGGTAAAGATGGTTTATGCCCCCATCATGATTGTCGGCTGTCTATTGACAAATTGAGGAACTGATCACCCTTAATCTCTTGTTGATAGTAGACAAAATTATGTTGGATGGAATAGACGGGTCTTTCCGGCTTTGATAGTGTGTGCAATGAATTGTTTGGAATTAAGGAAATTATTACAGATTGTTTTGATGAGTCAATGAAGATTCTTATATCTGAAGATGAGGCGGATTAGAGGTTTTGTATATTGGTCAAGTTGGAATGTCTCTGAGGGAGAATGTTTGGGTATTACTAATGGTTGTTCTCAGAGAGTAGAGTGTGAACTTAAATTGGACGAAGGTGAATAGTCGAGGTTATATCTGCTAAGTGAGTAGGACACTTTTTGGAGTCGAGACTAAGGTGTTTGTTATATTTGTGAGGCTAGTGTTCTGGAAATTGGCAAGAAAGCCACAGTAATGGGACGTCAGTTGTGCATGGTTTTTTAGATGTGTTTTGGATGAAACGTTAGTGTGTCGACTCGAAGAGGTCCAGCATGGTTAGTAAGGAAAAAGATGATAGTAGGAGGTTGCATATTAACCAGTGAGTAGTATGGAAACTTGCGGGTGTGTTCTGGATAACTTGAGTTTTGAATTGTGACGAATCGCAAACGATTTGGAATTCCTTGATGGTATGAGGCTATGGAAATCTTGAGGAAACCCTTAGGTGTGGATGTAATATTTAAGAGTTCTTTTTGGTTGGTTGTTGATACATGTTGGAAATTGTGGAATTGGACGGTTGAATGGGAATGCGAAGATTCATCGGAGCTTCGCAGTGCGAAGGTCAAGGTGAAGGCTCGCCAGCAGTTCGCAGTGCGAACTTTGTGCCCTTTTTCTTCAGCCTTGGTTCGCTGGGGTTCGCATTGCGAATGAGGAAAGCGACTGCTCGCTGGGAGATTCGCATTGCGAGCATGGCAGATCTTTCCAAATTGTTTCTTTCTTAACTTTGGCTTCGTTTATCCGATTTAAACGTTCTTTATATTGTTGTGGAGCTATGAAAGGGTTTTACGTTCTGGAAAGCGGAAATATTATTTATGGAATTTGGATTGTTAAGAGAAGAACTTGTGTATGGATTAATAACAGTGGAATAAGGTAACGATTGAGAATAAGTGTCCACTTTCATGAATAGATGACTGGAATGGTTTGGTTGAGTTTGATTGAAATTACAATTGTTTGGAATGTTTGATAAGAATGGTGAATTGTGTGAGTTGAGGCTTTGATCGATTTAATGTGACTGGTTAGGTTTGTTATCCTCGGAATAGGTTGTTATTTACTCGGTTAAGCTTGTATGTGAGTAACCAGTTACCCAGTGGGAAGTTTTGCAAAAGCTTTAAGAATTTATATCTTTTGGAATTTGGTTGGGCATTACAACGTACAGTGATGTTATTTGGTGTTAGTATGTGTCTGTAATGTTTGTGGAGTATATGAAACGTATCTTCTATATTTATTTGGATAAGTTCGTGGTGGTTTTGATTGAGGATATTCGGATCTGTTATAAACTCAGAGGAAGAACAGGTAGAGTGTTTGAGATTGGAATTGCAAGTATTGAAAAGAGACGCTGTTTTATGCTAAGTTATTCGAGTGAGAATTTTGGTTGAAAAGGGATAGTTTTCTTGGAGATGTTATTTCATATGAGAGTATTGTTATAGATCCATCGGAAGTAGATGCAGTTCTACAATGAGAGGCTCCGAAGGTGGTTGAGGATATTAGAATCTTTTTGGACTTTAGTTGGTTATTACTGGAGGTTATGGAAGACTTTGTTAAGTTCATACTTCTAGTATCTCAGTTGACTTGCAAAGGGTAAGTCGTTTGTTTTGGATGTTCGTTGTGAGTGAGTTTTAGAGAGCGGAAGTAGAAGTTGTCTACGGTTTCAGTTTTGATTCTGTGTGATCCTAATAAACCGGTTGTGAGGTATGGGGATGCGTCTATGATGAGTTTAGTCTGTGGTTAATGCAAGAGGGTAAAGTCGTGGCTTATGCTTTACGACAATTGAGGATTTATAAAAGGATCTATACTATTTTGGATTTGGAATTGGTTGCGATTGTATTGTGTTGGAATATTTGGAGGTATTATCTTTATGGTTCTAGGTTCAAGTGTTTGGTAATCACAAGGATATTGGGTACTTGTTTGGTTTGAAGGAATAGAGTATGAGACAACAAGAATGGTTAGAATTTGGGATGAGTTATGACTTTGGCTCGAATTATCCTATTGGGGAAAAGCTGAGGCTGTGCCTGAAAAGTTAAGTCGAAAGTTGTAATGCATGTCTGTTTTGATGGTCAGAGAATTAAGATTGTTTGAGCAGTTCAGAGACTTGTGTCTGGTGTGTGGGATATTACAGGAGAGTGTGAGGTTGGGTATATAAAAAGTGAACAGTGATTTTTTGGTGAATATGAGAAAGAGTTAGACTTTGGACGTAAGACTGGTAGTTTTGATGGTTATGAGTAATCAGAGTGCGCAGCGAAAGCGTGATGTGGCACATTTTGTATTTGCGTGTGTGACTTGTAAGAATTCATAAGTTGAACATTGGGAACATGTAGGATTGGTAAGATTATTGGAAATTTCAGTATGGAAGTGTTAGGCGATAGGCTTAAATATTAATCAGGTACTAATATGTAGTTGAGTGTTTTTGTCGTATGTTCGATTGGGGAATCGTAGCATTGTTGTAATGTTGTTGTATGACAAGGATGTTGGTATCATGGTTATGTAGAGGTTGTTGAAACGATGTTGGGTCGTGGGACTTTATGTTCTTGTTGTGTTTCGGTTCGAGAGTGAACCTGTGTGTGTTTGTAACTTGGGTATTCTTTGAGTTGTGTGTTGGTCGTCAAGTGCATTGTATGGGCTTTGCATCTTGTCGTTGTAGTTGTCATCGTTGTCGTGTCGTTGTTGTGGGTGCTGTTAGCAAGGTGGTTTGTCATTTTGTGTTATTTGTGGTGTGCCTTTGGTTGGCCTGTTAGTTTTCTAGTCGGATACGAGAGTCGTGTTTGGAGTTGTTCGTCTCAGTATATTTTCGAGGACGAAAATGTCTAAGTGGGGGAGAATTGTAACGCCCCGGCTTTGTCTTATTTATTTAATCGAGTCGATTTAATTATTTTTGTTTTATATTATTTTATTCTTGACTTTTATTGGACAATATATTATTTTCATCGTGGTTTATGTTTTATCGCGTTTTGAGAGCGTTTACGAGATATTTGAGTTGAGGGGTAAAATAGTCTTTTAGGGGTTTAGATATTTTATATAAATAGAAAGTGGAGAGAAAATAGAGAGAAAAGAAAGGAAGAGAAAGAAAAGAGAAGATAGAAAGGAAGAGGAAAGAAAAAGGGAGAAAAGAGCAAAATCGACATAACTCCGTTTCAATCGCGATTAATCGGGTAAGGATGAGAAGTTTCAATTATATCTTGCTTGTGTATGTATATGTGTTGTTTGTTGTAATTGTTTTGTTTGTTTTGCAACTTTTCGTATCGATTGGAATTAGGAGCGATTGATAGAAATCGATGTTTTCATGGATGAAATTCAATATAAACTGAGTATAATACTTGTTGTTAGGTTTGGATCATGTTTTGGTTGTTATAGTATGTTTTGGAAGCGTTTGGGTGGAAGAAATGATGTATTTTGACCCCAAATGACCTATGTTATCGCTGCTGGAAATTCTGAGTTTCGCAGGTTCGCACTGCGAGCCACAGCGAAGGAATCAGCGAACGTTCGCTAGCCGTTCGCATTGCGAACGTTAGGTCATTTTTGCTACTGCCACGGTTCGCTGGGAGCTTCGCACTGCGAACGTGACAAATTTTCAGTTTTTGTTTTCTTCATAACTTTTGATCCGTAAATCGGATTGAGGCATGGTCGGATGCGTTGGAAAGCTCTTTCAATGCTCTTTATGATAGTGGAATAGAAACATATGTTCATGTCTTAGATTGATAAGAAAATAAGGAAAAGTGATGTATGTGTGAAAAGTGTGTTTTATGTTTCCACCGTAACTCCTGAATCGAGAGTCTGATTGATGTGGGACTTGAGGAATTAGATAGATAAATTAAGATGCTATTAAATGGTGATGTGATACCATGTGTTAACTAAGAATATTTGGTAGAGGATAATTAGTGATTTGTAGGTTTTGTTGTGTTTGTTTGTGTTTGATGCGATATGTTATCGTCATATAAATGTGGGTCTTTTGTGCTATCTATATGATGTTGATGCATGTGATAATGATGTTGTTATGATGTGTTGTGGGTAGCCTTTGTGGTGTGAATCCCTTGTGGAAGTAATTGTGATTGCATGATTGTTGTGGTTTGTGGTTTGTGATGAAATGCATTGTTTGAAGTGTTTTTCAATGCATGAATAATGATGATGAGATAATTCATATTGTTGAATTGTGGTGATGCATTTGATTGTCATGAGTTCTTGTGTGTCAAGCATCATGATATGCATCTTGTGATGTCGTGTGCCCTAGTGGGTGTGAGCAACGAATCGATTCCAGAGGAAATCCGTTATAACGTCGTGTGCCCGTGTGGGGTGTGAGCGATCGGGTCGTGTGCCCGTGTGGGGTGTGAGCGATCGGGTCATGTGCCCGTGTGGGGTGTGACCGATCCATAAACGTCGTGTGCCCGTGTGGGGTGTGAGCGACGGGGAACATTGTATGCCCGACGGGGAGTTACATTAAGTAACGAGCGATGATTCCAATAGTTCCTTAGTGAACTGGTGATGAGATTGATGGATGAATGGTACCGCGTGTGCATTTGCATAGAGTCGTTGTGTCGGTCTCTTTGCATTTGCATAGATCATGAATGGATTGATTATGTGATTATGTGTGGAATTGTGAATTGATTGAGTATGTGTTGAGATTTATTATTGGATTGGTGAATTGATGTGCATATGTGATAAATGCATTGGTTGTGGATAATATGTTTTATGTATAGGCATATGCTATGTGATGTGGTGATGTGTTTCCATATGTCATAACTTTGGTGTGCATTGGGTGTGAATGTGTTATTCTGTTGGTGTAATTGATATATGCTATATGTATTGTCTGTGATGCTTGTGGTGAGAATAACCGTGTACGTGAATTTATATGTTTTGCATATTATTATGCATTCTTGATTTAGTTGTTATTTCTCACCCTTCTGCTGTGGTTTATTGCTCTATGAGCCAATTGCAGATTAGTAGTCTTGGAGGCTTTTGTGAAGATTAGTTCTCCATCCGTTTGTCAGTCTGTCTGCTCTGATACGTAGCACGGGAGTCGGGGAACGCTTTAGTTATATATGTATACATTTGTTGAATATATTTTGTACTACTTTTGTATGTATATTTTGATGTTATAAAATGACTTACTTTGTAAAAACAAGGCAGTTATGGATCTTTCCGCTTTATTCCATAACTGAACGTTCCTTTTATATGGAAAAAGTTTCCCTTTGAGGTGATTCCATTTTGTGTTATGTATCAAAACTTTGTGAACAGGGATTGTATTTTCTTTCTGTAAATGTGGCATCCTTGATTCTGTCAGAAAAATAAATTTTTAGTTACTCTGATTTATTTATGTATTATTTATTCGCGATGGGAATTGGGGTGTTACATACCCCTTATAGGAACTAAGGGAGGAATCAATTACCATCCAGTTCTTGTTCGTCGTCAATTTGGATACCCGATGAGGCACGTCCCACAGAGTGTTCATTTGGAAGGTCTTTTCTTCAAGGAAGGAGAAAGTGATAGAGCACTAAAGACGGAAATAGTGCACGCTTGGAAACATGTTCATAAGAAAGGACGGGAGTCTCTAGGAAAACCGGACTGTGTCTCGGTGGAGCCTTATCTCCACTGGGTACAAACTAGAGCTCTCAAGCTAAAGATGCCTTATCCTCGTCATGGAGTTCTTCCACCGAGGGAGTCTGTCATGTACTTCATGACTGAGACTGAAAAGCTTCAGGTTACTCTCAACAAAGTTCAACAGGAAAAGAGGTCTTGGAAGAACAAGTACTGCACCCTCAACGTAGAGTGCATCAAAATACAGCAACTACTGAAAGATAAGGACGCTCTGATTGAAATTTTGGAGCAACATGCTGTAGAGAATCAAGATGACCAAAGGAATTTGCTCACTCCTTTCACCTGGCAAAGGAATGACAACCCGACAACGGCCCAAGAGCCCTGGTCAAAGAAAATGAAAGTACCAGAATCAGCACCCGGTTTCTCCTCAGAGAGGACTCGGGACCCATTAGCTTAGGTTTCTGTTTCTGCACCTTGTAATCTACTGTATTCCCATTTCTGTAATCCTTTGAATTCAATAAAAAGGGGTTTCCCCACTATTTGATATTTGCAATCTAATTGTCGAAGTTTATTTTGATTAAACCAAAAAACAATTAATATAATCATTGCATTCATCAATCTCACATCGCGTATTCTTCTTACCTACGAATCTCACGTTTGTGTCTCGGTTCTAGAGTCAAACTGTCTCATTCATACAATACTCGGGCCAATCGTCAGAAAAAGATGGATGATCTTGAGGAAGAAAATAGAGAGTTGAAAGAAGAGATCGACGCTCTGAGAGAGGATATGAGAAAGCTTCGTAATGACATGCAAACCATGGCAGAAGCTCAGCTACAAAGAACGTGATCTCAGAGATCACCTCAACGCCCATAGTGGAGAAGTATGATCCTAGGTATCAAATGCCGAAAGATCGTCCTTGGGGCATGCCTGTTAACTATATCCCGGAAGGATATATTCTGCCGATCACTGAAGATCAGGGAATCATAACAGAAGCCGTTGGGCCTGAAGGTTACAAACTTCGGGAAAACGAAGATGCCAGGGGCATAATGAGGACTCCTGAAGGTTACGAACTTCGGGAAATGCCAAGATTCACTGCCGTAGTCACGGTCCCACCCCTTGTGGTGCACACTGTCCCGGAAGGACAGATTCTGCCGATACCTTCTGGTAAGAAGGAAACTATGTTCGATAGAATGGATGAATTCCAGGAACAGTTCTTGGAAATGCAGAAAGATTTGCAAGCCATCCGCGGTCAGGATCTATTTGGAAAGGACGCCGCAGACCTCTTCTTGGTACCCAATGTGAAAGTTCTGCACAAATTTCAAGTGCCCGACTTTGAAAAATACAAGGGTAACTCTTGCCCTCAGAGCCATCTGGTGATGTACGCTCGGCGAATGTCAGCTTAGACGGAGAATCAGGACCTACTGATTCACTACTTTCAGGATAGTTTAACCGGTGCCGCACTCAAATGGTACATGGGTTTAAACCGTACTACGATTAGTACATTCAGAGATCTTGGTACTGCCTTCGTCCAATAATACAAATACAATTTGGACATGGCACCGGACAGAGATCAGCTTAGATCGATGACACAAAAGGAGAAAGAAACCTTTAAGGAGTACGCTCATAGATGGCGCGAAATTGCCGCTCAGATTTGTCCTCCTCTTGAGGAAAAAGAGATGACAAAGATCTTCTTAAAGACCTTAAGCTCATTTTACTATGATAGAATGGTTGCCAGTGCACCCAGTGATTTCACCGAGATGGTGGGCATGGGAGTTCGTCTTGAGGAAGCCGTCCGAGAAGGACGTCTAATAAAAGACGCTGGATCATCAAGTAGTAAAAAATGATACGGTAGTGCTCTCCCTAAGAAAAAAGAGCAAGATATTGGGAATATCTCTCTCGGAAAGCAAAGGCGACGTTATCAACTAGTAGCAGCTGTAACTCCTGCTATCAGCCCTGCACCTATTCCTACGTATCAACCTCAGGTTACGCAGAGCCAACCTAATCAGCAAAGGACACAACAGCCTCTTCAGCAGGCTCGTCCTCCATACAATAACAACGGTACAACGCGGCCACCAGGGTTTGATCCTATACCCATGTTGTACGCAGAACTATTTCCATTACTACTAGCTAAGGGGCACATCCAGACTAAGTCTCCTCTTACAGTACCGGAAAATCCGCCTTTTTGGTTTAAAGCAGATCAGACATGCCCTTATCATCAAGGAGGATCAAGGCATAACATAGAGAACTGTCTCAGTTTCAAATCTGACGTGCAAAAGCTTGTTAGGAGCGGGCTCTTATCTTTCAAAGATACGAATCCCAATGTTCTCACAAACCCGCTGCCTCAACATGAGAAAGCTGTAGTCAACCTGATTGAGAAAGAATTTAACAATGTCTATCAAATTCACGATGTACTCTTGTTAAGGGCCAATCTGGTCAAGATGCATTGTAGACAGAGTGGATATGGCCATGTGCCACCTCATAATTATCACCAGTGTGATGTCTACTCTAAAAGTAATTAAGGATGTTCTGTGGTGCAAGCAGCTCTGCAGGAACAGATGGATCTCAGATGGATCCAAGAGCACCGAGTTCGTGGAGTTAACATGGTTTACACGAATTCCAACGTCATTCAGAACCACGACATCCGTCCGATGAATGCCAACTTGGTGGCGATGCACTCAAGGCAAAGCCAGTATCATAATCTGCCGCGGCACGATTACAGTTCTTGTCTGACTTGCTCGGTAAATAAACAGGGATGCTCTTTCATACAGGAGACCCTCCAGCGTCAGATGGATCTCTGATGGATCCAGGACTACCATGATAGGAATCCCTATCAGATCAACATGGTTCAAGTCTTCGACATTCGCTTAATGAATACCAACTTGGTAGAGTTGCATACTGAGCAGGTCCTACTCGGATTCTTGATATCACATAATTATCACAGCTGTAAAGCGGGTTGCGAAAATGATCAGGGATGTGCCCTTGTCCAGGAAGCAATTCAGCACTTGTTAAATCATTGGTGGATGCCAATCTACATGGATTAAGATACTCAGCAAATTAGTATCAATAACAGAAACCCCACTCGGCGTCAAAGTCAGGATGTCCGACTCGTGGAAGCTAACCTAGTGAGGTTACATTGTATTCAAAGTGGGTGTGGTCAGGTGCCACCACACAATTATGAACGTTGTGGAGTCTGTTCGGAAAGTAACCAAGGGTGCTACCTTGTGCGAGCAGCTCTCCAGGAGCAAGTGGATCGTGGAGAGATCCGCCCATATCCAGGTTCCGGACCCATCAATTGGTCGCCGAACTACCTTGCCAATCAAATTGAGGACGTTGTCATAATCTCTGATCATCAGAGAACTAGGGATGTTTTTACCATTATCCCTCTGCTTGACGAATTAAGAACTCCCAACCGGGAACGGATCGAGATTACCTATGATGGTCAGAAAAACCAGAAGGTTCCCATAGTCGTCTATCTGCCGGGAGCACTACCGTATGAATCAGCTAAGGCGATCCCTTACAAATACGGTGCGACGATAATTGAAAATGGAAAGGAAATTCCATTACCCTCCGTCGCGAATATTGCAGACATCAGTCGTGTAACACGGAGTGGTAGAATCTTCAACAGAGGAGTTGGAGAGTCTAACAAAGAAAAGGAACTTCAGACAGAAGCTCCCGATCCATCAGTCGCTCAATCCAGTAATCCCGACCTTTCGAAAAACGATGATGAGATGCTGAAGCTCATCCAAAGGAGTGAATACAACATTGTCGATCAACTGTTACAGACTCCTTTAAAGATCTCAGTATTATCACTGTTACTCAGTTCAGAAGCGCACAGGGAGGCTCTACAGAAAGTCTTGGAGCAAGCCTTTGTGGAACAGGATGTAACAATCAGACAGTTCGATAGTATTGTCTCTAACATCACTTCTTGCAATAATTTGGGATTTAGTGAGGAGGAATTACCTGAAGAGGGTCGCCGTCATAACATGGCACTCAATATCACAGTCAACTGCCAGGACGATGTTGTAGCCAGCGTACTGGTAGACACAGGGTCAGCCCTAAATGTTATGCCGAAGTCCACTTTGACGCAATTATCATTCAAGGGCCCTCCGATGAGAACCAGTGAGGTCGTGTTAAAGCGTTTGACGGATCCAGAAAATGGTTATCGGCGAAGTTGATCTTCCCATAACTATTGGTCCTCACACTTTCCAAGTTACTTTCCAGGTCATGGACATCCGGGCAACGTACAGTTGTTTATTAGGACGACCTTGGATACATCAGGCTGGAGCGGTCACCTCGACTCTCCACCAAAAGTTAAAGTTCATCCAGAACGGCCAACTCATCACAGTCTGTGGGGAACAGGCCTTGCTCGTCAGCAATTTATCATCATCCACTTATGTGGAACCAGAAGGGATAATCAAAACCCAGTTCCAAGCACTTTCGTTACACAAGGACGAACAATCCGGAGGAGGAACTTCGATTTCCTCATACAAAGATGCTTTTAAAGCGGTCGAGAGTACCGATACAACAGGATGGGGACAGCTTGTCATTCCTACTAGCAATACAACAAAGAAGGGTCTTGGTTTTTCTACAACCTGTACCCGGATAGCTGCTAACGATGAAAGTCTTCATCCCATTTAGAACTTCTTCCACAGTGGAGGTTTCCTTCACCCAGTGTCTCAAATAGTCCATGCTATCAATGAGGAGGATCCCTCTGACACAGATGAAGAATGGAAGTCCTATCTTAACAAGGACGATTATATGTCTCAGGAAGAGGTGCCTACGCCATTTTGTTATCCCGCACAGAGTCTGAGATTTATACCACGGCCAAATGTCAAAATGATATACGGAGATTGTGATCCGAAAGGATGTCGTGCTCCACCAAATTCATTAGAGGAGGACACTCTGATGAAAGACAATTTTGACAACAATTACTATGGCCCGATGGATGGCCTGCCAATGTGGCAGCCTTACCCAGGAGACTTGGGGCCAGAAAGTCAGCCGAGTAATGAAACTCAGCTGCGTATCATTGAACAGAATACCTGTGTCCCCACCATGTCATGGGATCAACACTCAGGTCATTCAGAAACTACTCAACATGACGATGAATTGGCAACGTTTGCAGGACTTGAATTCATCAACTATGCTTTTCCTGAGGTCAACGTCATCGAGAGAGATGACTCCTCCAGTTCCAAAGAAGTGTGCGACACCTTGGGACAACCGAGTGGAAAATACGACTATATGGTCAAGTACACCGCTCCCGAAAGCTCTCGTCAGGCTCGAAGATATCCAGCTAAATGGATGGGGAGATACAGCTGAGAGCACAAATGGTATGCAAAATGCAACAGAGGAATTCTCCTACGACAACTCTGCCTGGGAAACAGATTCCAATGATCCTGCTCCACCAGAAATCAGCGTTATTTCTGAAGACAAATCAAGGAAGGTGCCAGAGTTTGTGATTCACCGAGGAGTTTGCCGCCAATGGGTTGCTGTCGATGTTACGAAGGTCGTTCGCCAATCAAAGTAATTGCCATCTTTAACCTTTCACCTTGCCCAGGTGAAACGGATGTTTGATAAGGCTCGCTTTCTGTAAATTTCCCTCTTCGCTTTGCCCAAAGCGACAGAGTTTTGTTTTATAGGGTTGTAGTTTCAAGAATCGACTTGTTCATTAATAAAATAACGTCGTTCTGTAATTTCTACATTAATTGCTATTTTCTCTTTTCGCTTTTCTCAGAAAATGGTAATCCTAAAAAACAATTCAATAATAAAAACAAGCAGTAATAAAAAAAATACACTACACATACTTTTGCATTATCTCTATCTCTTCTAAACACGAATCATCACGTCATGCAGATTGCTTATTTTAAACCCCGTTGAAACATACGATCCGGTGCCTTCTCCCAACTTTGAGTTCCCGGTATTTGGGGCTGAAGAAGAAGTTGACAGCGAAATTCCAGAAGAGATCTCCCGACTACTCAGACAGGAGGAAAGGTCCATTGAACCTCACAAAGAACTGTTGGAAACGGTAAACTTGGGTTCAGAAAAGGAAAGAAAAGAAATCAGGATTAGGGCACTGCTCAGTCCAACTGCCAAAGAGAGTTTGATAAAGCTTCTCAGAGAATTCCCCGATGTATTCGCTTGGTCCTATCAGGATATGCCAGGGTTGGATACCAGCATCGTGGAACGTCACTTACCGTTAAGATCGGAATGTCCGCCAGTAAAACAGAGGTTGAGACGGACTCACCCGGACATGGCAATCAAAATCAAAGAGGAGGTACAGAAACAGATTGATGCGGGTTTCCTCGCCACGTCAGAATATCCTCAATGGTTAGCCAATATCGTACCCGTTCTGAAAAAGGACGGAAAGGTCAGAATGTGTGTCGACTACAGAGATCTAAACAAGGCAAGTCCAAAGGAAGACTTTCCTTTACCACACATTGGCATGCTGGTAGACAGTACAGCAAAATTCAAAGTTTTCTCCTTCATGGATGGATTCTCGGGCTATAACCAGATCAAAATGGCGCCGAAAGACATGGAGAAAACTTAGTTCATTACCCCATGGGGTACCTTTTGCTACAAGGTAATGCCGTCCAGTTTGAAGAATGTTGGGGCAACCTATCAAAGGGCCATGACTACTCTGTTTCATGACATGATACATAAAGAAATCGAAGTGTATGTCGATGATATGATTGCAAAATCTAAGACAGAGGAGGAGCATGTGACCCACCTGTCAAAACTATTCGAGCGTTTGAGAAAGTACAAACTCCGCTTGAATCCCAACAAATGCACCTTCGGTGTCCGTTCAGGGAAACTTTTAGGGTTCATCGTCAGCCAGAAAGGAATTAAGGTTGGTCCTGACAAGGTCAAGGCCATTCAAGAAATGCCTTCTCTGAAAACTGAAAAACAAGTCAGAGGATTCCTTGGACGTTTGAACTACATTTCCAGATTTATATTCCTCTTGACCGCGACATGCGCGCCAATCTTCAAACTGCTCAAGAAGATGCAATCATTTCTTACTGATCCTCGGGGCAAATGGACTCCGAACTACGATGGCCCCTATGTGGTCACGAAAGCTTTCTCAGGCGGCGCCTTGAGACTTGCCACCATGGACGGAGAAGAATTTGCCTACCCCACAAATGTTGATGTAGTCAAGAAATACTTCGCCTAAACTAAAAAAAAAACGTCTTGGTGGACTGAAAACCCGAAAGGGCGGTCCAGGCAAAAATTAGAGACATGATCAATAATCATCCCGGTGGATTGGAAACATCAGAGTACAATCCAGGCAAAAATTAGGGATAATGGCAAGTAACTATGTTCAACAGAGGCAAGTCCCTCAGCAGCAGTTACACCATCCATCGGAGGAAAACTCCAGTCAAGGTCATCTTCGGCAGAAGCTCAGGATGTCCCGAATTCAAAGTTGGTAGAAGGATAGTGGTCGTTATATTTCAACATAGCCCTTTTCCCTGTAAATTACCATTTTCTAGCTTTGTATATACTCTTTGGAATCACGCGTTTGGCTGATCTCCATCTTATCAATAAAATTTGAGCCCTTGTGATTTTGTTTGTAATTCTCATTTGTTTTAGCTTTACAGAACGACATTTTGATATGATTAACGATTCTTGAAATAAAACAAAAATGAATTTACTTGTAAAACTTTTTCTGCTTTAAAATAAAGATGGCAATTTCTTTTGACTGTTGAACATCAAAAGAACATCAACCGCTTCTCAGAAGTAAGCGAACCTCAAAGTGCAGATTCAAAGTACTCCTTCTACGCCAGTGCGCCTGAATAAAGGATCAACAGTGTCAGATGCGACTAATCCATCTGACATCTTCGGCAGAGTCCTTATCTCCTAAGCCCGATTAATGGTATTCCCCGCAGGGATTATTTCTCCTAAGCAAGGCAGGATTGCTATCTTGAACCAAGTGATACCTTTCATCTCCAGCAGTGGCCGAGTATCCAGTCGTGTTCATCCGTCAATCTGTGTGTTGTGTCAAGTCTTTGTCAGCATATACATACATACATCATGCATTATTGATTTACATTTGCATTCATATTGCATCACTATTACTCTAGTTGGTCTTATCCCCTAGTGATAACAGTCCTCTCAATCGAGTTGTCAGTTCTTTCCTCGTCAGGAAGTGAATCATCTGAACAATCTCGCCTCCAGCTATTTTTGAATTGAAGATAGGTCCTGGACCACTTTGATAACTTGGACCTCTGAAAAACCAGAGAACCTTCAGTCAGTATCACTCTTCGCCATTGAAGATGATATTTTTGCTTTCCTGGATTAAGGAAAATCCCTAGAGAAAGCCCCTTAATCGGAGCTTCGGCAATACGGCAGTTTTTCTCCGAAAGAACCACTGATGAAAGGGTCATCGGCACCTCAAAATTGGATCCCATCATATGGCATTTCTTCGGGAAGATCCCGAGAAAAGTATGATGTAATATCCCCAAGCGTGAAGGCAGTCTCTCAAGGGACTCGCATTCCCCAAATAGAGTCAACAAATGGCATCTCCAACAGAGAAGTTTGTACACCTCTACAACTCAGACGACTGGGTTCCCCAGCAAGTCTGGCATCAAAACTTTTTCCATCGAATGGCATCTCCCCAGGAAAATTCGGCGAGAATTTTGAGGAAAACCGCTACACATAGCGTCCCTTGTCAATAAAGTTTATTGACAAAAGAAACTAAGACCAGTTCCTTGGTAGGAAACCAGGATCGAGGGGAAGTTTAAATCAGAAACTAAGACCAGTTCCTTGGTAGGAAACCAGGATCGAGGGGAGGTTTATTTCAACTAAGACCAATTCCTTGGTAGGAAACTAGGATCGAGGGGAAGTTTAAATCAGAAACTAAGACCAGTTCCTTGGTAGGAAATCGGGATCGAGGGGAGGTTTATTTCAACTAAGACCAGTTCCTTGGTAGAAAACCAGGATCGAGGGGAAGTTTACCTTTTCTAAGCATCATCGCTTAGCAAAAGAAGATGAATGCGTGAACTACCATTCATAGACGCCATCAAAATTTCGGATATTTCGATATTTAATCCTCTTGCACCCCGAATGCCCGAATACCTTCGCCATTCACACCTTCGTGTCCAAGAAGATTAAATAGGGGCATCTGTCATACCCCAAATTTTGACCACTAAGATTTCCCATCATGGTGCAAATCATCAGCACAATATGGATGTACCTTTATACCTCATTAGTCTCCCCAAAGATGGGTGAGCGTTCACTACAATCAAACTAGGGTTTCAAACCCTCTCAGAGCTTTTAGACAAATGATCAATCAAGGAATGACATGATCTTCAACTTGTCTAACCTCTTAAACATCCACAAAGGATCAAGAGGACTCCCACATCAAGAATTAAGCACAAGAGTGCAACATTTCAAGTGGATCAAGCCTCAAGTTCATCTAATACAAAGTCAACTGACGCAGAAAGTCAAAGTTTGACTTTTTGGTCAACTATGAGCTTCACAAGCCATTACTCAAGAAAATATGATGGATGATTTAATTTGATCAAATTTAAATCAAGAAATCATGCAAAATTGCAAAATTGATCAAATTGAAAGAAACTTAGAAATTTTTTCTAAGTTAAAATCATGTTCAAGTGCACAACTTTTCAAGATTGTAACTATTGATCCAAGTATCCATTGATTTTGAGTAAGGGCTACTTTTAAAGAGGGTATTTGATACTTCAACATTGTAGAAGGAATCAACTCAAAATATCATAAGGATTGAAAGATATAAGTGATCAAAGTTGGGAATTCTTAATGTCCAATGTTCTGACATTGCATAGGACATCATTAATATTTTTTCAGCAAGAATGCCCCAACTTCAAGGATGTTTTTCTCCATGATCCAAGTTGAACCAGGTCTGGGGTCAAACATGAAAGTTGAAGTACATCATCTCAGCTTTCCAGAAAGTCCTAGAACGTCCTTGTAGCATACTCGAGCAAGGAGATATGATTTTTGTAAAAAGCATTGATAAAGCAGAATTTTCATGACAGCTTTTAGGACAGATTTGACTACACAAGTTCAAGACCATTTTTGATGACTTTGCAAGCTGAACCAAGACCAAAGTCAAACATCAAAGTTAAAGTATGTCATTAGGGCTTTCCAAAATGTATAAGAACTCCCATTAATTCAACTTGAGCAAGGAGTTATGAACCTCACAACAGGCCTTGCTCAAGCTGATTTTTTTGGGACAGATTTTGTGCACTTTTCTTGTGCCGCCCAATTTTCAAGCTTTGTCAGCATGCAAGACAAGCATCAAAGATGCAATTCACTTCAACTCAAAATATCATAGTGGATTAAAAGATACAAGTGATTAAAGTTTGGAATTATTAATGTTCAAAGTTGTCTGATGTTCCAACATTGCATAGGACATCACTAATATTTTTCCATCAAGAATGTCCCAACTTCAAGGATATTTTTCTCCATGATCCAAGTTGAACCAGGTCTGGGGTCAAACATGAAAGTTGAAGTACATCATCTCAGCTTTCCAGAAAGTCCTAGAACGTCCATGTAGCATACTCGAGCAGGGAGTTATGGATTTTACAAAAAGGCTTGCTGCAGCTGAATTTTTTATGGGGCAGATTTGCACATTTCTTGTGCCATACGAATTTTTAAGCCTTGTCATCATTTTGAACACATCTGAGGATCAAATCTAAAGGGGACAATCATTGAGCCAAGCCTCCAAAGTCCTTGGAACAAGAAGTAGCATGCCAAACCTAGAAATCCCTAAAAGAGGGACAAGACTCCAATTTTGGATTGAAGCATTTAATGGATGCTTAGAGGTGGCATGGACTGACATATTTGCAACTGAATTCAGTCAAGATTCCTCCAACAACTAGGGAACCAGCAGCCTGTGCCCTAACCTTTAGTCAATGGCTAGAGGAGACTTGGATTTTCATTGAACAACATTGGCCAAACCTCTGCTGCAGTTGCCATTCATTGTGGATCCCAAAACAAAATTGCTCTACTATAAATAGAGCTCATTTGTGCTCAGTTTGAGTACACCAAAGCCATCAAACAGATATTTTCCTCAAAATCTCTTCTTTCACCTCAAATTTGCCTTCCAAAGCAAGTAATTCTGAGTTTTTGAGTTAGAGAGCAATTCCACTCAAACTAATCACACACACACCTCACATATATCATATGTAAGTTGTCCAAACTATCAAAAGTGACCTGTAATCACAACATCACAAAGTCACCTCTCAAAACCTCAAAATTGGACTTTTTTGCATTTTTCAAGCCATGTCTTGATTCAGTCACTTTCCAAACCAGATAAAACCTCAAACACACTCCAAATATCATCCTTGAACTATCCCAAATGGTTCCCCCCATCTGGAACACCATTTGAGAGAGTTGCTATTTTGGTCACTTTTAACCCCTTTTGCAAGAAAGTGACAGTTTGTGTTTTTGCAGGTACCAGCTGATTCCAATCATCCTAAAAGCATCCAAGAGGTCATTTGAGGGTGTCCAAAGCATCAAATCATTTCTAGAACAAAGCACTTGGTAGGTTGCACCAAATCTCCAAAAAAGAGGTAAAATTCACAACTTGAATTCTTTGAATCATACTTACCTTTGTTGTCCACATACATGCATCATATTGAACAATTCTTGAAGAAAAAATGTAGTCCTTAATGTGTATGTTATGATCCTCCTACTGTTTGCAATTTAACATGTTTATATGTGGAGTTTAAGTTGTTTTAAACTTAAGGTGCAGATCTGGTTTTTTTCCTTGTGTGTGCTATACATTAAGTTTCAGTATGTATTAGTGATACCATTGGATTCCTTGCGAAAAATTGGTCAAGATAGGTTCTTACGGATTTTAATTTCGTTAAAAATTGAGAGAGTTATGAATGTTTGAAGTTTGATAGCAAAGATGTTGAAAAACCAAGGTGCAGTTCTGATGTCAAATGTGATGATGTGACATCTTCCCTTTTTCTCTTATCTTCAAAACTCATGAGTGATATCGAATGTGATGTTGTGACATTAGTTTATTCTCAAAAAACTCAACCAATTCTTTTACATAGCAAAAATCATCATTTTCCAATTCTGTTTTACACACTTTTTATTCATACTCCAAAATATTTTATTCCACAAAAAAATTAGTTTAATATTATTTATTTAATATAATTAGTATTTTTGTGAATAAATTCCTTTTTAATGTTTTTAAAACATTTTAAAAGTGAATTCTCATATTGAAAATCAAGACCAAATGAATTTTATTTCATCTTGTGATTAAGACATCATTTTTCAAACCCCAACCAAAAATCACAAGTTGCTTATTTGGTATTTTTATCATTTTGTATTGATTTTCTTTTAAGAATTTACTTTTAAAATGATAAAATTAGGATTTCTTCGATTTTCACCATCATAAAACTTTTTCAAACACTCATGGGCCTCTAATAGAGTGTAAGACCCAATCCTTTTTTGTTACCAAATCATTTTTGGACCTCAGTATATTGTATAAGTCCCTATACCGTCAAAAACAAACGGCACGATCGTCGCCTTTTCAAAACAATAAACCTTGGGCCTACCCTCGAGTAGTAAGACCCATTTCTTTTCTTAAAACTCTTTTGGGCCTCTTAATAGAGTGTAAGACCCAACCCCCTTGTACAAACCATTTTGGGCCTCACTTATTGTATAAGTCCCTCTATACAAGTAAACGGCGCGATCGTCGCCTTTTAAAAAATCAACTGGGCCTCTCTTCGAGCTATAAGACCCATTCAAAACTTTTGGGCCTCTATTAGAGTGTAAGACCCAATCCCCTTTTAACCAAAACATTTTGGGCCTCAGATATTGTATAAGCCCCTTCGCGTTAAAAGAAAATCTCGGCGCAATCGTCATTTCAAATGGAAAAACAAACT
Source organism: Lathyrus tuberosus (assembly GCA_022829125.1). Taxonomy (NCBI): domain Eukaryota; kingdom Viridiplantae; phylum Streptophyta; class Magnoliopsida; order Fabales; family Fabaceae; genus Lathyrus; species Lathyrus tuberosus. The sequence goes on from JALAZF010000103.1 coordinate 7,400,037, forward strand.
TTGGGCCTACCCTCGTGTTATAAGCCCCACTCTTTTTCTTTAAACCTTTTGGGCCTCTTGAGTGAGTGTAAGACCCATCCCTTTGTATAAAAAAACATTCTTTGGGCCTCAGTCACTTGTATAAGTCCCTCTGTACAAAATAACAATGCGCTCACTAATAAAACCCTGGGCTTCTCCTTGAGCTGTAAGCCCCAAAATCTTTCTTTTTCAAAGCACTTTCTCCTTTGATTTTGAATATACTGTTGTTTTTCAATCTTTCTTTGTTGAACAACTAACCAAACAGCATGGAAGCTCTACAACTGAGTAAGTGTTTACACGCTTTCATTTACCGCTTTCATATACATATAACTGTATTGTGGGGTTGTTTCGCTGTAAGTCTTCTTTCATAAACTCATATCAACTGTGTAATAATAGTATAGATATTTAGAGTTTCCCCGACAACTACGTCTAGCATTAAGCCTGTTGATCACTCTTAAATAGTCAAAACTAGATCCCCATAGGATTACCAGACACAGACTTCCCTCCTCTTGGGGTTAAACAATATGGAGATATGAAAGGCAGCATTCTCTATGAACCCTTTCATAGACTGTCACTCGTAGAAGTTGTCAAAGAAACTCTACTCCCCAGAGATAATCTTTTCTCCGTGAATGGCATCTCTTGAGTTTCTTCCAAATTCTTGGACTTTCCTGGCTTGATCTATTCCTCGTGAATGGCCTATCTTGAATTTCTCGGGGTTTGGGGACCCACGGGCTTCTTAAAAGCGCTTGTCAAGAAACTCTATTCCCCAGAGATGATCTTTTCTCCGTGAATGGCGTCTCTTGAGTTTCTTCCAAATTCTCGAACTTTCCTGGCTTGATCTATTCCTCGTGAATGGCCTGTCTTGAATTTCTCGGGGTTTGGGGACCCATCGGCTTCTTAAAAGCATCGGCCTCCTCTTGGGCATTGTTCAAGGACCCACAGGCTTCCTAAAAGCATCCCCGCCTCCTCTTGGGCATTGTACAAGGACCCGTCGGCTTCTTAGAAGTATTCACAGCCTCCTCTTAGGCTTCGTATAATGATTCTTCCTCCAGGAATGATAGCCTCCTCTTGGGTTTCATACAAGGACCACTCGGCTTCTTAAAAGTTTCCAGCCTCCTCTTGGGCTTCGTACAAATTGTCCCGACGACCTCCTAGAGGTATAGGAACAGAAATTAGTCATCTTAATAGAGCAGTCTTTCCAAGAGTCTACTATTGTTTCTCAAAGCATAGTACAAAAGATGACACTCTAGACTTGGACAGTCTAGTTTCCTTGAGTCTCCAAGACATTCTCAAGCACCCTTCAAGAATAGGAAGGAACCCCGTGGACTCGGACAGTCTCATTACCTGTAACACCTCAAAATTTGCCCTTTTGTTTATATACTAATTGGCTTTTGTTTCTGTTCATTTCTTGCATTTTGCATTGTGCATAGCATTGGTTCTTAGCATGGGATCAAAGTACTTGGTCCATATTCTCAAGTCTCAAGCTTCAAGGTGGCTCATGGGGCTCATCATATCTTCACAAGGTCAAGCATGGCAAAGGATTTCAGTGGATCTTTCCCTCCTAATCAGAGAGACCAATTAGGGTTTGTGAATCAAAAGGACTTCTTGGAGAGCTTCGTGTGTTCAAGCATGATGCTATGAGGTTTATATGCTCACATGTATCCATAAGGTGAGGGTTTGGTTGATAATTCATGGTGAAGAATGTTCAGTGGATCAGTTGCTTGTGAACCAAGAAAAGTCAACTGTAAAGGAGAAAGTCAACTGTGGAATTTTGAGGTACTTTTCATGGTTTTCAAGATCTCACATCCTCATATGATCTTCAATTGTCAAGTTTCACATCATTCATCAAGAATCAAGAGTTTGTGCAAAAGTTACTAAATTTGGAAAATGACCTATAATGAGAACTTTCCATTTTTGGCAATTTTTCCACCACATTCAACTTGATTTTTAATCATCAAAGAAGCTCCAAATGAATTTTCCTCCAACATGAAAGTTGAATATCTTTCTCTCCCATTTCCAAAAAGTACTATAACATCTCCATATCATTTGTGGAACTCTAGTTATGGCCAAAACAATGCACGGTGCACTTTGATGGTTTTCCATGTACCATTTTTTCCACCTTTTGCATTTTGGTTCCAATTGACTTGTAATGACTTCTAATGGTTCATGACACATTACAACATCCAATTACATCTCATGAGGATCATTTTTTACCTTTATTTCACTCCATTTAATGCCATATACCTCACTTATTTCACATTGTACAAATTTGCAAATGGATCAAAAACTCACAAACCAAGCAAGTGCAAGGCCCAAGTACAATTCAAATGTGATCAGCAAAGGAAATGTGAGTGAATCACACCAATTCCATGACCTTGGCATGTGAGGATTAAGGGGTTAAGCTCAAAGTGCAAAATTGCAAAACCATTCCAATCTCACTAATCAAAGGTTTAATCACTTGCTAATCATAATCAGGGGAATAACCAAGAGTATATAAGCTAACTCATGCCTCCAAAATTAGGTCATGCACTCACCACTGCTCAAAATTCATTTTTCACTCCAAACTTTCTCTTCTTCGATTCCCTCTCTCTCCACAAGGCTTTCTTGAGTTTTCTTTCCACATTCTTGATCAGTGAAGAGAGGAGAACAAAAATCAACCATCATTTTGAGCTGAGAGCAAGGTTTTCACCAAGTTCAGTTCAAGAGGATCCAAGTTCAAACTCCTAGATCTAGCCAGATTCAAGCCTCTATTTGCATTTATTTTGCAAATAGAGCTCAAAAGAGGAAGATCTGCAGCTTTTGGAGGATTTTCTTGGTGTATTTCGTGCTCTACAATCTTCAGGTTAGCTCACTTTTCATGATCATAGAACTCAATGTTTTGATGTGCATGATGATCTATGAAGTTCACTGAGCATGATGATCTATTTTATTTTGATTTTGGACGTGTGGATTGTGTGTATTTTGAGATTTAAGTTTTGGATCTAAATTTTCTTCTCTTCGATTTGGCTTATATGTTGTTGATTTGATGAAATGAACATGATATTATTGATCCTCATGAAAATCTGGTTTGAATGGTATACTCATGAGCAATTTCTAGAGAATTCTTGGTTGAGGCTCACCGGAGAAGGTGACCGGAGCTAGGGCTCCGGCACCTGGTTGTGTTTCCGGCCGGTGGAGGGTTTAAATGAAGAAGACACAATCCCAGCCCTTCATTTTGGTGATCTAACGGTTTATAGTGTGCCACGTCCTATTAAATTCTGATTTTATTTTATTGATTGTGTGTGTGTCCATCCATGATAATTACCATGCACCACAGATCTGGATCACTTATCTTGTTTAATATTTGATTTGATGATGTATTGGTGTGCGTTGATTTGATCTAACGGTTTATGTGGTGCCAGCACATTAAAAATGTCACATGCCTATCACGTGAATTGTATTTGTGTCCAGAATAATCATGTGTTTGCGTGTTCATCATTTATACCATGTGCTTTTGATCTAATCCTTTAATCATGATTACATTTTGTTTTGATTGACTAAGTGTGTGGCGTTGGATTGATTGCATGGTCATGATTGAATCTGAATGTTGACTGAAATCCATGTGTTCCTCTTTGACTTGCGCTGATGGACCTTTTGTTGTGGGCTTGCTTTTCACACCCCTCCTTTTGGGCCCTTTGACTGTTTTCAACGTATTTGTGTTGCTGCTTGCACCCCCATGCCTATTTCAATTTTTTTTATTTTTCGTTAATTGTTGCATTTCTTCTTTTTATTTTTTTAAAATCATTTTTATGCATCCAAAAATTACAAAAAAAAATCATGGATCGTCTTTGGCATATTATAAAATTTTTCCAAATTTTATTTTCTTATTTTATTTTATTTCTGGTGTCTTAATTAATTGTTTAATTGATTTCTTTTTGGAATTGTTTCATATGTGCATACTTTGCATTGTAGATTTTATTTCTCATAGCATATAAAACATTTTGAGTTTATTCTTTTTGCATTGTTTCACCAACATATTGAAGTGCATAAAAACATTTTTGTTTCATTTTTAAAACTTTTTTATATTGCATCTTAGTCCCCCTCTTTTGTATATTGGTTCATGTTTCTCACTTGATTTTTGCTTAATTGTTTAAGTTGCTTAACTTGTGAATTTTTGTGAGATCTTTTGACATGTGATTGGTTTCTGACTTAGGTCATTTGATTTTAATTTTCACAATTTATGAATGTCATATGATACATGTTTGCTTATTTGTGCTTAAGTGACTTATGCATGATCATCTCTTGACATCCCTTTACACAAGTTGGTTTGCCATGCCTAATTGATTGATTTCCTTTGTGATTCTTTGCATGAGCTTTTGATATGATGTTGGCCCCTGGTTGAGGTCCTTTGAGATTTAATTTTGCAATTTGTGGATCATGTTTGGGTATGTTTTAAGGGCTTGAACTTTGAGTTTCCATTTGTGGATTACTTTGATGCATGTCTTGAAGGTGTTGCTTGATGTTTGGACTTGTATGACTTGAGTTTGGTTTTGATATGATATTGATGCATATTCTACTGCCCCTTGAGTTCCTTATTTGATTTTCATTTCAATTGAGCATAGTTGATTGCATGTGGTTTGAATTGTATGATGAATATCATTACCTTTCCTTGTGTGAACTTCTTTGGATCATAATGCTTCATGTTTTGAATCACTTTTGCACACATGATTTGTTGATGATAATATGATTTTGGTTCTGACTTGCACTCATCTTCATCTTATCTTTCTCATTTCATTTTGATATGAAGTCCATGTATGCTTAATTGTGCATTTCATACAAGTATGCTTGCATTCTTTCATGATTATCTTTGCATGCTTACTTGAATTATTTTGCATTGATCTTTGAAACATGTTTGTTTATTTGAGTTGGACATTTATGATATGATGTGCTTGCTGCCATTTATTGTATTTCATCTCCTCTTTCTCTTTTCTTCTCTTTCACTCTCTTCCTCCCTTGAGTCTCAAGACTTGATTAAGTCTTGGATTCTTTTCCCCTTAGAGCTACCTAGTCCAACTTAATTTTTTATTAAGCTTGGAGTAGGATTAGCATTAGGTTTTAGGTAGTCGTTCCTCCTAAGCCTCACTAACCATAGGACATCCATGCATGATAACATTAGGACTCTTAGTTTCCCTTTAGAGTTTCCTTTGTGTCGTCTCTCTTCTCATCTCAAAACTTCTTGAAAACACGTAATAAAAATTAACGTGTATTGCGCTCGAGCCTTCTATGTGGGAAGTGGGGAATGAGGGCCTTCCTCTCATTCTTCTAGGATACCTAGTGTACGTCCTGTTGGGGACGATGCGCGAAGTATTCGTTCCTGTATTTAAGACTTTGGTTCAATGCAAGTTACAAATAACTGTAAAAAACACTTCTTGCTTAAAAAACTTCAAACAAACAATAACGTCTTTCCTTCGGGAATTCTTTTCTCATCTCACTCACTCTCAACGTATGAACGTGCTCCTACTCGTTCTCTTGCAAGACGGTAATGCACTCGATTCAGCGAGCCTGCAACACCTGAGCTAGAACGTTAGTCGTTCCCTAAAAAACACAATCCACCCCTAGTGAGGGGAACTACGTCGCTCTGATTCTCATGCTCCCGATGAGATACGTAGGCAGTGGGGTAGGGCCCATGCGAGCACTTCTTTTATTTCCCTACATTTGTTTCTTCGTTTCTTTCCGTTCTCGTTTCTTCTTCGGTCCAGTAGCAGTGGAGTTCCAGATGACGACACCCTTTGATGCAGACAACAAGCGTGGATCCCATCGAGTACGATGGACGTGTTGGGTGCTAACACCTTCCCTTCGCGTAACCGACTCCCGTACCCGTTTCTCTTGGTCGTGAGACCATGCTCTATCCTTTCTCTTCAGGTTTATGCAGTGTTTCCTTTCCCTCTCTCGGGATAAATACACATTGCTGGCAACTCTGTGTTTTCTGCGCCACTCTCGCGTTTGTACCGTTGGATGTGAATCCCTCGGGAGCGACAACTGGCGACTCTGCTGGGGACAGGTTGACCTCTTGCTGGTCCATCCCCTTTAGCAAGTCTATCCTAGCACTTGTCTGTTTTGTTTCATTGGGTGTTCTTTTGTGGTGCTTTATTTTGTTGTATATTACTGTATTTGCTGTTTTATTTGTTTACTGTATTTACAGCTTTTATCGCATTGCATTTCATTTTATTACTATCATATTGGATATTACTGTGTTGTGCTGGCTGGTTTTCTGTTTGGCAGGTTGGGAGGTTTTGAGAGATGAGCCCAATACCCAGGCTCGAGCATACACCTAGGTTTTAGCATGGGCAGGCGTGACGCTCCTGTGGTGTTGGCCACGTGCGGGTGATCACGATCCCTACAATCAGACGAGGTTCTATCGGGAGCTTTCTGCTACTGTATGTTGATACAGGCCAGTAGTTATTCTCTTGAGTCTCCAAGACATTCTCAAGCACCCTTCAAGAATAGGAAGGAACCCCGTGGACTCGTACAGTCTCAATACCCTTTGGATTTCCCACTTCCTTAAAGAAAAGAAAATAACCCTGATCCTCGAATCAAATCCTTGAGTACAGCATTACTCATATAAAAACTGATTTTCTCTTTAAATCAGCATACTGGACCTGTCACTCAACTGAAACAGTCACAATAGCCTCCTCTTGGGCTTTGTACAATGATTCTCCCCAGCGGAGCTAACAATAGCCTCCATCTCGGGCTTCGTACGAGATACAAAAAAACTCTCTTGTTGAGTTAAATAGCCTCCATCTCGGGCTTTATACGAGATACCAAAAGACTCCATCGTCGAGTCAAAACCTTTTAGCCTCCCTCTCGGGCTTCGTACGAGACACACAAAAACTCCCTCTTGTTGGGCCAATAGCCTCCTCTTAGGCTTTGTATAAGAAAACCACTGGTTGATCCAATCAACCTTTTAGCATCAAATATGTGCCTCGTTCATAGTACACAAACATCAACAACTCTTTCCCCTTCATCTAATCGTTGTAAGCGGCAAGCCTCTGGATCATCTACATCCATGCCACTGTCCCTCTTTTAGCATGAAAAATTCCTAAGGAAAGATGACATTGCTCTAAACTGAGTTAAAGTCTTCCCCTTCAGATTGGAAATCCCCTATAAAGGAAATTATGGCATTGCCGGATTCCCAAATCCCGGTTAAAGTAATTCTCCTTTATAAACAGTTGTGACATACAAACCCCACTTTAGAGATGACAAATTCTCTCTAAAGTCAAACCCTTTTAGCTTCACATCTTGGGATTTGAACAAGATACAAACCACCTTTAGCTTCACGTCTTGGGCTTTGAACAAGACACCAAAACAATCATTTCTTCCCATAGAATAGGAGGAACTACGATCGCTCTAATTTCCCAGTTTCGGAAAAAAACGGGAATACGTAGGCATAAGATTGAAAGAAAAATCTTAGTGAACACACTAAACAAAAACCCAAAATCCCATACTTTCATATATTTGTCCTAACATCCTAACCGATAGCCTAAAGCACCCCTTTTCAACAAAATAACCTAGGAGAGACCCCGAATCTTTGTAGCATCTGTAAACCAACAGTTTTGACTGTTTAACCTCAGTATGCAAGCAGGGTTAATTGGAGACATCTATTTCCCTTCCTTCATCAGCTTTAATAGGATAAAAAATGAATCGAGCTGTAGTACCAGAGCGATCGTGCTTCGCAACCACATCCAAAAATCACTCGCTACAATGTCTACCCTCCAACTTAGGTGGCTTATTATTTTTGAACTTTTCCAAATTGCGGAACCCGACATCCTCAGCGCTCTGATTATTACTCTGCACCGTCTGCACAACAACCTGTAACGCAGCAGCAATCGCATCATCATTCCTACCAGTCATACTGCTCAACACCAAAGGAAACACAAGTTATAAGAAACACAAGACTATACACACTCTATAGTCAGACTCAACTACTACACTGGTCGGACGGACCGACCTGCTCTGATACTAATTGTAACACCCTACTCTACCCATTCGTATAATAAATGAAAATACGAAGATAATATGGAAATAAATCAGAGTTAATACACGTAGGATGTCACATTACGAAAAACTCATCATGAAGCATCAAGTCACTTCATGCCTTATTCATTAATAAAAACAAATCATTTGGTTAAACAGCAGAATTAAATCAGTGGTTTAGCGTTAAAGCTTCAATTACATCAAAACCTCCACATAACATGTGGTTCATCAACACTTAAACAAAACCAGATACGTAACAAATACAATGTTCAGATAATAAAGGAAAACACGAAATCCCCATCATTCCCGTGTTACATATCAAAGCGACTCCTAAGACTCAATCAAATAGCAACACAATGCTCCAAGCACTACTCAGGTACCTGATCATCTATACTCCCCAAGGAGCACAGACACAACAAACAGAAAAGGGGTGAGAACTACATTCAATAAATACACGATGAAAAACATATGCTAAGGAATAGTTAACACACAAAACACACCAATCATACAATTACCACGCACATACAAGTGTCACATCATCATTCGGCATAAACAGCCCACATTCAATCATATATATGCAATGCGACTCAACTGACACGACATAATGCATGCGGTACCATCACAATCACATACGGTTCACCCTAGAACCCGATTCGCGTCGGAATCCGGATAAGTCGTATACGTTCCTCTGAACTACAACTTATCTCCACACGACTCCCACATAGAGTCCGGACAAGACTAGGCACCCATCATGGATTCCCACCTAGCTCATCTCCACATAACATGACATGAATGCATGACACAAATTATGCACAATATGATAATTATTCAAGCATAATTCACGATCCTCATTGATCCCCGCACGAGCCACATGTTCACCGTAATTCTCTCCGGAATTACCACCACAGAACAAGACCGTCCACACACGACAATCTTGGCTCACACACCCAACACGTCTCAACTAGGCATTCTCATAAAAACCCACATTTTATCCTACTTAATATTATTACTAGTTTCTCCTATGTCCAATTATACCATCTTAGTCTTACGGATCAAGGGAAATTTCCTTACACGCGAAATCGGGACCGAAATCGTGAAAATGGGAAATTTTCACCACAGCTCTGCCCATACCCGTATGGCCCTGTCCCATACGCGTATGGCCAGCTTCCCTCGCCCCAGGCCTGCCTATCATACGTGTAGGCTCACCTGCCCTGGCCATCCATACGTGTATTGTATTGGGCCTTACGTGTATGGCCAAAGAGGATTTCCCTCTCAAAACCCCTTCAAAACTCCCCATACACGTATGGCTCCCTCCAAAAGCTACCCATAGGCGTACTAACCTTGCCATACGTGTATCATACGTGTACCGACAGAGGGTCGTGTTGGCTTGGGGACGGGGTGCGTATCACACGTGTATTGCCCCATGGGAGTATCCCCCATACGCGTATGGCCTTCCCCCATACGCGTATGACCAGAAGCATACCCAAAAACCCCAGTTTTCCATTTACACTAGTTCTCACACATTGAAACCCATTCCAGCACCTAAATCAGATCCAAATTCATCTTTATTTCATTCTAATTCCAAAGTCCTAACTCTATTCCATTGTTTCATCATTTTCATCAACATTTTATATGCTAAAAACCCATTTTTCGTTAACCCCATAAACCCAAATTTCTAGATTTGCTCTATATCCGAACTCAGCAACACGGAACCAATTTTTACGAATTTACCATTCGAATTCAACATACAACACAGATTCATACACATATTCAGTATACGGTTACAAATTAACAGCAACCATCACACAACAATTATTCAAATACGAAAAATCAAGTAAGAAGGAGAAATTGCCCAGAACCTACGAGAGAAAGGACCCTTCACTACCCTCTCATGTTCAGATCACCTATATTGAATCTTATTCTCCCCCCTTACCTGAAATCTGAGCTTTGTTCCTTCAAAAATGGTGGAAAATTCCTCTTGTTCTCTAGCCCTAGCTTTCCTTCTCTCTTTTCCTTCACTTTTCAGGTAGCAGAAACTGACTTCTAACTTCCCACTAATTACTCTTAATTGTTTTATTTATTTTATTAATTCCTAATAATCATATTACTAATAATAATAATAATAATAGTAATAGTAGGAACAATAATAGTAATAATAATGGTACTAATAATAATAACAATAATATTACTAATATTTCCCACCTATTATTAATTAATTATCATTATCCTAAAGTTTTATTGATTTTATTCCGTTAAGGCTAACTCTTCACACTCACCCTTAACCAGACACCCTTAATTAAGACAATACCAAACAATTATGCAAAATAAATCATAAAACGACTAAATAATTAAATGGGGTGTTACAATAGATGCCATCATGATTGACGCACAGAGTGCATTGATCTACTAGAGACAACGTTAGAGGGCGGGGGGTAATGGAGGCCGAGGAGCTCGAGGAGCCATAGGAGATGTAGTCCGACATCCATAGTAGTGCAGAAGTATATAGTAGTTGTACTTTGGATTCATGATGAGTTGTATTTTATTTTCACCTCATGCTACTTTATTGTGTATTTCGAATTTATTTATATATGACACTTTTTGACCATCTGGATATATATATATATATATACACACTTCATTTTTTTCATATCAATTGTATGGTTTAAATCTCATCACATAACATGGCACATAAAGTTTAGAAACCTTCATCTGAATAAACAAAACATAACATGTACTGGGTGTTGTTCTGGTATGTTACGAAGATGTATCTCCGTAAAATAAACGAAGATGCATCTCTGATACAATATATGTGTCAAATTCCTTTCATAGTTAATGTATGGTGTATGACTTTTAAAGTATTACAGAGATGCATCTCCAGATCATTTAACGTTTCAAGGTTCGTCTGGAGATGCATCTCTAGAATCTGGGGGCATTTAAGTATTTTCACGTGGTGTACTAGTAAGATATAAGGTGCATTAAGAAATGCTCAATAAATTTTGTTTTTCTATTATATCAAAACATTTCAGAGGTTTCCTCCCATTATAAACCCGAATTATAGTCATGTTTCAAAAGAATAAGTGGCAATCATTGATATAGCTTTTTAGTACCTCAATTTTGTCAGGATATTTTTATTTCACCGTCTTTTGAAGATAACTCAAATTCACATATTTTATGTGCAAAATAATATTAATACATTTTTGTCATGTCATCTTTTCATTCATCTGCATTAGGCATTTCTAAAATCATAAACATTCTCATTCTTTTTAAGAGTCAACCTTTGTTTCATTTACAATCCAAAATAATCTAATTATATTTCATGCATTATCACACATTTTATTCATCATGCATCATGTGCATCATACTCAAAAATGACAAAAATATAACAAAAATAGAATCTTGACTTAAGATAAAAATACCAAAAATTGCATCTTTATTCATCATATGCACCATATATTACAACATATATTATTCATCATCATACATCATATGTATTGCATTCAAAAGTCAAATAAAGTGAACAAAAGTGAAATCTTGCACAAGAAAACAAAAGATCAAATTCTCATCACATTTCATTCTTGATCATGTACATACATCATTTACATGTGCATTAATTGTCACACAAAATCCCACTCATTCTAATCCATTAGTCATAGTTGAATACACAATATACCAAAAACTCAGAGCAAAAACACTCAAACCTAGTAGAAACTCTGAACAAATCTCACCATTAATGAATTGCTCGAATGTACTTAACCTTCAACTCTGAGCAAGCTCCCATCCTTATTTCATCCATAGCTCTTCCTTTGAGCTTCATGCCATAAACCACTAGTGCCACCTTCAATTGCCTTCACCTTCATAAGCTTCCATTCAGACCTCAAAGAGCAAAACAGATGAACAAGTTCAGAGAAATCCGGGGAGATTTTTGAAGAAAGTAGAAGTAGAAGAAGTAGAAGTGGTAGGTAGGAGAAGAAGAAAGCTAAAGCAAGTAGAAATATCATCAAAAACGAGTTTACCTTACAATTTGGACTTCGCCGAAAACTGGACAAAGTCGCCGAAAAATTCAAACTAACCGTCAGGAATCTTCATACCCCTAGAAAGTTCATCGGATTTTGAAAAAAAATTCAAAACTCCGATTTGGTAAATTTCTTCATTTTCTTTTGTTTTCTTGGACGATTCATAATCTTGTGTTGTTTTCTTGCATTATCCCCATGAAACCATGTAGTTATCCATGTTAATTAATGTGAACAAATTTAATTTTGAATCCTAGGTTTTTTGTTCTTAATTCTTTTTAATTGCTTATTATTGTTTGATTGTTGTTGTTGTTATTGTTGTATGTGTTATTGTGTGAGGGAGAGTTTTGATTTTGTGAGAGAGAGAGAGAGAGAGTTGAGTTGATTTGTTTGTTCTGTTTGGGTTTTATTGATTTTCGTTAAAGCATTGCCATGAGAGATGAGAGAGCTTGAAGGCATTTGATGGAGAGAGGAAAAATAAAATGAAGGGGGCAGCCACCTTCATCCCCATCTGCCTCTCTCATTCACATTTAGGGTTTTGCTCCATTTCGCCCTTCTGGTCCCTATTATCGCCCCTCCTTTACTCCTCTCACTCCCAACTTCCCTTAGTGATACAAATTGGGCCTTCAGGCCCAGTATCATTAACACATCTCCCCTTATCTTCTCTCCACACTCCCTGATGTTGCGTTGTAGAGGTTTGGGCCATTTGGCCCATGGGTGCTGCAGCGCACCCCTCCTTCTTTGTTTATTTTTAATTTCTGATTGTTTTAATTGTTTGATTTAAATTAACTAACTTCACTAATATTAACAAAAATAATATAAAAATTAATAGGTCTTTTTAGTATAAAAATTAAATATGCTTTCTCAAATTAAAATTAAATCATTTTTTAATTTAATCAACTTGGAAAATCTTTTCGTAATTAAATCGGGTGAAAAAAGATTAATCGGGTGTATGCTTATTTCTTCCCCGAGTATTTGGATATAAGTCGTATAGATTGTCTCTCGAGTACTTGTCACTCTTTAAAAATTTAATCAACTTGGAAACTTTATTTTCTCAATTAAATCGGGTGAAAATGATTAATTGGGCGTAAGCCTCTTTCTTTCCGGAGTATTTGGACACAAGTCGTATAGCTTGTCTTTCGAGTACTTGTCACTCTCAAAATTTAATCAACTTGGAAAATATTTTCACAATTAAATCGGGTGAAAAAGGATTAATCGAGCGTATGCCTTTTTCTTCCCCCAGTATTTGGATACAAGTCGTATGCTTGTCTTTCGAGTACTTGTCACTCTCTCAAAATTTAATCAACTTGGAAACTTCTTATTCAAAATTGGATGAAAAAGGATTAATTAGGCGTATGCGTCTTTTTTCCCCGAGATTTCATTCAGATACAAAACATATAGCTTTCCATTTCAATTTTTGTCTTCTGTTAAGGAATCGTGACTCGGTTCGCCCCACATATTTTATCATAAAATAGGATGAAAAAGGATTAATTGAGCACATGCCTCTTTCTTCCCCGAGTATTCTGATACAAGTTGTATTGTTTGCCTTTCGAATACTCATCATCCACCTAAAAATAACTCCAACCAATCAAACCTTTTTTTGCCCTAGCACGAAGAGAAACTTTTTTCATAAACGAGCGATGTTTTATCCATTCCGATGTGATATACAAAAAAACGCTTCCGCCTCCCATGTGTGAGTAACAAGCAATGTTTAACCAATCGAATGCGACGTAAACATCGTTCACTAAAATAAATAAAAAACAACCATTTTCTACAATGAAATACATAGCTTTGAGTTCATCATCGCACCTCAGGGTACGTAGGATTGAGATCCAACGACTTGTCAAGCACCCTAATAAAAAACTTATTTTTAGTCCTTTTTTCTCTCTTGTAAATATCCCACAAAAATTTGAAGAAATCATAAACACGTTATGCCAACATTCTTATTCGCAAAGCTGACTAAACGATTCTCGTTGGATACAACAAATGTGTGAGGTGCTAATACCTTCCCTACGTATAACCGACTCCCAAAGCTGAATTTAGTTGTGATGACCATAGTTTTGTTCTTTTAGGGCTTTATAGACGTTTTACCTTTTAAAAATAAACTTTAGTGGTGACTCTTATTTATTTCGAGCGTTTATTCGCTCGGGTATTTTTTGCCCCGCGACAGCTGGCGACTCTGTCGGGGATTCCTGAGAGTCAAACCTAGTTTAGTTAGCCTTGTGATGAGTGTTAGATTTGTTTATTTTCTTTCTTCTACCTTCTTTTACTCTTTCATCTCATATGTATTATTATTTTTTTACCTATCTAATGTATGTTTCTTATATGTTGTGGATTGGGTTTTTTGGTTGCTTGCACTTTGAGAGAAACTTTATACTCGAGTTTGGAGAGAAACCTTAAGTTTAAGTGTTAGAACAAGATTTGTTCATGACATATTCTCTTTTAGTTTTGATTATAACAAAAGTATTAAAAGAACAATGGTTTATTTGATGTGTGTTTTATTTATGCAAGTTCTAGTTCTTGTACATAAATAATCAGAATTTGTTTTACTTAGACACACTTGGGAGTTGCTTCACTACTAGCTTCTGGTGGAAGAGTCTGAAGAACAATTGCTAGTGTGACTTGGCGCAGACTCTGAGCTGAAGGCCTCAGCATTCAGATGAGTTACTACACTAGGTAATTGTATATCAGCATCTAGTACCATTCATAGTTGGTGATAAAGCTGTGGTTGTTCGTACTGCAGAAAGCAAGTTGTATTGTTTTATCAGCTTGTCAGCTAGAGTCTACAAGATTTCAAGGCTCAAGAAAAGTTGGCATGCTCTACAAATATCTGCTCTCAACGGCTCTATTAGTACAGATTCTCTTCAAGACTCAAAGGTTAAACGTGTTACACACTAGATTCAGAATCTGCTGTGCATCCATCTTCAACGTCTCTTGTACTATGGGGTAAAGGGAAAGACACTTGATCAAGTTACTTCCTCAACGGTTAGTTTCTTCAAAGGCTATAAATATGGCTGAAGATTCAAGTTTGAATCTTAACAAGGATTCTCCAGACGAACGAGTAGCAGGATCAAGCAATTATCAACTCTAATGTAATATGCAGATTTTCTATTATAGGTTGTAATTATAAAAGCTTTAAGATTTCTTACCATTGAATATCTTATAAATCTTAAGATCTTTAGGTCTTTGTTATGGTGATTTCCCGTACCTCTGATGCTTGTATCATGTACACCTTGTTCTCTATTCTGTTAAGCCTTCAGTAGTTTAGGTCAAGTCTCTTGCTATGGGCTTGAGCAGAAGTCTTGTCTCATTAGGATTCAAGCAACAAGTATTGAGCCAAGATGCTTAAGCCACATAAGTCTCATTGCTTAAATGCTTGAGCTATGAAAGTCTTATTCAGCTAGTCTGATTGAGCAAGGGAAAGTCTCTGTCTGAGGGGCGTGAACAGGAAGTCTCAAGTGTTGCTTGAGCAAGGAAGTCTCAGTCTGGATGGCCAGAAGAGCAGGTGGCTTGGTCAGAGGGTGTGAGAAAGAAGTCTTTTACATGTGTTCTAAGCAAGGGTAAGTCTCAACTAGAAGACCTTTGGAGCAGTTGGCTCGGTTAGAGGGTGTGAGCAAGGAAAGTCTTAGACATGTGCTCTAAGCAAGAAAGTCTCAGACAGTTGGTCTGAGCAAGTGTAAAAGACTTATGCAGAAGCATAAGCGATTCTAATCATAAAGTGGTTATAATGAAAATATCTTGTGAGGCAAGAGGACTAGAGTACTCTCAGTTAAGGGAGGAACCAGGATAAATCTTTTGTGTCTTCTGCTGTTATTTGTTTACTTCTGTTATATCCGCTGCCAATGAATTAAAATAGAATCTGAACACCAGTTCTCATTCTGAAACTCTGATCAGAAGCTAAATTAAAGAAAACTCAAAACACAATTCAACCCCCCTTATTGTATACTTTTCACACCTTCATTAAGTTGGTGGTTATGTAGTGTTAACCTTCGAGATGTATGTCTCACTTGGTTGGCGCGAAGACCCTGCATAGAGTAGATCATCTTGAGGGTGTTGTTATCTATTGAGTATTCTTTATGGCGATAATATTCTCAAATAGGATCCATGACTCTAAAGACCTTTTGTCTAGAACCTTGGAGTTTATGGTTGTGTAGTGTTGTCCTTCAAGATATATATCTTGCTTGGTTGATTTGAATACATTACTTAGAGTAGATCCTATTGAGAGTATTGTTGTCTAATGAGTAGTTGTTATGACGATAATATTTTCAAATAGTATCCATGACTCTATGAACCTTCTAAAAAAACCCTAGAGCCTACCTGTATGGGTATTAATGGTCGGATAACACCTAAAATCCTTCTACCGTGAGAAACTATACTAGGATTGTTCAAAATATACCCATAAACCTAAACAGTGCATAGTATTGCATTGCATTTTTTCATTATAACTTTTTTTAGCATGAGCGTTTTTGTTTTCGGTAAATTTAAAGGTTGTTAGTGCATTGTGAGCATCTAAGAAGATATAGGTTCAGATAGAAAAAACACATATTCATTCAAGTTCAAATTTCCTAAGTTAGATAGTTTGAAGGATCTGAGTTCTTGTCTCACAAACATCAACAACGGTGCCTTTAGAAAAGATTATGACAGTCTCCTTGATATTCTGACTACTAAGGTGGATGCATGGGCAATTTTGGCTTTAGCCCAGTTTTACGATCCTCCTTTGAGGTGTTTTACCTTTCAAGACTTCCAGTTAGCGCTAACATTGGAGGAGTTTGAGCACATCATGGGTCTTTATATAAAAGATCAAATTCCTTTCACCGGTCTAGGGAAACTTCCTAGTCATCAGGTTATAGCTAAGGCCCTGTATATTGATAAAATGGATGTTACACCCAATCTAGAGATTAAAAGGAAACATTCAAGGGTTCTCAAAGAAGTTCCTAGAAGAAAAAGTCATAATCTTTGTTGACGCAAAAAATTGGAATGCCTTCAATGCCATATTAGCTCTTCTCATCTATGGGATCGTCTTATTACCAAATATTGACAATTTCGTTGATATGAAAGTCTTATGCATCTTTCTAGTCAAGAATCTTGTTCCCACATTACTTGTTGATGTTAACTATTCTCTCCACTTAAGGCATGAGAAGAAATGAGGAATGATCATATGTTGTGCTCCTCTATTATACACATGGTGCTTATCTCCCCTACTAAAGAAAGGACCTTTTCTGAAAAATAAAGTTGATCTCAAATGGTCTCAAAGGATAATGTCTCTCACTGAAAGCGTTATTTCATGGTATTCTTGTGTCTATGATGGTATTGAGATAATCTTCAACTTCATTGATTTTCCCAACGTACCACTCATAAGATCTAGAGGTTGCATCAACTACAAACCTGTTCTAGCTCTATGACAACTTGGCTATCCGATGGTAGACAAACCTGAAGAAAAGTTGTTAGAAAGTTTTATCTTGCACGAAGGGGCAGAAGATCATGGTATGTCAAATAAGATAAGACGGTCATGGAGTAGGATCACCTAAAAGGGAAAGAGTTCGGTAAAAAGAATTGCATCGCTAAAGAACCATATTGTTAGTGGGTCCGAGAAAGGGTTCTTGAAGTTAAGCTACCTTATCCCATTGAACCCCCAATGCATTCAAAGTCTTCCGAGCCGACGCATATTTCTTTAGAAGAAGATGATGAGCTCAAAGAAACTATCTTAAGGCTTGAAAAAGAAAAGTAAAAGATACAAGCCAATCTTGATCGAGTTTCTCATGAAAGAAATGAGATGAAGCGGAACCTTACCAAAAAGGGGGAACAACTCAATGAAAGTATGAAGAGGGTCAAGATAGAAAAATATAATATGAATGAGTAAGGGAAGGCCTAGCAAGAGCTAGTGAGGAGCTTAATGTGTGCAACCAATAGTTAGATGCAACTTGGTGAAAAAACCAAGAGTGGGAGGATGTGTGGACAAGAACCAAGAAAGCTCAAAAGGAAATGAGAGAAACGTTTGAAGCGTAAATCCAAGATCTCACTACAACTCTCAAAAAGTACCAAGGCCATGTATTAAGTGAACGTCTCCAGAAAGAAGAAGTTGAATCGTTGCTCTTAAGGCGCCCAACTGAGTGGAGAAACTCCCTTGAAGAGCTAAAAAAGCTCAGAGAGCATAACCGTCACCAAAATGATGCATATGAAACTTTGAGAAGTGAGAGCATATGTTAGGAGCAGAAATTGAAAGACTTATTCAAGGTTGTAGAAGATAATGGGGTTATCTCTGAAAAGACCCAACTATAGTGCAAGAAGTGGAAAGATAAACATTCCAACTTTGAGGCATATGCAAATAGTGTGCTCCAAGACATCCCAAGGATACATAGAAAAATCTATGTAGTGATGCTCCCCAACAATACTCCTCCAGTAATTTTTAACTTTGTGGAATCTTGTAAGGTTATGTTATAAGGATTTAAGGCTAATTTGGATGTAGCTTGCAAGTCGAGCCATTAGTTGTAATTTTCTCAAACTTTGTACTTGTCTTTCTCATTGAATGAATGACTCAGTTGCTTTTTGCACCAATATCAATCTTGTCTTTCAATGTTCTCACGCTTTTAGATTCTCACAATAATCACAAGTTTTGAGATTCCCTTAAAATAAAAACAATAAACAGATTTTTCATCGGTGTACATCTACATGCATCCCATGCTCAATCAAAAAACTTATTTCATATTTTCCTCTTCATCCTCAAAAAATATCAAACAGCTAGTCCTACAAGCTGACTCCCCAACACTCTTACGAGACACGTAACAAATATCGAAGAGTAATTAACCAGTTGGAACAAAATCAAGTTATCTTAAGAGAAGACGCAGATGTGATGAAAGGCGAAGTGGACCAGATTTTGGAAGCTTTGCAAGCTCTAGCAAGAAGGGAGGACAATCCTCTACAAGTCGTTGTACGGAGAATGTCATTCCAACACTTAGCTCTACATCACACTCTCAACTCGTGGTGACCAACATAATGTACGATATTCCTCTTGGTTATACTCCTCCATAAATGGATAGTCTTGTTCAACCTCAACCTATACAAATCATGGTATCTAACGTGGATGACAACCCTACCATGTAAGAGAATCCTGTTGTCCTGGTTGGACATGTTTCACCTCCTGACGCCCTCGAGGATCCCCAATTTTCATACTTTATGTTAGATGATAGGCTTCGATATAAAGGGGGATGAATATAGCACAAATTTAAAACCAAAAACTCTTGGGAAAAATTTGTTTTCAAAAAGTATGGCACAGCGGAAACAACCCAAATCGAATCGTCTAACCGAACCTACTATCGAAAAGATCGGATATGCGTAATGAAAACCGATAGAATGATAATTAACACAAATTACTCGGTTAACAATTAATTCACAGATCAATCAAATGCAAAACTATTCGTAAAACTTATTTCCAATGAACACAAAGAGATAAAAATACTCAAAGACAAAATATCGAACACTTTGTGTGCGATTGATCACGGTTGAAAATTTGATTTGTTTTGTTGATGTAAAAGCCAATCACAATTAAAGTGATTGTGCTTATATCAACAACAACACTTTTAAAGAATAGTTGAAAATAATTTCCAATCGAATTAATCGAAACAACAACGAAATCGATAATTTTCAAGAACAATAATTAAAGAAAAATAAAGCGATGAAGAGATACAAATATTTGTGTAGGAAGTTCCCTAATAGGCCTCGCTATGGGTACGTCTGCCCTCAATCCGAAATCGAATTGAGATACTTGCAATTAACTTATCTTTGCAAAAATGTTTATACTAGAGGTGAATAATTCTAACCCCACAAACCATATGGTTTGTTGTTGATTCAACCACCACTAAACCCTTGATCAAAGCTTGATCAAGTCACCAACAATGCAGATACAATCCTCTGATTATCCCGAGCACGCACTTGTTGAACCCAAGATTCCTGAACACGATTCACCGTCTCGAGCTACCCCCTTGTAAGGAAACCACCTTGTCCCAAGGCCTTCACTCGGTCGAATCCGTGTTGATGTGATCTTGTCCAAAACCTTTAAATCACACCGATATTGGAGGAAAACCCCACCTTGGTTTTCTTATTTGAAACACACAAAGATCCCAACCCAATATTCTCGGTTACATCAACCTAATTGGACGTTATCAACCCTAATCTAGATGGTCACCTAATCGAAAAATGATTATGTGTAGTTCAATTGTGTGTATGCATAGAAGAGAGGTTAAAGATGATGGGAATGCTTTGTAATCGGGTTTTATATAAGTAATTCACTTGTACCTTGCTAGAAAAAGGTGCATGTATGAGTATATATAGGTGTGTGAAAAATTAGGCAAAAGGAATGCAATAAGTTGGAGCAAAAATGAAATTTTTAACATGGGAAATTGTATAGGTCGGCCTGTCAAAGCAATAGGTCGGCCTGTCAAAGCAATCAGGTCGGCCTGTCAAAGCAATCTGGTCGGCCTATCAAAGCAATCAGGTCGGCCTACGAATGTTTTGTGTTGCGTACAAGTCGGCCTATGCGAGGCGACCTGTGGACAGAAGCTACAACCTTCAATATTGTTCCATGGGAGTCGGCCTGAAAAGTTATGTGTCGGCCTATACTAGATATGAATCTCGTATAGGTCGTCTTGTTTATGCATGTGACGGCCTGAAAGGTCTTGACCACCTAAAAACATGTTTTTCAATGCAATTTTGATGCAAGCTTCTTTTCCAACTTACTTGAATAATTCCTAATACTAAGATGTTCATCTAGAATGGGAGGAAACCGTCCA
This sequence comes from Lathyrus tuberosus, assembly GCA_022829125.1. NCBI lineage: Eukaryota > Viridiplantae > Streptophyta > Magnoliopsida > Fabales > Fabaceae > Lathyrus > Lathyrus tuberosus. The sequence goes on from JALAZF010000103.1 coordinate 7,420,864, forward strand.
ATATACATAACGCTACACAATCCTAGTTTTGACATCACTCAAAATCCAAAAGCACTCACATACTCCCCATTTTTTATGATGGAAAAACATGAGACGATGCGTTTTGTGACGTTGTTGTTTTGAAGAAGACTCCCCTGAATATGCGCATCCAACTTCAACTCAACTTGTGTATACTTCTCCCCTTTTGACAACATCAAAAAGAGAACAAGCAAACTATGAGAAGTATCATATACCGCATACAGATCAAAATACCACATAGAGGCCATTTGCAAAGAGAAGACTATTAACATGATAGAACTCACATAGAATGATATACACATTGACTAATAATGCCTAAACATAAATATGAGCATGTAAAGTAACAATAGAACACAATTGCTACACATAATACCACATAACATAACAAGAACATGAACAATGAAGGATACAACGCAATCACAATTCCTTGAGTTGCTACAAAAGCGACACGATTACGTGACATATGCTTTTGGTGCTCCCGAAGTGCTGCACATGCATGTGCTCTAGCACGGCAATACACTAAGTTATCTCCATTCAAAACAAAAACAGAGATGTTATCATAACAATAACACACAATAAGAATTTATTTAGCATCATAACATGTTCAACCAATGTTTATGTAAGAATACATAACAATTCAAATGCACCAAAAGTATATTTCAAGCATATGAAAGAAATAGCACAATATCACTATAAGCATATAATTGACACATATCAATAGCAATTTTTGGAAGTGAATATTGATGAACTACTTCATAAATCAAGAGTCTTAGTCATTATGGAACACTAGCAACAAGTAGAATCTAGAGACTTACTAAGCAAAGAAAAAGAAAAAGAACAATATTACCTTTCATGTAGATTGATGGACAATGCACTCTCATTGATGAAACTTTCAATAAAAGTTAGAGCAAAAGTATATAAAGTGCATGTAATGAATCAAATGCTAGGCAAGATTAGAGATATCAAGAATCCCCAATTCCCTTTGTATATTGAAAAATGGTTCGGTCGCAAGTGATTTTGTAAAAATATCGGCAAGTTTATGTTTGCTATCAACATGCTTGAATACGACATCGCCTTTTCCAACATGGTCACGTAGGAAATTGTGACGCATCTCAATATGCTTAGTGCGAGAATGTAGCACCGGATTCTTGGTTAGATTGATAGCGCTAGTGTTATCGCACATAATAGGAATATGTTGCAAGTTTTTATCAAAATCAAGTAATTGTTGCTTAAGCCACAAGATTTGGGCACAACAACTACCGGTCGCAACATATTCTGCCTCAGCGGTCGACAAAGCAACAAACACTTGTTTCTTGCTATGCCAACTTACTAAAGCATTTGAAAACATGTGGCAAGTTCCACTAGTGCATTTCCTATCCGATTTGCAACCGGCAAAATCGGAGTCGATGTATCTAACCAAGGTGCAATCGCTTCCCTTAGAATACCAAAGCTCATACTGAGAGGTACCATGAAGATATCTAAGAATACGTTTTACGGTTTTCAAATGGGATTCTTTAGGAGCCGATTGATAACAGGCACACATGCACCCACTAAACATTATATTCGGCCTAGATGCAGTGAGATATAGAAGATAGCTAATCATATCTCTATATTTCTTCACATATACATCCTTAAAATGACAGTCGAAAAATGGCTGAAAATCTACTTCTACTATAGTACTATCTATAAAATTTCTTCATTAAAATTATTATGTATCTACAAGCTTAAATGAATAAAAAATGTGTATTCAAAATTTTTAATTTTGCTTATAGGGAAACACAATCATATCACGAACTAGATTTTGAGGCGGACACTCGGCTCATTCAAGATACTAAATGCATGGTGGAAAAAAAATAGGAAAATTTTATTTTAATTTTAATTTGGTAATGTTTTTAACAATCTAACAAAAAATGTACTTGCATGTCCCAAGATTAGTTGCGAAATATTGTTACACCTGTTAAAAAGTAACTATTTAAATGTATGTCTTTTTGGGTGTTCTATTTGTACTTTTCTATGTCAACTTCAATACTTTGTAGTACCTTTAAATATATAATGAAATCAGATACTTGCTTTTCAAGTGTTACACGACTTTCTCTCTCTCTCATTTAATTAAGTATTTTTTAATTAAATATTTATGTCACAATTTCAAAGAGTCAATATAATTATACATTTGTAAAACGACAACAAAAGCAATAAAAAAAGCATATTTTATATTATAGAATTAAAAACATCATCAAATAGGGGTGGACAAATGGGCGGGTTCAGACGAATTCGAACCCAAAAACTCTATCGGATCTAACTGATGAATATTATATGGAGAGTCAATTTCTTCCGTTTGATTCACAGTTTCTTCGGGTTGCGATTTTTTATTTTCACAAATTGTGTCGTTCGAGTAGTTTGCAAAAGGTAATTTATAGGCCCGAAAGTCCGAAATAAACCTCCCTTTTAGCGGTTGTACAGGGTTCGGTCGAACCTCGGTTATTTGTCCACCCCTAACCACTACCACACATAACTAATAACATATTAAAAATTGACATTAAAACATAATTGTTTTTTGAATTACTAAATAATTAAATAAATCGACATCCTATCAACTTGAACGAAACCGACAACCTTCTACCACCAGGGCTCCTACCATCCAGCATCTTCACATTCTTCTCCTTCATTCAATAGTTTAATAACTGTACGTACATCCTTTCCCGAGCAATCTTAAAGTAAATCCCAAAAATCGTCTTTCCGAATTTTTTTCGCTTTGACATAGTCATACCATCCATTACCTATAAATATCTTGTGCCTTATGCACCTCACATTCGTACCTGTCACCATTATCAACATCTGTGAGCTCCAACCCTGTTTTCCGGACCTTAACTCCGCACTTGATTTCTTTGTCTCAGTAATATTCAACATCATGATCCCTGTCAAAATCAATTCTAATGACTTCAAGCTTACACGGTTCTATTTCAGCCCTCATTCTTGCCAAATTTCGCTTTCAGTCTTTAACCTGTAGATCACAACAATCATATGTGTTGCAACAAAATGAAAAACAAATTACGAACATAATAAAACAACTCTTCATTCTTGCTTCCTTACACTTTCTAAATACATTAAATACGACTAAACAATTAATATATATATATATATATATATATTAATATATATATATATATATATATATATATGGTGTTTGGTAAACCAAACCGTTATTTTACTAACGGTTCTAGAACCGAACCAAATGGTAAATAACTAAACCTGAACCAAAACCGAACCATTATTTCTAAAATCTAAATTTCTAAAATGTTATAGTGTATAATATATGATATAACCTTAATTAACCTGGTATAAAATTTATATAATTGATGCACAGGTATACTTTTATATAAAACAGTAAAATTATGCTTATAATTTACACATTATAATTACCTGCTATCAACATTAGAAGAAAATGGTTAGAATCAGTATGAAAGTATAGGCTATAGCAACTCATTATATATTTTTTGTATTAATAGCAGATGATCTCATTTACATAAAAAGATAATAAACACATCAATTAATCATTATGCTCCACAGAAAACAAAAGCATGAGAAATTGTTCAAACTATACTGAACCTGCTTGTAAGAATAAGATTGGATTGAGTTAATAGTATATCAGGAGGAAAATTAGTTCTTTCCCTTAAAAAAAATAAAATCATTTTTTATTAACAAAAAAGCTTAAAATGATTTTATTAAAAAAGTCAAAAAAAAAAAGTTTGATTATTTAACAAATAGTTCAATTTAAAAAAAAAACTATTTTGTAACGGTTTGGTATGGTTCAGAATTCCGAACTAGTATACCAAACCAATAAATTTGGTTCGGTTCAGTTCTGGCTTAATTGAAACGGTTCGGTTCAATTTAGATGACCTTTTATTATGGTTCGGTTCGGTTCGGTTCAGTTTTCTGATCAAACTATACCATGAACAACCCTATATATATATATATATATATATATATATATATATATATATATATATATATATATATATATATATAGGGTCATGCTAATACACACTCATGTAGGTGTGCATTAGCAACATACACCTTAGTGTATTTTTGTGTGGAGTCCACTAATTTTGGGTGGGACCCACATTAGAAAGATGAAGAAAAAAAATAAAAAATAAATAGATATAGTGTATTTTTATGTGAGACCCACCACTTTTGGGTGTGTGTTAGCATTTCTTTTATATATATATATATATATATATATATATATATATATATATATATATATATATATATATATATATATATATATTATGGAACGAACCAAAATTTAATTGTATTCTACAAACTTAAAGCCAAACATCATTCATTCTATACTTTAATATTTGGAGGGGACCAAAATTACAATTAAGCCTTTTTATTTTTTAAATTCTACTTTTCATAATATTTTTATAGCATGTTTGATTTACCTTTTGAAAGAGGAGGCAAAAATGATTCTAGATGTGTAGAATTAATTCTTGAGTGATTTTAAGATGTTTGATTTTTCTAAAGTATAAATAATTTTGTTTCTAGAATTAATTCTATTTGAATCTAGAATGTATAATTTTTAAATTTAAACGTAACTTTTATACTGAAATTTGTTGTTTAACTTATTTTTATATAAATATATTCAAATATAAATCAATTATGCTAAACTTAAAATCAATTTTACCAAAGTGCATATCATACTAGAACATGAGACAAAATTTGGTTCAAAAATTATGTTCATTCAACAAACAATAAATATGTTATGTATATAAAGTCCATCAATAAATTTAAATGTCACCTCGTATTTCAGTAATCAATATTTTAGTAATTTGACAAACCATTATTTAAGTTGTATCACTAACATTTATATTTTATTTTTTAAACCATTATTTTAAACGAAATTCATTAATATAATAATTATTAATTCTAACATATTAATAACATAAAAATTATTAGCTTCAGCTTTTAACTAATATCAACTTTTCCCAAAAATTACATATCTAAATATATCGATACTAAATTAATATCAATGCCCTCCTGAGTTGCCCACTAGTTTATTATTAATTCCAGAGACTGTCAAATACATTTGAAACATATCAATCAATTTTAAATTTTCATAGTCACGACTCTCTCCTAAGAGTGAATCCAACTATGTACTATATTTATTCTCAATTGACTCTCTCCTAATAGTGAATCCAACCATGTACTAGATTTATTCTCAAAAGCTGGCTTATTTAATTTAGGGCTTATTTGGATAAACAGCTTATAGCAAGTGTTTATCAAAAAGCACTTATAAATAAACTCACATAAACTATTTATGCTATAAGTTGTTCTTATATACTATCTATGAAAATTTATAAAAATAAACTAAAAATATGAAGGAAAAAAAAGGTCACAAGTTATTATTCTTGATAATTTCTCCCCAACAGTGACACAAAATCCAAACTGGCCCTTAGTCATGCAGGGTTGCATACATAAGATTAGTCTCCTATAGGGATTGGATCAATGTGAATTACAAGATAAAAACATTTGATACTTCTCCCAGACGTTCAGTGAATGTTAAACTTTTTCTACACCCTGGTTGGTTGCCTGCAATGGCTGTTGATTGGTACGATAGACCCAAAAATCTTAAAGAAGTCATCATACATTAAAACCCCCTGAAATCATGAATGTAATCAAGACTGAACTTGCAGATAAATAGTAACTATTTTATGAAAAACAATAGTGTATCACACAAATGATAAAATAAATTTAAAAAGTCAAAGACAGGCTAATAAGGGTGGTATCTTCGCCCATGACCATTATCATTGCTGTGCCTTCCCTTACTTGAACTGCCCGTATTCCTGCTGCCACTCCCACCACTACTGCCGCCACTACTCCTGCCACCTCTTTGATGTGAAGGCGGCGTTTGCGAAGGCAATCCTGGCTGTTGCCTGCAGAAGAAAATACATTCTTAGGGTCTGGATTCAAGAAACTAGATAGCCATCAGAACTTTTTTCACTTACAAACCATCATTGCAACAATATAAGTGTAATTCAGAGCAGCCATTTGCGGTTCTACTTACAAGACATATCCAATGCGTCCATCAGCCAGAAGCATCGGCATCATGGCCATTCCAGCGGGAGTTTGACCGGGTCCATACATCAAAGGCTGTAAAAGATCCAACTCCAATCATCAGAATCTCAGATTAATATATGGTGAATGTGAGAATAAATCAATGGCATATATTGCATTTATCACCTTCCATGTAAAAACACTTCATGTATGTAGGATGATACTTATGAAATTTAAATTATACTCTTATTTATAAGACACTGAGTATTTTTGGTTCTAAGCGTGAGAAACAAAATACAATTTTAAAATGTATTAGTTGTGAATACTCCCATTTTATTTTTTTTATTTTCACTAAACAACATCCCCGTGCAAGTGGAAGCATTAATACATAATAAGGGTATTTTTGGAATATAAATTAGCATTAGTTTAAAGGAAATTATACGGTCTGTCTGATTTTGTTGTATTCACTTATAACAAAGACAGGAGGGAGTGTCGAATATGTAAAAGAGGTATGCTTGCAGTAAGACTATAATGGCATTGATCCATTGAATAGTAAAGTTAAATGTCACCAGTAACACAATGAAAACCACACAGGAGTAGCTTCGTGTCTCAACAATTAAAGAATATCTAATCAAAAAAGCACGGATCACCTGTGCAAGACCAGGAGCACCATATCCAGCACCAAGTGCGCCATAGGGATTACCAACCAAACCATAACCAATATGTGGCGGATAACTTGGAAGCAATCCTTGATTCAGTGTATTTGTTACTACAGCCTTCTGATCAGCCTGTGGCTTTGCTAGAGAACACTCTAACATTCGACCTGAAAACTTAGAATAAACCTAATCAATATTTGCAACAGTTACTTAACTTTTAAAATGTGAATATTTAACAAATAATAATGTTACCATCTAATTCATATCTTTCAGTATTCTTTAGTGCTTTCATAGCATTTGATCGCTCTGCAAAATGAACAAAGCCGATTCTGTTCTTTTCCTGACCAGATTTTGGTGGTGGAAGAACCACCTTTGTGATCTTCCCATGGTGTTCAAAAAGCTGCTTCAACTGCTCTTGAGTCACATTCTTAGGAAGGTTCTTCACATATACTGCCTTCACCTGTTCATGCATGTTTAAGAATTCACTATATTCAATGTGTACAAAGTAATGTATCTAGGATAGAAACGGTCAGATACAAATTCAATAGCTAGTACCAGTAATCTAGAATCAAGATTCAGTAGCATAGTTGGGCGCATGTTATAATAACAGTAATCCATATAATAACAGTATTAATGTAATCCGTAGCTGTTAATTAGTTTCTGCACTAATCCTTGATTAGTTGTTGGCATGGTAATGCACTCAAGGCCTTGAGATGGCCTGCGTCAAAGCTAAAAACACTATTTCTCCCACATGCAAATCTCTCTCCTTTGGGCTCTCTAACAAGGTATCATGACTAAGAGCAGTACCATTCTCTGTAACCATATCCAGGCACTGTTCTGCTACCATGTTTCAAACGCCTGTAAGCCCTGTAACTCCTCTCCTGCAATGTCTCTGTCTAGTGACTCTTCCTATTGTCTGTACACTCCTCTGGCTACAATTTCAAGCAGGTTTTCCTTCCAATGTGGCTATAACCCAATCCAATACTAGTGGTTGTGTCTCCTCTGAGCCACAGCCGCAATATCTAGTTCACAACCATCGCAGTCTTTGATCAACAAAATGAACCTATAAGTGTTTTAAAATTGGCTCAGACCAGCCAGGCCAACTGGAAACAGGTGCTATGACCGACTTGAGGTGTTTGTGGGATTGGGTATGTTATAGGACAAAATGGCAACTTGGCAGTGCAGTTCAACAAAACCAGACTGGATCTCATTTATTTAGTTTATCCAAAAAAAAAAATCCATGAAAAAAGGAAAAGAAAGACTTGCAGATCCCTTTTCAAGATAAAAGAGTGTGCAAGAAAAGAAAAGGTAAAGACAAAATGATGCACGAGTGAATCAATGATGAACGAAAAAGAATGGAGGAAGAAAACATAAATGCTGAGACAAAATCCTTTCAAGAAAATTAGCGCCGGGAGAAAGAATGAGTGAAAAAAACACAATGCAGGGAAGAAATATGGGGCTTCAGTTCTGTATATAACAATAGGCAAAAAAAGAGGGATAGTGATGAATGCACAATTGTTAACTCCTGAGTTAACATGTATGGTTATGGACCTTACAATAATAATACAATATTGTTTTATTGAGTTAACATGTACGGTTATGGACCTTAAGAAATTAAATATATAAAATGAAAGAATTTAAAAAACAAAAAGCTCTTTCCAGCTGTATGAGTGTGTTGCTACAATAAATGGAAAGTGGGAAAGAAGGCAGGCGCTAGGATCAATCCAACACAATGCTGTTAAATAGTGGTTCTAATTTGAACAAAACACTATTGTTATGCGATACACTTTACGGTATTTTGTATAAAATGTTGTCAAATAGCAGCATTATATCACTGTTGCACAGCGGAATTTTAATAAACCTCTATTTTATGCAATGCATGGTTAACAACATTGATCCATCGTACAAGGACTCATAAAAGTACTAGAGCCACTACACTAAATATTTTCCTTAACGTATGAATTTAGTATATTAGTTCATGTGGTTCTACTCGTGACCTTAGTAGCCTGACCGAGTCAATAGCCTGACCTAGTCTTAAAATACTAGAATCTACCATTAGAATAAGAAGTGCTCAGCTGTGGGGGCCCAAGTATTAGAAAAGAACTAGCCACATGACTGCATGTGAAGGCACATCAGACATCCCCTGTATATAAGACCACCACAAATTGTATGACTTTAAGTTTACTTGTTAGTCATCGACCTTAGTTTCTAGTGAGGCTGAGCCATTCCGCCACATTTTACCATCTTTGGAAATGTTCATTTTAAACTTTAGCTGTCTCAGAAGGTTACTAATTGAAGTTTAATTTAGATAAGGGGGACTTTGTGGTGTTAATGTTGCATAATTATATCGGTGTTCCCTTTCTTATTTGTGTATTCCTTTCAGTAGCACCTTGTGCATTAAGTTTATTAAGGGAGTGTTCCTAACAGATAAGCAAAGGGACAGGAGCAGTGTATGCAGGATCGCGAGTCAACTCGTGAACTCGTCCAACCCAACGTGCCATTGTCATGCCGGCGTGCTGCGTTTCAGGTGGGATCACAGGCAACAAAAACGGTAAACTCCCCCAAGTTGTGAAGTAAACTCGTTGAGTTCTGAGGTGCGGCTGCGCTCAAACCCTAACTTTTTTTATGGACTCGGGTCATAATTAAAACCCTTTTTTATTATTATTTTAAATAGAAATGCAGAGAGACATGCCGTACATTATTCCGTTATTTCACTAATAACGACCTTCTCTTCTCCTCTCATGATGGCATGCCTATAATCCTTTATCGTGATTACAACCTTCTCCAAAAAAACGCAACTGTTACAGCATATTATTACTTTATTATTGCCCCATAAATTCTCTTCTTCTATCACTATTCTTATTCCTAATTACATTAAAACATAATTGCTTCTTTTTTATTCTAAACAATATAACTTCTTCCTTAATCGCAACCACTCGGCTTTGTTTTTTAATTTGAACTTAGTTTTCATGGTTATGTTTTGATTTTGAATTTATGATTATAATAATGAACTTATGAATTTATGGTTATGATTGTTTTTATGAACTTCTATATGATTATTGGGCATGTGTATGTAATCATACATACATAAATATTAATTACTACTAGTAGTAGGATCTTACGATTCGTGCTACGATCCTCGAGTAAAGATTTTTCAATCCTCCATCGATTCTGTGTGGACTCAAGTTTTTAAACACCGGACAGGAGAGCTTTACTTTACTGTTTTGACTTGTTCATCTGTTATTTCCATTTCTTTTTCATGCCTCTATTACTAAGGGTTTCTTAGTTTCCTCTCTTGCAGTGTTGTCGATGGAAGATGGGGGTCTATGGTGGAGAACCAGAATCCCACCATACTGGCCGCTTTGCGGTGCCATTATAGCAGGTTATGGCGGAAATACCCACAATATCGGCTGATATTTACCATAGCGTTGAGCCCAAAAACCACCATGGCGGCCATGGCGCCGCTATTTGATAACACTGCTCTCTTGTTATATTATTTTGTTTTACTAATATTGATTTGTTATTTCTTCTATAAAAAAACACCAACTAATGAATGAACACTGTTGTTGTACTCTTATGGTGATAACAGCAAGTAGGTTATGTTTAAGTGAATATTATGTTGGAAACAGTTCCTTTCTCCAGCTTTCTCACTGGAGGAGATACATTTTCCATTTAACCATTAGAGTATTTAAGAATTATAGAATATAAAATGTGAAAAAGAATGTAGGGGTCATTTTTCAAACCAAACAAATCCCAAAAGATCAAATATCTCACAAACAATCCTATAAATTATGCTTTAATAACTAAATGATGGGTTCTTGTCTCCATCATAGTTGCAAATGTTTTATTATAATAAAAAAAATTATTTTCATATTAACCATAACTATCAAATATTAAAATAAGGAAGACATGTGAATTGAAACCTGAGATGAAGCAGAGGAATCAGCATTTTTCGGGTCAGCCCAGCTCACTGTTGGGGAGTTGTCACCAAGCTTAAATGTTGGGTTCGTCATCTTTTGCCTTGAATATTCAGCACATGCATTATTATAATAGTCAATAAAAGCAAAACCGCGGTTATTGATAATGTTCTTCATATCCTGAGTCAAGGGATTGAACAAAGTACAGTTAATTAAGAAAATGCATATCCTGACTTAAAGTAAAGTACTTGCAGTTGTGCATGATGCCAATGCAACTCCATAACAATAGTTTCAAAAAAAAAACAATCTGACCATAAAAAATAAACACTAGAAACTTTCAATTAAAAATGGAACAGGAATGCATAACATCTTAAGGCATACCTTGACTAGTTCAACAGCGGTAACACCAGGTCCTACCTCACTCACAACCTTTTTTAGATCGTTATCACTCCAGCTTCTAGGAATATTGCCAATAAAAAGACGATTTTTTGCTTGAGATGTAGAACACCTTATTTTTTTACCCTGAGACAATTGATCATTGATACAGTCAGGTAGTGAATACATCATACCAAATTATAATAAGTGTTTGCATTACGCATCTGAAGTTTTTGAAACATTAGAGTTCAATTGACGCCACAGCTACCAACTACAAAAGGGAAGGATCTATAGTGTTAGCAACTGACATTATTACATTACCTTAAATTCAGTATTATTCAGCTCCTCAATGGCTTTAGAAGCCAGTTCTTCATTTTTAAAAAGCACAAAAGCGAAACCCTTATTCTCCGAAGAATCTTTTCCTTTCATTATTCGAACCTGTTCTCATCAATCTTCAAGTCAATAGGTGACATTGTATATAAACATAAAAATAAACAGAACAATAAAAAATGGCACAGGCATACCTGTACAACTTCCCCAATACGCTCACAAAAATCTTTCAAATCTTCCGTTACAGCATCAAGAGGAATGCCACCTATGTAAACTTCAGATTTGTGAGGAGGAAGAGAAAGAAGTTCAACATGTTTCTTCTTCTCATCATCATCAATGTTTTGGTTTGGCACAGTGTCTTCTTCCACTTCCTCCTCCTCCTCCTCCTCCTCTTCCTCTTCCTCTTCTTCCTCTTCCTCTACCTCCTCCGGGTCCTCCTCTTCTTCTTCCACCTCCTCTTCTATTTCTTCCACTTCCTCCTCTTCTTCTACTTCTTCATATTCAATCTCTTCCATTTCTTCCTCAGGATCATTTTCTTCTTCAAGGTTGACCTTCTCATCAGATTCAACTGGCTTTTCAGGTTCAGAATGCTTACCAATAACTGCTGAAGAACTTGGCTTCCCCATTGACATCTTACGAAACTAATTAAACAAGCTTGTGAGGCAACTATGAAGAAGGCACATTGGCCAGATGAATTCATGGGAAGAAGAAACAAAAAGAAAGGCCAAAATCGGAGTCGTTGCATCGAGTGAATCTCAGTGGAACTATGCAACGAGATAAGACTTATAGACCGCCGCATTATGAACGACTTTTTACAAAACAGCAGCATCGAAGACAAGTCCAAAAAAACAAAAAGCAAAAAGCAAAACGAAACGAATTGAAACAACGAAGATGGTCAAAAGGAGAGTCCAAGAAGCATGTTAGTGAGCAGAAGCTCATGAATAACATAAAATCAAACGGGGTCCAATAAAAATGTAGAATTGCACAAGCATCAAAATGCAAAAATGAAAACTTTTCAGTCAAATGCAAACAGAGATACAAATTAAGTTGTGAATTAGGTATTAAAAGGAATAAAGAACAAAAAGGAGTGTGGGAAATCTCAGTCATAAAAATAAAATAATAGCTGTTTCCAAACAGAATGTACCAAACTCTGCAACCTCTCCTGCCACACAAATTTACAAACATGCATTGAGATAGGGTTTAATATACACTTCTACTAGCTAATAACACAGTTCTTCCATACAATTCAGATTAAGAGACGAATTCTTCCATTTATCATAATTAAAGAGAGTACCTTAGGGGAAGGGGTTGAAATTAAGGAATGGAAATTGGGCGAAGCGGAATGAAATTGGGCGAAGCGGAATGAAATCCAATGCAAATCTACGAACTTTCACTGTTTGGATTTGGGCAGATAGAAGCGAAATTGAATCTTAGCGAACCCTAAATTCGTGTCGCTAGAAAAAGAGAATTTTGGTGCTGCTCTAAATTAGAGTTTTCGATTTTATTTTTTTGGTTTTTAGAGAAATTACGATATCAGCACGAGTCTTTTTTGTTTTCCGTTCGAAGAATTGAAAGCGGAACACCCATGAATAAGGGGTATTTCTGTAAACTACTTTTATTTATATAAAAAGAAAAAACATGTAATAATGACGTAATGTAAAAATAAGAGAGAGAAAATATATGGGTACAGTACTTTCCACTAAAGTTCTAGATAACATAACAACATTTTGAGTTTCGCTCACGTGTTAGAGTAGTCATATCTCTGTACTTTAGCTTTTTCTAAACATTGTAACAAAATTTTGCGTTCTGCTCTTTCTAAATATAAGACTTCCTCCATATCATGTAGTTGTAGAACAACTATCAATAAGTGGACTTTTTTCATGTGCATCCAAACTAGATTCCCAGCATGGTGCAGTGACTTTTTAAGCTATGATTTATTATTATTATTCAAGGTTTGGATTTAGCAAGATTAAATATGATTATACAGTATCAGAAAGAAGATTAGTGACCAGCAAACGTCGTGAGCTTTGCTACTCCGGTGTTGGTAAGATAGTGGGGAGTGTAAATATAAGGCACTCCGATGTTAAAGTCTGGACGGAGCAATTAAGTACAGAAAGTGAGAGTAAGAATGAGAATACCTAACTCTCTAGTAAAAGAGGGTATTTATATTGTGCCTCTAGCGTTGGGCCAACAGTCGTCTGCACTGGGTTGGGTTGCTAGGCCCAATGCAGATAACTGTCAGGGCTTACGTAGCGTAGGGAAGACCAGCGCGTGGTCTTCACCCTGGAGTAACTGCCCCGAGATCTCCGGAAAGTGGGTAGACTAACTCTTTCGGAGGTGGGTAGTCACCTGATGACGTGTCCCCGCGGGAGGGGCACGTGGGGTACGTGTGGGAAGACGGGTGACCTCTCCTCGGACCATGCAGTGTCTGCTCGACGGTAATGTCATTGGGTGTGCCCGAAGAGGAGATGAACTGGGCCTTAATGGGTTGCTTAGCATGTCTTGGGTTGGGTCTGCCCGACTGATGGACAGGCGTCGACCCAGTCCAGAACAAGAGCCCCCTAAGTCGTGGCTCCGAAGAATCGGAGTAATGACTTAAGGGTCAGCCCATTCGTCGGGGACCTGTTCAGTAGGGCGGCGTGCCTGAAGTGCCAAGCTGGTGGAAGCTGTAAGCGGTTGGGAGCAAGGACGGATTCCAACAGGTCATTTTTGATCGACCATGTGGGGAGATGGAAGGAAACGGATACGCTTATCGCGCGGGCACACAAGGAAATGACGAGACATACGCGGGGTCTTGAGTGCCACGTGTCACTCGTCATCAATGCCTAGTGCCTAGGGACGCCTCGAGTCCTGTGATGGCCCTATAAATAGGAGTCGGGTTCGTGCCATTTGCACATTCCCACTTTCTCCGCTCACAGCTTTCTCTCTTTTCTTTAGCTTTCGTCGTCGTCCTTCCGCTGTACGCTGTAACACCCTTCTACCCCACATACAATTTTAGGAAAAACACTAAATATTATCAGAGTAAAAATCAGCAAGAAAAGTGCCACATATATTCAAACGACATTCAAAATCATTGTCTTGTCCCGTAACACGGGTTATTCATTCATCATTAACATAAATTGACAACTACGCAACGAAATTAAACTTTTTAGTTCAGGTCAACAAAATACTTCATAGATAAAAGTATCCAATTCAAAATGGCATCAACAATATAAAAAGAAATTCCAACATAAAATCAAAAGGAAACACGAGGTTCACTACTAATCCCAACCCGATGTTACATGACACAGAGCAGGACACCACTTACAACACGACTAAAACGACAAAAGAAACGCTCCAAGACTCAATCCTCCAGCACCGCAAGTCTACTCTTGATTATCTGCAAGTTACCCACATAAGGGGCAACATTTTCAAGCAGGCTGGGTGAGAAATCACAATTCATTATAGTAATATAAGGACATGGAAAAATAGACAGAATAAGCAACAACAACCTCATAGCATCATCAACATAATCTTTACAACAAAATCACAATTACATCATTTATATGCAATGTCAACTATAATGGAATGTAACGAATGCATGTGGTACCGATTCAACGTGGATGGACACTGGCCATCAACCCTTCAAAATGAGCACAACATAATCAACATATCACTTCAATCCGCACGATGGGATTGAAGCTACCAATGGACCGAAGCCCCAACATAAAAATGTTATGAAATGCAATGATGCTAAATCTCCGCAATTCATCAAACATCAACGTGTGCATCATTCATTTCATACTCAACAAATATTTATCATACAATCATGTTTGATCATCTTACATCAATAACAACTCGACAACAAAAGATCAGCACAAGAAAACGTCAAAAAACCTCAAGAAAAACAACAAAACAGCAAAACAGTTGTCTGACACGGCCATCCGTGTCCTATGACACGGCCCGTGTCAGGAAACCTGCACTCAAAACACAAAACAGACAAAATACAACAAATACAGTGGTCTGACACGGCCGCCCATGTCCTGTGACACGGCCCGTGTCAGGAGCTCTGAAGCAAAATTCCAAACAGAACAAAAAATACAGCAAGGACAGTAGCGTGACACGGCCGCCCGTGTCCGAAGCTCTGTAGCAAAAATCCAAACCAAAAAGAAATGCAGCAGGAACAGTAGTCTGACACGGTCGCCCGTGTCCTGTGACACGGCCCGTGTCAGGATACGAAATCTCAGAATTTTTCAAAAAAAAATTCTGTTGCGTTTTGACTTCAAATATCCCAAAAATTCAGTTTTTCCAATACAAAAATTTTCCCAAAAGACTCACACAATACACATACATCAAGACATAACATTCTATCTCATTATATTTCATCGAATCATTCATCCCTAACTCATTCTACATCATCAAACACCACAATTTCTCAAAATCCACAAATACCTAATCTATCCATAACCAAACCTATAGAACTATAATAAACCGTGAAAACTCCCCATACCTTAGAGAAATCAGTAGCTTTCCTCCTTCTCTAAGATTCTTCAGCAACCTTCAAGTCTTAGGGTTCTTCTTCTTCTCCTCCTCTTTTCTTCTTCAGCGTTCTTCACAAAAACATGATCAGTTAGAAAAGTGATCGGTATTTTCTTCTTTAGACAAAATATCCCAGTTCCTGGACTTCCACTTCTATCCTTACTCTTTTTCGTTTAAGACCACCTTGCCCTTTTTCTTAATATTTTTAAATAATGATAATAATAGTATAAATAATACACTAATTATTCATTCTATTAAATTATTTAAGAATACTCTTTTGATCCAAAATTCTCCAAAATTACCAAAACTTCGTAATTCCTTCTAAATTAATTAAATAAACAAATAAATGATTAATTTAGATTTTCGGGGCGTTACAACTCTCCCCTACTTTAAGAATTTTCGTCCTCGAAAATTTACCTGATTCGAATAACTCGGGATAGGATTCCTTCATCTTGCTTTCCAGCTCCCAAGTCATACTTTCTCCGGCAGCTCCTAACCAGACAACTTTCACCAACGCAATCTCCTTGCCTCTTAAAATCTTCGTCTCACGTTCCGCAATTCGTACAGGCATCGTTTCCACCGTAAGATTATCCCGAACTTGCACATCATCCATATGAATCACATGAGAAGGATCTGGAACATACTTCCAGAGTTGTGACACATGAAACACATCATGTAAATTTGACAGATTAGGCGGTTAAGCCACTCTATAAGCAACATTTCCAACCTTGTCTGAAATCTGATACGGACCAATAAAACGAGGAGTAAGCTTCTTAGACTTCAGCGCACGCCCAACACCTGTCACAGGTGTAACTCTCAAAAACACATGGTCACCTGCTTGGAATTCTAAATCCTTCCTTCGCTTGTCATGATAACTCTTCTGCCTACTTTGAGAAGATTTCATCTTTTCTCAGATTAACTTCACCTTCTCAGTAGTTTCTCGAACAATTTCAGGTCCAAGCACTACACTTTCTCCAGATTCATGCCAACATAAAGGAGTCCTACATCTCCGACCATATAATGCTTCAAAAAGGGCCATCCCAATACTATAATGGTAACTGTTATTATAAGTGAACTCGATTAATGGTAGATAAGTATCCCATGAACCTTCTTGCTCAAGAACACATGCTCTCAACAAATCTTCCAACGACTGAATAATCCTCTTAGTCTGACCATCCGTCTGAGGATGATACGCTGAACTCAACCTCAACTTAGAACCCAACGCCTCTTGCAAACTCTTCCAAAAATCAGAAGTAAACCTCAGATCTCTATCTGACACAATACACAGAGGAACACCATGCAGCTTCACAATTACATTAGTATAAACCTCCGCCAACTTCAATACTGGAAAATTGATGTTAATGGGAATCAAATTAGCCGACTTCGTAAGCCTATCAACAATCACCCAAATAGAATCATGTCCCCTTGAAGTATTAGGTAATCCCGTCACAAAGTCCATTGAAATGTTATCCCATTTCCATTCTGGAACTTCTAACGGTTGCATCAACCCAGCAGGCTTCTGATGTTCAACTTTCGACTTCTGACAAGTTAAACATGCATACACAAATCGAGCTACATCACGCTTCATACCAGGCCACCAAAACAATTTCTTCAAGTCTTGGTACATTTTTGTAGCTCCCGGATGAATACTTAATTTACTTCTATGACTTTCCTCCAGAATTGCTTTCTTCATCTCTGCATCATCAGGAATACGAATTCGATTTCGGAATCTCAACACACCTTGCGCATCTAACTTGAAATCACTATTACCAGACTGATCGATTCTAACCATCGAATCTACCAGTTTCACATCTAACTTCTGAGCTTCCTTTATATTATCCAGAAAATCATTGTTAATCTTCAGCATTTCCAACATCACACTCTGCGGTGTCACTTCGCAAACTAAGCTCATATCTCTAAATTGCTCAATTAAATCCAATTCCTTAACCATCATTGCCGACATATGCAAGGTCTTTCGACTCAGAGCATCGGCCACAACATTAGCTTTACCCGAATGATAGTTCAAACCGAAATCATAATCTCTTAATAATTTCAACCATCTTCGTTGTCTCATATTCAGTTCCTTTTGATCAAATAAATATTTTAAACTCTTATGATCACTAAACACTTCAAATCTAGATCCATAAAGGTAATGCCTCCAAATCTTCAGCACAAAAACAACTGCAGCAAGTTCTAAATCATACGTAGGATAGTTCTTTTCGTGAGTCCTCAATTGTCTCGACGCATAAGCAACTACCTTACCACTCTGCATAAGCACACCACCTAAACCCATCTTGGAAGCATCACAATATACCACAAAAGGTTCTCCTGGATTAGGTAATGTCAAAACTGGAGCCAATGTCAATCTTTTCTTCAATTCTGCAAAACTTTCTTCACATTGAATGTCCCACACAAAAGCTTTACCTTTACAAGTCAACTTAGTCAACGGAAGTGCTAACTTAGAAAATCCTTCGATAAATCTTCGGTAATAACCGGCTAGTCCCAAAAAACTTCTAATCTCGGTAGTCGACTTTGGAGTTTCCCATTGCAACACATCATCTACTTTAGATGGATCCACCGCAATGCCACTACCTGAAATGACATGACCAAGAAAACTAACCTCCGATAACCAAAATTCACATTTAGACAACTTTGCATATAACTTCTTCTCTTTCAAAACTTGCAATACTAGTCTTAAGTGTTCTTCATGTTCTGTTTCCGATTTAGAGTAAATCAATATGTCATCAATAAACACCACCACAAACCGATCCAAATAAGTATGAAAAATACGGTTCATGTACTTCATGAATACTCCCGGTGCGTTAGTAACACCGAAAGGCATCACGGAATACTCATAATGTCCATAACGTGTTCTAAAAGTCGTCTTCTGAATATCTTCCTCTTTCACTTTAATCTGATGATAGCCCGACCTCAAATCAATCTTGCTAAACACACGAGCACCTACCAATTGATCCATCAAGTCATCTATTCTCGGGAGCGGATACTTGTTTTTAATCGTCACTTTATTTAGTTGTCTATAATCAACACAGAGCCTCATACTTCCATATTTCTTCTTTACTAACAACACTGGAGCTCCCCACGGCGATACACTTGGCCTCACAAATTTCTTTTCAAGTAAGTCCTCCAATTGCTTCTTTAATTCCGACAATTCAGATGCAGACATCCTGTATGGTGCCATAGAAACAGGTCTGGTACCAGGTACAAGGTCAATTGAAAATTCCACTTCTCTTTCTGGAGGCACATCAGGAATTTCATCAGGGAAAACTTCAGCGAATTCATGCACCACTTGCAACTCCTCAATTACAGCTCGGCTCTCAACAGATAACGACGCCATCACTGAGAACATCTGAGCTTCTTCTTGCATCAACTGCTGTAACTCCCTAAAAGACAACAAACTAGCTTCTTCCTCTTCAGGAGTAGAAAATCTCACAGACTTGTTATAACAATTGATATGAATATAGTTATATTCTAACTAGTTCATTCCCAAGATTACATCCATTCCAGATAACGGCAAACACACCAAATCAACAGTAAAGTCTCTGTCGAAGATCGTCAAGGGACACTTTAAACACACAAGAGAAGTAGTCACATATCCCTTAGCCGGAATCTCGACGACCATTTCTCCATTCATAGAAGACAACACAAGACCCAATCTTTCAATGCATTCAGCAGCAATAAAGCAATGAGTAGCACCAGTGTCAATCATAGTAATTAAAGGAGTACTATTAATGAAACATGTATCTCTGATGAGTCTGTCCTCATTAGTTGTCTGAGTCCCAACCAAAGCGAACACTTTCCCACCGGTTTGCGCCTTCTTTGGTTTCTGACACTGACTACTAATGTGTCCTTCTTCGCCACAGTTGAAACAAATCATCTCTTTATGCTTGCACTCAGATATGGCATGCCCAGTCTTACCACAACGGAAACACCTCTTCACTTCAGCAGTACACACATTACTCTTATAACCAGGTTCCCCACATTTGAAACAAGTTACGCTAGCATGAGCATCTCCCCCGCTAGTCCTCTTGCCATCAACCACTTTCTGTTTACCTTTTCCAACTGGAGCATCATAAGGTTTGCCCCGATTATGTTGGTGCTTGCTCTTCCTCTCATTAATGATCTTATAATGAGCATTGTTATCCTCTTCAAAAATTCTGCAACTATCAATCAAATTAGCAAAAATACGAATCTTCTGATATCCAACTGCCTTCTTGATCTCTGGGCGCAACCCACTCTTAAACTTGATGCATTTTGAAAACTCAGCGTCATCATCGTTATAGTGCGGATAAAACTTAGCCAATTCAACAAACTTTGCAGCATAATCAGTAACTGACATGTTTCCTTGCTTCAGCTCAAGAAACTCGATTTGCTTCTTACCACGAACATCCTCTGGATAATACTTCCTCAGGAACTCTCTTCGGAACACACCCCAAGTGATACCTTCAACTGCAGTTTTCAACCTCTGACGAGTCTCTAGCCACCAGTCATCAGCCTCGAATGTTAGCATATGAGTCCCATATCGGACCTTCTGCGCTGGAGTGCAGTCCATCACATGGAAGATACTCTCCATCTCTTTCAACCAATCCAACGCTCCATCAGGGTCATACTTGCCCTTGAAGGTAGGCGGATTCTCCCTCTGAAAAGTTGCCAAACTGCGAGATCCAGCATTCTCGTCAGCGTTCGGCTGATTCTGCAAAGCCTGAGCCATTGCTTCCAACGCAGCAGCAATTGCAGCATCGTTCCTTCCAGCCATCTCAACTTATCACTACGACATAAACAAAAGTTAGAACTAGTTAACAATACTAGATTGTCAAACAAACTATGACTCGACAACTTGGCCGGACGGACCAACCAGGCTCTGATACCACTAATGTAACACCCTTCTACCCCACATACAATTTTAGGAAAAACACTAAATATTATCAGAGTAAAAATCAACAAGAAAGGTGCCACATATATTCAAACGACATTCAAAATCATTGTCCTGTCCCGTAACACGTGTTATTCATTCATCATTAACATAAATTGACAACTACGCAGCGAAATCAAACTTTTTAGTTCAGGTCAACAAAATACTTAATGGATAAAAGTATCCAATTCAAAATGGCATCAACAATATAAAAAGAAATTCCAACATAAAATCAAAAGGAAACACGAGGTTCACTACTAATCCCAACCCGATGTTACATGACACAGAGCAGGACACCACTTACAACAAGACTAAAACGACAAAAGAAACGCTCCAAGACTCAATCCTCCACCACCGCAAGTCTACTCTTGGTTATCTGCAAGTTACCCACATAAGGGGCAACATTTTCAAGCAGGCAGGGTGAGAAATCATAATTCATTATAGTAATATAAGGACATGGAAAAATAGACAGAATAAGCAACAACAACCTCATAGCATAATCAACATAATCTTTACAACAAAATCACAATTACATCATTTATATGCAATGTCAACTATAATGGAATGCAACGAATGCATGTGGTACCGATTCAACATGGATGGACACTGGCCATCAACCCTCCAAAAGGAGCACAACATAATCAACATATCACTTCAATCCGCACGATGGGATTGAAGCTACCAATGGACCGAAGCCCCAACATAAAAATGTTATGAAATGCAAAGATGTTAAATCTCCGCAATTCATCAAACATCAACGTGTGCATCATTCATTGCATACTCAACAAATATTTATCATACAATTATGTTTGATCATCTTACATCAACAACAACTCGACAACAAAAGATCAGCACAAGAAAATGTCAAGAAACCTCAAGAAAAACAACAAAATAGCAAAACAGTTGTCTGACACGGCCACCCGTGTCCTATGACACGGCCACCCGTGTCCTATGACACGGCTCGTGTCAGGAAACCTGCACTCAAAACACAAAACAGACAAAATACAGCAAATATAGTGGTCTGACCCGGTCGTCTGTGTCCTGTGACACGGCCCGTGTCAGGAGCTCTGAAGCAAAATTCCAAACAGAACAAAAAATACAGCAAGGACAGTAGCGTGACACGGTCGCCCGTGGCCCGTGACACGACCCGTGTCCGAAGCTCTGTAGCAAAAATCCAAACCAAAAAGAAATGCAGCAGGAACAGTAGTCTGACACGGCCGCCCGTGTCCTGTGACACGGCCCGTGTCAGGATACGAAATCTCAGAATTTTTCAAAATAATTTTCTGCTGCGTTTTGACTTCAAATATCCCAAAAATTCAGTTTTTCCAATACGAAAATTTGCCCAAAAGACTCACAATTCACATACATCAACACATAACATTTTATCTCATTATATTTCATCGAATCATTCATCCCTAACTCATTCTACATCATCAAACACCACAATTTCTCAAAATCCACAAATACCTAATCTATCCATAACCAAACCTATAGAACTATAATAAACCATGAAAACTCCCCATACCTTAGAGAAATCAGTAGCTTTCCTCCTTCTCTAAGATTCTTCAGCAACCTTCAAGTCTTAGGGTTCTTCTCCTTCTCCTCCTCTTTTCTTCTTCAGCGTTATTCACAAGAACACGATCAGTTAGAAAAGTGATCGGTATTTTCTTCTTTAGACAAAATATCCCAGTTACTCGACTTCCACTTCTATCCTTACTCTTTTTCCTTTAAGACCACCTTGCCCTTTTTCTTAATATTTTTAAATAATAATAATAATAATAGTATAAATAATACACTAATTATTCATTCTATTAAATTATTTAAGAATACTCTTTTGATCCAAAATTCTCCAAAATTACCAAAACTTCGTAATTCCTTCTAAATTAATTAAATAAACAAATAAATGATTAATTTAGATTTTCGGGGGGTTACATACGTCGCCGCACCGGAGATTCCCAACTACCGTTACAAGTAAGTTTCTGGCTCCTACTTTCTTTTTAATGTTTTCTACAGTGGTTTCTCCAGCGAACTGATGAAGTTCTCGGAGAGGCCACAGAGTTTCCGACGAAAACAGAGGGGCTTCTTTAGATTTCTGGTGAATGCTCCGGGGAACTGGGATGAATCTCCCAAGGACCTGATGAAGGTCCCAAGGACCCATGATGAATCCCCCGAGGACATTGGATGAAGAAGTCAGGGACCTGATGAAGGTCCCGGGGACGCTCGATGAATCCCCCGAGGACGTTCGATGAATACCCCGAGGACGCCAGGTGAATGCTTAGGGGACGTGGGATAACGTTCCTGAGCGTACCTACGTGTGACCTCGAGCGTCGCGGTTCTTTGCCACCGCGGGGAGGTCTAAGGGGTGAGCACCTCAGTAACCGTGGTCGGAGGGACGTTCCCCCAGTGCGGGATGTTCCTCGTATTCTTTCTTCGCCCTTTCACTTGACTTGCGGGGGAAGGGTGAATTTGATCTGAACTATCGAATTCACCAATTCCCTATGTTTTTCAGGTAAAATGGCAACCATGGCTGCGGGAATCATAGAGCCCGACGATGAGCTCGACTCCCCGTTGACGCCGACCACCGGTGATGAGGAGCGGACGCCTGAAGATTGGGCTGGTGAGGAGCCTCTGGGTGTCCCATCCCTTTTTGCTACGGACTCTTGTGATGCCTTCGTCATAGTCGAGAATCGCTGCGAGGGTTCCTCGAATAACTGGCTGGTATAAAAACCTCTAGCACACCACCGCATCTGCTCGATATTCAAAGGGATGAGATTCCCCTTGTACGAGTTTACTTTCAACAAGGTGGGCTGGCGCCTGCCCTTCAGCTATTTCCAGTGAAAGGTGTTTACCTGGCTGCAGCTGGCACCTTCACAACTTCACCCCCAACGCGCTCGCCTTCATTCGTGCATACGAGCTTGTCTGCCAGTACCTCTGCATCGGGGCTACTATCCCCTTGTTCTTCCGCATTTTCCACCTACAGAGGCAAACGATTAATGGACGACACAGTTGGGTGTACTTCAAACAAGTGAGCAGGTTATTCCAGACTTATATGAATTTTGTCCGCCACTTCAAGTCCCAGTATTATGTCGCCAAGCCTATCACATTCAAGGCCACGGAGGCCGTGTGCAACCGGGTGTTCAAAGAAAAAAACGGGCAGCGGGTAGAAGTCCTCGAGGAGAAGTTCCCCCTGTAGCGGACGGGGGAGCACTTCAAGAGAGGCACGGACAGCTATATATTCAGCCCGGGTGCATTGGCCGAAGACGACCAGTTGGCCTACCTGGAGATAGTCAAGATCGTCTCTGGTTTCAAACATGCGCAGCTCGTGACTCCGGACGGGAATTTTATCTGCGACGACAACGGGGAGATTTTAGAGGAGGCTCGACGTTAACGACCACATTGGGCTCGTGGTTGTTTCTGTTGTTGAAATGAACGAAGACAGTGTCTGGAGTCTTGGCCTCGGGTCGAGGGTTGGCCATGATTGTCAAAAAATGAAAATTGCTTTGGTTTTTACGAGGAGAAAAATAGGGAAGCAAACGTTCCCACAGACGGCACCACTGATCGTACCTGATCAGAAAATAAATTAGTGGCCAAAAAACATCGTGAGCTTCGCTACTCCGGTGTTGGTAAGACGGTGGGGGGTGTACCTGTAAGGTACTCCGATGCTAAAGTCAGGAACGAAGCAAGCAAGTACAGAAAGTGAGAGTAAGAATGAGAATACTTGACCCTTAGTGAAAAAAGGTGTTTATATTGTGCCCACAGCGCTGGGCCAACGGTCGTCTGCACTGGGTTGGGTTGCTAGGCCCAATGCAGATAACTGCCAGAGCTTATGTGGCGTAGGGAAGACCAGCGCGTGGTCTTCGCCCTAGAGTAACTTCCCCGAGATCTCCGAAAATTGGGTAGACTAACTCTTTCGGAGGTGGGTAGTCACCTGATGACGTGTCCCCGCGGAAGGGGCACGTGGAGTACGTGTGGGAAGAGGGGTGACCTCTCCTCGGACAATGTAGTGTTTGCTCGACGGTAATGTCATTGGGTGTGCCCGACGAGGAGATGAACTGGGCCTTAATGGGCTGTTTAGCATGTCTTGGTTTGGGCATGCCCGACTGATGGGTAGGCGTCGGCCCAGTCCAGAACAAAATATATCTTACTAAAGTTGGCTGTTTAATTTTATTTTTTCAAAAATCAAATGTGGAGTTTACGAAAGAGTAATTATGAAAATTTGAAATTGTCTTTTTTATTTTGGAAATTTATTTTTAGATATACCATTTGCTTCACTGAAACACGTTATAACTGAATCTCATCCTATATATTTTTTAAATTTTATTTCAGAGATGTGTCTCCGAAGCTACTTCATTTACACTCCATTAATTCCTCATAGAAACATACGTTTTTTGACATAAATTGATAAGGAGATACATGTATTCACACCAGAAAGAATCCACAGATGTATCTCTGGAGCCTCACAAGACAGTAATTTTTTGCTTTGCTTTAGAGATGTTCCGATGAATTTGACAATATATTATAGTTATAAGTATAAATTAAATCACACATTTTCTGAATAAAATGAAAATAAGATATATAAATTAATAAATATGGAGTACACAATGAAGTCAAAATAAAACAGACTTGATAATAGTGATTCTAATATAGATATTATATATTATTACCTATGACGGACTCGTGCCCCTATTCCTACGTTGTCTCATGTACTACAGTATCTCCTGTGTCTCCCTTATCATAAAATCTAGAATGTTCATCCACCTCAGAGTCGTCCAGAAAAAGTCATCCACATATACTCATCTGCCCAATCTCAAATATACAACGACATCTAGGCAACACATCAACAATATGATTTGTCCTAACATGCTCCTCCTCTAGGATCTCTTGATGAGCTGATCAAGATGGATCTTCCATAGCATCCAGTGTCATGCAGGTATGTGACACCGTGAAAAATAATTCGATGTAGCCGTGTAAAACACTGCAAGAAGTTATTGTACTTTGTGCTTCCTATGGTACCAGATGATTAAGATAATCATCTAACATGGTATTCATATCTATATGTGTCATAGCGCGAGGAGT
Organism: Lathyrus tuberosus; assembly: GCA_022829125.1. NCBI lineage: Eukaryota > Viridiplantae > Streptophyta > Magnoliopsida > Fabales > Fabaceae > Lathyrus > Lathyrus tuberosus. The sequence goes on from JALAZF010000103.1 coordinate 7,446,741, forward strand.
GGACTTAGAAGGGTCTTTGAAAATATACTGCATATAGTCGAATCGTCGCATGACGCACTAAAGCAAATGAGGATACGTATGTCGTACCCTAAATTTGTTCGAACATTTTAAAAAAATGTTTAAAATGTAAATATCGTGTTTAATGTTATTCCTTAAAAAAATCTAAAAACATATAGTTGCTTTAATTTGACTGTCATATTACATTATTTACTTTAATCACAAAATATCATTTATTTTAGAAAATAAAAAATAGGTTTTTTTATTAAAAATAGAATCAAGGTCCAATAAAGAAAACTAGACGAAAGAAACAATACGGGTTGAACATACCCCTAATTTATCCTTAGTAACCAGATGAAGTAATTCCTCTGGACAGCTATCAAGAACCAGAATCCTGGTATCAGAAGGAGAACTTATTTTTGCCAAGGAATTAGCATACCGATTAGCTTCTCTAAAAACATGATTGAAACACACAAGAAATTCACCTGTAGCCAGCTTTGTGATTTGCTCCAAGAAGCTCTTTGTTGCACCCATGTAGTTTTTTTGCATCCTTTAGGCTACCAACAATGTTCTTATTATCTGAACGAACCTCAATTTGATTATATTGACCGCTAATTTGATACCTTCAAACACACCCCAAGCTTCAGATACTTCAATGCTACAAACTCCAATATGTTTCGAGAATCCTCCACAAGCAAAGAGGATCACGGAGAAGCCCGCCACAAGCAACCATTGAAAGATTATTCACTGCCTCATCCACATTCAAACAAATTCTACCTTCTTCAGGCGGAATCCACCGAATGTTCTTCACTATCTAAGGATTTGAATTGACACATCATTGAAGGGTTGCACTTTCATTATACGTTTTCACCCTGTCCAAGATTCTACCAGCTAAGTTACTAGGCATAATGTAAGCATCATCATGCTTTCTTTTATTTCTCTAAAACCACAAGGTATGACACACTCGTCCAAACCTCTCCCCAATTTATGGAACCTTCACAACTTTACTTGTCAGCAAAGTTGTGAAAAATCCAGTTCTACAGAGTCTCTCCAAAGAATCTATCTAATGTTCTTCTTTGACAAGATGCCTCTAGACAATGTTAGTCACCCTACAATCTCTCAGCACATGAAGTGTATCCTCAGTTGCATTTGGGCAGTCTATGCACCAAGGAATACCTATAGAAAATTATGAAGATACTCATTGGTCAGTAAGCTATTGTGGTTAATCAGCCACATAAAAGTCTATTTTATTAGAAGTTCTAAGTCTCCAAATGAGTTTTTAAGAAGGATCAACTTTAGTTTCATGCATCCCTATAATGCTCCCATATGCGCTTGTTACTGAAAATATACCACTGTGAGTTGTTTTCCGTAAACGTTTATGTTGTGAATTAGGATGCCTTAAAACAAAATATACTTTATCTCTTTATATGCAAGAAACACACAAGGGTTAGGGTTAACAAGGAAAAACAACAAGGATTGGCTATAACTGTTATTCTTTACTTTCTCTATAAAACAGATTACAAGTACTCAAGAATAACAAATAACCCTCTCACCCTAATTAGGATTTGCCACATCACACCTATGATGAGAGACTAGTATGCTATTTATAATAAAATCTAACATGCTAAACTAATGGGCCTTTTAACAAATACCCATTACAAGCTAACTTAGGGTACAAGCTAACTTAAATAATTGGATCCTTAACACAAGGCCCAACCTGACGGCTACACACTAGAACACACTTCGACTACAGCATGTAGGTCTTCAACACCAGCATGTGAACAGACTTCGACAACATGCTAACTAGAGTTCGATCCAATATCTCACAAATCTCGACCTTGGATCTAACTCTATAACATCAAGAAACAGAACTAGCTTTCTTTATGCAGCTTTATCAACTGCATACAATGGAAAAACATGCAACTAGGATGAAACCTTCAGCACTTGGACTTCTCCACACTCGATTACCCCTCTGAAGAAATGCAGCCTCACATCAATGTGCTTAGTTCGCTCATGATAGGTTGAATTCTTCGACAGGTGTATTGCACTTTGACTATCACATTTAATAGTGATACTTCGACCTTGAAGTTTTAGCTCTTTTAAAAAACCTTAAAGCCACAATGCTTTCTTCACAGCTTCAATTAGGGCAATATATTCCACTTTAGTGGTTGATAAGATAACAACCTTCTGAAGTGTTGCTTCCCAACTAATTGTTGTCCCAAACATGGTGAACACATATCCGAAAATAGATTTTCTAGAATCCATACAACCTGCATAATCAGAGTCGACATGTCCTTCGATTGTTGCTTTACTATCTTCACCCAAGGCTCCACCATAAATTAGGACTCTGTTAAGAGACCCATTTATGTACCTTAGAATCTACTTCAATGGTTTCCAATGAGACTTTCTAGGATTCGCCATGTACCTGCTTACAAGACTTACTGCATATGTTATGTCGGGTCTAGTACAGACCATATCATATATCAAAGAACCCACTATATTAGCATATGGAATGCTATTCATATAAGCTCTTTCGACATTAGTATTGGGACACTGATCTATACTCAGCTTGAATTGAGGGATTGTCAGAGTCACAACAGGCTTTGAATTCGACATACCATACTTTTCGAGAATCTTCCGTAGGTATGCCTCTTGAGATAAGCATAATTTCGACTGCTTTTTATCTCTTTGAATGTCAATCCCAAGAATTCTGGACGCAGCTCCCAGATCCTTCATTTCAAACTCTTTATTGAGTTCAGCCTTCACCCTCATTACCTCTTCGACATTGCTGTTTGCTATTAGAATATCATCCACATAAAGCAACGAAATAACAAATGAATTACCCGGTCGAAATCTGAAGTAAACACAGTGGTCGAACTGACTTCTAATGATACTTATGCGTGCCATGAACTTGTCGAATCTCATATTCCACTGTCGAGGAGATTATTTCAGTCCATATAAAGATCTCTTCAGCTTGTACACGTAGTCTTCCTTCCCCTTTTCGACATACCCTTCAGGTTGCCTCATCAGGATTGTTTCATCTAGATCACCATACAAGAACACATTTTTCACATCCATCTGTTCCAGTTCAAGGTCGAACTGTGCCACCTTGGCAAGCAACATTCGAATGGATATGTGCTTCACAACAGGAGAGAACATATCATTGAAGTCGACACCTTCTTTCTGAGTGAAACCCCCAGCGACCAACCTTGCCTTGTATCTCTTCGACGCCACTCCTTTAATTCTTTCCTTAACTATAAAATCCATTTACAGCTGACTAACCTTGCTCCAGCAGGTTTCTTGAACAGTTCCTAGGTGTTATCTTGAAGAGATTTCATCTCATCATCCATGGCCTTCAACCATTCAGTCTTCTTTCGACTCCTCATAACTTTCTTGTAGTCTCTAGGTTCTTCGTGGAGAACCTCGCTTGCAGATATTAAGTCATAAGCTATAAGATTTGCATACCCAAGCCTCTGAGGTGGTTTGATGACTCTCCTCGACCTGTCTCTTGCTAGCAGGTATTTATTATCAGTCTCCTCATCTTCGACAGCAGCTTCTGCTCCTTCTTCAACTTCATCTGGGATACGCAATTCAACATCAACATTCTTCACCTCAACAGGAATCTCTCCCTGTTCCAGCTCTTCTTCAACATCATCAGTTTTCTTGAAGGTCATCTCTGTTTCATTGAAAACTATATATCGACTGGTGATACACCTCCTGTGACCTGGCTCTAAGCACCATAGCCTATAAGCTTTGACTACTTCAGGGTATCCCATGAACATGCATTTCAGAGCTCTAGGTTCGACCTTGTCTTGCCGAATGTGAGCATAGGCCACGCAGCCAAATACTCTCAATCTGTCGAGACTAGGTGGATGTCCTGACCAAACTTCTTCAGGTGTCTTCATATCTAATGTATTCGAAGGACATCTGTTTATCATATATGTTGCTGTCGAAACAGCCTCAGCCCAAAACACCTTCTTTAACCCATCACTAGTCAACATACATCTAACTCTTTCCAAAATAGTTCAATTAAACCTCTCCGCCAAACCATTTTGCTATGGAGTACCTGCAGTAGTTTTGTGCCTTGCAATACCTGAGGCAACACAAAAATTGTTGAACGCCTCATTGCAAAATTTAAGGCCATTGTCAGTTCTCAACTTCTTGACCTTTCTTCCAATCTGATTTTCGACCAGAGTCTTCCAACCTTTGAAATTCTCAAAAGTTTCATCCTTAGTCTTCTGGATGAATACCCATAACTTTTGGAATAATCGTCGACTATGGATACAAAATACCTTGCTCCTGAATGTGATGGACATCTTGCAGGCCCCCAAAGATCAGCATGGATGTAATCAAGGGATCCATGAGTTATTTGTTTGCCTTTGTTGAACTTCACTCTGCATGATTTTCCAAGTACACAGGGTTCACAAAATTTCATCTTTTCGACTTTGTCTACACCAAGCAAAGTTTGTTTCCCTAATTCGACCAGACCCCTTTCACTGACATGGCCCAATCTTATGTGCCAAATTTCTGTCTTCGACAATGGTTTCGTGGATGCAACATTTGTCGAATCACTTACAACTTCAGCCTCAAGGGTATACAAGTCTTGTTTCTTCACGCCTCTCAAGACTTCCTTCGACCCCTTTATGACTCTTAGGATACTTTTCTCTCCTTGAAAAACATATTCCTTCTTGTCGAATTCACCAAGAAAAATCAAATTTCTCTTTAAATCAGGTACATACCTGACTTCGGTCATTAACCTTATTGACTCATCATGGAGCTTGAATCTCATAGATCTAATACCTGCAATTTTGCAACCTTTGTTGTTTTCCAGCAGCACTGATCCACCATCTTTATCACATAGTTCCTCAAACAATTATCTATTTGGAGTCATGTGCCAAGTACAACATGAATCCATAATTCATTCCTTTCTTGAGTCGCCGCATGAAACAACAAGAACATTAGATGATTCAAAGTTATCTTGAACAATGGCTGCATTGTCATTATCCTTGCCTCCATGATCTTTCAGGCATTCATGGAACACTTTTCTTGTGTGACCTTCTTTCTTACAGTGATAGCATCAAATACCAGATGCCTCGCCACTATAAGACTTCCGCTGGCTTTTACCTTTCTTCTTGTCGAACTTACCATCTTTTCACGAGAATTTTCCCTTAACGGCCAAACCTTCAACAACCGTCGAAGGTTTATGCTTATTTCGTTCGTTCAAGTCCTTAGAATACAAGGCTGATTGAACTTCTTCAAAGCTTATGGACTCCCTTCCATACAAGAGAGTTTCTTTGAAGTGAGCATGTGTTCTGGGCAAAGCGCACAACAACAATAATGCTTGATCTTCACATCAATATTTTCAAGATCAAGAATCAGCTTGTTGAACATATCCAACTGCTCAGCCAACACTTTGTCTTTGCTCATCTTGAATGAATACAAAGCTTGCTTCAGGTAGAGTCAATTCACCAGAGATTTGGTCATGTATAAACTTTCAAGTTTCAACCATAACCCCGATGCAGTCTACTTTGATACCTGTCGAAGAACCATATCACCAAGGCTCAACAATATTGCGCTGTGGGCTTTTTCTATCATGGCTGTCTTTTCTTTTTCCATTAACCCAGTGTCCATGGTTGCCTCTCCCTTCAACGCTTTCAAACAACCCTGCTGAACCAGTAGCGCTTTCATCTTCAAGCGCCACAGACCGAAGACGTTCACTCCAGTGAACTTTTCAATCTCATACTTTGTTGAAGACATCTTCTCCACGCTCACCGCACCAATTTGTTATGAATTAGGGTGCCTTAAAACAAAATATACTCAGTTTCTTTATAGGCAAGAAACACACAAGGGTTAGGGTTAACAAGGAAAAACAACAACGATTGGTTATAACTTATTCTGAACTGGATCAATGGCTAGAATTGGCCCAATCCGCCTCTGCTCCAGAGCGGCCCAAGTTGCCTAAGTCCAATCCACGGAGAAGGGCAAAATTTACCTTTCTGCCCCTCAAACCGGGCAAGAACGCAACGTTCCTCCCCGGATTTTGATGCCCGTCACGCACGACTTCCTCGCTCCCCGAACAGTCAAGGGCAGGTGCTCGAAACCATGCTTGTGCCCGACACAACGGCTAGTTTCGGGCACCCTGCCCGACGTAACGGCTAGTTTGGGTAGTTACCTATTCTTTGGGGGAAACGGTTATTTCGCCCCAAAAATAGGACCGTTGGCCACGCGCTGGGGGCTCTATATAAACCCTCTCGCTTGAGAGGGTCAGGTATCCAATGTTCACCCTAAGAATTCATATTTTGTACTTGCTCCTTTTCTCTGACCCTTTCTTACTTGAGCGTCGGAGTACCTTGCAGGTACACCCCCTCCTTTCCATACGACCAGCATCCCTGACGCACTTGGCGACCTGATTCTATGGGATCTGATCCAGCATTCACGATCAGTGGCGCCGTCTGTGGGAACCTTTGTTCTCCCCATATTTCTTTCCTCAGTAATCGAAGATCAAAATAATTCTCAAACATCATCACGATCATGGCCTCCCAAGATCGCTCCAAGGATGCTCTCCAAACCACCATCCTCCCCGTCAACAAATTTGACGTTGACGGCCAGTCATGTCTCCTCCGAGATGCCTGTTTCCTCAGGGATGGAGCCATTGCTTCTCCTTCCCCTACCCCTGTTGATCGCAACAACGACCAACCATCACTTGACATCCAGCCCGTTCCTGTTCCGCCCAACGTCGACCCGACCGTAGCAGTCCTCCTGGAGGCGATCAACAAAACCAACTCCCTGATCCTGCAGCAAAACGAAAGGATCGGGGAACTGGAAGAGTCTCGCCGTCCAAGATCCCCTCCTACGCGGAGGAACCAGCGACGATCAAGAAGTCCGCAGCCCCGGAGAGAAATCGACCGAAGGCTGCGCCAAGAGCCTGACCTTCGCGTAGCCCGAAAGCACGACCAGATCTCCCCGCGTGACCAGCATACTCATGACCACAAGAGGACTCAGAGGAACGAGCTATCTCCCCCAATCAAGTCCAAAGGACAGGCCCGCTCACCTTCTCCTCGAAGGAACCGTTCACCTTCTCCTCGAAGGAACCATTCACCTTCTCTTCGAAGGAACCGCTCACCTTCCCCACGAAGGAACCGCCTGTCATACCCCAAATTTGTCCTACTTGTATATCACTTTCCTTTGTACTTCCATCCACTAACCGTTATTCAGAAAATTAAAAAAAATATATGCTGCTTCTGTTGCCTAAGTCTGTGATTTCTTTGAGGATATCAAGTCAGGTGTGTGCAGTATTGTTTTGAGGTTCAATGGTCAGGCAAGTTTGGTTTCAAGATCAGATACATGGTATGCAAGAGTCAGTTGGTGTGAGTCAATTTGTCAGGCTATGATAAGTTCTCAGTTTTTTTCATTATCCATCCATAAACCACTTCTAAACCATTTTCTTTCTTAAACTATTTCTATTATATTAAACCATTGTCACAAATCATTATCAAATAATCATTTTTCATCCAACACATCCACATCATGAACCATTTCTATCTTTCTCTCTATTTCAATATCCATTTTGCTTGCTATATCTATACCTCGTTAATCATTTTTTCCATAACCCTTTCTTTTAAACCATTTTCTAAACCATTTTCTACAAAAAAAACCCATTAAGCCCATTTTTATAATTCTTTTTTTTTAATAACCATTTTTAATCCACAATTATCCACTTTCAAAAACAAATACCCATTTAATATCCAAATTATTCCAAGATCCATTTTATTAAATCCATTCATATTAGTCCAATTGTTTCAAAGCCCATCACCATTTTTACAACAAGATTACAAAATTACACAATAATTAACCCAGCCAATACCGATTCTCGTACCCCATGTGCATACAAGATACTCCATGCCATAAAGTGTCAAAGTTCTGCTCCAGCCAGCCATGCCCCCACAGTCAAAATTACACAACCATTTGCAATACAAAAGAAAATTGTTAACCTACAACAACAGACCCCACACAAAAACAAATACAATTACTAGTGCACAGCAAGACGAAAGCCTCACGATTTCAAATCCAAAAATAAACCGACCCCACCTTTTCTTTTCCTCAACCTGCACGGTACCTTTCCGCAGCCACAATTTCACAGCTGGACCACGTTATTTTCCTGCAATACACACAATTAAACAAGCCATTCCATACACCAAAGCAACCGACTTGCAAAACAACACAAACCGTACCACAATACACTCCAAAACGCAGCAACCAATTTGACACCACTACAATAAACACGCCGCATGCCACTCCAACAAAACCTGAAAAGAACACACAACAAAACCGTTACAAATTCGTACGAAATCAAAATCTCCAGCTCACAATATCCTTCCAAATTTTCCACATATACCCTCACAATTCTCCCTATAAAACGACACCATCCTCATCCGTACGAAAGAGGGAGCCGCCTCCAAAAACCCTGCGAACATTCCAACTTCTAACCTCCTTCAAACAGAACAACCACAAATACCCATTCTTCAAACTTCAAATCCACCTTCAAACCCAATCACCAACCCAAATCAGTCCTTCGAAACTTCCAAAAAACCAACAACCCCGTTCAATCATCAACAACAACAACGAAACATTCTTCATTAACCTTTCACAAAACTCTCAAATCTCCTCAAAACAACACAAATTCACCAAACCCGCTTCAAACACCACACCCAGTCTCAGAAAACCAGAAACAAGATGAAGTAAGAGAGAACAACACAAACCCAACCAGAGAAGGAGAAGAGGAGATGGAGATTGAAAGCTGAAATTAAACGAACCTGAATCATGTGAGATCGATAGGAGGAGGACGATTGGCACAAGAAGGTTGTTGTTGACTTGTTTCATCTTTAATCTTGTTCGCTTGATTTTGTGATGGGAGACCCGATGTTGTTGCCCTGTTCGTTCATTCCGCAGCCTTGGTTTTGTCCTTTTGTTTCAAAGAATGTTTTGGCTTTAAAGGAAATATGATGTGTGATGGCTGCTTTTAACCTAGCATTATGTTTTTTTTGTTTTGGGAAACCGTATTCGCATGGCCTTGTTGGGTCGTGGAGCCCATGGTAGATCTCCACCCTTTGATTATGAACTGTGTTTTCGTAAAACCTTTTCTTCTTCTTTTTCTTTTTTTTTTAAAATTCTGACCATGTTTGATTATAAAGGATGATGGGCTCAATGTTCAGCCCATATGATTCCTTTGTTCTTGTTTTATTATTTTAGCATTCTTTTTTATTTATTTTATAAAAAAAGGGGTTTTCAAAACACTTGTTGTCATAAAATGGTGTTTAATTCTTGAGTTATGATTTCATCCCATTTTTTATTTAGATTTCGACTCCATTTTCTATTTTATCTTTGGGCCAATGATATAAAAAATATCATGATTTGTGGATTTATTTCAAATAGATCTGCAATCTTGATTTATATGAGGCCTACTTTTATTTTCTTTTATTTTTCTTTCAACTTTTTGGGCCAATGAAAACCAAGTATCAAGATTTATCAATTTTTCGATTTTAAATCTTGATAAAGGTGAGACCTTTATTTCTTTTCCTTATTTATTTCGATTTTATTTCATTTCTATAATTTTTTTCATTTTTATTCATTTTTGGGTCAATGAAAATCAAATACAAAAGATTATCGATTTTTCAATTTAAAATCTTAGTAAAGATGAGATCTTTCTTAGTTTTCCGATTTTTATGTCTATTTCGATTTATATACTTTTATTTTCACTTTTGGTCAATGAAAGTAAAAAATCGTTGATTGTCGATTTCTCGATTAAATTCCGATTAAGACGAGACCAATTTTATTTTATGTCAATATTATACCTTGTTCATATTATCTCGATTATATTTGTCTTACTCGTGTGTGAGCAATTGACGCCTCTTCTTTTAACAGATCAAATCCTTTTCAAAATAACCAAGCGCATACAATAAACCTTTGATCCCATGTCAAGCGGATTTTCATAATCAAATCTCAAAACGACTAAAAACTATCGAAACTCTTTCAAGGTGAAAAATGGGGGTTCAAGTCTTTGATCTTCCTTCGATTGTTTGGGTGCGAGTTCTCTTACTCGTGTGTGAGCAATTAACGCCTCTTTTAAAAATCAACAAACTCTCCCTTGTTTCGTGGGTGTACTACGAACTACGACTGATCTGATTCTTTATTCTTGTCCGAATAAAGATACGTAGGCACAAGATTGCGATGATCTTGGCGAGCACACAACCATCTTTTTCCGTCAAACCCCGTAGTCGAACTACGATTGCTCTGATTCTTCATTCTCGTCCGAATGAGCATACGTAGGTCCGAGGTCGCGATGATCATGCCGAGCACCCTATCCTTAAACCACCCCATTTTCCCTTAGCATCCGTTGTAACGACCCGAAATTCTAAATCAATTATTTAATTATTTATTTAATTAATTTAGAAGGAATTAAGAGGTTTTTGATAATTTTGGAGAATTTTGGAGTAAAAGAGTGTTTTTGAATAATTTTAATAAAGTAGATGAGTATGTGTTATTATTATTATTATTATTATTATTATTATTATTAAAAATAAAATAAGAAAGGGCAAGGTGGTCTTATTGGAAAGTAAGTAAGGATAGGATGGGAAGTTCATAAGTTGGGATTTGTTAGCCAAAGAAATAGAACGATCATTTTCTCATTTTGTCGTATCTTTTGTGAAGAACACTGAAGAAGAGAGAAGAAAGAGAACTAGGGCTTGAGGATCACTAGAGGAATCTTGAAGAAAGAAGGAAAAAACTTCGGATTACTCTAAGGTATGGGGGGAGTTCATAATTCCTTATAGTTTTATAGGAATTGGAGATGAATAGATTAAGGATTGTATGAATTATGTTGATTTTGATGATTGTTGATGTAGAATGGGTAATTTGATGAAAGTATGATGAATTTGATTGATATGTATTGCTATAGGTATGTTTTGTGAGTATTTTTGATCAAATTTCGTGTGGAACACTGATTTTGGGGTAATGGGAATCAAAAATGCAGAAAAATCACGTTTTGGGAAAAGTGGGTTTTTGTCGTACCCTGACACGGGCCGTGTCACACAACATGGGCACCCGTGTCAGCTTTCTGGTTGAAAAGTTGGAATTTTGTGTTAACGGGTTGCCTGACACGGGCGGTCGTGTCAGACTACTGTCATTGTTGCGTTTTCTGTTTTTTTGAATTGTTGTTCAGTGCTGCTGACACGGACCGTGTCACAGGACACGGGCGACCGTGTCAGGCTACTGTCTTGTCGTTTTGTCGTTTCTTTCATGAGGTTTTTTTGATGTTTTCTCGTGTTGAATCATTGTTGTATAGTTGTTGTTGATATATGGATGATAAAAACATGATTTTATGATGAATACTGTTGAAATGAAATGAATGATGCACATGTTGATTTTTGATGAATTGAGGAGAATTAGCATCATTGCATTTCATAGCATTTTATGTTGGGGCTTCGGCCTATTGGTAGCTTCAATCCCATTGTGCGGATTGAAGTGATATGTTGATTATGTTGTGCTCCCTTGTGGAGGATTGATGGCCTGTGTCCATCCATGGAGAATCGGTACCACATGCATTCTTTGCATTTCATTATAGTTGACATTGCATATGAATGATGTAAATGTGATTGTGTTGTGAAGATTTGTTGATGATGCTATGACGTTGTTGTTACTTATTCTGTTTATTTTCCATGTCAATATATTATTATAATGGATTGTGATTTCTCACCCTGCCTGCTTGGAAACGTTGCCTCTTATGTAGGTAACTTGTAGATAATCAAGAGTAGGTTTGCAGTGCTGGAGGATGTAGCCTTGGAGTGTTTTCGCTTATCGTTGTTCTTAGTAGTGTTTAGAGGTGTCCTGCTCTGTATCATGTAACATCGGGTTAGGAATTGTTTGTGAACCTCGTGTTCTTTTGGTTTATGTTTGAATTTTCATATTGTTGATGTTATTTTGATTGGATACATTTCTTTTTGAAGCATTTTATTGATTTGAATTTAAAGTATGATTGCCGTTGCGTAGTTGTGAATTTTATGATGAGAACAGTGGTGTTACCCGTGTTACGGGACATGATAATGATTACTAAATGATGTTTTGAATATATGTGGCACCTTTCTCATTGATGTTACTCTGATAATATGAATTAGTTTTCTAAAATTGTTTGTGGGGGTAGAAGGGTGTTACATTAGTGGTATCAGAGCAGGTCGGTCTGTCCGGCCAGGTTGTCTATGTTGTTTATACCTTAGTACGCGACATGTGTGTGAACACTGTCGGTACTTGGTTGTTTTCTAACCGTTGGCTCCCGGTGTTGGTTTGAAACAAGTGGGGGAGAATTTTGCTTCCCGGAGATGTTTCTAGTGTGAGGAGTTTACTCAAGGTGATATTAAGGGTAAGAGTACAAGTGTTGTTGGAGTTGTAATGTCGCGAACCGACGAGAATACAGATTCACGAATTCTTAGTTGCCTGTCAAGTTTGAGATTCCTGGAGGTAGAACAAGCCGGTATGGTTGATGTTACTTCTCGGAGGATAGAGATTAATGTGACGAATAGTGATATGCAAGCGAAGTATAATTGCGATTTGCCTCTGGAGTGTAGATTAGAGTTGAAGACAGTGGAGAAATGGTGTTTTACCAGATAAACGAGGAAGATGACTCTTAGAGAGTGAAGCTTATATGAGTGTATGTGTATGATAACGGTTTTATAAGATGTGAGGAGATTAATGACGGCGGGTTAAGGAGAAGATTGAAAATAAGGATCTACTCCGAAAAAAAATTGACGATTTGATGGATCAACTGATAGGCTAGTATGTTTTCAGTATAATTGGATTAATGTCGGATTATTTTCGGAATTGGATGAAAAACAAGAATAGTTGGAGGATCTTAAAAGCAAGAGAGAGAGGTAGAACTCATGTTTATCAATTTCGGTTTCTATTTTCGCAGTTATAGAACAGCCTTCAGAAAAAAAAGGGCATAACTTTTTGCTCGTAGATCCGATGGAAGTGATTCTGGAATTTTTGGAAAGCTTACAAAATTCCCTACAGTTTGCATATAAATTTTGTCTTCGGCATGTTTTTGAAGAGAGAGAAAAACGCGTTTGAATATTTGGGTCTGGTGCTAATTTTGGTGGAAATTTGTATACGAGATTTCTTGACCAGCCTCCATTGCAAGGACGATAACTTTTTACTCGTAACTCGGATTTAAGCGATTATTGAATTTCTGGAATCCACATGAAATTTTCTTCATTTTGGAATATGATTTTATACCAGGGAGGTCTGTATTGAGGGAGATAATTGTATTTGAAGTTGAACGATTCTTGCTAAAAATGGGTAAGATGAGGACAAGTGTAAGATGTTGTTAAGGAGTGAAATGTTGGTATTAGAAAGAATGCGACGGTATCGGAGAAATGCAGTGAAATACAGCTTATGTTGAATGGGGATGATTAGAGTGGAGGTAGCTTTTGTGATGGTAATGTTAAGAGAAAAACAAACTCAAGAGAGAAATTAGTATCATGTTTGTAAAGAAACCAACTTGGGTCAGGGAGAATTAAAAAGGGTTTTTATGGCAACCGGATATGAAAATGATATTATTGAGATTTGCGATTTGGAATGAGATTCAAATGTGAAAATATATGGGTCCTTGATGTAGAGAGATTTGGAAGAAAAACCAAATATTTATGGATGTCGTTAAAGTCTTCTATGTGGATAGAGACTTCAAATGGAATGAGATAATTTGTGATGTGTTTGGTATTATAGCATGTCCTAAGTTGGAGATACCTAACAATTGTGTGATGCCAAGCGAGTATGAGAGAGACTTGTCTTGCTAGTTTGGCAGTGTGTGAAGTAAATAAGCGTCCTATCGGGAAGCTAGTCGTTTCCCATTGATTTAAGAGAGTCAGAGGCTAAATGTGAAGCTTGTGGGGTTGATAGGTGATCAGAGTGTGCAGCTGAAGCGTAATGTGTATCATGTGAATACGAATTATTGGAGTTAAGGATCAAGCATCAGAAGCTTGCGAGAATGATGCACACCATTGGACATTCTAGAATGAAAGTAATATGAGAAAAGTTTTCGTGTTACTACCATGTCGGTAGAAGTATTGAGGTATATGTTCGTTTGAGGAAACATAATATTATGGAATTAATGTGGTAAGACAGAATTATCGGTGTTATAGGTTATGTTGATGTTCTTATGACGGTGTTGATGGCAATTGTAACGACATGGTTGTGTTCCGGCCTAAGAGTGAATGAGATTCTAAAGTGATGAGACAAGGAGTGAAATGAATTTGTACGTTCATAAATCAGGAGTATTACATCTTGTGGGTCGTTATGGTTAACGATGTGGAATTTGGAGTAGGGGAATGCAAGTGGTTGTTGAAGTGAGGGTTATAATTGAAAGAAGTGAGTTTTCTTGGACTGTAATTTCTAGTGTTGAGATTGTTGTAAACTCTTCTAAGGATAGTGTGGTGTTGCGGTGAGGAATTCTGAAGTCCGTGATTGAGATTCGAAGTTTTGTGGTTTAGATGGTTACTATCAAAGAATCATTGGGGATTTTTCTAAGTGCGGTTACCATTAACTTGGTGAACGCGCAAAGGCCGAGCTTATGTGTGAGACGTGGCATGTGAAGAGAATTCATGTGATTAAAGAAGTTGACTACTGCTTCGGTATTGATTTTGATTAATTAGAATATGTTTTATCTGGTGCATTGTGATACGTTTAAGACGGGCCTTAAGAGTGTTATTACTTATGAGTCGAGACTACTGGAAACCAATAGAGGAAATAATCCTACGCATGATTAGGAACCAACAACTGTAATGTTAGTGATGAGATTTGGAGGTATTATTTGTTTGACTTGAGTTATTAAAGACTATGATTTAGAGTTGAATTGAGATTGATTGATCAAATGGCGTTGGTTAACCAAGGAATTAGTAGTTAAATCTCGAGTTGATGTGAAAGGTGCATGATATTCGGAAACAAAGCGTGTGTTTCAGAACCTAAGAAGAATATTTTTAGGAAGGAAGTTACTGGATTTGGTTATGCATGTTTGACTTGCCAGAAGTCCAAGATTGAACATCAGAAGCCTTTAGGTATGATGCAGCCGTTGAAAGTTCCTGAATGGAAATGGGATAGCATTTCCATGGATTTTGTGACTGAGTTACCGAAAACTGCAAGAGGTAATGACTCAATATGGGTGATTGTGGATAGGTTAACTAAGTCAGCGCATTTCTTGCCGATGAAGATTAATCATTCTATGCAGAAGTTAGCTGAGATTTATATTGATAAAATTGTGAAGTTGCATGGAATACCTTCGAGTATTGTGTCGGATAGAGATCTGTGGCTTACGTCGAGGTTTTGGAAGAGTTTACAGGATGCTTTGGGTACTAAGTTGAGGATGAGTTCTGCTTATCACCCGCAGACGGATGGTCAGACGGAAAGAACAATCCAATCTTTAGAAGATTTGCTGAGGGCTTGTGTTCTGGATCAAGGAGGATCTTGGGATAGTCACTTGTCGTTGATTGAGTTTACATACAACAACAGTTTTCACGCTAGCATTGGGATGGCTCCATATGAGGCGTTGTATGGTATACCTTGTCGAACTCCTTTGTGTCGGTATGAGTCGGGAGAGAGTTTTGTACTTGGACCTGAGATTGTTCAAGAGACTACGGAGAAGATTGAAATGATTCAGGAAAAGATAAAGACGTCGCAGAGTCGTCAGAAGAGTTACCATGATAAGAGAAGAAAAGCACTTGAATTCCAGGAGGGAGACCACGTGTTCTTAAGAGTTACTCCGATGACTGATGTGGGACAAGCTTTGAAGTCTAGAAAGCTCACTCCGCGCTTTGTTGGTCCGTATCAGATTATGCAGAGGATAGGAGAGGTTACCTATCGGGTGGCTTTACCACCGTCACTTGCAAATTTGCATGATGTGTTTCATGTGTCGTAGTTGAGGAAGTATATTCCGGATCCGTCACATGTAATTCAAATGGATGACGTTCAGGTGAGGGATAACCTGACAATAGAAGCTTTGCCTGTGAGGATTGACGGTCGAGAATTGAAGCAACTGCGAGGTAAAGAGATTGCTTTAGTGAAAGTATTGTGGGGCGGACCAGCTGGTGATAGTTGGACCTGGGAGCGTGAAGATCAGATGAAGGAGTCGTATCCGGCTCTGTTTACCTCAAGTAATTTTCGAGGACGAAAATTCTTAAAGTAGGGGAGAGTTGTAACGACCCGAAAGTCTAAATCAATTATTTAATTATTTATTTAATTAATTTAGAAGGAATTAAGAGGTTTTTGATAATTTTGGAGAATTTTGGAGTAAAAGAGTGTTTTTGAATAATTTTAATAAAGTAAATGAGCATGTGTTATTTATATTATTATTATTATTATTAAAAATAAAATGAGAAAGGGCAAGGTGGTCTTATGGGAAAGTAAGTAAGGATAGGATGGGAAGTTCATAAGTTGGGATTTGTTAGCCAAAGAAATAGAACGATCATTTTCTCATTTTGTCGTATCTTTTGTGAAGAACACTGAAGAAGAGAGAAGAAGGAGAACTAGTGCTTGAGGATTACTAGAGGAATCTTGAAGAAAGAAGGAAAAAGCTTCGGATTACTCTAAGGTATGGGGAGAGTTCATAATTCCTTATAGTTTTATAGGAATTGGAGATGAATAGATTAAGGATTGTATGAATTGTGTTGATTTTGATGATTATTGATGTAGAATGGGTAATTTGATGAAAGTGTGATGAATTTGATTGATATATATTGCTATAGGTATGTTTTGTGAGTATTTTTTATCAAATTTCGTGTGGAACACTGATTTTGGGGTAATGGGAATCAAAAATGCAGAAAAACCACGTTTTGGGAAAAGTGGGTTTTTGTCGTACCCTGACACGGGCCGTGTCACACAACACGGGCACCCGTGTCGGCTTTCTGGTTGAAAAGTTGGAATTTTGTGTTAACAGGTTGCCTGACACGGGTGGCCGTGTCAGACTACTGACATTGTTGCATTTTCTATTTTTTTGAATTGTTGTTCAGTGTTGCTGACACGTGCCGTGTCACAGGACACGGGCGACCGTGTCAGCCTACTGTCTTGTTGTTTTGTCGTTTCTTTCATGAGGTTTTTTTGATGTTTTCTCGTGTTGAATCATTGTTGTATAGTTGTTGTTGATATATGGATGATAAAAACATGATTTTATGATAAATACTGTTGAAATGAAATGAATGATGCACGTGTTGATTTTTGATGAATTGAGGAGAATTAACATCATTGCATTTCATAGCATTTTATGTTGGGGATTCGGCCTATTGGTAGCTTCAATCCCATTGTGCGGATTGAAGTGATATGTTGATTATGTTGTGCTCCCTTGTGGAGGGTTGATGGCCAGTGTCCATCCATGGAGAATCAGTACCACATGCATTCTTTGCATTTCATTATAGTTGACATTGCATATGAATGATGTAAATGTGATTGTGTTGTGAAGATTTATTGATGATGCTATGACGTTGTTGTTGCTTATTCTGTTTATTTTCCATGTCAATATATTATTATAATGGATTGTGATTTCTCACCCTGCCTGCTTGGAAACGTTGCCTCTTATGTGGGTAACTTGCAGATGATCAAGAGTAGGTTTGCGGTGCTGGAGGATGTAGCCTTGGAGTGTTTTCGCTTATCGTTGTTCTTAGTAGTGTTTAGAGGTGTCCTGCTCTGTATCATGTAACATCGGGTTAGGAATTGTTTGTGAACCTCGTGTTCTTTTGGTTTATGTTTGAATTTTCATATTGTTGATGTTATTTTGATTGGATACATTTCTTTTTGAAGCATTTTATTGATTTGAATTTAAAGTATGATTGCCGCTGCGTAGTTGTGAATTTTATGATGAGAACAGTGGTGTAACCCGTGTTACGGGACAGGATAATGATTACTAAATGATGTTTTGAATATATGTGGCACCTTTCTCATTGATGTTACTCTGATACTATGAATTAGTTTTCTAAAATTGTTTGTGGGGTAGAAGGGTGTTACATTAGTGGTATCAGAGCAGGTCGGTCTGTCCGGCCAGGTTGTCTATGTTGTTTATTCCTTAGTACGCGACATGTGTGTGAACACTGTCGGTACTTGGTTGTTTTCTAACCGTTGGCTCCCGGTGTTGGTTTGAAACAAGTGGGGGAGAATTTTGCTTCCCGGAGATGTTTCTAGTGTGAGGAGTTTACTCAAGGTGATATTAAGGGTTAGAGTATAAGTGTTGTTGGAGTTGTAATGTCGCGAACCGACGAGAGTACAGATTCACGAATTCTTAGTTGCCTGTCAAGTTTGAGATTCCTGGAGGGAGAACAAGCCGGTATGGTTGATGTTACTTCTCGGAGGATAGAGAGTAATGTGACGAATAGTGATATGCAAGCGAAGTATAATTGCGATTTGCCTCTGGAGTGTAGATTAGAGTTGAAGACAGTGGAGAAATGGTGTTTTATCGGATAAACGAGGAAGATGACTCTTAGAGAGTGAAGCTTATATGAGTGTATGTGTATGATAACGGTTTTATAAGATGTGAGGAGATTAATGACGGCGGGTTAAGGAGAAGATTGAAAATAAGGATCTACTCCGAAAAAAAATTGACGATTTGATGGATCAACTGATAGGCTAGTATGTTTTCAGTATAATTGGATTAATGATTACTAAATGATGTTTTGAATATATGTGGCACCTTTCTCATTGATGTTACTCTGATAATATGAATTATTTTTCTAAAATTGTTTGTGGGGTAGAAGGGTGTTACATCCGTTCCCTCTTATCTTTACCTTTCCGTATTTATTTTAGAGAAGAAAATATACAAGCTTAGCTAACGAGTATCGCGATTCGAATCAAGAGGTTCCCGATGAGTACAACGGACGTGAGGGGGTGCGCGTACCTTTCCCTCACGTAACCGACTCCCGAACCCAAAATGTGGTTGCGGCGACCATGTTCTTACCCCTCCTTAAAGGTTTTCTCGATATTTTCCTTTCCCTCTTTTGGGATAAATAAAGTTCGGTGGCGATTCTGTCGAACCGTTTTCCGCGCCTTTCGCTCGAGGGTCGTGTCTTCAATGAAGCGATTTTTTTTGAGGTGCGACAGCTGGCGACTCTGCTGGGGACCATTTGCTCCATGCAAGAGAGAGTCAAGCCTATCTTGATTCGAATCGCTAGCTCTTTAGCTTTGTTTATCTTTTTCTTCTCGTTCGCTTATGTACTTGCTTTCCTGTTTCCTTATTTGTGTTTCTTTTTGTAACATTGTTGGGTTGTTCTGATATTGGGAACTTTGTGAGATGGCTCTACACCCGAGTCAAGAAAAACCCTAGGATTTGGATGATGGTTGTGTAGTGTAGGCTTGCGTGGTCTCTTCCGCGTGAGTTGAAGCGAAAACCCCGCTTGGAGTAGATTCCCTTGGAGATATTATTATTGTGGTGAATCTTTGCCATGGTGGTAATACTTTCGAGGTGGGTCGTTGATTCCAATGACCATTAACCCATTTACTCATGGTGGTTGGTAGTGTTAATTCTATGTGAGTTAATGCGAATGCCCCAATCAGATGAGATCCCTTGAACGTATTACTTCTTGACAGTAATATTTTCGACCTCGATCTAGGATTCTGAGAACCCTATTTAGAACCCGTGTGTCGATGGTTGTGTAGTGGGCGCCTCCGAGGAATCTTTCTCGTGGGGATGAAACGAAAACCTCACCTAGACGAGATTATTTCGAGAATATTATAGTCGGATGTCTCTTCGTCTTGGTTATAATGTTTTGGAAATATATCCATAACTCCAGGCACCTACCAGTCTTAGAAACCTACCCATGGGCTTTCTTCGATCCTAGTTGTGGTTCTTGACCCGTCACCTCCGACCAACCTCAGAACTATTTGAAGTTGTTTGATCCTGCGATCCTGGATCTTGCATCTTGCATTGCATCTTATATCATTGCATTGTATTGCATCTGTTATACATCTTACATTGCATTTCAACCTCAGAATCTCACTTCAACTTCCTTCCTTCTCTAGTAAGCCAAGATGATTCCTCGACACCAGTACGCAACTCGAGCCAATACTAGACGAATGATGAAGCAGATTCAACAAGAGCAAGCCGCCTTCAGAGAAGAATTGGACTCTATCAAAAGAAATATTGACCAGATTCTCGAAGCCATCATGATGGCCAGAAAAGAAGAAGAACTGCGTGAAGCCGCTGCTGCCAACAACACTGTGCCTGTTCAAGCATCTACCTCAAGGCTCTCTGTTCCTGTTCCCAACCCCATCACTTATGGGATACCAATGGACTTCGCTCCCGCCACTTCTCAACCACTTCCAACATCTGGAGTTACTGTTAGTGCCATTCCGCAAGCCCAACCTGTTGTCACTCAGATTCCTATTCCTCATGCTGAAGAGAATCTGGTAGATTAGTATGATGAGGTACATAATTACTATACTGCTATCCCAATTGTCAATCCTACTGCTGCTTAGGGTTCTGAAGCTATCAAGATGTGTCGTGATCTAGCTGAGAAACTCTGAGTCATGGAGGGACGCAACTCAGCTTCTTTGAATGCTCTGGATATGTGCTTGGTGCCAGATGTTGTCATTCCTCCCAAGTTTAAGGTTCAGGAATTCCCAAAGTACAAAGGTCTCAGTTGTCCTCACATTCATCTGAAGACGTACTGCCGCAAGATGGCTGCCTATGCCAAAGACGAAAAGCTGATGATCTATTGCTTCCAAGACAGTCTGTCTGGAGCATTTCTTGAGTGGTATATGCAGCTGGAGCGTACCAATGTGCGCACTTGGGATGATCTAGCTGATGCATTTGTCAAGCAATACAAATATAACACTGACCTTGCTCCAAATCGTACCCAACTTCAGAGTATGGCTCAAAAGGACAACGAATCCTTTAAGGAGTACGCGCAGCGCTGGAGAGAGCTAGCTGCAAGGTTGCATCCACCTCTTATTGATTGTGAACTGATTGATATCTTCATGGGTACTTTGCAAGGCCAATACTATGAGAAGTTGATTGGTAATGTTTATGTCGGATTCTCTGATTTGGTAATTGTCGGTGAGAGAATTGAAGAAGGTCTGAAAAGTGGAAAGATCCAAGGAGGATCTAGTAGTCAGTCTCAAGTCAAGAAGCCCTTCAATGGATACAAAAAGAAAGAGGGTGAAACGAATGCTGTCTCTGCTCAGAAAGGGCAAGCTCAACAACAAGCTCCTGCTCCAATGCCTTATCAAATCCCTTACTTCCAGTATCCGTATATTGCTGCTGCACAATATGCACCAATGCCTTATCAGCCAATAGTTCAAGCTGTTCAAGCTCCAATGCCTCAACAACAGGTTCCTCCGCAACAATCCTACAATCAACAAGGGTATCAGTATCCTCCTCAACATCAACAATAGAGAGCTGCTCAACAACGTCAGCCTAATCAACAAAGGACAAGGAGGTCTGATAGAGACTTTGATCGTCTGCCAACATCATATGCTCAGATCTTTGCTCAATTGATGGAGAAGAAGGCAATAGCTCTGAGGGACCTAGCTCCTCCAACTGTCATACCTCCAGATTATGATGCTAATGCTCATTGTGAGTTTCATAAGGGTGCTCCAGGGCATACGATTGAGGACTGTAGAGCTTTCAAACACAAGGTGCAAGACATGATCGACTCAAAGTTTCTCACGTTCAATGGGAGGGCTCCAAACGTCATCAAAACCCTCTGTCGCCGCCAAGCTAGTGCCAGCAGCAAGCCAAGTCAAATAAAGTCAAATCAAGTCAAGTCCGTCTCCCCGAAGAAGCCATTTATGTTGCCATCCCATCATTTGCATTCTTGTATTTTGGTTTCTGTTTGTTTAAGTACTGTATGATTTAAACATTTCCTTTTGTATTTGGTTTTCTTAATGTATTGATTATGCATGTTCTGAATCAGTTATGTCGTGTTCACTCATTTTTTCCATTTACTGCAAATCACAGACACATTTATTTCCACTTCACTCTCTTTATCAACTGTCGCTTTGCAATGATTGGAAAGAGGATGATGAAAATGAAATACCCATAATTGCAAAATGTATGCTTTCGGACCGAATCTTGTCGATGATGTACAGGCATTGTTTCAATTCCCCAAACACTGGAGAGACAAGGAGTTAATTTCTAGCTAACCACTTCGAGCCAAGAAGTAGCAGTGTCCTTCAAATCTATAAACCCTTACACTCAACCTGGGGCAGGGTAGTGTTCAGTTAACCTGATTACAAACTTAAATCACAAGACAAAATCCAAAAGACATGTCGGTTGTTCATCAATACCCATGACTTAGCAGTCACAACCCTCCAACAAAAACAAAAAAATCAATCAAAAATCAAAAGCCTGCTAAGTCGAGCACCTCAAAGGAGACTTAGGCAAAAAAATCAAGGCAATCCCAATGGACTTGACAAGCGAAGTCAGTTCATGCAAAAGATAGGGATCAAAAAAACAAAAGAGACCCTCGAATCCTCAACAAAAATAAAATAAAGTCCAGTGATCACCATATCAAAACCAAAGGGTCACTAACATCCTTCAAAAACAGAATAAGGTGACTGCCATTTCGAGCAAACCTTGAATCATCACTCTTACACCGTCAACCCTTTTGGAATACAAACATGTGCAGAATTAACTGAACGTAGGACTGGAGATCATCACGAAGAAGGGGTGGGTACAAATTATACTTTGAGCCTAATATCTTTTGTTTCATAAACTGCGAACCAGACCACGTTACAACCCTCAAAAGACCTAATTGAGGTGAGGTTTATTCTGAAAGCATACTATCGCAAGGTTGCGTAAACTGACTTCCCATATTTGCTAATCTTCAGCATTGGTGTCATTCTCCTTGCTATATCTTTCACACCATCAAAAATCTGCATAACGTCTGGACTAATGGTCCATTCGTCTCACACTATCACGAAACTCGAATAAACGACACTTTTTCAAAACTTGCATGTGTATTGCATTAAGATTACCATTTGTGAATGTACAATTTTAACTGCAAATCAGTGCTAGACATCAAAGCAATTCCAACAAGGGGTAATCGAAGAGGAACTTGAGATTTCAGCGGTGCCGACCCGAAGCAAGACTCCCTCAAAACCCTCAGGCTGGGGTAAATCTTTCAGCAGCTCAATTAGGGGCAAGCCACCTTAAAGCACATCAAAGTTCATCTTCCAAAAGATCAAGTCGTTTCAGAACTGGTTAATCAGGGGCAGACCATTACCATATTCAGACTGGGGCAAGACCCATCGCAGAAGGCATATCCTCTCTGTATCTGTTCAAACCCAACCTGACCCTCAAGTATAAGAGTTATGGTCTTCTCATAAATGACTTATCATCAAGTGACCAAACTTGAGGCATCCAGAGCATCTTCGTCCACTTCAATCATGGCGTCTTCAACGAACTAAGTGTCGAGGAAATCAAATCCCTCCCA
The DNA here is from genome assembly GCA_022829125.1 of Lathyrus tuberosus. Taxonomy (NCBI): domain Eukaryota; kingdom Viridiplantae; phylum Streptophyta; class Magnoliopsida; order Fabales; family Fabaceae; genus Lathyrus; species Lathyrus tuberosus. The sequence goes on from JALAZF010000103.1 coordinate 7,470,194, forward strand.
CCACCCTAAGTCCAATCCGCATTAGCAACTATCAAAAGTCCACCACGCTGACAGCTTCACAAACATATCCAATCACCCGTCTGCAATCATATGCATCACATTCGACATCATAGACATCATATGCATCATAGATATCATGTGCATCATATGCATACCCAGACAACCAAATCATACTTCCCCAGCACTTGCATCTCCGCGCGTCAGCATTTGCATTGCACATCATTACAAAATCAAGCATTCGTACATGTGCATAGTCAAGATCCAAGATCAATCTCAAGATTTCAAGAGCATCCTCAGCCCAGCCAGGGGCATCTTCTTCAAAGTCCGTGGGCGTTCCTCACGAAGTTGGTTCAACCTTTTGTTGATCAGGCTCAAGACAATCTTCAGCCCAGTCAGGGGCATCTTCTTCAAGTTTATGGGCGTTCCTAATGAAGTTCTTCAACCTTTTGTTGACAAAGTTGTGATCTCTAAGCAAGTCATTGGGCATTCCTCAGTGAGTTGTGTTCCTTAACCTTTTGTTGGTGAAGTTGTCATCCTCAGCCCAACCAATAAACATTCCTCCGAGTCAGTGGGCTTTCCTCATTGAATCGTTACTTCAACCTTTTGTTGATGTCTCCAAATAAATCTCACTCATCATATCCCCAGCAAACTTGACCTTTTGTCACTTGCCTTACTATCATCCTTTTGGTGATAGCCGAACCCTGTCAACTCAATTCAACCTGCATCCTTTCGGTGTTGGTCCTCGCAAGTGGGAAGTTCCTATCATTCTTTTGGTGGTAGTAGCTTGTATTGATCTGTCATCCTTTTGGTGTCGCCGATCCGTGAACCTATGGTATGTGAATCATGCTTTTGGTGAATGACAGTCTTTGTTATTGTTTTGCTTGCTATTATCCTTTTGGTAGTAGTAAGTTGTGACCTTAATTTCATCCTTTTGGTGGAAGGGTCTGTGTGTGTGTGCCCTATTATCCTTTTGGTAATAGCATGCGTTGACCTCATTTTCATCCTTTTGGTGGAAGGGTCTGTGTGTGTATGCCCTATTATCCTTTTGGTAATAGCAGGCATTGACCTCATTTTCATCCTTTTGGTGGAAGGGTCTGTGTGTGTGTGTGCCCTATTATCCTTTTGGTAATAGCAGGCTTTGACCTCATTTTCATCCTTTTGGTGGAAAGGTCTGTGTGCGTGTGTGCCCTATTATCCTTTTGGTAATAACAGGCTTTGACCTCATTTTCATCCTTTTAGTGGAAGGGTCTGTGTGTGTGTGTTTGCCCTATTATCCTTTTGGTAATAGCAGGCGTTGACCTCATTTTCATCCTTTTGGTGGAAGGGTCTGTGTGCGTGTGTGCCCTATTATCCTTTTGGTAATAGCAGACTTTGACCTCATTTTCATCCTTTTGGTGAAAGGGTCTCTGTGTGTGTGTGCCCTACTAACCTTTTGGTAATAGCAGGCTTTGGCTCGTTTTCATCCTTTTGGTGGAAGGTTCTGTGTGCGTGTGTGCCCTATTATCCTTTTGGTAATAGCAGGCTTTGACCTCATTTTCATCCTTTTGGTGGAAGGGTCTGTGTGTGTGTGTGCCCTATTATCCTTTTGGTAGTAGCAGGCTTTGACCTCATTTTCATCCTTTTGGTGGAAGGGTCTCCGTGTGTGTGTGCCCTATTATCCTTTTGGTAGTAGCAAGCTTTGACCTCATTTTCATCCTTTTGGTGGAAGGGTCTGTGTGTGTGTATGCCCTATTATCCTTTTGGTAATAGCAGGCTTTGCACTTTCTTTCTTTTCGGACAAATTCAGGGTCTTCTTCATATCTAATTGTCTTCTACCTTAAATGAATGCCACAGCAGTTCATCTTACTCGGTTTAAGCCAATTAGATAGGGGCATCTGTCATACCCCAAATTTGTCCTACTTGTATATCACTTTCCTTTGTACTTCCATCCACTAACCGTTATTATGAAAATTCAAAAAAATATATGCTGCTTCTGTTGCCTAAGTCTGTGATTTCTTTGAGGATATCAAGTCAGGTGTGTGCAGTATTGTTTTGAGGTTCAATGGTCAGGCAAGTTTGGTTTCAAGATCAGATACAGGGTATGCAAGAGTCAGTTGGTGTGAGTCAATTTGTCAGGCTATGATAAGTTCTCAGTTTTTTTCATTATCCATCCATAAACCACTTCTAAACCATTTTCTTTCTTAAACTATTTCTATTCTATTAAACCATTGTCACAAATTATTGTCAAATAATCATTTTTCATCCAACACATCCACATCATGAACCATTTCTATCTTTCTCTCTATTTCAATATCCATTTTGCTTGCTATATCTATACCTCATTAATCATTTTTTCCATAACCTTTTCTTTTAAACCATTTTCTACAAAAAAACCCATTAAGCCCATTTTTATAATTCATTTTTTTAATAACCATTTTTAATCCACAATTATCCACTTTCAAAAACAAATACCCATTTAATATCCAAATTATTCCAAGATCCATTTTATTAAATCCATTCATATTAGTCCAATTGTTTCAAAGCCCATCACCATTTTTACAACAAGATTACAAAATTACACAATAATCAACCCAGCCAATACCGATTCTCATACCCCATGCCCATACAAGACACTCCATGCCATAAAGTGCCAAAGTTCTGCTCCAGCCAGCCATGCCCCCACAGTCAAAATTACACAACCATTTGCAATACAAAAGAAAATTATTAACCTGCAACAACAGACCCCACACAAAAACAAATACAATTACTAGTGCACAGCAAGACGAAAGCCTCACGATTTCAAATCCAAAAATAAACCGACCCCACCTTTTCTTTTCCTCAACCTACACGGTACCTTTCCGCAGCCACAATTTCACAGCTAGGCCACGTTATTTTCCTGCAATACACACAATTAAACAAGCCATTCCATACACCAAAGCAACCGACTTGCAAAATAACATAAACCGTACCACAATACACTCCAAAATGCAGCAACCAATTTGACACCACTACAATAAACACGCCGCTAGCCACTCCAACAAAAACTGAAAAGAACACACAACAAAACCGTTACAAATTCGTACGAAATCAGAATCTCCAGCTCACAATCTCCTTCCAAAATTTCCACATATACCCTCACAATTCTCCCTATAAAACGACACCATCCTCATTCGCAAGAAAGAGGGAGCCGCCTCCAAAAACCCTGCGAACATTCCAACTTCAAACCTTCTTCAAACAGAACAACCACAAATACCCATTCTTCAACCTTCAAATCCACCTTCAAACCCAATCACCAACCCAAATCAGTCATTCAAAACTTCCAAAAAACCAACAACCCCGTTCAATCATCAACAACAACAACGAAACATTCTTCATTAACCTTTCACAAAACTCTCAAATCTCCCCAAAACAACACAAATTCACCAAACCCACTTCAAACACCACACCCAGTCTCAGAAAATCAGAAACAAGATGAAGTAAGAGAGAACAACACAAACCCAACCAGAGAATGAGAAGAGGAGATGGAGATTGAAAGCTGAAATCAAACGAACCTGAATCATGTGAGATCGATAGGAGGAGGTCGATTTGCCCAAGAAGGTTGCTGTTGACTTGTTTCATCTTTAATCTTGTTCGCTTGATTTTGTGATGGGAGACCTGATGTTGTTGCCCTGTTCGTTCATTCCGCAGCCTTGTTTTTGTCCTTTTGTTTCAAAGAATGTTTTGGCTTTAAAGGAAATATAATGTGTGATGGCTGCTTTTAACCTAGCATTATGTTTTTTTTTGTTTTGGGAAACCGTATCTGCATGGCCTTGTTGGGTCGTGGAGCCCATGGTAGATCTCCACCCTTTGATTATGAACTGTGTTTTCGTAAAACCTTTTCTTCTTCTTTTTCTTTTTTTTTTAAATTCTGACCATGTTTGATTATAAAGGATGATGGGCTCAATGTTCAGCCCATATGATTCCTTTGTTCTTGTTTTATTATTTTAGCATTCTTTTTTATTTGTTTTATAAAAAAAGGGGTTTTCAAAACACTTGTTGTCATAAAATGGTGTTTAATTCTTGAGTTATGATTTCATCCCATTTTTTATTTCGATTTCGACTCCATTTTCTATTTTATCTTTGGGCCAATGATATCAAAAATATCATGATTTGTGGATTTATTTCAAATAGATCTACAATCTTGATTTATATGAGGCCTACTTTTATTTTCTTTTATATTTCTTTAAACTTTTTGGGCCAGTGAAAACCAAGTATCAAGATTTATCGATTTTTCAATTTTAAATCTTGATAAAGGTGAGACCTTTATTTCTTTTCCTTATTTATTTCGATTTTATTTCATTTCTATTATTTTTTTCATTTTTATTCATTTTTGGGTCAATGAAAATCAAATACAAAAGATTATCGATTTTTCGATTTAAAATCTTAGTAAAGATGAGACCTTTCTTAGTTTTCCGATTTTTATGTCTATTTCGATTTATATTCTTTTATTTTCACTTTTGGTCAATGAAAGTCAAAAATCGTTGATTGTCGATTTCTCGATTAAATTCCGATTAAGACGAGACCAATTTTATTTTATGTCAATATTATACCTTGTTCATATTATCTCGATTATATTATTCATACTCTTATCATATTGTTCATATCCATATTCATATTTATCTAACCATTCTCATTTGTTCACTTTTAATCAAAAAACCTTAACAAATATCGAAACCTTAAAACAATAATTGATGGACTGTTGGTTGCTTGGCGACTTTCGATCAAGGCTTAGCTTAGGACACCTTGCACACACACGGCTTTCTCTTGGGCTACCTTACAACGAGACCCTTTATTTCATGTCATCCCTTGTACTTTACATGTACCCCTCTCCTATTCCGATGTATGCATTTAGTTTTGATTGTGGTTTGTTTACTAGGAGCACCCCTAGGGACTAGCATAGACAACCCATTTTCAAACTAATTCTCGATTCGTCGTCGAGCCATTTTCAAACAAACCCATTTTCAACGAAACTCTCAATTCGTCGTCGAGCCCATTTTCAAATCAACCTCTAACCAAATCCTTTTTCAAACCAAACTCTTTTTATAGCAAATAAACCCTTGATCCAACGTCAAGCGGATTTTCATAATCAAACTTCAAAATAACTAACAACTATCGCAACTCTTTTAAGGTGAAAAATGGGGGTTCAAGTCTTTGATCTTCTTTCGATTGTTTGGGTGCGAGTTCTCTTACTCGTGTGTGAGCAATTGACGCCTCTTCTTTTAACAGATCAAATCCTTTTCAAAATAACCAAGCGCATACAATAAACCCTTGATCCCACGTCAAGCGGATTTTCATAATCAAATCTCAAAACGACTAAAAACTATCGAAACTCTTTCAAGGTGAAAAATGGGGGTTCAACTCTTTGATCTTCCTTCGATTGTTTGGGTGCGAGTTCTCTTACTCGTGTGTGAGCAATTGACGCCTCTTTTAAAAATCAACCAACTTTCCCTTGTTTCGTGGGCGTACTACGAACTACAACTGCTCTGATTCTTTATTCTTGTCCGAATAAAGATACGTAGGCACAAGATTGCGATGATCTTGGCGAGCACACTACCATCTTTTTCTGTCAAACCCCGTAGTCGAACTACAATTGCTCTGATTCCTCATTCTCGTCCAAATGAGCATACGTAGGCCCGAGGTCGCGATGATCTTGCCGAGCACCCTATCCTTAAACCACCCCATTTCCCTTAGCATCTGTTCCATCTTATCTTTACCTTTCCGTATTTATTTTAGAGAAGAAAATAGACAAGCTTAGCTAACGAGTATCGCGATTCGAATCAAGAGGTTCCCGTTGAGTACAACGGACGTGAGGGGGTGCACGTACCTTCCCCTCACGTAACTGACTCCCGAATCCAGAATGTGGTTCCGACGACCATGTTCTTACCCCTCCTTAAAGGTTTCTCGATATTTTCCTTTCCCTCTTTTAGGATAAATAAAGTTCGGTGGTGACTCTGTCGAACCGTTTTCCGCGCCTTTCGCGCGAGGGTCATATCTTCGATGAAGCGATTTTTTTCGAGGTGCGACACCGCCGACGCGAGCATCCCGTCCGGTCCCCATCATACACCAGTTCTAGTGACGACGACGAGCCTCGCGGCCCGTTGTCCCAGGAGATCTTGGCTACCCGTCTCCCAAAAGGCTTGGAGAAACCCCCGTCACTTGGCACATACGACGGGACCACCGACCCCGACGAGCACATCGAGAACATCGATGCGTTGTTAGACTACCGCGACGTACGGGGCCCCATCAAATGTAGACTGTTCCCGACCATGCTTTGGAAGGGAGCAATGACATGGTATAAACAACTGCCCGAGGAGTCCATTACCTCATGGAGACAGCTGGGCAGGATGTTCTCGCGGCACTTCACAGCATCTCGCCGCCACCCAAAAACTGAGGCCTCTCTGGGAGCCATAATCCAGGGTAAAGACGAACCTCTCCGCGCATATATCGAGAGGTTCAACAAAGAAGCACTGCAGGTCCCGACGACGGACGAAATGAAGAAGTTTTTGCTCGAGTAGGGGCTCCGCCCAGGCTCCGATTTTTCTAAAGCCATTGGCCTCGCGGCACCGAGGAGCTTAGACGCCAATAAAGAAGCACTGCAGGTCCTGACGACGGACGAAATGAAGAAGTTTTTGCTCGAGCAGGGGCTCCGCCCAGGCTCCGAGTTTTCTAAAGCCATTGTCCTCGCGCCACCGAGGAGCTTAGACGCCCTCCTCCTCAAAGTCCAATCACACATTCATTATGAAGAGAAGGTTGCGGCCAGCCATGTCCGAGCATCGCGCCATAAGGAGAACGCTCGGGCATCCAAAGAAGAAGAAGCTTCGACATCTCGTTGAGGTGACCGGAGGCGCGAGGACCGTCCTCGTGATTCCCGTGACAGCAAGGGCCCCTCCAGGCGGTTCCATGACTACACTCCCCTGACCGTTTCCAGGGAAAAAAATCTTGTTCGAATGTGCCAATTCAGAGTTCAAACAGGCTGGGGTCTGCTTCCCCAAACAGCTTCCGAACAGACCAAACATGGACAAATCAAAATACTGCCGTTTCCACAAAAGTCATGGCCATACCACGGAGGACTGCATCCATCTGAAGGATGCCATTGAAATACTGATTAGGGACGGCCACCTGAAGTAGTTCACGAAGAAGAAGGACACTCCTCGGCAAGACGCCCAGGAGTCCAAGAAGGTCGAGGAGGAGGTACCCTCCTTGGAAGACGCCAACATATAGGTCGTTATGTCCATATCGCGACCGGAGGACTTCAACGTCCCTGACGGGCTCAGCGCCCCTGTATATTTCACGGCCCACAGCCCGTGGGAGACATTTCCCTCCGCCATGGTCATCTCTGGCGAGGGTTTCAACAAGGTCACCGTGGGCTTCGTGAAACGGAAGTTCGAACACCTGATCAACACAAGCTCCAGCAAAGTGACCACGCTTGATTGGGCACAGAAGGGTTCCGTCCCCATCTCCTTCTATCGGGACGAACTCCTCGGCGGCTCCCCGAACTCAAGTATACCATTGCTCATCAGAGCCCGGATGGCGAACTTCGACGTTCTCAGGATACTCGTCGACCAGGGCAGCTCGGTCGACATCATGTACTCCCAGCTGTTTTCAACACTTCAGCTGGACGAATCGCACCTTATCCCCTACGTAGGGTCCGATTTACAAGGATTCAACGGATCTGTAACCAAGCCGTGGGGATACTTCGAGCTGATCGTGACCTTCGGTTTAGCTGAAACAGCCAGATCCATCAAGGTGTAATTTCTGGTAATCGACTGCCCGTCGCTCTACCAATGCATTTTCGGAAGGCCGACTCTAGCCGAGTTGGTAGCAGTGCCCTCAACCGTCCACCTGAAGATGAAGTATTATACTTCGAAAGGGATGGTCGCCACCCTCCACGACGATATAGAAGCTCCCCGACGGTGTTTCGAAGCAGCTACAAAGGGGTTCAACACCATTGTGCCCAGGCCAAAAGCGTCGAGCAAGCCAGCACTGCCAAGTAGCTCCGAGGAGGCTAATCCCCTGCCCCAGGTCGACTCTATCGACCTTGACAGTCGCTTCCCCGAGGACCAACAGGAGGAACGAGCAGCTTCAGCAGGCCCGTCCACGTCGTCCAGCAGCAGCTCCCATCCGATGCGCCCAATCCCGGATGGCAACTTCGAGATAGTCCTGTTCGGCGAAGACCCCCAACGAGGAGTGAAGATCGGAGCAGACCTGCCTAACATCACGAGGAAGCAGCTCAAAGTATGCCTCCGAGAGAATGCCGACCTCTTCGCATGGAGCACCACGGAAATGCCCAGCTTGGATCCATCTGTCGCTTGTCACCAGCTGACCATCGACCCGACCGTCAAGGCCGTAGCACAACGTAGGAGGAAGCAGTCTCCGGAGAAAACGGAGGCTGCTGAAAAAGCTGTAAAGGACCTCCCCGAGGCCAAATTTATTTCGGAAGCCAAGTACACAACTTGGTTGTCCAACGTTGTATTAGTTAAAAAATCTAATGGAAAATGGCGCATGTGCATTGATTATACCGATTTTAATAAGGCATGCCCGAAGGATGCCTACCCCCTCCCTAATATTTATAAACTTGTTGATAATTCTGCTGGTTTTAAACTTTTATCGTTCATGGACGCCTACTCGGGCTACAATCAAATCCCAATGGCAATGTCTGACAAAAAATATACGACCTTCATGACCAAATCGGGCAACTATTACTACAACGTAATACCCTTCGGCCTGAAGAACGCCGGAGCAACGTACCAACGAATGATGAACAAAGTGTTCTGGGGAGAAATAGGCGACATGCTCGAAGTCTACATGGACGACATGATCGTAAAATCTCACGAGGAAACCGATCATACCGTTCACTTGAGAAAGGTCTTCGAACAGGCTAGGAAATACAAAATGCGTTTTAATCTGGAGAAACGCACGTTCGTCGTCCGGGCAGGCAAATTCCTCGGCTTCTACTTAACGGAACGAGGAATCGAGGCCAATCCTGACAAATGTCGGGCGTTCTCCGAGTTTCCTACGCCCAAGTCCAAAAAATCCATCCAGTCCCTCAACGGGATGCTCGCGTCACTATCTCGTTTCGTGGCCAAGTCCGCCCAGCACGCCCTGCCATTCTTCAAACTCCTCCGCAAAGAGGCGGCATTCGAATGGACCGAGGAGTGTGACAAGGCCCTTCTCCATCTGAAGTGAGCACTCTCAGAGCCACCGGTCCTCTCTCGACCGGACAACGGCGAAACGTTATACTTATACCTGGCCGTCGCGACCGAAGCAGTGAGTGCCACTCTCATCCGCGAGACGCCTGACGGGCAGAAGCCCATCTATTTCACGAGCAAAGCGCTGCAAGGACCAGAGTTAAGATACCAACAAATAAAGAAGGTGGCACTGGCCCTCATCAACGCATCCAGAAGGTTAAGACATTACTTCCTGGCTCACACGATCGTGGTTCGAACAGATCAGCCCATAAAGCAGCTGCTCAGAAGACCAAATATGGCCGGCCGATTACTCAAATGGTCGCTGGAGCTGTCTGAATTTGACATCCAATACGAAGGCAGAAAAGCCCTCAAGGCCCAAGCTCTGGCCGACTTCGTCGCCGAGATGACGTTTGCAGACTCCCCCACGAGTGAAGCACGTAAATGGACCATCTTCGTCGACGGTGCCTCGAGCTCGGCAGGAAGCGGCGCGGGCATCATACTGGAGAGCGATGAAGGAATTATCGTCGAGGTATCACTCACGCTGTCTTTCCCATCCTCCAATAACCAGGCGGAATACGAAGCCTTCCTCGCGGGGCTACGCCTTGCCGAGGACCTGGGTGCACAAGAAGTCGTCATTTGCACGGATTCGCAACTCGTGGCCCTCTAGGTCCGGGGTGAATACCAGGCCAAAAACGATAACCTGACCGAATACTTGGCCCTGGTGAAGAAGGAAATGGCGAAGTTCACAACAATGGAAGTGAAACATGTTCCCCGCGAACATAACGTGCGAGCGGACGTGCTATCCAAACTAGCCAGCATGAAGAAGAAAGGCGGAAACAAGTCCGTCATCGAGAAGGCCTCCCCGACACTCGACGTGCAAGTGATCGGCGACAACAACTGTTGGATGACCCCAGTCTACAACTATCTCGCCAAAGACGAACTCCCGTCCGACCCAAAGGAGGCCAGCATAGTCAGGCGAAGAGCCTGCTCTTATGTCTTGGTCAAAAATAAACTCTACAGACGGGGATTCTCCTTTCCGCTGCTCAAATGTGTCGAGGAGGAAATGGTTGCACACATCCTGCGTGAAATCCACGAAGGAATCAACGCCCAACATCTTGGCGGAATGTCCCTTGCTCTAAAGACTCTCCGTGCAGGATATTACTGGCCGACCATGCAAAACGACACGAAAGAACACGTGAAGAAATGCGATAAATGCCAACGGCACGGGGACATGCACCTGGCTCCGCCTAACGAGCTCAAGGCTATGTCCTCCCCGTGGCCATTCGCCTGGTGGGGCCTAGACATCCTAGGACCCTTCGTGGTAGGATCAAGTCAGAACAAATATCTCATGGGCGGGCGTGGACTATTTCACAAAATGGATAGAAGCAGAAGCTCTAGCCAAAATAACTGCCCTCAACATCCTGCGTTTCTACAAACGAAATATCCTTGCACGTTTCGGTATTCCCCAAGCGATAGTAACGGACAACGGGACGCAATTCACGGACAGGAAGTTCCAGGACTTCGTTGCCCAACTGGGCACGAAGCAACACTTCACATCCGTCGAGCACCCCCAAACAAACAGGAAGGCTGAGGCAGCTAACCGAGTCATCCTTTGAGGCCTCAAGCGAAGGTTGGACGAAACAAAGAAGGTATGGGTCGAGGAACTACACAGCGTGCTCTGGGCATACCGTACAACTCCACACTCAACGACCGGGGAAACACCTTTCCGCCTAGCATACGGAACCGAGGTTGTAATCCCCGTCGAAGTTCACGTACCCTCTAGGCGGACAGAGTCGCCCCTGGACGAGGAGATGAACGAAGAATCTTTAAGAGAAGAGCTCGACCTCGTTGAGGAAATCAGAACCGGGGCAGCCCTCCGCGAAGCCTCACTAAAACAAAAAATTACCATCAGGCACAACGCCAAGGTGATACGACGAGAGTTCGACGTGGGAAGCCTCGTTCTAAGAAGAAACCACAAAGACTCTCGCGAAGGCAAACTAGCAGCCAATTGGGAAGGACCCTATCGCGTCCGGGCAAAGACGGAAAATGGGGCCTATTACCTAGAACATCTCACTGGGGAAGAACTTGCTCGACCATGGAACGCTGAAAAGCTAAAACAATATTACAGCTAAATCCCCGGTTCGACCCGTCGCAACGACGAATGTCAGCTACCGACCACTATGCGCGTCTAGTTACAAGCGTCGCATACGATTAAAGCAGAACCCCGCTTAGTAACGAGCCGGATAACTGCTCGACAGTGGTCCTCGATCGAGCATCGCTGTCGTCAAAGTACCATGATTGGCAGAACCTCAGCTCGCGATGGGACGTTCACGCCACGAACTCAGGCCTCAAACGCGACCTGAGCTCCGCTCCCCGGTCAGGATATTCCCCGGTCGTTCGACCAGTTCCCCACACTGCTGAACACATCTATTATGAGCAATCCCCCCAGAATATTCGCACTAGTCAGATACCCCCTAACACGGGCGGACATACATTCACAGCGAGCATGCATACAACACTTAGCAAAAACAAACGCAAGTAAAATCATGCAGAGGACAAAGCCAGAAACATAATAGGTTAACATAATGGGTGACCACGAGGGCCACAATTGTGCTTAATTACATCAAACAGGGGCCAAGCCCCCCCGAAAAGAAAATAAATTACAATGGTTCCACGGCACGCAGGCCAGACAAAATACAACAACATCAAAATAACAACCTCCTCACTCATCAGTATGCTCGGCAGGCTCTGGCTCGGGTCCTTGATCCTCTGCGGGCTGATCCTCGGGAGTACTTCCAAGGAGACCGTTGGGCACGACGATACGGCCATCCTCAACATGCGATAGGTAGTGAGTACCCTCGGCAAAAATTTCAAGCCCAGGGTTCACCACCCGCAGCTGAGCCACGACGTTTCTGAAGGACTCCTCCGCAACGGTGATGCCGTCATCTTCGGCCAGCAGCATATGAGCAACCAGCTCGGATCTAGTCTTCAAATTTCTCACATCTTCCGGATCGTCGACACCCGAGGCATTGACCGCCCTCAGCTCCCTGATCAGCTCCTCGACAGCTTTTTTCTCCGCCGCCAGCGTAAAGTTCTCCTCCTTCAGCCTGGACACCTCCTCTTCAGCCTTCTTACGAGCCTCGCCAGCACCCTTAACCTCTTCCTTGAGGGATGCCACAGAAGCACGGACAACATTGAGTTAGGACTCAGTTGCAGAGTCCCCTTCAGCATAAACAGCTGCCATCTCTAGCATCCTGACCAAGGCAGAAGCGTCTAGGGCCACCAACGCCCACTTGCTCGGGCGATCCATACCTTCCAAGCGAAGAGATTCCGCCCGGGGAACGATTAAAGAATTACCTTCGAAAAACATCCTATCGAGGATGCAGGGAGGAAGCTCGAACTTCCCTTTCTCCGCTACCAGAGTAAGGTCCACGACATCAGTTATCCTTGGCCTCTTGGGACGCCCGGCTAAAAGCAGGGGAGATCCCCGGGAAGCAGGAGTGGGAGAAGTGGAGGTCCCCGCAGCAGATTGTGCCAGAGGAGGACCACGGGCACCAGCAAACCGAGATTTCGGAGGAGCCGTTCCAACTTTGTTCCTCGCCAGAGCATTCCTCACAACCTGATCGTGAGCCTGAGGCATCTCACCTGCACAAACAAAACACGAATGCGTTAGATACGAGGAAAAGAAATGACATGAACAAAATCTAAATAACTAAGACTACCGAGCAGCTTCTCAGCGTCCGCGGGAGTCTTGCACTCCAGCAGTGCCTTAACATTAATGAATCTACGCTCAACTCTCTGGCTCCCGTCCTCCTCGAAGATCGGACTTCCCTTGCTCGTCCAGCACTCAGCAAGCCGGAAGGAGTTGACCCAGTTCACCAGCGCCTCATACGCCGCGACGTCCTGCCCGAGCAGCTCGCTCGGTTGGAAGACATAATCAATGGGCTCCTTGGTGAAGTGGTCGGGTGACCAGTGGATGGGGAACTTGTAAAGTCTCCGCCCAATATACCTCCCTTCCTCATCATGCAGCTCGTTTCCGTCCTCGTCAACCTCTATCTCCCAGACGTATGTGCTGTCCTGAGCAGCTTCGGACAAGGGTTCAACGACATAATAACGTTCCTTGAACGTCCTTATTGACTCCGAAAAAGGATTGAACAGCTTGCGGGGCTGCTTCAACGAAACCCACCTATATTTCCTCCCCGACAGATGCCGCTGAAGATGGAAGACAGTGAAGAACAGAGGGAGAGTAGTCCCTATAGCAAGATGCTCGCACACCAACTCAAACGCCCGGATAAAGGCCAGAGAGTTCGGATGCAGCTGCGTGGGGGCCAACCTCAAATGCTCGAACACTGACTGCTGGAAATCGGTGAACGGCAGCCTCAAGCCCAGCTCCTTGAAGGCATATTCGTACATCGTAAAGCGGTCCTCGAAGTTTGTGCAGACCCGCTCGTCCTCGGAAGGGAAGTGCACCTTCCACTCTCCCTCCGGCCCGACTTCAGTAAAAACGTCCCCCACAAGCTTGGACACGTGCTCAGCAGGCTCGGCCACCTCCCATTCCTCCGCGGAATCATCAGTAATTTCCTCGTCTATATTGTCCCGAACCTCTTCTTCCCCGACATCACTTGGAGAGCTCGAAACCGTCGAGCTCGAAGCTGTCGAGCTACTGTTGTCCGAGGATCTTGTTTCCTCCTCAGAGGTGTCTAAAATAACTTCTCTATCTGGCCCCGTCGCCATGTCGATCACCTGAAAAGCAGAGAAGAAAGTGAATTCGACAACAAATAAAATCCACCCTTCCACCGCTAAGTCAAGTGAAAGGGCGCGCAAAGGGCTGAGGACAAGGTCCCTGGCCTAAGCCCTAACATCAAATATGGAGCTGAAACCTCCCCGCGAGGAGACGCTCGAAACGAATCATCCCCCAGCGAGGAGTTTCCCCGCACTCATACCCAGTTTCCATTTGAAGCTTCGCCGAAAATCGCAAAGCTTCACCGGAATCTGGAAGCGTTCTACCGGGAAACTCATCATCCGCCCAGAAGACAAAAAGTCTCAACGGTTACACAAGCGTCGCCATCGCGACGACGCCGTCAACCAAAACATACTATCAACTCTGGTGACATGTTAGAAGTAGAAAAATGGCACAGCCACCGTCCACCACCAACAATCGTCGGAGACTCACTCGTTTTGTCCTCTAAAGCTAGCCTTAACCGCATGCAATCTACCATTAACAACTAACAGAAGTAGAACAAGCAAAGGATCAGAACACTTACTTGTTTTGAGTAGAAGAAAGTGCTGCTCGGAAGCTTGTAACGGTGGTCGGAGAAGCAGAAAACGGTGTCGGGAAAAAGCTTGAAGGAAGCGAAGAGAAATCAGACTGAAAAGTTCCAAATGGAACGATTTTCCCCCTTTTATACAAAGGAGCACGTGCAAACACGCGCCCGTAGGCCATTATGACTATCCATTAGCCATCATTGCCTATTAATTGCTACACGGAGCTCGAGGCACACGTGGCAATCCAACGTTTCCGATTCTGTCTGACCATTAGTTTCCCCGAACACTGGGCAATAATGTCACGACCGCGAATCTCACGAACATCTGGGGTCACGAGCACTTCGAGACAATCCTCTTCGTCCTCATACGACGACTCCATACTAGCTCCCCGGAGCAACAAGCAGTCCTTAAGTCATCACTCCCATGCTCGGGAGCAACGACTTGGGGGGCTCATGTTCTGAACTGGACCAATGGCTAGAATTGGTCCAATCCGCCTCTGCTCCAGAGCGGCCCAAGTTGCCTAAGTCCAATCCACATAGGGGGGCAAAAGTTACCTTTCTGCCCCTCAAACCGGGCAAGAACGCAACGTTCCTCCCCGGATTTTGATGCCCGTCATGCACGGCTTCCTCGCTCCCCGAACAGTCAAGGGCAGGTGCCCGAAACCATGCCTGTGCCCAACACAACGGCTAGTTTCGGGCACCCTGCCCGACGTAACGGCTAGTTTGGGTAGTTACCTATTCTTTGGGGGAAACGGTTATTTTGCCCCAAAAATAGGACTGTTGGCCACGCGTTGGGGGCTCTATATAAACCCTCTCGCTTGAGAGGGTCAGATATCCAATGTTCACCGTAAGAATTCATACTTTGTACTTGCTCCTTTTCTCTTACCCTTTCTTACTTGAGCGTCGGAGTACCTTGCAGGTACACCCCCCTCCTCTCCATATGACCAGCATCCCTGACGCACTTGGCGGCCTGATTCTACAAGATCTGATCCAGCATTCACGATCATAACTGTTATTCTTTATTTTCTCTATAAAACAGATTACAAGTACTCAAGAATTACAAATAACTCTCTCGCCCTAATTAGGATTTGTCACACCACACCTAAGATGAGAGACTAGTATGTTATTTATAATAAAACCTAACATACTAAACTAATGAGCCTTTTAACAGTTACCAATTACAAGTTAACTTAGGGTACAAGCTAACTTAAACAATTGGATCCTTAACACAAGGCCCAATCCGACAGCTACACACTAGAACACACTTCGACTACAACATGTAGGTCTTCGACACCAGCATGTGAACAGACTTCGAGGGCATGTTAACTAGAGTTCGATCCAATATCTCACAGTTCATTTTCTCCATGCTCATCTCTAGGAGGATAAATGGTTGTAATCTATTCAACTATGTCTCTGTCAAATAAAGTGTTGAGTTGCTTGATATTCCATTCTTGATTACTACATGTGAGTTGGTAACTCAGTTTGGTGTAATCATCACTTACGTTTGAAAAGTTGTAGTCTACATGAAATAAAATTCACTAATTATAAATAGTCAAGTGGACATGACGATCCCATATAAACTTTCCTAATTCAGTGTCATTTTCTTATTACTACATGTGAGTTTCAACTTAGTCTCCCCTGAATCTGATATTCCATCACTTTCACTCAAACATTATCTCAAAGTTTATAAGAACTAATTGTTTAGGATGTCAAACACCTCACAAATACAAGCCAAAAACTATATCTCTCTCTTAATTAGAAACAACTAACAAAGATAGAGTTCTACACAAAATACAATGCAAAAGTCTCAACTCAAAAACCTTATACCATCTAAGAATTCTCTGTTCATGTGTGTTTTCATATAAGTAGAATAATATCTTTATATTGGAATTATGATTAAGCCAAAAGCTTGTTAAAGTACAACCAATAATCAACTGGATTCAATCTAATATTTCAGCAAATTATATATTTTAATTAAATCAAATCCAATTAAATCTTCCTCATTCAGATTTTATTTTAATCAAATATTTTCCATACTACTTTGGTTTAAGGAATCTTTTTCAAACGAAATATTTGCCAAACTGTTCAAAAATATCAAAGTAAATCGAAACCAAATCTTTTAATAAACGTAGAAAATAATTGAAGTGAACACACAACTTTCTAATCAATGCGCAACAGTGAAAACTAAAGAAAACCAAGATCAAATATCTCAACATTATTCAAGCATCTTGCTAACAAGTTGTCATCAAAAATATGTTAACCAGCTGTAATAACAATACATTCAAGTATCAAATTTAGTTATAGATTAAAAGGGTTTAAAAAAAAAACAAAAAACAAATCCAAATAATATTGGAAGTCCATCTTTAAATTTGCTATCTTTTATTGCTAATTAAAGATGTTCAAACAGAGAATTTTAAAAAATTAAACATTATTGAATCTGTTTAAATTTTTTAAAAAAAAAAAACTTAAAAATATTGGAATATTAATTTTTAGTAAAAAATATATTATATGTTTACATAAAACAACTACTTTAATGTGTTTTATAATACTAATATTAAATAAAAATTTATAACTATAATTTAGATACTAAAAAATTAATTTAAATTATTAACTATGATTATACTGAATCTAAATCAGATTGCAGATGAATTTCAGCTCAAAATCGATCAAAGGTGCCCGGCAATCACCCTTAAAAATAATGGTCATTCATTTGAATGTTTTTCTTATAGATTACCCTTAAAAATAACAATCATTTGAATGTCGTCCGTATTGTCTAAAAACAAAGCATCCTACACATGTATCGCCGGCCGATATAGTCTTACGCCCTACACAAAGAACAATCTGAACCATCATGTGCAAAGAAGTTGCATTCAAAGCAAGTCGTTCCTATAAACTCTAAGAAACATGTCAAAACCAAATATGTAGTTCATTCAAACCATTATGTCACTAATTCATAATAGACAGAAGCAAAAGTTTTACAAAGGGGAAAATATATTTTTATTAAGAATCATAATATACATCGACTAGCACTTCAAAAGGGGTCACAAATGATTAAAAAGACAGGTACAACAACGGGAAAAAACCACCACCTTGACTCACATGCTCGTTCCTTACTAACTTAAACCCTTCCTCACAAAATGGAAGCTCCCTTAATGTGTGTATACATTTCCTATTTTCCTGTATCTGTAAATAGACATGGCACCCCAAAGGGATCTCTCTATTTTATGAATTCTAAAACTTTCTGAGTTATATCTTCAAGGAAGGAAACAAAACCCATCACACTTGTAAGGCCACTTCCATCAACATCCTGCTCCTCGATCAGAAAGTTCTCGAAAATTGAGGCATCGTCATGCCCTCCTCGAATAAAAATGAGTTTAGGAGTGATGGATCTTTCTTTCTTTAGTTTGTTGATTGTAGTCCTTAACAAGCCTGCAACGTATATTGCATATAATTTAGACAGATCACGTTATACTGATGCTAATTAATCCAATGCAGACAGAAGGAAGAAAAGAAAATAGAGAAGGCTTACAGTCATGGGGTGGAGGAAAAGGAAGTGCTGGGTCTGCAGTTGAGGAATAAAACACAATCAGAACTGTGAATGCATCCAGGAAAAATATCGGACTGCCGCTGGTAAGCAGCGCAGCACGACTCAAGGAATGGCGAGGATATGCTTGTTTGTCTGGAGTAGCATATGATGTCAATACTGGATACACAGCTCGATGAAGGGAACTCGGTTCCAAAGCACTGCAACACAAAAAATGAATTACAAAATCAATTCTTGAATACATTACAAACCGATGCTTCAGAAGCTTTGCATTTTTATTATTTGGTTACCCAATTAACAACTGCTATCCTTATCTTTCAACAAACTTTTGCACACTCACTTTTGTTAAAACCTATTAAAAACAGGAAAAATTTGTTCAAAGGTAACCTTTATTTCTAAATTAAATGTACACACATACTGCTAAATCAATTATGAATTATGGTTGGTTCTACATCGAAATTCAAACTATTAAGTAACAATCACCACCAAACCATGGGAATTTATTATCATACAGTTTTTATTTTATTGAATGCAACTATTTTTCATTTAATGCTTTCCATGTTTTGTTCCCTAACACGTGGACATTTGTTCACAAAATCCTCACATTTTGAACATTACCTTTATGTGTCTTAGACTTGAGTTCAATCAGTTTTATGCTTAGTATATTTCCTTCTACCATACAACATGATCATCCAAACTCCATTGCTAAAAAAAAAAAAGAGCATCAATTACCTAAACAGGCATTGAAGATAGATGCGGTAGTCAGGATGAACACCTTCTTCGTGGAAGCGAAGAAGAGGATTTCGAAGGAGAGCAAAAATTAGGCGTGGTAGGGGCTGCAGCTGAGGACATTGAGAGAAGGCAACATCAATCTGAGATCTTGTTGAACTTCCATTACTATACTGAACAAGTTTATAAGCATCATTGTACTGAGCTGCAAGGATCACTAGCCATTCTTGAAGCAAAAGTCTACCCTCCCGAACTCCTTCCTCCAAAGAGGCAAGTATAACCTGCAAAGTACAATACAAGTAAATAATCAGAAATTTGAGTTGAAAACAACTCATTAATATTAGTTTTAAGAAGAGTACAAGACAAGAGAATACTGTTATTGCGGCAATTATATATTAGTAACTATAGTTGACAGAATCAAAAAAATAAAAAAGCATAACACGTGAGAATTAACTTCGAACAGTAGAGCAGAAAACTAACATCAATCCAAAGGATATGCAATGCAGGATGAATATATAATTCACCTTGTGCACAAGCAAAGATAGAACAACTTCAGGATCACAGCTGTCGTAAAGTTCGTGAATGTCCTGGGCAACGCCAAACTGCACTGTTCGAATCCTTAGCCGGCGTTGAAGGGAATGATGCTTTGTTCTGTAACAAAATTAAGTACATCAAACTAAGCCCAAAAAGCCTTCAATGCACCGTTCAGTAAATTTTGGATCTTCGAAGAAATTGATAAATTAAGCATATTTACAAAAGACTAGGGATATGAGCCAATAAATATCAATAATGAAATGGAATTGGCATTCCAAAAGCGATTGTCACAGACCACAACTACCCCCAACTAAATGCATAATAACATATTGCTCAAATTAACCGTAACAATTTTCTTAAGATGTAAAAAAAAAATAGAACTCTTGACATGAATTAAAAAATATATATCTATTGTCAAGACAGCCTCTCAAGATATCACATAATTGATACTATCAGTGAGAATTAATAAAGAACTATAATTGAAGGCACACTACAGAACAAACCCAACAAAAAGACCAGCAGGAAGATGGATAGAAACAAAATTCATATGTACAAATAGAACTATCCTAAAATTATTCATCAGAGAACATGTAGCGAATTCCACAAGAGCAGTGTTTTCCATCCTGAACAGGTCACTGTGAAGAGAAGACCAACAACATATTCCTTAGGAAAATGTGCGGAAATATTCATTGGAACTTGTTCAAAAAATATTAAGCTATTGGTTGTGTTGGACAAATGATTCATGCACAATTCTGTTAGACTTGCAGTTATGGGCAGTTATGTGATAGAGATATGGATGACGAGGTGGGCCTTAACTATGGACCTAAGCCAAAAGTGTGGAGGGTCTATACTAGAAGAAGTGGTAAAGGAATAAAAGAATAAAAGGAATAATTATAGGAATTTGTTATTATAGGAGTTTGTTATCATAATTAGAGGAGTTTGTTATTATAATTAGAGGGGTTTGTTTCGATAAAATAGGAATAAGCTTGTGGCTATAAAAGAGGACAGAAAGGGTAGGAATGAGGTATCTAGGAATTCTATTAGGATTCACCATCTTGGTGAGGGAAGCACTGTGTGCTTAGGGGCTGATAGGTATTCACCATCAGTTGTTATTTCCATCATTATTATTTTGTATCTATTCATCCAAGATAGTACAATTGAGTTATTCTTTTACTGTTTAATTCATTTATTCTCTATTATTCCATATATTCATATAAGAACCCATCATTATGAGAAGTTATTACAGTAGTTATATTATTTAATTTTAGGAATAAATAGGGAAAGGATAGAAGAAACAAATTATGGGATAATTTTTTAATGGTTTTGGGTGAGAGACCAAGCCCTCAATTTTTGGAGGGAGAGACCAAGTTCTCGAATTTTTGGAGGGAAAGACCAAGACTCTAGAATTTCTTGGATTAGTTTATGTGTGTATTATGTATTCTCTATAGTCTTCGTAATTATGTGTCTGTTGTAAACATATTCTGCCATAAAAAAAAGTCAGTTTCTACCATTAATTTGTATTTTGGTACCGGTTTCTATCATTACTATCAGAGCAATCAATTTCTGGGAGAGGTTCATGGCACATACACGAAAACTGAAAGAAAGGATGGAAGCCCTAGAAAGCAGGTTTGAAACCAGCAACGGGTGTTTGAAACCGATCAGAAAATTGCAAGCAGTACATGGAGATTTTGGAAATTCTGAATCGGATTCACCAAAATCAGGGTAGCATTCAAGGCAGCAACACTCGGACAGTAAGACATCTTATCTTCAACTAACAGATAATAATATTCCTATTGGACCTTTGAACTTGTAATGAGAAAATATACAAAAACTTTGGTTGCAAAAGAGAAGCCTTTGTCACTGAACAAGCACAAATTTCATAAGACACGGTTTATGCCCAGTGATAAAAAGAAATAAGTGGTACGGTAGTAGTTTAGAAAAGTAATTAATATATTTAAATGAACAAACTTGACCATGAAAAAAAAACAGCAATACGGACGCCCACCGTGCCCACCATACATGATATGAAAAACATCCATACAGGAGAATGTGAATATATACCTGCTTGTAGATACCCCTCCTGAACTGGAAAGCTCCTGAGGAGGAACTACAACTGAATACTGGAATGCAATCTGGAGTGTAGGAACATCTGATTTACTCCTACAAAAACAAATAAATAAATAAAAAATAAATAAAAAAGATGATAAAACTTATCTGAATAGGAACTATGTCATACAAGTACACCTATCTTGTGGTAGAAATGATATAAAATGATAGTAGATATTCAGCTACTTTTAGGTTAAAAAAATTTCTTGCATTCATTCACGTGCCAACAAAAGTATTATATTTATATTTATCTAACCCAGCATACCACCATGATTCTAGGAAAAATAATATGCATGTCTAATCTTTTGTTACTCTAGGGTTTCATTTTTTTGGGAGAAATCGAGAGGCAAGCATGAACAGTTGTCACATTCTGATTTCTGATATAACCAGCATTTCGGTTTGATAGTGCGCTAGGGCAATTTAGTTACTTTCAGTTAAATATGTAATTCGAGTTCAGTACTTCAAAACAGTAGATATAAACAATGTAAATTTATTTGAGCAATTCTCAACAGGTATACATTCCCTTGAAAATAAGTCACAAACATATAAAATCACACTATTCATTGTCAAGCAAAAGCAGTGGGTGTGAATATAAGATAGGACTGTCTAGCCACAAACATTGATATTAAATTTTCCTTAGTTTCAACGGATTAGATTGGATTGTCTTAGTTTTCAAAAATCACTGCCACTCCAGAATTCAGAAGAAAAACAAAAGACCCAAACAAACAGAGTTAAAGCTTGCGCAAACCTATGAAGCACACACACCTCTAGAAGTAGGCATGTCGCGGTGTCCGACACTTGAATGACACCCGTACGACACGTGTAGGAAAATTAAGACACGTGTCGGAAAATTAAGACAAGTGTCCCAAAAAATGGTTTTTTTATTTGCTTCAACGCACCTTATAAATTTTTTGGACAAATCTCACATACATCTTGAAGGATTAAACATGTTTTGAAGCATTGTTGATCAATGAAGGATTGAAGACATTAATTTTGATTAAAATATGTTGAACTCTTTTAATAATAGATGGATAAATGAAGGTAAAATACTATCATATATGTAGCGGTGTCAGTGTCCTATATTTTTTGCATTATCAGTGTCGAATGTCTGTGTCGTGTCGTGTCGTGTGTGTCGGAGTCCGTGGTTCTATAAAAAAAGGCCATGTTTACATTGCCTGAAACCACACACAAAATAATTGATAGAAAAATTAATGAGTTTGGAGTTTAGTTATTTGGATTGCCTTGCAGTAAAAGATATAGTCTGAAGAACACAAAAGTACAAGACTTAACACGACATTAGCAACTTCTGAATGCAGCCCAATTAAACCATCACATTAGCAATATATAAGAATCCAAGTCATAAAGTTGAAGATGTGATAGTAACAAGTAATGATTTATACCTCGAAAACCCAATGTTGTTCTCAAACACAAAGTCATAAGCATATGTAGCGTATGAATCACAGCATATTACGTGTTGAACATTTTCATACTGTGGATCTGGAAAGAAGTGACCATACTGCAATACAGTACTAAGTTATTGTATAGATTATAAGAAGATGCAAATGTTGAGAATTACAAATCCATCCCTTACAACGCACTTACAGAATTTCCAGGTTTAAATTCAGTTGAGGTTCTTAATCGCAAAACACAACCAAAAGCATATGGCCTACTCAGCATTCGATACCTGCAAAGAGAAAGACATCACAATATATGATAAAAAGAATAAGTGGTCAATATCATAGATATTTATGAAAGTCTTCACTTTACTACATATCATTTGATATTTAAGATGGTAGTGCAACACTTCAGATTTCAAAAACATTTTTTTAATTATCAAATCTGAGTCCACATTTATCACTTAACGTAAGTAATTGATAAAAGCATGAGTGGTCAACTTAATTGGACTTGATAACTTTAAAAGATGTATATATGATAATATGCTTTTATTTTCATATGATTAGCACAAAAATATCCAGTGGGATTAAGGAGAAAAAAATGGTATAGTACAGCCTCAAACCAAGATTGTATTGAAGACACGGATACAAAGCCAATCGGCAAATATTGAATATCTATTTCCTATTGATGCATATCAAACAGTTGAAATGATTTTATCGGTAAAACACGTCTAAACAGATGATGTTTACATATGAGACTTACATATCCTGAGGCAAAGTTGAATCTTCGGTACTTGTATAAAAAAATAAGGAGCCCCCACTTTCAATACTCAGAAATTTTAGGGATGCCAAATCAGTATACTCATTTGTTACAGCAAATATGTCAACACATACACCAACTTGAACAGCAACAGCAGCCTGTGAAACACATATCAACTCTTCCAATTCTTGGATATGGGAAATAGAAGTAATAATAACAATAAGTTAAATACCAGATCCTTATAAAAAGGTGTCTGCTCTGGGAGTAAAGCACGATCCGCATCCTCCCCTTTGCTTGCATATTGCTCACCATATCGTCTCGTGTCCAATTGTCCAGCTCCATAATCAGGAGGACCAGACAAGAAGGCAAAGATTCTAGCTGCAGTGTTTAACAGAAACAATGGCTCGCTGAAATTTTGAAGTAAGATTAAACATTACAGAAGCATGTTACAAAATCATAAATGGTAAGATTTGTGGATATCATAGAAACCTAATGCAAAAGTGTTTCCATATTCAGATCCAAGGTAACTGCAGAGGGCTTCCATTGCCACCCCAAAACCCCGCCCACCTAGCAGAACACCATCCATTCCTTGACTTGCTCCAGTGGTTCTCTCCCATGAAGTTGTTGGCCTAAGTGTTTCAAGTGTGGATGCAATACGGTCCTTACAGGTATCCACCTTCAATAAAAATACAGAATTCAGTTTTGATACATTTTTTCAAATAGTATAATCTATGTGCTTTAACAT
Organism: Lathyrus tuberosus; assembly: GCA_022829125.1. Lineage (NCBI taxonomy): Eukaryota > Viridiplantae > Streptophyta > Magnoliopsida > Fabales > Fabaceae > Lathyrus > Lathyrus tuberosus. The sequence continues at coordinate 7,494,476 of JALAZF010000103.1, forward strand.
CAGAACTTGTGACCCAGAAATAAAATAAAATAAAATAAAGTAACATTGTAAAATTTACATACAGGAGCCAGAAACTGTAACAAAGGCATGACATCTTCAAGCTCAATTGCTAAGGTTCCCTCTGCATCAGGAGGGATGAAAACATTTTTCACAACAGGTATTGGACCTTGAACATCATACAGTCCTAGTTTGTGGCTGAAGGTAGCAAGCCCAAAAAGTGAACCGGGAGCAAGAGCTGCAGTAGAACAACAAAAATAAGAGCGGTGTTCAACAGACATACCATATGCAGGAAAGAAATATATATATCGTTTAATAAACATAATACCTTCCAAAGCTGCCAGCAATGCACTTTTAGTGAGCTCCAGAAATTCCTCTGAAGCTGCAGTGAAACCCGGGATTATTATTTAAGTTGGTAATAAGGTAATAATTACAAAATTATATGTCGGATTATTTAGGAATTAATTCAAGGCTACAGAGAAGACAAGTGTGGGAAAAATACAGTGCTTGAAACCAATATCAGTTATAGTAACTAAATTAGGGCAGTTTTCTTCATCTTTATGATTGCATCCTTCTACACAGTTCCAAAAAGACCAAGAATAGGCAGAAAGGGGGGATATGATAGGCAAAACAGATCAATATCCTGGCTGTTTTTGTAATTGCGGCCTTATCTTTCTACAAATTATGTGTCTAACTAGCAGTAAATATAGTCTGTACAATTTGACAAGGCATGGCACATAATCAAATAAGCTTTGCATGTGCTTTCTGTCTTTTATCATTCACATTGAGCCCCGAAACATCATGTAATTTGAACCCACAGTTTAACCCTCCAGTACCACATTCTAAAGCATGAAAAACTTGATATTATTGTTACTATTATTATTATTATTATAAGTTCTAAAGCAAATGACAAATATGCCATATAATTATTAGGATTCATTTGTTCCACGCAAGTTAAAATCACCATAAGCAACATTACCTACTTAAGTGTGCGTGAAATATCACACTTATTTCAAACACACACAACTAACAACAACCAAGTCTTATCTCACTAAGTAGGGTCAGCGCGTGAAGATTAGATTCTAGAGCATGAGAACTTCTCACCAAAAGTATTTGATACCTACCCTATAAATATAGTCCTTATAATGTAAAAGTTCATAGAACACTGTGGAGAGTTATTATTAGTGTTGCTATCTGGCTTCCATGGCAGAATGGTGTGGCGAATAACCGCAATAGGCAAGCTATGAAGGGGTGCTCGCAATGGCAGCACCATAGGCTGCAATGCATTGTTTATACAACATACTTTTGGCCTTCAGGCATCAACAAAAATGGTTATGATCTATGAAACATGGACACCCCAAATACGACACTGACACGACAACACCGGTAATAAAAAGATGGTTTCAATTTATATTAAAAGCTACTCCTAGTTAGGAATTAGGATCTAAGTTAACAAGTGCAAAACCTCTCTGAGCCATCCCATTGTCAAAATCCAATACCAGCTACTACAACAGATGAATAAGCAGTAAAATGATGCAAAAAGCAAATAATCTTACATGACAAGTCAACAGCAGCAACATAAACAGGACATGCTTGCAATGCAGCATCATCGGATTCTTCTTCTGCAAAATTGAAATCCAATATGGTTAAATTCCAAAAAGAAAAAAAAAAAACCTAAGCAGTAGCAAAATTGATATCCTTACGCGGAGGTAATTCGAGATCTACGAACGAGGACATCATCTCGGCGCAAGATTGTGGTCGAGAATAGCGTTCGATCGCGTTGGAAGAGAGGCCATTGAGGTTTCCGCAGAGGGAGCAAGACCATGACCATTGTTCAAGTTCGCAGTAGGTGTTGAAGTAAGCCCAGCAATTCTCGCACCGTGGTAAAAGGTCACCGCCGGATCCGTATGCCGGAGATTGGCCGTTTTCATCGGTGGCGGCGAATGGCGCGACTGTTACTCCCCATAGGAGGCCGGAGCCCTCCCGTGCGTCTGCGTCAATCGGGAACCGTGAGACTGTGGCCCTTACCGCCATGTTGTTTTCACTTCCGATTCTCACTCTTCACACACACACTGTGCTTTCTCGTGTGTGTGTACACCGAGTTAGCCTCAGGCTCGTTACGCCCCTTGACTCACTGTTTTGTGTTACTTCGCAATTCTGAGCTTTGGTTTATTTTCTTTAATGTTTTTATTTTTTATTTAATAATTATTGAAATTTTCCTTCACTTTTATTTATATATAGCTCAAATTGTTTTCGAATGGTTTTTTTCTATCAATTTAATGGCCAAAATATCACTTCTTACAAATTAATAAATGCGATATCACAAATTAAAACATGCTAACCGATATTTTTTATGAATTGAATTGATTTAACAAAACTATTTCTAAAGGTTTTTAATCTTATCTTTTAGATTAATTTATTATTTTTTATAAAAAATAAATAAAGAGTTAAAAAAAAATAAAACGTAGAGAAAAAATAAGAGAGATTGTAGTCAAATTTGAAAGTTAATAATTAATAAGAAATTTTGTTCAAATGATTATTGTTCTGTTTGGGAGAATCAGAAATGTACTGTGAAGTGATGGAATAGAGCTTTAGTGCGGCGGAGCAAGCTTCTGGTACGACAAAGAATAGGCGGACTTGCAAAATTAGCACTTTAATGTCTAAGTTGGTGAGTGAGTAACAAAAGGTACATTAAGTTATGGTTAGAACATACCTCTGATCTTGCGTGAAATACTTTATATACGAGGGAAGTTATATGCGCCTCATGTTTCCAAACGTGGAACGCAGAGATCCGTTAGATGATATCCAACAATGATGGACCTCCTAGGGTGTGGATCCAGTGTTGGTCTTTAGGTTGTGGTTGCATTGTACCTTGACCCATTTGTGGGACGACTTTGAACTGACGATTGGGTCTCATTCTTATTGGGCATGTGACCGACCTAGAACAGTAATCCTCGAGGCTTGCTAAAGCGCATCAATGAGAAAATTTTCAAAATACTAGGTTGGGTTCTTTTTTACGGGTTCTTTGCTCATATAAATGGAAAAGACTTGGGAGTCGGCTTGAGAAACCTTGGAAATAAGCGCACTAAATGACAATTTCATCATTGAGACGCTTCATATGATTGTTCTTACATATGACCCTAGGTCCATATGGTAGGGTGGAGCGCTCCTCTCAAGGATGCTCAAGTGTACTCGAGTGTCATTGTAATCTCGAAGAAAATTCAACCATTGTTTTTTCATATGTTTGTTTTTCTTCATTTTAGGTCATTGATTTGTGTGTCTCGCCCCACTATATAAAGCTTATTTCACCTTCTAGACAATAGTTTCACGCTGTGCGCAAACTACAACTTTCTATTCTTTTTGCAAATTTTGATTATTTCTCCATGAGGTCAAATGATTCCTATTTTTCTTGTTCCTTTTCTTCTTTGGATTTCACACTCCTTTGGTTTATCACACTTCAGAGTGACACTTCATTGTATCTTTTCCCTCAAAGTTCATGTTTTTTCCAGGTACGACTTCTTCCAACATGTTTATAGTTTGTTGTTTTCTCTCATTTGTTTTAGCAATGGCCAATGTAGGAGATGAACTAGTGAATATTATAGAAATATCTAGTGGCAATGATATAAGAGATGTTTCATATTGCACTAGAGTAGTAGACCCTGAAATATTGAATATCACCCTTTTTGTAGTGACCGGCCTTTTGCAAACCATATTATTATTAGTGATAGATCTTCATATAATGGGGGTTTCATCAAAGATGGTAATGAACCTTTAAGTCCCCATTTTGGAAGAAATGAATCACTATTGTCTCGTTACTAGGGGAGTTAGTTGTGAGTGCACTTTCCTTTTAAAAATGTTTTGGATGATGTCAAAACTAGAACACTTAGTATTTGTATATATTGAACCTTATCCTTTGCGACTAGATGTGTATTTTAACCTTAGGATACTTAAAATCAGTTTAGAAATGTTTTTACAAGTTAAAATTAAGATTTTATGTAAAAAAAACTAGTGTAAAGGTCGACACATGCATGTACAGGTCGATGCATGTTGATGATTTTGTAAAACCAAAGCCTCTGTTCAGTTCAAGTCGACACTTAGAAGAAAAAATGTTTCTATAGGTCAACACATACGATCTATAAGTCGACACATACTGAGTTTTTTGAAAACCCAAAGTTTTTGTTCAGTTCAACTAAATACATAGGGTTTTCAGGTTTACACATAAAAGCAAAAATGCTTCTAGAGGTCGACACATTTTGTTCAAATTTTCAAAGTACGAAGTTTCAACTTTTTTCTCGCTTACACACACGCGTGCACGCACACACACACACACACGTACACACACACAGACACGCATACACGCATGCGCCTACACACGCACACGCACACACATATACACACGCGCACACACACACACACACATACACACATAGTTGTCAAACTGGCGGTTAGATTCGTAAACTCGTACGAGTTCACGAGTCTAGGAAGTAAAAACGAGTAAACTCGCACATAGAATCTTTTTTTGATAGAATCGAGTAGACTCGGGTAGACTCACACAAACTCGTATAAACTCGCGAGTCTATGGCGAGTTTACGAGTTTATAAGTTTTTCTAAATTTTCCTTTTTAAAATAAAACCAAAAAGGTCTCAAATTCCCAAAAGAAATTAATTTTCTAAAAAGAAAACTCTTATTTTATTGCTTGTATGAGAATTAGAAACATCTCTCTCCTAGTAGCTTCTTACGACAAAGTTTCTTACTCCCTTCATCGACAACGCGATCGCGTTTATACGTCTCTTGTTGTTTTCACTTTCGTTGTCGTAAATCAATCCTCCAATGTGTAAGTCTTCTCTTATATCAAAGAATCCCGATAAGACGCTCACACCTCACATGGGCACACGACTTATCGCACAACTGATGCAACATGGCATGCATACAACGACAACATACGACGACAATGAAATGCATATGACTAACAATGCATCAATACGTCATACTACAATTATCCAACACGCAGCATAAGCCTGTCAACACATACAACGACAGCAATCCACAACCACAACACGCATACACGCAACCGAATTCATCATTTCAACTCATGACACATAACAATATACACAAAAAGCCAATTAACCCGTCAAAGTGTTGGAACTCTGGTGTTGAAACTGATTTTTATAAAAAGTATGCAGAACCAGATTTCCAACGCTTCGAACGGCGACTGAAACGGACCTACAGATCAAAAGATATGGATTTTTAAAGTTTCAGAAAGTTCGGTTCGTCTCAGCTCTGCTCGCCTGACGTTCGCCCAGCAAGACACCAGCGAATCCATTTTCGCCTGGAGAAATCTCCTTTCACCTGGCGAATTCCCCTTTCGCCTCATACTCGCCTGGCGAAGCAGAGGCGAATCTCCTTCCCCCATACAAATTCCAGACACCCCTATTTTCACCCCTCGCTCGCCTGGCGACCTCAAAGCGAAGGTACTTCGCCTGGAGAATTCTCCTTTCGCCTGGCGAAACTGCGCGAATCAACAATCCTACGATTGCGATTCTGCACGACTCAGACCCCAATCCTTCTCCGATTCCACCACGATCAGTCCAAAACACACATATAATCATATATTAACATGCAAACAAGTATAAAATACAGAAGCCACATTTCAACCGATAAATTTATGCATTTTTCCTCTTATCAAAACCTCCGACATATAAATCCCCAATTCCCAACTCAACAAAATCACGCATAAGGGATGATCCTAAATGTTTGTCTACCCTCATACAAATATTATGCAACCCTTAGAGATTAAAGAACTCCACCCTTACCTTAGTGACGATTCTTCGAAGGTTCTCTAAGCCCTAGCTCTGCTTCTCTCTTCTGTTCCTCTTTTCTCTCAGAATACGATCGTTTCCAACTGATTCTCCTCTTTTCCAATTTTTCTCCTTTTTCCTACTATATCTCTTAGACCCTTATTATGTTTTTCCTTCTCTATCCTCACTAACCACCAGGAATGGACCACTCTGCCCTCCCTACTTCTTGTTTTTCCAATATATTATTATTATCCCATTATTATTATTATTATTATTATTATTATCTTACTAATTAAATAATAATAACAATATTTCTTAATAATTTGCGTTAATATTATTAATCAATATTCCCCGTATTAATTAACTAATTACTAACCACGCCACTCCTTCCTACACCTTAATCTCTATAATTCTAAGGTCACTACCCCATACAAAGGGCAACCCAAAACACGACCAAAACACGCATAACCACACACAAATACACAACATCATGTAATTCTAATTACGAAAATAATAAAATAAATCAGGGTGTTACAACTCTCCCCCACTTAGAATATTTTCGTCCTCGAAAATTTACCTCATACGAATAACTCCGGATACGACTCTCGCATCCCGCTCTCTAACTCCCAAGTCATATTTCCACCAGCAGCGCCTCCACACACTACCTTCACAGGAGTGGTCTCTTTGCCTCTCAATTGTTTTATCTCGCGGTCTTCAATCCGTATTGGTAAGGCCTCAACCGTAAGGTTATCCCTTACTTCCACATTATCCATCAGAATCACATGCGACGGATCCGGAACATACTTCTGAAGTTGTGACACATGGAACACATCATGCAAATTCGACAAATTGGGTGGCAACGCCACTCTGTAGGCAACAGGTCCAACTCTTGTATAAATCTGATACGAACCAATAAACCGAGGAGTAAGCTTCCTCGACTTCAACGCACGGCCAGGACCGGTCACTGGAGTGACTCTCAAAAACACATGGTCCCCTTCTTGAAACTCAAGATCTTTCTTCCTCTTATTATGGTAGCTCTTCTGCCTACTCTATGAAGTTTTCATCTTCTCCCGAATCAGCTTCACCTTTTCGGTAGTCTGTTGAACAATCTCCGGTCCCAGTACTACACTCTCACCAGATTCATGCCAACACAAAGGTGTCTGACACCTCTGACCATGCTTCGAAAGGCGTCATTTCAATATTGGAATGATAACTATTATTATAAGTGAACTCAATCAGCGAAAAATGGTTATCCCAAGCACCTCCTTGTTCAAGCACACAAGCCCTCAACAAATCCTCCAAAGATTATATAGTCCTCTCTGTCTGTCCATCTGTCTGCGGGTGATAAGCCGAACTCAATCTCAGTTTCGACCCTAAAGCTTCTTACAAACTTTCCCAAAATCTGAAAGTGAACCTTGGATCTCGGTCCGACACAATGCTCAATGGAACTCCATGCAACTTCACAATCACCTGAATATAGATTTATGCCAGCTTCTGCAAAGGAAAACTGATATTAATCGGAATAAAATATGTCGATTTCATCAGTCTATCCACCACTACCCAAATGGAATCATGCCCTCTTGGAGTATTAGGAAACCCAGTCACAAAGTCCATAAAAATGTTATCCCACTTCCACTCTGGAATATCTAATGGTTGCATCAAACTAGCAGGTTTAAGATGTTCCACCTTCGACTTCTGACAAGTCAAACGAGCATACACAAATTTAGCCACATCACATTTCAATCCAGTCCACCAAAACATCCTCTTCAAGTCTTGATACAACTTCGTAGCTCCTAGATGGATATTCAAACTACTCCTATGACTTTCTTCTATAATCATTCTTTTCAATTCAGGATCATCGGGAATACAGATTCTATCACTAAACCTCAACACACCTTGTTCATCTACTCTGAATTCATTACCTTCCGCCTGTTCATTTCCAATCATCAAATCCACCAGTTTCACATCCAACTTTTGACCTTCTCTGATACTATTAAGAAATTCATTGTTGATCTTCAGTATACCCAGCATCACACTATGCGGTATCTGTTCGCAAACTAAACTCATATCTCTAAATTGTTCAATCAATTCTAACTCTTTGACCATCATAGCCGACATATGCAAAGACTTTCGACTTAGAGCATCATCCACGACATTAGCTTTACCGGGATGATAGTTCAAGCCGAAATCATAACCCTTTAAGAACTCTAACCACCTTTTTTGCCTCATATTCAACTCCTTCTAATCAAACAGACACCTCAAGTTCTTATGATCACTATACACTTCAAATCTGGAACCATAAAGATAATGCCTCCAAATCTTCAATACGAATACCACTGCAACTAATTCCAAATCATGAGTTGGATAATTCCTCTCATGGACCCTTAACTGTCGTGAAGCATAAGCCACAACCTTACCATCCTGCATTAACACACCTCATAAACCCATTAAAAAAGCATGGCAATACACCACAAACAGTTCATTTGGTTTGGGTAAAATCAAAATCGAAGCTGTAGCCAATCTTTTCTTCAGCTCAATGAAACTCTTCTCACAATGAACATTCCACACAAACGTTTTACCCTTGCACGTCAACTGAGTCAATGGAAGTGCCAACTTCGAAAAACCTTCAATAAACCTTCGGTAATAACCAGTCAAGCCCAAAAAGCTTCTAATCTCAATTACTGATTTCAAAGCCTCCCATTGTAGAACTGCATCTACTTTGGACGGATCCACAGCAATACCATCACCTAAAATAACATGACCAAGAAAACTTACCTCTCTAAACCAGAATTCACACTTAGACAACTTAGCATAGAGCTTCTTCTCTTTCAACACTTGCAGCACGATCCGCAAATGTTCAGCATGTTCCTCTTCTGACTTAGAATAGATTAGAATATCGTCAATAAAGACAACCACAAATTGATCCAAGTAAGCATGAAAAATATGATTCATATATTCCATGAATATACCAGGTGCATTAGTAACTCCGAACGGCATCACCACATACTCATAATGTCCATATCGGGTTCTGAAAGCCGTCTTCTAAACATCTTCATCCTTTACCCATATCTGATGATAACCTGACCTCAAGTCAATCTTGCTAAACACACAGGCACCGACTAACTAATCCATCAAGTCATCTATTCTTGGAAGTGGATACTTGTTATTAATCGTCACTTTATTCAGTTGTCTGTAGTCGATACATAACCTCATACTGCCATCCTTTTTCTTCACCAACAACACCGGAGCCCCCTAAGGCGATACACTTGGTCTCACAAATTTCTTTTCTAACAACTCTTCGAGTTGCTTCTTCAGCTCTGCTAATTCTAATGTTGACATCCTGTATGGTGCCATAGAAATAGGTCTGGTACCAGGGACAAGATCAATAGTAAACTCTACTTCTCTCTCTGGCGGTACATCACCAATATCATCCGGGAACACTTCTGGAAATTCACGCACAACTTACAATTCATTAATCACTGACTCACTTTCCACTGACAAGGATGCAAACAATGCAAGCACTTGAGCTTCTTCTTCCAAAAGCTCTTTCAACTCTCTAGCAGATAGAAAACCATTTTCTTCCTCTTCTTCAGGAGCAAGAAATTGCACCGGCTTGTTAAAACAGTTAATATGAACATGATTGAACTCCAACCAGTTCATACCCAAGATCACATCGAGACCTCCTAACGATAGGCAAATAAGATCCACACCAAAGTCCTTATCAAAGATCGATAGTGGATAATTCAAACAGACTAAAGAAGTGGTCATCGATCCCTTCGCAGGAGTTTTGACAACCATATCTCCCTTCATAGGAGAAACAACAAAGCCTAGCCTTCTCACACAATCAACAACAATAAAAAACTGAGTAGCACCAGTATCAATAATATCAATCAAAGGCGTATTATTAATATAACATTTACCTCTAATCAGTCTGTCATCACTGGAAGTTTGAGTCCCTGCCAAAGCGAACACCTTTCCTCCAGTTGAAGCTTGCTTTGGTTTCTGGCAACGCGTACTAATATGGCCCTGTTCTCCACAGTTGTAACAAGTTACCACATTAACTTTGCAGTCAACAATCAAATGTCCTGCCTGTCCACACTTGAAGCATTTCTTCACATCACTCGTGCACTCGCTGACACGATGACCTAGTTTACCACACCTGTAACACTTAAGAGGAGCAGGGGCACCTCCCCCACTCGACTTCTTACCATCAGCGTGTTTCTGTTTACCTTTCTCAATTGGAGCTACATAAGGCTTCCCACGGTTTATTGGTTGTTTTCCCCTCGTCTCGGCCAACCCTTTATAGTGAGTCGATCGAGCCTTGCTATCCTCTTCAAAGATCCTACAACAATCCACTAAATATGGAAATCTTCTGATCCGCTGATAACCAATTGCCTGTTTGATCTTAGGCCTCAATCCATTCTCAAACTTGATACACTTTGAGAATTCAGCAGTTGTCGCACTATAGTGAGGGTAAAACTTAGCCAGATCTGAGAACTTGGCAGCATACTCTGTAACCGTCATGTTACCTTACTTCAGTTCCAAAAACTCGATCTCTTTTTTTCCTCAGACATCTTCAGGAAAATATTTCCTCAAGAACTCCCTAATGAACACAGCCCAAGTGATTGCCTCTCCTGTTGCTCCCAACAGTTGACGAGTGCTAACGCACCAATCATCAGCCTCTTCAGCCAGCATGTGAGTACCTAACCGCACCTTCTGTGCTTCACGACATTCCATAACCCGGAAGATTCTTTCGATCTCCTTGAGCCAAGTTTGGGCTCCATCCAGATCATGTCTTCCCTTGAAGGTATGCGGTCTGTTCTTCCGAAACTCGTCATTCTCACTAGCATGAGGCGGGTTCTGTAACACCCTTCTAACCCAACAATTATTCCACATTCGTATGAAAATTAAATCAAATAAAATCACCGCTCAAGGGTGTCACACTTCACAAAGGCATCACAATTATTTTCCTGCTCCGTAACACGGGTTATAACATATAGGAATAACAACTTATTTTGGATCAACACCTCCTCTAAAACAAAAACTTCGCAGCAGAGTTATCGTCATAAAAATAAGATCTCCTTTATAAAACAACTCATAGTAATTTAATCTCATCAAAATTGGAATTTTAAACAACTCAACATCTTCAAAAATCCTCATGAAACATGTTAATCAAAGTAACACAATATTTCAAACAAAAGCGTTCCCAACCCCGGTGTTACATAATCAGAGCAAGACACACCCTCTACTCAACCGAAAAGAAAACTGGCTCCAAAGCTAACTCTTCACGCACCGCGAACTATTCTTGGTTATCTGCACGTTACCCACGTAGAGGCAACATTCAAACAGGCAGGGTGAGTAATCACAATTCAATATAAATTATATAAAGAAAAGACATTAACAGGGCAACAATTGTTTTTATCAAATACTACAGCGACTCACCTAAAACATCATATAAACATCACATCACTAATATCACTCATGTGCAATCATGCAATGCCACCAAGAATAAAATGCAACATCATAAAAATGCATGTGGTACCAAATTGTCATAATAATGGACACTAGGTCATCAACCCTCCAAAGATCCCCGTCAATAGGATCGATCCCGCATTTAGAACCGGAGCACGTCATAATTACCTCATATCTGCACAATGGGAATGAAGCGTCGTCACAGAGTATGTATATGAATGTATGATACACAACATCACTAATCATCATCATCAATTAAACATCATAATGTGCATCATCATTCATCAATCCTCATATACGTCATATCATCACATATTCGTTAAACAATCATCAAAACATCATCGTATACTCATCAGTAACATCATGAAAAATCATCATGTAACACGTCAACATATAGCAGCAATTTACAGCAACATCACAACAGTAATATAATATAAAACAGATATTTTCCATGAATTTTAAGTCCATAAAAATCATATTTTTCAGCCCCAGGTCGTGCTAAGCGAGCCCCACCTGCGCTAAACGCGCTACTCACTGCCTCGAGGAGGCAAAATTCTTCCAGACCGCGCTAGGCCGAGCAAAGCGCCCTATGCGATTTTGGTAGAAAAACCCTGCGATAACAGCACTTCTCCATCTGCGATTCAACACCCCTAAACCAGGTTTTATCCTTAAATTACCACAGATTATGTTATTATAACCTATAACTATCACATATACATCAATAACAACAATCATCCCATAGTAAATCATCAAAAATCCATCATCCTTAACCTCCAATTCCTAGGTTTTCCCCCAAAACCCCAATCACCCACCAACACCTAATCTTTATATCAAAATATTGCAAAGCGATACTCCCCATACCTTAGAATATTGTCTCCTTCGACCTCTCTTGAAGTTTCATCGGAATTCTTTTATGCCCTAGCCTCATTCTCACTTGTTCTTCAGAGCACCTTTGCCTCTTCCTCAAAATAATACGAATAATGAGTTCCTTTCATTATTCTCTCTTAAAATACCCCTAAATATGCTCTTCTCATTATACCATCACTTATACATCCCTAAAGACCAACATACCCTCAATACTCCCACTTATATTATTTTAAATAATAAACAATAATCTGAATAATACTGTATGATTATTCTTACTATTAACATTATTAAAATAATTTCACCACAATGCATTCGTGTCACATAACCACATATCGTCAAAATCACCTTATATCCTCAAATAAGCAACAATTAATCATAATCGAATTTGGGGTGTTATAACTCTCCCCCACTTAAGGAATTTTTGTCCTCGAAAATTTACTTGAAGCAAATAGAGTCGGATATGACTCCTTCATCTGGTCTTCGTGCTCCCAAGTCCAACTTTCACCAGCTGGTCCTCCCCACAGAACTTTCCCCAAAGAAATCTCTTTACCTCGCAGTTGTTTCATTTCTCGACCATCGACACACACCGGCAATACTTCCACAATCAGGTTATCCCTCACTTGTACATCATCCATCTGAATCACATGCGACGGATCCGGAATGTACTTCCTCAATTGAGACACATGGAACACGTCATGCAAATTCGCAAGTGACGGCGGTAAAGAAATTCGATAGGCTACCTCTCCTATCCTCTGCGATATTTGATATGGACCAAAAAAATGTGGAGTGAGCTTCCTAGACTTCAAAGCTCGACCCACACTAGTCACTGGCGTCACTCTAAAAAACACGTGATCTTCCTCTTGGAATTCAAGTGCTTTCCTCCTCTTATCATGGTAGCTCTTCTGACGACTTTGTGAAGCTTTCATCCTCTCTTGGATCTTCCTAATCTTCTCAGTCGTCTCTTGCACAATTTCAGGTCCGAGTACAACACTCTCGCCCAACTCATACCAACACAACGGAGTCCTACACCTTCTCCCATACAAAGCTTCATAAGGCACCATTCCAATGCTATCATGAAAACTATTATTGTACGTGAACTCAATCAACGACAAATTAATATCCCACGATCCTCCATGATCTAACACATAAGCCCTCAACAAATCTTCTAAAGATTGGATAGTCATTTCTGTCTGACCGTCCGTCTGCGGATGATAGGCATAACTCATCCTCAACTTAGTACCCAAAGCATCTTGCAAACTTTTCCAAAACCTCGATGTAAACCTCAGATCTCTATCTGACACAATACTCGAAGGTACCCCATGTAACTTCACATTTTCATTGATGTACAACTCCGCTAATTTCTACATGGAATGATTAATCTTCATCGGTAAGAAATGATCCGACTTAGTTAATCTATCTACAATCACCCATATTGAATCATTTCCTTTAGTAGTCTTTGACAATCCCACCACAAAATCCATGGAAATACTATCCCATTTCCATTCTGGAATCCTCAACGGCTGCATCATACCTAAAGGCTTCTGATGCTCAACCTTTGAATTCTGACAAGTCAAACATGCATACACAAATTCAGCAATGTCTCTCTTAATACCTGGCCACCAAAACAACTTATGCAGATCCTGATACATCTTCGTAGCACCAGGATGGATACTCAGTCTACTTTGATGTCCTTCTTCTAGAATAATCTTCTTGATTTCTGGAACATCTGGAACACATACTCTATCTCGAAACCTCGTCACACTATTCTCATCAATCCGAAAGTCACCTTCGTTACCTTGGTTAATCAAAGTCAATTGGTCAACCAACTTTAAATCGGATTGTTGTCCCACTCTGATTTCTTCCAGAATACTACTAGTCAACTTCAACATTCCCAACTTCACACTGTCTGGAGTCGCTTCACATACCAAACTCAAATCTCTGAATTGCTCAATTAGTTCCAACTCTTTCACCATAAGCATTTACATATGTAATGACTTCCTGCTCAATGCATCGGCCACTACATTTGCTTTGCCTGGATGATAACTCAAATCAAAATCAAAATCCTTCAACAACTCTAACCACCTTCTCTGCCTCATATTCAATTCTCAGACTTTTATGATCACTGAACACCTCAAATTTAGAGCCAAACAGATAATGTCTCCAAATCTTCAAGATAAACACCACCGCGACTAATTCCAAGTCATGTGTAGGATAATTCCTCTCATGAACTCGCAATTGTCTCGAAGCATAGGCAACAACTTGTCCATTATACATCAATACTCCACCAAGACCCATCTCCGACGCATCATAATACACTACAAAAGACTCACTCGGATTAGGCAAAATCAACACTGGAGCAGTAGTCAATCTCTTCTTCAACTCTATAAAACTTTCTTCGCAAGTTACATCCCACACAAAAGTTTGACCCTTTCGAGTCAACTGAGTCAACGGTAGTGCCAACTTAGAAAAGCCCTCAATAAACTTGCGGTAATAACCCATTAATCCTAGAAAACTTTGTATCTCAGTAGCAGACTTCAGAGTCTCCCATTGCAACACGACATCAATCTTAGAAGGATCAACAGCAACACCACCACTAGAAGTCACATGGCCAAGGAAGCTCACTTCCTTCAACCATAACTCACACTTCGACAGCTTTGCATACAACTTCTTTTCTTTCAACACTTGCAACACGGTCCTCAAATGCTCGGCATGTTCTTCTTCAGATCTAGAATATATCAAGATGTCATCGATAAACACCACCACAAACTTATCCAAATACTCATGAAAAACCTGATTCATGTACTCCATGAACACACTAGGTGCATTAGATACACCAAACAGCATCACAGTGTATTCATAGTGTCCATACCTCATCCTGAAAGCCATCTTCGGAATATCATCAGGCTTAACTCGAATCTGATGATAACCCGACCTCAAATCAATCTTGCTGAACACACGGGCACCTACTAGCTGATCCATCAAATCGTCGATTCTCGGTAACGGATACTTATTCTTGATAGTCACTTTATTCAGCTGCCGATAATCAACACACAACCTCATACTTCCATCTTTCTTCTTCACTAACAACACAGGAGTACCCCATGGAGAAACACTTGGTCGAACGAACCTCTTCTTAAGTAACTCTTCCAACTGTTTCTTCAATTCACTTAGCTCAGAAGCTGACATCCGATAAGGAGCCATCGACACTAGACTCGTACCTGGTATTAAGTCCACTGCGAACTCCACCTCACGCTCTGCAGGTAAATCACTGATGTCATCTGGAAACACCTCTGGGAATTCACAGACAACCGACAACTCCACACTCGCAGCTTCACGATCAATTTGCAACGAGGCAAACATTGCAAACACCAAAGCTTCGTCTTCTTGAAGTTCGTCTACTTGCTTAGCAATCAAGAACATCAACTCCCCACTATTATCAATTTCAGGAAACTCTACAGTCTTGTTATAACGATTGATATGAACACGGTTGAACTTCAACCAGTTCATTCCAAAGATCAAGTCAATTTGGTGCAAGGGTAGGCACACCAAATCCATCCCAAAACCCTTCTCAAAAATCGTCACAGGACATCTCAAACACACAAGGGTAGTAGTAACAGAACCATTAGCTGGAGTTTCTATTACCATATTTCCATTCATATCAGATAACTTCAAACTCAATCTATTAGCACATTCAAGCGAGATAAAAGAATGAGTAGCACCAGTATCAATAATAGCAACCAACTCGATATTATTAATAAAACAAGTACCTATAATCAGGTTGTCCTTCTCTGGAACTTCTGCACCACTCAAAGTAAACACACGACCACTGGTTTGGGCAGCAGTAGCAGTCTTCTTCAGCTTTTGACATTGAGTACTGATATGACCTTTCTCACCACAATTGAAATAGGTCGGACCTTTATATTTGCAGTCAGTAGCTTTATGCCCCTTCTTACCACATCGATAGCACCTCACCACGTTATTGGTGCACGCATCAGCACGGTGACCTTGCCCACCACACTTATGACACTTTCCAGAAGGAGCTGCTCCCCCACTTGTCTTCTTCCTATATGAAGCCTTCTGCTTCTCTTTGTCAGCTAAAGTTGTATAAGGCTTACCCCTATACTGCCCTTTCTTCTCACTCAACTGCTTGTAGTGAGCAGATTGAGCTCGGCTGTCCTCATCGTAGATTCTGATCTTGTAAAGCAACTCAGCATACCTGCGGATCTGCTGATACCCAATACCCTGCTTAATCTCTAGTCTCAGCCCATTCTCGAACTTGAGACATTTGTACGTCTCAGCATCAGCACGATTGTAGTGCAGACAAAACTTCACCAACTTCTCAAACTTCGCGGCATACTCTGCCACAGTCATATCTCCTTGCTTCAGCTCAATGAATTCCACTTCTCTCTTTCCACGAGCATCTTTTGGAAAATACTTTCCCAGAGACTCTTGCCTAAACACAACCCAAGTTATCACAGTGCCAACATCTGTAAGTCTCTGACGGGTGTTATCCCATCAGTCCTCAGCCTCTTCTTCCAGCATATGCGTTCCGAACTGAACCTGTTGCTCATCAGAACACCCCATCACCCGGAAGATCTTCTCGATCGCCTTCAGCCACTTGTGTGCACTTGCTGGATCATGCGTACCTATAAAAGTCGGTGGATTGTTCCTTTGAAACTTCCCCAAAGCACGAAACTCATCAGGAGCTCCACCATTTGGATTCAGCTGCGCCACCACATTAGCGACCGATTCCAACGCATCAGCAATTGCACGATCATTTCTTCCAGCCATCCTGCACACCACCAACAAGGTTAGAAGAACTAAAACATCGACAGTGTACACACACTCGTCGACTGACAAGGACAGACATCAAGTAAAAACCTGGCCGGACGGACCGACCTGCTCTGATACCACTAATGTAACACCCTTCTAACCCAACAATTATTCCACATCCATATAGAAATTAAATCAAATTAAATCACCGCTCAAGAGTGTCACATTTCACAAAGGCATCACAATTATTTTCCTGCTCCGTAACACGGGTTACAACATATAGGAATAACAACTTATTTTGGACCAACACCTCCTCTAAAACAAAAACGTCGCAGCGGAATTATCGTCATAAAAATAAAATCTCCTTTATAAAACAACTCATAGTAATTTAATCTCATCAAAATTGGAATTTTAAACAACTCAACATCTTCAAAAATCCTCATGAAACATGTTAATCAAAGGAAACCAATATTTCAAACAAAAGCGTTCCCAACCCTGATGTTACATAATCAGAGCAAGACACACTCTCTACTCAACCGAAAAGAAAACTGACTCCAAAGCTAACTCTTCACGCACCGCGAACTATTCTTGGTTATCTGCACGTTACCCACGTAGAGGCAACATTCAAACAGGAAGGGTGAGTAATCACAATTCAATATAAATCATATAAAGAAAAGACATTAACAGTGCAACAGTTGTTTTTATCAAATACTACAGCGACTCACCCAAAACATCATATGAACATCACATCACCAATATCACTCATGTGCAATCATGCAATGCCACCAAGAATGAAATGCAACATCATAATAATGCATGTGGTACCAAATCGTCATAATAATGGACACTAGGCCATCAACCCTCCAAAGATCCCCGTCAATAGGATCGATCCCGCATTTGGAACCGGAGCACGTCATAATTACCTCATATCCACACAATGGGAATGAAGCGTCGTCACAGAGTATACATATGAATGTATGATGCACAACATCACTAATCATCATCATCAACTAAACATCATAATGTGCATCATCATTCATCAATCCTCATATACGTCATATCATCACATATTCGTCAAACAATCATCAAAACATCATCGTATACTCATCAGTAACATCATGAAAAATCATCATATAACACGTCAACACATAACAGCAATTTACAGCAACATCACAGCAGTAATATAATATAAAACAGATATTTTCCATGAATTTTAAGTCCATAAAAATAATATTTTTCAGCCCCAGGTCGCGCTAATCGAGCCCCACCCGCGCTAAGCGCGTTACTCACTGCCTCGAGGAGGCAAAATTCTTCCAGACCGCGCTAAGCGCGCTAGGCCGCGCTAAGCGCCCTCTGCCATTTTGGCAAAAAAACCCTGCGATAACAACACTTCTCCATCTGCGATTCAACACCCCTAAACCAGGTTTTATCCTTAAATTACCACAGATTATGTTATTATAACCTAGAACTATCACATATACATGAATAACAACAATCATCCCATAATAAATCATCAAAAATCCATCATCCCTAACCTCCAATTCCTAGGTTTTCCCCCAAAACCCCAATCACCCACCAACATCTAATCTTTATATCAAAATATTGCAAAGCGATACTCCCCATACCTTAGAATATTGTCTCCTTCGACCTCTCTTGAAGTTTCGCCAGAATTCTTCTATGCCCTAGCCTCCTTCTCACTTGTTCTTCAGAGCACCTTTGCCTCTTCCTCAAAATAATACGAATAATGAGTTCCTTTCACTATTCTCTCTTAAAATACCCCTAAATGTGCTATTCCCATTATACCCTCACTTATCTATCCCTAAATACCAACATACCCTCAATACTCCCACTTTTATTATTTTAAATAATAAACAATAATTTGAATAATACTGTATGATTATTCTTACTATTAATATTATTAAAATAATTTCACCACAATGCATTCGTGCCACATAACCACATATCGTCAAAATCACCTTATATCCTCAAATAAGCAACAATTAATCATAATCGAATTTGGGGTGTTACAGGTTCTGTACCGCCTGCAAAGCTGCAGCAATCGCAGCATCGTTCCTTCTAGCCATTCTAAATCTGTTACACACCAACAACAGAACATAATGGTTAAGGAACCGACATCGACAGTAATCAAATGTCACACGAAAACGACTTGACATCTTGGCCGGACGGACCGACCTGCTCTGATACCAATATGTAACACCCTAAACCCCCGCGACAATTAATAATTAAATATTAGAATAAATTAAAACATACTATCAGTTAGGATGCTACATTCAACAAACACCTGCTCATGCATACGATATGTAACACATAGATATTGTCAATAAAAACAATACTTAAGTAATTTCCTCGTAAAGCTGCAGAATTCAACTAAAACATGACGTGTGTAATGCCACATAATCCTCAACAAGTAAGCAAAACAACGAAAAATAACAAAATAAACAACGATAAGCATTCCAAAACCCAGTGTTAAAATCAGAGCAGACGCCGACTCAACGAGATAAAAAGGAAGACTCTGTCTTCACTAACTTCAACTCCGCTCTAATCCTGCTTATCTGCACATTACCCATGTGGAGGTAACATTCAAACAGAAGGGGTGAGATTCTCAAATCAATATAAGAAATGCATAAGATAAGTATGAAAGAACATAATCCATAGACAGCTCACCCTATCATTATAACATCAACGAAACTACCATTTCACACATACAACAGATAATCCTACGATTCACAATGTAATACAATATGATGCAATGCAATGAGACCACGACTCGACTCAATGCATGTGGTACCAATTCGATCCCTGTTTCATGATCATAATTCCCGTTGAAATTTCCATAACATTTGCTCACACCCCACATGGGCACACGACATCCGTGATCGCTCACACCCCACATGGGCACACGATCACCTCAACAACAACAACAACAACAACACGATTCTTTATCAAAGAATCGCGATAAGACACTCACACCCCACATGGGCACACGACTTATCGCACAACTGATGCAACATGACATGCATACAACGACAACATACGACGATAACGAAATGCATATGACTAACAATGCGTCAATACATTATACTACAATTATCCAACACACAATATAAGCCTGCAAACACATACAACGACAGCAATCCACAACCACAACACGCATACACGCAACCGAATTCATCATTTCAACTCATGACACATAACAACATACACAAAAGCCAATTAACGCGTCAAAGGGTTGAAAGTCTGGTGTTGAAATTGATTTTTATACAAGTTATGCAGAACCAGCTTTCCAACGATTCGAACGACGACTGAAACGGACCTACAGATCAAAAGATACGAATTTTTAAAGTTTCAAAAAGTCTGGTTCGTCTCAGCTCTGCTCGCCTGATGTTTGCCCATCGAGACACCAGCGAATCCATTTTCTCCTGGCGAAATCTCCTTTCGCCTGGCGAATTCCCCTTTCACCTCATACTCGTCTGGCGAAGTAGAGGCGAATCTCCTTCCCCCGTACAAATTCCAGAGGCCCATATTTTCACCCCTCGCTCGCCTCTCAGTTCGCCTGGTGACCTCCAAGTGAAGTCACTTTCGCCTGGCGAATTCTCCTTTTGCCTGGCTATACTGCGTGAATCATCAATCCTGCGATTGCGATTCTGCACGACTCAGACCCTAATCCTTCTCCGATTCCACTCACGATCAGTCCAAAAACACACATATAATCACATATTAACATGCAAACAAGTATAAAATACATAAGCCACATTTCAACCGATAAATTTATGCATTTTTCCTCTTATCAAAACCTCTGACATACATATCCCCAATTCCCAACTCAACAAAACCACACATAAGGGATGATCCTAAAGGTTTATCTACCCTCATACAAATATCATGCAACCCTTAGAGATTAAATAACCCCACCCTTACCTTAGTGACGATTCTTCGAAGGTTCTCTAAACCCTAGCTCTGCTCCTCTCTTCTGTTCCTCTTTTCTCCCAGAATACGATCGTTTTCAACTGATTCTCCTATTTTCCTATTTTTCTCCTTTTTCCTACTATATCCCTTAGACCCTTATTATGTTTTTCCTTCTCTATCCTCACTAACCACCAGGAATGGACCACTCTGCCCTCCCCACTTCTTGTTTTTACAATATATTATTATTATCCCATTATTATTATTATTATCTCACTAATTAAATAATAATAACAATATTTCTTAATAATTTGTGTTAATATTATTAATCAATATTCCCCATATTAATTAACTAATTACTAACCACACCACTCCTTCCTACACCTTAATCTCTATAATTCTAAGGTCATTACCACATACCAAGGGCAACCCAAAACACGACCAAAACACGCATAATCACACACAAATACACAACATCATGTAATTATAATTACGAAAATAATAAAATAAATCGGGGTGTTACACTTCCTATAACGATTTGGAATAGACGAGTGTCGACCCGGAACCGCTTTCGATGGCCATATAAAATATTTTAAAAATATATTTTTGATCAAAGAAAAATTATTTGCGATCTATTCTCCCCATCTAGATCTTTGCCCTCGTTTAACATTACTGTTAATAATTTCTCTCTCGAGTTGCCTATGACAGATCTTAAGTTTATTGAGCATATCGGGATGAATCGCGGTATTGTTCCTTAATTAGAAATTTAGGTCTTTGAATGGTCGATAACCTAGTGGCAAGGAGGTTAGGGAACATCTCAACTTTCAGGGTCATTCCCGAATTCATGACGGACATCATCTTTTTTGTTGACAGTGGGGCAAGCATGGTTCGAAAGGACCGACAAGGTCTCATATTGCTCGCTAACGCCGCTCAACATTTTTTGGTGGAGACTAAATTGGTAAGGATTTTGGATCTATGTGCTTGCATGTATAAAGTTGATAATCCCGGAAAAGATATGTCTTAAAGTTTTGATGAGGGCAACAGTTGTTGAAGTTGGTGGAAATAACTTTCAACTCTCTTATGATGATAACCCAACCAGAGAAACATATTAAGCCTCATCAAGAAAGAGATACTCAAGATTGAAGTGCTTATATGATCAATGTATCTGACAAAGAATCTTGAAGTCTCAGAGTAATGAAAGAGAGCAAGTGTGAAAATCCGCCAGATTATGTTTAATTGTGTCTGTCAGAGTGACCAAGAGTTTTGTAAAAGTAAGGAAATAGCTTTTAAGTTCTAAGGAAACTCGCACGCTCACTTAAAAGTTATTTCTAACATTTTTATATCTAAAATATGTTTTTAAGACAGGGCTAACTGATTGAGAAGCCATCCACTATATTTTAAATTTTTTTTTGAACTACACAATCATTTGGAACTTTTTCCAATCTATTGGAAAAACTTTTTTAACAAAACAATTAAGACAACATCGTAATGATTCGTAACGCCTCTGTATTCCCTCTTTCCTTTTAAACTTTGGTAATTGATTATTTTGAGGGCTCCCAATCGATTGGAGCAAGATGTCGATTGATTGGTAATTCAATTTTGCCCATGGATCTTTTACTATTTTGGATTTCCTTCTCCTATGTAAAGAAGGGTCGCCTCCTCTTCATTTCACAATAATTTTGGAAGCTTTATATTTTCTTTGAAATTTATCTGTCTATTTTCTCTCTTTCTCTCTCAAGAAATAATTTTTCTTTCACTTAAGTTGTCTTGGTTCTTTTGAATGAAATATTACTTGTGAGGAAGAATTTGTAAGTGGTTGTGGTGTTGTTTTAATTCTTGAAAGTGTGATACTCTTAGGAAATTGAGTTTGATTTGCGAGATAAACTAGTCATAAAATCTGTTTTTATTTCTTAAACTTTGCCAAAAAAAAATTATATTTTGGTTATTGAGTTTAGCCCAAAAATCTCTAAACGGTTTTTTTTAGCTTAGTATAGGGTAAAAGTTATCTTTGGTTGGGGATAAGCCTATAAAATCTCAATATCAGATTGTATTAAGATCCGTATGAATAACCTGTAAAAGCTCAAAGTTTATAGTCAAAATCTCAAAAATATCTCTTAGGGACATGAGTATGCCAATGTTTAACCGAACCTGGATAAATCTCTGGTGGAATCTCTCTGACGCCTATCCTCTTTAACCTCTGCTATTTACTTACTATTTTTATTTCCGCTGCTCTATACTCTATCTTTAAGAAACTACTAACACATTTTAAAGTAAATTTATTAAAATTACAAAAGTAACCATGAATTTTAAATACCACAACTCACCCCTTCCCCTCTTATACTTGAAATCACTTGTCCAACAAGTGACATCAGAGGAAAAATGTCATCAATTTATTCACAAAAGAAACCTTTATTCTTTAATGGATAAGGGTATATTTTATGGAAAGAGAAAATGAAAATTTTCATAGAAGGGGTGGATCATGGTATTTGCAAGGCTGTGAATGAAAGTCCATTTGTTCCTACACATGACGTCAATGGTTTTGTAGTAAACAAACCTAAAAAGGATTAGACTAAAGATGATAAAGAGAATGTGCAATGCAGTTTGAAAGCAAAAATTGGCATCACCACCGCTCTCGATCTTGATGAATTTTTGTGATTTTCCCATTGTCAAATTATACAAAAGTAATGTGCTACATACTCCAAATTACCCATGCAGGAACTACTGAGGTAAAGAGGGCAACATTTGACATATCAACCCATGAGTATGAACTCTTCAAAATAAAACCTGAAGAGAGCATAAATTAAATGTAAACATGATTCACACATATCGTGAGTCATATGAGAACGCTTGGAAAAACAATTTCAAATGAGAAATTAATCATATAAATACTTAGATGCCTAAACCGTAGCTGGCAACCTAATGTCACTGAAATTTCTGAATATAAGGATTTAACAAATATGGACACATACACTCTATTTGGAAAATTGCATGAACACGAAATGGAACTCAAAAGGCTTGCCTTGGATGAAGAAGAAGAAAAGAAAAACAAAACTCTAGAACTTATAACTAAGGAATCTGATATTGATGGTCACATGTCTCTCATAGTAAATAACTTCAAGATATTCCTAAGGAATGAGAAGAAGCAAAAGGAAGAGCAAGAAAAAAACGTTCATTCCAACATGCTACAACTATGAAAAGAAAGAAATATCAAACAATATTACCCCATATTCAAGAAAGTAAATCAAAAGTTTGTAAAACCTCATAAAAAGAAGAAAGTTTATGTTGCTTGGGAAGTCAATGACATGGAATCATCAAATGATGAAGAATAAGAAAAAGTTAACATCTGCCTTATGGCAAATCATTAATATAATGATGTAACTTCTGACTTCTCTTATAATAATATTTTTAGAATTTGCAAGAAACTAACGAAAGAAACAAGTAAACTAGAACAAATTATTTCTACATGAAAGTAAGGACGGACATCCTCCTTCATATTTTTACAATAATCACTATGAACACAAAGATTTTTTTTTGTCTAACCCTGAAAATACCTATATCTCTAAAAAAATGTTTATGAAACTAACAACCAAGGACCTAATATGATACACGTGCCTTAAGTTAAGACCTAATTGTTTCTTTGCATGAGTGCTTTACAACTATTGAGGTTGGCACCACTGTTAAGTCCCTCGGTCCAACTATTGGATAAGTTCTCTTTGTAAAGGAGCTTAAGAATAACTAACTTGACATAAGTCAATTATGTGACAAAGGTAACAATGTAATCTTTGACTCTTCTAGTTGCAGGGTCATAAAATTTAAATCAAATGATACTCGATTTACAAACTCAAGAAAAGGAAATATATACACAATGAACTTAAATGAGACTCCTTCAAATGATTTATGTCTCCTATGCAACACGGATGAATTTTGGCTATGACATAAGAGAATAACACACATCTACATGGATCACTTGAAAAAGTTGGTCCGCAAAGATCTCGTAGATGACCTTCCAGGCTAACATTTTTAAAAGAGTTGATTATACAATGTGTGCGAAAAGGACAAGCAAGTAAGGGCCTCATTTAAATAAAAAAAAATGTTTCTACTGATTGACCCTTACACCTCAATCACACGGACCCTTTTGGCTCATTTAGAATCGTAATTCAAATGACTTTGTATCCCTTCTTTCCTTTTAAACTTTGATAAACAATTGTTTTAAGGGATCCCAATCATTTGAAGTAAAATTTCAATCAATTAGAAATTTAATTTCGCCCATGAATCTTTTCTTTTTTTAGATTTTCCTTCTCATACATAGAAGAGGTTCGCCTCCTATTCATTTCACAACATTTTATATGGTGCAATCTCTATGACTTTGATCCTCTTTAATTTCCGTTATTTACTTACTATTTTTATTTTCACTGCTATGCACTTTATCTTTAATAAACTACTAACACAATTTTAAGTAAATTTAAGAAAATCACAAAAGTAATCGTGATTTTAAATACCACAATTCACCCTCCCCTCCCCTATTGTGTTTGAAGTCATTTATCCAACAAGAATGACTTCCATATTCGTTAGTGCTCAAAATTTAGAGGGTGCTTGTTTGAATGTGGGACCATATTTTGCTTGACTTGTTTCTCACGTCAACCCCATCAAGAGGGTGTGTGGCTCTTTTGACGAATGTTCAATGTCTCTTTATGAATGTTTGTTCTCCATATTGAGGTTCAAAATATTCTTTAGTGGTTATGAGGTGGAAGTATTAAATCATTTTGGAATTGCTCTGTCCCAGTTACACCAGGTAGCTTGGGCATTTGTAAAGGTGTTTCAAAATTGTTATGAGTAGCGGGGATAAGTGTTGACTTTGAAATTATTATTCAATTTTTTTTAACTTGACACATACTTCTGCTCAATAGGAGTGGGGGAAAGGGTTGCTCTCGCTTAGTCAGTCGACGAAGGTGTTTGACATTTATCGTAAAAGTTGAAAAACATCTGCATTGTTCAAGGAAATTGGAACTTCTAGAAGAAAGACAGGGTCTAATATGCAAACAAGGTGTCCAATATCTTGGATTTATAAATTTTATTTTAGAATCTATACTTGTCAAAAAGTATAAGTGTACAAAGTATCCCTACAAGGGTATGCAATACTTACAAATCTTAGTAGGTTTACAACAATTTAGGGTGGTTAGGGTTTGTAAGTGGCGGCGAGAAACTAAGTATGCTGGTTTTACGGTGTTTATGGGGGTATGAGAGTCCAACTTACATGAGGTGAGAGGTTTTGTGTATTATGCGATACGTGGTTAAGTTAATATCTGTCCCTTTCTACCCAACTTAAATTCTACTTGAAGAATTTGCATCAAACTTCATTATCATTTGTCTAAATGCAAACACACATATATTAATTGTAGTTTTTCAAGTTTAATATTGATAACAAAACAAACCTTTAAGTTAAAATTATGTTGCAAATAAAAACTACATAATATTGCAACTTCATCTTCAACCATTAGATCCATAATTAAACATAAAAAATGATTCAAACTTTTATTTGTCAATTAGTAATTATTTTGGACTGGGCCTAAGGCTGGTCCACCGTCGGGCACGACCCAACCCAAGTCCTCGTCGAGGAGGGCCCAAATGAGGTCCAGCCCATCTGCACACCCGGGGAGCTCTCACACGTCTCCCCCACGTACTCCACGCGCCCCCATGTGGGGACACGTCATCAGACAACTATCCACTTCCGAAAGAACTGGTCAGCCTACCTTTCGAAGATCACGGGGCAGTTGATCCAGGACGAAGACCGCATGCTGGTCTTCCATACGCCACGTAAGCCCTGTCAGTTACTCATACTAGGCCTTGCGATCCAACCCAATGCAAAGTAACTGTTGGCCCTGCGCTGGGGGCACATTATAAATACCCTCTTTCACTAGAGGGTCAGATATTCTACTTTTTACACCTTTTCTGTGTACTTGTTCTGCTTACTCCGTCTATAACTTTAGCATCAGAGTACCTTGCAGGTACACCCCCATCCTCTTCACCATCACCGGCGAATAAATGAGCTCACGACGTGTTGTTGTCTGCTGATTCATTTCTGATTCGGTTAGATCAATAATTTTTTAAGTTTTCTAAATTTTATGACAAAATATTGTTTAAGGAAGAAGATGATGAGTTATATGTCTCATTATCAAGAAAACATGTGTTGACATTCTACAAACAACTACATAGAAATGAAAAATTACAAGTCATCATTTAAACATGGTTTATTAACTTTTATTTGAATATCCTAATTTGATAAAGTAATCTCATACAATATGAGGAACCAAAATTTGAAAATCAACTTAAAATTTCCTTTCACCTTCTTGAAATCATTTCTTTCTCAACCTCTCTTTAATTTCTTGTTCATAGAGACACACACATTCTATTCATTTTGACCATTTCCCTCCAACTCCTCTTTCGCCGCAAATTGACCATTTCCTCCTCAAAATAGCATCTTCATCATCTTCTTCTTCTTCTTCTTTTCTTAAACCATATAACTTTCTTAAAACCAAAACACCTTCATCTTTTTTTCAGCCATGGCTGAAGTGCTACACTCTCCAACACCAACATCCCATTTTTCTTCATCAACCACTCCTCCTTCTTCTTCTGACACCATTCTCATTCTCACAACCGACCAAGAACACCAACCACCACTCTCTTCTTCTCCAACTTCTTCTTTTTCTTCTTTATCCGTGGCAGTTAACAACAGTTTTTCCACAGTAACCGAATGTGGCGCAGAGGGGAAAAAGACAGAGCAAGAGCTATCCCTTTTGGCCATTCTTGTGACCCTTTTAAGGAAATCCTTAGTTTCTTGCTCCAGTGATGCTGCTGCCGCCATGGAAATCGGTCACCCCACTAACGTGCGCCATGTTGCGCATGTTACCTTTGATAGGTTCAATGGTTTCTTGGGTTTACCTCTTGAGTTTGAACCTCAACTCCCCACTGTACCTCCTAGTGCAAGGTAGATTCTTTCATTCATTCATTCTTGTTATCAATATGTTATATCATGTTCTTCTCTTTTACTTGTTTTGGTGAAATGTAGTGCAACTGTTTTTGGAGTTTCGACGGAATCTATGAAATTATCATATGATACAAGAGGGAACATTGTGCCAACAATTCTACTACTCATGCAAAGACACTTGTATGCTCAAGGAGGATTACAGGTTTCAATTCTCTATAATCTTACTATTTGGTCATCAGGGTTCGAACTCTGGTTGTCACGTAAGTTGTCCTCAACACCGAATACATACATACTCTATATGTGATTTTGTTTTCTGGTTAATCATATGCAGGCAGAGGGAATTTTCAGAATTAATGCAGGTAATAATCGAGAGAAATATGTTCGGGAACAATTGAATAAGGGAGTGGTTCCTCAAGACATTGATGTACATTGTTTAGCAGGATTGATTAAGGTATCACATTGAAATTGAAAAAGAAGCATTATTATTGTATACGCGTTTTTCTGTGTTTCTATTGCGCTTAACTGTGTATCGAATTTATGTGGCTCTTGAAGGCTTGGTTTAGGGAGCTGCCAAGAGGTATTTTGGATTCTTTATCTCCGGAGCAGGTAATGCAATGTCAAACAGAAGAGGATTGTGCGGAATTGGCGAATCAGCTACCTCATACCGAAGCTTCCCTTTTGGAATGGACTGTCAATCTGATGGCTGATGTTGTTCAAGAGGAGCCTCTCAATAAGATGAATGCACGCAACATTGCTATGGTTTTTGCACCAAACATGACTCGGGTTAGTTAGTTTCAATCAATTTTTAATCACGAAGTATTGTCAGTATGACACGACACTGATACGTGTCAGACACCATATATGCCTTTAATCTTAAATTTGGGTGACACTACTCTTAACTATAGTGAAGTACTGATTGCAGATGGTAGATCCTTTGACTGCATTGATGTATGCAGTTCAAGTGATGAACTTCTTGAAGACACTTGTATCAAGGACACTAAGGGCAAGAAAGGAAGGATTCTGATGTAGAATCATCACCTGAAAATTTTATACAGAACCTTTCGATGTTGCAATAAAAAATGAAGTGCGGATCAATCAAGCAATTTGAGCTGCATAGATTCAAGATCAAAGTGAAAAAAGCACCATTGTGCTGGAATGTATATTGATTCTTTTCTAACATGTATGGTACTATATGTTTCTCTGATTTGTCTTAAGTTGCAACTTGCAAAGATGAGATTTAGAACTAATTCAGTTTTATTGTTTCCTTGATTTGTTTGAAGTTTATGCAGACTGCAATTTAAAACCATTATCGTAATAGTAACCTATAAATAGATATAGTACATGAAGATATAACTGATAATGCTGTTAATATAGATATCTCTTCCACCTAAATATATATAGATTCAAGTTAGAACCATCCAATATATATAACAGAATAAAAAGATACCAAAAAAATAACAGCCTCCTACACAATAATGGCATATTCCTCCTGATTTTACTTCATCTCATGCTATTTTTGTGTCCCTTTCCCACTTTTTTCTCTCCCATAGTTCTAACCACAACAAACAAATTCTCAAATTATTGTTGTTTGTTTTTTCATTCCTCTCTTAATATATGTTATGTTTTCGATTGATCAAAAACAAAACATTTTTATCAAAAACAAAAAAAAACATCAACCTTAAAAACCTAGGAAATCTCAAACATCATCATGGCATGCAGCCTTCAACAAATATTTGAAAATCCTCCATTGCCTGCAGAAAGCCCAACAGTGCTTCTTGATCAATCCCTTTCATCATGGAAAAACCAAATCAAACCCATGCGTCATTCATCTTCTTTTACTGAAATTTTCGAAGAGCTTTGTAGCGAGACTATTACGCTGCAAACATCACCATCACCATCACCATCACCATCGTTATCATCTTCATCATCATTCCCAGAACTAGTAAACTATATAAATCCTATTCAAATTAATAAACCTCTATGTTTAAGGAAAGAGAACTCATTTTCTAATAAAAAGAAAGTATCTTTGAGTTTAGGGAATTTGAATATTTGTACAGAAAGAGTAGAAGAATTCAAACAAAAAGAAGAAGATGATGTTGATGAAAAAGATGGCGGCGAAAAGAATGAGGGTTTAGAAGGAAAATGGTCATGGGAGTGTGGTCGTACAAAAGAGGTGAATGAGTATCCTCCTCCAATATCATGCATAGGAAGAAGTGGAAAACTTTGTGTTAATTTTGTATCTTATAGGAAAAATGGAAGGTTTGTTCTTAAACAAGTTCAAATACCAACACAAGATTTTCTTCGTGCCCATAGAGAAGATGGAAGGCTTACCTTGCATTTTGTTCAGCATGATGGAGAGGAACAAGAGTTTTCAGAATATGAAGATGATTATAATGGTGGTGTAGAAAGTAATGTAGAGAAAGAAGAATATTATAATAAAGGTGGTGTAAAATCTGATACATTAAAGTAGAAGAAAATTGTATTTCAACAAGCACCAGTGGTCTAGTGGTAGAATAGTACCCTGCCACGGTACAGACCCGGGTTCGATTCCCGGCTGGTGCACACCCTTTTAATTTTCGTTGTTTTACAGCTGTATGTTATTTTGTTATTGAATGAAATGAAGGATTGATTTCGCATTTACAAAAATCATTGATTTACTGATTTATATCAAGATCTGTGTGGCTTTAGTTTCCATCACAGTTGTTTTCACCTAGAAGTTTGCTACTTTAAAGTGTTTTCATATAGCATGTTATTTGAGCTAATATATAACGGATTTCCAATAAGTTCTCGATAAACACTTGTGAAAATAAACTTCTGGAAATTGAACCTAAACTCGGTTGAAATGTCGCTGAATGTGATTTTTCTTACAAAAAATATCCTTCCCATTTCGCATGTTACAGTTTCACTGTTGATGCTCATCATGCTAAGAGGTAGTAAGGATAATAGTTGATAGGTCATATGTAAAACAATGTAAGCAAAAAAGATGTAATCCATGCTAACAGTATCATGGAATAAAAGCAGAGTGATGTGTAGTTATTTATTTTTGTGCAACTGTTGCAACCAAATCGAATTCAAAAGCAAGTATCACAACTGAAATCTTCAATCCTCCTGCACTTCTGGCTTCTTTGCAGTGCCTTTAAGGTACCACCCTACAGCTGCAAGAATTGTTATAGTGCCAGCTACAACACCATAATTCCGGTATTTGTCGGTTGAAACTTTGGCACTTGATGTTTCGGCATGAGCAGAGCTACTAGGTTTGGCATCGGTTACTGTACCACTTGAGCCTGCAGCTGGCTTTGCTTCTGGTTGAGGACCCTGTATTGGAATATACATATATTTAACAGTAAGTTCAAAGCATGACCACGATAGAAAATGCAGACGAACAAGATAAAAAAAAAAATGAGAGAGAGAGAATGCAAGAAATGTGATTTGTGGTGTGATAGAAAAAAGAGATAAAATATAGATAAGGTGAAGAGGTTACGTGACAACGAGAACGCGGGGAATATAAATTAGAGCTCAAAAACAATTTATTGCAACTAAGTCAATTTAATAGAGTCTCAAACAAGTAACTCTGCAAAAGCAAAAACCTTGAAGTCTTTCATTCAGTAAGAACAGGAAGTGGCAGAATATAAAGAAATAACATTGCAGATTATTATTGGTTTGGTCCTTTAGTTAATGTATGACTAAACGATTTTTATTTTAACCTTAAAAAGTATATAACCCAAAGATGAAAAAGAAAAGGGTAAGTGAAACTGCAAGTTCCCCTAGTCAAAGGAGAGTGGTAATAGGAATTAATGATAATCATGCTGAGGAGGAAATAATACAACTTTAATTTTGTCATACTTTTTTCTGCTAATTTTTGCCAACAAAATCAATTGTCAATTGTCAACTTTTCAAGTTTCCATTTTACCATCAACAATTGCTGAAAAACAACTCTCATTTCTCCTTGTGTTGCCTACTTAAAACCCATTTCTTCGATTCATTAATCATGTAACATCAACAAGCATCGTCGAGTTAAAATAAGACGTGACAACAAATTTTATTAAAACAATCTAAATTATCCATGAATTTATGCAATCTCAACACATGAGAAGAGCATACTTTGGCACCAACATAGTGTAATCAAGTTTCAGAACTATAGCAGGTGTTAGGACTGTAGTAAGCATGTGCTTCTGAATATACAGTAGAAGATTAATATCTAAAGTAAAAATGTTGAAAGATAGTGAACCACCTATGAATTCATGATACTCTAAAATTGCAAAAGCATCAGTGTTGTGCCTGTATCTAATTTGATATGCATATCATACACATAAATATAAATATTTAAAAACTATCCTCTATTTATTTTTTAAAAATTGTTGACCCATACATTTGGAATAGGATTCATTGAGTTTAGAATACAACACCAAAAATTTGCTTGAACCTTCTTGTACAACCTAGTTCTTATATTGTGAGAAGAATTAGAGTACACTCGTTTATTCATTGTTGTTGGGGAAAATAAACAAAAAGAACCCAGAAAGGGTAGGTGGTTTGGTTTGTGTGCGCACCAACCTTTGACTTCGGTTTTGAAAAGATAAAGGGTATAATTAATGAAGGGGAGATGAGATTATTGGATGCTAATGGGAATGTAAATGATCCACTTGAAGATGGCAATATACTTCTATTTGGCATAGTTGTCTTATTATGATCTAGACTTAGATGCCATACATTCATGGATAATAGGAATGGGCAACACGACAAAGATATAATTAATATTAGACAATTGTGTAGAATCAAGACTTCCTTTTTCATTATGATCAGATCACACGTATTATTTTGTAAACTAGAATCATCATTTATGGGTAAGGTTTATCTTTAAAAAATTATCAATGTCAGTATATAAATATCCCAACTTTTTATATATTCGTGTAAATATAATCATGGCTCTGTGTCATTTCATATCTTCATCTAATATACATTAAGTATTTTGGCTTCATAGTCAACCAACATTCATATTATCACTCTTTTATGTTTGATAATAATATTAACACTCTTTATCTTTTGGGAAATGGTCCTCCAAGTAAAAAATTATATGATTAATGCTAAATCTACTTTTTATATCATCCAACTGCAGCTGAGGGCATTTGTTAACTGTGTGCACCCTTCATTCTTAAGACTTAGGTCACATTAATGCTGAATCTTTATAGGAACAATTTGGATTTCCTAATAAACGAATGCCGAAATTTTTTAAAACAATGTTATAGGCCAAATTACAAGTTTTTGCAAAGGATAATAAATAGCCTAGCCATAAAGTGGCTGCCTTGTATTTTAGAGTATCATTTTCTGAATTTTAAATGGGTAAATGAGAAAACATATATCGTTGGAACAAACGAAACCAATAAAGCTTCTGATCAATCATTTTCCACCAACAAAATATGATAAAAACACTCAATCAGAAAACTAGATGTGGAATAACAGGTTAAAGAATGACCACCTAAACCTAACCTAAACCTAAATGTTAAATACTTTCAAGTTACGGCGGCACATTTGTATAATATTAACAAAATAGGGTGAAATTTTAGGACATACCTTGCGAGCAAGCTTCTCCAACTTCTCTTGCTCAGCTTTCTGCAATATAAAAAAATAAGTAAACCACCACATCATCAACATGCACAGACCTTTATTCATAGACAAATCTACCAGCATAAGCTAAAGCTATAGTTTTCTTTACGGCTTTTGAGTTGATTAGTAACCAAACATGTACATTAAGCTGTTGAGCAGCAATCTATTTTCTAGGCAGATGTTGGACTAACAAATTAACAGAGTAAGAAAGTGAACAAATAATTGTTTCCTTTTGTTATAAATTAGTAGAACCCAGGGCAAAACTTATGACCCTAACACTTTGGATAACGCTTTTTACTCAAATCCAATAGATTTGTCAGCAAAACAAAAATTATTTAAAATAAAATAAGATTTTGAATGCATTAAAAATTAAACGTGTTATTTTAATTTTCCATCTATGAATATAGAATGAATGTGAGCTATGGTAAAATAACAAACCCTCACATTTCCTTTTTAAAGTGTGTGCTAGTCACAATTTTCGCACAAGCAACGTGTCTCTACAAAGTACATATATTTTGAACATACTTTAGAACGATATGGAAATTCATCATACCAGACATCATATCATACAGCTCAGTTCATATTTCATACGCAGTTTTTGAACCATTAGAATGACGTAGAATCCTACATATGCAGTGATATTTATGTCCAAAATACAAAGAAACACCACGAGTATAACACAAAAACACTATTACAACACATCAAGAATTATCAAGGGAAAAACTTGCGATTCAATCACAGAAAAAGGTTCTGAACGCACTCCATTATACTAAAACTTCCATTCAATTGCAATTAGCAAGCTAAAAAACGAAACAACATGAAGCAAGAGTAAATAAACTAAAGCATTTTTGAGGTTACCTTGAAGTAAGCATTTTCTACAGCTTTTTCCTCCTCACCAAGAACTTTCCCAGTGCCACTGCTAAATAGCCTTCTGGATGCATATCTCGCAGCCACCCGTGTTGCCATTGCCGTCGATTTTTTAACACTTTCTTCTCTTCTGTAAATGAAACAATAATGAAAGGCAAAAAAAATGTATTCTGTTAGGATTGAAACAAATTTACACCAAAATTGCATGCCCCTTAACTCTTTATCATTAGAAACTATGCAAATAATAACAATATTCCACAAAAAAGGGAAAAATCCCAACAAAAAAAAAACTATGCAATCACAAGAAATAAAGGTGCAAAGTGAAGTGCAGATCTCATCGAGTTTTACACCAAAAAGGGCTCGATTAACCAATTAACTATAGATGATACATAAAGAAAAATCGGTGATGCGTATACCGAAGGTGAAATTCGGTATTTATTGTGAAACAATTAAACCGAACGAGTTCGCTAATTGAGTGAGGAATTGAAAACAACAAACCTAACTAGCTATAAGCATTGTGAATTTTTCAGAAAGTTGAAATTGGATCGCAACATTTTTGGTTATCTAAACCCTAGAAGAAAGATATGATTAAGGGAAAGAAAGAGAAAATTACCAGATTGTGTTGAGCGGTGAGGTGAGAGTGTGGGTTTGTATGAAGTAGAAGAAGCAAAGTGTGGCTGATTTGTTCTTCTTTTCTACACCCTTCACGTCAGGGTTTAAATACGACACCGTTTCCAATTATTATTTCAATTAAATTCTACAATCTATAACTAGTACTATGGGCCAGTTTGTTTCAGTTTTAAAAAAATAGATTTTTTCTGTGTATTTTTGAAAATGGATTCTACAGAAACGTTTTTTTAAAATATTACAAGTTTTTTTAAATTTGTTTTTTATAAATTAAAAGACTAATTTGGACATTCTATAACATAAATATACATTATTGAAGATCAAAACATAGTCAAAATCACTATTTTTAAAAAAAATTGTATTTCAAAAATGATTTTTATGAAAAGCTATTTGAAATAACTTCAAAATTAAGTGATTTTTTGAAATTTTGATATCCAAAAAAAATTTCGATAAAATGATGAAATATCTAAAATAATATTTTAAGAATAACTATTCAAACCAAATTTTCATTTGAAATTTTTATGAAAAGTTTCTTTGTAAAATTTTTTTTCACAAAATTATGTTACACTATAAAAATCATTTTTAAAAAAAGCTAAAACAAACTGGCCCAATATATTATTATTTGATGTCATTGTAATTGTTTTTACACTTTTACGTCAATTACAACAATTTACAATTATTCTTTTAGTAGTATAGTAAAAATTCTTTAAATTAATACTCGGTAAATTAATAAACTCTCTAAAATAATAAATTTGTCCGGTCCCGACTTGGGTCAATGTAAAAAATTAAAAAACTCGATAAAATAATAAGATAATAATTTTTCGGGAGATCCCTTTATAATTTTCGATCCCAAGAAAATCATAAATTAATAATTCATAAAAACTGAAAAAAATATATTACACTCTATTGAAATATGATTCAATAGTTGTCTGTTTTCCTTTAAAGTTCAAGTCTATTTGGAGCTCATCTCTAACTTTTCTTATTGCATCCAATAGCTCAGGTGTTGTATTTTTGTATTGTATCATAAAGTTGTGAAGAGTGTTCGACGCCATAAGTGCTTCCTTTCGCGTAACAGGCTCCAAAGACACCGTATCATCTTTGCCGTCATCCTCTGCATTGTTCTCAATGATAGTACCCACAATATCTTCTAAACTCTGAACCTCCGAACATGCTTCATTTTCACCTGGGTAGTTCATTAGATTGTCGATATCCATCTTATTACGATAGCCACATTGATTGATCATAGTCTCGAGGTCTTGAGTTTCTTCATCAAAAGTGGATTCATCCAAATTTCTTACAACGTCACTAGCTGAACGAATTTTACAGTGTCGGAAGCAATTCGCTATTGTTTCTTTTCGAACATCTATCGTCCAAGCTGGGATGCCAAATTGATAGCATCAAGGACATTTATCTTCCCTGGATCAGATTGTCCCACCTCATAACCTTCCAATATTTTGCGGTAAAACCTTCTACGGTAATGCATCTTGAAAGCTCTTATTATCCCAGCATCGCAAGGTTGAATCTTTGATGTCATGTTGGGTGGCAAAAAGAACAACTCAACGTTTCTTAGCCCTTCAATATTTCTTGGATGAGCTGGACAATTATCCACCATAAGTATAACTCTTCTATCATGCATCATTTGGTCAAATGAACGAACATATTCATCAAAAAACACACTAGTCATCCATGCTTTTTTGTTAGCTCGATACTGACAATCCAAGCTATTCATGTTGACATTCTTGAAGCAACGAGGCTTTGCATATTTCCCAATAATCCATAGAGGGATTTTTTCAGAGCCATCTTCATTGCAACAAATAACTACCGTCGGCCTTTCATTATCTTGTTTTCTTCCTTCAAGTTGTTTTGTTGCCAGTGAATGATCAGCTTGTAGCCTATAAAACAACCCAGTTTCATCCATATTGAAAACATCTTTCATAGGGAACTGATCAATTTTCTGCCGAATCGATACCAATTTCTGCTCCATGTCTTATACATCAACAGACTCACTCTCGCCAAAACGACGAAATGACTTTATGCCATGTCGGTGCTTGAATTTCCCAAGCCATCCTATAGAGAAGTTAAAATCCGAATCATCATGAGGGTACACGAGTTTCATTGTATTTCTTGCCTTCTGCAAAATTAATTCTCCTGTGATATTAACACGTTCTTGATGCTGGAGAAACCACTCATAAACAACCTTCTCCATGTCAGAATATTTTGCTGGTTTGTGTCTTTTGATCTCTGCTCTTCCCTTTTCTATTTCAGCTGAGAGATAGTCATCTGACCGCTTAAGTGTGTTTGATATTGTTCCTTGACTAACTTTCAACTGAAATTTTCCCTCAAGCCATCTCTGCAAGTCTTTTTGTGTGCTTGCAGGATTATCTCTCTTGTACTCACACAACTCCTTACGTATTTGATATGACATAGTTGATTTTGCAACACCTTTTAGATGAGAAGCCATCTTGTGAGATATGGTTTGAATACTCTAACACATTCATGTAATTTATATACAATATGCCAAACTTGCTTAAGAATACATTGAACACATTTGTTCCTCTTGTTTACATTTAATGTACTTCAAAAGTCATTATTGATTTCCAATGCATATGAACACAGTAGTTACTAATTTACATTGAGTCCCAAGGTTCGCTGCAACGTAATTCTAAGAGGCATAGACTAATTTGCCTTTTTGTTTGGTATGTACAATATAATTACTTAAAAACTCTTTAAATTAATAATTATTAATTTATCGATAAATTAATAACTCTCTAAATTAATAAATTTCTCTGGTTCTGACATTATTAATTTAGAGTTTTAACTGTATCTAAATAAGAGAAATTGTGCCTTGAAGTACAAGTAAAGAGATAAATATAATAAAAATATATTAAAATTTGTGTATTGAAATAAAGACAAGATAATAATAAATGATTTTATTATTTTTTATACTAATTTTTTATTTATGAATTTTTTAACTTGTGTCCTAAGGGCACGAGTTAACATTATCCAAATAAGAATCAATATAATTCATTTAATATTCAATAATTAGAAGAGTTTAATTGAAATGCACCGATCGTGTAAAATAATTTTACAAATTAGCTAATCATAAATGTTGGCTGTGGGAAAGAGTTTGACTTTTATTTTAACCACCTATAAAATAATGCAAACGGATGATGGTGATAAATTGACAATGTAAAACTTTTTACACTACCTGTGCATAGTAATTAATCTCATTATTAAAATTATTTTTAAAATAACCATTATTTTCAACAAAAAAAATAGATAGAAAACCTTTTCAAATATATATCAAACTAGGCGAATGGTAGAGTGAGGGTTCATTTTGTTAAAACTCAGAATAATATAACAACTAGAAAGGATATTTTATTAAACGATAGCAAACTGAGGCTATATATCACCAATACAAAGTGACTGAGAGAATAAATAGCAACTGCATCTAACAGCCCTATAATGCAGTGGAAAAAATCAAAGCACTAACTAAACTCCTAAAGAATAGGTCCTCCTAAATACTAGGACTTATTAAATAAATTGACAACAATTAATGACTAACTCTATCATTCCCTCCCTTAAACTAATGCATCTTAGTTTTCTACTGTAACTTCAGTCACTCCAAGCATGCCGCGAAGCTTCTCAAACTGCTCTAATTTCAGTGGCTTTGTCATAATGTTGGCAATTTGTTCTTGAGTGTTGTAGTAGCTCAGTTTAATGACTCCATCATTCATCAAGTCTCTAAGGAAGTGAAATCTTACATCAATGTGCTTACTTTTGCCATGAAACACCGAATTCTTTGATAACTGTATGGTAGAGTTGTTATCACACATGATCACCGTACTAGTCTTCTCTTCAATTCCAAGTTTCTCCAATACCCTCCTGAGCCAAACACACGGACAACCGCACATCGTCGTACCTATATATTCTGCCTCTGTAGTAGACAGAGCAACCACCAGTTGTTTCTTTGATGACCACGAAACAACTTCAGCTTCAAACATAAATACGAATCCAGATGTACTTCTTCGATCATCCAAGACACCGGCATAATCACTATCCGTAAATGCCAAAAGTTTCAAGCTGATATCCCCTTTTTTGTAGAAAATTCCATGATCTACTGTACCTTTTAAGTACCTCAGAATTCTCTTCGCTGCGAGCCAATGTGACATAATAAGACTTGTCATGAACCTGCTTATTAAGCTAACACCATACATTAAGTCAGTCCTAGTCGCAGTCAAATACATGAGACTTCCAACCAATTGCTTGTATAGAGTTTCATCAACTCTAACTCCATCCTCATCTTTGTACAACTTTGTACCTGGCACTATTGGGTTCTTGACTGCATTGCTATTTTCCATGCCAAACCTTGCTAATACTTATAGAGTTTTATCAACTCTAACTTCATCCTTATCTTTGTACAGCTTTGTACCTGACATTATTGGGTTCTTGACTGCGTTGCTATTTTCCATGCCAAACCTTGCTAATACTTTCCATGCATACCTTATCGGGCATATGAATATTCCCTTTGAACACTGTTTGACTTCTATCCCCAAAAAATATTTCATTTTTCCAAAATCAGACATATCAAATTCTGACATCATTGAAGCTTTAAACTCGTCACACATGCTTCTATCATTCCCGGTAAAAATAAAATCATCAACATATAGGCTAACTATCAAAATTTTACCTCCTTTTGTCTTGGTGAACAAGGTGTGCTCGTTGGGACATCTTTCAAACCCTTTATGCACAAAGTAGACTTCAATTCTGCTATACCACACTCGCGGTGCCTGTTTTAGTCCTTAAAGTGCTCTCCTTAACTTGTAGACTTTCTCTTCTTCTCCCTTTTTAATGAATCCCTCTGGTTGCTGCACAAACACTTCCTCCTTGAGTTCACCATTAAGAAAGGCACTCTTTACATCGAGTTGAAAGACCTCTCAACTGAACTGAGCAGCCATTGAAAGTATCACACGAATGGTGTCAAGTCTCGCCACCGGAGCAAATACTTCAGTGTAATCTATTCCATGACGTTGCGCATATCTTTTAGCAACCAATCTTGCTTTGAATTTCTCTATTTCTCCAACTTCATTACGCTTAGTCTTGAACACCCACTTAACTCCGATAGGCTTTACTCCTTTAGGCAATACTGTAAGCTCCCAGGTATGGTTCTTTTCTATGGCCTCAATTTCTGTTGACATTGCTTC
This sequence comes from Lathyrus tuberosus, assembly GCA_022829125.1. NCBI lineage: Eukaryota > Viridiplantae > Streptophyta > Magnoliopsida > Fabales > Fabaceae > Lathyrus > Lathyrus tuberosus. Next base: position 7,534,591 of record JALAZF010000103.1, read on the forward strand.
CCTTCATTTCTTGCTTTTATTTGCTTCTCCAAATGTAACAGGATCAGTGACTGCCAACATTACATTGAGATTCTCTTCCTCTGAAAGTCTTTCCCCTATTTCATAACCTGCCATCCAACCTGGTGCTCTTCTTTCTCGTGCTTCCCTCCCTTTAACTAATTCTCTAGTTGCGTCAAGCACTTCAGGTGTACTTGGATTTTCCTCATTTTAGGGTGTCTTCGTTGGACTACTGTTTGAGTTGTTGCTTGAATTTCTTGTTTCATCACTTTCTTCTTCAATCTGATCATCACTTTCATCTTCAATGATACCATCACCACATTCTAATATATCCCCTTGATCTCCATGTTTGTTCTGCCCCAATCCCAACTTTCTTCTTCAAAAATTACATCTCTGCTGATGATAATTTTCTTCGAAACCAAATCACATAATCTCCAAGCTTTCGATTCTTCACTAACTCCTAAAAAAATACACTTTTTGCCCTTATCATCCAACTTGCTCCTTTTTTGATTTGGCACATGGACATGTGCTACACAACCGAAGATTCGAAAATACTCCACCACTGGTTTCTTACCACTCCATGCCTCTTCTGGTGTTGTATTTTGAACAGCTGTTGTTGGACATCGATTTTGAATGTGCACACACAATCGCACAACATCCGACCAGAGAGTTTTGGGAACTTGTTTCTCACTTAGCATGGATCGAACAACATTCATAATTGTCCTGTTCTTCCTCAAGACAATACTTCATCTGGATTGCGAAGGTTCCTTCTTCAAGTTGCTTGATTTGCAATATGAGGAAATAGTTTAGCTTCCCCATCATGCTCATCTCGAACTCTCCCTGCATCAACTTAGTGAACTCATTGACCATATTCATATTAGTAGATCCAAATATTATATCGTCTACATATACTTGTACCAAAATTGAGTGTTTTCTTTAGAGTGCCCCTGATCTAGTAAAAATTTGCTACGATGCTCATACCAAGCCCTAGGGGCTTGCTTGGGACCGTACAAAGCGCGTTTGAGCTTATACACATGATTAGGATACTCATGGGGTTCAAAGCCATGAGGTTGGGCTACATAAACCTCTTCATTAATATAACCATTTAGAAAAGCACTTTTTACATCCATTTGAAATCATTTGAAATTTTTAGCACATGCGTATGCTAACAACAGGCGTATAGCCTCGAGTTGGGCATCAGGCGCATAAGTTTCCTCATAGTCTATGCCCTCCTCTTGGTTATACCCTTGCGCAACTAAGCGCGCTTTATTCCTAGTTATGACTCCATTTTCGTTAAGCTTATTCCTAAACACCCATCTGGTGCCGATTACTCGATGGCCTCGCGGAGGAGGGACAAGGTCCCAAACCTCATTTCTTTTAAACTGATTTAACTCTTCTTGGATTGATAAAAACCAATGTTCATCGAGTAAGGCCTCTTTATAGTTTTTAGGCACAATCTGAGAGACGAAAGCGAAGCGATAACATAAATTACTTAGCTTGGAGTAGTTACTTCCTTTGAAATATCACCGAGTATGTTGTCAATGCGATGGTCTTTAGAAGACTTCCAAGCTGGAGGAAGGTAATCGTTGTTAGTCGGATGATCCTCCTCAATCTTCTCAGGATGGTGATCTTTTTCCTCCTCAACTTGCACTACTTCAGGTTGATCAGTCCCTTTATCAGTGTCCTTGAGTATGTCTTCTGAAGATACACCTGCACCATGAAAAGAAGTACCTTTTCTGACATATTTAGGATAAGACTTATCAAAAGTAACGTGTACGAACTCTTCAACAGTAAGTAACCTCTTATTGTATACCCTAAATGCCTTACTAGACTGAGAGTATCCAAGAAAGATACCTTCGTCGGCCTTAGAATCAAACTTACCAAGAGTCTCTTTACCATTATTCAACATAAAACACTTACAACCAAAGACGTGAATGTGTGATACGTTGGGCTTCTTCCCTTTCAAAAGCTCATACGGAGTTTTGTTTAGAATAGGATGGATGAACACCATATTCAAAACGTAACAAGTCGTACTAATGGCATTGGCCCAAAAGTATTTAGGAAGGCTACTCTCATTGATCATAGTTCTTCCCAATTCTTCCAAAATTATATTTTTACGTTCCACAACCCCGTTTAGTTGAGGGGTACGAGGTGTGAAAAAATTATGATCAATCTCATTCGTATTACAAAATTCTTCAAAGAGATGATTTTCAAACTCACCTCCATGATCACTCCGGATTGTTACAATGCTTGTGTTTAATTTGTTTTGAGAGAGCTTGGCAAACTTCTCAAAAGCCGAAAAAGTATCGATGTTGCTTGCTAAGAAAATAGTTCAACAAAACCTAGAATAGTCGTCGACAATCACAAAACCATAGTAGTTACCACCTAAGCTATTAATCCTAGATGGTCCAAAGAGGTCCATATAAAGGAGTTCAAGGGGTCTCGTGGTTGAAACAATGTTTTTAGACTTAAACGAGATCCTTGTTTGCTTCCCCATTTGGCACGCATCACATAAGTGATCCTTTGTAAACTTGATTTTGGGTAAGCCGACTACTAGATCCTTATAGACTATCTTATTAAGCAAATCAAAATTGACATGTGCCAAACGCCTATGCCATAACCATGAATCTTCACTCATGGTGACGAGACATTTGTCGTTACTTAACGATACCTCACTCAAGTCTAGCATATAGACGTTATTAACCCTCAGGCCTTTAAACACATCCTCCTTTTTATCATTATTTTCAATTATGCAGTAATCTTTTGAAAATGAGACTTTATAACCCTTGTCACATAATTGACTAATGCTAATTAGGTTGTGTTTAAGACCCTCAACTAGTAGCAAGTCTGAGATAGTAGTATAAGAGGGATTACCTACACTACCTTTGCCGAGTATCGCCCCTTTATTGTTGTCTCCGTAGGTCACAAATCCCTTTTTCTTTGCCACAAAGTCAACGAAAAGAGAAATGTCTCCTGTCATGTGTCTTGAGCATCCACTATCGAGAACCCATATTCTCTCTGTAGACTCAAGACGTTGTACCTACACAATCAATTAAGGGAAATAGGTACTCAATTCTTATTGGGTCCTTGGTTGTGAGTGAAAACTTGATTTCATTTGGGCAACCATTGATAAACACCTTTAGGAACTAAAAACCTCCTAAAGTGACATTTTGCAATGGTATGACCCTTATTGCAACAATACAAGCAAGTAAGATTAACATTGGAATCACTTTTGTTAGATTGATCTCGAATCAGATAAGTGTATTTTTGATATGGATTAATCATGTTTTTCTTAAAATGTGATCTATCAATAACAAAAGTGACCTTTGGTTCTAGAGCCTTGTCAAGTTTGGCTCTAAGAGTTCTAACCTCTTTTTGCCAAATATGACAAGTTTCACAACCAAAATTTAACCATCTACTCTTGTCTTCCTCAACATCTACTTTTGTTACTGTAACGCCCCAGTTTTGATCATTTTATTTAATCGAGTCGATTTAATTATTTTGAGTATTATATTATATTTATGACTTTGGTGTGATAATATGTTATTTTACATTGTGATTATATTTTATCGCGTTTTGGGAACGTTTGAGGGATAATTGAGAGTAAGGGTATTTTAGTCTTTTCCTAATTATTTATTAAGTTAGAAAAGAAAGAAAATAGAAATGAGAGAAAAAGAAAATAAAATAAAAGAAATAGGAATAAGAGGAAGGAAATAGGAGAGAAAGAGAAAAATGGGAGATATAAAGAAAAAGAAGAGAAAGAAAGAGGAAGAGGGAAAAAGAGAAGAAAAGAGTGGAAATCATCAAGAACAAGAGCTAGATCATTTGGAATCCGGGTAAGGGTTTGAAACTCGATTATTCTATACATGTGTGTGATTATGTATGATTGTTGTGGTTGAAAAATTATGTTTGGTAGAGTTTTGAGTTATATGTGAGTTTTAGGTCGATTTGTGGAATCGGTGTTTTTAACGGTTAAAAATTGATAAAAATGTGTTTAGAATGATCTCTATATGTGTATGATCCATAAATATGCTTGGTTTTGCTGTTGGGAATGATCAAAGGTGGGAAAAATGAGAAATGGGGGTTTTTGTTGATGAAGCCACGCTGCTGAGCATGGCTGTCTGGTGTGAATCGCCGGGCGAAATGCCCAGAGCGCCGGGCGGTTCGTGCTTTCGCCGGGCGAAATTGAGAGGCGCAGAGGTGCCAAGTTTCTGACTCTTTGAGTCATTTTGGTGGAATTGGCGTCGCCTATGCTTCGCCGGGCGAAGTAGACGCGAAACGTGTTTCGCCGGGCGGTTGGGAGTTTTCTTTAAATAATACTTTTCTTTAAAAATTCATAACTCTCGAACCGTATTTCCGATTTAAGCATTATTTATATCGTTGGAAAGCTATTGAGCTGTACTTTCTTATTATGATGGTTTGGAATTTGTTATCTGATTAAATTATGTCGGGAAATGTGAATAGTGTCATTTTGTCGACTTTTGCCGTTTTAATGGTGTGTAAATGATGTGTATTATGCTATGTGCTTTTGATATGGATATCGTATGACTTGTATGATGTTGTATGATGTGAATGCATGTGATGACAGGTTGTGGTGATGAATTGTGGCCGAAAGGCAAATAAATGCAATATGTTGTATTTGATTATATATGCATGGTTGTCATGAGTTCTTGTATGTCAAGCATCATAATATGCATTGTTGTTGCGTCCTGAGTGACGGCGGTTCCGGTGGGGAATCAGCTATAACATCGTGTGCCTCGAAAATATGAAAGGTATGAATAGCCTGAGGACCTAAAGCGATGGTTATATGCAATTGCGTCCTGAGTGACGGCGGTTCCGGTGGGGAATCAACTATAACATCGTGTGCCTCGAAAATATGAAAGGTATGAATAGCCTGAGGACCTAAAGCGATGGTTATATGCAATTGCTTCCTGAGTGACGACGGTTCCGGTGGGGAATCATCTATAACATCGTGTGCCTCGAAAATATGAAAGGTATGAATAGCCTGAGGACCTAAAGCAATGGTTATATGCAATTGCGTCCTGAGTGACGGCGGTTCCGGTGGGGAATCAACTATAACATCGTGTGCCTCGAAAATATGAAAGGTATGAATAACCTGAGGACCTAAAGCGATGATTATAGACGATCGTGTGCCTCGAAAATATGAGGTGAGAAAAGCCTGAGGACTTAAAGCGATCCATAAACGTCGTGTGCCCATGTGGGGACCTAAAGCGACAGGTGAACATCGTATGCCCGACGGGGAGTTACAGTGATGTAACGAGCGATGGTTCCAGCAGAGTTCCTGAGTGAACTAGTGATGAGATATGAAATCTTTGAGTCGGTACCGCATTTGCATTTGCATAGAGAGTCGTTGTGTCGGTCTCTTTGCATCTGCATGAATTATGATTGCATTAGTTATATGTGGAAATCATGATTTGGTGATTAGGTGTGAGACATTGTGTGATTGAACTTGTGATAACAATTGTGAACTGTTGTGCATTTGTGTTAAATGCATTGAATTATGAATTATATGTTTTGTATATAAACATATGCATGATGTGTGAATATGTGATTATGTGAATATAATCTGTATATGCCTTATGTGTTGGCATGTGATAACTGTGGTGAGAATACTGGATATGTGTATTTTTATGTTGATATATATAATTATATGCATCTATATTATGGTTGTTTTTCTCACCCTTCTACTGTTTTATAATGCTCTATGAGGCATTGCAGATTAGAGTTGCTGGAAGTCTTTTGTGAAGATTGTATCTTCATTCTTTTGTCGGTCGGCTCTGATATGTGACATCGGGTAGTTAGGGAGGCCGTTTGTGTTTTTGGTGTATTGTGTATATTTATATCTTTAGGGTTGTACTTGTATAACTGATGTATGACCAACTTTTCATTGATATATATATGTGATATTCAGTTTTTAGATTTTCCGCTTTTATTCTAAAAACTTTGAAATGTGGGTGTAAGGAACTGAGTTCCTCTGTTGAATGCTACCCCACTGTTACATATCTTTATGAGCAGGTGTTGTATGTTTTGTATCAAATTGATGTGATTTCCTCGTCTGTGTCGTGTTTTTAAATATACTCTGACGAAATTTTATTAAGTGTTTATTGTTTTATAATTATTTGGGGGTATAGATTGGGGGCGTCACATTAAGTGGTATCAGAGCCAGTCCGTGTCAGTTTGTGTCAGTCCTTGTTGGTCTTTGTGGTTCGGTGAGCTGTTTGTTTAACCATAGTTGCTGTTATTGGAAATGAACAGAATATGGCTCGGGCTGTGCAGGGTGTACCGAATGTTGCGGGTAATAATGCGTTCGGGATGAACGAACCACTTATCTTCAAGGGAAGATATGATCCTGATGGTGCACAATTTTGGTTTGAAGAAGTTGAAAGAATCTTCCATGTGATGGATTGTGCTAAGGAGGACAAGGTGAGACTGGGTACTCACATGCTGGAGGAAGAAGCAGCTGATTGGTGGGTTTGTTTACGCCAAGTGTTGGGAGTGGATGATGAAGAAGTTACTTGGGATTTATTTAGCCGAGAGTTTCGGAGGAAGTATTATCCTGAGGGTGTGAAGGAAAAGAAAGCGATTTAGTTCTTGGAGTTGAAACAAGGTAATATGTCTGTGGTTGATTACACTGCAAGGTTTGTGGAACTTGTGCAGTTCTATCCTCATTATCCGGAAGCGACTGCTGAATTTTCTAAGTGCGTGAAGTACGAGAACGGATTGCGTCCGGAGATTAAAAGGGCAATCGGTTATCAGAGGATTAGAAGGTTTTCTGAATTGGTGGACAGTTGTAGGATTTACGAAGAGGATCGTAAGGTGCATGCTACTCCCTATGAGAATGTGGATGACAGGAAAGGGAAACAACAGTCTCGTAGTGGGGGAGGAATGTCTAGTCCTCCGAAGTGTTACATTAAGTGTCACAAGTGTGGGGAAGTATGACATCGTAAGTTGGATTGTAGGAGGAATAAACTGAAATGTTCTAATTGTGGAGGTTCGGGACATGTCGCAGCTGATTGTAAGAGAATTAGGATGAAGTGTTTCAACTGCGGTGGAACAGGTCATATCAGTACGAGGTGTACGGAACCGAAGGGAGCTCAGACTGGTAGGAAGGTTGTTGCATTGGCAGGAGATGAGACTACTAGTGCGGATCGTCTGACTCAAGGTACTTGTTTTATTAATAGTACGTCTTTATTTACTATTCTTGATATTGGAGCGACTCATTCGTTTATTTCGTATGAGTGCGCGAAGCGTTTGAATTGTGTGTCTTCTTGGGGTGGTGTGATGGTTATCGATACTTTTGTCTAGGGGTCGGTAATTACTCTTGGGGTTTGTCTAATTGTTCTTTGACTGTTTATGGTAAAGGATTTGTAATGGATTTAGTGTGTTTACAGTTGAAAGGATTAGAATGAGATAAGTGGGGGAGAAGCTGGTACTTCTCCGTGTTGTTTCAGGTGTAGAGCGATGGCTCAGTGTGTTGTAAATTGCAAGATTATAAGTTTGGTTTCTAGTTCAAGAAGGGGTGCGGAGGTAAGGATTATGTCAACTAAGGAATTGTGCCTTAGGTAGTTTTGTGTATAGGATGTAAGGAATGCTATTATCGTTGGTGGAGACGGTTTATGCCTCATCATGGTTGTCGGTTGTCTATTGACAAATTGAGGAACTGATCACCCTTAATCTCTTGTTGATAGCAGACGGGGACTATGTTGGATGGAATGGACGTGTCTTTTCGGCTTTGATAGTAGTGCGGAATGGATTACTTGAAAGGTAAGGAGTTGGTTACAGATTGTTTTGGTGAGTTGATGAGAATTCTTATATCAGAAGATGAGACGGATTAGAGGTTTGAGTATGTGGATTAAGTTGGAATGTCTCTGAGGGATAATGATTGGGTATTACTAAGGGTTGGTAAGGAATAAGATGATAATAGGAGGATGCGTGTTAACCAGTGAGTAGTATGGGAACTTGCAGTTGTGTTTTGCATAGCTTGAGTTTTGAATTGTGACGAATTGCAAACGATTTGAAATTCTTTGATGGTATTGAGATTGCAGAAATCTTGAAGAAACCCTTGGGGTGAATGTAATATTTGAGAGTTCCTTTTTGGGTGGTTGTTGCAATAGGATGGAATTTGGATTGTCAAGAGCAGGAATTGTGTATGGAGTACGGACAGTGGTATAGGGTTACGATTGAGATTAAGTGTTCACTTTCAGGGTTAGGTAACTGGAATGGTTTGGTTGAGTTTGACCAGAATTACAATTGTTGGAATGTTTGATAAGAGTGGTGGTTTGTTTAAGTTGTGGTTTATGTTCTTTGACATTTGAGGAATCGTGGAAGGATCAGTACTATTGTGGAAGTGGGTGTAGTTGTATTATGTTGGATTATTAGAAGTATTATCTTTATGATTCTAGATTCGAAGTGTTTGGTAATTACACGAATATTGAGTATTGGATTGGTCTGAAAGAATAGAGACAACGAGGATGATTAGGATTTGTGGCAAGTTATGAATTGGTTGGGGAAAGGATGACGTTGTGCCTGATGTGTAAGTCAAAAATCTTTTTGCATGTCTGTTTTGAGGATTAAAGAGTTGGAATTATTTGAGCAGTCCAGAGGCTTGTGTCTGGTGTGTGAGATAACACAGAAGAGTGTGGGAATGGAAATATTAAAAGTGAACAGTGGTTTGGTGAGTATGCGAAAGAGTTAGACTTTGGACGTGAGATTGGTAGTTTTGATGGTTACGAGTCATCAGAGTGCGCAGCGGAAGCGTGATATGGCACATTTCGTATATGTGTGTCTGACTTGTGAGAGTTCTTAGGTTGAACATTGGGAATCTGTAAAAATGATGAGACCAATGGACGTTTCAGAATGGAAGTGTTAGGTGAAAGGGTTCAATGGTATTCTTGGACTACTAAGTAGATGGATGTTTTGGTTATATGTACGATTGGTGAATTGTGGCATTGATGTAATAAGGTTGTGTGACAAGGAGGTTGGTATTCTTGTTTTGTTAATGTTGTTGAGACCTTGTCGTGTCGTGGAACGTTATGTTCTTGTTTGTGTTGTTGCCTCGTTTCCATTGTGTTGGTTCGAGTGCGGGTAGCTAATTCCTATGTGAGGAATTAGAGGTGGGTTACCTACGGTGATGGTAACGATCTTGTTGTGTTTCGGTTCAAGAGTGAACCTGTGAGTTGTGTTCTGTGTATTCCATGAGTTGTGAGTTGGTCGTCAAGTGCATTATATGGGCTTTGCATCTTGTCGGTGTTGTTGTCGTCGTTGTCGTGTCGTTGATTGTATCTGCTGTTAGCAAGGTGTTTGTCGTTTGTGTTGTTCGTGGTGTGCCTTTTGTTGGTATGTTGGTTTGTTAGTCGGATGCGAGAGTCGTGTCTGGAGTAGTTCGTCTCGGTTATATTTTCGAGGACGAAAATTTCCAAGTGGGGGAGACTTGTAACGCCCCAGTTTTGATCATTTTATTTAATCGAGTCGATTTAATTATTTTGAGTATTATATTATATTTATGACTTTGGTGTGATAATATGTTATTTTACATTGTGATTATATTTTATCGCGTTTTGGGAACGTTTGAGGGATAATTGAGAGTAAGGGTATTTTAGTCTTTTCCTAATTATTTACTAAGTTAGAAAAGAAAGAAAATAGAAATGAGAGAAAAAGAAAATAAAAGAAAAGAAATAGGAATAAGAGGAAGGAAATAGGAGAGAAAGAGAAAAAGGGGAGATAGAAAGAAAAAGAAGAGAAAGAAAGAGGAAGAGGGAAAAAGAGAAGAAAAGAGTGGAAATCATCAAGAACAAGAGCTAGATCATTTGGAATCCGGGTAAGGGTTTGAAACTCGATTATTCTATACATGTGTGTGATTATGTATGATTGTTGTGATTGAAAAATTATGTTTGGTAGAGTTTTGAGTTATATGTGAGTTTTAGGTCGATTTGTGGAATCGGTGTTTTTAACGGTTAAAAATCGATAAAAATGTGTTTAGAATGATCTCTATATGTGTATGATCCATAACTATGCTTGGTTTTGCTGTTGGGAATGATCAAAGGTGGGAAAAATGAGAAATGGGGGGTTTTTGTTGATGAAGCCACGCTGCTGAGCATGGCTGTCTGGTGTGAATCGCCGGGCGAAATGCCCAGAGCGCCGGGCGGTTCGTGCTTTCGCCGGGTGAAATTGAGAGGCGCAGAGGTGCCAAGTTTCTGACTCTTTGAGTCATTTTGGTGGAATTGGCATCGCCTATGCTTCGCCGGGCGAAGTAGAGGCGAAACGTGTTTCGCCGGGCGGTTGGAGCGTTTCGCCGGGCGGTTGGGAGTTTTCTTTAAATAATACTTTTCTTTAAAAATTCATAACTCTCGAACCGTATTTCCGATTTAAGCATTATTTATATCGTTGGAAAGCTATTGAGCTGTACTTTCTTATTATGATGGTTTTGAATTTGTTAGCCGATTAAATTATGTCGGGAAATGTGAATAGTGTCGTTTTGTCGACTTTTGCCGTTTTAATGGTGTGTAAATGATGCGTATTATGCTATGTGCTTTTGATATGGATATCGTATGACTTGTATGATGTGAATGCATGTGATGACGGGTTGTGGTGATGAATTGTGGCCGAAAGGCAAATAAATGCAATATGTTGTATTTGATTATATATGCATGTTTATGGTTGCATATATGTGCGAAAATGCATGGTTGTCATGAGTTCTTGTATGTCAAGCATCATAATATGCATTATTGTTGCGTCCTGAGTGACGGCGGTTCCGGTGGGGAATCATCTATAACATCGTGTACCTCGAAAATATGAAAGGTATGAATAGCCTGAGGACCTAAAGCGATGGTTATATGCAATTGCGTCCTGAGTGACGGCGGTTCCGGTGGGGAATCAGCTATAACATCGCGTGCCTCGAAAATATGAAAGGTATGAATAGCCTGAGGACCTAAAGCGATGGTTATATGCAATTGCGTCCTGAGTGACGGCGGTTCCGGTGGGGAATCAACTATAACATCGTGTGCCTCGAAAATATGAAAGGTATGAATAGCCTGAGGACCTAAAGCGATGATTATAGACGATCGTGTGCCTCGAAAATATGAGGTGAGAAAAGCCTAAGGACTTAAAGTGATCCATAAACGTTGTGTGCCCATGTGGGGACCTAAAGCGACAGGTGAACATCGTATGCCCGACGGGGAGTTACAGTGATGTAACGAGCGATGGTTCCAGCAGAGTTTCTGAGTGAACTAGTGATGAGATATGAAATCTTGGAGTCGGTACCCGCATTTGCATTTGCATAGAGAGTCGTTGTGTCGGTCTCTTTGCATCTGCATGAATTATGATTGCATTAGTTATATGTGGAAATCATGATTTGGTGATTAGGTGTGAGACATTGTGTGATTGAACTTGTGATAGCAATTGTGAACTATTGTGCATTTGTGTTAAATGCATTGAATTATGAATTATATGTTTTGTATATAAACATATGCATGATGTGTGAATATGTGATTATGTGAATATAATCTGTATATGCCTTATGTGTTGGCATATGATAACTGTGGTGAGAATACTGGATATGTGTATTTTTATGTTGATATATATAATTATATGCATCTATATTATGGTTGTTTTTCTCACCCTTCTGCTGTTTTATAATGCTCTATGAGGCATTGCAGATTAAAGTTGCTGGAAGTCTTTTGTGAAGATTGTATCTTCATTCTTTTGTCGGTCGGCTCTGATATGTGACACCGGGTAGTTAGGGAGGCCGTTTGTGTTTTTGGTGTATTGTGTATATTTATATCTTTAGGTTTGTACTTGTATAACTGATGTATGACCAACTTTTCATTGATATATATATGTGATATTCAGTTTTTAGATTTTCCGCTTTTATTCTAAAAACTTTGAAATGTGGGTGTAAGGAACTGAGTTCCTCTGTTGAATGCTACCCCACTGTTACATATCTTTATGAGCAGGTGTTGTATGTTTTGTATCAAATTGATGTGATTTCCTCGTCTGTGCCGTGTTTTTAAATATACTCTGACGAAATTTTATTAAGTGTTTATTGTTTTATAATTATTTGGGGGTATAGATTGGGGGCGTCACAGTTACTTCCACCATAGACTTTTTGAGAGCCTCTAATTCCCTTTCGGAATCGTAGATATTTTTCTCCAAATGAGAAAAGATTTGTTTATTTGAAGCTAAGCGTTTAAAGGCTTCCTTAGCCTCATGGTGTAAAGTATCAAAGGCATGTTGTAACTCAGAATGAGACATTTTGTTAGAGTTATCATATTTAGCATGTCTTACCTTTTTATTCTTTTTCCTTTTATGAGCGGAGAGGCAAAGGTTAACGGACTCTTCGTCACTTAAACTTTCTTCACTAGATGACTCACTATCGCTTTCCCAAGCGATATAAGCTCTTCTAGGTTTACCTTGTTTCTTTTGTGGACGATTCTTTTCTTTTCCCTTGTCCTTCTTCATCAATGGACAATCCGTCTTATATTGGCCAACTTTTCCACAATTATAGCAAGACCCTTTAGTTTTTCCACTCTTGTTACCTTCATTCTTGGAAGACCTTGTTAGTCTTCTAAAGTTGACGAGATCCTCATTCGAATCTTCTTCGTCGTCGTCACTCGATTCACTCTCACTTAGCTCTTTTTTGGAGGACTTTGAGGTAGAAGCATTTAGAGCTATTGACTTCTTTTCCACATCTTTGGTATTGGTTTTTTCTTTCTTTTCTCTATTCTCAAATTGGTCAAGACTAATGAGCACTTGCTTATGTTCTTCGAGCTTCCCAAATAAAGTTGTGATGTCCAACGTCATGAGTTAATTGGCTTTCTTTATTGCCGTGACCTTAGGTGGTCATTCCCTAGTAAGACACCTCAAGATTTTATTAGTAGCAACGTCGTTGGAAATTGGTCTACCAAGTGAGTTTAGTCTATTGATTAAATGAGTAAATCTCTTTTGCATGTCGGCAATGGTTTTCCCTTGCTTCATGTGAAAGAGATCAAACTCTTGTGTCAAAGTATTGATTCGCTAGTTGGACATCATTAGTCCTCTCATGGGCAACATGCAATGCGTCCCACATAACTTTAGCAGTCGTACAATGTGAAACTCTAATACTCATCAACTTTCAAAGAGGAGATCAGAATATTTCTAGCTTTCCAATCGTAGTTACACTTTTTCTCATCTTCTCCATTCCATTGTGCTTCTGGCTTAGGCACAACAACGTTATTCGCATTGGTCATGGTAATTTCCATAGGACCATTTTGTATAACGTTCCATACCTTTCTATCAATAGAATTAATATGCACATACATACAATCTTTCCAATAACTATAGTTCTCACTGTTAAAAACTGGTGCTCTATTGTAAGCCCCTTTTGGTTCGTTAGTGTAGCGCGATTTTTGTGGTTTCGAATCACTATCGCTTTGGTACTACAGTTCGATTCATTTTTATCTTATTAAGCTGATTAAGGAAGGGAAATAGATGTCTCCAATTAACCCTGCTCGCAAACTGAGTTTAAACAGTCAAAACTGTTGGCTTACAGATGCTATCAAAAGGAGGTTCGTCTTTTAAGGTTATTGGCTTAAAAACACCGTGTCTGGACTATTGGATAGGTTTCTGGTAAGGTATTAGGTCGGATGCTTTTGATTGATATATGAAGGTGCTGGATTTTGGGTTTTTGATTAGTATGCTCGCTAAGATTTTTGCAATCTTATGCATACGTATTCCCGAGACAGGGAAATCAGAGTGATCGTAGTTCCTCCTATTCTATGGGAGGAAAAGGTTATTTTGGTGTCTTGTTCAAAGCCTAAGACATGAAGCTAAAGATGGTCTGTATCTTGTTCAAAGCCCAAGATGTGAAGCTAAAAGGTTTGGATGAGAGAGAATTTGTCATCTCTAAAGAGGAGTTGTTGATGTTTGTATGCTGTAAGCAAGGCACAAATTTGATGCTAAAAGGTTAATTGACTCAACTGAGGTTTCCTTATACAAAGCCTAAAAGGAGGCGATTGACCCAACAAGAGGATGCCTTTTATTTGTCGTCTCGTACGAAGCCCGAGATAGAGGCTAAATGGGTTGACTCAACAAGAGAGTACTAACAAGTGACTGACTCAACAAGAGAGTGCTTTTTATGTATCTTGTATGAAGCCCAAGATGGAGGCTAAAAGGTTTGACTCAACGAGAGAGTACTTTTATTTGTCCTGTATAAAGCCCCGGGCGGAGGCTAAAAAGGTTGACTCAACAAGAGAGTCTGTTTGACAGGTGATTGACTCAACAAGAGAGTTTTTTATACTCAACAAGAGAGTTTTTTATACTCAACAAGAGAGTGTTTTGTTGTCTCGTATGAAGCCCGAGATAAAGGCTAAAAGGGGATTAAATCAACAAGAGAGTCTTTTATACTTAACAAGATAGTGTTTTATATGTGTCTTGTATGAAGCCCAAGACGGAGGCTAAAAGTTTTGACTCAACAAGAGAGTACTTTTATCTGTCTTATACAAAGCCTAAGACGGAAGCTAAAAAGGGGTTTGACTCAATAAGAGAGTCTGAAAAGGTTAGCTCTGTTGGGGCGAGTCATTTGTACAAAGCCCAAGAGAAGGCTATCTTACTGCTGAGGATTAGATCCACAGGCAGGACCAAGTGGGAGAGCTCTCATGAGAGAGGTTGGGTTTCTGATTGATCAGTGTTTTTTCCTATGTTTGAAAGGAACTTGAGAATGTCTTTGACACTCAAGGAGTTTAGACTATCCAAGTCTAGAGTTTTATCTATTGTACAATGCCCAAGAGGAGGCACGGGCATTAAGGGATGAGTATCAGCCCTAAAAATGACCGGAGGTTTGACACTGGAAAGACTGCTCTAGCAATGGATGACTAAGTTCTGTCTTATACCTTTAAGAGATCATCAGGGTCCTTGTATTAAGTCCAAGAGAAGGCATGAGAACTTATAAGAAGCCGAAGGGTCCTTGTATAACGCCCAAAAGGAGGCGGGGATGCTTTTAGGAAGCCTGTGGGTCCCCAAACCAAGAGAAGTTCAAGAAATGCAATTCACAGAGAAGAGATCATTCCAGGAAAGTTCGAGAATTTGGAAGAAACTCAAGAGATGTTATTCACGGAGAATAAATCAACTCTGAGGAGTAGAGTCTCTTTGACAATTTCTAAGGGTGACAGTCTAAGAAAAGGTTCACCGAGAATACTGCCTTTCTCTTTGTTCCATATTGTTTAACCCCAAGAGAAGGGAAGACTGTATCTGGAATCCTATGGGGGATCTAGTTTTGTTTGTATTTAAGAGTGACCAACAAGGCTTTACCTAGTGCTAGACGTAGTTGCTGGGGAAAACTCTAAATAACTATACTAGTATTACACAGTGGATATCTGACAAGTATATAAAGGATGTGAAAGAAGACTTACAGTGAAGCAGCCCCACAATACAGTTATATACATATGAAAGCGATAAATGAAAGCGGATAAACACTTACCCGTTGTAGAGCTTCCATGCTGTTTTGTTAGTTGTTCAACATAGAAAATTTTGATAATAATATTATATTCAAAATCACAGGAGAAAGTGCTTTGAAAAGTTGTTGGGGCTTACAGCTCAAGGAGAAGCCCAGTTGAAAAACAACGATTGCACCGTTATTTTGAAAACTGTACTGGGACTTATACAATGACTGAGGCCCAAATTTATTTATGTAGAAATGGGGGTTGGGTCTTACACTCGATTAGAGGCCCAAAGATGGGTCTTATAGCTCAAGGAGAAGCCCAGGGTTTTGTTAAAAAGGCGACGATCGTGCCGAACTTTTTGACTGTATCGGGACTTATACAATACACTGAGGTCCAAACTATTTTATTTACAAAAGGGTTGGGTCTTACACTCTATTAGAGGCCCAAAGTGTTTTAAAGAAAGGAAATGGGACTTATAACACTAGGGTAGGCCCAGATGATTTTCGTTTTGAAATGGCGATCGCGCCGAGATTTTTGAAAATGCAGTGGGTCTTATACAATGACTGAGGCCCAAAAATATTTTGGTTTTCAAAGGAGGGTTGGGTCTTACACTCTATTAGAGGCCCAAAGTGTTTTAAAGAAAGGAAATATGACTTATAACACGAGGGTAGGCCTAGATGATTTGATTTTTGAATTGGCAATTACGCCGAGATTTTTCTTTTAACGCAAAGGGACTTATACAATATCTGAGGCCCAAACTATTTTATTTACAAAAGGGTTGGGTATTACACTCTATTAGAGGCCCAAAGTGTTTTAAAGAAAGGAAATGGGGCTTATAACACGAGGGTAGGCCCAGATGATTTTCGTTTTGAAATGGCGATCGCGCCGAGATTTTTGAAAACGCGGTAGGTCTTATACAATGACTGAGGCCCAAAAATATTTTGGTTTTCAAAGGAGGGTTGGGTCTTACACTCTATTAGAGACCCAAAGTGTTTGAAAAAGTTTGATGAGGGTTGAATTAATCAAAACCCTAATTTGTTTTCAAAAATATATTTTAATTGAATAAAAATTCAATTAAAATGATCAAAATTGTTAAACATGTGTGAAAAACAAATTGTGATCTTGGATTAATGTTTCAAAAATCATGTTTTAGTCTATAAAATGATTGGAAACCAATTAAATTTGGAAAATCAAGAAGGAAAAAACATTTTATATGTCAAAAAACAAATAAAATATTAATTCTTTGCAAAAATATCAAATATATGAAATAAATAATATTTTTGGGATTTTTTGGTAAAATAAAATATTTTAACATTTTTGTGAATTATTAAAAAAAGAATAAACTCAAAATCATTAAAACTCAGAGAGAAATTAATTTTTGAACCAATTAAATAAAATCACAAACTTCAAATATTCAAATATTCAAAAAATGGCGCCAAGAACACGCGTCATCACTCTGTTTTTGCATATTTGCGTTTTCTCTCCAATCTCACTGAATGCTTGATGAAATCACACAAACCACATATCAATCTGCTCGTTTTCACCTCACGATCATGTCTATGGTCTTTAATTTCATTTATTTTAAGTGTGGAATAAGAAATCAAAGAGAAACCTCAAGAACCCTAAAATTTGCATGAAGGCTCAGAAATTCCATACACGATTCAAACAAAGCAATTGATTGAGGGTAAACACTCTATGCATGATTATGAACATATGGCAAAATTATTGTGCAGCAAAATATGCATGGATCATAGAGTTATAAGAGCTCAGGCTTACCTCTTGCAGCTGGTGATCGTGTTTTGTGTTAGAGGTGTTGCAAGTTGGTTCCAATGATTTGCACAACTTCCTTAGGTGCCAAGTAATGTGTCTGAATGCTTGGAGTGGTTTGAAACAAGCTGAAACTTGAGATGGTACCTCAACTGCACCTCTGTCAAGAACTTGAGCAGTTGGCAAGTGATTTTGGTGTTACAGATGTTATGTGAGTGCTTGGATCACTTCCATATGATGTTTATGAGGTGTGTGTGTGTGATTGGTTTGGTTGGAATAGCTCTCAAACTCAAAACCCGATAGTGACTTGCCTTAGAAGGCAAAATTGGAAGTGAGAAGGAGATTTTGAGGAAAGCATTTGTTTAATGGCTTTGGTGTACTCAAACTGATCACAATTGAGCTCTATTTATAGTAGAGCAAATTTGTTTTTGCTGCAATAGTGAATGGCAACTGCAGCAGAGGTTTGGCCAATGTTGATCAATGGGAATCCAAGTTTCCTCTAGCCATTGACTAGAGGTTAGAGCACAGAGTTGTGGTTCCCTAGTTCAGATATTATCCTTGACTCATTCAGTTGGAAATGGTTCAGTCCATGCCACCTTGGTGCATCCATTGAATGCTCCAAAACAAAATTGGAGTCTTGTCCCCTTTTTAGGCATTTCTAGGTTTGACATGCTACTTTTGGTTTCAAAGAATTGGGAGGCTTATGAATCAGTGCTTGTCCCTCCTTGGTCTCCCCATGAGGTGTTCAGATGGATAAACTTGTTTGTCATTTGCACAATTTGCTCAAATCGAGCAAAATGCACAAATCTGCCTAGTTATGACAGTTGCAGCAAGGCATTTTGCCACTATCATAACTCTTAGCTCAAATGGAATTTGATGGAGTTCTTGGCCATTTTGGAATGCTCTCATATGATACAACACATGTGTGATCATAGTTTGTCTTGATACCTTTTGGATCCAAGTGAAAAATGCCCCTACTTTTGGAAAAAAAAGCAAGACAAATTCTGACTTAGTGAAAATTTCACTAAGTGTTGGAAAAAAGTGACATTTTCACTTTGTCATTTTGGTCACTCCATAAATTAAAATCCATGAGGAATTGGAATGAGGTGTAGTTGACACTTTTAAAGTAGGCCATGAGAGCTACAAATCCATCTTTGGATCAGCCCAAATGGTTGCTTGGATCTTAAGTTATGATCCTTGGAAGTTGGCACCCTAGCCACTTTGTTCCATAACTTAGAAAATTTCTAAGTTTTTTTTTATGGTTACCCCTTTTACAATTTATCCCACTTTCTTTGATTTTTCTTGATGAATGTTGATTCAAATCACACATTAACATCATTTTAGGGTTAGGGAACCATAATTGATCAAAAAATAAAAAAGTCAAGCTTTGACTTTTGGGCACAGTTGACTTTTTATCAGATGAATTCCAAACCGTGCGATCCTCTATGAAATCAAGTCCTTGACCTAAATCAAACTTAATGGAATGATTTCATAGGTGTTATAGGGTGTATTGAATCATGTCCCAAGGTTTGGGAGCATGTCTTGGTCAAAAGTCAAAGGCACAATTGACTTTTTCCGCGAAACCCTAATTGTGGTCCTGATGAACTTGAAACTTGGGAATCAAGCTTCTTGGATCAATCCATTATTGCAAATGGATCAATGTGGTGTATTAGAGACCCTCAAATCATGTCTTGAGGTCTTGGCCCATGTTATGTCCCAAAAGTCAATTTAGGGGTGAATTAGGTCAAGAAACCCTAATTCCTGGTTTTTAGTGAATGCATCCCCTGAGGCCAAATTGACTTGATGATTGGGTTCATGAGGTCCCATGGAGTATATTATGTTATGTTTTAAATCATTGGCTCATGCCCAGAGGAAAATTTCCATCTGGAGGCCCTGGTCGAGCAAAACCCTAATTTGGTGACAGTGTCGATTTTGAGGCTTGATCCACCTGGAATACTGCAACATTGTGCTTGATTCTTGATGTGAGAGTCCTCTTGATCCTTTGTGGATGTTTGAGAGGTTAGGCAAGTTGAAGATCATGTTATTCCTTGATTGATCCTTTGTCTAAGAGCTCTGAGAGGGCTTGAAACCCTAATTATTGTTTGTAGTGAATGCTCACCCATCTTTGGGGAGACTGATGAGGCATGATGGTTCATCCATATTGTGATGATGATTTACACAATGATGGGAAATCTTAGTGGTCAAAATTTGGGGTATGACAGTTAGCCATTTTCTAAAAAGTTATATGTGAAGCACTAGATGAACCAGTGTTCGTGATACCACTTGTTAGGTGATGGTAATTGATCTAGAAGGGGGTTGAATAGATCACTACTTTTTAAACAGATTTGGCGCTTAAAAAATTTGTTTTTAAAATGTTTGCAGAAGCGGCCGAGGAACTATGTCGTCTAAATGAATCGTTATCGAAAAGATCGGATATGCGATAAGCCAAATGGAATAACAAGCTCAATGAGAATTCGAATCACTAATTTGAGTATTAATCAATACAATTAAATTCACTTAAGTTTGTGCAATTTCCAATGACTTATAAAAAGTAAACCAAAATTGACAATTTCACAAACAGCTTGCTAGCGATCAATTTATCAAACACTTGGTGTGCAAAACACCCCAAGTGTTAATTTCTATGTAAATGTAGTGCATAACTTTTCCAATTACAATCAAAGTGATTGTAATGAGTTTTCAAACCAGATTTTCAGCACTACACTATAACAGAATTTTATCGATAAATTGATTTTGCACAAACGTAAACAGTTCAAAAATTGAAGAGATAGGGAAAGAGAGAACAACACCGAATTTGTTTAGGTAGATCCCCTTTCGTCCTCGCTTCGGGTACGTCTGCCCCCAATTCTAAAACTATAATTGAGATATATATTATCTTGTTGCAAATGTTTTTACATGAGAAGCCCTAATCACCACACACTCAAGAATACTTGTTGATGTTGATATTATGCCTTCTCCCCCCTTGATTCAAGTCGAATCAAATTCCTCGAACGTGTTGAATAAACCTATGTTTACTGCTACTAGATTTAATGAACCCATCGGTCTTCAATCACCTTCGCTCGGCTAATTTCAATCACACAGAGTTCGAACCCAAATCTTTCTTGCACAATCCTCAGATTATTGCTACTAGATTGAACGAACCCACCGTTCTTCAATCACCTTCGTTCAGCTGAATCTATGAAGCAAAGATTTGTCCAAAAACCCCCAAATCCACACGATCTTGGAGGACAAAACCCTAACGGTTTTATTCGAAGAAAAACCCACCGAATCTCTACCAAAAAACAAGATTACAATCAATCCTATGTTTGGACGTTATCACTCTTGATCAAGCACAATAATAAAAAAAAGATGATTATGTGTGATTTTTGATGAATGCAAGATGAGAGTGAAGATGAAGAGCAAAAGATGTATATTTTCAAATTTCTTCTCATTGTGAAAAATGGTCTAAATGATTATTTATATGAGAATTAATGAATGCGAGAAAATATGACTTTGGAAGCACAAAATGACTTAATTTTGAGTGCAAACGAGCGATGAGTCGACCTATGCAGAGCTATGAGTAGACCAATAGTGAATGCTCGCCCATCTTTGGGGAGACTGATGAGGCATGATGGTTCATCCATATTGTGATGATGATTTACACAATGATGGGAAATCTTAGTGGTCAAAATTTGGGGTATGACAGATGCCCCTTTTAATTTTTCTTGGACCCGAAGGTGTGAATGGCGAAGGTATTCGGGCATTCGGGGTGCAAGAGGATTAAATATCGGAATATCCGAAATTTCGATGGTGGTTAGGAATGGTAGTTCACGCATCGTTCTTCTATTGCTAAGCAATGATGCTTAGAAAAGGTAAACTTTCCCTCGATCCTGGTCTTCAGCCACGAAACTGGTCTAAGTTTTCTTTTGTCTATAAACTTCCCCTCGGTCTTGGTTTTTAGCCATGGAACTGGTCTCAGTTTCTGATATAAACTTCCCATCGATCCTGGTTTTTAGCCACGGAACTGGTCTCAGTTTCTGAAATAAACTTCCCCTCGATCCTGGTTTCCTACCAAGGAACTAGTCTCAGTTTCTGAAATAAACCTCCCCTCGATCCTGGTTTCTTACCAAGGAACTGGTCTAAGCTTCTTTTATAAACTTCCCATCAATCCTGGTTTCCTACCAAGGAACTGGTCTAAGTTTCTTTAATAAACTTCCCCTCGATCCTGGTTTCCTACCAAGGAACTGGTCTCAGTTTCTGAAATAAACTTCCCCTCGATCCTGGTTTCCTACCAAGGAACTGGTCTAAGTTTCTTTTGTCAATAAACTCTTGACAAAGGACGCTATGCGTAACGGTTTTCCTCAAACTTCTCGCCGAATTTTCCTAGGGAGATGCCATTTGACGGAAAACTTTTGACGTCAGACTTGATGGGGAACCCATTCATCTGAGTTGTAGAGGTGTACAAACTTCTCTATTGGAGACGCCATTTGTCAACTCTACTGGGGAAAATGAGTCTCTTGAGAGACTGCTTTCTTTTGGGGATATTACATCATACTTTTCTCAGAGATCTTCTCGGAGAAATGCCATACAATGTACCCCAATTTTGAGGTGCTGATGACTTCATTAACATTGACTCTACTGGAGAGAAAAATCAATGTGTTGCTGAGAGTCTTTAGTCGTGAGGCTTTCTCTAGGGATTTTCCTTAATCTGGGAAAGCGAAGATATCATCTTCAATGGCAAAGAGTGATGTTCGTTGACGGTGTTCTTGTTTTTCAGAGGTTCAAGTTATCAAAGTGGTCAAGGGACCAACTTGTATCCAGAAATAAATTGGAGGCGAGATTGTTTAGATGGTTCACTTCTTGACGAGGAAATGGCTGACAACTCGATTGAGAGGACTTCTATCACTAGGGGATAAGACTGATCAGAGTGATAATGATGCAATATGAATATGAATGTAAATCAATAATGCATGATGTATGTATGTTTATGCTGAGAAAACTGACAGGACATACAGACTAGTAGATGAACAGGACTGGACACTCGGCCACAGTGGGGGATGAAAAGTATCACTTGTTCATGATAACAATTTTGCCTTGCTTAGGAGAAATAGTCCCTGTGGGGAACAACCGTTGGTCGGGCTTAAGAGGTAAGAACTCTGCCGGGGTGTCAGACGAAACACGATCTCTGACACAGCTGATCCTTCAATCAGGTGTACTGGGTTAGAAGGAGTACTTTGATTCTGCACTTTGAAGCTCAACCACCTTCGGAGAAGCGGTCGATGTCCTTTCGATGTTCAATAGTCAAAAGAATTGCCATCTTTATTTTAAAAGCAGAAAAAGTTTGACAAGTAAATTCGTTTTTGTTTTATTTCAAGAATCATTAATCATATTAAAATGTCGTTCTGTAAAGCTAAAACAAATAAGAATTGCAAACAAAAGCACTAGGGCTCAAATTTTATTGATAGGATGGAAATCAGCCAAACGTGTGATTCCATTGAGTATTTACAAAGTTAGAAAATGGTAATTTAAGGGAAAAAGGCTACAATGAAACATAACGACCACTATCCTTCTACCAACTTTGAATTCTGGGAATCCTGAGCTTCTGTCGAAGATGACCTTGACTGGGGTTTTCCTGATGGATGGCGTAACTGCTGTGGAGGGATTTGCCCCTGTTGGACGTAGTTACTTGCCATTATCCCTAACTTTTGCTTGGATTGTACTTTGAGATTTCCAATCCACCGGGATGATTTTTGATCATGTCTCTAATTTTTGCCTGGACCGCCCTTTCGGGTTTTCAATCCACCGAGACGTTTTTTTTATTTAGGCGAAGTATTTCTTGACTACGTCAACATTCGTGGGGTAGGCAAATTCCTATCCATCCATGGTTGCAAGTCTCAAGGCACCGCCTGATAAAGCTTTCTTGACCATATAGGGGCCGTCATAATTCGGAGTCCATTTGCCCTGAGAATCAGTGAGAAATGATTGTATCTTTTTTAGCACAAGGTCTCATTTCCTGAAGATGCGAGGTCGGACCTTTTTTTCGAACGCCTTCTTCATTCTTTGTTGATACAATTAACCGTGGCATAGTGCCGTTATTCTCTTTTCTTCGATCAGATTCAGTTTGTCGTGTCGACTTTGACACCATCCAGCTTCTATAAGCTTAGCTTCCATCAATACCCAGATTGATGGGATCTCTACTTCTATGGGGAGCACTGCTTCCATGCCATACACTAGAGAGAAAGGGGTTGCCCCTGTTGAAGTGCGGACAAATGTTCGATAACCGTGAAGAGCAAATGGTAGTATCTTGTGCCAGTCTTTGTAGGTTACAACCATCTTCTGAACAATCTTCTTGATGTTCTTGTTAGCCATTTCTACCACCCCGTTCATCTTGGGTCAGTAGGGAGATGAGTTATCGTGTTCGATCTTGAACTCTGCGCACAACTCTTTCATCATCTTATTGTTAAAGTTAGATCCATTATCAGTAATGATCTGGCTAGGAACACCATAACGGCATATTGATATTGTTTTTGATAAATAGGACCACCACTTGTCTGGTTACATTGGCGTATGACGTTGCTTCGATCCACTTGGTGAAATAGTCAAAGGCTACTAGGATGAACCGATGTCCGTTTGAAGCCTTGGGTTCAATCATGCCAATCATGTCGATTCCCCATATGGAAAAAGACCATGGGGAAGAGAGAACTTTGAGATGTGTAGGCGGTACATGGATTTTGTCAGAGTATATCTTACACTTGTGACACTTTCTCATGTACTTGTAGCAGTCGGATTCCATGGTCAACCAGTAGTATCATGCTCTTAGAATTTTTCTCGCCATTGTGTGTCCGTTGACATGAGTGCCAAAGGATCCTTCGTGAATTTCTTTTATCAGCATGTCTGCTTCTGGTCTGTCTATGCATCGGAGCAAGACCATGTTGAAATTTATCTTATAGAGTGTATCACCGCTCAGGAAGAAGCTGTCTGCTAACCTTCTGAGGGTCTTTTTGTCCTTTCTGGATGCCCTAGGTGGGTACTCTTGTTTCTGAAGGAAGCATTTGATATCGTGATACCAAGGTTTGTCGTCTATGACTGCTTCAATCGTGAAGATGTAAGCGGCCCTTTCAAGGCGCATTATGTCGATCTTAGGTAGGTCGTTCCATTGACCTACACTAATCATGGAAGAGAGAGTGGCTAATGCATCAGCCATGTGATTCTCTTCACGAGGGATGTGGTGAAACTCGATTCTGTTGAAGAAGGGTAACAACCTTCTCGCGTAATCTTTGTAAGGAATCAGTCCTGATTGGTATGTGTTCCAATCTCCTTTGATCTGATTGATAACCAGGGCTGAGTCTCCATATACATCCAAATTCTTAATCCTTAAGTCGATCGCTTCTTCGAGACCCATGATACAAGCTTCGTATTCGGCCTCGTTGTTTGTGCACTTGAATGTAAGTCTGGCAGTGAAAGGAATGTGGGTACCCTGAGGGGTTATGATGATTGCCCCAATTCCATTTCCATAATGATTGACAGCTCCGTCAAAGATTAGTCCCCATTGGGAACCTGGTTCTGGCCCTTCACTGGGTAGCGGTTCATCGCAATCTTTCATTTTCAAATACATGACATCTTCATCTGGGAAGTCAAACCCGATTGATTCCTGATCCTCAATCGGTTGATGAGCCAAATGATTGGCTAAAATACTCCCCTTAACGGCTTTCTGAGCATGGTATTCGATGTCGTATTATGATAACAACATCTGCCAACGGGAAATCCTTCCCGTGAGAGCAGGTTTTTCAAAGACATACTTGATAGGATCCATCTCAGAGATTAACCAAGTAGTGTGACGAATCATATACTGGCGAAGATGTTTGGCTTCCCAAGCCAGAGCATAGCAAGTTTTCTCAAGCATAGTGTACCGAGTTTCACACTCAGTGAATTTCTTGCTCAAATAGTAAATGGCAGACTCTTTCCTTTTTGTTTCGTCTTGTTGGCCAAGTACACACCCCATCGAGTCTTCCAAGACTGTTAAGTAGATGATCAGTGGTCGTTCTTCCACTGGAGGTGATAGAATCGGTGGATTCAACAGATATTCCTTAATACTGTCGAAGGCGGTTTGGTAATCTTCTGTCCAAACACAATCCTGGCCCTTTTTGAGTAATTTGAAAATCGGCGCACATGTCGCGGTCATGAGGAATATGAATCTGGAAATGTAGTTCAAATGTCCCAGGAATCCTTTGACTTGTTTTTCAGTTTTCAGAGAAGGCATTTCTTGAATGGCATTGATCTTGTCAGGATCAACCTCAATTCCTTTCTGGCTGACGAAGAACCCTAAGAGTTTCCCTAAATGGACACCGAAGGTGCATTTATTGGGATTCAAGTGGAGTTTGTACTTTCTCCGACGCTCGAATAGTTTTAACAGGTGGGTCATATGCTCCTCTTCTGTTTTAGATTTGGCAATTATATCATCAACATACACTTCGATCTCTTTGTGTATCATGTCATGAAAGAGAGTTGTCATGGCCCTTTGATAGGTTGCCCCGACGTTCTTCAAACCGAACGACATTACCTTGTAATAAAAGGTACCACATGGGGTGATGAACGAAGTTTTCTCCATGTCTTTCGGCGCCATTTTGATTTTATTATAGCCCGAGAATCCATCCATGAAGGAGAAGACTTTGAATTTTGCTGTACTGTCTACCAGCATGTCAATGTGTGGTAAGGGAAAGTCGTCCTTTGGACTAGCCTTGTTCAGATCCCTGTAATCGACACACATTCTGACCTTTTCGTCCTTTTTTGAAATGGGTACGATGTTGGCTAACCATTGAGGATATTCTGATGTGGCGAGGAAACCCGCGTCAATCTGTTTCTGTACTTCCTCCTTGATTTTGATGGCCATGTCCGGGTGAGTTCGTCTCAGCCTTTGTTTCACCGGCAGACATTCCGATTTCAACGGTAGATGATGCTCCACGATGCTGGTATCCAACCCTGGCATATCCTGATAGGACCAAGCGAATACATCGGGAAACTCTTTGAGAAGCCTTATCAAACTCTCTTTGACAGTTGGACTGAGCAGTGCCCCAATCCTGATTTCTTTTCTCTCTTCTTCTGAGCCCAAGTTGACAGCTTCCAACGGCTCTTTGTGAGGTTCAATGGACCTTTCCTCCTGTCTGAGTAATCGGGAGATCTCTTTTGGAATTTCGTCGCCAACTTCTTTTTCAGCCCCAAATACCAGAAATTCAAAGTTGGGAGAAGGCATCGGATTGTATGTTTCAACGGGGTTTAAAACAAGCAATCTGCATAACATGATGATTGTTTTTTAGAAGAGATAGAGAGAATGCAAGAGTGTGTGCAGTGTTTTTCTGAAAACGGCTTGTTTTTTATTATTGAATTGTTTTTTTAGGATTACCATTTTCTGAAAAAACAAAAAGAGAAAACAGCAATAAATGCGGAAATTACAGAACGACGTTATTTTATTTATGAACAAGTCGATTCTTGAAACTACAGCTCTATAAAACAAAACTCTGTCGCTTTGGGCAAAGCGAAGAGGGATATTTATAGAAAGTGAGCCCTATCAAAACATCCGTTTCACCTGGGCAGGGTGAAAGGTTAAAGACGACAATTACTTTGACTTATGAATAATCTTCGGAACATCGACAGCAACCCATTGGCGGCGAACTCCTCGGTGAATCACAAAGTTTGGAACCTTCTTTCTTGGTTTGTACTCAGAAATGACGCTGATTTCTGGCGGAGCAGGATCATTGGAATCTGTCTCCCAGGAAGAGTTGTCGTAGGAGGATTCTTCTGTTGTATTTTGCATAGGATTTGTGCTCTCAGGTAAATCTCCTCATCCAGTTGGCTGGATGTCTTCAAGCCTGATACGAGAGCTTACGGGAGCGGTGTACTTGACCATATAGTCATATTTTCCACTTGGTTGTCCTAAGGTGTCCCACACTCCTTTGGAACTAGAGGAGTTATCTCTTTCGATGACGTTGACCTCTGGAAAAGCATAGTTAATGAATTCTAGTTCTGCATGCTTCGCAAATTCATCGTCGTGCTGGATATTTTCTTAATGACCTGAGTAATGATCCCATGACATGGTGGGGACGCTGGTATTTTGTTCAATGATGGTCAGCTGATTTTCATTGTTCGGCTGATTTTCTTGCCCCAAGTCTCCTGGGTACGGCTGCCAGATAGGCAGGCCATCCATCGGGCCATAATAGTCGTGGTCAAAGTTGTCCTTCATCAGAGTGTCCTCCTCTAATGAGTTTGGTGGAGCACGACATCCTTCCGGATCACAATCTCCGTATATCATTCTGACATCCGACCTGGGTATAAATCTGGGACTCTGTGCAAGATAGAAAAATGGCATAGGCACCTCTTCCTGAGACATATAGCCGTCCTCGTTGAGATATGACTTCCATTCTTCATCTGTATCGGAGGAGTCTCTCTCGTTGATGGTATATACTTCTTAAGACACTGGGTGAAGGAAACCTCCACTATGGAAGAAATCCTGAATGGGATGAAAACTTTCTTCGTTAGTAGCAGTCTGGGTACAGGTTACAGAAAAACTAAGACCCATCTTTGTTTTGTTATCAGTAGGAATGACAAGTTGTCCCCATCCTTTTGCACTGTTACTTTTGATCACTTCGAGAGCATCTCTATACGAGGAAATCGAGGTTTCTTTCTATGATTGATTCTCATTGCTCATCGAAAGTGCTTGGAACTGAGTTCCAACAACCTCCTCGGGTTCTACACAAGTAGATAATGAAAGGTTACTCACGATCAAGGCTTGTTCTCCACAGACCGTGACTAGTTGATCGTTCTTGACGAACTTCAGTTTCTAGTGCAGCATCAAAGTGACTGCCCCATCCTGGTGTATCCAAGGTCTTCCTAATAAACAGTTGTATGCTGCTCGGACATCCATGACCTGGAAAGTGACTAGGAAAGTGTGAGGACTGATAGTTATGGGAAGGTCGACTTCGCCGATAACTGCTTTGCGAGACCCGTCAAATGCTTTGACGATGACCTCACTGCCCTCATCGGGGATCCTTTGAATGATAGTCGCATTAAAGTGGACTTCGGCATAACATTCAGAGCCGATTTGGTGTCTACCAGTACGCTGGCTAAAGCATCATCCTGGCAATTAACTGTGATATTGAGCGCCATGTTGTGACTTTTGCCTTCCTCTGGCAATTCTTCATCACTGAACCCTAAGTTGTTGCAGGAAGTGATGTTAGAGATGATACTATCGAATTGTCGTATTGACACATCCTGTTCCACAAAGGCCTGCTCTAAGACTTTTTGTAGAGCCTCTCTGTGGGCTTCAAAACTGAGTCAAAGTGATAGCTCAGAGATCTTTGAAGGAGTTTGTAACAGTTGATCAACAATGTTGTATTCACTCCTTTGGATGAGCTTCAACATCTCATCATTATTTTTTGAAAGGTCGGTATCACTGGACTGACCGACTGGTGGATTGGGAGCTTCTGTCTGAAGTTCCTTTTCTTCGGTAGGTTCTCCAACTCCTCGGTTAAAGATCCGACCGCTCCGTGTTACTCGAATGATGTCTGCAATGTTCACGATGGAGGGTAATGGAATTTCTTTTCCATTCTCAATTATTGTTACACTGTATTTATAAGGGATCGCCTTAGTAGATTCGTACGGCACTGGTCCCGGTAGATAGATAACTACAGGAGCCTTCTGATTTATCTGACTGTCGTAAGTAACTTCAATCAGTTCCTGGTTAAGAACCTTTGATTCATCAAGCAAAGGGATGATGGCACAAACATCTTTGGTCCTCTCGCGATCAGAGATTACAACCACATCTTTGATTTGATCAGCGAAGTAGTCGGGCATCAAGTTGATGGGCCCCAAAACTGGACATGGGTGAATCTCTTTGCGGTCAAACTGACCCTAAAGGGCTGCTCGCACAAGGGAACATCCTTGGTTATTTTCCGAGCAAACTCTATAGCATTCATAGTTATATGGTGGTACCTGGCCACGTCCGCTTTGAATGCAGTGTAACCTCACTAGATCTATTTCCACAGATCGAACATCCTGACTTTGATGCCTAGTAGGGTTCCCATCGATCATACTAACTTATTGCGTGTCTTCATCTAGATAGATCGGAAGCCACCAATGATTTAACATGTGTTGCAAAGTTCTTTGAACGAGAGTACATCCCTGGTCACCCTCACAACATCCTTTACAGTTCTGATAATTATGCGAAGTCAGAAAATCGAGCTGGACTTGCTTAGCGTATAACTCCACCAAGCTGGTATTCATCAAGCGAATATCAAAGATTTGAATCATGTTGATCTGATAAAGGTTTTTATCATGGTAGTCCTGGATCCACCCAAGATCCATCTGACGCTGGAGGGCCTCTTATACAAAAGAGCATCCCTGATTGTTTACCGAGCAAATCAGACAGGAATTATAATCGTGTCGCGGCAGATTATGATACTGGCTTTACCTTGAGTGCATTTCCACCAAGCTGACATTCATCGCACGGATGTCGTGGCTCTGAATGATGTTGGAATTCGTATAAGTGATGTTGACCCCACGAATTCGATGCTCTTGGATCCACCCAAGATCCAATTGTTCCTGTAGAGCTGATTGTACCACAGAACATCCTTGATTATTCTTAGAGCAGATACCACACTGATGATAGTTATGAGGTGGTATATGCTCATACCCGCTCTGTCTGCGATGCATCTTGACTAGATTGGTCCTCAATAAGAGTACATCATGAATTTGATAACTGTTGTTAGACTCTCCCTCTATCAAATTTACTGCAGCTTTCTCGTGTTGAGGCAACAGATTCGTGAGAACATTCGGATTCGTATCTTTGAAAGATAAGACCCCGCTCCTAACAAGTTTTTGTACCCCAAATTTGAAACTGAGACAGTTTTCTATGTTATGCCCCGATCCTCCTTGATGGTAAGGACAAGTCTGATCTGCCTTGAACCAAAAAGGCGGATTTTCCGATACTGTAAGAGGAGACCTGGTTTGGACGTGCCCCTTGACCAGTAATAGTGGAAATAATTCTGCGTACAACATTGGTATAGGGTCGAACCCTGGTGGTCGCATTTTACGATTGTTGTTGTACGGAGGACGAGCCTGCTGAAGAGGCTGTTGTGTCCTTTGTTGATATTGCTGTTGATTCGGTTGGCTTTGCGCAACCTGAGGTTGATACGTAGGAACAGGCGCAGGGTTGATAGTAGGAGTTACAACTGCTACTGGTTGGTAACGTTGTCTTTGCTTTCTGAGAGAGATATTCCCAATATCTTGCTCTTTTTTCTTAGGGAGAGCACTACCGTATCGTTTTGTACTACTCGATGATCCAGCGTCTTTAACTAAATACCCTTCTCGGACGGCTTCCTCAAGACGAACTCCCATGCCCACCATCTTGGTGAAGTCACTGGGCGCACTGGCAACCATTCTGTCGTAGTAAAATGAGCTTAAGGTTTTCAAGAAGATCTTTGTCATCTCTTTTTCCTCGAGACGTGGACAAATCTGAGCGGCAATTTCACGCCACCTCTGAGCGTACTCCTTAAAGGTTTCCTTGTCCTTTTGTGACATCGATCCAAGTTGATCTCTGTCCGGTGCCATGTCGAGGTTATACTTATACTGCTGAACGAAAGCAGCGCCAAGATCTCTGAAAGTAGCGATCTTAGTGCGGTTTAAACCCATGTACCATTTGAGTGCGGCACCGGTTAAACTATCCTGAAAGTAGTGAATCAGTAGCTCCTAGTTCTTTGTCTGAGTTGACATTCACCGAGCGTACATCACTAAATGGCTTTGAGGGCAAGAGTTGCCCTTGTATTTTTCAAATTCGGGCACTTTGAACTTGTGCAGAACTTTCACATTGGGGACCAAACTAAGGTCTGCGGCGTCCATTCCAAATAGGTCCTGACCGCGAATGGCTTTCAGTTCTTTCTGCATCTCTAGGAACTGTTCCTGGACTCATTCATTCTGTTGAACATACTTTCATTTCCACCAGAAGGTATTTGTGGAATCTGTCCTTCCGGGACAATGTGCACCATAGGTGGTGGTATAGTCATCATGGCAGTGACTCTAGGTGTTTCCCGAAGTTTGTAACCTTCAGGAGTTGATGTCATGCCCCTGGCATCTTCGCTTTCCCGAAGTTTGTAACCTTCAGGCCCAGTGGTTCCTGCTGCATTTTCCGGATCTTCCATGATCGGCGGAATATATCCTTCTGGGATATAGTTGAGTGGCATGCCCCAAGGACGATCTTTCAACATTTTGTACCTAGGATCATACTTCTCCACTATGGGCGTTGATGTGGTCTCTGAGATCACAGTCTGTTGTTGTTGCATCTGGGCTGCTGCCAGAGCTTGCATGTCCTTATGAAGCTTTCTCAGATCTTCTTTCAGAGTGTCGATCTCTTTTCTCAACTCCATGTTCTCTTCCTCGAGATCACCCATTTTCTTTTGTCGATTGACCCGAGTATTGTACGAATGAGACACTTTGACTCTAGAATCGAGAAACAAACGTGAGATTCGCAGGGAAGAAGAATGCATTTATGTGAGAATGATGAATGATATGCAATGATTATATTAATTATTTTTGTTTATTCAAAATAAACTTCGACAATTAGATTGCAAATATCAAACAGTAGGGAAGACCTCGTTTTATTAAATTCAAAGATTGCGGAAATGGAAATACAGTAGATTACAAAGTGCTAAAAAAGGAAATGTCTAAACTAAAGGGTCATGAGTCCTCTCTGAAGAGAGCTCAGGTGCTGGTTCTGGTGCTTTCCTTTTCTTTGACCGGGGCTCTTCAGCCGTTGTCGGGTTGTCATTCCTTTGCCAAGTGAAAGGAGCGAGAAAATTTCTTTGGTCATCCTGATTTTCTATAGCATGTTGCTCTAAAATCTCAATCAGAGCATCTTTATCTTTTAACACTTGTTGTATTTTCTTACATTCCACATTGAGAATGCGGTACTTGTTCCTCCAAGACCTCTTCTCCTGTTGAACTTTGTTGAGAGTCACCTGAAATTTTTCCATATCAGACATAAAATAAAGGACAGAGTCCCTTAATGGAAGAACTTCCTGACGAGGGTAAGGCATCCTCAGCTTGAGAGCTCTAGTTTGTACCCAGTGGAGATAAGGCTCCACTGAGACGCAGTCTGGTTTTCCAAGAGACTCTCTTCCTTTCCTATGAACGTGTTTCCATGCATGCACTATTTCTGTCTTTAGTGCCTTGTCGTTTTCTCCTTCTTTGAAGAAAAGACCTTCCAGATGAACATGACGCGGAATATGTCTCATCGGGTATTCGAATTGACGACGAACTAATACCGGATGATAATTGATTCCCCCCTTAGTTCTTATATGGGTACATTTGGGAAATTTCCACAACGGTCAATGATTCTGATCCCGTCATAGATTCGATTGTACCAATCGATGTCAGAGTTGGTAAGAGACATAATTCTCTGTGACCAACATAAAGTATTCTTTTGATCCCAAAAAGCAGCAGACTTTGGCAAATGGGAAACGAACCATTTGTACAGCAGGGGTACACAGCATGTGATCATTGCTCTGCTGTACAAATTCCTTAAGTGTACATAATGATACGCATCTGCGAGTAAGGTTGGTACGGGATTTCCAATCATACATATCTTAATGGCATTGATATCTACAAAGTTATCGATGTTGGGAAACAAAAGTAACCCGTAGGTGAGCAAAACAAAGATGCTCTCGAAAGCGGCCACATTCCCTATACTAGTAAAGTACAGGGCTTTCTTTATCAAGAACTGGGCTGGCAAACCTTGGATACCACCCTTGGTGGTCATGTGAGTCCTGACTTCTGACTCGTCCAAATAAATTGCTCTTGCAATGGTTTGATCTTTTGGAATTTCTTCCAATCCAGAAAAGGGAGCGTGAACAGTGATATGTAAATCAGTCATTTGAGAATGTTCCTCCAGTGTTGGTGCTAGCTGATAATCCGGGAATGTGAAACAGTGATAAACTGGATCGTAGAACTGAATGAGCGTAGCCAGGATTCCTTCAATTACATAGACCCTTAATAGAGACAGCAGTCCTTCATACTTGGCTCTGAAAGCCTCAGGGTTGGTGATCATCCTCGCCAAACCTCTTAAATCCTCTAATTTTGGAACCTTGAAGGTGTACTTATTAGTTTTCCTTCTACCGAAATCCATTAGCAATCTCTTTCTCTGACATTTGCAAACACTGTCTTAGTTTAATTTGAAAAAGAGAGACTAGAAGAGAAATTTTTCTTTGTTCAAATGTTTTTTAAATGAATGTATGAATGCAACACACAAAAACATAGAAAAAACATGGGGTCAAAGGGTCAATGTCATGAAGTCAAGGCTCTACCCATTCCCCAAAGGTTTATACTGGTGTTTTTTTGTACCTGTCCGCAAAATCATTGACCCCTCTTGGGATAACAATATCAAGCGGATCGCCAGTGAGCTGATGTATCTTAGAGTGATCTCAAATGAGGGTAGTATCGCGTGACAACTATTTCCGATAGCTTCCGCACTACAAAATGGTTTCAGTCTACTAAAAACCTCAGCTTCTCAGATAACCCAATCGACCACACTACTTTCAACAACCGAAGTCGTATAGGCAATGTATCTGCAAAGGGAGTCTCCACTGAGTTGGATGGTCGACCGGGGATTCTTAACTGGGATTCACTCCCCGTAAGATTACCCGTATAATGCCATCACCTATCTTAGGTGTATACTCAATCTTTCCACATGCGGCATCACACGCATTCCCATTAGCAGCAAAATAAACACATATATCAATTAGGAAAAGCAGTATATATATTTGTCTTAATCATCCTAGACCTCTAGTCTTATGATCCTATACAAACAATGACTCCCCAGCAGAGTCGCCATTTCTGTGATACTTGGTGAACTTAAGGACTTCACCTTAAAAAGAGGCTAGAAAGAATGCCACCCACTGTGGTCGCCACTTTTCTGTAGCGCGATTTTTGTGGTTTCGAATCACTACGCTTTGGTACTACAATTCGATTCATTTTTTATCCTATTGAGCTGATTAAGGAAGGGAAATAGATGTCTCCAATTAACCCTGCTCGCAAACTGAGTTTAAACAGTTAAAACTGTTGGCTTACAGATGCTATCAAAAGGAGGTTCGTCTTTTAAGGTTATTGGCTTAAAAACACCGTGTCTGGACTATGGGCTAGGTTTCTGGTAAGGGATTAGGTCGGATGCTTTTAATTGATATATGAAGGTACTGGATTTTGGGTTTTTGATTAGTATGCTCGCTAAGATTTTTGCAATCTTATGCCTATGTATTCCCGAGACAGGGAAATCAGAGCGATCGTAGTTCCTCCTATTCTATGGGAGGAAAAAGGTTATTTTGGTGTCTTGTTTAAAGCCCAAGACATGAAGCTAAAGGTGGTCTGTATCTTGTTCAAAGCCCAAGATGTGAAGCTAAAAGGTTTGTATGAGAGAGAATTTGTCATATCTAAAGAGGAGTTATTGATGTTTGTATGCTGTGAGAAAGGCACAAATTTGATGCTAAAAGGTTAATTGACTCAACCGAGGTTTCCTTATACAAAGCCTAAGAGGAGGCGATTGACCCAACAAGAGGGTACCTTTTATTTTTTGTCTCGTACGAAGCCCGAGATAAAGGCTAAAAGGGTTGACTCAACAAGAGAGTACTAACAAGTGACTGACTCAACAAGAGAGTGCTTTTTATGTGTCTTGTGTGAAGCCCAAGACAGAGGCTAAAAGGTTTGACTCAACGAGAGAGTACTTTTATTTGTCCTGTATAAAGCCCAGGGCAGAGGCAAAAAAGGTTGACTCAACAAGAGAGTTTGTTTGACAGGTGATTGACTCAACAAGAGAGTCTTTTATACTCAACAAGAGAGTGTTTTGATGTCTCGTACGAAGCCTGAGATAAAGGCTAAAAGGGGATTGACTCAATAAGAGAGTCTTTTATACTTAACAAGAGAGTGTTTTATATGTGTCTTGTATGAAGCCCAAGACGGAGGCTAAAAGTTTTGACTCAACAAGAGAGTACTTTTATCTGTCTTATACGAAGCCTAAGACAGAGGCTAAAAAGGGGTTTGACTCAACAAGAGAGTCTGAAAAGGTTAGCTCCGCTGGGGAGAGTCATTTGTACAAAGCCCAAGAGGAGGCTATCTTACTGCTGAGGATTAGATCCATAGGCAAGACCAAGTGGGAGAGCCTTCATGAGAGAGGCCGTGTTTCTGAGTGATAAGTGTTTTTTCCTATGTTTGAAAGGAACTTGAGAATGTCTTTGAGACTCAAGGGGTTTAGACTGTCCAAGTCTAGAGTTTTATCTATTGTACAATGCCCAAGAGGAGGTCCGGGCATTAAAGGATGAGTATCAACCCTAAAAATGACCGGAGGTTTGACACTGGAAAGACTGCTCTAGCAAAGGATGACTAAGTCCTGTAGCGAGCGATTTTGGACGCGGTTCTTAAGCGCTGGTTGCTCTCTGCGGTTGAGCTTAAAACTATAGGTCGATTCATTTTTTATCCTATTGTGAGCTGAATAAGGAAGGGAAATAGATGTCTCCAATTAACCCTGCTTGCATACTGAGTTTAAACAGCGGTCTGTTAGGTTACGGATGCTATCAATGTGGGGGGCTTTTGTACTGGTTATTCGTATTTCGCCAATACGGTTCTTTCTTTCTTTTTTCTAGGTAAAGGGTTTCTGGCGGGGAATAAGGATTAGGATGTTAGGACTGATGCTTTTGAATTACTGCTTTTAATTGATGGAGATATGGGATTTGGGTTTTTTGTTGATTGCGCTCGCTAAAATCTTTTCTTTCGATCTTATGCCTACGTATTCCCGTTTACCGAAACAGGGAAATCAGAGCGTTCGTAGTTCCTCCTATTCTATGGGAGGAAATTGGTTTTTGGTGTCTTGTTTAAAGCCCAAGACGTGAAGCGAAAGGTGATTTGTATCTTGTTCAAAGCCCAAGATGTGAAGCTGAAAAGTCTATTTGTGTCTTGTTCAAAGACCAAGACGTGAAGCTGAAAGACCTCGACTTTAGAGAGAATTTGTCATCTCTAAAGAGGGGAGAAGGAGAATTACTTTAACTGGGATACGCGGATCCGAGCAATGCCATAATTTCCGAAGAAAGGGTTTTAACCTGAAGGAGAAGACTTTAACTCAGTGTAGAGCAATGTTATCTTTCCTTAGGAATTTCTCATGCTAAAAGAGGGACAGTGGCATGGATATAGATGATCCAGAGGCTTGCCGCTTACAGTGATTAGATGAAGGGAAAGGAGTTGTTGATGTTTGTGTACTGCGAACGAGGCACAGCTTTGATGCTAAAAGGTCGATTGGATCAACCAGTGGTTTTCTTATACAAAGCCTAAGAGGAGGCTAATTTCCGCTAGGAAAATCATTATACAAAGCCTAAGAGGAGGCTATTTTGTGTCTCGTATAAAGCCCGAGAGAGAGGCTAAAGGTTTTTGACCCGGTGGGGCATATTGTTATACAAAGCCTAAGAGGGGGCTAGCAAAGAGTTCGACTCTTGCTTAAGGGATTTATATCTCGTACGAGGCCCGAGATGGAGGAAAAAAAGGGTGATTGACTCAACGAGGGAATCTTTTGTGTCTCATACAAAGCCTGAGAGAGAGGCTAAAAGGCTGTTTTGACTCCACTGGGGAGAATTTTGGTATCTCGTACGAAGCCCGAGATGGAGGCTATTGTAACTGTTTCAGTTGAGTGACAGATCCAATATACTGATTTAAAAGAGAAAATCAGTTCTTATATGAGTAACACTGTACACAGGGATTTAATTTGAGGATCAGGGATATTTCCTTTTCTTTGAGGAAACGGGAAATCCAAAGGGTATTGAGACTATCCGAGTCTGCGGGTTTCCTTCCTATTTAACGAAGGGTGCTTGAGAATGTCTTTGAGACTCAAGGAAGTTAGACTGTCCAAGTCTAGAGTTTTTTTCTTTTGTACTATGCTTTGAGAAACATTAGTAGACTCTATGAAAGGACTGTTCTATGAGGATGACTAGGTTTTGTTCCTATACCTCTATGAGGTCGTCGGGACAATTTGTACGAAGCCCAAGAGGAGGCTGGAATCTTTTAAGAAGCCGACGGGTCCTTGTACGAAGCCCAAGAGGAGGCTATCATTCCCGGAGGAAGAGATCATTATACGAAGCCTAAGAGGAGGCTATGAATACTTCTAAGAAGCCGTAGTGTCCTTGAATAATGCCCAAGAGGAGGCCGATGCTTTTAAGAAGCCCGTGGGTCTATCATCTCCTTTCCATTAGGAGAGATAACTCTTTTAAAGATAAAAACCACTGGTAAACGTGCGAGGTTTACTATCCAGCGACTTTTAGCTTTGAAAGAGGGTCCCTTAGTTAAGGTCCAAGATTATGACCGTAGTGGGTACCCAAACCCCGAGACATTCAAGGCAAGCTATCCACAAGGAATAGATCAAGTCAGGAAAGTTCGAGAATTTGGAAGAAACTCAAAGATGCCATTCATGGAGAATACATTCATCTTTGGGAATAGAGTTCCCTGACAATTCCTAAGGAGGACAGCCGAAGAGAAGACTGAATCTGGTGCTCCTATTGGGGATCTAGGCGTCTGTTTCTACGAATAAATGAAACGGCGTCCCCTAGTTCTAGACGTAGTTGCCGAGGAAACTCGAAATATCTATACTATTATTACACAGTAGATATGAGTTTATGAAAGGAGACTTACAGTGAGCAGCCCCACAATACAGTTTATAATATGAAAGCAGTAAATGAAAGCGATAACCACTTACTCGGTTGTAGTGCTTCCATGCTGTTTGGTTAGTTGTTCAACAAAGAAAGATTAAAAACAACAGTATATTCAAAATCAAAGGAGAAAGTGCTTTGAAAAAGAAAGATTTGGGGCTTACAGCTCAAGGAGAGGCCCAGGGTTTTATCAGTGAGCGCACTGTTTGAATTTGTACAGAGGGACTTATACAAGTGACTGGGGCCCAAAAAGGTTTTCTGTACAAAGGGATGGGTCTTACACTCTCTCAAGAGGCCCAAAGTGTTTTAAAGAAAAAGAAATGGGTCTTACTACTCGAGGGTAGGCCCAGATGATTTTTGAAAAGGCGACGATCGCGCCGTTTGTTTTTTGACGGTATCGGGACTTATACAATAAGTGAGGCCCAAAAATGATTTGGTCAAAAAAAGGATTGGGTCTTACACTCTAATAGAGGCCCAAAGTGTTTTGAAAATGATTTATGAGGGTTGAATTAATCCAAAACCCTAATTTGTTTTCAAAAAATGTATTTAATTGAATAAAAATTCAATTAAAATGATCAAAAATTGTTTAACACATGGAAAACAAATTGTGATCTTGGATTAATGCTTCAAAAATTAATTATTGACCTACAAAATAATTAGAAAGCATTAAAAGTTGCAAAATCAATGTAGAAATAATATTTCAAATGTTAAAAACAATTAAAATATTAATTCTTTGCAAAAATATCAATTATATAAAATAAATAATATTTTTTGGATTTTTTGGGAAAATAAAATATTTTAACATTTTTGTGAATTATTAAAAAAAGAATCAACTCAAAATCATTAAAACTCAGAGAGAAATTGATTTTTGAATCAATTAAACAAAATCACAAAATTCAAATATTCAAATATATGAAAATGGCGCCAAGAACAACACCAAGAACACGCGCGTTTTTCAGTTTGCCCAGATTTTCATTTTCCATCCAATCTCACTGAATACGTAATTATAACATGCAATCCACATATCATTATGCTCGCCTCAACCTCACGA
This sequence comes from Lathyrus tuberosus, assembly GCA_022829125.1. NCBI lineage: Eukaryota > Viridiplantae > Streptophyta > Magnoliopsida > Fabales > Fabaceae > Lathyrus > Lathyrus tuberosus. The sequence goes on from JALAZF010000103.1 coordinate 7,573,557, forward strand.
TCATGTCTATGTACTTTAATTTCATTTAAATCAAACACAAAACATGAAATCACGAAGAAACCTCAAGAACCCTAATTTCTGCATGAAGGCTAGGATTTTTGATACACGATTCAAACAATGCAATTAATTGAGGGAAAACATTCCATGCATGATTATGAACATATGGCCAAATTATTGTGCGAGGAAATATGCATAGATTGAGAGATGCCCAAGTTTAGGCTTACCTCCAAGTCGTGACAGCAAGAGCAAATGTGATTTTGAGTTAGAGGTGTTACAGATGAGTTGTGATGATCTGGACAGCTTCCCTACACCATATGGAGTGTGTTTGAACACTTGGATTAAATTGAAATAGACTGGATCAGTTTATGGCATCTCAGCTGCAACTTCACTTCAAACTTGTGTGGATGGCAAGTGATTTTGTGAAATTGATGTTTCAGAAGTTATGTGAGTGTTTGATCAGCTCATATGTGATGTATGTGAGGTGTGTGAGTGATTGGTTTGTGCAGAATTGCTCTCAAACTCAAAACCCGATAGCTACCTTGCTAAGAAAGGCATTTTTGCCAAGAGAAAGAGATTTTGAGGAAAGCATCTGTTAGATGGATTTGGTGTACTTAAACTGACCACAATTAAGCTCTATTTATAGTAGAGCAAGTTTGTTTTACAAGGAATAGTGCATGGCAGCTGGTAAGTAGGTTCCCTCAATGTTGGCCAATGGAAATGAAAGTCTCCTCTAGCCATTGACTAGAGGTTAGGGCACAGAGCTTTGGTCCCCTTGGTCTTGGATAAGTCTTGACTGATTTCAGATGAGAATGGCTCAGTCCACGCCACCTTGATGGTTCCATTGAATGCCTCATTCCAAATTTGAAGTCTTGTCCCTATTTTGGCAATTCTAGGTTCAACATGCTATTCTTTGTTCCTTGGACCTTGGAGGCTTGGCTCAGTGATTGTCCCCTTTGGATTCAATCCTCTGAGGTGTCCAAGTGGATTGGAGCAATTGCAATTGGCTGATTTTGGCAAATCGAGCCAAAGTGCAAATTCTGCCTTGCTTTGACAGATTTCAGCAAGGCAACTTGCCAATGTTGTATCTCATGGTGTAGGTTGAATTTGGCAATGTTCTTGGCCATTTTGGAAAGCTCTTACATGATACAACAACTGTTCGAACAAGTTTGGTTTTGATCTCTTTTGATTCCAAGTGAAAAATCCCCCTACATTTGGCAAAAAGTGAAGCAGAATTCTGACTTAGTGAAAATTTCACTAAGTGTTGGAAAAAGTGACATTTTCACTTTTCAGCCACTTTGATCACTCCATAACTCAAAATCCTTAATGAATTGGAATGACTTGTAGTTGAAGTTTTTGTAGGTGATAATGAGGGCTACAAATCCATATTTGGATGAGAAAAAAATGGCCTTGTGGTTTAGGAGTTATGGTCCTCCAAAGTTGGTACCTTTGCCACTTTATTTTTAACTTAGAAAAATTTCTAAGTTTTATGGTTACCCCTTTTACAAGTTATCTCACTTTTCTTGATTTTTCTTGATGAATGATGATTCAAATCATACATTAACATCATTTTAGGGTTAAAAATCCATTTTGGTGAAAAATCTCAAAAAGTCAAAGTTGACTTTTGTGCACAGTTGACTTTTTATCAGATGAATTCCAAACTGTGCAATTCTTCAGGAAATCATGTCCTTGACCTAAATCAAACTTGATGGACATGTTCTATGGGTGTCATAGGGTATATTCAATCATCTATTAGGGTTTGGGAGCATGTCCAGGTCAAAAGTCAAAGTTACAGTTGACTTTTCCCTTAAAACCCTAATTGTGGTGCAGATGAAAATGAAACTTGTTGCTCAAGCTTCTTGGATCAATCCATTGTTCCAAATGGATCAATATGGTATATTAAAAACCCTCAAATCATCTCTTGAGGTCTTGGCTCATGGTTTGTCCCAAAAGTCAACTTAGGGGTGAATTAGGTCAAGAAACCCTAATTCCTGATTTTTGATGAATGCATCCCCTGAGGCAAAATTGACTTGATGCATGGGTTCATGAGGTTCCATGAAGCATATTAGGTCATGTTTTGGATCATTGCCTTGTGCCCAGATGAATATTTCCATCTGGAGGCCCTGGTCGACCAAAACCCTAATTTGGTGACACTGTCGATCTTGAGACTTGATCCACCTAGAAGGGAACAGCCTTGTGCTTAAGCCTTGAAGTGAGAGTCCTTTTTGATCCATTGTGGATGTTTGAGAGATTAGACAAGTTGAAGACTATGTCATTTCTTGATTGATCCTTTGTCTAAAGCTCAGAGAGGGCTTGAAACCCTAATTTTGATTGTATTGGATGCTCACCCATCTTTGGGGAGACTGATGAAGCATAAAGGTACATCCATATTGTGATGATGATTGACACAATGATGGGAAATCTAAGTGGTCAAAATTTGGGGTATTACAAGTCCAATCTTATACCTTTAAGAGATTATCAGGGTCCTTGTATTAAGCCCAAGAGAAGGCATGAGAACTTCTAAGAAGCCGAAGGGTCCTTGTACAACGCCCAAGAGGAGGCGGGGATGCTTTTAGGAAGCCTGTGGGTCCCCAAACCAAGAGAAGTTCAAGAAATGCAATTCACAGAGATGAGATCATTCCAGGAAAGTTCGAGAATTTGGAAGAAACTCAAGAGATGCTATTCACGGAGAATAGATCAACTTTGGGGAGTAGAGTCTCTTTGACAATTTCTAAGGGTGACAGTCTGAGAAAAGGTTCACCGAGAATACTGCCTTTCTCTTTGTTCCATATTGTTTAACCCCAAGAGAAGGGAAGACTGTATCTGGAATCCTACAGGGGATCTAATTTTGTTTGTATTTAAGAGTGACCAACAAGGCTTTACCTAGTGCTAGACGTAGTTGCCGGGGAAAGTGTAACACCCCACTTTCCCATTTTATAAAATATAAGAATATTACAGATAAAATCAGAGTTTTCAACTTTTCCAAGTAGGATGCTACACCAATAAAATCAACATCAAAACTTCTTTTCATTAAATGAAATAAAATAGCGGAAATAATCATTTCATAAATTCACGGCACACTTGCCAACATACTCCAAAACTCCACATTAAACTCGTGGTCCTCAAAAACATTGAATTTAAAAGAGATACATAACAAAATTCATTACAAAATAACAATTAATAAAATCCCCAAAATTCCCGTGTTACGTATAAGAGCGACTCCTACGACTTGAACAGACAACATGCACTCCAAGCAACTCAAGTACCTGGATTATCTGTACTTCCGAAGAAGCACAGACACAACAATAACAAAGGGGTGAGAACTACATTCAATAATAAATGGTGAATAATACATATTAAGGGTAGTTACTCACAGTCAATCACACAATCACATAATCACGACATACTTGTCATTTTCAATTATCATTCAATCAACATGTAATAACAATGCAATGTGACTCAATAAATGACACAATGCATGTGGTACCAATATCACCAAGGTTCATTCAATCGAACCCGGATAAATCACATACACCCCTACTTGGCAATGATTTATCCCACCATACTCCACATTGGAGTTCGGATGAATCACATACACTCCTCCTGAGCAATGATTTATCACCAGCGACACACCATGAATGCACGACATCAATATGCATATAATTCATGTATAATCATAATCATACAATCCCACGATCCTCCTGATCACAATCAATCCATAACACCACAGAAAACACCTCACACGACGTTAATTAGCTAATTACCAATTAATTCACCAAAATTACTAAATCAATTATTGTCACCAATCCTACATTTCTCAAGGTCTGACATCTATCCCCAACCTCTCAAACAAAAAAAAACCACTTCGGAAGCGAAAACGGGAAAGAAATCGCGAAACGGCAAAATTCTGCACTCTCACTGGCCATACGCGTATTGCCCTGTGCCTTACGCGTATTGCCAGTTCGCTCACCAAAACCATACGCGTAATGCCACCCCCTTACGCGTATTGCCCAAGCCTCCATACGCGTACCGTTACGTGTATGGGCAGAGGGCCGTGCTAATCCTCCTTTTGGCCCTCCCACACGCGTAATGACCATATCCATACGCGTATTGTCTTACCTGATACGCGTATGGCCAGATCTATTACGTAAAATTCAATTCTCCCACACCAGTCCGAATTCTGCTACGGGATCCTCACTTTTCCACTCTAATTCAGTCCTAAACTTGTTTCTATATCAGTTTTAGGTCATATTCTTCATCTTACTTCTTTTTACCTATTATTACTAGTCAAAATTATGGTTCTTGGATCTAATTTCGATCACTCAACCTGCACCAAAACTCAGATCTGCAACATTCATATTCATACAGTACCAGCAACACTAAAATATCAAACAATCAGAATCGCAATGATTTAGTTCACACAATATTCATCATAGATTCACATATGCATCACATAATCATAATACAACATACATTTAGACGAATTCCTACGGGGTTAAGGACTCCCCACTACCCCCTTATGATTATACCACCAATATTAAACCCATTCTCCCCCTTTACCTCGAATTTTCTGATCAAATTCCTGCGAAATTGATGAAGATTCTAGCCCTAGCACCCTTGTTATTCCTTGTTCCTCTTCCTATAACTTTGTCTCTTTTCCCAAAATCTGATTATGGCCAATTCTCCCACTAACCCTCACTAATCTCAGCTTAATTACTAAATTGCCCTTAATTCATCCACTAGCCCCTTATCCAATTAATTAAATCAGATTTTTAATTAATAAAAAAAATAATAATAATACTAATAATAATAATAATAATAGTAGTAGTAGTAATAACAATAATAATAATATTAATAATATTCACTTCTATACCACTATAATTGGACATACCCCCATATTAATCCTTATTATCCTATTAACCCTTCGTACTCAGACACCCCCCTAAACAAGGCCAAACAATTGAGAATAAAACACGACGATTAAATAATTTAAATTGGGGTGTTACAACTCTCCCTCCCTTAAATTATTTTCGTCATCGAAAATGTACCTGATGGAAATAGCTCCGGATACGACTCTCGCATCCTGCTCTCCAGCTCCCAGGTTACACTTCCCCCAGCAGCTCCTCCCCAAGCTACTCTCACCAAAGGGATCTCCTTTCCTCTGAGTTGTTTCATCTTGCGATCCTCGATTCTTATCGGCATCGCCACCACTGTAAGATTATCTCTGATTTGCACCTCATCCCTCTGGATAACATGAGATGGATCAGATACATACTTTCGAAGTTGCGACACATGAAACACGTCATGCAAGTTCGAAAGTTCGGGCGGCAACGCCACCCTATAAGCAACTGCACCAACCCTCTGCAAGATCTGATACGATCCAATAAACTTGGGATCCAGCTTCTTTGATTTCAATACACGTCCAACACCGGTCACTGGGTTGACTCTCAAGAACACGTGGTCACCTTCACTGATTTCCAAGTCTTTCTTCCGATTATCATGATAACTCTTCTGTCTACTCTGAGACGTTTTCATCTTCTCGCGGATCATCTGAATTGTCTCAGTAGTCTGTTGCATAATCTCAGGTCCAAGCACCACATTCTCACCAGTCTCATACCAACACAGAGGTGTCCTACACCTCCTACCATACAAAGCTTCGAAAGGTGCCATTCCAATACTCGAATGGTAGCTATTGTTATACGTGAACTCAATCAATGGCAAATGAGTATCCCATGCACCACCTTTCTCCAACACACAGGCTCTCAGCAAATCTTCCAACGACTGAATAGTCCTCTCTGACTGACCATCAGTCTGCGGATGATAAGCCAAGCTCAACTTCAATTTAGAACCCAAGGCTTCCTGCAGGCTCTTCCAAAATTCTGAAGTAAACCTCAGATCTTTATCTGATACTATGCTCGATGGAACACCATGTAACTTCACAATTATCCTGATATAAATCTCCGCCAACTTCGACAATGGAAAACTGATATTAATTGGTATAAAATGTGCAGATTTTGTAAGTCGATCCACCACTACCCAAATAGCATCAAATCCCCTTGCCGTATTTGGCAAACCAGTAACAAAATCCATCGCAATACTGTCCCACTTCCATTCAGGAATCTCTAACGGTTGCATTAATCCCGAAGGCTTCTGGTGCTCCACTTTTGACTTCTGACATGTCAAACAAGCGTAAACAAACTGAGCTATGTCCATCTTCATACCGGACCACCAAAACAACTTCTTTAAGTCATGATACATTTTCGTAGCTCCCGGATAAATACTCAAGCTACTCTGGTGGCTCTCCTCTAAGATCGCTTTCTTTAATTCCGCATTATCCGGTACACAAATTCTGCCCCGAAATCTCAATACCCCAACATTATCTACTTTAAAGTCACTATCAGAATCATTGCTTCCTGCAGGCATCAAGTCCACCAACTTCACATCAAGTTTCTGATTTCTTTAATTACATCCAAAAAGTCATTATTCACCTTCAGCATACCCAATCTAACACTCTCCGGTGTAGTTTCACAAACATACTCAAGTCTCTGAACTGTTCAATCAACTCCATTTCTTTCACCATCAATGTCGACATATGAATTGTCTTCCTACCCAGAGCATCTGCTATAACATTAGCTTTCCCCGGATGGTAGCTCCGATTAAAATCATAATCTTTCAAGAACTCTAACCACCTCCTCTGCCTCATATTCAACTCCTTATGATCGAATAAATATTTTAGACTCTTGTGGTCACTGAATACTTCAAATCTTGATCCATACAAATAATGTCTCTAAATTATCAATACGAAAACTACTGCAGCTAATTCCAGATCATGAGTAGGATAGTTCCTCTCATGCACTCTCAATTGTCGTGAAACATATGCCACCACCTTGCCATCTTGCATTAACACACCGCCTAATCCCATCTTAGATGCATCACAATACACTACAAAAGGATCATTTGGACTTGGTAGAATTAACACTGGTGCTATAGTCAATTTCTTCTTCAGTTCCTCAAAACTTTCCTCACAAGCAGCATCCCAAACAAAAGCTTGATTCTTTCTAGTTAACTGCGTCAACGGTAACGCCAAATTAGAAAACCCTTCAATGAATCTTCTATAGTATCCTGCCAAACCCAAAAAGCTTCTAATCTCCGTTGCTGTCTTCGAAGCTTCCCACTGAAGTACTGCACTTATTTTAGATGGATCCACCGCTATACCATCACTAGAAATAACATGACCCAAGAAACTCACAGTCTTCAACCAGAATTCACACTTCGAGAACTTTGCAAACAATTTATTATCTTTCAACACCTGCAATGCGGTTCTGAAGTGTCCTGCATGATCTTCGTCAGACTTAGAAAAAATTAGTATGTCATCAATGAATATTACAATAAACTGGTCCAGATAAGAGTGGAAGATACAATTCATATACTCCATAAACACACCCGGTGCATTAGACACTCCGAAAGGCATTACTGCATATTCGTAATGTCCGTAGCGAGTTCTGAAAGCAGTCTTCTGAATATTACCTTCCTTTACTCTAATCTGATGGTAACCCGACCTCAAATCAATTTTGTTGAAAACACGAGCTCCTACCAGCTGATCCATTAAGTCATCAATCCTCGGAAGTGGATACTTATTCTTAATGGTCACTTTATTCAACTGACGGTAATCAATGCACAGACGCATACTACCATCCTTCTTTTTCACCAACAACACTGGATCTCCCCACGGCGACACACTTGGTCTAATAAACTTCTTATCGAACAATTCTCCAATCTGAGATTTCAACTCTGCCAATTCTGATGCAGACATCCTGTACGGTGCCATAGAGATAGGTCTGGTACCTGGTACAAGATCAATAGTAAATTCAACTTCCCTTGTCGGAGGCAACTCTGAAATGTCATCTGGAAATACTTCAGGAAATTCATTCAGCACTGGTAACTCATTAACTGAAGTCTTACTTTCAACAGATAACGAGGCAAACACTGCAAACATCTTCGCTTCATCCTCCAACAACGTACTCAACTCCCTGCTAGATAACGAATCTGCCAATGCTTCCTCTTCAGGAGTAAGAAACAATAACGTCTTCCTGAAGCAATCAATATAAACTCGGTTGAACTCCAACCAGTTCATTCCCAAAATAACATCGAGATTACCGAGTGGCAAACAAATCAAGTCCACTTTGAAATCTCTACCAAACATAGTCAGCGGACACTTCAAACACACCAAGGAAGTAACCACAGAACTGATAGATGAAGTTTCAATTGTCATCCTATGATCTAGAGTAGACGACACAATCCCTAGTCTCTTCACACAATCAATAGAAATAAACGAGTGGGTTGCACCCGTGTCAATGATAGCAATAAAAGGAATATCATTAATAAAACAAGTACCTTTGACAGAACGCTCCTCATCGGTGGATTGGGCTCCCACCAAGGCGAACACTTTTCCACTAGCCTGAGCTTTCTTTGGCTTCTCACAGTGAGTGTTGATGTGACCCTTTTCTCCACAGTTATAATAGGTAGGCATAATGGCTTTACAATCAGCTATAACATGACCTGGTTGACCACACTTGAAACACTTCTTCACCTCATTTGGACAGTTATTAGCACGATGACCCGCGCCACCACATCTGAAACACTTGAGAGTATTAGAACCTACTCCTTTCTCCTTTGGTTTCTTCCCCACATCAGTTTTCTGTTTCCCCTTATCTGTTGGAGCACTGTAAGGAGTACCTCCAAACCTCTGCTTACCCTTCTTCTCATTCACAGCCTTGTAATGAGCAATTCTGGCTCTGTTATCATTGTCATAGATTCTGCTTTTGCTTACCAGTTCTGGATAATTTCTTATTTTCTAACACGCAATGCCCAGTTTGATCTCGGGGCGTAGCCCATTCTCAAACTTCAAGCACTTCGAAGTCATAGCTTCTTCAGTATTGTAATGAGCACAATACTGTACCAATTCCTCAAATCGGGCAGCATATTCAACAACTGTCTTATCACCCTGTTTCAGCTCTAGAAATTCAACTTCCTTTGCACTACGAATATCTTCCGGAAAATACTTTTCCATAAACTCAGCTTGAAACACTGTCCAAGTAATCTTAGTACCCGCATCTTCCAATCTCTGAGGCTATTGTCCCACCAGACCTCAGCCTCCCCTTCCAGCATATGAGTACCAAACCGTACCTTCTGAGCATCACTGCATTCCATGGTCCTGAAGATCTTCTCCACAGTCTTCAGCCATTTCTGTGCAGCCTCTGGATCCAAAATACCTCCCTCATATGTAGGCGGCTTATTGCTCTGGAACTGTGCTAAGTCACGAAACTGAGCACCTCAAGCCTGATTGTTGTTCTCTACAGCTTGTGCCATGGCTTGCATAGCAGCAGCAAGAGCAGCATCATTCCTTCCTGCCATACTGGTCAACAATCGACATACGATCATAACACACAATCGACTCCTATTCTAAGGACAGACTCAACTACTACACCTGGCCGAACGGACCGACTTGCTCTGATACCAATTGTAACACCCCACTTTCCCATTTTATAAAATATAAGAATATTACAGATAAAATCAGAGTTTTCAACTTTTACAAGTAGGATGCTACACAAATAAAATCAACATCAAAACTTCTTTTCATTAAATGAAATAAAACAGCAGAAATAATCATTTCATACATTCATGGCACACTTGCCAACATACTCCAAAACTCCACATTAAACTCGTGGTCCTTAAAAACATTGAATTTAAAAGAGATACGTAACAAAATTCATTACAAAATAACAATTAATAAAATCCCCAAAATTCCCGTGTTACGTATCAGAGCGACTCCTACGACTCGAACATGCAACATGCACTCCAAGCAACTCAAGTACCTGGATTATCTGTACTTTCGAAGAAGCACAAACACAAGAACAGCAAAGGGGTGAGAACTACATTCAATAATAAACGGTGAATAATACATATTAAGGGTAGTTACTCACAGTCAATCACACAATCACATAATCACGACATACTTGTCATTTTCAATTATCATTCAATCAACATGTAATAACAATGCAATGTGACTCAACAAATGACACAATGCATGTGGTACCAATATCACCAAGGTTTATTCAATCGAACCCGGATAAATCACATACACCCCTACTTGGCAATGATTTATCCCACCACACTCCACATTGGAGTTCGAATGAATCACATACACTTCTCCTGAGCAATGATTCATCACCACCGACACACCATGAATGCATGACATCAATATGCATATAATTCATGTATAATCATAATCATACAATCCCACGATCCTCCTGATCACAATCAATCCATAACACCATAGAAAACACCTCACACGACGTTAATTAGCTAATTACCAATTAATTCACCAAAATTACTAAATCAATTATTTTGTCACCAATCCTACATTTCTCAAGGTCTGACATCTATCCCCAACCTCTCAAACCAAAAGAAACCACTTCGGACGCGAAAACGGGAAAGAAATAGCGAAACGGAAAAATTCGGCACTCTCACTGGCCATACGCGTATAGCCCTGTGCCTTACGCGTATTGCCAGTTCGCTCACCAAAACCATACGCGTAATGCCACCCCCTTACGCGTATTGTCCAAGCCTCCATACGCGTAACGTTACGCGTATGGGCAGAGGGCCGTGCCAATCCTCCTTTTGGCCCTCCCATACGCGTAATGACCATATTCGTACGCGTATTGCCTTACCTGATACGCGTATGGCCAGATCTATTATGCAAAATTCAATTCTCCCACACCAGTCTGAATTCTGCTACGGGATCCCCACTTTTCCACTCTAATTCAGTCCTAAACTTGTTTCTATATCAGTTTTAGGTCCTATTCTTCATCTTACTTCTTTTTACCTATTATTACTAGTCAAAATTATGGTTCTTGGATCTAATTTCGATCACTCAACCTGCACCAAAACTCATATCTGCAACATTCATATTCATACAGTACCAGCAACACTAAAATATCAAACAATCATAATCGCAATGATTTAGTTCACACAATTTTCATTATAGGTTCACATATGCATCACATAATCATAATACAACATACATTTAGACGAATTCCTACGGGGTTAAGGACTCCCCACTACCCCCTTATGATTATACCACCAATATTAAACCCGTTCTCCCCCCTTACCTCGAATTTTCTGATCAAATTCCTACGAAATTGATGAAGATTCTAGCCCTAACACCCTTGTTCTTCCTTGTTCCTCTTCCTCTAACTTTGTCTCTTTTCCCAAAATCTGATTATGGCTAATTCTCCCACTAACCCTCACTAATCTCAGCTTAATTAATAAATTGCCCTTAATTCATCCACTAGCCCATTATCCAATTAATTAAATCAGATTTTTAATTAATAAAAATAATAATAATACTATTAATAATAATAATAATAATAATAGTAATAACAATAATAATAATATTAATAATATTCACTTCTATACCACTATAATTGGACATACCCCCATATTAATCCTTATTATCCTATTAACATTACCCCTTCGTACTCAGACACCCCCCCTAAACAAGGCCAAACAATTGAGAATAAAACACGACGATTAAATAATTTAAATTGGGGTGTTACAGAAAGCTCTAAATAACTATACTAGTATTACATAGTGGATATCTGACAAGTACATAAAGCATGTGAAAGAAGACTTACAATGAAGCAGCCCCACAATACAGTTATATACATATGAAAACGATAAATGAAAGCGGATAAACACTTACCCGTTGTAGAGCTTCCATGCTGTTTTGTTAGTTGTTCAACAAAGAAAACTTTGATAACAATATTATATTCAAAATCAAAGAAGAAAGTGCTTTGAAAAGTTGTTGGGGCTTACAGCTCAAGGAGAGACCCAGTTGAAAAACAACGATTGCACTGTTATTTTGAAAACTGTATTGGGACTTATACAATGACTGATATCCAAATTTATTTATGTACAAATGTGGGTTGTATCTTACACTCTTTAGAGGCCCAAATATGGGTCTTATAGCTCAAGGAGAAGCCCAGGGTTTTTGTTAAAAAGACGACGATCGTGCCGAACTTTTGGACTATATTGGGACTTATACAATACACTGAGGCCCAAACTATTTTATTTACAAAAGGGTTGGGTCTTACACTCTATTAGAGGCCCAAAGTGTTTCAAAGAAAAGAAATGGGGCTTATAACACGAGGGTAGGCCCAGATGATTTTCGTTTTGAAATGGCGATCGCGCCGAGATTTTTGAAAACGCAGTGGGTCTTATACAATGACTGAGGCCCAAAAATGTTTTGGTTTTCAAAGGAGGGTTGGGTCTTACACTCTATTAGAGGTCCAAAGTGTTTTAAAGAAAGGAAATGAGACTTATAACACGAGGGTAGGCCCAGATGATTTGATTTTTGAACTGGCGATTGCGCCAAGATTTTTCTTTTAACGGAGAGGGACTTATACAATATCGGAGGCCCAAACTATTTTATTTACAAAAGGGTTGGGTCTTACACTCTATTAGAGGCCCAAAGTGTTTTAAAGAAAGGAAATGGGGCTTATAAAACGAGGGTAGGTCCAGATGATTTTCGTTTTGAAATAACGATCGCGCCGAGATTTTTGAAAACGCAGTGGGTCTTATACAATGACTGAGGCCCAAAAATGTTTTGGTTTTCAAAGGAGGGTTGGGTCTTACACTCTATTAGAGGCCCAAAGTGTTTGAAAAAGTTTGATGAAGGTTGAATTAATCAAAACCCTAATTTGTTTTCAAAAATATATTTTAATTGAATAAAAATTCAATTAAAATGATCAAAATTGTTAAACATGTGTTAAAAACAAATTGTGATCTTGGATTAATGTTTCAAAAATCATGTTTTAGTCCACAAAATGATTGGAAACCAATAAAATTTGGATAATCAAGAAGGAAAAAACATTTTATATGTCAAAAAACAAATAAAACATTAATTCTTTGCAAAAATATCAAATATATGAAATAAATAATATTTTTGGTATTTTTTGGTAAAATATAATATTTTAACATTTTTGTGAATTATTAAAAAAAGAATCAACTCAAAATCATTAAAACTCAGAGAGAAATTAATTTTTGAATCAATTAAATAAAGTCACAAAATTCAAATATTCAAATAGTCAAAAAATGGCGCCAAGAACATGCCAAGAACATGCGCCATCCCTCTGTTTCTGCAGATTTGCATTTTCTCTCCAATCTCACTGAATACTTAATGAAATCACACAAACCACATATCAATCTGCTCGTTTTCACCTCACGATCATGTTCATGGTCTTTAATTTCATTTATTTTAAGTGTGGAATAAGAAATCAAAGAGAAACCTCAAGAACCTTAAAATTTGCATGAAGGCTCAGAAATTCCATACACGATTCAAACAAAGCAATTGATTGAGGGTAAACACTCTAGTATGATTATGAACATATGGCAAAATTATTGTGCAGCAAAATATGCATGGATCATAGAGTTAGAAGAGCTCAGGCTTACCTCTTGCAGCTGGTGATCGTGTTTTGTGTTAGAGGTATTGCAAGCTGGTTCCAATGATTTGCACAGCTTCCTTAGGTGCCAATTAATGTGTCTGAATGCTTGGAGTGGTTTGAAACAAGCTGAAACTTGATATGGTACCTCAACTGCACCTCTGTCAAGAACTTGAGCAGTTGGCAAGTGATTTTGTGATTTTGGTGTTACAGATGTTATGTGAGTGTTTGGATCACTTCCATATGATGTTTATGAGGTGTGTGTGTGTGTGTGTGATTGGTTTGGTTGGAATAGCTCTCAAACTCAAAACCCGATAGTGACTTGCCTTAGAAGGCAAAATTGGAAGTGAGAAGGAGATTTTGAGGAAAGCATCTGTTTGATGGCTTTGGTGTACTCAAATTGATCACAATTGAGCTCTATTTATAGTAGAGCAAGTTTGTTTTGGCTGCAATAGTGAATGACAACTGCAGCAGAGGTTTGGCCAATGTTGATCAATGGGAATCCAAGTCTCCTCTAGCCATTGACTAGAGGTTAGAGCACAAAGCTGTGGTTCCCTAGTTCAGATCTTATCCTTAACTCATTCAGTTGGAAATGGTTCAGTCCATGCCACCTTGGTGCATCCATTGAATGCTCCAAAACAAAATTGGAGTCTTGTCCCCCTTTTAAGCATTTCTAGGTTTGGCATGCTACTTTTGGTTCCAAAGACTTGGGAGGCTTATGGATCAGTGCTTGTCCCTCCTTGGTCTCCCCCTGAGGTGTTCAGATGGATAAACTTGTTTGTCATTTGCACAAATTGCTCAAATCGAGCAAAATGACCAAATCTGCCTAGTTATGACAGTTGCAGCAAGGCATTTTGCCACTACCATAACTCTTAGCTCAAATGGAATTTGATGGAGTTCTTGGCCATTTTGGAAAGCTCTCATATGATACAACACATGTGTGATCATAGTTTGTCTTGATACCTATTGGATCCAAGTGAAAAATGCCCCTAATTTTGGAAAAAAAGAAAGACAAATTCTGACTTAGTGAAAATTTCACTAAGTGTTGGAAAAAAGTGACATTTTCACTTTTTGTCATTTTGGTCACTCCATAACTTAAAATCCATGAGGAATTGGAATGAGGTGTAGTTGACACTTTAAAAGTAGGCCATGAGAGCTACAAATCCATCTTTGGATCAGCCCAAATGGTTGCTTGGATCTCAAGTTATGATCCTTGGAAGTTGGCACCCTAGCCACTTTGTTCCATAACTTAGAAAATTTATAAGTTTTTTTATGGTTACCCCTTTTACAAGTTATCCCACTTTCTTTGATTTTTCTTGATGAATGTTGATTCAAATCACACATTAACATCATTTTAGGGTTAGGGAACCATAATTGATAAAAAAATCAAAAAGTCAAACTTTGACTTTTGGGCACAGTTGACTTTTTATCAGATGAATTCCAAACCGTGCGATCCTCTATGAAATCAAGTCTTTGACCTAAATCAAACTTGATGGATTGATTTCATAGGTTTTATAGGGTGTATTAAATCATGTCCCAAGGTTTGGGAGTATGTCTTGGTCAAAAGTCAAAGGCACAATTGACTTTTTCCGCGAAACCCTAACTGTGGTCCTGATGAACTTGAAACTTGGGAATCAAGCTTCTTGGATCAATCCATTGTTGCAAATGGATCAATGTTGTGTATTAGAGACCCTCAAATCATGTCTTGAGGTCTTGGCCCATGTTATGTCCCAAAAGTCAATTTAGGGGTGAATTAGGTCAAGAAACCCTAATTCCTGATTTTTAGTGATTGCATCCCCTGAGGCCAAATTGACTTGATGATTGGGTTCATGAGGTCCCATGGAGTATATTATGTTATGTTTTGAAGTATTGGCTCATGCCCAGAGGAAAATTTCCATCTGGAGGCCCTGGTCGACCAAAACCCTAATTTGGTGACACTATCGATTTTGAGGCTTGATCCACCTGGAATGCTGCAACATTGTGCTTAATTCTTGATATGGGAGTCCTCTTGATCCTTTGTGGATGTTTGAGAGCTTAGAAAAGTTGAAGATCACGTCATTCCTTGATTGATCCTTTGTCTAAGAGCTCTGAGAGGGCTTGAAACCCTAATTATTGTTTGTAGTGAATGCTCACCCATCTTTGGGGAGACTGATGAGGCATGATGGTTCATCCATATTGTGATGATGATTTACACAATGATGGGAAATCTTAGTCGTCAAAATTTGGCGTATGACAGTTAACCATTTTCTAAAAAGTTATATGCGAAGCACTAGATGAACCAGTGTTCGTGATACCACTTGTTAGGCGATGGCAATTGATCTAGAAGGGGGTTGAATAGATCACTACTTTTTAAACAGAGTCGGCACTTAAAAAATGTGTGTTTTAAAACGTTTGCGGAAGCGGCCAAGGAACTATGTCGTATAAATGAACCGTTATCGAAAAGATCGGATATGCGATAAGCCAAATGGAATAACAAGCTCATTGAGAATTCGAATCACTAATTTGAGTATTAATCAATACAATTAAATTCACTTAAGTTTGTGCAATTTCCAATGACTTATAAAAAGTAAACAAAAATTGACAATTTCACAAACAGCTTGCTAGCGATCAATTTATCAAACACTTGGTGTGCAAAACACCCCAAGTGTTAATTTCTATGTAAATGTAGTGCATAATTTTTCCAATTACAATCAAAGTGATTGTAATGAGTTTTCAAACCAGATTTTCAGCACTACACTATAACAGAATTTTATCGATAAATTGATTTTGCACAAACGTAAACAGTTCAAAAATTAAAGAGATAAGGAAAGAGAGAACAACACCGAATTTGTTTAGGCATATCCCCTTTCGTCCTTGCTTCGGGTACGTCTGCCTCCAATTCTAAAACTATAATTGAGATATGTATTATCTTGTTGCAAATGTTTTTACAAGAGAAGCTCTAATCACCACACACTCAAGAATACTTGTTGATGTTGATATTATGCCTTCTCTCCCCTTGATTCAAGTCGAATCAAGTGCCTCGAACATGTTGAATAAACCTATGTTTACTGCTACTAGATTGAATGAACCCACCGGTCTTCAATCACCTTCGCTCGGCTGATTTCAATCACACACAGTTTGAACCCAAATCTTTCTTGCACAATCCTCCGATTATTGCTACTAGATTGAACGAACCCGCTGTTCTTCAATCACCTTCGTTCAACTGAATCTATGAAGCAAAGATTTGTCCAAAAACCCCCAAATCCTCACGATCTTGGAGTACAAAATCCTAACGGTTTTATTCGAAGAAAAATCCACCGAATCTCTACCAAAAAACAAGATTACAACCAATCCTATATTTGGACGTTATCACTCTTGATCAAGCACAACAATAAAAAAAGATGATTATGTGTGATTTTTGATGAATGCAAGATGAGAGTGAAGATGAAGAGCAAAAGGTGTATATTTTCAAATTTCTTCTCATTGTGAAAAATGGTGCAAATGATTATTTATATGAGAATTAATGAATGCAAGAAAAGATGACTTTGGAAGCACAAAATGACTTAATTTTGAGTGCAAACGAGCGATGAGTCGACCTATGCAGAGCTATGAGTCGGCCAATAAGTGGCAGAATGCACCAAATGAAAAAACATTATATGAGTCGACTCGTAGGTGGCAGAATGCACCAAATGAAAAACATTACAACATGAGTCGACCTACAGAAGGTATGAGTCGACTCATAGAGGACATAATGCTCCAAAGAATTTCCTTCATCATGATTCAACCTATACTGTGAGTGAGTCGACCTATACACATGAAAAATGCCAAAAACATTATTTTTGATAAGAAGTATGATTCTAAATGTCTCCTACATGTTTTAGGTATGAGTTTAAACATTATGAAGCATGAATGCATGGCTTAGATAGAGTGATACCATCCAAACTACACAATAACTAAACTTCCTAGTTTTGACATCATTAAAACACGCAAAGGTATAATGATAAGGAACCTTTCCCTCACAATCTCCCCAGAAGTCGGTGTTGCTGTAATAAAGTTTGGTGCCCATGTTGTCGTAGTTGGATGGTGTTGGTTAGGTTACGTGTGGGCGGACTTGTTGGTTGAATTAGGGCATTGAATGGTTTTGGAAATTAAGCAATGGTTTTTGTGGTGTTTGAAAGGTTGTGTGATAAGCCATAACTCGTTAACTATTTGTTACGTGAGAATCTATAACCTACCTTTGATTTTTACATAAGAAACCATAAGTTTATCATTACCATTATGTGATAAATTGGAATGTTTTCCTTTTGTTACGTGAGAATCCATAACCTTATCATGTTTGTTACATGAGAACCCGTAACATATCACTTATGTTATGTCAAACTTTCAAAACCTAACTTTGTTTCCCCAGTAAGTATTTTTTTCACCTTACCTCATTTAACCCCCAACAGATCTATTTTACTAATTATCTCAATAATTCCCAAAGAGTCGACATTTCATATCCATAGCAAACTCATAGTATCCCACATCATATCATTTCATTGCATCCATGAACAAATTTCTGGTCTTACAAGAACCACTACCCGTGAATCGTAAACGAATTGAAGTTGTCGATGAACAGTGGTTACACCGCCAAAACGTCATTGCTTGCGATGCGTTTGCAAGTAGGTTGAGAGATATGTTTATTTCATGTATTCTTTTTGTTGTGACTGTGATTTTGTTGTATATCCATACTTGTTTGTTTCTTTGTTTCTAATTAAATTATATTTTACAACACATATTTGAGCCTAATCCCCCCAAAATTAATTTTAAACTATTTTCAACCAGCTATATAGCTCTTTTTATATTGACTTTAGTTAGACTATGATTATGGATACCAATTTTAGTTAGAATCATAAAGTTGTGTGAATGTGTACTATTAAGGTTGCACTTATTAGAATTTTGTTTGAAATAGTAATTTATTCTTGATATTATTAGTGAAGATGTTTAGTTATGCTGGGTGAGCTTATACTTATATTATATTAAAGATGTTGACACAATCTTTTCACGTTTTAGATATCATGATTTAGTCTACCTACTCATATTTATGGTGTATTGGTTCTGGTGGTAGCAATAAGGATTTTTTTATAACATTAATAGAGTTAGAATTTAGTTTTATTATTTTTTTATTTTTTATTTTTATGATAATGCTATAAATTATGGATGGAATTTTATATTTTTTTAAATATTCACAATTTACGGCGGTTTCAAAACCACCGCAATTTATCTTCAAAATAAAATTAGTTGACAGGTTTGGAACTGTCGTAGTTATAATTTGGCGGCGGTTTAGAATCGCCGCAACTATGTACGACGATTGGTACAACGGTTTTCTGAACCATAGTAAAACAACCCCATGACACACACTTTTATGACGGTTGAGAAACTGTCGCGAAACAGATTTTGTGACAGTTTGAACCATCGTAACCTACCAAAAAAATGTCGTAAATCACTTTTTTCTTTTAGTGTATCCACGATGTGTGAGTCAAGAAAGAGGGAATCTCCACTAACTCCTGAAAGATATATGGTCAATAACCTCCCCTGATAAGAGGGAAGTTGTTTACATCTCGAAGGAAGACCCAAACCTTAAATCCAAAAAGCCTTTATAAATACATCTTCCATGCAGGAAAAGGGATAACTCATTCTTGATACCTCAAAAAGGCAAAATGCTCACTAAAGTCATTCCACCACGACTGACTATAACAACACGCTTGTTCTCAAACCTCATCGCTCATCAGCATAGTTTCTCACTTCACGTGAGGAGGACTCATAAATATCCTCAAAACACCACCATATCGGGCTTCTCGCTGTCGTAGGCAAGCCCTAACCACCATATCGTGTTATAAACCTACTAAGGCCTTTGAGTCTCTCTGGACTTGCATGGGGAACACAGACACCTGTACTTTTTTTGACAAGTATAAAGATCGTTGGATGTTTTGACTTAATTTTATAGGATGCCTGAATATTCAACGTTCCACATTTGGTTACATCTTCCTCTTAGCTAGAAGAGTCATCTCCTAGAAATCTGCCAAATAGACTTTAGTGGCTCCCTTTACCATGTCAGTCAAGTTTGTGACTTGCTTTGAGGCATCGAATCATGCGATTTAACTACAAAATTTTGTCACAGGCCTACAAATCGTTGGGAGCATCTAAAGACCCTTGAAGGTTTATGGTGATAATAATGCAAGTGTGTTATACTCTGACAACAATATGAGTTTTACAAAGTCAAAATTTAGTGATATCAATTATCTTGTTGTGAAAGAAATAGTTCAAGAGAAATAAATTTTGATAAAACATATAGGGACAAACTTAATGTTAGTTGATTCACAAACCAAATACTTAACACCAAAGGCTCACGTGTCTTGATTTTGAGATTGCTTTAAATTAATGAGAGTTTTTTTCCTTATTTTTCTACGTTTTATATGCTTTGGTTTTATTTTAGTACAAATTTTGTTATATTTCATTTTCTGCAAAAATAAAATTTACGAGTTACTATTGTTATAACAATATTAAGTTTTTATTATGTACAAATATTTTAATTTTGAATTACACGTAAGGAACTTCAATTTGATCTCAATAAAGACTTCAGTAGAACCAATTGAAAATATGTATGATTTAGATATCATATCAGATGATGAAATTTTCATCTCACTAATCCATATCGATCTATGTCATTAATATACATTAATGTGGTGGTCGTCAGGGTTCCATTACGATATACATCAGTGACTACAGCGGAAGTGGTCCCTTATTGATGTATGAGGTGGACCAAATTATAAATTTGAAATTTAAAGATAATTAACATTCGAATGTGCGCCTAAAAAAACTTTGATATAATTATTAAGATATATTTTTCAAGTGAGAGATTATTGAATTATTTTGTATTTTAATATTATTTAATTATTATATTTCAATTATGAAGATATGTGTTTATATTAATTATATTAGTTATTTATCAAATTAAAAGACTTAATCAATTAAGTGATTAAATGAATTTAAAAAGACTAATTATATTTCTATTTAGAAATTAATTAATTAATATGAGCTTAAATATGAGTGAATGTCAGGATGATCCATTTCTAAATAATGAAAACTCTAATTTTGGTATCACCATATATATAAGTTATGGCCCTCAATATGATGTATGTAAGCAAATAATCTATTCTCCCCATATGAAGAGTATTCAAGAAGACATTCGAAGTATCGGTTGAGAAAAAACTACACACGCCACCAAATGCATGTTTCTTGTCTGTAAACCTCTGTGTTTCCAGATTACTGCCAAAATATTTTTTAAATAGATGCAAGTATTCCTAAAGATTAACCTGTGGGTCCTTTAATTTTATACAAGCTTGTGTGATTATTTGATTTTTGCACTAAAGTATATGTTGTAATGTATTAAGCATATATATGTAATTAATCATTATTGATTTTATTTCAATAGATATCATTTGTTTAGTGTTCTTGTATGGCCGGATACTTTACTCATGGTCCAATAACATATGTAACCCAATAACACACAACCCAATACTGAACTGATAAATCTAAAAGTTCGTTGAAATTAGTATGTTGTGCCAATGACATAGGATAAATATGCTCTACCTTCGACTATAAACTTTGAAGACTTAGGACCTCAAGAACAAGTATGAACAAGCCTTAGAAAAATACTTGTTTTGGAAAAATGATTGAAGGATTGTCAAACAACATAATCAAATATACTTTAACACCTGTTTATTTGGATAAGGATCATACATTATAAGGTTATAGGCACTTAGAAACCATATGAACCTTTTATAAAATGAGCAGTAAAATATCAAATCAAGGTACACACACTTTTTACATAAAATAATTCTTGTATCAAATAAAAATTTACTTTGACGTCGGAGTGCTTGCAGATACCACCCTCATCAAAGAGACATGTCACAAGCAATATAAATTTTGAAACTACCCACATTTGACCAACTCCTCCATTACGTGAACGACTCGTTTCGAGAATGATCAAATAGATAATTTATCTCATGTAGAAACAAATAAATCCATTTTAAAAGGAAAACTAAACCAAATGTAGGCCCTTTACACTTAAACTTTTGTACTCCAAGTAAAATTCTAAAGTCAAAATTCAAAGCAGACAAAAAACAAGAACAAAATAGAGCATGTAATTTCAAAGATTTTTAGGATCACAAGGAGTAAGTAAAATCTTCATTCTAAGCTTAAAGTAATATGGTGTTAGTGAATAATTTTTGTGACAATTAAAGTAATTAAGAAGACAGTTTACCAAATAGTACATCATAAGCAGCAAGATTCTCATAGGATAAAATTGTCTCAACTCTCAAGTGTTTAGGGTAATTATTTACACTCAAAGTACATCATAAAAATTAGCACTACCATAAACTTGAAAAAACTCTAACATCCACACTTGAAATACATGTACACAAAGATCAAAAGGGTTTTATCCATGTTGTAACGAGGCCAAGGTAAGGGTAAGATAATTTCTAAGGAGTACTAGGCTAAAATTTAAAGGGATAAAAGAAAATTGAAAGAAATTGCGGGAGTTAAACTAAAATTTCATCCATTTTCCAAATAAAAACTTTGAAATCATTTTCTCTTTTTCTATCTTCTTTCTTTTTTTAGAAGGAACGGGAACATGAAAGTAATATGAATTGTCATCATTCTTTTCCATTTTTTTCATTATTTTCTTTTTCAATTCTTTCTATCTTTTTTGCTTTTCTCCCAACTTTTGAAATAACACAAATATATTAATTTAACCACACACAACTCCAAACAAGACTATTTAAACCCTTTTAAATATATGGTAATAACATTGTTTTTCACCTTTTGGCCTATAATGAATTTCAAACAAAGAATATGATAAATAGGCTCAAGGGGGTTTCAAATAAGGGATGATATTTTAAAGGTTGTCTTTTTGGCTAAGTGGCTAAAAATAAAACATAAATAACTTGCTTTTATCATATCAATGTGCACAAGTAAACAAACAGTTTCAAAAAGAGTCAGATTAAGTTCTAAAGACTATCAAACATGAGTGAAATTACACAAGAAAGAAAGAGATGAATTTTTTTAATGTTATCCATTATTATGCTCAAAATCTCACAAAGGGTATTGATCAACTACAAATGATGCACAATTCAGAATTTAGTCCAACTTATCATACTAAGTGTTATAAAAATTGATACCTTGAAACAAAATATTAACGGTTTCTTTATGGGCAAGAAACACCTAGGGTTAGGGTTAACAAGGAAAAACAACTACAACCCTATTAGGGTTCACAAAGGAAGAGAAAAGAGTAAGAAGAATAGAGAATTGGTTAAATCTGTTTTACTATTTACTTTCTCAATAAGGTTCAAATAGGGTTCAAAGATTACAAGTGAATACCAATAATTAACCTATCTAAACCTAATAAGATTTTGTCACACTTAGGAAGAGAGAGTAGTATGTTATTTATAATAAACCTAACATACTAAACTAATGGGCTTTTTAACAATTACCCATTACAAGCTAACTTATGGTACAAGCTAACTTAAACAATTGGATCCATAACACAAGGCCCAATTCGATCTTCTACATACTAGAACACAATTCGACTACAACATGTAGGTTTTTGACAACAGGATGTGAACGGACTTCGACGACATGCTAAAACTAGAGTTCAATCCAATATCTCATAAATCTCCACCTTGGATCTAACTCTATATCCTCAAGAAATAACTAGTTTTCTTCATGCAGCTTTATCAACTGCATATAGTGGAAAAACTTGCAACTAGGCAACGTCTTGGTGATCATATCAGCAGTATTATGATATGTCGAAACTTTCAGCACTTAGAATTCTCCATGCTCGATTACCTCTTTGATGAAATGCAGCCTCACATCAATGTGCTTGGTTCGCTCATGATAGGCTGAATTCTTCGACAGGTGTATTGCACTTTGACTATCACATTTAACAGTGATAACTGGACCTTGAAGTTTCAGCTCCTTTGCAAAACCTTTAAGCCACAATGCTTCCTTTACAACTTCAGCTAGGGCGATATATTCCGCTTCAGTGGTTGATAAGGCAACAACCTTCTGAAGTGTTGCTTTCCAACTGATTGTTGTCTCAAACATAGTGAACACATATCCATAAATAGATTTTCTGGAATCCATACAACTTGCATAATAAGAGTCGACATATCCTTCGATTGCTGATTTACTATCTTCACCTAAGGCTCCACCATAAATTAGGACTCTATTCAGAGACCCATTTATGTACCTTAAAATCCACTTCAATGCTTGCAGTGAGCCTTTCCAGGATTTGTCATGTACCTGCTTACAAGACTTACTGCATATGCTATGTCAGGTCTAGTACAAACCATAGCATACATCAAAGAATCCACTATATTAACATATGGAATGCTATTCATATAAGCTCTTTCGACATCAGTACTGGGACACTGATCTATACTCAGCTTGAATTGAGGGTTTGTCAGAGTCACAACAGGCTTTGAATTCGACATACCATACTTTTCGAGAATCTTCCGTAGGTATGCCTCTTGAGATAAGCATAATTTCGTCTGCTTTCTATCTCTTCGGATATCAATCCCAAGTATCCTGGACGCAGCTCCCAGATCCTTCATGTCAAACTCCTTATTGAGTTCAACCTTCACCCTCATTACATCTTCGACATTGTTGCTTGCTATTAGAATATCATCCATATAAAGCAACAAAATAACAAATGAATTACCAGGTCGAAATCTGAAGTAAACACAATGGTCGAACTGACTTCTAATGAAACTTATGCGTGCCATGAACTTGTCGAAACTTATATTCCACTATCGAGGAGATTGTTTCAGTCCATATAAAGATATCTTCAGTTTGCACACATAATCTTCCTTCCTCTTTTCGACATACCCTTCAGGTTGCCTCATTAGGATTGTTTCATCTAGATCACCATACAAGAACGCAGTCTTCACATCCATCTGTTCCAGTTCAAGGTCGAACTGTGCCACCATGGCAAGAAACATTTTAATGGACTTGTGCTCCACAATAGGAGAAAACACATCATTGAAGTCGACACCTTCTTTCTGAGTGAACCCCCTAACGACCAATCTTGCCTTGTATCTCTTTGACGCCACTCCTTCGATTCCTTCCTTAACTTTAAAAATCCATTTACAACTGACTAACCTGGCTCCAACAGGTTTCTTGATCAGTTCCCATGTGTTGTTGTCATGAAGAGATTTCATCTCATCATCCATGGCCTTCAGCCATTCAGTCTTCTTTCGACTCCTCATAACTTCCTTATAGTCTCTAGGTTCTTCGTCGAGAGCCTCACTTGCAGAGATTAAGACTTAAGCTATAAGATCTGCATACCCAAGTCTCTGAGGTGGCTTGATGAATCTCTCGACCTGTCTCTTGCTAGCAGGTAGTCATTATCAGTCTCCTCATCTTCGACATCATCTTTTGCTTCTTCTTCGACTTCATTTGGAATACATAATTCAGCATCAACATGCTCCACCTCAACAGGAATCTCTCCTTGTTCCAGCTCTTCGTCAGCATCATCAGTTTTCTTGAAAGCCATCTCAGCTTCATTGAAAACTACATCTCGACTGGTGATACACCTCCTGTGACCTGGCTTTAAGCACCATAGCCTATAAGCTTTGACTCCTTCAGGGTATCCCATGAACATGCATTTCAGAGCTCTAGGTTTGACCTTGTCTTGCCTAATATGAGCATAGGCCACACAACCAAATACTCTCAGTCTATCGAGACTAGGTGGATGTCCCGACCAAACTTCTTCAGGTGTCTTCATTCCCAAGGCAGTCGAGGGACATCTTTTTATTAGATAAGCTATTGTCAAAACAGCTTCCGCCCAAAACACCTTCTTCAATCCAGCACTAACCAACATGCATCTAACCCTTTCAAGGATTGTTTGATTGAATCTCTCAGCTAAGCCATTTTGTTAAGGAGTACCTGCTACAGTCTTATGCCTTGCAATCCCAGACTCAACACAGTAACTGTCAAACGCTTCATTGCAGAACTCAAGACCATTGTCGGTTCTCAACCTCTTAACCTTTATGCCAGTTTGAGTTTCGACCAGAACCTTCCAACTTTTGAAATTATCAAAAGTTCCATCCTTCATCTTCTGAATGAATACCCATAACTTTCTAGAATAGTCATCAACGATGGATAGAAAAATACCTTGCACCTGAGTGTGAAGGATTCCTTGCAGGCCCCCAAAGATCAGCATGAATGTAATCCAGGAATCCATTTGTTCTTTGCTTACCTTTGTTAAACTTTGTCCTACAGGATTTACCAAATACGCAAGATTCACAAAACTCCAACTTTTCGACTTTGTCACCACCTAGCAGGTTCTGCTTCCCCAATTCGACCATTCCTCTTTCGCTGACATGGCCCAATCTCATGTGCCATAATTCTGTTTTCGACACAAGTTTCATGGATGTAATATTTGTCGAACCAATTACAACCTTAGCCTCAAGGGTATACAAGCCTTGTTTCTTCACTCCTCTCAAGACTTCCTTCGACCCCTTCATGACTCTTAGGATACTTTTCTCTCCTTGGAAAACATATCCCTTCCTGTTGAATTCACCAAGAGAAATTAAATTTCTCTTCAAATCAGGTACATACCTGACTTCAGTCAATAACCTTATTGACTCATCATGGAGCTTGAATCTCACATATCCAATACCTACAATTTTGCAAGATTTTTTGTTTCCCAGCAGCACCGATCCACCATCTTGATCACATAGCTCCTCGAACAATTCTCTGTTTGGAGTCATGTGCCAAGTGCAACCTGAATCCATAATCCACTATTTTCTTGAGTCGCCGCTTGAAACTACAAGGACATCAGATGGGTCGAAGTCATCTTGAATAATGGATGCGTTGCCATTATCCTTACCTCCATGATCTTTTACGCGTTCAGGGCACACCTTTCTTGTGTGACCCTCCTTCTTACAATTATAACATCGAATACCAGATGTTTCACCACTATAAGACTTCTGCTGACTTTAACTTTTCTTCTTGTCGAACTTACCATACTTTCACAAGAATTTTCCCTTAACGGCCAAACCTTCACCAACCGTTGAAGGTTTATGCTCCTTTCGTTCGTTCAGGTCCTTAGAATACAAAGCTGATTGAACTTCTTCAAAGCTCAGGGACTCTCTTCCATACAAGAGAGTTTCTTTGAAGTGAGCATGTGTTCTAAGCAAAGCACACAACAACAACAGTGCTTGATCTTCGTCATCGATCTTCACATCAATATTTTCAAGATCAAGAATCATCTTGTTAAACATATCCAACTGCCCAGCCAAAATTTTGTCTTCACTCATCTTGAATGAGTACAAAGCTTGCTTCAGGTAGAGTCGATTCACCAGAGATTTGGTCATGTACAAACTTTCAAGTTTCAACCATAACCCCGATGCCGTAGTTTTCTTTGATACCTGTCGAAGAACCTTATCACCAAGGCTAAACAATATTGCGATGTGGGCTTTCTCTATCATGGCCATTTTTTCTTTTACTGTTAATGCAGCATCCATGATTGCCTATCCCTTCAACGTTTCCAAACAACCCTGCTGAACCAGTAAGGCTTTCATCTTCAAGCGCCTCAGACCGAAATCGTTCACTCCGGCGAACTTTTCAATCTCATACTTTGTTGAAGACATCTTCTCCACGCTCAGCGCACCAATTTGTTGTGAAAAACGATACCTTAATAACAAAGTATATTTGGTTTCTTGAACACCAAGAAATCCACAAGGGTAGAAAAGAAGGGAAAAACTTGAACAAACAAACGAAACCCTATTAGGGTTCACAAAGGAAAAGAAAAGAGTAAGAAGAATAAAGAATTGGTTAAATCTATTTTACTATTCACTTTCTCAATAGGGTTCAAATAGGGTTCAAAGATTACAAGTGAATACCAACAATTAACCTCTCTAAACCTAATAAGGTTTTGTCACACTTAGGAAGAGAGACTAGTATGCTATTTATAATAAACCTAACATACTAAACTAATGGGCTTTTTAACAATTGCCCATTACAAGCTAACTTAGGGTACAAGGAAACTTAAACAATTGGATCCATAACACAAGGCCCAATTCAATCTCCTACATACTAGAACACAATTCGACTACAGCATATAGGTCTTCGACAACATCATCTGAATGGACTTCGACGACATGCTAAAACTAGAGTTTCTCACACTAAGAATGCACAACAAATCACTCACATAACACCATGAGTCTTTAGTCAAGAGAACAAAAAAATACTCACACTTGCAACCCAAAAACCAAAGAAAAAAGCATGCACTTTTGGTCCCTATAAGTTAGCGAGTTTTTGATTTTGGTCCCTGTAATTTTTTTTGTCTGAGTCCCTATATCTCACTTTTTGCATGCGTTTTAGTCCCTAAAGTCAAAATTCGCACGCAAAAAGTGAGATATAGAGACTTAGACAAAAATAATTTACAAGGACCAAAATAAAAAACTCGCTAACTTACAAGGATCAACAGACTATTTAAGCCAAAATAAAATAACGAATCTAAAAAAAATTGGATATTTTTGAAAATATAAAAATAAAAAAAAAATTCAAATAAAATAGAAAAAAGAAGAATTTGCGAATTTTAGGGTCGAAATCCCTTAGAAGCCTCTTCTAAATAGAGTACTGATTTTTTCCTGATTTTTTGGAAAAAATTCAGAGCAATTCGGAACGTAGCTTTAAAGTCACCTGATTGACTGAGATACTTACCACTATAGTGCAACACTGAAAATCAACAATAAAAACAAAAGAAACAAAAAAACATTCTAACAAGACTCTACACTATGTTTCTAAAATTGGCTAATATCAACAGAGAGTTCCCATCAACAGTGTCATTTGATCTGATTTCGAACACGTGTCAAAAATGGGTTTAAAGAGATGTAGTAAACGGAAGCGACACTTGAGTCGTATCACAATGACTCTTGATTATTTTAATCAACCGATTGAAATTGCGGGGTTTAAGGTTTTCGATTATGATACTGATTAAAAGAAACTGATTACGAATAAAATAAACAGACTAATCTACTGTTTCGATTTCCCAACTTATCATCGATTAATATAATTCCCAAGCCTTAAGCGGATTTTATTCCCTTTTCGATTACATCATCAATCAACAAACGCAATTGACTCTATGCAGTTTATACTCATATTTTCTGAATTAGGCCAGTAGATTACAGATTTGCACTAATTAACGAAAAAGCTACACTACACGCGATTATGATTAAGGAACATAATTCAATCGAAATAAATCAACACATATTCTGTAGAACTTGAATTAAGCATACAAGACATATATCATAATATTGAATGGCAAAATAAATTTGATTGGAATTTATAAAACCTCAAAGTATCAGTGGAAACCAAATACATCAGATCAACTGTGTGAAATTTAGCTCTCCATAGAATTTGTGGCCGTCTAATAAAGTTTCGTGAATAGTGAATGAAAGAAAACAAATTTGTGAATATGCTTAAATGATAAAAGGGAAATTGGGCCCTAATAGCATTCGGCCCGAAAAACATAAAAATCGGTCCAAAACTAATTATTTTATTAAGTCTAGAGATAAAACGAATTATTCGACCCTTCTGCACTCCGAATTAGCTTATGACTTCTACACAAAATTTGTAGTCTATCCTCTCAAATTTCTAACGCATATTAGAACGCGTCCAACAACATCTTGTAGCTCAAGTCATGACATGCACAGAGAAAAAGTGTCAAATTACCGCTTATTCAAAAAATAAATAGCCGAATTAAAATAAAAGCATAAATAAACTAAAATTAGGAGACACACTCAAAACAGTAAAATAAAAGCAACAAGTCATAAAAAAATCCCTTAACATAAAGTAAAATGTGGTGTATTATAATACATTGATTAGTATGACACAACGTACATCCAACAATACCCCCTGCAATGTAAACGAGAGTCGCTTTAGCCCTCTGTAAAAGATTTTTTATTTCCCCCTCGTAATACCAAGATTTCCTCTGTAAGGCCATCGTGTGCACTATTTCAGCCCATATTCCATTTATTAGTGACTTGGTAGTCTTGGTGGAGTTTTATTTAATTTTTTATTGTGTTTGAGCTTCATAAACACCAAATGTAATTCTTACTCAACCGATGTGGGACAATAGAACACAATAACATGACAACCACCTGCTCATTAAAAAAATCCAACTGACCAGTTCAGCGTAGACGAAGGTGTCACAAGGTGGAGTGGTCATACACATCCAAGGTGTGAGCTCCATACGCTATTTTTCGTTAGTAAATCCAACTCCAAATTAGCTCATATAAGCCCCAACTTAGATTCTGGGTGTCTTGAGAGTTATACCATTCAACTTGTTTTTATTATCGCTTAGTGATTGATTAGAACAACATGAACTTGGAAATGGGTACTTTCTGTCTTTCATTTTCACATGTTGTAATAACTATTCATGTATTTTGTTGAATTTGACTGTAGTTTGAAATGATGAAGAGTTTCCTAAAACCAATATTGGGTGGAAATATGATTGATGCTAGTTGTGGAAGTGGATTCTTTTCAAGATTATTTGCAAAAAATGGACTTTTTCTATGGTTGTGGCTATGGACTACTCAGAGAACATGTTGAGGCAATGTTATGGGTTTGTTCAGCAAGAAGATAACTTTCCAAAAGAGTACACAAATAATCATTAATTAATATTTGGATTTTTTTTACAAAAACACTAGTATTCAATTTGTTTGAATATTTTTGGAAATGGTTTGTGACAAATAGTTTAACCATGGAATCCCAAAAGGTTTATGTAGTATTGTATCGGCAACTATGAAGAACATGTTTCATGCTTTTAATGATGATAAACAATTTTGATTATAAACTGCTTATGTAATGTTAACATACTATTTGAATAGTGCTTTTGTATTGTTTTGTCATATGGTTATGAGTATCATCATTCCGTTTAGCATGTTTCAGAACCTTTCCTCCGGCTAACCATGACTTGATTTTACAGGTAGCTGAAATAAGCCGTGTTTTACGACTTGAATGTGTCTTTGTTGCAATCACATATATACTGAATGGCCCTTTTAGTGCTTCCCCATTTCTAACTACATTGCGCTGGATATACAACTTTTGTCCATATTTAGCATGCTTGTTTGAATTAATAACCAGAGTGAGAGTAACTAAAACTACACTCTTGCACTTAACCTGTTTGATATATTGTTTGTTCACATGAGGAAGAAAGTTAGTTATCATGTTGATGACAACAACACAACAATTATCATCAGTGATACCTTCATGTTAAGGACAACAACAACAACAATTCTCATCAGATGGAAAAGAAGTTGTCCCACATCGTTTGATTGTGGAAAAAATTTAGTGTTTATATTTGTGCATTAGATTTGCCAATGAAGAGATACATGGACCAAAAAGGCTAGGTCCAATATATTCTTTTAAATTTTTTATTAATTAATTTGAAAAAAATAGAATTAAAAAAAATACAAAAATAAATAAATAAAACTTAAAATAAAAAAAAATAAATATTTTTTATTTAAAATCCACATGGAATTAAAAAATAAAAAATAAAAAATAAAATTAAATGACACATAAACAAGCCACATCAGTAAATAGTGCACTCAGGGGTTATAGACAAGAAATCTTCACATTACAAGAAGGGAATAAAAAAAAATCTTTTATGGGGTGTAAAACAAATCTCGCTTACATTGCAGGTAGAGCTGTCAAAATGGACTAGCCCATATGGGTCGACTCGTTTGACCCGAAAAATTATAGGGTTTGGGCCTTAAAATTAAAGCCCGTATTTTTCAAGGTTTTTTTTTTTATCTCAAACTTAAAAAGTCCGCTACCCATTAGGACTAGCTCATATGGATCGTGGGTAAACCATTAGGATCGCATAACTCTAAATTATTTAAAAAAAAATATTAATTATCTTAGTCCAAAATAACACATTACTTTTTCTTTTATGTTAAATACATTATAGTATTTATAAAAGATAATATAGTATTTAAAAATGTATTATGTTTAAAATAATGTAAATTTTAATTTCATTTATAATAAATATTATGGAATTTTTATTTTTATTTTTTACTAAAAAAGTATGTTTAGAATTGGATAGTCCGAAGTCTATCTAAGGTCGGACTCGAGTAGTAATTTTTGAGTCCATATTATAATAAAAAAAAATTTGGCCCAACCTTAAAAAACTAAGACCTATCAGGACCAATCCGTTTAGAGTCGGATAGTTAATTTTAACAACTCTAATCACAGGAGTGCCATATATTTACCCCTAAATTTAAAATTTTATAGCTCACAATGTTTTGGCTACTAGGATGATTTTGCATATAAATATTCATTGTATATTTTATTTTCAACATACACAATTTTTTAGAAAAAATTGACATAAAAAATAAAGACAATCATAACATAGTGACATAACGTGACAACTTAAAAACAATACCTCAACACTTTTACTCAAGAGTATAAAATTACATCGGAGTGTAAGATAAAAGAAAAGAAAATCAAATACAAAATTTAAATACTTTTAGCTGATATATTTATAATGAAAAACATGAATCCATTATACAGTTCTGGACTCTCTCATTCTTTACAAAAAGAAAACAATGTGATATTATTACAATGTGATATTATTTGAAGATGCATATTTTCTATACTTATAGATTCATTAGTTTAGTAGCTAGTATAGTTAACATCCTTTAAGAGTTAAGAAATACACAATGGAGAGACATAATTTATTCTTGGGCATTATCCTTTGAAGCATAAGAGAAAATCACATTTTAAAACTATTTGTTGAATCGCCTAACTTTAAAATTATATAATATCCTAATGAGTTTAGAACAACAAAACACAATGAAAACATTGTATGATTTTGTTTAGTTAAAATCTTACAAAATGAAAAATCACTTAAACAACTGCAAAAGTAAATAAATAATGAACAAATAAAAATACAAACATGAGTGTCAAATGTTATTAGAGTTGATTCTAAAATATTCTTAACAAATAAACTAAAGCCAATAAGACACAACAACCTAACATAACCATAACAAAAATACCTAACACTAAGATAACATGTTGATCACTCCTCAACTTCTACAACTTCTGCTTCGGTTTCATCTTCACTTTCCAACTCATCGTCTACCCATAAAACAATGCCAAAAATTCACATGAGTAATTATCACAATCATCTATATAAAATGAATCGAGTCTCATAATTTAAATGCAATCATAATTAACTAACCCTAATTACTCTTATAATTAGTTCATCACACAATCACAATTCCTGTAATTTCAGTTATCATTCAACCTTTTGATTTCACTAAACCAATATCCAATCTTGAAAAGCACAAAACATTAAAAACAGAGAAACTCTCAATTCTCAATTTTCTAACATGAATGAAACAAAAACAGAGTAAACAATGAAACCGTTACGTTAGGGGTAATTCCAAATTCCAAAATCCAAAATCCAAACCGAACAATGAAATCGCTATTCACCTGATGCAAAGAGTTCAAGTTGTGCAGTACTTTCCTGATCAATAACATCAAGAAAAACAGGATCAACAGTAACATGACTATTCACTCGAACTTTAAAGTTATGGTCCCACCACAAAACTCTAGCGGTGCCAGCAATATCCACCGCCGCATCCAGTATCATCTCCCGTTTAGCCACATCCGCCACAACACGTCCGGCGTGTTTCGCTAGCTTCCGAGCCTTAAGCCGGGCGGGGAGTCGGAGAAGCTGACACGACCGCGGCGGCTGCGAACCGGCTTGAACCGGAGCCGAACCGAGAAGAGAGCCTTCGTAGAAGATAGACATAGTCGTGGAGGAGTAGCTAATCGGAGCTATGTTTGGGTTGGTGACGTGGACGGTGAGGAGAACCTCTGCGTCTATGGCAGGGAGGCTGGGTTTTAAGGAAGTGAAATTGATTGAAATGAGATGGAAGGTTGGGTCTTTTGGTTTTGCGGAGAGGATTGAGGTGGCGGCAACGGCGGAGGCGGCTCCGATTAGTGCTGATGTCCAACTCCATTTTACTCCCTTCTTTTCTTCCATTTTATGAGACTGTGATGGATGTGGATGTGAATGTATGTATGACGGTGTTGTTGTTATATGATGATGGGAGTGATTAAGGAAGGTGAAAAGATTGGATATATTGGGAAAAAGAAAGACAGAAAATATGGACGGAGAAAAGATGGTTGTAAGGATAATGCATTTGAGGTGTTTTTGAGCATGAATGGCACGTGCACTTCGTGGTCAATGTTAAGTTGAAATATACTTACTCCTAAAACTTTACACTTTCCTCTCTTTATAAAACTTTCAATTCAATGTACTGTTTTTTTTTTTTAAATAATTTTTTTATAATTTTTTTTATATCAGTTTGTTATCTCATTCAATTATATTCTTTTTATGAATGATTTTTTAAATTAACTTATATTTTTTCAAAAAATATTCAATGCTACGCTTTAACTTTTATGTTTTTTTTTGGAAATATTACTGTTTGGTACTTTTTTTTCGATTAATTTTAAAATTTATTAATATTTAGTAAAAAAATGAAGAGTTATAAATTTTACAATATTTTAAAACTGGTTGACATAAATAGTACTAAATGAGTAGTAAAAGGTTGAGAGGTTAATGAAGTTTAGGGGTGTTCATTGGTTCGGACAAATCCAAACCAAACTGGAATCCAAACCAAACCATTGTGTTTGGTTCGGGTATTTTTTTAGTTCGGGCAAAAATCGAACCAAACCAATGAAACCCAATGTTAATTGGTTCGGGCAACGGATTTCTAAAATTCTACCCGCGAGCCCGTCTACCCGAACCAATCATAATTAATTAGTATAATATATATCATCATTATCATGGAAACTAGAATGACATATTCAACTTCAAGAAAAAAAAATGAAACGTCATTTGTGATATGCACAACCAATATGGAGAAACAATAAAATTAAGAATTTTATATTATTTTGGAAAATTAGTTGATATAATTTAGGCAAAATATCCTTTTTGGTCCCTTAACTTTAAAAAATGTCATATTGGTCCCTTAACTCTTCAAAACGTCCCATATTAGTCCTTTTCGTCTTATTAGCGACGGAAAAATTCAAAAATCAGTCGCTAAATCCGTCGCTAATAAGACAAAAGGACTAATATGCAATGTTTTGAAGAGTTAAGGGACCAAAATGACACTTTTTAAAGTTAAGGGACCAAAATGAACCCCGAGGTAAAGTTAAAGGACCAAAAATGGTATTTTGCCTATAATTTAATATTTTTAAAAAATATTTTTGCACATTTATTTCTAAT
Source organism: Lathyrus tuberosus (assembly GCA_022829125.1). Lineage (NCBI taxonomy): Eukaryota > Viridiplantae > Streptophyta > Magnoliopsida > Fabales > Fabaceae > Lathyrus > Lathyrus tuberosus. The sequence continues at coordinate 7,608,387 of JALAZF010000103.1, forward strand.
GTACCCGATCAATCCAACCCAAACCAACCCAATGTTTATTGGTTTGGTTCGGTTTGGGCTTTATCACAAAATTGTGTAAATCCAATCCAAACCAATCCATATATTTTTTATCGGTTTGGGTATCGGATTCTCCCAAAACCGAACCAAACTGGCCCGCGAACACCCCTAATGAAGTTGACCGATTTATTTAAAAATATTGCATTTAGTAAACAAAATGGGACGGTGGCAATTTTTCTCTCTCCAAAACACATTGTACACTGGGAATATGTCAGACCAATTAACAGAGACTTACGGTCTAGTCTACATAGGCTCAGGTCAGACCAGACTTTTTCTTAAATAGAAAAGGCCTAGACTTTTTTATAAGTTTATTTAGCTAAAGAGGCTAGGCCACAGGCCGTAAGAAAAGCCTTTTAAGCATATCAGGCTGATCTATTTAAGAAAAAATCAATAAATTTATTATTATTATATTCTATTTTGTACTTTGAATTAAAATACGAAAATAAAACTTAGTTATCTTGCAGAAATTATAAAAATAAGTTGAAAAAACATTATAAATAATGCCATAAGTTGTTGTCATAAGTTTTTCTCATAAGTTATCTTCAACAAATAGTATCACCAAACTTATGCTAATAAAAAAACTTAAACGAGACAATGAAAACAAACATTTAATCTCATTGATTTTTTAATTTGTTAGTCTATTTAACATTAGTTGAATTTCTTATTTACAGATATTCAAATGAAGTAGACTTTTAAATAGGTTAGTAGGCTAATCAGATATTCGAAAAGACCAGACTTAGGCCTAAAAATAAGCCTATGATAAGCTACAGGTCAGGCTTAGTGCAACGCTCCGTTTTTATTTTAATTATTATTTGTGAAATAACTGTGAATTGATGTAATTGATTGTGTGTTTTGGTGTGTTTTCGTTGTGTTTTGTGTACCCGTAGTGAGGGGTAGTGGCCTTAAGAAGTGAGTCTTGGGTGTAGTAGGGGTGTATGGCTAATAGTGTAGAAATTGGTGGTGTGGAGAGTAAAGACTAACTCAATTACTTTAATTTAATATTTGTTAAGCATAGTGTAGAATATATATTTAATTAGAGTTGTGGTGAAAATTATTATTGTTAGAATTATTTCATGAGTGGAAGTGATAATAATAATATAATGAAAATAAAATAAATATAATAAGTTGGAATATTAGAAGTGTGGAGAGTGGAAGGGTAATGTAGTAAATTCGTAGGAATAAGTAAGGGTAAAAGAGGCGAAACATATTTAGGGGTATGTAAAGAGTGGGGAATGAAAGTTATTCTCATTATACGTAAAAGTGAAAGAAAGTTGAAGAGCTAAAGGGAGAAAGAGGGAGAAGAGGCTAGGGCAAGAAGAAGGAGAGGAACCCATTGAGGAAGAGGGAAGCTCATCAATACAAGGTAAGGGTGAGATTTCTTTAATCACTCAAGGGTTAGATGATGTAGGTATGTGGGTAGGAATCATTAGGTTGATGCCATGGATTGTTGTTTGTGGATTGTTTGGGGGTTTTGTGGAAGAATCTATAACTAAAAATGTTTGGAATTGGTGAAATTGTTGTATTCAAAGTGTTGTGATTGTTGTGAATAATGTATATGTGATATAAACGGGTTTTGATGACTTAAACTGGGGTTATTGGGGTTAAAAATGCAATTTAAGGGTGTGAAATCGCAGTGGGAGAAGTTCTGTCATCGCAGGCATTTTTGGCTGAATCGCAGAGCCCGCTTAGTCCGCTCTAGCCTGCTTAGCGCGGTCCCCTCGGGCAGCTCATTTTAAAATTTTCGAAAATTCATAACTTTTGACTCGTAAATCCGTTTGGGTCGCCGTTCGAATCGTTGGAAAGCTGGCTTTATGTACTTAATGTTAAAATTATTTTCAATGATAAATTTCCAACTATTCGACGCGCCATATGTGTTTCCGTGTAGGTTCCGATGTGTTGAAATGTGAAATGTGGGAGTTAGTCGTAGGAATGTGTGTTGTGATTGTTGCTTATGATGTTGTGTGATGTTGTTGAGAAGTTGTTGTAGCATACCATGTGATTGTAATCGTTGTTGCTTATAATATTGTGTGATGATATTGTTGACTAGTTATGGTATGATGTGTTGTGACTTAACTGATAAATACAATAGTTGTTGTTTTATGAAGTTGCATGATGTTGTTGTTGAGTTGTTGTGACGTAACTTGTAAATGCACTAGCTGTTACTTATGTGGTAGTATGATGATGACGTTGAGTTGTTACGGCATGTTATGTGGTAGGCATGTTTTGATGAGCTATATGCATGTTTCGATAAATGCGTGTTGATTGTCGAATGGTGTTGGCATGATAATGAATGTGCTAGGTGTATGCATGAGTCGTTGTTGCATGTTGTCATTGATGGTGCATGGCATGTGCATAGTTGTGGGATGGCGTGCCCGGGTGGGGTGTTATTGTCTATCCAAATTCCTTGACGGAATCGTTGTTGTTGGCGTGATTGTGTGCCCAGATGGGGTGTAAGCAATCACAGTTGTTGGTGCGATCATGAAATAGGGGTCATACGTGACCATGAAACAGGGGTCGTTGGTGTGAACATGAAATAGGGGTCACACGTGACCATGAAACAGGGGTCGAGAGTTCCGACGGGAACTGTGATCATGAAACAGGGATCGATTATGGTACCACATGCATTCAGTCTAGTTGGTGTCTCTTTGTAATTCTTTTGATAGTTGTGTTGCATTGTGATTGGATTGATTATCTGTGTTATGTTGAATTATACGAATTGTGTTGGAAGTGGTGTTGTGGGTGATATACTTAATAATTTATGCTCTTATATTTATATCATCTTTCTCTTTTGTTTGATTTGAGAATCTCACCCCTTCTGTTTGAATGTTGCCTCCACGTGGGTAACGTGCAGGTAATCAGGAGTAGTGTGGAAGTCGTGGTCGGTGAAGACGAAGTGCTTCACTTTAGTTTGGAGTCTGCTCTGATATGTAACATTGGGAGTCGGGAACGCTTTATGCATGATTTTACTTTGTTAAAGAATTACAGTTGCCTTTACATTTTTGAAAACTAATATTTCGATTAATTGAAACCGTTATATTTTGTTGATCACAATGAAGAATTTCCGCTGTGTAATAAAGATGATTTTTGGATTAAAGTTGCATTAATATTTATTATATGTTGCATGTCTTATTTATGAGCAAGTTCTTGTTGAAAGTAATACATTTTTATTCCGAGTTGTTTCGTTTTACTCTGATTTTTCGATTAAATTATACGGCGGAATTTAGGGTGTTACACTTAGGCTTTGAATTTTTTAGCAGGTCAGACTCAGGTTAGGCAAAGTCTAGCTCGGCCTAGTCTATTCCCACCCCTAGTACACTATATATTTTTACACACTTTTTATTTTTATTTTTGAAGAACGTGTCAAACTTCAAATTTAAAAAAATAAAAATAAAGATGATTATTTTTAAAATAATCACTACAAGAAAAATGGCCTACGGCCACGCTAAATTTTTCCACAAGTCAAAAACTTTGGCCACATACTAGCTTTGGCCAGGGTTTTCAAATCGTAGACATATGTTTAGAAACATTGAATCCGGAGTGTGAAACTGTGGCCTTTTCTTTAATTGTCACGGTTAGAAAATCACACTTATATTTAAGCTACGGTCAGAAAACTGTAGATATTTTAAGCCACAAAGAAAAACCGCGGAATAATAATTTTCACTACCCCGCCAGAATTTCCCTCTCGTTTTTTAGTTTCCCTCTCGTTAATTATTATCTTTTCTAATTTTTTTTAGATTAAAAAAAGAAAAAAAATTGAAAAAGTAAATTAGGTTAGAACCTCACGCCACTCATCTCTCCCTCTGATCCTCTCACGTCTCAAACCCTTTTCTCTCTCTCACGGCTTGTCGCGGTCACCATCAATCCTCGCCTACACGACCTTCTTCCTCCGTCTCCAACTTCAAAATCTCAGAGTTTATGGAGGGTTCGTCAATGGTGGCGGCGATCGGGAACACGGTCGTTGCCGTCGGGTCTCTCTTTTCTCTCTCTCGTGAAAATCGTTCTCTCTCTCGTCAACTCTTGCTCACACAAAACCCTAGCCGTGAAACCTTCCTCCGTCATCACCTTCCCTGCGTCAGCGTCGCCGGTTCCAACATCAATCTTTCGCAACAAAACTTTCAAGGGCCACAACTCGTCTCTCTCGCTCGCGTTCAATCTCTCACTCGCGACTCCGATGATCCTCTTCTCGGTATCTTAAAAACAAACCTTGGCCACATTCTATTTCTGCTACAAGATCAATATTGTCGCCCTTCGAACAATGGGCAAAGGGGCGATGAGGGTGCCCTTGGTTCAGACTTGACTCGGACTCGCATTCGATTACATCCGGTGAGGTTTTCGACTTAGTTTCTAATTTGATTAAGTTCTTTCTTTGGATGTCTGTTTTGATTCGAGTTTGCATACTAATTTATGTTTCAGTTCAGACGGAGTTCGATTTTTGAAGCAGTTCCAAATGGGTTCAATTGGTGTAATGTTTGATTTTGATTTGGCTGGGTTTCAATATCTCCTATCCAAATACTGGTTTTAACAAGGTTAGGTTTTGATTCCCGAATACGGTTCCGAATTGGCTCTGATTCGGAGTGTAAATCCTACTCAAATTGGTTTCAACCATTCTACAGTGTTTGGATTCAAACCTGTTTGTTATCTTTAGATTTCGTCTCTTATCGGTTTGTTTTGTGGTTTCTGTTTTTGACAGTTCAGAAGTAATTCAAACAATTGGGTTCCACTGTGTGAGGTATGGTTTTTCTTAAATTCTTGAAGCGTTATGTTTTGCTTGGCACAAACTTAATTCTTGAACTGATGAAGCCCAACCCGAGCCTACGACATTTTGCAAAACCCTACACATAGAATTTCAAAGTTTCATATCACAAGGGTTCTGAAACCAAACTCTGCAGAATCACATCAAAGCAGCCTCCATACTTCAACATGCCAAAATCCAAGATAAACAAGCAAGGTACGTTAATCTATTCCTTCCAATAATCGCTTATTTGAACTTTCAAAGACAAACACCGTGATTCTGATTCTGATTCTGATTATTTTATATATTCATAGTTACACTTTCAAAGACAACGAAAAAGGGAAGAGGTCACAAAGAAGTGATTGTTAACGCAATAAGAGATGTAGCTGAAAATTATAATTTAGTTTACGTTTTTTCGTTTGAGAATATGAGGAATAAGAAATTGAAAGAGTTTAGAGATGAGTTGAAATCAACTAGTAGATTTTTTCTTGGATCTAATAAAGTAATGCAAGTTGCTCTTGGTCGTTCTGCTTCTGATGAAATTAAACCTAATCTACATAAAGTTTCAAAGGTAGTTTGTTTATTTATTTATCTGTTTGTTTGTTTTTGATGAATGATTTTGTTGTTTTATTTTAATTTTGATTTTTTTTCTACCATAGTTATTGCGTGGAGATGCTGGAATGGTTTTTACTAACATGTCTAAAGAAGAAGTTGAAAGGTATATTTTTTTTCTTTGTAATTAGCAATTGTGTTAATCATTAATTTAGTTTTGCATAGTAATGTGCAAACTTTATATGGTATTATTGGTGTGTGCAGCATGTATGTATGTGTTTTTTGTTGTCCTAAAGTTTAAAGAACCCGTCAATTTAATCCCGAAAATCTAACATTTTGTTCTCTTAAGACGGGTTTTGTATACTTTAAGGATTACATGTAAGTATATGAAAATCCGACATTTTAGTCAAGGGACTAAACACAGGCTCTATATACTATAAGGATTATTTGTTATATTTATGTACTTTAGGGACTAGATTGATGAAAGGGTGATACTTTAGGGACTATGGAACTAATTGATGATTTGTTGAGTTGATGTTTGATTGGTTTGCTATGATGATTCTTTATTTGAGTGAAAAATTTGCGAAAATATCACTTGATTGTTAACATTTTCTAATGAGGTTGCTCTAGATATCTCACTGTCGTTTGACTTGAACCTGATTTTTTATTGATGCTATTTGCAGGCTGTTTAATGAATTTGAGGAATTTGATTTTGCAAGGACAGGAGGCATTGCCACAGAAAAGGTGTTTATTTTTTACAAATCTTTTTAATGCAATTGCCTTGTTAGTAGAAATCATTTTCCTGTCATATCTTATAGGTGCTTGTAAATAAAGCTTATTCTTTTAAGATCTGACTGTTTTAGGTGGAACTCAAGGAAGGTCCTTTAGACCAGTTCACACATGAGATGGAACCTTTTCTGCGGAAGCAAGGCATGCCTGTTCGGTTAAATAAAGGTATTTTGTCGCATTGCTGTGCGAATACTGTTGAATTGAACATGTTTTGAACCTAGAAACCATGTTAAAGTTGTTTCTGGTGCTCAAGAAAGTGTGACTGGCATGGTTGTAAAGGTGGAGCAGCATGTTCGGTTAAATAAAGGTATTATGTCGCATTGCTTGAAGACTTCTAAATTTCTACTCACATTTAGTGCAGAAATGACAACAAATATTCTCTCTTTAGATCCGTGTGTTTGCAGATGATGTTGTAGAGAGTTCGGAAGTAACCACCGGTGTGACTAAAATTGGGGACTATGAACTTCGTGATCTTGTATTGCTAGAGTAAGCATTTTGTCTCTGGACTTGGTCCATTACTGAATGAATTGATCACTTATAGAATCATTGGTCCTATTTGTTTGTTTGGAAATCTAAATTACTAGTGGGTTATCCTGATGTATATACATTTAGCTGGTGCACTGCTCGGTTCTACTGTTGCCGTTTTATGCTCTCTAGGTTTCATGCTACTGCGTTAGGTGCAAACTCTACTCAATACCTTACTATTTCCTGTCATTCATAGTCTATTTTTTCCTCTAGGATATATTTTAGTGTTGCCTTTTTCTTGATCAAACTGTATTCAATCTTGATTGATATAGCATACTATTTGCTCCTATAATGTGATGCAGCTTTGTGATATATGATTGTGTTTGGATAACATGTATGTTTGGGGTTTTTTTATGTGACTAGTTTGCTGCATGTTGTTTTATATAGATGGTTTGCAAATACTTGATTTTCTGCTGTGTCTTGGTTTTAGAGGATGCTATAAGCCCAATGCATAGAGTGCTCGAAACTATCAACCCCTGAATTATCTGTTTTTTATATTTTCTGGCTTCTGTGGTCATTTAAGTATGTTTACCCTTTGTTTATGAAGAAATTATTTTGACCAGAAAATTGTGTTTATGGCTGAACACAGGTGCTTAATATGAGTCAGGGTGACATGTTTCAAGGCCATCCAGTTGGTGAAAGGAAGCTAAAGGAACATATTGGTCACACTCTACCTCAAGTCTTTGTTGGTGCTCTGCTTAGTTATATAGAAGTAGCCATTTTATGCTTTGCCTTATTGTGTGTTAGGTGATTCTTTTATGTTGCCTCTTTTTTTGGATCAAACTGTATTCAATACTGATTCATAGCATACTAATTGCTCTTGTATTGTGATTGATATTTGGATTCTCTTTGATCGGAAAGTAATGCAGTCACGTTGTCAATGTATTGGAAACATTTTGAATGAAATCGGTTCACATGGAAAGTTATTTAGTATCTTTGCAACAAAATTCTAAAGGGTCATCTTGTATACCTGAATTCAGAATTCTCAAGAATTCATCTGGCATCTGCCTATTGTCTCTTCTCTTGAGTTAACTGCAACACTAATGGTGTTACTCTTGGTTGTCCTAACTAATTCCTACTTCAATGGTGTAAAACCATGAGCAAAATGTAGCCGTGGTTTTAATTAGTGGCCATAAATTAAAACCATATACATTAAATAAGAACCGTGGCTAGATTCGGCCACTGTTAAGAAGTGCGGCGCATGATAAACCGCGACCTTAACCTAAATACCTAAACTGTGGCCTATTCAAGCCACGGATGTATATAAAACGTGCCACAAACACGAAAACCGCGGCTTATTCTTTAGGCCACGGCTGCATATCCCACAGTCGCTTATTCGTGGCCAAACCGTGGCGAAAGCTTTCAACCACGGTTATTTTACATATAACCGCAGTTTTCTGTCCGTGGCGGATGACCTTTTTTTTGTAGTGAATTAAATGGTTGAGTGTATACCACTGCCCCGCGGCGTTGTAAAAAGAGTTGAGTGTATTTGTCGTAATTTCCTTTGGATAGGCAAAAGTGAACCCAGTAGGAAAGCCTCTATTTCGTGGAATAAAATTTGTGAATCAAAAAATCAGGGTGGTATGAATGTAGTCAACATGAATATCTGGAATAAAGTTTGCTTAATAAAACTACTGTAGAATTTATGCAGGAAAGCGGATAACCTTTGGGTGCATTGGATTCACGCGTACTACATAAAGAAAGACCAGGTTATGGATGCTGCTGTCAGAGTTTCTTGTTCCTGGATTCTCAAAAACATCCTTAGCCACCGAGATGTGGTGCGGGATATGATGTATTGGCAGAGATTATGCGACACAGGAAAATTCAAAAATAAGGAGTTGTATTATGCATTGATTGATCACACTGATAAAGTGCAGTGGAGGAAAATTCTTTTTGACAATGAGGCGAGACCTCGTGCAAAATTTACATTGTGAATGGCGTGTCATAATAGGTTGGCAACAAAGAGTAGACTAAAAAAATTTGGTATGATGAATGAAGATAAGTGTGTGTTGTGTGGTAAGGAAGAGACGCAAAATCACCTTTTATTTGAATGCGAGGATATGCGGAAAATCTGGGAAGGGGTGCTATAATGGCTTGGCATTTTGCATGAACCCCTTAAATGGGATAATGAGATTGAATGGATGATTCAGAGCATTAAAAAGAAGAATTGGAAATCTATAATTCTGAGGATGGCTTTTGCGGAGACGGTTTACGCGTGCTGGATATACAGGAATGATAATATATATAGTGAAAAGGATAATGAAGGAACCCATGCGTGCATAGAAAAATATAGGAAAATTATACATATAGTGGTGAATAGAGCTTGGAGAAAGCCGAAGCTTCGGGAGCATGTTGCTCACCTGATAATGGCTTAGAAGTTACATTTTTTGTTTGAATTCTTATTTATTTTCAGCTGGACCTTCTGGTCGCTTTGTATTATCTATTTTTGAATCTAATAAAATCTTATTTTTCCAAAAAAAAAATAATAATTAAAGGGTTATTATTTTAAAAATAATTAAGAAACTAAAATTGAATTTTAAAATATTTAAATAACTAGAAACATATTTAACTATATCATTTTTTTATTATAGCATATTTAAAATACTATAAAATAACATAATAAATATTACCTGGTTTATTTTTTGAGTGGTCTATTTTTGAATAACTTAAAGAAGTTGAATCAATTTGGATTGAAATATGGAATTTTTAATAAATTCATATATAATTTACTTAATAACTAAATAGAAAATACAATTCATAATCAAATAAATAACTTTATAAACATAATTGATAATTGTAAAAAGTAAATTTTATATGAAGTGGAAAAGTAAATAAATATAAATATTTACACTAAAGAATGTGAGCTAGATTATTATTATTTTTACATGTCTAATAAAAATAAATATAAAGAAAATCAATAAAATTTTTTTATCTCCTGTTATATAAATGACTTTTGCTTTTTTTCTTTGTAATTTTTTCTTTTCATATATCAATCTATCATATAAGAAAATGATGTGTTGCTTAAATACCTATTATACCTTCAAAGACCACCACGTGTATTGCTTCTGCAGTTTATATGTCATGCTGAATTGTTTCACCCCTACTGCTATGCTTCATTGCTTCTTTTCCTATATTTTTCAAAACACTTGATTCTGAATTGCTTTACGCCTACACATATGCCTCGTTACTTCTTTTTCACATCATAATTTTTCACATCATAAATTTTCACTATATTTCTCTTTCTTTTTTCTCTTTCTGCTTTATCTCTCTCTTTTTCTTCAAACTCTCTTTCTCTTTCTGCTTTTTTTTATAAGCAACAGTAGTATATCAATAAAGGAGCACTAGGGGTGCACCAATCCACATAATACAATCACCGCCGACATCAACCGTAATATTACATGAAATCTAGTAGGCATTTATACCACTCATACAAATTACAACAAAAGGACCTATGTGATCTAAGCACCGGCCACGACTAAGATAGCCCTACGAATCTGTTCATTAATTCCACCGGGTTGCCAACAGCATTATCAAAGACAATTTGATTCCTCAAAATCCAAATATTCCAAGTTGTTGCAAACCAAATTGTAAATATTGATTTAACTTGACACTTCCTTCGGAGTAGACCGTCCCATTCACGCAAGTGTTCGACTACCGAAGTCACCCCCAAATGAGGCAAGTCCAACCAATCCATCACTTTCCTCCATACCTCACAAACAAACGAACAGTTGATAAACAAATGGTCGGCATCTTCATCGTGTCAGAAGCAAAAAACACAAACTACGTCATGAACACTTGAGAGAATATTTCCAATGGTCAGGTTATATCGAGTTGTCAATCTATCTAAAAGAATCCTCCAGCCAAAAATCTTAAATTTAAGAGGGATAATAGATTTCCACATAAGATTCAACAAATCAACATTAGAACAGAAATTCTGCATACCTGCCTCAGAAACCAACAACCTGCTATAAAAAGAGTTAGCTGTGAACAACCTTGTGCCATCAAATGGCCAAATAAATTGGTCCGCCCCTTGCCTTATCAGCTTCACATCCCTCAACATCATATCGAGCTCCCGCAGTTCATTAGAAGCCATGTCGTTCAACTGCACTGTATCAGTGGACAAATCGCATCTTCATGCGTGACCAACCCAAACCCCCCAATCAGCAATCGTTGCCAGCTTGTTTCTTATAACGTCGAATAGATTCGAAAATATCCACCTCAATGGCCTATTTCCCACCCATTTAGAATACCAGAACAAGATTGATAAGCCATTGCCGCCTCTGCAAGAAATAGAGTCAGCCAGCAGTACACCAGAACACGAGTCATTAAGATGCATCAGATCTTTCCACCATAACGATTCTGAAAATCGATAATTTTCAACTTCTTTTGAGAACAGGCTGCGGGATATCTTTCCATATCTCAGGTTCAAAATTCCACTCCAAATTGCATTATTATCACAGAGTATTCTCCATAGCCATTTAGAAATCAGCGCCTCATTGAAAATGTCTACATCCTTAATACCGAGTCCTCCACACTCTTTGGGCAAACGACACTTTTTCCAGCTAACCCACGGAATTGCAGTCTTATCCGACAAACCAGCCCAGAAAAAATTACGTTGAATCACTCTAATTGTTTTAATAACCTTCCTTGGCGCTTTGAAGAAAGCAAGGTGGTGAATTGGCAGATTAACCAGAACATAATTTAATAAAGAAATTCTACCTTCGATAGATAATGTTTTACCCTTCCAAGTCGATAATCTAGCTCTGATACACGAGATAACCGAACTCCAGAACTCAATTTTTCTATGGTTGCCACCAATTGTCAAACCTAGAAATCTGAAAGGAATACAGTCTTTTTTGTAGGCAAGAAATTGGGAAGCAGCCTCCATGAAAGCTTCATCAACGCCAATACCGTATAATCTACTTTTCCATGTGTTGATCTGAAGACCAGAGATCATTTCAAATCCCTTTAACAAAGCCTTGATACCCCAAAGATTATCCCGAGAACCGTCACAAATAAGAATAGTGTCGTCGGTGAACTGTAAAAGATTGATTGAGATATCCCCTTCCAGGTTGAATCCAGAATACATACCCCCTGGTTCCGCCCTTTTCACCATGAAAGCCAAACCTTCTACCACTATGGCAAAAAGAAATGGTGATAAGGGATCACCCTGTCATAAACCCCGCGTAACTTTAAAATCCGTCGTAGTCCCACCATTTATCAATATAGACTTGAAGTTAGAAAAGACAGTGCCATTAAGCCAACGGATCCAAATTTCACCAAATCCCATGGCCTCAAGCATCTTAACGAGAAAGCTCCAATCGACGCAATCGTACGCCTTAGCAAAGTTTATATTAAACAACAGACACCACCTTTTGTTTCTCTTCATAAAATCAACAATTTCGTTAACCACCACGACCCCATCCAACACCTGTCTATTAGGTATGAATGCTGTCTGGGATGCTGATACCACTTTACCAATGAATTTCTTCAACCTTGAGGCCAATTTTTTTGCTATAATCTTGTAAATGGAGCTAATGAGACAAATAGGATGATATTCGTCAAGCTTATCCGGGTTTAAAACTTTTGTAATCAACGCAATAAATGACGAGGACAAGGCTTTAGGAAGTTTAGCAGTGTCTTGGAATTCCTTTGCGCAGTTCACCACGTCCTAACCAAGAATCTCCCAACAGGATTTAATAAAGTCCAGATTATATCCATCCGGGCCAGGACTTTTATTACCTTCATCATCAAAAACCACACTGCGAATCTCTTCATATGAGAAAGGAGCTTCAAGGTTAGCTTTATCTAACGGTGAGATGGAAGGCAAGCCAGATAAATTCAGCCAAGGCCTCTTAGCAGTCTTGCAGAAAAATCTATCTATGAAGTGCTTAACTACAACTTGTTTAATAGGTTTTACCCCAAAAATCATAGCAGAGTCCGTATGGAGCACATATATCGCATTAAGTCTGCATCTGGACCTAAACAAAGAGTGAAAGTACTTTATATTACCCTCCCATTCTCTTATCCATTTAACTCTAGATTTTTGCTTAAGAAAGCTTTTTTTGAGCAATAGGTTGTTCCAAATTTCCCTTTGAGCTTCACCTCTGTTAATAGCACACTCTTCAATATTGAGATCAACAGCAGTTTCAAATTCTTGTTCCAAAAAGTTAAGTTTTTTAACACCTTTGTCAACTCTCAAATCAATCCAACCAAACACGTTTTTGTTCCACCACCGTAATCTCCCTCTAAGAGCTTTGAGTTTTTCAGACAAGATGAAAGCATCCGAGCCAGAGAATACCAAAGACTTCCATTTATCGTTTACAAATTTCATAAAGTCAGGATGCGCAAACCATGATTTGAAAGTCTTAAAAGGCTTGGGACCCCAATTAGTATGGTTAACTCTGATCCAAACATGCCTATGATCAGAAATGTCTCTATCACCCACCTCTTGAGAAATCAAATTCCACTTACAAATGAGATCTTCAGATACAAGAAATCGGTCTAATCTACTACAACTTAAACCATTTGCGTTAAACCTCGTGAATTTGTTACCTACTGCCGGAAAATCCACTACTTCCATGATCTCAATGAATGACCTAAAATCTTCCATTTCCATGACATACTTGGTACACCTGCCCCTTTTTTCTTCAATTGTTTTTATGGTGTTAAAATCCCCCCATTAACCATTCCCCGTTTTGATATTTAGTTTTCAAATCAATTAGAGCAGACCATAGTTTACGTTTCTCAGCCAGATTGCAGGAAGAATATACATTGACAAGGTAAATGTACATACCTTGGTATATGACCAGCAATCTAAGAAAACCACTTCCATTGAAACTAAATACAGGAACACAATAATTCTTCTTCCAAATAATAGCCATCCCACCAGATTGACCTCTGGCATTTGAAGTCGACCATTCACAGTCTTCACTCCCCCAAATATTGTAAACAAGTTTCTCAGTCATAAACTTACATTTAGTCTCCTGAATAAAGCAAATCTCAGCCCTACCTTTCCTCAAAATATCTTTGATTCTCCTCTGCTTCATTGTTTTACCACTCCCACGGACATTAAATGCAATCACATTCATGGAATCAAGATTGATGCCTCCTTCGATTCAGAATATGCCTTTCTATCACGATTTTCCATTCTCCTGATCACTTCCTCAAAATACTCATCATCTTCTTCCCCCTCCACACCCATTTTTTTTAATCATTTGCCACACCCTGCTAGGCACGCCATCTAGTGCCTTTTTAATTCCTGAGTTTCATTTATTCACATCCGAATCATTAATTGATTCACAACACAAGATCGACCCTCCCGAATATTTTGAATTCGAGTCCTCCAGCACCAAATTATGGCCCTCATCTCCAATGGGATCTTGAACAGAATTGTTAACTTGGTTCCCTTTTGCAGAGTGGATAAGATGAGAATAAAAGGCTGGTGAAAAGGGAATTCTAATATTATGCTAGATGTCTTCAATAAGTTTATTTTTCCTGGGTTTCCCACCGCCGGCAACGAAGTTCAGCCCATTAGGAGTATTTTCAATAGGATCAATGTTACCTTGGTCAAATTCTCCAAAGCCCAAAGGATTTAAGGCCCGACTTAAACTGACCCCACATCCTTCAAGATTTATCCCTTCGTTACTTTTGTTGCCAACAGACAAAATATCCCCTTGCAGACCTACATCATTCGCTCTCTAATACCAACCTCTTGGATTTTGGATTTGCAGGTTAATGAAAGGACAATTAATGAAGAAGAACAACTTTCTTGGACTCCATTACAACCTTCTTGACCTTTAAATGGAGGTAATATATTTTTCTGATCTGTTTTTACTCACAACCTTCCTTCTTTCACTCATTCATCTTCATCAAAATTTTATTCATCTTTCTCATCGTTAATACGTGATGCTTCTGAATTTTATGTTATGGTTTAATGAGGTTAACAGAAAAAGTTATCATTTTTATGGTTATTGTTTCAGAATTTTTTTTCATTTTTATGGTTATTGTTTCGGAAAAAGTTATCATTTTTATCATCGTTAGTCTATGTGTTGATTTTTCTGATTATGTATCGTCTTTGTGTTAATATTTATTAATTTTTTTTACAGCGGTGCACAGTTTTGCGACGTGGATTTGTCATAGTGGCGGTACGATTTCGGCGACGAGTGTGGTTGTGGTCGGATTCGAAATGGTTGCTATGTTTTATTGACTAAAATGTGTATCATCTACACTTTTATGATTTATTCACCATTTTTTTTAGCGTACAGATCTACTAATATGCACATGGAAACTTGCAGATCAACAAACCAACATAAGTTTTGCTGACCTCTTTATTTACTATTTTTATTTTTCATTTGATATTAATACATATTTTTTCCATTAAATTTTTCTATAGCTCCCAATATCAAGAACATAAATTTAGTATCTAATTTTTTTATTTTTAATTGTATGTGTTTTGTTTATCAAAGAACACATATATTTTATAATCATGAAATTTTAGTAAATATCGTTTATACATTGAACTTTTCTGTATTTTACTACTGTTTTCTATAAAAAAAAATATCGTTGAATATTAATATTTGGCTATATTTTAAAAAAATTTAAAAAAGGAAATTTTTAAATCCTAAATATAGTATCTCATATAATCTAGAATTTAACTCATATATATATATATATATATATATATATATATATATATATATATATATATATATATATATATATATATATATATATATATATATATATATATATATATATATATAACATTTAATTTATTTTTGAATTTTATTAGATGTAATATTTATTTTGATTTGTCATTGATTAACTAATTGAAAAAAAAAGCATTCTAATTATGCATATCAAAAGATGATGGAGAAAGTTCTTCTAAGAAGAAGAAAATCTAGAAGAATCAATATCATTATGCAACCTTATCAATACTCACATGCGGCTGGTTTTATAAAATTTTACAAATTTTTTATCAGTGTCAAATTTATTTGATGTTTTAAAAATAGAGTTTTACTATTTTCATCATTAATGTAGTATGTAACTTAAATAAAGAAGTACAATTGACAATAATATTATTTAACATCTCCAATTCTATTTCCCGTAACAATAGGTAATAATTTATTATTTTTAGCCCTTTAATTACATTGAACTTTTGATACACAATATGATCTGTTTTATGTTCATCTCTTTTGAAAATTATTTTTAAAATAATAATTATTTTCAAAGCTCAATTAAATTTTTTCTGACTTTACCGCAGGGTAAAGTCACCTCACTCATCTCATCAAACTCAATGCTACAACTTCAATGCTAACCACTGACCTTGTTGTCTCTAATTATCCACACACAACTTGCATTGAAATCGCGACAGACCGCTCCATCCGTGTTTAAAGTCACCCAATACGCTTCACGGGGTTTCCGTTTTATGTCTCATGTTTCCTTGATCTAAGAACTCATCATAGCTTTCCTCAATAGTTGAATGCTAGTCCTATATTGTTGGTACTTATCTTGTATATCGTAAACCATGTCGCGTGACACAATAAAATCTTCCAAGTACATGCGTTGGTTCCTTCATAGCCATGTGCAATGATACACAATGGCCCAAATTGCTTGTCAATCATTATTTTCATGCTAACTCATGTTCTAATTCAAGTTGATGTTCAACCATTCATTTTTAGATAGAGTAAATAATTGTTCCCACTGATTGTTGTGAACCAATGTCTGCCAGATGTTTCTGACTACTTTACAGTCCTTTAAGGCATGAAACATTGTTTCTTTGAGGCTATCACAATCTGAACAATTGTTGTTACATATGTTTTTGTGAGCCAGAGCATGTTTATTTTTCAAATGCTGCATCAACCAAACAAAAATGGTAACACGTTAGGGTACCTGAACCTTCCAAGTTTTTTGTCAGCTAGAGTCATTAGTAACATTATCTCTACCTGTTATTTCATCATAGGCATCATATACAGAGGAAGCTCTATCATTATTTTCTCCTCAAATGCAAACATCCTTACCAATGTCCATTTGAGGAGGATAAATCGATGCTATCTTCTACAAAATTTCTTAACTAAAGTAGCCTTAAAGCCTGTTCTAGTCCCATTCCCTTTCAATATTATTGGAACAAGTTTGGTTCTACAACTATCCTTGAGTTTTGATGATAACAAAATATAGAGAGCAATTTTGTACCCTAACTATTTTGCTAAGTGTACAGATAATAGAAAACATACTCTAACTCTAAAGACGTCCAGACTCTGAACTAAAGGATCAATTAAACGCGTGTTTACTAGGAAGCCAAGCATCTAAATTGTCAAGTCAACGTTTCTACAAAGAATTGTCAAGATATACTATGATAAAACTGAATATTCAAGCATCTGAAGTCTTAAATCTCCGATCTCCATAGACTCTGAAGTTTCATTATCACCAAGTTCTGAAGATATGTTTTGAACTCTACTCAAGCTTCATCTACTTGTATACGAAGCCTCTGACTAGAAGTTCATATCCAAAAGTCAACGACTGATTGAAGTGACAGAAGTACAAAATCAATATCTACTTTTTATGAAAAGGAATATACTCTGTACCTACAAAGTTTATCCCGTCCCATCATCCTCACCAACTCTCTGCTGCAAGCGCCACTCGAATATTGTAAGATGAAGTGACTTTCATACAACTGTTATATTGAGGATATTTCAACTTCACCCTCCAACAGATATATTCTTCCCTATATAAATAGGTCTTAGAAGCTTGGAACAAAAAAAGTGAAATACACAAGAAAAATATTCAGCATTGCCTAAGGTTGCAAAACTCTCTTACTTGAAAGGAAAAAGAAAAGTGTTTTCACTCTAAGAAAAATATCACGTTCATAAACATTAGAACACTTTCTTGAATTATTTTTTAAGTGTATCATTTATTTTAAACTTGTGTATATGCTTATTTAGAAGCATCTTGCAAATAAGTCGTTGTTTATCTTAACCCTTGGTTAATTTCTTAAGAGACTGAGTTTAGTCAGAATTCTCAAGAAGTCATTGACAATTAGTCTTTGAGTTGTATTTCCTTGAAACATTAAGTTTAGTCATAATTCTCAAGAACTTATTAATAGTTAGTCTTTGAGTTGTATTTCCTTGAGAGACTAGGTTATAGTCAAAATTCTCAAGAAGTATTGGATAATTTATCTTTAAGCAGTTTGATTATTGCATTAAGTCCTTATTAAGAAGGAGAAATCACTCAAGCGGGTGGATTGGATGTAGCTTCGTTAACAATGAACCAGGACAAAAATACCTGTGTTATTTATCTTTATCATTATCATTGTTGTTTGTACTATTGGGTTACAAAATTTTCAAATCTAGAAACCCAAACCAACCCCCCTTTCTTGTGTTTCTTGAACCATCAAATATTAATAAGCTCAACAACTTTGATAGTTTGTATATCATTCAATCCATTTAGCATATGACCTTTTAAGATCATACCTTGGTCCACCCAATAATCCTTCCACACATGAACCTTCTCACCATTTCCAATAACTCATATTCTCATATTTCTAAAAGAGTCCCAAATGTTAATAAGATTCTTCCACAAGCTAAAGTCTTGAACTTTAGCTTCATCAATCCAATTAGTTAGATTTTTCCTACCATATTTTCTAAACATCACCTTGCACCACAACTCTTGAACCTTATTGATTAAAGTAAGCTTTCTCAAACCTAAGTCACCTTCTTGCTCTAGTTTAGTGAATTTGTCCCAGCTAACCACATGTAATTGATTTTTTCCCTTCACGCCTTTCCATATAAATCGTCTGTGAATTTGATGAATCTTTTTTAGGAAGCTTTTAGGAACCATATTACTCATCATCGATTAAGCTGGAATAGCTTCAAGAACTACTTTAGCTAAAGTAAGTATTTTTGCCATAAAGAGATGTTTTGCTTTCCAAATTGTTAAGTTTGCCTTGAATTTCTCAATAACATGCTGAAAATCTCTTTCTTTGAGACTCTTACTTGTAATGGTTATGCCAAGATATAGTCCTAACTGATTGGTTTCTTTGAGATCAACCCCTTGAGCTATCATATTTCTAGTCAAAGGGTCAGTATTCTTAGAAAAGAGAATGCTCGATTTTTCATAACTAATATTTTTACCAAAAATCCCACAAAATTTTATCCAATACCTTCTTGATCCACACCATTAGTTGTTTAGATGCTTTGCCAAGCAAGAGAAGGTCGTCTGCAAGCATAAGACGCGATATCTTTAGGCCATGTCTTAATGCCTTCATACGCTCCCAATTTTTACTTTCTAAAGATAAGATATTAAGTTTGATAACTTTTCTATACAAAGAACAAACAAATATGGGGAAATTGGGCCCCCTGTCACAATCCATTCCTAGTATTAAAATATCATTCTTTTTGCCCTTTCTATAACAATGTCGATTTAACCATTGAAATTGAGACCATTATCACTTGTCTGAGGTGGTCGGGGAAGCCAATCTCCACCAACGCATTGTTGATGAAGCTACAATTAAGACAATCACATGATTTAGCCAAGTCAACTTTGAAAACCAAAAAAAAAACTTTTTCTTCCTTTTAGACGTTTCACATTGTGTGACATCTCTTGCGTTACAATGATGTTGTCTTGAATACTTCTTCCAACAATAAATCCCGTTTGGTGCAAGGAACAACTATCAATAATCATTTTCAATCTCTGCACAATAATCTTGCTTAACACTTCATAGGATGTGTAACACAAGGTTATATGTAACACCCCATTTAAATATTTAGTCGTTTTGGGATTTATTTTGCGTGATTATTTTGGCATTGACTTGGTTAAGAGTATGTGTGTAAGAGTGGGTGTGAGAGCTTAGTGGATTGAATCAAACGGAATTAAATGTTAGGATAATATTGTAATAATAATAATATAGATATGAGATATTCATTATTATTATTATTATTATTAGGATTATTATTATTAATAATAAAATTAAAGAATTAAACCATAATTAGAGAGAAGTGGGGAAAAGAGATCAGTTTGCCAGTGACACGTGAAAAGAGAAAGGAGAGAAGAAAGAAGGAGAACTAGGGTAAGAGTAATCAAGAGTTTCACCATTGTTGAAGAGAGAGCAAGCTTGGAAATTAAGGTAACGGGGGAGAATGGATTATCTAATGGTGGTACTCACATGAGAGGATAGTGGGGGTTCCTTTCCCTCTTAGGATTTTTTGTACATTATTCCTTATTCATGTCTGATTTCCATGTTGTGTGATTGTTGCTGTGAATTCGTAGCTGTGTACTGATGCGTGTATGAATTTTGTGTAAATTCTGCATTGTTGCTGTGTTTTTATCATGAAACAGATCTGAAAAGTATGAGGTTTTTGGGGTTAACGAAAATGAGTTTCAGATTGTAGAGAATTTTGGATAAAATGATAGACTAATGAAGTAGAATCAGGTCTTTAGGATTGAACTAGTATAAATGTTGTTTTGGGTCTGAAATAGGAGCTTGAAAGTGCTCAAATGGGGGAAAATAACACTGATGCGAAAAACTAATTTTTCTGCAACAGACTGGTCATACGCGTATGCCAGGGGGCAATACGCGTATGAGGGAATCACCCAGGGGCATTACGTGTAGCATACGCACCCTGTCCCCATGGCCAGCACGACCCTCTACTGAAACGCGTATGGGAAGTGGGTAGTACGCGTATGGGGTAGCCATTACGCGTACGAGTTGTTCTCAGGAGGATTTTGAAGGAAAATGGCCTATGGTCATAGGCGTATGAGGCCTGACATATGGGGCCCTACACGTAGCATACGCAGGGCTATGGGCGAGGAAACAAGTCCATACGCGTATGGGCAAGGCTGTGTGATGATTTTTCCGTTTTAGCGATTTCTTTCCCGATTTCGCGTGCGATGCAATTTCTCTTGGTTCGTAAGAGTAAAATGACATAATTGGACATATGGGAACCGATAATGATAGTAAATAAGGTAAAACATGGATTTTTGTGTGGTTTTTTTTATGATGTGTAATTGATGCTTGTGGTGCTAAGATTGTTGTTATGTGGACAGTCTTGGCAGAAGTGGTAATTCCAGTGAGAATTATGGTGAGTATGTGGATCACGTGTGATCTTTGTGGATCGTGTGTTATGCATTAATGATAATTATATTGTGCATAATTGTATGTCATGCATTCATGTTGTGTCATGTGGAGATGAGCCTAGGTGGAAATCCATGATGGGTGCCTAGTCTCGTCCGGACTCCATGTGAGAGTCGAGTGGAGATAAGTTGTAGTTCAGAGAAACGTATACGACTTATCCGGATTTCAACGGGAATCGGGTTCAAAGAGTAAAGTGTATGGATTGTGATGGTACCACATGCATCGTGTCATGTCAGTTGAGTTGCATTGCATATGTGTATGATTGAATGTGGACTGACTATGTCGAGTATTGATGTGACACTTGTACGTGCGTTGTGATTGTATGATTGGTGTGATTTGTGTGATAATTACTCCTTAGCATGTGATTTTCACCGTGTATTATTGAATATAATTTTCACCCATTTTTTGTTATTGTGTCTGTGCTCCTTAGGGAATACAGATAATCAGGTACTTGAGTAGTGATTGGAGCATATGTTGCTATTGATCGAGTCTTATGAGTCGCTCTGATACGTAACACAGGAAGGATGGGGATTTCGTTATTTTCTCTATGTTATTTGTTACTTGTTACATATCTTGATTTACTTAATGTTGTTGAACCACAAATTTTGTGGAGGTTGATGTAATTGGGGCCTTAGTGCCGGACTAATTGATTATTCCGCTGTTTAATTTAATTTTTCAAGAGTAATAAGATATGAAGTGATTTGATACTTCATGAGAATATTTCTGTTGATGTGGCATCCTACGCGTGTAACTCTGATTTTTTCGCAAACTATTTTCTTATCTTTATTTATTAAATCAATAAGGAGAGTAGGGTGTTACATTATATGTCGAAATGACGTCACCAGTTCATGGTTAGGAACATTAGGTATTAGGCACAAATTTGTAAAATTGACCTAAGATATATGAATTGGATCATTCCATAATGTTTGAATAAATTTGCAGAAGCTAGGGCCAACAATGTTTCAAATTTTTGGGAAGAAACCTGCAGGAAACTTGTCCGACCCGGGAGACTTCCAAGGTGCCATAAGAAACATGACTTTATTTATTTCCTCAACAATTAAGTTTTCTGTCAGCTCCATCTTCTGATTTTCCTCAATCTTTGGAAATCTGATGTTGGTTTACATCCAATCTTCCAACTTTACCTTAGTGGTGTACAAATTCTGATACCAACTCTTGAAGAGTTTTCAAACATCTTCAGGATCTTCAATCCACTCACCATCGTTATTCTTGATCAGATTAATGAGCTTTCTCCTTCTTCTAATCATAGTTGTGATATGATATAATTTTGTGTTGCGATCTCCTTCAGCCATCCATTTCATTTTCGAACATAGAAATCACATCGACTCTTTTAATAAAGGATTTTATTAAATTTTTGCTGAATAAATTTCTCAATTTTTCCAAGTCCAACATGCCCCGACCCTCCTAAATCAATGTTTGAATGCCATTAGATCTCCACATTAGTTTATTTTTCTCTTGATGCATACCTTTAACAATCTTCAAATTCCAATCAATAAAAGTTTGTTTTATTCTCTCCATATTAGCTTGTAAATCTTGAGAAGGATCCCAAACATTATATATTATTGCTTCATATGCTCCCTCTTGAATCAACACACATTCAAATTTGAAAGACGAGATCTAACAAATATATCACTCTTAAACTATAAGACTATTGCTAACTTATGCCCGAATAATATGATCTATTTATAAGATAATTTTCTTAAAATACATGCAATTTAATTATTTGAAACCAACACAAATTTTCTAATTGTTGTATCCTTAAACTAAATATAATTTCTCAAAAGGATAATATCTAAATTTTTGAGTGGGAGTATAGTTCAACAATTTGTCATTAAAATTTATTGATTTTTTAGATACACAACTTTAAAATAATCTACTAAAAAGTATAGGATCAAGTGCACTAACTAACAACAAGCCCTCTATCGTTGCTTCTCTTTTGCCGCTCAACTCAATTTCTCAATCGGAACCCTGAATATCGTTCCGGCACCGGATGGCAGAGAATGACAAAGCTCTGAAGGATTGCGAAAGCATGATTCAGAAGAGTCTCAAGTGTACTTCAATTCTTCTCCCTCTCTATTACATCTTCTGGTTTTAGGTTTTTTTTTCTCCCCAATTCAATAGCTTATTCATCTTGTTCAGCTCCAACCGTGAGATTCTTGAGGGAACACTTGGAGAAAGCTGGGTGTCCTGTTCAAGACAATTTCTTCAAAGCTATTAAGTGTGATCAGTTTCAGGCTAGCTGTTACATTCCCGGTGAAGGGGTGGGTACACACTTTTTCATTTCTTTATCTGCTATTTTCACAAATTCTATATGAAAATAGTTTATTTAACACCAAATTGACTATGTTTTATCTTTTGTTATTAGAATAACTTATACTTAAGCACTTATATGATAAATGCTTCTGTTATAAGTGATTAATTAAGTTATTTATCCAAGGTTTTGTGGCTTTAGTCTATTTATGAGAGAGAATAGTGATTAAATTAAGACTTTTTGGAAGAGACATAATGGTGTATTAAGAGAGATAGAGACAAACTCACCGAATTTACACATTTGAAAAGTAGTCAATGTGCCATTCCTTATGACCAGTGTAGTCAAGATTGAGTGTTGGATCGTAAGATCGTAAGGTTGATCTTACGTGCTAAGGATGCCTGTGAGTGCGACGATCAGAGAAAGATTATTTTCTTTGCCGGCATGGTCAAGATCGAGCTTTTTGAAGTAATATCGTAAAAAAGAACGTGCTGGGTCTTTTTTTTTGGGTCTGTATTATGATTTTCATGGTTTTGTGTTTGTGTGTGTATATGGAAGAAATTACCCTTTTTCCCTTCGATAGGATCCTATATGGTCTTTCACAAGCTGACCGATCCTACTTAAGATCTCGTGTTTGTGTTTGACTACATTGCCTCTGACGATACGTATTACCATTGATAAGTTTGAGTTGAGTTAAAACAAGTCTTGTTGGCTTAAAACGCTGATTTCACTTGCACATTTGATGAAGAAAATAATCTCTGTTGTTGTTTTCCCATTTAGTTGTTGAATAATGTTGTATTAAATGCTTCCTATGATTATACTATAACGTTTTCAAGTTAGTGATAGTATTTTTCTATATTTTTCGGAAATAGATAGTTGTGTGTGGAAATCGAACACAAATGCAAGACCAGGTTACCCAAGCTATAACTCATGAGCTAATTCATGCATTTGATGACTGTCGAGGTGCAAACTTGGATTGGACTGACTGTGCTCACCATGCTTGTAGTGAGGTTCCATTTTAACAACAACCCTTTTATTAATATTAATTTTGATGTAGTTTTATATATTAGTTTCAATTAATCATTTTTTCTTGATGATTATGTGAAACAGATAAGGGCTGGTCATCTAAGTGGTGATTGTCATTACAAACGGGAACTTCTACGAGGATTTATGACTGTGCGAGGACACGAACAAGTACACCATTTCTTTCCTACCTTCATTTATTCTTAACATTTATTTGGTTGAATACTATTGGAGATAATGTGCAACAGCTTTAGAGAAATCACTAGATTTAAGTAAGTTGCTTTAGTATTGATTGTTTCAAAGTATTTTATTTGAGACGTGCTATGATAATTTGAACATTAAGCATTGGGCAACTTATTTTCTCCTATGTCAACAATAAGCATAGAAATTCACGAAGATGGAAATAGAACTTGTGGGATTAGAGGGATAAAGGTTCCCCTTAACATGAAGGAAAACACGTAACAGATAATGAAAAAAAAATGTTAACGAAACAAAGCTACATGGAAACTTATCTTTAAAGACCATGTCTCATACACCAAATGCCTAATTTTATCCCAGATCAGCTGCTGATGCAATGAATTCTCCTTAAAATTAAATATGCATTAGTTGCCTTCAACATTCATTGACCTAGGGCTAGGGAACACCTAGCATTCATCGTAGTGTCATTCTTCGCCTCTTAACTCTCGAACAAAGCCTTAGTAGACAAATGATCAACTTCTAGATATTGCATCTTACTAGGAATTATTTTGGTCACTTGGCAAAAAGAAAGTGGTGCCAAGATCTTCTGCAGAATCTGAATTCATATCCATTGCTCAAGGCATGTGGGAGTTATGGCTAAAAAATCATCTTAGATGATTGGAAAGGAAAATTAGATATTTTATAGATGATTCTCAAATTTTTTTTTTAATATATAGGGGGCATATCAAGTGAGTGGAGTGTCTTTATAGTGAGACATGGGAGAATAAGACAATGAACCTTAAACAGAAGTTAACGGTTGTGATTAAATCTCGTTTTTACACATATCACGCAACCCATTCGTATTCTGCTTTGTTTCTTCACGAGTCTTGTTCGTCTCAGTTTTGCCATTCAACACACATAGGCCGTTCTCATGGATGACAACAAACTTATGGTGGATAAAAAGAAAAATTTAAGGAGTTGAGTGAATTTGCCCTTTTCATTGTATTTTTCTCGGGTGCAAAAGATATATGTGGCATACACACAGTTTGTTAAAATTGAATCTCAGCATTATATTAATTTGATGGCTTTAGCTTTGTATTTTACAATATGTTATTCTATAATTATTTGATTCCCTTCCTGAAGGGTTTAAGGAGCGATGGAGTTAAGGTAAGGTTTCAAAACAAGCAGTGGTCCATTACATAGTACCCTCATTGCAGAATCACTTCCCACCTGGTCAAATCTCCTTTATCCATAGAGAAACAAAGAGAGATATAGAAATTTTAGACAACTAGTATAACCACACAAAATCATGCTTCCTTTAGACTACTTTAGGATACTTCGTACCAGTTTTGGCAGCAGTAATGATAATGTCTAGTCGGGGCTAATGATTTTGCGTCCCCCATTGGCCCTGTATAATGGTTATATATTGCTGTACTCTATCGTTCTCGGTGAAGTGGAATTTCCAAAGATTATTTCCAGATTTCATTGTTTCACAGCTAGCAATTATTTCATCATTGTCTAACACTGTTTTAAATATTACGGAGGTTATAGACTAACTACTTCAATGCTGATTTGATGTAATTTACCTTGAAGGAATGCGTCAAAAGAAGAGTTTTGACATCACTGTCTTCAAATCCGTTTTGCTCTGGTTCAACTGCCAAGGATTCTATGGAAGCTGTATGGGATGTTTGTTATAATGATACAACACCTTTCGATAGAGCTCCTTAGAAATCACATTGTTCTTGCCAGTTTATGGCATAGCAACCATTATTTCCATTCTTTGCCTCAAGGGACCACAAATGTAATTCAAGTTAAAGAAAACAATGACTTATTTATTTTTAGCTGAGATCTCTTTATCTTTTGCAAATTGTAGCTTCATATGGAAACTTTTTTTTCTTCTCATTGTTTCTTGGCTTGCCAATTAGCATAACTGGGATGTTAATTGAACACTTGTGCAGTACACTGAATCCAAATTTGCTTGTTTTCACTCGAGTATGGTATAGCAGCCATTGGTTGAATTATTATTTGGCTTGCAACCGTCGATGGAGTTATTACTTTCAGTATTATAATAAAAATTATTTAATTTATGCTATACTCATATTTTTGAAGAAATGGTATTTTAAATGATTATTTAACTCAAATACTAATAAACATTTTTACTGTTTCTTAGATAATTTTATCAAGTTGTAGGCCGCTATGTGAAGGATGTTATAGATTGTTCTTTATAGTACCTTTCGCACTTCACATCCACCACGACTAATTCTATAATATATGTTGTTTCAACATAGGATTCTATAATATATATATATATATATATATATATATATATATATATATATATATATATATATATATATATATTAAAGAAAAGGTAAAATATGACCGTCTAAAAACATTCTGTTTGAAATATGACGGTTATAGTCACCACAAGATGTTTCTCAATCTAAACATAATTGTTAATTGAATTAGGGGTTTGTCTAGACAAACATATAATTGCAAAATATGACGTCTGCGTATAGTTTGTTTGGATATAAACACTGCATTTGATTTGTAAAGTAGTAAGTACCATAAGACAACATTTTATACTTTATTATGTTTGATGATTAATGCTTTAGGTTTTTTTTAGACGGTTTTTTTATCATGATATTCTTGTGTGTTGTTAGACAGGGGAAACGATTTAGAGGGGATAGAGTTGAATATTTCATTTAATGTTTATTTTTTTAATTTTGGTTTGAAAAATATTTTTGTATGGCAAGCGAAAGCGAATACAAATCAATTTTTGTATATCTGAATCGTTATTGATAGAATCAGATATGCGTACAACCGTAGTAGAATATATGTCAAAGATGAGGAAAATTAATCAACAAGTTCAATATAATTTGTTTGAATATAAACCACACTTAAGATAAACGATTTCCAATGACACGTAAAATAAAAACTTGACAAATGAATTTTGTCGAACACTTACTGTGCAGTAACTTTATCGAACATTTGATGTGCAATACACCAAGCTTAATCCTTCTTGTGTTGAAGTTATAACAAATCAATTGCAATGGTTTAGATTGCAATGCTTTCACAAAAATAATTTTAAACACTTCAACACAATTAAAATTTTCAACAATTCAAATTACACACTAATTGTTCTCAAAATAAGAGAGAGAGAGAGAGAGAGAGAGAGAGAGAGAGAGAGAGAGAGAACACCAAGATTTGTTTATGTAGTTTCCCAAATGTCCTAATTATGGGTACGTCCGCCCTCAATTTGAAATCGAATTGAGATATTGTAATTAACCTTTGCAATATCAGTTTATAAGAGAAGTAGTAAAAATTCAAACCCAAACCCTATGTTTGATGTTGATCCTAACTCCTTCTCTACCCTTGATCTTAGCAAGATCAAGTTACACAAGATCTCCAATATGATCCTCCAGTTACCGCTACTCCTTTGACCGAATCTTCTGTTCTTCAAAGCTTTCACTTGGCTGAATCCAAATTGCGAAATCTTGTCCCCAAGCCTTTCAATTGATCCTCCGTTTACTGCTACTCCTTTGCAAGAACCTACGTTCTTCAAAGCCTTCGCTCGGCTGAATCCAACTTGACAAAACTTGTGTAAAAACATCCAAGTCAACCCTTGATCTTGGAGTAAAAACCCTAAATGTTTTATCCTTGAATCCCCCCAAAGAAAAACTCAACCCAATTTTGATTACACAACCTATATTGGACCTTATCAATCTTATCTTGCCAACAAATAATGAAAGATGATTATGTGTAGTTGATGAATGCGTCAATAAAGGTTGAAGATGATGAGAATTCTTTGTATCTTTCAGGTTTCAATGCTTAGAAATGATGCATGATGAGTATTTATATGTATGTGTGTGTAGAAAAGAAATGAACAAAATAAACTTTTAGTCAAAATGCAATTTTAAAATTTGGTACAAAATGTATTGACTCTAAAATGGAATGAGTCAATACATCAACTTAATGAGTCAATACGAGACCAAATAGAGTCAATACATTCAAGACCGTAGCTAAAATTTAAAAAATTGTTTCAGTATGAGTCGACTTTAAATACGAGAGAGTTGACTCATTTGATCAATGTATCGACCAATTTCTCCTTTGTATCGATCCATTAGAGGCAGCTGCAAATCTTTGAAAAACATCTTTCAGATTGAGTCGAACTAACCAAGAATGAGTCGATCTATAAGCAGGATGTATCGATCCATTGCTCCTTAATGTCGACCCATAAGAGGCAGACCCAAATTCATTGAAATTTCACTCAGGATGTATCGACCCATACTGAGGATGTATCGACTCATGCATGATTTTTTTTTGTGTGAAAAACTTATATTTTAGCATGTGATGACTTATGTAATCTAGTCTCACATGTTCTATGATGATGATGTACATTTAGACAAGGATTGTAAGGTCCAAATACATAAAGTTCTATGCTACCTAGTTTTGACATAATTTAAAATACATTTAAGAGCATATTGCACTCACATATGTGTGTGTGTGTGTGTGTGTGTGTGTGTGTATGTGTGTGTGTGAAAGAGAGAGAGATAGAGATAGAAAGAGAGAGAGAGAGAGAGAGAGAGAGAGAAAGAGAGAGAGAGTTTTTATAACTTGTGCTGGGAACAAAATTTCATGTTTTTCATTTTTAAGCAAATCAAATGCACCCTAAAAGAGCTTGTAAATTGTGACTGTCTAAATGTAAATTTATGGTGGTTTTAGATGCCTCGATCTCGATTATGGATTGAGCCATGGGTTTCAAATAGTATTATCTAGCCAAGTATATAGATGCAAAATATGAAGTTTAAACATGGTTTATTTGGATACAAATATTACAAAAAATTGATAAACTGTGGCGATTTAAATGTGAACATTATGGCGATTACAATCGCATCACTTCTAAAAATCGACGTTTTTCTATTTAAACTTGATTACTAATTGAGCCAAACGTTGTGAGAATAATATTATTTGAACAATCATATTAGGTCTGTCTGAATATTACTATTCGATTTGAAATTAATATAAAAATATCAAATTATCTTAATTGATTTAAATCTAAAGATTGGAATAATAAAATTATTAGTTCTTCTATTAGAGATGCTCTTGTAAAGTTATAATCTTTTATATACTATTAGTAATGAGTTGAAATACAGTTGTCAAAATTAAAGTTTGCAATTCTTTAAATTTGATTTCAATTTTAAATATATCATTAACTTTTTTTTTTCCCTCTTCATACTACATTTTATTTGCATTTGTTAATTTTTAAATGATCAAATGCATTTTTATATATGTTATATATTTTCTGAGTCATCCGACGTATCTATATAATTTGTCTTGAAAACTTAAACGCTCTCTTCTCTCTCAGTAAACAACGAAACCTCTCCGCTGCCACCACTATTTCTTTCTCAAAATCCAAATCTCAGATTTCAACATGTAGTTAAGCTGTTTGGTGGTGCGATGGGTCCTTCCTCCGCACCATCGTATTACCCTTGGGGTTGTCTGACAATGGCTTTCAGACGGACACCGTCTGTGGTTTCTCCTGGTGGTTACTCTCTGATCGGCGTCGTCGATAAGTGGTTGTTGCATTCTCGTTCTTCTCTCACACAAATAGCTCACCTACGTCGCCGAATTATGGTCGCTTGAGTCACATGTACTGCTTTTCTAGAGGTTGTACGAGCTTGCTTGCGTGAAGAGTTGCCGTTATCTTTCTGGATTTGAATCATTCATCGATTCCGATTCTATTTTCGTGGTTGGTGGTGGTGTGCCTTGCTTTTGATTTTTTGATTCGTTTCAGATTCATTGTGATATGTAGTTATCAAAGCGTTTGGGTTGACGCTACCACAACAACAATTTTGTTCTGTTTTACAACCTTGTTGCCGCCGTTCCTTGTTATGCTTCGCTATGATCTAAGTTTGTTTAGCTTGAAAAAACTATTATACTTGCTGTGATTTTTATATGGAGTTGTTGGTACGTGAATTAGTTCATATTGGCGGTCGATTCATTTATTATTAATTAAAGTTTGTGAAGACTCATACAACACTTTTCTTTTGCTATCTTATTTCGTTCTTGCACGCAAGGTTCACTAGGTAGTGTCTTGTTGTGTATGCTCTTACTCCTTTTAAATCATTGGTATAATAGGTGGAAACCAATATATATCTTGTATTTTAAAATGATTTGATGAGTAAGATTTTAAGATTTTACTACCTCAATACCTCAATATTTTGTACTATCTTTATTTTTATTTAATATATCAATGGTCTATAAAAAATTAAGTGATTTGTCCTAATATTAAAATATCAAATGTCTATTTATAACCAAAAAAAAAAATCAAATGTCTATTTTTAATAGAAAAATATCTATTTTTAATAGAATTTGTAATTAAAAAAGAGTCAAACATAATCTAACATAAATATTTAATTCGAAAAAAATAAGCACAAATTCAAACTCTTTTGCTGCTCAACTCAATTTCTCAAGCGGAACCTGAATCAACGTTCCGGCGCCGGATGGAAGAGATTGCCGCATTCTCCTCCGCCGATACCGACAAAACTCTCAAGGATTGCGAACTCATGATTCAGAAGAGTCTCAAATGTATTTCAATTCTTCCCCTTTCTCTATTATTGTTACTATTGCATTTTCTGGTTTTAGGTTTATTTTCTCTCCAATTCTAATACCTTATTCATCTTGTTATTATCAGCTCCAATCGTGAAATTCTTGAGGGAACACTTGGAGAAAGCTGGGTGCCCTGTTCAAGACAATTTTTTCAAAGCCATCAAGTGTGATAAGTTTCATGCCGGCGGTTACATTCCCGGTGAAGGGGTGGGTACACACTTTTTCATTTCTTTATCAAGAAATAATTTATATCTGTTGATAATGATAACTATGAATCTGTTTGAGAGAATCTAGGAAATGTTCATGGACGATTTTCAATGTATTTTCACATATTGTTTGGTATAGTTTACGAAAATAGTTTATATGAAAACAATTTTACTTTCTCTTGTCTTTTGTTATTAGATTTTTGTTTTGAAAGCTTGGTATCTAGTATTGTGACTGAGTAATTCAAGAGGACCAATCTCACTGTCCACTTGTATGGACTAGCCAACACATGAATGGTTAGCTAGCAACTAGCGGAATTTGAATCCGAGACTTTGAGAGGAGCACACTTTCAAAACTCAAGCCTTCATCAATAGACCAATCTCTTGGGGTTCTTTTGTTATTAGAATAACTGATACATAAGCACTAATATGATAAATGCTTATGTTATAAATGTTAAATTAAGTTATTTATCTGAACATGATTTTTTGTGATAGAAGAGGAAGGCAATTGATTGTGTAACCCCATGATTTTGTGACTTTAGTCTATTTATGAGAGAGAATAGTGATTAAAAATTAAGATTGTTTGGATGAGAGATAGTGGCATGTTAAGAGAGAGATAAATAGAAAGTCACCAAAGTTAGACAATTGAAAAGTAGACATTCACACCTTAGAAAGGAGGGTGCGCCATTTCATATGATGGTGCATATTACCGTAGACAAGTTTGAGTTGAGCTGAAGCAAGTTTTGTTGGCATAAAAAGCTGATTTCACTCACATTTGTGGAGGAAATAATGTTAGTTGTTGTTTTCCCATTTAGTGGTTGAATAATGTTGTATTCAATGCTTCCTATGATTATACTATTAAGGTTATTTTTCTACATTTTTTGGAAACAGATAGTTGTGTGTGGAAATCG
The DNA here is from genome assembly GCA_022829125.1 of Lathyrus tuberosus. Lineage (NCBI taxonomy): Eukaryota > Viridiplantae > Streptophyta > Magnoliopsida > Fabales > Fabaceae > Lathyrus > Lathyrus tuberosus. Next base: position 7,640,365 of record JALAZF010000103.1, read on the forward strand.
AACAGAAATGCAAGATGATGATGTTAACCAGGTTATAACTCATGAGCTAATTCATGCATTTGATGACTGTCGAGCTGCAAACTTGGATTGGACTGATTGTGCTCATCATGCTTGTAGTGAGGTTTCTTTTTAACAATGCTTCTTTTATTGAAATTAACTTTGATGTAGTTTTAAGTATTGGTTTCATTAATCAATTTTTCTTGATGATTATGTGAAACAGATAAGGGCTGGTCATCTAAGTGGTGATTGTCATTTCAAACGGGAACTTCTACGAGGATTTATAAACATACGGGGGCATGAACAAGTACACCATTTCTTTCCTTCTTTCTTTTATTCTAAACATTTATTTTGGTTGAATATTTTTGGATATAATGTGCAACAGCTTTTATTGAAATTACTAGTTTGAGTAACTTGCTTTAGTATTGAATGTTTCATAGTGGGAAAACAAAAGTAGAATCCGGAGTAGGTATAGGATGTGCCAAGGACTGGTTGGTCGGCTCTGGTTTCTTGCCCACACTAGACTGATTATCCCATCCTCTGTATTTGTAATTAGCAACTTATTCATGATACTACAGAACCTCATCTTTGAACTGCATACAAAATGCTGCACTTGGTGTGAATTGAAACACTATTTACGCATGGTAAATTGAGCCTAGAAGTTTAAGCTGATGCAGACTATGAGAATTCTTTAAGTTTTATTTAGAAGTTAGGAAGGAAAAGAAGAAAGAGCAATGGGGGAAAAGTACAGAGAAAATGGAAGTGGAAAGGATGATGGCCTCCCCTTGCATGGAGGTTTATTTTTTGCATAAAATTTAAGAATAATGCTAGCAATATCAAGAGAGAGAATAAGATAATGACCCTCAAATGAAAGTTAACGGTTGTAATTAAATCCTGATTTAAACATATCAGGTGACCCCTTCGCATTCTGCTTCGTTTCTACATGAGTCTTGTTTGCTCAGTTTTTCCATTCAACAATGGGTTGTCCTCATGGGCTATGACAATCTTATGGTGGATAAAATGAAAAATTGAGGAACCGAGTGAATTTACCCTTTTCATTGCATTTTCTTGGGTGCAAAAGATATTTTATTTTGATCTCTTTAGCAAAAACCCACTGTTTCGTAGCGAGCAATTATTTCGAGATTTCATTGTTTCAAAGCGAGCAATTAATTAAATTTAATTTATCTTGAAGGAATGCATCAAAAGAAGAGTTTTGGCATCACTGTCTTCAAATCCTTTTTGCTCTGGTTCAACTGCCAAGGATTATATGGAATCTGTATGGGATGTTTGTTATAATGATACAGCTCCTTTCGATAAAGCTCCTTAAAAATTGCATGTGGTTACCAGTGTATGGGATGTTTATAGAGCATAGAAGCCATTATTTCCATCCTTTGCCTCAAGTGACCAAAAGTGTAATTCAAATTAAAGAAAACGTCAGACTTATTTATTTTTAGCTGAGATCTCTTTATCTTTTTGAAGTTGTAACTCTATATGGAAACTTTTCTACTCATTGTTTCTTGGTTTTCATACATGGATGTTAGTTGAACACTTGTGCAGTATACCGATTCCAAATTTGGTTGTTGTTAGTTGTTACTGGAGTTTGGTGTATCAGCCATTTGTTGCATTATCTTTTGGCCTGCAGCCATTGTTGTAGTGGTAGTTATTAGTATTATAACTATTATTATGTAATTTACGGATTCTGATTCACTGCATTCAATGAAAGGACACATTCACGCATTCACCTGTAGTGTGTTGGTTTGATATTTCATATTTTAAAATTTGTAATTTTATTATTTTTAAAATTCAAATCTGTGTTAAATGTGAACTGTCTGATTTCAATCCAATGGTTAAAAATTTCTTGACTGTGTGAATGTGGGAAAATGTTGACAGCAGAGAATCCAATTTCGTAATTTACATCTTTATACTCTTTAAGTAGATGTTTAGAATCAATATATTGGTTTGTAAATATTGCTTCAATATCTGTAATTTAAAATTTAAAAGTGTGTTGGCAGCAGGAATTCAAATTTATATACCATCTCTGGATAACCACTCAATTTAGCTTCAATATTAATATCAAAATAAGAATACTTGGACATCAAGTCAATATATTGTGACAAACCCCTATTACAAATGTTTTTGTATGAGAGAAATTAATAATCTTTCCAACCAAAGAAAGAAATTGATGTCTATTTCTCCAAGGCTAAGTCTAGATGGTGAATAATTAACAAGAAAAGGTGGAAAAGATTTACATTCTAAGTTAATAGTTATGAAAAGAAACGCATAATAATATTCATAATGAAATGAGAATATTTATTTGAAATGAAAATTTTGTTCTTTGTTTCAATTTCCTCGAGAACAATTAATCAAAAACATACATATCGATACGCATTTATGAACTAGTGATTCCTAAAATATGACATTAAAATATTTTTACCAAATTATAAGGGAAAAACAATTTCTCTATACATAATATAGTGGAAATAAATGAACTCAATTCAATTGTCAACTGATCACTTCAAATTACAAGTTTCATGAAAACACCATTTAGAGCCCGTTTGTTTTAAGTTTTTTTTTTAAAATAATAATTTTAGTGTTATATATTTTTAATTTTATTTAGTTATTTAGGTATTTTATTAATTTATTTGATTTCTTTTTTGAATTCAAAATTTTAAAAAGTTATTTAATTTTAAAGATATTTTAAATAGCTTTTTGTAAAAATTATTTTTAAAATATATTTTTTTTGAAAAAATTATGATTTCGAGATATATTTTGATTGTTCGTGTTATAGAATATCAAAATTAATTTTTCGATTTCAAAAAATGAATTTAAAGGAACTTATAATATTTTAAAAGATATTTACAAAAATCATTTTTAAAAATAAATAAAAAATTTATTTTTTACAGTTAAAACAGCATGCACTCAATTAATTACTATAGTCTGTTATTTAGACGGTTGGAGTCTAATGCCAACCTTATCCAACATTGTTTTAGCTATCTAATATAGGCATATTGTCGGTTACACTAGCCAACAATCAAAATTAACAATTCATTTTCTTCTACTTAAAATAAATTTTTGATATATTTAAGAGATCACAAACATATTTAACTTAATAAATTATTTGATTTAAAAAAATATTTAATTAAATAATATAATAATTTATACTTGCATGACACCACATCTCTAAATATCTTAGAGATTACCAAATAGGAGAAGCAAAAATTTGAGATTAAAATGCAGAACTAAAATATTTAAAAATTAAAATAGGAGAGCAAAAGTGCCTTAAAATTTGATTTTAAACTAGTTTAAATAAGAGCATTTTTTATTACACCATTCATATTTTTTAGGCATCACGCAAATTTTTATTTTTATTCTCTGATTTCGGATGTGCACATCTGAACGCACTGTTTTTTTAAAAAACATTGATTTGTTCCGGATGTGCACATCAGGAAAAATGTCTGATCTGCAGATCCGAAAAAATAACAGAACTATATATTTTTTAAAAATCAGTTTTGTTGGTTGGTCGTAGATGTTAATATATTGCCGCATTAATGAATATTGAATAAGAGGATTATTCATTATTACTACTATAATGAAATTCTCAATATGTCGGCGAACGGGCGCGTCTCACGGTGATTGACAGGAGAGAAGACTTCAATTGTTGATAGGACAAAGCAGGAGGGAAGACTTCAACTGTTGATCATAATTTTGCCTGATTTTAAGGGAAAATTATACGGTAAGTTTTGTAAGGTGGTGACATCAATGGACTGACTTTGCGTCACAGGATACAGAGAGATTGTTTCCGCTCAGGTTCATTGCGAGGAGATAATTCAAGATATTTTTAAAATAACAGTGGATCCTCAGAAGGAAAATCTGTCCGCTGGAATGATAAGATAATTTTGTTAGATTTGTGGATTCCTCATGATTTTCTTTTGATTTTCAGGGAGTGGCGTGTGGCTTTCTATAAATCAACTGGGTTTAAGCCTAAAAGGACTATATTTTACAGGTTCGAAGATTGTAGGACAAATGAAGATCAACAGTAAAATATTACTTCTTTGACGTTATCAAAGATAAATGGCAGCAGAGTCGACACAAAGTTGATGGTACTCCTATTACCACTTGCAGAACCAGAATCAGAATTTTCGACTTCACTTATGTAGTATTGAGCGCGGAAAGCTAGCAAGTGTTCCCCGATTTTAGCCACTATGATAACAACTAAAAAGTTAAAGTTACATAAATATACATCAACATGTATCATTTAGGCACCACGCTCGATACTACATAAGTGAACTCGAAAATTCTGATTCTGGTTCTGCAAGTGGTAATAGGAGTACCACCAATTTTGTGTCGACTCTGCTGCCATTTATCTTGGATAACGTCAAATAAGTAATATTTTACTGTTGATCTTGATTTGTCCTACAATCTTCGAGGATATATTTGGGAGTTCGGATATTCACAATGCCTTTTTTGGATATATAACTTATGGTTACAGGTCATGTTTGCCATCATAGGTGGATGATCGTTATTTTGTTTAAATATGGGTTAGAACTACTAGACAACTTTTGGATACAGAACAAGTGGCCACCATGCGTTTTGATAAATATTTTGAAGTTCTCATCAAAGGATGTCTGCCATATTCGTTGCTCTAACCTTCTGTTAAAATACATGTTATTATTATTTCTTAAAATAAATATTACTTCTTAATATGCGTTTTTCAAATGAATGAGTTTCAGGTATTTTTCCGGATGTGCACATCCAGACAAGTTTATGCTCAATATGTACTGGTTTATACATCCGGAAGACGCGTAACTTGTCATTCCGGATTTGCACATCCGGAACAAAGCAACGTTTTAAAAAAAAATGGTGCGTCCGGATGTGCACATCCGAAAACTGAAAGCAAAAACAGAATTTTGCATAGTATCTAAGAAACATGGACGGTGTATTAAAAAATATCCTTAAATAATATGTATAATTCCTTTCTCAGTTTGAAACATAGTATAAATTCTTTTCTCACTTTGGGCGTAAGGTCCCAAATGACTATCCTATTTTTTTGATTGAAACCTGAATTGCAATCCTCGATAACAAAACATGTATGACATAAAATAAAGCATTATTTCTATAATTATTAATAAAACCAATAGCTACAAAACAAAATATTTTCCAATGGCTAATTTCCATTGGTGTGATTTCATTGCTAAATGACACAATCAAACAGCTGCAAACTACATGCAACATTTTCTTGTAAAAATCCATTGGTGTTCTCGTCGATCCTAAAGGCCTGCATGAGATAGATACATTATAACAATACAAAACTATACAATTACAAAACATTCCTATAAATACACACACATAACATTCCTCAAACCCAACCACATTCTTAAACTTCTTCAACATTATAATTCAACACAAAAAATAACATGTCTCTCTCCACCTTAAAAGTTGTTCTCTCATTCTTTATTTACACATTTACCCTTATGACCATAACAAGGGCCGGCGACCCGGACATACTAACCGATTTCATAAGCCCAATAACCAGCCCAATCGACGCAAACTTCTTCACCTACACGGGCTTTCGCGTCCTCGTCGGACCACAAAACCCAAGCCCACCACCTTTCAAAGTACTAAAAGCAACCATGATAGAATTTCCATCATTGAATGGACAAAGTGTGTCCTATGTTTCTCTTCAATTCCAACCTAAAAGCACTAATCCACCACACATCCACCCACGTTCAGCTGAACTACTCTTTCTTGTTCAAGGTTCACTTCAAGTTGGATTCGTCGACACAACTAATAAACTCTTTACGCAAACTCTTTCAACCGGTGATTTGTTCGTGTTTCCAAAGGGTCTTGTTCATTTTCAATATAATGCTGATGATAAGGCTCCTGCTGTTGCTATATCAGCCTTTGGTAGTGCTAATGCTGGCACTATTTCACTTCCTAATACGTTGTTTAATACCTCTATTAGTGATAATGTCTTGGCTTTGGCTTTTAAGACTGATGTTTCCACCATTCAAAACTTGAAGAAAGGGTTTTCTACCTAGCCAGTAAGGCCTTTGTGATGGGTAGTAGATTTGTGTTTATCTTATGTTGATTTTATGTTTTTGTTTTATTATTGAATAAGTGCTTTATGTGTAAGTCTGAGATGGACATTGTTTGATTGTGTTTTCTGTACTAATAATCATGTGAAATGGGAAATGAAAACATCAAGGAAGTTGGTGATTTTCTCAACTTAGTTTTGTTTGCTCATGGCTTTATTATTCTTGAAATGCAAGAAAAGTGTTACTAGATGTGACAAGTTTATAGAGTAAAAATGCCAATGACAAATTTAGTAACTAGTCGTAAGTCATCATTAATATTTAATTTAACAATTATAAGATGCATTGAAATCAAAACAAATTAGTGAGGTGGACAGAGTAATCCAACTTATATGTATGTATGTCTGATATATTCACTACTACGAAAAACCCATTTAACAACGGTTTGTAATGACATATAATGATGCGGGCAAAAGCGTTGTTATGTAGATTGTCGTTGTAAGTTCGTTGTTTCTACAACGGTCTAGAAACTGTTATTGAAAGGCAGGACGCGCGCCATATATCACAACGATTATGATAATAAACTGTTGTGATACATACACTTAGGTACTGGGTTCGAAACCCATCAGCAGCGAATTATGTAAAACATAAATTACCTATGATCTCGGTTACAATAGATAACCGTTGTTGTAAGTACTTTGAGTTTATTATATTAAATGTAGATTGCTTGTTTTTCAAACACCTCACTAAAGAAATATACATGGAATCAATTTGATGAAGAAGTCTATAATCTGCAAATTAAATTGTTCTTGAAAACCAACTTAAACAAACCAATGTTTTCTGATTGCATTCGTCTCATCGTACATTTCACGCTGTTTTACATATATATTGTGGTTTATTAATCTGACTCCTTCGATATATCGCTATCTTCGATTATAGTTAAATTTTCATAAGAACAAGACATTGGATAATCTGCCTCATCATCATCACTTATCATCATAATTTTTATAATAATCGGAAGTTTTACGATTATAAGTGTTGATGTAGAGGCAGATTAACTAATAATTTGTTGTTAATGAAATTTAACTACAATGGAAGATGGCGATGCATTAAGGAGCCAGATCATTATACCATAATATATATATTAAACATCGTGAGATGAATGATGAGAGGGATGCAATTCGAAAACATTGATTCATAAGTTGGTTTTCAAATACAACTTAATTTGCAGATTATAAGTATCTATGTCAAATTAAATGAATGTATTTTAAGTGAGGGTTAGTGAAACAAACAATCTACATAGAATATAATAAACTCAAACAATATTCTATACCAGATCCAGATATTATAAACTCATATAATACGCTTGCTACCACCAGCAAACTTTAAGTGAGGGTTAGTGAAACAAACAATCTAAATAGAATATAATAAACTCAAACAACATTCTATACCAGATCCAGATATTATAAACTCATATAATACGCTTGCTACCACCAGCATCATCACCCTGTATCATCCCTTTAACCTGTAAGGAAACACAACAAACTTAAAAAATGAGCATCCTCAGTTGAAAACAAACCCTAAAACCATAATCCAGTGAAGAGTAAAGAGAGGAACATGAATAACTTACCTTTTAATGAAACTAATCGCGGAACAGAAATCAATTATGATGTTAAACTATTTTGGGAATCAATGAAGAAGAAATATAAGGAGGAAGAAGCTTACACAAAAAAGCTTCATACTTCTTATATTTCTTTTCATTGTTTCTAAAACTAGATGAAGTTTGCTTACACTGTTGTTTCTTCATTTACTAACATCTTGTTCGTGAAGCTATGAAAAAAAAGTATAAGGTGGATAAAGTTTCCATCATAGCTTCATGCTTCTTATATATTTTTCCATAGCTACACAAACATTATGAAGTTTCCAAAGTATGGTCTTTGTTAAGGTAGTGAAAACGAATCTGAAAAAATGAGAACAATCAACAAAAACAACATGCAATAAACGAGATAATGGGAAATATCTAACAATAGATGGAATAAGAAGAATACCTTAATGTATGAAGCACAAGATTCACGGCTAATGGTGAAAACGAAGAGAAAAAATGGGTTCTAGGGTTTCACTTTGAAGGCAACGACGCTACTGTCAATAAGTGAAAGTTATTTCGCTTATATATGGGTAAACTATTTCACAATGGTTAACAATACCAACCGTATAGATAGATATTTATTTATTATAAATATATCACTACAGTTAACCAGAAGAACCGTAGTGATAACCCTTTTATCTGTGAATTTTAAAACAAATAAAAACCGTATAGATAGGTATTTATTTATTATAAATATATCACTACGGTTAACCAGAAGAACCGTAGTGATAACCCTTTTATTTGTGAATTTTAAAATAAATAAAAAAGAAAAGGTGCGCCTTAACGTTAAAGGAATAAAATATTTTATGGCGCTGAGGTTCGAACCGATGAAAGTTTGAGTATATCACAACGGTTGGTTATGTAATTTTATTAATTGCATTCCTGTCTTCATAATGTAATTCAAACATCAACAATGTAATTCACAATGCATCTGCAGTTTAAACATCAACAATGTAATTCAAACCCTAATTCAACTATTACATTTCATAACAAAGTAAACATTAAACATAAAGGAGACAAGAAAACATAACATCTTGAGATTTCCAGAAAATATCTCTGATTTCAGTTTGTTCTTCAAATTCTTGTTCTTTTTCTTTAAATCCTCATACATAATCTTCAAATAGCTCACAACTTCCAACTCTGACTTCATAATGCTCTCATCTTCATTTCCATCTCTTTCTCCCACGTCTTCATCCCATATGAACAAATTACATGTTTCATCGCTCCTCCAAAATGGACATCTCCAAAAAAACCTTCCTTTATTTTGTCCCTTCTTGCATTGGTACGAAACCATACGACCATCACAAACACAAAAATTTCCAGATCGAGATTTTACAGCGGAAGAAGACATAGAAACACCTTTGGATGATTTTGTCTTCAAATGCGACATTGTAACACCTTAAAGTAGAACACTTTCTTGTTGTTGTTGTCTTCTTCTCGACAATGGTAACGGCGTTGGTGTTAGGGTTGTTTCGTCTTGTTTCTTTTTTCAGTGGATAAATTGATATATACTTGGTGTTTAAAATACATAAAAAGAAGCTTCAGTTTGTAACAACGGTTTTAAGAAATAACCTTAGTGATATCCTTACTATTTTTTAGTTAAATATAAATAAAACTTAAAAAGGGCGCATTTACGTCAAAGGAATAAACTATTTGAGGGCGATGAGGTTCGAACCCATGAGAGCTTGATTGTATCACCACGGTGTTCACAACAACCGTTATTAAACCCTTGAAAGTTCTAATTAAAATAATGCGCGCGCATCCAGTACGCACTATAACAACGGTGTATAGGATGTCGTTGTAAACCTGGCGTTGTTGTTTGGGCGTTTTCTAGAAGTGATTGTAATTGAATTAAATATGTCTAATATATCATAATTGTGTTAAATATATAAACAATTGGTTCAATCTCCGATGATAATATTTATTTATATATGATTAATGTAAACAAGTAATTAAAACCTATAAATCACTGAATTTTGAACAATAAAACAAAACAATAAATTAGTGGGAAAAATTTCAGTTATTTTGAAGAGTTATCCACTATAGTTTATGTGTCATCCTAGTGCTAAGAGATTGATTTTATAGCCACAATAAATATAATTTAAATTTGATTTAATATTCCTTTTTGTTCTATATCTTATATTTGGAGTTCATTTTATTCTCTTATCTGTAAACAAGAATATTTGGGTCTTTTAATTTTAAAGGTGGCAAACAGACATATCCGTCCTATTTAGACCCGACTCACAAAAGTCTGGAAAAAAATGGAGCGTGGCGGACATTGTTGAGGCCACGGGCCTGAAATCTTGACCCACCCTGCAAAAAGTACAACCAAAATGGGCAAGTCAAGCGGGCCGAGCCCATTTTACCACCCCTACTTAACTTTTTAAAAAAGTATCATATTTGTCATTTCCATTCAAATGTCCGTAATAATGTCAAATTTCGTTGGTGTTGCACTAGATGTGTACCATTGAACTTTAGTGGCCCATTTAGCGACACAAAAATCAGTCACTTAAATGTGTTTTTTAAGTTAATTGAATTTATGCATAATTGTTCATTTTCTTCTTAAGAAAGGTGAGATTTTATACCAACCAAAACCACCACCACCATTTCAAAATCACCCAACATTATTAACCCTTCAAAGAAAATTGAAATTGAAATAACAAAATATTATGGATTTTGATTGTTGTTCTTCATTTTTTTGTACAAACCACAAAAAGGAAAACCCATATTCTACTTGTCCAAAGAGGGATAAGGAAGCAATTTGAAAAAGAGAAAAAAATCACAAAAGAAAATAAAAGGGATATCAATTCCTCTTAGAAAGAACATAAGCTATAATGTGACCACCACTAGAGCTTTTGTGCATTAATTCCAAAATAACATTTTCAAGGCCAAAACTAATATTGAGTTTTAACTAGGAGACCTGGACCACCTTGTGCAGGTCAAGTTGCGAACAGAGAACCTAAACACCTGGATGAAGTGCCTCCAGCTGATCGGCCACTTGGTGGAAAGAACTATACACCCTTTTGAGGGTCTGATCAAGTGTATCATTGAACTTGTCCCTTAAGTAGGCCAATTGTCCCTCGTAAGCCTCCCACTCCTTTACCCATAACTCCTTCACGTGCTGAAGAACCTTCACAGCCTTGTGAGTGCGAGATGTCATCACAGCGGCAACAATGGTAGCCTCTATATGTGAATTCTTATCTGCCTCCTGAGAATATTTAAGCTCGACAATCACAACAGCAATGGAAGGAGTCCTGTGAACTCTTGCTTCCTCCTAAAGAGATTTTAGCTTATTTGATTCTCCCTAAAGAGCCAACACTTTTTGCTAGAATTGACATTGAATATGGACTTTCGCTTCCAAGTATCCATTTCCATGGAAGGGTTACCGATGCCTAGAACATCACACTAACCAGCAACCATTAGAGAGAATAGAGAGACCATTAGGTAAAAAAAAGTAGCCTTAGAAAAGAGATTCACGTTCTCCGCCCCCAAGAAAGTTTTGGAGATATGCAAGATCTTCCTCAGAAATTGAAGCTAGTGCTTCTTGAGAAGTGCGGGGAATCTGAGATAACAAAATGGTCGACATCTTTAGCAGAAGAGGAAAAATAGCCAAATCTTTAACCTTCGCATAAGAAACCCTAAAAGAAGGTTGAATTTGATCAAGAGAAGCCAATAGAATTTCAGTAGGGACATGGGTTCCAAACTTAGCCAGAGGAGGAGTAGGGGCCCGAGAAAAAAAGTCGTAATGAGAGCCTTATCCTCCAATTCTTTAGCCAGATCAAAACGTTCTTCAAGAAATTCATATTATCTGCAAATACAAATACAACCCACCTTAAAAAAGGGAGGAATGAGGTGACAACTCTTTCTCCTCACCAAAAATCTCCTTTCTTTCTATAATAGTGGTCGCTCCCACAATAACACGAGTGTCGATTAACCGCTTCCTTTGCATGAAAAACTTTACCTCGAAAGGGTCAAACCCCTTTTCATAACCGAGGCCCCAAAGAAAGCATCAAGGTCTCCCTTCATTGTAATCTTTTAAGGAGTAAGAGAATACAAAGGGACGACATACTCGTGAGGCTCATGTTTAAAGTGAACCCAAGCCTAATACTTTTGAAACCTATATGTACATGTACTAGGCAGAAAACTTTAGAAACTAGCAGAGAGGGAAAACTCATTGGAAACCCGAGAGAAGATTGAATGAGTTACCAAAGTATGGAGTTTGGCCAGCATGAAACGATCCCCAAAATCACCATAGTTCTTGACGTAAGTACTAAACTAGGAACATCTTGGCATAGTGAGATGAACCCTTGATCCCAAATGTTATTACGTGAAGTATGCACCACGAGAAAGAGATGGAAAATAGCCTGTAAAGGGCTTCTAGAGCCAGTAGTCATCCCAGAGTCGGAATGTCCTTATCAAGCCCCAAGGGATGAGATGTACATGTGAGGGGGAAATCTTCCAGAACCTTAACACCTCCTCTTCATATTTGCTCATGGGCAGGCATAAATTTATTAGAGTAAACAAACACTTGTAGAAAAGCATAGAACATTCCCCAAAGCTACTACAATTTTTTTGCCTGACTTCATAGGAAAAGCCAATCAATTAGAGGGTGACTTATTTTTGTATTAGCCCCCCTCACGGTTGCAAGACTATCTAAAGTAGAAGGGGTTCCCAATATTTTGGAATCCACTCAACTATACTTTATTGCATCAGTCGGCTCCACAAGATCAATACTATTTGAGGTATCTCATCACCCTGAAATGTATCTGATGGCCTAAGCCAATCGACACGATGGACTGAGTCCTATGTCCAAGATGATCCCTAATGTTGACATTATCCAGATTCTATCCAAAGAAATACTGGTAAGTTTTGATAAAAGTGCAAGCTTCTTCCCTATTCAAATTAGTAATTTCCATCTTCGGTGAAGTCGAACCAAGAAAATCTGAACCAAGTGCATAATTTATTGAAGAAGGATTGCTAGAAGATGAATGCTCTGCTATAGATGCTTGTTGTACTTGGATCTCAAAGGCCTTATGGGGTGTTCAACAATGATGATGATGATGATTTAGAGTAACTTGCTTAGTTATGTTTCTTTATATTGTTTTGGATTCCTAGTTATTTCCTTATTTCTACTTGAATTCTAGCATTTAACTAATGAAGTATGTTTTTTGCTTTAAATGATTATGCTTGCTTTGATCTACGTGCTTGACTCCTGCCATATTTTTCTACATGTCCCTCCTTTTTGATAATCCTAAAGGGGGGAGAAGTATACTCTCAAGGGGAGCAGAGTATACTCTCTATATTTGTTAGGGAGAGTTTCACCACTTCAAGCTATCACCCATGTTTCATTGTTTTGTTTACCTCCCTAAGAGATGCATTGTCATAATAAAAAAGGGGGAGAATATGGATCTATGTGCTTGCAAGTATGATGTCTTCATCAATCTATTGGGTTTTGATGTTGCCAACATTGTTAAGAGAAGTCTTCATCAGTCTTGATATTCAAGGCTTATTTGTTCATATGATATCATTTGATATATTGATCAAGTGGTGGTGCTTGACATGTTAATCAAGTAATTATGCTTGAAGATCAAGTGATCAATTTATGTTGATCAATTGTAGTTGAAGTGTCTGAAGATCATCTGATGCAGTGATCAAGTGAATATACTTAGATATCAAGTTGGGGTAATTAAGTTTGTTCATCAAGTTGTGTTCATCAAGTTATGGTGAATGAGATGTGTTGGTCAAGTTGTGTAGATCAAATTGTGTTGATAAAGTTGTGTTCATCAAGTTTTGGTGATCAAGTTTGTGGTGCTTGGAGATTAAGTTATTTGTGCGTATCTATGGATAACAACACCTTATGTCAAGTGGCGTTCAATGAAATCAGTGAAGATCTATACACAAGAAAATTTTCTAACGACGATGCTCCTTGTGAAGACATATTTAAAGCCTCATTAAAAAATATTCAAGGTTCCACTGAAGTTCTAAAGTCAAAGATAATGTGGTAAGGAACCAAAGCTTCTGATTTGTGAAAAAAAGGAAGTATGAAAGTGCGTCGAGTATGTTTCGAGTGATCACTATCTGTAAAGGTACAAAACTAACTCTCGACTTTATTAAGGGAGATGACACACACACTTTAAACCTTTTGCATAATCGATTTCCCCTTAGGCATAATTGATTAATCCTTTTGTAATGCCTTATAATCAACTATTAGGGTTTATAGTCGATTAAGAAATAACTTTTTCAAAAATCTTCCATTTTTGTACCTGATAATCTATTACCGGATGTGCACAATCGAATAGAAGCCATTAAAGGAGCATGGATTATTTCCATACCTAAGTCACCTTTTGTAATATAAATATAGGGTTTGTTTCATATTTCATACACACCAGAAAACATATTGAAATAACTTTCTCTCACTCTCATATATATATATATATATATATATATATATATATATATATATATATATATATGCAATGCGACTCAACTGACACGACACAATGCATGCGATACCATCACAATCACATACGGTTCACCCTAGAACCCGATTCTCGTCGGAATCCGGATACGTCGTATACGTTTCTCTGAACTACAACTTATCTCCACACGACTCCCACATAGAGTCCGGACAAGACTAGGCACCCATCATAGATTCCCACCTAGCTCATCTCCTCATGCACGACACAAATTATGCACAACGTAATAATTAATCAAGCATAATTTTACGATCCTCAATGATCACACACGAGTCACATGCTCACTGTAATTCTCTCAGGAATTACCACCACCACACAAGGCCGTCCACACATGACAATCCCGGCTAACACACTCAACACGTATTAACTAGACTTTCTTATAAAAACTCATATTTTATCCTACTTAATATTATTACTAGTTTCTCCTATGTCCAATTATACCATCTTACAAGGGAAATCGGGACCAAAATCGTGAAAACGGGAAAATTGCACCATAGCTCTGCCCATACGCATATGGCCCTGCCCCATACGCGTATGGCCATCTCCCTACGCCCCAAGCCTGCGTATCATACGTGTAGGCTCACCTTTCCAGTCCATCCATACGCGTATTGCCTTGGGCCTTACGCATATGGCCAGAGAGGATTTTCCTCTCAAAACCCCTTCAAAACTCCCCATACGCGTAATGGTTAGCCCATACGTGTATGACCCCCTCCAAAAGCTACCCATATGCGTACTGACCTTGCCATATGCGTATGACCACCCCACCATACGCGTATCATATGCGTACCGGCAGAGGGTCGTGCTGGCTCTGGGGACAAGGCACGTATGCTACGCGTACGACCTCTAGGAGTGTCTCCCATACGCGTATGGCTAGAGAGCATGTCAAAAATTCCAGTTTTCCATCTACACAAGTTCTCACACATTGAAACCCATTCTAACACCTAAATCAGATCCCAAATAATCTTTATTTCAGTCTAATTTCATAGTCCTAACTCTACTTCATTGTTTCATCATTTTTATCAACATTCTATGTGCTAAAAATCTATTTTTCGTTAACCCCATAAAACCCAATTTCCAGACCTGTTCTATATCAGAACTCAGCAACAACAAAACCACATTTGTACGAATTTACTGTTCGAATTCAATACACCACACAAATTCACAAATACATGCATTCACATCAGACATTACTCAAACACGAATTTACAGGAACAATCACATTATCCTGGCCTTTAATTCCGACTAAGTCATTCTACTAAGCTCTCTCACACCCACCTTAACACACCTACCCTTAACCAAGAAAATAAAATCACAACAACACACAAAATAATTATAGCGCGACTAAATAATTAAATGGGGTGTTACACCCACCCCCCACACACACTCACACACTCACACATACATTTTCCTTAGTCTTTTGAGAGAGAAATCTTTATATTTGTGAGGTGTTTTTGGTCAAATGTAAGGGAATAATTGTAATTTATCATTGGGGGAAATTTTGTTTTGGTTGTGAGATAAACAAAGGGAAAATCTCTTGTTTGGTTGTTGAGGTAAACCAAGCAAAACCTCTGTTTGGTTGTGGAGGTCACCATAGTTAAAACTCTTAGTCGGTTTATGAGCTTAGCCTATTGTTAAAAAAACTCTTAATTTGTTGTCGAGGTCTCCTAGTTAAAACTCAATATTGGTTGGGAATTTATCCATTGTAAAACTAAAAATCCATGTATAAGGAGGTTTGTGGGCATAACCTATAAAAATATCTCATCATAGTGGAAACTTTTAAGAAGAAATTCGTGGGGAGATGAGGTGGTCACTTCATTTGACTGGGCCTATATAATTATCTTATGTGTTTCTCTCATCCCTATACTATTTACTTTCCATTCATTTATTTCCGCTGCAATTTCATTTTCTTATTTTCACTGCTTTTATTCTGCTTGTTTTACAAAAGAGTTTTAGACTCTATTTTTGTGAAAGTTTTTGTATTGAAAATGGTTTTTCAATCCCAAACAACTCTCCCCCTCCCTTGTGTTTGGAAACCATGAGTTCTTACTTCACTCACGACTTTCTTGACGTCTTTCTAAGTTTTCTTTTACTTTTCTCAAGTTTAGAGATTTCTATACCTAGAACATTCTTTAAAACATTTCATTTTTTACTCTAACTTTACTCGGAACATTTTTTCCACAACCACAATCATTTATCCATAGGTGTAACACTTCTTGATTTTCCCAACGTCTCTTTCTCTAGTTTTCTAATAATTCGCACCATGTTGTCCAACATATCATTTTCAATTCCTATTGGATTTCTATAACCCTTCTCTATGATATTTTGTTGGAAACTTCCTTATTTTCACCCATCAAATGCCACCACTTTGATTTCTGGATCTCCCATGTGGTTTATTCTCTTTGACCTCCTCTTAACTCTTACATCCATAACCAATACTCTATGTTGGTTAGCCAAAATATCTCAAGGTATAACTTTACTCTCCAAGACAATATTTGTATCTCATTTTCTAAAAATAAATAAATATATTTGAGAACATGCCACCAACTCTTATTTATAACAATATGCTCATATCTTTTTCTAAAGCATGTATTAACTACAGTAACGTCAAAAGTAGGAAAAAATATAGGATGAATCTATCCTCCGCATTTACATCCCCGAGACAATACCCAATGATACCCTCAACATCTCTTTCCACGTTCCTTACATGTCCATTTAGACCCCCTATAGAAAATATTTTACCCGTTGTTCCTTTTAGATTGACTGCATTATGCAAAATAACAATGAAGGTTTCAAGCTATTTGTTGCGGTGAAAATCGGATAAAAAGCTATGAATTAACTTGCATCATATTTCTTTTACAACCGACTTTGATTTATCTAAAGGAAAGGTTCAAGATCGTTAGAAAAACCTAAAGGGGGGAGATCTAAGGTTCGGGGGTTGGTTATACAAAGGGAAGGTATTAGCACCCTAAGTATCTGTAGTACTCTACAAGAACCTCTTGTTAAATTTGTGTTATGTCATGTTGCTTGCTAAGAAAACTCTGCTAAGGTAAAGACCTAAAGGTATGTACACTAAGTATGGTCTAAGGGTGTAAAAAGAAAATGTGGAATCCGAGAAGGCATCGGATTGTAAAGGAAAAAGATGGAAAAAGAAAAAGGTAGCTCGCTAGGATCTCGCAATCCTATGCCTACGTATTCTCAAGGTGAACTTGAGAAATCAGAGCAATCGTAGTTCCCCTCAATGGGGGTAAAAGGGGTGAAAAGCTTAAAAGCCAAGCTTTGTAAGGATTGATTGTTTTAGGAGAAGAGATTAATGGCTATCTCTTGAAAGGATTGTGAAAGGATGGACCGTCTTAAAGGAGAAGAGATTAATAGCTATCTCTTTGGGAAGGCCAGGTCAGAAGGGAGAAGAGATTAATGGCTATCTCTTGTGAAATGGTTTGAGGTTAACAGGGTATTTGAGCTATCTATGACATGAAGTCAATAGAGAGACTTTTTTCCTTTGGAATGATAGTATAAGAAACAGAGAAACAAGGAGGAAAACCTCGAGTGTCGAGAATAGAATGAATAACAACATATACAGTAAATGTGACAAGATTAGACGACAACTGAACACCGAAAATTGACTAAAATGAAAATATAGAAAATGACAAGATAAAGTTAAAAATAAAATCTAATGAAACTGAAATTTAATTACAAACTAAATAGTTAATCAAAATAAATAACTAAATTAAAAATAATAATAATAATCAAGCTAAATTCTAGACTAATTAATAAAAATCTAATTAAAATTAGTGGATAAGCCGAGAATCCTATAGTCTAATTTCTAATTCTATCTAAAGACTAAGAATAAATTAATTTTTTTTAAAAATAATCTAGATAAAAAAATATTAACTAATTAATTAAGTTCTACGACTAAAAAAAATCTAATTAAAATAAATAAAAAAAACTAATACACTAATCAAATTACTTTCTAAATAAACTAATTAACTAATATCTAAATAAGACTAATTAAAAGCTAAGACTAAATTATAATTAACTAAATCTAATTTCTAAGCTAATTATTATTATTGGAATGAATCCTGATTACTAGTTAAATATAAAATAGTGACTAACCAAAAAATTGAAACAACAAATAATAAAATAAATAAAAAGACATTGCATCTCTTAGCATTCTAGAATGGACCGTTGCAGCCCAAAATAGATGGAGCGGATCGCTCCAAGAACCTTAATGGAGCCACCAAGTTAAAAAACCTAATCCTAAAAAGAATCTAAACACGGCTGCATCAGAAAAAGTAGGAATAAACGTGATTCAAGATCAAAATAAGGTCAAAGTTTCAAAAGATTACCAATCGTTCACTTTCCTTCTAACCTTCCTCTTTCTCTGTTTCACTCGGCGGTTCTCTCCTTTCTCTCGTTTCTCTCTTCTCCGCGAATGACTTTCGGATCTCTTTCAAGGCAGTCGTCCGAATCTGTGCGGCTTGTAGTTTCCTTCTCGCGATTCTGCTTCCTCTCTCGTCTCTTGATCCTCGCGGCAGCGCGCGGCTTGCTCTTTTCTGCTTCTCTGTTTCGCTCGCGATTTGGTCTCTCTCTCTCCTTTGTATTTGTGGCGGCGTGTTAGATTGGAGGCGGAAGGAGTTGTTCTGATGAATTCTGAGATGGTTTTAAGTGAGTTTATGGAGGCATAGCAAGATGGATGTGGTGACAGGTTTATTTAGTGGAAAAGGTTGAGTTTGGGCACTGTTGTTGGTTGATGGAGGGAGCACGAGATTGAGTTGCAATGGTTGGAGGATTTGAAGTGGGGCGATGAGGGATGAATTATTTGAAGATAAAATGATGGAGAAGAGGGCGGTGAAGAAATTAGAGGATGGATGAAGAGTTTTAGCAGAAGACCCCCAAAAATTGATGAGAGGTCAGTCCCGTTTTAAGTTTGCAGAATCCCCTTTTATTGTTGCTGATTTTTCTTTTTTCTTCAAACGAATCTCTTCTTTTTTCTTTTAAAACAATTTGAATTTTTCTCTGTTGATTGGTCCTTATCAAAATGCTGGTTTGTATCAGGTTGCTGCATTGGTTCAGCAGTAGAGGATATAATGACATGGTCAAAGGTTTGGCAATTTGGGACATTTTGCAAAGGCAGTTTGATTCTGCAGATTATGCAGTATTTTTTTGTGTGTAAAATTGAAGACTTGTACCTTTTGCTGTTGCAGGCTCATTTGGAGTTTTGGACTGTTGTGTGTAAAGTTTTTTTATTGCAGACATTTGTTTTGTGCTGGAATTTACATGGTTTTGGGTTTGTTTTTGGTCAATGGTTTATGATCAAAGTTTTGGATTAGTAGTTTGGATGAATAGCTCTGTTTGGAGGTACGGTTTCATGGCAGGGTCTTGGTTGATGTATCACAACTGCTTTTTCTTTTTTCGTTTTCTTGTAACTCACACCGGCTTTGCCTTCTTGTGTACTCTTTTGTTAAAGGAGCAGCAAAGGGATATGTACATGCCTTGGAAAGAAATTTAGGAGGGTAGGGACTTATTGAATTTGTGTTGGTACCAGACAAAAGAAAAATTAATTAAAACAAAGACAAGAATTAAATAGATTAAAATTAAATTGAATTAAATTAATGATTTAAAATAAAAACTAAACTTAACTTACAATTAAAATTCAAAATTAAAAATATAATTAAAAGTAAATTAAATTAAAATTACTCTAATCAACTAAAATAAAAGTAAAAAGCTAAAATAAAGTTGAAATTAAATTAAGTTTAAAAGTTAAAACCATAATTGAAAATGGATTAAATTAAATATAAACTCAATAAAAAGATAAATTAAATTGAAATTATATTAAGCTAAAAACTATATTATAACCTAAACTAAATTAAAATTAATCAAATTAACTCTAAACAAATTCTAAAATAGAAAGATAAAAACTACTGAAAATGCACGATCAACAGATGTTTAACAAAATGTAAAAATGACCGATATAAAACGATATGAAAAAGGTCAGAAAATCTGAGGGTAAAATTTAGGGTACAACAGTTGCCCCTATTTAAATAGCTTCACTGGATAGCGCGAGGGATAAAAACCCTCGAGAGATCAAGGTGAAAGGTATTTAAATATAGCAAACTGAAAATTTTGCCCTTAGATGTAATGCAGATGCTAAGGACAATCAGACAGACATGCAAATGCAGATATGCCATAATTTTCTAGTATGATGGAAATGATAGAATGGTAAGTGCAAAATGCTGACGAAGACAAAAGCAGGCGGGGCCAAAGTCCACACAATGAGCAATCACTCACTGGGGATGACAACAACACTGGGGAAATAGAAGATACTCTTACTGGGCATGGAGCCAGAAAGAAGACACGATCTCCACCGGGAATCAATTTGAAATGACAGGATAGACATCAGCAAAAGATTTTCTAGAATTTCCTTATACTGAAGAGTTCAAACGGGATCTTAAAGAAAAACCAGAAAAGACAGGGAAAGAAACCTCCGGAAAAACATCAGATGACAAAAGAAACCAGTCATCCAATAACGGCTTTAAATGAAAGGTACAAATCACAATATCTAATAACGACTTTAGATAAAGTGAACAAGGACTCGATCTGAAAAAACATCAGAAGGAGAGACACATCCGGATAGGCATCAGATGGTAGAGAAACCAGTCATCCAATAACGGCTTTGAATGAAAGGTATAAATCACAATATCTAATAACGGCTTTAGATAAAGTGAACAAAGACTCGATCTGAAAAAAAACATCAGAAGGAGAGACACATCTGGATAGGCATCAGATGGTAGAGAAACCGGACATCCAATAACGGCTTTGAATGAAAGGTAAAAACTCATCCAGGAATGGCACTGAATGGACAAATAAGACTTTTAGGAATGGCACTGAATGGAAAGGACAGGTAACGTTTTGGTAAGGTGAGACGTGGACAACGACACGACCTCGAGAGAAATGCAAATGAGGATGAAACACTCATGATATGCATATGTATATGAATTATACAGATGATATATGATCAAATGCAAATGCGGATGCTGACGACACCGCTCGACTCTTTTGTGGAGAAGACAATACTGGAAGACTGATTCCTCAACACGGGGATCACTACCAATCTGTCTGGGGACCAGAGATGCTACAGCTGAACACGCCTCTACCACACTGGTAAATTGTATCAAGTGATGATCCTTGTAGGAAGGATGAAAAACTGCTTGAAAGTTGCATGGGGATTCTTCAAGTAACTGCCCCAGATTAGCTGACTATTGTAGATGAGCTGATCATTGCTTCAGCTTGATTAATTCTGGAAATGACCGTTTCATGATGCTCCTAGAAAGCTTGCCCCAGTCTGAGTCTTGAAAAATCTTCTGTATAAACCCATTCTGAGAAGTCGCCATTAAACCACAAATCTTGAACTGATTCTCAACAGGATATGGAAGGAACTTGCCCCTGATTGGATCACCGACCAAGTTTCTCAAATGTTTGAAAATTTCTTAAGATGAAAGCCAGTTTGCAAACAAAAATGTTCATACAAACATAGTAAATGCAAAGTTCATGCAACTTTTGAAATCAATCATTTTTTGAAAGATGCAAAGTAAAATGAGTCACTGGTCAGAACACGGCGGTTCAAGACATTTAAAAGTGAGAGTTAAAGCACCAGTGTGATGCAAAAAAAAATGATCTGCAAAGATCTTTTGGAGTCAGTTTACGCAACCTCGCTGTAGTATGCTTTCAAAATGACCTTGCTTCAATTAGGTCTTTTGAAGGTTATAACGTGGTCTGGTTCACGGTTTAAGAAACAAAGGATAAAGGCTCAAAATTTATTTGTGACCCACCCAATATACGTGATGAACTTCCAATCCTATGCTCAGTTAACTCAGGCTCTGTGCTCAAATTCCCATAGGTTAGGAGTTGCACTGATGATAGCGATGATGGTTCAGACGTCAATGGTCTTAAGATGGAGGTCACTGCTTCCTTACAACTTTTGGCTGTCATACAAGCTTTTTTTTTTTTTTTGGTGACTGCCTGGCTTAAGGATTACAGTGAATCATCATTGGCGTTTGACTTGAAGGACATCTTCGACACTTGCTTGCTGTGTGCGAAGGAATATTTATGAACTTTGTTGAAAGGGGTTTTGAGTGCTATTTTTGTATTTGAATGCACAATCAAGCTAACTGAGAACTACCCTGCCCCAGGTTAAGATTGCGGGTTTTTATTTGTAAAGAAAAGAAACTCCTACTTCTAGGCTCGAAGGGGTTAAAGAGGGGTTAACTTCCTTATTTCTCCAGTGTTTAGGGATTGAAACAATGCCTTACATCGTCAGCAAAGTTTTGATTTGAAAGCATACCACCAGAAATTATGAGTATGACGTTTTCATCATCCTCCCTCCAATCTTTGCATAATAAAAAAGAAAATGGAAAAGAGATAAAGTATATATATATATTTTTTATTTTTCTTGAAAGAGAAAGCATTAAGAAGTAAATAGCAAACACAAATGAATTGAATCAAAAAGTTGCAAATGCTTATTTCATTAACCTGAAAGTACAAACATAGTTGAAAGCAAACAGCTAGTACAAAACAAAGGAAAATGCAAACAATGAGAAACAAGGTCTAATGACTATTCAACTACAAGTATGAGTTGTCCTGTCTTCGGAAAGTAGCTGAGCTGAAGTCGACTGAAGCTTCACTTGCCCTGACAGAGGGTTGTTCTTGACATTGTGCATCTGATGTTAGCTCTAGTCCTGTATCGGTGTCGAGGAATCAGCTTGACGACTCACAGGTGACACAAGTAGATAAAGACAGTTGGAGATGAGTAACTGGACAAACAAATGTATGCGGTGAAACATGAAAAGATGCAAATGATATGCAATGCAACACGAACAGGAAGCAAAACACATGCAGCAGGATCAAGGGTTCAAGATCACAACATGGAGTCTGGGTAAAGCATCAACCACAGGGTGTGTACTAGGGTTTATCAACTGTAGAACAGGGTTCTAAAAGTTCCCAAAGTTTACTTAAATCCTTCGGATATTATCGGCCTACGTGGCTACTCACGTGGGTTAATAATATTCTCAAGATAAACTCGTCTGAGTGTAGTATCGCGTGACAACTACTCGGGACTGGCTCCCTCATAGTCACCGCACTACGCTATAAAGGCCAAGTGGGGTGAAGGTAACTACGGTCCTCAGAATCCCTGGCACTCAATTGAAAAAGTAATATCAATGTGACTGCTCACATCAGACATCAACAATCCCAAAGGGCCTCATCTGAGTGTGGTCATCATATGCCATAAATTGTTGGTACTACTGCCAACAACCGACTATTGATTACACCACCATCATATCATAAGTGCTCTCAAGTCCGGGTTAGGACTTATCTCACCACTCAAGGTAGCAACCCTGCACACAGAAAAACTCAAGCACAACAGGTATATATACAGATATAAATATACAAATGTACAAGCAAACAAACATGTAAATAACACAAATACAAACAAGATAGGCTTAACCCTCTTAGGGAGTTTCCCCAGTGAAGTCGCCATTTCTGTTGCGGTGAAAATCGGATAACAAGCTATGAATTAACTTGCATCATATTTCTTTTACAACCGACTTTGATTTATCCAAAGGAAAGGTTCAAGATCGTTAGAAAAACCTAAAGGGGGGAGATCTAAGGTTCGGGGGTTGGTTATACAAAGGGAAGGTATTAGCACCCTAAGTATCTGTAGTACTCTACAGGAACCTCTTGTTAAATTTGTGTTATGTCATGTTGCTTGCTAAGAAAACTGTGCTAAGGTAAAGACCTAAAGGTATGTACACTAAGTATGGTCTAAGGGTGTAAAAAGAAAATGTGGAATCCGAGAAGGCATCGGATTGTAAAGGAAAAAGATGGAAAAAGAAAAAGGTAGCTCGCTAGGATCTCGCAATCCTATGCCTACGTATTCTCAAGGTGAACTTGAGAAATCAGAGCAATCGTAGTTCCCCTCAATGGGGGTAAAAGGGGTGAAAAGCTTAAAAGCCAAGCTTTGTAAGGATTGATTGTTTTAGGAGAAGAGATTAATGGCTACCTCTTGAAAGGATTGTGAAAGGATGGACCGTCTTAAAGGAGAAGAGATTAATAGCTATCTCTTTGGGAAGGCCAGGTCAGAAGGGAGAAGAGATTAATGGCTATCTCTTGTGAAATGGTTTGAGGTTAACATGGTATTTGAGCTATCTATGACATGAAGTCAATAGAGAGACTTTTTTCCTTTGGAATGATAGTATAAGAAACAGAGAAACAAGGAGGAAAACCTCGAGTGTCGAGAATAGAATGAATAACAACATATACAGTAAATGTGACAAGATTAGACGACAACTGAACACCGAAAATTGACTAAAATGAAAATATAGAAAATGACAAGATAAAGTTAAAAATAAAATCTAATGAAAGTGAAATTTAATTACAAACTAAATAGTTAATCAAAATAAATAACTAAATTAAAAATAATAATAATAATCAAGCTAAATTCTAGACTAATTAATAAAAATCTAATTAAAATTAGTGGATAAGCCGAGAATCCTATAGTCTAATTTCTAATTCTATCTAAAGACTAAGAATAAATTAATTTTTTTAAAAAATAATCTAGATAAAAAAATATTAACTAATTAATTAAGTTCTACGACTAAAAAAAATCTAATTAAAATAAATAAAAAAAACTAATACACTAATCAAATTACTTTCTAAATAAACTAATAAACTAATATCTAAATAAGACTAATTAAAAGCTAAGACTAAATTATAATGAACTAAATCTAATTTCTAAGCTAATTATTATTATTGGAATGAATCCTGATTACTAGTTAAATATAAAATAGTGACTAACCAAAAAATTGAAACAACAAATAATAAAATAAATAAAAAGACATTGCATCTCTTAGCATTCTAGAATGGACCGTTGCAGCCCAAAATAGATGGAGCGGATCGCTCCAAGAACCTTAATGGAGCCACCAAGTTAAAAAACCTAATCCTAAAAAGAATCTAAACACGGCTGCATCAGAAAAAGTAGGAATAAACGTGATTCAAGATCAAAATAAGGTCAAAGTTTCAAAAGATTACCAATCGTTCACTTTCCTTCTAACCTTCCTCTTTCTCTGTTTCACTCGGCGGTTCTCTCCTTTCTCTCGTTTCTCTCTTCTCCGCGAATGACTTTCGGATCTCTTTCAAGGCAGTCGTCCGAATCTGTGCGGCTTGTAGTTTCCTTCTCGCGATTCTGCTTCCTCTCTCGTCTCTTGATCCTCGCGGCAGCGCGCGGCTTGCTCTTTTCTGCTTCTCTGTTTCGCTCGCGATTTGGTCTCTCTCTCTCCTTTGTATTTGTGGCGGCGTGTTAGATTGGAGGCGGAAGGAGTTGTTCTGATGAATTCTGAGATGGTTTTAAGTGAGTTTATGGAGGCATAGCAAGATGGATGTGGTGACAGGTTTATTTAGTGGAAAAGGTTGAGTTTGGGCACTGTTGTTGGTTGATGGAGGGAGCACGAGATTGAGTTGCAATGGTTGGAGGATTTGAAGTGGGGCGATGAGGGATGAATTATTTGAAGATAAAATGATGGAGAAGAGGGCGGTGAAGAAATTAGAGGATGGATGAAGAGTTTTAGCAGAAGACCCCCAAAAATTGATGAGAGGTCAGTCCCGTTTTAAGTTTGCAGAATCCCCTTTTATTGTTGCTGATTTTTCTTTTTTCTTCAAACGAATCTCTTCTTTTTTCTTTTAAAACAATTTGAATTTTTCTCTGTTGATTGGTCCTTATCAAAATGCTGGTTTGTATCAGGTTGCTGCATTGGTTCAGCAGTAGAGGATATAATGACATGGTCAAAGGTTTGGCAATTTGGGACATTTTGCAAAGGCAGTTTGATTCTGCAGATTATGCAGTATTTTTTTGTGTGTAAAATTGAAGACTTGTACCTTTTGCTGTTGCAGGCTCATTTGGAGTTTTGGACTGTTGTGTGTAAAGTTTTTTTATTGCAGACATTTGTTTTGTGCTGGAATTTACATGGTTTTGGGTTTGTTTTTGGTCAATGGTTTATGATCAAAGTTTTGGATTAGTAGTTTGGATGAATAGCTCTGTTTGGAGGTACGGTTTCATGGTAGGGTCTTGGTTGATGTATCACAACTGCTTTTTCTTTTTTCGTTTTCTTGTAACTCACACCGGCTTTGCCTTCTTGTGTACTCTTTTGTTAAAGGAGCAGCAAAGGGATATGTACATGCCTTGGAAAGAAATTTAGGAGGGTAGGGACTTATTGAATTTGTGTTGGTACCAGACAAAAGAAAAATTAATTAAAACAAAGACAAGAATTAAATAGATTAAAATTAAATTGAATTAAATTAATGATTTAAAATAAAAACTAAACTTAACTTACAATTAAAATTCAAAATTAAAAATATAATTAAAAGTAAATTAAATTAAAATTACTCTAATCAACTAAAATAAAAGTAAAAAGCTAAAATAAAGTTGAAATTAAATTAAGTTTAAAAGTTAAAACCATAATTGAAAATGGATTAAATTAAATATAAACTCAATAAAAAGATAAATTAAATTGAAATTATATTAAGCTAAAAACTATATTATAACCTAAACTAAATTAAAATTAATCAAATTAACTCTAAACAAATTCTAAAATAGAAAGATAAAAACTACTGAAAATGCACGATCAACAGATGTTTAACAAAATGTAAAAATGACCGATATAAAACGATATGAAAAAGGTCAGAAAATCTGAGGGTAAAATTTAGGGTACAACAGTTGCCCCTATTTAAATAGCTTCACTGGATAGCGCGAGGGATAAAAACCCTCGAGAGATCAAGGTGAAAGGTATTTAAATATAGCAAACTGAAAATTTTGCCCTTAGATGGAATGCAGATGCTAAGGACAATCAGACAGACATGCAAATGCAGACATGCCATAATTTTCTAGTATGATGGAAATGATAGAATGGTAAGTGCAAAATGCTGACGAAGACAAAAGCAGGCGGGGCCAAAGTCCACACAATGAGCAATCACTCACTGGGGATGACAACAACACTGGGGAAATAGAAGATACTCTTACTGGGCATGGAGCCAGAAAGAAGACACGATCTCCACCGGGAATCAATTTGAAATGACAGGATAGACATCAGCAAAAGATTTTCTAGAATTTCCTTATACTGAAGAGTTCAAACGGGATCTTAAAGAAAAACCAGAAAAGACAGGGAAAGAAACCTCCGGAAAAACATCAGATGACAAAAGAAACCAGTCATCCAATAACGGCTTTAAATGAAAGGTACAAATCACAATATCTAATAACGACTTTAGATAAAGTGAACAAGGACTCGATCTGAAAAAACATCAGAAGGAGAGACACATCCGGATAGGCATCAGATGGTAGAGAAACCAGTCATCCAATAACGGCTTTGAATGAAAGGTATAAATCACAATATCTAATAACGGCTTTAGATAAAGTGAACAAAGACTCGATCTAAAAAAAAACATCAGAAGGAGAGACACATCTGGATAGGCATCAGATGGTAGAGAAACCGGACATCCAATAACGGCTTTGAATGAAAGGTAAAAACTCATCCAGGAATGGCACTGAATGGACAAATAAGACTTTTAGGAATGGCACTGAATGGAAAGGACAGGTAACGTTTTGGTAAGGTGAGACGTGGACAACGACACGACCTCGAGAGAAATGCAAATGAGGATGAAACACTCATGATATGCATATGTATATGAATTATACAGATGATATATGATCAAATGCAAATGCGGATGCTGACGACACCGCTCGACTCTTTTGTGGAGAAGATAATACTGGAAGACTGATTCCTCAACACGGGGATCACTACCATTCTGTCTGGGGACCAGAGATGCTACAGCTGAACACGCCTCTACCACACTGGTAAATTGTATCAAGTGATGATCCTTGTAGGAATGATGAAAAACTGCTTGAAAGTTGCATGGGGATTCTTCAAGTAACTGCCCCAGATTAGCTGACTATTGTAGATGAGCTGATCATTGCTTCAGCTTGATTAATTCTGGAAATGACCGTTTCATGATGCTCCTAGAAAGCTTGCCCCAGTCTGAGTCTTGAAAAATCTTCTGTATAAACCCATTCTGAGAAGTCGCCATTAAACCACAAATCTTGAACTGATTCTCAACAGGATATGGAAGGAACTTGCCCCTGATTGGATCACCGACCAAGTTTCTCAAATGTTTGAAAATTTCTTAAGATGAAAGCCAGTTTGCAAACAAAAATGTTCATACAAACATAGTAAATGCAAAGTTCATGCAACTTTTGAAATCAATCATTTTTTGAAAGATGCAAAGTAAAATGAGTCACTGGTCAGAACACGGCGGTTCAAGACATTTAAAAGTGAGAGTTAAAGCACCAGTGTGATGCAAAAAAAAATGATCTGCAAAGATCTTTTGGAGTCAGTTTACGTAACCTCGCTGTAGTATGCTTTCAAAATGACCTTGCTTCAATTAGGTCTTTTGAAGGTTATAACGTGGTCTGGTTCACGGTTTAAGAAACAAAGGATAAAGGCTCAAAATTTATTTGTGACCCACCCAATCTACGTGATGAACTTCCAATCCTATGCTCAGTTAACTCAGACTCTGTGCTCAAATTCCCATAGGTTAGGAGTTGCACTGATGATAGCGATGATGGTTCAGACGTCAATGGTCTTAAGATGGCGGTCACTGCTTCCTTACAACTTTTGGCTGTCATACAAGCTTTTCTTTTTTTTTTTTTGGTGACTGCCTGGCTTAAGGATTACAGTGAATCATCATTGGCGTTTGACTTGAAGGACATCTTCGACACTTGCTTGCTGTGTGCGAAGGAATATTTATGAACTTTGTTGAAAGGGGTTTTGAGTGCTATTTTTGTATTTGAATGCACAATCAAGCTAACTGAGAACTACCCTGCCCCAGGTTAAGATTGCGGGTTTTTATTTGTAAAGAAAAGAAACTCCTACTTCTAGGCTCGAAGGGGTTAAAGAGGGGTTAACTTCCTTATTTCTCCAGTGTTTAGGGATTGAAACAATGCCTTACATCGTCAGCAAAGTTTTGATTTGAAAGCATACCACCAGAAATTATGAGTATGACGTTTTCATCATCCTCCCTCCAATCTTTGCATAATAAAAAAGAAAATGGAAAAGAGATAAAGTATATATATATATTTTTTATTTTTCTTGAAAGAGAAAGCATTAAGAAGTAAATAGCAAACACAAATGAATTGAATCAAAAAGTTGCAAATGCTTATTTCATTAACCTGAAAGTACAAACATAGTTGAAAGCAAACAGCTAGTACAAAACAAAGGAAAATGCAAACAATGAGAAACAAGGTCTAATGACTATTCAACTACAAGTATGAGTTGTCCTGTCTTCGGAAAGTAGCTGAGCTGAAGTCGACTGAAGCTTCACTTGCCCTGACAGAGGGTTGTTCTTGACATTGTGCATCTGATGTTAGCTCTAGTCCTGTATCGGTGTCGAGGAATCAGCTTGACGACTCACAGGTGACACAAGTAGATAAAGACAGTTGGAGATGAGTAACTGGACAAACAAATGTATGCGGTGAAACATGAAAAGATGCAAATGATATGCAATGCAA
Source organism: Lathyrus tuberosus (assembly GCA_022829125.1). Lineage (NCBI taxonomy): Eukaryota > Viridiplantae > Streptophyta > Magnoliopsida > Fabales > Fabaceae > Lathyrus > Lathyrus tuberosus. The sequence goes on from JALAZF010000103.1 coordinate 7,670,125, forward strand.
CACGAACAGGAAGCAAAACACATGCAGCAGGATCAAGGGTTCAAGATCACAACATGGAGTCTGGGTAAAGCATCAACCACAGGGTGTGTACTAGGGTTTATCAACTGTAGAACAGGGTTCTAAAAGTTCCCAAAGTTTACTTAAATCCTTCGGATATTATCGGCCTACGTGGCTACTCACGTGGGTTAATAATATTCTCAAGATAAACTCGTCTGAGTGTAGTATCGCGTGACAACTACTCGGGACTGGCTCCCTCATAGTCACCGCACTACGCTATAAAGGCCAAGTGGGGTGAAGGTAACTACGGTCCTCAGAATCCCTGGCACTCAATTGAAAAAGTAATATCAATGTGACTGCTCACATCAGACATCAACAATCCCAAAGGGCCTCATCTGAGTGTGGTCATCATATGCCATAAATTGTTGGTACTACTGCCAACAACCGACTATTGATTACACCACCATCATATCATAAGTGCTCTCAAGTCCGGGTTAGGACTTATCTCACCACTCAAGGTAGCAACCCTGCACACAGAAAAACTCAAGCACAACAGGTATATATACAGATATAAATATACAAATGTACAAGCAAACAAACATGTAAATAACACAAATACAAACAAGATAGGCTTAACCCTCTTAGGGAGTTTCCCCAGTGAAGTCGCCATTTCTGTTGCGGTGAAAATCGGATAACAAGCTATGAATTAACTTGCATCATATTTCTTTTACAACCGACTTTGATTTATCCAAAGGAAAGGTTCAAGATCGTTAGAAAAACCTAAAGGGGGGAGATCTAAGGTTCGGGGGTTGGTTATACAAAGGGAAGGTATTAGCACCCTAAGTATCTGTAGTACTCTACAGGAACCTCTTGTTAAATTTGTGTTATGTCATGTTGCTTGCTAAGAAAACTGTGCTAAGGTAAAGACCTAAAGGTATGTACACTAAGTATGGTCTAAGGGTGTAAAAAGAAAATGTGGAATCCGAGAAGGCATCGGATTGTAAAGGAAAAAGATGGAAAAAGAAAAAGGTAGCTCGCTAGGATCTCGCAATCCTATGCCTACGTATTCTCAAGGTGAACTTGAGAAATCAGAGCAATCGTAGTTCCCCTCAATGGGGGTAAAAGGGGTGAAAAGCTTAAAAGCCAAGCTTTGTAAGGATTGATTGTTTTAGGAGAAGAGATTAATGGCTACCTCTTGAAAGGATTGTGAAAGGATGGACCGTCTTAAAGGAGAAGAGATTAATAGCTATCTCTTTGGGAAGGCCAGGTCAGAAGGGAGAAGAGATTAATGGCTATCTCTTGTGAAATGGTTTGAGGTTAACATGGTATTTGAGCTATCTATGACATGAAGTCAATAGAGAGACTTTTTTCCTTTGGAATGATAGTATAAGAAACAGAGAAACAAGGAGGAAAACCTCGAGTGTCGAGAATAGAATGAATAACAACATATACAGTAAATGTGACAAGATTAGACGACAACTGAACACCGAAAATTGACTAAAATGAAAATATAGAAAATGACAAGATAAAGTTAAAAATAAAATCTAATGAAAGTGAAATTTAGTTACAAACTAAATAGTTAATCAAAATAAATAACTAAATTAAAAATAATAATAATAATCAAGCTAAATTCTAGACTAATTAATAAAAATCTAATTAAAATTAGTGGATAAGCCGAGAATCCTATAGTCTAATTTCTAATTCTATCTAAAGACTAAGAATAAATTAATTTTTTTTAAAAATAATCTAGATAAAAAAATATTAACTAATTAATTAAGTTCTACGACTAAAAAAAATCTAATTAAAATAAATAAAAAAAACTAATACACTAATCAAATTACTTTCTAAATAAACTAATAAACTAATATCTAAATAAGACTAATTAAAAGCTAAGACTAAATTATAATGAACTAAATCTAATTTCTAAGCTAATTATTATTATTGGAATGAATCCTGATTACTAGTTAAATATAAAATAGTGACTAACCAAAAAATTGAAACAACAAATAATAAAATAAATAAAAAGACATTGCATCTCTTAGCATTCTAGAATGGACCGTTGCAGCCCAAAATAGATGGAGCGGATCGCTCCAAGAACCTTAATGGAGCCACCAAGTTAAAAAACCTAATCCTAAAAAGAATCTAAACACGGCTGCATCAGAAAAAGTAGGAATAAACGTGATTCAAGATCAAAATAAGGTCAAAGTTTCAAAAGATTACCAATCGTTCACTTTCCTTCTAACCTTCCTCTTTCTCTGTTTCACTCGGCGGTTCTCTCCTTTCTCTCGTTTCTCTCTTCTCCGCGAATGACTTTCGGATCTCTTTCAAGGCAGTCGTCCGAATCTGTGCGGCTTGTAGTTTCCTTCTCGCGATTCTGCTTCCTCTCTCGTCTCTTGATCCTAGCGGCAGCGCGCGGCTTGCTCTTTTCTGCTTCTATGTTTCGCTCGCGATTTGGTCCCTCTCTCTCCTTTGTATTTGTGGCGGCGTGTTAGATTTGAGGCGGAAAGAGTTGTTCTGATGAATTCTGAGATGGTTTTAAGTGAGTTTATGGAGGCATAGCAAGATGGATGTGGTGACAGGTTTATTTAGTGGAAAAGGTTGAGTTTGGGCACTGTTGTTGGTTGATGGAGGGAGCACGAGATTGAGTTGCAATGGTTGGAGGATTTGAAGTGGGGCGATGAGGGATGGATTATTTGAAGATAAAATGATGGAGAAGAGGGCGGTGAAGAAATTAGAGGATGGATGAACAGTTTTAGCAGAAGACCCCCAAAAATTGATGAGAGGTCAGTCCCGTTTTAAGTTTGCAGAATCCCCTTTTATTGTTGCTGATTTTTCTTTTTTCTTCAAACGAATCTCTTCTTTTTTCTTTTAAAACAATTTGAATTTTTCTCTGTTGATTGGTCCTTATCAAAATGCTGGTTTGTATCAGGTTGCTGCATTGGTTCAGCAGTAGAGGATATAATGACATGGTCAAAGGTTTGGTAATTTGGGACATTTTGCAAAGGCAGTTTGATTCTGCAGATTATGCAGTATTTTTTTTTGTGTAAAATTGAAGACTTGTACCTTTTGCTGTTGCAGGCTCATTTGGAGTTTTGGACTGTTGTGTGTAAAGTTTTTTTACTGCAGACATTTGTTTTGTGCTGGAATTTACATGGTTTTGGGTTTGTTTTTGGTTAATGGTTTATGATCAAAGTTTTGGATTAGTAGTTTGGATGAATAGCTCTGTTTGGAGGTACGGTTTCATGGCAGGGTCTTGGTTGATGTATCACAACTGCTTTTTCTTTTTTCATTTTCTTGTAACTCACACCGGCTTTGCCTTCTTGTGTACTCTTTTGTTGAAGGAGCAGCAAAGGGATATGTACATGCCTTGGAAAGAAATTTAGGAGGGTAGGGACTTATTGAATTTGTGTTGGTACCAGACAAAAGAAAAATTAATTAAAACAAAGACAAGAATTAAATAGATTAAAATTAAATTGAGTTAAATTAATTATTTAAAATAAAAACTAAACTTAACTTACAATTAAAATTCAAAATTAAAAATATAATTAAAAGTAAATTAAATTAAAATTACTCTAATTAACTAAAATAAAAGTAAAAAGCTAAAATAAAGTTGAAATTAAATTAAGTTTAAAAGTTAAAACCATAATTGAAAATGGATTAAATTAAATATAAACTCAATAAAAAGATAAACTAAATTGAAATTATATTAAGCTAAAAACTATATTATAACCTAAACTAAATTAAAATTAATCAAATTACCTCTAAACAAATTCTAAAATAGAAAGATAAAAACTACTGAAAATGCACGATCAACAGATGTTTAACAAAATGTAAAAATGACCGATATAAAACGATATGAAAAAGGTCAGAAAATCTGAGGGTAAAATTTAGGGTACAACAGTTGCCCCTATTTAAATAGCTTCACTGGATAGCGCGAGGGATAAAAACCCTCGAGAGATCAAGGTGAAAGGTATTTAAATATAGCAAACCGAAAATTTTTCCCTTAGATGGAATGCAGATGCTAAGGACAATCAGACAGACATGCAAATACAGACATGCCATGATTTTCTAGTATGATGGAAATGATAGAATGGTAGGTGCAAAATGCTGACGAAGACAAAAGCAGGCGGGGCCACAGTCCACACAATGAGAAATCACTCACTGGGGATGACAACAACACTGGGGAAATAGAAGATACTCTTACTGGGCATGGAGCCAGAAAGAAGACACGATCTCCACTGGGGATCAATTTGAAATGACAGGATAGACATCAGCAAAAGATTTTCTAGAATTTCCTTATACTGAAGAGTTCAAACGAGATCTTCAAGAAAAACCAGAAAAGACAGGGAAAGAAACCTCCGGAAAAACATCAGATGGCAAAAGAAATCAGTCATCCAATAACGGCTTTGAATGAAAGGTACAAATCACAATATCTAATAACGGCTTTAGATAAAGTGAACAAGGACTCGATCTGAAAAAACATCAGAAGGAGAGACACATCCGGATAGGCATCAGATGGTAGAGAAACCAGTCATCCAATAACGGCTTTGAATGAAAGGTATAAATCACAATATTTAATAACGACTTTAGATAAAGTGAACAAAGACTCGATCTGAAAAAAAACATCAGAAGGAGAGACACATCTGGATAGGCATCAGATGGTAGAGAAACCGGACATCCAATAACAGCTTTGAATGAAAGGTAAAAACTCATCAACGAATGGCACTGAATGGACAAATAAGACTTTTAGGAATGGCACTGAATGGAAAGGACAGGTAACGTTTTGGTAAGGTGAGACGTGGACAACGACACGACCTCGAGAGAAATGCAAATGAGGATGAAACACTCATGATATGCATATGTATATGAATTATACAGATGATATATGATCAAATGCAAATGCGGATGCTGACGACACCGCTCGACTCTTTTGTGGAGAAGACAATACTGGAAGACTGATTCCTCAACACGGGGATCACTACCATTCTGTCTGGGGACCAGAGATGCTACAGCTGAACACGCCTCTACCACACTGGTAAATTGTATCAAGTGATGATCCTTGTAGGAAGGATGAAAAACTGCTTGAAAGTTGCATGGGGATTCTTCAAGTAACTGCCCCAGATTAGCTGACTATTGTAGATGAGCTGATCATTGCTTCAGCTTGATTAATTCTGGAAATGACCGTTTCATGATGCTCCTAGAAAGCTTGCCCCAGTCTGAGTCTTGAAAAATCTTATGTATAAACCCATTCTGAGAAGTCGCCATTAAACCACAAATCTTGAACTGATTCTCAACAGGATATGGAAGGAACTTGCCCCTGATTGGATCACCGACCAAGTTTCTCAAATGTTTGAAAATTTCTTAAGATGAAAGCCAGTTTGCAAACAAAAATGTTCATACAAACATAGTAAATGCAAAGTTCATGCAACTTTTGAAATCAATCATTTTTTGAAAGATGCAAAGTAAAATGAGTCACTGGTCAGAACACGGCGGTTCAAGACATTTAAAAGTGAGAGTTAAAGCACCAGTGTGATGCAAAAAAAAATGATCTGCAAAGATCTTTTGGAGTCAGTTTACGCAACCTCGCTGTAGTATGCTTTCAAAATGACCTTGCTTCAATTAGGTCTTTTGAAGGTTATAACGTGGTCTGGTTCACGGTTTAAGAAACAAAGGATAAAGGCTCAAAATTTATTTGTGACCCACCCAATCTACGTGATGAACTTCCAATCCTATGCTCAGTTAACTCAGACTCTGTGCTCAAATTCCCATAGGTTAGGAGTTGCACTAATGATAGCGATGATGGTTCAGACGTCAATGGTCTTAAGATGGCGGTCACTGCTTCCTTACAACTTTTGGCTGTCATACAAGCTTTTCTTTTTTTTTTTTTTGGTGACTGCCTGGCTTAAGGATTACAGTGAATCATCATTGGCGTTTGACTTGAAGGACATCTTCGACACTTGCTTGCTGTGTGCGAAGGAATATTTATGAACTTTGTTGAAAGGGGTTTTGAGTGCTATTTTTGTATTTGAATGCACAATCAAGCTAACTGAGAACTACCCTGCCCCAGGTTAAGATTGCGGGTTTTTATTTGTAAAGAAAAGAAACTCCTACTTCTAGGCTCGAAGGGGTTAAAGAGGGGTTAACTTCCTTATTTCTCCAGTGTTTAGGGATTGAAACAATGCCTTACATCGTCAGCAAAGTTTTGATTTGAAAGCATACCACCAGAAATTATGAGTATGACGTTTTCATCATCCTCCCTCCAATCTTTGCATAATAAAAAAGAAAATGGAAAAGAGATAAAGTATATATATATATTTTTTATTTTTCTTGAAAGAGAAAGCATTAAGAAGTAAATAGCAAACACAAATGAATTGAATAAAAAAGTTGCAAATGCTTATTTCATTAACCTGAAAGTACAAACATAGTTGAAAGCAAACAGCTAGTACAAAACAAAGGAAAATGCAAACAATGAGAAACAAGGTCTAATGACTATTCAACTACAAGTATGAGTTGTCATGTCTTCGGAAAGTAGCTGAGCTGAAGTCGACTGAAGCTTCACTTGCCCTGACAGAGGGTTGTTCTTGACATTGTGCATCTGATGTTAGCTCTAGTCCTGTATCGGTGTCGAGGAATCAGCTTGACGACTCACAGGTGACACAAGTAGATAAAGACAGTTGGAGATGAGTAACTGGACAAACAAATGTATGCGGTGAAACATGAAAAGATGCAAATGATATGCAATGCAACACGAACAGGAAGCAAAACACATGCAGCAGGATCAAGGGTTCAAGATCACAACATGGAGTCTGGGTAAAGCATCAACCACAAGGTGTGTACTAGGGTTTATCAACTGTAGAACAGGGTTCTAAAAGTTCCCAAAGTTTACTTAAATCCTTCGGATATTATCGGCCTACGTGGCTACTCACGTGGGTTAATAATATTCTCAAGATAAACTCGTCTGAGTGTAGTATCGCGTGACAACTACTCGGGACTGGCTCCCTCATAGTCACCGCACTACGCTATAAAGGCCAAGTGGGGTGAAGGTAACTACGGTCCTCAGAATCCCTGGCACTCAATTGAAAAAGTAATATCAATGTGACTGCTCACATCAGACATCAACAATCCCAAAGGGCCTCATCTGAGTGTGGTCATCATATGCCATAAATTGTTGGTACTACTGCCAACAACCGACTATTGATTACACCACCATCATATCATAAGTGCTCTCAAGTCCGGGTTAGGACTTATCTCACCACTCAAGGTAGCAACCCTGCACACAGAAAAACTCAAGCACAACAGGTATATATACAGATATAAATATACAAATGTACAAGCAAACAAACATGTAAATAACACAAATACAAACAAGATAGGCTTAACCCTCTTAGGGAGTTTCCCCAGTGAAGTCGCCATTTCTGTTGCGGTGAAAATCGGATAACAAGCTATGAATTAACTTGCATCATATTTCTTTTACAACCGACTTTGATTTATCCAAAGGAAAGGTTCAAGATCGTTAGAAAAACCTAAAGGGGGGAGATCTAAGGTTCGGGGATTGGTTATACAAAGGGAAGGTATTAGCACCCTAAGTATCTGTAGTACTCTACAGGAACCTCTTGTTAAATTTGTGTTATGTCATGTTGCTTGCTAAGAAAACTGTGCTAAGGTAAAGACCTAAAGGTATGTACACTAAGTATGGTCTAAGGGTGTAAAAAGAAAATGTGGAATCCGAGAAGGCATCGGATTGTAAAGGAAAAAGATGGAAAAAGAAAAAGGTAGCTCGCTAGGATCTCGCAATCCTATGCCTACGTATTCTCAAGGTGAACTTGAGAAATCAGAGCAATCGTAGTTCCCCTCAATGGGGGTAAAAGGGGTGAAAAGCTTAAAAGCCAAGCTTTGTAAGGATTGATTGTTTTAGGAGAAGAGATTAATGGCTACCTCTTGAAAGGATTGTGAAAGGATGGACCGTCTTAAAGGAGAAGAGATTAATAGCTATCTCTTTGGGAAGGCCAGGTCAGAAGGGAGAAGAGATTAATGGCTATCTCTTGTGAAATGGTTTGAGGTTAACATGGTATTTGAGCTATCTATGACATGAAGTCAATAGAGAGACTTTTTTCCTTTGGAATGATAGTATAAGAAACAGAGAAACAAGGAGGAAAACCTCGAGTGTCGAGAATAGAATGAATAACAACATATACAGTAAATGTGACAAGATTAGACGACAACTGAACACCGAAAATTGACTAAAATGAAAATATAGAAAATGACAAGATAAAGTTAAAAATAAAATCTAATGAAAGTGAAATTTAATTACAAACTAAATAGTTAATCAAAATAAATAACTAAATTAAAAATAATAATAATAATTAAGCTAAATTCTAGACTAATTAATAAAAATCTAATTAAAATTAGTGGATAAGCCGAGAATCCTATAGTCTAATTTCTAATTCTATCTAAAGACTAAGAATAAATTAATTTTTTTTAAAAATAATCTAGATAAAAAAATATTAACTAATTAATTAAGTTCTACGACTAAAAAAAATCTAATTAAAATAAATAAAAAAAACTAATACACTAATCAAATTACTTTCTAAATAAACTAATAAACTAATATCTAAATAAGACTAATTAAAAGCTAAGACTAAATTATAATGAACTAAATCTAATTTCTAAGCTAATTATTATTATTGGAATGAATCCTGATTACTAGTTAAATATAAAATAGTGACTAACCAAAAAATTGAAACAACAAATAATAAAATAAATAAAAAGACATTGCATCTCTTAGCATTCTAGAATGGACCGTTGCAGCCCAAAATAGATGGAGCGGATCGCTCCAAGAACCTTAATGGAGCCACCAAGTTAAAAAACCTAATCCTAAAAAGAATCTAAACACGGCTGCATCAGAAAAAGTAGGAATAAACGTGATTCAAGATCAAAATAAGGTCAAAGTTTCAAAAGATTACCAATCGTTCACTTTCCTTCTAACCTTCCTCTTTCTCTGTTTCACTCGGCGGTTCTCTCCTTTCTCTCGTTTCTCTCTTCTCCGCGAATGACTTTCGGATCTCTTTCAAGGCAGTCGTCCGAATCTGTGCGGCTTGTAGTTTCCTTCTCGCGATTCTGCTTCCTCTCTCGTCTCTTGATCCTAGCGGCAGCGCGCGGCTTGCTCTTTTCTGCTTCTATGTTTCGCTCGCGATTTGGTCCCCCTCTCTCCTTTGTATTTGTGGCGGCGTGTTAGATTTGAGGCGGAAGGAGTTGTTCTGATGAATTCTGAGATGGTTTTAAGTGAGTTTATGGAGGCATAGCAAGATGGATGTGGTGACAGGTTTATTTAGTGGAAAAGGTTGAGTTTGGGCACTGTTGTTGGTTGATGGAGGGAGCACGAGATTGAGTTGCAATGGTTGGAGGATTTGAAGTGGGGCGATGAGGGATGGATTATTTGAAGATAAAATGATGGAGAAGAGGGCGGTGAAGAAATTAGAGGATGGATGAACAGTTTTAGCAGAAGACCCCCAAAAATTGATGAGAGGTCAGTCCCGTTTTAAGTTTGCAGAATCCCCTTTTATTGTTGCTGATTTTTCTTTTTTCTTCAAACGAATCTCTTCTTTTTTCTTTTAAAACAATTTGAATTTTTCTCTGTTGATTGGTCCTTATCAAAATGCTGGTTTGTATCAGGTTGCTGCATTGGTTCAGCAGTAGAGGATATAATGACATGGTCAAAGGTTTGGCAATTTGGGACATTTTGCAAAGGCAGTTTGATTCTGCAGATTATGCAGTATTTTTTTTTGTGTAAAATTGAAGACTTGTACCTTTTGCTGTTGCAGGCTCATTTGGAGTTTTGGACTGTTGTGTGTAAAGTTTTTTTACTGCAGACATTTGTTTTGTGCTGGAATTTACATGGTTTTGGGTTTGTTTTTGGTTAATGGTTTATGATCAAAGTTTTGGATTAGTAGTTTGGATGAATAGCTCTGTTTGGAGGTACGGTTTCATGGCAGGGTCTTGGTTGATGTATCACAACTGCTTTTTCTTTTTTCTATTTCTTGTAACTCACACCGGCTTTGCCTTCTTGTGTACTCTTTTGTTGAAGGAGCAGCAAAGGGATATGTACATGCCTTGGAAAGAAATTTAGGAGGGTAGGGACTTATTGAATTTGTGCTGGTACCAGACAAAAGAAAAATTAATTAAAACAAAGACAAGAATTAAATAGATTAAAATTAAATTGAGTTAAATTAATTATTTAAAATAAAAACTAAACTTAACTTACAATTAAAATTCAAAATTAAAAATATAATTAAAAGTAAATTAAATTAAAATTACTCTAATTAACTAAAATAAAAGTAAAAAGCTAAAATAAAGTTGAAATTAAATTAAGTTTAAAAGTTAAAACCATAATTGAAAATGGATTAAATTAAATATAAACTCAATAAAAAGATAAACTAAATTGAAATTATATTAAGCTAAAAACTATATTATAACCTAAACTAAATTAAAATTAATCAAATTACCTCTAAACAAATTCTAAAATAGAAAGATAAAAACTACTGAAAATGCACGATCAACAGATGTTTAACAAAATGTAAAAATGACCGATATAAAACGATATGAAAAAGGTCAGAAAATCTGAGGGTAAAATTTAGGGTACAACAGTTGCCCCTATTTAAATAGCTTCACTGGATAGCGCGAGGGATAAAAACCCTCGAGAGATCAAGGTGAAAGGTATTTAAATATAGCAAACCGAAAATTTTTCCCTTAGATGGAATGCAGATGCTAAGGACAATCAGACAGACATGCAAATACAGACATGCCATGATTTTCTAGTATGATGGAAATGATAGAATGGTAGGTGCAAAATGCTGACGAAGACAAAAGCAGGCGGGGCCACAGTCCACACAATGAGAAATCACTCACTGGGGATGACAACAACACTGGGGAAATAGAAGATACTCTTACTGGGCATGGAGCCAGAAAGAAGACACGATCTCCACTGGGGATCAATTTGAAATGACAGGATAGACATCAGCAAAAGATTTTCTAGAATTTCCTTATACTGAAGAGTTCAAACGAGATCTTCAAGAAAAACCAGAAAAGACAGGGAAAGAAACCTCCGGAAAAACATCAGATGGCAAAAGAAATCAGTCATCCAATAACGGCTTTGAATGAAAGGTACAAATCACAATATCTAATAACGGCTTTAGATAAAGTGAACAAGGACTCGATCTGAAAAAACATCAGAAGGAGAGACACATCCGGATAGGCATCAGATGGTAGAGAAACCAGTCATCCAATAACGGCTTTGAATGAAAGGTATAAATCACAATATTTAATAACGACTTTAGATAAAGTGAACAAAGACTCGATCTGAAAAAAAACATCAGAAGGAGAGACACATCTGGATAGGCATCAGATGGTAGAGAAACCGGACATCCAATAACAGCTTTGAATGAAAGGTAAAAACTCATCAACGAATGGCACTGAATGGACAAATAAGACTTTTAGGAATGGCACTGAATGGAAAGGACAGGTAACGTTTTGGTAAGGTGAGACGTGGACAACGACACGACCTCGAGAGAAATGCAAATGAGGATGAAACACTCATGATATGCATATGTATATGAATTATACAGATGATATATGATCAAATGCAAATGCGGATGCTGACGACACCGCTCGACTCTTTTGTGGAGAAGACAATACTGGAAGACTGATTCCTCAACACGGGGATCACTACCATTCTGTCTGGGGACCAGAGATGCTACAGCTGAACACGCCTTTACCACACTGGTAAATTGTATCAAGTGATGATCCTTGTAGGAAGGATGAAAAACTGCTTGAAAGTTGCATGGGGATTCTTCAAGTAACTGCCCCAGATTAGCTGACTATTGTAGATGAGCTGATCATTGCTTCAGCTTGATTAATTCTGGAAATGACCGTTTCATGATGCTCCTAGAAAGCTTGCCCCAGTCTGAGTCTTGAAAAATCTTATGTATAAACCCATTCTGAGAAGTCGCCATTAAACCACAAATCTTGAACTGATTCTCAACAGGATATGGAAGGAACTTGCCCCTGATTGGATCACCGACCAAGTTTCTCAAATGTTTGAAAATTTCTTAAGATGAAAGCCAGTTTGCAAACAAAAATGTTCATACAAACATAGTAAATGCAAAGTTCATGCAACTTTTGAAATCAATCATTTTTTGAAAGATGCAAAGTAAAATGAGTCACTGGTCAGAACACGGCGGTTCAAGACATTTAAAAGTGAGAGTTAAAGCACCAGTGTGATGCAAAAAAAAATGATCTGCAAAGATCTTTTGGAGTCAGTTTACGCAACCTCGCTGTAGTATGCTTTCAAAATGACCTTGCTTCAATTAGGTCTTTTGAAGGTTATAACGTGGTCTGGTTCACGGTTTAAGAAACAAAGGATAAAGGCTCAAAATTTATTTGTGACCCACCCAATCTACGTGATGAACTTCCAATCCTATGCTCAGTTAACTCAGACTCTGTGCTCAAATTCCCATAGGTTAGGAGTTGCACTAATGATAGCGATGATGGTTCAGACGTCAATGGTCTTAAGATGGCGGTCACTGCTTCCTTACAACTTTTGGCTGTCATACAAGCTTTTCTTTTTTTTTTTTGGTGACTGCCTGGCTTAAGGATTACAGTGAATCATCATTGGCGTTTGACTTGAAGGACATCTTCGACACTTGCTTGCTGTGTGCGAAGGAATATTTATGAACTTTGTTGAAAGGGGTTTTGAGTGCTATTTTTGTATTTGAATGCACAATCAAGCTAACTGAGAACTACCCTGCCCCAGGTTAAGATTGCGGGTTTTTATTTGTAAAGAAAAGAAACTCCTACTTCTAGGCTCGAAGGGGTTAAAGAGGGGTTAACTTCCTTATTTCTCCAGTGTTTAGGGATTGAAACAATGCCTTACATCGTCAGCAAAGTTTTGATTTGAAAGCATACCACCAGAAATTATGAGTATGACGTTTTCATCATCCTCCCTCCAATCTTTGCATAATAAAAAAGAAAATGGAAAAGAGATAAAGTATATATATATATTTTTTATTTTTCTTGAAAGAGAAAGCATTAAGAAGTAAATAGCAAACACAAATGAATTGAATCAAAAAGTTGCAAATGCTTATTTCATTAACCTGAAAGTACAAACATAGTTGAAAGCAAACAGCTAGTACAAAACAAAGGAAAATGCAAACAATGAGAAACAAGGTCTAATGACTATTCAACTACAAGTATGAGTTGTCATGTCTTCGGAAAGTAGCTGAGCTGAAGTCGACTGAAGCTTCACTTGCCCTGACAGAGGGTTGTTCTTGACATTGTGCATCTGATGTTAGCTCTAGTCCTGTATCGGTGTCGAGGAATCAGCTTGACGACTCACAGGTGACACAAGTAGATAAAGACAGTTGGAGATGAGTAACTGGACAAACAAATGTATGCGGTGAAACATGAAAAGATGCAAATGATATGCAATGCAACACGAACAGGAAGCAAAACACATGCAGCAGGATCAAGGGTTCAAGATCACAACATGGAGTCTGGGTAAAGCATCAACCACAAGGTGTGTACTAGGGTTTATCAACTGTAGAACAGGGTTCTAAAAGTTCCCAAAGTTTACTTAAATCCTTCGGATATTATCGGCCTACGTGGCTACTCACGTGGGTTAATAATATTCTCAAGATAAACTCGTCTGAGTGTAGTATCGCGTGACAACTACTCGGGACTGGCTCCCTCATAGTCACCGCACTACGCTATAAAGGCCAAGTGGGGTGAAGGTAACTACGGTCCTCAGAATCCCTGGCACTCAATTGAAAAAGTAATATCAATGTGACTGCTCACATCAGACATCAACAATCCCAAAGGGCCTCATCTGAGTGTGGTCATCATATGCCATAAATTGTTGGTACTACTGCCAACAACCGACTATTGATTACACCACCATCATATCATAAGTGCTCTCAAGTCCGGGTTAGGACTTATCTCACCACTCAAGGTAGCAACCCTGCACACAGAAAAACTCAAGCACAACAGGTATATATACAGATATAAATATACAAATGTACAAGCAAACAAACATGTAAATAACACAAATACAAACAAGATAGGCTTAACCCTCTTAGGGAGTTTCCCCAGTGAAGTCGCCATTTCTGTTGCGGTGAAAATCGGATAACAAGCTATGAATTAACTTGCATCATATTTCTTTTACAACCGACTTTGATTTATCCAAAGGAAAGGTTCAAGATCGTTAGAAAAACCTAAAGGGGGGAGATCTAAGGTTCGGGGATTGGTTATACAAAGGGAAGGTATTAGCACCCTAAGTATCTGTAGTACTCTACAGGAACCTCTTGTTAAATTTGTGTTATGTCATGTTGCTTGCTAAGAAAACTGTGCTAAGGTAAAGACCTAAAGGTATGTACACTAAGTATGGTCTAAGGGTGTAAAAAGAAAATGTGGAATCCGAGAAGGCATCGGATTGTAAAGGAAAAAGATGGAAAAAGAAAAAGGTAGCTCGCTAGGATCTCGCAATCCTATGCCTACGTATTCTCAAGGTGAACTTGAGAAATCAGAGCAATCGTAGTTCCCCTCAATGGGGGTAAAAGGGGTGAAAAGCTTAAAAGCCAAGCTTTGTAAGGATTGATTGTTTTAGGAGAAGAGATTAATGGCTACCTCTTGAAAGGATTGTGAAAGGATGGACCGTCTTAAAGGAGAAGAGATTAATAGCTATCTCTTTGGGAAGGCCAGGTCAGAAGGGAGAAGAGATTAATGGCTATCTCTTGTGAAATGGTTTGAGGTTAACATGGTATTTGAGCTATCTATGACATGAAGTCAATAGAGAGACTTTTTTCCTTTGGAATGATAGTATAAGAAACAGAGAAACAAGGAGGAAAACCTCGAGTGTCGAGAATAGAATGAATAACAACATATACAGTAAATGTGACAAGATTAGACGACAACTGAACACCGAAAATTGACTAAAATGAAAATATAGAAAATGACAAGATAAAGTTGAAAATAAAATCTAATGAAAGTGAAATTTAATTACAAACTAAATAGTTAATCAAAATAAATAACTAAATTAAAAATAATAATAATAATCAAGCTAAATTCTAGACTAATTAATAAAAATCTAATTAAAATTAGTGGATAAGCCGAGAATCCTATAGTCTAATTTCTAATTCTATCTAAAGACTAAGAATAAATTAATTTTTTTTAAAAATAATCTAGATAAAAAAATATTAACTAATTAATTAAGTTCTACGACTAAAAAAAATCTAATTAAAATAAATAAAAAAAACTAATACACTAATCAAATTACTTTCTAAATAAACTAATAAACTAATATCTAAATAAGACTAATTAAAAGCTAAGACTAAATTATAATGAACTAAATCTAATTTCTAAGCTAATTATTATTATTGGAATGAATCCTGATTACTAGTTAAATATAAAATAGTGACTAACCAAAAAATTGAAACAACAAATAATAAAATAAATAAAAAGACATTGCATCTCTTAGCATTCTAGAATGGACCGTTGCAGCCCAAAATAGATGGAGCGGATCGCTCCAAGAACCTTAATGGAGCCACCAAGTTAAAAAACCTAATCCTAAAAAGAATCTAAACACGGCTGCATCAGAAAAAGTAGGAATAAACGTGATTCAAGATCAAAATAAGGTCAAAGTTTCAAAAGATTACCAATCGTTCACTTTCCTTCTAACCTTCCTCTTTCTCTGTTTCACTCGGCGGTTCTCTCCTTTCTCTCGTTTCTCTCTTCTCCGCGAATGACTTTCGGATCTCTTTCAAGGCAGTCGTCCGAATCTGTGCGGCTTATAGTTTCCTTCTCGCGATTCTGCTTCCTCTCTCGTCTCTTGATCCTAGCGGCAGCGCGCGGCTTGCTCTTTTCTGCTTCTATGTTTCGCTCGCGATTTGGTCCCTCTCTCTCCTTTGTATTTGTGGCGGCGTGTTAGATTTGAGGCGGAAGGAGTTGTTCTGATGAATTCTGAGATGGTTTTAAGTGAGTTTATGGAGGCATAGCAAGATGGATGTGGTGACAGGTTTATTTAGTGGAAAAGGTTGAGTTTGGGCACTGTTGTTGGTTGATGGAGGGAGCACGAGATTGAGTTGCAATGGTTGGAGGATTTGAAGTGGGGCGATGAGGGATGGATTATTTGAAGATAAAATGATGGAGAAGAGGGCGGTGAAGAAATTAGAGGATGGATGAACAGTTTTAGCAGAAGACCCCCAAAAATTGATGAGAGGTCAGTCCCGTTTTAAGTTTGCAGAATCCCCTTTTATTGTTGCTGATTTTTCTTTTTTCTTCAAACGAATCTCTTCTTTTTTCTTTTAAAACAATTTGAATTTTTCTCTGTTGATTGGTCCTTATCAAAATGCTGGTTTGTATCAGGTTACTGCATTGGTTCAGCAGTAGAGGATATAATGACATGGTCAAAGGTTTGGCAATTTGGGACATTTTGCAAAGGCAGTTTGATTCTGCAGTATTTTTTTTTGTGTAAAATTGAAGACTTGTACCTTTTGCTGTTGCAGGCTCATTTGGAGTTTTGGACTGTTGTGTGTAAAGTTTTTTTACTGCAGACATTTGTTTTGTGCTGGAATTTACATGGTTTTGGGTTTGTTTTTGGTTAATGGTTTATGATCAAAGTTTTGGATTAGTAGTTTGGATGAATAGCTCTGTTTGGAGGTACGGTTTCATGGCAGGGTCTTGGTTGATGTATCACAACTGCTTTTTCTTTTTTCATTTTCTTGTAACTCACACCGACTTTGCCTTCTTGTGTACTCTTTTGTTGAAGGAGCAGCAAAGGGATATGTACATGCCTTGGAAAGAAATTTAGGAGGGTAGGGACTTATTGAATTTGTGTTGGTACCAGACAAAAGAAAAATTAATTAAAACAAAGACAAGAATTAAATAGATTAAAATTAAATTGAGTTAAATTAATTATTTAAAATAAAAACTAAACTTAACTTACAATTAAAATTCAAAATTAAAAATATAATTAAAAGTAAATTAAATTAAAATTACTCTAATTAACTAAAATAAAAGTAAAAAGCTAAAATAAAGTTGAAATTAAATTAAGTTTAAAAGTTAAAACCATAATTGAAAATGGATTAAATTAAATATAAACTCAATAAAAAGATAAACTAAATTGAAATTATATTAAGCTAAAAACTATATTATAACCTAAACTAAATTAAAATTAATCAAATTACCTCTAAACAAATTCTAAAATAGAAAGATAAAAACTACTGAAAATGCACGATCAACAGATGTTTAACAAAATGTAAAAATGACCGATATAAAACGATATGAAAAAGGTCAGAAAATCTGAGGGTAAAATTTAGGGTACAACAGTTGCCCCTATTTAAATAGCTTCACTGGATAGCGCGAGGGATAAAAACCCTCGAGAGATCAAGGTGAAAGGTATTTAAATATAGCAAACTGAAAATTTTTCCCTTAGATGGAATGCAGATGCTAAGGACAATCAGACAGACATGCAAATACAGACATGCCATGATTTTCTAGTATGATGGAAATGATAGAATGGTAAGTGCAAAATGCTGACGAAGACAAAAGCAGGCGGGGCCACAGTCCACACAATGAGCAATCACTCACTGGGGATGACAACAACACTGGGGAAATAGAAGATACTCTTACTGGGCATGGAGCCAGAAAGAAGACACGATCTCCACTGGGGATCAATTTGAAATGACAGGATAGACATCAGCAAAAGATTTTCTAGAATTTCCTTATACTGAAGAGTTCAAACGGGATCTTCAAGAAAAACCAGAAAAGACAGGGAAAGAAACCTCCGGAAAAACATCAGATGGCAAAAGAAATCAGTCATCCAATAACGGCTTTGAATGAAAGGTACAAATCACAATATCTAATAACGGCTTTAGATAAAGTGAACAAGGACTCGATCTGAAAAAACATCAGAAGGAGAGACACATCCGGATAGGCATCAGATGGTAGAGAAACCAGTCATCCAATAACGGCTTTGAATGAAAGGTATAAATCACAATATTTAATAACGACTTTAGATAAAGTGAACAAAGACTCGATCTGAAAAAAAACATCAGAAGGAGAGACACATCTGGATAGGCATCAGATGGTAGAGAAACCGGACATCCAATAACGGCTTTGAATGAAAGGTAAAAACTCATCAAGGAATGGCACTGAATGGACAAATAAGACTTTTAGGAATGGCACTGAATGGAAAGGACAGGTAACGTTTTGGTAAGGTGAGATGTGGACAACGACACGACCTCGAGAGAAATGCAAATGAGGATGAAACACTCATGATATGCATATGTATATGAATTATACAGATGATATATGATCAAATGCAAATGCGGATGCTGACGACACCGCTCGACTCTTTTGTGGAGAAGACAATACTGGAAGACTGATTCCTCAACACGGGGATCACTACCATTCTGTCTGGGGACCAGAGATGCTACAGCTGAACACGCCTCTACCACACTGGTAAATTGTATCAAGTGATGATCCTTGTAGGAAGGATGAAAAACTGCTTGAAAGTTGCATGGGGATTCTTCAAGTAACTGCCCCAGATTAGCTGACTATTGTAGATGAGCTGATCATTGCTTCAGCTTGATTAATTCTGGAAATGACCGTTTCATGATGCTCCTAGAAAGCTTGCCCCAGTCTGAGTCTTGAAAAATCTTCTGTATAAACCCATTCTGAGAAGTCGCCATTAAACCACAAATCTTGAACTGATTCTCAACAGGATATGGAAGGAACTTGCCCCTGATTGGATCACCGACCAAGTTTCTCAAATGTTTGAAAATTTCTTAAGATGAAAGCCAGTTTGCAAACAAAAATGTTCATACAAACATAGTAAATGCAAAGTTCATGCAACTTTTGAAATCAATCATTTTTTGAAAGATGCAAAGTAAAATGAGTCACTGGTCAGAACACGGCGGTTCAAGACATTTAAAAGTGAGAGTTAAAGCACCAGTGTGATGCAAAAAAAAATGATCTGCAAAGATCTTTTGGAGTCAGTTTACGCAACCTCGCTGTAGTATGCTTTCAAAATGACCTTGCTTCAATTAGGTCTTTTGAAGGTTATAACGTGGTCTGGTTCACGGTTTAAGAAACAAAGGATAAAGGCTCAAAATTTATTTGTGACCCACCCAATCTACGTGATGAACTTCCAATCCTATGCTCAGTTAACTCAGACTCTGTGCTCAAATTCCCATAGGTTAGGAGTTGCACTAATGATAGCGATGATGGTTCAGACGTCAATGGTCTTAAGATGGCGGTCACTGCTTCCTTACAACTTTTGGCTGTCATACAAGCTTTTCTTTTTTTTTTTGGTGACTGCCTGGCTTAAGGATTACAGTGAATCATCATTGGCGTTTGACTTGAAGGACATCTTCGACACTTGCTTGCTGTGTGCGAAGGAATATTTATGAACTTTGTTGAAAGGGGTTTTGAGTGCTATTTTTGTATTTGAATGCACAATCAAGCTAACTGAGAACTACCCTGCCCCAGGTTAAGATTGCGGGTTTTTATTTGTAAAGAAAAGAAACTCCTACTTCTAGGCTCGAAGGGGTTAAAGAGGGGTTAACTTCCTTATTTCTCCAGTGTTTAGGGATTGAAACAATGCCTTACATCGTCAGCAAAGTTTTGATTTGAAAGCATACCACCAGAAATTATGAGTATGACGTTTTCATCATCCTCCCTCCAATCTTTGCATAATAAAAAAGAAAATGGAAAAGAGATAAAGTATATATATATATTTTTTATTTTTCTTGAAAGAGAAAGCATTAAGAAGTAAATAGCAAACACAAATGAATTGAATCAAAAAGTTGCAAATGCTTATTTCATTAACCTGAAAGTACAAACATAGTTGAAAGCAAACAGCTAGTACAAAACAAAGGAAAATGCAAACAATGAGAAACAAGGTCTAATGACTATTCAACTACAAGTATGAGTTGTCCTGTCTTCGGAAAGTAGCTGAGCTGAAGTCGACTGAAGCTTCACTTGCCCTGACAGAGGGTTGTTCTTGACATTGTGCATCTGATGTTAGCTCTAGTCCTGTATCGGTGTCGAGGAATCAGCTTGACGACTCACAGGTGACACAAGTAGATAAAGACAGTTGGAGATGAGTAACTGGACAAACAAATGTATGCGGTGAAACATGAAAAGATGCAAATGATATGCAATGCAACACGAACAGGAAGCAAAACACATGCAGCAGGATCAAGGGTTCAAGATCACAACATGGAGTCTGGGTAAAGCATCAACCACAGGGTGTGTACTAGGGTTTATCAACTGTAGAACAGGGTTCTAAAAGTTCCCAAAGTTTACTTAAATCCTTCGGATATTATCGGCCTACGTGGCTACTCACGTGGGTTAATAATATTCTCAAGATAAACTCGTCTGAGTGTAGTATCGCGTGACAACTACTCGGGACTGGCTCCCTCATAGTCACCGCACTACGCTATAAAGGCCAAGTGGGGTGAAGGTAACTACGGTCCTCAGAATCCCTGGCACTCAATTGAAAAAGTAATATCAATGTGACTGCTCACATCAGACATCAACAATCCCAAAGGGCCTCATCTGAGTGTGGTCATCATATGCCATAAATTGTTGGTACTACTGCCAACAACCGACTATTGATTACACCACCATCATATCATAAGTGCTCTCAAGTCCGGGTTAGGACTTATCTCACCACTCAAGGTAGCAACCCTGCACACAGAAAAACTCAAGCACAACAGGTATATATACAGATATAAATATACAAATGTACAAGCAAACAAACATGTAAATAACACAAATACAAACAAGATAGGCTTAACCCTCTTAGGGAGTTTCCCCAGTGAAGTCGCCATTTCTGTTGCGGTGAAAATCGGATAACAAGCTATGAATTAACTTGCATCATATTTCTTTTACAACCGACTTTGATTTATCCAAAGGAAAGGTTCAAGATCGTTAGAAAAACCTAAAGGGGGGAGATCTAAGGTTCGGGGGTTGGTTATACAAAGGGAAGGTATTAGCACCCTAAGTATCTGTAGTACTCTACAGGAACCTCTTGTTAAATTTGTGTTATGTCATGTTGCTTGCTAAGAAAACTGTGCTAAGGTAAAGACCTAAAGGTATGTACACTAAGTATGGTCTAAGGGTGTAAAAAGAAAATGTGGAATCCGAGAAGGCATCGGATTGTAAAGGAAAAAGATGGAAAAAGAAAAAGGTAGCTCGCTAGGATCTCGCAATCCTATGCCTACGTATTCTCAAGGTGAACTTGAGAAATCAGAGCAATCGTAGTTCCCCTCAATGGGGGTAAAAGGGGTGAAAAGCTTAAAAGCCAAGCTTTGTAAGGATTGATTGTTTTAGGAGAAGAGATTAATGGCTACCTCTTGAAAGGATTGTGAAAGGATGGACCGTCTTAAAGGAGAAGAGATTAATAGCTATCTCTTTGGGAAGGCCAGGTCAGAAGGGAGAAGAGATTAATGGCTATCTCTTGTGAAATGGTTTGAGGTTAACATGGTATTTGAGCTATCTATGACATGAAGTCAATAGAGAGACTTTTTTCCTTTGGAATGATAGTATAAGAAACAGAGAAACAAGGAGGAAAACCTCGAGTGTCGAGAATAGAATGAATAACAACATATACAGTAAATGTGACAAGATTAGACGACAACTGAACACCGAAAATTGACTAAAATGAAAATATAGAAAATGACAAGATAAAGTTAAAAATAAAATCTAATGAAAGTGAAATTTAATTACAAACTAAATAGTTAATCAAAATAAATAACTAAATTAAAAATAATAATAATAATCAAGCTAAATTCTAGACTAATTAATAAAAATCTAATTAAAATTAGTGGATAAGCCGAGAATCCTATAGTCTAATTTCTAATTCTATCTAAAGACTAAGAATAAATTAATTTTTTTTAAAAATAATCTAGATAAAAAAATATTAACTAATTAATTAAGTTCTACGACTAAAAAAAATCTAATTAAAATAAATAAAAAAAACTAATACACTAATCAAATTACTTTCTAAATAAACTAATAAACTAATATCTAAATAAGACTAATTAAAAGCTAAGACTAAATTATAATGAACTAAATCTAATTTCTAAGCTAATTATTATTATTGGAATGAATCCTGATTACTAGTTAAATATAAAATAGTGACTAACCAAAAAATTGAAACAACAAATAATAAAATAAATAAAAAGACATTGCATCTCTTAGCATTCTAGAATGGACCGTTGCAGCCCAAAATAGATGGAGCGGATCGCTCCAAGAACCTTAATGGAGCCACCAAGTTAAAAAACCTAATCCTAAAAAGAATCTAAACACGGCTGCATCAGAAAAAGTAGGAATAAACGTGATTCAAGATCAAAATAAGGTCAAAGTTTCAAAAGATTACCAATCGTTCACTTTCCTTCTAACCTTCCTCTTTCTCTGTTTCACTCGGCGGTTCTCTCCTTTCTCTCGTTTCTCTCTTCTCCGCGAATGACTTTCGGATCTCTTTCAAGGCAGTCGTCCGAATCTGTGCGGCTTATAGTTTCCTTCTCGCGATTCTGCTTCCTCTCTCGTCTCTTGATCCTAGCGGCAGCGCGCGGCTTGCTCTTTTCTGCTTCTATGTTTCGCTCGCGATTTGGTCCCTCTCTCTCCTTTGTATTTCTGGCGGCGTGTTAGATTTGAGGCGGAAGGAGTTGTTCTGATGAATTCTGAGATGGTTTTAAGTGAGTTTATGGAGGCATAGCAAGATGGATGTGGTGACAGGTTTATTTAGTGGAAAAGGTTGAGTTTGGGCACTGTTGTTGGTTGATGGAGGGAGCACGAGATTGAGTTGCAATGGTTGGAGGATTTGAAGTGGGGCGATGAGGGATGGATTATTTGAAGATAAAATGATGGAGAAGAGGGCGGTGAAGAAATTAGAGGATGGATGAACAGTTTTAGCAGAAGACCCCCAAAAATTGATGAGAGGTCAGTCCCGTTTTAAGTTTGCAGAATCCCCTTTTATTGTTGCTGATTTTTCTTTTTTCTTCAAACGAATCTCTTCTTTTTTCTTTTAAAACAATTTGAATTTTTCTCTGTTGATTGGTCCTTATCAAAATGCTGGTTTGTATCAGGTTGCTGCATTGGTTCAGCAGTAGAGGATATAATGACATGGTCAAAGGTTTGGCAATTTGGGACATTTTGCAAAGGCAGTTTGATTCTGCAGATTATGCAGTATTTTTTTTTGTGTAAAATTGAAGACTTGTACCTTTTGCTGTTGCAGGCTCATTTGGAGTTTTGGACTGTTGTGTGTAAAGTTTTTTTACTGCAGACATTTGTTTTGTGCTGGAATTTACATGGTTTTGGGTTTGTTTTTGGTTAATGGTTTATGATCAAAGTTTTGGATTAGTAGTTTGGATGAATAGCTCTGTTTGGAGGTACGGTTTCATGGCAGGGTCTTGGTTGATGTATCACAACTGCTTTTTCTTTTTTCATTTTCTTGTAACTCACACCGGCTTTGCCTTCTTGTGTACTCTTTTGTTGAAGGAGCAGCAAAGGGATATGTACATGCCTTGGAAAGAAATTTAGGAGGGTAGGGACTTATTGAATTTGTGTTGGTACCAGACAAAAGAAAAATTAATTAAAACAAAGACAAGAATTAAATAGATTAAAATTAAATTGAGTTAAATTAATTATTTAAAATAAAAACTAAACTTAACTTACAATTAAAATTCAAAATTAAAAATATAATTAAAAGTAAATTAAATTAAAATTACTCTAATTAACTAAAATAAAAGTAAAAAGCTAAAATAAAGTTGAAATTAAATTAAGTTTAAAAGTTAAAACCATAATTGAAAATGGATTAAATTAAATATAAACTCAATAAAAAGATAAACTAAATTGAAATTATATTAAGCTAAAAACTATATTATAACCTAAACTAAATTAAAATTAATCAAATTACCTCTAAACAAATTCTAAAATAGAAAGATAAAAACTACTGAAAATGCACGATCAACAGATGTTTAACAAAATGTAAAAATGACCGATATAAAACGATATGAAAAAGGTCAGAAAATCTGAGGGTAAAATTTAGGGTACAACAGTTGCCCCTATTTAAATAGCTTCACTGGATAGCGCGAGGGATAAAAACCCTCGAGAGATCAAGGTGAAAGGTATTTAAATATAGCAAACCGAAATTTTTTCCCTTAGATGGAATGCAGATGCTAAGGACAATCAGACAGACATGCAAATACAGACATGCCATGATTTTCTAGTATGATGGAAATGATAGAATGGTAAGTGCAAAATGCTGACGAAGACAAAAGCAGGCGGGGCCACAGTCCACACAATGAGCAATCACTCACTGGGGATGACAACAACACTGGGGAAATAGAAGATACTCTTACTGGGCATGGAGCCAGAAAGAAGACACGATCTCCACTGGGGATCAATTTGAAATGACAGGATAGACATCAGCAAAAGATTTTCTAGAATTTCCTTATACTGAAGAGTTCAAACGGGATCTTCAAGAAAAACCAGAAAAGACAGGGAAAGAAACCTCCGGAAAAACATCAGATGGCAAAAGAAATCAGTCATCCAATAACGGCTTTGAATGAAAGGTACAAATCACAATATCTAATAACGGCTTTAGATAAAGTGAACAAGGACTCGATCTGAAAAAACATCAGAAGGAGAGACACATCCGGATAGGCATCAGATGGTAGAGAAACCAGTCATCCAATAACGGCTTTGAATGAAAGGTATAAATCACAATATTTAATAACGACTTTAGATAAAGTGAACAAAGACTCGATCTGAAAAAAAACATCAGAAGGAGAGACACATCTGGATAGGCATCAGATGGTAGAGAAACCGGACATCCAATAACGGCTTTGAATGAAAGGTAAAAACTCATCAAGGAATGGCACTGAATGGACAAATAAGACTTTTAGGAATGGCACTGAATGGAAAGGACAGGTAACGTTTTGGTAAGGTGAGACGTGGACAACGACACGACCTCGAGAGAAATGCAAATGAGGATGAAACACTCATGATATGCATATGTATATGAATTATACAGATGATATATGATCAAATGCAAATGCGGATGCTGACGACACCGCTCAACTCTTTTGTGGAGAAGACAATACTGGAAGACTGATTCCTCAACACGGGGATCACTACCATTCTGTCTGGGGACCAGAGATGCTACAGCTGAACACGCCTCTACCACACTGGTAAATTGTATCAAGTGATGATCCTTGTAGGAAGGATGAAAAACTGCTTGAAAGTTGCATGGGTATTCTTCAAGTAACTACCCCAGATTAGCTGACTATTGTAGATGAGCTGATCATTGCTTCAGCTTGATTAATTCTGGAAATGACCGTTTCATGGTGCTCCTAGAAAGCTTGCCCCAGTCTGAGTCTTGAAAAATCTTCTGTATAAACCCATTCTGAGAAGTCGCCATTAAACCACAAATCTTGAACTGATTCTCAACAGGATATGGAAGGAACTTGCCCCTGATTGGATCACCGACCAAGTTTCTCAAATGTTTGAAAATTTCTTAAGATGAAAGCCAGTTTGCAAACAAAAATGTTCATACAAACATAGTAAATGCAAAGTTCATGAAACTTTTGAAATCAATCATTTTTTGAAAGATGCAAAGTAAAATGAGTCACTGGTCAGAACACAGCGGTTCAAGACATTTAAAAGTGAGAGTTAAAGCACCAATGTGATGCAAAAACAAATGATCTGCAAAGATCTTTTGGAGTCAGTTTACGCAACCTCGCTGTAGTATGCTTTCAAAATGACCTTGCTTCAATTAGGTCTTTTGAAGGTTATAACGTGGCCTGGTTCACGGTTTAAGAAACAAAGGATAAAGGCTCAAAATTTATTTGTGACCCACCCAATCTACGCGATGAACTTCCAATCCTATGCCCAGTTAACTCAGACTCTATGCTCAAATTCCCATAGGTTAGGAGTTGCACTGATGATAGCGATGATGGTTCAGACGTCAATGGTCTTAAGATGGCGGTCACTGCTTCCTTACAACTTTTGGCTGTCATACAAGCTTTTTTTTTTTTTTTGGTGACTGCCTGGCTTAAGGATTACAGTGAATCATCATTGGCGTTTGACTTGAAGGACATCTTCGACACTTGCTTGCTGTGTGCGAAGGAATATTTATGAACTTTGTTGAAAGGGGTTTTGAGTGCTATTCTTGTATTTGAATGCACAATCAAGCTAACTGAGAACTACCCTGCCCCAGGTTAAGATTGCGGGTTTTTATTTGTAAAGAAAAGAAACTCCTACTTCTAGGCTCGAAGGGGTTAAAGAGGGGTTAACTTCCTTATTTCTCCAGTGTTTAGGGATTGAAACAATGCCTTACATCGTCAGCAAAGTTTTGATTTGAAAGCATACCACCAGCAATTATGAGTATGACGTTTTCATAATCCTCCCTCCAATCTTTGCATAATAAAAAAGAAAATGGAAAAGAGATAAAGTATATATATATTTTTTTTATTTTTCTTGAAAGAGAAAGCATTAAGAAGTAAATAGCAAACACAAATGAATTGAATCAAAAAGTTGCAAATGCTTATTTCATTAACCTGAAAGTACAAACATAGTTGAAAGCAAACAGCTAGTACAAAACAAAGGAAAATGCAAACAATGAGAAACAAGGTCTAATGACTATTCAACTACAAGTATGAGTTGTCCTGTCTTCGAAAAGTAGCTGAGCTGAAGTCGACTGAAGCTTCACTTGCCCTGACAGAGGGTTGTTCTTGACATTGTGCATCTGATGTTAGCTCTAGTCCTGTATCGGTGTCGAGGAATCATCTTGACGACTCACAGGTGACACTAGTAGATAAAGACAGTTGGAGATGAGTAACTGGACAAACAAATGTATGCGATGAAACATGAAAAGATGCAAATGATATGCAATGCAACACGAACAGGAAGCAAAACACATGCAGCAGGATCAAGGGTTCAAGATCACAACATGGAGTCTGGGTAAAGCATCAACCACAGGGTGTGTACTAGGGTTTATCAACTGTAGAACAGGGTTCTAAAAGTTCCCAGAGTCTACTTAAATCCTTCGGATATTATCGGCCTACGTGACTACTCACGTGGGTTAATAATATTCTCAAGATAAACTCGTCTGAGTGTAGTATCGCGTGACAACTACTCGGGACTGGCTCCCTCATAGTCACCGCACTACGCTATAAAGGCCCAGTGGAATGAAGGTAACTACAGTCCTCAGAATCCCTGGCACTCAATTGAAAACGTAATATCAATGTGACTGCTCGCATCAGACATCAACAATCCCAAAGGGCCTCATCTGAGTGTGGTCATCATATGCCATAAATTGTTGGTACTACTGCCAACAACCGACTATTGATTACACCACGATCATATCATAAGTGCTCTCAAGTCCGGGTTAGGACTTATCTCACCACTCAAGGTAGCAACCCTGCACACAGAAAAACTCAAGCACAACAGGTATATATACAGATATAAATATACAAATGTACAAGCAAACAACCATGTAAATAACACAAATACAAACAAGATAGGCTTAAACCTCTTAGGGAGTTTCCCCAGTGAAGTCTCCATTTTTGTTGCGGTGAAAATCGGATAACAAGCTATGAATTAACTTGCATCATATTTCTTTTACAACTGACTTTGATTTATCCAAAGGAAAGGTTCAAGATCGTTAGAAAAACCTAAAGGGGGGAGATCTAAGGTTCGGGGGTTGGTTATACAAAGGGAAGGTATTAGCACCCTAAGTATCTGTAGTACTCTACAGGAACCTCTTGTTAAATTTGTGTTATGTCATGTTGCTTGCTAAGAAAACTGTGCTAAGGTAAAGACCTAAAGGTATGTACACTAAGTATGGTCTAAGGGTGTAAAAAGAAAATGTGGAATCCGAGAAGGCATCGGATTGTAAAGAAAAATGATGGAAAAAGAAAAAGGTAGCTCGATAGGATCTCGCAATCCTATGCCTACGTATTCTCAAGGTGAACTTGAGAAATCAGAGCAATCGTAGTTCCCCTCAATGGGGGTAAAAGGGGTGAAAAGCTTAAAAGCCAAGCTTTGTAAGGATTGATTGTTTTAGGAGAAGAGATTAATGGCTATCTCTTGAAAGGATTGTGAAAGGATGAACCGTCTTAAAGGAGAAGAGATTAATAGCTATCTCTTTGGGAAGGCCAGGTCAGAAGGGAGAAGAGATTAATGGCTATCTCTTGTGAAATGGTATGAGGTTAACAGGGTATTTGAGCTATCTATGACATGAAGTCAATAGAGAGACTTTTTTCTTTTGGAATGATAGTATAAGAAACCGAGAAACAAGGAGGAAAACCTCGAGTGTCGAGAATAGAATGAATAACAACATATACAGTAAATGTGACAAGATTAGACGACAACTAAACACCGAAAATTGACTAAAATGAAAATATAGAAAATGACAAGATAAAGTTAAAAATAAAATCTAATGAAACTGAAATTTAATTACAAACTAAATAGTTAATCAAAATAAATAACTAAATTAAAAATAATAATAATAATCAAGCTAAATTCTAGACTAATTAATAAAAATCTAATTAAAATTAGTGGATAAGCCGAGAATCCTATAGTCTAATTTCTAATTCTATCTAAAGACTAAGAATAAATTAATTTTTTTTAAAAATAATCTAGATAAAAAAATATTAACTAATTAATTAAGTTCTACGACTAAAAAAAATCTAATTAAAATAAATAAATAAAACTAATACACTAATCAAATTACTTTCTAAATAAACTAATTAACTAATATCTAAATAAGACTAATTAAAAGCTAAGACTAAATTATAATTAACTAAATCTAATTTCTAAGCTAATTATTATTATTGGAATGAATCCTGATTACTAGTTAAATATAAAATAGTGACTTACCAAAAAATTGAAACAACAAATAATAAAATAAATAAAAAGACATTGCATCTCTTAGCATTCTAGAATGGACCGTTGCAGCCCAAAATAGATGGAGCGGATCGCTCCAAGAACCTTAATGGAGCCACCAAGTTAAAAAACCTAATCCTAAAAAGAATCTAAACACGGCTGCATCAGAAAAAGTAGGAATAAACGTGATTCAAGATCAAAATAAGGTCAAAGTTTCAAAAGATTACCAATCGTTCACTTTCCTTCTAACCTTCCTCTTTCTCTGTTTCACTCGGCGGTTCTCTCGTTTCTCTCGTTTCTCTCTTCTCCGCGAATGACTTTCGGATCTCTTTCAAGGCAGCCGTCCGAATCTGTGCGGCTTGTAGTTTCCTTCTCGCGATTCTGCTTCCTCTCTCGTCTCTTGATCCTCGCGGCAGCGCGCGGCTTGCTCTTTTCTGCTTCTCTGTTTCGCTCGCGATTTGGTCCCTCTCTCTCCTTTGTATTTGTGGCGGCGTGTTAGATTGGAGGCGGAAGGAGTTGTTCTGATGAATTCTGAGATGGTTTTAAGTGAGTTTATGGAGGCATAGCAAGATGGATGTGGTGACAGGTTTATTTAGTGGAAAAGGTTGAGTTTGGGCACTGTTGTTGGTTGATGGAGGGAGCACGAGATTGAGTTGCAATGGTTGGAGGATTTGAAGTGGGGCGATGAGGGATGGATTATTTGAAGATAAAATGATGGAGAAGAGGGCGGTGAAGAAATTAGAGGATGGATGAAGAGTTTTAGCAGAAGACCCCCAAAAATTGATGAGAGGTCAGTCCCGTTTTAAGTTTGCAGAATCCCCTTTTATTGTTGCTGATTTTTCTTTTTTCTTCAAACGAATCTCTTCTTTTTTCTTTTAAAACAATTTGAATTTTTCTCTGTTGATTGTTCCTTATCAAAATGTTAGTTTGTATCAGGTTGCTGCATTGGTTCAGCAGTAGAGGATATAATGACATGGTTAAAGGTTTGGCAATTTGGGACATTTTGCAAAGGCAGTTTGATTCTGCAGATTATGCAGTATTTTTTTTTGTGTAAAATTGAAGACTTGTACCTTTTGCTGTTGCAGGCTCATTTGGAGTTTTGGACTGTTGTGTGTAAAGTTTTTTTATTGCAGACATTTGTTTTGTGCTGGAATGTACATGGTTTTGGGTTTGTTTTTGGTTAATGGTTTATGATCAAAGTTTTGGATTAGTAGTTTGGATGAATAGCTCTGTTTGGAGGTACGGTTTCATGGCAGGGTCTTGGTTGATGTATCACAACTGCTTTTTCTTTTTTCGTTTTCTTGTAACTCACACCGGCTTTGCCTTCTTGTGTACTCTTTTGTTGAAGGAGCAGCAAAGGGATATGTACATGCCTTGGAAAGAAATTTAGGAGGGTAGGGACTTATTGAATTTGTGTTGGTACCAGACAAAAGAAAAATTAATTAAAACAAAGACAAGAATTAAATAGATTAAAATTAATTTGAATTAAATTAATGATTTAAAATAAAAACTAAACTTAACTTACAATTAAAATTCAAAATTAAAAATATAATTAAAAGTAAATTAAATTAAAATTACTCTAATTAACTAAAATAAAAGTAAAAAGCTAAAATAAAGTTGAAATTAAATTAAGTTTAAAAGTTAAAACCATAATTGAAAATGGATTAAATTAAATATAAACTCAATAAAAAGATAAACTAAATTGAAATTATATTAAGCTAAAAACTATATTATAACCTAAACTAAATTAAAATTAATCAAATTACCTCTAAACAAATTCTAAAATAGAAAGATAAAAACTACTGAAAATGCACGATCAACAGATGTTTAACAAAATGTAAAAATGACCGATATAAAACGATATGAAAAAGGTCAGAAAATCTGAGGGTAAAATTTAGGGTACAACAGTTGCCCCTATTTAAATAGCTTCACTGGATAGCGCGAGGGATAAAAACCCTCGGGAGATCAAGGTGAAAGGTATTTAAATATAGCAAACCGAAAATTTTGCCCTTAGATGGAATGCAGATGCTAAGGACAATCAGACAGACATGCAAATGCAGACATGCCATGATTTTCTAGTATGATGGAAATGATAGAATGGTAAGTGCAAAATGCTGACGAAGACAAAAGCAGGCGGGGCCAAAGTCCACACAATGAGCAATCACTCACTGGGGATGACAACAACACTGGGGAAATAGAAGATACTCTTACTGGGCATGGAGCCAGAAAGAAGACACGATCTCCACTGGGGATCAATTTGAAATGACAGGATAGACATCAGCAAAAGATTTTCTAGAATTTCCTTATACTGAAGAGTTCAAACGGGATCTTCAAGAAAAACCAGAAAAGACAGGGAAAGAAACCTCCGGAAAAACATCAGATGGCAAAAGAAATCAGTCATCCAATAACGGCTTTGAATGAAAGGTGCAAATCACAACATCTAATAACGGCTTTAGATAAAGTGAACAAGGACTCGATCTGAAAAAACATCAGAAGGAGAGACACATCCGGATAGGCATCAGATGGTAGAGAAACCAGTCATCCAATAACAGCTTTGAATGAAAGGTATAAATCACAATATCTAATAACGGCTTTAGATAAAGTGAACAAAGACTCGATCTGAAAAAAAACATCAGAAGGAGAGACACATCTGGATAGGCATCAGATGGTAGAGAAACCGGACATCCAATAACGGCTTTGAATGAAAGGTAAAAACTCATCCAGGAATGGCACTGAATGGACAAATAAGACTTTTAGGAATGACACTGAATGGAAATGACAGGTAACGTTTTGGTAAGGTGAGACGTGGACAACGACACGACCTCGAGAGAAATGCAAATGAGGATGAAACACTCATGATATGCATATGTATATGAATTATACAGATGATATATGATCAAATGCAAATGCGGATGCTGACGACACCGCTCGACTCTTTTGTGGAGAAGACAATACTGGAAGACTGATTCCTCAACACGGGGATCACTACCATTCTGTCTGGGGACCAGAGATGCTACAGCTGAACACGCCTCTACCACACTGGTAAATTGTATCAAGTGATGATCCTTGTAGGAAGGATGAAAAACTGCTTGAAAGTTGCATGGGGATTCTTCAAGTAACTGCCCCAGATTAGCTGACTATTGTAGATGAGCTGATCATTGCTTCAGCTTGATTAATTCTGGAAATGACCGTTTCATGGTGCTCCTAGAAAGCTTGCCCCAGTCTGAGTCTTGAAAAATCTTCTGTATAAACCCATTCTGAGAAGTCGCCATTAAACCACAAATCTTGAACTGATTCTCAACAGGATATGGAAGGAACTTGCCCCTGATTGGATCACCGACCAAGTTTCTCAAATGTTTGAAAATTTCTTAAGATGAAAGCCAGTTTCAAACAAAAATGTTCATACAAACATAGTAAATGCAAAGTTCATGCAACTGTTGAAATCAATCATTTTTTGAAAGATGCAAAGTAAAATGAGTCACTGGTCAGAACACGGCGGTTCAAGACATTTAAAAGTGAGAGTTAAAGCACCAGTGTGATGCAAAAACAAATGATCTGCAAAGATCTTTTGGAGTCAGTTTACGCAACCTCGATGTAGTATGCTTTCAAAATGACCTTGCTTCAATTAGGTCTTTTGAAGGTTATAACGTGGCCTGGTTCACGGTTTAAGAAACAAAGGATAAAGGCTCAAAACTTATTTGTGACCCACCCAATCTACGTGATGAACTTCCAATCCTATGCTCAGTTAACTCAGACTCTGTGCTCAAATTCCCATAGGTTAGGAGTTGCACTGATGATAGCGATGATGGTTCAGACGTCAATGGTCTTAAGATGGCGGTCACTGCTTCCTTACAACTTTTGGCTGTCATACAAGCTTTTCTTTCTTTTTTTTTGGTGACTGCCTGGCTTAAGGATTACAGTGAATCATCATTGGCGTTTGACTTGAAGGACATCTTCGACACTTGCTTGCTGTGTGCGAAGGAATATTTATAAACTTTGTTGAAAGGGGTTTTGAGTGCTATTCTTGTATTTGAATGCACAATCAAGCTAACTGAGAACTACCCTGCCCCAGGTTAAGATTGCGGGTTTTTATTTGTAAAGAAAAGAAACTCCTACTTCTAGGCTCGAAGGGGTTAAAGAGGGGTTAACTTCCTTATTTCTCCAGTGTTTAGGGATTGAAACAATGCCTTACATCGTCAGCAAAGTTTTGATTTGAAAGCATACCACCAGCAATTATGAGTATGACGTTTTCATCATCCTCCCTCCAATCTTTGCATAATAAAAAAGAAAATGGAAAAGAGATAAAGTATATATATATATTTTTTATTTTTCTTGAAAGAGAAAGCATTAAGAAGTAAATAGCAAACACAAATGAATTGAATCAAAAAGTTGCAAATGCTTATTTCATTAACCTGAAAGTACAAACATAGTTGAAAGCAAACAGCTAGTACAAAACAAAGGAAAATGCAAACAATGAGAAACAAGGTCTAATGACTATTCAACTACAAGTATGAGTTATCCTGTCTTCGGAAAGTAGCTGAGCTGAAGTCGACTGAAGCTTCACTTGCCCTGACAGAGGGTTGTTCTTGACATTGTGCATCTGATGTTAGCTCTAGTCCTGTATCGGTGTCGAGGAATCAGCTTGACGACTCACAGGTGACACTAGTAGATAAAGACAGTTGGAGATGAGTAACTGGACAAACAAATGTATGCGATTAAACATGAAAAGATGCAAATGATATGCAATGCAACACGAATAGGAAGCAAAACACATGCAGCAGGATCAAGGGTTCAAGATCACAACATGGAGTCTGGGTAAAGCATCAACCACAGGGTGTGTACTAGGGTTTATCAACTGTAGAACAGGGTTCTAAAAGTTCCCAGAGTCTACTTAAATCCTTCGGATATTATCGGCCTACGTGACTACTCATGTGGGTTAATAATATTCTCAAGATAAACTCGTCTGAGTGTAGTATCGCGTGACAACTACTCGGGACTGGCTCCCTCATAGTCACCGCACTACGCTATAAAGGCCAAGTGGGGTGAAGGTAATTACGGTCCTCAGAATCCCTGGCACTCAATTGAAAAAGTAATATCAATGTGACTGCTCACATCAGACATCAACAATCCCAAAGGGCCTCATCTGAGTGTGGTCATCATATGCCATAAATTGTTGGTACAACTGCCAACAACCGACTATTGATTGCACCACGATCATATCATAAGTGCTCTCAAGTCCGGGTTAGGACTTATCTCACCACTCAAGGTAGCAACCCTGCACACAGAAAAACTCAAGCACAACAGGTATATATACAGATATAAATATACAAATGTACAAGCATACAAACATGTAAATAACACAAATACAAACAAGATAGGCTTAACCCTCTTAGGGAGTTTCCCCAGTGAAGTCTCCATTTCTGTTGCGGTGAAAATCGGATAACAAGCTATGAATTAACTTGCACCATATTTCTTTTACAACCGACTTTGATTTATCCAAAGGAAAGGTTCAAGATCGTTAGAAAAACCTAAAGGGGGGAGATCTAAGGTTCGGGGGTTGGTTATACAAAGGGAAGGTATTAGAACCCTAAGTATCTGTAGTACTCTACAGGAACCTCTTGTTAAATTTGTGTTATGTCATGTTGCTTGCTAAGAAAACTGTGCTAAGGTAAAGACCTAAAGGTATGTACACTAAGTATGGTCTAAGGGTGTAAAAAGAAAATGTGGAATTCGAGAAGGCATCGGATTGTAAAGGAAAAAGATGGAAAAAGAAAAAGGTAGCTCGCTAGGATCTCGCAATCCTATGCCTACGTATTCTCAAGGTGAACTTGAAAAATTAGAGCAATCGTAGTTCCCCTCAATGGGGGTAAAAGGGGTGAAAAGCTTAAAAGCCAAGCTTTGTAAGGATTGATTGTTTTAGGAGAAGAGATTAATGGCTATCTCTTGAAAGGATTGTGAAAGGATGGACCGTCTTAAAGGAGAAGAGATTAATAGCTATCTCTTTGGGAAGGCCAGGTCAGAAGGGAGAAGAGATTAATGGCTATCTCTTGTGAAATGGTTTGAGGTTAACAGGGTATTTGAGCTATCTATGACATGAAGTCAATAGAGAGACTTTTTTCCTTTGGAATGATAGTATAAGAAACAGAGAAACAAGGAGGAAAACCTCGAGTGTCGAGAATAGAATGAATAACAACATATACAGTAAATGTGACAAGATTAGACGACAACTGAACACCGAAAATTGACTAAAATTAAAATATAGAAAATGACAAGATAAAGTTAAAAATAAAATCTAATGAAACTGAAATTTAATTACAAACTAAATAGTTAATCAAAATAAATAACTAAATTAAAAATAATAATAATAATCAAGCTAAATTCTAGACTAATTAATAAAAATTAGTGGATAAGCCGAGAATCCTATAGTCTAATTTCTAATTCTATCTAAAGACTAAGAATAAATTAATTTTTTTAAAAAATAATCTAGATAAAAAATATTAACTAATTAATTAAGTTCTACGACTAAAAAAAATCTAATTAAAATAAATAATAAAAACTAATACACTAATCAAATTACTTTCTAAATAAACTAATTAACTAATATCTAAATAAGACTAATTAAAAGCTAAGACTAAATTATAATTAACTAAATCTAATTTCTAAGCTAATTATTATTATTGGAATGAATCCTGATTACTAGTTAAATATAAAATAGTGACTAACCAAAAAATTGAAACAACAAATAATAAAATAAATAAAAAGACATTGCATCTCTTAGCATTCTAGAATGGACCGTTGCAGCCCAAAATAGATGGAGCGGATCGCTCCAAGAACCTTAATGGAGTCACCAAGTTAAAAAACCTAATCCTAAAAAGAATCTAAACACGGCTGCATCAGAAAAAGTAGGAATAAACGTGATTCAAGATCAAAATAAGGTCAAAGTTTCAGAAGATTACCAATCGTGCACTTTCCTTCTAACCTTCCTCTTTCTCTGTTTCACTCGGCGGTTCTCTCGTTTCTCTCGTTTCTCTCTTCTCCCCGAATGACTTTCGGATCTCTTTCAAGGCAGTCGTCCGAATCTGTGCGGCTTGTAGTTTCCTTCTCGCGATTCTGCTTCCTCTCTCGTCTCTTGATCCTTGCGGCAGCGCGCGGCTTGCTCTTTTCTGCTTCTCTGTTTCGCTCGCGATTTGGTCTCTCTCTCTCTCCTTTGTATTTGTGGCGGCGTGTTAGATTGGAGGCGGAAGGAGTTGTTCTGATGAATTTTGAGATGGTTTTAAGTGAGTTTATGGAGGCATAGCAAGATGGATGTGGTGACAGGTTTATTTAGTGGAAAAGGTTGAGTTTGGGCACTGTTGTTGGTTGATGGAGGGAGCACGAGATTGAGTTGCAATGGTTGGAGGATTTGAAGTGGGGCGATGAGGGATGGATTATTTGAAGATAAAATGATGGAGAAGAGGGCGGTGAAGAAATTAGAGGATGAATGAAGAGTTTTAGCAGAAGACCCCCAAAAATTGATGAGAGGTCAGTCCCGTTTTAAGTTTGCAGAATCCCCTTTTATTGTTGCTGATTTTTCTTTTTTATTCAAACAAATCTCTTCTTTTTTCTTTTAAAACAATTTGAATTTTTCTCTGTTGATTGGTCCTTATCAAAATGGTGGTTTGTATCAGGTTGCTGCATTGGTTCAGCAGTAGAGGATATAATGACATGGTCAAAGGTTTGGCAATTTGGGACATTTTGCAAAGGCAGTTTGATTCTGCAGATTATGCAGTATTTTTTTTTGTGTAAAATTGAAGACTTGTACCTTTTGCTGTTGCAGGCTCATTTGGAGTTTTGGACTGTTGTGTGTAAAGTTTTTTTATTGCAGACATTTGTTTTGTGCTGGAATTTACATGGTTTTGGGTTTGTTTTTGGTCAATGGTTTATGATCAAAGTTTTGGATTAGTAGTTTGGATGAATAGCTCTGTTTGGAGGTACGGTTTCATGGCAGGGTCTTGGTTGATGTATCACAACTGCTTTTTCTTTTTTCGTTTTCTTGTAACTCACACCGGCTTTGCCTTCTTGTGTACTCTTTTGTTGAAGGAGCAGCAAAGGGATATGTACATGCCTTGGAAAGAAATTTAGGAGGGTAGGGACTTATTGAATTTGTGTTGGTACCAGACAAAAGAAAAATTAAGTAAAACAAAGACAAGAATTAAATAGATTAAAATTAAATTGAATTAAATTAATGATTTAAAATAAAAACTAAACTTAAGTTACAATTAAAATTCAAAATTAAAAATATAATTAAAAGTAAATTAAATTAAAATTACTCTAATTAACTAAAATAAAAGTAAAAAGCTAAAATAAAGTTGAAATTAAATTAAGTTTAAAAGTTAAAACCATAATTGAAAATGGATTAAATTAAATATAAACTCAATAAAAAGATAAACTAAATTGAAATTATATTAAGCTAAAAACTATATTATAACCTAAACTAAATTAAAATTAATCAAATTAACTCTAAACAAATTCTAAAATAGAAAGATAAAAACTACTGAAAATGCACGATCAACAGATGTTTAACAAAATGTAAAAATGACCGATATAAAACGATATGAAAAAGGTCAGAAAATCTGAGGGTAAAATTTAGGGTACAACACTATTTTGGAGCAAAAGGACTTATGTGGGAACTAATGTCCCATCATGTGTGCAACATCTGTCTCTTATCATGTAGAACAAGGATGATGCTATGTGCGCATGTTTTTCAGTTACATGGAATTAATTTTTCATGATGTGAGAAAAAAATATTGTTGCTATTTTTTAGCAATTAGATTTATTTGATTATTTAAATAGTTTAAATTTAAATCAATGATATTTAAATTTGAATTCAAATCAAATCAAATCTTATTTTATGGAGCTGATTTGGAGCAACAAATCTCAACAATATCTTCACTAATTCTGGACGGAATAGGATCTTTATCTAAGGAGAAAAATCCCAGAAGACATTTCTATTTAAAGAGACCCAACTTTCATTTTTTGTCAAGAGTTTTGTGCACAATACTGAGTTATTAGTGCCTAGAGTTTACGAGTCTTTTGTTTCTTGTATGCCATGCTAATGCCCTCATAAGGATTAATGTTGAATCTACTGTTGTACACCACTCTATGTTTCAGTAACTTGGCATAGTTATTGGTTTGTCTTAGTTGAGTCGTAAATTAACAATCAATATATTTGTTATTGAAGTTGATCACTAGGGATTAGTGGTTAAGAGAAAGTGATTTGGGTTCTCATATTTAGGGGGAAACCTAAATATAAAGTCACTAGAATTAGGGATAAGCATATTACTTCATAGGATTTGGGGTTCTTATAAGACTAATTGTTCTAATTCAAAGTAGTGAATTTCCTTTCTTAGGTAGAGTGCCCCCAGACGTAGGTGTGGTTTCACCGAAATGGGTTACCAAACTCTTGTGTTATTTTATAGCTTTCTGCATTGTTTAATATTGTTGTCAAACTATTCTTAAACTGGTTTTAAAAGATGGA
This sequence comes from Lathyrus tuberosus, assembly GCA_022829125.1. Lineage (NCBI taxonomy): Eukaryota > Viridiplantae > Streptophyta > Magnoliopsida > Fabales > Fabaceae > Lathyrus > Lathyrus tuberosus. The sequence goes on from JALAZF010000103.1 coordinate 7,708,586, forward strand.
CATGTTGTCTCAACATATGGTCAAACATTTATCCCCCGAGGAACAAAATTTCAATCGGCATCAGAGCAGACACCCTGCTCTTTTTGGGTGAGCTCCAAGGAAGATATTTTATGTTCAAATGGACAACACTAAGGATGGAGGTTCAGTCAACATGCCACATGTTTTAGATGGCACAAATTATGATTATTGGAAAGTCAAGATGGTGGATTTTCTCAAATCCATATACAAAAAAACTTGGAAGGTTATGATTAAAGGTCAGAAACATCCTATGGTTACTGCTCAAGATGGTACTACAAGTTTGAAGCCTGAAGTTGTTTGTTCTAAGGATAATGATGATGAAGCGCTTACAAATGATAAATAATTGATTGATATATTCAGTGGTGTTGACAAAAATATGTTCATACTTATCAACACTTGTGTTGAAGCTAAGGAAGCTTGGAAGATCCTCAAGACTGCTTATGAAGGCACATCTAAAGTGCGTATGTCTAGGATGCAACTTCTCACAAATGAGTTTGATAAGCTAAAAATGATAGAAGATGAATCCATATCTGATTTCAACATCAGACTTCGTAATATTTCAAACAATTCATTTTCCTTAGGAGAGAAGATGTCAAAAGAGAAGCTGGTCAGAAAGATCCTCAGATCTTTGCCTAAAAAGTTTAACATGAAGGTAACAACCATTGAAGAAGCTCAAGACTTAAGAACCTCGAAGGTGTATGAACTCATTGGCTTTCTACAAATATTTAAAGTTTCTATAAATGGAAGATCATAAAAGAAGAACAAAGGTGTGGCCTTTGTATCCAACACTCAAGAGAATGAAGATAAAAGTGAGAAGGATACTAAGGGAAGCTTTTCAGATGCTATATCATTAGTGGGAAGAAATTTAAACAAAGCTTTAAGAAGGCTGGATAGAAGATGGAGGATAAATGTGCCAGACAAGATGTCTGACATCAGTCCTCAGAGAAGGAGGAAAGATGAGAGCAAAACCAAAGGAGTCAAATGCTTTGACTGTGAAAGGTTTGGTCATATCAAAACTGAATTCCCTACCTTTCTAAGAAAATATAAAAAGAGATTCTCAGTTACTTGGTATGATTCTGATGATGAAAGTGAAAGAGAAACTGCTAACAGAGTGATGGAATTCCGTGGAAAGCATGAGCCTGAAAAAGAGTCTAGTAATGACAACATGATTGAAGAAGACTTAGCTGCAACATATAAGCTTCTTTACACCAAATGGGAGGAAGCTTGCATGACTATTGAGCAACAAAAGAAATCTATTGTTGTACTCCATAAAGAAAAGGAAAAGCTAATCTCTACCACCACAGGCTTGGAACAAGAAGTTACTTGGCAGAATTCCAACGCTTGAGCATATGAAAAAATATGTACATATGTTGAATAATGGTTCTAATATGCTAGATAAGATCTTGGATATTGGAGACAAGAAGGTTATTGGGATTAAATACAAAATGGAATTCAAAATTCTCCCCAACAAGGTTGTGGCTCCTGAACATAAAAGAGAGTTCCTGGTGAAGGATCACATACTTCAGCATCGTGCTTAACATGTGTACCCTCACGGTCCATTCAAGCACAAAACTCAATCAACTAATTTATCAATAAGTAGTGTTCTATAAGAATTGACCATAATATAATTTAGGGTTAATACAAGTTTTACCCCTTTCCATTTGGGGCAAATTCGAAAAAGGACCTTGTAAAAATAAACACATATTGCATCCCTGCCATTTAAAGATTCTCTTATTTTGGTCCTTAATTGAATCTGGTAAACTTAAATTCTGAGTTGGACATGACAGTGTGGCTTTTTTGTTTTGTTATAGGCTACGTCGATTATACACTTGCCAATATTAATAAAACACATATTTGTTCAGAAGGCATTGGAATGTAATTTCATTTACCTCCTTGAAACCTAGAATAGAAACCAAACATCTTCATCGTCTTCTCCAAGCTGTTGTTCGTCACGCATTGCTAGGGTTTTGAGGTACGTTTTTGTTTTATCATCTATTAATCGTCACTAAGTGTTGTTAATCATCCCCCATTATTGATTTTAGAATACCCATTTTAGGTAAGGTACTGTTCAACTTAATCCTTCACCATGATGGAGAGTTTGTTCGTGAAAGCTTTGTTTTCTACAGAGGAGGTGTTGAAAGCATTGTTAGTGGCCAGGACGCAGACACATGGTCGTATTTTGAAGCCTTGAGTTTACTAAGGGAGTGTGGTTTTGATGGTAGTGGTGTTCGAATGTGGAGAAAGATTGAAGGGATTGATGAAGGTTTCTTCCACCTAAATAATGATTCACACATTACGGAGATTGCCAAGCATTCTATCTCTCACAATGTTGATGAACATACATGGGTGGAACACAATGTTGTAGACAATTCAAAGAGGGTCCTCACTCCAAACTATGTAGATGTTGGTGAAGATAGTCAGCATAACAGTGATGATGATTCTCTAGGTGTCAGATTTGAAGATAGTGAGGAAGAAAAAGTTAATAACGAAAACGAAGGATTTGTGGTTGTGGAGGTTGATAAACCAGAACAAGGTAATAGGGTTGAAATCAGTGGTAGGAAATACATGTACAAATTAAAAGCTAACAAGGGTTCATCAATTGTAAGGTCTCCCAAAAAAATCAGATTGGTAGTTCCTTCAAAGGTCATGCGTGGGAATCCAAGTACATCAAATGGTGTAGAACAAGATTGATGCTTATGAAAGTGAGGAGTTGGGTAGCTCAGACCCAGATGATAGTGATAATGAAAGGATGCCCAAATATGAGAAGTTTAGAGGGGATTTGCTCAACAAAGACTTTGAGTTCAAACTAGGTATAGAGTTTAACTCTCTTGTTGAATTTAAGGATGCCATAAGAGAATGGTATGTTTTAAATGGTAGAGAGATTAGGTTTTTAAAAAATGAAAATTGTAGGGTAAGGGTGAAGTGTAGGGGTAAATGTGGTTTTTTGGCACTTTGTAGTAAAGTTGGTGACAAACACACTTTTCAAATAAAGACTTGGGTGGGGTCACATACTTGTGCTAGGGTTTTGGATAATAAGTCAGCCAACTCAAAGTGGGTATCCAAGATTGCAGTTGAAAAAAGGCATTCAACTGACAAGGTTAAAGTCTCAGATCTAATGGCTGAACTTAGGACCAAATTTTCAGTTGGGATTACCAAAGGCGGAGCATGGAGGGCCAAACACATAGCTGAGGAAATTATTGAAGGTAACTCAACTAAGCAATATTCTTTATTGTGGAGTTATGCTGCTGAATTTAGGAAGCAAAATATTGGGAATATAGTGAAAATTAATGTTGAGAGACCAATTCCAACATTACCACCAAGGTTTGGTAGTTTCTACTTTTGTTTTGATGGATGCAAGAAAGAGTTTCTTAATGGTTGCAGACCATTTATTGGTGTGGATGAGTGTCACTTGAAGACAAAGCATGGTGGTCAATTACTCATTGTTGTGGCTAGGGATCCTAATGACCAATACTTTCCTTTAGCATTTGGTGTTGTGGAAACAGAGACAAAGGAAAGTTGGAGGTGGTTCTTACAACTGCTTATGGAAGATATTGGGCAACACAGGATATATGTATTCATATCAGACCAACAAAAGGTATGAATAATGTTTAGTAGTTTCATATTTATATTGTTTGGATAGATCTTTGTAGTTCCATATTCATATCATACCAACAAATTTATATTTCATATTTTCAGGGTCTTGTAGTTGTGTTTGAATAGATGTTTGAGTTCATTGAGCATAGAATATGTTTAAGACACTTGTATGAAAATTTCAAAAAAAAAAAATTGATGGAGGCAGTGCAATTAGGGATCTCATGATGGGAGCTACAAAAGCAACCTACTATTAAGCTTGGGAGAAGAAGATGTTTGAGCTAAGGCAGTTGGACAAGAAGGCGTGGGAATGGCTAATGGGTGTTCCAACAAAATTATGAGCCTGCAGCTGGTGAGCCACAAGCTGATGAGCCTGCAGTGGATGAGCATTCAGTTGACTATTTTCAGTGAATTTGATGTATTAATAGAAGCAACTGTGGCCTTAGTTGAGGCTGAGTATCAATCCTCTCAGATTTTGAATCCAACCCCTAAGACTACTGAAGTTGCTGCTGCTAAGAAGTCTCCAAAAAAGAAACAAAGGGTGTCCCACAAGAAGAAATCCAACATAACAAAAAAGAAGAATTCTGCTTAATGTTTGTAGTTTGTATCTTGTTTTAATGTTTGTAATGCACATAATGTGCTTAGTATGCCACCTTATTTTAATGTTGTAATGCACATAATGTGCTTAGTATGCCACCTTATTTTGATGTTGTAATGCACATAATATGCTTATATTGAACCTTATTTTCAAGTTTGTACTGCACTTGTATGCTTAGGTTGATGTTACTGCTTGACTGTTATTGTAAGTGTTTTTGGGAATCTAATTAATACAGACATTCTATTTGGAAATCTATTTGGAGCTGTTATTGAAAACTATTTGGAAATCTATTAGGTTGATGTTACTGCTTAACTTGTATTGCAAATCTATTTGGAACTGTTATTGAAAACTTTTATTGAACCAAACATTCTGCATATTAGAGTGCATATTGAACTGCTTGATAGAGTGCATATTAAAGTGTATATTGAACTGTTTGACAAACTGCAATTAGAGTGCATATTGAATTGGTATTATAGTGCATATTGAATTGGTATTATAGTGCATATTGAACATTCTAAATATTCTATTAGAGTGCATACCAAACAGTATATTAGAGTGCATATTGAACTGGTATTGAAAAATGGTATTGAAGTAATATTGAAACCAACTCATTTCATTTAAGAGTCATAAATTACAAGGGATATCATTCCTATCATTACAAGGGAAGCAAACATTCTGCAAACTAGTATTGAACCAAACATTCTGCATACTTACATTCTACCTACTTATATTGTACATATTACAAAACACTATAGCAAAAAACAACCAAGATGCAACAAGAATGTAAGTGAGTGTCTGAATGGTCTTGTGATCTTTTGCAGCCTTCAGCTTTAGTTTCTCGATTTTCTTGTTCTTGAATGCCTTCCCAAACTCATGACCAAACTCTTTCCCAAACTCACCTCCATATTTCCTCATATCCACTTTCATGTTTACACATTCAGAGCAACCTCCCTCGAATCTTGGTTCAACTTGTTTTGCTTGAAACAGTTCATCATCCCAATGAAATAGATGACAATCATCGTCATTCTGGAAAAACAAGAGAGGAGATGGAACTCAGCAAATAATTGAACACGCAAATAAATATGAACAAAGGATATGAAAAAAATTTAACAAACCCCCAAAAATTTGCACTTCCAATATCTTCTTCCTGGGTTTGAGCTTGATTTCGAAACATGGATTCTCATGGGAAGCTCGTGCGCACAAACCGATGTTTTTCTCGCACTGGACATGTAGCCTGAACTCGCGCTTCCAATCATTGTCTTGTTTTGATGGAGATACGGCCTGAATTCATTGAATGGAGATACAATTTGAGACTGAGAGTTTTAAACCCTACTTGCAAACAAAAAATAGGAAAGGAAGAAGATAATTGAACCCTAGCCACGAAACACATGATTCAGAAACGTGTATAATCCACGTAGCCTATAACAAAACAAAAAAAGCCACACTGTCATGTCCAACTCAACATTTAAGTTGACCAGATTCAATTAAAGACTAAAAGAAGAGAATCTTTAAATGACATAGATGAAATCTGTGTTTTTTACAGGATTTTTTTCAAATTCATCTCAAATAGGATGGGTAAAACGTGTATTATCCCTATAATTTATTAATAATTAATTATGTTAATTCACATTTGATTAATTAAATAATTAATCTAACATGGGATGTATGATATATGTGTAAAATATTACGAAAGATGCATCTCTAATATAGTTAACATTTAGATTTTAGACAAGGTTCATTCGAAAATACATCTCCAGAATTTGAAGAATATTTTAAATTTTTCATAGGACATTTTTCCATCCTACAGGATATCATAACAAAATTTCCAAAATATATAAAGTAGAGGAGGCCCTATGAGCTAGCTACTAAAACTTCTAAGTCTTAAAAAGAGTTGTAGGAGGAGCTCTAGTGTCATGAAGAATGAGAGTTATTCCCTAAACCTAAAACATTACATTTCACTTTGTATTTTTTATAAATAAAAAATACAATAAAAATTAATAAATTAATTTACAAAAGTCGTCATATTTTTTAACAACTTTGTTAAATTTTTTAATTAATATGTAAACATTTTAAACCCCGTTTATTTTAAAATGAACACAGTATCTAATCTAACAACAAATATATTGGTGTAACTAAACGCACCTAATGTTCTGTCACCATCCGATGCATTTACTTCTGTTTTCATTACTGTTTTTTTCTTCTTTTTATTCAACTGTTTTCTATATAATGTTTTTTTTAAAAGCCAAATTGCATTAACAAATGCACAAGGTGTACTAACGATTACAGACATAGGACGTTTTCTATATAATGTTAGCACAAGATTCAAGCTCACCCACAAAGGTGGCAAGTGGCAAATACCAAAATCCCATTAATGGTGAATAAACCAACCTATAAGACACGAAATGGGTGGTTGCCTTTACAGCAATAAAAAGGAACATGCTAGTTGTATGTGTCATGGATCACCCATATATCCACCACAATGCTCGGTCGGTTCTTTTTTAGTTATGTTTGTTTTATCATTTATATACTCACTCTTTCCTAAAATATAAATGGCTTAATCCCTATTTTTTAAGTTAATATCATTTGATATATAGATAATTTTATTAGAAGATAGACTTCGATATAAATGGGGTAAATAGATTATAAATTTTACAATAATTTTTTTTGGTAAAAATCTATTTTTAAAATATAGTGCAGCGGAAAAGCGACCTGAATCGAATCGTCTAACTGAACTTACTATCGAAAAACAATATACGTATTACAAACCAAACAGAGTGATAACGAACGTAAATGTTCAACAATGATTAAGTTACGAATCAATTAAATGCAATGCTGATCGTAACTCGTATATCCAATGAACCAAAACACAATCAAAATACGCACAAACAATTTATCGAACACTTGATGTGCAATCGATAACAATTGGAAATATAGTTTGTTTTGTTGATGTTAAAAACCTATCACAATCAAAGTGATTGTGATTATATCAACAACATCTCCTTTAAAAGATAGTAGAAAACAATTTCCAATCGAATTGATCAAACAACGATGAACTCGATAAATTGCGAAATCAACAATAAAAGAGATAAAGAGATGAAGAGAGAGAGAGAGAGAGAGAAAGAGAGACTAAGATTTGTTTAGGTAGTTCCCAATCATCCTCGCTATGAGTACGTCTGCCCTCAATTCAAATTCGAATTGAGATAGTGCCATTAACCTTTTCTTTGCAAAAATGTTTATACAAGAGATGAAGAATGCAAACCCTAAAAACCCTATTGTTTTGTGTTGATTCTTCCACCTCCAAACCGTTGATCAAAGCTTGATTAAGTGACCAACAATGCGGCTACAATCCTCCGTTATCCCGAGCACACAACTTGTTGAAATCCAAGATTCTCGAACACAATTCACCACCTCGCGCTACTCCCTTGCAAGGAAACCACCTAGTCCCAAGGCTTTCACTCGATCGAATCTGTGTTGATTTGATCTTGTCCAAAACCTTCAAATCAACCTGATCTTGAAGGAAAATCCCACATTGATTTTCTTATTTGAAACACACAAAGTTCCCAACCCAATATTCTAGGTTACACCAAACCTAATTGGATGTTATCAACCCTAATCTAGATAGTCACCCAATCGAAAAATGATTCTGTGTAGTTCAATTATGTGTATGCATAGAAGAATGGATGAAGATGATGGGCAACTTTGTAATCTGGTTTCGTTTAGATTTTATTCACTAGGAAACCTTACTTAGAAGAAGATGCATGTATGAGTATATATAGGTATGGGAATGAATGGGCAAAAGGAATGCAAAAAGTTTGAGCAAAATTGAAATTTTTGGATGGGAAAACATGTAGGCCGGCCTATGAAAGCAATGGGTAGGCCTATGAGTGTTGTTCAGGTCATCCTGTGAAGGTTATAGGTCGGCCTATGAAGGTCATAGGTTGGCCTGTCAGGCAGCCTATGGGGCGACCTGTGGGCAGAACCTACAGGCTTTAATACCGCTCTATGAGAGCTGACCTGAAGGATCCATGTGCCGGCCTATAATGAATTTGAGCCTCGTATAGGTCGCCTTGTTCTTGCATAGGTCAGCCTGAAATGGCTTTGAATGCCTAAAAACATGTTTTTTGATGCACATGTGATGTTGACTCTTTTTCAAAATGATTTAAATGCTTCCTAATGTCAAGATGCATATCTAGAATGAGAGGATACCGTCCAATATAAATAACGCTATACTTTCGTAGTTTTGACATCACTCAAAATATACAAGCACTCACAAACTTCTATTTTATCTTATGTATAAAAAATCTAAATTTCAATCTTGTCTAACGAAGATTCCTTTTCTTTCAAAGTTTAAGTGATCTGACTATATCTAGGTGTCTATGAATCGTGTTGAGTGGCAATTTTATCTTGTTTTTAAAAAAAAATTTAATTACATCTAGACCAACTTATGTCATATCACAAATTATTAAGTTATTAAATTTTTTTTGGCATTTAAATAAATAGAATTGAAGACATGTAGTTCTATTTTCGTCCTACTTATTTTGCTCTAATAGAAAAACTTAAACAAACTCCATCGAAGACAAAACTTGCGAAGGAGAAGAATATTGGGGAATTCAAACCATTGTAAATGATCAAAATATCGAAAAATGTTGTTATGAAAGAAATGAGTTTAGGGTTTTGAGTAAACTTGAAGGTAAATATAATTTATTTTTTAAAGTTAAGAAGGATAACCGTGTTGTAGTGGTTGCAAGTTATGCTCATGGAAACAATATTTAAGAGCATTTATATATTGAACACAATGTAAAGGACATCAATGACAAAGTAGTTGAGCCTTAATGCATTGATCTGACTGAAGGGATTGGATCAAGTGTTGAAGAATATGAATCAGATGAAAGTAAAGATGGTGCAAGGAATGTTAGGTTTGATGATAGTGAGGATGAGAGAGCGACTACATTGAATGATGGATTTGAAGTCATTGAAATTGATAGGCCAAGAAATGGTCCAAAAGAGTTGAAATCAAAGGGAAGTCATATAAGATTAAGGTTTGTACCACTAAGTCACCCATGAAGAGATTAACCCCAAAAAAGAAGAAGTTGAATGTGGTTGCATTTGCTAGGATAGCTAAAGGTTATAAAACCAATGATTCTTAAAGAATGGATGAAAGAGAATACTAATATGTGACTGATGAATTAGGCAGCTTAGACTTAGATGCCTCTGAAGATGAAAAATTTCTAAAGTATGAAAATTTTAGGAAGGAGCAGTTAGGTATGGACTATGAGTTTAAGTTAGGTATGGAATTTAATTTCTTAAGTGATTTAAAGGATGCAATAATAAACTTGAAAATTTTAAATGGAACAGTTGAGATACATAGCCATCCAGCCTCCTGCTAGCAGAGCAATCACTTCAGCCAAACAAGCAAAAATGAGTGATCCGGACAAAATCGAGAATAACGACCACGATTCCTGAGGCCAACTAATTGGGGTATTCCACTTGGTTATGTTAAACTCATGTTCTTCTCTATTCACTACTATAAAATAGACCTTTTGTAACACCAATTTTACAACAGTCTTCATGTTAACTGTGGTAATAGTTCTTTTTTGTTTTTTTTTTGTATTTACTAAAGGTCATTTCACAACGGTCATAGATAACAACCGTAGTGAAATGTACCTGGAGTGAAATGATTCGAATCTCAGCACCAATAATTTTTCATTTATCGTGACATAATGGTCTTGACCTTGTATATCATCACAGTTTTTATAATTAACTATGGTGTAAGTTTCAATCATTTCATCACAGTTCGTATTGTCAACCGTGGTGAAAGGTGTTACTTATTTATATATAAGTGAAATAATCTCTCGATTCAGTACATTAAAACCATCTCTCTAAAAAAAACCTAACATCGCTTTCACTCGTCTCTCTCAAAACAAACCCTTAACATCTCTGTCACTCGTCTCTCTCATATGGAAAACCCAAATTTATGCAGCCAACTCGTCTTCTTTGAAGGATACGCTTGTTGCATCAAATCTTCGCAAATGGATACTTTACAAGTTCGTATTCACTATAGTTTATGTTTCAAACTATGTTTATGTATTATTGTTTATGTTTCAATAGCTTGTTTCATAATGTTTGAACTTTCTTCTTGTTTTGACTTGTAGGTAGGAATGCTTGTTTCAATAACGAGGAAGAAGCTAAAGTGAGCGTTACAAACTTGTGTGGAAGACCCAGAATGACATCCATTCAAAATAGACACAAGTCTGCTGCTCTAACTTCAGCTTCATCATTTTTTCATTGTGGACGCCATTATGGGACATGTACGTCTCCGAAAAATTCTATGACTTGTTATGTTTGTTGTATCGTGTATGTTGTTGATGAATTTTTTTTATGAATGTTGTTATTAATGTTTGTTTAAAAGATAAGTTTATTATATCTTATGTGGTTTGAGTGTTTTTCCAATCCCGTACTGAATATACAACTTTCAGATTTCATTAGAAAATTATAATATGATAGATAAAGTTATATTAGAAAATAAGCACACATTAAATTCTTGACAAGAATTCTTCACTCCGTTATCTGCATATTGTTCTTTAACTGTTAGAACTTTATTTGATGATTGTAGTTCTTCAACCGCCCCTCTCTCCACCTCTAATTTTGTTTGCAAAGTAAATAATATTTTGCAAAATGAACTAGAGGTGAAGGAAGGGGTAGTTGAAGAACTAGGATTATTAAACAAAGTTTTAACTATTAAAGAGCAAAATGAGGATAAGGAGTTGAAGAACTCTTGTCAAGCATTGAACATGAACTTTGTTAGAACATGACTTGGTTCTGCATCTATACCTTTAAGTTTTGATGATAACAAGGTAGTATTTGTGTGAGAACAATTTTAGTACCCTAACGGTTTATTATTATGTAGCTTTAACAACTAGTTCTGATTATAAGAATATGACATGTAATGTCATCAGTTTCTGAACTTTGTGTTCCAAATTTCGCTTCTGCGCTGATTCACTTCTAAGAAGCTTATATGAAGATGCTACGTTGCTGCTGTAATGTTCTCTCCGTTTCTACTTCTGGATGTGACTCTGATCATCAAGCTTCTGAAGAATGGAAAGCTTCTAAAGTTTCTGTTCTTAGCTAAAGTTTCTGAAATTTCTGAATATCTAATGTTAGACACTGATGTTGTCAAGATTCTGATTCGTGATTATGAAGTTTCTAAATTTTCTGAAGTTTCTAAAGTTCTCAAGTCAGACACTGATACTATCACGATTCTGATTGATGATTCTGAAGATTCTGAATCCAGCTATATGTTTCTTCTTTTCATGCTTCATCAACTTTCTACCAGAAGCCTATGAATTTGAAGATAAGATTAAAGGATACGTGATCAAAATAGTAAATGGTACAAAAAGAAAAAATTCCTTCCACTACCTGATTTTGAGGGAGAAAGGACTGTACTATTCTTCACACCTGTCACTATTCCGTTAGTGGACAACTACATTTCTCATATTCCTGATTTTCCCTCAAACGGTTCCTTTTTCATGCTATAAACAGGACTTGGAGACTTGAAGAAAAGTGCCGAAATTTTACAAGACTATTTCTACGTGAAAAGCTTTCAAATTCGTGCTTATTTTCTTTAAGTGTTTTTATTTCATTTGTGTAAAATCTCCTTGTGTAGAAGCAATATGTAACACAATATCTTTATTCAAACTTGTTGTTTGTAATTCCTTAAGGGACCAGTTAGGTCAGATTCCTTGAGAAGACTTTGACAGTTTGCCATTGTGGTTCGTTAGTCACTAGCTGTTGCTAGTGCATTTGTAATCAGTTGATTACAGTGGATTAAGTCCTTGTGTATAAGGCGAAATCACCTTGGTGGGTGGACTGGATTAGCTTTGAGTTTCAAGCGAACCAGGATAAAAATCCTTGTGCCTTTCTCATTTTTCAATCTTTTGATTGTTGAATTGGTAAAAATATTTGGTTTTTAAAACCCAATTCAAACTCCCATTTTCTTGTGTTTTTCGCACCTTTAATTGGCATCAGAGCTCCGGTTCTGATTGTGATAAAAGTTTTATCAACACTTCATCATGTTCAGGACTGATCCAGTTTGTGTGAGAAACAATGGCTTATATTGCACCTGTTTCTAACAATGAGAAAGATCACTACAATACTAAACCACCAGTCTTTGATGGTGAAAAGTTTGATTATTGGAAAGAAAAAATCGAAAGTTTCTTTCATGAATATAATGTTGATCTCTGGGATCTTGTAGTCGATGGCTACACTCACCCAGTTGATGCTGCAGGTAACAAAGTAGCAAGAAGTGCTATGACAGATCAACAAAAGAAGGATTATAAGAATCATCATAAGGCTAAAATGATATTGCTTAATGTTATCACCAAGTATGAGAAGATAACAAACAGAGATACTGCTAAGTCCATTTTTAATTCTTTGAGGATGACTCTGTGAGAGCAAGAATTGTCTCTACAAGTCAATCTATGTTTTGATGATAACAATAAGTATTTGTGAAAGAACCATTTTATGGTCTAACGTGTGTTGTGTGCAAATCATAAGAACTAAAGACATCAGAATCAACATGCACCAGCCAGATGTACTATGATTGAATATATATATATATATATATATATATATATATATATATATATATATATGTGTGTGTGTGTGTGTGAAGTTACTATGTGTAACTAAAGTCGCGAGAAGCAAGAACGCTTCTTTATCTAGTCATGATCAGCCAGATCCAAGGATGCCAAGATTGCTGTTGCAATGCTCTTGTGGATGCTCTCTGAAAGTGATTGAGATTCTGAAGATAGCGAAGCTTCTGAAGAAGTACACTCTGAAAGAACCAAAGTACGGAAGACTCCTATGACTTGAAGTTCTGATGGCTGAAGGCGCTGAAGACCAAGTGCAGAAAGAATCTAAAGACTTATGGGTTCTGAAGATCAAGGTTTCAACTATCAAGTTCTAAAGACTCTGAAGACAGGTTCTGAAGATTCGGAAGACTTAAAGCAGAAACGAATAACGTTCTTAAAAGACTAAGTGCTGAAGTTCTGAAGACTGATTCCTAATGGACTTCTTCAATCGACTGAAGACTTGAAGCATCAGATATTCTGCTATGAAGACTCTACTCATGCTTCATCAAATTAACATCAGAAGCCACTGACGTTTTGAAGTCTAAATATTACCGTTGTGAGTTAAATGTACACACTGCCCAAGAAAAGATGTCTGGTCACTTCTCACTCTGCAAAAAGGAGATGCGTCAGTACAACTCATAATATCACAACGTCTCTTTTCCAAACAGCCAACAGTATTCTCAAACGGATATATTTCCACTGGCTATTTAATGGAAAGAGTTTTTGCTTCTGAGGTGTCGATCACTTGTAGAATCATGAACTGAATGTTCATCTACAAAATTGACAAAGTCATTGTGTGAAGATAGCAACAACGATGAGTTCTCGTTGTAACACTTAGAATATCCGAAGCTATCACCATTTACACATGGCCATTGTTGTTGAAGCTTCAAGATCATCATTCAACACAACAACAATGAATTGATATAGAAGCTATTGATGAAGAAGACAACAAGTGCAAATCTGTCAAGTCATCAACCACCTTCTCGTCAGGACTACATTGAAGATCTGAAGCAAGGAGCTGCTACTCAAAGCTTGCTCACCCCAAAGACGAAGAAGAAGATCTACAAGATGTCAACAACTTTCAAATCATTATACATCTCTGTAGTTTCTTAGAATAACAAGGAGTTGTTGCTCACATCTTGCTTGAACACTTGTGTGTTCTTTTGTACTTAAACTTAGGAGAAACTTGCTTATTAAGAAGCACAATTTGTAATCTCCAGTTTGCCAATTCAACTAAAGGAATTGAGACTCCTCTAGAGAATGTTATATCCTGAATGGATCCCTGAATGGTTCAGCTGTGAGTTGAGGCCCTTGAGTAGATCACGAGGTGATCAGATACTTGAGATGACAATGGCTGAGGGTCATTGTGGAAAATCCTGAAATATGGTCAGTAGCGTTATATTCATTGTGATGAATCCCTGAACGTCTAGCTGTGAAATCCCAGCAGTGGGTCTGCTCAGTCAATGAACGTTATATCCTGTTGGATGCCTGAACGGTTCATTGGGTTGTTAGTCACAGTGCGGCTGTGCAAGTTGTTAGTCATCGGCGTGGCCCGTGCAAGTGTAATCATAATTTGGTTATAGTGGATTAAGTCCTTGTGTTCAAGGCGAAATCACCTGAGGAGGGTGGACTGGATTAGCCCGCGTGGTGAACCAGGATATATCGTGTGTCCTTTACTCTCTTGCTTAGTATCTCTATTTATGTTTCTGCATTGAATATCAGAACCTCATGTTAAGCAAAGTCAGAACCTTGCAGTCTATCTCTGATAAGCTTCCGCACTGCAAGTTCTGAGTATAGTATCTTATAATCAGAACCTATCCAGTTCTCATGCTCCATAGTTAAGAGATCAGAATCTCTCAACGAACATTGAAGGTTCTTGAGCATCTCTTTAACAAGATGTGAAAAGTTACAAAAGAGTAAATACACAATTCAAACTCCCCCTTTCTTGTGTGTTTCTCGTACCTTCAATTGGTATCAGAGCATGGTTCTGTTATTGATGAATATCAAACACTTAAGAGTGTCAGAAAAAGATCCGGATGCGGTGTGTAAAAGTACTCTTGGAAAGATTGAAGTCCACTCACAATTTTTGTAACAGTTCAGTAGTTGACTGTGTACAAAATTGTATTCAATCAGATTACTTAAGCAAATCACTGATTCTGGAAGCTCTGCAGTTGTTGAACAACCAAACCTCTCTCACTCGAAGCTTCATTGAAGATTGAGGAATCAGCTGATAAGATAAATTTATCAGATAAGAAGCAGTATCTGTTGAATGCTTATCCTGAAAGATACGTGTGGATAAAACCACGTATTTGCTCAAAGTTGAATCATCAGAAAGCAAGAAGTCTTGTTTGCTGAAGATTAATTCTCTATGAGTTTTTGAGATGTTTTCAAGAAACAAATTAGGTCCACCCTTGACTTTCTCGTTTGAAACTCATTCAGAACTTCTTCATATAAAGAAGAAAGATTGTTGTTCCATAATTTTGAACTTTAGAGTGAAGTCTGTTGAAGTCAGAAAATCTGAAGAATTCAAACTCTTAGAAATGATTCAACATTTTAATCTTGAATGATCTAGAAGTTTAAAAGATTCAATGAAGAACTGAATACTGTTTTCATGGAGAGCTATGCAGAAATCCGAAAGAAAATTCAGGAAGAAGAAGAACGTCAAGGATTCATCAAATACTTGACCAAAAATGATCTCTTAAGTGTGGATTGAATCAGTATAACCAAATCCTGATGACTTGAGACATTTTCACAGATGAATCAAACCTTGTTGATCAAATCATCTTCTGATAAGTGTCTCAGAATTTCTCATACATTGAAATCAGAAGAAGCATGTCCAAACACTTAAAGTCTTCTACCTAAAGTCAAAAGGATTTAAGTTACTGATGTCCTTCAGAAAGAAGAAATCAGTCAACATTTTGTTGAGAAGTAGATATGCTGTTAATTCATGATGGACTATTTCTGTGACAAGAAATATCAACATTGTGAGATAAAGAAAATATCATGCAAACTATGCTACATGTTAACTACATGTTTCATGATACTTGGTTTTGAACTAACTCGGTGTGTGTCTGGAGAAACAAAGTCAAATGAAGCTATGAAATGGCAATCGATTTCCTTAGCTCATAATAGTTCATGATTAAGCTAAAAACCTATTGATCTTCTGAAAACCAGAAAGCTTGATCGAAGCTTGCTGTTTTGACAATGAAGATTCAGAATCTCTGATTGGTTGTTCTCAAATGTCAGATGAATAAATAGAAAATTATAGAATCGTCTGGAATATGATCAGAATGGAAGAAATGTCAAATGTATGTCGACTTCAAACTTTGATCCTTGAGAGAATCAGTAAGTGCTCAACAGGACACTCAGAAGGAAGCAGGAAGTGATAATCAGAAGCTCAGCATTGAAGTCATAATACAAAGGCAAATCCCTGAAGAACGTCGAAACCAGCAGCAAGTCACTCAGATGGAAATAAATTCAATGATCAGCAGTTCTGAGTCAGAACTAAACACAAGTATGACGATAGAGATTTCAGAATGTCCAGGGTACGACTCATTTCACTTAAAACTAAAAATATATATAATCTGAAATATTTTTGTCTTATAAGAAAAATCTTTTGACTATACGTGCACTCAAAAGTAACTTTAATTACACATCTTGGGTAATCATAACATATCTCTGACAACACTAGCTCTTTAGAAACCTTAATAAAATATTTCTTGTTCTTGATCTATGTTTTTCTCTAGACTAGGCACAACTCATCCTATCTATTTATGTGTATAAAAATAATCTTCTCCCCGTCAAATAATTTCATAACTAAACCCTTATTTCATAAAACATAAGGGTCAAAACTTTGTTGTCCATCCATCATCATGCCTCCACTAACCTTTCTAGGAAACCAAGACCTCCTTGAACTCATTCCTGAAAAACAGTTTGTAATCAACACCCCTCCTCTTCCATGTCTCATTGCTTGCAGTCTAGCAGATGTATTGTACACTCAACAATGGACTAAGTACTCCATGATGCTAGAAAAACCTATCTACGAATCTTGTTAAGGATTTCTAGAAACATGTTGATCTTGATCTTGAAAGCAAGTGTATCACCTCCTTTGTTTTTGAAATCCCAATCACCATCAATCCGTTCTTAGTCACGCTTGCGACCGGGTGTGAGAATGTTGGAATCCCTATTGACTTTGACAAAAACAAATTTTTTGCTGCTAAAAATTTTGTATCCCTTCATGACCTAACTTTAGAATACATACCCTTCAATCCGAAAAATCTCCTACCTATTCCCAAAGCCTGGTACAAGCTCATGCTATCCAACTTTCTTCCCATAGGAGAAAGTCATGACTTACTTAGATTTCATGACCATGAATTCATTTATTTACTAATGAATGAATTTCAAATAAATCTACCACTCACTATCTTCAACTGTCTCTGGAAAACCATCTCTGAGTACGAAACCTCACAAAGTCCTACATTCCTTATGGAAGAGTTTTGTTGAAGATTTTCTTTAGAGATGGAATTGTGGACATGATCAAAGAGAAAATTGAAGAAGATGGTCCTGAAAGCCTTCCAGATAACTGCTTGTTGAAGACTAAATGTGGAATTTTTAGCAACTATAAAACTATCTCTGTTTAACCTAGGTCTGGATTTTATTATGTATTGGTTTAATCGTATTTTGTCTAGGTAGTTGTATTCAGGTTGTTTCTAAACGATTTAGAGTAAATGGAGTGTCAAGCCTATCATCTAAATCAATGAAATGTCTCTTCTTTGTTGTTCTAAGAATTTGTTATTCTAAGAATATGAGATTCTCTCATGACTAACTATTAATTGGAATTAAGAAAATCAAGTATCTGACAAAGCATTAATTGATATTATCTATCAAAAGATATTTGAAAGATCTTTTAGTGGCTCAAGAAATCGTCATTATTAACTTACCAGCCCTTTGGCCACTTGCTGTAAAACAGTTGTTAACACATTAATTCTTTCCAAATAAATTAGTAACTGCTCTGTTTCTCTTTTCCCACACGATCACGCCTTTTAGCATATCCTAATTAATCATGGCCACCTAGGAAATAGTAAACCCAAATCCTTATGTACCAATTTAGTCATTACACTCCTCACTCTCATTCGCCTATAAATAATAGGATTCTGCTTCATCCTCGCTCATCCTCACTAATATTCATTTAAAATCTTCTGTGTGTTAACAAATGGCTTCTCCAACATTTAGAGGGAATGTAGAAACCCTAGAAGTTATCCCAGAGAAAAGACCAAATCTAGCTAGACTTCAAAATAATGGTCTGGAAATTGTAATAAGCATGCAGATTCAATCTTGGAATGGCTATTATTCACTGCTAAACGGCCTTGTCTTTCCAGTTCTTGTGAAAGAATTATGGAAATACGCAAGAATCAGTAATGTTGGCAACACTATCTGGTATGAAGTATATCGCCTTCCAATCACTATCTCCATTCCCTCATTAGAAAAGATCATAAATTGTGTCGCCTTTGGATCCACTGTTGAAGACTTTCAATCTGACCTGAGCTTAGTAGAGAGATGCAAGGTTTTATTTTATGATTCAGTTCCTTATGAACCAAACAACCCTGAGAAACTTCTTCCTTCACCCAGAACATGGTTCAGATTCTCTCTAACCAATCTTCGACCTCGCGCAACTGCAAGGAGCACGCTGTCCCAAGATGACAGAGTATTCGTCTTCCTCTTAACACACCACTTTAGGATCAATCTTCCCAAAACTATTTTCAATCACCTGAAACATTCTATCAGAGTTTCAAGAACTCAGTTGAACTCTTATGTTCCTTACGGGAGAATAATATCTGAAATTATGCTGAAAGAGAAATTCTGGGGGTTAGTAAGCAGACTCGGACCAGAACCTTCAGTAACTGAGACAAGATATGATAGGTTGGACAACGTTGAAGATTTTGATGACTAAAATTTCAAATCCTGATGTAGTGTCAAATAGTGTTATGTCTTGTTGCTTATCGTTCTATTTTGTGCTGATGTTTTTATCTCTCTTTTAATCAATGAAAATATGATGTCTTCTGTGTTCTATGCCTATACCAACATCAAATTCATAATAATCTGAGACGTTTACTTTACTCAAATAAATTATTAAAATACTTAAAACATCATAATAACTGATAGAATCAAACAGTAATGCATTAGCATCCCTCAAGGATAATGCAATCTAAAAGATTCAAAGCTTAGTAGAAGCTTTCAATTACTGTATGGACTCCATGGAAATAAGAACTATCTAGACTGAGTTCTACGAATGGATCTCAGAAGAAATTGTGAAGAG
Organism: Lathyrus tuberosus; assembly: GCA_022829125.1. Lineage (NCBI taxonomy): Eukaryota > Viridiplantae > Streptophyta > Magnoliopsida > Fabales > Fabaceae > Lathyrus > Lathyrus tuberosus. The sequence continues at coordinate 7,727,739 of JALAZF010000103.1, forward strand.
CAAGAGGTTGGGAATTACTCAAGTAGAAGAGAAGTTGCATGTCTCAAGAAATGATGATTCTGAAAACCTTCTCTCATCTTCTTCATCATCCTTAGGCTCGCTCTAGTATAACTCATAAGGACCCATGAAAACTCAGTTTTATTAAGTCTACGATTACTTAAAATGTTTCTAATTAGGAATCTGTGTTTAAATTATCTATGTTTTGATTATCTTGAACTTTTCAAGATTAAGCTCAACTTATGCTCTGCATTTTAAAACTATTTTATGTTTATGCTTCTATCTGATTGTTCATAAATAAAATGCTATAATGCTCAAATAAGGAAGAAATATATGATGTTCATTGGAAAGAGGAATTATATGCTTAGATGCCCTTATGGTCTAGCACTTTTTGATGATGTCAAAAAGGGGGAGAAATATAATGATTTTGATTGAAAGAGGGAAATCTGAAAGAGATTCAGAACTCAAACAAAATACGTACTCATATAAAATGCGTTGCTACTAACGTTAGTTGTTTGATGTTTATCCGAGGAACTCTAAACAAGTTCACTAGGCATTCTAAGAACAGGTTAAGCTGTAAGCTGTCTAAGAAGTATGAGATTCAGAATGACAAGATCAAAAGCAGTAAGAAAACTCTAAAAGCAGTACACACTCTCAAGATGCTTACTCAGAGGATCTGTGCAAATCAGAAGTCAAGAACTGTCTGAAGATCCAGATTGAAGATCCAAGAAAGAATCCATTCTGATGTTTACCAGGAACCAATTGAAATGAAAATGATTTGGTATTAGACTAAATCAATAATTGGTATCAGACTCAGTACACAAAGACTAGTATCAGATTCATCAATCAGAACAAAGCTGTGAATTATTATCAAATATCTTCACTTGGTATCAGACTCAACATGATCTGGTATAAGACTCAGCACATCATGTGATATCAGACCAGAATCAAATCATGAGTACCAGATTCAGAATCAAGCGTTGATTAATCACTTTAATTAAACCTTCAATTGGTATCTGATCAGAAATCAAGCTTTGATAAACCACTGAGTGTGACAATAACAAGGTTCTGAGATAAAGACCTGTGTTCAAAAGTCAAACTCTGAAAAGTCATGTTCCACATTGGTGATTAAAATCTTACAAATCTGAATCTCGATTCTGAAGATCCCAATATATGACTTATGGTAATTAGGGGGAGACTACCTAGAAGATGAAAATATAAAGTCAAAAACTCTTCATATAGTCTGAAACTCAGGGGGAGTTTCCTTTAAAGACAGTGTCTGTCTCTGATAGATAGCAAGGCTATGACTATTAGTCAAGAACTGTTTTGATCCTATGCTTAATGGAATCTGCTGAAAAGTAGAAATGCTTCAGATGTCTCTGAAGATAATATGCTCTGATACGACAACAAAGAAAACTAAGTTCTAAAGATCTGAAGATGGAAGTTCTGATGAAATAGTCCAGATGCTAAAGACTCTTCGTTTTCCTAAAGACAAGATAGAGAAGTAACTATTTTCTATTCCTGTTCTGACAACTCAAGTTGTTACTCTGTATATCTTTGGATTATATAAAATCCTAGATGATCTCAGATAAAGCTTTGAGGATAACTCATTCAGGGGGAGCTGTTGTTCCAAAATCTGAATTTGTTTGCTTTAGTGATTACCTTGTATAAAATGTTCAATCAAAATACTTGGTTTTGTCATCATCAAAAAGGGGGAGATTGTGAGAGCAAGAATTGTCTCTACAAGTCATTCTATGTTTTGATGATAACAATAAGTATTTGTGAAAGAACCATTTTATGGTCTAACGTGTGTTGTGTGCAAATCATAAGAACTAAAGACATCAGAATCAACATGCACCAGCCAGATGTACTATGATTGAATATATATATATATATATATGCGAAGTTACTATGTGTAACTAAAGTCGCGAGAAGCAAGAACGCTTCTTTATCTAGTCATGATCAGCCAGATCCAAGGATGCCAATATTGCTGTTACAATGCTCTTATGGATGCTCTCTGAAAGTGATTGAGATTCTGAAGATAGCGAAGCTTCTAAATAAGTACACTCTGAAAGAACCAAAGTGCGGAAGACTCCTATGACTTGAAGTTCTGATGGCTGAAGGCGCTGAAGACCAAGTGCAGAAAGAATCTGAAGACTTATGGGTTCTGAAGATCAAGGTTTCAACTATCAAGTTCTGAAGACTCTGAAGACAGGTTCTAAAGATTCGGAAGACTTAAAGTAGAAAAGAATAACGTTCTTAAAAGACCAAGTGCTGAAGTTCTGAAGACTGATTCCTAATGGACTTCTTCAATCGACTGAAGACTTGAAGCATCATACATTCTGCTATGAAGACTCCACTCATGCTTCATCAAATTAACATCATAAGCCACTGACATTTTGAAGTCTAAATATTACCATTGTGAGTTAAATGTACACACTGCCCAAGAAAAGATGTCCGGTCACTTCTCACTCTGCAAAAAGGAGATGTGTCAGTACAACTCATAATATCACAACGTCTCTTTTCCAAACAGCCAACAATATTCTCAAACGGCTATATTTCCACTGGCTATTTAATGGAAATAGTTTTTGCTTCTGAGGTGTCGATCACTTGTAGAATCATGAAATGAATGTTCATCTACAAAATTGACAAAGTCATCGTGTGAAGATAGCAACAACGATGAGTTCTCGTTGTAACACTTAGAATATCCGAAGCTATCACCATTTACATATGGCCATTGTTGTTGAAGCTTCAAGATCATCATTCAACACAACAACAATGAATTGATATAGAAGCTGTTGATGAAGAAGACAACAAGTGCAAATCTATCAAGTCATCAACCACCTTCTCTTCAGGACTACATTGAAGATCTGAAGCAAGGAGCTGCTGCTCAAAGCTTGCTCACCCCGAAGACGAAGAAGAAGATCTACAAGATGTCAACAACTGTCAAATCATTATACATCTCTGTAGTTTCTTAGAATAACAAGGAGCTGTTGCTCACATCTTGCTTGAAAACTTGTGTGTTCTTTTGTACTTAAACTTAGGAGAAACTTGCTTATTAAGAAGCACAATTTGTAATCTCCAGTTTGCCAATTCAACTAAAGGAATTGAGACTCCTCCAGTGAACGTTATATCCTGAATAGATCCCTGAATGGTTCAGCTGTGAGTTGAGGCCCTTGAGTAGATCACGAGGTGATCAGATACTTGGGATGACAATGGCTGAGGGTCATTGTGGAAAATCCTGAAATATGGTCAGTAGCGTTATATTCATTATGATGAATCCCTGAACGTCTAGCTGTGAAATCCCAGCAGTGGGTCTGCTCGGTCAATGAATGTTATATCCTGTTGGATCCCTGAATGGTTCATTGGGTTGTTGGTCACAGTGCGGCTGTGCAAGTTGTTAGTCACCGGCATGGCCCGTGCAAGTGTAATCATGATTTAGTTATAGTGGATTAAGTCCTTGTGTTCAAGGCGAAATCACCTGAGGAGGGTGGACTGGATTAGCCCGCGTGGTGAACCAGGATATATCGTGTGTCCATTACTCTCTTGCTTAGTATCTCTATTTATGTTTCTACATTGAATATCAGAACCTCATGTTAAGCAAAGTCAGAACCTTGCAGTCTATCTCAGACAAGCTTCCGCACTGCAAGTTCTGAGTGTCGTATCTTATGATCAAAACCTATCTGGTTCTCATGCTCCATAGTTAAGAGATCATAATCTCTCAACGAACATTAAAGGTTCTTGAGCGTCTCTTTAACAAGATGCGAAAAGTTACAAAAGAGTAAATACACAATTTAAACCCCCCTTTCTTGTGTCTTTCTCGCACCTTCAGACTCACGAAGGGAATGTTCAAGTAGAGGAGACAGAGGCTTTGGCCTTAATTCAAAAGTATGAGGCATTTAGAATGGAAGATGATGAAATTGTTGAGACTATGTTCTCAAGATTTCAGATGCTTGTCGCAGGACTCAAGGTTCTGGACAAAGGGTATTCTACTGGTGACCATGACAAGAAAATAATCAGAAGTCTGCCCAAGAAATTGAGACTGAAATTCTGGTACAGATGTGTGATGTCTTTGTGCAATGTCACAACATCGCAATCTGCTGAACAAGGAAATAATAGAAACAGTAAATAACACACTGAATTGTTCACGTAGTTCGGTTCAACAACCTACATCTGGGGGCATACCAAGCCAGGAAGGAAGTCCACTATTAGTAGTATCAAATTACAGACTCAACAGACCAGTTGACAATCTACCTAATTTAATCACTACCCAATGACCCTTCTACCTAAGTCCTCCCTAGGTAAGAGACTCCATCTCACTTCCTATCATCACAATGATGTCTAGCAGTCAACTACACCGTCACTGCATCAACAGCTTGTTTACCAACGACTTTTCTAACACAGAAAACCAGAAGACACACTTCCATGACTTACATTGGAGTTGCTTCAAAGCTTCCTCCAAGAACAAACCCAAACTCATTACCTACAGGTTTCTGAGTTAACCACAGTGACCATCTCACAACCCGAGTGGTTCACTTTGACAAAGCCCTAAAGATCTACATCTTGGACCCGTACCTATTCTAGGTTACAAGCATTCAATTTATAACTTTTTCCCAACTGGATTTGGGCCTTCAAATCACAACATATCAGCTGCTACAAATCTGCAAAAGATTCTCCTACAAAATAGGTCTTCAATCAACTCTTCCTAATTTATCTCCATATCTTTTTGCACAAAAATAGTAACAAACTATTCTCCATATCTTTTTGCACTAAAATAGTAACAACCTATTCTCCATATCATTTTGCACTAAAATAGTAACAAACTAATCTTCAATAATCTTCACTTTTTAATTCAGCTGCAAGATCTTCTCCATAAAAATGTCTGATTTGAGTTGAATTTAAAAACAGATTTTATCTTCAAATCTTTTTAAATCTTTGGCCCTTAAACATAGCAATAAATCTGCACAAAATCATATTGCAACAGAAAATATTTCTCCCAAGATATTCACACACTAAATCTCTAACAGATCTGATCAAATCAAACTTAAACGCGCAGCCCTAAAACATCACCACCTGATGTTCTAATGTTCTGGTATAGTAATGTCAAGACATCGTATGTGACATCACTCTTCAGCACTTTAACTCTTCATCACCTTAACATTCACTAATGTTATGACTCAATGTTAAGACATCAGATACATGACATTGACATTGTTCAACTTTGTTTTACCAAAATTCCAGCCAATACAAGAACTAACAATCTCCCCCTTTGGCTAATTTTGGCTAAAACAATCTCAGCTAACATCAGCAGCAAAAACCAACAAGCTGCATAAACTTTCTTTCACATCAGCATAGGGTAAACTCCCCCTCATACCACGAACCAGCTCACAGCTGCTGCACCATATCAGAAAAGGCTTCACAACCACACCTTGGCAACTCTCTCCCCCTTTTTAGCCATAATTGTACAAACTCTGAATCTGCCAACCAACATACTCATAACAAGATCCAGATTCAACAGCTACTACTGAACATTCTCTCCCCCTTTTTATCCAACAATTGACAAACATTGGGGTAAATGTATACTTCTGATTCAATCCCTTGACACACAAATCTATAGAACCAGGTCCAAACTGTCAAGAACATCATGAACTTCACCAGTAACATCTTGTCTGACAACTACTTCAACAAAATATCCAAACCAAAAGATCAACCCCCTATCTAAGATAACCAATGCTCATTTGTAAGAAGAACACCTTAAATGAATGGAAAACATAAGACTCATCTTCATGTCTTCAAGAGCGCACCCTCTGTTCAACTCACCTGCTGAACGCATTCACTTAATGCTTAATCCTCAAACAATCCAAATATCAAAACTCACATGATTCCCTCTTGGTTTGTTATCTTCTCAAGCTCCAAAACTCACTTCTTGCCAAGATGATTAACTTCTCTCTGTAATATCCACATGAGTGATCACAATGAACTCCTTGATCATAACATTTGGAAAAACCAGACACAGTCTTCACACAATGCCTTCCACTGAACTCACACACCAAGACAAGTGTGACATCTCCCATCAATAAGGACCCTCACAAAGCTCTTCCAAAATATGCAGAGAAAAATAAATTCTCCCATACACAACCAAAGTTGTCCTTTAGATTTCTCCCCAGAAGCATGTACGCATATGATTCAAACACTTAGCTTCACATGGCTAGAACCATCCAATGCCAACCGACAGCCTTTGCAGCAAACCATAGCCAAGTACTCCTAATGCTCTAGATGAAGATGAACATTTGAGCACACTTGCTGAGCACATGCAATTTGGTACCATTGTCCCTTTCTCCAAAGGCAGTCATTCCCTATCATACTCTTCATCTTCAGACTTCCAATCAATCAATACCTGATCTACTTCAGTCTTCTCTACATTTTCCATCCAAGGCAGACCTTCTACTTCATCATTCTCCCGTATGACTATGTAGACTCTCCTTAGGCATGATGTAGGCACCAATCTTCTAAACCAGGGCATAATTATCCTTCACCAAGGATATCCAGACAGATAATGTCCTATCACAGGTTAGAACATCTGCTCCACACCAAGACATCATCACCATGATTCATGATATGCTCCATCAACTGGACTTGCTATAGTAATCCAAAGAACTAGAGAATTAAACTCTCATCCACCTTCAAGAAGAATAATCTCCTTGAGTCTTCAACTCATCACCCTTCTGCCCAAGAGTAACTTGTTCCAAGATAATCCTAAAAAATAACCAGCTGCCACACTCTGATTATCTTGATTCTTCGAATCCACTATTGAGATCAACCAAAAGCCACAGTTTGATCACCTCATTCACGAATCCTCATATGAAAACAGTCAAATGCCACATTTTGACCTTTTTCACGTTTGTCAGAACTCTCACAAAGATATCTTGATCCACCAAGGAACCTTGATCTTCAAGTCACATGTTCCACTTGCTCAAAAGCAAACACACTTAGACTCCCTAAGCCATGGTCATGTAACATCTTCTCCTTCCTGCAGCTCCCGCAAACTGCCATGAGAACGATCTTTTTGAAGCATCCTGTTGTTCATTCCTGTAGATCACCCTATCATTAGCTGATGTACCAAATCACCAGCTGAGACTCCTGATGTTAAGCTAGATGTCAGAACATCCAACTGTTAAATTCAGCTCTACCTTCTGCCACTCAGAAGAACCTCCTCCCTTTGCAGAAACAAATTTCCATGCTCTCATAGACTTGATTCAATAATCAAGTTTGAGTAGACAACCTCCATCCTGCTATGAAACTCCAAAGACTTCAAACCTACCACATCTGAATCTTCAGAAAATAAGTAGTCCAAGACTACCCCATAGCAATACTAAAGAAAGTCACTTCTCTTAGTAGAGCCGTCAGTAGAAAGCCAGAGATAACTGCCACTTATCCTCGACCTTCACAACTAGTGCAACCACCATGCTCCTAACCACTTATATCAGAAATAAACTAATCCAAGTTGTAACCATCAAGGTTATGATGTCTTCATCTTCAACAGCACCAACATACCACGAAGAGAAATAAACAGCCACACAGAGAAAAGTATATTCTCAATACTTCAACAGACTTGCACTTTTACATCAGACATATACATAGTCTCCCGTCAATGTATTTTGTCATTAGTTGAAAGCACATCCTCAAAAGCAGATAAATACTCAACTCCTGTCGAGGTAACCTTTTCACACAACCGCCATCTACTGAAATAAACCATCACGACAACCACTCATACCAAAAAGCCTTCCAGGTTAGGTCAGTATCTTGATCTTTCACTCCACCTTGAGCAAAGAACTGAATTGATGTTCCAACATCAGTTCTGACATAAGTCTTAATCACAACTCCTAATCATACATATCTCTTGCAGGGAACATAAGAGAGCATATCAACATCTTTCAAGATTAGACCAACAAAACTGCAGTAACTTGCATAACACATTCTTTCAGAGGCTTCTTCAAATAAGCACAAGGTTCAGACCTCCTGACCAAAGAGTAATAACTGCTGCTCTTTTAAATCCACCAATTGACCACCGGCTGAATTACCCTGCTACTGCACACAAACTCTTGGATGCCTTTTCCCTTCTCTTCAACCATCTCCTGCTGAAATGCTATGACATCATCTCAAAAATTGTTCAACTTCACAGCTTCAGTGATCCTTCAAAATAGCTACAAACTAATAGGTATTTGACTTAGCATTTACCATAAACTACTAATGTGAAGCACGATGTCGAGACATATTAAGCTCAGCTTCTTTCTTGATGAAACTTCCTCCTCACTAGGTCACCACAACACGGCTCAAGAGATAACTTATCAAGATCTTTCACTCCCGCATGAAAGATTTGACAGTGATACTCTTTTTGCTTTGGCTCTACCCTCTTCTTTCACCATCAAGAAAGATGATAAAGAAGGAATCACTGTTCTGAATATAGTCTTCTCAATCTTCAATAAGATCCATTCACCTTATGATCACTTCTTTCCCAAAACAAGGATATGAGATGATCCTCAAGTAACTTTGGCATCTCTAACCAAACGGTAGAAGCTGTCTTGCTTAAACTACAACATCATAGAATAACCTGCTGAGGAGACCAAACCCTAATGTCTTTCCAAGAGAATACCTTTCTAGAATCTCACCATCAGAGATACAAGAACCAGCCAGGGTTACATCAGAATCCATGCAGCGGAACAACTCCTCAACAACCTTCAGGCACTACTAAAAAATCCTTGCAACACCACGTGCCAACAATACTCTATCATGAATAGACCATCCTTTACTCCAAGGGATCATCCAAACAACTATATGAGCTGACCAAGTCCATAACACAGCAAAACTATCTTCCTTGCTCATGAACCAGAAAATATCTTCCCTAGATCTCATCCAGAAACAGACAGGATGCCTGCTCTGATACCAATTGAAATTCTGGTACAGATGTGTGATGTCTTTGTGCAATGTCACAACATCGCAATCTGCTGAACAAGGCAATAATAGAAATAGTAAATAACACACTGAATTGTTCACCCAGTTTGGTTCAACAACCTACATCTGGGGGCATACCAAGCCAGGAAGGAAGTCCACTATTAGTAGTATCAAATTACAGACTCAACAGACCAGTTGACAATCTACCTAATTTAATCACTACCCAATGACCCTTCTACCTAAGTCCTCCCTAGGTAAGAGACTCCATCTCACTTCCTATCATCACAATGATGTCTAGCAGTCAACTACACCGTCACTGCATCAACAGCTTGTTTACCAACGACTTTTCTAACACAGAAAACCAGAAGATACACTTCCATGACTTACATTGGAGTTGCTTCAAAGCTTGCTCCAAGAACAAACCCAAAATCATTACCTACAGGTTTCTGAGTTAACCACAGTGACCATCTCACAACCCGAGTGGTTCACTTTGACAAAGCCCTAAAGATCTACATCTTGGACCCGTACCTATTCTAGGTTACAAGCATTCAATTTATAACTTTTTCCCAACTGGATTTGGGCCTTCAAATCACAACATATCAGCTGCTACAAATCTGCAAAAGATTCTCCTACAAAATAGGTCTTCAATCAACTCTTCCTAATTTATCTCCATATCTTTTTGCACAAAAATAGTAACAAACTATTCTCCATATCTTTTTGCACTAAAATAGTAACAACCTATTCTCCATATCATTTTGCACTAAAATAGTAACAAACTAATCTTCAATAATCTTCACTTTTTAATTCAGCTGCAAGATCTTCTCCATAAAAATATCTGATTTGAGTTGAATTTAAAAACAGATTTTATCTTCAAATCTTTTTAAATCTTCAGCCCTTAAACACAGCAATAAATCTGCACAAAATCATATTGCAACAGAAAATATTTCTCCCAAGATATTCGCACACTAAATCTCTAACAGATCTGATCAAATCAAACTTAAACGCGCAGCCCTAAAACATCACCACCTGATGTTCTAATGTTCTGGTATAGTGATGTCAAGACATCGTATGTGACATCACTCTTCAGCACTTTAACTCTTCATCACCTTAACATTCACTAATGTTATGACTCAATGTTAAGACATCAGATACATGACATTGACATTGTTCAACTTTGTTTTACCCAAATTCCAGCCAATACAAGAACTAACAGAGACCTATGGTAACTCCCTTGAAGCTATCTAAAGATTGAAACAGTATTAGTCTTGAAGAACTTGCTAGTTCTTTAAGAAGTCATGAGATATAGCTCGAGGAAGATGAACCTCAGAAGCGAGGTAAATTTTTTGCCTTGAATCAGAAGGCAAAGGCTTATCAAGCTGAGGAAGAATCAGAAGATTTTGATGAAGACTCAAAAGATGATGATGAGTTGTCACTGATTTCCAGAAGGGTCAACAGACTCTAGAGGCATAGGCAGAATGGTCAAGGGAAGTTCAGAGGAGCTAGGAAGATTGTTGCTCGTTCTGATTCTTCGACTGGATAAAAGAAGCAAGGTTCTGGAAAAGAGGTTATATGTTACGAGTGCAAGGAGCCAGGTCATTACAAGAACGAGAGTTCTAAACTCAAGAAGGACAAGAGGCCTAAGAAGAAGTTTTCTAAAGGTAAGAAGGGGCTCATGGATACATGGGATGACTCAGATACAGAAGAAGAAGATTCATAAGAGGAACAGGCCAACGTTACGTTGATGGAAACTACAACTGATCCTGAAGGTTCTTAAGAACCAAAAGACAAAGTGTTTTCAGAATCAACATTAGAATCAGACTCCAATTCTGAAGAGGTATTTTCTAAACTATCTCGTTATGATTTAGAGTCATGTCTCTTTGAAATGTTGGAGAAGTACCAAAGTCTTCAAAGTAAATACAAGGACCTTAAACAAGTCCAAGTAGTTGCTTCTGAAACTCATAGTGAGCTTGAAAAGGATATTTCTTCTCTAAATGAAAATATTTTTCTTTAGAAAGTAACAACTCTGCTTTGAAAAGCAAAATTTAAAAACTAGAAAAAGAAATAGTCCCAGAAGCTTCTGGTACTGATTGCGTCATCAAATATGACATCTCATTCCAGCACTTTCTAGCTAAAAGCATAGATAGAAGCAAAATGGCTTCCATAATCTATGGAGTTAGCATAAATGGCAAGAAAGGGTTAGGTTGTATAGAAACTTCAAAACTTGATGAAAATCAGAATTTAAAACAGAAACCTATGTATGAGCATTTCCTGCTTGCTGGCACTGAGCTTGACTATTTTGAGTTTGCACAGAAACCTTCACAAACACAGAACTCTGTTCTAAAACCCAAGTATCATGCACAAATTCCACTTGTTTATCCTGCTTCATAGAAATCCAAGGTTGTAAGAAACTCTGGGAAAACTAACAAAAGAAGACCCAGAAAACGGGTACCTAAGGATCAGATAATTTATGCTGCAGACATCCTTAGCGACTTAGTTGAGACATCAATCATGGTACCCGGATCGTGGATGCTCGCGACACATGACGGGCAGAAGACATATGTTCCAAGATTTGGAACTTAAGCCTGGATGGTTTGTTGGTTTCAGAGGAAACCAGAAAGGAAAGATCATTGGCTCTGGAACTATTGGTAATGGTAAACTCCCTTCTATTGCTAATGTTCTTTTAGTTGATGGTTTGATGCATAACTTATTGTCTATCAGTCAGCTTAGTGACAATGGTTATGGCATTATCTTTAATCAAAAGTACTGTAAGGGTGTTAGTCAGAAAGATGGAACAATCCTTTTTAACGGAAAGAGGAAAAACAACAATTATAAGATTAGACTTTTTGATCTTAAGGACCAGAACGTTAAATGCTTAATGTGTGTTAATGAGGAGCAATGGGTATGGCATAGACGTTTGGGCCATGTTATCATGAGGAGGATTTCTCAGCTAAATAATCTTGGATTAGTCAGAGGCTTACCCAACCCAAAGTTCGCTTCAGACACTCTTTCTGAAGCCTGTCAGAAAGGCAAGTTTTCCAAAACTTCTTTCAAATAGAAAAATGTTGAAGTGATCATGGTGGCGAATTTGAGAATAAGAAATTTGAGAATCTTTTTTATTCTTATGGAATTTCCCATGATTTTTGATGTCCTAGAACTCCACAGCAGAATGGGGTTGTAGAAAGTAATAATAGGACTTTGCAAGAGATGGCTCATACCATGATCCAAGAAGCTGACATGGCTAAGCATTTCTGGGAAGAGGCAGTTAACATAGCTTGCTATATTCAAAACAGGATTTCAATCAGACCTATTCTGGGTAAGACTCCTTATGAATTGTGGAAGATCAGAAAGCCCAACATTTCTTATTTCCATCCTTTTGGCTGTGTTTGTTTTATGTTGAACACTAAAGAGAATCTTGGCAAGTTTGATTCTAAGGCACATAAGTGTTTATTGTTAAGATATTTTAAACGCTCAAAAGGATACAGAATCTATAACCCTGAAATACAAATTGTTGAAGAATTAATTCATGTTAGATTCAATGATAAGCTTGACCCTAAAAAAGTCAAAGCTAGTTGAGAAACTTGTAGATTTGAAGATCACTTTCTCATAATACAAGGACAAAGATTCTGAAGACAAAGACTCAGAAGGAAAATACAAATATACAGAAGCAAAAGACTTAGAAACGAATCAACCAGAAGCTGTTATTGGTCCATCTTATTAGAAGAAGAGTAGACCAAGAACTTTTCATTCTGAAGAATTGATTATGGGAGATAAAGACGCACTAGTCAGAACTCGATATTCATTCAAACATTCTGAAGAAACTCTTCTTGGTTTGGTATCTTTGATAGAGCCAACATGTATTGATGAAGCTCTTTTAGATAATGAATGGATTCTGGCTATGTAAGAGGAACTGAATCAATTTACCAGAAATGACGTCTGGGATCTTGTTCAAAAACCAAAAGGTGTCCATGTCATTGGAACTAGACGGGTGTTTAGAAACAAGCTCGATGAGAAAGATGAGGTCGTCAGAATGAGGGGATAGACTATACAAAAACCTTTGCAGTAGTTGCCAGGTTAGAATCTATTCATCTTTTAGTTTTGTTTGTAGTCAATCATAACATCATTCTGTATCAGATGGATGTTAAGAGTGCATTCTTAAATGGTTACATTTCTGAAGAGGTGTATGTGCACCAACCCCCTGGCTTTGAGAGTTTTGAAAACCCAGATTTTGTTTTCAAACTTAAAAAGTTGTTATACGGTCTGAAACAAACTCCTAGAGCTTGGTATGAAAGACTAAGTAACTTCCTTTTGGAAAATAAATTCATCAGAGGGAAAGTGGACACAATGTCTTTTGCAAAACCTTTAAGAATGATATCCTGGTTGTGCATATTTACGTTGATGATATTATATTTGGTTATGTTAATGCTTCGTTATGCAAGGATTTTTCTAAGTTAATGCAGGCAGAATTTGAAATGAGTTTGATGGGAGAACTCAAGTTCTTTTTGGGGATTCAAATAGATAAAAAATTAGAAGGAACGTACATTCACCAAAGCAAGTATACAAGAGAACTTCTGAAGAAGTTTAACTTGTCAGAATGTAAGCCAACAAAGACTCAAATGCATCCCACATGCATTCTGGAGAAAGAAGAGGTAAGTGGTAAGGTGGGTCAAAAACTATTCAGAGGTATGATAGGTTCTCTTTTTTATCTAACTGCTTCTAGACCTAATATTTTATTCAGTGTTTGTTTGTATGTTCGCTTCCAATCAGATCCTAGGAAACTCAATTGATGTTAAGAGAATATTTAGGTATCTGAAAGGTACTACTAATCTTGGTTTGTTTTATAGAAAATTAAGTGAATACAAATTAGTAGGCTATTGTGATGCTGATTATGCTAGAGACAAAATATAAAGGAAAAGTACTTCTGGAAGTTGTCAATTTCTGAGAGACAATCTGATCCCGTGGTCCAGCAAGAGGCAGTAAAAAATTGCGATTTCAATAGCTAAAGCTGAATATATCGCAACTTCTGGATGTAGCACTCAGATATTCTAGATGAATAGTCAGCTAGAAAATTATCAGATCTTTGAAAGTAACATTCCTATCTTCTGTGATAATACTTCTACTATTTGTTTATCCAAGATTCCTATCTTGCATTCTAGGGCTAAACATATTGAGATTAAACATCACTTTTTACGTGACTATGTTCAGAAGGGTATTTTCCATTTAAAATGTATAGATACAGACCATCAGCGGGCTGATATCTTTACAAAACCCCTTGTTAAGGATAGATTTGTTTTCATTTTGAAAATCTATTTATGAAATCTTGTCCAGAATGAAAAGATGTTATCAGGATGTTAAGCTTTCAGAATTCTCGACTAAGATTCTGAAGTTGTGTTGTTGTTTGTTTGATTGTTTTTGAAACATGAGCTTTTGGAAGTGAGAAAGTTTCATGAATCGGAAGGGTTCTAATCAGAAGTAAATCCAATCGATTTGTCTTCTGGATTCTGAACGGTTACAACATTAAATGGTTGTCTCTTCATTTGATAACGTGTGGTTCTTAGTGGTGACAGCCGTCCCACTCTCCAAACATACGTATTAATGATGTGACACATTGGGTTTGGTAATTTGTTGAAAATATGTTAAATCTTTATGTATTCCCCCTATGTCTGCGCATTTAATTTTTTTAATTATTGTAATTATTGCATTTATTTCTAAAATGTTTATATAAACCCATTTCACTCATATTTCACACTACGCTCACATTACTCCCTCAATTTTCTCTCTTTCAAACCTAAAACTGCTCTGCAACTGTTCATCTTTCTTCATCAACCTTAAACCTTCAACCATCAATAATGGCTAAATCTTCTCAACAACCTCAACAACAAGTTCATTCCATCGTCATTCCTGAAGAACCAGTCATCACTCTTGACACTCCAATTGATGACCTTCATGTGCTATGTGAGACTATCGTTGGTTTCCAAAATATGAAAGATAATGGTCTTAACCTAACTGGAATGCTGTAATTCCAAGGCTGGAACACTTTCTTTGAAAGACTAAAGGGTCCGGTTTACCCAGTCCTTATCAAACAGTTTTGGATCCATGTTGTGGCTGAAAAAGACAAGATTACTCCCTACATCTTTGGCAGAAAACTTGAGATTACATAGAAGACCATCGCTGGATTGATTTCTCATTATGGTAAAGGAAAAAGGAAATTCAACATCAAATCTGACCCTAAAAGAGAAGCAATGACTGCTTTAACTTTTTTCAAGGAGGGAACTGTGATTGAAGAAGTGAAGAGTACTACTACAAAGGATTTGAAGGATACCTTAAGGGTATGGTTCTATATTATTTTGGGTAGCATTTATCACAGATCTTGCATCAACTCGACTGACTGCATCAACACTTCCCACAAGTAAATGTTGTTCTTTTTAGAATATGGTGTCAACCTAACACTACCAACTCTCTATTTAGACTTCTCAGGGATTCAGTGGTTCTTATGAGGATGAACATTATGATGAAGATATCTGTTAGGATGCACGCTGAGAAGACTGAGAACAATGCTTTTATCAACCTAGCTTCGCTCCTTGTTGGAGATATTGCATGGATCGTTCCGAAAGAAGACTTGAAAGAGGTTAGCGAAGAGGTTGCCAAGTACAAGGTTTGTACTTGCTATGTTGGCCGTATATACCGTGAAGAACAAAAGGACTTCGAAAGATAGAAACCTAAAGATATTGTTTCTGAAAATCAATATACTACTGGAACTTCATCTTCTTCTGGGGTGATTTTTGAGATTCTGAGGACTCTTGCTAAGCTAAAGGAAGACAAGGTCACATTCAGACAACGCTTGGATAGGCAGGATCATATGTTTGAGCTTATCCTCTCCAGACTTCCACCACAGAACCCAAACCCTTAGTTTTTCAAAAAAAAAATTATTCATTTTTTATTATGTGTTTTTGTTTCTGCTTTGTACTATTGCGCCTTCTGGCGTTTTATCAATGAATTTATGTTTCTTTTCTTTATTGTCTTGTCATTTTTTTTTTCTTTTTCATTAAGTATTTTCTTTTTGAGCGATGACAAAAAGGGGGAAAACGTATTGATTTTGATATATCTATGTTCATGAATCAGAACCCAAACATTCTTTTGTTTATGCAAACAATTACTTCAAAAATACTTGTTAGCTGTTTTTCTGGGAAATTCATGCAAATCAGAAACTCTTGAAGTTTTCTGACCAGAACTTAAGATTACCAGTTTTTGAAGAAATGGCTTACTTTCAAGGTTTGAGAATGACTTCCAATCAAAACTTAATAGAATTAGGCGTTAAGTTTTTTTTGTTAAAAGCCTTAACCAGGATCTGAAGATCTTTCAATAAGATTTCAAATTAGGTTAAGTTTTCAAACCATGTTTCTAAAATGAAGTTCATCAGAAGTGTTGACTTTAATAACCAGTGTTCTGGAGAAGTTCAAATAACTTCTGAAGAAAACCAGTTTCTGATAGAAAATCATTCTGGTTCTACAAAATGGTTAATCGGGAAAGTGCTCTTTCATTCCGATTTTATCTTTTTAGGATTATACATCTCAGGGGGAGCTTTATGCTTCTTTCTGATGTAGCTTTCTGTGATTACCGAGTACAAATTGTTCATTAAAATACATGGTTTTGTCATCATAAAAAAGGGGGAGATTGTTAGAACATGATTTGGTTATGCATCTATACCTTTAAGTTTTGATGATAACAAGGTAGGATTTGTGTGAGAAAATTTTTGGTACCCTAACTGTTTGTTATTGTATAGCTTTAACATACAGTTGTGATTCTGAGAATATGACGTGCAATGTCATCAGTTTCTGAACTTTGTGTTCCAAAATTATCTTCTGTGTTGATTCACTTCTAATAAGCTTATGGGAAGACGCTATGTTGCTGCTGCAACATTCTCCCCGTTTCTGCTTTTGGATGTGACTCTGACCATCGAGCTTCTAAAGAATGGCAAGCTTCTGAATTTCTGTTCTTAGCTGAAGTTTCTGAAGATCTCAATTCAGACACTGATGTTGTCAAGATTCTGATTGATGATTTTGAAGTTTCTAAAGTTTTTGAAGTTTTTGAAGATCTCAAGTTAGATGCTGATACTATCACGGTTCTGATTGATGTTTCTGAAGATTCTGATTCCAGCTACGTCTTTCTTTTTTTCATGTTTCATCAACTTTCTACCAGAAGCCTATGAATTTGAAGATAATATTAAAGGATACGTGATCAAAATAGTACATGGTACAAAATGAAAATATTCCTTCCACTACCTGATTTTGTGGGCGAAAGGACTATACTATTCTTCACACCTGTCGATATTCTGTTAGTGGACAGCTGCATTTCTCGTATTCATGATTTCTCCTCCAACAATTCCTTTTTCATGCTATAAATAGGACTTTGAGACTTGAAGAAAAGTGCCGAAATTTTACAAAACTGTTTCTACGTGAAAATTTTTCAAATTCGTGCTTATTTTCTTGAAGTGTTTGTATTTCATTTGTTCAAAATCTTCTTGTGTAGAAGCAATCTGTAACACACTATCTTTATTCAAACTTGTAGTTTGTAATTCTTTAAGGGACCAGTTATGTCAGAATCCTTGAGAAGACTTTGATAGTTTGCCATTTTGTTTTGTTAGTCACCAGCTGTTGCTAGTGCATTTGTAATTAGTTGATTATAGTGGATTAAGTCCTTTTGTATAAGGCGAAATCACCTTGGCGGGTGGACTGGATTAGCTTTGAGTTTCAAGAGAATCAGGGTAAAAATCTATGCGTCTTTCTCATTTTTCAATCTTTTGATTGTCGAGTTTTTGAGTTAGTAAAAAGCTTTTGTTTTTAAAACCCAATTCAAACCCCCATTTTCTTGTGTTTTTCGCACTTTCAAACTTGTTCTTATAATATAACTTAATTTGTCATATTATAATGTTCTATATCAAATTGAAAGGTTATATCTTTAGTGAGCATTGGTGAAATAAGTATTCCACTTAGTTTATAATAAACTCAGCGTATACATCACAACTATTGTTTATACCAACAATTGTTAAATGTTATGCATTAAAACATATCACAACACTTGTTTAAAGTAACCGTGGTGGTAGGTAGCGTGCTACATTACTTATAATCACTGTCGCACGACCATGGTGGAAAGCATCATACATACAATCACACCTTACCTTACAACAGTTGGTCCAATGTGGTGGTATCCCTTTTCCAACCATTGTGATAGGTGTTTTGCGTAGTAGTGATTATAAAAATAGTACAATCACAATATGTTATAACTATTTGATTAAATCAAGAAAAATATTTTCCCTAAATTCTCTTTTTCCTTTCTTTCTTTGTGATTATGAAAGATAATGATGAGTCTGGGGTTTGGCCAGAGATATCAGAGCTCCATCACAGACTCGGGGGTGTTGTCACTAACACCGCATGCATATGACTTAACCAATAAAAAACTCAATAAAACATAAAAAATGGCAAATAATTGGCTCACACCCTCTTGGTAGCTAGCCAGTCTTGAGGCCATAGTGGGTCCGCCAATACTTTGAATTCGAACCAGGATTTCACTTGGGGGTATGGGAAGGGGTACCGACCCTTGGACGGGTACGGTTCCCAAAGATGTTCAATAAATTTCAAGCACAAACTCGAAGGAAAAGATAAGTCTTAGAGAAATGAACCTGGGACTAGAAATATCACCACAACAAAAAATCCTTTTAAAGTACTCTTAAAGACATCATCAACAACAAAAAATACTTCTTGCAATGATTTGGGAAACTCTTTAGAAAGGTAAAGGTTCTCTTCACATAATACACGGAGACCGTCCTCAACTTTCCTCTCACATTCTTGAGATTCCTTCCAAAAAGTATCCATTTCCTCTACCTTTTTCAGGGAAGGATATGAAGACTGGTTGACTTCTGCTAGAGCGTACTTTGCTTTGTCCAAATCTTCACTCTTATCAGTTACGTTTGGGAAAGTAACTTTTCCTTTTCAACCAGAGTGTTGGGATACTCAAAATGCTCCAAGGTGGCCTCCATAGAAAGGAAAGAATTATAAGCATCTTTAACCTCCTTAAGATATTGGTTCAACTCAATTGTAAGTTTGTGAATATACCCTTTGAATTTCTCCATTTCGTGCGCATACGGTCAGGTAAGAAAGATTCTCCGCAACCAGCAACGTAAAACACAAAACACCTAACACTCAGCGACTATGGTAGGCCAATTTAGTTAACTCCTTTTGATGAGTTTCGTCAGAGAGACCCAAAAAAAGTTTAATCTTCATCAAAAATTGAAGAGAGAAACTCTCAATTCGTCCCCGGACCTAGACGTTCTAGTAACACAAGGATTGCCTTCTCACGCACTGAAGCCCACCCACCTGAAGACCTAGGTCGAAGACGCTTTTGAAGAGGACTTTCAACCAAAATCTCTTCTAACTCTAAAATGGATGCCAACCTTTCCTCCCATCTTTGACAAAACGGAAATAAAGTTTCATCTACCCTAGCCTAGTCAAAGGGAGCCCATCCCTAGTCTCGAATGGGGGAGGTGTATTATGAATGATTAATCATGTAAATAGACCATAAGACGCTCTGGAAGGTGCACCCAAGGTAGAATCTCCCCCGAGAGAAGGCATGCTCGTAATACCCACTAGAGAGGTGGCGGCGGGAATCTTCTTCTTGAGCCTCTACAGATCATAGTTACTACAAAGATTTTTTTTATAGTGAACTTTCGGGAGAGAAAATAATTCTTCAAACTAAATTAATTTAAATTTTGTTGGATTTAAAGGAAACTCTTAAGAGAGGAAATAATCTATGAATTGAGAGTGGCTTTCATTGTGTCATTCAAGTTTAGGATAAAGATGAATTAATTCTTTGATGTAATATATAGATTGTTTAAGTTTAAAAATTACAAATCAACGTTATTTATTTTCATGTTTTTAGAGAGAGAAATAATTGTGCAGATAAACTTGTAAAATATGACCACAATTTTGCGGACTTTTTTTTAGAACAACCTTCTTTTTTAAGCATAGAAAAAATTTTCAGAGACTATTTTTAGACTATTCTATTTTAGATTTTCGTTGTTTGTGGATTTATTTTCTTTTTTATTTTAATTTTTATGGATAAGGTTTATCTCATCATATTTATACTTTGTTCTTTTTGGTTTTTTTACACGATATTTTTATGGGTTAAATATACAATACCCCCCTGCAATGTTAGCGAATTCTCACTTTAGCCCCTGTAAATTTTTTTTTTAAACACCCCCTCATCTTAGGTAGATTCCCTTAGATACCCCCCCAGAGTCCAAGTGGCATGTTAGATTCCTTTTTGACCATTTGAATTAGTCCTTGTTGGCATTTTGAATTAAATTTTACTGGTTGACTGGGTATATATTGTTTCGTTTCACCCCCTTGTAATTGTTAGGGTTTTACTGCGACGGATGAACAGTTGCGAACGGCATTCTGATGCGATGGAGGAACATCTGCGAAGAACTCATATACACGAAGACCAACAAAATCGTTCACGAATTCATTTCCGTAATCGAGGGTCGCAATGAGTGAGGTATGTATTTTGGTAAACTTCTTGACGATAAACTTCCACGAATTCATTCTGTTAGTGTCTTTTTTGCTTCTGAATGATTTTGAAATCTTGATGGAAATATTAGGGTTTTTGATATGTGGTTTTTGTTTGTGAATGATTTTGAAATCTTGACAGGAGTTCAAACCCTTTGATGTTACTTTTCACCATGGGGGGAATTTGTTAGGAGTAAGCCGGATGAAACTATTTACAGAGGGGGGGTTGATTCGACCGTAAATGGTTTGCTAGTTGCGAACTGGACAATGGATAACATTTTCAAGCTGTTGAGTGAGTGGGGGTATAAGGAAGGTTCATTTAGGTTATGGGCAAAAGTGTTAGACATTCAAGAGGGATTTATTAGAATTAGAAGAGATGATGACGCATACGACTTTGCTACATACTTCAGTGCAATGGAAGTTGTTGGGGATATATTTGTGGAACATTCTGCAGAAACACTGGACTGTGAGGGTATTGAACCAAGGTGTATTAATGAGAATATGAGTGATGATATAGAAGATGAGGATGTTGAAAGGTTAGAAGACAGTGAAGATGAGAGAGCAACTGGTCTAGTTGATGGTTTTGAAGGAATTGATGAGCCCGTGCCCATAACAGTAGATAAAAGCAATCTTGTGACAAGTATGGGTGGGCCTAGTGTTAGGCCCAAAAAGCAAATGGACCAAGATGATTACTATAGTGATGAACTGAAGAGTGATGATCCAGATGACTCAGGTGATGATGAAAGGCCCAAGTATGAAACATTTAGGAAAGAGCACCTCAACAAGGATTATAAGTTCAAGTGGGGCATGGAATTTAATACACTTGCTGACTTTAGGGATGCAATTCGTGAGTGGTCAGTGCTCAATGGTAGGGAAATAAGTTTTGTGAAAAATGAGAGCTATAGGGTAAGGGTTGAGTGTAAGGCTAAATATGGGTTTTTAGTCTTATGCTCTAAGGTGGCCCACCAACACACTTTTGCTATAAAAACACTCAAAGACACCCACACATGTGCTAGGGTTTTGAACAACAAATCTGCAACTTCAAAGTGGGTGGCTAAGCATGTGGTAAAAAGGATGCAAACAAGTGACACAGTTAGGATAAGAGACATCATGCAAGATATAAGGCAAAGCTTTTCTGTGGGTATTAGTGTTGCAAGAGCATGGAGGGCTAAGTTGATTGCAAAGAGGATAATAGAAGGTGATGCTGATAATCAGTATGCATTTATTTGGAGGTATGCAGCTGAGTTAAGAAGGGTGAATCCAGGCAACACAGTCAAGATTAATGTTGAAAGACCTCATCCATCCATACAACCAAGGTTTGGATCCTTCTATTTTTGTTTTGATGGTTGTAAGAAAGGCTTTATAAATGGATGCAGACCATTTGTGGGGGTAGATGGATGTCACTTGAAGACCAAATATGGTGGCCAATTACTAATTGCTGTGGGTAGGGATGCAAATGATCAATACTTTCCTTTGGCATTTGGTGTGGTTGAAAATGAGACAAAGGAGAGTTGGAGATGGTTCCTTCAACTACTGATTGAGGATATTGGCCAGGATAGAAGATATGTGTTTATATCTGATCAACAAAAGGTACATGTGGCTTTATTTACTTCCTCGTTATTATGTATTTAATGTTGTTTATGTAATTAATGTGTACACTTGGTGTTGTGTTTCAGGGACTTGTGGTTGTATTTGAAGAAATGCTTCATAGGATTGAGCACAGGGTGTGTCTTAGGCATCTTTATGCCAATTTCAAGAAAAGGTTTGGTGGTGGATCATTGATCAGAGACTTGATGATGGGAGCTACTAAGGCAACATATTATCAGGCCTGGGTCTTAAAAATGAATGAGTTGAAGAAAGTAGATCAAAATGCTTGGGAATGGTTGATGGCAGTCCCAACCAAAAGCTGGTGTAAGCATGCCTTCACTTTTTACCCTAAATGTGATGTTTTGATGAATAATATCTCAGAGTCTTTTAATGCTACTATCCTAGTTGCTAGGGACAAACCAATACTGACTATGTGCGAGTGGATAAGAAAATACCTCATGAATAGGTTAGCCACATCTACTACTAAACTTGATAAGTGGCCACATAGAGTGATGCCTATACCTAGAAAGAGATTGGACAATGAAGTTTTCAATAGTGGACATTGGTTGCCAACATGGTCAGTTGATGAACAATTTCAAGTCACGCACAGTTTTAATAATCAAGAGTTTATTGTTGATATTGCCAAAAAATCATGTAGTTGTAACTTTTGGGAATTAGTGGGAATACCATGTAGGCATGCTGTAGCAGCATTGAGCTATAGGAGGCAAAACCCTGAAGAATTTGTGGATGAATGTTATACAAGACAAAGGTTTGCCCTATGCTATGGTTTTTCTGTTAGTCCAATCAATGGCCAGGATATGTGGCCAGAAGTTGAAATGGAGGAACCCCTCCCACCATCCTATAAAATTGGCCCAGGTAGACCTAGGAAGGTAAGGATAAGAGAAGTTGGAGAGGAGGGTGCAAGAAAGAGAAGAACAGGTGTGGCATATAAGTGCACCAAATGTGACAAGTTTGGTCACAATGCATTGACTTGTAAGGCCTCCTCACAGGATCCCAATGCACTTAAGAGAAAGGTACTTATGCTGTATTACTTTGGCATTTTGTTTGATTTATAATTCTATAATAGCTCATTGACTTGTGTCTTATCCTTTATATCTAGAGGAAAGTTAAAAAGGAGCAACCTACTGCTGCTAATGCACAAGGAGCCAATGCACAAGCTGCTAATGCAGATGCCAATGATAGTGGGCAAGGAAGTGCTACTAATTCACAAGGAGCCAATGCACAAGTTACTAATTCTATGAACCTGACCCAACCACCAACTGTTATGAGTCAAACTGGATCGTGTGTTGTTGATTCATTTAAAACCAAGAAAGGAAAGAAACCAGTCATTACAAAGAGAAGGCAAAGTGAAAGGATCAAACTGTCTTGGTTCAAAAAACCAATTGTGGGAGAAGGATTTAGTGAACAACCAATCACACTACCAGACAGTGAGGCCAAAGCAAGTTCAAAAGAGTCTTCCCTTGGATTGCAGACTAGGTCTATGAAGACATCGAATTCCAAAAATAAGAGAGACTGAGTACTATGTGTCATTTTGTTTGTTGTCATTTTGTTTACTTTGCCAAAGTCCTAAGTACTATGTGTCATTTTGTAGAATTTGGTGTTATTTTGTACTATGTAACAATGAAGTACCAGACACATGCACCAAGTGTGCTTTCTTTATGTATCAGACATATTACTTTTGAAGAATTCCCAACTGTGCAACAAGAATTGCAGAATTTTGTGTAACTGTTTTTGTTTTACAATGGAAGTAATTTCTGTAACATACAACTTACATTGATAACAAACAATTCAACTTAAATCAAACATTAACAGTGAAACATAACAAATGTTTTCATTGATAAGAACAACTCAATTTACTTTGCTACATAACAAAATCTTTCATTTATAACCACAACTCAACTTACATCAAACTGTAACATTAAACACCTAAATCTAAACTGAGTTTATTACAACCATGACAGACATTCCTCTAACATACCAACCTAAACAACTTCTATGACAAACCATCCTAAACAAGTACTATGACAAACCAAGTGCTATGTATCAATTCCAACCAACCTAAACAACTAAATCAAAACAGACTTTGTTACATGGACATAAACAATACTGCAAAGATCAACCATGACAGACCAAGTATAATCGACATCCATACATTTTTCCTCTTCTCCATTAGAATCTTTCTTTTCATTTTTTCTGTCTTGATAATGCTTCCATCTGCACCATACTTCTTCAAAACTCTGCCTTCAATTTCCTGAGCAACCTCCTTTGCAAATTCTCTCAAATAACCCTTTGTGCCTTCACAATCATAACATCTTGCAAAATCGTTAACAAAATCGTCCCACACAAACAAACCGCAACCATTCTGCAAATTAAATCAAACCGATGATTAAGACATGCACAATGATTAACAAATCAAATGAACACATGGATTTAACAAGATGAATATCAACTAACCAAAGAATTTCGACATTTTCAGAATTTTCTGCTAGGATTTTCAACTGTGTTTGATACAAACATCTTCATCGTATCATTGCAACCACATCTTGGCAAACTCTTTGGAAAATTTCCCCCAGACGATGATGACCTGCTACCACCCATGTACACGACGACGGCGAACGAAGAAGATGGAATAATGGGAGCCAAACCCTAATAATTTCAAGGGGGTATTTGTAAATGCATAAATGTATACCCAGTCAGCCATTAAAATTTAATCCAAAATGCCAGCTTGGACAGATTCAAATGGTCAAAGAGGAATCTAACATGCCACTTGGACTCTGGGGGGGGGGGGGGTATCTGAGGGAATCTAAATAAGATGAGGGGGTTTTTAAAAAAAAAACTTTGCCAGGGGCTAAAATGAGAAATCGCTAACATTGCAGGGGGGTATTGTATATTTAACCCTATTTTTATTTAAAAAAGGCTTAATTCATCTTTCAGTCCTTTAAATTAATTTATTATTTCTATTTAGTCTCACAAATAAAAAATGTTACAATATAGTCCTTTAAGACAACTCCGTTAGCCTAATAAATCCTTTCTGTTAATTTTATTAGAAAAACGTTAACAGACGCCTATGTGGCATAGTGAGATAGTGATGTGGTATTAAAAACATTTTTTCCAATTATTATTATAGTGATGTGGCATAGTGATTTTTGTTTTCATTTTTTTAAACATAAAATCCTGAAACTCTTAAGCTTCTCTCTCAGTTTCATAGTTCCACTCTCATTGCCAAAAAAACCCTAGCGGCTGCAAAGAAGAAGAGCTTGGTGGTTGAAAATGACAGTTGTTGGAACATAGCAGAAGACGGTACTTAGCAACTAAACCATTATCTCATTTCAAGGCCAAGGTACGTGCATGAACTTACTATTTTAAAAAGCAAATGTTTAACAATTTCTTTTACTTCGAATTCTCATTTCTGAGTTATTTGGTGTGATTAGGTCATGAGTGATAGGTTTGAGTGTGTTATCCATCATGGGGGGTGTGTTTGATGAGTTTAACAAATTAGGTTACAAGGGGTTAGAGGAGATTTGGAAAGTTGACCAAATTTTTTGGAGTTATTTTGAGATCCTGGGTGAGTTATTAAAAAGAAGTTGGAAAAGGAATCACAAAGAAAAAATAGTTGGATGGTTAGGTAATGCTTCATACTTGTTTGAGACAAAGAACAAACATTTGATATAGCATTGGTCCATAATTGATTTATGTATTTGTAACAGGCGCGCATGTGAAGTAGACTACGAGGTTAGGCATATATCACTCATAAAAGAAAAGTTTGATGTTAATCTATCAAAGAATGAGTGTTCATGTAGAAGGTGGATGTTGACAAGGCTACCATGCTGTCATGCAATTTCATGTATGAAGGATCATCATTTACAAGTGGATGATTTTGTGTCTGATTATTACAAAAAAAAGTGCTATGAGGCTTGCTATGCACCAATGATTTATCCAGTTAATGGAGAATCTCTTTGGACCAAAACAGATGTTGTTGACCTGCAACCACCCCCCACAAAAAGGATGCCTCATAGACCAAAGAAGAAAAGGAACAAGGAGGCTGGGGAACAAGTGAGAAATAAAACACAACTCAAAAGGGAAAAATTTGGTATCAAATATAGTAGGTTCCATAAGGATGGTCATAACAAGGCCACTTGCAAGCTGCCTACAACTGTTGTGACTTCAACTCAGGCAACCCCAAGCCAACCACAACCAGCTGCTAGCTCAAGCCAACCACAACCAGCTTCTACCTTAGGCCAACCACAACCAGCTGTAAGCTCAAACCAACCACAACCAGCTACTACCCTAAGCTAACCAACACCAGATGGAGCTTCAACTCAGCAACCACCCAAAATGAAAAGGAAACTTCAAAAGGGTCTAAAATCAGTTATGAGCCAACCCTAATCTTTATGTTGATCTTTGATGTGTACTAGTTATGCCACTTTTGGCCTATTTAGTAGTTTATGACAAAGGCTAGTAATGCCACTTTTGTTAGGTTTCTGCTGCTGTAACAGATGGCATACAATGCCTATTTTCTAGTTTATGACTTATGGCTTGCAATGCCACTTTTGTTGTGACTTGTAATGTAACTATTTTTATGACCTATAATGTTATTTTTATGACCTTTAATACAACTCCTATTATGGTTCTGTTACTACTGTTATGACCAAATTATGGTGTGCATTTGTTCTGGTATATTATGGGAAACATCAGTAATGTTAAGGAATATTATGCTTATGTTAGACCAAATTAAAAGTGCATTTGTTCTGGTATATTATGTGAAACAAAAGTAACATTTATCCAAATACATTTCATTGATAAATGTTGACAAATACATAACAATGTTGACAGAAACATTTCATGACAGATACATTTCAACCTCCTTGTTCACAAATATATTTCACTGATAAATGTTGACACACATCTCATTACACAGACAAATAACCAACCTAAAAAAACATTGTTACAAATACAACATTAAACACTAAGCTCAATATTCCAATCACTACGAACACTTTCAACCATTCCCTAGTGTTAATGATCTCATTCTTCAATTTGTAAATTTTCTTCTTTTATCTCTGGATCTTCAAATCCCTTTCATCAATAATGTCGTCGTCGAACCATTTGAAGAAATTACAACCCTTGTTCACATGATTTTTGAAATTTCTACAACCCCAAAACTTTTTTCCAAAATTGACACTATTCATGTCACCCACGGTACGAAGCACACATTCATCTTGATAATAACACTCCCTCCTCTTGTTTCTGCAAATAACCGACCCAGGTGTTCCAATGAAAGAACTGCTTGACAACTTAGACATTGGAAAATATGCAAACCCTAGGAATGGAGACAAGATGAAAAGAATAAAAATTGAAGAAACCCTTTCTGCAGTGCCAGACAACAAGAATGAAGAAATTAGGAAAGCAACCAAACACACTAACACAGAGAATGAGTGAATAAACACACGAGTAATTTTCTGGAAAATATGAAGCACTTGACAACATTTAACCCTTTAAATAATGGTTTATTCATTCTTTTGATGAGTCATCGCACACTTGGCATGCCACATTGGCAGTCACTAACGGTTTAACATCAGAACTAACGACAGGGATCTAATATGCTAACGGAAGTAATATTACGTGACCAAACTGAAACAATTTTTTTAGGGACTTGATCACAACTTATAATAAACTTACGGAACTTGAGGACGAATTATGCCTTTAAAAAAAGGAAGTTACTTCTATTTCATAAAAGTTTGATCTAAACTATTGCACCATAAGGATTTTAGACAATTTCTTATTACATCCTATATACTTATAACACACTGTGTGATTTTCCAAATATGCCCACAGGTTCCAGAGATATATCTCCGGACACACCTTTTGTACACTCAACAAAGGAAATTCTAAGAGGTGTCCTATATATTGGGTTTAATTTGTTCCAGAAATGCATCTCCGGAACAAGTCTATAGTTATATCTCCGAAAAAACACCAAAAACAGTTTCAACAGAAAATGAGCTTTCCAAAATGCATTTGACATTCATAACATAAAATGATCATTACAATGATGATTTCAACAAAAATTTCAATATTACATTTTAATATCCCGGTGGATGCTTGCACATCTTCAGGATATATTCGATCAATCTTTGTAGCGTCACTTCTAACTCGAGAGGAACTTTCTCTTTGAAACCAAAATACGCATCCCACATAGCCCTAACATCCGCTCGAGTCTTGAGCTCAAACACGTATCTCACATAGCCCTATGTATCCCACGTCGCTTTGTTGTGTGATACTTACAAAGTAATGCATTAGAAGAATAAAATACCTTTGCAACCGAATTCATCAATGCGGTATCGGGGTCGGTAACAATCGCTTTAGGCATCTCACCTTGGACCTTCAAAAGTGAACGACACACCTCTAATGCCCAAGTAAATTTGTCTTCTTTTCCCACTCAAGAAATGTAAAACCAACAGAATATGTCTTCTGAGTTGAGGTAACACCAACCATCTCAAATAATGGAAGTCTATACTTGTTAGTTTTGTAGGTTGAATCAAGTATGAGCACCATCGAAAACGTGTTGAACAACTTTATCGAATCAGGATGAGTCCAAAAAATATTATAATCGTAACTCCATCATTGCACGTTCGGTATCAGGACAGGTAACTGTTATCGTCCAACAATTTCAAGAGTTGTTGCATCTCAGTTCTATCCCCCTAATCGCCTTGTTAGTGAGGTACCAAATATTATACACTTGCTTGATATTTGATATATTGTCGGGTCGCTTCCCTTTCAATGTTGCAAGAATATTTTTCGGTTGAACAAGATCCAAGGTCATGTCACTAATACATTCCTTCTCTTCCTGCTTGAGCCGACATATACTAGGATGACCAGCTAATTTTAAACACAAATCATGGTTATGCAAACCGCATATCACATTAAATCTCCAATTTTTGTATGCCAACATGTAACCACAAACCTTAAATGGAAACTTACATTATCTACTACCCGTGTCGTCTCTTTTAAAATTCTGGAGAGGAGTTCGATATCACCCGCTTCTTTCACACACCATTGTCACAAATGCGCTTCTTTTATCCAAGCCATTATCGGACCTTCCGATAACCACACCAAATCCAAGTATATATGCCTTCATACGAATCAATTCAAGCACTTTATCACGAGATTCAAACTCTTGCTTGTTATTAAATTCACTGCCAACATCTACCGCCTTCACAACAACCCCTTGAACACTCGAAGAAACAACGTATGGAGAAACAATTTTTTTTGGGAAAACATCGGGGCGCCTTTTAGAATTGCCTTTGTTGAGTGTTGAAATTCTGGAATATGCAGACATCAGATGTCCTAACACATGTCAAGACATTGTTCTACATAATTATTTAAACAAAGAACATAATACAAACAGCAGAAAGAAAACAACCCACAAGAATTGTTAACCCAGTTCGGTGCAAATCACTTACGTCTGTGGGACTACCAAGCCAGGAATGAATTCACTATTAGTAGTATTAATTTAGAGCTAAACTCCCCCGTTTACAACTCCTTACTTAATCCCTACCCAGTACAATTCTATCTAGAAATCACCATCTAGATAAGATAAATCCATCTCAATTCCTAAATCACCTCAGTGATATCTAACAGTTACAATCTCCAGCAACTGCATCAATCTGTTCAATTGAAAGACATTCCTTCCAATAACAATATTCAACCAAGACTCTTGACTAACAACAATACTAAGTTTAGCTTAAAAGCTTCAACCAAGAACAATACTCAACTCTTGCTTCAAATCTTCGAGTGAGAACAATTTACAACAACCTATGTCGACCACATAGTATCAAAAGATACATGGGTGACTTACAAACTACACAAGAGACTCTCAAAACCCTAAACCCTTATGTTGAACAGACGACTTATTGTTGTTGTTGTTTTCTTTTAAGTCTAGCAAGTCCTTATTTATAGACTCTTGCAGTATGGGCTTGGACTCTTCAATCAGATCCAATCTTCACGTTCTAAATCAGCTGCAAGATCTTCACATAAAAATAGGAACAAATCTTTTATAGTTTCCTAAAAACTCTCAAGGATCCTTTTTATGAAATCCAATTAAATCTGGACTTGCTCCTAATAAATCTCCTTGACCTGCGCATAATGATGAGGTATATCTAAAAGATTCTTATCAAATAAAATCAAACCTGTCAAGAGATATAAAACAACAACACCTGTTGTACTAGACAAAGATGTCGAATAACCCTCTTAGGACATCTTACACAACGTCTTGCTGTAAACTTGTTTTAGCCAAAATGTAGCCAATCAAAGACCTAACAATCTCCCCCTTTGGCAAATTTTGGCTAAAACAACCTTTGGATGACACATCCAGCTCCCCCTTATGAAAACAACCAAAGAACACTACTACGACTTACTTCTCCCCCTTTTTAACCATAATATGCCAAACCAAGCAACTTTGCATTTAAGGGCAATCAACCAAAAGCAAGCAACTCAGTAGCAGTACTCCCTCTGTCATACACAATTAGTCCTCCCCCTCAAGAGAAAACCCCCACACATCAGAATACATGCAGCAGAAGAACATAAGCAACAACAACACAAGCAGCACAAACATGACAAACTATCATGCTCCCCCTAAGCAGTTGCATACAGCAAGTAACCACAAATACTTCTCTCCCTGCATTTAGAACCAGTGCTTCTTTGTAAGTAGAACATCTTGTTGATGAATGGAAAACATAAGACGCGTCTTCATGTCTTCAAGAGTGCACCCTCTGTTCAACACACCCGCTGAACGCATTCACCTAATGCTTGACCCTCAGGCAAACCATGTACCACACCAGTACATTTATCAGACATAAGTTCCCCCCTATCTTTCTCAACAGATGCTTCTTCAGCAAGAACCACCCCAAAACCACTACATGATATCCCATGATAACTTCATGATCATATAGTGTGTGGATACCCAGAACGCATCAGTGTACCATAACCAACAAACTCTTGGATTGAGATCAAAGCTCCATTGACCCTTCTCGTCTAGAAACTATCCATACACCACACAAACTCCTCCTGAATTCTCATGTATGAATCTCATTGTTCCTTGAGATACAACACAATTGAATCAGAATGCTTCACATTCCTCAAAGAGACACACATGGCCCCCTAGTTTGCTAGCTCACATAGATATTCCTCACACTTGAAGAACATCAAACACATGCTCCAGAAATCTTCAGCCCATTTGCTCCACAATCACCAAACTGATCTACTTCTAGCATGTCCCATTCACATCAGACTTCCAAGACAATCCTTTACCCATCATTCTCCCGTATGATAAGATAAATACCTCTTAGACAAAATGTGAACTCAGAATCCTACTTCAAGGATAACTAACCCAGATGATGCTCTAACATTAGTTAGGACATCCTTCACATCATAGACACCACACACCATGGTTCTTGATATGCTCCACCACTGGACTTACTATTTGCATAGTAATCCAACTAAAGATCTTCACACAACACTGCACCACCAGATTGAACAAGAACTCTAGATAAACAAGAGAGAAATAAACTCGCATCCACCAAAAGAAGGTATCTTTCATAAACTGAGAACTTCTGCCACAGGCTCCAAGAATCATCACCTCCTGTCATTTTCAACCAACTACCCTTCTGCCCAAGAGTAATTGGTTCTAAGCACCCTGCTTGAATACACACTATGAAACCAACCAAATGCCACCTTCTGATTGATCTCACTCTTATCCAGAACTCCCACAAGATACACTGATCTACCAATGAAATCAGATCTTTAAGTCACATGAACTACTTGCTCCAAAGCAAGACATCTTGGATCCACCAAGCCTCTTAGACATGTAACACCTTCTCATCCACAGCTCCCACAAATTGCATGAGATAGACCTTTTTGAAGCATCCATTCTCCTGTAGATCACGTTATCTTAAGCTGATGTGCCACTTCATCAGCTGAGATCCTGATGTTAAGCTAGATGTCAGAACATTCTAATACGACATCCAACTGCTGAATTCAGCTCCTCCTTCTGCCACTTAGAATAACCTTCTCCCTTTAACAGAACAAGAGTTCCATGCTCTCATAGACTTGATTCAATAACCAAGTTTGAGTAGACAACCTCCATCCTGCTTTGAAACTCCAAAGACTTCACACCTACCACGTCTGAATCTTTAGATGAAAAAGTAGTCCTAGACTACACCATAGCCATACCAAAGAATGCCACTTTCCTTAGTAGAGCAGTCTGTAGAAAGTCAGAGATAACTGCCACTTAACCTTGACCTTCAAACTGAGCAAGATCATATGCTCCCAAGTACCTAGATTAGAAATAAACTGATCCAAGTTGTGCCACCACCAGATGCTTCTAGTAACCACTTGAACCCACCTGCTACACTTCAATACTCTTAGATCAGAAATAAATTGATCCAAGAACAAACCATCAAGATTATGATGTCTACATCTTTATCTTCAACAACATCAAAGTTCAGACCAGTTTCTTGCCAGGAAACTCTCCAGAGATCATATGCTTCTGTCACACCTGACTGAAGCCCATTCTTAGGTCAACACCCAAGACTAAAATAGATGCTAAAGCGTATGCAGTACCCCTCCCATGATTCTGCACAAACTCTAATGATGAGATGTTCCAACATCTTGTTGAACATCAACAATCTTGACTTTCAAGGATAATCAATTAAATACTTGTGAATTTCACAAATAGCAATTGATCTTAAATCCTTGTTAAATAACCCTTCTTCACTGTTTTAGCTAAGCTCCACCAGATCACTTCATGAACACTTATCAAGTATTCAATCTTTTGCAAGTATCTTCTTTGACGAACAGTGTTGAGATACCAAGGCTGCCACCCTTGACTCAAGTAACTAAGATTCTCTCTGAACGAACCTTATTTACCTCAACAATTCTGAGAACACCAATCAGATTGGATTCACCCTTAGGGTTAAGAGAGATGAATCCTTCCTTGCTGTTTTGGATGGTGAAAATAAATCACCTCCACTTTCTTCAGGTTGTGTTTCATAGAAACACCTTCTAGTCAGAAGAATAACTAGAAGACTCCAGATGCACGACTGAGACGCCTTTATGAGTGGACTTGAGAGAATTCTCAAGTATCTTTGACAACCTAGCCGATCAATAATTTATCAAACTCCCAGAACAAGAACTTGATAAACCTGCACTCAGCTCCTCTCCTCTTCAAGTACCAAGACACCAAGCTTCCAAGTACCAAGTCACCATACCAGATATCTTCCAACACCTCCCTTTATTCCATCACTCCTGACTTTGGAATAAAAGAATGCAGATATCTTCACATATAGAGGTCGACAATTGAGATCTTCCACCAACTGTCTTCAGTAACAACTCCAGAATCCCATAATTCTAGAGCTCTTCCATCAGAAACACATGCAGCGAAACCACCAACGAACAGATCCTGCTTGCCCTAATAAGATGTCAGAACATCTTACTAGACACCCCAACAAGAGAACTAGCCACTTCTCTTGCAGTTGTTGTAGAACCTCTTTAGCAACAAGAACAACCTCTGGGTTGTTACCTTCGATCCAGAACATCCATCTCATCCATTAATACCCTTGAGTATGTCTGAGTTGATTCATCTGATTTTCAAAACTCCTCCTTGTTTAAACGCCAGAAAGTATCTCCCAAATATCTCATCCAGAACCAGGCAGGATGCCAGCTCTGATACCAATTGAAATTCTGGCATATTTAGACAGCAGATGTCCTAACATATGTCAAGACATTGTTCTGCATAATTATTTAAACAAAGAACAAAATACAAACAGCAGAAAAAAAAACAACACACAAGAATTGTTAACCGAGTTCGGTGCAAATCACCTACGTCTGGGGGCTACCAAGCCATGAATGAATTCACTATTAGTAGTATTAATTTAGAGCTAAACTTCCCCGTTTACAACTCCTCACTTAATCCCTACCCAGTACAATTCTATCTAAAAATCACCATCTAGATAAGAGAAACACATCTCAATTCCTAAATCACCTCAGTGATATCTAACAGTTACAATCTCCAGCAACTGCATCAATCTGTTCAATTGAAAGACATTCCTTCCAATAACAATATTCAGCCAAGACTCTTGACTAACAACAATACTCGGTTTTACTTAAAAGCTTTAACCAAGAACAATACTCAACTCTTGCTTCAAAGCTTCGAGTGAGAACAATTTACAACAACCTATATTGACCACATAGTATCAAAAGATACATGGGTGACTTACAAACTACACAAGAGACTCTCAAAACCCTAAACCCTTATGTTGCACTGACGACTTGTTGTTGTTGTTTTCTTTTAAGTCTAGCAAGTCCTTATTTATAGACTCTTGCAGTATGGGCTTGGACTCTTCAATCAGATCCAATCTTCACGTTCTAAATCAGCTGCAAGATCTTCACATAAAAATAGGAACAAATCTTGTATAGTTTCCTAAAAACTCTCAAGGATCCTTTTTATGAAATCCAATTAAATCTGGAGTTGCTCCTAATAAATCTCCTTGACCTGCGCATAATGATGAGGTATATCTAAAAGATTCTCATCAAATCAAATCAAATCTGTCAAGAAATATAAAACAACAGCACCTGTTGTACTAGACAAAGATGTCGAATAACCCTGTTAGGACATCTTACACAACGTCTTGCTGTAAACTTGTTTTAGCCAAAATGTAGCCAATCATACCTAACAAGTGTACAAAAGGTGGGTCCAAAGATATATCTCCGAAACCTAGGGACATATTTGAAAATTCACACTGTGTACTAGAAATATATAAGGTGCAATAAAAAAATTCACAATTTTTAATGCCACACTCCCAAATTATGAAACTGATTTTCTCATCAAGTAAAACTAGATAAAATTCTAATGCTTTCGCACGAAGTAGCACTAATTTATTATAATTAAAATTAATTATATAAATATAATACATAATTTAATTAATATAATTATAATTAAATAATATAAATAATAAAAAATATTTTTTTTATCAAATGTCTAAGCATTTTCAACGTAACTGATAAGGTGATTAGATTTACAATTATCATTGTTTGATTTTGAATACAAGCATGAATTTTCACTATTATTTTTATAAATTTGAAATAGATTTAATTTCATGATTTAAATATTTGTTTCGTGTTTAAATTTATAATTATATGATTATTTGTTCACCAAATTATTTTAATATTTACATATAACAAATTTGTTCAACAATTTTTTTCATATCAATTAATGATATTTAGCACATATTTTTTATTTATCATGAACAAATGTTTCCCCTAATTTTCAAATTAATTTGTGGAAATATTTATCTCTGATTTTTATATGTATCCGTGATAAATATTTAGCTTTTTTTTTTATAATGATCGGTTATACTTATTTATCCTGTATTTTTTATAATGATCGATTAGAATAATTATTCCGTATTTTTAATAATGATCTATTAGAATAATTATCCTGTATTTTTTAAATATTAATCAATGAAAAATATTTGCTATAAATTTTATTTTAAATAATCGAACACATCCGAGTGATGATTTTGTGTAAACTGACGATGAACAATACTTTATTTTTTAAATTCATTGAAAATATAGAATAATCTTTGAAATGTCTATAAAAATGAGTTAGACATCAAAATTTAGAAAGTGATGTAAAAATTAAACATTTGCTGGTAGGGAAAAAAATGGCGATCTAATTTCAAACTCGAGATTCTATGTAAAATGTCCTTACAATTTTTTTTCTAATTTATATTTTGGAAATGTTAATTTTTTAATTTTAAGTAGTTTTTTAATCACAAATATTTATATAATATTACTATTATTGTAATTTTAAATAAATAAAATAAAATTTTAGTTTAACTAATAAATAAATAAATAGATAAATATTTTTCCCATTTGTATGTATTAACGACTTTTTAATGACTCATTTTTTAAAAAATAATGCAAAATTAATAAAATAACATGCCTAAAAGAAGATTTAGTTAAAAAAAATGATAATTGATCACTTTTTAAAAATAAAATAAAAAAACACTCGACAAAAAATTAAAAAATATTGTAAATTATTTTAATATTATAAAAATATATAGTATAGGTCAATATTTTAATATATACCTACTTATGTCTTTAAGAAAAATATAAATGTATCCTTAGAAAAAAATAAGTGTCATAAAACTAAAAGAATTATACAAGGGTGTTGTAGTATTTTTTGGTAGTAATTTGTTGTCTAAAGTTTATATGAGATAATCTAAGACTTCAGTGTGTTTCCCGCCATAGTTATTAGTTATGATATTAGTGTCGAAGAAAATCTGCATACACCTAAATATTTTGAGGCCTAAGGTGAAATTTAAAATTAAATATTTTTAATATATTAAAAATATATTTTTTTAAATAAATACATTTTAGATTTTTTTAAAATGTAAAAGTATTAAATTGTTATAATTAATTCTATTTGTAAAATAAATTTATCTAAACACTCTTTCCATTATTTAAAAAATTATAATTGAAAAACAATGCGAAATTCTAAAATAAATAAAAATAGATATAATTTCTCCTATTATCTTAAAGAACTCAAAAATTTATTATTCATAAATGTGATTTTTAAATTGATAAATCGGAGAATACATATTGTAAGTAGTTGTTATTATTATATATTTTAAAATATATTATTATCTAATTGATATATTAAATAATTTAAAAAAATATTTTTAAAAAATCAATATAATACAATCAAATAAATATAATCGTGGTGGCCTACTCCTAAGATCGGCCTGATTAAATGAAATACACACAGCGCAAGAGTAGAAGTAAGAATAGACAAAAAATAATGTGCTCCAACACCTTTTGTCCACGTTAGGGAAACACCACAATACTTATTCTACTATCTCAAATAAAATTAAAATAATAATCCAACTTAAACTGTTTATTACTCAAGTTTGCCCCATTCAATATTTATAAAATACTCCCTCCATCTTATATTACAAGTAAATTTTATCTTTTTAGATTTATTAAAAAAATTGATATAAATTAAATACATTAATTTTTTAATAAATTATAAAAAATAAAATTTATTTATAATATTGAACGGAAGGAATATAAGTTTAGGTCCAACTAAAATTAATTTGTTACATTCCAATTCGAAGTAGTTTGATCCATGTAACAAATTGGATTCAAAATTCATGAATCAACTAATCCAACATATCTAAAAATAATAATTGTATGCAATTTTTTTTTTTTAAGCAAAAGAAGAACTAAATATATAAGTTAAATAGTTTAGCGGTGTAAAATAAATAAATATTTATTTTTATAAACTAGCACCAGGATAGATTTTATGGTACATAGATATCCGTATCAGTTAATAATTAAAAAAATTATTTAAATATTTTTAAAAATTATTGTACTTAATAAATTCTATTAGCCATTTAATTTAATTTGGTAATCTCTTTTTCATTTATATATCTAACTTCATATATTTTTCTTCTATATCTTCTTCTTGTCTTGTGTCTTCTTTAAAAGTTATATACATAATTTTTTATTTACATTGTACATCCCGAAATTTCTAGCTTAGTCGAGATATCTATTTTTAATGTTGGTCGAGATGATCGTGCAGGAGCCCAGGCCGACACACATAAGTCGGCGCATAATGTCGGACGGTCGGATTCCTTAACGGTTAAAAGGCAGATTAATGGTCTCAAGGAGGTTATGAAATTAATGTTTAAACCATGATTAATGGACATTAGTGAGATGTCGAACGTTACCTCCAAACGTTCAAGCTTTAGAAATGAATGAATGACTCATTATGGCTTAGGGAGTTATAATGTAGACTATATAAAGAACATCAGGGGAAAGGAAAAAAAGGGATGCATTTGTATGATGAATAACACAAAAAGGAGAAAAGATATAGAAACCTTGAACCACTAAAATGGTGGCTATTGATTCAAACCTAACCTACCTCCTGCCAGACAGGATGAGTGCGGTCCCACTCGACCAGCTTCAGCGAGATTTCTCCAAATGATGTTTATCAAGAACACACATCATATAAGAAAAATTAGTAAATTACAATTTAAAAAAAGATATCCTTGAGTATCCATAAATATCCATGAGTATCTCACAATTCACGGATATTCGTTTAGCGGATACCCACACGAGGATGGGGCGGATATGAGTATCATATTTTTTAAAGGGGGCGGGTAACGGGGAACTAGCACCCGTACCCACGAGTACTCGTTGTCATAGGGGTGTTCATTGATTCGGGAAAATCCGAACCAAATCGGATCCAAACCAAATGATTGTTGAATTGTAATTCGTTTTGTCAAAACAGTATTTTCGATAGAGTCTATTGTCGTCGAAATGTTGTGTGTTAAAATTGTGTGAGTGTCGAAACATCGAATGAGTGTACCTCGAAATGGATTTTGACTTAAACCTAATTTTGTAGTGCTAGCCGAATTAGGTATTTTGGGCTTTTTGTTTTTGCGCTTTGCTTAGGGAGCAAGCAAGCTAAATCTATAAATAGGGAGTAATCTTATTGTTGTAATGAGATTCACTTGAATAAAATTGCAGTGTTGAGAGCAGAGAGTTACTCTGCAGAAATTCTTCCCCTATTTTTGTATTGAATCCCTAATTTCTTTTCTTCCTCAATTCATTTTATTTTCTTGTTTTCATCACTATTATGTAGCGATACAATCTTGCAACCAAGGTTGGTTGATTCACTCAAGCGACGAGTGAAGAACAAGAGGGAATTCGATCGGTGTGATTGAATCTTGTTCATCAAGATTGATTCGAAATTACTCAAAGTTTTTAGTTTAATTCCAATATCTTGTATCTAGAGCATTTGGTTGAGCGATTTTTGGGAAGAAAAATACGATGGCAATGGCGATGAATAGTCTGAATGGGCATTTTCTGGCGAGTCTCCCAATTCTGAAGGGTCAAAATTATGAGAATTGGTGTAAACAGATGAAGATAGTTTTCTATTGTCAAGACCTTTGGGATCTTGTGAAGGAATGAGTAACACCACTCTCAGAAAACGCGTTGGATCAAGAAAAAGATGCATACAAAGAATTGAAGAAGAAATATTATAAAGCTCTCTTTATAGGTCTGTGGTGTAGAATCAACGAAAGAAGCATGGGAAATCTTGGAGAAGTCGTTTGGAGGCGCAGAGAAGGTGAAAGAGATGAGGTTGCAAACTCACAAAATAACTTATGAATTGCTTCAGATGGAAGACAATGAAAGCATAACTGATTTTTTCACTAGGGTTATAAAATAGGTGAATAAAATCAAGGTATGTGGAGAAGTGTTGACATCAATGAAGGTTCCATGGTTGTAGGATTGTCAATATTTTTGCTAAAACATGGTTCATAGCAGATGTCTTGACAGATGTTGTAACATGTTGTACCAGAACATCAGTTCTGGCTGTTTTAATTCTTGACAGGTTTGATCTGATTCTGTGATATTCCTTTTGGAATTATCTCAGTAATTTTCGCAGGTCAAGAAGATTTTATCTAGAATAAGTTTTGTATCTCCAGCTGTACACAAGTTGTCAAAATTGGATGATGAGACA
The DNA here is from genome assembly GCA_022829125.1 of Lathyrus tuberosus. Taxonomy (NCBI): domain Eukaryota; kingdom Viridiplantae; phylum Streptophyta; class Magnoliopsida; order Fabales; family Fabaceae; genus Lathyrus; species Lathyrus tuberosus. The sequence goes on from JALAZF010000103.1 coordinate 7,767,444, forward strand.
ATTTAGGAAACGTTGTGTTTGTTCCAAGATTTAAGGATATTTTTTCTGCATAATTGATGCAGCTCTAAGCGTGTAGATCAAGCTAGAATTGGGTGAAAATTTTGAAGCCCATGGACTGCTGAAGAGTATTTAAAGAAGACCTAAACCTAATGTATTTTACGGTTTTCACTTTTGTAAAAACTAGGGGAAATTTTAGAAACTTAGGTTTTGAGAGTCTCTTGTGTGTGACTTTGTAAGTCACCCTTTGTATTGTTTGATACATTGTGGTAGATAGATTGTTGATTGTATATTGTTCTCTCTCTAGAGCTTTTAAGCAAAGGAGTTGAGTATTGTTCTTGGTTGAAGCTGTGAAGTAAAATCGAGTATTGTTCTTGGTCAAGAGTCTTGACCTACATATTGTAGTAGGAAGATGGTACATCTTTCTTTTTGGTTTCTCTAGGCATGGTCATTGGGATTATGACTGCTTGTTAGGAAGTGAAAGGGGGATCTCATATCTAGATGGCGATTTATAGGTAGAAGTAGCACAAGGTAGTGATTAGGCAAGAAGTTGTAAACGGGGGAGTTTAGCTTTGAACTAATTGGATGCCCCTAGATGTAGGTGATGTTGCACCAAACTGGGTTACCAATTGATTGTGTTATTTATCATTCTGCATTTATTTATGCATAATTTTACAGTTTGATAAAATTGTTCTGTCAAGTCTGCAGATGTCAAAACATCTGTCATGAATTTGTACTCTAATGCTAAGAAATCGGAATCACCATCATGTGTTGTATGTGCCAGAAAATTTCAATTGGCATCAGAGCTGGCACCCTAGTCAGTTTTGGGTGAGCTTCAGGGAGTTTTTTTATGGTACTATTTGATCTTTGGAAGGACAGCAGCCCTTGGATATTTGTCACCAAAGAGTGTGTGGTCTTGTTCTTAGAAGACAGAGTTTGCTTTGACTCTTGTTATTCTAAGGTGTGAAATTCCTAGAATAAGGAGTTATGTGGCATGTATTCAGATTGCTAAACACATGTGTTATGACCAAAAGTGTTTGGGACTCTCTCAAGAAGATTCTTGAAGGGACATCTGGTCAGCAGGATTTTGCGGGCTTGTTCCAAGAGACCTGTCTTATTTTGTCTGATGTTGAAGGTGAAGATCAAGACACCGTCAACTTAGGTGAATATTCACTGGGTTAATTTATTTCTTATATTCTTGAATAAGAGTCCAAGAGCTTGGCTTTTGTCTCTTCTCTAAAGAAGCTTGTGGTTTAATTTCTGCTGAAGAACTGTGAATGCATCTCTACCGGGTTCTGTGCATATGGATTAATAGTTAAGGATAAATGCCTAGGACATTCACCCTATCATCCTGAAGCCTCTTCTGCTTAAGGAAAGTTGGATTTGATTGATCTTGCAGATGGTTATGTCTATCTTGTGACTACCTTATCTAATAGGTTAGTGTCTGGTGTGGACCCTGTTCGTGGTATGGATGAGCTAAATGCTTCTCTTGAAGAATTGTGCGTGTAGTAAGTTTCCATCAAGGTAATTGTTCTTATTCTCCAAAGAAAGGACTAGCTATTTCCCTTCTATGTCCTACAGGATGAAGGTGGTCTTTGTTATTTCTTAAACTTGATATCATAATCAAGTCTATGAGAATATGGAACTCTTGTTCTAAAGGAGCTCTGCAAGGTGAGATCTTTGTTAGAAAACCTAAAAGGGATGGATTTTCAAGACTGTATTTGACAAGGTAGTACTCTGTGAGGTTTCATCAATTGGCTAAAGCTCAAGGGTGGTGTTGATTGCTTGTTTCTTTCATATCTTCTTGGAGTCTTATCTAGGACGTGTGGTATGAGTGTTCCAGACACTTGTATGGAGTAAAGGAGTTTAGAACTGGATGTTCCAGTCCTGATGTTGGTTTCCCATTATCAAGTTCCTTGTGTAAGGGATTCTTCTTGGTCACTTATGGAGGAAGGTGTGTCAATTAAGAGTTGTTATTTGTGTGTTCCCCAAGGAACTACTTGCTTAAGTATATTGTTTAGGGTGATTGTAGTCACCACATCTTGGAATATTAGCCTTTGTAAATGCTAATTTACTTCATCTTATGATGTTAATATGGATTGTGCAAGGTGAAGTCTTGAAGGATAGAGGATTTAAGGGCGGAGGAGAAGTAGACTTATGCTGAAAAGTCTGTCTGTAATATGATGCTCAGACAGTAACCTTTTTGGTAAGCTCAAGTGATATCCGTTAGATGGAATCTCCTCTTTGAGTACATAAGGATGGCTTCCTTCTCTATAATGTCAAATAGGATGGTTGATCAGCTGTTGTTGTGGTCTATTGTGGTTCTCATGTGTGTATCTATGATTTGTCTTTGGAGGTTGATCAGCTGCTGTTGTGGTCTATTGTGGTTCTCATGTTTCCCTTGCAAAGGGATGTATATGGATTATTATGCAAATAGTAATTCCTATGTTTGTTGACTCCGGAACCAAAGTAAATGGTTCAATCCTTGTGATTGAGACTGATGTCTGAACTGATGTTGGAATATCATCTCAGCTGATTATTTCTCCAGAAAAGGAAGTTGTTTATCCATGTGAGCTAATTTGGAGTTCACAGTGTGGAGTTTGTTGCTCACCATTAGATTCAGAATTGAAAGGTCTAATCATGGTGAAGTATGTAGTAAAGCTACTGGCCAAATGTAGTGTGCAAAAGAAGGATGTCAGACCAAATGTTTTGATCCCTGTGATGCTCTGACTATCTATGAGGTTGTGGCCTCTTCTGCTGCATGTACCCCTAGGGAAGGTTGTGTTAGTTTGTTCCTTGTGAAGGAAGGGGCATGAGAAAAATGTTCCTCTACTGCTGTGATTTGGGTGCATGTTGTGCATGACATCCTGCTTACCTGAAGTGTTAAGGGATTTCTGTTGTCTCTTAAGTAGGTGTGAAGCTGTTGTGGGGCCTATGTGAGCATGAAGATGTTTATGTGCTTGAACTGAGGAATGGCGCTTCTGTTTCTATTTCGGTTGTGTGTCTCTGGTGGGAGTAAAATGTTGTTTTTTTTATGTTAGATCAGATGTCATGACTTTATGTCATGTGTGCACTACTGCTTAGGAAAAGTAGTTGTGTTTTTGTTGTTGTATTTAGGGGGAGTTGTGTTTGTGGAACTCTCTGCTGTGTATGGGTGAAGTTTTCTCTGCAGTATGTTGTAATCTTCAGGGGGAGTGAGGCTGAGGTGGCTGTGGCAGTTGCTGCATTTTATGGGAACTTGAATTGTTTAAGTCTTTTTTATGTTTTTTGTTTTCTCTTTCAGGGGAGAACTGATTATGTGTGACAGAGGGAGTGGTGTACCTGTCTGGTATGCTGCTGCAAGGTTGCAGTTTGTACAGAGCTTACATGTTCTCATGTAGCTTGTGCTGCTTTCAGATGTCATACATAATGTTTTTACATTTGAAGATGGCAGGATTATACTTGAGTGAATCGCACACTCAAAGATACAACAGAGTCGCCACCGAACTTTATTTAGTTCCAGAGGACAGAGAAAATATCTATAAAACCCAAGGGGAAGAGAAACGGGAACGGGGGTCGGTTATGCGAAAGGAAGGTACTAGCACCTTACGCATTCGTCGTACTCGATGGGAACCATTTCGCTTGCTTCTAGGCTTGGATGGGTTATCTATCTAAAGGCTTCTAGCTAAAAGAAAAGGAGAGAGAGGAGAAAAAGAAAGAAAGAAAATGCTCGCGGAGGATTAGGGCCCTCGTGCCTACGTACCCTCATAGTGCAATAAGGAAATCAGAGCGCCGTAGTTCATAGAACCAGGGAAAAGAAAGAAGGAATGGAAGAAGGTGGAAGGGTGCTCGCCAAGATCATCGCGATCTCGTGCCTACGTATCATACATTCGAATGAATGCAGAATAAGCGCTTCCGAAGTTTGTGGAACTAAGACGGGAAACGAAAAGGAAAGTGGTTTCAAAACCAAGAGCGAAAGAAGTAGAGAAAATCCCGATGGGGATGCAAAAGAATCAGTGTTGAAACCAAGAAAAGAGTGCAAAGGAAAAGATAGTAAATGTGCTGAGGATAAAGTGCAAAAGTGGTGTCGAAACCAAGAAGATAAAGGAGCAAGAGAATAATAGAGACTCCACAGGGGAGTAAGAGAACAAATAATTGTGCTGGGGACTAAAGGGTTAACGACCCTACTGGGGAGCAAACAAAAGTATGGTGTTAAAACCAAGAGAATAAGGAAACCCGGTATGTTAACTGACAGGAAGTGGTTACCCGAAGAGAAACAGAGCAAGACTCTGTGGGGAAAAGGGTTTGGTGTCACCAGACTGGCTGTGATGAACCAAAAAGTTAGAGTGCTTAACCAAGAGAAGGTGTTTGACTCTGAAGGAGTTTCGGTATATTAACTGATAGACAGTGATTAACCGAAAAAGGAAAAGATTGCAACTCCACGGGGAGAAAGGTTAATAGATAGATCGTGATCAACCAAAAGAACATGTGTATGACCAAGCGAAGGTCGTGACCCAAAGGACGGGTGTGGGACCAAGCAAAGGTCATGACCCAAAGGACGGGTATGGGACCAAGTGAAGGTCGTGACCCAAAGGACGGGTGTGGGACCAGGCGAAGATCGTGACCTAAAGGACGGGTGTGGGACCAAGTAAAGGTCGTGACCCAAAGGACGGATGTGGGACCAAGCGAAGATCGTGACCCAAAGAACGGGTGTGGAACCAAGCAAAGGTCGTGACCCAAAGGACGGGTGTGGGACCAAGCGAAGGTCGTGACCCAAAGCACGGGTGTGGGACCAAACGAAGGTCGTGACCTAAAGGACGGGTGTGGAACCAAGCAAAGGTCGTTACCCAAAGGACGGGTGTGGGACCAAGCAAAGGTTGTGACCCAAAGGACGGGTGTGGGACCAAGCGAAGGTCGTGACCCAAAGGATGGGTGTGGGACCAAGCGAAGGTCGTGACCCAAAGGACGGGTGTGGGACCAAGTGAAGGTAGTGACCCAAAGGACGGGTGTGGGACCAAGCGAAGGTCATGACCCAAATAATGGGTGTGGGACCAAGCGAAGGTCGTGACCCAAAGAACGGGTGTGGGACCAAGCGAAGGTCGTGACCCAAAGGACGGGTGTGGGACCAAGCGAAGGTCGTGACCTAAAGAACGGGTGTGGGACCAAGCGAAGGTCGTGACCCAAAGAACGGGTGTGGGACCAAGCAAAGGTCGTGACCCAAAGAACAGGTGTGGGACCAAGCGATGGTCGTGACCTAAAGGACGGGTGTGGGACCAAGCGAAGGTCGTGACCCAAAGGACGGGTGTGGGACCAAGCGAAGGTCGTGACCTAAAGGATGGGTGTCGGACCAAGCGAAGGTCGTGACCCAAAGGATGGGTGTGGGACCAAGCGAAGGTCGTGACCCAAAGAACGGGTGTGGGACCAAGCGAAGGTCATGACCCAAACGACGGGTATGGGGCCAAGCGAAGGTCGTGACCCAAAAGAAGGGTGTGGGACCAAGCGAAGGTCATGATCCAAAGGACGGGTGTGGGACCAAGCGAAGGTCAAGACCCAATGGATGAGTGTGGGACCAAGCGAAGGTCGTGACCCAAAGGACGGTGTGGGACCAAACAAAGGCCGTGACCCAAAAGACGGATGTGGGACCAAGCAAAGGTCGTGACTCAAAGGACGGGTGTGGGACCAAGCGAAGGTCGTGACCCAAAGGACGGGTGTGGGACCAAGTGAAGGTCGTGACACAAAGAACGGGTGTGGGACCAAGCGAAGGTCGTGACCCAAAGGACGGGTGTGGGACCAAGCGAAGGTCATGACCCAAAGGACGGGTGTGGGACCAAGCGAAGGTCGTGATGTAAAAGAGTTCGGTGCACTGACTGAACATACAGTACCTGACCGAAGAAAGGGTATTTGAACCAAAAGAAGGTTACTAACCCAAACGTGTAAGTATTCGAACCAAGAGAAGGTTACTAATTCACAGGGGTATTGGTTTTAACAGAAGGATTGTGATTAACCAAAAAAGATTGAGTGATTAACCAAGAAAATGTGATTAACTCAAGAGGAACTTAATATTAATAGATAGACTGTGATTAACTGAGAAGACATGCAAATTGGTGTTTTAACTGACAGGCAGCGATTAACCAAACAAAGGGAGAAGAACCAAGAGAAGGTTGCGAACTCCGCAAGGGTTTCGGCGTTTAACAGGAAGACTGTGTTTATCCGAAGAAAGAATGTGATTGTAGGGGAAACAGAGAATTGGTTGTAATAGTACGACTGTGATCAACTAAAGGAAGAATGATTACGACTCTCATGGGGAATCAACAAAAGAAGTGATTAGCCACAAGAAAAGGTGATTGAAACTCTCTTGAAGAGAACAAAGAAAACGTATTGAAACAAGTGCAAGAGATTGACTCTCTGAAGATTGCTAATGATCGTGAACCAAGGGAATGGTGATAGATCAACCGAATGATTGAAAGAGGTAAGAGTGATGAAGGATCCACTCAACTGGGGAAGGAGATATACTACCGCCTGGAGGTAGAGGTAACTAAGCCAGGCACAAGGTCATTCGTCCCCTACCTAAAGTAGTCGGAATGAGAGTAGGAATTCTCCATTCTCATTCCTTCTCTAACACACAAGGTGTAGTGCAGAAGTTGAAATGGACAGCGTAACATCGCCAATTTGTACATTGCTCCAGTGCGTCGTGCGTCGTGCACCGTGCGAATCTCCAACTCAGCAGGGGATCAAGAAGGACCAGACTCTAAAGGATCATAAAGAGAGGAGAAAGGGAGGATCAACTAATCGAAACAAGGTTTCGATTAATTAATCAAAGGGAATTGTCATGCTAATAATTTTCCAAAGAGATGAAAAATCGTTAAAGCAAAAGGTGTGAATTATTGATTACACAAAATTAAATTTGTTCAATAAAGAACAAACTTAATACAAACAAGAATGAAATTTCCAAGTATTAACGAAAATCAATTAGCATGCATCACTAATCATGTTAACACAAAGACAAGAAAAAGTGAACAAAAAGTGCTTTGGAATACATGATTAAATTGCAAAATAATCGAAGTAAATTAAGCAATTAATCGAGAAAAGGCCATGTCATGAAGGTTCTGCCCTAAAACAGTAGCAATAAAATGATACAAATAAACATGTGAAGAAACATGATCAAAACATCCAAAACAACCTTTAGAAACATGATTTTGGCCAAACAGGAGTGATGTAACCGATTACATGAATAAGGTAACCGGTTACATAAGCCAGAACTGCACTTCCAGGGCAAAACAAGGTGATGTAACTGGTTACATGGTTGATGTAACCCGTTACATCAGCAAAAATCAACAAAAACAACAAAAATCTACAAAACAGATTTTCAACAAAAACACGTTTGAGAAGTGCTTTTTTCATGCAATTGCAAGGCATTATAACATGAAAGTATGTGCATAATTTATAGTAATTCACAACAATTAAAAGCTATAAAAATTGATTATACAAATCAAAGATTCAAGCAACTAAACATCAATTAGGCTACATTGTGAAAAATGCAAAAACTATCGAAAACGTAAAATCGAGCAAGAATAACCAACCTACAAGGCGGAGATTTGCCTTGGATGTTGTTGCAAACTTGTCTTGATGAAGATAATCAAAGAAAGCCAGAGGAATCTTCAATTGTAGCCGAATTGTATCGAAATCGAGCAAATTGCGACGAAATCTCCAAAATACGAATTCGCACCGTTGAATCTTGAAGCAAACACTTGAGATGAATCCAAAAGCTTATAAAACTCCCGAAAATCAAGTATAATTGCAAAGTGATGAAGGTTAAGCTCAAGAAATAATCACTTCCAATGTAGAAGTGATTATTCTTCAATGGTGAAGAGCTATGGTGAGGTTTGGGAAGAAAATGTAGATGAAGATGAAGAAGTTGCACAGAAATTCAAAGAGAATGTCAGAGAATTGAGAGTGGACTGTGAGAAGTTGTGTGAAAATGGTTGAGACCTTTGTGAAAATAGTGAAGCTTTGTTTATATAGAGTTTTGGTTTGGATTGTGAGAGGTTTGGAATTAGGTTAGGAGCTAGCTTAGGGTGGTTTGGAATTAGGCTAGGAGTTAGTTACATCTAACTCACTGAGTTAGAGGCCAACTCAGTTAGTTATTTGTTAACTCGGTGGAAACATCCCAATGTAAGCTTCAAATCCAAAGGTTCACATACTTGGAAATCAAAGAACATGGTGCACTTAAATTATAGTGAAGCATTGGAATAAATGTAAGTAGAGTGTCTTGAATGATCTTGAACTGTCTAGAGATGTCTAGAATGTTCCACACAATGCTAGGACCAAGTGGACCAAAAGGGAGTGGAAGAAGTTGTTGCAATGTAGTGAAAATACTGATTTTTCTGCACAAACAGTGATGCAACCGGTTATATGGATGAGGTAACTGGTTACATCATCCCAAACGTGAGTTCTGTGGCTGATAACAGTGATGTAACCGGTTACATGGTTGATGTAACCCGTTACATCAGCAAACTTCATTCTCCTACCTTTGAAACATCATAACGTGAGTTCTAGGAATCCAAATGACGCGTTCTTGGTATCGAAAGAAAGCTTGAAGAATGAGGAACATTTTCATAAGGGAGGAAAAGTAAGAAGAAGCTTGGATCACAAACAGAATTTCCCTTGAAAACATGTCCTCCAAGCTGAATTTCCTTACTTAGAAAAAAACCAAAAACCCCAATTTGGCAACTTCGCCTGCTTTTATGATTTCTCTTAATCACTCTTGATCAAACCTCATAATAACATGGACGATGACTCGAAATACCCAAATATGATCCAAGAACTCAATAGTTGACTTTTGTAGGGCGTTAGTTGACTTTTTGACTAGATGAATTCAATGTCTTCCCTATCCACTTCAAAAACCCTTGAAATGATTTGTGCTGAACCATGAGGCCTTTATGAATGGTTTGAGATGTATGAAGACCTTTGAATCTTGTCTTGCTCAAGAAAATGCTCATAAGTGGCCTTTGTCCAAAACCCTAGTTTAGAGTCACTAGGAGCTTGATCAGATGAATACCTTGAAACTAAAGAAACCCTAATCGCCAGATGATTAGGTGAACTTGTTGAGATGCTTTGATATGTATGAAACCTTTGTATTTTGTTTGATGTGATAATATGATGAATTTGTGAGGATGCGATTAATCAGGCTTTGAAAACCTGAATATTCCTGCAACAAAAACACAGAGAAAAAAGTGCGAGTGCGTATGCCTAAGATGTGGATGCACATGCTTATAAAAAAACAAAAAAGGAGGTCAAATTTTGGGTTACGACAGCTGCCCCTACTTAATCCTCTTGGACCTGAATGCTCGAATTGCGCCAGCTTTTCGATGATTCGAGGTAGAAGGGGATTAAATAAGAGAGTAGCTCGAGAATTTGGCCGACGGCGACAAGAGAAGAGTGTGAAAGTGTAGAGAGTTTGATTAGGTGGGAAGTTGGCTGAATATCTACTGGGGAGATGAATCAGTCAAAAAGGAGTATACTCGATGCATATCCTATGTATGTGCACTCTACATGATGCTTGATATCATGTTATGCAATGGTAAAGGTTATGGTGTTGTGCTGCGGGTTTGCAGGTTCTGGACAGACCCGAGAGAACTAGAAAGGTTCTGGATGGACCAGAGAATTTAAAAGGTTCTAAAACAGTTTGCCAGACGAGAACTAGAATTTGAAAAAGTGTGTCAGACGAGAAATAGACTTTGAAAAAAGACGTGCAAGATGAAAATCGGACATTAAAAAAGGTTTGCCAGGCGAGGACTGGATGTTGAAAAAGTTGGCCAGACGAGAACTGAACGTTGAAAAAGTTGGCCAGACGAGAACTGGGATTTGCAAAGATAGGTCAGACGGGAATTAACCACCAGAGACAAGTCAGACGAGATTTGGCTACCAGGCGAGAATCAGATTTTGAAGAGATAAGTCAGACGAGAACTGACCACCAGACGAGAACTGGAATTTTAAGAGACAAATCAGACGAGAACTGGATTTAAGTTTACCAGATGAGAACTAGATTTTGATTGGGGCGCATGTTTGAACCTGTATGGTGTAATGCTCCATCTTGATGAATATGCTACATGTTTAAGGATGCAATGCTATGCGATGATGATTACTATATGCAGAATGTCAGTGATCAGGTTTTAAAGATATGTTAAGTATTATCAAGCTTATGTCAAGGCTTCATGCTATGCCAAATGAATGATATGCATGAGTGAAGCGTAATGTTTAATGCATGAGAGTGGTCTATGCAACGGTTCTTGGGAATCTGTCAAGTGTTTTTGTTGTGGGAGGCGAAAGAGTTGAGGTTAGGGTGTAAGCCATAAAGACGTGACTCCTGACACCTACTTCAGGATCAATAGTTGTTGATGTACCATTGCTCTTGCCTCAAAATAGGGAGAGAACTTGTACCTTGGTAGCCTATCTCTGCCCCAGTCTGCTGGGTATCTGCATGGATTACCCCAGTCGTAAGGTAAGAAACAGTTATGTCATATAATGATCTTGATTTGGCTTGCCCCAGTGTATCGGAACAGTATGCCCCTGAATAACCATCTCTTGGAGAGGTTGGCTTCTTGGGCTATTGAGATGGCATGCCACAGTGTGAGCCTCGAAGTGATTTTGCCCCTGGCTGAATGACTTTGGAGGGATGCCCCTGACCAGCTGATCTTTGAGATATTTGTCGAGTCTTGACGTGATTGGTCTAGATTGACTGAATCTTGAGGTGGCTAGGCCCTTTTCACTACTACAAAACGCTAAAACAACAACGCCAGGCTTACAACGCATCCTTTTATGCCGTTGTAATAGGTTAAAAATTTCGCCCCCAGGTAGAAGCTGGGTCATTTAATGACGGTTGAATGAAACCACCATAGTAATAAATAAAATGTATCAAGCCTCGATTCCCTGCAACTACATTTTTTCCATTTTTTAGAGTACATTCAGCGTGTGTCAATTAAGTCAATTATTTAAAAAATAAATTGTAAATTATTTTACAATGGTTAAGATGAACAACCATAGTAATAAATGAAATGTAACAAGCTTCGATTCCCTGCAACTACATTTTTTTCCATTTTTTAGAGTACATTTAGCGTGTGTCACTTAAGTCCATTATTTAAAAAATAAATTGTAAATTATTTTAAAATGGTTAAGATGAACAACCGTAGTAATAAATGAAATGTAACAAGCTTCGATTCACAGCAACACATTTTTTTCCTTTTTTTAGGATACATTTAGCGTGTGTCACTTAAGATTCCACTACGGTTTGTTTCTCCACCGAGATTAAAAGGTTTACTGATAAATGAAAACAAAACTTATTATGTATTTCTTTCATAAGACGCCCTAATTGAACAAGTGAGCCAGAGACGGCCTAACCTTTACCTTCTTCATATCCATTCATTTGGAGCTCAAATATTTCTCAAATAAGGTACTCTTCAACATCTTCATTCCTTTTTTCTTGGTTTATGCTCAAATATTGACCGTCTTCATTCATTTGCTTCTTCAGCTTCGAAGTAAGGTACTCTTCAACATCTTCATTCCTTTTTTCTTGGTTTATGCTCAAATATTGACCGTCTTCATTCATTTGCTTCTTCAGCTTCGAAGTAAGGTTCTCTTCAACATCTTCATTCCTTTTTTCTTGGTTTATGCTCAAATATTGACCATCTTCATCATTCATTTGCTTCTCCAGCTTCGAAGTAAGGTTTTCTTCAACATCTTCATTCCTTTTTTCTTTGTTCATATTGTATATGCTCAAGTCAGAATGAGATGTTTCATATGCTTTACGTTTAGTATGAGAGTACATCTTCATTGATTTTTTCTTTGTTCATATTGTATATGCATATGCTTGAGTTTTTGGATTAGACTTTGGTGTGTCATTCACATTATTATACATGTATAAATTTCAGAAGTTGTAATGGATCGTAGTTGGATGAAAGCCAATAGATTAGATCCCATTTATGAGAACGGAGTTTGTGAATTCCTTGAATACGTTGATAAACATCTTCCCGACAATGATGGTATCTTTTATTGTCCTTGTGTTGTTTGCGCTAATATAAAAAAGGGTACAAAGAAAGAAATACACAATCACCTTTGTTGTGATGGTATATGTCAAAATTATATAATATGGACGTGGCATGGTGAGGTGGATAATAAGGAAAGTCGGGCGTCACAAAGTCAAAGAGTGGAGGAAGATAAATATATGGAAGATCACCTAGAGGATATGTTCTGTGATATTGGGGAATCTTCTTTTATGAATGCTCATATTTATGATAATTTATGTAGTGATAAAGACACCCCTTTATATAAGGGATGCACAGAGTTCACACGATTGTCAGCGGTGTTAAAGTTGTTTAATTTGAAGGCAAAGAATGGATGGTCGGATAAAAGTTTAACGGAATTACTTGAATTGTTACAACAAATGTTACCAGAAGATAACAAATTGCCGGATCGTTGCTATGAGGCCAAGGAGATATTGTGTCCACTGGGTCTGGAGTATATCAAGATAAATGCTTGCCCTAATGATTGCATATTATACCAGAAAGAGTATGAAGACTTGTTTCAATGTCCGAAATATGGTGTGTCGCGTTACAAGCTGAAGGCTAGCAATGGTGATGACAATGATCACTATGACAATGGTGGTAGGAAGCATCCTCCTGCTAAAGTGTTATTGTACTTGCCAATACTTTCACGATTAAAGAGACTTTTTGCTAATTCGAATGATGCAAAGAATCTTAGATGACATGCAGATGAAAGGATTCGTGATGGAAACATTCGCCATGTAGCTGATTCTTTGCAATGGAAGAAAATTGATTCGTTGTTTCTGGATTTTGGAGTCGAGCCAAGAAATCTTAGGCTTGGGCTTGCCACCGATGGAATGAACCCCTTTGGTAATATGAGCACTAATCATACTTCGTGGCCTGTTCTTCTCACTATTTACAACCTATCTCCTTGGTTGTGCATGAAGCGCAAGTATATACTGTTAAGTATGATGATTTCTGGACCACGACAACCTGTTAACGACATAGATGTTTATCTTAGTCCATTAATTGATGATTTACGACTCTTGTGGGATGAAGGCGTTGAAGTTGATGATGCATATTTTGGGGAAAAGTTTAATATGCGTGCAATGTTATTTTGCACAATTAACGACTTTCCGGCTTACGGTAACTTGGCGGGATACAGTGTCAAAGGACATAAAGCGTGTCCTATATGTGAAGATGATACTTGTTATCACCAACTTGAGTTTGGAAAAAAGACCGTTTACCTTGGGCATCAAAAATTTCTAAAACTGGGTCATCCTTATCGTAGATTGCGAAAGGCTTTTAATGGAGAGCAAGAGTTTGGTGAGGCTCCTAAACCTTTAACTGGGGATGAAGTTTATCAACGCCAGAAATACATTAATGTTGTTCTTGGGAAGAGAGAAAAAGAAAAAGGTGGGAAGAGAGAAAAAGAAAAAGGTGGGAAGAGAGGAAAAGAAAAAGGGGCAGTTGCAAAAAAATATATGGAAAAAGAGGTCCATCTTCTTTTATCTTCCATATTGGTCAAGTCTTGATGTTAGACATTGTCTTGATGTGATGCACGTGGAGAAAAATGTGTGTGATAGTTTGATTGGCACACTTCTAAACATTTCGGGCAAGACTAAAGATAGTAAGACTTCCCGTATTGATATGGAGAAGATGGGTATACGAAAACAGTTGGCTCCAATAGAGAAAGGAAAAAGAACTTATCTGCCTCCAGCATGTCACACTCTATCTAAAAAGGAAAAGAAGATGTTCTGCGAGTGTTTGCAAGGTATTAAAGTTCCGCAAGGTTACTCATCAAACATCAAGAAACTTGTATCAATGAAAGATCTCAAGTTAATTGGTTTAAAATCTCATGATTGTCATGTATTGATGCAACAAATTCTACCAGTGGCTATCCGTGGGATCCTTCCAAAAAATGTGAGAGTAACTATAACGAGACTGTGTTTATTCTTCAATGCCATATGTAATAAAGTTCTTGATTTCAAAAAATTGGATGAATTAGAAGATGAGGTTGCCATAATCTTGTGTCAATTGGAGATGTATTTTCCGCCATCATTTTTTGACATTATGGTTCACTTACTTGGTCATCTCGTAAGAGAAATCAGAATTTGTGGTCCAGTTTATTTAAGGTGGATATATCCAATAGAGCGATATATGAAGATCTTTAAAGGATATACGAAGAATCATCACCGACCGGAAGCTTCGATTGTTGAAGGGTACATCACAGAAGAAGCTGTTGAGTTTTGTACAAACTATTTGTCGGATGCAGATTCTATAGGAATTCCAAAGTCTCTTCATACTGACACAGACGGAAGAGGTATTCAAGGTCTAAATGTTAGGTCAATGGCTCGGGATGTAGTTATTCAATCACATTTCTATATATTGAATAATATAGATGAGGTTCAACCTTTCATAGATACTCACAAAAGACTTATGAAGAAAAAATATCCCAGAATGAATGACAAGTTATTGTTGATAGAGCATAATAATAGATTCATGGATTGGTTTAATAAAAGTGTATCTAATGATCCTAGTGCATCCGAGATACTTAGATGGTTGTCGTACGGGCCAAAATTTTGTGTCATTACCTGGAGTGCATACGACATTGGTCATTATACCTTTTATACAAAATCAAAAGATGATCGTAGTACAATGCAAAATAGTGGGGTTATGGTTGAAGCCGAATCGATGTATTTCTCTAGTTCGAAAGATAAGAATCCGGTATTGGCAACTACCACATTTTATGGTGTCATTGATGAGATTTGGGAGATTGATTATGTTATTTTCAAAGTGGCTTTATTTAAATGCAAGTGGGTTCCCAATAATAGTAATGGTGTAGACATTGATGACTTAGGATTCACCCGGGCCGACCTTGGCAAGGCATCTTTTAATACAGAACCATTCATCATGGCTTCTCAAGCAAACCAAGTTTTCTATGTTTCCGATCCATCAGACAAGTCGGGGAAATGGTCAATCATTCTCCAAGGAAAATACATTCCTCTTAGTGATGAAAGTCTTGATATTCTGTCCACACCTTCTTACGCAACACAAGTTCCTACCTCATATGATGAAGTTGATGGAGATGCTGTGCAAGCTATATGACTCGATCATGAAGAAGGCATATGGGAAAATTAACAAGTACGTAATTTATTATTTATTCATAATATATTAATTGTATGTTATAGTTTAGAAGTATTTTTACTAACAAGTATAATTATTTGAAATTATAGGTATTTTGAGTCCAGATACCAGGCCAGGAGACAAGACACCAAGAGACAAGATACCAATACACCAAGTTACAATTATGTGAAGTTATGTAATGTGTGTAAACTGTAATATGGTATATGTGATATTTTATTTATGTAGGTTGTTTGTTCTGATAAACTGTAATATGGTATATGTGATATTATGAATATGATACGATTAATATTATTATGAAAACATTATCACAAAATGTGAATTGTATTTTTCTGCTGTGCTGAGATATGGAGAACAATAATATAGGTAAAAAAATGGGATTAATTATAAAAGCAAGATCATATTTGTTAATTTTGCAGAAACTTTAACGATGGTTATATTTCATAACCGTTATAATATCTGGCGCACTGTCCAGGAAAAAATAAATATCAAAACAGCGCTGCTGGGAATCGAACCGAGGACAATTATATTTATTACAACGGTGTATTGTAAAACCGTTGTGATAGATAATGCACTTTCCTGTTTATTATAACGCCTACAAGGCCGTCGTTGTAAGTATCATATATACAACGACAATCTACATAACAACGCCCTCGCCCGCGTCATTATATGTCATTCCCAACCGTTGTTAAATGGGTTTTTCGTAGTAGTGTTTGCTCAACAGAATTTTCAGGCGTTTTGCCCTTTGAGATAATCAAACTTTCCATTGTGGAAACTTTTTGATGTCAAGTGCTTGTTCGCAAGTAAAAATGTTGGTTTTACAAATGATAATGTTAATGCCATGCATATGTCAGGTTTGATATCCAAGTATGTTCACTAAGATTATGACATATAGTGAATGGATCACCATTTAAAATGCTATGTCAATACTAGCACAAATGATAAGCGAATCTTTAAGAGTCAGTTTTGACGCGATTTTACCGTAGTATGCCTTCGAAATAAGCCCTGCTTCAGTTAGGTCTTTTGAGGGTTGTAACGTGGTATGTTTCATGGTTTAAGAAAGAAAGGATATAAGGCTCAAAAATGATTTTAACCCACCCATTCTCCTTGATATTCTCCAGTCCTACGTTCAGCTAGTTTGACGCAAGCGTTCACCTTTCAAAAAAAAAAGGATTTGAACGGTAGATGTGATGGTAGAGGAACCAACGAGGGTTTTGGAGTGGCAGCCACTCACCTTTTGTTTTTGTCACATGTGATCACACAAACTTGTTCTCATTGAGGATTTTTTCTCTTTGATTCTTTTTTTTGTTCTTTTTGTTTTCCCTAATTTTTGCGTAGACTGATTATTTTGAATTTGCAGTTTACCGAGATGCCCTAATTTTTGCCTAAGTCATTTGTTTTTGAGTTTTTGACTTAGCGGGCTTTTGTTTTTGTTTTTCTTTTTTTTTGCTTTTGTGATTTTGAACTTTTGTTTGAACAAAATCGTATGACATGTGTTTGTTTGATTTGTAAGGGTGAGTTGTGACTGCGTCGCTCCTTTGGTTGGTGAGGGATAACCGTCGCGGATCTGTGATTTTTCCGACCTCTTGCGAGGGATAGGATGTGGTTAATCCGCAGATGGGGTACTCCTCTTTTGAAATTTAAACGCATGGTCAAACTAACTCAAAACTACCCTGCCCCTGATTAAGATTGAGGGTTTTATGTGTACAGAAAGAAACTCCTACTTCAAGGTCCAAAGGGGTTGACTAGGGATTATCTTCCTTATACCTCCAATGTTTGGGGATTTGAACAAATGCCTTACATCGTCAGCAAGGTTTTATTCAAAAGCATACAAATAGTGATCTCATGTCTTTCGATTTCATCATTCTCTTTTTGATTTTACTTGATCAAATGTTTGATAATGATAAAAACTATGAGTGAACACGAATGAATTTATTCAAAAACATGCATATTCATTTCATTATTATTATCATCTGAAAAGAAACAAGTTTTACAAATGAACAGTGCTTGACAAACAAAAAGATTACAAATGGAAAAGATGGAATGACATGATAATTGCCGATATTGAGGAAGTGCTCTCAAGCTTGATCAATTATTTCAAGAGATGCTTTTGCAATATTGGCCCCTACACGGTCAAGGGATTTCCGTTCACCCACAATTTCTCATCTTGAACAGTTAAGTGCTTCTTGTCAATTAGCTGTTAGACTTTAGTTTTGAAAGCGTTCCTCAGTCGAATGCCTAGCCGACCCAGCATGATATCCGCATTGAACATTGGGATCATAACTGGATGGGAATGGTTTTGGAGGAGGATTTAGAGCTTTGAGAACCACCAACGAGTTCTGAACCAGATATAGGAGAAGTTGACTGTATGTCACATGAATTGGATCTAGAGGAGCATTCCTTCGTTCTAGATTGTTCCGGGGCTTGTGATGGTTTTGACGCTCTCGGCCTTGGGCATGCTGATTATGAGTCTAAGGATATTGTTGATATTGAGTTGAAGCAACATGCGAGAATGAATAGTACGGCGTAGGAGCCAGAGGTGCTTGAGGATGGATCTGCTGAGTAGCATATTACGGGAACACTAGGGCAAGGCGCATCAATCCTGGATTAACCGTCTGACCAAATTGGATCCCATACGGAGCATAGGGTGCCCCAGGATAAGAAAGTGGAGGTGTAACAGCAGAGGGTGCCCCAGGATAGGTAAAAGGCATTCCAGAGTTAACAAACTAAAAACCTTGGTAGGGGTATTGCCCAACAGGTTGAACAACTGGAGGAATCAGCACATGAGTATGAGGACCTCTATTCTTTACCTTAGCAGATGTTTTGGCAATCCCAGGTGCAGATTTCTGACGAGGCTTCTCTGTAAAGCAAAGCAACTTCTGATCGAGGAGCTTTTGGACTCTGTTCTTAAAGACGACACAGGCTTTTGTAGAGTGCCCCATATATCCAGCATGGTATCCATATATGGCATTAGGGTCATGCTTAGGATGATAAGGAAACTTGGCTGGCTCGATCTCTTTAGGAACAATTGCCCCAACATGAATCAGAATAGGCAATAGATACGTGTAAGTCATGGGAATTGGATCAAGGTGGGGACGTCTTCTTCCTTGATTGTTGTTCCCTTTGTTGATTTGCTTACGATGTTGTTCTGTTTGCGTCTAGTGGTATTCTGATTAGACAATGAGTGGACCAGCAGATTGCTTGCATCCGCATTCGTGATCTTATCCACCTTTTGTCCATTATGGGCTTGCTCATCAATCACAACCTGATCTGAGGAGTTCATTGTCATGCTATCCAGAAGTAGTTCCATAACCATGTTAACCTTGCCTCCCTTGCGCATTGTGTTCTCATACCCAACCTGTTCCATGATTCTTTGGATTTCGGCGTCGGAGAATCATTGTCTTTGGGCTGATGAAGGGAAGAAAGTGAGCTTTTTCTGGTTTGGATGTATGCAATGCAAATGTATGTATGCATATGTTATTCATGCAGATGGAATGCATATGAAACATGCAACACCCATTGATGCAAAGGTTAGATGATGCAAAACTTCAACATATATATGATGATGCAAAAACTCTGGTTCAAAAGTTCGGAATACATGATGATGCAATAACAATATGCAAAAATGTAAGTTAGAGATGCAACATCTTCTAGATAGTCTGTACATGTAATCCTATGTTGATGCAAAATCTGATGTGAATGAGAGAACAAAGGTATGAAGAGGCTTGTATTCCTGCAAAAACCCATATCCTGCTCACAGGTGTGATCTAGACTCAATAAGGTGGTCCCTAAAAAGGTCGCCCAAACCATAGGACTCAGAATGAAAACCCCCCGTTGTAGTGAATTCTTGCAGGACAGAAGTATTCTCAAGCGAATCACGATCTGGGATATGGCTCTCGTGGTAACCCAACGCGCAAAACGCAGGCCTCACGACTATCCACGTTCTAGCCTATATGTATGCTAAGCCCGATGTTAGGAATTTTCTCTCCAATAATATATACCCATCCCAACAACAGCAGAATATAGCAGATATCCAGAATATACAACATATGAATATTCAAAGCAGTAAAGAAATGCAGTAAATAAACATAAAGCAAGCTAAAGCATAAAGATAAAGCTAGTAAAGCACATAAAGATAAACACCCAAGAAAGCAAGAAAAAGCAAACAAAACTAGGCGAGACCCCAACTTGCAAGAGCAAGGACTCCCCAGCAGAATCGCCAGCTAAAGATGGGGAGTCCCAGCTAGCAAGGAAACAAACAAAGCGAGGCGAAGCTCAAGAGCAAGAACTCCCCAGCAGAGTCGCCAGCTGAAGATGGCTGGATTATACCTGAGTGAATCGCACACTCAAAGATACAACAGAGTCGCCACCGAACTTTATTTAGTCCCAGAGGACAAGGAAAATATCGGTAAAACCAAAGGGGAAGAGAAACGGGAACGGGGGTCGGTTATGCGAAAGGAAGGTACTAGCACCTTACGCATCCGTCGTACTCGACGAGAACCATTTCGCTTGCTTCTAGGCTTGGATGGGTTATCTATCTAAAGGCTTCTAGCTAAAAGAAAAGGAGAGAGAGGAGAAAAAGAAAGAAAGAAAATGCTCGCAGAGGATTAGGGCCCTCGTGCCTACGTACCCTCAAAGTGCAATGAGGAAATCAATGCGCCATAGTTCATGAAACCAGGGAAAAGAAAGGAGGAATGGAAGAAGGTGGAAGGGTACTCGCCAAGATCATCGCGCTCTCATTCCTACGTATCATACATTCGAATGAATGCAGAATCAGAGCTTCCGTAGTTCGTGGAACTAAGACGAGAAAGGAAAAGGAAAGTGGTGTCAAAACCAAGAGCGAAAGAAGTGGAGAAAATCCCGATGGGGATGCAAAAGAATCGGTGTCGAAACCAAGAAAATAGTGCAAAGGAAAATACAGTAATTGTGCTGAGGATAAAGTGCAAAAGTGGTGTCGAAACCAAGAAGATAAAGGAGAAAAAGAATAATAGAGACTCCACAGGGGAGTAAGAGAAGAAAGAATTGTGATGGGGATCAGAGGGTTAACGACCCTACTAGGGAGCAAACAAAAGTATGGTGTTAAAACCAAGAGAATAAGGAAACTCGGTATGTTAACTGACAGGCAGTGGTTAACCAAAGAGAAACAGAGTAAGACTCTGTGGGGAAAAGGGTTTGGTGTCAACAGATAGGCTGTGATGAACCAAAAGGAGAGAGTGTTGAACCAAGAGAAGGTTTTTGACTCTGAAGGGATTTCGGTATATTAACTGATAGACAGTGATTAACCGAAGAAGAAAAAGATTACAACTACGCGGGGAGAAAGGTTAACAGATAGATTGTGATAAACCAAAAGAACGGGTGTAGGACCAAGCGAAGGTTGTGACCCAAAGGATGGGTGTGGGACCAAACGAAGGTCGTGACACAAAGGACGGGTATGGGACCAAGCGAAGGTTATGACCCAAAGGACGGGTGTTGGACCAAGCGAAGGTCGTGACCCAAAGGACGGGTGTGGGACCAAGTGAAGGTCGTGACCCAAAGGACGGGTGTGGGACCAAGCGAAGGTTGTGACCCAAAGAAAGGGTGTGGAACCAAGCAAAGGTCGTGACCCAAAAGACGGGTGTGGGACCAAGCGAAGGTCGTGACCCAAAGGACGGGTGTGGGATCAAGCGAAGGTCGTGACCCAAAGGACAAGTGTGAAACCAAGCAAAGGTCGTGACCCAAAGAACGGGTGTGGGACCAAGCAAAGGTTATGACCCAAAGGACAGGTGTGGGACCAAGCGAAGGTCGTGACCCAAAGGACGGGTATGGGACCAAGAGAAGGTCATGACTCAAAGGACGGGTGTGGGACCAAGCAAAGGTCATGACCCAAAGAACGGGTGTGGGACCAATCGAAGGTCGTGACCCAAAGGACGGGTGTGGGACCAAGCGAAGGTCGTGACCCAAAGGACAAATGTAGGACCAAGTCAAGGTTATGACCCAAAGAACGTGTGTGGGACCAAGCGAAGATCGTGACCCAAAGAACGGGTGTGGGACCAAGCGAAGGTCGTGACCCAAAGAACTGGTGTGGGACCAAGCGAAGGTCATGACCCAAAGGACGAGTGTGGGACCAAGCGAAGGTCGTGACCCAAAGGACGAGTTTGGGACCAAACGAAGGTCGTGACCTAAAGAACGGGTGTGGGACCAAGTGAAGGTCGTGACCCAAACGACGGGTGTGGGAACAAGCGAAGGTCGTGACCTAAAGAACGGGTGTGGGACCAAGCGAAGGTTGTGACCTAAAGGACGGGTGTGGAACTAAGCGAAGGTCGTGACCCAAAAGACGGGTGTGGGACCAAGCGAAGGTCGTGACCCAAAGGACGGGTGTGGGACCAAGCGAAGGTCGTGACCCAAAGGACGGGTGTGGGACCTGGCGAAGGTCGTTACCCAAAAAATGGGTGTTGGACCAAGCGAAGGTCGTGACCCAAAGGACGGGTATGGGACCAAGTGAAGGTCATGACCCAAAGGACGGGTGTGGGACCAAGCGAAGGTTGTGACCCAAAGAACGGGTGTGGGAACAAGTTAAGGTCGTGACCCAAAGGACGGGTGTGGGACCAAGCGAGGGTCGTGACCCAAAGGACGGGTGTGGGACCAAGCGAAGGTCGTGACCCAAAAGAGTTCGGTGCACTGACTGAATAAATAGTACATGACCGAAGAAAGGATATTTAAACCAAAAGAAGGTTACTAACCCAAAGGTGTGAGTATTCGAACCAAGAGAAGGTTACTTACTCACAGGGGTGTTGGTTTTAACAGAAGAACTGTGATTAACTAAAAAATAATGAGTGATTAACCAAGAGAAGGTGATTAACTTAAGAGGAACTCAGTATTAACAGATAGACTATGATTAACTTAGAAGACGTGCAAATTGGTGTTTTAACTGACAGGCAGTGATTAACCAAACAAAGGGAGAAGAACCAAGAGAAGGTTGTGAACTCCGCAAGGGTTTCGACGTTTAACAGGAAGACTGTGTTTATCCGAAGAAAGAGTGCTATTGCAACTTGAAAACATGTCCTCCAAGCTGAATTTCGTTACTTAGAAAAAATCCAAAAACCCCAATTTGGAAACTTCGCTTGATTTTATGATTTCTCTTTATTACTCTTGATCAAACCTCATAATAACATGGATGATGACTTGAAATACCCAAATATGACCCAAGAACTCAAGAGTTGACTTTTGTAGGGCTTCAATTGACTTTTTGACCAGATGAATTCAATGCCTTCCCTATCCATTTCAAAAACCCTTGAAATGATTTGTGCTGAACCATGAGGCCTTTATGGATGGTTTGAGATGTATGAAGACCTTTGAATCTTATCTTGCTCAAGAAAATTATCATAAGTGGCCTTTGTCCAAAACCCTAGTTCAGAGCCATTAGGAGCTTGATTAGATGAATACCTTGAAACCAAAGAAACCCTAATCGCCAGATGATTAGGTGAACTTGTTGAGATGCTTTGATATGTATGTAACCTTTGTATTTTGGTTGATGTGATAATGTGATGAATTTGTGAGGATGCGATTAATCAGGCTTTGAAAACTTGAATATTCTTGCAACAAAAACACAGAGAAAAAAGTGCGAGTGCTTATGCCTAAGATGCGGATGCACATGCTTATAAAAAAAACAAAAAAGGAGGTCAAATTCTGGGTTACGACAACATTGTGCTGTCAGTTATTTATTTTGGTGTGACAACGTCATGGCTTTTGAAGTTTGTGATTGTTGTTCTGTTTCTAGCATGTGTGCCTCTGGATGTTAAGGATGTTTCTTCCTAAGAAACAATCTTGTCTTTTGAATAAGTAAGAATACTTATTGGTCTAAGCATATTGCTGAGGAAGCTGTTGCCCAAAATGAGCTGGATGTTAAAAGATTCCAATGTCAAACGCGATGTCATGACATTGTACTGTGACAAGCTGGTCACAATCAGTGTTTTCAAGAATTCTCTTCTATACAGCTGGACAATAGTGATATGACTGGTCAACATTCTATCTGGGGAGTTTTGGAAGGTTATATTAATGAAGAGTTATAACATCTTTAGTTTAGGAGGCATGAAACACGTTGTTTTTTGGGCATGCATATTTAAGGATAGCAATTTCAATGACATGGGAATTGTCATAGTCAAAGCTTGGGAGTAGAGAAAGAGGAACCTAGAAAGTGTGCACGGTTTCTAAGGATGATTTTATTTTCTTCCATAAACTCTCTCTTTAACTAGAGTGTCCTTGCTAACTAGGGTCATTATAATCTAGGTAACTCTCATTGTATTTAAAGGCCTAGCTATCTCACTGTCCTCTCAAGCAAGGTATCAACTGAGTAAATCTTCCAAAATGTTGCTGCTAAGAAGTTCTTTAGGGAAGTTCTATTTGGCCTTGGTCGTTGTGTTTTGTGGTTTGTGTCTTAGTTTCCATCTCTAGTTTTTTTGTGTGTGTCTTCCTTTGTTTGTTCTTCTTCTCTTTTGTTTTTTTCCTGTTAATTTTTAGCTAAAAAGGGGAGAAAAGAGTCTAGTCTTGTTGTGTTGTCTAGTCTTATTGTTGAATGTATGCAACATTGAGCTTGGGTGTCTGTCTTATCTCTGACTTCTACTGCTTCTTCTGCTGTAATGGTTTGCAGGATGTCCTACCAGATGTTCTATCATTTAGTCTGTGTTTGGGTTATGTGTTGATGTGTCTTGTGCCTTGTGTGCTGCTTCTGCTGTATGTGTTTCTAATGAGTATGGCTTCTGCCATATGTGTTTCTAATGTCTTGAACTCTATTAGTTCAAGGTTGTGGCCAGGTTGGTTTTCTTGTGCTAAGAGGAAAGAAGATTTATTCCTCCGTGACAAGGACCGGTTCTGTGGATTAAGGGGAGTAACTTGGATATACATGAAGATGCAGGTCATCTTCTTCCTCATGTACACAGTTTACATGTTTTTACATGTAACTTGTGTTGTGTGTATGTGGTTTTATTCCTCTCTCCAGGTTTATTGTGCAAAAGGAGTTTTAGCCAAAATTTGCCAAAGGGGGAGATTGAAGGTTCCATGGTTTTAGGATTGGCAAGATTTTTGCTAAAACATGGTTCATAGCAGATGTCCTGACAGATGTTGTAACATGTTGTGCCAGAACATCAGTTCTGGCTGTTTTAATTCTTGACAGATTTGATTTGATTCTGTGATATTCCTTTTGGAATTATCTCAGTAATTTTCGCAGGTCGAGAAGATTTCATCTGGAATAGGTTTTGTATCTCCAGCTGTACACAAGTTGCCAAAATTGGATGATGAGACAATTTAGGAAACATTGTGTTTGTTCCAAGATTTAAGGAGATTTTTTCTGCCTAATTGATGCAGCTCTCAGCGTGTGGATCAAGCTTGAATTGGGTGAAGATTATGAAGCCCATGGACTGCTGAAGAGTATTTAAAGAAGACCTAAACCTAATGTATTTTACGGTTTTCACTTTTGTTAAAACTAGGGGAAGTTTTAGAAACTTAGGTTTTGAGAGTCTCTTGTGTGTGACTTTGTAAGTCACCCTCTGTATCGTTTGATACATTGTGGTAGACAGATTGTTGATTGTATATTATTCTCTCTCTAGAGCTTTTAAGCAAATGAGTTGAGTATTGTTCTTGGTTGAAGATGTGAAGCAAAACCGAGTATTGTTTTTGGTCAAGAGTCTTGACCTATGTATTGTAGTAGAAAGAGGGTACATCTTTCTTTTTAGTTTCGCTCGGCATGATCATTGGGATTATAACTGCTTGTTAGGAAGGGAGAGAGGGATCTCATATCTAGATGGCGATTTCTAGGTAGAAGTAGCACAAGGTAGTGATTAGGCGAGAAGTTGTAAACAGGGGAGTTTAGCTTTGAACTAATGCTATCATAGTGGATTTTCTTCCTGGCTTGGATGCCCCTAGATGTAGGTGATGTTGTACTGAACTGAGTTACCAATTGATTGTGTTATTTATCATTATGCATTTATTTTTGCATAATTTTATAGTTTGATAAAATTGTTCTGTCAAGTCTGCAGTTGTCAAAACCTTTGTCATGACTTTGTACTCTGATGCTAAGACATCGGAATCACCATCATGTGTTGTATGTGCCAGAAATTTCAATCAAGATCAGTAGTTGCAAATATCTTGAGGTCATTGGCTCCAAAGTTCGGCCACGTGGTAGTAGCCATAGAAGATTCGAAAGTTTTGTCAACATTGACAAAGGAAGAGCTTCAAGGGACAATTGAATCTCATGAACAAAGAATGGCTAAAAGAGTTGCAAGCAAGTCGAAAGCTGATATGGCTTTGCAGGCGCAATCAACAAGAGAAAAGAAAGGAAAAGAGAAGTGGTTCAACAATAAACGTAAAGGAGGCTACAATAATTTGATTGGTCGAAATTAGCAAGAAGGAGGCTGGTCGAATCAGAGAAATTCCTCATACCAAAGAAACCAAAGAGCTGGTGTAGCAGGTAGAGGAAGAGGTGGTGGTCGAAAACTTAACAAAAGTCACATTCAGTGTTTTAATTGTCAGAAGTATGATCACTACTCTAGTGATTGTCCAGAAAATCAAAAGAACTAAGATAATGATGTAAAACTGGTAAAACATGAAGAAGAAGAGATATTGCTGATAGTCACAACAATAAATGAAGAAAGATTCCAGGACCAATGGTACTTGAACTCAAGATGCTCATCACACATGACTGGTAGAAAAGATTGGTTTGTCAACATAAAATCCTCAATGAAGAACATGGTGAAATTTGCCAATGACAACACTCTAGCAGCTGAAGGTATTGATGATGTTCTGATTATGAGGAAAGATGGCAAGAGGTCAGCAATTTCCAATGTATTATACATAT
Organism: Lathyrus tuberosus; assembly: GCA_022829125.1. NCBI lineage: Eukaryota > Viridiplantae > Streptophyta > Magnoliopsida > Fabales > Fabaceae > Lathyrus > Lathyrus tuberosus. The sequence continues at coordinate 7,793,430 of JALAZF010000103.1, forward strand.
CAGGCATGAAGAGTAATTTGCTCAGCATAGGGCAGTTGGTTGAAAAGAACTACAAGGTGTCAATCGAAGACAAGAAGATGAGAGTTCTCGACTCAAGAGGAATGTTAATCTTGAAGGCTCCCATGTCTCAAAATAAAACCTTCAGGATTGAACTTAATGTGATGGAACACAAGTGTCTTGCAACTACAACTAGCAGAGATGAATGGATATGGCACTATAGACTTGGCCATCTCAACTTCAAAGACATCAAAGATCTAAAGAGAAGAAATGTGGTTTCAGGGTTACCAGAAATTGACATTCTTAACGAAGTGCGTGAAGAATGTGTGCAGGCAAAGCAACACAAGAACAACTTCAACAAGGATGCAGGAAGCATGTCGAAGGCAGTTCTTGAAGTCATATACTTTGATGTATGTGGTCCTATCCAGGTGGATTCGATTGGAGGTAACATATAATTTGTCACTTTCATAGATGATTTTAGTTGAAAACTGTGGACTTACCTAATCAAGAAGAAAAGTGAAGTGATTGAGGTATTTGCCAAGTTTAAATTTATGGTTGAAAGACAAAGTGGTCGAAAGCTCAAGATTTTGAGGACTGATGGTGATGGAGAATATGTGTCGAAAGACTTCGGCAAATTATGTGAGAAAGAAGAGATTGTGCATGAGGTGGTGCCACCCCACACTCAACAGCAGAATGGAACTGCAGAAAGGAAGAATATAACATCATGCATATGGTGAGAAGAATGTTGAAAGACAAGCATCTACCTAAAGAATTACGGGGAGAAACTGTGTTGACTGCAACATACATACTGAATAAATGTCTGACGAAGAGTTATAAGGGGTTACGCCAGAAGAGTATTGGTCCGATATCAAGCCCAACTTGAGTCATCTGAAGGTATTTGGATCTATAGCATATAGACATGTGCCAGTTGAAAAAGAAACTTGATGACAAGTCGAGTCAAATGATCCTAATAAAATATTTTATTATTTTTCACTTAATATTTATAACTATTAGAATACATCATTAACTAACAAAGATATATGTGATAAAATTAGTATTCACTATCTTTCATTTATCTATTTTTTTAATTTATGTGAAATATTTAAATGTGACACATATTTTAAAGTAATATATTTCAGTCTAACGTTAATTAAAAAAAAAAAAAGAATATCACCTACATTGCTTGGAAAATCAGTGTCTTTAATTGGGGTATGTCCTGTGCCACGCCGAATGCAATAGTTGCATGACCACGTACTAGTACGGTTCTTTCATTCAGATTACTAACCGCTCTTGTCCAAGCCATAAACCAAATAGTAGTAATTAAAAAATCTTTCTGGACTTCAATGTTTATTATGTTTGTTGGCCAACTGTTGATATTAATTTTTCCCACTATGGATGTTTCCTTCGGAGAAGAAATTTTGCCCAACATAATAAATGAGGTTAATCAAAGAACAATAGTCATTCAACGTTCCTGATTTCCTTTTGCTTTGTTTTGTGCCATTTTCCTTTTCTAAGTTTGATTTGCAATCTTGTGTCATTGTCATTTCTCACTGAAAACCATTTCATTCTGTTTTAATTTTATATATTTTAAAACAATAATAATAACTATTTGAATGGTATCTTAATTTTATATAAAATTATATATATTTTAAGAAAGAGTAGTCCTAATAAGTACCATTAATTCGTTAAAAAAAGTGCCCTAAAAATTGTTAAGAAATTAAGGGAAAAAATATTTTTGTGTTGAAAATAGTTTTTATTTATTTTTTAATATTTTTTTATGTGTTTCAAAAACTGATTAATCAATTTTCAACATTTTATTACTATATTTGACTTCTTTCTTTTTATCCCTTATGTATAAAAATGAGTGATTTATTAGATCATTTTTTTATAAATTAATAAAATGAATAAGAAAAAGAGATGTATGAAAAAATCTTTGTCATATATAATTTTTGCACACTCATTCTTTGTCATATATAATTTTTGGCACATTTGAGTTTATTTTTTGCACACTCATTCTTTGTCATATATAATTTTTGAATGTATGAAAAAATTCCAAAAATATTAATTATTTTACCCATTTTCATTATGTTGAAAACTTGTTGTTTTATGTGATTTTTTTAGGACTTTTCATTGATGTTTCTTGAATTATTTCCTTGACCAAATGATTCATGAATGTTTGTGTGATCATGCTATGTCTTATAACATGTTTTAAATATTGTGCCTTTGTTGTTCACCTTGACCAAATGTGCCAAATTGTTACCATGTTCAAATGTTTCTTTCATGAAAACTTATTTGTCAAAAGCATGCTTATAATCTTGTATGCATGTGATTCCCTTTTAGGGTTAAGTTTTGTTTTCACTTGTGTGCTTATGATCCTTGTGATATTTGTTCATGTTTGTATACCATGACTTATATCTTGTGATATTCACCATGTTTTCAAGTATTTCCTTCATAAACTTCCACAATGTTAAACATGTCTATTTATCTTATGCTTTCCCTGTTATACACATGTCTTGATACCATGCTTAACCATATTTATATATTCACTTCATTCTTGGTATTATACTTGTTGAAGCATGATAATTTTTTTTTTTAGTTTCTCTTGACATTAATGTTTATATACACCATTATCTAAACCCTAATTCAAACTTAGGACTTTTAAACCATTTTATTTACAAACCATCAGCCTTCCCAAGAAATAGCCATTAATCTCTTGTAACTTTTAACATTTACAATCAACCTTGTCATAGAGATAGCCATTAATAACTCCTCCCTTTACAAACCTTTAACTCTTCATTCAAATCCTTTCATAAGAGATGGCCATTAATCTCTTCACCTTTACAATCAATCCTCACAAACTTTGCCTTCAAGCTTTTCCCCTTTGTTGTCATGGTTCTTAGAACCCTAACAACTCATAGTTCCACGAACGCTCTGATTTCTCAACATAATGAAAATGGGTAAAATAATTAATATTTTTGGGATTTTTTCATACATTCAAAAATTATATATGACAAAGAATGAGTGTGCAAAAAATAAACTCAAAATGATAAATAGGGCATGAGATATGATTAAAAGAAAATGGGAAAAAAATCCTAAAACAACAAGTGATAAAAAATAATGATTTTTGCTGCCACAAGAGCTTGAACACATGCACCTTGGCTCAAAGCTTAAAACTTTACCACTGAACCAAGTGACTTAACTTAACAAGGTAACACGTGCGTGCTATGATATATTAAGCAAACATGTAAAAAAATGAAAATAAAAATAACCAAAAGGGTTGAGGCGATGGGGATTCGTACCCCAGCCCTCACGCACGCTAACACTCACAAGCACACAAAATAACCATTATGGCGCAATGCCTATTCAAGATGTAATATGGATGCATCAAATTAAATAATAAAATAGGTTTGAAAATATGAAATGCGCGCCAGCTTCATCATCATCCTGAACTTCTTCCACCATTTTTAAAAGTCTGGAAAACCTATCTCTCTCAATACTTAATGAAATGAAAAGATGTTGTTCTGGACTGGGCAGGCGCTTGGCCCGCAGGAGGGCAAGACCCAATCCAGTCCAGCTCTTGGCAAGGCCCAATACCCATAAACTAGCCATTGGGCAGAAAATAGCCGTTGGGCACAATATGACCGTTGGGGACTTCCCCCTCACGCGCTTGACAGTTCACGCGACCAACTGCCTCCCCGAATTCTACGAAAGCAGTTGGACCAGGTCAAAGGGTCACGCGCCTGACCCTCCACCTGGCAGTCTCCCAGTGGTCGACCAGATATTTCGGTAACATGGGGGACCTTGGCCTCGCGCTGGAGGTTACTTCTATAAATACCTTCTCCCAAGAGAGGGTCAGGTTTGATCACTATTCAATACTCAAAATCACACATTAACGCTTTGTGCTTGCTTTCTCTCTTTTGCCCAAATACTTACTTTGGCATCGAAATACCTTGCAGGTACACCCCCTAATCTCATACAAGCATCATTGTCTGCCCTACGCGAAGGCCACGACGATCCAGTCTGATCACCTCAGATCAATGACGTCGTCTGTGGGAAACATTGCTTCCCCGTCTTTTTGATTCAAGATTCCTCATGTTTTTCACCTAAAAGACCAAAGCTCTCTCCAAACTTCATTTGATCATCATGGCCTCCAACAGTAACGATGATGCCCGTCAAGAACCTGCCGCCGCCGTTATCATTGATAACGTCGATCACCTCGTCCCCGGAGCTACTGTCCCGGATACAGACCATAGGGATGGAAGAACCGCCTTTCCTACCCCCGATGACGTGAAGCCGCGCACGTAGGCTGTTGGTCCCATCTTTGAGCCTATACCCGTCCCTCAAAAAGCGGACCCCAACACTGCTGCCCTCATTGCCTCTCTCAACAGGTCTAACTTCCCGGTCTTCCAACAGGGCGAGAAGATCAGCATACTCGAGCATGCTCTCCAGGAGCAACATCCTTCGCAGAAGCCTGACAGCCCCTCTCCACGCTTGCAGTCTTCTCCTCAGAAACATCGGCGAGACAGATCCAGGAGTCTCTCCCTCATCCAGAGACGTTCAAGATCGGAGGAACCCGATTCAGAAATTGCCAAAAGACGACATCGATCTCCTCTGTGGAGATCCAGACGTTCCCCTACCCTGAAGAGGACCAGACCTTCGAGGAACCATCATGAGCATCGCAAGTTACGCAGACACTCTCCTCGGCGCAGCAGAAGCCGCGGGCGCAGTAACTCCCCCTGCCGATCATCCAGCACGAGCAGTGAAGACGATGTCCATGGGCCTCTATCTCAGGAGATCATGGACACGCGCATACCTCGCGGACTGGAAAAGCCACCTCTTATGGCCACTTATGACGGGACCACCGACCCTGACGAGCATATAAAAAATATCGAAGCCATGCTCCATTATCATAACGTAAGCAGGGCTATTAAATGCAGGATATACCCCATCACTCTCAGGAAGGGGGCCATGACATGGTACAAGCAGCTTCCCCGAGGTTTGGTCACGTCCTGGAAGGATCTAAAGAACCAATTTGTCCTGGACTTTACTGTCTCCCGACGTCATCCCAAGTCGGAGGCCACGCTTAAAGCTATTATACAGGGCAAGGATGAGCCCTTGCATGCATACATCGAGCGTTTCAACAAGGAGGCTGTTGAGGTCCGTCCGACGGACTATATGAAGAAATATCTCCTAGAAAAAGGGTTGAGACCGAAGAGCAAATTCCGCAAGGCGGTGGGCATAGAGCCTCCTCGCATCCTGGCCAAATTACTCCGTAAAGCTCAATCGTATATACAATACGAGGAGAAAGAGGCAGCGTATAAGGCCCGGGACTCTAGGGATCAAGAGAGTTCCCGGGCAACAAAAAAAGATGAATCAGAGGCCCCCAGGCGTGATAAAGAGAGACGACGAGGCGATCGTCCTCGTGAAGGAAAGGGACCTGCTGGTCGTTTCACAGAATATACTCTGTTGACAGCTCCCCGCAAGCGCATTCTCTTCGAATGCATCAACACAGAGTTCAAGCAGGGAGGTGTCCGGTTCTCCAAGCCAACATCGTCTAAGGGTAACACATACAAGAGTAAATACTGCAGCTTCCATCGCAGCCACGACCACATGACCGAAGACTGCGTGCACCTGAAGGACGCCATTGAAATCCTCATCAAGGAGGGTCACCTAAAGAAATATACAAAGAAGGGTGAATCTTATCGACGAGAGACTTCGAAGACCAAGAAGGAAATAGAGTCTACGCTGCCCAGTCCTCCCCCTCAGGTCGCTATGTCCTTCATGCGGCTAGAGGGCTTCATCATTCCCGATCACATCAAGGATCCTCCTCAGATATCTGTGCACAACACCTGGGAGGCCTTCCCTACGACCATGGTCATCTCAAGTGGTGGATACAGCGAGCTCACAGTGGGGTCGGTCAAGAGAAAATTCTACCAGCTCATCGACTGCAGTCCCGACAAGCTATCCACACTCGAGAAAGTGCGGGGGCGTTCTCAGCCAATCACATTCTACCATGAGGAATTTCCCGGGGGCTCCCCAAATTCACACATTCCCCTGCTCATCAAGGCAAGACTTTCTAGTACTAATGTCCGGCGGATCCTGGTCGACCAATGCTGTTCGGTGGACATCATGTACACCAGTTTATTTAGAGCTTTGAAGCTAGACCAGAAGAACCTCTCAGCGTACGTTGGGTCAGATCTCCAAGGGTTCAACGGAGCTACTGCCAGACCTTGGAGGTATGTAGAGCTCCCCTTCATGTTCGGAGAAGAAGAAGCATCAAGGTCGATCGAAACGCAGTTTCTGGTGATTGACTATCCTTCACTGTACCAATGCATCCTGGGTAGACCCACCCTTGCAGAGCTGGTCACCGTCCCTTCAACCGTTCATCTCAAAATAAAGTATTACACGGAGAAGGGCCACGTCGTAACCTTGCACGGGGATATAGAAGCTGCGAGGAGATGTTTTGAAGTAGCTACCCGGGGACAAAGCTCAATCGGTGCAACTCCCAAGGCCGCCAAGCGGGAAAGGGAGGAAGTCCATCCAGGCGAGGAAAGCCAGCCTAACAAGAAGCCAACTCTCCTTATGCACATCATCGACCTCGACAGCCGGATTTCTGAAAAAGGCGAGTGTAACACCCCAAAATTTGCCCTCTTACTTTTAGCTAACTGGCTTATGTTTCTTTGCATTTCTTGCATTAGCATTTGTGCATGGCATTGGTTCTTAGCATGGGATCAAGGTGCTTGGTTCATCTCAAAGGAGTCTCAAGCCTCAAGGTGGTTTGAGGAGTTCATCATATCTTCATAAGGTCAAGAATGGCAAAGGATTTCAAGTGAATCTTTCCCTCCTAACCAGAGGGACCAATTAGGGTTTTGGTTTCAAAAGAGCTTCTTGAAGGGCTTTGTGGATTCAAGCATGCTCTCATGATTCCCATGTGCTCACAAACACTCATAGAGGAAGGCTTGGTTAGTGGTTCATTGTGGAAAATGTTCAGTGGATCAATTGCTTGTAGACCAAGAAAAGTCAACAGTGAGAGGGGAAGTCAATTGTGAAATTTTTAGGTTCTCTTCATGGTTTTCAAGGTCTCACATCCTCATATGGTCTTCAAGGGTCAAGATTCATGTCATTCACCAAGAATCAAGAGTTTGTGCAAAAGTTACTAAATTTGGAAAATGACCTATAATGAGAACTTTCCATTTTTGGCAGTTTTTCCACCACATTCAACTTGACCTTTCATCATCAAATAAGCTTCAAATGAATTTTTCTCCAACATGAAAGTTGAAGATATTTCTCTCCCATTTCCAAAGAGTACTAGATGGTTTCCATATCATTTGTGAAACTCAAGTTATGGTCAAAACAATGCAAGGTGCTTTTTAAGGTTTTTTACATGTACCACTTTTTCCACCTTTTGCATTTTGGTACAAATTGACTTGTAATTGGTTCTATTACTTCAAGTCACATTCTAATATCCAAGTACACTTCATTTGGCACAAGTTTGACCCTTGAATCAAGTCATTTCATGCCATGTACCTCACTTTCTTCACATAATACAATTTTCCAAGATGGATTGAATCTCACAAATTAAACCACTACAAAGCCCAAATCCAATTGAGATGTGATCAGCAAGGGAAGTGTGAGTGATTCATCATGAAAAGCATGAGCTTACACGTGTGGATTAGTGGGTTGATCACATTTTTCATTTTTGCAAAACCATTCAAAAGTCATTAATCAAGGGATTAACCAAAGTTTAATCATGATCAGAGGTCTAATGAGGTGTATATAAGCTAACTCACACGTCCAAAGCTAGGTCATGCACTCTCATTTGCTCAGATTTGAAATTTTCACTCTCACTTTCTCTCCTTCGAATCTCTCTTCTCACAAGGGTTTCTGAAGATTTCTTTCCATATTCTTGATCTACACACTCCCTAGAACAAGAATCAACCACTGATTGAAGCTCATACTGAGGTTTTGGCCATATACGAATTTGAGTTGCTTTTCATCAAATCTCAAGATCCAGCCTGATTCAAGCTTCTATTTGCATTTATTTTGCAAATAGAGCTCAAAAGAGGAAGATCTGCAACTTTTGGAAGGAGTTCTTGGTGTATTTCAAGCTCTACAGATCTCAGGTAAGCTTTCTTTTCATGGTCGTATAACTGGAATTTTAAGTGTGCATAATGATCTATGAAGTTCACTGATGATGCTGATCTATCTAGTTTTGAGTTTGGACGTGTAGATTGTTTGAATTTTGAGATTTAAGTTTTTAGATCCAAACTTATTTTGTTCGATTTGGCTTGTATGTTGGTTGTTTGTGAAAACTAATTGCATATCCATGATCCTTGAGAAATTTTGGTTTGAATGGTGCACTTGTTTGCAATTTCTGGAGAATTTTGATGTGCAGGTCACCGGAGGAGACGACCGGAGCTAGGGCTCCGACATCTGGTTCATTTTCAGGTCACCGGAGGTATTATTGGAGGAGACGTAATCTGGACCGTTGGTGGTCCAGATCTGAGGGCTCACGTGTTGCCACGCCTTTTAAAATCTGTGTTTATTTTATTGATTGTGTGTGTGATATTCCATGCTTCTTATCTTGTACCTTTAATCCTGGGCGTTGGTCTTGCATGATTTGATTTGATCTGATGCGTGTGATTAATCTGGTGGTTTGGATTGTGCCAACACATTAAAATTTCCATGTGCCTCTCACGTGTTATGTTTTAATTTTTGATTGTATTGTGTGTGCGCGTGAGCATGCTTATTACCATGTGCTTTCAATCTTGGCCTTTCATCTTGTGTACTTATTGTTTTGATTAACTAAATGCCATGCGTTGGATTGATCCAATGGTTTATGTGAGTCTAGATGGTTGACTGGATCCTTGTTTTTTTGTTTGCTTGCGCTTTGGGTTAGGTTGAGCCTCTGTTTGCTTTTTCCACCCCCCTGTTCAGCCCGTTCTATTGTCCAACGTGATTTTTATTGCTTGTTGCACCCCTGGCTTGTTTCTTTTTTCTTATTATTTTTTTTAATTGTTACATTTCCATTTTTAATTTTTTAAAATTAATTAAATGCATCCAAAAATCCCAAAAAAAATCATGAAGCATATTTAGGGTTTTATAAAATTTTGTCAAATTTTATTTTCCATTTTTATTTTATTTTTGTGCATCTGAATTAATTGTTTAATTAATTTCTTTTTGGATTATTTCATATATGCACACCCTGCCTTGTTAATTTTTGTTCTCATCATCTATACATGATTTGCATCTCATTCTTTTTGTATTTGTTAGAGGACATGTTGAGGTTCCTTAAAATATTTTTCTCATATTTTTAAACTCATTTCATATTGCATTTTAGTCCCTCTCTTTTGCATTTTGAATCATGTTTCCTATGTGATCTTTGCTTAATTGTTTGAGGTACTTAACTTGTGAATATTTGTGAGATCTTTTGACATCTGATTCGCTTCTGACTTAGGTCATTTGAGTTACAATTTCACAATTTTTGAATGTCATTTGATACATGTTTGATTATTTGTGCTTAAGTGGTTTATGCATGATTATCTCTTGACATCTCTTAACCCTAATTGTCTTGCCATGCCTATTTGCTTGAATTTCTTCTTGATTATTTGCATGTACATTTGATGTGATGTTAACCCCTGGTTGAGGTCCCTTGTGACCAAATTTTGCAATTTGTGGATCATATTTGAATCATGTTTGGATATGCTTAAGTGTTGGAACTTTGACTTCCCTTTTGTGGATTTTCTTTGGTGCATAATGCTTCATGTTTTGAATTACTTTTGCACACATGAGTTGTTGATGATGATATGATCTTGATTCTGACTTGCCTTCATCTTCATCTTACCTTTCTCATTTCATCTTAATATGAAGTTCATGAGTGCTTAATTGTGCATTTCATATAAGCATGCTTGCATTCTTTCATGTTTATCTTTGCATGCTTACTTGAGATGATTTTGCATGATCTTTGAGACATGTTTATTGATTTCAGTTGGATATTTTGATATGATGTGCTTTCTGCCCTATATTGTATCTCATCTTCTCCTTCTCATTCTTCTTCTTCTCTTTCACTCTCTTTCTCCTATGAATCTCAAGACTTGTTTAAGTCTTGGATTCTCTCCCTTTAGAGCTACCTAGTCCAACTTAATTTTTGATTAAGCTTGGAGTAGGATTAGCATTAGGTTTTAGGTAGTTGTCCTTCCTAAGCCTCACTAACCATAAGTCATCCATGCATGATAACATTAGGACTCTTAGTTTCCCTTTAGAGTTTCCTTTGCGTCTTCTCTCTTCTCATCTCAAAACTTCTTGAAAACACTTAATAAAGATAAAGTGTATTGCGCATGAGCCTTAAGCATGGGGAATGAGAAATGAGGGGCTTCCTCTCATCTTTCTAGAGTGCTTAGCGGGCGTTCTGTCTTGGGACGATTCGTTAAGTATTCGTCCCTGTGCCTTAGACTTTGGTGCAATGCAAGTTATGAACTAACTTAAAAAAAACACTTCTGTCTAAAAAAACACAAAAAACAAATTCAAATCTTTTTATCCTTCGGGATTGTTTGGTTCCAGACCATTTTTCAGAAAAGAGCACGTTACCTTCCGTCTGAGTCGCAAACAGGCATCGACCCTAATTGCCGGACGCGAATCTAACGTCGCTCATAAAAAACACTTACCCATCCGTGGTCGTACCCACGAACTACATTAGCTCTGATTCCTCTCTCTCGTCCGATTGAGGATATGTAGGCACAAGACAGCGATTGTATTGGCGAGCAACCTTCCCCCACAGTTCCCGTCCGAACTACATTGGCTCTGACTTTCCCATTGCACTGAGGGAGTATGTAGGCCTAGGGCATCGAATATGTCCTACCGAGTTCGTCTTAGTCACCCCCATCCCCGTTTTCTTTTGTTCAGCCATAGATAGTAGGACAGCTCACCCTCCGTTTAGACAACAAGCATGGATCCCATCGAGTATGATGGATGCGTGGGGTGCTAACACCTTCCCCTCGCATAACCAACTCCCGAACCCAGACTATGGTTGCGATGACCATGTCTTTCCCCCTTTCTCTTCAGGTTTATGCAGTGTTTCCTTTCCCTCTCTCGGGATAAATACACATTACTGGCGACTCTGTGTCTTCTGCGCCACTCTCGCATTTGTACCGTTGGATGCGAATCTTTTGGGAGCGACAACTGGGGACTCTGCTGGGGACTCTGGTTGACCTCTTGCTGGTCCATCCCCTTTAGCGAGTCGATCCTAGCGCTTGTTTGTTGTTTTCGTTGGGTGTTTATTTGTTGTGATTTATTATGTTGTATATTACTGTTTTACAGCTTTTACTGCATTGCATTTCATTTTATTACTGTCATACTGGATATTGCTGTGCTGTGCTGGCTGGTTTCTGTTTGGCAGGTTGGGTTGTTTTGAGAGATAAGCCCAATACCCAGGCTTGAGTACACCCTAGAACTAGAGTGGAGAGTAGTGGGACCTACGTGCCCGCTTGGTACGTTTATGTGTTCACGAAATTCACAACCAGACGAGGCTATCTTGGGACGCATTCTGACGTGTGTGTCTTCCGCATGTTAGGGTGTTGATCTAGAGAGCTGTCGACTCTGGTGACCGTTTCTCCGATACCTCAGTTGCGCCTCTCCTCCCGAGATGTGATAGTGGCAGACCACGTTCCGTGGCAAACCCATTGCACATTCTCGATCCGAGGACCCAATGCTGAGGGACTCACATAGGATGACCTTATTTTTGAGGGGAATCAGTTGAGGCCTCCTCGATTGATGATGATGCCAAACCAGAAATGGTGAACGTATCATTATTTCTCGACCTGAGAGCCCGGGATATTGAGGATCCTCGCCTTTCTAGAACCCTCATGAGAGATGGGATGGGTGTTTGCAGGCTTGCAGGTAACCGAAACCTTCAACCTACCCGGTTTTCTGGAATTCTCATCAGGGCTTGATTATCTGGGTTTCTGGTTATCTCAGTGGTTCGGTATTCTAGAATTTTGGTTTTCTGGGTTGTGGTTCTCGTTCAGTTAACAGCACAGCACATCCAGCAGTGGTGCCTTGATCCCATGCTTGCATGTGCATATCATTTTTCTTGCATTCTAACATGTTTGACATTTTTCAGGGCTTGCATCTTACTCTTGATTCCGGTTTTCCGAGGTTGCCTTAGCATGGATGTCCAGAGAAAGAAGACTGTTGCTTATTCATTCCCATACCCGACCTTGACGTTGATTCATAAGCTGATTAATATGGCTGGTCTCGAAGTTCGTACAGAGTTTGGTGGAGAGTATGGGAGACTTCTGAAGTTTGTCTACAATATCTCCAAGTATGAGAAGGATGCCATTCACACACTTCTTCAGTTCTATGATCCGTCTTTGCGTTGCTTCACTTTTCCAGACTATATCTTGGCTCCAACGTTGGAGGAGTTCTCATTTATTTTGGGAATCCCCATCAGGCATGACATAGTTTTCTTTTCTGAGGAACGCCCTGGGATAAAAGAAATGGCCACTGCTCTTCATATTGGTGAATCCGTTCTGAGTAGTAATATTGTGGAGAAGCAAGGAGCTAAGGGTTTCTTATTGAAGTTCTTGTTTGATCAAGCTTGCATACATGTTAAAGAGAAGAATTGGACTGCTTTCCAAGCCATTCTGGCTATGTGCATCTATGGGATTGTCCTGTTTCCCAATGTTCCTGATCTGGTGGATATGCATGCTGTCAGAATCTTCATTTCAAAGAATCCTATACCTACCTTGCTAGGTGATGTGTATCACTCAGTCCACTACAAGAATGAAAATAGGCGTGGAAACACTGTGAGTTATTGTGCACCGCTCTTATCTACTTGGTTTCTGAGTCATCTCCCCGAAGCTGGCGCTTTTGTTGACACGAGAGATTCTCTGAAGTGGTCAAAGAGGTTAATGGGCTTGACTGCTGACAACATTGTTTGGTTCAACCATGACTTGCTAGGGATGGAGATTATTTGCAAGTGCGGAGAATTCCCTAATGTACCCTTGATAGGGAGAAGAGGTGGAATTAATTATAATCCTTCCCTTGTTATCAGGAAGTTTCAGGAATTCAGTTCTCTTCTGTTGTTAAAACTGGAATCAAGAGATAAATCGCATTGATAATGTTCATACATGTTTGCATTTGCATTTGCATGATCATTTTTGCATAACAGGTTTATCTCTGGTCTTCTTATGTTCTCCTTTCTTCAGTTAGGATTAATTAACCAGCTCATCGGTATTCTACCAGGCTTAATCAAAGCAGAGTGATGGAGCAAATTTAAGCTGAGTTAAGGGAGATGCAAGGCCAGATGGGGCAATTTATGGGGAATATGCAAAATCTCATGCAAGACCAGAAGATGCTGAGGGAGGAGGTCAACCGGATGAAGACTCAGATGGGCTTAGTCATGGAAATTTTGAATAAGGTGTTAAAGAAGGAAAACAATCCTGTGCTCGCATCCACAACAGAAATCCTTACTCCTCTCATCTCTTTGGGGTCTTTTCTAGATCATGGAGTGTCTCGTGAATCCCCTCCACAATCTGAAGTTTCTGAGCTTTCTCCTCGGCAATCACTTACTGCTCCCCAAGAGGATCCTAAGTCAGAGAGGCCTAAGAGGAAGTTTGATCCCATTCCAATGCCGTATGCGCGGTTGCTTTCTTATTTGCTCGAGCTCAAACTGGTCGAACGTGTTAGTTTGGGACCTCTTTCCACAAAGATTCCTCTGGGACCCAATGCTAATGCTAGGTGTGACTTCCATTCTGGGGCACCTGGTCACAATGTTGAGAATTGTACAAGGTTCAAGCATAAGGTCCAAGAACTCATTGATTCAGGGGCAATCAAGTTCTCATCAGAAGTGGAGACTCCTTCCCTCTTTGCAGGATCCACCTCATGTCATGGACTTTCTCCACAAATTTTTGCTGCAGAAGTTCTACGTCAGCAACCTTTGTTTGTGCCTCAGCCAAGTGTGGAAAGGAAAGTGCAAGCGCAGGTGAAGCGTCCAAATCAGCATCGACAGCAGAATTATCAGCAGCAGGGGAAACCGAGACCAAGAAGGCCCAAGAGGATATTTGATCCTATTCCTATCCCTTATAGTCAGTTGTTTGCTCGTTTGCTCAAGAACTCTCTGATTCAAACGAGGAGTACCACGCCGGTACCGTACCCTATTCCTCCGGATTATGACATGAACGCTAGCTGTGAGTTCCATTCGGGAACGTTTAGGCACACAATTGATGACTGTAATGCGTTCCAACACAAGGTGCAAGATTTGATTGACTCAAAGGTCATCACCCCAGATGGTACCCCCTTTGGATTGAAGCTTCTTTGTCAGAGTAAGCACCAGATTGCAAGAGCGTCATCAGAAGCAATAAGTCCAGACGGAGTCAAGCCTTCCTCTATGTGGCAATCATCAACTTCCTTTACTGCATTTTCATATGTAGCTTTCATTTGTTTGTTTAAATATTGTCTACATGTAAGAACTTGTTTGTGTTTGAATGTGGATTTTAATGCAATGATGTGTTGTTCCTGAAGTATCTTACTTTTATGCACTCATGTCATGTTTATATGCACTGCAATACTATCTTTCTTGCCTAGACTCTTGGAGGGAGGATGACGAAATAAGAACGCAGATTTCTAATGGTACGCTTTTGGATAAAACCCTGTTAAGGATGTACAAGCATTGTTTCCAATTCACAAACACTGGAGAATTAAGGAGATAGACCTTTGTCAACCCCTTTGAGCCTAGTAGTAGGAGTTCTTTCTGAAAATGAAAAACCCTCAATTTTAACCCAGGGGCAGGGTAGGCGTCAGTTAGTTTGACCAAGTGTTCAACTTTCAGAAGGAGTGTACATCTGAGGATCCATTACCTTCCATTCCACTATCAAGAGGTCAAGAGGTGTAGAACCACAATGGTTACTCCTCACCAACCGAAGAGTGAAACAGTCACAGCCCTTTCAAACAAGTCAGGCAAAACGGTGTCACACGACTTGTTCAAAAAAAAAAAGAAAAAAGAGAAAAAGAAAAAGCCTGCTAAGTCGAAAAACTTGAAAGCAAGTGACTTAGGCAAAAGTTAAGGCATCCTACTGGACTTCAAAATTGAAAACTCAAAAGAGTCAGTCCAGGCCAAAATTAGGGAACAAAAAGCAAAAGAATGAGAAATCCTCGATAAGAACAAAGTTGTGTGACTATAGACACAAAAGACAAAAAGGGGCGACTGTTAGTCCAAAACCTCGTCAGGTGTCGAATCACCAGTTGCATGGATTCCCTAGAAATCGGGAAACCTTTTGAGAGACGAGCGCTTGTATCAAATTAGCTGAACATAGGACTGGAGAATATCATGAAGAGTGGGTGGGTACCAATAAACTTTGAGCCATAAATCCTTTTTTCTCAAACCGCGAACCAGGCCACGCTACAACCCTTAAAAGTCCTAATTGAAACGGGGTTTAGTCTGAAGGCGTACTTCAACGAGATAGCGTTCTTGACTCCCATGAGTTGTGCTAATAAGATTTTTGTTGGTGTTGCATGTGCGTATTGTTTTCCTTTCAAAAATAAGTGTCGTAACTCAGTTGTGTGACATATTTTCAATAAGGACTTCAGGATTAACATATGTGTTGCATTTGAATAATCATTCTCAGAATAAACATTTTCTGCTTGCATACATTTGTTTGACATCAAAGAAGCTTACACGATGAACATCAGTCGAGAAGCTTAAACTGGCCAAGTTGAGGTGCCTGAGACTCCAGAGGACATGTTGCTGAAAGTTTATGTGGGAAAAAGGCGTTCCCAGCCATTTGTGTTGAGATGTAACCAATCTGGGACAATCACACCGAGAAATCTCTTCAAAATGTAGCCAAGCTGGGGCATTCATATTGAGAAAATTTCTTCGAACTGGGGCAATTATGTCGAGATCCAATAAATCTCTCCACAAGCGTGTAAATTGGGGCAATCACGTCGAGATTCAGTAAATCTCTCGAAGACTAGTCGGTCAGAGACAAATGTACTACAAGGCTTGTACTGGGGTAGGTCACTTCAAGGGCGCGAGAGGCTTGTTTCCCTGCAGAACATAGTCAATCAATAGCACCTCTGCAAGGTTCAGAATACTGTGGCAGAACATTTCAGGTCATTACGAACCCTCTCGAGGTGGTTTACTTCATGAATCATGAAGTATGGGACAGTTATGTACAGACCGGATACATCTCTAAGAGTTTGAAGACCCTGGGGCATTGTTGAACACCAGGTTTTCTGTAAAATCCTCTTAAGATGATTGCTTCAAGTAGACCCTGTGGTCTAGGGCAAGGTGGAGAGTTAAAGGAGCTATGTTTCGCTCTTGACAATCAATATGCAGAAACTTGAAGCACTGAGTTGTTCCCAGTGTGGGACTTTTGGAGTCTTTTCCCTCCAGCAAAGAGCCAGAGGGTATCTTTTTCCAGCAAGGTGTGGGAATTATTATTCTTCCTCAAGCAGAGAACTGTCCTATCTTCGAAAAGGGCTTTTATGAAGGTTTCTTATCTCTAGCAGTACAGATGGAATCCTCACTCTCAGCAAGGTAAGACGATAAAATATCGTCAAGAAGACGATGAGGAGTCAGAGTGTTCTCTTCCTCAACGGTCAGATTTAGTCATCTCAAGTAATTCAAAGTCCAATCTTCATTGGTACCTCCCCAGTAGAGTTGCTCTCTTCAACTTTAAAGTCTTATCATCCTCAGCAGTTTATTACTCTCCCCAATAGAGTTGCTCCCCAACTTTGAAGTCTGATCGTCATCAGCAGTTTGCTACTCTCCCCAGTCAGAGTATCGAGGATCGTCTTCCCCAGATGAGTATAAAGAAGTAATTCCCCAAGCGGAGCCGTTGAGGTTCGTCCCCCTCAGCAGGGTATAAGAGGTTTACCCCCAGCTAGAGTTGTGAGTTGGCTCATTTTTCCTCAGTAGGTAGCCAGAAACTGTCATTTCTACAGCCTCTTCTGCAAGAGATTGATGAAGCATCTTCTTTGATCAAAGATGGTGTTTCCTCACAGAGTATGGGGCAGTCGTTTTTTTTCCTCAGCTAATCAGGAAACATGGTTTTATCCCCTAGCAGAGTGGATGTTGACAACTACTATTTTCCAAGCAGATGTGTCGATGAGGATCGTCCCCCTCAGCAGGATATAAGAGGATCGTCCCCCTCAGCAGGAGTACAGAGGATTGTATACCCAGCCAAAGTTGTGTTTGGATTATTATTCCCCAGCAAGAATTCAGAAGTTGATTTCTCTAAGGTGGATGTTGTTGTATCTCCAGCAGGAGATTCGTGGACAAAGATGTTATTATCCCCACAGAGTCCCGGGGTCTGCTTTCCTCAGTTGGTTAGAAAGTATAGTCTCACCGACAACGGTTTGATCTAATCCCCAGTAGGTTGAGGGTAAAGTTATTTCCCTGGTAGTAGATTAAGCTCACCGACATCCCCAAGCAGAGTCTGGTGGTGAATGGTATCCCCAGCAGGTCTTGAGTCCAATCGTGTTTGGCAGACGTCAAATCCAAGTTCTGAAGTATTTGGTGATCCCCGGCGGAGGAGTTTCCATCTTCAGTATTCATCTCCCTCCCCAGCTGAGTGGGTATCCTATCAGAGTTTTGTCCATCTCCAACAGAGTTGTTGATCTATCCATCCCCAACGGAGTGGGTTTTCTCTCGGAGCTTTCATCTCCATCAGAATTTATGATCAGTGTCTTTCTCAGCAGAGTCTCTTATTTCGGAGAAATTTTATTTTTGTCGTCCCCAGTGGAGTTTGCCTTCGCCTTCAGCATTTATTTTGTTGAGGCACCTCTTTTGCATTGCATAAGCATTCTTGCATGTCATCCTCCCAAACGCGTAGCATTTCCATCTCGTATGGAGCATTACGGCAAAATTCAAACATATGCATTCGAAGCATAAGCCAGGTTTGATTTCCATACCAGTTCCTTTCCCTAGCAGAAAGGGACATGATTCAAGAGATGTTGTTTAACATGACACCGCAACTAGTGGATTCGTTCTTCTTGTTGGTCCTTCCTACACTCCCCTGCAGAGTTGTCCGTTTAGATTTCTCTTCCCCAGCGGATTCATCTTTGTAGATCTGTTGATTCTACTTATTTCAGGTTTGAAAGTCCATCTTTTCGAGTTCGCCTTCGACCTTCTTCTTTTATCCCAACTATTGGTTGGTATCTTTTCTTGGTTATCCCAACTATTGGTTGGTACCCTTCTTTTATCCCATCTATTGGTTGGTATCTTTTCTTGGTTATCCCAACTATTAGTTGGTACCCTTCTTTTATCCCAACTATTGGTTGGTATCTTTTCTTGGTTATCCCAACTATTGGTTGGTACCCTTCTTTTATCCCAACTATTGGTTGGTATCTTTTCTTGGTTATCCCAACTATTGGTTGGTACCCTTCTTTTATCCCAACTATTGGTTGGTATCTTTTCTTGGTTATCCCAACTATTGGTTGGTACCCTTCTTTTATCCCAACTATTGGTTGGTATCTTTTCTTGGTTATCCCAACTATTGGTTGGTACCCTTCTTTTATCCCAACTATTGGTTGGTATCGTTTCTTGGTTATCCCAACTATTGGTTGGTACCCTTCTTTTATCCCAACTATTGGTTGGTATCTTTTCTTGGTTATCCCAACTATTGGTTGGTACACTTCTTTTATCCCAACTATTGGTTGGTATCTTTTCTTGGTTATCCCAACTATTGGTTGGTACCCTTCTTTTATCCTAACTATTGGTTGGTATCTTTTCTTGGTTATCCCAACTATTGGTTGGTACCCTTCTTTTATCCCAACTATTGGTTGGTATCTTTTCTTGGTTATCCCAACTATTGGTTGGTACCCTTCTTTTATCCCAACTATTGGTTGGTATCTTTTCTTGGTTATCCCAACTATTGGTTGATACCCTTCTTTTATCCCAACTATTGGTTGGTATCTTTCTTGATTATCCCAACTATTGGTTGGTACCCTTCTTTTATCCCGACTATTGGTTGGTATCTTTTCTTGGTTATCCCAACTATTGTTTGGTACCCTTCTTTTATCCCAACTATTGGTTGGTATCTTTTCTTGGTTATCCCAACTATTGGTTGGTACCCTTCTTTTATCCCAACTATTGGTGGGTATCTTTTCTTGGTTATCCCAACTATTGGTTGGTACCCTTCTTTTATCCCAACTATTGGTTGGTATCTTTTCTTGGTTATCCCAACTATTGGTTGGTACCCTTCTTTTATCCCAACTATTGGTTGGTATCTTTTCTTGGTTATCCCAACTATTGGTTGGTACCCTTCTTTTATCCCAACTATTGGTTGGTATCTTTTCTTGGTTATCCCAACTATTGGTTGGTACCCTTCTTTTATCCCAACTATTGGTTGGTATCTTTTCTTGGTTATCCCAACTATTGGTTGGTACCCTTCTTTTATCCCAACTATTGGTTGGTATCTTTTCTTGGTTATCCCAACTATTGGTTGGTACCCTTCTTTTATCCCAACTATTGGTTGGTATCTTTTCTTGGTTATCCCAACTATTGGTTGATACCCTTCTTTTATCCCAACTATTGGTTGGTATCTTTCTTGATTATCCCAACTATTGGTCGGTACCCTTCTTTTATCCCGACTATTGGTTGGTATCTTTTCTTGGTTATCCCAACTATAGGTTGGTACCCTTCTTTTATCCCAACTATTGGTTGGTATCTTTTCTTGGTTATCCCAACTATTGGTTGGTACCCTTCTTTTATCCCAACTATTGGTTGGTATCTTTTCTTGGTTATCCCAACTATTGGTTGTACCCTTCTTTTATCCCAACTATTGGTTGGTATCTTTTCTTGGTTATCCCAACTATAGGTTGGTACCCTTCTTTTATCCCAACTATTGGTTGGTATCTTTTCTTGGTTATCCCAACTATTGCTGGTACCCTTCTTTTATCCCAACTATTGGTTGGTATCTTTTCTTGGTTATCCCAACTATTGGTTGGTACCTTTCTTTTATCCCAACTATTGGTTGGTATCTTTTCTTGGTTATCCCAACTATTGGTTGGTACCCTTCTTTTATCCCAACTATTGGTGGGTATCTTTTCTTGGTTATCCCAACTATTGGTTGGTACCCTTCTTTTATCCCAACTATTGGTTGGTATCTTTTCTTGGTTATCCCAACTATTGGTTGGTACCCTTCTTTTATCCCAACTATTGGTTGGTATCCTTTCTTGGTTATCCCAACTATTGGTTGGTACCCTTCTTTTATCCCAACTATTGGTTGGTATCTTTTCTTGGTTATCCCAACTATTGGTTGGTACCATTCTTTTATCCCAACTATTGGTTGGTATCTTTTCTTGGTTATCCCAACTATTGGTTGGTACCCTTCTTTTATCCCAACTATTGGTTGGTATCTTTTCTTGGTTATCCCATCTATTGGTTGGTACCCTTCTTTTATCCCAACTATTGGTTGGTATCTTTTCTTGGTTATCCCAACTATAGGTTGGTACCCTTCTTTTATCCCAACTATTGGTTGGTATCTTTTCTTGGTTATCCCAACTATTGGTTGGTACCCTTCTTTTATCCCAACTATTGGTTGGTATCTTTTCTTGGTTATCCCAACTATTGGTTGGTACCCTTCTTTTATCCCAACTATTGGTTGGTATCTTTTCTTGGTTATCCTAACTATTGGTTGGTACCCTTCTTTTATCCCAACTATTGGTTGGTATCTTTTCTTGGTTATCCCAACTATTGGTTGGTACCCTTCTTTTATCCCAACTATTGGTTGGTATCTTTTCTTGGTTATCCCAACTATTGGTTGGTACCCTTCTTTTATCCTAACTATTGGTTGGTATCTTTTCTTGGTTATCCCAACTATTGGTTGGTACCCTTCTTTTATCCCAACTATTGGTTGGTATCTTTTCTTGGTTATCCCAACTATTGGTTGGTACCCTTCTTTTATCCCAACTATTGGTTGGTATCTTTTCTTGGTTATCCCAACTATTGGTTGGTACCCTTCTTTTATCCCAACTATTGGTTGGTATCTTTTCTTGGTTATCCCAACTATTGGTTGGTACCCTTCTTTTATCCCAACTATTGGATGGTATCTTTTCTTGGTTATCCCAACTATTGGTTGGTACCCTTCTTTTATCCCAACTATTGGTTGGTATCTTTTCTTGGTTATCCCAACTATTGGTTGGTACCCTTCTTTTATCCCAACTATTGGTTGGTATCTTTTCTTGGTTATCGCAACTATTGGTTGGTACCCTTCTTTTATCCCAACTATTGGTTGGTATCTTTTCTTGGTTATCCCAACTATTGGTTGGTACCATTCTTTTATCCCAACTATTGGTTGGTATCTTTTCTTGGTTATCCCAACTATTGGTTGGTACCCTTCTTTTATCCCAACTATTGGTTGGTATGTTTTCTTGGTTATCCCAACTATTGGTTGGTACCCTTCTCTTATCCCAACTATTGGTTGGTATCTTGTCTTGGTTATCCCAACTATTGGTTGGTACCCTTCTTTTATCCCAACTATTGGTTGGTATTTTTTCTTGGTTATCCCAACTATTGGTTGGTACCCTTCTTTTATCCCAACTTGTGGTTGGTATCTTTTCTTGGTTATCCCAACTATTGGTTGGTACCCTTCTTTTATCCCAACTATTGGTTGGTATCTTTTCTTGGTTATCCCAACTATTGGTTGGTACCCTTCTTTTATCCCAACTATTGGTTGGTACCCTTCTTTCATCCCAACTATTGGTTGGTATCTACTGTGTCTAAGTCCACTTTCGGTTGTCAAACACTTACCTGTGATCCCCACATGTTGCAAATTTCCAGGTACTTTTTTGTATTCAATCACCTTCTACCTTGAATGTCTAATAGTCGTTGCTATCACCCTTTCAGGTCCACGTTGATTGAATAGGGGCAGCTGTAACACCCCATAATTTACCCTCTTACTTTTAGCTAACTGACTTATGTTTCTTTGCATTTCTTGCATTAGCATTTGTGCATGGTATTGGTTCTTAGCATGGGATCAAGGTGGTTGGTTCATCTCAAAGGAGTCTCAAGCCTCAAGGTGGTTTGAGGAGTTCATCATATCTTCATAAGGTCAAGAATGGCAAAGGATTTCAAGTGAATCTTTCCCTCCTAACCAGAGGGACCAATTAGGGTTTTGGTTTCAAAAGGGCTTCTTGAAGGGCTTTGTGGATTCAAGCATGCTCTCATGATTCCCATTTGCTCACAAACACTCATAGAGGAAGGCTTGGTTAGTGGCTCATTGTGGAAGATGTTCAGTGGATCAATTGCTTGTAGACCAAGAAAAGTCAACAGTGAGAGGGGAAGTCAACTGTGGAATTTTTAGGTTCTCTTCAGGGTTTTCAAGGTCTCACATCCTCATATGGTCTTCAAGGGTCAAGATTCATGTCATTCACCAAGAATCAAGAGTTTGTGCAAAAGTTACTAAATTTGGAAAATGACCTATAATGAGAACTTTCCATTTTTGGCAGTTTTTCCACCACATTCAACTTGACCTTTCATCATCAAGGAAGCTTCAAGTGAATTTTCCTCCAACATGAAAGTTGAAGATCTTTCTCGCCCATTTCCAAAGAGTACTAGATGGTTTCCATATCATTTGTGAAACTCAAGTTATGGTCAAAACAATGCAAGGTGCTTTTTAAGGTATTTTACATGTACCACTTTTTCCACCTTTTGCATTTTGGTACAAATTGACTTGTAATTGGTTCTATTGCTTCAAGTCACATTCTAATATCCAAGTACACTTCATTTGGCACAAGTTTGGCCCTTGAATCAAGTCATTTCATGCCATGTACCTCACTTTCTTCACATAATACAATTTTGCAAGATGGATTGAATCTCACAAATTAAACCACTACAAAGCCCAAATCCAATTGAGATTTGATCAGCAAGGGAAGTGTGAGTGATTCATCATGAAAAGCATGAGCTTACACATTTGGATTAGTGGGTTGATCACATTTTTCATTTTTGCAAAACCATTCAAAAGTCATTAATCAAGGGATTAACCAAACTTTAATCATGATCAGAGGTCTAATGAGGTGTATATAAGCTAACTCACACGTCCAAAGCTAGGTCATGCACTCTCATTTGCTCAGATTTGAAATTTTCACTCTCACTTTCTCTCCTTCGAATCTCTCTTCTCACAAGGGTTTCTGAAGATTTCTTTCCATATTCTTGACCTACACACTCCATAGAACAAGAATCAACCACTGATTGACGCTCATACTGAGGTTTTGGCCATATACGAATTTGAGTTGCTCTTCATCAAATCTCAAGATCCAGCCAGATTCAAGCTTCTATTTGCAAATAGAACTCAAAAGAGGAAGATCTGCAACTTTTGGAAGGAGTTATTGGTGTATTTCAAGCTCTACAGATCTTAGGTAAGCTTGCTTTTCATGGTCGTATAACTGGAATTTTAAGTGTGCATGATGATCTATGAAGTTCACTGATGATGCTGATCTATCTTGTTTTGAGTTTGGACGTGTAGATTGTTTGAATTTTGAGATTTAAGTTTTTAGATCCAAACTTATTTTGTTCGATTTGGCTTGTATGTTGGTTGTTTGTGAAAACTAATTGCATATCCATGATCCTTGTGAAATTCTGGTATGAATGGTGCACTTGTTTGCAATTTCTGGAGAATTTTGATGTGCAAGTCGCCGGAGGAGACGACCGGAGCTAGGGCTCCGGCGTCTGGTTCATTTTCAGGTCACCGGAGGTTTTATTGGAGGAGACGTAATCTGGACCGTTGGTGGTCCAGATCTGAGGGCTCACGTGTTGCCACGCCTTTTAAAATCTATGTTTATTTTATTGATTGTGTGTGTGATATTCCATGCTTCTTATCTTGTACCTTTAATCCTGGGTGTTGGTCTTGCATGATTTGATTTTGGTTGATTTGATCTGATGCGTGTGATTAATCTGGTGGTTTGGATTGTGCCAACACAGTAAAATTTCCATGTGCCTCTCACGTGTTATGTTTTAATTTCTGATTGTGTTGTGTGTGCGCGTGAGCATGCTTATTACCATGTGCTTTCAATCTTGGCCTTTCATCTTGTGTACTTATTATTTTGATTAACTGAATGCCATGCGTTGGATTGATCCACTGGTTTATGTGAGTCCAGATGGTTGACTAGATCCTTGTTTTTTTGTATGCTTGCGCTTTGGGTTGGGTTGGGCCTCTGTTTGCTTTTTCCACCCCCTGTTCAGCCCATTCTATTTTCCAACGTGATTTTTATTGCTTGTTGCACCCCTGGCTTGTTTCTTTTTTCTTTTTATTTTTTTCAATTGTTGCATTTCCATTTTTAATTTTTTAAAATTAATTAAATGCACCCAAAAATCCCAAAAAAATTCATGAAGCATATTTAGGGTTTTATAAAATTTTGGCAAATTTTATTATCCATTTTTATTTTATTTTTGTGCATCTGAATTAATTGTTTAATTAATTTCTTTTTGGATTATTTCATATATGCACACCCTGCCTTGTTAATTTTTGTTCTCATCATCTATACATGATTTGCATCTCATTCTTTTTGAATTTGTTAGAGGGCATGTTGAGGTTCCTAAAAATATTTTTCTCATATTTTTAAACTCATTTCATATTGCATTTTAGTCCCTCTCTTTTGCATTTTGAATCATGTTTCCTATGTGATCTTTGTTTAATTGTTTGAGGTACTTAACTTGTGAATATTTGTGAGATCTTTTGACATGTGATTAGCTTCTGACTTAGGTCATTTGAGTTTTAATTTCACAATTTTTGAATGTCATTTGATACATGTTTGATTATTTGTCCTTAAGTGGTTTATGCATGATTATCTCTTGACATCTCTTAACCCTAATTGTCTTGCCATGCCTATTTGCTTGAATTTCTTCTTGATTATTTGCATGTGCATTTGATGTGATGTTAACCCCTGGTTGAGGTCCCTTGTGACCAAAGTTTGCAATTTGTGGATCATATTTGAATCATGTTTGGATATGCTTAAGTGTTGGAACTTTGACTTCCCTTTTGTGGATTTTCTTTGGTGCATAATGCTTCATGTTTTGAATTACTTTTGCACACATGAGTTGTTGATGATGATATGATCTTGATTCTGACTTGCTTTCATCTTCATCTTACCTTTCTCATTTCATCTTAATATGAAGTTCATGAGTGCTTAATTGTGCATTTCATATAAGTATGCTTGCATTCTTTCATGTTTATCTTTGCATGCTTACTTGAGATGATTTTGCATGATCTTTGAGACATGTTTATTGATTTGAGTTGGATATTTTGATATGATGTGCTTGCTGCCCTATATTGTATCTCATCTTCTCTTTCTCATTCTTCTTCTTCTCTTTCACTCTCTTTCTCCCATGAATCTCAAGACTTGTTTAAGTCTTGGATTCTCTCCCTTTAGAGCTACCTAGTCCAACTTAATTTTTGATTAAGCTTGGAGTAGGATTAGCATTAGGTTTTAGGTAGTTGTCCTTCCTAAGCCTCACTAACCATAGGTCATCCATGCATGATAACATTATGACTCTTAGTTTCCCTTTAGAGTTTCCTTTGCGTCTTCTCTCTTCTTATCTCAAAACTTCTTGAAAACACTTAATAAGGATAAAGTGTATTGCGCACGAGCCTTAAGCGTGGGGAATGAGAAATGAGGGGCTTCCTCTCATCTTTCTAGAGTGCTTAGCGGGAGTCCTGTCTTGGGACGATTCGTTAAGTATTCGTCCCTGTGCCCTAGACTTTGGTGCAATGCAAGTTATGAACTAACTTAAAAAAAAACACTTCTGTTTAAAAAAACACAAAAACAAATTCAAATCTTTTTATCCTTCGAGATTGTTTGGTTCTAGACCATTTTCAGAAAAGAGCACGTTACCTTCCGTCTGAGTCGCAAACAGCCATCGACCATAACTGCTGGACGCGAATCTAACATCGCTCATAAAAAACACTTACCCATCCGTGGTCGTACCCACGAACTACATTAGCTCTGATTCCTCTCTCTCATCTGATTGAGGATATGTAGGCACAAGACAACGATTGTCTTGGCGAGCAACCTTCCCCCACAGTTCCCATCCGAGCTACATTGACTCTGACTTTCCCATTGCACTGAGGGAGTACGCAGGCCTAAGGCATCGAATATGTCCTACCGAGTCCGTCTTAGTCACCCCCATCCCCGTTTTCTTTTGTTCAGCCATAGATAGTAGGACAGCTCACCCTCCGTTTAGACAACAAGCGTGGATCCCATCGAGTACGATGGATGCGTGGGGTACTAACACCTTCCCCTCGCATAACCGACTCCCGAACCCGGACTATGGTTGCGATGACCATGTCTTTCCCCCTTTCTCTTCAGGTTTATGCAATGTTTCCTTTCCCTCTCTCGGGATAAATACACATTGTTGGCGACTCTGTGTCTTCTGCGTCACTCTCGCGTTTGTACCATTGGATGCGAATCTTTCGGGAGCGACAGTGAGGACTGTGGTGAAGGCACATCAACAGGGATAGGCAATTCCTCTGCAATGACCATCATGCGCCCTATGCCAAATGGGGAGTTCGAGGTTATCACCTTCGAGGCCAACCCAAAAATAGGAGTGAAGATAGGCGCAGGGCTGCGGGACGAGGTAAAGCAGCAGTTGAAGACATGCCTGGTCGACAATGCTGATTTGTTTGCATGGAGCGTTGTGGACATGCTCGGCCTGGACCCTTAGACCACATGCCATCAATTGACCATTGACCCAACTGCTCAAGCTGTCGCACAACGGAGGTACAAGCAATCCAATGAGAAGTCACAGGCTACCGAAACACTTATACAAGACCTCTTAGAGGAAAAATTTATCTCGGAGGCCAGGTATACAACCTGGCAGTCCAATATTGTACTTGTCAAGAAACATAGTGGAAAGTGGCGCATGTGCATTGATTATACTGATCTCAACCGGGCTTGCCCGAAGGATGCTTATCCTTTGACTAGCATAGATAAGCTCGTAGACAATTCTGCAGGTCTCAAGCTCTTGTCCTTCATGGACGCTTATTCGGGGTACAATCAAATCCCCATGGCCAAAAAGGACAAGAAATATACCGCGTTCATGACCTCGTCGGGGAACTATTACTACAACGTAATGCCCTTTGGTCTAAAGAACGCTGGGGCCACATACCAGCGCATGTTGAACAGAGTCTTCCGATCAAAAATCGGAGACATACTCGAAGTTTACATGGACGACATGATCGTGAAGTCCCACGAGGAATTCGATCACACGATCCACTTGTAAAAGGTCTTCGACCAAGCGAGAAAACGCAAAATGCGTTTTAACCCAGAAAAATGTACCTTCGGCGTGCGGGCAGGGAAATTCCTCGGCTTATACCTCACCGAGAGGGGGATAGAGGCCAACCCTGACAAATGTCGTGCGTTCACTGAATTTCCCACACCAAGGTCGAAGAAGTCCATACAATCCCTTAACGGGATGCTCGCGTCACTTTCTCGCTTCGTGGCTAAGTCCGCCCAACACGCTCTGCCCTTCTTTAAACTCCTCAGAAAGGAGGCAACATTCGAGTGGACTGAGGAATGCGAGCAAGCTCTGGTCCACCTTAAGCAAGCCTTGTCCGAACCCCCCGTGCTTTCATGACCAGAGTGCGGGGAGACATTGTACCTGTACATCTCCGTCACCAGCGAAGCCATTAGCGCCGCACTCATTCATGAAACAAATGACGAGCAAAAACCCATTTACTTCACGAGCAAGGCCTTACAAGGGCAAGAAGTCAGATACGTGCAGATAGAGAAGGTCACCCTCGCCCTCGTCAACACCGCAAGGAGATTGAGGCATTACTTCTTGGCCCACACCATAGTGGTGCGAACGGACCAGCCCATAAGACAGCTACTTTGTCGACCAGACATGACCGACAGAATGCTCAAGTGGTCCTTGGAGCTGTCTGAATTTGACATCCACTACAAGGGCAGGAAGGCCCTCAAGGCACAAGTCCTGGCCGATTTCGTGGCAGAGATGACACTGCCATCGTCCCTGCCAAGCAGAACGCATAAATGGACCATCTACGTGGACGGAGCATCCAGTTCCACGGGTAGTGGCGCATGCATCATCCTCGAGAACGAAGAGGGAATCCTAATTGAAGTGTCTTTAGTCATATCCTTCCTTACGTCTAACAACCAAGCTGAGTACGAAGCTTTCCTCGCAGGCTTACGGCTGGCGGAAGACTTGGGCGCCAAAGAGGTAAAAATCTCCACCGATTCCTGACTTTTAGCATCGCAAGTACGGGGAGAGTATCAGGCTAAAAATGTCCAGCTGGTCGAGTATTTAACACTGGTGATGAAAAGAATTACTAAGTTCGACGAGTGGGAAGTCCAGCACATCCCTCGCGAACGAAACACACGGACAGGTATCGTATCGAAACTGGCTAGCACTAGAAAGAAATGGGGTAATAAATTCGTCGTACAAGAGATACTCGCCTGACCAAGTATTAAGAAACCATCAGTGCTGCTCGACGTTAATGCCATTGGAGACAGCAGCTGCAGGATGACCCTAGTGTACAATTACCTCACCACAGGGGAATTTCCTGAGGACAGCAAGGAGGCCAGCGTGACTAAACGAAGAGCCTGCTCGTACGTGCTCATCGAAGACAAGCTCGATCGACGGGGATTCTCCATTCCACTCCTGAAATGTGTTGAGGAGGACAAGGTCCCCGAAATTCTCCAGGAAAATCATGAGGGCATCAACGCGCAACACTTGGGAGGGAGATCATTGGCACGAAAGGCCCTGCGGGCAGGATACTATTGGTCAACCATGCAACACGATGCTAAGGAGCATGTCCAAAAATGTGACCGATGCCAGCGCCACGGGGACATGCACTTGGCGCCCCCTAACGAGTTGAAGACCCTGTCCTCGCCTTGGCCCTTTTCCTGGTGGGGGAAGGATATACTCGACCCCTTCATAATGGGGTCGTACCAAAGCAAATTTTTGATTGTGGCCGTCGATTACTTCACAAAGTGGGTCGAAGCCAAAGCTCTCGCCAAGATCACAACCTTCAACATACTTCGTTTCTACAAAAGAAACGTCCTCGCACGATTCGGGGTGCCCCAGGCCCTTGTGACGGACAATGGAACTCAATTTACGGACAGGAAGTTCCAAGACTTCGTCGCCAAACTAGGCACGAAGCAATACTTCACTTCCGTAGAGCATCCCCAGACTAACGGACAAGCGGAGGCCACGAACAGGGTAATCCTTCGAGGTCTGAAACGAAGGCTAGGCAAAGCCAAGAAGAGATTGGTCGAGGAGCTACACAGCATGCTCTAGGCCTATAGAACGATCCCACACTCCACCACTGGGGAAACTCCTTTCTGACTAGATTACGGAACCGAGACGGTGATACCGGTGGAGATCCGAGAGCCTTCCAGAAGAACAGAAGCTCCTCTCGACGAGGAGATGAACGACGAGGCTTTGAGAAAATAGCTCGACCTGGTTAAAGGAATACGGTCAGAGGCAGCTCTCCGTGAGGCTTCGCTAAAACAAAAGATAACCTTGCGCCACGACATTAAAGTCATAAAGCGCGATTTTCCCGTTGGCAGCTTGGTCCTACGCAGAAACCAAAAGGATCCGCGCGAGGGTAATTTGGCCGCAAACTGGGAAGGACCTTATAGGGTCAAGTCAAAAACAGGCACTGGAGCCTACTACCTAGAAACTCTGGACGGAGAATCATTTGCTCGACCATGAAACGCTGAAAAGCTCAAACAATATTATAGTTATGACCAACCACTAGGTTGGACTAACTGCCGATGACATCACCCCCAACGGGGAGACGACTTGGCCACATGACCGTACCCCGGTGCAAGCACGATCCCTCACCTTACAACGCCGACCAGTTTCTACTTATAGGACGAGCAGACTCTGTGCACAGCAGGGATACCTCAATCGAGCTCCGCCGTTGCCGCACCAACAAGGCAGGACACCCAGCTCGCGATAGGAATAGTCCAAGCCTATGGGATTAGTACCTCAACTGAGATCCTAGTCCCATCACCGGCGAAACTACTTCGCCTCCTCGACGAGTCTCCCAACTGTCGAGCATAACAAACACAAGTCGAGCAAAACATCCATACTTAGCATTCAAACGTTAAAAGCATACACAAATAAATGCAACGAACACAATGCTAAACGCAAAATATTTATATAATTTTGGCTACAAGGCTAGAATAAGTCAATATTACAAGAAAAGGGTTGTGCCCGACAAAAGGTTGCAAATAAAAAGGCACGTAGGCCTACAAGATACAAAGTACAAATTAAAAAAAAAACTAAGCTGCATCGCCGGGAACCTCCGGGGGAACCAACTCACCGTTGACAACCACATTAAGAACGTCCATCCTCTCAGTCAGCAGCTGGACGTCGGAGTTGAGGGCTTTCAACTGATCCAAGGCAGTGTTGAAAACAAACTCAGCAGGCCCCTAAATTAGCCTGCTCAAGAAGACGAATCCTCTTGATCAGATCCTTCCGCGTCTTCAAAGCCTTCTTGTCGTCGGTCTCATCCTGACTGACCACCGACGATCCCTCCAGCTCGGCTATCCTCGCCTTCAGACGGGCATTCTCATCATTCACTTTGGTCACCTCCCCCTTCATCTGGGTGACTTCCTTCTAAAGTTCAATCTTGGCCTCCAGGTTGCCTTGAAGCTTCTTCAGATCGTTGTAAATCTCTGCATTCTCCAGCTCCAGGTCGCTGATCTTAGCTTTCCCCCTCTTAAGGTCTGCTAGCGGAACCATCTCCACATCCCCAAGGGCCAACGCCGCCTCTAGTACTCTGATCATAGCAGCTACGTCCTGGCAATGAAGCTTCCTCCGCACTTAAGGGTCGGCGGACAAGATGTTCGATGCCTCGAGTTCAGGGAAAACAACAGAGTTGTCCCCTTCAAAAAATTTCCCTTGGAGGTAGCACGGAGGCAATACAAATTTCTCCCCGACGAAACCTCCTGAACAACCAGCCCGCGAAGAGCCAACATTGTCCCGTTTCCTCTTATGGGTCGTGTCTGGGGTTGGAGGGTTTAAGGTTGTCCCTGGGATGGAGCTAGTGCTGCCTACGAACTTTTCTAATGTTACTTGCTGCTTGGCAGCACCGGCCTTCGGCATGGCCCCTTCTTCAGATTCTTGGTCGCGGCAGACCTCATCAGGCACTCCCTCATGTCTGCCATTTTCCCTGCATACACAAAAGACGAGGTCAGCAATTTAAACAAGAATTAAAAACACGGGCAAAGAAACTAGTTATACCGAGGAGCTCGAACGCAACATCGTCGGTTTCGCACTCAAGGAGGGCCCTAGTGTTAATATAACGAGTCGCCCAAGCAGGCTCTTCGTCCTCCCCAAGCAACTCTTTGCCATCCCTGTCCACCACAAAGGCAGGGCTGAAAGTCTCCACGTAAGCATGCAGAACCCGATAAGACTCCTTGTCCCCTTCACAGAGCTGCTCGTGCTTGACGAGAAACTGATCGGTCCTATATCTGAAATGGGTATACACCCACTCCAAAGGGAACTTGGACATAACTTTCTCAACTTGCTGACCATCAACTTCCACGGCCTTGAGCGTAGAAATTGACCTCTTAGCCGCCTCAGAGACAGGTTTCACGACCAAAAATCTGTCTTTGAAATTTTGGATAGATTCTAAGTACGGCCAGAAGAGCCTGCTCTGCTGCTTGAATGACACCCAACTCTGCTTCAGGCACGCTGTACTCCGTTGAATTTGGAAGATGCAGAAGAAAAGGTCCACGGTCTCCCCGACTCGCAGATAACGGCAGACTAACTCGAAGGCCCTAATGAACGCCAGTGCGTTGGGGTGGAGTTGAACCGGGCACAACTCTAAATGGCAGAAGATAGCCTCCTGAAAATCGGTGAAGGGCAGGCGATACCTTGCCTCCACAAAGGAAAAATCATACATGGGGATTCGCATCCCCGGATACACCGAACATATTTGGTCATTTTCTGTCGAGCAGATAGCTCTCCAATGCACGGGCGCACCCTCAGCCCGGTCCTCAAGGTAGGGGAACTCCCGGGCTTCCTCTTCAGTAAATGTCGACCTCGTCGACATGGGTTTCTGGGAAATCCACTTGAGGTCCCTCTCGGCTACTTAGACGTTGGCATAGTCTAAGGGCTGCTCCGCCTCCTCGTACGCAGCCCCAACATTGGGCACGACCCCTTCGCGTTGGTCAGCCATTTCACCTGAAAAGCAGAGGAAGAAAAAGTGAATTCGACGACAAAGATCAAATCCACCCTTCCACCACTAATCAAGTGAAAGGGCGAGGAATAAGTCGAGGATAACCTCGAGCCCTAGTCGACCACGATAGAATGCGGCGATGTCACTTCCCCTCACAATTGGGACGAGTCTCTGCGACTCTACGTAGACTCTATGAGGAGGAGCTTACTCGACAAAATAAGCTTGTCACACGAAAGCCAAAGTTTCACGTCGAACATGCCTAATGCCCGACTACAAACCTAAAACTAATCCTAACCAGAATCTAGAAAGATCTACACAAGCCTATGTAACATTCATGGACATTCATCCAATGTTCTTCGTGTTCTTCACGAATTCTCCAGAAATTCATGTGTTCATCAAAGAACACATGAACATTCAACCGAAAAATTCATGCAGATTTCCAGAAATGAAGAACACCATAGGAATTGCAGAGGGACATGAATAACTTACTTGGTAAATCAAAGGTAGAAGATGAAGATCACGGACTAGGCTTTGAAGATCGACGGTGGCAGAGAAACTCCAGTGAGAGCACAAGTTGCAGAGCGAAGAGGTTTGGGGAGAAGAATTTGAGTGAAGTGTTCAAATGAATCCTCTCTCCCCCCCTTTTATAAGCACATCCTTTCTTGGGAAGCGCAAAGGCCATCATAGCCTGGGCCTTTTGGCCTGACAGGATTTGAATGCACCACCACGTGTCAGAAAGGGAATCTTCGTTTGGCATTCCCAAAGCTAGACGTTACATTCACCAAGTCTTCTGCTATCCTGCGAGCACATATTCCTCGACAATACGTGCATCTCATGTCCTCGTCAGGGCTCGTCGACATAAAAATGCCACTTCAGTGGGCACACTTCCTAAACCTGGTCGACATAAAAACGTCATTTCTGCGAGCATGTCCTCGCTTACGAAAGACTTGTCGGGCAGGCCAAGAGCCAATGTCGACCACCTCGACATTAGAACAGGCCAGAGGCATGCCCCCGAACACTATCATTCAAGGCAACTGTCCACGACACTATCTCAAGTCATCACTCTTCCTCAGAGCAAAGACATGGGGGGCTCCTGTTCTGGGCTGGGTAGGCGCTTGGCCCACAAGAGGGCAAGGCCCAATCCAGGCCAGCTCTTGGCAAGGCCTAATAGCCATAAACTAGCCGTTCGGCAGAAAATAACCGTTGGGAACAATATGACCGTTGGGGACTTCCCCCTCACGTGCTTGACAGTTCACGCGACCAACTGCCTCCCCGAATTCCACAGAAGCAGTTGGACCAGGTCAAAGGGTCACACGCCTGATCCTCCACCTGGCAGTCTCCCAGTGCTCGACCAGATATTTTGGCCACATGGGGAACCTTGGCCCCGCGCTGGGGGTTACTTCTATAAATACCTTCTCCAATGAGAGGATCAGGTTTGATCACTATTCAATACCCAAAATCACACCTTAACGCTTTGTGCTCGCTTTCTCTCTTTTGCCCAAATACTTACTTTGGCATCGGAGTTCCTTGCAGGTACACCCCATTCTCTCATACAAGCATCATTATCTACCCTACGCGAAGGCCACGATGATCCAGTCTGATCACCTCAGATCAGATGTAAACATGAAATTTGTTCAGAATTTAATGAGGATTATGATGGTACCATTTGATTTCATTTATTTTCAACACATAACAAGTAATCAGGCATGAACCAGAAGGAACCCTAAAATGAAAATGCAAAATGAAATTATATATGCTACTGATACAAAGCAATTGATATAGGGGAAATGATCACCACATCATAACAAACATGTTTGTAGCTCAAATGATTAACAAAGATGCATGAATCATAGAGTTTGAGAAAAAAAACAACTTACCTTCCAAGTGAAAATCGAGTTTCTACTTAGTGGTGTTCTAGTTGCAATTTAATGATCCTCAAATCTTCCTTGACCTCCAAGGAACATGTTGATGT
This sequence comes from Lathyrus tuberosus, assembly GCA_022829125.1. Lineage (NCBI taxonomy): Eukaryota > Viridiplantae > Streptophyta > Magnoliopsida > Fabales > Fabaceae > Lathyrus > Lathyrus tuberosus. The sequence continues at coordinate 7,827,546 of JALAZF010000103.1, forward strand.
GTTAACATTTGAATTATTCTGAGACCTTCTGGAACTTCTTGACCAAATCAATATGCAGTTTGAAGCAAGTGAGATATGGTGTAATTGTTCAACCTGTTACAGAAGTGTTTAAATGGTTTGGATCACTTCTATTAAGTATATATAAGGTGTTTGGATGCTTAGATTGAATGGAAAGTGTTTGCAATGAAGAATTCGAAAGTTCTTGCAAGTTGTGCAATAATGGTGATATTAAAATACAACTTCTGGTTATGGATGGTTTGGTGATGTTTAGAGTGTTTCACAAGTTTAGGTAAGTGGTATGAGATGTGTTTGAAGTGTTGGAATGAAGGTTTAGTGTCTGGTTTGTGAAATTCAAGTTTTCACTTTGATGGATTTTAAAATTTTACAAGAATATGTGATTTTGATATGAAGAGCTATTTTGTGAGGTTTTGGTCTATTGTTGTGTGTTCTAATTGATCATAAATGACCTCTATTTATAGAAAAACAAATTAGTTTTTTTGGAGAAAAAGTTTTGGATCAAGATGCATCATATTAACCAATGGTTAATGACGTGTTTCTTAACTTGAATGCCAATGTACAAGTAGCTTTATTTCTAATAATGATCAAATTTTTTACCATTTGGACCATCATCATTTAGATTGCAACTTAGTCTTGATGTTTAAACCAAAGTCTTGACTTGGTGGATAAGTTTCTTGACTAATTAGCTTTTTCACTTAATGCACCAAAACAAAACTTAAGTTCATGCATTGGGATGAGTTTTTCCACTATGCAAAGAGATAGAACTTTGACAAATTTGGTACTATCTTGAAGATCTCATGGGATACTACAAGATTTTTGTTGATCTTGTGCAGAGATAAAGCTTGCAAAGTGATCTCGAACCTGTTTGACACAAGAATCTGTCTTGAATTCAGCTTCATCATGGTCTCTTGCAAAAATCATAACTTCATGCTCAAGTAAGATAAATCTTTGTTCTTGGACTCTTTGGAAAGCTTGAAACATCCTCTACAACTTTCATGTTGATTGCTTTTCTTGAATCATCTTGGATCATGAAGAAAAATTCCCATAGAGTTAGCTAATTGACATAGTCTGAACTTGTTGAAATTTTTTCTAAGTGTTCTTGTTCAAAAAGTAGTGAACCCTCTACTTCATGGCCTCATATCTCTTTATCCATGCATTTTTTAGAAACCGTCCCCTAGGACAAAGTTGGATTATGGAACAAGATCTTCGATTTGGTCTTTGGAGCAAAGAAAATAGTTGCTTGAGGAGGAAGTTATGGACTTGGGAAGTAAGACAAAAATAATAGGATTTCCATAACTTAGAAAAATCAAGAAGCCATAATCTTTACAAATCATGATACTTGGATTTTTTCTTTGATTTTCTTGATTGATCATGATCCAAATCACATATTTTCACGATCCCTGACTTGAAGAGTCCATGCTTGACCAAAAGTCAAACTTTGACTTTGTGTACCAGTTGACTTTGTATCAGATGAATTCAAATTTTTATTCTTCAAAGGATCAAACTTCTTGGGAAATTTAAATCATGTGAATAGACTTCAAAGATTCATTTGAGGCCCTTGAATCATGTCTTAAAGAATAGGATCATCCTCAGATGAAAAAGTCAACTGTAAGCATTCTTGGGTTAAAACCCTAATTTGGTGCATTTGATGAACTTTAGGATTGATGAGTTTAAAATGATGCAATCTTGCACTTGAATGTTGATGAAGGGAAACTATTTATCTTCATGAATGAATGAGAGATTTGAGAAGTTGAATATCACACCAATCCTTGGCTAATCATCAGTTTGAGCATCTTGAGGCACAACTTAACTTGTAAAGCAAGAAAACACACATTTCTTGTATTTGTAATGGGTTAGTGATTCATAAAGACACACACACACATGTAATGCTAAATGTCATGCAAATGATATAAATGAGGTGGAATCTTAGGGGTAAAAATTAGGATATGACAGATGCCCCTATTTAAGTTTCTTTTTTTCAGAGATTGGAGAGGCTTAAATACAGAAAAATGCACAATTTTCCGCCCTAAGATAATGCAAAGATGCTTATGATATGATTTTGATGCAGGACTCTGAGTTCTGTGGGGGATGATACCACAAGAGACAGACCAACAAGATAGAATTTCACCGGGGATACAAGATATTGTGGAAATTTGTCAAGGTGACAGAATATCCAGCAATACTTGGAAAGAGAAGTACAAAACTTGGGACAGAGATAAAGATATCTAAGAAGGCATCAGATGTAAAGAAACCAGACATCTAAGAATAACATCGAATGAAAGGTATAATCATAATATTTGAGAATGGCATCAGATGAATGTGGGCAAAGTAGAAATCTAAGAATGGTATTAGATGTAGAGGAATCACAATATCCAAGAATACATTGGATGTAACAATAGGAATATTCTAGGAAGCATCAGATGTGAAGGAAACACAAGATCTAATAATGGCTTTAAATGAAAGTGAACAAGGGTGAAATCCAAGAATGTCATTAGATGTAAAGAAATCAGACATCCAATAATGGCTTTGAATGAAAGGCAAAACAAAATCTGAGAACAACATCAGATGTAAAGAAAACAGACATCCAAGAATAGTATCGAATGAAAGGTATAATCACAATATCTGAGAATGGCATCAGATGAGTGTGAGTAAGGTAGGGATTCAAGAATGGCATTGGATGTAAAGAAACACAATATCTAATAATGAATTTAGATGAAAATGGACAAAATAAAATCTGAGAATGGCATCAGATGTAAAGAAAATCACAACATTCAAGAATGTATAGGATGTAAGTAAACAAAGATACCCAAGAAAGCATTGGATGTAAAAGAGAAGTAGACAAACATTTCCAAGAATAACATTGGATGATGCTAAGAAACAAAGGTTTCCAGGAATAACATTGGATGCAACAAGAGAGAAAGACAGACACAACCAAGAATAACATTGGATGATGCTAAGTTAGACTTTGGGTATTTGCCAAGTTAGGTTGGACTTTGGTTTTGCCCAGTTAGGTTGGACTTTGGGCACAAGGTAATATGTTGATGATAACATGACCTATGAAAATGCAAATGAGGATAAATCACTCTTGCTACGCATGGTATATGAATTAGTTGTGCTGTATGTAATGTAAATGCTGACAACAAGGCTTAACTCTTTTGGGGAATGGACAGGATTGGAAGACTGATTCCTCATCACAGATATTATTGTCATTGCTTTGGGGGACTGAAGATGATGTTGTTGAACATATCTTTGCCACACTGGTAAATTGTATTAAGTTGATAATCTCTATAGGAAGGATGGAGAGCTGCTTGGGGATTATTCAAGTAAATTTCCCCAGACTAGCTGCTTATTGTAAATGAACTGATCATTGTTTCAGCTTGACTAATTCTAGAAACGATTATTTTATTGTGTGCTTGGAAGGCTTACCCCAGTAGCGAGTCTTGAAAAATCTTCTAAATAAACCAATTCTAAGAAGGACTTGAATTGAACAACAAACCTTGAACTGATTCTCAACAGGATATGGAAGGAACTTGCCTCTGATAGGATCACTGACCAAGTTTCTAAACAGTTTTGAAAATTCCTTGAGAGGAAAGCTAGTTTTCAATCAAAAGTGTTTATTAAACATGGTAATTTTAATGCAAAGTTCATGCAACCTTTTGAAAACAAAATCATTGTTAGAAAATGCAAAGCAATATGAATCACTGGTCAAAACGCGGTTGTTTATAACATTCAAAATGAAAAGTAAAGCAAAGGTATGATACCAAAACAAAGGATTTGCAAAAATATTTTTGGAGTCAGTTTACGCAACCTTGTTGTAGTATACTTTCAAAATAACCTTGCTTGAGTTAGGTCTTTTGATGGTTGTAACGTGGCCTGGTTCACAGTTTATGAAACAAAGGATAAAAGCTCAAAGATTTATTTGTACCCGCCCAATCTTCGTGATGTTCTTCAATCCTACACTCAATTAAGCTCAGATTATGCACTCAGGTTCCAAAAGGTTTGGAATTGTACTGATGATAGTGATGATGATGGTCCAAAAGTCAAGGGACTCCTAAGATGACAATCACTGCTCTCTTACAAAATTTAGTTGTTTTTGTCCTTGAGGACTTTTATGGTGAAGATTTGAGGATTTAAGGACCTCTTCTCTGTGTTATCCCTAACTTTTGCCTGAAATGTTTCTTTTGAAACTTATAGTCAGCGGGATGCCCCAGTTTTTGCCTAAGTCTCCTTCATAGTTTTTGACTTAGCGGGCTTTTTCTTTTGATCTTTCTTCATAGAAAGAAAGTGACAGCCTGATTTAATAATTATGGTGAACCATCATTGGCTTTTGATTTGAAAGATATCTTCAACACTTGCTTGTTGTGTGTGAAGAAAAGTTCGTAAATGCAACCTTTATTGCTAGGTGTCTTGCATGAAGTTTTTGTAATTGAATGCACACCCAAGTTAAACTAAGAACTACCCTGCCCCGGTTAAGATTGCGAGTTTTTTTGTATAGAAAGAAACTCCTACTTCTAGGCTCGAAGGGGTTGACGAGGGATTAACTTCCTTATTTCCCCAGTGTTTGGGAATTGAAAAAAATGCCTTACATTGTCAGCGAAGTTTATTTGAAAGCATACCAACAACAATTATGGGTTGTTCTGTCTTGAACACTGGCTTTAGGAAGTAGCTTTGATGAAGTTGAATGAAGCCTCACTTCTTATGCTCTGGCAGAGGATTGTCCTTAACATTAGGATTAGTATCATGAAAGGTGAGGATATTGTCTCTGATCAACTCTTGCACCTTAGCCTTCAATGCATAGCAACTTTCCAAGTTATGGCCTGCCCCACCTTGGAGGAGGAGGCAGTGTCCTAGTGGTAATCCATCCTTTTTGAACCATGGCAAGATACAATTCAGTGTATTTTATGGGAATATGATCAAATCGATTCCTATTACGGTACTGGTTTTGTCCCACAGCTAGGCATTGAGGAGCTTGAGCTGGTTGAGCAGCAACCACATGAGTGACAACAATAATATAAGCTTGATTAGAATGTCGAGGTCTGTGATGAGGTCTTTTGTCCTCAGCCAAGACAACATTGGTATGATCTTCCCTCTTCTTTTGGAAGTTCCCATAGGGGTTCTTTGCAGCGTTGGAAGATTCGGCAGCTTTATATACCTTTCCACTCTTGATGCCTTCTTCAAGTCTTTGGCCAATGGTAACCAAGTTTGTAAAGCTTGAGGAGACACTGCCAATCATCTTTTCTCAAAAGAAGGGAGACAAAGTGTCCATAAACATTCCAGTAAGTTCCTTCTCTGCCAGAGGAGGTTCAACTTGAGAAGCTAACTCACTCCACTGTTTAGCAAACTCTTTGAAAGATTCTCTCTCATTCTGAGTCATGTTCTGGAGTTGACGACGGTCTGGATTCATGTCAAGGTTGTACTTGTAGTTCTTTATGAAAGCATTAGCAAGATTTTGAAAGCAATGGATGTTGTTTTGTTCAAGGCTCATGTACCATTTGAGCGAAGCTTCACTCTAGCTGTCCTGAAAACAATGGATGAACAACTTTTGGTTGTTGGTGTAGGCAGCCATTTTCCTGAAGTACATAACCAAATGGGCCTTTGGACATGAGTGACCTTTGTATTTACAAATTCAGGAGTTTTAAATTTGGCAGGCATGATAAGGTTAGACACAAGACACATGTTGTCTGCATCAATACTGAAGAAGTCATTTCCTTTCACAGATATGAGTCTCTTCTCCAAGGTCTGATATTGTTTATTGACATCCTCAGGTTCAACATCCTCATTGTCCTTATTTTGAGCACTAGCAGTATAGTACTCAAAGATAGGATTCTCATAGGGAGTTCTAGCAGTATGTACCACAGGTCTGGATTCTGAGAAGACGGGAGCATGAAACCCTGGTCTAGAAGCTTGACCAATAAAAGAGGTAGTGACATGAGGTGGAGAAAATTTGTGAGGCAAACCAAACTCAGGTCATGTAGAAGGTGGCATCTGGGTAGGTTGAGGATCAACAACAGTACTTGCAATCTCTTGGATGATAGTTCTTTGAGGTGGCCCCCTTCTAGCAATTAGGACTTGGAGCATCTCAGTTAGTTTAGTCATGCCTGTTTTCAGGTCATCAATTTCAATTCTGATCTCTGCGTTGTGCACTTCTTGTTCTGACATTTTCTGTCTGATATAAGCTCTAGTCCTAGATCTGTAATGAGGAATCAGCTTGACGACTGACAGATGACTGAAAGGTAGACACTGGGATGAGTTGCGGACAACCTGGATGTATGTATCAATGCAAATGATATGCAATGTTTATGCAACACTGGATGCATGTCACATGTAATAGGATCCAAGGTTTAGGATCACAAGGATGAAGTCTGGGTGAAGAACCAACACAGGGTGTGTACTAAGGTTTTTTGTACCTATAGAATGGATTCTAAAAAGGTTCCCAGAGTCATTGATCCATCTTTCGGATATTACTGACACACCGACTACTCGGGAATCAATAATATTCTCAAGAGAAACTCGTCTGAATGTAGTATCCCGTATCAACTACCTTAGGTCTACACCTGAATAATCACCGCACTACATCCTAAAAGGCAAAGATGGGGTGAGTGGGATACTAAGGTCCTCACCTTCTCAGGCTTCCAGGTTGGAAAAAGTAATGTCATTATGACTACTTGCAAGGACATCAATGATCCCAATGGGGCCTCCACTGAGCGTGGTTGTATCATATGTTAATCATACGTAGGATTACTCTAAACATGTAACTTTTGATTATACCAACATCCTATCTTAATGTACACTCAAGTCCGGGTTAAGACCTATCTCACTCATATAGAACATCACTTGAAAGAAGCAGAAGATGCCCAAGCAATACAAGCAAACAATAACAATAGCGAAACATATATAAAACAAGTTAGGTTTAACCCTCTTGGGGGATGTATCCCCAGCAGAGTCGCTATTTTTTTGTATGCAGTGATAATCAGAGACCAAGCTATTACATTAACTTGACTCGCAAAACAAAAGATCTCACCACCGAACTTTAATTTATCCAAGGGAAGGGGAAAAGAACGAATAATCCCTAAATAAATATGCAAAGCTAAAGATGAGGCTAAAGGCTATGCAAATAAGAGATCAAAGGTATGAGGTTGGTTATACTAAGGTAAGGTATTAATATCCTAAGCATCTGTAGTACTCTATAGGAACCTCTTGAAATATCTATGTTTTTGCTATAAATTGTTTACTATTGTTTGGGAGAGTTTATTGTTTCTGAGTGAGTGATGGGAGTGGGAAATGTTTTTGTTGCTTTTGTAATGTATATGAATAAAGGGGGGGGGGGGGAGGGGGTGAAAATAAAGAGGTGTGCCCGCTAGGATCTCACAATCCTATGCCTACATATCCTTAGAGGAAGTCAAAGCATTTGTAGTTCGGGGAACTATGGGTAAAACGAGTGAAAAAGGGAAGAGTGTGAAAAAGAAAAAGAGTGCTCACCAAGGATTGGGACGTTGTGCCTACGTATTCTCAAAAGGAACTTGAGAAATCAGAGTGTTCGTAGTTCGTGGAACTACGAGTTGTTAGGGTTCTAAAGACCATGACAACAAAGGGGAAAAGCCTGAAGGCAAAGCTTGTGAGGATTGATTGTAAAGGTGAAGAGATTAATGGCTATCTCTTATGAAAGGATTTGAATGAAGAGTTAAAGGTTTGTAAAGGGAGGAGAGATTAGTGGCTATCTCTATGAAAAGGTTGATTGTAAATATTAAAAGTTACAAGAGATTAATGGTTATCACTTGGGAAGGAAGATGGTTTGTAGATAAAATGGTTTAAAAGTCCTAAGTTTGAATTAGGGTTTAGATAATGGTGTATATAAACATTAATTTTAAGAGAAACTAAAACAAAATTTATCAGGCTTCAACAAGTATAACACCAAGAATGAAGTGAATATACAAATATGGTTAAGCATGGTATCAATACATGTGTATAACAGAAAAAGCATAAGATAAATAAACATGCTTGACATTATGGAAGTTTACGAAGGAAATACTTGAAAACATGGTGAATATCACAAGACATAAGTCATGGTATACAAACATGAACAAAGACCACAAGGATCATAAGCACCCAAGTATAAACAACACTTAACCCTAAAAGGGAATCACATGCATACAAGATTATAAGCATGCTTTTGACAAATAAGTTTTTATGAAAGAAACATTTGAACATGGTAACAATTTGGCACATTTGGTTAAGGTGAACAACAAAGGCGCAATATTTAAAACATGGTATAAGACATAACATGATCACATAAACATTCATGAATCATTTGGTCAAGGAAATAATTCAAGAAACATCAATGAAAAGTCCTAAAAAAATGACATAAAACACGAAGTTTTCAACATAATGAAAATGGGTAAAATAATTAATATTTTTGGTATTTTTTCATACATTCACAAAACATATATGACAAATAAGGAGTGTGCAAAAAATTATCTCAAAATGGTAAATAGGGCAAGAGATATGAATAAAAGAAAATGGGAAAAAAAAATCCTAAAACAACAAGTGATAAAAATAATGATTTTTGCTGCCACAAGGGCTTGAACACACACACACCCTGGTTCAAAGCTTAAAACTTTACCACTGAGCCAAGTGACTCAGCTTGATAAAGTAACACACGCGTGCTATGATATATTAAGCAAACATGCAAAAACATGAAAATAAAAATAACCAAAAGGACTGGGGCGAGGGGGATTCGAACCCCAGCCTTCACACATGCTAAGACTCACAAACACACACAATAACCATTATGGCGCAGTGCCTATTCAAGATGTAATATGGAAACATCAAATTAAATAATAAAACAGTTTTAAAAATATGAAATGCGTGCCATCTTCATCATCATCATTCCGAACTTCTTCCACCATTTTAAGAAATCTGGAAAACCTATCTCTCTCAATGCTTAATGAAATGAAAAGATGTAAACATGAAATTTGTTCAGAATTTAATGAGGATTATGATGGTAACATTTGATTTCATTTATTTTCAACACATAACAAGTAATCAGGCACGAACCAGAAGGAACCCTAAAACAAAAATGTAAAATGAAATTCTATATGTTACTGATACAAAGCAATTGATATAGGGGAAATGATCACTACATCATACCAAACATGTTTGTAACTCAAATGATTAACAAAGATGCATGAATCATAGAGTTTGATAAAAAACAACTTACCTTCCAAATGAAAATCGAGTTTCTGCTTAGAGGTGTTCCAGATGTAATTCAATGATACTACAAGATTTGTGTTGATTTTGTGCAGAAATAATGCTTGCAAAGTGATCAAAAGTGATCTTGAACTTGTTTGACACAAGAATCTGTCTTGAATTCAGCTTCATCATGTTCTCTTGTAAAAATCATAACTTCATGCTCAAGTAAGATAAATATTTGTTCTTGGACTCTTTGGAAAGCTTGAAACATCCTCTACAGCTTTCATGTTTATTGCTTTTCTTGAATCATCTTGTATCATGAAGAAAAATGCCCATAAAGTCAGCTACTTGACATAGTCAGAACTTGTTGAAATGTTTTCTAAAAAGTGTTCTTGTTTAAAAAGTAGTGAACCCTCCACTTCATGGCCCATTTCTCTTTATCCATGCATTTTTTTTTAAATCTTCCTCTAGGACAAAGTTGGAGTATGGAACAAGATCTTCAATTTGGTCTTTGGAGCAAAGAAAATGGTTGCTTGAGGAGGAAGTTATGGACTTGAGAAGTAAGGAAAAAATCATAGGATTTCCATAACTTAGAAAAATCAAGAAACCTTAATCTTTACAAAGCATGATCCTTGGATGTTTTCTTTGATTTTCTTGATTGATCATGATCCAAATCACATATTTTCATGATCCTTGATTTGAGGAGTCCATGGTTGACCAAAATTTAAACTTTGACTTTGTGTACCAGTTGACTTTGTATCAGATGAGTTCAAATTTTCAATCTTTAAAGGATTAAATTTCTTAGGAAATTTAAATCATGTGAATGGACTTCAAAGATGAATTTGAGGCCCTTGAATCATGTCTTGAAGAATAGGATCATCTTCAGATGAAAAAGTCAACTGTAACATTCTTGGGTAAAAACCCTAATTTGGTGCATCTGATGAACTTGAGGCTTGATGAGTTTGAAATGATGCAAGCTTGAACTTGGTTGTTAATGAAGGGAAACTATTGATCTTCATGAATGAATAAGAGACTTGAGAAGTTAAAGATCACACCAATCCCTGACTAATCATCAGTTTGAACATCTTGAGGCACAACCTAACTTGTAAAGCAAGTAAGCACACATTTCTTGTATTTGTAATGGGTTAGTGATGTATAAAGAAACACACACATGTAATGCTAAATGTCATGAAAATGATGTAAATGAGTTGGAATATTAGGGGTAAAACTTAGGATATGACAAACCCCAAACTTGAATTGTTGTTTGTCCTTAAGTAAGTTGTCTACACACTGAACATTTCATTATAATTAAAATACTTACCCTTACTAATGAATGTCACCTTTATATTTTCTGGTCAACACTTATGTTCCTTGCTTCAATCCTATCAACTCGGAAAAGTTCTTCTGGACATACAAGTGCTCAACCTGTCTCTCATCTCATATGTATGCATTCAATTTAAAAGGTTTGTCACTCAATAACATACAAAACCATTAATCAATGAATTTGTAAAATTTCTAATTGAATCAATCAAAGTCATATTTAAACACATTTTTGAGGTCTTTTTAAGGTTGTAACGTGGCTTATGGAAGGGTAGAATAATTTAGGATAGTAGGCTTAAACCTTTGGAATTATGTAACTAGTTTTTCTGATGTTATCTAAATCATTCCATATCACTTTTTGTAAATCACTTGGCATTAGAGGATTGCATATTGTTGGTCCTATTTTTCACAAAATTTTTGAAGAAGCTATTTTGAATTCTTGTTTTACTTTCTTTTTCTCTTTTTTTTTTCTTTTCTTTTTGATCAATTTCTCTAGTACCCCAACCTAAAACTTATTCGTTGCTAACTTCCAAGTGTAATCCCAAACATATTCTTTTCATCAGACAAGTAGAAAAATTATTTCTACTAGTAACGTTGAAGTAATAATAAAAAGATCGTCTCTACGAGAATTTTAATTTAATAAGAGAATTATGTTAGAACAAGATTTATTTATGACATATATCCTTTGAGTTTTGATGATAACAAAGTATTGAAAAACAATGATGTTATCTAATGTGTTTTCTAAGTATGTAGGTTTCGAAGCTTAAGAAGAATCTATTCAGAATCTGATAAAAAACACATTTGAGAGAATCTGAGTTATTGGCTTCTGATGGTTCAGAACTGATGCACGTTATTAAGTGAAGTCTGATGATATAGGTTTGCGTAGACTCTGAAGCTGAATGTATCAGAATCGGAAGAGAAATATATTATCTCTACACTTATTGAATGTATCAGCTTTTGGTGATCACTTAAAACCATAAAATAAGCTAAGTTATTCGTACTGCATAAAGCAAGCTACAATGTCAAATCAGTTTGTTAGTTAGAGTCTGTGTTCACATGGCTCAAGAAGAGTTGACATGCTTTACGGATATATACTCTCAACGGATCTATAGTACAAGATCAGAAGAAAGACGTTATGGTTAAAAGAGTTACACAATGGATAAAGATCTTTTTGTGTATCTATCTTCAACATCTCTTAGTACTATAGAAAAACAAAGTTACTTATACAAGTTATCTCTTCTAACAACTATTCTTCTGTAACTGCTATATAAGTAGCTGGAGATTCAATCTAGAATTAATAACAAGGAGAAAAGAATTGTTTCACACTTCTATCAAAATAGAAGAATAACAAGATCAACAATGTCAACACCATCTTGTACGCATAATTTCTGTTATATATTGTAAATTGTACAAAGCCTTAAGATTTCATAAACATTAAATATCTTAGAAATCTTAAGAGATATGATCTTTATTATGGTTATTTCTCTGTACCTCTGATTGTATATCAAGTAGACCTTCTTGTCTATTCTACTAAATAGTTTGTTTAGTAGTTTAGAAAGAAAGTCTCTTGTTATGTGCTTGAGCATCAAAGTCTCTTGCTGTGAGCTTGAGCCAAGTAAATATCTTGCTATGTTCTTGAGCATTGAAGTCTTGATTATATTGTTGATTAAACAAGGAATTCTTGGATTCGTGGAATCTGAGCAGGAAAGTCTTGTACTCGAGGGGATGAGCCGAAGTCTTGAATCCATGGGATTTAACCAGGAAAGTCTTGGACTGGAGGTCCGAGCAGGAAAGTCTTGTACTCGAGGGTATGAGCAGAAGTCTTGAATCCGTGGGATTTAAGTAGGAAAGTCTTGGACTAGAGGTCTGAGCAGAAAAGTCTTGTACTCGAGGGTATGAGCAGAAGTCTTGAATTTGTGGGATTTTAGCAGGAAAGTCTTGGACTGGAGGTCTTAGCAGAAAAGTCTTGTACTCAAGGGTATGAGCAGAAGTCTTGAATCTGTGGAATTAAAGCAGGAAAGTATTAGGTTATGAGTCTGAGCAATAAGTCTTGTACTTGTAGGTATAAGCAGGAAAGTCTTAGGATCTGAGGATCTAAGTAGGAAGTCTTGATCAGGTGCTGATTGAGCAGGTAAGTCTTAGGCTGTAGATCTGAGCAAGAAAAGTCTTATGCTCGAGGGCATAAGCAATTGTAATCATGATTTGATTATAGTGGAAAATCTCTTGTGCTACAAGGGGACTAGACTACTCTCAATTTGGGAGGAACCAGGATAAATCTTTGTGTGTTCTTTTGTTATTTACTTGCTTTTGTTATTATTCCGCTGCAACTTATTATCAGAATCTGAACAGTGGTTTAGAATCTGAACTCTGTTCAGAAGCAAAGTAAAAAACGGAGAACACAATTCAACCCACTCCTTATGTATTTTTCTCACCTTCAAATTATGTGTGAATTTAAGTGATTAAATGGGTGATTTTTTGTTTAAAAAGTGGTTCTAAAACGAGAAAACTAAAAGGATGAAATTCAAGATGAGAAAGGCGATTAGGTCTTTATCATCCAACCCCTTAATTTTTACTTGTTGATGAACCGTGTATTTATTGAGTTTCAATTCAATTATTATCTCACTGCGAATTAACACAACCATTGTACCCAATTTCTTGGTGTGCAACTCACTAATTTAACAATAACTCCCTAATTCCTTAGACCAATTTAAAGTTAAATTAGGTATTCTAAGTGCGTTAATTCATAAGCAGCAACTTCTAATTACTTATCCCTAGTTATTTACAAAGTTGAATAAATTGTCTAGATCAGATAAATAAACTAACGATCAGAAATCCTACGTATCTAAATCGATTTGTACGCCCATAAGCGACAAAAAGCATTAAACACAATAACAATTTAAATAAAATAATAACATTAAAAGTATTTAACAAATCCCAAACAGAGATATGATCCAACAGAGTAAAAATAAAGTTCATCTCAAAAAGACATAATTTAGATAACTTAACTACTCATTGATAGATTAACAAATACCATGAGTGGAGAAGTATTAATCATCAAAATCTATGAAAAAATTCCTCTCCAATAACTCCAATGTGCTCTAAAATCGTCTCTTGAATGTCTCTAGCCATCACTTTCTCTCTAAGATTTAGAAAGTTTGAAAAAGTGGCCAAAAGTGCCTTTAAATAGAAAATTGTGTATCAGCAAAAAACGTACCATCGCGTTGTGACAAATTTGTATCGCGCCGCGATGGGATGCATCGCGGGCGCGAGAATTCCAGAGGCATATCACATGTTTTTCTTCCTTTTTCTTCACAAATTTTACTAAGTATTTATTTCTTCTTTATCTTAGATTTTTCTCTTTTCGTCACATTTTAACTTAGCTTTTGGTCAAGATTCTTCTTAATCATCCAAATTTTTCTCATAAAATTTAAGTAATGACGGCCGTCATTGTTATAAAAAACAACCTTACAAACATGCATATAAAAAAAAGAGAGAGTAGTATTTGTTTTTCTTTTCCTATCAACACCATACATTCAAAATATCTACCAAAATAACAATGGTTTAAATTTCCTAAACATAAGTCTATATCTCATATTTACCTATCCTACATTCAATTTTCTACCAATATAATAATGGTTGAAATTTTTCTAGGCATATAGTATCATCTGTAAATGCCTACAGAAGTAATGTGACCTATCAAACAATTAATGTGAGCCCTCATACAGTGCATGATAATAGTAATATCTATTGAAGGTATCTTTATTGCAATCTGATAACACCAACAACTAAATTATGCAAAAGGGTCCCTATATTTAATATACTCATATTTAGTCTATTGCTGCCTGTCTATTTATAAGCTCCACGCTTATCATCTTTTCTTCAATTTCTTTGTTCTTCAGCTTTTTCCTACTTTATTCATCATGGCTTATTTTCATGTTATCGCAGCTCTTGTCTTTGCATTAGTTCTTGCTAGAATTGACCTATCAGCATGCCAAATGGTAAAGGGCAAAGTCTCTTGTGTTGACTGCACTCACAACTACGACTTATCAGGTTTGTGCCTACTAGCTCTATGTCATAATTTTCATAGTTTAAATAAATGTTTATTATTAGTTTCATAGCTCTATTTATCAACTTACTATGTTTCAGAGACGTCTCAAATATTTTGAGATCTTATTTAGATTAGTTAGAGTTTAATTATAACAAAATAAATATAGGTCATATTTAATCACGGTTTAAAGTGACAAAACTTTTACCAGCCCTATTTAATTAAGGTTTAATCGTGACAAATTTGGAATTCTGCGCGATAGTCTATCTTGCACGTCTCAAAGACGGTTCTGTATTTATATTATATGCATCTTTTACCTTGACTCTTGTACATTTTCTATGATTTTCAGATATTAAGGTTTTAGTGAAGTGTGAAGGTGTCAAAACCCTAGCTATGACAGCAACAGAAAAAGATGGCTCCTTCAAGGCTAACCTTCCCTCAGACCATACAAAAACTTCCATGAACTGTTTGGCAAAACTTCTTGGTGGACCAACTCAGCTTTACACCAAGAAACAAAACCAAGTTTCACAAATTACCAAAGGAAAAGAAGAAAACAGCTACACCATTTCTACTCCTCTTAGTTTCATGACATCATGCCCTAAAAACACAAATTGTAATGCTGCAAAAACTATTGGTTCATCCAAAACTTTTAATCTTCCTCTTCCTCCAGAATGGGGTTTGGCACCAAGTAGCTATTACATGCCTGTTGTTCCTATCATTGGAATACCTTAATTAATCATGTGTTCAAGTGATGAAGAGCAATAGACTTTTATATTAGTCTTGTTTAATTTTTTATGTATAATTATTATATAATTATTATAATTATAGATGTAATGGTGTTTGTATCATATATGTAGCTATTGACAAATGCAACATATATGTAATGATGTATCATGTGTGCCTGTGAAATTTTAGTATATATATAATATATATTCATATGTTTTTCTAAGTTTTAAAGCAGATATATGTTGTATGGTTGAGGAATATTAGTATCATTTATTTGAAAAAATATTTTATTATTGCTTTTATATTTTAAGAAAATCAATATATTTATGAAATGTTAATAACTTTTTAAAAGATGTACATTGATAAGATATTATGCTAATTTTTATAGAACTGTTTTGAATGTTTGTCTCTAGACTAGAGGATATTATGTTACAATTAATGATGAAAAAACATTTTTTTTTAATAATCTCATTCAATTCAAAAGGCCAATTGGGCCCAACAAATGAAAACAAACCTGCAAATTGCAGGAAAATAGCAGACTAGGAATATGACATGGTTTTAAATTGCGGTTCCGGTTGCGGATGCAGTTGTGGTTGCGGGTGTTGCGATTGCGGCCATTGCGGGTGTTGCGATGCTTATTGCGGCCGTTGCGGTGTGAATTTTTATAAGGTGTTTGAAATATAAAGTTGAAAAACACCTAATGTTAAGTTTTTTCATTACGTAATAATTAAATTGAGTTTTAGGATTCTAATATTTTGATTTTAGATAAAAATACTTGAAGAAACATTATTGAAATTATCTAATATGGTTCCAAACATAGCCGGAGGTGTAATTTTCAAATCACACCGCAATTGCGATCCGATGCGGTTGCGGTTGCAGAGGCAACCGCATCCGCAATATTGCGGGTGCAATTACGGTTGCGGACCGCAATTTACAACCATGATCTATGCTACCTCCCCAAACAGACAAGAATAACTCCTTAAACTTGACAACCCAACAGATCCAACTTCTAACCCTATGATTCCCACCAGACAACAAAGTTCAAACATTAAGAAAGTGGACCTCTTTCACTATACTATTCCACTGGCAACTTGTGCCAATCATACAAGTTGCCTCTTGAGTTGTTTTTGTTGTTCAACACCTTCCATTGCCAAGAAGTAAATGTTTTTGTTGTAAATGATTAGTGAAGAAAATCTATAACATCAAATAGAGAAAATTGAAACTTAATGAGAGGCACATGGTCATTGATTATATATGAAAAATTCAACGACAATATTTAAGTAAAAGCATTAACTATCCCCTGACAGTGTTCAACTGCAACTATAGTACAACATATGCGTTAACTATCGCATTCACCAGAAGAATTTGTATTTCTCAATTTAAAATTTTGTGAAATCTAACATAATATTGTAATTTATAGGATAGCATGGGCTTTCAAAATGTTATATAAAACTCCCTCGGTCCAAAAAGGGATTTAGTTGACTACTCCTGCTCCTTTCTTCAGTGTTATTTTTAAAATTTTGTACGTATATCAAGAAAGTAAGAATTTTTTTTTAACTAACACATTTTTTAAAAAAAAATTCCAAAATAACCAACTTTTCAAGATAATTACAGAAATGACAGGGTTTGAAAACTCGATAAAAGGGTGGCGCCATATGAAATGACGCCTCAATTAGAGGCCACAAGCCATTTCATATGGCGCCTCAAGCCATATTTTTACCATGAGAAAATTCCCTGAGAACAAGCCATATGAAATGGCGCCTCAGGCCATTTTCTTTTTTTTTTTATAATTTTTTTTAAAGTTTAATTTATATTTTTTTAATATACTAAAAAATATATTATTTTATATGTTATGTTGTGCCTATAAATAAAGGCTCTCCCTCACTTATTTTTGCACAACAATTGTCACCCAAACTGTAATTTCCTCTCTTCCCTCACCAATATCCCAAACTCTCCCTTACTCAACACGATGTCTTCATCCTCAAATAGCCGGTCGTCGTCGCCATCGGCAACGGAGGAAAAGTGGCCAGAGTTTCCACTGATGAAACGAAATGCCCTAGTTATATATTCAGCTGTCAAGCCTCCGTTGAAGATGCTACTCTGGAACACCCAGACGTTTGAGCATTTGCACAGGGAACTTCGCCGCTGGCTACCAAAAGAATTTCAGGCAGGTGAAAAGATCAATAAGATAGAGAGGCAGGTTGAGAAGTCTGGTCCAGACGGAGTCACCCGAACTTGGAGGAAATTGGAAAATGATGCTGGCGTCCTCATGATGATGATGGTAGAACAGGAAATTAAGTTGATGGTTGTAATTGCCTAGATAAGCTTCTTTTATGTGTTGTTATTGTTATTGTTATTGTTATTATTATTGTTATTGTTATTTTATGATTTGGTAATAGGTTTCGTTAAGTGATGCTTCGTTTAGGGTTGTTATGTTGTTGTATTGAGTTATGTATGCCATCAATGAAATGAAATTTGTTATTATTATAAATCGACAAGATTAAATAAGTAATTATGCTGCTGTGCTAGGACCTAATACATTTGGACACTTAGTGCGATTGTGGCCTGGCTGGCGGCACAAACTACACAACCTCACCATTTTTTCACCTGTATCCATCTCCGTTTGAATCCGACTGCTGATAGGGCGACCCTTTTTATTTCTTCGCATCAAGTCGTTATGCCACACAATTTCGCCTTCGTATGTAGGCCAATAGTCCTCATTTGCAACTACTTGAAAGCTTTTATGGTACACATTATATAGAGTACTGACTTGGTGAAGAACATGGAGATAGTGGTTGGGTCCAGTCGGACCTTGGAATAGGCTGCTATGACATGGGAGCAAGGCATACGAAATGCCTGAAACTTTCCACAGTCACACCAACTCCTATCTAGTTCCACTCGATAAGATCCCCTAGGCAATCCTTCGTTGTGATCAATAGACTCTACAATACTGAAGTGTCCTGCAAAACGGCCGAAGACCGTGACGACGTGTGTGTTAGCCTTTGCAGCATTGTCCTTCATGAATATCATGGAATAGTCACTAAACAGCTGCCCAGATTGTATGACCGAAACCCACTTAGTACGTCTGGTATCAAAGAGCACAACGAGCCTAAAATAAGTTGACCTCACAAGAGCGGATATCGGCAGGTTCCGGATGCCTTTGAATATTGAGTTCATAGACTTAACGAGGTTTGTTGTCATATGGCCCCATCGCCGCCCATTGTCATACGCCCTTGTCCACTTCTCCCGTGGTATGTTATCAATCCAACTCAATGCTTCTGGGTTTGTTTGTCTGATCTCGTACCGGTAGTATCTGAACGTAGGATCTGTTAATGCATATCCCGCGTTAGTAACCAGCTGCTTTAGGCCCTTGTCTTTGAATGCCCGCAGGACATTTTTGCCTAATGTGCCTAATGCAATACACGTGGCTCGATGGAGGATCCTTCCAGCCGTTATCAGGATTATTGTAAGCACTATCGATTGAGGGATGCCTATCGGAGATCAGACATACGTCAGGTTGGGGAGCAACATATTGTCAGAGATTTTTTAAGAAAAAACTCCAACCTCCAGCAGTCTCCCCTTCAACTAGAGCGGATGCGATAAGGAAAATGTTGATGTTGTCATCCTGTGCCACGACCATTAGTAGCGTGCCCTTATATTTTCCGTACAACCATGTTCCATCAATTTGAATTATAGGTTTACAAAACGTAAATTCTTTGATGCATGGTTCAAACGCCCAGAAGAGTCTGTGGAAAATGCCATTTCCATTTACACAATTCCCGTCAGGCGTATATGTCGGCAACGTCTCTAACAAGACAACAGTACCTGGAGCATATTGTTTTAGGGCGACGAGGTATCTTGGGAGTTCTTTGTAAGAGTCCTCCCAATTTCCAAAAATCCTTTCAATCGCCTTCGTTCTAGCAATCCACGCCTTCCTGTACAAGGGAGTATAGTTGTATCTTTGCACCATATGAGTTATGATGGTACTGACTTTCATAGAAGGGTTGTCGCTCACGATTGATAGAATTTCGTTGCAGATCATCTGAGAGCCGAGCTTACGATGATCCTGACTCGGATTGGTTAGTATGCAAGTGTGCTCCAGACCCATTGACCCTATCTTCCAGGAATCGCTTCGCTTCCGGAAAGATGCCGTTAGTCTAAAGGGGCGGGCCTCGTTGCGGCAGTAGATCTTGTATAGAGTCGGATTTGTTCGATCGACTCTATAATCTGCAGTCAAGGTCATATGGTATTGTTTAATTGCTCGAACACAATCTTCTTTTGTACGAAAATTGTCTCCAACTTTTAGTACTCCCTCCGTCTGTTTGTATGGGTCATAAAAAATATCTGTTGATGGCTGATCGTCGCCTAGGCTTAGTGTTGTCATGTGTTGGGTTGGGCGATAAACATGACTATCTGGCAATTGGTTTGCCTCGTCGCCGTTTATCATTTCGTCAACAACGTCCTCCGCTTCTTCTTCCTCCTCGTCAACTGTATCCACCTCAGCTTGTTCGTTGTCAGAATCGTTGAAAACCTGCGATACCTCAAGTTGTTGAGACAATGGTTGATTTTGTAACGTAACATATAACTCAACCTCATTGAAACCGGAATGCTCATGGTTGAGAAACATATTACACACATCTTCATCATCCCGTATTTTCATCTGAAAAAATTTGCACACATCATGCCCCTAAAAAAATATAGGGTTTTTGTATATAATTTGCCCAACTGGGCCGCACTGCAATTTCTTCTCTAACCGGGCTTTCAAATGAGAAATTTGTTCTTCTATCAATTAAAAACCTAGTACTTCTGTATCCCTAAAATTGAAACCACTCATTGGACAATCAAATATCTCACCAAAGATATGTGCAGTTATCAAGTATTGTGGAGCCATATCTGAATTTGTGTTAGGAAGAAATGGGTTACAAACTTTAAAGTTTGGAAGAAAAATAGTTTGCAGATTGTAAATGGTTTGAATGTAAGTGATGATAGGATATATATTTCATGTGTATTAATAGGCAGAAAAATATTACAAGAAACGTGTCTCTTTAGTCTAATTGCTTCAGAAAAGCATTGCCAAAGAGTCATGTGCTGCTCTGCATGCCTACACACTATCCTTGACATGACCACACAAGACTGCATGCCTACACTAAGCTTGACAAGACCACACAACTCTGCATGGCTACACTATTGACAAGATCACACTCTGCATGACTCAACAGTGCATGCCTACACTCTTTTTCTACTGTTCCTAACCATGCCTCTGCACAAATTTAAAAACAAACATTAAAAAAAAAAAGGAAAATGGCCTGAGGCGCCATATGAAATGGCTTGTGGCCTCTAACTGAGGCACTATTTCATATGGCGCCACCTTTTGGAACGTTTCCAAACCCTGCCACTTTCGTAAATAGTTTGAAAAATCAATTTTTTTGGTTTTTTTTTTTTGAAAAACTGTGTTAGTTTAAAAAAAAATTCAGAAAGTAAGGTAATTAATATTGTTATTTTTTAAATAATGATTATGTTTTGGTCTATATTATCTTTAATTTTTTTATTAATTTATTTGACATTTTTTTCTCTCTATAACAAATTACTAAAAGTTATTTTTTGTTGAATTTTGTTGAAGATTGTGTCATAATTCACGTGCTGTAGCCGGTTACCACGAGTTTGTAACCAGTTAAAGCAAGACAAGAGATGCATTTTAGTAGTAGAAAATTGGAGTTTTCAAAGGCGCAATCGGTTATAGAATTTGGTGTAATCGATTACCATTGGAACTAAATTAATTTCATTTTATTTCAAAGTCAGGTGTAACCGGTTACCCACTTTTGTGTAACCTGTTACAAACCCAAGTTTTTGGTTTTTCTGTTATTGTACTTGGTCAAATATAATCCCAATTGATTTGTAACTCCTATATAAGTGTGTAGGGTGCACTCTTACCCTACCTAATGAAAATATAGCATCTCACTCTCAATTCTCTCTCTCTCTCTCTCTCCCTCTCTCTCTCTCCAATTTCAAAATTTCTCAACCATTATTTCACCAATCTTGTGGTTGCTTGTTCCAACATTTGGCATCAAAAGCCTGATTCAGATCCACAAACACTTAGTGTGCAACATGAATTTTGTCTCCAATGAAAAAATTCCTACAAATTTACTCATCCTTGATGCGAAGAATTACGACAAATATTATGACAAATATTACACCCATGTTGGTTGCATGCCTTTGAAAAACTCCAACAGATAAGTCCTTGGTTAGTGGATTTGCCAACATGTTCTCTGTGGCAAGATGTTTAATTCGAGTATGAAATTCAAGAATTTTCTCTCTGATAAATAGATACGTAATATCAAAATGTTTTGAGCGAGAAGAGCTCTTAGTATTCTGAGAGAAATGTGCAGCAGCAAAATTGTCGCAATATATCACAAGTGGCCTATATATGCTTTCAACAACTTTGAAGCGAGAGATTAAGTTCTTCAGCCACATAGCTTGACAAATAGCTTCATAGCAATCTACATATTTTTCCTCCATGGTTCAGGTAGTTGTAAGAGTCTATTTAACACTCCTCCACGAAATAGCTCTTCCTGCCATCATAAAAATTAAGCCAGAAGTAGACTTTCGGTCGTCAGGGCAGCCTGCAAAATCAGAATCAGAATAACCAATGACCTGAAGTTGATCAGACTTCTTATAGGTTAACATATAATCCTTGGTTCCCTGAAAATCTCGCATGACCTTTTTAATGACTTTCCAATGACCCAAACTTGGGTTACTCAAGTATATCCCTAAAACATTAACTACATAAGCAATATCGGGACGAGTACAAACTTGAGCATACATCAAACTACCAACAGCGAAAACATATGAGACTTTTTCTATTTCAGGAGTTTCTTTATCATTTTGAGGACAATCAGATTTAGGCTCTGTTTGGCAATACAGTTTTTGAGCTTATAGCTTATGTCTTATAGCTTATAAGCTCGTATGACAATAAAAGACCTGTTTGGTAACAGTCTTTTCATCACGAGTTTATAGCTTATTTTATTAGCTTATAGCTTATTTTCTAGACGCTATTTTAGATAGCGTTTTAGCTTATGACTTATAGCTTATCATTTTTTCTTCCATTTTTACCCTTATTATTTTAACTAAAACCCACCATTATCCTTTATAATTTATTATAATTTAAAATAAAATAATAATTATTAAATATCTTTTATGTCATTTTATTTTATCAGATAATTAAACCGCTAATTTTACCAAACACTTCAATTAGCTTATCAGCTATAAGTCATCAGTCATCAGCTATAAGTTATAAGCTATCAGTCATCAGCTATCAGTCATACGCTATAAACTATCAGTTAACTTATCAGTCAACCGCTATTTTTACCAAACAGAGCCTTAGAGAGCTTATCACCCTTTTGGACAGGCATAATGCACGGGGAGCAAGATTACATATTAAACCACTCGAGGATCCTTTCAATATATCCTTTTTGAGACAAACCAAGAACACCACGTGACCTATCACGAAAAATTTGGATGCCTAAAACAACGGAAGCATCACCTATATCCTTCATATCAAAATGGTTACTTAACATCATTATTGTCTCATTCAAAAGACTAACACTGCTGCTAGAAAGAAGGATACTGTCGACATACAACACTAAGTTTATAAAATCGTTCCCACTGATCTTTAAATAAATACACTAATCTGATGCATTTTCATTAAAACCAAAAGAAATGACAACTTGATCAAACTTTAAATACCATTGTCCAGATGCTTGTTTTAATCCATATATAGATTTCTTTAGTTTGCAAACCAACTTCTCTTTTCCTGCTTCAATAAAACCTTCAGGCTGAATCATGTAAACATCTTCAACAAGTTCTCCATTCAGAAAAGTTGTCTTCATATCCATCTGGGGAAGTTACAAATTAAAGTGTGCAACCAAAGCCATAATAACTCAAAAGGAATCTTTGGTAGAGATAGGTGAGAAATGCTCTTTGTAATCATTCCCTTCTCTTTGACTATAGACCTTTCTCACTATTCTAGCTTTGTATCTATCAATTTTACCATCGGGATTACGTTTAGTTTTGAAACTCATTTGCATCCAATAGCCTTGGAACCAATTGGCAACTCAGTGAGATCCCAAACACCATTATGAGATATAGAATTCAATTCATCATGCATAGCATTCAGCCAATCAAAAGCATTAGAACAAGAAATTGGTTCGTTAAAAGTTGTATGATCATCAACATCATGAATATCAAACTCATGCTCTTGTAGATACACAACAAAATAATTTGATATTGAAGGCGTGGGAGCTCTCTGAGATTGTCTCAATTGAACTACTTCTGCAATGTTATTTAGTTCAACGACGCCAATAGGCTCTAGTGCATCAGCTTGTTTGTGTTCATCTGTCTGTGGTATAACAACTTGGTCATTATTTTGAATTACAGGAATCACAACCTCATTTGGGAAAGGAACAATTGGTATAGGGATAAAAGTATGATCTTCTTCAAAAGTGACTAGTCGTGGCGTAGAGACTCCACTATCTAAATCATCCTCAAAGAAAACCGCTCTATCAGATTCAATGACTCACGTAGAATAAGAATGACACTAAAACCTACAACCTCTAGACCCAATATTATATCTGATAAAGAAACCACTAACAGTCTTCATATCAAGTTTCTATTGTTGAAGATCGTAATGTTTGGCTTCAGCCTTACAACCCTAAACATGAAAATGTCTCAAACATGGTTTCCTACCTGTTAATAGTTCATAAGGAGTCTTCGACACTGATTTACTAGGCACCTGATTTAGAATGTAGACAACAGTCTTCAAAGCATCACCCCAAAGAAACTCAAGCAATGACGAATGACTCATCATGTACCTCACTATGTCCATAAGTGTACGATTACGTCTCTCTGCAACTTCGTTCTGCTGAGGAGTACCTGACATAATGTATTAAGCCTTAATACCACATTCATCTAGAAATCTCACAAACGGCCCTTGATTTCTTCCAGTCTCGTCATATCTGCCATAATATTCTCCTCTTCTATCAGACCTCATACATCTAAACTTCTTTCTTGTTTTCAATTTAATGACGGCTTTAAAAGATTTGAAAGCATCAAAGGAACTAGACTTTTCTTGGAGAAGTTCTATCCAACCAAATCGAGAGAAGTCATCTATGAAAGTGATAAAGTACCTAAATCCACCCATAGCGTTAGGTGTAATAGGTCCACATATGTCTGTGTGAATCTATTGCAACATATCTTCACATCTATTCGCTTTTGTATTCCTAGTTTTGGCATTGAACTTTCTTTTGAGACAATCAACGCAAGTTTCAAAATCAGAGAATTCAAGATTAGGCAGAATACCCTCCTTAATTAGTCTTTCAGTACGAGGCCTAGAAATGTGCCCTAAACGTCTATGCCATAACATCGAAGAACTTTCATCCTTCCTATTGCGCTTAGTCCTAACAACAGAGTTAACAAACATCTCTTTCACATTCAACATATACAAACCATCACGCAAATTTCAAGAACCAACAACAATGGAATTAAAACAAACATCAAGTTTTCCATTACCAAAAACAAAAGAGTAGCCACATTTATCCAAAGCTGAAATAAAAATCAAATTCCTTCTCATTGAAGGTACATAAACTACATCTTTTAAAATCAAAATGTGTCCGGAAGGTAAAAACAAGGAAACAACTCCTATCTTCATCCCTGGTACTCTAGCTTCGTCTCCCACAATGACCTTCGCCTCAACATCACTTGGTTTGAATAAACTACATCATTTATATAATTATGATATCTCACCCCTTTTGTTTGAATGTTGCCTTTACATGTCCATTGTGCAGATAACCCGCAGTAGAGTGTCGCACCTCGGAAAACGATACGACCTTCGCACAAAAGGCGCGAAAGAATTGGTTCGAACAGAGTCGCCACCGAACTTTATTTGTCCCAAAAAGGGAAAGGAAAATATCGAGAAAACCTTTAAAGAGATAAGAACATGGTCATCGCAACCACGTTCTGGGTTCGGGAGTCGGTTACCAAAAGGGAAGGTATTAACACCCTCTACGTACGTTGTACTTAACGGGAACCTCTTAGTTCGATTTATGATGAATGCTAGCTAATGTTATTTGTTTTCTTCTAAGCGAATGATACGAAAAGTAAGAGAAAAAAAAGTCTTGATGCTAGGGGAAATGGGTGGTTTTATGTATGGGGTG
This sequence comes from Lathyrus tuberosus, assembly GCA_022829125.1. Classification (NCBI taxonomy): domain Eukaryota; kingdom Viridiplantae; phylum Streptophyta; class Magnoliopsida; order Fabales; family Fabaceae; genus Lathyrus; species Lathyrus tuberosus. Next base: position 7,853,052 of record JALAZF010000103.1, read on the forward strand.
CTCGCCAAGGATTGGGGCCCTTGTGCCAACGTATTCTCATTCAGATGAGTATGAGGAATCAGAGCTTTGGTAGTTCGGACTACGAGGAATGGTTTGGATAGGGAAAACAAAAGGTAGACGCGAAATGGCGGAAAAAGTTAAAGGTAGCTCGCTAAGGATTTGGGCCTTTGTGCCTAAGTATCTTCATTCAGACGAGAATGAAGAATCAGAGCGTTCGTAGTTCGTGGGACTACGACTTAGGGGAGGAGTTTTAGAGGTGATAATTGTTCAAATATGAGAAAGGCAACTCGCACCCAAACAATCGAGGAGAGGAATCGAAGGCTCCAAACCCCCCCTTTTTCACCTTGAAAAGAGTTTTGATAGTTGTTATTTGTTTTTGAAGTTTGATTGGGAAAATCCACTTGATATTGGATTAAGGGTTTGATTGTATTTGCACTTGGATTGTGAAAAGAGTTTGGCGGTGCGGCAAAAGGCGCTCGATTTAAAAGTTTGTTTTAAAAATGCCACTTGACATTGAATCATTGGTTTGCAAAAGGGTGTGAATCGATCCTAGTCCCTAAGGATGCTCCTAGTAACAAAACCATGACGAAAAGTGTGAGTGTGTGCAATAGGTTGATGGCGATGCTTAAAAGCAATCGACTTACAAGGGTGTTTTGAAAATGGCTCGACATCGAATCGAGAATTAGTTTGAAAATGGTTTGTATATGCTAGTCCCTAGGGGTGCTCCTAGTAAACAAAATCACAATCAAAGAGAAGCGAGTAAAGTGCGTACATCAAAACGGGAGCGGGGTACATGTAAAGTACACGAGATTACGAGAAATAAATGGGGTCATTGTCAGGTAGCCCAAGAGGAAGTTGTATGTGTGCGAGGTATCCTAAACTAAGAAAAAGAACAAGAGTACAGACAAAGTCTCCTCTGCTAGGGTTTCTTTACGCGATCCAAACTCCAATGCTCGGGATAGTAACCAGAGTCCACCAATTGAACATTTTTAGGGTTTCGATAATTTTATCATGTTTTTGTGTTTTTTGGATGAGATGAACAAGATGTGAATAATATGACAAGATAATATGAACAATATGATAATATGAACAATGGTATATAGACAATAATATATTGACAGAAAGATAAAGCAAGAGTATAACGAGCGGAAATTAAAGTTAGTGGTTAATTGTTAATTGTCATTGATCGACTGAATCGCTTTCGAGTCTGGTCTAATTTAGCGCTAAGCAATCGTAACACGATCTATGACGAAGATCATACTATAGGAGGTTAGACAATTACAATGATTATGCTAAAACACGATAGAGATTTCGTATGTAGGTCATTCTCTAAGAATTGTGCCACACGAAAAGGAAAAGCGAACGGTCTCATCTTAATCACAAACTTTTGTCGATTAATCGAAGGTAACCTATCACGATCCCAAAGCATAGAAAATGATCCAAAGGATTAATCCCTACATATTTGAAATAATGAAGGTTAACAACTTCGATAACCAACATCTATGATATCCAAGACTTCATCGACCAAAATCGAAAGGAAAATAAAATCGAAAATGAAAAAGTAATCATGAAATAAACAAGATGAAACTATGAGGAATTAGGGTATGAATCAAACAACATTTTTAAAAAATTAAAACATAACAATAACAAAAATAATTTGAAGAAAAAAAATAGTAATGACATTTTAAAAGTAATAACAAAAAAAGATGACGGAGCTCATAGAAATGCTTAGGGCGTGAAAAGAATTTCTCCATGGGTTTAAATGTATGGAATCATATGGGTTTAGAAATGCGCATCATCCATAAAAATAGGAATCCGGTTTGACCAAAAGAAAGGATAAAACGCCCTCACCTAAAACCAACTCAACTTCAAATTCACAAACCAAGTTAATGAAACAAAAATGAACACGGCTTAACCAGGACAACGACAACTTTCTTTTCATTTTAAAACATCATAAAAAAGAAAGAAAATGAAAAAGAAACATGGTCGAACAGAGCGAATGGTATTGACTTAATCATCATTTGTATTATGTCAAGGCTTGCTTGTGTGTGTATATTAGCTGCAAGTTGTGTTGCAATTGTGGATGAAATTGGTAATGACTCAAAGTTGTTGCATGGTGTACTAGCTGCGTAACGTTAGCTAGGCATTCATACTAGCCTATGAAAGTTTGTCAATTGTAGCATGAACCTCTTCCCTTCTTTTTTTTTTTTTGTATTTTCTTAATAGTAATTTTGAATGGACTTTGTTCATGAGGTTCTAATTGAACAATATGGACTTTCATTCTTTTATTTTTGCAAATAACTAGTATCATCGATTTGAAACAAATGTGGACCTATGGTTCATTGGACAATGCCTCTTTTGTGTCATGGACTATGGATTTTAGGTAGAAAACAACATAATTAAAAATGGATAGTTTAGTGCATGATGTGGATATTTGAATGGGAATTGGATATTGAAAACAAAATGTGGATTTGAAATTGGATATGGAAAATGAAAATTGGATTAACAGGTTGGGTAATTGGAAACTAAATAAATGGTTTGTGAACTAGAGAAAATGATGATGAAATGGATATCAGAATGAACTTTAGGAAATTGGAATGGATGTGGATAAAAATGAATTTGTAGATACATATGGATAATGGATTTAGGGACCAAATGGATAATGAAATGAATTTGGATAATGAACAAAAAGCGGGTCATGAATTCTGAACTTAAAACCATAGATGTGCACCTTGACTGAACTCAAGCCACCACTACGCTCCAACAATCCTTGATTTAATCTTGAAAAAGAATGAACATGAAGCAAATTGGATATTCAAATGCATTAGGGCCTTAAAACAATAAAATCAGAAGAATTTGACTTGAAATATGAATTGTACTGTCCAAAAACTCTAATTGAAAATGAACTGCTCCTTTACGACCTTGAACCATGAAACACTATCAACTTGACACGGCCTGATAACCTGGTCCATGCACAACTGACTTGAATTGACACAAAACCCTAATTGAAGCCTTTGAATGAAACCCGAACTTAGGCAAAAATGAAAGCAACATATTTTTTTGGATTTTGAATAATTGTTAGTAGATGGGAATACAAGTGAAAGTAATATACAAATAGGACAAATTTGGAGTATAACATAGAGGAGTTGATGTGAGTAGAAGATGTATTCTTCCATTTTATTTCTAGTGTTGGTGTCTACTCTGATGTGTAACACCGAGGTTATAGAACGTTTATGTCTGTCATGTTTTGTTGGAGATTTTGGATATCTCTTGAGTTGTTGTTATTTATGTTTATTTTGAAAACATGGTTATGTCGTGAATAATTATTTGATAATGATGTTTCCGTTGTTTCAATAAAGGTTGATGCTTCAGACATGTTTTGATGTTATTATTATTATTAACTTTTAAAAATTCATGTGTTACATATCATGTTATATGCGCAGGTGTTTGTTGATTTGTGACATCTTAAATGTTATTGATTTAAATTTACTCGGATAATTTATTTAAATTACACGAGGAATATTTAGGGTGTTACAACAACAACACAATAATGAATACTACCCCACTCTGACTGTAGACAATCATACAAAAACAACAACATCATAACAATGAATATAGCCCAACTCTGACCATAATCAATCATGCATTCGATGGATAACTACTAGTTTTCAATATGAACCACTCATCTCATCAATCATCAACAAGCATGTACAATAATTAACATAATTAAACTTTAATTTTACAAAAAAAAATATTCACACATTGAACATATATCCACATAACACTCAATCATGTTAAATCATCTTAACATTGTTTCATCATCAATTCATTCGTTCACAATAATTAATTATTCATTCGTTACTGTCCACTACTTTGTAACAAGTAAAACAATTAATTTTCACCAATTCTAGTACCATTTATCCTCTCAATACATCACAATGTGATAGTCATACGAATTAACTTTCCAACACTTCTAACCACACCTCATTTGGACTTACGAAACTAAAGTTATGAGAAAAAAATACTAAAGTGACAAATTTCAAGTTTTGGCACTGTGTCAATCGCTTGACACCACACCTCATTGGGAGAATCAGTCGCTTGACACCAATCGATTGTCACAGGGTGTCAATCGATTGACACTACTATATTTTAAAAAATTCCAGTTTTAAATCACGTTTCAACAATGGTTACCCCTTTCAAACCCCATCCAAACATATCCTAATATACCTAATTCAAATTAATTGGAAATTTAAGAGAATGTAGTTGAGAAAGTTACGAGTGGCACAAGCACGAAAGAAAATTTTTCTGCCAACCAGTATAGTGTTGAAACCACACTACCAAAACCGGATAACATTGAGAGACTGTCAATGATATTAGAAAGTATTTCAGGCTCATGCAAATGTATTGCATTAAGTCATGATCCAAGTCAGTTATTCGTACTTTCTAAGGATTCTATTAATAATTTTTTTAAGTGAGATTAGTACCTAGACACATCCGTATTACAAATTTGGTGCTCGTAAGTATACTTTTTTTATGTTGATTTCTATTTATATTAAGAAGTTCTTGTACTTTAACATAAATATTTGACTCTTGCAGGTTCATACATGAGTTCTGTGTTGAAAGGAAAATTAAAAAGTATTTTTTCTTAGATCCATCGCTACTTGGTCTTACTCGCAGTTCGACAGGAAAAAATATCTTTGTTTATGTATAAGAAAAGTTGAAAGAGAACAAAGAATTTTGTTTGGCTCCGTTTTACCGCGAGTAAGTATATATTACTGTGTTTTTATTTATAAATTAATTTTATTCATATCTATCTATTATCTATTAGGCTTAAATGCACTTTTGGTCCCCCTAGTTTAGATTTTTTACACTTTCGATCCCCCTATTACAAAACCTGCGATTTTGGTCCCTACATTTTGATGGTCTTTGCAATTTTGTGGTCCCCCTCCAATCTTGATCCAAAACAGTACATGAACAGTGCATGTCCGTACATGAACAGTGCACTGTTCATGTACGGTTTTGGAGCAAAATTGGAGGGGGACCACAAAATTGCAAAGACCATCAAAATGTAGGGACCAAAATCGCAGGTTTTGTAATAGGGGGGGCCGAAAATGTAAAAAATCTAAACTAGGGGAACCAAAAGTGCATTTAAGCCTATCTATTATAATATATTAAATCTAAAGCACAAATTATATTACAACATCTCATATGCCATGTAGCTAGATATTGCCACATCAATTAAAAGCTTATATATGTGTCACACTTAAGATTGAATCTAACAATAACTTTGCATAATTTCACTTCAACTTCTATCCAAAATTCATATGTTACAACAACCTTATCATCTCCCCACAAGAGTTACTCATAATTAAACACAATTATCATCAATCTTAAATTCCTAATTTAATTTTTATAATTTTTTATTCTCTCTCAATTTTTTTATTAAAGTTTCTCACCTTCCCTCTAAACTTTAGTGCATATCCTTGATTTATTTATTTATAGAGCCTAATATCTAAACAACATAACACTATTTTGATATAAATCAAAAAATACTTAGCACAAAAATAAATAGACTATTAAAAAATACACTAAAATAACTAATTAATGACTCATAAGAAAATTATATTAAAAATATATAAAACTATTATAAAATTTATTAATAACAATAGCAAATATTTTAACTTAAGCAAACATTACTAATTAATAAAAATTTAAGAAAAAAAGAATAGATTGTCCCGAATTATAAGAGGTTATCTCTATGGACAAACATAAAATACTATACTTACACCTTATTTATCCAAACTATCCCTAAAATCTAAAAATAACAAATGTGTTTTAGATTAAAAAATGAGATTAATTGAAATACACTGTCAGTGTAAAATAATTTTACACTGTCATCCAATTACAATTAGTTATTTTGACACATGAGAAGAGAGAAATATGGAAGAAGTGGTTATTAAAAAGATTTATTTATAATTTATTTTTTTTAATTTTTAATTCCATAAATATGTGTCAAAATAACTAATTGTAATTGGATGACAGTGTAAAGTTGTTTTACACTGACAGTGTATTCCAATTAATCTCTTAAAAAATACATTAACTAACCAAATAAATTTAATTAAAAAATAATACAATTGAACTAAAATGATTTATATCTAATTATATAGATTTATCCCTAATTACATAGAATAATCCTTATTATATAATGTATGTCATATAATCTATTTTTGCCACGTCAATTAAAATCATATGTGTCACTTTTAAAATTGAATCTAATAACAAATTTGTACAATTGCTCTTCATCACTTCATAATAATCATAAAATTTAAAACTATTTCGTCTCATTCTTTATTTAGTTTCAAACCATAAACTCATATTATCAACTATAATTATGAAATTTAAGAATTACGTTCTTTGTTTAATATCATCTAATATATATTATTTTAACATGTGTACTCTAAAATTATCTCAATAATTATGATATATATTTCAAGTTATTGGATTATGCATAATTTTTCTATACACTTATGTATATATTCTCAAAAAAAATTTAATAAATGATCTTAATAACATTACATAAATTCACATAAAAACAATTAAATGTATTTGAAACTATGCGGTTAAAAAATGGAAGAGATTTAAAAAAAAAATTCAACATATTTTTGTTATTTTACTTGATTATCTTAAATGTGTAGTTTGAAATAAAATATTATAAATATAAGTTGACAAATCATAATTATCAAAATAAAATATTTTTTTTGTCACAAATAAATTACCAACTAGGAAAGAAATTTTTATTATTATTATTATATTTTTTTTCAAAAAATGGGTCAAGCCCAAAAGATGTATTCAAATGGAAGGACAAAAATGATGGGGACTAGGCCTAAACCTCAAAAACTAGCAAACTTTGAAGCTAGGCAACCCTTGAAGGTTTGTTGTATAATCACTAATTACATTTGAGTGCATATTATCCCAGCAAGTAAAGTTCCTATATTAGCTACAATTATAATTTCAATACAAAAAACAAATTAATGCACACCTGTGCATCGCGCGGGTCCTGATCTAGTTATTAATTATTTTGAATGTTTATGTAGTGATCATTGGCAACTAATTGCTATATGTCCAAAGAAAAATGCTATGGTTGTGTTTTGCTCGTTGCACACTGTCTGTAACACCCCAATCTATACCCCCAATCTATTAAAGTTGTAAATAAAAATTCAAAATTTCATCAGAGTATATTTAAAAACACGGCATAGACAGGGAGGGTCACATTATATTGAAACAAAACATACAACACCTGCTCATAAAGATATGCAACAGTGGGGTAGCAATCAACAGAGGAACTCAGTTCCTTACACCCACATTTCAGATTTTAGAATAAAAGCGGAAAATCTAAAACTGAATATCATATATACATATCACATAAAGGTTTACCTGTTATCAACAGAATCATGTATATATATACAACTACAAAGGACAAAGATGCATATACACAACATCACAAAATAATCCTAATCGATTTCCCGACTACCCGGTGTCACATATCAGAGCCGACCGCCAAAAGAATGAAGTCCTAAGCTTCACAAAAAGACTTCCTGCAACTCTAATCTGCAATGCCTCATAGAGCATTATAAAATAGCAGAAGGGTGAGAAACACAATTATAATATAAATGCATATAATTATATATATCAACATAATAATACACATATCAAGTATTCTCACCACAATTTTCAAAGGCCAACACATAAAGCATATATAGATTATACTCACACAATCACATATTCACACTTAATGCATATGTTTATACACAAAACATATCATTCATAACTCAATGCCTTTAACACGAATGCACATCAATTCACGAATGTTATCGCAAGCTCAATCACGTAATTACTCCATTCCCAATTGCATATTAATCATGCACAATACATTTATCACAAATGCATATCACAATGTCTCACACCTAATCAACCAAATCATGATTTTTCACATATAAACAATGCAATCATAACCCATGCAAATGCAAAGAAACCGACACAACGACTCTATGCAAATGCATATGCGGTACCGACTTCATCAAATCTCATCACCAGTTCACTCAGGAACTATTGGAACCATCGCTCGTTACTGAGGGTCGCTCAAATAACACCCCGTCGGGCCTACGATGTTCACCCGTCGCTTTAGGTCCCCACATGGGCACACGACGTTTATGGATTGCTTTAGGTCCCCACATGGGCACACAATCCGATCGCTTTAGGTCCCCAACTGGGCACACGATCCGATCGCTTTAAGTCCCCACCTGGGCACACGATCGTCTATAACCATCGCTTTAGGTCCCCACCTGGGCAGACGACGTTATAGCAGATTCCCTCTGGAATCGAACCGTCACTCAGGACGTCACAAGAATGCATATCATGATGCTCAGCATACAAGAACTCATGACGACCAATGCATCTTCACACATATATGCAACCATAAACATGCATATATAACCAAATACAACACATTGCATTTATTTGCCTTTCAGCCACAATTCATCACCACAACATGTCATCACATGCATTCACCTCATATAACATCACGCAAGTCATACAATATCCATATCAAAAGCACATTGGATAAAACACATCAATTACACACCATTACAACGACAAAAGTTGACAAAATGACACTATTCTAAATTCCTGACATAATTAAATCGGATAACAAATTCCAAATCATCATAATCACATAGTACAGATCAATAGCTTTCCAACGATACCAAGAATGTAAAAATTGGATAAACGGAACAAAAGTTACGAAAGAAAACGAAAATGATATTTTGAACAATCCCATTTTTACAATTGGCCTGACCATACGCGTATGGCCTCTCTCATACGCGTATTGCCCTAATTCCTCGCCATCCCCATACGCATATTGCCAAGGCCCATACGCGTATGGGCAGAAATCATTTTCCCCCAAAATTGCACGTTTAAAAGTCCATACGCGTATGCCCAACACCATACGCGTATCACCAGATGGCCGGGTGTTGCGGTGAAAATCGGATAACAAGCTATTAATTAACTTGCATCATATTTATTTTACAACCGACTTTAATTTATCCAAAGGAAAGGTTCAAGATCGTTTAAAAACCTAAAGGGGGGAGATCTAAGGTTCGGGGGTTGGTTACGCCTAGGGAAGGTATTAGCACCCTAAACGTCCGTAGTACTCTACGGGAACCTCTTGTTAGTATTTGTGTTATGCTAAAGTTTGCTTGTTGAAGGAAAATGCTAAGGTAAAAAACTAAAGTTTATACACTAAGTATGGTCTAAGGGTGTAAAAAGAAAATGTGGAATCCGAGAAGGCATCGGATTGTAAATGGAAAAAGATGGAAAAAGAAAAAGGTAGCTCGCTAGGATCTCGCAATCCTATGCCTACGTATTCTCAAGGTGAACTTGAGAAATCAGAGCAATCGTAGTTCCCCTCACTACGGGGTAAAAGGGTGAGAAGCTTGAAAGCAAAGCTTATAAGGATTGATTGTTTAGGAGAAGAGATTAATGGCTATCTCTTGGGAAAGGATTGTGAAGGGTTAGACCGTCTTAAAGGAGGAGAGATTAATAGCTATCTCTTTGGGAAGGCCAAGTCAGAAGGGAGAAGAGATTAATGGCTATCTCTTGTGAAATGGTTTTGAGGTTAACAGGGTATTTGAGCTATTTATGACATGAAGTCAATAGAGAGACTTTCCTTTGGAATGAGGGGAAGATAATAACTTCTTATGTGCAAGAAAGTTATAAGGGATTAAAATTGCATGAATACAATGGGTGTAAGAACGCAAAGAGATGCCCAGCAGTTAAGTATGAATAACATCAAAAGAAATCAAGGTAAACAAACCAAGACAAAACCAAAAGCAAGGCATACTTCAAGTATCATCATATGAGAATGTGTGTGAAGTGTCAAACAAGTGTGTCAAGGAGATTCCTCTCAAAAATTGGTTTTTCGAGATGAATACCAAGAGTTTTAGGTTTTGAACCGAGGTTTAAAATAGTGAACAAAAAACCTAAGTAAAGGACCTCATTCAAGGTCACAAGTTGACCTTAAAATGTCCCTTAAGTGTGTCCTAAGACACTTGGAAAAATTGGCTCAAGCAAGTGAAGAGCAAAGGGTTTTTCAAAAGATGCTCACAAGACTAGTTTTGATTTACTCTTAATTTTAGAAAATAAGAAATAAATACTAGAATTAAATAAAAATGTAAATAAAAATGTTAGAAAATTAAATCAGACATTAAAATATCAACATGAATATTTTTGGTATTTTTGAGTAATAGGAACTATTTTTTTAATAAACACAATTGAAAAGGAAATAAAATGAAACAAAGTGAAAATAAATAAATAAAACAGGGGGTGCATTAGTATTTTAGAAATGAACTGGGTTGTATTGAGGCACCGCATTGGGCCAGGAAATGGGAGGCGTGGATAGTAAAATGGCGCAAGGCCCAAGTTACAAAACAAAGCTGAAAAAAAGAAAAAAAAAACAAAACAAAGGGGACTGGGGCGAGGGGGGATTCGAACCCCAGTCCCTTTGTTTACACGGCAAGGCTTGAACCACTGGGGTGGCGATACATCCATTGTATCCGCCCCCCAGTATAATATATATTTTAGGATCAAATGGAAAAATGAAATACATAAAAACGTTACAACACCCTGTATCAATTGGTCACAAATAACTTAAGTCACAAAATGCCAAAAACTCGCCCGGCCAATCAAACCTCGCCACGCCCTCTCTCTCTCATGCAACGTGAACGAAAATGGAAGCAAAACCATCGTGAAAAAATGCATGGCAAACCCTCATCTTTCCCAGCCTCGTTCCAACTCATTTCTTCATCATTTTTATCAAAACAAAATCCTAAACTGATCAGAAAAGATCAAGGAACAAAATCATGCCATTTGTTTTCTATAAGGTTAAACATACGACTCTTGCAATGGCCAAGAACCAGCGGGCACAAAATGAAGTTTAGAAACTGGTAAATCAAACATACGAGCCACATTAAGGATGCAATGGTTTGGTTCACTTAAAAATGATAACAAGCATATGCCAGCAACAAATAAACAACAATATCACAACATGCTCGAGAGTTTCAAGAGTTTAGAGGCTTACCTCTTGGAGAGAGTCCAAGGCCCCTTTACAGTGCTTGCAGATGATAAATAAGAATCCCTGGGAGCTTTGTGATCCTATTAGAATAGATCCAGATGCTTGGAAGCTTGGGAAACAGCCTGGAACTTCAAACCCGATACCTTTCCACTTTTGAGCTTTGAAAATGGCAGATGGTGATGGAGCTGTTTCAGTGAGTGTTTAGGTGTTTGGTGGTTCACTTTGAGATGTTTATGAGTGGTTTGTGGACTTGGTTCATGGAGTGCACGAGTGGAATGGTGTGGTGCAGTGTTTATGCAAATGGAGGTGTGAGAATGGTAAGAGATGGTAGAGTTGTTACAGTTAGGGTTTGATGGTCTGGACTTTCTCTATGTGATATTTAGAGAAGGTTTGGGAGGTTTGAAAAGGTTTGCACGAGGGAAATGAGAGATTGAAGTGTTCTTGCAAATTTGCAAGAACTCGGGGATGGAAGAAATGAGAGAGTTTCAGCCCTGGTTTGTGGGTGAATCTGGTGCCCCATGAACTGAGGATCAAACCTCTATTTATAGGAAAGGATTAGGGTTTGTGGCATGGTCAGAATTTGAAAAATGCCAAGACAGCCCTTTGGAGAAACTTCCATTTCGTGTGAGCTGTATTCAGAGGGAGATGTCCTCAATGCGCTAGTGTAGACCTCTGAGGCAATGTGGATTGATGGGAGTGGTTCAAAGTCCAAGTTGTAAGGAGAATAGTGATTTGTTGGAAAAGTTTCTCTCTCCATTGAAAACCACTTGCACACTTGACATAAACTAATATATTTTATGTTTGCAACTTTGCATTTTCGTGGGAGAGGTTCAAAATATGTTAACCTTGCTACTAAACTTCAGAAAAATGAGTTAATTGGGGATTAGAAGAGTTGTGTACCATTTCACACAAGTTGGAAACTTGAAAATCATGAAATAAACCCTAAACTTCAACCATTCAAAACTCCCAGCTCACTCCATGGATGGGGAAGTTCTTGTACTCTTTAGAAAGCCCTTGATGCCCTCTACAATATTCATGTGGGACTCGAATTCTGAATCTTAATGTAGCTTGGTGAAAAATAGGGTTGAAGTTGGCTGTTCATGAAGGGAAAACATGCAGAATTTCACCAAGTCCTTTGGTCAATTTGGCTTATAAGCTCCATAACTCAAAATCCAAGCATTTTTAGGAGAAAAGTCATATTGAAACAATTGAAGATCTTGGAGAGAGCTTTCTAATGAGCTTTGAAACACTCCAATTGGATGTGTAGTTTAGGAGTTATGGTCCCTCCAAATTATGCTATTAGGGAAAAATCTCACAAATGATACTTTTCTTGGTCAAAACCCTACTTCTCTTGCAAGAAACCTCATGAAACTTGATGTGGATGCTTGGAATACTTCATGAGACATTCTATGATGATTAGAAACATTAATTCTCCATCTGAACCAAAAATCCCCAAAAATTAGGGTTTCTGTCAAACCCTAATTTTGCTTGTGAATGTACTGAGATTGAATCTTGTAATCTTGCTTCTTCTTTCTCATCTAAAGGCCTTAGGAGACTCTTGAGGATGTTGATAAATCAATAGGATCAAGAACTAGGGTTTGGGAGTCCATCTTGATGAAGATCAAAGCCATTGACTGATAAGTGTCACAGAAACCCTAACTTGGAGGCACAGTGAGGCTGAGGCCTAAACTTCCCTTGTTGAGGACCCAAAGCCCTTGGATTCTTGTTGAGTGATGTCCCTTGACTGTGAATGACTTCATAAAGTAAGTGAACCACACAAATCTTGGCTTGATAGAGCCAAATTCTTAGTGATTTCTTCAGAGCAAACCCTAATTCCAAAGTCCTTGCATTGGAGGTCTTTGTTGACTTGACTTGCTTCAAACGCCTTGTGGAGCTTCATGGTGATATGTAAACCTAATTTGAACACAAATAAACAAACTACAAAATATAGGTTAGTTCACACAAATGCACATATGATTCTAAAATGCACACAAGCTAGATGACATCTAAGGGGTGAAAATTTAGGGTACAACAGTTGCCCCTATTTAGATAGCTTCACCCGATGGCACAAGGAACGGAGATTCCAGGGACATTTAGGTGAAAGATATCTAAATATAGCAAACCAAAAATTTTACCCTTAGATGGAATGCAAATGCTAAGGACAAGCGAAAGACATGCAAATGCTGACATGTCATGGACTTCTAGTATGATAATATGATGGATGCAACATACCGAGGAAACCGACAGGCAAAAGTCCACACAATGAGCGATTACTCACTGGGGAAGGATGAAGGTTTCAATACCCATGAGGAAAACTCACTGGGGATACAGACTAACCAATATAAGAGACTCAGAGGGGAGCTCTGAGGAAACACTAGGGAAAATAAAAGCATACTCTTTACTGGGCATGGAACCAGAAAGAAGACATGATCTCTACTGGGGATCAATTTGAAAAGAATAAACATCAACAAAAGATTTTCTGGGGTTTTCTTATACTGAAGAGTTCAAACGGGATCTTCAAGAAAAGTCAGAAAAGACAGAGAAAGGCACATCCGAAAAAACATCAGATGGTAAAAGAAACCAGACATCCAATAATGGCTTTGAATGAAAGGTACAAGTCACAATATCTTATAATGGCTTTAGATAAAGGTGAACAAGGTAAAGAAACCAGACATCCAATAATGGCTTTGAATGAAAGGTACAAATCACAATATCTAATAATGGCTTTAGATAAATGTGAACAAGGTAAAGAAACCAGACATCCAATAATGGCTTTGAATGAAAGGTACAAATCACAATATCTAATAATGGCTTTAGATAAAGTGAACAAAGACTCTATCTAAAAAATATCAGAAGGAGAGACACATCCGGATAGGCATCAGATGGTAGAGAAACCAGACATCCAATAATGGCTTTGAATGAAAGGTACAATCACTACATCTGATAATGGCTTCAGATGAAAGTGAACAAAGTAAAGAAACCAGACATCCAATAATGGCTTTGAATGAAAGGTACAATCACAATATCTAATAATGGCTTCAGATGAAAGTGAACAGTGAGCACCCAAGAAAGTAGTGAGTGACTGTGAACTTTCAGGGATGACACTGAGATATATCCAAGTAAATTTGATGAAGGTTATAGAAGATAGGCAAAATTTCCAGGAATAACACTGGGAGAAACAAGAGGAATAAGATATCCAGGAATGACACTGGAGATCAAAGGATATAAAGATCCAGGAATAGCACTGGAATGAGAGAAGACCAACATCTATCAACAAGATCAGATGCGCAAGATAATGACAACATTCAGGAATAACACTGAATGAAAAGACATGTCACCTTGGTAAGGCGCCAAGTAAATTAGACTTTGACCACAAAGTAAGACGTAGATAACGACACAACCTCAGGAGAAATACAAATGAGGATGAAACACTCATGATATGTATATGGATAAATTATGCAGATGATATGTGATCGCATGCAAATGCCGATGCTGACGACACTGCACGACTCTCTTGGAAGACAAGACTGGAAGACTGATTCCTCAACACGGAGATCAATTGTCATTCTGCTTGGGATTAGAGATGCTAATGCTGAACACATCATCTGCCACATTGGTAAACTGTATCAAGTGATGGTCCTTGTAGGAAGGATGGAAAGTTGCTTGGGGATTCTTCAAATTAACTGCCCCAGATTAGCTGACTGTTGTAGATGAGCTGATAATTGCTTCCTTTTGTGTGAGTCTAGAAAGGACCGTTTCATGGTGCTCTTAGAAAGCTTGCCCCAGTCTAAGTCTTGAAAGATGATTGTTTTTGCTTAACACTGGGATTGCTTACCCCAATATGAGTCTTGAAGTATCTTCTGAATAAACCAATTCTGAGAAGTCACCATTAAACCACAAATCTTGAACTGATTCTCAACAGGAAATGGAAGGAACTTGCCCCTGATAGGATCACCGACCAAGTTTCTCAAATGTTTGAAAATTCCTTAAGAAGAAAGCTAGTTTGCAAACAAAAGTATTTGTACAAACATGGTAAATGCAAAGTTCATGCAACCTTTGAAATCAAAATCATTTTTGGAGAGATGCAAAGCATATGAGTCACTGGTCCGAACACGGTGGTTCAAGACATTAAAGTGAAAAGTTTAAGCAAAGGGTGTATGCCCAAAGTAGATGATCTGCAAAGATCTTTTGGAGTCAGGTTACACAACCTTGTTGTAGTATGCTTTCAAAATGACCTTGCTTCAATTAGGTCTTTCGAGGGTTGTAACGTGGCTTGGTTCACGGTTTAAGAAACAAAGGATAAAGGCTCAAAATTTATTTGTAACCCACCTAATCTACGTGATGAACTTCAGTCCTATACTCAGTTAACTCAAACTATGCACTCGAATTCCCATAGGTTAGTAATTCTACTGATGGTAGTAATGACGATGGTTCAGAAGTCAACGGACTTGAGATGACAATTACTGCTTTCTTACAACTTTTGGTTGTTTTTGATGAGGACCTTAGTCAACTCGTTTTGTCTTTAAGGATTTTGGTAATTTCTTGATTGATTTTTCTTATCCCTAACTTTTGCCTGAACTGTGTCATTTGAGTTTACAGTCAGCGGGATGCCCCAATTTTGCCTAAGTCTCCTTTATAGGTTTTGACTTAGCGGGCTTTTCTTTTTATTTATTTTTAGTGACTGCCTGGCTTGAGGATCGGAGTGAACCATTATCGGCATTTGAATTTGAAGGACATCTTCGACACTTGCTTGTTGTGTGCGAAGGAACATTGTGAATGCAACTTTTTGTTGAAAGGCGTCTTGTATGAAACTCTTGATTTGAATGCACAATCAAGTTAACTGAGAACTACCCTGCCCCAGGTTAAGGTTGCGGGTTTTTATTTGTAAAGAAAAGAAACTCCTACTTCAAGGCTCAAAGGGGTTAAAGAGGGGTTATCTTCCTTATTTCTCCGGTGTTTAGGAGTTGAAACAATGCCTTACATCGTCAGCAAAGTTTTGATCTAAAAGCATACTAACAGCAATTATGGGTATAATGTTTTCATCATCCTCCTACCAATCTTTGCACGATCAAAAGAAAATGGAAAAAAAATTTGCGAAAGATAAAGATGAATGGAATCAAAAATTGCAATGCTCATTTCATTAAACTTGAAGGTACAAACATAATTTGAAAGCAAACAGCTATTACAAAATAAGGAAAGTACAAACAACAAGAAACAAAAGGCCTAGTGACTAATCAAACACAAGGATGAGCTGTCCTGTCTTTAAGAAGTAGCTGAGCCGAAGTCGACTGAGGCTTCACTTGGCGTGCCCTGGCAGAGGATTGTTTTGAACATTGGGATTATCCTTAAAGGAGACGATTTTGTTTCTTATCAGCTCCTGTACTTTAGCCTTTAATGCAAAGCAACCTTCCAAGTTATGGCCTGCGCCACCTTGATGGTATTCACAATGAAGATCAGCCCTATAGCCGGCTGGAAGAGGATTTGGAGGAGGAGGAAAAGACCTTGTGGTAATCAAACCTTGTTGAACCATACCAGGATAAAGTTCGGTGTATGTCATGGGAATAGGATCAAATTGATTACGGTACCGGTTCTGTCCTGCAGTTGCACGTTGGGAAGTTTGAGTTGGTCGTGAAGCAGTAACCACAGGAGTGACAGCAGCAACAGTAGGATGAAAAGTATACTGAGGCATAGGACGAGGCCTTCTTGTCTCAACCATTATAGCATTAGTCTGATCTTCCTTCTTCTTCTGAAAGTTCCCATAGGATTTCTTCACAGCATTAGAGGATTCAGCAATCTTTGATACTTTTCCCTTCTTAAGACCTTCCTCAAGTCTTTGGCCGATAGTAACCAGATCAGTGAAATTAGAGGAAACACTTCCAACCATTTTTTCCCAATAGAACGGGGACAAGGTATCCATAAACATTCCAGTTAACTCTTTCTCGGCCAGGGGAGGTTCCACTTGGGAAGCCAATTCTCTCCACCGCTGAGCATACTCCTTGAAAGCCTCTTTATCATTCTGAGACATGTTTTGCAGTTGACGGCGATCAGGAGCCATGTCAAGGTTATACTTGTATTGCTTCATGAAGGCATTGGTGAGGTCTTGGAAATTGTGAATAGAGTTTTGCTCAAGACCCATGTACCATTTGAGTGATGCTCCACTCAAGCTGTCTTGAAAACAGTGGATAAGCAACTTCTGATCTTTGGCATGAGCAGTCATCCTGCGAAGGTACATGACCAAGTGAGCTCTTGGGCACGAGTGACCTTTGTACTTCACAAAATCTGGAGTTGTAAACTTAGGAGGTATAACAAGGTCCGATACTAAGCACAGGTTGTCTGCATCCACATTAAAGAAATCAGTACCCTCAACGGCTTTGAGTCTTTTCTCTATGCTCTAAAACTGCTCTCGAACAACTTCGGGTTCAACAAAGTCCTCATGGTCTTCTCCTTGGACACTGGTAGCGTTGTACTCATAAAGGGGATTCTCGAAAGAAGCTCGAACATTCTGTGGAACAGCATGAACCACAGGTCTGGGCTGGGTGAAGACAGGAGCTTGAAACACTGGCATAGCATTCTGACCAACCATAGCATTAGATGCAAGAGGTGGAGAAAAGTTGTGTGGCAAACCAAACTCTGGCCAAGTAGAAGGTGGCACTTGAACTGGTGGAGGATCAACACTTGAAACTTCCTGGATAACTGTCCTTTGGGGTGGCTCCCCCCTAACAATCAAAACTTGGAGCATCTCAGTTAGTTTAGTCATGCTCGACTTAAGTTCATCGATCTCCATTCGGACCTTAACATTGTGCATATCTTGCTCTGACATCTTTTGTCTGTAATTAGCTCTAGTCCGGTATCGGTGTCGAGGGATCAATTTGACGACTCATAGACAAACGCTGGAAGATAGAGATAATTGGCAATGAGTAACTGGACAAACAGACGCGTGCAATGAATCATGCAAAGATGCAAATGATATGCAATGCAATGCAAACAGGATACGAAAACACATGCAACAGGATCAAGGGTTCAAGATCACAGCATGGAGTTTGGGTAGAGAACCAACCACAGGGTGTGTACTAGGGTTTATCAACTGTAGAACAGGGTTCTAAAAAGTTCTCAGAGTCTACGTAAATCCTTCGGATATTATCGGCCCATGTAACTACTTACACGGGTTAATAATATTCTCAAGATAGACTCGTCTGAGTGTAGTATCGCGTGACAACTACTCAGGACTGGCTCCCTCATAGTCACCGCACTACATCCTAAAAGGCCAAGTGGGGTAAAGGTAACTACGGTCCTCAGAATCTCTGGCACTCAATTGAAAAAGTAATATCAATGTGACTGCTCACATCAGACATCAACAATCCCAAAGGGGCCTCATCTGAGTGTGGTCATCATATGCCATAAATTGTTGGTACTACTGCCAACAACCGACTATTGATTACACCACGATCCTATCATAAGTGCTCTCAAGTCCGGGTTAGGACTCATCTCACCACTCAAAGTAGCAGCCCTGCACACACAAAAAAACCCAAGCACAACAAGTATATATACAGATATAACTATACAAATGTACAAGCAAGCAAACATGTGAATAATACAAATACAAACAAGATAGGCTTAACCCTCTTAGGGGGATTATCCCCAGTGAAGTCGCCATTTCTGTTGCGGTGAAAATCGGATAACAAGCTATTAATTAACTTGCATCATATTTCTTTTACAACCGACTTTGATTTATCCAAAGGAAAGGTTCAAGATCGTTTAAAAACCTAAAGGGGGGAGATCTAAGGTTCGGGGGTTGGTTACGCCTAGGGAAGGTATTAGCACCCTAAACGTCCGTAGTACTCTACGGGAACCTCTTGTTAGTATTTGTGTTATGCTAAAGTTTGATTGTTGAAGGAAAATGCTAAGGTAAAAAACTAAAGGTATATACACTAAGTATGGTCTAAGGGTGTAAAAAGAAAATGTGGAATCCGAGAAGGCATCGGATTGTAAATGGAAAAAGATGGAAAAAGAAAAAGGTAGCTCGCTAGGATCTCGCAATCCTATGCCTACGTATTCTCAAGGTGAACTTGAGAAATCAGAGCAATCGTAGTTCCCCTTACTACGGGGTAAAAGGGTGAGAAGCTTGAAAGCAAAGCTTGTAAGGATTGATTGTTTAGGAGAAGAGATTAATGGCTATCTCTTGGGAAAGGAATGTGAAGGGTTAGACCGTCTTAAAGGAGGAGAGATTAATAGCTATCTCTTTGGGAAGGCCAAGTCAGAAGGGAGAAGAGATTAATGGCTATCTCTTGTGAAATGGTTTTGAGGTTAACAGGGTATTTGAGCTATTTATGACATGAAGTCAATAGAGAGACTTTCCTTTGGAATGAGGGGAAGATAATAACTTCTTATGTGCAAGAAAGTTATAAGGGATTAAAATTGCATGAATACAATGGGTGTAAGAACTCAAAGAGATGCTTAGCAGTTAAGTATGAATAACATCAAAAGAAATCAAGGTAAACAAACCAAGACAAAACCAAAAGCAAGGCATACTTCAAGTAACATCATATGAGAATGTGTGTGAAGTGTCAAACAAGTGTGACAAGGAGATTCCTCTCAAAAATTGGTTTTTCGAGATGAATACCAAGAGTTTTAGGTTTTGAACCGAGGTTTGAAATAGTGAACAAAAAACCTAAGTAAAGGACCTCATTCAAGGTCACAAGTTGACCTTAAAATGTCCCTTAAGTGTGTCCTAAGACACTTGGAAAAATTGGCTCAAGCAAGTGAAGAGCAAAGGGTTTTTCAAAAGATGCTCACAAGACTAGTTTTGATTTACTCTTAATTTTAGAAAATAAAAAATAAATACTAGAATTAAATAAAAATGTAAATAAAAATGTTAGAAAATTAAATCAGACATTAAAATATCAACATGAATATTTTTGGTATTTTTGAGTAATAGGAACTATTTTTTTAATAAACACAATTGAAAAGGAAATAAAATGAAACAAAGTGAAAATAAATAAATAAAACAGGGGGTGCATTAGTATTTTAGAAATGAACTGGGTTGTATTGAGGCAAAGCATTGGGCCAGGAAATGGGAGGCGTGGATAGTAAAATGGCGCAAGGCCCAAGTTACAAAACAAAGCTGAAAAAAAGAAAAAAAAAAACAAAACAAAGGGGACTGGGGCGAGGGGGGATTCGAACCCCAGTCCCTTTGTTTACACGGCAAGGCTTGAACCACTGGGGTGGCGATACATCCATTGTATCCGCCCCCCAGTATAATATATATTTTAGGATCAAATGGAAAAATGAAATACATGAAAACGTTACAACACCCTGTATCAATTGGTCACAAATAACTTAAGTCACAAAACGCCAAAAACTCGCCCGGCCAATCAAACCTCGCCACGCCCTCTCTCTCTCATGCAACGTGAACGAAAATGGAAGCAAAACCATCGTGAAAAAATGCATGGCAAACCCTCATCTTTCCCAGCCTCGTTCCAACTCATTTCTTCATCATTTTTATCAAAACAAAATCCTAAACTGATCAGAAAAGATCAAGGAACAAAATCATGCCATTTGTTTTCTATAAGGTTCAACATACGACTCTTGCAATGGCCAAGAACCAGCGGGCACAAAATGAAGTTTAGAAACTGGTAAATCAAACATACGAGCCACATTAAGGATGCAATGGTTTGGTTCACTTAAAAATGATAACAAGCATATGCCAGCAACAAATAAACAACAATATCACAACATGCTCGAGAGTTTCAAGAGTTTAGAGGCTTACCTCTTGGAGAGAGTCCAAGGCCCCTTTACAGTGCTTGCAGATGATAAATAAGAATCCCTGGGAGCTTTGTGATCCTATTAGAATAGATCCAGATGCTTGGAAGCTTGGGAAACAGCCTGGAACTTCAAACCCGATACCTTTCCACTTTTGAGCTTTGAAAATGGCAGATGGTGATGGAGCTGTTTCAGTGAGTGTTTAGGTGTTTGGTGGTTCACTTTGAGATGTTTATGAGTGGTTTGTGGACTTGGTTCATGGAGTGCACGAGTGGAATGGTGTGGTGCAGTGTTTATGCAAATGGAGGTGTGAGAATGGTAAGAGATGGTAGAGTTGTTACAGTTAGGGTTTGATGGTCTGGACTTTCTCTATGTGATATTTAGAGAAGGTTTGGGAGGTTTGAAAAGGTTTGCACGAGGGAAATGAGAGATTGAAGTGTTCTTGCAAATTTGCAAGAACTCGGGGATGGAAGAAATGAGAGAGTTTCAGCCCTGGTTTGTGGGTGAATCTGGTGCCCCATGAACTGAGGATCAAACCTCTATTTATAGGAAAGGATTAGGGTTTGTGGCATGGTCAGAATTTGAAAAATGCCAAGACAGCCCTTTGGAGAAACTTCCATTTCGTGTGAGCTGTATTCAGAGGGAGATGTCCTCAATGCGCTAGTGTAGACCTCTGAGGCAATGTGGATTGATGGGAGTGGTTCAGAGTCCAAGTTGTAAGGAGAATAGTGATTTGTTGGAAAAGTTTCTCTCTCCATTGAAAACCACTTGCACACTTGACATAAACTAATATATTTGATGTTTGCAACTTTGCATTTTCGTGGGAGAGGTTCAAAATATGTTAACCTTGCTACTAAACTTCAGAAAAATGAGTTAATTGGGGATTAGAAGAGTTGTGTACCATTTCACACAAGTTGGAAACTTGAAAATCATGAAATAAACCCTAAACTTCAACCATTCAAAACTCCCAGCTCACTCCATGGATGGGGAAGTTCTTGTACTCTTTAGAAAGCCCTTGATGCCCTCTACAATATTCATGTGGGACTCGAATTCTGAATCTTAATGTAGCTTGGTGAAAAATAGGGTTGAAGTTGGCTGTTCATGAAGGGAAAACATGCAGAATTTCACCAAGTCCTTTGGTCAATTTGGCTTATAAGCTCCATAACTCAAAATCCAAGCATTTTTAGGAGAAAAGTCATATTGAAACAATTGAAGATCTTGGAGAGAGCTTTCTAATGAGCTTTGAAACACTCCAATTGGATGTGTAGTTTAGGAGTTATGGTCCCTCCAAATTATGCTATTAGGGAAAAATCTCACAAATGATACTTTTCTTGGTCAAAACCCTACTTCTCTTGCAAGAAACCTCATGAAACTTGATGTGGATGCTTGGAATACTTCATGAGACATTCTATGATGATTAGAAACATTAATTCTCCATCTGAACCAAAAATCCCCAAAAATTAGGGTTTCTGTCAAACCCTAATTTTGCTTGTGAATGTACTGAGATTGAATCTTGTAATCTTGCTTCTTCTTTCTCATCTAAAGGCCTTAGGAGACTCTTGAGGATGTTGATAAATCAATAGGATCAAGAACTAGGGTTTGGGAGTCCATCTTGATGAAGATCAAAGCCATTGACTGATAAGTGTCACAGAAACCCTAACTTGGAGGCACAGTGAGGCTGAGGCCTAAACTTCCCTTGTTGAGGACCCAAAGCCCTTGGATTCTTGTTGAGTGATGTCCCTTGACTGTGAATGACTTCATAAAGTAAGTGAACCACACAAATCTTGGCTTGATAGAGCCAAATTCTTAGTGATTTCTTCAGAGCAAACCCTAATTCCAAAGTCCTTGCATTGGAGGTCTTTGTTGACTTGACTTGCTTCAAACGCCTTGTGGAGCTTCATGGTGATATGTAAACCTAATTTGAACACAAATAAACAAACTACAAAATATAGGTTAGTTCACACAAATGCACATATGATTCTAAAATGCACACAAGCTAGATGACATCTAAGGGGTGAAAATTTAGGGTACAACACCGGGAAAAGACACATTTCATACGCGTATTGGCCCCAAAACACGCCCATGTTACGCGTAACGCCGAGTCCCATACGCGTATGAACATGCCCCATACGCGTATGACTTGGGCAAATGCAGAAAAATTCTGCAGAACGTGTTCTGCGTTTTCTCTACCCAAATCCACCAACATCTCATTTTTACACCAGAAAATTACCAATTTAATGTTTAACAACATGTATCTATCATGTATCAACAATAATTAACACTAAAAACATGATTCCTAACACGATTTAATCGAATTCTCACACTTTCTACACAAATGGGTTTTTATTCTATTTCTCATACAATCTAACAAAACCACACACAAACACATACATAATCATACACATGTATAGGATAATTGAATTTCACACCCTTATCCGATTAAATCGATTCCTAGAAGTTGTTTTGATGATTTCCAAGCTTTTCTCCCAATTTCTCTCTTTCCCCTTTTTCTTCTCTTTTTCCCTCTTCTCCTTTTTCTTCTTCTCCTACTATTTTCTCTCCTCTCTATTTCTTTCTCTTTTCTTTCTAAGTTATAAAATATAACATAAAACGACTAAATTGCCCCTATTCTCAAATACCCCGCAAACGCTCTCAAAACGCGATAAAACATAACAACATTGAAAAATAACATATTTCCAAATAAAAGTCAAAAATAAAATATTATAATAATAAAATAACCAAAACGACTCGATTAAAATAAAACTAACTAAAACTGGGGCGTTACAACTCTCCCCCACTTAGAAATTTTCGTCCTCGAAAATATAACCAATCCCAACAACTCCGGACACGGCTCTCGCATCCGACCAACAAACATTAGACCAACCAATAGCACACCACGAATAACACAACTGACCAACCACTTTGCTAACAGCAGCAACAACAACGACAAGACGCAAAGCCCATACAATGCACTTGACGACCAACTCACAACTCAAAGAATACAAAGGCACAAACTCACAGGTTCACTCTTTAATACAAAATGTGCCACCTCACGCTTCCGTTGCGCACTCCGGTTATCCGAAACCATCAAGACTATCAATCTCACGTCCAAAACCTAACTCTTCCTCATATCCACCAAAATCACTGATCACTGCCAATACATCCAACCACACCCTCTACTGTGTTCTCTCCCACACTAGACACAAGCCTCTGAATAGCTCAAATAATTCCAACTCTCTGTCCGTCAAAATCGACATGCATAAAGATTTTCGACTTACACATCAGGCATAACAACATCCTTTCCCCAAGGATAACCCCAAACCAAGTCATAACTCGCCACGAATCCTAATCATCCTCGTTGTCTCTATCCTTTCAGACCAATCCAGTACTCAATATTCTTGTAATTACCGAACACTTCGAATCTAGAATCATAAAGATAATACTTCCAATATTCCAACATAGTACAACTTCAACTAATTCCCATTCCACAATAGTACTGATCCTTTCACAGATCCTCAAATGTCGAAAAACATAAACCACGACTTTACTTTCTTGCATTAACACACTGACTATACTCATCAAAGATGCATCCCAAACAATCGACTTCCCCTCTGCAAGTCAACTGAAGTAACGAAAATGCTAACTTGGAAAAACCTTCCATATCCTCCGATAATAACCAACAAAAGTCCAAAAAAGTTTCTGATCACCTTAACTAACTTCGGAGCCTCTCATAGTAGAACTGCATCTACTTCCGATGAATCCATAACCAAACTCTCAACCGAATGACATATCCAAGAAAACTAACCTTTTTCAACCAAAATTCTCACTCGAATAGCTTAGCTTAAAACTTCGTCTCTTTCCAACACTTGTAATTCAAATCTCAAACACTTTACTTGTTCTTCCTCTGAGTTTATAATAGATCCGAATATCCTCAATCAAAACCATTACGAACTTATCCAATGAAATATAGAAGATACGTTTCATCTTCTCTACAAACATTCCTGACGCATTACTAACACCAAATGACATCACTGCCCAACCAAAATCCAAAAGATACAAACTCTTAAAGCTTTTGCAAAACTTTCCACTGGGTAACTGGTTACTCACGAAATTCACTATCCTTACTAAACGTTCCAAACAATTGTAATTTCAATCAAACTCAACCAAACCATTCCAATCATCTAATCTTGAAAGTGAACACTTAATCTCCATCGTCACCCTATACCACTGTCCGTAATCCATACCCAATTTCTTCTCTTGACAAACTAAAATCCAACCTATCGCAACCATCAACAAAAAAGAACTCTCAATGACTTCCCAACTTAACCATCATACCAAAAATCTTGATTTCGCATCACCATCAGATATAAAACCTTCCTCAACTTGACAAAATAATCCGCAATCATTTCCTTAAATTTCGAGTAATCCATTCCGCACCACTATCAAAGCCGGAAAGACACGTCCATTTCATCCAACATAATTCCCGTCTGCTATCAACAAGAGATTAAGGGTGATCAGTTCCTCAATTTGTCAATAGACAGTCGACAATCATGATGGGGTACAAACCGTCTCCACCAAACTATAATAGCATTCTTTACCTCCGGTGCACAAAACTATTTAAGGCACAAATCCTTAGTTGACATAAACCTTACCTCTGCATCTCGTCTTGCACCGGGAACTACACTTATAATCTTTCAATTCAAAACACACTGAGCCAGCGCTCTACACCTGAAGCAACATGGAGAAGTACCAGCTTCTCCCCCACTCATCTCATTCCAACCACTCTAACTGAAAACACCAAAACCATCACAAGTCTTTACCATAAATGGTCAAAGAACAAATTAAATAAACCAAAGAAGTAACTACCGACCCCTAAACAGAAGTATCGATAACCATCTAACCACCCCAAGAAGACAACAACAAATTCAAACGCTTCGCGCACTCATACGAACTAAACGAATGAGTCGCTCCAATACTAACAATAGCAAAATAAAGGTGTACTATAATAAAACAAGTACCTTTAATCAAACGATCCGCACTAGAAGTCTCAGTCCTTGCCATTGCAAAGACCTCCCCACCAGCCTAAGCTTGCTTTGGTTTTGTACACCTCGTACTAATATGACCTATCTCACCACAGTTAAAGCACTTAACCACATTCTTCCTCTTGCACTCAGCTGCTACATGCCCTACACCTCCACAATCAGAACACTTATCCAAATTCTTCCTACATTCGGACTGACGGTGTCCCCACTCACCACACCTAAAACACCTCGGAGAATTAGACATACCGCCTCCACCTGACCTTCGATCAAACGTACCCCTTTGTTTACCTTTATCCGCTGGTGTCACATACGGCCCACCACGTAATTGTTACTTCCCTTTCCTGTCACTCAAACTCTTGTAATGAGTAGAACGAGCCTTACTGTCTTCTTCAAAAATCCTAGAATAATCCACCAAGTCTGCAAACCTTCGAATTCTCTGATACCCAACGACTTGCTTAATCTCTGGACGCAACCCACTTTCATACTTAACACACTTAGAAAACTCCGCAGTCGCTTCTGCATAATGTGGATAAAACTGCACCAGCTCAACAAACTTAGCAGTGTAGTCAACAATAGACATACTACCTTGTTTCAATTCCAAGAACTCTATCTCTTTCTTGTTGCACCCCAAAATTTGCCCTCCTTACTTTATTACTAACTGGCTTATGTTGCATTGCATTTTGCATTATCATGTGTGCATATCATTGGTCCTTAGCATGGAATCAAGGTGCTTGGGGCAGTTCAAGAAGGTCCTATCTGGTCTATCACATCATCAAGAGTTCACAAGTGGCAAGGGATCTCAAGTGGATCACTCCCTCCTAACCAGTGCATGAATTAGGGTTTTGAGATTCTTGGGTTTATTGCTCCAATGGGCAAGCTCCTTGGGTTTCTATCATCACTAAATGGCATATATTATCTTTGTTGGAGAGGATACACATCATATTTAGAGGAATTTAGATTTGGAGACTGTGCTATTTCCTCCTAGACTGAGGGTACCAAAACTAGGGTTTGCTATAAAGTCAGTTTATTTCTGATTTTTTGGGCAAGACTTGATTCCATGGTATTCCTTGGGTCCCTAAGCATATAGGAGTGGAAGATTATCCATCAGTTTGGTTTAAGAGAGACTTAATTGATCAGAAGATTAAGAATCAGGTGAATTGGGTAAAAGTCAACAGTGAGAGGAGAAGTCAACTGTGAAATTTTGAGGTTCTCTCCAAGGTATTAAAGGTCTCACATCCTCATATGGTCCTCAAAATCCAAGTTTCATGCCATTTGTCCAAAATCAGGAGTTGGTGCAAAAGTTACTAAAAATGGAAATGACCCATAACTTGAAAGTTTCCTTTTTGGGCAAGCTCCTACACTGCATTAAACTGGACTTTTCATCATCATATAAGCTTCAAATGAATTTTTCTCCAACATAAAAGTTGAAGATCTTTTTCTCCTCTTTCCAACAAGTACTAGTGGGTCTCCATAGCATTTGTGAAACTCAGGATATGATCAAAAGAAGGCATGGTGGTTTTTAGGGTTTCTCATGATTCCATTTTCACAACCTTGGGCATAATGACCTATAATCAATTCCATTGCCTCATCCCACATTCTAATATCAAAGGACATTCCTTGAGGATTATTTTAGGCCTTTGGATCAAGTGGTTTCAAAGTGTATGTACTACTTATTCTCCATTATTCAAAATTCCCAAATTATTTAAAAGTCGTAAATCAAATCATCTCAAGGCCCAATTCCAATATGGGTGTAATTAGCAACTCAAATGCAAGTGATCTATCATGAAACATTTAAATATCCATGCATGGGAGGAGGTGTATCCAACATTATGTGATCTTTCAAAATTATTCAAAAATTCATTAAACAAGGAATTGCCCAAGCCCAATTCATTATCAGAGGAAAACCCTAGCCTATTTAAACCTATCCATGCACTGGTTGGGCAGCTTTACACGTGTTATTTTGGAGAAAAGAAAGTGCAACCCTAATTCTTGAATTCATTGGATCTCTCAATCTACAAGGAGTTTCTTCAAAGTTCTTCCACAAATCTCTTCCTGGTGATCTCTAGAACACAACCCAACCACCATTTGCAGCCAAAAGCAAGTAAACGTGTGGAACCATCTCAGGTTAGTGTTGATTTTGATGATCATGAAACTTAATTTCTAAGCATGCATATTGTTGTGTGATTGTCACTAATCATGCTGGTATAATTTGTTTTGTGTTTAGACGTGTGTATGGCTTGTTCTATGTGTTTAAAGTTTTGTGCCCTAATGATATTTCGTTCGTTTTTTATTATACACTAACAATTTGTGATTTTTGATGCCATATTTGGATTCCTCGTGATTTTCTGGGTCGGATAGTGTACCCCTTTGCATTTTCTGGGCACTTTTAAGATTGCAGGTGGCGGAGGACGGTGGCTGGAACCCTAGCTCCGGCGGCTGTGAGGGTTCCGGCGAAGGAGGTTGGTTGGACAGAGAAGACACAATCTGGACCCTTCATTCTCACGATCCAACAGTCTAAATCGTGCCACATGTTTTTTGTTTTATTTTTTTTCTGATTTTAATTTAATAATCTTGTGTTTATTACCCCACGCCGTTACCATGTACCATCCAATCAGTTATTTTGTTTTATTTACTTTTTAAATGGTTTGACTAGCTATGGATCATTGGATGAATCACGCGACCATTATTGTGCCAGCAATTAAAAAAGGACATGTGCCTGGCACATGAGGGGCGTAGGGTGGGCTGACCACTTACGTATGTGTGCGAACATGATAATGGTGGTGCGCCCTCAATCATTAACCATTGATCTGAAATACCCTTTTGATTTGTTGACTAACTGCAGGACGTCTGATCAATCCAGAGGCCCATGATCAGTCAACTCGTTGACTAAAGACCATTGTTCTTTTTTACTTTATTTTTTTTCGCTGATGGGTTGGGCTGCTATTCGCACCCCCCACCTTTAGCCCATTTCAATTATTCCAACGCATTTGGGCTACTCACTGCACCCCCATGCCATTTATTTCATTTTATTTTTATTTTAATTACTACATTTCATTTTTAATTATTAAAATTAGTTAATTGCATTTTAAAAATCCTAAAAAATTCATGCATACTTTTTACCATTTTATAAAATTTTCACAAATTTTATTTTTTATTTTTACTTTATTTTTTATCATCTAAATTAATTATTTAGTTTATTTCTTTTTGAATTATCCATATAATGCACCCCTAATTTGTTTATTTTGTTTCTCTGCATCCATAAAATATTTTTAATCTGTTCCTTTTGCTTTCATTCACTAACATTCTAAATGCATTAAAATATTTTTCTTTTATTTTTAAAATCAGTGCATATTGCATTTCTGTCCTTTCCTTTGGCACATTGAACCCCACTTCTCACCTGAGCCTTGCCCTATTGTTTGAATGACTAACACTTTGAATTTTGGCAGGAGTTTTTGGTATTTGGTTTATTTCTGGTTGAGTAGCTTTGATTTTTAATTTGGGAATTTTAGGAGTTATTTCTCTAATTATTTAATTACTTTCACTTGAGATCTGCTTATATGTGTATTTCTGATCATGCCTAAGTCCTTGTTTGAAAGGCACTTGTGCCATTTGCTTTGGGGTTGTTTATTTGACTTCTTTATGCATGTTTGGATTGTTATCACTAGTGTATGCCATTGTTTGGTTTTCATTTGCTTTGATATTATTTATGTCCGTTTCGTACTAACCTTTTATGCAGGGGCTAAGGTAAGTTCCTTAAGGGTGTG
The DNA here is from genome assembly GCA_022829125.1 of Lathyrus tuberosus. Classification (NCBI taxonomy): domain Eukaryota; kingdom Viridiplantae; phylum Streptophyta; class Magnoliopsida; order Fabales; family Fabaceae; genus Lathyrus; species Lathyrus tuberosus. The sequence continues at coordinate 7,882,745 of JALAZF010000103.1, forward strand.
GATAGGTATCCATGGTCACCCTTTCTCTTTCCTTCTCTCATCCTTTCCTTCCTTTAGGTTTAGGTTGTCGTCAAACCTCACTAACCGTAGGTCACCCATGCATGACAACTTTAGGACTCATAGTCCCCCTTTAGAGTTACCCTCGTGTCTTCTCTCTTCTCATCTCAAATTTCTTTAAAATACTTAATAAGGATAAATTGTATTGCGCACGAGCCTTAAGCGTGGGGAATGAGAAATGAGGGGCTTCCTCTCATCTTTTTAGAGTGCTTAGCGAGCGTCCTGTCTTGGGACGATGCGTTAAGTATTCGCCCCTATGCCCTAGACTTTGGTGCAATGCAACTTAGGAACTAACTTAAGCCATTTCTGTCCTAAAAAATACAAACACACTTCAAACCTTTTTGTCCTTCGGGATTGTCAAACTAAAGGATATTTTCAAAAAGGGCACGTTACTTTCCGTCTGAGTCGCAAACAGGCATCGACCCTAACTGCCGGACGCGAACTTAACGTCGCTCATAAAAAACACAAAATGAACTTGGTCTGAACTACGTTGACTCTGAATTCCCCATTGCACAAAGGGGGTACGTAGGCCTAGGACGTCGACGTCCTACCGAGTCTATCTTTGTTTTCCCCTCCTCCGTCTTAGTACAGCCCTAGATGATAGGATAACTCACCCTTAGAATAGACAACAAGCGTGGATCCCATCGAGTACGATGGACGCGTGGGGTGCTAGCACCTTCCCCTCGCGTAACCGACTCCCGAACCCAGGTTATGGTTGCGATGACCATTCTTTTCCCTCTTCCTCAGGTTTATGTGGTGTTCCCTTTCCCTCTCTTGGGATAAATTTACACGGCTGGCGACTCTGTTTTTCTGCGCCACTCTCGCGTTTGTACTTGGATGAAAATCCTGGGAGCGACAGCTGGCGACTCTGCTGGGGACTTGGTTGACCTATGTTGGTCCATCCCTAAGCGAGTCAATCCTTGCGCTTGCTTGTCTTTGTTCTCTTTGGGTGTCTTTGTGTTTGTTTTGTTTTATTTGTTGTATTTTATTTTTACAGCTTTTCTGCATTGCATTCCATTTTTATTACTGTCATACTGCGGTGTTGTGCTGGCTGTCTTTGTTTTGCAGGTTGGGTGGGTCTGAGAGATAAGCTCAATACCCCGGCTTGAGTATACCCTAGGACTAGAGTGGAAAGTAGTGGGACCTACGTGCCCGCTTGGTACGTTTGTGTGTTCACGAAATTCACAACCAGACGAGGCTATCTTGGAACGCATTCTAACGTGTGTGTCTTGCGCATGTTGGGGTGTAGATCTAGAGAGCTGTCGACTCTGGTGACCGATCATTGAGGACCTTAGTGGAAACATCCCTCTTTAGTGGTGACAGTGACAGACTACATCCTGTGGCAAACCCATTCGCACCCGAGGGCCCGCTTTGGAACTCGCATAGGATGGCCCCTACTTTTTGAAGAGAATCAGTGGAGGCACTCCTCGATTGACGATAGTATTGTACCCCAAGGGATAAATGTACTATTATTTCTCGACCTCAGTGCCAAAGCTGAGGACCTTCCGTTTTGGAGAATCAGTTGAGGCCTCCTCGATTGATGATCATGCCAAACCAGAAATGGTGAACGTATCATCATTTCTCCACTTGAGAGCCCGAGATACTGAACATCCTAGTACCCACACGTGAGAGGGGATGGGTGTTTGCAGGTTTGCAGGTAACCGAAACCTTCAACCTACCCGGTTTTCTGGATTTCTCATCAATGTCTGATTATTTGGGTTCCTGGTTATCTCAGTGGTTCAGAATTCTGGTTTTCTGGGTTGTGGTTCTCGTTCAGTTGACAGCACAGCACATCCAGCAGTGTTACCTTGATCCCATGTTTGCATAAGCATATCATTTTTATTGCATTCTAACATGTTTGGCATTTTTCAGGGCTCACATCTTACTCTTGATTCCGGTTTTCTGAGGTTACTTCAGCATGGATGTCCAGAGAAAGAAGACTGTTGCCTATTCGTTCTCAGATCCGACTTTGACATTGATTCATAAGCTGATTAATATGGCTGGTTCCGGAGTTCGTACAGAGTTCAGTGGGAGGTATGGGAGACTTCTGAAATTTGTCTACAATATCTCCAAGTATGAGAAGGATGTCATTCATACGCTTCTTCAGTTTTATGATCCGTCTTTGCGTTGCTTCACTTTCCCAGATACATCTTGGCCCCAACGTTGGAGGAGTTCTCATTTATTTTGGGAATCTCCATCAGGCATGATATAGTTTTCTTTTCTGAAGAACACCCCGGTATAAAAGAAATGGCTGTTGCTCTTCATATTAGTGAGTCCGTTTTGAACAGTAATATTGAAGAAAAATAAGGAGTTAAGGGTTTCTTATTGAAGTTCTTGTTTGACCAAGCTTGCCTACGTGTTAAAGAGAAGAATTGGACTTCTTTCCAAGCTATTCTGGCTATGTGCATCTATGGGATTGTCCTGTTTCCAAATATTCCTGATCTGGTGGATATGCATGCCGTCAGAATCTTTATTTCGAAGAATCCTATACCTACCTTGCCAGGTGATGTGTATCACTCAGTTCACTACAAGAATAGGAATAGGCATGGAAAAACTGTGAGTTGTTGTGCACCACTCTTATCTACTTGGTTTCTGAGTCGTCTCCCCGAATCTGGCGCTTTTGTTGATACGAAAGATTCTCTGAAATGGTCAAAGAGGGTTATGGGCTTGACTGCTGACAACATTGTTTGGATCAACCATGATTTGCTAGGAATGGAGATTATTTACAAGTGCGGAGAATTCCCTAATGTACCCTTGATAGGGAGAAAAGGTGGAATTAACTATAATCCTTCCCTTGTTATCAGACAGTTTGGTTATCCTTTGAGAGGTCCACCTGATGAGAGAGACATCAGAGAATCTTTATTCTTCAATAGTATTAAGGATCAAGAGATGATGAGGAAGATTGTGAATGCTTGGAAACAGGTGACCAAGAAGGGTAAAACCTCGTTCGGAAAATGTAATAACCGGGCTTTCCCTTCCTATAAAGAGTGGATTAAGAAGAGAGCAGAAGAGGAGCTTATTCCCTTCCCGGTGGAACCACCTTTGTACCCTCTGGTGATCGAGCCTCCTACCACAGTTGAGTTGGAGAAGTATAACAAATTATGGGCTAAAAAGGAAAGGCCGCGGGAAGAAAATAGTGAGCTAAAAAGAGAGATTTATCAGTGGAAGCATGAGCGGGGTGAAGCTGTTCATACCGCCAAATTAAAGACAGAGCTTCTTGCTAAGGCATAAAGAGAGCTAGCTGACATGGTCGCATCCAGGGAAAGGATGAAAGAAGCTTATGATGGTATCAGTAAGGTTCTCGAGTCGAAGAAGGAGGAATTAGACAAGGCTTTGTTGGAGATTCACAGGTTCGATGAACACCGAGAAACTGCAATGGCCGAGAATAAGAGAAAGGAAGACGACTACCTAGCTAAGATTAATCAGTTGAAGTCAAAGCTCAAGAAGAAAGACGCTGAGATACTGTCAGGGGTATTCAAGAGACAAGCAGTCGAAGGTCGACTTAATGAAGCCATAGCCTCCATAGAGGAACTAAAGGTCCAAGCTGAAGTAAAGAGATCTAGACATGAGGGACCTAGCATGGATGGTGTTTTTGGAGAAGACGCTTGGGAGTTGCATTGCCGATACTTGGATGGGATTATACACAGGAGAGACCTTCTCATTCAAGGACTAATTCAGAGGCCAAAGCATCTCGACACCAGAAAACTGTTCGAGGAGATTCAAGACTGGTGCAAAAAGCATAGTGAATGGGGAGGATTGACACTTGTAAACTTTGATGTTATGCCATAGTTTTCTATTCTCTTTTAGTGTATTTGGATCACCACCAGACTTGTTGGTTGGGACCTATGGTTTTTATATTCAGACTTGTTATCTCGGATCGTGATTGTTGACATTTGGTTTTCCTCTAGTTTTCTTAATATATGAGCAGAAGTTCCGTTCCATCTTGTTAATTAAACTGGAATCAAGGGGTGGATCGCCCTGCGAATTTTTAAACATGTTCATTTGCATTTGCATATTCATAATCATTTTGCATAATCATTGTGCATAACAGGTGTTCAAGGCTGGTTGTTCTTATTTTGATCTAGTTTTCTCAAAATTGAAGACTTAACTCCTCAAGCCATTCAAGAGTTGATTATGGATCAGATTCAAGCTGAGTTGAGGGATGTACGAAGCCAAATGGACCAGTTTATGGGGAAGATGCAAACCTTGGTTCAAGAGCAGAAAGTACTGAAGGAAGAGGTCAACCAACTGAAGACTCAGATGAGTCTGGTTATGGAGGTCGTGAGAGGTGTGCTAAGCAAAGATAATACTCTCATGCTTGAAGCTGTGGCTGGAACTATCTCTCCCCCGTGGTTCAAGAGATCCCTCCCTAAGGGTGAGCAGTTTGCCACTGTGACTGTCCCGACTGTACCTCGACAACAACAGAATCGTGCTCCACGCCAGCCACAATTTACACCTAAGCAGAATAGACATTTTGAGACTCCACCAATGCCATATTCTCAGTTATTCCAACATCTCCTTCAGTTGCAATTGGTACGGAAAAGGACTTTGGCTCCTCCCTCTGGTACTCCCCCACATGGTTATGATGCAAGAACCCACTGTGATTTTCACTCTGGCGCGCCGGGACATAATGTGGAAGATTGTAGGGCATTTCAGCATGCTGTCCAGGATCTGGTAGATTTGAAGGCAATTGAATTCACGCCGAGCGGTGTAAGCATACATGGTGGTCCTACTCTAGCTGTTGAAAAAGAAGTGGATATCCCTGTTGCCTCTCCCAAAGCTACATCAAGTCAGGGGCATCTCTTTCAGTCTTTGGCCTTAGAATCCCCACATCCGCAAATTCTGCCCACGCCTCGACCAAGTCTGAAGAGAAAAGTGCCTGAAAGGATTATGCGCTCGAATCGGGGTCAACAAGAGGATTGCTCTGGAAGGAGACAACAAAAATCACGAAGGCCTGAGAGAAGGTTTGATCCACTCCCTATTCCTCACAGCCATGTTCTTGCCCGTCTACTTGAAAGTTCTTTGGTCCAACTAAGGGATGCCAAGCCTGTCCCCGACCCTATTCCTCCTGATTATGATCTGGATGCCAGATGTGAATATCACTTAGACACACTGGGTCATTCAATTGAAAACTGCAACGTGTTCAAGCACAAGGTGCAAGACCTGGTAGACTCAGAGATCATTGTATTCACTGAAGATGATATGTACATCAATGGAAGCCTCCTTTCTCAAATGAACACTCAGTCTGCAAGTACGTCCAGACAGAATTAAGCCTCCTCAGCAACGGCAATCTTCAGCTTCTTTACTGCATTTTCATTTGTAGTTTTTTCATTTCTTGTTAAAGCATCGTATGCATGTAAAACTTATTTGTTTTTATGATGATATTAATGCAATGAGTATGTTTTCCTTGAAGTAATCCATTTGTGTTCACTCTTAAATGTTTATATGCACTGCAATACCAATTTTCTTGTTTAGAACTCTTGAGGGAGGATGATGAGACAAAAACGCAAATCTCTGGTCGTATGTTCAAGGATAGAGCCCTGTTGAGGATGTACAGGCATTGTTTCAAACCCCTAAACACTGGAGAGATAAGGAGATAAACCTTCGTTAACCCCTTTGAGCCTTGGAGTAGGAGTTTCTTTCGTACGAAAAACCCTCATACTTAAACTAGGGGCAGGGTAGGCGTCAGTTAGTTTGACCGAGCGTTCAGATTTCAAGGAGAGTGAGCATCCGAGGAAACATTACCTTCTATCCCACCGTCAAGAGGTCAAGAGGTGTGAAACCACGATGGTTGTCCATCAACAACCAAGGAGTGAGGCAGTCAGAACCCTTTCAAGCAAGTAAGACGACCAGTGTCACACGCTTTATTCAAAGAGGGGAATAAAAAAGGAAAGCCCGCTAAGTCGAAACTTGAAAACAAGTGACTTAGGCAAAAGTTAGGGCATCCCGCTGGACTTAAGAATCTAAAAAACTCAAGAGAGTCAGTCCAGGCAAAAATAAGGGATAAAAAAAAAGCAAAAGAAAGAAAAAGCGAAAAGCGTTACAAAGGAAAATCCTCGATAAGAACAAATTCGTGTGGTTACAGACACAAAAGATAAAAAGGGGTGACTGTCATTCCAAAACCCCTTAGGTGCCAAACCATTAGTGGCATAGGTTCCTTGAAGATCATAAACCTTTTGAGAGATGAGCGTTTGGGTCAGATTAACTGAACATAGGACTGGAGAACATCACGAAGAGTGGGTGGGCACCGATAAATTTTGAGCCAAAAATCCTTTTTCTGAAACCGTGAATCAGACCACGTTACAGCCCTTAAAAGTCCTAATTGAAACAGGGTTCAGTCCAAAAGCGTACCCCAACCGGATGGCGTTCCTGACTCCTATGAGTTGTGCTAATAAGATTTGTTGGTATTGCATGTGCGCATTGCATTTGCCATTCAAAAATCAAGGTCGCATCCCAGCAAGTGATTCATTCACAAGGCTCGGCGACGCATTTTCAATAAAAACTTCAAGGTTAACATGAATGTTGCATTAGGATTATCATTCTCATAAATAACTTGTTCTGTTTGCATACATGTGCCTAAACATCCATGAAGCTTACACAGTGAAAGTCAGTCAAGAAGCTTGATCCAGCCAAGTTGGGACGCTTGGAAATTCTGAAGGACAATCATATCGAAGGGCATGCTGCCAAGAGACTCAGTGTAGAGTGGGCTCTCCCCAGTAAGTCGTGTTAAGATGTAGCCAATCTGGGGCAGTCACGTCGAGAAAACTCTCCAAAATTCAGTTATTTTGGGGCATTCATTCTAGGATCAGGGGCAAAGTCAATTCAAAGCCCGTGATGGGGCAGGCCACCTTTAGAGCATGGGAGATCGTCCACTCCTGAAAATGGTTAATTGAAAACACCTCCTCAAGGTTCAAGATGCTAAAGCAGAGTATTGTCAAGTCATTATGATCCCCTTCGAGGTAATGTACGTCATGGATTATGAAGACTGGGGCAGTTATGTCGAGACATGATAAATCTCTCCAAGAGTTTGAAGACCCTGGGGCAGTGCGAACACCCGATCTTCTGTAAAATCCTCTTGAGATGAAAAGTTTAAAGAGCCGCTTATGACCATAAAGACAAGTCAGGTTGCAGGGCAACAGATTGTACATCCCCAGCAGTTGGCTCTCCCCAGCATTGAGATTGCTCCTTCCCCAGCAGGACAAACTTTCCTCAACAGAGCAGACCTTCCCCAGTAGGAGACTTGGGAAGCATTTTCTCCGGATCAAGACGTTATTTCCCCACAGAATCAGGGTGTTCATCTTCCCCTTTCAGTCATGAAGCGTGATCTCACCGACGATGTCATATTCTAGTCCCCAGTAAGATGGGAGTAAAGTCATTCTCCCCGCCAGCAGGCTAAGATCAGTAGTATCCCCAAGCAGGCTAGTATTATGGGCTGGCATCCCCCAGCAGGTTCTGAGCCAATTGGATATTAGCAATTTTCAGTAACAGACTTCCGGTTCCGTTATTGGCGTTCATTCTCAACTCCCCCAGCAGAGGAGAAATCTCAGGTTTTGGATGTTACCTTCAATGAAAGACAGGTGGGGTCCCCGGTAGTTCTTTCGGGATTTCATCCCCAGCAGAAGTTGTTGATCCGAAGAGTCGATCAGTATGACCCTACTCAACAGAGTTCCTAGATTCAGAGGGAAATTTATTTTTGTCATCCCCACCTGAATGGATCTTTTCTCTCCGGCATTTATTTTGCTAGAGGGACCCCTTTTTGCATATCATAAGCATTTGCATTGCATCCTTAAAACACGTAGCATTTCCATTTCGTATGGAGCATTACGCCACTATTCAAACATTTGCATTCGAAGCATAAGCCAGGTTTAGTACTTTCTTTGCCAGTTCTCTTTCCCAACAGAGGTGGCATAACTCAGGAGATTTTGGAGAGATGTGTTCCTCATACATGTGCTCCCCGGCAGAATCTTTTATTTAGACTTCTCCTTTCCCCAGCGGAGTCATCTTATCTGTGGATCATGGGTCCGTTAGATGTTTGTCTGGCCTTTCTCTTTTGTGAAATCCCGTTCTTGCTTGACCAGAAGTTTTGTTTCACATTATCCCTAGTGAAGTCGCCATTAATTTTGCTAGTTTCTCTTTATCAGCAGAGATATGAATCTTTTAAGGATTTTCTTTCGTCAGTTTCCCTTTATCAGCAGGGATGCCATTTGTGTTGCTAGTTTCTCTTTATCAGCAGAGATAACAATCTTTTGAAGATTTTCTTTTGTCAGTTTCCCTTTATCAGCAGGGATGGCATTTATGTTGCTAGTTTCTCTTTATCAGCAGAGATAAGAATCTTTTGAAGATTTTCTTTCGTCAGTTTCCCTTTATCAGCAGGGATGGCATTTATTTTGCTAGTTTCTCTTTATCAGCAGAGATAGCAAGCTTTTGAAGATTTTCTTTCGTCAGTTTTCCTTTATCAGCAAGGATGGCATTTATTTTGCTAGTTTCTCTTTATCAGCAGAGATAGCAAGCTTTTGAAGATTTTCTTTCGTCAGTTTCCCTTTATCAGCAGGGATGGCATTTATTTTGCTAGTTTCTCTTTATCAACAGAGATTGCAAGTTTTTGAAGATTTTCTTTCGTCAGTTTACCTTTATCAGCAGGGATGGCATTTATTTTGCTAGTTTCTCTTTATCAGCAGAGATAGCAAGCTTTTGAAGATTTTCTTTCGTTAGTTTCCCTTTATCAGCAGGGATGGCATTTATTTTGCTAGTTTCTCTTTATTAGCAGAGATAGCAAGCTTTTGAAGATTTTCTTTCATCAGTTTCCCTTTATCAGCAGGGATGGCATTTATTTTGCTAATTTCTCTTTATCAGCAGAGATAGCAAGCTTTTGAAGATTTTCTTTCGTCAGTTTCCCTTTATCAGCAGGGATGTCATTTATTTTCCTAGTTTCTCTTTATCAGCAGAGATAGCAATCTTTTGAAGATTTTCTTTCGTCAGTTTCCCTTTATCAGCAGGGATGGCATTTGTGTTGCTAGTTTCTCTTTATCAGCAGAGATAGCAATCTTTTGAAGATTTTCTTTCGTCAGTTTCCCTTTATCAGCATGGATGGCATTTGTGTTGCTAGTTTTTCTTTATCAGCCGAGATAGCAATCTTTTGAAGATTTTCTTTTGTCAGTTTCCCTTTATCAGCAGGGATGGCATTTATGTTGCTAATTTTTCTTTATCAACAGAGATAACAATCTTTTGAAGATTTTCTTTCGTCAGTTTCCCTTTATCAGCAGGGATGGCATTTATTTTGCTAGTTTCTCTTTATCAGCAGAGATATCAAGCTTTTTAAGATTTTCTTTCGTCAGTTTCCCTTTATCAGCAGGGATGGCATTTATTTTGCTAGTCTCTCTTTATCAGCAGAGATAGCAAGCTTTTGAAGATTTTCTTTCGTCAGTTTCCCTTTATCAGCAGGGATGGCATTTATTTTGCTAGTTTCTCTTTATCAGCAGAGATATCAAGCTTTTGAAGATTTTCTTTCATCAGTTTCCCTTTATCAGCAGGGATGGCATTTATTTTGCTAGTTTCTCTTTATCAGCAGAGATATCAAGCTTTTGAAGATTTTCTTTCGTCAGTTTCCCTTTACCAGCAGGGATGGCATTTATTTTTCTAGTTTCTCTTTATCAGCAGAGATAGCAAGCTTTTGAAGATTTTCTTTCGTCAGTTTCCCTTTATCAGCAGGGATGGCATTTATCTTGGTAGTTTCCCTTTATCAGCAGGGATGGCATTTGTTTTGCTAGTTTCTCTTTATCAGCAGAGATAGCAATCTTTTGAAGATTTTCTTTCGTCAGTTTCCCTTTATCAGCAGGGATGGCATTTGTTTTGCTAGTTTCTCTTTATCAGCAGAGTTAGCAAGCTTTGAAGATATTCTTTTGTCAGTGTCCCTTTATCAGCAGAGATGGTATTTATTTTGCTAGTTTCTCTTTATCAGCAGGGATAGCAATCTTTTGGAGATTTCTTTCGTCAGTTCCCTTTATCAGCAGGGATGGCAGTTTATTTTGCTAGTTCTCTTTGTCAGCAGGGATAGCGATCTTTTGAAGATTCTTTTCGTCAGTTCCCTTTATCATCAGGGATGGCATATTTCGAGATTCCTTTGTCTGTTCTCTTTATCAGCAGAGATGACATAACTTGGGAGAGTTTGTTTCATTACAGCATTTAAGGCTAATTCACCGGTGGAGGTTGCAAATTTCCGGGTTCTTTGGTATTCAATCTCTGTGCATCCTGATTGTCTGAAAGTCGTCGCTATCATACCTTTAGGACCAAGTCAATTGAATAGGAGCAGCTTTTGCACCCTAAAATTTGCCCTCCTTACTTTATTACTAACTGGCTTATGTTGCATTGCATTTTGCATTATCATGTGTGCATATCATTGGTCCTTAGCATGGGGTCAAGGTGCTTGGGGCAGTTCAAGAAGGTCATATCTGGTCTATCACATCATCAAGAGTTCACAAGTGGCAAGGGATCTCAAGTGGATCACTCCCTCCTAACCAGTGCATGAATTAGGGTTTTGAGATTCTTGGGTTTATTGCTCCAATGGACAAGCTCCTTGGGTTTTTATCATCACTAAATGGTATATCTTATCTTTGTTAGAGAGGATACACATCATATTCAGAGGAATTTGGATTTGGAGACTGTGCTATTTCCTCATAGACTGAGGGTACCAAAACTAGGGTTTGCTATAAAGTCAGTTTATTTCTGATTTTTTGGGCAAGACTTGATTCCATGGTATTCCTTGGGTCCCTAAGCATATAGGAGTGGAAGATTGTCCATCAGTTTGGTTCAAGAGAGACTTAATTGATCAGAAGATTGAGAATCAGGTGAATTGGGTAAAAGTCAACAGTGAGAGGAGAAGTCAACTGTGGAATTTTGAGGTTCTCTCCAAGGTTTTCGAGGTCTCACATCCTCATATGGTCCTCAAAATCCAAGTTTCATGCCATTTGTCCAAAATCAGGAGTTGGTGCAAAAGTTACTAAAAATGGAAATGACCCATAACTTGAAAGTTTCCTTTTTGGGCAAGCTCCTGCACTGCATTCAACTGGACTTTTCATCATCAAAGAAGCTTCAAATAAATTTTTCTCCAACATGAAAGTTCAAGATCTTTTTCTCCTCTTTCCAACAAGTACTAGTGGATCACCATAGCATTTGTGAAACTCAGGATATGATCAAAAGAAGGCAAGGTGGTTTTTAGGGTTTCTCATGATTCCATTTTCACAACCTTGGGCATAATGACCTATAATCAATTCGATTGCCTCATGCCACATTCTAATATCAAAGGACATTCCTTGAGGATTACTTTAGGCCTTTGGATCAAGTGGTTTCATGGTGTATGTACTAATTCTCCATTATTCAAAATTCCCAAATTATTTAAAAGTCGTAAATCAAATCATCTCAAGGCCCAATTCCAATATAGGTGTAATTAGCAACTCAAATGCAAGTGATCTATCATGAAACATTTAAATATCCATGCATGGGAGGAGGTGTATCCAACATTATGTGATCTTTCAAAATTATTCAAAAATTCATTAAACAAGGAATTGCCCAAGCCCAATTCATTATCAGAGGAAAACCCTAGCCTATTTAAACCTATCCATGCACTGGTTGGGCAGCTTTACACGTGTTATTTTGGAGAAAAGAAAGTGCAACCCTAATTCTTGAATTCATTGGATCTCTCAATCTACAAGGAGTTTCTTCAAAGTTCTTCCACAAATCTCTTCCTGGTGATCTCTAGAACACAACCCAACCACCATTTGCAGCCAAAAGCAAGTACACGTGTGGAACCATCTCAGGTTAGTGTTGATTTTGATGATCATGAAACTCAATTTCTAAGCATGCATATTGTTGTGTGATTGTCACTGATCATGCTGGTATAATTTGTTTTGTGTTTGGACGTGCGTATGGCTTGTTCTATGTGTTTAAAGTTTTGTGCCCTAATGATATTTCGTTCGTTTTTTATTATACACTAACAATTTGTGATTTTTGATGCCATATTTGGATTCCTCGTGATTTTTTGGGTCGGATAGTGTACCCCTTTGCATTTTCTGGGCACTTTTAAGATTGCAGGTGGCGGAGGACGGTGGCCGGAACCCTAGCTCCGGCGGCTGTGAGGGTTCCGGCGAAGGAGGTTGGCTGGACGGAGAAGACACAATCTGGACCCTTCATTCTCACGATCCAACGGTCTAAATCGTGCCACATGTTTTTTGTTTTATTTTTTTTCTGATTTTAATTTAATAATCTTGTGTTTATTACCCCACGCCGTTACCATGTACCATCCAATCAGTTATTTTGTTTTGTTTACTTTTTAAATGGTTTGACTAGCTATGGATCATTGGATGAATCACGCGACCATTATTGTGCCAGCAATTAAAAAAGGGCATGTGTCTGGCACATGAGGGGCGTAGGGTGGGCTGACCACTTGCGTATGTGTGCGAACATGATAATGGTGGTGCGCCCTCAATCATTAACCATTGATCTGAAATACCCTTTTGGTTTGTTGACTAACTGCAAGACGTCTGATCAATCCAGAGGCCCATGATCAGTCAACTCGTTGACTGAAGACCATTGTTCTTTTTTATTTTATTTTTTTTCGCTGATGGGTTGGGCTGCTATTCGCACCCCCACCTTTAGCCCATTTCAATTATTCCAACGCATTTGGACTACTCACTGCACCCCCATGCCATTTATTTCATTTTATTTTTATTTTAATTACTACATTTCATTTTTAATTATTAAAATTAGTTAATTGCATTTTAAAAATCCTAAAAAATTCATGCATACTTTTTACCATTTTATAAAATTTTCACAAATTTTATTTTTTATTTTTACTTTATTTTTTATCATCTAAATTAATTATTTAGTTTATTTCTTTTTGAATTATCCATATAATGCACCCCTAATTTGTTTATTTTGTTTCTCTGCATCCATAAAATATTTTTAATCCGTTCCTTTTGCTTTCATTCACTAACATTCTAAATGCATTAAAATATTTTTCTTTTATTTTTAAAATCAGTGCATATTGCATTTCAGTCCTTCCCTTTGGCACATTGAACCCCACTTCTCACCTGAGCCTTGCCCTATTGTTTGAATGACTAACACTTTGAATTTTGGCAGGAGTTTTTGGTATTTGGTTTATTTCTGGTTGAGTAGCTTTGATTTTTAATTTGGGAATTTTAGGAGTTATTTCTCTAATTATTTAATTACTTTCACTTGAGATCTGCTTATATGTGTATTTCTGATCATGCCTAAGTCCTTGTTTGAAAGGCACTTGTGCCATTTGCTTTGGGGTTGTTTATTTGACTTCTTTATGCATGTTTGGATTGTTATCACTAGTGTATGCCATTGTTTGGTTTTCATTTGCTTTGATATTATTTATGTCTGTTTCGTACTAACCTTTTATGCAGGGGCTAAGGTAAGTTCCTTAAGGGTGTGGATAGGTATCCATGGTCACCCTTTCTCTTTCCTTCTCTCATCCTTTCCTTCCTTTAGGTTTAGGTCATCGTCAAACCTCACTAACCGTAGGTCACCCATGCATGACAACTTTAGGACTCATAGTCCCCCTTTAGAGTTACCCTCGTGTCTTCTCTCTTCTCATCTCAAATTTCTTTAAAATACTTAATAAGGATAAATTGTATTGCGCACGAGCCTTAAGCGTGGGGAATGAGAAATGAGGGGCTTCCTCTCATCTTTTTAGAGTGCTTAGCGAGCGTCCTGTCTTGGGACGATGCGTTAAGTATTCGCCCCTATGCCCTAGACTTTGGTGCAATGCAACTTAGGAACTAACTTAAGCCATTTCTGTCCTAAAAAATACAAACACACTTCAAACCTTTTTGTCCTTCGGGATTGTCAAACTAAAGGATATTTTCAAAAAGGGCACGTTACTTTCCGTCTGAGTCGCAAACAGGCATCGACCCTAACTGCCGGACGCGAACTTAACGTCGCTCATAAAAAACACAAAAAGAACTTGGTCCGAACTACGTTGACTCTGAATTCCCCATTGCACAAAGGGGGTACGTAGGCCTAGGACGTCGACGTCCTACCGAGTCTATCTTTTTTTCCCCTCCTCCGTCTTAGTACAACCCTAGATGATAGGATAACTCACCCTTAGAATAGACAACAAGCGTGGATCCCATCGAGTACGATGGACGCGTGGGGTGCTAGCACCTTCCCCTCGCGTAACCGACTCCCGAACCCAGGTTATGGTTGCGATGACCATTCCTTTCCCTCTTCCTCAGGTTTATGCGGTGTTCCCTTTCCCTCTCTTGGGATAAATTTACACGGCTGGCGACTCTGTTTTTCTGCGCCACTCTCGCGTTTGTACCTGGATGAAAATCCTGGGAGCGACACTTCTTTCCTCTAACATCCTCGGGAAAATACTTCCTCAAGAACTCCCGGCTAAACACTTTCCAAGTGATTTCTTCCTCCTCCGCAGCTTCCAACACCTGACGGGTACCAACCCACAAATCATCAGCTTCTTCTAGTAACATGTGAGTACCCAGTCTCACCTTCTGATCCTCATCACAATCCATCACCCGAAAAATCCTTTCAATCTCTTTAAGCCAAATCTGTGCACCATCATGATCATATTTGCCTTTGAAGACAGGTGGTTTGTTCTTCCTGAACTCATCATTACCTGCAGCATGAGGTGCACCCTGCACAGCACGAGCCATAGCTTGCATAGCTGCAACCAAAGCAGCGTCATTCCTACCAGCCATATTCTGTTCATTTCCAATAACAGAAACTATGGTTAAACAAACAGCTCATCCAACCACAAGGCCAATAAAGACTGACACAAACTGACACGGATCGGCTCTGATACCACTTAATGTAAGACCCCCAATCTATACCCCCAATCTATTAAAGCTGTAAATAAAAATTCAAAATTTCATCAGAGTATATTTAAAAACACGGCATAGACAGGGAGGGTCACATTATATTGAAACAAAACATACAACACCTGCTCATAAAGATATGCAACTGTGGGGTAGCAATCAACAGAGGAACTCAGTTCTTTACACCCACATTTCAGATTTTAGAATAAAAGTGGAAAATCTAAAACTGAATATCATATATACATATCACATAAAGGTTTATCTGTTATCAACAGAATCATGTATATATATACAACTACAAAGGACAAAGATGCATATACACAACATCACAAAATAATCCTAATCGATCTCCCGACTACCCGGTGTCACATATCAGAGCCGACCGAAAAAAGAATGAAGTCCTAAGCTTCACAAAAAGACTTCCCGCAACTCTAATCTGCAATGCCTCATAGAGCATTATAAAACAGCAGAAGGGTGAGAAACACAATTATAATATAAATGCATATAATTATATATATCAACATAATAATACACATATCAAGTATTCTCACCACAATTTTCAAAGGCCAACATATAAAGCATATATAGATTATACTCACACAATCACATATTCACACTTAATGCATATGTTTATACACAAAACATATCATTCATAACTCAATGCCTTTAACACGAATGCACATCAATTCACGAATGCTATCGCAAGCTCAATCACGTAATTACTCCATTCCCAATTGCATATTAATCATGCACAATACATTTATCACAAATGCATATCACAATGTCTCACACCTAATCAACCAAATCATGATTTTTCACATATAAACAATGCAATCATAACCCATGCAGATGCAAAGAGACCGACACAACGACTCTATGCAAATGCACATGCGGTACCGACTTCATCAAATCTCATCACCAGTTCACTCAGGAACTATTAGAACCATCGCTCGTTACTGAGGGTCGCTCAAATAACACCCCGTCGGGTCTACGATGTTCACCCGTCGCTTTAGGTCCCCACATGGGCACACGACGTTTATGGATTACTTTAGGTCCCCACATGGGCACACAATCCGATCACTTTAGGTCCCCACCTGGGCACACGATCCGATCGCTTTAAGTCCCCACCTGGGCACACGATCGTCTATAACCATCGCTTTAGGTCCCCACCTGGGCACACGACGTTATAGCAGATTCCCTCTGGAATCGAACCGTCACTCAGGACGTCACAAGAATGCATATCATGATGCTCAGCATACAAGAACTCATGACGACCAATGCATCTTCACACATATATGCAACCATAAACATGCATATATAACCAAATACAACACATTGCATTTATTTTCCTTTCAGCCATAATTCATCACCACAACATGTCATCACATGCATTCACCTCATATAACATCACGCAAGTCATACAATATCCATATCAAAAGCACATTGGATGAAACACATCAATTACACACAATTACAACGACAAAAGTCGACAAAACGACACTATTCCAAATTCCCGACATAATTAAATCGGATAACAAATTCCAAATCATCATAATCACATAGTACAGATCAATAACTTTTCAACGATACCAAGAATGTAAAAATTGGATAAACGGAACAAAAGTTACGAAAGAAAACGAAAATGATATTTTGAACAATCCCATTTTTACAATTGGCCTGACCATACGCGTATGGCCTCTCTCATACGCTTATTGCCCTAATTCCTCGCCATCCCCATACGCGTATTGCCAAGACCCATACGTGTATGGGCAGAAATCATTTCCCCCCAAAATCGCACGTTTAAAAGTCCATACGCGTATGCCCAACACCATACGCGTATCACCAGATGGCCGGGAAAAGACACATTTCATACGCGTATTGGCCCCAAAACACGCCCATGTTACGCGTAACGCCGTGTCCTATACGCGTATGAACATGCCCCATACGCGTATGACCTGGGCAAATGCAGAAAAATTCTGCAGAACGTGTTCTGCGTTTTCTCTACCCAAATCCACCAACATCTCATTTTTACACCAGAAAATTACCAATTTAATGTTTAACAACATGTATCTATCATGTATCAACAATAATGAACACTAAAAACATGATTCCTAACACGATTTAATCGAATTCTCACACTTTCTACACAAATAGGTTTTTATTCTATTTCTCATACAATCCCACAAAACCACACACAAACACATACATAATCATACACATGTATACACTACTAAAAATTTAGTAAATAGAAGAGGTTTATTTGTGGGTGGTGTTAAAAACTCCTACAAATTAGTCAAGTAAAAGCACTCTTACTCTATTTGTAGGAGTCTTTAAAAAATCCTACAAATTAGTCAAGTAAAAGCACGGTTAAAAATCCTACAAATTAATTTGCCAAAATAGCTAAAATTTACCTTTTTAATAATTATAAATTAATTTTCCTTTTTAATATATATATATATATATATATATATATATATATATATATATATATATATATATATATATATATATATATATATATATATATATATATATATATATAAAATGGTGCATCCAGAAATTATATATAAAAATTTCTATAAATTACCATGGTTCTTTTAGAGTTTTTATTTTCTAAGAAACATTTAATTATTTTTTTTATCATCGTCACAACCAAATATGTAATCTTATATAAGTATGTCAACAATCATTTAACAACTCATTTTTTATACGATTGCAATTACATTCTTTACAAAAATTCATATTAAGTGAAAAAATTAACACAAACTTTTTATTTATTAAAACACCAAACAAACTAATAAATTTATTTCTTCAAAGAAAAAAATAAAAAGTAAAACGGACGAAAATAAAATTGTTAAGAAATTGAATATAAAAAATCTAATTTGACATTATTTTTTAAAGTTAAATAAAAATAAATAAATTTTAATTATTTAATAAAAAATATTAGAAAGAAGAATAGATTAGAAAAAGTCTTTCTAGTAAAAAAAGGATAGGATGTGTAAAAATTAATTGTGAAGATTTTAATAGGAGAATAAAAATATTAAAAGATAGTTTAAAATTTAAAAAAGAGAAATTGGAGTAATGAATTAAAAAGTTAAATTATATATTTATTGTAAATGAATAAATATAAGTTAATGCTTTTAATAAGATTTAATGAGGGTTGAAAAAAATAATATTATGATAGTATTGAATGAAATTTAATACTACTTACATAAATCCATAATTAAAAAAAAATTATATGTTTGTCCTTACGCATAGATTTTTCAATTTGACAAATATTTATTAATAAAGATTAATATTTTTTTTTTTTGCAATAACTAATAATTCTAGAAAGAAGAGTTATAAAATAGAAAAATGAAAAGAAAAAGAAAAAGAAAAGGAAAAAAAAAGGTAAACGCAGCAGAGAAGAGAACGGTACTCGCGAAGTCTCTTTGGTTGCCGCTATTGTCAATCTTGACGGTGGTTTCTCTGTTTTTGATCTTGCTCAGAGATCTTTCAAGTCTTTCTCTCAATCGTGTTTCTCTCCTTGGTCTCTTCTCTTCTTTCATCTGTTCTACTCGTTTCTCTTTTCCGGTAAGCATCAACATATACCCATATCTCATATCCCTTGTTTGTTCTGTCGATATGATTCGAATACTGTACTGTATTATTTTATGTAATTGAATAATGGTGAAATCACTTTATAGTTTCAATTTATGTTAATTAGAATTGTTGATTATTTCTAGGGTTTAAGATTAGAATTGAAGTCTAACAATGTCTTCGATCTTGTTAGATTTCTTTGATTGATCAGTATTAACATATGGTGATGGTACCTTTGTTTATGAAGTTTGGTCAATGTATTCTTTATATTTTTTAAAGGTATGTAGTTAGATGAGGGAGTTGTATTATTTGGTTCCCTCTTCATATTTGAGCTAATTTATGTGTGGCTATGATTTGATGCTATTTATGCTACTGCACAATGTAAATATATGTGTTTCCTATATGCACATTATCTTATTTTGTATAAATTTGACATATGATACCTCTGTTATCATTCAACATTCAACATTCAACATTTAGATGAATACGATACCTATTTTATCTTGTTCTCCATTGAATGCTTCATGAATTTCTTGAGAAGCCTACACATCTTGTGTTAGATTAAAATCTTATGTTATAAAAAGTTTCCTTTGAATATAATTTAATTATTTGAAATTTCTCTATTAAACCATTAACACTATGTTCTTTTTAAATTTTGCAATTATATTATATTACAAGTGATGATCAGAAAAGTGGAAATGGTGCTTAATTAGCAATAGATTATTTACTAGTCCAAATAATACCTTATAGTAGGGATTATTGGAAAAAACTTTGATATGTTAATACTAAAAGTTTATGTAACTTTCTGCAATTCATAGCATGCCATTTCTAAATTACCTCAACAAAGTTACTTGTGTTGTTGGTGTTCTGCTTTTGATTGTGTTACACCATGAAATTTTTAACAGGAGCAACCTACAAGTTTCATTTGTTTGTACTTTGTAGACATTTCCAATGCGGTGGCTCACTTAGTTGTTGTATATCATGCACATAACTACATATAGTACCTAATATATCATTATAAAATTTTATCAATGTTTTTTTAATACCTCTAAATATATCAAAATGCGAGTTGAAATTAAAACTGGTTTGTTAATATCTTGTAGAACAATCTAAATTTTATTTTTCACCGGTCTATGAATCACTTGAACACTATGCAATTTAGATCCGCCTTTGATGATGAAATTTCAACGAAGTTTGATTTTCTTCTCCACCTTTGTTGTAGTTCTAACTAAGTTTATTGCTACATGCAGTTCTGTTTCCTCGTTAATGTGAATTGGAGCTGCTGGCAGTTTGTAGTGTGTTTTGTCTGAATCAGGTAAGAAACAAATCTATATTTCTCCGATAGTTATGTAAAGTTGAAACAAATCTATATTTCTCCAATAGTTATAATTTATTAAAGGCAATTAGGTAGTGAGTATTTTGGCTAAAAACATATTTTGGCTATTTATAATATTTTTTCATTATTAAAAAAATAAAATTTGTTAATAAAAGTGCAGTTTTCTTAAACATACAAGAAATCATTTAGTTAAGAAAAAGTTCACAAAAAATCTGTATATAACATTTTGTATTGGTCCAATAATCTATATTATTAATTTATCTTGTATGAGTATGACAAACATGTAAATTGAAAGCTTTGAAGATATCAAACAAACCATTTCTCTTAGTAGGGTTTGACGTCTGTATCTTTTATGACTAAAACATAAAGTGATACTTGATACTTAGCCTAAATAAAAATCTAAGAATTGACATTGGAACTAACCATGACATTTGTACTAATATGATAAATTAAGAAATGCATCCTTACTAATCCTAATAAATAGCATTGTTAAAATAAGTATTCTTACTTTCTCGCTCATGCTTATTTGATAATATGTGGATGGAACTTTATTGATCTTGCTGATTTTTTTATTTGACTAAGTTTTATAACTTCTTTTTCAATTTGTAGTGAATACAAAAGTAAGTCTTGATTTTAATCCTGGGTTTATTATGGATAAATCTTGGATTTCTAAGCAACGACATACAGATGAATACTTAATTGGATTAAGTCAATTCTTAGATTTTGCTTTTGAGAATGGAGCTATTGATGATACAATACGTTGTCCTTGTCCGACGTGTGGTTGGAAATATCGTACTAGAGACATAGTTGAGGATCATTTGAAATTTCAACAATTCCCCAAAAACTATGTCACGTGGAATCTTCATGGGGAGAGGGAACTACCAACATCTTTTCAAAAAGAAAATCTTGTGCAAAAGACATGTTTCTTTGAAAATTCGATGGAGACAATGGTCAAAGATGCATTTGGGCACTATAGAGAGCAGGAGACTGATATAGATGAATCACACCTACTAGAGGAAAATGAAGGGCCAAGCAAGGATTCTAGTGATTTTCATGAGTTTATCAATGATGGAAATTAGACATTACATGAAGGAAGCTAGTACACAAAACTAGAATTTTTACTCAAACTATATCATATAAAGGTTTTGTGTGGATTAAGTGACAAGGCTATGACGATGATACAATATTTGTTGAGAGATGCATTTCAACTAGCAAAGTTGCCTCCTTCTTTTTATGAGGCAAAGAAAATCATCAATAAACTTGGTCTTAAATATACCAAGATAGATGCATGTCCAAATGATTGTATGTTGTATTTGGGAGATGATGAAAAAGAGTTGAATGCATGCAAGCATTGTGGAACATCTCGATGGAACCCTGAGAAGAAGAAAAAACAACCTTTAAAGGTTTTACGCTACTTTCCGTTAAAACCAAGATTGCAAAGATTGTTCATGAGTCGTAAGACTGCAAATCATATGAGATGGCATGCTTCAGAGATTAATAAGGATGGGTTAATAAGGCATCCAAGGGATGGTGAGGCATGGAAGGCATTTGATTTGAGACATCCTGAATTTTCTTCAGATTCTAGAAACGTTCGATTGGGACTTGCGACTGATGGCTTTAATCCTTTTGGTTCCATGAGTCTTTCCTATAGCATTTGGCCAGTGTTCTTAACTCCGTATAATTTTCCTCCTTGGATGTGTATGAAACACACCACTTTTATTTTATCAATGATCATTCCAGGAAAGGAGATGCCTGGAAATAAGATAGACGTTTACTTGCAGCCCCTTGTAAAAGAGTTAATTGAGCTATGAAATGATGGTGTAGACACATTTGACGCCTCAATGAATGAAACTTTTAGAATGCGGGCAGCTCTTATGTGGACAATCAGTGACTTTCCTGGCCTAGGGAGTCTGTCTGGTTGGAACACCTATACTGGTTTGACTTGCCCAACTTGTAATTTTGACGCAGTGCCTTGTCGTCTCAATCATGGTAGTAAGTGGTGTTTTATGGGTCATCGTCGTTTTTTGAGAAAAAATCATAAATTTAGATTTAATCGTGTTCGCTTCGATGGAAGTAGGGAGGAACGAAATCCACCATCAAAAAAATCTGGATCTGACATTTTGAGGCAAATAAATAATCGTAATGGATGAGCAATGTTGGATGATTGCAAAAAAAGGTCAAGAAGAGGACCAAAGCAATGGAAGAAAAAAAGTATATTCTTTGAACTTCCTTATTGGGAGTATAATTTGTTACGTCATCATCTTGATTTTAAGCATATTGAAAAAAACGTGTGTGACAATGTATTATATACTGTGCTCAATGATAAGAATAAATCAAAAGACAGTCTCAATGCTCGGAAAGATTTGAAACAAATGGGTATAAGGCCCGATCTTTGGCCTGATGAAAATGGGACGTATCATCTTGCGTTGTATTCACTGACACGTGATACCAAAAAGTTGTTTCTTAAAACTTTGAAGAATGTCAAACTACCAGATGGTTATTCAAGTAACATTTCTAGATGCGTTAATGAGGCACAACAAAAGATATTTGGATTGAAAAGTCATGATTGCCATATTATAATGGAACAACTTTTACCATTTTCCATACGCAATTTATTGCCGGACAATGTTACAGCAGTCTTGGTGGAGTTCTGTTCATTTTTTAGAGTTCTGGGAAAAGTTTGAACTTGTCAGAGCTTCAAATTCTCCAAGATCATATAGTTATTACACTTTGTCACATGGAAATGTTATTCCCTCCATCATTCTTTACAGTTATGGTTCATTTAACTGTTCATCTTATAGAGGAAGCTAAACTTGGAGGCCCTGTGCATTATAGATACATGTATCCTATAGAGAGGTAACATAATCATATTTTTAAATTAAATCGTCTCTTTCTCTTTCTCTCTGGTCCACTTGAATTTACGCTTTATCCATGATTTTGGTAGGGAATTGGGTCATTTGAAGTCATTTGTGCGTAACAAGGCTCAACCAGAAGGTTCTATAGCTGAAGGTTACTTAGCTGAAGAGTCTCTTACTTTTTGTTCTCGATACCTTGATGATATAGAGACAAGATTTAATAGACCTGGTCGTGTTTGTGATGACCCAAATGAGAATGATTCTTCCTCAACATCATTTATCTTTCCTCAACTTGGTAAACCAGTAGGAGCTTCATCAACATTCAATTTAACTCCAATGCAAAAGTTACAAGCTCATCGATATATGCTTCTAAATTGTGAAGTAGTTGCACCATTTATTGAGTGAGTAATTGGAAAAAAAACATCATCTCCTTTGTTATTAGCCTAATAAAGACATACTAGTTACATAATTTTATTTATATATAATTCTTGTAGGGAATTTAGATAATTCATAAAAAGAAGTTCAAGGTCAAGAAGACTTTCAACTACAGAGATTGAAAAGAGATTAGTTAAAGAGTTTGTTGATTGGTTTAAAAAGCGGGTAAATGAAAATTAAATAGTTATTCCTATCTTCATGTTCACATATTTCAATTTTTTCTAATGAAATAATTTATTTATATAGATTTTGAATCCAGATACATTAAGCACAATGTCTACCGACCTTAAAATTCTAGCTCGTGGCCCTTTAGATCGTGCAAGAAGATTTAGTGCTTATAACATCAATGGTTTCAAATTTCGAACCTTGGCTCGAGAAGCAGGATTGAAAACACAAAATAGTGGGGTTTTCTTAACATCCAAAACTTCTTGTGTTTCAAGTAGTGTAGACGGAAATATAAGGCAAGCAGACCTACCTTATTATGGAAAGTTGGAAGATATCATTGAGATTAACTACTATGGTCGATTCAAAGTTATTCTTTTTAAATGCAAATGGGCGGACACTACACGTGATAGAGGGTACAAAAAGGATAGTTGGAATTTTAATTGTGTAAATTTTGAGAGATTGATTCATAATGGTGTTCGAGAAGAACATGATCCTTACATTGAGGCATCTCAAGCACAAATGGCATATTATGTAGATGATTTGGTTAATATAGGATGGAGTGTTGTCGTGCATTTAAAGCCAAGAGATTTGTATGAAATGGGAGACAAAATAGAAGAGGAAGTTTATGAAAATGAGTCATACCAAGAGCAACACCTACACCAGTTTGGTAACATTGATGATGAGTACGTGCAATTGGCAACAAACCATTTAAGTAATGATGTAGTTGAATCAAATATGGTTGTTGACATGGAAACAAATACACATGTTTGAGTATAAAAATATTATTATTACTCTATTTAAGCAAAGGTAATAGTTTAACGTTGTTAAAGTTTTGGTTATTTTGTTGAATATTTACTTTCTTACATTTCACATTTTTATAGTTAGTAGTGTAGTATACAACCATGCATTTATCTTTATTTGATTTGAGTTTCAAATAACTTAACTATGTTTAACAAACTATATTTATTATGAACATGCAGCCATGGCAAAAGTTAAGCGGTTTCCAAATCCACTTAAGTCAGCACCTCAAATAGTGGGTCCAACACATCCTCCACCTCAAGCTCAACCTCATACCACACTTCAAACTCAAGCTCCAACTCAAATTCAATCTCCAACTCAAACTCAAGCTCATTCTTTACAACCTTCACCTCCGACCCAATCTCCAACACTTATCCCAAGTCATCCTCCAACTCAAAACCAACTTCATTCTAGACTTCAAACTCAAGTTCCGACTCATTCATCACCTCTTATTCAGGATCCAACTCAAACTCAAGCTCCAACACATAATCCAGCATATACTACACCGGCCGTTTCATCACCAACTCTTGAAATTCCACAACATTCGCAAGAATCAAGGCAATCTGTTGGACACGAGTCCACACAATATTGGAGTGTTGAAACAATAGGTATGCATCATATTTTATTGCATTTTACATAACCCTTTTTTAATCTTTTTTAGTTAAATGAATTATTTTATTGTTAAAGACTTAGGAGGAGTTATTAAGAAGATTAAAACCACGAAAGATCAAGTAAATAACTTATCTACCGGAGAACGGGTAATTGTGCACTTTGATGACCAAGGTGCTGCATATGGTGAGGCACAAGGCTTGCTTGCCGGATATTGTGGAATATTAGCAATTGATGGTAACTTGTTTCCAATAAGTTTTGATAGATGGTCTGGACCACCACCATCTGGCATGCCAAAATGTTATTTTGAAGATTGCTTTAAAACAGACATAAAGGTATAAAAGTTGTGTATATATAACTTTACATTTTTATTTAGTTTGTTAATTTGAATGCACAAAATCTAACTTTGTCTTTTTTTAAAGCCTCGATTCTGTTTTAGGACTACTGAAGCTCTTGCAGAGCGATATTGCCGACTCAACATTGGAAAAAAGTGGGCTTCTCATAGGCAAAGATTATGGGATGAATTCTATAATCCAGCCTTAACAAGAGATGAAATTGTATCTAATGTACCACTCGGTGTTGATAAAACTCAATGGGCTTTGTTTGTCAACTATCGTCTAAAACCATCTACGCAGGTAAATTGTCAAACATATGAATATAAGAGAAAACAAGTTTGTTTTGTATTAGGATACATTAGAAGAAAATGATATGCAATAATATATAGCATATGCAACCAGACTAGATCACATTGCATATAGTAAGAATCAAATATGTATAAACTCAAACATGAATAGTTTATACAAAATTGAAATTTAGTTTTTTAAAGAATAAATGCATGTGATTCATGGATAAATTACAAGCCAAATAACTTTTTTTTGTTTAAAGGGGACTATGTGTTGAGTTATGCATATATTTATATCAATAAGTGTTATCAATTAGTGGCGACATGGCGGTTTTTTTAGATCACCACAATGGTAAATATCAGCTGCTATTGCTGATTTTTCCACCATAATCCGCAGTACCCGCTGGTATAGCAGGATTTTGGCTCTCTGCCATAGACCTCCATCCACCACCGACAACATTGATATCAATGCATATTTTAGTATATGAAATTTTTACAATTATGTGCTTATGGAGAGAAAGGGTGTATAGTTGCTAGTATCTCAAGCTAATACAACTTGTCATGTAGCATTTGTGTTACTTTTTAACTTGAACTATGAATACAAATTGTTTGTTATGGCTAGAAAAATATTATACATAGCTTTTGTTTTTCTCATTATTAATGCAGCCAACCTTTAATTTGATCTTCAAGGTCTTGGTCTTATAGGACATGTTATTTCTTCGTGTAAGAAACTGATGTCATAATTTTGTTTTTGTATATACATTGAAAATATATATTTGTAAGCTGCTTGATATTGAGTGATTACTAAATCTGAGTGATGTCAAAGCAATTAGATTGATATATTCACTCACTATTTTAACTTTTTAACTTGCTACTTCTAATCACTATGATGTTGTTAACATGTTTTGAAAGACCATATTTATGCTTTATTTAAATGCTGTTGTGTCTTGCTTGTTTTGAAAGAAGATATCAATTTCACTCAATTTTAGTTGATTCATTCTTTTTTTTAGTATTTCTCTATTTGGTCTTGCATGTAGTGTTTTTATAGTAAGTTATTTGATTAATTCGTAAACTTGTGTATGTTTGTTCTTAGGAGACTTGTCGCAGAAATAAGGAAATACGAAGTAAGCAAGTGGTTTCTTATACTGATGGTTCCAAACCGCTCTCGCGAAAAAGACATGAAATGGCAATTATATTAATTAACCTCAGATTTTATTATTTTACTATTTAATCATTTTCCTAGAAAAATAGAGAAATGGATGCTTTAAACTGGTCTTAAAGCATTTTTAAGACTAGCTATAAGACTTCCATCCCCAATTACAATCTAGAAACTTGGATTAGTAAGTCCTATCCACTGAACTGTGGGAAAACAACTCTTTACATATATATTGGTTAACTAAATATAGGAGAAGGATGTTTTTATTTTCGAGTTTCTTAGAATCTTTTGGTGCCACTTCTCTTGGTACATTAGGTTAGTTTGTAGATTGGACGTTAGACTCATGATTGTCAAACTCGAGTTATATAAGGTAGTATACAAAATGTTAACTTCAAAATTGTAGCACTCTATTTCACTTATATGCATCTAACATTTTTAACATGGATTCACATCTGCAAAGGTGAGTGAAACATTAGAGTGTCAACCCCATAACTCCCAACATATATAAGAGACTTGAATTTAGAGATTTCAAGAGTTTAGTAGAATCTTGGATTTGACAACCTTGGTTAAATTGATTCTTGAGACACAAATGTGGGATATCTTGCTCCAACAAAAATATCTTTGACTTTTATACAATAAACTTGTTTAATATGAGGTTTCCTATTTACATCCTAAAGCTATTAGTAAAATAATTACTTGCGTATAGTTACTAGCAACCAACCTTTTAATTGTATACTACATTTAAACTAAAGTTTCAATTTTGAATGCGATAGATTAAACACGAGTGGTGGTCATGGTTGGAGTACTGTGGAAATATTGTAAATTCATAATCACTACCCATGATTTTGAAGCATATTATTAATCTTTATACTTTTTATGGTGTAGTTTTTGCAAGTTGGAAAACAGCATAGTCGTGGACAATTATATATTGAAACCCATAAGAAAAAGGATGGGTCTGTTGTAAATCTTGCAGCAAAAGCTTTAGTGGTAAGTTTAATTATATAATTATTTTTTCAAGATTTCCATTTAGTCTTATGAGTATGTTTTGTTAAACAATAAATCACTGTGACATATTTGAATAATTTTTTACTTGTTGTGTGTTGTTGTGCTAATAGTTTTTGTATGTTTGTAGGAACAAATTGAGGTGGGTTTGACTCAAAGCACTAATGATGAATCCATAGTTTCTCCTAATGATGTTGTTGGTAAAGTTTTGGGGCCTGAGCATTCTGGAAGAGTATGATGTTTAGGTATGGGAGCAACACCTAGTTAAACATTTAGAAATACCAGATTTCGACTTTCAGACTCAGGTACTTCATATGGTATTGCTACATCACCTTCTAAGTTTTGGCAAGAGAAGTACACATACTTGGAATCTCGTCTTAAGATTATCACTGAAGCATTTAAAGCTTACATAATAATGAAAGAAGGACGTCTCCCTGATGAATGAGTTGATGTCTTTGGTTCATCAAATGTGAGTATTTTATATAAATTTTATATTGAATATTAAACTATTATGCTTTGTTGAAAAAACTAATTTTTCTAAATAATATTTTTAGATTTTGTATCTTATTATGTTGAAGTAGTTGTAATTTGGGAGTATATTTACATTTATATTATGCATTTGCGAATAAAATTGTAGTTTTAAATTTTTAGTTGTAATTTAAAATATTTAACTAAGTTTTTTTTTCAGAATTGTAGTTTTAAATTTTTAGTTGCAATTTAAAATATTTAACCAAGTGTTTTTCAGTCAGCCAATGTCGCAGGTGAGTCGGATTTGTCAAAGAATGGAAGTGCACCTGATTCACCAATGGATGCAAGTGAGTCTGATTTACCAATGGATGCAAGAGGATCGTTTAGTTCTAGAAACATTTGATAATTTTTATGTTTCTTTTAGGATTATATTTAATTTGAATTTTGTATTACATTGACATATTATGAGTTGTGTCTTACTGTAACATACAATATGTTACTATGATGAATTGAATTTTATTGTGAATTTAAAGGCCAACACGTTTACGTGAGTTTTGAGTCATGTTAAATATTTTTTAAATGTTTTAAAATAGAAAAATACAAAATGATTTTTTAATATCAATAAATATAAATCACTATTTTTTATAATAATTGTAAAAAAAATTAGAGGAGGTTTTAAATCCCGTTAAATAAAGTATTAATCACAATAGTTATGCGATATTTAAAGGGGTTATAAATCCCTACAAAATAAAATTCAAATATGGGAGGTTAAAGACTGCCGCAAAAGAACCCCACATAAAATACCGGCGTTCCTTAAAAACCCCTGCAAATATATTGCGGCACCTATATTTGTAGAGTTTTTGAAAACTGCCACAAATCATTTTGTGGGGGGTTGTTTTGTAGATAGGATAATTGAATTTCACACCCTTACCCGATTAAATTGATTCCTAGAAGTTGTTTGGTGATTTCCAAGCTTTTCTCCTAATTTCTCTCTTTCCCCTTTTTCTTCTCTTTTTCCCTCTTCTCCTTTTTCTTCTTCTCCTACTATTTTCTCTCCTCTCTATTTCTTTCTCTTTTCTTTCTAAGTTATAAAATATAACATAAAACGACTAAATTGCCCCTATTCTCAAATACCCCGCAAACGCTCTCAAAACGCGATAAAACATAACAACATTGAAAAATAACATATTTTCAAATAAAAGTCAAAAATAAAATATTGTAATAATAAAATAACCAAAACGACTCGATTAAAATAAAACTAACTAAAACTGGGGCGTTACACTGTCACTACGCCAAAATCGATATTTTGTATCGCCTAATTTAATACTCCCTCCGTCCCAAATTATAAGTCACTTTGCCAAAAAAATTTGTCTCAAATTATAAGTCACTTTACATTCCCAATGCAATATAAATGACATTTCCCCCAACATACCCTCAAATATTTATTATTATTTATTCTTTCAACTCTTTTAATTTCTCTCTCCTATATAATTATGAGGGACATTACTGTAAAGTTATATATAATTTATCTTTCCCATAAAATAATAATTAAGTTTCTTAATTTGTGTGAAAAGTCCAAAACGTCTTATAATTTGGGACGGAGGGAGTAGCGTTTTTAAAGAAAGTGCTATTAAAAAGGAAACAAACACATTTATAATAGCACTTTATGGTCGGACGCTATCATAAGATACAGACAATATGATTTTGATAACACTTTATAAAAAAACGCTATTATTAAACTTTACTAAAATACCACTTTCTTTAAAACGCTATCAACACTCTTCATTAAAATAACACTTTTAAAAAAAGCGTTATTATTTTACTATTCTTTATTAGCATTTATAGAAAATTGATATTATATATAAAATATATAATAAATAATAACATAAAAAAACAAAGGCATTTGGCAGATACTTAGTGCTGCAAAAAACAAAACCTTCTCATCTTGGTCAGCCAACCACACACTCTTCTCCCTTCAAACCTTAAACCTTCGCCGGAGCATCGTCGCCTTCTTCTGGTCTTCTCTTTCCCTTCCTTTGGTGAGTTCATCCCTCTCAATTTATTCTTCTTCTCAATTTCAATTTCGAATTTTAAACCCTAATTTTATCCCCATCCACACTCCAATTAATCGAGAGTTTTTTTTTTTGGAATTTGTTGCTCATTCAAGATGACGACAATACGTAGGTTTTGCTGCAACGATCTTCTTCGTTTTACAAATGTCAACCTAGACCATCTCACTGAAACTTTAAGTTTTTTTTTCTCTCCGGTGCCTGAACTCTTCGCAGTGCGTTTCACTTTGTGCGTTCTTAAGTTTCTTGTTTGTTTCTTGTTAATATGTCAAGGTTTACCAAGAAATCCGTGGGCCAACCTCAGTTTCAACAACAACAGCATCGTCATCACGCATTCGACTCCATCTTCTCCTCCACTGAATTATGATCGCAATGATATCAGCACGGTAAGTGCAACATTGCTTCGTTTATACATCAATTAACAACTCAGCGTTAGCATTCATGATGTCGTCTCGGTAACTCTTCGACTCTGATCAATTTGTGTGAGGTACTATTAGAATATTAATTTGATGACGGTGTTAAAGTTTGACTCAGATTTCATGACATGCCGTTTGAGTCGTTTACAAGGTTGTTCATAGTTTTCACAGTTTTCTTTGAGTTGTACTGTTAGTAAATTGTTTGTTCCTTTATGTTCTGACTCTGGGTTAGATAATGTTGTAGCTGGAGTTTTTACCTTGAATCCTTGTTTTTTCTGGTTTATAACTAGTGGGATACCCGTGCGGACGCACGGGTTCCGCTGCGGACCTTTGAAATTGGACCAATATATTTTGACAGGGATTAATTTAAATTCACAATTTTTAAAGGAATGACTTTATAAAAAAATGTAATATCAAATATTGACAAGTCACAAAAGGTTAGACAGGAAAAAAATCAAATTATGAAGATAAAAGATGTTAGGTATATGAAGCCATTAAGAAAAAAAAATAAGCACAGAAGAAAATAAGATATTTACTATAAATTGTAAAAAGAGTAGTGGACTGCGGAATTGTGACAAGTTAGATTATGAAATTCAAATAATAAATAATAAATATTTAAATTTAATTTAAAAAAAATAACATAAAGTAGTAAAAGAAAAAAATATAAGTGAATCTAAGAAAAATATTAAAATGAAAGACATATTTTTAAAATAAAATAAAAATTAATCAAACTTCGAATTTCTAAAAGAAAGACATGAGTAATATATATTTTAATTATTCATATATTATCTTTAAAAAAATTGTATGTTAAATTAAAAATAATTTCAAAAAAACAATATTAAATATCAATGCATTTACACGGTACTCGTGTACTACCCGTGGGTTAAAAAAAATTTACCCGCAGCGGAACCCGTGCATTACCACACGGTACGGATGTGTTACCCGTGCATTTGGTTTGGATATCCGTGCGTTCACACGGTATTGGTATATTATCCGTGCGTTGACACGGTACCAGTGTGTTACTCGTGCGTTCACAGTTATTTTAGTCTGGTTACCCGTGCGCTCATACGATACAGGTGTGTCCCGATCCTTCGCACGGGTTCCGCTGGGGACCTTTGAAATTGGAATAATATATGTTGACAGAGAAAAATGTAAATTCTAAATTAAAAATAATTTCAAAAAAACAATATTATATATCAATACGTTTACACCGATTTTGCCCCGGTCGTCACCGGGTTTACATGGTTAAATAGAAAAGCAAAAATAATTTTCAAAAAATATTAATTATGTATAAAAGAAAGTCAATTTTTGAATAAAATATATATTTATAAAAGAAAGTTAAAGTCTTAATTATATATAGTTAACAGTTGAGTTCTTATAAAATATAGTGAAAATTAAAATGCTGCTTAGTCTTCATCTGTATATAAATATATCTTAATCAACAATTTATAAAAAACATATATAAAAGAAAGTCAAATTCTTAATAAAATATAGTTAAGAGTTGAGTTCATGGTGTTTTCTAAGATTCAAATGAATGTATCATTAAGAGTTGAGGTCTAAATACTTGTACTCATCATATACCACAAACTTAACACACTGAATTGAAAAGGAAAATAAAAAAATAATAAGAAAGATGAAAAATAAAAGAGAAAATTAAAAAGCTGCTAAATGTTCATCTGTATATAAATATATCGACATCAACAATTTATAAAAATCAATAATCCATGGCTGCTAAAGATCATAGAAAACAACTCTGGTTTTTCAACAGCTTAGAGATGTAAGGGGAGTATCAATTGTATCTATCTATCACATTGCAAACACAAAATTGATAGAAAATGACATCAAAGAAATTGAAAATAAATTTGCAAACTTAATCAGAATTTCTAAATCTCCAGGCAAACATAGAGTTCTCCCATGTATAGTCCCGCTCTTCGTCATCGTCATCGTCAGAATCAACCGGTTCATAGTTGCGCTCTTCGGCTTCATCAGAATCATGAAATGTACATATCCTCAGATATCTGGATGCTTTTGTTTTTCTTTTCCTCTTTCGTCTATTACGTACCACACGAGGGGCATGTACCTTAAGAAGGAAAGCAGATTATCAATTTTGTAAACAGTCAAAAAAGAAAGGACCTTCGGCTAACATCAAAATAAACGCTTAGTGAGTAGAAATCTGTTCCGGTCGCACCTGCAGAAGTGGTTGAAACTGGGGAGGCTGTTGGTCGGGTTCAGCGGGGGGGAATTCCGTAGGTGCCTGGTTGTCAGGAAGGGGTTGATTGTCGACCGAAGGTTGAATGTCTTGTTGGGTTTGTTCATGTTATGTACAAAAAGAGTTATTGATAAAGAAATGCAGAGAAAGAGATGTTGATGAACAAAACCTGCAGAATACGAAAAGGCCAAACCTGTAGCGCGAGTTGGTGGCTGACAGACTGATTGCCACCGTCTTTGCCTTGCAAACGGGGTGAAGGTTGCTGCTGAGGCGGGGTCTGGACGTGAGAAGGCTCTGGTGGCGGTGTCTGAACATCAATTTGGTCCGGCGCATTGATAATCTGTTTGGATGCCATTGAAAATCTGCAGTGTTGTTGAACTTTGATGTGGTATATAGAATATAGGAGGCATGAATATATAGTGAGGTTTCTGACTCTCAACCTTCGCCCTACATAGGAAATGAAAATGAGTTAATACTTTAGAAACTGTACAGTAGGAAGATTGAGAGGCAAATTAATAATGAGGCATGATTGGAAAGTGAACCATGTTATTGGCTAATACAATGTATAGAATAATTGGTCAATAAATGCAATGGAAAGCATGGACTTCTGAAATTAGTTGTAACGTTACATGAGAAATGATTAACAAATGTGGTCTGAACAACAAATTTGACAAACATAAGAATTAACAAATTAAAAGATATGAAAGGTTAATGTAATGTATCAGCAAAAACAAAATAACCATGATCGAAAAAAACACATAGATACAATGATATGAAAGTGAAGGCATAATATATGTAGTTTTACCTTAGGTGTGCAAAGAGATTGTCATTTGGATAGGCTTTTCAGTGCATCTGGCTCAACAATATACACTGAGAGAAAGCATACATGTACACAGAATATCATTTGGATGAAAAATCTGGTCTTACAAATGGGAGTCGTACCTTTGAAGGAAGAAACTCCACTTCCGGTGACGCAAGATGAACATTTACACAAACACTGGTTTTTGTGATCCATTTGAAGTCCAGTTGCAGCAAGAAGATGTGTCTCACCACCCCAAGCATTTATAGGTTCTGCGAAAGAATGCTTCACACATACCCTATCACCAATCTGAAGACATTCAAATCATGTAAGAAAAAAAGGACATATATAGT
Organism: Lathyrus tuberosus; assembly: GCA_022829125.1. Classification (NCBI taxonomy): domain Eukaryota; kingdom Viridiplantae; phylum Streptophyta; class Magnoliopsida; order Fabales; family Fabaceae; genus Lathyrus; species Lathyrus tuberosus. Next base: position 7,916,525 of record JALAZF010000103.1, read on the forward strand.
AAATCAGACAGTAAAATAAAAATACATGGGAGAACTGAATTCAGACAGAATTCAATTTAACGATTACAAATGTCCCTCACCTTATGTTAGCTTATCAATTTGCACCTGAATTGAAATGATTTACGTAATTAGATTATTAGTTATAACAATGATATGTGATTCAAAAGTAGATAAGTGTCGTGACCCTTATATGTTATGTAATTCAAAAACAGTGTTCTATGTCATTGGGAAATAGCAAAATATTAAGCATAGATAATTGAAACTCACATTCTGATCAGGCCAAAATGTGAATAACTATTATATTTGTGTAGAGATGCAACTACGATGACTTCTTCATCCATGGATAGTTTTATATCCCATAAAAAAATTACAAAGACAATACCTTTATTGGTGATATGTCATAGAAGAAGAAAACCCCAGGATCTGTAGCACCCAGTTCTGAACTTTTGAAATGCTCACTCACAGAATACTGTGCAATAACATATATAATGTGCTTAGAAATTATCCAACTAATGAACAACATGAAATGAAAGTATGTGTGTGACATTTAACAATACCTGATTCGAATTTATAACTCGACCCCTGATGCCTGTTTATACTGTAGGAACGACCTGCAAAGAGTATGCTAAAACAACAATAAACCAATGTTCCACTTATTAAGAACACATTATTTGCTACTAGAACTTCTAAATATAAAGTACTAAACAAAGACAAATATGCTAATTTAATTATTTACAAACTCAAAAATAGTAAAATGTTTCGAATGTAAAACAAAGGCTTTACACTCTAAGTAAAAATAAAAATACAAATCAATAACAATACCGTTTCAGCAGCAAGAGCCAAAAAAGTAGATCCAAATGCTTATTTAGTTCTCGGATTGACGAAAACAATACCGTTTCAAAACTACAATAGTTTGAACATGAAAACTAATTGTGGCATACCTTAAACAACCTAAGGAACTGTCTTACAACATCGATCGTACGTTGAAACCACTTATTTCCTAATTCGTCAAGTGTCTGTGTTGCTGCTAATACCTACCATAACAAACTTTTAATCTCCCTACACCAAGTGAAAGTAAAAAGTACCATTCACAGTAAGAAACAAAATCTATACCTCAATAAAACTACCGCCATAGTTGATGCCACCTCCCGAATTATAAGTTCGAGCAATGTCGCAGTTGAGAGACAGAGAATAGAATTGCGTAAGGACACACATTTTGTCCTCTCTACTTAATCCATGAAAATATAGCTTCTCTGCATAACAATGAAAGAAAAAATAACATTTAGTAAATTGTAAGGGGTTGGTTAGAAACTTCAGCAACAATCGTCTTCAAAGCTATGCTAGCAATATCCAGATGTTGATCCTATTATTACCGGCTGCAACAATTAAGAACATATTATGAAAATCTATCCTATCCTACCAAAATTACCGCAAAAAAATGGATCGAAATCAATCACCTAAAGAACACCACACCACCTTATGTGTTTTATGTCAACTCCATATGATAGAATGCCAGGTCGGATAGCTCAGCCTCCTCTGGTTCACAATGCCATGGATTTGGAAGATAGCTCAGTTCAATTAACAGACTACTGTCAGGTCGGATACAATATACAATACCAATGCTTCCTGGTGTCACAGATCCTAATCCATGCTTTGTAGATGTAAGAGTAGGACGAATACGAACCCAATCTACAGCAAGGGTCCTCAAGACGTTCCATCTCTGCTGGGTCAGCTTTCCATCCTCTAGATGCTATTTTCCTAATGAACAATGTTAGAATAATATGAATGTTCTAAGGATATTTACAGCCAGAAATCAAATTTTAAAATAGGAAACAACAGTTTTTAGTTGAGACCACAAAGTAATGTATCACCTGTTAAAACAAAAGTAATTTACAACAGAAGCAAACACAAAAAAAAGTTAAAACAAAATAAATTAAGAAAATAAGCTACAGTTGACAATTAAGTTATATCCTGTACACAAACAAATGAAGAAACATGAAAAAGCATGAGAACAATGAAAACAGGGCTGATAGATGTTGCTCCTTTGCAGATGTTAGCTGTCAGTTTCTCCATTTCGATTAAGCAATAACAAATCGAAAGATCACATTCAGAGCTGATATGTCATGATTCTAAGAAAACCTCATTCATGCCGAGTAGAAATTGCTCTTCACTAAAAATACCCAAAATCTTAAAGGAATCATTGAGACAATCAGCTCCATCCCATGCTGTCCAAAACTCTGGAAGACAAGGAATCATTTGTAAAAAAAATCAGAACTTTGGGGTTAACGATAATATAGCAGAACTTTGAGAAATACTTTGGGTTAACGATAATATAGTGAGCATCCTCAGAATTACTTTGGAAAATCAATCAAACACATATAACCAAAACCAAAGGGCATGTTCAAAGATCATCTTTGATTCATAGCAATTAATTTTGATTCATAGCAATTAATTTTGATTCATACATTCATAGAACCAGCACGTAAACCATGTCCAACACCATAAGGAACAACTCTGTTATACACAACATGATAAGAAACAATACCTTTGGTTGAATGGATAAAGCAGAAGACTCAACCGCAGCTGTAACAGCACCAACCATGTTTAATGAACCGTGTATATTTTGATGTCTGCTTCCAGCCCCAACCTGCACTCAAACACCGAGAATGACAGAAATCAACAGAGTTTGCAAACACTACAGATCAAACATTCATAAAGGCTCATTTTCAGACATGACCTAAATTTCATTTCCACAACTATATTCAGCTGTATCATGATAATATGAACAAATACTAATAGCAGAAAATTGTAAACTTCAGATGAAGATGAAAACATTAAAAAACATCAAATGAGTTTCCAACCCTAACAACACATAACATAAAAAGGCACCCCAAATCATAACAAATCAGTCCAACCTACAAAACATAAAAAAGGAAAACATTAACAAATATTATGGAGGGATCTAACAGTATAAAATACAACGACAAACTTTGATAAACCCTCTTCTATATACCTGCAACAGATCTGGAACTACAATGAAGCTACACCATCCACAAACGATTCAAAAATGGGTATACGTTTCAACAATGGCCTTAGCTTCCAACAACGGAACGGATAGAAGCAACAACTTTCAGAAGGGAAATGACAAGTTTGGAGCTACGATGTTGGTAAAACTCATCACATATTCCGATTCCAATCACCACACCCTCGCCGCCGAAAACGCGTTGCCTCCAACACAGGGATACCATTGCTAATCCATGCTTCATCATAGAAGACGAACCTGAAGAAAAAAGAGAAAGAGAGAAGTTCGAAGAAGAGGAACAGTGAGTTGAGCATCGAGAGAGAGAGAAAGAAGGAAACAGTGTGGTAGAATAGTGATGTACGTGAGATGAGCATCGAGAGAGAGAAAGAAGGAAACAGTGTGGTAGAATAGTGATGTACGTGTATCAGACATTGGTAGTAGGGAAAAGCAGAAAAATTTAATAGAATTGGTTAGTTTGTAACAAAAAAGGAGGACAAAATATTATTATAACATAATAAATTGGTTACAAATGAAAAAGGAGTACATTTAGTTAGGAAAAATAATTTGTAGACATCAAATGCCCTCACTTTGGACACATGGCAGATAGAAGAGTGAGGGCAAAATTGATTTTTCCACAGCCTTAGGTTTTCTTATATAGTAAAATATGGAGTTGCAATTCAAAGCTGGGGTGCTCTAGGACTTCTGTGGTAATAATGATTGTAAACAATGTACTGCTGCCACAATAGTTTGGAGCGTCTGTGTTCGCTCTTCTCGTAGATCCCTTTCTGTTTCTCCCTAAAATGTTAAGGTTTTGTAATTTTGTTTTCCTTCGGAAAGTTGAAGTGGTTCTTCTACTCATGAATGTAACTTGGTTTTGGAATTCATAGTGAAGAGAATGCAAGAAAAGCGACATAATATTTGTTGAAATTGCTACAAATTTCTAGAATATTCTTAAATATAATATGTAGGAAAATGGTAGAAGATCCTAGAATTATAATAGTTATGAATATGGTAGAACAATCTAGAACTATAAGTATATTAAAATGATAGAAGAACCTAGAACTATCATGATACTCATCTATCATGAAAACTCTAGAAAGAACTAATGTAATGTAGAAGGTAGTGACTTGAGCCTATAAATAGGCCATTGGTATCATGTAATTGATCATCCAAGAAATCAATGACATAGCCTTCTTCTAAACAATTTTCTAAAACTATCTTTTTTCAACTATCAACTAACCAACTACCAACAGTGGCATCAGAGCTACGTTCGGTCCTATATTGGGCGTAGTTATATTACCTACCTAACATTCTAAAATCCTCCAAACTACTACAAAAATTTTCTTTGTACTATAAACCCACTCCGAAATTTTTTTTCTAAACTATGGATAACACCACTCAATCATCATCTATTTCTGTCCCTATTTTCAATGGTGAAAATTATGATTTCTGGCGTGTTAAAATGGAAACATTTTTTTCATCTCAAGATTTATGGGACATAGTAGAAAAAGGCTTCACCGTTCCCGCGGATACTTCAGCTCTTAATGCAGCTCAAGAAAAAGAGTTGAAGCAAAACAAACAGAAAAATTCAAAGGCGTTGTTCACCTTGCAACAAGCGGTGACTGATGCAATTTTTCCAAGAACTATGGGAGCTAAGACTGCCAAAGAAGCATGGAACATGCTGCAGGAGGAGTTTCAAGGAAGCAATAAGGTACGTGCCGTTAAACTTCAATCTCTAAGAAGAGATTTTGAACTATTGAAGATGAAGGAGTGTGAGACAGTTAAAGATTACTATTCTAAAGTTAAAGAAATAGTTAATCAAATGAGAGCTTTTGGGGAAGAAATTCTTGACAAGAAAATCGTTGAAAAAATTCTAATTACTATGCCCCCAAAGTTTGACCCAATCGTGACAACGATTGAAGAAACCAAAGATCTATCCACTCTATCAGTGACAGAACTTGTGGGCTCTCTTGAAGCATATGAGCAAAGACTGTATAGGCATAAAGAAGATACACTAGAAAATGCCTTCCAGTCAAAGCTAAAATTTCAGCTCCAAAATAAAGAAAGTGAAGGAAAGAAAAATTATGGAGAAACTTCCAGAAGAAGAGAAGTTTCTAGAAATTTCCTTAAGAACAAGCTAGACAAAAACTCTCAATGCAATATATGCAAAAGACTAGGCCACGCAGAGAAAAATTGTTGGTACCGTAATATGCCACAATGCAACCACTGCAAGAAGTTCGGGCACGTAGAGAAAAATTGTCGCAACAAAAATAGGCATCAAGCTAATATCGCAGAGGAGCATGATCAAGAACAATGTATGTTCTATGCCACTCAAGACTCAATCAAAGAAAAAGGTGGAAGTTGGTATTTGGATAGTGGATGTAGCAACCACATGGCTAAGGATGAGACTATTTTCAAAAGCATTGACGAGTCTGTCAAAGTCAAAGTTCGACTGGGAAATGGAAGTGTGGTTGAATCAAAAGGCAAAGGCACTGTCATGGTGGAGACAAATAAAGGTACACGACTCATCCATGATGTTTTACTAGTTCCCAGCCTAAAAGAAAATCTTCTAAGCATTGGCCAAATGATGGAGAGAGGCTACACACTTCACTTTGAAGGAGGTGTATGCAAAATCTTAGACAACAAAAATAAAAGGTCTGAGATAGCCCAAGTGAAGATGGATAAGAGCAATAGAAGCTTCCCGCTAAATTTAAAATATGCAACAAACATTGCCATGAAGGTGCAAGTTGATGATTCATGGCTCTGGCATCGAAGATTTGGCCACTTCAACACACATGCCTTGAAGTTGTTACATGAGAAGAATATGATGAGAGATCTTCCAAGCATAAAGGAGAATAATGAAGTGTGTGAAGGATGTCTCGTTGGTAAGCAACACCGATTTCCGTTCTCAACAAGCGGAGCATGGAGAGCGAAAGATCTATTGGAGCTGATACATACTGACGTCTGTGGACCAATGAGAACGCCATCACACGAGAACAACAGGTACTTCATACTATTCATTGATGACTTCTCTAGAATGACATGGGTCTATTTCCTAAAAGAAAAATCAGAAGTTTTTGGAGTATTCAAAAAGTTTAAGGCCCTTGCTGAAAATCAAAGTGGAAAACGGATAAAAGTACTAAGAAGTGATCGAGGCAAGGAATACACCTCCCGCGAGTTTGACAAATTTTGTGAGGATGAAGGCATTGAGCGACAACTTACGGTCGCATATTCTCCTCAACAAAATGGTGTGTCAGAGAGAAAGAATCGCACAGTTATGGAAATGGCTAGATCGATGCTCAAGGAGAAGGGACTTCCTAACACATTCTGGGCTGAAGCAGTATACACTGTTGTTTACATACTCAACAGATGTCCAACTAAGGCAGTACAAGATAAGACTCCAATTGAAGCTTGGAATGGAAAGAAGCCATCAACAAAACACCTAAGGGTCTTTGGATCTATATGCTACATTCATATTCCAGACGTGAAGAGGCACAAGCTTGAAGATAAGACTATACGAGGTATCTTTCTGGGGTATAGCACTATCTCTAAAGGCTACCGTGTCTACAACTTGCAAACAAAAAAACTCATCATCAGTCGAGATGTTGAAGTTGATGAGAATGCTTCTTGGAATTGGGATGAAGAAAAAGTGGAGAAGAACATCCTTATACCAGTCCAACTACCTCAAGAAGAAGCTGAGGAAGAAGACTCAGGTGAATCTGCTTCACCTCCACCACAACAAGAAGATCAAGAACTATCATCACCAGAGTCTAATCCAAGACGAGTAAGATCCTTGGTGGATATATATGAAACCTGTAACTTGGCCATTCTTGAACCTGGAAGCTTTGAAGAAGCGTCAAAGCAGGAAGTATGGGTCAAGGCAATGGAAGAAGAGATAAAGATGATCGAAAAAAACAACACATGGGAGTTAGTAAATCGTCCTCTTGGAAAAGATATCATTGGGGTTAAGTGGGTCTATAAGACAAAGCTCAACCCTGATGGCACCATACAGAAACACAAGGCGAGACTAGTAGCTAAGGGTTACTCACAACAACCTGGGATTGACTACAATGAGACATTTGCACCAGTAGCTCGTCTTGATACCATTAGAGCTCTAATAGCTCTTGCGGCACAAAAAGGATGGAGTATACATCAACTAGATGTCAAATCTGCCTTCCTCAACGGCGTACTTGAAGAAGAGATCTATGTGGATCAGCCACAAGGATTCATGTCTGAAGGAGAAGAAAACAAAGTGTTAAGACTAAGAAAGGCACTCTACGGTTTGAAGCAAGCACCTCGAGCATGGTATAGCAGAATCGATCAGTATTTCATGGGTCGAGGATTCAGGAGGAGCAAAAGTGAGCCTACACTTTACATCAAGTCTCAAGAGGTAAGTCAGAGAAAAGAAGGAATATTCATCTCGCAAAAGAAATACACAGAAGGCTTACTTAAGAAATTCAAGATGTATGGTTGCAAACCTGTCGCTACTCCACTCATAACAAATGAGAAACTACAGAAGAATGATGGAGCACCAGAAGCTGATGCTTCCATATACAGAAGTCTAGTTGGAAGCCTCCTATATTTGACAGCTACACGGCCAGACATAATGTATGCTACAAGTCTTCTATCAAGATTCATGCAAAGCCCAAGTCAAATACACTTTGGAGCAGGAAAAAGATTTTTGAGGTATCTACAAGGAACAAAAGAATTAGGTATATGGTACACTACCGAAAGCAACTCAGGATTACTTGGCTACACCGACAGTGATTGGGCAGGTTCGGTAGATGACATGAAAAGCACCTCTGGCTATGCTTTCTCACTAGGATCGGGAATTTTCTCTTGGGCGTCGAAGAAGCAAGCTACGGTTGCACAATCTACAGCAGAAGCAGAGTATGTGGCAGCTGCTGAAGCAACGAGTCAAGCTATATGGCTTCGAAGGATACTTGAAGACATGGGAGAAAAACTGAACGGGCCTACTAAAATCAATTGCGACAACAAATCAGCAATTGCAATAGCGAAAAATCCAGTACATCACAACAGAACAAAACACATAGCAATCAAGTATCACTTTATCAGAGAAGCTGAAGCAACTAAAGAGATCAAACTCGACTACTGCAGAACAGAAGATCAAATTGCAGACATATTCACGAAGGCGTTGCCAAGACCAAGATTCGAAGAGCTACGAGCTATGCTTGGAGTCACAGAAATTTGCATCAAGGAGGAGTGTTGAAATTGCTACAAATTTCTAGAATATTCTTAAATATAATATGTAGGAAAATGGTAGAAGATCCTAGAATTATAATAGTTATGAATATGGTAGAACAATCTAGAACTATAAGTATATTAAAATGATAGAAGAACCTAGAACTATCATGATACTCATCTATCATGAAAACTCTAGAAAGAACTAATGTAATGTAGAAGGTAGTGACTTGAGCCTATAAATAGGCCATTGGTATCATGTAATTGATCATCCAAGAAATCAATGACATAGCCTTCTTCTAAACAATTTTCTAAAACTATCTTTTTTCAACTATCAACTAACCAACTACCAACAATATTAGAGAATTTGAATACTTGTTGAAGACTCTTAGTTGGTGTATGTAAACAGATTTTTTTAGTTTAGTTTTTTTGACTCTGAATTTAATTAATATACTCAGTTCTGGTTGTTTACAGTTATATGATATCCAAACCGGAACACACGACCCATATGAAGATTGTATTTCTGCGATGAGACTGTACAAGAGAATGCAAGGTCAAAGCCATAAGGAGAAAGGCTACGGAAAGTTGACTCCAAGTGATAACATCATTGAAATGTGTGACAGATGGAGATCCAGGGAACTGGACAACCTCACTCCATATGAACTTTATGCCATCTCAGAATCAGACTATAGGTGTTTGTGAATACTGATAGTATAAGATTAAATGGTAGTGTGAAGTTTGAGATTTGCGATAAAGATCAATGTATTCTCTCTTGTGCTCTTGAGATGAATAGAGATTTTGGAGTATGAATTGTGAAACGGAAATGAAAGCTAATAGTGGTTTTTTCATATATAAATGTCTTATTTTAATAAATGTAGATTTTAAGGGGAACAATATGATTCTGTCTGCCAAAAGTTCACTTATCAAATATGCTCAGCAGAAGTAGGCACTAGGACGCTTTAAATACTTGCAGAAGGCTGGAATGGAGAAGTTAGAATTGGGCAACACGTGCAGGGATTGGTCAAGAATGTTGATAAAGCTCATAAAGTGGTTTACTTGAGTCCCAACTCTGATAAAATGTCCAATAGTGTGGTATGATTTCTTTCTATTAATTATGTCATCTAATGGTGTCTCTTTTACGGTTCTCATTTTCCATTTTGATTGGCCATTTTCTTTATGCATTTGGTACAGACGAAGGATCTCAAGGGTATGTCAATTGATCTTCTAGTTCAGGGAATGATGGTTAATGCCTGTGTGAAGTCAATCCTTGAGAATGGTGTCATGTTATCATTTCTTACATACTACACTGGAACGGTAAGTGCTCCCTGCAATTCTATTAGTAGGGGTTAATACAGGATAGTTGTAAAAACTAGAGAGTATATTAGGAAATGGGATATCAAGCTCCTGCCAAGCAGAGGTAGCCCTTGTTAATGTAAATTAGAGAAGAACATGTAGCCAGATTGCCAGAACATAACCATGGATGTGCTATTATTCTACAGTGAAAAGAATAGTTCCACTCACAAGCCGTCAAAATGGGCCGAAGCCCATGGGCCGGCCCGCCGAGCCCGAAAAAAGTTAGGACTTGGGCCGTATTTTTGGAGCCCATATTATTCCGGGCCTTTTTTAGCCAGGCCCGAAAAAGCCCGAAAAAAAATGGGCCGGCCCGTATGGGCAATGGGTAGCCCGCCAGCCCGCCAACTTTTTTTAAAAGAATTAATTTAACTATTTGACACAAAATATAAATTAATAAATATATATAATTAGACCTAAAAAATAAATTTGGCCAAAGAAACATTTGGATACAATGTGTTAGTGCTTCTTTGGTTCGGTCCACACACACTTTAGTGACTACCAGAACATTAATTTCTATTACATTATATTACATTACAGTATTCTAAAATGAATATATTACATTAAGATCATTAAAATGAGTATTAATTTCTATAACATTATATATTAAAATGAGTATTAATTTCTATTACATTATATATTACTTAAAAAATGAATTTTTTAATTTTTTTTTTAAATGGGCCCGTTTAGGGCTGGGTAGCCCGCAGTCTAGACAGGGCTGGGCCTGGGTAGTAAAAAAGGAGCCCGTATTCAAAATGGGCTTTTTGAGCCCGGCTCGGAAAAGCCCGAGGCCCGCCAGGGCCGGCCCGTTTAGGGCCGGGTAGCCCGTTTTGACAGCTCTAGTGAGTCCTTACTAAATGTTTACTCCTCCTGCCTTTCTCCACTCTTTTTTTCATTTCTATATCTTCAATTTTCAATTCTAGCATTGTAACACATTTCAGTCTTTCACTCAGCACATGTAGCTGTCCATGTTACAGCCTTCTTCTCTTTCTCACCAAACCATTTCTCACTCTCCCTTCTTTCTTACATGACCCAGTGTTTCCTCTTAGCAAACCTAACATGCTCAACTAATTTTTGAGTCTTTTAATTGCATTTTGATATGTTTCATTTGCAAAATATATATCCTGCAGCAAGCTGGAAGGATAAGTACATCGAATCTCAGAAGGTACCGTTGAATGTAACAGCCTGCACTACACTCAATGTTGGAAATCCTATCTCACTACTTGTCCTAGTTATTTGCTTGATGCACCTTAATACTTTTGGTTCAAACTCTTCATGTATTATTTAGAAAATTAATTTCTATAATATGTAGATTGTATTGTTTTTACCTTTGCATTAATTACTGTACCTTGTCAGATGTTCACACATTGAGTTTGAGATACTGTTCATGTCTTCTCAGTTGATGCTGTCTTTTGTGCTATTATGTGGGTTTTGGAGTTACATTTCTATGTTTGTAAAAATGTTACATTTCTATGTTTTAAGCTCCTTTTATGTTATCTAGGTTGTTTGTCGGATATTATTCATTGATCCATCCAATAGAGCTGTTGGTTTGACGCTGAATCCACATCTTGTTCAGAACAGCGCCCCTCCTTCAGTAAGTTTGGTTGTCTTAAATTGTTACTGCTCTAAGTTTGGGATATTTCATCCCTTGAAATAGATTATATCTCTTTTTACTCTTGTTCTCGGTAGTAACCATTCCAGAGTCAACTCCAGCTTTTGTCAGTGTATGTAGCTTATGGATAACTTGTAATGTCAGAAATTTATATATGAAATTTGAATGGTCTACAATATCATTCAAGCCTTACCCAGTCAGGACAAATGAGAATGATTATTGAGCTTATTGGTGACAGATATCTGATATTGCTGAAGAAGAGGTTCAAAAGCTTGAGAAAAAGTACAAGGAAGGAAATCATGTCTGTGTTCAGATTCTTGGGTTAAGGCATTTGGATGGACTTGCTACAGGAGTTTTGAAGGTTGTAACTGTACTTCCATTTAATTTAATTCAATTTCGTGAAGATGATTATTGACATAGCTTTTATTTATTTTTTTACACTTGCTGCACAAACTTTTTATCATATTGAGAAGGATTGTTATTTATTAATTTATTTATTATGATTCATGATATTTTTGTTAGCCAACCACCTTTAGTATATATCCAACTATTTTATCATCTATTAAAAACACTATCAAACTTATATGAGTATGTTTTTGTTTTTGTTTTTGTTTGTTTATAGGCATTCAAACTTCTAGTAGCTTGGTATTATATGGAATATAGGCATTTTTTTATACCCCCTCTTGACTGCTGCATGAATTATTTTTATTGTCACTAGCATTTGGAAATAGATGCTTATTATACTAATTTCTTATGGAAATATTAGTTGTTAATGTTGATGTCTCTGCAAATTATTTTAGTTCTCTCTATGTGCTATAATGAATCTGGTATTTATTATTTCTTTTTGAAGTTGAGTTTTTCAATGAACAACATGTTTCTTTATAATCCTATATTTATTTCTGCCAGCCTTTTCATTCATTTCTGCACTTATGGTTTGTTTTGTTTCTGTTATCATTGTTTGTTTTTATTTCACATTTTCACTAGTAATTAGAAAAATGTCACCTTGCATTTATTTTGAATCTTATTTCCAAACATATGAAAAATGAAACAAAAAAAATTGTCATTGTTCCCTATACAAAACTTTGTAAACAAGAAACTAAATGAAAACAAGAAACAAAATGAAAACAAGTTGTTGTTTCTATGTATAAACTATAATAATATTTTGTGAGGATACTATGACAAGGGAGACATCCTCTAGAATATTATAGACTTAGTAGCTTTGTTTTCAATAGCGGTTATAGCGATTTCTAACATGCGGTTGTGAATATAATCCAAATAGAAGACACATATACTCTAGCGTCCTCCTCATCATAAAATTCCGAATGAAAACGAAAGAGGGCTCTCATGTCGTCTCATTTCTTCATCTTCATAGAAATGGCTTTGTCTCCTCTCCTAAGCCCAATGGCTTTGTCTCCCCTCATAACCGTGTGTGGCTTTCTGGCTGTCCTTCTCTGACTGTCATAGGTAGCAAAAAAGGAAAAGGAACCATGCTGACCATATAATGCTTTCATTTGTAGTTATTTTAATTTTTTATACTTAGTTGAGTTATTTTAAGCTTTCGAGTCTAAAACTTATTTGATTTATACTGAACTTGAATATTTGTAACATTGAACTTAGATTATTGTCTTTAAACATGTCTTTAATTTTGTGTATTCTGTTTAAGAGGTTTTATATGAATATGGTATAAATTTCTTGTACTGTTTCCCTAAACGTCGACACAGCTACTATACTGCTACCTGTTGCGCTCCACCATTGACTACATAGTTTAGTAGGATGCTTTCATTTCATTATCTTTATATTTTCACATCATACAGGCTAGTGCTTTAGAAGAGGCAGTGTTTACTCATTCTGATGTCAAACATGGGATGGTGGTGAAGGCTAAGATTCTTTCAATCGACAGCTTTGGTGCTATTGTACAAATTCCCGGTGGTGTGAAGGCACTTTGTCCTCTTCGTCATATATGTCTGAATTGGAAATTGCAAAGCCCGGGAAAAAATTCCAGGTTATACTGTAGCTACATGTGCATCTTAGGATTGTCAGGTTTTTGTTAGTATAGCCCATTGACTTGTTTGGTCTCAAGTCTGAGACGGGTCTGGTGAGATACTTCATGACTGAAGTCTTTGCTGGATTGTGTAACAGTGTGAAACAGAAACAGAAACCTAAATTTGATTCTATTTCCTTGATAACTGAAAGGTTTTGTCTTATTATTCTCTCATTGTGTTTTTCTTTTCTCAGTCATATATAAATGTCATATTTTAATAAATGTAGATTTTAAGGGGAACAATATGATTCTGTCTGCCAAAAGTTCACTTATCAAATATGCTCAGCAGAAGTAGGCACTAGGACGCTTTATGTTGGGAGTTTGCCTTACGATGTTAATAGTGCACAACTTAAAGGGTTAATTGAGAAATATGGTAGCATAGAACAAATTAAGGTATTACTTCAGTATCTAACTCGTTTTGAGAGCTGGAGCAAAGGAAGATGCAATGTGTTCTTAATTAAGTATATGCTATGTTCTTAAGTCAATGTTCTTGTTGTTAGCTTATTATAATTTAAATTTTGTTCTAGTTATAGGAGTTTAACGACAAAACACCATACTCAAAAGAAGATATAGAAGACATCCGATCATGTTACTTAGGTCGATGCCTTTTTATCTTGTATTGAATGTCGACAACAATAGTTTTTCTTAGTTGTTAGGATCTCAATTTGTAGATGTATAGAGATTTTGCCATTTTTATGTGCAAATATGTAAATATGTGTATTCGGTCTTGATGAGAACAATGCAAATTTGTACATTTGTTTTTGAAAACAACTAGTAACTGACCCGTACGTTCGCATGGGCCGGTATGTATGTTGGTTTTAGTTAATGGATGCGTGATTGTAAATACAATTGAAAATAGATATGTTTAAATAGTAAAAACATTTGTGATAGAAACAAAATGTTGCAAAGATTAGTAGAATAAATTTTGTTGTAATGGATAAATAGGAAAAAAAGTCGAGATATATGCACAAAGATTGCAATGATGATAAATAATTAAAATCAAATAGTAATAATAAAGAGATAGGAAAAAATAACAGTAAAATATAGTTGTGTAACAATAAAAATAAGGAATATAAATTTGAAAAGAAATAAAAAAATAAGTTATATAAATTTGAAAAGGAACAAAAATTAAAAAGAATAATTGAGATTAATCCAATAAAAAGACATGGGCCCAAGAAAAAGAAAAGAAATCAATGAAGTGTTTGTCAATATTGGTAGGTTTTGTAACGGTACTAAATTGGCCAAAAAACGTGATAGCATAAAAGTGCATGGGTTAATGTGGACAACTTTGTAACTGTGGAAAGTGAAGAAAAGCGCATTGCTGTAGAGGAAGAATGTTGTCAAGATCAATCTATATCTCAAGCGGGTAATGTGTTAAGACATGAAACTTCATTTGTAATTTATTTTGTCATAATTGTAGAATACTGATTATACGTTTGTAATGGATTTGTCGAATTTCACGCAGATCATCATCAGAATCCGAAAGAGATGAAGAGTTAATTGAAGCCACTTTGAAAGCACTATACGACGAAGTCAATGCTGGAAATAATGGGAAAATTGTTGTTGGAAGGAAGAAGAAGATCAAAAGGGGAGATCGGCAACATGCAAAATCGAAAAATGATGTAGGAACATCTCGATCGAACGGAGTCGGAGATAGTTCTAGAGAAACAGTAATTGCTAGAAAACCGAAAAGGAGGTAATTGATATGAATAGTTCATTGCACGCGGTAATGTACAACCTTGTTTACGATCCAGGATCTGATAATGAGTTTAATGAGAATCTTTATAATGTTTTTGAAAGAAACATATCATCGATTTGATTATAAAACGAAATCCAATTTGTTTCAAATTTATATACGGTTTGCATGTCTATATCTGTATTTCCATTAGGGGTATTCGTTCGCAAAATTATTATATTACCAAATATGTGTCAAATGAGTAACTCTTGAGTGTCTGAAAATGTTATAATGTTATAATCTTATAATGTATTTCATAAAAATGCAGCCAAGAAGAATTTGGAGCATCTGAAAAACAATCACCACCGCGACATAAGTCTTTGAAAGTCGGCGTTGCTTCAAACTCAACTGTTGATAGAAAAGGTTTAAACATGAAAGATGTTAAAGGAAAAGGGTAAAGTATTTGATTGTTTTAGCAATTATTACTTTTTTTTCTAACTTTAGTTGTTAGTGATAATAAGAGTTGTATTTTTTGTATTCACAAATATCATTTTATGTTATTCATCTTCAAAGTTGCAGGAAACCATAAAATATATCACAATAGAAAAGATACAACAGATTAACTTGTATGTATCTATTGTGTTATGTAATGCAACATGTTGTTTTAAAAGTATTCCAATTTCTTCATTTTATATTTTTGAGAAAGTTTAAATTCTATTTCCCTGGTGTTAAATGTCAGTTAAACTTTTTTGAAGACTTGTTTCATGATTTTTACATTCTAATGTGATTGAATAATATATTTAATTAGTAGCAAGGAATTTGGTCATGATCTTGATATATCAATGTAATGCAGGAAGGAGGTTCTTGGAGCTGGGAAACGGTTGTCACAAACACGAAACAGATTGAAGTTTAAAGCAATTTCTCATTCCAAATTAGTCGACCAATGTGCGAGCATTGGAGAAGTCCATGAAAAACGCATGGAGAGGTAATTGAATTATATTTTATGCATGAGAAATGCATCTTTATTTTGGAAATGGTAGTTGGTATCCATATAATTTTTTTGTGTTACAATAAGATTGGAAATCATGGTTTGATTCATTGTGGTAGCTACGAGATTGAGCAACAATATGTGATTCAAATAGGGGTAATTTTTGTTGACTAAATGGTTCAAAAAGGTAGTGTGTAAATTATTGAAATGCAGGCCAGAAAAATTAAGCAAAGCTGAAATAGAAGAACTGATGGAACTACGTTTGAGATTGGTGAAAGCTTTCAGGGATCCAAACATTAATAAGCACAGTAGTGATTTTGAAAATGAATATGAGGAACATTCTGAGGATGAATACTTTTGGGAGAAAGAACTCACAAATGGCGACATAGCTCGAAACCAAGTTTTGGTAAGTTATAATAAATAAGAATTTTTTTTAATTTGTTAGATGAAGCGTTACAATATAAATTGTTGTTTCAATGTTCATAGCATTTTCCAAGAGAAGTTACGAAAAAGTGTCTAGACTAGAATCAGACTGTGATAGAGTTTATTGATGATGACATTGGTAAGAGCTACTACAGGGAGGTGCATTGTGCAAAAAGAAACCAAAAGATATATAAGAAAGAAAAGTATATTGGAAGTGGGTGGTATCAATACGCAAAATCTAAGAAGCTTCAAAAAGGGGATAAGCTTGGATTTTCCATAAACTATCCTCCATTCGAGATGTATGTGTCGTTGTTTAATCGTTGAGCAACATTTGTGAAAGAGTGTGTCAGTTGTTGTGTTATGGAAAAGATTATGGTGTATTTTGTGTATTGTGTTTACAATACTTATTTTAATTACCATGGTGGTTATGGAAAATGGTTATGTGTCAAGTATGTAATCTAATTATCATTTTTCTGTGGATAATAGTTATGTGTGAAGAATGAAATATAATTTTCATTTTGTTTATGGATAATGGCTATGCTGACTATGCTGTATTTGGTGTAACAATGCAATTTAGGATACGTTTTAAGTAATGTTATGTAGTAAACTAGAAGGATTTGGTATCAATACGAAACATCAGGTCGTGGAGTTGAAGATGTTAAGCATTGTAACAATAATATTTGATATAATATTGAAAAGTAAGTATTCTGAAGAAAATAAAAGTTTTTGAGAAGCCAATATTCTAAACATCATAAGATGAGAGACATAGACGAAAAATAACGAAATGTGTGTCGCTAATATAAAGTGAGATATGAAGAACACACTAGGATGCATGAACAAACCATTTACATCAGCTCAAATCTGAACACCATTCATATATCTCAAAAAACATGCAAGAGATGAACAAATAAAAATGTTACTGTAAAACAAACGACGAAGTTGTTGCATGTTCATCTCAAAACATTAAACCTCACCTTCAATGAAGAGCAATCGGAGAAGAAAACGAACCAAAAACGAAAGTGAAGAGGAGAGAGAAACTGAGACACAGACAATGTAAGTGAGAAAGTGAAGAGGATAAAGTGAGTTGGTAGACTTGGAAGTACTTACATTGGGACCAAATTTTACTTAACTTTATTATTTCTTCTAGTTACTTTGAAACAAATACCATGTTGCAAACGTGATTATTTATCATATATACAAAGAAAGAGCTAACTATATCATTTGCTAAGGTAAATTGGTTGAAAAAAGTATTATTTAGTCACAAAATGCTCCCAAAATGATGTAGTGGCAAATTCTAAGGCAATGGCAAAGATGGATTTTCCAGAGCATCAACTTTTCTTATATTATAGATGATAATTTGTTATTATGTGTTTATAAGATTTAAAATGATATGATATATTCCAATTGTGTCACATATTTTGTAGTTTTAGTGTAAAATATGATGCAAGTCAGTGAAAATAAGATTTAAAACAATGTAAATTTGGTATTCTGTGTTTATAAGATTTATAATGATATGATACAGGCTAGTAAAAATGAGATTTAAAACAAATTATATATGGAAATAAATAAGATTTAACCCCTCGGATATTACTTAAAACCGAGGTAAAAATATACCTTGTTACGCTTTTTAAATAAAACCGAGATGTATACGATGCGTACTATAAAATTTGGAAAATAACAAAATATGATGTTGCTAGGGATCAGACCAATGACCATTTACTTTCTAACCTCGTCTTTAAAAAACCGAGAGGAAAGTGGAAACTTTTCATGGCGCCATTCGTTACCTCGCTTGGATAACCAAGGTAAAAGTCATTTGACGACCGAATAAGATGTATTATTTATAGAAATGATAACTCAAACAAGCCACTTTCCACACATAGTAACAACTTTACTCCCAATCATCTTCAAGATGCCCATAGTGGACAACAATAAGCAAAAGGGGTGAGAAATAAACTTCGATATAAGATGGTGTAAAGAATGCAAGGGTAGACAAACACACAACATATCATACATTCAATATACAGCCAACATCATCACAATCTCGCACCCTTTCCACAATAATATACACATTTATGCAATGAAACTCGCGACACAACGTGACACTATGCATGTGGTATCAAATCAACAGTTGGTTCTCTCAAGAACCGAATCCCCCCTTCTGCACCCATGACCCCTCCTTCTAAACCTGGGACAAGCCACTAGTTCTCCCTTCAGAACTAGCATACATGCCTCTTTCCATGACACAAAACAATGATGTATGTCAATACAAATCAATGCAATAACAATAACAATGCATACACTCCCCCTTCTAACCATAAACAACATGCATTGACACAAAATAGTAATTCCCTCTTATGAACTACTATCAAACAATCATAACGACAATGCATACAAGCAATACAAATAGTCCCCATTTCTGAACTATTTATCACCATGTCCACAATACATAATTAATCACCATATAATGATTCATCTCACAATAACACTATTCATTTTCACCTCATATAACATCACAAAACAACATCATATGCATTCCATACAATTACTACACCATGTAAACAACATCATTTAAGTAATTCAATTATCATTCAACAATGATAATTCCATCACGGTCAACTAAGCTCATAATAATTAATTAACAACACCAACACAGTCAAACAGTAGCCAATTATCGACCCAACTGCAAAACAACATCAAAATTTCGAATCGACAGCTCGAAGTCACCCCTTATGACAGCATGACGGGTAGCCCATCACCAAAGTGACGTCCATCGTCCACTTAAAATCCCCAACCTGTCATTCCAATTACAACCGACTTGTAAAACTAAGCCTGGAGACCATGACAATCTCCCCATCACAACACTGATGCCCGCCAGCTGCTTAAGGTGCGTGACGGATAAATCGTCATCTGGGTGACACCTATTGAAATTCTGGCCTATGCAGACAGTAGATGTCCTAACACATGTCAAGACATTGTGCTACATAATCATTTAAACTCAGAGGCGCAACAACAGGTTGATACCTTGAATATCAGAACGGGATAATCATAGATGTCACGACATCTGATCCATCATGTTTATCATGAACCCTAACAGAAAACGTAAATCTGCAGAATGATAAAGAACACAACAATTGTTAACCCAGTTCGGTGCAACTCACCTACATCTGGGGGATACCAATCCAGGAATAAGACTTTACTATCTGTAGAACTGTTACAAAGATAAACTTCCCCGTTTACAACTTTATCCTAACATCAACCCAATGAACATCTTTACAAAAGCTAAACTCAAACATTTACAACTCTGATATGAGATACCCCACTCACTTCCCTTAATCACCAACTGTGATATCTACATCATCCCTGTCAATACAGAATTCTGTCAAGCTTTCTTGACAACCAAGCTAACTCGGATTTGCTTAAAAGCTTCATCCAAGAACAATACACAATCCAATACCTCAAGGCTTATGGATCTGTGCGAGACGTATATCAGCCACAATGCATCAACTGATACAAAGGGAGACTTACAACCTAAAGAGCCAACGGCTCTCAAAACCCTAAACCCTTGTTTCTTACGCAAGAGAACTAGGTTACAAAAGGCATACAAAGGCATATCAAATCCTAGGTCTAAGTCTTTTATTTATAGGCTTCTGCTTCCTTGGGCTTCACTATTCTGTTTACTGATTCCTTGATCATGTTCTGATTGCTTCTTTAATTCTTGGACCAGCCTAGAAAAATAGTCTGCTATATAAGTTTAAGATGTCAGGACATTCGTTAGGACATCATGTCTTCAACATGTTGGAACTCTTCATTCAACACTTTGTTTTACCAAAAATTTGCTCAAATCTACAGAGCCTTCAATCTCCCCCTTTTGACAAATTTTTGGTTAAAACTCCTTAGGTAGAAAAATAAAGTCCGGCGTTTGGTAGATATGATCGGAACACTTCTGAGAGTGCTTCTTATCCCTGAAATTCCCAACTGAATGTTGGTGTACAAGAGGAAGAGTATATAAATCTCTCCCCCTCAAACCAGTACTTGCCACGGAGGGATAAATCTTCCTCTTGAGGGGCATAAGAGACCCCACAAGAAGATCCAGAAAGAGCTTAAGGAGAAACAATTGTATCATTTGTAACACAGAGTTCACAAAGAATGTAACTCAGATCACAAGACACAACCTGCTTCATAACTCAGATCACAGGGCACAAAGGGAAAGGTTCTGATAGGATGTCTGAACATCTTCTTCAACATCCTTGCAAAACAAACACTAGAGATGTATGTTGAAAGAAAGACCCACACAACCATTCACCCCCTTTTTAGCCAAAAATTGACAAAAGAAGCCAATGCAGTTCCATATCTATATGTTACTTATCCAAACACGAATGAAAGACATGATGAATCAACCCACAATCTGGAATACCTCAAACAGATGCACTCTTTAAATACCCAAACGTTTTTTCTAGATAACCACGGTCCAACGAAGTTACCGCAGAACAATTCAAGGAGAAATAAATTTAGGTAGGTGAATTCAACATTAATACCTGCACACCGCCTAACTAGGATAAGAATGTTCAAACTTTTAAGAGTAACCGCCCAAAAAGGATCACTTGTAACAAAACACATGTTACTTATGCCTTAGGAAGCACTCCACACCGTTCAACACAGTCAGATAGGACCCACATTCAGGTCTTAAATAATATCCTGACATTTTGTCAGTCTTGTTTAGTCCATCTGAATCACAGTCACCATCCTTTTGATGAGCCCCAAGAATAATCCTTTTAACCAGAAGAAGAATATAATTGGTCGAGATGTTAAGAAATATCTTCAAACATCTCCCAGTTAGCACCCAAGATACTTCTGTATTGACCAATAACTACACAGTATTTAGATCAAAGTCTGCAGAGAAAAATAAATTCCCCCAGACTCAACCAATGATTCTTAAGCATCCAATAAGAATCATGTTACTTGCACTGCCAAGTCTCCCCCAACTTGCAACAATACAAATATGTCAAGACATCCTTCTTGACATCTCATCCTCCTAGGATGAACACATAATCACAGCTTGCTTGATGCACAATACAAACTGGAACTCCAACTACACCCTCGTAGTAAAATGACTTAGACCAGGAAGCAACTCCCCCTATCTAAGATAACCAGTGCTCCTCCACAGAACACTAAGCTGATGAATGGAAAACATAAGACGCGTATTCATGTCTTCAAGAGCGCACCCTTAATCCAACCTACCTGCTGAACACAATCATCAACCCTCTTATTGCTTCTTCTGACAAGAACCAATAATCATTCACACATGATCACCATCATGCTACCCGTGAGAAAATAATAGGATCATCATCCTACCATAACAAACTCGGATTAAGATCAAAGTCCCATTGATCCCCCTCTTCCTGCAACCATCTACACACCATACGAACTCCTCTTGAATTCTCATGTATAGACCTCCAACTGCTTGAGGCACAAACCAATTGAATCAGAATGCTTCACATTCCTCAAAGAGACACACAGGGCCCCTTAGTTTGTTATAACGATGTCAGATATCGTATGCATGCTCCAGAACTTCACAGCTGCCAAACTGATCCACTACTAGCATGATTTGCAGCCAGAGGCAGTATCCTCTTCGCAAGATTTTCCACTGACCTTACCAAAGCCAGCAACTGAGATAGACACCCCATAATCCAAGACAGTCATTCCTTATCATTCTCCCGTATCATAACATGGAATACTTCTGATCTTCTGGTGAATATCCACTTATGAACGCATCAGAATTCAGACCTTCATGCAATCAACATATGATCCACTCCAGTCTTCCTAAAACTCTTACATCAGACTTCCAAGACAGTTCTTCTACTTCATCATTCTCCCGTATGACAAGATAGATGCTTCTCAGATACTATGCAAGTAACCAGTTCCTCACAGAACTTGAAATCCTTCACCAAGGATAACCAACCTAAAAATGTTCTAACATCAGTTAGGACATCTTCCACACATCATAGACACCACACACCATGGTTCTTGATATGCTCCACCACTGGACTTACTATCAGCATTGTAATCCAAACTGAAGATCTTCACACAACACTGCGCCACCATCTTGAACAAAGAAAACTTCAGAAACCCAGAGAGAAATAAACTCTCATCCACCAAAAGAAGGTATACTTCCATCCTCAACCCAGAACTTCTGCCATAAGCTCCAAGAGAACCAGAACCTCCTTACGTTTTCAACTAACTACTCTTCTACACAAGAGCAATCAGTTTCAAGCATCCTACTTGAATTCACATTGTGAAACCAACCAAATGCCACTTTTTGATTGATATCACTCTTCTTCACAACTCCCACAAGATACACTGATCAATCAATGAAATCAGATCTTCAAGTCACATGAACTACTTGCTCCATAGCAAGACATCTGGGATTCACCAAGTCTCTTAGACATGTAACATCTTCCCATCCACAGCTCCCGCAAACTGCATGAGATAGACCTTTTTGAAACATCCATAACTTGCATTCTCTTGTAGATCACATTATCTTAAGCTGATGTGCCACATCACCAGCTGAGATTCTGATGTTAAGCTAGATGTCAGAACATTCTGATACGACATACAACTACTAAATTCAGCTCCTCCTTCTGCCACTTAGAAGAACCTCCCCCCTTTGTAGAATAAGAGTTCCATGCTCTCATAGACTTGATTCAGCAACCAAGTTTGAGTAGACAACCTCCATCCTGCTTTGAAACTCCAAAGACTTCACACCTGCCACGTCTAAATCTTCAGAAAATAAGTAGTCCTAGACTACACCATAGCCATACCAAAGAATGCCACTTTCCTTAGTAGAGTAGTCTGTAGAAAGTCAGAGACAACTGCCACTTAACTTTGACTTCCAAGAATAGCAAGATCCATGCTCCAAAGTACCTAGATCAGAAATAAATGGATCCAAGCTGTAACTATCAAGATCATGATGTCTTCATCTTCATCTTCAACAACATCAAAGTCCAAACCAGTTTCTTGCCAGGAAACTCTCCAGAAAACACATGCTTCTGTCACACCCGACTGAAGCCCATTCTTAGGTCACCACCTAAGACTAAAATAGATGCTAAAGCGTATGCAGTACCCCTCCCATGATTCTGCACAAACTATGATGATGAGATGTTCCAACATCTTGTTAAACATCAGCAATCTTAACTTTCAAGGATAATCAATTAAATACTTGTGAACTCCACAAATAGCAATTGATCTTAAATCCTTGTCCAATAACCCTTCTTCACTGTTGTAGCTAAGCTCCACCAGATCACTTCATGAACACTTGTCAAGTATTCAATCTTTTGCAAGTATCTTCTTTGACAAACAATGTTGAGATACCAAGGCTGCCACCCTTGACTCAAGTAACTAAGATTCTCTTTGAACGAACCTTATTTACCTCAACAATTCTTCAATCAGACTGGATCCACCCTTAGGGTCAAGAGAGATGAATCCTTCCTTGCTATTTTTGGATGGTGAAAATAAATCACCTCCACTTTCTTCAGATTGTGTTTCAAAGAAACACCTTCTAGTTAGAAGAATAACTAGAAGACTCCATATGCACGACATAGATGCCTTTATGAGTGGACTTGAGAGAATTCTCAAGTATCTTTGACAACCTGGCCGATCAATAATTTATCAAACTCCTAGAGCAAGAACTTGATAAACTTGAACTCAACTTCTCTCCTCTTCAACTGAATTCAACTGCACCAAGAAACCAAGCTTCCAAGTACCAAGTCACCATACCAGATATCTTCCAACAATTCCCTTTATTCCATTGCTCCCAACTTTGGAATAAGAGAAAAATATATATCTTCACGTATAGAGGCCGACGATTGAGATCTTCCACCAATTGTCTTCAGTAACAACTCCAAAATCCCATAATTCTAGAGCTCTTCCATCAGAAACACATGCAGCAGAACCACTAAGGAACATATCCTACTTGCCCTAATTAGATGTCAGAACATCTTATAAGACACCCCAACAAGAGAACTAGCCACTTCTCCTACAGTAGTTGTAGAATCTCCTCAGCAACATGAACAACCTCCGGGTTGTTACCTTCGATCCAGAACATCCATCTCATCCATTTATACCCTTGAGTATGTCTGAGTTGATTGATATGATCTTCAAAACTCCTCCTTGTTTAAACTCCAGAAAGTATCTCCCAAAGATCTCATCCAGAACCAGACAGGATGCCTGCTCTAATACCAATTGAAATTCTAGCCTATGCAGACAGCAAATGTCCTAACATATGTCAAGACATTGTGCTACATAATCATTTAAACTCAGAGGCGTAACAGCAGACTGATACTTTGAATATCAGAACTGCACAATCACAGATGTCACAACATCTGATCCAACATGTTTATCATGAACCCTAGCAGAAAATGTAAATCTGCAGAATGATAAAGAACACAACAATTGTTAACCCAGTTCGGTGCAACTCACCTACATCTAGGGGATACCAATCCAGGAAAAAGACTTCACTATCTGTAGAACTGTTACAAAGCTAAACTCCCCTGTTTACAACTTTATCCTAACATCTACCCAATGAACATCTTTACCAAAGCTAAACTCAAACGTTTACAACTCTGATATGAGATACCCCACTCACTTCACTTAATCACCAACTGTGATATCTACATCATCCCTGTCGATACAGAATTCTATCAAGCTTTCTTGACAACCAAGCTAACTCGAATTTGCTTAAAAGCTTCATCCAAGAACAATACACAATCCAATACCTCAAGGCTTATGGATCTGTGCGACACCTATATCTGCCATAATGCATCAACTGATACAAAGGGAGACTTACAACCTAATGAGCCAATGACTCTCAAAACCCTAAACCCTTGTTTCTTACGCAAGAGAACTAGGTTACAAAAGGCATACAAAGGCATTTCAAATCCTAGATCTAAGTCTTCTATTTATAAGCTTCTGCTTCCTTGGGCTTCACTATTCTGTTTACTGATTCCTTGATCCATGTTTTGATTGCTTCTTTAATTCTTGGACCAGACTAGAAAAATAGTATGCTGTATAAGTTTAAGATGTCAGGACATTCGTTAGGACATCATGTCTTCAACATGTTGGAACTCTTCATTCAACACCTTGTTTTACCAAAAATTTGCTCAAATCTGCAGAGCCTTCACCTATCACCCTGCGCCAGGTTGTAGAAACTAGAAACAGTCATGAGCGTTCACTTGAAACTCCAATTTTTGGCTTCTCAATCATCCCAAAATATCCAAAAATTATACCACTCATCATATTATCATCATAACATGATAACATCACAAATTTACACAATTCAATCTTCAATTTCATGAAATTCATGATTAAGTTTCAAACCTTTAAAACTTCAACAACAACATATATCACATAAACATAAGCAAAAACACATACGAATTTAGTCACGAAAATCAGATAATAACACATTAGATCATCAATTTTCAGATTAGCATGCAACAACAACAATCAATAATAGATTTCACACAATTTCTAAAGGAGACTAGGGGTCCCTCTTCTACCCTTTCATACAAAACACCAAAATGGAAGCACTTTCCCCCATTACCTCATATTCCTAGCATAAATTCTGAATTTGATTAAGGTTGGTGGTTAGAGTCCGTCTCTCTTCAAGCCCTAGAATCTTTTTTTCCAAAACCTCTAACTTTACGTAATCTTCTTCAAAAGCTTAACTAATCCATTTTTATTTCTAAAAATCTAATTTAGTCATTTACTAATTGCACTTTGACCCAACTCCTCTTGTAATTCTCACCACTTCCCTTATTTCTTCTTAGTTTCAATTTTCCACCCAAAATATTTATTTCTATTTATTTTAATTAATTAAAAACAACTATTAATTCCAATTATTTTTAATTATTCCAATAATTCTACCACCTTATCAATACTCTCACTACACCTCTATTTGCCACATACACATACAACTTATAATATATTTAATTAAAAACGTACCACATATTAAATAATTAAATAAAAGCACGAATAATTTGATTAAATAGATTAATCAAATTTTGAGATGTTACACTCTATCCCTTACAAATTTCACTTTTGTGAAGTGATTTTTCACTTTGTGAGTGATTTTATTCTTAACAATAAACCAATTTTCTTGTAGTGCTTAAAAATATATTAATTTTACCAAAAATTTATATCCCATATCAAAATCAATATCACATTATTTTATACGATTTGTTTTTGATAATGATACATGCATGTATGCAATGTGAAAGTAGATTTTCTTTTGTCTGTGCATGCATGTACACCACTGACAAGAAATCAGGAATAAAATACTATTGAATAAGCAATAACACTTTGTCTCCGAGATGTTCTCAATCATCTTACGACCTTTTCTTGGACATTAAGGCGCAAAGATGGAGAGATTATATATATGTCAAACTCGTGTTTTTATCAATCAACATCATTATTTATCGACTCCGCGTCTTCCATCTTCATAACCTCTTTCCTTATCTCACTTTTTCCACACGTACTCAAAGTCCTCAAGTTTTACCTCTAGTTAATATATATATATATATATATATATATATATATATATATATATATATATATATATAGGGTTCATATCCTATGAGAATGCTATTTTTATGTAAGAACATGAGAATGATTTTGGATCATTAGATTTTAAAATAAATGGTGGAGATTATGTGTGCTTTTTGTTTTTCTCTCTCCTCCATTATTAAAATTAATGATGGAGGAGAGAGAAAAAAAAACTTACACATAATCTCCACAATTTATTTTAAAATCTAATGATTCATATTCATTCTCATATTCTCATATAAAATTGGCATTCTCATATGATATGTTCCCTATATATATAGGAAAAGTATCACATGAGAATGTCATTTTTATATAAGAACATGAGAATCAATCTGAACCATTAGATTTTAAAATAAATAGTGCAGATTATATGTCAGTTTTTTTTCTCTCCTCCATAATTTATTTTAATAATGGAGGAGAGAGAAAAACAAAAACTACAAATAATCTTCATCATTTATTTTAAAACCTAATGATTCAGATTTATTCTCATGTTCTTACATAAAAATGAAATTCTCATATGATATTGATCGGAGAGGACCAGAAGGAGATCGTCGCGGCCTTCGTGTAGGGCAAGAGTTGATGCTCGTAGGAGAGGAAAAAGGGGTGGAGGTACCTGCAAGGTACTCCGATGCCAAAGTAAGTGTTTGGTCAAAAGGGGGAAAAGCAAGTAAGAGATGTCAAGTATAGGATTTTTGATACCTGCCCCTCTCAAGCGAGGGGGTAATTATAGGTGGATTTCTGGCGAGCAAAGCGCCTGATCTACCAATGAGGGATTGCCAGATGGAGGGCAAGTCGCGTGGCCTTTTGACTTGGACTAACTGTTTCCGTGATATCCGGGGAGGCAGTTGGTCGCGTGAACTACTCTGCGCGTGAAGGGGACACGCCCAACGGTTACTTTCTGCCCAACGACTATATTGTGCCCAACGGCTATATTGTGCCCAACAGCTATATTGTGCCTATTGGGTCTGTTCGCCAACTATAATGGATTGTACCTGATCCTTAAGGGCAGGAAGCACTGCCCGGTCCAGAACAGGAGCCCCCCAAGTCGTTGCTCTGCTGGAGAGTAATGACTTCAGACAACTGTGACTACAACCGTACTGTCGGGGACGTGGTTGCTCGCGTGGAGTGTCCCATTCGTGCCCCGACCAGATGTGGTCGTTAGATGATTACGTTGAATGTCGACCAAGGTTTGTTGCGTGCTCGCAGAGATTGATGTTTTTCGCCGAGCAGCCCTGCACAGATGCGTTCGTTTTGACGAGGAGACTTGCTCGTGGGAGCCAATGACTTTGGTGTATTTTCTGCAATAAGCGAGGCGAAGAGTTTTTGTGACACGGTGAGTATTTATGGCTTTTGTCAGTCCTAGGACCGCATAGGCTATGATGACCTTCACGATCCCCCACGATCAAATGGTTATAAAAGGGTGGAGGAAGGTTTTATTTTCACAATTCTCACAAGTTCTCACTCCTTGCTCTTATTCGCTCTGCAACTAGTCCTTCGTCGGAGTTCCTCTTCGCCACCGTTGATCCTCCTCTTCTCCGTCAACTTCTTCTTCTTCCTGTAAGTTTGTTCTTCCTTTTCTATATTTTTTTTATGAACCTTCGAGTTTTCTGGGCGTTGTTTATGGATTCTCCGATGAGTTCATGAATTTTCCGGTTGAACTTCGTGTGTTCTCTGATAAACACATGAGTTTCCGGAAAATCCATGAAGAACATGAAGAACATGATGATTTCTAGGATAATTGTAGAGAATGTTTTTATGTAGATCTTTGTAGATTCTGGTTAGGCGTATAGTTTAGGTTTGTAGTCGGGCATTAGGCATGTTCGGTTCCTTGTCATGATTTTGGGGCGCGACGAGCCCGTGTCCTCGTTTTGTCGTATTAGGTCGCGGGGGCTTGCCCTGCTGGTCGTTAGATGGGTGAGTTAGAACGGGCTCAAGGTTGTCCTCGGCTTCATCCTCGCCCTTTCACTTGATTAGTGGTGGAAGGGTGGATTTGATCTTGGATGTCGAATTCACTTGTCTTCCTCTGCTTTTCAGGTGAAAAATGGCTGATCCTCGGGATGAAGTTGTGCCCGACTTTCAAGAGGCACACAGGGAGCCGGATGCGCCCGCCGATTATTCCAATATTAAGGTCGCAGAGGGGGACCTGGACTGGATAGTGCACGAACCTCTGTCGTTTCGATCGACCTTCACCGAAGAGGAGATTCGAGAGTTTTCTCTGCTGGAGGACCGAGTAAGGGAGACTCCTCGACAATGGAAAGCATTTCGTCCCGGGGAGAATGATAGAATTTGCTCTGGGTATCCGGGATTGCATTTCCCAATGTATGAGTTTGCTTTTACGGAGGCCAAGATGCGTCTCCCGTTCACTGATTTTCAAGTGGCCCTCTTCACTCATTTGGCCCTGTGCCCGTCGCAGCTTCACCCTAATGCTCTGGCCTTCATCCGGGCATTTGAATTAGTCTGTCGTTATCTTAATGTCGGGGCGACCATGGATCTCTTCTTTTGTCTCTTTCAACTTCAAAGGAGTACCACGGGGACAAAACAAAGTTGGGTTTCGTTTAAACAGTAGAGCAGGCTATTCTGGTCGTACTCTGACTCGATTCGCAACTTCAAAGATAGGTTTCTGATCGTGAAGCCTCTTTCCGAGGAGGCAAAAAGATCTATCTCGACTATCGTAAAGGTGACGGTTGATGGTCGGGAGGTGGATGGAGTTGTGTTCGTGTTTCCTCTGGAATGGGTCTACTCCCATTTTAAGCGTATGACCGACCAATTTTTGGTGAAGCACGAACAACTCTGCGAGGTCGACAAGGAGTTGTACAGGATCCTCCATGCTTATGTGGAGAGTTTTTTCCCGGCCTTCGTAGTTGATCGGGACGGGAAAGAGCTGGTCGGGGATGATGGGGAGCCCGTCCAAGCAGCTAGATATATTAACATCAAAGCCCTCCTCGAATGCGATAATGATGATGATGCGGTCCAATTACTTGGTATGGTCCACTGTTTGTTTTTTATCTGTTCGAATTTCTGAGTTCTGACTTGTTTTGTGTGTTCGCAGGTATGATAGCAGACATGAGGGAACGCCTGATGAGATCTCAAGCGGCGAAAGTTCACAAGAAGTCGACCGCAGGTGCCAAGGTCGGGGTGCATAAGCAGACTGTTCTAGAAAATTTTGCCGCTGGTCCTACCCCTGTCCCAGAGAGAGCCTCAACGCCGCTGACCCCGGACACCTCCCATAAAAGTAAGAGAGATGCCGCGGGGACTTCTGTGGCCGCTGGTCCAGGAGGTTCTGGCGCCGACCCATATGTTTTGCCCCCGTGTTATTCGCGTGGAAGTATGTTTAATGAGGGGAACTCAATTGCCGTCCAGGATTCTGAAGTTGAGGCCATTGTGGGCGCCAATCCTCAGGCGAGGAGGAAACAACTCTGCCAGGATGCTGCGGGGATGTTCAGGGTGATCAAAGCGGCTCTTGCCCTAGGGGACGATGAAGCGGCTTCCCGTGTCAACCTTCGCACGGCCAAGGCGAGAATTGCCGAGCTGGAGATTGATAATAATAAGTTGTACAATGATCTGAAGCAATTCGAAGGACACGAGGAGGCCAAAGTATTACTTCAGTAGGAAGTTACCCAGTTGAAGCTGCAGATGACCGCGGCCGACGAGGAGAAGGCGCGCTTGTAGGCCAGGATAACTGAACTGGAGGGTTTGTCAGCGGTCGTCGAGGATGAGAATGATGATGAGAAATCCCTGAGGACCAGAGCTGAGCTGATCGGAAGAATTCAGATCCTTGGCGAGGACAACTTGAAGGCGGCTAAGTTTGGTTTTAATGCTGCTACAGAGCAGATGAAGGCCCTTAACTCGAACGTGCAGCTGCTGACCGACGGGATGGGTCTGTTCAACAGGGTTGTTAATGGTCAGGTTGTTCCCCCCGAGGATGGAAGCGAAGTTTAGGACTTTGTTGTTTTTAGCATGTTTTGTGGGTCTGCGTGCCCTTATCATTTTGTATGGGCGCTGCCCTTTTTTGTATTTATAACATTACCCGGTCATGACCGGTGTTTTAATATACTTGGATTTTGTGAAAATGTTTTATCTTGGACGTTTGCTCTGTTTGTTTATATGTGTGTGTTCGGCGAGTTGTGAAACCTGCCGAGGAGGGCGAAGTGGTTTTGCCCATGATGAGGCTAGGACTTCGTTTGAGGTACTAATCTCATAGGCTTGGACTATTCCCATCGCGAGCTGGTGTCCTGCCTAAATGGTGCGGCAACGACGGAGCTCGGTTGAGGTATCCCCGTTGTGCACAGGATCTGCTCGTACAATGAGCAGAAGCTGGCCGGCGTTGTAACGCGTGTCATGCTTCACCAGGGTATGATACGATGGCTGTGCAACTCTCCCCGTTTTGGCCGATTACGTCGGCAATTTGTCTATCCTTGTGGTTAAGGAGTTAGCTGTAGTACTCTTGAGTTTTTCAGCATTCCACGGTCGAGCAAGTTGTTTTTCGTCCAGTGTTTCCAAGTAATATGCTCCTGTGCCCATTTTGGACTTGACCCTATACGGTCCTTCCCAGTTCGCTGCCAGTTTCCCTTCGCGCGAATCCTTCTGGTTTCTACGGAGGACCAGACTGCCCACGGGGAAGTCACGTTTTATGACCCTGGCGTTATGTCGCAACGTTATCTGTTGTTTTAGTGTGGTCTCGCGGAGTGCCGCTCCTGATCTTATTTCTTCGACCAGGTCGAGCTCCTCGCGTAGAGCCTCGTCGTTCAATTCTTCGTCGAGGGGAGCTTCTGTCCTTCTGGAGGGTTCCCTAATCTCCACCGGTATTATCGCCTCTGTTCCATACGCTAGTCGGAAGGGAGTTTCCCCGGTGGTGGAGTGTGGTGTTGTTCTATACGCCCAAAGGACGCTGTGGAGCTCCTCGACCCATCTTTTCTTGGCCTCGCCTAGCCTTCGTTTTAGCCCGCGGAGTATCATCCTGTTCGCGGCCTCCGCTTGCCCGTTAGTCTAGGGGTGCTCGACGGAGGTGAAATGTTGTTTTGTCCCTAGTTTGGCGATGAAATATTGGAAGTTTTTGTCCGTGAATTGGGTTCCGTTGTCGGTCACAAGGGCCTGAGGTACCCCAAATCTTCCGAGGATGTTCCTTTTGTAGAAACGCAATATGTTGAAGGATGTGATCTTGGCGAGCGCTTCGGCTTCAATCCATTTTGTAAAATAATCGACGGCCACGATTAAGAACTTGTTTTGATAAGATCCCATTGTGAAGGGGCCTAGAATGTCCATCCCCCACCAGGCGAAGGGCCACGACGAGGAGAGAGTCTTCAACTCGTTGGGGGGTGCTAACTGCATGTCCCCGTGGCGTTGGCAACGGTCGCACTTTCGTACGTGTTCTTTGGCGTCGTGTTGCATGGTTGGCCAGTAATATCCTACTCGCAAAGCTTTTCGGGCCAGGGATCTTCCCCCTAAGTGTTGTGCGTTGATGCCCTCGTGAATCTCTTGTAAGATTTCGGGGACCTGGGCCTCGTCGACACATTTCAACAGGGGGATGGAAAATCCTCGTCGATATAATTTGTCCTCGACCAGTACGTACGAACAGGCTCGTCGTTTAGTCACGCTGGCCTCCTTGCTGTCCTCGGGGAGTTCCCCCTTGGTGAGATAATTGAACACAAGGGTCATCCAACAAAGGGGATCTCCGATGACGTTAACATTTAGCAGGTCAGGTTTTACAATGCTCGGGCGGGCCAACATTTCTTGTATGATGGATTTGTTCCCACCTTTTTTTCTGGTGCTGGCTAGTTTAGAGAGGATGTCTGCTCGGGTGTTTTGCTCGCGCGGGACGTGCTGAACTTCCCATGCTTCAAACTCTGCTATTTTTTATTTTACCATTGCCAAATATTCGGCTAGTTGGTCGTTCTTTGCTTGGAACTCTCCCCATACTTGGGCCGCTACGAGCTGGGAATCAGTGCAAGTTTTTATTTCTTTCGCGCCGACGTCTTTGGCCAGTCGTAATCCTGCGAGGAAGGCTTCATACTCAGCTTGATTGTTGGATGTTTTGAAGGAGAAGACCAGGGATACTTCGATCAGGGTCCCTTCCTCGTTCTCGAGGATAATCCCTGCTCCGCTGCCCGAGGGGCTTGATGCGCCATCCACGTAAACGATCCACTTTTGTGTCCCTCCTGGAGGGGATAGTTCCGGAGTCATTTCTGCCAAGAAGTCGGCCAGGACCTGTGCCTTGAGGGCTTTCCTCCCCTCGTAGTGAATGTCGAACTCGGCCAATTCAAGGAACCATTTTAGCATCCTGCCCGCCATATCTGGTTGGCTTAACAGCTGCCTAATAGGCTGGTCGGTTCTGACGATGATGGTGTGCGCCAGGAAGTAATATCTGAGTCTCCTCGTGGCGATTATGAGAGCAAGGGCCACTCGTTCTATTTGCGTGTACCTGACTTCGGGTCCCTGCAGGGCTTTGCTGGTGAAATAGATGGGTTTCTGCCCGTCGTTCGTTTCGCGAATAAGTGCTGCGCTTACTGCTTCGTTGGCCACGGAGAGGTACATGTATATGGTTTCCCCCCGGTCTGGTCGGGACAATACTAGAGGCTCGGACAAAGCTTGTTTGAAATGGGCAAGGGCCTGCTCGCATTCGTCCGTCCACTCGAAATTTGCTTCCTTCCGGAGTAATTTGAAGAAGGACAGGGCGTGCTGGGCGGATTTGCTCACGAAGCGGGCAAGGGACGCGAGCATCCCGTTGAGGGTCTGTATCGCCTTCTTTGACCGCGGAGTGGGGAACTCCACGAGTGCTCGACATTTATCTGGGTTTGCTTCTATTCCTCTTTCAGTGAGGTAAAACCCGAGGAATTCCTTGCTCGTACACCGAAGGTGCATTTTTCTGGATTGAAACGCATTTTACACTTTCGAGCTTGGTCGAACACCTTTTGTAAGTGGGTGGTATGGTCGGATTCCTCTTGGGATTTTACGATTATATCATCCATATATACTTCGAGCATGTCCCCGATTTCTGATCGGAAGACTTTATTCATTATGCGCTGGTACGTGGCCCCGACATTCTTTAGTCCAAAGGGAATTACGTTATAGTAATAGTTCCCCGAGGAGGTCATGAACGCCGTGTACCTCTTGTCCTCGTCTGCCATTGGGATTTGGTTGTATCCCGAATAAGCATCCATGAAGGACAATAGCTTAAAACCTGCGGAATTATCTACGAGTTTATCTATGCTCGGGAGAGGATAAGCGTCTTTCGGGCAAGCCCGATTGAGATCAGTGTAATCAATGCTGTCGTACCCCAAATTTTGACTCGCTTCATATGCTTTCTAGTGCCACTTTATTTTGAATAAGTAAAATGGTACAATTGGTAGAAAGAGGGGTATAAGGGCTATAAGTGTGAGAGGTTGTGAGTTCGAATCCCACCTTCCTCACTTTTAATGTTTTATTTGTTTTTCCTTTATTACAAACTTTTTTCTTTTTATTTTTTTAATAAAAAAACACAAAAATATCATTTTTTTATATTTAATTTTTTATTTTCGTATTTGTTTTTAATGCAATTTTTAAAATATGATTTTTTCATTAAAATCAATATTTTATGGGAAAAATCTCAAAAAAATAACAAAAATAAATAAAAATAAAATCTTTTTTTTTTAATTGGATTAAATGTGATTCGTATCAATTATCAATCAAATCAAATCTTTTTCCATTTGTTTATTATTAGGATATTTCTTTTTTATTTTAAAATATTTTTTATTTAAATTCACCAAACCATGAATCCATCCAGATTCATTGGCTTGGGCTTTAAGAAATAAAATAAATCTGGTCAAATTAAATCTTTCCTATTTGATTCAATCACATTTAATTTTTTTGACCTAAATTTTCCCTATAAATAGAGTTCTTGTCCCTCATATTTGGATCACCCACAATTTACATATTCACAACCCCAAAAGTTGTTGTTCTTCACACTGAAGAACAACAACAACAAAACCCTAAACTCCATCTTGAAGCCCAATCACCAGTCCAAGTTGAAGGAGAAGGAGAAGGAACAAAAAAAAGGGAAAGAACGGAGCTCGCGTTGTGGAATTCTTCCCCCGATAACTTTCGGGCCGGTAATTTCTTATCTGATCATCCTCTATATTGTGTTGTGTAGGTTAATGTGAATAGAAATCTATAAATATTTGTTTGTACATAGTAAACTAAAAAACCTTAAGTGATCAATTTTAGTATTTTTTGTAATAAACTAATCTTAATAATAACCAAATCAAATTTTGTTAACTTGTTTTAAAATTGAAAATCATATTTATTAAAAATCATATTTACTAATAAAAAATAATTAGATGAATAATAATAATGATTAGTTAATTTAATCTACAAAGGTTATATGACATTGGAATATTAAAATTAAAAAAATAGTAAAAACGTGAATGGAAGGGCGTCCCCCTTTTCAGCAGCCTTTTATTTATTATTAACACATTTATTGATTTTCCAATAATTAGTCCTTCTTTAGTTAGTATTTTGTATATAATATATTTAGAGATATCATTTACTAACGGGATTAATATAAATAATAATAATAATTATGCTTAATTTGGAATACAAAAATTCAAAAAAAATAATTAGGGATTTTAATTGAGGATTAATTTTAGATTATATATTTTGAATTAGTATTTTGAGATAATTAAGGGATACAATTAGGGATAAATATTAGGGTTAAAATATTGAGATTTCAAGGGATTCAAATCAGGATTAAAATTATGGATAAGAGTTTAATCATAAAATATTTAATAAATCAAGATACATTTTTTATTACAATTAATTCATTTTCCAATGAAATTAAAAGGGATTTTTTACAAATAAAATGGGATATTTTAGGAAAAATCCAAGGGGTAAGATTTAATATTTTTTTTGGGATAAATAAAATATGGGATTAAGTTACAATTAGGGATTATTTTGGACTTTATAGGGTTTGGGTTTTTTTTTATTCATTTTTTGTTTTTATTTTTTAAATTTTTTAGATTATTGACAATTAAATTATTCTCTTAATTTAAGTTGTTATTTTTTTTTTACAATTTACAATTAAATTAATTCCTTAATTTAAATTGTAAAATAGGTTTTTTTTTTTAGTTTTTTACAATTAAATTAATTCCTTAATTTAAATTGTAAAATAGGTTTTTTAGTTTTTAACAATTAAATTAATTCCTTGATTTAATTTGTTAAAATAGTTTTGTTTTTTTTATATAATTAATTATTTAATTTAATTCATTATTTAATCTCCACTTGGTTTTTTTGTTTATTTTATTAAAATAATGGTTTAAGTTATTGTTTAATTAATCATTTTAAAAGGGGTTTATGAATTAGGATCTTAAAGATTTTTTTTATAAATAATTATTTACACTGATATATTTTATAATGAAGGGTTCATATATTTATGTCAAATTTCTTTTTTAATCTAAACGTAGGATTTTTGTAAATATGGGGTTTGGGTTTAAAAAAAAAAATTAATTTTTATTTTATTTTAATTTTGGAATAGTAAAATACTTTTAGGGGTTATTTTGGGATTTGGAGGTTTTTGGATATAAATTTTTGTTTATCAGCATAAAATGACATTTTTTATTTTTTATTTTATAAAAAAATTAGAAAATGATTTTATAAAGGATGTTTAAGGGATTTTTTCAAAGGAATTTATATAAGGGATAAAACTCTTGGTCCGAGAGCCTAAATAAGGGATGAGATATGGATTTTTGGGATAAAACTCTTCCTCCGAGAGTATAAACAATGGACAAAGGGATTTAAGGGATAAAACTCCTCATCTAGGAGTATAAACACTAGATTTAAAAGATAGAACTCTTTATCCAAGAGTATAAATAGTGGATGGGATTTAGAGATAGGATTTGGATTTAGGAATAAGATTATGGGGTAGGAATCACTACAACAAAAAGGACTTATAACATCTCACCTTAGACAGCGCTTTATTACAAAAGCGCTGCTATAGGTCAAAAACACGGAATCTATTAATTTAATAAAGGAAAAGCGCAAAAAAATATAAGACCTTAGACAGCGCTTTAGTGAAAAGTGCTGTCTAAGGCCTTTTAAATTTTTAAAAAAATTTAATGGAAAATATTAGACAGCGCTTTCCTTAAAAGCGCTGTCTAAGGCCTTTTAAATTTAAAAAAAATATAAGACCTTAGACAGCGCTTTTAAGGAAAGCGCTGTCTAAGGTCTTAAATATTTAAAAAAATAAAAACAAAAGCGCTGTCTAAGGCCAATATTAGAAAGCGCTTTTAAAGCGCTGTCTAAGGGCCACCTTAGAAAGCGCTTTGTTGAAAAGCGCTGACTAAGGTCTAATAAAATTAAAATATATGAATATACTCAGTTTTCATTTTCAGTTTTGCGCTCTTTCTTCTCCCTCCCCTGTTGCGAACGGATACTTGCGAACCTGAGCTAAACCCTTGCCGTCGTCCACCGTTCCTCCCTCATTTCGCGACTCCGACGACCTTTACTCCACCGTGACCGTCTGTTCCTCTCTCATTTCGCGTTTTCGTCACTCAGTTTGGAAGTTTAAGAGTTTCAGATTATTACACATTTTATAAGGTATGCTGATAATGTTGCTGTTGATAATGTTGTTGTTGATGTTGATAATAATGTTGTTGTTGATGTATTACACATTTTACACGTTTCAGAGTATTACACATTTTACACGTTTCAGAGTTTCAGTTTGGAAGTTTCAGAGTTTCAGAGTTTCAGTTGATAATGTTGCTGATAATGTTGATAATGTTGTTGTTGATGTTGATAATAATGTTGTTGTTGATGTTGATAATAATGTTGTTTATGTTGTTGCTAATGTTGGACTGTTGCTAATGTTGATAATGTTGCTAATGTTGTTAATGTTGTTGCTAATGTTGGACTGTTGTTGGATATAAGAATAAAATATGTGCTAACTTCATTTTTGGTGATATAGGAATAGAATCAATATAATGTGTTAGTTTAGTTTGTTCTTGTTAACATTTTTCTACATTGTTAACTATTGCTATATAATGTGTTTGTTTAGTTTAGTTTAGGTTAGTGTTAGTGTTAGTGTTAGGTTAGTGTTAGTGTTAGTGTTAGTGTAGTATTCTTGTAACATGTAAAATTGAAGCTAACTATATTCTTTTTTACTTGGATTATTGTAGTGTGCCTTCTTCAGCACCTTTGATATTTTCTGTGAGTGTAATATACTATTTAAAAGACTTTAACATTATGGAAGAAGCTGGTGGAGTCGGCAAGGGAACTGCTTGGGACTTTAACGTTGATGTTAATGATAGCACCTTGCAAATCCACTTATCATGGGCAGGAAAAAGAACTAATGCAATTCCTATGAGAGGTGTATACGGACCTCTTATATCTGCTATCACCGTGACCCCAAGTAACTACTA
Source organism: Lathyrus tuberosus (assembly GCA_022829125.1). Taxonomy (NCBI): domain Eukaryota; kingdom Viridiplantae; phylum Streptophyta; class Magnoliopsida; order Fabales; family Fabaceae; genus Lathyrus; species Lathyrus tuberosus. The sequence continues at coordinate 7,954,821 of JALAZF010000103.1, forward strand.
GTTTTCATATTGTTTTGATTTCATAACCTTCTGCTAAATATACTGAGTAAGCTACATTGTATTTCATATTCTTAAAAACATTTATACTTTTCTTTAGACTTTAAAATTCCTTCAAATGGTTTATCTGCTGGAGCAATTGCTGGAATTGTGATTGGATTAATGTTTAATTCTTACTGATATGATCATATGACTTTTGAAATTGCATAGATCTAATAACTTATATTGTGTTGGTCAATTTGTGGTGTAAAAGATCGGGGGAGGATCTCTTGGCGATGTAACCATCTTGCTAACATTGATTTTAAATGATGATCAGTATAGAGGTTAGTTACTGTAATGGACACATATTTTTGTTTCTTTGACTTCGGTTTCAACTTTGACTATCCTTTTCATGAACATATTTGATATAACAAAATTCTAAATTTTTTATATTTTGTCTAGGAAAATTGGAGAGAACATCTGTTTTGAAGGCGATATGTGCTGGATTTAAGGAAACTACCGAACCTCAAGTTTGTATAAGTGGAGGTTAGTGTGCTTAATATTTCATCATATGAACCGAACTAATGATTGATTATTTTAGATTAAAATTTCTAATGTTAGAGTGAGTTCAACTTTATTCTGGTTTCGATTTATCAGATATTGAAACTAATGAGTGTCTAGGAAGAAGAAATGGAGGATGTCGGCAAGACAAAAGTGCTAATGTAACTGCGTGCAAGGTATACATAAGCAATTTCTGTTGCCAATTTTTCTTACAAAATATAAGCACTATGGACATATATAACGGTCCATAGTCTTTCTCTGATTGGCTGCAAATTGAACATTTTATTGTTTCTCAGGATACTTTCAGGGGAAGAGTTTGTGAGTGTCCTGTTGTGGAAGCTGTTCAGTATAAGGGTGATGGTTATGCAACATGTGAAGGTACTCTTTCTAGAAATATAATAAAGTTACATCTTCATTTTATTTTTCGAATATTAAAATATATGTTTTCGTCTGGGATCATGATTCACTGCAGTCACCGCTTGTTTACTACTAACCAAAATGATAAGCAATTTTCCATGTTGTTGATGATATGTTTACTCTTCTCATTTGACAGCTTTTGGACCTGCAAGATGTGCTTTCTATTGAATTAGTTTACTAGTAACCAAAACATGGCATCTAATTCTAAGGTGCTGACGTGGATCTTCTTATAATATGTGTTGTAAATAATCATTGAGATTAGTAGGAATTAGTTTGCATTAGTTGTCACAAGCTAAGTTGTCTGGCCCAATTATTATCTACCACACACTTTCTGTTTGCTGTTAAAAAAACATACACTTCCAATATAATTCAATTTATAAAATTTACCACAAATGTTTATAGGAATCAGCACAACGTAAGTGTTAAATGTCTAGTTTTGCATTATTAATATATATATTTTTTATAAATATGTTCTTATGTATTGTTAAGGATGACTTCATTGATTTTATATATCCACTGGTACACTGGGTAAACTAATGGAATCTTACAAAAAGAATCACATGCAGATAAGTAGTTTGTTATTGTATTTGCTAACGCTAAAGTTTAAGGAAATTCTAAATTGGCTTACACACTGTTTTAGTTTGATGATTGTTACATGGATTTATTTATTTTGTATTATTATCTTTTTCATTTTGTTGCTTAGGTACAAGGTATATAGTTACAGCAATGAGACCAATGCATGGTTTAGTGAAGCTGTTGGAAGACCTTGCACTTTGATATGGTATTCTGGTTCCAATCATAAGTTTGTGTTAGATAAGACCAAATATTTCTATATCCCTAAACTTAAGGTATAATATTATACTCTTACTTTAATTGATGAGAATTTTAATATGTGTAACTTTGGTTGGAGTAATGCTTTGGTTGGATGCAATTTTGGTGTATATACTTTGAATTACAAACTTTGAATTACAATTTTGGATGCAATTTTGGTGTATATACTTTGAATTACAATTTTGGTGTATATACTTTGAATTGCAATTTTGGTGTATATACTTTGAATTACAAACTTTGAATTACAATTTTGGTGTATATACTTTGAATTACAATTTTTGGTGTATATACTTTGAATTTTAATACTTTGAATTACAATCTTTGTGTTTTCAGGACCTATAATGTAGATTGAAGCAATGTTTTGGTTGGATGCAATTTTGGTGTATATACAATTTTGGTGTATAAGTTATGTGCATTGTAAAAAAAATGCTTTGGTTGGAAGCAATAACTTTGGTTGGAAGCAATGCTTTGGTTGGATGCAATTTTGGTGAATAAGTAAAATGTGCATTTGTAGAAAAATGTAATGATTTGTAATTATAAATAGGTGTATATACAATTTTGGTTTGTAATTTTAAATATATATATTGGTATGAAATGCCAATTTTGGATATATAATTTTGGTGTAGAAAGGCCAATGGTTTGAATTGCCAATTCTGAAAAAAATTGCTGGTTGAAAATTACAGGTCAAATTCTGGTTGAAAAAACCTGGTAAAATTGTGGTTAAAAAAAAATTATATAAAATTTTTCGTACACCTTAGACAGCGCTTTTGGTGAAAGCGCTGTCTAAGGTCCACTTTAGACAGCGCTTATGGTGAAAGCGCTGTCTAAGGTGTACTAAAAAAGTCAAAAATGGAAGGTCTTAGACAGCGCTTATGGTGAAAGCGCTGTCTAAGGTGTACTAAAAAAGTCAAAAAAGGAAGGTCTTAGACAGCGCTTTTGACGAAAGCGCTGTCTAAAGTAATCCATATAATGTGAAAAAGCGCTGTCTAAAGGTACCATAGACAGCGCTTTTCATTAAATACACGCCCCTTTAGACAGCGCTTTTGGTAATACCAAAAGCGCTGTCTAAACCTATAGCGTCGCTGGTTTATACAGCGCTTTAAAGCGCTGTCTAAAGGCTAAAAAAGCGCTGTCTAAAACCGTTTTTGCGCTAGTGAATAGGGGAGGTGAACTACGGTTACTCTGATCCTTCATTTTGAGGGTACGTAGGCATAGGGTTGCAAACCAACCCTAGAGAGTATAATTAGGAAAAAACTTAGGTTTTCTTTTCATTTAGACAAACAAACATGCCCTAAATTCAAAGGTGGATCCCATTGAATACAATGGAAGTGAGGGGTGCCTAACACCTTCCCTTCACTTAACCGACTCCCGAACCGTAGGAATCTCTACCTTAGGATAAGGATATTTAGGTTTATCATTATTTTCCTTAAAAAATATGGTGGCGACTCGAAAATTTTTGCCGGCCGCGACAGCTGGCAACTCTGCTGGGGATTCCTTCCTAGCGAGAGTCAATCCTAGCCTTAGGATTTAGGGTTTTGTTTGTCTTGGATGTTTATTTTTTTGTTTTTTTATTTTGTTGTTATTTATTTATTTTTATTTCATATATTTATTTATTTAACATTTTGTTTTATTTTGTTATCATGCAAGGGATTGGGGCAATAAAAAAAAAAGAGTGAAGCTAAAACCCAAAGCTTAGAGGATAACCCTAGAACCTAAAGTGGAACGGAAATATTTTTGCGGGGGACGCAACGTCCCCTAAAATGCATTGATGCCACACTCAGAGTAGATCCTTCCAAAGTCGTCCTCACGAAAGGGCTAGCCCCTCTCGTAGTGGAATGATTTGGATGTGGTCCGTGACTCTGAGAACCTTAACCTACCCCACACCAATCTATGGAGACCTTATGTATTCAACCCTCAAGGGCTGTTACTAGGCTCCTACCCCAAATGAGACTTATCCCGAAGGATTACCGTAGGAAGGCTTGGTCCTTCTCATGGTAAGACAAGGGTATAGTCTGTACAGTATAGGGTCGTTATGCTGTCCAAATTTTTATGTCCTACATGTGAGGGGATTGGGTAGACAAACTTTAGATCTAAACTATTATAGGGAGCCTACCTAGTTAGGGTCATGCTTGCATTTTCACCTTACCCTAACCCAAAAAATAAAACATTTAACCGAAGAACAAAATGTCCATGTCATCATGCATTTAAAGTCATCATGCATTTAAAAACCTTTTTTGCATATATGCATTTTGTGGGGAATTTCTAGATGCGCTGTAGGAATATGGGAAAGATTGATTCAAATAAAAGGGCTACCCTACGCATCAGAATGCTAAATGCTGATTTACAAAGTATCAAAGGCCTTTAAGACTTAATGCCAAATCTGCTCAAAGGATGTTTATACACAAGTATGGAAGGATCCTCCATCTCTTAGGGATCCCTATGAAGGTAGATGCCATCATTAATTTTGCATAACTTTATGATCCTTCTCTATGTGACTTCCTCTTCAAGGATTTTCAACTAGCTCTTACGCTATACTTGGATTTACAAGGAGAAAAAACTTACAAGGGGCATGGGGGCAAAAAAAAAAAAAGATATATAAAAAAAAAGAGAAAAAGAAAAATAGTCAAGCTTTTAAAAAAAAAAACTCAGTTGTACCCCTTGAAGATCCATCATCTCACTACAAGGAGGATAGGGAAGTGCAAGGGCTTAAGAAAGGATACTTGGAGGAGTTTAAAGCTCATTTGAAGAAGGCATTGGGGGCATCCACCTAGTTTATGCCTTCTTAAGTTCAGGAGCTTCCATCTTGGGCTTATTGTTTTGGGTTGTTCCCGAGGAATTATTGTTATAAGGCATTTTGGATTTGGGATTGGCTAATGGATTTGGATTTGATATTCTACGTGTATGGTTTTCATCCTTTGGGTATATTCATCTATAACTACAATGGATTTTGGAATTCCCCCCAAATAAAAATTTTAAAATTATTTAGCATACATCATGCATATTCATACAGTCATCACCAACATGCATTCAAAATAAGCAAAAAAATCATTTTTTTTTCAAACTTCGTCTCAGGCATAACAATCTGACTTCCCGACCTTACCAAAGGAAAGCTATGGATCAGATGGAGAAGGATATGGTTACTCTAAGAGGAGAAATGGATACTGTTAAGGAGAACGTGGAAGAAATGAAAAGCCAGATTGATCAACTGACACTTGCCGTCCAGAATTTGATAGCCAGAAGAACCAATTCAAGCCATCAAAGGAAGGTTCCTGCTCCTACCTCCCATGTTGAAGACAATAACCCCTTGCTAGGGTTTGTCCGTGATCTGGAACGTGAGGAGACTAAGACTGCTAAGCACAAAACTGTTGACCAACCGCTCGAGGGAACCGTCTCTCCACCTATTTCCAATGGGGCACCTCGTACTACTTACAGACCTACCCCACGTGAGAACTACTCATACGAGGGTGAAAATCTGAGACGAGGGGCCCTCGAAAATAAAGGAACCACTGTTAGGGAAAGGAGAAGGATTGATGATAAGTACAAAGCACTTGAGGAAAGGCTAAAGGTCGTGGAGGGACTCAATGTTCTTGGAGTGGATGCCTTGGAAATGTGTCTGGTGCCCGATGTGGTCATACCACCTAAATTTAAGGCACCTAACTTCGAGATGTATAAAGGAGTTAGTTGTCCCAAAAATCACATCCGGATGTTTTCCCGAAAGATGGGGGCTCATGCTAAAAATAAAAAGCTGATGATGCATGTTTTCCAAGACAGCCTTAGTGGGGCATCCTTGGATTGGTATGTACAACTGGAGAGGACTCACATTAAGAACTGGGAGGATCTGGCAAGTGCCTTTATAAGGCAATACCAATATAATGTAGACATGGCCCCTGATCGCATACAATTACAAAACATGTCTCAAAAAGAGAACGAATCTTTTAAGGAGTATGCCTAGAGATGGAGGGAGCTAGCTTCTCGTGTTCAACCTCCATTGCGAGAAAGCGAGCTAGTAGATACATTCATGGGAACTCTGCAAGGGCTATACTATGAAAGGATGATTGGGGCAGTCTCAACAGGATTCACTGACTTGGTTATCATTGGAGAGCGAATTGAGAACGGTTTAAGGACAGGAAAGATTGGGCAGTCATCCTCCGACCAACATAACAATAAGGGGTACCCCGAAAACAACTCAAAGGAAAATGATGTTAGTGTTATAGACCCTGAAGATCTGAATCTGGGAGATAAGGCATTGCTGGGGCACAGTGGGGCAACAGTTAGCGCCATGGAAGAGATGGGGGATGAATTCCTTATTAATAAGGAAGACATAACAAACTGGGGCAAACAATGGGAGCCACCTGAGGAGAAGGATTTGTTTGGATTGGGTTACAAACTGACTAATGAAGGACTAGAAGACGATTTCCATGGTGTGGGATTTGGAATTTGGGATCATGTGGCCTTAATGGAAGAGGAAGGAAAGAATGTCTAATTTCGACAATTGGAGAACCATCGGGATTTCTGAGATGATTTCTGTTTCGAAGTAATTTGCTTTTTTAAAAATAATAATAAGCCCCTTGCTATGCCCAAGCCAAGTGGACAAAGCTTTGTAGGGCCACCTGTTATTTATTTGGATTTATTTCTATCAATAAAATTGCATTTTGTTTTCAATCAAGATCTTTTTCTTTCATTTTCGGTTTATTCATAATGGCAATATACTTTCTGGCGATATTTTCATTTCTAGCACTTCGTTCCAAAAGGGATAATAAAAAAAATCTTCTGCCCCATGCAAATTTAAAAATGAACCTATTAAAAATAACACCGCTATTGTAAAGACCCTATACAATACGTGCCTCAAATCATATATTATACACGAGTTTCACTTTTGGTACTGAAAAAAAAATAAGTTCCTAGTTAACACATTATATACATAATTGCCTCTAATACAAAATACTAAAAGTCTTAGGCATTACATATACAAGATGTTCGAAAAGATAAAAACTAAGAACTAGATCAATGCAATGATCTCAAAACATAACGCCATAGCGGAAGCCATGCCATCACAAACCCACGATCCGTAAGGAAAGTCAAATAGCCTTGTCCTTACCCTTCGCTGGACCTGCAGAACCTGTGATGTAAACAACAACAGTGGGGTGAGATACATCAAATCTCAGTGAGTTCCCTATCTTAAAGTCCTCTCGGCTCTACAAGGTTCTAACAAACCTAACTCAAGTCAAAAGAGAAAAGGGGAGTGACTTTGAGTACACGCGCACTATATGGAAACATGTTATGAGTTCATCAACCCACAATATCACTAATCCGTAACCACACCAAGGCATCCCCTTTTCCCGTCTGCTTCTACGTCTAGAAGACGACCCGAGTCATGGATCCTTGAACCTACTTGACATACGAATGGATTCGGGTCCTACGGGCCATAAACCGTTATGAACCGTCGCTTCACACGGGCCATAAACCGTCACAAGCATACGCTCCCAGAGCGCCATTCGTACTGCACACGGGAATCAAACCTGTCAAGTAGTTGTGCACAAGTTTCAGAGGAGCTCGAGACCCATGAAATGCACTCGCAAAGATAACCGGTTACGATTACGTGATCATACACAGTCGTGATTGTATTTGACAATCACAAGGCCACAATGCCTTAGCATAACCAAACGGTTAACACACATGTTCCATACTAGTGTTTATTTGGTCTAAATCTTCCAACACTGCTTATGGTAATTGTCCTCACTCTACTTATTTCATAATTTAGCATGCATACATTTTCAACAACAATTACACACCATACACAGATAAAAGTCGACATATCACATATTACGTCGATTTACGGTTCCCTCCGATTCATTTAATCGGGCATCAACCAATATCTCTTCCTTCTATTAAATAGAGGTTATTCACAGTTTCACATCGATATCGAGAATACACAAAACGGATAAACGATGCAAAAGTTATGAAATAAATAAAATTCCACCCACAGCCATGTTCGCTGGGCGAACATGCCAGCGAGACTTCGCTCCCCCTTCGCTAGGCGAAGCTCCTGGCGAATGCACAAACAGAATAAAAACAGACATAAAGTTTCCTCCGCGAACACTCTGGCGAACACTCGCCTCGCCCTTCGCTTCGCGAACGACTTAGCGAAACGAGGCAGTAGCAAACAGCACTGAAAACACTCAAGGTTCGCTAGGCGAACGTCCCTGGCGAACACTCGCTGACCTTCGCTGGCAGGTTCGCTAGGCGAACCCTCGAAAATCCGTTCGCTGGGACTCGCCCCAGGTTCGCTAGGCGAAGCCTGGAAAATTCCACTTCTCAGCAGCGCTGTCTCCAACCCCCAAAATCAATTATTTTCCAACCAAAACACATCCAAACCTCATTATAGTCAACAAAACATGGTATAATCCTAACAACAAGCATTTAACAACGATTATCTCACATTTCATCCGTTAACTGCATGATTTTAACATAATTACTCTTTTTCTCACAATTCTACCCTAACTCCAAAATACATGGAATTCTACATCTAGAGCATCTATCTAGAACCCACCTCTAGCAAGATGAAGATGATTGAGAAGATTGGATGAAGATTGATGATGATTCTTGATGTTCTTGAGCTTTTCCTCTTTTCTCTCCTTCACTTTTCCTTTCCTTCACTTTCCTTCAATGTTTCTAACTTTCTCTTTGTTTCCAAATGAAGTGGAGAGAAAAATAGATAGTATAGAAAAATTACCACTTATTAGTAATACTACTAAATATCCAAATTAGCTCAAATGCATCAAACAATAAAACTCAAGTTAAATACTATTAATTTAATCAACACTGAGTTCGTCAGTTTACTCTAATTATTTCCTCTAAAAATTGCTTAGAGTACACCGGAACCCAGTTGATCATAAAAATATTAACTAGAGCGTTTATAAATTTACGGGGTATTACATCCTCCCCCCTTAAATAGAAATTCGTCCTCGAATTTAAAAGATTACCTGAATAGATGCGGATAAGAATCTCGCATTTCCGATTCTAGTTCCCAAGTAGCATCGCCCGGATGCGTCATATCCCATTGCACCTTAACAAGTGGAATATCTTTGTTCCTTAACACTTTTGTTTCTCTTCCCACAATACGACTCGGTTGTGGTTCAAAAGTCAAATCCGCTTCAATTTCCACTGATTCGGGTAGAATTGGCTGAAGAGGATCAGGAATAAACTTACGGAGCTGAGATACATGAAAAACATCGTGCATCTCTGACAGAGAAGGCGGTAAGGCTAATCTGTAAGCAACTTCACCTATCCTTTCTAAAATCTGATACGGTCCCACGTATCTCGGACTTAACTTGCGTGACTTAAACGGACCTCTCAATCTCAACCTCGGAGTAACTTTCAGAAATACATGGTCACCTTCCTCAAATTCCAAAGGTCTCCTACGATTGTCCGCATAACTCTTTTGACGATCTTGTGCTTGTTTAACCTTCTCACGGATCATTCGAATCTTTTCCGTAGTCTCTTGAATAATATCGGGTCCCAAAATTCTATCTTCGCCAATTTCAGCCCAACACAAAGGTGTCCTACACTTTCTCCCATACAATGCTTCATAAGGAGCCATACCGATACTCGCATGGTAACTATTGTTATAGGAAAACTCAATTAACAGCAAAAGTTCCTTCCAATTCCCTCTACTCTCTAACACACAAGCTCTTAACATATCCTCCATCGTTTGTATTATTCGCTCAGTCTGACCATCCGTCTGAGGATGATTCGACATGCTCAAACGCAAATTCGTACCCATCGCTTGTTGGAACACTTTCCAAAATCTTGAAGTAAACTTCGGATCTCTATCGGACACAATACTAGAAGGAATACCATGCAATCTCACAATCTCAGCAATAAACAACCTTGCAAGATGACTTGCCTTATAAGTAGTCTTTACGGCTAAGAAGTATGCAGATTTCGTTAGTCGATCTACAATTACCCAAATAGAATCATACCCACCTTGGGTACGGGGTAAACCCACTGCAAAGTCCATAGAAATACTATCCCACTTCCAAACTGGAATATCCAAAGGTTGTAACAAACCACCCGGTCTTTGGTGTTCAATCTTCACCTGTTGACACACTGCACATTCTGCACATATTCCGCTATATCCTTTTTCATTCCAGACCACCAATAATTCTTCTTTAAATCCTGATACATCTTCGAAGAACCCGGATGTAACGTAAAAGTACCTTTATGAGCTTCGTCTAGAATCTTCCTTTTTAATGCCTCATCCTTCGGAACACAAATCCTTTGATTAAACAGAACAATCCCATCTGTCGCTCGTGTAAAACCCGGCTGAAGTAACATCTCTTGTAACTCCTCTTCTAACAATTGTTCTTGTTGAATCTCAACTCTTAAAGTAGAATTGAAATTCAAATTTCCCATGATTACACCATTCGGAGTCCACACAAACTGGAGATTAAGATCTCTAAACTTTTCCAACAACGAATATTCCAAAATCATCAATTCTGCACCATGAACCATTTTCTGACTTAAAGCATCCGCTACTTTATTCGCCTTTCCTGGGTGATACTTCAATTCTAAGTCATAATCCTTTAAGTACTCCATCCACCTTCTTTGTCGCATATTCAACTCCTTTTGGTCAAACAAATACTTCAAACTTTTGTGGTCACTGAACATTTCAAAGCGTACACCATATAAATAATGACGCCACACCTTCAGTGCAAACACTACGGAAGCTAGTTCCAAATCATGAGTTGGATAATTCTTCTCATGAACTTTTAACTGTCGAGAAGCATAAGCTACCACTTGACCACCTTGCATCAGAACGCCCCCTAATCCCCTCTTAGAAGCATCACAGAATACTTCATAAGAGTTGTTAGGATCAGGAATAATTAATACTGGAGCACTTGTTAAACTTTCCTTCAAATGCATAAAACTTTGTTCGCAACCTGAATCCCATTCAAAAGTAACATCCTTCCGAGTAAGTTTCGTCATTGGTAAGGCCAATTGAGAAAAACCCTTAATAAATCTTCTATAGTAACCAGCCAATCCCAAGAAACTTCTGACTTCTGAAACACTTCTCGGTCTCTCCCAATTAATCACTGCTTCTACCTTTGACGGATCTACCACCACACCACCCTGAGATATAACATGTCCAAGAAAATTAACTTCCGACATCCAAAACTCACACTTGCTTAACTTAGCAAACAATTGCTTCTCCCGCAAAACCGATAAGACAATCCTCAGATGTTCTCCATGCTCTTGTGGAGTACGAGAATAAATAAGAATGTCATCAATAAAGATTACCACAAATTGGTCCAAGTAAGCCTGAAATATTCGATTCATGTAATCCATAAAAACAGCTGGAGCATTAGTCACACCGAAAGGCATCACTAGGAATTCGTAATGACCGTAACGGGTTCTAAATGCAGTTTTTGGCACATCGGAACTCTTCACTCGAATCTGATGATAACCCGACCGTAAATCAAACTTCGAGAACACACAGGCTCCTTTCAATTGATCTAACAAGTCGTCTATCCTGGGCAAGGGGTACTTGTTCTTAATAGTGACTTTGTTCAACTTACGATAATCAATGCACAACCGCATTCCCCCATCTTTCTTCTTTACCAATAATACTGGAGCTCCCCAAGGTGAAACACTAGGTCTAACAAAATGCTTAGACATCAATTCCTCCAATTGGTCCTTCAACTCTCTTAACTCAAGCGGTGCCATCCGATACGGAGAAACGGATATAGGAGCCGTTCTCGGTATTAGGTCAATAGAGAACTCAACTTCTCTCTCTGGAGGAAGAGAAGAAACATCCTCTGGAAACACTTCAGGAAACTCACACACTATGGGAATACTCAGAACTTGCTGTTCACTACTTCCCTCTGTAGTAAGAACCATTAAAACAGTTTTCTCCTTCTCGAATAAGAAATTTACCATTCCCACCGTACCTTCTAAAATCGTTGATAACACATCCTTAGAAGTAGCCTCGGCAGATGGAATAATGATTAACTTCTCCTCACAGCCGATAAAAACCGAATTAGCTGAAAGCCAATCCATTCCCAGAACAACATCCACTTTCTTGAGCGGCAGGCAAATAAGATCAATTTTGAAAACTCTTTCGTTAACCGACAACACATAATTTTCACACATCAACAGTGTTTCAACAATTTCATCTATAGCGGTAGTAACCACCATAGGAGGAAATAGAGGAATAGTTTGCAACCCAAGTCGCTTTACACAACGCGTGGACACAAAAGAATGAGTTGCCCCACAATCAAATAAAACAAAGCAAGGTTGTCCATTTACGAAACACGTACCCGCAATCAAGAAGTTGTCCCCCTTTGCCTTCCTCGCATCCAAGGTATACACTCGGCCCGTAGTCTTCCCTTGCGTCTGATTTCTACTCTGAGGACAATCCCTCGCCAAGTGGCCCACCTTCTGACACTGATAACACCTCACACCTTCGATACCACATCGGCCGTAATGATTCCGACCACAAGTACGACACACCGGAGGTACACTAGTTCTAGAACTCTGTACTTGCTTCCCTTTGGAGGACTGTTGCCTTTGCCTAAACTGTTGATTCGACCTTCTACGGTCACTTTGAGTCGCCCTATTCGAATCCACCTCCATTTGTACCTTTTTCAAACTACTTTCCGCCACATAACACTGTCTTAACATTTCAGCATAAGTAGTAAATTCCCGTTGAGACACGTTGTGTGAAATCTCAGCCCTTAAACCAAACAGAAACTGATCTATCTTCCACCTCTCATCCGGAGCATACATGGCCTGTCTGGAATAGTCAGCCATGTTCTCAAATTTTTCAGCATAAGAAGCCACTGATAAGTTGCCCTGTCTCAACTGTTGAAATTCAAACTCCTTTTGCGACCTTAAAGAACTCGGAAAATATTTCTCCATAAAGATTACTTTAAACTGTTCCCACACTTTTGGCACCTCTTGAATTGTCATCAAGGCTGAACCGCTCTCCCACCACCTCATGGCAGGACCCTTCAACCAGTGAGAAGCAAATACCACCTTATTCTCTTCACTGCAATGAACTATCTGAAAAATCCTTTCCATACCTGTTATCCACTCGTGTGCTTCACCGGATCCAGCCCTCCTTGGAACTCCGGAGGATTCATCCGAACAAATTCCCGGTAGGTTCCTCCTGTAACTTCCGGAACAACTACTGGAGGATGTAGACCATCAGCCATTTGTTGCATCATCCCTTGCATGAACTGATTCTGCTGCTGCTGCATCTGTTGCATAAATTGGTACAAAGGGGCATTCCCTTCATCACCCTGTGGAACTGTCCCAGCTGGAGTAGTTCTCGGAGTTCTGGGTCTTCCACGGTTGTTTCTACGTCCGTCAGCCATGTTCCTAAATGTCATACAAATAGAATTAAGTTGATCAGGCCCAATATTATAAGTATAACATGTAAGACCAAAGGCGACACCACGTATCTGAAACGGAAAGAATTACTTATTCTATTTCATGGCTAGGTCGAGGATATGACCTGCTCTGATACCAACTGTAAAGACCCTATACAATACGTGCCTCAAATCATATATTATACACGAGTTTCACTTTTGGTACTGAAAAAAAAATAAGTTCCTAGTTAACACATTATATACATAATTGCCTCTAATACAAAATACTAAAACTCTTAGGCATTACATATACAAGATGTTCGAAAAGATAAAAACTAAGAACTAGATCAATGCAATGATCTCAAAACATAACGCCATAGCGGAAGCCACGCCATCACAAAACCACGATCCATAAGGAAAGTCAAATAGCCTTGTCCTTACCCTTCGCTGGACCTGCAGAACCTGTGATGTAAAGAACAACAGTGGGGTGAGATACATCAAATATCAGTGAGTTCCCTATCTTAAAGTCCTCTCGGCTCTACAAGGTTCTAACAAACCTAACTCAAGTCAAAAGAGAAAAGGGGAGTGACTTTGAGTACACGCGCACTATATGGAAACATGTTATGAGTTCATCAACCCACAATATCACTAATCCGTAACCACACCAAGGCATCCCCTTTTCCCGTCCGCTTCTACGTCTAGAAGACGACCCGAGTCATGGATCCTTGAACCTACTTGACATACGAATGGATTCGGGTCCTACGGGTCATAAACCGTTATGAACCGTCGCTTCACACGGGCCATAAACCGTCACAAGCATACGCTCCCAGAGCGCCATTCGTACTGCACACGGGAATCAAACCTGTCAAGTAGTTGTGCACAAGTTTCAGAGGAGCTCGAGACCCATGAAACGCACTCGCAAAGATAACCGGTTACGATTACGTGATCATACACAGTCATGATTGTATTTGACAATCACAAGGCCACAATGCCTTAGCATAACCAAACGGTTAACACACATGTTCCATACTAGTGTTTATTCGGTCTAAATCTTCCAACACTGCTTATGGTAATTGTCCTCACTCTACTTATTTCATAATTTAGCATGCATACATTTTCAACAAAAATTACACACCATACACAGATAAAAGTCGACATATCACATATTACGTCGATTTACGGTTCCCTCTGATTCATTTAATCGGGCATCAACCAATATCTCTTCCTTCTATTAAATAGAGGTTATTCACAGTTTCACATCGATATCGAGAATACACAAAATGGATAAACGATGCAAAAGTTATGAAATAAATAAAATTCCACCCACAGCCATGTTCGCTGGGCGAACATGCCAGCGAGACTTCGCTCCCCCTTCGCTAGGCGAAGCTCCTGGCGAATTCACAAACAGAATAAAAACAGACATAAAGTTCGCTCCGCGAACACTCTGGCGAACACTCGCCTCGCCCTTCGCTTCGCGAACGACTTAGCGAAACGAGGCAGTAGCAAACAGCACTGAAAACACTCAAGGTTCGCTAGGCGAACGTCCCTGGCGAACACTCGCTGACCTTCGCTGGCAGGTTCGCTAGGCGAACCCTCGAAAATCCGTTCGCTGGGACTCACCCCAGGTTCGCTAGGCGAAGCCTAGAAAATTCCACTTCTCAGCAGCGCTGTCTCCAACCCCCAAAATCAATTATTTTCCAACCAAAACACATCCAAACCTCATTATAGTCAACAAAACATGGTATAATCCTAACAACAAGCATTTAACAACGATTATCTCACATTTCATCCGTTAACTGCATGATTTTAACATAATTACTCTTTTTCTCACAATTCTACCCTAACTCCAAAATACATGGAATTCTACATCTAGAGCATCTATCTAGAACCCACCTCTAGCAAGATGAAGATGAAGATGATTGAGAAGATTGGATGAAGATTGATGATGATTCTTGATGTTCTTGAGCTTTTCCTCTTTTCTCTCCTTCACTTTTCCTTTCCTTCACTTTCCTTCAATGTTTCTAACTTTCTCTTTGTTTCCAAATGAAGTGGAGAGAAAAATAGATAGTATAGAAAAATTACCACTTATTAGTAATACTACTAAATATCCAAATTAGCTCAAATGCATCAAACAATAAAACTCAAGTTAAATACTATTAATTTAATCAACACTGAGTTCGTCAGTTTACTCTAATTATTTCCTCTAAAAATTGCTCAGAGTACACCGGAACCCAGTTGATCATAAAAATATTAACTAGAGCGTTTATAAATTTACGGGGTATTACAGCTATCATCTCGAATGACTTCGGATTATCGATTAACCAAGCGGAAGAGGGTGATGAGGACGAGTGTGAGCTTCCCGAAGAGTTAGCCGGATTGTTGAGGCAAGAGGACAAGGAAATACAACCTCATCAGGAACCAGTGGATGTGACCAATCTGGGAACTGAGGAAGATCGGAATGAGGTCAAAGTCAACACTTCTCTAAATAAGGATATAAAGGAAAGGCTGATCGAGCTATTGCAAGGGTACACAGAGGCGTTGACATGGTCATAACAAGATATGCCAGGACTGGATACAAGCATCGTCGAGCACAAGTTATTACTCAAACTGGAATGCACGCCAATTAAGCAAAGGCTGAGGATGACTAAGACCAGACCTGACCAGGGAAGAAGTCAAGAAACAATTTAACTTTTGTCACAAGGTAACACCTTATAAGTTAAGGAATGTAGGAGTAACTTGTCAAAGGACTATGGTAATAAGGGGCATAAGGAGATAGAGGTTCATATGGATGATACGATTACCAAGTCACAAAAGGAAGAAGATCACATAACTAACTTGCAAAAGTTGCGGGATCATTTAAGGAAATTCAAGTTACGACTAAATCCTATAAGGTGGAATCAGATCCGGAAAAATATTAGGGTCCCTGGTCAGTCAAAAGGGAATAAAGGACAAAATGAAAGCCATTCAAGGGATGCCAGCTCCAAGGATAAAAAGGGAAGTTCATGGATTTTTGGGAGATATATCAAACCTTACAGCTACTTGTGAGCCAATCTTCAAATTACTCAGAAAAGGATCAAATCATTGGAGGGAAGGAAGATTGTCAAAAGGATTTCGGTTGGGTCAAGGAATATTTGCAAAAGCCATCCATATTGGTGCCACCAGTCCCAAGGAGACCACTCATAATGTGCTCAACAATATTTGAGAATCCAATGGATTGTGAAACTTCGAACTCCTATGAAGGACCTGGATCTCAAGGGAAACTTATACATTTGTAGGGGCTATCAATCGGATTTTAGGATCTTAAAGGAAGCTAAACTGGATAAGGTAGAATGGGTGCAAACTAGGCTCGATCAGCTAAATCTCGTATAAGGGAAACGTGTGGCTGTGGGCAGTTATATCCATAGGGAATTAAGAAAGCGTTTGACAAAGAAATTCGTCCTCGCCTACGCGAAGAGGGAGACTTGGGGTTAAGGAAAATATTACTCATCCATAAAGACCACCACGCCAAATGGACCCCACCCTATGAAGGGCCACATGTCGTGAAGAGTGCCTCCCCTGGCGGAGCACTAATATTAACAACCGTGGATGGAGCGGATTTACCACGACTGGTGAACTCCGATTCGGTCAAAAATGCTATGCCTAGAAAAAGAGGATAAAAGCCCATTAAATCGAAAATCCTAAAGGGCGACTTAGGCAAAAATTAGGGCGTCCCGGTGGATTGAAAACTCGAAAGAGCAATCCAGGCAAAAATTAGGGATTTAGATAAAAATGATACCCAACCAGTCGAAAACCCTAAAGGACGGCTTAGTCGAAAAAAAGTGGTATATCATCCCGGTGGACTAAGACTCTAAAAGAGTGGTCCAGGCAAAAGTTAGGGATATCCAAAAGGCATATGACCGAAAACACTCAAGTCACCCTGTAACAGGAATTCAGAAGGAAGCGATCATTCCAGCCATCATCTTCAGAAGCGAAGTGTCGTGATCTTGGAGACTTAGGGATATTAGCTGGTGTTAAATTTAATAGGAACATAAATAAATGTGTTTTCGTATTGCCATTTTACATCTCTTATTGATTTACGGTAATATCTCCTTATGAGAATTACCCTCATTACTTATCATTGCCCATTTTCGGGCCAATTCTGAATAAAATTTATTTTTCAAATATATTTCTTTGCCTCCTGAATCATTCTGCTTGATTACAAGATGTCGATTAATTGTGAAATAATGCATTGAAATATCGGGTATAAATAAAAGCTTTAAAAAGGGAAAAGGGATTTTACTTCGGGTTTTGGAATCATCAAAGGGATCACATTCTCCCAAAGCAGGATATAGGGTCTATACACTGACAGGAATACACGTTAGGATCTAACCAACATGGGATATTCTTTGCTACATACTAAACAGGAATCAAGGATATCATGGCTTACTGCAATTATCCAGGTCTCAAGGGTCAGGGAGTCAGGACGTTATGGAAAGTATTATTTCAGACAAAGACATACATTGCACTACATAAAAAGAGGCGTTGGCCCAAATCATGCATCAGTCATGTCGCTACGCTCTAGCATCTAACATACACTCATATACGCAAACACGCATACATGCATAGGGTTCATAATCACCATTAGGGATTTCATACGGATTGTTACTCAAGGGGTTTTACCAAGGGATTTACCAAAGGGATTTCACCAAGGGATTTTATCAAGGGATTTTTATTCAAGTATTAAGGGGTTCCATCAGAGATTTATCAAGGGGTTCCACCGGGTTTACAACCTTGTCCAGGTTTATTAGGGGTTCCACCGAGAAGCGTTACAAGGGTTCTATCAAATTCAGAATTTCATCAGGGGTTCTATAAGGGTTTATTATTACGGAATTGGAAGATTGTCATCATCTTACTTAACTTCTGTACTCAGGGATATTACATAAGGGATAATAGGTTATTAACGAAGTGTCAATGACGAAGTAAGGTCAACGCTGTATTTGTCGTGGTTCCGCGGTCAAAATTAGGGATCCTCTTATATTTAATCGTCTCCTCATCAAAAAGAGACAGGCTCGCCGACATCATCATCTTGATTCGAAGCCGATTAAATAGGGGCAGTTGTCGTACCCCAAATTTTGACTCGCTTCATATGCTTTCTAGTGCCACTTTATTTTGAATAAGTAAAATGGAACAATTGGTAGAAAGAGGGGTATAAGGGCTATAAGTGTGAGAGGTTGTTATTTCGAATCCCACCTTCCTCACTTTTAATGTTTTATTTGTTTTTCCTTTATTACAAACTTTTTTCTTTTTATTTTTTTAATAAAAAAACACAAAAATATCATTTTTTTTATATTTAATTTTTAATTTTCGTATTTGTTTTTAATGCAATTTTTAAAATATGATTTTTTCATTAAAATCAATATTTTATGGGAAAAATCTCAAAAAAATAACAAAAATAAATAAAAATCAAATCTTTTTTTTAATTGGATTAAATGGGATTCATATCAATTATCAATCAAATCAAATCTTTTCCATTTGTTTATTATTAGGATATTTCTTTTTTATTTTAAAATATTTTTTATTTAAATTCACCAAACCATGAATCCATCCAGATTCATTGGCTTGGGCTTTAAGAAATAAAATAAATCTGGTCAAATTAAATCTTTCCTATTTGATTCAATCACATTTAATTTTTTTGACCTAAATTTTCCCTATAAATAGAGTCCTTGTCCCTCCTATTTGGATCATCCACAATTTACATATTCACAACCCCAAAAGTTGTTGTTCTTCACACTAAAGAACAACAACAACAAAACCCTAAACTCCATCTTGAAGCCCAATCACCAGTCCAAGTTGAAGGAGAAGGAGAAGGAACAAAAAAAAAAAGGGAAAGAACGGAGCTCGCATTGTGGAATTCTTCCCTCGATAACTTTCGGGCCGGTAATTTCTTATCTGATCATCCTCTATATTGTGTTGTGTACGTTAATGTGAATAGAAATCTATAAATATTTGTTTGTACATAGTAAACTAAAAAACCTTAAGTGATCAATTTTAGTATTTTTTGTAATAAACTAATCCTAATAATAACCAAATCAAATTTTGTTAACTTGTTTTAAAATTGAAAATCATATTTATTAAAAATCATATTTACTAATAAAAAATAATTAGATGAATAATAATAATGATTAGTTAATTTAATCTACAAAGGTCATATGGCATTGTAATATTAAAATTAAAAAAATAGTAAAAACGTGAATGGAAGGGCGTCCCCCTTTTCAGCAGCCTTTTATTTATTATTAACACATTTATTGATTTTCCAATAATTAGTCCTTCTTTAGTTAGTATTTTGTATATAATATATTTAGAAATATCATTTAGTAACGGGATTAATATAAATAATAATAATAATTATGCTTAATTTGGAATACAAAAATACAAAAAAAATAATTAGGGATTTTAATTGAGGATTAATTTTAGATTATATATTTTGAATTAGTATTTTGAGATAATTAAGGGATACAATTAGGGATAAATATTAGGGTTAAAATATTGAGATTTCAAGGGATTAAAATCAGGAGTAAAATTATGGATAAGAGTTTAATCATAAAATATTTAATAAATCAAGATACATTTTTTATTACAATTAATTCATTTTCCAATGAAATTAAAAGGGATTTTTTACAAATAAAATGGGATATTTTAGGAAAAATCCAAGGGGTAAGATTTAATATTTTTTTTGGGATAAATAAAATATGGGATTAAGTTACAATTAGGGATTATTTTGGACTTTATAGGGTTTGGGTTTTTTTTAATTCATTTTTTGTTTTTATTTTTTAAATTTTTTAGATTATTGACAATTAAATTATTCTCTTAATTTAAGTTGTTAATTTTTTTTTTACAATTTACAATTAAATTAATTCCTTAATTTAAATTGTAAAATAGGTTTTTTTTTAGTTTTTTACAATTAAATTAATTCCTTAATTTAAATTGTAAAATAGGTTTTTTAGTTTTTAACAATTAAATTAATGCCTTAATTTAATTTGTTAAAATAGTTTTGTTTTTTTGGTTTTTTTATATAATTAATTATTTAATTTAATTCATTATTTAATCTCCACTTGGTTTTTTTGTTTATTTTATTAAAATAATGGTTTAAGTTATTGTTTAATTAATCATTTTATAAGGGGTTTATGAATTAGGATCTTAAAGATTTTTTTTATAAATAATTATTTACACTGATATATTTTATAATGAAGGGTTCATATATTTATGTCAAATTTCTTTTTTAATCTAAACGTAGGATTTTTGTAAATATGGGGTTTAGGTTAAAAAATAAATAAATAAATTTTTATTTTATTTTAATTTTGGAATAGTAAAATACTTTTAGGGGTTATTTTGGGATTTTGAGGTTTTTGGATATAAATTTTTGTTTATCAGCATAAAATGACATTTTTTATTTCTTTTTTTTATAAAAAAATTAGAAATTGATTTTATAAAGGATGTTTAAGGGATTTTTTCAAAGAAATTTATATAAGGGATAAAGCTCTTGGTCCGAGAGCCTAAATAAGGGATGGAATATGGATTTTTGGGATAAAACTCTTCCTCCGAGAGTATAAACAATGGACAAAGGGATTTAAGGGATATAACTCCTCATCTAGGAGTATAAACACTAGATTTAAGGGATAGAACTCTTTATCCAAGAGTATAAATAGTGGATGGGATTTAGAGATAGGATTTGGATTTAGGAATAGGATTAGGGGGTAGGAATAGGGGAGGTGAACTACGGTTACTCTGATCCTTCATTTTGAGGGTACGTAGGCATAGGGTTGCAAACCAACCCTAGCGAGTATAATTAGGAAAAAACTTAGGTTTTCTTTTCATTTAGACAAACAAACATGCCCTAAATTCAAAGGTGGATCCCATTGAATACAATGGAAGTGAGGGGTGCCTAACACCTTCCCTTCACTTAACCGACTCCCGAACCGTAGGAATTTCTACCTTAGGATAAGGATATTTAGGTTTATCATTATTTTCCTTAAAAATATGGTGGCGACTCAAAAATTTTTGCCGGCCGCGACAAATGCACATGCGCCATTTTGCATTACTTTTCTTTACAAGTACAATGTTTGAGAGCCAGGTCGTATACCTGGCCTCGGAAATAAATTTTGCCTCTAAGAGGTCTTGTACAACTTTTTCGGCAGCTTGTGCCTTTTCCTCGGATTGTTTTCTTCTTCGTTGGGCAATGGCGCGCTGGATTGATTGTCAAGTGGTGACACGCAGTTTCTGGATCAAGGCCGGGCATATTCGCCGCACTCCAGGCGAACAGATCGACGTTGTCATCAAGACATTTCTTCAACTCTTTCTTTATCTCTTCGGGGAGACCAGCGCCTATCTTCACTCCCCTGTTGGGGTTGTTGCTAAAGGTGATGATCTCGAATTCCCCATCTGGGACTGGTCGCAAAAGTGCAGAAGACGGGGAGCTTGTTACTCCTGACGGTTTGTCTTCGTCACGATCTTCTTTACCCTCTTCAGGAAGCCTGCTGTCGAGGTCGATGATATGCACGGGAAGCGTGGCCTTTTTCTCTGGCTGGCCACCTTCAGCTGGAACCTCGTCCTCTCTTGTGCGCTTTGCCGACTTTGCCGTCGTCGCGATCTGGTTCTGCCTTTTTGTTACGGCCTCAAAGCATCTGCGAGCAGCCTTGATGTCGCCATGCAGAGTTGCGACGTGCCCTTTCTCCGTATAGTACTTGAGTTTGAGGTGGACCGTAGAGGGAACATCGATGAGTTATGTAAGAGCTGGCCTACCGAGGATGCACTGATAAAGCGACGGGCAATCAATGACTAAGAATTGCATTTTGATTGTCCGAGATGCCTCTTCCTCGCCAAAAGTGACTGGTATCTCCACGTAACCCCAAGGTCGGGCTATTGCCACGTTGAATCCTTGGAGATCCGATCCCACGTATGGTGAGAGGTTGGACTTATTCAGTTTTAATGCGCGGAACAGGTTGGAATACATGATGTCCACGGAACTGCCCTGGTCGACCAGGATTCTCCAAACATCGGTAGAGGATAATTTGGCCCTGATCAGCAGAGGTATATGGGAATTTAGTGATCCTCCGGGCAGTTTTTCTCGGTAAAACGTGATCGGCTGCGAACGCCCTTTACCCTTGCCGATCGTGTACAACTGCTCGGGGCTACTGTCTATCAGTTGTTCAAACTTTCATTTGATGGACCCTATTGTAAACTCGTGGTACCCCCACATGAGATGACCATGGTCGTAGGAAAGGCTTCCCAGGTACTGTGTATGAATGCCTGGGAAGTCTGGTCGAGGTGGTCAGGAAAGAAGAAGTCCTCTGGTCGGCTGATGGCCATTGCGACCTGCGGGGGAGGACTGGATTGGGCTGATTCTGTCTCTTTCTTCGGATCAGATGTGTCTCGTCGGGAGGACTTTCCCTTCTTCACGTATTGCTTTAGGTGACCTTCTTTGATGAGGATCTCTATTGCATCCTTAAGATGGACGCAATCTTCCGTCACGTGACCATGACTACAATGGAAACGACACTATTTGCCTTTGTCGAAGTTCCCTTTGGATGTGGTTGGTTTAGGGAACCGGACACCCCCTTGTTTAAATTCTGTGTTGATGCATTCGGAGAGAATACGCTCGCGTGAGGTCGTGAGCATGGTGTATTCCGTAAACCGTCCAGCTGGTCCTTTGCTTTCGCGAAGACGCTCATCGCGCCGTTTCTCTTTCCCTTGTCGGGATGATTCCGGCTCGTCTTTTTTGATGCCCGGGGTGCTTCGCGATCTCTTAAGTCCCGGGCGTGGAATGCAGCTTATTTTTCCTCGTAACGGATATAGTCCTCAGCTTTGCGAAGGAGTTCTGTCAGTGTCCGGGGAGCTTCGATCCCCACTGCTTTACGGAAATCGCTTTTGGGCCGGAGTCCCTTTTCGAGGAGGTACTTTTTCATGTGATCCGTTGTTCGGACTTCCACCGCCTCTTTGTTAAATCTTTCAATGTATGCCCGCAGGGATTCATCCCTGCCTTGTATAATGGCCTCTAGTGTAGCCTCCGACTTAGGATGTCGTTGGGAAGCTGTGAAATGGCGGGCAAACTGGATCTTTAACTCCTTCCATGAGGAGATGGATCCGCGAGGAAGTCGTTTAAACCATGTCATCGCTCCCTTTCTCAAGGTGATGGGGAACATTTTGCATCTGATAGCCCCGGAGACACCATGATATTGGAGCATAGCTTCTATATTTCGATATGCTCGCGGGGATCAGACGTCCCGTCGTAGGTTGTCAACGCGGGTGGTTTCTCCAATCCGCGGGGGATTTGAGTGTCCAGGACGTCTCTTGTGAATGGGCCGTGGGCATCATCGTCACTGCTGGAACTAGGAGAGAGCGAACGGGAACGGCTGTGACCGCGGCTTCGACTTCGGCGAGGAGAATGTAAAGACCATATACTAATACATGCATCAAATCACATATTATACATGAGTTTCACTTTTGGTACTGAAATATAATAAGTTCCTAGTTAACACATTATACACATAAATGCCTCTAATACAAAAACACCTGAAAGCCTATGGCATTACATATACAAGATGTTCCAAAATGATAAAAACTAAGAACTAGATCAAAACAATGATCTCAAAACATAACGCCATAGCGGAAGCCATGCCATCACAAAACTACGATCCGTAAGGAAAGTCAAATAACCTTGTCCTTACCCTTCGCCGAACCAGCAGAACCTGTGATGTAAACAACAACAGTGGGGTGAGATACATCAAATCTCAGTGAGTTCCCTATCTTAAAGTCCGCTCGGCTTTACAAGGTTCTAATAATCCTAACTCATGTCCAAGGGGAAAGGGGAAAGACCATGAGTACACACACGCAAGTAACCATCACGGTGAGCCTGTAAACTCACACTAGTACCGAAGTACCTCTTGAGCCTGTAAACTCAAGGATTCACAAAGTACCGAAGTACGTTCTGAGTCCGTACACTCAAGAACTCACATATCAATAACCAATACCAAGGCATCCCCTTTTCCCGTACCCTTCTACATCTAGAAGGCGATCCGAGTCATGGATCCTTGTAGCTACTTGGCATACGAATGGATTCGGGATCACCGGTCCGTACACCGTGATCCGTCACTTCTCACGGCCCGTACACCGTCACAAGTCTCTTTACCCGTAGGCTCCAATCGTACTTAACACGGGACTCAAACCTGCCAAGTAGTTGTGTATAATGTTCAGAGGAGGTGCTCGAGTCTCATGAACTACACCGCACCAACTGTGGTTATTGATAAACAGAAATGCACACGCCTCGGCCTTTCATGCACGAGCGTTGCCACACATAAAATTTCACACTTCCAACACTGTTTATGGTAATAATTCTCACTCTGCCTATCACATATTTTAGCATGCATTTTAACAATTTATTACACCTCATTTACGGATAAAAGTCAAAGAAACGACACTATTTCATAAATTCTGACATAATTAAATCGGTCGACAATCTTAAAACCATTGTAATAAGAAAGTACATTTTATTATCTTTCCAACGATACCAAAATTGTTCAAATCCGAGTTACGTACAAAAAGTTACGGCATTGTAAACAAACGATCGGAAAATAATCACAACAGCAGAATTTCTGCAACTCTCCTGGCCGTACGCGTATTGGCACATCCCATACGCGTATTGCCCAAGTTTCTCGCTCAACCATACGCGTATTGCCCCAAGCGATACGCGTATTGCACAAAATCCTCGGCCATCCATACGCGTATTGCCCAAGGCTGTACGCGTATGGGCAGAGACGTTTTTCCTTGAAAAATTCCTTTTAAAATTGCCATACGCGTAACACCCTTGCCGTACGCGTAATGATATGCCCCATACGCGTAATGACATGCTCCATACGCGTATGGGCAGAGAAAAATGCAGAAAAACCTGCAGAATTTCCTGTTTTACGGGTTTATCCAAAATCACCCCAAAATCCCATTTTTCATCAATCAAAATGCACCAAAACATGTTATAACATCACAACCAGTATAACATATAATCAAACATTGAATTTTAACAGTTAGATTCAAGATTTTATACCAAAATACCCATTTTTCCCAATTTCCAATCTAACTCTAAACTCAAAATAACTCTACTCTAAAGAGTCTAACTAGAACCCACCTGGATTACTAGACGAGGAGGTTGATACTGAGATGAATAGATGAAGAGTTGAAGCTTGATGATGATCTTGAGCTTCTTGAGAAATTTCTCTCCTTTTCCTTTTCCTTCCTCTTTTCCTTTCTTTTCTTTCCTTCACTTTTGCTTTCTCTAAATTTCTCTACTTTTACCAAATAAGGAAAATGAAAAGAAAATCGATAGTAAAGAAAACTATCATTTTTCGTAACACTCCTAAATATCCAAATTAGCTCAAAAGCTCCAATTAATAAAAACTCAAAGTTAAATACTATTAAATTAATCAACTCTGAGTTCGTCAGTTTACTCTAATTATTTTAGCAAATAATTACTCAGAGTACTCCGGAACCCAGTTGACCATAATAATATTCACCAGAGCGTTTATAAATTTACGGGGTATTACATCCTCCCTCCCTTAAATAGAAATTCGCCCTCGAATTTAGAAGATTACCCGAACAGATGTGGATAAGAATCTCGCATTTCCGATTCTAGCTCCCACGTAGCATCACCCGGATGCGTCATATCCCATTGCACCTTAACAAGTGGAATATCTTTGTTCCTTAACACTTTTGTTTCTCTTCCCACAATACGACTCGGTTGTGGTTCAAAAGTCAAATCCGCTTCTATTTCCACCGATTCTGGTAGAATTTGCTGAAGAGGATCAGGAATAAACTTACGGAGCTGAGATACGTGAAAAACATCATGCATTTCAGATAGAGAGGGTGGTAAGGCTAATCTGTAAGCAACTTCACCAATCCTTTCTAAAATCTGATACGGTCCCACGTATCTCGGACTTAACTTTCGTGATTTAAACGGTCCTTTCAATCTCAATCTCGGAGTAACTTTCAGAAATACATGGTCACCTTCCCCAAATTCCAAAGGTCTCCTACGATCGTCCGCATAACTCTTTTGACGATCTTGTGCTTGTTTAACTTTCTCACGGATCATTTGAACCTTTTCCGTAGTCTCTTGAATAATCTCGGGTCCCAAAATTCTATCTTCGCCAATTTCAGCCCAACACAAAGGTGTTCTACACTTCCTCCCATACAATGCTTCATACGGAGCCATACCAATGCTCGCATGGTAACTATTGTTATAGGAAAACTCAATTAACGGCAAAAGTTCTCTCCAATTCCCTCTACTCTCTAACACACAAGCTCTTAACATATCCTCCATCGTTTGTATTGTTCGCTCAGTCTGACCATCCGTTTGAGGATGATTCGACGTGCTCAATCGTAAATTCGTTCCCATAGCTTATTGGAACACCTTCCAAAACCTCGAAGTAAACTTCGGATCTCTATCAGACACAATACTAGAAGGAATACCATGCAATCTCACAATCTCAGCAATAAACAACCTTGCAAGATGACTTGCCTTATAAGTAGTCTTCACGGCTAAGAAATGCGCAGATTTCGTTAGTCGATCTACAATTACCCAAATAGAATCGTACCCACCCTGGGTACGGGGTAAACCCACTGCAAAGTCCATAGAAATACTATCCCACTTCCAAACTGGAATATCCAAAGGTTGTAACAAACGGCCCGGTCTTTGGTGTTCAATCTTCACCTGTTGGCACACCGCACATTCTGACACATATACTGCTAAATCCTTTTTCATTCCAGACCACCAATAATCCTTCTTTAAATCCTGATACATCTTCGAAGAACCAGGATGTATCGTAAAAGTACCCTTATGAGCTTCATCTAAAATCTTCCTTTTCAATGCCTCATCTTTCGGAACACAAATCCGTTGATTAAACAAAACAATCCCATCAGTTGCTTGTGTAAAACCCGGTTGAAGTAACAATTCTTGTAACTCTTCCTCTAACAATTGTGCCTGTTGAATCTCAACTCTCAAAGTAGAATTGACATTCAAATTTCCCATGATTACACCATTCAGAGTCCACACAAACTGGAGATTAAGATCTCTAAACTTTTCCAACAATGAATACTCCAAAATCATCAATTCCGCACTATGAACCATATTCCGACTTAAAGCATCCGCTACTTTATTCGCCTTTCCGGGATGATACTTCAATTCTAAGTCATAATCCTTTAAGTACTCCATCCATCTTCTCTGTCGCATATTCAACTCCTTTTGATCAAACAAATACTTCAAACTTTTGTGGTCACTGAACATTTCAAAACGTACACCGTATAAATAATGACGCCACACCTTCAGTGCAAAAACCACTGCAGCTAGTTCCAAATCATGAGTTGAATAATTCTTCTCATGAACTTTCAACTGTCGAGAAGCATAAGCTACTACTTGACCACCTTGCATTAGAACACCCCCTAATCCCCTCTTAGAAGCATCACAGAACACTTCGTAAGAGTTATTAGGATCAGGAATAATTAGTACTGGAGCACTCGTCAAACTCTCCTTCAAATTCATAAAACTTTGTTCACAACCCGAATCCCACTCAAAAGCAACATCTTTCCGAGTAAGTTTCGTCATTGGTAAGGCCAATTGAGAAAAGCCCTTGATAAACCTTCTATAGTAACCAGCCAATCCCAAGAAACTTCTAACTTCTGAAACATTTCTCGGTCTCTCCCAATTAATCACTGCTTCTACTTTCGATGGATCCACTGCCACACCACCTTGAGATATTACATGTCCAAGAAAATTAACTTCCGACATCCAAAACTCACATTTGCTCAACTTAGCAAACAATTGCTTCTCTTGCAAGACCGATAAGACAATCCTCAGATGTTCTCCATGCTCTTGTGGAGTACGAGAATAAATAAGAATGTCGTCAATAAAGATTACCACAAATTGGTCCAAGTAAGCCTGAAATATTCGATTCATGTAATCCATAAAAACAGCCGGAGCATTAGTCACACCGAAAGGCATCACTAAGAATTCATAATGACCATAACGTGTTCTAAATGCAGTCTTTGGCACATCGGAACTCTTCACTCGTATCTGATGATAACCCGACCGTAAATCAATCTTCGAGAACACACAGGCTCCTTTCAATCGATCTAACAAGTCGTCTATCCTTGGTAAGGGGTATTTGTTCTTAATGGTGGCTTTATTCAACTTACGATAATCAATGCACAAATGCATTCCCTCATCTTTCTTCTTTACCAACAACACTGGAGCTCCCCACGGTGAAACACTAGGCCTAACAAAATGCTTAGACATTAAGTCCTCTAATTGGTCCTTCAATTCTCTTAATTCAAGCGGTGCCATCCGATAAGGAGAAACGGATATAGGAGCCGTTCCCGGTACTAGGTCAATAGAGAACTCAACTTCTCTCTCCGGAGGAAGAGAAGAAACATCCTCAGGAAACACTTCAGGAAACTCACACACTATTGGAATACTCAGGACTTGCTGTTCACTACTTCCTTCCTTAGTAAGAACCAATAAAACAGATTTCTCTTTCTCAAACAAGAAGTTTACCATTCCCACCGTACCTTCTAAAATCGTTGATAATACATCTTTCGGAGTAGCCTCAGCAGATGGAATAATAATTAACTTCTCCTCACAACCGATAAAAACCGAATTAGCTGAAAGCCAGTCCATTCCCAGAACAACATCCACTTTCTTGAGCGACAAACAAATAAGATCAATCTGGAAGACTCTTTCGTTCACCGACAACACACAATTTTCACACATCAACGGCGTTTTAACCAATTCATCCATGGCAGTAGTAACCACCATAGGAGGAAACAAAGGAATAGTTTGCAACCCAAGTCGCTTCACACAACGCGGGGACACAAAAGAATGCGTTGTCCCGCAATCAAATAAAACAAAACAAGGATGACCATTAACAAAACACGTACCCGCAATCAAGGAATTATCACCCTTTGCTTTCCTTGCATCCAGAGTATATACTCGACCCGTAGTCTTCCCTTGTGCCTGATTCCTACCCTGAGGACAATCTCTCGCTACATGACCCATCTTGTTACACTGATAACACCGTATCCCATCCGAATAGCACCTACCAAAATGACTCCTCCCACAAGTGCGACATACTGGAGGCACACTAGTTCTAGAGCCCTGTACTTGCTTCCCTTTGGAAGACTGTTGCCTTTGCCTAAACTGTTGAGTCGACCTTCCACGGTCACTTTGAGTTACCTTGTTCGAATCCACCTCCATTTGTATCTTTTTCAAACTATTTTCCGCCACATAACATTGTCTTAACATTTCAGCATAAGTAGCAAATTCCCGTTGAGACACGCTGTGTGAAATCTCAGCCCTTAACCCAAACAGAAACTGATCTATCTTCCACCTCTCATCAGGAGCATACATGGCCTGTCTAGAATAGTCAGCCATGATCTCAAATTGTTCTGCATAAGAAGCCACTGATAAATTTCCCTGTCTCAACTGTTGGAACTCAAACTCCTTTTGAGACCTTAATGAACTCGGAAAATATTTCTCCATAAAGATTACCTTAAACTGTTCCCACACTTTCGACACCTCCTGAGTTGTCATCAAGGCTGAAGCGCTCTCCCACCACCTCATGGCAGGACCCTTTAACCAGTGAGAAGCAAAGACCACCTTATTCTCCTCACTGCAATGAACTATCTGAAAAATCCGTTCCATACCTGTTATCCATTCGTGTGCCTTCACCGGATCTAGCCCTCCTTGAAACTCCGGAGGATTCATACGAACAAATTCCCTGTAGGTTCCTCCTGTAACTCCCGGAAAACCACTGGAGGATGCAGACCATTAGCCATTTGTTGCATCATTCCTTGCATGAACTGATTCTGCTGCTGCTACATCTGTTGCATAAATTGGTACAAAGGGGCATTCCCTTCATCACCTTGTGGAACTGTCCCAGCTGGAGTAGTCCTCGGAGTTCTGGGTCTCCCACGATTGTTTCTACGTCCGTCGG
Source organism: Lathyrus tuberosus (assembly GCA_022829125.1). NCBI lineage: Eukaryota > Viridiplantae > Streptophyta > Magnoliopsida > Fabales > Fabaceae > Lathyrus > Lathyrus tuberosus. The sequence continues at coordinate 7,984,987 of JALAZF010000103.1, forward strand.
CCATGTTCCTGAATGTCATACAAATAGGATTAAGTTGATCAGGCTCAATACCATAAATATAACACGTAAGACCAAAGGCGACACCACGTATCTGAAACGGAAAGAATTACTTATTCTATTTCATGGCTAGGTAGAGGATACGACCTGCTATGATACCAACTGTAAAGACCATATACTAATACATGCATCAAATCACATATTATACATGAGTTTCACTTTTGGTACTGAAATATAATAAGTTCCTAGTTAACACATTATACACATAAATGCCTCTAATACAAAAACACCTGAAAGCCTAAGGCATTACATATACAAGATGTTCTAAAATGATAAAAACTAAGAACTAGATCAAAACAATGATCTCAAAACATAACGCCATAGCGGAAGCCATGCCATCACAAAACTACGATCCGTAAGGAAAGTCAAATAACCTTGTCCTTACCCTTCGCCGAACCAGCAGAACCTGTGATGTAAACAACAACAGTGGGGTGAGATACATCAAATCTCAGTGAGTTCCCTATCTTAAAGTCCGCTCGGCTTGACAAGGTTCTAATAATCCTAACTCATGTCCAAGGGGAAAGGGGAAAGACCATGAGTACACACACGCAAGTAACCATCACGGTGAGCCTGTAAACTCACACTAGTACCGAAGTACCTCTTGAGCCTGTAAACTCAAGGATTCACAAAGTACCGAAGTACGTTCTGAGTCCGTACACTCAAGAACTCACATATCAATAACCAATACCAAGGCATCCCCTTTTCCCGTACCCTTCTACATCTAGAAGGCGATCCGAGTCATAGATCCTTGTAGCTACTTGGCATACGAATGGATTCGGGATCACCGGTCCGTACACCGTGATCCGTCACTTCTCACGGCCCGTACACCGTCACAAGTCTCTTTACCCGTAGGCTCCAATCGTACTTAACACGGGACTCAAACCTGCCAAGTAGTTGTGTATAATGTTCAGAGGAGGTGCTCGAGTCTCATGAACTACACCGCACCAACTGTGGTTATTGATAAACAGAAATGCACACGCCTCGGCCTTTCATGCACGAGCGTTGCCACACATAAAATTTCACACTTCCAACACTGTTTATGGTAATAATTCTCACTCTGCCTATCACATATTTTAGCATGCATTTTAACAATTTATTACACCTCATTTACGGATAAAAGTCAAAGAAACGACACTATTTCATAAATTCCGACATAATTAAATCGGCCGACAATCTTAAAACCATTGTAATAAGAAAGTACATTTTATTATCTTTCCAACGATACCAAAATTGTTCAAATCCGAGTTACGTACAAAAAGTTACGGCATTGTAAACAAACGATCGGAAAATAATCACAACAGCAAAATTTCTGCAACTCTCCTGGCCGTACGCGTATTGGCACATCCCATACGCGTATTGCCCAAGTTTCTCGCTCAACCATACGCGTATTGCCATACGCGTATTGCCCCAAGCGATACGCGTATTGCCCAAAATCCTCGGCCATCCATACGCGTATTGCCCAAGGCTGTACGTGTATGGGCAGAGACGTTTTTCCTTGAAAAATTCCTTTTAAAATTGCCATACGCGTAACACCCTTGCCGTACGCGTAATGACAAGCCCCATATGCGTAATGACATGCTCCATACGCGTATGGGCAGAGAAAAATACAGAAAAACCTGCAGAATTTCCTGTTTTACGGGTTGATCCAAAATCACCCCAAAATCCCATTTTTCATCAATCAAAATGCACCAAAACCTGTTATAACATCACAACCAGTATAACATATAATCAAACATTGAATTTTAACAGTTAGATTCAAGATTTTATACCAAAATACCCATTTTTCCCAATTTCCAATCTAACTCTAAACTCAAAATAACTCTACTCTAAAGAGTCTAACTAGAACCCACCTGGATTACTAGACGAGGAGGTTGATATTGAGATGAATAGATGAAGAGTTGAAGCTTGATGATGATCTTGAGCTTCTTGAGAAATTTCTCTCCTTTTCCTTTTCCTTCCTCTTTTCCTTTCTTTTCTTTCCTTCACTTTTGCTTTCTCTAAATTTCTCTACTTTTACCAAATAAGGAAAATGAAAAGAAAATCGATAGTAAAGAAAACTATCATTTTTCGTAACACTCCTAAATATCCAAATTAGCTCAAAAGCTCCAATTAATAAAAACTCAAAGTTAAATACTATTAAATTAATCAACTCTGAGTTCGTCAGTTTACTCTAATTATTTTAGCAAATAATTACTCAGAGTACTCCGGAACCCAGTTGACCATAATAATATTCACCAGAGCGTTTATAAATTTACGGGGTATTACAGAGAACATCCGCGGGTGTGTCGGTGATCGTACTTATCCTTGTGTCGAGACCTCTTGGAAACCGGGGAGTGCCTGGATCTCCGCGGGGGAGACTGATGGCGTCGTCGTGCTAGATCGGGTGTAGGGTTCCTCGATCTTGAACGTTTCCTCTCCGGGGAGAGACTGTCGCGTCTTCGTTTCGAGGGGGTCCGTGGATGTGGGGAAAGACTCGTCAGTTTTTCTGAAGCAAGGCGTTCCTGAAGGATATGCTCGAGAGCATTGAGCTTCTCTCCCTGCTGGAGGATTAGGAGGTTCGAGTTGTTAAGAGATGCGATGAGCGCTGCGGTGCTCGGATCAGCATCCTGAGGAACCGGGATGGGCTCGAAGGTGAGCTCCACGGCTGGTGCCCGTGGCTTTGGTTCGTTGGGTTTTGGGGAAGCAGACCTTCCGTCTCTTCGGTCACTTTCCTGTGGGATATGCCCGACGAAAGCATGGTCGTTGTTGTTGTTGGCTGCAGGGGCCACAGAGTCTTGGTGAACATCGTTCTTGATGAAAACCATGTCGATCTGAGATTTGAAAAGATGAAGCTTTGGTCTTTGTTGAGCAAGAGAGAATCTTGGTTAAAGACAGGGAAGCTAGTTTCCCATAGACGGCACCCCTGATCGGAGAGGACCAGAAGGAGATCGTCGCGGCCTTCGTGTAGGGCAAGAGTTGATGCTCGTAGGAGAGGAAAAAGGGGTGGAGGTACCTGCAAGGTACTCCGATGCCAAAGTAAGTGTTTGGTCAAAAAGGGGAAAATCAAGTAAGAGATGTCAAGTATAGGATTTTTGATACCTGCCCCTCTCAAGCAAGGGGGTATTTATAGGTGGATTTCTGGCGAGCAAAGCGCCTGATCTACCAATGAGGGATTGCCAGATGGAGGGCAAGGCGCGTGGCCTTTTGACTTGGACTAACTGTTTCCGTGATATCCGGGGAGACAGTTGGTCGCGTGAACTACTCTGCGCGTAAAGGGGATACGCCCAACGGTTACTTTCTGCCCAACGGCTATATTGTGCCCAACGGCTATATTGTGCCTATTGGGTCTGTTCGCCAACTATAATGGATTGGGCCTGATCCTTAAGGGCAGGGGCAGGAAGCCCTGCCCGGTCCAGAACAGATATATATATATATATATATATATATATATATATATATATATATATATATATATATATATATATATATATATATATATATGAGATCACCCTTAATCCAACTTAGATTATAAGGATTTTTTTGTAAAATATCAAAAGGTTGAAATAAAAAATCACTCCAATTTATATTATTTGTGACATTTAAAATATTTAATATTTATAATATATGAATGAAGCATTAATTATATTTTCCTCCTAATTTTGGATTCTTACTGAGACTCATTAAACATCGTCTACTTGAAGTAACTTATCTATTTTTTTATTCTAATGATATAACTTTAAATAATTCATATTAAGTCCTACATTTTTACCTCATATATTAATATTTTTTTTATATTACTTTTATTTTAATTTAGAACAATAATTTAAATTATTTAATTTATATTAGTATAAAATAAATAAAAATCAATTAAAATTAAAATTTAAAACAATAATTAAAATTAATCTCAAATACATGACATATAGTTAAAAACAATAAAAATAAATAACATCACATAATTAGTCAAATTTAAATTACGTCATTCTCATATCCAAAACGTTCTCAAATATACTCAACTAGATCTCCTTGAAGTTGACGATTAACTTGTTTTTCACGAAGACTTGCTCTTGTTTAGAGTTTTGTTGCAAGATTCAGACGAGGACTGTTAAATGTTTTAGTTGTTGAGTTGCTGTCATCTACATTATCATAAGAGTAATCAAAATCACATCAATAAGTGTGTCGTTCGTCTTCAACAATCATGTTGTGTAATATGATGCAAGCATATATGGTATGCTTGCGAGTTTCCATGTGTCTGTCAGACACGCGCTTGACCATATATAATTGCAAATTGAGATTGAAGCACTCCAAATGCCCGCTCCACATGCTTTCTAGCCAATTCTTGATGTTGTACAAATAGTTTTCTCTTTTCTCCTTGTGGCATTAAAATGGTCTTGACAAATGTAACTCCCTTTTGATATATACCATCTGCTAAATAATACTCATATTATATGGAGTCCCATTGATTGTATATTGCATAGTGAAAACATGTCCTTCCAAAATATCATTAAACACGTTGGATTATTTTATTACATTAATGTCATTATTTGAACCCTCATTAATGTCATTGTTTGAAACATTGAGCCATGATTGCATGAGAAATGTATTTGCATCCCTTGTGAATAACGCTCGAGTTCTTTTTTTAAATAAATGTCTTCTCCTTCAATTGCAATATTTTTAATACCAATTTGAGTTGAAAATTGTGGAACTTTACGTTCCGGCATAAACTCAATTGGTGTTTCGGATTCACGATGAGAAAACTTCATCCCATGAGTATTTATTTGAGGTCTAAAATACATATTTTGGTTGTTTGGTGACAGAAAAATACGTGAAGTTTGTTGTCAATGATGGAAATTGAGAATTTGGCAGTGATGGAAATTGAGAATTTTGAGGATTAGGATGTTGATAATTTTGCATTAGTTGAAACATAGATTGTTGAAAATTATATTGATTAGGATCTATTTGACTTAAACAATGGTAATTTTGAAGTAAAAAGATGAAAATTTGGATATAATATTTTGTCAAAGAGAAGAAATTGTGAGAAAAAAATTAAAAAATTAAGAGTAAAGTGATGAAATTGTGAGAGAGAAATTAAAAATTAAAGAGAAAATAAAATTGTGAGAAAAATTTTAGAATGGTCTCATTTATAAACAAATTTAATGTTAAAAAACATAAAACACAACGGTCACAAGCTTTAATTAGTTTTTATTTATTGCATTGGTTCTTCACACAACTGGAAAAAACTTAGGTAGAAACAAATCTAACATTTGGTTTTAGAAACAACCAATCATATTTTTTTAATTAGCTAAAAAAATATATTCTCTCTTCTTCATAATCACAACCACCTATGAATCCAATTTAAAAATAAATTAATTTTTAAATAAATTTAATATTTTCTCTCTTTTTTATTGATTGTTTGTAACACTAAACATCTAAGTTCGTTCCTACAAAAGTTTTTCTCCATACAACAACGTAGCTTCAGCTGGCAAAATGCAACAAATCAATTTTCTTGAAAATTGTTGTCCAGATGGCGAACTCATGCAAGGATCAAGCCGTTGGATATGGTCTAAAGATTGGTTTACTTCATATGTTTTTTATTTATTTTTACTTCAATTAACCAACATATATTTAAAATTTTGAAAATGTCATAACTTATACAAATGTACATTTTTCCAAGTAGTTTCTATGAACACATTTGAGAGAAAGCAAGAAGATGAATCTCAAGTTTTAATAATTGATCAGAGAATTGTATAAGAAATAACTTATATAAAAACTTACTAAACTAAGTGAACTCCATATGAGAGTACTCTAACTAACTCAAATGAAATGCCAATGTAGTTTTGGGATTAGGCAAAGCGAGGAAGAACAAACTAGTTTGTTGGTCTAATTGACTTGTACCATAAGAAATCAGATCAACACTATTTTTATTTAATTTTGTTAAACCCCCTCCCCCCAACCCTAAGCTTGAGGTTGTGTAAATGTCTACCATGTCAAGCTTGATTAACCATTCATGAAAAGGGCGAGGTCCAACATCTTTGGTGAAGATATCAACAACTTGATTTTGAGAATACACTGGAAGCAGGTGCATGAGTCCAGTTTGAAGCTTTTCACATACTAAATGATAATCAATATCAATATATTTTGTGCGTTCAGAAATACGAGATTATCAGAGATATGAAATGCGCTTTGATTATCACAATATAACACTAGTAATCAAGAGGGGTGTTGCTTGAGGTCATGAAGCAGGAAACACGATCATTGCAGTTCTCTAGTAGTTAAAGCTAAGGCACGATAATCAGCCACTGCAGAAGAACAACTCTCTGTAACTTGTTTCTTTGATTTTTCAAGAGACTAAATATTTAACAATAAAGAGGAAACGTCCTGAGATAAATCATCTTATATCTACACAACCTCCCCCAATCATCATCACTAACACTAGTACAAAAATGACTTTTTAAATCGAGTAAAAATGACTTTTTAAATCGGTTGTCGCTTCGATTTAATTCTGAACGATTTAGAAAGTTTTTTGTTTTTAAATCGGGTTTGATCCGATTTAAAATATTTTATTAAATCGGTTAGTATGATTTAGAAGTGTTTATTTAAATCGGTTTGACACATTTAAAAAAAAAAATCTAAAAGTTGTGAAATTTTTTAAATCAATTTGACCCGATTTAAAATCTAAAATTTAGATCGCCTCACTTGATTTAGTAGTGTTTTTTTAAATCGTTTGATCTGATTTAAAATCTCAAATTTAAATCGACTCACTTGATTTAGTAATGTTTTTTTAAATCGTTTGATCTGATTTAAAATATCAAATTTAAATCGACTCACTTGATTTAGTAATGTTTTTTTTAAATCGTTTGATCCGATTTAAAATCATAATGTCATTTTTTTTTACTCATTGTCATTTTTTAATTCAGGTTTCTACCACAATATTGTACAAAAAATTATGAATAATACAAAATTTCATCACAACTAATTACTAATCAAATATTTCATACATAATCATTAATACAAACAATACCATGGAACAAAGTTTTAAATCAATTCCATCGTTTTTCAATCAGTCAGGAAACTATGTCACAAAAAGTACCATAAAACTAAATACGTCTTGCCAAAACCAAACTATGACACTATCAAAACACTAGTTAATCTAGACAAAGCCAAACAAACTATGAGGCCTATAACAAAAACACAAAAACAAATGGCAACTATGAGGCCTACAACAAAAGCACAAAAACAAATGGCACCAACCTATGATTGCCATTTTTTACCTAACCAAATTACTTCAAATGAATTCTAGAATAAAATTTGCACAACGTTCTTGAACATTCGTAATGTCATCCTCATGAAATGGTGTTGAGTCTTCAAATATCTGAATAAATATAAAAATATTAAAATATTGTATTAACATTAAAGAAGACATTTAACACATACTTAAATTTTTTTGTTACATACCTGATTCCATGAATTAACAATCCCGGCAGATACAATGTTCAACATATGTATCATAACATAATAGTCACGCTCATAACTGAAAGATTATCTATGGCACTGCAATTACCATAAATTATAGTAAGTAAATAGTATATACAAAAATTATTAAAAAATTTTAAATTATTTATGAAAATGTTAACTTACTTTAAGATTAATGTTCCATGTTGGCTTTCTCTGTTTTCTCGAACCTTTCAACCTATTATATCCATCTATGGCTCTACGATAATAAAATATATTCATTAAATTTGTCTTCTAAAACATCTTAAATTATACGTAAGGTAAATAAATTATACTTACGAATCAACAATAAAAACGATTTTTTTATCTGGCTTCAACCCCATTGAACATAGGAAGACTACATTTTGTTTCTTTGGCTCAATAATGAGCAATTGCCAATGATGGCTACATTCCATGGGAAACAAAAATTAAATGTATCAACTTCAATTGCTAACTCATAACATGGAAGAGATTATGGGCTACTAAATCTCAAAATACAAATTTGAATATATGTGATTACCTAAAAAAATTAATTTAGTAAAAAATACTATAAAGATCATGATACACTTACTTGTTGAGGTATGGTACAAAAAAACAGTCTTTGTCATTTTCAAACAGCTTTTCAGTTATGTGAAACTGAGAACTGGCTCGATCATTTTGTGGTTGAATGAAATTTGGATCAATGAAACCATACATGTTACTCTTGTCCAACTGAGTACAAAGTTGTTTTATACACCTAAAGTCAAACACCAAATATGAATCAATAACATTTCTATAACATTATCTAACAAGATGATATATTTTCAATTTTATCTTTTGTAAGATGACACAAGCTATAATAACTAAATTTAAACCAAAGTATTGATACTACATTAATCAAAATATGCTATAACTGTATTACAACATAATGAAATCAACAAATTATTATGATTGGTCAGACTCTAATGAACAAAACTATAGTAACATGGCATAATTTAGGTTTCACTCTGGAAACAACCCAAATCTACACATACCACTTCATATTTTATAACTAATCCAAGCAGTTGCATCATGTCATTGAAATATTTTCCATCACAGATCTTCAAAAGTTTTTGCTTTCATAGTATAATACAAATCCAAAGCCAATAATTTTTACGACTCTCTTATTGTACCAGCACTATCATTGGCCATTCAACTAATTTATACTAGTATGTTAATGTTACAACATGTATAAAGGACATATTCTCACTGCAAGGGTTAAAAACTAAGCAGACATATTCTCACTGCAAGGGTTAAAAACGGTTTATAACTAGTTTAGAGCCTGTTTGATGTAGCATGTTAGGATAGTTCTTCTCCCCTGAAAACTCCTAGTGAATATTCTCAAGCCACAGACGTTCGAACACAAACATACATATATACAAATTAATTAGTTATTAAATTATAACTACAAGGGAAACTTTAAGCAAAAAAATCAGCTTTTGACATAATCTGGGGGGAGTGTTCCATGACTCGATTCACACTGTTTCGTGCTTCATCGTCGCTTCAATCCCAAAATGGTAACTGTTATTGCCTAGAATGCTTATCTGTAGCTTCTATTTGATTCAATTCAGTGCCTGTGTGAAGTAATAATGATGTACTTTTGTGTGTAAGTAGAGTAGAAATAAGCATATGTTGGGTTGAAATTCTAAGATCTTATTATCTCTCTTTTGCAAATGATGTCGCTGATGTTAGTAACATTAAAGACACATTAGCTTTGGCCATTCATACTGGAAAAATTTATTTGATCGTTTTTGCAGGCCTATGGCACGAAGAAAGCCTATGTTCGGTTGACTCCAGATTATGATGCAATGGATGTTGCTAGGAACATTGTGTGTGATGTTTAGGAGACTATTCTTATACATTGTGTGTGATGTTCAGAGGAGTCAGTTTGCTACAACTGCTGCTAGATGGAAAGGAATCTGGTGACTGACCGTGCAAAGGAAATGGTATTGGATTATGGGCTCTAGCATAAAACTGGCAGCTTCATCATGAGGAAGATTTCATCAAAACCTATGAATTCGTAGAGTTTTTGAACTGTCACGTGTCCTAAAACTACACTTTTGTTATGCCGACAATAGCTGCTTATATTCCTCATACACTAATCAAGTAAGTGAATTTACACTTTGCACATGTTTAAGCATGACTCGGTATGTACTAAAAAAGAATACTTAAGCTAAATATATTTGGAATTTAATATTACAATAATGATTGACTAGGAAATAACCAAAAAACAGGTGGATATATTGAAGGACATATAAGTATAAATTTGTTGTATAAAGTCGTATGTTGTCGTCTTTGTACAGTTAACAAACCCTGGCACATGTTTTGCATAGGAGTTGAAACAACTTCTCAAATCCTGTAATGGTTTGACATGCTTTTGGTTTAGTTTCTAATAGTTCCTAATTATATGGCTGAGCAATTTGACATTAATGTAAGGATGAGTTCCTATGGCACGAAGAATTAGCAAACCTTTTCAATTAGTATTTTTTGTATTTGTTCAATAACAGTACACTCACTAACAACTCTAATATTCTAACAATTCAATATAACTAACATAGCTAGTCCCTAAACTGGAAACACATGCATTAATCAACTAACAAACAACCCTGTAACAATACAGAACACTTGAGAGAGTATAATTTGAATATCACAGAAATTGCAGCAACAGTTTTTATCAAGTAAAATAGTCACCGTGGTTCAAATATATGAAAAAGAAACAGCAAAAATGATGTAGAAATGTACTTACACCACCCATATACGTAGAATAGAGATGCGTAAATCTTGTGTCTTCATACATAACTCCATAATATCTTTGATTGGGAGATCAAAAAAATCATCCCCTTCCAACTTGGACTTCAAAGCTTCTTTTCGCGACATTATCTTTAACATCAATTTTTCAGCGCCATTGTTTTCAGATTCTGACCTTTTAGATGGAATGACATCTTTTTTATTTCCTTCAACATCCTAAACAATTAAGATAAAATATTAGACAACATAGGATAGTCATTATATATTGAAATAGAAAATGGACACAAATATTGAATACCTTATTAGTAACAAGACGCAAAAGACTTTTCGGCCATTGAATGAAATTGTTGAGGGCCTCACCAACCTTTGTCACCTCATCTGTGGGCATAGGGACTTGAACAATTGAATCTAGCACCTTGGTTACTGCCACCCTTGCCATATCATTATCTAACAATTGATTATGTATGTTGGGCCCCAACTTATGCACATTTGCGTATGCCACTACGTGATGTTTCTTATCAACATATAATTCACACTCTTCAGGGATATCCTCCTCATCCTCTTGTATATACGGCATTGCTGAACAACTACCATTCGTGCTCGCACGTATAGTGGTATTAGGAGAACAAACTGGGAAATTTCGATATTGTTGAGAGAAAGCTGGCATTAATGATATGTCCCGCATTACTTGTTCTCGAATCTCCTTTGTAAGCTCTAATTGTATGGCCTCTATTTGTGTGCTATTTAAAATATGTGAGGTAGAGGCAACATTATGAGGATGTGGACCAAAATATTATCGAATTCCCACACCTCGACCAACACCACGAACACGTCCAGGGTGTTCAGGTCGCCCAATCGCTTCCATGAAGATATCTTGACGTCCTTGAGGAACAAATCTTCCTTCAGCTGCATTTTGAACTAGAGAATCCTACAACATAATATACGAGATTAACCAAGCAATAACAAAACAAATCTCATTTCCTATATTTAAATTAAACTCAACATCTAAACTCTAGTTTTGTCAATATATAAACTTTAAGCGTTGATGAAAGCTTTAACGTTTCATATTAAAAGTTACAAAAGTCAAGAATATGGTAATATATCACTGTCTATTTGAAGTCACATACATTGACCATTAAAACCAGTACTTGAACAATTTTAGACTATAGGATTTCTTCTGATGATTTTCCAATGAGTTGAATTTGAATTTGTCCTGAATGTTATATGGTCCAGCTGCTTTGGTTTATGTTAAAAATGTACTTCTCAATAAATATTTTCCATTCCGTGACTCTTTCATCAATGCCCTCTTTAGAAAGGAACCTCATAATTAGAGTAGAAAACAGTGATTAGCCAACCTAACAGGGCACACAGTGTCTAAGGACACACCAAACAACTACTGATGCTAGAAAGAAATCTAATGTCCTATACTTCATGTGTGATTCTTGCTTGGATTGTTAAGGAAGCATATGGTGGTGAAGAATGAAGATGAATGAAAAAGTAAGTTTGGAACAAATAAACTGTTAATATATATTTTATTCATAAAACATATAAACAAACATAATATAGCCTAGGTGACCATGGTTTGATTCCTGTTGATGAAGGGAACATTTTGAGGGATTTATTTTAGAATTTTGGTAACCTTGATGATGAAGATGACTGCCAGTATATAATACTCACACGATGGATTTTCATTTTTCACAGTATCTTTTTTACATTTATCACATACTATACTAGTACTACTGCGGCAATACTTGTTGACAGCAGCACTTTTCTTTTTCACAATACACTGCTTATTATAACTTCGTTTTTTTACATATTTTTTTGTTAAATTTTAGACACTTTTAATTCACACTCAATTTAGTATATTAATACACTGACCACTAAGGAATTACAGTAAAACACTAACTTTTACAACGATTACAATTCACATGATATTATAGTTTGTAATTATAAAATATTAGCATCAATATATTGGACTATGATTTCATTGCCTCAAAATGTACTTCATATATACCTAACAAAAAATCTATGGTATACATTTACTTACAATTTTATCGACAACAAGTCGTGTTTCTTCTGATGTATACTCTCCTGATGGTTTTGTTCGGCCTCTTATCCACTTCTCATGGCGTTTTGGTGGAGATGGAGGTGTAAGTAGGGAATCTCCACCTGGCTCTTGTCTTTGTTTTATTTTCTCTTGCATCATCTTTTCTTCAATCAACTCATATCCCCCACGAGAAATGATGTGGGGATATTTATTACAAGCTTGAACCATTTCCCCCCTTTTCTTTTCTCCTATTATAAAGAACACACCAATTAAAGGAAATACTAAAAATAAACTTGATTGATAAACTAAATCTCAAATCCAACTAACCAGAAAGGAAGGATCCTCTTGCATCTTCTTAGACTTCTACCATATTTCCTCTTCAAGAAAAGGATACTTTTCAAGTGGAGATGTATCACTCAATTCTCCATCATTTAAATATCTACTGGTTAGAGCCATTTTAAATGCCCTCCAACGCTCACCCGCATAGGAAATCCATTTGCTTTTCAATACTCCAATATCGGTATCACAGATTTCCCATTGTTCCTACATCACACAACAAATAAAATAGTTAGTGTTTGAAAATAATGCATTTAAGTAATACATTTAGCAAACATTATTAATATTATACCATAATATCATCCCAAATTTGATCCTTCACTTTTGAATCTACATTATCCCAATATTCCTCCAAAATGTTGACTTTGTTTCGAGCAATGGAACCCACATGACTCTTGAACTTTTTTCTGTTTTCCCCTAAAGGTATTTTGGTCCTTGGATCGAAACCAATTGGTATCTTTACACCATTCTCACGTAAACACAATTCTTTCATTCGTGTGCCACGTCTACCCCTCTTTTTGGTAGGCCGAGTATCATTCTCTCTTTGTGAAGGAGCTGACGGATCATCCATGTGTCTGCATTAAAAAAACATATTAATAATGAATAAATTTTCATATATGGATTAAAACTAAAGTTAAGAATCAAAGTAAAAATGTTTGATAAACTAAAATGTACCATATATGGATATAAACTATATATTTTCAAAGATTTTCATGATTAGACATTTTCCCATATCCCTTCTTCATGATCATCACGGGTGGAATACACGTCATCTGTTATAGTTTCCTCAATGGAAGTAGGCATTCTTTGAGAAAAAGGACTCTCAGAAATATCTATGGTTGACTATAGACTCTCATTAGGCTCATGTATATTTTTACCTTGAAGAACCACCGACCACTTTTTGTTAGAAGGATCACAAACATAAAACACTTGTTTTGCTTGAGATGTCATAATAAATGGCTCGTCCGTATAAGCTGCCTTTTCAAGGTCCACCAATGTAAAATCAAATTCATTAGTTTTGACACCACTGTTTATGTCAATTCATTTACATTTAAAAATAGGAACTTTAAATTTAATGAAATCAACTTCCCAAATCTCTTCAATGATTCCAAAATAAGGTATAGATGCCATAACTGGATTTTTATCTTTTGAACTAGCAAAGTGCGTGGACTCAGCTACGACCATCACCCCACTGTTTTGTACGACACTTTTGTCATCCTGAGTCTTTGTATAAAATGAAATATTATTGATATCATAACCAGACCAAGTTATGACATCAAAGTTAGGCTCCCTTGATAGCCATTTTAATGTAACAGAAGCTGAATTGTCATTTAAAATGGTTTCTTTGAACCACTTTAAAAAAGTCTTGTTATGCTCATTCATCAACCATTTTTCATTCACTCTAGACTTTTTTCCCTTCACAATGACTTTATGAGCAGAAAGGTAAGGCTGAACCTCTTCAGTGTCATTCAATCTATACAATTGTGCTTTAAGTACTTCTGCACGCCCCATGCTCTTAAGTTTTAAACCTCGTGTGCCCTTACCTGCACATCTTCCTTCATGACGATATTTAGGAATTCCCATTGTTTCAGCTTCAAACATATAGTCAGAACAAAACTCTATATAGCCTCTTCTGCGATATACCTTTCAACAATAGATGCTTCGGGACGACGAAAATTCTTCACATACCCTTTTAAAATCTTCATGTATCGTTTAACTGGATACATCCATCTCAAATAAACAGGACCACACAACCCAATCTCCCTCACTAAATGAACAATTAAATGAACCATTATGTCAAAGAAAGAAGGAGGAAAATACATCTCTAGTTGGCACAAGATAATTGCAGCCTCATTTTCCAACTCATCTAATTTATTAGGATCAATGACTTTGCTGCAAATAGCATTGAAGAATAAGGATAACCTAGTTAAGACATCTCTAACTTTTTTAGGCAATATTCCATGAATTGCCACTGGTAGGAATTGTTGCATCAATATGTGACAATCATGAGACTTCAATCCAACTAATTTCAAATCTTTCATTGAGACAAGACTCTTGACATTTGAAGAGTAGCCTTGTGGAACTTTTATGCCTTATAGACATTCACAAAAGCTTCTTCTCTCATTTTTTGACAAAGTATGACATGCCGGAGGCAGATATGTTTGCTTACCTACTGACTGTGGAGCTAACTGTTGTCTTATACCCATCTCAAACATATCCAGACGAGCATTCAAACCATCCTTTGTTTTGCCCTGAATGTTGAGAAGTGTTCCTATTACACTATCACACACATTTTTTCAACATGCATTACATCGATACAATGTCTAACATCTAGACTAGACCAATAAGGAAGATTAAAGAAAATAGACCTCTTCTTCCATATGTTTTTCTCAGTGGTTTGGTTTTGGTCCTTCCCAAATATCACACTGACATCTTTCAATTTTTCATGAACTTGCTCTCCAGTTAAGGCTTTTGGAGCAATTTCATTTTTCGGGTGTCCATTAAATGCTTTTCTCAACCTACGATATGGGTGAAATCGTTTGAGAAATTTTCGATACCCAAGGTAAACCGTCTTCCTTCCATTTTTCAATTGTTGGAAGCAAGTGCGTTCTTCACATATGGGACATGCTTTATGCCCCTTCACGCTATATCCACACAAGTTCCCATATGCAGGAAAATCATTAATGGTGCAAAATAACATCGCACGCAACTTGAAATAATTACAAGAATGGACATCAAACACATCAACACCTTCCTCCCAAAGCACTTTCAAGTCTTCAATCAATGGACTAAGATAAACATCTATGTCATTTCCCAGTTTCTTTGGACCCGAAATCATCATAGATAACATAATGTATTTGCGTTTCATGCAAATTAAAGGAGGTAAATTGTAGATCATTAAGAGAACGGGCCATGAACTATGGTTACTACTTAAGTTCCCATATGAGTTCATTCCATCTGTAGCAAGTCCAAGCCTAAGGTTTCTTGGCTCATTCCCGAATTCCGGATACAAAGTATCGATTTTCTTCCATTGTATTGAATCGGCCGGATGACGAATGTACCCGTCACATTTCCTCTCATCTGCATGCCATCTAATATTCTTTGCATCATTTACATTATTGAACAATCGTTTGAGCCTTGGAATTATTGGAAGATACCATAACACCTTCGCAGGAGGACATTGTATGCTTTCATCAGAATTGAAATCATTGCCCTTCTCTTTGTAGCGTGATAGTCCACACCTAGGGCACCTCTCCAACTCTTCAAACTCATTTCGATATAATATACAATCATTAGGGCATGCATGTATTTTCTTATACTCCATACCCATTAGACATAATATCTTCTTTGCCTCGTAGTTACGATTGGGTAATGTGTTACCTTCTGGGAGCATTTCCTTCAACAACTCAAGTAATTAAGTGAAGCTTTTATCTGTCCATCCATTTCTCGCCTTCAAGTTGAACAATCTTAACGCCGCAGACAACCGTGTGAAGTTAGTGCACCCCGGATACAAAGTTTCTTCTCTATCTTTGCACAAATTATCATACATATGTGCTCGCTGGAAAGACTCTGGGCCTATATCACGAATCATATCATCTAGCCGATCGTTCATATCTACATTGACTTTATTTGTATTCGATGCACTTGGCATGTTTACCGACTCGCCATGCCATATCCATTTGGTATAATTTTGGTTAATCCCGTGACAAATAAGATGACTTTTTATCAACTCAAAATGTAACGAGGGAATATTCAAACATTTAACACAAGGACAATAAAATTTTTCGTTATTATCAGGAAGTTTTTCTGAAGCAAATTTAATAAACTCATCCACTCCTTTATTATACTCTTCACTCAAACGGTTAGAATTCATCCAATTATGATCCATAACTACTTCTGAAAAAAAATACATACACAAATAGTAAGTTATGGTGCTTACTTAGTCTATTATAATTAACAAAAAATATTTATTATACACTTTCACAAAACAGAGAAAAACTCATGAACAATATAGCATGTAACAATTAATAAACTAGAAGACAGACTAGTAAATAATAGAAAAATAATTCAACAAAATGACTAGTTACTCCCAATTACCAACTATTTAAGAGAAAACAAAAGACTTGAAAATTCTTATCTTACAATCAGATTTTGTAAAATTGGATTATATTCAATTCAGATTCTAAGAGCTAATTAACCCCGTTGAGACATATAATCTTTTATATTACTTTGTAAAAATCGTACACTTCCAAATTTTATACATCATCCTCCATCTAAGTCACCAATATTTTACTCATTATAACTTAGTATAATCCGTCTCTCTCCATGAAAGATAAATCAATTACATATTATAATATATCAGTACGTTCCTAGAAAGCTTTGTGAAACAACAACCCTGGTTTAATTGAGGTTCTTTCCTCTGCCAACCTTTATACCATATTTTCAAAGGTAGAGATAGCAATTTAATCAAGCAGTTCTTTTAGGCACTATAAGAAACCTTAATATGCTAGTCTATTAGATCCAATCTATAGAATATATTGTTTGGGTTTGTGGTACCATATGCAAGATCATAATGACAATTATGCTTCTGTTTCTACTTCCTATGCTCTCTAAAATATTTACAGGATTTTGAATTCCTTACAAATCCTATTCTCTCTAAAAGATTCCATAGACTCAACTATTGTGTACAGTGACAAATATACCTGCAGAATATTCATATGGTATAGTATCTCAGTTTGAATAGTCATGAGACTATATGCTGTCTCAGTTTGCCTCACTGTTCATCATGCATGATCAACATGAGAATATTCAAATTCAACAGTTTAATGATCAACAGTGCTTTTGTGTAAAATCGTACATCCATGTCAGAAAACCCTAAATTATAAGATGCATACAATCATACTACAACATTCCATTTGAATCGTAGAAAAAATTTAAAGACAGTGATTCCAGTTGTAACATTTGAAGTTTTAAACTTGGGTCATTTTTATTATATATTGAATTTAGAAAATAGAAATTAGCCTTCTGGTTTGAAGTATATTACCTGTAAAAGAGCTGGTCTGTCCTTGCTCACACACTCAAATACTACTTGCAAGCAAAATTCCTTGAAATCAACAACAGATCTGCAAGCATGTTTCATTAGTTTATTTAGATACTCCTTCTGGTTTGAAGTTAGGTGATTTATACTCCTAACTTGCAACATTGTTGATAACTATCCCTTTTGAATGACATCCAAGTTTTAAAACCCAAAAAAGTTCTCACTTGAATATCATCTTGAAGAGAAAAATCAAGCATACTTTCAAAGGAAGCTAGCCAGCAACTATTAAAATTCTATAATTTAATTACACATTATTGAAAATCACACGATATACAAGCAAAGACTCAACAATCATGATGTATAGTGGTAAACATTTCTAAAGCATAGAACTCCAAGATAGGATGCATAATATTCCTTTAGTATAATTTTGATCCTCCAAATTTATAATTGGAGACAAGGATGCATTTAAATTTTAAAATATAAATTCTAGTTAAAGAAAATACCATAAGCAGATAAGACAATTGTTTGTTTAAAATCTTCTAAAGATAAAACCCCATTAAATATAATAATAAAAATGAAAAACGGGTTTGTTTTGTGGGAGGGTGTAGCGAGCGATTTTGGACGTGGTTCTTAAGCACTGTCGCTCTGGGGTTACTACAGGTCAATTCATTTTTTATCCTATTGAGCTGACTAAGGAAGGGAAATAGATGTCTCCAATTAATCTTGCTTGCATACTGAGTTTAAACAGCGGTCTGTTAGGTTACGGATGCTATATGGTAATGGGGCCTTTTTCTTCTTACTTTGTTTAGAACGAAACACCGGGAATGTTCATGGGGAATTTTGTTAGGATGCTAGGACTGATGCTTTTCGATTGATATGTGAAGGTACGGGATTTGGGGCTTTGGATTAGTGTGCTCGCTAAGATTTTTCTTTCAATCTTATGCCTACGTATTCCCGTTTACCGAAACAGGGAAATCAAAGCGATCGTAGTTCCTCCTATTCTATGGGAGGAAATGGTGTTTTGGTGTCTTGTTCAAAGCCCAAGACGTGAAGCTGAAAAGGTGGTTTATATCTTGTTCAAAGATCAAGATGAGAAGCTGAAGGGTTTATTTGTATCTTGTTCGAAGCCCAAGATGTGAAGCTAAAAAGGTGTTGTCTTTAGAGAGAATTTGTCATCTCTAAAGAGGGTCTGTTTGTCACAAATGTTGGGTGACTGACTATAAAGGAGGATTAATTTAACCGGGATATGTGAATCCTAGCAATGCCATAATTTCCTTTATAGGGGGTTTTAACCTGAAGGAGAAGACTTTAACTCAGTGTAGAGCAATGCTATCTTTCCTTAGGAATTTCTCATGCTAAAAGAGGGACAGTGGCGTGGATGTAAATAATCCAGAGGCTCGCCGCTTACAGAAATTAGATGAAAGGAGTTGTTGATGTTTGTATCCTGTGAACAAGGCACAGTTTTGATGCTAAAAGGTTGATTGACTCAACCAGGGTTTTTCTTATACAAAGACTAAGAGGAGGCTATTGACCCAACAAGAGGACGATTTTGTGTCTTGTACGAAGCCCGAGAGGGAGGCTAAAAGGAGTGGACTCAAAAATAGAGTGCTTTTAGATGTATCTTGTACGAAGCCCAAGACGGAGGCTAAAGGTTGACTCAATAAGAGGGTCTTTTATACTCAACAAGAGAGTGATTTTGTATCTCGCACGAAGCCCGAGATGGAGGCTGAAAGAGAGATTGACTCAACAAGAGAGTCTTTTATACTCAACAAGAGAGTGATTTTGTATCTCGTACGAAGCCCGAGATAGAGGCTAAAAGGATAATTGACTCAACAAGAGAGTCTTTTTGTATCTCGTACGAAGCCCGAGATAGAGGCTAAAAGGATTGCTGTTTCAGTTGAGTGACAGGTCCAGTAGGTTGGTTAAAAGAGAAAATCAGTTCTTATAAAGAGACTGATTAAAGGTAAGGCTATGCTTTGGGATTGATCAGAGGATTAGCGTTATTTCCTGTTCTTTAAGGAAATGAGGAATCCAGAGGGTATTGGAGACTGTCCGAGTCTACTGGTGTTTTTCCCTACTTGAGAATGCCTTCGAGACTCAAGGAGATTAGACTGTCCAAGTCTAGAGTTTTGTCTTTTGTACTATGCTTAAAGAAACAATAGTAGTACGTTCACGGTAGAAAGATCTAGACTCTTTGAAAGACTGTTCTATTAAGATGACTAATTTCTGTTCCTATACCTCTAGAAGGTCGTCGGGACAATTTGTACGAAGCCCAAGAGGAGGCTGGAAACTTTTAGGAAGCCGAGGGACAATTTGTACGAAGCCCAAGAGGAGGCTCTCTTCCCAAAGGAAGAATCCTTATACGAAGCCTAAGAGGAGGATGTGAATACTTCTAAGAAGCCGTAGGGTCCTTGTACAACGCCCAAGAAGAGGCGGGGATGCTTTTAGGAAGCCTGTGGGTCCCCAAACCCCGAGAAATTCAAGACAGGCTATTCACAGAGAATAGATCAAGCCAGGAAAGTCCGAGAATTTGGAAGAAACTCAAGAGATGCCATTCACAGAGAAAAGATCATCTCTGGGGAGTAGACTTTCTTTGACAACTTCTAAAGGTGACAGTTTGAGAAAGGGTTCAAAAAGAATCTGCCTTTCACATCTCCATATTGTTTAACCCCAAGAGGAGGGAAGACTGTATCTGGTAATCCTATGGGGATCTAGTTTTGACTGTATTTAAGAGCGATCAACGGGGCTTTTCCTAGTGCTAGACGTAGTTGTCGGGGAAACTCTAAATATCTATACTAGTATTACACAGTTGATATGAGTTTATGAAAGAAGACTTACAGTGAAACAACCCCACAATACAGTTATATGTATATGAAAGAGGATAAAGAAAACATATAAACACTTACTCAGTTGTAGAGCTTCCATGCTGTTTGGTTAGTTGTTCAACAAAGAAAGATTGAAAACAATAGTATATTCCAAATTAAAGCAGAAAGTATTTTGAAAAGATGTTGGGGCTTACAGCTCAAGGAGAGGCCCAAGGTTTATCAGTGATCGCATTGTCGTTTTGTACAGAGGGACTTATACAAGTGACTAAGGCCCAAGAAAGGTTTTCTGTACAAGGGGATGGGTCTTACACTCTCTCAAGAGGCCCAAGTGTTTAAATAAAAAGAATGGGGCTTACAACACGAGGGTAGGCCCAGATGATTGGTTTTTTTATTGGCGATCGCACCGAGGTTTTCTTTTAACGCAGGGGGACTTATACAATGTATGAGGCCCAAAAAGTTTTGGTTAAAAGGGGATTGGGTCTTACACTCTAATAGAGGCCCAAAAAGTTTATTTTTGTACAAGTGGTGGGGCTTACTGCTCAAGGAGAGGCCCAGGGTCATTTGTTTGAAAATGGCGATCGCGCCGAGATTTTTGAAAACGCGGCGGGTCTTATACAATGCATTGAGACCCAAAATGGTTTGGTTTTCAAAGGGGGTTGGGTCTTACTCTCTAATAGAGGCCCAAGAATAATTTTGAATGGGTCTTATAGCTCGAGGAGAGGCCCAGGGTTTGTTTTTCAATGGACGATGATCGCATCAAACTTTTTGAAATACAACGGGACTTATACAATAAGTGAGGCCCAAAAATAGGTTTGTATTTACAAAGGATTGGGTCGTACACTCTATTAGAGGCCCAAAAGTGTTTGAAATTGTTTGATGAGGGTGAAAATCAAAGAAACCCTAATTTGTTATTCTTTAAAAGTAAATATTTAAAGAAAATCAAATAAAATACCAAATAAGTTTGAATAAACCATTTGTGATTTTTGTTTAAGGTTTGAGAAATGAAGGATTAATCACAAGATGAATTTAAATTCACTTGGTTTTGATTTTCAAAGTAAATATTCACTTTTAAAATGTTTAAAAACATTAAAAAGGAATTTATTCACAAAAATACTAATTATATTAAATAACTAATATAAACTTAATTTTTTTTGTGGAATAAAATATTTTAACATTTTTGTGATTTTTTTGCAAAAAGAACCAATAAAAAATAATTAAAATTGAAAGAGTTATTAATTTTCCAATTAATTAATAAAACATGAAAATATGAGGAAAATAGCAAAAATGTGATAAAACACAAAATGGCATGGGTGGGGTTTGAACCCACGACCTCAAGGTTATAGGGCACACGCCTTACCACTGGGGTGGTGATACATCCATTGCTTGAAGTGAAACCACAAATATACAAGGCTTGCCTTGTTTTTGGCCTGGCCCAAGGCAAGGCAAGGCAAGTTTTGGGTCAGAAACGTGAAGGTCATAACTTTCTCATTTCTCCATGGTTTGAGACAAAATTTATATGCATCTGGCCTAGAATTTCACAAGGAATCCAATGGTGGTGGTATTTTTTTCAGATCATACTCCCTCCTCAAAATCTGATAGTGGTTTTGAAAAAGGCCTATAATTACATTTTCTATGCTACACTTTGATACAGGCATGAGTTACATGATGAATTGGTTCAAACACAACATATATAACATGTATGAGGTGTGTATGATCAGTGGACTTCAAAGCAATGCATATTTTGGAAAGTTCAAGTCATGATGCTTACCTCTTTTTGAGCTTTTGGAGTTTTCTGTGCAATCTGCCAAAATTCTTGTTCCAGAAATGGTTTGATGCTTTGGACACTCTCAAATGATCCCTTAGAAGCTTTGAGGATGGTTGGAATCAGCTGGAACCTGCAAAAACACAAACTGGCCCTTTCTTGCAAAAGGGGTTAAAATGACCAAAATAGCAACTCTCTCAAATGGTGTTCCAGATGGGGGGAACCATTTGGGACAGTTCAAGGATGTTATTTGGAGTGTGTTTGAGCTTTTATCTGGTTTGGAAAGTGACTGAATCAAGACATGGCTTGAAAAATGCACAAAAGGCCTATTTTGAGGTTTTGAGAGGTGACTTTGTGATTTTGGTGTTACAGGTCACTTTTGATAGTTTGGATCACCTACATATGATGTTTATGAGGTGTTAGGATCATGAGTTGTGATGGAAATACTCTCTAACTCAAAAACTCAGAGTTACCTTGCTAAAGAAGGCATTTTGGCCTAAAGAGAGGGATTTTGAGGAAAGCATCTGTTTGATGGCTTTGGTGTACTCAAACTGAGCACAAATGAGCTCTATTTATAGTAGAGCAAGTTTGTTTTGGGATCAATAGTGAATGGCAACTGCAGCAGAGGTTTGGCCAATGGTTGCACTTTGGAATCCAAGTCTCCTATAGCCATTGACTAGAGGTTAGGGCACAGGGCTGTGGTTCCCTTGGTCTTGGATAAGTCTTGACTGAATTCAGTTGCAAATGTGTCAGTCCATGCCACCTTGGTGTATGTATTGAATGCTCCAATCCAAAATTGGAGTCTTGTCCCTCTTTTAGGCAATTCTAGGTTTGGCATGCTACTTCTTGTTTCAAGGACTTTGGAGGCTTGGCTCAGTGTTTGTCCCCTTTAAATTTGATTCTCAGATGTGTCCAAAGTGATGACAAGGCTTAGAATTATCTGATTTTTCCAAATCGAGCAAAAATGCAAAATTCTGCCTAGCCTTGGCAGTTTTCAGCAAGGCATATTGCCATTGTCATATCTCATGGCCCAAGTGGAATTTGGTGATGTTCTTGGCCATTTTGGAAAGCCCTCATATGATACAACAACTGTTTGATCATATTTGGTTTTGATACCTTTTGGATCCAAGTGAAAAATCCCCCTACATTTGGAAAAAAGTGAAGGCAGATTCTGACTTAGTGAAAATTTCACTAAGTGTTGGAAAAAAGTGACATTTTCACTTTTTGTGATTTTGATCATTCCATAACTCAAAATCCATGATGAATTTGGAAGGAGGTCAGTTCTAAGATTTTGTAGAGGGTAATAAGAGCTACAAATCTAGGTTTGGATGGGGAAAAATGGCCTCGTGGTTTAGGAGTTATGATCCTCCAAAGTTGGTACCCTTGCCACTTTGTTCATAACTTAGAAAATTTTCTAAGTTTTTATGGTTACCCCTTTTACAAGCTATCCAACTTTTCTTATTTTTTCTTGATGAATGATGATTCAAATCATACATTAACATAATTTTAGGGTTAAAAAACCATTTTTGTGAAAAATCTCAAAAAGTTAAAGTAGACTTTTGTGCATAGTTGACTTTTTGTCAGATGAATTCCAAACTGTGCGATCCTCCATGAAATCAAGTCCTTGACCTAAATCAAACTTGATGGATTGATTTCATAGGTGTTATAGGGTGTATTGAATCATGTCCTAGGGTTTGGGAGCATGTCCTGGTCAAAAGTCAAAGCTACAGTTGACTTTTCTCGCGAAACCCTAATTGTGGTACTGATGAAATTGAGACTTGCTGCTTAAGCTTCCTGGATCAATCCATTGTTACAAATGGATCAATGTGGTATGTTGGAGACCCTCAAATCATGTCTTGAGGTCTTGGCTCATGATTTGTCCCAAAAGTCAACTTAGGGGTGAATTAGGTCAAGAAACCCTAATCCTGATTTTTGATGTATGCATCCCCTGAGGTCAAATTGACTTGATGCTTGGGCCCATGAGGTTCCATGGAGTATTTTAGGATATGCTTTGAAGCATTGGCTCATGCCCAGAGGAAAATTTCCATCTGGAGGCCCTGGTCGACCAACCCTAATTTTGTGACCCTGGCGATCTTGAGGTTTGATCCACCTGGAAGGGAGCAGCCTTTTGCTTAATCCTTAAAGTGGGAGTCCTCTTGATCCATTGTAGATGTTTGGGAAGTTAGACAAGTTGAATATCATGTCATTTCTTGATGGATCCTTTGTCTAAGAACTCTGAGAGGGCTTGAAACCCTAATTTTGACTGTAGTAAGTGTTCACCCATCTTTGGGGAGATTGATGAGGCAAGATGGTTCATCCATATTGTGATGATGATTTGCACAATGATGGGAAATCTTAGTGGTCAAAATTTGGGGTATGACAGATGCCCCTATTTAATCTTCTTGGACTCGAAGGTGTGAATGGCGAAGGTATTCGGGCATTCAGGGTGCAAGAGGATTAAATATCGGAATACCCGAAATTTTGATGGTGATTATGAATGGTAGCTTACACATTCATCCTCTTTTGTTAAGTAATGATGCTTAGAAAAGGTAAAAAATTCCCCTCGATCCTGGTTTCCTACAAAGGAACTTGTCTTAGTTTCCGATGTAAACTTCCCCTCGATCCTGGTTTCCTACCAAGGAACTGGTCTAAGTTTCTGAAGTAAACTTCCCCTCGATCCTGGTTTCCTACCAAGGAACTGGACTTAGTTTCTGATGTAAACTTCCCTTCGATCCTGGTTTTCTACCAAGGAACTGGTCTTAGTTTCTGATGTAAACTTCCCCTCGATCCTGGTTTTCTACCAAGGAACTGGTCTAAGTTTCTGAAGTAAACTTCCCCTCGATCCTGGTTTCCTACCAAGGAACTGGTCTTAGTTTCTTTTGTCAATAAACTTTCTTGACAAGGGACGCTATTCATAGTGGTTTCCTCAAACTTCTCGCCGAATTTTCCTGGGGAGATGCCATTTGATAAAAAATTTTTGATGTCAAACTCGCTGGGGAACTCATTTGTCTGAGTTGTAGAGGTGTACAAACTTCTCTGTTTGGAGACGCCATTTGCCGACTCTACTGGGGAAAACGAGTCTCTTGAGAGACTGCTTTCACGCTTGGGGATATTACATCATACTTTTCTCGGGATCTTCCCGGAGAAACGCCATATGATGTGATCTAATTTTGAGGTGCTGATGACCTTTTCATCAGCGGTTTTTTTTGGAGAAAAACTGTTGTATTGCCGAATCTCTGCTTAAGAGGCTTCCTCTAGGGATTTTCCTTAATCCGGTAAAGCGAAAATATCATCTTCAATGGCGAAGAGTGACATCGGTTGAAGGTTCTCTGGTCTTTCAGAGGTTCAAGTTATCAAAGTGGTCAAGGGCCAATTTTGATTCAGAAATAAACTGGAGGAGAGAGATTGTTCATACGCAACCTTTCCTGACGAGGAAAGAACTTGACAACTCGATTGAGAAGACTGTCACCACTATGGGACAAGACTGACTGGAGTGATAGTGATGCAATGTGAATGTAAATCAATAATGCATGATGTATGTATGTATATGCTGACAAAACTGACGCGACATACAAACTAACAGTTGAACACGACTGGATACTCGGCCACAGTGGCGCATGTAGAAATATCGCTGGTTCAAGATAGCAATTCTGCCTTGCTTAGGAGAAACGGTCCATGTTGGGAGCGACGCTGGTCGGGCTTAGGAGATGAGAACTCGGCCGAAGAGGTCAGATGGAGCATTCGCATCTGACATAGTTGATCCTTCATTCAGGCATACTAGTTTAGAAGGAGTACTTTGATTCTGCACTTTGAGGCTCGAACACCTTTGTAGAAGCAATCGATGTTCTTTCGATGTTCAACAGTCAAAAGAATTGCCATCTTTATTTTAAAAGCAGAACAATTTTAACAAGTAAATTCATTTTTGTTTCGTTTCAAGAATTGTTGATCATGTTAAAACGTCATTCTGTAAAGCTAAAACAAATAAGAATTGCAAACAAAAACACTAGGATTCAAATTTTATTGATAGGATGGAAATCAGCCAAATGCGTGATTCCATAGAGTATTTACAAAGTTTAGCAAATGGTAATTTATAGGGAAAAGGGCTATGTTGAAACATAACGACCACTATCCTTCTACCAACGTTGAATTCGGGGCATCCTGAGCTTCTGTCGAAGATGATCGTGACTGGAGTTTCTGATGGATGGCATGACTGCTGAGGAGTTGAACTGATTGGACGTAGTTACTTGCCATTATCCCTAACTTTTGCCTAGATTGGACTTTAAGATTTCCAATCCACTGGGATGATTTTTTGACTTTGTCTCTAATTTTTACCTGGACCGCCCTTTCGGGTTTTCAATCCACCGAGACGTTTTTTTTTTAGTTTAGGCAAAGTATTTCTTGACTACATCAACATTTGGGGGGTAGGCAAATTCCTCTCCTTCCATGGTTGCAAGTCTCACGACACCGCCTGAGAAAGCTTTCTTGACCACATAGGGGCCGTCATAATTCAGAGTCCTTTTGCCCCGAGAGTCAGTGAGAAATGATTGTATCTTCTTGAGCACAAGGTCTCCTTTTCTGAAGACGCGAGGTCAGACCTTTTTGTCAAATGCCCTCTTCATTCTTTGTCGATACAACTGACTGTGGCATAGTGCCGTGATTCGTTTCTCTTCGATCAGATGTAGTTCATCGTGTCGACTTTGACACCATTCAGTTTCTGTAAGCTTAGCTTCCATCAACACCCTGATTGATGGGATCTCTATGTCAATGGGGAGCACTGCCTCCATGCCATATACTAGAGAGAAAGAGGTTGCCCCTGTTGAAGTGCGGACAGATGTTCGATAACCGTGAAGAGCAAAGGGTAGCATCTCATGCCAATCTTTGTAGGTTACAACCATCTTCTGAACAATCCTCTTGATGTTCTTGTTAGCAGCTTCTACCGCTCCGTTCATCTTTGGTCGGTAGGGATATGTGTTATGGTGTTCGATCTTGAACTCTGCGCACAACTCTTTCATCATCTTATTTTTCAAGTTAGATCCATTATCAGTAATGATCTGGCTCAGAACACCATAACGGCAGATGATATTGTTTTTGATAAATCGGACCACCACTTGTCGGGTTACATTAGCGTATGACGCTGCTTCGACCCACTTGGTGAAGTAATCAATGGCTACCGGGATGAACCGATGTCCGTTTGAAGCCTTAGGCTCAATCAAGCCAATCATGTCGATTCCCCATATGGAAAAAGGCCATGGGGAAGAAAGAACTTTGAGATGCTTTGGCGGTACATGAATTTTGTCGGAGTATATCTGACACTTGTGACACTTCCTCATGTATTTGTAGCAGTCAGATTCCACGGTCAACCAATAGTACCCTGCTCTTAGAATTTTTCTCGCCATTGTGTGTCCATTGGCATGAGTGCCAAAGGATCCTTCGTGAATTTCTTTCATCAGCATGTCTGCTTCTGGTCTGTCTACGCATCGGAGCAAGACTATGTCAAAATTTCTCTTATAGAGAGTATCACCGCTCAGGAAGAAACTGCCTGCCAGCCTTCGGAGGGTTTTCCTGTCCTTCCTTAGTGCCCCAGGTGGGTACTCTTGTTTCTAAAGGAAGCCTTTGATATCGTGATACCAAGGTTTGTCGTCTATGACTGCTTCAATCGTGAAGATGTAAGCGGGCCGTTCAAGGCGCATTATGTCGATCTTAGGTATGTTATTCCATTAACCTACACTAATCATGAAAGAGAGAGTGGCTAATGCATCAGCCATGTGATTCTCCTCACGAGGGATGTGATGAAACTCAATTCTGTTGAAGAAGGGTAGCAACCTTCTCGTGTAATATTTGTAAGGAATCAATCCTGATTGGTATATGTTCCAATCTCCTTTAATCTGATTGATAACCAAAGCTGAGTCGCCATATACGTCCAAGTTTTTGATCCTTAAGTCGATCGCTTCCTCGAGAACCATAATACAAGCTTCGTATTCGGCCTCGTTGTTTGTGCACTTGAACGTAAGTCTGGAAGTGAAAGGAATGTGGGTATCCTGAGGGGTTATGATGATTGCCCCAATTCCTTTTCCGTAATGATTGACAGCTCCGTCAAAGATAAGTCCCCATTGGGAACCTGGTTCTGGCCCTTCACTGGGTAGCGGTTCATTGCAATCTTTCATTTTCAGATACATGACATCTTTGTCTGGGAAGTCAAACCCGATTGATTCCTGATCGTCAATCGGTTGATGAGCCAAATGATCAGCTAAAATACTCCCTTTAACGGCTTTCTGAGCGTGGTACTCAATGTCATATTCTGATAACAACGTCTGCCAACGGGCAATCCTTCCCGTGAGAGCAGGTTTTTCAAAGATATACTTGATTGGATCCATTTATGAGATTAACCAAGTAGTGTGACGAATCATGTACTGGCGAAGACGTTTGGCTGCCCAAGCCAAAGTTCAGCAAGTTTTCTCAAGCATAGTGTACCGAGTCTCGCAGTCGGTGAATTTCTTGCTCAAATAGTAGATGGCAGACTCTTTCCATTTGGTTTCATCTTGTTGGCCAAGCACACAACCCATTGAGTCTTCCAAGACTGTGAGGTAGATGATCAGTGGTCTTCCTTCCACTGGAGGTGATAGAATCGGTGGGTTCAACAGGTATTCCTTAATACTGTCGAAGGCGGTTTAGCAATCTTCTGCCCAAACGCAGTCCTGGTTCTTTTTAAGTAATTTGAAAATCGGCGCACATGTCGCAGTCATGAGGAATATGAATCTGGAGATGTAGTTCAAACGTCCCAGGAATCCTCTGACTTTTTTTTTCAGTTTTTGGAGAAGGCATTTCTTGAATGGCCTTGACCTTGTCAGGATCAACCTCAATTCCTTTCTGGCTGACGATGAACCCTAAAAGTTTTCCCGAACGGACACCGAAGGTGCACTTGTTAGGATTCAAGCGGAGTTTGTACTTTCTCAACCGCTCGAATAGCTTTGACAGATGGAACACATGCTCCTCTTCTGTCTTAGATTTTGCAATCATATCATCGACATATACCTCGATTTCTTTGTATATCATGTCATGAAAAAGAGTAGTCATGGCCCTTTGATAGGTCGCCCCGGCGTTCTTCAAACTGAACGACATCACCTTGTAACAAAAGGTACCCCATGGGGTAATGAACGAAGTTTTCTCCATGTCTTTCGGTGCCATTTTGATTTGATTATAGCCCGAGAATCCATCCATGAAGGAGAAAACTTTGAACTTTATTATACTGTCTACCAGCATGTCAATGTGTGGTAAAGGAAAGTCGTCCTTTGGACTAGCCTTGTTTAGATCCCTGTAGTCTACACACATTCTGACCTTTTCGTCATTTTTTGGAACAGGTACGATGTTGGCTAACCATTGAGGATATTCTAATGTGGCGAGGAAACCCGCGTCAATCTGTTTCTGTACCTCCTCTTTGATTTTGATGGCCATGTCCAGGTGAGTCCGTCTCAACCTCTGTTTTACTGGCGGACATTCCGATCTCAACGGTAAATGATGTTCCACGATGCTGGTATCCAACCCTAGCATATCCTGATACGACCAAGCGAATACATCAGGGAATTGTTTGAGAAGCTTTACCAAACCCTCTCTGGCAGTTGGACTGAGCAGTGCCCCAATCCTGATTTCTTTTCTCTCTTTTTCCGAACCTAAGTTTACCATTTCCAACGGCTCTTTATGAGGTTCAATGGACCTTTCCTCCTGTCTGAGTAATCGGGAGATCTCTTCTGGAATTTCGTCGTCATTTTCTTCTTCAGCCCCAAATACCGGGAACTCAAAGTTGGGAGAAGGCATCGGATCGTATGTTTCAACGGGGTTTAAAACAAGCAATCTGCATGACGGTATGATTTGTGTTTAGAAGAGATAGAGGAAATGCAAGAGTGTGTTCAGTGTATTTCTTTGGAAAACTGCTTGTTTTTATTATTTGATTGTTTTTTAGGATTACCATTTTCTGGAAAAGCAAAAAGAGAAAACAACAATAAATGCGGAAATTACAGAACGACGTTATTTTATTAATGAACAAGTCGATTCTTGAAACTACAACCCTATAAAACAAAGCTCTGTCGCTTTGGGCGAAGCGAAGAGGGAAATTTACAGAAAGTGAGCCCTATCAAAACATATGTTTCCCCTGGGCAAGGTGAAAGGTTAAAGACGACAATTACTTTGACTTATGAATAATCTTCGGAACATCGACAACAACCCATTCGCGGCAAACTCCTCGGTGAATCACAAAGTCTGGCACCTTCCTTGATTTGTCTTCAGAAATAATGCTAATTTCTGGTGGAGCAGGATCATTGGATTCGGTCTCCCACGCAGAGTTGTCGTAGGAGGATTCCTCTGTTGCATTTTGCATAGTATTTGTGCTCTCGGGTAGATCTCCCCATCCAGTTGGCTGGATGTCTTCGAGCCTGATACGAGATCTTTCAGGAGCAGTGTACTTGACCATATAGTCGTATTTCCTACTTGGTTGTCCCAGGGTGTCCCACACTTCTGTGGAACTGGATGAGTCATCCCTCTCGATGACGTTGACCTCGGGAAAAGCATAGTTAATGAATTCAAGTCCTGCAAACATTGCAAATTCATCATCGTACTGGACGTTTTCTGAATGACCTGATTGTTGATCCCATGACATGGTGGGGACGCAGGTATTCATTTCAATGATGCTCAGCTGATTTTCATTGATCGGCTGATTTCCTTGCCCCAAGTCTCCTGGATACGGCTGCCACATTGGCAGGCCATCCATCGGGCCATAATAGTTGTGGTCAAATTTGTCCTTCATCAGAGTGTCCTCCTCTAATGAGTTTGGTGGAGCACGACATCCTTCCGAATCACAATCTCCATATATCATTTCGACGTCTGATCTGGGTATAAATCTCAGACTCTGTGTGGGATAGAAAAATGGCGTAGTGTCATACCCCAAATTTTGACCACTAAGATTTCCCATCACTGTGTCAATCATCATCACAATATAGATGAACCATCATGCCTCATTAAATGCCTCAAGGGTTGTTGAGCATTCACTACAATCAAAATTAGGGTTTTAAGCCCTCTCAGAGCTTTAGACAAAGGATCAATCAAGGAATGACTTGATCTTCAACTTGTCTAGCCTCTAAAATATCCACAATGGATCAAAAGGACTCCCACTTCAAGGATTAAGCACAAGGCTGCTCCCTTCTAGGTGGATCAAGTCTCAAGATCGACAGTGTCACCAAATTAGGGTTTTGGTCGACCAGGGCCTCCAGATGGAAATTTTTCATCTGGGCACAAGCCAATGATCCAAAACATAACCTAATATACTCCATGGAACCTCATGGACCCAATCATCAAGTCAATTTGACCTCAGGGGATGCATTCATAAAAAATCAGGAATTAGGGTTTCTTGACCTAATTCACCCCTAAGTTGACTTTTGGGACAAATCATGATCCAAGACCTCAAGACATGATTTGAGGGTCTCTAATATACTATATTGATCCATTTGCAACAATGGATTAATCCAAGAAGCTTGAGCAACAAGTCTCAATTTCATCTGCACCACAATTAGGGTTTCGCGAGGAAAGTCAACTGTAACTTTGACTTTTGACCAGGACACGCTCCCAAACCCTAAGACATGATTCAATATACCCTATGACACCCATGGAACATGTCCATCAAGTTTGATTTAGGTCAAGGACATGATTTCCTGAAGAATTGCACAGTTTGGAATTCATCTGATAAAAAGTCAACTGTGCACAAAAGTCAACTTTGACTTTTTGAGATTTTTCACCAAAATGGATTTTTAACCCTAAAATGATGTTAATGTATGATTTGAATCATCATTCATCAAGAAAAATCAAAGAAAGTGGGATAACTTGTAAAAGGGGTAACCATAAAAACTTAGAAAAATTTCTAAGTTATGGAAAAAGTGACACTAATGTGCCAACTTTGGAGGACCATAACTCCTAAACCACAAGGCCATTGTTCCCCATTCAAAGTTTGATTTGTAGATCACATTGCCCTCTACAAAAGCTTCATACTGACCTATGTCCAAATTCCTCATGGATTTTGAGTTATGGAGTGATCAAAATCAAGAAAAGTCACTTTGTTCCAACACTTGGTGAAAATTTCACTAAGTCAGAATCTGCCTTTACTTTTTTCCAAATGTAGGGGGATTTTTCACTTGGATTCAAAAGATATCAAAACCAAACATGTTCAAACAGTTGTTGTATCATGTAAGGGCTTTCCAAAATGGCCAAGAACATTATCAAATTCAATTTGAGCTATGAGATATGACATTGGCAAGATGCCTTGCTGAAATCTGCCAAGGCAAGGCAGATTTTTGCACTTTTGGTCGATTTGCCAAAATCAGCCAATTCCAAGCCTTGTCATCACTTTGGACACATATGAGGATTGAATCTAAAGGGGACAATCACTGAGCCAAGCCTCCAAAGTCTTTGGAACAAGAAATAGCATGTTGAACCTATAATTTCCAAAATAGGGACAAGACTCCAATTTTGGATTGGAGCATTCAATGGAAGCATCAAGGTGGCATGGACTGAGCCATTCTCAACTGAATTCAGTCAAGACTTATCCAAGACCAAGGGAACCAGCATCCTGTGCCCTAACCTCTAGTCAATGGCTAGAGGAGACTTGGATTTTCATTTGCCAACATTGGCCAAACCTACTCAGCAGTTGCCATTCACTATTCCTTGCAAAAAAAACTTGCTCTACTATAAATAGAGCTCAATTGTGATCAGTTTGAGTACACCAAAGCCATCAAACAGATGCTTTCCTCAAAATCTCTTCTTTCACTCCAATTGTGCCTTCTAAGGCAAGTCACTATCGGGTTTTGAGTTTGAGAGATTTTCCAATCAAACCAATCACACACACACCTCATATACATCACATATGAGCTGATCAAACACTTAAACAACAACTGGAACACTGATTTCTCAGAATCACCAGTCAATTGCTCAAGGTTTTAACCAAGTTGCAATTGAGATGCCATGAAGTGATCCAACCAGTTTCAATCAAGTCCAAGCATTCAAACACACTCCATAGGGTGTAGGGAAGCTGTATAGATCATCACAACTCATCTGTAACACCTCCAACTCAAAAATCAATTTGCTCTTGCTGTCACGACCTAGAGGTAAGCCTAAACTTGGTCATCTCTCAATCCATGCAATTTTTGCTGCACAATAATTTGGCCATAAGTTCATAATCATGCATGGAATGTTTCCCCTCAATTAATTGCATTATTTGAATCGTGTATCAAAAATCCCAGCCTTCATGCAGAATCTAGGGTTCTTGAGGATTGTTCATGATTTCTTGTTTTATGTTTAATTTAAATGAAATTAATTGTCATAGACATGATCGTGAGGTTGAAACGAGTTGATTGGTATGTGGATTGCATGATATAATTAAGTATTCAGTGAAATTGGATAGAAAATGAAAATCTGAGAAACTCAGAACACGCGCGTGTTCTTGCCCTTGTTCTTGGCACCATTTTCCAACATTTGAATATTTGAATTTTGTGATTTTTATTTAATTGATTCAAAAATTAATTTCTCTCTGAGTTTTAATGATTTTGAGTTGATTATTTTTTTAATAATTCACAAAAATGTTGAAATATTTTATTTTTCCAAAAAATCCCAAAAATATTATTTATTTCATATAATTGATATTTTTGTAAAGAATTAATATTTTAATTGTTTTTGACATTTAAAATATTTTTTCCCTCTTGATTTTGTAAAGATTAATGACTTCTAATTATTTTATAGGTCAATACTTGATTTTTGAAGCATTAATCCAAGATCATAATTTGTTTCCCACATGTTAAACAATTTTTGATCATTTTAATTAAATTTTTATTCAATTAAAATACATTTTGGAAATAAATTAGGGTTTTTGATTAATTCAACCCTCACAAATCATTTTCAAAAAACTTTTGGGCCTCTATTAGAGTGTAAGACCCAACCCACTTGTACAGAAATATTTTGGGCCTCACTTATTGTATAAGTCCCTCTGTACATTTTTAAATTCGGCACGATCGTCGCCAGTTTAAAAATAAACCATCTGGGTCTCTCCTTGAGCTATAAGACCCATTCAAAACTTTTTGGGCCTCTAATAGAGTGTCAGACCCAATCCCCTTTTAACCAAAAACAAATTTGGGCCTCACTTATCGTATAAGTCCCTCTGCGTTAAAAGAAAACCTCGGCGCGATCGCCATTTTAAACGGAAAAATCATTTGGGCCTACCCTCGTGTTATAAGCCCCACTCTTTTTCTTTAAAAACTTCTTGGGCCTCTTGAGAGAGTGTAAGACCCATCCCTTTGTATAGAAAACCTTTTTGGGCCACAGTCACTTGTATAAGTCCCTCTGTACAAATTCAACAGTGCAATCACTGGTAAAACCCTAGGCCCCTCCTTGAGCTGTAAGCCCCAAATCTTTCTTTTTCAAAGAACTTTCTCCTTTGATTTTGAATATACTGTTGTTTTCAATCTGTCTTTGTTGAACAACTAACCAAACAGCATGGAAGCTCTACAACCGAGTAAGTGTTTATACGCTTTCATTTACCGCTTTCATATACATATAACTGCATTGTGGGGCTGTTTCGCGGTAAGTCTTCTTTCATAAACTCATATCAACTGTGTAATAATAGTATAGATATTTAGAGTTTCCCCGGCAACTACGTCTAGAGCTAGGTAATGCCGTTTCGTTTATTCGTAGAAATAGTTAAAACTAGATCCCCATAGGATTACCAGACACAGTCTTCCCTCCTCTTGGGGTTAAACAATATGGAGATATGAAAGGCAGCATTCTTGGTGAACCCTTTCATAGACTGTCACTCGTAGAAGTTGTCAAAGAAACTCTACTCCCCAAAGATGATCTCTTCTCCGTGAATTGCATCTCTTGAGTTTCTTCCAAATTCTCGAACTTTCCTGGCTTGATCTATTCCTCGTGAATAGCCTGTCTTGAATTTCTCGGGGTTTGGGGATCCACAGGCTTCTTAAAAGCATTTGTCAAGAAACTCTATTCCCCAGAGATGATCTCTTCTCCGTGAATTGCATCTCTTGAGTTTCTTCCAAATTCTCGAACTTTCCTGGCTTGATATATTCCTTGTGAATAGCCTGTCTTGAATTTCTCGGGGTTTGGGGACCCACGGGCTTCTTAAAAGTATCGCCCTTCGCTTGGGCATCGTACAAGGACCCACCGGCTTCCTAAAAGCATCCCCGCCTCCTCTTGGGCTTAGTACAAGGACCCGTCGGCTTCTTAGAAGTATTCACAGCCTCCTCTTAGGCTTCATATAATGATCTCTTCCTTTGGGAATGATAGCCTCCTCTTGGGCTTAGTACAAGGACCCGTCGGCATCTTAAAAGTTTCCAGCCTCCTCTTGGGCTTCGTACAAATTGTCCCAACGACCTCCTAGAGATATAGGAACAGAAATCAGTCATCTTCATAGAACAATCCTTTCAAAGAGTCTACTACTGTTTCTCAAAGCATAATACAAAAGACGAAACTCTAGACACGGACAGTCTAATCTCCTTGAGTCTCAAAGACATTCTCAAGTGACCCCTTCGTTAAACGGGAAGAAAACCCGTAGACTCGGACAGTCTGAATACCTTTCGGATTTCCCACTTCCTTAAAGAACAGGGAATAACCCTGATCCTCGAATCAAATCCTTGAGTACAGTGTTACTCATATAAGAACTGATTTTCTCTTTAAATCAACATATTGGATCTGTCACTCAACTGAAACAGTGCCATTGCCTCCTCTTGGGCTTTGTACAATGATTCTCCCCAGCGGAGCTAACAATTTTAGCCTCCATCTCGGGCTTCGTACGAGATACCAGAGACTCCCTCGTTGTGTCAATCACCCCTTTCGTCTCCATCTCGGGCTTTGTACGAGATACAAAAACTCTCTTGTTGAGTCAAATAGCCTTCATCTCGGGCTTTATACGAGATACCAAAAGATTCCCTCGTTGAGTCAAAACCTTTTAGCCTCTCTCTCGGGCTTTGTACGAGACACATATTAGCCTCCTCTTAGGCTTTGTATAAGAAAACCACTGGTTGATCCAATCAACCTTTTAGCATCAAATATGTGCCTCGTTCACAGTACACAAACATCAACAACTCCTTCCCCTTCATCTAATTGCTGTAAGCGGCAAGCCTCTAGATCATCTATATCCATGCCACTGTCCCTCTTTTAGCATGAGAAATTCCTAAGGAAAGATAGCATTGCTCTACACTGAGTTAAAGTCTTCTCCTTTAGGTTGGAATCCCCTATAAAGGAAATTATGGCATTGCCGAATTCACATATCCCGGTTAAAGTAATTCTCCTTTATGAACGGTTGTGACAAACAAACCCCTCTTTAGAGATGACAAATTCTCTCTAAAGTTGAGACCTTTCAGCTTCACATCTTGGGCTTTGAATAAGATACAAACTACCTTTAGCTTCACATCTTGGGCATTGAACAAGGCACCAAAACAACCATTTCCTCCCATAGAATAGGAGGAACTACGAACGCTCTGATTTCCTTGTTTCGGTAAACGGGAATACGTAGGCATAAGATTGAAAGAAAAATCTTAGCGAGCACACTAAACAAAAAACCCAAAATCCCATACTTTCATATATCCGTCCTAACATCTTAACCTCCCACCAATTAACCGAACACCACTTTTAAAAAAATAAACCTAATAGAGACCCCGAATCTTTGTAGCATCTGTAAACCAACAGTTTTGACTGTTTAACCTCAGTTTGCAAGCAGGGTTAATTTGAGACATCTATTTCCCTTCCTTCATCAGCTTTAATAGGATAAAAAATGAATCGAGTTGTAGATACCAAAGAGCGATAGCGCTTCGCAACCGCATCCAAAATCGCTCGCTACCGAAAAATGGCGACTCTGCCGGGGATATGGCGATTCTGCTAGGGACGTGTCATTAGGATCTATCTCACCTTTGTATCGAGATCTTGTTCTCTTCCCATCTATTAGGTGGAAACTTTAAAAGTGGCGCCCACCGTGGGGCTCTTCTACCCTTTTTTTTTCTCTTCTCTTGTGTGAAAACCACAGATTGGGGGCTTCCGCCGGGGAACCCATTTTCTGTCAGGAACATAGGATTCATAGCTTTAAAGGTCTAGGATGATTAGGACAAATATATATACTGCTTTTCCTGATTGATATATGTGTTTATTTTTCTGCTAATGGGAATGCGTGTGATGGCGCATGTGGAAAGATTGAGTATACACTTAAGATAGGTGATGGCGACGAGGTCGACCATCAACCTCAGTGGAGGCTTCCCAATGTAACCCATTCCCTCTCACAGGCAATGGGTCGATTGTGAAGTCTGAGAAGCTGAGGAGAAAATTAGTGGTGCAGAGGCTGTTTTTCAAATTAGTGGGTCGATTGTGAAGTCTGTTTTTCAAATTAAACTAAGACTGTGATTGCAAATATCAGAGAAAAGGATTGCGCTAATGGATTACGGTAGAAGGAGAACTCATAAGTACACCTTCAAGGTTCTAAAACTAGAGGATTTGAGAGGTTTGGCGAGAATGATCACAAACCAAGAGGCTTTCAGAGCCAAGTACGGAGGTTTGCTATCTCTGCTAAGAGTCCATGTGATTGAGGGAATCATGGATGCGCTCATTCAGTTATACGATCCAGTTTATCACTGCTTCACATTCCCGGATTACCAGCTCGCACCAACGCTGAAGGAGTATTCTCATCTGATCGATTTACATATCACTGATCGAGCTCCATTTTCTGGACTGGAAGAAATTCCAAAGGATCAGACCATTGCAAGGGCAATTCATTTGGATGAGTCAGAAGTCAGGATTCACATGACCACCAAGGGTGGCATACAAGGTTTGCCAACCCAGTTTCTGACAAAGAAAGCTCTGTACTTCGCTAGTATAGGGAACGTGACTGCTTTTGAAAGCACCTTTGTTTTACTCACCTACGGGTTATTTCTGTTGCCCAACATTAATAACTTCATCGATATCAACTCCATTAAGGTTTTTCTCATTGGAAACCCTGTGCCGACTTTGCTCGCAGATGCGTATCATTCTGTACACTTAGGGAATTTGTACAGACGAGGGGAGATCACATGTTGTGTACCTCTGCTTTACAAATGGTTTATCTCCCATTTGCCTAAGTCTGCTGCTTTTTGGGATCACAAGAGTGCCTTACGTTGGTCGCAGAAGATCATGTCTCTCACCAACTCTGATATAGATTAGTTCAATAGGATTTATGATGGAATCAAGATCATTGACCATTGTGGACACTTCCCCAACATACCCCTTATAAGAACTAAGGGAGGAATCAATTACCATCCAGTTCTCGTTCGTCATCAATTTGGATACCCGATGAGGCACGTCCCATAGAGTGTTCATCTGGAAGGTCTTTTCTTCAAGGAAGGAGAAAATGACAGAGCACTAAAGATGGAAATAGTGCATGCTTGGAAACATGTTCATAAGAAAGGACGAGAGTCTCTAGGAAAACCGGACTGTGTCTCGGTGGAGCCTTATCTCCACTGGGTACAAACTAGAGCTCTCAAGCTAAAGATGCCTTATCCTCATCACAGAGTTCTTCCACCGAGGGAGTCTGTCATGTACTTCATGACTGAGACTGAAAAGCTTCAGGTTACTCTCAACAAAGCTCAAAGGGAGAGGAGGTCTTGGAAGAACAAGTACCAAAACCTCAACGTGGAGTGTATCAAAATACAACAACTGTTGAAAGATAAGGACGCTCTGATTGAGATTTTAGAGCAACATGCTGTGGATAATCAGGATGACCAAAGGAATTTGCTCGCTCCTTTCACTTGGCAAAGGAATGACAACCTGACAACGGCCCAAGAGCCCCGGTCAAAGAAAAGGAAAGTACCAGAGTCAGCACCCGATTTCTCTTCAGAGAGGACTCGGGACCCATTAGCTTAGGTTTCTGTTTCTGCACCTTGTAATCTACTGTATTTTCATTTCCGTAATCCTTTGAATTTCAATAAAAAGGGGTTTCCCCACCATTTAATATTTGCAATCTAATTGTCGAAGTTTATTTTGATTAAACCAAAAAACAATTAATATAATCATTGCATTCATCATTCTCACATCGCGTATTCTTCTTACCTACGAATCTCACGTTTGTGTCTCGGTTCTAGAGTCAAACTGTCTCATTCGTATAATACTCGGGCCAATCGTCAAAAAAAAATGGATGATCTTGAGGAAGAGAACAGAGAGTTGAAAGAAGAGATCGACACTCTGAGAGAAGATATGAGAAAGCTTTGTAACGACATGCAAGCCATGGCAGAAGCTCAGCTACAAAGGACTGTGATCTCGGAGATCACCTCAGCGCCCATAGTGAAGAAGTCTGATCCTAGGTATCAAATGCCGAAAGATCGTCCCTGGGGCATGCCTGCAAACTATATCCCGGAAGGATATGTTCCGCCGATCGTTGAAGATCAGGGAATCGCGACAGATGCCGCTGGTCCTGAAGGTTACAAACTTCGGGAAAGCGAAGATGCCAGGGGCATACTAAAAATTCCTGAAGGTTACAAACTTCGGGAAACGCCAAGATTCACTGCCGTAATCACGGTACCACCCCCTGTGGTGCACACTATCCCGGAAGGACAGACTCCACAGATACCTTCCGGTAAAAAGGAAACTATGTTTGATTGAATGGATGAATTCCAGGAACAGTTCTTGGAAATGCAGAAGGAACTGCAAGCCATTCGCGGTCAGGATCTATTTGGAAAGGACGCCGCAGACCTCTGCTTGGTCCCTAATGTGAAAGTCCCGCACAAGTTCCAAGTGCCTGACTTTGAAAAGTACAAGGGTAACTCTTGCCCTCAGAGCCATCTGGTGATGTACGCTCGACGAATGTCAGCTCAGACTGAGAATCAGGACTTGCTGATTCACTACTTTCAGGATAGTTTAACCGGTGCCGCATTAAAATGGTACATGGGTTTAAACCGTGCTAGGATTAGCACATTCAGAGATCTTGGTACTGCCTTCGTCCAACAATACAAATACAATTTGGACATGGCACCAGACAGAGATCAACTCAGATCAATGTCACAAAAGGACAAGGAAACCTTTAAGGAGTACGCCCAGAGATGGCGTGAAATTTCCGCTCAAATTTTTCCACCTCTTGAGGAAAAAGAGATGACAAAGATCTTCTTAAAGACCTTAAGCTCATTTTACTATGACAGAATGGTCGCCAGTGCGCCCAGTGACTTCACCGAGATGGTGGGCATGGGAGTTCGTCTTGAGGAAGCCATCCGAGAAGGGCGTTTGGCAAAAGACGCTGGATCATCGAGTAGTACAAAACGATACGGTAGTGCTCTCCCTAAGAAAAAAGAGCAGGATATTGGGAATATCTCTCTCGGAAAGCAAAGGCGAAGTTATCAACCAGTAGCAGCTGTAACTCCTGCTATCAGCCCTGCGCCTATTCCTACGTATCAACCTCAGGTTGCGCAGAGCCAACCTAATCAGCAAAGGACACAACAACCTCTTCAGCAGGCTCGTCCTCCATATAACAACAACCGTACAACACGACCATCAGGGTTTGATCCTATACCCATGTTGTACGCAGAACTATTTCCGTTACTACTGGCTAAGGGGCACATCCAGACTAAGTCTCCTCTTACAGTACCGGAAAATCTGCCTTTTTGGTTTAAGGTGGACCAGACATGCCCTTATCATCAAGGAGGATCAGGGCATAACATAGAGAACTGTCTCAATTTCAA
Organism: Lathyrus tuberosus; assembly: GCA_022829125.1. Classification (NCBI taxonomy): domain Eukaryota; kingdom Viridiplantae; phylum Streptophyta; class Magnoliopsida; order Fabales; family Fabaceae; genus Lathyrus; species Lathyrus tuberosus. The sequence goes on from JALAZF010000103.1 coordinate 8,026,016, forward strand.
ATTTGACGTGCAAAAGCTTGTTAGGAGCGGGCTCTTATCTTTCAAAGATACGAATCCCAATGTTCTCACGAACCCGCTGCCTCAACACGAGAAAGCTGCAGTCAACCTGATTGAAAAAGAATTTAACAATGTCTATCAAATTCACGATGTACTCTTATTGAGGACCAATCTGGTCAAGATGCATTGTAGACAGAGTGGATATGGCCATGTGCCACCTTATAATTATCATCAATGTGATGTCTGCTCTAAAAGCAATCAAGGATGTTCGGTAGTGCAATCAGCTCTATAGGAACAGATGGATCTCGGGTGGATCCAAGAGCACCGAGTTCGTGGAGTTAACATGGTCTATACGAATTCCAACGTCATTCAGAACCACGACATCCGTGCGATAAATGTCAACTTGGTGGCAATGCATTCAAGGCAAAGCCAGTATCATAATCTGCCACGACACGATTACAGTTCCTGTCTGACTTGCTCGGTAAAAAAATAGGGATGCTCTTTCATACAAGAGGCCCTCCAGCGTCAGATGGATCTTGGATGGATCCAGGACTACCATGATAGGAACCCTTATCAGATCAACATGGTTCAGATCTTCGATATTCACGTGATGAATACCAACCTGGTAGAGTTACATGCTGAGCAGGTCCGACTCGGATTCTTAATATCACACGACTACCAAAGCTGTAAAGCAAGTTGCGAAAACGATCGAGGTTGTACCCTTGTCCAGGAGGCACTTCAGCACTTGTTAAATCACTGGTGGATGCCAATCTATATAGATGAAGATACTCAGCAGATTAGTATCAGTAACAGGAATCCTACTCGACGTCAAAGTCAGGATGTCCGATCTGTGGAAGCTAACCTAGTGAGGTTACATTGTATTCAAAGTGGGCGTGGCCAGGTGCCACCACACAACTATGAACGTTGTAGTGTCTATTCGGAAAGTAACCAAGGGTGTTACCTTGTGAGAGCAGCTCTTCAGGGTCTGGTGGATCGTGGAGAGATTCGCGCATATCCGGGTTCTGGACCCATCAATTGGTCGCCGAACTACCTTGCCAATCAAGTCGAGGAGGTTGTCACGATCTCTGGTCGTCACCAGACCAGGGATGTTTTTGCCATCATCCCTCTACTTGACAAATCTAGAGCTCCCAACCGGGAACGAATCGAGATTACTTATGATGGTCAGAAAAATCAGAAGGTTCCCATAGTCATCTATCTACCGGGACCACTACCGTATGAATCAGCTAAGGCGATCCCTTACAAATACGGTGCAACAATAGTTGAAAATGGAAAGGAAATTCCATTACCCTCCGTCGTGAATATTGCAGACATCAGTCGTGTAACACGGAGCGGTCGAATCTTCAACCGAGGAGTTGGGGAACCTAACAAGGAAAAGGAACTTCAGACAGAAGCTCCCGGTCCATCAGTCGGTCAATCTAGTAATCCTGACCTTTCGAAAAATAATGATGAGATGCTGAAGCTCATCCAAAGGAGTGAATATAACATTGTTGATCAGCTGTTACAGACTCCTTCAAAGATCTCGGTATTATCACTGTTACTCAATTCAGAAGCCCACAGGGAGGCTTTACAGAAAGTCTCGGAGCAAGCCTTTGTGGAACAGGATGTAACAATCAGACAGTTTGATAGCATTGTCTCTAACATCACTTCCTGCAATAATTTGGGATTTATTGATGAGGAATTACCCGAAGAGGGTCGTCGTCATAACATGGCGCTCAACATTACAGTTAACTGCCAGGACGATGCTTTAGCCAGCGTACTGGTAGACACAAGGTCAGCCCTGAATGTTATGCCGAAGTCCACTTTGATGCAATTATCATTCAAAGGCCCTCCGATGAGAATCAGCAAGGTCGTCGTCAAAGCGTTCGACGGATCCAAAAAAACAGTTATCGGTGAAGTTGATCTTCCCATAACTATCGGTCCTCACACTTTCCAAGTCACTTTCCAGGTCATGGACATCCGGGCAATATACAGTTGTTTATTAGGAAGACCTTGGATACATCAGGCTGGAGCGGTCACTTCGACCCTCCACCAAAAGCTAAAGTTCGTTCAGAACGATCAACTTATCACAGTCTGTGGAGAACAGGCCTTGCTCGTGAGTAACTTATCATTATCTACTTGTGTAGAACCCGAGGAGGTTATTGGGACGCTGTTCCAAGTGCTGTCGGTGGGAAAGGACAATCAATCCCAAGGAGGAACCTCGATTTCCTCATACAAAGATGCTATCAAAGCGGTCGAGAGTACCGATACAACCGGATGGGGACAGCTTGTCATTCCTATTGACAATAAAACAAAGAAGGGTCTTGGTTTTTCTGCAACCTGTACCCAGACAGCTGCCAGCGATGGAAGTCTTCATCCCATTCAGAACTTCTTCCACAGTGAAGGTTTCCTTCACCCAGTCCCTCAAGCAGTCCATGCTATCAATGAGGAAGATCCCTCTGACATAGAGGAAGAGTGGGAGTCCTATCTTAACAAGGACGGTTATATGTCTCAGGACGAAACGCAAACTCCTTTTTGCTTTCCTACAGAGAGTCCGAGATTTATACCCAGGTCAGACATCGAAATGATATACGGGGATTGTGATCCGGAAGGATGCCGTGCTCCGCCAAATTCATTAGAGGAAGACACTCCGATGAAAGACAATTTTGACTACACCTATTATGGCCCAATGGATGGTCTGCCAATGTGGCAACCTTATCCAGGAGACTTGGGGCAAGAGAGTCAGCCAAACAATGAAAATCAGTTGACTGTCATTGAACAGAATACCTGTGTCCCCACCATGTCATGGGATCAACACTCAGGTCATTCAGAAACTACTCAACATGACGATGAATTTGCAACGTTTGCCGGACTGGAATTCATCAACTATGCTTTTCCCGTGGTCAACGTCATCGAGAGGGATGACCCCTCCAGTTCCAGGAAAGTATGGGATACCCTGGGACAACCGAGTGGAAAATACGACTATGTGGTCAAGTACACCGCTCCCGAAAGCTCTCGTATCAGACTCGAAGACATCCATCCAACTGGATGGGGAGATACAGCTGAGAGCACCAATGCTATGCAAAATACAACTGAGGAATCCTCCTACGACAACTCTGCCTGGGAGACAGATTCTAATGAACCTGCTCCACCAGAAATCAGCGTTATTTCTGAAGACAAATCAAGGAAGGTGCCAGATTTTGTGATTCACCGAGGAGTTCGCCGCCAATGGGTTGCCGTCGAGGTTCCTAAGATCGTTCATCAGTCAAAGTAATTGCCGTATTTAACCTTTCACCTTGCCCAGGTGAAACGAATGTTTTGATAGGGCTCGCTTTCTGTAAATTTTCCCTCTTTGCTCCATCCAAAGCGACAGAGTTTTGTTTTATAGGGCTGTAGTTTCAAGGATCGACTTGTTCATTAATAAAATAATGTCGTTCTGTAATTTCCGCATTAATTGCTGTTTTCTTTTCGCTTTTCTCAGAAAATGGTAATCCTAAAAAACAATTAAAAATAAAAACAAGCAGTAAAATAAATACACGGCACACACTCGCATTTTCTCTATCTCTTCTAAACACGAATTATCACGTCATGTAGATTGCTTGTTTTAAGCCCAGTTGAAACATACGATCTGATGCCTTCTCCCGACTTTGAGTTCCCGATATTTGGGGCTGAAGAAGAAGTTGACAACGAAATTCCAGAAGAGATCTCTCGACTACTCAGACAGGAGGAAAGGTCCATTGAACCTCACAAAGAGCCGTTAGAAACGATCAATGTGGGTTCGGAAAAAGAGAGAAAAGAAATCAGGATTGGGGCACTACTCGATCCAACTGCCAGAGAGGGTTTGATAAAGCTTCTCAGAGAATTTCCCGATGTATTCGCTTGGTCCTATCAGGATATGCCAGGGTTGGATACCAACATTGTGGAACATCACTTACCGTTAAGATCGGAATGTCCACCAGTAAAGCAAAGGTTGAGACGGACTCACCCGGACATGACCATCAAAATCAAATAGGAGGTACAGAAACAGATCGACGCAGGTTTCCTCGTTACATCTGAATATCCTCAATGGTTAGCCAACATCGTACTCGTTCCCAAAAAGGATGGAAAGGTCAGAATGTGTGTTGATTACAGGGATCTGAACAAGGCAAGTCCAAAGGACGACTTTCCTTTACCACACATTGACATGCTGGTAGACAGCACAATAAAGTTCAAAATTTTCTCCTTCATGGATGGATTCTCGGGCTATAACCAGATCAAAATGGCGTTGAAAGACATGGAGAAAACTTTGTTCATTACCCCATGGGGTACCTTTTGTTACAAGGTGATGCCGTTTGATTTGAAGAACGCCGGGGGAACCTATCAAAGGGCCACGACTACTCTTTTTCATGACATGATACACAAGGAAATAGAGGTATATGTCGATGACATGATTGCAAAATCTAAGACAGAAGAGGAGAATGTGACCCACCTGTCGAAACTATTCGAGCGTTTGAGGAAGTACAAACTCCGCTTGAATCCCAACAAGTGCACCTTCGGTGTCCGTTCAGGGAAACTCTTAGGGTTCATGGTCAGCCAGAAAGGAATTGAGGTTGATCCTGACAAGGTCAAGGCCATTCGAGAAATGCCTTCTCCGAAAACTAAAAAACAAGTCAGAAGATTCTTGGGACGTTTGAACTACATCTCCAGGTTCATATTCCTTATGACCGCCACGTGTGCGCCGATTTTCAAATTACTCAAAAAGAACCAGGATTGCATTTGGTCAGAAGATTGCCAAACCGCCTTCGACAGTATTAAGGAATACCTGTTGAATCCGCCGATTCTATCACCTCTAGTGGAAGGAAGACCACTGATCATCTACCTCACAGTCCTAGAGGACTCAATGGGATGTGTACTTGGCCAACAAGACGAAACCAAAAGGAAAGAGTCTGCCATTTACTATCTGAGCAAGAAGTTCACCGACTGCGAGACTCGGTAACGATGCTTGAGAAAACTTGTTGCGTTTTGGCTTGGGCAGCCAAACGTCTTCGCTAATACATGATTCGTCACACTACTTGGTTAATCTCCGAAATGGATCCAATCAAGTATGTCTTCGAAAAGCCAGCTCTCACGGGAAGAATTGCCCGTTGGCAGATGTTATTATCAGAATATGACATAGAGTACCACGCTCAGAAAGCCGTTAAAGGAAGTATTATGGCCGATCATTTGGCTCATCAACCGATTAACGATCAAGAATCAATCGGGTTCGACTTCCCAGACGAAGATGTCATGTATCTAAAGATGAAAGACTGCGATGAACCGCTACCAAGTGAAGGTCCAGAACCAGGTTCCCAATGGGGACTTATCTTTGACGGAGCAGTTAATCATTATGGAAACGGAATTGGGGAAATCATTGTTACCCCTCAGGGTACCCACATTCCTTTCACTGCCAGACTTACGTTTAAATGTACGAACAACGAGGCCGAATACGAAGCTTGTATTATGGGTCTCGAAGAAGCGATTGATTTAAGGATCAAAAACTTGGACGTATATGGCGACTCAGCCTTGGTTATCAATTAGATAAAAGGAGATTGTAACACATACCAATCAGGACTGATTCCTTACAAAGACTATGCAAGAAGGTTGTTACCCTTCTTTAATAGAGTCGAGTTTCATCACATCCCTCGTGATGAGAATCACATGGCTGATGCCTTAGCCACTCTCTCTTCTATGATTAGTGTAGGTCAATGGAATGACCTGCCTAAGATCGACATAATGAACCTTGAATGGCCCGCTTACGTCTTCGCGATTGAGGCAGTCATAGACGACAAACCTTGGTATCACGATATCAAATGCTTCCTTCAGAAACAAGAGTACCCATCTGGGGCGTCTAGAAAGGACAGAAAAACCCTCAAAAGACTAGCTGGAAACTTCTTCCTGAGCGGTGATACTCTTTATAAGAGAAATTTTGACTTGGTCTTGCTCCGATGCGTAGACAGACCAGAAGCAGACATGCTTATGAAAGAAATTCACGAAGGGTCCTTTGGCACTCATGCCAATGGACACACAATGGCGAGAAAAATTCTAAGAGCAGGGTACTACTGGTTGACCATGGAATCCGACTGCTACAAGTACATGAGGAGGTGTCACAAGTGTCAGATATACTCCGATAAAATTCATGTACCGCCATCACATCTCAAAGTTCTTTCTTCCCCGTGGCCTTTTTCCATATGGGGAATCGACATGATTGGCTTGATCGAAGCTAAGGCTTCAAACGGACATCGGTTCATCCTGGTAGCCATTGACTATTTCACCAAGTGGGTCGAAGCAGCGTCGTACGCTAATGTAACCCGACAAGTGGTGGTCCGATTTATCAAAAACAATATCATCTGCCGTTATGGTGTTCCGAGTCAGATCATTACAGATAATGGATCTAACTTGAACAACAAGATGATGAAAGAGTTGTGCGTTGAGTTCAAGATCGAACACCATAACTCATCTCCCTACCGACCCAAGATGAACGGAGCGGTAGAAGTGGCTAACAAGAACATCAAGAGGATCGTTCAAAAGATGGTTGTAACCTATAAAGATTGGCACGAGATGCTACCCTTTGCTCTTCACGGTTATCGAACATCTGTCCGCACTTCAACAGGGGCAACCCCTTTCTCTCTAGTATATGGCATGGAGGCAGTTCTCCCCATAGAAGTAGAGATCCCATCAATCCGGGTATTGATGGAAGCTAAGCTTTCAGAAGGTGAATGGTGTCAAAGTCGACATGATGAATTAAACCTGATCGAAGAGAAGCGAATCACAGCGCTATGCCACGGTCAGTTGTATCAGTAGAGAATGAAGAAGGCGTTCGACAAAAAGGTCCGACCTCGCGTCTTCAGAAAAGGAGACCTCGTGCTCAAGAAGATACAATCGTTTCTCACTGACTCTCGGGGTAAATGGACTCCGAATTATGATGGCCCCTATGTGGTCACGAAAGCTTTCTCAAGCGGTGCCTTGAGACTTGCAACCATGGACGGAGAGGAATTTTCCTACCCCACGAATGTTGATGTAGTCAAGAAATACTTCACCTAAAAAAAGTCTCGGTGGATTGAAAATCCGAAAGGGCGGTCCAGGCAAAAGTTAGAGACAAAAAAAAAATCATCCCGATGGATTGGAAATCTTATAGTACAATCCAGGCAAAAGTTAGGGATAATGGCAAGTAACTATGTTCAACAGAGGCAAGTCCCTCAGCAGCAGTTACATCATCCATCGGAGGGAAACTCCAGTCAAGGTCATCTTCGACAGAAGCTCAGGATGTCCCGAATTCAAAGTTGGTAGAAGGATAGTGGTCGTTATGTTTCAACGTAGCCCTTTTCCCTGTAAATTACCATTTTCAAACTTTGTATATACTCTTTGGAATCACGCGTTTGGCTGATCTCCATCTTATCAATAAAATTTGAGCCCTTGTGCTTTTGTTTGTAATTCTTATTTGTTTTAGCTTTACAGAATGGCGTTTTAACATGATTAGCGATTCTTGAAATGAAACAAAAATGAATTTACTTGTTAAAACTTTTTCTGCTTTTAAATTAAAGATGACAATTGCTTTTGACTGTTGAACATCGAAAGAACGTCGATTGCGTCTCCAAAGGCGCTTGAATTTCAAAGTGCAGAATCAAAGTACTCCTTCTAGGCCAGTACGCCTGAACGAAGGATCAGCAGTATGAGATGCGGCTTTCCCATCTGATACCCTCGGCCGAGTTCTTATCTCCTAAGCCCGATCAACGGTATTCCCCGCAAGGACTATTTCTCCTAAGCAAGGTAGAATTGATACTTTTTTTGGACCAAAGGTACTTCTTCGCCCCGCGATGGCCGAGTATCCAGTCGTGTTCACTCGTCAGTCTGTATGTCGCGTCAGTTTTGTCAGCATATATACATACATCATGCATTTGATTTGCATTCATATTCATATTGCATCACTATCACTCTAGTCGGTCTTGTCCCCTAGTGATAACAGTCTTCTCAATCGAGTCGTCAGTTCTTGCCTCGTCAGGAAATGCTGCGTTTGAACAATCTCGCCTCCAGTGTATCTCTGGATTAGAATCGGCACTCGACCACTTTGATAACTTGAACCTCTGAAAAGCCAGAGAAGCTTTCTACAGATGTCACTCTTCGCCATCGAAGATGATATCCTTGCTTTACCGGATTAAAGAAAAATCCCCAGAGAAAGCCTCCTAAGCAGAGATTTGGCAGTACAGCTGCCTTTCTCCGAAAGACCGCTGATGAAAAGGTCATCGGCACCTCAAAATTGGAGCCCATCATATGGCATTTCTCTGGGAAGATCCCGAGAAAAGTATGATGTAAGACCCCAAGCGGAAGTAGTCTCTCAAGAGACTCATTTTACCCAGATAGAGTCGACAAATGGCGTCTCCAACGGAGAAGTTTGTGTACCTCTACAACTCAGACGACTGGATTCCCTAGCAAGTCTGACGTCACTTTTTCCACTCAAATGGCATCTCCCCAGGAAAATTCGGCGAGAAGTTTGAGGAAAACCGCTACAAATAGCATCCCTTGTCAATAAAGTTTATTGACAAAAGAAACTGAGACCAGTTCCTTGGTAGGAAACCAAGAACGAGGGGAAGTTTAAATCAAAAACTGAGACCAGTTCCTTGGTAGGAAACCAGGATCGAGGGGAAGTTTAAATCAGAAACTGAGACCAGCTCCTTGGCTGAAGACCAGGATCGAGGGGAAGTTTACCTTTTCTAAGCATCATCGCTTAGCAAAAGAAGATGAATGCGATCTGCCATTCATAGCCATCAAAATTTCGGGTATTCCGATATTTAATCCTCTTGCACCCCGAATGCCCGAATACCTTCGTCATTCACACCTTCGGGTCGAAGAAGATTAAATAGGGGAATCTGTCATACCCCAAATTTTGACCACTAAGATTTCCCATCATTGTGTCAATCATCATCACAATATGGATGAACCATCATGCCTCATCAAATGCCTCAAGGGTTGTTGAGCATTCACTACAATCAAAATTAGGGTTTTAAGCCCTCTCAGAGCCTTAGACAAAGGATCAGTCAAGGAATGACTTGATCTTCAACTTGTCTAGCCTCTAAAATATCCACAATTGATCAAAAGGACTCCCACTTCAAGGATTAAGCACAAGGCTGCTCCCTTCTAGGTGGATCAAGTCTCAAGATCGACAGTGTCACCAAATTAGGGTTTTGGTCGACCAGGGCCTCCAGATGGAAATTTTTCATCTAGGCACAAGCCAATGATCCAAAACATAACCTAATATACTCCATGAAACCTCATGGACCCAATCATCAAGACAATTTGACCTCAGGGGATGCATTCATCAAAAATTAAGAATTAGGGTTTCTTGACCTAATTCACCCCTAAGTTGACTTTTGGGACAAATCATAAGCCAAGACATCAAGACATGATTTGAGGGTCTCTAATATACTATATTGATCCATTTGCAACAATGGATTAATCCAAGAAGCTTGAGCAACAAGTCTCAATTTCATCTGCACCACAATTAGGGTTTCGCGAGGAAAGTCAACTGTAACTTTGACTTTTGACCAGGACATGCTCCCAAACCCTAAGACATGATTCAATATACCCTATGACACCCATGGAACATGTCCATCAAGTTTGATTTAGGTCAAGGACATGATTTCCTGAAGAATTGCACAGTTTGGAATTCATCTGATAAAAAGTCAACTGTGCACAAAAGTCAACTTTGACTTTTTGAGATTTTTCACCAAAATGGATTTTTAACCCTAAAATGATGTTAATGTATGATTTCAATCATCATTCATCAAGAAAAATCAAAGAAAGTGGGATAACTTGTAAAAGGGGTAACCATAAAAACTTAGAAAAATTTCTAAGTTATGGAAAAAGTGACACTAATGTGCCAACTTTGGAGGACCATAACTCCTAAACCACATGACCATTGTTCCCCATTCAAAGCTTGATTTGTAGATCACATTGCCCTCTACAAAAGCTTCATACTGACCTATGTCCAAATTCCTCATGGATTTTGAGTTATGGAGTGATCAAAATCAAGAAAAGTAACTTTGTTCCAACACTTAGTGAAAATTTCACTAAGTCAGAATCTGCCTTTACTTTTTTCCAAATGTAGGGGGATTTTTCACTTGGATTCAAAAGAGATCAAAACCAAACATGTTCAAACAGTTGTTGTATCATGTAAGGGCTTTCCAAAATGGCCAAGAACATTACCAAATTCAATTTGAGCTATTAGATATGACATTGGCAAGATGCCTTGCTGAAATCTGCCAAGGCAAGGCAGATTTTTGCACTTTTGGTCGATTTACCAAAATCAGCCAATTCCAAGCCTTGTCATCACTTTGGACACATCTGAGGATTGAATCTAAAGGGGACAATCACTGAGCGAAGCCTCCAAAGTCTTTGGAACAAGAAATAGCATGTTGAACCTAGAATTGCCAAAATAGGGACAAGACTCCAATTTTGGATTGGAGCATTCAATGGAAGCATCAAGGTGGCATGGACTAAGCCATTCTCAACTGAATTCAGTCAAGACTTATCCAAGACCAAGGGAACCAGTAGCCTGTGCCCTAACCTCTAGTCAATGGCTAGAGGAGACTTGGATTTTCATTTGCCAACATTGGCCAAACCTACTCAGCAGTTGCCATTCACTATTCCTTGCAAAACAAACTTTCTCTACTATAAATAGAGCTCAATTGTGATCAGTTTGAGTACACCAAAGCCATCAAACAGATGCTTTCCTAAAAATCTCTTCTTTCACACCAATTGTGCCTTCTAAGGCAAGTCACTATCGGGTTTTGAGTTTGAGAGCTTTTCCAATCAAACCAATCACACACACACACCTCATATACATCACACATGAGCTGATCAAACACTTAAACAACAACTGGAACACTGATTTCTCAGAATCACCAGTCAATTGCTCAAGGTTTTAACCAAGTTGCAGTTGAGATGCCATGAAGTGATCCAGCCAGTTTCAATCAAGTCCAAGCATTCAAACACACTCCATAGGGTGTAGGGAAGCTTTTCAGATCATCACAACTCATCTGTAACACCTCCAACTCAGAAATCAATTTGCTCTTCCTGTCACGACCTAGAGGTAAGCCTAAACTTGGTCATCTCTCAATCCATGCAATTTTTGCTGCACAATAATTTGGCCATATGTTCATAATCATGCATGGAATGTTTCCCCTCAATTAATTGCATTGTTTGAATCGTGTATCAAAAATCCCAGCCTTCATGCAGAATCTAGGGTTCTTGAGGATTGTTCATGATTTCTTGTTTTATGTTTAATTTAAATGAAATTAATTGTCATAGACATGATCGTGAGGTTGAAACGAGTTGATTGGTATGTGGATTGCATGATATGATTAAGTATTCAGTGAGATTGGATAGAAAATGCAAATCTGGGAAACGCGTGTTCTTGCCCTTGTTCTTGGCGCCATTTTCCAACATTTGAATATTTGAATTTTGTGATTTTTATTTAATTGATTCAAAAATTAATTTCTCTCTGAGTTTTAATGATTTTGAGTTGATTCTTTTTTAAATAATTCACAAAAATGTTGAAATATTTTATTTTTCCAAGAAATCCCAAAAAAATTATTTATTTCATATAATTGATATTTTTGCAAAGAATTAATATTTTAATTGTTTTTGACATTTAAAATATTTTTTCCCTCTTGATTTTGTAAAGATTAATGACTTCTAATTTTTTTGTAGGTCAATGCTTGATTTTTGAAGCATTAATCCAAGATCATAATTTGTTTCCCACATATTAAACAATTTTTGATCATTTTAATTGAATTTTTATTCAATTAAAATACATTTTGGAAATAAATTAGGGTTTTTGATTAATTCAACCCTCACAAATCATTTTCAAAAAAGTTTTGGGCCTCTATTAGAGTGTATGGCCCAACCCACTTGTACAGAAATATTTTGGGCCTAACTTATTGTATATGTCTCTTTGTACATTTTTAAATTCGGCACGATCGTCGCCAGTTCAAAAATAAACCATCTGGGCCTCTCCTTGAGCTATAAGACCCATTCAAAACTTTTTGAGCCTCTAATAGAGTGTAAGACCCAATCCCATTTGAACCAAAAACAATTTTGGGCCTCACTTATGGTATAAGTCCCTCTGCGTTAAAAGAAAACCTCGGCGCGATCGCCATTTTAAACGGAAAAATCATTTGGGCCTTGTAATACCCCAAATTTTGACCACTTAGATTTCCCATCATTGTGAAAATCATCATCACAATATGGATGAATCATCATGCTTCATCAGTCTCCCCAAAGATGGGTGAGCATCTAATACAATCAAAATTAGGGTTTCAAGCCCTCACTGAGTGCTTAGACAAAGGATCAATCAAGAAATGACATGATCTTCAACTTGTCTAATCTCTTAAATATCCACAATGGATAAAAAAGGACTCCCACTTCAAGGATTAAGCACAAGGCTGCTCCCTTCTAGGTGGATCAAGTCTCAAGATCGACAGTGTCACCAAATTAGGGTTTTGGTCGACCAGGGCCTCCAGATGGAAATTTTCATCTGGGCACAAGGCAATGATCCAAAACATGACCTAATATACTTCATGGAACCTCATGAACCCATGCATCAAGTCAATTTTGCCTCAGGGGATGCATTCATCAAAAATCAGGAATTAGGGTTTCTTGACCTAATTCACCCCTAAGTTGACTTTTGGGACAAACCATGAGCCAAGACCTCAAGACATGATTTGAGGGTCTCTAATATACCATATTGATCCATTTGGAACAATGGATTGATCCAAGAAGCTTGAGCAACAAGTCTCAATTTCATCTGCACCACAATTAGGGTTTTAAGAGAAAAGTCAACTGTAACTTTGACTTTTGACCAAGACATGCTCCCAAACCCTAATACATGATTGAATATGCCCTATGACACCCATGGAACATGTCCATCAAGTTTGATTTAGGTCAAGGACATGATTTCCTGAAGAATTGCACAGTTTGGAATTCATCTGATAAAAAGTCAACTGTGCACAAAAGTCAACTTTGACTTTTTGAGATTTTTCACCAAAATGGATTTTTAACCCTAAAATGATGTTAATGTATGATTTGAATCATCATTCATCAAGAAAAATCAAGAAAAGTGGGATAACTTGTAAAAGGGGTAACCATAAAACTTAGAAATTTTTCTAAGTTAAAAATAAAGTGGCAAAGGTACCAACTTTGGAGGACCATAACTCCTAAACCACAAGGCCATTTTTTCTCATCCAAAGATGGATTTGTAGCCCTCATTATCACCTACAAAAACTTCAACTACAAGTCATTCCAATTCATTAAGGATTTTGAGTTATGGAGTGATCAAAGTGGCTGAAAAGTGAAAATGTCACTTTTTCCAACACTTAGTGAAATTTTCACTAAGTCAGATTCTGCCTCACTTTTTGCCAAATGTAGGGGGAGTTTTCACTTGGAATCAAAAGAGATCAAAACAAAACTTGTTCAAACAGTTGTTGTATCATGTAAGAGCTTTCCAAAATGGCCAAGAACATTGCCAAATTCAACCTACACCATAAGATACAACATTGCCAAGTTGCCTTGCTGAAATCTGTCAAGGCAAGGCAGAATTTGCAACTTTGGTCGATTTTCCAAAATCAGCCAAATTCAATTGCTCTTATCCACTTGGACACCTCAGAGGATTGAATCCAAAGGGGACAATCACTGAGCCAAGCCTCCAAAGTCCATGGAACAAGAAATAGCATGTTGAACCTAGAATGGCCAAAATAGGGACAAGACTTCAAATTTGGAATGAGGCATTCAATGGAACCATCAAGGTGGCATGGACTGAGCCATTCTCATCTGAAATCAGTCAAGACTTATCCAAGACCAAGGGGACCAAAGCTCTGTGCCCTAACCTCTAGTCAATGGCTAGAGGAGACTTGGATTTTCATTTGCCAACATTGGCCAAACCTACTTACCAGCTGCCATGCACTATTCCTTGCAAAACAAACTTGCTCTACTATAAATAGAGCTCAATTGTGGTCAGTTTGAGTACACCAAAGCCATCTAACAGATGCTTTCCTCAAAATCTCTTCTTTCACTCCAATTTTGCCTTCTAAGGCAAGTCACTATCGGGTTTTGAGTTTGAGAGCAATTCCAATCAAACCAATCACTCACACACCTCACATACATCACATATGAGCTGATCAAACACTTAGATTACTTCTGAAACATCAATTTCACAAAATCACCAGCTGGTTGCTTAAGGTTTTAACCAAAGTGCAGCTGAGGTACCACAAAATGATCCAGCCAATTTCAATCAAGTCCAACCATCCAAACACAATCCATAGGGTGTAGGGAAGCTGTTCAGATCATCACAACTCATCTGTAACACCTCCAAATCAAAAATCACTTTGAACTTGCTGTCACGACCTAAAGGTAAGCCTAAACTTGGGCATCTCTCAATCTATGCATATTTCCTTGCACAATAATTTGGCCATATGTTCATAATCATGCATGGAATGTTTTCCCTCAATTAATTGCATTGTTTGAATCGTGTATCAAAAATCCTAGCCTTCATGCAGAAATTAGGGTTCTTGAGGTCTCTTCGTGATTTCTTGTTGTATGTTTAATTTAAATGAAATTAAAGTACATAGACATGATCGTGAGGTTGAGACGAGCATAATGATATGTGGTTTGCATGATATGATTACGTATTCATGGAGATTGGATAGAAAATGCAAATCTGAGAAACCAAGAACACGCGCGTGTTCTTCAGCTTGTTCTTGGCGCCATTTTTAGAAATTCAAATATTTGAATTTTGTGATTTTGTTTAATTGATTCAAAAATTAATTTCTCTCTGAGTTTTAATGATTTTGAGTTGATTCTTTTTTTAATAATTCACAAAAATGTTAAAATATTTTATTTTCACAAAAAATCCCAAAAATATTATTTATTTCATATAATTGATATTTTTGCAAAGAATTAATATTTTAATTGTTTTTGACATTTTAAATATTTTTTCTACATTGATTTTGCAACTTTTAATGCTTTCTAATTATTTTGTAGGTCAATACTTAATTGTTGAAGCATTAATCCAAGATCACAATTTGTTTTCCATGTGTTAAATAATTTTTGATCATTTTAATTGAATTTTTATTCAATTAAATACATTTTGAAAAAAAATTAGGGTTTTGGATTAATTCAACCCTCATAAATCATTTTCAAACCTTTTTGGGCCTCTTGAGAGAGTGTAAGACCCATCCCCCCTTGTACAAAAACTTTTTGGGCCTCACTCATTGTATAAGTCCCTCTGTACAAGTAAACGGCGCGATCGTCGCCCGTTTAAAAATAAAAATCATCTGGGCCTCCCTTTGAGCTATAAGACCCATTCAAAACACTTTGGGCCTCTATTAGAGTGTAAGACCCAATCCCCCTTTTAAACAAAACATTTTGGGCTTCACTTATTGTATAAGTCCCTCTGCGTTAAAAGAAAACCTCGGCGCGATCGCCATTTTTTAAACGAAAAATCATTTGGGCCTACCCTCGTGTTATAAGCCCCACTCTTTTCTTTAAACCTTTTTTGGGCCTCTTGAGAGAGTGTAAGACCCATCCCTTTGTACAGAAAACCCTTTTGGGCCCCAGTCACTTGTATAAGTCCCGCTGTACGAAGTCAAACAGTGCGCTCACTGATAAAACCCTGGGCCTCTCCTTGAGCTGTAATCCCCAAATCTTTCTTTTTCAAAGCACTTTCTCCTTTGATTTTGAATATACTGTTGTTTTCAATCTTTCTTTGTTGAACAACTAACCAAACAGCATGGAAGCACTACAACCGAGTAAGTGGTTATCGCTTTCATTTACTGCTTTCATATTATAAACTGTATTGTGGGGCTGCTCACTGTAAGTCTCCTTTCATAAACTCATATCTGCTGTGTAATAATAGTATAGATATTTCGAGTTTCCCCGGCAACTACGTCTAGAACTAGGTAACGCCGTTTCATTTATTCGTAGAAATAGACGCCTAGATCCCCAATAGGAGCACCAGATACAGTCTTCTCTTCGGCTGTCCTCCTTAGGAATCATCAAGAAGCTCTACTCCCTAAGATGAATGTATTCTCCGTGAATGGCATCTTTGAGTTTCTTCCAAATTCTCGAACTTTCCTGACTTGATCTATTCCTTGAGGATAGCTTGCCTTGAATGTCTCGGGGTTTGGGTACCCACTACGGTCATAACCTTGGACCTTAACTAAGGAACCCTCTTTAAAAGCTAAAAGTCGCTGGATAGTAAACCTCGCACGTTTACCAGTGGTTTTTATCTTTAAAAGAGTTATCTCTCCTAACGGAAAGGAGATGATAGACCCAAGGGCTTCTTAAAAGCATCGGCCTCCTCTTGGGCATTATTCAAGGACACTACGGCTTTTTAGAAGTATTCACAGCCTCCTCTTAGGCTTCGTATAATGATCTCTTCCTTCGGGAATGATAGCCTCCTCTTGGGCTTCGTACAAGGACCCGTCGGCTTCTTAAAAGTTTCCAGCCTCCTCTTGGGCTTCGTACAAATTGTCCCGACGACCTCCTAGAGGTATAGGAACAGAACTTAGTCATCTCCATAGAACAGTCCTTTCATAGAGTCTACTACTGTTTCTCAAAGCATAGTACAAAAGAAAAAACTCTAGACTTGGACAGTCTAACTTCCTTGAGTCTCAAAGACATTCTCAAGTGACCCTTTCGTTAAATAGGAAGGAAACCCGCAGACCCGGACAGTCTCAATACCCTTTGGATTTCCCGTTTCCTCAAAGAAAAGGAAATATCCCTGATCCTCAAATCAAATCCCTGAGTACAGTGTTGCTCATATAAGAACTGATTTTCTCTTTTAAAATCAGTATATTGGATCTGTCACTCAACTGAAACAAACCTTTAGCCTCCATCTCGGGCTTCGTACGAGATACAAAAACACTCTCTTGTTGAGTATCAAAGACTCTCTTGTTGAGTCAAACTTTTAGCCTCTATCTCGGGCTTCGTACGAGACACAAAGACTCCCTCGTAGTCAAACAAACAATAGCCTCTATCTCGGGCTTCGTACGAGACACAAAGACTCTATCGTCGGGTCAAAAACTTTTAGCCTCTCTCTCGGGCTTTGTACGAGACACAAAATAGCCTCCTCTTAGGCTTTGTATAATGATTTTTCTAGCGAAAATTAGCCTCCTCTTAGGCTTTTGTATAAGAAAACCACTGGTTGATCCAATCAACCTTTTAGCATCAAAGCTGTGCCTCGTTCATAGTACACAAACATCAACAACTCCTTTCCTTTCATCTAATCGCTGTAAGCGGCATGCCTCTGGATCATCTATATCCATGCCACTGTCCCTCTTTTAGCATGAGAAATTCCTAAGGAAAGATGGCATTGCTCTACACTGAGTTAAAGTCTTCTCCTTCAGGTTAAAACCCTTTCTTCAGAAATTATGGCATTGCTCGGATCCGCGTATCCCAGTTAAAGTAATTCTCCTTCCCCCTCTTTAGAGATGACAAATTCTCTCTAAAGTCGAGGTCTTTCAGCTTCACGTCTTGGGCTTTGAACAAGACACAAATAGACCTTTCAGCTTCACATCTTGGGCTTTGATCAAGATACAAATTACCTTTCGCTTCACGTCTTGGGCTTTGAACAAGACACCAAAAATCAATTTCCTCCCATAGAATAGGAGGAACTACGAACGCTCTGATTTCCCTGTTTCGGTAAATGGGAATACGTAGGCATAAGATCGAAAGAAAAGATCTTAGCGAGCGCAATCAACAAAAAACCCAAATCCCATATCTCCATCAATCAAAAGCAGTATTTCAAAAGAATCAGTCCTAACATCCTAATCCTTGTTCCCCGCCAGAAACCTTCTGCCCAGGTAAAAAAGAAAGAAAACCGTATTGGCGAAAATACAAATAACCAGTACAAAGGCCCCCCACATTGAGAGCATTCGTAACCTAACAGACCGCTGTTTAAACTCAGTATGCAAAGCAGGGTTAATTGGAGACATCTATTTCCCTTCCTTATTCAGCTCACAATAGGATAAAAAATGAATCGACCTGTAGTCAAAGCTCAAACCGCAGAGAGCGACCAGCGCTTAAGAACCGCGTTCAAAATCGCTCGCTACAGGCCTACCCTCGTGTTATAAGCCCCACTCTTTTTCTTTAAAAACTTTTTGGGCCTCTTGAGAGAGTGTAAGACCCATCCCTATGTACAGAAAACCTTTTTGGGCCACAGTCACTTGTATAAGTCCCTCTGTACAAATTCAACAGTGCAATCACTGGTAAAACCCTGGGCCCCTCCTTGAACTGTAAGCCCCAAATCTTTCTTTTTCAAAGCACTTTCTCCTTTGATTTTGAATATACTGTTGTTTTCAATCTATCTTTGTTGAATAACTAACCAAACAACATGGAAGCTCTACAACCGAGTAAGTGTTTATACGCTTTCATTTACCGTTTTCATATACATATAACTGTATTGTGGGGCTGTTTCGCTGTAAGTCTTCTTTCATAAACTCATATCAACTGTGTAATAATAGTATAGATATTTAGAGTTTCCCCGGCAACTACGTCTAGAACTAGGTAACGCCGTTTCGTTTATTCGTAGAAATAGTTAAAACTAGATCCCCATAGGATTACCAGACACAGTCTTCCCTCCTCTTGGGGTTAAACAATATGGAGATATGAAAGGCAGTATTCTCGGTGAACCCTTTCATAGACTGTCACTCTTAGAAGTTGTCAAAGAAACTCTACTCCCCAGAGATGATCTCTTCTCCGTGAATTGCATCTCTTGAGTTTCTTCCAAATTCTCGAACTTTCCTGGCTTCATCTATTCCTCGTGAATAGCCTGCCTTGAATTTCTCGGGGTTTGGGGACCCACAGGCTTCTTAAAAGCATTTGTCAAGAAACTCTATTCCCCAGAGATGATCTCTTCTCCGGGAATTGCATCTCTTGAGTTTCTTCCAAATTCTCGAACTTTCCTGGATTGATCTATTCCTTGTGAATAGTCTGTCTTGAATTTCTCGGGGTTTGGGGACCCACGGGCTTCTTAAAAGCATCCGCCTTCTCTTGGGCATCGTACAAGGACCCACCGGCTTCCTAAAAGCATCCCCGCCTCCTCTTGGGCTTAGTACAAGGACCCGTCGGCTTCTTAGAAGTATTCACAGCCTCCTCTTAGGCTTCGTATAATGATCTCTTCCTCCGGGAATGATAGCCTCCTCTTGGGCTTACTACAAGGACCCGTCGGCTTTTTAAAAGTTTCCAGCCTCCTCTTTGGCTTCGTACAAATTGTCCCGACGACCTCCTAGAGGTATAGGAATAGAAATCAGTCATCTTCATAGAACAGTCCTTTCAAAGAGTCTACTACTATTTCTCAAAGCATAGTACAAAAGATGAAACTCTAGACACGGACAGTCTAATCTCCTTGAGTCTCAAAGACATTCTCAAGTGACCCCTTTGTTAAACGGGAAGAAAACCCGTAGACTCGGACAGTCTCAATACCTTTCGGATTTCCCACTTCCTTAAAGAACAGGGAATAACCCTGATCCTCGAATCAAATCCTTGAGTACAGTGTTAGTCATATAAGAACTGATTTTCTCTTTAAATCAGCATATTGGATCTGTCACTCAACTGAAACAGCGCCATAGCCTCCTCTTGGGCTTTGTACAATGATTCTCCCCAGCGGAGCTAACAATTTTAGCCTCCATCTCGGGCTTCGTACGAGATACCAGAGACTCCCTCGTTGAGTCAATCACCCCTTTTGCCTCCATCTCGGGTTTTGTACGAGATACAAAAACTCTCTTGTTGAGTCAAATAGCCTTCATCTCGGGCTTTATACGAGATACCAAAAGATTCCCTCGTTGAGTCAAAACCTTTTAGCCTCTCTCTCATGCTTTGTATGAGACACATATTAGCCTCCTCTTAGGCTTTGTATAAGAAAACCACTGGTTGATCCAATCAACCTTTTAGCATCAAAGCTGTGCCTCGCTCACAGTGCACAAACATCAACAACTCATTCCCCTTCATCTAATTACTGTAAGCGGCAAGCCTCTGGATCATCTATATCCATGCCACTGTCCCTCTTTTAGCATGAGAAATTCCTAAGGAACGATAGCATTGCTCTACACTGAGTTAAAGTCTTCTCCTTTAGGTTGGAAATCCCCTATAAAGGAAATTATGGCATTGCCGGATTCACATATCCCGGTTAAAGTAATTCTCCTTTATGAACGGTTGTGACAAACAAACCCCTCTTTAGAGATGACAAATTCTCTCTAAAGTTGAGACCTTTCAGCTTCACATCTTGGGCTTTGAACAAGATACAAACTACCTTTAGCTTCACATCTTGGGCTTTGAACAAGACACCAAAACAACCATTTCCTCCCATAGAATAGGAGGAACTATGAACGCTCTGATTTCCCTGTTTCGGTAAACGGGAATACGTAGGCATAAGATTGAAAGAAAAATCTTAGCGAGCACACTAAACAAAAAACCCAAAATCCCATACTTTCATATACCCTTCCTAACATCTTAACCTCCCACCAATTAACCGAACACCACTTTTAAAAAAATAAACCTAATAGAGACCCCGAATCTTTGTAGCATCTGTAAACCAACAGTTTTGACTGTTTAACCTCAGTTTGCAAGCAGAGTTAATTTGAGACATCTATTTCCCTTCCTTCATCAGCTTTAATAGGATAAAAAATGAATCGAGCTGTAGATACCAAAGAGCGATAGCGCTTCGCAACTGCGTCCAAAATAGCTCGCTACACGTAGGCACCTCTTCTTGAGACGTATAACCGTCCTTGTTAAGATAGGACTTCCATTCTTCCTCCGTATTGGATGAATCATCTTTATTGATGGTATGCACTTCTTGAGGCACTGGGTGAAGTAAACCTCCACTGTGGAAGAAGTCTTGAATGGGACGAAGACTTTCATTGCTGGTAGTAGCTGTCTGGGTATAGGTTGCAGAAAAACCAAGACCCTTCTTTGTTTTATTATCAGTAGGAATGACTAGTTGTCCCCATCCTATTGTGTTGGTACTCTCGACCGCTTTGATAGCATCTTTGTATGAGGAAATGGAAGTTCCCTCTTCGGATTGATTGTCCTTGCTCACCGACAGTGCTTGGAACTGAGTTCCAATAACCTCCTCGGGTTCTACACCAGTAGATGATGATAAGTTACTCACGAGCAAGGCTTGTTCTCCACAGACCGTGACGAGCTGGTTATTCTGGACGAACGTTAACTTTTGGTGGAGGGTCGAGGTGACTGCCCCAGCCTGATGTATCCAAGGTCTTCCTAATGAACAACTGTACGTTGCCCGGATGTCCATGACCTGGAAAGCGACTTGGAAAGTGTGAGGACCAATAGTTATGGGAAGGTCGACTTCGCCGATAACCGTTTTTCTGGACCTGTCAAATGCTTTGACGACGACCTCACTGGTTCTCATCGGGGGTCCTTTGAAGGATAATTGCATCAAAGTCGACTTCGGCATAACATTCAGGGCTGACCCTGTGTATACCAGTATGCTGGCTAAAGCATCGCCCTGGAAGCTGACCGTGATATTGAGCGCCATGTTATGACGGCGGCCCTCTTCAGGTAATTCCTCATCACTAAATCCCAAGTTATTGCAGGAAGTGATGTTAGAGACAATGTTATCGAACTGTCTGATTGTTAGATCCTGTTCCACAAAGGCTTGCTCCAAGACTTTCTGTAGAGCCTCCCTGTGCGCTTCTGAACTGAGTAAAAGTGACAGCACAGAGATCTTTGAAGGAGTTTGTAACTGTTGATCAACAATGTTGTATTCACTCCTTTGGATGAGCTTCAACATCTCATCATCGTTTTTCGAAAGGTCGGGATTACTGGATTGACCGACTGGTGGATTGGGAACTTCTGTCTGAGGTTCATTTTCTTTGTTAAGTTCTCTAACTCCTCGGTTGAAGATTCGACCACTCCGTGTTACTCGACTGATGTCTGCAATATTCACGACAGAGGGTAAAGGAATTTCCTTTCCATTCTCGACTGTTGTTGCACCGTATTTGTAAGGGATAACCTTAGTTGATTCATACGGTAATGGTCCCGGTAGATAGATGACTATGGGAGCCTTCTGATTTTTCTGACCATCGTAAGCAATTTCGATTTGTTCCTGGTTGGGAACTCTCGATTCGTCAAGTAGAAGGATGATGGTACAAACATCCCTAGCCCTCTGATGATAAGAGATTACGACAACGTCCTCAATTTGATCAGCGAGGTAGTCCGGTGCCCAGTTGATTGGTCCGGAACCCGGATATGGGCGAATCTCTCTATGATCCACCTGACCCTGAAGAGCTCCTCGCACAAGGTAACATCCTTGGTTACTTTTCGAACAGACTCTACAACATTCATAGTTGTGTGGTGGCACCTGGCCATACCCGCTTTGAATATAATGTAACCTCACTAGGTCAGTTTCCACAGATCGAACGTCCCAACTATGATGCCGAGTAGGGTTCCCGTTGGTAATACTAATTTGCTGGGTGTCTTCATCCATATAGATTGGAAGCCACCAGTGGTTCAACAAGTGCTGAAGGGTTTCCTGGAGAAGGGCACAACCTTGATCATTTTCACAACACGCCCTACAGCTCTGATAATCATGTGATACCAGGAACTCGAGCCGGACCTGTTTAGCATGTAACTCCACCAGGCTGGTATTCATCACCCGAATATCGAAGATTTGAATCATGTTGATCTGATAGGGATTCCTATCATGGTAGTCCTGGATCCATCCAAGATCCATCTGACGCTGGAGGGCCTCTTGTACAAAAGAGCATCCATGTTTGTTTACCGAGCAAGTCAGACAGGAACTGTAATCGTGCCGCGGTAGATTATGATACTGGCTTTGCCTGGAATGCATTGCCACCAAGTTGACATTCATTGCACGGATGTCGTGGTTCTGAATGATGTTAGAATTCATGTAAACCATGTTAACTCCACGAACTCGGTGCTTTTGGATCCATCCGAGATCCATCTGTTCCTGTAGAGCTGATTGCACCACAGAACATCCTCGATTGCTTTTAGAGCAGATATCACACTGGTGATAGTTATGAGGTGGCACATGGCCATATCTACTCTGTCTACAATGCATCTTAACCAGATTGGTCCTTAACAAGAGTACATCATGAATTTGATAGACGTTGTTAGTCTCTCCCTCTATCAAATTGACTGTAGCTTTCTCGTGTTGAGGCAGCGGGTTTGTGAGAACATTAGGATTTGTATCCTTGAAAGATAAGACCCCACTCCTAACAAGCTTTTGCACGTTGGATTTGAAATTGAGACAATTCTCTATGTTATGTCCTGGTCCTCCTTGATGGTAAGGGCAAGTCTGATCCACCTTAAACCAAAAAGGCGGATTTTCCGGTACTGTAAGAGGGGACTTAGTCTGGACATGCCCCTTAGCCAGTAGTAATGGAAATAGTTCTGCGTACAATACGGGTATAGGATCAAATCCTGGTGGCTGCGTTGTACGGTTGTTATGGTATGGAGGACGAGCCTGCTGAAGAGGCTATTGAGTCCTTTGCTGATTAGGTTGGCTCTGCGCAACTTGAGGTTGATACGTAGAAATAGGCGCATGATTGATAGCAGGAGTCACAGCCGCTACAGGTTGATAATATCGCCTTTTCTTTCTGAGAGAGATATTCCCAATATCCTGCTCTTTTTTCTTAGAGAGAGCACTACCGTATCACTTTGTACTACTTGATGATTCAGTGTCTTTGACTAGACGTCCCTCTCGGACGGCTTCCTCAAGACGAACTCCCATACCGACCATCTCGGTGAAGTCACTGGGCGCACTGGCAACCATTCTGTTGTAATAAAATGAGCTTAAGGTCTTTAAGAAGATCTTTGTCATCTCTTTTTCCTCAAGAGGTGGACAAATTTGAGCGGAAATTTCACGCCCTCTCTGAGTGTATTCCTTAAAGGTTTCTTTGTCCTTTTGTGACATTGATCTGAGTTGATCTCTGTTGGGTGCCATGTCCGGATTGTATTTATATTGTTGGACGAAGGCAGTGCCAAGATCTTTGAAAGTGCTAATCGTAGCACGGTTTAAATCCATGTACCATTTTAGTGCGGCACCGGTTAAACTATCCTGAAAGTAGTGAATCAGTAAATCCTGATTCTCTGTCTGAGCTGACATTCGTCGAGCGTACATCACCAAGTGACTCTGAGGGCAAGAGTTACCCTTGTACTTTTCAAAGTCGGGCACCTGGAATTTGTGCGGGACTTTCACATTGGGGACCAAGCAGAGGTCCGCGGCGTCCTTTCCAAATAAATCCTGACCGCAAAGGGCCTGCAGTTCTTTCTGCATTCCTAGGAACTGTTTCTGGAACTCATTCATTTTTTCGAACATGTTGTCGTTTCCACCAGAAGGTATCTGTGGAATCTGTCCTTCCGGGACAGTGTGTACCACGGGTGGTGGTATAGTCATTATGGTCGAGACTCTCGGTGCCTCCCGAAGTTTGTAACCTTCAGGAGTTGCTGTCATGCCCCTGGCATCTTCGCTTTTCTGAAGTTTGTAACCTTCAGGCCCAGCGGTTCCTGCTGTAGTCCCCTGATCCTCATTGATTAACGGGATATATCCTTCTGGGATATAGTTAAGTAGCATGCCCCAGGGACGATCTTTCGGCATTTTGTACCTAGGATCGGACTTTTCCACTATGGGCGTTGAGGTGATCTCCGAGATCACAGTCCTTTGTAGCTGAGCTTCTGCCATGGTTTGCATGTCGTTATGAAGCTTTATCATATCCTCTCTTAGAGCGTCGATCTCTTCTCTCAACTCTCTGTTCTCTTCCTCGAGATCATCCATCTTTTTCTGACTATTGGCCCGAGTATTATACGAATGAGACAGTTTGACTCTAGAACCGAGACACAAATGTGAGATTCGTAGGTAAGAAGAATACGTGACGTGAGAATGATGAATGCAATGATTATATTAATTGTCTTTTTTTTTTAATCAAAATAAACTTTGAAAATTAGATTGCGAATATCAAACAGTGGGGAAACCCCGTTTTATTGAATTCAAAGGATTGCGAAAATAGAAATATAGTAGATTACAAGGTGCGGAAATAGAAACCTAAGCTAAGGGGTCCCGAGTCCTCTCTGGGGAGAAACCGGGTGCTAATTCTGGTACTTTCCTTTTCTTGGACCGGGGCTCTTGGGCCGTTGTCGGGTTGTCATTCCTTTTCCAAGTGAAAGGAACGAGGTAATTCCTTTGGTCATCCTGATTATCCACAACATGTTGCACTAAAATCTCTATCAGAGCATCCTTATCTTTCAGTAGTTGCTGTATTTTGGTACACTCTACATTGAGGGTGCGGTATTTGTTCTTCCAAGACCTCCTCTCCTGTTGAACTTTGTTGAGAGTAACCTGAAGTTTTTCCGTTTCAGTCATGAAGTACATGACAGATTCCCTCGGCGGAAGAACTCCGTGATGAGGATAAGGCATCTTTAGCTTGAGAGCTCTAGTTTGTACCCAGTGGAGATAAGGCTCCACCGAGACACAGTCCAGTTTTCCTAGAGACTCTCGTCCTTTCTTATGAACATGTTTCCAAGCGTGCATTATTTCCATCTTTAGTGCCATGTCATTTTCTCTTTCTTTGAAGAAAAAACCTTCCAGATGAGCATTACGCGGGACATGCCTCATTGGGTATCCAAATTGACGACGAACAAGAACTGGATGGTAATTGATTCCTCCTTTAGTTCCTATGAGGGGTATGTTGGGGAAGTTTCCACAACGGTCAATGATTCTGATCCCGCCATAAATCCTATTGCACCAATCTATGTCAGAGTTGGTAAGAGACATGATTTTCTGCGACCAACGTAAGGCACCCTTATGATCCCAAAAAGTAGCAGACTTAGGCAAATGGGAGATAAATCATTTGTATAACAGGGGTACACAACACGTGATCATCCCTCCGCTGTACAAATTCCCTAAGTGTACAGAATGATACGCGTCCGCGAGCAAGGTTGGCACAGGGTTTCCAATGAGAAAAACCTTAATGGCATTGATATCGACGAAGCTATTAATGTTGGGAAACAGAAATAACTCGTAGGTGAGTAAGACAAAGATGCTTTCAAAAGCAGTCATGTTCCCTATACTAGCAAAGTACAGAGCCTTCTTTGTCAGGAACTGGGCTGGAAAACCTGGAAGCCCACCCTTAGTGGTTATGTGAGTCTTGATTTCTGACTCATCCAAATAGATTGCTCTTGCAATGGTCTGATCCTTTGGAATTTCTTCCAGTCCAGAAAATGGAGCTCGATCAGTAATGTGTAAATTAGTCAGGTGAGAATACTCCTCCAGCGTTGGTGCGAGCTGGTAATTCGGGAATGTGAAATAGCGATAGACCGGATCGTAAAATTGAATGAGTGCCTCCATGATTCCTTCAATCACATGGATTCTTAACAGAGGTAGCAGACCTCCGTACTTGGCTCTGAAAGCTTCAGGGTTAGTGATCATCCTCGCTAATCCTCTCAAATCCTCTAGTTTTGGAACCCTAAAGGTATACTTATGAGTTCTCCTTCTACCGAAGTCCATGAGCGCAATCCTTTTCTCTGACATTTGCAATCATTGTCTTAGTTTAATTTGAAAAAGAGAGACTAGAAGAGAAGTTTTTCTTTGATGTAATGTTTTTTAGATGAATGCATGAATGCAGCACACAAAAACATAGAAAAAACATGGGGACTAAGGGTTGGTGTCATGAAGTCAAGGCTCTACCCCCCCCCCCCCCCAAGGTTTATACTAGTGATTTTTGTACCTGTCTCTCAAAATCATCAGTTCTTGTTGAGAAAACACCAGCGGGCTGGGAACCGTGCTAGGTGATGTTTTTCGAAGAACCATCAGAAGAGGGTAGTATCGCGTGACAACCATTTCCAATAGTTTTTGCACTACTAAAAGAGGTTTTTCCTAGGTGTATACTCAATCTTTCCACATGCGGCATCACACGCATTCCCATTAGCAGAAAAATAAACACAGATATCAATTAGGAAAAGCAGTATATATTTATCCTAAAGTCCTAGACTTTAAAGAGCTATGAATCCTATGTTCCTGACAAAAATGGCTCCCCGGCGGAGTCGCCATTCTGTGGTACCTTCCCAACTTTAAAGGTTTTGACCTAAGATCCTAGTGAAGTCAAAAAGAGTCCTATCCCAGTGAAATCCCCAAAAAGAGAAAGAAAGAAAGAAAAGAAAGGGCCCCACGGTGGGCGCCACTTTTCTGTAGCGAGCAATTTTGGACGTGGTTCTTAAGCACTGTCGCTTTGGGGTTACTACAGGTCGATTCATTTTTTATCCTATTGAGCTGGCTAAGGAAGGGAAATAGATGTCTCCAATTAACCCTGCTTGCATACTGAGTTTAAACAGTAGTCTGTTAGGTTAAGGATGCTATATGGTAATGGGGCCTTTTTCTTCTTACTTTGTTTAGAACGAAACACCGGGAATGTTCATGGGGAGTTTTGTTAGGATGCTAGGACTGATGCTTTTCGATTGATATGTGAAGGTACGGGATTTGGGGCTTTGGATTAGTGTGCTCGCTATGATTTTTCTTTCAATCTTATGCCTACGTATTCCCGTTTACCAAAACAGGGAAATCAGAGCGATCATAGTTCCTCCTATTCTATGGGAGGAAATGGTGTTTTGATGTCTTGTTCAAAGCCCAAGACGTGAAGCTGAAAAGGTGGTTTATATCTTATTTAAAGCCCAAGATGTGAAGCTGAAGGGTTTATTTGTATCTTGTTCGAAGCCCAAGATGTGAAGCTAAAAAGGTGTTGTCTTTAGAGAGAATTTGTCATCTCTAAAGGGGTTCTGTTTGTCACAACTGTTGGGTGACTGACTATAAAGGAGGATTACTTTAACCGGGATATGTGAATCCTAGCAATGCCATAATTTCCTTTATAGGGGGTTTTAACCTGAAGGAGAAGACTTTAACTTAGTGTAGAGCAATGTTATCTTTCCTTAGGAATTTCTCATGCTAAAAGAGGGACAGTGGCGTGGATGTAAATAATCCAGAGGCTCGCCGCTTACAACAATTAGATGAAAGGAGTTGTTGATGTTTGTATCCTGTGAACGAGGCACAATTTTGATGCTAAAAGGTTGATTGACTCAACCGGGGTTTTTCTTATACAAAGCCTAAGAGGAGGCTATTGACCCAACAAGAGGATGCTTTTGTGTCTCGTACGAAGTCCGAGAGGGAGGCTAAAAGGAGTGGACTCAACAAGAGAGTGCTTTTAGACATGTCTTGTATGAAGCCCAAGACGGAGGCTAAAGGTTGACTCAACAAGAGAGTCTTTTATACTCCACAAGAGAGTGATTTTGTATCTCGTACGAAGCCCAAGATGGAGGCTAAAAGAGAGATTGACTCAACAAGAGAGTCTTTTATACTCAACAAGAGAGTGATTTTGTATCTCGTACGAAGCCCGAGAGGGAGGCTAAAAGGAGTGGACTCAACAAGAGAGTGTTTTTAGATGTGTCTTGTATGAAGCCCAAGACGGAGGCTAAAGGTTGACTCAACAAGAGAGTCTTTTATACTCCACAAGAGAGTGATTTTGTATCTCGTACGAAGCCCGAGATGGAGGCTAAAAGAGAGATTGACTCAATAAGAGAGTCTTTTATACTCAACAAGAGAGTGATTTTGTATCTCGTACGAAGCCCGAGATAGAGGCTAAAAGGATAATTGACTCAACAAGAGAGTCTTTTTGTATCTCGTACGAAGCCCGAGATAGAGGCTAAAAGGATTGCTGTTTCAGTTGAGTGACAGGTCCAGTAGGTTGGTTAAAAGAGAAAATCAGTTCTTATAAAGAGACTGATTAAAGGTAAGGCTATGCTTTGGGATTGATCAGAGGATCAGGGTTATTTCCTGTTCTTTAAGGAAATGGGGAATCCAGAGGGTATTGGAGACTGTCCGAGTCTACTGGTGTTTTTCCCTACTTGAGAATGCCTTCGAGACTCAAGGAGATTAGACTGTCCAAGTCTAGAGTTTTGTCTTTTGTACTATGCTTAAAGAAACAGTAGTAGTACGTTCACGGTAGAAAGATCTAGACTCTTTGAAATACTGTTATATTAAGATGACTAATTTCTGTTCCTATACCTCTAGGAGGTCGTCGGGACAATTTGTACGAAGCCCAAGAGGAGGCTGGAAACTTTTAGGAAGCTGAGGGACAATTTGTACGAAGCCCAAGAGGAGGCTCTCTTCACGAAGGAAGAATCCTTATACGAAGCCTAAGAGGAGGCTGTGAATACTTCTAAGAAGCCGTAGGGTCCTTGTACAATGCCCAAGAGAAGGCGGGGATGCTTTTAGGAAGCCTGTGGGTCCCCAAACCCCGAGAAATTCAAGACAGGCTATTCACAGAGA
Organism: Lathyrus tuberosus; assembly: GCA_022829125.1. Taxonomy (NCBI): domain Eukaryota; kingdom Viridiplantae; phylum Streptophyta; class Magnoliopsida; order Fabales; family Fabaceae; genus Lathyrus; species Lathyrus tuberosus. Next base: position 8,055,375 of record JALAZF010000103.1, read on the forward strand.
ATAGATCAAGCCAGGAAAGTTCAAGAATTTGGAAGAAACTCAAGAGATGCCATTCACAGAGAAAAGATCATCTCTGGGGAGTAGAGTTTCTTTGACAACTTCTAAAGGTGACAGTCTGAGAAAGGGTTCAAAAAGAATCTGCCTTTCACATCTCCATATTGTTTAAACCCAAGAGGAGGGAAGACTGTATCTGGTAATCCTATGGGGATCTAGTTTTGACTGTATTTAAGAGCGATCAACGGGGATTTTCCTAGTGCTAGACGTAGTTACCGAGGAAACTCTAAATATCTATACTAGTATTACACAGTTGATATGAGTTTATGAAAGAAGACTTACAGTGAAACAGCCCCACAATACAGTTATATGTATATGAAAGCGGATAAAGAAAGCATATAAACACTTACTCGGTTGTAGAGCTTCCATGCTGTTTGGTTAGTTGTTCAACAAAGAAAGATTGAAAACAACAGTATATTCAAAATTAAAGGAGAAAGTATTTTGAAAAGATGTTGGGGCTTACAGCTCAAGGAGAGGCCCAAGGTTTATCAGTGATCGCATTGTTGTTTTGTACAGAGGGACTTATACAAGTGACTGAGACCTAAGAAAGTTTTTCTGTACAAGGGTATGGGTCTTACACTCTCTCAAGAGGGCCAAGTGCTTAAAGAAAAAGAATGGGGCTTACAACATGAGGGTAGGCCCAGATGATTAGTTTTTTTATTGGCGATCACGCCGAGGTTTTCTTTTAACGCAGGGGGACTTATACAATGTCTGAGGCCCAAAAAGTTTTGGTTAAAAGGGGATTGGGTCTTACACTCTAATAGAGGCCCAAAAAGTTTATTTTTGTACAAGTGGTGGGGCTTACAACTCAAGGAGAGGCCTAGGGTCATTTGTTTGAAAATGGCGATCGCGTCGAGATTTTTGAAAACGCGACGGGTCTTATACAATGCATTGAGACCCAAAATGGTTTGTTTTTCAAAGGGGGTTGGGTCTTACACTGTAATAGAGGCCCAAGAATAATTTTGAATGGGTCTTATAGCTCGAGGAGAGGCCCAGGGTTTGTTTTTCAACGGACGATGATCGCGTCGAACTTTTTGAAATACAACGGGACTTATACAATAAGTGAGGCCCAAAAATAGGTTTGTATTTACAAAGTATTGGGTCTTACACTCTATTAGAGGCCCAAAAGTGTTTGAAATTGTTTGATGAGGGTGAAAATCAAAGAAACCCTAATTTGTTATTCTTTAAAAGTAAATATTTAAAGAAAATCAAATAAAATACTAAATAAGTTTGAATAAACCATTTGTGATTTTTGTTTAAGGTTTAAGAAATGAGGGATTAATCACAAGATGAATTAAAATTCACTTGGTTTTGATTTTCAAAGTAAATATTCACTTTTAAAATGTTTAAAAACATTAAAAAGGAATTTATTCACAAAAATACTAATTATATTAAATAACTAATATAAACTTAATTTTTTTGTGGAATAAAATATTTTAACATTTTTGTGATTTTTTGCAAAAAGAACCAATAAAAAATAATTAAAATTGAAAGAGTTATTAATTTTCCAATTAATTAATAAAACAAGAAAATATGAGGAAAATAGCAAAAATGTGATAAAACACAAAATGGCATGGGTGGGGTTTGAACCCACGACCTCAAGGTTATAGGGCGCGCGCCTTACCACTGGGGTGGTGATACATCTATTGCTTGAAGTGAAACCACAAATATACAAGGCTTGCCTTGTTTTTGGCTTGGCCCAAGGCAAGGCAAGGCAAGTTTTGGGTCAGAAACGTGAAGGTCATAACTTTCTCATTTCTCCATGGTTTGAGACAAAATTTATATGCATCTGGCCTAGAATTTCACAAGGAATCCAATGGTGGTGATATTTTTTTCAGATCATACTCCCTCCTCAAAATCCGATAGTGGTTTTGAAAAAGGCCTATAATTGTATTTTCTATGCTACACTTTGATACATGCATGAATTACATGATGAATTGGTTCAAACACAACATATATTACATGTATGAGGTGTGTATGATCAGTGGACTTCAAAGCAATGCATATTTTGGAAAGTTCAAGTCATGATGCTTACCTCTTTTTGAGCTTTTGGAGTTTTCTGTGCAATTTGCCAAACTTCTTGTTCCAGAAATGGTTTGATGCTTTGGACACTCTTAAATGATCCCTTAGAAGCTTTGAGGATGGTTGGAATCAGCTGGAACCTGCAAAAACACAAACTGGCCCTTTCTTGCAAAAGGGGTTAAAATGACCAAAATAACAACTCTCTCAAATGGTGTTCCAGATGGGGGGAACCATTTGGGACAGCTCAAGGATGTTATTTGGAATGTGTTTGAGGTTTTATCTGGTTTGGAAAGTGACTGAATCAAGACATGGCTTGAAAAATGCACAAAAGGCCTATTTTGAGGTTTTGAGAGGTGACTTTGTGATTTTGGTGTTACAAGTCACTTTTGATAGTTTGGATCACCTACATATGATGTTTATGAGGTGTTAGGATCATGAGTTGTGATGGAAATGATCTCTAACTCAAAAACTCAGAGTTACCTTGCTAAAGAAGGCATTTTGGCCTAAAGAGAGGGATTTTGAGGAAAGCATATGTTTGATGGCTTTGGTGTACTCAAACTGAGCACAAATGAGCTCTATTTATAGTAGAGCAAGTTTGTTTTGGGATCAATAGTGAATGGAAACTGCAGCAGAGGTTTGGCCAATGGTTGCACTTTGGAATCCAAGTCTCCTCTAGCCATTGACTAGAGGTTAGGGCACAGGGCTGTGGTTCCCTTGGTCTTGGATAAGTCTTGACTGAATTCAGTTGTAAATGTGTCAGTCCATGCCACCTTGGTGTATGTATTGAATGCTCCAATCCAAAATTGGAGTCTTGTCCCTCTTTTAGGCAGTTCTAGTTTTGGCATGCTACTTCTTGTTCCAAGGACTTTGGAGGCTTGGCTCAGTGTTTGTCCCCTTTAAATTTGATCCTCAGATGTATCCAAAGTGATGACAAGGCTTGGAATTATCTGATTTTGCCAAATCGAGCAAAAATGCAAAATTCTGCCTAGCCTTGGCAGTTTTCAGCAAGGCATATTGCCATTGTCATATCTCATGGCCCAAGTGGAATTTGGTGATGTTCTTGGCCATTTTGGAAAGCCCTCATATGATACAACAACTGTTTGATCATATTTAGTTTTGATACCTTTTGGATCCAAGTGAAAAATCCCCCTACATTTGGAAAAAAGTGAAGGCAGATTCTGACTTAGTGAAAATTTCACTAAGTGTTGGAAAAAAGTGACATTTTCACTTTTTGTGATTTTGATCATTCCGTAACTCAAAATCCATGATGAATTAGGAAGGAGGTCAGTTCTAAGCTTTTGTATAGGGTAATGAGAGCTAAAAATCTAGCTTTGGATGGGGAAAAATGGCCTTGTGGTTTAGGAGTTATGATCCTCCAAAGTTGGTACCCTTGCCACTTTGTTCATAACTTAGAAAATTTTCTAAGGTTTTATGGTTACCCCTTTTGCAAGCTATCCCACTTTTCTTGATTTTTCTTGATTAATGATTATTCAAATCATACATTAACATCATTTTAGGGTTAAAAACCCATTTTTGTGAAAAATCTCAAAAAGTCAAAGTTGACTTTTGTGCACAGTTGACTTTTTGTCAGATGAATTCCAAACTGTGTGATCCTCTATGAAATCAAGTCCTTGACCTAAATCAAACTTGATGGATTGATTTCATAGGTGTTATAGGGTGTATTGAATCATGTTCTAGGGTTTGGGAGCATGTCCTGGTCAAAAGTCAAAGCTACAGTTGACTTTTCTCGTGAAACCCTAATTGTGGTACTGATGAAATTGAGACTTGTTGCTCAAGCTTCCTGGATCAATCCATTGTTACAAATGAATCAATATGGTATGTTGGAGACCCTAAAATCATGTCTTGAGGTCTTGGCTCATGATTTGTCCCAAAAGTCAACTTAGGGGTGAATTAGGTCAAGAAACCCTAATCCTGATTTTTGATGTATGCATCCCCTGAGGTCAAATTGACTTTATGCTTGGGCCCATGAGGTTCCATGGAGTATTTTAGGATATGCTTTGAAGCATTGGCTCATTCCCAGAGGAAAATTTCCATCTGGAGGCCCTGGTCGACCAACCCTAATTTGGTGACACTGGCGATCTTGAGGTTTGATCCACCTGGAAGGGAGCAGCCTTGTGCTTAATCCTTAAAGTGGGAGTCCTCTTGATCCATTGTAGATGTTTGGGAGGTTAGAAAAGTTGAAGATCATGTCATTTCTTGATGGATCCTTTGTCTAAGAACTCTGAGAGGGCTTAAAACCCTAATTTTGACTGTAGTAAGTGTTCACCCATCTTTGGGGAGACTGATGAGGCAAGATGGTTCATCCATATTGTGATGATGATTTGCACAATGATGGGAAATATTAGTGGTCAAAATTTGGGGTATGACAGAGGGGGAATGATTAGACAAGACCCTGAAAGTAACAATTCTAACCTCTCTTGATCTGATAAGAAGTTACTGTTTAGAAGATTCTGAAGCAACTTATCTCGCAAACAAACAAAAAAGGACAATACACAACGTTATTACATTAGAAACATGTTTCTACTCACTACTGTAATTCAGTTAGTATCTTTCTTGAACATTTAGTTAGAGTTCTGATGTAATTGAATCTAACAGAGAAAACGAAGAAATAAAAGAAAATATTGCTCAATTGTGTTTTCTGAGTTGGATATCTTTTCTCAATTCTCTTCTACTTTAAGAGTTAGAATAGGTGTGCTAGTTGTTGAAATGTTAGTTAGAATTATAATAGAAATGCTCTACTCTAACAAGATGATGATGAATTTATCATCATTCCCTAGAAATATATCTTGAGCTCTCTTAGTTGATTGAAAATATAGAATACAGTCCCCGAATTAAATTGCACAAAATATTATCAGATAAAAATTGCACCAAACCATCAACACAACTTATGCAAATAACTCAATTGGACGTAATTACAATAATGAATACATGTTGAGCAATGGAGGAACAAGGTCAGGTAGCACACAACATATTGAGAGTGTCGTGGATCAACACGATGTGTGAAACAGTAGGAAGTGAGGTTACAACACTTCAATTAGACTAATGTTTATTGACTCTTGAGTTCAGTTCTTTCTGTTAACATACTGAACTGAGTATAAGGCTTCAGTTAGTGAACCGAGTTTAAAGGGCTAGGTTGTTTCACAAACCAACAGGACTGGTTCAGGGCGGTTTAATTAAGTTTTTTTGGTTTATTTTAACTGTCCTAGTTGTGATAACCATGGTTCTAAAAATAATTTCAGTTTTACAATTTTCATTACAATGGAGGTGCCAAAACTATTTCCCTATCGATGACTCAATTCTTACAATATAATACAAGACCAAACCCTGATGCAGCATAAGAACAAAATTTCACATTATCAACAAATCATCTTAAACAATTTGCCAATGTAATTTTATTATAAACTTGCACATTACGATACTTTCTTAGTTATGTGCATCATACTTGAATTACAATAACTGAAATACTTTCTTAGTTATGTGCATTATACTTGCATCATACTTCAATGGCAGACAATATCATTGGCCATATGGCATAAATTAACGTTGAAAAAGACTAATTTCAACAATAACACTAACAACACCAATTTAAATTCCTAATAATACCCCACTTATCTCTTAAAAATCCCAGCAGAAAGATAAAACTAAACCTAAATTAACGTTGAAAAAGACCAAAATATGAACAAACCTTGAAAAATATGAACAGAGGCAGGGGTGGAGAATCAGGAACTCTCAATGTCGATAGAAACTTGTTGAATTATTTTATGGAGCGAATCTTCAATTAATCTCAATGGTTCATCAAACTTCTGTCGAGAAACTTCTGTCGAGCAAAACTTGTTGTATAAAGCGATCACCCTGTCGAGAAACAACGAAAGACAAATGAGAATCATAAAGAAGATGAAAATGACGATAATGAAAAGCAGTAGTATAGGAGTAGTAATGATACTGGAAAATCATAAATGGTGGGAGTGCTGAGTAGGCTTCGTCGTTGCAAATGGAAGAGGGTTTCTCTCCACCGCCAGAGAGAGAGAGAAAAGGAAAAGGGTTTTGAGTTGATGTGAGAAGTGAGGGAACAGTTTTCGCGGAAAAGGAAAAAGGTTAAGAGTTGATGTGAAAATAATTGGCGCTTTTGTCTGTTCATTTTTTTTAATTATCAAAAATTCTTTTTAAATCAGGTTAACTAATCTAAATGGTATTCACTAAAATATGGCAACCGGGAATCCTAGTTTTTTAACTTTTTAAATCAAGTGGAAAGCATATGATTTAAAATGTCTAATTTAAAAAGTGTTTTTTGTACTAGTGTAAAACCAAGGATGTGTAAGTCAAAATATTGTGCGAGAAAAATACCTTGAGCTAGTGATCTTTTGAGATATCTCAGGACACGCAGTGTTGCATGATAATGAGTCTCAATAGATGCAATCATGAATTGACTCAATTGTTGTGTTGCAAAGGAAATACATGGCCTAGTAGTTGTGAGATAAAGAAGTATTCCAACTAGCCTTCTATATGTTGTGATGTTAGTGAATACAAAACTTGAATCTTTATGCAATGTAGTAGATGAATCCAAAGGTGTGGATACTGGTTTACAACCAGTGAGGCATGAATCATTGAGCAAATCCTAGCAATATTTCCTTTGATGTAGAGTAATACCTTTGGAAGGTTATGCTACCTCAATTCCAAGAAAAATTCAATTGACCAAGATCTTTGATGTGAAAGGTTTTGTCTAATATAAGTTTTAGATTTGAAAATTCAGTGAAAGTAGTGCCATTTAGGATTATATCATCCACATATATAAGAAGAGTTGTGAATAATTTAGGAGTAGACTTAGTAAAGAGTGTGTGATCAATATGTTTTTGAGAAAAATCTTGTGTATGAAGAAATGTGGTCAATTTTTCAAATCATTAATGATTGGCTTATTTCAAGCCATACAATGACTTAGTAAGTCCGCATACTTGACATGTTTTAGTAGGAGCCACACATTGAGGTACTTTCACATAAATAGCTTAATGCAAATAACCATGAAGAAATTTACATCTAATTGATGTAAATTCCTTCCATGGATAGAATCTAAAGTAAACAAGACTTTAACTATAGATAGTTTGGCCACAGATGAAAAGGTTTCAAAATAATCCAAACTTTTAACTTGTGGAGCCAGTCTTTCCTTGAACCATTCAATAGAACCATTTGCACGTCTTTTGATATTATAAATTTACTTTCTACCAATAGGTGAAGCATAAGTAGGTAAATTAACAAATTCTCATGTATGGTTAACATCAAGAGCTTCAATTTCTTTGTCCATAGTTGTAGTTCATCTAGAATATCTACTTGTAGCTTGAACGTTTGAAGGCTCAATCTTAGTAGAAAAATACATAATGTAGACTTAGTGGTTGTGTGAAAGCTTTGAGTAAGGGATAAAATTGGTTAGAGGGTATTGACATGTGTTAGAGACATTAGATGCACAAACATAGTCTTTAAGATGTGTAGGTGGGCTAATAACTCTAATGGATTTTATGAGTTCAGGTTGGGAAGGTGAAGAAATGGTATGGACATTGGTTGTGGATGAAAAATCAAATGAAATATGGTTATATTTGTGTCGCTCCCGGGATTTTCATCCAAGTACAAACGCGAAAGTGGCACCGAAACAGAGTCGCCAGCAATGTGTATTTATCCCAAGAGAGTGAAAGGAAACACCGCGTAAACCTGAGAGAAAGGAAAAGCATGGTCTTACGACCAAGAGAACTGGGTTCGGGAGTCGGTTACGCGCGGGGAAGGTATTAGCACCCCCACGCGTCCATCGTACCCGATGGGATCCACGCTTGCTTGTCTCGATCAAAGGGTGTAAAGAAGGGATACTGGAAAAGGAAAAGGAAAAAGAGAGAGAAAAACGAACAAATGTAGGGAAAATAAAAGAAGTGCTCGCATGGGCCCTACCCCACTGCCTACGTATCTCATCGGGAGCATGAGAATCAGAGCGACGTAGTTCCCCTCACAAGGGATGAATTGTTTGTGTTTTTTAGAGAACGGCTTACGTTCTAGCTCAGGTGTTGCAGGCTCGCTGGTCCGAGTGCGTTACCATCTTGCAAGAGAACGAGTAGAAATGCGTTCGTACGCTAAGAGTGAATGAGGTGAGAAAAGAATTCCCGAAGGAAAGACGTTATTGTTTGTTTTTGTCTTTTAGAAAGAAGTGTTTTGTTATTTGTTTGCATATGATAGTGTATCCAAATCTTAGTCCTTGGAATGTGTACCTTCTCACATTCCAAGATGGAATGAGTAAGAAAGTACACTAAATATGAAGAAGACCCCCACACTTAGTTTCAATTGTCAAGGTTCAAACACACTAGCATACTTGTGTTTATTAAGTGTTTTTGTTGATTAAGAAATGAAGAAGTGTTTTTTTTATTTACCTCCAACAAGTATTGCATTTAAGTCCCCCACACAAGATCAAATGTTTAACACATTGACCCAAGATGGGTTGTATGCTATACATTTTAAGATTATAAGAGAAGACCCCTTATAATCTTTTCTTTATGTGAAAGGCCTAAATGCAATAAATGCCTACCTTTATTAGAAGTTTTGAGTTTTCTTTGAGATGAGAAGATGAAAGACTCAAGAGAGGAGAAAGGTAAAAATCTATGTGAACTAAGACTCAATCCTAACTGAAGATTAAAGGGAGTGATCCTAAAGGTTTGTGAGGTTTCAACCTAAAGTCTAAAGAAAGAAAGAATTAAACAATTCACTTCTAAAGTAGAAGATGAATTGTAATTCAAAAAGGGAAAGTAATGAGTTATTAAAAGAAAGCACATAAGTGCTTAACAAAACATAAAATGGAATTGTAAAAGAGAAAGGATAGAAGTTGAATGTGGATTCCTTATCCACACTCAATTGAAACTTACCAAAGCCCCTACATGGTTAGTAAACATGTATAAGAAGTATAAGAAGTAAAAGAACATGTAATGCATCATAAAACTCAAAAGAATTAAATGAGAAACCAAATCCTAGAGCCACAACCAGAATGTACATCATATGGGAACAAATGGTCATTATCAATCAAACTCAAGTGGATAGGCAACAAGCATCCTCCATGACATTAGAACATGATATCATAAGAAAAGGAAGAATGAAAGATGAAAGAGAAAAGAAGAAATATGCACAAATGGAACATGTAATCCATGGATCAGAATTGAAATGAAATGAAAAATGATTCACAAACATCTCACAAGTATTCATGCATGACACATCAAAGCATTTAAGAAGTAATAGAAGAAGTAGAATTGAAATGGAAGTTCAAAAGAAAACACAAGTACAAACACCACATGTTAAAGGTGCACAAGGTTTAAATGAAAGTCAACATGCAAGGATGACATATAATATGTACCAATGACCTATAATGTCAAGTGAATGGTTCACCAAATATGCAAATAATCATGCCATTATGTACAAAAGAAAACATGCAAACATGCACAAAAGATTACAATGATATAACATGTCATAATGCTTTAAATGAAATGCATCAAGCAAAAATCAAATGTCCTCATGAAAATTATGAAAACATGGTGTTGGAGTTCACTAATCAGAGATGAATCACATATCAAAGTAGTATGCAAGAAACCAAGGCAAAATGATGTCAAACAATGCACTTAGGTCACATAGACATATCATACAAAGTAGCACAAAAGTGAACACCACACATGCCATAAAAATGACCTAAAAAATCAAATAAAAATCACTTAACATACCTCAAGATGATAATGACTCAATGCAAAAAGAAGAGCATCAAAACAATTTTTAATGATCAAGAACAAAATTAAACAAGATCATGTACCATATTAAGAATGCACATCAAAGAAATTCAAAGAAAAATATAGAACAGGGGTAAAAAGGTCATAAAATCAGAAAATAAAATCATCAAAAATTTCCTAAATGTTTTAATGATACTCATGAATTTTTGTGGAATTTTATGATGCTATTTGATATTTTTAAAAATTAAAAAGTAAACGTGTATAAAAAATAGAAAAATAAAATGAAATGCAAAGGGAAGGGGAGGTGTGAACATAGCAATTATGCAGTTCAAATTAATTGGGCTTGAAAACATGGGGGTGTGGGTAGCAATCTGATTAGGTCCAAGTCTGTGCAATACACACTAACTATCATGCTCACTCAGTCAACAAAAAAGTCAATCAATTCACACCATTGGATTAAGTCTGGTCAACGTAAGAGTCAAAGTAACCAAAATCAAAGAACATGCGAGTAGGTCCACACTCCCTACCATGTACCACACCACACCACGTTTAAAAATAAAATCAGAAGAACCACGTGAGAGGCACATGTATTTTAATGTGCTGGCGTGTTTTCGTGCGTTGGATCAACAACATCATACGGCTGACATTCATTCTGGCAAGAAACCCTAAAATAATGACCACCGGCCGGAGAGGGACCTCCGGTCACCTTCTCCGGTCAATCACCACCGTCTGCAACTTTCAAACCTCACCAAAATGCACAAAATGTATACCAATCGAAAGCTAAGCTTATGTACATCATGAATATGCTCATAAAAATCACAAAACACACACACATAGCAAGAACAGAGGAAATCAAATCATGCCCTAGGTTTTTGAAACTATGCCTCTAAGAGGCCTATCAACTAGCCGGATTCCACATAGCTTCTAAGAAGCTCAAAACAATAGAAAACAAGTGAAATTTCATAAAAACGAAGGTCGGAGAAGAAACCTGAATTTGAAGTTCTTCAAAGTAACAGAAGACCAGAGATGATCCTCCTATGCTCTTGAGTGGAACAAAATAAATGCCACTGAACTTGAGATCTTGAAGAAAACCACAACGAAAACTCAACTGAACTAAGCTGCCATTGATGAACTGAACCTCTTCTCTTTTGTTCTTGATCAGAAGTGAAACCTTGATGAGGATGAAGATGAAATATGAATGGAGGATGGTGAAAATCGTGTGAAATCAGAGAGAGAGTAGAGAGAATGTGAGGGAGAATTTGAAGTGTTTTGAAGTGAAAAATGAGAGAAATGAAGCTGAATGAAAATGTGAAGTGAGATTTTGTTTTATAGTAGGCTTTAACCACGGTTAAACTGAGTGAGGTTAACTGAGTTAAAGTGGTTATGCTGAGTCCACCCTAACTAACTGAGCCAAGTTAGTTAGGGCGAGTTATCCATGGCTGTGATATGGTGAGGTTAAGCTTATGACAGTTGTGGTGAGGATGAGAGTGAAGCTGGGATGATGAGGTTATGTTATGCAGCATGTCATGGCATTGCTTATGGTACAAGTTTCTCCTTTGAAAACCTTCCTTCACAATGTATGATGGCTGATATGCATAAGTATGGTCATAAGGATGTTTGTTCAAATGAGGAAATAAAGTACATGAAGTGTTTGTGGGATGACTGAACCAAATCGTGTACACAGCCTACTAACATCATTTACTGCATCAGTGATAATTATGGTACTTTGCCAATGAAATTCTCCCTACTTAATGGATGATTTGATGAGTTCTTGGGGTCATTGGAGAGAGGACACATAGTAGAACATGTTTGGTATGAAAAATGAATTGAAATGAGGCTTGAAATAAGTTGCAAAATGACTTATAACATCCACATTTGGAACTGATAGAAGGGCGTGGCAACTGGTTGGTTGACAAGGCATCTTGGCACCTGGATTTTCAGCATGATTACCATGACTTGAGGCCACTATTTCTCCATCATAACTTGATCAGATGAAATTTTGCCCAACATGAACATTGAAGAGGGCATTGCAAGGAACAATATTGATGTTGACAAGTTTTTCATTTGAGGCCTTTAACCATGAGAAAAATAGGCGAATATATGGCACACCAACTGTTTGTTAAAATGACTGCGCGCGTGCCCTGAAAATCTTGGTCATGACCTAGTTTTGAACCTACTTTGCTCAAACTTTGATCAATCATATCTCACTCAATTTTTATCCAATGGAGATGTTCCACACATGGATTTGAAGCTTAAAACAAGATCTTTTGTTGTGGCTGAGTGGAATTTTCATTTGGTGCTTCAATTTTAAATGGCCTTGGTTCAAACTCTGATGCAAAATGGCCAAAACTTGCTATTTTTAGTAACCCTTCCTCTTCCAAAAATGGCAACTTTCCACCTCTTGATTTTTTCATGATTCCTTTGGAGTTTCTTGACCAAATTTTGTACATTGGACATATGTAACATGAATTTCATGATTTTTGGCTCAAAAAGTCAAGAGTTGACTTTTTCCTCTGATTATTTGACTTGGCCCCAAATTTCCTGATTTTTTATCTTTCTTCCAATTGAACCACCTCCAAAACCAATTGAGGGGCAATTCTCCATACACATACACTTAAGGACATGTAGAATACCATGATATCAAGTTTTGTCCAAAAAATCAAAGATAACCTGATTTCACTGTAAACCCTAATTTCAGCCCCTTCTGGTTAGGAGGAAAAAGTGCAGTCTTCAATTTCAAATTCCTCAGAGTATGTTGTGTATCCTCTTAAAGGATGATGATATATGCCATTTGAGGATGATTTTGAATCAATGAGCCATCTCTTTTGAGGATTTTCCTTCAATTTTTGGACTTCTTGCATAGTGTAGGATGTAATGCTTCAATCTCCTATTGAATCTCACCTTCTTGAGGTTGTGGAAGATCAATTGGGATAGTATGAGACATGAGAGACCTCTTGGCTTGCCTAGAGCCAACTTGATTGACCTTTTGTGCTCTGAAGGATCCATTGATTGTCCACCTTCCACCTGATCACATGCCCTGATGGTAAGAAGGATGCTATGCTTCATTTTTCTATGTTAAATGCAATGTAATGTTAATGAGGTGGATATGATATGATAAATGATAATGCCATGCTATGATGACAAAGAGGGAGAGCAAATTTTGGGGTATTACAGCTGCCCCTATTCAAGCGCTGTAGACCTGAATGCCTGAAAGCAATTGCTTTCGGACTTTCAAGGTATATAGTGATTGAATACCAAATATAACCAAAAATTTGCTCTGGATGATGAAGAATAAAAGGGATATAAACCCAACGAGACTGCTGGATTGAATCTTCGATGAAACGTCGGAGAGATCTGTCTTTTGAATGACGCCAGACGACTACTGGCTTGCCACGCTGCTGGTGGACTTTAATAATGTCTTTTATGCAATTCCAGACGACCACTGGCCTGCCACACTACTGGTGGACTTTGCAGCTTCGTGCCACCCGAAGACGGACTTTTGCCAATCCACTGTTGGACTTTTGCCACCCGAAGACGGACTTTTGCCAATCCACTGTTGGACTTTTAGAATATGCCACCCTTAGATGGACCTTTCGCCAATCCACTGTTGGACTTTTAGCTGCTTTGCCACCCGAAGATGGACTTTTGCCAATCCACTGTTGGACTTTTGGAATATGCCACCCTTTGATGGACCTTTCGCCAATCCACTGTTGGACTTTTAGCTGCTTTGCCACCCGAAGATGGACTTTTGCCAATCCACTGTTGGACTTTTGGAATATGCCACCCTTAGATGGACCTTTCGCCAATCCACTGTTGGACTTTTAGCTGCTTTGCCACCCGAAGATGGACTTTTGCCAATCCACTGTTGGACTTTTGGAATATGCCACCCTTAGATGGACCTTTCGCCAATCCACTGTTGGACTTTTGCTAACGTCTTTTAACAATGCCAGACGACTACTGGCTTGCCACACTACGGGTGGACTTTCGCAAAATTCCAATACTGGATTACACTCTGCATCCGTGTCAGACATCTCTGCCGACTTTGCTGAGGAACAAAGACCAATGATTTGACTTTGGAGACTCCTGAAAGGATAACCTCTCCACTGGAGAATGAATGAATAATCCGTCTGCTTCGAATTGTCAAGCTTGCCAAAAATAAATTGGACTTGAAGAATAATAAATCTGCCAGGAATCACTTCATCTGTTGGGGGAATGAATTCTGGTCACAGCGATTCCGCTGGGGATGAGAATTTCTTTGTATGGCGTCTTTCTAGGGGAGAGAAGTCATAAAAACTCTGCTCGGGGATCTGTCCAATCCAAGACCCTTTGTAGGGGTTATCCACCTTCTGACCCGGCTGGGGAAAGGCTGTACCATCCTTGTTGAGGAATAGATTCTGTCGATCTGATAAACCTCTGCGGGGAGAACAACAACTCAGCTAGGAGTTGCTGACAAGATTCGATGCTGACCTCTGTGGGGATACCATGACCAGAGATACGATCTTGCTGGGTATCAGGGCTACTCTGCCAGGGATATGCAAATCCTGGTTAGAACATTCCACTGCAACTTGCTAGGAAAGAGTCCTTAGAGATCTGTTGGGGAAACCCAAAGCAAATCCACAGTATTCTGCTGAAGAATATGACTGTCAAGCTTAGGATAAGTACCACAATGCCCCATGTTAGGCGAGCTTCCCTTTAGACAATTCCGTTAGGGATGACGAGTTTATAACAAACTCTGCTGGCGGAAACTGCTTTGAAACGTCTCGTGCTGGGGAATGCCTTTTGAGAGAATTTTACAGAAGACCAACTGTCCTCAAACTCTACTGGGGATGATCAACACTTCATGCTGGGGAAACAATCATGCCCCATGCTTGGACAAAACAACAATTCGTCCCCGAAGAGGAGGTCATAAGAGGATTTTACAGAAGATCTAGCCTCTTCAAACTCTTGTGACTTCACTGGGGATAATGACCATCAGTTTCGGTGTCGACGAGACCACTCTTTTGGGGAACCTGTGACCGTTATCGACACAGAAAAGCTTGTAGCTGTTGGAAGTACTGTATGAGAGAATCGACTTAATAAGATGCAACGGTACCCAGTTGAACTTAATTCACTGATATCGACCCGTTATGAACAATCGTCGACCGAACGATGAACGCCGATCTCCTTACCCGTAATTGCCCCAGTCTTTTGCGTGGGGTGATTTATTGCTGGTCTTGTGCTTAAAATCATCTGCACCTGCTACCTGCAACAAAAGAATATGCCCACATGCCCCGAATATTGCGTGGCTAGAATCCACCATCCGGGAGTATTCAACATTCGAAGTAATTTCAAATGTTTTTTCTGCGCATGTTATTGCAAGGCTGCCATGTTTTCAAATGCAATGTTTTATCAAAAATTAGGACGTTTTTGCAAACAAAGCAATAAAACAAAAATAGAAAGCTTTTTATTGAAATTCAATTTATTGACTGAGAGCCCAGAATAGGCAATTACATCTGGAAGCAATCCCTGGAAAGAGGTGATCGCTGAAAATTGAGAAAAGAAACTATCCTAATGGCAATGTGAAAACGGAAATCCACTGAGTTTCCATTCTGTTATGACCAGTATGTCTTCAAAACTCCCCGACCTTGCCTTCTGAGGAATGATCGGACCGATTCCTATCCTTCAGAACGTCAGTTGTTCAAACGGTAATGGGGGATAGATAACTCAGACCATAGTCATTCGCTTAAATCCCTCTTTTGTGTGGACCGCCCTTTCAGGTTTTCGATCCACCAGGATACCCTTTTTTGCCTAAGTTGCCCTTTCGGGATTTCAACTTACCGGGTGTACAAATTTTTTTCAATTATATCCCTAATTTTTGCCCGAACCTTATTCTGTTTTTGGTTCGCCGGGATGCCCTTTTTTGCCTGGATTTTTTTTATTCTTATTATCCAGCGGGTCTATTCATGCGAAGTATTTTTTGATTACGTCCGAGTTGACAGGGGATGAAAAGTCTTCGCCATCCATGGTTGTAAGCAATAAAGCTCCGCCCGAAAAGACCTTTTTAACCACGAATGGACCTTCATAGTTAGGAGTCCACTTGCCCCTGTGATCTGTATTGGGAGGAAGGATCCTTTTGAGTACCACATCTCCGACTTTGTAAACTCGAGGACGCACCTTTTGGTCAAATGCCTGCTTCATTCTGCGCTGATATAGTTGCCCATGACATACAGCCGCCAATCGCTTTTCCTCAATAAGGCTCAGCTGATCAAATCTGGCTCGTACCCATTCAGCTTCATCTAGATTAACATCCATCATAACTCTGAGGGACGGAATTTCTACTTCAACCGGTAGCACTGCCTCCATACCATATACAAGTGAGAATGGGGTTGCCCCAGTGGACGTGCGTACCGACGTTCGATACCCATGCAAAGCAAATGGCAACATCTCATGCCAATCTTTGTACGTGACAACCATCTTCTGCACAATCTTCTTGATATTTTTGTTGGCCGCTTCGACCGCGCCATTCATCTTTGGGCGGTACGGAGAAGAATTGTGATGTTCGATTTTGAAGTCCCGGCATAACTCAGCCATCATCTTATTGTTCAAATTAGAACCATTATCAGTAATGATTCTTTCGGGAACTCCATATCGGCAAATGATATCCCGTTTTAAGAAACGAGAGACCACTTGTTTTGTAACATTGGCATAGGATGCGGCTTCAACCCATTTGGTGAAGTAATCAATTGCCACCAAGATGAAACGATGACCATTGGAAGCTGTAGGCTCAATCTTTCCGATCATATCAATGCCCCACATGGCAAACGGCCAAGGCGACGACATGATACTCAACGGATTTGGAGGCACATGCACCTTGTCTGCATAGATCTGGCATTTATGGCATTTGCGGGCATATTTGCAACAATCTGACTCCATAGTCAACCAATAATATCCCGATCTTAACAACTTTTTAGCCATTGCATGCCCTCCGGCATGGGTACCGAAAGAGCCTTCGTGCACTTCAATCATCAACAAGTCTGCTTCATGTCTATCCACACATCTAAGCAGGACCGTGTCAAAATTTCTTTTATACAGCACGCCATCTTTGTTCAAGAAGAAACTACCGGCTAACCTTCTCAACGTCTTCCTGTCTTTGGACGATGCCCCGGGCGGGTACTCTTGACTTCTCAAGAAACACTTAATGTCATAAAACCATGGCTTGTCATCAGACGCTGCATCGACCGCAAACACAAATGCTGGACTGTCAAGGCGGGATACCTCAATCTTAGGTACATGGTTCCATCCTTGCACTTTGATCATGGAAGACAAAGTGGCCAAGGCATCAGCGAACCTATTCTCATCTCGAGGAATATGGTACAGTTTCACTGTTGTGAAAAACGTCAGCAATCTCCTTGTATAATCTCTATACGGCACTAGATTTGTTTGGTGCGTGTACCAACTCCCCTTCACTTGATTAATTACCAAAGCTGAATCACCAAATATATCAAGGGTCTTAATCCGTAGATTAATCGCCTCCTCGATCCCCATTATACAAGCTTCGTACTCTGCTTCATTATTGGTGCATCCGAAAGTTATTCGGGAAGTGAAAGGCATATGAACACCTTCCGGCGTGATAAGAACCGCTCCAACTCCGCACCCATTCATATTGACAGCCCCATCAAACATCAGACTCCATTTGGATTCAGGGTCTGGCCCCTCCTCTGGAAGTGGTTCCTCGCAGTCTTTAGCTTTGAGAAACATGATGTCCTCATCAGGGAAGTCAAATTTCATGGGTTGGTAATCATCAATCGGCTGTTACGCAAGATAGTCGGACAAGATACTTCCTTTGATGGCCTTTTGTGAAGTGTACTGAATGTCATACTCTGTCAAGACCATTTGCCACCGTGCAACTCTGCCTGTCAATGCTGGTTTCTCGAAAATGTACTTGATAGGATCCATTTTTGAAATCAACAAGGTCGTGTGCCTAACCATATATTGCCTCAATCGCTTAGCGGCCCATGCAAGCGCACAGCATGTCTTTTCAAGCATTGAGTATCGGGACTCACAATCATTGAAATTTTTGCTCAGGTAGTAGATAGCATGCTCCTTCCTACCTGTCTCGTCATGTTGACCGAGAACACAACCCATGGAACCTTCAAGCACTGTCAGATACATTATCAGCGGTCTCCCTTCAACTGGAGGCATTAGAATCGGAGGTTCCTGCAAGTATTCTTTTATCTTATCGAATGCCAATTGGCAATCGTCATTCCACCTGACCGTTTGATCTTTCCTTAACAATTTAAATATTGGCTCACACGTGGCTGTTAGGTGAGATATGAACCTTGCAATGTAGTTCAATCTACCCAAGAAACCACGAACCTCTTTTTCTGTTCTCGGTTCAGGCATTTCTTGTATTGCTTTCACCTTGGCAGGATCAACCTCGATTCCTCTTTCGCTCACAATGAAACCCAGTAACTTTCCAGAACGCACCCCAAACGTGCACTTGTTTGGATTTAATCTCAGACGAAACTTTCTCAACCTTTCAAACAGCTTTTTCAGGTTAACCAGGTGTTCCTCTTCTCTTCTCGACTTGGCAATCATATCATCTACATAACATTCGATCTCCTTATGAATCAAGTCATGAAACAATGTCACCATCGCCCGCTGGTACGTTGCCCCTGCGTTTTTCAACCCAAAAGGCATTACTTTATAACAATATGTACCCCACGGAGTAATGAACGTGGTCTTCTCCATATCTTCAGGTGCCATCTTGATCTGGTTGTACCCGGAGAAACCGTCCATAAATGAGAACACTGAAAACTGAGCCGTATTATCGACCAGCACATCAATATGAGGTAGTGGAAAATCATCTTTCGGGCTAGCTTTATTAAGATCTCGATAATCCACACACATTCTCACTTTTCCATCTTTCTTCGGTACTGGCACGATGTTGGCTACCCATGGAGGATACTTTGTCACAGCAAGAAAACCAGCATCCCACTGCTTCTGGACTTCCTCCTTAATCTTTAAAGCCATGTCGGGGTGAGTCCGACGAAGTTTCTACTTGACTGGCGGACATTCTTCTCTTAATGGCAGCCTGTGCACGACAATATCCGTATTCAACCCCGGCATGTCTTGATACGACCAGGCGAAGATGTCAACATACTCGCGCAACATTTCCGTCAAAGTTTGCTTCACATCTGCTTGCAAGCTGGCACCAATCCTGATCTCTTTCTTGGCGTCCTTGGTGCCAATATTGATGATTTCTACAGTCTCCTGATGAGGCTGGATGACCCTTTCCTCTTGTTTCAACAATCTGGCCAGTTCTTCAGGGAGTTCACAATCTTTCTCATCCCCTTCTTCGGCTTGATAAATCGGATTGTCAAAGTCATACATGGCCATATCAAAATCGTTATCAGTGGTATCCGGAGGATCAAGTCTGCATGAACGGGTTCATGCCTTATTTTAGAATTTATTTTTAAGCAAAACAAAAGAAAATGAAACATTGCCATTTTATTATTTTTTGTGCAAAAATAAGAACTGAAAGACAAAGAACAAAATTTGATTGCAAAACATCCTTTATTAATGATTAAACATTGCAAATGCAACCATGGTGGCCCTACAAATGAATCTATACGCCTTGGGCAGAGCGCAAGATTTTGACATGCATTATGGTTAGAAAAAACAAAGAAAAATTACTCTGCTTGAAGAGTAACCCGGATGACTTCTTCAACGGACCAGTTTTGCACTTGTTGTCCCGGAGCATGAGGGCGTACCCAGTTGTCCAGGTCACAATTACTGTTAACACTATCCTCTGTGGCTGCACAAGACTGGTCCGTGTAGAAAATTCCCCCACTATTGAAAGTAATGGGTCCCCTGCTCCCCGCATCTGAAGTTGTAGAGGGATGATAACCAATACCAAATTTGTCTTCCTTCATTGGGGTCTCTATCAACCTGCCCCAACCTTGGGCGTTGCCTGCCCTGACGACTTCGACAGCTTGTTTGTAAGATGAAATGGAGGTACCAGCCCCAACTGGTACAGAAGAAGACTCAGGTGCATCGTCAATATTGACTGCTTCAAATGATTGGCACAGCATCTCATGAATTTCCCCATCCATTTCAATGTACTTGAACGTGGACAAGTGACTCACAAAGATGTCTTCTTCCCCGCACACCGTCACAACCTGCCCTTCAAACTCATACTTCAGCTTTTGATGTAGAGTAGAAGTAACAGCCCCGGCTCCGTGAATCCAAGGGCGTCCCAATAGGCAGCTATATGCAGGTTGTATGTCCATTACATGGAACGTGGATTTGAATACCTGTGGTCCAATTTGTACGGGCAATTCCACCTCACCAAACACAGATCGTCTGGTCCCATCGAACGCTCTGACCACCAATTCACTAGGCCTTAAGATCAAACCATCAACTTCCAGCTTCATTAATGCCTTCTTGGGCAAGACATTGAGTGATGAACCAGTGTCTACCAGTACATGAGATAACACTGCGCCCTTACACTCCATCGTGATATGCAAAGCCTTATTGTGGTTTCTTCCTTCAACAGTCAAATCTCTACTTGTAAAGCCCAAGCCATGGCTAACATTAACATTGGAGATTACGCCCTCGAGCTGATTAACAGTAATTTCCTGTGGCACGTATGCACTCTTCAATACTTTCAACAACGCCTGCCGATGCGCATCAGAGCACATCAATAGTGACAAGATTGAAATCTTTGAAGGGGTCTGATTCAGTTGGTCCACAATCTTATAATCGCTTTTCTTGATTATCTTCATAAATTCTTCCATTTCCTTATCAAAAGTAATCTTTGTCTCTGCTTCAGGTGTAGGCGCATTTTCAACCACCTGTTTACCTTTAGCCTTTGCTGCGGCTTCTGCCTCTTTATCACTTCTCAAGGTTTGGGGAGCGAACAACCTTCCACTCCTTGTAAAGCCCCCTATACCCCCTACGTTATCAATATTTGGGCTGACTGACGACTCAACTTCCTGCTTTTTACCTTCGTAATATACATCTGCCCCATAGTGCCATGGGATAGCCTTCGTAGACGTGAACGGAATTGGTCCTGGCACCGTGATAGTGACAGGACTGGGCCTTTCTGGCGCAACACTCGCCACGGGAACTGCATTGACCGGCATTTGAATCTCAGCGGGAGTGTAATAGATGGTCACGGTTGATATCTCATCAGTGTCTTTCACGACTCTGTCGAACTGTAGACATCCTTCATCGATCAGATTCTGTAAACCCATCTTCAACTTATCACAGCCGTTCTCCTGATTCATACACTCAGAGCAATCTTGATTACAACCCGGGAACACCTGTCCCTTCAATAAACGATCTTTTACAACCAACAAAGAAGTTTTCACTTGACGAACGTCTAACACCAAATTCAATCTCCTCCCATCTTCAATAGCGTACACATTTGCTGTACTATGATCAGGCATGGGATGCTGAGTAATATTAGGAGCGGGAGAGAAATTGATGGCTTTAGCATCAATCAAATCTTGTACTTTATGATGGAAAGCCCAGCATTTTTCAATGGAGTGTCCCTGAGCACCTGAGTGGAACTCACAACGAGCATTAACATCGAAGTTAGGTGGCAGGTTTCCAGCAACCGGAGCTTTCATAGTACGGAGTTCTACCAACTTTAACTCGAGTAGACGGGGCAACAGCGCGGCATAAGTCATAGGGAGAGGATCCATCTTACGATCCCTCTGCCTAGACCTTTGATGGAAAAAAGGTTGTTGCTGTTGAACTTGTTGTTGGGGTTGTTGTTTCTGAATAGACGGTGTGGGGATTGTTACAGCATCTACCTGATAATAAGCTTGAGAACGCCCTCTGCCTCGTCCTCTAAACACAACATTCGTATCACCTTCTCTTCTTTTCTGGTTACTAGCAAACGGTTTCTTCGTCCCCGAAGAGCCAGCCCCACTCACATCCTGGATCTTTCCAAGCTTTAACAGACTTTCTATTCTTTCTCCCGCAATCACAATATCAGCAAATCCAGTTGACGGACAAGCAGCTAATCTATCAAGATAGGCCCCTTGCAAGGTGCCCATGAACATATCTGCCATTTCTCTGTCTGACAAGGGAGGTTGAACCTGGGCAGCCATTTCCCTCCACCTCTGTGCATATTCTTTGAAACTCTCCTTGGCATTTTGTGACAACCCCTGCAATTGAGTGCGGTTGGGCGCCATGTCAATATTATATTGGTATTGCTTCAGGAACGCTTCTGCCAGATCTTTCCAATTCTTCACAGCAGCTCTATTCAACTTCATATACCAGGTCAAGGACGCCCCAGCCAGACTGTCCTGAAAATAGTGCATCCATAGCTTCTCGTCATCCGTATGGGCTGAAATCTTCCCAAAGTAAGCTTGAAGATGCGTTTGGGGTCACGCATTGCCGTGATACTTATCAAAAGTGGGAGGCTTGAATTTAGGGGGAATCCTGACTCCTGAGACCAGCCCCAAGCTGGTAACATCAATACCCATAGAGTTCTTGCATTCTATGGCCCTGATCTTCTCTGCTAACTCATCATACCTTCGATCACCTTGATTACCCACATCAGCATCCAGCAGAGTAAATTGGTCTTCCAGAGTATCTTCAAGAGTAACACCAGCATGCCTACCATTTCCATTACCCCGATTATTACCACCAGGAGGAGGGATGCCATGTCCCTGTGAATTGTCATGCTGATCACCTTCGGGCCCATTGTCTGGACGCTCGACCAGAAGTCTCAATCTCTCCTGATTTTGCGCCATGCCAGTCATGAGGGTCATGAACTGGTCCATACGCGCCCTCATTTCAGCCAAATCACTTTGCACTTGATCCATGATTCTTACTTGATTCCTTCGCGTCGAATATCGGTGAATATGATTCTCAGCTATACTGCCTGAAACCAAATAAAGGTTAGAGACCCTGCAACGAGTACCTGAAAAGCAAGTAACAAAAATGCAAAATGATATGCAATGCCATGCAATGCCATGTTTGTCATTTCCGAGGTGCTTTATACCCTGATTCCAATCCAAACCACAGAAATCTGAAGACCAGAAATCGTGATATAAAGAGACGTATCGTGGTCATGTGCTTGTGTGCAGCTATCTGATAAGGAATAATTCTGAATAAAACTGCTCATACTCATTCAACAAAGTATTCAAGTACATTTAAGAAAGGCTCATCCGCAAATGCAATACAAGGAAAAATGGATCCATCAACAAGCCTGATGGTAACCATTAACAACAAAATATAAGGAAAAGAACATCACTCTGACAATTCCACATCCTTCAGCTTATCACTTGAGTATTTGATCTCCTCAAAAAGTATACGGGTACGCTGGTGATTCGGCTTTTCAATCATTTCTTTGATCAAGACATCCCTTTTCTCAAGAGCTTCAGTTAAAGAACCCATATGCAGCATCAGAGCCTCGTCATCACACACTCCTTTGTGTCTCTTTATGCCAGCTTGCGTCTTGAGTATCTCCCTTTCTATCATGACTTCTTCAAGCTCTTTCTTGGTATTCCTCAGCTCACCTCTAGCTTCTTCTAGCTGTTCTTGACTCTTACCGAGGCTTTCCCGATACTTTCTCCTCTGCTCATGCGCCTTTTCAAGCTCTTCGTCCTTAATCTGCAACTGTTCCCGTAACTCATTATTCTCGAGCCTGACCTCATCCCAAGCTTGCTGAAACTTAGATAACTTCTCTTTGTTCTGCGCTAAGGCCTGTTTGGTTTGCTTATGGGCTTGAGTGGCATCATCAGCACCTCTGCTAACTTTCTGAAAATGTTGCGCTCTTTCGGCAAAATCCTTTTCTTTTGCTGCTAGGACTCTTTCAGCATCTTGGGCCTTCCGTTCCAGTTCTTTGTTGGCATGTAGAGCATTCTGAAGACAGCTACTCAACTCGGAATTCTCTCCTTGAAGCTTTTTCACCAATGCTTGCAACTTGTCAACTTCTTCCACAGTAGCAGTGCTTCTTGCTTTCTCATTCTCCGGATACAAAAGGGGTGCCTTACCAAAAGGCAAGAGAAAATCTTCAACTCTTTTCTTCACCCACTCTTCATATGCTGGATAAACCCGGTTGTTAGGCTTGCCTAGAGTAACTTTCCCCTTTTTCAATATGCTACCCCAGCTTTCAGAAGCTTTCTGTGCTGCTTCCCAACCATCTGATGTATGAAAATAGAGGGACTCCTCCACATCTCTCTTAATAGGCGGACCTGTCAGGGCATATCCAAATTGTCGAATGGCCAAAGAAGGATTGTAGTTAATCCCACCCAGTCTTCCTATCAGTGGAACGTTAGGGAACTTACCACAGTTGTGGATAATATTCTTGCCAATCAGCCCATGATCTACCCATACGATGTCCTTGGCCACCAATCCCATTAAACGCTGTTTCCACTCTAGAGAATCTTTAGAATCCACAAAAGCCCCTGATTGTGGTAAACGGCCTGCAAACCACTTATAGAACAAAGGTGCACAACAACGAATTATCCCTCCTCTTTTCTTTTCGTTTCGGTTGTACAACGAGTAGTGAAGATCTCCCAGTAGCGTTGGCACCGGGTTCTTCATCATGAATATTCGTATAGCGTCCGTATCAATGAAATCCGGCTCGTTGGGAAACAACACTATGCCGTATATACAAAGGGCTACAAAGCATTAAAAACAAGCCAATTCTCGCCTTTAGCTGCTTCCTGGGCCTTCTTAATCAGATATTCCAGCTTGTAACCACGAATCTTTCCTTTGTTGGAGACATTGGCGTCTAACTCTGATTTGCTCAAATAAAGAGCACCAGCCACCTTCCCAAAGTCAAGATCCCCCACCGATCCAAAGAAAGGGGGCTCCTCCTTGATAGCAATCCCCAACATGTTGGAATACTCCTCCAAGGTAGGAACCAACACATAGTCTGGAAATACAAAACATCTCAGAGGCGGATCATAGAACTGCATCAACGTATGGAGACCTCTGGCTTCATAATCACTGACATTACGGACCATAGATAAAATCCACCCATATTTCTCTTCAAAAGCTTCTCGTACTGCAGGACTCGCCATTCCCTTCAGCATAACAATAGGGCCCAAAGTAGGCGTAAGGAACTTATAGCTGATGATATTCTTCCTCTCTTTAGTGTTCATCTTTGCAGGGACCTGATGACTGGAATCAAGGGTAATATATGCACCTGGAAATGAATAAACATGTATGTTAGGATATGATAATGCAATGCAAAGGGCAATGTGATCAGGTAATCAGGTGTCTGTGCTGAACTGTGAACGGTGTCAGTGTAGCTCTGAGACTAATATAGAACCATAGATAAGAACCATCTGCATACAATAGGATGAAACTTCCTTTTTGTGCAATGATGATAGAAAACCGGGTATGTAGGAGGTCATGGTTACCTGCAAACCTGTAAACAACCCGCCCTTCTCACATGTGGGTACTAGGATGTTCAGTATCCCGGGCTCTCAGGTCGAGAAATGATGATACGTTCACCATTTCTGGTTTGGCATCATCATCAATCGAGGAGGCCTCAACTGATTCTCCAAAACAAAAAGGTCCTCAGCTTCTGGCACTGAGGTCGAGAAGCAATAGTACATTCATCCCTCAGGGTACAGTACTATCGCCAATCGAGGAGTGCCTCCGCTGATTCTCTTTCAAAAAGGGATGTCCTATAGCAAGTTCCCAGCATTGGGTCCTCGGATCGAGGATGTGCAATGGGTTTGCCACGGAATGTGGTCTGCCACTGTCACATCTCGGGAGGAGTGCCACAACTGAGTCCTCGGGAATGGTCACCAGAGTCGACAGTTCCTCAAGAGAATAACCACTGGCCTGCATAACATGCAGTAGCAGAAAGCTCCTGATAGAACCTCGTCTGGTTGTGGGTCTCATGAACAACAATACGTGGTCACCACCACGCAAGCGTCATGACTATCCACTCTAATTCCTATGTGTGTACTCAAGCCTGTGTAGTGAGCTTATCTCTCAGAACACCCCGCCCGCCAAACAGAAAACAACAGCACAGTCCAGCACAATAATGATATGTAATGCAGTAAATGAGATAAATACAGTAAAGTACAGTAAAGCAGCAATACGGTAAATAATAATACAATACAACAGTAAATACCGCAAACAAAATACACCTAATGAAAGAAAAGCAAACAAGCGCTAGGATTGACTCGCTAAGGAAACCAGAGATTCTGGGTTCGATCCCCAGCAGAGTCGCCAGCTGTCGCTCCCGGGATTTTCATCCAAGTACAAACGCGAAAGTGGCACCGAAACAGAGTCGCCAGCAATGTGTATTTATCCCAAGAGAGTGAAAGGAAACACCGCGTAAACCTGAGAGAAAGGAAAAGCATGGTCTTACGACCAAGAGAACTGGGTTCGGGAGTCGGTTACGCGCGGGGAAGGTATTAGCACCCCCACGCGTCCATCGTACCCGATGGGATCCACGCTTGCTTGTCTCGATCAAAGGGTTTAAAGAAGGGATACTGGAAAAGGAAAAGGAAAAAGAGAGAGAAAAAGGAACAAATGTAGGGAAAATAAAAGAAGTGCTCGCATGGGCCCTACCCCGCTGCCTACGTATCTCATCGGGAGCATGAGAATCAGAGCGACGTAGTTCCCCTCACAAGGGATGAATTGTTTGTGTTTTTTAGAGAACGGCTTACGTTCTAGCTTAGGTGTTGCAGGCTCGCTGGTCCGAGTGCGTTACCATCTTGCAAGAGAACGAGTAGAAGCGCGTTCGTACGCTAAGAGTGAATGAGGTGAGAAAAGAATTCCCGAAGGAAAGACGTTATTGTTTGTTTTTGTCTTTTAGAAAGAAGTGTTTTGTTATTTGTTTGCATATGATAGTGTATCCAAATCTTAGTCCTTGGAATGTGTACCTTCTCACATTCCAAGATGGAATGAGTAAGAAAGTACACTAAATATGAAGAAGATCCCCACACTTAGTTTCAATTGTCAAGGTTCAAACACACTAGCATACTTGTGTTTATTAAGTGTTTTTGTTGATTAAGAAATGAAGAAGTGTTTTTTTTATTTACCTCCAACAAGTATTGCATTTAAGTCCCCCACACAAGATCAAATGTTTAACACATTGACCCAAGATGGGTTGTATGCTATACATTTTAAGATTATAAGAGAAGACCCCTTATAATCTTTTCTTTATGTGAAAGGCCTAAATGCAATAAATGCCTACCTTTATTAGAAGTTTTGAGTTTTCTTTGAGATGAGAAGATGAAAGACTCAAGAGAGGAGAAAGGTAAAAATCTATGTGAACTAAGACTCAATCCTAACTGAAGATTAAAGGGAGTGATCCTAAAGGTTTGTGAGGTTTCAACCTAAAGTCTAAAGAAAGAAAGAATTAAACAATTCACTTCTAAAGTAGAAGATGAATTGTAATTCAAAAAGGGAAAGTAATGAGTTATTAAAAGAAAGCACATAAGTGCTTAACAAAACATAAAATGGAATTGTAAAAGAGAAAGGATAGAAGTTGAATGTGGATTCCTTATCCACACTCAATTGAAACTTACCAAAGCCCCTACATGGTTAGTAAACATGTATAAGAAGTATAAGAAGTAAAAGAACATGTAATGCATCATAAAACTCAAAAGAATTAAATGAGAAACCAAATCCTAGAGCCACAACCAGAATGTACATCATATGGGAACAAATGGTCATTATCAATCAAACTCAAGTGGATAGGCAACAAGCATCCTCCATGACATTAGAACATGATATCATAAGAAAAGGAAGAATGAAAGATGAAAGAGAAAAGAAGAAATATGCACAAATGGAACATGTAATCCATGGATCAGAATTGAAATGAAATGAAAAATGATTCACAAACATCTCACAAGTATTCATGCATGACACATCAAAGCATTTAAGAAGTAATAGAAGAAGTAGAATTGAAATGGAAGTTCAAAAGAAAACACAAGTACAAACACCACATGTTAAAGGTGCACAAGGTTTAAATGAAAGTCAACATGCAAGGATGACATATAATATGTACCAATGAACTATAATGTCAAGTGAATGGTTCACCAAATATGCAAATAATCATGCCATTATGTACAAAAGAAAACATGCAAACATGCACAAAAGATTACAATGATATAACATGTCATAATGCTTTAAATGAAATGCATCAAGCAAAAATCAAATGTCCTCATGAAAATTATGAAAACATGGTGTTGGAGTTCACTAATCAGAGATGAATCACATATCAAAGTAGTATGCAAGAAACCAAGGCAAAATGATGTCAAACAATGCACTTAGGTCACATAGACATATCATACAAAGTAGCACAAAAGTGAACACCACACATGCCATAAAAATGACCTAAAAATCAAATAAAAATCACTTAACATACCTCAAGATGATAATGACCCAATGCAAAAAGAAGAGCATCAAAACAATTTTTAATGATCAAGAACAAAATTAAACAAGATCATGTACCATATTAAGAATGCACATCAAAGAAATTCAAAGAAAAATATAGAACAGGGGTAAAAAGGTCATAAAATCAGAAAATAAAATCATTAAAAATTTCCTAAATGTTTTAATGATACTCATGAATTTTTGTGGAATTTTATGATGCTATTTGATATTTTTAAAAATTAAAAAGTAAACGTGTATAAAAAAATAGAAAAATAAAATGAAATGCAAAGGGAAGGGGAGGTGTGAACATAGCAATTATGCAGTTCAAATTAATTGGGCTTGAAAACATGGGGGTGTGGGTAGCAATCTGATTAGGTCCAAGTCTGCGCAATACACACTAACTATCATGCTCACTCAGTCAACAAAAAAGTCAATCAATTCACACCATTGGATTAAGTCTGGTCAACGTAAGAGTCAAAGTAACCAAAATCAAAGAACATGCGAGCAGGTCCACACTCCCTACCATGTACCACACCACACCACGTTTAAAAATAAAATCAGAAGAACCACGTGAGAGGCACATGTATTTTAATGTGCTGGCGTGTTTTCGTGCGTTGGATCAACAACATCATACGGCTGACATTCATTCTGGCAAGAAACCCTAAAATAATGACCACCGGCCGGAGAGGGACCTCCGGTCACCTTCTCCGGTCAATCACCACCGTCTGCAACTTTCAAACCTCACCAAAATGCACAAAATGTATACCAATCGAAAGCTAAGCTTATGTACATCATGAATATGCTCATAAAAATCACAAAACACACACACATAGCAAGAACAGAGGAAATCAAATCATGCCCTAGGTTTTTGAAACTATGCCTCTAAGAGGCCTATCAACTAGCCGGATTCCACATAGCTTCTAAGAAGCTCAAAACAATAGAAAACAAGTGAAATTTCAGAAAAACGAAGGTCGGAGAAGAAACCTGAATTTGAAGTTCTTCAAAGTAACAGAAGACCAGAGATGATCCTCCTATGCTCTTGAGTGGAACAAAATAAATGCCACTGAACTTGAGATCTTGAAGAAAACCACAACGAAAACTCAACTGAACTAAGCTGCCATTGATGAACTGAACCTCTTCTCTTTTGTTCTTGATCAGAAGTGAAACCTTGATGAGGATGAAGATGAAATATGAATGGAGGATGGTGAAAATCGTGTGAAATCAGAGAGAGAGTAGAGAGAATGTGAGGGAGAATTTGAAGTGTTTTGAAGTGAAAAATGAGAGAAATGAAGCTGAATGAAAATGTGAAGTGAGATTTTGTTTTATAGTAGGCTTTAACCACGGTTAAACTGAGTGAGGTTAACTGAGTTAAAGTGGTTATGCTGAGTCCACCCTAACTAACTGAGCCAAGTTAGTTAGGGCGAGTTATCCATGGCTGTGATATGGTGAGGTTAAGCTTATGACAGTTGTGGTGAGGATGAGAGTGAAGCTGGGATGATGAGGTTATGTTATGCAGCATGTCATGGCATTGCTTATGGTACAAGTTTCTCCTTTGAAAACCTTCCTTCACAATGTATGATGGCTGATATGCATAAGTATGGTCATAAGGATGTTTGTTCAAATGAGGAAATAAAGTACATGAAGTGTTTGTGGGATGACTGAACCAAATCGTGTACACAGCCTACTAACATCATTTACTGCATCAGTGATAATTATGGTACTTTGCCAATGAAATTCTCCCTACTTAATGGATGATTTGATGAGTTCTTGGGGTCATTGGAGAGAGGACACATAGTAGAACATGTTTGGTATGAAAAATGAATTGAAATGAGGCTTGAAATAAGTTGCAAAATGACTTATAACATCCACATTTGGAACTGATAGAAGGGCGTGGCAACTGGTTGGTTGACAAGGCATCTTGGCACCTGGATTTTCAGCATGATTACCATGACTTGAGGCCACTATTTCTCCATCATAACTTGATCAGATGAAATTTTGCCCAACATGAACATTGAAGAGGGCATTGCAAGGAACAATATTGATGTTGACAAGTTTTTCATTTGAGGCCTTTAACCATGAGAAAAATAGGCGAATATATGGCACACCAACTGTTTGTTAAAATGACTGCGCGCGTGCCCTGAAAATCTTGGTCATGACCTAGTTTTGAACCTACTTTTCTCAAACTTTGATCAATCATATCTCACTCAATTTTTATCCAATGGAGATGTTCCACACATGGATTTGAAGCTTAAAACAAGATCTTTTGTTGTGGCCGAGTGGAATTTTCATTTGGTGCTTCAATTTTAAATGGCCTTGGTTCAAACTCTGATGCAAAATGGCCAAAACTTGCTATTTTTAGTAACCCTTCCTCTTCCAAAAATGGCAACTTTCCACCTCTTGATTTTTTCATGATTCCTTTGGAGTTTCTTGACCAAATTTTGTACATTGGACATATGTAACATGAATTTCATGATTTTTGGCTCAAAAAGTCAAGAGTTGACTTTTTCCTCTGATTATTTGACTTGGCCCCAAATTTCCTGATTTTTGATCTTTCTTCCAATTGAACCACCTCCAAAACCAATTGAGGGGCAATTCTCCATACACATACACTTAAGGACATGTAGAATACCATGATATCAAGTTTTGTCCAAAAAATCAAAGATAACCTGATTTCACTGTAAACCCTAATTTCAGCCCCTTCTGGTTAGGAGGAAAAAGTGCAGTCTTCAATTTCAAATTCCTCAGAGTATGTTGTGTATCCTCTTAAACGATGATGATATATGCCATTTGAGGATGATTTTGAATCAATGAGCCATCTCTTTTGAGGATTTTCCTTCAATTTTTGGACTTCTTGCATAGTGTAGGATGTAATGCTTCAATCTCCTATTGAATCTCACCTTCTTGAGGTTGTGGAAGATCAATTGGGATAGTATGAGACATGAGAGACCTCTTGGCTTGCCTAGAGCCAACTTGATTGACCTTTTGTGCTTTGAAGGATCCATTGATTGTCCACCTTCCACCTGATCACATGCCCTGATGGTAAGAAGGATGCTATGCTTCATTTTTCTATGTTAAATGCAATGTAATGTTAATGAGGTGGATATGATATGATAAATGATAATGCCATGCTATGATGACAAAGAGGGAGAGCAAATTTTGGGGTATTACAATTTGCTAGGCTCATGTGTGGGATCTGATGGGAAATTAAGACACAATAAAAGACCAATACGCAGCGAATATAAAACTCCTCATTCTTGTAGGAACCTTGAGGATCAACAACAAATATAAGACAACAAATCGAACAAATAAAGGCACAAAAGAACACTGATATTTTTAACGTGGAAAACCCCTCAATATGAGAGTAAAAATTACGAGTCGTACATACCAAATAAATAATTCCACTATAATTAATTAAGGTTAAAAGAGAGTCTTAAAGTGATTCATAAACAAGTGCTAAAAACCGCAAATCACAAAGCAAACTAGCTTACAAATAAGAATCAAAAGCTGAATTTTTTTTCCCAAATTTGAAGCTTAAATGTGAAGCAAATAACTTTCAGATCAGAAGTTGTTTTGAAATTTTGAACGGTCACAAGTTATACATGTTTGTTACAAACCTACCCTCCAAATTTGAGCTCGATCCAACAGTTAACGAATCGAGGATCGTCGATTTAGTGAGACTGGTTGCAGAAAAATGGGAATGAGTTTCTCTCCTCTTTTCTCTCTTTTGAATCCTTACTTTTCCTCTATCTCTCTCTCTCTCTCTTAACCCTAAATTGATCCTCTCCACTTAAATAAGTGAGACCAATGGGCTAATCATATTTGGTCCTTTCTCCATATAGGAAGGGAGCCCAAACCCAAGAAATCTCCCTTTCATAACTATGTGGAGGAAATCGCCAAACCGACGATATCACAACAAGCTTCAAATTTCCCTCTTGGTAATGCTTTAGTCATCATATCAGAACCATTATCATCTGTATGAACTTTAGCTAACTCCAACACCCTAGCATCCAAAACATCGCGTATCCAATGACATCTCACATCAATGTGTTTTGACCTATTATGAAAATTCGGATTCTTAACAAGATAAATAGGGCTTTGACTATCAACAAATAACACATATTTGTCTTGAACAAAACCAAGCTCCTACAAAGATTTCTTCAAGCTTGTTGCCAAACATATAACAGGTTCCAATCACTCGATTAGCTGAAACTTTGGGAATAAGCTCCCCAAACATTATTTCTTTCAAAATGATTTAACTTTTCTTGCATAGCAAGAGACCAATGTTACTTTATGAGATCCTTGTCAACTTCCTTTGGCTCAATTTGAGAAACAAAAGACA
This sequence comes from Lathyrus tuberosus, assembly GCA_022829125.1. NCBI lineage: Eukaryota > Viridiplantae > Streptophyta > Magnoliopsida > Fabales > Fabaceae > Lathyrus > Lathyrus tuberosus. The sequence continues at coordinate 8,087,898 of JALAZF010000103.1, forward strand.
TATGGTCACATACCTTACTAAGGGAGTGTTGATTGGCCCCCTTAGAAATATCTCCAATAATATTAGATGGTCTTTTGCAGTCCTCCACTCTTTGGGAAAATTTTGATAGTCTACGTTTTATTTTTCAATTTGAAAATATTTCATTTGACTTTAATCTTCCTCTTGATTTTTATTTTGATCTTTATCTTCTAGTGATTTTTTTCTCCAAGATACCTGCACAATCAACTAATTCTAACTCCAAAGACAAGAGGTTAGACTCATCAAGGTAACATGAATTAATTATTCTATCTTCATGTTCCTTTTATTAAAAACTCTAAAAGCTTTTCTAGAAGTGGAATATCTTAGGAATGAACCTTCATCAACTTTTACATCAAATTTCCCAAGATTATCCTTTCCCTTATGAAGAATAAAGCATTTACATCTAAAGACGTGTAAGTGAGAAATATTTGGCTCCCTTCCTTTTTGTAACTCATAGGACATCAGCCTTAGGATTGGTCATATTAAGACAAAATTAATTACATGTAAAGCAAGACTTATTGCGTCCACCCAAAAGTATTTAGAAAGATTAGTCTAGTTGAAAATCATCCTCGCTCGCTCTTCTAGATATCTATTTTTCCTCTCAACTACCCCATTTTTGTTGGGGAGTTCATGAAGTGGAAAAGGTATAATGAATAAAATTCGCATTACGAAAATTTTGAATTCCTCAATATGGAATTATCCATCATGATCATTTATGATCAATACAATGTTATTCTCCTATGTCATAGCCATGATTCATCCTGGTTACTTAGAAGACAAACGTCATTTGAAGGGATTTTGTTTAGATTCATGATGTAGTTGTTTCCACTTTTAGAGCTAGTAAAGTTGGTTTGATCATATTTTGATTTGATAACCTTGCATCCAGAAGAATCAAAGGTTGTAGTATTACATTTGTCACATCATTGTCTAATGCTTAATAAATTATGCTTTAAATCATCAACTAAAAGAACCTACCATATCTTTGGATTTAGGAACTTACCAATATTAGCAATACCAATGATTTTTCCTTGTTGTTGTCGCCATAAGAGACATAACCTCCTTTTCTGGGAGTGAATGAAGAGTATAAAGATGTATCTCGGATCATGTGCTTTGAGCAACCTCTATCAAGGTACGATTTAATGTTTGACACTATAAAGCACACATAAGCCAAAAATTTAGGTCTTAACTTTAGGTACCCAAATAATTTTGGGTCCTTTAATGTTAGTTTGACAAATATTCCCACTAGATATCTCATGAGAATCATAATTGCAAAAATAAGAAACAAACATGTTTTTCATTTTGTGTTCATGATGTTGTTTATAGAAATATGAAGGAGGGTGACCATGTTCACTTTCATGACTTTTCTAAATAAATAAAAATTGAGCAATATGACCATTTTTATTTCAATAAGTACATTTAACAACTTTGCATTTAGGAGTTTGTTAGGCTAGTAATATTTTATTAAACTTCTTAATATTATTATTGGATTCAGAGCCTAGGTCACCTTTATTATATGATTATCTTTGACTTCCAAGAAGGAGATTCAAGGTATCTCTTCCTTTAGTGAATTTATCAAGTGTGTTTTGTAAATCGTTGTTTTCATTTTCCAAAATATCACATTGATCGCACTTGATAGATTCATCTAATATTTTGTGAGAAGGGGAAAATATCTGAGTTAAAACATTTTGTCTTTATTTAAGATTTTTTATTTCTTCCAAGATATTTCTATGTTCAAATTCAATGGAAGAAATAGTTTCTTTTGAAGTGGAAACAAACTTATTTGTTTCTTCATTTAACTTCTTGCAATTACTAAACAAGACATGAAAAGAGAAATGGGAAGTCACCTAGTTTTCTTCATGATCTTCCACGATACATTAGTTGGCTTCTTCATCATCTAAGGAATCTATGTCATTGTCATCCCAGGAAATATAAGTTTTCTTATCTTTCTTTTCTGATTTCTTGAACTTATTTTGATTATGGTTATTCTTCCGATTTTGAGGGCAATTTGGTATTATGTGCCTCTTCTTTCCACATTGAAAATATATGGGAGTGAAGGATGGTTTTCCCTCTTTCTTTTGTTTCTCCTCTTGATGTTTATCGTGTTTCATAAACCTTATGAAGTTATGAACTATCAAAGTCTCGTCTTCATCGTTGGAGACAAAATCTTTTTCTTCAAGTTTAAGTGCTAAATTTTTCGTATTCTTGTCACCTTCCTCATCATCTGTAAGTATCTTCAGATCCTTCTCGAGTTATTGCAATTTACCAAAGAGAATAGCCAAGTCCATGAATGAAAAATCCATAGATTCATAAATCGTAGTGACTTTGGGCTACCAACTATGGTTTAAGCATCTAAGGACTTTTATAACCAAGTGTCGTACCTCGAAAACTGAGAACACGACCTAGCGAGGCACAATCGTAGGCTCGCGGGATAGACTTAACAAAGTCGCCACCGAACTTTGTTCCCAAAAAAGGAAAGGGAAAATATTGATAAAACCCCTAAAATAAAGGATAAGATATGGTCATAGCAACCAATATCAGGGTTCGGGAGTCAGTTACGCAAGGGGAAGGTATTAGCACCCCTCACGTTCGTTGTACTCAACGAAAACCATTTAGTTAGTTTCGAATGAATGCTAGCATATATTTGTTTGCAATCTTTTACTTGTTTGAGAGAGAAAAGCAAAATATTTTTTTATTTTCTTATTAATGTGAGAAGGACTAAAAAAAGATTATTTTATGTTGCTTTATGAAGTGTTTGTTGCTCATGGTGTTATGATGGTGATGAAAGAAGTAGCATGTGTGATGAAGTTGTAAAAATGGTGAAAAATAAAGGTGGAAAGTTAGATGTTGGTTATGGTGCGAAATCATGAAGATGATATGTGATGGTGAGATGTGAAGTTTGGTTAAAAAATGAAGAAAAAAAGACGAGGGTTGTTTCTTTGTGAGTAGAAAAGATAGATTATGTTGAAGGGAGAAAATGATATTGTGATGGAGTGGCTAAAGAATGGAAGCAAGTAAGTGGTATGTTTATGAATTCATCGTGAGAGAAAGGAGATGTTGGTTTATAAAGAGAGAAAGGATAAGAATGAAAAGAAAAAATGCTCTTGTAATTTGTCTTATAGCCTTTGTCACAAAAAAGAAGAAACGTGTATGATAATATATAAAATGTTGGTGATAGATGCCTCTTTTGTTTTGTCTTCTTATGTGACCAACTTAACATGATACATACAATGCAATGTCATGGAAATATGTATCATGAAAACTCTTAAAAGACTTATTAATTTCATGGTTTTTATGGTTAAAATGCAAATTCAAATATATGTAGAAACTCTCTTCTTTTTTTAACTTGATTTTTATTTTTTTTAAATGCTAATGAAATGCAAAAATGCTTCTTAAAATAATGTGAAAAATGCATATGCATATGTCGTTTATTTGAAGTTTTTTTTTAAATTTATCATTTAAGTATACATGCACGAAAAATGAATCATGATAATGCCACTTGAGAAATAATTCACAGATTAAAGTGCAAGTATATCTTAATGGCACTAAAAAAACAAAAACAATAAAATTCTAATAGTTCGTGAAATGAAATGAAAATGGTAAATGTAATGAAATGGTATGAGATGCAAATCTTCTAAAATGACCTTCTTTCTTGAAGAAAACATCAAAGTTATTGATACGTGGCTCATAAGAAAACAAACACTTATTTCTCAACAAAATAAAATGATATCAACTAAACCATGAATCAAAATCATTTTCAACACTTCACTGACTTCAAATGATACATGATAACTATGTATGAAGTAATATGAATTTTATAAAAAAAATGAAATCTCACAGTAGAGGTTGATCTCAATCTTAATTGACCCATGCATGAAAGTAGGGTCTTATGACCAAATGAAATGGTCACAAGAAATTATGCAAAAGAGATGCAGATGAAAATATGCAGATGAATGATTTTAGGGAGGGGAAAAATTTATGGTATGACAGTTGCCCCTATTTAAGTATCTCCGACCAGAGAATACGAAGAAGGATACTCTTCATATGATCATAGTGGGAGATAGTTAAATACTAAAAGACCTAAATTGTGTCCCTGAATGCAGATGAAATCAAATGATATGCAATGTTATGTATTTATGAGAGACTCTTTTTTTTGTTTTGGTTTGCTGGGGTTATGATATGAGAAGAACCTGAGCATTATTTTTTTTATGGACGATAAGAAGAATTGTGGGGAATAATGACAATATGGTAGTGGTGATCCACAGGAAAATGACAAAGACAATGAGGGTGAAGACTCACCAGGGATAACAAAATGTTGGGGAAAAGAAACTGGGGAATTGCACAGGGGTTCTTGAAATGCATCAGAACAAAATTGACATATCCGAAAATCCACCGGAGAGTAAAAAATCAAATTCTAGAAATGCATCAGAATTACAAGGGATATATGGATATACATCAAAAGGTTAAAGAAAAGATTCTGGAAATGCCTCAGAAATACAAGGGAATATCTGGAAATACATCAGATAACAAGGCTCAATCTAGAAATACATTAGAGAGACATACCCATCTGATAATACATCGGGTAAATGAAACAAATTTTTGAAATAGATCAGAATGATAACGAAATATCTGGAAATACCTCAAATAACACAATAGGGGTTCTATAAATATGTCAGAATAGATACTTAATTTGGAAATACATCAGATAGATGGGGAAACATATGGAAATACGCCAGATAGGTTCTAGAAATACCTCAGAAAACATGACTCAATCTGGAAATACATCAGAGTGATAAAGGGATAATCCGAAAATACTTCAGATATGTTCTGGAAATACCTCAGAACTCGACACTCAATCTGGAAATACAACAGAGAGATAAACATATTCGATAATTCAATCGGAGAGTAAAAGAAACGAACTCTAGAAATGCATCAGAATTACAAAGGAATATTTGGAAATACATCAGATTATAGGGGGTTCTGGAAATACGTCAGAACTCAAGACTCAATTTGGGAATACATCAAAGAGACAAAATAATTTGGAAATTCATTGGAGAGTAAAAGAAACAAACTCTGGAAATGCATCAGAATTACAAAGGAATATCCGGAAATACATCAGATAACAGGGGGTTTTAGAAATACGTCAGAACACAAGACTCAATCTGGGAATACATCAGAGAGACAAAATAATCCAGAAATTCATCGGAGAGTTAAAGAAACGAACTATGGAAATGCATTAGAGTTACAAGGAATATCTCGAAATACCACAGATAACACAAGAGGGGTTCTATAAATACATCACAACAGATAATACATGTCCGAAAATGCTTCAGATGGAGATAAGGGGAATCTGGAAATTCATCAGACGGTAAAAAGAAAAGAAAAATTCTAGAAATGCATTAGAATTTAAAGAGAATATCTGGAAATACATCAGATAGGTTATGGATATACATCAGAACAGATACTAATTCTGGAAATACATCAAAGAGATAAAGGAATAATCCGGAAACTCATTGGATAATCCAAAAAAAAATTGAACCTCATGGACAAAAATTTGTTTTGGTGGGTGCCAACTAAGTTGGACTTTGAAAATGATTGCATAAACCAAAAGATGGTTTAAGGGCACCAAAAACAAACTGGACTTAGAGGTCGAAGGATATAGGATCAACAACAAGACATGGGTCAATGTAAAATGAGCACGAAGTACACTTCGGTTATGCATGATTAGAATTTACTTTTATGCAGGATATATGAATGTTCATGATATGCAAATGTTGACTCTATGCAGACTAGGAGTTTACTAAGGCTATTTATGGAGGTTATGATTCCTCAACAATGAAAACTCAACCAAGTACCTGTGATGGATGTTGTTAAAGGAGAATTCTATCAAGCTTGATAGTTACAATAAGCTAAGGTGATCCTCTTGGAAAACTGATGAGTTGTGCTAGTTGTAGCGAGCGATTTTGGACGCGGTTCTTAAGCGCTGGTCGCTCTCTGCGGTTTGAGCTTTGACTACAGGTCGATTCATTTTTTATCCTATTGTGAGCTGATGAAGGAAGGGAAATAGATGTCTCCAATTAACCCTGCTTTGCATACTGAGTTTAAACAGCGGTCTGTTAGGTTACGAATGCTATCAATGTGGGGGGGGGGGGCCTTTGTACTGGTTATTTGTATTTTCACCAATACGGTTTTCTTTCTTTCTAGGACTTTCTAGCGGGGAACAAGGGTTAGGATGTTAAGACTGATGTTTTTGAATTACTGCTTTTGATTGATGGAGATATGGGATTTTGGGTTTTTGTTTAGTGTGCTCGCTAAGATCTTTTCTTTCGATCTTATGCCTACGTATTCCCGTTTACCGAAACAGGGAAATCAGAGCGTTCGTAGTTCCTCCTATTCTATGGGAGGAAATGGGTGTTTTTGTGTCTTGTTCAAAGCCCAAGACGTGAAGCGAAAGGTTGTTTGTATCTTGTTCAAAGCCCAAGATGTGAAGCTGAAAGGTCTATTTGTGTCTTGTTCAAAGCCCAAGACATGAAGCTGAAAGGACCTCGACTTTAGAGAGAATTTGTCATCTCTAAAGAAGGGTTAAAGGAGAATTACTTTAACCGGGATATGTGAATCCTAGTAATGCCATAATTTCCTTTATAGGGATTTTAACCTGAAGGAGAAGACTTTAACTCAGTGTAGAGCAATGCCATCTTTCCTTAGGAATTTCTCATGCTAAAAGAGGGACAGTGGCATGGATGTAGATGATCCAGAGGCTTGCCGCTTACAGCGATTAGATGAAGGGAAAGGAGTTGTTGATGTTTGTATACTGTGAATGAGGCACAGCTTTGATGCTAAAAGGTTGATTGGATCAACCAGTGGTTTTCTTATACAAAGCCTAAGAGGAGGCTATTGGCCCAACAAGAGGGAGTTTTTATGTGTCTCGTACGAAGCCCGAGAGAGAGGCTAAAAGAGTTGACTCAACAGGAGAATCTTTTATACTCAACAAGAGAGTGTTTTTGTATCTCGTACAAAGCCCGAGATGGAGGCGAAAAGGTTTTTGACTCAACGAGGGAGTCTTTTCGTATCTCGTATAAAGCCCGAGATGGAGGCTATTGTTTGTTTGGCTCAATAAGAACCTTTTTGTATCTCGTACAAAGCCCGAGATGGAGGCGAAAAGGTTTGAGTCAACAAGGGAATCTTTTGGTGTCTCGTACAAGGGCCGAGAGAGAGGCTAAACGTTGTTTGACTCCGCTGGGGAGGATCATTGTACAAAGCCCAAGAGGGAGGGTATGGTTACTGTTTCAGTTGAGTGACAGGTCCAGTATACTGATTTTAAAGAGAAAATCAGTTCTTATATGAGCAATACTGTATTCATAGATTTGATTTGAGGATCCGGGTTATTCCTGTTCTTTAAGGAAGCGGGAAATCCGAAGGGTATTGAGATTGTCCGAGTCTACGGGTTTCTTTCCTATTTAACGAAGGGGTGCTTGAGAATGTCTTTGAGACTCAAGGAAATTAGACTGTCCAAATCTAGAGTTTCATCTTTTGTACCATGCTCTGAGAAACAGTAGTAGACTCTTTAAAAGGACTGTTCTATTAAGATGACTAGGTTCTGTTCCTATACCTCTAGGAGGTCGTCGGGACAATTTGTACGAAGCCCAAGAGGAGGCTGGAAACTTTTAAGAAGCCGACGGGTCCTTGTACTAAGCCCAAGAGGAGGCTATCATTCCCGGAGGAAGAGATCATTATACGAAGCCTAAGAGGAGGATGTGATTACTTCTAAGAAGCCGTAGGGTCCTTGTACGAAGCCCAAGAGGAGGCGGGGTTGCTTTTAGGAAGCCTGTGGGTCCTTGTACGATGCCCAAGAGGAGGCCGATGCTTTTAAGAAGCCCGTGGGTCCCAAACCAAAGAAACGTTCAAGAAAAGTTTCACCGAGAATAATTCATTTAGTGAACAGTTCTGAGGTTTGAAGAAATTCAAGAGAAGTTTCACCGAGAATAATTCATCTCTGGGGAATAGAATTTCTTGACAATTCCTAATGAGGACAGCCGAAGAGAAGAATGTATCTGGTAATCCTATTGGGGATCTAGCTGTCTATTTCTATAAATAAACGAAACGGCGTCACCTAGTTCTAGACGTAGTTGCCGGGGAAACTCGAAATATCTATACTATTATTACACAGTTGATATGAGTTTATGAAAGAATACTTACAGTGAAACAGCCCCATAATACAGTTATATGTATATGAAAGCGGTAAATGAAAGCGTATAAACACTTACTCGGTTGTAGAGCTTCCATGCTGTTTGGTTAGTTGTTCAACAAAGAAAGATTGAAAACAATAGTATATTCAAAATCAAAGGAGAAAGTGCTTTGAAAAAGAAAGATTTGGGGCTTACAGCTCAAGGAGAGGCCCAGGGTTTTATCAGTGAGCGCACTGTTTGAATTTGTACAGAGGGACTTATACAAGTGACTGTGGCCCCAAAATGTTTTCTGTACAAAGGGATGGGTCTTACACTCTCTCAAGAGGCCCAAAAAGTTTAAGGAAAAAGATTGGGGCTTATAACACGAGGGTAGGCCCAAATGATTTTTCCGTTTAAAAAATGGCGATCGCGCCGAGATTTTCTTTTAACGCAGAGGGACTTATACAATAGGTGAGGCCCAAAATGATTTTGGTTAAAAGGGGATTGGGTCTTACACTTTATTAGAGGCCCAAAAAGTTTTGAATGGGTCTTATAGCTCGAGGAGAGGCCCAAGGTTATTTTTTCAAAAGGCGACGATCGTGCCGTTTGTTTTGATGGTATCGGGACTTATACAATATACTGAGGCCCAAAAATGTTTTGGTCAAGAAAGGATTGGGTCTTACACTCTATTAGAGGCCCATGAGTGTTTTAAAGAAAATAAATGGGTCTTACTACACGAGGGTAGGCCCAATGTTTGTTTTTCAACGGATGATGATCGCGTCGAACTTTTTGAAATACAACGGGACTTATACAATAAGTGAGGCCCAAAATGGGTTGTATTTACAAAGGATTGGGTCTTACACTCTATTAGAGGCTCAAAGTGTTTTGAAAATGATTTATGAGGGTTGAATTAATCCAAAAACCCTAATTTGTTTTCAAAAATGTATTTAATTGAATAAAAATTCAATTAAAAATGATCAAAATTGTTTAACATGTGAAAAACAAATTGTGATTTTGGATTAATGCTTTAAAAATTAAGTATTGACCTACAAAATAATTAGAAAGCATTAAAAGTTGCAAAATCAATGTAGAAAAAATATTTAAAATGTCAAAAACAATTAAAATATTAATTCTTTGCAAAAATATCAATTATATGAAATAAATAATATTTTTGGGATTTTTTGATAAAATAAAATATTTTAACATTTTTGTGAATTATTAAAAAAAGAATCAACTCAAAATCATTAAAACTCAGAGAGAAATTAATTTTTGAATCAATTAAACAAAATCACAAAATTCAAATATTTGAATTTGGAAAAAAGGCGCCAAGAACACAAGCAAGAACACGCGCGTTTTTCTGGGTTTGGCTGATTTGCGTTTTCCATCCAATCTCACTGAATACATGATCATATCATGCAATCCACATATCATTATGCTCGTCTCAACCTCACGATCATGTTTATAACACTTAATTTCATTTAAATTAAACATAAAACATGAAATCACGAAGAAACCTCAAGAACCCTAATTTCTGCATGAAGGCTAGGATTTTTGATACACGATTCAAACAAAGCAATTAATTGAGGGAAAACATTCCATACATGATTATGAACATATGGCCAAATTATTGTGCGAGGAAATATGCATGGATTGAGAGATGACCAAGTGTATGCTTACCTCCAAGCCGTGACAGCAAGTGCAAGGTGATTTTTGATTTGGAGGTGTTACAGATGAGTGGTGATGATCTGAACAGCTTCCCTACACCCTATGGAGTGTGTTTGAATGGTTGGACTTGATTGAAATTGGCTGGATCACTTTGTGGTACCTCAGCTGCAACTTGATTGAAAATTTGAGCAACCAGCTGGTGATTTTGTGAAATTGGTGTTTCAGAAGTGAACTAAGTGTTTGGATCACTTCTATATGATGTATGTGAGGTGTGTGAGTGATTGGTTTGATTGGAAAAGCTCTCAAACTCAAAACCCGATAGCTACCTTGCTAAGAAAGGCATTTTTGCCAAGAGAAAGAGATTTTGAGGAAAGCATCTGTTAGATGGCTTTGGTGTACTCAAACTGATCACAATTGAGCTCTATTTATAGTAGAGCAAGTTTTTTTTGCAAGGAATAGTGAATGGCAGCTGGTAAGTAGGTTTGGCCAATGTTGGCAAATGAAAATCCAAGTCTCCTCTAGCCATTGACTAGAGGTTAGGGCACAGAGCTTTGGTTCCCTTGGTCTTGGATAAGTCTTGACTGATTTCAGATGAGAATGGCTCAGTCCATGCCACCTTGATGGTTCCATTGAATGCTTCAATCCAAATTTGGAGTCTTGCCCCTATTTTGGCCATTCTAGTTTCAACATGCTATTTCTTGTTCCATGGACTTTGGAGGCTTGGCTCAGTGATTGTCCCCTTTAGATTCAATCCTCTGAGGTGTCCAAGTGGATAGGAGCATTTGAATTTGGCTGATTTTGGCAAATCGAGCAAAGTTGCAAATTCTGCCTTGCCTTTGACAGATTTCAGCAAGGCAACTTGACAATGTCATAACTCATGCGGTAAGTTGAATTTGGCAATGTTCTTGGCCATTTTGGAAAGCCCTTACATGATTCAACAACTGTTTGAACAAGTTTGGTTTTGATCTCTTTTGATTCCAAGTGAAAAATCCCTCTACATTTGGCAAAAAGTGAAGCAAAATCTGACTTAGTGAAATTTTCACTAAGTGTTGGAACAAAGTGTGATTTCTTGATTTTGATCACTCCATAACTCAAAATCCTTAATGAATTGGACTTAGGTCTATTTGATGTTTTTGTAGAGGGTAATGAGGGCTACAAATCCATCTTTGGATGAGAAAAAATGGCCATGTGGTTTAGGAGTTATGACCCTCCAAAGTTAGTGTATTAGTGGTACTTTTTCCATAACTTAGAAAAATTTCTAAGTTTTATGGTTACCCCTTTTACAAGTTATCCCACTTTCTTTGGTTTTTCTTGATGAATGATGATTCAAATCATACATTAACATCATTTTAGGGTTAAAAATCCATTTTGGTGAAAAATCTCAAAAAGTCAAAGTTGACTTTTGTGCACAGTTGACTTTTTATCAGATGAATTCCAAACTGTGCAATTCTTCAGGAAATCATGTCCTTGACCTAAATCAAACTTGATGGGCATGTTCCATGGATGTCATAAGGTGTATTGAGGCATGTCCTAGGGTTTGGGATCATGTCCTGGTCAAAAGTCAAAGTTACAGTTGACTTTCCTCGCGAAACCCTAATTGTGGTGCAGATGAAAATGAGACTTGTTGCTCAAGCTTCTTGGATTAATCCATTGTTCCAAATGGATCAATATAGTTCATTAGAGACCCTCAAACCCTCTCTTGAGGTCTTGGCTCATGATTTGTCCCAAAATTTAACTTAGGGGTGAATTAGGTCAAGAAACCCTAATTCCTGATTTTTGATGTATGCATCCCCTGAGGTCAAATTGACTTGATGTTTGGGTCCATGAGGTTCCATGGAGTATATTAGGTTATTTTTTGGATCATTGGCTCATGCCCAGATGAAAATTTCCATCTGGAGGCCCTGGTCTACCAAAACCCTAATTTGGTGACACTGTCAATCTTGAGACTTGATCCACCTAGAAGGGAGCATCCTTGTGCTTAATCCTTGAAGTGGGAGTCCTTTTGATCCTTTGTGGATGCTTGAGAGGTTATACAAGTTGAAGATCATGTCATTCCTTGATTGATCCCTTGTCTAAGCACTCAGAGAGGGCTTAAAACCCTAATTTTGATTGTAGTGAATGCTCACCCATCTTTGGGGAGACTGATGAGGTATGATGGTTTCTCCATATTGTGATGATGATTTGCACAATGATGGGAAATCTTAGTGGTCAAAATTTGGGGTATGACACTAGTATAATATTCAGGCTTTCATTTCGAACTCAACAGTTGTTGACGTATGGCAGGATTTATTTGAGCAACTTGAAGGCATAGAGAGGATCTTCCCCTCTATGACTCATCTTGCCCCAATCTTTTGGGTCTTTGAAGATGTTCACCATGACAGGAGTTTGGAAGCAGCTTTCCATGGGATGACCTCGAGATCTTTTTCCCCAATGTTGAAGTTTGCAGTGTGTACCGCGATTAACCAAACATGGAGTGGTAGACTTCTGATTTGAACAAACTTTGAAGAATTGAGCTCTTTGTGGTAGCTCACCCTAGTCCGAGTCTTGAGAATATTCTCTCTCTAATTAATCGACTCTTTGGGTGATTGGGCAGGATTGACTGTTGCTCAAAGTAATTTTCCCCTGACTAGACTTCTTTCACATGATTAAGTTCCTCAACTGACTGCTGATTGTTGGGATTCCTTTTATGCTAAATGTTGACTTGCAAATAAAATTTTTCATTAAAAAATGGTAATTTTAATGCAGTACTTATGCAAAATTTGAAATCAAAATTATTGATATAATTGTGAAACACAGTGAATAGGTCAATGATGAGAACACAATGATGATCTAGTCGTTCATAGTGGGAAAAATGGTGTGATTAATACAAATAGTTAACAAAGATCGTTTAGAGTCAGGTTAACGCGACCTTGTTGTATTATGCTTTCAGAATAAACTCTGCCTTAATTAGGTCTTTTAAGGGTTGTTACGTGGTTTGGTTCACATTTTTTCTAAAACAAAAGGATATAAGGCTCAAAATTAAATTTTAACCCAACCCATTCTCCTTGATGAACTCCAATCCTACGTTTAGTTAAATCGATATACACATTCAAATCATAAGAGAGTTTGACGGTGTAAGGTGTAACACCCCAAATTCGTAAGAATATTTATTTAATTTATTTAAATATAATATTCGTGATTTTTGGTGAATTTTCGTGTTTTTGGGTATTGCGTGGAATTTGTGGAGTTTGGTTATTTAATTAAATAATAGTATATATTATGGGGTATAATGTATTATTATTAATTTAAATAATATTAGAGGAATTAAGGGTAAATTGGACTTTTGAGGAGGATTAGCGAGGGTGTTATGGAGAAAGCCCAATTTTGAGGCTCAAGGGTTAGGTTGAATATAAAAGGAGGATTTGAGAATAAGTTTCATTTTTTTGGTAAACCGTGAAAAGAAGAAGGTGAGAGATCTGAGGAAAAAGGAGGAGGCAAGGAATTCGAGAAGGTTTCCGAAGGTTCAGAGAGAAAACTTTGAATCGACAATCTAAGGTATGAGGAGTATTACCTTTCATTGTTTTCAATATAGGGATTCGATGTGTTTAAGGCCGATTTTGAGGCTTATGTCGGTTTATGATTATGTTGATGATTTAAGTGTTGTTTTTGTGGGTTGATGATGAATATGAAAGTTTGGATTGAATTGGGTAAAACTAGGCCTTTGAGGCTAATGTTTCTTTGATGTTGTTTTGACCTTGTAGAAAAAGGGGATTGTGAGGGTTTAGGGATTTATGATGAGTTCTTGATGAATTAGGTAGAAAATGATGAAATTGAGGCGTATTTTTTTATTTAGAATGATGTATGTGTTGCATAAATTGATGTGTTGTGGTTGTATATGATTTCATGATGAATTGATGGGGTTTTGGGGCTGTATAGAATTGAACCCGTAGGGGAAATTGGAGGTTTTTGGTGAAAAATTCGTAAAACAACAGAAATTTGCTTCTGTCACGTTGTTAACCGGTTAACGCATGGGTAGTAATCGGTTAACACGTTAAAATTTGACGTTTTTGGGCATTTTTACACTGTGTAACCGGTTACGGCATATGTGTTAACCGGTTACCACTGAAACATACAGTTTTTGGAAAACTTGAAAATTCATAACTTTCAAACCGTGTATCTGTTTGATGCGCCGTTCGAAGCGTTGGAAAGCTGACATTATGAAATTTAATTTGGTAAAATAAAATTAGTAAAATTAATTATTTTTCCAGTATTGAATTTAGGGAAACGTCGGATTAGTCTTTGGGGTAATTCCGGGTTGGCTTATATGTTGATTACTTGGATGTTGTGATGATTGTTCTGGTGTTATTATGATGTATATGTTGTTGTAAGATGTCTAAGGTGCTGCTATGATGTGTATGTTTTTGATGTGTATGTGCTATGTGACGAATATGATGAATAATTGATGATGTAAATTACTATGAGATATGTTGATGATTTTATGACGATGATACATGACTATTTTGATGTGAATTACCATGAGTTATATTGATGATTACGAGATGTTGAGTAATGATGTTTTGATGACGTATTTGATGATATGATGAATATGTGAGTTTGATGGATGATGATGCACGTAATGACTTTTGTTGATGATGATGATTAGGACGTTGTGCATCATGCATTCATAGCATTTGGACTTCGGTCTATTGAGGATGTTAGGACTTCGGTCCAGTGACGATGTTAGGACTTCGGTCCAGTGACGATGTTAGGACTTCGGTCTAGTGGTGGCTTCAATCCCATTGTGTGGATTGAGGTGTTTATGACGTGCTCCCTTGTGGAGGGTTGATGGCCTAGTGTTCATCTTTTGTGACGATTGGTACCACATGCATGGGTCTTGTTGTGCATTGTATTTTATGTGGCATTGACGTGATTTTGTGATATAGTGATTCCTGATGTTTTCCTTTATGATGACCCTGATGATGTTGTATATGATGATGACGCCATTTTGCATATCCTGTTTTTATATTGATTATAATGAATTGTGATTACTCACCCTGCCTGTTTGAATGTTGCCTCCACGTGGGTAACATGCAGGTGATCATGTTTAGCTGTGGATCCATCGAGGACTTTAGGAGTTGTACTTTACTTTTGGTCAATGTAGAGGGTCTTGCTATGATAATGTAACATCGGGTTGGGTTGTTGAGTCGAACCATTGTTGAGTTGTTGTTTTGTAATATTTGATGACTATGGGTTATTTTGAAACCTTTTTTTATTATTGTGGTTATGGTGGTTCTGCTGCTAACTTTGATGGCATTGGTTGAAAGCCTTTTTATTTTGAATTATTGAGTTCCACTGCCATATGAAGGCTTTTGAGTATTTTTTAGGAAAACCTGTGTTTACGGTGCAAGTGTTTAATTTGAATTTATTGAGAAATGTGCACCCTTCAAGGTGGTTTTTGATTTTACTCTGATAAATTGTCTCTTTTACCGTGTTTATTCGTGGGGTAGAAAAGGGTGTTACATTAGTGGTATCAGAACAGGTCGGTCCATCCGGCCAGGTTGTCTAATGTTGTTTATTTCCGTAGTGTGCGACATGTGCGTAAAAACACTGTCGATGCTTGTTTTGTTTTCCATTTGCAGGTTGGGAATGAAACAAGTGGGGGAGAAGATGGTGTTTCTCCAAGGTGTTTCGAGTGTGGAGCGTGGGCTTAGTGTGGTGTTGGACGCTGCGATAGTTGGTGGAGATAGTTTGTACCACCTCATGATATTGGTTGTTATTGACAAATTGAGGAACTGATCACCCTTAATCTCTTGTTGATAATAGACGGGATCATGTTAGGTGGGATAGACGTGTCTTGCGAACTTGAGTAGTGTGTGCAGTGAATTGTTGGGGTTAAGCCGAGTGCTTGCAGATTGTTTTGTTGAGTCGATGCAGACTATTAGATTTGAAGAGGAGGCGAATTAGAGTTTCTTGCCTGTCGGTCAAGTTGGGATATCTTGAGGGGAATGATCAGGTATTGTTGATGTCTGCTTTTTGAAGGATAGAGGACAGTGTGACGACTAGTGATATGCCGGTGGTGTGTAATTCCTGACAATCATCTAAATCTAATTTCGACGAAGGTGAAGAGTTGTTTGTTTTGTGAAGCAAGTGGGTGAGTCTGTGAAAGATGGTGCAAAGGTGTTATGATGTTGGACTATTGGGAGACATAAGGGATGTGGTGGTGTGTGACCTACCTATGGTGCGTGACTAACTGGAGGTGTTCCCATGAGATATCAGTGATGTAGTGTGGGTGGAAATTGCTATCGACCTGGTACTCGATACAAGCTCGATGTTGGTGATTGCATACGGAATGTATGTTCCTGAATAAGTGAATTGAAGGACTAGCTAGAAGAACTGCTTGAGAGGAAGTTGTTCGACCGAGTGTTTCCCTGTGAGGTGCCCCTGTGATGTCGGTGAAGAAGAAAGATGGTATTATGAGATTGTGTGCGGATTATAAACATGTGAATAAAGTGACGATCTAGAATAAGTGTCTGATTCCGAGGATTGAGGAATTGATGGATCAGTTTGTAGATGCCTGTGTGTTTATCAAGATTGACTTGAGGTCTGGTTATCATCAGATTCATGTTAAGTCTGATGATATTCCGAAGACGGCTTTTAGGATGAGGTATGGTGACTATGAGTATACTGTGATGTCGTTTGGGGTGTCTAATGCACCTGGTATTCATGGAGTATATGAATTGGAATTTTATTGAGTATTGGATAAGTTTGTAGTGGGTTTTATTGATGATCTTTCGATAGACTCTAAATCTGAAGAAGAGCGTGCTGAGCATTTGGGGACTGTGTTGCAGGTGTTGAAAGAGAAACATTTGTAGGTGAAGCTGCCGAAGTGTGAGTTCTGGTTGAAGGAAATGAGTTTTCTCGGCCATGTGATTGCGAGTGGTGGAATTGCTGTTGATCCTTCTAAGATTGATGCGGTGTTACAGTGCGAGCCGCCGAGGTCTGCTACTGAGATACGAAATTTCTGGGATTGGCGGGTTATTACCGCAAGTTTATGGGAGTTTTTCTAAGTTGGCATTACCTTTGACTCAGTTGACTCGAAAGGGTCAAGATTTTGTGTGGGATGTAGCTGGTGAAGTGAGTTTTGTGGAATTAAAGAAGAGGTTAATGACCCCTCCAGTGTTGATTTTGCCTAATCCGAGCGAATCTTTTGTAGTGTATTGTGATGCGTCGAAGATGGGCCTTGGTGGAGTATAGATGCAGAATGGACAAGTTTATGCCTATGCCTCGAGACATTTGGGAGTTTGTGAAGGGAATTATCCTAAGCATGACTTAGAATTGGCCGCTGTGGTGTCTGTGTTGGAGACTTGGAGACTTATCTGTTTGGCTCTAAATTTGAAGTGTTCAGTGGTCGTAAAGGTCTGAAGTACTTATTTGATCAGAAGGAATTGAATATGAGGCAGAGGAGGTGGTTAGAGCTGTTGAAGGATTTCGATTTTAATTTGAGTTATCATCCGGGCAAAGCAAATGTGGTGGCCGATGCATTGAGCAGAAAGTCGTTACATATGTCGATGCTTGTGGTGAAAGAATTGGAATTAATTGAACAATTCAGAGATTTGAGTTTGGTATGTGAAGCGACTCCTGACAGTGTGAAGTTGGGAATGTTGAAGTTGACTAGTAGTATTCTGGAAGAAATCAGAGTGGGACAGCAATCCGATTTAAAGTTGGTTGACCAATTGACTTTGATTAACCAAGGTAACAGGAGAGAATTCTTGATTGATGAAAATGGTGTGATGAGGTTCCGAAATATAGAGTGTGTTCCAGAAGATCCAGAAATTAAGGAGAGTATTCTAGAAGTAGGACACCGAAGTAGGTTGAGTATTCATCCCGGTGCTACGAAGATGTATCAGGATCTGAAAAGTTATTTTGGTGGCCGGGTATGAAGAAGGATGTTGCGGAATTTGTCTATGCGTGTTTGACTTGTCAGAAGTCGAAAGTTGAACATCAGAAGCCTTTAGGTATGATGCAGCCATTGAGGATTCCATAATGGAAATGGGACGGTATTTCCATGGATTTTGTGGTGGGGTTGCCGAAGATTGAGAAAGGGAGTGATTCTATTTGGGTGATTGTGGATGGATTAATTGAATCGACTCATTCTTACCGATGAAGATTAATCATTCCTTTGCGAAAACTAGTTGAGATGTGTATTGAGACATTCTGAAGTTGCATAAGATACCTTCGAGTATGTGTCAGATAGAGATCCAAGATTTTGTCAAGGTTTTGGAAGGGTTTGCAAGATACTTTGGGGACTAAGTTGAGGATGAGCTCTGCCTATCACCCGTAGATCGAGGGACAGAGATAGAGGACTATCCAATCTTTAGAGGATTTGCCGAGAGTTTGTGTGTTGGATCAAGGGGGATCATGGGATAGTCAATTGCGGTTGATCGAGTTTACCTACGACAATAGTTTTTGTGCTAGTGTTGGATGACGATGTATGAAGCTTCGTGTGGAAGGAGGTGTAGAACTCCGTTGTGTTGATATGGGTCGGGCGAGAGTGTTGCACTCAGACCTGAAATTTTGTAAGAGACACCTAAAAAGGTTAAGAGGATCTGAGAAAGAAGAAAGTTGGACTTGAAGTGTGGAGATCAGATGAGGGGGTCGTATCCGACTCTGTTTCCTTGAGGTAATTTTCGAGGGTGAAAATTCTTAAAGTGGGGGAGAGTTGTAACACCCCAAATTCGTAAGAATATTTATTTAATTTATTTAAATATAATATTCATGATTTTCGGTGAATTTTGGTGTTTTTGGGTATTGCGTGGAATTTGTGGAGTTTGGTTATTTAATTAAATAATAGTATATATTATGGGGTATAATGTATTATTATTAATTTAAATAATATTAGAGGAATTAAGGGTAAATTGGACTTTTGAGGAGGATTAGTGAGGGTGTTATGGAGAAAGCCCAATTTTGAGGCCCAAGGGTTAGGTTGAATATAAAAGGAGGATTTGAGAATAGGTTTCATTTTTTTGGTAAACCGTGAAAAGAAGAAGGTGAGAGCTCTGAGGAAAAAGGAGGAGGAGAGGAATTCGAGAAGGTTTCCAAAGGCTCATAGAGAAAACTTCGAATCGACAATCTAAGGTATGGGGAGTATTACCTTTCATTGTTTTCAATATAGGGATTCGATGTGTTTAAGGCCGATTTTGAGGCTTATGCGGGTTTATGATTATGTTGATGATTTAAGTGTTGTTTTTGTGGGTTGATGATGAATATGAAGGGTTGGATTGAATTGGGTAAAATTAGGCCTTTGAGGCTAATGTTTCTTGGATGTTGTTTTGACCTTGAAGAAAAAGGGGATTGTGAGGATTTAGGGATTTATGATGAGTTCTTGATGAATTAGATAGAAAATGATGAAATTGAGGCGTATTTTTTGATTTAGAATGATGTATGTGTTGCATAAATTGATTTGTTGTGGTTTTATATGATTTCATGATGAATTGATGGGGTTTTGGAGCTGTATAGAATTGAACCCGTAGGGGAAATTGGAGGTTTTTGGTGAAAAATTCGTAAAACAACAGAAATTTGCTTCTGTCACGTTGTTAACCGGTTAGCGCATGGGTAGTAACCGGTTAACACGTTAAAAATTGACGTTTTTGGGTATTTTTACACTGTGTAACCGGTTACGGTATATGTGTTACCGGATACCACTGAAGCATACAGTTTTTCGAAAACTTGAAAAATTCATAACTTTCAAACCGTGTATCTGTTTGATGCGCCGTTCGAAGCGTTGGAAAGCTGACATTATGAAATTTAATTTGGTAAAATAAAATTAGTAAAATTAATTATTTTTCCAGTATTGAATTTAGGGAAACGTCGGATTAGTCTTTGGGGTGATTCCGGGTTGGCTTATATGTTGATTACTTGGATGTTGTAATGACTGTTCTGGTGTTATTATGATGTATATGTTGCTGTAAGATGTCTAAGGTGCTGCTATGATGTGTATGTTTTTGATGTGTATGTTCTATGTGACGAATATGATGAACAATTGATGATGTAAATTACTATGAGATATGTTGATGATTTTATGACGATGATACATGACTATTTTGATGTGGATTACCATGAGTTATATTGATGATTTCGAGATGTTGAGTAATGATGTTTTGATGACGTATTTGATGATATGATGAATATGTGAGTTTGATGGATGATGATGCACGTAATGACTTTTGTTGATGATGATGATTAGGACGTTGTGCATCATGCATTCATAGCATTTGGAATTCGGTCTATTGTGGATGTTAGGACTTCGGTCCAGTGACGATGTTAGGATTTCGGTCCAGTGACGATGTTAAGACTTCGGTCTAGTGGTGGCTTCAATCCCATTGTGTGGATTGAGGTGTTTATGACGTGCTCCCTTGTGGAGGGTTGTTGGCCTAGTGTCCATCTTTTGTGACGATTGGTACCACATGCATGAAACTTGTTGTGCATTTCATTTTATGTGGCATTGACGTGATTTTGTGATATAGTGATTCCTGATGTTTTCCTTTATGATGACCCTGATGATGTTGTATATGATGATGACACCATTTTGCATATCCTGTTTTTATATTAATTATAATGAATTGTGATTACTCACCCTACCTGTTTGAATGTTGCCTTCACGTGGGTAACGTGCAGGTGATCAGGTTTAGCTGTGGATGCCATCGAGGACTTTTGGAGTTGTACTTTACTTTTGGTCGATGTAAAGGGTCTTGCTCTGATAATGTAACATCGGGTTGAGTTGTTGAGTCGAACCATTGTTGAGTTGTTGTTTTATGATATTTGATGACTATGGGTTATTTTGAAACCTTTTTTATTATTGTGGTTATGGTGGTTCTGCTGCTAACTTTGATGGCTTTGGTTGAAAGCCTTTTTATTTTGAAATATTGAGTTCCGCTGCCATATGAAGGCTTTTGAGTATTTTTTAGGAAAACCCGTGTTTACGGAGCAAGTGTTTAATTTGAATTTATTGAGAAATGTGCACCCTTCAAGGTGGTTTTTTATTTTACTCTGATAAATTATCTCTTTTACCGTGTTTACTCGTGGGGTAGAAAATGGTGTTACATAAGGGTACATATGAGGATTCAAGATGATATTTTATTGAAATCGCAATCACTTTATATTTGTTTATGTTTTGTTTTTGGTAAGGATTTGAATGACCTCTCTTTTTTTATCCCTTGTTTTGCTTGAACTGGTTTTTTGAAGCTTTCGGTCCATCAGGATGCCCTGATTTTGCCTAAGTCGTTTGGTATTCGACTTAGCGGGATTTTCTTTTTTTGATTTTTGTTTTGAAAGGTTGTGACTGTCATGTTATTGGTGGATGAGGATCAACCAATATAATTTCTCTTGGATTTTCACGACTTCTTCGACACTTCAAGCTGTGTGCGAAGGATAACATATGGTTGATCTCCTCATGTGGGATGTTTTCTCTTGCATTTTTAATGCAAAGTCAATTTAAATGAACAAACTACCCTGCCCCTGGTTAAGATTAAGGGTTCTAAATCCGAAAGAAACACCAACTTTTAGGCTCAAAGTGGTTGACTAGGGGTTAATTTCTTATCTCTTCGGTGTTTGGGGATTTGAAACAATGCCTTACATCATCGGCAAAGTTCTAATCGAAATCATACCACAACAATTTTAGGTATCTGGTTTTCATCATTCTCCTTCCAATCTTTGTTAAAACACAGTTTTATAAGGAGAAGTGAAATGGGAGGAATATTTTTTTGACATAAATGAAAGAAAATGAGTGAACGCGAATGGATTAATTCAAAAGATGCATAAACATTTCATTAATATTACCAATTCAAACAAAAAAATGCTTAAAAGCAAAGAAATTACAAAAGGAATTGTCAGCTTTAGGGAATTGACTTCTTCAAACTTGATTCATGCTTCACTTTCCATGTCTCGGGAGAGGGTTGTTTCAAACATTCGGTCACACACCTTTGAAGCTCAAAATTTTGCTTTCGATTAGCTTTTAAACCTTTTCTTTTAAGGCATAACATCCTTCCAAATAATGCCTTGGTGCCCCCCTCCCCCGTGGAATTCGCAATATGCATTAGATTCATACCCGGGGTATGGCTCTGGCATTGGAGGAAGAGACCTATTAACAATCAGACCCTTTTGAATTAGAGATGGGAATAGCTGACTGTAGCTGATAGGGATTGGTTCAAAATGAGTTCTTTCGCTCCTATTGTAGTCCCGAGGAGCCTAGGGAATTGGATGTTGATAAGGACGAGCGACCGGGTTCTGCTGGTCCCCTTGAGCAAAAGGTCGTTGATAAGGAGGAGGAACTATTTGTTGATAATTGGGCGCAATAGGAGCTACATAGAGTTGTTGACCAAACTGCATAGGATAAGTGGGTTGTTGATAAGCGAACTGTTGTTGCTACTTCTTCCACGAATGACTTCTTCGTCGATTAACAGACACAACATTTGTCTCTCCTTCATTTTTCTTCTAAAAACCTCTAGAAAATTTCCTAGCATTGTTGTTGGAGGTTTCGACAACAATTATTGTCTTACCATTTTTCATCCTAGCTCAACCTTTATACCCACGACAACGAGGTTAGAGAAACTTGAAGATACACTACTCACCATTATTTCATAAAACATGGGCTTTAACAGTGTCCATGAACCAATATGCTAATTCTTTCTCTGCCAGCAGTGGTTCACCTTGTAAGGCCATCTCTCTCCATCGTTGTGCATATTCTTTGAAAGATTCGTTGTATTTCTGAGACATACTTAGCAACTGACTTCTATTAGGATCCATATCCATGTTGTATTTATAATGCTTGATGAAAGCATAAGACAGTTCTCTGAAGCATTGGATGCGGCTCTGATCGAGGCTTAAGTACCATTTGGAGGGAGCACCCTTCAAGTTATCTTGAAAATAGTGTATCATAAGCTTATCATCCTCGACGTGTGCGGCCATTTTTCGATAGTACATAATGAGATGGCTTTTGGGGCATGAGCGACCCTCATACTTATCGAAGTCAGGAGTCTTGAATTTTGTGGGGATCACAAGACCATATACTAGGTACATTTCTCTAGCGGCAGCACCAAAAACTTGGTCACCTTCCATAGCCCTTAGTATTTTCTCGAGGGTATGGTAACTCTCCTTTATGCCTTTTATGTCCTCATGCCTTTCCTCTTCTTCGTCAGACAATTCTGGAGCATGATATATGTATTGTTGATCTTCAAAATAAGGTTGCACACGTGCATGGACAGTCAGTGGTGCAAATGTGTGGAGCATATGGTGAGTGTCGGTGGCAGTTGGTAGAGGTAGTGTATGTTGAGTGGATTGCACTACACCAGGGGTTACTTCAACCTGAGGTGTGAAGCAATGAGGCACGATTTTCGCAAGTTGGGTCTCAAGGGTAGGACCAGAGATCCCTGAAACGAACGTTGCTTGCGAAGTATCCAACTTGGTTGATAGGGCTTGAATCATCTCCATGATTTGACCCACGATTCCTCTGAGGTCATCGAGTTCTGAACTCACCATTTTCAATTCTTGTTCTTGTTCCACCATCCTTTGTCGAGTGGTGGCTCTGGTGTTGTAGTGGTATTGAGGACTCAGGGTGAAACTGAAGGAAGACAACGAAATGAGTTTTTATTTTGAAGAATGCATGAAGATGCATATGGATGCATGAAAACATTTTTTTGTTTGTTTTGGAAAATGATATGCATGCATGCTGATGAAATGCAGATGCATGAGCTTTTTCATATCTGGTATGCAAGGAGAAATGCATTGCACATATGGTTTGGATCCGGGATGACATGAATAACTCAGAACACCCTACTAGGTAGGTTTCCCTATATCGGGTAGCTATAGTATTTCTACCCATAAGCCGCTCACAGGATAGTTTCTAGGTTAATGGATAAGGTTCCTAGAGTCACGGACCTTAGTCGTATCAACAACATGCAACAGGCTAGCAGCTTTATGATAAGAGTGACGAAAAAGGTGTCTTCTGAGCGGGGTTTTAATGTTAGGTGCTACAAGGAGATGCCCTTGGAGTCTAACATTACTCAACCACCAAAGCAAGAAACAGGTTCTAAGAAGGGGTCCTAGAGTTATGGACCCTTCATGAATCAGCGTCATGTGATAAGCTAGTTGTCTTATAATGAAATTTACAAAAAGGACTACTCTAGGGGTAGTCTTCAAGCTAGGCACGCAAGGAGTGGCCATTGGGGACTAACACTACACAACTTCCAATTTTAATCTATGTGTTCTCTCTTCTTTTTACAAAGCTCAGGTGTAGAGCTTTATTCTTTAAATATATCCCAAAGCCCACACATGAATATATATATATATATATATATATATATATATATATATATACAAATATGTATAAAACATGCGCTAAAATAAAAATAAAGGAAGCATATAGAAAATAAGAAGGAACAAACAAAGCTAACACACATACAAAAACCTAACTGAACTAGGGTTGACTCACTTAGGGATGGGAAATTCCCTAGTAGATTCGCCATCTATCATACCTAGAAAAATGAGAACAAGACCTCACGAGGCACAATCGCACGCTTCGGGATAGACTTAACAGAGTCACCACCGAACTTTATTTATTCCCAAAGACGGAAAGAGAAAATATCGATAAACCCCTATAAGAAAGGATAAGATATGGTCATCGCAACCAATATCAGGGTTCGGGGGTCAGTGTAGCGAGCGATTTTGGACGCGGTTCTTAAGCGTTACCGCTCTTTGGGTTTGTTTACTACAGGTCGATTCATTTTTTATCCTATTAAAGCTGATGAAGGAAGGGAAATAGATGTCTCCAATTAACCCTGCTTGCATACTGAGTTTAAACAGCGGTCTGTTAGGTTACAGATGTGATCAATGTGGTGGGGCCTTTCTTGTGTTATTTTGACAGAATGACAAGTTTTCGGCGGGGAACAAGGATTAGGATGTTAGGACTGATGGTTTTTTATAGATATATGAGAGTATGGGATTTAGGGTTTTTGTTTAGTGTGCTAGCTAAGATCTTTTCTTTCAATCTTATGCCTACGTATTCCCGTTTACCGAAACAGGGAAATCAGAGTGTTCGTAGTTCCTCCTATTCTATGGGAGGAAATGGTTGTTTTGGTGTCTTGTTCAAAGCCCAAGACGTGAAGCAAAAGGTGGTTTGTATCTTGTTCAAAGCCCAAGATATGAAGCTAAAAGTGATTTGTATCTTGTTCAAAGCCCCAGATATGAAGCTAAAAGGGTGTTAACTTTAGAGAGAATTTGTCATCTCTAAAGAGGGGTTTGTATGTCATAACTGTTTATAAAGGCGAACTACTTTAACCGGGATGTGTGAATCCGGCAATGCCATAATTTCCTTTATAGGGGATTTTAACCTGAAGGAGAAGACTTTAACTCAGTGTAGAGCAATGCTATCTTTCCTTAGGAATTTCTCATGCTAAAAGAGGGACAGTGGCATGGATATAGATGATCCAGAGGCTTGCCGCTTACAGCGATTAGATGAAGGGGAAGGAGTTGTTGATGTTTATGTACTGTGAACGAGGCACAACTTTGATGCTAAAAGGTTGATTGGATCAACCAGTGGTTTTCTTATATAAAGCCTAAGAGGAGGCTAATATGTGTCTCGTACAAAGCCCGAGAGAGATGCCAAAAGGTTTTTGACTTGACGATAGAGTCTTTTGGTATCTCGTATAAAGCCCGAGATGAAGGCTATTTGACTCAACAAGAGAGTTTTTGTATCTCGTACAAAGCCCAAGATGGAGGCGAAAGGTTTGTTTGGCTCAATAAGAACCTTTTTGTATCTCGTATAAAGCACGAGATGGAGGCGAAAGGGTGAATGACTCAACGAGGGAGTCTCTTATGTGTCTCGTACAAAGCCCGAGAGAGAGGCTAAACGTTGTTTGACCCAACGAGGGAGTCTTTTGTATTTCGTACGAAGCCCGAGATAGAGGCTAAAATTGTTAGCTCCGCTGGGGAGAATCATTGTACAAAGCCCAAGAGGAGGCTATAGTGACTGTTTCAGTTGAGTGACAAGTCCAATATGCTGATTTAAAGAGAAAATCAGTTCTTATATGAGCAACACTGTACTCAAGGATTTGATTCGAGGATCAGGGATATTTCCTGTTCTTTAAGGAAGTGGGAAATCCGAAGGGCATTGAGACTGCCCGAGTCTACGGGTTTCCTTCCTATTTAACGAATGGATCACTTGAGAATGTCTTTGAGACTCAAGGATATTAGAGTGTCTGTGTCTAGAGTTTCATCTTTTGTACTATGCTTTGAGAAATAGTAGTAGACTCTTTGAAAGGACTGTTCTATGCAGATGACTAAGTTCTGTTCCTATACCTCTAGGAGGTCGTCGGGACAATTTGTACGAAGCCCAAGAGGAGGCTGGAAGCTTTTAAGAAGCCGACGGGTCCTTGTATGAAGCCCAAGAGGAGGCTATCATTCCCGGAGGAAGAGATCATTATACGAAGCCTAAGAGGAGGTTGTGAATACTTCTAAGAAGCCGGTGGGTCCTTGTACTAAGCCCAAGAGGAGGCGGGGATACTTTTAGGAAGCCTGCGGGTCCTTGAACAATGCCCAAGAGAAGGCTGATGCTTTTAAGAAGCCTGTGGGTCCCCAAACCCCAAGAAATTCAAGACAGGCTATTCACGAGGAATAGATCAAGCCAGGAAAGGTCGAGAATTTGGAAGAAACTCAAAGATGCCATTCACGGAGAATACATTCAACTCTGGGAGTAGAGTTTCTTGACAATTCCTAATGAGGACAGCCGAAGAGAAGACTCTATCTGGTGATCCTATTGGGGATCTAGTTGTCTATTTCTATGAATAAACGAAATGGCTTTTCCTAGTTCTAGACGTAGTTGCCGGGGAAACTCTAAATATCTATACTATTATTACACAGTTGATATGAGTTTATGAAAGAAGACTTACAGCGAAACAGCCCCACAATACAGTTATATGTATATGAAAGCGGTAAATGAAAGTATATAAACACTTACTCGGTTGTAGAGCTTCCATGCTATTTGGTTAGTTGTTCAACAAAGAAAGATTGAAAACAACAGTATATTCAAAATCAAATGAGAAAGTGCTTTGAAAAAGAAAGATTTGGGGATTACAACTCAAGGATAGACCTAAGGTTTTATCAGTGAGCGCACTGTTTGAATTTGTACAGAGGGACTTATACAAGTGACTGTGGCCCAAAAAGGTTTTCTGTACAAAGGGATGGGTTTTACACTCTCTCAAGAGGCCCAAAAAGTTTTTAAAGAAAAAGAGTGGGGCTTATAACACGAGGGTAGGCCCAAGGTTATTTTTCGTTTAAAATGGCGATCGCGCCGAGATTTTCTTTTAACGCAAAGGGGCTTATACAATATCTGAGGCCCAAAATGGTTTTGGTTAAAAGGGGATTGGGTCTTACACTCTAGTAGAGGCCCAAAAGTTTTGAATGGGTCTTATAGCTCAAGGAGAGGCCCAATTGTTATTTTTCAAAAGGGCGACGATCACGCCGTTTGTTTTTTACGGTATCGGGACTTATACAACGCACTGAGGCCCAAAAATGATTTGGTCAAAAAAAAGATTGGGTCTTACACTCTATTAGAGGCCCAAAATGTTTTGAAAAATGATTTATGAGGGTTGAATTAATCCAAAACCCTAATTTGTTTTCAAAGATGTATTTAATTGAAAAAAAATTCAATTAAAATGATCAAAATTGTTTAACATATGGAAAACAAATTGTGATCTTGGATTAATGCTTCAAAAATTAAGTATTGACCTACAAAATAATTAGAAGGCATTAAAAGTTGCAAAATCAAGGTGGAAAAAATATTTTAAATGTCAAAAACAATTAAAACATTAATTCTTTGGAAAAATATCAATTATACAAAATAAATAATATTTTTGGGATTTTTTGGGAAAATAAAATATTTTAACATTTTTGTGAATTATTAAAAAAAGAATCAACTCAAAATCATTAAAACTCAGAGAGAAATTAATTTTTGAATTAATTAAATAAAATCACAAAATTCAAATATTTGAATTTTCAAAAAATGGCGCCAAGAACACGCGCGTGTTCTGGGTTTGCCCAGATTTGCATTTTCTCTCCAATCTCACTGAATACTTGATTATACCATGCAATCCACATACCAATCAACTCGTTTCAACCTCACGATCATGTCTATGACAATTAATTTCATTTAAATTAAGCATAAAACAAGAAATCACGAAAAATCCTCAAGAACCCTAATTTCTGCATGAAGGCTAGGATTTTTGATACACGATTCAAACAATGCAATTAATTGAGGGGAAACATTCCATGCATGATTATGAACATATGGCCAAATTATTGTGCAGCAAAAATTGCATGGATCATAGAGTTAGAAGAGCTCATGCTTACCACTTGCAGCTGGTGATCGTGATTTGTGTTGGAGGTGTTAAAGCTAGGTTCCAATGATCTGGATAGCTTCCCTAGGTGCCATGGAGTGTGTATGAATGCTTGGAATGGATTGAAATGATCTGGAACTTGAGATGGTACCCCAACTGCAAATCTGTCAAGAACTTGAGCAATTGGCTGGTGATTTAGTGAAATCTGTGTTCCGAATGTTATGTGAGTGTTTGGATCACTTCTATATGATGTATATGAGGTGTGTGTGTGATTGGTTTGATTGGAAAAGCTCTCAAACTCAAAACCCGATAGTGACTTGCCTTAGAAGACAAAATTAGAGTGAAAGAAGAGATTTTGAGGAAAGCATCTGTTTGATGGCTTTGGTGTACTCAAACTGATCACAATTGAGCTCTATTTATAGTAGAGCAAGTTTGTTTTGCAAGGAATAGTGAATGGCAACTGCTGAGTAGGTTTGGCCAATGTTGGCAAATGAAAATCCAAGTCTCCTCTAGCCATTGACTAGAGGTTAGGGCACAGGCTGCTGGTTCCCTTGGTCTTGGATAAGTCTTGACTGAATTCAGTTGAGAATGGCTCAGTCCATGCCACCTTGATGCTTCCATTGAATGCTCCAATCCAAAATTGGAGTCTTGTCCCTATTTTGGCCATTCTAGGTTCAACATGCTATTTCTTGTTCCAAAGAATTTGGAGGCTTGGCTCAGTGATTGTCCCCTTTAGATTCAATCCTCAGAGGTGTCCATGTGGATAGGAGCATTTGGATTTGGCTGATTTTGGCAAATCGACCAAAATTGTAAAAATCTGCCTTGCCTTGGCAGATTTCAGCAAGGCAACTTGCCAATGTCATATCTCATGACTCAAATTGAATTTGGTAATGTTCTTGGCCATTTTGGAAATCCCTTACATGATACAGCAACTGTTTGAACATGTTTGGTTTTGATCTCTTTTGAATCCAAGTGAAAAATCCCCCTACATTTGGCAAAAAGTAAGGTAAAATCTGACTTAGTGAAATTTTCACAAGTGTTGGAACAAAGTGACTTTTCTTGATTTTGATCACTCCATAACTCAAAATCCATGAGGAATTTGGACATAGGTTAGTATGAAGCTTTTGTAGAGGGCAATGAGATCTACAAATCAAGCTTTGAATGGGGAACAATGGCCTTGTGGTTTAGGAGTTATGGTCCTCCAAAGTTGGCACATTAGTGTCACTTTTTCCATAACTTAGAAATTTTTCTAAGTTTTTATGGTTACCCCTTTTACAAGTTATCCCACTTTCTTTGATTTTTCTTGATGAATGATGATTCAAATCATACATTAACATCATTTTAGGGTTAAAAAATCCATTTTGGTGAAAAATCTTAAAAAGTCAAAGTTGACTTTTGTGCACAGTTGACTTTTTATCAGATGAATTCCAAACTGTGTAATTCTTCATGAAATCATGTCCTTGACCTAAATTAAACTTGATGGACATGTTCCATGGGTGTCATAGGGTATATTGAATCATGTCTTAGGGCTTGGGAGCATGTCCTGGTCAAAAGTCAAAGTTACAGTTGACTTTCCTCGCGAAACCCTAATTGTCGTGCAGATGAAATTGAGACTTGTTGCTCAAACTTCTTGGAATAATCCATTGTTCCAAATGGATCAATATGGTATATTAGAGACCCTCAAATCATGTCTTGAGGTCTTGGTTCATGATTTGCCCTAAAAGTCAACTTAGGGGTGAATTAGGTCAAGAAACCCTAATTCCTGATTTTTGATGAATGCATCCCCTGAGGCAAAATTGACTTGATGATTGGGTCCATGAGGTCCCATGAAGTATATTAGGTTATGTTTTGGATCATTGGCTTGTGCCCAGATGAAAATTTTCCATCTGGAGGCCCTGGTCGACCAAAACCCTAATTTGGTGACACTGTCGATCTTGAGACTTGATCCACCTAGAAGGGAGCAGCCTTGTGCTTAATCCTTGAAGTGAGAGTCCTTTTGATCCATTGTGGATGTTTGAGAGGTTATACAAGTTGAAGATCATGTCATTCCTTGATTGATCCTTTGTCTAAGGCTCTAAGAGGGCTTGAAACCCTAATTTCGATTGTAGTGGATGCTCACCCATCTTTGGGGAGACTGATGAAGTATGATGGTTCCTCCATATTATGATGATGATTTTCACAATGATGGGAAATCTTAGTGGTCAAAATTTGGGGTATGACAGATGCCCCTATTTAATCTTCTTGGACACGAAGGTGTGAATGACGAAGGTATTCGGGCATTCGGGGTGCAAGAGGATTAAATATCGGAATACCCAAAATTTTAATGGTGGTTATGAATGGTAGCTTACTCATTCATCTTCTTTAGCTAAGCGATGATGCTTAGAAAAGGTAAACTTCCCCTCGATCCTGGTCTTCAGCCAAGGAGCTGGTCTCAGTTTCCTTTTGGGATAAACCTCCCCTCGATCCTGGTTTCCTACCAAGGAACTGGTATTAGTTTCTCTTGTTAACTTCCCCTCGATCCTGGTTTCCTACCAAGGAACTGGTCTTAGTTTCTGATTTAAACTTCCCCTCGATCCTGGTTTCCTACCAAGGAACTGGTCTTAGTTTCTGATTTAAACTTCCCCTCGATCCTGGTTTCCTACCAAGGAACTGCTCTAAGTTCCTTTTGTCAATAAACTTTCTTGACAAGGGGCGCTATTTGTAGCGGTTCTCCTCAAACTTCTCGCCGAATTTTCCTGGGGAGATGCCATTTGACGGAAAAAGTTGACGTCAGACTTGCTGGGGAACCCAGTCGTCTGATTTGTAGAGGTGCACAAACTTCTCTGTTGGAGACGCCATTTGCCGACTCTATCTGGGGAAAGCGAGTCTCTTGAGAAACTGCTTCTGCGTGGGATCTTACATCATACTTTTCTCGGGATCTTCCCGGAGAAATGCCATATGATGGGCTCCAATTTTGAGGTGCCGATGACCTTTTCATCAGCGGTATTTTCGGAGCGAAACTGGCATGCTGCCGAATCTCTGATTACGAGGCTTTCTCTGTGGATTTTCCTTAATCCGGGAAAGCAAGGATATCATCTTCAATGGCGAAGAGTGATGCTGACTGAAATTTCCTCTGGTTTTTCAAAGGTTCAAGTTATCAAAGTGGTCAAGGGCCAACTTCCTTCCAGAAATAAACTGGAGGCGAGGTTGTTCAAACGCAGCGTTTCCTGACGAGGCAAGAACTGACAACTCGATTGAGAGAACTTCTATCACTAGGGGACAAGACCGACTAGAGTGATAGTGATGCAATATGAAATGTGAATGCAAATCAATAATGCATGATGTATGTATGTATATGCTGACAAAACTGACGTGACACACAAACTAAAAGATGAACATGACTGGATACTCGGCCATCGCGGGGCGAAAAAGTATCGCTGGTTCAAGATAACAATTCCACCTTGCTTAGGAAAGATAGTCCCCGTTGGGAGCTACGTTGGTCGGGCTTAGGAGATAAGAACTCGACCGAGGCGTGTCAGACGAAACAAGGTCTCTGACACAGTTGATCCCTTCATTCATGCGTATTGGGTTAGAAGGAGTACTTTGATTCTGCACTTTGAGGTTCGATTACTTCTGGAGAAGCGACCGATGTTCTTCTAATGTTCAACAGTCAAAAGAAATTGCCGTCTTTATTAAAAAGCAGAAAAAGTTTTAACAAGTAAATTCATTTTTGTTTTATTTCAAGAATCGTTAATCATGTTAAAATGTCGTTCTGTAAAGCTAAAACAAATAAGAATTACAAACAAAAGCACAAGGGCTCAAATTTTATTGATAAGATGGAGATCAGCCAAACGCGTGATTCCAAAGAGTATTTACAAAGTTAGAAAATGGTAATTTACAGGGAAAAGGGCTACATTGAAACATAACGACCGCTATCCTCGTACCAACTTTGAATTCGGGGCATCCTGAGCTTCTGTCGAAGATGACCTTGACTGGAGTTTTTCTGATGGATGATGTAACTGCTGCTGCTGAGGGACTTGCCTCTGTTGAACATAGTTACTTGCCATTATCCCTAATTTTTGCCTGGATTGTACTATCATGTTTCCAATCCATCGGGATGATTTTTTTCATGTCTCTAACTTTTGCCTGGACCGCCCTTTCGGGTTTTCAATCCACCAAGACGTTTTTTTTTTTTTTTAGTTTAGGCGAAGTATTTCTTGACTACATCAACATTCGTGGGGTAGGCAAATTCTTCTCCGTCCATGGTTGCGAGTCTCAAGACGCCGCCTGAGAAAGCTTTCTTGACCACGTAGGGGCCATCATAATTCGGAGTCCATTTGCCCCGAGAGTCAGTGAGAAATGATTGTATCTTCTTGAGCACAAGGTCTCCTTTTCTGAAGACGCGAGGTCGAACCTTTTTTTCAAACGCCTTCTTCATTCTCTGTTGATACTGTAACACCCCCCCAATCTAATACCCCCAGGCTATTAAAGCGGGAAATAAAAATTCGAAATTTCATCAGAGTATATTTGAAAACATGGCATAGACAGGGAGCATCACATCAATTTGAAACAAACATAACATACAACACCTGCTCATTAAGATATGCAACAGTGGGGTAGCAATCAACAGAGGAACTCAGTTCCTTACACCCACATTTCAGATTTTAGAATAAAAGCGGAAAATCTAAAACTGAATAACATATATATATATATATATATATATATATATCAAGAAAGTTGTCATACACCAAGTTATACATGTACAAGTCAAAAGATATATATACAGAATACACAAATAATCACAACACGGCCACCCTAACTACCCGGTGTCACATATCAGAGCTGACCGACAAAAGAATGAAGACGCAAAGCTTCACAAAAAGACCTCCAGCAACTCTAATCTGCAATGCCTCATAGAGCATTATAAAACAGCAGAAGGGTGAGAAAAACAATCATAATACCGTTGAGTAAAATTATATATTAACACAAAAATACACAAGTATAAAGTTCTCACCACAAATGCACCACAATCGAATAAAACATAACACAGTACAATTATCAGGTATTCATCACCAATACACGTCAATCACCCATAATACACTCCTCATCAACACAATTATACATATTCCATCACATTATCACATTCACAATTAACATACACATTTAATCCATGATTATACAAATACACAGAGACCGACACAACGACTCTATGCACATGTCATGCGGTACCGACTCCCATTGTTTCTCATGTCTCATCACCTGTTCACTCAGGAACTATTGGAACCATCGCTCGTTACTGAGAATCTCAAGTAACACCCCGTCGGGCCTACGATGTTCACCCGTCGCTTTAGGTCCTCAGGCATCGCCTCATATTTTCGAGGCACACGACGTTATGGATCGCTTTAAGTCCCATCATGGGCACACGATCGTCTACAACATCACTTTAGGTCCTCAGGCAGCGCCTCATATTTTCGAGGCACACGATGTTATAGAAAATTCCCTCAGGAATTAAACCGCCACTCAGGACGTTTCCACAATACCTATCATGATGCTTGGTATATAATGACTCATGACATTCACATTGCATACATACACACCTTCATAATCATGCATTTATCATCAAATACCACACATAGTATTTTCTTGCCCTTAGGCCACAAATCATCATCCACACAGGTATTCTTACCCCAACACAGCACACAATCCATACTACATTCATATTAACAGTACAGCGTACATTACACATCAAATTCACACAATTATAACAGTAAAAGTCGACAAAACGACACTATTCCCGATTTTTCGACACAATTAAATCGGCTAACAATTCCAAAATTCTCATCATCCAAAAGTACATTTCATAAGCTTCCCAACGATATAAATATCACTTAATTCGGAAATACGGTTCGAAAGATATGGATTTTAAAAAAAGAAAATGTTTTCAAAAACACACAAACCGCCCGGCGAAGCATGCTCACCGCCCGGCGAAACACGCTTCGCCTCTGCTTCGCCCGGCGAAGCACATGCGACACCAATCCCCCAAAATAATTCAAAGAGGCAGAAGCTTGGCACCTCTGCGCCTCTCGAACCGCCCGGCGAAAAGGACGCATCGCCCGGCGCTCAGGGCCTTTCGCCCGGCGCTCTGCACCAGAAGCAGAATTTCTGCTGCGTGTTTGCACTGTTCATCACCCCTCAAAATCTCATTTTCTTCCCCAAATCATTTCCAACAGCAAAACAATTACTAGCAATGGTTCATACACATACATAGATCATACAACACAAATTATACCGAATTCCGTCCGTGAAAACATCGATTTCTACTCGATTACACGATTTCGACCTATATCCGAAAAACTACCGAACGAGACAATACAACATGCAACCATATATACATAATCATCCACAACAATAAGATAATCGAGTTTCACACCCTTACCCGATTTAATCGATTCCTAGAACTTGTTCTCTTGATTTCCCAAGCTTTTTCTCCAATTTCTCTCTTTTCTCTCTTCACCTCTTTTCTTCTCTTTTCTTCTTTTCTTTCTTTCTTTTCTCTTCTACTATTTTTCTCTCTATTTCTATTTTTCTTTTCTTTACTAACTTAACAAAATACACCCAAATGCCCAAAATACCCTTACACTCAAATATCTCGCAAACGTTCCCAAAACCCGATAAAATATATTCACGACGAAAAATAACATATTTTCACATAAAGTCAGAAATAAAATAATATAATAATAAAATAATAAAAAAGACTCAATAAAAATAAAACTGGCAAAACTGGGGCGTTACAATTCTCCCCCACTTAGAAATTTTCGTCCTCGAAAATCTCACCTGAAACAAACAACTCTGGATACGACTCCCGCATCCGACTCTCCAACTCCCAAGTCAAATTACCCTCAGCAGCGCCTCCCCGCGCCACTTTCACTAGTGCGATCGCTTTACCCCTCAACCGCTTCACCTCGCGATCCAAAATACCAACCGGTAATGCCTCGACCGTAAGGTTATCCCTTACCTCAACCTCGTCCATCGGAATCACATGTGAAGGGTCCGGAACATACTTTCGAAGCTGTGAAACATGAAACACATCATGCAAATTCAACAGACTCGGCGGCAACGCCACCCTGTACGCCACAGCACCAACTCTCTCAGATATCTGGTAAGGACCAATAAACCGAGAAGTAAGTTTCTTCGATTTCAAAGCACGACCAACACCCGTTACCGACGTAACCCTCAGAAATACATGATCGCCCTCTTGAAACTCAAGATCCTTCCGTCTCCGATCATGATAACTCTTTTGTCTACTCTGAGAAGCCTTCATTTTCTCTCGAATAAGCTTCACTTTCTCTGTCGTCTGTTGTACCAACTCCGGTCCTACCACCGTTCTCTCACCAGATTCGTGCCAACACAACGGCGTCTGACACCTTCGTCCATACAATGCTTCAAACGGCGCCATACCAATACTAGAATGAAAACTGTTATTATACGTGAATTTAATCAACGCAAGATAACTATCCCACGAACCACCTTGTTCCAAAACACAAGCCCTCAACAAATCTTCCAAAGACTGAATCGTCCTCTCCGTCTGACCATCCGTCTGCGGATGATAAGCCGAACTCAATCTCAATCTAGAACCCAAAGCCTTCTGTAAACTTTCCCAAAATCTCGATGTAAACCTTGGATCTCGATCAGAAACAATACTCAATGGAACTCCATGCAACTTCACCACCACACTGCTCCAAAGAAAAACTGATGTCAATCGGAATAAAATGAGCCGATTTAGTCAGCCTATCAACAACCACCCAAATAGCATTATGCCCCCTCTGAGTGTTCGGTAACCCCGTTACAAAATCCATCGAAATGCTATCCCACTTCCACTCAGGAATATCCAACGGTTGCAACAAACCACTAGGCCTCAAATGCTCCACCTTCGATTTCTGACAAGTCAAACAAGCATACACAAACTGAGCCACATCTCTTTTCAAACCAAACCACCAGAAAATCTTCTTCAAGTCTTGATACATCTTATTCGCTCCAGGATGTATACTCAAATTACTCTGGTGTCCTTCCTCCAAAATCATCCTTTTCAACTCCGAATCATCCGGAATACAAATCCGTCCACGAAACCTTAACACACCATTAGAATCCACTTGAAAATCACTATTCGCATCTCCTCCCCCAACCAACATCAAATCCACAAATTTCAAATCCAACTTATGTTTCTCACTAACCGTCATTAGAAAATCATTAGTAACCTTCAACATCCCAAGCCTTACACTATCCGAAGTCACTTCACATACCAAACTCAAATCTCTAAACGATTCCAAAAGTTCCCATTCCTTAACCATCAAAGCCGACATATGCAACGATTTCCGACTCAACGCATCAGCTACCACATTAGCTTTACCAGGATAGTAATTCAAGCCAAAGTCGTAGTCTTTCAAGAATTCCAACCACCTACGTTGCCTCATATTCAATTCCTTCTGATCAAAAAAATATTTCAAGCTCTTGTGATCACTAAAAACTTCAAACCTCGCACCAAAAAGATAATGCCTCCAAATCTTCATCACAAAAACCACAGCCGCTAATTCAAGATCATGAGTAGGATAATTCTTCTCATGCACTCTCAACTGCCTCAAAGCATAAGCTACAACCATACATTCTTGCATCAGAACACCACCTAGACCAATCAAAGAAGCATCACAATAAACCACAAATGGTTCATTAGGATTCGGCAAAATCAAAATCGGAGTTGTCGTCAATCTTCTCTTCAGCTCATTAAAACTCTCCTCACACCGAATATCCCAAATGAACGCTTGACCTTTACAAGTCAACTGGGTCAAAGGCAATGCAAGCTTAGAAAACCCTTCAATGAACCATCGATAATAACCGGCCAAACCCAAAAAGCTACGAATTTCAGTAACAGATCTCGGAGCCTCCCACTGTAGAACTGCTTCTACCTTAGATGGGTCCACAGAAATACCATTACCTGAAATTACGTACCCAAGAAAACTCACCTCAGACAACCAGAATTCACACTTGGACAATTTTGCAAAAAGCTTCCTTTCCTTCAAAACCTGCAAAACAATACGCAAATGTTCCTCATGCTCCTCGCGAGACTTAGAATAAATCAATATGTCATCAATAAATACAACAACAAATCGATCCAAATGCTCGTGGAAAATCCTATTCATGTATTCCATAAACACACCAGGCGCATTAGAAACCCCGAACGGCATCACAGAATATTCATAATGACCATATCGTGTCCTAAAGGCCGTCTTCTGAATATCCTCTTCTTTCACCCTTATCTGATGATACCCTGACCTCAAGTCAATCTTACTAAACACACAAGCACCAACCAACTGATCCATCAGATCATCAATTCTCGGGAGCGGATACTTATTCTTAATCGTCACTTTATTCAACTGGCAATAATCAATACATAATCGCATACTTCCATCTTTCTTTTTCACCAACAAAACTGGCGCACCCCAAGGAGAAACACTTGGCCTTACAAACCTCTTCTCTAACAAGTCATTCAACTGCTTCTTCAACTCTACCAACTCAGATGCCGACATTCTATAAGGTGCCATAGAAACAGGTCTAGTACCAGGAACTAGATCTATCGAGAACTCCACCTCTCTCTCTGGCGGCAAGTCTGAAATATCCTCAGGAAACACTTCAGGAAATTCACACATAACAGGAAACACCTCAAGCGACACCTGACTCTCCACGGCCAAGGATACAAACAATCCAAACAACTGAGCTTCCTCCGCCAAAAGTTTCTTCAACTCTTTGGTAGATGAGAAACTCGAGTCTTCGTCTTCCTCCAGAGAAGGAAACCTTACCAGCTTATGATAACAATCAATATGAACCCTATTAAATTGCAACCAATTCATTCCCAAAACTACATCCAAACCTTCCAACGGAAAACACACTAAATCCATCTCAAAGTCTTTACCATAAATGGTCAAAGGACAACTCAAACACACCAAAGAAGTAGTTACTGACCCCATCGCTGGAGTATCAATAACCATCTCACCATCCATCAAAGACAACACAAGATTCAAACGCTTCGCGCACTCAGACGAAATAAACGAATGAGTCGCTCCAGTATCAATAATAGCAACTAAAGGTGTACTATTAATAAAGCAAGTACCTCGAATCAGACGATCTGCACTTGAAGTCTGAGTTCCTGCCAAAGAAAACACCTTGCCACTAGTCGGAGCTTTCTTCCGATTCGGACACTTCGAACTAATGTGACCAGGTTCCCCACAGTTATAACATTTCACCACATTCTTCCTTTTACAATCCGCTACAACATGCCCTTCACCGCCACAATTAGAACACTTAATCACATTCCTCCTACATTCATGCTGGCGATGACCCAATTCACCACATTTAAAACACCTAGGAGAATTAGACATACCACCTCCACCTGACCTACGATCAAAAGTACTCCTTTGTTTACCTTTATCAGCCGGTGACACATACGGTCCACCACGGAACTGTTGCTTCCCTTTCCTGTCACTTACACTTTTATAGTGAGCAGAACGGACCTTACTATCTTCATCATAAATCCTATAACATTCCACCAAATCAACAAACCTCCTTATCCTCTGGTAACCGATCGCCTATTTTATCTCAGGACGCAATCCACTTTCATACTTCACACACTTAGAGAATTCCGCGGTCGCTTCAGCATAATGAGGATAAAACTGCACCAGCTCAACAAACTTAGCGGTATAATCCACAACAGACATATTACCTTGCTTTAGCTCCAAAAACTCAATTTCTTTCTTTCCTCGGACATCCTCAGGAAAATACTTCCTTAGAAACTCTCGGCTAAACACTTCCCAAGTGATCTCTTCGTCCTCCGCAGCTTCCAACACCTGACGAGTACTGACCCACCAGTCATCTGCCTCTTCCTGTAACATGTGAGTTCCCAGTCTCACCTTACTGTCCTCATCACAATCCATCACCCTGAAAATCCTCTCAATCTCTTTCAGCCAAATCTGCGCTCCATCAGGATTATGTCTCCCTTTGAAGACAGGTGGCCTATTCTTTCTAAACTCATCATTCTCCCCAGCATTCGGTGCACCCTGCACAGCACGAGCCATAGCCTGCATAGCAGCAGCTAGAGCAGCATCGTTCCTTCCAGCCATATTCTGTTCATTTCCAATAACAGAAACTATGGTTAAACCAACAGCTCAACCAATCACAACGACCAACAAGGACTGACACAACTGACACAAACTGGCACAAACTGACACAAACTGGCTCTGATACCACTTAATGTAACACCCCCCAATCTAATACCCCCAGGCTATTAAAGCGGGAAATAAAAATTCGAAATTTCATCAGAGTATATTTGAAAACATGGCATAGACAGGGAGCATCACATCAATTTGAAACAAACATAACATACAACACCTGCTCATTAAGATATGCAACAGTGGGGTAGCAATCAACAGAGGAACTCAGTTCCTTACACCCACATTTCAGATTTTAGAATAAAAGCGGAAAATCTAAAACTGAATAACATATATATATATATATATATATATATATATATATATATATATATATATATCAAGAAAGTTGTCATACACCAAGTTATACATGTACAAGTCAAACGATATATATACAGAATACACAAATAATCACAACACGGCCACCCTAACTACCCGGTGTCACATATCAGAGCCGACCGACAAAAGAATGAAGACGCAAAGCTTCACAAAAAGACCTCCAGCAACTCTAATCTGCAATGCCTCATAGAGCATTATAAAACAGCAGAAGGGTGAGAAAAACAATCATAATACCGTTGAGTAAAATTATATATTAACACAAAAATACACAAGTATAAAGTTCTCACCACAAATGCACCTCAATCGAATAAAACATAACACAGTACAATTATCAGGTATTCATCACCAATACACGTCAATCACCCATAATACACTCCTCATCAACACAATTATACATATTCCATCACATTATCACATTCATAATTAACATACACATTTAATCCATGATTATGCAAATACACAGAGACCGACACAACGACTCTATGCACATGCCATGCGGTACCGACTCCCATTGTTTCTCATGTCTCATCACCAGTTCACTCAGGAACTATTGGAACCATCGCTCGTTACTGAGAATCTCAAGTAACACCCCATCGGGCCTACGATGTTCACCCGTCGCTTTAGGTCCTCAGGCATCGCCTCATATTTTCGAGGCACACGACGTTATGGATCGCTTTAAGTCCCATCATGGGCACACGATCGTCTACAACCATCGCTTTAGGTCCTCAGGTAGCGCCTCATATTTTCGAGGCACACGATGTTATAGCAAATTCCCTCAGGAATTAAACCGCCACTCAGGACGTTTCCACAATACCTATCATGATGCTTGGTATATAATGACTCATGACATTCACATTGCATACATACACATCTTCATAATCATGCATTTATCATCAAATACCACACATAGTATTTTCATGCCCTTAGGCCACAAATCATCATCCACACAGGTATTCTTACCCCAACACAGCACACAATCCATACTACATTCATATTAACAGTACAGCGTACATTACACATCAAATTCACACAATTATAACAGCAAAAGTCGACAAAACGACACTATTCCCGATTTTTCGACACAATTAAATCGGCTAACAATTCCAAAATTCTCATCATCCAAAAGTACATTTCATAAGCTTCCCAACGATATAAATATCACTCAATTCGGAAATACGGTTCGAAAGATATGGATTTTGAAAAAAGAAAATGTTTTCAAAAACACACAAACCGCCCGGCGAAGCATGCTCACCGCCCGGCGAAACACACTTCGCCTCTGCTTCGCCCGGCGAAGCACAGGCGACACCAATCCCCCAAAATAATTCAAAGAGGCAGAAGCTTGGCACCTCTGCGCCTCTCGAACCGCCCGGCGAAAAGGACGCATCGCCCGGCGCTCTGCACCAGAAGCAGAATTTCTGCTGCGTGTTTGCACTGTTCATCACCCCTCAAAATCTCATTTTCTTCCCCAAATCATTTCCAACAGCAAAACAATTACTAGCAATGGTTCATACACATACATAGATCATACAACACAAATTATATCGAATTCTGTCCGTGAAAACATCGATTTCTACTCGATTACACGATTTCGACCTACATCCAAAAAACTACCGAACGAGACAATACAACATGCAACCATACATACATAATCATCCACAACAATAAGATAATCGAGTTTCACACCCTTACCCGATTTAATCGATTCCTAGAACTTGTTCTCTTGATTTCCCAAGCTTTTTCTCCAATTTCTCTCTTTTCTCTCTTCTCCTATTTTCTTCTCTTTTCTTCTTTTTTTTCTTTCTTTTCTCTTCTACTATTTTTTTCTCTATTTCTATTTTTCTTTTCTTTACTAACTTAACAAAATACACCCAAATGCCCAAAATACCCTTACACTCAAATATCTCGCAAACGTTCCCAAAACCCGATAAAATATATTCACGACGAAAAATAACATATTTTCACATAAAGTCATAAATAAAATAATATAATAATAAAATAATCAAAAAGACTCAATAAAAATAAAACTGGCAAAACTGGGGCGTTACAGATACAACTGACCATGGCATAGTGCCGTTATTCTCTTTTCTTCGATTAGATTCAGTTCGTCGTGTCGGCTTTGACACCATTCAGCTTCGGTGAGCTTAGCTTCCATCAATACCCGGATTGATGGGATCTCTACTTCGACGGGGAGCACTGCTTCCATGCCATATACTAGAGAGAAAGAGGTTGCCCCTGTTGAAGTGCGGACAGATGTTCGATAACCGTGCAGAGCAAAGGGTAGCATTTCGTGCCAATCTTTATAGGTTACAACCATTTTCTGAACAATCCTCTTGATGTTCTTGTTAGCCGCTTCTACCGCTCCGTTCATCTTTGGTCGGTAGGGAGATGAGTTATGGTGTTCAATCTTGAAATCTG
Organism: Lathyrus tuberosus; assembly: GCA_022829125.1. Lineage (NCBI taxonomy): Eukaryota > Viridiplantae > Streptophyta > Magnoliopsida > Fabales > Fabaceae > Lathyrus > Lathyrus tuberosus. The sequence goes on from JALAZF010000103.1 coordinate 8,130,096, forward strand.
CGCACAACTCTTTCATCATCTTATTGTTCAAGTTAGATCCATTATCAGTAATGATCTCGCTCAGAACACCATAACGGCAGATGATATTGTTTTTGATAAATTGGACCACCACTTGTCGGGTTACATTGGCGAATAACGCTGCTTCAACCCACTTGGTGAAGTAGTCAATGGCTACTAGGATGAACCGATGTCCGTTTGAAGCCTTGGGCTCAATCATGCCAATCATGTCGATTCCTCACATCGATAATGGCCATGGGGAAGAAAGAACTTTGAGATGCGATGGCGGTACATGAATTTTGTCGGAGTATATCTGACATTTGTGACACCTCCTCATGTACTTATAGCAGTCGGATTCCATTGTCAACCAATAGTACCCTGCTCTGAGAATTTTTCTCGCCATTGTATGTCTATTGGCATGAGTGCCAAAGGATCCTTCATGAATTTCTTTCATAAGCATGTCTGCTTCTGGTCTGTCTACGCATCGGAGCAAGACCATGTCAAAATTTCTCTTATAAAGAGTATCACCGCTCAGGAAGAAGTTTCCAGCCAGTCTTCTGAGGGTTTTCCTGTCTTTTCTGAGTGCCCCAGATGGGTACTCTTATTTCTGAAGGAAGCATTTGATATCGTGATACCAAGGTTTGTCGTCTATGATTGCTTCGATCGTGAAGACGTAGGCGGGCCGTTCAAGGCGCATCATGTCGATCTTAGGTAAGTCGTTCCATTGACCTACACTAATCATAGAAGAGAGAGTGGCTAATGCATCAGCCATGTGATTCTCATTATGAGGGATGTGATGAAACTCGACTCTGTAGAAGAAGGGTAACAACCTTCTTGCATAGTCTTTGTAGGGAATCATTCCTGATTGGTATGTGTTCCAATCTCCTTTTACCTGATTGATAATCAGGGTTGAATCGCCATATACCTCCAAGTTTTTTATCCTTAAATCAATCGCTTCTTCGAGACCCATAATACAAGCTTCGTATTCGGCCTCGTTGTTCGTACATTTGAACGTAAGTCTGGCAGTGAAAGGAATGTGGGTACCCTGAGGGGTAACAATGATTGCCCCAATTCCGTTTCCATAATGATTAACTGCTCCGTCAAAGATAAGTCCCCATTGGGAACCTGGTTCTGGCCCTTCATTGGGTAACGGTTCATCGCAATCTTTCATTTTTAGATACATGACATCTTCGTCTGGGAAGTCAAACCCGGTTGATTCTTGATCGTCAATCGGTTGATGAGCCAAATGATCGGCTAAAACACTTCCTTTAACGGCTTTCTGAGCGTGGTACTCTATGTCATATTCTGATAATAACATCTGCCAACGGGCAATTCTTCCCGTGAGAGCAGGCTTTTCGAAGACATACTTGATTGGATCCATTTCGGAAATTAACCAAGTAGTATGACGAATCATGTATTGGCGAAGACGTTTGGCTGCCCAAGCCAAAGCGCAACAAGTTTTCTCAAGCATCGTGTACCGAGTCTCGCAGTCGGTGAATATCTTGCTTAGATAGTAAATGGCAGACTCTTTCCGTTTGGTTTCGTCTTGCTGGCCAAGTACACATCCCATTGAGTCCTCTAGGACTGTGAGGTAAATGATCAGTGGTCTTCCTTCCACTGGAGGTGATAGAATCGGCGGATTCAATAGGTATTCCTTAATACTGTCGAAGGCAGTTTGACAATCTTCTGACCAAACGTAATCCTGGTTCTTTTTAAGTAATTTGAAAATCGGTGCACATGTGGCAGTCATAAGGAATATGAATCTGGAGATGTAGTTCAAACGTCCCAAGAATCCTCTGACTTGTTTTTCAGTTTTCGGAGAAGGCATTTCTTGAATGGCCTTGACCTTGTCATGATCAACCTCAATTCCTTTCTGGCTGACGATGAACCCTAAGAGTTTCCCTGAACGGACACCGAAGGTGCACTTGTTGGGATTCAAGCAAAGTTTGTTCTTTCTCAAACGCTCGAATAGTTTCGACAGGTGGGTCACATGCTCCTCTTCTGTCTTAGATTTTGCAATCATGTCATCGACATATACCTCTATCTCGTTGTGTATCATGTCATGAAACAGAGTAGTCATGGCCCTTTGATAGGTTGCCTCGGCGTTCTTCAAGACGAACGGCATCACCTTATAACAAAATGTCCCCCATGGGGTAATGAACGAAGTTTTCTCCATGTCTTTCGGCGCCATTTTGATCTGGTTATAGCCCGAGAATCCATCCATGAAGGAGAAAATTTTGAACTTTGTTGTGCTGTCTACCAGCATGTCAATGTGTGGTAAAGGAAAGTCGTCCTTTGGACTTGCCTTGTTTAGATCCCTATAATCAACACACATTCTGACTTTTTCGTCCTTTTTGGGAACGGGTACGATGTTGGCTAACCATTGAGGATATTCTGATGTGGCGAGGAAACCCGCGTCAATCTATTTCTATACCTCCTCTTTGATTTTGATGGCCATGTCCGGGTGAGTCCGTCTCAACCTTTGCTTTACTGGCCGACATTCTGATCTTAACGGTAAGTGATGTTCCACGATGTTGGTATCCAACCCTGGCATATCCTGATAGGACCAAGCGAATACATCGGGAAATTCTCTGAGAAGCTTTATCAAACCCTCTCTGGCAGTTGGACTGAGCAGTGCCCCAATCCTGATTTCTTTTTTTCTCTTTTTCCGAATCCAAGTTTACCGTTTCCAACGGCTCTTTGTGAGGTTCAATGGACCTTTCCTCCTGTCTGAGTAATCGGGAGATCTCTTCTGAAATTTCGTTGTCAACTTCTTCTTAAGCCCCAAATACCGGGAACCCAAAGTCGGGAGAAGGCATCGGATCGTATGTTTCAACTGGGTTTAAAACAAGCAATCTGCATGACGTGATAATTCGTGTTTAGAAGAGATAGAGAAAATGCAAGTGTGTGTAGTGTATTTATTTTACTGCTTGTTTTTATTTGAATTGTTTTTTAGGATTACCATTTTCTGAAAAAGCAAAAAGAGAAAACAGCAATTAATGCGGAAATTACAGAACGACGTTATTTTATTAATAAACAAGTTGATTCTTGAAACTACAGCCCTATAAAACAAAACTCTGTCGCTTTGGGCGAAGCGAGGAGAGAAATTTACAGAAAGCGAGCCCTATTAAAACATCTGTTTCACCTGGGCAAGGTGAAAGGTTAAAAGATGGCAATTACTTTGACTGGTGAACGGCCTTCGGAACATCGACAACAACCCATTGGCGGCGAACTCCTCGGTGAATCACAAAGTCTGGCACCTTCCTTGATTTGTCTTCAGAAATGACGCTGATTTCTGGTGGAGCAGGATCATTGGAATCTGTCTCCCAGGAAAAATTGTCGTAGGAGGATTCCTCTATTGCATTATGCAGAGTAGTTGTGCTCTTAGCTGTATCTCCCCATCCAGTTGGGTGGATATCTTCGAGCCTGATACGAGAGCTTTCGGGAGCGGTGTATTTGACCATATAGTCGTACCTTCCACTCGGTTGTCCCAAGGTGTCCCACACTTCTTTCGAACTGGAGGAGTCATCTCTCTCGATGACGTTGACCTCGGGAAAAGCATAGTTGATGAATTCAAGTCCTGCAAACGTTGCAAATTCATCGTCGTGTTGAGTAGTTTCTGAATGACCTGAGTGTTGATCCCATGACATGGTGGGGACACATGTATTCTATTCAATGAGACTCAGCTGAGTTTTATTACTCGGCTGACTTTCTGGCCCCAAGTCTCCTGGGTAAGGCCGCCACATTGGCAGGCCATCCATCGGGCCATAGTAATTGTGGTCAAAATTGTCTTTCATCAGAGTGTCCTCCTCTAATGAATTTGGCGGAGCACGACATCCTTCCGGATCACAATCTCCGTATATCATTTCGACATCTGATCGTGGTATAAATCTCGGACTCTGTGCGGGATAGCAAAATGGTATAGGCACCTCTTCCTGAGACATATAACAGTCCTCGTTAAGGTAGGACTTCCATTCTTCATCTGTGTCGGAGGGATCTTCCTCATTGATAGCATGTACTGCTTAAGACACTGGGTGAAGGAAACCTCCACTGTGGAAGAAGTTTTGAAGGGGATGAAGACTTTCATCGTTGGCAGCTGTCCGGGTACAAGTTGCAGAAAAACCAAGACCCTTCTTTGTTGTATTGCTAGTAGGAATGACAAGCTGTCCCCATCCGGTTGTATCGGTACTCTCGACCACTTTGATAGCATCGTTGTATGAAGAAATGGAAGTTCCTTCTTTGAACTGATTGTTCTTGCTCACCGACAGTGCTTGGAACTGAGTTCCAATAACCTCCTCGGGTTCTATACCAGTAGATGATGACAAGTTACTTACAAGCAAGGCTTGTTCCCCACAAACTGTGACAAGTTGATCTTTCTTGACGAACTTTAGCTTTTGGTGAAGGGTTGAAGTAACCGCTCCAGCCTAATGTATCCAAGGTCTTCCTAATAAACAACTGTATGTTGCCCGGATGTCCATGACCTGGAAAGTGACTTGGAAAGTGTGAGGACCGATAGTTATGGGAAGATCAACTTCGCCAATAACTGTTTTTCTGGATCCGTCGAACGCTTTGACGGCGACCTCGCTGATTCTCATCGGAGGGCCTTTGAATGATAATTGCATCAAAGTGGACTTCGGCATAACATTCAGGGCTGACCCTGTGTCTACCAGTACGCTGGCTAAAGCATCGTCCTGGCAGTTAACTGTAATGTTGAGCGCCATGTTATGACGGCGAACCTATTCGGGTAATTCCTCATCACTAAATCCCAAATTATTGCAGGAAGTGATGTTAGAGACAATGCTATCAAACTGTCTGATTGTTACATCTTGTTCCACAAAGGCTTGCTCCAAGACTTTCTGTAGAGCCTCCCTGTGGGCTTCTGAACTGAGTAACAGTGATAATACCGAGATCTTTGAAGGAGTCTGTAACAGCTGATCAACAATGTTATATTCACTCCTTTGGATGAGCTTCAGCATCTTATCATTATTTTTCGAAAGGCCGAGATTACTGGATTGACCGACTGATGGATCGGGAGCTTCTGTCTGAAGTTCCTTTTCTTTGTTGGACTCTCCAACTCCTCAGTTGAAGATTCGACCGCTCCGTGTTACACGACTGATGTCTGCAATATTCACGACGGAGGGTAATGGAATTTCCTTTCCATTTTCAACTATTGTTGCACCGTATTTGTAAGGGATTGCCTTAGCTGATTCATACGGTAGTGGTCCCGGTAGATAGATGACTATGGGAACCTTCTGATTTTTTTGACCATAATAAGTAATCTCGATCCGTTCCCGCTTGGGAGCTCTAGATTCGTCAAGTAGAGGGATGATGGCAAAAACGTACCTGGTCTGGTGATGACCAGAGATTGTGATAACATCCTCGACTTGATTGGCAAGGTAGTCTGGCGACCAATTGATGGGTCCAGAACCCGGATATGGGCGAATCTCTCCACGATCCACCTGACCCTGAAGAGCTGCTCTCACAAGGTAACACCCTTGGTTACTTTCTGAACAGACACTACAACGGTCATAATTGTGTGGTGGCACCTGGCCACACCCACTTTGAATACAATGTAACCTCACTAGGTTAGCTTCCACGAGTCGGACATCCTGACTTTGACGCCGAGTAGGATTCCTGTTACTGATACTAATTTGCTGAGTATCTTCATCCATGTAGATTGGCATCCACCAATGATTTAACAAGTGCTGAAGTGCCTCCTGGACAAGGGTACAACCTCGATCATTTTTGCAACCTGCTTTACAGCTTTGATAGTCGTGTGATATCAGGAATCCGAGTCGGACCTGTTCAGCATGTAACTCTACCAGGTTGGTATTCATCACGCGAATATCAAAGATCTGAACCATGTTGATCTGATAAGGATTCCTATCATGGTAGCCTTGGATCCATCCAAGATCCATATGACGCTGGAGGGCCTCTTGTATGAAAGAGCATCCCTGTTTGTTTACCGAGCAAGTCAGACAGGAACTGTAATCGTGTCGTGGCAGATTATGATACTGGCTTTGCCTTGAGTGCATTGCCAACAAGTTGGCATTCATCGCACGGATGTCGTGGTTCTGAATGACGTTGGAGTTCGTATAGACCATGTTAACTCCACGAACTCGGTGCTCTTGGATCCATCCGAGATCCATCTGTTCCTGTAGAGCTGCTTGCACTACAGAACATCCTCTATTACTTTTAGAGCAGACATCACATTAATGATAATTATGAGGTGGCACATGGCCATATCCACTCTGTCTACAATGCATCTTGACCAGATTGGTCCTCAATAATAGTACATCATGAATTTGATAGACATTGTTAGACTCTCTCTCAATCAGGTTGACTGCAGCTTTCTCGTGTTGAGGCAGCGGGTTCGTGAGAACATTGGAATTCGTATCTTTGAAAGATAAGAGCCTGATCCTAACAAGCTTTTGCACGTTAGATTTGAAATTGAGACAGTTCCCTATGTTATGTCCTGATCCTCCTTGATGATAAGGGCATGTCTGATCCACTTTGAACCAAAAAGGCGGATTTTCCGGTACTGTAAGAGGAGACTTAGTCTGGATGTGCCCCTTAGCTAGCAGTAACGAAAATAGTTCTGCGTACAACATGGGTATAGGATCAAACCCTGGTGGCCGTGTTGTACGGTTGTTATTATATGGAGGACGAGCCTGCTGAAGAGGCTGTTATGTCCTTTGCTGATTAGGTTGGCTCTGCGCAACCTGAGGTTGATACGTAGGAATAGGCGCAGGGCCGATAGCAGGAGTTACAGCTGCTACTGGTTGATAACGTCGCCTTTGCTTTCCGAGAGAGATATTCCTAATATCTTGCTCTTTTTTCTTAGGGAGAGCACTACCGTATTGTTTTGTACTGCTTGATGATCCAGCGTCTTTTGCCAAACGTCCTTCTCGGACGGCTTCCTCAAGACGAACCCCCATGCCCACCATCTCGGTGAAATCACTGGGCGCACTGGCAACCATTCTGTCATAGTAAAATGAGCTTAAGGTTTTTAAGAAGATATTTGTCATCTCTTTTTCCTCAAGAGGCGGACAAATTTGAGCGGCAATTTCACGCCATCTCTGGGCGTACTCCTTAAAGGTTTCCTTGTCCTTTTGTGACATTGATCTGAGTTGATCTCTGTCCGGTGCCATGTCCAAATTGTATTTGTATTATTGGACGAAGGCAGTACTAAGATCTCTGAATGTGCTAATCGTAGCACGGTTTAAACCCATGTACCATTTGAGTACGGCACCGGTTAAACTATCCTGAAAGTAATGAATCAGTAGGTCCTGATTCTCCGTCTGAGCTGACATTCGCCAAGCGTACATCACCAGATGGCTCTGAGGGCAAGAGTTACCCTTGTATTTTTCAAAGTCGGTCACTTGAAATTTGTGCGGGACTTTCACATTGGGGACCAGACAAAGGTCTGCGGTGTCCTTTCCAAATAAATCCTGACCACGAATGGCTTGCAGTTCCTTCTGTATTTCCAAGAACTGTTCCTGGAATTCATCCATTCGGCCAAACATAGTTTCCTTCTTATCAGAAGGGATTTGTGGAATCTGTCCTTCCGGGACAGTGTGCACCACAGGGGTGGTACCATGACTACGGCAGTGAATCTTGGCGTTTCCCGAAGTTTGTAACCTTCAGGAGTCTTCAGTATGCCCCTGGCATCTTCGCTTTCCCGAAGTTTGTAACCTTCAGGCCCAGCGGCTTCTGTCGCGATTCCCTGATCTTCAGTGATCGGCAGAACATATCCTTCCGGGATATAGTTAACAAGCATGCCCCAGGGACGATCTTTCGGCATTTGATACCTAGGATCATACTTCTCCACTATGGGCGCTGATGTGATCTCTGAGATCACAGTCCTTTGTAGCTGAGCTTCTGCCATGGCTTGCATGTCGTTACGAAGCTTTCTCATATCCTCTCTCAGAGCATCGAGATCATCCATCTTTTGAAAGCATCTCTGTTTTCTTCCTCAAGATCATCCATCTTTTTCTGACGATTGGCCCGAGTATTATACGAATGAGAGAGTTTGACTCTAGAATCGAGACACAAACGTGAGATTCGTATGTAAGAAGAATACGCGATGTGAGAATGATGAATGAAATTATTATATTAATTGTTTTTTTGGTTTAATCAAAATAAAATTCGACAATTAGATTGCAAATATCAAACAGTGGGGAAACCCCTTTTTATTGGAATTCAAAGGATTACGGAAACAAAAATACAGTAGATTACAAAGTGCAGAAACATAAACCTAAGCTAATGGGTCCCGAGTCCTCTCTGAAGAGAAATCGGGTGCTGACTCTGGTATTTTCCTTTTCTTTGACCGGGGCTCTTGGGCCGTTGTCGGGTTGTCATTCCTTTGCCAAGTGAAAGGAGCGAGCAAATTCCTTTGGTCATCTTGATTCTCTACAGCATGTTGCTCCAAAATTTCAATCAGAGCATCTTTCTCTTTCAGTAGTTGCTGTATTTTGATGCACTCTACGTTGAGGGTGCGGTACTTGTTCTTCCAAGACCTTCTCTCTTGTTGAACTTTGTTGAGAGTAACCTGAAGCTTTTCAGTTTCCGTCATGAAGTACATGACAGATTCCCTCGGCGGAAAAATTCCGTAACGAGGATAAGGCATTTTTAGCTTGAGAGCTCTAGTTTGTACCCAATGGAGATAAGGCTCCACCGAGACACAATCTGGTTTTCCCAGAGACTCTCGTCCTTTCTTATGAACATGTTTCCAAGCATGCACTATTTCCATCTTTAGTGCTCTGTCATTTTCTCCTTCCTTGAAGAAAATACCTTCCAGATGAGCATTCAGCGGAATATGCCTCATCGGGTATCCAAACTGACGACGAACGAGAACTGGATGGTAGTTGATTCCTCCCTTAGTTCCTATAAGGGGTACATTGGGGAAGTTTCCACAACGATCAATGATTCTGATTCCATCATAGATCCTATTACACCAATCTATATCAGAGTTGGTGAGAGACATGATCTTCTGCGACCATCGTAAGGCACTCTTATAATCCCAGAAAGCAGCAGACTTAGGTAAATGGGAGATAAACCATTTATAAAGCAGAGGTACACAACATGTGATCTCCCCTCCGCTGTACAAATTCCCTAAGTATACAGAATGATACGCATCTGCGAGCAAAGTCAGCACAGGGTTTGCAATGAGAAAAACCTTAATGGAGTTGATATCGACGAAGTTATTAATGTTGGGAAACAAAAATAACCCGTAAGTGAGCAAGACAAAGATGCTTTCAAAAGCAGTTACGTTTCCTATACTGGAAAAATACAGGGCTTTCTTTGTCAAGAACTGGGTTGGCAAACCTTGGATGCCACCCTTAGCGGTCATGTGAGTCCTGACCTCAGACTCGTCCACATGAATTGCTATTGCAATGGTCTGATTCTTTGGAATTTCTTCCAGTCCGGAAAATGGAGCTCGATCAGTGATATGTAAATCGATCAGATGAGAATACTCCTCCAGCGTTGGTGCAAGCTGGTAATCCGGGAATGTGAAACAGTGATAAACCGGATCGTAAAACTGAATGAGCGCATCCATGATTCCCTCAATCACATGGACTCTTAACAGTGGTAGCAGACCTCCGTATTTGGCTCTGAAGGCCTCTTGGTTTGTGATCATCCTCGCCAAACCTCTTAAATCCTCTAGTTTTGGAATCCTGAAGGTGTACTTATGAGTTCTCCTTCTACCGAAATCCATTAGCACAATCTTTTTCTCTGATATTTGCAATCACAGTCTTAGTTTAATTTGAAAAACAGAGAGACTAGAAGAGAAATTTTTTTTCTTGTTTTAATGTTTTTTAAATGAATGCATGAATGCAGCACACAAAAACATAGAAAAAACATGGGGTCAAAGGGTCGTTGTCATGAAGTCAAGGCTCTACCCATCCCCAAATGTTTATACTAGTGTGATTTTTGTACCTGTACTCATTATCATCAGCTCCTCCCAGGAAAGCAAAACAACAAGCGGATCGCCAGCGAGTTGTAGAGCAATCTTAGAGTAAGTGCCATTCACCGAGAATAGATCACCAGCCTCAAATAAGGGTAGTATCGCGTGACAACTATTTCCGATAGTTTCCGCACTACAAAAGGGTTTGGCTCCTCAGCTTCTCAGACATCACAATTGGCCCATTGCCTATGAGAGGGAATGAGTTGCATTGGTCAGCCTCCACTGAGGTTGATGGTCGACCTCGTCGCCATCACTTATCTTAAGTGTATACTCAATCTTTCCACATGCGGCATCACACGCATTCCCATTAGCAGAAAAATAAACAGGTATAGCAATTAGGAAAAGCAGTATATATATTTGTCCTAAACATCCTAGACCTTTAAAGCTATGAATCCTAAGTTCCTGACAGAAAATGGGTTCCCCGGCGGAAGCCCCAATCTGTGGTATTCACACAAGTGAAGAGAAAAAAGGTTAGAGGAGCCCCACGGTGAGCGCCACTTTTCTGTGGCGGCCACCGCCATGAAAAAGATTTGTCCAAGGTTTTCACCTTAAACGTTAAGAAAGAATGAGATCGGCCCCACGGTGGGCGCCACTTTTCTGTAGCGAGCGATTTTGGATGCGGTTCTTAAGCGCTACCGCTCTTTGGGTTTGTTTACTACAGGTCGATTCATTTTTTATCCTATTAAAGCTGATGAAGGAAGGGAAATAGATGTCTCCAATTAACCCTGCTTGCATACTGAGTTTAAACAGCGGTCTGTTAGGTTACGGATGCGGTCAATGTGGTGGGGCCTTTCTTGTGTTATTTTGACAGAATGACAGGTTTCTGGCGGGGAACAAGGATTAGGATGTTAGGACTGATGCTTTTTGATAGATATATGAGAGTATGGGATTTAGGGTTTTTGTTTAGTGTGCTCGCTAAGATATTTTTTTTCAATCTTATGCCTACGTATTCCCGTTTACCGAAACAGAGAAATCAGAGCGTTCGTAGTTCCTCCTATTCTATGGGAGGAAATGGTTGTTTTGGTGTCTTGTTCAAAGCCCAAGACGTGAAGTGAAAGGTGGTTTGTATCTTGTTCAAAGCCCAAGATATGAAGCTAAAAGTGATTTGTATCTTGTTCAAAGCCCAAGATATGAAGCTAAAAGGGTGTTGACTTTAGAGAGAATTTGTCATCTCTAAAGAGGGGTTTGTATGTCACAACTGTTTATAAAGGAGAACTACTTTAACCGGGATGTGTGAATTCGGCAATGCCATAATTTCCTTTATAGGGGATTTTAACCTGAAGGAGAAGACTTTAACTCAGTGTAGAGCAATGCTATCTTTCCTTAGGAATTTCTCATGCTAAAAGAGGGACAGTGGCATGGATATAGATGATCCAGAGGCTTGCCGCTTACAGCGATTAGATGAAGGGGAAGGAGTTGTTGATGTTTGTGTACTGTGAACGAGGCACAACTTTGATGCTAAAAGGTTGATTGGATCAACCAGTGGTTTTCTTATATAAAGCCTAAGAGGAGGCTAATATGTGTCTCGTACAAAGCCCGAGAGAGAGGCCAAAAGGTTTTTGACTTGACGATAGAGTCTTTAGGTATCTCGTATAAAGCCCGAGATGAAGGCTATTTGACTCAACAAGAGAGTTTTTGTATCTCGTACAAAGCCCGAGATGGAGGCGAAAGGTTTGTTTGGCTCAATAAGAACCTTTTTGTATCTCGTATAGAGCCTGAGATGGAGGCGAAAGGGTGATTGACTCAACGAGGGAGTCTCTTATGTGTCTCGTACAAAGCCCGAGAGAGAGGCTAAACGTTGTTTGACCCAACGAGGAAGTCTTTTGTATTTCGTACGAAGCCCGAGATAGAGGCTAAAATTGTTAGCTCCGCTGGGGAGAATCATTGTACAAAGCCCAAGAGGAGGCTATAGTGACTGTTTCAGTTGAGTGACAAGTCCAGTATGTTGATTTAAAGAGAAAATCAGTTCTTATATGAGCAACACTGTACTCAAGGAATTGATTCGAGGATTAGGGATATTTCCTGTTCTTTAAGGAAGTGGGAAATCCGAAGGGCATTGAGACTGTCCGAGTCTACGGGTTTCCTTCCTATTTAACGAAGGGATCACTTGAGAATGTCTTTGAGACTCAAGGATATTAGACTGTCCGTGTCTAGAGTTTCATCTTTTGTACTATGCTTTGAGAAACAGTAGTAGACTATTTGAAAGGACTGTTCTATGCAGATGACTAAGTTCTGTTCCTATACCTCTAGGAGGTCGTCGGGACAATTTGTACGAAGCCCAAGAGGAGGCTGAAAGCTTTTAAGAAGCCGACGGGTCCTTGTACGAATCCCAAGAGGAGGCTATCATTCCCGGAGCAAGAGATCATTATACGAAGCCTAAGAGGAGGTTGTGAATACTTCTAAGAATCCAGCAGGTCCTTGTACTAAGCCCAAGAGGAGGCGGGGATGCTTTTAGGAAGCCTGCGGGTCCTTGAACAATGCCCAAGAGGAGGCCGATGCTTTTAAGAAGCCCGTGGGTCCCCAAACCCCGAGAAATTCAAGACAGGCTATTCACGAGGAATAGATCAAGCCAGGAAAGTTAGAGAATTTGGAAGAAACTCAAAGATGCCATTCACAGAGAATACATTCATCTCTGGGAGTAGAGTTTCTTGACAATTCCTAATGAGGACAGCCGAAGAGAAGACTGTATCTGGTGATCCTATTGGGGATCTAGTTGTCTATTTCTACGAATAAACGAAACGGCTTTTCCTAGTTCTAGACGTAGTTGCCGGGGAAACTCTAAATATCTATACTATTATTACACAGTTGATATGAGTTTATGAAAGAAGACTTACATCGAAACAGCCCCACAATACAGTTATATGTATATGAAAGCGGTAAATGAAAACATATAAACACTTACTCGGTTGTAGAGCTTCCATGCTGTTTGGTTAGTTGTTCAACAAAGAAAGATTGAAAACAACAGTATATTCAAAATCAAAGGAAAAAGTGCTTTGAAAAAGAAAGATTTGGGGCTTACAGCTCAAGGAGAGGCCCAAGGTTTTATCAGTGAGCGCACTGTTTGAATTTGTACAGAGGGACTTATACAAGTGACTGTGGCCAAAAAAGGTTTTCTGTACAAAGGGATGGGTCTTACACTCTCTCAAGAGGCCCAAAAAGTTTTTAAAGAAAAAGAGTGGGGCTTATAACACGAGGGTAGGCCCAAGGTTATTTTTCGTTTAAAATGGCGATCGCGCCGAGATTTTCTTTTAACGCAAAGGGGCTTATACAATATCTGAGGCCCAAAATGGTTTTGGTTAAAAGGGGATTGGGTCTTACACTCTAATAGAGGCCCAAAAGTTTTGAATGGGTCTTATAGCTCAAGGAGAGACCCAATTGTTATTTTTCAAAAGGGCGACGATCGCGCCGTTTGTTTTTGACGGTATCGGGACTTATACAACGCACTGAGGCCCAAAAATGATTTGGTCAAAAAAAAGGATTGGGTCTTACACTCTATTAGAGGCCCAAAATGTTTTGAAAAATGATTTATGAGGGTTGCATTAATCCAAAACCCTAATTTGTTTTCAAAGATGTATTTAATTGAATAAAAATTCAATTAAAATGATCAAAATTGTTTAACATATGGAAAACAAATTGTGATCTTGGATTAATGCTTCAAAAATTAAGTATTGTCCTACAAAATAATTAGAAGGCATTAAAAGTTGCAAAATCAAGGTGGAAAAAATATTTTAAATGTCAAAAACAATTAAAACATTAATTCTTTGCAAAAATATTAATTATACAAAATAAATAATATTTTTGGGATTTTTTGGGAAAATAAAATATTTTAACATTTTTGTGAATTATTAAAAAAGAATCAACTCAAAATCATTAAAACTTAGAGAGAAATTAATTTTTGAATCAATTAAATAAAATCACAAAATTCAAATATTTGAATTTTCAAAAAATGGCGCCAAGAACACACCAAGAACACGCGCGTGTTCTGGGTTTGCCCAGATTTGCATTTTCTCTCCAATCTCACTGAATACTTGATTATATCATGCAATCCACATACCAATCAACTCGTTTCAACCTCACGATCATGTCTATGACAATTAATTTCATTTAAATTAAGCATAAAACAAGAAATCACGAAAAATCCTCAAGAACCCTAATTTCTGCATAGAGGCTAGGATTTTTGATACACGATTCAAACAATGCAATTAATTTAGGGGAAACATTCCATGCATGATTATGAACATATGGCCAAATTATTGTGCAGCAAAAATTGCATGGATCATAGAGTTAGAAGAGCTCATGCTTACCACTTGCAGCTGGTGATCGTGATTTGTGTTGGAGGTGTTACAGCTAGGTTCCAATGATCTGGATAGCTTCCCTAGGTGCCATGGAGTGTGTATGAATGCTTGGAATGGATTGAAATGATCTGGAACTTGAGATGGTACCCCAACTGCAAATCTGTCAAAAACTTGAGCAATTGGCTGGTGATTTTATGAAATCTGTGTTCCAGATGTTATGTGAGTGTTTGGATCACTTCTATATGATGTATATGAGGTATGTGTGTGATTGGTTTGATTGGAAAAGCTCTCAAACTCAAAACCCGATAGTGACTTGCCTTAGAAGGCAAAATTGGAGTGAAAGAAGAGATTTTGAGGAAAGCATCTGTTTGATGGCTTTGGTGTACTCAAACTGATCACAATTGAGCTCTATTTATAGTAGAGCAAGTTTGTTTTGCAAGGAATAGTGAATGGCAACTGCTGAGTAGGTTTGGCCAATGTTGGCAAATGAAAATCCAAGTCTCCTCTAGCCATTGACTAGAGGTTAGGGCATAGGCTGTTGGTTCCCTTGGTCTTGGATAAGTCTTGACTGAATTCAGTTGAGAATGGCTCAGTCATGCCACCTTGATGCTTCCATTGAATGCTCCAATCCAAAATTGGAGTCTTGTCCCTATTTTGGCCATTCTAGGTTCAACATGCTATTTCTTGTTCCAAAGACTTTGGAGGCTTGGCTCAGTGATTGTCCCCTTTAGATTCAATCCTCAGAGGTGTCCAAGTGGATAGGAGCATTTGGATTTGGCTGATTTTGGCAAATCGACCAAAAGTGTAAAAATCTGCCTTGCCTTGGCAGATTTCAGCAAGGCAACTTGCCAATGTCATATCTCATGACTCAAATTGAATTTGGTAATGTTCTTGGCCATTTTGGAAAGCCCTTACATGATACAACAACTGTTTGAACATGTTTGGTTTTGATCTCTTTTGAATCCAAGTGAAAAATCCCCCTACATTTGGCAAAAAGTAAGGTAAAATCTGACTTAGTGAAATTTTCACCAAGTGTTGGAACAAAGTGACTTTTCTTGATTTTGATCACTCCATAACTCAAAATCCATGAGGAATTTGGACATAAGTCAGTATGAAGCTTTTGTAGAGGGTAATGAGATATAAAAATCAAGCTTTGAATGGGGAACAATGGCCTTGTGGTTTAGGAGTTATGGTCCTCCAAAGTTGGCACATTAGTGTCACTTTTTCCATAACTTAGAAATTTTTTTAAGTTTTTATGGTTACCCCTTTTACAAGTTATCCCACTTTCTTTGATTTTTCTTGATGAATGATGATTCAAATCATATATTAACATCATTTTAGGGTTAAAAAATCCATTTTGGTGAAAAATCTCAAAAAGTCAAAGTTGACTTTTGTGCACAGTTGACTTTTTATCAGATGAATTCCAAACTGTGCAATTCTTCATGAAATCATGTCCTTGACCTAAATCAAACTTGATGGACATGTTCCATGGGTGTCATAGGGTATATTGAATCATGTCTTAGGGCTTGGGAGCATGTCCTGGTCAAAAGTCAAAGTTACAGTTGACTTTCCTCGCGAAACCCTAATTTTCGTGCAGATGAAATTGAGACTTGTTGCTCAAACTTCTTGGAATAATCCATTGTTCAAAATGGATCAATATGGTATATTAGAGACCCTCAAATCATATCTTGAGGTCTTGGTTCATGATTTGCCCTAAAAGTCAACTTAGGGGTGAATTAGGTCAAGAAACCCTAATTCCTAATTTTTTATGAATGCATCCCCTGAGGCAAAATTGACTTGATGATTGGGTCCATGAGGTCCCATGAAGTATATTAGGTTATGTTTTGGATCATTGGCTTGTGCCCAGATGAAAATTTTCCATCTGGAGGCCCTGGTCGACCAAAACCCTAATTTGGTGACACTGTCGATCTTGAGACTTGATCCACCTAGAAGGGAGCAGCCTTGTGCTTAATCCTTGAAGTGGGAGTCCTTTTGATCCATTGTGAATGTTTGAGAGGTTAGACAAGTTGAAGATCATGTCATTCCTTGATTGATCCTTTGTCTAAGGCTCTGAGAGGGCTTGAAACCCTAATTTTGATTATAGTGGATGCTCACCCCATCTTTGGGGAGACTGATGAAGTATGATGGTTCCTCCATATTGTGATGATGATTTTCACAATGATGGGAAATCTTAGTGGTCAAAATTTGGGGTATGACAGTCGGTTACGCAAGGGGAAGGTATTATCACATCACACGTCCGTTGTACTATATGGAAACTATTTAGTTAGTTTCGAATGAATGTTAGTGTAAGTTGGTTTGCAATCTTCTACTTGTTTAAGAGGGAAAAGATAAATGTTTTTGGATTTTATTATTAATGTGAGAAGGAATAAAAAAGGATTTTTTTTATGTTGCTTTATGAAGTGTTTGTTGCTCATGGTGTTATGATGGTGATGAAAGAAGTAGCATGTGTGATGAAGTTATAAAAATGGTGAAAAAATAAAGGTTGAAAGTTTAGAGGTTGGTTATGGTGTGAAATCATGAAGATGATATGTGATGGTGCAATGTGAAGTTTGTTTAAAAAATGAAGAAAAAAAGATGAGGGTTGTTGCTTTGTGAGTAGAAAAGAGAGATTATGTTGAAGGAGGGAAAATGATATTGTGATGGAGTGGCTAAAGAATGGAATAAAGTAAGTGGTATGTTTATAAATACGTCATGAGAGAAATGAGATGTTGGTTTATGAAGAGAGAATGGATGAGAATGAAAAAGAAAAGATGCTCTTAAAATTTGTCTTATTGTCTTTGTCACAAAAAAAAAAAAAAACATGTATGACTATGTATAAAATGTTGGTGAAAGAGAAAGATGCCTCTTTTGTTTTGTCTTCTTATGTGACCAA
Organism: Lathyrus tuberosus; assembly: GCA_022829125.1. Lineage (NCBI taxonomy): Eukaryota > Viridiplantae > Streptophyta > Magnoliopsida > Fabales > Fabaceae > Lathyrus > Lathyrus tuberosus. The sequence goes on from JALAZF010000103.1 coordinate 8,147,248, forward strand.
CTTTACATGATACATACAATGCAATGTCATGGCACTATGTATCATGAAAAGTCTTAAAAGACTTATTAATTTCATGGTTTTTATGGTTGAAATGCAAATTCAAAAATATGTAGAAACTCTCTATTTTTTAACATCATTTTTTTTTAAATACAGAAATGCAAAAATGCTTCTTAAAATAATGTGAAAAATGCATATGCATATGTCATTTACTTGAAGTTTTTTTTTTAATTTACATTTAAGTATGCATGCACAAAAAATGAATCATGATAATGCCACTTGGGAAATAATTCAAAGATTAAAGTGCAAGTATATCTTAATGGCACTAAAAAAAAACAAAAACATTAAAACTCCAATAGTTCGTGAAATGAAATGAAAACTAGATTAGGATCCGCACGATGCGTGAGTGTGCATTAATTTGTTTTTGTTGAAATTTTAATTGTAGATAATATGCACTCAAATGTAATTAGTGATTATACAACGAACCTTCAAGGGTTGCCTAGTTTCAGAGTTTGCTAGTTTTTTATGTTTAGGCCTAGTCCCCATCATTTTTTCCTTCTTCCATTTTAATACATCTTTTGGGCATGACCAGTTTTTTGAAAAAAAAAATATATAATAATAATAATATCTTCCCTAGTTGGTAATTTATTTGTGACCAAAAAAATATTTTATTTTGATAACTATGATTTGTCAACTTATATTTATAATATTTTATTTCAAACTACACATTTAAGATAATCAAGTAAAATAACATAAATATGTTGAATTTTTAAAAAAATAAATCTCTTCCATTTTTTATCCGCATAGTTTCAAATACATTTAATTGTTTTTATGTGAATTTATGTAATGTTATTAAGATAATTTATTAAAAAAATTTTGAGGATATATACATAAGTGTATAAAAAAATTATGCACAATCCAATAACTTGAAATATGAATATCATAATTATTGAGATGATTTGAGAATACACATGTTAAAATAATATATATGAGATGATATTAAACAAAGAACGTAACTCTTAAGTTTCATAATTATAGTTGATAATATAAGTTTATGGTATGAAACTAAATAAAGAATGAGACGAAATAGTTTTAACTTTTATGATTATTATGAAGTGATGAAGAACAATTGTACAAATTTGTTATTAGATTCAATTCTAAGAGTGACACATAGGGTTTTAATTGACGTGGCAAAAATAGATTATATGGCATACATTATATAATAAGGATAATTCTATGTAATTAGGGATAAATCTATATAATTAGATATAAATCATTTTAGTTCAATTGTATTATTTTTTTAATTAAATTTATCTGGTTAGTTAATGTATTTTTTAATCTAAAATACATTTGTTATTTATAGATTTTAGGGATAGTGCAGATAAATAAGGTGTAAGTATAGTATTTTATATTTGTCTATAGAGATAACCTCTTATAATTTGAGATAATCTATTCTTTTTTTCTTAAATTTTTATTAATTAGTAATGTTTGCTTAATTTAAAATATTTGCTATTGTTATTAATAAATTTTATAATGGTTTTATACATTTTTAATATAATTTTCTTATGAGTCATTAATTAGTTATTTTAGTGTATTTTTTAATAGTCTATTTATTTTTGTGCTAAGTATTTTTTTTATTTTCATCAAAATAGTGTTATGTTGTTTAGATATTAGAGTCTATAAAAAAAATAAATAAAGGATATGCAATAAAGTTTAGAGGGAAGGTGAGAAACTTTAATAAAAAAAATTGAGAGAGAATAAAAAAATTATAAAAATTAAATTAGGAATTTAAGGTTGGTGATAATTGTGTTTAATTATGAGTAACTCTTGTGGGGAGATGATAAGGTTGTTGTAACATATGATTTTTGGATAGAAGTTGAAGTGAAATTATGCAAAGTTATTGTTAGATTCAATCTTAAGTGTGACACATAAGATTTTAATTGATGTGGCAATATTTAGCTACATTGCATATGAGGTGTCGTAATATAATTTGTTGCTTTATATTTAATATATTATAATAGATAGATAATAGATGGTAAACACAATGAAATGGCATGAGATGCAAATCTTCTAAAATGACCTTCTTTCTTTGAGAAAAGATCAAAAGTATTGATACTTGGCTCATAAGAAAACAAGCACTTATTTCTCAACAAAATAAAATGATATCAACTAAACCATGAATATAAATCCTTTTAAAAACTTCATTGACTTCAAATGATGCATGATAACTATGTATGAAACGATATGGATGTTTTTTTAAATGAAACCTCACAATAGAGATTGATCTCAATCTTAATTAACCCATGCATGAAAGTGGGATCTTATGTCCAAATGAAATGGTTATGATAAATTATGCAAAAGAGATGCAGGTAAAAATAAGCAGATAAATGATTTTAAGGAGGGGCAAAATTTAGGGTATGACACCAAGTCCTTATTTATAAAAAAAAAATTCCAAGTGTTATCATGTGATTTACAATATGGATAAAGCGTTTGTGCAAATCACAAATATTTTTCTTTAGGTTTCATTATGAACAATTCACATTCATGAGTTAATGTGTTCATATTTACCATATTTATCTCGGTTATACCTTCATGGGTTACTTGAAGTGTATCCCACATTTCTTTAGCAGTCTTGCAATGAGAGACACATAAGAACTCACTAATACAAAGAGAGTTAGTTATGATAGTCTTTGCCTTCGAACTGCGATGAACTTTTTCTCTTTCTTCTTTGGTCCAATCATATTCCTCTTTGTTTACCATAACACCATTAAATTGGTGTATATGAACAAATGGACTATTTTTCACAGCCTTCCAAATATCAAATTTCACTCCCTCTATGAAGATTTACATCTTATCTTTCCACGTGGTATAACCTTCTCTATTAAAGGATGGGGGTTTGTGAAGTGAATCGTTTGAAGTCACTTCCTTCCTCTTGGAACAATTAGTCATAATATTTGAGTTTGGTTCTAATGCCACTTGTTGACAAAGTTACACCAAACACAAGAGATGGTGAATTGTTATGTTCAAGTATCGCAATTAATATTAAAAAAACTTTTTAAAAATATTTTATATTAATTCAACAGATTAACGGATATCCATCGGAGAATAGAAGAGAAAGAATTAGAGAACATTAGCTTTGAACTTGTCATCAGTAGCCATGTTTATTGCAAAATTTAAAATTTAAAAATCTTCAAGAAAAAAATTTAAGTATATGGAATCAGAGTATTGTTAGACACACCCAATTGTTTACCGTGAAAATTGGTAAACAACCGCTAATCTCTAAAAATGGTTTACTTTACAGGATCAACCAGTGAATCCTAGGACATGTGCTTTTGTTAAAACTATATTTGAAAGTCTATGAACATTTCGACAATGCCCATGATTGAAGAATAATGTTTAAAGTTTAAAAGTAAAATGCAAAATTTGTAAAGGAATTGCAATACAGAACTTCAAAGTAAATTTCAATGAAAAGGTAATTGATAAACTGAAAATAACTTCAATTGAAATGAAAATATGGTGATTCACACGTACATTCTCAACAAACTCTTTTCTCAACACACTTAGATACTTTGAGTAATTTGTGAGTATTTGTACAATGATTGAACACACAAATTCCTCTACACTAAGACTCCTATTTATACTACGTCGAAAATAACCGCTATCAACGGTATTTTCTCCAGGAAATGACACGTTTCGCTTGCATGTCTTCAATTCGCCACAGTTTTACACGTGTCACCTTTGAGAAACAGATAAAGACAAAATACAATTATCATCCTTATTCAAAATTCAAAATCTCTATCGAACGCAACCTAAGTATTGCTTCCGTCGAAATTGCAATCTAAGGTCAGAAATATTTCTAAGTCTTAACCCAACATATCCATCTTCAAAGGACCTCTTCAACTGGGACCTTCAATAATGCTCTTGTCAAATTCCAAGACATCTTAAAAACATTTCTTTTGCATATCATACTCAATCAAACCATGGCGTCGAAATTTCTAGCTAACAAATTGCCCCTCAAAAATGTCGTTTTCGACTAAAATGGATAAAAAGGAATTTTTTGAAATCTTCTTTCGACGCAATAAATTTGTTTTCTTCTATGACGTCATAGTCATCATGACACCTTTTCTCAAACGTCTTCTCAAAACCATGCGCAAATATTTATTGCAATCATCACTAGTTCCTAGGAGATCGTGGGCTAGCTTAACTGCCACAGTCCCATCACTTGCTCTCCGATTGGTACGTGTCCCACTATCTCTTCAACTATCAATTCTTTGAAGTAAATCGCTTCATTTCATCAGCCTATAAATAGGGAACACTAACATTTTTCAACTTTTTCTCTCTTATGAATCTTTCTTAGCAAAAACAAGCTTCTAAAGAGCCCATTAATCTAGACTATATGAATAATAATTTTAGGCTGTTTCGATCATGCCCCTTATTTAAGGATCCTTCAGATTACTTAGCCTGGCTAGAGAAGATAGAAAAAGTAAAATCCCAAATCTGGAAAAGAAAGGGTATCTTCGACATGATTCAGTTGTCAAAAGTTGGACCTGACTATTGCCCATCCATGCTAGTTGTTTCTCTGCATTTCTGGGATAGCACCCACAATAACTTCCATCTTCCTTGTGGAATGATAACACCTACCCTATTCGACATTGTTGCCATCACTGGGCTCAAACCAGTTGGGGAAACTTATGACCCAAACTTTATGGTTGAAGACTCTATAGGTTTCGACATCACTAAAGCTTCTTTCACCACCTACATTACATACTACCATGACAAGGAATCTGACAAGGTTTTTGACCAAGAGCACATTGCTTTCCTCGCTCTATGGCTGTCTCGCTGCATATTCTGCTCGAGATCCCTTCAAGTGGCTATTTGTCATAGTTTCAGTGCCTTCCGCAAGTATACGGACTACGTCAAGTAATATAAAATATTATCGTTCCCACAAATACCAATGCCAAGCTATCTATAACTATTGTTACAGTGTTTTATTTTAGGCTAATCAAACAGGGTTGAAAAGTGCACAGAAAATAATGTAGATAGGACAAATTCAGAAAAACAATGTTGAAATGCAATTCACATCGATCAGACAATACTCCTATCGTATCTAAATAGAATTACTTATGGGGCAATATTTGCTTCCTTGAAAAAGAGTTAATTAAAAAGGAACTGTCGCGCTAGCGTAATCGGAACCAAATTTGACCTCTAATCTATACCACCCACTCTCACCGGTCGCATCTTGCATTAAAGTGAAAAATCCTTTTTTATATAACTACCTTTAAGACTTAGTAAAAAAGTGCTTTTGATTGGAAACTTTTAACACAAAAGGGTTTCCGGCATATGCTCGGTCATCCGGATCTTAAACCTATGAATGCGTCCGAAAATAGTTTTAAAATCACTTTCTAATAATATTAAACTTTCCTAATTGATTAACAAAGTGCTTTCGCTGTTTTTCTTAGTAAAAAACTAACCAATTTTTATCTTAAGTGTCGGACGACTTTCGATCTTACCCGACATAATCACGGATCTACTTTCGTAATATCCAATCTAATAAACCACAACAAAATTTTATTAAAACCAAAACATCCCATAAAGCATTCCTACAGGTACAACATGCGGAGTATCGTCGAAACGACGATCCTCACATTCCAGCACTAAAGATTTAGCTGGACATGACTACAGTAAACAACATATCATATAATTGATTATCGGAATAAGTCATTTAGGGAAAATACGTGTTAAGTGTGCAATAGGTTTTGAAAAGGTAACGACAAAAATAACAAGATAAATCAAAGTAAAACGTGCAAGACAATAAAGAAATTAAAATAGAACGATAAAAATAAAGGCGATGCGAGAATTAATCAAATAAAGTAGTGTGAGAAATAAACAAAAGTAAAGACAATGCGGGAAATAAACAAAAGTAAAGGCGATGCGAGATAAATAAATAATAAAAATTGTGAATGAATTAAAAACCTGCTCCAAATCGGAGACTTGAATCTGGTACAAGACTGGTAAAGAAAATAACGACAAGTTTCTACTCTATGATTGCTCCACACTCGCTCACAATAATGGTGCGATAATTCCTCGATGTGACGAATTATCGCTTTTACAAAGTGAATCTATGCCTATGTTGCGACTAAGAGTGGATGCTAACAAATGAGAAACTACGTCCTATTTATAGTGAAACAGTGCCTTGGACGTCAAGTTAGGCCTTCAGAAATTGTGGGAGAGAAATCCTCTAGTCATGGCTTTAACCTCCAACCGCCTTTGACTGACTCCCCTTTTGTGAAGATGGCGCCCTCCATCTAGGCATGGTGTCCGCCAAGCGTGTAATTGGTGGCGGACATGGTCTCATGGTCGTTGGGTCATGGGAGAAACCCTACACCTCACGGCTACCCCCATGGCCAATGCCATGTGGAATGCCATGTGTGTAATTAACCCTAAGATCTTCTTTTTCGCTCGTTTCGCTTCGTTTCTTTGTGAAAGGCTCTTATTAGGCAATGTACCTGAAAATAAGACAAAACACAAACATAATGCAAGAAAATAACAATTAAACAACAACAAACATGTGTAATCCGAGCCGAATACGCAGTGTGTTTCAATGTTATCAAATTCTCCCACACTTAAACCTTTGCTTGTCCTCAAGCAAACTCATATGAGCACAAAAGAAAAACAACAACACACAAGTATTTAATTCAGGCTGTAAACTCTTAGTTCGACCAAGGTTGTGTCGATAGGTACTAACTCGTGAACCAAGGATATCGTAGTGACACTTTCTGCGGGTTACAATCATAAGCTTCCTTCCTATACAAACCAATTCGTATCATATTATTATACCTAGGCCTAACTTACTCATCCCTCTTTTATCCTTTTTCATTCAGGTGCAATCACATTAAGCCTGTTATCTTGTACTCGCATGGTGAACAAACCTGTTGGTGATCCTGATCCAAATTTGTGTCAATATTCAATGATTTTTGCTTTTTAGCACAGACACATAAGCATATTTTTAGAAGTTTCGCTACTGTTGGGCTAAGTAACCGGGTGAGGGTTACATAACTTAGAAGGCGGATCTTTTTTTTAAATATTTGCTTTTTCTACATGTATTTTTCCCTCTTTTTTCTTTCTTTTTCACGGGATCATTCACCTATTTGCATCGGTTCGTCCACTTAGCGGTACCTAAGATGGTGTTGACTGCTAAAATAAACTACTTAAAGATTAATTCAAGGGTGAGATTTTAAGCCCATAGTATAATAAGTATCCGGATCGATTCCTATAATTAAGAAACTTACGATGTCAAGACGATATCGATTTTTCAAAAGTTTTCCCAACTATTCGCAAACTATCCTAAACTTGTCTAACAACCCAAATTTTCAAAATAAAAGTTGTTTTCTTATTCAAAAAATTCTGGTATGGCTCAAGATATGGGGGAAATAGGCAAACTACACATATGACTCGTCAAGCACATGTAATTATTTAAAAACAAGCTAAAATCATAATTAAAACTAAGCTAGAAAGTAAAAATGCATAATCAAAACTAAACTAGAAAGCAATAAAATGAAAAAAATAAAAGCAGTAAATGTCTCCTCCCACACTTAAACCGAACATTGTCCCTAATGTTTCGATAAAAGGTGGAAAGAAATAGATGGAACCTGGACAATGTTACTGATGGCCACTGGTACCCTCTCCTCCTTGCTCTGAATGTCAAGGACGACAGCTCCTACTGCGGTGACGTGCACTCTGTGAAAGCTCAAGCTGCTCAATTCTTACTGCCAACGAGGCATTAGACTCCTGGAGTTGCCGGAGGTTTCCAAGTATGGAACCTTGAGTGGCCTCCACTAGGTTGAAGTTGTTGGTCAGGTAGGCTTGTCGGCGTTGTTGTTAGGAGACTATGGTGTGCTGAGCCTCCATAATGGAACGTAGAGAGCGCTCAGTTTCTCTCTGTGACTCACGCAAGAAGTCTATCGCGTCCTATTGATGCTCATACATGGCATACAACAGGCCATCCTGTTTTTCTTTGCGAGCTCTCTGCTCTCTCCATATTTCCTCAGTAATATAAAAGCTAGAAGATGTACCTACAACATGATGAGTAAAAGGTGATGTGTGTGTGTGCAGGTGATGCATGAGGTGGGGGTGAGTGATGAACGGGAGACTAATTCCTCCACTCATATTCGTCATTGGTTCCATCACCTTCGTCCTCTGGGATGTTCTGTGGTAACAGACCAATAACAGGTGGGGCTTGTAAGTCATACGCTAGTTCCTCTCATATCGCACATTTGTACTATGGGAACAATGTAAACCCACACTCGGGATGGCTACATTATGGACCATGAGGTTGAAACCTCCTTCCTTCCTCACTTTGCATAAATGCATATTTCTCAAAAAATTTAAATCAACCGTGCGAGATGGAAATGGTTCTAAAGTAGCCAGCTTAGTGTCTAGCTGTAGAGCGCGTGCAATGGAGGTAATCAATCCTCCAAATGATATAGTTTCGCCCTTTTTCACAATGGCACACATGTCTGCTATCATAAATAGGACAGAATTTAATCTCCTCCTTAAGAGGGCAGCCTGTAAAAAGATTAGTTTTTTAGAATTCAATTTTTTATAATTTTTCTGGCCGAAGATAGTGTCGGCCAACATATAGCGAAACACTCGTATGGCCGGGTTGTGGATATCTGAGGCCAAGTTTCCTTCGAAGGAATCAATAGTTTGACCCGTCAGATTTCTCCACAATTGGAAGGCCTCAATATGCCAATCAGTTTCCAGAGGCACTTCACAAATAGCTTCGTCCCTGTAAGGGAATCCTAACAAAACTTCTATATAGTCGGTGGTACATTCATATTCAACACTAAACATTCTAAATTTTACTGTACCGGTTGTACTAGCAGTGTTAAGACTGACCGTGTAAATTAGCAAACTCAAGAATTCCTGGGTCACTCTATCAAAAAAGGGTTTTTTACGTTCAAAAATGCTATGCAATCCTAAATTGTTAAGCAAGTAGAAAACATTGTGATAGATGCCTAACCTATACAGACAATCTGAATCAATATACCTTGTCGCGAAAATTTAGCGTGTCTGCGGCGCTTTGAACTTCTTCCTCTATCTCTCTCTGGACTTTCTGTCGCGAAAAATGACTTCTCCCTGCTCCATTCCTGCCATTGTTGGTGGTTGTTAAAGAAAAGTGGAGGTTTTGGTGAGATATGGTGAAATGGGGATTTTATGGATTTTTGGTGAAAGGCGAGGTTTTTATGCATGGGAAGTGAGTGAGGTTTTGGAAATAGTAGTGGGTTAGTGAGTGAATAAGTGTTTAATGAGGCTTAGTGGGTTTTGAAGTTGGTTGAAAATGGGGAAAATGGGGTTTGGAGAGGTTGAAGATGAGGAAAATGAGGGGAAATTGGGCTTTTCACGTTCTTCCCCGCACTTAGCTTCAGACCCCATGGCGTTTGCCAAGGGGTAGATGGCCTCTGCCATTTTCACAAAATGTCTGGGCCTTATTTGGATGGGCTTTGGAGCTTTGGGCCCTCATCTGGGGGTGTGTATAACATCTTCTGCAACTTTTATTCATAAAGGTACATGCATGGAACATAAGTGATATTTTGATAGAAAAAATAATCGTAAACACAATAATATTTAATATAAATAAGGAAAATAAAATAAAATAAATTTTTTTGAAAATTCGAGATTTTCGCAATTCTTGAAAATCCGAAATTTCACCGACAAAAACAACCGAAATAAATGCAACATATCAAGATAAGTTTGGTAACGGAAAAATATAGTAACGAAAATATCCAAATAATTCAAAATGCGAAAAATTTAAGTCTAATGTTGCAGAAATAAATGTGGAAATAAATCTATTAATGGTGAATCAGATAATAGTGAAAATGCGGTAAATCTCCCACACTTAATGTGAGCAGTGTCCTCAGTGTTTCTAGTAACTCCTCTAGAGTGATTTGCATCGGGGCCCCTGGTTCATATTTGGACAGAGTGCTTAGGCTTCTGCTAACTGGCGTCAGAGACTATAGATTTCATGATAAAGTAAATCAGTCTCTGAAGCATGCGTGGCATCGACTACCTCCATCTGCAAGGTCAATTCAGTAAGATCTTCACGAAGAGAGATCATCTCTTTATGCATGGTATCCAACTCAGAGTAAACGTTGTGCCTCTGCAAATTAGCATTAGAGGAATAAATTGTGCTCCTATCCGAGAGAGGAGTAGGATGAATTTGAGAACAGGAGGGGTCTTAGGTCTAGCAAGTGTCTCATCTTGGGCTTCTAAAGGGTATGACCAATTCTCTTTCTTGTGAATGTTGGTTCTACCCTGGTGTGGTAGGACAAAGTAGTGGATTGTTTTATTGTTTATCAGGAGCTTATAGTGTTTGGTACTGAAGAAGACTCTTCTCACTAGGCCTCCATCTAAATAGTGGTTCAGGTCGATGAAGGTGTAGCTATAATAAGGGGTCAGGTGAGACAATTGGTTCAGGAGACCTAAGACAAAGGCTAAGTGGGTCATTGTTCCTCCTACATAAATAGGTTCCTCGGAGGATCTAGCAGTAAGGTGTAGGTTCAGGATTAGGAAATTACCACAGGCTACAGGATGGGACTGGGTGGTGCAGAAAAGCATAAGGATCTCCTCAGCGCTAACATGGTCATCCGTCTCACTCTTCCCAAGAAAGGTCTGGGCTAAGATCATCTGGAAGTATCTGAAGGTTAGGTTATGGATGCACTTTGAAAACTGGGTGGATGGATCAGGGCCTCCTCCACCTGTGATATTGCTCTAAAACTTATCAATCTCTTCCTGCATGAACTCACCAACAGGAAGTTCAGGTATAGCATCAATGCCATACTGAAATCCCAGAAGGTTAGCAAACTCCTTATGGTTAAAGGTGTGCTTGGTTCCAAACAGTCTAAAGTTGATACGACCTCTTTTAAATCCTTTTCCCACGTAAGGTTCATATGAGAGTGAACTAAGGAATTCTAAGGTTAGATTCCTGTATGAGACATTTCGGGCATCAGAATATTCTTCCCATTGGAGTTGATGGCATAGGTATCTTACACTTGCTTCCAGGCTTAATGCTTCTAGGCAGTTAAGGTCAGGGTATCTGGTAGGTAACATGGGTCGTTCGGATAGAACCACAAATCGATTCCTCTGAGCTTCATCCCTGAATGCAACATGCATATCGTCAAAGTTATGCATCCTGAAAATATAGTTAGTGGATAATATGCTATGAAGAGTGATGGAATCTGAAACCTGCAACATAAACATCACACAAGTCAGTCCTATTAAATAAATAATGGATTAAATAATTCACCTTTTGAAAATAATAGGAATTAATGCAGAATAAATATAAAAGGGTCGTGGGTTGCCTCCCACGCAACGCTTGTTTAACGTCGGTAGCTTGACGATCATAAATATCACATCAAATTAGTGGCAATAGATGGCTCAATCAAAGTATGGCCAGAGTAGTAGGTAGGGATGACACCTCCATTATAGTGCTTAAGTCTTTGTCCATTTACTATGAAAGGACTACAGGAATTGTTATGGATTTCTACTGCCCCAGATTTCATGACTTTGGTGACCTCATAAGGGCCAGTCCATCGTGAGCGTAACTTACCAGGGAAATGTCGTAATCTCGAATTAAAGTGAAGTACGGGGTCTCCTATGTTAAATTATTTTCTAACTATTCTCTTATCATGCCATGCTTTAGTTCTTTCCTTATAGATGATGGCATTTTCATAAGCGTCACGACGAAGGTCCTCTAACTTATGGATGTCGAGAATCCGCTTGTCACCGGCTGCTAAATAATCTATATTAAGGGTTTTTTATGGCCCAATAGGCCTTATGCTCTAACTCGAAGGGCAAGTGACAGGATTTTCCATAGACTAATTTAAACGGGGTTGTTCCTATAGGTATTTTGTAAGTGGTCCTATAAGCCCACATAGCTTCTTGTAGTCTAAGGGACCAATCTTTTCTGGATATTGAAATGGTATTTTTTAAGATTTTCTTAATCTCCCTATTTGACACTTCTACTTGACCACTAGTTTGCAGATGGTAGGGTGTTGCTACTTTATGCTTAACTCCATATTTATTTAAAAGGTTATTAAAGATTCTTGATATGAAGTGTGAACCACCATCGCTTATAACGAGGCGGGGTACTCCAAATCTAGGAAATATGTAGTTTTTGAATAATTTAATGACTACACGAGTGTCTTTGGTGGGTGAGGCAACGACCTCAATCCATTTAGACACGTAGTCTACGACTACTAAGATGTATTTATTTCCCATCAAAGATGGAAATGGTCCCACAAAATCTATCCCCATACATCGAAGACTTCCACTTCTTGGATATTCCTTAAGGGTATTTCATCACGTCTTGAAACGTTCCTAGTGCATTGACACCAGTCGCATTTGACTATGTAAGCATGGACATTGCACCATAAGGTTGGCCAGAAAAGGCCTGCTTGAAGAATCTTGGCGCATGTCTTAGATGTGCTCGCAAGTCCACCATAAGGTGCAGAGTGACAATGATTAATTATACTTTCTACCCCCTCCTCGGGTACACAACGATGAAATATGACGTCGGCCCCTCTCTTAAATAGGAGTGGTTCATTCCAATAAAAGTGTTTCACATCGTGAAATAACTTCTTCCTCTATTGATAGTTTAGATTAGGGGGTATGATATCGGTGACTAAGCAGTTAACAAAATTTGCATACCAGGGTACGCGAGTTACTACCAAAGCGTTCTTAATGTTTAATTCTAATTCAGGTTCAGGGTCATCATTGTGATTGGTTCTAACATCTGCTATAAGTCTATCATAGGTAAAGTCATCGTTTATGGGTACTATGTATGGTTTTAAATATTCTAGCCTCGAAAGGTGGTCAGCTACTACGTTTTCGGTGCCTTTCTTATCACGGATTTCCAGGTCAAATTCTTGTAGAAAAAGGATCCAACTCAGCAATCTGGGCTTAGCATCCTTCTTGCTTAACAAATATCAAATGGATGTGTGATCAGTGTAAACTATTATTTTGACTCCGACTAAATAGGATTAGAATTTGTCTATAGCAAAAACTACGACAAGGAGTTCTTTTTCGGTTGTGGCATAATTAAGCTGGGCGGCATCTAAGGTTCTACTGGCATAATAAATAACATGTAATTTCTTGTCCTTTCTTTGTCCTAAAATAACACCAACTGCAAAATCGCTTGCATCGCACATAATTTCAAAAGGTTTGTTCCAATCAGGAGGTTGCATAATAGGTGCTGAAATTAGTACTTGTTTAAGGTGTTTGAATGCTTCGAGACATTTATCATCGAAAATGAATTCAACTTCTTTCATCAGAAGGCCAATTAAAGGTTTGGTTATCTTAGAGAACTCTTTGATGAAAGGTCGGTAGAAACCGACGTGTCCAAGAAAGCTTCAGACTTCCCTAACTGTCTTTGGTGGTTAGAGGTTTTCTATAACCTCTATCTTGCCTTTGTCAACCTCGATGCCTCTCTCAGATACTATGTGTCCTAATATTATACCTTTGGTGACCATGAAATGACATTTCTTCCAGTTTAGAACTAGGTTTACTTTGACGCATCTTTCTAGAATTCTTTTAAGGTCAGCTAAGCATTTTTTAAAACTGGATCCGCATTGCGAAGATTGACATCATACAGCATTGATTGACATCATACAGTGTTGGAAAGTAGTTGGGGCACTGCAAAGTCCGAATGGCATTCGTCGATAGGCAAATGTTCCATAAGGGAATGTAAAGGTTGTTTTCTCTTTATCATCAGGATGAATAGGAATTTGGAAAAATCCTGAGTATCCATCTAAATAACGAAAGTAAGAATGTCTGGCTAAACGCTCAAGTATTTAATCTATGAATGGAAGAGGGAAATGATCTTTCCTAGTTACTTTGTTTAGCTTTCTATAGTCGATACACATACGCCAACTTCTTTCTATACGTTTTGCGACTTGTTCTCCTCTCTCGTTTTGCATAACTGTGACACCTCCTTTTTTAGGTACCACATGTACATGGCTTACCCACTTACTATTAGAAATTTGGTAAATTATTCCAGCGTCTAGTAATTTCAGCACTTCCTTTTTTACCACGCCAATCATTATGGAATTTATCCTTGTTTGATGCTCTCTAGAGGGTTTTGAATCTTCTTCTAGCATAATCCGGTGCATGCACACAGAATGACTTATCCCTTTGAGATTATATATGTTATAACCCAGGGCTGCAGGATACTTCCTCAAGACATCTAAGAGTTGATTGGTTTCGTCACTATTTAAGGTAGCGCTTACTATAACTGGATGATTTAGTTCTTCATCCAAAAACTTGTATCTTAGATTCTTAGGTAGCTCCTTAAGCTCTATTGATGATTTCTTAGGACCTGGCATATGGTTCGGGGTAAGTGATAAGCATTCATAAAGATTGTCATCTATATAAGGTTCACTAAAATTCCTCGTCCTCCAGGACGGGAGTCGATGGTAATTTAATTGTTTCGGTGGGTTCTTCCTGATCTAACTCTCTTATGCACTCATCGATGATGTCGATGGCACAACATGAGTCATCAATGGTAGGTGCCATTTAGAATTTGGATAAGATAAATTCTACTTTCTCATCACCTACTTCGAAAGTCATCTTTCCTCTCTTGACATCTATTACAGCTCCAACTCTCGATAAAAAGGGTATACCTAGAAGGATAGGGATTTCATCGTCTTCTTAAATGTCCATAACGACGAAGTCTGTTGGAATATAAAGTTGACCGATTCTAACTGAGATGTCTTCTAACATACCTATAGGGTATTTAACTAACCTATTGGCCAATTGAAGGGACATCCTAGTTGGTTGCATGTCTCCTATGTTCAGTCTATTACAGACGGCTAAAGGCATTAAGCTCACGCTGGCTCCTAAGTCCTGAAGGGCTTTATAGATGACATGATTTCCTAAAACACCAAGTATAGAAAAACTTCCAGGGTCTTTCTCCTTTTTAGCTAATTTATTTTCAGCAATAGAGTTGCATTCTAAAGGTTTAAGGTCATCAAGTCTACGTTTGTTGGTTAAGATGTATTTAAGGAATTTAGAATAAGATGGTATTTGGGAGATGGCTTCGGTGAAAGGAATCTCAACATGGAGTTTCTCAATTACTTTCACAAACTTTTTGTATTGGTTATCTAATTTGATTTGTTTAAGTCTTTGCGGGTATGGAATAGGTGGTTTATAAGGAGGGGTGGTATATAAACTTGGTTATCCTTAACTCCTTCCTTATCTTTAACTTCTTTTTGTTTTTCAGGTTCTACACTTTCCTCATTTTGTTTCTCAGGTGTGGCTATAACATTTTTCGTTGGATGTTCTGGCTTCTTCAACCTGGGATCTTCTGGTCCATCATAAGTGGATCCACTCCGTAGGGCAATAGCTTTAGCATTCCCCTTTGAGTTAGGTTGAGGTTGTCCAGGAAATTGCCCTCTTGGCGTAGCCTGAGCAGCTTGTTGTTGAGCTACTTGAGAGATTTGGGTTTCAAGCATTTTGTTGTGGGTCACCACAGAATCAACTTTGGTGCCTAATTGAGTAATCAGCTCGTTTATGTGAATGTTTTGGTTCATGAATTCTTTGTTTTACTGAGTGTGGGCTAAAATGAAGCTCTCCATAATTTTATCAAGATTTGATTTTTGAGGAGCAGCTTGCATAGGCTGTGTCGGTCTTTGGGCTTGAAAACCTTGACGTCTTTAGGGTGCAGAATTTTGATTATGGTTATTGTTTTTATAATAAAAGTTTAAGTGATTCCTCCATCCAGGGTTGTAAGTATTTGAAAAGGGGTTTCCTTGGGCATAATTGACCTGATCTGGGTTTGGTTCAGCTAAGAGACTACATTCAATAGTTATATGTCCCGGGGTTCCTCAGATTTCGCATCCGGGTTGCACTGCAGCTATAGTAGCTGTAGGATTCACAGACATACTTTCAACTTTTTGAACTAGGGCGTCCATTTTAGCTTTCATCATTTCTACACAACTGACTTCATATATACCTCCTTTGGGCTCCTTTTTCTCCATTGATGTTCATTCCGTCCCCCATTACTAATGGTTTTGTTCCATATCTTCAATGAGAGCGCAAGCCTCGGGGTAAGGTTTGTTCATCAGTACACCACCGGAGGCATCGTCAATGGTCATTATTGTGTTATAGAGAAGTCCATTGTAAAAGGTGTGGATAATCAGCCATTGTTCTAAACCATGGTGTGGACATGCTCTTAATAATTCTTTATATCTTTCCCAAGCGTCGAAAAGAGATTCGCCGTCTTGTTGGGTAAACCTGTTAATTTAGTTTCGTTGGACAGTGATCTTACTTGGTGGAAAATATCTAGCGAGGAAAACTTTCTTTAGGTCATTCCATATGGTTATTGAATTGGGTGGAAGGGAATCTAACCATGACCGTGCTCTATCTCTGAGGGAAAAAGGAAATGGTCTTAGACGTATCACCTCAAGAGGACAACCATTGGCTTTTAGGGTATCCGCTAATTAGATAAAAACTTTTAAATGTTGGTTCGGGTTCTTAGTAGGGAGACCAACGAACTGGTTTTATTGCACTCATTGTAACAGAGTGGGTTTCAACTCAAAGTTATGAGTTGTGATAGCTAGGTTTACTATACTTGAATGGGGTTCTTCTTACAAGGTAAGGCGGAGTCCTTGAGAGGTTTTTGGTTTTGTTCTTCGGCCATATCTCTTTTAATCTTTTGGAGTAAAAGATGTGCTAGTGTGTATCTTTCAGGCTCTTCTATTGGATCTATTAAGTTTTCGGTACTAGGAGATCTTCGCATTTACCAGTAAACAGAAAAGAAAAATGCCTAAATCTAAATGGTGTAACAACAGGGTACGAAAATTTGACGAAGTTAGTCCCCGACAATGGCGCCAAAAACTTGATCGTCACAGTGTCAGTGTCTTCCGCAAGTATACAGACTACGTCAGAGTAATATAAAAGATTATAGTTCCCACAGAGATCAATGTCAAGCTATCTATAACTATTGTTACGGTGTTCTATTTTAGGCTAATCAAACAGGGTTGAAAAGTGCAAAAAAAAAATAATGTAGATAGGATAAATTTAGAAAAACAATGTTGAAATGCAATTCACATCGACCAGACAATACTCTTATCGTATCTAAATAGAATTACTTATGGGAAATATTTTCTTCCTTAAAAAAAAGTTAATTAAAAATGAACCGACGCGTTAGCGTAATCGGAACCAGATTTGACCTCTAATCTATATCAGCCGCTCACACTGCACCGGTCGCATCTTGCGTTAAAGTGAAAAATCCTTTTTTATATAACTACCTCTAGGACTCAGTAAAAAAGTGCTTTTGATTGGAAACTTTTAACACAAAAGGGTTTCCGGCATATGCTCGGCCAACCAGATCTTAAACCTATGAACGCATTTGAAAATAGTTTTAAAATCACTTTCTAATAATATTAAACTTTCCTAATTTATTAAGTGCTTCCGCTGTTTTTCTTAATAAAAAACTAACCAATTTTTATCTTAAGTGCCGGAGTGCTTTCGATCTTACCCGACTTAATCACGGATCTACTTTAGTCATATCCGATCATATAAACCACATAAAAGTTGTATTAAAACCAAAACATCCCCTAAAGCATTCCTACAGGTAGAACATACTGAGTATCGTCGAAATGATGATCCTCACATTCCAGCACTAAAGATTTAGTTGGACATGACTATGGTAAACAACATAGCATATAATTGATTATCAGAATAAGTCATTGAGGGAAAATATGTGTTAAGTGTGCAATTGGTTTTGAAAAGGTAACGACAAGAACAACAAGATAAATCAAAGTAAAACGTGTGAGACAATATAGAAATTAAAAGCAGAACGATAAAAATAAAGGTGATGCAAGAATTAATCAAATAAAGTAGTGCGAGAAATAAACAAAAGTAAAGACAATACGGGAAATAAACAAAAGTAAAGGCGATGTGAGATAAATAAATAATAAAAATTGTGAATGAATTAAAAACCTGCTCCATAGCTTAGACTTGAATATGGTACAAGACTGGTAAAGAAAATAACGACAAGTTTCTACTTTATGATTGCTCCACAATCGCTCACAACAATGGTGCGATAATTCCTCGATGTGACAAATTATCGCTTTTACAAAGTGAATCTATGCCTATGCTGCAACTAAGAGTGGATGCTAACAAATGAGAGAATAGGTCCTATTTATAGTCAAACAGTGCCTTGGACGTCAAGTTGGGCCTTCAGAAATCGTGGGAGAGAAATCCTCTGGTCAAGGCTTCAACCTCCTACCGCTTTTGACTGACTCGCCTTTTGGGAAGATGGTGCCCGCCATCTAGGCATGGCGTCCTCCATGTGTGTAAATGGTGGTGGACATGGTCTCATGGCCATTGGGTCGTGGGAGAAACCCTACACCTCACGACTACCCCCTTGGCCAATGCCATGTGGAACACCATGTGTGTAATTAACCCTAAAATCTTTGTTTTTCCCCTGTTTCGCTTTGTTTCTTTGTGAAAGTCTCTTATTAGGCAATGTACCTGAAAATAAGACAAAACACAAACATAATGCAAGAAAATAATAATTAAATGACAGTAAACATGTGCAATTCAAGCCGAATACGCAGTGTGTTTCAGTGTTATCAGTGGCGAAGAGGTACCTGACCATGGCGAAATAACTACATGCTGGACATAACCTTTGTCTCAATGAAATGATCTTGGCCAATCTCTATGAGTCCTTAGGGGAAGGCGTCACAGCTATCAAGACCTTTCAGTCTAAAGGGGACTTTCTACTTTCTGGTCCTTTATGGGTGCTGCAACTATGATTGAATGCTACCTTCGAAGCATCTTTACCTATTCTTAATCCCATAAATGCATAGGCTAACAAAATAAAGAACATGAGGGTCGAAGGGACTCATCTTGCTTTGTTAACCCCTAGTGACGAAGGATTAAATCTTCAACAAACCTTCACTGGGTATGTAATGATGTTCGTCAAGCGTTACAACTTCACGTCAAACATGGCTCCTTTTGCTGATAAAAAACATGGCCCTGAATGGTTCACAAGAAAATTTCTTGCTTCATCGAAGGACCAAGAAGCAGAATCCCTTGCCATATGGGAGGCGTTCCTCACCCTTAGGATATTGGCTACAAGACTTAGACCTTGAAGACTTCAATTCACTCTACTCAGCTATCAACCCAATCTTGTCTCTCGACAGTTTGGTCTCATCTAAATTAAACCACAACAACTCTTCGCCAAGAAGAACTCATTGATTTTCTACAACATGATCCATATTGTCATGGTAAGAATCAGATACCAAAGCTATTGAATTAGCTTGGCTCTCAAAAATGTGATATCACCACCAAACTTTTATTTTATCCAAAGGAAGGGATCAAAGATCGAACAAAAACCCTAAGTAAAATGCAAAGCAAAAAGCAAGGCCTAAAGATAAGCAAAGAGAGATCAAAGGTACGGGGGTTGGTTATACTAAGGGAAGGTTCTAGCACCCTAAGTATCTGTAGTACTCTACAAGAACCTCTTGAAATATTTGTGTTTTGGCTAAAATTGTTTGCTAAGGTAAGGATGGGTAAGAAAGAGAAAAGGTGGAAAAAAGAAAAAGGTAGCTCGCTAGGATCTCGCAATCCTATGCATACGTATACTTAATAGGAAGTCAGAGCAATCGTAGTTCAGAACTACGATGTAAAAGGGTGTAAAAGGAAAAAGAGTGTGAAAAAAGAAAAGGTCGGAAAAAATGAAAAGGTTGCTCGCCAAGGATAGGGGCCCTTGTGCCTACGTATTCTCAAAAGGAACTTTGAGAAATCGGAGTGTCCGTAGTTTGTGGAACTACGAGTTGCCAGGTTCTAAGAACCAAGAACAACAAAGACAAGTAAAGAATAAACGACGGACATGCACAATGAAAATAATTCAACATACAATACCTTCCCTTGGATTAGGTCAACAAGGCATAGAAATGCAACAGATACATGGAAAAACATCACGTAAATGGCATAAAAAAAAACACAGATCCAATACACTGCAAGAACATCATGTATGGCCAGACAGGTAAGATATCACCGAATACGCATGGAAATACATCATGGTAATCAGATAATGAAAATTCAACAGAAATACACGGAAAAACATCATGTAATCAGCAAATGAGATCAACAATATACATGGAAGAGCATCATGCATAAACAGACAAAGATATTACAGAATACTCATGGAAAAACATCATGGTAATCAGACAGTGAAAAGTCAACAGAAATACACGGAAAAGCATCATGTAATCAACAGACAAAGATACGCGACAAAGCATTGCGAGTAACAAATAACAGGTACGCGCAAAAGTATCACGTAGTAATAAAACAGAGACACACGGCAAAGCATCGCGGGTAACAAATAACAGGTACGCTATAACGGCCCAATTTTGTGTGAGTTTTATTTAATCGAGTCTTTTTGATTATTTTATTATTATTTTATTTTATTGTCGACTTTTATCTGAAAATATGTTATTTTTCAATGTTGTGATATTTTATTGGGTTTTGGGAACATTTGCGAGATATTTGAGTGTGGGGGTATTTTGGTCGTTTCATAATAATTTTAATTAAGATAGTAAGAATAGAAAATAGGAAGAGAGAAAAGGGAAGAGAAAGAAAAAGAGAAGAAAGAAAAAGGAAAGAAAAGAGGAGAAGAGAAGAAAAGTAGGAAAACTTGGAAAATCAAAGAAAACAACTTCTAGAATCGATTTAATCGGGTAAGGGTGCGAAACTCAATTATTGTATGATTGTGTATGATTATGTATGTGTATTTGTGGTTGTTCTTGGATTGATTTGGAGAAATTTAGTAAAACCCATATTTTGTAAAATTGATTAGAAATCGATTAAATGTGTTGGAAATCATGTTGTTAGTGTTCATTATTGTTGGTACATGATAGATACATGTTATTTTGCATTGCATTGGTAATTTTCTGAGTGTAGGTGAAAAATTGGATGAATTTGGTTAAGAAAAACGCAGAACAAGGTTCTGCAGAAATTTTTCTGGTTTTTCCAGGTCACACGCGTATGGGGCATGTTCATACGCGTATGAACCTTGGCAATACGCGTAACATGGGTGAGCCATGGGGCCAATACGCGTATGGATCTTCAATTTTCTCGGCCATCTGCCCATTTGCGTATGCTACGCGTAATACTTCAGGGCAATACGCGTATGATGGGATGCACTACGCGTATTGGATTTAAAACGTGAATTTTGGGAAGAAAAGGGTCTCTGCTCATACGCGTATGGTCTTGAGCAATACGCGTATGGCATGGCGAGGATTTTGGGCAATACGCGTATGGCTCAGGGCAATACGCGTATGGCCAGGAGAATGGTAAGATGGGACTTTTCAAAATATCGTTTTTCTTTTTCTTTCGTAACTTTGGTTCCGTTTATCCGATTTGTACATTTTTGGTATCGTTGTGTAGCTATTGAGCTGTACTTTCTTATTATGATGCTTTGGAAATTGTTAGCCGATTTAATTATGTCGGAAATCAGGAATAGTGTCGGTTGTCGACTTTTGTCCTTATAACTGTGCGTAATTGATGCGTATCGTGCAAAGTTCTGTTGTAGGAAGTAAATGTATGTGTTTATATGGTATTGAGATGAATTGTGGTCGTATGGCAATTAAATGCATTGTTTTGGGCATAAGTGCAAAGTGTGATTTTGTTGGTGTGGATGAATGCATGTATGTGCGCATATTAAATGTCATGAGTCATGGTATGCCAAGCATCATGATATGCATTGTTGTGACGTCCTGAGTGACGGTTTGATTCCAGAGGGAATCTGCTATAACATCGTGCGCCTTAAAAATAAGAGGACCTAAAGCGATTTGATATATCGTGCGCCTTAACAATAAGAGGACCTAAAGCGATGGTTATAGACGATCGTGTGCCCATGTGGGGTGTGAGCGATCGGATTGTGCGCCTTATACTGAGAGGACCTAAAGCAATCCATAAACGTCGTGCGCCTTATACCAAGAGGACCTAAAGCGACGGGGAACATCGTAGGCCCGACGGGGTGTTACTTGAGTGACCTCAGTAACGAGCGATGATTCCAGCAGAGTTCCTGAGTGAACTAGTGATGAGAAATATTGGAAGTCGGTACCGCATGTGCATATGCATAGAGTCGTTGTGTCGGTCTCTTACATTGCATAAATCATTAATGGTTGTTTATGTGTGGAATTGTGGATAAAATTATTATATGGATATGTGTTGGTGATGGAAACATGAATTATTCTTTGTATTGCCTCGTGTTTGAATTAGGGCGTGAGTTGTGGTGAGAATCGTATATATATATGTATTTTTGTGTTATATATAACTATATGCAATTATATTATGGTTGTTTTTCTCACCCTTCTGCTGTTTTATAATGCTCTATGAGGCATTGCAGATTAGAGCGACTGGAGGTATTTTTGTGAAGCTTTGCGTCTTCATTCTTTTGTCGGCCGGCTCTGATATGTGACATCGGGTAGTTAGGGAGGCCGTTTGTGATATTTGTGTATTATGTATATATATCTTTTGACTTTGCATGTACAACTTGATGTATGACCAACCTTTCATGATATATATAGATATAGGTTATTCAATTTTAGATTTTCTGCTTTTATTCTAAATTCTGAAATGTGGGTGTAAGGAACTAAGTTCCTCTGTTGATTGCTACCCTACTGTTGCATATCTTTATGAGCAGGTGTTGTATGAATTGTTTCAATTTGATGTGATTTCCCCCATCTATGCCATGATAATTTAAATATACTCTGACGAAATTTTGAATTTTCTTTTACTGCTTTATTTAATTGGGGAGTATAAAGTGGGGGTGTTACATTAAGTGGTATCAGAGCTAGTCCGTGTCAGTCCGTGTCCGTTTGTGTCTGTCCTTGTCGGTCTTGGCGTTGGAGTGAGTTGTTTATTTAACCATAGTTTCTGTTATTGGAAATGAGCAGAATATGGCTGGTAGGAACGATGCTGCTTTAGCTGCTGCTATGCAAGCTATGGCTAGTGCTGTGCAGGGTGCACCTAATGCTGCTGGTAATGATGAGTTCAGGAAGAACAAACCGCCTGTCTTCAAAGGAAGATATGATCCTAATGGTGCTCAAATTTGGTTAAAAGAGATTGAAAGGATTTTCCGAGTGATGGATTGTACTGAAAATCAGAAGGTGAGACTGGGTACTCACATGTTGCTAGAAGAAGCTGATGATTGGTGGGTAGGTACACGTCATGTGTTGGAAGCTGCTAAAGAGGAAGAAATTACTTGGGAAGTTTTTAGTCGGGAGTTCTTGAGGAAGTACTTTCCTGAAGATGTGAGAGGAAAGAAGGAGATTGAGTTCTTGGAACTGAATCAAGGTAATATGTCGGTTGTTGATTATACTGCTAAGTTTGTGGAACTTGTGCAGTTTTATCCTCATTATGCCGAAGCGACTGCGGAATTTTCTAAGTGTGTAAAGTTTGAAAATGGCTTGCGTCCTGAGATAAAGCAGGCGATTGGATATCAGAGGATTCGGAGGTTTTCTGATTTGGTGGACTGTTGTAGGATTTATGAAGAGGACAGTAAGGCTCGTTCTACACATTACAAGAGTGTGAGCGAGAGGAAAGGGAAGCAACAGTTCCGTGGTGGTCCGTGTCGCTCCCAGGATTTTCATCCAGGTACAAACGCGAGAGTGGCGCGGAAAAATAGAGTCGCCAGCCGTGTAAATTTATCCTAAGAGAGGGAAAGGGAACACCGCATAAACCTGAGGAAGAGGGAAAGGAATGGTCATCGCAACCATAACCTGGGTTCGGGAGTCGGTTACGCGAGGGGAAGGTGCTAGCACCCCACGCGTCCATCGTACTCGATGGGATCCACGCTTGTTGTTTATTCTAAGGGTGAGTTATCTTATCATCTATGGTTGTACTAAGACGGGGGAGACAAAGACATACTCGGTAGGACGTCGACGTCCTAGGCCTACGTACCCCCTTTGTGCAATGGGGAACTCAGAGTCAACGTAGTTCGGACCAAGTTCTTTTTGTGTTTTTTATGAGCGACGTTAAGCTCGCGTCCGGCAGTTAGGGTCGATGCCTGTTTGCATCTCAGACGGAAAGTAACGTGCCCTTTTTGAAAATAGCCTTTAGTTTGACAATCCCGAAGGACAAAAAGGTTTGAAGTTTGTTTGTATTTTTTAGGACAGAAGTGGCTTAAGTTAGTTCATAAGTTGCATTGCACCAAAGTCTAGGGCACAGGGGCGAATACTTAACGCATTGTCCCAAGACAGGACGCTCGCTAAGCACTCTAGAAAGATGAGAGGAAGTCCCTTATTTCTCATTCCCCACGCTTAAGGCTCGTGCGCAATACAACTTATTCTTATTAAGTATTTTCAAGAAGTTTGAGATAAGAAGAGAGAGGACACAAAGGAAACTCTAAGGGGGACTAAGAGTCCTAGAGTTATCATGCATGTGTGACCTACGGTTAATGAGGTTTGACGACAACCTAAACCTAAAGAAAAAAGATGAGAGAAGGAAAGAGTAAGGGTGAATATGGATGACTATCCACACCCTCAAAGAACTTACCTCAACCCCTGCATAAAAGATTAGTACCAAACGGACATAAATAATATCAAGGCAAATGAAAACCAAACAATGGCATATAATAGTGATAACAATCCAAACATGAATTAAGAAGTCAAATGAACAACCCCAAAACAATGGCACAAGTGCCTTTTCAAACAAGGTAACCAGACGTGATCAGAAATAGGCATACAAGAAGATTTCACATAAAGGGCAGTTAAACAATTAGCAAAACATGTTGTAAAATCATCAAATAAATGATCAACATTTCTCAACCAGAAACAAACCAAATACCAAAAGCTCCTACAAAAATTCAAGATGTTAGTCACTCAAACAATTATGCAAGGCCAAGAGAGGCTCATGGTTCAACATGCAAAAGGAAAAGACTAAAATGCAATATGAAATAATTTTAAAAATGATAGAAAAATATTTTAATGCACTTCAGAATATTATCTAACTAATGCAAAAAGAATGGATTGAAAATGTTTTATGGATGCAGAGAAATAAAATAAACAATTTTAAGTATGCATGATATGAGTAATTCAAAAAGAAAATAAACCAAATATTAATTTCAGATGCTAAAAATAAAATAAAAATAAAAAATAAAATTTGTGAAATTTTTATAAAATGATAAAAAGTATGCATGAATTTTCTTGGAATTTTTAAATGCAATTAAATATTTTTAATAAATTAAAAATGAAATGTAATAAATAAATAAAATAAAATTAGAAAGAAAATGCAAGGGGGTGTAAATAGTAATCCAAACATGTTGAAAGAGAATATGGGCTGAAGGGTGGGGGTGTCAATAGCGAAGCCCAAACATTTGAACCCAACAGAAAAATGAAATAAAATAAAAACAAAAAAGTACGCGTGGACTTCAGTCCACCAGTTGACCAACCACTTACCCTTGGATGCATCCAACGCATGACATTAGTCAACCAAACAAAAAGGTAATCATGATGGTCGTCCAAGATTACATGACCATCATAACTATCATGAGCGCGCGCACACCAAGCTAGCCAGACTGCCCTACACTCCCACGTGCTAGGCACGTGAATATTTTAATGCGTTGGCGTTATCTCAGCCACACAAATCATCCAACGCGTTATAATTGGTGAACATCAGAAAAAGTAATTGAAATAAAAAAACATAATTGGTGGAACACGGTAGCTATGGTGGGGTAATAAACACAAGATTACATAAAATAAAAACCCAAAAAAATAAAACGTGTCACGCCAAGGACCGTCAGATCTCTAGATCCAACGGCCAAAACATCATCATCTACCTCCAGCCACCTTCGCCGGACTGGTTCGACCGCCGCCGCCGGAGCTAGGGTTCCGCTCCCTTCTCCGGTCACCTGCAACTCAGACTTACCTAGAAATTTCATGCGAATACACCATTTTGATCAGAAAAATGTGAGGATTCCAAATATGCAATCAAAAACCTCTAATAACCAACGCATAATGAAAAACGAAAAGAAATATGTTAGGGCTCAAAACTTGAAACTCACGATACAAGCAATACATATGTCCAAACACCAAACAAATTACATCAGAGTTATCAGTGACAACCACACATCAATTTGCGCACTTAAAAACTGATTTTTATGATGATCAAAAGAATGGCTAACCTGAGATGGCACAACACGTATCTCCACTATTAGCTTCAAAGGGTGATTGGTTCGTGCTCTAGAGATCCCAAGGGTTTTGTTGGTGAAAGAATTTCTTGAAAACTCCTTGTAGATTGAGAGATATGAATGTGAGATGCTTTAGGGTTCAAGCTTTCTACTCCTCCAAATATCACGTGTAATCTGACCTAACCAGTGCATGAATGAGTTTAAATACTCTAGGGTTTTTTACTGATAATGATTTGGGCCTTGGTAATTCCTTGTTTTGTGAGTTTTTGAATAATTCTAGAAAATTGCATTATGTTAAGTACACCCTCTTCCATGCATGGATATTCAAACATTTCATGATGGATCACTTAACTTCTAATTGCTAATCACACCCACATTGAAATTGGGCCTTGAAACATTTTGATTCATGAGTTTTCAATGACTTGGCAATTTTGAATAATGGAGAATAAGTGATAAATACACCATGGATTCACTTTATTCAAAGGCCTAAAATGATCCTTGAGGAGTGCCCTTTGATGTTAGCATGTGACATGAAGCAATGGAATTAATTATAGGTCACTATGCCAAAGTTTGTGAAAATGGAATCATGAGAAACCCTAAAAACCACTTTGCCTTCTTTTGATCATAATTTGAGTTTCACAAATGATATGGAGACCCACTAGTACTTGTTGGAAAGAGGAGAAAAAGATCTTCAACTTTAATGTTGGAGAAAAATTCATTTGAAGCTTTCTTGATAATGAAAAGTCAAGTTGAATGCAGTGCAGGAACTTGCCCAAAAAGGAAACTTTCAAATTATAGGTCATTTCCATATTTAGTAACTTTTGCACCAACTCCTGATTCTTGATAAATGGAATGAAACTTGACTCTTGATGACCATATGAGGATGTGAGACCTTGAAAACCTTGGATAGAACCTCAAAATTCCACAGTTGACTTCCCCTCTCACTGTTGACTTTTACCCAATTCACCTGATTTACAATCCATTGGCCAATTAAGTCTCTCCTGAACCAAACTGATGGACATCCTCCCATCCCTAGATACTTAGGGACCCAAGGAATACCATAGAATCAAGTCTTGCCCAAAAAATCAGAAATAAACTGACTTTATAGCAAACCCTAGTTTTGGTACCCTCAGTCTATGAGGAAATAGCACTGTCTCCAAATCAAACTTCCTCTGAATATGATGTGTATCCTCTCCAACAAAGATATGATATGCCATTTGGTGATGATAAAAACCCAAGGAGCTTGCCCATTGGAGCAATACACCCAAAAATCTCAAAACCCTAATCTCTGCACTGGTTAGGAGAAAGTGATCCACTTGAACTCTCTTGCTTGACCCTTTGAAGAACATCTTCTCCTCTTGAACATGCCTCAGGCACCTTGACCCCATGCTAAGAACCAATGATATGCACACATGATAATGCAAAAATGAGATGAAACATAAGCCAGTTAGTAATAAAGTAAGGAGGGCAAATTTTGGGGTGCTACAGTCTGTATGTGACACCAGCGGATAAAGGTAAACAAAGGGGTACTTTTGATAGAAGGTCAGGTGGAGGAGGTATGTCTAATTCTCCGAGATGTTTTAAATGTGGTGAGTTGGGGCATCGTCAGTTTGAGTGCAGGAAGGATGTGAGTAAGTGTTCTAATTGTGGAGGTTTAGGACATGTAGCAGCTGAGTGCAAGAGAAAGAATGTGATTAAGTGTTTTAACTGTGGTGAACCTGGTCATATTAGTACAAAGTGTCAGAAACCGAAGCAAGCTCCAGCTAGTGGGAAGGTATTTTCTTTGGCAGGAACTCAGACTTCAAGTGCTGATCGTCTGATTCGAGGTACTTGTTTTATTAATAGTACACCTTTAGTTGCTATTATTGATACTGGAGCGACTCATTCGTTTATTTCGTCTGAGTGCGCGAAGCGTTTGAATCTTGTGTTGTCTTTGATGGGTGGTGAGATGGTTATTGATACTCCAGCAATGGGGTCAGTAACTACTTCTTTGGTTTATCTAAGATTTCCTTTGACCATTTATGGTAAAGACTTTGAGATGGATTTGGTGTGTTTGCCATTGGAGGGTTTAGATGTGGTTTTGGGAATGAATTGGTTGCAATTCAATCGAGTTCATATTGATTGTTATCATAAGCTGGTAAGGTTTCCTTCTCTTGAGGAAGACGAAGACTCGAGTTTCTTATCTACCAAAGAGTTGAAGACACTTTTGGCGGATGAAGCTCAGTTGTTTGGGTTGTTTGCATCTTTGACCGTGGCTAGTCAAGTGTCGCTGGATGTGTTTCCTGTTGTGTGTGAAATTCCGGAAGTGTTTCCTGAGGATATTTCAGATTTGCCGCCAGAGAGAGAGGTGGAGTTTTCTATAGATCTAGTTCCTGGTACTAGACCTGTTTCTATGGCACCTTATCGTATGTTGGCGTCTGAGTTGGTTGAGTTAAAGAAACAGTTGAATGAGTTGTTGGAGAAGAGGTTTGTGAGACCAAGTGTTTCTCCTTGGGGTGCTCCAGTTTTATTGGTGAAAAAGAAGGATGGAAGTATGCGGTTGTGTATTGATTATCGCCAGTTGAATAAGGTGACGATTAAGAATAAGTATCCTCTTCCAAGGATTGATGATCTAATGGATCAGTTGGTTGGTGCTTGTGTGTTTAGTAAGATTGATTTGAGATCAGGGTATCATCAGATTAGGGTGAAGGAGGAAGATATCCAGAAGACGGCTTTTAGGACACGATACGGTCATTATGAATATTCTGTGATGCCGTTCGGGGTTTCTAATGCGCCAGGTGTGTTTATGGAATACATGAATCGTATTTTTCACGAGCATTTGGATCGATTTGTCGTTGTGTTTATTGATGAAATTTTGATTTATTCTAAGTCTTGGGAAGAGCATGCGGAACATTTGCGTATTGTTTTGCAGGTTTTGCAAGAAAGGAAGCTTTTTGCCAAATTGTCCAAGTGCGAATTCTGGTTGTCGGAGGTGAGTTTTCTTGGGCACGTAATTTCAGGTAATGGTATTTCTGTGGATCCATCTAAAGTAGAAGCAGTTCTACAATGGGAGGCTCCGAGATCTGTTACTGAAATTCGAAGCTTTTTGGGTTTGGCCGGTTATTATCGAAGGTTTATTGAAGGTTTTTCTAAGCTAGCACTTCCTTTGACCCAGTTGACTTGTAAAGGGCAAGCGTTCATTTGGGATATTCGGTGTGAAGAAAGTTTTAATGAGCTGAAGAGAAGATTGACGACAGCTCCGATTTTGATTTTGCCGAATCCTAATGAACCATTTGTGGTTTATTGTGATGCTTCTTTGATTGGTTTAGGTGGTGTTCTGATGCAAGAAGGTAAGGTTGTGGCTTATGCTTCCAGGCAGTTAAGAGTTCATGAGAAGAATTATCCTACTCATGATCTTGAGTTAGCGGCTGTGGTTTTTGTGTTGAAGATTTGGAGGCATTATCTCTACGGTGCAAGGTTTGAAGTCTTTAGTGATCATAAAAGTTTGAAATATTTGTTTGATCAGAAAGAGCTAAATATGAGGCAACGTAGATGGTTGGAATTCTTGAAGGACTATGACTTTGGCTTGAATTACCATCCTGGTAAAGCTAATGTGGTAGCCGATGCTTTGAGTCGGAAATCGTTACATATGTCCGCTTTAATGGTTAAGGAGTGGGAACTTTTGGAATCGTTTAGAGACTTGAGTTTGGTATGTGAAGTGACGTCGGATAGCGTGAGGATTGGTATGCTAACGATTACTAATGATTTTCTGATGACTGTTAGTGAGAAACAGAAGTTGGATGTGAAATTCGTGGATTTAATGTTGGTTGGCGGAAAAGATGCGAGTAGTGATTTTGAAGTGGATGTTAATGGCGTTTTGAGATTCCGAGGCCGAATTTGTATTCCTGATGATGCGGAGTTGAAAAAGATGATTTTGGAAGAAGGACACCGGAGTAATTTGAGTATACATCCGGGAGCGAATAAGATGTATCAGGATTTGAAGAAGATTTTCTGGTGGTCTGGATTGAAAAGAGATGTGGCTCAGTTTGTGTATGCGTGTTTGACTTGTCAGAAGTCGAAAGTAGAACATCTGAGACCTAGTGGTTTGTTGCAACCGTTGGATATTCCTGAGTGGAAGTGGGATAGCATTTCCATGGATTTTGTAACAGGGTTGTCGAATACTCAGCGAGGGCATAATGCTATTTGGGTGATCGTGGATAGATTGACTAAGTCGGCTCATTTTATTTCGATTGATATCCGTTTTTCTTTGGAGCGGTTAGCTGAGATTTACATCAGTGTGATTGTGAAGTTGCATGGGGTTCCATTGGGTATGGTGTCTGATCGAGATCCAAGGTTTACCTCGAGATTTTGGGAAAGTTTACATAAGGCTTTGGGTTCTAAATTGAGATTGAGTTCGGCTTATCATCCGCAAACGGATGGTCAGACGGAGAGGACGATTAAGTCGTTGGAAGATTTTTTGAGGGCTTGTGTTTTGGAACAAGGTGGTGTGTGGGATAGTTATCTTGCATTGATTGAGTTCACGTATAATAACAGTTTCCATTCTAGTATTGGAATGGCACCGTTTGAAGCATTGTATGGACGAAGGTGTCGAACACCATTGTGTTGGCACAAATCTGGTGAGCGAACGGTGGTTGGCCCAGAGTTGGTGCAATAGACGACGGAGAAAGTGAAGCTTATTCGTGAGAAAATGAAGGCTTCTCAGAGTAGGCAAAAGAATTATCATGATCGGAGATGGAAAGATCTTGAGTTCCAAGAGGGCGATCATGTATTTCTAAGGGTTACACCGGTGACGGGTGTGGGTCGCGCATTGAAATCGAAGAAACTTACTTCTCAGTTTATTGGTCCTTACCAGATATCCGCGATAGTGGGTGTTGTGGCTTATAGGGTGGCGTTGCCGCCGAATTTGTCGAATTTGCACGATGTGTTTCATGTTTCACAGCTTCGGAAGTATGTTCCGGATCCATCGCATGTGATTCCGATGGATGAGGTGGAAGTAAGGGAGAACCTTACGGTTGAGGCATTACCAGTTAGGATTTTGGATCGCGAGGTGAAGCGGTTGAGAGGCAAGGATATTGCACTTGTGAAAGTGGCGTGGGGAGGCGCTGCTGAGGGCAATTTGACTTGGGAGTTGGAGAGTTGGATGCGGGAGTCGTATCCAGAGTTGTTCGCCTCAGGTATATTTTCGAGGACGAAAATTTCTAAGTAGGGGAGAGTTGTAACGCCCCAGTTTTGTGTGAGTTTTATTTAATCGAGTCTTTTTTATTATTTTATTATTATTTTTTTATTATTTTATTTTATTGTCGACTTTTATCTGAAAATATGTTATTTTTCAATGTTGTGATATTTTATCGGGTTTTGGGAACATTTGCGAGATATTTGAGTGTGGGAGTATTTTGGTCGTTTCATAATGATTTTAATTAAGATAGTAAGAATAGAAAATAGGAAGAGAGAAAAGGGAAGAGAAAGAAAAAGAGAAGAAAGAAAAAGGAAAGAAAAGAGGAGAAGAGAAGAAAAGTAGGAAAACTTGGAAAATCAAAGAAAATAACTTCTAGAATCGATTTAATCGGGTAAGGGTGCGAAACTCAATTATTGTATGATTGTGTATGATTATGTATGTGTATTTGTGGTTGTTCTTGGATTGATTTGGAGAAATTTAGTAAAACCCATATTTTGTAAAATTGATTAGAAATCGATTAAATGTGTTGGAAATCATGTTGTTAGTGTTCATTATTGTTGGTACATGATAGGTACATGTTATTTTGCATTGCATTGGTAATTTTCTAAGTGTAGGTGAAAAATTCGATGAATTTGGTTAAGAAAAACGCAGAACAAGGTTCTGCAGAAATTTTTCTGGTTTTTCCAGGTCATACGCGTATAGGGCATGTTCATACGCGTATGAACCTTGGCAATACGCATAACATGGGCGAGCCATGGGCCAATATGTGTATGGATCTTCAATTTTCTCGGCCATCTGCCCATTTGCATATGGTACGCGTAATACTTCAGGGCAATACGCGTATGATGGGATGCACTACGCGTATTGGATTTAAAACGTGAATTTTGGGAAGAAAAGGGTCTCTGCTCATACGCGTATGGTCTTGAGAAATACGCGTATGGCATGGCGAGGATTTTGGGCAATACGCGTATGGCTCAGGGTAATACGCGTATGGCCAAGAGAATGGTAAAATGGGACTTTTCAAAATATCGTTTTTCGTTTTCGTTCGTAACTTTGGTTCCGTTTATCCGATTTGTACATTCTTGGTATCGTTGTGTAGCTATTGAGCTATACTTTCTTATTATGATGCTTTGGAAATTGTTACCCGATTTAATTATGTCAGAAATCGGGAATAGTGTCGGTTGTCGACTTTTGTCGTTATAACTGTGCGTAATTGATGCGTATCGTGCAAAGTGCTGTTGTAGGAAGTAAATGTATGTGTGTATATGGTATTGAGATGAATTGTAGTCGTATGGCAATTAAATGCATTTTTTTGGGCATAAGTGCAAAGTGTGATTTTGTTGGTGTGGATGAATGCATGTATGTGCGCATATTAAATGTCATGAGTCATGGTATGCCAAGCATCATGATATGCATTGTTGTGACGTCCTGAGTGGCGGTTTGATTCCAGAGGGAATCTGCTATAACATCGTGCGCCTTAAAAATAAGAGGACCTAAAGCGATTTGATATATCGTGCGCCTTAAAAATAAGAGGACCTAAAGCGATGGTTATAGACGATCGTATGCCGATGTGGGGTGTGAGCGATCGAATTGTGCGCCTTATACCGAGAGGACCTAAAGCAATCCATAAACGCCGTGCGCCTTATACCAAGAGGACCTAAAGCGACGGGGAACATCGTAGGCCCGACGGGGTGTTACTTGAGTGATCCTCAGTAACGAGCGATGATTCCAGCAGAGTTCCTGAGTGAACTAGTGATGAGAAATATTGGAAATCGGTACCGCATGTGCATATGCATAGAGTCGTTGTGTCGGTCTCTTGCATTGCATAAATTATTAATGGTTGTTTATGTGTGGAATTGAGGATAAAATTATTATATGGATATGTGTTGGTGATGGAAACATGAATTATTCTTTGTATTGCCTCGTGTTTGAATTAGGGCGTGAGTTGTGGTGAGAATCGTATATATGTGTATTTTTGTGTTATATATAACTATATGCAATTATATTATGGTTGTTTTTCTCACCCTTCTGCTGTTTAATAATGCTCTATGAGGCATTGCAGATTAGAGCGACTGGAGGTATTTTTGTGAAGCTTTGCGTCTTCATTCTTTTGTCGGTCGGCTCTGATATGTGACACCGGGTAGTTAGGGAGGCCGTTTGTGATATTTGTGTATTATGTATATATATCTTTTGACTTTGCATGTACAACTTGATGTATGACCAACCTTTCATGATATATATAGATATAGGTTATTCAGTTTTAGATTTTCCGCTTTTATTCTAAATTCTGAAATGTGGGTGTAAGGAACTAAGTTCCTCTGTTGATTGCTACCCCACTGTTGCATATCTTTATGAGCAGGTGTTGTATGAATTGTTTCAATTTGATGTGATTTCCCCCGTCTATGCCATGATAATTTAAATATACTCTGACGAAATTTCGAATTTTCTTTTACTGCTTTATTTAATTGGGGAGTATAGAGTGGGGGTGTTACATACGCGGAAGAGCATCATGTAGTAAATAAACAGAGACACACGACAAACCATCGTGAATAAAATCCTTAGACAATCACGACAAAACATCGTGAAGCAAATAGAAAGCACACGGCAAAACATCGTGTATAAAAAGAGATAGTCACAACAAAACATCGTGTATAAAAACAGACAGTCACGGTAAAACATCGTGTATAAAAACAGACAGTCACGGCAAAACATCGTGAAGATAAACAGATAAAATCCACATACAAAATAACAACAATCACGGAAAAACATCATGAGAAAATATTAACAGTCACGGCAAAGCATCGTAAAGCAAAAAGATAACATCATCAATTAATCAAGGCAAATCATTAAGATTTAATAGAGGAACAAGCCCAAAACATGAGAGCAAATGAATGGCAAAATCGAATCAGACGATAAAAGAATTATTAATTAACTTAAATATAAATATTTAATAAGATTAATTAATAATTTAATTAATCAATATTAAATAAAAATATTTAAATCAACTAATAATTATAACATTTTTTTATATTTTTAATATATTCAACAAATAAATAATTATTCTAGAAAAGAAAAAAAATGAAAGTATTAAAAATAAAAGATTAAATTTTTTGTATTTTTCTAAATGTTACAAATTAGGAATACAAGCACAATGACTATAACTACTAACAAAATATAGCAGGGCAACATAATCTCATATCACTAATACAAGCATTACACCTTAAATACATGGTAATCATACTCAACAACATATTTATACACAAGACACTATATAGGAATACAATATCACATATGAAACTAAACTTAATTGACATGTCAAGCAAAAACTTGAAGGAAATACAACGTGAGTTTGGGTCAGAACGTTACCGAATATGAAATTGTTACCGTTGTTGTTATCTGAAACTGGTTAGGCTTGTTGGAAGCGTGTTGAGAGTGGTGCTGGAAGTTGTCGGAGCTGCTCGGAGATGCCGCGCGCTGTCTGTCGGTTGAAGGTTGTAAGTTGCTGATGATGTCAATGCCGTCGGATTTGCGTGCGTACGAGCGTGATGAAACGGTGGCAAGATGGTCAGCAGTGTGGTTTACATGGTTGTGTTGCGTATGGTTTTGAGATAAAGAGAAGAAGATGAAAGTGTGTGTTACGTTGGCTTTTCACGTGAGAGGGAGTAACAATGGTGGTGGATGAAGCTTTGTGGAAGAGAAATAGTTTGAAGCTCAAAAAAAGATTTTCTCAGTTTTGTATTAAGAGAAGGTTGTCTTGTTTGTAGTGAAGGATTATGGAAGTTTGTATGTGGGGCAGATAGTGTTAAGTTTATTGTTTTTTTTAGGAAAGTATGAAGTGAAAGTTGGAGTGTGTAGTAATAATGGTGGTATGTGGTTACTGCAAGTGTTGTTTGAGGTAGAGATTCATGAATAGTGACGGAGGGATGGAAAATGAAGAAGGTAAAGTGATGAAGTGTAGTGTTTTTAGTTATTCTTGTGGTGAGGATGGTTTTGGAGTTTATTATGTTAAGGTCATGAAGAGTAGAAGAAATGCATGGTTGTTTTGTTATAGAATGGTCATGAGTTTTTAGAAGGTGGTTTTGTTGGATTCATGGTGGCTCAAATTCGTGGATATCATCAGAGAAAATTACCACCTCTCTCACTTATTCTTTTTTGCTGCCTTTTTTGAAGAAGAAAAAAAGAGAGAGAGTTTTTGGATAGAGAGTAACGTGATTGGAGTGGGGACCCTTGGTGTGATAGCATATGGATCCAAAGTTTTTTTTATATTACCTATTATATTGTTTTTTCCTTTCTTTTTAATATGCAAGTTGTATGTGTGTTAAAAAAGGGGAGTACTATTATTTTGAATTTCAAAAGTGAGAAGAAGAAAGAGTCAACCGCGTGGGCTTGGGGTGTCTGGCACTGTACACGTAGCATGGTACTTTGTTTCACCAAAATGTAATAAAACAAAAAAAAAAAACTTATTCTAAACTTAATGAACTAAGTGATTCCATAAAAGAATAAAAATAAAAAATTTAAAATATTAACAAATTAATTAATTAATTAAAAAAATAAAGAAATAAAATAAAAATCATTACTTAAAACTAAAAAATAAATCTGATTAAATAAAAGTACTATTTAACTAAAAATAAAATATAGTCGGTTTAAAACGGAAAAAACGGACCGATATCAAAATGGTCAGAAAAATAAAATGAATACACCAAAATGATTAGCGCGAAATATACGTATTGGAAAAATACAGTGTTTGGTTAAATTTCAAAAATAAATTTTTCCGGGTTAAATGACTTAAATTGTCCAGAATGCGACCGAAAAGCGATCGAAAAATTTCAAATGAGCACGTCAGGTTAAACTATGCGAAACTTAGATTAATATCACTGACGTTTGCAGACTCGATTTTAAAATTTTTCATCCACTGATTTTACGCACAGTTAACTTTTGGTTTGACTGATTAGACTGTAATTCCAACAAGTTCATTTTAAACTGATAAATTGGGTATTATGCGAGGTGCAAGACATGATAGCTTATGCAGATGATACAAAAAACATGGGATCTTAGAGTAAAAAATTAGGGTATGACACATACAGAAGCCCAATGCAACAAAGAATTGGCTCGGTATACTGGCATCACACAGTTCACTCATGTTGCCTTTAAGACATCATTCCTTTGTACCAAAGAATTTTATACTTGGTGGAAGGATTATTATACCACAGAAGTTTTTGACGTTCCTGCCTTTACTCAACATCTAACTCATGCTTTTGCCTCAGTGCAGAAAAAAGTCAAGAAAGGTACTTCGACTCACATCAATGAAATCCAAGCATTTCAAAAATACTTTGAAACTGCCTATAGACCTGATGATCTTAGTCAAACCATTCGTGAAGTAGCGGTTACCTTGAAAGAGAAATTCACAAAGAAATTGGAGGATTTAAAACTACCTTCGTACGTTAAACCTGAACAACGGTACGAACTAGCTTTTAACATGTATTCCCCAAAATTTTCTCGACTACCCAGTGCTCAATTTGGTGTGGCTTTTGTTCTCCATTCTCAGACTGGTTCGTCTGTAGGGATTTTCCTTCAACAAGAATCTCAAAAATGTGCCAAGCGGGTGATTCTGACTAAGCATACTCTTGACAGTTTCAAAGGGAACCTTCATATTGGCATAGAACACGTTCGTGTAGAGTCTCCAATATACGAAGGTGTGGAACGGGAGGTTTTTCGACTCACCTCTTTCATTAATTCCTTCTGTCTCTTTTACTTGTGATAATTGTATTGATTTTCTTTCAGCTGTGAGGATTCCTGCCAAGAAGACTGCTACCACAAACAAGGACGCCGTCAAAGAGAAGGACAAAGACAAACCCACTAAAACAATAGCAAAGGTATAATTCATTTGTTATTTATTATTCTTCTTCATATATTGTTCTCATATTTTAATACCTGAGGTATATTTCCTTTCAGGGTAGTCGAAAACCACCACCAAACACCCTAGAAAAGAAAGCAAAAAGAACCTCAATTCCAAGTGTTCAAATTAGACGATGATGATCTCTCTCCAGACACCTCAAAATAACCCAAAAGAAGAAGAAACAGACAAAGATTTCTAATGCCAGCTCTCAACCAAGACCCAAATTGTCAAGCCTTAAACGAAGAAGCCTTATACTCCCAAAGTAGTCGAAGTTGATCTTGATCCAACCATTAAGGGTCAGACTGCTAAGACGACTCCTGACTAGGTCGAAAGCGACAATTCCAGCCCTGGGGCTGAAGGTCCTAAGGTATATAATTCTACCTTAATCTCTTGAGTTGTTAATTGCTATTCATTTATTTACTTTTAGACTTACTCATATTTGATTTTTTCGGGTGTCGCGGATGGAACAGAGCAACCAACCAACCCACAAGTTATCCCTGTAAGCAGTAGTGATCCTTCCTATCACCCTACAAGCACTCCCTCTTATCATCCAACATCTCCCAAAGATTCCAACAAAGAGTCTACTAATGAGGTAAGTCAACTTGCTGAAGAACATCAAAAAGATACGCCACCAAAAGTCACCACCGAACATTCTCACACAAGTGATTCTGAACATGAAAAGAACCCACCAGAGAATAATGCCTTCATTGACGAGGAAGGTGATACAGAGATGCCAATTGCTAAAGGAATTGTCGAAGACAAATCCGAGGTTGGCTCTCCAACTAATGTAAAACAAGGCGTTGATGGCCCAGATGATGAAGAGAAAGAGGATTGATCTATGTTTAAACTCAACATGGAACCTCCTGAGGAAGAAGATGAAGAACAAGAAAATGATAGTGACAATGAAGAAGACAATGAGCAACAAAATGACAAGCCTAAAGCTAAACTAAGTCCTGATCTGCCAAAGAGAATTCAGCACTTTCGACTGACACAACTGCTGCCCTCTCCCCAGAAGAGCTAGAAACGCTGAAGCAAAGTAAACCAGTGGAATATCTGAAGGCCATGATCAGTGCAAGGGGCACTTCGACTAAGAAGAGCCCTGGCACTTCAACTATGTCAAGTGACCAATCTACAGGAAAACCTGGTGACGACATGCTTCTCAAAATTAAAGAAAAAACCTTCGAAACTAATCTGTTTCAACTCTTGAAGACTGACACTTTTACTTGCTTTGAGATCAAAGATCTCCTTAAAAAAGTTGATGTCTTGAACATTTCTCCAGAAGTCCCTGACGTCATCATGGATTTGGGGTTTTTGGTTGATCAAGTTGTTGCAGACCTTAATTGTATAAGGGATGCTTCGAACAAAATCAAAAACAAATCAGAGACCCAAGCAGCTGACTGGAACGCAACCACTGAATCTACTACAAAAGTTGCAGAATTGGAGAATGGCTCTGAACAAAACAAGAAGGAGGTCGAAGCCTGTGACAAGAATATCCAAGCTTGGGAACAACAAATAAAGGAATTGCAAGCCAAGATTACCAAGGCCAAGGAGCGCAAATATGAACTCTACAAGCTTGATCAAGACGAACTGGCCAAGGAAATCCAAGGTGGCATGCATCACGTCGAAAGGGCTCAGAAGCTGGGAAAATAAATTGATGGCCTCACTTCCACCAAATTTGTTTATGAACGGCACTTGAGACATCAGAAGTCGAAGTACCAGAAGATGAAGGCCTTCCTTCCCTTTTAACTTGGTTGTAACTATTGAACCTTTGTCTGAAGAGTTTTGCTTCTAAAATTATGGTATCAGATATGTGATGTCAAGTGAGATGTCACAACATCAATATCTGTTGTATGAACAAGGCAATAATAGTAACAGATAAAAGCAGTAAACAACACAAAGGATTGTTCACCCAGTTCGATCTAACAACCTACGTCTGGGGGCTACCAAACCAGGGAGGAAATTCACTATTAGTAGTATCAATTCATAGACTCCACAATCAACACACCCGTTGATGATCTACTCACTTAATCACTACCCAATGATACTTCTACCTAAGACACTCTTAGATATGAGACACCTCTCACTCCCCCTCAATCACACCAGTGATAACAACTAACAATAATGATAATAGAAGACACACTTCAAGGACAATACTTGATCTTGCTTAAAAGCTTCAATCAAGAACAATACACTCGTGCTTAAAGGCTTAGAGTGGACAACATACAACTCAACTAAATCAGTCCAATTCAAACATCAAAATAGATGAATGAATGGCTCACAATACACAGACGAAAACACAAACCCTAATACTTGACACTCAGTACACAATCTCTTGTCTTCGTCCCTTTCAAGAAGGGTTGAGGCTGCTTTAAATAGAAACTTATTCTTGGGCTTGGACTCCTTGAAAATTTCAGATTTGATTCACAATTAAAACTGATTTTATCTTTTCGCCCTAAAACAGTAACAATATATACTCCACAAATGATTGCATCAGAACAGATCTTCTCCAAGATTTTCGCCTGCAATCTCTTAAACAGAATCTCTCAACACATAACAAAAACGTGCAGCCCTAACATAACAGATTGAACCTGATGTTCTGTCAAAAAATTTTAAGACATCATGTTTGACATCAGAACACAGACCTGCAACACTAAGTAACAAAACCACAAGAAGAATGTTAGCAACATATGTTAAGACATCAGACATGACATCTTGAACCAACACATTGTTTTACCAAAATTGCAGCCAACAACAGAACTAAAAATCTCCCCCTTTGGCTAATTTTGGATAAAACAATATCAGCACACATCAGAGATACCAACAGCAGAAACACACCTCACAAATACTTCAAACAAACCATCTAACACATTCTGGAAAAAAAACAACCAAGAAAACCAGCTGCACAACAAACAAAACTCCCCCTCAAACCAAGGGACCAGCAGCAACCAAACCAGCAACAACAAAGAAAAATACTCTACTAAAAATACTCTACTCTCCCCCTTTTTAGCCATAATTGGACAAACTCTGAACATAGCAGCAAGCACAATGTTCTGACACTTTGTCAAACATGGTCAAACTCCAAGTTCCAAAAAAATGCCAAGAAAGAATGTTGAACCACAGCTGGGAAAAAGTGACACATTACTCAACAGAGAGAAGTGCGCAGACACCAAACAACTTTGACCAGGCGAT
This sequence comes from Lathyrus tuberosus, assembly GCA_022829125.1. Taxonomy (NCBI): domain Eukaryota; kingdom Viridiplantae; phylum Streptophyta; class Magnoliopsida; order Fabales; family Fabaceae; genus Lathyrus; species Lathyrus tuberosus. The sequence goes on from JALAZF010000103.1 coordinate 8,187,709, forward strand.
ACAAACAATGACTTTGAGTAGAATTATAAAAACCACACCAAAATGCTTGTGTAGACATCCAAACAAGGAAGGAAACATGAGCCAGACTTCCATAACAGTTGAAACACACAAGGGTCAGTTGAAGCAAGACCCAAAAAACAAGACCACCAACCCAAAAGAGATGAAGTCCAAAGAAATGACAACAGCAGGATCCTCTACAGGAGCAACAAGAACAGGCAGACAGACAGAAACAAGAATGAAGACCATCAAGAAACCTCCAGTGCTACTACAAGCTTCTGATGATGAAGCAGATGAAGACTGGGTTAATTTCATTAACTCAGGTGGGTGGAATGAGTAGCTGAATCCAAACAATAAACCTCTTTGCTTGTAGTTTTTGTTTAAAAAAAATGTTGAGTGCTTCCAGCAATAAAAATGTTCTTGTTTGTTTCCAAATATTTTTATTTTGTCAATTTCACCAACTATATAAGCTCACACACATAAGACAATTGCACTAGCAACACCATCCTCCTGCACACAAACGATCCATTAATCCTCATATATGCAAATCCCTAATTTGCTTCTTAAATTTTCAAACTGATTTGCATCTAAGGCCTTAGTAAAAATATCAGCTAATTGCATTTCAGTAGCAACATGTTCCAAAGCAACCACTTTATCTTCAACCAGATCTCTTATAAAGTGATGACGTATGTCAATATGCTTAGTCCTGCTATGTTGAATTGGGTTCTTTGAGATATTGATAGCACTCAGATTATCACAGTACAATGTCATGACATCTTGCTTGACATTGTATTCAGTTAACATTTGCTTCATCCAAACCAATTGTGAACAACTACTTCCTGCAGCTATGTACTCAGCCTCAGAGTAGAGAGAGATACACAGTTCCGCTTCTTACTAAACCACAAGATAAGGTTATTCCCTAAGAAGAAGCGTCCTCCAAAAGTACTTTTTCTATCATTAGCACTCCCTGCCCAATCAGCATCACAATATCCACTCAATTCAGTTCCTGATCCATGACTGTACAGAATACCATAGTCACTAGTACCATTCACATATTTCAGAATTCTCTTCACTTGATTCATGTGGCTCACTTTAGGTTCAGATTGATATCTGGCACAAACTCCTACAGCAAAGGAGATATCAGGTCTGCTAGCTGTGAGATACAACAAGCTTCCAATCATGCTTCTGTATAAGCTTTGATCCACACTCACTCCATGTTCATCCTTGGACAGCTTCAGGTGAGTAGGGGCAGGTGTCCTTTTATGATTTGCATTCTCCAGACCAAACTTCTTGACAATGTTCTTTGCATACTTGCTCTGAGAGATAAATATGGAGTCTTCCATTTGTCTAACTTGCAGACCCAGAAAATAGCTGAGCTCACCACCAAGACTCATTTCAAACTCAGACTGCATCTGTTTCACGAAATGTTGAACCATTGCTTCTGACATCCCACCAAACACTATGTCATCAACATATATTTGATCTATTAGCAGTTTTCCTCCTTCCTCTTTGACAAACAATGTCTTGTCAATTTCTCCTTTTCTGTAACCATTCAGAGACAGGAATTCAGTAAGCCTGTCATACCAAGCTCTAGGTGCTTATTTTAATCCATAAAGAGCTTTCCTTAGTTTGTAGACATGGTTAGGAAATGTTGGATCAATAAACCCCTTGGGTTGATCTACATAAACTTCTTCATTTAAGTACCCATTCAAGAAAGCACTCTTTACATCCATCTGGAACAACTTGAATTTGAGGTTACAAGCCACACCTAAGAGTAACCTGGTAGATTCCAGTCTGGCCACAGGAGCAAAAGTCTCATCAAAATCAATTCCTTCTATCTGAGTGTAACCTTGGGCAACCAGTCTAGCCTTATTTCTGGTGACCACTCCTTGTTCATCAGATTTATTCTTGTAAACCCACTTGGTGCCAATCACATTCATTCCTTCAGGCCTGGGCACAAGCCCCAACACTTCATTCCTCTTGAATTGTCCCAGCTCTTCTTGCATGGCATTAATCCAAAACTCATCTTTCAAGGCTTATTTAACATTTTTGGGCTCAATTTTGGATACAAAGCAAGAGTTTGACACAACTTCTCTTGACCTAGTGGTAACTCCTGAGTTTGGATCAGCTATGATAAGCTCTTTTGGATGGTCCTTATGCACTCTGATAGATGGTTCCTTGTTAGGTTATTCAGGATCAGGTTTAGCAGCAACAGGACTGGGATTTACACCTCTGTCTTCAGCTTCTGTTGATACATCATCAAAAAATGTTCCAACATCATCTAGGACATCAGCATCTTCCTTTAATCCATTGTCATCAACAACCACATTTATAGATTCCATCATGACTTTGATTCTGGAATTGAATACCCTATAAGCTCTGCTGTTTGTAGAGTATCCCAGAAAGATTCCCCCATCACTTTTGGGATCCATTTTTCTCCTTTGTTCACGATCTGTCAGGATATAACACTTACTACCAAATACATGAAAGTACTTCACACTTGGTTTTCTCCCCTTCCATAGTTCATACAAGGTAGCTGAAGTACCTCTTCTCAAAGTCACTCTGTTGTGAATGTAACAGGCAGTATTCATAGCTTCAGCCCAGAAATGGTAAGGAAGCTTTTTGGCATGAATCATTGCCCTAGAAGATTCTTGAATGGTTATGTTCTTCCTTTCAACTACTCCATTTTCCTGAGGGGTAATGGGAGATGAAAACTCATGACTGATGCTTTAGCAGAACAAAACTCAGCAAACTTGCTATTTTCAAACTCTCTCCCATGATCACTTCTTATTCTGATGACATTGCTATCCTTTTCTCTTTGGAGTCTTTGACATAGATCTTTAAACACATCAAACACTTATGTTTTGTCTTTGATGAAGTTCACCCAAGTGTACCTGGAATAGTCGTCTATAACAACATAAGCATATTTCTTCCCACCTAGACTTTCCACCTGCATAGGCCCCATTAAGTCCATATGAAGAAGTTCCAAAACTTTAGAAGTAGTGAATTGTTGAAGCTTTGGATGTGACAACTTAGTCTGTTTCCCTATCTGACAATCTCCACAGACTCTTCCCTCTTTAATTTTGAGCTTAGGGATTCCTCTTACTACTTCTGTGGATATGATTCTCTTCATTCCCTTCAGATGTAAATGTCCCAACTTTTGATGCCAGAATTTGACTTCATCTTCTTTAGCAAGAACACATGTGGAGGGACTTGAGTCCTATGACACCCATAAGTAACTGTTGTCTATAAACCTAGCACCCTTCATGATGACTTCACCTTTCACATTAGTGACAATGCATTCAGTGTTTGTAAAATTAACTATGAGTCCTTGATCACATAGTTAACTAATACTGATCAAATTGGTTGTCAACCCTTTGACCAGCAAAACATCATCCAACCTAGGAGCACCTACACAATTCAGCTATCCCATTCCTTTAATTTCTCCTTTAACACCATCACCAAAAGTCACATGGCCAGAAAAATGAAGTTTAACATCCACCAGCAAGTTCTTCACTCATGTCATGTGTCTTGAACAGCCACTGTCAAAGTACCAGTCTTCCTTAGTGGAGACTCTAAGAGAAGTATGAGCTATCAAGCTAACAACATTAGTTTTGGAGACCCATTGCTTCTTTTGCCTTATGACTTGATTACCTTTATGAATGCCCTGTCTAGGTGCACAATTAGGAGTACTTTTAGGATACCCATGTAGCTTATAACAGTAAGCCTTTATGTGTCCAAAACCCCCCACAATGATGACATCTCCAGCACCTGAGTTTCTTCCTAGTGGGAGTCCTGTCAGGATGTTTAACCATCTGTTTTAACATCACTGCTTGGAACTAGAAATAACATTATCTGAAGCTGGTCCATTGTTGAAACCCAAACCACTTTTGTCTCCGGCAGCTTTTCCAACATTAAGAATGTTGTCTAGAACATCAGTTCCACTATTCAGCATTCTGATAGATTTGGATATAGACTCAAGTTTAGAATTCAGCGCAGATACTTCATCTTTCAGCTTGGCAATAGTTTTCAAATGCTCTGTCTTTTCAGCCTTTAGTTGAGCAATCATCTTCTTCTGCTTCTCTCCTTGCAAGCAGAATTCTTCATTTTTAATGCATTGCTCTCTGTAAGAGGCAGTTAGATCATCATATGTAATTTCTCCATTACTAGAATCATCATCAGAATCACATATTCCAACCATTGCTCTAACAAGCTTGGCAGATTCATCTTCAGGTTCACTATCAGAATCTTCATCGGACCAAGTGACAGGCAAACCCTTTTTCTGCTTCTTAAGATATGTGGGGCATTCAGCTCTGATGTGACCATAACCTTCACATCCATAACATTGGATTCCTTTGTCATCACTAGACTTCTCCTCAGCTCTAGTTTTCTTCATCTGATCACTTGATTTGTTGGTGTCAGATATGATGTTCTTGACATTAGGTTTATAGGTCCTGTCCATCCTTTTCAAAACCTTATTAAACTGTCTTCCCAGTAGAATAATGGCATTGGATAGCTCCTCCCGAGTTTCAGGACCACATTGTTTCTTTTCATCTTCAGTACTAGACACCAGTGCTATACTTTTGGCCTTCTTTTCTGATCTGTCATTCAACCCTAATTCAAATGTCTGAAGGGAACCAATCAATTCATCTACCTTCATCTGGCTGATGTCTTGAGCTTCCTCTATAGCAGTCACCTTCATATCAAATCTCTTGGGGAGAGATCTGAGAATTTTTCTCATCAGACATCCTCTCTCCTAGGGCACTAAAAGCATTTGACAGTTCAAGTATATTCATGTGAAAGTCATGAATGGTCTCTTCATCTTTCATCCTCAAACTTTCAAACTTTGTTGTTAGCAGCTGAAGTCTTGACATCTTGACCTTGGAAGTTCCTTCATGAGTTATTTTCAGGATATCCCAAGCCTCCTTAGCCACTTCACATGTATTGACCAGCCTGAAAATGTTTTAGTCAATACCATTAAATAAGGCATTCAAGGCCTTAGAATTTCCAAGAGCAAGTTCATCTTCTTCCTTGTTCCACCCCTCTTCAAGTTTCAGCTTTGACACACCATCTTTTCCCACAATGACAGGGTGTTTCCATCCTGTCAAAACAGCCTTCCAAGCCCTGCTGTCTAAAGACTTCAAAAAGTCAACCGTGCGAGGTTTCCAATAGTTATAATTTGATCCATCTAGAATAGGGGGTCTATTTACAAATCCACCACTCTCGTTGTCCATTGCACCAGAAAGTAACAGCCCTAGATCTCACCCAGATGCAAAGCAGGATGACCTGCTCTGATACCAATTGAAATTCGGGTATCAGATATGTGATGTCAAGTGAGATGTCACAACATCAATATCTGTTGTATGAACAAGGCAATTATAGTAACAGATAAAAGCAGTAAACAACACAAAGGATTGTTCACCCAGTTCATTCTAACAACCTACGTCTGGGGGCTACCAAGCCAGGGAGGAAATTCACTATTAGTAGTATCAATTCATAGACTCCACAATCAACACACCCGTTGATGATCTACTCACTTAATCACTACCCAATGATACTTCTACCTAAGACACTCTTAGATATGAGACACCTCTCACTCCCCCTCAATCACACCAGTGATAATAACTAACAATAATGAGAATAGAAGACACACTTCAAGGACAATACTTGATCTTGCTTAAAAGCTTCAATCAAGAATAATACACTCGTGCTTAAAAGCTTAGAGTGGACAATATACAACTCAACTAAATCAGTCCAATTCAAACATCAAAATAGATGAATGAATGGCTCACAATACACAGACGAAAACACAAACCCTAATACTTGACACTCAGTACACAATCTCTTGTCTTCGTCCCTTCCAAGTAGGGTTGAGGCTGCTTTAAATAGAAACTTATTCTTGGGCTTGGACCCCTTGAAAATTTCAGATTTGATTCACAATTAAAATTGATTTTATCTTTTCGCCCTAAAACAGTAACAATATATACTCCACAAATGATTGCATCAGAACAGATCTTCTCCAAGATTTTCGCCTGCAATCTCTAAAACAGAATCTCTCAACACATAACAAAAACGTGCAGCCCTAACATAACAGACTGAACCTGATGTTCTGTCAAAAGATGTTAAGACATCATGTTTGACATCAGAACGCAGACCTGCAACACTAAGTAACAAAACCACAAGCAGAATATTAGCAACATATGTTAAGACATCAGACATGACATCTTGAACCAACACATTGTTTTACCAAAATTGCAGCCAACAACAGAACTAACAATCTCCCCCTTTGGCTAATTTTGGCTAAAACAATATCAGCACACATCAGAGATACCAACAGCAGAAACACACCTCACAAATACTTCAAACAAACCATCTAACACATTCTAAAAAAAACAACCAAGAAAACCAGCTGCACAACAAACAAAACTCCCCCTCAAACCAAGGGACCATCAGCAACCAAACCAGCAACAACAAAGAAAAATACTCTACTAAAAATACTCTACTCTCCCCCTTTTTAGCCATAATTGGACAAACTCTGAACATAGCAGCAAGCACAAAGTTCTGACACTTTGTCAAACATGGTCAAACTCCAAGTACCAAAAAAATTTCAAGAAAGAATGTTGAACCACAGCTGGGAAAAAGTGACACATTACTCAACAGGGAGAAGTGCGCAGACATCAAACAACTTTGACCAGGCGATACAAACAATGACTTTGAGTAGAATTATAAAAACCACACAAAAATGCTTGTGTAGACATCCAAACAAGGAAGGAAACACGAGCCAGTCTTCCAGGACAGTTGAAACACACAAGGGTCAGTTGAAGCAAGACCAGAAAAACAAGACCACCAACCCAAAAGAGATGAAGTCCAAAGAAATGACAACAGCAGGATCCTCTACAAGAGCAACAAGAACAGGCAGACAGACAGAAACAAGAATGAAGACCATCAAGAAACCTCCAGTGCTACTACAAGCTTCTGATGATGAAGCTGATGAAGACTGGGTTAATTTCATTAACTCGGGTGGGTGGAATGAGTAGCTGAATCCAAACAATAAACCTCTTTGCTTGTAGTTTCTGTTTAAAAAAAAATGTTGAGTGCTTCCAGCAATAAAAATGTTCTTGTTTGTTTCCAAATATTTTTATTTTGTCAATTTCACCAACTAAATAAGCTCACACACATAAGACAATTGCACCAGCAACACCATCCTCCTGCACACAAACGATCCTTTAATCCTCATATATGCAAATCCCTAATTTGCTTCTTAAATTTTCAAACTGATTTGCATCTAAGGCCTTAGTAAAAATATCAGCTAATTGCATTTCAGTAGCAACATGTTCCAAAGCAACCACTTTATCTTCAACCAGATCTCTTATAAAGTGATGACGTATGTCAATATGCTTAGTCCTGCTATGTTGAATTGGGTTCTTTGAGATATTGATAGAACTCAGATTATCACAGTACAATGTCATGACATCTTGCTTGGCATTGTATTCAGTTAACATTTGCTTCATCCAAACCAATTGTGAAAATAACTACTTCCTGCTGCTATGTATTCAGCCTCAGCAGTAGAGAGAGATACACAGTTCCGCTTCTTGCTAAACCACGAGATAAGGTTATTCCCTAAGAAGAAGCATCCTCCAGAAGTACTTTTTCTATCATCAGCACTCCCTGCCCAATCAGCATCACAATATCCACTCAATTCAGTTCCTGATCCATGACTGTACAGAATACCATAGTCACTAGTACCATTCACATATTTCTGAATTCTCTTCACTTGATTCATGTGGCTCACTTTAGGTTCAGATTGATATTTGGCACAAACACCTACAGCAAAGGAGATATCAGGTCTGCTAGCTGTGAGATACAGCAAGCTTCCAATCATGCTTCTGTATAAGCTTTGATCCACACTCACTCCATGTTCATCCTTGGACAACTTCAGGTGAGTAGGAGCAGGTTTCCTCTTGTGATTAGCATTCTCCAGACCAAACTTCTTGACAATGTTCTTTGCATACTTGCTCTGAGAGATAAATATGGAGTCTTCCATTTGTCTAACTTGCAGACCCAGAAAATAGCTGAGCTCACCAACAAGACTCATTTCAAACTCAGACTGCATCTGTTTCACAAAATGTTGAACCATTGCTTCTGACATCCCACCAAACACTATGTCATCAACATATATTTGAGCTATTAGCAGTTTTCCTCCTTCCTCTTTGACAAACAATGTCTTGTCAATTCCTCCTTTTCTGAAATTCTGGTACCAGACGTGTGATGTTAAGGTGCGATATCACAACAACACACTCTGCAATAATGGACAGAATAAGCAACAGGAAAACACAAGGAATTGTTCACCCAGTTCGGTCTAACTACCTACGTCTGGGGGCTACCAAGCCAGGGATGAAATTCACTACTTGTAGATATAATTTACAGACTCAACACACCAGTTGACAATCTCCTAAACTTATACTCTACTAGTGACTTTCTACCTAAGAAACCACTTAGATATTAGAACACTACTCAATCCCCTAAAACACTCAAAGAACAACCTCTTTGAGATCCCTTGATCTTGCTTCCTAGCTTCGATCAATCAACAACTCTCTATTGCTTCACAGCTTCTAGAGAGGACAGAAAATTCAACACCTATTCAACCTAGAATAGTGTGATTACAAGTACTCTAAACAAACCCTAGACTCTAAGCCTCTGGCTCTTGATCTTCAATCTGTTTTCTGTACCTTCTTCCTTGGTCTTGTGCGCTTTATATAGCTCCTTGAATTTGGATTGGATTTGTCACAATATTTGATCAGATTTGTTAATTAAAAACTGAATCTTTTAAAACAGATTTTATCCCCAAAATATTTTTAAATCTTCCACCTTTTAATTCTCCAACAAACCTGCAATCAAATCTCCCATGTAACAGAAAATATCTAGCCCAAGATATTCTCATCCAACGAGTCAACACTCTCCACAATTCCAGCTAATACGCGACCCTAATAACAACAAGCCCATGCTGTCATTGGCTTCAGTTCTGCAGGTCTGATGTTACAACATCACCTATGTGACATCAGACATCCACTTCAGCAACTAGCAACCTTAACACAGCCCAGTGTTAAGTGCAATGTTATGACATCAAGCCCATGACATCAAACATAGTTAACCTTCACAACTTAGTACAGCCCAGTACTAAGACTCAATGCTGCAACATCAACACCATGACATCAGCATTGAACACCTTGTTGTTTTACCAAAATTCCAGCCAATCCAGGAACTTACAATCTCCCCCTTTGGCTAATTTTGGCTAAAACAATCTCTGCATCTTCAGAGACTTCAGCAGCGGAATATCTTCAATATTTTGAAACTTTAACTTGCAGCAGTTTGACAATCTTCATATAGTCTTCATTACTTGATCTGCTGCAGCACCATCTTCATTATTGACAACAGCCAATTGGTGCTCCCCCTCAAAAACTTGAACCAGCATCACAGCTGTTCAGTTAGCTCACAATGTGCAGCACATCTCCCCCTTGATGTCTGCTTTGCTGCACTCTCCAATTGCTATGAATTCTTTACTAGCAGCTCCACTACTACGCTGTCTATACTCCCCCTCCACAGCTGCATCATTACTTTTCAACTAAACACCTTTTCTTTTTATTCTTTTAGCAGCAACTACTCTTCTCCTCATGGCAATTTATTAACTCTCCCCCTTTTTAGCCATAATTAGACAATTATCCCAAATCAAATACCCTACAAGGTGACATAATACTGGTCCCACTGTCAGTAGCAACAAGACCTATGTAGTCTCCAAGCACAATGTTCTGACATAGTCAAAAACAACTTCCAACCCCTTGACTGATCAGGCGATACAACCCAAGCATTTGAACAAACCATTATAAAACCACTCTTTCTCCTATGCTCAGCACACCAATAAAGCATGAGTCAATCAAGCTCCAAAGAACCAACCAAGAACCTCAAGCATGAGGATACACAACCAGACCCTTTGAAGAAGAAGATCAAATCTCAGACAACATCAGGTCCTTCTACAGGAGCAACAAAAACTGGCAGGACTTCAGTGACCACTATGAAGCCTGGTAAGAACCATTCTGCTCAACAACAGCCTTCAGAAGATAAATGGGATGCAGATTGGAAGGCTTTTCTGGATGCAGGAGATTGGCATGAGGATGTAGTCTAATCTTGTATTTTCAACTATTGAATAAAAATCCTATTTTTAGATTTTTCAGTTGCCATGCTAAACACTTTACAGTACTATTCTAAACTGCTGAAATTTGTACTGCATTAAACAGAACCAGAGCACCAAGATGAGTTTCTTAGAGAGACTACACTAAAAAATTGAACAGACTATTTTATGTACCATACTATCTGCAGTTGAATAACCATTATCTTATAGGCCAACTGCACCATAAAACATCTTTCAATTAATTTTGAAGTAATACGCTCCCCAATTTTAAGCTCTCAAATTGGTTAGCATACATGAACTCATCATCTAATTTCTCTTTATTTACCAAATAATCTGAGTATTTAACCAGATCTTTTCTATCAACCTGCTCATCATCCCATTGATGAGTAACATTCTGCAATGTTGTAACATCTTTCTTGACATGGTGATTGCCCACCAGTCGTTTCTTCCACAAGAGTTGATAGCATGAGTTCTTTCCACATAATACTGATCTACGACTGTTCTTCTTCTTAGATCTGAGAACTAATCTGATTTTGCCCCTCTTTATTCTTCTTAGTCTTCCAAGATCAGTTTGTATCTTTTGACCAGCATGATTCCATCCTAGAGGATGTGTATTTATTCTTGACATTTTACTCCAGGATCTGATAGACCCAATATCAGAGGTCCTCTGCATGTCAATTTTCATATTGGGATCAGTCTTAGATTCTAGTCTATTCTGAATCATTTTTGCACTTTGCTCATCATTCTTCTTGAGGCTAGAAATACTCTTCTTGTCTTGAGATGTTTCAGCATCTGCTCTGACATCTGTATCTTTCGACACAGAGCTATTCATCCAGGGGAGGTTTTCTTCTGAGACATCGATCTTCTTCAGATCTTGATGATAGAATTTTTTATAGTTACCACTGGTATCTCCCATAACTTCAGTGAGTTCTTCAATCTCTAGCCTTTTAGACTTACTCACAGTCAAACCACTGATGATTTGTTCAGATGTCAAGACATCAGCATCTTTCCTCTCGAGAGATGTTGCTCTATTCATCTCCTGAGAACCTTTAATCCTTCCATCAATGGTGAGGACTGATGTGTAACATTTGCCCTTGACTAATTTCAGATCATCTTTTCTTCTGACCTTCATCAACTTGAGGGAACCTTCATCATTCTGATGTCTACACCTGATATCTTCTTTATCATCACCAAACTGGCTTTCAGTTTGAGGAATCCACTGATAACAATTATCTTTGGATCTTGCACCAGTCATTACAGCCTCACCCTTCTCATTCGTTACAACACATTTGTCTTTGGTGTAGCTGACTAAATAACCTTCATCACATAATTGGCTGATGCTTATCAGATTAGCATTCAAACCATTGACAAGATAGACATTGTCAAGTTCAGGTCCTCTTACTTTTCCAATACCTTCTACAATTCCGTTATTCCCTTTACCAAACACCACTTCAAGAGAAGGACACGGTCTACATTCAGCAAACATGGATCTACATCCAGACATGTGTTTGGAACACCCACTGTCAAAATACCATGTTTCTTCTTTAGCTTCTTTGTCAGTCAGGTGAGCCAATAAGCACTTCATCTTCTCATTCTGTACCAATTGTTCAACGACTTTGGGCCTGTATTCTCTCCATCTGTTCTGTGTCTGAGGGTATCCATGCAGCTTGTAGCAAGAGTATTGCATATGTCCAAGCCTTCCACAATAAAAGCATCTCACCCTTTCTTCTCTGAATCTTCTGCCTTGATGAGACTGCATAGGTTGAAATCCATAATGTGGTCTTCTCCTAACATTGCTTGCCTGCCTTCTATTATGCTGGTATCCATAAGGAAGATGAGAATGTTTTTTCCTGGATTGTCTCCCATGATGGTGGGACTTTCTCCTTCCATAATGAGACACAGCATTAGTGTAACCATACCCCTGATGTTGAGACACCTGATGAGACACGTGCTTTTTGAACTGAGGATGCTGTCTTCTAGGCTGTCTCCCATGGTGATGAGGCTTCCTTCTTCCATAATTATACGGCACAGCATTGTTGAGGCCAGGTCCATACCAGTTTTCCTGATGTTGAGACATCGGATGTGACCTGGTCTGCTTGATCCTTGCAGCTTCCATGCTCCTATGATATTGGGGGGGCATATTCTGGCTTGCTCCTTGTGGCTGCTTTCTCTTCTGATTATGACCCGTCTTCTTCTCAATCTTCTTAGGTTGTGAAACATCAGCTTCCTTGGGAGTAAGATTCTGCCTCTTTGGCTGATGTCGAGGCACAGTTTGTGACTCTTCCTTCTTTAGACCTGAAGTACTTGCTTCTGAGGTACCTTTGTCTTCGGCCACATATCCTATCCCAGCTTTGTTTCCAGCAACCTGTTCTGACTGGAGTATCTTGTCAAGAGTGGCTGTACCACTGTTCAGCATCCTAACAGATTTTGTCATCTGATCAAGTAGGGATCTCACTAGAACAACTTCATATTCCAGATCAGATTTTTCATTCTCAAGTTGAGCAATCTGTTCCTTGTGACACTTGTTTTCTTTACAAACTTCAGCACTCTTTAAACACAACTCCTTATAGGTTGAAGCTAGCTCATCATAGGTGACTTCTCCATCACTATCATCATCAGATTCAACAATTCCTGTCAAAGCTGTAACATGCTTTGCTGACTCACTTTCATCTTCGCTATCAGTGTCAGACCAGGAAATTGTCAAGCCTTTATTCTGCTTCTTCAAGAATGTGGGACACTCTTTCTTGATATGTCCATACCCTTCACATTCAAAGCACTGAACTCCTTTATCTTGGACAGTCTTCTCTTCATCTTTCTCTTTTGACTTGCTGATGTCAGAGGAGATGTTCTTGACATTAGGCCTGTAGTTATAGTTCATCTTCTTGAACACTTTGTTGAATTGCCTTCCCAACATAACTATAGCCTGAGGCAGATCCTCCTGGGACTCATCATCTTTAGCTGCTGCAGGAGTGGAGACTAAGGCTATACTCTTGGGCTTCTTTTCTGGTTCTTCCTCATTCAGCCCAAGTTCAAATGTTTAAAGAGATCCAATAAGCTCATCAACTCTCATCTTGCTGATGTCTTGAGATTCTTCAATGGCTATTACCTTCATCTTATACTTCTTAGGGAGGGACCTAAGAATCTTTCTTACCAGCTTCTCTTCTGTCATCTTCTCACCAAGAGCACTGGATGCATTTGACAGCTCAAGAACACTCATGTGGAAGTCATGAATAGTTTCCTCTTCCTTCATCTTCAAGCTTTCAAACTTAGATGTTAAAAGCTGAAGTCTTGACATCTTAACTCTAGATGTGCCTTCATGAGTAGCCTTCAAAATATCCCAAGCAGCCTTAGCAGTTTCACATGAGTTGATCAGCCTGAATATGTTCTTGTCAACCCCATTGAAGATAGCATTTAGGGCTTTTGAATTCCCAAGGGCAAGCTCATCTTCTTCCTTGGTCCATTCTTCTTCAGGCTTAGGCTTTGAGGTGCCTTCTTTATCCTTGCCAGCCTCATCTTTCTCACATACCTCTGGAGCTTTCCACTCTTTAATGACAGCCTTCCAAGCTCTGCTGTCTAATGACTTTAAAAAAGTAGTCATTCTAGGCTTCCAATACTCATAGTTTGAGCCATCCAAGATAGGGGGTCTGTTGACGAATCCTCCAACCTCTTTGTCCATCTTTCACCAGAAAGTAACTTCCCTAGATCTCACCCAGAGACAGACAGGATGCCTGCTCTGATACCAATTGAAATTCTGGTACCAGGCGTGTGATGTTAAGGTGCGATGTCACAACAACACACTCTGCAATAATGGACAGAATAAGCAACAGGAAAACACAAGGAATTGTTCACCCAGTTCGGTCTAACTACCTACGTTTGGGGGCTACCAAGCCAGGGATGAAATTCACTACTTGTAGATATAATTTACAGACTCAACACACCAGTTGACAATCTCCTAAACTTATACTCTACTAGTGACTTTCTACCTAAGAAACCACTTAGATATGAGAACACTACTCAATCCCCTAAAACACTCAAAGAACAATCTCTTTGAGATCCCTTGATCTTGCTTCCTAGCTTCGATCAATCAACAACTCTCTATTGCTTCACAGCTTCTAGAGAGGACAGAAAATTTAACACCTATTCAACCTAGAATAGTGTGATTACAAGTACTCTAAACAAACCCTAGACTCTAAGCCTCCGGCTCTTGATCTTCAATCTGTTTTCTGTACCTTCTTCCTTGGTCTTGTGCGCTTTATATAGCTCCTTGAATTTGGATTGGATTTGTCACAATATTTGATCAGATTTGTTAATTAAAAACTGAATCTTTTAAAACAGATTTTATCCCCAAAATCTTTTTAAATCTTCCACCTTTTAATTCTCCAACAAACCTGCAATCAAATCTCCCATGTAACAGAAAATATCTAGCCCAAGATATTCTCATCCAACGAGTCAACACTCTCCACAATTCCAGCTAATACGCGACCCTAATAACAACAAGCCCATGCTGTCATTAGCTTCAGTTCTGCAGGTCTGATGTTACAACATCACCTATGTGACATCAGACATCCACTTCAGCAACTAGCAACCTTAACACAGCCCAGTGTTAAGTGCAATGTTATGACATCAAGCCCATGACATCAAACATAGTTAACCTTCACAACTTAGTACAGCCCAGTACTAAGACTCAATGCTGCAACATCAACACCATGACATCAGCATTGAACACCTTGTTGTTTTACCAAAATTCCAGCCAATCCAGGAACTTACATTTTCTATAACCATTCAGAGACAGGAATTCAGTAAGCCTGTCATACCAAGCTCTAGGTGCTTGTTTTAATCCATAAAGAGCTTTCCTTAGTTTGTAGACATGGTTAGGAAATGTTGGATCAATAAACCCCTTGGGTTGATCTACATAAACTTCTTCATTTAAGTACCCATTCAAGAAAGCACTCTTTACATCCATCTAGAACAACTTGAATTTGAGGTTAAAAGCCACACCTAAGAGTAACCTGGTAGATTCCAGTCTGGCCACAGGAGCAAAAGTCTCATCAAAATCAATTCCTTCTACCTGAATGTAACCTTGGGCAACCAGTCTAGCCTTATTTCTAGTGACCACTCCTTGTTCATCATATTTATTCTTGTAAACCCACTTGGTGCCAATCACATTCATTCCTTCAGGCCTGGGCACAAGCTCCCACACTTCATTCCTCTTGAATTGTCCCAGCTCTTCTTGCATGGCATTAATCCAAAACTCATCTTTCAAGGCTTGTTTAACATTTTTGGGCTCAATTTTGGATACAAAGCAAGAGTTTGACACAACTTCTCTTGACCTAGTGGTAACTCCTGAGTTTGGATCACCTATGATAAGCTCTTTTGGATGGTCCTTATGCACTCTTATAGATGGTTCCTGGTTAGGTTATTCAGGATCAGGTTTAGCAGCAACAGGACTGGGATTTACACCTCTGTCTTCAGCTTCTGTTGATACATCATCAAAAAATGTTCCAACATCATCTAGGACATCAGCATCTTCCTTTAATCCATTGTCATCAACAACCACATTTATAGATTCCATCATGACTTTGGTTCTGGAATTGAATACCCTATAAGCTCTGCTGTTTGTAGAGTATCCCAGAAAGATTCCCCCATCACTTTTGGGATCCATTTTTCTCCTTTGTTCACGATCTGTCAGGATATAACACTTACTACCAAATACATGAAAGTACTTCACGCTTGGTTTTCTCCCCTTCCATAGTTCATACAAGGTAGCTGAAGTACCTCTTCTCAAAGTCACTCTGTTGTGAATGTAACAGGCAGTATTCATAGCTTCAACCCATAAATGGTAAGGAAGCTTTTTGGCATGAATCATTGCCCTAGCAGATTCTTGAATGGTTCTGTTCTTCCTTTCAACTACTCCATTTTGTTGAGGGGTAATGGGAGATGAAAACTCATGACTGATGCCTTCAGCAGAACAAAACTCAGCAAACTTGCTATTTTCAAACTCTCTCCCATGATCAGTTCTTATTCTGATGACATTGCTCTCCTTTTCTCTTTAGAGTCTTTGACATAGATCTTTAAATACATCAAACACTTCTGTTTTGTCTTTGATGAAGTTCACCCAAATGTACCTGGAATAGTCGTCTATAACAACATAAGCATATTTCTTCCCACCTAGACTTTCCACCTGCATAGGCCCCATTAAGTCCATATGAAGAAGTTCCAAAACTTTAGAAGTAGTGAATTGTTGAAGCTTTGGATGTGACATCTTAGTCTGTTTCCCTATCTGACAATCTGCACAGACTCTTCCCTCTTCAATTTTGAGCTTAGGGATTCCTCTTACTGCTTCTGTGGATATGATTCTCTTCATTCCCTTCACATGTAAATGTCCCAACATTTGATGCCAGACTTTGACTTCATCTTCTTTAGCAAGAACACATGTGGAGGGACTTGAGTCCTGTGACACCCATAAGTAACAGTTGTCCTTAGACCTAGCACCCTTCATGATGACTTCACCTTTCTCATTAGTGACATTGCATTCAGTGTTTGTAAAATTAACTATGAGTCCTTGATCACATAGTTGACTAATACTAATCAAATTGGTTGTCAACCCTTTGACCAGCAGAACATCATCCAACCTAGGAGCACCTACATAATTCAGCTATCCCATTCCTTTAATTTTTCCTTTAACACCATCACCATAAGTCACATGGCCAGAAGAATGAAGTTTAACATCCACCAGCAAGTTCTTCACTCATGTCATGTGTCTTGAACAATCACTGTCAAAGTACCAGTCTTCCTTAGCAAAGACTCTAAGAGAAGTATGAGCTATCAAGCTAACAACATTAGTTTTGGAGACCCATTGCTTCTTTTGCCTAATGACTTGATTACCTTTATGAATGCCCTGTCTGGGTGCACAATTAGGAGTACTCTTAGGATACCCATGTAGCTTATAACAGTAAGCCTTTATGTGTCCAAAACCCCCACAATGATGACATCTCCAGCGCCCGAGTTTCTTCCTAGAGGGTGTCCTGTCAGGATGTTTAACCATCTATTTTAACATCACTGCTTGGAACTAGAAATAACATTATCTGAAGCTGATCCATTGTTGAAACCCAAACCACTTTTGTCTCCATCAGCTTTTCCAACATTAAGAATGTTGTCCAGAACATCAGTTCCACTATTCAGCATTCTGATAGATTTGGATATAGACTCAAGTTTAGAATTCAGCGCAGATACTTCATCTTCCAGCTTGGCAATAGTTTTCAAATGCTCTGTCTTTGCAGCCTTTAGTTGAGCAATCATCTTCTTCTGCTTCTCTCCTTGCAAGAAGAATTCTTCATTTTTAGTGCATTGCTCTCTGTAAGAGGTAGTTAGATCATCATATGTAATTTCTCCATTACTAGAATAATCATCAGAATCACATATTCCAACCATTACTCTAACAAGCTTGGCAGATTCATCTTCAGGTTCACTATCAGAATCTTCATCAAACCAAGTGACAGACAAACCCTTTTTCTGCTTCTTAAGATATGTGGGGCATTCAGCTCTGATGTGACCATAACCTTCACATCCATAACATTGGATTCCTTTGTCATCACTAGACTTCTCCTCAGCTCTAGTTTTCTTCATCTGATCACCTGATTTATTGGTGTCAGATGTGATGTTCTTGACATTAGGTTTATAGGTCATGTCCATCCTTTTCAAAACCTTATTAAACTGTCTTCCCAGTAGAACAATGGCATTGGATAGCTCCTCCTGAGTTTCAGGACCACATTCTTTCTTTTCATCTTCAGTACTAGACACCGGTGCTATACTTTTGGCCTTCTTTTCTGATCTGTCATTCAACCCTAATTCAAATGTCTGAAGGGAACCAATCAATTCATCTACCTTCATCTGGCTGATGTCTTGAGCTTCCTCTATAGCAGTCACCTTCATATCAAATCTCTTGGGGAGAGATCTGAGAATTTTTCTCACCAGTTTCTCATCAGACATCCTCTCTCCTAGGGCACTAGAAGCATTTCAAGTATATTCATGTGAAAGTCATGAATAGTCTCTTCATCTTTCATCCTCAAACTTTCAAACTTTGTTGTTAGCAACTGAAGTCTTGACATCTTGACCTTGGAAGTTCCTTCATGAATTGTTTTCAGGATATCCCAAGCCTCCTTAGCCACTTCACATATATTGACCAGCCTGAAAATGTTTTTGTCAATACCATTAAATAAGGCATTCAAGGCCTTAGAATTCCCAATAGCAAGTTCATCTTCTTCCTTGGTCCACTCCTCTTCAAGTTTCAGCTTTGACACACCATCTTTTCCCACAATGACAGGGTGTTTCCATCCTGTCAAAACAGCCTTCCAAGCCCTGCTGTCTAAAGACTTCAAAAAGGCAACCATGCGAGGTTTCCAATAGTCATAATTTGATCCATCTAGAATAGGGGGTCTATTCGCAAATCCACCACTCTCCTTGTCCATTACACCAGAAAGTAACAGCCCTAGATCTCACCCAGATGCAAAGCAGGATGACCTGCTCTGATACCAATTGAAATTCTGGTATCAGATATGTGATGTCAAGTGAGATGTCACAACATCAATATCTGTTGTATGAACAAGGCAATAATAGTAACAGATAAAATCAGTAAACAACACAAAGGATTGTTCACCCAGTTCGGTCTA
The DNA here is from genome assembly GCA_022829125.1 of Lathyrus tuberosus. Classification (NCBI taxonomy): domain Eukaryota; kingdom Viridiplantae; phylum Streptophyta; class Magnoliopsida; order Fabales; family Fabaceae; genus Lathyrus; species Lathyrus tuberosus. Next base: position 8,206,561 of record JALAZF010000103.1, read on the forward strand.
ACAACCTACGTCTAGGGGCTACCAAGCCAGGGAGGAAATTCACTATTAGTAGTATCAATTCATAGACTCCACAATCAACACGCCCGTTGATGATCTACTCACTTAATCACTACCCAATGATACTTCTACCTAAGACACTCTTAGATATGAGACACCTCTCACTCCCCCTCAATCACACCAGTGATAACAACTAACAATAATGAGAATAGAAGACACACTTCAAGGACAATACTTGATCTTGATTAAAAGCTTCAATAAAGAGCAATACACTTGTGCTTAAAAGCTTAGAGTGGACAACATACAACTCAACTAAATTAGTCAAATTCAAACATCAAAATAGATGAATGAATGGCTCACAATACACAGACGAAAACACAAACCCTAATACTTGACACTCAGTACACAATCTCTTGTCTTCGTCCCTTCCAAGTAGGGTTGAGGCTGCTTTAAATAGAAACTTATTCTTGGGCTTGGACTCCTTGAAAGTTTCAGATTTAATTCACAATTAAAAATGATTTTATCTTTTTGCCCTAAAACAGTAACAATATATACTCCACAAATGATTGCATCAGAACAGACCTTCTCCAAGATTTTCGCCTGCAATCTCTTAAACAGAATCTCTCAACACATAACAAAAACGCGCAGCCCTAACATAACAGACTGAACCTGATGTTCTGTCAAAAGATGTTAAGACATCATGTTTGACATCAGAACACAGACCTGCAAAACTAAGTAACAAAACCACAAGCAGAATGTTAGCAACATATGTTAAGACATCAGACATGACATGTTGAACCAACACATTGGTTTACCAAAATTGCAGCCAACAACAAAACTAACAACTTCTTTGATGTAATGACTTTAAGCCCTTCGTGGAATTTATGTAATGACTTATCTATTTTGGCAATTCATGCATTTCGATTTACCATTTTGGCTTCGACTGTTGTATATGAATTACTCTTTTGTTATTTTTATTTCTTGAAGTGCAAGCTTATATTTTTTCAAATATTTCCCATTCACTCTCAAGACTCTTCGATCCTTAGCTAATTCTTCGAGTTCATATGCACCGTTAGAAAAAACTTGGATAACTTGAAGAGGGCCTTCCCACTTAGGGGACCACTTACCCAATGCTCTATCTTTTTAGTGCATAGGTAGGATTACTTTCCAAACTAGGTCTCCAGTCAAAAACAATTTGACATTAACCTTTTTGTTGTATGATTTCTCTACTCTTTTCTGCTGCCTCTTTAATAATTCTAAGGCATTTAATCTTTCTTCGTCTAGATCAACTAATTCATCCAACATCATGTTCCAATAAGACTTAGATGGGATTTCATGCTCTCTTTGAATTCTAATTGACTGTAGGTAAATTTTGAATCGTAAAACTGTATCGTGACCATATGTCAATCAAAAAGGTGTAGTGTTTGTAGCCTCTTTAGGGGAGGCTCAACACGCCCATAGAATCTGGTCCAAAGTCTTATGTCAATTCTTTGGCTTTTTATCCCCATGTTTTTTTACTAGGATAATCACTACCGTATTTGCTGCTTCGACTTGACCATTTGCTTGAGCATAATAAGGGGTAGAGGTCAATAGTTTGAACCTCATTTCTTTAGCAAACTCCTGAACCTTTCGACCAGTGAAAACTGATCCTTGATCAGTTGCAATAGTTTATGGGATTCCAAACCTATAAATGATATGCTTAACTATGGAATATCCTCAATCCACTTAGTGAAATAATCTATCCCCACTAGAAGTTATTTTTAACTTTTGGATGATGCTGGTCGAATTTCTCCAACTAAATCCAAAGCCCATCCTCTGAAGGGTCGAGGCTTCACTATGGAATGCAATTCACTTTCAGTGACATGTTGAATACCTGCATGTACTTGACATTCTTGGCATCCTTTGGCGAACTCGACACAATCCTTAAGCATGGTAGGCCAATACATCCCTTGTCGAAACAACAACCATTTCATGTTATTACCCGCCTGATGTGCCCCACATGCCCTACTATGGACACTAGAGAGGGCTAAGTATGCCTTAGACTCACTAAGGCATTTGAGTAAGACTCCTTCATGGGCCTTTTTAAATAATTCATTCCCCATAAGAATATAACTTAAAGCACAATACCTGACTTTTAGTTCAACAGATGCTATTGGATTTTCTAAGTATTCCACTATTGGCTTTCTCCAATCTTTGTATGTCAAACTATCTTTGACTAGTATCCCAAAATTCTCTTCTTCGGCATAACCTAGCTTTATCATTTCCAAGTCTGATAGGGATAATCTAGTTGATACAACCCTTCCTCTTATTTCGATTGCATCTTGCAAATTTTCTTTTGAAATTTTATACCCATAAGCAATTTGGGCCAAGTCATTGGCCTCTTGGTTCTCAAGTCGAGGTATGTGTCGAATGTTTACCATTTCAAACCTTCGTAGCAGTTTATTGGCTATTACAAAGTACATTATAAGATTTTATTTAACGCATTTATATTCCTTTGTGATTTGTTTTATAACCAATTCTGAGTCACCCATTATTTCGACTCGAGTTGCCCCCAATTCCAACAAGATCTCAAGTCCGGCTATCAAAGCCTCATATTCAACCTCGTAGTTTGAACAAAGGCCTTCGACCTTGTACTTGAATTTTGTTGGAACTTTGTTAGGAGAATTAATCAGTACTCCTAAACTCGTGCCATCTTTATGACTAGAACCATCAAAGTATAACTTCCAAAGTTCAAGCTCCAAATAGTTTAGGGAGTTTTTGACTGTAGAGTGGTCGACTATAAAGTCTGCTACCACTTGTCCCTTAACAGCCTTTAAAGGCATGTAAGTTAAAGAATACTCAGTTAAGGTCAGTGCCTATTTACCAATTCGAATATGTAAAATTGGTTTAGATAACATATGTTTAATAATGTCAAAGTGAGACAAAACGTAAACATCAACTGGCTTTATATAATGATTTAACTTTGTACATGAGAAGTATAGACATAGACATAACTTTTCGACTATACTATATCTAGTTTATGCATCATTTAAGACTCTACTAAGGTAGTAAATGGCTCTTTAGACACCATTTTCATCCTCTTGAGCCAACATGCTCCCTAAAGTCATATCAGATGCAGATATGAACAATCTCATACTTCTTTTCCTACAAGGAGGTACCAGAATTGGTGGATGAACAAGGTATTCTTTAATCTTGTCGAAAGCCTCTTGTTGCGCTTGCCCCTATTCAAAACTTTCCTTCATGAGTTGAAGTAGAGGTGAGAAGGCTTGAGTCTTGCCACTTAAGTTTGAGATGGGCCTCCTTAGAAAGTTGATCTTTCCCAACAAAGACTGCAGTTCCTTCTTCGTTGATGGCGTTTTTGCCTCCATGAGAGCTTTGGTCTTGTTTTGGTTGATTTCGATTCCTTTCTTATGGACCAGAAAGCCTAGAAAACCCCCAACATGCACACAAAAAGCACACTTAAGAGGATTCATCTTTAGAACATGTTTCCTCATTCTTTCGAATGATTGTCGAAGATGGTCTATATGAATTTTCTCTGAAACAGATTTAACCACAATGTCATCAATATAAATTTGCATGAAAGTTTCAATAAAGTCATGAAATATAAAGTTCATTGCTCTTTGATAAGTTTCCCCAACATTTTTTAGGGCAAAAGGCATCACAGTCCATTTGTAGGCGCCTAAGGCTCCGGGACATCGAAATGTCATTTTTGGCATATCTTCTTCAGCAATGAAAATATGGTTATATCCACAATACCTGCCGAGCATACTAAGATACTCATGTTCTACAGCAGAATCGACTAATATCTCCGCCACAAGCATTGGATATTCATCTTTTGGGTTGGCAGCGTTCAAATCTCTAAAATCAATACAAACCCTCAAAGTGCCATTTTTCTTAATGACTGGTACAATGTTAGCAATCCATTCGACATACTTGGTCGTACGGATGAATTTGCATTTAAGAAGCCTTTCAACCTCTTCCTTGATCTTCGACAGAACTTCAGGTGCAAAATGCCTTGGAGTCTGCTTGATTGGCTTCTTCCTAGGCTTTATGGGCAACTTCAGTTCGACTAAATCTCTGCTTAAACCAGGCATCTCATTTTAATCCCTAGCGAAGCAATCCTTGAACTCCTTCAATGGTTGGATTACTTCGAGCCTGAGTTGTGGGATAATGTTGGCACTGATGTATGTTGGTCTTTTTATTGCCCCCTCTCCCAAGTCGATCTCTTCTAGAGGATCTTGCGCCAGCATCTTTATATTATTTTCCAGCGGATCCTTTTTGAAACCCAAAGGCTTGTCATCATAGATGGCGTCAAGCCTCTGGCCTTGCACTTTATATTGATCCTTATCAGGTGGTTCCAAATCAAAGTCCTTACCATGACCTTCCAAGTGTTCTTCATTCTTTTTGGCTTCTACAGCCATGTACTTTACTTCAGCGTCTAGGGCCGCTTTTAATTTGTTTTTGGCTATGTAAGCCAAAATTCTTTATAATGTCTTTGACTCAGTCATCATCACCAAATTCACTTCCCCAACCAGTTGGTTGGATTCCTTCCGTTCCAAATCTGAAATCTTCTTCACTTACTACTTCCATATCCCATTGGAAGCCATGGGTTGGGTGCAGGTAAAGGGAACATAATGCATTGTCAGTGGGCGTAAAGTTGAACCCTACAGGATTGCAAGGTGCAATGTGGGCTAGGTTCTTGTCGAAGTGCCTCATGTCCACCTGGTTGACCTCAGCCATGTAATAGCTTTGGTCTGTTTCTATATTCTCCACTATTTCATCGTTTCACCAAATTGAAATGTGTTGATGTAGTGAAGAAGGGACTGCGCCAATGCCATGGATCCATTCTCGACCCAAAAGTAGATTGTAGTTGCCCTTCGACGCTATGACCATAAACATAGTTGGCCTTGTAATGGTGCCAACTGTGAGGTCCACCTGGATTACCTTCATTGTAGTACCAACCTTTCCTTCGTAGTTATACAGAACCATGCTATTGGGTTTAGTGTCAGTATCATCTTTTCCTATTCTTTTCAACATGTAATGCGACATCAAATTCACTACCGCTCCTCCATCAACTAAGATCTTATTTACTCCAATGTTTTCTATTTTACCCCTAATAAACAGAGACTTCAAGTGGTTCTTCATCATTTCGTTAGGCCTTCCGAAAAAGGCGTTATGTTCCTCCACACATCTATTATTAAGTATGTAATAACAAACTGGCCTTTGTTTTGCCATTTCCAACTCAGTTGCATTCTCAGGTTCCTCTATCTCCATAACATGGTCGTATTCCCTAGGCAATACAAACACCACGTTGCAAATGATATCCAGCGAAGGCTCTGAACCTGTGTCGAAATCATCTGTCGGCATATCATCTTCTTCTGGTTGGCAGACTTCTCTCCCATAACCTCCTTTTGAGAAGCAAACAGTTTCCTTTTGACAGGCTTTCTCTCTTCGTTCCTATCCTGCTTGAGGGGTACGTTACTGCTCAATCCAGCGTTTTCCTTTTCTCCAGCCTCTCTCTCAGCCTTTCTCATTTTTTACTGTCTCCTCCTTTGAGACATACATAGGATTTTTTCCTTTATAATTTTTAGAGCGATATGCTAATTTTTTTTAGGATTGGAATTCCTTACAGTATGTCAGTGAGGAACCTCTTTCTACTTTAAAGTTTTTCCATTTCTTTTGGCCTTGCTCCCTTCTTTCGACAGGCTTCACCCACTTACCCCTAGGGGTATCAGCAGTAGGCTTGAATGTGGCTGGTTTGTTGCCATAAAGTCCTTGTCCTCCTTGCTCTTTATTCTTGAGTACTCCCCTCTTGTCGAAGGCAAAGCAGTTACGAGAGTCTCTACAGTTATTCTTGTTTTTGGCTAGTCAAGCCCCCTCAATGTTTTCTGCAGCCTTTCTATCAAATACTGAGCTACACCTTGGGCACAACATCACTTCAGAGTTTTTCCTTTGGCACCTGTGAAGAAATTCGACCAGGCTTTCATCCTGCTTGGGATAGGCCACTTTGACATACTCCTTTTTCCTGAGGCTTTGTTCATCAACCTTCATTGCAGTCTCATGGGTTACTTCAACCATGTTAACCCCTAAGTTAGAATCCTTAGTGATGTCCAAATCCTGTAGTTTGATCCTAAGGCCCTCAGTGGCCTTAGTTATTTTGTTAATCTATATGAAACCCTCAGCAGTTTCATTTGTTGTGATCATTTAACTTGAACCCTCAGTGATTCCCTTATTGAAGCCTTTAGTGACTCCTTGAATGAAACCCTCGGTGGTTTCCTTGTCAAAGTCCTTAATGACTCCTTGGGTGAAGCCCTCGGTAGCTTCTTGAATGAAACCCTTAGTGGTTTCCTTGTCGAAGTCCTCAGCGACTCCTTTGGTGAAGCCTTCAGCAGTTTCGACCATCAGAACTTCATTTGCGTAGTCCTCATATACTTCCACCATACTGATCATGGATGGCTTAGAATAGTGCGCATCCGCCACTGGGAGAGGATCTAAATCAAACCTCATTTGCGACTTTGACTTATCTCCAAATTTGAGCTTTCCTTCTTTGATAGCGTTCAGAACAAGATCTCTGAAAAGAAAACATTGCGAATTTTTATGGCCCAAAAAATTATGATATTTACAGAAACCTCTCTTTTTCCTTTGTTCTAAAGGAGGTGCTTTAGCGCCAGGAGGCACTATCATCTGGCCATCTTTAACTAATAAATCAAAAATCTCGTCACACTTGGTGACGTCGAAGGTATAAGTTTTCTTCGGGAACCTATCACTCTTTTCTAGTTCAACTGGATTTTTTCTATTCGAAGGCGTTACGACTTTACAAGAATAAGGTGGTCCTTGCTTCAGTTCAGCAAGGTCAATTTTGCTTTCTTCGAAATTTAAAAGATCACTATTCGTTTCTTGATCATCGTCATCAAATTCGACGTAGGCTACCCTTTCCTTATGTCATTCTTATTTGCCCTGGCCTTTTTAGCCTTCAGGTGTTCTACCTGTCGAACTCTATCAGCCAACTGGGCCATGTCCCTTAGATATTGGGTATCCATTTTCTTCCTAATGGAATAGTCAAGGCCACCAACGACCATTTCGACCAACTTATGCTCAGGCACTTGTGTAAAACATATAGCCTTAAGCAAACAAAATCTATTAAAGTAATCATATATTTGCTCAGTGAATTTTTGTTTAATATTGGTCAATTCCTTCAAACTGACCTTCGACTGCCTCATGTAGAACTGCTCATGGAACAATCTTTCCAGTTGAGTCCAATTATGAATTGAATTTGTTGGTAACGTGGTGAACCATGTAAAGGCATTCTTCGTAAGGGGACTTGGGAAGTATTTCATTCTTAGGTTCTCGTTATTGGCAATTTCCCCTACCTCGATTAGGTATCTGGCCACGTGTTCGACAGTGGACTCAATAGTGTCCCCAGAAAACTTGGTAAACTTGGGGACTTTACACCTAGTTGTAATTTTGATTTCAGGATGTACTCACACAATGGTGATGTGTAATTTGGCCTATGAAGGCCAATATTTACCCCATTCCGCGCCATAATTCTTTCTACTATGGCTGCTAAGTTATTGTCCGCTGCCATATCATCACGTCGAACCTGATTTATGACTTCGTCAGAAGTTTGGTTCCTATTCACCATCACTACCCTTGGTTCCCTTTCCCTTGCAATTTTTTGTTCAAGCCTTGGAGGTTCGACCCTAGGTGGTTCGACTCTTACTAGCTGATTTACCACGTTCGCCTGGGGTACATTTCGTTGGGTTTGGTTAATGGTGGGGTCCTCTTCCAAGACTACCCCTTGATTTTCTATCATCCATTCCCTTTGAGGGTGTCGAGGGGGTTGTGGAACACCAAAGAAATCAGCAATGCGCGTCATTTGCACTGCCAACTATTTTTTTGTTTGGGTGGTGTTTTGGATCAAAGGTTTAAATATCACACCCATGTGTTGGGTAAGCATTTGGACCATTTTGTGGTTTCTTTCATCCATTTGTTGCCTTATCACTACTGCATAATTATTGGGGATATTGGGCATTTGGGTAGGAAATCCCATCCCTAAAGGCAGGCAAATTCGACCCACATTGTTAATGCCTGAACCAGATCATTGTAGTGGCGAAGCGGCATTCACCACTGGGTCTATGAACATTGATGTTGTATTTTGCAAACTTGCCATCATTGACGTTGGCATGCCATAAGGCTATTCGCGACCAGTTAGAGGCATTGAAAATCCAGGAATATAAGGCCTAAATAAACTACTCCCCACTAGAGGGGGTCACTGGTGGATCTTGTATCCCTACATAAGATAAAATGGGTCCACTTTGGGCAATCAACTGCACAGGTGTCATACTTGTTGTGGACAGTACAGGTTCAGATATAGACGTTGTAACTGTCGTTCCCCCTGTCGAATATGAAGGGGGTGGTTCTCCATTATTTGGTGGATTTTGATTCACCATCCTCTTTACGTATCTTCTCCTTGGTCTTTCTTCGTTGTTTATGGCAATTCTACCACTCCTTAGTCTCATGCAACGAAGTTAGAGAAATAGTAAAATAAAGAACTTATACAAAACTTTTCAAAAAGAAAAAATGTTTTAACAATAGCACTGTCCCACTGGGCGTGCCAATTTGTTTATCGTGAAAATTGGTAAACAACCGCTGGTCTCCAAAAATGGTTTACTTTACAGGATCAACCAGTGAATTCTATAATATGTGCTTTTGTTAAAACTATATTTGAAATTCTATGAACATTTCGACAATGCCCATGATTGAAGAATGTTGTTTAAAGTTTAAAAGTAAAATGCAGAATTTGTAAAGGAATTGCAATAAAGAACTTCAAAGTAAATTACAATGAAGAGGTAATTGATAAACTGAAAATAACTTCAATTGAAATGAAAATATGGTGATTCACACGTACATTCTCAACGAACTCTTTTCTCAACACACTTAGATACTTTGAGTAAGTTGTGAGTATTTGTACAATGATTGAACACACAAAATCCTATATACTAAGACTCTTATTTATACTACGTCGAAAATAATCGCTATCAACGGTCTTTTCTCCAGGAAATGACACATTTCGCTTGCATGTCTTCAATTCGCCACAGCTTTACATGCTTCACTTTTGAGAAACGGATAAGGACAAAATGCAGTTATCATCCGTATTCAAAATTTAAAATCTACGTCGAACGCAACCTCAGTATTGCTTCCGTTGAAATTGCAATCTAAGCTCAGAAATATTTCTAAGTCTTAACCCAGCATATCCTTCTTACAAAGGACCTCTTCGACTGAGATCTTCAATAATGCTCTTGTCGAATTCCAAGACATCTTAAGAACATTTCTTTTGCTTATCATACTCAATCAAACCTTGGCGTCGAAATTCCCAACTAACACAAATAACCTTGAAGCAGCATCCTAGATGAGGGCTAAAACCAGAGATCGTGTATCTATATCCCAATCTTTCAATTTTTTTCAGTTAACTTTCAAGCAATTTAAAAAACTTGATTGGATGAGGAAAGATTGGGTGAGGAAAGTTCTATAAAATATTATCAATAAAGGTTGGAACCACACCCACCAAGCTCCAAGAGGAGCACCCATTTCTTTCACCACTTCATATCTTTGTAATTCAACTAATTAGAATATGCCAAGGGAGTCTCCAAGTAAATGTCATCTACCCAAATATATGAGTAGCACATTTTCTTGTTCAGTATCGGCCTAGAAGAAGGATACTTGATGGCATGACTTATTGTGCTTATTCACACAAGCAGAGTGGTGATTTCTAGGAAGGCATACCCACTTGCTCACCAATCCACTTTACATTAAGGGAATGAATTAAAAAACACAACTGTACTAATGATTACACAAAAACACAAGAAATTCCCAAAACAATTATCTATGAAAAATGGGGGTGAACTTCCTTGACCGTTATCTCTCCCAACAAAAAGAAAGAAATCCTTTTAAGAAGAAAGAAGAACAAATAAGGAGGTACAAGAGAAGCTTACTAGTATAAAATCAGATGAAATGCAAAAAAAGGTGAACAAAAACACCTCAAGGGATGAGAAACCAACGTTGGAAATAAAAAATACTTCAATAATAAAATGGAGACAACAATATCATAAACGAAATATATTGAACAAGTGACTCCAAACCCAAGAGGAAAGGGTGAATTGTGATGTTCAGAAATCGTGATTAATATTTAAAGAAAAATATTTCTTAAAAATATTTTATATAAGTTCAACAGATAAATAGAGATATATCAGTGGAGAATAAGAGAAGAAAGAAATTTAAACAACAAAAAGTAAAGAGATAGGGATAGAGAGATTGCACTTGGATTTACACGGGTTCGGCCTAACCATTTAGCCTACTCCTTTGTTGAAACAAGTTTGTTTTATACCATGTATTCTCCAAGGTTTTGATGATAACAAAGTATTTGAAATCAATTAGGATTTCCAACTAGCTAGTTTGTGTGTGCAGAATTATATTTACTTGATGGAACTGGTCCTGACACTGAAACGACTTTGGTTCGGTTCTGATCATGCTAGTACACTCCAGCTCAGAAGCCTGCTATGCTGCCTCTGATGCTGAGTAATGTCAAGTCAGTTCTGCTAACACGGGACTCAAGATTTATTGACATTATCTTCTACATGTTGTGTTGTACTTGAATCATAGTAGTATACTCTGGACAAAGGCCTTGTTTCGTGGATATCCTTGTGACTGAAAGTTCCAATACCTGCATTATTGGAAAATAAGATGTACTAGAAGATTTGATCTGTTTGTAGCCGTTGAAGATGCTCCAACGTCTCTAATTTCTTTAGCTATAAAAAGTAGCTCAAGATTTGAGGATCAACAAGAAATAACACTGTAATACAACTGAGAAATACACGAACTATTATTAGAAAGTTGGGTCTGTTTAGAGTTCTTATTCTTGTGTTGATTAAGAATCTTTGTAAAAAGTGTGTTGTATTATTTTGAACACCTCTGATATTTATCAATTGTTTTTGTAAGTTATTCCTTCTTTAAACTATATGTTTAGATATAAGTCTCTTGTTGTAGGCTTGAGCAAGGTAAAAGTCTTAGACACGAGCTCTAAGCAGAGGTAAAGTCTTAGACACGAGCTCTAAGCAGAGGTAAAGTCTTAGACACGATCTCTAAGCATAGGTAAAGTCTTATACACGAGCTCTAAGAAGAGGGAAAGTCTTAGACATAAGCTCTAATCAAGGTGATGTCTTAGGTAGGTGGTCTAAGCAAGATAAGTCTCGGTCAGGAGCTGATTGAGCAAAGGGAAGTCTTAGACACAAGCTTTAAGCAATGGAAGTCTTGGATAAGTGGTCTGAGCAAAAAGAAAATTTTTATACAAGTGTGTATAAGCAAGTGTAATCTGGTTGATTATAGTGGAAAATCTCTTGCTTGGCAAGGGGACTAGATACTCTCTGTTGGGAAAGGAACCAGGGTAACTACTATGTGTTCTTTGTTATTTTTACTTTACTTCTGTTTCTATTTCCACTGCACCCTATCAGATTCTGAACTCAGTTTTTAGAATCTGAACTCTGGTTCAGAAGTAAATCTAATTTTAGCAAAACACAATTCAACCCCCTCCTTCTTGTGTATTTTTCTCACTTTCAATTGGCATCAGAGCAAGGTTTGTGCGTAACACCTAATTGTGGTACAATCAAATATCCAACGAGAAAAATATGGATCATGAGGTTACTAATCCTAGTACTTCAAGAGGGATTCCCTATGATTACAATAGCTCTGAGAGAAATCATTACACTGCTAAACCTCATGTATTCAGTGGTGACTCTACTGAATTCGAATGGTGGAAAAGCAAGATGTATACGTATATCATTGGACTTGATGATGAGCTATGGGATATTCTTGAAAATGGCATTGACATTCCTGGAGACAGTATTGGTATGGTTGCTGACAGAAAAACTCTCACTCCTTCTCAAAAGAAAATCTACAGAAAACATCATAAAGTCAGAGGTATTCTGGTTGATGCACTTCCACATGGTGAGTATTTGAAAATCATTGATAAGTCTTCTGCAAAGACTATATTTGAATCTTTGTGTTTTACATATCAAGGGAATCAACAAGTCAAAGAAGCCAAAGCTGGCTTGCTGATACAGAAGTACGAACTATTCAAAATAAAGGAAGATGAGGATATTGAAACTATGTTTTCTAGGTTTCAGATTCTTGTCTCAGGCCTTCAAGTGCTGAACAAAAGCTACTCAACAGTTGATCATGTGAAGAAAATTCTGAGAAGTCTCCCTTAGAAGTTTAGACCTAAAGTAACAGATATTCAAGAAGCTAAAGATTTGAATACGTTGTCCTTTGAAAGTCTAATCAGCAATCTTCAAAGTCATGAGATGGAAAACAATGGAGATGAAACTTCTAAAAAGTTTAAATCTCTCACACTAAGATCTACCTCTAAAAAATATGGTGACAAGTCCAAAAGATCTTCTAAAATCAGTAAAGCTGATGAATCGTCTAAAGAAGAATCTGATGGAAGATCTGATGATAAAGACATGGTGTGCTTCATCAGAGGGATTTAGAAAATGGCCAGAAGAAACTGAAGATTTTTTAAAAGCAACAAAAGGATTACCTTCAAAGATGAAGACAGGGCCTGCTACAACTGCTACAAACCAGGTCACTTCATAAGTGATTGTCCTGAACCTTTGAAGAACAGTCAGAGAAAAGGAAGTTATCAAAAAGATAATTTCATAAACGGGTTCAAAAAGAATTTCATGGCAACATGGGAAGAGCTGGATGAAGAAGAGTCATGAAAGGAAGATAATGCCAATCTAGCACTAATGGCTCACTCATCTGATGAAGGACTTATATCTGAGTCTGAAAACGAAGATGAGGTATTCTCTTACTCTAACTTTATTTCATGTGCTAACAATCTTCTAGATCATTGCAAGAATCAAACTAGTCAGATTAAGATCCTTAAAATAGATAAATCTATTTTAAAAGAATAATTAAAAGAAGTCAGTATATCTCAAAATAAGTGTTCATCTCTGGGTAAACATGATCAAGCTTTTCATAAATTTATTACACCTGGCATTGATTGTACTAAACTTGCATCTATAATTTATGGAGTCAGAAAATATAATAAATAAGGATTAGGGTATGATGAAGGTTGCTCTAATACTATTGACTCTTTAAAAGTGCTTCAAAATTCCTGCTCATCTAGCATTACTCAAACTGTGTTAAGTAACCATTTTGTTCCTGCTGCTAAAGCAATGAATTTAACTGAACCTATTGATCAGAAGTTAAAAGGCATTGCTATAACATAACCTGATGAATCAGATGTTCTGATGACATCAATATTCAACACTTCTTAATCACATGATAAGATCAATTCTGTTGTTAGGGCTAAGAATAACTCCAGTCAAAACATTTTGAATCAAAATGATTGGAGTAAAGTTAAACCTTCTTACAAAGCAAAAGGACAAAATATGAGAAAATCTGTTAAAACCAACCTGAAAGGACCCATACATGTATGAGTACCTAAATCTCAAATTATCTTTGTTGTAGATATGTCCAATGGAACAGATAAAATGTCAATCCCGGTACCGGGACAGTGGCTGATCACGACATATGACCGGAGAAAGGCGTATGTTCCAAACCCTGAATCTGAAAGAGGAAGGAAATGTGGGTTTTGGAGGTGGCCAGAAGGGAAGGATCATTGGGACATGTACCATAGGTAATTCTCAGACTCTTATTAATAAGGTATGGCTTGCAGATGGCCTGAAATATAATTTACTCAGTATAAGCCAGTTGTGTGATAATAGTTGCAATGTATTGTTTAACAAGGATTTATGTTCTGTTATCAATTCTGATAAAACTCTAGTATTCAAAGGGAAAAGAAAAGGGAATGTTTATAAAATCAATCTTTCTTAATTGGTTGTTCAGAAGGTCGTTTGCCTAATGACAATGAGTGATGAAAAATGGGTTTGGCACAAAAGGTTAGGTCATGCTAACTGGAGATTAATCTCTAAACTTTCCAAGCTAAAACTAGTTAAAGGGCTGTCATATATTGATTATCACTCAGATGCTTTTTGTGGAGCCAAGTTAAGTTGGAAATATTGTAAAAACTTCTTTTAAAAACAAAAACATTGTCTCTTCTTCTAGACCCTTGGAATTGCTTCACATTGATTTATTTGGTCCTATTGGAACTACCTCAATCAATGGAAAGAAAAATGGTTTGGTCATAGTTGATGATTTTAGCAGATGGACTTGGGTGAAGTTTCTCAAATCTAAGGATGAAATGTACGAAGTGTTTAGCACCTTCTGCATTCAAGTACAATCTGAGAAGGAATTGAAAATTCTAAAGGTCAGAAGTGACCATGGAAGTGAGTTTGAAAATGAATCATTTGAATCCTTTTGTGAAAAATATGGAATTATCCATGAGTTTTCTTCTCCTAGAACTCCGTAGCAAAATGGAGTTGTTAAGAGAAAGAATAGATCTCTGCAAGAAATGGCAAGGACAATGATTCATGAAAATAAACTCTCTAAGTACTTGTGGACAGAGGCTATTAATATTGCTTGTTATATTCAGAACAGAATCTATATCAGACCAATTCTGGATAAAACATCGTATGAGTTATTCAAAGCTAGAAGACCTATTATCTCTTATTTTTACCAATTCGGATGTACCTGTTACATCCTAAATAACAAGGCCTACCTAAATAAATTTCATGCTAAAGCTCAGAAGGGTATCTTTTTAGGATACTCTGAACGCTCAAAAGCAAACAGAGTGTATAACTAGAAACTAGAATGGTTGAAGATTCTATGCATGTTAAATTCGATGACAATTTACCTGACCATAACAAGTCAGAGTATTTGGTTCATAATGATTTCTCTGCAGGTTTTTAGAATCATGAAGAACAAACTATGGTCTGCATCCCTAAAGAAAAGGATGTAGAGAATGATGCTCAAGAATCTATCATTATATCTGAAGATATACCAGAAGCTACAGAAACTGAAGTTACTCCAACTGGTCCAACTACTACTGATTCAGTGATTGCTCACAATGGCACAGAAGCCTCTGTTCAACCTAAGAGATTGTTTAAGTATAAAGCATCACATCCAAAAGAGCAGATCATTGGTAATAAAGACGAGCCATTGAGGACCAGATCTGCTTTCAGAAATGATTACTCAATGATCGGATTTATTTAACTAATTGAGCCTTCTTCTGTCGATGATGCCTTAACTGATAATGGTTGGATCTTGGCTATGCAAGACGAACTAAATCACTTTCAAAGGAATGATGTGTGGGATCTTGTTTCAAGAACACAAAAGAAAAACATCATTGGGACCAAGTGGGTCTTTAGAAACAAACTTAACGAACTTGGTGAAGTTGTTAGGAATAAAGCTAGACTTGTAGCTCAAGGCTATAGTCAGCAAGAGGGAATAGGCTTCTTTGAAACCTTTGCTCATGTTGCAAGGTTAGAAGCCATAAGACTACTTCTCTCTTATGTCATCAACCATGACATAATTCTATATCAAATGGACGTGAAAAGTGCTTTTCTAAACAGAGTTATTACTGAAGAAGTGTATGTCAAACAACCTCCAGGATTTATAGATTCAAGACATCCAGACCATGTATACAAGCTTAAAAAATCACTTTATGGTCTTAAACAAGCTCCAAGAGCTTGGTATGAAAGATTGAGTAATTTTCTGCTTGAAAATAGTTTTGTTAAAGGAAAGGTTCACACTACAATATTCAATAAAACTTTGAAAGAAGAAATCTTGATTGTTCAAATTTATGTTGATGGCATAATTTTTGGTTCCACTAATGCATCTCTTTGTCAAGAATTCTCCAAGATTATGCAGGCTGAATTTGAGATGAGCATGATGGGTGAATTAAAATACTTTCTTGGAATTCAGATCAATCAGAAGTCTGAAGGTATTTACATTCACCAATCTAAATATACAAAAGAGCTCTTGAAAAAGTTCAATCTTGATGATTGCAAAATCATGTCCACACCTATTCATCCTACATGTAATCTTGGTATTGAAGAAGGCAGTTCTAAAGTGGATCCAACAAAATATCGAGGTATGATAGGTTCCTTACTCTATCTCACTACTTCTAGACCTGATATCTTATTCAATGTATGTTTATGTGCAAGCTTCCAAGCAGATCCTAGAGAGACTCACTTAACTGTTGTTAAGAGAACCTTTAGGTATCTGAAAGGAACATTAAATCTTGGACTTCTTTATAAGAAGTCCTCAGATTATAAACTGGTTGGATTATGTGATTCTGACTATGCTAGGGATAGAATTGAAAGGAAGTACACCAGTGGCTTCTGCCAATTTATAGGTGAAAACCTTATCTCTTGGGGTAGTAAAAGACAAGCAATTGTTGCTTTGTCCACAGCAGTAGCAGAATACATTTCAGCTACTAATTGTTGCACTTAACTACTCTGGATGAAATATCAACTTGAAGACTATCAGATTTTTGGAAACAAAATTCCTATTCTCTGTGATGAAATAGGACCAAACATATTGAAATCAAATATCACTTTATAAGGAATTATGTTCCAAAGGGTGTAATAGATATTCAGTTAATTGATTCTGAACATCAATGGGTTGACATATTTATAAAGCCCCTGGCCATTGCCCAATTTGATTTCATCAAGAAAAATTTAAACACGGTTCATGTAACAGACTAAATGCTTATCCTCTAAATGGTGTATTGGAATATTCTTTGGAATCTGTTAGTAGTCAGTTGAATTATATATGATAGTTCCTTAAGTATGGTCTTTAAATCTAAATAGGGCTATAGGATCTCTCTCTTCCTTGACTGCTTTATTTAAAGAATACATTAATAAGTTAATTCCTTGCTATGTGCTTTGAATTAAGAATTGGACTATTCTTTGAGTTCTGATAAAATAAGAATCCTTGTCTTAACACTCTGATAAAAAATTTTGAAATTCTTATCTGATAGTCAGCTGTCTATGAAAGTTCTATAAAGACTTAAAATGACATGACTATCACTTATACTTTTAGAATATGCTCTAAAAAGTTTGGTTCATTAAAAAAGAGGGTTCTGACAAAGATTCTAACTTGTTTTTATTCAGACTCATGACTGTCTAAACATTTTAATGCATAATTTCTTATATTCTAGCATTATATGTGTTAAGTTGCTAAGCTGGTTTTTTTATTTATGATCTCATAGGTTATTTTCTTCATAAGATAATTTCGTGAATCACTTTTCTTCATCATAGTATTTCTTCTTACAAAAATATCCTGGTAATTCATTAAAGAAGAAATTTTTTATTTAGATTTTCTAAAGGAATTTACAGCTGACTTCAACGAATTGAAGGCGAACAATCTTTCACAAAATTGGTTCAGCTATTCATTTTCAGAAATGAGATGAATACTCTCAGATCTTGTGAAAGACTTTTGGGCCAATTCTCACATTCATAAGAGTGAGCAAAATGATTGTCTGATTTTGTCTGTTGTTTTTGTTGTAATCAACTTTAAAATCATTTGTTAAGCAATTATTTGTGAGGTAGATGGAGTCACTTTTGAAAGCTACTGGTTTAACAACAGTTTATAAAATTATTTACAAATCATATTTGGTAACAAAGGCCCTTCTAAAAGTCCTTCTACTCTTACTTTTTTGGAAAAAGTCTGGGAACATTCTAAGGCCTAGAGTATAGAGGACGCGATGACTTTTTCTGATGATAAACTCTTCATTTTGGCACTAGTTTTCTCTTCTGACTGGTGTTCAGATATGAATAGTTCTGAAACCATTATTCTTTGCTAAAGTCTTTTTCCTTCTCTTCTCTTTTTTATTGATGAAAAAGAGGGGGGGGGGGGGGGGGGGGGGGGAATGGATTGATTATTTTTTGTTAATAATGGTTCCAATTGTGGTTAGTAATTCTATTTAGGGGGAGTTTACAAATCTCACCCTTGGAGTAGATTTATTATTCTGTATGGAGAGGAGCTTACAAACCTCAACTCTTAGACTTTAAAGACAGGACTTAGGGGGAGCTTAAAAACCTCACCTCTTAGACAATTTGACTCAAGGGGAGCTTACAAACCTCAGACCCTGAAAGTTGTTGAGTACTTAATCTGCTTTTGATTATTTTTCAAAATACGTAATGTTGTCATCATAAAAAAGGGGGAGATTGTTGAAACAAGTTTGGTTCATACCATGTATCCTCCAAGGTTTTGATGATAACAAAGTATTTAAAAATAAATTAGGATTTCTAACTAGCTAGCTTGTATGTACAGAATTATATTTACTTGATGGAATTGGTTCTGACACTGAAATGACTTTAATTCGGTTCTGATCATGCTAGTACACTCCAACTAAGAAGCGTACTATGCTGCCTCTGATGCTTAGTAATGTCAAGTCAGTTCTGCTAACACGGGACTCAAGATTTATTGACATTATCTTCTACAAGTTGTTTTGTACTTGAATCATAGTTCTATCCTCTAGTCAAATGGCTTGTTTCATGGATATCCTTGTGACTGAAAGTTCCAACACCTGCTTTATTGGAAAAGGAGATGTAGTAGAAGATTTTGATCTATTTGTAGCCGTTGAAGATGCTCTAACGTCTCTATTTTCTTTAGCTATAAAAAGCAGCTGAAGATTTGAAGATCAACGGGAAATAACGCTGCAATAGAACTGAGAAATACACACACTATTATCAGAAAGTTGGGTCTGTTTAGAGTTCTTATTCTTCTGTTGATTAAGAATCTTTGTAAAAAGTGTGTTGTATTATTTTGAACACCTGTGATATTTATCAAGTGTTGTTGTAAGTTATTCCTTCTCTAAACTATATGTTTAGATATAAGTCTCTTGTTGTAGGCTCGAGCAAGGTAAAAGTCTTAGACACGAGCTCTAAGCAGAGGGAAAGTCTTAGACACGAGCTCTTAGCAGAAGAAAGTCTTAGACATGAGCTCTAAGCAAGGTGGAGTTTTAGACACGAGCTCTTAGCAGAAGAAAGTCTTAGACATGAGCTCGAAGCAAGGTGAAGTCTTAGGCAGGTGGTCTAAGCAAGATAAGTCTCGGTCAAGAGTTGATTAAGCAGAGGGAAGTCTTAGACACGAGCTCTAAGCAAGGGAAGTCTTGGACAAGTGGTTTGAGCAAAAAGAAAAGTCTTATACAAGTGTGTATATGCAAGTAGGGGTGGCAAAACGGGTCGGGGCCCGCAGGGCTGGCCCACCACCCGCCAAAAAATGGCGGGATGGGTTTGGATTTTGGGCCCGCCACCCGTTTTGCCCGCCCCGCCAAAGCGAAAAACCCCGCGGGCGGAAGACATAGTGGGGCGGGGTTGGCCCGCCAGTCCGTTAAAATAAATTTAAAAAAAACTAGTTAAAAAATATATCGTGACCTAGACGTGGCAGATGCGGGTGCCACCCTCCTTGATGTGGCAGGCGCGGGTGCCACCCTCCTTGATGTGGCAGGCGCCACTCTCCTTGATGTGGCAGACGCCACTCTACTTTTTGTTCTTGTTGTCCATCATAGAAATATTTCAAATTTCAATATCAGTTCTTGTATGATGTCTGCTATTTTTCCCTGAAATATATCAAATTTCAATATATGTGCTAGTATGTAGACGTCACTCTCCTTGATATTGGTTGAATATTTTTCCCAGAATAATTGATATCTAATTGTTTCTTGATGCTTTCTTATTGAAATGTAAAAAAATAAAGAATTTTAATTTATTTTAAAAAATGGAAGAAAAAAAATTTAACAAAGAAGGCGGGCCGGCCCGCCGCCCGCCAACCCGTCGCCTTGGCAGGGTGGGCTAGAATTTCATGCTTATTTCACCTTGGCGGGCATGCCAGCCCCGCTCTTTTTTTGGCGGGCTTTTTATGGGGCGGGATGGGCGGCCTGTTTTGACACCCCTATATGCAAGTGTAATCTGGTTGATTATAGTGGAAAATATCTTGCTTGAAAAGGGGACTGGAGTAATTTCAGTTGGGAGAGGAACCAGGATAACTACTGTGTGTTCTTTGTTATTTTTACTTTACTTCTATTTCTATTTCCGTTGCACCCTATCAGATTCTGAACTCAGTTTTTAGAATCTGAAATCTGGTTCTTCAGTAAATCTAATTTTTGCAATCAACCCCCCCCCCCCCCCTTTCTTGTGTATTTTTCTCACCTTCACTCTTGTCTCCAAAAATTTCTTCTTGAGAGTTCCACTAATAAAACCTCTTGAACTTTTAAGGATATACCCATGAATATTTCTACAAAAAATGGGAGATTTTATAAAGGTTGGTCCCCCAAACCAAACTGAGCTTTTAACGAGTGAGCTCGCAAACCAAGTAGAGATTTTTATCCCCTACTCTCTAGAACCAAACAAAAATTTTACTTGGATAATCTCAAGAACTGAACATATATTTTACTAGGATAATCACAAGATCCAAACAAAGATATAAAACAAGATAATCTCACTCTTAATGAATAACAATGAAGTAGGAACACCAGTACAACTAAACTCCCACAAGTGTTTTTTACTCACAAGGAACAAAGGCAATTTTAGTGGAAAAAAAATGAAAAAGATTAGAATGTGAGAAAGAAGAGATTCAAAATGAATTATGGTATCTTTGGAATGAGTATAATCCCTCGATTTACACAAGCAAAGATGTCTCAAAAAGGAAAATGATCAATTGGATTTTTAATGCATCTAATCGATTATGACATAGTGTTAATCAGTTAGATGGGCCAAATATGGAAGGTTTTCAAATTTTCCATCACTAATCAATTATGATCTTATTTAAACAATTCGGAAGCGTTACAAAATAGTTAATCGATTAACCCTAACGTGTTAATTGATTATCTAGTGTAAAAATCACTCCTTAAGGTTTAACCAAGCTAATAACCAATTAGGTATGTGTATAAAACATTATTAGATGATTTTATAAAATGAGAAAGGCTTCAAAAACATTTGAGTGTGTATATGCAAAGAGTTTCCTTATTGTCTTAGAGATACTCTTATACTTTTACAATATACTGATCACTAAGACACAATATTAGGCGAGCTTTCACATTTCATCTCTTTCACAACTTGACATTTCAAGATCCCTTGCTTGATTCATTATTAATTCAATATTTTATATAGGACTTAACTTCTTATAACAAACGAGGCTTGATATAACTTTTTTGATAGATACCATCATTAGAGGTTGCTTATCCATAAATCTTCAAAGACTCCACCAAACATCCATTTACCTTAGGTGTTATAATCATCAATACCACTGGGATCACCTTCCACAATGATCAAATGCAAATAATTGTACCTACAAGCACATATATTGAAAAATTGAAAGTAAAAAAATTAGAGAAACCACTTGTTCTATCATATATAGGCATATTTTCCTCAAAGATTAGAAGGCAAATAGACAAAGATCCAACGATAAAAATAAATAAAGATTATAAGGTATGTCATCCACCAATGAACGTGTGCCAGATCACTATAGATGATGCCATCAAAAGTAACAATGAGAGTTACAATTACAAGGTAATAATCATACTACACCAACTGATAGGTCATCACTAGGTGTGGAAAAACGGCCCGCTCGCCCCACCCCGCCCCACCCTTCCTCAAGCCCCGCCAAAAAAAAGGTGGGGCGGGCTTGTGGAAATGGGCATAAAAATCTAGCCATCCCCGCCAAGTGGAAATGGGCATAAAAATCTAGCTCGCCCCGCTGCCCGCATACTTTTTTTTATATTTATTTTTATTTTTTTAATAGATTAATAGGCTTGTTTTTACATTTCACTTATTTTTTAGAACAATTTTTATAAAGCATCTTTTTAACAAATTTTACTTCAAAAAAAATTGCATATATTCTCAAATATGTATAAAATAAAACCATCAAGAATTGAAATTAATAGAATTAAATTAAAAAAAGGCGGGTTTAAGGTGGGACAAGCTGAACGAATAGGTGCAAAGGGTTTTCGCGGGCGGCGGGTTTTGGTGGGGCGGACTTTTGTGGGTAGCAGTCTTTAGTGGGGCGGGCTTTGGTGGGCGGTGGGCCCAAAATCCCAACCCAACCCGGCATTTTATGGCGGGTGCGCGGGCCGGCTCAGCAGGCCACAACCCGTTTTGCCATCCCTAGTCGTCACTCTACTCACTTTTAATGACACATTGTATAGAATAAAGGTGATATATCCCAAGGAGTCCCATCAGGCTCTAAAAAGGGGAAAAAAGAGAATACCAAAGATCAAGGTTGAAAATTAGGTTTGAGAATGGATCAAATATACACCTAAAATCTTAAAAACATGAAGGCTAAGGGATCACCATGAAGAGTGACATATATCATAGTCCACACATCGGGTTCGTCGAACCACACTTAGGGTAAAACTATTCCCTCATGGGGCGGAGGACACATTTAAAATTCCACAATAAGAGGGTTGGCCCCATAATTAAGAAAACTTAGTTGATACCTAAATTTAGGGGTCGTCAAATCAAGGTTATGAGATCAATGGACACATATATAAGTATCCCAGAGAAAAAAAACATAGAACCTCAATAACATGCATGGTCCTGCCCTAAAATAAATATATAATCAAGGCAAATGATCAAAGGAAGACTGTTAAATCACATAACAAATAATATTTCGCCACAATCCCCTTTAGACATATATTCTACACAAGAAGATTCTAGGGCCCCAAAACCCTATAACGAGGCTATAAAAAAAAGAAGAAAAAAGAAATACATGGTACACACTCTTCTACTCAAAATACCTCTTATTAATGCCGACAAACACTAACTTGGCATCAAAGTGTTTGTAGGCAGCATCCCCTTTAACATTGGACCAAGATAGCAAAATGTCATCTACAAGCAGGAAGACACCATAAAATCTAGACCAACAAGTCTAATACTGAACAACTCGGGTATTATATTTGGTTAAAGGTTTATGGATTCATCATAGTTGAAGAGCATATTTGTTTATGACTGGGCATGCTGTAATTTGTTCTATTTTTAAATCCCAAAATGATTCCATCTTTTATGAGAAGTTTGTAAATGTGAAAAAGTTGTTCGATTAACGTATTTTCCATTCTTAAAATTGGTATCTTGACGTGTCATCTAGATACTCTTTTTCAAACTATCACTGGTAGAATGATCTCATCATGTGCATGCGTCATTAGTAAATTGAGGCATCTTTTTGGCCATCGTATGGTGTAGTGCTAGTGATGTCATGGTTGAGTTTGGTTCATGGTTATTGCTTTTGGGTTAGTTATGAGATGTTTCTTCTCTCTGGGTGTTAGGTTTGTTTTTTTTTTTTTTAATTATTATGCTTTGCTTTTCTTTAGCTTACTTGGATGGTTTCCTTATTGTTGTTTGGATTGTTAGTTATTTTGGTATCTTTAGTACCTTCCACCTTATTTTTCAAATGGAAAATTACACACACACACACACATACACACACACACACACACACACACACACACACACACACATATATATATATATATATATATATATATATATATATATATATATAATATAAGTCTAAGAAAAATTACAATTTGGTGAACTATTCATAACGTGAAAAATGGCACAAGAAGTACCCACGTAGACAAAATGAAACAAAAGATAAAAAAAACATCAAAAACAAACAAATATGACCCTCTCAAAGATACAATCACTCTACCTTAACACAATAAAAGTAAATTGGAGACAACCCCTGTACACATAAAATACTATAAGTAAAGCCCTACAACGAGGATGAACATCTTCCAGAGCAGAAACCTCCAATAAAGGCATCAATAATATCCAACCCAAGTAAGATCATAGACACTAGAAGTCACTATTGGCTTAGACACTTGATAGGATTCTCCAACCAACCGAAGAAAGAGCACGAGTAGTTCAAGGACTTCTCAAGATACCATTTCTATGCCAAAATGATGCTTATATCCTCCAAGTGCTTTGCGTCAACAAATGTACTTGGAAAAATAAAATTGTTTTAAAACTTCTAAACCACATCACCGAGTGCTAGACCATAATCATCACACCTTTATTCTTATGAGCCACAACTAAGGTAACAAAAGTATCAAAGAAAGATATAATATCCTAACAGAATGACTAAAGATAAGCCTCGCCACCCATAAGTTTTATACAACACGATCAGAACCATCTCCGCATAACAAACAAATGGAATATAGACTCTACCAAAGCCCCGCAAAAACAAAATCCTAGTCGGATCCAAAAGGACCCATGCTTAAACAAGTTTTTTGTATAAGGAAACTTGTCAAGAAGTAGTTTCCAAGAGAAGACTGTTGCCTTAAACAGAGCCCAAATTACCCAAATACAAGACAAAACCTGATCGGCCTTATTTAAAGGAAGTAACAAACCAATTCCACAACCAAGAATTTCTATTTTGCAATAGGATTACCCCTTGTAGGACTTGGAAGAAATTATCCACTCACTCTTACTCTCAAACAAAGAAATATCTTCTCCACTGGAAATTCCGCCTAATCAAACCACCACCTGTCTCTGCTACCTCACTAGCCCTCCTCCCCTGATGAAGATCAATAAGATAAATTTTGTAAAACCTCTCTCGAAATGGAATAGTGTACATCCAAGGATCACCCCAAAAAGAGGTAAGATTATCAAACTCAACCATCCTTTGGAGTCCATCGACAAACCACTCAGTAGAACCACCTAATTTATATCTCAAAAGAGACACCTCTTTCCACCCAGATGAAATAGAGTGGTAGATGGAAGACTTACCTCCTATTAAATAAGAAACCACACAAGACACATATGTATTGCCCTTAAAAGAATTAGAGTTATTTGTAAATTGGTGTCTTGCATATATGTCATTATTGGCTCTTCTAGTGCCAAAAACTTGGTTGCGATTAGTTGGGTCTCTTTTTTTATAAGCAAACTGAATTAAAAGAAGTACTAGGGGCACTCCAACCCAATTACATCCAAAATAAGAACAAGAAAAAATCCAGAATCATACACAAAGATCCAAATAAATTCACCAAATACACTAACTCCTTAATGTCTACAAAAGCCCCTGCAAAAAGTTCTCTATTCCTACCAGAGCATATAAACATACACATCCAAGACCAAACATCCCAACACAACTTCCTTATCACTGCAGAACTCAAACCGGCCATAAACTAATCAAAATGCTCAATCGGTTTAGAAACCACAATTAGATCAGCAGATCTCAACCAAAAACTGATCTTATCACACAATAAGACTGACCTCGTAATCGATAAAAAGATGAACTAAGTCTTCTTCCTCTTTAAAACACAACGGAAAAACCAAATTATGCACTTTATTAATGATGTTTCATTTTGTCAATTCTACTCTGGTTTGTAGTTTATTGGTTAACAATATTCACACAAAAATCTAGTTGTTTCTTGGTAATTTCGACTTCCAAAAAGCATTCAGAACCAGCAACATTTCCTCTTCCACAACAATATCTATTTCATTCAAATTCACCAACACGTTGTATATGTTCTTAATGGAAAAAATCAAGTTGAATTTCCACCAAATAAATTCATCAAGCGCTAACTTATTTGGCCTGAATTCCTACAAAATCACATTTAGCTGCTTGAAATCCACTTTTTCCTCCTCACTAAAAGCACTCCCATTAACATGTAAAACCTAGCACCAAACTTTCCCAAGCCAGTACCCTGCATCTCAATCAAAATGTTTAGTTTCTCAACAAAACAAAAAAGGTGCTTAAACTGAATAGCCAATTACTTTTGGCCAAGCCAAATGTCATTCCAAAATTTGATGTTGTTTCCATTCCCTAAATTACAAGAGATTTCCTTGGTAAACCAAATACACTATACATTCCCAGGGGATTTTAAACCGACCAAATTTTTCCATCATATGAAGGGGTTCTTTCATTACACCAAACCTCGACAATCCATCATTTAGGCTTGCACCTCTCCATATCTAAAAGAAAGAATCTTAAACCATATAAAATCAGGTTCTAACAACACTTTCCGCTTCCATTTAATGAGCAAAGCAAAATTAAACTTCTCACAATCTTTGACCCTTATCCCTCAAAGCTTATTGGATTTGAAAATGCTAGACCAGCTAACCCAATTTATCTTCTTCTTCAAATCTCCCCCGCCCCAAAGAAACGCTCTTTGTAAACTAAAAATTTTAAGTTTTACAACTTTGGGTGCTTTGAAGAAATAAAATTAGAATATATGTAAGTTAGTCATAATGGCATTTAGCACCACCACCCTAGCTCTAATTGATATTTGTTTCACCTGCTGTAGCGTGCGATTTTTGTCGGTGACGCGACCACCTTACCGCAATGGTTGAAATTGGTGCTACTTTCTGATTTCTTATTTATCCTATGAAGATGGAAAGGAAAGGGAAGCTATCTAAAACTAACATTGCACGCAAATGTTTTCTTTCACAAACGCTAAGAGATTGGGGGTTCCGGGTCAGGTTATACAAAGGGAAGTTGTCAATCACCCAGTGTATATATGGTTATCCATAAACCTTTTATGGCATGCTTTTCTATTTTAAATACTTTCTGGTGTTTATCTGCTGTGGGTTGGGAAAGTTTCTCCTTTGGGAGTGTTGAGAGAGTGTTTTTGTTGTTTTTGGGTTTTTCGATGTTTTTGTGAAGGTACTGGACCTAAAGTTTTTTATTTGTGTGCTCGCTAAGATTTCGCAATCTTATGCCTACGTATTCCCGTAAAGAAAACTGGGAAATCAGAGCAATTGTAGTTACTCCTATTTCTATGGGAGGAAAGATATTTGGTGTCTTGTTCAAAGCCCAAGATTGAAGCTAGATGAGTATTTGTGTCTTGTTCAAAGCCCAAGATTGAAGCTAAAGGTTTGACTGAGAGAGAATTTGTCATCTCTAAAGGAAGATATCTCACCTGCTTATCACAAAAATGTTGGGTAACTGACTATAAAGGGGAATTACTTTAACTGGAATGTATGAAATCCAGCAATGCCATAATTTTCTTTGTAAGGGAGATGTCCTGAAGGAAGAAACTTTAACTCAGTGTAGAGCAATTCCATTTTTCCTTAGGAGTCTTCTATGCTAAGAGAGGGGCATTGGCTTGGATATAAATAATCCAGAGGCTTACCACTTATAGCAATTAGATGAAAGAGGAAGTTTACCAGGATAAAAGAGGGACTACATCTTGGATTTTGAATCAACAAGTGTGCCACTTACAACAGTTATCTGGAATTAGGTTTTTTGATTGTCTGTTTTGATATGTGATGTACATAGAAATGTCTTCCTACAGAGAGAACTCTTGATTTCCTCTGAGGGGATGTTGGTTTTTGTGTGCCTTGATCAAAGCCCAATATTGAAGATAAAAGGTTGACTCTACTAGGGGAGTTTTATATATGTCTTGTACAAAGCCCAAGATTGAGGCTGAAAAGAAATTGACTCCACTGGGGAGGTTTTATATGTCTTGTATAAAGCCCAAGATTGAGGTTGAAAAGAAATTGACTCCACTGGGGAGGTTTTATATGTTTTGTACAAAGCCCAAGACTGAGGCTGAAAAGAAATTGACTCCACTGAGGAGGATTTATTTGTCTTGTACAAAGCCCAA
The DNA here is from genome assembly GCA_022829125.1 of Lathyrus tuberosus. Taxonomy (NCBI): domain Eukaryota; kingdom Viridiplantae; phylum Streptophyta; class Magnoliopsida; order Fabales; family Fabaceae; genus Lathyrus; species Lathyrus tuberosus. The sequence goes on from JALAZF010000103.1 coordinate 8,234,072, forward strand.
GATTGAGGCTGAAAAGAAATTGACTCCACTGTGGAGGTTTTATCTGTCTTGTAAAAAGCCTAAGATTGAGGCTAACTCTACTGAGGAAAATCATTATACAAAGCCTAAGAGGAGGCTAGTTGGGGAAATTCTTATATGAAGCCTAAGAGGAGGCTGGTTTCTACTGAGGATTATTGAAGTCAAGAGACAAGTCCCATATGTGTTGGGGAATCAACTCTTGCTGGGTATTGAAGAAGAGTTGAAATATCAGAGACCACGAGGTTCTGTTAGGATTTTATTGATGGTAAATTGTCCCTGTCTAGGTTTTTTAAGGTGAAGGTTAAAGATTGAGTTTGAAAACCTATGGAGGTTTTAACTCTGCTGGGGAGTAGTGTGTTGATGAAATGATCAGGGTTTCTTCATGTGCTTTTAGGAAACTTGAGGGTTTCTTTGAGATCCAAGAGGAGATGAGACTTTCCAAGTCTACTGGTATGCAAAGGTTGACTCATAGTTGGAGAATGATCTTTGTATGATGCCCAAGATGAGGCTGGGACTGTCCAAGTCTATTTATATGAAGCCCAAGAGGAGGCTTATGTTTTAAGGGATGAGAAACAACCTTAGAATGGTCTGATGTTCTGGAATTCTGACGCTCTAGAGGATTGAACTAGTAAAGATGACTAGGTTTTGTCCTATACCTGTAGGAGGTCTTCGGGTCTTTGTACTAAGCCCAAGAGGAGGCTGAGAAACTTCTAAGAAACCTGAGGGTCCTTGTACTAAGCCCAAGAGGAGGCTAGGGATACTTTTAGGAAGCCTGTGGGTCCAAGCCTAAGAAAAGTTCAAGAAAGATTTCACCGGGAATAAGTCTTTTCTTTGCAGAACAGTTCTAGGGTTTAAAGAAATTCAAAAGAGGCTTCACCGGGAATTAATCCTCTTTGGAGAAATGAATTTCTTGTACACATATATTTCTAAGTTAGGACAGTCTTGAGAAAAGTTTCACCGAGAATAATGCCTTTCTCTGTTCCATATTGTATAAGCCCAAGAGGAGGCAATACTGTATCTGGAATTTCCTATGGGGAACTAGTTTTGACTGTGTTGAAAGAGTAACCACTGGTTTGACCTAAATCTAGACCTAACTGCTGGGAAAAACTCTAAGCATGTATATACAAGCATATATAGATGAAATATATAAACAAGTATATATTGAAAAGATATTGGAACTTACAGTTGTGCAAGCCCAAGCATAGTAACCATAGCTGTATAGTTAGTTATTCAAGAAATTGAGGAAAGTTTTGATAAAAAATTTGAATTTGAATTTGAATCAAAGAGGAAAGTTGTTTTAAAAGGAAGTTTAGGGCTTATACTCAATGAAAGGCCCAGATGAATTCTTTTGAAAAGACGATGATCGCGTCGTAGTTTTGAAAATCACAAAAGGACTTATACAATGACTGAGGCCCAAATTATTGATTTTACAAAGAGGATGGGTCTTACACTCTAGTAGAGGCCCAAAATTTTATTTTTATACAAGAGATAGGGCTTACAACTCAAGGAGATACCCAGATGAAAAACAGTGATCGCACCGTTATTTTGAAAATCGTGTAGGGGCTTATACAATGACTGAGGCCCAAAAGAGTTTATGTGTGACAAGGGATGGGTCTTACACTCTATTAGAGGCCCAAAAGTGTTTAAAATGAAGGAAAATGGGACTTACAACCAAGGGAGGCCCAGATGAAAATTGTTTTGAAAATGGCGATCTCGCCAAGATTTTTAAAATCGTATCATGACTTATACAATGATTGAGGCCCAAAAAATGGTTTATTTACAAAGGGGTTGGGACTTACACTCTACAAAGAGGCCCAAAAGTGATTGAAAATAAGTTTTGAGGGTGAAATGAATTTAAACCCTAATTTAATTTAAATGCATTTTAATTTGAATAAAAATCAATTAAAATGATCAAAATTATCAAACATGTGTGAAAAACAAGTTGTGACCTTGGATTAATGTTTGAGAAATCATATTTCATCCATAGAATGATTTGAAAATCATTTGAATTTGAAAAATCAAGAGAAAATAATATTTTTAAATGCTTAAAACAAATAAAAATAAATTCTTTACAAAAATATTAAATATATAAAATGAATAATATTTTTGTGAAATTTTTGTTGAATAAAATATTTTAACATTTTTATGAATTTTAAAAAAAAGAATCAATTCAAAAACATAAAAATCCAGAGAGAATTTAATTTCTGAAATCATTTAATAAAATATCAAAATATTCAAATATTCAAAAATTTGAAAAAGGCGCCAAGAACACCTTCTTCTTCGTGCGAACCTCCATGATCAGATTTGCAAAACCTCTCATATCTCTCTGATTACTCAATGGTTTTAACTTTTGTAAACATGAAACTTGCTCGTTTTTGAACAATGATTTCAATGGTACCAATTAATTGCATTTATATTAAGTGTGGAGTGAGAAATCGGAAGATGAACTCAAGAACCCTAATTTCTGCAAGAACACTATGAAATCCTATACACGATTCATACATAGCAATTGATTGAGGGGAAACACTCTACATAAGTGCAGAAACATGTTTGTAACTTGAAAACACATTTATGATGCATGGATTATAGAGTTTGAGAGTGTCAGGCTTACCTCTTGCAGCTGGTGAATGAATTTGATGATGAAGATGTTACATATGTGTTGTGAGGACTTGGACAGCTTCACTATACCTTATGGAATGTGTTGAGATGTCTAGCCTTGATTGGAGATACTTGGATCACCTTGTGGTATCTCCACTGCAAGTAGGCCTCAAGTGGATTTTGAGGTCTATGATTCTGGTGTTCTAGATGATGTATGAGTGTTTGAATAACTTATATATGATATATTGGATGTGTTTAGATCATAAGCTATGGTGGAATTGCTCTCTAACTCAAAATTCGATGGTGACTTCCAAAATAAGGCATTTCTGGTTTTTTGAAAGAGATTTTGAGGAAAGCATCTGCTATGGTGCTTTTGTGTACTCAAACCACTAGTGCAAATATATAAAATTACACCCGATTTTTGTACATTTAACACCCGTTTCTGGAGGGTGTGAATTCAACGGGTGAGAAATGTCTGACACATTTACACCCGTTTTTAAACGGGTGTAAATTTGATGTTATATTACACTCTTTTTTTTTGGAAATCGGGTGTAAATTGTTACATATATACATTTATAGATGGTATATTACACCCTTTTTTTGTTTAAAACGAATGTATATATATTCAACTTTACACCTATTTTATAGAAAACGGGTCTAAATATGTAAATAATAGCATTTCAATCAAACAAATTTACACCCAATTTCTTTAAAATCGGATACAAAATGAGCAGTGATTACTATAGAGGGTGGCAAACTTACACCCTCTTTTCTTTAAATAGGGTGTAAAATTTACACCCGATTTTGTTGTTCATGTTGGCAATTTTACTCCCGATTTCATCATTGTTGTTGGCATTTTTAAATCCTGTATACTTTAATTAAATAGAATGTTTGTATTAGTTTCATAATTATGTTATATTTAATTAGATTTAGAACCTATTTTATTTAATCAAATATTTTGTATACCACTTAACATTCAATAAACAAAAAATACAACCAAAACAACCATCCTAACATCATGTATATATGTCTTATCAAATCATATTATCTAATAGCATAAAACAACCATCCTAACATCATTGTACATATATAAGTCTTATCAATCATATTATCTAATAGCATAAAGTCATACAACTAAAGCATATTAACAAAAACTATTTATATATAATTTTTCCTCCTTCGCTTTGGTTTTGGCAATATTTGTACGTCTTGTTTGTCCTCATGCTCTTTGTCCTCATGCTCTTCAGCCATTTGCATTTGCTCTTCAGCCTTTTGGTCTTCAACATTTTGATCTTCAATCATTTCCAAAAAACATTTAGCCCAGAGTTGTCGCACGTGATCAATCGTCTCTTTTTCATATGACGAAGTGTCGGTGAATATCTACAAGTTTACATATAATAAGTTAAAATACTACATGTTTTTCATTAAATACATGCAATACAACAATATTTTAACTTATCCTACCTCGTTGAATCTTTCAACAATAGAAGCTTCAACGATGTCAAACATAGTCTTCATGACGTAGCATCCACATGCCCATCCGTTATCTTGACGATGTGCCTACATATATATGAAATCTTAGTTATAATAAAGACACCATGAAGTGTGACACAGCAAAACATCCACCTTACATGCTACAATCCAATAAAAACACAATAAAATATTAGTTGTATATAACTATAAAACGTTACTGTTCCAGTTCAGAGACTCGGTGGTTGAACCGTTGAAACGCAAGGGTCGGAACCAGAGAATGTCGTCAACTACTAACGCAAAGAAACGACTTCTTCGTTAGCACTTAAACTTGTTTTTAGTATTTTAATTTTAGCAAATAATGTTTGCTAATTTTATGTAATATTATTACTTGCATTAATTAATTGATATATTAATATTATTATTAATTAATTTAGTTGAAAATGTGTAGTGCTTCAGGAAATTGAATTCAGAGTTGGCACGTAGAAAGAAACCTAGGCAGGTGTATGTTTCACAGATTACTGAGTCTGCTATAGTAACTGTTTTGGTTATGAATAGTCTGGGTCTATGTCTAGGCATTCAATACTCTATGATATTCATGTGATGAAAAAGAGTGTAATGTTATCATTTCTTCGTTTTGAAATTCTAAACTCCAGTTATGGAGAAATAAGTTGCATTTTATGTAACTCAATCAGTCTTAACTATAATCAATGTGTATATTCCTCTTGTAGATAATATGTCACCATTCTAATCCTATAGCCCTACTTCACCGATCATTCAACTAGCCAATGTTTCCTCAGTTTTCTTTTATATCTATATATATATATTGGGATATTTGTGCCTGAGCTTATATACATCTGTTACCTATTCAAACTATGAATTTAGTACTACAAATTCAGCAGAAATATGGGTAGTACAGAACATTAACCATTAACCATTAAATATGTGTGGTACAGGACATTAACCATTAAGTATGCAGCTATTGCAAAACACATTGCAGCAGAACTATGGGTAGTACAAAACAACTCACTTACCTTGACAATCTTCCAATTAGGCTTCTTACACTTAATTCCTCTTAATAGATGATATCCTTCTACAACTCTGATAAAAGAAATTGCAATAGAAGTAAGTTATAAATATAACGTTAAAAGGTACAAAAATTAAGTATAAATGAAATCTCTTAATTTAGGCTTCTTACCCCTCAAGTATGATCTTAATATTTTTCTTGGGAGGTTTGTTTAATGAACAAAACCAAAAGACATCATTATCTTTAGGACAAATTACAAACAGCTGCCAATGATTCCTATAGTTTCAAAACAAAAGTGTTAGAATCACTAAAATTCAAATATTACATAATAACATAATAATAATGTATAAAACCTTCAGCGCAGAAATTGTCTACAAAACTTACATAATTTGTATGCTTCTGAGATTCCCAAATTCGGCAAACAACTGACCATCTAGATGGTTCCGGCTCATGTTCCTGTATACGTAACATTTAATATCGATCAAATTTAGTAACAAGAAATAAGGAAAAAAAGACGACATGAGTTATTAGAACTTTGATCTTACAGGGTCAAAAGATGCTCTAGAGAACCAACAGATGTTGGGACATGACCGGAAAAATTATTGCAAGATAGGTCCCTGATACATAATATAAAGTTACATAATATTTAGCTTATATAATATTAATTTTTAGAACAATATGATCGAGGCGCTCCGAGTGCTTGCACACCAGTATCAATATAAAAATTAGTGGCGGAGCCAGAAAAATAATAAAGTCTGGGCAAGTTTTCACTAGCTCCGCCACTAGCTTCATAATTTTCTACCAAGACAGTACAATGCTAATTTCAAAGGAATCCCTTTCTCAGTCAATATTTTCATCCAAACACCCAATTTTCTAGATACAAAATCTCTTCCCATTTGAACTTGTTTTCTGAATCCCCTTCTCAGTCAACACTCCAACAGTTACCCAATTTCCAGAGAAATTATCCCCATTCACCAAATTCCTGAATACACACAATCGATAAACAAGGTCCATAATTTCCAGGATCGTGACTCACAGCAGAAACTGGGCTTAATCTTGATGAAGAACACTACTAATGCAGGGAATAAAACAACTAGTGTAGTGTGGTAATCAGTAATACATCGAAATTTAGTCCGAGAACATAGAAAAATGAAGCAGAATTCAAGGAATGAGTTTTTCACAGTATACACCGAAAGTTGAGCATTGATTGATATGAACATTCAGTACATATTATGTTAGTTCAGTATTAACCACTACTACTCAATAATCTTATAATATTTATGTTTATGAAAAACTGAATATATTTATTTGGTATACCTTATTTAAGTCTTACTACATATGAAAAAGGTAATCGATTATTACTTCTGTGAAATTTAGCAGTGGTGAGTGTTGTTCAATATCGGCAGTAGTGGCGCTATAGTTCTATAGTGCAGCAGAATGTGAACACCCGATATTGTTTTGTTGAACTCTAAAGTAAAAAATATTGTCAAATAGCAGTTATAGCACTATGAAAAGAAAATTGAACAAACAACTATTTTCTGTAATTCGTCGCTGACAAGACTACAGTGGTGCCATATGTGAAAAAAAATCAAACAAATATGAACCTGTAGGGGATGAGTAGTAGTCTTGAATAAAAGCTCACTTCCAGCAACATCATCCACATTCAGTCGTATCTTTTCTCTTCTCGACATTCTCTTCACAGTAGGATTGACAAAATCAGGAAAAGTGAATGGCACATTCAAAGAGTACTCACCATTGGAGCATTCTACTTTCTGAGAGACCAATGCATTTTAATTGATAAATTTGAACTCCACATCAACCTGTTCAAAACCACATTGAAAAACATAAACAAAATCATATTAAAAACTACCCACTAGATTAAACAAAAAGATACTATCCAAAATCCAAATATTCATCTCTCCTATAGTTAAAGTAAATATATTTGATTTAAGATAGCCTCCATTTTGAATTGAGGTAGCACTTTGGTTTTCATCCATAACTACCAGTTGAGTTGAATATGAATTTCTAGGAGCATTAACCTCAACACCTATAATTAAACCCTGTTAGCCAAATCATATCTGAAAAACACAAAACAGATAAACAAGAAGAAACCTAAAATTTTATAGTTAAAGTTCTTCACATTCAAAAGCTTGAATTAATATAAATAAAATAAAATAAATAAAAAAGGAATAGTTAGGTTTAAAAAAACAATAAAGACCATTGTGCATGTGTCAAAAGAAGAAAAATTAAAGTAAAACATTAACTATAACGTGATATGAATAAAAAAATTGGAGAAATTGGAAACTTCAAACAGTCGCGAAGAGAAATTAAGTACCTGGTGGCCGACGGGAATGACAAGATGGCAATCGCAGGAGCGACTACTGATAACGTAGTGGAGTCTCCAAGTACTAGAGATGGCGATCGAGGCGGTCGAGCCTGGGCAGTTGCCCTACCTGGCCGAGCGCTGGCTCCTCCAATAATAAAAATAATATTCTCACACTACTCGTCACATTCAATAGCTCTCATAATAATAGTAAATAATAAATCAACATTTAAGTAGATAAACAGGGCATTGATCTTATACAACCCTATTCATTTCAATGCAAGAAAAATATCATAAATGATTCGGCCATGGTTTTAAAGTGAAATACCTTTATTGATGTTATGTCCTAGGTTATTGTTTGCACGTAAAGGATCTATAATTTAGGTGTTTTGGAATTTGGAAACAAAATTTTTCTCTTGATTTTCAAAGTTATATTAACATTCTGTGAGCACTAAGTATTGGCTTTGGAAAACATTAATTAGAAACAATTTCTAACATCTTAGCACGAGGTATCAATTCACTATATAGAGAAGATTACCCATCATAGAGATGGACATACATTGTCAAAGTAACTAATTAATTAATAACCCACATCTATTTACATTACTTTCTTTTTCAACTATCTATCATATATGGTTTCTCACTTTTTTGGGTGTGATAATAATATCAGAGATTGAAAAGGCAAAGCTAGTGATTCACTTCATGAAATTAAAACACTAATATAATGCAAATGATTGTACATGATTATGTAATCAAATCAGCAATGAACTGCAAACATCATTGAGAATGGAGACTAATTGCATACACCAGTGAAAATACTGTAAAATTAGAAATGATAGCAAATAGGTTAGAATAGAAGTGACGCACAATTTAATCTCCAATGAAAATATTGGGTAAAAAAATCAAGGATAATAGAATAAGGATTTAAAGAAAAAAAGAAGAAAAAAAACTTTAAAGGAAAAAAAGAGTAAATGCTCATACCGTGTCGAGAGTGAGAGTTTGGCACCAGGAGTACAACCACATGTGCAGCAACAGAGAGGGGACACCGGTTCTGAGAGCATACAAATCAAGATCTAAATCGATAGAGAAATTGAGAGTGATTTCAAATTGAGTGTGAAATTGATTAAAGATTCTGATTGAAAAAGAGATTGAATCGTGGATCTTCAATCGAGGGAGGGATTCTTTGGATTTGATAAGCGATTCAGATTGAGAGGAAATTAAGAGAGGGATGGGATCCTAAATCGATAGAGAGAAAACATAACAGAAGTTTGAATTTCAATCCTTAAGCGCAGAAATTGAGAAGCGTTCCTATGTGTGACAATGGCCGTGCGATAATGGAGGTTTATACATCCGATGAGATGAAGGAAATGGAGCTCGGCAATGAGAGGAACGAGACGATGATTGAAACGATGAAATTACGATGATTGAAACGATGAAATGGAAACCACATTGATTTTATAGTGATTCAGATTAACCCAGAAAGCAGATTTGGATTTTGGATGATTAGGGTTTTCACTTTTAAGAACGATGATTGAAAGAGGATGAAAGAAACGATGAAATGGAGTTCGGCAATGAGATGAACTCGCGATGATTGAAAAGATGAAATTGCGAAGAATGAAACCCAGAAAAGGAACGATGAAATCGCGAAGATGAAACCCAGAAAAGAAACGATGAACAGAAACAAGAAATGGGTTTAGAGAGAAAAAGGGTTTAGAGGGAAATGGGTTTAGAGAGAAAAAGGGTTTAAGTTATTTCAGTAATTAAATTTAATATGTTGATATGTGTTTTTTTATTATTTTAGTTACAAAATATTAATTAATCAATTTACACCCATTAATTTATTTACTTCACTAAATATATCACTTAATAAAAGTTAGTTTGGTTTATTAATATGCTTAATGTTAATATTGAGAGTTATTAAATTAAATAATTATTTTTCAGTCAATCTTAATTTACACCTGTTTTTCCTATAACGGGAGTAATAGAGATATTGTTATAGCAATGATTTTAATTTATTATAATAATATTTTCAATTTACACCCTTTTTTTTAAATAGGGTGTCTATTGTCACGTACTGCTACTACAAATGACATTTTATTTACAAGTTTGCCACCGCGTTTATTATTTACACCCGTTTTCAGTATAATGGGTGTAAATTTTAAAATTATATTCGTCACTTTGCACTAGTGAAATGAGCACAAATGACCTCTATTTATAGTGTGTCAAGTTTTTTTTGGCATCAATAGTAAATGGTGGCTAGTACTTACCTCTGTCCATTGGTTTTCTAAAGGAATCTCAAGTCTTCTCTAGCCATTGACTTGGGTCAATCTTGTATGCCTATGGTCTTCTGTTGCAGGGATAAGGCTTGACTCATTCAGTTGTATTTGCCTCAGTTCATGCCGCTTTGATGCATCCATTTAATGCTCCATGGCAACTTTGAAGTTTTTGGTTTTTGCATCATTAGATATCACATGCATACATGATGATCTTTTGTCTTGGGAGACTTGTGGCTCAAAGATATTTTGCTTTGATCTGATCCTTAATGTTTCTAGAAGGATAACAAGACTTGTAATTGTACAAATTAGCCAATTCGAGCAAATGACCTATAATCTGTCTTGGGAAGAAATCAACTTTTGGTGCCATGTTCCAAGGGTTGTAACTTCCTGCTCAAATTGAATTTGGAGATGATCCGGTACTTGTTAGAAAGCCCTCATGACATAATTTAACTTTGATATCCAACATTGGTACTGGTTCAACTTGGATCAAGGTGAAAAATGGCCTCAAATTTGGTGAAAATCCAAGACAGATTTTGTCCAAAATTTTCACTAAGTGTTGGAAAAAATGGCCATTTCATGTTTTTGTGATTTTGATCAATCCATAACTCAAAATCCATGAGGATTTGGAATTTTTGTAGTTGAAAATTTTGAAGTATGTCATGTGAACTTTCATTTGAGCTTTGGATGGAAGAAAGAGGCCTTGTGGTTTGGGAGTTATGACCTTGCAAAGTTGGTACCAAATCACTTTTGTTCCATAACTTATAAAATTTTAAGTTTCCTATGGTTGCCCCTTTTTCAAGTAACCTCACTTTTATTGATTTTTCTTGATGGATGATGATCAAAACCATACATTAACATTGTTTTTGACTTAGGGGAGCCACATTTGTGAAAAAATTCAAAAAGTTAAACTTGATTTTGGGCAATAGTTGACTTTTTGTCAAATGAATTCCAAACTGTGTGATCTTCTATGTAATAAAGTTCTTGACCTAATTTAAACCTAATGGATAGATTCCATAGGTGTTTTAGGGTGTGTTGAATCATGTCCCAAGGTTTGGGAACATGTCTTGGTCCAAAGTCAAAGGTACAGTTGACTTTTTCTTCAAAACCCTAATGGTGGTCCAGATGAATTTGAAACTTGTGAATCAAGCTTCTTGGATCAATCCATTGTTGTAAATGGATCAATGTGGTGTATTTAAGGCCCTCAAATCATGTCTTGAGGTATTGGTTCATGTCTTGCCTCAAAAGTCAACTTAGGGGTGAATTAGGTCAAGAAACCCTAATTCCTGATTTTTGATGAATGCTTCCTCTGATGCTATTTTGACTTGATGATTGGGTTCATGAGGCCCCTTTGAGCATTTTGGATTATGTTTTGAAGTATTGGCTCATACCCAGATGAAAATTTTCATCTGGAGGCCCTGGTCGACCAAAACCCTAATTTGGTGACACTAACAATCTTGAGGCTTGATCCACTTGGAATGTTTCAATCTTGTGCTTGATTCTTGATGTGGGAGTCCTCTTGATCCTTCATAGATGCTTAAGAGGATAGACAAGTTGAAGATCATGTCAATTCTTGATTGATCCTTTGTTTGAGTGCTCTGAGAGGGCTCAAAACCCTAATTCTTGATTATAGTGAAAGCTCAACAATCCTTGAGGAGATTGATGAGGTTGGATGATACATCTATATTGTAGTAATGATCTTCATAATAAATGGGAAATATTGTGGTCAAAATTTAGGGTATGATAGATGCCCCTATTTAATCTTCTTGGACCCGAAGGTGTGAATGGTGAAGGTATTCGGACATTCAAGGCACAAGAGGATTAAATATCGAATACCCAAAATTTTGACTGTGGTTATGAATAGCAGTTTGCACATCCATCTTCTTTTGCTAAGTAATGTTACTTATAAAAGGGTAAAACTTCCCCTCGATCCTAGTCTTCAGCCACAGAACTGGTCTTAGTTTTCTTTTGAAAATAAACTTTCCCTCGATCCTGGTTTTCAGCCACGGAACTGGTCTCAGTTTCTTTTTGAAATAAACTTCCCCTCGATCCTGGTCTTCAGCCACGAAACTGGTCTCAGTTTATTTTGAAATAAACTTCCCCTCGATCATGGTCTTCAGCCACGGAACTGGTCTCAGTTTCTTCTTGTCGAGTTTCTTTCTTGACAAGGGACGCTATTTGTAGTGGTCTTTATCAAACTTTTCACCGAGTTTTACTGGGGAGACACCATTTGATGGAAAAAGTTTGAGGTCAGACTTGTTGGGGAAACCCATTAGTCTGAGCTGTAGAGGTGTGCAAATTTCTCTGTGGGAGATGTCATTTGTCGACTCTACTGGGAAAAATGAGTCTCTTGGGAGACCGTTTTTTGCTTGGTAAGGTTACATCATTCTTTCCTTCGAGACTTTTCTCGGAGAAATGTCATGTGATGTAATCCAATTTTGAGATGCTGATGACTTCATTGAAAGCAAGCTTTTTGGGGAGAAACCGCCGTATTGCCAAGAGTCTTCGGTTGAGAGGCTTTCTCTGGGGATTTTCCTTAATCCGGGAAAGCGAAAATATTATCTTCAATGGTGAAGAGTGATGTTCCAAATGTGTCTGTCAAACGTCTTTTTGCCTTTCAGAGGTTCAAGTTATCAAAGTGGTCGAGGACAGACTCCAATCCAGAAATAAACTGGGGAGAGATTGCTCAGACGATACATTTTCGGATGAGGAAAGAACTGACAACTTTATCGGTGAGAGGACTTTAACACTTGGGGATGAAAATGACCAGAGTGATATTAATGCGACATATATATGAATATGAATCAATTATGCATGATGTATGTATGTTTATGCTGACAAAACAGACACGACATGCAGACTGGTGAATGAACACGACTGGATACTCGGCCACTGTGGGGGATAAAAAGTATCATTGGTTCAGTAATAGTAATCCTTTCTTGCTTAGGAGGGGTAGACCCTACTGGGGGTGAAAGAACCATCAATTGGTCCTCAGAAGTAAGAACTCTGTCGGGGATATCAGACGGGTCATTACATCTGAAACAGTTGATCCTTTATTTAGGTGTACTGGTTTTACAAGGAATACTTTGATTCTGCATTTTGAGATTTAATCACTTCCGGAGAAGCCATTGATGTTCCTTTTTGTGTTCAGTAGTAAAAAAGAATTGTCATCTTTATTTTAAAAGTAGAATAAAATTTTACAAGTAAATTCATTTTTTGTTTCAAGAATCGTTGATCATATTAAAAATGTCATTCTGTAAAGCAAAATAAATGAGAATTGCAAGCAAAAGCACTAGGGCTCAAATTTTATTGATAGAAGGGTAATCAGCCAAACGCGTGATCTCATAGAGCATTACAAAGTTTAGAAAATGGTAATTTAAAGGGAAATGGGCTACATTGAAACATAACGACCGTTATCCTTCCACCAACTTTGAATTCTCGACATTCTGAGCTTCTGTCGAAGGTGACCTTGACTGAAGTTTTTTTTTTCGACGGATGGCGCCACCGCTGGGGATCTGAACTTTTTCAGACGTAGTTACTTGCCATAAATCCCTAATTTTTGCTTAGATTGCCTTTTGAGGTTTTCAATCCATCGGGGTGATTTTTGCTTATGTCTCTAATTTTTGCCTGGACCGCCCTTTCGGGTTTTCAATCCACCGAGACGTTTTTTTTATTTTTTTTATTTAGGCGAAGTATTTCTTGACTACATCAACATTCGTGGGGTAGGTAAACTCCTCTCCATCTATAGTTGCAAGTCTTAAGGCACCGCCTGAGAAGGCTTTCTTAACAACGTAAGGGCCATCATAATTCAGAGTCCATTTGCCCCTGGAATCAGTGAGAAATGATTGTATCTTCTTGAGCACAAGGTCTCCTTTTCTAAAGACACGAGGTCAGACCTTTTTGTCGAACACTTTCTTCATTCTTTGCTGATATAGCTGACCGTGACACAAAGCCGTCATTCTTTTTTCTTCGACCAAAACGCTAATTTGGTGACACTGGCGATCTTGAGGCTTAATCCACTTGGAATGTTGCAATCTTGTGTTTGATTCTTGATGTGGGAGTCCTCTTGATCCTTCATAGATGCTTGAGAGGCTAGACAAGTTAAAGATCATGTCAATTCTTGATTGATCCTTTGTCTGAGTGCTCTGAGAGGGCTCAAAACCCTAATTCTTTATTATAGTTAAAGCTCAACAATCCTTGAGGAGATTGATGAGGTTGGATGGTACATCCATATTGTAGTAATGATCTTCACAATAAATGGGAAATCTTGTGGTCAAAATTTGGGGTATGACACCTGCCACTTTGAAAGCTTATTTTTCAAATTCTCCAAAATGTGATACCCTTCTCCTAGGATTCTCTCCCACTTTAATACCCAAGAGTTTGAAAGGAACAACACCAATAAAGCAAGCTAGAAATGTTGAGGTTGCTCTCATAAAATCCTCCTACAAGTTGACTCCATAAATCTTGATTTTATTAAGATTCACACAAAGCCCATATGTTAACTCGAATCCTCGCAACCTCGGTATAATTGTCCAAAAATACTCCCAATTACCATCTCTAATCAAAACGGTATCATCGGCGAATTGAAGAATTTCAAAGTGAACCTCATCGTCGAACTTGAAACCAAGGAACTTTCTCAACCGAATAGAATTTTTCATTAACCCACTAATCCCTTCTGTAGCTAACAAGAATAAAAAGAGGAGAGATAGGGTCCTCTTGATGAAGCCCTCTGTCAACCTCAAAATCTGCAGTAGGACTATCGTTGATTAAAACTGGCATAGAGCTCTAAAAAATAAGCATATCCATCCACTTGAGCCATCTCCTACCAAAATGTATTCTTCCCATAAGTATTTTAAATACTCCCAAGGGACAGAGTCATACGCAGTTACAAAAATCCACTTTCACTAGAAGACATTGTCTCTTCATTCTAGAAGCAAAATCAATGATTTCATTAAGAGCTATAACTTCATCCATCATGAATCTTTCGGGAATGAAAGATGATTATTAAATGGATGGAAAATTTCCCACCACCTTTTCAACCTATTAGACAGAACCTTTGAAACAATTTGACACAGAGAGCCTATTAAACAAATAGGAATGTACTCCTCTAAACTTTGAAGGCTAGCAAACTTAGGTATCAGAGCAATGGATATTATTTTCATTGCTTTTGGGAGTATATTATTCCCATATAATTCATTTAGAAACCTCACCACCTCTTTCTTAATGATATCTCAATAGTTCTTGAAAATACTCATATTGTAACTATCAGGCCCGGGGATTTTTTTTTCACCATCAAAACTCCACACCACCTCTTTGATTTCTTCCAACAAAAAACGAGACTCTAAGAAAGATGAATCAGTACTCTAGATAGCACTGAATCGAACTCCATCAAGCTTTGGCCTCCTATAATCCTTTTAGATGAACCTCTTCTCAAAGAAGATTAAAGCTTCATACGTAATTTCCTCCACCTGGTAAATTCCCCCTTAATAGTATCCAATCCCACAATCGAGTTTCTTCTATACTTGTATTTCAAATATTTATGGAAGAACCTTGAATTCTTGTTCCCCCTCCTTAACCCACTTACACCTCGAATTCTGCTTAAGAATCTTCCCCTCTGTTGCATAGCATTCCACACTTTGCTCGAAGCTAACAAATGATCCTCCATCGACTTCTTACAGGCCTTCTCTTCTCTTGATGTAGCTAGAGCATCTAAATCACGAATCTTTTTAACAACATCCTCAACATGTAATTCTAAATACCCAAACACATTCATATTCCATAATTCCAGTTGCTCTTTTAGAAGTTTCAATTTCTCCGTAAGCACAAAAGACGTTTTACGTGTCACCTCAATAGAGTCCCATATTTATTTCACAAAAGAGTTAAAATTTGGATGCTCAATCCAACTATTGAAGAAATTAAATGACTTAGGCCCCTAATTGATCTCCTTACTTCTAATCCATATTGGTCTATGGTCAGCTAATTCCCTACACCCCACCTCTTGAGCCCCAATTTTCCAATTTACAATGAGATTTTTGGATAAGAGAAACCGATCAAGACGAATCATATCAGAACCATCAGTCTTATACCAAGCAAATTTACCTCCAGATAAAGGTAAATCTATAAGATCAAGGTTAACAACAAATTCCCCAAATTCTCTCATCTCCAATCTATTGATAGTCAGACCCATTTTCCCTTCTCCACCTTTTTTATTGCATTGAAGTCCCCGACTATACACCACTTTCCTACTTTAAACTTAGCCTTACAAGCCAACAACTCTTTCAAGAACACTCAATTTAGATTCTAAACTACAGGACGCATATACATTCACTAGATATATGTTAATCTCCTTCCAAACTACAAAGAACCCAATAAAATCCTCTCATACTAAATTGAATTTAAGTTCAAGCGTACCTGATTTCCACATAATTAATTATCCCCCGTCTCTTCTAATTGTCGCTTTTGGCGTCCATTCTGAAGGGAAATAACAATTTAAAATGCACACTACAACAAAAGTAAGTTATAACATCGCACCTTAGACAGCGCTTTAATACAAAAGCGCTGCTATAAGTTAAAAACAAGGAAACTATTCATTTAAAAAAATAAAAGCGCAAAAAAATATAAGACCTTAGACAGCGCTTTGGTCAAAAGCGCTTTATAAGGTCTTAAAAATTTTAAAAAAAAAATTAATGGAAAATATTAGACAGCGCTTTAGTTAAAAGCGCTTTCTAAGGTCTTATAAATTTAAAAAAAATATAAGACCTTAGACAGCGCTTCGGTCAAAAGCGCTTTCTAAAGTTTTATTAATTTAAAAAAAAAAAATTAAAGGAAAATATTAGATAGCGCTTTCCTTAAAAGCGCTTTCTAAGGTCTTAAAAATTAAAAAAAAAAAAAAATCAAAAGCGCTGTCTAAGGCCAACCTTAGAAAGCGCTTTTAAAAGCGCTGTCTAAGGTCTAATTAAATTAAAATATATGAATAGTCAGTATTCATTTTTATATTTCCGCTCTTTCTTCTCCCCTGCATGCGAACTGAGCTCAAAACCCTTGCGAACTCAAACCTTCACCGTCAATCGTCCTCCACCGTGCCGTCGTTCGTTGTTGCCGTCGTTGCATTGTCGTCCGTCCGTTGCCGTCGTTGTATTGCCGTCCGTTGCGAACTCATTGCCGTCGTTCGTTTCTGCTCTTTGTAACTGATACATTTCGTTCTTGCATTGTCGTTGTTACCGTTGTTAAAGGTACGTCGTTGTTGTGAAGAATAGGGTTTTGTTGCTTTACATTGTTGTTGTAGGGTTTTGTAGCTTTACAATGTTGTAGTGAATGAGTATGTTTGATGAGTTTTGTTAATGAAGTTATGTTGGACTGTTTTATTAATGAAGTTTTGTAGTGAATGAGTATGTTTGAAGTTTTGTTAATGAAGTTTTGTAGTGAATGAGTATGTTTGATGAGTTTGTTAATGAGTTTTGTTAATGAAGTTTTGTTAATGAAGTTTTGTAGTGAATGTGTATATTTGATGAGTATGTTTGATGAGTTTGTTAATGAGTTTTGTTAATGAAGTTTTGTTAATGAAGTTTTGTAGTGAATGTGTATGTTTGATGAGTATGTTTGATGAGTTTTGTTAATGAAGTTATTGTTTAGGTCAAAATTAGTTGGACTGTTGTTGGAATTTAAATTGTTAACATGCTAGTTTAGGTTAGTTTTCTGTAGGTGATATCTTTGATCAGTTTGACTTATGAACCAATAGCTGCTGCAAGTCTTGGTAATCAATGGCATACTTTGCATATCTTTTTTATATGTGTTATATTAAGATGATAACAAATTGCAGTATTTAGTTGAAATAAATTTTGCATGGTTTAAAGTATTGTGCTAAATTTCATATTATTTTGTTTGTGTCGTGTATTGACCACCAAATAGTATATAGAAGTATTTGGAAGAGCTTATTTGGGCTTATCTAAAAGCAATAGCATAAGTGTTTGGAAGAACTTATTGAAAGTAACTTAAAATGTGTCCTGTTTTTATCTTATTTTAATAAATTCTTCTAGATAACTTATTGGCATATGTTGTTTTCAGTTTATCCAGAGTATACCCTTATTCACTCTTCGATTGTAGAAGCAACTTGTATTTAAGCTTCTATACGATAAACACTTATCAAATAAGCAGTTAGCTAAGCTGTATATCCAAACACCCAAAAAAAGTTGTGATGTTCTACTCGTGTCTCAACGTGCATCAAACATGCCTACAATTTTTTTTATCATACTGTTTGATGGAGATTTAATGCCAAACAGTGGTAGGAGGAGCAGAGTAATGGGTGCAGTTTTGATTTCTCAGGGAAGGATGTGAAAGTCTTTGTGCCTGGACCGAGAAAATGCTGACGAGACCTTATTGGAATTTTATTTATTTTTTGTTTTATAGAGCCTTGTGGCAAAACTCACACAGACTAAGTGTAGAGAAGAGGGGTATCGTGGGTTCAAATCTAAAATATCCCTGTAGCTTTTTACTATTTAAGCCGTACTTACAAGATGCTGTATTGGAATTTTAGTTGCTGATAAGATATGAGAAAATAGCAGAAGTAAAAGAAAGCTGAAGAGAAAAAATTCTTAATTATCTAATTTTGGTATTTGTGAATTCTGAATGAACTGTATGAATCTGATTACACAACATGTTTGTTTTTAGAGTAAGTGAAGGTTTGATCTGTAGCTGCCAGTCTGCTATAACTGTCAGATTCTGTTGAAACCGAATATCAACCTACAACTGAAAACTAAACACAGAAATACACTGTGTGGCTGGTGTGAGCCTGCTGATTCACAATCTTTAATAACAGATGAAAATAACATGCAAATATATACTTCTAATATTTGAGAAGACTAGATTAGCAAACTGTTTCCCCCTAATGCAGGTCAGGTTCATCGGGCAAGATTGAAGGGACAAGAGGTTGTTGTTAAAGTGCAAATGCCTGATCTCAAGGATCTTTTTGATATTGATCTAAAAAATCTGAGGGTCAGTGTTATAGTTTATAAGTCTTTCCATATAAACCTTATGCTCATAGTTATGTCTGCAATTGTAATATTACTGTCTGATAATTCTTTAATTTCCAAATGCTGGTCTCAAGGATACTTTTATCTTGCATACATGATTTTTCTTGTCTGCATAGCTAGGCACAGACATTTCATTCTATTCTTTGAGAGAGAATTTTGGTACACGGATCTCCATCTTTTGAAGATTCTATACCAGTGTATATAATGCCAATACTTCATCCTTTCTTTAACTCCAGGTTATTGCTGAATATCTTCAAAAAATTGATCCAAAGTCGGATGGTGCAAAGAGGGATTGGGTTGCTATTTATGATGAATGTGCCTCTGTCTTATATCAGGTGATAATATTTTGGCAAGTTGCTTCTATTTTAGGCTAATTTGCATTACTGACGGAAATCGTTTGTCTAATTCTGCTGAAGAGAAATCCAATAATAGCTACCTATGTCCCTATATAAGACTCTCTTGTAAAATATTTACTCTTTTTATAAGACCTCTTCAAGTTACAAGATGTATTAATTATTTTTTCACATAAATCACCATAATTAAACAGGGAGACAAAGGTTGTAAGACGGTATAGAAACACTATTTGTTTAGAGTTTGGGTGCATGGGGTGGGCAATGAAGCTGACTATTGCTCTATGGAGTTGTATGTGACTTCTTCTCTAACATAGATCCTAGTAATTGGAGTTATAAGAAAACGAGGTGTTAAAAACCCAGAAAAATAAAGCAAAAAATTAACTTACATTATTCACCAGTCTTTGCTGAAGTTTTGGTTCTTAATTTCTAGTTTCTACTGTTTTGAATCTCATTCTTGGTTTGAGATGACATATGCACGTGTTCTCCGCACATCCTCAAATTATCTCTGATTTTATTGCTGCAACATAAATTAATAATTTTCAGGAGATTGATTACACTAAGGAGGCTGCTCATGTCTAATGAAATAGTTAAAACTAAATCAAACTATGTTATATTATTATGTAGTACTTTGAAGAATGCAAGTGTGCTCATTACTCAATTTCTCAATTGGATGAAATTAAAGAGGATTGGTGTCAATACATTATGGAGCTCGGAATTTTACAAGGTATAATATTGTACTCTTACTTTAATTGATGAGAATTTAAATATGTGTAACTTTGTTTATGTATTCTTTTAATTGAATTACAATCTTTGTGTTTTCAAGACCTATAATGTAGATTTGAAGCAATGCTTTGGTTGGATGCAAAAGTACTAATATAAGTAATATGTGCATTTGTAGAAAAAATGTAATGATTTGTAATTAAAAATAGGTGTATATATAATTTTGGTTTGTAATTTTAAATATATATATTGGTTTGAATTGCCAATTGTTTTGGATATATAATTTTGGTGTAAATTGGTACATTTAAATAGGATAAATTGAATTGATTTGAATCTCCAAATTGTGGTATTTTTCTGAAAAAAATTGCTGGTTGAAAAACAGGTCAAATTCTGGTTGAAAAAACCTGGTAAAAATTGTGGTTTAAAAAAATTTACATAAAATTTTTCGTATACCTTAGACAGCGCTTTTGGTGAAAGCGATGTCTAAGGTGGGGATTAGAAAGCGCTTTTGACAAAAGCGCTGTCTAAGGTGGACCTTAGAAAGCGCTTTTACCAAAAGCGCTGTCTAAGGTATACCTAAAAAAGTTCAAAAAGGTTGACCTTAGACAGCGCTTTTGGAGAAAGCGCTGTCTAAGGTATACCAAAAAAATGTCAAAAAAGGTACGGCTTAGACAGCGCTTTTGCTGAAAGCGTTGTCTAAGGTATACCAAAAAAATGTCAAAAAAGGTAAGGCTTAGAAAGCGCTTTTCCCAAAAGCGCTGTCTAAGGTATACCTTATAATGTCAAAAAGCGTTGTCTAAAGGTACCATAGACAGCGCTTTTCATTAAATATACCCCCCTTTAGACAGCGTTTTTGGTATTACCCAAAGCGCTGTCTAAACCTATAGCAGCGCAGGTTTAGACAGCGCTTAAAAGCGCTGTCTAAGGGCAAAAAAAGCGATGTCTAAGGTCTTATCTGTTGTAGTGGCATAAGTAAATAAAAAATTTCCATTTAGGTAATCCTTAGGAATGATGCATGATCAATGATGGAAAAATTACCTCTTGTAGTGATTAACAACTTTCATCCAGATATGGATGAATGATCACGAGCATTGATTGAAGAACAATGTCTCTACTTAGTCCATACTAATTGAGTGCCTTCAATCTCAATACTAGCTGCTACAAATGAAGACTTTGAGTGTGTGTGTGTGTGTGTGTGAGAGAGAGAGAGAGAGAGGAGACATTACGGCAGGGTTTCACAAACCTACTTTTATCAAGTGTAAAAGCTTCTACTCAAGGGTTTTATTTATAGAACCACTTGTGTGGGCAATAAGCTAAAAAAGCTCATCTTAAGTGCACCACATATATGATAATAATATTATATTATTATAATAACTATTATTATAATAAACACACTTTTATTATTATTATTATATATAATAATTATTATTATTACTTATTATTATATTATACGGTGTTCCATATTCCACTTAAGTACATTGTTCCTTACGGTGTTCAATAATTCTCTCAAGTACATCATACCTTACAATGTTCCTTATTTATTCTATCTCTCATCAATATGACATTATGTATGTGATCTTATAGGTTCTCGTGACGTTGGCAATTATATGAAATCAGACATTGAATATAATAAACAGTGAACGGTATCTAGCAATACATCATTGCTACCCAAGTCACAAAAATGCCATGTGATCTGACAAAACATTTCCTTGATAATGTTTGTGTGTACAGTTACCCTTTTGCCCTCATGTTTATATTGAACATAAGACATAGACCGTGTCACCATTTTCCAGTTCAATATTGGGCCTTTAGACATTTATCCTATTATGCAAGATGGGAAAATTCCATCTAGGTCACTCATGTCCCTTCATCATGATTTGTGGAGTACCCATCAATTGTCTTTATGGTCATCCAGTTACGAACAACGTTTGATCAATAATAAAGTACTCGACTCCATATCTAGGGTCCATATTGGTTTTAGGCCGAAGGGTGGTATACACCATTATCACTATGAGAATAACTTATGACACTTTGCATAACATTCTATGTAGTATTCTCATAGTGGGTCAATCTGTTATAAGTATTACTCCTAATATTCATACCTATGTTAAGACTTGATAACACTTTATCCATGATCCATGAGATGTGATTACCCGTCTATCCACATACTAGTCTCAATTTTTTGATGCTATCCCACTTCATAATAAAGCTCGAATATAGATACTTTAAGAATAATGTCCTTATGTTTAATGAGATCTCATGATTAAGTCGCACTTAACATGTGATTAAACATACTAGCTATTCTAGGGAATTTATTATTTTGGAAAAACAAGCATAATAAAGAAATATCTTTTAATTATTAATAAATAATTTGATACAATTACCAAGTTCTAAAAAAAACTATTGGCCTTTAAGACTTACACCAACACATTCATCATCTCATCCACCCCATAACGACCACACAGTTTCATCATCCATATGCTGCAATTTTGTCTCTTGAAGAAAACATCAAACTGATCCTTCTTAATTAGCTTTCTAATCCCCTCCTTCTTCAAGGAACTTCCTGCCCCAGTTATATTGAGATATAAATAATTCATTGGGATCATTCACTTTTGGCTCCTTTAGAACTTTCCCTTATTCTTCTCTAGCTTGTATACATCTAATAGCTTCTAAATGCGATTCAACTCCATCCCCTACATTTTACCCTAAAGCCTAAACTTTTCCCAATTTTGCAAAGCTAAGTTCTCCTTATTGATATCCCAAAATATCTTATTTTATTGCACTACATTATCATCAGAGATTCCTCACAACATAACGCAATTCCTCCCAAGCATATAGCTGAAAAAGAATTAAGTTGACACTGAAGGCTGACTACTATTCCCCAAATATTTTGGAGGTCTTTATGAGGAAAAACATGATGGCTTTAAAGTCCCCTCCTCCTGAAACTTTCCTTTTTTCACCATTTGATTCTTCTGGGCCTTAATTGGTTTCTTAACAAAAGGCCTAACAACTTTCTTACTCGACATAAGAAGTTTTTTTTATGGCCCACAATCCTAACCAAATTATCACCAAAACTTATTTCTTTAACCAAACTAGACGCATCTTGTAACTCCACTAAATTTTTTGAATTTCCTTATTGGAAACTACACTCTTGAAACCAACACCACTACTTTTTCTTGCCTTTCTTGCTTCCATGTGTTCGCTAATATACTTATCTATAGCAACTACACAATTTTTTTGCGTATACTCTACACCTGGCTCTACCTCCAAACTTACGCGTTGCCTATCCTCAACTCTCCGTCGATTCTATCTATTCACCTTTACTCCCTTCAACTTATGGAACACAACCAAATCACCATTATCAAGGTGACTTTTTGTTGTCTCTGTCCCTCCAGTTTCCTGTAACCTTTTTGCAAGATCTGACACCTCTTTCCTAGGATGTGAAACGTCAAAATCAGTTTCTAAATCGTAAGTTGATCTAGCTTATCTGTCTACATCAAAATTATCATCCTCTACAAGATCATCAAAAAAATCTCCAGAACCTGATGGCTCCTCTTTCCAATTTGGTGCTACTAGGAAAACTATTCTTAGAGGACCATAAGAATCTTCCACCACTTTAATGTTAAACACCACACCATTGATCTTACATTGAGCGCTTCATTCAAGACACTGGTACATCTTGTTCTCAATAGTAATATGGCAACATCCACTTTTTCCCGCAATCTAGTTTCGTCAACAACACACATGAAATTACACATTGGTTTGGAAATGAATTCGGAAAATTTAGTGTTTCGTGCATGATAAGGAACTCCGTATATTAGTAACCAAGTAACTCTCTCCTTGTCCACCTCAAACAACTTCCAAAGTATAATTTCCCTAAACCATTGACTAATCCACTCCTTCCTAAAATCAAGCAACTCATTGATATCCCCCTCCTCCTTTTCTTACAATAAACATAACTTATCTCCCATAGGAGTAACTTTCACCGCAAAATATACTTCTTTATCTAAGATAGTTTGGATGTTATAGGACATAACCAAATTTACCACTTCAACTATCCATGCCTTGTTGAATCTGAGTAAGGCTTTTTCATCTTCTTCGGTGTTTAACGTGAGATGTGTAACACCCTAGATTGCTTTCAGGATTATCGACTGACCTTGCAAAGTAACATGGGTCTTTTCAGCATGTTTTATCCTCACTCACATGGTTTCCAGGAAACTTCCCAAAAGGTCACCCATCCAAATAGTATTCCAAGTCAAGCACGTTTAACTATGGAGTTCTTATTTGTTATGCTACCAAAAACAAGGCAGACTGCTTCCAGGATTACCGACTGACCCCACAGACCAACACGATTCTTTTCAGCATATTTTGTCCTCACTCACAAGTTTTTCGGTAAAGTTCCTCAAAGTTCACCCATTCAAATACTACTCTATATCAAGCACGCTTAACTATGGAGTTCTTATTTGTTAGACTACTGAAAAGAAGATGTATCTTAATGGTATATGTAGTATCAATCAATCCTTATAAGTTTTCCTTCAATCATGCAGTCATATACCTGCACAGCCTCAACATCTCTCTCATTCTGATGTGAATTCGGGCGAGACCACGCACCGCCCTCTTCGGCCTCGGGTGATACAACCACTCCCTGCCCTCTTCGACCTCGAGTGTTATAAAATGCATAACCCCTTTCCTGAATGAACCTCTAAATCCATTAAGAGGTTGATTTGATTTAGAGGTGTGGTTCCCTTATGTATGCACCTTATCTTGCCTAAGAGCTTGCACATAAGTGTTAGCTCCTCTGAATCCTAACTTCATTACTTTCCCTTCCTTCTTCCTTTGATCAAAGCTGAGACTTGATTCATTCTTCTAGTTCGCACCATCTTCGTCCTTTCTTTCTCTTTCATTGGTAGTGTTACTCTGATGCCTTGGGAACCTTGGGGGTTCACAAATAGCTTTTGATTCCTTATGAATATGTTATCCAGCTTTGTCGCCATCAATCTCTCGTCTTTTACGTTGAAAAATCTGACGAACATATACCTTTTCCCTCCTAACATTTCTCTTCACTGGAATGATGACCTCATAAAGATCGCCATATCCTTTGAATTCATTGTACATTTTCTTCGCCCTCAACTTCTCTAAAAATGATGTAAAAAAGAATGTTGTCCCAGGCTCTCTTCCACCTTGGCTTTACTTGGTTCTACTCCAATGTACTTCCCATTAATAACTATTCCCCTATTGATGTTGTTGATCGATCAATGAAGAGGGAATTCTATTGAACATGTGTTATTAGTTGAGTTGGATGTCTTTGAGTTCGGTACTTGATAAATGTGTGAAACTTTATTTTTTTTATTTTTATAAATGCATGATTATTTTAATTTGGATATTGTCAAATTATTACAAGGGTCATGCTAATCAAGAATTCCAAATAAAGAAAATATGTTATATTCAGTTCATTAAATACACACAATATTTTTTAAAAAAGTTGATTATTTCTATTTTCAGTGCATTAAATACATATATATTTAAAAAAAAACATGTCTTTTTAATTTTTTAAATAATGTTCAACTTATCATTTTAATCTCTTAACCAGTGTTTCAGAAACACTTCTTAGCATTTTCCTTACTACAATAAAGTTTAAGACAACAGTTTTTATTATTGGTATTTTATTAGATATCATGCATGATTATTTTTCATATATTTATAAAAATTAAATTTAATTATGCATGATTATTTTTGGACACATCTTGTTCGGAATGATTCTTTCAAAGTGCATAATAAATTTGTAACTATAAACATAGACGAAAGAAAGATCAATTCCAATAAGATGCATCCAGAAACATTTAGCCAGGATTAAAATTAAATTTTTATAAAATGTTTGAGATTAGTATGTAAGAATCTCCTATTAATAAAAATAAATGAATCTAAGATTGATTTGTGGATGAGACATGTTTGACTAGTTCTACTTGTAAGATTCTCTTGTAACTAGAATAGGTATAATAAAATTAAATTAAATTAACATAACTTAATATTGATACAATAAACGTGAGCTATAAAACTAGATTTACTATTTATATTGTAAAAAAACACCAAAATTTCCACAAATATATATATATATATATATATATATATATATATATATATATATATATATATATATATATATATATATATATATATATATATAAGATCAAATTTGACACGTTGAATTTAAAAATTACAACACTCACATACATCATACAAAGTACAATATTATGAGAAAATCAAAATAGTATAATGAGAAAGATTACATAGATAAGATAATTACGTATATATATTGATAAAAAGATATGTAATAATAATGAATATTGCTAGCTATTGTGTAACAGCTATGCTAACTTCTTCAAATTTTTTATTTGATTCTACTGGGATGACTAATTCAAAAGGAAAATTAATTGAATGATAGAGGCATGTCTCATGATAAAAGTAACCAAAATGGTTTTGCAATTGCAAAGACATTTTCTTTGCTCCTATAACCGTGTGGAAGTTTCTACCCTTATCCCAAACTCAAAATTTTCTACTCCCACTATGTCCCACACCCTTATTTTTTGTCTTTATACCTAAGACTTTATACACTTATGCATACATTATATATACTCAATACACTTGAAAAGTTTTAAAAAGTAAAAAGATACATGAATTCAACTAATTCAATGGTAGATTTCCCTCCTCCGGGTTTTCGTTTCTTCCCAACTGAAGAAGAGCTTGTTAGTTTTTACCTAAAGAACAAGCTACAAGGAGAAAAAAGTAATGCTTTTGATAGGGTTATTCCGGTCATTGACATCAATGGCGTAGAGCCATGGAATCTCCCAAGTAAGTATATTAGTTTTCAAGATTCAAATCCTAAATCTTCTTAGTAGTATTCAAACCCTAGACCAGCAGTTTACGGTCATTTAACTCAACCACTAGCATATATCAGTTGAACTAGTATGTTGCCCAAAGTGATTATCTTTTTGTTTTTCTTTTTTACAGCTCTTGCGGGAGAGCTTTGCCGCGAAGACAAAGAGCAATGGTTTTTCTTTTCGCCGGGGCAAGAGAGAGAAGCTAGAGGAGGGAGACCTAATAGAACTACTGGTTGTGGTTATTGGAAGGCCACAGGTTCTCCTGGTTATGTTTATTCTTCTGATAACAAAGTTATTGGAGTGAAGAAAACAATGGTGTTCTATAGAGGGAAAGCTCCCAGTGGAAGGAAAACAAAATGGAAGATGAATGAATACAGAGCCATTCAAATGTGTAACCAATCCAACACAGCCACACCTCAGGTATATTACATCATTCTATCATCATCATCATCATGTGATAATACACATGGCACATAAAAAATGCTTTTTAAATCAAGTAAGAAATATTTAATTACTATTTTATTTATTTTTAATTATTTAATTCAAATGTATATTTATATTAAAACACTTTTCTAAATTAAAAAATGATAATTTTTTATGGTTAATTTTACTCGATTATTTGAATGCAGTGATAGAATCTCTTTGTTGATATTAATCGAATGGTTTTGATGTTTACAGCTAAGGAGAGAATTCAGTGTGTGTCGAGTATATGTGATATCGGGAAGCTTTCGAGCATTTGATAGACGTCCCTTAGAGAATGAAAGAAATGATCGATTTAAGGTAAATAGGATTGATCAAAATCCATTTATCGCCACGTGTACTAATCAAAATGCAAGAATGGATCATGCATCAAGTTCATTTGAAAATTCTCAATTAGGGGGACTCCAAAGTGTTTATGCTCCAGAGGTTGCAGGAGGTTCAAATAGCAGTAATTGGAATGTATATAACAATGGTGATAATGGTGATGAGGTTCAAATCCAAGAACCACTATGGGAATGGGAATGTGAACATTTTAGTTGGACTTAATTCTAGCTCAAGCAAGATCCATCAAGTATAAACAGTAGATTACTTCTAATTGTAATTCTTTCATTTTTTTCCCTTGATTAAATGTATTTTTAATTTACTGAATAAATCAAATTTTATTTTTATTTCTATTTTTATTTTCGATTTACTTTTTAGAATAACATGAAATTTGTAAGTAGGGTCAACCCAAAGCGTTTTAAAGCATAATTTGGTTTAGATTATTTTAAAATAATATTTAATTTAATTAAATCAATTATAAAATTTAATTATAAAAAAAGAAAAATTATAAAATTTAACTAGTTCCATTAAAATAAAGTCAAAATTATAAATAGATATTATAATTTACTTAAAATTTGGGAATTTGTCACAGTGAGATTTGAACACGTGTGCAAGATCTTAGACTTTAAGAACTTTTATCAATTGGCTACCTAATTAGTACATATCATAAAACCTTAAGATCTTAGACTTTAAGAACTTTTATCAATTGGCTACCAAATCTGATGGTACATATCATAAAATCTTTATTTATAATATAAAAATTGAGTTGTTATTTTTAAGCGTTTGAGAATTTCTTTATCTCGGGTTGAAAAATATCATATAGAAAGTCAAAAATATCTTTTAGATTTTGGATAATGTTTTTCAAAAAATATTTTATGCACACAATTTTATTCATTTTTGAGTACACCTTAATTTTATGACTTAATTTATTTTAGAAAATATTTTTGAAATATTTTCAAAAATACATTTCTGAAATTCACAAAAACACTTTGATTCTATAAGGTGTTGATGAAATTTGCTCAATGAACCATGTTGAATATAAATGTTTTTGTGAATTCCATAAATGTATTTTCGAAAATACATTTTCGAAATAATTTAAGTCAGAAAATTGGAGCTTAACTCAAACACAAATGAGTTGCGTGTGCATGAAATGCGTCAGGAGATGAATATTTGAAATCTAAAGAGTATTTTTTGACTTTTCACGATGTGCTTTAGTAAATTATAAGATGCATTAAGAAATTCTTTTATTCTAAACTAGTGGAATATCTGTGCGGACGTACGTATACAGATACTGATGCAGTACGCGCTTTGTCTTCAGACGTAGTACAAAAACAAATAATGAAAGCATGAATAAAGAAAAAAATATTGTATAATCACGACATGGTTTAAAAGAATTTATTAAAAGTATATTTTAAATAATTTTTGAATTTTGAATCAATAGTAAATTTATTTCTATTATTATTCAATATTTTGATCTTTAAATTCATGATTAGTAACTTCATGTTTCCGTTGTAAATTTGGTACACGCATTTTTCTCAAAATATAATAAAAATAAAATAAAAAAATTCAATTGTTCAACCAAAAAAGTTTATTATTTTTAAAAGAGATAATAAATCTGTGCCTATAATTATTTTACTATATAAAAATATTTGAACCAACAATGAACTTTTCCCATTATTATTTAATATTTTGATCAGTAACTTTATATTCCCGTTAAAATTAATTTATTTTCGTGTTTTTAAAAAAGATAAGTTATGATTTGATTAAAATTTGTTTTCTATAATTAGTATGCGCATTTGTTTTCAAAATATAATAAAGTTGTTCTCATTTATAACAATAATATTTTTTCTATTAATCTTTTCAAATGTTTGAAAAAATATCGATAAATTTATATAATTCAATATTTGGAACAATTAAAGTTTATCCTCTATATATAAATAATTTAATCAACAATGTATTTTTTCCATATATAAATATTGTCTTTGTTTTGACATTACTTATATATTTGAATCTATATACAAATATTTTAATCAACAATATATTTTTGTCTATAAGTAAATATTATTTTGTTCAATGACGGACACTTTTACTTATATTTTATAATTTATTTTAATTGAAAATTTGTGATTTCTTTAAACAAAAAAATTATTATTATTATTTTTTAAAATATTGTATTTTAAATTAAAAATATTATTAAAAAAATACACTTATTGGATGTTGTGGAGGAAAAAGTTAGATAAAAAAAGTATAAACTATGCAGTAGATAAAGTAGAATTATGACAATCACTTATGACAGTCACTTTTAGAGCTAACAGTTCGTGGATTCTTAAAGCAATCATGGCCAGTCGTGAAGATATCCACATATATCAGAATACCTGGGAAAGTATGAAACAGAACGAGTTCTCCATTAGGAACCTATATGCAGAACATATGAAGACGGGTGAAAAAACTTGTTGGAGACACCTGATTCAGAAAAACCATGCAAGGCCAAAAGCAGTTCTCTATCTTTGGTTGGCATGCCATGGAAGGTTGATGACTAAAGCAAGGCTAAGAAAGTTTGAAATCCTGCAAGATGATGTTTGCGAATTATGCAGGGAAAATGTAGAGACAATGAATCACCTGTTATTTTCCTGTAGAACTACAAAAGATATCTGGAAACAAGTGTTAGATTGGTTGAATATTACTCATGAACCACAACAATGGGAAGAAGAATCGAAGTGGTTAGTGACAAACGTAAGAGGCAAAGAGACAAAGGCAGGACTTCGATCTGAAAACCGTCGTTGCTGAGACGGTTTATGGTATTTGGATCTATAGAAATGCTGCAATTTTTCACAAGGCAGAGGATTACAATAGCATCACGAAAAATATCATATACAATACAATACATAGATGTTGGATGAGTCAGAAATATAGGAAGTACCTAGCAAGTCTTATGACTTAAGTTCTTTTTTTATTCTAGTTTTCACATGTTATCTAGTTTTGGTTGTGATCATTTGATGTAATATGACTCTATTCATATTGGAATATACTATCTTTTATTTCCAAAAAAAAAATAGAGTAATTTAGTATTATTATGGTGGACAGTGTCAACCGAAGTACAGTAATATTTTTTGTCCCTCCCAATTTATGTATATATTGATTTTATGGTAAAAATTTTAATTAAAATCAAAAGATATGGACTAAAAGGTAGAGTAATATTTGACCATAAATTAAAATTTTAATACAATTTATTATTTTAAATGTGTTACATTATTTGTAATTTTAAAAATTTTATAAAATATTTTTTAGATCTATTTCATGTATTTATTGTTTTAATGGTAGAAATTTCAATTAATATAAAAAGATATGGATTAAAAAAGTAGAGCAACATCTTATCATACATTTATTATTTAATGCTATTGTATCAAATTTAAATTAAAAATAAGCATCTCATAAAATTGATTAAAATGATCATCAATATATTTAGTATTTCATTTAATCCTCTTCAACTTTACAAGAAAAATACACTTTCGATTTTTAATATTAGTAATTACTACAGAGTAAGATTAACTACATATACACACAATCTTTTAAATTTTAATAATTGAATAGAATTTTTGAAATTATTCTAAAAAATATGTTGTACATAAGAATTAAACGTGATTTAAGTAAGGATAATACTAAAAAAATCTGAAACATTGAACAAACTAATGTTACTTAATAAAACTTGATATATTATATAATATATATATCCAAATATATACATATATATATATATGTATGTGTGTGTGTCTGAAGTCCCTATAAATATGTAAACTTTCAAGTTTAGTCCTTCCAAAAATTTTCTTCAAACAATGGTCCCTAAAAAGTTTTCTGTCACCAAAAATGGTCCCTTCCATTAGTTTCCTCTAACGGAGGCTTGTGTGGCTTGCCACGGGTGTCCTTATCATGGCCACGTCAATTTGATTTGGAATAATTTTTTTTTGTCATAAATAGTAGATCCAAATTGAGTGAATCCTAATCCTTTTTGTTCACTGTTTTCCTCCATAACACGAGATTCCTGCAAGTGTTCACATTCAACCATTGCCATTTGTTCCTCTTCTTATTCGTCTCCCTCCTCCATCTCTGACATATGTCGTCTTCATCAAGGTTAAGCAAGGTAGTGTCGTACTATTCGACGAGTGTGAAAAACTGTGGAGTGAAAAGGTGTGGATGCAATGGTGTTATGATTTCATACATATGCAAGAACGGAAAAAATAATGGTCGATTGTTTTGGAGATTCCCGTATTGGAAAACGAGGGTACGTGCAAGTTATTTATTTGGGATGATGAAATTACATAAGGAAAGGATGGCGAGGAATGCGTAGATTCAGAATGGATGAAGGATGAGAGTAAGGAGAGGGAAATGCAAGCTTTTGAAACTCTAAAGGAGCTTTACGAATCATCCATGAAGAAGAACAAGAGGTTGAAGATGAAGATTACGACAGAGGAATTTTGGGAGAAGCTGAAGACAATATGTGTTGTAGTTTCAATCCTGGTCAACTTGCATTTGTTAATTAGGCGTAAATGTCTGTAATATTGTGTAAGTGTTAATCTTGTTTAAGTGTTAATCTTGTCTATGTTAATCTTGTCTAAGTGGTAATGTTGTGTCCACCATAAGAAGAAAGGTTGGTGGAAAAAGGATTCTTGTGAATGTTGTTACTGCTCCTCTGGATAATGTGTCATTCTATTATAAAACACGTGTTCAGAAGTAAAGGCATATTTACTAAGGACTGAGAATAAACACCCTTGAGAACCAGTAATCGGTAGAAATAAAGTAAGTTGTATACAAGGGCGATTTAGGATTGTTAACGAATTTATGATGAAACTCTAATTCCTAACATGATTTTCTCTATTATTGTCTACTATCTTACATTACTATGATTTACATTTATTTACTCTTTTGAAATAAAACCCCAATCAAAACCCCCAAATACTTTTGTTTAACTAAAGTGAAACTCGAACCCTATATCATCACGCAAAACTTGAGATTGATAATTTGGCATTTCTCATTATTACTACATCGACATATTAATACTGAAATTCTGACATAGCAGATAGCAGATGTCCAAACACATGTCACGACATTGTTCTCTGCATAACATTTAAAACAAGGGCAGAACAATCAGCTGATACTTTGAATATCAGCAACAGAAGCAAGACAGATGTTTCAACATCTGTTACAACATGTTAATCATTACTAAACTGTAAATTTGCAGAATGATAAACAACACAGAATATGATGACCCAATTCGGTGCAAATCACCTACATCTGGGGGCTACTAAGCCAGGAAGAAGAATCCACTATTAGTAGTATATTTTTATGTAAACAACCTCTGGTTTACCTATCACTACCCAATGAAAACTTTATCATTAGAAATCATATCTAATTGATAAAAGAAACCCATCTCACTCCCTAAATCACAACCTGTGATATCTAACAGTTATAGTCACAATAACTGTATCATCCTACTTGAAAGAATCCCCTTTCAATGCAAAGTTCAGCCAAGCATTCTCGACAATAAACCTACTTGAATTTGCTTCAAAGCTTCATCCAAGAACAATATACAATTCATTACCTAAAGGTTTCTGAATCTGTATATACATCTATGTCTACCACAATGTATCCAATCGATACAGAGGGAGACTTACAACACAAGAAAGTCTTACGACTCTCAAAACCCTAAACCTTATTTTCTACTTTACAAAAGTTTACATAAGGATTATTTGTTCAGCCCTAGGTTTAAGTCTTCTTTTATAGTCTTCTGCTTCCTTGGGCTTCGAATCTTTTGTTTAATTCTTCCTTAATCCATGTTCTGATTGCTCCTTAAATCTTGGACCAAATTAGCAACAGTCTATTACCAAAATTTGCTCAAATTTGCAGAGCCTTCAAGTACACTTGCTAATTTATCGATCAACTTGTTAAAAAAGTATAATGAGGACAACATCTTACTGCGTAAGGTTGTCTGTGATGTTTAAAGTTTTTGGTTATGTTTAAGATTAATTCATATAGGATTATGAAAAACTATATGTATTTATTCTCGGAGAAAGATTATCCTCCTCAATTATGAGATTGAGGTATTTATTGAAAACCCTTAGTGATTGGGCTAGAAAGTCAATAGTGGTTTGCCCTAACCCCCTAATCAGAAATCGTGGAGAGAGCGATTTCCCCTCTCACTCATTCTTACAACCAGTTAGTGATTGGACATCTCATCAGCTACGTATGACGAGTTTGCCTCAGGAAAATCAAGCCCAGTTGGGCGACTTCTTCCCATTTTTAACGGCATATCACCTTGCAGCGTGAGCTTAGCCTAAGTTAAAGCAATTGACTTATAAACTTCTCTTCCTAAGACCCACAAAAAGTATTTCAATACAATTATCTTTAGACCAAATCTTCGACCATATTAAAATTTAAACCTCATGTTAGAATAATACCAAACTAAAAAAACTTTTCATATGATTTAGTAGTTAAATTCAACTGGTTATTTTGACCTCTTGCTTATATGCAGATGTTTCTCTTGTTTTTTCTACACTTTCATCTTTTTATATTTTAACTTCTCTATTTTATTTGCACTATTTAAATAGATTTTGAGTTAATATTCTAATGCCTCTCAATTTTAGTTGGCCACCGAAACTCTCGATCAGTTATATACTATGATTAAATATATCACAACTTTTTTATTTTATTTTAAAATAAATTAAAATTTTAATACAATTTACACTAAAGATATTCAATATCAAAGAATTTACCATAATTTTAATTTTAATTTTTTCAAAAAAATAAATGTTTTTTTACATCTCATCATACACGACAAAAGGAAAAGAATAGTCACTAACCAATAAGGAGTAAACAGCATCACGTGCGTTGGCTGTACTCTCTCTCTATCAACCCGTCCTACCAATACAGCCAAACACACCGGTATGTAGCGCACTCCTAGAATCCCGAACCAACCCACCCTTACCCTATTTCAATTAAAAACAAAAAAACAAGAAATAATAGCTTACGATTTCGATTTCGATTTCGATTTCAACGTTTTGTTTTGAACGCAGTATAATCCGATTCCGGTTTCCATGGAATCAATCTCAAAGATCTAGCTTGTAGCAGACGAAGTTTTTTTTGCCGATGGCGATCCTCTATGCTTTGGTTGCCAGAGGCACCGTGGTTTTGGCGGAGTTCAGTGCCGTCACCGGCAATACAGGCGCCGTCGCTCGTCGCTTACTTGAGAAGCTTCCAACCGAATCGGATTCCAGACTTTGCTTCTCTCAAGATAGATATATCTTCCACATACTCCGATCCGATGGCCTCGCCTTCCTTTGTATGGCCAACGATACCTTTGGAAGTGAGTGATTTCTCTTTTTTGATCTAATTGCTGCAATATCCAATTCTCTAGTTTGAATTCCTTTTCAGGCCACTAGTTTTGCTTGGATGAAAATTGATAAAATCTGTTGGTAAATTAAAATCTAATCTTAATGTTTGTGCTGAAGAAAAATATTTATGGAAGAATCACTACTCTCTAAAAAGGAGATAGGGTTGACTTTGAATCTTTTTATTACATATAATTGGTCTTCCATTGCTTTTAATTACATGTAATTGATCTTCGATTACTTGCGAATCAACTGCGTTGGTGAGCTGAAATTGAAAAAATGGCGTGATTGAAGTCTGCATCATTGTTTATGTTTGTGTTGTTAGTTCATCCATTAGGAGATTCAATTGTATTGCGAAGAGGTGATCTTGGCTTCTTTTGAGTGTTTGGGATGTTATCGTGCTTGATAGTGGTATGACTTTCTCCATTGATAATGCAAAGTATGCAATTGCGTTTGATGTCTGATGTAGTCATTGCTTTTGAATGAGACTTTTCCGTAATGAAATTGTCAGGAGCAGAGTCTGCGAACCATCAATAACTATAGGAACTGGACTGTCCAGACACCGCAGACTAAGCCTTGGGATTATACTAAGTTCTTTCACCCTTTAGGCCTGGAACTCGATTGAATGTAGGCCATCCATATATTTCAGATTGATTTTTTAGCTTTACCTTTCAGGCTTAGAGCTAGAGGGATGTAGATCAACCTAGATATACCTAACCGAGCATGTAACATGCAAAGACATATTTATAACATATGTATGAGGCATTCATATCTTCAGCGAAATAACACTTTTATATCTGTCTTCTCTAATTAGTACGGCGTAAACTTAAGGCAATGAATCGCTTAAACCTCATTCCAAATATTGACGAGACCAGCAGTTTAAAAAGCGCCCTTTGAGTCCATGAGAATACAGATTACACACTGGGTAAGCTTGATCTCTAGGATTGTATCTTGAGTATTGGTCAGGTTTAGCTATAACTGTAATCATGTGAGTTTTCAAAACATGATCCAAACCAGACTCTCTTTGTGCAAAATGTTATGATGCCCAATACCCTATCAAACTTAGACATGACTTTAACTGATTTTTGAGTTAGCAATTGTTGAAGAAGATTGTCCCATAATTGTTTGACTAAATGTCTATACCTCACGGCATTTTGATATGTGGTATTAGCTTCAGAAATTAGAGGAATTCCTGTTGTTGGGTAGTCAAACACTAGTTAATTCCAACTGCATCAAAGAAGGTTTCCTTGAGAAGTTGTATATGGATTCTCGTTGTCCTCCAATAGAGAAGTATTAGCATTATTTCCATGTTTTTTGAAACAAAAACCTACCCTTCATTTTAACAGTTTGCTTCTTTCACTATGAGAGAATTAAGGGCCAGTTTGATTATTGTTTTTCTGAAACAATTTTTTGGTTAAAGAAAACCAAAATATCCATTTGGGTCCTACTTTTTAGCCTAACAAATTGGAATTTGTTTCCATATTCTGTTGTTTTCAGTATAAATTGATGGATCATGGAGTAACTTGTTTTAGTAGTTTATATTTTCTTTCACTTGTTTCCATAAATTCTTCTCTCACTTCAAACCATGCCTACCATATATGGCAGCATCCTCAAACTATTATATAATTATTCTCAAAACAAAACTCATCTAACAGATTTTTTCGGTATTTGTATCATGTGAAATATTCTATAAACTACTTTTTAAAGCACGAATAGATCAAGCAAGCTCTTAGGTTTTCTTGGTTTACCTTTCTTGGGTAATCCTGGTTGTGCCTGTTTAGCAAGTAAAATAAGTAGCAAATAATCTGTTATTGCTTGTTACATGAGTGTCATTCATCTTAATACATAATAAAAGATACAGAGCTAATGATGCTTCCTGTTAAGTGCATAAAATTTGCTATAACATTCATATAATGCTTTATAACATTGACTCTTGAGATCGAAATACATTTTCAGTGATGCTTCTCACTTTCAACAAGGTCATTTTTATTCCAATGATGGAATTGGCTATAATTATTCCTAGAATCTGTCAACTAGTAGTAATATTATGCTTGTATTTGGTAGGTAGATCTATAACTTCATTTGAGGCTTCACATATCTATTACTTATTATCAGAGGAAACAGTCTTAGTTTTTTGTTTTTTTTTTTTAAATTGGCTACATAATTATTACCTTCAATTTAACTTGTCTGAGCTCTTGTGAATTTTCTCTCTTTTTTTTTTTTCGGTGAAAACCTATCAGTTCAAAAATCGATTTATAGGATTAGTGTATTTATCTCTGCATCAACATTGACTAACGGTCATAAGCATATTTGTAGTCGATGAGTGATGAAGCAAGAACTTACTGTTCCGTCTTATTCTGTTACTGTTTTCATGTGTTTATATTGTCCCATTTTTTATTTATCCAGGGAGAATCCCTTTCTCATACTTGGAAGATATCCAAATGAGGTTTATGAAGAACTACAGCAGAGTTGCCAATTATGCACCAGCTTATGCAATGAATGATGAGTTTTCAAGGGTTTTGCACCAGCAAATGGAGTTTTTTTCTAGTAATCCCAGTGTTGATACACTCAATCGTGTGAGGGGTGAAGTTGGCGAGGCAAGTAATTCCAACGAAATATTTATCCCGCCTTATTCTATCTTTTGATGTTTCCCCGCCCCATCATTTTATTTATTTGGTACACATTTAGAAAATGAGAACAGAAGCTAATTAAAGTTTGTGATATGATAGGGAAAGTTGTGCTCTTGTGAGTTTAATATGCAACTCTTTTTCTGTTGATAAATTTACCATATTCCTTGGTATGCACTGCGAGTGACAGCCAACTTGAACATATAATTATCTGATTGCTATAACAACAACAACCCATCTGGTTTGTGAGGCTAATAAAAAACACAAAAATGATTATACGATCTCAATACACTTTTATTCTCCAGTTTTAGTTTTGGTAAAAATGAATGTTACAATGAGTTATTATATATAGGACTTATCTTTGAATAGAGTTGGTAGACTAAGTAAAAGTGGTATAGTTATACCCTCTTGACTTGAAATGTGCCTGAGTACCTTTAAAAAAAGCATCATATGCTGATTATTTTGCAGCTAGCTTTAGAAGAGTGTATTAGATTTTAAGTTGTTCCGATGCTGTAAATGTCAAGTTGTTAATGTTTGTCATGCATATGGTAATGCTGTTTAATCAATCCTATGACGTAGTTGATAACATTAGAAATTTCACTATCATTCAGATACACACTATCATGGTGGATAATATTGAGAAAATATTGGAGAGAGGTGACCGGATTGAACTCCTAGTTGACAAAACAGCAACTATGCAAGACAGTTCATTTCACTTCAGGAAGCAATCGAAGCGCCTTCGAAGAGCTCTTTGGATGAAAAATTTCAAACTCTTGTGGGTGAAATTTCTTTCCTTAATTATAACGAATATATATTTGAAAAGTAAAGATTTTTTATCAGGAGCACCCGAATTCTTCGGATTTATTGTGAAAAGAAAAATGGATTTTATTTTGCATTGTTGTCTTATCCTTGCTTGACTCCGTGTATTTTGATATTTGACAGGGCGTTAATGACGTGCTTGATTGTTTTACTCCTTTACTTTATAATTGCTGCTTGCTGCGGTGGCATCACTCTATCATCCTGCAGATCTTAATTGTCTCTCCTGGTGGTTCATATATTTTCTGAGCTCTGCAATGGTCAAGATTCCTGTCAATATCTACCTTGGAAACTTCAGTATTATGAGCTGAGTGGGAAAATTTGGTAAAGGAATTAGAAACAGTTACGCACATTTTCTCCCTTTCGTTGTTGTTGGTTCTGTATTACAAGATTACACACGAAAGCCAGCTGAGGTGCTATTTTGTGATTATAGGACATCATTATGTAAATGTGGATTTTTATTATCTTTTATGGTCTAGGTTTACATTATTGTTTATAAAATATTGCAATTTTCTTATACACATTAGCGCTTTTGTATGTCGGTTCTTCACATTTCAACGCAATGCTGGTTTAGTATGTTAAGTTGGTAATAAATTGTGGGAAATGCTGTTTCCATCGTTATATGTACTCTCACACCACTTAAAGCATTCAGAGATGTATTTTCTGATGTATTTTTTTAACACATTTCAGATGAAATTGTTGAAAGAAACTCGTATTCTGTTAAAATTTAATTCGAAAATGCATCTCTATCTATTTGAAAGGTTAATTTAGAGATGTATCTTCCTAACTCCTTTAGTTCAATATTCAATGAGTGTTTTTGGAAATGTATCTTTGGATACACGTTATTAATTCAAACTTTAAACAATGATAAAATAATGGAACAACATAAATTAATTTCAAAATAAACATTATATAGATAAAAGTTAACCTAATATAAATTTAACATTAAATTTAATTATAAATTGGTGGTTCAGAATTTTGCAACATCCTTAGAATATCTCCAGTTGATCTTTATCATTTGTCTTTAGTTCAAACATGGTGAAAAGATACTCGAACTTGACAACTCTTCAATTTGTTGTATATTACAGAAGAGTATTCAATTTGAATTTCAGATCAATAAAAAGTTTGTCTTCGGAGACCCGAAATTGAAGTGAGGATTTTGCGTCATTGATGATATGTATTTATTCTGGTTTGTGTAAATAAAATAGAATGAGGGATTTTATTTATAGAAGTTGTAGATCAATAAAGATCTTCCAAACCCTATCATATCATTAGAAATTTTACGGAGAGGCAATCCATATAGTTTTCTATTTTATTTTTTTATAATCTCAAAGTAGCGTTCGAAGATGGATTTTAATATACACCCTGATTTTTTTAAAAATAAGGAATAACATTTGTAAATTCTCCTGGATTAATTTTTTTATAAGTAAAAGTTGTGTCCGCATATGCATTACCAACTTATTGTTTACACAATACTATTATCTGAGAAAACAGTTTTAGTTTTTTGTTTTTGTTTTTTTAAATTTACTACATAATTATTACCTTCAATTCAATCTTGTCCAAGCTGTTGTGAATTTTCTCACATTTTTAGGTGCAAATCAATCAGTTCAAAAATCGATTTATAGGATTAGTGTATTTATCTCTGCATCAACATTGACTAACGGTCATTAGCATATTTGCAGTTGATGAGTCATGAAGCAAGAACTTACTGTTCCGTGTGTTTTCATGTGTTTACTATGTCCCATTTTTTTTTATCTAAATGAGGTTTATGTCGATATTTATATTTATATTTATTCGAGAGAATCTCTTTTGTATATGTGAATATTTATATTTATTTTTATATATTCAAATATAAATATTTATTTATTTCTTTTTAAATTATTTAGATAGATGATTAATGATTAAATTAAAAAATCAACAAGACTTTTTTAAAAAAATCTAATTTATTCAACAACACCAATCTCTTATTTATTTCCACTTTTGTTTTATTTTAACTAAAATTAAAATTAGTAAAGTAAATAATTATTTGTCTTAATTAATTTTATTTCACTTTTAAATAAAAAAACCAAAAATAAATTTATTATTCATATCACAATTTCAAAATCATTTTCAAAACCAAAAACAAATCATTTCATAATTTTTTTTTCAAATGCAAATTAAACCTCGATCAATATTGAGCGTATTTTCTAAATCAAAATAAAATACCTAATCATTTTTAAACATAGTTTTACAAATAAGATGAAAAAGGAAATGTTTGGTGTATAACACTCATTTTCTCGAGTGTTTGGATACGAGTTGTATAACTCGACCATTCGAGCATTCGTCATCCTTTAAAAAACTATTAACTCGATTGATATCAAAACATCTTACATTTAATTGGACAAAAAAGGAACGGCTTGATGTATACCACTCTTTTCCCTGAATACTTGGATACGATTGTATAACTCGGCTAGTCGAGTATTCGTCTTCCAACCAAAAGACGCCTAATCATATCTAACCCTTTCACAATTAATTGGACAGAAAAAGAACGATTTGGTGTATACCACTCTTTCCCCCAAATACTTGGAAACGAGTTGTATAACTCAGCCATTTGAGCATTCTTCATCCATTCAAAAAAACAATCCAACACATTCAAATCTTTTACCTTTTGACTTTAAAACTCAAACCCCTTTTTTTAACGAAAGATGTTTTGTCTCAAGACGATGCTAAACAACGCTTCGTCATTATATGTGTGAGTAAGTTAGCGACATTTTCCTGCGAATATTGATATGTCTATCTATTCTACTATGATGCAAATGTTCTCTTTCTCCACTGTTTTAGGTAGTAAGCAATGTTTTCTGTTCGATTGTGATTGAATAAATTTCGCTAAAATCGACCAACAAACAAACTGTTTTTACCCAGAACTACGTAGCCTTGAGTTCCCCATCGCACCTGGGGATAGATAGGAGCGAGATTCAACTTCTCGTCAGACACCTTAATAAAAAACTTAATTTTTAGTCCTTTCGAAATTTTAAGGAACGCAAAAAATTTTAAGCTAACACTTAACAGAAAAGTAACTAAATGGTTCTCATTCAGTATATCAGATGTGAGGGGTTTAATATCTTCCCCTTGCATAATCGACTCCCGAACCCAAATTTGGTTGCGACGACCATTTTCTTTTTTTTTCTTTAAGGATTTTATCGATATTTTCCCTTTCCTTCTAGAATAAATAAAATTCTGGGGCAACTATGTTATCATCTCGAGCATGAGAGTGCTCGTGGTCATTTTTTGCACCGCGACAATCAACAAAATGAAACTCAAGATCAAAATTTAGGGTTTGTTCGCAGATGCATCTCCGAAATAACTCTTAATTTCAATTCCAAGGGGATATTCAGAGATGCACCTCTGAACGTGTTTAATGCGTATATATCGCGCCAGACCCTCCATATTATCCTTTTTCATTTTCTGAAACTTTTTATCCTTAACAACTTCATTGGAGCTCGAAGCAAAATACTTCCAGACTATTTTTCAAGCTTCTTCAAGGATAAGTACTACTTCTACTTCAAGCATTTCAATCCCAACTCCACTTATTCATCCTCAACACTTTTTTGAGTAAGTTTCTCATTTAACTTATTTTGATTTTTGATTAACTTATTAGGTAAAATAGCTTGTTATAAATGCATTAGGTAGTAGTCAAATTCATAATAGATAACTGTTAGAGACATGCACTATGATTTGATTGCATTTTGGGTTTTTAGGGCAAGATTGGTATCAATTTCTATCATTGATGAAATTCTGGCATTGCAGACAGCAGATGTCCTAACACATGTCAAGACATTGTTCTGTATAACATTTAAACAAGGAACAAAATAAAAGACTGATACTTTGAATATCAGAACTGCAACAACACAGATGTTACGACATCTAATCCAACATGTTTATCAAGCTATTTTTGGTTAAAACTCCCTTGGCCAAAAAAAGAAAGTCCGACGTTTGGTGGATATGATTGGAACACTTTTGAGACTCTTTCTTACCCCTGAAATTCCTAGCTGTATGTTGGTGTACATGAGGAAGAGTACATAACCCACTCCCCCTCAAACCAGTACTTGCCACAGAGGGATAAATCTTCCTTTTAAGAGGTATAAGAGAACCAATAAGAAGGTCCAGTTGTATCGTGCTTAACATTGACTCCATAGAGGATGTAACTCAGGTCACAAGACACAACCTGCTTCCTAACTCAGATCAAAAGGCACAAAGGGAAAGACTTAGATAAAATGTTAGAACATCCTTGCAAAACAACTGCAAGAATGCACCAGATATGAGTTGAAAGATAGATGTAAGTTGAAAGACCCATCCCCACACAGTTATTCTCCCCCTTTTTAGCCAAAATTTGACAAAAGTAGTCAATACAGTTCCATATCCATATGTTACTTATCCAAACACGAATGAAATACATGATGAATCAACCCATAACCTCGAATTGCACAAACAGATGCACTCTTTAAATACCTAAATGGTTTCTCTAGTAATCCACGCTCCAAAGAAGTTACTGCTGAACAATTCAAAGGAGAAATAAATTTAGGTAGGTAAATTCAACATTAATAACTGTGCACCGCCCAGCTTAGGATAAGACTGTTTCAACTTTTAAGAGTAACCGTCCAAAAGGAACACTTGTACCAAGACACATGTTACCCATGTTTTCTCTAGGAATCACTCTCCACCGTTCACGACAGCCAGTTAGGGCCCACCCTCAAGTCATAAATAATGTCTTGACATTTCGTCAGGCTTGTTTAGTCTATCTGAAGCATAT
Organism: Lathyrus tuberosus; assembly: GCA_022829125.1. NCBI lineage: Eukaryota > Viridiplantae > Streptophyta > Magnoliopsida > Fabales > Fabaceae > Lathyrus > Lathyrus tuberosus. The sequence continues at coordinate 8,277,176 of JALAZF010000103.1, forward strand.
TCACCATCCTTTTGATGAGTCCCAAGAATAATCCTTTTAAACAGAAGACCAAGATTAACTGACCAAGATGTTAAGATATTTCTTCAAACATCTTTCAGTTAGTACCAAAGATACTTGTATTGACATTTTAAATGATGGAGTTAACCTTATGTCAAGTCCCCTACGACCTTGCAACAGTAATGTCAAGACATCCTTCTTGACACCTCAACACAGCTTGCTTGACCCCCAAACAAACTGGATCAAGAATTGCAACCCCTGCAGTAATACATCTTAGATCAAGGAGTAACTCCCCTTATCTAAGATAACCAGTGCTCCTCTAATGAACACTTATGTAGAAGAATGGAAAACATAAGACACATCTTCATGTCTTCAAGAGCGCACCCTTTATCCAACCTACCTGCTGAACACAATCATCAACTCCACTTATTGCTTCTTCTGACAAGAACTAATAGTCACTCACACATGAACACCATCATGCTTCCCGTGAGGTCACATTAAGATAACCATCCTAAATTAACAAACTCTTGGATTAAGATCAAAGCTCCATTGATCCCCCTCTTCTTGAACCCATCTATACACCACACGAATTCCTCTTGAATTCTTATGTATAGACCTTCATGTTCCTTGAGATAAAATCCAATTGATCTAGAATGACCCACATTCCTCAAAGGTATACCACACCTCTTAGTTTGTTATCTTCTTAACGATGTCAGGTATCGTATACATGCTCCATAAATCTTCAGCCCATTTGCTCTACAAGCACCAACTGATTTACTTCTAGCATGTCCCATTCACATTAGACTTCCAAGACAATCCTTTACCCATCATTCTCCCGCATGATAAGATAAATATTTCTTAGACAAGATGTGAGTGTCAAGTTCTACACTCAGAACTTAGTATCCTACTCCAAGGATAACCAACCCAGAAAATGTTCTAACATCTGTAAGGACATTCTTCACACATCACAGACACCACATACCATGGTTCTTGATATGCTCTACCACTGGACTTACTATCTGCATAGTAATCCAACTGAAGATCTTCAAACAATACTGTGCCACCAGCTTGATCAACAAGAACTCCAGATACCCAGAGAGAAATAAACTCTCATCCACCAAAACAAGGCATACTTCCATCCTCAACCTAGAACTTCTACCACAGGCTCCAAGAGAACCAGAACCTCCTTACGTTTTCAAACAACTACCCTTCTGCCCAAGAGTAATTAGTTCCAAGCACCCTGCTTGAATGCACACTAGAGATCAACCAAATGCCACCTTTTGACTGATCTCATTCTTCTTCAGAACTCCCACAAGATACACTGATCCACCAATGAAATCTGATCTTCAAGTCACATGAACTACTTGCTCCATAGCAAGACATCTTATATCCACCAAGCCTCTAGACATGTAACATATTCTCAATCCACAGCTCCTACAAACTGCATGAGATAGACCTTTTTGAAGCATCCATAACTTCTATTCTCCTGTAGATCACCTTATCTTAAGCTGATGTGCCACATCACCAGCTGAGACTCTGATGTTAAGGTAGATGTTAAAACATTCTGATACGACATCCAACTGCTGAATTCAGCTCCTCCTTCTGCCACTTAGAAGAATCTCCTCCATATTGCAGAACAAGAGTTTCATGCTCTTATAGACTTGATTCAACAACCAAGTTTGAGTAGACAACCTCCATCCTGCTTAAACATATCACAGATATTCCCTTCAAGCTCACACCTTGATAAATAACTGCTTTGAAACTTCAAAGACTTCACACCTGCCACGTCTGAATCTTCAGAAGATAAGTAGTCATAGACTATACCATAGCCATACCAAAGAATGCCACTTTCCTTGAGTAGAGTAGTCTGTAGAAAGTCAGAGATAACTGCCACTTAACCTTGACCTTCAAAATGAGCAAAATCCCATGCTCCTTAGTACCTAGATCAGAAATAAATTGATCCAAGCTGTGCCAACACCAGCACTCCATTCTGGTCAAGTCTCTTGCCAGGACACTTTTCAGATAAACATCAGATGCTTCTAGTAACAACTTGAACACACCTGTTGTGCTCCAATACTCTTAGATCAGAAATAAATTGATCCAAGAACTAACTCAGGGTCGTCACAAAATTTTGGAGGCCCTGTGTAGGTTTACCATGGGTTGGCTGCGGAAAAATATACATGGGCCCTATTTTGTTATTTTTAAATCATAATAAATATATTGTGAGGCCCTTTTTAGCCACGGTTTAACCTTAGAAAATTTTGGGCCCTGTGCGGTAGCCCGCCTTGCACGCCCTCAAAGACGGCCCTGCTAACCATCAAGATTATGATGTCTTCATCTTCATCTTCAACAGCACCAAAGTCCATACCAGTTTCTTGCCAAGAAACTCTCTAGAGATCACATGCTTCTGTCACACCAGACTGAAGTCGATTCTTAGGTTAACACCCAAGACCAAAATAGATGCTAAAGCGTATGCAGTACCCCTCCCATGATTCTGTACAAACTGATGATGAGATGTTCCAACATCTTGTTGAACATCAGCAATCTTGACTTTCAATGATAATCAACTAAATACTTGTGAATTCCACAACTAGCAATTGATCTTAAATCCTTGTCCAATAACCCTTCTTCACTGTTGTAGCTAGGCTCCACCAAATCACTTCATGAACACTTATCAAGCATTCAATCTTTTGCAAGTATTTTTTTTTGAAAAACAGTGTTGAGATACTATGGCTGCCACCCTTGACTCAAGTAACTAAGATTCTCTCTGAACGAACCTTATTTACCTCAACTATTTTGAGAACTCCAATCAGATTGGATCCACTCTTAGGGTTAAGAGAGATGAATCCTTCCTTGCTGTTTTGGATGGTGAAAATAAATCACCTCCACTTTCTTCAGATTGTGTTTCATAGAAACACCTTCTAGTCAGAAGAATAACTAGAAGACTCCAGATGCACGACTGAGACGCCTTTATGAGTGAACTTGAGAGAATTCTCAAGTATCTTTGACAACCTAGCTGATCAATAATTTATCAAACTCCCAGAGCATGAACTTGATAAACCTAAACTCAACTCCTCTCCTCTTCAACTGACTTCAAACTGCACCATGGAACCATGCTTCCAAGTACCAAGTCACCATAACAGACATCTTCCAACAACTTTTTCCATTCCATCGCTCCCGACTTTGGAATAAAAAGATGTAGATATCTTCAACTATAGAGGCCGACGATTGAGATCTTCCACCATCTGTCTTTTTTTTTTGGAAATCTTGGTATCCAGCCGTGCGACCGACTAATCCAAGAGGGACCAATACCCACCGTCCACTAGCGGGGGTCCCGTTTCAAGCCAGAGCAAAGCTCTGTATGGACTGGCCCACACAAGAGTTGATTGCACCTAGTAGGATTCGAACCTGAGACCTTGAGAGGAGCACACTCTCAATACCCAAGCCTCCACCACTAGGCCAACCCTTGGGGGTTTCCACCATCCGTCTTTAGTAACAACTCCAGAATCCCATAATTCTAGAGCTCTTCCATCAGAAACAAATGCAGCGAAACCACCAAGGAACATATTCTGCTTGCTCTAATAAGATGTCAGAACATATTATAAGACACCCCAACAAGAGAACTAGCCACTTCTCCTGCAGTTATTATAGAATCTCCTCAGCAATATGAACAACCACCGGGTTGTTACCTTCGATCCAGAGCATCCATCCCATCCATTAATACCCTTGAGTATGTCTGAGTTGATTGATCTGATCTTCAAAACTCCTTGTTTAAACGCCACAAAGTATCTCCCAAAGATCTCATCCAGAAACATACTGGATGCCTGCTCTAATACCAATTAAAATTCTGGAATTGCAGACAGCAGATGTCCTAACACATGTCAAGACATTGTTCTGCTTAACATTTAAACAAGGAACAGAACAGCAGACTGATACCTTGAATATCAAAACTGCAACAACACAGATGTTACGACATCTGATCCAACATGTTTATCATGAACCCTAACAGAAAAGTAAATATGCAGAATGATAAAGAACACAAAAATTGTTAACCCAGTTCGGTGCAATTCACCTACATCTGGGGGATACCAATCTAGGAAGAAGACTCCACTATCTGTAGAATTGTTACAAAGCTAAACTCCCCCGTCTACAACTTTATATCCTAATCTCTACCCAATGAAGACTTTATCAAAGAACATCCTCTTTGATACGAGATACCTCACTCACTTCCCTTAATCACACACTGTGATATCTACATCATCCCTGTCAATACAGAATTCTGTTAAGCTTTCTTAACTAACACGCTAACATGGATTTTCTTAAAAGCTTCATCCAAGAACAATACATGATCCAATACCTCAAGGCTTATGGATCTGTGTGCCACCTATGTCTGCCACAGCGCACCAAACGATACAAAGGGAGACTTACAACCTAGAGAGCCAACGACTCTCAAAACCCTCAACCCTTATTTCTACACAAGAGAACTAGGTTACAAAAGGCTTCTAAAATCCTAGGTCTAAGTCTTCTTTTATAGGCTTCAGCATCCTTGGGCTTCGAATCTTCTGTTTATTTCTTCCTTGATCCATGTTTTCACTGCTCCTTAAATCTTGCAACGGATTTAGAAACATCCTGCAACATCAGATCAAGATGTCGAGACATCCGTTAGGACATCATATCTGACCAGTATTCTTTCATCAGACTTCTTCATGTTTAAACTTATCTTTTGACATCCTGTTCTTCCAAAAATTTGCTCAAATCAGCCGAGCTTTCAATTGATGCAGACACAACCTTTTTCGGAGATGCATCTCTGAATTTGTGGTTTACTGGTTTTCAGAGATGCATATCCGAAATTGTCCTGGATGCAAACTGATGTCTTTTTCTCGTATTATTTTAGGAAAAATGGTTGCATACAACGACGATAGACTAAGACTTATCCGTGAAACCCAACATATGTCTGTTCGGTGTGAAAGGGCTAGGTTTCAAAATGAGCGGGCTAGAGTTAGGTTGGGAACCTTCCCTAGGCCTCATGAGGGGGAGGCATCAACTTCTAGGAGCCGCCTGTCACATGAGTCTTCATCCTTGGGGCACGTCTCCCATGATCACGTAGACTAGGAGGAAGCTCCTGCTGCTACACCTGATGGTGTTCCTTCACTTGCAAACCCTTTTCCAAGAGGGCTCTCTGACACCTCCTTACTAATATACTATAGAGATCATGTTGTTTGGCATGTCTAGGCTAGGGAGGTATTTTTGTTAACAATTGTTATTTATATGTTTTAAACACTTGCCCTGCGACTGATATTTTGTTTTTTTAATAGGAGCACGATTGTTTGAAAACTGTTAATCAAACTAGAAATATTATGAAGCTTTATCAGCCTAAGGATCATTGGTTCTAGAGTGTTCTCTAGTACTCTGATCTTACAGGCTTATGTTGCTCTAGGTACAAGACCATTAGCCATGGCGTGCATGGGGCTTTTGCTGAGAGATGAGATATGGAAACATTATCGTTCCACTTCCCCATTGGCGAGATGACAATTACCCTGGATGATGTTGCTTGCTTTCTACACCTTCCCATCAGGGGAGGTTACTTGATCATTCCAGGATCAAATGTGATGAAGCCCAAGAGACGATGGTCATCTATTTGGGAGCTGACATAATAGATGCCCTGATGCAGTGTGAGAGCATTATATGTTCACATGCTAGATTTTCTTACATGGAGACGCTATATCAAAACAACTTGGAGTTGGCCTAGAATGTTGTCGATGATGATCTATAGGTTACCTACCACAAGGAATATGTTTTGAGGTGTTTCCTTCTATTCTTGGTTGGCACGTCCATTTTTGTGGACAAAAGTGAAACCTATGTCGATGTGGCATACCTTAAATATTTCATCGACTTGTCAGCCATTCACGGGTGGATTTAAGGGGATGCCTGTTTGGTATACCTAGAATCCATGTTGAGCGAAGGTTCTCTTTGGACGATAAAGCAAATGACAGGCTCCTACACCCTAATGACTGTAATATCCATAGCCACTATTAATATTAAAACCAATTTTTTACACTTGTTACTAATACTTTTTTCTAATTAATTTTAAGGGACGGATCCGATCCCACTTTCACCGCATACACATGTTTGATTCTGTGCTAGAGTATATTGAGGATTTCCCGCGTGCTTGCCTATCTTGCCCGCACAAAGGAAATGATGTTGTGCTGACATTCCGTGTGTATATTGACCGGAATTAGCACAATAACATCGATTGGACACCATACAACACTCACCAGGACATTGTTCCCTTTGACCCCATTTCATTTTACTCGGGATGACTGTCATGTGTGATAAATGTCATATGCAGGTATCTGCCAGAGCGATGCATACATCAGTTTAGATATGTGTATATCATTTTGAGATCCCCCTTCTGGTTTGCTCCTAATAGCAATGTCCGCAGACATCTTGATGACATACTATGACATGGTTCTATAGTGTGTCACACCGTGTCATGACACCGAATGCTCCTGGATGTCCACCTTGGCCTGCTCATGAGGAGATCTCGGAGAATGAGCAAACCAGGGATGATCATGCAATTGATGTCTTGCTGATTTATCAGAATATTATGTGGATTATATGTGATGGCATATAGTTTGGTTTGTTTGAGAGAGGTGGCGATAATGTGGTTTCCCTAGCATGCTCCATTCTTACCGAGGAACATAATGCCTTGGGTTACCGGCGACAAAGGAGGAGTCGGGAATATTTTAGTTTTTTTCCCTGCTTTGAGAATAATGTTTGTCATATGATTGGATTTTTTTTAAATAACGCATTACCTTGTTCTGTGATATTCATTTTATTAATTATTGAATCAAATAATGGCAATATTAGTCAAATAAAAATGACTTTGATTCAAAAAATACAAACTTAGGGCAATGTTTCTGCCCAAGAAACATGTAGAGAACATTTCGGAGATGCATCTTCGAAATAGACATTTTCGGAGATGCATCTTCGAATTAACCCCATAAATATTTGCATATGCATCTCCGAACTAATTTTTGGCAAAAATGGGATGACTGTTTTATTTATGAAGGATGGGAAGATTTAAGGTACATACAGAGATGCATCTTCAAAAATTTATGAAAATATTTTTAGATTTTCAGTAATTTAAGACACACCTTAAATATGGGAAAAGAAATTGCCAAGTAATTATATGATACTAAGTGAAAACCTGTGAGGAAATATCTACCCAAATCATAAGTAAACAAATTATATTTCTCATATTAATCTTAAATACACAATAAAAAACAATATAAAAAGAGGAAATATAATACCAGTACTTACAACCCAAGTAATAACATAGAATGCAATTGAATCAACAATGCGGTAAGAAAACAAGTCACTAAAAAGAAAGATCAAATATAATTACTAGTTATAGGAAGCAACCTATAAAAAATATGCTGGAGAAAATTAATTTCTTAAATCTATCAGATAGTAATCAATAGGAGTAATAAGCATGCTCCGTTTAACATACAAAAAAAATTGCCCTATAACTATCTAGTTTTATGTACTTTTAGTATAAGTTATGGAAGGTAGAAGTATGTTTGATGGAGTGGTAGTGGTCAATGAGTTATTAGACTACGCGAAAAGATCGAAGAAGGAGTGCTTCGTGATGAAAGTCGATTTTGAAAGAGCTTATGATTGCGTCAATTGGGATTATGTTAGGTTTTTGTTGGGTAAGATGAATTTTGGTCCGAGGTGGCTTTCTTGGATGAAGGTTGTGGTTTTCGGTGGCTCAATTTCAGTTCTCGTTAATAGGAGCGTAACAAAGGACTTCGTGGTGGAAAAGGGGTTGAGACAAGGAAATCCTTTATCTCCATTTCTCTTTATCATTGTCATGGAAGGTTTAACTAGAATTTTGAAGAAAGCTGAGGAGATTAATTTGTACAAGGGTTTTATGGTGAACGAGGCTACATCCTATAGTTTGGTTCAGTTTGCGGATGATACCTTATTCGTAGGAGAAGGAAGTTGGGAGAACCATTGGTGTATGGAGGATATTCTCAAGGGTTTCGAGATGGTGTCGGGATTGAAGGTGAATTTCTTCAAGAGTTGCATTTGTGGTGTTAATTTGAAGGTCGTTTTCCTCGAAGCCGCTTCTGTTTTTCTTCACTGTGCAGTTAGCTCCATCCCTTTTAAATTCTTGGAGATCTTGGTGGGGTATAGCCCGAGAAAGGCTAAGTCTTGGAAATCTGTCGTCGATGCCTTTAGAAAAAGACTGGCGGTTGGAGAGGTAAGAACTTATCTATTGGCGGCATGGTGGTTTTGATTAATTCGGTGTTGAACGCGTTACCAATATTTACGTTTTCGTTTTACAAGGCTCTTGTGCTTATTTTAAAGGAGTTAATTAGAATTCAGTCTAATATTTTGTGGGGTGGTTCCGTTAATCGTAAGCCAATTCACTGAATAAGTTGGAAAACAATTTATCGGCCCAAGGAGAAAAGAGGGTTAGAGATTAAAGACATTGCCTTGTTCAAAAAATCTCTTTTGCTTAAGTGGAAGTGAAGGTTTCTTACAGTTAAAAGAGCGTTATGGCAAGGCATTTTAGAGCATAGATATTCACCCGTGAACTTGAACTTGGTTGTGGAAGTGATGAATAACGGAGGGAAAAGAGGGAGTAATTCGGATTCCATTTGGCGGAGAGATTTAATGTCTATTGGGATCGACAAGGATAAATTGTTGGATCTTTTGTGGGAAACCTTCGCGGTATCATAGGAGATGGAAACCTGATATCCTTTTGGAACTGCAATTGGTTGGGGAATCACTCCTTTAAGGAAGCTTTTCCTAACATGTTCTATGTTTTTCCGAACTCTAACAGAAGTGTTGCGACACTCAGGTTTTTGGAATGATTCGCAATGGCACTGGAGGGTCCCTGTTCCTGAGTCTCATGTTGGCTCTGACCTGCTGCTTGAGCAGGAAGATCTCGAACTTATTCTGGCTGAGAGAGTGCAGGCTCGCCTGTGCGAGGACTATTTTGAGTGGTAGATTGAGGATTCCGCTGTTTTTTCTATTCGTTCAAGCTACATGATTCTTTCTGAGGACGAACAACTTCCTTCGGGTGGAGATGGTGAAGTTGCTCAAGCATTGAAGATTTTGTGGAGTATCAAGATTCACTCTAAAATTCAATTATTTTCTTGGAGACTCTTCTTGGACATAATTACGACGAAGGATCAGCTGGCGAAAAGAGGCATCATTGTTTTAGGTAATGATTTGAACTGTGGTCTCTGTAAAAGTAGTGCTAAGAACTCTGTTTATTTTTTTTCTGGAATGTGCTAGTGCGGTTAGAGTGTGGAAGGGAGTGGAGGTTTGGCTTGGTTTAGAGTTGGGAAGCTCCTTAAGTTGTGCAACTTCCTTTTTATGTTTCGACAATCTGCTGAGCATTTCAGTAGGAAATAAGAGAGTTTCCTTCATTTGGTCGTATGCCGCGTGGGTTATTTGGAGGAGTCGAAACAATTGTATCTTTAACAGTTTGGATTTTGATGTGGAGGAATCGATACATTCGATTATTTTTATTTCTTTGAGATGGTTTAGTTTAGTTGTTTGTCCTTCTTTTTCTTGTTCTTATTACGATTGGCTTAACTATCCAATTTGTTGTTTGAAGCATACTTGATTATCTTTCCAGGTTTGTTATATTCCCGTTGGTTTTATTTTGTATGGGCTTTAACACCCCTTGTACTCTTTAGTGAAGATAATGAGGAGTTTGAGGTTAGGATTAGGCATACGCAATAGGTTATGCTTTTCTTTTTATTTTGGGATGTTTTAGTTTTTCCCCCTACTTTGAGAACAATGTTTGTAATATAATTGGATGTTTTTTTAATTAAAGCATTACCTTGTTCTATGATATTCATTTTATTAATTATTGAATCAAATAATGGCAATGGTAGTCAAATAAAAATGACTTTGATTCAAAAAATACAAACTTATGACAATGTTTCTGCCCAAGAAACATGTAGAGAATATTTCGGAGATGCATCTTCGAACTAACCCCATAAATATTTGCATATGCATCTCCGAACTAATTTTTGGCAAAAATGGGATGATTGTTTTATTTATGAAGGATGAGAAGATTTAAGGTACATACAGAGATGCATCTTCGAAAATTTCTGAAAATATTTTTAGATTTTTCAGTAATGTAAGACACACCTTAAATATGGGAAAAGAAATTGCCAAGTATTTATATGATACTAAGTGCAAACCTGTGAGGAAATAGCTACCCAAATCATAAATAAACAAATGATATTTCTCATATTAATTTTAAATACACAATAAAAGATAATATAAAAATAGGGAATATAATACCAGTACTTGCAACCCAAATAATAACATAGAAAGCAATTGAATCAACATTGTGGTAAAAAAAACAAGTCACTAAAAAGAAAGATCGAATATAATTACTAGTTACAGGAAGCAACCTATAAAAAAGATGCTTAAGAAAATTACTTTCTTAAATCTATCGGATAGTAATCAACTGGAGTAATAAGCATGCCCTCTTTCACATACAAACAAAAAACAATTGCCCTATAATTATCTAGTTTTGTGTACTTTTAGTATAAGTTATGGAAGTTAAAAGTATGTTTGATGGGGTGGTAGTGGTCAACGAGTTATTAGACTACGCGAAATGATCGAAGAAGGAGTGCTTTGTGATGAAAGTCGATTTTGAAAGAGCTTGTGATTGCGTTAGTTGGGATTATGTTAGGTTTTCGTTGGGTAAGATGAATTTTGGTCCGAGGTGGCTTTCTTGGATGGAGGATGTGGTTTTTGGTAGCTCAATTCCAGTTCTCTTCAATGGGAGCGCAATAAAGGGCTTCGTGGTGGAAAATGGGTTGAGACAATGAGATCCTTTATCTCCCTTTCTCTTCATCATTGTCATGGAAGGTTTAACTAGAGTTTTGAAGAAAGCTGAGGAGATTAATTTGTACAAGGGTTTTATGGTGAACGAGGCTACATCCTATAGTTTGGTTCAGTTTGCGGATAATGCCTTATTCGTTGGAGAAGGAAGTTGGGAGAACCTTTGGTGTGTGAATGTTATACTCAGAGGTTTCGAGATGGTGTCAGGATTGAAGGTGAATTTCTTCAAGAGATGCATTTGTGGTGTTAATTTGAAGGCCGTTTTCCTCGAAGCCTCTTCTGTTTTTCTTCACTGTGTGGTTAGCTCTATCCCTTTTAAATTCTTGGGGATCTTGGTGGGGGATAGCCTGAGAAAGGCTAAATCTTGGAAATCTGTTGTCGATGCCTTAAGGAAAAGACTAGCGGTTTAGAGAGGTAAAAACTTATCTATTGGCGGCAGGGTGGTTTTGATCAATTCGGTGTTGAACATGTTACCAATCTTTACGCTTTTGTTTTACAAGGCTCCTGTGCTTATTTTAAAGGAGTTAATTAGAATTCACTCTAATTTTTTGTGGGGTAGTTACGTTAATCATAAGCCAATTCACTGGATAATTTGGAAAACGGTTTGTCAGTCCAAGGAGAAAGGAGGGTTAGGGATTAAAGACATAGCCTTGTTCAACAAAGCTCTTTTGCTTAAGTGGAAGTTGAGGTTTCTTACGGTTAAAGGAGAGTTATGGCAAGGCATTTTAGAGCATAAATATTCGCCCGTGAACTTGAACTTAGCTGTGGAAGTGATGAATAACTGAGGGAAAAAAAGGGAGTAATTCGGATTCTATTTGGTAGAGAGATTTAATGTTTATTGGGTTGGATAAGGATAAATCGTTGGATCTTTTTTTGGGGAACGTTCGTGGTTTCATAGAAGATGGAAAACCGACATCCTTTTGGCACTACAATTGGTTGGGGAATCACTCCCGTAAGGAAACTTTTCCTAACCTATTCTCTGTTTTCCGAATTCTAACAACAGTGTGGCAGCTTCAAGTTTTTGGCATGATTCACATTGGCACTGGAGGGTCCCTGTTCCTGAGTTTTCTTTTGGCTCTGACTTGCTGCTTGAGCGGGAAGATCTCAAACTTATTTTGGTAGAGGACTGTTTTGAGTGGCAGATTGTGGATTCCGCTGTTTTTTCCGTTCGCTCAAGCTACATGATACTTTTCGAGGACGAACAACTTCCTTCAAGTGGAGATGGTGAAGTTGCTCAAGCATTGGATATTTTTTGGAGTATCAAGATTCACTCTAAAATTCAGCTATTTTCTTGGAGACTCCTTTTGGACAGAATTGCGATGAAGGATCAGCTGGAGAAAAGAGACATCATTGTTTCCGGTAAGGTTTTGAACAATGTCTCTGTAAAAGTCGTGTTGAGAACTCTGTTCATTTTTTTCTGGACTGTGCTAGTGCGGTTAGAGTGTTGAAGGGAGTGGAGGTTTGGCTTGGTTTGGAGTTGGGAAGCTCATTAAGTTGTGCAACTTCCTTTTTATGTTTCAACAATCTGCTGAGCATTTCAGTCGGAAATAAGAGAGGTTCCTTCATTTAGGTGAATGTTGCGTGAGTTATTTGGAGGAGTCAAAACAATTGTATTTTTAACAGTTTGGACTTTGATGTGGAGGAATCGATACATTTGATTATTTTTCTTTCGTGGAGATGATTTTGTTTAGTTGTTTGTCTTTCTTTTTCTTGTTCTTATTACGATTGGCTTAACTATCCAATTTGTTGTTTGAAGCAGAGATAATTATCTTTTCAAATTTGTTGTTTTCCCGTTGGTTTTCTTTTGTAAGGGCTTTAGCACCCCCTTGATTTTCATTGCCTATAAAAAAAGTATAAGTTGCATATTGCCTTAACGGAGATTATGAGGTGATTGATCCTCCTTAAATTTTAATTATTAAACAATTAAAACAAACAAAGAATCATTAGTAATTATCGCACTCTACTTTTGACAATAATACTTAACACTGTTCATGTACAAATGATACTTTATCATGGGGTTCCATTTTCAACTTTCTACTCTATTTTTACCAATTTTTTTTTTCATCAAGTAAATTAAAATAAGCATCCTAAACAAATAATAAAATATATTAATGCAAGCATGAATGAAACAGAAAAATATAGATACATAAGAAATTAGAGAATAAAAAGTATGCAAAGAAGGCATAAATTATAATACTTCAATGCAGTTTATTTGCAACACATTAAGAGTAGAAAGTTGAAATTAGGAGTGATAGACATAAACTATAGAGCATTTTTTAATACACCACTCAAGTTTCTTAGGCACCACGTGAAATTTGTTTTTTGCCCCCATGTTTCCGGATGTGCACATCCGAACGCACCAATTTTTTTAAAAACGCTGATGTGTTTCGGATATGCATATCCGAAAACATTTCTGATGTACACTTCCGGATAGGGATGACAAAAATATCCGTACCCGCGGATATCCGTGGATAAAATCCATCACGGATATTAGGCGGATAACTTAATGGATATCCATGGATAAAATAAATGGATATTTAAATATCCGTTTGTTAATGGATATAGATATGGATTTAATGATATCCGTACCCTCGGATATCCATATCCGTTAATAAATTATAAAAATTATTTAAATATCATTAACTTATTATACCTTATATTTTCATCTTCTAAAATAAATAGTCTTATTATATTTCTTTTTTTTTTTTAATTTTCTTTGAAGAAAACATTTCACATTTCATTCAAATTCTATTAGCCATTTCATATTTAAACTCTTCAGTACTTCATACCCCACTTCAATAATTTCACAGTCCAACCAACTAGTGTTGTCATTCCTCTATCGAACCAGTGTCTCCCTGTCTACTCCTCTGTCGTTCGCTCTTCCATCATAACTCACAATCACAATATCTTTTATTTGTTTGGTTAAAATGAAATGTATGGATATTATGTTTGGATCTAATTATATTTTGGTGAATAAGAAGAAAATTAATGTGATGAAATTTTATCGTTAAATTAAGAGCGAATTGTATGAATGTTATATGATAATAATTTTTTGTGTCTTTAAAAGAAGTTAAAGGTATATTTTAAAAAAATAATTTTCATAAAAAATATTATCCATGGATATCTGTGGATATCCATGGATATATGTAAATATCCACAGATACCGTAAAACCCGCGGATTACCCGCTTAATGGATAACCACATGGATATGGGGCGGATATGGATATCATATTTATCCAACGGTGCGGATATGGATATCATAGTATCCGTCCCCATGGATATCCATTTACATCCTTACTTCCGGAAGGATTTCTTATTAATTCGCGCCAGACCTTCTTCCCCCCCCCCCTCATTCTTCACTTTTTCATTTCCAAACTCTCTCAAACTCTCAAATTTTCAATCACCACAAATCTCAATTTTTTCCACTCGCGTTCGCCGCAGAGCAACATCTACAACGATCAAGAGACTCCAAATCCTCCGTATCTCATTTTAATCGGTAAGTTTTCAAATTTTAGAGTTTCGGAGTTATTTTCGAGTAATCGATTTAGAGTAGACATTTAGGTGTAGAAATTGTTAGGTTGTATGAATAACATAGGTTAGAGACAATGTAGGTCTTGTTTTCTGCTTCAAACGGACGATCAGGGCATTAAAATCTCCTTTTGCATGGTACAGTAGCCATGGCTGCCTCTTTTAAACTTCAAAATACGTACCGGATGTGCAGATCCGAAAAGATAGTAACGTTTAGTATTCTGAGTGTTTCCGGATGTGCACATCCGGAAATACCCAACGTTAAAAATTATGTGTCCTTCCGGATGTGCACATCCAGAAGACATCCAACGTTAAATATTTTGCATATTTTCGGATGTGCACATCCGGAAGACATCCAACGTTAAATATTTTGCATATTTTCGGATGTGCACATCCGGAAGACACTTGGTTTTTTTTAGTTAGTTAGTTTGTTTTTTTAATTATTTTTAAAAAAATTCTAATTTATTTATTATGCTTTGCAGATTAGATGGCTGACAGAGACGATCGTGTCATACATAGATGGACAACGCAACACACATCTGCCTCTGGGCATCCAAGACTGTGGCAGACAGCTATACGCTATACGTGGTAACAATCTAATATTCTAAGTGATTTTTTCATTTCTTTTCTTTCTATATTCATTATAATGTTTGACACCCATGTTATATTTTCCATTTCAGACGTGGATTCTAGAGCACTTTCCCAACATTACTGGTTGGGGGAGTGTCGACGGGTACACTGAGGATATGCCACGTGCTGCTGCATTTCTCCTGCTTAGAGGGAACCAGGTGCCCGACCCCTACAGAGTGTATCTTGATCGGATGGCTGCTGAGGACGTTTTGTATCACCACAATGCTGATCACCGTGTGACGCGCCCGTTCGATGAGGTTTCGCTGTTCTCAGGATGGTTGGTATGCAGTTCGACCATTACTGCTCGATACCTGCCGGAGCGCGTCTTGCGTCAGTTTGGTTACACACAGACGATCCCCAGGATGCCTCATTAGTTTGCTCCTCTTGGCTTGACCCGCAGGCAGATAGATGAGATATATGCTGACTTCCAGTCCCACTTGGTACCGGAAGAGGCTCGGCCGACCAGAGCGGAGAGAGACTGGAGCTTTGATGTCGGGTACATCGTGTGGTTCTACACCGTCTCACACCCATGCATGGTGCCCACTGCTGAGGGATCGCCACCCAGACCTGCTCATCAGGAGATATTAGAGGTGCGGCAGTCTCAGCTGGACCACACTCAGGATGTCCTACCTCGCTGTCGTCAGATAGAGCAGATAGCGCGACAGGCCATTGCGGTCGGTCACCTCCCTGAGGGCTCTGGTGCCAGACTTGCCGTGGATAGGATTATTGAGATTGCTCAGGGGGCACTTCAGTACCGCAGACATCGAGGCAGGATTGCAGGTAGGGGCAGAGGAGCTGGGGAGCCAGGAGAGATCCTTCGCCATACACAGTAATTTTTTGTTTGATGTATTCTATTTATATTACATGTATGTACTGTATTTTGACAGACGTTTATTATGTATATATATCATTTTATTTTATATATGGATGTTGTCGAATGTATATTAAGTTGCGACGATATATTAACATATGCGACCAACCAACAAAACCGATTTAAAAAAATAAATAAAGTTCTGCTGTTTTCCGGATCTGCAGATTCGGAATGTTTTTGGATGTGCACTTCTGGAACGGATCAGCGTTTTTTAAAAAATTAATGCGTCCGGATGTGCACATCCGAAATCAAAGGGCAAAACCGAAAATTCAGGTGGTGCCTAAGATGTGATAAGAAATTCCCAAATTATAATACTTTAATACAGTTTATTTGTAACACATTAATCCACGATTGTTTTTAAATAAAATAACCTAATAACAAAGGTCTAATATTGCAAAATTAGGCATTACAAATCATATCACCAATTAAAAAAAAAAGTTGATTTTGACAGTTTTACTCTAAATAGTCAATTGTCTTGTAATCTCAAAAGGCAAATTGGATAGATATAAAAACTTGCAAACAAATTTCAAGAAAATTTGCAAACTAATTTCAAGAAAATCATTGAAAAGAAAAGTGGCAATAACCCATGTGGATTCCTTATCAACGAGATACAAATTTAAAACTATGATTTATTTTTTTATATATAATTTGTAACTATTTAATTATTACACAATCATTCAAACAAACAAAAACTATTCAAAATATCTAATTAATACAAAAAAATAAAATATAAAATAAAAATATTTATTTAGTTGAAGACAAGATGGTCTTTATTAGTACAATATATTTAAAAATATTACATTAATAAACGGTATCTCAAATTTTGCAAGTTGGAAAAATAAGAGCCAATTTTAATAAATATTGGAGCAAGCATTCCTTATGATATGCGTTCCCCATGGAAAGCTATGAATTGTGTCACCATTTTCAAACTCATACACACATATCATGCATTGAGTTTCAGCATGTTGAAGTGAGACAGATGAGTCTAATGTTGACTCATTAACTCTGTCTCGGAATATCAGAGCAACGACTAGTCGATGTCAACAAAAGCATCAAAAGATGAGTAATAGAAATTAAAAGAAAAAAATATTATAAGGACACAAACTGCTATCGCAAAAGAAACTCAGAAGCATAAATATAAAATTAGAATTGCAACAACTTTGTTTACAATGACTATTCATATTGTTGTCTGCTCTAAATTAAATACTTTGCATGTGTTAACCTTGAAGTTTAGATCAAAGAAACTTTTACTGAAAATTACCACATATGTCACATTGATGTATAAATGTTAAATAGTTAAATAGTTACTAAAACATGTCTTCAGGCCAGCTCAAAATATTTAGGGGCACTATTGCAAATCACATCACCAATTAATAAGGTGATTCTAACCATTTTATTCTAAATAATCTCAATTGTTTGGTAATATCATAAGCACTAATAATTTCAAGAAATTGAATAGATATAAAAACTTGCAAAGTAATTTCAAAAAAATCATTGAAAAGAAAAGTGGTAATACCTATTACCCATATATGGAATCCTTATCAACAAGATACAAATTTAAGACTATGATTATATATATATATATATATATATATATATATATATATATATATATATATATATATATATATAATTTGAACAATACACAATCATTCAAAATAAACAAAAATTGTTCGAAATATATTATTAATAAAATAAAAATAAAAAATATAAACATTTATTTAGCTTAAGGCAAGATGCTCCATATTAGTACAATATATTTAAAAATATTACATTAATTTACGGTATCTCAAACATTTTCCCTGCAAGTTGGACAAATAAGAGCCAATTTTTATAAATATTGGTGCAAACATTCCTTATGAAATGCATGCCTGTATGGCAAGCTATGATGTGTGTTTTCTTTCAAACTCATAGACACATATTATACATTGAGTTTCAGTGTGTTGAAGCGAGATAAATAAGTCAAATGTTGATTCACTGACTCTCTCTCAAAGTATTAGAGCAACAACTTGTCGATGTCGACAAAACTTCCAAAGATGAGTAATAGATATTAATCGAATAAAGAATATTATATGGACGCCAACTACTATCACAAAAGACAATCAGAAGTATAAATACAAAATTAAAATTGCAACAACTTTGTTTACAATGACTATTCATGTTCTTGTCTGCTCTAAATTAAACATCTGTTGTAGAGCAAATTAAACATCTGTTGTAAAATACTTTGCATATGTGTTAGTCTTGAAGTTTAGACAGAGAAATATGTACTGTAAACTATCAAATATTTATATGATACTAAGTGTAAACCTGTGGGAAAATAGCCACCCAAATCATAAATAAACCAATGAAATTTCTCGTATTAATCTTAAATACACAATAAAAACAATATAAAAAGAGGTAATATAATAGCAGTACTAGCAACCCAAGTAATAACATAGAATGTAATTGAATCAACAATGTGGTAAAAAAAATAAATCACTAAAAACAAAGATCGAATATAATTACTAGTTACAGGAAGCAACCTATAAAACAAACAAAGAATCATTACTAGTTATCGCACTCTACTTTGGACAATAATACTTCACATTGTTCATTTACAAAGGATTCTTTGTCATGTGGTTCCATTTTCAACTTTCTTCTCTATTTTTACCAAACTTTTCTTTTCATCAAGTAAATTAAAACAAGTGTTAGAAATATCAGTAAAGTTGAATTAATTCAGGACTGAATCGTGAATGATGTCATTTTCCTTAAACGTGTTTCAAGCACTCTCTTGTATGTCTTAGAGTCGAAATGCAGGAATACCCAGAATAATTCAGCCTTATATCGAATTTGCGCAAGACCGACGAAAACTCAATTTTGTAGCGAAGAGTGTTTGTAATTTTGTACAAGAGGATTTTCGGTTTGTGATATGATTTCTGAATTCTAGAATGAGGTATTTATAGGTCGTGTATGTGTTGTTTCACAAGGTTGCGACCCTTGACAAAACAACACCTTTTAACCAAAGGTTGTCATGTTTCCAAGCATTACCTATGTTCATTCTGCAGCAACTCTTCACGAAATGTTGCTTCTCTTCGAATTTAAAAATAAAACGCATGCATCGACCAAAACGAGAGTAATAATGATCCCGACTGAAGGCCGCCCGCTGCCCGTCGGAGCGCCACCGACGCCGACTCATAACGCTGATGCATCGTGCCTAAGTGCTCAAGTTCCACCTACA
Organism: Lathyrus tuberosus; assembly: GCA_022829125.1. Classification (NCBI taxonomy): domain Eukaryota; kingdom Viridiplantae; phylum Streptophyta; class Magnoliopsida; order Fabales; family Fabaceae; genus Lathyrus; species Lathyrus tuberosus. The sequence continues at coordinate 8,296,303 of JALAZF010000103.1, forward strand.
AGCCACACTTGTCCATGTGGCACTTTATCCTCTTTTGTCTTTTTGTTGACTTAATGCTTATAACTCTTTCTAAAGGCTTTTAAAATGAGTGAAACTTTCTATGTGGGACTATTTCCCAATCATTTATTGACATTTACTCACTTCCACTTTTCTTGTCATTTTGGAACACACTCATGGACATTTAGTGTTCATAAATTACAACAATCCCCCACTTGTTCTAATAATGACAAGACCAATTCCAAAAAAGAGAAACAAAGAATGTTAATACAGTTAACTATCTTTTGTTTTGAACTTAACCTTAGTAAGAATAACACAAAGTATAATCGAAATGTTAAGTAGCAATGCTTTGAATGGTTATCCCCTGTGATTATACCGACATTACCTTACACACACTCTTTAATGAGTCTTCGCCTACATCTCTCGCCTAACCTTATTTATGGCCATGTGCTTTTCCTGTTTTCATGAATTTTTTTATGAGAGAAACTCCAACTCTCGCTTACAGACGACACCATCTCAAAATTCACGTAGGTGAAGTTCATATTGTATCCTTTTCCACGAGACACATACCCTCGGTATTGAACCTCATTAGGAGTTTTAATTAAAACTCAACCCTCATTTTAAAGGTCAACATTATCATAAAATGTTCGACAAATATTCAAATCAACGACTTGTTGTTACCCATTGAATCTTGAAGTTAATGTTCTATCAACGTAATATTGGGTTGTCTCCACTATCGGAACTCTTACTCAAGAAGTTTCAACCTCATGCCTCTCGAGGTTGTTTTTACTAAGTCTCTGGCCAGTGACTTGGTAAATGGATTAGCCAAATTATAGCTTGTTCGTATATAGGCGAGTAAAATGATTTCATCTTTAATCAATTTTGCCACGAAAGTATGTCTAAGACCAATGTGCCTAGACTTTCCATTATATACTTCACTGAATGCTCTTGCTAGGGTGGCTTGGCTATCACAATGTGTCAAGACTTTTAAAACATTTTCTTTAGCCAATGAGACTTCTAACAGAAGGTTTCTCAACCATTCTGCTTCTGGACCAGCGAAAGCAAGAGCCAAAAACTTTGATTCCATGGTTGAAAGAGTAATGCATGTTTGTTTCTTGCTCTTCCAAGAAATTGCACCTCCAGCTAATGTGAATATCAACCCAGTTGTAGAATTATGATCTCCAACACTCGATATCCAACTTGCATCGGTATATCCTTATAGTATGGTAGAAAACCTACTATAGTGAATGTCAAGATCTTTTGTCTTTAAGAGGTAACCGAAAATCCTGGTTATAGCCTTCCAATGTTCACCATTTGGATTACTAGTAAATCTACTCATCTTACTAACTTCAAATGTTATGTCTGGTCTGGTGCATTGCATTAAATACATTAGACATCCAATTGCACTTGCATATTCCAATTGGGCTACAATTGTTCCATTGTTCTTTTAAAGTTTGATGTTAGGATTAAATGGAGTGTTTTCTTCCTTAAAGTGTAGGTGTTTGAACTTATCCAACATTTTCTCAATATAATATGTTTGACTAAGTTCATAACCCCCACTATTTTGTTTTACTTTGATCCCCAAAATAGTGTCAACTAGTCCAAGATCTTTCATCTTGAATGTGGAAGTCAGAAATTTCTTTGTTTCTAAGATTCCATTCATCTCATTGCTAACGATCAACATATCATCCACATATAGACACAAAAATATTACAATATTTCCATGCACCTTTGTGTACAAACATTTATCACAAGAATTTGGAGTAAATCCATTTGAAAGTATGACAAAGTCAAACTTTTGATGCCATTGTTTTGGTGCATGTTTTAAACCATAAAAGGATTTGACAAGTTTGCATACTTTTTGTTCATTTCCAGGAAACACGTAACCTTCTGGTTGTTCCATGTAGATTTCCTCATCGAGATCTCATTTTAAGAATGTTGTTTAACATCCATTTGATGAACTATAAGATCATTCAAAGAGGCAAAGGCGAACAATACTCTAATTGTTGTTATTCTTGCCACTGGTGCATAGGTGTTAGAGTAATCAACACCCTCTTTTTGTCTAAATCCTTTTACTACTAATCTTGCCTTATATGTGTTTAATGTGCTATCACTATGATACTTACTTTTAAACACCCATTTACATCTAATGGGTCTTGAACCCTTTGGAAGGTCGACAAGTTCCTATGTGTGGTTTGAAATAATCGAATCCATTTCGTCTTGGATAACATCTTTCCAAAAAGAAGAGTCCCTTGAAGCCACTACTTCTTTATAGGTTTTTAGATCATCTTCTAATTGGATAATAATAGGGATCTTATGAACATCATTCTTGCAATTTCCTTCAACTAGATAAAAGGAAATGAGTTGAGAATCGATTTCATCTGGGCCTAGAACTTTAGCTTTCCAGACTCTTTTGCTTACCCTAGGCTCTGGTTATGTTTCAATAATTTAGGAGATACTTTCGGGTTGTATTTCAATAATTCGTGGAGGTTTTTCATCACGATATCCTTCATTCGTGGGAATATCAGATTCTTTATTCTTCGTGATAAGTTTTTCAAAAAACTCCACATCTCAAGATTCAACAATTATGTTGGACTCCAGATTAAAAAGTTTGTATGTTTTATTGTTGGATGCATATCCTATGAAAGCAAATTTAATCCCTCGAGGACCCAATTCGTTCTTTTATGATCCATATTCTTGTAATATGCCACACATCCCCACAATCTAAAATAAACAATATTTGGTGATCTACCTTTCCATATCTCATATGGAGAAATACTGGTTAACTTTGAAGGAATCCTATTCATTATATAACATAGTAATGCTTCACCCCACAAATTAAATGGCAATTTAGAATGCATTAACATAGCATTTATCATTTCTTGATATGTTCGATTTTTCTCTCGGCTAGACCGTTTTGTTGTGGTGTACGAGGCGCGGAGCATTCGCGTATAATGTCATATTCTTCACAATATGCATCATATTCCGTAGAAAAGTATTCAACGCCCCTATCACTTCTAAGGACTTTGTTAGTTCTACTTAATTGATTTTCTACTCCCGCTTCATATATTTTAAAGGCATTAAAAGCATCATCTTTATGCTTTAATATATATATATGTGTGTGAATTTAGAGCAATCATCAATAAAGGTTATGAAATACCGGTTTCCCCCCACAGGTTAGCATGCTATTAAATTCCCACAAATCATACTGCATAAGATCAAGCAAATTTGATTTTCTTTCAACATTTTTGAAAGGTTTCTAGATCATCTTTGATTTGACACATATTTCACATTTTTCGAAATCATGATTATTGCATGAGATCAATCCGGATTTAATTAGTCTTTTCGTAGTACTAATACCAATATGTGCTAACCTAGAATGCCATAAAGAAATTGATTCAAGCATATAAGCAGAATTAGAAATTGCATTAATAATATTATCATTAATACAAAGTTTGATCATTCCCTCAGCGAAATATCCTTTTCCTATAAATACACCATTACGGGTCAATATAAGTTTGCCCGATTCATATACAAATTTGATTCTCGGTTTACCCAATAGATCCCCACTAACAAGATTTCTAGTTATGTCGGGGACATGAAGCACATTAACAAGAGTGACTTTCTTTCTGGAAGTGAAGTTGAGTTCGACGAATTCGGTTCCAACAACTTTAGATCGTACTTCATTTCCCATTTGTACTTCCTGTCCATCAATTGCCTCTCAATAGGTTTTAAAAGCAGCTTTGTCATAACAGACATGTACAGTAGCACATGTGTCATACCACCATCCTTGCACTTTGCTTTTGATTTCCATTACTTCGCTCACCGTAGCGATTATGTCATCATTTGCATGAACTGCATTGATTTCATTTTTTGACTTGTTATGCCTACAATCTCGAGCATAGTGTCTGGGTTTTCCACATACAAAATAACCGCTTTTCAGACCTTTTGGACCTCCAAATTTTTGAATTTGTTATGTTCCTTTTTAGGTCAAGATGACTCTTCATGCCATCATGTTTCTTTTTTTGTTTGGTAGTCACACCATTGACTTTGGAAAGACCAGCAGATTCTGATTTCTCCCTTTCCTTCGATTCCTCCTCGACTCAAAGATGTTTCTAGATTTTCTCTAAAGAGAAGTCCTCAGAACTGTGCAACAATTTCTTTCTATAGTCTTTCCATGAAGGTGGTAATTTTGCAATGACTGCATGATAAGTGCAAAATGTACCTATTTTTGTATATATATTTTGTTGCACTTATCAATGCTTTGTGGTAAATATCGTGTGAATAAACCCCGATTTGTTTATAAATACGTTTACCTTACGTTTTCGTGTGTATAGTGCGTTATCGTGTAAATATCATTGAGTTTAATTGATTTTCATTTATTTTTGCAGGTGTTCCAGCAATGGGATTTTGCCATTGTTGTATAGAGCATTGAATGTGTTTTCCAGCGCTTCAAACCATGCGTCAATCGGAGTTACGGTTCAAAAGTTACGAATAAAACAGTGCAAAATTTTCTGGTGTGATTCGCCCCTGCTGCGCCGGGCGGAAATTCCGCCGGGCGAAACGCAGGCGCAGCAATGTCACAATTCTGGAACTTGCAAAAATAAACCGCCTTTCTCCGCCGGGCGAAGCCAGAATTCCGCCGGGCAAATTTTGACGGGCTGAAACTCCATTAAAGGTCCAAAAACACAATTTTTAGGTATGGGTTTGATATTTTTAGTTCCAAATCCATCCAATAGCATTTTGTGACCAGAATTAGGCTAGAAAACACATTGGAGCATGCATTAGGATGATCCAGAGTCGAATCCTTCATCAATCGGAGCCGACAACTCAAGAAATGTTTGGTTTTTCTCCATTTCTTCTCTATGTTTTTCTCTTTTTGTTGGGTTATGTTTGTATTGTTACTCTAAACCTATGTACATGTATTGATCATGGTTGTATAATATATATGCTTTACAAATCATTATCAATGTCTTCCTTGATCTTTTTGCATTTATGTTTGGATTTGTGTTGTGTTAGAGATAAACATCACAAATCTTGATTAGGGATGGATATTTATTGTCTAGATGCTAGAGATAGATTTAGATGATAATCTTTTTGGTGTCGGAACTTAATGCCTTCCGTGTTTCGAGGCGTCGTGCGCGAGAGTGACGACGAGAGTGATACGGTTGCTCTCTCAGCTCAGTGTGCCAGAGATGGACACTGTTGTGAGCGATACCGGGTGATTTTGATGAGTATTGTATGTGGAATGGGACCGATCGATAGGTTTACGTTTGTTCTGAGTAGTGTATATTCATGCTTGATAGGTTTCTTCTCTTCAAAGAATATACTTTTTATGTTTTTATTTACTTTCCCGCATTTACCTTAAATCCATTTAAACCCAAACTCATTAACAATTAAATTGTCGAACGACAGTTCAGTAGCACCAATCTCTGTGGACACGATAATTCCCGAAAAAATACTTCCAAAACTTTTTTGTTGCTTGCCGCTATTCCGCATCAACAAAGTCGCGCCGTTGCCGGGGATTGGTTTTTATTGTTCTTGCATTGCGATAGTTTCGTTGTTTTTGAATTTTGTAGATATCGTACATATTGTATATTTTCACTTGTTTATATTGATACTTGTATATTTTAACGTTTGTTCAAGTGTTTGGTTAGGACACTTGCTTTTGGTTGCGCGGTGAGACATCACCATGGCATGAATGAAGGAAGTTTCTAATTAAGCACCGTAAAGGCGTCGAGCTTACGACGTAAAACAAGCATGTTTTTATTGTTTTTCATTTCTAATGTTTTTGGTTGTTGTTAGCTCGCAAATTTTGATTGACTTATTTGAGGATGCTTTGGTGATTTTCCAAGTTGGTTCGTTTCAACTTGCGGATGTATGGTAATGATGTTGTTAAGTTTTGTACACGTCTGAGGTATGTATTTATCGCTTTCTTGACTTGAGCATATTCATGTTACTTAGGCATTTTACAAACTTTCATGCCATTCATTCTTTTGTATACTTGTTCTATTGTGAATCACTTTAGTCCCCAACCTTTTTGTGAGGTGGCTTTCCATTGTTCATATATGCGCGGAGTACCAACATTCTTGTTCTAACTGGATTTTATTATGTTGAATCTGTTGTTTGTGTTGTTTATATGAATGCATGAAAAGGATCAAGGCAATTGTTTCATTTTGAGCACAACCACCTTAGCCAAATAGTCAATTCACCTTGTGAGTGTGTGAGAATTTGTAACCCCGTTGAGCTTTTTGATCCATGTTTCTATTTGAACATAATACTTGTCTATGAGTATTTAGTTCACTTATTTTTTATTGGATTTTGTTTTTTCTTGGACCTAAACTTTGTGTTGTTGTATGGATTTTTTCCTTGCCTTAGAAAGTAGGGAGTATTCACATGATGGTGCGGTTGAATTCAAGTTGGGGAGAGAATGATTGTGTATTCATTGGTTGGTTCTATGAGGAAAGAAATAAGAAAATAAAAAAGAGAAAAATATGACAAAAGAAAAGAATAAGAAAAAATAAAGAAAAAGAAAATCCTTGAAAAAGGAAACAAAAAGAGTTTCAATAATTGTGCTAAATAAGTATTGTGTGTTGTGTAGCACTTGGGATGAAAGAAGAAGTTCGATTGAAATTTTGTGTGTGAATCTTTGTGAGTTTTCACTCCCTTAGGTTTAGGAAAATTTTTGTTTAAATTACCTTTAGGAATTGCCCCTTGTTTGTTTACCCGACCACGCTACAACCTTGAAAGCCCTTGTGATTCTTGCCTTTGTATGTTCAATATGAATTTGTGGATGTATGCATAATTTGGTCTTTTGTTTTCAAGATTGTTGTGTGAGTGTAAAGTACCTCATTTTGTGTTTTTCATCTACCGATGATTGTTTTTGCTAGGTGTGATTCACATTTGAACTTGTGTTGTTTTAAAATTTTTGGCATGATTTTTGTATTTTGTGTTTGTTTCGTGACTATGTTGTCGTCCTACTTTAGTGGTAAGTATTTACTTTTTGTGTGTACCGTTTTCATTTGAATCATACATTCGTTTCCATTTTTCAAAACCTGTTGATTCATCGTTCTTTGGATGTTGCTTGTGCATTTTCAAGTTTGTTTGATTCTTGTTTGTGGACAAACAATTAGGTAAGTTGGGGAGAGTTGCTAAGTGTAAAATGTACCTATTTTTGTATATATGTTTTGTTGCACTTATCAATGCTTTGTGGTAAATATCGTTTGAATAAACCCCGATTTGTTTATAAATACGTTTACTTTACGTTTTCGTGTGTATAGTGCGTTATCGTGTAAATATCATTGAGTTTAATTGATTTTCATTTATTTTTACAGGTGTTCCAGCAATGGGATTTTGCCATTGTTGTATAGAGCATTGAATAAGCTTTCCAGCGCTTCAAACCGTGCGTCAATCGGAGTTACGGTTCAAAAGTTACGAATAAAACAGTGCAGAATTTTCTGGTGTGATTCGCCCCTGCTGCGCCGGGCGGAAATTCCACCGGGCGAAACGCAGGCGCAGCAATGTCACAATTCTGGAACTTGCAAAAATAAACCGCCTTTCTCCGCCGGGCGAAGCCAGAATTCCGCCGGGCGAATTTTGACGGGCTGAAACTCCATTAAAGGTCCAAAAACACAATTTTTAGGTATGGGTTTGATATTTTTAGTTCCAAATCCATCCAATAGCATTTTTTGACCAGAATTAGGCTAGAAAACACATTGGAGCATGCATTAGGATGATTCAGAGTCGAATCCTTCATCAATCGGAGCCGACAACTTAAGAAATGTTTGGTTTTTCTCCATTTCTTCTCTATGTTTTTCTCTTTTTGTTGGGTTATGTTTGTATTGTTACTCTAAACCTATGTACATGTATTGATCATGGTTGTATAATATATATGCTTTACAAATCATTATCAATGTCTTCCTTGATCTTTTTGCATTTATGTTTGGATTTGTGTTGTGTTAGAGATAAACATCACAAATCTTGATTAGGGATGGATATTTATTGTCTAGATGCTATAGATAGATTTAGATGATAATCTTTTTGGTGTCGGAACTTAATGCCTTCCGTGTTTCGAGGCGTCGTGCGCGAGAGTGACGACGAAAGTGATACGGTTGCTCTCTCAGCTCAGTGTGCCAGAGATGGACACTGTTGTGAGCGATACCGGGTGATTTTGATGAGTATTGTATGTGGAATGGGACCGATCGATAGGTTTACATTTGTTCTGAGTAGTGTATATTCATGCTTGATAGGTTTCTTCTCTTCAAAGAATATACTTTTTATGTTTTTATTTACTTTCCCGCATTTACCTTAAAACCATTTAAACCCAAACTCATTAACAATTAAATTGTCGAACGGCAGTTCAGTAGCACCGATCTCTGTGGACACGATAATTCCCGAAAAAATACTTCCAAAACTTTTTTGTTGCTTGCCACTATTCCGCATCAACAAAGTGGTGCCGTTGCCGGGGATTGGTTTTTATTGTTCTTGCATTGCGATAGTTTCGTTGTTTTTGAGTTTTGTAGATATCGTACATATTATATATTTTCACTTGTATATTTTAACGTTTGTTCAAGTGTTTGGTTAGGACACTTACTTTTGGTTGCGCGGTGAGACATCACCATGGCATGAATGAAGGAAGTTTCTAATTAAGCACCGTAAAGGCGTCGAGCTTACGACGTAAAACAAGCATGTTTTTATTGTTTTTCATTTCTAATGTTTTTGGTTGTTGTTAGCTCGCAAATTTTGATTGACTTATTTGAGGATGCTTTGGTGATTTTCCAAGTTGGTTCGTTTCAACTTGCGGATGTATGGTAATGATGTTGTTAAGTTTTGTACACGTCTGAGGTATGTATTTATCGCTTTCTTGACTTGAGCATATTCATGTTACTTAGGCATTTTACAAACTTTCATGCCATTCATTCTTTTGTATACTTGTTCTATTGTGAATCACTTTAGTCCCCAACCTTTTTGTGAGGTGGCTTTCCATTGTTCATATATGCGCGGAGTACCAACATTCTTGTTCTAACTGGATTTTATTATGTTGAATCTGTTGTTTGTGTTGTTTATATGAATGCATGAAAAGGATCAAGGCAATTGTTTCATTTTGAGCACAACCACCTTAGCCAAATAGTCAATTCACCTTGTGAGTGTGTGAGAATTTGTAACCCCGTTGAGCTTTTTGATCCATGTTTCTATTTGAACATAATACTTGTCTATGAGTATTTAGTTCACTTATTTTTTATTGGATTTTGTTTTTTCTTGGACCTAAACTTTGTGTTGTTGTATGGATTTTTTCCTTGCCTTAGAAAGTAGGGAGTATTCACATGATGGTGCGGTTGAATTCAAGTTGGGGAGAGAATGATTGTGTATTCATTGGTTGGTTCTATGAGGAAAGAAATAAGAAAATAAAAAAGAGAAAAATATGACAAAAGAAAAGAATAAGAAAAATTAAAGAAAAAGAAAATCCTTGAAAAAGGAAATAAAAAGAGTTTCAATAATTGTGCTAAATAAGTATTGTGTGTTGTGTAGCACTTGGGATGAAAGAAGAAGTTCGATTGAAATTTTGTGTGTGAATCTTTGTGAGTTTTCACTCCCTTAGGTTTAGGCAAATTTTTGTTTCAATTACCTTTAGGAATTGCCCCTTGTTTGTTTACCCGACCATGCTACAACCTTGAAAGTCCTTGTGATTCTTGCCTTTGTATGTTCAATATGAATTTGTGGATGTATGCATAATTTGGTCTTTTATTTTCAAGATTGTTGTGTGAGTGTAAAGTACCTCATTTTGTGTTTTTCATCTACCGATGATTGTTTTTGCTAGGTGTGATTCACATTTGAACTTGTGTTGTTTTAGAATTTTTGGCATGATTTTTGTATTTTGCGTTTGTTTCGTGACTATGTTGTCGTCCTACTTTAGTGGTAAGTATTTACATTTTGTGTGTACCGTTTTCATTTGAATCATACATTCGTTTCCATTTTTCAAAACCTGTTGATTCATCGTTCTTTGGATGTTGCTTGTGCATTTTCAAGTTTGTTTGATTCTTGTTTGTGGACAAACAATTAGGTAAGTTGGGGAGAGTTGATAAGTGTAAAATGTACCTATTTTTGTATATATGTTTTGTTGCACTTATCAATGCTTTGTGGTAAATATCGTTTGAATAAACCCCGATTTGTTTATAAATACGTTTACTTTACGTTTTCGTGTGTATAGTGCGTTATCGTGTAAATATCATTGAGTTTAATTGATTTTCATTTATTTTTGCAGGTGTTCCAGCAATGGGATTTTGCCATTGTTGTATAGAGCATTGAATAAGCTTTCCAGCGCTTCAAACCGTGCGTCAATCGGAGTTACGGTTCAAAAGTTACGAATAAAACAGTGCAGAATTTTCTGGTGTGATTCGCCCCTGCTGCGCCGGGCGGAAATTCCGCCGGGCGAAATGTAGGCGCAGCAATGTCACAATTCTGGAACTTGCAAAAATAAACCGCCTTTCTCCGCCTGGCGAAGCGAGAATTCCGCCGGGCGAATTTTGACGGGCTGAAACTCCATTAAAGGTCCAAAAACACAATTTTTAGGTATGGGTTTGATATTTTTAGTTCCAAATCCATCCAATAGCATTTTGTGACCAGAATTAGGCTAGAAAACACATTGGAGCATGCATTAGGATGATCCGGAGTCGAATCCTTCATCAATCGGAGCCGACAACTCAAGAAATGTTTGGTTTTTCTCTATTTCTTCTCTATGTTTTTCTCTTTTTGTTGGGTTATGTTTGTATTGTTACTCTAAACCTATGTATATGTATTGATCATGGTTGTATAATATATATGCTTTACAAATCATTATCAATGTCTTCCTTGATCTTTTTGCATTTATGTTTGGATTTGTGTTGTGTTAGAGATAAACATCACAAATCTTGATTAGGGATGGATATTTATTGTCTAGATGCTAGAGATAGATTTAGATGATAATCTTTTTGGTTTTGGAACTTAATGCCTTCTGTGTTTCGAGGCGTCGTGCGCGAGAGTGACGAAGAGAGTGATACGGTTGCTCTCTCAACTCAGTGTGCCAGAGATGGACACTGTTGTGAGCGATACCGGGTGATTTTGATGAGTATTGTATGTGGAATGCGACCGATCGATAGGTTTACGTTTGTTCTGAGTAGTGTATATTCATGCTTGATAGGTTTCTTCTCTTCAAAGAATATACTTTTTATGTTTTTATTTACTTTCCCGCATTTACCTTAAAACCATTTAAACCCAAACTCATTAACAATTAAATTGTCGAACGGCAGTTCAGTAGCACCGATCTCTGTGGACACGATAATTCCCGGAAAAATACTTCCAAAACTTTTTTGTTGCTTGCCACTATTCCGCATCAACAAAGTTGCACCAACTTCAAAGGTCTCTGGAATGTCTATTTTCACAGCCTTTATTTTATTCAAGAGAACCTGTAACTCGTGTACTTGGGGAAGAATGGCTTTGGAATCTATGAACTTAAACTCAAAGTATTGCAAACTGACATCACTGTGCTACCAAATTAGGAGTGATAGACATAAATTATATTGGAGCAAGCATTCCTTAAGTATTGAAGTATTATAATTTATGTCTATCACTCCTAATTTATGTCTATAAATAGAGGTGCATTTCTCATTCCTAACACAACAACACAAAGCATTGCATCATAACATAAGAGAAAAATTTAGAGAGAAAGAATATATTGTAGTTTCTCCTATAAGGTTCCTTTAGTGAGTGTTCTCCTATTACAAGAGAGAGAGTGTAATTTGTTTTCTCATTGTATTTAGAGAGAAGTGTTGTAATTTCTTCCACTTAGTGAAAATTTTTTCTAGCGGTGCCCGTGGTTTTTCCCTTATTTGTTGAGAGTTTTCCACGTAAATATTCTGTGTCAATTTTCCTACTCCTTAATTTCTTATTTTTTGTGTTATTTATCTTGCTACTCTGATACCCAGCAGTGGTATAAGAGTTGTTGGTGTCGGTCCCTATTTCTGTTGTGCCGTACCGTTACTATACACACGTGTGCTTGTATACTTTTGCAGTTATTGTTAACGTATACTAGATTTATTCTAGTGTGCGATAAAAATATACAATACTGCTCACATATGTAACACCCTTTTCTACCCCCAATAATGTTGCAGCAAAAACAACTCAATTATCAGAGTAAAACATAAAAGTTCCCTCAAAGGGTGCACATTTCTCATTTAAATTAAAATAATACATTTGCCCTATAAACCAGGGATTTCCTCAAAATAACTCAAAAGCCTTCACATGACAGCGGAACTCAAAATTCTCAATTAAAAGGTTTTCAACAAACATCGTAATAATCCAAAAAGGTTTTCAACATATAAAACCATATCATCAAATGACAACAAAATAAGGAAAAAAAAACATAGTCAGACTCAAAGGACCCCAACTCGATGTTACATTATCAGAGCAAGACCCTCTAAATCGACCAAAAGCAAATAAACTTCAAGGTCCTCGAAAGCATCCACAACTAAACCTGATCACCTGCACGTTACCCACGTGGAGGCAACATTCAAACAGGCAGGGTGAGTAATCACAATTCATAATAATCATTATAAAACAAGATATACATAAAATGACTTTAACTTCATAAACGACATCATCAAGGTCATCATCAAGGAAAACATCAGGAAACACCTTATCACAAATTCATCAATGTCACATAAAATGCAATGCATAACAAGGCTCATGCATATGGTATCAATCGTCATAATAGATAGACACTAGGCCATCAACCCTCCAAAGATCCCCATCAATAGGATCGATCCCGCATTTGGAACCGGAGCACGTCATAATTATCTCATATCCGCACAATGGAAATGAAGCATCGTCACAGAGTATGCATATGAATGTATGATACACAACATCACTAATCATCATCATCAATTAAACATCATAATCTGCATCATCATTCATCAATCCTCATATACGTCATGTCATCACATATTCGCCAAATAATCATCAAAACATCATCGTATAATCATCAGTAACATCATGAAAAATCATCATAAAAATCACAGCATCGAACATCACAACAGCACAACAACATAAACAAAATTTTGCGAATAGCAGCAGTTCGCTCCAGGATTCGCTAGGCAAACCTGTTCGCTGGGACCTTCGATTTGCGATGCTGTCAGCGAGTCCCACAGTTCCCCACACTAAAACACCAGAAAACACCATCTGTCATACTCGCTGGTTTATTCGCTTAGCGAAGCCATTCGCTGGATCATTCGCTTTGCGAGACTTCCAGCGAATCCCCAAATTCACTTCAGAATCATCCCAGTATCCACACTCATGTTATCGCGCATTCGCTGCGCTGCTCACTTTGCGAGCCTTGGCGAACATTCGCCCTGCGAAAGAATGGTTCGCTTAGCGAACCTGCGATTACAGCAAATCGCTGCTACGCATCAGTAGCTCCACAGCCTCAAAGGTACCTGCAATTACAGCCCCAATTGACCCAAAAACATCCCTACAACAGTCCTAATATATCACATAATTTAAAGGCCTAAAACCTACGTCTGTTAGGTCGATTCAGGACACTACGGGAAACCTTAATTTCTCTAAACCTTCAAAACTCTCAAGCTCCATATAAACTCTATAGATCCTTCGCCCCACGGTTAAAACTACAACAACAGGGACATCTGCCCCAAAGGTCTATTTTACCGATTAAATTCAACTCTTATCAATCGATCTCACAACACGTCCTCAAAGTCATCAGTTTACCTCAAAACCTATAAACCCTCAAGAACCCCACAATTCACTTCAATCAATCGAATCCTATAATGAAAACAATGAAATGTAATTACTTTCCATACCTTAGATTGTCGATCCGATGAGTTCTCTCTTGAGCCTTTGGAAACCTTCACGAAAATCCTCGCCTTTTCCCTTTTTCCTCAGAGCTCTGTACTTTCTCCTTATTTTCACGATCTCCACAAATGAATCCTAATTCTCCTCAAATCCTCCTTTTTGGTTAATTTAACTCTTGGGCCTCAAATATGAGCTTTCTCCATAATACCCTAACTAATACTCCTAAATGTCCATCTTACCCTTAGTTCTTCTAATATTATTTTAAAATAATAATAATACTAATATATTCATATTATATACTATTATTTAATTAAAATAACCAAACTTCACCAAAAATACCGACATCGACACCAACCACAAAAAATTCACAGAAACCATGAATATAATATTTAAATAATTTAAATAAATATTCTTACGAAATTTGGGATGTTACAACTCTCCCCCACTTAAAGAATTTTTGCCCCCAAAAATTACCTCAAGGAAATAGAGTCGGATACGACTCCCTCATCTGATCTTCACGTTCCCAAGTCCAACTTTCGCCAGCTGGTCTACCCCACAACACTTTCACCAAAGCTATGTCTTTACCCCGCAATTGCTTCATCTCTCGACCATCGACACGCACAGGCAATGCTTCCACAGTCAGATTATCCCTCACTTGTACATCATCCATCTGAATCACATGCGACGGATTCGGAACATATTTCATCAACTGAGACACATGGAACACGTCATGCAAATTCGCAAGTGACGGCGGTAAAGCAATTCGATAGGCTACCTCTCCTATCCTTTGTGATGTCTGGTATGGACCAACAAAGGGTGGAGTGAGCTTCCTAGCCTTCAAAGCTCGACCCACACCAGTCACTGGCATCACCCTCAAAAACACGTGATCTCCCTCTTGGAATTCAAGTGTTTTCCTCCTCTTATCATGGTAGCTCTTCTGACAACCCTGCGAAGCTTTCATCCTCTCTTGGATCTTCTTAATCTTCTCAGTCGTCTCTTGCACAATTTCAGGTTCGAGTACAACACTCTCGCCCGACTCATGCCAACACAAAGGAGTCCTACACCTTCTCCCATACAAAGCTTCGTAGGGTGCCATTCCAATACTAGCATGAAAACTATTATTGTACGTGAACTCAATCAATGGTAAATGGTTATCCCATGATCCAACACGCAAGCCCTCAGCAAATCCTCTAAAGATTGGATCGTCCTTTCGGTCTGACCGTACGTCTGTGGATGATAGGCAGAACTCATCCTAAACTTGGTACCCAACGCATCTTGCAAACTCTTCCAGAACCTCGATGTAAACCTTGGATCTCTATCTGACACAATACTTGAAGGTACCCCATGCAACTTCACAATCTCTTCAATGTACATCTCGGCTAGCTTCTGCATAGAATGATTAATCTTCATCGGCAAGAAATGAGCCGACTTAGTTAATCTATCCACGATCACCCAAATTGAATCATTTCCCTTAGCAGTCTTCGCCAGTCCCACCACAAAATCCATGGAAATACTATCCTATTTCCATTCTGGAATCCTTAACGGCTGAATCATACTTAAAGGCTTCTGATGCTCAACCTTCGACTTCTGACAAGTCAAGCACGCATAAACAAACTCTGCAACCTCTTTCTTCATACTTGGCCACCAAAACAACTTTTTCAAATCTTGGTACATCTTCGTAGCACCGGGATGAATACTCAACCTACTTCGATGTCCTTCTTCAAGAATGCTCTTCTTAATATCTGGGACATGTGGAACACACACCCTATCTCTGAACATCATCACACCATTCTCGTCAATCTAGAAGTCACCTCTGTTACCTTGGTTAATCAAAATCAATTGGTCAACCAACTTTAAATCAGATTGCTGTCCCACTCTGATTTCTTCCAGAATACTACTAGTCAACTTCAACATTCCCAACTTCACACTGTCAGGAGTCGCTTCACATACCAAACTCAAATCTCTAAATTGCTCAATCAACTCCAATTCTTTCACCATAAGCATCGACATATGCAATGACTTTCTGCTCAATACATTGGCCACTACATTTGCTTTGCCCGGATGATAACTCAAATCAAAATCAAAATCCTTCAACAACTCTAACCACCTTCTCTGCCTCATATTCAATTCCTTCTGATTAAATAAGTACTTCAGACTTTTATGATCACTGAACACTTCAAATTTAGAGCCAAACAGATAATGTCTCCAAATCTTCAACACAAACACCACCGCGGACAACTCCAAGTCATGTGTAGGATAATTCCTCTCATGAACTCGCAATTGTCTCGGAGCATAGGCAACCCCTTGTCCATTCTGCATCAATACTCCACCAAGACCCATCTTCGACGCATCACAATACACCACAAAAGATTCACCGGATTAGGCAAAATCAACACTGGAGCAGTAATCAATCTCTTCTTCAGTTCCACAAAACTCTCTTCACAAGCTACATCCCACACAAAAGTCTGACCCTTTCGAGTCAACTGAGTCAAAGGTAATGCCAACTTTGAAAAGCCTTCAATAAACTTGCGGTAGTAACCCGCTAATCCCAGAAAACTTTGTATCTCAGTAGCAGACTTCGGAGTCTTCCACTGTAATACAACATCAATCTTAGAAGGATCAACAACAATCCCGCCACTAGAAATCACATGGCCAAGGAAACTCACTTCCTTCAACCAAAACTCACACTTGGACAACTTTGCATACAACTTCTTCTCTTTTAACACTTTCAACACAGTTCTCAAATGCTCGACATGTTCTTCTTCAGATCTAGAATATATCAAGATGTCATCGATAAACACCACCACAAACTTATCCAAATACTCATGAAAAATCCGATTCATGTACTCCATGAACACACCAGGCGCATTAGATACACCAAACGGCATCACAATGTATTCATAGTGACCATACCTCGTTCTGAAAGCCGTCTTTGGAATATCATCAGGCTTCACTCGAATCTGATGATAACCAGACCTCAAATCAATCTTGCTAAACACACAAACACCTACTAGCTGATCCATCAAATCGTCGATTCTCGGAAGTGGACACTTATTCTTGATCGTCACTTTATTTAACTGCTGATAATCAACGCAAAACCTCATACTTCCATCTTTCTTCTTCACTAGCAACACAGGAGCACCCCACGGAGAAACACTTGGTCGAACAGACCTCTTCTCAAGCAATTCTTCCAGCTGTTTCTTCAATTCACTTAACTCAGAAGCTGACATCCGATAAGGAGCCATCGACACTGGACTAGTACTTGGTATTAAAACCACTGCAAACTCTACTTCACGCTCTGGAGGCAAATCACTGATGTCATCTGGAAACACCTTTGGAAATTCACAAACAACAGGCAACTCCACACTCGCAGCTTCACGATCAATTTGCAACGATGCAAACATTGCAAACACCAAAGCTTCGTCTTCTTGAAGTTCCTCTACTTGCTTAGCAGACAAGAACATCAACTTCCCACTATCATCAATCTCAGGAAACTCTACAGTCTTGTTATAACAATTGATATAAACACGGTTGAACTCCAACCAGTTCATTCCAAAGATCACGTCAATTTGGTGCAAGGGTAGGCATACCAAATCCATCATAAAACTCTTCTAAAAAATCGTCACAGGACATCTCAAACACACAAGGGTAGTAGTAACAGAACCATTAGTTGGAGTTTCTATTACCATATTCCCATTCATATCAGATAACTTCAAACTCAATCTATTAGCACATTCAAGCGAGATAAAAGAATGAGTAGCACCGGTATCAATAATAACAATCAGCTCGATATTATTAATAAAACAAGTACCTCGGATCAGGTTGTCCTTCTTTAGCGCCTCTGCACCACTCAAAGCAAACACTCTTCCACTGGTCTAAGCGGCAGTTGCAGTCTTTTTTGGCTTCTGGCATTGAGTACTGATATGACCTTTCTCACCACAATTGAAACAGGTCGGACCCTCATCTTTGCAGTCAGTGGCTCTATGCCCTTTCTTACCACACCGATAGTACCTCACCAATTGGTACACACATCTGCACGGTGACCTTGCTCGCCACACTTATGAAACTTTCCAGAAGTTGGAGCTGCTCCCCCACTTGTCTTTTTCCCATCTGAAGCCTTCTACTTCCCTTTGTCAGTTGAAGTCGTATAAGGCTTACCCCTATACTGCCCTTTCTTCTCACTCAACTGCTTATAGTGAGCAGATCGAGCTCGGCTATCCTCATCGTAGATCCTGCTCTTGTCAACCAACTCAGCATACCTGCGGATCTGCTGATACCCAATACCCTGCTTAATCTCTGGTCTCAGACCATTCTCGAACTTGAGACATTTAGACATCTCAGCATCAACACGATTGTAGTGCGGACAAAACTTCACCAAAGCCTCGAACTTTGCGGCATACTCTGCCACAGTCATATCTCCTTGCTTCAGCTCAAGGAATTCCACTTCTCTCTTGCCACGAGCATCCTCTGGAAAATACTTTCCCAGAAACTTCTGCTTAAACACAACCCAAGTTATCACAGTGGCAACATCCGTAAGTCTCTGACAGGTGTTATCCCACCAGTCCTCAGCTTCCTCTTCCAGCATATGCATTCCGAACTGAACCTGTTGCTCATCAGAACACCCCATCACTTAGAAAATCTTCTCGATCGCCTTCAGCCACTTGTGTGCACTTACTGGATCATGCGTACCCATAAAAGTCGGTGGATTGTTCCTTTGAAACTTCCCCAACGCGCGAAACTCATCAGGAGCTCCACCATTTGGATTCAGCTGCGCCACCACATTAGCAACCGATTCCAACGCATCAGCAATCGCACGATCATTTCTTCCAGCCATCCTGCACACCACCAACAAGGTTAGAAGAACTAAAACATCGACAGTGTTGATGCTCGGCAAGTGCACGGATTTATCGAAGTAATATAAAAGATTGTCAAACCCACAGAGACCAATGTCAACTTACTGTACTCTATAGTTGCTTTGTAAAGCTAAGGCTATGATTAAAAAGGTACAAATGGAAATGTAAACGCTACTTACTAAAGGTTTGAAAATAATACTAAAACAAGACCGAAATATGATTTCCGCGCACCTAAGGGACTTGTTGAAAACAGGTACTGATTATGACTATACTACCATTCCGTAGGAAATGCCAACTTAAAGACTCCGTCTCACACTCTCGCGCTATTGATAAAAGTCACGCCTAATGACCCCAAGATTTTTCTCTCGCTCGCTCGGTAATTAAAAGACGCATTTTGAAAACCAACAAAACCTAAACGAAGCCTAAAGCGCTCTCGCTGTGTTTAGGATCGATGCTCAGTGTCTACTATCCGGTGCGTACCTCAAACTCTCGCTCTATCGGACACACCTTAATGCATTTCTCACTCTCGTGACAAAACACTATTAAGTAACCCCTCGCTCTCACGACAAAGTCACCTAAATTAAACTTAGACACTAAAACCAGAATATCGAACAGTCATATTTTCGTACTTAAAACATCTACGGAGTCCCGTCGGTAACAACGGTTCTCATATGACGGACTCAAGACAATTCAACTAAACATGGGATTAAACATAAACAAACTAAACAAGATAAACATAATTAAGGACAACATGCTTGAACAGTTATAGAATGCGATAACAATAATAATAAAACGATAAAATGAAGAACCTGTAATGACTCGAAATAAAATACGGGAAATAAACAGAGACTTGAATAAACTGAACTGGAAATGAATAAAATGGCGGGATTGTATTGATTCTTCAGTAATACAGCAGTACAAGGAAAATAGAAATACAAAGTTGCAGCAATTCCTCAGTGTGAGTAATTGCTGCTTTGAAACTGAAAATATATGCCTAAGTTCTAAAACGCGATTCGGCAGCGCTTCCGCGCAAATTCGGCCTCCTAAAACACACACCAGAGGGGTCTATAAATAGGAAATTCTTGGCTCCAAAAAGTTGTCTTCGAATTTGAATTTGAACTGAACAAAACTGCCAAACTGCTGCAGGAAAACTGATCCCGCGCATAATGGTGATCACCGTTTGCAAATGGCGAACGCCATTTGTTTGAAATGGGATTTCCCTCTTTTTTGGGACATGGCGAACGCCATATGGTTCCCCTTAGGGAATGGCGAACGCCATTCATCTAGAGGAAGGCAGAAAGCTCCAGTTCTTCTCTTTTTCAACTCTTTTGCCAATGGTTCTTGTCCTTTTCTTCAATCAAGCTGATATTGGTCCTGAAAACACAAAGTAAAGAAAAACATAAGTAAATGATAGAAAATGCGATGAAGACTCGATAAAAATACGACTAAATATGCACGAAATGAATCGAAATAACCTATACGAAATCGAGTCATCAAACTCGCCCACACTAAGAATTTTGCTTGTCCTCAAGCAAACTCCCAATGCGAATAAAAAAATAGGTAAGCACGGTGTTTCGACTCGTAGTCACAACGGAAACGATTAAGCACAAGGTTGCTAGGCTAAAGCAGACAGATAGGTACTGAATAGTGAAAACAAGAGTATCGTAACGACACGACTCCACAAAAGTGAATAAAGAATTCCTTCCTATGCAATACCGATTCAAATCATGATATTATAACTCGACCTACGGACTTCGTTCTTATTCACCTCTCTTTCATTCTCGCGCAATCACATTAAGCCCGTTATCCTTTTGCTTACATGGTAATCGAACCTGTTAGTGTGATCTCTTATTCAACATTTTTTTTTCTTTCTTCTTTTTTTTTTTCTTTTTTTTCCTTTTTTTTTTTTTGCTTATGAATTTCAAGATTCTGATCCTTTGGGCTAAATGATCGGGTGAGGACCACCTAACTTAGTGAGAACAAGTCTTTAATTCACATTTTCTATATAAATACGTAAACAAAATTTTTGAGATCTTTTTTAGATCAACACATATTTGCATCGGTTCGTTACTTAGTTCGCATATAAGGATGGTGCTGACTGCTAAGATAAACTAATCAAGAGGCTACTTTTAAAGAAACTAAGAACAAGGTCTCGGCATAATATGTATTTAAACTAATATTGCATACTTGGGAACTCTAAGGTGTAAAAATGGTACTGATGTTGACAAAACTTTCCCAAGTCCGCCTACTTAGCCTAAATCAAAAGATAACAACCTATACTAAGTGTGTCCTGCCATTGAGTCGAATTTTTTTTTTCTTTTTGAAATTGGGGAATTTACAGACTAGGCGAAAACATAAGGTAGATAACGACTCAAACGTGCATATGACTCGATAACAAACAAATGAAACAAACTAAACTAGAAAAATGGGAAATAACATAAAGCGATAAATTGAAAGCAGTAAAATTCCTCCTCCACGCTCGAATCAAACATTGTCCTCAATGTTTCGATAAAAGGTGGAAAAGGAAAGATAGAACCTGTGTGAATGCTACTGCATGCCAAATCCTCTCCGATCCTCTCTTGTTGTCCATATCTTCGCTGGCCACTTCTGCTTCGGCGGTGGGCGCTTTGAGATACCTTCATTTGTTGAATTTTCTCTTTTTTTGAAACAACTCATAGTGCTGCCCGTTTCTGGAGGAAGTACCTGCAAAAGTGTTAGAAAAATACAGTGCAGTATCGGTGTCACCACCAGCAGAGACATTCGCAGGAATGTCCGTGGGCACCTAGAAGAAGTTGAGACGAGATAAGCAATACATTTCTTTATTTCCTGCAAACACAAACAATAAATGTAAAACATTAAATTAAAATCTCATGGGTTGCCTCCCACACAGCGCTTTGTTTAACGTCGATAGCTCGACGGCTAATAATCTTCGGTTTCCATGGCCACTTATCAAGCCATCTCACATATCCCTCACCTTTTCTTTTCTTTCTCTTGTGGGGTGGTTCATTCTTTTGAACTTGTGGTGGCGGTTCTGGATCTATCCTAAGTATCAACTTTTCAAGTTTGAGCTCAGTTATTTCATCCACCACCTCAAAGGATAACCTTACCCTCTTCACTCTAATGGTTTCCCTAGTTTCAAGGTCTTCTAAATTTCTCTTTTTAAGCAGGACCTCAGACAAAGGTGCATTGGAGTGGATATTTTCCAATACCTCCACATATGTTTTGGATTTGGAGTCTACCTTAACTTCTACAAACCTTTGCGGGAAAGGAATTGGTGGGATATAGGGAAGAGGACCAATGATAGGTGCTTCCTTCTCTACCTCTTCGACAACCTCCCTTTCGGATGGTGTCAGTGGATTTTTCTCAATTTCTACACTTTTCTCACCATAACTCTCCTCAAATTCATTATCACTCTCCCTAGGATTTTCTATTTGTTTTTCTCTACTGATTGTTACAACATCCACATGTCTCTCAAGGAAGGGTCCTATAGGTGTCTGTGCTAACAGAGATATTTGAGTCTCCAATGCCTCAGTGTGAGTCACGAGGGACTCGATCACAGTGTTCATATGCCTAAAGGTTTCATAAGTATCGAGATGTTGTTTTCTAAACTCTTCATTCTGGAGAGTTTGCGTCTCCACAAAGTGTTCCATCATGCATTCAAGCCTAGAGTTAGTTGTTGTTTCAATGAAATCCTCAATTAATGTTTCGAGTTTGGAATTATGGGATTCTTGTGGTTCCTCAAAATATTGGGATTGGTAATCATAGAGGAAATTTGGTTGAGAGTGAGTGAGCGTAGCATTGAAATCCTCTATCAACATTTCGAGGTCAGGATTATGGGATTCTTGTGGTTCCTCAAAATATTGGCAAGGGTAATCATAGAGGGAATTTGGGTGATACATAGTTTTTTTTTTCAAACAAGAATGCCTTAGTCTATACGATGCAACAAAGGAATAACAATATTGACCGTTGGTCCCCGGCAACGGCGCCAAAAACTTGATGCTCCGCAAGTACACGGATTTATCGAAGTAATATAAAAGATTGTCGAACCCACAGAGACCAATGTCAACTTACTGTACTCTATAGTTGCTTTGTAAAGCTAAGGCTATGATTAAAAAGGTACAAATGGAAATGTAAACGCTACTTACTAAAGGTTTGAAAATAATACTAAAACAAGACCGAAATATGATTTCCGCGCACCTAAGGGACTTGTTGAAAATAGGTACTGATTATGACTATACTACCATTCTGTAGGAAATGCCAACTTAAAGACTCCGTCTCACACTCTCGCGCTATTGACAAAAGTCACGCCTAATGACCCCAAGATTTTGCTCTCACTCGCTCGGTAATTAAAAGACGCATTTTGAAAACCAACAAAACCTAAACGAAGCCTAAAGCGCTCTCGCTGTGTTTAGGATCGATGCTCAGTGTCTACTATCCGGTGCGTACCTCAAACTCTCGCTCTATCGGACACACCTTAATGCATTTCTCACTCTCGTGACAAAACACTGTTAAGTAACCCCTCGCTCTCACGACAAAGTCACCTAAATTAAACTTAGACACTAAAACCAGAATATCGAACAGTCATATTTTCGTACTTAAAACATCTACGGAGTCCCGTCGGTAACAACGGTTCTCATATGACGGACTCAAGACAATTCAACTAAACATGGGATTAAACATAAACAAACTAAACAAGATAAACATAATTAAGGACAACATGCTTGAACAGTTATAGAATGCGATAACAATAATAATAAAACGATAAAATGAAGAACCTGTAATGACTCGAAATAAAATGCGGGAAATAAACAGAGACTTGAATAAACTGAACTGGAAATGAATAAAATGGCGGGATTGTATTGATTCTTCAGTAATACAGCAGTACAAGGAAAATAGAAATACAAAGTTGCAGCAATTCCTCAGTGTGAGTAATTGCTGCTTTGAAACTGAAAATATATGCCTAAGTTCTAAAACGCGATTCGGCAGCGCTTCCGCGCAAATTCGGCCTCCTAAAACACACATCAGAGGGGTCTATAAATAGGAAATTCTTGGCTCCAAAAAGTTGTCTTCGAATTTGAATTTGAACTGAACAAAACTGCCAAACTGCTGCAGGAAAACTGCTCCCGCGCATAATGGCGATCACCGTTTGCAAATGGCGAACGCCATTTGTTTGAAATGGGATTTCCCTCTTTTTTGGGACATGGCGAACACCATATGGTTCCCCTTAGGGAATGGCGAACGCCATTCATCTAGAGGAAGGCAGAAAGCTCCTGTTCTTCTCTTTTTCAACTCTTTTGCCAATGGTTCTTGTCCTTTTCTTCAATCAAGCTGATATTGGTCCTGAAAACACAAAGTAAAGAAAAACATAAGTAAATGATAGAAAATGCGATGAAGACTCGATAAAAATACGACTAAATATGCACGAAATGAATTGAAATAACCTATACGAAATCGAGTCATCAAGTGTACCCACACTCGTCGACTGACAGGGACAGACATCAAGTAAAAACCTGGCCGGACGGACCGACCTGCTCTGATACCACTAATGTAACACCATTTTCTACCCCCAATAATGTTGCAGCAAAAACAACTCAATTATCAGAGTAAAACATAAATGTTCCCTCAAAGGGTGCACATTTCTCATTTAAATCAAAATAATACACTTGCCCTGTAAACTAGGGATTTCCTCAAAATAACTCAAAAGCCTTCACATGGCAGCGGAACTCAAAATTCTCAATTAAAAGGTTTTCAACAAACATCGTAATAATCCAAAAAGGTTTTCAACATATAAAACCATATCATCAAATGACAACAAAATAAGGAAAAAATATATAGTTCGACTCAAAGGACCCCAACCCGATGTTACACTATCAGAGCAAGACCCTCTAAATCGACCAAAAGCAAATAAACTTCAAGGTTTTCGAAAGCATCCATAGCTAAACCTGATCACCTGCACGTTACCCACGTGGAGGCAACATTTAAACAGGCAGGGTGAGTAATCACAATTCATAATAATCATTATAAAACAAGATATACATAAAATGTCTTTAACTTCATAAACGACATCATCAAGGTCATCATCAAGGAAAACATCAGGAAACACCTTATCACAAATTCATCAATGCCACATAAAATGCAATGCATAACAAGCCTCATGCATGTGGTACCAATCGTCATAATAGATGGACACTAGGCCATCAACCCTCCAAAGATCCCCGTCAATAGGATTGATCCCGCATTTAGAACCGGAGCACGTCATAATTACCTCATATCCGCACAATGGGAATGAAGCGTCGTCACAGAGTATGCATATGAATGTATGATACACAACATCACTAATCATCATCATCAATTAAACATCATAATGTGCATCATCATTCATCAATCCTCATATACGTCATGTCATCACATATTCGCCAAATAATCATCAAAACATCATCGTATAATCATCAGTAACATCATGAAAAATCATCATAAAAATCACAGCATCGAACATCACAATAGCACAGAAACATAAACAAAATTTCGCGAACAACAGCAGTTCGCTCCAGGATTCGCTAGGCGAACCTGTTCGCTGGGACCTTCGCTTTGCAAAACTGTCAGCGAGTCCCACAGTTCTCCACACCAAAACACCAGAAAACACCATCTGTCATACTCGCTGGTTTATTCGCTTAGCGAATCCATTCGCTGGATCATTCGCTTTGGAGACTTCCAACGAATCCCCAAATTCACTTCAGAATCATCCCAGTATCCACACTCATGTTATCGCGCACTCGCTACGCTGCTCGCTTTGCGAGCCTTGGCGAACATTCGCCTTGCGAAAGAATGGTTCGCTTAGTGAACCTGCGATTACAGTAAATCGCTGCTACGCATCAGTAGCTCCACAACCTCAAAGGTACCTGCGATTACAGCCCCAATTGACCCAAAAACATCCCTACAACAGTCCTAATATATCACATAATTTAAAGGCCTAAAACCTACGTCTGTTAGGTCGATTCAGGACACTAAGGGAAACCTTAATTTCCCTAAACCTTCAAAACTCTCAAGCTCCATATAAACTCTATAGATCCTTCGCCCCACGGTTAAAACTACAACAACGGGGACATCTGCCCCAAAGGTCTATTTTACCGATTAAATTCAACTCTTATCAATCGATCTCACAACACGCCCTCAAAGTCATCAGTTTACCTCAAAACCTATAAACCCTCAAGAACCCCACAATCCACTTCAATCAATCGAATCCTATAATGAAAACAATGAAATGTAATTACTTTCCATACCTTAGATTGTCGATCCGATGAGTTCTCTCTTGAGCCTTTGGAAACCTTCACGAAAATCCTCGCCTTTTCCCTTTTTCCTCAGAGCTCTGCACTTTCTCCTTATTTTCACGATCTCCACAAATGAATCCTAATTCTCCTCAATTCCTCCTTTTTGGTTAATTTAACTCTTGGGCCTCACACATGGGCTTTCTCCATAATACCCTCACTAATACTCCTAAATGTCCATCTTACCCTTAATTCTTCTAATATTATTTTAAAATAATAATAATACTAATATATTCATATTATATACTATTATTTAATTAAAATAACCAAACTTCACCAAAAATACCGACATCGACACCAACCACAAAAAATTCACAGAAACCATGAATATAATATTTAAATAAATTAAATAAATATTCTTACGAAATTTGGGATGTTACAACTCTCTCCCACTTAAAGAATTTTCGCCCCCGAAAATTACCTCAAGGAAATAGAGTCGGATACGACTCCCTCATCTGATCTTCACGTTCCCAAGTCCAACTTTCGCCAGCTGGTCCACCCCACAACACTTTCACCAAAGCTATGTCTTTACCCCGCAATTGCTTTATCTCTCGGCCATCGACACGCACAGGCAATGCTTCCACAATCAGATTATCCCTCACTTGTACATCATCCATCTGAATCACATGCGACGGATTCGGAACGTACTTCCTCAACTGAGACACATGGAGCACGTCATGCAAATTCGCAAGTGACGGCGGTAAAGCAATTCGATTGGCTACCTCTCCTATCCTTTGTGATATCTGGTATGGACCAACAAAGCGTGGAGTGAGCTTCCTAGACTTCAATGCTCGACCCACACCAGTCACTGGCGTCACCCTCAAAAACACGTGATCTCCCTCTTGGAATTCAAGTGATTTCCCCCTCTTATCATGGTAGCTCTTCTGACGACCCTGTGAAGCTTTCATCCTCTTTTGGATCTTCTTAATCTTCTCAGTCGTCTCTTGTATAATTTCAGGTTCGAGTACAACACTCTCGCCCGACTCATACCAACACAAATGAGTCTTACACATTCTCCCATACAAAGCTTCGTAGGGTGCCATTCCAATACTAGCATGAAAACTATTATTGTACATGAACTCAATCAATGGTAAATGACTATCCCATGATCCCCCATGATCCAACACGCAAGCCCTTAGCAAATCCTCTAAAGATTGGATCGTCATTTCGGTCTGACCGTCCGTCTGCGGATGATAGGCAGAACTCATCCTCAACTTGGTACCCAACGCATCTTGCAAACTCTTCCAGAACCTCGATGTAAACCTTGGATCTCTATCTGACACAATACTCGAAGGTACCCCATGCAACTTCACAATCTCTTCAATGTACATCTCGGCTAGCTTCTGCATAGAATGATTAATCTTCATCGGCAAGAAATGAGCCGACTTAGTTAATCTATCCACGATCACGCAAATTGAATCATTTCCCTTAGCAGTCTTCGGCAATCCCACCACAAAATCCATGGAAATACTATCCCATTTCTATTCAGAAGGGCATGTATTGATGGGGAATGACCATGCCTTGGAAATTGCTGGATTTGGAAATTGCTGGATTTGGTACTGTCAAAATGAACATGTATGATGGTACTATCCGCACACTTCAAGGGGTACGACATGTGAAAGGATTGACAAAGAATTTGTTTTCTATTGGGCAACTAGATGACCTCGGATGCAAGACCCATGTTCAAGGTGGGATCTTGAAAGTTGTGAAAGGTTCGCTAGTAGTGATGAAAGCAGAGAAGGTCGCTGCAAATCTATACATGCTTTTGGGAGACACAATCAAAGGAGCAGATGCATTAGTAGCAGCTGGAAGCCAGAAAGAAACAACGATGATATGGCATCGCAGACTAGGCCATATGTCAGAACGAGGCTTGAAAGTTCTTGCAGAATGTAATCTCATACCCGGACTCAAGTCGGTAAATTTACCTTTCTGCAAGTACTGTGTGATAAGCAAGCAGCATAAACTAAAGTTTGCTAAGTCAACTGCTAGAAGCAAACACATACTATACTTGATTCATTCTAATGTGTGGGAGTCACCGAAAATGTCCATTGGAGGAGAAAAATATTTTATATTATTCATTGATGATTACTCCAGGAGACTATGGGTGTACCCAATCAAGAAGAAGTCAGATGTGTATTTAGTATTCAAGGAGTTCAAAGCACAAGTGGAACTTGAAACTGGGAAAATAATTAAGTGTTTGAGGACAGATAATGGAGGAGAATATACAGATGGTGATTTCCTGACATTCTGCAAGCAAGAAGGTATTAAGCGGCAGTTTACTATTGCTCATACACCTCAGCAGAATGGTGTAGAAGGGCGGATGAATAGTACTCTCTTGGAAAGGACGAGAGCTATGCTGAAAACAGCAGGATTGGCAAAGTCTTTCTGGGCAGAAGCTGTCAAAAATGTCTGTTACGTGATAAATCGATCGCCATCAACTACGATTGATTTAAAGACACCAATGGAGATGTGGAAGGGAAAACTGGGTGATTATTCTTCTTTGCATGTACTTGAATGTCCTGTGTACGTGATGTACAACTCCCAAGAAAGAACAAAGCTGGACCCAAAATCCAGGAAATGCATATTCTTGGGTTACGTTAACAATGTGAAGGGGTATCGTTTGTGAGATCCCGCTGCCCACAAGATTATTGTTAGCAGAGATGTAATCTTTGTAGAAAATAAACTACAAAACGAGCAAAAAGATGACAACACTATAAAGGAGACTACTACAATGGAGATGGAGGAAAAGTCAGGAGAAAATGATTATTCAGAAGCAGAGCCAGAGCACGAAGAACAAGAACCAACTGAGGTCAATAATGTAGATCCCAGAAGAACCACACGTCGGATAAGAAAACCATCCTGGCACTCAAAATATGTGATGGCAAGTTATGATGCACATTGTCTTCTATTAGAAGATGGAGGACCATTAACCTTTCATGAGGCATTAAATGGTTCAGATGCTTCTCTGTGGATGGTAGCAATGCAAGAGGAAATTGAATCCTTACATAAAAATAGCACATGGGAACTTGTTGAACTTCCTAAGGTCGGAAAGCCATCGGTAACAAATGGGTGTTCAAAATTAAGCGAGATGGCAACGATCAGGTGGAACGATATCATGCAAGACTGGTGGTCAAAGGATATGCTCAGAAAGAAGGTATTGATTTCAATGAGATATTTTCTCCGGTGGTAAGACTCACCACAATCAGAGTGGTCTTGGCGATGTGTGCTGCATTTGATCTAAATCTAGAGCAGCTTGATGTAAAGACTACGTTTCTCCATGGAGAACTTGAAGAGGAAATATATATGCTCTAACACGAAGGCTTTGAAGAGGAAATATATATTGTAGCTTTGTCTACTACAAAAGCTGAATATATGACCGCTACCCAAGCATGTAAGAAAGCAATTTGGATTCAAAGGTTATTGGAAGAACTCGGGCATAAGCAACAAAAGATTACTGTGTACTGTGATGGTTAGAGTGTCTTGCACATTCCAAGGAATCCAACTTTTCATTCCAAGACAAAACACATAGGAGTTCAATACCATTTTGTCAAAGAAATAGTAGAAGAAAGAAGTGTGGATATGCAGAAAATTCACACTAAAGATAACCTAGCAGATGCAATGACGAAGCCGATTAACTCTGATAAGTTTGCATGGTGTAGGTTTTCCTATAGCCTATTAGAGGCGTAATCAACATGGAGTTGGCAAGGTAGAGAAGATTTTGGAAGATCACAAATGTGACTTTAAGTGGGAGATTGTCAAAGATTGTGGTCATAGTCAAATATTTTGGTCATGGTAAAAGATTATGGTCAAGGATTGTGGTTGAATAAAGTCACAATTTGTGGACCAAGAAAGAAACACCCATGGTTTTGTAACAACTCCCATGGTTTTGTGAAGATGAGCACCTATAAATAGAGGTGAATTTCTCATTCCTAACACAACAACACAAAGCATTGCAACATAACATAAGAGAAAAATTTAGAGAGAAAGAATATATTGTAGTTTCTCCTATAAGGTTCCTTTAGAGAGTGTTCTCCTATTACAACAGAGAATGTAATTTATTGTCTCCTTATATTTAGAGAGAAGTGTTGTAATTTCTTCCACTTAGTGAAAATCTTTTCTACCAGTGCTCGTGGTTTCTCCCTTATTTGTTGAGGGGTTTTCACGTAAATATTCTGTGTCAATTTTCCTACTCCTTAATCTCTTATTTTTTGTGTTACTTATCTTGTTACTCTGATACCCAACAATGCATTCCCAATGGCAAGTTACGAACTCTGCCTCCATTTTTAAACTCATAGTCACATATTATACAATGAGTTCTAGCGTGTTAAAGTGAGACAAATGAGTCAAATGTTGACTTACTAACTCTCTTTCAGAGTATCAGAGCAACAACTTGTCGATGTCAATATCGACAAAGCCTCCAAAGATGAGTAACAGAAATTAAAAAAAATAAACAATATTATAAGGATGTCAATTGCTATCGCAAAAGAAAATCAGAAGCATAAATACAAAATTAGAATTGCAACAACTTTGTTTACACTGACTATTCATGTTGTTGTCCACTCTAAATTAAACATTTGTTGAAAAATACTTTGCATAGTTTAGATCAAATACATTTTTGCTCTAAACTACCACATATGTCACAAGGGCATAGTTCAACGATGCGATAGAAAATCTTTAAAAAAAAATTTGGTCAACAAAATATAATAATATTTAAAGTATTTAGTAGGTAAAATGTGCACGTGCGCACACGCACATTGTTATATAAATGGTAAATAGTTTAGTAGTTGCTAAAACATGTCATCAAATCGGCTCATTCAATTCAAGGGCACTATTCTAATTTAAAAAATAAGTTTAAGAAAATATAAGTTTATATCAAATTTAAAAAAAATAGTATAAAATCATAGATTTTGAAAACTAATTTTGATTTTACATCTGATTTTTAAAAACATGTGTAAAACAGATTTTGAGAACAAATTTTAATTTTATACCAATTTTTTTTTAAAAATAGTATAAATTATATTGCTTTCATAATTAAATATTTTTAAAACAGATTTTGAGAACAAATTATAATTTTATACCAATTTTTTTTAAAAATAGTATAAAATGTATTACTTTAATAATTAAATAACCTAATAATAAGGGTCTGATATTGCAAAATTACATATTGCAAATCGCATCATCAATTAAAAAGGTATTTCTAACTGTTTTACTCTAAATGGTCTCAATTGTCTCACAATATATATATATATATATATATATATATATATATATATATATATATATATGTCATATAAGAATGTCATTTTTTCGTGAGAATGAAACTGAATAATTAGATTTTAAAATAAATGGTGGAGATTATGTGTGAACTTTTTTCTTTCTCTCCTCTGTTATTCTCCACCATTTATTTTAAAATCTAATAGTTCAGATTCATTCTCATGTTCTCACATAAAAATATCATTCTCATATGATACATTCCCTATATATATATATATATATATATATATATATATATATATATATATATATATATATATATATATATATATATATATATATAAAATTTGAAACTATTTAATCATTACACAATTATTAACAAACAAAAACTATTTGAAATATATGATTAATTAAATAAAAATAAAAATTATAAAAATTTATTTAGTTAATGATAAGATTCTCCTTATTAGTACATTATATTTAAAAATATTACATTAATTAACGGTATCTCAAATATTTTTTTCTGCAAGTTAGGCAGATAAGAGCTAATTTTAATAAATGTTAATTGAGCAAGCATTCCTTAAGAAATGCATACCCGCATAGCAAGTTATCAATTGTGTCTCCCTTTTCAATATAATGCTTCTAAAGATGAGTCAAATATTGATTTACTGACTCTCTCTCAGAGTATCAGCGCAGCAGCTTGTCAATTTCGATAAAGCTTCTAAAGATGAGTAATTGAAATTAAAAGAATATTAAAGAATACTATAAGGATGCCAATTACTATCACAAAGGAAAATCAAAATCATAAATACAAAATTAGAATTGCAACAACTTTGTTTACAATGACAGGTTGTTGACTATTCTAAATTAAACGTCTTTTGTAAATATTTTGCATGTGTTAACCTTGAAGTATAGATCAAAGAAATTTTTACTCTACATTACCACATATGCTAAAAGGACATAGTTCTAACGATACGATAGAGTCTCTAAATAAAAACGTTCTTGGTCAGGAAAATACAAAAATGTGTGCAGGCTCACGCGTGATATATAAATGTTAAATAGTTTAGTAATTACTAAAACATGTCATCAGGCTGGCTCAATCTATTCAGGAGCACTATTCTAATAAAAAAATTAGGCTTTAAAAGAATAAATTTACATCAAATTTTTTAAAAAGTTGGTAAAAAAATCATAATTTTTGAAAACAAATTTTGATTTTACATATGTTTTTTATAAAAAATGTGTAAAATAGATTTTGAGAACAAGTTACAATTTACACCAATTTTTAAAAAGTAGGTGTAAAATGTAATCCTTTAAAAATTAAAACAACCTAATAACAAGGATCGGATATTGCAAAATTACATATTGCCAATCATATCACCAATTAAAAAGGTAATTCTAAAATAATCTCAATTGTCTGGTAATATCATAAGCACTAATAATTTCAAGAAATTTGATAGATATAAAAACTTGCAAAGTAATTTCAAGAAAATCATTGGAAAGAAAAGTGGCAATGCCTATTACCCATGTTGATTTCTTATCAACGATATATATATATATATATATATATATATATATATATATATATATATATATATATATATATATATATATATATATATATATATATATATATATATATATATATATATATATATATATCCTATGAGAATGTCATTTTTAGGTAAGAACATGAGAATGAATCTGAATCATTAAATTTTAAAATAAATGGTGGAGATTATGTGTCTGTTTTTTTTTCTCTCTTCTCCATCATTAATATATATATATATATATATATACACTAATAATTCTACCAGTGCGATGCACGGAAATAAATTATGTTAATGATAATTTAATAAGTAATTAACTAAATAAATTAACATGAATATGAGTCATAATCATAAGACATTGCATGAGGAAAATATAAATAATGAATAGCATTTTTTGTTTGATAAGTGTAAAAGAAAAACAAAAAAAAATCATAATAAATAGTAATATCAACATGTAAACCTGATCTATCTCAAATTTTGAAAGATTTCTTTGTAAACTACGTTGTAAGTTTTGTTGGAGACAATGCCTTCATCATTGCAAATAAGCAACTTCAACCCAGCACACGAAGTTACACGTGAAACAGGAACATATAATTGACCATGTGAAAATACAGGTTTTGAAAGGTATATACCAACATTTTGAAGAGATTGACTTTGACTCTTGTTGATAGTCATAGCAAATGAGACAAACATAGGAAA
Organism: Lathyrus tuberosus; assembly: GCA_022829125.1. Lineage (NCBI taxonomy): Eukaryota > Viridiplantae > Streptophyta > Magnoliopsida > Fabales > Fabaceae > Lathyrus > Lathyrus tuberosus. The sequence goes on from JALAZF010000103.1 coordinate 8,329,777, forward strand.
CTGTTCACGTTGAAATGTGGCGGGAATTCTTGGGTTAGATGGAGTCAAAGACAATCTCGAGATATAAACCTTTTGTGCAATACCTACTCTGTGATATGACTTTTGCCTTCATTACATATGTTCTCATATGTGTAATTATAAGTCGAGTTCCAGTACATAAACTTGATTGTTGATCAATATTTCTCAACAACATTACCAGAACACCAAATTTTAGTCTTAACTCATGTGTTGGTAGACCGGAATAATTAATGTTGTTCAGAAATTCAGGAGTATGAATGTCATCAAGACTATTATTGTTTTCACCAAATGAACATGGGCTGTCAGCACTTAAGTATGTTTTTTCATCAACTGGAATCAAAGTCATAATGTAGTTGTTCAATGTATCAACAATATCATTTGTAGGTGCTAATATTGCCCTATTCTGAAAAAAAGAAGGATCATTCATATTATCCAAGAGTGATGGATATGTGGTATCAATAATTAAAGCAATAGGCTGCATGTATTCTTAATTAGCAAGTCATCTGGTATTTGTGAAGGCAAGGTGTCTTATACTCAATCTTTATTTTAATGATGTCAAAACATGTACTAGCTCGTAGTATGTAATTTGGACGGTATCATCTCATCATAGTTGGCATCCATTTTTCATAATGCATAAATGTTCAATAATCATGTGTCCAAACATAGAGGGAGAGTTTTATACATCTTTTATATGTATGTGATCATGCTATGTGTCATAGGTATGCATTAACATGGCCCAGGTAGAAGAAAACATGTTCAAAAACTAATTTTTGTGAGTTTTTGAAGTTTAAGTCGACTCAAACCATGCTTTGGTCGACTCATGAAATGTGTATTTTGTTACATTTCCCACGGGTCAGCTCACGTCGACCCACCGACCGACTCATACCAGAGCCTTTTCTTTATTGTGTTTTTTCATCAGCCATGTGTCGATGCATGGCCCTGTGGCAGTTGACGCAAGGTACTCAAACTTGCACAGTCTAGCTCACGGGTCAGCGCAGGATGACCCTCAAAGAAGTTTGGTCGACTCTTCGCTAAATGTGTGCCATTTTTCCGGGTTTTCTAAGTTTCAAAAAGCTGTTACTTTTGGTAGTTGGTCCTAGCATCATATATATACTTTGTTCCTCATTTTTTACACAACAACAAGAAAAAGTGAAAGATTTACACTGAAAGTTTTCTTTCATCATCTTCATCCCCATTCTTTCATTTTCTCAACAAATACACATAACCATTTTTGTTGATCTCTTGTATCATGAGGTGATAACATCCAAACATATGAGTGTATCTTTTTTGGGGTGAGTTTTTCAGTGGGTTTTTTCTTGAATAAAACCTCTAGGGTTTTGTCCTCCAAGATCAATTAGATTTGGGTGCATTGAATTCAGCCGAGCGAAGGTGATTGAAGAACGGTGGGTTCTGTCAATCTAGTAGCGTTAACCGGAGGATTGTGCAACACATGTTTGGGATCGAATGATGTGTGGATTGGAATCAGCCGAGCGAAGGTGATCGAAGAACGGCGGGTTTTGTCGATATAGTAGCGTCAACCGGAGGTTCATTCAACAAGTTCGAGGCACTTGATTCGACTCGAATCAAGGGAAGAGAAGACATAGTATCAGCATCAACGAGGTTTCTTGAGTATGTGATAGCTAAGTCTTCTCTTGTAAAAACAATTTGCAAACATGACTATAGATATCTCAATTCTAGATTTAGAATTGGGGGCAGACGTACCCGAAGCGAGGACGAAAAGGGAACTGCCTAAACAAACTTGGTTTCGTTTCTCTTTCCCTATCTCTTTAAATTTTCGAACTGTTTACGCTTGTGATTGTTCAATTGATCGATAAAAAATTATGTCATAGTATAATGCAGAAAAACTGATTTGAAAACATTGCACAATCATTTTGGATTGTGCTTGGTGAAAATTATGTACTAACTTACATAGAAATTATAGCTTGGAGTGTTTCGCACTCCAAGTGCTCGATAAATTGAACGCTTACAAGGTGTTTGATAAATTGTCAATTTGGTTTATTTTTTATTGATCATTGGAAATTATACAACATTGAGTGTTGTTGGTAAATTGATTAATAGTGAAGGTTGTGATTCAGTTTTCTTATCGAGCCTATCGTTCCATTTGGCTTACGCATATCCGGTCCTTTTGGTAACCAGTTTGTTTAGACGATATAGTCCTCGGCCGCTTTCGCAAACAATTTTTTAAAATCAAATTTAAGCGCCGACTCTCCATTAAAAAGTAGTGATTTATTCAACCTCCCTTCTAGATTAATTATCTTCGTCTAACAGTATTATAATTTCAGTTTCACCATCATTATTTTCTCCAATGTTCCCTCACCAACTTTTAAATCCAACTTGAGAAGTCTTTTATGTCATTAAGATCCGAACACAAATATGTAGATTGGAGTCTCATATTTTTTTCAATGTTAAGACTCGACAAAATTGCCAAAGGCATGAAGAGTTAATGCTAGCATGTACAATATCTTGTCTCGTCCCTTTTGGAATGACATGAAAAATTTGCCTGAAATCACCACCCAAGACAACAACTTTTCCTCCAAAGGCAAGATTCATACTTCTTGGATTATAGACTCTAAGTATATCCCTAAACAATTTATCAACAGCTTCAAAACAATATTTATGAACCATAGGAGCTTCATCCCAAATAATAAGCTTTGACTTAACAATTAATTCAGCTAAAGGATCACCTAGCTTAATACGAAATTTAGAATTCTCAATGATGTTTATTGGTATGGAAAATCTTGAATGAGTTGTCCTTCCACCAGGAATAAGGAATGATGCTATTCCACTCGAGGTCACCGTCAAAACAATATCTCCTTTTGATCTAATTGCTGCATAAATCGCCCTCCAGATGAACGTTTTACCGGTTCCACCATAGCCATATAGGAAGAAAAGTCTGCCACGATTATCATTCACGCTACTTATGATTATGTCATATATGTTCTTTTGTTCTTCAGTCATTATGGAAGTTAATGTTTAGTTCTTTAAATGTAGATTTTGGCGATCATAATTAAGCTCTTCATAAATAAGGCGATTATGAGTTGTAGAATTTAAAGACATGTTTGTTTGAGGCATATTTGGGAAGTCTTTCAAGCCTTTGTTGTTGCCCTACAACAGTAATGTTAGTTCTTGTATTGGCTGGAATTTTGGTAAAACAAAGTTGAACAATGTTAATGTCATGTGTCTGATGTCTTAACATTGAGTCATAACATTAGTGAATGTTAAGGTGTTGAAGAGTTAAAGTGCTGAAGAGTGATGTCACATGCGATGTCTTGACATCACTATACCAGAACATTAGAACATCAGGTGGTGATGTTTTAGGGCTGCGCGTTTAAGTTTGATTTGATCAGATCTGTTAGAGATTTAGTGTGCGAATATCTTGGGAGAAATATTTTCTGTTGCAATCTGATTTTGTGCAGATTTGTTGCTGTGTTTAAGGGCTGAAGATTTAAAAAGATTTGAAGATAAAATCTGTGTTTAAATTCAAATCAAATCAAATATTTTTATGGAGAAGATCTTGCAGCTGAATTAAAAAGTGAAGAGTATTGAAGATTAGTTTGTTACTATTTTAGTGCAAAAAGATATGGAGAATAAATAGTTCTAATTATGGAGATAAATTAGGAAGAGTTGATTGAAGACCTATTTTTTAGGAGAATCTTTTGCAGATTTGTAGCAGCTGATTTGTTGTGATTTGAAGGCCTAAATCCAGTTGGAAATTAGGTTATAAATAGAAGCATCGTAACCTGGTTTTAGCAGGCCAGCCATCATGTAGATTATAAGGGTTGTGTTGGTCGATGAACCACCCAGTTTGTGGGATGGTCATCATGTTTATCTCAAAACCTGTAGGTAAGAGATGTATTATTCTTGGAGGAAGTTGTTAAGTAACTCTAAGTAGTGTTCTTAGTCATGGGTGTCATGTCTAGGTATGGTCATGGAAGTGTGTCTTCCAATTTTCTGTGTTAGAAGAGTTATTGGAAATCAAGCTGTTGATGCAGTGGCGGAGAAGTTGACTGCTAGACATCATTGCGATGATTGGAAGTAAGATGGAGTCTCTTATCTAGGGAGGACTTAGATAGAAGGGTCATTGGGTAGTGATTAAATTAGGTAGATTATCAACTGGTTTGTTGAGTCTGTAATTTGATACTGCTAATAGTGGACTTTCTTCCTGGCTTGGTATGCCCCCAGATGTAGGTTGTTAGACCGAACTGGGTGAACAATCCCTGTGTTTATTTACTGTTTCTATTATTGCCTTGTTCAGCAGATTGCGATGTTGTGACATTGCACAAAGACATCACACATCTGTACCAGAATTTCAATTGGTATCAGAGCAGGCATCCTGTCTGTTTCTGGATGAGATCTAGGGAAGATACTTTCTGGTTAATGAGCAAGGAAGATAGTTTTGCTAAGTTATGAACTTGGTCAGCTCATATAGTTGTTTGTATGATCCCTTGAAGTGAAGGAAGGACGATTCATGATAGAGTATGTATTGGACCTGTCTGTTGTTATCAGGAGAACTGCTGTTGTGAGCACTTGGTTTATGGTACTAGTGTGCGAGGATTAGTGAGCTGTGCCTGAAGGTTGTTGAGGAGTTATTGTGTATTCCGCTGCATGGTATCTGATGTAACCCTGGCTGGTCCTTGTATCTCTGGTGGTGAGATTCTAGGAAGGTACGCTCTTGGAAAGACATTAGGGTTTGGTCTCCTCAGCAGGATATTCTATGATGTTGTAGTTTATACAAGACAGCTTCAACCATTTGGTTAGAGATGCCAAAGATGCATGAGGATTATCTCTTATCTGTGTTTTGGGATAGAAGTGATCAAAAGGTGAATGTATCTTAGTAAAGAAATTTCAGTTTTTTTTTGAAGAATTTATTTCAAATCTGGCATTGAAGACCAATCTGTCCAGAACATTGATTCCTTCTTTACCAATTTTCTTTATGGTGAAAGAAGAGGGTGGAGCCAAAGCAAAAGAGTGTCACTGTCAAATCTTTCATGCGGGAGGGAAGATCTTGATAAGTTATCTCTTAAGCTTAGTTGTGGTGACCTAATTAGGAGGATCTTCCTGGTTATGATGTCAAATGTGGTTCTGGTATTCTCTTGGGAAGATACATGTTTCTGATTTTCAAAATCATGAACTGGAGGAAGATTCATCAAGAAAGAAGCTGAGCTTAATATGTCAATGTCTCGACACCGCGATGCACATTAGCAGTTTATGGTAGATGCTAAGTCAAATACCTATTAGATTGTAGCTGTTTTGAAGGATCACTGAAGCTATGAAGTTGAACAATTTTTGAGATGTTGTTCATAATGTCATAGCATTTCAGCTGGAGCTGGTTGAAGAAAAGGGAGTAATCTTGATAGCAGAAGAGAAGGAGATGATCCTTGTTTGAGCTAAACTGTCTCAGGACAATATTATAGGGAAAATGCATCCAAGAGTTTATGTGCAGTAGCAGTGTAAATCAGCCTGTGGTCAATTGGTGTCTACATTAGTTGTATGGAATGAACTCTTCCAGTTTTGTGGCTTGAAGGATTGAAAGTAGCAGTTTGTCTATGGTATATTTATGCAGAAGGAGAACAGTTATCCATTTTTGGTTAGACAGGAGGTCTGAACCTTGTGCTTATAAGAAGAAGCTTCTGGAAGAGTGTGTTATGCAAGTTACTGTAGTTTTGTTGATCTATTCTTGGAAGTTGATCAGATGCTGATATGCTCTCGTGTGTTCCCTACAAGAGATATGTTTAGGAGATGTGATTTAGACTAATGTCAGAACTGATGTTGAAACATCATTTCAGTTCTTTGCTCAGGGTAGAGTAAAAAATCAAGACACTGACCTTACCTGGAAGGGTTTGTGGTATGTGTGGTTGTCATCAGCAGATGGCGGTTGTGTGAGAAGGTTACCTTGACAGGAGTTGAGTAGTTATCTGCTTTTGATAAGGTTGTGCATTCAACTAATGACAAAATACATTGACGGGAGACTATGTATATGTCTGATGTAAAAGTGCAGGACTGTTGAAGTGTTGAGAATTTACCTTTCTCTATGTGGTTGTTTTGAAGTATTTTCAAGGGTTAAGCACTTTGGAGTTAAATCAACTGGTAGGGTTGATTGGTTACTATGGAGTATCATCCAAAGGGTCCGGGATGTGTTTGATTGTGGAATGTTGACAAGTTGTTGGCTTTAAGGCTGAAAGATATGAAGACATCACATCTTAATGGGTACAGCTTGGATCAAGTTGGAGAATGGTGTTTGCTCTGGTTGTGAAGGTCGAGGATAAGTGGCAGTTATCTCTGGCTTTCTACTGACGGCTCTACTAAGGGAAATGACATTCTTTAGTATTGCTATGGGGTAGTCTTGGACTACTTATTTTCGGAAGATTCAGATGTGGGAGGTTTGAAGTCTTTGGAGGTTCTAAGCAGGATGGAGGTTGTCTACTCAAACTTTATTGTTGAATCAAGTCTATGAGAGCATGGAAATCTGTTTCTGCAAAGGGAGGAGGTTCTTCTAAGTGTCAGAAGGAAGAGCTGAATTCAACAGTTGGATATCATAATGTTTTGACATCTAGCTTAACATCAGAAGTCTCAGCTGGTGATGTGGCACATCAGCCTAAGATAAAGTTGATCTACAGTAATGAAAGTTATGGATGTTTCAAAAAGATCTATCTCATACAGTTTGCGGGAGCTGTGGTTTGAGAAGATGTTACATGACTAAGAGGCTTGGTGAATCCAAGATGTCTTGCTTTGGAGCAAGTAGTTCATATGACTTGAAGATCTGGTTTCATAGGTGGATCAGGATATCTTGTGGGAGTTTTGAAGAAGATTGAGATCAATCAAAATGTGGAATTTGGTTGGTTTCATTGTGTGCATTCAAGCAGGATGCTTGAAACTGATTGCTCTTGTGCAGAAGAGTATTTAGTTGAAAATGTAAGGAGGGTCTAATTCTCTTGGAGCTTTTGACAGAAGTTCTAGGGTGAGGAGTCGAAGACACAAGGAGATTATTCTTCTTGAAGGTGGATGAGAGTTTAATTCTCTAGTTCTTTGGATTACTATGCAATAGTAAGTCCAGTTGGTGGAGCTTATCAAGAATCATGGTGTGTGGTAAATGTTCTAACTTGTATTGGGACATTATCTGGTTGAATATCCTTGATGAAGGATGATTTTGTTCTGGTTCTGGAGTTTGGTGCATACATTATGCCTAAGGAGCGTCTACATAGTCATACGGGAGAATGATGAAGTAGAAGGTCTGCCTTAGATGGAGAATGTAGAGAAGACTGAAGTAGATCAGAGAGAAGTTGATCAGCTTGGCAAGATGTGAGTTTTGGAGCATGAGAAGATAACAAACCAAGAGGGAATCATGTGAGTTTTGGTATTTGGATTGTTTGAGGATCAAGCATTAAGTGAATGCGTTCAAAAGGTGTGTTGAACAGAGGGCGCGCTCTTGAAGACATGAAGATGAGTCTTATGTTTTCCATTCATTTAAGGTGTTCTTCTTGCAAATGAGCATTGGTTATCTTAGATATGGGGAGTTGATCTTTTGTTTTGGATATTTTGTTGAAGTAGTTGTCATACAAGATGTTACTGGTGAAGTTCATGGTGTTCTTGACAGTTTGGACCTAGTTCTATAGATTTGTGTGTCAATGGATTGAATCAGAAGTATACATTTACCCCAATGTTTGTCAATTGTTGGCCAAAAAGGGGGAGAGAATGTTCAATAGTAGCTGTTGAGTCTGGATCTTGTTCTGAGTACGTTGGTTGGCAGATTCAGAGTTTGTCCAATTATGGCTAAAAAGGGGGAGAGAGTTGCCAAGGTGTGGTTGTGAAGCCTTTTCTGATATGGTGCAGCAGCTGTGAGCTGGTTCTTGGTTTGAAGGGGAGTTTGCCCTATGCTGATGTAAAAGTGAGTTTATGCAGCTTGTTGGTTTTTTGCTGCTGATTATAGCTGAGATTGTTTTAGCCAAAATTAGCCAAAGGGGGAGATTGTTAGTTCTTGTATTGGCTGGAATTTTGGTAAAACAAAGTTGAACAATGTTAATGTCATGTGTCTGATGTCTTAACATTGAGTCATAACATTAGTGAATGTTAAGGTGTTGAAGAGTTAAAGTGCTGAAGAGTGATGTCACATGCGATGTCTTGACATCACTATACCAGAACATTAGAACATCAGGTGGTGATGTTTTAGGGCTGCGCGTTTAAGTTTGATTTGATCAGATCTGTTAGAGATTTAGTGTGCGAATATCTTGGGAGAAATATTTTCTGTTGCAATCTGATTTTGTGCAGATTTGTTGTTGTGTTTAAGGGCTGAAGATTTAAAAAGATTTGAAGATAAAATCTGTGTTTAAATTCAAATCAAATCAGATATTTTTATGGAGAAGATCTTGCAGCTGAATTAAAAAGTGAAGAGTATTGAAGATTAGTTTGTTACTATTTTAGTGCAAAAAGATATGGAGAATAAATAGTTCTAATTATGGAGATAAATTAGGAAGAGTTGATTGAAGACCTATTTTTTAGGAGAATCTTTTGCAGATTTGTAGCAGCTGATTTGTTGTGATTTGAAGGCCTAAATCCAGTTGGGAATTAGGTTATAAATAGAAGCATTGTAACCTGGTTTTAGCAGGCCAGCCATCATGTAGATTATAAGGGTTGTGTTGGTCGATGAACCACCCGGTTTGTGGGATGGTCATCATGTTTATCTCAAAGCCTGTAAGTAAGAGATGTATTGTTCTTAGAGAAAGCTATTAAGTAACTCTAAGTAGTGTTCTTAGTCATGGGTGTCATGTCTAGGTATGGTCATGGAAGTGTGTCTTCCAGTTTTCTGTGTTAGAAGAGTTGTTGGAATCAAGCTGTTGATGCAGTGGCGGAGAAGTTGACTGCTAGACATCATTGCGATGATTGGAAGTGAGATGGAGTCTCTTATCTAGGGAGGACTTAGATAGAAGGGTCATTGGGTAGTGATTAAATTAGGTAGATTGTCAACTGGTTTGTTGAGTCTGTAATTTGATACTGCTAATAGTGGACTTCCTTCCTGGCTTGGTATGCCCCCAGATGTAGGTTGTTAGACCGAACTGGGTGAACAATCCCTGTGTTTATTTACTGTTTCTATTATTGCCTTGCTCAGCAGATTGCGATGTTGTGACATTGCACAAAGACATCACACATCTGTACCAGAATTTCAAGTAATTCTATCTCCATCAAAGTTAAATTCTTAAGTTCATCTTCTAACTAAACTAAATATGTAAAAAATAATGAAATCATAAAATGTATATAATAATAACTAAATATAATTTATGTTAATAAATTAATACAGTGTAATTTTAAAATGTGACAATAAAGATAATTTGATTACCAGGAAATTGTAAAAGGCGTCATTGTCTATGCAAAATGTCATCACTTAAATATTGCCAAGTATTATTCCAAGTAAATTTTGGACTTGTCATTTGATTTGACAATAATAAAGTTATGAACATCTTTCTTAAAATAACACCAGTTCCCAAATGAGATGCTTCAATAATAGCATCAATATATTCTCTCTCATCATGTATAAGACCCCTTGCATAGCAAGCATCTTTAAAAGTGTCGAGTACCACATTGTTGACGATCTTTATATCTTCAAAATATGTCAGACCTTTACAATAATTCAACAAATTTCGCAAGTAATACAATTGACCACTCCTTGGATGAACAAAATATAGTTTTCCGATTCGAAATCCTCTTTTTCTTGGATACCATTGATGTTCTCGTTGATTCCAAACAAACTTAGAAGGAAAATCACTATATGTAAGCTCCTTTGCTTCAAGATATTTTCTATTGGCATCCATCCATGCCAAAAATATAGAATGCATTTTTCTTTATTCACCACATGATCAATTCTGTCATGATCAGAGAATGTAACCTTTTTTTTTCATTTTCCAAATTAAAAGGCAATCTTTCAACTGATGGTTCTCTATAATTAATGTCAAAAGCAAAAATTCTCCATGCTACCTCACACGCTGACAAATATCTACAATCATAATACAATTTAATTTTAGGGTTAATAGCCATTTTCACCCCTGCCATATAGGCGAGATTTGAAAAACCCCATAGGAAAAAAAAACTTGCATAAAATACCCTGACATTTTAAAATAATTTCATGGTATACCTTTTACACGCCACATCACCTAAAATGCTTATGTGTCATTATTTTTTCATCTTTTCTTTTAATTTTAATTTCCACATGGGTTAATGATGAGATGCAATGACCAAAATATCCCTAAGTGAAAAAATATTAACTTTATCTTCTTCATTTCACAACTTGTCCAGATTTGTGCCCTAAAATAATTGAGTAACCTATCTTCTTCATCTCTAGCACGTCTTCATCTCATCCTGCATCATCCTGCTTCCCCATTCTGTCCTCTTCATCCTGCGTCTCATATCTTCTTCATCTCATCTCTTCTTCGATTCAACCGAAATTATGAGTAAACCAGTATGTTCAAACTCTAGTACGTCTTCTAATGGAAGAAAAATTCCAAGATGCGGCCATAATATGAAGGTGAAGATGTTTGTTTCAAAATCGATGGCAAATCCTGGCAGAAAGTATTGGAAGTGCAGGCTTTGGGGCAAAGAAGATGACTGCAACTTATTCCATTGGGATGACGAGTTTTTTGGTGGAGAAGAAACAACTTTCATGGAAGGAGAGATTGTAGATCTAATGAGCAAAATGGAGATAGCTTTTACCAAGGAGATTGAAGAATTGAAGAGAAATGTGTCTAGCTTAAGGATTAAGATCAATTTTGTTATAGTTGTGCTTATTGCCTCATGTATTTTTTTCTTTTTGGGTCGTGAAACAAATAAGGATCAATGTCTGCACTGTAATGAAGTTTATCCAATTATTCTGAATCAATGTAATTGTTGTTTTTGCTTATGAATGAAAGCACTCTTTTTGATGAATCAAATTTGTTACAGCTGTGCTTATTGCCTAGTTATTATATATATTGTTGTATTTGTTGTTGTTATTATTCTATATGGTCATTAGTTAGAAATCATTTTAATACTAGTATAATTGTTCTGATAGCAGAACACAAGATTGTTAAAGGTTCCAAACGAGATTGATATCAGTACTAGATGTCTCAATATCATTACTAGATGTCTCAATAGCAGAATACAAGAATGTTAAAGGTTCCAAACAAAGTTAATTGGCATTATTAGATGTCTCAATAGCATTACATAATAACTGATGCAAAGTGTTACAAAACAAAACAGAGCCTTCACAAAGCAGATGAACAAAGCAGAACAAAGTATTACATAATGTCAAAGTGTTACAAAAAAAAAGCAGAATTCAAAATAGTTATAATGTTCCTAATTACTGAGTCATTCTCCTTTCAATATCCTCCCACTTGTTTTTTTTTTCACAGATGGCTCTTCATCTAACATCAATGGTGCATCAGATGTTGAACCAACTCCACCAATTTGTCTTGCATTCCTCACCTCCTTCAATCTCTCACTGTACCTCTTTTTCTTCACAACAGATTGAGTAACACTCTTCTTATTAGCAGCCTTTTTTTTCTTAGCAACAGGGTGATTAGCAGGCTCAGTTGTAGGCACATCAACATTGCTTGTTGCAGGCTCAGTTGGTGCATTGACAGGTGTTGAATTTACTACCTGTGATTGTAGCTCTTTAAATGCATTCATCATGTCATCCAGCATAGCATCTATATCTGCCTCATTCATTTCTTGGTCAACTATTTCAGCAGCATTAGTTGGTGCATCATCAGTTCCTTGGTCAGTTGGTGCATTCTCATTATCAGTTGGTGGAGCAGATGTGGATGGCTTAGTCCTTGGTGTTTTTCTCTGCAAAAACATTAATACAACATCAGAATGTAAGAAGATTAACATTACCAAAGTTATAAGAACATTAACATAACATCAGAATGTAAAGGAAATACCAAGCATTGTTGTTATACCTTTCTCTTCAATGCATTAGGATCCTTCACTTTGCTTTGACACTTTCTTGAGTTATGACCAAATTTGTCACACTTTGTGCATCTATATGCTACTCCGAATCTCCTCATCCTTGCCCCACTTTCATCATGCTCTCTAATCCTTAACTTCTTAGGCCTTCCTGGACCCTTCTTATATTGAGGTGGCAACATGTTCTCAACATCCACTGTAGGCCACATGTTTATACCATTGATTAGACCAACATTATTTTCGTAGCAAGTTTTGTAAGCCCCCATCAATAGATCTCTTATTGCATCTCCACCACCAAATTTCTTCTTGAAATTTGCGTATAAATGTCTCAGGGATATTCTATGTTCAATATGTTCAAACATATCTTCAAGACCCTGAAATAAGAAGATCAATTCAAATACACTAAGAAACAGATCGACACAAAGCTAATAAACAGTAGTGAATTAAAGACATATGGACACAAAGATAATTATTACCTTCAGTTGATCTGATATAAAAACATATTTCCTTTCACACCCAATGTCTTCCATGAGCAACTCCATAAACCTTTTCTAGCTATCCTTAGTTTCAGTTTCTACAACACCAAAAGCCAAAGGATAGTATTGGTCATTTGGATCCCTTGCCACAGCAACTAGTAACTGGCCACCATATTGAGTCTTAAGATGACAACCATCCACTCCAATAAATGGCCTACATGCCTTAGTGAACCCTCTCTTACAACCATCGAGGCAAAAATAAAATCTTCCAAATCTTGGTGGTAGGGTTGGTAATGGTCTCTCAGTGTTAATCTTGACTGTATTTCCTGTACAGTGCTTCTTCAACTCAGCTGCATATCTCCATAGCATGTTAAATTTCTCCTTTGCATCTCCTTCAATAATTTCCTCAGCCATAGATCTAGCTCTCCAAGCCTTCCCTTTGGTTATGCCAACTGAATATTTCTGCCTTAGCTCAGACATTATTTCTCCAACTTTAACTTTACCTTGTGACTTCCTTTTTTCAACAATTAGTTTAGATACCCACTTGGAATTGGAAGATTTGTTATTTAATACCCATGCACATGTGTGTGTCCCCACCCAAGTCTTTATTTGGTAAGTGTGTCTATCCCCCACTTTACTACACAAAGCTAAAAAACCACATTTACCCTTGCACTCTACCCTAACCCTATAACTCTCATTCTTAACAAACTTTATCTCTCTCCCATTAAAACTGACCACTCCCTAATAGCATCTTTAAATTCAGAAAGAGAATTGAATTTCATACCTAATTTGAATTGAAAGTCCTTGTTGAGCAGCTCACCTCTAAACTTCTCAAACTTTGGCTTGGAATGTTTCTCCTCTATGTCACTTTCATCAGGGTCAGAGCTATCCAATTCCTCACTATCATACTCCACCTCTTTACTTCTAAATTTACTTGGATTCCTTTGTGAACAAGATCCCAACACATGTTTAGGTACTTCAACAATGACTTTGGACCCCTTCTTAATGGGTGTCATCTTCTTTGGATCCTTTGATGCCCTAACCTTGAATCTCAATGACTTACCTTTTACCTGAACCCTATTTCCCTTTTCTGGTATGACCACTTCCTCAAGTACCACATCATCACTTTGTTCCTCTACTTCATCACGTGCTCTCTCTTCTTCACTATCATCAAATCTTATGTCTTCATCACTACTATCTTCTTCACTGCAGTCACTAAAAACATAAACATTCGGGTTAGACACCTTAGTCATAATGTCTTTAATACCGTGTTCTACCCAAATATGACCATCCACATTACAAGACATGCTGTGAGAGGCAATGTCTCCAGCTTGAACATCATCAACAACATGAGTAAACCCTTCGTCCACTTGTGGAATGTTCCTCTATAGCCTGAATCCTTCGTAACCACACTCTCTAACCAAACTAACAGCTTCAAAGAAACTCCACTTATCAAAGTCTTAACCTTCAACGATTGTTTCACTCCCTCCCCGGTAAAAGATGTGACCTTGATGGACAAAGTTTCCACCATGATGGAAAATGACACCAAACACACCCATTTCTGCAAATACCATTGAACCCAGCAATGAACAACAATGAAAATCTAAATGCAGGAACTCATCAACAAAATCAATAAAAATCATACCTTTTTCGTGTCTACTGATGCGATTCCTACAGCCAATCAAAAAAGACGGACGGATTCTGAACACTAGAACCCTACAACCAATCGAAGAAGACGGACGGATTCTAAACACTAGAACCCTAATTGTTAGGGTTGGAAATGAGATAGATGAAATGTGTTAATTTTCACAAATCCAATGTTTTTTCACTTAGGGGTATTTTGGTCATTGCATCTCATCATTAACCCATGTGGCAATTAAAATTAAAAGAAAAGATGAAAAAATAATGACACATAAGCATTTTGGGTGATGTGGCGTGTAAAAGGTCTACCATGAAATTATTTTGAAATGTCAGGGTATTTTATGCAAGTTTTTTTTTCCTAGGGGGGTTTTTCAAATCTCGCCTATATGGCAGGGGTGAAAATGGCTATTAACCCTTAATTTTATCAAACAAACCTGTTTTCTCGTGATCAATATCACCATTATAAAATGATGTTGTAATTTGATCATGACCTTTGTTGACATACTTGAAGAGGTATTTTATAGAGCGCGATTGAATACACCACTCAACATTTATATGTGCATTGTATTTCAACAAAAGATACCTATGATACGGTACAATAAATCTGTTATCAATGAAGGAGTCACCTTTTTTAATAAATGTACCATTGTCCCTCCATCTGTACACTGAATATCCTTCTGAATTAATGGTGGTGTTTTCAAGAAACTTTTTAGGGAAAAACTTAGTACACTTCCCATTTTGCACACACAAAGATTTTTTATTCTCCACTGGACCATGAATCATAAGAGTTAACACAATTTTAAACCACTCGGGTTCAATTTGTTCATCAGATAGTTCAACAGATATTATCTTGTCAATATCATGAAGATGTGGATATCGAAATTGCGGATAAAGGAAGATCAAGATGTGGGCATGAGGTAATCTACACTTTTGAAACTCAATTGTGTATATCACTGCACATTAAAAACATGATTATTATTTGATATTGAATAATAGAAAATGACCAACAATAAATAATAATAATTATAATACATAAATTTGCTTCTAAAGTATAAATAATGTAATGGTTAATTAATAAATACCTTATTTAACATTTCTAAACACATTTCTCTTCTTTATATCCTTTATCATATGATCAAGTTTAATCTTAAAAATTCTACATACTAAATCTGGCCTATCCTCTAATTTAAGTCCCATATTTGTTACAACTCTCTGCATCTCTGGCCATTTTTTATTACAAGTAAATATGATGAACAAATATGAATATCCAGCCCATCTACAAATCGCCATGGCATCTTGATAATTCTGAAGCATATAACGTGCTCCACCGGTAAATGATGAGGGCAATACAATCCTTCTTCCTGATGTTGAAGGATTCGTTTCTCCCTTGAGCACAACATTTGTAAGGCAATTGTACATATCTGCTCTTAACTCTTTCGGATGTGTATTAACCCAGTGTAGATGTGAAGACTCTATCATGCTATATCCGTCGGCCAAAAATTGTTGAAATAACCTTTTAGAGAACAACAAAGTTGAATATTCAACTTCTCTTTGTTGAATTCTATGAACAAATAACTCTCTAATCGATACTTTTTATCTTTTATTTGAGGCATTATGCAACCGATCATTTAACTCAATGTCATCTCGATATCCATCTTCTCCCCTTGGAAACAATAATGGATATTGGAATGGAAGATATGCAGTGTTTAAAATAGAAACGCGTTTTAGGATGTCTGTTTTCTGCTCTATAATTATGTCCTTATTGAAATCAACGATATCAAAATCTCCGACAATAAGAGCCGCAACTTCAGATGTTGTAGGAATATTATACCTTCTCCCGTCAAACCCTGTTTTGCCTATAATTCTCAATTTCATATTTGACATATCATTTGTCTCAAGTTTGTCACAAACCATCCTATAAACTTTTGCATATGAATTGTATTCATCAAGCATTTTTTTATGTCTTCAACGATTAATGAGTTCAATTCTGAAATCTCTTTATTCATTCTATAGGAACAAAAAAAATTAAATACAAATAAAAATAGATTTACAGTCACAAATTTTCAAAAAGATTAGATATAAAAAATAAAAACAAATGTACCTGACAACAGACATTCGATTTTCTACTTCATTGTTGGTGTCATATATATATATATAATTAAGCAAACTTAGGTTGAGAAGCAACTTGTGGCAACAAACTTCCGATTTGATGATAATTATCGTCACTCATGATAAACATGGGTGGGACATTGCCATCGTTGACAGAAGTGTTGATTTTTCACCCAATGAAGTAAATGTAAACATCATGTTAAAAGATATAATATGATCCAAAAAATATTTGCTTCTTTTATTTTTCTTGTGAAACAAATCCATTAAAAGATCTGGTGGACGCTTTAATTTTGGAAGTTCAATTTTTTTCTGACTATAACATAAAGAAAAATTGGGATTGTTGGATTGTTGTGTTTTTGAACTCGTTCATCATACCATGTAACTGCTCCACAATGATGACATGTTGAAGAAAGATCACCAATATCCCAATAGTCTAATACAAAGAATACTTAGAACATGAGAATAGTGTAATAGCATAAACAAATAATTTCATATGAATTTAAAAAAGTATACCTTGATTTAAATCAATAGTTGAATCTGTGTTTTGTAAGGTAAGATCATTTTCTTGCATACCATCATGAACATCTTGTTCAAATTCAATTGTTGGAACTCATTAGAAATCAATTTAAATGTCAATAAAAAACAACATATAAAATATTAATAGACCAAATTTTTAATTTGAAGTTTGTTAAAATTTTGCTTATTTTGAATCATAATGTTAGGAATATAATAACTAACTTAAAAATATGTGCGTAAATTTGAATTGGGAGGTTATATTTTGAGAAATAGTCAACAAACTATTTTGGAAGGTAACAAAATCACATGTGGATTTTAGGTTAACAAATTTATTTTGGCAGTTTTATATTTTATAATATTTTATGAAAATATAGTTAACTTTATTTTTGAAAGTTTGATAGTATAAAATATTTAATTAGTATAAAAAATAAATGAGAAAAATTTCATGATGAATAATTAATAGATCAAATTTTGAAATTGAAGTTTGTTTTATTTTGTATATTTAAGTCATAATATTAGGAATATAACTCATATTTGAAAAATGATTTTATTAAAATCTATTTCCTATTTTTTACGTATAAGTTTCAATGCTATTAGTATTACCTTTTGATGCAGTTTCAACGGCTAAAGCAGATACATGCAGCTCTTCAAAAGATAAGTCTAAGACCTCCAAACATGTATGAATGGCATTTGAAAGGCGATGGTCATCAGACATTTTTATTTTTGTGAATTCAACTTGCAGAGCATGTAACGCACTCTCCACAGTTTTCAGAGACATCATGAACTCGGCATAGGAAGATTTGAAAATATGGTTTTCTTTCACAAAAGAAGCATCACCCGAAATAGGATATGGGGTGGAAAAGAAGAGGATGATAATGGTAAACGAACATATTTGGTGAAATGAAACAGTCATGAATTGAATTTTTTTTAAACAAAGAGAAGTTTTGGCTCAAAGGTGATATCGTTAAAGCTGTTTATATAAGGCCACATGAATGTAATACACGTGACATTCTCAATTAGAAAATAAATAAAATAAAAATTATTTTGAAGTTAAAATAGAAATAAAAAAACAAAAAATATTTAAAAGGTAAAAGACAAATAATAAAGTTTTATGGCTCAATAATTCTAACCTACTTTAGCGTTATATGTTAGAAGCTATACCCAAATGGTATTTAAAAAGTACTAAATGTGAGTTAAATTTCATGAGTCTATGTCAAGGTCATGCAAATATTTATGTAAACATCACTTTCTTTATAAGAATTATTGTGTAATGGTTGATCAATTTATTTTTATATATTTAAAATCAGAGAAATAATATCTATTAAAATAAGTTAAGAATAATAAAATTTACGAAAATTTATTAAGGTATCTACAATTTTTTTAAGGATTAAAAATAATTAAAAAGATGTAAAATGTTATAATATTTAATAATAATAAAATTAAAAATAATAAAAATCTTCTACTTTGTGATGCTTTAAATAAAACAAATAAATGTTAAAACAACTAAATTTTCATACAAAGGAACTTAATGAACCTAATTAATCTAAATTAAAAAATTGATAACAGATTACTAAAAAATATTAAATATTAAAACAACTAAAATTTTAAAGAAATGAATTGAATGAAATTAATTAGTCTCCTCTAAAAATACTCTGTTTTCAGGTTCTTGTTTAATTGTGACAACTTTTTGCATCTTAGAGCTTGTCGATTCAGTTGCACAATTAGTCTTAAATATATATCACATCATAGTTTGCACTTCTCTTCTTTAAAGACTTGTCAGCAGAAGTATTATCATCATTAATTTTAATCTACAAAAAAAAAAAATTTAATAAGATATATAAAAAATATCAACCTTAGTTATACAAATTTAAGATTATGATATATATATATATATATATATATATATAATCATTACACAATCATTCAAATAAATAAAAACTATTCGAAATATATGATTAATAAAATAAAAAATATAAAATATAAACATTTATTTAGTTGAAGACAAGATACTCCTTATTATTACAATATATTTAAAAATATTACATTAATATACGATATCTCAAACATTTGCCCTGCAAGTTGAGCAGATAAGAGCCGATTTTAATAAATATTGGAGCATTCATTCCTAATGAAATGCATGCCCGCATGGCAAGCTATGAATTGTGTCTCCATTTTCAAACTTATAGACACATATCATGCATTGAGTTTCAGTGTGTTAAAGCTAGATAGATGAGCCAAATGTTGACTCACTGACTCTCTCTCGGAGTATTAGAGCAACGGCTTGTCAATGTCGACAAAGCCTCCAAAGATAAGTAATAGAAATTAAAAGAATAAATAATATTATATGGACGCCAATTGCTATCACAAATGAAAATCAGAAGCATAAATACAAAACTAGAATTGCAACAACTTTGTTTACAATGACAATTCATGTTATTGTCTGCTCTAAATTAAACATCCGTTGTAAAATACTTTGAATATGTGTTAGCCTTGAAGTTTATATTAACGAAATTTTTACTGTAAACTACCACATATGTCTTAAGGACATAGTTTAACGAAGAGATAGAGAATCTTAAAAAAATTCTTTTGGTCAGCAAAATACCATAATGTTTAAAGTATTTAGTAAGCAAATGAGCGCAAGCGTGCGCACGCGCGCACACATTGATATATAAAGGTTAAATAGTTTAGTAGTTGCTAAAACATGTCTGTCATACCCCAATTTTACCCCCAAGTCATTCATTCATCAAAGCATTCACATCAGTTCAATAAAAGTTGACATTCAGTCAATTTTCAGTTTATTTTAAATTCAAAAATTGAGTTAATTGCATTTCATGCGGTTTCACTGCCTCATGCATCTTTTTAAGTTATCCTAAGGTCATATGTATAAAATTTTTGTTCTACAAGCAGACCGGTAAAAGCGATTCGATATTGTACGTAAAAGTAGAAGATAAAAAAAATTCAAAATCGAGCTTGCAGACATCAATTTTATTAATCTACGGTTCGCGTAGTTTGACTTGACTTGCTCGTTTTATTTTTTCGACTATTTTTTCGGTTGCATTTTAATCAGGCTGAGCCTTTTAACCGATCATTTTTATTTCAAAATTTGATCTAAACTTGTATGTTTCCGAGAAGTTTATTTTGCACTGTTCATTTTAGGGCATTCATTTTATTTTTTGGGCATTTTCGAGCTCGATTTTTTTTCTTCATTTTTTATTCTTTTATTTATATTTTTTAGTCAAAATAATCAGTAGAATTAATTAGAATTAATCGAGTAGACATTTTGAGTTTATGTTATTTTGTTTGTTTTCAATTTAATTACCAAAATCTATTTTCAAAATAATAAGAGAAATAATAAAATAAAGGAAAAAACTGGCATATTTTTGTTTTAACCTAACGTTCCTCGCATTTCCCTTGTACTTTTTCTTCATCTCAGAACAAACCCACCAAGTCTTTCTCTAATTTTGAAAAAGTCTACCTCTCACATAACTATCCTCTCCCTCTACTTAGCCTAGCCACACAGCCCTCTCTTACACATAATTAAAAGAGAAAATACTCGCAGTCATGTGGAAGGGCATGAACAAACCATCTCTTTAATTTTTCTCTAAGGCACCACTTTCTAAAATTGCTTTTGAAGACCTCTCAATATAAATCAGTATTGCCCTCTCTCTCTCTCTCTCTCTCTCTGTAAATAATAAAAGAACTCTCTCATGTATTCTCTCT
The DNA here is from genome assembly GCA_022829125.1 of Lathyrus tuberosus. Taxonomy (NCBI): domain Eukaryota; kingdom Viridiplantae; phylum Streptophyta; class Magnoliopsida; order Fabales; family Fabaceae; genus Lathyrus; species Lathyrus tuberosus. Next base: position 8,350,209 of record JALAZF010000103.1, read on the forward strand.
TTGCTCACACTCTCTCACCATGCAAAACAAAAGAACCAATAAAAATCCCACAAGGGGCGCCACCTACAAAGGAGTGAATCTTCTCTCTTTTTGATGTCAAAAATCCAATATGAAAGTAATAGAAGATTATATCCAATATGTGCAGTATCCTCTTCATGAAAACATCATCACCACTCTTCTTCTCTAACCACACCATTTATTCTTCAATCTTCCACCTTACCACCATGTTACACCAACATAATTGTTAGAAAATTGATTGTAAATCAAATGGACCAAGGCTAGAATCGTGAACGCGTCACTTTCCTTATAGTATTTCAAGCACTCTTAAATTGTCTTAGAGTTTGTGCGCATGAATATCCAGGATAATTCAGCCTATACTCGAGTTTGTACAAGACCAATGAAAACTCAAATGTAGGGAAGATGAAATCTGGAATTTTGTGTGAAAAGGATATGCTTTTATAATATGTTTTTCTGAACTCGGAATGCTCAATTTATAGGCCAAATTGGTGTTGTTTCACAAGGTTGCAACCTGATCTTACCAAATCAGAAAAGGATCAGCAGCCAGCAACACGTCGTGAGCTCCTAATTCGCCGGTGGTGCAGAAGAGAAGGGGGTATACCTGCAAGGCACTCCGATGCTAAAGTCAGTTTCAGCAAGAGAGAGAAGGCAAGTACAGAAAAGGTGTAGAAATCAGAATACCTCACCCTCTAGTGATAGAGGGTATTTATAGTGAGCCCCCAGCGCTGGGCCAACGGTTACTTTGCATTGGGTTGGATCGCTAGGCCCAATACGAGTAACTTCCAGGGTCTATGTGGCGTAAGGAAGATCAGCATGTGGTTTTCACTCTGGGTCAACCGCCCCATGCTCTTCGGAAGGTGGTTAACCTGTTCTTACGGACACGAGTAGCTATCTGATGATGTGTTCCCGCATAAGGGGCACGTGGAGACCATGGGGGATACGCGTGGATGCTCCCCGTATGACTTGATGAGTTGGGCCTTCATTGGGCCCTCCCCGACGGGGAAGATGGGTTGGACCATAACCGACAATGGGGCAGCCTCTGGCCTAGTCCAGAACAGGAGCCCCCAAGTCGTTGCTCCGAAGCAGAGGAGCAATGACTTAAGAGTTCACTCTAGCATCGAGGAGAGGAAATTGTAATCGCCTGGGGAAGCATCGTACGTGTCCGAAGCGCTGAGCTCGCGGGACAATGTGCGTGCCTAGGAGTAGGGGCCGCTCGACAAGGACTGTCGGCGTGGCCGACCAAGTGTTCGTTGCGTGGACATGTGTTTGCAAGGTGACTTGTCCGTCAGCTACAGTCATAACTCCTTTCCTGTTTCTCCTGGGGAAACATTCCTGGCAGTGTAGGGGTCGAGCATTATGGCTGACGGAGTGATGAAAATGGAAAGGAACGGGCACGTCTGATCTCGAGCAGGAGAGGGATATGAAGGGATACGCGTGGTGTCTTTTGGGGCCACATGTTAAGAACAATAAATGCCTAGGACGGCTACGAGTAGAGGTACTTGAGTGCCTAGTGATGCCTCGCTTCCCGCGCTAGGGTTTATAAATATGGGGGAGGTCGCTTCATTTGCACGTTCCCCTCTATTCTTACTCTAAAAATCTTCCAAGCCTCTGGAATCACTTTCTCCGCTCTTCAAAGTTCGTCCGCCGCCGTCAGCATTTCTCCGCCGCCCAAAACCTCTGTCACTCAAGTAAGTCTCTGGCCCTTTTTCCATATTTTATAGAATTTCCGGTGATACTTTGTTGAGCCCGTAAGGTTTCCGACGAACTGATGAAGTTCCCGGCGAACTCGTGAACTTTCCGGCGGAACCATGAAGTTTCCCTTGCCGGGTTGGATGGATTCTACGCGTTGAGGAGTCTCTCTCCCGAGGAGGGAAGTTCCTCGCTTTGCGTCAAGGAGAGTCTCCTTGCGGATATGAGTTATCCTCGGCGAGGGTTTTGGTTGGGGGAGTTTGTCGAGCGACTCCTCGCCTCTTTCTTTGCCCTTTCACTTGATTTGCAGTGGAAGGGTGGATTTGATCTTGATGTAGAATTCACCGCTTTCCTCTACTTTTCAGTTAAAATGGCTGCAAGGACCGAGGGTGTAATTATGATCGATGATGTCGCTGAGCCCGACGTGGCCATTGAGCAAGGGGAAGTCAAGAAGACTCGTACGCCTTTGGGTTAGGTCAGGCAGGAACCCCTCAATATTGCGTCGCTCTTTGCCCTCAACGGGTCGGACGCCTTTGCGATCGTTGAGAACCTTGTCGAGGACGCCTTCCCTAATTGGATGGTATACAAGCCTAGGAAGACGTATCGGTTATGCTCATCTTTCAAAGGGATGCGGTTCCCGATGTACGAGTTTGCATTTCGGGAAGCAGGGTTTCGTCTGCCTTTTAGTGACTTCCAGAAGGGGGTGTTCCAGAAGGGGGCCTTCGTAGCTTGACCCCAACACACTTGTGTTCATGCGAGCGTTCGAGCTCGTGTGTCAATACCTTTGCATTGGGGCTACGCTCCCCCTATTCTTCCGTACTTTCCACTTATAACAACAGTCCCTCCAAGGTCGACATAGTTGGGTATCCCTGAAACAACCGAGGAGGTTGTTCCGGGCGTACCAGGATTCTGTCTGTACCTTCAAGGACAAGTACTTTGTCATAAAACCTGTGTCGCATGCGGCCGTTGACTCCCTGTTCGACCTCGTGGTTAGGGAGGAGGACGGGAAACGAGTGGAGGCTTTAGAGTTGAAGTTCCCCCTTGAGTGGGAGGAGGGTCACTTTGACAAGGGTACGTACAGCTACGTTGTCAAGCCCGACGCTCTGAACGCCGAGGACCGGGACGCATATAGGAAGATAGTAGAGTTCATCTCCAGTTTCACTCCTTCTAAGTGTGTTAACAAGCACGGGAGTTTCATTCTTGACGAACGCGGTGAGGTCCGCTGCGAGGCTCGACTAATCAACACCAAGGCAATTCTCGAATGCGGGTCCGACGAGGAGGCACTGAGGTTCTTAGGTAGCGTGTTTTCTTTACTCGCATGCCCACTTATTTTTCTTTGCTATATTGACTTGTTTTCTTTTTCTTTGTTGCAGGCAAGATGTTGATCATCCAGGAATGTGTGATGAAGCTCGCGGCGACCAAGGGTGCCAAGAAAGCAACCAAGAGTCGCGTTACCCAAGTCCAGCAGATGTCTCAGGCTGACCAGCAGTCCGGAAGTTCTTCTCTTCGGGGTAGTCCGTCTCTGGTCCCCCAGGACCCTCTGGCCAAGAGGCAACGTAGCGAGGAGTTCGGTCCTGTCGACCTCCTGGAGGGTGTTCTTGGGGAAAGATTCGTGTTGCCTCCCTACCACCTCCATCGGGAGCTCTTTAGCGGGGATAAACCTCTAATCCTGCCCGCGGCAAAGTCCAAAGACATTATGGAGGTCGACAGGGTGAGCAGGAGGAAAGCTCTGTGCGAGGATATGGCGGCCATGACGAGTTTATTTGAGATGGCCCTGGTCCTTAATGATGAAACCAACCCCTCTTCCGAGATAAAGAAGCTGCAGGACGAGAATGTGCTCCTGGTGGAGGAAAGGGACAAGGCGGAGACTGACCTTCTCGACTACAAATCGAAGTTCGAGGCCCAGGTGCTCCTCCTCAAAGACATGAATGTGTTGCAGGAATAGTTGAGGAAAACTGAGAAGGAGAGGGACAAACTCCGAGCTAAGGTCACCGACTTGGAGTCCGCTGCACTCCCTGCCGAGGATGAAAGCGTCGAAGAGAAACTCTTGGCTACCCATGGCGATTTAGTGTCTCAGATCAGGTTGCTCGAGCAGGATTTCCTGGGCACCCTAGAGTTGGGTTTTAACATGGCGGTGGAGCAGCTTCATATTGTCAACTCCGGGCTCCCGTTAGTGACCGATGGAATCGGTCCGTTCTACCGGGTGGTCGATGATCGAGTCGTTGCTTCCGATGCGTCCGGAAGTAGTGCCAACTAGAGCGGCGATGAGAACAGGCCTGAGGAGGTGGCCACTATTTGATTCCTTTTTTAGTTGTTTCGCCTGTGCGCCACATTTGATTGTTGCTTTGTTTGGCCTGCATGCCATAATTTTGTAATTTGACTTCGCTCAGCCTGTGTGCCATTGGTTTTGATATTGCCTGGCCTGTTCGCTTTGGCTTGTAATGTTTGAACAATGGGCTTTGCCCACTTTAATGCATTGTTTCTTTTTGTTTAGCATGTTCGTATTCTGTGTGTGCCGTTGTATGTCGAATACTTTCTTTCCTCGTGTATGCAATATTATGTTTTCTTGTTTTTATGAAGTAATTGGGGCCTTTGCTCGACGTAATTGGTCCTCGACAGTATAGAGAACTGGTCGAGTGGTTAGAGTCAGATTCTGACCTTTAACGAAGCTAAGAGCTCGATCGAGGTCTTTGCTCCGGTGCGTGAACTTCCCATCGTAAGCTGGACATTCTGCCTAATTGGTACGACAATGGTGGAGCTCGCTTGAGGTGTCCCCGTCGGATCAAGAGCTTTCTCGCACACACAAGAGCGGGCTCTTATCTTCTTGTCTCGAGTTTAGAAGTCGCGCTTGTACCCTAGCGCGCTTCTGTGGTCGGGACGCCCTTTGTCGTGGTCGAACTAGGTGTATCGCGGGTAGTGTTTAACTGTAGTATTGTTTAAGCTTCTCAGTGTTCCATGGTCGAGCAAGTTCCTCCCCGTGCAGGTTTTTGAGGTAGTAGGCTCTGTTCCCCGTTCTCGCGCGGACGCGATAGGGGCCCTCCCAGTTTCCGGAGAGCTTACCTTCGTACGAATCTTTTTGGTTCCTCCGCAGGACTAGGCTGCCTACCTAGAATTTGCGTTTGATGACTTTGTTGTCATGCCGTGGAGTTATCCTCTGCTTGATCGAGGCTTCATGGAGGGATGCCCTCGACCATATTTCTTCGACCAGGTCGAGTTCCTCCCTTAGGGCCTCATCATTTGTCTCCTCGTCGAGGGGAGACTCGGTCCTTTTAGAGGGTTCCCTTATTTCTACTAGAATCACCGCCTTGGTTCCGTAAGTTAGTCGAAACGGAGTTTCCCCAGTGGTCGAGTGTGGGGTCGTTCTGTAGGCCCAGAGCATGTTGTGTAGCTCCTTGACCCACCTCTTCTTGGCTTCGCCTAGTCTTCATTTCAGGGCTCGTAGGATCACCCTATTTGCAGCCTCGGCTTGCCCGTTGGTTTGCGGGTGCTCGACAGATGTGAAATGTTGCTTCGTGCCCAGCTTGGTAACAAAGTCCTAGAAGTTCTTGTCGGTGAATTGCGTCCCGTTGTCGGTGACGATTGCTTGGGTACGCCGAACCAGGCAAGTATGTTCCTTTTGTAGAAATAGAGTATGTTGTGCGTCGTGATTTTGGAGAGGGCTTCGGCCTCTATCCATTTCGTAAAGTAGTCGACGCCGACTATCAAATATTTGTTCTGGTATGACCCTATGGTGAAGGGTCCGAGGAAGTCCATCCCCCACCAGGAGAAAGGCCACAGGGACGAGATCTTTTTGAGCTTGTTGGGCGGGGCCAGGTGCATGTCCCCGTGTTGTTGGCACTTGTAGCACTTCTTGACGTGTTCCTTGGCGTCTTGTTGCATGGTGGGCCAATAGTATCTCGCCCGTAAGGCCTTACGGGCGAGGGATCGTTCGCTGAGGTGCTGCATGTTGATCCCTCTGTGGATCTCCTGGAGTATGTTAGGGATCTTGGACTCCTCGACGCATTTGAGGAGGGGAATGGAGAATCCCCGCCGGTATAATTTTTCCTCGATCGAGACGTATGAGAAGGCTCGACGTCTGACTATGTTAGCCTCCTTGGAGTCGTCGGGCAGTCCCCCCGTGCTGAGGTACGCGTATACCGAGGTCATCCAGCAGTTACTGTCACCAATGGCATTTACGTCGATTGTCGAGGCGAGTTTCTCGATACTTGGTCGAGAGAGTACCTCTTGGATGAATGACTTATTCCCGCCTTTCTTTTTCGTGCTCCCCAGCTTTGACAGGATGTCTGCCCTGGTATTATGTTCGCGCGGAACGTGTCTCACTTATGCGGAATCGAATTTCGTCATATTCACTTTCACCAGGGCCAAGTACTCGACGAGGTTGTCGTTCTTGGCCTGGTACTCTCCCCGCACCTGGGACGCTACGAGCTGAGATTCGGTAAATATTTTTACCTCCTTCGCACCGAGGTCCTCGGCCAAGCGTAGTTCGGCGAGGAAGGCCTTGTACTCGGCCTGATTGTTTAATGTTAGGAAGAACAGGGCGAGGGAGACCTCGACCAGGATGCCTTCTTCTCGTTCTAGAATGATGCCTACTCCACTGCCCGTCGAGCTGGATGCTCCATCGACATAGATTATCCACTTTTGGGATTCGTCGGTCGAGGAGGTTAGAGCGGTAATTTCCTCGATGAAGTCGGCCAACACTTGAGCCTTCAGGGCATTCCTACTCTCGTACTGGACGTCGAACTCGGAGAGCTCGAGCAAACACTTAAGCATCATGCCCTCCATGTCGAGATGGCCGAGCAGCTGTTTCAGGGGTTGATCCGTCCTCACCACAATCGTGTGGGCCAAGAAGTAGTGTCGCAGCCTTCTGGTTGCAGTGATGAGGGACAGAGCGACCTTCTCGATCTGCTGGTACCTAAGCTTGGGGCCCTGGAGAGCTTTGGTGGTGAAGTATATCGGCTTCTGTTCCTCGGGAGTTTCGCGAATAAGAGCTATGCTAACTGCCTCGATTGCGATAGCGAGGTACAAATACAAAATCTCCCCATTTACTGGTCGTGAGAGGACCGGGGGATGTGAGAGGACTTGTTTGAGGTGGAGGAGGGCTTGTTCGCACTCCTCGGTCCACTTGAACGTGGCCTCTTTGAGTAGGAGCTTGAAAAATGGGAGTGCGTGTTGGGCATACTTGGCCACGAAGCGGGACAACGAGGCGAACATCCCCTTTAGGGATTGGATTGATTTCTTTAAGTTCGGAGTTGGGAACTCGGAGAACGCCCTACACTTTTCGGGGTTTGCCTAGATTCCTCGTTCTGTCAGATAGATGCCGAGGAACTTTCCTGCTCGGGCATCGAAGGTGCACTTCTCCGGGTTGAATCTCATTTTGCATCTTCTCGCCGTATCGAAGACCCTTCTGAGATGGGCGGTGTGGTCGATCTCTTCTTGGGATTTCATGATCATGTCATCCATGTAGACCTCGAACATGTCACCGATCTCGCCCCAGAAGACTTTGTTCATCATCCGCTGGTAGGTTGCACCGACGTTTTTCAGACCGAAAGGCATTACGTTATAGTAATAGTTGCCCGGATCGGCCATGAAAGCCGTGTATTGCTTGTCGGCCTTTGCCATGGGGATTTGATTGTATCCCGAGTATGCGTCCATGAACAACAGTAAATTAAAACCTGCAGAATTGTCAAACAGTTTGTTGATATTAGGCAATGGATATGCATCTTTGGGACACGCCCGGTTAAGATCGGTATAATCAGCACATATTCTCCATTTTCCATTAGACTTTTTAACTAGTACAACGTTGGACAGCCAGGTTGTGTACTGGGCTTCCGAAATAAAATTTGCCTCTAAGAGGTCTTTTACAGCTTTTTCAACAACCTCCGATTTCTCGAGAGTCTGCCTACGCCTACATTGAACTAAGAACCTAGCAGTCGGGTATATGGTGAGCTGGTGGCAGGCCATGTTGGAGTCGAGGCCAGACATCTTTGAGGTGCTCCACGCGAACAGGTTAGCATTCTACCTGAGGCATGCCTTGAGCTGCTTCCTTGCCAGGTCGGGGAGTCCGGGGCCGATCTTCACGCTTCTGTATGGGTCGTCACCGAGCATGATGAGCTCGAAATCACCATATGGAATAGAGCGTACGGGATGCAGAGGTTTCCCGTTGCCACCATCTGCTGGAGGTACGTGATCTGCTACCTCGTTCTGCTCCTGCTTGCTAGGGAAGCGGCTGTCGAGGTCGACCGTGTTGACGCGCAGAAGTAGTTTCTGCTTCTTGGCCTGGGCTGGCTTTCCTGCGTTCTTGGACTTGATATTGATTGAGTTCAACCCCTTGGTAGCTGTCATACCCCAAATTTTGACCACTAAGATTTCCCATCATTGTGCAAATCATCATCACAATATGGATGAACCATCATGCCTCATCAATCTCCTCAGAGATGTTTGAGCATTCACCACAATCAAGGACTAAGGGTTTCAAGCCCTCTCAAAGCACTTGGACAAAGGATCAATCAAGAAATGACATGATCTTCAACTTTTCTAGCCTCTCAAACACCTACAAAGGATCAAAAGGACTTCCACATCAAGAATTAAGCACAAAGTTGCAACATTCCAAGTGGATCAAGCCTCAAGATCGTCAGTGTCACCAAATTAGGGTTTTGGTCGACTGAGGCCTCAGGATGGAAATTTTCCTCTAGGCATGAGCCATTGCTTCAAAGCACAACTTAAGATACTCCAAGGGACCTCATGGACCCAATCATCAAGTCAATTTAACCTCAGGGGAAGCATTCATCAAAAAAATCAGGAATTAGGGTTTCTTGACCTAATTCACCCCTAAGTTGACTTTTGGGACAAAACCTGAGCCAAGACCTCAAGACATGATTTGAGGGTCTCCAATACACTAAATTGATCCATTTGCAACAATGGATTGATCCAAGAAGCTTGATCCACAAGTTTCAATTTCATCAGGACCACAATTAGGGTTTCGAGGGAAAAGTCAACTGTACCTTTGGCTTTTGACTCAGACATGCTCCCAAACCTTGGGACATGATTCAATACACCCTACAACACCTATGGAATATATCCATTAGGTTTGATTTAGGTCAAGGACTTGATTTCACAAAGAATCGTACAGTTTGGATTTCATCTGATAAAAAGTCAACTGTGCACAAAATCAAGTTTGACTTTTTGGAATTTTACCATAATTATGGTTCCTTGACCCTAAAACAATGTTAATATGTGATTTGAATCATCATTCATCAAGAAAAATCAAAGAAAATGAGGTAATTTGTAAAAGGGGTAACCTTAAAAACTTAGAATTTTTCTAAGTTATGGAACAAAGTGGCTAGGGTACCAACTTCCAAGGACCATAACTTGAGATCTAAGCAACCATTTTAGATGGTCCAAAGCTGGATTTGTAGCTCTCATTACACACTTTAAAAGTGTCAACTACATCTCATTCCAATTCCTCATGGATTTTAAGTTATGGAGTGATCAAAATGACTGAAAACATGAAAATGACATTTTTCCAACACTTAGTGAAATTTTCACTAAGTCAAAATCTGCCTTACTTTTTCCCAAATGTAGGGACATTTTTCACCTTGATCCAAGTCAAACCAGGTCTAGGGGTGGATATCAAAGTTAAAGTATGCCATGAGTGATTTCCAACAAGTATCAGATCATCTCCAAATTCCATTTGAGCAAGGAGATACAACCCTTGGAACATGGCATCCTGAACTGGGTTTTACAAGGAAGGTTTATGCACATTGGCTCGATTTGTCCAAATCTGATCAATCCAAGCCTTGTCATCAATTTGGACACATCTGAGGATAAAACAAGAAGGGAATGATCTGATCCCCAAGCCTCCAAAGTCCAAGAATCTACAATAGCCATGCCAAACCTAAAAAGGCTACAAAGATGCCAAGACTCCAATTTTGTTTTCAAGCATTCAATGGATGCACCAAGGTGGCATGAACTGAGCCTATTCATACTGAATTCAGTCCAAGTTTATCTCTGAACCAAAGCTACAAAGCTTGTGCTCTAATCTCAAGTCAATGGCTAGAGGAGACTTGAGATTCCATTTGATCACAATTGGCCACAGACCTGTACCAGTTGCCATTCACTATTGCTTGCAAAACAAACTTGCTCTACTATAAATAAAGCTCAGTTGTGCTCAGTTTGAGTACACCAAAGCACCCAAACTGATGCTTTCCTCAAAATCTCCATTTCACTCCAATTTTGCCTTCTAACTCAAGTCACCATCGGGTTTTGAGTTTGAGAGCAATTCCAACCCAACCAATGGTTCACACACCTCACATATAACATATAGAAGTGATCCATAACACAAAATCACATCTGGAGCATCAGATTCTCAAAATCACCAGCCATCTGCACAATCCTTTGACAGATTTGCAGTTGAGGTGCCAAAACAAGTTCCAGCTCAATTCAATCCACTCCAAGCCTTCAGACACACTCCATAGCACCTAGGGAAGCTGTTCAGATCATCACAACTCATCTGTAACACCTCCAACTCAAAAATCAAATTGCTCTTGCTGCCACGACATACAAGTAAGCCTAAACTTGGTCATCTCATGATTCATGTATATTTCCTCGCACAATAATTTTTCCATATGTTCATAATCATGTATGGAGTGTTTCCCCTTAATTGATTGCTTTGTATGAATCGTGTAAGGAATTTCTTATCCTTCATGCAGAAATTAGGGTTCTTAAGGTTTCTCTTTGACTTCTCATTCCATACTTAAAATAAATGAAATTAAAGACCATAGACATGATCGTGAGTTGAAAACGAGCAGATTGATATGTGGATTATGTGATTTCATCAAGTATTCAGTGAGATTGATGAGAAAATGCAAATCAGACAAAAACACGGCACGCGGGCAAGAACAGGGTGTTCTTGGCGCCCTTTTTCAAACTTTTGAATTTTTGAATTTTTATTATTTTATTTAATTGATTCAAAAATTAATTTCTCTCTGAATTTTAATGATTTTGAGTTGATTCTTTTTTTCAAAAATCACAAAAATGTTAAAATATTTTATTTTACAAAAATTTCCCAAAAATATTATTTATTTCATATATTTGATATTTTTGCAAAGAATTAATTTTTATTTGTTTTTTAACATTTTAAAAATTTTCTTTCTCTTGAATTTTCCAAACTTAAATGGTTTTCAATCATTTTATGGATAAAAACATGATTTTTGAAACATTGACCCAAAATCACAACTCATTTCTCACATGTTTTCAATGATTTTATTAATTTTTAATCAAAATTAATTCCATTTTTAACAAAATTAGGGTTTTGGTTGATTTCACCCCCATCAATCTTTTTCGAAACATTCTTTGGGCCTCTTGATAGAGTGTAAGTCTCACCCCTTTGTAAATAAAACAATTTTAGGCCTCACACATTATATAAGTCCCTCTGTATATTTTCAAAAGTTCAGCGCGATCGTCGCCTTTGTAACAAAATCAAATGGGCTTCTCCTTGAGCTATAAGACCCATCTTTATTCATTTTCAAACTCTTTGGGCCTCTAATAGAGTGTAATACCCAATCCCTTTTTGAAACCAAAATAACTTGGGCCTCAGTTATTGTATAAGACCCACTGTGATTTCAAAATCTCGGAGCGATCGCCGTTTTCAAAACATTTTCATCTGGGCCTCCCCTCGTGTTGTAAGTCTCATTTATTTTCCTTTTTCAAATAATTTGGGCCTCTAATAGAGTTGTAAGACCCATCCCTTTGTACAAAAACCTTTTTGGGCCTCATTCGTTATATAAGTCCCGATACGATATTCAAAACAACGGTGCGATCACTATTAAACCTTGGGCCTCTCCTTGAGTATAAGCCCCAACAATCTTTTTAAAAACAACTTCCCTTTTGATTTAGATTCAAATATACACGTTGTTATCAAAACTTTCTTTAATTTCTTTGAACAACTAACAATACAACATGGAAGCTTGCTCAACTGTAAGTTTTAATAGCTTTCATTTACTCGCTTTCATATGTATATAACTGTATTGTGGGAAGCTGCTCCTCTGTAAGTCTTCTTTCATACCCTTTTAGATACTTGTCATATATCCACTATATATATACTAGTATAGCTATTTAGAGTTTTCCCCGACAACTAGGTCTAGAACTAGGTAAAGCCATGTTGGTCACTCTTTAAATACAGTCAAAACTAGATCCCCATAGGATTTCCAGATACAGTCTTGCCTTCTCTTGGGCTTAAACAATATAGAACAAAGAGAAAGGCAGTATTCTTCGTGAACCTTTTCTCAGGCTGTCACTATTAGAAATCATCAAAGAAATTCTACTCCCCGGAGTTGATCTATTCTCGGTGAATAGCATCTCTTGAGTTTCTTCAAACCTCAGAACTTTCACTAAATGATATATTCTCGGTGAATAGCATTTCTTGAACTTTTCTTGGTTTGGGACCCACAGGCTTCCTAAAAGCATCCCCGCCTCCTCTTGGGCTTTGTACAAGGACCCTCCGGCTTCCTAGAAGTTCTCATGCCTTCTCTTGGGCTTAATACAAGGACCCTGAAAACCTCTTAAAGGTATAGGGCAAAACTTAGTCATCCTTTGCAAGAGCACTCTTTCCAGAGTCAAACCTCAGACCAATTTAGGGTTGATTCTTATCCCTTAAAAACACCTGCCTCCTCTTGGGCATCATACAAAAGATAAAACTCTTTCGCACCAATAGACTTGGGCAGTCTAAATCCCCTTGATTCTCAAAGACATTCTCAAGTTTCCTACGAGCGTAGGAGGAACCCTGATCATCCAATCAATTCCCAGCTGAGTTAAAACCCAGTCTCTCTCCTAAAAATTCCCCAACTAGGGTCAGTATAATACTATCCCAAATCAGAACCTCAAGGTATCTAATATCTCAACTCTTCTGTAAACCTCAGCAAGAGTCGATTCCCCACTAGGACCTGCCTAGGGATCTCAATAATCCTCAGCAGAAAGCTAGCCTCCTCTTAGGCTTTGTATAAAGATCCTTCCTCAGCGAAGTTAGCCTCCTCTTGGGATTTATACAAATTATTCTCCCCAACGGAGCTAACCTTTTCAGACTCTCTTGTTGAGTCAATCACTTTTCAGACTCTCTTGTTGAGTCCACCAACTTTTCAGACTCTCTTGTTGAGTCAATCACTTTTCAGACTTTCTTGTTGAGTCGATAAACTTTTCAGACTCTCTTGTTGAGCCAATCACCTTTTAGCACTCTCTTGTTGAGTCAACCTTTTGTTGCTCCCAGGATTTTCATCCAGGTACAAACGCGAGAGTGGCGCGGAAAAACGGAGTCGTCAGCCGTGTAAATTTATCCCAAGAGAGGGAAAGGGAACACCGCATAAACCTGAGGAAGAGGGAAAGGAATGGTCATCGCAACCATAGCCTGGGTTCGGGAGTCGGTTACGCGAGGGGAAGGTACTAGCACCCCACGCGTCCATCGTACTCGATGGGATCCACGCTTGTTGTCTATTCTAAGGGTGAGTTATCCTATCATCTAGGGCTGAACAAAAGAAAACGGGGATGGGGTGACTAAGACGGACTCGGTAGGACATATTCGATGCCCTAGGCCTACGTACTCCCTCAGTGCAATGGGAAAGTCAGAGTCAACGTAGTTCGGACCAAGTTCTTTTTTGTGTTTTTTATGAGCGACGCTAAGTTCGCGTCCGGCAGTTAGGGTCGATGCCTGTTTGCGACTCAGACGGAAGGTAACGTGCCCTTTTTGAAAATAGCCTTTAGGTTGACGATCCCGAAGGGCAAAAAGGTTTGAAGTTTGTTTGTATTTTTTAGGATAGAAGTGGCTTAAGTTAGTTCATAAGTTGCATTGCACCAAAGTCTAGGGCACAGGGGCGAATACTTAACGCATCGTCCCAAGACAGGACGCTCACTAAGCACTCTAGAAAGATGAGAGGAAGCCCCTCATTTCTCATTCCCCACGCTTAAGGTTCGTGCGCAATACACTTTATACTTATTACGTGTTTTCAAGAAGTTTGAGATGAGAAGAGAAGACACAAGGGTAACTCTAAAGGGGACTAAGAGTCCTAAAGTTATCATGCGTGGGTGACCTACGGTTAGTGAGGTTTGACGACAACCTAAACCTAAAGGAAAAAGAAGAGAGAAGGAAGAAGTAAGGGTGACCACGAATACTTATCCATGCCCTCAAATAACTTACCTTAGTCCCTGCATAAAAGGTTAGGGTGAAACAGACACAAGTAATATTAAGACAAATGAAAACCACACAATGGCATATAATGGTGATAACAATCCAAACATAAATTAAGAAGTCAAATAAGCAACCCCAAAACAAATGGCACAAGTGCCTTTCCAAACGAGGTAACCAGACGTGATCAGAAATACACATACAAGCAGATCTCAAGTGAAAGTAATTAAATAATTAGAGAAATAGCTTCCAAAATTCCCAAATTAAACATCAATATTATTCAACCAGAGGCAAAGAAAATATCAAAAACTCCTGCAAAAATTCAAGGTTTTAGTCACTCAAATAATTATGCAAGGCTCAGATGAGAAGTAGGGTTCAACGTGCCAAAGGGAATGACCAAAATGCAATATGAAATAATTTTAAAGATGATAGAAAAATATTTTAATGCACTTCAGAGTGTTGGTGAATGAATACAAAAGGAACGGATTGAAAATATTTTTTGGATGCAGAGAAATAAAATAAACAATTTTAAGTATGCATGATATGGGTAATTCAAAAAGAAAATAAACAAGATAATTAATTCAGGGGATAAAAATAAAATAAAATAATAAATTAAAATTTGTGAAAATTTTATAAAATGATAAATATGGTGCATGAATTTTTTGGTAATTTTTTAATGCAATTAAATATTTAAAAAAAAATTAAAATGAAATCTAATAGTTAAATAAAAATATAATTATGAAATAAAGCATGGGGGTGTGGAAAGTAATAAGACACGTTTAAAACCAACAAATGGGCTCAGGGGGGGTGCCATTAGCGAGGCCCAACCACTTAAACCCGTCAGAAAAAATAAAAAAATAAAAAAGGATACAATGGAGTTAGTCAACAGATAGACTTGACACGCACCCTTAGATCAATCAGACGCATCTCATAGGCCAACGTATCAGCACAGTCACCACGATTAAAGGCCATGATTGAAATGCACACCACACTTATAATGTACCCACGCACACGCAAGCACTCAGAAAAAAATAAAACAAAAATGATTCCACGCGTGTGGTACATGAAAATTTTTATTTGTTGGTATGACAGCGTCCACACGATTCATCCTACACACGTAAACAAGTCAACAAAACATAAAGTAATAAAAATGGGAGAAGATGGTTGGGTGCCCACGATAGTTGCCGTGGGTGGTAAACACACAATTACCAAATAAAATTCAGAAAAAAAAGTAAAAACAAGAACACATGGCATCACGTGGACCGCTGGATGAAGAGAATGGACGGCTGGGAAGTCGTCTTCCCCATTCAAACCCTCCGCCGGACTGGATCAACTGCCGCCGCCGGAGTTAGGGTTCCGGCCCCCTACTCCGGCCACCTGCAACAAGAAATTTTCCAGAAAACGCAAGGGGGTACACTATCCGACCCAAAAAATCACGAGGAATTCGAATATGGCATCAAAAATCACAAACAAGTAACACCTAAAGCGAATCGAAGGAAATAAACATTGGGTCCAAAACTCAAAGTATGATCAATCCACACGTCCAAACACCAAACAAATTACATCAGAGTTATTAGTGACAACCACACATCAATTTGCGCACTTAAAAACTGAGTTTTATGATGGTCAAAAGAATGGCTAACCTGAGATGGTGCACTCCTAATCCTTGCTTTTAGCTGCGAATGATGGTTGGTTTTTACTTTGTGGATCCCCAGAAAGAATATTGTGGAAGAACCTTTGGAAGAAACCTTGTAGATTGAGAGATCTGGATGTGAGATGCTTTAGGGTTCAAATTCTCCACTCCTCCAAATGTCACGTGTTGAAACCCTAACCAGTGCATGAATGGGTTTAAATATACTAGGGTTTTTCACTGATAATGATTTGGGCTTGGGCAATTCCTTGTTTAGTGAGTTTGGGTGATTTTTAGAAAATTGCATAATGTGAGTTACACCTCTCTCCATGCGGGTACACTTAAGAATTCCATGATGGATCACTTATATCTGAATTGCTAATCACACCCAAATTGGAATTGGGCCTTGAGATGCATTGGTTAATGAGTTTTCAACATTTTGGCAATTTTGAATAATGGAAAGTAAGTGAAGAATAAACCATGGAATTTCTTAATTATTGGGCCTAAAATACTCCTCAAGGAATGTTCTTTGATATTAGAATGTGGCATGAAGCAATGGAATTGATTATAGGTCATTATGCCCAAAGTTGTGAAAATGGAACCATGAGAAACCCTAAAAACCATTTTTCATTCTTTTGATCATAACTGGAGTTTCACAAATGATATGGAGACCCACAAGTACTTGTTGGAAAGAGGATAAAAATATATTCAACTTTCATGTTGGAGAAAAATTCATTTGAAGCTTTCTTGATGATGAAAAGTCAAGTTGAATACAGTGCAGGAACTTGCCCAAAAAGGAAACTTTCAAATTATAGGTCATTTCCAAATTTAGCAACTTTTGCACCAACTCCTGATTCTTGATAAATGGCATGAAACTTGACTTTTGAGGACCATAGGAGGATGTGAGACCTTGAAAACCTTGGAGAGAACCTCAAAATTCCACAGTTGACTTCTCCTCTCACTGTTGACTTTTACCCAATTCACCTGATTCTCAATCTGCTGATCAATTAAGTCTCTCCTGAACCAAACTGATGGACAACCTCCCATCCCTAGATACTTGGGGACCCAAGGAATACCATAGAATCAAGTCTTGCCCAAAAAATCAGAAATAAACTGACTTTATAGCAAACCCTAGTTTTGGTACCCTTAGTATAGGAGGAAATAACACAGTCTCCAAATTCAAATTCCTCTGAATATGATGTGTATCCTCTCCAACAAAGATAAGATATGTCATTTGGTGATGATAAAAAACCCAAGGAGCTTGCCCATTGGAGCAATAAACCCAAGAATTTCAAAACCCTTATTTATGCACTGGTTAGGAGAGAGTGTTCCACTTGAGCTCTCTTGGACAATATCAGGACTCTTGCTTGACCCTCTGAAGAGCTGCCTCAGGCACCTTGACCCCATGCTAAGAACCAATGATATGCACACATGATAATGCAAAATGCAATGCAACATAAGCCAGTTAGTAATAAAGTAAGGAGGGCAAATTTTGGGGTGCTACAGCTGCCCCTATTCAAACAACTTGGTCCTGAAGGTATGATAGCAACGGCTTTCAGACATTCCAAGATACACGGGGATTGAATACCGAAAGAACCCAGAAATTTGCTAATGGTGAGGATAACGAAATGGAGCGTGCTGAAGAATAGTGAATACGACCTCAACCGCACCCGCAAAGGAAGACCTGCAGAAAGTGGACTTCGCTGGGGATAAGAAGGTAGACCATCAACTCTGAAGTTGGGGAAAAATGGCATTTGCTCCGAGATTGAGAAAATTTGAAGTAAACAATAACACTGAGGTTGAGGAAAGGTACACGACAACTTTGAAGTTGGGGAAGAAAGAATATTTCATCAACTCTGAGGTCGAGGAAAGGTATACAACAACTTTGAAGTTGGGGAAGAAAGGAAATTTCATCAACTCTGAGGTCGAGAAAAGGTAACGACAACTTTGAAGTTGGGGAAGAAGGGATATTTCATCAACTCTGAGGTCGAGAAAAGGTATACAACAACTTTGAAGTTGGGGAAGAAAGGATATTTCATCAACTCTGAGGTCGAGGAAAGGTATACAACAACTTTGAAGTTGGGGAAGAAAGGACATTTCATCAACTCTGAGGTCGAGAAAAGGTATACAACAACTTTGAAGTTGGGGAAGAAAGGACATTTCGTCAACTCTGAGGTAGAGAAAAGGTATACAACAACTTTGAAGTTGGGGAAGAAAGGATATTTCATCAACTCTGAGGTCGATGAAAGGTATACAACAACTTTAAAGTTGGGGAAGAAAGGACACTTCATCAACTCTGAGGTCGAGAAAAGGTATACAACAACTTTGAAGTTGGGGAAGAAAGGACATTTCGTCAACTCTGAGGTAGAGAAAAGGTATACAACAACTTTGAAGTTGGGGAAGAAAGGATATTTCATCAACTCTGAGGTCGAGAAAAGGGGCGTCGACTCTGAGGTTGGAACTCTCTGTTTTGATTGAGGGTTGATCTGGGCTTTCGCACAAGGTACCAAATCTGGCTTATGCTTCGATGCATGTTTGAATTTTTTCTATGGTGTAATGCTCCATACGAAATGGAAATGTTACGCATTTTAAGGATGCAATGCAATGATGATTACTATATGCAAGAATGAGAGGACACTCCACCATAGAATACGCAGAATAGAACAAGCAGACTTCGCTGAGGAAGGGATCACCAATATCTGATCTCCTGTAGGGAGATAACCAACTGTACCACCAATAACCACTGGTGATGCCAACCCTGTCGAGGAACTGCAAGCTGAATTGCAAACTCTGTTGGGGAGATGCCAATGAAGATTGGACTTTGAACTGCTGAGAATGCCAATAACCATTGGACTTTGCCTTGCGGGAAAATACCAAACCTGACTTTTGAGGAAGAGAATACTCTGACTTCTCACCATCTTCAAACTGCCTGAAAGTATTTCGTCGTCCTACCCTACTGGGAATGAGGAATCCACCTATATTGTTGGGGATAGGGAATCTTCATAAAGAACCTTTTTCGATTTGAGGACGACCCTCTGCTTGGGGAATAATATCAATTCCAGCACCTTGCTAGGACAAAGATACCTTTTGGTTCCTTGCTGGGGGAGAGACTTAGCGCTTCAGGTTTCTGCTGATCAACTGCATACTGATTGTCAGGAGTGAGCCACGGTTCTCTTGATTCTTGACTTGCCCCAGCCCACGGGGTTTGATGGAAGAAATCATCTCAAGAGGATTTTATAGAAGACCGGGCGTTCACACTGCCCCAGGGTCTTCAAACTCTTGAAGAGATTTATTGGATCTCGACGTAACTGCCCCAGACTGTATGACTTATGAAGGAATTTGCCTCGAGAGGATTCGTAGCGACTTGAAATACTATGTCTCAGTGTTTTGAACCTTGAAGAGGTGCTCCTGATTAACAGTCTTCTAGAGAGGACAACTTCTCATGCTCTAGAGATGGCCTGCCTCAATATGAGGTTTGAAGTGACTTTGCCCCTGATCTTAGAATGAATGCCCCTGAATAACTGAATTTCGGAGAGATTTCTCAACGTGACTTCCCCAGATTGGCTACATCTTTAACATGACTTACTGGGGAGAGCCCACTCTACACTGAGTCTCTTGGCAGTATGCCCATTGATATGATTGTCCTTCAGAATTTTCAAGCATCCTACCTTGGCAGGATCAAGCTTCTTGACTGACGTTCACTGTGTAAGCTTCCTTGATGCTTAGGCACATGTAGGCAAGCAGAACAAGTTTATTATGAGAATGACAATTCTAATGCAACACTCATGTTAACCTTAAAGCTTTTACTGAAAATGCGTCGCCAAGCCTTGTGAACGAATCACTTGTTGGGATGCGACCTTGATTTTTGAATGGCAAAACAATGCGCACATGCAATACCAACCAATCTTATTAGCACAACTCATAGGAGTCAGGAACGCTATTCTGCTGAAGTACGCTTTCGGAATAAACCCTGTTTCAATTAGGACTTTTAAGGGTTGTAACGTGGTCTGGTTCACGGTTTCAGAAAAAAGGATTTATGGCTCAAAATTTATCGGTGCCCACCCACTCTTCGTGATGTTCTCCAGTCCTATGTTCAGTTAATCTGACCTAAACGCTCATCTCCCAACAGGTTTATGATCTTCAAGGAACCCATGCAACTAATGGTTTGACACCTAAGGAAGTTTTGGAGTGACAGTCATCCCTTTTTATCTTTTGTGCCTGTAATCACACGAATTTGTTCTTATCGAGGATTTTCTGTTGTAACGCTTTTCGCTTCTTCTTTCTTTTGCTTTTTCTTTGATCCCTAATTTTTTCCTGGACTGACTCTTTTGAGTTTTTTTCGATTTTGAAGTCCAGCGGGATGCCCTAACTTTTGCCTAAGTCGCTTGTTTTCAAGTTTCGACTTAGTGGGCTTTCTGTCTTTTATTTTTTTGAACAAGGCGTGTGACACTGGTTGTCTTACTTGCTTGACAGGGTTGCGACTGCCTCACTCCTTGATTGTCGATGGATAACCATTGTGGTCTCACATCTCTTGACCTCTTGACGGTGGGATAGAAGGTGATGGATCCTCAGATGCGCACTCTCCTTGAAATTTGAACGCTCGGTCAAACTAACTGATGTTTACCCTGCCCTTGGGTTAAGTACGAGGGTTTTTTCAAACGGAAGAAACTCCTACTTCAAGGCTCAAAAGGGTTAACGAGGGTCTATCTCCCTTATATCTCCAGTGTTCAGGGGTTTGAAACAATGCATGTACATCCTCAACAGGGTTCTATCCTTGAACACACAACCAAAGATTCTGCGTTTTCGTCTCATCATCCTCCCTCAAAGAGTTTAAGCAAGAAAATTGGTATTGCAATGCACAAAAATATCATACGAATGAAAAATAATTACTTCAAGAAAACATATTCATTGCATTAATATCATCATTAAACAAACAAGTCTTACATGCATACAATGTTTTAACAAGAAATGAAAAACTACAAATGAAAATGCGGTAAAGAAGCTGAAGATCGCCATCGCTGAGGAGGCTTAATTCTGTCTGGACGTCCTTGCAAACTGAGTGCTCACTTGAGACAGGAGGCTTCAATTGATGTACATGTCATTTTCAGTGAATGCAATGATCTCTGAGTCTACCAGGTCTTGCACCTTGTGTTTGAACACGTTGCAATTTTCAATTGAATGACCCAGTGTGTCTGAGTGATATTCACATCTGGCATCCAGATCATAATCAGGAGGAATAGGGTCAGGAACAGGCTTGGCATCCCTTAGTTGAACCAGAGAACTTTCAAGTAGACGGGCAAGAACGTCACTGTGAGAAATAGGGAGTGGATCGAAACTTCTCGCAGGCCTTCGTGGTCTTTTTTGTCTCTGTTGCTGAGGAGCATAAGGTCGCTGATGCTGAATAGGCCGTTGAACAACAGGAGGAATATACACAGCACTAGCTTCTCCTTCCTTTCTCTTGGAGGACCCATCATAAGGTTTCTTTGCATCTTCAGCAGCACTTCGAATCTTTCCCGTTTTGATGCCGCTTTCGACCATTTCTCCTACTAAGATGAGATCAGCAAACTTTCCAGTCATACACGGTACCAGCTTTTCATAGTAATGTCCCTGCAAGGTGGCCATAAACATACCTATCATTTCACGTTCCAGCATGGGAGGCTGAACCCTTGCTGCCAATTCACGCCACCTTTGGGCGTACTCCTTGAAACTCTCATTGTTCTTCTGTGATAAGTTCTGCAGCTGTGTTCTGTTAAGAGCCATGTCAGTGTTATATTGATAGTGTCTAATGAATGCCCCTGCCAGATCTCTCCAACTACGCATATTTTTCCTTTCTAGTTGCATATACCACTCCAGGGATGCCCCAGATAGGCTATCCTGGAAGCAGTGCATCATCAATTTTTCATTCTTCGCATGCGCAGCCATTTTACTTGCGTAGGCCCTGACGTGAGTCCTTAGGCAAGACATACCATTATACTTCTCAAAAGTAGGAGTCTGAAACTTGTGCAGGATGACAATGCCTGGAACTAGCCCCAAATCCTCTAGATCCATACCCACCGAATTCTGATCTATAACACCCCTCAGTTGTTCCTCAATCAACCTGATCCTCTGATCATTGTCAAACTGGGGCCCAGCATCCCCACCTGGCACAGAAAATGCATCATCTTGAACATCATCATACTAACGACCCTGAATAGCACCAACACCAATACCTCCTCCCCCTACATTTTCAGCCCCGCCCGGAGGAATCACAACGCTAGAAACAGGAATACCTCCGCCCAGATGACCATTCTGATCATTATTACCATTGACACCAGTATGAACTCCTCCATGAAGGACACCATCTTCATCAATCCTCGCAATCAGTGGTTGGACAAAAGTTCTTAACTGCTCTTGGCCCTGAGCAACCCCTTGCATTAAATCCATGAATTGGTTCATGCGAGTCTGCATCTCAGTCATCTCAGCTTGTAGTTGATCCATGAGTCTTTTCTGATTTTGTCTGGTAGAATACCGGTGAATGGGTTGATCAGCAATCCTGAGCTGAGAAGGAGAACCAAGCGAGAACGCCAGAGATAACCACCTGTTATGCAAAATGATTATGGATATGCGAATGCAAATGAACATGTTTAAAAATTCGCAAGGCGATCCACCCCTTGATTCCAGTTTAATTTCAAAAACCAGAATCAAAGTTAGGATGCAACCCCATAAATGAATAAACATGTTGGGGTGCAAAATGATGATGCAAATGCACACATGGGATCAAGGATGCCACACAGATTGGACAACTGTCGTACTGAACAAACTGAACCATCTCAAAGATCTGCCCAAATACTCAGAATACCGGAATAACCGTAATATCACACTGATAAATCTGCCGATCAGAAAACCGGGTATGTTGAAGGTCAAGGTTACCTACAAACCTGCAAACACTCATCCCCTCTCACGTGTGGGTACTAGGATGTTCAGTATCCCGAGCTCTCAGGTCGAGAAATGATGATACTTTCACCATTTCTGGTTTGGCATCATCATCAATCGAGGAAGCCTCAACTGATTCTCCAAAACGGAAGGTCCTCAGCTTCTGGCACTGAGGTCGAGAAACAATAGTACATTCATCCCTCGGGGTACAGTACTATCGTCAATCGAGGAGTGCCTCCACTGATTCTCTTCAAAAGATAGGGGCCATCCTATGCGAGTTCCAAAGCGGGCCCTCGGGTGCGAATGGGTTTGCCACAGGATGTGGTCTGCCACTGTCACCACTAAAAAGGGATGTTTCCACTAAGGTCCTCGATGATCGGTCACCAGAGTCGACAGCTCTCTAGATCAACACCCCAACATGCGCAAGACACACACGTTAGAATGCGTCCCAAGATAGCCTCGTCTGGTTGTGAATTTCGTGAACACACAAACGTACCAAGCAGGCACGTAGGTCCCACTACTTTCCACTCTAGTCCTAGGGTATACTCAAGCCTGGGTATTGGGCTTATCTCTCAAAACCACCCAACCTGCAAAACAAACACAGCCAGCACAACACAGCAGTATGACAGTAATAAAAATGAAATGCAATGCAGAAAAGCTGTAAAAATAAAATACAACAAATAAAACAAAACAAACATAAAGACACCCAAAGAGAACCAAGACAAGCAAGCGCTAGGACTGACTCGCTTAGGGATGGACCAGCATAGGTCAACTGTCCCCAGCAGAGTCGTTAGCTGTCGCTCCCAGGATTTTCATCCAGGTACAAACGCGAGAGTGGCTCGGAAAAACAGAGTCGCCAGCAGTGTAAATTTATCCCAAGATAGGGAAATGGAACACCGCATAAACCTGAGGAAGTGGGAAAGGAATGGTCATCGCAACCATAGCCTGGGTTCGGGAGTCGGTTACGCGAGGGGAAGGTACTAGCACCCCACGCGTCCATCATACTCGATGGGATCCATGCTTGTTGTCTATTCTAAGGGTGAGTTATCCTATCATCTAGTGCTGAACAAAAGAAAACGGGGATGGGGGTGACTAAGACGGACTCGGTAGGACATATTCGATGCCCTAGGCCTACGTACTCCCTTAGTGCAATGGGAAAGTCAGAGTCAACGTAGTTCGGACCAAGTTCTTTTTTGTGTTTTTTATGAGCGACGCTAAGTTCGCGTCCGGCAGTTAGGGTCGATGCCTGTTTGCGACTCAGATGGAAGGTAACGTGCCCTTTTTGAAAATAGCCTTTAGGTTGACGATCCTGAAGGGCAAAAAGGTTTGAAGTTTGTTTGTATTTTTTAGGACAGAAGTGGCTTAAGTTAGTTCATAAGTTGCATTGCACCAAAGTCTAGGGCACAGGGGCGAATACTTAACGCACCATCCCAAGACAGGACGCTCGCTAAGCACTCTAGAAAGATGAGAGGAAGCCCCTCATTTCTCATTCCCCACGCTTAAGGCTCGTGCGCAACACACTTTATACTTATTACGTGTTTTCAAGAAGTTTGAGATGAGAAGAGAAGACACAAGGGTAACTCTAAAGGGGACTAAGAGTCCTAAAGTTATCATGCGTGGGTGACCTACGGTTAGTGAGGTTTGACGACAACCTAAACCTAAAGGAAAAAGAAGAGAGAAGGAAGAAGTAAGGGTGACCACGGATACTTATCCATGCCCTCAAATAACTTACCTTAGTCCCTGCATAAAAGGTTAGGGTGAAACAGACACAAGTAATATTAAGACAAATGAAAACCACACAATGGCATATAATGGTGATAACAATCCAAACATGAATTAAGAAGTCAAATAAGCAACCCCAAAACAAATGGCACAAGTGTCTTTCCAAACGAGGTAACCAGACGTGATCAGAAATACACATACAAGCAGATCTCAAGTGAAAGTAATTAAATAATTAGAGAAATAGCTTCCAAAATTCCCAAATTAAACATCAATATTATTCAACCAGAGGCAAACAAAATATCAAAAGCTCCTGCAAAAATTCAAGGTGTTAGTCACTCAAATAATTATGCAAGGCTCAGATGAGAAGTAGGGTTCAACGTGCCAAAGGGAAGGACCAAAATGCAATATGAAATAATTTTAAAGATGATAGAAAAATATTTTAATGCACTTCAGAGTGTTGGTGAATGAATGCAAAAGGAACGGATTGAAAATGTTTTATGGATGCAGAGAAATAAAGTAAACAATTTTAAGTATGCATGATATGGGTAATTCAAAAAGAAAATAAACAAGATAATTAATTCAGGGGATAAAAATAAGATAAAATAATAAATTAAAATTTGTGAAAATTTTATAAAATGATAAATATGGTGCATGAATTTTTTGGTAATTTTTTAATGCAATTAACTATTTAAAAAAAAATGAAATGTAATAGTTAAATAAAAATATAATTATGAAATAAAGCATGGGGGTGTGGAAAGTAATAAGACACGTTTAAAACCAACAAATGGGCTCAGGGGGGTGCCATTAGCGAGGCCCAACCACTTAAACCCGTCAGAAAAAATAAAAAAATAAAAAAGGATACAATGGAATTAGTCAACTGATTGACTTGACACACACCCTTAGATCAATCAGACGCATCTCATAGGTCAACGTATCAGCACAGTCACCACGATTAAAGGCCATGATTGAAACGCACACCACACTTATAATGTACCCACGCACACGCAAGCACTCAGAAAAAAATAAAACAAAAATGATTCCACGTGTGTGGTACACGAAAATTTTTATTTGTTGGCATGACAGCGTCCACACGATTCATCCTACACACGTAAACAAGTCAACAAAACATAAAGTAATAAAAATGGGAGAAGATGGTTGGGTGCCCACGATAGTTGCCGTGGGGTGGTAAACACACAATTACCAAATAAAATTCAGAAAATAAAATAAAAACAAGAACACATGGCATCACGTGGACCGCTGGATGAAGAGAATGGACGGCTGGGAAGTCGTCTTCCCCATTCAAACCCTCCGCCGGACTGGATCAACTGCCGCCCGCCGGAGTTAGGGTTCCGGCCCCTTACTCCGGCCACCTGCAACAAGAAATTTTCCAGAAAACGCAAGGGGGTACACTATCCGACCCAGAAAATCACGAGGAATTCGAATATGGCATCAAAAATCACAAACAAGTAACACCTAAAGTGAATCGAAGGAAATAAACATTGGGTCCAAAACTTTAAACTCAAAGTATAATCAATCCACACGTCCAAACACCAAACAAATTACATCAGAGTTATTAGTGACAACCACACATTAATTTGTGCACTTAAAAACTGAGTTTTATGATGGTCAAAAGAATGGCTAACCTGAGATGGTGCACTCCTAATCCTTGCTTTTAGCTGCGAATGATGGTTGGTTTTTACTCTGTGGATCCCCAGAAAGAATATTGTGGAAGAACCTTTGGAAGAAACCTTTTAGATTGAGAGATCTAGATGTGAGATGCTTTAGGGTTCAAATTCTCCACTCCTCCAAATGTCACGTGTTGAAACCCTAACCAGTGCATGAATGGGTTTAAATAGACTAGGGTTTTTCACTGATAATGATTTGGGCTTGGGCAATTCCTTGTTTAGTGAGTTTGGGTGATTTTTAGAAAATTGCATAATGTGAGTTACACCTCTCTCCATGCGGGTACACTTAAGAATTCCATGATGGATCACTTATATCTGAATTGCTAATCACACCCAAATTGGAATTGGGCCTTGAGATGCATTGGTTAATGAGTTTTCAACATTTTGGCAATTTTGAATAATGGAAAGTAAGTGAAGAATAAACCATGGAATTTCTTAATTCTTGGGCCCAAAATACTCCTCAAGGAATGTTATTTGATATTAGAATGTGGCATGAAGCAATGGAATTGATTATAGGTCATTATGCCCAAAGTTGTGAAAATGGAACCATGAGAAACCCTAAAAACCACTTTGCCTTCTTTTGATCATAACTGGAGTTTCACAAATGATATGGATACCCACTAGTACTTGTTGTAAAGAGGAGAAAAAGATATTCAACTTTCATGTTGGAGAAAAATTCATTTGAAGCTTTCTTGATGATGAAAAGTCAAGTTGAATGCAGTGCAAGAACTTGCCCAAAAAGGAAACTTTCAAATTATAGGTCATTTCCAAATTTAGCAACTTTTGCACCAACTCCTGATTCTTGATAAATGGCATGAAACTTGACTTTTGAGGACCATAGGAGGATGTGAGACCTTGAAAACCTTGGAGAGAACCTCAAAATTCCACAGTTGACTTCTCCTCTCACTGTTGACTTTTACCCAATTCACCTGATTCTCAATCTGCTGATCAATTAAGTCTCTCCTGAACCAAACTGATGGACAACCTCCCATCCGTAGATACTTGTGGACACAAGGAATACCATAGAATCAAGTCTTGCCCAAAAAATCAGAAATAAACTGACTTTATAGCAAACCCTAGTTTTGGTACCCTCAGTCTAGGAGGAAATAGCACAGTCTCCAAATCCAAATTCCTCTAAATATGATGTGTATCCTCTCCAACAAAGATAAGATATGTCATTTGGTGATGATAAAAAACCCAAGGAGCTTGCCCATTGGAGCAATAAACCCAAGAATTTTAAAACCCTTATTTATGCACTGGTTAGGAGAGAGTGCTCCACTTGAGCTCTCTTGGACAATACCAGGACTCTTGCTTGACCCTCTGAAGAGCTGCCTCAGGCACCTTGACTCCATGCTAAGAACCAATGATATGCACACATGATAATGCAAAATGCAATGCAACATAAGCCAGTTAGTAATAAAGTAAGAAGGGCAAATTTTGGGGTGCTACACTTTTTTACCCTCAATCCCGGGCTTTGTACAGGACAGATAAAAACACTCTCTTGTTGAGTCCATCTTTTCCAGCCTCCTCATAGGCCTGGTATAAGGATTTCCCCTAGCAGAATTCAAATTCCTCTTAGGTATGATGATTTCTCCAGCTTGTTCAGCCACAATCCTGGGCTTCATACAAGACAGATAAAAGCACTCTCTTGTTGAGTCAAAACCTTTTTTTACCTCAATCTTGGGCTTTGTATAAGACATACATCTTCAAAACCTTCTCTTAACCCTGGGACAGATATCTTCCCCAGCGAAGTCATTTCCTCCCAGCCTTCTTTTAGGCTTTGAGGAATGATTTCCCAAGCAGAGTCAAACTCATTTCAGCCTCAATCTTGGGCTTTGTACAAGACATATAAAAAATAACCTCAGCCGAGTCAACTAAATTTCCCATTTCAGCCTCAATCTTGGGCTTTGTACAAGACACATACAAACCTCCCCGGCGGAGTCAAAATCCCTCTTTAGCCTCAATCCTGGGCTTTGTACAAGACAGATAGAACATTTTCCCTGGAAAAGTCAAACTTATAGCCTCCTCTTAGGCTTCGTATAATGATTTCCCTAAAGAGTCAGTCTCTTTTTAGCCTTAATCTTGGGCTTTGTACAAGACAGATAAAACACTCTCTTGTTGAGTCGGTCATTTCCAGCCTCCTCTTAGGCTTTGTATAAGGACTTCCCTAGGGGAGTCAATCAACCTCTTAGCTTCAACCTTGGGCTTTGATCAAGGCACACAAAAAATTAACAATTCCCTCAGAGGAAGTTTAATCCCTCTTTAGAGATGACAAATTCCCTCTCAGTCAAACCTTTTAGCTTCAATCTTGGGCTTTGAACAAGACACAAATACCCTTTTAGCTTCAATCTTGAGCTTTGAACAAGACACCAAAACATCATTTTCCTCCCTTAGAATAGGAGGAACTACGATTGCTCTGATTTCCCTGTTTCGTTTAAACGGGAATACGTAGGCATAAGATTGAAAAAATCTTAGCGAGCATACTAAACAAAAACTCTAGGTCCAATACCTTCACATATCAATCAAAACTTAGGTCCAGTACCTTACCAAAAACATCGGGAGTAACCCGAACATCAACAAAAACCTACTATCTCTCTCATATTTCCCAAGAAACTTTTCGAACCCATTAACGGATAAACACCATCAAGTACAAAGTGAAACCTAAAGCTAATATCTTGTGGATAACCACATATAGGATGGGTAATTGACAACTCCCCATTGTATAACCTGACCCTGGACCCCCAATCTCTTTTAAGCGTTTATTCAGTTAAACATTCGCGTGCAAGGTTAGTTTTAGATAGCTTCCCTTTCCCTTCCAGCTTCATGGGATAAATAAGAAATTGGAAAGTAGCACCCACTCCTCCTCATTGCGGTGAGGAAAACCCAGCGATAAGGTTGTCGCATCACCGACAAAAATCGCTTGCTACAGGAAAATGGCGACTCTTCTGGGGACGTCTTTGATCTGTATAGGACTAGGATTATAGCTCTTAAGAGGTCTAGGATGTTAGTTTTAGGAATAAATATATATATCGCTTTTCCTAATTAATATCCGTGTTTATTTTTCTGCTAATGGGACTGCGGGTGATGCCACATCTAGAAAGTTTGAGTGACACCTAAGATAAGTGATGGCATTAGACGGGTAATCTTACAGGGAGTGACTCCCAAATAAGAGATCCTGGTAGACCATCGAATCAGTGGAGATACCCTTTGCGGATTCAATGCCTATACGACTTCGGTTGTTGAAAGCAGATTGTTCGATTGTGGTATATATGAAACTGAGGATTTAGTAGGCTGAGACCATGTTACTATTTTGTAGTACAGAAGCTATCAAAAATAGTTGTCACGCGATACTACCCTCATTTGAGATTACTCTAAGATACATCAGCTCGCTCGGGTGAACCAGCCTGCTGTTGTTATCCCAAGGGGGTCAATGATTTTGAGGACAGGTACAAAAATCACCAGTATAACCTTTGGGGATGAGTAGAGCCATGACTTCATGACACCGAACCTTTGACCCCATGTTTTTTCTATGTTTTTGTGTGCTGCATTCATGCATTCATTTCATTAAAAAACTTTAAACAAAGAAAAATTTTCTCTTCTAGTCTCTCTTTTTCAAATTAAACTAAGACAATGATTGCAAATGTCAGAGAAAAAAGATTGCATAATGGATTTCGGTAGAAGGAAGACTCACAAGTACACCTTCAAGGTTCCAAAACTAGAGAATTTGAGAGGGTTGGCAAGGATGATCACCAACCCTGATGCTTTTAGAGCTAAGTACGGAGGACTGTTGTCTCTGTTAAGGATCCATGTAATTGAAGGAATCCTGTCTATGCTAATTCAGTTTTACGATCCGGTTTATCACTGTTTCACGTTCCCGAATTACCAACTGGCACCCACACTGGAGGAGTACTCTCACCTGACTGATTTACCCATCACTGATCAAGCTCCCTTTTCTGGACTGGGAGAAATTCCAAAGGATCAAACCATTGCAAGAGCAATCTATTTGGATGAGTCAGAAGTCAGGACTCACATGACCATTAAGCGTGGAATCCAAGGTTTACCAGCCAAGTTTTTGATAAAGAAGGCTCTGTACTTTGCTAGTATAGGGAACGTGACTGCTTTCGAGAGCGTCTTTGTTCTGCTCACCTACGAGTTATTTCTGTATCCCAACATTGATGACTTCGTTGATATCAATGCCATTAAGATTTTTCTAATTGGAAACCCTGTACCAACTCTGCTCGCAAATGCTTATCATTCTGTACACTTAAGGAATTTGTACAGCGGAGGAATGATCACATGTTGTGTACCCCTGCTATATAAATGGTTCACTTCCCACTTACCCAAGTTTGCTGCATTTTGGGATCATAAGAGTACTTTACGTTGGTCACAGAGAATCATGTCTCTTACCAACTCTGACATCGATTGGTACAATCAAATCTATGACGGGATAAGAATCATTGACCGTTGTGGAAACTTCCCTAATGTACCCCTCATAGGAATTAAAGGAGGAATCAACTATCATCCATTTTTGGTTCGTCGTCAATTTGGATACCCGATGAGACACGTCCCGCGTAATGTTCATCTGGAAGGTCTTTTCTTCAAGGAAGGAGAAAATGACAGGGCACTAAAGACAGAAATAGTGCATGCCTGGAAACATGTTCATAGGAAAGGAAGAGAGTCTCTAGGAAAGCCAGACTGTGTCTCTGTGGAACCTTATCTCCACTGGGTACAAACTAGAGCTCTCAAACTGAGGATGCCTTACCTCGTCAAGAAGTTCTTCTGTTAAAGGAATCTGTCCTTTATTTTATGTCAGATACAGAAAAGCTTCAGGTTACTCTCAACAAAGTTCAACAGGATAAGAAGTCTTGGAAGAACAAGTACCGCATTCTCAATGTAGAGTGTAACAAAATACAACAACTGTTAAAAGAAAAAGACGCTCTGATCGAGATTTTAGAGTAACACGCTGTAGAAAATCAAGATGACCAAAGGAATTTGCTCGCTCCTTTCACTTGGCAAAGGAATGACAACCCGACAACGGCTCAAGAGCCCCGGTCAAAGAAAAGGAAAGCACCAGAACCAGCACCTGAGCCCTCCTCAGAGAGGACTCAGGATCCATAAGTTTAGACATTTCCTTTTTCAGCACTTTGTAAATTACTGTATTTCCATTTCCGCAAAAATTCAATAAAACGGAGTTTCCCCACTGTATGATATTTGCAATCCAATTGTTGAAGTTTTTTTTTATTAAAAAAAAATATTAATATAATCATTTTATATCATCCATCATTCTCACATAACATATTCTTCTTACCTACGAATCTCACGTTTGTGTCTCGATTCTAGAATCAAACTGTCTCATTCGTACAATACTCGGGCCAATCGACAAAAGAAAATGGATGATCTCGAGGAAGAGAACAGAGAGTTAAGAGAAGAACTCAGCGCTCTGAAAGAAGATCTGAGAAAGCTTCACAATGACATGCAAGCTCTAGCAGCAGCTCAAATGCAACAACAAAGGACTGTGATCTCAGAGATCACATCTATGCCCATAGTGGAAAAGTATGATCCTCGGTATAACATGCCTAAAGATTGTCCCGGGGGCATGCCACTTAACTATATCCCGGAAGGATATATTCCTCCGATCACGGAAGATCCGGAAACCACAGCAGGAACCGCTGGGCCTGAAGGTTACAAACTTCAGGAAAGCGAAGATGCAAGGGGCATGACAGCAACTCCTGAAGGTTACAAACTTCGGGAGAGGGAAGCACCAAGAGTCACTGCCGTAATGACTATACCACCACCCGTGGTACACACTGTCCTGGAAGGACAGATTCCACAGATACCTTCTGCTGGAAACGAAAGTATGTACGATAGAATGAATGAGTTCCAGGAACAATTCCTGGAGATACAGAAGGAACTGTAAGCCATTCGCGGTCAGGATCTATTCGGAAAGGACGTCGCAGACCTTTGTCTGGTCCCCAATGTGAAAGTTCCGCACAAATTCAAGGTGCCAAATTTGAAAAGTACAAGGGTAACTCTTGCCCTCAAAGCCATTTGGTGATGTATGCTCGGAGGATGTCAACTCAGATAGAGAACCAACAGCTACTGATCCATTATTTCCAAGATAGTTTAACCAGTGACACACTCAAATGGTACATGGGGTTAAACCGCACCAAGATAGTCACTTTCAGAGATCTTGGCGCTGCCTTCGTTTAGCAGTATAAGTATAACCTGGACATGGCGCCGGACAGAGATCAACTTCGAGCCATGTCGCAGAAAGATAAGGAAACCTTCAAGGAATACGCTTAGAGATGGCGTGAAATTGACGCCCAGATTTGTCCACCTCTTGAGGAAAAAGAGATGACAAAGATCTTCTTGAAAACCTTGAGCTCATTTTACTACGACAGAATGGTTGCCAGTGCGCCCAATGACTTCACTGAGATGGAGGGCATGGGAGTTCGTCTTAAGGAAGCAGTCTGAGAAGGATGTTTAGTTAAAGACGATGGACCATCAAGCAGTACCAAAAGATACGGTAGTGCTTTCCCTAAGAAAAAAGAGCAAGATATTGGTAATATCTCTCTCGAAATGCAAAGGCGACGATATCAACCAGTAGCAGCTGTAACTCCTGCTATCAATCATGCGTCTGTCTTAACGTATTAACCTCAGGTTGCTCAGAGCCAACCGAATCAATAACAATATCAGCAAAGGACACAACAGCCTCTTCAGCAGGCTCATCCTTAATACAACAACAATCGTACAATGCGACCGCCAGGGTTCGACCCAATACCAATGTTGTACGCAGAACTGTTTCCGTTACTACTGGTCAAGGGGCATGTCCAAACCAGGTCTCCTCTTACAGTACTAGAAAATCCGCCTTTTTGGTTCAAAGCGGATCAGACTTGCCCTTACCATCAAGGAGGACCAGGGCATAACATAAAAAAGTGTCTCAGCTTTAAATCCAATGTGCAGAAGCTTGTTAGGAGCGGGGTATTATCTTTCAAGAATACAAAGCCAAATGTTCAGACGAACCCGCTGCCTCAACACGAGAAGGCTGCAGTAAATTTGATAGAGGAATAGTCTAAGCACGACAATCAAATTCACGATGTACTCTTATTAGGAATCAACCTGGTCAAGATGCATTGCAAAAAGAGCGGATACGGGCATGTACCATCCCACAACTATCACCAGTGTGATATCTGCTCTAAAAACAATCAAGGATGTTGTGTGGTGCAATCAGCTCTACAGGAACAGATGGATCTCAGATGGATCCAAGATCACCGAGTTCGTGAAGTCAACATGACTTATACGAATTCCAACATCATTCAAAACCACGACATCCGTGCGATGAATGTCAACTTGGTGGCAATGCACTCAAGGCAAAGCCAACATCATGATCTGCCACGACACGATTATGATTCCTGTCTGATTTGCTCGGTAAACAATCAGGGATGCTCTTTTGTACAAGAGGCCCTCCAGCGTTAAATGGATCTTGGATGGATTCAGGATTACCGCGGCAGAAGTCATTATTAAGTGAATATGATTCAAATCTTTGATATTCGCTTGATGAATACCAGCTTGGTGGAATTACACTCTACACAAGTCCAGCTCGGTTTTCTGACTTCACACAATTATCAGAACTGTAAGGGATGTCGTGAGAGTGACCAAGGATGTGCACTCGTTCAGAGGACACTGCAACATTTGTTGAACCACTGGTGGCTTCCGATTTATCTAGATGAAGACACACAACAAGTCAGTATGATTAATGGGAACCCTACTAGGCATCAAAATCAGGATGTTCGATCAATGGAAATAGATCTAGTGAGGTTACACTGCATACAAAGCAGACGTTGCTGGGTGCCACCACACAACTACGAGCGCTATAGAGTTTGCTCCGAGAATAATCAAGGATGCTACCTCGTGCGAGCAACCCTTCAAGTTCAGTTGGACCACAAAGAGATTCAACCATGGTCAAGCTCTGGTTCAATGTCAGACTATCATCCTAATCAAGGAAAAGATGTTGTCTTAATCCCTAAACGAGAAGTGGCCAAAGATGTGTGCGCCATAATCCCTCTACTCCATGAATCAAGAATTCCTCTTGATGGTGGAAGGATTCTCAACCTCGAACCAATCGAGGCCAACTACGATGGTCAGAAGAATCGAAAGGCTCCTGTAGTTATATATCTGCCGAGACCAGTACCGTACAAATCCGATAAACCTATCCCTTACAAATACGGTGCAACAACAATTGAGAATGGAAAGGAAACTCCATTACCCTCCGTCGTGAATATTGAAGACATCAGTCGAGTAACACGGAGCGGTCGGATCTTCAACCGAGGAGTTGGAGAACCCAGCAAAGAAAAGGAACCTCAAACAGAAGTTCCTGATCAACCAGCCGGTCAGTCCAGTAATCCCGACCTTTCAAAGAACAATGATGAGATGCTGAAGCTCATCTAGAAGAGTGAGTACAACATTATTGATCAGCTATTGCAAACTCCTTTAAAAATCTTTGTACTATCTCTTTTACACAGTTTCGAAGTCCACAGAGAGGCTCTACAGAAAGTCTTAGAGCAGGCCTTTATGGAACAAGATGTAACAATAAGACAAT
The DNA here is from genome assembly GCA_022829125.1 of Lathyrus tuberosus. Lineage (NCBI taxonomy): Eukaryota > Viridiplantae > Streptophyta > Magnoliopsida > Fabales > Fabaceae > Lathyrus > Lathyrus tuberosus. The sequence continues at coordinate 8,384,636 of JALAZF010000103.1, forward strand.
TCGAGAGCATCATCTCCAACATCACTTCCTGCAACAACTTGGGGTTTAGTGATGAGGAACTGCCGGAAGAAGGCAAAAGTCATAACATGGCGCTCAATATTACAGTCAACTGCCAGGACGATGCTTTAGTCAGCATACTGGTAGACACCGGATCGGCTCTGAATGTTATGCCGAAGTCCACTCTAATGCGACTATCATTTAAAGGATCTCCAATGAGAGGCAGTGAGGTCTTTGTCAAAGCATTTGACGGATCCCGAAAAACAGTTATCGGCGAAGTCGACCTTCCCATAACTATTGGTCCTCACACTTTCCAAGTCACTTTCCAGGTCATGGACATCCGGGCAGCATACAGTTGTTTGTTAGGAAGACCTTGGATACACGAGGCTGGGGCAGTCACTTCAACCCTTCATCAAAAGCTGAAGTCTGTCAAGAATAACCAATTAGTCACAGTCTGTAGAGAGGAAGCCTTGATCGTGAGTAACTTATCATCATCCACTTATGTAGAACCAGAAGAGGTTGTTGAAAGCCAGTTCCAAGCACTTTCAGTGAGCAATGCCAATCAATCAGAAAGAGGAACGTCGATTTCCTCGTACAAAGATGCTCTCGAAGCAATCAAAAGTGACAATGCAAAAGGATGGGGACAGCTTGCCATTCCTACTGACAACAAGACAAAGAAAGGTCTTGGTTTTTCCTCAACCTGTACCCAGACTGCTACTAACGACGAAAGCCTTCATCCCATTCAGGACTTCTTCCACAGTGGAGGTTTTCTTCACCTAGTGTCTCAAGAAGTACATACCATCAACGAGGGTGACTCCTCCGATATAGATGAAGAGTGGAAGTCCTATCTCAACGAGGACGGTTATATGTCTCAAGGAGAGGTGCCTACGCCATTTTACTATCCCGCACAGAGTCCGAGATATATACCGAGGTCAGATGTTAAAATAATATACGAAGATTGTGATCCAGAAGGATGTCGTGCTCCAACAAACTCATTAGAGGAGGACACTCGAATGAAAGACAACTTTGACCACGACTATTATGGCCCAATGGATGGCCTGCCTATCTGGCAGCCGTACCCAGGAGACTCGGGGCAAAAGAGTCAGCCGAACGATGCATATCAGCTGAGCATCATTGAAAAGAATACTTGTGTCCCCACAGAATCATGGGATGATTACTCAGGGCATTCAGAAAATATCCAGCACGACGATGAATTTCCAAGAATTACAGGACAAGAGTTCTTTAACTATGCCTTTCCCAAGGTCAACGTCATCGAGAGAGATGATTCCTCCAGTTCCAAAGAAGTGTGGGACACCCTGGGACAACCGCGTGGCAAATACAACTTCATGGTCAAGTACATCGCTCCTGAAAGCTCTCGCATCAGGCTCAAACACATTCAGCCAACTGGATGGGGAGATCCACCCGAGAGTACAAACACTGTGCAAGATACAGCTGAAGAATCCTCCTATGACAACTCTGCCTGGGAGACAGATTTCAATGATCCTGCTTCACCAGAAATTAGCGTTATTTCTGAAGACAAATCAAGAAGGAAGGTTCCAGACTTTGTGATTCACCGAGGAGTTCGCCGCCAATGGGTTGCTATGGATGTCCCAAAAGTCGTCCATAAGTCTAAGTAATTTCCGTCTTTATTTTAACCTTTCACCTTGCCCAGGTGAAATGGATGTTTTGATAGAGCGACTGAGTTCTGTTTTATAGGGGTGTAGTTTCAAGAATCGACAAATCATAAATAAAATCACGTCGTTCTATAATTTCCGCATTTTATTGATGTTTTCTTTTTTTGCTTTTTCACAAAATGGTAATCCTAAAAATAACTCAAATAACAAAAACAAGCGTTTTTCAGAAATTACACTGAACACACTCTAGCATTCTCTCTATCCCGTCTAAAACAAATCATCACGTCATGCAAATTGCTTGTTTTAAACCCCATTGAAACATACGATCCAACGCCTTCTCCCAACTTTGAATTCCCGATATTTGAGGCTGAAGAAGAAAATGATGAAGAAATTCCAGAAGAGATCTCCCGATTAATCAAACAAGAGGAAAGGTCCATTAAACCTCATAAAGAGCCGTTGGAAATGGTCAACTTGGGTTCAGAAGAAGAGAGAAAAGAAGTCAAGATTAGAGCATTGCACGGTCCAAATGTCAAAGAAAATTTGATAAAGCTTCTCAAAGAGTTTCCCGATGTATTTGCTTGGTCCTATCAGGATATGCCTGGGTTGGATACCAGCATCGTGGAACATCATTTGTCGTTGAGATCAGAATGTCCGCCGGTAAAACAAAGACTAAGACGGACTCATCCAGACATGGCCATCAAAATCAAAGAGGAAGTACAAAAACAGATTGACGCAGGTTTCCTCGCTACATCAGAATATCCTCAATGGTTAGCCAACATAGTACCAGTTCCGAAAAAGGACGGAAAGGTCAGAATGTGTGTAGACTACAGGGATCTGAACAAAGCCAGTCCAAAGGATGACTTTCCCTTACCACACATTGACATGCTGGTAGATAGTACATCAAAGTTTAAAATATTCTCCTTCATGGATGGATTCTCGGGCTATAATCAAATCAAAATGGCACCGAAAGATATGGAGAAAACTTCCTTCATCACCCCATGGGGCACTTTTTGTTACAAATTAATGTCGTTCGGTTTGAAGAACGCCGGGGCAACCTATCAAAGGGCCATGACTACTCTGTTTCATGACATGATACACAAAGAAATCGAGGTATATGTCGATGATATGATTGCCAAATATAAGACAAAAGAGGAGCATGTGACCCACCTGTCAAAACTATTTGAGCGTCTGAGAAAATACAAACTCCGCTTGAATCCAAACAAGTGTACATTCGGTGTTCGCTCAGGGAAACTGCTAGGGTTCATCATCATCCAGAAAGGAATTGAGGTTGATCCTGACAAGGTCAAGGCCATTCAAGAAATGCCTTCTCCAAAGGATGAAAAACAAGTCAGAGGATTCCTGGGACGTCTGAACTACATTTCCAGATTTATATTCCTCATGACTGCGACATGCGCGCCAATATTCAAATTACTCAAAAAGAATCAAGACTGCGTTTGGACAGAAGACTGCCAAACTACCTTCGACAGTATCAAAGAGTATTTGTTGAACCCACATATCCTGTCACCTCCAGTGGAGGGAAGACCGTTGATCATCTATTTAACAATCTTGGAAGACTCCATGGGTTGTGTACTTGGCCAACAAGACGAAACAAAAAGAAAAGAGTCTGCCATCTACTATTTGAGCAAGAAATTCACCGACTGCGAGACTCGGTACACTATGCTTGAGAAAACTTGCTGCGCTTTGGCTTGGGCAGCAAAACGTCTTCGCAAGTATATGATTCGTCACACTACTTGGTTAATCTCCGAAATGGATCCAATCAAGTATGTCTTTGAAAAGCCTGCTCTCACGGGAAGGATAACCCGTTGGCAGATGTTGTTATCAGAATACGACATCGAGTACCATGCTCAGAAATCCGTAAAAGGAAGTGTTTTAGCCGATCATTTGGCTCATCAACCGATTGATGATCAGGAATCAGTCGGGTTTGACTTCCTAAATGAAGATGTCATGTACTTAAAAATGAAAGACTACGATGAACCGCTACCCAGTGAAGGGCCAAAACCAGGTTCCCAATGGGGACTTATCTTTGACAGAGCTGTCAATTATTATGGAAACGGAATTGGGGCAATCATCATAACACCTCAGGGTACCCACATTCCTTTCACCGCCCGACTGACATTCAAGTGTACAAACAACGAGGTCGAGTACGAAGCTTGTATCATGGGTCTCGAAGAAGCGATCGACTTAAGGATCAAGAACTTGGATGTCTATGGCGACTCATCCCTGGTTATCAATTAAATCAAAGGAGATTGGAACACATACCAATCAGGATTGATTCCTTACAAAGACTACGCAAAAAGTTGTTACCCTTCTTCAACCGAGTCGAGTTTCACCATATCCCTCGTGAAGAGAATCACATCGCTGATGCATTAGCCACTCTATCTTCCATGATTAGTGTAGGTCAATGGAACGATATGCCTAACATCGACATAATGCGCCTGGAACGGCCCGCTTACATCTTCACGATTGAAGCAGTCATAGACGATAAACCTTGGTATCACGATATCAAAAGCTTCCTTCAGAAATAAGAGTCCCCACCTGGGGCATTAAGAAAAGAAAGAAAGACCCTCAGAAGATTGGCAGGCAGCTTCTTTCTGAGCGGTGATACACTTTATAAGAGAAACTTCGATATGGTCTTCCTCTGATGCGTAGACAGACCAGAAGCAAACATGCTGATGAAAGAAATTCATGAAGGATCCTTTGGCACTCATGCCAACGGACACACAATGGCAAGAAAAATTCTGAGAGCAGGGTACTACTGGTTGACCATGGAGTCCAATTACTACAAGTACATGAGGAGATGTCACAAGTGTCAGATATACTCAGACAGAATCCATGTACCACCAACACATCTCAAAGTTCTCTCTTCCTCATGGCCTTTTTCCATATGGGGAATCGACAGGATTGGCATGATCGAACCCAAGGCTTCGAACGGACATCGGTTCATCCTAGTAGCCATTGACTACTTCACCAAGTGGGTCGAAGCAGCGTCATACGCCAATGTAACCCGACAAGTGGTGGTCCAATTTATCAAAAACAATCTCATCTGCCGTTATGGCGTTCCAAGCTAGATCATTACTAATAATGGATCCAACTTGAACAATAAGATGATGAAAGAATTATATGATGAGTTCAAGATCGAACACCATAACTCATCTCCCTACCAACCCAAGAAGAACGGAGCGGTAGAAGCGGCTAACAAGAACATCAAGAAGATCGTTCAAAAGATGGTTGTAACCTACAAAGACTGGCACGAGATGCTACCATTTGTCCACACTTCAACAGGGGCAACCCCTTTCTCTCTAGTATATGGCATGGAGGCAGTGCTCCCCGTAGAAGTAGAGATCCCATCAATCCGGGTATTTATGGAAGCTAAGTTAACAAAGGCTGAATGGTGTCAAAGTCGACACGAAGAACTCAATATGTTCGAAGAAAAGCAAATAACGACACTATGCCATGGTCAATTGTATCAGCAAAGAATGAAGAAGGCGTTTGACAAAAAGGTTCGACCCCTTGTCTTCAGAAAAGGAGACCTCGAGCTCAAGAAGATACAGTCATTTCTCACTGATTCCCGGGGAAAATGGACTCCGAATTATGACGGCCCCTATGTGGTCAAGAAAGCTTTCTCAGGCGGCGCCTTGAGACTCGCAACCATGGATGAAGAAGAATTTGCCTACCCCACAAATGTTGACGTAGTCAAGAAATACTTCGCCTAAATAAATAAAAAAAACGTCTCGGTGGATTGAAAACCCAAAAGGGCGATCCAGGCAAAAATTAGAGACACAAGCAAAAATCATCCCGGTGGATTGGAAATCTCAAAGTACAATCCAGGCAAAAATTAGGGATTAATGGCAAGTAACTACGTCCGGAAAATGGGCCAATCCCCCAACAACAGTAATGCCATCCATCAGAAGAAACTCCAGTCAAGGTCATCTTTGACAGAAGCTCAGGATGTCTAGAATTCAAAGTTGGTAGAAGGATAGCGGTCGTTATGTTTCAATGTAGCCCTTTTCCTTAAATTACCATTTTCTAACTTTGTAAATACTCTATGGGATCACGTGTTTGGCTGATTTCCATCCGATCAATAAAATTTGAGCCCTAGTGCTTTTGTTTTTAATTCTTATTTGTTTTAGTTTTACAGAACGACATTTTAATATGATCAACGATTCTTGAAATAAAACAAAAAAATGAATTTACTTGTCAAAATTTTTCTGCTTTTAAAATAAAGATGGCAATTTCTTTTGATTGTTGAACATCGAAAGAACATCAATCGCTACTCCAAATGCGATTAAGCTTCAAAGTGCAGAATCAAAGTACTCCTTCTAAACCAGTACGCCTGAGTGAAGGATCAGCTGTGTCAGAGACCATGTTTCATCTGACATCCCCAGCCGAGTTCTTACCTCCTAAGCCCGACCAACGTTTTTCCCATGGGAACTATCTCTCTTAAGCAAGGCAGAATTGCTATTTTAAACCAAATGTTACTTCTTCGTCCCCATCAGTGGCCGAGTATCCAGTTGTGTTCATCTACTAGTCTGTATGTCGCGCCAGTTTTGTCAACATAAACATACATACATCATGCATTATTGATTTACATTTATATTCATATTGCATCACTATCACTCCAGTCGGTCTTATCCCCCTAGTGATAAAAGTCCTCTCAATCGAGTTGTCAGTTATTTCCTCGTCTGGCAATGTCGCGTCTGAACAATCTCTCCTCCAGTTTATTTCTGGATTGAAGCCGGTCCTTGACCACTTTGATAACTTGAACCTCTAAAAGGCAAGAAGGCATTCGACAAATATCACTCTTCGCCATTGAAGATGATATCTCCGCTTTCCCGGATTAAGAAAAATCCCAGAGAAAGCCTCTTAATCAAAGATTCGGCAATACAGCAGTTTTTCTCCGAAAGATTCGCTGACGAAGAGGTCATCAGCACCTCCAAATTGGATTACATCACATGGCATTTCTCTGAAAAGATCTCGAGGAAAATTATGATGTAATATCCCTAAGCAGAAAGTAGTCTCTCAAGAGACTCGTTTTCCCCCAGTAGAGTCGGCAAATGGCGTCTCCGAACAGAGAAGTTTGTACACCTCCACAGCTCAGACAAATGGGTTTCCCCAGCAAGTCTGACATCAAAACCTTTTCCATCAAATGGCATCTCCCCAGTAAACCCGGCGTGAAGTTTGATGAAAACCGCTACAAATAGCGTCCCTTGTCAAGAAAGTTTATTGACAAAAGAAACTGAGACCAGTTCCTTGGCTGAAGACCAGGATCGAGGGGAAGTTTATATCAGAAACTGAGACCAGTTCCTTGGCTGAAGACCAGGATCAAGGGGAAGTTTATTTCAGAAATTAAGACCAGTTCTGTGGCTAAAAACCAGGATCGAGGGGAAGTTTTAACCTTTTCTAAGCATCATTGCTTAGCAAAAGAAGATGGATGAGGAAACTGCCATTTATAACCACCATCAAAATTTCGGGTATTCGGATATTTAATCCTCTTGCACCCCGAATGCCCGAATACCTTCGCCATTCACACCTTCGGGTCCAAGAAGATTAAATAGGGGCATCTGTCATACCCCAAATTTTGACCACTAAGATTTCCCATCATTGTGAAAATCATCATCACAATATGGATGAACCATCATACCTCATCAATCTCCTCAAAGATGTTTGAGTATTCACCACAATCAAGGACTAAGGGTTCCAAGCCCTCTCAGAGTACTTGGACAAAGGTTCAATCAAGAAATGACATGATCTTTAACTTGTTTAGCCTCTCAAACACCTACAAAGGATCAAAAGGACTCCCACATCAAGAATCAAGCACAAAGTTGGCCTCCGGATGGAAATCTTCCTCTGGGCATGAGCCATTGCTTCAAAGCAAAACTTAAGATACTCCAAGGGACCTCATGGACCCAATCATCATGTCAATTTAACCTCAGGGGAAACATTCATAAAAAAATAAGGAATTAGGGTTTCTTGACCTAATTCACCCCTAAGTTGACTTTGGGGACAAAACCTGAGCCAAGCCCTCAAGACATGATTTGAGGGTCTCTAATACACTACATTGATCCATTTACAACAATGGATTGATCCAAGAAGCTTGATCCACAAGTTTCAATTTCATCATAACCAAAATTAGGGTTTCGAGGGAAAAGTCAATTGTACCTTTGATTTTTGACCCAAACATGCTCCCATACCTTGGGACATGATTCAATACACCCTACAACACCTATGGAATATATCCATTAGGATTAATTTAGGCCAAGGACTTGATTTCTCAAAGGATCGCACAGTTTGGATTTCATCCGATAAAAAGTCAATTGTGCACAAAATCAAGTTTGACTTTTTAGAAATTTTCACAATTATGGTTCCTTGACCCTAAAACAATTATAATATGTGATTTGAATCATCATTCATCAAGAAAAATCAAAGAAAATGAGGTAACTTGTAAAAGGGGTAACCATAAAAAACTTAGAATTTTTCTAAGTTATGGAACAAAGTGGCTAGGGTACCAACTTCCAAGGACCATAACTTGAGATCCAAGCAACCATTTTGGATGGTCCAAAGCTGGATTTGTAGCTCTCATTACACACTTTAAAAGTGTCAACTACATCTCATTCCAATTCCTCATGGATTTTAAGTTATGGAGTGATCAAAATGGCTGAAAACATGAAAATGACATTTTTCCAACACTTAGTGAAATTTTCACTAAGTCAAAATCTGCCTTACTTTTTCCCAAATGTAGGGACATTTTTCACCTTGATCCAAGTTAAACCAGGTCTAGGGGTGGATATCAAAGTTAAAGTATGCCATGAGGGCTTTCCAACAAGTTCCAGATCATCTCCAAATTCCATTTGAGCAAGGAGATACAACCCTTGGAACATGGCATCCTGAACTGGGTTTTACAAGGCAGATTTGTACATATTGGCTCGATTTGTCCAAATCTGATCAATCCAAGCCTTGTCATCAATTTGGACACATCTGAGGATAAAACAAGAAGGGAATGATCTGATCCCTAAGCCTCCAAAGTCCAAGAATCTACAATAGCCATGCCAAACTTAAAAAGGCTACAAAGATGCCAAGACTCCAATTTTGTTTTCAAGCATTCAATGGATGCACCAAGGTGGCATGAACTGAGCCTAGTCCAACTGAATTCAGTCCAAGTTTATCTCTGAACTAAAGCTACAAAGCATGTGCTCTAATCTCAAGTGAATGGCTAGAGGAGACTTGAGATTCCATTTGATCACAATTGGCCACAGACATGTACCAGTTGCCATTCATTATTGCTTGCAAAACAAACTTGCTCTACTATAAATATAGCTCATTTGTGCTTAGTTTGAGTACACCAAAGCACCCAAACTGATGCTTTCCTCAAAATCTCCATTTCACTCCAATTTTGCCTTCTAAATCAAGTCACCATCGTGTTTTGAGTTTGATAGCAATTCCAACCCAACCAATGGTTCACACACCTCACATATAACATATAGAAGTGATCCATAACACAAAATCACATCTGGAGCATCAGATTCTCAAAATCACCAGCCATCTGCACAAGCCTTTGACAGATTTACAGTTGAGGTGCCAAAACAAGTTCCAGCTCAATTCAATCCACTCCAAGCCTTCAGACACACTCCATAGCACCTAGGGAAGCTGTTCAGATCATCACAACTCATCTATAACACCTCCAACTCAAAAATCAAATTGCTCTTACTGCCACGACATACAAGTAAGCCTAAACTTGGTCATCTCATGATTCATGCATATTTCCTCGCAAAATAATTTTGCCATATGTTCATAATCGTGTATGGAGTGTTTCCCCTCAATTGATTGCTTTGTATGAATCGTGTATGGAATTTCTTAGCCTTCATGCAGAAATTAGGGTTTTTAAGGTTTCTCTTTGATTTCTCATTCCATACTTAAAATAAATGAAATTAAAGATCATAGACATGATCGTGAGTTGAAAACGAGCAGATTGATATGTGGATTGTGTGATTTCATCAAGTATTCAGTGAGATTGATGAGAAAATGAAAATCAGACAAAAACAGGGCACGCGGGCAAGAACAAGGTGTTCTTGGCGCCCTTTTTCAAACTTTTGAAAATTTGAATTTTTATTATTTTATTTAATTGATTCAAAAAATAATTTCTCTCTGAATTTTAATGATTTTGAGTTGATTCTTTTTTTCAAAAATCAAAAAAATGTTAACATATTTTATTTTACAAAAATTTCCCAAAAATATTATTTATTTCATATATTTGATATTTTTGCAAAGAATTAATTTTTATTTGTTTTTTAACATTTTAAAAATTCTCTTTCTCTTGATTTTTCCAAACTTAAATGGTTTTCAATCATTTTGTGGATAAAAACATGATTTTTGAAACATTGACCCAAAATCACAACTCATTTCTCACATGTTTTCAATGATTTTATTAATTTTTAATCAAAATTAATTCCATTTTTAACAAAATTAGGGTTTTGGTTGATTTCACCTCCATCAATCTTTTTCAAAACATTATTTGGGCCTCTTGATAGAGTGTAAGTCCCACCCCTTTGTAAATAAAATAATTTTGAGCCTCACACATTGTATAAGTCCCTCTGTATATTTTCAAAAGTTCGGCGCGATCGTCGCCTTTGTAACAAAATCAACTGGGCTTCTCCTTGAGCTATAAGACCCATCTTTATTCATTTTCAAACTCTTTGGGCCTCTAATAGAGTGTAAGACCCAATCCCTTTTTGAAACCAAAATAACTTGGGCCTCAGTTATTGTATAAGACCAACTGTGATTTCAAAATCTCGACGCGATCGCCGTTTTCAAAACATTTTCATCTGGGCCTCCCCTCGTGTTGTAAGTCTCATTTCTTTTCCTTTTCAAATAATTTGGGCCTCTAATAGAGTTGTAAGTGTACAAAAACCTTTTTGGGCCTCAGTCGTTGTATAAGTTCCGATACGATATTCAAAACATCGGTGCGATCACTATTAAACCTTGGGCCTCTCCTTGAGTATAAGCCCCAACAATCTTTTCAAAAACAACTTCCCTTTTGATTTAGATTCAAATATACATGTTGTTATCAAAACTTTCTTTAATTTCTTTGAACAACTAACAATACAGCATGGAAGCTTGCTCACCTTTAAGTTTTAATAGCTTTCGTTTACTCGCTTTCATATGTATATAACTGTATTATGGGAAGCTGCTCCTCTGTAAGTATTCTTTCATACCCTTTTAGATACTTGTCATATATCCAATGTATATATACTAGTATAGTTATTTAGAGTTTTCCCCGGCAACTAGGTCTAGAACTAGGTAAAGCCATGTTGGTCACTCTTTAAATACAGTCAAAACTAGATCCCCATAGGATTTCCAAATACAGTCTTGCCTTCTCTTAGGCTTAAACAATATGGAACAAAGAGAAAGGTTGTATTCTTCGTGAACCTTTTCTCAGGCTGTCACTATTAGAAATCGTCAAAGAAAGTCTACTCCCCGTAGTTGATGTATTCTCGGTGAATAGCATCTCTTGAGTTTCTCCAAACCTCAGAACTTTCACTAAATGATCTATTCTTGGTGAATAGCATTTCTTGAACTTTTCTTGGTTTGGGACCCACAGGCTTCCTAAAAGCATCCCCGCCTCCTCTTGGGCTTTGTACAAGGACCCTCCGGCTTCCTAGAAGTTCTCATGCCTTCTCTTGGGCTTAATACAAGGACCCTGAAGACCTCTTAAAGGTATAGGACAGAACTTAGTCATCTTTTGCTAGAGCAGTCTTTCCAGAGTCAAACCTCAGACCAATTTAGGGTTGATTCTCATCCCTTAAAAACACCCACCTCCTCTTGGGCATCATACAAAAGATAAAACTCTTTCGCACCAATAGACTTGGACAGTCTAAATCCCCTTGAGTCTCAAAGACATTCTCAAGTTCCCTACGAGCGTAGGAGGAACCCTAATCATCTGATCAATTCCCAGCTGAATTAAAACCTAGTCTTTCTCCTAAAAATTCCCCAACTAGGGTCAATATAACACTATCCCAAATCAGAACCTCAATCTGATATCTCAACTCTTCTGTAAACCTCAGCAAGAGTCGATTCCCCACTTGGACCTGCCAAGAGATCTCAATAATCCTCAGCAGAAAGCTAGCCTCCTCTTAGGCTTTGTATAAAGATCCTTCCTCAGCGAAGTTAGCCTCTTTTTGGGCATTGGACAAATGATTCTCCCCAGTGGAGCTAACCTTTTCAGACTCTCTTGTTGAGTCAATCACTTTTCAGACTCTCTTGTTGCGTCCACCAACTTTTTAGACTCTCTTGTTGAGTCAATCACCTTTTAGCACTCTCTTGTTGAGTCAACCTTTTTAGCCTCAATTCTGGACTTTGTATAGGACAGATAAAAACACTCTCTTGTTGAGTCCATATTTTCTAGCCCCCTTGTAGACTTGGTATAAGGATTTCCCCTAGCAAAAGTCAAATTCCTCTTAGGTATGATGATTTTTCCAGTTTGTTCAGCCACAATCCTGGGCTTCATACAGGACAGATAAAAGCACTCTTTTGTTGAGTCAAAACCTTTTTTCGCCTTAATCTTGGGCTTTGTATAAGACATACATCTTCAAAACCTTCTCTTAAGCTTGGGACAGATATCTTCCCCAGCGAAGTCATTTCCTCTCAGCCTTCTTTTAGGCTTTGAGCAATGATTTCCCAAGCAGAGTCAAACTCATTTCAGCCTCAATCTTGGGCTTTGTACAAGACACATAAAAAATATCCTCAACTGAGTCAGCTAAATTTCCCATTTCAGCCTCAATCTTGGCCTTTGTACAAGACACATACAAACCTCCCCGGCGGAGTCAAAATCCCTCTTTAGCCTCAATCTTGGGCTTTGTACAAGACAGATAGAACATTTTCTCAGGAAAAGTCAAACTTATAGCCTCCTCTTAGGCTTCGTATAATGATATCCCCAAAGAGTCAGTCTCTTTTTAGCCTCAATCTTGGGATTTGTACAAGACAGATAAAACACTCTCTTGTTGAGTCGGTCATTTCCAGCTTCCTCTTAGGCTTTGTATAAGGACTTCCCTAGGGGAGTCAATCAACCTCTTAGCTTCAACCTTGGGCTTTGATCAAGGAACACAAAAAATTAACAATTCCCTCAGAGGAAGTTCAATCCCTCTTTAGAGATGACAAATTCCCTCTCAGTCAAACCTTTTAGCTTCAATCTTGGGCTTTGAACAAGACACAAATACCCTTTTAGCTTCAATCTTGGGCTTTGAACAAGACACCAAAACATCATTTTCCTCCCTTAGAATAGGAGGAACTACGATTGCTCTAATTTCCTTGTTTCGTTTAAACGGGAATACGTAGGCATAAGATTGCGAAATCTTAGCGAGCATACTAAACAAAAACTCTAGGTCCAGTACCTTCACATATCAATCAAAACTTAGGTCTAGTACCTTACCAAAAACATCGGGAGTAACCCGAACATCAACAAAAACCTACTATCTCTCTCATATTTCCCAAGAAACTTTCTGAACCCATTAACGGATAAACACCATCAAGTACAAAGCGAAACCTAAAGCTAATTCCTGTGGATAACCACATATAGGATGGGTAATTCATAACTCCCCATTGTATAACCTGACCCCGGACCCCCCAATCTCTTTTAAGCGTTTGTTCAGTTAAACATTCGCATGCAAGGTTAGTTTTAGATAGCTTCCCTTTCCCTTCTAGCTTCATGGGATAAATAAGAAATCAGAAAGTAGCACCCACTCCTCCATATTGCGGAGAGGAAAACCCAGCGATAAGGTGGTCGCGTCACCGACAAAAATCGCTCGCTACAGTAGCTGCCTTGAAACATCTTCTGACGGCCTCGATGTCCTCGTGGAGGGTGACGACGCGACCCCTGGTGTAACGCCCCAGTCTTGATCATTTCATTTAATCGAGTCGATTTAATTATTTTGAATGTTAAATTATTCTATTTATCACTTTGGTGTGATAATAAGCTTTTATGCTATGTTATGATGTATTATCTCGTTTCAGAGCATTTTCGGGAATTTTGGGCTTAAGGGCATTTTGGTCATTTTATAACTATTAATGAGTTAGAGAAAATTAAAGAAGTAATTTGTAGAGGAAATATTGTGTAGACATAGAAAATAAGAGAATTGGGAGAGAAATAGAATTATGTGGTAAAAATAGAAATGAGAGAAAAAGAAAATAAAAGAAAAGAAATAGGAATAAGAGGAAGGAAATAGGAGAGAAAGAGAAAAAGGAGAAATAGAAAGAAAAAGAAGAGAAAGAAAGAGGAAGAGGGAAAAAGAGAAGAAAAGACTGGAAATCATCAAGAACAAGAGCTAGATCATTTGGAATCCGGGTAAGGGTTTGAAACTCGATTATTCTATACATGTGTGTGATTATGTATGATTGTTGTGGTTGAAAAATTATGTTTGGTAGAGTTTTGAGTTATATGTGAGTTTTAGGTCGATTTGTGGAATCGGTGTTTTTAACGGTTAAAAATCGATAAAGATGTGTTTAGAATGATCTATATATGTGTATGATTCATCACTATGCTTGGTTTTGCTGTTGGGAATGATCAAAGGTGGGGAAAATGAGAAATGGGGGTTTTTGTTGATGAAGCCACGCTGCTGAGCATGGTTGTCTGGTGTGAATCGCCGGGCGAAATGCCCAGAGCGCCGGGCGGTTCGTGCTTTCGCCGAGCGAAATTGAGAGGCGAGAGAGTGTCAAGCTACTGGTTTGGTTCACGTTTTTGGGGGGTTTCCTTCGCCCCTACTTCGCCGGGCGAAGTGTAGGCGAAATTGAAGTTTCGCCGGCCGAAAAGTTCCCGTCGCCGGGCGCTTTTGTCTTTTTTTTTGTAGTTTTCTTTTCTTTTAAAATTCATAACTCTCGAACCGTATTTCCGATTTAGGCGTTATTTATATCGTTGGAAAGCTTATAAAATGCACTTTCTTATGATGATAATTTTGAGATTATTAGCCGATTAAAATATGTCGGGAATTTGGAATAGTGTCATTTTGTCGATTTTTGTTGTTATAATTGTGTGTAATTGGTGTGTAGTATGTAATGTGCTTTGAATATGGATATCGTATGACTGGTATGATGTTATATGATGTGAATGCATGTGCTGACATGTTGTGGTGATGAATTGTGGCCGAAAGGCAAATAAATGCAATGTGTTGTATTTGATTATATATGCATGTTTATGGTTGCATATATGTGTGAAATGCATTGGTTGTCATGAGCATCATGATGTGCATTGTTGTCGCATCCTGAGTGATGGCGGTTTCGTGGGGAATCAGCTATAACATCGTGTGCCTCGAAAATATGAGGTATGAATAGCCTGAGGACTGAAAGCGATGGTTATAGACGATCGTGAGCCTCTCTTGGTGGAGGTGTGAGCGATCGGGTCGTGAGCCTCTCTCGATGGAGGTGTGAGCGATCCATAAACACCATGAGCCTCTCTTGGTGGAGGTGTGAGCGGTGGGGGAACATCGTATGCCCGACGGGGAGTTACAGTGATGTAACGAGCGATGGTTCCAGCAGAGTTCCTGAGTGAACTAGTGATGAGATATGAAATCTTGGAGTCGGTACCGCATATGCATTTGCATAGAGAGTCGTTGTGTCGGTCTCTTTGCATCTGCATGAATTATGATTGCATTGGTTGTATGTGGAAAATCATGATTTGGTTGATTATGTGCGAGACGTTGTGATATGCATTTGTGATAAATGTATTGGGCATGAATAATATGCAATTGGGGATGGAGACATTGTGTGATTGAGCTTGTGATAGCATTTGTGAATTGATGTGCATTCGTGTTAAATGCCTTGAATTATGAATGATATGTTTTGTGTGCATAAACATATGCATGATGTGTGAATATGGGATTATGTGAATATAATCTGTATATGCTTTATGTGTAGGCATGTGATAATTGTGGTGAGAAAATTTGATATGTGTATTTTTATGTTAACATATATAATTATATACATTTATATTATGGTTGTTTTTCTCACCCTTCTGCTGTTTTATAATGCTCTATGA
This sequence comes from Lathyrus tuberosus, assembly GCA_022829125.1. NCBI lineage: Eukaryota > Viridiplantae > Streptophyta > Magnoliopsida > Fabales > Fabaceae > Lathyrus > Lathyrus tuberosus. The sequence continues at coordinate 8,400,308 of JALAZF010000103.1, forward strand.
GGCATTGCAGATTAGAGTTGCTGGAGGTCTTTTGTGAAGCTTATGTTTTCATTCTTTTGTCGGTCGGCTCTGATATGTGACACCGGGTAGTTAGGGAGGCCGTTAGTGATTATTGTGTATTATGTATATATATCTTTGGCTTGTGCATGTATAACTTGATGTATGACCAACTTTTCATGTGATATATATATGATAATCAGATTTTAGATTTTCCGCTTTTATTCTAATTTCTGAAAAGTGGGTGTAAGGAACTGAGCTCCCTCTGAATGAATGCTACCCCACTGTTGCATATCTTTATGAGCAAGTGTTGTATGTTTTGTTTCAATATAATGTGATTCTCCCTGTCTATGCCATGATAATTTAAATATACTCTGATGAAATTTTGAATTTTCTTTTACTACTTTAATAGCTTGGGGGTATAGATTGGGGGTGTTACATTAAGTGGGATCAGAGCCAGTCCGTGTCAGTTTGTGTCAGTCCTTGTTGGTCTTTGTGGTTCGGTGAGCTGTTTGTTTAACCATAGTTGTTGTTATTGGAAATGAACAGAATATGGCTCGGGCTGTGCAGGGTGTACTTAATGTTACGGGTAATGATGAGTTCGGGAAGAACGAACTGCCTATCTTCAAGGGAAGATATGATCCTGATGGTGCACAATTTTGGATTGAGGAGGTTGAAAGAATCTTCCATGTGATGAATTGTGCTGAAGAGAATAAGGTGAGACTGGGTACTCACATGCTGAAAGAAGAAGCAGCTGGTTGGTGGGTTAGTTTGCGCCAAGTGCTGGGAGAGGATGATGAAGAGGTTACTTGGGATTTGTTTGTCCGAGAGTTTCGGAGGAAGTACTATCCTGAAGGTGTGAAGGAAAAGAAAGAGATTGAGTTCTTGGAGTTGAAACAAGGCAATATGTCTGTTGTGGATTACACAGCAAAGTTTGTGGAACTTGTGCAGTTCTATCCTCATTATGCGGAAGCGACTGCTGAGTTTTCTAAGTGTGTGAAATATGAGAACGGATTGCGTCCGGAGATTAAACGGGCAATCGGTTATCAGAGGATTAGAAGGTTTTCTGATTTGGTGGACAGTTGTAGGATTTACGAGGAGGATCGTAGGGCTCGTTCTACTCACTATAAGAGTGTGAATGACAGGAAAGGGAAACAACAGTCTCGTGGTGGTCCTTATGGCACACCAGCTGATAAGGGTAAGCAAAGGGAGAATTTTGAGAAAAAGGCAAGTGAAGGAGGAATGTCTAGTCCTCCTAGGTGTTACTTTAAGTGTTACAAGTGTGGGGAAGTAGGACACCTTCGGCTTGATTGTGAGAAGAATAAACTGAAATGTTCCAAGTGTGGAGGTTCGGGACATGTCGCAGCAGATTGTAAGAGAATTAATGTGCAGTGTTTCAACTGTGGTGAAACAGGTCATATTAGCACGGGGTGTACGAAACCGAAGAAAGCTCAGACTGGTAGGAAGGTTGTTGCATTGGTAGGAGATGGGACTACTAGTGCGGATCGTTTGACTTAAGGTACTTGTTTTATTAAGAGTACGCCTTTATTTGCTATTATTGGTAATGGAGCGACTCATTCATTTATTTCGTCTGAGTGCGCGAAGCGTTTGAATCTGTTGTGGTCTTTTTGGGATGGTAAGATGGTTATCGATATTTCTGCATAGGGGTCGGTAATTACTTCTTGGGTTTGTTTAATTTGTTCTTTGACCGTTTATGGTAAAGGATTTGTGATGGATTTGGTGTGTTTACAGTTGGAAGGATTAAAATGAGATAAGTGGGGGAGAAGCTGGTATTTCTCCAAGTTGCTTCAGGTGTGGAGCGTTGGCACAATGTGTTATGAATTGCAAGATTATAAGTGCTCTTTGGACAGTGTGGTTCCCGGTTCCGAAGGGAATGCGAAGGTAAGGTTATGTCAACTAAGGATTTGTGCCTTAAGTAGTTTTGTGTATAGGATGTAAGGAATGCTATTATAGTTTGGTGGAGACGGTTTATACCCCATCATGATTGTCGGCTATTTATTGACAAATTGAGGAACTGATCACCCTTAATCTCTTGTTGATAGCAGACGGGAATTATGTTGGATGGAATGGACGTGTCTTTCTGGCTTTGATAGTGTGTGCAATGAGTTGTTTGGAATTTAAGGAAATGGTTACAGATTGTTTTGTTGTGTCGATGAAGATTCTTATATCAGAGGATAAGATGGATTAGAGGTTCTGGTATGTGGTTAAGTTGAGAAGTCATTAAGAGTCCTTTTTGGTTGTTTGTTGCGATAAATCGGAATTTGGATTGTCAAGAGAAGGAATTGTGTATGGAGTACGGACAGTAGTATAGGGTTACGATTGAGAATAAGTGTTCACGTTCAGGCTTAGGTAACTGGAATGGTTTGGTTGAGTTTGACTAGAATTACAATTGTTGGAATGTTTGATAAGAGTGGTGGTTTGTTTAAGTTGTGGTTTATGTTCTTCGACATTTGAGGAGTCGTGGAAGGATCAGTACTATTGTGGAAGTGGTTGTAGTTGTATTATGTTGGATTATAGGAAGTATTATTGTTATGATTCTAGACTCGAAGTGTTTGGTAATTACAAGAATATTGATTACTGGTTTGGTCTGAAGGAATAGAGACAACGAGAATGGTTAGAATTTGTGATGAGCTATGAATTGGGCTTGGATTATCCTTTGGGGAAAAGTTATTGTTGTGACTGAGGAGTTAAGTCGGAAATTTCTATGTATGTCTATTTTAATGGTCCGAGAATTAGAGTTGTTTGAGCAGTTCAGAGGCAAGTGCCTGGTGTGTGAGATAACACAGAGGAGTGTGAGGCTGGAAATAGTAAAAGTGAACAGTGGTTTTTGGTGATTATGCGAAAGAGTTAGACTTTGGACGTGAGATTGGTAGTTTTGATGGTTACGAGTCATCAGAGTGCGCAGCGGAAGCGTGATGTGGCACATTTCGTATATGCGTGTCTGACTTGTAAGAGTTCTTAGGTTGAACATTGGAAATCTGTAGGAATGATGAGACCAATGGACGTTTCAGAATGGAAGTGTTAGGTGAAAGGTTTGAATGGTATTCTTGGACTACTAAGTAGAGGGATGTTTTGGTTATATATACATTTGGTGAATCATGGCATTGATGTAATAAGGTTGTGTGACAAGGAGGTTGGTATTCTTGTTTTGTTGATGTTGTTGAGACCTTGCCGTGTCGTGGAACGTTATGTTTTTGTTTGTGTTGTTGCCTCGTTTCCATTGTGTTGGTTCGAGTGCGAGTAGCTAATTCCTGTGTGAGGAATTAGAGGTGGGTTACTTACAGTGATGGTAACGATCTTGTTGTGTTTTGGTTCAAGAGTGAACCTGTGAGTTGGTGCTTGTGTATTCTTTGAGTAGTAAGTTGGTCGTCAAGTGCATTGTATGGGCTTTGCAGCTTGTCGTTATTGTTGTCGTTGTTATATCTGCTGCTAGCAAGGTGGTTAGTCAGTTGTGTTATTTGTGGTGTGCTTTTGGTCGGTCTATGTTTGTTGGTTAGATGCGAGGGCCGTGTTTGGAGTTGTTGGGTTTGGCTTTATTTTCGAGGACGAAAATTTCCAAGTGGGGGAGAGTTGTAACGCCCCAGTCTTGATCATTTTGTTTAATTGAGTCGATTTAATTATTTTGAATGTTAAATTATTCTATTTATGACTTTGGTGTGATAATATGCTTTTATGCTATGTTATGATGTATTATCTCGTTTGAGAGCGTTTTCGGGAATTTTGGGCTTAAGGGCATTTTGGTCATTTTATAACTATTAATGAGTTAGAGAAAATTAAAGAAGTAATTTGTAGAGGAAATATTGTGTAGACATAGAAAATAAGAGAATTGGGAGAGAAATAGAATTATGTGGTAAAAATAGAAATGAGAGAAAAAGAAAATAAAAGAAAAGAAATAGGAATAAGAGGAAGGAAATAGGAGAGAAAGAGAAAAAGGAGAAATAGAAAGAAAAAGAAGAGAAAGAAAGAGGAAGAGGGAAAAAGAGAAGAAAAGAGTGGAAATCATCAAGAACAAGAGTTAGATCATTTGGAATCCGGGTAAGGGTTTGAAACTCGATTATTCTATACATGTGTGTGATTATGTATGATTGTTGTGGTTGAAAAATAATGTTTGGTAGAGTTTTGAGTTATATGTGAGTTTTAGGTCGATTTGTGGAATCGGTGTTTTTAACGGTTAAAAATCGATAAAGATGTGTTTAGAATGATCTCTATATGTGTATGATTCATCACTATGCTTGGTTTTGCTGTTGGGAATGATCAAAGGTGGGGAAAATGAGAAATGGGGGTTTTTGTTGATGAAGCCACGCTGCTGAGCATGGCTGTCTGGTGTGAATCGCCGGGCGAAATGCCCAGAGCGTCGGGCGGTTCGTGCTTTCGCCGAGCGAAATTGAGAGGCGAGAGAGTGTCAAGCTACTGGTTTGGTTCACGTTTTTGGGGGGTTTCCTTCGCCCCTACTTCGTCGGGCGAAGTGTAGGCGAAATTGAAGTTTCGCCGGGCGAAAAGTTCCCGTCGCCGGGCGCTTTTGTCTTTTTTTTGTAGTTTTCTTTTCTTTTAAAATTCATAACTCTCGAACCGTATTTTGGATTTAGGCATTATTTATATCGTTGGAAAGCTTATAAAATTCACTTTCTTATGATGATAATTTTGAGATTGTTAGCCGATTAAAATATGTCGGGAATTTGGAATAGTGTCATTTTGTCGATTTTTGTTGTTACAATTGTGTGTAATTGGTGTGTAGTATGTAATGTGCTTTGAATATGGATATCGTATGACTGGTATGATGTTATATGATGTGAATGCATGTGCTGACATGTTATGGTGATGAATTGTGGCCGAAAGGCAAATAAATGCAATGTGTTGTATTTGATTATATATGCATGTTTATGGTTGCATATATGTGTGAAATGCATTGGTTGTCATGAGCATCATGATGTGCATTGTTGTCGCGTCCTGAGTGACGGCGGTTCCTTGGGGAATCAGCTATAACATCGTGTGCCTCGAAAATATGAGGTATGAATAGCCTGAGGACTGAAAGCGGTGGTTATAGACGATCGTGAGCCTCTCTTGGTGGAGGTGTGAGCGATCGGGTCGCGAGCCTCTCTCGGTGGAGGTGTGAGCGATCCATAAACACCGTGAGCCTCTCTTGGTGGAGGTGTGAGCGGTGGGGGAACATCGTATGCCCGACGGGGAGTTACAGTGATGTAACGAGCGATGGTTCCAGCAGAGTTCCTGAGTGAACTAGTGATGAGATATGAAATCTTGGAGTCGGTACCGCATATGCATTTGCATAGAGAGTCGTTGTGTCGGTCTCTTTGCATCTGCATGAATTATGATTGCATTGGTTATATGTGGAAAATCATGATTTGGTTGATTATGTGCGAGACGTTGTGATATGCATTTGCGATAAATGTATTGGGCATGAATAATATGCAATTGGGGATGGAGACATTGTGTGATTGAGCTTGTGATAGCATTTGTGAATTGATGTGCATTCGTGTTAAATGCCTTGAATTATGAATGATATGTTTTGTGTGTATAAACATATGCATGATGTGTGAATATGGGATTATGTGAATATAATTTGTATATGCTTTATGTGTAGGCATGTGATAATTGTGGTGAGAAAATTTGATATGTGTATTTTTATGTTGACATATATAATTATATGCATTTATATTATGGTTGTTTTTCTCACCCTTCTGCTGTTTTATAATGCTCTATGAGGCATTGTAGATTAGAGTTGCTGGAGGTCTTTTGTGAAGCTTATGTCTTCATTCTTTTGTCAGTCGGCTCTGATATGTGACACCGGGTAGTTAGGGAGGCCGTTAGTGATTATTGTGTATTATGTATATATATCTTTGGCTTGTGCATGTATAACTTGATGTATGACCAACTTTTCATGTGATATATATATGATAATCAGATTTTAGATTTTCCGCTTTTATTCTAATTTCTGAAAAGTGGGTGTAAGGAACTGAGTTCCCTCTGAATGAATGCTACCCCACTGTTGCATATCTTTATGGGCAAGTGTTGTATGTTTTGTTTCAATATAATGTGATTCTCCCTGTCTATGCCATGATAATTTAAATATACTCTGATGAAATTTTGAATTTTCTTTTACTACTTTAATAGCTTGGGGGTATAGATTGGGGGTGTTACATTAAGTGGTATCAGAGCCAGTCCGTGTCAGTTTGTGTCAGTCCTTGTTGGTCTTTGTGGTTCGGTGAGCTGTTTGTTTAACCATAGTTGTTGTTATTGGAAATGAACAGAATATGGCTCGGGCTGTGCAGGGTGTACTGAATGTTACGGGTAATGATGAGTTCGGGAAGAACGAACTGCCTATCTTCAAGGGAAGATATGATCCTGATGGTGCACAATTTTGGATTGAGGAGGTTGAAAGAATCTTCCATGTGATGAATTGTGCTGAAGAGAATAAGGTGAGACTGGGTACTCACATGCTGAAAGAAGAAGCAGCTGGTTGGTGGGTTAGTTTGCGCCAAGTGCTGGGAGAGGATGATGAAGAGGTTACTTGGGATTTGTTTGTCCGAGAGTTTCGGAGGAAGTATTATCCTGAAGGTGTGAAGGAAAAGAAAGAGATTGAGTTCTTGGAGTTGAAACAAGGCAATATGTCTGTTGTGGATTACACAGCAAAGTTTGTGGAACTTGTGCAGTTCTATCCTCATTATGCGGAAGCGACTGCTGAGTTTTCTAAGTGTGTGAAATATGAGAACGGATTGCGTCTGGAGATTAAACGGGCAATCGGTTATCAGAGGATTAGAAGGTTTTCTGATTTGGTGGACAGTTGTAGGATTTACGAGGAGGATCGTAGGGCTCGTTCTACTCACTATAAGAGTGTGAATGACAGGAAAGGGAAACAACAGTCTCGTGGTGGTCCTTATGGCACACCAGCTGATAAGGGTAAGCAAAGGGAGAATTTTGAGAAAAAGGCAAGTGAAGGAGGAATGTCTAGTCCTCCTAGGTGTTACTTTAAGTGTTACAAGTGTGGGGAAGTAGGACACCTTCGGCTTGATTGTGAGAAGAATAAACTGAAATGTTCCAAGTGTGGAGGTTCGGGACATGTCGCAGCGGATTGTAAGAGAATTAATGTGCAGTGTTTCAACTGTGGTGAAACAGGTCATATTAGCACGGGGTGTACGAAACCGAAGAAAGCTCAGACTGGTAGGAAGGTTGTTGCATTGGTAGGAGATGGGACTACTAGTGCGGATCGTTTGACTAAAGGTACTTGTTTTATTAAGAGTACGCCTTTATTTGCTATTATTGGTAATGGAGCGACTCATTCATTTATTTCGTCTGAGTGCGCGAAGCGTTTGAATCTGTTGTGGTCTTTTTGGGATGGTAAGATGGTTATCGATATTTCTGCATAGGGGTCGGTAATTACTTCTTGGGTTTGTTTAATTTGTTCTTTGACCGTTTATGGTAAAGGATTTGTGATGGATTTGGTGTGTTTACAGTTGGAAGGATTAGAATGAGATAAGTGGGGGAGAAGCTGGTACTTCTCCAAGTTGCTTCAGGTGTGGAGCGTTGGCACAATGTGTTATGAATTGCAAGATTATAAGTGCTCTTTGGATAGTGTGGTTCCCGGTTCCGAAGGGAATGCGAAGGTAAGGTTATGTCAACTAAGGATTTGTGCCTTAAGTAGTTTTGTGTATAGGATGTAAGGAATGCTATTATAGTTTGGTGGAGACGGTTTATACCCCATCATGATTGTCGGCTATTTATTGACAAATTGAGGAACTGATCACCCTTAATCTCTTGTTGATAGCAGACGGGAATTATGTTGGATGGAATGGACGTGTCTTTCTGGCTTTGATAGTGTGTGCAATGAGTTGTTTGGAATTTAAGGAAATGGTTACAGATTGTTTTGTTGTGTCGATGAAGATTCTTATATCAGAGGATAAGATGGATTAGAGGTTCTGGTATGTGGTTAAGTTGAGAAGTCATTAAGAGTCCTTTTTGGTTGTTTGTTGCGATAAATCGGAATTTGGATTGTCAAGAGAAGGAATTGTGTATGGAGTACGGACAGTAGTATAGGGTTACGATTGAGAATAAGTGTTCACGTTCAGGCTTAGGTAACTGGAATGGTTTGGTTGAGTTTGACTAGAATTACAATTGTTGGAATGTTTGATAAGAGTGGTGGTTTGTTTAAGTTGTGGTTTATGTTCTTCGACATTTGAGGAGTCGTGGAAGGATCAGTACTATTGTGGAAGTGGTTGTAGTTGTATTATGTTGGATTATAGGAAGTATTATTGTTATGATTCTAGACTCGAAGTGTTTGGTAATTACAAGAATATTGATTACTGGTTTGGTCTGAAGGAATAGAGACAACGAGAATGGTTAGAATTTGTGATGAGCTATGAATTGGGCTTGGATTATCCTTTGGGGAAAAGTTATTGTTGTGACTGAGGAGTTAAGTCGGAAATTTCTATGTATGTCTATTTTAATGGTCCGAGAATTAGAGTTGTTTGAGCAGTTCAGAGGCAAGTGCCTGGTGTGTGAGATAACACAGAGGAGTGTGAGGCTGGAAATAGTAAAAGTGAACAGTGGTTTTTGGTGATTATGCGAAAGAGTTAGACTTTGGACGTGAGATTGGTAGTTTTGATGGTTACGAGTCATCAGAGTGCGCAGCGGAAGCGTGATGTGGCACATTTCGTATATGCGTGTCTGACTTGTAAGAGTTCTTAGGTTGAACATTGGAAATCTGTAGGAATGATGAGACCAATGGACGTTTCAGAATGGAAGTGTTAGGTGAAAGGTTTGAATGGTATTCTTGGACTACTAAGTAGAGGGATGTTTTGGTTATATATACATTTGGTGAATCATGGCATTGATGTAATAAGGTTGTGTGACAAGGAGGTTGGTATTCTTGTTTTGTTGATGTTGTTGAGACCTTGCCGTGTCGTGGAACGTTATGTTTTTGTTTGTGTTGTTGCCTCGTTTCCATTGTGTTGGTTCGAGTGCGAGTAGCTAATTCCTGTGTGAGGAATTAGAGGTGGGTTACTTACAGTGATGGTAACGATCTTGTTGTGTTTTGGTTCAAGAGTGAACCTGTGAGTTGGTGCTTGTGTATTCTTTGAGTAGTAAGTTGGTCGTCAAGTGCATTGTATGGGCTTTGCAGCTTGTCGTTATTGTTGTCGTTGTTATATCTGCTGCTAGCAAGGTGGTTAGTCAGTTGTGTTATTTGTGGTGTGCTTTTGGTCGGTCTATGTTTGTTGGTTAGATGCGAGGGCCGTGTTTGGAGTTGTTGGGTTTGGCTTTATTTTCGAGGACGAAAATTTCCAAGTGGGGGAGAGTTGTAACGCCCCAGTCTTGATCATTTTGTTTAATCGAGTCGATTTAATTATTTTGAATGTTAAATTATTCTATTTATGACTTTGGTGTGATAATATGCTTTTATGCTATGTTATGATGTATTATCTCGTTTGAGAGCGTTTTCGGGAATTTTGGGCTTAAGGGCATTTTGGTCATTTTATAACTATTAATGAGTTAGAGAAAATTAAAGAAGTAATTTGTAGAGGAAATATTGTGTAGACATAGAAAATAAGAGAATTGGGAGAGAAATAGAATTATGTGGTAAAAATAGAAATGAGAGAAAAAGAAAATAAAAGAAAAGAAATAGGAATAAGAGGAAGGAAATAGGAGAGAAAGAGAAAAAGGAGAAATAGAAAGAAAAAGAAGAGAAAGAAAGAGGAAGAGGGAAAAAGAGAAGAAAAGAGTGGAAATCATCAAGAACAAGAGTTAGATCATTTGGAATCCGGGTAAGGGTTTGAAACTCGATTATTCTATACATGTGTGTGATTATGTATGATTGTTGTGGTTGAAAAATTATGTTTGGTAGAGTTTTGAGTTATATGTGAGTTTTAGGTCGATTTGTGGAATCGGTGTTTTTAACGGTTAAAAATCGATAAAGATGTGTTTAGAATGATCTCTATATGTGTATGATTCATCACTATGCTTGGTTTTGCTGTTGGGAATGATCAAAGGTGGGGAAAATGAGAAATGGGGGTTTTTGTTGATGAAGCCACGCTGCTGAGCATGGCTGTCTGGTGTGAATCGCCGGGCGAAATGCCCAGAGCGCCGGGCGGTTCGTGCTTTCGCCGAGCGAAATTGAGAGGCGAGAGAGTGTCAAGCTACTGGTTTGGTTCACGTTTTTGGGGGGTTTCCTTCGCCCCTACTTCGTCGGGCGAAGTGTAGGCGAAATTGAAGTTTCGCCGGGCGAAAAGTTCCCGTCGCCGGGCGCTTTTGTCTTTTTTTTGTAGTTTTCTTCTCTTTTAAAATTCATAACTCTCGAACCGTATTTCGGATTTAGACGTTATTTATATCGTTGGAAAGCTTATAAAATGCACTTTCTTATGATGATAATTTTGAGATTGTTAGCCGATTAAAATATGTCGGGAATTTGGAATAGTGTCATTTTGTCGATTTTTGTTGTTATAATTGTGTGTAATTGGTGTGTAGTATGTAATGTGCTTTGAATATGGATATCGTATGACTGGTATGATGTTATATGATGTGAATGCATGTGCTGACATGTTATGGTGATGAATTGTGGCCGAAAGGCAAATAAATGCAATGTGTTGTATTTGATTATATATGCATGTTTATGGTTGCATATATGTGTGAAATGCATTGGTTGTCATGAGCATCATGATGTGCATTATTGTCGCGTCCTGAGTGACGGCGGTTCCGTGGGGAATCAGCTATAACATCGTGTGCCTCGAAAATATGAGGTATGAATAGCCTGAGGACTGAAAGCGATGGTTATAGACGATCGTGAGCCTCTCTTGGTGGAGGTGTGAGCGATCGGGTCGTGAGCCTCTCTCGGTGGAGGTGTGAGCGATCCATAAACACCGTGAGCCTCTCTTGGTGGAGGTGTGAGCAGTGGGGGAACATCGTATGCCCGACGGGGAGTTACAGTGATGTAACGAGCGATGGTTCCAGCAGAGTTCCTGAGTGAACTAGTGATGAGATATGAAATCTTGGAGTCGGTACCGCATATGCATTTGCATAGAGAGTCGTTGTGTCGGTCTCTTTGTATCTGCATGAATTATGATTGCATTGGTTATATGTGGAAAATCATAATTTGGTTGATTATGTGCGAGACGTTGTGATATGCATTTGTGATAAATGTATTGGGCATGAATAATATGCAATTGGGGATGGAGACATTGTGTGATTGAGCTTGTGATAGCATTTGTGAATTGATGTGCATTCGTGTTAAATGCCTTGAATTATGAATGATATGTTTTGTGTGTATAAACATATGCATGATGTGTGAATATGGGATTATGTGAATATAATTTGTATATGCTTTATGTGTAGGCATGTGATAATTGTGGTGAGAAAATTTGATATGTGTATTTTTATGTTGACATATATAATTATATGCATTTATATTATGGTTGTTTTTCTCACCCTTCTGCTGTTTTATAATGCTCTATGAGGCATTGCAGATTAGAGTTGCTGGAGGTCTTTTGTGAAGCTTATGTCTTCATTCTTTTGTCGGTCGGCTCTGATATGTGACACCGGGTAGTTAGGGAGGCCGTTAGTGATTATTGTGTATTATGTATATATATCTTTGGCTTGTGCATGTATAACTTGATGTATGACCAACTTTTCATGTGATATATATATGATAATCAGATTTTAGATTTTCCGCTTTTATTCTAATTTCTGAAAAGTGGGTGTAAGGAACTGAGTTCCCTCTTAATGAATGCTACCCCACTGTTGCATATCTTTATGAGCAAGTGTTGTATGTTTTGTTTCAATATAATGTGATTCTCCCTGTCTATGCCATGATAATTTAAATATACTCTGATGAAATTTTGAATTTTCTTTTACTACTTTAATAGCTTGGGGGTATAGATTGGGGGTGTTACATTAAGTGGTATCAGAGCCAGTCCGTGTCAGTTTGTGTCAGTCCTTGTTGGTCTTTGTGGTTCGGTGAGCTGTTTGTTTAACCATAGTTGTTGTTATTGGAAATGAACAGAATATGGCTCGGGTTGTGCAGGGTGTACTGAATGTTACGGGTAATGATGAGTTCGAGAAGAACGAACTGCCTATCTTCAAGGGAAGATACGATCCTGATGGTGCACAATTTTGGATTGAGGAGGTTGAAAGAATCTTCCATGTGATGAATTGTGCTGAAGAGAATAAGGTGAGTCTGGGTACTCACATGCTGAAAGAAGAAACAGTTGGTTAGTGGGTTAGTTTGCGCCAAGTGCTGGGAGAGGATGATGAAGAGGTTACTTGGGATTTGTTTGTCCGAGAGTTTCGGAGGAAGTACTATCCTGAAGGTGTGAAGGAAAAGAAAGAGATTGAGTTCTTGGAGTTGAAACAAGGCAATATGTCTGTTGTGGATTACACAGCAAAGTTTGTGGAACTTGTGCAGTTCTATCCTCATTATGCGGAAGCGACTGCTGAGTTTTCTAAGTGTGTGAAATATGAGAACGGATTGCGTCCGGAGATTAAACGGGCAATCGGTTATCAGAGGATTAGAAGGTTTTCTGATTTGGTGGACAGTTGTAGGATTTACGAGGAGGATCGTAGGGCTCGTTCTACTCACTATAAGAGTGTGAATGACAGAAAGGGAAACAACAGTCTCGTGGTGGTCCTTATGGCACACCAGCTGATAAGGGTAAGCAAAGGGAGAATTTTGAGAAAAAGGCAAGTGAAGGAGGAATGTCTAGTCCTCCTAGGTGTTACTTTAAGTGTTACAAGTGTGGGGAAGTAGGACACCTTCGGCTTGATTGTGAGAAGAATAAACTGAAATGTTCCAAGTGTGGAGGTTCGGGACATGTCGCAGCGGATTGTAAGAGAATTAATGTGCAGTGTTTCAACTGTGGTGAAACAGGTCATATTAGCACGGGGTGTACGAAACCGAAGAAAGCTCAGACTGGTAGGAAGGTTGTTGCATTGGTAGGAGATGGGACTACTAGTGCGGATCGTTTGACTAAAGGTACTTGTTTTATTAAGAGTACGCCTTTATTTGCTATTATTGGTAATGGAGCGACTCATTCATTTATTTCGTCTGAGTGCGCGAAGCGTTTGAATCTGTTGTGGTCTTTTTGGGATGGTAAGATGGTTATCGATATTTCTGCATAGGGGTCGGTAATTACTTCTTGGGTTTGTTTAATTTGTTCTTTGACCGTTTATGGTAAAGGATTTGTGATGGATTTGGTGTGTTTACAGTTGGAAGGATTAGAATGAAATAAGTGGGGGAGAAGCTGGTACTTCTCCAAGTTGCTTCAGGTGTGGAGCGTTGGCACAATGTGTTATGAATTGCAAGATTATAAGTGCTCTTTGGACAGTGTGGTTCCCGGTTCCGAAGAGAATGCGAAGGTAAGGTTATGTCAACTAAGGATTTGTGCCTTAAGTAGTTTTGTGTATAGGATGTAAGGAAGGCTATTATAGTTTGGTGGAGACGGTTTATACCCCATCATGATTGTCGGCTGTTTATTGACAAATTGAGGAACTGATCACCCTTAATCTCTTGTTGATAGAAGACGGGAATTATGTTGGATGGAATGGACGTGTCTTTCTGGCTTTGATAGTGTGTGCAATTAGTTGTTTGGAATTTAAGGAAATGGTTACAGATTGTTTTGTTGTGTCGATGAAGATTCTTATATCAGAGGATAAGATGGATTAGAGGTTCTGGTATGTGGTTAAGTTGAGAAGTCATTAAGAGTCCTTTTTGGTTGTTTGTTGCGATAAATCGGAATTTGGATTGTCAAGAGAAGGAATTGTGTATGGAGTACGGACAGTAGTATAGGGTTACGATTGAGAATAAGTGTTCACGTTCAGGGTTAGGTAACTGGAATGGTTTGGTTGAGTTTGACTAGAATTACAATTGTTGGAATGTTTGATAAGAGTGGTGGTTTGTTTAAGTTGTGGTTTATGTTCTTCGACATTTGAGGAGTCGTGGAAGGATCAGTACTATTGTGGAAGTGGTTGTAGTTGTATTATGTTGGATTATAGGAAGTATTATTGTTATGATTCTAGACTCGAAGTGTTTGGTAATTACAAGAATATTGATTACTGGTTTGGTCTGAAGGAATAGAGACAACGAGAATGGTTAGAATTTGTGATGAGCTATGAATTGGGCTTGGATTATCCTTTGGGGAAAAGTTATTGTTGTGACTGAGGAGTTAAGTCGGAAATTTCTATGTATGTCTATTTTAATGGTCCGAGAATTAGAGTTGTTTGAGCAGTTCAGAGGCAAGTGCCTGGTGTGTGAGATAACACAGAGGAGTGTGAGGCTGGAAATAGTAAAAGTGAACAGTGGTTTTTGGTGATTATGCGAAAGAGTTAGACTTTGGACGTGAGATTGGTAGTTTTGATGGTTACGAGTCATCAGAGTGCGCAGCGGAAGCGTGATGTGGCACATTTCGTATATGCGTGTCTGACTTGTAAGAGTTCTTAGGTTGAACATTGGAAATCTGTAGGAATGATGAGACCAATGGACGTTTCAGAATGGAAGTGTTAGGTGAAAGGTTTGAATGGTATTCTTGGACTACTAAGTAGAGGGATGTTTTGGTTATATATACATTTGGTGAATCATGGCATTGATGTAATAAGGTTGTGTGACAAGGAGGTTGGTATTCTTGTTTTGTTGATGTTGTTGAGACCTTGCCGTGTCGTGGAACGTTATGTTTTTGTTTGTGTTGTTGCCTCGTTTCCATTGTGTTGGTTCGAGTGCGAGTAGCTAATTCCTGTGTGAGGAATTAGAGGTGGGTTACTTACAGTGATGGTAACGATCTTGTTGTGTTTTGGTTCAAGAGTGAACCTGTGAGTTGGTGCTTGTGTATTCTTTGAGTAGTAAGTTGGTCGTCAAGTGCATTGTATGGGCTTTGCAGCTTGTCGTTATTGTTGTCGTTGTTATATCTGCTGCTAGCAAGGTGGTTAGTCAGTTGTGTTATTTGTGGTGTGCTTTTGGTCGGTCTATGTTTGTTGGTTAGATGCGAGGGCCGTGTTTGGAGTTGTTGGGTTTGGCTTTATTTTCGAGGACGAAAATTTCCAAGTGGGGGAGAGTTGTAACGCCCCAGTCTTGATCATTTTGTTTAATCGAGTCGATTTAATTATTTTGAATGTTAAATTATTCTATTTATGACTTTGGTGTGATAATATGCTTTTATGCTATGTTATGATGTATTATCTCGTTTGAGAGCGTTTTCGGGAATTTTGGGCTTAAGGGCATTTTGGTCATTTTATAACTATTAATGAGTTAGAGAAAATTAAAGAAGTAATTTGTAGAGGAAATATTGTGTAGACATAGAAAATAAGAGAATTGGGAGAGAAATAGAATTATGTGGTAAAAATAGAAATGAGAGAAAAAGAAAATAAAAGAAAAGAAATAGGAATAAGAGGAAGCAAATAGGAGAGAAAGAGAAAAAGCAGAAATAGAAAGAAAAAGAAGAGAAAGAAAGAGGAAGAGGGAAAAAGAGAAGAAAAGAGTGGAAATCATCAAGAACAAGAGTTAGATCATTTGGAATCCGGGTAAGGGTTTGAAACTCGATTATTCTATACATGTGTGTGATTATGTATGATTGTTGTGGTTGAAAAATTATGTTTGGTAGAGTTTTGAGTTATATGTGAGTTTTAGGTCGATTTGTGGAATCGGTGTTTTTAACGGTTAAAAATCGATAAAGATGTGTTTAGAATGATCTCTATATGTGTATGATTCATCACTATGCTTGGTTTTGCTGTTGGGAATGATCAAAGGTGGGGAAAATGAGAAATGGGGGGTTTTTGTTGATGAAGCCACGCTGCTGAGCATGGCTGTCTGGTGTGAATCGCCGGGCGAAATGCCCAGAGCGTCGGGCGGTTCGTGCTTTCGCCGAGTGAAATTGAGAGGCGAGAGAGTGTCAAGCTACTGGTTTGGTTCACGTTTTTGGGGGGTTTCCTTCGCCCCTACTTCGTCGGGCGAAGTGTAGGCGAAATTGAAGTTTCGCCGGGCGAAAAGTTCCCGTCGCCGGGCGCTTGTCTTTTTTTTGTAGTTTTCTTCTCTTTTAAAATTCATAACTCTCGAACCGTATTTTGGATTTAGGCGTTATTTATATCGTTGGAAAGCTTATAAAATGCACTTTCTTATGATGATAATTTTGAGATTGTTAGCCGATTAAAATATGTCGGGAATTTGGAATAGTGTCATTTTGTCGATTTTTGTTGTTATAATTGTGTGTAATTGGTGTGTAGTATGTAATGTGCTTTGAATATGGATATCGTATGACTGGTATGATGTTATATGATGTGAATGCATGTGCTAACATGTTATGGTGATGAATTGTGGCCGAAAGGCAAATAAATGCAATGTGTTGTATTTGATTATATATGCATGTTTATGGTTGCATATATGTGTGAAATGCATTGGTTGTCATGAGCATCATGATGTGCATTGTTGTCGCATCCTGAGTGACGGCGGTTCCGTGGGGAATCAGCTATAACATCGTGTGCCTCGAAAATATGAGGTATGAATAGCCTGAGGACTGAAAGCGATGGTTATAGACGATTGTGAGCCTCTCTTGGTGGAGGTGTGAGCGATCGGGTCGTGAGCCTCTCTCGGTGGAGGTGTGAGCGATCCATAAACACCGTGAGCCTCTCTTGGTGGAGGTGTGAGCAGTGGGGGAACATCGTATGCCCGACGGGGAGTTACAGTGATGTAACGAGCGATGGTTCCAGCAGAGTTCCTGAGTGAACTAGTGATGAGATATGAAATCTTGGAGTCGGTACCGCATATGCATTTGCATAGAGAGTCGTTGTGTCGGTCTCTTTGTATCTACATGAATTATAATTGCATTGGTTATATGTGGAAAATCATGATTTGGTTGATTATGTGCGAGACGTTGTGATATGCATTTGTGATAAATGTATTGGGCATGAATAATATGCAATTGGGGATGGAGACATTGTGTGATTGAGCTTGTGATAGCATTTGTGAATTGATGTGCATTCGTGTTAAATGCCTTGAATTATGAATGATATGTTTTGTGTGTATAAACATATGCATGATGTGTGAATATGGGATTATGTGAATATAATTTGTATATGCTTTATGTGTAGGCATGTGATAATTGTGGTGAGAAAATTTGATATGTGTATTTTTATGTTGACATATATAATTATATGCATTTATATTATGGTTGTTTTTCTCACCCTTCTGCTGTTTTATAATGCTCTATGAGGCATTGCAGATTAGAGTTGCTGGAGGTCTTTTGTGAAGCTTATGTCTTCATTCTTTTGTCGGTCGGCTCTGATATGTGACACCGGGTAGTTAGGGAGGCCGTTAGTGATTATTGTGTATTATGTATATATATCTTTGGCTTGTGCATGTATAACTTGATGTATGACCAACTTTTCATGTGATATATATATGATAATCAGATTTTAGATTTTCCGCTTTTATTCTAATTTCTGAAAAGTGGGTGTAAGGAACTGAGTTCCCTCTGAATGAATGCTACCCCACTATTGCATATCTTTATGAGCAAGTGTTGTATGTTTTGTTTCAATATAATGTGATTCTCCCTGTCTATGCCATGATAATTTAAATATACTCTGATGAAATTTTGAATTTTCTTTTACTACTTTAATAGCTTGGGGGTATAGATTGGGGGTGTTACATTAAGTGGTATCAGAGCCAGTCCGTGTCAGTTTGTGTCAGTCCTTGTTGGTCTTTGTGGTTCAGTGAGCTGTTTGTTTAACCATAGTTATTGTTATTGGAAATGAACAGAATATGGCTCGGGCTGTACAGGGTGTACTGAATGTTACGGGTAATGATGAGTTCGGGAAGAACGAACTGCCTATCTTCAAGGGAAGATATGATCCTGATGGTGCACAATTTTGGATTGAGGAGGTTGAAAGAATCTTCCATGTGATGAATTGTGCTGAAGAGAATAAGGTGAGACTGGGTACTCACATGCTGAAAGAAGAAGCAGCTGGTTGGTGGGTTAGTTTGCGCCAAGTGCTGGGAGAGGATGATGAAGAGGTTACTTGGGATTTGTTTGTCCGAGAGTTTCGGAGGAAGTACTATCCTGAAGGTGTGAAGGAAAAGAAAGAGATTGAGTTCTTGGAGTTGAAACAAGGCAATATGTCTGTTGTGGATTACACAGCAAAGTTTGTGGAACTTGTGCAGTTATATCCTCATTATGCGTAAACGACTGCTGAGTTTTCTAAGTGTGTGAAATATGAGAACGGATTGCGTCCGGAGATTAAACGGGCAATCGGTTATCAGAGGATTAGAAGGTTTTCTGATTTGGTGGACAGTTGTAGGATTTACGAGGAGGATCGTAGGGCTCGTTCTACTCTCTATAAGAGTGTGAATGACAGGAAAGGGAAACAACAGTCTCGTGGTGGTCCTTATGGCACACCAGCTGATAAGGGTAAGCAAAGGGAGAATTTTGAGAAAAAGGCAAGTGAAGGAGGAATGTCTAGTCCTCCTAGGTGTTACTTTAAGTGTTACAAGTGTGGGGAAGCAGGACACCTTCGGCTTGATTGTGAGAAGAATAAACTGAAATGTTCCAAGTGTGGAGGTTCGGGACATGTCGCTGCGGATTGTAAGAGAATTAATGTGCAGTGTTTCAACTGTGGTGAAACAGGTCATATTAGCACGGGGTGTACGAAACCGAAGAAAGCTCAGACTGGTAGGAAGGTTGTTGCATTGGTAGGAGATGGGACTACTAGTGCGGATCGTTTGACTTAAGGTACTTGTTTTATTAAGAGTACGCCTTTATTTGCTATTATTGGTAATGGAGCGACTCATTCATTTATTTCGTCTGAGTGCGCGAAGCGTTTGAATCTGTTGTGGTCTTTTTGGGATGGTAAGATGGTTATCGATATTTCTGCATAGGGGTCGGTAATTACTTCTTGGGTTTGTTTAAATTGTTCTTTGACCGTTTATGGTAAAGGATTTGTGATGGATTTGGTGTGTTTACAGTTGGAAGGATTAGAATGAGATAAGTGGGGGAGAAGCTGGTACTTCTCCAAGTTGCTTCAGGTGTGGAGCGTTGGCACAATGTGTTATGAATTGCAAGATTATAAGTGCTCTTTGGACAGTGTGGTTCCCGGTTCCGAAGGGAATGCGAAGGTAAGGTTATGTCAACTAAGGATTTGTGCCTTAAGTAGTTTTGTGTATAGGATGTAAGGAATGCTATTATAGTTTGGTGGAGACGGTTTATACCCCATCATTATTGTCGGCTGTTTATTGACAAATTGAGGAACTGATCACCCTTAATCTCTTGTTGATAGCAGACGAGAATTATGTTGGATGGAATGGACGTGTCTTTATGGCTTTGATAGTGTGTGCAATGAGTTGTTTGGAATTTAAGGAAATGGTTACAGATTGTTTTGTTGTGTCGATGAAGATTCTTATATCAGAGGATAAGATGGATTAGAGGTTCTGGTATGTGGTTAAGTTGAGAAGTCATTAAGAGTCCTTTTTGGTTGTTTGTTGCGATAAATCGGAATTTGGATTGTCAAGAGAAGGAATTGTGTATGGAGTACGGACAGTAGTATAGGGTTACGATTGAGAATAAGTGTTCACGTTCAGGATTAGGTAACTGGAATGGTTTGGTTGAGTTTGACTAGAATTACAATTGTTGGAATGTTTGATAAGAGTGGTGGTTTGTTTAAGTTGTGGTTTATGTTCTTCGACATTTGAGGAGTCGTGGAAGGATCAGTACTATTGTGGAAGTGGTTGTAGTTGTATTATGTTGGATTATAGGAAGTATTATTGTTATGATTCTAGATTCGAAGTGTTTGGTAATTACAAGAATATTGATTACTAGTTTGGTCTGAAGGAATAGAGACAACGAGAATGGTTAGAATTTGTGATGAGCTATGAATTGGGCTTGGATTATCCTTTGGGGAAAAGTTATTGTTGTGACTGAGGAGTTAAGTCAGAAATTTCTATGTATGTCTATTTTAATGGTACGAGAATTAGAGTTGTTTGAGCAGTTCAGAGGCAAGTGCCTGGTGTGTGAGATAACACAGAGGAGTGTGAGGCTGGAAATAGTAAAAGTGAACAGTGGTTTTTGGTGATTATGCGAAAGAGTTAGACTTTGGACGTGAGATTGGTAGTTTTGATGGTTACGAGTCATCAGAGTGCGCAGCGGAAGCGTGATGTGGCACATTTCGTATATGCGTGTCTGACTTGTAAGAGTTCTTAGGTTGAACATTGGAAATATGTAGGAATGATGAGACCAATGGACATTTTAGAATGGAAGTGTTAGGTGAAAGGTTTGAATGGTATTATTGGACTACTAAGTAGAGGGATGTTTTGGTTATATGTACGATTGGTGAATCGTGGCATTGATGTAATAAGGCTGTGTGACAAGGAGGTTGGTATTCTTGTTTTGTTGATGTTGTTGAGACCTTGCCGTGTCGTGGAACGTTATGTTCTTGTTTGTGTTGTTGCCTCGTTTCCATTGTGTTGGTTCGAGTGCGAGTAGCTAATTCCTGTGTGAGGAATTTGAGGTGGGTTACCTACGGTGATGGTAACGATCTTGTTGTATTTTGGTTCAAGAGTGAACCTGTGAGTTGGTGCTTGTGTATTCTTTGAGTAGTAAGTTGGTCGTCAAGTGCATTGTATGGGCTTTGCAGCTTGTCGTTGTTATATCTGCTGCTAGCAAGGTGGTTAGTCAGTTGTGTTATTTGTGGTGTGCTTTTGGTCGGTCTATGTTTGTTGGTTAGATGCGAGGGCCGTGTTTGGAGTTGTTGGGTTTGGCTTTATTTTCGAGGACGAAAATTTCCAAGTGGGGGAGAGTTGTAACGCCCCAGTCTTGATCATTTTATTTAATCGAGTCGATTTAATTATTTTGAATGTTAAATTATTCTATTTATGACTTTGGTGTGAGAATATGCTTTTATGCTATGTTATGATGTATTATCTCGTTTGAGAGCTTTTTCGGGAATTTTGGGCTTAAGGGCATTTTGGTCATTTTATAACTATTAATGAGTTAGAGAAAATTAAAGAAGTAATTTGTAGAGGAAATATTGTGTAGACATAGAAAATAAGAGAATTGGGAGAGAAATAGAATTATGTGGTAAAAATAGAAATGAGAGAAAAAGAAAATAAAAGAAAAGAAATAGGAATAAGAGGAAGGAAATAGGAGAGAAAGAGAAAAAGGAGAAATAGAAAGAAAAAGAAGAGAAAGAAAGAGGAAGAGGGAAAAAGAGAAGAAAAGAGTTGAAATCATCAAGAACAAGAGTTAGATCATTTGGAATCCGGGTAAGGGTTTGAAACTCGATTATTCTATACATGTGTGTGATTATGTATGATTGTTGTGGTTGAAAAATTATGTTTGGTAGAGTTTTGAGTTATATGTGAGTTTTAGGTCGATTTGTGGAATCGGTGTTTTTAACGGTTAAAAATCGATAAAGATGTGTTTAGAATGATCTCTATATGTGTATGATTCATCACTATGCTTGGTTTTGCTGTTGGGAATGATCAAAGGTGGGGAAAATGAGAAATGGGGGTTTTTGTTGATGAAGCCATGCTGCTGAGCATGGCTGTCTGGTGTGAATCGCCGGGCGAAATGCCCAGAGCGCCGGGCGGTTCGTGCTTTCGCCGGGAGAAATTGAGAGGCGAGAGAGTGTCAAGCTACTGGTTTGGTTCACGTTTTTTGGGGGTTTCCTTCGCCCCTACTTTGCCGGGCGAAGTGTAGGCGAAATTGAAGTTTCGCCTGGCGAAAAGTTCCCGTCGCCGGGCGCTTTTGTCTTTTTTTTTGTAGTTTTCTTTTCTTTTAAAATTCATAACTCTCGAACCGTATTTCGGATTTAGGCGTTATTTATATCGTTGGAAAGCTTATAAAATGCACTTTATTATGATGATAATTTTGAGATTGTTAGCCGATTAAAATATGTCGGGAATTTGGAATAGTGTCATTTTGTCGATTTTTGTTGTTATAATTGTGTGTAATTGGTGTGTAGTATGTAATGTGCTTTGAATATGGATATCGTATGACTGGTATGATGTTATATGATGTGAATGCATGTGCTGACATGTTGTGGTGATGAATTGTGGCCGAAAGGCAAATAAATGCAATGTGTTGTATTTGATTATATATGCATGTTTATGGTTGCATATATGTGTGAAATGCATTGGTTGTCATGAGCATCATGCTGTGCATTGTTGTCGCATCCTGAGTGACGGCGGTTCCGTGGGGAATCAGCTATAACATCGTGTGCCTCGAAAATATGAGGTATGAATAGCCTGAGGACTGAAAGCGATGGTTATAGACGATCGTGAGCCTCTCTTGGTGGAGGTGTGAGCGATCGGGTCGTGAGCCTCTCTCGGTGGAGGTGTGAGCGATCCATAAACACCGTGAGCCTCTCTTGGTGGAGGTGTGAGCAGTGGGGGAACATCGTATGCCCGACGGGGAGTTACAGTGATGTAACGAGCGATGGTTCCAGCAGAGTTCCTGAGTGAACTAGTGATGAGATATGAAATCTTGGAGTCGGTACCGCATATGCATTTGCATAGAGAGTCGTTGTGTCGGTCTCTTTGTATCTGCATGAATTATGATTGCATTGGTTATATGTGGAAAATCATGATTTGGTTGATTATGTGCGAGACGTTGTGATATGCATTTGTGATAAATGTATTGGGCATGAATAATATGCAATTGGGGATGGAGACATTGTGTGATTGAGCTTGTGATAGCATTTGTGAATTGATGTGCATTCGTGTTAAATGCCTTGAATTATGAATGATATGTTTTGTGTGTATAAACATATGCATGATGTGTGAATATGGGATTATGTGAATATAATTTGTATATGCTTTATGTGTAGGCATGTGATAATTGTGGTGAGAAAATTTGATATGTGTATTTTTATGTTGACATATATAATTATATGCATTTATATTATGGTTGTTTTTCTCACCCTTCTGCTGTTTTATAATGCTCTATGAGGCATTGCAGATTAGAGTTGCTGGAGGTCTTTTGTGAAGCTTATGTCTTCATTCTTTTGTCGGTCGGCTCTGATATGTGACACCGGGTAGTTAGGGAGGCCGTTAGTGATTATTGTGTATTATGTATATATATCTTTGGCTTGTGCATGTATAACTTGATGTATGACCAACTTTTCATGTGATATATATATGATAATCAGATTTTAGATTTTCTGCTTTTATTCTAATTTCTGAAAAATGGGTGTAAGGAACTGAGTTCCCTCTGAATGAATGCTACCCCACTGTTGCATATCTTTATGAGCAGGTGTTGTATGTTTTGTTTCAATATAATGTGATTCTCCCTGTCTATGCCATGATAATTTAAATATACTCTGATGAAATTTTGAATTTTCTTTTACTACTTTAATAGCTTGGGGGTATAGATTGGGGGTGTTACATTAAGTGGTATCAGAGCCAGTCCGTGTCAGTTTGTGTCAGTCCTTGTTGGTCTTTGTGGTTCGGTGAGCTATTTGTTTAACCATAGTTATTGTTATTGGAAATGAACAGAATATGGCTCGGGCTATGCAGGGTGTACTGAATGTTACGGGTAATGATGAGTTCGGGAAGAACGAACTGCCTATCTTCAAGGGAAGATATGATCTTGATGGTGCACAATTTTGGATTGAGGAGGTTGAAAGAATCTTCCATGTGATGAATTGTGCTGAAGAGAATAAGGTGAGACTGGGTACTCACATGCTGAAAGAAGAAGCAGCTGGTTGGTGGGTTAGTTTGCGCCAAGTGCTGGGAGAGGATGATGAAGAGGTTACTTGGGATTTGTTTGTCCGAGTGTTTCGGAGGAAGTACTATCCTGAAGGTGTGAAGGAAAAGAAAGAGATTGAGTTCTTGGAGTTGAAACAAGGCAATATGTCTGTTGTGGATTACACAGCAAAGTTTGTGGAACTTGTGCAGTTATATCCTCATTATGCGTAAACGACTGCTGAGTTTTCTAAGTGTGTGAAATATGAGAACGGATTGCGTCCGGAGATTAAACGGGAAATCGGTTATCAGAGGATTAGAAGGTTTTCTGATTTGGTGGACAGTTGTAGGATTTACGAGGAGGATCGTAGGGCTCGTTCTACTCACTATAAGAGTGTGAATGACAGGAAAGGGAAACAACAGTCTCGTGGTGGTCCTTATGGCACACCAGCTGATAAGGGTAAGCAAAGGGAGAATTTTGAGAAAAAGGCAAGTGAAGGAGGAATGTCTAGTCCTCCTAGGTGTTACTTTAAGTGTTACAAGTGTGGGGAAGCAGGACACCTTCGGCTTGATTGTGAGAAGAATAAACTGAAATGTTCCAAGTGTGGAGGTTCGGGACATGTCGCAGCGGATTGTAAGAGAATTAATGTGCAGTGTTTCAACTGTGGTGAAACAGGTCATATTAGCACGGGGTGTACGAAACCGAAGAAAGCTCAGACTGGTAGGAAGGCTGTTGCATTGGTAGGAGATGGGACTACTAGTGCGGATCGTTTGACTAAAGGTACTTGTTTTATTAAGAGTACGCCTTTATTTGCTATTATTGGTAATGGAGCGACTCATTCATTTATTTCGTCTGAGTGCGCGAAGCGTTTGAATCTGTTGTGGTCTTTTTGGGATGGTAAGATGGTTATCGATATTTCTGCATAGGGGTCGGTAATTACTTCTTGGGTTTGTTTAAATTGTTCTTTGACCGTTTATGGTAAAGGATTTGTGATGGATTTGGTGTGTTTACAGTTGGAAGGATTAGAATGAGATAAGTGGGGGAGAAGCTGGTACTTCTCCAAGTTGCTTCAGGTGTGGAGCGTTGGCACAATGTGTTATGAATTGCAAGATTATAAGTGCTCTTTGGACAGTGTGGTTCCCGGTTCCGAAGGGAATGCGAAGGTAAGGTTATGTCAACTAAGGATTTGTGCCTTAAGTAGTTTTGTGTATAGGATGTAAGGAATGCTATTATAGTTTGGTGGAGACGGTTTATACCCCATCATGATTGTCGGCTGTTTATTGACAAATTGAGGAACTGATCACCCTTAATCTCTTGTTGATAGCAGACGGGAATTATGTTGGATGGAATGGACGTGTCTTTATGGCTTTGATAGTGTGTGCAATGAGTTGTTTGCAATTTAAGGAAATGGTTACAGATTGTTTTGTTGTGTCGATGAAGATTCTTATATCAGAGGATAAGATGGATTAGAGGTTCTGGTATGTGGTTAAGTTGAGAAGTCATTAAGAGTCCTTTTTGGTTGTTTGTTGCGATAAATCGGAATTTGGATTGTCAAGAGAAGGAATTGTGTATGGAGTACGGACAGTAGTATAGGGTTACGATTGAGAATAAGTGTTCACGTTCAGGATTAGGTAACTGGAATGGTTTGGTTGAGTTTGACTAGAATTACAATTGTTGGAATGTTTGATAAGAGTGATGGTTTGTTTAAGTTGTGGTTTATGTTCTTCGACATTTGAGGAGTCGTGGAAGGATCAGTACTATTGTGGAAGTGGTTGTAGTTGTATTATATTGGATTATAGGAAGTATTATTGTTATGATTCTAGATTCGAAGGGTTTGGTAATTACAAGAATATTGATTACTGGTTTGGTCTGAAGGAATAGAGGCAACGAGAATGGTTAGAATTTGTGATGAGCTATGAATTGGGCTTGGATTATCCTTTGGGGAAAAGTTATTGTTGTGACTGAGGAGTTAAGTCGGAAATTTCTATGTATGTCTATTTTAATGGTCCGAGAATTAGAGTTGTTTGAGGAGTTCAGAGGCAAGTGCCTGGTGTGTGAGATAACACAGAGGAGTGTGAGGCTGGAAATAGTAAAAGTGAACAGTGGTTTTTGGTGATTATGCGAAAGAGTTAGACTTTGGACGTGAGATTGGTAGTTTTGATGGTTACGAGTCATCAGAGTGCGCAGTGGAAGTGTGATGTGGCACATTTCGTATATGCGTGTCTGACTTGTAAGAGTTCTTAGGTTGAACATTGGAAATCTGTAGGAATGATGAGACCAATGGACATTTTAGAATGGAAGTGTTAGGTGAAAGGTTTGAATGGTATTCTTGGACTACTAAGTAGAGGGATGTTTTGGTTATATGTACGATTGGTGAATCGTGGCATTGATGTAATAAGGCTGTGTGACAAGGAGGTTGGTATTCTTGTTTTGTTGATGTTGTTGAGACCTTGCCGTGTCGTGGAACGTTATGTTCTTGTTTGTGTTGTTGCCTCGTTTCCATTGTGTTGGTTCGAGTGCGAGTAGCTAATTCCTGTGTGAGGAATTTGAGGTGGGTTACCTACGGTGATGGTAACGATCTTGTTGTATTTTGGTTCAAGAGTGAACCTGTGAGTTGGTGCTTGTGTATTCTTTGAGTAGTAAGTTGGTCGTCAAGTGCATTGTATGGGCTTTGCAGCTTGTCGTTATTGTTGTCGTTGTTATATCTGCTGCTAGCAAGGTGGTTAGTCAGTTGTGTTATTTGTGGTGTGTTTTTGGTCGGTCTATGTTTGTTGGTTAGATGCGAGGGCCGTGTTTGGAGTTGTTGGGTTTGGCTTTATTTTCGAGGACGAAAATTTCCAAGTGGGGGAGAGTTGTAACGCCCCAGTCTTGATCATTTTATTTAATCGAGTCGATTTAATTATTTTGAATGTTAAATTATTCTATTTATGACTTTGGTGTGAGAATATGCTTTTATGCTATGTTATGATGTATTATCTCGTTTGAGAGCTTTTTCGGGAATTTTGGGCTTAAGGGCATTTTGGTCATTTTATAACTATTAATGAGTTAGAGAAAATTAAAGAAGTAATTTGTAGAGGAAATATTGTGTAGACATAGAAAATAAGAGAATTGGGAGAGAAATAGAATTATGTGGTAAAAATAGAAATGAGAGAAAAAGAAAATAAAAGAAAAGAAATAGGAATAAGAGGAAGGAAATAGGAGAGAAAGAGAAAAAGGAGAAATAGAAAGAAAAAGAAGAGAAAGAAAGAGGAAGAGGGAAAAAGAGAAGAAAAGAGTGGAAATCATCAAGAACAAGAGTTAGATCATTTGGAATCCGGGTAAGGGTTTGAAACTCGATTATTCTATACATGTGTGTGATTATGTATGATTGTTGTGGTTGAAAAATTATGTTTGGTAGAGTTTTGAGTTATATGTGAGTTTTAGGTCGATTTGTGGAATCGGTGTTTTTAACGGTTAAAAATCGATAAAGATGTGTTTAGAATGATCTCTATATGTGTATGATTCATCACTATGCTTGGTTTTGCTGTTGGGAATGATCAAAGGTGGGGAAAATGAGAAATGGGGGTTTTTGTTGATGAAGCCACGCTGCTGAGCATGGCTGTCTGGTGTGAATCGCCGGGCGAAATGCCCAGAGCGTCGGGCGGTTCGTGCTTTCGCCGGGCGAAATTGAGAGGCGAGAGAGTGTCAAGCTACTGGTTTGGTTCACGTTTTTTGGGGGTTTCCTTCGCCCCTACTTTGCCGGGCGAAGTGTAGGCGAAATTGAAGTTTCGCCGGCCGAAAAGTTCCCGTCGCCGGGCGCTTTTGTCTTTTTTTTTGTAGTTTTCTTTTCTTTTAAAATTCATAACTCTCGAACCGTATTTCGGATTTAGGCGTTATTTATATCGTTGGAAAGCTTATAAAATGCACTTTATTATGATGATAATTTTGAGATTGTTAGCCGATTAAAATATGTCGGGAATTTGGAATAGTGTCATTTTGTCGATTTTTGTTGTTATAATTGTGTGTAATTGGTGTGTAGTATGTAATGTGCTTTGAATATGGATATCGTATGACTGGTATGATGTTATATGATGTGAATGCATGTGCTGACATGTTGTGGTGATGAATTGTGGCCGAAAGGCAAATAAATGCAATGTGTTGTATTTGATTATATATGCATGTTTATGGTTGCATATATGTGTGAAATGCATTGGTTGTCATGAGCATCATGATGTGCATTGTTGTCGCATCCTGAGTGACGGCGGTTCCGTGGGGAATCAGCTATAACATCGTGTGCCTCGAAAATATGAGGTATGAATAGCCTGAGGACTGAAAGCGATGGTTATAGACGATCGTGACCTCTCTTGGTGGAGGTGTGAGCGATCGGGTCGTGAGCCTCTCTCGGTGGAGGTGTGAGCGATCCATAAACATCGTGAGCCTCTCTTGGTGGAGGTGTGAGCAGTGGGGGAACATCATATGCCCGACGGGGAGTTACAGTGATGTAACGAGCGATGGTTCCAGCAGAGTTCCTGAGTGAACTAGTGATGAGATATGAAATCTTGGAGTCGGTACCGCATATGCATTTGCATAGAGAGTCGTTGTGTCGGTCTCTTTGCATCTGCATGAAATATGATTGCATTGGTTATATGTGGAAAATCATGATTTGGTTGATTATGTGCGAGACGTTGTGATATGCATTTGTGATAAATGTATTGGGCATGAATAATATGCAATTGGGGATGGAGACATTGTGTGATTGAGCTTGTGATAGCATTTGTGAATTGATGTGCATTCGTGTTAAATGCCTTGAATTATGAATGATATGTTTTGTGTGTATAAACATATGCATGATGTGTGAATATGGGATTATGTGAATATAATCTGTATATGCTTTATGTGTAGGCATGTGATAATTGTGGTGAGAAAATTTGATAAATGTATTTTTATGTTGACATATATAATTATATGCATTTATATTATGGTTGTTTTTCTCACCCTTCAGCTGTTTTATAATGCTCTATGAGGCATTGCAGATTAGAGTTGCTGGAGGTCTTTTGTGAAGCTTATGTCTTCATTCTTTTGTCGGTCGGCTCTGATATGTGACACCGGGTAGTTAGGGAGGCCGTTAGTGATTATTGTGTATTATGTATATATATCTTTGGCTTGTGCATGTATAACTTGATGTATGACCAACTTTTCATGTGATATATATATGATAATCAGATTTTAGATTTTCCGCTTTTATTCTAATTTCTGAAAAGTGGGTGTAAGGAGCTGAGTTCCCTCTGAATGAATGCTACCCCACTGCTGCATATCTTTATGAGCAGGTGTTGTATGTTTTGTTTCAATATAATGTGATTCTCCCTGTCTATGCCATGATAATTTAAATATACTCTGATGAAATTTTGAATTTTCTTTTACTACTTTAATAGCTTGGGGGTATAGATTGGGGGTATTACACCTGGTCGTGTAGTACTTCATCTTCAGGTGGACTGTAGATGGAACAATTGTTCGTTCGGCCAGGGTTAATCTCCATAGAATGCACTGGT
This sequence comes from Lathyrus tuberosus, assembly GCA_022829125.1. Classification (NCBI taxonomy): domain Eukaryota; kingdom Viridiplantae; phylum Streptophyta; class Magnoliopsida; order Fabales; family Fabaceae; genus Lathyrus; species Lathyrus tuberosus. The sequence goes on from JALAZF010000103.1 coordinate 8,429,511, forward strand.
ATAGAGAGGGGCACTCTATCACCAAGAAGCGGACCTTGACCTGTCGGCCAGTCTCCTCGTTCCCAAAGGTGACCAGTAGCTCGACGTAGCCCCACGGTCTTGTGGTAGTGTCGTTGAAGCCTTGCAAGTCAGAGCCGACATATGGGGTCAGATGCGTCTCGTCGAGCTGGAGGGTGGTGAACAAGTGGGCATGCATTATGTCCACTGAGCTACCCTAGTCGACTAGGATGCGGCGGACATCGAAGTTTGTCATCTATACCCTGATCAGTAGAGGGATGTTGGAATTAGGGGCGCCACCCGGTAACTCTTTGAGGTAGAAGGTAATGGGGTTTGATCTCCCTTGGACCTTGTCGAAGGTGGAGTTCTGTGATGAGCTCGCCTCTATCAGCTCGTCAAACTTTTGCTTCACCGACCCCATGGAGACCTTGTTGAACCCTCCGTCGGATATGACCATGGCGGCGGGGAAGCTTTCCCATGGACTACGAGCGGACACTGGCGTATTGGGCTCGTAGGGAAGGCAGAAGTCCTTTGGCCGGGAGACGCACATAGCGACTTGCAGCCTGTTGTCGCCGGAGGACGGGGTCGCCTCCTCGGCACTCTTTGTCTCGCAGGCCTCCTGTCGAGGGGCTTCGCTCTTCCTGGTGTACTGATTCAGGTGCCTTTCCTTGATTAATATTTTGATGACATCCTTGAGATGGATGCAAACTTTCGTGATATGCTCGTGGCTCCTGTGGAACCGACAATACTTGGACTTGTCGATGTTGGATTTAGGGGGTGTCGGCTTCAAGAAGCAAACATCGCCTCGTTGGAACTCCGAGTTGATGCACTCGGCCAGAATGCGCTCGCGGGGAGCTGTGCGTAGCGTATAGTCGGTGAAGCGGCCTGCTGGTCCCCCTTTGCTCCCGGAAGTCCCGGGGCCGATCATCTATTCTTTTATCCCAGCCTCTTCGGGGAGCAGCAGAATCTTCATGCTGGGAGTTCCTGGCACGCTCCTTGTTCAGCGAGTCGCAGGCGCAGTTGGCAACCTCCTTCTCCTCGTACTGGATGTAGGCTTGGGCCTTGTGAAGGAGCACATCTAGCGTGTTGGACCTTTTGATGCCGACTGCCTTGGCGAACTCAGTTCAAGATCACAGTCCTCGTTCAATCAGATATCTCTTCATGTCATCCGAGGTAGATACCTGGACAGCTTCTTGGTTGAATCTCTCTATGTAGTCCCGAAGAGATTCTTCCTTCCCCTGAATGATGTCCTCCAGGGATGCTTCCGTCTTTGAGTGGCGTCGGGAAGCGGTGAAGTGCCTGGAGAACTGTCTCTTCAGCTCTCTCCAAGATGTGATGAACTCGGGCTCGAGGCTCTTATACCACGCCATTACGCCCTTCCTCAGGGTCGTGGGAAAGAGCCTACACATTATGGCCCCCAGACATTCCGGTAGTCGACCATCGCATCGATGCTTTCAATGTGGTCGTTCGGGTCGGTCGTACCATCGTAGGTGGCCAGGGTCAGGGGCTTCTCCATCCCGATGGGCAGGAGAGTTTCCATGACGGCCTTGGACAAGGGAACGCGGGGATCGACTTCTTCGCTCCTGATGGGTGAATGTGACGAGGATTGGTCGTACCGAGGGCTCCTGCCTCGGCGGGGAGGGCTCCTTGGTCGACTCTTCGATTTCTCCACATACTTGTCAACTTTGTTTCTCTTATGAGCTGGGGAGCGTCGCTCCTTCCGGGGAGGAGAGAGGTCATGCTTCTGGGTGGCCATGGACTGAGGCCATTCCAATCACAGACGAAGCCCAGGTTGTCGCGGAGATGGACTCCAGGACTGATCATGTTTTAGCCTCCGTGGGAGAGGGGAAAGATAGTTTTCTCGTCGTCGCGGGGAAGGACTGCGAGAAACGGGGCAACAATGTCTCCACGGGGGAGAGCGTGATTGTCGCTCCTTCTCCAACATCCCGATCCATTTGTTATGTTAGAAGATCATTAGGTTAGTCTGATTAATCGCAGCGAACAGAGCCACCATGGTTGGGTCGGCGTTGGGAGGGAGAGGTGGTATGCCCATCCATAGCGTCGCCTTCCTCGACGTGAACGGTCACGTTGGGATCGTGATCTTTGCTGTTGGTGAGAGTTGTGAAGGCGGTTTCATGGATGTTGTTGTCAGTGCGTGGGCTGGCCATGATCAACGGAAATTGAGGTATGCTTTGGTTCTTAAATTTCAATGGAAGAAAGAACGGGGAAGCAAAGGTTCCCACAGACGGCGCCATTGATCTTACCAGATCAGAAAAGGATCAACAGCCAGTAACACGTCGTGAGCTCCTAATTCGACGGTGGTGGAGAAGAGGAGGGGGTGTACCTGCAAGGCAATCCGATGCTAAATTCAGCTTCAGCTAGAGGGTATTTTTAGTGATACCCCAGTGCTGGGCCAACTGTTGCTTTGCATTGGGTTGGATCACAAGGCCCAATATGAGTAACTTCCAGGGTCTACATGGCGTAGAGAAGATCAGCACGTGGTCTTTGCCCTGGGTCAACTGCCCCGTGCTCTTCGGAAGGTGGTTGACCTGTTCTTATGGACACGGGTAGTTGCCTGATGACGCATCCCCGCGTGAAGGGCACATGGAGACCGTGGGGGAGACACGTGGACGCTCCCCGTGTGACTTGATGAGTTGGGCCCTCCCCGATGGGGAAGATGGGTTGGGCCGTGCCCGACAGTCGGCCAGCCTCTGGCCCAGTCCAGAAGACAACCCTTGATGAAACACACACTTTCGACAACACTTTGGCTAAATGTTGCATTATTTCGCCTACAACAACACTTTTCAAATGTTGCACTATTGCGCCTACAACAACACTTTTACCAAATGTTGCAATGTTTCGCCTACAACATTAGTTTCAAAGGTTGTACTATTTCACATTCTGCAACACTTCTTGAAGTGTTTCCTATTTCTGAATTCAAACCTACTGCAACACTTCACAAGTGCTGCCTATTTCTAAATTCAAACCTATTGCAACACTTCACAAGTGTTGCTTATTTGTGAATTCAAAAATTAATCTTCAGTTGAATATTTTCTTTTCATTTTGGAACATAATCAATATTATTAATTGTTAATAATTTACAACAATCCCCCACTTGTTCTAATAATGACAAGACCAATTTCAGAAAAAGAGAGGAAAATAATGTTAATACAGTTAAGTATCTTTCGATTTGAACTTGACCTTAGTAAGGATAATGCAAAGTCTAATTGGAATGTTTAGTAGCAATGCTTTGAACTGTTATCCCTTATAATTAAACCGACGTTATCTTATATGCACTCTTTAGTGGTTCTTCGCCTACATATCTCGCCTAGCACTATTTATGGCCATGTACTTTTCCTGTTTTCTTGCATTTTTCTTGAGAGGAACTTCAACTCTCACTTTGAGATGACAATATCTCGAAATTCATATAGGTGAGTTCATTTTGTATCTATTCTTGTGATACATATCCCCGATATAGAAATTCATTAAGAGTTTGAAAAAAGTCAACCCTCAATATGTAATAGTCAACATTGTTACAGAATGTTCTAGAAACATCCAAATCAACGACTTGTTGTTACCCATTGAATCTTAGGTTAACGTTCATATCCACCATTAGTTGTTTAGAGTTCTTAGTAAAAAACATGAAAAGAGAGATTGAGAGAGAGAGAGAGAGAGTGTGTGTGTGTGTGTGTGTGTGTGTGTGTGTGTGTATGTGTGTGTGTGTGTGTGTGTGAGAGAGAGAGAGAGAGAGAGAAAGAGTCATTATTAGAATTGCTATTGCTCTCATTACTCCTAAATGCTTAAATCTATAATTAATGGCACTGTCTAATCATCCCCTAACATTTAAAATCCTTACGCCTTACCGCTCTCATATAAATCCTAACCATCGCCATTAAAAAAATAAAGGGAATGAAAAAGTGGCAGATTCATACTTGTAATCGAGTTTGAGATCTTAAGTTTGGAAAAGCTGGAAAACATGTGTGTTATGAGCTTGAAGAACTCTGAGAGAATGGAAGGACATTTGAAAGAAGAAGATACGTAAAAAAGTTAATGGTAAGAACTGAACCCCTTTTTATAAGGAGTTGAAGTCCAACCTTAGAGGTAATCATCAACCTCTTACAAGGACCTCCAACAATTGAAAAAGATTCCCCACATCATAGACACATGTGAAACATTAAGGCCAATTTATTTTCCCAATGCTAAGTCAACATTGATCACATTTAATGTTTCACATGCATTTATCTCATTCACAACTAGAGGCTTACCCTAGGCCATACTTGAGGGACTCGTCACAAGAATACATAAGGGAGTCATCCCTGGCCATACTTGAGGAACTGGCCCCGAGTATGCCTAAGGGAGTCGTCCCGACCAAGCTTGAGGGAGTCGTCCAAACGAGAGAAGGCGATTAAGCTAAATCACTTTTCCCTTTACAAGCCCTCGTGCTTGAGCAATTATGTACTAGTATATTTGTAAAGGGATAACATGAGGCATTATAAGAGTTTCCTAAGGACATGTGACACATTATGTCGCCCTAACAAGCTTTCTAGTCGTCCATTTATTGAAACAAGCACCCTTTATTTGGTTATGTCTCTCATTGTCTTTATCACCTAAGCCACTTATGGAAAAGAGGGGAATGACGCGTCCCTACCTATTGATGGTACGAGAATGGAAGTCAAAGAGGACAACCACATTCTCTAGGATAATAGGGGGTGAGTAACTATCCATTTCTCACACTCTTGAGAGAAAAATGTGTTGTTATTGATTTCTTAGAGCCTAAGATCCAGGTCCAAGAGGTTCCTATAAATACCTCAACCAAAAGGCTAAGAAGAAAATTCAATTAACTAAACAATCACTCATATATATAGATTCTCACCATTACAACAACCCTAAAACCCTACACAACTAAGAGTTGTCACTCATTGTACTTTTAACAAGCAGACAAATTTTTCATAAAATAAGTTTTAAAAGTAAAAATAAAAAATCACTTTGTAAAAATTAAGGGAATTTCTTAATGCACCCTATATGTTACTTAGGCACCACGTGAAAATTCTTAATACCCCAAGATTCCAGAAATGCATCTCCGGACGCACCGAATTCTGAGTTAATGCTAAAATATTTCAAAGATGCATCTTCAAACATATTATGGAGATGCATCTCCAGAATGAATTGGAGATTATATCGCGCCATAACCCTTTTTCTTCCTCATTTCTGAAAAATCTCCAAACTCTCTCAAATATTTTTCCATCACCAAGTCCAAAATCAAACAACAAAGCTCAAAGGATCATCAATCAGCATCAGGAACATCATCCAACACTGATGCAAAGTGAAAAATCATATAATTTTGTGTTTTTTGAGTTTTTGTGTGAATGAGTAGAAAATGATGATTTATGTATCAAATTTGTAGGAAATACAAGAATGTTATTTTATACATGCTATAAAACTAATTTGTTTGTTGAAAATCATGAGCAAACCATTTATTCTGAGGTTTGCATTTCTCCATTCCTCCATTAATGAATTGAAGAGTTGTAGAAAATTCAGGCGCTAGAGGTACCCGAGTCACCGGTGGTACCGGAGGCACTACTGCCACCTCCGACGCATGATGTTGGTGAGCCAGTGCCACCTCTTATTGCTGATACTGTTGATGCTGCTAAGCCAACACCACCACCTATTGTCGATGGTGTTGAGCCAATGCCACTTCCTAATGGTGAGGCTGTTGAGGATGCTGAGCTAGAGGCATTTGGAGGAGGCCTTGTAGAGTTGTCACTACTTCCTCTATACCTAAACCATACTGCCAGACATATCTGGGATGGAGAGGTAACATTAGTTGGATTAATTCCTTTAATTTACAAGTTAGTCGCCACGTGAAAAATACTTAATGCCTCCAGATTCCGGAGATGCATCTCCGGACGCACCAAATTCTGAGTGAATGCTAAAATATTTCATCGATGCATCTTCAAACATATTATGGAGATGCATCTCCATAATGAATTGGAGATTATATCACGCCATAACATTTCTTCTTCCTCATTTCTAAAAATTCTCCAAATTCTCTCAAATATTTTTCCATCACCGTGTCCAAAATCAAACAACAAAACTCAAAGGATCATCAATCAACATCAGGAACATCATCCAACACTGATGCAAAGTGAAAAATTATATAAGTTTGAGTTTTTTGAGTTTTTGTGTGAATGATTAGAAAATAATGATTTAGGTATCAAATTTGTAGGAAATACAAGAATGTTATTTTATACATGCTATAAAACTAATTTGTTTGTTGAAAATCATGATCAAACCATTTATTTTGAGGTTTACATTTCTTCATTTCCTCCATTAATGAATTGAAGAGTTGTAGAAAATTCAGGCGCCATAGGTACCCGAGTCATCGGTGGTACCTGAGGCACCACAGCCACCTCCGACGCATGATGTTGCTAAGCTAGTGCCACCTCCTATTGTTGATAATGCTAATACTACTAAGCCAGCACCACCTCCTACTGTAGATGATGTTGAGCCAATGCCAACTCCTGATGGTGAGGCTATTGAGGATGCTGAGCCAGAGGCATTTAGAGGAGGCCTTGTAGAGTTGTCATTATTGCCTCTATACCAAAACCATACTGTCAGACATATATGAGATGGAGAGGTAGCATTAGTTGGATTCATTCCTTTAATTTACATTTATTTTAATTTTCAATTTTCTAAAATTGGTTTATTTTGCTGCATGAATGTGATCCGCTAAAGATTATTAACCACGGGCCGAAGATTACTAGTTTGCCTCAACCGAATAAGGAGTGGTTTCAGACAGCTTTGTCCCTATCTGAGATGAAGGACTTGTGCATGACTGATTATATTACGGTCAACCATGGGATGCTTAATACATTTATGGAGAGATGGTACACCGAGACTTCCTCATTTCATCTCTCACTTGGTGAGATGTCTATCACACTCGATGATGTGTCTTGTTTGCTACATCTTTCGATCAGGGGAAACTTCTAGATCATAAGAGGATTAGAAAAGACGAGGCACTCAAGATTATAGTAGACTATCTGGGAGTTGACCCAAAGGCTGAGATGGCAGAGATGGATAGAACCATGAGGGCTCATGCTAGGTTTGAATTCTTGAAAAAGGTATACACGAATAAGATCGTTAGAGCATAGCAGGCTGTACGGGATGATGAGTAGACAGGGCTCCATAAAGCATATACTATGAGAGCATACCTACTATATTTGGTTGGCACCACGATTTTTAGGGACAAGAGTGCCACTTATACAGATGTCCTCTACCTACGGTACTTTGAGTACTTCGAGCGGATCCATGAATACAACTAGGGGGCGCTTGTTTGGTCTACCTATACTCGAAGCTATAAGAGGGCTGTATGTGGAAGACGAAGTACTGAGACTAATATTTATTTGTCTTTTACTATTTCTGTGTCATTTTCATTTCATCTTTGCAACGCCATTATTGATGATTCGCGTGTTCCAAACTTTTCAGACTTGGATCCTCCATCACTTCCTACGCATCTCCGGCTAGGTGAGTGTACCGACTTACACTGAGGACATGCCACGTGCTACTGCATTTTCCTCGCTCAGAGGGAACCAGGCGACAAAGTTGTTCAGAGTGTATGTCAACCTCTCGGTTGCCGAGGATATGCACTTCAACAGCTATGTGGATCACCGTAAGACGCGGTTATTTGACGAGATAGAGCTATACTCAGGATGGTTGGCCTGTGGATCACATCTCACTACTCCTCATCTACCAGAGCACGTCATGTAGAAGTTTGGCTACAGTCATACCATTCCTAGACACCTTGTTGTCTCTTCTCCTCCTACTTTGACACATAGACAGATGGATGACATGTTTGATGATTATGAGATTCGTCTGGTATTGGAGGAGGCACGAAGTACCATAGCTAAGACCGATTGAAGCTACGTCGACAGGTACATCTGGTGGTTCTTCAGGGTGTCACATTCGTATATGGTGTTGGATTCTGTAGGAGATCCACGAGGCCAGCTCATTTGGAAATACTAGAAAAGGACCAGGCACAATTAGATCATGTTGAGGATGCATTACCTAGATGTCATCTCATAGAGGAGGTTGCACAGGGAGGCATTGACAGAGGTATCTTCCTTGACGGGTCTGATGTGAGGCAGGTCCTAGATGTCATCATGATGGAGGCATGAGGGAATTTAATGTACCAGAGATAATGCCGGGGGGAGGGGGAGTTGATGGTCGAAGCCCGAGGATCCAGAGAAGACAAATGAGGTAGAGGAAGCAGAGGAGATGTAGTCCGACATACAAAGTAGTGCAGTAGTATATAGTAGTTGTAATTTATATTCATTATGGATTGTATTTTATTTTCACCTCATGCTACTTTATCGTTGATTTCGACCTAAACATATACTTGCAACAAAAGGAAAAAACTCGAAAATATATCAAATATCAAGCAAGTGTATAATATTCGGTACTGATCTTACCGAGATTAGAAGTTCAATCAGCGGCCAGCAACACGTCGTGGACTCCAAGTTCGCCGATGAAGGAGAAGATGAGGGGGTGTAACTACAAGACACTCAGATGCCAAAGTGAGGTTCAAAGTGAAAGAGAGAGCAAGTACATGGTAAGCAAGAATGAGTTTAGAATACCTGACCCTCCTGCAGTGGATGGTATTTATAATGTGCCCCCAGCGCTGGGCCAATGGTCATCTATTATGGGTTGGATCATTAGGCCCACTACGGATGACTTTCAAGATCCTACGTGGGAGTTGGGAAAACCAGCATGTGGTCTTCATCCTGGGTCAACTGCCCCGCGAAAGACGAGTTCAGTTGGTGATATGTCCCAGCGTGGGGAGCACGTGGAGAACGTGGGAAGGACGTGTGAGGAACGTTACCTCCCACGGTGATGGCAAATTGGGCCTTTGTGTTGGGCCCTCCCTGACGCCGAGCTAGGTTGGGTCATGCCCGACGATGGGCCAGCCCTAGGCCCAATACAAAACAGGAGCCCCCCAAGTCGTTGCTCCGAAGCAGAGGAGTAATGAGTTATAGTCAATTCTTATGTCGAAGAGGGACAACGAGAATCTACACGGGGGAACCTCTACTCGGGTACATGGTTGTGAACTCGCGGAGCTACGCTCGCGAGAAAGCCTGGAAGTTACTCCTTGGGCCCGACAACAAGGAAGATTTTCAGCGAGACGCTGTCTGCGAGGTTCTCTTGAGGTCAGGTGCTCGCGAGGTTGTTATCTGTGTTCGAAAACATAACTTGTTTCAAACCTTCGCCCGAGGAAGTGTTCACGACACAATGTGGAAGTCTAGCATTGTGCTCGACGTCTTGGACTCTATCATGTTGACAAGACTTGGAACAAAGGACTCTGGGCCATGCGAAGGAAGTGGAAGGAGCAGACACGTCATTTCCTTGAGCCATGTGATGGGGCTTGAAAGGACAGGTGTGACGTCTCTTTGATCCACGTGTCAGAGGTAACAAATGCCTTTGACGACCTATGAATAGGGGTACTCGAGGGTCTAGGTGACACTTCATTTCCCGTGCTAGCTGATATAAGTTTGCGAAGAGGGGATTCATTTTTTACGCTCACAGTACGAAAGATCTTCAAGAATTTCTCAAGTTTTCTGCTCTCTCCCGCATTTGTTTGCCACTGCCATTGCCGCTGTCAGCTCTTCTTCTGCCACCGTAGATTTCCAGAATCCCCTACCACCAAGTAAGTTTCTGCTACCTTTTCCAGTTTGTATGATAGTGGTTAGTCTTAGCCTGTAGCTTTAGGAATACATGTTCTCTAACGCTCATGAACTTCGCGATGAAGTTATGCATTTTTCGGCACTTCTATGAATTTTTTGGTGGCGTTCTTGAATTTCCGACGAACTTCATGAGTTTCTGATGAAGTTTCCGATGAAGATTCCGGGGAACTCATAAAGTTCCCAATGAAGATTCTGGGTAGCTCATGAAGATTTCGGGGAACTCATAAAGTTCCCGATGAAGATTCCGGGGAGCTCATGAAGATTATGGGGAACTCATGAAGTTCTCGATGAAGTTTCTGGGGAACTCATGAAGTTCCCGATGAAGATTCCGGGGAACTCATGAAGATTCTGAGGAACTCATGAAGTTCTCGATGAAGCTCATGAGGCTTTCGCGTCTTTGCTGGTCTTGATGCTGGGAAAACTTTCTCCTCGCGGGAGTATAGAAATTCTCGTGTCGAAGGGTTTCCTCCCCACGAGGGTTCTGATGACAGGACCTCGCGTCAAGGAGGCTCTCCCCGTTGAAGTATGAGGGTTTCGGTAAGGTTTTGTGTCGAGGAGCGGATCCTGCGGCTTCCGTGCTCACCATTCAAACAAAGAGCTTTTGGTCGAGAGTATGCCCACGCGTCCCTCCCCGCCCTTTCACTTGATCTACAGTGGATGGGTGGATTTGATCTTAACGTCGAATTCATAGTTTTCCTCTACTTTTCAGGTTAAATAGCTCGACAAAACGAGGACATTAGTCTGGTCGACATAAATGCCGAAACCATCGTGGTTGACGCGAAGGCTGAACCCAGCTTGGATTGGGTCGGGCAAGAGCCCCAGGAAATTATCTCGCGTTTCACCTTTGATGATTCAGATGCTTATACTTTCATCGAGGACATAGAAGAAGGAGCCTTCGCGAACTGGGAGACGTACAAGCCTAAAAAACAGACCAGATATGCTTGACATATGAAGGGAAGCGCTTCCCTATGTACGAGTTTGGATGGAGATTTTTTAATGGTTGGAGTTGACACCCTCTCAGCTTCACCCGAACGTGACCGCATTTGTGCGGGCGTTCGAGCTCGTGTGCCAACACCTTCATATTGGCGCCACACTCCCATTGTTCTTCCGTGTTTTCCACCTTCAACGGCAGAGGGTCCATTTTGGCAATCTGTCTGGGCCTTCAAGTACAGATACTATCCCATGGAGTCTGTGTCAGAGACCGCAGTCGACTCTGTGTTTGAACGTGTGGTCGAGCTCAAGGACGGGCGGGAGGTGGTGAAGCTAGAAGCAATGTTCCCCCTCGAATGGCAGAGGGTCCATTTCGACAAGGGGACGGATCACTACATCATGAAGCCCAATGTGATAGGCGTTGAGGACTAACTTGCATATGAGAAGCTCGTGGCATTCGTTAACAGCTTCGTCCCTGCCAAGTGTGTGAACAAGGATGGGAGCTTCATCCTTAACGAGGAGGGGGAGGTCATTTATGAGGCTTAGATAATTAATACCAAGGCTCTCCTCAAGTGTGGCTCCGTTGGGGAAGCCTTAAGGCTTTTAGGTAGCGAATGTGTTCTCGACCTGTGTGTCCGCTTATCCTTTGTTATATTAACCTGTGCTCTTTCCTTTGTTGGAGGTCAAATGTCGAGCCTTTAGGAGCGTATGCTCAAGATCGCGGCGGCCAAGGGTACGGAGAAGGCCCCTAAGGGTCGCGTTTTTGAAATCCAAAAGCAGTCGAAGCTGGACCACATCGTTGGCAGCTCCTCCTCTTCCCCCAGGGCATCCAATCTCTTACTTCTCAAGAGGATCCCTCCAAGAAGAGGCGGCGTGAAGCAGACCCCGTGACCGTCAATCTCACTGAGGGGTTTGTCGGGGAGAAGTTTGTGATACCCCCATGTTATATTCATAGGGGGCTCTTTGGTGGGGACAATTTCCTGGTTATGCTCGAATCAGACTCCAAGGCAATCATGGTCGTCGACAAACTGGCCAGGAGAAAAATGATGTTTGAGGACACGACTGCTGTGATGAGGGTTCTAGAGACTGCCCTGGCCCTCAACGACGAGGATACCTGCCCCTTTGCCGAGCTGAGGAGGGTGCAGGCTGCGAAGGAGACTCTTGAGGCAAAGAAGACCAAGCTGGAGAACGACTTCCTTGACTACCGGGCGAAGTATGAGATCTAGGTCGAGCTTTAACTTGAGACGGGTGAGATGCGGGAGAAGCTGACTAAGGCAGCTAAGGAGAACAAACTCCTACGGGCAAGGGTCACCGAGTTGGAGATTTCCGTGACGCCCATCAAAGACGAGACCGACGAGGATAAAGCCTTGTCGACTCGGGGTGAGTTATTTTCCCGGATCTGGTAGCTCGAGCAGGACTGCTTGGGTACTCTCGAGCTAGGATTCAACAGTGCGGTGGAGCAACTCCAAGTCGCCAATCCTGGGATTCAGTTCGTCACTGATGGGATCGGGCCTTTTCATCAGGTGGTCGACAGTCAGATAGTCGCACCAACGAGTCTTGGCAGCAGTACTGACCATGCCGATAGGGAGTATCAGCCCGGGGAGGAAGAAGACGTTTAGCTTTAATTTTGTAGCAGTTTGGCTTGTGCACCATATTTTTGTATTTCGATTTGGTATCTGTACGGCCTGCGTGCCAAAGTTTGTTATATTAGAATATTGGGCCTTGCCCGTTTGTTATACTTGAATATTCGATTCGAAATCCAAATATAACTACCTTTTTGCCATGTTTGTATGCCATTGTATGTTTTGCTTGTCGATTACTTATCTTCCTCGTCGATATGTATGTTTGTAGCATTGTTTTTACTAAGTGTCTAGGGGCCCTTGCTCGATAGAGTTGGTGCTCGTCTGTGTAGGGAACTGGTCGAGTGATCGGAGTTGGATTCCGATAGACAACGGAGCTAAGATCTCGATTGAGGTCTTTGCTTCGCAGCATGAACTTTCCATCGCGAGCTGGGTGTTTTGCCTTATTGGTACGACAATAGCAGAGCTCGATTGAGGTGTCCCTGTCGGATCAAGACTCTGCTCGCACAAAAGAGTGGGATCTGGCCTTTTCGTTTCAAGTTTGGGAAGTCGTGCTTGTACCTTAGCATTCCTCTATGGTCGGGACGTACTTCGTTGTTGTCGAACCAAGTATGTTGACTATGATGTCTAGCTGTAATATTGTTTGAGGTTTTCAGTATTCCATGGTCGAACAAGTTCCTCCCCGTGCAGGATTTTGAGGTAATAGGCCTCGTTGTCTGTTTTCACACGGACACGATAGGGGCCTTCCCAGTTCGCGGCAAGTTTGCCCTCATGTGAATCTTTCTGATTACTCAGCAGGATTTGGAATTCGCGTTTTATGACTTTAGAGTCATGTCGCAAAGTTATTTTTTGTTTTAATGAGGCTTCGCGGAGGGCTGCCCTCGACCAAATTTATTTGACCAGATCGAGTTCCTCCCTCAACGCCTCGTCGTTCATTTCCTCGTCGAGGGGGATTCAGTCCGCCTAGAGGGCTCCATGATTTCCACCAAAATAACTTCCTCGGTTCCGTAGGTTGGTCGGAATGGAGTCTCCCCGATGGTCGAGTGCGGTGTCGTTGTGTAGGCCCACAGTACGCTGTGCAGCTCCTCGACCCACCCATTTTTAGCTTCGCTTAATCTTCATTTTAGGCCTCGTATGATCACTCTGTTCACAGCCTCTGCCTGCCCGTTCATTTGCGGGTGCTCGACAAATGTGAAATGTTGCTTAGTGCCCAGTTTGGCAGCAAACTCCTGGAAGTTTTTGTCAGTGAATTGTGTCCCGTTGTCCGTGACGAGTGCTTATGGTATGCCGAAGCGGGAAAGTATGTTTATTTTGTAGAAACGAAGTATGTTATGCGCCATGATTTTGGCGAGGGCCTTAGCCTCCATCCACTTCGTGAAATAGTCGACGCCGACTATCAGGTACTTGTTCTGGTATGACCCCATGGTGAAGGGGCCAAGGATATCCATCCCCCACCAGGCAAAGGGCCATAGGGACGACAAATTTTTAAGATTGTTGGACGGTGCCAAGTGCATGTCCCCGTGGAGTTGACACTTATCACGTTTCTTTACATGCTCTTTCGCATCATGCTGCATGGTGGGCCATTAGTATCCCGCTCGTAGGGCCTTTCGAGCGAGGGATTTTCCTCCAAAGTGTTGAGCATTTATTCCTTCGTAGATTTCCCGTAGCACGTGGGGGACCTTGGATTCCTCGACACATTTTAAGAGGGGGATGGAGAATCCTCGTTGGTAGAGCTTGTCTTCGACCAAGGCGTAGGAGCAGGCCTTGCGCCTGATTACGTTAGCCTCTTTCGAGTCGGGGGGTAGTTCCCCCGTGGTGAGGTATGTGTATACCAGGGTCATCAAGCAATCGTTGTCGTCGATGGCGTTCACTTCGATGGTCGCGGTGGGCTTCTCGATGCTTGACCGAGAAAGCACCTCCTGGATGACGGACTTGTTTCCGCCATTCTTCTTCGTGCATGCGAGCTTCGACAGGATGTCTTCCCGAGTGTTGTATTCGCGGGGGACTTGCTTTACTTCTACGAAATCGAACCTTTTCATCCTTTCTTTGACCAGGGTATAATACTCAATGAGTTTGGCGTTATTGGCTTGATACTCTCCCCGTACTTGAGAGGCGACGAACTGAGAATCGGTAAAGATCTTTACCTCTTTCGCACAAAGATCCTCTGCTAGGCGTAACCCTGCGAGGAGGGATTCATACTCGGCCTGATTGTTCGAGGTCAGGAAGGATAAAGCAAGGGAAACTTCGATCAGGATGCCTTCTTCCTTCTCAAGGATGATGCCCGCATCCTGTCGAGATGGATGCCCAGTTCACGTAGATGGTCCACCTGTGGGCTCCGTCTATTACGGAGATCGGCGTAGTCATTTCTGCCACGAAGTCGGCTAGAACTTGAGCTTTAAGGGACTTTCTACTCTCGTACTGGACGTCGAACTCAGAGAGTTCCAGCGACCATTTGAGCATCCTATCGGCCATGTCAGGACGACCGAGTAGTTGCTGTACGGGCTAGTCAGTCTGCACCACAATCGTGTGAGCCAGGAAGTAATGTCGTAACCTTCTGGCCGTATTGATGAGGGCAAGAGCCATTTTTTTGATCTGTTGATAACTAAGCTCTGGGCCCTGCAAGGCTTTACTGGTGAAGTATATAGGTTTCTGCCCCTCGTGGGTTTCACGGATGAGAGCTGCGCTGACAGCCTCGACTGCGACTGCGAGGTACATGTATAAAGTCTCCCGATTTTCTGGTCACGAGAGGACTGGGGGTTGCGAAAGAACTTGTTTGAGATGGATGAGGGTTTGCTCGCACTCCTCTGTCCATTCGAACGTTGCTTCCTTGCGTAGAAGTTTGAAAAATGGAAGTGTGTGTTGGGCAGACTTAGCCATGAAGCGAGACAGCGAGGTGAGCATCTGTAGCGTCGGTTTTTTGGTGATACGACCACCTACCGCATGTTTGGTACTACTTTCTAATTTCTATATTTATCCTATGAAGCTTGAAAGGAAGGGGAAAATATCTTAAACTAACCCTGCTCGCAAGTGTTTTCTTGAACAAATGCTAAGAGATTGGGGATCGGGGTCTGGTTATACAAAGGGAAGCTATTAACACCCAGAGTATCTATAGTAATCTATAGGAACCTTCTTTTGCATGTATTTCTGCTTTTTTTGAAATGCTTTCTTGTGTTTATCTGTTGTGGATTGGGAAAGTTTCTCCTTTGGGAGTGCTAAGAGAATGTTTTTGTTGTTTTCGGGTTTTCTATTATTTTTTGGGAAGGTACTGGACCTAAGATTTTTTATTTGTGTGCTTGCTAAGATTTCTCAATCTTATGCCTACGTATTCCCGTAAAGAGATTTGGGAAATCAGAGCAATCGTAGTTCCTCCCATTTAGTGTCTTGTTTAAAGCCCAAGATTGAAGCTATCAGAGTGTTTGTGTCTTGTTCAAAGCCCAAGATTGAAGCTAAATGGGTGATTGAGAGAGAGAATTTGTCATCTCTAAAGGGAGAAAACTCACCTATTCATCACAAAATGTTGAATAATTGGTTATAAGGGAAATTACTTTAACTGGGATGTTCAGAATCCAGCAATGCCATAATTTCCTTTATAAGAGAAATGTCATGAAGGAAGAAGCTTTAACTCAGTGTAGAGCAATGCCACTTTTCCCTTATGAGTCTTTCATGCTAAGAGAGGGACATTAGCTTGGATGTGTAGAATCCAGAGGTTTGCCACTTATATCTGTTAGATGAAAGAGAAGTTTTAGCAAAGATAAGGGAAAGACTCCAGTTTGGATTTTGAATCAACAAGTGTGCCACTTACAACAATTATCTGGAAAAAAGTTTTGATTGTTTATTTTGATATGTGATGTATAGAAGAGGTGTCTTCCTACAGAGTGGACTCATGGTCTCATCTGAGTGGATGTTGATTTTTGTGTGCCTTGATGAAAGCCCAAGGTTGAAGCTAAAGGAAACTGACTCCACTGGGGGGAGGGTTTTATTTGAGTATCTTGTTTGAAGCCCAAGATGATGAAGCTGAAAAGTTTGAGTACAGAGAACTAACTCAATTGAGGAGTATGATGTTTGTCTTGTACAAAGCCCAAGATTGAGGTTGACTGGGGAAATTCTTATATGAAGCCTAAGAGGAAGCTGACTCTTGAAGAGGATTCTTAAAATCCAGGAGAAGGTCTAAACTGTATTGAGGAATCCAAAAGGGGACTCACTCTTGTTGGGGAACTAGGGAAGAGTTGAAGTACCAGATGCCATGGGGTTCTGATTCTGTTAGGGATTTGTTAATGGTAAATTGACCCTGGATGGGATTTTCAAGGTGAAAGCTTTAGCCTTGTTCGGGGGTCTGAGGAGTTTAGAGGTGAGTTTTGAAAGAATATTATGAGGGTGAGACTTTCCAAGTCTACTTGATTGAAGCCCAAGAGGAGGCTGAAACTACTCAAGTCTCTTAAGAATAGGTAAACTCTGGAGAGAGATAGAGATCTTTGTATGATGCCCAAGAGGAGGCTGAGGGTATTAGAGATGTAGATCAATCCTTGAATGATAGGATGTTCTAGAATTTTGACTCTCCTGGGGATTGAACTAGTAGAGATGACTAAATTTTATCATGTGCTTTTAGGATGCCTTTGGGTTCTTGTACTAAGCCCAAAAGGAGGCTAGGGAACTTCTAAGAAGCCTGGTGGTTCTTGTACTAAGCCCAAGATGAGGTTGGGGAACTTCTAAGAAGCCTGTGGGTCCAAGCCTAAGAAAAGTTTGAGAAAGGTTTCACCGGGAATTAATCCTTTCTTTGTTGAACAGTTCTAAGGTTTGAAGAAATTCAAAAGAGGTTTCACCCGGAATTAATCCTCTCTGGGGAAATTAATTTCTTGTATATGATTCTAAGTTTTGACAGTCTTGAGAAAAGTTTCACCGGGAATAATGTCTTTTTCTGTTCCATATTGAATAAAGCCCAAGAGGAGGCAGACTGTATTGAGGGATGTTTCCTATGAGGGAACTAGTTTTGACTAAGTTAGAAGTAAACTCTGGTTTGACCTAAGTGTAGACCTAACTATTGGGGAAACTCTAGACAGATATGCATAAGTATATACAGATAATTAACAGGTATATAAACAAGTATTCATTGAATTGAAAAGATATTGGGTCTTATACTCTGAAAAGAGGCCCAAGTGTATTGTGATTAGTTGTATTATTAGGGTTTTGAGAAATTGAAGAAAGTTTTGAGAAAACTGTGAATTTGCATTTGAATTTGAAAGAAAATTGTTGTTTAAAAGAAATAAATGCTTGGGGCTTATAACTCAAAGAGAGGCCCAAGTGGTCTAAGAGCAGTTTCACCGGGAATAATGCTCCTCTTAGTACTAGTTAAACAGACAGATAATTTTGAAAATAGAGGTATGGGGCTTACAACTCAAGGAGATGCCCATGGAAGTTGTTTATTGTTTAAAACAAAGTTTATTAACAAAAGGTTAGGGCTTATACTTAAGGAGAGGCCCAGATGACTTATTTTGAAAATAGGGATCGCACTGCGATACGGAAAGACGTTGTGGGGCTTATATTATAACAGAGACCCAAAAGTTTATTTATGAAAGGGGGGTTGAGTCTTACACTCTATTAGAGGCCCAAGTGGTTATTTAAAAAAGAAGAAAAATGGGGCTTATACTCAAGGAGAGGCCCAGATGAAAACAGTGAATGTACCGTTATTTTGAAAATCGCACTGGGACTTATACTATGACAGAGGCCCATAAATTATTTATTTACAAAAGAGGTTGGGTCTTACACTCTATTAGAGGCCCAAAAGTGTTTCAAATGAAGTTTGAAAATTTAAAATTAAGGGAAAACCCTAATTTCAATTAAAAATACATTTTTCAAAGAAAAATTAAATAAAAATGATATAAAATATCAAAAATATTCAAAAATATATTGTGAACTTTGAAAAATGTTTTAAAAATAGATGTTTTAATCCACAAGATGACTTGAACTCAATTGATTTTGAAAAATCAAGAAAAATAATTTATTTAAAATGTTTAAAACAATTAAAAAAAATTCTTTGAAAAATTCAAAAATATATCAAATATAAAATATTATTTTAATATTTTTGTGGAATTAAATATTAAAATGTATAAATGACTCATGTTTAAAAAATATTTGAAAAAGATTAAAAATGAGAGAGATATGAATTTTTGAAAATAATTGAAAATATTAAAAATATTTAAAAATTCAAAAATTTGAAAAAAAGTGCCAAGAACACCTTCTTCTTCCTCGTGCCTCCCTCCATGTTCAGATTTGCAAAAACTCACATATCTCACTCAATACGCAATGAAAATGACTTTTGTAAACATGAAAGTTGCTCGTTTTTTAACAAGGATTTCAATGATACCAATTAATTGCATTTCTTTTAAGTGTAGAGTGAGAAATCATGTGAAGAACAGATGAACCCTAATTTTTGCAAGAACACTATGAAACTCCATACACGATAGATACAAAGCAATTAATTGAGGGGAAACACTCTACATAAGTACAGAAACATGTTGGTAACTTGAAAACACATTTATGATGCATGGATCATAGAGTTCAGATTTGAGGAAGCTTACCTTGCAAGTGAGAATCGAACTTTACAATGTAGGTGTTACAACGCTGGGCCAACGACCATCTGTCGTGGGCTGGATCATTAGGCCCACTACGGATGACTACCAAGATCCTACGTGGGAGTAGGGAAGACCAGCACGTGGTCTTTGTCCTGGGCCATCTGCCCCGCGAAAGACGGGTTCAGTTGGTGATGTGTCCCTGCGTGGGGAGCACGTGGAGAACGTGGGAAGGACGTGTGAGGAACGTTACCTCCCGCGGTGATGGCGGATTGGGCCTTTGTGTTGGGCCCTCCTCGACGCGAAGCTGGGTTGGGCCATGCCCGACAGTGGGCCAACCCTAGGCCCAGTCTAGAACAACCTTACTAATAAGGAGCTTAGGGAGGATAGAATTGAAATGCAACAATTCTTGAAATTATTGGATGATAACACTTACGTGTATAGGTACAAGAACGTGCAAGGATGGAGTTAGTGTTAGAGATATATTTTAGACTCATTCTGATTCCATAAAGTTGTTCAACACGTTTCCTACGGTTCTCATACTTGATTCAACCTACAAGACAAAAAGTATAGACTTCCACTATTGGAGATGGTTGGTGTTACCTCAATTGAGAAGACATATTATGTTGGTTTTGCATTTCTTGAGTGTGAAAAAGAAGACAATTTTACTTGGGTCTTAGAGGTGTGTTGAACACTGTTGAAGGACCAAGGTGAGATTTCTAAAGTGATTGTTACCAACTGTGATACCGCCTTGATGAATTCAGTTGCAAATGTATTTTCTTCTTCTAATGCATTACTTTGTAGGTATCACATAACAAAGAATGTGAAAAGTCGAGTTAAACCTGCGGTAGGGAGAAAAGATAGAGTCCTAAGATGGAAAAATGGTGAAGGCGGGTGTGGTTGTGGAAAAAATAATGGATGAATGGAATTGTATCATAAATTCTTCCACAAAAAAACTATATGTCGATTTCGTTATGCATTTCAGGAAAGTGTGTGAAAAGTATCCAGATTTGTTGAAATATGTTGAAAGCACAATTCTTGACCAGATGAAGGAGAAAATTGTTTGTGCATGGACTGGTAATGTTAGACACCTTGGAAATACAACAACTAACCGAGTTGAGCCTGCCCATGCTACTTTGAAAAATTGGTTGGGAAATAGTTAGGGCGATTTGTGTAAAGACTAGGACTCCGTGAACCAATGATTCAAAACCAGCATAATGAGATACAAACATCATTTGGTCGGAGCATCACACTTTTGGAACACAGATTTAAAGACAACACTCTATATTCTCAGTTGGTCGGTAACATTTCTCGGGCGGGTTTGAATTATATTTTTCACGAGGCTAAACGAGCCGATAGTGTAGGCTTCAATAGCGCAAAGTGTGGATGCACAATTATGAAAACACCCGATCTCCCATGTGATTGTGTTATTGCTAAAAAGGTGAAACTCGGTGACCCAATAAGATTGGACGAGATTTGCACTCATTGAAGAGATTTAGGTTTGATGATGATGGTGTCATGAATGACGGTAAATCAAATATCTCTATTTTAACCGAATGAGAAGTGATACAAGAGATATTTTTGAAAGCAGATGACAACATGAAACTCCACATCAAAGAACAATTGAGGAAGATTGCCTATCCGGAAACCATCGAAATGCAACTGTCATCTCAACCGGTAAAAATAAACGGTGCTCCAAAGAAAATGAAGACTAGACCAAATGACAATTCGACTGCATGATCTCCTTCATATTTTGAACATGTTGACAAATTTTTTCCCAACTCACCAACTGCAAAATCTCAAAAAAAAGTGTTGTCAAAAGAGTCCGCATTAGCAAACCACCTCCTACACTACTTCCACTAAAGATTTCAGCCATCAACTTATCTAAGATTTGAAGACGCATAAAGAATCATACACACGATTTTACGGAAAGAAAGAAAATTTTGATGAAGTTTCCGAGTCTCTTGTTCCTTGCCTTAGCGGTCCGGCACCAGAGGAAAATGGACGCGCTTCCCTGAAATGGGTCACCTAATAACATGCGCATAGGATATAGTGTGTGTTGATCTGACACGATACGATTTTTCGGAAACCTTTTTCCCACTGCGCACTACCCACCTCAAAATCCAAATGATCATATCATGTGTATTGGATGACTTTCAAAATCAAGTTATTTTGTTTAAGCTTACTTGAAACTGGAATGCCGTATACCACTTACATCATCGAAGTGGACAGCTCATTCAACCACAAAAGCCATGACTTGTCCGGATCATTTTATATAAAAGATGTAAGAATTCGAAAAATTGAACAACATTGAAAAAAATTAAATGCACAAAAGTCCAAGGGAGTACCACCCATAGATTTAGTCTGCGACAAATGTTTCGTTTCGTTTTAATTTCTTGTTTAACCGGACAAATAAGTGTATGTAATTGTGTCTCAATATGAATAAAGTGTAATATATTCAACATTTGTTCATATTGTATCTTAATGTATTTTTGATCTTCCCCATAACAACATTTGTTCTTTTGTAAAAAAAATGTTATGTTTTAAGGATTCTGTTTTGGAACTGATTCATGAGAAGTTTTAGAGATGCATCTTCGAAACAAGATAATATGGTGTGGAACCAGCGATATATCTCTGAAATCAGTATGCCAGTTATTGAGTGGTCCATATATTGATAAACGACTTCTATAAATTAAGGCGCTCTTATGTTATATTTCACATAAACTGAAAATGTCTCAAATGTCATAAATAAACATCTACTGATATGTTGCAAATGTCTTCTTCTCCAGTTGTACACCCGGGCGAACATTTAAGCTCATCGATTTCACCTCCCTCGAAGATATCAAAGACGAAATCCACAATCTCATACTTTATGGAGACAATCGAAGGATTGTGAAGCTTGAGTACCGTTCACTGTCGATTGACAAAGAATGGAAGATTAAGTTCAATAAATTTAAGTTCAAGACGCAAACAGATGTAAGAGCTATGTGGAATACATATTTTCGTTTCGAAACAAAAGTTCCGCTTGAGTTGGAAGCGACAATTTCAATATCAGTTAAAGATATTGCGAAGATGTTGAAGCGTCCACCTGAATATTGAAATAAACTAAAAAAATATAGTGTAACTCAGAATGACCTTTATTATATATGTGTTGGGATGCGTCCGAAGATACATCTTTAAAAGCTAAGAGCATTTTTGAATTTTTGCATGATAAATTTTTTTTTCCTTCTTAATATAAGCCCTTTGCACCTCCACACATTTGGTCTTTGCACCCTAGTCATCCTCTCTCTCATCTGCTCATGTGTTTAAGAGTACAACCCATGACCAAATAGTTTAAAATGGACTCATGCAATTGTCATGATGCTTCAGCAAATTATATATAATGAATTTGCAAATTAAACATACCAGCTTATCTGGCAATTTATTTTTATTAATGTGAATAATATAAAAAAATATATAATTTATACAATACAAAATTTGTGAGATATATTTTTGCTTTTTAATAGATGTAAATTATAACTATAAATTTATTAAATATTATTATATATTTTTATTTATACGAGTTGTAAATTTTTAATTTACACCCATTAAAAAATAAAAGATGTAAAAAAATATTATTTTATTAAAATTTTAATAAAAACAATCTTGCAATCCTAACTCAGAATCTAGGCTTCCATATTGGTTGAAATGTACTTACTTTGCATGTATTTTAGAACAAATCCTTTTTAAAAATATTATTTTAATCTTAACCTATATTTATTTTAGATCTGTATTAATATATAAAGGTAAAATATGATTTTGATACAGTTTTTATTTTTAAATATATTTTAATTTCTATTTTTATCATTAATTTCTATTTTTTAATAAAGTTTTTATCATCCATACTTCTATTTTTATTTTATTTTATAAATAATTTAAAATAAAAATAAAAAAATAAAAATAAAAATACAATTTATATATCACATACCCACATAGTATATATAAAATTAATGTTAGTAGCTAAAAACAAGGTCCAAAAAGTAAAACCCTAATCCTAATCAACAATAAAAGAATGAGTTTTTTTCCCTAAGAATTGTTTTCATTCATAAGAAAAAAATAAAAAAAGGGCAGTTGTCTTGCCAACTCGCCGGGTACAGTCTTACGACTCACGCCTATTAGGAACCAACCAGCGAAGCCACTACACCGTATTGCTCTCACCAGAACCTCACTTTTTTTCGAAATTCTCTCTCGTTTTCCCGATAAATTTCATGCGCCCAAAATTTTGAACTGAAACTAGTGTTCATATCGATGAGACCAATTCAACTTCCTGAACCGCCGAGCCCTACCGCCCATAGAGGTACTCCTGATATCTTTGAATCGGGAGTTCATACCTTCGTCAGACGCGCCGTCGTTATCGGAAATGGTTTCGCCGCTTCCGAGAATCAGAGTATCGGATTGGTTCGCGCACTTGGTTTCTCTGATAACTATTTCTTATATGTAAGCATATAACAACCTCTCTCTCTTCTTTATTGGTTCATTATAACTACTTTGTGAAACAGTTTTGAACTTAATTGTATGATTATTACTAGGTTTGGACTTAATTATATGATTATTATCATTATTATAGTAAGTGAGATTTGCAATATAGAAATTGGAATATGAAAACCTAAACTCGGAATTTGGTCATACAATTGCAAATTATTCTGGCATGGAGTGTTGTAGTTAGACGATAATTGTAAGATTGAATTTTGCCAATTTAGAAATTTAGAAAATGTAAAATGAAGAAATAACCCCGGAGCACCGCAACCTCTGAAAAATGTGTGTCCGTGTTAGTCTCGGTGTCCGAAACTGATACTGACATTTGTAATTATGTTCAACTTATTATTTTTTTAAATTATTAGTTATGTGGACGTGTCCGTGTTGGTATCCGAGACTATTGGTGTAGTTTAGAAACATAAATTGCTAAAAAAGTTTGATTATGTTTGGCTAGGTTTGTTCTTGCCTAAGGAATATTTCATTTAGAGAGACTGATACTATGGAGTGCAAAACTCCAACAATTACTAAATTATTGGTGTCATATCCAAATCTGACATCTCTATGAGGATGATACTCCTTGAATGTGTTCTCAAATAGGCCTTAGCGTTGCGGAATTCAAACAATTTATCTTTTGTCCTGCCATACTTTATTAGTACAAAGTGATACAAGTAGTACATTAAATAATATGCAATAGAATTAAGTCACAACTTTCAATAGTATTAATGATATCTTGTTACATTTTGATATTTACAACAGTAGCAACTTAGCCTTGTCCCAATATGTGAAGTCGGATACATGGATCACCTTTCGCCATGGTGTTCTATCCAGAACCATGCTTTTAACCAAATCATCGATTTCAAGATTTTTTTTAATAATTTCTAATAGTTTTTCTAAGTCTACCTCTACCTTTTTGTTTGATTTCTTTCTATCCGATCTATCTTCCTTAACACAAAATCTAATAGTTTTCTCTCTACATGCCCAAACCAGTTAAGTTTATTTTCCACCATCTGATTTCCTATAGGTGCTACCTTAACACTCTCTAATATTGTCTTTTTCTAATCTTATATTGTTTAGTCTTACCACACATCCAACACAACATCCTCATCTCTACTACACTTACTTTATTCTCATGTTGATTCTTAACCGCTCAACATTCTGTCCCGTACAACATGGCAAGTTTTACCGCAGTCGGTTACAAATTTTCTTTTAGCTTGAGATGTATCTTTGTGTCACATAAAACTCTTGAAGCCCTCCTCCATTTTAGCCACCCAACTTGAATTTGATGGTTTACATTCCCTTCTATTTCTCCATCATTTTGTATTATGGACCCAAGATATTTAAATCGCATGACTTGTGGGATGATATGGTCTCGAACTTTCACCTCTAGGTTAACAACGCTTCTCCTTTGTTGAACTCACATTCCATATCATGGTTGTCAAAATTGGGATCTCGATAAAGATCGTTAGGATATAGAAAAAGCGTAAATCGTAGGATCGTAACACGGATCGTAAGATCCCAACAAATAGATAAATATATAGAAATAACTAGGAAAAATAACCTTAACATAAAATTCTCATTAACTTAATCATCAATGGCAAATACTCAATCCAAAAAAAACATAATTTCCTCAAACATAATATTCTCAATGGCAACTAAAAACATAATTGTAAGGAAGGAAGAGGTATTGTAGTGCTGGAATAGAAAAGATGAGAAGAATAGAAGGATTTGATTTGAATATATCTAAAGGATAGATGAAGGGAAAAATTTATTCATTGTTTGATTAATCTATACAAAACTCTCAGACTTCCAATGAATTTTGTTTGTCGCGCAACTTTCACAATCTTTATTTTGCAATTCTTAACAGCTCATTTAAAACAATGCAAGTCCCAAAACCCTAAAATATCTGTGCACATTCATTAGGGTTAATTGTCGGGTTAGTTTTATGGGCCGAATCCAATTGTTTAATGATTGGTCGTAACAAATGTGAAGCGGGTCAAAACAAAAAATGGATCGTTGGGATCGCAAGATCCCACGATTTAAGATCTTTCTCTAAGAGTTCAACGCTCTAGCCAAATACAAGATCTTTGTGACACTTAAATCGGTAGTCAGTTGCCGGAGCGCAAGATCGTAAGATTTTGGGAGTTAGAGCGAGATCCTGACAACCATGTTCCATATACTCCGTCTTACTTTTGCTTAGGCGAAAGTCACGCGTTTGTAAAGCTCGTATCCAAGTCTACCTCTCATTTAAATCCTCCTTCGACTCTCCAAGTAGGACTATATCATATGCAAAATGCACACATCTCGGTGTTAGCTTTTGGATGTGTTCCGTGAGTACATTCAAAATTAAAGTAAAAAGGTAGGGGCTTAGGGTTAAACCTTGATGCAAACCTATTGTAATGGGGAAATCGTTTTTCTCTCTACCTTGTGTCTTCACAGTAGTCGATATTCCTTCATACATATCTTGGTTGCTCGAATATATGCAATCCAAACCCCTTTCTTTTCTAGGACTTTTTCACAAAATTTCTCTAGGCATTCTATCATCCGCTTTTGATATTTGATTAGGAAAAATGCATTTGTGACATATTTACAAGGAAGATAATAAGTTTTTCTTCTGGACAAGAGACCTATTTGGCAGTTTGAAGAAATAGCTGCTATACTTAGCAGATTTTGGAGAATCTGTGATGAAAACTGCAACACTACCAGTTTCCATTAGGGAAATAGTCGTAAGTCGTAATTCCAGTTTCTGCCATAACCGTTGTAGTGGCAATAACAGAAATTTTTTTTTTTAGGGTTTTTCATCTTTGGTTTGAAAAATAAAACTGAAGATGCATGTTGAACTGCACATGACATATTTTTAGAATAGAAAACTAAAGTGTTGAGTATTATTCCTATGACCACGTTAATAAGTAAACTTCTCAATATGTAAGTTGTGCTTTGCTTCTATTGCCTGTCAACGTGTTGTCATCCAACACCAACAAGGAGTATAAATCTCTTAATTCATGTTTTTTAATAGACAGCATGCGAGGTTTTGCACACGACCTATTTTCAAACCTCTCAATTCACTTTTTTTTAAATGAAAATTATGCAACTTTTACTTGTATGCAGCAATGCTTTTTTATATTCTCTTGGAACACTATGTGCTATTTCACATAGCAGATTTCCTTGGATCTCTTATCTCTTATTGATAATTATGATACGTGTCCAAGCTTTTTCTTATGATCACTTCATAGCCAAATAAGTTTGCTCATCATTTCATTATTGTAACAGCGGGTTACCAGGCCTAAAGGAGGAGTTAATGAATGGCTTCATTGGCTTCCAGTCTCCCTCCATAAGAAAATATATTATATTATAAGAACGGTTGGCGATTATTCCCACCTACTGTTGAGATCTCAGCAAAAGAAGCTCATACTTTCAGAAAATGGTGTCAGTGACGGCTTGTTAGGTGTCTTAGAAGCCGATACAAAGCAGATAGTAAATTTCGCTCAAGAAACTTATGAGAAGTAAATTCTTTTCCTTTTCTTTTATCTGCAAAACTGAATTAAGTTGTAATGATGTGTATGGCTTGGCTGCATACTTTGATTATTTTTATGAAAACAGATTCAACTATCTGCGTTGCTTTACCATTAATTATCTTCGGAATGATGAATTTCTTTTTAACAATAGCAGTATACTAAATTACTTTTATATATACATATATATTCTATTTAATATATAAGGTGACATGGTACCGAATGTGTTGCTAGTTACCACTACTAGTTCCTTGACAATTTATTTCTTGTTTAATTAATTTATGCTACTAAGACAACTGCTGTTCAAGACTTCCAGTTAATTTATGCTAGACACTTGTGCTGAACAGAAACTTAAATTTTTTGACTAGTTAATTGAATTACTGCACAAATTCAGTCAGTATTCTAAATCTCATAGCATTATAATATTTATGCTGATTCACATTCTATTACTTTTTGTAACCTGTATTCTCTTGTATCTTCATCTAGTTCTTTATCTTCTTACAAATTATGGTATGATTGATAATATGTCCAGGGAGGGACCTTTGTTGGTGGTTGCATGTGGAAGAGATACCATTTCTACTGCAAGTTCCATAAAAAGCTTAGCATCTGAGAATGTTTTTGTCGTTCAGGTCTGAAGATTTAACACATGTTTATCTTTTATCCACCTATGCTCTTATATCTTGTAAATTAAGTAATGTTTTAGTGCACTCATAAAAATTTAGGACAACAATTTACTGGTAAAACGAAGGTGCTTAAAATGTATGACTGAAGTCAAAAGAAAAATTTACCACAACCATAAGATCTTCATTCTATGAGTATGTAGTATGAAACAGATTGTTGGACAGAAAACTCCAACAAAAAAATAAGATCAAGATGAGATTAGAAATGATATCTAAGTAGGAAAAGTAGGTATAGCTCCATGTCTACTTTCAATCTTTAAGGCAGTTAATTTACAAATCCTTTACATGATGTTGCTAGGAAATTAAGGGAATTGTTTGCTACTTCTGTGATCTCTTTCCTTTCTGCAATTCTATATTTTTTTTTTTACTTTATTTTCTTTACTTTTGATAATTATCACATTTAAGGTTGAAGTTGCAGTTCTGCTCCTGCTTGTGTTTGTATTATATTGCTGGCTGATATGGGTTGATGATTTCCATAATTTACGGCAACAATTGCCACAATCACAATATTGCCGCTGCATAACATTATGCTGTTTGCACTTGAAAGCCTTGTTGATGTCATGCCTAAATTGTTGATTTTTAGTGTAATTTTGTCAAATTCAGGAGGATATGCTTCTCCTAGACTTAATTAGTCATGAATCAAATCAGCATTAAATCATAAATGGTTTCTCTTTAATCCAAAATGTAATAAAACTTACATATGTACTCTTAACAAATGTTGGAGTATCTATTTTTTGTTTTAAATTTCATTGTTAACTTGATGCTGTGTTATTGCACCCATGTATTTGCTCTCACCTTCAGTACTACCTAAAATATAGGCTCTGATTTTTAATCTTATTTTTCATTGTTCATGTCTAATGGGCAGATACAACATCCAAGATTGCATTTGAATAGGTTTGACATGGTGATTACACCTAAGCATGACTATTATCCTCTGACTCCACAAGGACAAGAACAAGTTCCCCGGCTTATTCGAAGTTGGATAACTCCTCGTGATCCTCCAGATAGTCATGTGGTATGTATAATGTGCATATGATATAGCTATAAATAGCTTGTTTCTTTGACGGAGAAACTATGATTTTACTTTACCTTGGCCCCTGTTAAATGCTAAGACTTTATGTGGTAATGTAAACTTAGGTTCTCACAACTGGAGCTCTACATCAAATAGATTTCACTTCAATACGTAGTGCTGCTGCTACTTGGCATGATGAATTTGCACATGTTCGCAGGCCCTTGCTCGCTATCAACGTTGGAGGACCAACAAGTAATTTTCATTTGTGAATTTGATTCTTTGATATGTAGTAAAACTTGGAGGAAAAGGATTTAAGCTTCATAACCAGTGGCTAATATTTTTTTGATTATTTGACTAAATTCCATAATTGATTTAGGTAACTGTAGATATGGTGGAGACCTTGCAAAGCAGTTGGTAGCCTCGTTGCTCAGTGTTCTTACTAGTTGTGGGAGTGTTAGAATATCCTTTACAGAGAAGACTCCTCAAAAAGTATGGTTAATCCTTACGTTTCTCAAAATATTATCTCCCAGCAACACTTGCGTTTTCTACTCACTTTTTCTTCCTTTTCTGTGGTCTTTTAAACAGGTGGCCAACATTATAACGAAAGAACTTGGAAATAATCCAAAAGTTTATATTTGGGATGGGCAAGGTAAAAATTTATTTAGGTTTCAAGTAGATCATCTACTCGAACGTTTAATTTTTTAAAAAAGATATTAAGTGGTTAACCTTACAATAACATACCACTTTCAGGACCTAACCCACACATGGGCCATCTAGCTTGGGCTGATGCATTTGTTGTCACAGCCGATTCAGTTAGCATGATAAGTGAAGCTTGCAGCACTGGGTATGCTTGTGAATAAGTATTTCTATAATTAACACTAATTTTATATACTTTCGCTTGGTTCAAGTATTTGATATTATATTAATAAATTATTTTATTTGTTCCACAGAAAGCCCGTTTATGTTGTGGGGTCTGAGCGTTGTAAATGGAAGTTTGCCGAATTTCACAAATCATTGAGAGAGCGGGGAGTTGTTCGGGCTTTTACAGGTTCTGAGGATGTAAGTAAAACTCTATGACCTTTATCCCATGCAAGGATTGAATATTATTATAGAAGGATGCCTTTCTGGAATTATATATACTGTCAAGTATGTATATTTTATAATGGATGTATGTTTTCTTAATTTCCAGATATCAGAGAGTTGGAGCTATCCACCCCTTAACGATACTGCTGATGCAGCTAACCGAGTTCGTGAAGCGCTTGCTGCCCGAGGGTGGAAGCTGAAGATATAAAATGCAATTCGAGGTTTATTATACTTTTCATCAAATTTAATTTTTTAATTGAAGGGAATTCCCATTCATTGTTTGAACATAATCCCAACCGAAATTCCACAAACAGAAAATACAAGTGATATATTTAATCCTTTTCACCAAAGCAATTTTTGAAGATGTAATGTGTGTAATATAAGTTTTAGTCACATGATTTTGGCATTTGAAAGAATGAGGTAAATAAAACAAATATATGTTGAAGAACAAATATATGACATGTCAAGGTAAATGAAGATGTGGACTCTACATTATTGTCAGATCCATTTTTGATGAAATTGTATGTATTATAATTTAAAAGGTTAATAAGAATTTTATCCCCTGTTGTATAGGTGAGTTTTGAAAAATTCCCTGTAAAAATAAAAGGTTTGAATTCATCGCCTGTCATATGAAGATCTTCTTGTTTTGTCCTCTCAAAAAAGAGGATATATAGGAAGAAAAAGTAATGCATACAAATAAATAAACGTTTGACAGGAATGTATATGACAATTTCTATTGCGAAGTACTATTTGTATGATTCATTGTCAGCAGCATTTCTTTTGAAAAAACTATTTGTATGATTCAATGAGACAATTTCTATTGCAAGGTACTATTTGTATGATTCATTACAAAAACTTTTTTTAAACATGTGTTTTGATAGAAAGGCTTTATTTTGTTACATTTGGTTCACGGAACCAATTTCTATTGCACCATGTAGGATGTACCTAATTGAATTAAAGGATTTGAAAATTCAGTTGGAAGACTTACTAGAAAAGCACTTCATCCGAACAAGTGCTTCGGTGGTACGAGGATGTGTATTGATTAGTGTCAATTCAACAAAGTCATCATCAAGAATAAGGACTCCTTCCATTCTCTTTTATAAGCAAATTTTGACTTCTTAGATTCATTTAATAAATGATGTATTTGGATTATATATAGGTTATGTGCATTAATTACTTAATGAATTTAAAATGTTAAAATTTGCTTATAAATAGGAATGGAGGGAGTACATGTTATCTTAGATTGACGACTTACTCAATTAGTTGAAGGGGCCATGGTATCCTCAAAGATAGACATGCGCTCTAGATATCATTATTGACTACATGAATCGTGCATACTATTATATAATTTTACAATGTGTCAAATACTTTTTCACTTCAAAAACTTTGAAATTAAATGGGGTGCAAGGAGTGGATGCTACAAGTTTATGCCCAATAATGGAGGTGGATAATAAAAGACCAACTCCCATAAAGGATTTCAAAAGGTTTACATTGGACTGCTAGATTTTCAAGTCACCAAACTAGGACCTCTCTCTAAAGTAGAGGGAGAGGAATGTCGATCTATTCACATGGACGCCCACTAACATGCCAGGAATATATGCCACAGTGGTGGTATGCCGTTGTCTCACCATTGATTCCATCGTGAAGTCAGTATTTCAGAGAAAACGCAACGTGGGTGAAGAAAGTGAGCAACTATCAATGAAGAGGTTGAGATATTGAAAAGTGCAACTTTATATCTGGAATTAAGTATTTGATCGGGCTGGCTAACATGGTCTTGATTTGTAAGTTGTCGAACAAGTGGCACATGTGCTTCGATTTCACTAACCTGAATGTTGTTTTTCCTAAGGATCCATATCCAGTACCCAATATTGACCAGTTGATTAATGGATCCTTCTGCTACAAAACCTTGAGTTTCATGGACGCTTACTCAAGATACAATCATATAAAGACGAACCATGTGGACACCCTTCAAATGGAATTCATGTCCAACCATGGCAATTATTAGTGCAATGCCATGCCTTTCAGATTGAAGAATGCAAGGCGCTTAGCTGCCCTAGCCCGTTTTCCTTTTTTATGCAGGTGACAAGGCATTCCATTTCTTTGCCACATCGAAGAGGAAAGATAAAACGAATGGACGAGCGAGTGCGAAGAGGCATTCACCAATCTGAAGGTCTTTCTGGCGATACCACCCGCGCATCCCTCTATTTATATCTACCGGTTATTGATTAGGTGATGAGCTCTGTGCTCGTCCAACAGTAAAACAAAATTAAACAACCCGTCCATTTCTTGAGCAAAGTGTTCAAAGGCACCAGGGCTACGTACCAGAAGATCGAGATATTAGACTTGACGGTCGTGATAGTTGCGAGAAAGCTCATACCATACTTTTAAAGGCATCGTGTTATGATAAAGACCAACTAGCCCATTCGTAAGGTTTTGAAGAAGTCGAACTTCACAAGAAGGATGATGTCTTAATCTTTGGAGTTATCTGATTATGATATCCAGTACATACCCAGAGGGGGCATTAAATCACAAGTGCTGACCGACTTTTTATAGGAGTTCAGTTTACCAACAAGCTAGGAGATTCCCCATATATAGATACTATATGTAGACAACACATTAAACCTAAAAGGAAGTGGCGCTGGAATAATGATAGATAGAGCATACGATTTCCTAATAGAGCAAGCTTTGAAGTTTCATTTTAACGCTAGCAACAATCAAGCCGAGTATGAAGCTCTTATCATCGAGATTTGCCTCACTCTAGAAATTGGTGCTTCAAGCCTCAAGGCTAGAAGTGACTCGTAGTTGATGGTGAATCAGGTCACCAGGGAGTATCAGGTCAAGGAGCCCCAGCTAATCAAATATATGAAAAAGGTACATGAATTGTCTAAATGTTTCAAAACTTTTGAGATATCATATGTGCCTAAGGAACACAACTCTAAAGTTGGTATTCTCTTGAAGGTCGCCAGCACCAAAAGATAAGGTCATAAATGAGCCTCAATTTAAAAATCTTTAGCCACCTTCAATATCAAAACAGAGGAAACTAATACTCTTGAAGTTGCTAGCCCACACCACCGGTTAATGACGCGCATAACATACTTTCTAATGTCATATGAACTCCCATCAAACGAGCTGAAAGCAGAGAAGATATGATAATACGCTGATGACAAATTAGCAAGTGCACTAATTGTGTCAAAGTAATAAAATATAAGATCGTCTCCACATGGATTGCACTATTTTAACACGGTGATTAATGTGTGTTGCGGTGAGAATCAGATATCAAGCTATTAATTAACTTGAATCACAAATCATGAAATTCACCACCGAGCTTTGATTTATTCAAAGGAAAGGGTAAAGATCGAAAACCCGAATTGCAATGTAAAAACAATGCAAGAGATCTAAGGTTAGGGGGTTGGTTATACCTAGGGAAGGTGTTAGCATCCAAAGTATCTGTAGTACTCTACAGGAACCTCTTGTTAGTATTTGTGTCATGCTAAAGTTTGCTTGCTAAGGAAAAAGTGCTAAGGTAAAGACCTAAGGTATATACACTAAGTATGCTCGCCAAGACGTCGCATCTTGTAATGCCCCAGTTTTAGTATTTTTATTTAATTGAGTCGTTTTGAGTATTTTATTATTATATTATTTTATTTTCGACTTTTATGTGAAAATATGTTATTTTTCAATGTTGTGATATTTTATCGGGTTTTGGGAGCATTTGCGAGATATTTGAGTGTGGGGGTATTTTGGTCATTTCGTATTAATTTTTCATTAAGATAGTAAGAATAGAAATAGAAAGAGAGAAAAATAGAGAGAAAGAAAAAGAGAAGAAGGAAAGAGGAGAGAAAAGAGAAGAAGAGGAGAAAAGTGGGAAAATCTTGGAAATCAAAGAAAACAATTTCTAGAATCGATTTAATCGGGTAAGGGTGCGAAACTCAATTATGGTATGCTTGTGTAGGATTATGTATGGGTGTTTGTGATTGTTATTGGATTGAAATGATAAATATAGTAAAAACCCTAATTGTGTAGAAATTGGTAAAAATTGATTCAAATGTGTTCAAACTCATGTTGATTGTGTTCTTTGTTGTTTATACATGTTGGATATGAATTGTTATACCTCAAATTGGTGTTTTTCTGGGTTTAGATGATGATTTGGGTGGATTTAGGGTGGAAAACGCAGAACCAAGTTTCTGCAGAATTTTTCTGGTTTTGCCCAGGTCATACGCGTATGGGGCATGTTCATACGCGTATGGACCTTGGCGTTACGCATATCATTGGCTTGTTTTTGGGCCATTATGCGTATGGGCTTTTAAACGTGAAAATTGTGAAGGAAAATGATTTTGTCCATACGCGTATGGGCATTGGTGATACGCGTATGGGAATGGCGAGGAATCAGGGCCGTACGCGTATGAAAATGGTGATACGCGTATGGTCAGGCCAATTGTAAAATGGGATTTTCCAAAATATCATTTTCGTATTTCTGTCGTAACTTTTGTTCCGTTTATCTGATTTTTACATTCTTGGTATCGAGGGAAAGTTATTGAGCTGTACTATGTGAATATGATGATTTGGAATTTGTTAGCCGATTTTATTTTGTCGGGAATCTGGAATAGTGTCATTTTGTCGACTTTTGTCGTTTTAATTGTGTGTAATTGGTGTGTTTCATGCAATGTACTGTTGATATGGATATGGTATGATTGCTTGTTGTTGTTTGGTGTAAATGCATTGTTTTGGGATTGAATTGCAAAGCATGAACTATGTTAAGTGTGATGGTTGCATATATGTGTGCATATTAAATGTCATGGGTCATTGTATGCCAAGCATCATGATATGCATTGTTGTGGCGTCCTTAGTGACGGTTGGGTTCCGGAGGGAATCTGCTATAACATCGTGTGCCCATGTGGGGACCTAAAGCGATGGTTATAGATGATCGTGTGCCCATGTGGGGACCTAAAGCGATCGGGTTGTGTGCCCATGTGGGGACCTAAAGCAATCCATAAACGTCGTGTGCCCATGTGGGGACCTAAAGCGACGGGTGAACATCGTAGGCCCGACGGGGTGTTACTTGAGTGATCCTCAGTAACGAGCGATGATTCCAGCAGAGTTCCTGAGTGAACTAGTGATGAGAAACATTGGAAGTCGGTACCGCATGGCATATGCATAGAGTCGTTGTGTCGGTCTCTGTGCATTTGCATAAATCATGGATAAATTGTGTATGTTAATTGTGAAGGTGGTTAATAAGATGGGGTGTGTATAATTATGTTGATGATGAGTGCATTGTGTGTGATTGACGTGCATTGGTGATGAATACCTGATACTTGCCTTGTGTTGTGTATAATTGATTGCGGTGCATTTGTGGTGAGAAGGTTTTGCTTGTGCATTTCTGTGTTAATATATAATAGTATGCAATTGTATTATGATTGTTTTTCTCACCCTTCTGCTCTTTTATAATGCTCTATGAGGCATTGCAGATTAGAGTTGCCGGTGGTCTTTTTGTGAAGCTTTGCGTCTTCATTCTTTTGTCGGTCGGCTCTGATATGTGACACCGGGTAGTTAGGGATGCCGTTTGTTGTTATTGTGTATTATGTATATATATCTTTTGGCGTGTACATGTATAACTTGATGTATGACAAACTTTTCAAGTGATACATATATATATGATATTCGGTTTTAGATTTTCCGCTTTTATTCTAAAATCTGAAATGTGGGTGTAAGGAACTGAGTTCCTCTGTTGATTGCTACCCCACTGTTGCATATCTTTAATGAGCAGGTGTTGTATGTTATGTTTTGTTTCATTGTAATGTGATGCTCCCTGTCTATGCCGTGTTTTTAATTATACTCTGATGAAATTTTGAATTTTCTTTTACTGCTTTAATAGCTTGGGGGTATAGATTGGGGGTGTTACATTAAGTGGTATCAGAGCCAGTCCGTGTCAGTTTGTGTCAGTCCTTGTTGGTCTTTGTGGTTCGGTGAGCTGTTTGTTTAACCATAGTTGCTGTTATTGGAAATGAACAGAATATGGCTCGGGTTGTGCGGGGTGTACCGAATGTTGCGGGTAATGATGAGTTCAGGAAGGACGATCCGCCTATCTTCAAGGGAAGATATGATCCTGATGGTGCACAATTTTGAATTGAGGAGATTGAAAGAATCTTCAGTGTGATGGATTGTGCTGAAGAGAATAAGGTAAGACTGGGTACTCACATGCTGAAGGAAGAAGCTGATGCTTGGTGGGTTAGTTTGCGCCAAGTGTTGGAAGTGGATGATGAAGAGGTTACTTGGGATTTATTTGGCCGAGAGTTTCGGAGGAAGTATTATCCTGAAGGTGTGAAGGAAAAGAAAGAGATTGAGTTCTTGGAGTTGAAACAGGGTAATATGTCTGTTGTTGACTATACTGCTAAGTTTGTGGAACTTGTGCAGTTCTATCCTCATTATGCTGAAGCGACTGCTGAGTTTTCTAAGTGTGTGAAGTATGAGAACGGATTGCGTTCTGAGATTAAACGGGCAATCGGTTATCAGAGGATTAGGAGGTTTTCTGATTTGGTGTACAGTTGTAGGATTTACGAAGAGGATCGTAAGGCGCGTGCTACTCACTATAAGAGTGTGAATGACAGGAAAGGGAAACAACAATCTCGTAGTGGGCCTTATGTGACACCCGCTGACCATGGTAAGCCGAGGGGTAACTTTGAGAATAAGGCAAGTGGGGGAGGAATGTCTAGTCCTCCGAGGTGTTACATTAAGTGTTACAAGTGTGGTGAAGTAGGACATCTTCAGTTTGATTGTAGGGGGAATGAACTGAAATGTTCTAAGTGTGGAGGTTCGGGACATGTCGCAGCTGATTGTAAGAAAATTAGGGTGCAGTGTTTCAACTGTGGTGGAATAGGTCATATTAGTACGAAGTGTCCGAAACCGAAGAAAGCTTAGGCTGGTAGGAAGGCTGTTGCATTAGCAGGAGATGAGATTACTAGTGCAGATCGTTTGACTCAAGGTACTTGTTTTATTAATAGTACGCCTTTATTTGCTATTATTGATACTGGAGCGACTCATTCGTTTATTTCGTATGAGTGCGCGAAGCGTTTGAATTTGTGTTGTTTTTTTGTGGTGGTGAGATGGTTATCGATACTTCTGCTTAGGGGCGGTAATTACTTCTTGGGTTTGTTTAATTTGTTCTTTGATCGTTTATGGTAAAGGATTTGTGATGGATTCGGTGTGTTTACAGTTGGAAGGATTAGAATGAGATAAGTGGGGGAGGAGCTTGTACTTCTCCATGTTGCTTCAGGTGTAGGGCGCTGGTTCAGTGTGTTGTGAATTGTAAGTGTGGTTTGGTCATTGTGGTTCCCGGTTCTAGAAGGAATGCTATTGTAGATTGGTGGAGACGGTTTATACCCCATCCTGGTTGTCGGCTGTCTATTGACAAATTGAGGAACTGATCACCCGTAATCTCTTGTTGATAGCAGACAGGAATTATGTTGGATGGAATAGACGTGTCTTTCTGGCTTTGATAGTGTGTGCAATGAATTGTTTGGAATTAAGGAAATGGTTACAGATTGTTCTGTTGAGTCGATGAAGATTCTTATACCTGAAGGTGAGGCGGATTAGAGGTTTTGGTATGTTGGTTAAGTTGGGAAGTCATTGAGAGCGAATGATTGGGTATTATTAATGGCTGCTTCTCAGAGAGTAGAAAGTGAACTTAAATTGGACGAAGGTGAATAGTTGAGGTTAAATCTGCTAAGTAAGTAGAAAACTCTTAGTAGATGGGACTAAGATGTTTGTTTTGTCTGTGATGATAGTGTTCAGGAAATTGGCAGAAAGGCCACAGTGATGGGATGTCAGTTGTGCGTGATTTTCAGATGTATTTCCGGATGGAATATTGGATGTTAGCATTAGAAGTACCCGGACTGATAGAGCAGTTGGAAGATTTACTGGAAAGGAGAATGGTGAGGCCAAGTGTGTCGTCTTGGAGAGCTTAAGTATTGTTGGTAACAAAAAGGAAGGATGATTGAACGGAATAACAAGCATGATGCGTATAATGGTATTGAGGCTATGGAAAGTAAAACTTAGAGTTCTGGTGAGGTTTGGAGTCTTTGAAGTTTTAGGGCATTAATGGAAATCTTGAGGAAACCCTTAGGTGTGGATGTAATATTTGAGAGTTCTTTTTGGTTGGTTGTTGCTACATGTGGGGATTTACGGAATTTGGACTGTTAAGAGAAGAAATTGTGTATGGATTACTGACGATTGAATAAGGTAACGATTGAGAATAAGTGTCCACTTTCGAGAATAGATGATTGGAATGGTTTGGTTGAGTTTGATTGAAATTGCAATTGTTTGGAATGTTTGATAAGAGTGGTGAATTTGTGTGAGCTGAGGCTTGGGTCGATTTGATGTCACTGGTTATGTTTGTTATCATCGGGATAGGCTGTTATTTACTCGGTTAAGCTTGTATGGGAGTGACCAGTTACCCAGTGGAAAGTTTTGCAAAAGCTTTAAGAATTTATATCTTTTGGAATTTGGTTGGACATTACAACGTGCAGTGATGTTATTTGGTGTTAGTAATGCGTCTGTAATGTTTTGGGGAAGAGGAATCATATCTTCCATATTTAATTGGATAAGTTCGTAATGGCTTTGATTGAGGATATTCGGATCTGTTATAAACTCAAAGGAAGAACAGGTAGAGTATTTGAGATTTGAATTACAAGTGTTGAAAAGAGATGAAGTTTTATGCTAAGTTATTCAAGTGAGAATTTGGGTTGAAAAAAGTTAGTTTTCTTGGATATGTTATTTCAGAGGAGAGTATGGTAAAGGATTCATCGGAAGTAGATGTAGTTCTACATTGAGAGATTCTGAAGTTGGTTAAGGAGATTAGAAACTTTTGGGCTCAGTTGGTTATTACCGGAGGTTATGGAAGACTGTGCTAAGTTCGTACTTCTGTTACCTCAGTTGACTTGCATAAGGTAAGTCATTTGTTTGGGATGTTCGTTGTGAGGAAAGTTTGAGAGGGTTAAAGTAGAATTTATCTACGGCTTCAATTTTGATTATGTGTGATCCTACCAAACCGTTGGCGAGGTATTACGAGGTGTCTTTGATGAGTTTAGTCAAGGTGTTAATGCAAGATGGTTAAGTCGTGGCTTACGCTTTACGACAATTGAGGATTCATAGAAGGGTATATACTATTCTGGATTTGGAATTGGTTGCGGTTGTATTGTGTTGGAATAATTGGAGGTATTATCTTTATGGTTCTAGGTTCGCGGTGTTTGGTAATCACAAGAGTTTAGAGTATTTGTTTGGTCTGAAGGAATAGAATAGAGACAACGAGGAGGATTAGGATTTGTGGCGAGTTATGATTCGGTTGGGGTTATCCTTAGGGAAAGGCTAATGTTGTTGGTATCGGTTATATTTTCGAGGACGAAAATTTCCAAGTGGGGGAGAGTTGTAACGCTCCAGTTTTAGTATTTTTATTTAATTGAGTCGTTTTGAGTTATTTTATTTTCGACTTTTATGTGAAAATATGTTATTTTTCAATGTTGTGATATTTTATCGGGTTTTGGGAGCATTTGCGAGATATTTGAGTGTGGGGGTATTTTGGTCATTTCGTATTAATTTTTCATTAAGATAGTAAGAATAGAAATAGAAAGAGAGAAAAATAGAGAGAAAGAAAAAGAGAAGAAGGAAAGAGGAGAGAAAAGAGAATAAGAGGAGAAAAGTGGGAAAATCTTGGAAATCAAAGAAAACAATTTCTAGAAACGATTTAATCGGGTAAGGGTGCGAAACTCAATTATGGTATGCTTGTGTAGGATTATGTATGGGTGTTTGTGATTGTTATTGGATTGAAATGATAAATATAGTAAAAACCCTAATTGTGTAGAAATTGGTAAAAATTGATTCAAATGTGTTCAAACTCATGTTGATTGTGTTCTTTGTTGTTTATACATGTTGGATATGAATTGTTATACCTCAAATTGGTGTTTTTCTGGGTTTAGATGATGATTTGGGTGGATTTAGGGTGGAAAACGCAGAACCAAGTTTCTGCAGAATTTTTCTGGTTTTGCCCAGGTCATACGCGTATGGGGCATGTTCATACGCGTATGGACCTTGGCGTTACGCGTATCATTGGCTTGTTTTTGGGCCATTATGCGTATGGGCTTTTAAACGTGAAAATTGTGAAGGAAAACGATTTTGTCCATACGCGTATGGGCATTGGTGATACACGTATGGGAATGGCGAGGAATCAGGGCCGTACGCGTATGAAAATGGTGATACGCGTATGGTCAGGCCAATTGTAAAATGGGATTTTCCAAAATATCATTTTCGTATTTCTGTCGTAACTTTTGTTCCGTTTATCTGATTTTTACATTCTTGGTATCGTTGGAAAGTTATTGAGCTGTACTATGTGAATATGATGATTTGGAATTTGTTAGCCGATTTTATTTTGTCGGGAATCTGGAATAGTGTCATTTTGTCGACTTTTGTCGTTTTAATTGTGTGTAATTGGTGTGTTTCATGCAATGTACTGTTGATATGGATATGGTATGATTGCTTGTTGTTGTTTGGTGTAAATGCATTGTTTTGGGATTGAATTGCAAAGCATGAACTATGTTAAGTGTGATGGTTGCATATATGTGTGCATATTAAATGTCATGGGTCATTGTATGCCAAGCATCATGATATGCATTGTTGTGGCGTCCTTAGTGACGGTTGGGTTCCGGAGGGAATCTGCTATAACATCGTGTGCCCATGTGGGGACCTAAAGCGATGGTTATAGACGATCGTGTGCCCATGTGGGGACCTAAAGCGATCGGGTTGTGTGCCCATGTGGGGACCTAAAGCAATCCATAAACGTCGTGTGCCCATGTGGGGACCTAAAGCGACGGGTGAACATCGTAGGCCCGACGGGGTGTTACTTGAGTGATCCTCAGTAACGAGCGATGATTCCAGCAGAGTTCCTGAGTGAACTAGTGATGAGAAACATTGGAAGTCGGTACCGCATGGCATATGCATAGAGTCGTTGTGTCGGTCTCTGTGCATTTGCATAAATCATGGATAAATTGTGTATGTTAATTGTGAAGGTGGTTAATAAGATGGGGTGTGTATAATTATGTTGATGATGAGTGCATTGTGTGTGATTGACGTGCATTGGTGATGAATACCTGATACTTGCCTTGTGTTGTGTATAATTGATTGCGGTGCATTTGTGGTGAGAAGGTTTTGCTTGTGCATTTCTGTGTTAATATATAATAGTATGCAACTGTATTATGATTGTTTTTCTCACCCTTCTGCTCTTTTATAATGCTCTATGAGGCATTGCAGATTAGAGTTGCCGGTGATCTTTTTGTGAAGCTTTGCGTCTTCATTCTTTTGTCGGTCGGCTCTGATATGTGACACCGGGTAGTTAGGGATGCCGTTTGTTGTTATTGTGTATTATGTATATATATCTTTTGGCGTGTACATGTATAACTTGATGTATGACAAACTTTTCAAGTGATACATATATATATGATATTCGGTTTTAGATTTTCCGCTTTTATTCTAAAATCTGAAATGTGGGTGTAAGGAACTGAGTTCCTCTGTTGATTGCTACCCCACTGTTGCATATCTTTAATGAGCAGGTGTTGTATGTTATGTTTTGTTTCATTGTAATGTGATGCTCCCTGTCTATGCCGTGTTTTTAATTATACTCTGATGAAATTTTGAATTTTCTTTTACTGCTTTAATAGCTTGGGGGTATAGATTGGGGGTGTTACATTAAGTGGTATCAGAGCCAGTCCGTGTCAGTTTGTGTCAGTCCTTGTTGGTCTTTGTGGTTCGGTGAGCTGTTTGTTTAACCATAGTTGTTGCTATTGGAAATGAACAGAATATGGCTCGGGTTGTGCGGGGTGTACCGAATGTTGCGGGTAATGATGAGTTCAGGAAGGACGATCCGCCTATCTTCAAGGGAAGATATGATCCTGATGGTGCACAATTTTGAATTGAGGAGATTGAAAGAATCTTCAGTGTGATGGATTGTGCTGAAGAGAATAAGGTAAGACTGGGTACTCACATGCTGAAGGAAGAAGCTGATGCTTGGTGGGTTAGTTTGCGCCAAGTGTTGGAAGTGGATGATGAAGAGGTTACTTGGGATTTATTTGGCCGAGAGTTTCGGAGGAAGTATTATCCTGAAGGTGTGAAGGAAAAGAAAGAGATTGAGTTCTTGGAGTTGAAACAGGGTAATATGTCTGTTGTTGACTATACTGCTAAGTTTGTGGAACTTGTGCAGTTCTATCCTCATTATGCTGAAGCGACTGCTGAGTTTTCTAAGTGTGTGAAGTATGAGAACGGATTGCGTTCTGAGATTAAACGGGCAATCGGTTATCAGAGGATTAGGAGGTTTTCTGATTTGGTCTACAGTTGTAGGATTTACGAAGAGGACCGTAAGGCGCGTGCTACTCACTATAAGAGTGTGAATGACAGGAAAGGGAAACAACAATCTCGTAGTGGACCTTATGTGACACCCGCTGACCATGGTAAGCCGAGGGGTAACTTTGAGAATAAGGCAAGTGGGGGAGGAATGTCTAGTCCTTCGAGGTGTTACATTAAGTGTTACAAGTGTGGTGAAGTAGGACATCTTCAGTTTGATTGTAGGGGGAATGAACTGAAATGTTCTAAGTGTGGAGGTTCGGGACATGTCGCAGCTGATTGTAAGAAAATTAGGGTGCAGTGTTTCAACTGTGGTGGAATAGGTCATATTAGTACGAAGTGTCCGAAACCGAAGAAAGCTTAGGCTGGTAGGAAGGCTGTTGCATTAGCAGGAGATGAGACTACTAGTGCAGATCGTTTGACTCAAGGTACTTGTTTTATTAATAGTACGCCTTTATTTGCTATTATTGATACTGGAGCGACTCATTCGTTTATTTCGTATGAGTGCGCGAAGCGTTTGAATTTGTGTTGTCTTTTTGGGGTGGTGAGATGGTTATCGATACTTCTGCTTAGGGGCAGTAATTACTTCTTGGGTTTGTTTAATTTGTTCTTTGATCGTTTATGGTAAAGGATTTGTGATGGATTCGGTGTGTTTACAGTTGGAAGGATTAGAATGAGATAAGTGGGGGAGGAGCTTGTACTTCTCCATGTTGCTTCAGGTGTAGGGCGCTGGTTCAGTGTGTTGTGAATTGTAAGTGTGGTTTGGTCATTGTGGTTCCCGGTTCTAGAAGGAATGCTATTGTAGATTGGTGGAGACGGTTTATACCCCATCCTGGTTGTCGGCTGTCTATTGACAAATTGAGGAACTGATCACCCGTAATCTCTTGTTGATAGCAGACAGGAATTATGTTGGATGGAATAGACGTGTCTTTCCGGCTTTGATAGTGTGTGCAATGAATTGTTTGGAATTAAGGAAATGGTTACAGATTGTTCTGTTGAGTCGATGAAGATTCTTATACCTGAAGGTGAGGCGGATTAGAGGTTTTGGTATGTTGGTTAAGTTGGGAAGTCATTGAGAGCGAATGATTGGGTATTATTAATGGCTGCTTCTCAGAGAGTAGAAAGTGAACTTAAATTGGACGAAGGTGAATAGTTGAGGTTAAATCTGCTAAGTAAGTAGAAAACTCTTAGTAGATGGGACTAAGATGTTTGTTTTGTCTGTGATGATAGTGTTCAGGAAATTGGCAGAAAGGCCACAGTGATGGGATGTCAGTTGTGCGTGATTTTCAGATGTATTTCCGGATGGAATATTGGATGTTAGCATTAGAAGTACCCGGACTGATAGAGCAGTTGGAAGATTTACTGGAAAGGAGAATGGTGAGGCCAAGTGTGTCGTCTTGGAGAGCTTAAGTATTGTTGGTAACAAAAAGGAAGGATGATTGAACGGAATAACAAGCATGATGCGTATAATGGTATTGAGGCTATGGAAAGTAAAACTTAGAGTTCTGGTGAGGTTTGGAGTCTTTGAAGTTTTAGGGCATTAATGGAAATCTTGAGGAAACCCTTAGGTGTGGATGTAATATTTGAGAGTTCTTTTTGGTTGGTTGTTGCTACATGTGGGGATTTACGGAATTTGGACTGTTAAGAGAAGAAATTGTGTATGGATTACTGACGATTGAATAAGGTAACGATTGAGAATAAGTGTCCACTTTCGAGAATAGATGATTGGAATGGTTTGGTTGAGTTTGATTGAAATTGCAATTGTTTGGAATGTTTGATAAGAGTGGTGAATTTGTGTGAGCTGAGGCTTGGGTCGATTTGATGTCACTGGTTATGTTTGTTATCATCGGGATAGGCTGTTATTTACTCGGTTAAGCTTGTATGGGAGTGACCAGTTACCCAGTGGAAAGTTTTGCAAAAGCTTTAAGAATTTATATCTTTTGGAATTTGGTTGGACATTACAACGTGCAGTGATGTTATTTGGTGTTAGTAATGCGTCTGTAATGTTTTGGGGAAGAGGAATCATATCTTCCATATTTAATTGGATAAGTTCGTAATGGCTTTGATTGAGGATATTCGGATCTGTTATAAACTCAAAGGAAGAACAGGTAGAGTATTTGAGATTTGAATTACAAGTGTTGAAAAGAGATGAAGTTTTATGCTAAGTTATTCAAGTGAGAATTTGGGTTGAAAAAAGTTAGTTTTCTTGGATATGTTATTTCAGAGGAGAGTATGGTAAAGGATTCATCGGAAGTAGATGTAGTTCTACATTGAGAGATTCTGAAGTTGGTTAAGGAGATTAGAAACTTTTGGGCTCAGTTGGTTATTACCAGAGGTTATGGAAGACTGTGCTAAGTTCGTACTTCTGTTACCTCAGTTGACTTGCATAAGGTAAGTCATTTGTTTGGGATGTTCGTTGTGAGGAAAGTTTGAGAGGGTTAAAGTAGAATTTATCTACGGCTTCAATTTTGATTCTGTGTGATCCTACCAAACCGTTGGCGAGGTATTACGAGGTGTCTTTGATGAGTTTAGTCAAGGTGTTAATGCAAGATGGTTAAGTCGTGGCTTACGCTTTACGACAATTGAGGATTCATAGAAGGGTATATACTATTCTGGATTTGGAATTGGTTGCGGTTGTATTGTGTTGGAATAATTGGAGGTATTATCTTTATGGTTCTAGGTTCGCGGTGTTTGGTAATCACAAGA
Organism: Lathyrus tuberosus; assembly: GCA_022829125.1. Lineage (NCBI taxonomy): Eukaryota > Viridiplantae > Streptophyta > Magnoliopsida > Fabales > Fabaceae > Lathyrus > Lathyrus tuberosus. Next base: position 8,474,207 of record JALAZF010000103.1, read on the forward strand.
GTTTAGAGTATTTGTTTGGTCTGAAGGAATAGAATAGAGACAACGAGGAGGATTAGGATTTGTGGCGAGTTATGATTCGGTTGGGGTTATCCTTAGGGAAAGGCTAATGTTGTTGGTATCGGTTATATTTTCGAGGACGAAAATTTCCAAGTGGGGGAGAGTTGTAACGCTCCAGTTTTAGTATTTTTATTTAATTGAGTCGTTTTGAGTTATTTTATTTTCGACTTTTATGTGAAAATATGTTATTTTTCAATGTTGTGATATTTTATCGGGTTTTGGGAGCATTTGCGAGATATTTGAGTGTGGGGGTATTTTGGTCATTTCGTATTAATTTTTCATTAAGATAGTAAGAATAGAAATAGAAAGAGAGAAAAATAGAGAGAAAGAAAAAGAGAAGAAGGAAAGAGGAGAGAAAAGAGAAGAAGAGGAGAAAAGTGGGAAAATCTTGGAAATCAAAGAAAACAATTTCTAGAAACGATTTAATCGGGTAAGGGTGCGAAACTCAATTATGGTATGCTTGTGTAGGATTATGTATGGGTGTTTGTGATTGTTATTGGATTGAAATGATAAATATAGTAAAAACCCTAATTGTGTAGAAATTGGTAAAAATTGATTCAAATGTGTTCAAACTCATGTTGATTGTGTTCTTTGTTGTTTATACATGTTGGATATGAATTGTTATACCTCAAATTGGTGTTTTTCTGGGTTTAGATGATGATTTGGGTGGATTTAGGGTGGAAAACGCAGAACCAAGTTTCTGCAGAATTTTTCTGGTTTTGCCCAGGTCATACGCGTATGGGGCATGTTCATACGCGTATGGACCTTGGCGTTACGCGTATCATTGGCTTGTTTTTGGGCCATTATGCGTATGGGCTTTTAAACGTGAAAATTGTGAAGGAAAACGATTTTGTCCATACGCGTATGGGCATTGGTGATACACGTATGGGAATGGCGAGGAATCAGGGCCGTACGCGTATGAAAATGGTGATACGCGTATGGTCAGGCCAATTGTAAAATGGGATTTTCCAAAATATCATTTTCGTATTTCTGTCGTAACTTTTGTTCCGTTTATCTGATTTTTACATTCTTGGTATCGTTGGAAAGTTATTGAGCTGTACTATGTGAATATGATGATTTGGAATTTGTTAGCCGATTTTATTTTGTCGGGAATCTGGAATAGTGTCATTTTGTCGACTTTTGTCGTTTTAATTGTGTGTAATTGGTGTGTTTCATGCAATGTACTGTTGATATGGATATGGTATGATTGCTTGTTGTTGTTTGGTGTAAATGCATTGTTTTGGGATTGAATTGCAAAGCATGAACTATGTTAAGTGTGATGGTTGCATATATGTGTGCATATTAAATGTCATGGGTCATTGTATGCCAAGCATCATGATATGCATTGTTGTGGCGTCCTTAGTGACGGTTGGGTTCCGGAGGGAATCTGCTATAACATCGTGTGCCCATGTGGGGACCTAAAGCGATGGTTATAGACGATCGTGTGCCCATGTGGGGACCTAAAGCGATCGGGTTGTGTGCCCATGTGGGGACCTAAAGCAATCCATAAACGTCGTGTGCCCATGTGGGGACCTAAAGCGACGGGTGAACATCGTAGGCCCGACGGGGTGTTACTTGAGTGATCCTCAGTAACGAGCGATGATTCCAGCAGAGTTCCTGAGTGAACTAGTGATGAGAAACATTGGAAGTCGGTACCGCATGGCATATGCATAGAGTCGTTGTGTCGGTCTCTGTGCATTTGCATAAATCATGGATAAATTGTGTATGTTAATTGTGAAGGTGGTTAATAAGATGGGGTGTGTATAATTATGTTGATGATGAGTGCATTGTGTGTGATTGACGTGCATTGGTGATGAATACCTGATACTTGCCTTGTGTTGTGTATAATTGATTGCGGTGCATTTGTGGTGAGAAGGTTTTGCTTGTGCATTTCTGTGTTAATATATAATAGTATGCAACTGTATTATGATTGTTTTTCTCACCCTTCTGCTCTTTTATAATGCTCTATGAGGCATTGCAGATTAGAGTTGCCGGTGGTCTTTTTGTGAAGCTTTGCGTCTTCATTCTTTTGTCGGTCGGCTCTGATATGTGACACCGGGTAGTTAGGGATGCCGTTTGTTGTTATTGTGTATTATGTATATATATCTTTTGGCGTGTACATGTATAACTTGATGTATGACAAACTTTTCAAGTGATACATATATATATGATATTCGGTTTTAGATTTTCCGCTTTTATTCTAAAATCTGAAATGTGGGTGTAAGGAACTGAGTTCCTCTGTTGATTGCTACCCCACTGTTGCATATCTTTAATGAGCAGGTGTTGTATGTTATGTTTTGTTTCATTGTAATGTGATGCTCCCTGTCTATGCCGTGTTTTTAATTATACTCTGATGAAATTTTGAATTTTCTTTTACTGCTTTAATAGCTTGGGGGTGTTACACATCTCGTGCCTACGTATCCTGACTAGGAATGAGGAATCAAAGCCTCCGTAGTTCACCAAACTACGGGTGAGGAATTCTTGATAATGATCAAGGTTCCAGAGGGGAAGTAAGTGTTCATAAACACGGCACTTACATTGACTGCGGCGATTCCAAACCTAAGGCTATGATAAACAAAGAAAGTAAGTGTTCACCACTATGACACTTACATGGAGTGCAGCGACTTCAATCCTAAGGCTAGGATAAAAGGTAAGATAAACTAGTCACGATCGCGCGGCGGCGCGAGATGCCCAAAAAGCCTAAATAAAAAAAACTACGGCATAGTATATCTACAAGATGTTCCAAAGACATATACTAAGAACTAGATCAAATAATGATCTAAAAAATCATCACAACGGAAGCCTTGCCACAAAAGTTTCGATCCGTAAGGAAAGTCAAACAACCTTGTCCTTACCCTTCGCCGAACCTGCAGAACCTGTGATGTAAACAACAACAGTGGGGTGAGATACATCAAATCTCAGTGAGTTCTCTATCTTATGGATTCTCTCGGCTTTACAAGGTTCTAACTAAAACCTAACTCAAGTCGGGGAAAAAAGGAACTAGACTTTGAGTTCAAACATTCTGACTAGAGAAACAATCGTGCAAAACACAAAACGACATACAAGTTAAGAATCTTCTCCCCGGCCAGCCATACCAGGCAAATACAACGCGGGTCACAAATTCTTAACGTAGATAACTTCTCCCTGGCCAGCCACACAAGGCAAATACAACGCGGGTCACGGTTATCTACAATTGGTACTTCTCCCCGCCCAGCCCACACCAGGAGCACTTCAGCACGGGTCACGGTACCAACCACTAAGTAACTTCTCCCCGCCCAGCCCACACAAGGAGCACTTCATCACGGGTCATGATTACTTACTTAATAAATACTTCTCCCTGCCCAGCCCACACCAGGAGCACTTCAGCACGGGTCACGGTATTTATTAAGACACACACACAACAAACCGGAGGAAAACGATCCTCCACTAACAACTACTTAACAAAGATACTCTCTAGTATCGATGTAAGGATTGCCGCATGATTCTCTAAGTCATTCTATTGTACTAAGGTTTCATCGCTCTACCTGTTTCATATTTTAACATGCATATTCAACAACAATTACACCCCATTAAACGGTAAAAGTCGACACTATTCCAAATTCCTGACATAATTAAATCGGCCAACAATCTCAAAACCATTTTAACAAGAAAGTACATTTCATTAGCTTTCCAACGATACCAAGAATGTTCAAAACGGATAATCGGAACCCAAGTTATGGAAATAACAAGAAATGGTATCGCGAAAAAACACAATTCTGCACCCTCACTGGCCGTGCGCGTATTGCCTTGTGCCATACGCGTATTACCCAGCTGGCTCGCCCAGCCATACGCGTATTACCAAAGTGATACGCGTATGGGTAGAGGTTGATTTTTTCCCAAAAAGTCCACTCAAACTCCAATACGCGTATTGCCTTACCTCATATGCGTATTGCCCAAAACCTTATGCGTACCAATATGAAAATGAGCAGATGGCCGAGAAAAATGGAACTCCATACGCGTATTGCCCACATTCCTTCATTGCCATACACGTATTGCCTTAACCAATACGCGTATTGCCTTGAGTGATACGCGTATGGGCAGTGGGAAACCAGAATTTTTCCTGCAGAAAAGTTCTGCTACGGGTTTCTCAATTCAACCCCAAAATTTCATATTTTTTCCAAAACAAATACCCCAAAACATGTTATAAACACAATAACCAGTATACCACACAGTCAATTATCAATTTTCAGCAGTTAGATTATGATTCTATTGCAAAATTTCTCATTTTCTCACAATATCAAAACTAACTCTAAACTCAATAAAACCCTACTCTAAAGTATCTAACTAGAACCCACCTGGATTACAAGATGAGGATGATGAAGCTGAACTGAAAGGATTGGAGATAGGTTGATGATTCAAGTCCTAGAGTTCTTGAGAAATTTTCCTCTCCTTTTCCTTCCTTTTTCCTTCTCTTCAATTTCTCTCTCCAAAGTTACTATATTTCAAATAATGAAAAAGGAAAAAGATATAGAGAAACATTAATTAGTAATACTACTAATTGTTCAAATTATCTCAAATGCACCAATTTATAAAACTCCAAGTTAAATAATATTAATCTAATTAGTTCCGAGTTCCTCAGTTTACTCCAATTATTTTAATCCAATAATTGCTCAGAGTACATCGGAACTCAGTTGATCATAATAATATTATCCAAAGTGTTCACAAAATTACGGGGTATTACAGGAACTGACTAGGGCGATGACCATAAGTGGCCCGCAAAGAAAGGCGACGATCATATAGATCTAATGTATCTCTGGAAATTAAATGTACAAATTATATAATATCTTGATATATGAGACGTGTCTATCTATGTCATTTCAAAAAAAATTGTAAATACTTGTGATAATAATCTTATGTAGGTATGTTTCATCTTTATTATTTTTTGACTACTCACCATTCATTATTTTTAGGTGTGTTTGTGAAATATATTTTTTAATCTGGTAGTTGGTTATTCTAGCACTTGTATGATGTTCAGCAAGCATAAAGGTGCAAATATAATAAACGACTTATTACTCATTGTTATGTTGAGATAAACTCTTAACCAAATGAAATTTATTTTTTAATGTTACCAACGCATAATCTAATTATTATATGAAAATTATAAAATAAATGTGAATCAGAGTGGCGCAGCAGAAGCGTGGTGGGCTCATAACTCACAGGTACCTGGATTGAAACCAGGCTCTGATAGAATTTTTATATATTTTGGTTTTTATTCAAAAAAACATGTTACAAATCAAAATAGTGAATGCAATGTGGTTAGAATTTTCTATTTATGACTAAAATATAGAAATATAATCAAAATGGGAGGCATGATATCTTTGAATTTAAAATTATAATACTTATCAAATGTTGATATTTAATTTATTATTAGAATCTTAAATTATATTATTTTTTTTATTAATATTATTCTCTTATTTAATTTTATCTTTTATTTACCATACAAATTGAAGCATTCATAATTTTATCAAAATAATAACACAAAATTTTAATACTAATTTTAAGAATTTGTTGATAAAAATATCTAAAAGTCAAATCTAAAGTATTTTGAGGCTATGTATATAACTTGTGTATTGCACTTGTTTTATTTTAATATATTCATATGTATTTTATCCGTCCAATGAGAAAATAAAATAATTATTTTAAGAAAATTCATAATTTTAGTAAATTATAATTTTACTCTTAAATATATGAATTTCATGTTGTTTCATGTTACTTGCTTCTTTGTTAATTTTCTAAGATTCTTTAAATAGTTTAATATTATCAATTTATCCAAACAAAATTGAAAAGCACTTAAAAGAAAATCTCAAGTTTTCTGTCAATCAAATATTTCATTTCTTAATCATTTAAATTTTCTATAATTTTTTATAATTTGCTACTTTTTAGATTAAAATTATCATCATTTGTATAAAATTTTATACTTTAAATTTTAGAAAAACTACTTGAAGTATTTTTAAGAACCAAAAATCTACCATATCAAACAAAAGAATATAGGAAAAAGAAAACAAGAGATAAATAAAATGAAAAGATTGATTTACCGTGATTATAATTTAAACCACTTATTTGTAACTCCTTTTACCTTTAACATACTTCATAAAGAATATCGCACATGTCTTTAATATTTCTGCATATAAAAGCACATACTTCTTTATTCTTAATAAAATAATGTTGTATAGAGTGATGGATGGAAGAACTTAGTAAGATTCATGGAAAATCTGAGAAATGATTACTCCTATAATTGTAAGTAAGATACTTCCGCACCACGTGTATGATATCTTATTGGAGTAGTGCAGAGGAAGTCAGACATCAGGTGTGTGCTCAAGAAGTGTGATAAAAGTCTAGCTTAAGAGACTTAGTCATAAGTCTTGTGGGAGGGCTTGATGGAAGTCTCTCCCGGGAGGTCCAACACCTCGATTGAGGAAATTATAGTTTCATTAGCCAGGTTACAAAGGACTTCACCTAAAGGGCTTAGATTTTCCAAGATAATTAAACTCTCAAGGAACTTATAGTTTCCTCATACATGACCTAACAATGTAAATTCACTTTAAAAACAGAATTACAAGCCTAATAGGCATAACACGTCACACGTATCATCTAAATATTCAGGACCTCGGGATACTCGCTTGCACCATGGTCTAAAATCACTTCATCCTCTATCAAAAGACTCGTGCTTGAGGGATTATGTAATGTTATATTTGTAATGGAACTGACTAGGGCGATGACCATAAGTGGCCCTTAAAGAAAGGCGACGATCATATAGATCTAATGTATCTTTGGAAATTAAATGTACAAATTATATAATATTTTGATATATGAGACATGTCTATCTATGTCATTAAAAAAAATTGTAAATACTTGTGATAATAATCTTATGTAGGTACGTTTCATCTTTATTATTTTTTGACTACTCACCATTCATTATTTTTAGGTGTGTTTGTGAAATATAATTTTTAAGCGGGTAGTTGGTTATTCAAGCACTTGTATGATGTTCAGAAAGCATAAAGGTGCAAATATAATAAAGGACTTATTACTAATTGTTATGTTGAGATAAACTCTTGACTAAATGAAATTTATTTTTTAATGTTACCAACGCATAATCTAATTATTATATGAAAATTATAAAATAAAAGTGAATCAGAGTGGCGCACCGGAAGTGTGGTGGGCCCATAACCCACAGGTACCTGGATTGAAACCAGGCTCTGATAGAATTTTTATATATTTTGGTTTTTATTCAAAAAAACATGTTACAAATCAATATAGTGAATGCAATGTGGTTAGAATTTTCTATTTATGACTAAAATATAGAAATATAATCAAAATGGGAGGCATGATATTTTTGAATTTAAAATTATAATACTTATCAAATGTTGATATTTAATATATTATTAGCATCTTAAATTATATTATTTTTTTTATTAATATTATTCTCTTATTTAATCTTATCTTTTATTTACCTTAAAAATTGAAGCAGTCATAATTTTATGAAAATAATAACACAAAATTTTAATACTAATTTTAAGAATTTATTGATAAAAATATCTAAAAGTCAAATCTAAAGTATTTTGAGGCTATGTATATAACTTGTGTGTTGCACTTGTTTTATTATAATATATTCATATGTATTTTATCCGTCCAATGAGAAAATAAAATAATTATTTTAAGAAAATTCATAATTTTAGTAAATTATAATTTTACTCATAAATATATGAATTTCATGTTGTTTCATGTTACTAGCTTCTTTGTTAATTTTCTAAGAATCTTCAAATAGTTTAATATTAACAATTTATCCAAACAAAATTGAAAAGCACTTAAAAGAAAATCTCAAGTTTTCTGTCAATCAAATATTTCATTTCTTAATCATTTAAATTTTCTATAATTTTTAATAATTTGATACTTTTTAGATTAAAATTATCATCATTTGAATAAAATTTTATAATTTAAATTTTAGAAAAACTACTTAAAGTATTTTTAAGAACCAAAAATCTACCATATCAAATAAAAGAATATAGGAAAAAGAAAAGAAGAGAGAAATAAAATGAAAAGATTGATCTACCATGATTATAATTTAAACCACTTATTTGTAACTCCTTTTACCTTTAACATATTTCATAAAGAATATCGCACATGTCTTTAATATTCCTGCGTATAAAAGCACATACTTCTTTATTCTTAATAAAATAGTGTTGTATAGAGTGATGGATGGAAGAACTCAATAAGATTCATGGAAAATCTGAGATATGATTACTCCTATAATTGTAAGTAAGATACTTCCGCACCAAGTGTATGATATCTTATTGGAGTAGTGCAGAGGAAGTCAGACATCAGGTGTGTGCCCAAGAAGTGTGATAAAAGTCTAGCTTAAGAAACTTAGTCATAAGTCTTGTGGGAGGGCTTGATGGAAGTCTCTCCAGGGAGGTCCAACACCTCGATTATGGAAATTATAGTTTCATTAGCCAGGTTACATAGGACTTCACCTAAAGGGCTTAGATTTTCCAAGATAATTAAACTCTCAAGGAACTTATAGTTTCCTCATACATGACCTAACAATGTAAATTCACTTTAAAAACAGAATTACAAGCCTAATAGGCATAACACGTCACACGTATCATCTAAATATTCAGGACCTCGGGATACTCGCTTGCACCATGGTCTAAAATCACTTCATCCTCTATCAAAAGACTCGTGCTTGAGGGATTATGTAATGTTATATTTGTAATGGAACTGACTAGGGCGATGACCATAAGTGGCCCTCAAAGAAAGGCGACGATCATATATCACCCTCAAGATGGTACCTTCCCGCCCCCAATACTTCCCTTTGTCCATTCATAAGAAATTCAAAATAAGATGTTTCTTAGGTAGAGAGAAATCAAGATTAGTAACTGACCCACATCCCCTTGGAAATGTGGAATCAACGGTCGACCCTTGACCAAGTGGGGGGTGACAATCCGTAAAAGGACCTAGGCATAAAGCCTCTATAAATACCTCTCCCCCAACTGGAGAAAGGATATATCCAAACCCATACACTTATACCTAAGCACCCCACTCATATACAGAGCCTCCCACCTCCCGTGAGCAGGCCCTTTAAACCACCATAAACACCACCTTATACGGCTTCAGGCTGCCGTGGGCAATCCCTAACCACCATTATTTGTTATAAACCTTGCAGGGGCAACGTGCACACTAGTACTTTTTGACCAGTACTCAAGTAACATATCAAGGGTACTAGATTACAATCATTGCACTCAGAAGGAACCATTACACCAAGACTACATGAAATTACAATACGACCGACTAAAAATAAGAACAAGATTTAAAATTTAATAAACAAATGAATTATTTATATCAAAAGTTAGGTAAGAAACCCTATAGTTTTCATTACAAAGGGGTACATATTCAAACTCGAGATATTGTTATTAAATTTAAACATTTACGCCATTTCTCATTAAGGTGTGTGAAGTCACTTGTTTAACAAAATGTTTGTGAGTCATATGTTTATGCGGGACTTCTGTGTCACTGTATCATAATGAATACATGTGTCATGTTTGAATTCTAAAAGAAAGTTAGTTGTGCAACTTATGATTAAGGGTGGAAATAGGTTGGGCCTAGCTAGGCTTTGCCATATGTAATACCCCGTAAATTATTTTACTCTGGATAATATTGGTATGATCAACTGGGTTCCGGCTTATTCTGAGAATTTATTGGATAAAATAATTAGAGTAAACTGATGAGCTTAGAGCAGATCAAATTAATATTATCTGAGTCTGAGGTTTTAATTGTTGGAGCTTTAGAGACTATTTGGACAATTAGTAGTGTTACTAATTGATGATATCTTACTATATCAATTCCTTTCCATCCTTTTTCCACACTTAGAAGCAAAGAAAGGAAAAGATAGAAAGAAGTTGGAGAGAAGGAAGAGGAAAGGAAGGAAAAGAGAAGAAAACTTGGAAGAGAGAAATATCAAGATCATCATCCATTCTTCATCAAATCATCTTCCAATCTTCATCATCATCATCTATTCAAGGTGGGTTATAGACAGAAACCTTTGGTTTAGATTTTCTTGAGTATTAGAACCTAGGTTAGAATTGTGAGAAAATGAAAAATCTTGCCAAATCTTAAATTTAACGGTTGAAATGTGGCATAAACTGTGTAGTATAATCATTAGCCATATATGATCATCTGTTAATGCATATTTGTATGTTGGGTGGAGTTTTGGATAGGATTTTGGTCACAGAGCTCTATTTTCACGCTGCTAGAAAACCAAGTTTTCGCAGGTTCGCACTGAGAATCCCCTAGCGAAGGGGAGAGCGAGCATTCGCTGGCTATTCGCACGACAAAGGTAAGGGCGAACATTCGCCAGAGGTTCGCACTACGAACTTTACCCCATTTTAGTTCTGCCTTGGTTCGCTGGGAGCTTCGTACTGCGAATGGGAAAGCGAACATTCGCTGGTGTTTCGCATTGCGAGCATAGAAGATCCTTCAACTTGTTTCTTTCACAACTTTTGACTCGTTTATCCGATTTGAGTATTCTTGGTATCGATGTGAAGTTATGACAATACTCTATGTAATGGAAGTGGAAAATGCTAGTTTTGATGCCTGATTAAATAAATCGGAGGGAATCGTGAATTAGTGTAATTTGTGGTATGTTGAATTATGTGTTTCCATTATGTGATTGATGACTATTTGCCTATTCTCTTATTGTTAAACATGTTCGAGTAAGTATGCATGTTAAAATACGAAGGGTAAGGACAAAGTTGTTTGACTTTTCCTTACGGATCGTAGCTTTTGTGTGGCAAGGCTTCCGTTGTGAAGATATTTTGAGATCATAGTTGATCTAGTTCTTAGTTTTATCTTTTGGAACATCTTGTATATATAACATGCCTTAGTTTTGTATCAGGTGATTTTGGGCATTTATATGTATAATGTTTTACTAGGAACTTTATATTTCAGTACCAAACGTATTATTCATGTATAATATATGCTTTGATGTATGTATTTATATATGGGTGTTACAGTTGGTATCAGAGCAGGTCGTATCCTCGACCTAGCCATGAAATAGTATAAGTATTTTCTTTCTGTTTCATATGTGTCGTGTCGCCATTGGTCTTACGTGTTATATTTATGGTATTGAGCCTGATCAACTTAATCCTATCGGTATGACATTTAGGAACATGGCCGGCGGGCGCAGAAACAGCCGTGGTAGACCGAGAACCACTCCAGGCGGCACAAATCTGCCAGGTGGCGATGAGAATGCTCCTCTGTATCAGTTTATGCAGCGGATACAACAACAACAGAATCAGTTTATGCGACAAGTGGTGCAGCAAATGGCTGGTGGCCTGCATCCTCCAGTGGCTGTTCCTGAAGCTGCAGGGGGAACCTTTAGAGATTTCATTCATATGAATCCTCCAAAGTTTCAGGGGGGATTAGATCCGCTAAAGGCGCATGAATAGATATCCGGTATGGAGCGGATTTTCTTAATAGTTCAGTGTGGTGAGGAAAACAAAGTAGTGTTCGCTTCTCACTTGTTGAGGGGTCTTGCTAGGAGGTGGTGGGATATTGCTTCAGCTTTTATGACTATGCAAGGTGTATCTAAAGTGTGGGAGCAATTCAAGGCTATTTTTATGGAAAGGTACCTTCCTAGTCCTTGGAGGACCCGAAGAGAGTTTGAACTCCAGCAGTTGAGGCAATATTATGTGGCAGAGAACAGTTTGAAGGAAGTCCAGATAGAAGGGGATTCGCGTAGGTCGAATCAGAATGATTGTGGGAGGTCAAACCAATAGTTTCAGTCTAGGCAGCAAGCTTTCAAAAGGAAACAAGTCCAGAATTCTCGGACTAGTGCACTTCCTGTGTGTCGTATTTGTGGTAAGATGCATTTTGGTAGATGTCGCTTCGAAGGAGTGGAGTGTTATCAATGTCGAAAAGTGGGCCATATGAAGAGGGATTGTCCCCAAGATAGGAATCAGATGCAAGGGAAGAAAGCAAAGGGCGATAACTCTATGATTACGGGTACATGTTTTGTTAATAGAAATCCTTGCTTTGTTTTATTTGATTGTGGAGCAACGCACTCCTTTATATCGATGCAATGCATGAAGCGGCTAGGGTTGCAAGCTATTCCATTGTCTCCACCCATGGTGGTTACTACTGCCATGGATGAGATTGTTGAAACGTCGTTAGTGTGTGAAAATTGTGCGTTATCTGTGAATGGAAGAGTTTTCCAGATTGATCTTATTTGTTTCCGCTTAAGAAAGTGGATGTTGTTCTGGGAATGGATTGGCTTTCTGCTAACTCGGTATTTATCGGTTGTGAGGAGAGACTAATTATTATTCTGTCCGTGGAGGCTACTTCGAGGGATGTGTTGACTACTATTTTGGAAGGCACGGTTAGAATGATTAATTTCTTGTTTGAGAATGAAAAATCTGTTCTTTTGGTTCTTACTAAGGAGGAGAACGACAACCTTCAGATTCTGAGTGTTCCGGTAGTCTGTGAGTTTCCTGAAGTTTTCCCGAGGATATCACTTCTCTTCCTCCGGAGAGGGAAGTGGAGTTCTCTATTGACCTGATACCAGGAATGACTCCAATATATGTTTCTCCGTATCGGATGGCACCACTCGAGTTACGAGAATTAAAGGATCAATTGGAAGAATTGATGGCTAAGCATTTCGTTAGACCAAGTGTTTCGCCTTGGGGAGCTCCAGTATTGTTGGTAAAGAAGAAGGATGGTGGAATGCAGTTGTGTATTGATTACCGTCAGTTGAATAAGGTCACCATCAAGAACAAATACCCATTTCCAAGGATATACGATCTGTTAGATCAATTGAAAGGAGTCGGTGTGTTCTCAAAGATTGACTTACGGTCGGGTTATCATCAGATCCGGGTGAAGAGTTTGAATGTATCGAATACTGCATTTAGGACCCGTTATGGTCATTATGAATTCCTAGTAATGCCCTTCGGCGTGACTAATGCTCCGGCAATTTTATAGACTATATGAACCGGATATTTCAACCTTACTTGGACCAATTTGTGGTGATCTTTATTGATGACATTCTTATCTATTCTCGTGATTCTCAAGAGCACGGAGAACACCTAAGAATCGTTTTATCCATCTTATAAGAGAGACAACTTTTTGCCAAGCTGAGCAAGTGTGGGTTTTAGATGTCGGAGGTAAATTTTCTTGGTCACGTCATATCTCAAGGAGGTGTGGCGGTTGATCCATCAAAATAGAGGCGGTGATTAATTGGGAGGGACCGAAGGACATTGCAGAAGTTAGGAGTTTCTTAGGATTGGCAGGTTATTATAGAAGGTTTATTAAAGGCTTTTCCCAACTGGCTTTACCAATGGCGAGACTTACTCGAAAGGATTATTCGTATGAATGGAATTCGGCTTGTGAAAGAAGTCTTATGAGTTTGAAGAAAAGATTGACGACCGCTCCTGTTTTGATTATTCCTGGTCCTAGCAAGTCGTATGAGGTATACTATGATGCATCGAAGATGGGATTAGGAGGTGTGTTAATGCAAGATTGACATGTGGTAGCTTATGCTTCTCGACAGTTGAAAGTTCATGAAGAGAATTATCCAACGCATGATTTAGAATTGGCGGCAGTTGTGTTTACTTTGAAAGTGTGGTGTCATTATTTGTATGGCGTACATTTTGAGATGTTTAGTGATCACAAGAGTCTAAAGTATCCTTTTGACCAGAAAGAGTTGAATATGCGTCAAAGGAGGTGGATTGAGTATTTGAAGGATTTTGGAAGAAGCGCATAGAGTACCTTTACTATTCATCCTGGTTCTTCGAAGATGTATCAAGATTTAAAGAGGGACTATTGGTAGTCCGGGATGAAAAAGGATGTTGCGGTGTACGTGTAGGAATGTGCAGTATGCCAACAAGTGAAGATTGAACACCAAAGACCGGGTGGCTTATTGCAACCTTTAGAATTTTCGGTGTGGAAGTGGGGTAGCATTTCTATGGACTTCGCAGTGGGATTACCCCGTGCGCAAGGTGGTTATGATTCGAGTTGGGTAATTGTAGATCGGTTGACGAAATCTGCTCATTTCTTGGTCGTAAAGACTACTTATAAGGCGAGTCATCTCGCAAAGTTGTTCATTTCGGAAATTGTGAGATTGCAGGGTGTTCCTTCTAGTATTGTTTTGGATAGAGACCCAAAGTTTACTTCAAGATTTTGGAGAGTTTTTCAACAAGCTATGGGAAAGAAGTTGTGTTTGAGCACGTCGAATCATCCGCAAACAGATGGTCAGACGGAACGGACAATACAAACCATGGAAGATATGTTAAGAGCTTGTGTACTAGAAGGTGGAGTAAATTGGATAGAACTTCTACCGTTGATTGAGTTCTCTTATAACAACAATTATCATAAAAGTATTGGTGTGGCTCCTTATGAGGCATTATGGGAGGAAGTGTAGAGCGCCATTGTGATGGGCGGAGGTTGGCGAAGATAGAATTTTGGGATCCGAGGTTATTCACGAGACTACGAAAAAGATTAGAATGATTCGTGGAAAAGTTAAACAAGCGCAAGATCGTCAGAAAAGCTATGCGGACAACCGTAGGAGACCTTTGGAAGTTGATAAGGGTGATCATGTAATTTTGAAGATTACTCCGAGATTGAGATTGAAAGGACCATTTAAATCGCGGAAGTTAAGTCCAAGATACGTGGGACCGTATCAGATCCTAGAAAGAATTGATGAAGTAGCTTACAGATTAGCCTTACCGCCTTCTCTATCAGAGATGCACGATGTTTTTCATGTATCTCAGCTTCAAAAGTTTGTTCCAGATCCTCTTCATAGAATTCTACCCGATACTATTGAGATAGAAGCAGATTTAACGTTTAAACCTCAAACGAGTCGTATCACAGGAAGAAAAACTAAGGTGTTAAGGTATAAAGAGATTCCTCTGGTTAAGGTTCAGTGGGATGAGACGCATCCGGGTGATGCAACGTGGGAACTAGAATCAGAGATGCGAGACTCTTATCCTCATCTTTTCAGGTAATTGTTTTAAATTCGTGGGCGAGTTTCTATTTAAGGGGGGGAGGATGTAATACCCCATAAATTATTTTACTCTGGATAATATTGGTATGATCAACTGGGTTCCGGCTTATTCTGAGAATTTATTGGATAAAATAATTAGAGTAAATTGATGAGCTCAGAGCAGATCAAATTAATATTATCTGAGTCTGAGGTTTTAATTGTTGGAGCTTTAGAGACTATTTGGACAATTAGTAGTGTTACTAATTGATGATATCTTACTATATCAATTCCTTTCCACCCTTTTTCCACACTTAGAAGCAAAGAAAGGAAAAGATAGAAAGAAGTTGGAGAGAAGGAAGAGGAAAGGAAGGAAAAGAGAAGAAAACTTGGAAAAGAGAAAGATCAAGATCATCATCCATTCTTCATCAAATAATCTTCTAATCTTCATCATCATCATCTATTCAAGGTGGGTTATAGATAGAAGCCTTTGGTTTAGATTTTCTTGAGTATTAGAACCTAGGTTAGAATTGTGAGAAAATGAAAAATCATGCCAAATCTTAAATTTAACGGTTGAAATGTGGTATAAACTGTGTAGTATAATCATTAGCCATATATGATCATCTGTTAATGCATATTTGTATGTTGGGTGGAGTTTTGGATAGGATTTTGGTCACAAAGCTCTGTTTTCACGCTGCTAGAAAACCCAGTTTTCGCAGGTTCGCACTGCGAATCCCATAGCGAAGGTGAGGGCGAACATTCGCCAGAGGTTCGCACTGCGAACTTTACCCCATTTTAGTTCTGCCTTGGTTCGCTGGGAGCTTCGCACTGCGAATGGGAAAGCGAACATTCGCTGGTGCTTCGCATTGCGAGCATGACAGATCCTTCAACTTTTTTCTTTCACAACTTTTGACTCGTTTATCCGATTTGAGTATTCTTGGTATAGATGTGAAGCTATGACAATACTCTATGTAATGGAAGTGGAAAATGCTAGTTTTGATGCCTGATTAAATAAATCAGAGGGAATCATGAATTAGTGTAATTTGTGGTATGTTGAATTATGTGTTTCCATTATGTGATTGATGACTATTTGCCTATTCTCTTATTGTTAAACATGTTCGAGTAAGTATGCATGTTAAAATACGAAATAGGTAGAGTGAGGAATATTACCGTAAACAATGTAGGAAAGTGTGGAATGACATAATGACAACGATCGTGCGTGCGGTGCCGAGGCGTTTGTCAGATACTAATGTCATAGAATGAGTAAACACTAGTATGGAACATATGTATAAACCTTTGTGGTTTGTGATAAGGCATCATGGCCTTGTGATTGTCGAATACAATCCCATTTGTGTATGAGATCACGTAATCATAACCGGTTATTTGAGTTGCAGTTTCATGAGCCTCGAGCTCCTCTGAAACGTATGCATGACTACTTGGCAGGATTGATTCCCGCGTGCAGTACGAATGGCGCTCAGGGAGCGTATGCTTGTGAAGGTAAATGGCCCGTGTTAAGTGACGGTTCATAACGGTTAATAGTCGGTAGAACCCGAATCCATTCATATGTCAAGTAGATTACAAGGATCCATGACTCGGGTCGACTTCTAGACGTAGAAACGGACGGGAAAAGGGGATGCCTTGGTATGGTTATCGATTAGTGATATTGTGAGTTGATGAACTCATGACATGTTTCCATATAGTGTGTGTGAGTACTCGAATGTCCCTTCCCCTTTCCCTTGGACTCGAGTTAGGATTGTTAGAATCTTGTAAAGCCGAGAGGACTTTAAGATAGATAACTCACTGAGATTTGATGTATCTCACCCCATGTTGTTGTTTACATCACAAGTACTATAGGTTCGGCGAAGGGTAAGGACAAAGTTGTTTGACTTTTCCTTACGAATTGTAGCTTTTGTGTGGCAAGGCTTCCGTTGTGAAGATATTTTGAGATCATAGTTTATCTAGTTCTTAGTTTTATCTTTTGGAACATCTTGTATATATAACATGCCTTAGTTTTGTATCAGGTGATTTTGGGCATTTATATGTATAATGTGTTACTAGGAACTTGTATATTTCAGTACCAAACATATTATTCATGTATAATATATGCTTTGATGTATGTATTTATATATGGCCGTTACACCATGCCTGAGCCTGGCCTACTAAAAAATTCAAAGCTTAAGCCTGGCCTGTAGCCAATTATAGGCTTATTTTTAGGCCTAAGCCTGGCCTTTTTGAATGCCTGATTGGCCTACAAGCCTATTTAAAAGCCTACTTCATTTGAACATTTGTAAATAAGAAATTCAATTAATGTTAAATAGACTAACAAATTAAAAGATCAATGGGACTAAATTTTTGTTTTTATTTTCTCATTCAAGTTTACCTATTCACATAAGTTTAGTGATATTATATATTGGAGAGAACTTATAAAAAAAACATATGACAACAACTTATAACATTGCTTATAATGTTTTTTCAACATATTTTCATAAGTTCTTCAAGATAACTACGCTTTATTTTTGTATTTTAATTCAAACTACAAAATACAATATAATAATAACTTTATTGAGTTTTTTTTAACTAGGCCGACCTGATAGGCCTAAAAGGCTTTTCTTACGGCTTGTGGCCAAGCATCTTTAGCTAAATAGGCTTATAAAAAGGCCCAGGCCTTTTCTATATAAGAAAAAGTATGGCCTGGTCTGGGCCTATGAAGGCTTAGCCGTAGGCCCCTGTTAGTTGGCCTGGCCTATTCCCACCCCTACTTATGATGTCATTTGTAATAAATTGAACAAACCTCTAGGTCTAAATGTGAGATATCTATTTATATGTATTAATATGCACCTAGTTGTCATCTCATTTTTAATTACAGATATGTTTTCAATATCTAATGTATCTCTGGAAATTAAATGTACAAATTATATAATATCTTGATATATGAGACGTGTTTATCTATGTCATTATAAAAAAATTGCAAATACTTGTGATAATAATCTTATGTTGGTAAGTTTCATCTTTATTATTTTTTGACTACTCACCATTCATTATTTTTAGGTGTGTTTGTGAAATATTTTTTTTAGCTGGTAGTTGGTTATTCTAGCACTTGTATGATGTTCAGCAAGCATAAAGGTGCAAATATAATAAACGACTTATTACTTATTGTTATGTTGAGATAAACTCTTAACTAAATGAAATTTATTTTTTAATGTTACCAACGCATAATCTAATTATTATATGAAAATTATAATATAAATGTGAATCAGAGTGGCGCAGCGGAAGCGTGGTGGGCCCATAACCCACAGGTCATTGGATCGAAACCAGGCTCTGATGAAATTTTTATATATTTTGGTTTTTATTCCAAAAAACATGTTACAAATCAAAATAGTGAATGCAATGTGGTTAGAATTTTCTATTTATGACTAAAATATAGAAATATAATCAGAATGGGAGGCATGATATTTTTGAATTTAAAATTATAATACTTATCAAATGTTGATATTTAATTTTTTATTAGCATCTTAAATTATATTATTTTTTATTAATATTATTCTCTTATTTAATTTTATCTTTTATTTACCATAAAAATTGAAGCATTCATAATTTTATTAAAATAATAACACAAAATTTTAATACTACTTTTAAGTTATTGATAAAAATATCTAAAAGTCAAATCTAAAGTATTTTGAGGCTATGTTTATAACTTGTGTGTTGCACTTGTTTTATTATAATATATTCATATGTATTTTTTTTCTTCCAATGAGAAAATAAAATAATTATTTTAAGAAAATTCATAATTTTAGTAAATTATAATTTTACTCATAAATATATGAATTTCATGTTGTTTCATGTTACTTGCTTCTTTGTTTATTTTCTAAGAATCTTCAAATAGTTTAATATTATTAATTTATCTAAGCAACATTAAAAAGCACTTAAAAGAAAATCTCAAGTTTTCTGTCAATCAAATATTGCATTTCTTAATCATTTAAACTTTCTACAATTTTTTAATAATTTGCTACTTTTTAGATTAACATTATCATCATTTGTATAAAATTTTATAATTTAAATTTTAGAAAAACTACTTAAAGCATTTTAAAGAACCGAAAGTCTACCATATCAAACAAAAGAATAAAGGAAAAAGAAAAGAAGAGAGAAATAAAATGAAAAGATTGATTTACCATGATTATAATTTAAACCACTTATTTGTAACTCCTTTTACCTTTAACATATTTCATAAAGAATATCGCACATGTCTATAAATACCTCTCCCCCAACTGGGGAAAGGATATATCCACACCCATACAGTTATACCTAAGTACCCCACTCATATACAGAGCCTCCCACCTCCCATGAGCAGGCCCTTTAAACCACCATAAAAACCACCGTATACGGCTTCTGGCTGTCGTGGGCAATCCCCAACCACCATTATTTGTTATAAACCTTGCAGGGGCAACGTGCACACTTGTACTTTTTGACCAGTACTCAAGTAATATATCAAGGGTACTAGATTACAAGCATTGCACTCAGTAGTCTACTCACAACAGATGTCAGAAGGAACCATTACACCAAGACTACATGAAATTACAATATGACCTACTAAAAATAAGAACAAGATTTAAAATTTAATAAACAAATGAATGATTTATATCAAAAGTTAAGGTAAGAAACCCTATAGTTTTCATTACAAAGGGGTACATATTCAAACTCGAGATATTGTTATTAAAATTAAACATTTACGCCATTTCTCATTAAGGTGTGTGAAGTCACTTGTTTAACAAAATGTTTGTGAGTCATATGTTTATGCGGGACTTCTGTGTCACTGTATCATAATGAATACATGTGTCATGTTTGAATTCTAAAAGAAAGTTAGTTGTGCAACTTATGATTAAGGGTGAAAATAGGTTGGGCCGAGCTAGGCTTTGCCATGACTGAGCCTGGCCTACTAAAAAATTCAAAGTTTAAGCCTGGCCTGTAGCCAATTATAGGCTTATTTTTAGGTCTAAGCCTGACCTTTTTGAATGCCTGATTGGCCTACAAGCCTATTTAAAAGCCTACTTCATTTGAACATTTGTAAATAAGAAAATAAACTAATGTTAAATAGACTAACAAATTAAAAGATCAATGGGACTAAATTTTTATTTTTATTTTCTCATTCAAGTTTTCCTATTCACATAAGTTTAGTGATATTATATATTAGAGAGAACTTATGAAAAAAACTTATGACAACAACTTATAACATTTCTTATAATGTTTTTTCAACATATTTTCATAAGTTCTTCAAGATAAGTACGCTTTATTTTTGTATTTTAATTCAAACTACAAAATACAATATAATAATAATAATAAATTTATTGAGTTTTTTTAAACTAGGCCGGCCTGATAGGCTTAAAAGGCTTTTCTTACGGGTTATGGCCAAGTCTCTTTAGCTAAATAGGTTTATAAAAAGGCCTAGGCCTTTTCTATATAAGAAAAAACATGGCTTGGTCTGGGCCTATGAAGGCTAGGCCGTAGGCCCCTGTTAGTTGGTCTGGCCTATTCCCACCCCTACTTATGATGTCATTTGCAATAAATTGAATAAACCTCAAGGTCTAAATGTGAGATATCTATTTATATGTATTTATATGCCCCTAGTTGTCATCTCATTTTTAATTACAGATATGTTTTCAAGATCTAATGTATCTCTGGAAATTAAATGTACAAATTATATAATATCTTGATATATGAGACGTGTATATCTATGTCATTATAAAAAAAATTGCAAATAATTGTGATAATAATCTTATGTAGGTAAGTTTCATCTTTATTATTTTTTGACTACTCACCATTCATTATTTTTAGGTGTGTTTGTGAAATAATTTTTTTAGCTGGTTGTTGGTTATTTTAGCACTTGTATGATGTTTAGCAAGCTTAAAGGTGCAAATATAATAAATGACTTATTACTTATTGTAATGTCGAGATAAACTCTTAACTAAATGAAATTTATTTTTTAATGTTACCAACGCATAATCTAATTATTATATGAAAATTATAAAATAAATGTGAATCAGAGTGGCGCAGCGGAAGCGTGGTGGGCCCATAACCCACAGTTCCTTGGATCGAAACCAGGCTCTGATGGAATTTTTATATATTTTGGTTTTTATATTCCAAAAAACAAGTTACAAATCAAAATAGTGAATGCAATGTGGTTAGAATTTTTTATTTATGACTAAAATATAGAAATATAATCAAAATGGGAGGCATGATATTTTTGAATTTAAAATTATAATACTTATCAAATGTTGATATTTAATTTATTATTAGCATCTTAAATTAGATTATTTTTTTATTAATATTATTCTCTTATTTAATTTTATCTTTTATTTACCATAAAAATTGAAGCATTTATAATTTTATTAAAATAATAACACAAAATTTTAATACTACTTTTAAGTTATTGTTAAAAATATCTAAAAGTCAAATATAAAGTATTTTGAGGCTATGTATATAAGTTGTTTGTTGCACTTGTTTTATTATAATATATTCATATATGTATTTTTTTCGTCCAATGAGAAAATAAAATAATTATTTTAAAAAAATTCATAATTTTAGTAAATTATAATTTTACTCATAAATATGTGAATTTCATGTTGTTTCATGTTACTTGCTTCTTTGTTTATTTTCTAAGAATCTTCAAATAGTTTAATATTATCAATTTATCCAAGCAACATTAAAAAGCACTTAAAAGAAAATCTTCAAATATTGCATTTCTTAATCATATAAATTTTCTACAATTTTTAATAATTTGCTACTTTTTAGATTAACATTATCATCATTTGTATAAAATTTTATAATTTAAATTTTAGGAAAACTAGTTAAATCATTTTTAAGAACCGAAAGTCTACCATATCAAACAAAAGAATAAAGGAAAAAGAAAAGAAGAGAGAAATAAAATGAAAAGATTGATTTACCATGATTATAATTTAAACCACTTATTTGTAACTCCTTTTACCTTTAACATATTTCATAAAGAATATCGCACATGTCTTTAATATTCATGCGTATAAAAGCACATACTTCTTTATTCTTAATAAAATAGTGTTGTATAGAGTGATGGATGGAAGAACTCAGTAAGATTCATGGAAAATCTGAGAGATGATTACTCCTATAATTGTAAGTAAGATACTTCTGCACCAAGTGTTTGATATCTTATTGGAGTAGTGCAGAGGAAGTCAGACATCAGGTGTGTGTCCTAGAAGTGTGACAAAAGTCTAGCTTAAGAGACTTAGCCATAAGTCTTTTAAGTGGGCTTGATATAAGTCTCTCCCGGAAGGTCCAACACCTCAATCGAGAAAATTATAGATTCATTAGCCAGGTTACATAGGACTTCACCTAAAGGGCTTAAATTTTCCAAGATAATTAAACTCTCAAGGAACTTATAGTTTCCTCATACATGACCTAACAATGTAAATTCTCTTTAAAAACAGAATTACAAGCCTAATAGGCATAACATGTCACACGTATCATCTAAATATTCAGGACCTCAGGATACTCACTTGTACCATGGTCTAAAATCACTTCATCCTCTATCAAAAGACTCGTGCTTTAGGGATTATATAATGTTATATTCTTAATGGAACAAACTTGGGCGATGACCATAAGTAGCCCTCAAAGAAAGCCGACGATCATATGTCACCCTCAAGATGGTACCTTCCCGCCCCCAATACCTCCTTTTGTCCATTCATATGAAATTCAAAATAAGATGTTTCTTAGGTAGAGAGAAATCAAGATTAGTAACTGACCCACATCCCCTTGTAAATATGGAATCAACGGCCGACCCTTGACCAAGTAGGGGGTGACAATCCGTAAAAAGCGCTAGGCACAAAGCCTCTATAAATACCTCTCCCCCAACTGGAGAAAGGATATATCCAAACCCATACAGTTATACCTAAGCACCCCACTCATATACTGAGCCTCCCACCTCCCGTGAGCAGGCCCTTTAAACCACCATAAACACCACCTAATACGGCTTCTGGCTGTCGTGGGCAATCCCTAACAACCATTATTTGTTATAAACCTTGTAGGGGCAACGTGAACACTTGTACTTTTTGATCAGTACTCAAGTAATATATCAAGGGTACTAGATTACAAGCATTGCACTCTGTAGTCTACTCACAACAGATGTCATAAGGAACCTTTACACCAAGACTACATGAAATTACAATACGACCTACTAAAAATAAGAACAAGATTTAAAATTTAATAAACAAATGAATGATTTATATCAAAAGTTAAGGTAAGAAACCCTATAGTTTTCATTACAAAGGGGTACATATTCAAACTCGAGATATTGTTATTAATATTAAACATTTACGCCATTTCACATTAAGGTGTGTGAAGTCACTTGTTTAACAAAATGTTTGTGAGTCATATGTTTATGCGGGACTTCTGTGTCACTGCATCATAATGAATACATGTGTCATGTTTGAATGTTAAAAGAAAGTTAGTTGTGCAACTTATGATTAGGGGTGGAAATAGGCTGGGCCGAGCTAGGCTTTGCCAAGCCTGAGCCTGGCCTACTAAAAAATTCAAAGCTTAAGCCTGGCCTGTAGCCTATTATAGGCTTATTTTTAGGCTTGCGCCTGACCTTTTTGAATGCCTGATTGGCTTACTAGCCTATTTAAAAGGCTACGTCATATGAACATTTGCATATAAGAAATTCAACTAATGTTAAA
The DNA here is from genome assembly GCA_022829125.1 of Lathyrus tuberosus. NCBI lineage: Eukaryota > Viridiplantae > Streptophyta > Magnoliopsida > Fabales > Fabaceae > Lathyrus > Lathyrus tuberosus. Next base: position 8,497,973 of record JALAZF010000103.1, read on the forward strand.
TAGACTAACAAATTAAAAGGTCAATGAGACTAAATGTTTGTTTTTATTTTCTCATTCAAGTTTACCTATTCACATAAGTTTAGTGATATTATATATTGGAGAGAACTTATGAAAAAAACTTATGACAACAACTTATAACATTGTTTATAATGTTTTTTCAACATATTTTCATAAGTTGTTCAAAATAACTAAGCTTTATTTTTGTATTTTAATTCAAACTACAAAATACAATATAATAATAATAAATTTATTGAGGTTTTTTTAAATAGGCCGGCCTGATAGGCTTAAAAGTCTTTTCTTACGGCTTGTGGCCTAGCCTCTTTAGCTAAATAGGCTTATAAAAAGGCCTAGGCCTTTTCTATTTAAGAAAAAGCCTGGCCTGGTCTGGGCCTATGTAGGCTAGGCCGTAGGCCCCTGTTAGTTGGCCTAACCGATTCTCACCCCTACTTATGATGTCATTTGCAATAAATTAAACAAACCTCTGGGTCTAAATGTGAGATGTCTATTTATATGTATTAATATGCACCTAGTTGTGACAGTTATCACAAAACCGTCCTTATTCCTGGATTGCGACGGTTGTCACGACAGTTAGGGTCAACTGTCGTAGATTTTTTGCGACAGTTATCAAAAAACCGTCCTTATTCTTGGACTAAGACAGTTCTCACGACGGTTTGGGCCAACCGTCGTAGATTTTTTAGGCATGTTGTATAAAATAATTGCGACAGTTACCAAACAACCGCCCTCTTTCCACACTCGCGACAGTTAAGGCGAACTGTCGCAATTACTTTAGTCAATCATAATCACTATTTTTTTGATTTCTTTAATTTCCCACTTTTTTCTTTCATTTTTATTTTCCAGCCTTTTCAATTTTATTAATTAATTTAATAAATAATTATTATAATTATTATAATTTTCATGACAATGTAGTTTAATATTTATGTCTAAAATAATAGTAAATATTTTCTGTTTTATTAAATAAATAATTAACTTTTATTAAAATTAATTTTGGTAACAATGTTAATATATATATATGATTTTTCACAAAAGAAGAAGTTTATGTGTCTTCTTTTCCAATTCCAACCTAAATTTTTTCATCTCCCTCCTAAAATTCTAATTCCCTCATAGTGTCCTTTTCATTTTCAAACTCAATTTCATTTCAGAATTAATTTCAATTTCTATTACAATTTCACTTCAGAATCCTAAACACTCGAAACCCTCATTTTCCCCTCAAGCGCTCCTTCGCTCGAAACCCTCGTTCGCCTCGTGTGCTCCTCCGCTTATACGACCTCTCCATCATTTGTCTTCCCCTGTGTTGTGCTCGGAGTGTCAACATTGGTGAACCGGTATTGGCCTTGGTTCTAAAAGACTCGTTATTCACTTTTCTCCTCGTGTGCTCCTCCTTCACCTAAACCTAAACCCAAACCCAAACCCAAACCCACCACCATCTCTTGCACTGTCTCACAGAAACTAACCATGCTTCACTTCGGATGCCATTTCTTTTAATAACTATTCTACAACGATTCAAACACTTCATACTTCCATTTAGCTCATATTTATTGACTTTCAGGCAGTTGTTGAGGAGGGTATTGTAGTTGGTGGTGGTTGCACTTTGCTCAGACTTGCATCAAAGGTGGATGCAATCAAGGATACCCTTGCAAATGATGAAGAAAAAGTGAGTCATTATTTGATATGACAATACCTCGGTTTTCTTATGTTTTGGGTGCTTGAAAGTATATCATTATTTAATACTTAACATTCTGATTACGGGCTTACAATTGCAATGGTTTGGTGCAGGTTGGAGCAGACATTGTTAAAAGAGCTCTTAGTTACCCTCTGAAATTAATAGCTAAGAATGTTGGTGTAAATGGTAGTGTTGTGAGTGAGAAGGTAAGGAATCACCTTAATTTGGAATACCTGGTTAATCATTTTGCTTGTGCTGATGTAATTTGTGTGTTGTATGTATAGGTTCTGTCCAGCGACAATCCAAAATATGGTTATAATGCTGCCACCGGAAAATATGAAGATTTAATGGCTGCGGGGATCATTGATCCAACAAAGGTGATTTGTTGTTTGAGTGTTTTTAATTTATCTGCCCTTGAATTTTCAACTCTCTTTAGTTGTCTGTCTAATCAATTGAACTGCAAGTTTGTTTACTATTCTTGTATTTTTGGGATGTTAGAGTTAGGTTTGAATGCCTAAATCATCATAAATGATTTGTATGTAGGTGTTATATCTGGTTAGGATTTTATGCTAGAACATGAATTTATGGGTGATATTAGTATAATAAAATAAGCATCCCACTCTCTTGTGCAGGTGGTCAGATGTTGCCTGGAACATGCATCCTCTGTTGCCAAAACCTTCTTAATGTCAGACTGCATTGTTGTTGAGATAAAGGAACCTGAATCTGCTCCTGTTGGCAACCCCATGGACAATTCAGGATACGGTATGTAGAGGCGACAGTAGCTACTGTGGGAACAACATTTTTTCGCCTTATTTCTTTGATGTAATACAAAATTCGGTAGCTATCTAATTCATAGCAACAAGTCCCAATCAAAGACGGACTTTTGTAGTGTGGTGAGCTAGATCAGTGACATTTTTGTTTATTGAAATTAATAATTTTTAAAGGTTTTGCCAATCACTTCTTTGTCCAAATGTGAAAATGAGAAAAATGAGTTCAGATTGACAAATTTTAAGGATGTAATTTTTAAGAAATTAGTGGAATGGTAAAAGTATTTAGAGGTCAAAATTTTTAAAGGTTTTTGCTCACCTTATTTCAAAGGTGAGAAAAGTTCAATCTTTATCTTTATATTTGAATTTGTGGCATGTCAAAATTGTTTAAGTTGAGTAGTATTTAGAGGTCACTGAATCTATGTACTATTTTATGATGTTTTAGGGTTTTATTAGGAAATTAATAGGGATTTTTATACTGAAAAAATATTCTGGAATTGATGGCCAATATTGGTTGTTTATCAGTAATTTTTGTGTGCAGGAAATGAAAAGTTTGATTGGTTTTCGAGTTAGATCGGGTACGGGTATTGGCAACGTTGTAAGGTTGGTTTTTCACTTCAGCTCGTTTGATTTTTTAACGAATGTGTACATATCTTCTTTCCTTTTGCCTCTTATTCCTTCTGTTATTTTCCTAAATTTAAGTGTTATTTTTTCTCCTTTAAGCAACTCTTATGGGGATGCATATATCTGTGCGTTTATTTTATGGTTTAGGACACTATGGTCTTTGTTGTAAGTGTATTTTAATGTTTATTTTTGCAAACCCTGTGTTAGAATTTTACTCAATTTAGTTCATAAAAGTAGTTTGCAAACTAGTAACTACTAGTGTCAACAAAGTGGAACAATTGAGCTCACAATACTTGTTGGTTTGAGTTCAAAGTCCAACAATTATTGCCTTCAATTGTGAAGTTGTCTTAATTATTGGTATACAAAATTTGAAAATTAAAACTTGTGTATTCTGGTGTATATTCGTTTTCAGCTACTTGTTTTTACTATGTATGGTTAACATCTGTGCAAGAAACCATTCTAAATTTTGTTGCTTTAATATTTTGAGAGGAAATATTGCTTTTCAACTTACATACTCACTTGCAATTCCTTTTAAATTTGGTGCTGTCAGATTTGTATCACTTGGAAATCTAGAAATTGTTAGTTTATTGCTTGCTACGCCTCTTGAAAATTATGACTTCTATGTCAACATGTGTCACACAATAGCTTCAACTTCTGCTATTTTAAGATCTCTTCATGAATGTTCAAAGTAGGCGAGTCTAACTTTGACATGCATACATAAATAAATTATTTGTATCTAGTTTGTTGAGAACATTTAGGACTTGAGTAGAAACTTAAGAGGGTTTCATGTTGGTTCTGTTTGTGACTTTTGACAACATATTATATGGAGTTGCATTTGAATTGAATCACTTACATAATTACTGGAGTAACATTAGGCAAGTGAATGTATAGAGGGTTAGAGAATTTGTTAGCGGCATCATTGGATTTGTTGGTTACATAATTATATGGTGTTCTTTGTTTTATAGTTTATATCCATTTGACACTTAACAAATTAAATGCTTTGTAAGCTGTGGGTGAAGGGATGTCTTAGAATACATTAGGGTAATTTGTTCTTGGATTTCGCTCGTGCTAGCAGAAATAGTATTTAACCACATTTGTAATGTAAATAGATGTGTAGTAGTACACTAACAATTTGGTATCTTTGTCATTAGCATGGGGTGATTCATCGTGACCTTAAGCCGGAGGATTTCTTGTTTGCTAACAAGAAGGAGAATTCGCCTCTCAAAGCTATTGATTTTGGGCTCTCCATATTCTTCAAGCCAGGTACGAAACTGAACCTGAGGCTTATGCTTAGGGAGATATATTATTTCGTTATCAAGTGTAGTAAGTGAATTTGGTTTGGATGTTACTCTACAGGCTATTATCAAACCTTCATACGGTTCCTTGTAAGATTCAATTTTTATGTTACTCTACAGGCTTGACCATGAGATATCAAATAATTCCTTAGTTATATTTAACTTACTTATATTCATATTAGTATTTAATGTATTATTCATATTTGTTTTATTTATTCTTTTAATCATAAGTGTAAACTATATTTTCCTGGATATTTCAATAATAATTGAATGAATTTTCTATAAATTAGATCAGTATCATGGTTAAATCTATTTTCATCTTGATATGTATGATATAAATAGTACGCATATGACTTATGGATTATATTAATTTCTTGATTCCATTTTCCCTATCACTTTTTGATAAATCATCAGGTATTAAAGATTTTAACCTATTGTTTAATTCATCAACTGAAATAGGAAAATCTGAAGTATCTAGATTCATAGAAATAAAATCGTTAATACTAGATAGTGGATTATATTCTATAAAATATTATATATATATATATATATATATATATATATATATATATATTTGATTGATACCATGAAAGCTATATATATTGCTTATAAAGTTATCATGAACAATGTAGACATGAGCTCCCATATAATACATTTCTTTTATCATATACATTGCAATGTAAGCATCTTTCTGATGAATGAAGTTTACAAAGATAGAAACAATACTCTTTCTTCGATTCCTTTCATCTGGTTGAATTCTTAGAGTTACTTGATGTTTTTTCTTTCGAACACTATCGTATATCCAAATTTTGATTGATTTACTCTTTACATAGTCTTGAAAAGTTCTGAATATTGGTACACTATAGCGACTGGTTTGCCCAATGTTGAACATAACCATCGTATATTGCAGAGTAAATTCATTAGATAACTCATGATTTATATAAACATTATAAACAATATTAAAAATAAAGGAATGTTTAAGTTTAGCTGCTAGTATCATTGAATTCTTTAATGAAACTTTTTCGAGATATATTTTTCTAGAACTGACACTATAATTGAATATGATTTTGGCTATCCTCATTCTTCACTTTCACAGTTCACTCTTTCTTTTCTTTCTTCAAAACTCATGTCTGTAACTTGTTCATTTCTATTCACATTTTCTTTCTTTATCTTCTTCATTGTGACTGATAAGTCCTACAAGCTGATTTCAGGACTTGCTGGAATTGGATTCATCGAAACCTCCTATCTTGCTTACCTTAAGCTCACTAATTCCGATTTCTTTTGCCCCGTCGGCGGTGAAACTTGCTCCAACATACTCAATAATGATTACGCCGCCGTTTTTGGTATCGTCTCTTTGCCTAACTAACTAATTTGTAAGCAAATTCTATCGTATGCATTTTGATTGGAAGTAAACAACTATGCCTAAGCTTTATTCTTAAGTTTTTGTTAATATGAAATGCATTCGTTGTGTTTGAAACATTGTGTGAATGAGAGTGATTTTGCATTTTTCAGGTGTACCTCTTCCTTTGATTGGAATGGTTACGTATAGTTTTGTAGCTACTCTTAGTCTTCAGTTAGCTACAAAGGAGAATTTAACTTTGAAAGATATAGGCTCCATGGTATTTTATGGCAAAAATGACGACTTAAAATGACGAGTTTCTGGCATTTGGTCCTTTAAAATTTTGACTTAATAATAATACTAAAAAATTGAGTGCAGATTTTTTTAAAAAAAATATTCGAAACTTGCGGCGGTTCAAACTGCCATAATATACCTTCGCTGCATATTTTTTTTTAAAAATATTAGAAACTTGCGGCGGTTCAAACCGCCATAATATACCTTTGCAAAAAAAATCATTAAGCAAGTTAAGACGGTTGGAAACCGTCACAATATGGTGATTACGTCAGTTAGCTACCCGTCGTGAAAATAACGACGGTTTGTACGACAGTTTTTACAACCGTCGCGATACGGCCTCGCGACGCACGTTTCCGCGACAGAACTGGAACTGTCGTAACTTACAAATTGCGACGGTTCTAACCATCGTAATTTGCCTAAATAAACCGTCTTAATTTGCCAATTTTCTTGTAGTGCTACTTCATATGAACATTTGCAAATAAGAAATTCAACTAATGTTAAATAGACTAACAAATTAAAAGATCAATGAGACTAAATGTTTGTTTTTATTTTTTCATTCAAGTTTACCTATTCACATAAGTTTAGTGATATTATATATTGGAGAGAACTTATGAAAAAAACTTATGACAACAACTTATAACATTGTTTATAATGTTTTTTCAACATATTTTCATAAGATCTTCAAAATAACTAAGCTTCATTTTTGTATTTTAATTCAAACTACAAAATACAATATAATAATAATAAATTTATTGAGGTTTTTTTAAATAGGCTGGCCTGATAGGCTTAAAAGTCTTTTCTTACGGCTTGTGGCCTAGCCTCTTTAGCTAAATAGTCTTATAAAAAGGCCTAGGCCTTTTCTATTTAAGAAAAAGCCTGGCCTGGTCTGGGCCTATGTAGGCTAGGCCGTAGGCGCCTGTTAGTTAGCCTAGCCTATTCCCACCCCTACTTATGATGTCATTTGCAGTAAATTGAACAAACCTGTAGGTCTAAATGTGAGATATCTATTTATATGGTTTAATATGCACCTAGCTGTCATCTCATTTTTAAATACAGATATGTTTTCAATATCTAATGTATCTCTGGAAATTAAATGTACAAATTATATAATATCTTGATATATGAGACGTGTCTATCTATGTCATTATAAAAAAAAATTGTAAATACTTGTGATAATAATCTTATGTAGGTATGTTTCATCTTTATTATTTTTAGACTACTCACCATTCATTATTTTTAGGTGTGTTTGAGAAATATATTTTTTAAGCTGGTAGTTGGTTATTCTAGCACTTGTATGATGTTCAGCAAGCATATGGGTGCAAATATAATAAACGACTTATTACTCATTGTTATGTTGAGATAAACTCTTAACTAAATGAAATTTATTTTTTTAATGTTACCAACGCATAATCTAATTATTATATGAAAATTATAAAATAAATGTGAATCAGAGTGGCGCAGCGGAAGCGTGGTGGGCCCATAACCCACAGGTCCCTGGATCGAAACCAGGCTCTAATAGAATTCTTATATATTTTTGTTTTTATTCCAAAAAACATGTTACAAATCAAAATAGTGAATGCAATGTGGTTAGAATTTTCTATTTGTGACTAAAATATAGAAATATAATCAAAATGGGAGGCTTGATATTTTTTATTTTAAAATTATAATACTTATCAAATGTTGATATTTAATTTATTATTAACATCTTAAATTATATTATTTTTTTATTAATATTATTCTCTTATTTAAATTTACCTTTTATTTACCATAAAAATTGAAGCATTCATAATTTTATTAAAATAATAACGCAAAATTTTAAAACCAATTTTAAGAATTTATTGATAAAAATATCTAAAAGTCAAATCTAAAGTATTTTGAGGCTATGTATATAACTTGTGTGTTGCACTTAGTTTATTATAATATATTCATATGTATTTTTTTGGTCCATTGAGAAAATAAAATAATTATTTTAAGAATATTCATAATTTTAGTAAATTATAATTTTACTCATAAATATATGAATTTCATGTTGTTTCATGTTATTTGCTTCTTTGTTTATTTTTTAAGAATCTTCAAATAGTTTAATATTATCAATTTATCCAAGCAACATTGAAAAGCACTTAAAAGAAAATCTCAAGTTTTCTGTCAATCAAATATTTCATTTCTTAATCATTTAAATTTCCTACAATTTTTAATAATTTGCTACTTTTTAGATTAAAATTATCATCATTTGTATAAAATTTTATAATTTAAATTTTAGAAAAACTACTTAAAGTATTTTTAAGAAACGAAAGTCTACCATATCAAACAAAAGAATAAAGGAAAAAGCAAAGAAGAGAGAAAAAAAAATGGAAAGATTGATTTACCATTATTATAATTTAAACCACTTATTTTTAACTCGTTTTACCTTTAACATATTTCATAAAGAATATCGCACATCTCTTTAATATTCCTGCGTATAAAAGCACATACTTCTTTATACTTAATAAACTAGTGTTGTATAGAGTGATGGATGGAAGAACTCAGCAAGATTCATAGAAGATCTGAGAGATGATTACTCCTATAATTGTAAGTAAGATACTTCCGCACCAAGTGTATGATATCTTATTGGAGTAGTGCAGAGGAAGTCAAACATCAGGTGTGTGCCCAAGAAGTGTGATAAAAGTCTAGCTTAAGAGACTTAGTTATAAGTCTTGTGGGATGGCTTGATGGAAGTCTCTCCCGGGAGGTCTAACACCTCGATTGAGGAAATTATAGTTTCATTAGCCAGGTTACATAGGACATCACCTAAAGGGCTTAGATTTTCCAAGATAATTAAACTCTCAAGGAAATTATAGTTTCCTCATACATGACCTAACAATGTAAACTCTCTTTAAAAACAGAATTACAAGCCTAATAGGCATAACACGTCACACGTATCATCTAAATATTTAGGACCTCGGGATACTCGGGATGGAAGAACTCAGTAAGATTCATGGAAACTCTGAGAGATGATTACTCCTATAATTGTAAGTAAGATACTTCCGCACCAAGTGTATGATATCTTATTGGAGTAGTGCAGAGGAAGTCAGACATCAGGTGTGTGTCCAAGAAGTGTGATAAAAGTCTAGCTTAAGAGACTTAGTTATAAGTCTTGTGGGATGGCTTGATGGAAATCTCTCCCGGGAGGTCTAACACCTCGATTGAGGAAATTATAGTTTCATTAGGCAGGTTACATAGGACATCACCTAAAGGGCTTAGATTTTCCAAGATAATTAAACTCTCAAGGAAATTATAATTTCCTCATACATGACCTAACAATGTAAACTCTCTTTAAAAACAGAATTACAAGCCTAATAGGCATAACACGTCACACGTATCATCTAAATATTTAGGACCTCGGGATACTCGCTTGCACCATAGTCTAAAATCACTTCATCCTCTATCAAAAGACTCGTGCTTGAGGGATTATGTAATGTTATATTTGTAATGGAACTGACTAGGGCGATGACCATAAGTGGCCCTTAAAGAAAGGCGGAGATCATATGTCACCCTCAAGATGGTACCTTCCCGCCCCCCAATACTTCCCTTTGTCCATTCATAAAAAATTCAAAATAAGATGTTTCTTAGGTAGAGAGAAATCAAGTTTAGTAACTGACCCACATCCCCTTGGAAATATGGAATCAACGGTCGACCCTTGACCAAGTGAGGGGTGACAATCCGTAAAAAGCCCTATGCACAAAGCCTCTATAAATACCTCTCCCCCCAACTGGAGAAAGGATATATCCAAACCCATACACTTATACCTAAGCAACCCACTCATATACAGAGCCTCCCACCTCCCGTGAGCAGACCCTTTAAACCACCATAAACACCACCTTATACGGCTTCTGGATGCCGTGGGCAATCCCTAACCACCATTATTTGTTATAAACCTTGCAGGGGCAATGTGCACACTTGTACTTTTTGACCAGTACTCAGGTAATATATCAATGGTACTAGATTACAAGCATTGCACTCAGTAGTATACTCACAACAGATGTCAGAAGGAACCATTACACCAAGACTACGTGAAATTACAATACGACTACAAATAAGAACAAGATTTAAATTTTAATAAACAAATGAATGATTTATATCAAAATTTAAGGTAAGAAACCCTAAAGTTTTCATTACAACGGGGTACATATTCAAACTCGAGATATTGTTATTAATATTAAACATTTACACCGTTTCACATTAAGGTGTGTGAAGTCACTTGTTTAACAAAGTGTTTGTGAGTCATATGTTTATGCGGGACTTCTGTGTCACGACATCATAATGAATACATGTGTCATGCTTGAATGCTAAAAGAAAGTTAGTTGTGCAACTTATGATTAGGGGTGGAAATAGGCTGGGCCGAGCTAGGCTTTGCCAAGCCTGAGCCTGGCCTACTAAAAAATTCAAAGCTTAAGCCTGACTTGTAGTCTATTATAGGCTTATTTTTAGGCCTGAGCCTAGGCTTTTTGAATGCCTGATTGGCTTACTAGCCTATTTAAAAGGCTGCTTCATATGAACATTTGCAAATAAGAAATTCAACTAATGTTAAATAGACTAACAAATTAAAATATCAATGAGACTAAATGTTTGTTTTTATTTTCTCATTCAAGTTTACCTATTCACATAAGTTTAGTGATATTATATATTGGAGTGAACTTATGAAAAAAACTTATGACAACAACTTATAACATTGTTTGTAATGTTTTTTCAACATATTTTCATAAGTTCTTCAAAATAACTAAGCTTTATTTTTGTATTTTAATTCAAACTACAAAATACAATATAATAATAATAAATTTATTGAGGTTTTTTTAAATAAGCCGGCCTGATAGGCTTAAAAGTCTTTTCTTACGGCTTGTGGCCTAGCCTCTTTAGCTAAATAGGCTTATAAAAAGGCCTAGGCCTTTTCTATTTAAGAAAAAGCCTGGCATGGTCTGGGCCTATGTAGGCTAGGCCGTAGGCCCCTGTTAGTTGGTCTGGCCTATTCCCACCCCTACTTATGATGTCATTTGCAATAAATTGAACAAACCTCTAGGTCTAAATGTGAGATATCTATTTATATGTTTTAATATGCACCTAGTTGTCATCTCATTTTTAATTACAGATATGTTTTCAAGATCTAATGTATCTCTTGAAATTAAATGTACAAATTATATAATATCTTGATATATGAGACGTGTCTATCTATGTCATTATAAAAAAAGTTGCAAATACTTGTGATAATAATCTTATGTAGGTATGTTTCATCTTTATTATTTTTTGACTACTCACCATTCATTATTTTTAGGTGTGTTTGAGAAATATATTTTTTAAGCTAGTAGTTGGTTATTCTAGCACTTGTATGCTGTTCAGCAAGCATAAAGGTGCAAATATAATAAACGACTTATTACTCATTGTTATGTTGAGATAATCTCTTAACTAAATGATATTTATTTTTTAATGTTACCGACGCATAATCTAATTATTATATGAAAATTATAAAATAAATGTGAATCAGAGTGGCGCAGCGGAACCGTGGTGGACCCATAACCCACAGGTCCCTGGATCGAAACCAGGCTCTGATAGAATTTTTATATATTTTGGTTTTTATTCCAAAAAAACATGTTACAAATCAAAATAGTGAATGCAATGTGGTTAGAATTTTCTATTTGTGACTAAAATATAGAAATATAATCAAAATGGGAGGCATGAAATTTTTGAATTTAAAAGTATAATACTTATCAAATGTTGATATTTAATTTATTATTAGCATCTTAAATTATATTATTTTTTTTATTAATATTATTCTCTTATTTAAATTTATCTTTTATTTACCATAAAAATTGAAGCATTCATAATTTTATTAAAATAATAACGCAAAATTTTAAAACTAATTTTAAGAATTTATTGATAAAAATATCTAAAAGTCAAATCTAAAGTATTTTGAGGCTATGTATATAACTTGTGTGTTGCACTTGTTTTATTATAATATATTCATATGTATTTTTTTCGTGCATTGAGAAAATAAAATAATAATTTTAAGAATATTCATAATTTTAGTAAATTATAATTTTACTCATAAATATATGAATTTCATGTTGTTTCATGTTATTTGCTTCTTTGTTTATTTCTAAGAATCTTCAAATTGTTTAATATTATCAATTTATCCAAGCAACATTGAAAAGCACTTAAAAGAAAATCTCAAGTTTTCTGTCAATCAAATATTTCATTTCTTAATCATTTAAATTTTATACAATTTTTAATAATTTGCTACTTTTTAGATTAAAATTATCATCATTTGTATAAAATTTTATAATTTAAATTTTAGAAAAACTACTTAAAGTATTTTTAAGAAACGAAAGTCTACCATATCAAACAAAAGAATAAAGGAAAAAGAAAAGAAGAGAGAAAAAAATGAAAAGATTGATTTACCATTATTATAATTTAAACCACTTATTTGTAACTCCTTTTACCTTTAACATATTTTATAAAGAATATCGCACATCTCTTTAATATTCCTGCATATAAAAGCACATACTTCTTTATTCTTAATAAAATAGTGTTGTATAGAGTGATGGATGGAAGAACTCAGTAAGATTCATAGAAAATCTGAGAGATGACTACTCCTATAATTGTAAGTAAGATACTTCCGCACCAAGTGTATGATATCTTATTGGAGTAGTGCAGAGGAAGTCAGACATCAGGTGTGTGCCCAAGAAGTGTGATAAAAGTCTAGCTTAAGAGACTCAGTTATAAGTCTTGTGGGATGGCTTGATGGAAGTCTCTCCAGGGAAGTCCAACACCTCGATTGAGGAAATTATAGTTTCATTAGCCAGGTTACATAGGACATCACCTAAAGGGCTTAGATTTTCCAAGATAATTAAACTCTCAAGGAAATTATAGTTTCCTCATACATGACCTAACAATGTAAACTCTCTTTAAAAACAAAATTACAAACCTAATAGGCATAATAAGTCACATGTATCATCTAAATATTTAGGACCTCGGGATACTCGCTTGCACCATGGTCTAAAATCACTTCATCCTCTATTGAAAGACTCATCGTGCTTGAGGGATTATGTAATGTTATATTTGTAATGGAACTAACTAGGGCGATGACCATAAGTGGCCCTCAAAGAAAGGCGGCGATCATATGTCACCCTCAAGATGGTACCTTCCCGCCCCCAATACTTCCCTTTGTCCATTCATAAAATAATCAAAATAAGATGTTTCTTAGGTAGAGAGAAATCAAGATTAGTAACTGACCCACATCTCCTTGGAAATATGGAATCAACGGTCGACCCTTGACCAAGTGGGGGGTGACAATCCGTAAAAAGCCCTATGCACAAAGCCTCTATAAATACCTCTCCCCCAACTGGAGAAAGGATATATCCAAACCCATACACTTATAACTAAGCACCTCACTCATATACAGAGCCTCCCACCTCCCATGAGCAGACCCTTTAAACTACCATAAACACCACCTTATACGGCTTCTGGATGCCGTGGGCAGTCCCTAACCACCATTATTTGTTATAAACCTTGCAGGGGCAACGTGCACACTTGTACTTTTTGACCAGTACTCAAGTAATATATCAATGGTACTAGATTACAAGCATTGTACTCAGTAGTCTACTCACAACAGATGTCAGAAGGAACCATTACACCAAGACTACATGAAATTACAATACGACCTACTAAAAATAAGAACAAGATTTAAAATTTAATAAACAAATGAATGATTTATATCAAAAGTTAAGGTAAGAAACCCTAGAGTTTTCATTACAACGGGGTACATATTCAAACTCGAGATATTGTTATTAATATTAAACGTTTACGCCATTTCACATTAAAGTGTATGAAGCCACTTGTTTAACAAGGTGTTTGTGAGTCATATGTTTATGCGGGACTTCTGTGACACTGCATCATAATGAATACATGTGTCATGTTTGAATGATAATAGAAAGTTAGTTGTGCAGCTTATGATTAGGGGTGGAAATAGGCTGGGCCGAGCTAGGCTTTTCCAAGCCTGAGCCTGGCCTACTAAAAAATTCAAAGCTTAAGCCTGGCCTGTAGCCTATTATAGGCTTATTTTTATGCTTGAGCCTGGGCTTTTTGAATGCCTGATTGGCTTACTAGCCTATTTAAAAGGCTGCTTCATATGAACATTTGCAAATAAGAAATTCAACTAATGTTAAATAGACTAACAAATTAAAAGATCAATGAGACTAAATGTTTGTTTTTATTTTCTCATTCAAGTTTACCTATTCACATAAGTTTAGTGATATTATATATTGGAGAAAACTTATGAAAAAAACTTATGACAATAACTTATAACATTGTTTATAATGTTTTTTCAACATATTTTCATAAGTTCTTCAAAATAACTAAGCTTTATTTTTGTATTTTAATTCAAACTACAAAATACAATATAATAATAATAAATTTATTGAGGTTTTTTTAAATAGGCCGGCCTGCTAGGCTTAAAAGTCTTTTCTTACGGCTTGTGGCCTAGCCTCTTTAGCTAAATAGGCTTATAAAAAGGCATATGCCTTTTCTATTTAAGAAAAAGCCTGGCATGGTCTGGGCCTATGTAGGCTAGGCCGTAGGCCCCTGTTTGTTGGTCTGGCCTATTCCCACCCCTACTTATGATGTCATTTGCAATAAATTGAACAAACCTCTAGGTCTAAATGTGAGATATCTATTTTTATGTTTTAATATGCACCTAGTTGTCATCTCATTTTTAATTACAGATATATTTTCAAGATCTAATGTATCTCTGAAAATTAAATGTACAAATTATATAATACCTTGATATGTGAGACGTGTCTATCTATGTCATTATAAAAAAAATTGCAAATACTTGTGATAATAATCTTATGTAGGTATGTTTCATCTTTATTATTTTTTGACTACTCACCATTCATTATTTTTAGGTGTGTTTGAGAAATTTATTTTTTAAGCTGGTAGTTGGTTATTCTAACACTTGTGTGATGTTCAGCAAGCATAAAGGTGCAAATATAATAAACGACTTATTACTCATTGTTATGTTGAGATAAACTCTTAACTAAATGAAATTTATTTTTTAATGTCACCAACGCATAATCTAATTATTATATAAAAATTATAAAATAAATGTGAATCAGAGTGGCGCAGCGGAAACGTGGTGGGCCCATAACCCACAGGTCCCTGGATCGAAACCAGGCTCTGATAGAATTTTTATATATTTTGGTTTTTATTCCAAAAAACATGTTACAAATCAAAATAGTGAATGCAATGTGGTTAGAATTTTCTATTTGTGACTAAAATATAGAAATATAATCAAAATGGGAGGCATGATATTTTTGAATTAAAAATTATAATACTTATCAAATGTTGATATTTAATTTATTATTAGCATCTTAAATTATATTATTTTTATATTAATATTATTCTCTTATTTAAATTTATCTTTTATTTACCATAAAAATTGAAGCATTCATAATTTTATTAAAATAATAACGCAAAATTTTAAAACTAATTTTAAGAATTTATTGATAAAAATATCTAAAAGTCAAATCTAAAGTATTTTGAGGCTATGTATATAACTTGTGTGTTGCACTTGTTTTATTATAATATATTCATATGTATTTTTTTCGTCCATTGAGAAAATAAAATAATTATTTTAAGAATATTCATAATTTTAGTAAATTATAATTTTACTCATAAATATATGAATTTCATGTTGTTTCATGTTATTTGCTTCTTTGTTTATTTTCTAAGAATCTTCAAATAGTTTAATATTATCAATTTATCCAAGCAACATTGAAAAGCACTTAAAAGAAAATCTCAAGTTTTCTGTCAATCAAATATTTCATTTCTTAATCATTTAAATTTTATACAATTTTTAATAATTTGCTACTTTTTAGATTAAAATTATCATCACTTGTATAAAATTTTATAATTTAAATTTTAGAAAAACTACTTAAAGTATTTTTAAGAAACGAAAGTCTACCATATCAAACAAAAGAATAAAGGAAAAAGAAAAGAAGAGAGAAAAAAATGAAAAGATTGATTTACCATTATTATAATTTAAACCACTTATTTGTAACTCCTTTTACCTTTAACATATTTTATAAAGAATATCGCACATCTCTTTAATATTCCTGCATATAAAAGCACACACTTCTTTATTCTTAATAAAATAGTGTTGTATAGAGTGATGGATGGAAGAACTCAGTAAGATTCATAGAAAATCTGAGAGATGACTACTCCTATAATTGTAAGTAAGATACTTCCGCACCAAGTGTATGATATCTTATTGGAGTAGTGCAGAGGAAGTCAGACATCAGGTGTGTGCCCAAGAAGTGTGATAAAAGTCTAGCTTAAGAGACTCAGTTATAAGTCTTGTGGGATGGCTTGATGGAAGTCTCTCCAGGGAAGTCCAACACCTCGATTGAGGAAATTATAGTTTCATTAGCCAGGTTACATAGGACATCACCTAAAGGGCTTAGATTTTCCAATATAATTAAACTCTCAAGGAAATTATAGTTTCCTCATACAAGACCTAACAATGTAAACTCTCTTCAAAAACAGGATTACAAGCCTAATAGGTATAACACGTCACACGTATCATCTAAATATTTAGGACCTAGGGATACTCGGGATGGAAGAACTCAGTAAGATTCATGGAAAATCTGAGAGATGATTACTCCTATAATTGTAAGTAAGATACTTCCGCAACAAGTGTATGATATCTTATTGGAGTAGTGCAGAGGAAGTCAGACATCAGGTGTGTGTCCAAGAAGTGTGATAAAAGTCTAGCTTAAGAGACTTAGTTATAAGTCTTGTGGGATGGCTTGATGGCAGTCTCTCTCGGGAGGTCTAACACCTCGATTGAGGAAATTATAGTTTCATTAGCCAGGTTACATAGGACATCACCTAAAGGGCTTAGATTTTCCAAGATAATTAAACTCTCAAGGAAATTATAGTTTCCTCATACATGACCTAACAATGTAAACTCTCTTTAAAAACAAAATTACAAACCTAATAGGCATAACACGTCACATGTATCATCTAAATATTTAGGACCTCGGGATACTCGCTTGCACCATGGTCTAAAATCACTTCATCCTCTATTGAAAGACTCGTCGTGCTTGAGGGATTATGTAATGTTATATTTGTAATAGAACTAACTAGGGCGATGACCATAAGTGGCCCTCAAAGAAAGGCGGCGATCATATGTCACCCTCAAGATGGTACCTTCCCGCCCCCAATACTTCCCTTTGTTCATTCATAAAATAATCAAAATAAGATGTTTCTTAGGTAGAGAGAAATCAAGATTAGTAACTGACCCACATCCCCTTGGAAATATGGAATCAACGGTCGACCCTTGACCAAGTGGGGGGTGACAATCCGTAAAAAGCCCTATGCACAAAGCCTCTATAAATACCTCTCCCCCAACTGGAGAAAGGATATATCCAAACCCATACACTTATAACTAAGCACCTCACTCATATACAGAGCCTCCCACCTCCCGTGAGCAGACCCTTTAAACTACCATAAACACCACCTTATACGGCTTCTGGATGCCGTGGGCAGTCCCTAACCACCATTATTTGTTATAAACCTTGCAGGGGCAACGTGCACACTTGTACTTTTTGACCAGTACTCAAGTAATATATCAATGGTACTAGATTACAAGCATTGTACTCAGTAGTCTACTCACAACAGATGTCAGAAGGAACCATTACACCAAGACTACATGAAATTACAATACGACCTACTAAAAATAAGAACAAGATTTAAAATTTAATAAACAAATGAATGATTTATATCAAAAGTTAAGGTAAGAAACCCTAGAGTTTTCATTACAACGGGGTACATATTCAAACTCGAGATATTGTTATTAATATTAAACGTTTACGCCATTTCACATTAAAGTGTATGAAGTCACTTGTTTAACAAGGTGTTTGTGAGTCATATGTTTTTGCGGGACTTCTGTGTCACTGCATCATAATGAATACATGTGTCATGTTTGAATGATAATAGAAAGTTAGTTGTGCAGCTTATGATTAGGGGTGGAAATAGGCTGGGCCGAGCTAGGCTTTGCCAAGCCTGAGCCTGGCCTACTAAAAAATTCAAAGCTTAAGCCTGGCCTGTAGCCTATTATAGGCTTATTTTTATGCTTGAGCCTGGGATTTTTGAATGCCTGATTGGCTTACTAGCCTATTTAAAAGGCTGCTTCATATGAACATTTGCAAATAAGAAATTCAACTAATGTTAAATAGACTAACAAATTAAAAGATCAATGAGACTAAATGTTTGTTTTTATTTTCTCATTCAAGTTTACCTATTCACATAAGTTTAGTGATATTATATATTGGAGAAAACTTATGAAAAAAACTTATGACAATAACTTATAACATTGTTTATAATGTTTTTTCAACATATTTTCATAAGTTCTTCAAAATAACTAAGCTTTATTTTTGTATTTTAATTCAAACTACAAAATACAATATAATAATAATAAATTTATTGAGGTTTTTTTAAATAGGCCGGCCTGATAGGCTTAAAAGTCTTTTCTTACGGCTTGTGGCCTAGCCTCTTTAGCTAAATAGGCTTATAAAAAGGCATAGGCCTTTTCTATTTAAGAAAAAGCCTGGCATGGTCTGGGCCTATGTAGGCTAGGCCGTAGGCCCCTGTTTGTTGGTCTGGCCTATTCCCACCCCTACTTATGATGTCATTTGCAATAAATTGAACAAACCTCTAGGTCTAAATGTGAGATATCTATTTATATGTTTTAATATGCACCTAGTTGTCATCTCATTTTTAATTACAGATATGTTTTCAAGATCTAATGTATCTCTGAAAATTAAATGTACAAATTATATAATACCTTGATATGTGAGACGTGTCTATCTATGTCATTATAAAAAAAATTGCAAATACTTGTGATAATAATCTTATGTAGGTATGTTTCATCTTTATTATTTTTTGACTACTCACCATTCATTATTTTTAGGTGTGTTTGAGAAATTTATTTTTTAAGCTGGTAGTTGGTTATTCTAACACTTGTGTGATGTTCAGCAAGCATAAAGGTGCAAATATAATAAACGACTTATTACTCATTGTTATGTTGAGATAAACTCTTAACTAAATGAAATTTATTTTTTAATGTTACCAACGCATAATCTAATTATTATATAAAAATTATAAAATAAATGTGAATCAGAGTGGCGCAGCGGAAGCGTGGTGGGCCCATAACCCACAGGTCCCTGGATCGAAACCAGGCCCTGATAGAATTTTTATATATTTTGGTTTTTATTCCAAAAAACATGTTACAAATCAAAATAGTGAATGCAATGTGGTTAGAATTTTCTATTTGTGACTAAAATATAGAAATATAATCAAAATGGGGGGCATGATATTTTTGAATTAAAAATTATAATACTTATCAAATGTTGATATTTAATTTATTATTAGCATCTTAAATTATATTATTTTTATATTAATATTATTCTCTTATTTAAATTTATCTTTTATTTACCATAAAAGTTGAAGCATTCATAATTTTATTAAAATAATAACGCAAAATTTTAAAACTAATTTTAAGAATTTATTGATAAAAATATCTAAAAGTCAAATCTAAAGTATTTTGAGGCTATGTATATAACTTGTGTGTTGCACTTGTTTTATTATAATATATTCATATGTATTTTTTTCGTCCATTGAGAAAATAAAATAATTATTTTAAGAATATTCATAATTTTAGTAAATTATAATTTTACTCATAAATATATGAATTTCATGTTGTTTCATGTTATTTGCTTCTTTGTTTATTTTCTAAGAATCTTCAAATAGTTTAATATTATCAATTTATCCAAGCAACATTGAAAAGCACTTAAAAGAAAATCTCAAGTTTTCTGTCAATCAAATATTTCATTTCTTAATCATTTAAATTTTATACAATTTTTAATAATTTGCTACTTTTTAGATTAAAATTATCATCACTTGTATAAAATTTTATAATTTAAATTTTAGAAAAACTACTTAAAGTATTTTTAAGAAACGAAAGTCTACCATATCAAACAAAAGAATAAAGGAAAAAGAAAAGAAGAGAGAAAAAAATGAAAAGATTGATTTACCATTATTATAATTTAAACCACTTATTTGTAACACCTTTTACCTTTAACATATTTTATAAAGAATATCGCACATCTCTTTAATATTCCTGCATATAAAAGCACATACTTCTTTATTCTTAATAAAATAGTGTTGTATAGAGTGATGGATGGAAGAACTCAGTAAGATTCATAGAAAATCTGAGAGATGACTACTCCTATAATTGTAAGTAAGATACTTCCGCACCAAGTGTATGATATCTTATTGGAGTAGTGCAGAGGAAGTCAGACATCAGGTGTGTGCCCAAGAAGTGTGATAAAAGTCTAGCTTAAGAGACTCAGTTATAAGTCTTGTGGGATGGCTTGATGGAAGTCTCTCCAGGGAAGTCCAACACCACGATTGAGGAAATTATAGTTTCATTAGCCAGGTTACATAGGACATCACCTAAAGGGCTTAGATTTTCCAAGATAATTAAACTCTCAAGGAAATTATAGTTTCCTCATACAAGACCTAACAATGTAAACTCTCTTTAAAAACAGGATTACAAGCCTAATAGGTATAACACGTCACACGTATCATCTAAATATTTAGGACCTAGGGATACTCGGGATGGAAGAACTCAGTAAGATTCATGGAAAATCTGAGAGATGATTACTCCTATAATTGTAAGTAAGATACTTACGCAACAAGTGTATGATATCTTATTGGAGTAGTGCAGAGGAAGTCAGACATCAGGTGTGTGCCCAAGAAGTGTGATAAAAGTCTAGCTTAAGAGACTTAGTTATAAGTCTTGTGGGATGGCTTGATGGCAGTCTCTTTCGGGAGGTCTAACACCTCGATTGAGGAAATTATAGTTTCATTAGCCAGGTTACATAGGACATCACCTAAAGGGCTTAGATTTTCCAAGATAATTAAACTCTCAAGGAAATTATAGTTTCCTCATACATGACCTAACAATGTAAACTCTCTTTAAAAACAAAATTACAAACCTAATAGGCATAACACGTCACATGTATCATCTAAATATTTAGGACCTCGGGATACTCGCTTGCACCATGGTCTAAAATCACTTCATCCTCTATTGAAAGACTCGTCGTGCTTGAGGGATTATGTAATGTTATATTTGTAATGGAACTAACTAGGGCGATGACCATAAGTGGCCCTCAAAGAAAGGCGGCGATCATATGTCACCCTCAAGATGATACCTTCCCGCCCCCAATACTTCCCTTTGTTCATTCATAAAATAATCAAAATAAGATGTTTCTTAGGTAGAGAGAAATCAAGATTAGTAACTGACCCACATCCCCTTGGAAATTTGGAATCAACGGTCGACCCTTGACCAAGTGGGGGGTGACAATCCGTAAAAAGCCCTATGCACAAAGCCTCTATAAATACCTCTCCCCCAACTGGAGAAAGGATATATCCAAACCCATACACTTATAACTAAGCACCTCACTCATATACAGAGCCTCCCACCTCCCGTGAGCAGACCCTTTAAACTACCATAAACACCACCTTATACGGCTTCTGGATGCCGTGGGCAGTCCCTAACCACCATTATTTGTTATAAACCTTGCAGGGGCAACGTGCACACTTGTACTTTTTGACCAGTACTCAAGTAATATATCAATGGTACTAGATTACAAGCATTGTACTCAGTAGTCTACTCACAACAGATGTCAGAAGGAACCATTACACCAAGACTACATGAAATTACAATACGACCTACTAAAAATAAGAACAAGATTTAGAATTTAATAAACAAATGAATGATTTATATCAAAAGTTAAGGTAAGAAACCCTATAGTTTTCATTACAAAGGGGTACATATTCAAACTCGAGATATTGTTATTAATATTAAACATTTACGCCATTTCACATTAAGGTGTGTGAAGTCACTTGTTTAACAAAATGTTTGTGAGTCATATGTTTATGCGGGACTTCTGTGTCACTGCATCATAATGAATACATGTGTCATGTTTGAATGTTAAAAGAAAGTTAGTTGTGCAACTTATGATTAGGGGTGGAAATAGGCTGGGCCGAGCTAGGCTTTGCCAAGCCTGAGCCTGGCCTACTAAAAAATTCAAAGCTTAAGCCTGGCCTGTAGCCTATTATAGGCTTATTTTTAGGCTTGCGCCTGACCTTTTTGAATGCCTGATTGGCTTACTAGCCTATTTAAAAGGCTACGTCATATGAACATTTGCATATAAGAAATTCAACTAATGTTAAATAGACTAACAAATTAAAAGGTCAATGAGACTAAATGTTTGTTTTTATTTTCTCATTCAAGTTTACCTATTCACATAAGTTTAGTGATATTATATATTGGAGAGAACTTATGAAAAAAACTTATGACAACAACTTATAACATTGTTTATAATGTTTTTTCAACATATTTTCATAAGTTGTTCAAAATAACTAAGCTTTATTTTTGTATTTTAATTCAAACTACAAAATACAATATAATAATAATAAATTTATTGAGGTTTTTTTAAATAGGCCGGCCTGATAGGCTTAAAAGTCTTTTCTTACGGCTTGTGGCCTAGCCTCTTTAGCTAAATAGGCTTATAAAAAGGCCTAGGCCTTTTCTATTTAAGAAAAAGCCTGGCCTGGTCTGGGCCTATGTAGGCTAGGCCGTAGGCCCCTGTTAGTTGGCCTAACCGATTCTCACCCCTACTTATGATGTCATTTGCAATAAATTAAACAAACCTCTGGGTCTAAATGTGAGATGTCTATTTATATGTATTAATATGCACCTAGTTGTGACAGTTATCACAAAACCGTCCTTATTCCTGGATTGCGACGGTTGTCACGACAGTTAGGGTCAACTGTCGTAGATTTTTTGCGACAGTTATCAAAAAACCGTCCTTATTCTTGGACTAAGACAGTTCTCACGACGGTTTGGGCCAACCGTCGTAGATTTTTTAGGCATGTTGTATAAAATAATTGCGACAGTTACCAAACAACCGCCCTCTTTCCACACTCGCGACAGTTAAGGCGAACTGTCGCAATTACTTTAGTCAATCATAATCACTATTTTTTTGATTTCTTTAATTTCCCACTTTTTTCTTTCATTTTTATTTTCCAGCCTTTTCAATTTTATTAATTAATTTAATAAATAATTATTATAATTATTATAATTTTCATGACAATGTAGTTTAATATTTATGTCTAAAATAATAGTAAATATTTTCTGTTTTATTAAATAAATAATTAACTTTTATTAAAATTAATTTTGGTAACAATGTTAATATATATATATGATTTTTCACAAAAGAAGAAGTTTATGTGTCTTCTTTTCCAATTCCAACCTAAATTTTTTCATCTCCCTCCTAAAATTCTAATTCCCTCATAGTGTCCTTTTCATTTTC
This sequence comes from Lathyrus tuberosus, assembly GCA_022829125.1. Taxonomy (NCBI): domain Eukaryota; kingdom Viridiplantae; phylum Streptophyta; class Magnoliopsida; order Fabales; family Fabaceae; genus Lathyrus; species Lathyrus tuberosus. Next base: position 8,521,444 of record JALAZF010000103.1, read on the forward strand.
AAACTCAATTTCATTTCAGAATTAATTTCAATTTCTATTACAATTTCACTTCAGAATCCTAAACACTCGAAACCCTCATTTTCCCCTCAAGCGCTCCTTCGCTCGAAACCCTCGTTCGCCTCGTGTGCTCCTCCGCTTATACGACCTCTCCATCATTTGTCTTCCCCTGTGTTGTGCTCGGAGTGTCAACATTGGTGAACCGGTATTGGCCTTGGTTCTAAAAGACTCGTTATTCACTTTTCTCCTCGTGTGCTCCTCCTTCACCTAAACCTAAACCCAAACCCAAACCCAAACCCACCACCATCTCTTGCACTGTCTCACAGAAACTAACCATGCTTCACTTCGGATGCCATTTCTTTTAATAACTATTCTACAACGATTCAAACACTTCATACTTCCATTTAGCTCATATTTATTGACTTTCAGGCAGTTGTTGAGGAGGGTATTGTAGTTGGTGGTGGTTGCACTTTGCTCAGACTTGCATCAAAGGTGGATGCAATCAAGGATACCCTTGCAAATGATGAAGAAAAAGTGAGTCATTATTTGATATGACAATACCTCGGTTTTCTTATGTTTTGGGTGCTTGAAAGTATATCATTATTTAATACTTAACATTCTGATTACGGGCTTACAATTGCAATGGTTTGGTGCAGGTTGGAGCAGACATTGTTAAAAGAGCTCTTAGTTACCCTCTGAAATTAATAGCTAAGAATGTTGGTGTAAATGGTAGTGTTGTGAGTGAGAAGGTAAGGAATCACCTTAATTTGGAATACCTGGTTAATCATTTTGCTTGTGCTGATGTAATTTGTGTGTTGTATGTATAGGTTCTGTCCAGCGACAATCCAAAATATGGTTATAATGCTGCCACCGGAAAATATGAAGATTTAATGGCTGCGGGGATCATTGATCCAACAAAGGTGATTTGTTGTTTGAGTGTTTTTAATTTATCTGCCCTTGAATTTTCAACTCTCTTTAGTTGTCTGTCTAATCAATTGAACTGCAAGTTTGTTTACTATTCTTGTATTTTTGGGATGTTAGAGTTAGGTTTGAATGCCTAAATCATCATAAATGATTTGTATGTAGGTGTTATATCTGGTTAGGATTTTATGCTAGAACATGAATTTATGGGTGATATTAGTATAATAAAATAAGCATCCTACTCTCTTGTGCAGGTGGTCAGATGTTGCCTGGAACATGCATCCTCTGTTGCCAAAACCTTCTTAATGTCAGACTGCATTGTTGTTGAGATAAAGGAACCTGAATCTGCTCCTGTTGGCAACCCCATGGACAATTCAGGATACGGTATGTAGAGGCGACAGTAGCTACTGTGGGAACAACATTTTTTCGCCTTATTTCTTTGATGTAATACAAAATTCGGTAGCTATCTAATTCATAGCAACAAGTCCCAATCAAAGACGGACTTTTGTAGTGTGGTGAGCTAGATCAGTGACATTTTTGTTTATTGAAATTAATAATTTTTAAAGGTTTTGCCAATCACTTCTTTGTCCAAATGTGAAAATGAGAAAAATGAGTTCAGATTGACAAATTTTAAGGATGTAATTTTTAAGAAATTAGTGGAATGGTAAAAGTATTTAGAGGTCAAAATTTTTAAAGGTTTTTGCTCACCTTATTTCAAAGGTGAGAAAAGTTCAATCTTTATCTTTATATTTGAATTTGTGGCATGTCAAAATTGTTTAAGTTGAGTAGTATTTAGAGGTCACTGAATCTATGTACTATTTTATGATGTTTTAGGGTTTTATTAGGAAATTAATAGGGATTTTTATACTGAAAAAATATTCTGGAATTGATGGCCAATATTGGTTGTTTATCAGTAATTTTTGTGTGCAGGAAATGAAAAGTTTGATTGGTTTTCGAGTTAGATCGGGTACGGGTATTGGCAACGTTGTAAGGTTGGTTTTTCACTTCAGCTCGTTTGATTTTTTAACGAATGTGTACATATCTTCTTTCCTTTTGCCTCTTATTCCTTCTGTTATTTTCCTAAATTTAAGTGTTATTTTTTCTCCTTTAAGCAACTCTTATGGGGATGCATATATCTGTGCGTTTATTTTATGGTTTAGGACACTATGGTCTTTGTTGTAAGTGTATTTTAATGTTTATTTTTGCAAACCCTGTGTTAGAATTTTACTCAATTTAGTTCATAAAAGTAGTTTGCAAACTAGTAACTACTAGTGTCAACAAAGTGGAACAATTGAGCTCACAATACTTGTTGGTTTGAGTTCAAAGTCCAACAATTATTGCCTTCAATTGTGAAGTTGTCTTAATTATTGGTATACAAAATTTGAAAATTAAAACTTGTGTATTCTGGTGTATATTCGTTTTCAGCTACTTGTTTTTACTATGTATGGTTAACATCTGTGCAAGAAACCATTCTAAATTTTGTTGCTTTAATATTTTGAGAGGAAATATTGCTTTTCAACTTACATACTCACTTGCAATTCCTTTTAAATTTGGTGCTGTCAGATTTGTATCACTTGGAAATCTAGAAATTGTTAGTTTATTGCTTGCTACGCCTCTTGAAAATTATGACTTCTATGTCAACATGTGTCACACAATAGCTTCAACTTCTGCTATTTTAAGATCTCTTCATGAATGTTCAAAGTAGGCGAGTCTAACTTTGACATGCATACATAAATAAATTATTTGTATCTAGTTTGTTGAGAACATTTAGGACTTGAGTAGAAACTTAAGAGGGTTTCATGTTGGTTCTGTTTGTGACTTTTGACAACATATTATATGGAGTTGCATTTGAATTGAATCACTTACATAATTACTGGAGTAACATTAGGCAAGTGAATGTATAGAGGGTTAGAGAATTTGTTAGCGGCATCATTGGATTTGTTGGTTACATAATTATATGGTGTTCTTTGTTTTATAGTTTATATCCATTTGACACTTAACAAATTAAATGCTTTGTAAGCTGTGGGTGAAGGGATGTCTTAGAATACATTAGGGTAATTTGTTCTTGGATTTCGCTCGTGCTAGCAGAAATAGTATTTAACCACATTTGTAATGTAAATAGATGTGTAGTAGTACACTAACAATTTGGTATCTTTGTCATTAGCATGGGGTGATTCATCGTGACCTTAAGCCGGAGGATTTCTTGTTTGCTAACAAGAAGGAGAATTCGCCTCTCAAAGCTATTGATTTTGGGCTCTCCATATTCTTCAAGCCAGGTACGAAACTGAACCTGAGGCTTATGCTTAGGGAGATATATTATTTCGTTATCAAGTGTAGTAAGTGAATTTGGTTTGGATGTTACTCTACAGGCTATTATCAAACCTTCATACGGTTCCTTGTAAGATTCAATTTTTATGTTACTCTACAGGCTTGACCATGAGATATCAAATAATTCCTTAGTTATATTTAACTTACTTATATTCATATTAGTATTTAATGTATTATTCATATTTGTTTTATTTATTCTTTTAATCATAAGTGTAAACTATATTTTCCTGGATATTTCAATAATAATTGAATGAATTTTCTATAAATTAGATCAGTATCATGGTTAAATCTATTTTCATCTTGATATGTATGATATAAATAGTACGCATATGACTTATGGATTATATTAATTTCTTGATTCCATTTTCCCTATCACTTTTTGATAAATCATCAGGTATTAAAGATTTTAACCTATTGTTTAATTCATCAACTGAAATAGGAAAATCTGAAGTATCTAGATTCATAGAAATAAAATCGTTAATACTAGATAGTGGATTATATTCTATAAAATATTATATATATATATATATATATATATATATATATATATATATATATATATATTTGATTGATACCATGAAAGCTATATATATTGCTTATAAAGTTATCATGAACAATGTAGACATGAGCTCCCATATAATACATTTCTTTTATCATATACATTGCAATGTAAGCATCTTTATGATGAATGAAGTTTACAAAGATAGAAACAATACTCTTTCTTCGATTCCTTTCATCTGGTTGAATTCTTAGAGTTACTTGATGTTTTTTCTTTCGAACACTATCGTATATCCAAATTTTGATTGATTTACTCTTTACATAGTCTTGAAAAGTTCTGAATATTGGTACACTATAGCGACTGGTTTGCCCAATGTTGAACATAACCATCGTATATTGCAGAGTAAATTCATTAGATAACTCATGATTTATATAAACATTATAAACAATATTAAAAATAAAGGAATGTTTAAGTTTAGCTGCTAGTATCATTGAATTCTTTAATGAAACTTTTTCGAGATATATTTTTCTAGAACTGACACTATAATTGAATATGATTTTGGCTATCCTCATTCTTCACTTTCACAGTTCACTCTTTCTTTTCTTTCTTCAAAACTCATGTCTGTAACTTGTTCATTTCTATTCACATTTTCTTTCTTTATCTTCTTCATTGTGACTGATAAGTCCTACAAGCTGATTTCAGGACTTGCTGGAATTGGATTCATCGAAACCTCCTATCTTGCTTACCTTAAGCTCACTAATTCCGATTTCTTTTGCCCCGTCGGCGGTGAAACTTGCTCCAACATACTCAATAATGATTACGCCGCCGTTTTTGGTATCGTCTCTTTGCCTAACTAACTAATTTGTAAGCAAATTCTATCGTATGCATTTTGATTGGAAGTAAACAACTATGCCTAAGCTTTATGCTTAAGTTTTTGTTAATATGAAATGCATTCGTTGTGTTTGAAACATTGTGTGAATGAGAGTGATTTTGCATTTTTCAGGTGTACCTCTTCCTTTGATTGGAATGGTTACGTATAGTTTTGTAGCTACTCTTAGTCTTCAGTTAGCTACAAAGGAGAATTTAACTTTGAAAGATATAGGCTCCATGGTATTTTATGGCAAAAATGACGACTTAAAATGACGAGTTTCTGGCATTTGGTCCTTTAAAATTTTGACTTAATAATAATACTAAAAAATTGAGTGCAGATTTTTTTAAAAAAAATATTCGAAACTTGCGGCGGTTCAAACTGCCATAATATACCTTCGCTGCATATTTTTTTTTAAAAATATTAGAAACTTGCGGCGGTTCAAACCGCCATAATATACCTTTGCAAAAAAAATCATTAAGCAAGTTAAGACGGTTGGAAACCGTCACAATATGGTGATTACGTCAGTTAGCTACCCGTCGTGAAAATAACGACGGTTTGTACGACAGTTTTTACAACCGTCGCGATACGGCCTCGCGACGCACGTTTCCGCGACAGAACTGGAACTGTCGTAACTTACAAATTGCGACGGTTCTAACCATCGTAATTTGCCTAAATAAACCGTCTTAATTTGCCAATTTTCTTGTAGTGCTACTTCATATGAACATTTGCAAATAAGAAATTCAACTAATGTTAAATAGACTAACAAATTAAAAGATCAATGAGACTAAATGTTTGTTTTTATTTTTTCATTCAAGTTTACCTATTCACATAAGTTTAGTGATATTATATATTGGAGAGAACTTATGAAAAAAACTTATGACAACAACTTATAACATTGTTTATAATGTTTTTTCAACATATTTTCATAAGATCTTCAAAATAACTAAGCTTCATTTTTGTATTTTAATTCAAACTACAAAATACAATATAATAATAATAAATTTATTGAGGTTTTTTTAAATAGGCTGGCCTGATAGGCTTAAAAGTCTTTTCTTACGGCTTGTGGCCTAGCCTCTTTAGCTAAATAGTCTTATAAAAAGGCCTAGGCCTTTTCTATTTAAGAAAAAGCCTGGCCTGGTCTGGGCCTATGTAGGCTAGGCCGTAGGCGCCTGTTAGTTAGCCTAGCCTATTCCCACCCCTACTTATGATGTCATTTGCAGTAAATTGAACAAACCTGTAGGTCTAAATGTGAGATATCTATTTATATGGTTTAATATGCACCTAGCTGTCATCTCATTTTTAAATACAGATATGTTTTCAATATCTAATGTATCTCTGGAAATTAAATGTACAAATTATATAATATCTTGATATATGAGACGTGTCTATCTATGTCATTATAAAAAAAAATTGTAAATACTTGTGATAATAATCTTATGTAGGTATGTTTCATCTTTATTATTTTTAGACTACTCACCATTCATTATTTTTAGGTGTGTTTGAGAAATATATTTTTTAAGCTGGTAGTTGGTTATTCTAGCACTTGTATGATGTTCAGCAAGCATATGGGTGCAAATATAATAAACGACTTATTACTCATTGTTATGTTGAGATAAACTCTTAACTAAATGAAATTTATTTTTTTAATGTTACCAACGCATAATCTAATTATTATATGAAAATTATAAAATAAATGTGAATCAGAGTGGCGCAGCGGAAGCGTGGTGGGCCCATAACCCACAGGTCCCTGGATCGAAACCAGGCTCTAATAGAATTCTTATATATTTTTGTTTTTATTCCAAAAAACATGTTACAAATCAAAATAGTGAATGCAATGTGGTTAGAATTTTCTATTTGTGACTAAAATATAGAAATATAATCAAAATGGGAGGCTTGATATTTTTTATTTTAAAATTATAATACTTATCAAATGTTGATATTTAATTTATTATTAACATCTTAAATTATATTATTTTTTTATTAATATTATTCTCTTATTTAAATTTACCTTTTATTTACCATAAAAATTGAAGCATTCATAATTTTATTAAAATAATAACGCAAAATTTTAAAACCAATTTTAAGAATTTATTGATAAAAATATCTAAAAGTCAAATCTAAAGTATTTTGAGGCTATGTATATAACTTGTGTGTTGCACTTAGTTTATTATAATATATTCATATGTATTTTTTTGGTCCATTGAGAAAATAAAATAATTATTTTAAGAATATTCATAATTTTAGTAAATTATAATTTTACTCATAAATATATGAATTTCATGTTGTTTCATGTTATTTGCTTCTTTGTTTATTTTTTAAGAATCTTCAAATAGTTTAATATTATCAATTTATCCAAGCAACATTGAAAAGCACTTAAAAGAAAATCTCAAGTTTTCTGTCAATCAAATATTTCATTTCTTAATCATTTAAATTTCCTACAATTTTTAATAATTTGCTACTTTTTAGATTAAAATTATCATCATTTGTATAAAATTTTATAATTTAAATTTTAGAAAAACTACTTAAAGTATTTTTAAGAAACGAAAGTCTACCATATCAAACAAAAGAATAAAGGAAAAAGCAAAGAAGAGAGAAAAAAAATGGAAAGATTGATTTACCATTATTATAATTTAAACCACTTATTTTTAACTCGTTTTACCTTTAACATATTTCATAAAGAATATCGCACATCTCTTTAATATTCCTGCGTATAAAAGCACATACTTCTTTATACTTAATAAACTAGTGTTGTATAGAGTGATGGATGGAAGAACTCAGCAAGATTCATAGAAGATCTGAGAGATGATTACTCCTATAATTGTAAGTAAGATACTTCCGCACCAAGTGTATGATATCTTATTGGAGTAGTGCAGAGGAAGTCAAACATCAGGTGTGTGCCCAAGAAGTGTGATAAAAGTCTAGCTTAAGAGACTTAGTTATAAGTCTTGTGGGATGGCTTGATGGAAGTCTCTCCCGGGAGGTCTAACACCTCGATTGAGGAAATTATAGTTTCATTAGCCAGGTTACATAGGACATCACCTAAAGGGCTTAGATTTTCCAAGATAATTAAACTCTCAAGGAAATTATAGTTTCCTCATACATGACCTAACAATGTAAACTCTCTTTAAAAACAGAATTACAAGCCTAATAGGCATAACACGTCACACGTATCATCTAAATATTTAGGACCTCGGGATACTCGGGATGGAAGAACTCAGTAAGATTCATGGAAACTCTGAGAGATGATTACTCCTATAATTGTAAGTAAGATACTTCCGCACCAAGTGTATGATATCTTATTGGAGTAGTGCAGAGGAAGTCAGACATCAGGTGTGTGTCCAAGAAGTGTGATAAAAGTCTAGCTTAAGAGACTTAGTTATAAGTCTTGTGGGATGGCTTGATGGAAATCTCTCCCGGGAGGTCTAACACCTCGATTGAGGAAATTATAGTTTCATTAGGCAGGTTACATAGGACATCACCTAAAGGGCTTAGATTTTCCAAGATAATTAAACTCTCAAGGAAATTATAATTTCCTCATACATGACCTAACAATGTAAACTCTCTTTAAAAACAGAATTACAAGCCTAATAGGCATAACACGTCACACGTATCATCTAAATATTTAGGACCTCGGGATACTCGCTTGCACCATAGTCTAAAATCACTTCATCCTCTATCAAAAGACTCGTGCTTGAGGGATTATGTAATGTTATATTTGTAATGGAACTGACTAGGGCGATGACCATAAGTGGCCCTTAAAGAAAGGCGGAGATCATATGTCACCCTCAAGATGGTACCTTCCCGCCCCCCAATACTTCCCTTTGTCCATTCATAAAAAATTCAAAATAAGATGTTTCTTAGGTAGAGAGAAATCAAGTTTAGTAACTGACCCACATCCCCTTGGAAATATGGAATCAACGGTCGACCCTTGACCAAGTGAGGGGTGACAATCCGTAAAAAGCCCTATGCACAAAGCCTCTATAAATACCTCTCCCCCCAACTGGAGAAAGGATATATCCAAACCCATACACTTATACCTAAGCAACCCACTCATATACAGAGCCTCCCACCTCCCGTGAGCAGACCCTTTAAACCACCATAAACACCACCTTATACGGCTTCTGGATGCCGTGGGCAATCCCTAACCACCATTATTTGTTATAAACCTTGCAGGGGCAATGTGCACACTTGTACTTTTTGACCAGTACTCAGGTAATATATCAATGGTACTAGATTACAAGCATTGCACTCAGTAGTATACTCACAACAGATGTCAGAAGGAACCATTACACCAAGACTACGTGAAATTACAATACGACTACAAATAAGAACAAGATTTAAATTTTAATAAACAAATGAATGATTTATATCAAAATTTAAGGTAAGAAACCCTAAAGTTTTCATTACAACGGGGTACATATTCAAACTCGAGATATTGTTATTAATATTAAACATTTACACCGTTTCACATTAAGGTGTGTGAAGTCACTTGTTTAACAAAGTGTTTGTGAGTCATATGTTTATGCGGGACTTCTGTGTCACGACATCATAATGAATACATGTGTCATGCTTGAATGCTAAAAGAAAGTTAGTTGTGCAACTTATGATTAGGGGTGGGAATAGGCTGGGCCGAGCTAGGCTTTGCCAAGCCTGAGCCTGGCCTACTAAAAAATTCAAAGCTTAAGCCTGACTTGTAGTCTATTATAGGCTTATTTTTAGGCCTGAGCCTAGGCTTTTTGAATGCCTGATTGGCTTACTAGCCTATTTAAAAGGCTGCTTCATATGAACATTTGCAAATAAGAAATTCAACTAATGTTAAATAGACTAACAAATTAAAATATCAATGAGACTAAATGTTTGTTTTTATTTTCTCATTCAAGTTTACCTATTCACATAAGTTTAGTGATATTATATATTGGAGTGAACTTATGAAAAAAACTTATGACAACAACTTATAACATTGTTTGTAATGTTTTTTCAACATATTTTCATAAGTTCTTCAAAATAACTAAGCTTTATTTTTGTATTTTAATTCAAACTACAAAATACAATATAATAATAATAAATTTATTGAGGTTTTTTTAAATAAGCCGGCCTGATAGGCTTAAAAGTCTTTTCTTACGGCTTGTGGCCTAGCCTCTTTAGCTAAATAGGCTTATAAAAAGGCCTAGGCCTTTTCTATTTAAGAAAAAGCCTGGCATGGTCTGGGCCTATGTAGGCTAGGCCGTAGGCCCCTGTTAGTTGGTCTGGCCTATTCCCACCCCTACTTATGATGTCATTTGCAATAAATTGAACAAACCTCTAGGTCTAAATGTGAGATATCTATTTATATGTTTTAATATGCACCTAGTTGTCATCTCATTTTTAATTACAGATATGTTTTCAAGATCTAATGTATCTCTTGAAATTAAATGTACAAATTATATAATATCTTGATATATGAGACGTGTCTATCTATGTCATTATAAAAAAAGTTGCAAATACTTGTGATAATAATCTTATGTAGGTATGTTTCATCTTTATTATTTTTTGACTACTCACCATTCATTATTTTTAGGTGTGTTTGAGAAATATATTTTTTAAGCTAGTAGTTGGTTATTCTAGCACTTGTATGCTGTTCAGCAAGCATAAAGGTGCAAATATAATAAACGACTTATTACTCATTGTTATGTTGAGATAATCTCTTAACTAAATGATATTTATTTTTTAATGTTACCGACGCATAATCTAATTATTATATGAAAATTATAAAATAAATGTGAATCAGAGTGGCGCAGCGGAACCGTGGTGGACCCATAACCCACAGGTCCCTGGATCGAAACCAGGCTCTGATAGAATTTTTATATATTTTGGTTTTTATTCCAAAAAAACATGTTACAAATCAAAATAGTGAATGCAATGTGGTTAGAATTTTCTATTTGTGACTAAAATATAGAAATATAATCAAAATGGGAGGCATGAAATTTTTGAATTTAAAAGTATAATACTTATCAAATGTTGATATTTAATTTATTATTAGCATCTTAAATTATATTATTTTTTTTATTAATATTATTCTCTTATTTAAATTTATCTTTTATTTACCATAAAAATTGAAGCATTCATAATTTTATTAAAATAATAACGCAAAATTTTAAAACTAATTTTAAGAATTTATTGATAAAAATATCTAAAAGTCAAATCTAAAGTATTTTGAGGCTATGTATATAACTTGTGTGTTGCACTTGTTTTATTATAATATATTCATATGTATTTTTTTCGTGCATTGAGAAAATAAAATAATAATTTTAAGAATATTCATAATTTTAGTAAATTATAATTTTACTCATAAATATATGAATTTCATGTTGTTTCATGTTATTTGCTTCTTTGTTTATTTTCTAAGAATCTTCAAATTGTTTAATATTATCAATTTATCCAAGCAACATTGAAAAGCACTTAAAAGAAAATCTCAAGTTTTCTGTCAATCAAATATTTCATTTCTTAATCATTTAAATTTTATACAATTTTTAATAATTTGCTACTTTTTAGATTAAAATTATCATCATTTGTATAAAATTTTATAATTTAAATTTTAGAAAAACTACTTAAAGTATTTTTAAGAAACGAAAGTCTACCATATCAAACAAAAGAATAAAGGAAAAAGAAAAGAAGAGAGAAAAAAATGAAAAGATTGATTTACCATTATTATAATTTAAACCACTTATTTGTAACTCCTTTTACCTTTAACATATTTTATAAAGAATATCGCACATCTCTTTAATATTCCTGCATATAAAAGCACATACTTCTTTATTCTTAATAAAATAGTGTTGTATAGAGTGATGGATGGAAGAACTCAGTAAGATTCATAGAAAATCTGAGAGATGACTACTCCTATAATTGTAAGTAAGATACTTCCGCACCAAGTGTATGATATCTTATTGGAGTAGTGCAGAGGAAGTCAGACATCAGGTGTGTGCCCAAGAAGTGTGATAAAAGTCTAGCTTAAGAGACTCAGTTATAAGTCTTGTGGGATGGCTTGATGGAAGTCTCTCCAGGGAAGTCCAACACCTCGATTGAGGAAATTATAGTTTCATTAGCCAGGTTACATAGGACATCACCTAAAGGGCTTAGATTTTCCAAGATAATTAAACTCTCAAGGAAATTATAGTTTCCTCATACATGACCTAACAATGTAAACTCTCTTTAAAAACAAAATTACAAACCTAATAGGCATAACAAGTCACATGTATCATCTAAATATTTAGGACCTCGGGATACTCGCTTGCACCATGGTCTAAAATCACTTCATCCTCTATTGAAAGACTCATCGTGCTTGAGGGATTATGTAATGTTATATTTGTAATGGAACTAACTAGGGCGATGACCATAAGTGGCCCTCAAAGAAAGGCGGCGATCATATGTCACCCTCAAGATGGTACCTTCCCGCCCCCAATACTTCCCTTTGTCCATTCATAAAATAATCAAAATAAGATGTTTCTTAGGTAGAGAGAAATCAAGATTAGTAACTGACCCACATCTCCTTGGAAATATGGAATCAACGGTCGACCCTTGACCAAGTGGGGGGTGACAATCCGTAAAAAGCCCTATGCACAAAGCCTCTATAAATACCTCTCCCCCAACTGGAGAAAGGATATATCCAAACCCATACACTTATAACTAAGCACCTCACTCATATACAGAGCCTCCCACCTCCCATGAGCAGACCCTTTAAACTACCATAAACACCACCTTATACGGCTTCTGGATGCCGTGGGCAGTCCCTAACCACCATTATTTGTTATAAACCTTGCAGGGGCAACGTGCACACTTGTACTTTTTGACCAGTACTCAAGTAATATATCAATGGTACTAGATTACAAGCATTGTACTCAGTAGTCTACTCACAACAGATGTCAGAAGGAACCATTACACCAAGACTACATGAAATTACAATACGACCTACTAAAAATAAGAACAAGATTTAAAATTTAATAAACAAATGAATGATTTATATCAAAAGTTAAGGTAAGAAACCCTAGAGTTTTCATTACAACGGGGTACATATTCAAACTCGAGATATTGTTATTAATATTAAACGTTTACGCCATTTCACATTAAAGTGTATGAAGTCACTTGTTTAACAAGGTGTTTGTGAGTCATATGTTTATGCGGGACTTCTGTGACACTGCATCATAATGAATACATGTGTCATGTTTGAATGATAATAGAAAGTTAGTTGTGCAGCTTATGATTAGGGGTGGAAATAGGCTGGGCCGAGCTAGGCTTTTCCAAGCCTGAGCCTGGCCTACTAAAAAATTCAAAGCTTAAGCCTGGCCTGTAGCCTATTATAGGCTTATTTTTATGCTTGAGCCTGGGCTTTTTGAATGCCTGATTGGCTTACTAGCCTATTTAAAAGGCTGCTTCATATGAACATTTGCAAATAAGAAATTCAACTAATGTTAAATAGACTAACAAATTAAAAGATCAATGAGACTAAATGTTTGTTTTTATTTTCTCATTCAAGTTTACCTATTCACATAAGTTTAGTGATATTATATATTGGAGAAAACTTATGAAAAAAACTTATGACAATAACTTATAACATTGTTTATAATGTTTTTTCAACATATTTTCATAAGTTCTTCAAAATAACTAAGCTTTATTTTTGTATTTTAATTCAAACTACAAAATACAATATAATAATAATAAATTTATTGAGGTTTTTTTAAATAGGCCGGCCTGCTAGGCTTAAAAGTCTTTTCTTACGGCTTGTGGCCTAGCCTCTTTAGCTAAATAGGCTTATAAAAAGGCATATGCCTTTTCTATTTAAGAAAAAGCCTGGCATGGTCTGGGCCTATGTAGGCTAGGCCGTAGGCCCCTGTTTGTTGGTCTGGCCTATTCCCACCCCTACTTATGATGTCATTTGCAATAAATTGAACAAACCTCTAGGTCTAAATGTGAGATATCTATTTTTATGTTTTAATATGCACCTAGTTGTCATCTCATTTTTAATTACAGATATATTTTCAAGATCTAATGTATCTCTGAAAATTAAATGTACAAATTATATAATACCTTGATATGTGAGACGTGTCTATCTATGTCATTATAAAAAAAATTGCAAATACTTGTGATAATAATCTTATGTAGGTATGTTTCATCTTTATTATTTTTTGACTACTCACCATTCATTATTTTTAGGTGTGTTTGAGAAATTTATTTTTTAAGCTGGTAGTTGGTTATTCTAACACTTGTGTGATGTTCAGCAAGCATAAAGGTGCAAATATAATAAACGACTTATTACTCATTGTTATGTTGAGATAAACTCTTAACTAAATGAAATTTATTTTTTAATGTCACCAACGCATAATCTAATTATTATATAAAAATTATAAAATAAATGTGAATCAGAGTGGCGCAGCGGAAGCGTGGTGGGCCCATAACCCACAGGTCCCTGGATCGAAACCAGGCTCTGATAGAATTTTTATATATTTTGGTTTTTATTCCAAAAAACATGTTACAAATCAAAATAGTGAATGCAATGTGGTTAGAATTTTCTATTTGTGACTAAAATATAGAAATATAATCAAAATGGGAGGCATGATATTTTTGAATTAAAAATTATAATACTTATCAAATGTTGATATTTAATTTATTATTAGCATCTTAAATTATATTATTTTTATATTAATATTATTCTCTTATTTAAATTTATCTTTTATTTACCATAAAAATTGAAGCATTCATAATTTTATTAAAATAATAACGCAAAATTTTAAAACTAATTTTAAGAATTTATTGATAAAAATATCTAAAAGTCAAATCTAAAGTATTTTGAGGCTATGTATATAACTTGTGTGTTGCACTTGTTTTATTATAATATATTCATATGTATTTTTTTCGTCCATTGAGAAAATAAAATAATTATTTTAAGAATATTCATAATTTTAGTAAATTATAATTTTACTCATAAATATATGAATTTCATGTTGTTTCATGTTATTTGCTTCTTTGTTTATTTTCTAAGAATCTTCAAATAGTTTAATATTATCAATTTATCCAAGCAACATTGAAAAGCACTTAAAAGAAAATCTCAAGTTTTCTGTCAATCAAATATTTCATTTCTTAATCATTTAAATTTTATACAATTTTTAATAATTTGCTACTTTTTAGATTAAAATTATCATCACTTGTATAAAATTTTATAATTTAAATTTTAGAAAAACTACTTAAAGTATTTTTAAGAAACGAAAGTCTACCATATCAAACAAAAGAATAAAGGAAAAAGAAAAGAAGAGAGAAAAAAATGAAAAGATTGATTTACCATTATTATAATTTAAACCACTTATTTGTAACTCCTTTTACCTTTAACATATTTTATAAAGAATATCGCACATCTCTTTAATATTCCTGCATATAAAAGCACATACTTCTTTATTCTTAATAAAATAGTGTTGTATAGAGTGATGGATGGAAGAACTCAGTAAGATTCATAGAAAATCTGAGAGATGACTACTCCTATAATTGTAAGTAAGATACTTCCGCACCAAGTGTATGATATCTTATTGGAGTAGTGCAGAGGAAGTCAGACATCAGGTGTGTGCCCAAGAAGTGTGATAAAAGTCTAGCTTAAGAGACTCAGTTATAAGTCTTGTGGGATGGCTTGATGGAAGTCTCTCCAGGGAAGTCCAACACCTCGATTGAGGAAATTATAGTTTCATTAGCCAGGTTACATAGGACATCACCTAAAGGGCTTAGATTTTCCAATATAATTAAACTCTCAAGGAAATTATAGTTTCCTCATACAAGACCTAACAATGTAAACTCTCTTTAAAAACAGGATTACAAGCCTAATAGGTATAACACGTCACACGTATCATCTAAATATTTAGGACCTAGGGATACTCGGGATGGAAGAACTCAGTAAGATTCATGGAAAATCTGAGAGATGATTACTCCTATAATTGTAAGTAAGATACTTCCGCAACAAGTGTATGATATCTTATTGGAGTAGTGCAGAGGAAGTCAGACATCAGGTGTGTGCCCAAGAAGTGTGATAAAAGTCTAGCTTAAGAGACTTAGTTATAAGTCTTGTGGGATGGCTTGATGGCAGTCTCTCTCGGGAGGTCTAACACCTCGATTGAGGAAATTATAGTTTCATTAGCCAGGTTACATAGGACATCACCTAAAGGGCTTAGATTTTCCAAGATAATTAAACTCTCAAGGAAATTATAGTTTCCTCATACATGACCTAACAATGTAAACTCTCTTTAAAAACAAAATTACAAACCTAATAGGCATAACACGTCACATGTATCATCTAAATATTTAGGACCTCGGGATACTCGCTTGCACCATGGTCTAAAATCACTTCATCCTCTATTGAAAGACTCGTCGTGCTTGAGGGATTATGTAATGTTTTATTTGTAATAGAACTAACTAGGGCGATGACCATAAGTGGCCCTCAAAGAAAGGCGGCGATCATATGTCACCCTCAAGATGGTACCTTCCCGCCCCCAATACTTCCCTTTGTTCATTCATAAAATAATCAAAATAAGATGTTTCTTAGGTAGAGAGAAATCAAGATTAGTAACTGACCCACATCCCCTTGGAAATATGGAATCAACGGTCGACCCTTGACCAAGTGGGGGGTGACAATCCGTAAAAAGCCCTATGCACAAAGCCTCTATAAATACCTCTCCCCCAACTGGAGAAAGGATATATCCAAACCCATACACTTATAACTAAGCACCTCACTCATATACAGAGCCTCCCACCTCCCGTGAGCAGACCCTTTAAACTACCATAAACACCACCTTATACGGCTTCTGGATGCCGTGGGCAGTCCCTAACCACCATTATTTGTTATAAACCTTGCAGGGGCAACGTGCACACTTGTACTTTTTGACCAGTACTCAAGTAATATATCAATGGTACTAGATTACAAGCATTGTACTCAGTAGTCTACTCACAACAGATGTCAGAAGGAACCATTACACCAAGACTACATGAAATTACAATACGACCTACTAAAAATAAGAACAAGATTTAAAATTTAATAAACAAATGAATGATTTATATCAAAAGTTAAGGTAAGAAACCCTAGAGTTTTCATTACAACGGGGTACATATTCAAACTCGAGATATTGTTATTAATATTAAACGTTTACGCCATTTCACATTAAAGTGTATGAAGTCACTTGTTTAACAAGGTGTTTGTGAGTCATATGTTTTTGCGGGACTTCTGTGTCACTGCATCATAATGAATACATGTGTCATGTTTGAATGATAATAGAAAGTTAGTTGTGCAGCTTATGATTAGGGGTGGAAATAGGCTGGGCCGAGCTAGGCTTTGCCAAGCCTGAGCCTGGCCTACTAAAAAATTCAAAGCTTAAGCCTGGCTTGTAGCCTATTATAGGCTTATTTTTATGCTTGAGCCTGGGATTTTTGAATGCCTGATTGGCTTACTAGCCTATTTAAAAGGCTGCTTCATATGAACATTTGCAAATAAGAAATTCAACTAATGTTAAATAGACTAACAAATTAAAAGATCAATGAGACTAAATGTTTGTTTTTATTTTCTCATTCAAGTTTACCTATTCACATAAGTTTAGTGATATTATATATTGGAGAAAACTTATGAAAAAAACTTATGACAATAACTTATAACATTGTTTATAATGTTTTTTCAACATATTTTCATAAGTTCTTCAAAATAACTAAGCTTTATTTTTGTATTTTAATTCAAACTACAAAATACAATATAATAATAATAAATTTATTGAGGTTTTTTTAAATAGGCCGGCCTGATAGGCTTAAAAGTCTTTTCTTACGGCTTGTGGCCTAGCCTCTTTAGCTAAATAGGCTTATAAAAAGGCATAGGCCTTTTCTATTTAAGAAAAAGCCTGGCATGGTCTGGGCCTATGTAGGCTAGGCCGTAGGCCCCTGTTTGTTGGTCTGGCCTATTCCCACCCCTACTTATGATGTCATTTGCAATAAATTGAACAAACCTCTAGGTCTAAATGTGAGATATCTATTTATATGTTTTAATATGCACCTAGTTGTCATCTCATTTTTAATTACAGATATGTTTTCAAGATCTAATGTATCTCTGAAAATTAAATGTACAAATTATATAATACCTTGATATGTGAGACGTGTCTATCTATGTCATTATAAAAAAAATTGCAAATACTTGTGATAATAATCTTATGTAGGTATGTTTCATCTTTATTATTTTTTGACTACTCACCATTCATTATTTTTAGGTGTGTTTGAGAAATTTATTTTTTAAGCTGGTAGTTGGTTATTCTAACACTTGTGTGATGTTCAGCAAGCATAAAGGTGCAAATATAATAAACGACTTATTACTCATTGTTATGTTGAGATAAACTCTTAACTAAATGAAATTTATTTTTTAATGTTACCAACGCATAATCTAATTATTATATAAAAATTATAAAATAAATGTGAATCAGAGTGGCGCAGCGGAAGCGTGGTGGGCCCATAACCCACAGGTCCCTGGATCGAAACCAGGCCCTGATAGAATTTTTATATATTTTGGTTTTTATTCCAAAAAACATGTTACAAATCAAAATAGTGAATGCAATGTGGTTAGAATTTTCTATTTGTGACTAAAATATAGAAATATAATCAAAATGGGGGGCATGATATTTTTGAATTAAAAATTATAATACTTATCAAATGTTGATATTTAATTTATTATTAGCATCTTAAATTATATTATTTTTATATTAATATTATTCTCTTATTTAAATTTATCTTTTATTTACCATAAAAGTTGAAGCATTCATAATTTTATTAAAATAATAACGCAAAATTTTAAAACTAATTTTAAGAATTTATTGATAAAAATATCTAAAAGTCAAATCTAAAGTATTTTGAGGCTATGTATATAACTTGTGTGTTGCACTTGTTTTATTATAATATATTCATATGTATTTTTTTCGTCCATTGAGAAAATAAAATAATTATTTTAAGAATATTCATAATTTTAGTAAATTATAATTTTACTCATAAATATATGAATTTCATGTTGTTTCATGTTATTTGCTTCTTTGTTTATTTTCTAAGAATCTTCAAATAGTTTAATATTATCAATTTATCCAAGCAACATTGAAAAGCACTTAAAAGAAAATCTCAAGTTTTCTGTCAATCAAATATTTCATTTCTTAATCATTTAAATTTTATACAATTTTTAATAATTTGCTACTTTTTAGATTAAAATTATCATCACTTGTATAAAATTTTATAATTTAAATTTTAGAAAAACTACTTAAAGTATTTTTAAGAAACGAAAGTCTACCATATCAAACAAAAGAATAAAGGAAAAAGAAAAGAAGAGAGAAAAAAATGAAAAGATTGATTTACCATTATTATAATTTAAACCACTTATTTGTAACACCTTTTACCTTTAACATATTTTATAAAGAATATCGCACATCTCTTTAATATTCCTGCATATAAAAGCACATACTTCTTTATTCTTAATAAAATAGTGTTGTATAGAGTGATGGATGGAAGAACTCAGTAAGATTCATAGAAAATCTGAGAGATGACTACTCCTATAATTGTAAGTAAGATACTTCCGCACCAAGTGTATGATATCTTATTGGAGTAGTGCAGAGGAAGTCAGACATCAGGTGTGTGCCCAAGAAGTGTGATAAAAGTCTAGCTTAAGAGACTCAGTTATAAGTCTTGTGGGATGGCTTGATGGAAGTCTCTCCAGGGAAGTCCAACACCTCGATTGAGGAAATTATAGTTTCATTAGCCAGGTTACATAGGACATCACCTAAAGGGCTTAGATTTTCCAATATAATTAAACTCTCAAGGAAATTATAGTTTCCTCATACAAGACCTAACAATGTAAACTCTCTTTAAAAACAGGATTACAAGCCTAATAGGTATAACACGTCACACGTATCATCTAAATATTTAGGACCTAGGGATACTCGGGATGGAAGAACTCAGTAAGATTCATGGAAAATCTGAGAGATGATTACTCCTATAATTGTAAGTAAGATACTTCCGCAACAAGTGTATGATATCTTATTGGAGTAGTGCAGAGGAAGTCAGACATCAGGTGTGTGCCCAAGAAGTGTGATAAAAGTCTAGCTTAAGAGACTTAGTTATAAGTCTTGTGGGATGGCTTGATGGCAGTCTCTCTCGGGAGGTCTAACACCTCGATTGAGGAAATTATAGTTTCATTAGCCAGGTTACATAGGACATCACCTAAAGGGCTTAGATTTTCCAAGATAATTAAACTCTCAAGGAAATTATAGTTTCCTCATACATGACCTAACAATGTAAACTCTCTTTAAAAACAAAATTACAAACCTAATAGGCATAACACGTCACATGTATCATCTAAATATTTAGGACCTCGGGATACTCGCTTGCACCATGGTCTAAAATCACTTCATCCTCTATTGAAAGACTCGTCGTGCTTGAGGGATTATGTAATGTTATATTTGTAATAGAACTAACTAGGGCGATGACCATAAGTGGCCCTCAAAGAAAGGCGGCGATCATATGTCACCCTCAAGATGGTACCTTCCCGCCCCCAATACTTCCCTTTGTTCATTCATAAAATAATCAAAATAAGATGTTTCTTAGGTAGAGAGAAATCAAGATTAGTAACTGACCCACATCCCCTTGGAAATATGGAATCAACGGTCGACCCTTGACCAAGTGGGGGGTGACAATCCGTAAAAAGCCCTATGCACAAAGCCTCTATAAATACCTCTCCCCCAACTGGAGAAAGGATATATCCAAACCCATACACTTATAACTAAGCACCTCACTCATATACAGAGCCTCCCACCTCCCGTGAGCAGACCCTTTAAACTACCATAAACACCACCTTATACGGCTTCTGGATGCCGTGGGCAGTCCCTAACCACCATTATTTGTTATAAACCTTGCAGGGGCAACGTGCACACTTGTACTTTTTGACCAGTACTCAAGTAATATATCAATGGTACTAGATTACAAGCATTGTACTCAGTAGTCTACTCACAACAGATGTCAGAAGGAACCATTACACCAAGACTACATGAAATTACAATACGACCTACTAAAAATAAGAACAAGATTTAAAATTTAATAAACAAATGAATGATTTATATCAAAAGTTAAGGTAAGAAACCCTAGAGTTTTCATTACAACGGGGTACATATTCAAACTCGAGATATTGTTATTAATATTAAACATTTACGCCAATTCACATTAAAGTGTATGAAGTCACTTGTTTAACAAGGTGTTTGTAAGTCATATGTTTATGCGGGACTTCTGTGTCACTGCATCATAATGAATACATGTGTCATGTTTGAATGATAATAGAAAGTTAGTTGTGCAGCTTATGATTAGGGGTGGAAATAGGCTGGGCCGAGCTAGGCTTTGCCAAGCCTGAGCCTGGCCTACTAAAAAATTCAAAGCTTAAGCCTGGCCTGTAGCCTATTATAGGCTTATTTTTATGCTTGAGCCTGGGCTTTTTGAATGCCTGATTGGCTTACTAGCCTATTTAAAAGGCTGCTTCATATGAACATTTGCAAATAAGAAATTCAACTAATGTTAAATAGACTAACAAATTAAAAGATCAATGAGACTAAATGTTTGTTTTTATTTTCTCATTCAAGTTTACCTATTCACATAAGTTTAGTGATATTATATATTGGAGAAAACTTATGAAAAAAACTTATGACAATAACTTATAACATTGTTTATAATGTTTTTTCAACATATTTTCATAAGTTCTTCAAAATAACTAAGCTTTATTTTTGTATTTTAATTCAAACTACAAAATACAATATAATAATAATAAATTTATTGAGGTTTTTTTAAATAGGCCGGCCTGATAGGCTTAAAAGTCTTTTCTTACGGCTTGTGGCCTAGCCTCTTTAGCTAAATAGGCTTATAAAAAGGCATAGGCCTTTTCTATTTAAGAAAAAGCCTGGCATGGTCTGGGCCTATGTAGGCTAGGCCGTAGGCCCCTGTTTGTTGGTCTGGCCTATTCCCACCCCTACTTATGATGTCATTTGCAATAAATTGAACAAACCTCTAGGTCTAAATGTGAGATATCTATTTATATGTTTTAATATGCACCTAGTTGTCATCTCATTTTTAATTACAGATATGTTTTCAAGATCTAATGTATCTCTGAAAATTAAATGTACAAATTATATAATACCTTGATATGTGAGACGTGTCTATCTATGTCATTATAAAAAAAATTGCAAATACTTGTGATAATAATCTTATGTAGGTATGTTTCATCTTTATTATTTTTTGACTACTCACCATTCATTATTTTTAGGTGTGTTTGAGAAATTTATTTTTAAGCTGGTAGTTGGTTATTCTAACACTTGTGTGATGTTCAGCAAGCATAAAGGTGCAAATATAATAAACGACTTATTACTCATTGTTATGTTGAGATAAACTCTTAACTAAATGAAATTTATTTTTTAATGTTACCAACGCATAATCTAATTATTATATAAAAATTATAAAATAAATGTGAATCAGAGTGGCGCAGCGGAAGCGTGGTGGGCCCATAACCCACAGGTCCCTGGATCGAAACCAGGCCCTGATAGAATTTTTATATATTTTGGTTTTTATTCCAAAAAACATGTTACAAATCAAAATAGTGAATGCAATGTGGTTAGAATTTTCTATTTGTGACTAAAATATAGAAATATAATCAAAATGGGGGGCATGATATTTTTGAATTAAAAATTATAATACTTATCAAATGTTGATATTTAATTTATTATTAGCATCTTAAATTATATTATTTTTATATTAATATTATTCTCTTATTTAAATTTATCTTTTATTTACCATAAAAGTTGAAGCATTCATAATTTTATTAAAATAATAACGCAAAATTTTAAAACTAATTTTAAGAATTTATTGATAAAAATATCTAAAAGTCAAATCTAAAGTATTTTGAGGCTATGTATATAACTTGTGTGTTGCACTTGTTTTATTATAATATATTCATATGTATTTTTTTCGTCCATTGAGAAAATAAAATAATTATTTTAAGAATATTCATAATTTTAGTAAATTATAATTTTACTCATAAATATATGAATTTCATGTTGTTTCATGTTATTTGCTTCTTTGTTTATTTTCTAAGAATCTTCAAATAGTTTAATATTATCAATTTATCCAAGCAACATTGAAAAGCACTTAAAAGAAAATCTCAAGTTTTCTGTCAATCAAATATTTCATTTCTTAATCATTTAAATTTTATACAATTTTTAATAATTTGCTACTTTTTAGATTAAAATTATCATCACTTGTATAAAATTTTATAATTTAAATTTTAGAAAAACTACTTAAAGTATTTTTAAGAAACGAAAGTCTACCATATCAAACAAAAGAATAAAGGAAAAAGAAAAGAAGAGAGAAAAAAATGAAAAGATTGATTTACCATTATTATAATTTAAACCACTTATTTGTAACACCTTTTACCTTTAACATATTTTATAAAGAATATCGCACATCTCTTTAATATTCCTGCATATAAAAGCACATACTTCTTTATTCTTAATAAAATAGTGTTGTATAGAGTGATGGATGGAAGAACTCAGTAAGATTCATAGAAAATCTGAGAGATGACTACTCCTATAATTGTAAGTAAGATACTTCCGCACCAAGTGTATGATATCTTATTGGAGTAGTGCAGAGGAAGTCAGACATCAGGTGTGTGCCCAAGAAGTGTGATAAAAGTCTAGCTTAAGAGACTCAGTTATAAGTCTTGTGGGATGGCTTGATGGAAGTCTCTCCAGGGAAGTCCAACACCTCGATTGAGGAAATTATAGTTTCATTAGCCAGGTTACATAGGACATCACCTAAAGGGCTTAGATTTTCCAAGATAATTAAACTCTCAAGGAAATTATAGTTTCCTCATACAAGACCTAACAATGTAAACTCTCTTTAAAAACAGGATTACAAGCCTAATAGGTATAACACGTCACACGTATCATCTAAATATTTAGGACCTAGGGATACTCGGGATGGAAGAACTCAGTAAGATTCATGGAAAATCTGAGAGATGATTACTCCTATAATTGTAAGTAAGATACTTACGCAACAAGTGTATGATATCTTATTGGAGTAGTGCAGAGGAAGTCAGACATCAGGTGTGTGCCCAAGAAGTGTGATAAAAGTCTAGCTTAAGAGACTTAGTTATAAGTCTTGTGGGATGGCTTGATGGCAGTCTCTCTCGGGAGGTCTAACACCTCGATTGAGGAAATTATAGTTTCATTAGCCAGGTTACATAGGACATCACCTAAAGGGCTTAGATTTTCCAAGATAATTAAACTCTCAAGGAAATTATAGTTTCCTCATACATGACCTAACAATGTAAACTCTCTTTAAAAACAAAATTACAAACCTAATAGGCATAACACGTCACATGTATCATCTAAATATTTAGGACCTCGGGATACTCGCTTGCACCATGGTCTAAAATCACTTCATCCTCTATTGAAAGACTCGTCGTGCTTGAGGGATTATGTAATGTTATATTTGTAATGGAACTAACTAGGGCGATGACCATAAGTGGCCCTCAAAGAAAGGCGGCGATCATATGTCACCCTCAAGATGATACCTTCCCGCCCCCAATACTTCCCTTTGTTCATTCATAAAATAATCAAAATAAGATGTTTCTTAGGTAGAGAGAAATCAAGATTAGTAACTGACCCACATCCCCTTGGAAATTTGGAATCAACGGTCGACCCTTGACCAAGTGGGGGGTGACAATCCGTAAAAAGCCCTATGCACAAAGCCTCTATAAATACCTCTCCCCCAACTGGAGAAAGGATATATCCAAACCCATACACTTATAACTAAGCACCTCACTCATATACAGAGCCTCCCACCTCCCGTGAGCAGACCCTTTAAACTACCATAAACACCACCTTATACGGCTTCTGAATGCCGTGGGCAGTCCCTAACCACCATTATTTGTTATAAACCTTGCAGGGGCAACGTGCACACTTGTACTTTTTGACCAGTACTCAAGTAATATATCAATGGTACTAGATTACAAGCATTGTACTCAGTAGTCTACTCACAACAGATGTCAGAAGGAACCATTACACCAAGACTACATGAAATTACAATACGACCTACTAAAAATAAGAACAAGATTTAGAATTTAATAAACAAATGAATGATTTATATCAAAAGTTAAGGTAAGAAACCCTATAGTTTTCATTACAAAGGGGTACATATTCAAACTCGAGATATTGTTATTAATATTAAACATTTACGCCATTTCACATTAAGGTGTGTGAAGTCACTTGTTTAACAAAATGTTTGTGAGTCATATGTTTATGCGGGACTTCTGTGTCACTGCATCATAATGAATACATGTGTCATGTTTGAATGTTAAAAGAAAGTTAGTTGTGCAACTTATGATTAGGGGTGGAAATAGGCTGGGCCGAGCTAGGCTTTGCCAAGCCTGAGCCTGGCCTACTAAAAAATTCAAAGCTTAAGCCTGGCCTGTAGCCTATTATAGGCTTATTTTTAGGCTTGCGCCTGACCTTTTTGAATGCCTGATTGGCTTACTAGCCTATTTAAAAGGCTACGTCATATGAACATTTGCATATAAGAAATTCAACTAATGTTAAATAGACTAACAAATTAAAAGGTCAATGAGACTAAATGTTTGTTTTTATTTTCTCATTCAAGTTTACCTATTCACATAAGTTTAGTGATATTATATATTGGAGAGAACTTATGAAAAAAACTTATGACAACAACTTATAACATTGTTTATAATGTTTTTTCAACATATTTTCATAAGTTGTTCAAAATAACTAAGCTTTATTTTTGTATTTTAATTCAAACTACAAAATACAATATAATAATAATAAATTTATTGAGGTTTTTTTAAATAGGCCGGCCTGATAGGCTTAAAAGTCTTTTCTTACGGCTTGTGGCCTAGCCTCTTTAGCTAAATAGGCTTATAAAAAGGCCTAGGCCTTTTCTATTTAAGAAAAAGCCTGGCCTGGTCTGGGCCTATGTAGGCTAGGCCGTAGGCCCCTGTTAGTTGGCCTAACCGATTCTCACCCCTACTTATGATGTCATTTGCAATAAATTAAACAAACCTCTGGGTCTAAATGTGAGATGTCTATTTATATGTATTAATATGCACCTAGTTGTGACAGTTATCACAAAACCGTCCTTATTCCTGGATTGCGACGGTTGTCACGACAGTTAGGGTCAACTGTCGTAGATTTTTTGCGACAGTTATCAAAAAACCGTCCTTATTCTTGGACTAAGACAGTTCTCACGACGGTTTGGGCCAACCGTCGTAGATTTTTTAGGCATGTTGTATAAAATAATTGCGACAGTTACCAAACAACCGCCCTCTTTCCACACTCGCGACAGTTAAGGCGAACTGTCGCAATTACTTTAGTCAATCATAATCACTATTTTTTTGATTTCTTTAATTTCCCACTTTTTTCTTTCATTTTTATTTTCCAGCCTTTTCAATTTTATTAATTAATTTAATAAATAATTATTATAATTATTATAATTTTCATGACAATGTAGTTTAATATTTATGTCTAAAATAATAGTAAATATTTTCTGTTTTATTAAATAAATAATTAACTTTTATTAAAATTAATTTTGGTAACAATGTTAATATATATATATATATATATATATATATATATATATATATATATATATATATATATATATATATATATGATTTTTCACAAAAGAAGAAGTTTATGTGTCTTCTTTTCCAATTCCAACCTAAATTTTTTCATCTCCCTCCTAAAATTCTAATTCCCTCATAGTGTCCTTTTCATTTTCAAACTCAATTTCATTTCAGAATTAATTTCAATTTCTATTACAATTTCACTTCAGAATCCTAAACACTCGAAACCCTCATTTTCCCCTCAAGCGCTCCTTCGCTCGAAACCCTCGTTCGCCTCGTGTGCTCCCCCGCTTATACGACCTCTCCATCATTTGTCTTCCCCTGTGTTGTGCTCGGAGTGTCAACATTGGTGAACCGGTATTGGCCTTGGTTCTAAAAGACTCGTTATTCACTTTTCTCCTCGTGTGCTCCTCCTTCACCTAAACCTAAACCCAAACCCAAACCCAAACCCACCACCATCTCTTGCACTGTCTCACAGAAACTAACCATGCTTCACTTCGGATGCCATTTCTTTTAATAACTATTCTACAACGATTCAAACACTTCATACTTCCATTTAGCTCATATTTATTGACTTTCAGGCAGTTGTTGAGGAGGGTATTGTAGTTGGTGGTGGTTGCACTTTGCTCAGACTTGCATCAAAGGTGGATGCAATCAAGGATACCCTTGCAAATGATGAAGAAAAAGTGAGTCATTATTTGATATGACAATACCTCGGTTTTCTTATGTTTTGGGTGCTTGAAAGTATATCATTATTTAATACTTAACATTCTGATTACGGGCTTACAATTGCAATGGTTTGGTGCAGGTTGGAGTAGACATTGTTAAAAGAGCTCTTAGTTACCCTCTGAAATTAATAGCTAAGAATGTTGGTGTAAATGGTAGTGTTGTGAGTGAGAAGGTAAGGAATCACCTTAATTTGGAATACCTGGTTAATCATTTTGCTTGTGCTGATGTAATTTGTGTGTTGTATGTATAGGTTCTGTCCAGCGACAATCCAAAATATGGTTATAATGCTGCCACCGGAAAATATGAAGATTTAATGGCTGCGGGGATCATTGATCCAACAAAGGTGATTTGTTGTTTGAGTGTTTTTAATTTATCTGCCCTTGAATTTTCAACTCTCTTTAGTTGTCTGTCTAATCAATTGAACTGCAAGTTTGTTTACTATTCTTGTATTTTTGGGATGTTAGAGTTAGGTTTGAATGCCTAAATCATCATAAATGATTTGTATGTAGGTGTTATATCTGGTTAGGATTTTATGCTAGAACATGAATTTATGGGTGATATTAGTATAATAAAATAAGCATCCTACTCTCTTGTGCAGGTGGTCAGATGTTGCCTGGAACATGCATCCTCTGTTGCCAAAACCTTCTTAATGTCAGACTGCATTGTTGTTGAGATAAAGGAACCTGAATCTGCTCCTGTTGGCAACCCCATGGACAATTCAGGATACGGTATGTAGAGGCGACAGTAGCTACTGTGGGAACAACATTTTTTCGCCTTATTTCTTTGATGTAATACAAAATTCGGTAGCTATCTAATTCATAGCAACAAGTCCCAATCAAAGACGGACTTTTGTAGTGTGGTGAGCTAGATCAGTGACATTTTTGTTTATTGAAATTAATAATTTTTAAAGGTTTTGCCAATCACTTCTTTGTCCAAATGTGAAAATGAGAAAAATGAGTTCAGATTGACAAATTTTAAGGATGTAATTTTTAAGAAATTAGTGGAATGGTAAAAGTATTTAGAGGTCAAAATTTTTAAAGGTTTTTGCTCACCTTATTTCAAAGGTGAGAAAAGTTCAATCTTTATCTTTATATTTGAATTTGTGGCATGTCAAAATTGTTTAAGTTGAGTAGTATTTAGAGGTCACTGAATCTATGTACTATTTTATGATGTTTTAGGGTTTTATTAGGAAATTAATAGGGATTTTTATACTGAAAAAATATTCTGGAATTGATGGCCAATATTGGTTGTTTATCAGTAATTTTTGTGTGCAGGAAATGAAAAGTTTGATTGGTTTTCGAGTTAGATCGGGTACGGGTATTGGCAACGTTGTAAGGTTGGTTTTTCACTTCAGCTCGTTTGATTTTTTAACGAATGTGTACATATCTTCTTTCCTTTTGCCTCTTATTCCTTCTGTTATTTTCCTAAATTTAAGTGTTATTTTTTCTCCTTTAAGCAACTCTTATGGGGATGCATATATCTGTGCGTTTATTTTATGGTTTAGGACACTATGGTCTTTGTTGTAAGTGTATTTTAATGTTTATTTTTGCAAACCCTGTGTTAGAATTTTACTCAATTTAGTTCATAAAAGTAGTTTGCAAACTAGTAACTACTAGTGTCAACAAAGTGGAACAATTGAGCTCACAATACTTGTTGGTTTGAGTTCAAAGTCCAACAATTATTGCCTTCAATTGTGAAGTTGTCTTAATTATTGGTATACAAAATTTGAAAATTAAAACTTGTGTATTCTGGTGTATATTCGTTTTCAGCTACTTGTTTTTACTATGTATGGTTAACATCTGTGCAAGAAACCATTCTAAATTTTGTTGCTTTAATATTTTGAGAGGAAATATTGCTTTTCAACTTACATACTCACTTGCAATTCCTTTTAAATTTGGTGCTGTCAGATTTGTATCACTTGGAAATCTAGAAATTGTTAGTTTATTGCTTGCTACGCCTCTTGAAAATTATGACTTCTATGTCAACATGTGTCACACAATAGCTTCAACTTCTGCTATTTTAAGATCTCTTCATGAATGTTCAAAGTAGGCGAGTCTAACTTTGACATGCATACATAAATAAATTATTTGTATCTAGTTTGTTGAGAACATTTAGGACTTGAGTAGAAACTTAAGAGGGTTTCATGTTGGTTCTGTTTGTGACTTTTGACAACATATTATATGGAGTTGCATTTGAATTGAATCACTTACATAATTACTGGAGTAACATTAGGCAAGTGAATGTATAGAGGGTTAGAGAATTTGTTAGCGGCATCATTGGATTTGTTGGTTACATAATTATATGGTGTTCTTTGTTTTATAGTTTATATCCATTTGACACTTAACAAATTAAATGCTTTGTAAGCTGTGGGTGAAGGGATGTCTTAGAATACATTAGGGTAATTTGTTCTTGGATTTCGCTCGTGCTAGCAGAAATAGTATTTAACCACATTTGTAATGTAAATAGATGTGTAGTAGTACACTAACAATTTGGTATCTTTGTCATTAGCATGGGGTGATTCATCGTGACCTTAAGCCGGAGGATTTCTTGTTTGCTAACAAGAAGGAGAATTCGCCTCTCAAAGCTATTGATTTTGGGCTCTCCATATTCTTCAAGCCAGGTACGAAACTGAACCTGAGGCTTATGCTTAGGGAGATATATTATTTCGTTATCAAGTGTAGTAAGTGAATTTGGTTTGGATGTTACTCTACAGGCTATTATCAAACCTTCATACGGTTCCTTGTAAGATTCAATTTTTATGTTACTCTACAGGCTTGACCATGAGATATCAAATAATTCCTTAGTTATATTTAACTTACTTATATTCATATTAGTATTTAATGTATTATTCATATTTGTTTTATTTATTCTTTTAATCATAAGTGTAAACTATATTTTCCTGGATATTTCAATAATAATTGAATGAATTTTCTATAAATTAGATCAGTATCATGGTTAAATCTATTTTCATCTTGATATGTATGATATAAATAGTACGCATATGACTTATGAATTATCTTAATTTCTTGATTCCATTTTCCCTATCACTTTTTGATAAATCATCAGGTATTAAAGATTTTAACCTATTGTTTAATTCATCAACTGAAATAGGAAAATCTGAAGTATCTAGATTCATAGAAATAAAATCGTTAATACTAGATAGTGGATTATATTCTATAAAATATTATATATATATATATATATATATATATATATATATATATATATATATATTTGATTGATACCATGAAAGCTATATATATTGCTTATAAAGTTATCATGAACAATGTAGACATGAGCTCCCATATAATACATTTCTTTTATCATATACATTGCAATGTAAGCATCTTTCTGATGAATGAAGTTTACAAAGATAGAAACAATACTCTTTCTTCGATTCCTTTCATCTGGTTGAATTCTTAGAGTTACTTGATGTTTTTTCTTTCGAACACTATCGTATATCCAAATTTTGATTGATTTACTCTTTACATAGTCTTGAAAAGTTCTGAATATTGGTACACTATAGCGACTGGTTTGCCCAATGTTGAACATAACCATCGTATATTGCAGAGTAAATTCATTAGATAACTCATGATTTATATAAACATTATAAACAATATTAAAAATAAAGGAATGTTTAAGTTTAGCTGCTAGTATCATTGAATTCTTTAATGAAACTTTTTCGAGATATATTTTTCTAGAACTGACACTATAATTGAATATGATTTTGGCTATCCTCATTCTTCACTTTCACAGTTCACTCTTTCTTTTCTTTCTTCAAAACTCATGTCTGTAACTTGTTCATTTCTATTCACATTTTCTTTCTTTATCTTCTTCATTGTGACTGATAAGTCCTACAAGCTGATTTCAGGACTTGCTGGAATTGGATTCATCGAAACCTCCTATCTTGCTTACCTTAAGCTCACTAATTCCGATTTCTTTTGCCCCGTCGGCGGTGAAACTTGCTCCAACATACTCAATAATGATTACGCCGCCGTTTTTGGTATCGTCTCTTTGCCTAACTAACTAATTTGTAAGCAAATTCTATCGTATGCATTTTGATTGGAAGTAAACAACTATGCCTAAGCTTTATGCTTAAGTTTTTGTTAATATGAAATGCATTCGTTGTGTTTGAAACATTGTGTGAATGAGAGTGATTTTGCATTTTTCAGGTGTACCTCTTCCTTTGATTGGAATGGTTACGTATAGTTTTGTAGCTACTCTTAGTCTTCAGTTAGCTACAAAGGAGAATTTAACTTTGAAAGATATAGGCTCCATGGTATTTTATGGCAAAAATGACGACTTAAAATGACGAGTTTCTGGCATTTGGTCCTTTAAAATTTTGACTTAATAATAATACTAAAAAATTGAGTGCAGATTTTTTTAAAAAAAATATTCGAAACTTGCGGCGGTTCAAACTGCCATAATATACCTTCGCTGCATATTTTTTTTTAAAAATATTAGAAACTTGCGGCGGTTCAAACCGCCATAATATACCTTTGCAAAAAAAATCATTAAGCAAGTTAAGACGGTTGGAAACCGTCACAATATGGTGATTACGTCAGTTAGCTACCCGTCGTGAAAATAACGACGGTTTGTACGACAGTTTTTACAACCGTCGCGATACGGCCTCGCGACGCACGTTTCCGCGACAGAACTGGAACTGTCGTAACTTACAAATTGCGACGGTTCTAACCATCGTAATTTGCCTAAATAAACCGTCTTAATTTGCCAATTTTCTTGTAGTGCTACTTCATATGAACATTTGCAAATAAGAAATTCAACTAATGTTAAATAGACTAACAAATTAAAAGATCAATGAGACTAAATGTTTGTTTTTATTTTTTCATTCAAGTTTACCTATTCACATAAGTTTAGTGATATTATATATTGGAGAGAACTTATGAAAAAAACTTATGACAACAACTTATAACATTGTTTATAATGTTTTTTCAACATATTTTCATAAGATCTTCAAAATAACTAAGCTTCATTTTTGTATTTTAATTCAAACTACAAAATACAATATAATAATAATAAATTTATTGAGGTTTTTTTAAATAGGCTGGCCTGATAGGCTTAAAAGTCTTTTCTTACGGCTTGTGGCCTAGCCTCTTTAGCTAAATAGTCTTATAAAAAGGCCTAGGCCTTTTCTATTTAAGAAAAAGCCTGGCCTGGTCTGGGCCTATGTAGGCTAGGCCGTAGGCGCCTGTTAGTTAGCCTAGCCTATTCCCACCCCTACTTATGATGTCATTTGCAGTAAATTGAACAAACCTGTAGGTCTAAATGTGAGATATCTATTTATATGGTTTAATATGCACCTAGCTGTCATCTCATTTTTAAATACAGATATGTTTTCAATATCTAATGTATCTCTGGAAATTAAATGTACAAATTATATAATATCTTGATATATGAGACGTGTCTATCTATGTCATTATAAAAAAAAATTGTAAATACTTGTGATAATAATCTTATGTAGGTATGTTTCATCTTTATTATTTTTAGACTACTCACCATTCATTATTTTTAGGTGTGTTTGAGAAATATATTTTTTAAGCTGGTAGTTGGTTATTCTAGCACTTGTATGATGTTCAGCAAGCATATGGGTGCAAATATAATAAACGACTTATTACTCATTGTTATGTTGAGATAAACTCTTAACTAAATGAAATTTATTTTTTTAATGTTACCAACGCATAATCTAATTATTATATGAAAATTATAAAATAAATGTGAATCAGAGTGGCGCAGCGGAAGCGTGGTGGGCCCATAACCCACAGGTCCCTGGATCGAAACCAGGCTCTAATAGAATTCTTATATATTTTTGTTTTTATTCCAAAAAACATGTTACAAATCAAAATAGTGAATGCAATGTGGTTAGAATTTTCTATTTGTGACTAAAATATAGAAATATAATCAAAATGGGAGGCTTGATATTTTTTATTTTAAAATTATAATACTTATCAAATGTTGATATTTAATTTATTATTAACATCTTAAATTATATTATTTTTTTATTAATATTATTCTCTTATTTAAATTTACCTTTTATTTACCATAAAAATTGAAGCATTCATAATTTTATTAAAATAATAACGCAAAATTTTAAAACCAATTTTAAGAATTTATTGATAAAAATATCTAAAAGTCAAATCTAAAGTATTTTGAGGCTATGTATATAACTTGTGTGTTGCACTTAGTTTATTATAATATATTCATATGTATTTTTTTGGTCCATTGAGAAAATAAAATAATTATTTTAAGAATATTCATAATTTTAGTAAATTATAATTTTACTCATAAATATATGAATTTCATGTTGTTTCATGTTATTTGCTTCTTTGTTTATTTTTTAAGAATCTTCAAATAGTTTAATATTATCAATTTATCCAAGCAACATTGAAAAGCACTTAAAAGAAAATCTCAAGTTTTCTGTCAATCAAATATTTCATTTCTTAATCATTTAAATTTCCTACAATTTTTAATAATTTGCTACTTTTTAGATTAAAATTATCATCATTTGTATAAAATTTTATAATTTAAATTTTAGAAAAACTACTTAAAGTATTTTTAAGAAACGAAAGTCTACCATATCAAACAAAAGAATAAAGGAAAAAGCAAAGAAGAGAGAAAAAAAAATGGAAAGATTGATTTACCATTATTATAATTTAAACCACTTATTTTTAACTCGTTTTACCTTTAACATATTTCATAAAGAATATCGCACATCTCTTTAATATTCCTGCGTATAAAAGCACATACTTCTTTATACTTAATAAACTAGTGTTGTATAGAGTGATGGATGGAAGAACTCAGCAAGATTCATAGAAGATCTGAGAGATGATTACTCCTATAATTGTAAGTAAGATACTTCCGCACCAAGTGTATGATATCTTATTGGAGTAGTGCAGAGGAAGTCAAACATCAGGTGTGTGCCCAAGAAGTGTGATAAAAGTCTAGCTTAAGAGACTTAGTTATAAGTCTTGTGGGATGGCTTGATGGAAGTCTCTCCCGGGAGGTCTAACACCTCGATTGAGGAAATTATAGTTTCATTAGCCAGGTTACATAGGACATCACCTAAAGGGCTTAGATTTTCCAAGATAATTAAACTCTCAAGGAAATTATAGTTTCCTCATACATGACCTAACAATGTAAACTCTCTTTAAAAACAGAATTACAAGCCTAATAGGCATAACACGTCACACGTATCATCTAAATATTTAGGACCTCGGGATACTCGGGATGGAAGAACTCAGTAAGATTCATGGAAACTCTGAGAGATGATTACTCCTATAATTGTAAGTAAGATACTTCCGCACCAAGTGTATGATATCTTATTGGAGTAGTGCAGAGGAAGTCAGACATCAGGTGTGTGTCCAAGAAGTGTGATAAAAGTCTAGCTTAAGAGACTTAGTTATAAGTCTTGTGGGATGGCTTGATGGAAATCTCTCCCGGGAGGTCTAACACCTCGATTGAGGAAATTATAGTTTCATTAGGCAGGTTACATAGGACATCACCTAAAGGGCTTAGATTTTCCAAGATAATTAAACTCTCAAGGAAATTATAATTTCCTCATACATGACCTAACAATGTAAACTCTCTTTAAAAACAGAATTACAAGCCTAATAGGCATAACACGTCACACGTATCATCTAAATATTTAGGACCTCGGGATACTCGCTTGCACCATAGTCTAAAATCACTTCATCCTCTATCAAAAGACTCGTGCTTGAGGGATTATGTAATGTTATATTTGTAATGGAACTGACTAGGGCGATGACCATAAGTGGCCCTTAAAGAAAGGCGGAGATCATATGTCACCCTCAAGATGGTACCTTCCCGCCCCCCAATACTTCCCTTTGTCCATTCATAAAAAATTCAAAATAAGATGTTTCTTAGGTAGAGAGAAATCAAGTTTAGTAACTGACCCACATCCCCTTGGAAATATGGAATCAACGGTCGACCCTTGACCAAGTGAGGGGTGACAATCCGTAAAAAGCCCTATGCACAAAGCCTCTATAAATACCTCTCCCCCCAACTGGAGAAAGGATATATCCAAACCCATACACTTATACCTAAGCAACCCACTCATATACAGAGCCTCCCACCTCCCGTGAGCAGACCCTTTAAACCACCATAAACACCACCTTATACGGCTTCTGGATGCCGTGGGCAATCCCTAACCACCATTATTTGTTATAAACCTTGCAGGGGCAATGTGCACACTTGTACTTTTTGACCAGTACTCAGGTAATATATCAATGGTACTAGATTACAAGCATTGCACTCAGTAGTATACTCACAACAGATGTCAGAAGGAACCATTACACCAAGACTACGTGAAATTACAATACGACTACAAATAAGAACAAGATTTAAATTTTAATAAACAAATGAATGATTTATATCAAAATTTAAGGTAAGAAACCCTAAAGTTTTCATTACAACGGGGTACATATTCAAACTCGAGATATTGTTATTAATATTAAACATTTACACCGTTTCACATTAAGGTGTGTGAAGTCACTTGTTTAACAAAGTGTTTGTGAGTCATATGTTTATGCGGGACTTCTGTGTCACGACATCATAATGAATACATGTGTCATGCTTGAATGCTAAAAGAAAGTTTGTAATACCCCGTAAATTTATAAACGCTCTGGTTAATATTATTATGATCAACTGGGTTCCGGAGTACTCTGAACAATTATTTGATAAAATAATTAGAGTAAACTGACGAACTCATAGTTGATTAAATTAATAGTATTTAACGTTGAGTTTTATTCTTTCGCGCATTTGAGCTAATTTGGACATTTAGTAGTATTGCTAATTGATGGAAATTATTTTCTTTACTATGTTTTCCTTTCTCAATTGTAAAACAAACAAAGGATAGTAAAGAGAAAGGGAAAAGGAAGAGAAGGAAAGGAAGGAGGAGGAACAAGAGAGGAAAATTTCCCAAAAGCTCAAGATCATCATCAATTCATCTGTTTTTCGTTCAATCGTCTCCGCATCAACCTCCTCGTCTAGTAATCCAGGTGGGTTCTAGTTAGACTCCTTAGAGTAGAATTATTTTGAGTTTAGAGTTAGATTGGAAATTGGGAAAAATGGGTATTTTGGTTTAAAAATCTTGAATCTAACTGTTAAAATTCAATGTTTGATTATATGTTATACTGGTTGTGATGTTATAACATGTTTTGATGCATTTCAATTGATGAAAATGGGATTTGGGGTTGATTTTGGATCAACCCGTAGCAGGAAAATTCTGCAGGAACTTCTGCATTTTTTTTCTGCCCATACGCGTATGGAGCTTGTCAATACGCGTATGGGGCTTGTCAATACGCGTACGGCAAGGGCAATACGCGTATGGATGGCCGGGGATTTTGGGCAATACGCGTATCGCGTGGGGAAATACGCGTATGGCTGGGCGAGCATTTGGGCAATACGCGTACGGGGAGTGCCAATACGCGTATGGCCAGGGGACTTGCAGAATTCTGCTGTTGTGATATTTTATTTCCGATCGTTTGTTTCCAATGCCGTAACTTTTTATCCGTAACTCGGAATGGAACAATTTTGGTATCGTTGGAAAGGTAATAAAATGTACTTTCTTATTACATGGGTTTTAAGATTGACGACCGATTTAATTATATCGGAATTGTTGGAATTGTGTCGTTTTGTTGATTTTGGTGTGTAATGGTTGTTGAAAATGTAAGCATGATTAAAATATGGAATAAGTAGAGTGAGGACAATTACCCTAAGCAGTGTCGGAAAAATATAAATGATTAAACACTAGTATGGAACATGTGTGTTAACCGTTTGGTTGTGATAAGGCGTAATGGCCTTGAGATTGTCGAATACAATCAAGTCTTTGTGAGATCACGTAATCGTAACCGGTTATTATTGTTTTTGCGAGTGCGTTTCATGGGTCTCGAGCTCCTCTGAAACATGTGCACCACTACTTGGCAGGTTTGATTCCCGCATTTCATTTTAGTACGAATGGCGCCCATGGAGCATAGGCTTGTGACGGTTAATGGCCCGTGAGAAGTGACGGTTCATAACGGTTAATGGCCCGTAGAACCCGAATCCATTCGTATGTCAAGTAGGTTGCAGGGATCCATGACCCGGGTCGACTTCTAGACGTAGAAGAGGACGGGAATAGGGGATACCTTGGCATGGTTACGGATTAGTGATATTGTGAGTTGATGAACTCATAACATGTTTCCATATAGTGTGTGTGTACTCATGGTCACTCCCTTTTCCCCTTTTGACTTGAGTTAGGTTTGTTAGAACCTTGTAGAGCCGAGAGGACTTTAAGATAGGGAACTCACTGAGATTTGATGTATCTCACCCCACTGTTGTTGTTTACATCACAGGTTCTGCAGGTTTAGCGAAGGGTAAGGACAAGGTTATTTGACTTTCCTTACGGATCGTGGTTTTGTGATGGCATGGCTTCCGCTATGGCGTTATGTTTTGAGATCATTGTTTTGATCTAGTTCTTAGTTTTTATCATTTTGGAACATCTTGTATATGTAATGCCTTAGACTTTTAGTTCTTTTGTATTAGTGGCATTTATATATATAATGTGTTAACTAGGAACTTATTATGTTTCAGTACCAAAAAGTGAAACTCATGTATAATATATGATTTGATGCATGTATTATTATATGGTCTTTACAGTTGGTATCAGAGCAGGTCGTATCCTCGACCTAGCCATGAAATAGTATAAGTGTTTCTTTCCGTTTCATATGTGTTGTGTCGCTATGGGTCTTAAGTGTTATATTTATGGTATTGAGCCTGATCAACTTAATTCTATCTATATGACATTTAGGAACATGGTTGGCGGACGCAGAAACAATCGTGGTAGACCCACAAATACTCCAGCTGGGATGAATCCGCCAGGCGGCGATGCAAATGCTTCTTTGTATCAGTTTGTGCGACAGATGCAGCAGCAGCAGAACCAGTTCATGCAACATATGGTGCAACGGATGAATGTAGGTCTTCATCCTCGAGTGGTTGTCCCAGAGATTGTAGGTGGGAGTTTTCTGGATTTTCTCCGCATGAATCCTCCAGAATTTCATGGCGGAATGGATCCTGTGAGAGCTCATGACTGGATT
Organism: Lathyrus tuberosus; assembly: GCA_022829125.1. Taxonomy (NCBI): domain Eukaryota; kingdom Viridiplantae; phylum Streptophyta; class Magnoliopsida; order Fabales; family Fabaceae; genus Lathyrus; species Lathyrus tuberosus. The sequence continues at coordinate 8,559,591 of JALAZF010000103.1, forward strand.
GCTGGCATGGAGAGAATTTTTCTGATAATTTGCTGTAGTGAGGAGAACAAGGTAGTGTTTGCTTCTCACTCACTGAGGGGTCCTGCTGAGAGATGGTGGGAGGTTGCTTCAGCTTTTATGACTATGCAAGGTGTACCTAAGGTGTGGGAGCAATTCAGGCCTATTTTTATTGAAAAGTATCTTCCTAGTTCTTTGAGGATTCGAAGAGAGCCTGAAACCCAGCAGTTGAGGCAATATGATATGATAGAGGATAGCTTGAGGGAAGTTCAGACAGAAGGGGATTCGCGTAGGCCGAATCAGAACGAGTGGGGAAGGTCAGGCCAACAGTTTCGGTCTAAGCAGCAGGCTTTCAAAAGGAAACAGATCCAGAAATCTCGAACGGGTGCATCTCCTGTGTGTTGCACATGTGGTAAGATGCATTTTGGTATATGTAGCTTCAAAGGGGTGAAGTGTTATCAATGTCAGAAGGTGGGACACATTGCGAGGGATTGTCCTCAGAATAGGAATCAGACGCAAAGGGAGGAAGCAAAAGGCGATGACTTTGGAATTTCGGGTACGTGCTTCGTTAACGGATATCCTTGTTTTGTTTTATTGGATTGCGGTGCAACATATTCTTTTGTGTCCAGGTGTGTGTGAAAATTTTGTTTTGTCTATGAATAATAGAGTTTTCCAGATCGACCTTATTAGTATACCGCTTAAGAAAGTGGATGTTGTTCTGGGAATGGTTTGGCTTTCAGTTAATTCGGTTTTTATCGGTTGTGAAGAGAAGTTAATTATTATTCCATCTGCTGAGACTACTCTGAAAGATGTTTTATCAACGATTTTAGAAGGTACGGTGAGAATGGTAAATTTCTTGTTTGAATTAAGAGAAATCTGTTTTGTTGGTTCCTACTAAGGAGGGAAGTAGTGAACAACAAGTTCTGAGTATTCCAGTTGTATGTGAATTTTCCGAAGTGTTTCCAGAGAATGTTACTACTCTTTCCTCCGGAGAGAGGAGTTGAGTTCTCTATTGACCTGATACCGGGAACGGCTCCTATATCCGTTTCTTCGTATCGGATGTCACCGCTTGAATTAAGAGAATTAAAGGACCAATTGGAGGACTTGATGTCTAAGCATTTTGTTAGACCTAGTGTTTCACCGTGGGGAGCTCCAGTGTTATTGGTAAAGAAGAAAGATGGGGGTATGCGTTTGTGCATTGATTATCGTAAGTTGAATAAAGTTACCATTAAGAATAAGTATCCCTTACCAAGGATAGACGACTTGTTAGATCAATTGAAAGGAGCCTGTGTGTTCTCGAAGATTGATTTACGGTCGGGTTATCATCAGATTCGAGTGAAGAGTTCCGATGTGCCAAAGACTGCATTTAGGACACGTTACGGTCATTACGAATTCTTAGTGATGCCTTTCGGTGTGACTAATGCTCCAGCTGTTTTCATGGATTACATGAATCGAATATTTCAGGCTTACTTGGACCAATTTGTGGTAATCTTTATTGACGACATTCTTATTTATTCTCGTACTCCACAAGAGCACGGAGAACATCTGAGGATTGTCTTATCGGTCTTGCAAGAGAAGCAATTGTTTGCTAAGTTGAGCAAGTGTGAGTTTTGGATGTCGGAAGTTAATTTTCTTGGACATGTGATATCTCGAGGTGGTGTGGCAGTGGATCCATCGAAAGTAGAAGCAGTAATTAATTGGGAGAGACCGAGAAATGTTTCAGAAGTCAGAAGTTTCTTGGGATTGGCCGGTTACTATAGAAGGTTTATTAAGGGCTTTTCTCAATTGGCCTTACCAATGACGAAACTTACTCGGAAGGATGTTACGTTTGAATGGGATTCAGGTTGCGAACAAAGTTTTATGCATTTGAAGGAGAGTTTGACGAGTGCTCCAGTATTAATCATTCCTGATCCTAATAGCTCTTATGAAGTGTTCTGTGATGCTTCTAAGAGGGGATTAGGGGGTGTTCTGATGCAAGGTGGTCAAGTAGTAGCTTATGCTTCTCGACAGTTAAAAGTTCATGAGAAGAATTATCCGACTCATGATTTGGAACTAGCTGCAGTGGTTTTTGCACTGAAGGTGTGGCGTCATTATTTATATGGTGTACATTTTGAAATGTTCAGTGACCACAAAAGTTTGAAGTATTTGTTTGATCAAAAGGAGTTGAACATGCGACAAAGAAGGTGGATGGAGTACTTAAAGGATTATGACTTAGAATTGAAGTATCATCCAGGAAAGGCGAATAAAGTAGCGGATGCTTTAAGTCGGAAAATGGTTCATAGTGCGGAATTGATGATTTTGGAGTATTCATTGTTGGAGAAGTTTAGAGATCTTAATCTCCAGTTTGCGTGGACTCCGAATGGTGTAATTATGGGAAATTTGAATGTCAATTCTACTTTGAGAGTTGAGATTCAACAGGCACAATTGTTCGAAGAAGAGTTACAAGAATTGTTACTTCAACCAGGTCTTACACGAGCAACTGATGGGATAGTTTTGTTTAATCAACGGATTTGTGTTCCGAAAGATGAGGCATTGAAAAGGAAGATTCTAGACGAAGCTCATAAAGGTACTTTTACGATACATCCTGGTTCTTCGAAGATGTATCAGGATTTAAAGAAGGATTATTGGTGGTCTGGGATGAAAAAGGATATAGCAGGATTTGTGTCAGAATGTGCGGTGTGCCAACAGGTGAAGATTGAACACCAAAGACCGGGCGGTTTGTTACAACCTTTGGATATTCCAGTTTGGAAGTGGGATAATATTTCTATGGATTTTGCAGTGGGTTTACCCCGTACCCAAGGAGGGTATGATTCTATTTGGGTGATTGTAGATCGACTAACAAAATCTGCACATTTCTTAGCCGTAAAGACTACTTATAAGGCAAGTCATCTTGCAAGGTTGTTTATTGCTGAGATTGTGAGATTGCATGGTATTCCTTCTAGTATTGTGTCCGATAGAGATCCGAAGTTTACTTCGAGATTTTGGAAAGTGTTCCAACAAGCGATGGGTACGAATTTGTGTTTGAGCACGTCGAATCATCCTCAAACGGATGGTCAGACTGAACGAACAATACAAACGATGGAGGATATGTTAAGAGCTTGTGTGTTAGAGAGTAGAGGGAATTGGAAAGAACTTTTGCCGTTAATTGAGTTTTCCTATAACAATAGTTACCATGCGAGCATCGGTATGGCTCCTTATGAAGCATTGTATGGGAGAAAGTGTAGGACACCTTTGTGTTGGGCTGAAATTGGCGAAGATAGAATTTTGGGACCAGAGATTATTCAAGAGACTACGGAAAAGATTCGAATGATCCGCGAGAAGGTTAAACAAGCGCAAGATCGTCAAAAGAGTTATGCGGATAATCGTAGGAGACCTTTGGAATTTGAGGAAGGTGACCATGTATTTCTGAAAGTTACTCCGAGATTGAGATTGAAAGGACCGTTTAAGTCGCGAAAGTTAAGTCCGAGATACGTGGGACCGTATCAGATTTTAGAAAGGATTGGTGAAGTTGCTTATAGATTAGCCTTACCACCCTCTCTATTCGAGATGCATGACGTTTTTCACGTATCTCAGCTCCGTAAGTTTATTCCTGATCCTCTTCAGCCAATTCTACCCGAATCAGTGGAAATTGAAGCGGATTTGACTTTTAGACCACAACCGAGTTGTGTTGTGGGAAGGGAAACAAAAGTGTTAAGGAACAAAGATATTCCACTTGTTAAGGTGCAATGGGATATGACGCATCCGGGCGATGCTACTTGGGAACTAGAATCGGAAATGCGAGAATCTTATCCACATCTGTTCAGGTAATATTCTAAATTCGAGGACGAATTTCTATTTAAGGGGGGGAGGATGTAATACCCCGTAAATTTATAAACGCTCTGGTTAATATTATTATGATCAACTGGGTTCCGGAGTACTCTGAACAATTATTTGATAAAATAATTAGAGTAAACTGACGAACTCATAGTTGATTAAATTAATAGTATTTAACGTTGAGTTTTATTCTTTCGCGCATTTGAGCTAATTTGGACATTTAGTAGTATTGCTAATTGATGGAAATTATTTTCTTTACTATGTTTTCCTTTCTCAATTGTAAAACAAACAAAGGATAGTAAAGAGAAAGGGAAAAGGAAGAGAAGGAAAGGAAGGAGGAGGAACAAGAGAGGAAAATTTCCCAAAAGCTCAAGATCATCATCAATTCATCTGTTTTTCGTTCAATCGTCTCCGCATCAACCTCCTCGTCTAGTAATCCAGGTGGGTTCTAGTTAGACTCCTTAGAGTAGAATTATTTTGAGTTTAGAGTTAGATTGGAAATTGGGAAAAATGGGTATTTTGGTTTAAAAATCTTGAATCTAACTGTTAAAATTCAATGTTTGATTATATGTTATACTGGTTGTGATGTTATAACATGTTTTGATGCATTTCAATTGATGAAAATGGGATTTGGGGTTGATTTTGGATCAACCCGTAGCAGGAAAATTCTGCAGGAACTTCTGCATTTTTTTTCTGCCCATACGCGTATGGAGCTTGTCAATACGCGTATGGGGCTTGTCAATACGCGTACGGCAAGGGCAATACGCGTATGGATGGCCGGGGATTTTGGGCAATACGCGTATCGCGTGGGGAAATACGCGTATGGCTGGGCGAGCATTTGGGCAATACGCGTACGGGGAGTGCCAATACGCGTATGGCCAGGGGACTTGCAGAATTCTGCTGTTGTGATATTTTATTTCCGATCGTTTGTTTCCAATGCCGTAACTTTTTATCCGTAACTCGGAATGGAACAATTTTGGTATCGTTGGAAAGGTAATAAAATGTACTTTCTTATTACATGGGTTTTAAGATTGACGGCCGATTTAATTATATCGGAATTGTTGGAATTGTGTCGTTTTGTTGATTTTGGTGTGTAATGGTTGTTGAAAATGTAAGCATGATTAAAATATGGAATAAGTAGAGTGAGGACAATTACCCTAAGCAGTGTCGGAAAAATATAAATGATTAAACACTAGTATGGAACATGTGTGTTAACCGTTTGGTTGTGATAAGGCGTAATGGCCTTGAGATTGTCGAATACAATCAAGTCTTTGTGAGATCACGTAATCGTAACCGGTTATTATTGTTTTTGCGAGTGCGTTTCATGGGTCTCGAGCTCCTCTGAAACATGTGCACCACTACTTGGCAGGTTTGATTCCCGCATTTCATTTTAGTACGAATGGCGCCCATGGAGCGTAGGCTTGTGACGGTTAATGGCCCGTGAGAAGTGACGGTTCATAACGGTTAATGGCCCGTAGAACCCGAATCCATTCGTATGTCAAGTAGGTTGCAGGGATCCATGACCCGGGTCGACTTCTAGACGTAGAAGAGGACGGGAATAGGGGATACCTTGGCATGGTTACGGATTAGTGATATTGTGAGTTGATGAACTCATAACATGTTTCCATATAGTGTGTGTGTACTCATGGTCACTCCCTTTTCCCCTTTTGACTTGAGTTAGGTTTGTTAGAACCTTGTAGAGCCGAGAGGACTTTAAGATAGGGAACTCACTGAGATTTGATGTATCTCACCCCACTGTTGTTGTTTACATCACAGGTTCTGCAGGTTTAGCGAAGGGTAAGGACAAGGTTATTTGACTTTCCTTACGGATCGTGGTTTTGTGATGGCATGGCTTCCGCTATGGCGTTATGTTTTGAGATCATTGTTTTGATCTAGTTCTTAGTTTTTATCATTTTGGAACATCTTGTATATGTAATGCCTTAGACTTTTAGTTCTTTTGTATTAGTGGCATTTATATATATAATGTGTTAACTAGGAACTTATTATGTTTCAGTACCAAAAAGTGAAACTCATGTATAATATATGATTTGATGCATGTATTATTATATGGTCTTTACAAAGTTAGTTGTGCAACTTATGATTAGGGGTGGAAATAGGCTGGGCCGAGCTAGGCTTTGCCAAGCCTGAGCCTGGCCTACTAAAAAATTCAAAGCTTAAGCCTAACTTGTAGTCTATTATAGGCTTATTTTTAGGCCTGAGTCTAGGCTTTTTGAATGCCTGATTGGCTTACTAGCCTATTTAAAAGGCTGCTTCATATGAACATTTGCAAATAAGAAATTCAACTAATGTTAAATAGACTAACAAATTAAAATATCAATGAGACTAAATGTTTGTTTTTATTTTCTCATTCAAGTTTACCTATTCACATAAGTTTAGTGATATTATATATTGGAGTGAACTTATGAAAAAAACTTATGACAACAACTTATAACATTGTTTGTAATGTTTTTTCAACATATTTTCATAAGTTCTTCAAAATAACTAAGCTTTATTTTTGTATTTTAATTCAAACTACAAAATACAATATAATAATAATAAATTTATTGAGGTTTTTTTAAATAAGCCGGCCTGATAGGCTTAAAAGTCTTTTCTTACGGCTTGTGGCCTAGCCTCTTTAGCTAAATAGGCTTATAAAAAGGCCTAGGCCTTTTCTATTTAAGAAAAAGCCTGGCATGGTCTGGGCCTATGTAGGCTAGGCCGTAGGCCCCTGTTAGTTGGTCTGGCCTATTCCCACCCCTACTTATGATGTCATTTGCAATAAATTGAACAAACCTCTAGGTCTAAATGTGAGATATCTATTTATATGTTTTAATATGCACCTAGTTGTCATCTCATTTTTAATTACAGATATGTTTTCAAGATCTAATGTATCTCTTGAAATTAAATGTACAAATTATATAATATCTTGATATATGAGACGTGTCTATCTATGTCATTATAAAAAAAGTTGCAAATACTTGTGATAATAATCTTATGTAGGTATGTTTCATCTTTATTATTTTTTGACTACTCACCATTCATTATTTTTAGGTGTGTTTGAGAAATATATTTTTTAAGCTAGTAGTTGGTTATTCTAGCACTTGTATGCTGTTCAGCAAGCATAAAGGTGCAAATATAATAAACGACTTATTACTCATTGTTATGTTGAGATAATCTCTTAACTAAATGATATTTATTTTTTAATGTTACCGACGCATAATCTAATTATTATATGAAAATTATAAAATAAATGTGAATCAGAGTGGCGCAGCGGAACCGTGGTGGACCCATAACCCACAGGTCCCTGGATCGAAACCAGGCTCTGATAGAATTTTTATATATTTTGGTTTTTATTCCAAAAAAACATGTTACAAATCAAAATAGTGAATGCAATGTGGTTAGAATTTTCTATTTGTGACTAAAATATAGAAATATAATCAAAATGGGAGGCATGAAATTTTTGAATTTAAAAGTATAATACTTATCAAATGTTGATATTTAATTTATTATTAGCATCTTAAATTATATTATTTTTTTTATTAATATTATTCTCTTATTTAAATTTATCTTTTATTTACCATAAAAATTGAAGCATTCATAATTTTATTAAAATAATAACGCAAAATTTTAAAACTAATTTTAAGAATTTATTGATAAAAATATCTAAAAGTCAAATCTAAAGTATTTTGAGGCTATGTATATAACTTGTGTGTTGCACTTGTTTTATTATAATATATTCATATGTATTTTTTTCGTGCATTGAGAAAATAAAATAATAATTTTAAGAATATTCATAATTTTAGTAAATTATAATTTTACTCATAAATATATGAATTTCATGTTGTTTCATGTTATTTGCTTCTTTGTTTATTTTCTAAGAATCTTCAAATTGTTTAATATTATCAATTTATCCAAGCAACATTGAAAAGCACTTAAAAGAAAATCTCAAGTTTTCTGTCAATCAAATATTTCATTTCTTAATCATTTAAATTTTATACAATTTTTAATAATTTGCTACTTTTTAGATTAAAATTATCATCATTTGTATAAAATTTTATAATTTAAATTTTAGAAAAACTACTTAAAGTATTTTTAAGAAACGAAAGTCTACCATATCAAACAAAAGAATAAAGGAAAAAGAAAAGAAGAGAGAAAAAAATGAAAAGATTGATTTACCATTATTATAATTTAAACCACTTATTTGTAACTCCTTTTACCTTTAACATATTTTATAAAGAATATCGCACATCTCTTTAATATTCCTGCATATAAAAGCACATACTTCTTTATTCTTAATAAAATAGTGTTGTATAGAGTGATGGATGGAAGAACTCAGTAAGATTCATAGAAAATCTGAGAGATGACTACTCCTATAATTGTAAGTAAGATACTTCCGCACCAAGTGTATGATATCTTATTGGAGTAGTGCAGAGGAAGTCAGACATCAGGTGTGTGCCCAAGAAGTGTGATAAAAGTCTAGCTTAAGAGACTCAGTTATAAGTCTTGTGGGATGGCTTGATGGAAGTCTCTCCAGGGAAGTCCAACACCTCGATTGAGGAAATTATAGTTTCATTAGCCAGGTTACATAGGACATCACCTAAAGGGCTTAGATTTTCCAAGATAATTAAACTCTCAAGGAAATTATAGTTTCCTCATACATGACCTAACAATGTAAACTCTCTTTAAAAACAAAATTACAAACCTAATAGGCATAACAAGTCACATGTATCATCTAAATATTTAGGACCTCGGGATACTCGCTTGCACCATGGTCTAAAATCACTTCATCCTCTATTGAAAGACTCATCGTGCTTGAGGGATTATGTAATGTTATATTTGTAATGGAACTAACTAGGGCGATGACCATAAGTGGCCCTCAAAGAAAGGCGGCGATCATATGTCACCCTCAAGATGGTACCTTCCCGCCCCCAATACTTCCCTTTGTCCATTCATAAAATAATCAAAATAAGATGTTTCTTAGGTAGAGAGAAATCAAGATTAGTAACTGACCCACATCTCCTTGGAAATATGGAATCAACGGTCGACCCTTGACCAAGTGGGGGGTGACAATCCGTAAAAAGCCCTATGCACAAAGCCTCTATAAATACCTCTCCCCCAACTGGAGAAAGGATATATCCAAACCCATACACTTATAACTAAGCACCTCACTCATATACAGAGCCTCCCACCTCCCATGAGCAGACCCTTTAAACTACCATAAACACCACCTTATACGGCTTCTGGATGCCGTGGGCAGTCCCTAACCACCATTATTTGTTATAAACCTTGCAGGGGCAACGTGCACACTTGTACTTTTTGACCAGTACTCAAGTAATATATCAATGGTACTAGATTACAAGCATTGTACTCAGTAGTCTACTCACAACAGATGTCAGAAGGAACCATTACACCAAGACTACATGAAATTACAATACGACCTACTAAAAATAAGAACAAGATTTAAAATTTAATAAACAAATGAATGATTTATATCAAAAGTTAAGGTAAGAAACCCTAGAGTTTTCATTACAACGGGGTACATATTCAAACTCGAGATATTGTTATTAATATTAAACGTTTACGCCATTTCACATTAAAGTGTATGAAGTCACTTGTTTAACAAGGTGTTTGTGAGTCATATGTTTATGCGGGACTTCTGTGACACTGCATCATAATGAATACATGTGTCATGTTTGAATGATAATAGAAAGTTAGTTGTGCAGCTTATGATTAGGGGTGGAAATAGGCTGGGCCGAGCTAGGCTTTTCCAAGCCTGAGCCTGGCCTACTAAAAAATTCAAAGCTTAAGCCTGGCCTGTAGCCTATTATAGGCTTATTTTTATGCTTGAGCCTGGGCTTTTTGAATGCCTGATTGGCTTACTAGCCTATTTAAAAGGCTGCTTCATATGAACATTTGCAAATAAGAAATTCAACTAATGTTAAATAGACTAACAAATTAAAAGATCAATGAGACTAAATGTTTGTTTTTATTTTCTCATTCAAGTTTACCTATTCACATAAGTTTAGTGATATTATATATTGGAGAAAACTTATGAAAAAAACTTATGACAATAACTTATAACATTGTTTATAATGTTTTTTCAACATATTTTCATAAGTTCTTCAAAATAACTAAGCTTTATTTTTGTATTTTAATTCAAACTACAAAATACAATATAATAATAATAAATTTATTGAGGTTTTTTTAAATAGGCCGGCCTGCTAGGCTTAAAAGTCTTTTCTTACGGCTTGTGGCCTAGCCTCTTTAGCTAAATAGGCTTATAAAAAGGCATATGCCTTTTCTATTTAAGAAAAAGCCTGGCATGGTCTGGACCTATGTAGGCTAGGCCGTAGGCCCCTGTTTGTTGGTCTGGCCTATTCCCACCCCTACTTATGATGTCATTTGCAATAAATTGAACAAACCTCTAGGTCTAAATGTGAGATATCTATTTTTATGTTTTAATATGCACCTAGTTGTCATCTCATTTTTAATTACAGATATATTTTCAAGATCTAATGTATCTCTGAAAATTAAATGTACAAATTATATAATACCTTGATATGTGAGACGTGTCTATCTATGTCATTATAAAAAAAATTGCAAATACTTGTGATAATAATCTTATGTAGGTATGTTTCATCTTTATTATTTTTTGACTACTCACCATTCATTATTTTTAGGTGTGTTTGAGAAATTTATTTTTTAAGCTGGTAGTTGGTTATTCTAACACTTGTGTGATGTTCAGCAAGCATAAAGGTGCAAATATAATAAACGACTTATTACTCATTGTTATGTTGAGATAAACTCTTAACTAAATGAAATTTATTTTTTAATGTCACCAACGCATAATCTAATTATTATATAAAAATTATAAAATAAATGTGAATCAGAGTGGCGCAGCGGAAGCGTGGTGGGCCCATAACCCACAGGTCCCTGGATCGAAACCAGGCTCTGATAGAATTTTTATATATTTTGGTTTTTATTCCAAAAAACATGTTACAAATCAAAATAGTGAATGCAATGTGGTTAGAATTTTCTATTTGTGACTAAAATATAGAAATATAATCAAAATGGGAGGCATGATATTTTTGAATTAAAAATTATAATACTTATCAAATGTTGATATTTAATTTATTATTAGCATCTTAAATTATATTATTTTTATATTAATATTATTCTCTTATTTAAATTTATCTTTTATTTACCATAAAAATTGAAGCATTCATAATTTTATTAAAATAATAACGCAAAATTTTAAAACTAATTTTAAGAATTTATTGATAAAAATATCTAAAAGTCAAATCTAAAGTATTTTGAGGCTATGTATATAACTTGTGTGTTGCACTTGTTTTATTATAATATATTCATATGTATTTTTTTCGTCCATTGAGAAAATAAAATAATTATTTTAAGAATATTCATAATTTTAGTAAATTATAATTTTACTCATAAATATATGAATTTCATGTTGTTTCATGTTATTTGCTTCTTTGTTTATTTTCTAAGAATCTTCAAATAGTTTAATATTATCAATTTATCCAAGCAACATTGAAAAGCACTTAAAAGAAAATCTCAAGTTTTCTGTCAATCAAATATTTCATTTCTTAATCATTTAAATTTTATACAATTTTTAATAATTTGCTACTTTTTAGATTAAAATTATCATCACTTGTATAAAATTTTATAATTTAAATTTTAGAAAAACTACTTAAAGTATTTTTAAGAAACGAAAGTCTACCATATCAAACAAAAGAATAAAGGAAAAAGAAAAGAAGAGAGAAAAAAATGAAAAGATTGATTTACCATTATTATAATTTAAACCACTTATTTGTAACTCCTTTTACCTTTAACATATTTTATAAAGAATATCGCACATCTCTTTAATATTCCTGCATATAAAAGCACATACTTCTTTATTCTTAATAAAATAGTGTTGTATAGAGTGATGGATGGAAGAACTCAGTAAGATTCATAGAAAATCTGAGAGATGACTACTCCTATAATTGTAAGTAAGATACTTCCGCACCAAGTGTATGATATCTTATTGGAGTAGTGCAGAGGAAGTCAGACATCAGGTGTGTGCCCAAGAAGTGTGATAAAAGTCTAGCTTAAGAGACTCAGTTATAAGTCTTGTGGGATGGCTTGATGGAAGTCTCTCCAGGGAAGTCCAACACCTCGATTGAGGAAATTATAGTTTCATTAGCCAGGTTACATAGGACATCACCTAAAGGGCTTAGATTTTCCAATATAATTAAACTCTCAAGGAAATTATAGTTTCCTCATACAAGACCTAACAATGTAAACTCTCTTTAAAAACAGGATTACAAGCCTAATAGGTATAACACGTCACACGTATCATCTAAATATTTAGGACCTAGGGATACTCGGGATGGAAGAACTCAGTAAGATTCATGGAAAATCTGAGAGATGATTACTCCTATAATTGTAAGTAAGATACTTCCGCAACAAGTGTATGATATCTTATTGGAGTAGTGCAGAGGAAGTCAGACATCAGGTGTGTGCCCAAGAAGTGTGATAAAAGTCTAGCTTAAGAGACTTAGTTATAAGTCTTGTGGGATGGCTTGATGGCAGTCTCTCTCGGGAGGTCTAACACCTCGATTGAGGAAATTATAGTTTCATTAGCCAGGTTACATAGGACATCACCTAAAGGGCTTAGATTTTCCAAGATAATTAAACTCTCAAGGAAATTATAGTTTCCTCATACATGACCTAACAATGTAAACTCTCTTTAAAAACAAAATTACAAACCTAATAGGCATAACACGTCACATGTATCATCTAAATATTTAGGACCTCGGGATACTCGCTTGCACCATGGTCTAAAATCACTTCATCCTCTATTGAAAGACTCGTCGTGCTTGAGGGATTATGTAATGTTTTATTTGTAATAGAACTAACTAGGGCGATGACCATAAGTGGCCCTCAAAGAAAGGCGGCGATCATATGTCACCCTCAAGATGGTACCTTCCCGCCCCCAATACTTCCCTTTGTTCATTCATAAAATAATCAAAATAAGATGTTTCTTAGGTAGAGAGAAATCAAGATTAGTAACTGACCCACATCCCCTTGGAAATATGGAATCAACGGTCGACCCTTGACCAAGTGGGGGGTGACAATCCGTAAAAAGCCCTATGCACAAAGCCTCTATAAATACCTCTCCCCCAACTGGAGAAAGGATATATCCAAACCCATACACTTATAACTAAGCACCTCACTCATATACAGAGCCTCCCACCTCCCGTGAGCAGACCCTTTAAACTACCATAAACACCACCTTATACGGCTTCTGGATGCCGTGGGCAGTCCCTAACCACCATTATTTGTTATAAACCTTGCAGGGGCAACGTGCACACTTGTACTTTTTGACCAGTACTCAAGTAATATATCAATGGTACTAGATTACAAGCATTGTACTCAGTAGTCTACTCACAACAGATGTCAGAAGGAACCATTACACCAAGACTACATGAAATTACAATACGACCTACTAAAAATAAGAACAAGATTTAAAATTTAATAAACAAATGAATGATTTATATCAAAAGTTAAGGTAAGAAACCCTAGAGTTTTCATTACAACGGGGTACATATTCAAACTCGAGATATTGTTATTAATATTAAACGTTTACGCCATTTCACATTAAAGTGTATGAAGTCACTTGTTTAACAAGGTGTTTGTGAGTCATATGTTTTTGCGGGACTTCTGTGTCACTGCATCATAATGAATACATGTGTCATGTTTGAATGATAATAGAAAGTTAGTTGTGCAGCTTATGATTAGGGGTGGAAATAGGCTGGGCCGAGCTAGGCTTTGCCAAGCCTGAGCCTGGCCTACTAAAAAATTCAAAGCTTAAGCCTGGCCTGTAGCCTATTATAGGCTTATTTTTATGCTTGAGCCTGGGATTTTTGAATGCCTGATTGGCTTACTAGCCTATTTAAAAGGCTGCTTCATATGAACATTTGCAAATAAGAAATTCAACTAATGTTAAATAGACTAACAAATTAAAAGATCAATGAGACTAAATGTTTGTTTTTATTTTCTCATTCAAGTTTACCTATTCACATAAGTTTAGTGATATTATATATTGGAGAAAACTGATGAAAAAAACTTATGACAATAACTTATAACATTGTTTATAATGTTTTTTCAACATATTTTCATAAGTTCTTCAAAATAACTAAGCTTTATTTTTGTATTTTAATTCAAACTACAAAATACAATATAATAATAATAAATTTATTGAGGTTTTTTTAAATAGGCCGGCCTGATAGGCTTAAAAGTCTTTTCTTACGGCTTGTGGCCTAGCCTCTTTAGCTAAATAGGCTTATAAAAAGGCATAGGCCTTTTCTATTTAAGAAAAAGCCTGGCATGGTCTGGGCCTATGTAGGCTAGGCCGTAGGCCCCTGTTTGTTGGTCTGGCCTATTCCCACCCCTACTTATGATGTCATTTGCAATAAATTGAACAAACCTCTAGGTCTAAATGTGAGATATCTATTTATATGTTGGAATATGCACCTAGTTGTCATCTCATTTTTAATTACAGATATGTTTTCAAGATCTAATGTATCTCTGAAAATTAAATGTACAAATTATATAATACCTTGATATGTGAGACGTGTCTATCTATGTCATTATAAAAAAAATTGCAAATACTTGTGATAATAATCTTATGTAGGTATGTTTCATCTTTATTATTTTTTGACTACTCACCATTCATTATTTTTAGGTGTGTTTGAGAAATTTATTTTTTAAGCTGGTAGTTGGTTATTCTAACACTTGTGTGATGTTCAGCAAGCATAAAGGTGCAAATATAATAAACGACTTATTACTCATTGTTATGTTGAGATAAACTCTTAACTAAATGAAATTTATTTTTTAATGTTACCAACGCATAATCTAATTATTATATAAAAATTATAAAATAAATGTGAATCAGAGTGGCGCAGCGGAAGCGTGGTGGGCCCATAACCCACAGGTCCCTGGATCGAAACCAGGCCCTGATAGAATTTTTATATATTTTGGTTTTTATTCCAAAAAACATGTTACAAATCAAAATAGTGAATGCAATGTGGTTAGAATTTTCTATTTGTGACTAAAATATAGAAATATAATCAAAATGGGGGGCATGATATTTTTGAATTAAAAATTATAATACTTATCAAATGTTGATATTTAATTTATTATTAGCATCTTAAATTATATTATTTTTATATTAATATTATTCTCTTATTTAAATTTATCTTTTATTTACCATAAAAGTTGAAGCATTCATAATTTTATTAAAATAATAACGCAAAATTTTAAAACTAATTTTAAGAATTTATTGATAAAAATATCTAAAAGTCAAATCTAAAGTATTTTGAGGCTATGTATATAACTTGTGTGTTGCACTTGTTTTATTATAATATATTCATATGTATTTTTTTCGTCCATTGAGAAAATAAAATAATTATTTTAAGAATATTCATAATTTTAGTAAATTATAATTTTACTCATAAATATATGAATTTCATGTTGTTTCATGTTATTTGCTTCTTTGTTTATTTTCTAAGAATCTTCAAATAGTTTAATATTATCAATTTATCCAAGCAACATTGAAAAGCACTTAAAAGAAAATCTCAAGTTTTCTGTCAATCAAATATTTCATTTCTTAATCATTTAAATTTTATACAATTTTTAATAATTTGCTACTTTTTAGATTAAAATTATCATCACTTGTATAAAATTTTATAATTTAAATTTTAGAAAAACTACTTAAAGTATTTTTAAGAAACGAAAGTCTACCATATCAAACAAAAGAATAAAGGAAAAACAAAAGAAGAGAGAAAAAAATGAAAAGATTGATTTACCATTATTATAATTTAAACCACTTATTTGTAACACCTTTTACCTTTAACATATTTTATAAAGAATATCGCACATCTCTTTAATATTCCTGCATATAAAAGCACATACTTCTTTATTCTTAATAAAATAGTGTTGTATAGAGTGATGGATGGAAGAACTCAGTAAGATTCATAGAAAATCTGAGAGATGACTACTCCTATAATTGTAAGTAAGATACTTCCGCACCAAGTGTATGATATCTTATTGGAGTAGTGCAGAGGAAGTCAGACATCAGGTGTGTGCCCAAGAAGTGTGATAAAAGTCTAGCTTAAGAGACTCAGTTATAAGTCTTGTGGGATGGCTTGATGGAAGTCTCTCCAGGGAAGTCCAACACCTCGATTGAGGAAATTATAGTTTCATTAGCCAGGTTACATAGGACATCACCTAAAGGGCTTAGATTTTCCAAGATAATTAAACTCTCAAGGAAATTATAGTTTCCTCATACAAGACCTAACAATGTAAACTCTCTTTAAAAACAGGATTACAAGCCTAATAGGTATAACACGTCACACGTATCATCTAAATATTTAGGACCTAGGGATACTCGGGATGGAAGAACTCAGTAAGATTCATGGAAAATCTGAGAGATGATTACTCCTATAATTGTAAGTAAGATACTTACGCAACAAGTGTATGATATCTTATTGGAGTAGTGCAGAGGAAGTCAGACATCAGGTGTGTGCCCAAGAAGTGTGATAAAAGTCTAGCTTAAGAGACTTAGTTATAAGTCTTGTGGGATGGCTTGATGGCAGTCTCTCTCGGGAGGTCTAACACCTCGATTGAGGAAATTATAGTTTCATTAGCCAGGTTACATAGGACATCACCTAAAGGGCTTAGATTTTCCAAGATAATTAAACTCTCAAGGAAATTATAGTTTCCTCATACATGACCTAACAATGTAAACTCTCTTTAAAAACAAAATTACAAACCTAATAGGCATAACACGTCACATGTATCATCTAAATATTTAGGACCTCGGGATACTCGCTTGCACCATGGTCTAAAATCACTTCATCCTCTATTGAAAGACTCGTCGTGCTTGAGGGATTATGTAATGTTATATTTGTAATGGAACTAACTAGGGCGATGACCATAAGTGGCCCTCAAAGAAAGGCGGCGATCATATGTCACCCTCAAGATGATACCTTCCCGCCCCCAATACTTCCCTTTGTTCATTCATAAAATAATCAAAATAAGATGTTTCTTAGGTAGAGAGAAATCAAGATTAGTAACTGACCCACATCCCCTTGGAAATTTGGAATCAACGGTCGACCCTTGACCAAGTGGGGGGTGACAATCCGTAAAAAGCCCTATGCACAAAGCCTCTATAAATACCTCTCCCCCAACTGGAGAAAGGATATATCCAAACCCATACACTTATAACTAAGCACCTCACTCATATACAGAGCCTCCCACCTCCCGTGAGCAGACCCTTTAAACTACCATAAACACCACCTTATACGGCTTCTGGATGCCGTGGGCAGTCCCTAACCACCATTATTTGTTATAAACCTTGCAGGGGCAACGTGCACACTTGTACTTTTTGACCAGTACTCAAGTAATATATCAATGGTACTAGATTACAAGCATTGTGCTCAGTAGTCTACTCACAACAGATGTCAGAAGGAACCATTACACCAAGACTACATGAAATTACAATACGACCTACTAAAAATAAGAACAAGATTTAGAATTTAATAAACAAATGAATGATTTATATCAAAAGTTAAGGTAAGAAACCCTAGAGTTTTCATTACAACAGGGTACATATTCAAACTCGAGATATTGTTATTAATATTAAACATTTACGCCAATTCACATTAAAGTGTATGAAGTCACTTGTTTAACAAGGTGTTTGTGAGTCATATGTTTTTGCGGGACTTCTGTGTCACTGCATCATAATGAATACATGTGTCATGTTTGAATGATAATAGAAAGTTAGTTGTGCAGCTTATGATTAGGGGTGGAAATAGGCTGGGCCGAGCTAGGCTTTGCCAAGCCTGAGCCTGGCCTACTAAAAAATTCAAAGCTTAAGCCTGGCCTGTAGCCTATTATAGGCTTATTTTTATGCTTGAGCCTGGGCTTTTTGAATGCCTGATTGGCTTACTAGCCTATTTAAAAGGCTGCTTCATATGAACATTTGCAAATAAGAAATTCAACTAATGTTAAATAGACTAACAAATTAAAAGATCAATGAGACTAAATGTTTGTTTTTATTTTCTCATTCAAGTTTACCTATTCACATAAGTTTAGTGATATTATATATTGGAGAAAACTTATGAAAAAAACTTATGACAATAACTTATAACATTGTTTATAATGTTTTTTCAACATATTTTCATAAGTTCTTCAAAATAACTAAGCTTTATTTTTGTATTTTAATTCAAACTACAAAATACAATATAATAATAATAAATTTATTGAGGTTTTTTTAAATAGGCCGGCCTGATAGGCTTAAAAGTCTTTTCTTACGGCTTGTGGCCTAGCCTCTTTAGCTAAATAGGCTTATAAAAAGGCATAGGCCTTTTCTATTTAAGAAAAAGCCTGGCATGGTCTGGGCCTATGTAGGCTAGGCCGTAGGCCCCTGTTTGTTGGTCTGGCCTATTCCCACCCCTACTTATGATGTCATTTGCAATAAATTGAACAAACCTCTAGGTCTAAATGTGAGATATCTATTTATATGTTTTAATATGCACCTAGTTGTCATCTCATTTTTAATTACAGATATGTTTTCAAGATCTAATGTATCTCTGAAAATTAAATGTACAAATTATATAATACCTTGATATGTGAGACGTGTCTATCTATGTCATTATAAAAAAAATTGCAAATACTTGTGATAATAATCTTATGTAGGTATGTTTCATCTTTATTATTTTTTGACTACTCACCATTCATTATTTTTAGGTGTGTTTGAGAAATTTATTTTTTAAGCTGGTAGTTGGTTATTCTAACACTTGTGTGATGTTCAGCAAGCATAAAGGTGCAAATATAATAAACGACTTATTACTCATTGTTATGTTGAGATAAACTCTTAACTAAATGAAATTTATTTTTTAATGTTACCAACGCATAATCTAATTATTATATAAAAATTATAAAATAAATGTGAATCAGAGTGGCGCAGCGGAAGCGTGGTGGGCCCATAACCCACAGGTCCCTGGATCGAAACCAGGCCCTGATAGAATTTTTATATATTTTGGTTTTTATTCCAAAAAACATGTTACAAATCAAAATAGTGAATGCAATGTGGTTAGAATTTTCTATTTGTGACTAAAATATAGAAATATAATCAAAATGGGGGGCATGATATTTTTGAATTAAAAATTATAATACTTATCAAATGTTGATATTTAATTTATTATTAGCATCTTAAATTATATTATTTTTATATTAATATTATTCTCTTATTTAAATTTATCTTTTATTTACCATAAAAGTTGAAGCATTCATAATTTTATTAAAATAATAACGCAAAATTTTAAAACTAATTTTAAGAATTTATTGATAAAAATATCTAAAAGTCAAATCTAAAGTATTTTGAGGCTACGTATATAACTTGTGTGTTGCACTTGTTTTATTATAATATATTCATATGTATTTTTTTCGTCCATTGAGAAAATAAAATAATTATTTTAAGAATATTCATAATTTTAGTAAATTATAATTTTACTCATAAATATATGAATTTCATGTTGTTTCATGTTATTTGCTTCTTTGTTTATTTTCTAAGAATCTTCAAATAGTTTAATATTATCAATTTATCCAAGCAACATTGAAAAGCACTTAAAAGAAAATCTCAAGTTTTCTGTCAATCAAATATTTCATTTCTTAATCATTTAAATTTTATACAATTTTTAATAATTTGCTACTTTTTAGATTAAAATTATCATCACTTGTATAAAATTTTATAATTTAAATTTTAGAAAAACTACTTAAAGTATTTTTAAGAAACGAAAGTCTACCATATCAAACAAAAGAATAAAGGAAAAAGAAAAGAAGAGAGAAAAAAATGAAAAGATTGATTTACCATTATTATAATTTAAACCACTTATTTGTAACACCTTTTACCTTTAACATATTTTATAAAGAATATCGCACATCTCTTTAATATTCCTGCATATAAAAGCACATACTTCTTTATTCTTAATAAAATAGTGTTGTATAGAGTGATGGATGGAAGAACTCAGTAAGATTCATAGAAAATCTGAGAGATGACTACTCCTATAATTGTAAGTAAGATACTTCCGCACCAAGTGTATGATATCTTATTGGAGTAGTGCAGAGGAAGTCAGACATCAGGTGTGTGCCCAAGAAGTGTGATAAAAGTCTAGCTTAAGAGACTCAGTTATAAGTCTTGTGGGATGGCTTGATGGAAGTCTCTCCAGGGAAGTCCAACACCTCGATTGAGGAAATTATAGTTTCATTAGCCAGGTTACATAGGACATCACCTAAAGGGCTTAGATTTTCCAAGATAATTAAACTCTCAAGGAAATTATAGTTTCCTCATACAAGACCTAACAATGTAAACTCTCTTTAAAAACAGGATTACAAGCCTAATAGGTATAACACGTCACACGTATCATCTAAATATTTAGGACCTAGGGATACTCGGGATGGAAGAACTCAGTAAGATTCATGGAAAATCTGAGAGATGATTACTCCTATAATTGTAAGTAAGATACTTACGCAACAAGTGTATGATATCTTATTGGAGTAGTGCAGAGGAAGTCAGACATCAGGTGTGTGCCCAAGAAGTGTGATAAAAGTCTAGCTTAAGAGACTTAGTTATAAGTCTTGTGGGATGGCTTGATGGCAGTCTCTCTCGGGAGGTCTAACACCTCGATTGAGGAAATTATAGTTTCATTAGCCAGGTTACATAGGACATCACCTAAAGGGCTTAGATTTTCCAAGATAATTAAACTCTCAAGGAAATTATAGTTTCCTCATACATGACCTAACAATGTAAACTCTCTTTAAAAACAAAATTACAAACCTAATAGGCATAACACGTCACATGTATCATCTAAATATTTAGGACCTCGGGATACTCGCTTGCACCATGGTCTAAAATCACTTCATCCTCTATTGAAAGACTCGTCGTGCTTGAGGGATTATGTAATGTTATATTTGTAATGGAACTAACTAGGGCGATGACCATAAGTGGCCCTCAAAGAAAGGCGGCGATCATATGTCACCCTCAAGATGATACCTTCCCGCCCCCAATACTTCCCTTTGTTCATTCATAAAATAATCAAAATAAGATGTTTCTTAGGTAGAGAGAAATCAAGATTAGTAACTGACCCACATCCCCTTGGAAATATGGAATCAACGGTCGACCCTTGACCAAGTGGGGGGTGACAATCCGTAAAAAGCCCTATGCACAAAGCCTCTATAAATACCTCTCCCCCAACTGGAGAAAGGATATATCCAAACCCATACACTTATAACTAAGCACCTCACTCATATACAGAGCCTCCCACCTCCCGTGAGCAGACCCTTTAAACTACCATAAACACCACCTTATACGGCTTCTGGATGCCGTGGGCAGTCCCTAACCACCATTATTTGTTATAAACCTTGCAGGGGCAACGTGCACACTTGTACTTTTTGACCAGTACTCAAGTAATATATCAATGGTACTAGATTACAAGCATTGTACTCAGTAGTCTACTCACAACAGATGTCAGAAGGAACCATTACACCAAGACTACATGAAATTACAATACGACCTACTAAAAATAAGAACAAGATTTAGAATTTAATAAACAAATGAATGATTTATATCAAAAGTTAAGGTAAGAAACCCTAGAGTTTTCATTACAACGGGGTACATATTCAAACTCGAGATATTGTTATTAATATTAAACATTTACGCCAATTCACATTAAAGTGTATGAAGTCACTTGTTTAACAAGGTGTTTGTAAGTCATATGTTTATGCGGGACTTCTGTGTCACTGCATCATAATGAATACATGTGTCATGTTTGAATGATAATAGAAAGTTAGTTGTGCAGCTTATGATTAGGGGTGGAAATAGGCTGGGCCGAGCTAGGCTTTTCCAAGCCTGAGCCTGGCCTACTAAAAAATTCAAAGCTTATGCCTGGCCTGTAGCCTATTATAGGCTTATTTTTATGCTTGATCATGGGCTTTTTGAATGCCTGATTGGCTTACTAGCCTATTTAAAAGGCTGCTTCATATGAACATTTGCAAATAAGAAATTCAACTAATGTTAAATAGACTAACAAATTAAAAGATCAATGAGACTAAATGTTTGTTTTTATTTTCTCATTCAAGTTTACCTATTCACATAAGTTTAGTGATATTATATATTGGAGAAAACTTATGAAAAAAACTTATGACAATAACTTATAACATTGTTTATAATGTTTTTTCAACATATTTTCATAAGTTCTTCAAAATAACTAAGCTTTATTTTTGTATTTTAATTCAAACTACAAAATACAATATAATAATAATAAATTTATTGAGGTTTTTTTAAATAGGCCGGCCTGATAGGCTTAAAAGTCTTTTCTTACGGCTTGTGGCCTAGCCTATTTACTTTAGCTAAATAGGCTTATAAAAAGGCATAGGCCTTTTCTATTTAAGAAAAAGCCTGGCATGGTCTGGGCCTATGTAGGCTAGGCCGTAGACCCCTGTTTGTTGGTCTGGCCTATTCCCACCCCTACTTATGATGTCATTTGCAATAAATTGAACAAACCTCTAGGTCTAAATGTGAGATATCTATTTATATGTTTTAATATGCACCTAGTTGTCATCTCATTTTTAATTACAGATATGTTTTCAAGATCTAATGTATCTCTGAAAATTAAATGTACAAATTATATAATACCTTGATATGTGAGACGTGTCTATCTATGTCATTATAAAAAAAATTGCAAATACTTGTGATAATAATCTTATGTAGGTATGTTTCATCTTTATTATTTTTTGACTACTCACCATTCATTATTTTTAGGTGTGTTTGAGAAATTTATTTTTTAAGATGGTAGTTGGTTATTCTAACACTTGTGTGATGTTCAGCAAGCATAAAGGTGCAAATATAATAAACGACTTATTACTCATTGTTATGTTGAGATAAACTCTCAACTAAATGAAATTTATTTTTTAATGTTACCAACGGATAATCTAATTATTATATAAAAATTATAAAATAAATGTGAATCAGAGTGGCGCAGCGGAAGCGTGGTGGGCCCATAACCCACAGGTCCCTGGATCGAAACCAGGCTCTGATAGAATTTTTATATATTTTGGTTTTTATTCCAAAAAACATGTTACAAATCAAAATAGTGAATGCAATGTGGTTAGAATTTTCTATTTGTGACTAAAATATAGAAATATAATCAAAATGGGAGGCATGATATTTTTGAATTAAAAATTATAATACTTATCAAATGTTGATATTTAATTTATTATTAGCATCTTAAATTATATTATTTTTATATTAATATTATTCTCTTATTTAAATTTATCTTTTATTTACCATAAAAATTGAAGCATTCATAATTTTATTAAAATAATAACGCAAAATTTTAAAACTAATTTTAAGAATTTATTGATAAAAATATCTAAAAGTCAAATCTAAAGTATTTTGAGGCTATGTATATAACTTGTGTGTTGCACTTGTTTTATTATAATATATTCATATGTATTTTTTTCGTCCATTGAGAAAATAAAATAATTATTTTAAGAATATTCATAATTTTAGTAAATTATAATTTTACTCATAAATATATGAATTTCATGTTGTTTCATGATATTTGCTTCTTTGTTTATTTTCTAAGAATCTTCAAATAGTTTAATATTATCAATTTATCCAAGCAACATTGAAAAGCACTTAAAAGAAAATCTCAAGTTTTCTGTCAATCAAATATTTCATTTCTTAATCATTTAAATTTTATACAATTTTTAATAATTTGCTACTTTTTAGATTAAAATTATCATCATTTGTATAAAATTTTATAATTTAAATTTTAGAAACGAAAGTCTACCATATCAAACAAAAGAATAAAGGAAAAAGAAAAGAAGAGAGAAAAAAAATGAAAAGATTGATTTACCATTATTATAATTTAAGCCACTTATTTGTAACTCCTTTTACCTTTAACATATTTTATAAAGAATATCGCACATCTCTTTAATATTCCTGCATATAAAAGCACATACTTCTTTATTCTTAATAAAATAGTGTTGTATAGAGTGATGGATGGAAGAACTCAGTAAGATTCATAGAAAATCTGAGAGATGACTACTCCTATAATTGTAAGTAAGATACTTCCGCACCAAGTGTATGATATCTTATTGGAGTAGTGCAGAGGAAGTCAGACATCAGGTGTGTGCCCAAGAAGTGTGATAAAAGTCTAGCTTAAGAGACTCAGTTATAAGTCTTGTGGGATGGCTTGATGGAAGTCTCTCCAGGGAAGTCCAACACCTCGATTGAGGAAATTATAGTTTCATTAGCCAGGTTACATAGGACATCACCTAAAGGGCATAGATTTTCCAAGATAATTAAACTCTCAAGGAAATTATAGTTTCCTCATACATGACCTAACAATGTAAACTCTCTTTAAAAACAGGATTACAAACCTAATAGGTATAACACGTCACACGTATCATCTAAATATTTAGGACCTAGGGATACTCGGGATGGAAGAACTCAGTAAGATTCATGGAAAATCTGAGAGATGATTACTCCTATAATTGTAAGTAAGATACTTCCGCAACAAGTGTATGATATCTTATTGGAGTAGTGCAGAGGAAGTCAGACATCAGGTGTGTGCCCAAGAAGTGTGATAAAAGTCTAGCTTAAGAGACTTAGTTATAAGTCTTGTGGGATGGCTTGATGGCAGTCTCTCTCGGGAGGTCTAACACCTCGATTGAGGAAATTATAGTTTCATTAGCCAGATTACATAGGACATCACATAAAGGGCTTAGATTTTCCAAGATAATTAAACTCTCAAGGAAATTATAGTTTCCTCATACATGACCTAACAATGTAAACTCTCTTTAAAAACAAAATTACAAACCTAATAGGCATAACACGTCACATGTATCATCTAAATATTTAGGACCTCGGGATACTCGCTTGCACCATGGTCTAAAATCACTTCATCCTCTATTGAAAGACTCGTCGTGCTTGAGGGATTATGTAATGTTATATTTGTAATGGAACTAACTAGGGCGATGACCATAAGTGGCCCTTAAAGAAAGGCGGCGATCATATGTCACCCTCAAGATGGTACCTTCCCGCCCCTAATACTTCCCTTTGTCCATTCATAAAATAATCAAAATAAGATGTTTCTTAGGTAGAGAGAAATCAAGATTAGTAACTGACCCACATCCCCTTGGAAATATGGAATCAACGGTCGACCCTTGACCAAGTGGGGGGTGACAATCCGTAAAAAGCTCTATGCACAAAGCCTCTATAAATACCTCTCCCCCAACTGGAGAAAGGATATATCCAAACCAATACACTTATAACTAAGCACCTCACTCATATACAAAGCCTCCCACCTCCCGTGAGCAGACCCTTTAAACTACCATAAACACCACCTTATACGGTTTCTGGATGCCGTGGGCAGTCCCTAACCACCATTATTTGTTATAAACCTTGCAGGGGCAACGTGCACACTTGTACTTTTTGACCAGTACTCAAGTAATATATCAATGGTACTAGATTACAAGCATTGTACTCAGTAGTCTACTCACAACAGATGTCAGAAGGAACCATTACACCAAGACTACATGAAATTACAATACGACCTACTAAAAATAAGAACAAGATTTAAAATTTAATAAACAAATGAATGATTTATATCAAAAGTTAAGGTAAGAAACCCTAGAGTTTTCATTACAACGGGGTACATATTCAAACTCGAGATATTGTTATTAATATTAAACATTTACGCCATTTCACATTAAAGTGTATGAAGTCACTTGTTTAACAAGGTGTTTGTAAGTCATATGTTTATGCGGGACTTCTGTGTCACTGCATCATAATGAATACATGTGTCATGTTTGAATGATAATAGAAAGTTAGTTGTGCAGCTTATGATTAGGGGTGGAAATAGGCTGGGCCGAGCTAGGCTTTTCCAAGCCTGAGCCTGGCCTACTAAAAAATTCAAAGCTTAAGCCTGGCCTGTAGCCTATTATAGGCTTATTTTTATGCTTGAGCCTGGGCTTTTTGAATGCCTGATTGGCTTACTAGCCTATTTAAAAGGCTGCTTCATATGAACATTTGCAAATAAGAAATTCAACTAATGTTAAATAGACTAACAAATTAAAAGATCAATGAGACTAAATGTTTGTTTTTATTTTCTCATTCAAGTTTACCTATTCACATAAGTTTAGTGATATTATATATTGGAGAAAACTTCTGAAAAAAACTTATGACAATAACTTATAACATTGTTTATAATGTTTTTTCAACATATTTTCATAAGTTCTTCAAAATAACTAAGCTTTATTTTTGTATTTTAATTCAAACTACAAAATACAATATAATAATAATAAATTTATTGAGGTTTTTTTAAATAGGCCGGCCTGATAGGCTTAAAAGTCTTTTCTTACGGCTTGTGGCCTAGCCTATTTACTTTAGCTAAATAGGCTTATAAAAAGGCATAGGCCTTTTCTATTTAAGAAAAAGCCTGACATGGTCTGGGCCTATGTAGGCTAGGCCGTAGACCCCTGTTTGTTGGTCTGGCCTATTCCCACCCCTACTTATGATGTCATTTGCAATAAATTGAACAAACCTCTAGGTCTAAATGTGAGATATCTATTTATATGTTTTAATATGCACCTAGTTGTCATCTCATTTTTAATTACAGATATGTTTTCAAGATCTAATGTATCTCTGAAAATTAAATGTACAAATTATATAATACCTTGATATATGAGACGTGTCTATCTATGTCATTATAAAAAAAATTGCAAATACTTGTGATAATAATCTTATGTAGGTATGTTTCATCTTTATTAATTTTTGACTACTCACCATTCATTATTTTTAGGTGTGTTTGAGAAATTTATTTTTTAAGCTGGTAGTTGGTTATTCTAACACTTGTGTGATGTTCAGCAAGCATAAAGGTGCAAATATAATAAACGACTTATTACTCATTGTTATGTTGAGATAAACTCTCAACTAAATGAAATTTATTTTTTAATGTTACCAACGCATAATCTAATTATTATATAAAAATTATAAAATAAATGTGAATCAGAGTGGCGCAGCGGAAGCGTGGTGGGCCCATAACCCACAGGTCCCTAGATCGAAACCAGGCTCTGATAGAATTTTTATATATTTTGGTTTTTATTCCAAAAAACATGTTACAAATCAAAATAGTGAATGCAATGTGGTTAGAATTTTCTATTTGTGACTAAAATATAGAAATATAATCAAAATGGGAGGCATGATATTTTTGAATTTAAAATTATAATACTTATCAAATGCTGATATTTAATTTATTATTAGCATCTTAAATTATATTATTTTTATATTAATATTATTCTCTTATTTAAATTTATCTTTTATTTACCATAAAAATTGAAGCATTCATATTTTTATTAAAATAATAACGCAAAATTTTAAAACTAATTTTAAGAATTTATTGATAAAAATATCTAAAAGTCAAATCTAAAGTATTTTGAGGCTATGTATATAACTTGTGTGTTGCACTTGTTTTATTATAATATATTCATATGTATTTTTTTCGTCCATTGAGAAAATAAAATAATTATTTTAAGAATATTCATAATTTTAGTAAATTATAATTTTACTCATAAATATATGAATTTCATGTTGTTTCATGTTATTTGCTTCTTTGTTTATTTTCTAAGAATCTTCAAATAGTTTAATATTATCAATTTATCCAAGCAACATTGAAAAGCACTTAAAAGAAAATCTCAAGTTTTCTGTCAATCAAATATTTCATTTCTTAATCATTTAAATTTTATACAATTTTTAATAATTTGCTACTTTTTAGATTAAAATTATCATCATTTGTATAAAATTTTATAATTTAAATTTTAGCAAAACTACTTAAAGTATTTTTAAGAAACGAAAGTCTACCATATCAAACAAAAGAATAAAGAAAAAAGAAAAGAAGAGAGAAAAAAATGAAAAGATTGATTTACCATTATTATAATTTAAACCACTTATTTGTAACTCCTTTTACCTTTAACATATTTTATAAAGAATATCGCACATCTCTTTAATATTCCTGCATATAAAAGCACATACTTCTTTATTCTTAATAAAATAGTGTTGTATAGAGTGATGGATGGAAGAACTCAGTAAGATTCATAGAAAATCTGAGAGATGACTACTCCTATAATTGTAAGTAAGATACTTCCGCACCAAGTGTATGATATCTTATTGGAGTAGTGCAGAGGAAGTCAGACATCAGGTGTGTGCCCAAGAAGTGTGATAAAAGTCTAGCTTAAGAGACTCAGTTATAAGTCTTGTGGGATGGCTTGATGGAAGTCTCTCCAGGGAAGTCCAACACCTCGATTGAGGAAATTATAGTTTCATTAGCCAGGTTACATAGGACATCACCTAAAGGGCTTAGATTTTCCAAGATAATTAAACTCTCAAGGAAATTATAGTTTCCTCATACATGACCTAACAATGTAAACTCTCTTTAAAAACAGGATTACAAACCTAATAGGTATAACACGTCACACGTATCATCTAAATATTTAGGACCTAGGGATACTCGGGATGGAAGAACTCAGTAAG
Source organism: Lathyrus tuberosus (assembly GCA_022829125.1). Taxonomy (NCBI): domain Eukaryota; kingdom Viridiplantae; phylum Streptophyta; class Magnoliopsida; order Fabales; family Fabaceae; genus Lathyrus; species Lathyrus tuberosus. The sequence continues at coordinate 8,588,062 of JALAZF010000103.1, forward strand.
ATTCATGGAAAATCTGAGAGATGATTACTCCTATAATTGTAAGTAAGATACTTCCGCAACAAGTGTATGATATCTTATTGGAGTAGTGCAGAGGAAGTCAGACATCAGGTGTGTGCCCAAGAAGTGTGATAAAAGTCTAGCTTAAGAGACTTAGTTATAAGTCTTGTGGGATGGCTTGATGGCAGTCTCTCTCGGGAGGTCTAACACCTCGATTGAGGAAATTATAGTTTCATTAGCCAGGTTACATAGGACATCACCTAAAGGGCTTAGATTTTCCAAGATAATTAAACTCTCAAGGAAATTATAGTTTCCTCATACATGACCTAACAATGTAAACTCTCTTTAAAAACAAAATTACAAACCTAATAGGCATAACACGTCACATGTATCATCTAAATATTTAGGACCTCGGGATACTCGCTTGCACCATGGTCTAAAATCACTTCATCCTCTATTGAAAGACTCGTCGTGCTTGAGGGATTATGTAATGTTATATTTGTAATGGAACTAACTAGGGCGATGACCATAAGTGGCCCTCAAAGAAAGGCGGCGATCATATGTCACCCTCAAGATGGTACCTTCCCGCCCCCAATACTTCCCTTTATCCATTCATAAAATAATCAAAATAAGATGTTTCTTATGTAGAGAGAAATCAAGATTAGTAACTGACCCACATCCCCTTGGAAATATGGAATCAACGGTCGACCCTTGACCAAGTGGGGGGTGACAATCCGTAAAAAGCCCTATGCACAAAGCCTCTATAAATACCTCTCCCCCAACTGGAGAAAGGATATATCCAAACCCATACACTTATAACTAAGCACCTCACTCATATACAGAGCCTCCCACCTCCCGTGAGCAGACCCTTTAAACTACCATAAACACCACCATATACGGCTTCTGGATGTCGTGGGCAGTCCCTAACCACCATTATTTGTTATAAACCTTGCAGGGGCAACGTGCACACTTGTACTTTTTGACCAGTACTCAAGTAATATATCAATGGTACTAGATTACAAGCATTGTACTCAGTAGTATACTCACAACAGATGTCAGAAGGAACCATTACACCCAGACTACATGAAATTACAATACGACCTACTAAAAATAAGAACAAGATTTAAAATTTAATAAACAAATGAATGATTTATATCAAAAGTTAAGGTAAGAAACCCTAGAGTTTTCATTACAACGGGGTACATATTCAAACTCGAGATATTGTTATTAATATTAAACATTTACGCCATTTCACATTAAAGTGTATGGAGTCACTTGTTTAACAAGGTGTTTGTGAGTCATATGTTTATGCGGGACTTCTGTGTCACTGCATCATAATGAATACATGTGTCATGTTTGAATGATAATAGAGAGTTAGTTGTGCAGCTTATGATTAGGGGTGGAAATAGGCTGGGCCGAGCTAGGCTTTGCCAAGCCTGAGCCTGGCCTACTAAAAAATTCAAAGCTTAAGCCTGGCCTGTAGCCTATTATAGGCTTATTTTTATGCTTGAGCCTGGGCTTTTTGAATGCCTGATTGGCTTACTAGCCTATTTAAAAGGCTGCTTCATATGAACATTTGCAAATAAGAAATTCAACTAATGTTAAATAGACTAACAAATTAAAAGATCAATGAGACTAAATGTTTGTTTTTATTTTCTCATTCAAGTTTACCTATTCACATAAGTTTAGTGATATTATATATTGGAGAAAACTTATGAAAAAAACTTATGACAATAACTTATAACATTGTTTATAATGTTTTTTCAACATATTTTCATAAGTTCTTCAAAATAACTAAGCTTTATTTTTGTATTTTAATTCAAACTACAAAATACAATATAATAATAATAAATTTATTGAGGTTCTTTTAAATAGGCCGGCCTGATAGGCTTAAAAGTCTTTTCTTACGGCTTGTGGCCTAGCCTCTTTAGCTAAATAGGCTTATAAAAAGGCATAGGCCTTTTCTATTTAAGAAAAAGCCTGGCATGGTCTGGGCCTATGTAGGCTAGGCCGTAGGCCCCTGTTTGTTGGTCTGGCCTATTCCCACCCCTACTTATGATGTCATTTGCAATAAATTGAACAAACCTCTAGGTCTAAATGTGAGATATCTATTTATATGTTTTAATATGCACCTAGTTGTCATCTCATTTTTAATTACAGATATGTTTTCAAGATCTAATGTATCTCTGAAAATTAAATGTACAAATTATATAATACCTTGATATATGAGACGTGTCTATCTATGTCATTATAAAAAAAATTGCAAATACTTGTGATAATAATCTTATGTAGGTATGTTTCATCTTTATTATTTTTTGACTACTCACCATTCATTATTTTTAGGTGTGTTTGAGAAATTTATTTTTTAAGCTGGTAGTTGGTTATTCTAACACTTGTGTGATGTTCAGCAAGCATAAAGGTGCAAATATAATAAACGACTTATTACTCATTGTTATGTTGAGATAAACTCTTAACTAAATGAAATTTATTTTTTAATGTTACCAACGCATAATCTAATTATTATATAAAAATTATAAAATAAATGTGAATCAGAGTGGCGCAGCATAAGCGTGGTGGGCCCATAACCCACAGGTCCCTGGATCGAAACCAGGCTCTGATAGAATTTTTATATATTTTGGTTTTTATTCCAAAAAACATGTTACAAATCAAAATAGTGAATGCAATGTGGTTAGAATTTTCTATTTGTGACTAAAATATAGAAATATAATCAAAATGGGAGGCATGATATTTTTGAATTTAAAATTATAATACTTATCAAATGTTGATATTTAATTTATTATTAGCATCTTAAATTATATTATTTTTTTATTAATATTATTCTCTTATTTAAATTTATCTTTTATTTACCATAAAAATTGAAGCATTCATAATTTTATTAAAATAATAACGCAAAATTTTAAAACTAATTTTAAGAATTTATTGATAAAAATATCTAAAAGTCAAATCTAAAGTATTTTGAGGCTATGTATATAACTTGTGTGTTGCACTTGTTTTATTATAATATATTCATATGTATTTTTTTCGTCCATTGAGAAAATAAAATAATTATTTTAAGAATATTCATAATTTTAGTAAATTATAATTTTACTCATAAATATATGAATTTCATGTTGTTTCATGTTGTTTGCTTCTTTGTTTATTTTCTAAGAATCTTCAAATAGTTTAATATTATCAATTTATCCAAGCAACATTGAAAAACACTTAAAAGAAAATCTCAAGTTTTCTGTCAATCAAATATTTCATTTCTTAATCATTTAAATTTTATACGATTTTTAATAATTTGCTACTTTTTAGATTAAAATTATCATCATTTGTATAAAATTTTATAATTTAAATTTTAGAAAAACTACTTAAAGTATTTTTAAGAAACGAAAGTCTACCATATCAAACAAAAGAATAAAGGAAAAAGAAAAGAAGAGAGAAAAAAATGAAATGATTGATTTACCATTATTATAATTTAAACCACTTATTTGTAACTCCTTTTACCTTTAACATATTTTATAAAGAATATCGCACATCTCTTTAATATTCCTGCATATAAAAGCACATACTTCTTTATTCTTAATAAAATAGTGTTGTATAGAGTGATGGATGGAAGAACTCAGTAAGATTCATAGAAAATCTGAGAGATGACTACTCCTATAATTGTAAGTAAGATACTTCCGCACCAAGTGTATGATATCTTATTGGAGTAGTGCAGAGGAAGTCAGACATCAGGTGTGTGCCCAAGAAGTGTGATAAAAGTCTAGCTTAAGAGACTCAGTTATAAGTCTTGTGGGATGGCTTGATGGAAGTCTCTCCAGGGAAGTCCAACACCTCGATTGAGGAAATTATAGTTTCATTAGCCAGGTTACATAGGACATCACCTAAAGGGCTTAGATTTTCCAAGATAATTAAACTCTCAAGGAAATTATAGTTTCCTCATACATGACCTAACAATGTAAACTCTCTTTAAAAACAGGATTACAAACCTAATAGGTATAACACGTCACACGTATCATCTAAATATTTAGGACCTAGGGATACTCGGGATGGAAAAACTCAGTAAGATTCATGGAAAATCTGAGAGATGATTACTCCTATAATTGTAAGTAAGATACTTCCGCAACAAGTGTATGATATCTTATTGGAGTAGTGCAGAGGAAGTCAGACATCAGGTGTGTGCCCAAGAAGTGTGATAAAAGTCTAGCTTAAGAGACTTAGTTATAAGTCTTGTGGGATGGCTTGATGGCAGTCTCTCTCGGGAGGTCTAACACCTCGATTGAGGAAATTATAGTTTCATTAGCCAGGTTACATAGGACATCACCTAAAGGGCTTAGATTTTCCAAGATAATTAAACTCTCAAGGAAATTATAGTTTCCTCATACATGACCTAACAATGTAAACTCTCTTTAAAAACAAAATTACAAACCTAATAGGCATAACACGTCACATGTATCATCTAAATATTTAGGACCTCGGGATACTCGCTTGCACCATGGTCTAAAATCACTTCATCCTCTATTGAAAGACTCGTCGTGCTTGAGGGATTATGTAATGTTATATTTGTAATGGAACTAACTAGGGCGATGACCATAAGTGGCCCTCAAAGAAAGGCGACGATCATATGTCACCCTCAAGATGGTACCTTCCCGCCCCCAATACTTCCCTTTGTCCATTCATAAAATAATCAAAATAAGATGTTTCTTAGGTAGAGAGAAATCAAGATTAGTAACTGACCCACTTCCCCTTGGAAATATGGAATCAACGGTCGACCCTTGACCAAGTGGGGGGTGACAATCCGTAAAAAGCCCTATGCACAAAGCCTCTATAAATACCTCTCCCCCAACTGGAGAAAGGATATATCCAAACCCATACACTTATAAATAAGCACCTCACTCATATACAGAGCCTCCCACCTCCCGTGAGCAGACCCTTTAAACTACCATAAACACCACCTTATACGGCTTCTGGATGCCGTGGGCAGTCCCTAACCACCATTATTTGTTATAAACCTTGCAGGGGCAACGTGCACACTTGTACTTTTTGACCAGTACTCAAGTAATATATCAATGGTACTAGATTACAAGCATTGTGCTCAGTAGTCTACTCACAACAGATGTCAGAAGGAACCATTACACCAAGACTACATGAAATTACAATACGACCTACTAAAAATAAGAACAAGATTTAAAATTTAATAAACAAATGAATGATTTATATCAAAAGTTAAGGTAAGAAACCCTAGAGTTTTCATTACAACGGGGTACATATTCAAACTCGAGATATTGTTATTAATATTAAACATTTACGCCATTTCACATTAAAGTGTATGAAGTCACTTGTTTAACAAGGTGTTTGTGAGTCATATGTTTATGCGGGACTTCTGTGTCACTGCATCATAATGAATACATGTGTCATGTTTGAATGATAATAGAGAGTTAGTTGTGCAGCTTATGATTAGGGGTGGAAATAGGCTGGGCCGAGCTAGGCTTTGCCAAGCCTGAACCTGGCCTACTAAAAAATTCAAAGCTTAAGCCTGGCCTGTAGCCTATTATAGGCTTATTTTTATGCTTGAGCCTGGGCTTTTTGAATGCCTGATTGGCTTACTAGCCTATTTAAAAGGCTGCTTCATATGAACATTTGCAAATAAGAAATTCAACTAATGTTAAATAGACTAACAAATTAAAAGATCAATGAGACTAAATGTTTGTTTTTATTTTCTCATTCAAGTTTAACTATTCACATAAGTTTAGTGATATTATATATTGGAGAAAACTTATGAAAAAAACTTATGACAATAACTTATAACATTGTTTATAATGTTTTTTCAACATATTTTCATAAGTTCTTCAAAATAACTAAGCTTTATTTTTGTATTTTAATTCAAACTACAAAATACAATATAATAATAATAAATTTATTGAGGTTTTTTTAAATAGGCCGGCCTGATAGGCTTAAAAGTCTTTTCTTACGGCTTGTGGCCTAGCCTCTTTAGCTAAATAGGCTTATAAAAAGGCATAGGCCTTTTCTATTTAAGAAAAAGCCTGGCATGGTCTGGGCCTATGTAGGCTAGGCCGTAGGCCCCTGTTTGTTGGTCTGGCCTATTCCCACCCATACTTATGATGTCATTTGCAATAAATTGAACAAACCTCTAGGTCTAAATGTGAGATATCTATTTATATGTTTTAATATGCACCTAGTTGTCATCTCATTTTTAATTACAGATATGTTTTCAAGATCTAATGTATCTCTGAAAATTAAATGTACAAATTATATAATACCTTGATATCTGAGACGTGTCTATCTATGTCATTATAAAAAAAAATTGCAAATACTTGTGATAATAATCTTATGTAGGTATGTTTCATCTTTATTATTTTTTTACTACTCACCATTCATTATTTTTAGGTGTGTTTGAGAAATTTATTTTTTAAGCTGGTAGTTGGTTATTCTAACACTTGTGTGATGTTCAGCAAGCATAAAGGTGCAAATATAATAAACGACTTATTACTCATTGTTATGTTGAGATAAACTCTTAACTAAATGAAATTTGTTTTTTAATGTTACCAACGCATAATCTAATTATTATATAAAAATTATAAAATAAATGTGAATCAGAGTGGCGCAGCGGAAGCGTGGTGGGCCCATAACCCACAGGTCCCTGGATCGAAACCAGGCTCTGATAGAATTTTTATATATTTTGGTTTTTATTCCAAAAAACATGTTACAAATCAAAATAGTGAATGCAATGTGGTTAGAATTTTCTATTTGTGACTAAAATATAGAAATATAATCAAAATGGGAGGCATGATATTTTTGAATTTAAAATTATAATACTTATCAAATGTTGATATTTAATTTATTATTAGCATCTTAAATTATATTATTTTTTTATTAATATTATTCTCTTATTTAAATTTATCTTTTATTTACCATAAAAATTGAAGCATTCATAATTTTATTAAAATAATAACGCAAAATTTTAAAACTAATTTTAAGAATTTATTGATAAAAATATCTAAAATTCAAATCTAAAGTATTTTGAGGCTATGTATATAACTTGTGTGTTGCACTTGTTTTATTATAATATATTCATATGTATTTTTTTCGTCCATTGAGAAAATAAAATAATTATTTTAAGAATATTCATAATTTTAGTAAATTATAATTTTACTCATAAATATATGAATTTCATGTTGTTTCATGTTATTCGCTTCTTTGTTTATTTTCTAAGAATCTTCAAATAGTTTAATATTATCAATTTATCCAAGCAACATTGAAAAGCACTTAAAAGAAAATCTCAAGTTTTCTGTCAATCAAATATTTCATTTCTTAATCATTTAAATTTTATACAATTTTTAATAATTTGCTACTTTTTAGATTAAAATTATCATCATTTGTATAAAATTTTATAATTTAAATTTTAGAAAAACTACTTAAAGTATTTTTAAGAAACGAAAGTCTACCATATCAAACAAAAGAATAAAGGAAAAAGAAAAGAAGAGAGAAAAAAATGAAAAGATTGATTTACCATTATTATAATTTAAACCACTTATTTGTAACTCCTTTTACCTTTAACATATTTTATAAAGAATATCGCACATCTCTTTAATATTCCTGCATATAAAAGCACATACTTCTTTATTCTTAATAAAATAGTGTTGTATAGAGTGATGGATGGAAGAACTCAGTAAGATTCATAGAAAATCTGAGAGATGACTACTCCTATAATTGTAAGTAAGATACTTCCGCACCAAGTGTATGATATCTTATTGGAGTAGTGCAGAGGAAGTCAGACATCAGGTGTGTGCCCAAGAAGTGTGATAAAAGTCTAGCTTAAGAGACTCAGTTATAAGTCTTGTGGGATGGCTTGATGGAAGTCTCTCCAGGGAAGTCCAACACCTCGATTGAGGAAATTATAGTTTCATTAGCCAGGTTACATAGGACATCACCTAAAGGGCTTAGATTTTCCAAGATAATTAAACTCTCAAGGAAATTATAGTTTCCTCATACATGACCTAACAATGTAAACTCTCTTTAAAAACAGGATTACAAACCTAATAGGTATAACACGTCACACGTATCATCTAAATATTTAGGACCTAGGGATACTCGGGATGGAAGAACTCAGTAAGATTCATGGAAAATCTGAGAGATGATTACTCCTATAATTGTAAGTAAGATACTTCCGCAACAAGTGTATGATATCTTATTGGAGTAGTGCAGAGGAAGTCAGACATCAGGTGTGTGCCCAAGAAGTGTGATAAAAGTCTAGCTTAAGAGACTTAGTTATAAGTCTTGTGGGATGGCTTGATGGCAGTCTCTCTCGGGAGGTCTAACACCTCGATTGAGGAAATTATAGTTTCATTAGCCAGGTTACATAGGACATCACCTAAAGGGCTTAGATTTTCCAAGATAATTAAACTCTCAAGGAAATTATAGTTTCCTCATACATGACCTAACAATGTAAACTCTCTTTAAAAACAAAATTACAAACCTAATAGGCATAACACGTCACATGTATCATCTAAATATTTAGGACCTCGGGATACTCGCTTGCACCATGGTCTAAAATCACTTCATCCTCTATTGAAAGACTCGTCGTGCTTGAGGGATTATGTAATGTTATATTTGTAATGGAACTAACTAGGGCAATGACCATAAGTGGCCCTCAAAGAAAGGCGGCGATCATATGTCACCCTCAAGATGGTACCTTCCCGCCCCCAATACTTCCCTTTGTCCATTCATAAAATAATCAAAATAAGATGTTTCTTAGGTAGAGAGAAATCAAGATTAGTAACTGACCCACATCCCCTTGGAAATATGGAATCAACGGTCGACCCTTGACCAAGTGGGGGGTGACAATCCGTAAAAAGCCCTATGCACAAAGCCTCTATAAATACCTCTCCCCCAACTGGAGAAAGGATATATCCAAACCCATACACTTATAACTAAGCACCTCACTCATATACAGAGCCTCCCACCTCCCGTGAGCAGACCCTTTAAACTACCATAAACACCACCTTATACGGCTTCTGGATGCCGTGGGCAGTCCCTAACCACCATTATTTGTTATAAACCTTGCAGGGGCAACGTGCACACTTGTACTTTTTGACCAGTACTCAAGTAATATATCAATGGTACTAGATTACAAGCATTGTACTCAGTAGTCTACTCACAACAGATGTCAGAAGGAACCATTACACCAAGACTACATGAAATTACAATACGACCTACTAAAAATAAGAACAAGATTTAAAATTTAATAAACAAATGAATGATTTATATCAAAAGTTAAGGTAAGAAACCCTAGAGTTTTCATTACAACGGGGCACATATTCAAACTCGAGATATTGTTATTAATATTAAACATTTACGCCATTTCACATTAAAGTGTATGAAGTCACTTGTTTAACAAGGTGTTTGTGAGTCATATGTTTATGCGGGACTTCTGTGTCACTGCATCATAATGAATACATGTGTCATGTTTGAATGATAATAGAAAGTTAGTTGTGCAGCTTATGATTAGGGGTGGAAATAGGCTGGGCCGAGCTAGGCTTTGCCAAGCCTGAGCCTGGCCTACTAAAAAATTCAAAGCTTAAGCCTGGCATGTAGCCTATTATAGGCTTATTTTTATGCTTGAGCCTGGGCTTTTTGAATGCCTGATTGGCTTACTAGCCTATTTAAAAGGCTGCTTCATATGAACATTTGCAAATAAGAAATTCAACTAATGTTAAATAGACTAACAAATTAAAAGATCAATGAGACTAAATGTTTGTTTTTATTTTCTCATTCAAGTTTACCTATTCACATAAGTTTAGTGATATTATATATTGGAGAAAACTTATGAAAAAAACTTATGACAATAACTTATAACATTGTTTATAATGTTTTTTCAACATATTTTCATAAGTTCTTCAAAATAACTAAGCTTTATTTTTGTATTTTAATTCAAACTACAAAATACAATATAATAATAATAAATTTATTGAGGTTTTTTTAAATAGGCCGGCCTGATAGGCTTAAAAGTCTTTTCTTACGGCTTGTGGCCTAGCCTCTTTAGCTAAATAGGCTTATAAAAAGGCATAGGCCTTTTCTATTTAAGAAAAAGCCTGGCATGGTCTGGGCCTATGTAGGCTAGGCCGTAGGCCCCTGTTTGTTGGTCTGGCCTATTCCCACCCCTACTTATGATGTCATTTGCAATAAATTGAACAAACCTCTAGGTCTAAATGTGAGATATCTATTTATATGTTTTAATATGCACCTAGTTGTCATCTCATTTTTAATTACAGATTTGTTTTCAAGATCTAATGTATCTCTGAAAATTAAATGTACAAATTATATAATACCTTGATATGTGAGACGTGTCTATCTATGTCATTATAAAAAAAATTGCAAATACTTGTGATAATAATCTTATGTAGGTATGTTTCATCTTTATTATTTTTTGACTACTCACCATTCATTATTTTTAGGTGTGTTTGAGAAATTTATTTTTTAAGCTGGTAGTTGGTTATTCTAACACTTGTGTGATGTTCAACAAGCATAAAGGTGCAAATATAATAAACGACTTATTACTCATTGTTATGTTGAGATAAACTCTTAACTAAATGAAATTTATTTTTTAATGTTACCAACGCATAATCTAATTATTATATAAAAATTATAAAATAAATGTGAATCAGAGTGGCGCAGCGGAAGCGTGGTGGGCCCATAACCCACAGGTCCCTGGATCGAAACCAGGCTCTGATAGAATTTTTATATATTTTGGTTTTTATTCCAAAAAACATGTTACAAATCAAAATAGTGAATGCAATGTGGTTAGAATTTTCTATTTGTGACTAAAATATAGAAATATAAACAAAATGGGAGGCATGATATTTTTGAATTTAAAATTATAATACTTATCAAATGTTGATATTTAATTTATTATTAGCATCTTAAATTATATTATTTTTTTATTAATATTATTCTCTTATTTAAATTTATCTTTTATTTACCATAAAAATTGAAGCATTCATAATTTTATTAAAATAATAACGCAAAATTTTAAAACTAATTTTAAGAATTTATTGATAAAAATATCTAAAAGTCAAATCTAAAGTATTTTGAGGCTATGTATATAACTTGTGTGTTGCACTTGTTTTATTATAATATATTCATATGTATTTTTTTCGTCCATTGAGAAAATAAAATAATTATTTTAAGAATATTCATAATTTTAGTAAATTATAATTTTACTCATAAATATATGAATTTCATGTTGTTTCATGTTATTTGCTTCTTTGTTTATTTTCTAAGAATCTTCAAATAGTTTAATATTATCAATTTATCCAAGCAACATTGAAAAGCACTTAAAAGAAAATCTCAAGTTTTCTGTCAATCAAATATTTCATTTCTTAATCATTTAAATTTTATACAATTTTTAATAATTTGCTACTTTTTAGATTAAAATTATCATCATTTGTATAAAATTTTATAATTTAAATTTTAGAAAAACTACTTAAAGTATTTTTAAGAAACGAAAGTCTACCATATCAAACAAAAGAATAAAGGAAAAAGAAAAGAAGAGAGAAAAAAATGAAAAGATTGATTTACCATTATTATAATTTAAACCACTTATTTGTAACTCCTTTTACCTTTAACATATTTTATAAAGAATATCGCACATCTCTTTAATATTCCTGCATATAAAAGCACATACTTCTTTATTCTTAATAAAATAGTGTTGTATAGAGTGATGGATGGAAGAACTCAGTAAGATTCATAGAAAATCTGAGAGATGACTACTCCTATAATTGTAAGTAAGATACTTCCGCACCAAGTGTATGATATCTTATTGGAGTAGTGCAGAGGAAGTCAGACATCAGGTGTGTGCCCAAGAAGTGTGATAAAAGTCTAGCTTAAGAGACTCAGTTATAAGTCTTGTGGGATGGCTTGATGGAAGTCTCTCCAGGGAAGTCCAACACCTCGATTGAGGAAATTATAGTTTCATTAGCCAGGTTACATAGGACATCACCTAAAGGGCTTAGATTTTCCAAGATAATTAAACTCTCAAGGAAATTATAGTTTCCTCATACATGACCTAACAATGTAAACTCTCTTTAAAAACAGGATTACAAACCTAATAGGTATAACACGTCACACGTATCATCTAAATATTTAGGACCTAGGGATACTCGGGATGGAAGAACTCAGTAAGATTCATGGAAAATCTGAGAGATGATTACTCCTATAATTGTAAGTAAGATACTTCCGCAACAAGTGTATGATATCTTATTGGAGTAGTGCAGAGGAAGTCAGACATCAGGTGTGTGCCCAAGAAGTGTGATAAAAGTCTAGCTTAAGAGACTTAGTTATAAGTCTTGTGGGATGGCTTGATGGCAGTCTCTCTCGGGAGGTCTAACACCTCGATTGAGGAAATTATAGTTTCATTAGCCAGGTTACATAGGACATCACCTAAAGGGCTTAGATTTTCCAAGATAATTAAACTCTCAAGGAAATTATAGTTTCCTCATACATGACCTAACAATGTAAACTCTCTTTAAAAACAAAATTACAAACCTAATACGCATAACACGTCACATGTATCATCTAAATATTTAGGACCTCGGGATACTCGCTTGCACCATGGTCTAAAATCACTTCATCCTCTATTGAAAGACTCGTCGTGCTTGAGGGATTATGTAATGTTATATTTGTAATGGAACTAACTAGGGCAATGACCATAAGTGGCCCTCAAAGAAAGGCGGCGATCATATGTCACCCTCAAGATGGTACCTTCCCGCCCCCAATACTTCCCTTTGTCCATTCATAAAATAATCAAAATAAGATGTTTATTAGGTAGAGAGAAATCAAGATTAGTAACTGACCCACATCCCCTTGGAAATATGGAATCAACGGTCGACCCTTGACCAAGTGGGGGGTGACAATCCGTAAAAAACCCTATGCAGAAAGCCTCTATAAATACCTCTCCCCCAACTGGAGAAAGGATATATCCAAACCAATACACTTATAACTAAGCACCTCACTCATATACAGAGCCTCCCACCTCCCGTGAGCAGACCCTTTAAACTACCATAAACACCACCTTATACGGCTTCTGGATGCCGTGGGCAGTCCCTAACCACCATTATTTGTTATAAACCTTGCAGGGGCAACGTGCACACTTGTACTTTTTGACCAGTACTCAAGTAATATATCAATGGTACTAGATTACAAGCATTGTACTCAGTAGTCTACTCACAACAGATGTCAGAAGGAACCATTACACCAAGACTACATGAAATTACAATACGACCTACTAAAAATAAGAACAAGATTTAAAATTTAATAAACAAATGAATGATTTATATCAAAAGTTAAGGTAAGAAACCCTAGAGTTTTCATTACAACGGGGTACATATTCAAACTCGAGATATTGTTATTAATATTAAACGTTTACGCCATTTCACATTAAAGTGTATGGAGTCACTTGTTTAACAAGGTGTTTGTGAGTCATATGTTTATGCGGGACTTCTGTGTCACTGCATCATAATGAATACATGTGTCATGTTTGAATGATAATAGAGAGTTAGTTGTGCAGCTTATGATTAGGGGTGGAAATAGGCTGGGCCGAGCTAGGCTTTGCCAAGCCTGAGCCTGGCCTACTAAAAAATTCAAAGCTTAAGCCTGGCCTGTAGCCTATTATAGGCTTATTTTTATGCTTGAGCCTGGGCTTTTTGAATGCCTGATTGGCTTACTAGCCTATTTAAAAGGCTGCTTCATATGAACATTTGCAAATAAGAAATTCAACTAATGTTAAATAGACTAACAAATTAAAAGATCAATGAGACTAAATGTTTGTTTTTATTTTCTCATTCAAGTTTACCTATTCACATAAGTTTAGTGATATTATATATTGGAGAAAACTTATGAAAAAAACTTATGACAATAACTTATAACATTGTTTATAATGTTTTTTCAACATATTTTCATAAGTTCTTCAAAATAACTAAGCTTTATTTTTGTATTTTAATTCAAACTACAAAATACAATATAATAATAATAAATTTATTGAGGTTTTTTTAAATAGGCCGGCCTGATAGGCTTAAAAGTCTTTTCTTACGGCTTGTGGCCTAGCCTCTTTAGCTAAATAGGCTTATAAAAAGGCATAGGCCTTTTCTATTTAAGAAAAAGCCTGGCATGGTCTGGGCCTATGTAGGCTAGGCCGTAGGCCCCTGTTTGTTGGTCTGGCCTATTCCCACCCCTACTTATGATGTCATTTGCAATAAATTGAACAAACCTCTAGGTCTAAATGTGAGATATCTATTTATATGTTTTAATATGCACCTAGTTGTCATCTCATTTTTAATTACAGATATGTTTTCAAGATCTAATGTATCTCTGAAAATTAAATGTACAAATTATATAATACCTTGATATGTGAGACGTGTCTATCTATGTCATTATAAAAAAAATTGCAAATACTTGTGATAATAATCTTATGTAGGTATGTTTCATCTTTATTATTTTTTGACTACTCACCATTCATTATTTTTAGGTGTGTTTGAGAAATTTATTTTTTAAGCTGGTAGTTGGTTATTCTAACACTTGTGTGATGTTCAACAAGCATAAAGGTGCAAATATAATAAACGACTTATTACTCATTGTTATGTTGAGATAAACTCTTAACTAAATGAAATTTATTTTTTAATGTTACCAACGCATAATCTAATTATTATATAAAAATTATAAAATAAATGTGAATCAGAGTGGCGCAGCGGAAGCGTGGTGGGCCCATAACCCACAGGTCCCTGGATCGAAACCAGGCTCTGATAGAATTTTTATATATTTTGGTTTTTATTCCAAAAAACATGTTACAAATCAAAATAGTGAATGCAATGTGGTTAGAATTTTCTATTTGTGACTAAAATATAGAAATATAATCAAAATGGGAGGCATGATATTTTTGAATTTAAAATTATAATACTTATCAAATGTTGATATTTAATTTATTATTAGCATCTTAAATTATATTATTTTTTTATTAATATTATTCTCTTATTTAAATTTATCTTTTATTTACCATAAAAATTGAAGCATTCATAATTTTATTAAAATAATAACGCAAAATTTTAAAACTAATTTTAAGAATTTATTGATAAAAATATCTAAAAGTCAAATCTAAAGTATTTTGAGGCTATGTATATAACTTGTGTGTTGCACTTGTTTTATTATAATATATTCATATGTATTTTTTTCGTCCATTGAGAAAATAAAATAATTATTTTAAGAATATTCATAATTTTAGTAAATTATAATTTTACTCATAAATATATGAATTTCATGTTGTTTCATGTTATTTGCTTCTTTGTTTATTTTCTAAGAATCTTCAAATAGTTTAATATTATCAATTTATCCAAGCAACATTGAAAAGCACTTAAAAGAAAATCTCAAGTTTTCTGTCAATCAAATATTTCATTTCTTAATCATTTAAATTTTATACAATTTTTAATAATTTGCTACTTTTTAGATTAAAATTATCATCATTTGTATAAAATTTTATAATTTAAATTTTAGAAAAACTACTTAAAGTATTTTTAAGAAACGAAAGTCTACCATATCAAACAAAAGAATAAAGGAAAAAGAAAAGAAGAGAGAAAAAAATGAAAAGATTGATTTACCATTATTATAATTTAAACCACTTATTTGTAACTCCTTTTACCTTTAACATATTTTATAAAGAATATCGCACATCTCTTTAATATTCCTGCATATAAAAGCACATACTTCTTTATTCTTAATAAAATAGTGTTGTATAGAGTGATGGATGGAAGAACTCAGTAAGATTCATAGAAAATCTGAGAGATGACTACTCCTATAATTGTAAGTAAGATACTTCCGCACCAAGTGTATGATATCTTATTGGAGTAGTGCAGAGGAAGTCAGACATCAGGTGTGTGCCCAAGAAGTGTGATAAAAGTCTAGCTTAAGAGACTCAGTTATAAGTCTTGTGGGATGGCTTGATGGAAGTCTCTCCAGGGAAGTCCAACACCTCGATTGAGGAAATTATAGTTTCATTAGCCAGGTTACATAGGACATCACCTAAAGGGCTTAGATTTTCCAAGATAATTAAACTCTCAAGGAAATTATAGTTTCCTCATACATGACCTAACAATGTAAACTCTCTTTAAAAACAGGATTACAAACCTAATAGGTATAACACGTCACACGTATCATCTAAATATTTAGGACCTAGGGATACTCGGGATGGAAGAACTCAGTAAGATTCATGGAAAATCTGAGAGATGATTACTCCTATAATTGTAAGTAAGATACTTCCGCAACAAGTGTATGATATCTTATTGGAGTAGTGCAGAGGAAGTCAGACATCAGGTGTGTGCCCAAGAAGTGTGATAAAAGTCTAGCTTAAGAGACTTAGTTATAAGTCTTGTGGGATGGCTTGATGGCAGTCTCTCTCGGGAGGTCTAACACCTCGATTGAGGAAATTATAGTTTCATTAGCCAGGTTACATAGGACATCACCTAAAGGGCTTAGATTTTCCAAGATAATTAAACTCTCAAGGAAATTATAGTTTCCTCATACATGACCTAACAATGTAAACTCTCTTTAAAAACAAAATTACAAACCTAATAGGCATAACACGTCACATGTATCATCTAAATATTTAGGACCTCGGGATACTCGCTTGCACCATGGTCTAAAATCACTTCATCCTCTATTGAAAGACTCGTCGTGCTTGAGGGATTATGTAATGTTATATTTGTAATGGAACTAACTAGGGCAATGACCATAAGTGGCCCTCAAAGAAAGGCGGCGATCATATGTCACCCTCAAGATGGTACCTTCCCGCCCCCAATACTTCCCTTTGTCCATTCATAAAATAATCAAAATAAGATGTTTCTTAGGTAGAGAGAAATCAAGATTAGTAACTGACCCACATCCCCTTGGAAATATGGAATCAACGGTCGACCCTTGACCAAGTGGGGGGTGACAATCCGTAAAAAGCCCTATGCACAAAGCCTCTATAAATACCTCTCCCCCAACTGGAGAAAGGATATATCCAAACCCATACACTTATAACTAAGCACCTCACTCATATACAGAGCCTCCCACCTCCCGTGAGCAGACCCTTTAAACTACCATAAACACCACCTTATACGGCTTCTGGATGCCGTGGGCAGTCCCTAACCACCATTATTTGTTATAAACCTTGCAGGGGCAACGTGCACACTTGTACTTTTTGACCAGTACTCAAGTAATATATCAATGGTACTAGATTACAAGCATTGTACTCAGTAGTCTACTCACAACAGATGTCAGAAGGAACCATTACACCAAGACTACATGAAATTACAATACGACCTACTAAAAATAAGAACAAGATTTAAAATTTAATAAACAAATGAATGATTTATATCAAAAGTTAAGGTAAGAAACCCTAGAGTTTTCATTACAACGGGGCACATATTCAAACTCGAGATATTGTTATTAATATTAAACATTTACGCCATTTCACATTAAAGTGTATGAAGTCACTTGTTTAACAAGGTGTTTGTGAGTCATATGTTTATGCGGGACTTCTGTGTCACTGCATCATAATGAATACATGTGTCATGTTTGAATGATAATAGAAAGTTAGTTGTGCAGCTTATGATTAGGGGTGGAAATAGGCTGGGCCGAGCTAGGCTTTGCCAAGCCTGAGCCTGGCCTACTAAAAAATTCAAAGCTTAAGCCTGGCATGTAGCCTATTATAGGCTTATTTTTATGCTTGAGCCTGGGCTTTTTGAATGCCTGATTGGCTTACTAGCCTATTTAAAAGGCTGCTTCATATGAACATTTGCAAATAAGAAATTCAACTAATGTTAAATAGACTAACAAATTAAAAGATCAATGAGACTAAATGTTTGTTTTTATTTTCTCATTCAAGTTTACCTATTCACATAAGTTTAGTGATATTATATATTGGAGAAAACTTATGAAAAAAACTTATGACAATAACTTATAACATTGTTTATAATGTTTTTTCAACATATTTTCATAAGTTCTTCAAAATAACTAAGCTTTATTTTTGTATTTTAATTCAAACTACAAAATACAATATAATAATAATAAATTTATTGAGGTTTTTTTAAATAGGCCGGCCTGATAGGCTTAAAAGTCTTTTCTTACGGCTTGTGGCCTAGCCTCTTTAGCTAAATAGGCTTATAAAAAGGCATAGGCCTTTTCTATTTAAGAAAAAGCCTGGCATGGTCTGGGCCTATGTAGGCTAGGCCGTAGGCCCCTGTTTGTTGGTCTGGCCTATTCCCACCCCTACTTATGATGTCATTTGCAATAAATTGAACAAACCTCTAGGTCTAAATGTGAGATATCTATTTATATGTTTTAATATGCACCTAGTTGTCATCTCATTTTTAATTACAGATTTGTTTTCAAGATCTAATGTATCTCTGAAAATTAAATGTACAAATTATATAATACCTTGATATGTGAGACGTGTCTATCTATGTCATTATAAAAAAAATTGCAAATACTTGTGATAATAATCTTATGTAGGTATGTTTCATCTTTATTATTTTTTGACTACTCACCATTCATTATTTTTAGGTGTGTTTGAGAAATTTATTTTTTAAGCTGGTAGTTGGTTATTCTAACACTTGTGTGATGTTCAACAAGCATAAAGGTGCAAATATAATAAACGACTTATTACTCATTGTTATGTTGAGATAAACTCTTAACTAAATGAAATTTATTTTTTAATGTTACCAACGCATAATCTAATTATTATATAAAAATTATAAAATAAATGTGAATCAGAGTGGCGCAGCGGAAGCGTGGTGGGCCCATAACCCACAGGTCCCTGGATCGAAACCAGGCTCTGATAGAATTTTTATATATTTTGGTTTTTATTCCAAAAAACATGTTACAAATCAAAATAGTGAATGCAATGTGGTTAGAATTTTCTATTTGTGACTAAAATATAGAAATATAAACAAAATGGGAGGCATGATATTTTTGAATTTAAAATTATAATACTTATCAAATGTTGATATTTAATTTATTATTAGCATCTTAAATTATATTATTTTTTTATTAATATTATTCTCTTATTTAAATTTATCTTTTATTTACCATAAAAATTGAAGCATTCATAATTTTATTAAAATAATAACGCAAAATTTTAAAACTAATTTTAAGAATTTATTGATAAAAATATCTAAAAGTCAAATCTAAAGTATTTTGAGGCTATGTATATAACTTGTGTGTTGCACTTGTTTTATTATAATATATTCATATGTATTTTTTTCGTCCATTGAGAAAATAAAATAATTATTTTAAGAATATTCATAATTTTAGTAAATTATAATTTTACTCATAAATATATGAATTTCATGTTGTTTCATGTTATTTGCTTCTTTGTTTATTTTCTAAGAATCTTCAAATAGTTTAATATTATCAATTTATCCAAGCAACATTGAAAAGCACTTAAAAGAAAATCTCAAGTTTTCTGTCAATCAAATATTTCATTTCTTAATCATTTAAATTTTATACAATTTTTAATAATTTGCTACTTTTTAGATTAAAATTATCATCATTTGTATAAAATTTTATAATTTAAATTTTAGAAAAACTACTTAAAGTATTTTTAAGAAACGAAAGTCTACCATATCAAACAAAAGAATAAAGGAAAAAGAAAAGAAGAGAGAAAAAAATGAAAAGATTGATTTACCATTATTATAATTTAAACCACTTATTTGTAACTCCTTTTACCTTTAACATATTTTATAAAGAATATCGCACATCTCTTTAATATTCCTGCATATAAAAGCACATACTTCTTTATTCTTAATAAAATAGTGTTGTATAGAGTGATGGATGGAAGAACTCAGTAAGATTCATAGAAAATCTGAGAGATGACTACTCCTATAATTGTAAGTAAGATACTTCCGCACCAAGTGTATGATATCTTATTGGAGTAGTGCAGAGGAAGTCAGACATCAGGTGTGTGCCCAAGAAGTGTGATAAAAGTCTAGCTTAAGAGACTCAGTTATAAGTCTTGTGGGATGGCTTGATGGAAGTCTCTCCAGGGAAGTCCAACACCTCGATTGAGGAAATTATAGTTTCATTAGCCAGGTTACATAGGACATCACCTAAAGGGCTTAGATTTTCCAAGATAATTAAACTCTCAAGGAAATTATAGTTTCCTCATACATGACCTAACAATGTAAACTCTCTTTAAAAACAGGATTACAAACCTAATAGGTATAACACGTCACACGTATCATCTAAATATTTAGGACCTAGGGATACTCGGGATGGAAGAACTCAGTAAGATTCATGGAAAATCTGAGAGATGATTACTCCTATAATTGTAAGTAAGATACTTCCGCAACAAGTGTATGATATCTTATTGGAGTAGTGCAGAGGAAGTCAGACATCAGGTGTGTGCCCAAGAAGTGTGATAAAAGTCTAGCTTAAGAGACTTAGTTATAAGTCTTGTGGGATGGCTTGATGGCAGTCTCTCTCGGGAGGTCTAACACCTCGATTGAGGAAATTATAGTTTCATTAGCCAGGTTACATAGGACATCACCTAAAGGGCTTAGATTTTCCAAGATAATTAAACTCTCAAGGAAATTATAGTTTCCTCATACATGACCTAACAATGTAAACTCTCTTTAAAAACAAAATTACAAACCTAATACGCATAACACGTCACATGTATCATCTAAATATTTAGGACCTCGGGATACTCGCTTGCACCATGGTCTAAAATCACTTCATCCTCTATTGAAAGACTCGTCGTGCTTGAGGGATTATGTAATGTTATATTTGTAATGGAACTAACTAGGGCAATGACCATAAGTGGCCCTCAAAGAAAGGCGGCGATCATATGTCACCCTCAAGATGGTACCTTCCCGCCCCCAATACTTCCCTTTGTCCATTCATAAAATAATCAAAATAAGATGTTTATTAGGTAGAGAGAAATCAAGATTAGTAACTGACCCACATCCCCTTGGAAATATGGAATCAACGGTCGACCCTTGACCAAGTGGGGGGTGACAATCCGTAAAAAACCCTATGCAGAAAGCCTCTATAAATACCTCTCCCCCAACTGGAGAAAGGATATATCCAAACCAATACACTTATAACTAAGCACCTCACTCATATACAGAGCCTCCCACCTCCCGTGAGCAGACCCTTTAAACTACCATAAACACCACCTTATACGGCTTCTGGATGCCGTGGGCAGTCCCTAACCACCATTATTTGTTATAAACCTTGCAGGGGCAACGTGCACACTTGTACTTTTTGACCAGTACTCAAGTAATATATCAATGGTACTAGATTACAAGCATTGTACTCAGTAGTCTACTCACAACAGATGTCAGAAGGAACCATTACACCAAGACTACATGAAATTACAATACGACCTACTAAAAATAAGAACAAGATTTAAAATTTAATAAACAAATGAATGATTTATATCAAAAGTTAAGGTAAGAAACCCTAGAGTTTTCATTACAACGGGGTACATATTCAAACTCGAGATATTGTTATTAATATTAAACGTTTACGCCATTTCACATTAAAGTGTATGGAGTCACTTGTTTAACAAGGTGTTTGTGAGTCATATGTTTATGCGGGACTTCTGTGTCACTGCATCATAATGAATACATGTGTCATGTTTGAATGATAATAGAGAGTTAGTTGTGCAGCTTATGATTAGGGGTGGAAATAGGCTGGGCCGAGCTAGGCTTTGCCAAGCCTGAGCCTGGCCTACTAAAAAATTCAAAGCTTAAGCCTGGCCTGTAGCCTATTATAGGCTTATTTTTATGCTTGAGCCTGGGCTTTTTGAATGCCTGATTGGCTTACTAGCCTATTTAAAAGGCTGCTTCATATGAACATTTGCAAATAAGAAATTCAACTAATGTTAAATAGACTAACAAATTAAAAGATCAATGAGACTAAATGTTTGTTTTTATTTTCTCATTCAAGTTTACCTATTCACATAAGTTTAGTGATATTATATATTGGAGAAAACTTATGAAAAAAACTTATGACAATAACTTATAACATTGTTTATAATGTTTTTTCAACATATTTTCATAAGTTCTTCAAAATAACTAAGCTTTATTTTTGTATTTTAATTCAAACTACAAAATACAATATAATAATAATAAATTTATTGAGGTTTTTTTAAATAGGCCGGCCTGATAGGCTTAAAAGTCTTTTCTTACGGCTTGTGGCCTAGCCTCTTTAGCTAAATAGGCTTATAAAAAGGCATAGGCCTTTTCTATTTAAGAAAAAGCCTGGCATGGTCTGGGCCTATGTAGGCTAGGCCGTAGGCCCCTGTTTGTTGGTCTGGCCTATTCCCACCCCTACTTATGATGTCATTTGCAATAAATTGAACAAACCTCTAGGTCTAAATGTGAGATATCTATTTATATGTTTTAATATGCACCTAGTTGTCATCTCATTTTTAATTACAGATATGTTTTCAAGATCTAATGTATCTCTGAAAATTAAATGTACAAATTATATAATACCTTGATATGTGAGACGTGTCTATCTATGTCATTATAAAAAAAATTGCAAATACTTGTGATAATAATCTTATGTAGGTATGTTTCATCTTTATTATTTTTTGACTACTCACCATTCATTATTTTTAGGTGTGTTTGAGAAATTTATTTTTTAAGCTGGTAGTTGGTTATTCTAACACTTGTGTGATGTTCAACAAGCATAAAGGTGCAAATATAATAAACGACTTATTACTCATTGTTATGTTGAGATAAACTCTTAACTAAATGAAATTTATTTTTTAATGTTACCAACGCATAATCTAATTATTATATAAAAATTATAAAATAAATGTGAATCAGAGTGGCGCAGCGGAAGCGTGGTGGGCCCATAACCCACAGGTCCCTGGATCGAAACCAGGCTCTGATAGAATTTTTATATATTTTGGTTTTTATTCCAAAAAACATGTTACAAATCAAAATAGTGAATGCAATGTGGTTAGAATTTTCTATTTGTGACTAAAATATAGAAATATAATCAAAATGGGAGGCATGATATTTTTGAATTTAAAATTATAATACTTATCAAATGTTGATATTTAATTTATTATTAGCATCTTAAATTATATTATTTTTTTATTAATATTATTCTCTTATTTAAATTTATCTTTTATTTACCATAAAAATTGAAGCATTCATAATTTTATTAAAATAATAACGCAAAATTTTAAAACTAATTTTAAGAATTTATTGATAAAAATATCTAAAAGTCAAATCTAAAGTATTTTGAGGCTATGTATATAACTTGTGTGTTGCACTTGTTTTATTATAATATATTCATATGTATTTTTTTCGTCCATTGAGAAAATAAAATAATTATTTTAAGAATATTCATAATTTTAGTAAATTATAATTTTACTCATAAATATATGAATTTCATGTTGTTTCATGTTATTTGCTTCTTTGTTTATTTTCTAAGAATCTTCAAATAGTTTAATATTATCAATTTATCCAAGCAACATTGAAAAGCACTTAAAAGAAAATCTCAAGTTTTCTGTCAATCAAATATTTCATTTCTTAATCATTTAAATTTTATACAATTTTTAATAATTTGCTACTTTTTAGATTAAAATTATCATCATTTGTATAAAATTTTATAATTTAAATTTTAGAAAAACTACTTAAAGTATTTTTAAGAAACGAAAGTCTACCATATCAAACAAAAGAATAAAGGAAAAAGAAAAGAAGAGAGAAAAAAATGAAAAGATTGATTTACCATTATTATAATTTAAACCACTTATTTGTAACTCCTTTTACCTTTAACATATTTTATAAAGAATATCGCACATCTCTTTAATATTCCTGCATATAAAAGCACATACTTCTTTATTCTTAATAAAATAGTGTTGTATAGAGTGATGGATGGAAGAACTCAGTAAGATTCATAGAAAATCTGAGAGATGACTACTCCTATAATTGTAAGTAAGATACTTCCGCACCAAGTGTATGATATCTTATTGGAGTAGTGCAGAGGAAGTCAGACATCAGGTGTGTGCCCAAGAAGTGTGATAAAAGTCTAGCTTAAGAGACTCAGTTATAAGTCTTGTGGGATGGCTTGATGGAAGTCTCTCCAGGGAAGTCCAACACCTCGATTGAGGAAATTATAGTTTCATTAGCCAGGTTACATAGGACATCACCTAAAGGGCTTAGATTTTCCAAGATAATTAAACTCTCAAGGAAATTATAGTTTCCTCATACATGACCTAACAATGTAAACTCTCTTTAAAAACAGGATTACAAACCTAATAGGTATAACACGTCACACGTATCATCTAAATATTTAGGACCTAGGGATACTCGGGATGGAAGAACTCAGTAAGATTCATGGAAAATCTGAGAGATGATTACTCCTATAATTGTAAGTAAGATACTTCCGCAACAAGTGTATGATATCTTATTGGAGTAGTGCAGAGGAAGTCAGACATCAGGTGTGTGCCCAAGAAGTGTGATAAAAGTCTAGCTTAAGAGACTTAGTTATAAGTCTTGTGGGATGGCTTGATGGCAGTCTCTCTCGGGAGGTCTAACACCTCGATTGAGGAAATTATAGTTTCATTAGCCAGGTTACATAGGACATCACCTAAAGGGCTTAGATTTTCCAAGATAATTAAACTCTCAAGGAAATTATAGTTTCCTCATACATGACCTAACAATGTAAACTCTCTTTAAAAACAAAATTACAAACCTAATACGCATAACACGTCACATGTATCATCTAAATATTTAGGACCTCGGGATACTCGCTTGCACCATGGTCTAAAATCACTTCATCCTCTATTGAAAGACTCGTCGTGCTTGAGGGATTATGTAATGTTATATTTGTAATGGAACTAACTAGGGCAATGACCATAAGTGGCCCTCAAAGAAAGGCGGCGATCATATGTCACCCTCAAGATGGTACCTTCCCGCCCCCAATACTTCCCTTTGTCCATTCATAAAATAATCAAAATAAGATGTTTCTTAGGTAGAGAGAAATCAAGATTAGTAACTGACCCACATCCCCTTGGAAATATGGAATCAACGGTCGACCCTTGACCAAGTGGGGGGTGACAATCCGTAAAAAGCCCTATGCACAAAGCCTCTATAAATACCTCTCCCCCAACTGGAGAAAGGATATATCCAAACCCATACACTTATAACTAAGCACCTCACTCATATACAGAGCCTCCCACCTCCCGTGAGCAGACCCTTTAAACTACCATAAACACCACCTTATACGGCTTCTGGATGCCGTGGGCAGTCCCTAACCACCATTATTTGTTATAAACCTTGCAGGGGCAACGTGCACACTTGTACTTTTTGACCAGTACTCAAGTAATATATCAATGGTACTAGATTACAAGCATTGTACTCAGTAGTCTACTCACAACAGATGTCAGAAGGAACCATTACACCAAGACTACATGAAATTACAATACGACCTACTAAAAATAAGAACAAGATTTAAAATTTAATAAACAAATGAATGATTTATATCAAAAGTTAAGGTAAGAAACCCTAGAGTTTTCATTACAACGGGGTACATATTCAAACTCGAGATATTGTTATTAATATTAAACGTTTACGCCATTTCACATTAAAGTGTATGGAGTCACTTGTTTAACAAGGTGTTTGTGAGTCATATGTTTATGCGGGACTTCTGTGTCACTGCATCATAATGAATACATGTGTCATGTTTGAATGATAATAGAGAGTTAGTTGTGCAGCTTATGATTAGGGGTGGAAATAGGCTGGGCCGAGCTAGGCTTTGCCAAGCCTGAGCCTGGCCTACTAAAAAATTCAAAGCTTAAGCCTGGCCTGTAGCCTATTATAGGCTTATTTTTATGCTTGAGCCTGGGCTTTTTGAATGCCTGATTGGCTTACTAGCCTATTTAAAAGGCTGCTTCATATGAACATTTGCAAATAAGAAATTCAACTAATGTTAAATAGACTAACAAATTAAAAGATCAATGAGACTAAATGTTTGTTTTTATTTTCTCATTCAAGTTTACCTATTCACATAAGTTTAGTGATATTATATATTGGAGAAAACTTATGAAAAAAACTTATGACAATAACTTATAACATTGTTTATAATGTTTTTTCAACATATTTTCATAAGTTCTTCAAAATAACTAAGCTTTATTTTTGTATTTTAATTCAAACTACAAAATACAATATAATAATAATAAATTTATTGAGGTTTTTTTAAATAGGCCGGCCTGATAGGCTTAAAAGTCTTTTCTTACGGCTTGTGGCCTAGCCTCTTTAGCTAAATAGGCTTATAAAAAGGCATAGGCCTTTTCTATTTAAGAAAAAGCCTGGCATGGTCTGGGCCTATGTAGGCTAGGCCGTAGGCCCCTGTTTGTTGGTCTGGCCTATTCCCACCCCTACTTATGATGTCATTTGCAATAAATTGAACAAACCTCTAGGTCTAAATGTGAGATATCTATTTATATGTTTTAATATGCACCTAGTTGTCATCTCATATTTAATTACAGATATGTTTTCAAGATCTAATGTATCTCTGAAAATTAAATGTACAAATTATATAATACCTTGATATGTGAGACGTGTCTATCTATGTCATTATAAAAAAAATTGCAAATACTTGTGATAATAATCTTATGTTGGTATGTTTCATCTTTATTATTTTTTGACTACTCACCATTCATTATTTTTAGGTGTGTTTGAGAAATTTATTTTTTAAGCTGGTAGTTGGTTATTCTAACACTTGTGTGATGTTCAACAAGCATAAAGGTGCAAATATAATAAACGACTTATTACTCATTGTTATGTTGAGATAAACTCTTAACTAAATGAAATTTATTTTTTAATGTTACCAACGCATAATCTAATTATTATATAAAAATTATAAAATAAATGTGAATCAGAGTGGAGCAGCGGAAGCGTGGTGGGCCCATAACCCACAGGTCCCTGGATCGAAACCAGGCTCTGATAGAATTTTTATATATTTTGGTTTTTATTCCAAAAAACATGTTACAAATCAAAATAGTGAATGCAATGTGGTTAGAATTTTCTATTTGTGACTAAAATATAGAAATATAATCAAAATGGGAGGCATGATATTTTTGAATTTAAAATTATAATACTTATCAAATGTTGATATTTAATTTATTATTAGCATCTTAAATTATATTATTTTTTTATTAATATTATTCTCTTATTTAAATTTATCTTTTTATTTACCATAAAAATTGAAGCATTCATAATTTTATTAAAATAATAACGCAAAATTTTAAAACTAATTTTAAGAATTTATTAATAAAAATATCTAAAAGTCAAATCTAAAGTATTTTGAGGCTATGTATATAACTTGTGTGTTGCACTTGTTTTATTATAATATATTCATATGTATTTTTTTCGTCCATTGAGAAAATAAAATAATTATTTTAAGAATATTCATAATTTTAGTAAATTATAAATTTACTCATAAATATATGAATTTCATGTTGTTTCATGTTATTTGCTTCTTTGTTTATTTGCTAAGAATCTTCAAATAGTTTAATATTATCAATTTATCCAAGCAACATTGAAAAGCACTTAAAAGAAAATCTCATGTTTTCTGTCAATCAAATATTTCATTTCTTAATCATTTAAATTTTATACAATTTTTAATAATTTGCTACTTTTTAGATTAAAATTATCATCATTTGTATAAAATTTTATAATTTAAATTTTAGAAAAACTACTTAAAGTATTTTTAAGAAACGAAAGTCTACCATATCAAACAAAAGAATAAAGGAAAAAGAAAAGAAGAGAGAAAAAAATGAAAAGATTGATTTACCATTATTATAATTTAAACCACTTATTTGTAACTCCTTTTACCTTTAACATATTTTATAAAGAATATCGCACATCTCTTTAATATTCCTGCATATAAAAGCACATACTTCTTTATTCTTAATAAAATAGTGTTGTATAGAGTGATGGATGGAAGAACTCAGTAAGATTCATAGAAAATCTGAGAGATGACTACTCCTATAATTGTAAGTAAGATACTTCCGCACCAAGTGTATGATATCTTATTGGAGTAGTGCAGAGGAAGTCAGACATCAGGTGTGTGCCCAAGAAGTGTGATAAAAGTCTAGCTTAAGAGACTTAGTTATAAGTCTTGTGGGATGGCTTGATGGAAGTCTCTCCAGGGAAGTCCAACACCTCGATTGAGGAAATTATAGTTTCATTAGCCAGGTTACATAGGACATCACCTAAAGGGCTTAGATTTTCCAAGATAATTAAACTCTCAAGGAAATTAAAGTTTCCTCATACATGACCTAACAATGTAAACTCTCTTTAAAAACAGGATTACAAGCCTAATAGGTATAACACGTCACACGTATCATCTAAATATTTAGGACCTAGGGATACTCGGGATGGAAGAACTCAGTAAGATTCATGGAAAATCTGAGAGATGATTACTCCTATAATTGTAAGTAAGATACTTCCGCAACAAGTGTATGATATCTTATTGGAGTAGTGCAGAGGAAGTCAGACATCAGGTGTGTGCCCAAGAAGTGTGATAAAAGTCTAGCTTAAGAGACTTAGTTATAAGTCTTGTGGGATGGCTTGATGGCAGTCTCTCTCGGGAGGTCTAACACCTCTATTGAGGAAATTATAGTTTCATTAGCCAGGTTACATAGGACATCACCTAAAGGGCTTAGATTTTCCAAGATAATTAAACTCTCAAGGAAATTATAGTTTCCTCATACATGACCTAACAATGTAAACTCTCTTTAAAAACAAAATTACAAACCTAATAGGCATAACACGTCACATGTATCATCTAAATATTTAGGACCTCGGGATACTCGCTTGCACCATGGTCTAATATCTCTTCATCCTCTATCGAAAGACTCGTCGTGCTTGAGGGATTATGTAATGTTATATTTGTAATGGAACTAACTAGGGCGATGACCATAAGTGGCCCTCAAAGAAAGGCGGCGATCATATGTCACCCTCAAGATGGTACCTTCCCGCCCCCAATACTTCCCTTTGTCCATTCATAAAATAATCAAAATAAGATGTTTCTTAGGTAGAGAGAAATCAAGATTAGTAACTGACCCACATCCCCTTGGAAATATGGAATCAACGGTCGACCCTTAACTAAGTGGGGGGTGACAATCCGTAAAAAGCCCTATGCACAAAGCCTCTATAAATACCTCTCCCCCAACTGGAGAAAGGATATATCCAAACCCATACACTTATAACTAAGCACCTCACTCATATACAGAGCCTCCCACCTACCGTGAGCAGACCCTTTAAACTACCATAAACACCACCTTATACGGCTTCTGGATGCCGTGGGCAGTCCCTAACCACCATTATTTGTTATAAACCTTGCAGGGGCAACGTGTACACTCGTACTTTTTTACCAGTACTCAAGTAATATATCAATGGTTCTAGATTACAAGCATTGTACTCAGTAGTCTACTCACAACAGATGTCAGAAGGAACCATTAAACCAAGACTACATGAAATTACAATACGACCTACTAAAAATAAGAACAAGATTTAAAATTTAATAAACAAATGAATTATTTATATCAAAAGTTAAGGTAAGAAACCCTAGAGTTTTCATTACAACGGGGTACATATTCAAACTCGAGATATTGTTATTAATATTAAACATTTACGCCATTTCACATTAAAGTGTATGAAGTCACTTGTTTAACAAGGTGTTTGTGAGTCATATGTTTATGCGGGACTTCTGTGTCACTGCATCATAATGAATACATGTGTCATGTTTGAATGATAATAGAAAGTTAGTTGTGCAACTTATGATTTGGGGTGGAAATAGGCTGGGCCGAGCTATGCTTTACCAAGCTTGAGCCTGGCCTACTAAAAAATTCAAAGCTTAAGCCTGGCCTGTAGCCTATTATAGGCTTATTTTTATGCCTGAGCCTGGGCTTTTTGAATGCCTGATTGGCTTACTAGCCTATTTAAAAGGCTGCTTCATATGAACATTTGCAAATAAGAAATTCAACTAATGTTAAATAGACTAACAAATTAAAAGATCAATGAGACTAAATGTTTGTTTTTATTTTCTCATTCAAGTTTACCTATTCACATAAGTTTAGTGATATTATATATTGGAGAGGACGTATGAAAAAAACTTATGACAATAACTTATAACATTGTTTATAATGTTTTTTCAACATATTTTCATAAGTTCTTCAAAATAACTAAGCTTTATTTTTGTATTTTAATTCAAACTACAAAATACAATATAATAATAATAAATTTATTGAGGTTTTTTTAAATAGGCCGGCCTGATAGGCTTAAAAGTCTTTTCTTACGGCTTGTGGCCTAGCCTCTTTAGCTAAATAGGCTTATAAAAAGGCTTAGGCCTTTTCTATTTAAGAAAAAGCCTGGCATGGTCTGGGCCTATGTAGGCTAGGCCGTAGGCCCCTGTTTGTTGGTATGGCCTATTCCCACCCCTACTTATGATGTCATTTGCAATAAATTGAACAAACCTCTAGGTCTAAATGTGAGAGATCTATTTATATGTTTTAATATGCACCTAGTTGTCATCTCATTTTTAATTACAGATATGTTTTCAAGATCTAATGTATCTCTGAAAATTAAATGTACAAATTATATAATACCTTGATATGTGAGACGTGTCTATCTATGTCATTATAAAAAAAATTGCAAATACTTGTGATAATAATCTTATGTAGGTATGTTTCATCTTTATTATTTTTTGACTACTCACCATTCATTATTTTTAGGTGTGTTTGAGAAATTTATTTTTTAAGCTAGTAGTTGGTTATTCTAACACTTGTGTGATGTTCAACAAGCATAAAGGTGCAAATATAATAAACGACTTATTACTCATTGTTATGTTGAGATAAACTCTTAACTAAATGAAATTTATTTTTTAATGTTACCAACACATAATCTAATTATTATATAAAAATTATAAAATAAATGTGAATCAGAGTGGCGCAGCGGAAGCGTGGTGGGCCCATAACTCACAGGTCCCTGGATCGAAACCAGGCTCTGATAGAATTTTTATATATTTTGGTTTTTATTCCAAAAAACATGTTACAAATCAAAATAGTGAATGCAATGTGGTTAGAATTTTCTATTTGTGACTAAAATATAGAAATATAATCAAAATGGGAGGCATGATATTTTTGAATTTAAAATTATAATACTTATCAAATGTTGATATTTAATTTATTATTAGCATCTTAAATTATATTATTTTTTTATTAATATTATTCTCTTATTTAAATTTATCTTTTTATTTACCATAAAAATTGAAGCATTCATAATTTTATTAAAATAATAACGCAAAATTTTAAAACTAATTTTAAGAATTTATTAATAAAAATATCTAAAAGTCAAATCTAAAGTATTTTGAGGCTATGTATATAACTTGTGTGTTGCACTTGTTTTATTATAATATATTCATATGTATTTTTTTCGTCCATTGAGAAAATAAAATAATTATTTTAAGAATATTCATAATTTTAGTAAATTATAATTTTACTCATAAATATATGAATTTCATGTTGTTTCATGTTATTTGCTTCTTTGTTTATTTGCTAAGAATATTCAAATAGTTTAATATTATCAATTTATCCAAGCAACATTGAAAAGCACTTAAAAGAAAATCTCAAGTTTTCTGTCAATCAAATATTTCATTTCTTAATCATTTAAATTTTATACAATTTTTAATAATTTGCTACTTTTTAGATTAAAATTATCATCATTTGTATAAAATTTTATAATTTAAATTTTAGAAAAACTACTTAAAGTACTTTTAAGAAACGAAAGTCTACCATATCAAACAAAAGAATAAAGGAAAAAGAAAAGAAGAGAGAAAAAAATGAAAAGATTGATTTACCATTATTATAATTTAAACCACTTATTTGTAACTCCTTTTACCTTTAACATATTTCATAAAGAATATCGCACATCTCTTTAATATTCCTGCGTATAAAAGCACATACATCTTTATTCTTAATAAAATAGTGTTATATAGAGTGATGGATGGAAGAACTCAGTAGGATTCATAGAAAATCTGAGAGATGATTATTCCTATAATTGTAAGTAACATACTTCCGCACCAACTGTATGATATTTTATTAGAGTAGTGTAGAGGAAGTCAAACATCAGTTGTGTGCCCAAGAAGTGTGATAAAAGTCTAGCTTAAGAGACTTAGTTATAAGTCTTGTGGGATGGCTTGATGGAAGTCTCTCCCGGGAGGTCCAACACCTCGATTGAGGAAATTATAGTTTCATTAGCCAGGTTACATAGGACATCACCTAAAGGGCTTAGATTTTCCAAGATAATTAAACTCTCAAGGAAATTATAGTTTCCTCATACATGACCTAACAATGTAAACTCTCTTTAAAAACAGAATTACAAGCCTAATAGGCATAACACGTCACACGTATCATCTAATTATTTAGGACCTAGGGATACTCGGGATGGAAGAACTCAGCAAGATTCATGGAAAATCTGAGAGATGATTACTCCTATAATTGTAAGTAAGATACTTCCGCAACAAGTGTATGATATCTTATTGGAGTAGTGCAGAGGAAGTCAGACATCAGGTGTGTGCCCAAGAAGTGTGAAAAAGTCTAGCTTAAGAGACTTAGTTATAAGTCTTGTGGGATGGATTGATGGAATTCTCTCTCGGGAGGTCTAACACCTCGATTGAGGAAATTATAGTTTCATTAGCCAGGTTACATAGGACATCACCTAAAGGGCTTAGATTTTCCAAGATAATTAAATTCTCAAGGAAATTATAGTTTCCTTATACATGACATAACAATGTAAACTCTCTTTAAAAACAGAATTACAAGCCTAATAGGCATAACACGTCACACGTATCATCTAAATATTTAGGACCTCGGGATACTCATTTGCACCATGGTCTAAAATCACTTCATCCTCTATCGAAAGACTCGTGCTTGAGGGATTATGTAATGTTATATTTGTAATGGAACTGACTAGGGCGATGACCATAAGTGGCCCTCAAAGAAAGGCGGCGATCATATGTCACCCTCAAGATGGTACGTTCCCGCCCTCCAATACTTCCCTTTGTCAATTCATAAAAAATTCAAAATAAGATGTTTCTTAGGTAGAGAGAAATCAAGATTAGTAACTGACCCACATCCACTTGGAAATATGGAATCAACGGTCGACCCTTGACCAAGTGGGGGGTGACAATCCGTAAAAAGCCCTATGCACAAAGCCTCTATAAATACCTCTCCCCTAACTGGAGAAAGGATATATCCAAACCCATACACTTATACCTAAGCACCCCACTCATATACAGAGCCTCCCACCTCCCATGAGCAGGCCCTTTAAACGACCATAAACACCACCTTATACGGCTTCTAGATGCCATGGGTAATCCCTAACCACCATTATTTGTTATAAACCTTGCAGGGGCAACGTGCACACTTGTACTTTTTGACCAGTACTCAAGTATTGTATCAATGGTACTAGCTTACAAGCATTGCACTCAGTAGTCTACTCACAACAGATGTCAGAAGGAACCATTACACCCAGACTACATGAAATTACAATACGACCTACTAAAAATAAGAACAAGATTTAAAATTTAATAAACAAATGAATGATTTATATCAAAAGTTAAGGTAAGAAACCCATTGTACCCCAAATTTTACCCTTAGATCCATTGATCTCTTGCATGTCATTTTAGGCCAATCATGTTGCATAGCTAACCCTTTTATCAGGTTTCTGTTTGTGTTTGTTTTTTTTATCAGGTGCTATCTTAAGGAGATTCAAGAGATTGATAATCAAGATTTTGGATGGAGCATTGAATCAAGCAATTCTCTCATTTCAAGAGATGTCTCCATAACCCTAACCATGATCCTCTCCATAACCAAATTTCTACCCACCTTGTCTACCCTCAATTGTCACCTTTAATTTCTAAACCTATTTCAATTTTAACCAATTTTATCCAATTTGTCAATTTTATTTCTCCTAAACCATATCTATAACCCTAATCAATTGCCAAATCCACCATTATTATTTTGTTTTCCTAATCATTTTCTTTTATAACAAAAGATAAAAAACCATTGCTAATTTTTAAGCCCACATGATTGGCCCAACGTACAAAATGTATTGCAACTACATTGGATTTAAATTTCATTGCCAAGAACCAATAAGGATCAAGCATTGTTGTGTTGACTTTTCAACTCAAATTTCCAACCAATGAGGGAGTGGCGCGTGGACACTAAGGAAACCAAAACAACCAAAATTGTTCCTTCTCCTTCGTCGTGTGTGCGAAATTCAGATTGAGAGAAGAAATTCAAAACATGAGCATTCAAAATCATTTCAACCACAATCCTTGGCGCGCTATTTGTTCAATTTGAATTCTCCAAGACCATTCCCGTTTCAGCTTTCAAGGTTTGGCTCAATAAAAGTGGTTCTGAGGATTTGCCAGTTTCAGCATTCAACCTGTCCTCGTCTGCGAACCTCTTCACACCATCCCTAACCTTTGCCTCATTCGATACCCCTCCCAATGACATCAAGTGAAGAGCTCTGAAGCAATACGTGAAGTTGTGAATTGACCCTGCAATTCTGAGATTTTGCACAGCATGAACAGCGTAATTGTCTCCAAGATATGGACCAACATTTGAATTTCAAAAAGAGACGTTGTGACTAATTTCTACTCAGCACTCCACATGTTTGATGTTTGGACTCACTCAACCCTTGGGTTCAGCCTATAAAAGGGACTCGCTTCTACATATCTACACACCAACAACTTCTCAAAAACACTAAAATATCCTCTAAAGTTCCATAAGTTTCGAGCAAGCAAGTGGAAAGGTGATCTTGGAGGGCTTTGGAAAGGAAACAATCAGTGCATTTGAAGACAGTGGACATTACTCCACTTGGTATCATTTTCTGTCCCTCTTGTTTAAATATGCTCATTTAGTGTCATTATGTCATATGCATCCTGCTATTATTCTACATGTGTATCCTGCTAATACATGCCTCGGTATGTTGTTTATATGCTCATAAGTTGTAGATTGGATGAATCTATCTATCACTCTTGTTGGTGGTTAATATTTGATGGATGTTGTTAAGTTATCTTCTCTAATTTAGTATTGTTTTTCTTTTTTGTATGTATGATCATTTTGTATGACCAAACTCATGGCCACGATTTGTATCCAAGCAACCTAGGTATTACTTGCTTTTGTCATAGAGGTTTGCTTTGTGATGTCCTAGTACTTATTTACATTCTGATATGCATTGGTTGTCCTTGGTTTGACTTTTCTTTTCTTGACTCGTGTGTTCAAGTGGTGAGTTGCTAAAAATACTTGACTGATTATGCTGGTGTTTTTAAGATGATTGCTTTTGGTTTAAGTCTTCATACCAACCCTATATTAGTACATTCCACTACTTTCTGGAAATTCGTGTGTTGTATGCCCAAGAGTTGATAACATCTAACTGATGAATATATATGTTAAAGATGCATTTGTTTGTTGATAAGTGTCTTTCCAAACATGTCTACCTTTATCCCATCAATTTTTGTTACATGTGTATGCAATTTGTGTTAAGGCTGCCTCTATTGATCTATGTTGGATTTGTAACTTAGAACTCAGGATGTTGTATGCTCTATTGTGTTTTAACTTGTCTTGTCCATATGCCTTATCATCAACATGCTATTACATCAACATGCTATTAGTTTGGTACTTAACTTGTGTGTAAATGTCAAACATGATTTGTGTTTCCTGCCTTGTCTAACCTGGATTGTTAAGTTTTTTGAAGTATTTGCTTTGTTGCCATCTTAAAACTGTGTATTTTGTCTACTCAAATTAGAACCAGTCCTTAATACATGTTTTATGTTTGCCCTCACATCCACTACATGTTAGCACAACCAAAGTTTGTCTTACTATGCTCTACCACTGCCTATACTTGAGTAAACTTGTTACAATCATGACTTATCCTTAAAACCTAATCCATATATGTGTGATAGTGTGCTTGCTTGATGTTTCCTAACTTGGTTTCCACCAAGTCCCATGCTTTTGTCTGTGTTAATTGATATTTTTGATTGAATTTGAATGTGGCTGCTATGCTATTTTGTAACATGCCCTATTCTTGAACACATGTGAGAATTTTAACCACCATATTGCTTGTGTGCTTATCACTTTAACATGACTGATTTTCTTTTCCTTTATCAACATGATAATGTAGTTTCTTGAGTATCTGTTGTTTATGCCTAGGTTGCTTCTTGATTTAGATGAAATTATGTGTGCAACTGTGTTTAGACTCTTGCTTCATCACAGTACCATGTTCCTAAAATACTATGGACCTAAGTGAGCTTGTCTTGATATTGTATTTGACTTAGTCTGCCCTTAATCTATCTTGATGCATGAATCATTCCTATGCTTGCTCTTTGACACTATGTGACTTTATGTTTGAATGGTCTTCTTTAATAGGTATTTAAGTTGTATTGAACCAGCTCATTTGTCTTTGTATATGGAACTGTAATCAGATCATGCTGAATTTTTGTGATATTCATTGTTGTTTAGTATGTGGGTGTATGTACCAAGCTGTCAGTAGGGTTTTAGTCTCCATTTCATTGACTGCCTATGTTTGGGCTTGCTAACTCACCTTGCTCCTACATTGATCTTTTAGTTTACAATAAACTGATGTTTAGCCCATGCTTGAATATTTTGGATCCCATGATTTATAGGTAGTGTATCAGTTGTGTCTGAGTGTTATCTTTGCATAAGATGCCATTTAAATATGTTGTATGTTAGCTCACTGCTTTGTAATGTCATGATTAAACATGCTGCTGACTACTTGTGTTCTTCTTGTTCCTTGCTTTAATCATAGGAGTTTGAATATGTTCTTATATTGATCTGACCTATCTTTGACATGTTTTGAGCTACTATTTGAACCTTGGAGGATATCTTTGAAACTGGTTGCATTATGCCCTAGCATATCCTTTGTTTGCTTGCATTTTAAACTTATCAATCGTGTGATTCAAACCTTAATCAGCTCTGCTACCTTTCATTTCTTCAAAGCATGCTTAAGTCTTGAGATTACTTTGATATACATGAACTGAACTTGCCATGCTGTTATAGGTTCCTTAATTTTCATGTGTTTTGATTCAAAATATGTTCTTACATGATTTTCAATTGAGTATTGCACACTTACTGTTTGCTTGCTGCCACTGTTGTAAGAATTTATCACTCTACACCTTCAAAGATTCCCTACTCTTTAATGTTTGCTTGATATCCTATATGTGTGGCTGTTTATTACATTCAATGTGTTGGATATCTTGCTGCTATGTTTGTGTGAATTCATTGCTTAGACATCCAATCATTCTTACTTTGTGAGTTTATGTGTTGAGCCTTTGATTGATTTTTCAATATGCGTGGAATTTCATTACTCCACTTGATTACATGCTTTCTGTTCCATTTGACTTGACATTGGTTGCTGATGAATGGCTTAGCATGGAAATCACTATCGTGAGTGGTTTGATGTTGGTTGGTTTGAGTGGTTCATTTGAAATAGGTGCGCAAGGAAAGCTTATATATTTATTGAAGTAAATATAATACTGGATGTAACAGCCACCCCAGTGGCAAGCACACACAATCACACGCCTTGCCTACCTCTAGGACTGGGGTTCGAATCCCCCTCGCCCCAGTCCTTTTGTTTTTTTTTATTTCTCGCTTCCTTTAATATATGTATGTGTGTTTTCATTCTATGTTCAACATGCGCGCCTTGGTCTGATGGATTGAGTTTTATGCTGAAAGCAAGTAGACCTGGGTTCAATCCCTAGGAGTACCATTTCCTTAATTTTTATCCCTTGTTTGTTTTCTTATTTTCAAGTTTATATCTCAATTTTCAAAATACCATAACTTGTTCATTTTACATCTTTTTCTCTCCATTCTTTTTGCTATATTCTTCTAATTGAATTTACTTTCTAAATATAAAAAGAAGTTGATAAAAATATTTAATCTTGAGACCTTTATTCATGATAAGATTAGAAATATTTATTAGGGTTTTTTATTGCACTTCCTTATTCATCTTGCCATGTTTCCTCCATTTATCATGCTTGATCTTTGTCCAATATGTATGTTTCTAACTTTGCATTGACATCATAATTTTGTTTCATCTCATATCTTATTCACGTCTTTTACATCATCATATTTGAATTATAACTTGTTATCTTTTAGTAATCTCTACAACTGTTATCTTTCCCCCCATTCCAAAGGGAGACCTTCCTAAAATTGACTCTTGAAGTCACTAAACAACCACCCTACATTATCCTTCTAGGTTTACCCTTGTTTCATGGCCTCATGAGAGCCAATAAAATCATAACTTAGAAGTAGGTTAGAGTTTCTGAACTCTATGTGATTCTCATCATCATGAGAACTCACTTCTCCCCTATAACTTAGATTTAGAGAGTTATCGTGAACTCTAAAATGAGCTCATACTCATTTCCCCTTGGAACTTTGCCCATAGTCAATGGTTCCTATCCTTCACCCTTAGATTGGTGAACTACGGATACTCTGATTCCACTCACGTAAGGATACGTAGGCGCAAAGTGCGATGCTTTGTCGAGTATACTTAGATATTAACCCCTAGGGTTTCAACCTCTAGCATAGCACCCTTAGCAAACGAGTAAGATATAACAAGTTAAAACAAGAGGTTCCTGTAGAGTACTACAAATGTTTAGGATGCTAATACCTTCCCTAGGCGTAACCAACCCCCAAACCTTAGATCTCCCCCCCTTTAGGTTTTTCTCGATCTTGAACCTTTCCTTTGGATAAATCAAAGTCGGTTGTGAATTCAAAGATGTGTGATTCAAGTTAATTAATAGCTTGATATCCGATTCTCACCGCAACAGAAATGGCGACTTCACTGGGGAGTTATGTATTCTTGTTTTTTAGGGTTAAGCCCACCTTGTTTTTGTTTGTTTTACTTATGCTTGTTTTCTATATTTGTGTATATCTGTTTGATTGCCTGTATATATGATGTGCTTGAGTTTTGTTTGTTGGCTTGGTTCTCGAGTGGTGAGATAAATCCTAACCCGGATTTGAGTGCACTTAGGATAGGACGATGGTATATTCAAGGAGGCTTTGAGGGAGTCGAATCCTGAAAAAGTTAAATTGAGACACCATCACTCAGTTGAGGCCCTCTTGAGAGTCTAGTCATGTTGAACAAATCTATTCGTGAAAACGTGCTACTCTCGACCTAGGAGCCCTTGATATTGAGAACCGTAGTTACCATACCCCACTTAAGCCTTTTAGGATGTAGTGCGGTGACCATGATGGAGTCTATTTCTAAATTGGTTGTCACGCGATACTACACTCAGACGAGATTCTCTTGAGAATTTTATTGATTACCAAGTCATCTGGGAAATCGTTAAAATCCGAAAGATGGGTTGTCGACTCTAGGAACTTCTTAGAATCCCGTTCAGCAGGTGAAAACCAATAGAACATACCAATGGGAAGGGTGAACCTTGGCTCCATGCTCAACCTATTCCCCTTTGCTTGTGTTTTGTGTGCTTTGTGTGTGCTTTGCATTCATACATCATAAGCATTCATGCTGCATCTGTTTCATGGAACTCATATTTCTTTTCTTATATCAGAGGGATATCATGGATAGTTCAAGAAGAAACACCATCAAATACACTTTCAAGAGTCCCAAATTGGATGACCTAAGGAAATTGGAAGATTTGCCAACAGACCCTGAAGGATTCATAAACAGATATGGGAAGTTGTGGGTTTTGTTGAAGAAGACCATTGATGAAGGACTCCTCTCAACTCTGCTTCAGTTTTATGATCCAAAGTATCACTGCTTCATGTTTCCTGACTATCAACTCTTACCCACCCTTGAGGAATACTCTCAGATAATGGGTTTGCCTATCAAAGATGAGTCCCCATTTCCTATCTTCGAGAAGGATCCTAAAGAAGACGAAATAGCCAAGAAAACTCATCTGGAATTAGTTGACATCAAAAGCAATTTAACTTCTAAGGGAGGAATTTTTGTGTTAACTGCTAAGTTCTTGCTTGAAAAAGCTCGTTACTTTGCTAAACACTCTAACCGGGATGCCTTTGAAGCTGTTTTTGCATTGCTCATCTATGGACTTTTCTTTTTTTCGAACATTGACAACTTTGTGGATCTAAATGCAATCAAAATATTCTTGAAACAGAATCCAGTACCTACCCTGCTTGCCGAAGCTTATCACTCAGTCCATACAAGAAACAGGAATGGACAGATTACTTGATGTGTCCTCGTGTTGTATAGATGGTTTATTTCGCATCTACCGAAGGCAGGTGCATTCTGGGATTCCGAGAAAGGATGGTGGTCTCAGAAGATTATGGCACTCTCCCATGCAGATATTGATTGGTATAATAGGGTGTATGATGGAATCTTGATTATAGATAGTTGTGGTAACTATGGCAATGCGCCTCTTCTTGGCATTAAAGGAGGTATCAGCTACAACCCTGTATTAGCACGACGTCAATTAGGGTATCCTTTGGAAGATAAACCTCTCAATGTTCATGTGGAAGATATCTATTTTGAAGCATATGACAAGAACGAAGACCAGAAGAAGCTGATCTTGAATGCTTGGGGCAGCAAGCGCAAAAGAGGAAGAAGTTCTTTGGGGAGACCTAACTGTGTGTCCTTGGAGCCCTACCTCCAATGGGTCAGAAGAAGATCTATAGAGTTAAAGATGCCTTATAAGAGGCAAGAACCAATTTCTTTGAAGAAGGAGCCTGTTTTATACTTCATGTCAAAATAAGAAGAGATGGAGATTTCTTTAAGACAAGCCCAAAGGTCAGAAGAAACCTGGAAGCTCAAGTATCAAGTGGTCATTGAAGAAAACCTAGAACTCCAGAAGCAGCTATATATCAAGGATGAAGAGTTACTTTCATGCAAGAAGAGAAAGGCCATGGAAGATCCAAGTTCCTCTAACACCCAGCCTCCTGCTTGGAAATCCATTCTTGACAACCTCGTCGCAGAAAGGGATCAGATGGAGAAAGAAATCAGAAGAATCAACACAAGGGTTTTAGGAGAATTTCCTTAGGACTTTCTAGCTTTCATTTAGCTTCATGTTTAGGGCTTTTGAAAGTGTATCAACTCTTGTAATTCACCTTTTATTTAATGAAATTGAGGTCTTTTTGATATCTCTTGATATTTTCCGAGCATCTGGATTCCATGAAACTTTGCATTGCATTTTGCATTCCTGCTAAACTATCAAGATATTAATTTTGTTTTGCAGATTTTGTAGAAATGGATGCTACGGGGAAAAGAGTTTGGCCTTATTTCTTTGAACTACCAGAGGTGGAGCGTTTGTTGTGGTTAGGAGAGATGGTTGAAGACAAGTCAGCCTTCGCTGATAGATATGGGTGTGTCATTCCACTGATGAAGACACCAGTGACTGTAGGGCCCCTTGAAGTTTTGGTCCAGTTGTATCATCCTGCGTACTGCTGTTTCATATTCCCTGAATTCCAGT
The DNA here is from genome assembly GCA_022829125.1 of Lathyrus tuberosus. Classification (NCBI taxonomy): domain Eukaryota; kingdom Viridiplantae; phylum Streptophyta; class Magnoliopsida; order Fabales; family Fabaceae; genus Lathyrus; species Lathyrus tuberosus. Next base: position 8,629,612 of record JALAZF010000103.1, read on the forward strand.
TGGTGCCAACCCTAGAGGAGTTCTCAGCCATGATAGGGATTCCAGTCAGAGAAGCTCCCATCTTTTCTGGGATTAAAGAAATGCCTTCCGCCAGAGACATCGCCAGAGTAACCAGAATCAGACTATCTGACATCCAGGCTAACCTGACTAACAAAGGAGGAAAGCGTGGACTGCCTGATCAGTTCTTGATGGAAAAGGCTCTGTACTTCAAAAACAGAGGAAGTGGGGCTTTGTTTGAGTCAACCCTAGCTCTGATGATATATGGTTTGTTTCTTTTCCCAAATGCCAAGGCTTTGTGGATACCCAAGCCATTCAGCTTTTTACAGTCAACAATCTGGTCCCGACACTGCTAGCTGATGTTTACCATTCCATACAGACCAGATACACAAAAGGTTGTGGACCAATTGTTTGTTGCGTAGCCCTCTTTTACAAGTGGTTCATTTCTTATCTGCCAAAGACTCTGACTTTCTGGGAGGTCGAAGACTGTAAGATTTGGTCCAAAAAGCTGATGGAATTGAAGCATACCGACATCGAATGGTATGATTCAACTGAAGAAGGAATTATCATAATCCATAGCTGTGGGGATTGCCCCAATGTGCCTCTCATGGGAAGAAACGGTTGTATCAATTACAACCATGTCCTTGCACGCCGCCAGTTGGGTCATCTGAAGGAGGGAATTCCATACGACGAGGATATGCAAATGATGTTTTATGATGAAAGAGGAGGTTTTGAAATGAAGATGCGTTTGGAGTGCGCTTGGCGCCAGATTAACAGACAATTATGGAAAGCTGAATGCCCAGTCACAGAGGCTCACTTGCAATGGTCTCGTGATATAGCTCGTGTAATGATGAAGCCACATCCTCACCATGAGTCACCTACCAAGACAAAGCAGAAGATGGTGGAAGAGTTAGGAGAATTGGTTCTTGCAAGAGAGGAGACAAAAGAACGTATCAGCAAATTGATGAGAATGATTAATGGAGGAGAAGGATCATCAACCAGTGGATTCAATCCTTAGTATTACTGTTGTTGTTTCTTTTGTTGTTAATGTTCCCTTTCGTTTTGATGTATTTCTATTTATGAACTTGGAGTATGAGGACACACTGCTCCTGATGTAATGCTCACTAGAGTCTTGAATGAAGAAGTTTATTTTGTCAAAGAATCTATCGTCTATATTATTTGCAAAATTTCTTTGGTTTCTTGATAGTTTAGCCTGCATTTGCATTTGCATTTGCATCCTCATTTGCATTCTCATGTGCATTTCTTTCCTAGTCTTTGTCTTATGTCACCGTGTTCTCTCCAGAATCATCACACTGAATCCCAGACACAACTACAACACTCGAGCCCAAGGTCGATTCAGAATGTCAGAGATATACGGAGAAATGGACATAGTCAACAATGAATTGCATGAGATACGAGGAGGAATGGGACAAATCCTCGAGGCTATTAATGTTATGAAAGCAAAGATGGACACCCAGGCTACAGTGGTCTCTGAAATCGTCACTACAACGGTAGAACCTCCTACCATCCCTGTCATGAATCCTACTTTGGGCATGCCAGAAGATTTTATCCGTGCTACAGTTCCTTTGACAATGCAGCAAGCAGTTCCTTTTGTTAATGAGACTCTTCAAGCTATTCCTACTTATGCTCCACCAGCAGTACAAACGCAAGTACATCCGGTTTTCCAAAACCACCAGCCCTACGACTATGTTGATGTATCAGAAAAAGGAGATGATATACACGAGAAATTGAGAGAAAGTGTTGAGACAATGCAGAGAAAGATGAAGGCAATGGAGCTGAGTAATGCATTCAGTACTGACATTAAAGACATGTGTTTGGTTTCAGATTTGGTAATTCCACCCAAGTTCAAGTTACCAAGTTTTGAGTTGTACTCAGGGGCCACGTGTCCCAAATCCCATTTGATTATGTACTACCGAAGAATGGTCGTGCACGTACGCAATGACAAGCTGATGATCCATTGTTTTCAAGACAGTTTGAAGGGGGCTGCTGCTAAGTGGTATTTGAGTCTAGACCAGTCCCAGATCCGTTATTTCCAGGATGTAACTGATGCTTTTGTAAAACACTACAAGTATAATATGGATTTAGCCCCTGACCGTAGGCAGTTGTTGAGTATGGCCCAGAAAGGTACTGAGACCTTCAAAGAATATGCACAACGATGGAGGGAGACTGCTTCTCAGGTTGAACCACCTTTGACCGAGAAAAAGTTAGCTGATTGGTTTGTAGACACAGTGAAGCCTGAATTTTATGAGAGAATGATCAGCAGTGTCAGTTCCAATTTCGCTGATATTGTCGCAATTGGCGTGAAGGTAGAGGTAGGATTAAAGAGTGGAAAAGTAATCAGTTCTCCGAGCAGTTCAACTGGCGTCAGTATTAAGAAGTCCCCTAGTCATTCTCATAAGAAGAAGGAAGGAGAAACTAATGCCATCATGGCAGGAAAGACCCAGAGCCCTCGATGGAAGCAACCAATGTATCAGCAACAGCAGAGACCAAACTTCTCTCAGCATCCAATCTACCAGATGCAGTATGCTCAACAACCTTACGTAGTTGCTGTTACACCTACTTTCAATCACCAAGCTGCGTAGCAGGCACCAGCATATCAACAGACAGCTTATCAGCAATGGCCTAAAAACCAGAATTATCAGCAACCAAGACCACATGCTCCACAGCAGAATTCTCCCCACAAGAGGCAAGGAGGAAAGCCAGCATTTCCACCTATACCAATGTCATATACAGAGCTCTATCCTTCTTTAGTGGAGCAAGGGTTGATCGTTACTAGACCTTTGGGACCGCCGACCGAGAAATATATGCCTTTCTTCAACCTAAATGCAACTTGTGCTTTTCATCAAGGAGGCGCTGGTCACGACTTGGAAGGTTGTTTAGCGTTGAAGAATGTGGTGAAGGTTTTGATGGAGAAGAATGTTCTTTCATTTGCTGATAATCAACCGAATGTGAAAAACAATCCTTTGCCTACCCATGGGACCACTAATGCCATAGAAGATGAGAAGGATGAAGTTTTAGTCTTGGATGCAACAAAGATCAAAACTCCTATCAAAGCTTTTCATGCTAAGCTGTTCAAAGCTGGGCTAGTTAAAGTTTGCCATGATGACTACGAAGAATGTAATGTCAGTATCAAGGGCTGCCGTTTAGTCCAAGATGATGTTCAGTATCTGATCAATGAAGGGTTCCTACAAGTGTTCAGCAAAGAAATGGAAAACAAAGTTGCAGCAATTGAGCCTGTATTTAACCTACCAAACCCAAAAGGGCAGGTATCCGGGTCCAACACATCCAAATCTGGGTCTGTAGTTCCTGTGTTTAATAAACCAGTACCAATTTTCAATAATCCTGGAACGATTGATGCTTCCACCATTAATCACTCTAAGTAATGTGACATCAGACAACCTGTCCCATTTAGGTTCCGAGGGACCAAGGCCGTGCCATAGGTCTATGAGAATGTCATGGGTTGTAATACCCCATATTATTTAAATGCTCAATTGGATATCAGATGAGATCAGATGAGCATCTAGGTGCTCTATCTTTGGTAAATTGGATTAACGGAATCCTCTAAGTGATTTAAGTATGGTCAATTGGGATCAATAGAACAACTGGTGAACTCTGAAGAGGCAGATTGGTGTTTATTAGTGCGAGAGAGTATTTTAAGATAACTCTAATAATTGATCAATTGGATTGAGATGATAAAATATCAATTAGAGATATTTTACCCTGTTGGAATTATATTATATAATAAGTTATATATATATATATATATATATATATATATATATATATATATATTAAGAAAAGAGAAAGAAAAAAGATAGAAAGGAAAAGAAGAAGAAAGAAGAAAAGAGGAAATGGAGAGAAAAGAGAAGAAGCTCCAGGAAGAAGAAGAGAAAGTTGGAGCATTGGATCATCATCTTCTTCAAACTCCTCTTCGGTTATCAGGTGGGTTCTAGTTAGACACTTTAAGTCTAGAAATATAGGTTTTGGACTTAGGTTAGATTTGAGAGAAAATGAAATCTATAGGGGTGGCTTTGAATTAAGAAGAAACTGGGTGTTCTTTCTACATCAGTGTTAACCGACTAACACAAGGGGGGTTAACCGATTAACATGGGCATGAAAGATGTTTTACGTTGAATTTTGAGAAGTTAACCGATTAGCTCATATGGGTAATCGATGAACATGTGTGTAAATTTTGAAATCCCTTAGGAACCATCATCTGCATTTTGTCACCTTATGTCGCTCCGGGTGGAGAGTGTTGTGTGAATGAAAGAAGGAATGGTGTTGTTGAAATGGGAACTTCTGAAAAGGTGCTGCATGATTGACCAATTGTTCAGGCGACGGGAGAGTTTGACTTTTGGGAAGTAATCTTGGGAACTGTGTTAAGTGTGGGAGAATCTTAAGTGTATTGTTACCTTTACCGTTGAGAGTCTTAAGGAAGAAGTTGGAAAATACTCACCAAGTATTGAACTTGCAAGGAATATTTCGGTGTGTAATTTTGGTGTTAGTAAGATATGAGCGGCTGGCCAGAGTTTCGTATTTGTTATCTTCCGTGAGTTCATGGTTTTGGTTTTGGACTCTGTGAGAGTGGTACCAGTTGGGTGCAGTTGTGTTTTACCAAGAGGATGAAATTTGAAGGTTATCCTTCCAAGTAAGAGCGAGAATTGGACATTCCGAAGTTAAGTATGTAATTTGGAATTATATATGGGACCGAACGATTGAGGGAAGTTGATTCAACTGAGAAGTGTGGGTGTGTTTGTGGAGTGTTATTTGTGAGTTAGTGAGTAGTATGGAAACTCACAATTTTGTTTTGAATGGTTTAAGTTTTGATAAGTGGTGACTCACATAAGGATGACGTTCCGTGATGGTGTTACATGTGAGTGATTGAGATCTCTGTTGTACCCCAAATTTTACCCTCATTTTTCTGCTAGTTGATGTTTTATTTATTGTTCTCTATTTTAACTTAATATCTATTTCAATATCTTTATCTGTCTTTATTTTAATTTATATCCAATTTTAAATTCATAAATATCTATGGTCCATATTTCTATAATCCATTTTCCATTATCAAATTATCCAAATCCATTTATCCATATCCTCTTTTCTTAACCCATTTTCTAAATCTACATTTCCAATTATCCATAATCATCCCTATTTTGACATCATCCTTTTTTATCTATTTTAATATCCAAACATATCTATTGTTCATCTTTCTAATCCATTCCTATTTTTCCAAATTCATTTCAAAACCATATTCACTCATCCTTTTTTTCTCTCATCCAATTGTCCCTTTTCTTTTTAATCCATTTTTGGTTCAATTAAATTTGATCCATGTTTTATTTATTTACTATTATTTTTTTCATTTATCCAATTCTTAACTACAAAATCTCTACAAATCATTTCAAAAACATTACCATTTCCAATGTCTAAATCGTAAGCCCGTTCCACTTTTTTTACAAAGCCCATTGTGAAAAATCCAAACAAAAATACAATTGTAGTGGCAAGTTTTTCCATCCTTTTCCAAACCGTACCAAAACAATCCCTGCATCCTGCTACCACATGAAAATGACAGCACAAAACCTTGCTCAAAACTCCTCCAGCCTGCTTGTACGAACACGCAAACCCTCTGCAGCCTGAATGACAACATACAACGGTCAAAAATTCAAAATGAATTGGAGGAACAAATTCTTTTTTTTTTGGGAAGTTAAATAGCAGAAGAGGAGGCGAGTAGGAGGGGGTGGAAGTCCCAACAACCAAACGCATAAGCTTGTTTTTCTGGGTTTTACACTTTAAAACTCAAAAACCAGAAATGAAATAGACTAAAACCAACAGCTTCGCCTTCAGCCTTCTTTTTCATAGACTCCACACCTCATCATCATCTTCAACCCTCAAACCTTCAACCTTCAAACAACCGAAAACCACATTCAATCAAATACCCAATACAACCTTCAATCCCAAAATCAAACCCAGGAAAGAATCAGAAGAAAGAGATGAAGATGGAAACGATTTTGAATGCAAACCAAATGAACCTGAGATGACGAACCTGAAATAGAACCAACACGGACATAGCTATTGAGACGAGTTAGCGAATAAGGTCGGAGAGATTTTACTATTGTTTAATTTGTTTTTTATTTTTGTTCACCGTCATCTTCACGCGATCCTCCGCGACGAAACATTTTCCGGCGACGTTCCCTCACCTTCACCCACTCCGCTTCACAACTCAAACCTCCATCCTACAATAAACCCAACTGTTGAAATCTTCAAATCACTCAAAACCTTCAACACACCACCATAAACCTCATAAGTAACCCCTGCTTCTGAAGATTGGAGCTCTCAGTTCTCGTCTTCATCGCCAAATCCAATAACATCCACCGGGCACAAAATTAAACTGTTTTCAACCCAAAAAAAAAACCAGAACAATATCACAACACTCAGTAACCATCAAAGCTTGTGTGAAGCAGAGAAGTAAGGCGGCAAGTACATTACCTGAGTTTCTTCGAGTAGGACTTTCTGGGGTAATTTCTGAACTTATTGATCTTATCCTCCATGTCTTTTGTTGTGTAAACCTTTGTAGCTTTGTTGTTTTCATTTACTGTCCTTTAATTTTCATTGCTCGGCATTTCGATTTGAACCGCCTTTAACATACCTTCGTCCGTACCTAAGAAGACATGAATCAAAACAGAAAGAGAGAGTGCGTTTGAGAGGTGCGATTGAAGATGATAAGCCGCGAGGAGAAGAAATGGAGGCATGACGGCAGAATCCAACATGCTGCCGGTGGCGTTTTGAAGTTTCGCGAGAGAGAAAACGTAGCAGAGAGTTGAGTGCAAAAGCTCAGCTAAGGGGTACGGATCCGAGGGAGAGAGAGACGGATGAGGAAATCGTGAGAGGTGTTAAGAGGAAATGCTGTGAGCGAGAATGATAAGAATGGTGGCAATCGCGTGTCTTTTCCCTTTCAGCCGTTTGTTCTTATCCTCTTTTAGAATTAGGTTTGTGTGTTTATTTGGAATCCGACGGGTCAGGTCCACGACCATGATTCGACTCGCGCCTTGGCTTCCTTGGACCTCCTTCTCTTTTCCTAGCCCATTTCCAGCCTACAATCTTCTTTGGTTTTAATCAGATTTAGTTTTTTTTAGAACTTAGTTCTTAGGTTTCTTTAGGATTAGCTATGTGGTTTTTTAGTTAAATGCGGACTTAATTAATCACATTTTAGTTTTATTAGAATTTAGAATTAAGTTTTAATTTTAATTAGTTAGATTTAAGTTTAATTGGAAATTTTTGCTTAGTTAGTCTTTTAAGATAATTAAGATTTAATCATATAGTTTTAATTTTAATTTAATTTTAGAATTAGTTTTACTTATTTAACTTTTAATTAGGTTTTAATCTTTTTAGTTTTAATTAGGTTTTGGTTTGTTTAGACTCTATTTCTAATTTATTTTTGACATTTTCCTATTTTTATTAATTTCTGGTATTCGATTTCTCATTTGACTCTTGATACTTGTTGTATGTATATTGCTGTATACTTTACTTTTAATATTCGAGATTTCCTCTTTATTCCTGTTATTCCCCCCCCCCCCCCCCCCCCATTCCAAAGGAAGGTTAAACACATTGACTCCTAAAGTCATGACCTCCCACCTTAACCTAAGTAACCTCTTAGGAGAAAACTTTATTTCTTGGTCTCATCAGAGCCATAGAAATCATAACTAGCCTTAGGAGAGAGTTCTTAAACTCTTAGTGATATTCATCCTAATGGATTTATCACTTTCCCTACTGACTAAAACATAACATAGGTCCATTACAACTAGGTTTAGAGAGTTCTTAAACTCTACAATGAGCTTGCACTCATTTCCCCTCTGAATATTGACCATGGTCAATAGTTCAGTAGAAGTAGAACAACGCATACTCTGATTCTATTCCCGAGGATACGTAGGCGCAAAGTGCGATGCTTTGTCGAGTATACTTAGATACTAACCCCTAGGGTTTCAACTTTTAGCATAGAACCTTTAGCAAACATAACATTACTTTAGAACAAGAGGCTCCCGTAGAGTACTACGGACGTTTAGGGTGCTAATACCTTCCCTAGGCGTAACCAACCCCGAACCTTAGATCTCTCCCCCTTTAGGTTTTTCTAACGATCTTGAACCTTTCCTTTGGATAAATCAAAGTCGGTTGTAAAAGAAATATGATGCAAATTAATTAATAATTTGTTATCCGATTTTCACCGCAACAGAAATGGCGACTTCACTGGGGAGATGTTAGACCTACTGTTGGTCCTTTCCTAAGAGGGTTAAGCCAATCTTGTTTTATGTTATTCATGTTTGCTTATTTACTTGTATATGCTTGTGTATGTCATACTTGCTTATATATCTGTATATCTGTTCTTGCTTGACTTTTTTCTATTTAATGTGGGTTGATATAATATCTTTGAGTGAGATAAATCCTATACCCAGATTTGAGCGTACACTTATTATAGGATGATGGTATTCAAGGAGGCTTTGAGGGAGTCGAATCCTGAAAGGTTGAATTGATAACACCATCACTCAGTTGAGGCCCTCTCGAGAGTCTAGTTATGTTGAACGAATTCGTTCGTGAAAGCGTGCTACTCTCGACCTAGGAGCCCGGGATATTGAGAACCTTAGTTACCAAACCCCACTAAGCCTTTTAGGATGTAGTGCGGAGACCATGATGGAGTCTATTTCTGAATTAGTTGTCACGCGATACTACACTCAGACGAGACTCTCTTGAGAATTTTATTGATTACCGAGTAATTGGGAAGTCGATAAAATCTGAGAGATGGGTTGTCAACTCTGGGAACCTTTTTAGAACCCTGTTCTGCAAATGAAAACCAGTAGTACATGCATATTGGGATGGGTAGACCATGGCTCCATTCATGAGACCTATAAACCTAGGATTTGTATGTTTGTTGTGTGAACATATGTTTGTGCTCGTGTGCTTTACGCATCTCTACATTCAAGCATTCATAGTAGCCCTTTGGTTTCGAGAAACTCAAGTACTTGTTTCCTTTTCAAAAATCAACAGAGCTTGGATTTTAAAAACAAAAACTCTTCAATTTTCCCAAAAAATTTTTTGCAACCTGCCTTTGAGTTCCTTGAAACCATTTGGCTTGCATTAGCATCTCATTTGCATCATGTCATAGCATGTGCATTTCCTCGCTGTCTTCGTCTCATGTCACCGTTTTCCCTTCAAAATCGTCTTCGAATCATCACCCGAGCCAAACTCGACAAAGGATGTCTGAACAATACTGCGAGATGGACAGAGTCAACAATGAATTAAGTGAGCTCCGAGGAGGAATGGGGCAGATCATGGAAGTTTTGAATGTTATACGAGCAAAGGTGGATACGCAGGTCATCGTAGTCTCAGAAGTCATTGCTACAACTGTAGAACCTCCCGTTACTATTGTGAACTCCACTTTAGGCATGCCTTTTAACTTCATGCGTGCTCCGGCCATCACTTTTACTCAACAAGCTGTTCCTTTGGTTAATGAGGCTTTTCAAGCTATTCCTACCTTCACTCCAGCAACAGTGCAAGCCCAGGTGCGCCCAATTTTTCAGAACCCACATCCGGTTCATGATCATGTCAATATGTCCGAAGAAGGGGATAATCGACATGAAAGGCTGAAGGAAAGTGTAGAGACAATGCAGAGGAAATTTGAAGCAATGGAGAGGAGCAATGTATCTAATACTAATGTTAAAGACATGTGCTTAGTCTCAGGCTTGGTAATTTCACCCAAGTTCAAACTGCCCAATTTTGACCTATACTCTGGTGCGACCTGTCCTAAGTCGTATTTGGTCATGTATTACCAACGAATGGCTGCATTTATGGATAATGACAAGTTGATGATCCACTTCTTCCAAGATAGTTTGAAAGGAGCTGCTGCAAAGTGGTATTTGACTTTGGACCAATCTGGGATCCAACACTTTCAAGATGTATCTGATGCTTTTGTAAAGCATTATAGATATAACATGGACCTGGCGCCAGATCGTAGACAATTACTGAGTATGTCTCAGAGCGATATTGAGTCTTTTAAATAGTATGCACAGAGACGGAGAGAGCTGGCTTCACAGGTAGAGCCACCTTTATCTGAAAAAGAGTTAACTGATTGGTTTGTTGACACGTTGAGACCAGAATTCTACGAAAGGATGATCAGTAGCGTGTCTGCTTGTTTTTCCGATATTGTGGCTGTGGGGATTAAAGTAGAGCTTGGTCTGAAGAATGGGAAAATGAACAAGAGAGCTGGTAGTTCGAGCGAAGATGCCAAGAAATCCTTCAAAAGGGAAGGAGATACCAATGTGGTGATGACAAACAAAAGGAAGAAGAGTCAGTTCTGGAAACGTCAGCAGCAACAACAGTGTTATTCTGTTCAACAACCTTATGTGGCCGCCATCGCGCCAACGTTCAACCACCAAGCTTCTGTTTATCAGCCGGTTCCTCAACCACCAGTGTATCAACGAGCGCCCAACGCTCCTGCTTATCTCCAACGAACTCAAGTTTCTCGTCAGAACATTCCATGCAAAAGAAAGGGTGGAAGGCCTCTGATTCCTCCCATTCCTATGACGTATATGTCATACCCCAAATTTTGACCACTAAGATTTCCCATCATTGTGCAAATCATCATCACAATAAGGAGGAACCATCATACTTCATCAGTCTCCCCAAAGATGGGTGAGCATCCACTACAATCAAAATTAGGGTTTCAAGCCCTCTCTGAGTGCTTAGACAAAGGATCAATCAAGGAATGACATGATCTTAAACTTGTCTAACCTATCAAACATCCACAATGGATCAAAAGGACTCCCACTTCAAGGATTAAGCACAAGGCTGCTCCCTTCTAGGTGGATCAAGTCTCAAGATCGACAGTGTCACCAAATTAGGGTTTTGGTCGACCAGGGCCTCCAGATGGAAAATTTTCATCTGGGCACAAGCCAATGATCCAAAACCTAACCTAATATACTCCATGGAACCTCATGGACCCAATCATCAAGTCAATTTTGTCTCAGGGGATGCATTCATCAAAAATCAGGAATTAGGGTTTCTTGACCTAATTCACCCCTAAGTTGACTTTTAGGGCAAATCATGAGCCAAGACCTCAAAGGAGGATTTGAGGGTCTCTAATACACTACATTGATCCATTTGCAACAATGGATTGATCCAAGAAGCTTGAGCAACAAGTTTCAATTTCATCTGCACCACAGTTAGGGTTTTAAGGAAAAAGTCAACTGTAACTTTGACTTTTGACCAGGACATGCTCCCAAGCCCTAAGACATGATTCAATATACTCTATACCACCCATGGAACATGTCCATCAAGTTTGATTTAGGTCAAGGACATGATTTCCTGAAGAATTGCACAGTTTGGAATTCATCTGATAAAAAGTCAACTGTGCACAAAAGTCAACTTTGACTTTTTGAGATTTTTCACCAAAATGGATTTTTAACCCTAAAATGATGTTAATGTATGATTTGAATCATCATTCATCAAGAAAAATCAAGAAAAGTGGGATAACTTGAAAAAGGGGTAACCATAAAACTTAGAAATTTTTCTAAGTCATGAAAAAGTGCCACTAATGCACCAACTTTGGAGGACCATAACTCCTAAACCACAAGGCCATTGTTCCCCATTCAAAGCTTGATTTGTAGATCTCATTGCCCTCTACAAAAACTTCATACTGACCTATGTCCAAATTCCTCATGGATTTTGAGTTATGGAGTGATCAAAATCAAGAGAAAACACTTTGTTCCAACACTTAGTGAAAATTTCACTAAGTCAGGTTTTGCCTTACTTTTTGCCAAATGTAGGGGGATTTTTCACTTGGATTCAAAAGAGATCAAAACCAAACATGTTCAAACAGTTGTTGTATCATGTAAGGGCTTTCCAAAATGGTCAAGAACATTACCAAATTCAACTTACACCATGAGATATGACATTGGCAAGTTGCCTTGCTGAAATCTGTCAAAGGCAAGGCAGAATTTGCAATTTTGCTCGATTTGCCAAAATCAGCCAAATTCAAATGCTCCTATCCACTTGGACACATCTGAGGATTGAATCTAAAGGGGACAATCACTGAGCCAAGCCTCCAAAGTCCATGGAACAAGAAATAGCATGTTGAACCTAGAATGGCCAAAATAGGGACAAGACTCCAAATTTGGATTGAAGCATTCAATGGAAGCATCAAGGTGGCATGGACTGAGCCATTCTCATCTGAAATCAGTCAAGACTTATCCAAGACCAAGGGAACCAAAGCTCTGTGCCCTAACCTCTAGTCAATGGCTAGAGGAGACTTGGATTTTCATTTGCCAACATTGGCCAAACCTACTTAGCAGTTGCCATTCACTATTCCTTGCAAAACAAACTTGCTCTTCTATAAATAGAGCTCAATTGTGTTCAGTTTAAGTACACCAAAGGCCTACAACACTTGCCTTTCTCAAAATCTCTTTCTCTTGGCAAAAATGCCTTTCTTAGCAAGGTAACTATCGGGTTTTGAGCTAGAGGGCAATTCCACTCAAACCAATCACTCACACACCTCATATACATCACATATGAGCTGATCAAACACTTAAACAACAACTGGAACACAGATTTCACAGAATCACCAGTCAATTGCTCAAGGTTTTAACCAAAGTGCAGTTGAGATGCCATGAAGTGATCCAGCCAATTTCCATCAAGTCCAAGCATTCAAACACACTCCATAGCACCTAGGGAAGCTATTCAGATCATCACAACACAAATGTAACACCTCCTACACAAATCACGATCACCAGCTGCAAGTGGTAAGCATGAGCTCTTCTAACTCTATGATCCATGCAATTTTTGATGCACAATAATTTGGCCATATGTTCATAATCATGCATGGAATGTTTTCCCTCAATTAATTGCTTTGTTTGATTCGTGTATCAAAAATCCTAGCCTTCATGCAGAAATTAGGGTTCTTGAGGTTTCTTCGTGATTTCATGTTTTATGCTTAATTTAAATGAAATTAAGTGTTATAGACATGAACGTGAGGTTGAAACGAGTTGATTGGTATGTGGATTGCATGATATGGTTAAGTATTCAGTGAGATTGGATGGAAAACGCAAATCTGGGAAACTCAAAACACGCGCGTGTTCTTGGTGTGTTCTTGGCGCCATTTTCAGAAATTTGAATATTTGAATTTTGTGATTTTTGTTTAATTGATTAAAAAATTAATTTCTCTCTGAGTTTTAATGATTTTGAGTTGATTCTTTTTTTAATAATTCACAAAAATGTTAAAATATTTTATTTTATCAAAAAATCCCAAAAATATTATTTATTTCATATAATTGATATTTTTGCAAAGAATTAATATTTTAATTGTTTTTGACATTTTAAATATTTTTTCCACATTGATTTTGCAACTTTTAATGCTTTCTAATTATTTTGTAGGTCAATACTTAATTTTTGAAGCATTAATCCAAGATCACAATTTGTTTTTCATATGTTAAACAATTTTGATCATTTTAATTGAATTTTTATTCAATTAAATACATTTTTTAAAACAAATTAGAGTTTTTGGATTAATTCAACCCTCATAAATCATTTTCAAAACACTTTGGGCCTCTAATAGAGTGTAAGACCCAATCCTTTTTTTACCAAATCATTTTTGGGCCTCAGTGTATTGTATAAGTCCCGATACCGTAAAAAACAAACGGCGCGATCGTCGCCTTTTAAAAATAACACTGGGCCTCTCCTCGAGCTATAAGACCCATTTAAAACTTTTTTGGGCCTCTAATAGAGTGTAAGACCCAACCCCCTTTTAACCAAAAAACTTTGGGCCTCACTTATTGTATAAGTCCCTCTGCGTTAAAAGAAAATCTCGGCGCGATCGCCATTTCAAACGGAAAAATCATCTGGGCCTACCCTCGTGTTATAAGCCCCACTCTTTTTCTTTAAGACTTTTTGGGCCTCTTGAGAGAGTGTAAGACCCATCCCCTTGTACAGAAAACATTTTGGGCCTCGGTCACTTGTATAAGTCCCTCTGTACAAATTAACACAGTGCAATCACTGATAAAACCCTGGGCCTCTCCTTGAGCTGTAAGCCCCAAATCTTTCTTTTTCAAAGCACTTTCTCCTTTGATTTTGAATATACTGTTGTTTTCAATCTTTCTTTGTTGAACAACTAACCAAACAGCATGGAAGCTCTACAACCGAGTAAGTGGTTATTGCTTTCATTTACCGCTTTCATATACATATAACTGTATTGTGGGGCTGTTTCACTGTAAGTCTTCTTTCACAAACTCATATCAACTGTGTAATAATAGTATAGATATTTCGAGTTTCCCCGGCAACTACGTCTAGAACTAGGTGACGCCGTTTCGTTTATTTGTAGAAATAAACAACTAGATCCCCAATAGGATCACCAGATACAGTCTTCTCTTCGGCTGTCCTCATTAGGAATTGTCAAGAAACTCTATTCCCAGAGATGAATGTATTCTCCGTGAATGGCATCTTTGAGTTTCTTCCAAATTCTCGAACTTTCCTGACTTTATCTATTCCTCGTGAATAGCTTGGCTTGAATTTCTCGGGGTTTGGGGACCCATCAGCTTCCTAAAAGCATCGGCCTCCTCTTGGACATCGTACAAGGACCCACGGGATTCCTAAAAGCAACCCCGCCTCCTCTTAGGCATCGTACAAGGACCCTACGGCTTCTTAGAAGTATTCACAGCCTCCTCTTAGGCTTCGTATAATGATCTCTTCCTCCGGGAATGATAGCCTCCTCTTGGGCTTCGTACAAGGACCGATCGACTTCTTAAAAGTTTCCAGCCTCCTCTTGGGCTTCGTACAAATTATCCCGACGACTTCCTAGAAGTATAGGAACATAACTTAATCATCTGCATAGAACAGTCCTTTCATAGAGTCTACTACTGTTTCTTAAAGCATGGTACAAAAGATGAAACTCTAGACTTGGACAGTCTAATCTCCTTGAGTCTCAAAGACATTCTCAAGTGACCCCTTCGTTAAATTGGAAGAAAACCCGTAGACTCGGACAGTCTCAATACCCTTCGGATTTCCCGCTTCCTTAAAGAACAGGAATATCCCGGATCCTTGAATCAAATCCATGAGTACAGTGTTGCTCATATAAGAACTGATTTTCTCTTTAAAATCAGTATACTGGACCTGTCACTTAACTGAAACAGTAACCACAGCCTCCTCTTGGGCTTTGTACAATGATTCTCCCCAGCAGAGTCAAACAACGTTTAGCCTCTCTCTCGGGCTTTGTACGAGACACATAAGAGACTCCCTCGTTGAGTCCATCATCCCTTTCGCCTCCATCTCGGGCTTTATACGAGATACAAAAAGGTTCATATTGAGCCAAACAAATTTTAGCCTCCATCTCGGGCTTTGTACGAGATACAAAAACTCTCTTGTTGGGTCAAATAGCCTCCATATCGGGCTTTATACGAGATACCAAAAGACTTCATCGTCAAGTCAAAAACCTTTTAGCCTCTCTCTCGGGCTTTGTACGAGACACATATTAGCCTCCTCTTAGGCTTTATATAAGAAAACCACTGGTTAATCCAATTAACCTTTTAGCATCAAAGCTGTGCCTCGTTCACAGTACACAAACATCAACAACTCCCTTCATCTAACTACTGTAAGCGGCAAGCCTCTGGATCATCTACATCCATGCCATTGTCCCTCTTTTAGCATGAGAAATTCCTAAGGAAATATGGCATTACTCTACACTGAGTTAAAGTCTTCTCCTTCAGGTTAAAATCCCCTTTAAAGGAAATTATGGCATTGTCGGATTCACATATCTCGGTTAAAGTAATTCTCCTTTATAAACAGTTGTGACATACAACCCCCCTCTTTAGAGATGACAAATTCTCTCTAAAGTCAAACCTTTTCAGCTTCACATCTTGGGCTTTGAACAAGATACAAACCACCTTTCGCTTCACGTCTTGGGCTTTGAACAAGACACCAAAAACAACCATTTCCTCCCATAGAATAGGAGGAACTACGATCGCTCTGATTTCCCTATTTCGGTAAACGGGAATACGTAGGCATAAGATTGAAAGAAAAATCTTAGCGAGCACACTAAACAAAAACCTAAAATCCCATACTCTCATGTATCTATCAAAAGCATCAGTCCTAACATCCCTAATCCTTGTTCCCCGCTATAAAGTCCTAGAAAGAGAAAAGAAAACCGTATTGGCGAAAATACAAATAACCAGTACAAAGGCCCCCCCACATTGATAGCATTCGCAACCTAACAGACCGCTGTTTAAACTCAGCATGCAAAGCAGGGTTAATTGGAGACATCTATTTCCCTTCCTTCATCAGCTTTAATAGGATAAAAAATGAATCGACCTGTAGTAAGCTCAACCGCAGAGAGCGACCAGCGCTTAAGAACCGCGTCCAAAATCGCTCGCTACAGAAAAATAGCGCCCACCGTGGGGCCTTGTTTATGTTTTCCTTTTTTCTCTTCACTTATGTGAAAACCACAGATTGGGGCTTCCGCCGGGGAACCCATTTTCTGTCAGGAACTTAGGATTCATAGTTTTAAAAGTCTAGGATGATTAGGACAAATATATATACTGCTTTTCCTAATTGCTATACGTGTTTATTTTTCTGCTAATGGGAATGCGTGTGATGCCGCATGTGGAAAGATTGAGTATACACTTAAGATAAGTGATGGCGACGAGGTCGACCATCAACCTCAGTGGAGGCTGACTAATGCAACTCATTCTCTCACCTAGACAATGGGCCGATTGTTAAGTCTGAGAAGCTAAGGAGCCAAACCCTTTCGTAGTGCGGAAACTATCGGGAATAGTTGTTACGCGATACTACCCTCATTTGAGGCTGGTGATCTATTCTCGGTGAATGGCACTTACTCTAAGATTGTTCTATAACTCGCTGACGATCCGCTTGTTGTTTTGCTTTCTTGGGAGGAGCTGATGATAATGAGTACAGGTACAAAAATCACCCTAGTATAAACCTTTGGGGATGGGTAGAGCCTTGACTTCATGACAACGACCCTTTAACCCCATGTTTTTTCTATGTTTTTGTGTGTTGCATTCATGCATTCATTTAAGAAAAAACATTAAAACATTCAAAAAATTTCTCTTCTAGTCTCTCTGTTTTTCAAATTAAACTAAGACTGTGATTGCAAATATCAGAGAAAAGGATTGCGCTAATGGATTTCGGTAGAAGGAGAACTCATAGTTATACCTTCAAGGTTCCAAAGCTAGAGGATTTGAGAAGGTTAGCAAGGATGATCACTAACCCTGAGGCTTTCAGAGCCAAGCACGGAGGTCTGCTACCACTGTTAAGAGTCCATGTGATTGAGGGAATCATGGATGTGCTCATTCAGTTTTATGATCCAGTTTATCACTGTTTCACATTCCCGGATTACCAGTTAGCACCAACGCTAGAGGAGTATTCTCATCTGATTGATCTGCACATTACAGATCGAGCTCCATTTTCTGGACTGGAAGAAATTCCAAAGAATCAGACTATTGCAAGAGCAATTCATTTGGACGAGTCTGAGGTCAAGACTCACCTGACCACTAGGGGTGGCATCCAAGGTTTGCCAGCCCAGTTCTTGACAAAGAAGGCCCTGTATTTTTCCAGTATAAGAAACGTGACTGCTTTTGAAAGCGTCTTTGTCTTGCTCGCCTACGGGTTATTTTTGTTTCCCAACATTAATAACTTCGTCGATATCAACTCCATTAAGGTTTTTCTCATTGGAAACCTTGTGCCGACTTTGCTCGCAGATGCGTATCATTCTGTACACTTGGGAAATTTGTACAGCGGAGGGGAGATCACATGCTGTGTACCTTTGCTTTATAAATGGTTTATCTCTCATTTACCTAAGTCTGCTACTTTTTGGGATTGCAAGAGTGCCTTACGTTGGTCGCAGAAGATCATATCTCTTACCAACTCTGATATAGATTGGTGTAATAGGATCTATGACGGGATCAGGATCATTGACCGTTGTGGAAACTTCCCCAGCATACCCCTTATAGGAACTAAGGGAGGAATCAACTATCATCCAGTTCTCGTTCATCGTCAATTTGGATACCCGATGAGATACATCCCACGGGGTGTTCATCTGAAAGGTCTTTTCTTCAAGGAAGGAGAAAACGACAGAGCACTAAAGACGGAAATAGTGCACGCTTGGAAGCATGTTCATAAGAAAGGACGAGAGTCTCTGGGAAAACCGAACTGTGTCTCGGTGGAGCCTTATCTCCATTGGGTACAAACTAGAGCTCTCAAGCTAAAAATTCCCTATCCTCGTTACGGAATTCTTCCGCCGAGGGAATCTGTCATGTACTTCATGACGGAAACTAAAAAGCTTCAGGTTACTCTCAACAAAGTTCAAAAGGAGAGAAGGTCTTGGAAGAACAAGTACCACACCCTCGACGTGGAGTGCATCAAAATACAGCAATTACTAAAAAAGAAAGATGCTCTGATTGAAGTTTTGGAGCAGCGTGCTGTAGAAAATCAAGATGACCAAAGGAATTTGCTCACTCCTTTCACTTGGCAAAGGAATGACAACCCGACAACGGCCCAAGAGCCCCGGTCAAAGAAAAGGAAGATACCGGAATCAGCACCCAATTTCTCTTCAGAGAGGACTCGGGACCCATTAGCTTAGGTTTCTGTTTCTGCACCTTGTAATCTACTGTATTTCCATTTCTGTAATCCTTTAATTCAATAAAATAGGGGTTTCCCCACTGTTTGATATTTACAATCTAATTGTCGAAGTTTATTTTGATTAAACCAAAAAAACAATTAATATAATCATTGCATTCATCATTCTCACATCACGAATTCTTCTTACCTACGAATCTCACGTTTATGTCTCGGTTCTAGAGTCAAACTGTCTCATTCGTATAATACTCGGGCTAATCGTCAGAAAAAGATGGATGATCTTGAGGAAGAAAGCAGAGAGTTGAAAGAAGAGATCGACGCTCTGAGGGAGGATATGAGAAAGCTTTGTAACGACATGCAAGCCATGGCAGAAGCTCAGCTACAATGAACTGTGATCTCAGAGATCACCTCAATGCCCATGGTGGAGAAGTATGATCCTAGGTATCAAATACCGAAAGATCGCCCTTAGGGCATGCCTGTTAACTATATCCCAGAAGGATATGTTCCGCCGATCACTGAAGATCAGGGAATCACAACAGAAGCCGCTGGGCCTGAAGGTTACAAACTTCGGGAAAGCGAAGATGCCAGAGGCATACTAAAGACTCCTGAAGGTTACAAACTTTGGGAGACACCAAGACTCACTACTGTAGTCACAGTACCACCCCCTGTGGTGCACACTGTCCCGGAAGGACAGATTCCACAGACACCTTCTGGTAAGAAGGAAACTATGTTTGACAGAATAGAGAAATTCCAGGAGCAGTTCTTGGAAATGCAGAAGGAACTGCAAGCCATTCGCGGTCAGGATCTATTTGGAAAAGACGCCGCAGATCTCTGCTTGGTCCCAAATGTGAAAGTCCCGCACAAATTTCAAGTGCCCGACTTTGAAAAGTACAAGGGTAACTCTTGCCCTCAAAGCCATCTGGTGATGTACGCCCGGCGGATGTCAGCTCAGACGGAAAATCAGGACCTACTGATTCATTACTTTCAGGATAGTTTAACCGATGCCGCATTAAAATGGTACATGGGTTTAAACCGTACTACGATCAACACTTTCAGAGATCTTGGCACTGCCTTCGTCCAACAATACAAATACAATTTGGACATGGCACCAGACAAAGATCAACTCAGATCAATGTCGCAAAAGGACAAGGAAACCTTTAAGGAGTATGCTCAAAGGTGGCGTGAAATCGCCGCTCAAATTTGTCCACCTCTTGAGGAAAAAGAGATGACAAAGATCTTCTTAAAAACCTTAAGCTCATTATACTATGACCGAATGGTTGCCAGTGCGCCCAGTGATTTCACCGAGATGGTGGGCATGGGCGTACGTCTTGAGGAAGCCGTCCGAGAAGGGCGTTTGGTAAAAGACACTGGATCGACGAGCGGAACTAAAAAATATGGTAGTGCTCTCCCTAAGAAAAAAGAGCAAGATATTGGGAATATCTCTCTCGGAAAGCAAAGGCGACGTTATCAACCGGTAGCAGCTGTGATTCCTGCTATCAACCCTGCGTCTATTCCTACGTATCAACCTCAGGTTGCGCAGAGCCAACCTGACGAACAAAGGACACAACAGCCTCTTCAGCAGGCTCGTCCTCCATATAACAACAACCGTACAACACGGCCACCAGGATTTGATCCTATACCCCTGTCGTACACAGAGCTGTTTCCATTACTACTGGCTAAGGGGCACATTCAGACTAAATCTCCTCTTACAGTACCGGAAATTCTGCCTTTTTGGTTTAAGGTGGATCAAACTTGCCCTTATCATCAAGGAGGATCGGGGCATAACATAGAGACTTGCCTCAATTTCAAGTCCGACGTGCAAAAACTTGTTAGGAGCGGGGTCTTATCCTTCAAGGATACGAATCCTAATGTTCTCACGAATCCGCTGCCTCAACACGAGAATGCTGCAGTCAATTTGATAGAAGGAGAGACTAACGATGTCTATCAAATTCACGATGTACTCTTATTGAAAACCAATCTGGTCAAGATGCATTGTAGACAGAGTGGATATGGCCATGTGCCACCTCATAACTATCATCAGTGTGATATCTGCTCTAAAGATAACCAAGGATGTTCTGTGGTGCAAGCAGCTCTGCAGGAACAGATGGATCTCGGATGGATCCAAGAGCACTGAGTTCGTGGAGTTAACATGGTTTACATGAATTCTAACGTCATTCAGAACCACGATATCCGTGCAATGAATGTCAACTTGGTGGCGATGCACTCAAGGTAAAGCCAGTATCATAATATGCCGCGGCACAATTACAGTTCTTGTCTGACTTGCTTTGTAAACAAACAGGGATGCTCTTTTGTACAAGAAGCCCTCCAGCGTCAGATGGATCTTGGATGGATCTGAGACTACCATGATAGGAGTTCCTATCAGATCAACATGGTTCAGATTTTTGATATTCGTGTGATGAATACCAACCTGGTAGAGTTACATGTTGAGCAGGTCCGACTCGGATTCTTAATATCACATGACTATCAAAGCTGTAAAGCAGGTTGCGAAAACGATCGAGGTTGTATCCTTGTCCAGGAAGCACTTCAGCACTTGTTAAATCACTGGTGGATGCCAATTTATATGGATGAAGATACTCAGCAAATTAGTATCAGTAACAGGAATCCTACTCGGCATCAGAGTCAGGATGTCCGATCTGTGGAAGCTAACCTAGTGAGGTTACATTGTATTCAAAGTGGGCAGGGCCAGGTGCCACCACACAACTATGAACGTTGCGGCGTCTGTTCGGAAAGTAACCAAGGGTGTTACCTTGTGAGAGCAGCTCTTCAGGGTCAGGTGGATCGTGGAGAAATTTGTCCATATCCGGGTTCTGGACCCATCAACTGGACGCCGAACTACCTTGTCGAGCAAGTTGAGGATGTTGTCACGATCGCTGGTCATCACCAGACCAGGGATGTTTTTGCCATTATCCCTTTACTTGACGAATCTAAAGTTCCCAACCAGGAACGGATCGAGATTAATTATGATGGTCGGAAAAATCAAAAGGTTCCCATAGTCATCTATCTGCCGGGACCAACACCGTATGAATCAACTAAGGCTATCCCTTACAAATACGGTGCAACGATAGTTGAAAATGGAAAGGAAATTCCATTACCCTCCGTCGTGAATATTGCAGACATCAGTCGTGTAACACGGAGCGGTAGAATCTTCAACCGAGGAGTTGGGGAACTTAACAAGGAAAAGGAACTTCAGACAGAAACTCCTGATCCACCAGTCGGTTAATCCAGTAATCCCGACCTTTCGAAAAACGATGATGAGATGCTGAAGCTCATCCAAAGGAGTGAATACAACATTGTCGATCAACTGTTACAAACTCCTTCAAAGATCTCGGTATTATCATTGTTACTCAGTTCAGAAGCGCATAGGGAGGCTCTACAGAAAGTCTTGGAGCAAGCCTTTGTGGAATAGGATGTAACAATCAGATAGTTCGATAGCATTGTCTCTAACATCACTTTCTGCAATAATTTGGGATTTAGTGATGAGGAGTTACCCGAAGAGGGTCGCCGTCATAACATGGCGCTCAACATTACAGTTAACTGCCAGGACGATGCTTTAGCCAGCGTACTGGTAGACACAGGGTCAGCCCTGAATGTTATGCCGAAGTCCACTTTGATACAATTATCATTCAAAGGCCCTCCGATGAGAATCAGTGAGGTCGTCGTCAAAGCGTTCGACGGATCCAGAAAAACAGTTATCGGCGAAGTTGATCTTCCCATAACTATCGGTCCTCACACTTTCCAAGTCACTTTCTAGGTCATGGACATTCGGGAAACGTACAGTTGTTTATTAGGAAGACCTTGGATACATCAGGCTGGAGCGGTTACTTCAACCCTCCACCAAAAGCTAAAGTTCGTCAAGAACGATCAACATGTCACAGTTTGTGGGGAACAAGCCTTGCTTGTAAGTAACTTGTCATCATCTGCTGGTATAGAACCAGAGGAGGTTATTGGAACTCAGTTCCAAGCACTGTCGGTGAGCAAGAATAATTAATTCAGAGGAGGAACCTCGATTTCCTCATACAAAGATGATATCAAAGCGGTCGAGAGTACTGATACAACCAGATGGGGACAGCTTGTCATTCCTATTGACAATAAAACAAAGAAGGGTCTTGGTTTTTCTGCAACCTGTACCCAGACAGCTGCCAACGATGAAAGTCTTCATCCCCTTCAAAACTTCTTCCACAGTGGAGGTTTTCTTCACCCAGTGTCTCAGGCAGTACATGCTATCAATGAGGAAGATCCCTCTGACACAGATGAAGAATGGAAGTCCTACCTTAACGGGGAAGGTTATATGTCTCAGGAAGAGGTGCCTATACCATTTTGCTATCCCGCACAGAGTCCGAGATTTATACCAAGGTCAGACGTCGAAATGATCTATGGAGATTGTGATTCGGAAGGATGCCGTGCTCCGCCAAATTCATTAGAGGAGGACACTCTGATGAAAGACAACTTTGACCACAACTATTATGGCCCAATGGATGGTCTGCCAATGTGGCAACCTTACCCAGGAGATTTGGGGCAAGAGAGTCAGCCGAATAATGAAAATCAGCTGACCATCTTTGAACAGAATACCTGTGTCCCCACCATGTCATGGGATCAACACTCAGGTCATTCAGAAACTACTCAACATGAAGATGAATTTGCAACGTTTGCCGGACTTGAATTCATCAACTATGCTTTTCCCGAGGTCAACGTCATCGAGAGAGATGACTCCTCCAGTTCCAGAGAAGTTTGGGACACCTTGGGACAACTGAGTGGAAAATATGACTATATGGTCAAGTACACTGCGCCCAAAAGCTCTCGTATCAGGCTCAAAGATATCCAGCCTACTGGACGGGGAGATACAGCTGAGAGCACAAATACTATGCAAAATGCAACTGAGGAATTCTCCTATGACAACTCTGCATGGGAGACAGATTCCAATGATCCTGCTCCACCAGAAATCAGCGTTATTTCTGAAGACAAATCAAGGAAGGTGCCAGACTTTGTGATTCACCGAGGAGTTCGCCGCCAATGGGTTGCCGTCGAGGTTCCGAAGATTGTTCATCAGTCAAAGTAATTGCCATCTTTAACCTTTCACCCTGCCCAGGTGAAACGGATGTTTTGATAGGGCTCGCTTTCTGTAAATATCCCTCTTCGCTTCGCCCAAAGCGACAGAGTTTTGTTTTATAGGGCTGTAGTTTCAAGGATCGACTTGTTCATTAATAAAATAACGTCGTTATGTAATTTCCGCATTAATTGCTGTTTTCTCTTTTTGCTTTTTCAGAAAATGGTAATCCTAAAAAACAATTCAAATAAAAACAAGCAGTAAAATAAATACACTACACACACTCTTGCATTTTCTCTATCTCTTCTAAACACGAATCATCACGTCATGCAGATTGCTTGTTTTAAACCCCGTTGAAACATACGATCTGATGCCTTCTCCCAACTTTGAGTTCCCGGTATTCGAGACTGAAGAAGAAAAGGACGACAAAATTCCAGAAGAGATCTCTCGACTACTCAGACAAGAGGAAAGGTCCATTGAACCTCACAAAGAGCTGTTGGAAACGGTAAACTTGGGTTCAGAAAAAGAGAGAAAAGAAATCAGGATTGGGGCACTGCTCAATCCAACTGCCAAAGAGAGTTTGATAAAGCTTCTCAAAGAATTTCCCGATGTATTGGCTTGGTCCTATCAGGATATGCCAGGGTTGGATACCAGCATCGTGGAACATCATCTACCATTGAGATCGGAATGTCCGCCAGTAAAGCAGAGGTTGAGACACACTCACCCGGACATGGCCATCAAAATCAAAGAGGAGGTGCAGAAACAGATTGACGCGGGTTTCCTCGCTACGTCTGAATATCCTCAATGGTTAGCCAACATCGTACCCGTTCCCAAAAAGGATGGAAAGGTCAGAATGTGTGTCGATTACAGGGATCTGAACAAGGCTAGTCCAAAGGACGACTTTCCTTTACCACACATTGACATGCTGGTAGACAGTACATCAAAGTTCAAAGTTTTCTCCTTCATGGATGGATTCTCGGGCTATAATCAGATCAAAATGGCGCCGAAAGACATGGAGAAAACTTCGTTCATTACACCATGGGGCACCTTTTGTTACAAGGTAATGCCGTTCGGTTTGAAGAACGCCAGGGCAACCTATCAAAGGGCCATGACTACTCTTTTTCATGACATGATACACAAAGAAATCGAAGTGTATGTCGATGATATGATTGCAAAATCTATAACAGAGAGTGAGCACGTTGAACATCTGTCAAAATTGTTTGAACGTCTAAGAAAATTCAAACTCCGCTTGAATCCCAACAAGTGCACCTTCGGTGTCCGTTCAGGGAAACTACTAGGGTTCATCGTCAGCCAGAAAGGAATTGAGGTTGATCCTGACAAGGTCAAGGCCATTCAAGAAATGCCTTCTCCGAAAACTGAAAAACAAGTTAGAGGATTCCTGGGACGTTTGAACTACATCTCCAGATTCATATTCCTCATGACCACCACATGTGCGCCGATTTTCAAATTACTCAAAAAGAACCAGGATTGCGTTTGGACAGAAGATTGCCAAACTGCCTTCGACAGTATCAAGGAATATCTATTGAATCCTCTGATTCTATCACCTCCAGTGGAAGGAAAACCACTAATCATTTACCTCACAGTCTTAGAGGACTCAATGGGATGTGTACTTGGCCAACAAGACGAAACCAAAAGGAAAGAGTCTGCCATTTACTATTTGAGCAAGAAATTCACTGACTGCGAAACTCGATACACGATGCTTGAGAAAACTTATTGTGCTTTAGCTTGGGCAGCCAAACGTCTTCGCCAATACATGATTCGTCACACTACTTGGTTAATCTCCGAAATGGATCTAATCAAGTACGTCTTTGAAAAACCTGCTCTCACGGGAAGGATTGCCCGTTGGCAGATGTTGTTATCAGAATATGACATAGAGTACCACGCTCAGAAAGCCGTTAATGGAATTATTTTAGCCGATCATTTGGCTCATCAACCGATTGACGATCAGGAATCAATCGGGTTTGACTTCCCAGACGAAGATGTCATGTATCTAAAAATGAAAGATTGCGATGAACCGTTACCCAGTGAAGGGCCAGAACCAGGTTCCCAATGGGGACTTATCTTTGATGGAGTAGTTAATCATTATGGAAATGGAATTGGGGCAATCATTGTTACCCCTCAGGGTACCCACATTCCTTTCACCGCTCGAATTACGTTCAAATGTACAAACAACGAGGCCGAATACGAAGCTTGTATTATGGGTCTCGAGGAAGCGATTGATTTAAGGATCAAAAACTTGGACGTATACGGCGACTCAGCCTTGGTTATCAATCAGATAAAAGGAGATTGGAACACATACCAATCAAGATTGATTCCTTACAAAGACTATGCAAGAAGGTTGTTACCCTTCTTTAACAGAGTCGAGTTTCATCACATCCCTCGAGAGGAGAATCACGTGGCTGACGCTTTAGCCACCCTCTCTTCCATGATTAGTGTAGGTCAATGGAACGACTTACCTAAGATCGACATAATGCGCCTTGAAAGGCCCGCTTACGTCTTCGCAATTGAAGCAGTCATAGACGATAAACCTTGGTATCACGATATCAAATGCTTCCTTCAGAAATAAGAGTACCCACCTGGGGCACTCAGAAAAGATAGAAAACCCTCAGAAGATTGGCTGGAAACTTCTTCCTGAGCGGTGATACACTCTATAAGAGAAATTTTGACATGGTCTTGCTCCGATGCGTCGACAGACCAGAAGCAGACATGCTTATGAAATAAATTCATGAAGGATCCTTTGGCACTCATGCCAACGGACATACAATGGCGAGAAAAATTCTAAGAGCAGGGTACTATTAGTTGACAATGGAATCTGACTACTACAAGTACATGAGGAGGTGTCACAAGTGTCAGATATACTCCGACAAAATTCATGTACCACCATCACATCTCAAAGTTCTCTCTTCCCCATGGACTTTTTCCATATGAGGAATCGACATGATTGGCTTGATCGAACCCAAGGCTTCAAACGGACATCAGTTCATCCTGGTAGCCATTGACTACTTCACTAAGTGGGTCGAAGCAGCGTCATTCGCCAATGTAACCCGACAAGTGGTGGTCCGATTTATCAAAAACAATATCATCTGTCGTTATGGTGTTCCGAGCCAGATCATTACTGATAATGGATCTAACTTGAACAAAAAGATGATGAAGGAGTTGTGCATTGAGTTCAAGATCGAACACCATAACTCATCTCCCTACCGACCCAAGATGAACGGAGCGGTAGAAGCGGCTAACAAGAACATCAAGAGGATCGTTCAGAAGATCGTTGTAACCTACAAAGATTGGCACGAGATGCTACCCTTTGCTCTTCACGGTTATCGCACATCTGTTCGCACTTCAACAGGGGCTACCCCTTTCTCTCTAGTATATGGCATGGAAGCAGTGTTCCCCATAGAAGTAGAGATCCCGTCAATCCGAGTATTGATGGAAGCTAAGCTCACCGAAGCTGAATGGTGTCAAAGCCGACACGACAAATTGAATTTGATCGAGGAAAAATGAATCACGGCACTATGCCACGGTCAATTGTACCAACAGAGAATGAAGAGGGCGTTCGACAAAAAGGTTCGACCTCACGTCTTCAGAAAAGGAGACCTCATGCTCAAGAAGATATAGTCATTTCTCACTGATTCGCGAGGTAAATGGACTCCGAATTATGATGGCCCCTATGTGGTCACGAAAGCTTTCTCAAGCGGCGCCTTGAGACTTGTAACCATGGACGGAGAGGAATTTTCCTACCCCACGAATGTTGATGTAGTCAAGAAATACTTCGCCTAAACTAAAAAAAAAACGTCTCAGTGGATTGAAAACCCGAAAGGGCGGTCCAGGAAAAAGTTAGAGACATGAAAAAAAATCATCCCGATGGATTGGAAATCTCATAGTACAATCCAGGCAAAAGTTAGGGATAATGGCAAGTAACTATATTCAACAGAGGCAGGTCCCTCAGCAGCAGTTACACCATCCATCGGAGGAAAACTCTAGTCAAGGTCATCTTCGACAGAAGCTCAGGATGTCCCGAATTCAAAGTTGGTAGAAGGATAGTGGTCGTTATGTTTCAACGTAGCCCTTTTCCCTGTAAATTACCATTTTCTAACTTTGTAAATACTCTTTGGAATCACGCGTTTGGCTGATCTCCATCTCATCAATAAAATTTGAGCCTTTGTGCTTTTGTTTGTAATTCTTATTTGTTTTAGCTTTACAGAGCGACATTTTAATATGATTAACGATTCTTGAAATAAAATAAAAAATGAATTTACTTGTTAAAATTTTTCTGCTTTTAAAATAAAGTCAGCAATTTCTTTTGACTGTTGAACATCAAAGGAACATCAACCGCCTCTTCAGAAGTAAGCGAACTTCAAAGTGCAGATTCAAAGTACTCCTTCTAACCCAGTATGCCTGAATGAAGGGATCAACTGTGTCAGAGACCTTGTTTCGTCTGACACGCCACGACAGAGTTCTTATCTCCTAAGCCCGACCAACATAGCTCCCAACAGGGACTATCTCTCCTAAGCAAGGTGGAATTGCTATTCTGAACCAACGGTACTTCTTCGCCCCGTGATGGCCGAGTATCCAGTCGTGTTCACCTGTCAGTTTATATGTCGCGTCAGTTTTGTCAGCATAAACATACACACATCATGCATTATTGATTTACATTCACATTTCATATTGCATCACTATCACTCTAGTCGGTCCTGTCCCTTAGTGATAGGAGTTCTCTCAATTGAGTTGTCAGTTCTTGCCTCGTCAGGAAACGCTGCGTCTGAACGTTCTCTCTCCTCCAGTTTTATTTCTGGATTGAAGTTGGGTCCTCGACCACTTTGATAACTTGAACCTCTGAAAAACCAGAGAAGCCCTCAGTTAACATCACTCTTTGCCATTGAAGATGATATCCTTGCTTTCCCGGATTAAGGAAAATCCGCAGAGAAAGCCTCGTAATCAGAGATTCGGAAGCATGTCGGTTTCGCTCCGAAAAGACCGCTAGTGAAAAGGTCATCGACACCTCAAAATTGGACCCCATCATATGGCATTTCTCCGGGAAGATCCCGAGAAAAGTATGATGTAAGATCCCAAGCGACAGCAGTCTCCCAAGAAGACTCGCTTTCCCCAGTAGAAACAAATGGCGTCTCCAACAGAGAAGCTTGTGCAACTCTACAGCTCAGACGGTTGGGTTCCCCAGCAAGTCTGACATCGAAACTTTTTCCGTCAAATGGCATCTCCCCAGGAAAATTCGGCGAGAAGTTTGAGGAAAACCGCTACGCATAGCGTCCCTTGTCAATTAAGTTTATTGACAAAAGAAACTAAGACCAGTTCCTTGGTAGGAAACCAGGATCGAGGGGAAGTTTAAATCAGAAACTAAGACCAATTCCTTGGTAGGAAATCAGGATCGAGGGGAAGTTTAAATCAGAAACTTAGACCAGTTCCTTGGTAGGAAACCAGGATCGAGGGGAGGTTTATTTCAAAAGAAAACTGAGACCAGCTCCTTGGCTGAAGACCAGGATCGAGGGGAAGTTTACCTTTTCTAAGCATCATTTCTTAGCAAAAGAAGATGAATGCATAAGCTATCATTCATAACCACCATCAAAATTTCGGGTATTCCGATATTTAATCCTCTTGCACCCTGAATGCCCAAATACCTTCGTCATTCACACCTTCGTGTCCAAGAAGATTAAATAGGGGCATCTGTCATACCCCAAATTTTGACCACTAAGATTTCCCATCATTGTGCAAATCATCATCACAATATAAAGGAACCATCATACTTCATCAGTCTCCCCAAAGATGGGTGAGCATCCACTACAATCAAAATTAGGGTTTCAAGCCCTCTCTGAGTGCTTAGACAAAGGATCAATCAAGGAATGACATGATCTTCAACTTGTCTAACCTCTCAAACATCCACAATGGATCAAAAGGACTCCCACTTCAAGGATTAAGCACAAGGCTGCTCCCTTCTAGGTGGATCAAGTCTTAAGATCGACAGTGTCACCAAATTAGGGTTTTGGTCGACCAGGGCCTCCAGATGGAAATTTTTCATCTGGGCACAAGCCAATGATCCAAAACCTAACCTAATATACTCCATGGAACCTCATGGACCCAATCATCAAGTCAATTTTGTCTCAGGGGATGCATTCATCAAAAATCAGGAATTAGGGTTTCTTGACCTAATTCACCCCTAAGTTGACTTTTAGGGCAAATCATGAGCCAAGACCTCAAAGGAGGATTTGAGGGTCTCTAATACACTACATTGATCCATTTGCAACAATGGATTGATCCAAGAAGCTTGAGCAACAAGTTTCAATTTCATCTGCACCATAGTTAGGGTTTTAAGGAAAAAGTCAACTGTAACTTTGACTTTTGACCAGAACATGCTCCCAAGCCCTAAGACATGATTCAATATACTCTATACCACCCATGGAACATGTCCATCAAGTTTGATTTAGGTCAAGGACATGATTTCTTGAAGAATTGCACAATTTGGAATTCATCTGATAAAAAGTCAACTGTGCACAAAAGTCAACTTTGACTTTTTGAGATTTTTCACCAAAATGGATTTTTAACCCTAAAATGATGTTAATGTATGATTTGAATCATCATTCATCAAGAAAAATCAAGAAAAGTGGGATAACTTGAAAAAGGGGTAACCATAAAACTTAGAAATTTTTCTAAGTCATGAAAAAGTGCCACTAATGCACCAACTTTGGAGGACCATAACTCCTAAACCACAAGGACATTGTGCCCCATTCAAAGCTTGATTTGTAGATCTCATTGCCCTCTACAAAAGCTTCATACTGACCTATGTCCAAATTCCTCATGGATTTTGAGTTATGGAGTGATCAAAATCAAGAGAAAACACTTTGTTCCAACACTTAGTGAAAATTTCACAAAGTCAGATTTTGCCTTACTTTTTGCCAAATGTAGGGGGATTTTTCACTTGGATTCAAAAGAGATCAAAACCAAACATGTTCAAACAATTGTTGTATCATGTAAGGGCATTCCAAAATGGTCAAGAACATTACCAAATTCAACTTACACCATGAGATATGACATTGGCAAGTTGCCTTGCTGAAATCTGTCAAAGGCAAGGCAGAATTTGCAATTTTGCTCGATTTACCAAAATCAGCCAAATTCAAATGCTCCTATCCACTTGGACACATCTGAGGATTGAATCTAAAGGGGACAATCGCTGAGCCAAGCCTCCAAAGTCCATGGAACAAGAAATAGCATGTTGAACCTAGAATGGCCAAAATAGGGACAAGACTCAAAATTTGGATTGAAGCATTCAATGGAAGCATCAAGGTGGCATGGACTGAGCCATTCTCATCTGAAATCAGTCAAGACTTATCCAAGACCAAGGGAACCAAAGCTCTGTGCCCTAACCTCTAGTCAATGGCTAGAGGAGACTTGGATTTTCATTTGCCAACATTGGCCAAACCTACTTAGCAGTTGCCATTCACTATTCCTTGCAAAACAAACTTGCTCTACTATAAATAGAGCTCAATTGTGTTCAGTTTAAGTACACCAAAGGCCTACAACACTTTCCTTTCTCAAAATCTCTTTCTCTTGGCAAAAATGCCTTTCTTAGCAAGGTAACTATCGGGTTTTGAGCTAGAGGGCAATTCCACTCAAACCAATCACTCACACACCTCATATACATCACATATGAGCTGATCAAACACTTAAACAACAACTGGAACACAGATTTCACAGAATCACCAGTCAATTGCTCAAGGTTTTAACCAAAGTGCAGTTGAGATGCCATGAAGTGATCCAGCCAATTTCCATCAAGTCCAAGCATTCAAACACACTCCATATCACCTAGGGAAGCTGTTCAGATCATCACAACACAACTGTAACACCTCCTACACAAATCACGATCACCAGCTGCAAATGGTAAGCATGAGCTCTTCTAACTCTATGATCCATGCAATTTTTGCTGCACAATAATTTGGCCATATGTTCATAATCATGCATGGAATGGTTTCCCTCAATTAATTGCTTTGTTTGAATCGTGTATCAAAAATCCTAGCCTTCATGCAGAAATTAGGGTTCTTAAGGTTTCTTCGTGATTTCATGTTTTATGTTTAATTTAAATGAAATTAAGTGTTATAGACATGATCATGAGGTTGAAACGAGTTGATTGGTATGTGGATTGCATGATATGGTTAAGTATTCAGTGAGATTGGATGGAAAACGCAAATCTGGGAAACTCAAAACACGCGCGTGTTCTTGGTGTGTTCTTGGCGCCATTTTCAGAAATTTGAATATTTGAATTTTGTGATTTTTGTTTAATTGATTCAAAAATTAATTTCTCTCTGAGTTTTAATGATTTTGAGTTGATTCTTTTTTTAATAATTCACAAAAATGTCAAAATATTTTATTTTATCAAAAAATCCCAAAAATATTATTTATTTCATATAATTGATATTTTTGCAAAGAATTAATATTTTAATTGTTTTTGACATTTTAAATATTTTTTCCACATTGATTTTGCAACTTTTAATGCTTTCTAATTATTTTGTAGGTCAATACTTAATTTTTGAAGCATTAATCCAAGATCACAATTTGTTTTTCATATGTTAAACAATTTTGATCATTTTAATTGAATTTTTATTCAATTAAATACATTTTTGAAAACAAATTAGGGTTTTTGGATTAATTCAACCCTCATAAATCATTTTCAAAACACTTTGGGCCTCTAATAGAGTGTAAGACCCAATCCGTTTTTTACCAAATCATTTTTGGGCCTCAGTGTATTGTATAAGTCCCGATACCGTCAAAAACAAACGGCGTGATCGTCGCCTTTTAAAAATAATACTGGGCCTCTCCTCGAGCTATAAGACCCATTTAAAACTTTTTTGGGCCTCTAATAGAGTGTAAGACCCAACCCCCTTTTAACCAAAAAACTTTGGGCCTCACTTATTGTATAAGTCCCTCTGCGTTAAAAGAAAATCTCGGCGCGATCGCCATTTCAAACGGAAAAATCATCTGGGCCTACCCTCGTGTTATAAGCCCCACTCTTTTTCTTTAAGACTTTTTGGGCCTCTTGAGAGAGTGTAAGACCCATCCCCTTGTATAGAAAACATTTTGGGCCTCAGTCACTTGTATAAGTCCCTCTGTACAAATTAACACAGTGCAATCACTGATAAAACCCTGGGCCTCTCCTTGAGCTGTAAGCCCCAAATCTTTCTTTTTCAAAGCACTTTCTCCTTTGATTTTGAATATACTGTTGTTTTCAATCTTTCTTTGTTGAACAACTAACCAAACAGCATGGAAGCTCTACAACCGAGTAAGTGGTTATTGCTTTCATTTACTGCTTTCATATACATCTAACTGTATTGTGGGGCTGTTTCACTGTAAGTCTTCTTTCATAAACTCATATCAACTGTGTAATAATAGTATAGATATTTCGAGTTTCCCCGGCAACTATGTCTAGAACTAGGTGGCGCCGTTTCGTTTATTCGTAGAAATAGACAACTAGATCCCCAATAGGATCACCAGATACAGTCTTCTCTTCGGCTGTCCTCATTAGGAATTGTCAAGAAACTCTATTCCCAGAGATGAATGTATTCTCCGTGAATGGCATCTTTGAGTTTCTTCCAAATTCTCGAACTTTCCTGACTTGATCTATTCCTCGTGAATAGCTTGCCTTGAATTTCTCGGGGTTTGGGGACCCATCGGCTTCCTAAAAGCATCGGCCTCCTCTTGGGCATCGTACAAGGACCCTACGGCTTCTTAGAAGTATTCAAAGCCTCCTCTTAGGCTTCGTATAATGATCTCTTCCTCCGGGAATGATAGCCTCCTCTTGGGCTTCGTACAAGGACCGATCGGCTTCTTAAAAGTTTCCAGCCTCCTCTTGCGCTTCGTACAAATTGTCCCGACGACCTCCTAGAGGTATAGGAACAGAACTTAATCATCTGCATAGAACAATCCTTTCATAGAGTCTACTACTATTTCTTAAAGCATGGTACAAAAGATGAAACTCTAGACTTGGACAGTCTAATCTCCTTGAGTCTCAAAGACATTCTCAAGTGACCCCTTCGTTAAATAGGAAGAAAACCCATAGACTCGGACAAGCTCAATACCCTTCGGATTTCCCGCTTCCTTAAAGAACAGGAATAACCCGGATCCTTGAATCAAATCCATGAGTACAGTGTTGCTCATATAAGAACTAATTTTCTCTTTAAAATCAGTATACTGGACCTGTCACTTAACTGAAACAGTAACCACAGCCTCCTCTTGGGCTTTGTACAATGATTCTCCCCAGCGGAGTCAAACAACGTTTAGCCTCTCTCTCGAGCTTTGTACGAGACACATAAGAGACTCCCTAGTTGAGTCCACCATCCCTTTCGCCTCCATCTTGCGCTTTATACGAGATACAAAAAGGTTCATATTGAGCCAAACAAATTTTAGCCTCCATCTCGGGCTTTGTACGAGATACAAAAACTCTCTTGTTGGGTCAAATAGCCTCCATCTTGGGCTTTATACGAGATACCAAAAGACTTCATCGTCGAGTCAAAAACCTTTTAGCCTCTCTCTCGGGCTTTGTACGAGACACATATTAGCCTCCTCTTAGGCTTTATATAAGAAAACCACTGGTTAATCCAATTAACCTTTTAGCATCAAAGTTGTGCCTCGTTCACAGTACACAAACATCAACAACTCCCTTCATCTAACTGTTGTAAGCGGCGAGCCTCTGGATCATCTACATCCATGCCACTGTCCCTCTTTTAGCATGATAAATTCCTAAGGAAAGATGGCATTACTCTACACTGAGTTAAAGTCTTCTCCTTCAGGTTAAAATCCCCTTTAAAGGAAATTATGGCATTGTCGGATTCACATATCTCGGTTAAAGTAATTCTCCTTTATAAACAGTTGTGACATACAACCCCCCTCTTTAGAGATGACAAATTCTCTCTAAAGTCAAACCTTTTCAGCTTCACATCTTGAGCTTTGAACAAGATACAAACCACCTTTCGCTTCACGTCTTGGGCTTTGAACAAGACACCAAAAAAACCATTTCCTCCCATAGAATAGGAGGAACTACGATCGCTCTGATTTCCCTGTTTCGGTAAACGGGAATACGTAGGGATAAGATTGAAAGAAAAATCTTAGCGAGCACACTAAACAAAAACCCAAAATCCCATACTCTCATGTATCTATCAAAATCATCAGTCCTAACATCCCTAATCCTTTTTCCCCGCTATAAAGTCCTAGAAAGAGAAAAGAAAACCGTATTGGCGAAAATACAAATAACCAGTACAAAGGCCCCACATTGATAGCATTCGTAACCTAACAGACCGATGTTTAAACTCAGCATGCAAAGCAGGGTTAATTGGAGACATCTATTTCCCTTTCTTCATCAGCTTTAATAGGATAAAAAATGAATCGACCTGTAGTAAGCTCAACCGCAGAGAGCGACCAGCGCTTAAGAACCACGTCCAAAATCGCTCGCTACAGTATACAACATTGTATCCTGTTCTGATGCAACAAGGATTAATAACTACAAGGTCATCAGGCCCACCTCCTGATCCGCTTCCACCTTCTTACAATCCCAACGCTCGTTGTGCATTCCATGAAGGCGCACCAGACCATAATTTAGAAGGTTGTTTCGCTTTGAAGCATATTGTGAAGGACTTAGTGGAGAGAAACATCTTGTCTTTCGATGGCTCTCAGCCTAATATCAAGAACAATCCTTACCCGCTCATGAGATAAGTAATGCTGGGGAGGATGAGGGATTAGGTGTCTCCTCTTTGATTTGCTGTATTTGATTCCCTAAAGCTGGCAATCTTTTGGCTGTTTCAGCATTTTGTTTGTATTTCCTTTGCACTTTGAATTTGTATTTGCCTATGAGCTTTGTTGTATTTTCAAGTTGGCAAGATTAATGAAGTATTTATGCATCTTTTGGTTAAATCCATTCGTTTAACTCATTTACTTTTATTTTCATAAAAGCAAAATATATATATTCTTCACCCCTTTTTCGAACTTTTGCTAAGCAAAGATGAGGGAGGATGATGAAAACCCCGTGTTCATAATTGCTGTGGTATACTTTCGAATTAACCTCGCCGAGGATGTAAGGCATTGTTTCAAATTATCCCTCGTTAACCTTTCGAGCCTAGAAGTAGGAGTTTTCTTTCTTTACACAACATAAAAACCTTAAATCTCAACCATGGGGCAGGATAGTTCTCAGTTTAACTAGGTTATGCATTCAAACACGAGCGTTTCATATAAGGCGCCAGTCAGCTTTCAAATCAAGTGACTTCTTACTTTTGGAGATTTGAACGTATATCTTGAGTTAACTAAGCGTAGGATTTGAATCTTTATCCTTTGTTTCATAAACCATGAACCATACCACATTACGACCACTAAAAGACCTAATTGAGGTAAGGTTGTTTTGAAGAGCATACTACAGCAAGGTTGAAGTAACCTGACTCCTAATAATCTTTACTACTCGCGTGTGTTGGTCACTTCCTTAATGACTAGACCCACCTTTGTTTTTGACTATTTAATCATTTCACTGTGCGTTTTTTATCAAAGCTTTGTTTTCAACTTTGCATTAAATTTTGCCAATTTTAATGAACAACGCTTGTTTGCAATACAATTCAATAACAAAGGAATCCCAACAAATACAGCCAGCTAGGGGATTCGACTTGATAAAGGAAGCTCAGTCAGGGGCAACCAAGCAGAAGGATTTGCCAATCTACCAAATCAGGGGCAGAATTTGTCAAAGTTCAAGATACTAGAGCCAGTCATCTCCAGATTATCTTATGACAAGTATGGACTCCAGGGACCTATCAGCAGGGGCAAGTTTTGTTCCCCCAGTCGTTTCTACTACAATTTGTGTATTACGAATACGGTTGAACCGGGGCAATCATGTCTAAGTTCATTTCTTTTCAAAAGTTTGAAGACATTGAAGCATCTGGTGCGTCAATTCTTCTGTGAAATCCTTTTGGTGACTTACCCTCACGAACCAGTTAATCAGGGGCAAAGTTTGTTCCCCAAATCATCAAACAACCAGCCTGAAGCAAGTTCAAGAACTATGTTGTGTGAATACAGTTAAGCTGGGGCAGTTATGCCGAGATCTCTCCAAGAGTTTGAAGATATTGAAACACCTCGTATGTCAATTCTTCTATAAAATCCTCTTGTTATCATCTTCTGACAGACCATATAGCCTGGGGCAGATAAGATTTGAAGATGATCATTATGCCAGTAGGATACATAACTACTTTGTTCTTGTGATATCCTGTGCTAGCTCCCCGACAAGCTGTTACTTCAGCTAATCCTGACAAATTCTCCATGGATTCTTCCCCAACAAAGAAATCAAGCTCATGATGGCAATCCTCGTGATGTTATACCTCAAATGGAATACTCTTTTCACCAGTGAAGTTGTTGATTCTTCTTCATCACCAGTATTGGTCCAGTCCTTTGAGTTTGGATGGGTATCTTTGTCGAGACGTTTTCTTCGCCTCCAGTTTCGCTTGTCTGTTTTGTCAGCATAAGCATGAGCATGGCATAAACACTCATATGCATTGTATTTTTGCACTTCTGCTTCCTTTTCTGGTGTTTTCCTGTTTTTAGTCACTTCGGTGTTTGTCTCCCCAAGTGACTGGGTTTGTCTATTCTCTCCAATAGAGTTGTCAGCCCTTAGGCATAAAGTGCCCATTCTTTTCTGAATTCCCCACAGAGTTTGATTCTCGTGGATGATGGTTGATTCAGTTATCTTTTCCACATGTGGATTAGATAAATCCCCATTTGAGTTCATTCCTCAATTGGAGTCTTGTTTGACCGTTTCTTTCTAGCTTGTTCCTAGATTAAACTTTGGTCCCTGGCAAGCGTGGTTTTCTAACCTATCTCTGAACGTGCATTTATTTTGCACCGTGTCTCGCAGGAATCTTTTACAAGATCCTCATTGAAGACATAGTTATTTCTCCAACAGTATTGTGATATCAACGTATCTTTGAAGCAGCAATCTCTCGAAGAAGCTTGGCAGTCTCTTATAAGCAGCTTATCTATCTCTGGTACTATTCAACCTCTTCACAACTGTAATTGGGTATTCCCCAGGAAGCCTTATCTTCAGTTATGCAACTCCGGTACTAACCTATCAGATTCTATACCTTTATTGGGGCCCATTTCTTGGTTCTATCTCCAATAAGGTTTCTTTTTCCAAAATGCCAAGCGGTCATGCTTGAACCTGTTGTTCCATCACTTTGGATGTCTTTTCCCAATGAAGACCGTTTTTTGGTTCAACCTTCATTGCGGATCTTTTCTAGAATGTCATCTAGTTGCGTTTAGCCTTGATGATCAACCATTCTAGATATTTTGTTGGAGCCTATTTCTTGGTTCTATCTCCAACAAGGTTACTTCTAAAGAGCCAACCGGTCATACTTGAACCTATTGTTCCATCACTTTAGAGGTTACTTCTAGGATGTCATTTAGTCATGTTTTAACTTGATGATCAATCATTCTAGATACCTTTATTGGGGCCCATTTCTTGGTTTAATCTCCAATAAGGTTCTTCTTTTTCCAAAGTGCCAATCGGTCATACTTGAACCTGTTGTTCCATCACTTTGGATGTCTTTTCCCAGTGAAGACCGTTTTTCGGTTCAACCTTCATTGCGGATCCTTTCTAGGATGTCATCTAGCCTTGATGATCAATCATTCTAGATACCTTTATTGGAGCCCATTTCTTGGTTCTATCTCCAATGAGGTTACCTTTCTGGCTCCTACCGATTTTCCTTCATGAAGCAGATTATGTGTTATCTCAACCAACTCTTATTTAAGTACCAGAGTCTATTCTTGACTCATTAACCATGTCCCCATTTAAACCCCAGCTCTTTATACAAGAGTCCCTAGAGAAGTCAGCTGTTAGACGACGGAATTCTTAGTCACTAGAATTGTTATTGGTCTTTGAATACAATAACTTCGTCATTTTCATCTGATTCTTGGAAGCGGAAAAGTTTTAAGAAAACACAAAGATGAACTAAGTTTTACTCTAGTATCAAGATGTTTTATGGAATCAATTTGGTACAGGAAGAATTAGCAGTACTGTATCTTTGGCTTGGATTTGCCATCTCCAGTGAAAAGAAGATTGCCCCGGTTATCCTTGATGTTTGGGAATCAGGGTGTTGGCTTGTGTTATCCTGTCTTCTTTCCTGTTTTGCGTCGTTCGCGTCGTTTCTCGCATGTAGCTAAGCGTATGCATCGTGCCCTAGCATCTTTGCATCCTTGTGCTTTGTTTTGCTTGTGGTCTTGTGTTTGTGCCTGTCTTTATTTCCCTAGTGAAGTAAGGACAATCCCAGTTTGCTTTGTGTCGTGCTTGTTCGGTCTTAACCTTTGCGCGCCATATTTGAATCTTTAAACCTTTTGTTGTTCCCCAAGAAATTTAACATTAAATATTTTGTAAAACTTTTTCTTGCTTGAATCGTGTCAAACTTAAACTTGGACTTTGTTTGAATTGTGTCAAGCATTGTCTTGTGTGTTCTCGTTTGAATCGTGTCAAACCTGAACAGAGTCTTTGTTCGAATCGTGCCTGACACTGTCTTCTTGTTTTAAAACCGTTCTTGTTTGAATCATGTCGGACATTGAACCCTTACCTTGGATTTTTGAAAACTTGCTTTAAGCTAAGCTTCATGGAACAAATTTCTTCAACCTTGTAAGACTCCTATCTGGTGCGCAGGGTTTGTCCCTGTCTTCTTGGCTTTTCTTGAAGATCCCATTTTGAACTCTTCAGTTTGAGATCCCCAGGAAGTCTTTGCTTGGTTGTCTGTCCTTTTGACTGATCCCTAGTGATTAGGTTTTTCTTTCTGGTTTCATGCCCAGGAAGAGTATGGGTTTGTTGTTCCCAGTGGTCTATCTCCCCGGGTTTTCTTTCCCCAGTGGAGATTGTTTTTGGTTTTTTTCCCCAGTGTTTCTTTGGAGTCTCCCCGTTGAGTCTTTTTCGTTGGCTAGCTTGTATCCCTAGTGAGGTGTTTCTCATGGATACTAACATTCATCCTTCCCCAGTGAAGCTCTGTGATCTTTTTGCTTCCTGTGTGCCCCTTGGTGTCTTGTTGTGTCTACATTTCCTTGCATCTCCTTGGCATCATGTCTGTTGCATTGCATATGTGTGCATCTGAGGGCAAAATTTTCGGTTATCTGTATTTATATATCCTTCACTGTTGATTACATGAGGATCTTCATCTCTCATGTCATCAGGTGAAGATATTTAAATAGGGGCAACTGTTGTACCCCAAATTTTACCCTCATTTTTCTGCTAGTTGATGTTTTATTTATTGTTCTCTATTTTAACTTAATAACTATTTCAATATATTTATCTGTCTTTATTTTAATTTATATCCAATTTTAAATCCATAAATATCTATGGTCCATATTTCTATAATCCATTTTCCATTATCAAATTATCCAAATCCATTTATCCATATCCTCTTTTCTTAACCCATTTTCTAAATCTACATTTCCAATTATCCATAATCATCCCTATTTTGACATCATCCTTTTTATCTATTTTAATATCCAAACATATCTATTGTTCATCTTTCTAATCCATTCCTATTTTTCCAAATTCATTTCAAAACCATATTCACTCATCCTTTTTTTCTCTCATCCAATTGTCCCTTTTCTTTTTAATCCATTTTTGGTTCAATTAAATTTGATCCATGTTTTATTTATTTACTATTATCTTTTTTTCATTTATCCATTTCTTAACTACAAAATCTCTACAAATCATTCCAAAAACATTACCATTTCCAATGTCTAAATCGTAAGCCCGTTCCACTTTTTTTACAAAGCCCATTGTGAAAAATCAAAACAAAAATACAATTGTAGTGCAAGTTTTTCCACCCTTTTCCAAACCGTACCAAAAAAATCTCTGCATCCTGCTACCACATGAAAATGACAGCACAAAACCTTGCTAAAAAATCCTCCAGCCTGCTTGTACGAACACGCAAACCCTCTGCAGCCTGAATGACAACATACAACGGTCAAAAATTCAAAATGAATTGGAGGAACAAATTCTTTTTTTTTTGGGAAGTTAAATAGAAGAAGAGGAGGCGAGTAGGAGGGGGTGGAAGTCCCAACAACCAAACGCATAAGCTTGTTTTTCTGGGTTTTACACTTTAAAACTCAAAAACCAGAAATGAAATAAACTAAAACCAACAGCTTCGCCTTCAGCCTTCTTTTTCACAGACTCCGCACCTCATCATCATCTTCAACCTTCAAACAACCGAAAACCACATTCAGTCAAATACCCAATACAACCTTCAATCCAAAAATCAAACCCAGGAAAGAATCAGAAGAAAGAGATGAAGATGGAAACGATTTTGAATGCAAACCAAATGAACCTGAGATGACAAACCTGAAATAGAACCAACACAGACATAGCTATTGAGACGAGTTAGCGAATAAGGTCGGAGAGATTTTACTATTGTTCAATTAGTTTATTATTTTTGTTCACTATCATCTTCACGCGATCCTCCGCGACGAAACATTTTCCGGCGACGTTCCCTCACCTTCACCCACTCCGCTTCACAACTCAAACCTCCATCCTACAACAATCCCAACTGTTGAAATCTTCAAATCACTCAAAACCTTCAACACACCACCATAAACCTCATAAGTAACCCCTGCTTCTGAAGATTGGAGCTCTCAGTTCTCGTCTTCATCGCCAAATCCAATAACATCCACCGGACACAAAATCAAACTGTTTTCAACCCAAAAAAAAACAAAACAATATCACAACACTCAGTAACCATCAAAGCTTGTGTGAAGCAGAGAAGTAAGGCAGGAAGTACATTACCTGAGTTTCTTCGAGTAGGACTTTCTGGGGTAATTTCTGAACTTATTGTTCTTATCCTCCATGTCTTTTGTTGTGTAAACCTTTGTAGCTTTGTTGATTTCATTTACTGTCCTTTAATTTTCATTGCTCGGCATTTCGATTTGAACCGCCTTTAACATACCTTCGTCCGTACCTAAGAATACATGAATCGAAACAGAAAGAGAGAGCGCGTTTGAGAGGTGCGATTGAAGATGATAAGCCGCGAGGAGAAGAAATAGAGGCGTGACGGCGGAGTCCAACATGCTGCCGGTGGCGTTTTGAAGTTTCGCGAGAGAGAAAACGTAGCAGAGAGTAGAGTGCGAAAGCTCAGCTAAGGGGTACGGATCCAAGGGAGAGAGAGACGGATGAGGAAATCGTGAGAGGTGTTGAGAGGAAATGCTGTGAGCGAGAGTGATAAGAATGGTGGCAATCGCGTGTCTTTTCCCTTTCAGCCGTTTGTTCTTATCCTCTTTTAGAATTAGGTTTGTGTATTTATTTGGAATCCGACGGGTCAGGCCCACGACCATGATCCGACCCGCGCCCTGGCTTCCTTGGGCCTCCTTCTCTTTTCCTAGCCCATTTCCAGCCTATAATCTTCTTTGGTTTTAATCAGATTTAGTTTTTTTTAGAACTTAGTTCTTAGGTTTCTTTAGGATTAGCTATGTGGTTTTTTAGTTAAATGCAGACTTAATTAATCACATTTTAGTTTTATTAGAATTTAGAATTAAGTTTTAATTTTAATTAGTTAGATTTCAGTTTAATTGGAAATTTTTGCTTAGTTAGTCTTTTAAGATAATTAAGATTTAATCATTTAGTTTTAATTTTAATTTAATTTTAGAATTAGTTTTACTTATTTAACTTTTAATTAGGTTTTAATCTTTTTAGTTTTAATTAGGTTTTGGTCTGTTTAGACTCTATTTCTAATTTATTTTTGACATTTTCCTATTTTTATTAATTTCTGGTATTCGATTTCTCATTTGACTCTTGATACTTGTTGTATGTATATTGCTGTATACTTTACTTTTAATATTCGAGATTTCCTCTTTATTCCTGTTATTCCCCCCATTCCAAAGGAAGGTTAAACACATTGACTCCTAAAGTCATGACCTCCCACCTTAACCTAAGTAACCTCTTAGGAGAAAACTTTATTTCTTGGCCTCATCAGAGCCATAGAAATCATAACTAGCCTTAGGAGAGAGTTCTTAAACTCTTAGTGATATTCATCCTAATGGATTTATCACTTTCCCTACTGACTAAAACATAACATAGGTCCATTACAACTAGGTTTAGAGAGTTCTTAAACTCTACAATGAGCTTGCACTCATTTCCCCTCTGAATATTGACCATAGTCAATAGTTCAGTAGAAGTAGAACTACGCATACTCTGATTCTATTCCCGAGGATACGTAGGCGCAAAGTGCGATGCTTTGTCGAGTATACTTAGATACTAACCCCTAGGGTTTCAACCTTTAGCATAGAACCTTTAGCAAACATAAGATAACTTTAGAACAAGAGGCTCCCGCATAGTACTACGGACGTTTAGGGTGCTAATACCTTCCCTAGGCGTAACCAACCCCCGAACCTTAGATCTCTCCCCTTTAGGTTTTTCTAACAATCTTGAACCTTTCCTTTGGATAAATCAAAGTCGGTTGTAAAAGAAATATGATGCAAATTAATTAATAATTTGTTATCCGATTTTCACTGCAACAATCTCGAATCGACAAGAAACATTGAGGGAATTAGAAATCGTAAGAAGAATCGATTTGGAATGTGGTAACCAGAACCGGATGTTGTTAAACTATTTTGGAGGAATTATTCTAGTTAGAATGGATTTAGAGTTGTGAATGTTGTGGTTG
This sequence comes from Lathyrus tuberosus, assembly GCA_022829125.1. Taxonomy (NCBI): domain Eukaryota; kingdom Viridiplantae; phylum Streptophyta; class Magnoliopsida; order Fabales; family Fabaceae; genus Lathyrus; species Lathyrus tuberosus. Next base: position 8,672,998 of record JALAZF010000103.1, read on the forward strand.
TAACAGTGTAACACCTGTACTTGTATCGTCTGGGGAATATTGGACAGATGTTATAATATTGTGTGTTGGCAAAGAAATTATTTCACCATAAGACGTTATTAAGTTTCTTGTACCGTTGGTTAGTAAGAACCCCAATGGATAAGCGTGTTCTCCACAGACTGTTAGCTACCTGGTAGTACTTAAGAATTTATGGTGTTCTGCCGTTAGAATTTGGATTACACAGTGGAAGGTGACAGACGAAAGAGTTCGGTCAGAATGATAAGGATTAGAAGGATTGTTGCTTGTAAGTATGGAAATGAGGAGATCTTGTTCTAAGTGTGTTACATCTTGGTGTGACACGAGAGAGATGAACTATCGGGTGTGATGGTTGCAATGATTAGTATCAGACCAGATGGAACTAGTAAAGAAGTCGTTGAATAGTTATGAAGTGGTTTGAATGTAAAAGCATTTACAAAAGAATAGTTGTCGGTCATTGTATGAAATTAAGGAATCACCAATTTACCTCAGGAGGATTTGTTGAGTGTTTGTTATCTTGAATCAAGATAAGATATTACGGTTTGGTTTGTGACTTAGTAGAGGAATGTAGAATGGTACATTCTTTCCGAAGTAAGATGCAACCAAGTGTTTTGTATGGATCAACAGATGAATTACGGAAAAAGCAAAGTTTGAAGTTAACCCAATATTGGAATAAGAGTAGAACTAAGGAGACAAAGTTAATAAATTGTGAGGACAAGGATTTTGAATTATGAAGTCAAGTTAGAATCGGAGTATGACAGAAATTTTAACGGAGGTAAAGATTAAGTTTGATTTTAAGCCAAGGGTACAAGTTGCGGTTATTGTTGAATGGAGGAAATTCGGGGGAGAATTTCAATTTAAGGGGGGGAGAGTGTAATACCCCATATTATTTAAATGCTCAATTGGATATCAGATGAGATCAGATGAGCATCTATGTGCTCTATCTTTGGTAAATTGGATTAACGGAATCCTCTAAGTGATTTAAGTATGGTCAATTGGGATCAATAGAACAAGTGGTGAACTCTGAAGAGGCAGATTGTGTTTATTAGTACGAGAGAGTATTTTAAGATAACTCTTTTGAGGTTTGGTTGGGTTGTTGGACGCCGCTGCTTCGCCGGGCGAAGCAGAGGCGAAGGGGGCGCCGCCGGGCGAAATTGGTACCGCCGGGCGCTCCTGGGAGTTTTCCAAATAATGTCTTTTCTTTAAAAAATTCATAACTTCCGAACCGTAGTTCCGATTTAAGCGTTCTTTATACCATTGGAAAGCTATGACAACCCTCTACCCAATAAAAAGTGAAAATATTGGGTATGATGTGAGATAAATTATTTAGTGGAAAATAAAGGAAAGTAATGTGTTGTGAAATGTTGGAATTGACATCTTTTGGATCATAAGTCCGATTGCGGCGTAGGGATAGCCGTTGGAAAGCCGTGGAAATATCCTACGGGATAAGAGTGAGAATATTGATTTCGTTAACCGATTAAATGAATCGGAGGGAACCTAGGAATGGGGTTAACTATGTTGTTGAGTGAAAATAATGTTTATGTGATATGTTGTGTTAAATGTTTTACATTGTGTTATACCATATATATTTAATTATGAATTGAGAATGAAATAAATATGCATGTTTAAAATATGAATTAGGAAGAGTGAGGAAACTTTACCCCAAAATAAAATGGTATGATTCTAGGTTGTGACTAGAAATTGATAGGAACTCTGGATGGCGACGCTCGTGCATTCATTGACGAGTTCTGGCCTGGAGTAGATAACCTAGATGGCGATGCTCGGGCACTTGATGTATAACGGTGCATCCGTGACGAGCATTGGTCTAGGAGAGAGTGAACACTAGAATGGAACATGTGAAATTGTTATGTTTTATTTTGAGAAAAGGCAAAAGAGGCCTTAAGGCGAATGTGGCCTTGTGATTGTCGAATACAATCACGCTGTGTATATGATCACGTAATCGTAACCATTTATCTTGAGGTGTAGTTTCATGAGACTCGAGCTCCTCCTCTGAAACATATGCACAATTACTTGGCAGGTTTGATTCCTGCGTGTAGTATGAATGGAACCTATATGGTAAAGAGACTTGTGATGGTTAACAGGCCATGAGAAGTGACGGTTCATGGTTAACAGGCCGATGATCCTGAATCCATTTTGTATGTCAAGTAACTACAAGGATCCATGACTCGGGTCGACTTCTAGACGTAGAAGCGGACGGGAAAAAGGGATGCCTTGGTAAGGTTATCGATTAGAGGGATTCTTGAGTTAACAGGCTCAGGACGTAATTCCCTTCGTGTGATATTTTATGAGTTAACAGACTCATGGCATGTTTCCATATAGTGTGAGATTGTGAAAATTGTGCACTCAAAGTCATTTCCCTTCCCCTTGACTTGAGTTAGGATGGATAGAACCCTGTAAAGCCGAGAGAATCTATAGGATAAGGAACTCATTGAGATTTGATGTATCTCACCCCACTATATTTGCTTTATTTCAGGTGCAGGTTTGGTTACAAGTGGAACGATGCAGAGATGTTTCAAGAGAAGCTTAGTTAAGCTTTTTCCGATGTGTATTATCTTGTTGTATACAATTAAGGATATTGTATATTATTCTTAGTTTTTATTATTTAGGCTAGTTTCCATGACTTGTGCCATGTAGTGTATTTATGTTTTAGAAATGGACAAGTATGTGAACTATGCCATAAGGCACTTTTGATGTGTCAGTACCAAATAAAATGTTTGTATGGTATTATTCTAGATATATATTATACAGGGCGTTACATGGGTAGCAGAAGACGAGAAGACGTGATTCCAAGAAAAGAGGTGGGAATCGCTGTTGAGGACGTAGTTCCAAGGAAAGAGGTGGGAACTACTACTGTTGAAGATGTGACTAATATTGTTGGGACTGGAAAGATGACCCGAAGTGGAAGAGTATACACTCCTTCTTTCAAAGAAACCACACCCAAGGAAACTGTTATCCCCACACCATCTAGAGACAAAGGGAAGGAGGTAACTTCGCAAGAAGCAGACGAAAAGTTCCTAAGAATTATCAAGAGGAGTGATTACAAAGTGATAGATCAGCTCCATCAGACACCATCCAAGATTTCAATCTTATCTCTGTTAGTTAATTCACCAATTCACAGATCAGCTTTGCAGAAGGTGTTAGCCCAGGCACACGTAGCCCAAGATATAATAGCTGGACAGTTTGACCATATCGTCGCCAACATCACAGCTTGTAACACTCTTAGTTTCAGTGACAAAGAGTTACCCCGAGCTGGAAGAAATCATAATCTCGCTCTACATGTATCTGTGAAATGTCAGGAGGATACAATGGCCAGAGTTCTCGTAGATACCGGTTCATCCTTGAATGTTTTTCCAAAAAGAACTCTTGATAAACAGTCTTACCAAGGAGCTATAATGAGACCCACTTCTCTTATTGTCAAAGCTTTTGATGGTTCAAGAAGATCGGTGATGGGAGAAATTGAGCTACTTGTCTTGATTGGCCCTCAAACATTCAACATCCTTTTTCAGATCTTAGATATCAACCCTGTCTACAGTTGTTTGTTGGGTAGACCTTGGATCCACGAGGCTGGTGCTGTAACCTCTACCTTACATCAGAAGATGAAGTTCGTGGACGACGAGAAGTTAGTTATCATACATGGTGAGGAAGACTTGATGGTCAGCAATTTATCCTCGTTTCGTTACATTGAAGCGGATGAAGATGCTTTGGAAACTTCTTTCCAGGCTCTGGAAATAGCTAATGTCATTATGCTTGACGACAAGGAACCAGTGGCCTCTAGTTGTCCATCTTTTGTTTCTTTCAAAAGCATTCAATCTGCCTTACGAGGAGGAGTACCTGAAGGCTGGGGCAAGATCGTCGAGGTCCCAGAAAGAGAGAAATATCAAGGGTTGGGTTACAAACCAACTTTTGAGGGAAGAGCTGCTTCAACAAAAAGAAGACTAAGGACTATTTAAGAAGTGTTCGTCAGTGGAGGACAGCAAGTCCATGCAATTATTGAAGATGCTGAAGATGAAGATATCAATCATTTGGTGTTTCGGTGTGACGTTGCTTTAAGCAACTGGGAAGCCATTGAGATACCTACTTTGTACCCTATGCCAGAGTAATTTTTTTGTTTGCTTTGATGTTTTCAATTCCACAGCCTTGCCCGAGGCTTTCAGATTATTTTGTATGGGCCACCGCTTTTAAATCTTATTAATCAATGAAAGTGTTTGTTTTGTTAAACTTCCTTGTCTTTATTCCTACTTTCGTTTTAAGAAAAATGGCAATCTTTTTCAAAACTACAAATTTCTTCTGTTATTCATGTTTGTGCATCTTTAATAAAATAAATCCCTCCATCGTGCAGAGTGATTCCCAAACCCATTGTATTCAATGACCCTACTCTCATTATCGACTTTGATTCACCCATTTATCAAGCTGAGGAAGAAGAGGATTATGAGGTCCCCGATGATTTGGCAGAAATGTGTGAGTATCAATACACGGATCTTCAGCCACACGAAGAGAAAGTTGATGTCATCAACCTTGGCACTGAAGAAAAGAGGAAAGAGGTCAAGATTGGGGCAACGCTTGGGGCAGAAATTAGACAACGGCTAGTCCTACTTCTGGAAGAATATGTAGATGTGTTTGCTTGGTCTTATCAAGACATGCCTGGATTGGATATAGACATAGTAGTTCATAAGCTACCACTCAAGCCTGAATGTCCACCTGTGAAGCAGAAGCTCCGTAGAAGTAGACCAGATATGGCTCTCCAAATCAGAGATGAGGTAAAGAAGCAACTGGACGCAGGATTCTTGGCAGTCTCAAAATATCCAGAATGGGTAGCCAACATCGTGCCAGTTATGAAGAAAAATGGTAAAGTATGAATGTGCGTAGATTATAGGGATCTCAACAAAGCTAGTCCCAAAGACGACTTTCCCCTACCACATATTGATACTCTTGTGGATAATACAGCTAAGTTTGCAGTTTTCTCCTTCATGGACGGTTTTTCCGGTTACAACCAAATCAGAATGGACCCAGCTGACATGGATAAGACTACATTTATCACCCCGTGGGGAACCTACTGTTACAAAGTTATGCCCTTTGGTTTGAAGAATGCAGGGGCAACTTATCAGAGAGCTATGGTGACCTTATTCCACGACATGATCCACAAGGAAATTGAAGTATACGTGGATGACATGATTGCTAAATCCCGAAGCGGGGAGGAACATTTGGACCATCTCTTGAAGTTGTTTAAGAGACTCTGGAAGTATCAGTTGAAGTTGAATCCGGCCAAATGCACTTTTGGTGTCAGGTCAGGGAAGTTGCTTGGTTTTATCGTCATCCAGAAAGGAATTGAAGTAGATCCTGACAAAGTACGAGTTATTCAAGAGATGCCAACTCCCCAAACTGAATCACAAGTGAGAGGATTTCTAGGTCGTTTGAACTATATATCCAGATTTATTTCCAATATGACTCCAATTTGTGAACCGATCTTCAAACTGCTCCGCAAAGACCAGACTGTAGGTTGGAATTCTTATTGCCAACAAGTTTTTGAAAAGCTCAAGAGTTATTTACAAGAACCACCTATTCTGATTCCTCCTGTTCCTGGAAGACCTCTCATCATGTATATGACGATTTTAGAGGGATCCATGGGTTGTGTATTGGGTCAACGTGATGAAACTGGTCGCAAAGAACATGCCATTTATTACCTGAGTAAGAAGTTCGTTGGTAGTGAGAGTCGTTATTCACTGCTTGAGCAAACCTGTTGTGCCTTAGCATGGGCCGCCAAACGTTTGAGGCAGTATTTGATATGTCACACTACTTTATTGATCTCGAAAATGGATCCAATAAAGTATATCTTTGAGAAGCCTGCTCAAACAGGAAGACTTGCCCGTTGGCACATACTATTGTCAGAATACGATATCTAGTATGTACCTTAGAAGGCTATCAAGGGGAGTGTGTTATCAAAATACCTTGCAGATCAGCCTGTTGAAAATTACGAACCGCTCAAGTTTGATTTTCTGGATGAAGACATTATGGTAGTAAAAGATTGTGAAGGGTCTGGCCCTAATGAGAGTCTTGAGACCAGTTATAGATGGAAGATGATGTTTGATGGTTCTTCCAATTTCAAAGGACATGGTGTAGGTGTTGTATTGATAAATCCCGATGGTGGTTATACTCCTTTTACAGCAAGGTTGGACTTTGGATGCACAAACAATATTGCAGAGTACGAAGCGTGTATTTTGGGTCTAGAGGCTGCAATTGACCTTGGAATCAATGTTCTTGAAGTTATGGGTGATTCTGCTTTGGTCATTTATCAAGTCAAGGGTGAATGGGAAACCAAAGATGAAAAGCTCATTCCATACCGTGCTTACATTATGGAATTGACTAAGTGTTTTGATGAAATCACTTTCTGTTATGTCCCTCGTACTGAAAATCATATAGCTGATTCCCTGGCCATGTTAGCTTCAATGTGGCAAGTCAGGTTTCACAACGAAGCACCTCTCATCAGTATAGAGCGTAAGACCGAGCCCGCTTATTGCCAGTCGGTTGAAGAAGAGACAGATGGAAAACCTTGGTTTCACGACATCATGAATTATTTGAAGACTAAGGAGTACCCTGTCAATGCTTCCAATCTTGATAAGAAAAATTTGCGAAGATTGTCATCCAAGTTCTTTCTCATTAACAACGTGCTTTACAAGAGGAATCATGACATGGTCCTGCTAAGATGTGTTGATAAACGAGAGGCAGACCTGTTGATTCACGACATTCACGAAGGAGCCTTTGGCACTCACGCCAATGGGTATGCCAAGGTTAAGAAAATCTTGAGGGCTGGACATTATTGGTTAACTATGGAAGTTGATTGCATCCAATACGCCAGGAAATGTCATAAGTGCGAGATCTACGCTGATAAGATGCACGTTCCTCCTACCTTGCTGAATGTCTTGTCATCCCCTTGGCCTTTCTCTATGTGGGGCATTGATATGATTGGAGCTATTGAGCCGAAAGCTTCTAATGGTCATCGTTTCATTTTAGTGGCCATTGATTATTTTACTAAATCTGTTAAAGCTTCTTCTTTTACTAATGTGAACAGGCAAGTAGTTGCCCGTTTCATCAAGAATAATATCATTTGTCGTTATGGAATTCCCAGCAAGATCATCACTGACAATGGAACGAATCTGAACAACAAAACGATGTAGGAGTTATGTGACAATTTCAAGATTAAGCATCACAATTCCTCGCCTTACCGTCCCAAGATGAATGGAGCTGTCGAAGCTGCTAATAAAAACATCAAGAAGATCCTGCAGAAGATGGTCAAGACATATAGATTGGCACGAGATGTTACCATTTGCTCTGCACGGATACAAAACTTCGGTTCGAACCTCAACAGGGGCAACCCCTTTTTCTCTCGTATATGGAATGGATGAGGTCCTCCCCATCGAGGTAGAAATACCATCTTTGAGAATCCTGATGGAAACTAAGCTTGACGAAGCTGAATGGGTTAGAGAGAGATATGACCAACTGAACCTCATTGACGAGAAGCGACTGACGGCTATGTGTCATGGTCATCTGTATCAGAAAAGAGTGAAGAGGGCATTTGATAAGAAGGTCCGTGTCCGAGAATTTCGAGAAGGAGAGCTTGTACTCAAGAAGATTCTGCCATCTCAAAGGGATGCTCGTGGAAAGTGGGCGCCTAACTATGAGGGTCCGTTTGTGGTAAAGACTGAATTTTCAGGAGGTTCTTTATTCCTCGCAACAATGGATGGTGAACGGCTCACACACCTTGTGAATGCTGACTCAGTACGGAAATATTATGCTTGAAAAGAATTCTAGGATTTTAGTCATTAGGGAGTAGGTCATTGAATATGATGTAATCCTTTCCTGTTGCCATTTTTCAATTGTAATGATCCATGGAACTTCGCTATTGGCAAGTTACCATTCTAATGAAATCAGTTTTTCTTGAGCCATTTCTTTGTTTGATATTACTCTGATATTTTCGTTGTTATACGAAACTTCACTTATTTATTAATAATGGTTTTAAAAGCGGAATGTTTTGAAAACTTCGAGCTCTAAAAGAAGATTGGAAATATCTCCCTGATTTAAATGCTTTAACAATGGCCAACCACTAAGGACGTCTCACCAGTATCTACACAAGATGTTTGATGAGAAATTGTTTCCTCGAAAAATTAGAGATGTTCTCATGTTGACTTTTAAAACGGACTGCCTGCTCAGATGTCACTGTGATTCTTTGGATTAGACACGGTGTTTCCCCTTGTGTTGCCCCGGTCTGTCGTTCTTGCATATCATTGAGCATTCGCATCATACCATAGCATCGAGCATCTTTGCATTTGGGTGTTTTGTTTGTGTGGTTTTGTTTTTCTTTCCTCTTTCCCCTTTTGTGGGTCTTTGGTTCTTTGTCCTTGTTTTGCTTGTGTCCGATTTCTTCGCCTCTGTGCGCCAGATCTTGACCCTTTGTGCAGTATTCCCCAGGAAGTTTAACCTGCAACCTTTTATCACCTATATCACCTCTTCTGGATACCTAACATTTCAGCAACCGCTAGCACTATAAACCTCTGGTTATCGTGAGCCAGTTGTTTATATCAGGTTATCGTGAACCTGTATTTCTGGTTATCATGAACCATTTGCTTTTTATTTCAGGTTATCGTGAACCTGTATTTCTGGTTATCATGAGCTAGTTGTTTATTTTTGGCTATCGTGAACCATCTGTTTGAAATCAGGTTATCGTGAACTTGTATTTCTGGTTATCGTGAACCATTTTCTTTATATCAGGTTATCGTGAATCTGTACCAGTCATTTATTTCAGGTTATCGTGAACCTATACCAGCTTTTTTATATCAGGTTATTGTGAACCTGTATTTTTGGTTATCGTGAACCATTTGTTTGAGATCAGATTGTCGTGAATCTGCATTTCTGGTTATCGTGAACCATTTGTTTTATTTCGGGTTTTCGTGAACTAGTTGTATTTCCTGTTATTGTGAATCAGCCTTTTTATTTTCGTTTATCGTGAACCGTTTGCTTATTTCAGGTTATCGTGAACCTGTATTGCTCAAACCCGGTCAAATATGAACCTAAACCAAATTACAAATCCCGTTCACACTATTTTTTTCATAAAGCAATTATTTGTTACCAGAGTCTATTCTTGGTTTATTAACCTTGTTCTCTTTTAAACTCCAGGTGTGTTTATCTGGCGCGCAGAGTTCGTCTCTGTCTTTTCTGGCTTTTCTTGAAGATCCCGTTTGTACTCTTCAGCGTAAGAAATCCCCATGAAATCTTTTGTTCGGATGTCTATCCTTTTATTTCAAGCTGATCTCCAGTGGAGATCATGTCTTCTTTCTGGTTTTATGCCCAGTAAGTTTGTGTCTTTTCCCCAGTGTCGTCCGGTCATATTTGAACATGTCGTCCACCTCCCTGGATCTTTCCCCAGTGGAGAATCCTTTTTGTTTTCTATCCCCAGTGTTGCCTCAGATGTGAGCAATCTCTTAAGTTTTGTATGATAGCAAATTGTGTGATAAATGCATATATAAATGCATATGTGTTTGATGTGCATGTTACAAGATTAGTATGCATGTTTAGTTGGTACATATATGTGATTTTATACCTATACTATGCTTTAAAGACAATACAATTGATACATATCTTTATTGAAATCATAAAAACAATTTTCCTTATGTATGTATCGATCTATGTCTGTCTTGCATCGACACATTCCTCTGTTAAAATCACAAAAACGTGTTTGCTTCAGTATGGATCGATCCATACGAGTTTTGCATCGATACATGCTTCCTTGTTGTTAAGCCATGTATCGATTCATACGAAGTTTGCATCAATACATGCTTCTTTGATGTTTCTGAAAATTATGATATGTATCGATCCATTCGCATTATGTATCGATGCATGATTGAATTTACTTTCTGAAATTAAACAAAGTTACAGTATGCATCGCATATATCTGTGTGTCGACTCATGTATGTGATATAACTACCATGTATCGACTCATACGAGTTTCGTATCGATACATAAAGCTGTTTCTTTTTCTAACCGTTTCTATTTCACATATAAGAAGGTTTTGACAGTTCAGTTCAAGGTAGGAATTCGTTAGTGTGAAAATTGTGTAATCACAGCAAAAGCAAGTTTGGTGAGCATCAATTTTGTGAGCAGTTTTAGAGACCTGAAAGATACTTTATCTTCATCATCTTCTCAATCACTTTAATTCAAGAACATCAACACATAATCATTCTTGTTCTCCGGATTAAAGGATCTTCGAGATAACGTTCAGTGGTACGATCAAGGATCTAGCTGAGTTGAAGATTCAAAGGGGGTTTCGAGGAAAAACCATCTGGTTTGTCCTTCAAGAACGGGTGTGTTCTTGAGGGTTTGTTAGTCACGTTTGCAGAACATATTCAGCCGCAGCGTAGGGTTTAGAAATTTGGTAATTTCGCAAACAGGTCGTGGAACCGGTGAATTGTCTGTAATTCTTGCAGGGGAAATTCTTGATTAAGCTCAGATCAAGTGAAGGTTCTTACAAGAAGAAGATCTTGGGGTTTAGATTTCTGGCTTTGTATTGTAACCTTGTAAACAACAAATTCAGCATTATTGATATAACAGGTCTCAATTTCAGTTTGAAATTGAGAGGGAGACGTACCCACACGCGAGGACGAAAGTGGGGAACTTCCTTACCAAATCTCTGCATATCGTATTCTGTCCTTATCTCTTTTTACGTTTTCAACAAGTTTGTGATTCATTTGGTGTATTGTGTCTTAACGTTTCATGATACAATAGTGGTAAGAAAACTTTTATCAAATCACCATTATTGTTAATCATCAAACACATACACGCCAAGTGTTTGACAAAACTGTCAGCTGTGTTTTTTTTTGTTCATTGGAAATAGTATTTGTATGATAAGTGCATTTGATTCGATCCTAATCTGGTGTTAATAAATCTTTGTCATCCTAATATAAATCCAGCATTAATTCGTGTGTCCGGTTTTCTAGTAGCTGGTCCAGAATAGACGGAAGTCGATTCGGGATCGTATTTTCAAGGAGGTGATCTATTCACCCCCCCTCCCCTCTCGATCCCTAGCCACACCGTCTAACAAGTGGTATCAGAGCACCGGTTCACTGGTGCTTTGTGGCTGCTTGTAACGATATGGATTCTGAACCAAAGGGGGCGTACAATAGAGCGCCTATTTTCAACGGTGAAAATTATGGCTACTAGAAAGACTGCATGCGAGTTCATATAAATTCTGTGGATAGGAATGTGTGGGCTGCCATTCAAAATGGTCTTTTTCAAATTACTATGAGAAATGAGGCTGGCGCCATAGTTCCTAAACCAGAAGAGGATTACGATGAGAAAGATGAGAAAAAGTGGTCGTGTGATTGGAGAGCTCGAAATATGCTAATTTCAGCACTTGGTGCTGATGAGTATTATCGGGTATCCCATTGCACGACAGCTAAAGAAATGTGGGATGCTTTAGAAATTGCCCATGAGGGTACTACTGAAGTTAAACAGTCCCGTATTAACACACTTAATCAAGAGTTCGAGCTCTTTCGCATGAAACAAGGAGAATCTATCTCTGACATGCAAAAGAGATTCGTTCATCTCATCAATCGTTTGAATGCACTTGGAAAATCTGTCTCCAATGAAATAGCCACTAATAAAATTCTGAGATGTCTTAGCAGGGAATGGCAACCTAAAGTAACAGCTATTAAGGAAGCCAACGACCTCACGACGCTTACTATTACAACTTTATTTGGCAAGCTGGAAGAACATCAGCAAGAACTGGAAAGTCTTGAAATATTTGAGAACAAGAGTAAAAAGGAAAAGAATAAAAATAAAGAGAGTGAGAAGAAGCCAATAGCTCTTGTGGCCTCTAGCTCAAAGTCCTCACAAAAAGAGCAAAGTGACAATGATTCAAGTAGTGACGAAGATTCAGGTGATGAGGAAATGGGACTTTTTGTTAAGAGATATAATAGATTCATTCGAAAGAATGGAATCAAGCATTCCGACAAAAATCTCATTAAGTTCCGAAGACAATCTATAGAGTCAAAACAGGAAGAGAATAAGAAGCATAGAGTAAAAGGATCTTGCTTTAATTGTGGTAAATCTGGACATTATAAGACAGAATGTCCTATGAGGAAAAAGGATAAAGGAAAAGCTTCACCAAAAAGGTTCAATAAACAAAGAAGAGCTTATATTGCGTGGGAAAGTGATAGTGATTCATCAAGCTCACAAAGTTCAACTGATAGTGATGAGACAGCAAATCTGTGTCTTATGGCTCACACCAAAAATCAGTCCCACCACAAGAAGAAGATCAACGATAAGAAAGTAAGACAAGCCTACTATAGTAATTTTTCTTCTATGTCTTTTTCTGAACTGAAAATAGCTTTTGAAAAACTGCATAACGAAGCTTTAGATGCTTTTAAAAGATTATCTTCCGATAAACAAATTTTTTCATTCTTGGAAGGTAAAGTATACAAAGCTGAAAAAGATTTAGAAAGTTTGAAAGCTAGTATTGCAGAAAATTCAAAAGATATCAATATTAACGGATGTAGTAAAATTAGGTATTGTGAAGCTTGTCATATTTGGCAACAAGAGGTTAACACTCTTAAAGTCAAATTGGAAAAAGCTTTACAACCCAAGGTTACTTATGCCGTTGATTCTAGGTTGTTTAAGAAGTCATTAAATCCACCATATGCAAAATACTCTTTTATTCCAAAGGATTTAATGAACAAACATAAACAAATACATCATCATGGCTTATGTCATTATTGTTGTCGTGCCGGTCATACCATTGAAAAATGCAAGTTTAGGAGATTTCTTATTCCTAAAGGCATTTATCAATGGAAGCCTAAAGGCAACCATGTTACCACTTACCCACATGGACCCAATGAAAATTGGGTACCTATTTCTCTCTTTTGATATTGTAGGATGAGTGTCTTGCATCCGTAGATAGAAGATGGTTTCTAGACAGCGGGTGCTCAAGGCACATGACGGGTGATATATCGCTTTTTATAGACTTCAAAGCAAAGAAGAAGGGATATGTTACTTATGGAGACAATAACAAAGGAGCTATACTTGGCAAAGGTAGTGTAGGTAATCCCTCTACCACTACTATTTCTGATGTCCATCTAGTAGAGGGACTTAAACACAATTTGTTAAGTATTAGTCAACTGTGCGACAAAGGTTACAAGGTTTCTTTCACAAAAACTTGCTGCATAATTGAACATACTGAACAGAATATTGTGTTTAAGGGTGTAAGAGTAAACAATATCTATATGCTTGATCTTTTTGATGTATCTTTAACAAGCACTAAGTGTCTAGTTGCCTTGAATGATGATTCTTGGCTTTGGCACAGACGTTTAGCGCATGTTAATTTCGATTTGCTTAATAAGGTTGTATCCAAGGATCTAGTAGTCGGTCTTCCAAAAATAAAATTTTCAAAAGACCACCTATGTGACGCATGCCAAATGGGAAAACAAACAAGGATCTCTTTTAAGTCCAAAAATGTAATTTCAACTTCACGACCCCTTGAGCTTCTCCATATGGATCTCTTTGGACCTTTTAGGACAAAGAGTATAGGTGGAAATTATTATGGTTTCGTAATCGTTGATGACTATTCTAGATTTACTTGGACTATATTCCTTCATAGCAAAGATGAAACTTTTTCCGCTTTTAAGAGTTTTGCAAAACTGTCCCAAAATAAAATGAACTCCAAAATAGTTACAATTCGAAGCGATCATGGAGGTGAATTTCAAAACCACCTCTTTGATAAGTACTGTGATAAGTATGGTATTGAGCATAACTTTTCAGCTCCTCGAACTCCACAACAGAATGGCGTTGTGGAGCGCAAAAATCGCGTTTTAGAGGAGTTGGCTAGAACAATGCAAAATGAGGGTGGATTACCAAAATATTTTTGGGCTGATGCAATTAGTACAGCCTGTTATGTTTTAAACAGGATTTTAATTCGTCCTATTTTAAATAAAACCCCTTATGAGCTTCTAAAAGGAAGAAAGCCAAACTTGTCACATCTTCACGTATTCGGTTGTAAGTGTTTTGTTTTGAATAATGGTAAAGAAAAACTTGGGAAGTTTGATGCAAAAGCGGATGAAGGTATCTTTCTTGGATACTCACAATCAAGTAAAGCATATAGAGTGTATAATAAGCGTTTACTTTCTGTTGAAGAATCTGTCCATGTTTCTTTTGATGAGTCTTATCCGAAAAATGTCGGAAAAGGTATTTCTTTTGATGACGCAGGTGTATCTACAGAAGACATACTCAAAGAAGCTGTTTCGGAAATTGATCAGTCCAAAATAGAAGACAATGAGGAGGAGGAAGATACCTGTCATGTAAAAGATAAGGAAGAAGGGCAAGCTGAAGTGAATGACCTTCCACCAGCTTGGAGATCTTCGAAAGACCATCCTATTGACAACATTTTGGGAGGTATCTCAAAGGGAGTAATGACTCGTTCTAAGATAAGTAATTTCTGTTCTCACTTCGCTTTTGTTTCTCAAGTACAACCTAAAAATTCCAAAGAGGCCTTGATTGATGAATTTTGGCTAATGGCCATGCAAGAAGAGCTTAATCAATTTCAAAGAAATGACGTTTGGGAACTTGTTCCTCGTCCGCGAGATCATCATATCATAGGTACTAAATGGGTTTTTAGAAATAAGCTTGATGAAAACGGAGTGATAACTAGGAACAAAGCACGTTTAGTGGCACAAGGGTATAACCAAGAGGAGGGCATAGATTATGAGGAAACTTATGCTCCAGTTGCTCGCCTTGAAGCTATACGTCTCTTGCTTGCTTATGCGTGTTCTAAAAATTTTAAGCTTTACCAAATGGACGTAAAGAGTGCGTTTCTAAACGGTGTCCTAAATGAAGAGGTATACGTCTCACAACCTCCTGGTTTTGAGAATGCTGAATATCCAGATTATGTTTACAAATTAAAACGAGCCTTGTACGGTCTTAAGCAAGTCCCTCGGGTTTGGTATGAAAGACTTAGCAAATTTCTACTTGATCATGGATATTCAAGAGGTAAAGTGGATACCACTCTCTTCATTAAACACAAGGGAAAACACATTCTTTTAGTTCAAGTTTATGTAGACGATATAATTTTTGGTTCAACTAACATACACTTGGTCAAAGAGTTTTCAAAGGTTATGCAGGGAGAATTTGAAATGAGTCTTATGGGGGAGCTAAATTACTTCCTCGGTCTCCAAATAAAGCCGCTTAATGAAGGTACAGCTGTGTGTCAAACAAAATACTGCAGAGAGCTGCTCAAGCGCTTTGGAATAAACGATTCAAAATCAATCGACACCCCTATGCCTACCAACGGGAATCTAGATAAAGATGAACACGGTAAGAGTGTAGATGTCAAAAGGTATAGAGGTATGATTGGGTCTCTCTTGTATCTTACTGCATCTAGACCTGACATCATGTTTAGTGTTTGTATATGTGCACGATATCAATCAAATCCTAAGGAATCACACTTAAAAGCTGTTAAGCGTATATTTAGATATCTTCATGGAACATCTAAATATGGGCTCTGGTATTCCAAAGGAAGCGATTGTAGCCTAGTAGGTTACTCCGATTCTGATTTTGCTGGCTGCAAATCAGATAGGAAAAGCACTAGTGGTACATGTCACTTATTTTCAAACTCTTTGGTAAGATGGCATAGCAAAAAGCAGGTGTCTGTCGCATTGTCAACTGCTGAGGCTGAGTACGTTGCAGCCGGTAGTTGTTGCGCTCAGATTTTGTGGCTGAAGCAACAACAACAAGATTTCGATATTCAACTCAAACGTATTCCAATAAAATGTGATAACACAAGTGCTATAAATCTTACTAAGAATCCTGTTTTACACTCACGCACTAAACACATTGAGATTAGGCATCACTTTCTTCGCGATCATGTTGAAAAAGAGGACTTTGTATTTGAGCATGTTGATACTAAAAACCAACTTGCTGACATTTTTACTAAACCATTAGCAACGGAACCGTTCTTCAACATTCGTCGTGAATTAGGGATCTTAGATCTCTCTTCATTGATGTCTTAAGCATGTTGGTTCTTATTTATATATGTCTCGCTTTGTTTGTTGAGATTTGTTTTTAGATCTCATTCGTACTTCATAAGGTTACATCAACAGAGGTAATATCATTCCTTTCTATATCTCTTTGGAACTATGTGATTTTTGTATGTTTGAACAAATTCTTTAAAATCATTTATATGTATTCCTTTGCATATGTTGTTTGAACATTAATGTTTGATTTGTGGATTATACTTGAGCATAATTATCATGACATAATTCATATTGCATTGACTTAGAGCTGCTAACAGGTTTCTATACTCAACTGGTATTCAAAAATTAGTTAAAACTTAGTTTAGCATCAGTATGTATCGATGCAACAAGTTCATGTGTCGATACATTCTAGTTTTCGGTCGATGCATTCGTGCTATGGGTCGATTCATGTTTTTTTCATTTTTTAAACTTGTTTCAGTATGTGTCGATGCATCCGTGTTTTGTGTCCACACATAGGACATTTTAAAAACAATAAATTCTTGAAATGAATCGATTCATAACCCCTTGTATCGATGCATACTGATTGTTTTGCAATAAATGCAT
The DNA here is from genome assembly GCA_022829125.1 of Lathyrus tuberosus. Classification (NCBI taxonomy): domain Eukaryota; kingdom Viridiplantae; phylum Streptophyta; class Magnoliopsida; order Fabales; family Fabaceae; genus Lathyrus; species Lathyrus tuberosus. The sequence goes on from JALAZF010000103.1 coordinate 8,689,647, forward strand.
GCTAATTCAGTTCTGGATCGACACATCAGCCAAATTTATAGGTCTCATTCATTCACTCTAGACCCTTTCTTCCTCTCATACCCAAGCGGCTAACCCTAATCTCTTCAAACATCTTCATCTCCTAAACCCTAATTCACCGCCTATACCTCATTCATCTTAACTCTTCTTCAATTCATCACCATGCCTCCAAGAACCATTCCTGCTAGACAAAGAAGAAGAGGAAAAGGAAAGGAACCTATTGGCACTTCTCATCAGTCTCCACCACCCCCAGAAATCCCTCCTAGTGCGCTGACTCTTCTTCATCCTGCCATTGCTGATGAGTTTGAGACCTTTTTCAAGACAAGGTTAGTTATGAAACCACATGTCTTTAATAAAACTGATGCTTCCGCTCTGCATCTCAATGATATTGTTGATCTGTTGAATGTGCAAAAGCTTGGTACATTTTTTAGCATAAATGATGATTATCATGAGGACTTTATTCGCATCTTTTATGCCGGTCTACAATCTGGTAGAGGTTATATGTTCAAATGTTCTATTGGAACCAGAACTTATACTTTTAAAGCTGCTGATTGGGACAAAGTGTTTCAAATCCCTTTTGGGTGCCTGGAATGAAGAACTGGCATGACCAGAGCTTTGATACTGACTTTAAAATAAAGGAATATGTTGCATCCATTTTAAAATTGGACAGACCTCTGGGTGAGGATGAACCACTCACATCTGGTATGATTACAAGCATACCTAGAATCCTTCACTGGATTGTCTCGCACATTTTGCGTCCAAGATCCGGTGGTCATTCTAGGTTGGATAGACCAGATATTCACCTTGTGTACCTTCTTCAAAATAAGGTTTCATTGAATTGGCCAAACTACTTTTTGAAATGCATATTTCTTATGCGTAACAGTTCGAAGAATATTACACTTGGATATGCTGCTCAGATTATGAGAATCATAAAATACTGGAATATAGCCATACCTTTAGTACCTCTTATATCTCCCACTTCTGCTCAAGAGTTCAACACTGCCACTTTATCTCATATGGGATACCGGTGGGATAAGGAGCGTAAATGTTTTTATTTTTTAGAAAGAGGATCCAAAACAAGGGTGTATAATTTTGATGTGCCTTCTGAACAAGTTTTTGTGACTGAAGACCAAATGGATGAAGAAATGAATGATGTCAACGACGAGAATCAGCCTGAAGCAAATGCTAATGCTGGTTGGGGTGATTGGGTGCCATAAAGGTGGTCTCTAACAAATTATGAACCAAGTCCAACTGTTCCTCCGTTCTCTGGTGCTGCTTCTTCTTCAATAGCTCCTGTGTATTTGACTCAAATGTTTCAGCAAATGGAGCTTGCCAATCAAGCCCGTCATGAACAGGCGCTTGCTTGGCATAATCAACAAAATGAGTGGCATAAAGAGCATCATGAGTGGCATGATGAGCACACACGGATGTATCACAATCAGCATTCTTGGCACATGGACTTTGTTAAATGGCATCAAGTTTTTTACAATGAAATGTTTGGTTTTATGGACGATTGGCGTGCCAATCCTGGTATCATGGACAGGTTCAGAAGCGTTGAAGTTCAGAACCGGTTCAGGCAATATAGTTTCATGGGCCATAATCCTGATGAGATGCCTCCTCCGCCGCCTCCACCAAGTTTCAGAGATCCTGATAGAGCTTATAAGGAGTCCTGTGGTGGCCATAACCCTTTTTAAGCCATCATCATGTCATTTCATTGCATTTCATTTCATAATCATGTTGCTTAAGTTTCCTTCTTATCTTGTTCAAACTTTGTATGTTTTGGTAGTTCTTATGTAATTCTAAGCACTTTGTCAGTTCAATGCTTATTTCTTTTATTTCTGTTTACTTGTGTTATTTTTGCCCTTTCCTTGTCATTCTTTGTGAGTGATTGTTTTATGTTAAGCTTCTTTCTTTGTGATTGTTAGCTTCAATATCAATTTTGTTGTTTAGTGCTACATCATTCTAGCCTTGTGACTCTTTACACAGATTGTCTTTTTCTTCTTTTTGATGTTGACAAAGGGGGAGAAGAAAGAAAATAAGATGTTGACAGCCATGCACAAACTCAGGGGGAGTGTTCTATCACACATCTTGCAAATTTGCCATCATCAAAAAGGGGGAGTTTGTGAGCAATCTCTTAAGTTTTGTATGATAGCAAATTGTGTGATAAATGCATATATAAATGCCTATGTGTTTGATGTGCATGTTACAAGATTAGTATGCATGTTTAGTTGGTACATATATGTGATTTTATACCTATACTATGCTTTAAAGACAATACAATTGATACATATCTTTATTGAAATCATAAAAACAATTTTCCTTATGTATGTATCGATCCATGTCTGTCTTGCATCGACACATTCCTCTGTTATAATCACAAAAACGTGTTTGCTTCAGTATGGATCGATCCATACGAGTTTTGCATCGATACATGCTTCCTTGTTGTTAAGCCATGTATCGATTCATACGAAGTTTGCATCAATACATGCTTCTTTGATGTTTCTAAAAATTATGCTATGTATCGATCCATTTGCATTATGTATCGATGCATGATTGAATTTACTTTCTGAAATTAAACAAAGTTACAGTATGCATCGATGCATATATCTGTGTGTCGACTCATGTATGTGATATAACTACCATGTATCGACTCATACGAGTTTCGTATCGATACATAAAGCTGTTTCTTTTTCTAACCGTTTCTGTTTCACATATAAGAAGGTTTTGACAGTTCAGTTCAAGGTAGGAATTCGTTAGTGTGAAAATTGTGTAATCACAGCAAAAGCAAGTTTGGTGAGCATCAATTTTGTGAGCAGTTTTAGAGACCTGAAAGATACTTTACCTTCATCATCTTCTCAATCACTTTAATTCAAGAACATCAACACATAATCATTCTTGTTCTCCGGATTAAAGGATCTTCGAGATAACGTCCAGTGGTACGATCAAGGATCTAGCTGAGTTGAAGATTCAAAGGGGGTTTCGAGGAAAAACCATCTGGTTTGTCCTTCAAGAACGGGTGTGTTCTTGAGGGTTTGTTAGTCACGTTTGCAGAACATATTCAGCCGCAACGTAGGGTTTGGAAATTTGGTAATTTCGCAAACAGGTCGTGGAACCGGTGAATTGTCTGTAATTCTTGCAGGGGAAATTCTTGATTAAGCTCAGATCAAGTGAAGGTTCTTACAAGAAGAAGATCTTGGGGTTTAGATTTCTGGCTTTGTATTGTAACCTTGTAAACAACGAATTCAGCATTATTGATATAACAGGTCTCAATTTCAGTTTGAAATTGAGAGGGAGACGTACCCACACGCGAGGACGAAAGTGGGGAACTTCCTTACCAAATCTCTGCGTATCGTATTCTGTCCTTATCTCTTTTTACGTTTTCAACAAGTTTGTGATTCATTTGGTGTATTGTGTCTTAACGTTTCATGATACAATAGTGGTAAGAAAACTTTTATCAAATCACCATTATTGTTAATCATCAAACACATACACGCCAAGTGTTTGACAAAACTGTCAGCTGTGTTTTTTTTTTGTTCATTGGAAATAGTATTTTTATGATAAGTGCATTTGATTCGATCCTAATCTAGTGTTAATAAATCTTTGTCATCCTAATATAAATCCAGCATTAATTCGTGTGTCCGGTTTTCTAGTAGCTGGTCCAGAATAGACGGAAGTCGATTCGGGATCGTATTTTTCCGTTAACTTTCAAAAACTCTGATAAGTATTTTTAAATCCTTGATTTTCAAGGAGGTGATCTATTCACCCCCCCCCCCCCCCCTTCTCGATCACTAGCCACACCGTCTAACATCAGAGTCTCCCCAGTGAGTCTTACCTCTTTTGTTGGTTAGCCTGCATCCCCAAGGAGTTTTTTCCTTGTGGATACTAACCTTTTTGCTTCCCCAGTGAAGCTTTCCTGTGTTTGGTAGCTCTTTGTTCTTTGGTGTCCTGTTTTGTCTGCATTTTTGCATCTATCATGACATCATATCATCATATTAGTAGCATTACATGTCTTTGCATCTAAGGGCAAAATTTTCGGTTATCTGTATTTAAATATCATTCACCATGATTTCATGAGGATTTTTATCCCTCATGTCTTCAGGTGAAGATATTTAAATAGGGGCAAATGTTGTACCCTAAATTTTACCCTTAGATGCATTGATCTCTTGCATGTCATTTTAGGCCAATCATGTTGCATAGCTAACCCTTTTATCAGGTTTCTGTTTGTGTTTGTTTCTTTTTTATCAGGTGTTATCTTAAGGAGATTCAAGAGATTGATCAATCAAGATTTTGGATGGAGCATTGAATCAAGCAAGTCTCTCATTTCAAGAGATGTCTCCATAACCCTAACCACGATCCTCTCCATAACCAAATTTCTACCCACCTTATCTACCCTCAATTGTCACCTTTAATTTCTAAACCTATTTCAATAGCCTTTCATTTAACCAATTTTATCCAGTTTGTCAATTTTATTTCTCCTAAACCATATCTATAACCCTAATCAATTGCCAAATCCACCATTATTATTTTGTTTTCCTAATCATTTTCTTTTATAACAAGAGATAAAAAACCATTGCTAATTTTTAAGCCCACATGATTGGCCCAACGTACAAAATGTATTGCAACTACATTGGATTTAAATTTCATTGCCAAGAACCAATAAGGATCAAGCATTGTTGTGTTGACTTTTCAACTCAAATTTCCAACCAATGAGGGAGTGACGCGTGGACACTAAGGAAACCAAAACAACCAAAATTGTTCCTTCTCCTTCGTCGTGTGTGCGGAATTCAGATTGAGAGAAGAAATTCAAAACATGAGCATTCAAAATCGTTTCAACCACAATCCTTGGGGCACTATTTGTTCAATTTGAATTCTCCAAGACCATTCCCGTTTCAGCTTTCAAGGTTTGGCTCAATAAAAGTAGTTCTGAGGATTTGCCAGTTTCAGCATTCAACATGTCCTCGTCTGCGAACCTCTTCACGCCATCCCCAACCTTTGCCTCATTTGATACCCTTCCCAATGACATCAAGTGAAGAGCTCTGAAGCAATACGTGAAGTTGTGAATTGACCCTGCAATTCTGAGACTTTGCACAGCATGAACAGCGTAATTGTCTCCAAGATATGGACCAACATTTGAATTTCAAAAAGAGACGTTGTGACTAATTTCTACTCAGCACTCCACATGTTTGATGTTTGGACTCACTCAACCCTTGGGTTTAGCCTATAAAAAGGACTCGCTTCTACACATCTACACACCAACAACTTCTCAAAAACACTAAAAAAATCCTCTAAAGTTCCATAAGTTTCGAGCAAGCAAGTGGAAAGGTGATCTTGGAGGGCTTTGGAAAGGAAGCAATTAGTGCATTTGAAGACAGTGGACATTACTCCACTTGGTATCGTTTTCTGTCCCTCTTGTTTAAATATGCTCATTTAGTGTCATTATGTCATATGCATCCTGCTATTATTCTACATGTGTATCCTGCTAATACATGCCTCAGTATGTTATTTATATGCTCATAAGTTATAGATTGGATTAATCTATCTATCACTCTTGTTGGTGGTTAATATTTGATGGATGTTGTTAAGTTATCTTCTCTAATTTAGTACTGTTTTTCTTTTTTGTATGTATGATCATTTTGTATGACCAAACTCATGGCCACGATTTGTATCCAAGCAACCTAGGTATTACTTGCTTTTGTCATAGAGGTTTGCTTTGTGATGTCATAGTACTTGTTTACATTCTGATATGCATTGATTGTCCTTGGTTTGACTTTTCTTTTCTTGACTCGTGTGTTCAAGTGGTGAGTTGCTAAAAATACTTGACTGATTATGCTGGTGTTTTTAAGATTATTACTTTTGGTTTAAGTCTTCATACCAACCCTATATTAGTACATTCCACTACTTTCTGGAAATTCGTGTGTTGTATGCCCAAGAGTTGATAACATCTAACTGATGAATATATATGTTGAAGATGCATTTGTTTGTTGATAAGTGTCTTTCCAAACATGTCTACCTTTATCCCATCAATTTTTGTTACATGTGTATGCAATTTGTGTTAAGGTTGCCTCTATTGATCTATGTTGGATTTGCAACTTAGAACTCAGGATGTTGTATGCTCTATTGTGTTTTAACTTGCCTTGTCCATATGCCTTATCATCAATATGCTATTAGTTTGGTACTTAACTTGTGTGTAAATGTCAAACATGATTTGTGTTTCCTGCCTTGTCTAACCTGGATTGTTAAGTTTTTTGAAGTATTTGCTTTATTTCCATCTTAAAACTGTGTATTTTGTCTGCTCAAATTAGAACCAGTCCTTAATACATGTTTTATGTTTGCCCTCACATCCACTACATGTTAGCACAACCAAAGTTTATCTTACTATGCTCTACCACTGCCTATACTTGAGTAAACTTGTTACAATCATGAATTATCCTTAAAACCTAATCCATATATGTGTGATAGTGTGCTTGCTTGTGTTTCCTAACTTGGTTTCCACCAAGTCCCATGCTTTTGTCTGTGTAAATTGATACTTTTGATTGAATTTGAATGTGGCTGCTATGCTGTTTTGTAACATGCCCTATTCTTGAACACATGTGAGAATTTTAACCACTATATTGCTTGTGTGCTTATCACTTTAACATGACTGATTTTCTTTTCCTTTATCAACATGATAATGTAGTTTCTTGAGTATCTGTTGTTTATGCCTAGGTTGCTACTTGATTTAGATGACATTATGTGTGCAACTGTGTTTAGACTCTTGCTTCATCACAGTACCATGTTCCTAAAATACTATGGACCTAAGTGAGCTTGTCTTGATATTGTATTTGACTTAGTCTGCCCTTAATCTATCTTGATGCATGAATCATTCCTATGCTTGCTATTTGACACTATGTGACTTTATGTTTGAATGGTCTTCTTTAATAGGTATTTAAGTTGTATTGAACCAACTCATTTGTCTTTGTATATGGAACTGTAATCAGATCATAATGAATTTTTGTGATATTCATTGTTGTTTAGTTTGTGGGTGTATGTACCAAGCTGTCAGTAGGGTTTTAGTCTCCATTTCATTGACTGCCTATGTTTGGGATTGCTAACTCACCTTGCTCCTACATTGATCTTTTAGTTTACAATAAATTGATGTTTAGCCCATGCTTGAATATTTTGGATCCCATAATCTATAGGTAGTGTATCAGTTGTGTCTGAGTGTTATCTTTGCATAAGATGCCATTTAAATATGTTGTATGTTAGCTCACTGCTTTGTAATGTCGTGATTAAACATGTTGCTGACTACTTGTGTTCTTCTTGTTCCTTGCTTTAACCATAGGAGTTTGAATATGTTCTCATATTGATCTGACCTATCTTTGACATGTTTTGAGCTACTATTTGAACCTTGGAGGATATCTTTGAAACTGGTTGCATTATGCCCTAGCATATCCTTTGTTTGCTTGCATTTTAAACTTATCAATCGTGTGATTCAAACCTTAATCAGCTCTGCTACCTTTCATTTCTTCAAAGCATGCTTAAGTCTTGAGATTACTTTGATATACATGAACTGAACTTGCCATGCTGTTATAGGTTCCTTAATTTTCATGTGTTTTGATTCAAAATATGTTCTTACATGATTTTCAATTGAGTATTGTACACTTACTGTTTGCTTGCTGCCACTGTTGTAAGAATTTATCACTCTACACCTTCAAAGATTCCCTACTCTTTAATGTTTGCTTGATATCCTATATGTGTGGTTGTTTATTACATTCAATGTGTTGGATATCTTGCTGCTATATTTGTGTGAATTCATTGCTTAGACATCCAATCATTCTTACTTTGTGAATTTATGTGTTGAGCCTTTGATTGATTTTTCAATATGCGTGGCATTTCATTACTCCACTTGATTACATGCTTTCTGTTCCATTTTACTTGACATTGGTTGCTGATGAATGGCTTGGCATGGAAATCACTATCGTGAGTGGTTTGATGTTGGTTGGTTTGAGTGGTTCATTTGAAATAGGTGCGCAAGGAAAGCTTATATATTTATTGAAGTAAATATAATACCGAATGTAACAGCCACCCTAGTGGCAAGCACACACAATCACCGCATTGCCTACCTCTAGGACTGGGGTTCGAATCCCCCTCGCCCCAGTCCTTTTGTTTTTTTTTATTTCTCGCTTCCTTTAAAATATGTATGCGTGTTTTCATTCTATGTTCAACATGCGCGCCTTGGTCTGATGGATTGAGTTTTATGCTGAAAGCAAGAAGACCTGGGTTCAATCCCTAGGAGTACCATTTCCTTAATTTTTATCCCTTGTTTGTTTTCTTATTTTCATGTTTATATCTCAATTTTCAAAATACCATAACTTGTTCATTTTACATCTTTTTCTCTCCATTCTTTTTTCTATATTCTTCTAATTGAATTTACTTTCTAAATATAAAAAGAAGTTGATAAAAATATTTAATCTTGAGACCTTTATTCATGATAAGATTAGAAATATTTATTAGGGTTTTTTATTGCACTTCCTTATTCATCTTGCCATGTTATCTCCATTTATCATGTTTGATCTTTGTCCAATATGTATGTTTCTAACTTTGCATTGACATCATAATTTTGTTTCATCTCATATCTTATTCATGTCTTTTACATCATCATATTTGAATTATAACTTGTTATCTTTTAGTAATCTCTACAACTATTATCTTTCCCCCCATTCCAAAGGGAGACCTTCCTAAAATTGACTCTTGAAGTCACTAAACAACCACCCTACATTATCCTTCTAGGTTTACCCTTGTTTCTTGGCCTCATGAGAGCCAATGAAATCATAACTTAGAAGTAGGTTAGAGTTTCTGAACTCTATGTGATTCTCATCATCATGAGAACTCACTTCTCCCCTATAACTTAGATTTAGAGAGTTATCGTGAACTCTAAAATGAGCTCATACTCATTTCCCCTTGGAACTTTGGCCATAGTCAATGGTTCCTATCCTTCACCCTTAGATTGGTGAACTATGGATACTCTGATTCCACTCCCGTAAGTATATGTAGGCGCAAAGTGCGATGCTTTGTCAAATATACTTAGATATTAACCCCTAGGGTTTCAACCTCTAGCATAACATCCTTAGCAAGCGAGTAAGATATAACAAGTTAAAACAAGAGGTTCCTGTAGAGTACTACATACATTTAGGATGCTAATACCTTCCCTAGGCGTAACCAACCCCCGAACCTTAGATCTCCCCCCCCCCCCCCCTCTTTAGGTTTTTCTCGATCTTGAACCTTTCTTTGGATTAATCAAAGTCGGTTGTGAATTCAAAGATGTGTGATTCAAGTTAATTAATAGTTTGATATCTGATTTTCACCGCAACAAAACCCTAGAGTTTTCATTACAACGGGGTACATATTCGAACTCGAGATATTGCTATTAATATTAAACATTTACGCCATTTCACATTAAGGTGTGTGAAGTCACTTGTTTAACAAAGTGTTTGTGAGTCATATGTTTATACGGGACTTCTGTGTCACTGCATCATAATGAATAGATGTGTCATGTTTGAATGCTAAAAGAAAGTTAGTTGTGCAACTTATGATTAGGGGTGGAAATAGGCTGGGCCGAGCTAGGCTTTGCCAAGCCTGAGTCTGGCCTATTAAAAAATTCAAAGCTTAAGCCTGGCCTGTAGCCTATTATAGGCTTATTTTTAGGCCTGAGTCTGGCCTTTTTGAATGCCTGATTGGCTTACTAGCCTATTTAAAAGGCTACTTCATATGAACATTTGCAAATAAGAAATTTAACTAATGTTAAATAGACTAACAAATTAAAAGATCAATGAGACTAAATGTTTGTTTTTATTTTCTCATTCAAGTTTACCTATTCACATAAGTTTAGTGATATTATATATTGGAGAGAACTTATGAAAAAAACTTATGACAACAACTTATAACATTGTTTATAATGTTTTTTCAACATATTTTCATAAGTTCTTCAAAATAACTAAGCTTTATTTTTGTATTTTAATTCAAACTACAAAATACAATATAATAATAATAAATTTATTGAGGTTTTTTTAAATAGGTCGGCCTGATAGGCTTAAAAGTCTTTTCTTACGGCTTGTGGCCTAGCCTCTTTAGCTAAATAGGCTTATAAAAAGGCCTAGGCCTTTTCTATTTAAGAAAAAGCCTGGCCTGGCCTGGCCTATTCCCACCCCTACTTATGATGTCATTTGCAATAAATTGAACAAACCTCTAGGTCTAAATGTGAGATATCTATTTATATGTTTTAATATGCACCTAGTTGTCATCTCATTTTTAATTACAGATATGTTTTCAAGATCTAATGTATCTCTGGAAATTAAATGTACAAATTATATAATATCTTGATATATGAGACGTGTCTATCTATGTCATTATAAAAAAAATTGCAAATACTTGTGATAATAATCTTATGTAGGTATGTTTCATCTTTATTATTTTTTGACTACTCACCATTCATTATTTTTAGGTGTGTTTGAGAAATATATTTTTTAAGCTGGTAGTTGGTTATTCTAGCACTTGTATGATGTTCAGCAAGCATAAAGGTGCAAATATAATAAACGACTTATTACTCATTGTTATGTTGAGATAAACTCTTAATTAAATGAAATTTATTTTTTAATGTTACCAACGCATAATCTAATTATTATATGAAAATTATAAAATTAATGTGAATCAGAGTGGCGCAGCGGAAGCGTGGTGGGCCCATAACCCACAAGTCCCTGGATCGAAACCAGTCTCTGATAGAATTTTTATATATTTTGCTATTTATTCCAAAAAAAACATGTTACAAATCAAAATAGTGAATGCAATGTGGTTAGAATTTTCTATTTGTGACTAAAATATAGAAATATAATCAAAATGGGAGGCATGATATTTTTGAATTTAAAATTATAATACTTATCAAATGTTGATATTTAATTTATTATTAGCATCTTAAATTATATTATTTTTTTATTAATATTATTCTCTTATTTAAATTTATCTTTTATTTACCATAAAAATTGAAGCATTCATAATTTTATTAAAATAATAACGCAAAATTTTAAAACTAATTTTAAGAATTTATTGATAAAAATATCTAAAAGTCAAATCTAAAGTATTTTGAGGCTATGTATATAACTTGTGTGTTGCACTTGTTTTATTATAATATATTCATATGTATTTTTTTCGTCCATTGAGAAAATAAAATAATTATTTTAAGAATATTCATAATTTTAGTAAATTATAATTTTACTCATAAATATATGAATTTCATGTTGTTTCATGTTATTTGCTTCTTTGTTTATTTTCTAAGAATCTTCAAATAGTTTAATATTATCAATTTATCCAAGCAACATTGAAAAGCACTTAAAAGAAAATCTCAAGTTTTCTGTCAATCAAATATTTCATTTCTTAATCTTTTAAACTTTCTACAATTTTTAATAATTTGCTACTCTTTAGATTAAAATTATCAACAATGGTATACAATTTTATAATTTAAATTTTAGAAAAACTACTTAAAGTATTTTTAAGAAACGAAAGTCTACCATATCAAACAAAAGAATAAAGGAAAAAGAAAAGAAGAGAGAAAAAAATGAAAAGATTGATTTACCATTATTATAATTTAAACCACTTATTTGTAACTCCTTTTACCTTTAACATATTTCATAAAGAATATCGCACATCTCTTTAATATTCTTGCGTATAAAAGCACATACTTCTTTATTCTTAATAAAATAGTGTTGTATAGAGTGATGGATGGAAGAACTCAGTAAGATTCATAGAAAATCTGAGAGATGATTACTCCTATAATTGTAAGTAAGATACTTCCGCACCAAGTGTATGATATCTTATTGGAGTAGTGCAGAGGAAGTCAGACATCAGGTATGTGCCCAAGAAGTGTGATAAAAGTCTAGCTTAAGAGACTTAGTTATAAGCCTTGTGGGATGGCTTGATGGAAGTCTCTCCCGGGAGGTCCAACACCTCGATTGAGGAAATTTTAGTTTCATTATCCAGGTTACATAGGACATCACCTAAAGGGCTTAGATTTTCCAAGATAATTAAACTCTCAAGGAAATTATAGTTTCCTCATACATGACCTAACAATGTAAACTCTCTTTAAAAACAGAATTACAAGCCTAATAGGCATAACACGTCACACGTATCATCTAAATATTTAGGACCTCGGGATACTCGGGATGGAAGAACTCCGTAAGATTCATGGAAAATCTGAGAGATGATTACTCCTATAATTGTAAGTAAGATACTTCCGCACCAAGTGTATGATATCTTATTGGAGTAGTGCAGAGGAAGTCAGACATCAGGTGTGTGCCCAAGAAGTGTGATAAAAATCTAGCTTAAGAGACTTAGTTATAAGTCTTGTGGGATGGCTTGATGGAAGTCTCTCCCGGAAGGTCTAACACCTCGATTGAGGAAATTATAGTTTCATTAGCCAGGTTACATAGGACATCACCTAAAGGGCTTAGATTTTCCAAGATAATTAAACTCTCAAGGAAATTATAGTTTCCTCATACATGACTTAACAATGTAAACTCTCTTTAAAAACAGAATTACAAGCCTAATAGGCATAACACGTCACACGTATCATCAAAATATTTAGGACCTCGGGATACTCGCTTGCACCATGGTCTAAAATCACTTCATCCTCTATCGAAAGACTCGTGCTTGAGGGATTATGTAATGTTATATTTGTATTGGAACTGACTAGGGCGATGACCATAAGTGGCCCTCAAAGAAAGGCGGTGATCATATGTCACCCTCAAGATGGTACCTTCCCGCCCCCCAATATTTCCCTTTGCCCATTTATAAAAAATTCAAAATAAGATGTTTCTTAGGTAGAGAGAAATCAAGTTAGTAACTAACCCACATCCCCTTGGAAATATGGAATCAACAGTCGACCCTTGACCAAGTGGGGGTGACAATCCTTAAAAAGCCCTATGCACAAAGCCTCTATAAATACCTCTCCCCCAACTGCAGAAAGGATATATCCAAACCCATACACTTATACCTAAGCATCCCACTCATATACGGAGCCTCCCACCTCCCGTGAGCAGACCCTTTAAACAACCATAAACACTACCTTATACGGCTTCTGGATGCCGTGGGCAATCCCTAACCGGCATTATCTGTTATAAACCTTGCAAGGGCAACGTGCACACTTGTACTTTTTGACCAGTACTCAAGTAATATATCAATGATACTAGATTACAAGCATTGCACTGAGTAGTCTACTCACAACAGATGTCACAAGGAACCATTACACCAAGACTACATGAATTTACAATACGACCTACTAAAAATAAGAACAAGATTTAAAATTTAATAAACAAATGAATGATTTATATCAAAAGTTAAGGTAAGAAACCCTATAGTTTTCATTACATCGGGGTACATATTCAAACTCGAGATATTGTTATTAATATTAAATATTTACGCCATTTCACATTAAGGTGTGTGAAGTCACTTGTTTAACAAAGTGTTTGTGAGTCATATGTTTATGCGGGACTTCTGTGTCACTGCATCATAATGAATACATGTGTCATGTTTGAATGCTAAAAGAAAGTTAGTTGTGCAACTAATGATTATGGGTGGAAATAGGTTGGGTCGAGTTAGGCTTTACCAAGCCTGAGCCTGGCCTACTAAAAAATTCAAAGCTTAAGCCTTCCCTGTAGCCTATTATAGGCTTATTTTTAGGCCTGAGCCTGGCCTTTTTGAATGTCTGATTGGCCTACTAGCCTATTTAAAAGCCTACTTCATATAAACATTTGCAAATAAGAAATTCAACTAATGTTAAATAAACTACCAAATTAAAAGATCAATGAGACTAAATGTTTGTTTTTATTTTCTCATTCAAGTTTACCTATTCACATAAGTTTAGTGATATTATATATTAGAGAGAACTTATGAAAAAAACTTATGACAACAACTTATAACATTGTTTATAATGTTTTTTCAACATATTTTCATAAGTTCTTCAAGATAACTAAGCTTTATTTTTGTATTTTAATTCAAACTACAAAATACAATATAATAATAATAAATTTATTGAATTTTTTTAAATAGGTCGGCCTGATGGGCTTAAAAGTCTTTTCTTATGGCTTGTGGCCTAGCCTCTTTAACTAAATAGGCTTATAAAAAGGCCTAGGCCTTTTCTATTTAAGAAAAAGTCTGGCCTGGTCTGGGCCTATGTAGGCTAGGCCGTAGGCCCCTGTTAGTTGGTCTGGCCTATTCTCATCCCTACTTATGATGTCATTTGCAATAAATTGAACAAACCTCTAGGTCTAAATGTGAGATATCTATTTATATGTATTAATATGCACCTAGTTGTCAACTCATTTTTAATTACAGATATGTTTTCAAGATCTAATGTATCTCTGGAAATTAAATGTATAAATTATATAATATCTTGATATATGAGATGTGTCTATCTTGTCATTATAAAAAAAATTGCAAATACTTGTGATAATAATCTTATGTAGGTATGTTTCATCTTTATTATTTTTTGAATACTCACCATTCATTATTTTTAGGTGTGTTTGTGACATATTTTTTAAGCTGGTAGTTGGTTATTCTAACACTTGTATGATGTTCAGCAAGCATAAAGGTACAAATATAATAAACGACTTATTACTCATTGTTATGTTGAGATAAACTCTTAACTAAATGAAATTTATTTTTTAATGTTACCAACGCATAATCTAATTATTATATGAAAATTATAAAATAAATGTGAATCAGAGTGGCGCAGCGGAAGCGTGGTGGGCCCATAACCCACAAGTCCTTGGATCGAAACCAGGCTCTAATAGAATTTTTATATATTTTGGATTTTATTCCAAAAAACATGTTACAAATCAAAATAGTGAATGCAATGTGGTTAGAATTTTCTATTTGTGACTAAAATATAGAAATATAATCAAAATGGGAGGCATGATATTTTTGAATTTAAAATTATAATACTTATCAAATGTTGATATTTAATTTATTAGTAGCATCTTAAATTATATTATTTTTTTATTAATATTATTCTCTTTTTTAAATTTATTTTTTATTTACCATAAATATTGAAGCATTCTTAATTTTATTAAAATAATAACGCAAAATTTTAATACTAATTTTAAGAATTTATTGATAAAAATATCTAAAAGTCAAATCTAAAGTATTTTGAGGCTATGTATATATAACTTGTGTGTCGCACTTGTTTTATTATAATATATTCATATGTATTTTTTTCGTCCAATGAGAAAATAAAATAATTATGTTAAGAAAATTCATAATTTTAATAAATTATAATTTTACTCATAAATATATGAATTTCATGTTGTTTCATGTTATTTGCTTCTTTGTTTATTTTCTAAGAATCTTCAAATAGTTTAATATTATCAACTTATCCAAGCATCATTGAAAAGCACTTAAAAGAAAATCTCAAGTTTTCTGTCAATCAAATATTCCATTTCTTGATCATTTAAATTTTCTACAATTTTTAATAATTTGCTACATTTTAGATTAAAATTATCATCATTTGTATAAAATTTTATAATTTAAATTTTAGAAAAGCTACTTAAAGTATTTTTAAGAACCGAAAGTCTACCATATCAAACAAAAGAATAAAGGAAAAGGAAAAGAAGAGAGAAATAAAATGAAAAGATTGATTTACCATTATTATAATTTAAACCACTTATGTGTAACTCCTTTTACCTTTAACATATTTCATAAAGAATATCGCACATCTCTTTAATATTCCTGCGTATAAAAGTAAATACTTCTTTATTCTTAATAAAATAGTGTTGTATAGAGTGATGGATGGAAGAATTCAGTAAGATTCATGGAAAATCTGAGAGATGATTACTCCTATAATTGTAAGTAAGATACTTCCGCACCAAGTGTATGATATCTTATTGGAGTAGTGCAGAGGAAGTCAGACATTAGGTGTGTGCCCTAGAAGTGTGATAAAAGTCTAGCTTAAGAGACTTAGTCATAAGTCTTGTGGGATGGCTTGATGGAAGTCTCTCTCCGGGAGGTCCAACACCTCGATTGAGGAAATTATAGTTTCATTAGCCAGGTTACATAGGACATCACCTAAAGGGCTTAGATTTTCCAAGATAATTAAACTCTCAAGGAAATTATAGTTTCCTCATGCATGACCTAACAATGTAAATTCTCTTTAAAAATATAAGGCTTAAATGCACTTTTGGTCCCCATAGTATCATTTTTCTAAACTTTTGATCCCCCTTTAAAAAAACTCAAGTTTTAGGTCCCTTCTTTTGATTTTTTTTTGGGAATTTTTTAGCCCCCCTTCATATTTGTCTTGTTGGCACTTAATTTTATGACGTGGCACTGACATGACATTGTGTATGTGGCGCCACATCATATACACAATTGGACAATGTATAATTAAGGAAACAAAATTTTTGTACAAAGCCAGACTCGAACCCACGCTCCCATAGATAACAGTCTAACACTTTACCACTTGGCTAATTATGTTTCTGCTTAATAATTGACGTAAACATTTAATTGACCTTTAAGCTTAGGCTGTATAATAAGCTTGTAAATTTATGACGTTATTTTGCATGTAATCCACACAGTTAGCAACTCTATTTGACTAGCAAGCAACAAAGATGTTAGGTGAAGTAATGGTTGTGTTTGAGAGGTGGTTTTGACGATGAAGAGTGTTGAGGCTATCTCACAGTGGTCCTACACGAAACTTTCCTAGTTCTGCAACATGTGTACGTCGCCGGAGACGTATTGCCGCCGCGCTGGTGGTGCACGACTGACTTCCACTGGTGATTTGAAGAGATGAAACGGAGGAATATATACACGTATCGTTCACGATGAACAACTGAACGGAGAAATACATACAGTAGGTGTTGTTATGGTTTCGTGAAGGCTATAAAGTTAGGTTAATGGCGGATCGAAACGAAGAACAAAGCAAGATTGAAAAAGTTGTTGGAGGATGGTGTTTGGAAGGTTTTGCTGCGGAAAATAAATTCAAGATCAAGGAACAAGGCGTGAAGATAGAGACGGGAAGTTTAAAGTGATGGAATTTTCATGGTGACAAAAACAAGGTGAAGGAAAGGAAGTCTGTTTTGTTGTTTGGGTGGTCAACAGCGGAGATGCAAGGCGATGTTTGTTGCTTTTTTGAGTTGAACAATGTTATGTTGCGGTTGGAGTATGGTACTCATATGGTGATGTGCAGGTTATCTTTTTTGAATCAAATTGATAAGATGATAGGGATGATATGTGTTAGTGTTGTGAGTGGAACATGTAGACAAAAGGGTGGAGAGTATTTCACGTGGGAGAGAGAGTATTATGGAGAATGGTGGAGTTAATGACGAATAGTGGAAGCAAGGTGAAAGATTGAAGGGAGTATTTTCAGAAAAATAATGAAGGTTGGTTGTGAAAAATAGAATATATATATATATACAGAGAGAGAGAGAGTATTTTTTTAAGAAAATGGTAGTGGTGGTTGTTTGAATGTGGAGTATTGATGAAGAACAAGGTATTGTGTGGTTAATAACGAGGGTGGTGATGGTGCAACGATACTGTATTTCGTTTATCACTCTCCCCTACAAATGATGCAGTGCTTTCATGGAACAGTAGACTATATTTAAAACGTTGTGCAAAAAGTTACCAATTGATTCAATAGTAATGTTGGTTAAGTAATGATGATTTCAGTGGAGAGGACGTGTGTTCAATTCTCACCATAAACAAAAAGTTCATTTTCTTTAATTTGTTATTTATTTGCCATTCGTTGTTTGACATGTGGCATTAATAATTAATCAATAAATTTAATATAATATAATATATTAATTATATTAAATAATATTTTAAATTAATTTTTATTTTAAAATTATGATGTGGCATATATTTTATGACGTGGCGCCACATACACAATGTCATATTAGTGCCATGTCATAAAATTAAGTGTCAACAAGACAAATATAGAGGGGGACTAAGAAAATCCCAAAAAATATTGAATTAAGGGACTAAGAAGTTGATTTTTTTTAAAGGGGGACTAAAAGTTTAGAAAAATGATACTATGGGGACTAAAAGTGCATTTAAGCCAAAATATAATTACAAGCCTAATAGGCATAACATGTCACACGTATCATCTAAATATTTAGGACCTCGGGATACTCGGTTGCACCATAGTCTAAAATCACTTCATCCTCTATCAAAAGACTTGTGCTTGATGGATTATGTAATGTTATATTTGTAATGGAACAGACTAGGGCGATGACCATAAGTGGCCCTCAAAGAAAGGCGAAAATCATATGTCACCCTCAAGATGGTACCTTCCCGCCCCCCAATACTTCCCTTTGTCCATTTATAAAAAATTCAAAATAAGATGTTTCTTAGGTAGAGAGAAATCAAGATTAGTAACGGACCCACATCCCCTTGGAAATATGGAATCAATAGTCGACCCTTGACCAAGTGGAGGGTGACAATCCATAAAAAGCCCTATGCACAAAGCCTTTATAAATACCTCTCCCCCAACTGGAGAAAGGATATATCCAAACCCATACACTTATACCTAAGCACCCCACTCATATACAGAGCCTCCCACCTCCCGTGAGCAGACCCTTTAAACCACCATAAACACCACCTTATACGGCTTCTGGCTGCCGTGGGCAATCCCTAACCACCATTATTTATTATAAACCTTGCAGGGGCAACGTGCACACTTGTACTTTTTGACCAGTACTCAACTAATATATCAAGGGTACTAGATTACAAGCATTGCACTCAGTAGTCTACTCACAACAGATGTCAGAAGGAATCATTACACCAAGACTACATGAAATTACAATACGACCTACTAAAAATAAGAACAAGATTTAAAATTTAATAAACAAATGAATGATTTATATCAAAATTTATGGTAAGAAACCCCATAGTTTTCATTACAAAGGGGTATATATCCAAACTCGAGATATTGTTATTAATATTAAACATTTACGCCATTTCACATTAAGGTGTGTGAAGTCACTTGTTTAACAAAATGTTTGTGAGTCATATGTTTATGCGGGACTTCTGTGTCACTGCATCATAATGAATACATGTGTCATGTTTGAATGCTAAAAGAAAGTTAGTTGTGCAACTTATGATGTCATTTCCAATAAATAGGACAAACCTCTATTTCTGCATGTGGAATATCTATTTACATGTATTAATATGCACCTAGTTGTCATCTCATTTTTAATTACGGATATGTTTTTAAGTTCTAATGTATCTCTAGAAATTAAATGTACAAATTATATAATGTCTTGATACATGAGACGTGTCTATCTATTTCATTATAAAAAAACTGCAAATACTTGTGATGATATTCTTATATAGGTATGTTTCATCTTTATTATTTTTTGACTACTCATCATTCATTATTTTTAGATGTGTTTGTGAAATATATTTTTTAAGCTGGTAGTTGGTTATTCTAGCACTTGTATGATGTTCGCCAAGCATAAAGTTCCAAATATAATAAACGGTATATTACTCATTATTATGTTGAGATAAACTTTTAACTAAATGAAATTTATTTTTTAATGTTACCAATGCATAATCTAATTATTATATGAAATTACAAAATAAATGTGAATATTAGTTGCGCAACGGAAGCGTGGTGGACCCATAACCCACAGGTCTCTTGATTGAAACTAGACTCTGATAGAATTTTTATATATTTTTGTTTTTATTCAAAAATAACATGTTACAAATCAAAATAGTAAATGCAATGTGGTTAAAATTGTCTATTTATAACTAAAATATAGAAAATTAATCAAAATGTAAGGCATGAGTGTTTTTGAATTTAAAATGATAATACTTATCTGACTCTATCAGCTAATTATGCCATATCCCTTGGAAACTGAGTGTCTAGCTTCTTACAAATGGAATAGTCTAACCCTCCAGCACCCATTTCAACAAGCTCATGTTTAGGCACCTGGGTAAAGCACCTTGTTTTCAATAACCTAAATATGTTTAAGTATCGTCAATTAATTCAGCGAACTTTCGCTTCACACTCGACAGTTCTTTCAAACTAATCTTAGACTGTCCCATGTAGAATTGCTCATGGAACATCCTCTCTAAACGTGCTCAATAATGGATTGAGTGTGGTGATAGGGTTGTAAACCATGTGAAAGCGTTTTTTGTTAGAGAACTAAGGAAATATCTCATTCTCAAGTTCTCATTGTTTGCGATGTCACTTGCTTCAGTAAGGTAACGAGCAATATGTTCGACCATAGATTCGTTGGTATCACCAGTGAATTTTGTAAACTTATGGACTTTCCATCCCCTTGGCAACTCTGTTTATAACACATACTCTGACAAGGGGAAGTATAATTTGGTTTTTGCAAGCCCATATTCACCCCCATTTTGAGCCATTATTCTTCCGACAATAGTTGTCGAATTGTTCTCTCCTAAAAAATTCTCTTGTCAAACCTGGTGGACCACCTGGTCTGTGTCCTGGTTTTGGTTAACCACTATCACATGTGGGTTCTCTTCCCTGACCTGTACCTCATCGACCCGTGGGGGATTTCCTTGTTGTCCCTAGTTCACAGTCTCTTCTAGGACTACCCCTTCGTTCTGAACCTGCGCCATAACCTAGGGTTGTGCGGCTGGTCGAACTTGTACTGGGGAGCGCCAAAGAAATCTGTAATCCTCGTTATTTAATTTTCCAATTGTTGGTAACTCTGATTAGTGTTTTGAATCAATGGGTTAAATAACGTACCCATTTGTTGTGTTAGAGTATTTATCATATCGTGGTTATTCTAGTCCATCTGCTGCCTTATTGCCATGACAGAGTTTGTGTTCATCGTCAACATCACTTGGGAGCCAAATCCCATCCCCATGTGGGGTGGCACATTTTGACCAAGATTGCTTATAGCCGAACCAGATGCCATAATGGGCGATAACATATTTGTAGCATTATCCACAAATGTCAAAGGGTTATTCTGTAGGCTTGCCATAACTGTTGTTGGCATCCCAAATGGTAGCTCGCGCCCTGGAATTGGAATTGTAAAATTTGTGGCAAAAGGCCTAAAATCCGTGGCCATATTTAGTCTAGGAGTTGCTGGATGACTATGGGGAATCGGGGACAAAACTGTCCCCTCAGACGGAATCGTTGATTCTATCTTCATGGATGTCATCGCCGTTGCACTAGCAGTTGAAGGGATGGGTTCAGTAATCATTGCAGAAACAGTCCCTGCTCCAGCGCTATTAGAAGTTTGATCGCCATTATTATTTCTAGGATTCACCATTCTTGTAACTGATCTTTTAGCATGTGTGCTCACTTCTCTCTTCGTTGTCTTACCAAACCTTAATCTCATGAACTTGCACACAAGATAAAAAGTTTAAGAAAACACATGCAGGGAAAATATGGATTTTAAAACAGGGATATCTAAAAAAAACACAAATCGGTCCCACCGGGTGTATCAATTTGTTTACAGTAAAATTTGGTAAACAAATACAAGTTTATATTAATACTTAAGGGATCAAACTCGAAAATCTCTCGGACATGTTTGTGTGTGCGTTACTCGTGAAAATCCTAGGGCTTGTCGAAGTTAACATAAACTCGGGCAAGTATATGAAAATGTTTGTGATCTCTTGAAAAGAAGGACACAAGGTAAAAGAAAGTTTAAAATTAAAAGAAAGAATTGAAAATAAAGTGCAAGAAGACGTAAAGTTGCATGAAAAGTAGAGGAAGTCGAAAAAGCTTAAATACATAAAAGAAAGACTTAAGATAAAATTGATGAATTTGTATAAAACGGTGGAACGCATACGTACATCTTCATTTCACTTTTTCTCACAGCGCGGGTATTTTGAGTGTTTCGGAAAACATGTACAATTTGCAGACCCCTTACAAAATGAACCTAAGTACCTATATATACAATACTAAGATAACTGCCTAAGCATGATAAGCTACTCCCATGGTGACACGTTTTCAGATCGTATAGCAGTTCTCCCCGACGTGCCCCACGTTCTCCATGTAACCGTCGACACTGATATAGTAGTTCCCGCCTTGTGGTATCATTTGAACTTCTCAATATTTTTATTGGCGCCAAGAACTGAATATCCTCGTCGAAGCCTTCGACTTCGACCATGTTAATGTAACATGTTTCGTCATATTGTCCATTACAGTGATGTACTCTATGTGTGGTGACTGAGTTTTCATTACTTCCATTGTAATGATGAACTCCAACCTTAGCCAACATGACATAGTATTCAATTATAATGATGGACTCCAACCTTAGCCAAGATGGCATAGTATTCAACTTTAATGTTGGACTCCAACCTAAGCCAACATGGCATAGTATTCAATTTCACTAAGTGGCTAACATGGCATAGTACTCAATTTCACTAAGTCCCCATGCTTCTCGTTGTGCTCTTGGACTACGTCACCTTCTACCAGTATCCCCTTACGTGATTCCCGACCTTGAGTCATTATGATCAAGTTTGACCCATGGTATTTAATTTTCCACGTGGCACATTCATGGTTAGTGTCATTGAATACTTGCCATTTATAGTTAAGTCGAAAAATCCAGTGTAACACGCTCGCAGCATCAATCGATTACTTAAGATCAAAACAATCTAAAAGAAATCCAAACTCATCAAACTCTCTTTTCGTGCCTTTACGCACTTTAGTCAAAAAAAAACTTTTCATAAAAGGATATGCTAGGTCATTTCGACGCAAAACGCAAACTACCACTTTAGCCTCCATCGTGCGAACCTAAAATCCAAGTTTAAATGCAAGACTTTGACTTAATCCTATTCTATAAAATCAACCAACACACAGTTTTTTTATCGAACAACGAGGCTCCGATTCTCTCATTGCACCTGAGGGTACTTAGGAGCAGAGTTTTGAAATCTCATCGAGCACATAATAAAAATAAACTTTTCTCTCTCTCTCTTTGTAAATATTTCTCCTTTTTTAATTACTTTAATAATAGATATTAATAAATAAAATTATAAAAATAGACCCTTAACAAACAATCGACCTTAGAACTTTAAGAGGATCCCGTTGAGTACAAAGAATATGAGAGGTACTAATACCTTCCCCTCGCATAACCGACTCTCGGACCCATATTTAGTTCCGATGACCATCTTAACCATTTTCTTTCCCTTAGGGTTTTATCATTAGTTCCCCATTCCTTAGGAATAAATAAACTACGGTGGAGACTGTGTTAGTCATCCACGAGCGTACGATCTGCTCGTGAGGTCGTATTTCTTGAGATGCAACAATTGGAAACTCTGTTGGGGAGACGCGAGCAAGGGATGCACTCGCGAAGGTCATATTTTTCGAGATGCGAAAGTTGTAAAATAGGAATTCTCATTCTTCTTGGCCGTTATCCAGGAATAGTGTTGTGGATTTTGACATGGGTTTCATTTTGAACAAGGATTTTAAAATGTTTGTATATAAGAGTTAGAAGCATTTTATGCTAAGAGCTACGAGTGATTGGAGCAGCATGCTTCATGAAGTTCAGAATGAGGTACCCAAGATGCAAGGGTTTTTTATGTAGGAGGTGATAAATGACAATGAGGTCTTGTTCATAGACTTTTTCAAAACTACCAGCTCTAGGAACAATGTTGTGGATGGCTAGTTTGTGTAGGATTGAAGTGTTAGACGATAGGCTTCGATCTAGAGGGGGTGAATATATCACAAATTTAAAACCAAAACTTTTGGCAAAAACTTGTTTTCAAAATTTTATGGCACAGTGGAAACAACCCGAATCGAATCGTCTGTCTACTATCAAAAATCTCGGATATGCGTAATTAAAACCGATGGAATGATAATAAACACAAATTGTTCAACAACAATTAATTCACGAATTGATCAAATTCAATATTATTTGTAAAGCTTAATTCCAATAAACACAAAGCGATAAAAATACTCAAAGACAATTTACCAAACACTTTGTGTGCGATCGATCACGTTTGGAAATTCAATTTGTCTTGTTGATGTTAAAAGCCAATCACAATTAAAGTGATTATGATTATATCAACAACAACACTTTAAAAGATAGTTGAAAATAATTTCCAATTGAATTAATAGAAACAACAACAATATCGATAATTTTTAAGAACAACAATTAAAGAAATAGAGAGAGAGAAAGAGAGAGAGAGAGAGAGAGAGAGAGAGACACACACACACACACATATTTGTTTAGGCAATTCCCCAATCGGCCTCGCGATGGGTATGTCTGCCCTCAATCCAAATTCGAATTGAGATGCTTGATATTAACCTTATCTTTGCAAAAATGTTTATACAAGAGGTGAAGAAATCTAACCCCACAAACCCTATGGTTTGTTGTTGACTCAACCACTTACAAACCCTTTATCAAAGCTTGATCAAGTCACCAACAATGCGGCTACAATCTGCCGATTATCATGAGCACGCACTTGTTGAACTCAAGATTCTCAAACACGATTAATCGTCTCACACTACTCCCTTGCAAGGAAACCACCTTGCCCTAAGGCCTTTGAAGGTGTGAAAAAGACACAAGAAATGGGGGGTTTGAATTGTGTTTTAACTCTTAAATACTTTTTACCTCTTATCGTTAATGCGCTAAGAGAATGTCAGAGTTGCGTTGAGAGACTCTGACTAGCGATGCGTCATTCTGATTGTGTGATGCATAAAGCATAAGCAACATGGAGAATCTGAATTAGCGATGCATGAATCAGACTTGCAATGCGGAAGCTTATCAGAGTTGAGTTGCAAGGTTTTGACTTGCTATACATGGTTCTGATAACCGATACATAAATATAAACAATAAATCAAAGCATAAGCAAGAGTAAAGAACACACGATATATCCTGGTTCCCTTGAGCAATTCTTAAGTTAGTCCCGTCCACCCTTCCAAGGTGATTTCGCCTTGAGCACAAGGACTTAATCCACTACAATCAAAATCGATTACAGATGCACGGGCTAACGCCGGTGACTAACAACTTGCACAACCGCAGTTGTGACTAACCCACAATGAACCATTTAGTGATCCAAGTTAATGGATATAACAAACATTGACCTAATAGAATCCAATCTCGCAAGATCTCCTATCAGGATTTTCACAGCTAAACGTTCAGTGATCCGAGTTAACGAATATAAGGTTTACTAACCATTCTTCTAGGATTTTCAATGAGTTCCATCAGTGATCTCACAAGAGTCTGACTCAAAATTGGTCCTCTTTGAGATATGACTATCATTGACCATATTTCAGGATTTCCACAATGACACCCAGCCATTGTCTTTTCAAGTATCCGATCACACTGATCACTTGAGGAATCCTAATTCACATAGAATTAGTTTTTCTGGAGATTACATTGATTGCTTCTAAATAAGCTGATAAACTCCTAAGTTTAAGTACATGTGAACACATAGTGTTCTAGCAAGATATGAGCAACAGCTCCTTGCTATCTTCAGATTCTACAAAGATGTATGTTGATTTGACAGTTGGTGACATCCTGTAGATCTTCTTCATCTTCTTCGTTGAGCAAGCTTCGAGTAACAACTCCTTGCTTCAGATCTTCAATATAGCTCAGATGATGAAGTGGTTGATGACTTGATTGTTTTCTAACAATGTCTTGGTTCATCAACTTATGTACTTCCTGAATGTTGTTGTGTAGATAGATGATTCTTTAAGTTTCAACAACAATGGTTGTGTTTCATTTTAACAGCATCAGTTGTGTTTGACGATAGTTGACATCCACGATCCATGAATTATTAGAAGCATTTTCTTCTTTCCTTTATATAGCCAAGTGAAAAAATAGAGCCGTTAAAGAGCCGTTGGCTATTTGAAAAGATTCGTTATGCAATGAAGAAAGTTGTACTGCCATATCTTCTTTTTATTGTAGAAATGATGGGATAGATCTTTTTAGTAATGTGTACAGTCATTGCTAACAGTAACAATTGTCTTCAAATCTTCAGAGGCTTCTGATGGTATTTAGTTGAAGCATGAGTAGAGACTTTAGTTGGGTCTTCAGAATCTTAAGTCTTTAGTCTTCAGCACTTTCTCATTCTGATTCTTGTCTTCAGAACTTCAGCACTTGTCTTGAAACTCTTTATCTTCATAGCTTCAAGTATTCAGAGTCTTTAGAACCTTGTTCACTCAGAACGTGTCTTCAGAGTCTTCAGCACTTGATCATTTGAATCTTATTCTTCAGAACACTTCAGTCTTCAGAGTCTTTCTGCGCTTGATCTTCAAAGCCTTCAGCCTTCAGAACTTCAAGTCATTAGAGTCTTCAGCACTTGGTTCTTCAGAAGATTATTTCTCCAGAAGCTTTGCTTAACTTCAAGATCTAAAACACCTTCAAAACAGAATCCACAAGAGCATTGCAACAGCATCCTTGGATCTTTCTTCTTGTTTCCAGATACAGAAGCAAGTTTTCTTCTTGGGACTTGTGTTACACATAGTAACTCGCATGTAATGTTTTATGCACATGTTTGTTTGATCTAATATCTTTAATAATTATGATCTGCACGGAAATAAACATTAGAACATAAAATAGTTCTTTCACAAATACTCATTGTTATCATCAAAACATAGAGATGACTTGCAGAGACAAATTTTGTTCTTACAATCTCCACCTTTTTGATGATGACAAAACCATGTATTTTGATAGAACATTTTATACAAGGTAATCACCAAACTAAACATATTTAAAGTCTGGAACAGCAGCTCCCCCTGAATGTATTAACTCCAAAAATTTATTTGTGACCGTCTAGAATCTTATCTGATCCGAAGACTCACAGAATAACAATTTTGAGTTGTCAGAACATAGAATAGAGAAGGAATATTTCCCTATCATCTAGAAGGACATAAGTCTTCAGCATCTGGACTTGTTCATCAGAACTTCTTGTCTTCAGATCTTTAGAACTTGTTTCCTTTAGACATCGTATCAGAGTCTCATAACTTCAGAGTCTTCTGAAGTATTTTCTACTTTTCAGCAAAATCAATGTAGCACAGAGATAGAACAGTTCTCTTCTAATAACTTAGCCACACTATTTATCAAAAACAAAAACTGTCTTGTAAGAAACTCCCCCTGAGTTTCAGACTTGGTGAAGATTATAGAATTTAACATGTGAATCTTCTGGGTAGTCTCCCCTTGATTGCTATAAGTCAGACATTGGGATCTTCAGAATCATGATTCAGATATACCATTTTTATCGCCAATTAAGATCATGACTTTTCAGAGTTTTAAGTAGACAACAGGCCTTCATCTCAGAACCATGTTTCTATCAGAACTTGATGGAGGATCACAGCTTGATTCTTGATCTGATGGAAAGATATTTTTGTGATCAATCGAAGCTTGATTCTGAATCTGATATCATCGTAATCTTGATTCTTAGTCTGATACCATAGTATGTTGAGTTTGATACCAATTCTTGGTTTATTAGAACTTCTTCTTCGTGGATCTTCTATCCAATTTTATAGACAATCTTCAACTTCTGAACAAAATGAAATAAGAATCACGATAACTTTGACTTTCAGAAAGTTCTCAACTTCTGAACAGTACTGGGTTAATCTGATTCTGAACATATGTTCACGAAGTGTACAACTTCGATTATATGAACAAACAGTTCCAAAGAACTTTAACAGAGTTCTTTTTCAATTTAACTTGTTCTAAGAATGCCTAGTGAACTTGTTCAGAGTTCCTCGGTTAAGCATCAAACATCAAACGTTATTCGTAAACGCATTTTATATCAGAGTTGATGTTTAGCATTCTTTTAACATATATCAAAATCATAAAATCATATTCTATTTCTCCCCCTTTTTGACATCATCAAAAAGTTAGAGCAAGTTAAGCATTTTAAATCATGATTAATTATGATAATGAAGCTCTAATTGTATAAATAAAGTGTTCTATGCATATTTCATTCATGCCAGAAAATAGATTATCCTTAATCCTACTGAGTTTAGAACATTCAAAACATAGACTTTAGGAGCAGTATCCTGAGGGATAGCCTAGAATGTGCCTAAGGATTCGGAGGAAGTGGGAGATGAACCACTAGACTCATTGGTTCTTAGAGCAAGTGTCTGTTTATCTTCAACTTATTTAATTACCAACTGCTTGTTCTTCACAATTTCTTCAGACATCCATCCATGAAATTCAGTCCAGACATTTCCTATAGTTGTGGGATCCATACTGGAGTTTGAAGCATCTAGTAAATTTTGGATTCTATTGAGAGCATTGTCTTTAAATATTTCCAAGGTTTCATATGCACTCTTTGGTCTTTTTGCAGATGGTCCTTTATCATCAGCACATCTCTTCTTCTTTCCCTTTTTCCTCCAATCTGAGATCTCTTGAAGCTGATCTGTAAGGTTCTCCAAATCAATCCATACTTCAATGGCTTCATCTTTGAATTTTCTCAGATAGTTTATAGCTTCTACTTGATCATGTGATTGGTTGAAGTTAGGAAACCCTTTAACAGGAACTCTTATAGCCATAGTCACTTCCCTTAGTGATGTAACATCAGGATCAGCAACTTCTTCCTTTTTCTCTAGATCCTTGAATCTGAGAACTTGTCCTGCACTCTTGAGAAGTTTGCTTGACTCTCCTTCGTTGACATGAATGTCTTCAATAATTCCTGATTCCACAAGAATGTCAGAGATGAGTCTCCCATAAGGAATATGACAAATTTTCGTGCTAGAACCGATTCTGGATTCCTTGATGGATTCTTTCAGAAGTTTGAATAAGATTGCTGGAAGATGAATCTTTCTTCCTTTTAGAAGAAAGTATAGGACACACTTCTGAGTCTCATTGAGTTGATCTGAAGGAAGGTGATGAAACACATTTCCTTGCAGGATTCTGAACCATACTTGTAAAGGATCCTTTAGACTTGAGAATATTAGATCCTCAGCATCAACCATAGTTCCTTCTTTGAAAATAGAACCCCTAACTTTTGCTTCTCTTTCCTCGCTTAGTTGAGCCTTGATGATTCTTATTTCAGTATTATCATGCATTAGTAAATCTGAGAGGGTCTTTTCAGATATTACTATTTTTCTCCTGAACACAGAATGTTCTGGACTGGACCAATGGCTAGAATTGGCCCAATCTGCCCTGCTCCAGAGCGGCCCAAATTTCCTAGGTCCAATCCACAGAGGGGCAAAAGTGACCTTTCTGCCCCTCCAACCGGGCAAGGAATGCAATGTTCCTCCCCGGCGTTGATGCCCATTACGCACGGCTTCCTCGCTGCCCGAACGGCAAAGGACAGGTACACGGAACTGCGTTTATGCCCGACATAACGGCTAGTTTCGGGCACCCTGCCCGGCCTAACGGCTAGTTTGGGCAGTTACCTATTCTTTGGGGAAAACGGTTATTTCGTCCCGAAAATAGGACCGTTGGCCACGCGCTGGGGGCTCTATATAAACCCTCTCGCTTGAGAGGGTCAGGTATCCAATATTCACCCTAAGAATTCATACTTTGTACTTGCTCCTTTTCTCTGACCCTTTCTCAC
Source organism: Lathyrus tuberosus (assembly GCA_022829125.1). Taxonomy (NCBI): domain Eukaryota; kingdom Viridiplantae; phylum Streptophyta; class Magnoliopsida; order Fabales; family Fabaceae; genus Lathyrus; species Lathyrus tuberosus. Next base: position 8,719,119 of record JALAZF010000103.1, read on the forward strand.
TTGAGCGTCGGAGTGCCTTGCAGGTACACCCTCTTCCTCTCCATACGACCGGCATCCCTGACGCACTTGGCGGCCTGATTCTACAGGATCTGGTCCAGCCTTCACGATCAGTGGCACCGTCTGTGGGAAGTTTGTTCTCCCCATCTTTCTTTCCTCAGTATTCGAAGATCAAAACAATTCTCAAACCTCATCACGATCATGGCCTCCCAAGATCGCTCCAAGGATGCTCTCCAAACCATCATCCTCCCCGTCAATAAATCTGACGTTGACGGCCAGTCATCTCTCCTCCGAGATGCCCGTTTCCTCATGGATGGAGCCACTGCTTCTCCTTCCCCTACCCCTGCTGATCGCGACAACGATCAACCATCTCTCGACCTCCTGTCCGTTCCTGTTCCGCCCAACGTCGACCCGGCCGTGGCAGCTCTCTTGGAGGCACTCAACAAAACTAACACCCTGATCCTGCAGCAGAACGAGAGGATCGGGGCACTGGAAGAGTCTCGCCGTCCAAGACCCCCTCATACGCAGAGGAACCAGCGAAGATCAAGAAGCCCGCAGCCACGGAGAGAAATCGACCAAAGACTGCGCCAAGAGTATGATCCTCGCATAGCCCGAAAGCCCGACCAGATCTTCCCGCGTGACCAGTACGCTCATGACCATAAGAGGACTCGGAGGAATGAGCTGTCCCCCCCCCCCCCCCCGATCAAGTCCAAAGGACGGGCCCGCTCACCTTCCCCGCAAAGGAACCGTTCGCCTTCTCCTCGAAGGAACCATTCACCTTCCCCGCGAAGGAACCGCCGACGCGAGCATCCCATCCGGTCCCCATCATACACCAGTTCTAGTGACGACGACAAGCCTCGCGGCCCGTTGTCCCAGGAGATCTTGGTTGCCCGTCTCCTGAAAGGCTTGGAGAAACCCCCGTCACTTGGCACATATGACGGGACCACCGACCCCGACGAGCACATCGAGAACATCGATGCGCTGCTAGACTACCGCGGCGTACGGGGCGTCATTAAATGCAGACTGTTCTCGACCACCCTTCAGAAAGGAGCAATGACAAGGTATAAACAACTGCCCGAGGAATCCATCACCTCGTGGAAACAGCTGGGCAGGATGTTCTCGCGGCATTTTACAGCATCTCGCCACCACCCCAAAATGGAGGCCTCTCTGGGAGCCATAATCCAGGGTAAAGACGAACCTCTCCGCGCATATATTGAAAGGTTCAACAAAGAAGCAGTTCAGGTCCCGACGACGGACGAAATGAATAAGTTTTTGCTAGAGAAGGGGCTCCGCCCAGGCTCCGAGTTTTCTAAAGCTATTGGCCTCGCGCCACCGAGGAACTTAGACGCCCTCCTCCTCAAAGCCCAATCACACATTCAGTATGAAGAGAAGGTTGCGGCCAGCCATGTCCGAGCATCGCGCCATCAGGAGAACGCTCGGGCATCCAAAGGAGAAGAAGCTTCGACATCTCATCGAGGTGACCGGAGGCACGAGGACCGTCCTCGTGATTCCCGTGACAGCAAAGGCCCCTCCGGGCGGTTCCCCGACTACACTCCTCTGACCGTTTCCAGGGAAAAGATCTTGTCCGAATGTGCCAATTCAGAGTTCAAATAGGCTGGGGTCCGCTTCCCCAAACAGCTCCGAACAGACCAAATGTGGACAAATCAAAATACTTCCGTTTCCACAAAAGTCACGGCCACACCACGGAGGACTGCATCCATCTGAAGGATGCCATTGAAATACTGATCAGGGACGGCCACCTGAAGCAGTTCGCGAAGAAGAAGGACACTCCTCGGCAGGACGCCCAGGAGTCCAAGAAGGTCGAGGAGGAGGTACCCTCCTCGGAAGATGCCAACATACAGGTCGCTATGTCCATATCGCGACCCAAGGACTTCAACATCCCTAACGGGCTCAGCGTCTCTACATATCTCGCGGCCCACAGCCCGTGGGAGACCTTTCCCTCCACCATGGTCATCTCTGGCGGGGGTTTCAACAAAGTTATTGTGGGATCCGTGAAACGGAAGTTCGAACACCTGATCAACACCAGCTCGAACAAAGTGACCACGCTTGACCAGGCCCCGAAGGGTTCCGTCCCCATCTCCTTCTACAGGGAGGAACTCCTCGGCGGATCCCCGAACTCAAGCATTTCGTTGCTCGTTAGAGCCCAAATGGAAAACTTCGATGTTCGCCGAATCCTAGTCGACCAGGGCAGCTCGGTCGACATCATGTACTCCCAGCTGTTCTCAACGCTTCAGCTGGACGAATCGTACCTTACCCCCTACGCAGGGTCCGATTTATAGGGATTCAACGGGTCTGTGACCAAGCCGTGGGGTTACGTCGAGCTGATCGTGACCTTCGGAGAAGCTGAAACAGCCAGATCCATCAAGGTGCAATTTCTGGTAATCGACTGCCCATCACTTTACCAATGCATTTTCGGAAGGCCAACTCTAGCCGAGTTGGTAGCAGTGCCATCGACCGTCCACCTGAAGATGAAGTATTACACTTCGAAAGGTATGGTCGCCACCCTCCACCGTGATATAGAAGCTGCCCGACGGTGTTTTGAAGCAGCTACAAAGGGGCTCAACGCCATCGCGCCCAAGCCTAAAGCGTCGAGTAAGCCAGCACTGCCAAGCAGCTCCGAGGAGGCCAAGGCTCTGCCCCAGGTCGACTCTATCGACCTCGACAATCGCTTCCCCGAGGACCAACAGGAGGAACGAGCAGCTTCAGCCAGCCCATCCACGTCATCCAACAGCAACTCCCATCCGATGCGCCCAATCCCGGATGGCAAATTCGAGATAGTTCTGTTTGGCGAAGACCCCCCAACAGGGAGTGAAGATCGGAGCAGGCCTGCCTGACATCGCGAGGAAGCAGCTCAAAGCATGCCTCAGAGAGAATGTCGACCTCTTCGCATGGAGCACCGCAGAAATGCCCGGCTTGGATCCATCCGTCGCTTGTCACCAGCTGACCATCGACCCGGCCATCAAGGTCGTAGCACAACGTAGGAGGAAGCAGTCTCCGAAGAAAACGGAGGCTGCCGAAAAAGCTGTAAAGGACGTCCTCGAGGCCAAATTTATTTCGGAAGCCAAGTACACCACTTGGCTGTCCAATGTTGTATTAGTTAAAAAATATAATGGAAAATGGCGCATGTACATTGATTATACCGATCTCAATAAGGCATGCCCGAAGAATGCCTACCCCCTCCCCAATATTGATAAACTTGTTGATAATTCTGCTGGTTTTAAACTTCTATCGTTTATGGATGCCTACTCGGGTTACAATCAAATCCCAATGGCAATGTCCGACAAAAAATACATGGCCTTCATGACCGAATCGGGCAATTATTACTACAACGTAATGCCCTTCGGTCTGAAGAACGCCGGAGCAACGTACCAACGAATGATGAACAAAGTGTTTCGGGGAGAAATAGGTGACATGCTCGAAGTCTACATGGACGACATGATCGTAAAATCCCACGAGGAAACCGATCATACTGTCCATTTACGAAAGGTCTTCGAACAGGCCAGGAAATACAAAATGCGTTTCAATCCGGAGAAGTGCACGTTCGGTGTTCGGGCAGGCAAATTCCTCGGTTTCTACTTAACGGAATGAGGAATCGAAGCCAATCCTGACAAATGTCGGGCGTTCTCCGAGTTTCCTACGACCAAGTCCAAAAAATCCATCCAATCCCTCAACGGGATGCTCGCGTCACTATCTCGTTTCGTGGCCAAGTCCGCCCAGCACGCCCTACCATTCTTCAAACTCCTCCGCAAAGAGGCAACGTTCGAATGGACCGAGGAGTATGACAAGGCCCTTCTCCATCTGAAACGGGCACTCTCGGAGCCGTCGGTCCTCTCTCGACCGAACAACGGCAAAAAATTGTACCTATACCTGGCCGTAGCAACCGAGGCAGTTAGTTCCGCTCTCATCCGCGAGACGCCTGACGAGCAGAAGCCCATTTATTTCATGAGCAAAGCGCTGCAAGGACCTGAGTTAAGATACCAGCAGATAGAGAAGGTGATGCTGGCCCTCATTAACGCAGCCAGGAGGTTAAGACACTACTTCCTGGCTCACACGATCGTAGTTCGAACAGATCAGCCCATAAAGCAGCTGCTCGGACGACCAGATATGGCCGGCCGAATGCTCAAATGGTCGCTGGAACTATCCGAATTCAACATCCAATACGAAGGCAGAAAAGCCCTCAAGGCCCAAGCTCTGGCTGACTTTGTCGCGGAGATGACGTTCGTAGACTCCCCCGCGAGCGAAGCACGTAAATGGACCATCTTCGTCAACGGCGCCTCAAGCTCTACAGGAAGCGGCGCGGGCATCATACTGGAGAGCGACGAAGGAATTATCGTCGAGGTATCACTCAAACTATCTTTCCCAACCTCCAACAACCAGGCGGAGTACGAAGCCTTCCTCGCTGGGCTACGCCTTGCCGAGGACCTGGGCACACAAGAAGTCGTCATTTGCACGGATTCGCAACTCGTGGCCCTCCAGGTCCGGGGTGAATACCAAGCCAAAACGACAACCTGACTGAATACTTGGCCCTGGTGAAGAAGGAAATGGTGAAATTCACAACAGTGGAAGTGAAACATGTTCCCCGCGAACATAACGTGCGAGCAGACGTGCTATCCAAACTAGCCAGCACGAAGAAGAAAGGCGGAAACAAGTCCGTCATACAGGAGGTGCTTCCTCGACCCAGCATCGAGAAGGCCTCCCCGACACTCGACGTGCAAGTGATCGGAGACAACAGCTGTTGGATGACCCCAGTCTACAACTATCTCGCCAAAGAAGAACTCCCGTCTGACCCAAAGGAGGCCAGCATAGTCAGGAGAAGAGCCTGCTCCTATGTCTTGGTCGAAGATAAACTCTACAGACGGGGATTCTCCATCCCGCTGCGCAAATGTGTCGAGGAGGAAATGGTCGCACACATTCTGCGCGAAATCCACGAAGGAATTAACGCCCAACATCTGGGCGGAAGGTCCCTTGCTCGAAAGGCTCTCCGGCCAGGCTACTACTGGCCGACCATGCAAAACGACACGAAAGAACACGTGAAGAAATGCGACAAATGGCAACGGCACGGGGACATGCACCTGGCTCCGCCTAACGAGCTTAAGGTTATGTCCTCCCCGTGGCCATTCGCCTGGTGGGGCTTAGACATCCTAGGACCCTTCGTGGTAGGATCAAGTCAGAACAAGTACCTCATAGTGGGCGTAGATTATTTCACAAAGTGGATAGAAGCAGAATCTCTAGCCAAAATAACTGCCCTTAACATCCTGCGTTTCTACAAACGAAACATCCTTGCACGTTTCGGTATTCCCCAAGCGATAGTAACGGACAACGGGACGCAGTTCATGGACAGGAAGTTTCAAGACTTCGTCGCCCAACTGGGCACGAAGCAACACTTCACATCCGTCGAACACCCTCAAACAAACGGGCAGGCTGAGGCAGCTAACCGAGTCATCCTTCAAGGCCTCAAGCAAAGTCTAGACAAAACAAAGAGGGCGTGGGTCGAGGAACTGCACAGCGTACTCTGGGCATACCGTACAACTCCACACTCAACGACCGGGGAAACACCTTTCCGTCTAGCATACGGAACCGAGGGTGTAATTCCCGTCGAAGTTCACATACCCTCTAGGCGGACAGAGTCGCCCCTAGACGAGGAGATGAACGACGAGTCTTTAAGAGAAGAGCTCGGCCTCGTCGAGGAAATCAGAGCCGGAGCAGCCCTCTGCGAAGCTTCACTAAAATAAAAAATTACCATCAGGCACAACGCCAAGGTGATACGGCGAGAGTTCGACGTGGGAAGCCTTGTTCTAAGAAGAAACCACAAAGACTCTCGCGAAGGCAAACTAGCAGCCAACTGGGAAGGACCCTATCGCGTCCGGGCAAAAACGGAAAATGGGGCCTATTACCTAAAACATCTCACTGGGGAAGAACTTGCTCAGCCATGAAACACTGAAAAGCTAAAATAATATTACAGCTAAGTTATCGATTCGACCCGTCGCAACGACGAACGTCAGCTACCGACCACTATGCACGTCTAGGTACAAGCGTCGCATACGATTAAAGCATAACCCCGCTCAGTAACGAACTGGGTAATTGCTCGACAGCGATCCTCGATCGAGCATCGTCGTCGTCTAAGTACCACGATTGGCTGAACCCCAACTCGCGATGGGATGTTCACGCCGCGAACTCAGGCCTCAAACGCGACCCGAGCTCCGCTCCCCGCCAGGAAATTCCTCAGCAGTTCGACCAGTTCCCCACACTGCCGAACACATCTATTACGAGCAATTCCCCCAAAAACAAAAAAAAAAAATATATATATATATATATTCACACAAGTCAAATACCCCCTATCACGGGCGGACATACATTCACAGCGAGCATGAATACGATACTTAGCAAAAATAAAAGCAAGTAAAACCATGCAAACAATAGAACTAAATATGTGATAATTTAACAAGTGGCCGCAAAGACCACAATTATACGTTGTTACATGAAACGGGGGTCAATGCCCCCCAAAAATAAATTACAATGATTCAACGGCACGCAGGCCGGACGGATTACAACAACATCAAAATAACAAGCTCCTCACTCATCCGCCTGCTCGGCTGGCTCTGGCTGAGATCCCTGGTCCTCCGCGGGCTGGTCCTCGGGCGTACCTTCAAAGAGATCGTCGGGCATGACAATGCGACCATCCTTAACATGTGCCAAGTAGTGAGTACCCTCGACAGAAATTTCTAACTCAGGGTTCACCACCCGCAGTAGGGCCACAGCATTCCCGAAAGACTCCTCCGCAACGACGATGCCGTCGTCCTCGGCCATCAGCAGATGGGCAACCAGCTCGGATCTAGTCTTCAACGTCTTCACGACTTCCGGCTCGTCGACACCCGGGGAATTGACCGCCCTCAACTCCCTGATCAGCTCCTCGGCAGCTTTCTTCTCAGTCGCTAGTGTGGAGTTCTCCTCCTTCAGCCTCGCGGCCTCCTCTTCAGCCTTCTTCCGAGCCTCGTCGGCGCTCTTGACTTCTTCTTTGAGAGACGCTAGGGTAGCACGGGCAGCGGTGAGTTCGGCCTCAGTCGCCGAATCCCCTTCGGTGTACACAGCTCCCATCTCCAACATCCTAACCATGGCAGAAGCATCCTGGGCCACCAACGCCCTCTTGCTCGGGCGGTCCATGCTCTCCAAGCGAAGAGACTCCGCCCGAGGCACAATCATAGATATCCCCTCGAAGAACTTCCGGTCATGGATGCAAGGAGGAAGCTCGAACTTCCCCTTTTTCGGCGCCCGTGTAAGGTCCACAGCATCATTAAACCTTTGTCGCTTAGGTCGACCATCCAGAGGGAGAGGTGACCCCCGCGGAGCAGGAGTAGGGGAGGAGGAGGTCCCCGTAGCAGTTTGAACAGCAGCAGGAGCACGAGCACCAGCAAACCGGGATTTCAGAGGAGCCTCCCCAGTCTTATTCCTTGCAAGAGCATTCCTCACCACTCTGTCATGGGCCTGAGGCATCTCACCTGCACAGACAAAATACGAGCATGTTAGTTACGAGGAAAGAAAATGACTCACAAAATTAAACAACTAAGACTACCGAGCAGCTTCGCGACGTCCTGAGGAGCCTTGCACTTCAGCAGTGCCTTAACATTGATGAACCTACGCTCAACTCTCTGGCTCCCGTCCTCCTCGAAGATCGGACTACCCCTGCTCATCCAGCACTCAGCGAGCCGGAAGGAGTTGACCCAATTCACCAGTGCCTCATAAGCCATGGCATCTTCCCCGAGCAGCTCGCTCGGTTGAAAAACATAATCACTGGGCTCCCTGGTGAAGTGGTCGGGTGACCAGTGGATGGGGAACTTGTAAAGTCTCCGCCCAATATACTTCCCTTCCTCATCGTGCAGCTCATTCCCATCCTCGTCAACCTCTATCTCCCAGACGTATGTACTGTCCTGGGCAGCTTCGGACAAGGGCTCAACGACGTAATAACGTTCCTTAAATGTCCTTATCGACTCCGAAAAAGGCTTAAACAGCTTGTGGGGCTGCTTCAACGAAACCCAGCCATATTTCCTCCCCGACAGCTGCCGCTGAAGATGGAAGACAGTAAAGAACAGAGGAAGAGTGGTCCCTATAGCAAGATGGTCGCACACTAACTCAAATGCCCGGATAAAGGCCTGAGAGTTCAGATGCAGCTGTGTGGGGGCTAACTTCAAATGCTCGAACACTGACTGTTGGAAATCAGTGAACGGTAATCTCAGGCTCAGCTCTTTAAAGGCGTACTCGTACATCGTGAAACGGTCCCCGAAATTTGTGCAGACCCGTTCATCCTTGGCAGGAAAATGCACCATCTACTCCCCCTCCGGCCCGACTACAGTAAAAGCATCCCCCGCAAGCTTGGACACGTGCTCAGCAGGCTCGGCCACCTCTCATTCCTCCGCAGAATCATCAGCAACACCCTCGTCCATATCATCCCGAACCTCTTCTTCCCCGACATCACTTGGAGAGCTCGAAGACGAAGAGCTCGAAGTCGTCGAGCTGCTCCTATCCGAGGATCCTGTTTCCTCCTCGGATGTGTCCAAAATAACTTCTCTGTCTGGCCCCGTCGCCATTACGATCACCTGAAAAGCAGAGAAGACAGTGAATTCGACAGCAAATCAAATCCACCCTTCCACTGCTAAGCCAAGTGAAAGGGCGCGCAAAGGGCTGAGGACAACGTCCCCGGCCTAAGCCCTAACATCAGAGGGAAAGCTGAAACCTCCCCGCGAGGAGACGCTCGAGACTGTTGTTGCGGTGAAAATCGGATAACAAGGTATTACTTAACTTGCATCATTTTCTTTTACAACCGACTTTGATTTATCCAAAGGAAAGGTTCAAGATCGTTAAAAAACCTAAAGGGGGGAGATCTAAGGTTCGGGGGTTTGTTATACAAAGGGAAGGTATTAGCACCCTAAGTATCTGTAGTACTCTACAGGAACCTCTTGCTAAGTTTGTGTTATGTTATGTTTGCTTGCTAAGAACACGAAATAGAATTAGTCTTATCCTAATCATGATTTAATCGAGGAATCAATAATCAATGATTCTTGACTTTCATCGACTAAAAAGTGAATGAAACTGAAATAAAGAGAAAGCGGTCTCATATTGATCAAAGTTTTGTTGATTCAATGAAGTCAACCAAACCATGAAGTTTGTTATGTCATCGACCAAAATAAAGATAATGAAACCGGAATGAAAAAATAAGGTTGGTCTCATCTTAATCAAGATTTAAATCGATAAATCGATAATCTTAGATTTTTGACTTTCATCGACCAATAAAAATAAGTAAAAAGTGGGCTCATATTTATCAAGACTTTATTGATTTGAAATAATCAAAGTCAAGATTTGTGCAATGCCATCGGCCTAAAGTAAAGAAAATGGACTCGAAATGAAGAATAAAGTTAGTCTCGCCTTGATCAAGATTTAATCGGAGGATCGATAATCTTTTGATATTCGACTTTCATTGACCAACAAAATAAAGAAATGAGCCTCATACATATCAAGACTTTTTAGTCATTTTGCATAAATCAACTAAGTCATGATTTTGTAATATCATTGGCCCTAAAAATCGAAATAAAGATCGTAAGCGAAAAATAAAAATCAAAACATAATTCGAAAGAAAAAGTTATGAATTCAAGAAATAACATGATAAATTGAAACTAAAAATTCAAAGTGCTCCTAAAATAAAAACTAGAGAAACAAAATTAAGAAATAAATGGAAAATAAAATAAAAATAGTATGAAATAATAAAGGGGTGGTGATGAAGCATGTTTTTTGTCTTTTTGAATTTTTATCTTATCTTTTAAACATCATTCATAATAAAACCAAACAAAAATTATAGAATATTACAATACTTTTTCCATAAAAATATTAACATGCTAATGAACTTGATAACAGCATAGATAAATGATCATGGTACTTTGAAAATGGAGAAATAAAAGAGGTGAATGTTACCTAGTGGAGACGGTCCACTACCTCTTCAATGACACGAGTTATGGAAAAATGAAGACGAGCCTTCTATCCAGAAAATTTGCAAGAATAATTGAGGGAGAAAATTAAGAGAGTATTCAGCCTTTGTGTGGGGTGAATCTGGTGTGTCAAATGAGAGAAAGAGAGATCTTATTTATAGTGTGAATAAAGTGGGAGTGTTAATGTGGCAATCCATGTGACTTTATGAGAATGATTCTTGGCCATTGATGAGTGAAGTGTGAGGATGATTTTTGGTCATTGATAAATCCAAGTTGGCAATCCATGTGAAGTGTTAGAATGATTGAGTGGTCCCCACTTACCATGAAGATAAACAAAATAAAAGTAATAATAATAATAATAATAAAGCTTAGTAATAATAAAACTAATAATAATAAAACTAATAATGATAATAAAACTAATAATAATAATAAAATTAATAATAATAATAATAAAAGAAATAATAATAATAATAAAACTAAAAATAATAAAAATGATAATTGAAAATAGTTAGTGAAAAAAAGAAATAAAACAAATTAAATTCTAACAAAAAATGCATGATTATTGATATGTTTACTAAAATGCGAAAACAGAGACCAATGAAAAGGATATGCAAACGATCAGAATATCGGAGGGTAAAATTTGGGGTACAACAGTTGCCCCTATTTAAATATCTTCACTGGATGACATGAGTGATGATAGTCTTCATGAAATCATGGTGGGAGGTATTTAAATATAGATAACCGAAAATTTTGCCCTCAGACGCATTGACATGCAATGCTATGGACAAAAATACTGACATGCAATGAACTCTAATATGATGAAAATGATGGAATGCTAAATGCAAAGGGGCAGACAAACAAAACACCAAGGATGAAGGGCAATCCACCACAAGTGAGCTTACTGGGGAAGGATAAGGTTAGCATTCACGAGAAAGACTCACTGGGGATACAGACTGTCCAACGATAGACTCACTGGGGAGACTCTAAGGATGCACCGGGGATAGAAAAATAAAGAGGAAATCCTACAGGCCCTCACTGGGGATGGGAGCCAGAGAGGGGCTCTCCACTAGGGAAAAGTCCAAGGAGATGGACGACATGTTTATAGGTGGCCGGACGACACTGGGGAAATGAAAGTACACTCTTTACTGGGCATGGAACCAGAAAGAAGACATGATCTCTCATGGGGATCAATTTGGAATAAAAGGATAGACACCAACAAAATATTTTCTGGGATTTTCTTATACTGAAGAGTTCAAACGGTATCTTCAAGAAAAACCAGAAAAGACAGAGAAAGACACATCCAGAAAAACATCAGATGGCAAAAAAAATGAGTCATCCAATAATGGCTGTGAATGAAAGGTATAGATCACAATATCTAATAACGGCTTTAGATAAAGTGAACAAAGACCCGACCTGGAAAAAACATCAGAAAGAGAGACACATCCGGAAAGGCATCGGATGGTAAAGAAACCAGACATCCAATAACGGCTTTGAATGAAAGGTATAACTCACAATATCTAATAATGGCTTTAGATAAGTGTGAACAAAGACTACATTCAAGAATGGCATTGAATGTAAAAAACACCAGTCATTAAATGAGACAAAAGGTGAAATCTAAGAAGGCATTGGATAAAAGGGATCACAGTATCCAAGACAGCATTAAATGACTGTGAACTTTCAGGAATGGCACCAAAAGTAAAGGTAAATCACTATATTCAGGAATAGTATCAAATGATAGTGAGAAAGACATCCAGGAATGGCACTGGAGTGAAAGAATATAAAGATCCACGAATAGCACTGGAATGAGAGAAGATAAACATCTATCAACAGGATTAGATGCACAAGATAATAACAACATTCAGGAATGGCACTGAATGAAAATGACAGGTAACGTTTTGGTAAGGTAAGACGTGGATAATGACACGACCTCGAGAGAAATGCAAATGAGGATGAAACACTCATGATATGCATACGTATATGAATTATGCAGATGAAGATGCTGACGACACAGCACGACTCTTTTGTGGAGAAGACAAAACTGGAAGACTGATTCCTCCACACGGAAATCACTGCCATTCCGCTTGGGACTAGAGATGCAACTGCTGAACACATCATTGCCACACTGGTAAACTATATCCAAATTGATGATCCTCGTAGGAAGGATGAAGAGCTGCTTGGGGATTCTTCAAGTAAACTGCCCCAGATTAGCTGACTGTTGTAGATAAGCTGATCATTGCTTCAGTTTGATTGATTCTGAAATGAATGTTTCATGGTGCTCTTAGAAAGCTTGCCCCAGTCTGAGTCTTGAAAGCTGATTATTTTACTATACACTGGGAAAGCTTGCCCCAGTCTGAGTCTTGAAAAACTTCTGTATAAACCAATTTTGAGAAGTCGCCATTAAACCACAAATCTTGAACTGATTCTCAACAAGATATGGAAGGAACTTGCCCCTGGTTGGATCACTGATCAAGTTTCTCAAATGTTTGAAAATTCCTTAAGAAGAAAGCTAGTTTGCAAACCAAAGTATTTGTCACACATGGTAAATGCAAAGTTTATGCAACTTTTGAAATCAAAATCATTTTGAAAGAGGTGCAAAGTATATGGGATATTAGTCAGAACACGGTGGTTCAAGACATTAAAGTGAAAAGTTTAAGCAAAAGGTGTGATGCCAAAACAGATGATCCGCAAAGATCTTTTGGAGTCAGTTTACGCAACCTTGCTGTAGTATGCTTTCAAAATAACCTTGCTTCAGTTAGGTCTTTTGAGGGTGGTAATGTGGCACGGTTCACGGTTTATGAAACAAAGGATAAAGGCTCAAAGTTTATTTGTGTCCACCCAATCTTCGTGATGATCTTCAGTCCTACGCTCAGTTAACTCAGACTATGTACTCAAGTTCCCATAGGTTAGGAATTGCACTGATGATAGTAATGATGGTTCAGAAATCAATGGACTCTAAATGGTAGTCACCACTTCCCTATAACATTTAGTTGTTTTTTCATTAAGGACTTTTATGGTAAGGATTTAAAGATTTCTCTTTTTTATTATCCCTAACTTTTGCCTGAACTGTTTCTTGTGAATCTTACAGTCAGCGGGATGCCCCAATTTTGCCTAAGTCTCCTTCATAGGTTTCGACTTAGCGGGCTTTTTTCTTTTTTTGATTTTTATCTTTTTTGAAAGAAAGTGACTGTCTGGCTTAATGATTACGGCGAACCATCATCGGCTTTCGACTTGAAAGACATCTTTGACACTTGCTTGTTGTGTGCGAAGGAAAACTGTGAGTGCAAAATTTTGTTGAAAGTCGTCTTGCATGAAGCTCTTGTAATTGAATGCACAATCCAGTTAATTGAGAACTACCCTGCCCCAGGTTAAGATTGCGGGTTTTTGTTTGTAAAGAAAGAAACTCCTACTTCTAGGCTCGAAGGGGTTAAAGAGGGGTTATCTTCCTTATATCTCCAGTGTTTAGGGATTGAAATAATGCCTTACATCGTCAGCAAAGTTTTGATTTGAAAGCATACCAACAGCAATTATGAGTATTTATGTTTTCATCATCCTCCCTCCGATCTTTGCATAATCAAAAGAAAGCGGGAAAAGAGATAGAATATTTTGCAAAAGAAAGCATAAAGATGTAAATAGCAAACACAAATGAATTGAATCAAAAATTGCAATGCTCATTTCATTAATTTTGAAAGTACAAACATAGTTGAAAGCAAACAACCATTACAAAATAAAGAAAGTGCAAACAATAAGAAACAAAGGCCTAGTGACTAATCAAACACAAGGATGAGTTGTCCTGTCTGAAACACTGGCTTTTAGGAAGATAGCATGCTGAAGTCGACTGAAGCTTCACTTGGCGTGCCCTAGCAGAGGGTTGTTCTGAACATTGGGATTGTCCTTAAAGGAGAGGACTTTATTCCTCATCAGCTCTTGTACTCTAGCCTTCAATGCAAAGAAAATTTCCAAGTTATGGCCTGCACCACCTTGATGGTATTCACAATGAAGATCAACCCTATAGCCGGATGGAAGAGGATTTGGAGGAGGAGGCAGAGGCCTTGTGGTAATCAAACCTTGTTGAACCAAACCAGGATAAAGTTCTGTGTAAGTCATGGGAATATGATCAAATTGACCCCTATTACGGTACTGGCTCTGTCCTGCAGCCGGACGTTGGAAAGCTTGAGTTGGTCATGGTACAGCAACCACAGGAGTAACAGCAGCAACAACAGGGTGAATGGTATATCGAGGTTGGGGACGAGGACTTCTTGCTTCAACCATGACAGCATTAGTCTGTTCTTCCTTTTTCTTCTGAAAATTACCATAAGATTTCTTCACAGCATTGGAAGTTTCAACAGCCTTGGATACTTTTCCCTTCTTAAGACCTTCCTCTAATCTTTGGCCAATAGTAACCAATCAGTGAAATTGGAGGAAACACTTCCAACCATCTTCTCCCAATAGAATGGGGACAGGGTATCCATGAACATTCCAGTTAACTCTTTCTCAGCCAAAGGAGGTTCAACCTGGGAAGCCAACTCCCTCCAGTGCTGAGCATACTCCTTAAAAGATTCCTTATCATTCTGAGACATGTTTTGCAGTTGACGGCGATCAGGAGCCATGTCGAGGTTATACTTATACTGCTTCATGAAGGCATTTGTGAGGTCTTGGAAGCTATGGATAGAGTTTTGCTCGAGACCCATGTACCATTTGAGCGATGGTCCACTCAAGCTGTCTTGAAAACAGTGGATAAGCAACTTCGGATTCTTGGCATGAGCAGTCATCCTGCGAAGATACATGACCAAATGAGCTCTTGGGCAAAAGTGACCCTTATACTTCACAAAATCTGGAGTTACGAACTTATCAGGTATAACAAGGTCTGATACTAAGCATAGGTTGTCTGCATCCACATTAAAGAAATCAGTACCCTCAACGGCTTGGAGTCTCTTCTCTATGCTCTGAAACTGCTCTCGAACCACTTCAGGTTCAACAAAGTCTTCACGGTCTTCACCTTGAGCACTGGCAGCATTGTACCCATAGCGGGGATCCTTAAAGGGAGCTTGAAATAGGAGCTTGAAAGACAGGCATAGCAGTCTGACCAACCATAGCAGTAGATGCAATTGGTGGAGAGTAGTTGCGTGGCAAACCAAACTCTGGCCAAGTTGAAGGTGGCATCTGAACTGGTGGAGGATCAGCGCTTGAAACTTCCTGGATGACAGCCCTTTGGGGTTGCTCTCCCCTAGCAATCAAAACTTGGAGCATCTCAGTGAGTTTAGTCATGCTCGACTTAAGGTCATCGATCTCCATTCGGACCTCAGCATTGTACGTCTCTTGCTCTGACATCTTGCGTCTGTAATTAGCTCTAATCCGGTATCGGTGTCGAGGAATCAGCTTGACGACTCACAGATGACACTAGAAGATAGAGACCACTGGAAATGAGTAGCTGGGCAAACAGACGCATGCAATGAAACATGCAAAGATACAAATCAAATTCAATGCAATGCAAACAGGATGCAAAAACACATGCAACAGGATCAAGGGTTCAAGATCACAACATGAAGTCTGGGTAAAGAACCAACTACAGGGTGTGTACTAGGGTTCTTGTATCTGCAGAGCAAGGTTCTAAAGAGTTCCCAGAGTCAACAACCCATCTTTCGGATTTTATCAACTTCCCAATTGCTCGGTGATCAATAAAATCCTCAAGAGAGTCTCGTCTGAGCGTAGTATCGCGTAGCAATCATTTAGGATTACTCCCTCATAATCATCGCACTACATCCTAAATAGGCCAGGTGGGGAAAAGGGATAACTAAAGGTCATCAGTATCTCTGGCTCCTAGGTCGAAAGTAGTAACGCATTCACGATTGCTCGTTCAACATTTACCACCTCCAAGAGGGCCTCAACTGAGTGTGGACTTCAAGTTCCCTCCTTTGGGATTTCTCCCTCGAAGTTCCCTTGACTATGTCGACGGTTCCTAAACATATGTGTTCTCTCAAGTCCGGGTTAGGACTTATCTCACTCATAGATACCATGATAACCCAAAATAAACAGGATAATAAAGCAAGAACAAAGATACAAGTATATAAGCAAATATGACATACATAAGCATATACAAGTATATAAGCAAACATGAATAACATAAAAACAAGATTGGCTTAACCCTCTTAGGAAAGGACCAGCAATAGGTCTAACTAACATCCCCAGTGAAGTCGCCATTTTTGTTGCGGTGAAAATCGGATAACAAGCTATTACTTAACTTGCATCATTTTCTTTTACAACCGACTTTGATTTATCCAAAGGAAAGGTTCAAGATCGTTAAAAAACCTAGAGGGGGGAGATCTAAGGTTCGGGGGTTTGTTATACAAAGGGAAGGTATTAGCACCCTAAGTATCTGTAGTACTCTACAGGAACCTCTTGCTAAGTTTGTGTTATGTTATGTTTGCTTGCTAAGAACACGAAATAGAATTAGTCTCGTCCTAATCATGATTTAATCGAGGAATCGATAATCAATGATTCTTGACTTTCATCGACTAAAAAGTGAATGAAACTGAAATAAAGAGAAAGCGGTCTCATATTGATCAAAGTTTTGTTGATTCAATGAAGTCAACCAAACCATGAAGTTTGTTATGTCATCGACCAAAATAAAGATAATGAAACCGGAATGAAAAAATAAGGTTGGTCTCGTCTTAATCAAGATTTAAATCGATATTCTTAGATTTTTGACTTTCATCGACCAATAAAAATAAGTAAAAAGTGGCCTCATATTTATCAAGACTTTATTGATTTGAAATAATCAAAGTCAAGATTTGTGCAATGCCATCGGCCTAAAGTAAAGAAAATGGACTCGAAATGAAGAATAAAGTTAGTCTTGCCTTGATCAAGATTTAATCGGAGGATCGATAATCTTTTGATATTCGACTTTCATTGACCAACAAAATAAAGAAATGAGCCTCATACATATCAAGACTTTTTAGTCATTTTGCATAAATCAACTAAGTCATGATTTTGTAATATCATTGGCCCTAAAAATCGAAATAAAGATCGTAAGCGAAAAATAAAAATCAAAACATAATTCGAAAGAAAAAGTTATGAATTCAAGAAATAACATGATAAATTGAAACTAAAAATTCAAAGTGCTCCTAAAATAAAAACTAGAGAAACAAAATTAAGAAATAAATGGAAAATAAAATAAAAATAGTATGAAATAATAAAGGGGTGGTGATGAAGCATGTTTTTTGTCTTTTTGAATTTTTATCTTATCTTTTAAACATCATTCATAATAAAACCAAACAAAAATTATAGGATATTACAATACTTTTTCCAGAAAAATATTAACATGCTAATGAACTTGATAACAGCATAGATAAATGATCATGGTACTTTGAAAATGGAGAAATAAAAGAGGTGAATGTTACCTAGTGGATACGGTCCACTACCTCTTTAATGACACGAGTTATGGAAAAATGAAGACGAGCCTTCTATCCAGAAAATTTGCAAGAATAATTGAGGGAGAAAATTAAGAGAGTATTCAGCCTTTGTGTGGGGTGAATCTGGTGTGTCAAATGAGAGAAAGAGAGATCTTATTTATAGTGTGAATAAAGTGGGAGTGTTGATGTGGCAATCCATGTGACTTTATGAGAATGATTCTTGGCCATTGATGAGTGAAGTGTGAGAATGATTTTTGGTCATTGATAAATCTAAGTTGGCAATCCATGTGAAGTGTTAGAATGATTGAGTGGTCCCCACTTACCATGAAGATAAACAAAATAAAAGTAATAATAATAATAATAATAATAATAATAATAATAAAGCTTAGTAATAATAAAACTAATAATAATAAAACTAATAATGATAATAAAACTAATAATAATAATAAAATTAATAATAATAATAATAATAATAATAATAAAAGAAATAATAATAATAAAACTAAAAATAATAAAAATGAGGGTTAATTGTGATTTACCCCCCTGACATATGAGAGTGTTTTGGTTTACCCCCCCCCCCCCCCCCCCCCCCCCCCCACCGTTGCCATAGGCAGGTTTTGGCAACGATTTTTTCAAAAAAAACCGTTGCCTAAAGGCATGTAGGGGGTAAATCAAAATTCGCTCATATGTCAGGGGGGTAAATCACAATTAACCCTAAAAATGATAATTGAAAATAGTTAGTGAAAAAAATAAATAAAACAAATTAAATTCTAACAAAAAATGCATGATTATTGATATGTTTACTAAAATGCGAAAACAGAGACCAATGAAAAGGATATGCAAACGATCAGAATATCGGAGGGTAAAATTTGGGGTACAACAACTGTCATCCCAGAACGAGGAGCTTCCCCACGCTCTCACCCAGTTTCTGTTGAAGCTCCACCGGAAATCGCGAAGCTTCACCGAAATCTGGAAACGATCCACCGGAAAACTCATCGCTCTGTCAAAAGATGGACAAACGCGGTGGTCACACATGCAACCTCGCCGTGAACCACCCTCCTCACCAAACGCACTAACAGGTCCGGCGACATGTTGGAAGCGTGAAAATGGCATAACCACCGTCCACCACCAACAATCGCCGAAAAATCGCACATTTCGTCCTCTAAACTAGCCCTAACCACATGCAAATCTACTACTAACAACGAAAATGAGCAAAACAAGTCCCAGATCAGAAAACTTACTTGATTTGAGTAGAAGAAAGAGGTTGCTCGAAGCTTGACGGCTTGACGCGGTGGTCGGAAGCACTGAAGACGGTGACGGGCAAGAGCTTAGAAGAGGCGAAGAGGGATCAGAAAGAAAAAGTGCAAAATGGGACAATCTTCCCCCTTTTATACAAAGGGACACGTGCGAACACGCGCTCGTAGGCCATGATGGCTATCCACTAGCCATCATTGCCTATTAACTGCTACACGGAGCTCTAGGCACACGTGGCGTCCCATCGTTTCCAATTCTGTCTGACCGTTACTCTCCCCGAACACCGGGCATCAAGGTCACGACCATGAATTTCACGAACACCTGGGGTCACGGGAGCATTAAGATGATCCTCCTCGTCTTCAAACAATGACTCTATGCTAGCTCCCCGGAGCAACGAGCAGTCCTTAAGTCATCACTCCCATGCTCGAGAGAACGACTTGGGGGGCTCCTGTTCTGGACTGGACCAATGGCTAGAATTGGCCCATTCCGCCCTGCTCCAGAGCGGCCCAAATTTCCTAAGTCCAATCCACAGAGGGGCAAAAGTGACGTTTCTGCCCCTCCAACCGGGCAAGGAATGCAACGTTCCTCCCCGACGTTGATGCCCATTACGCACGGCTTCCTCGCTGCCCGAACGGCAAAGGACAGGTGCCCGGAAATGCGTTTATGCCCGACATAACGGCTAGTTTCGGGCACCCTGCCCGGCCTAACAGCTAGTTTGGGCAGTTACCTATTCTTTGGGGAAAACGGTTATTTCGCCCCGAAAATAGGACCGTTGACCACGCGCTGGGGGCTCTATATAAACCCTCTCGCTTGAGAGGGTCAGGTATCCAATATTCACCCTAAGAATTCATACTTTGTACTTGCTCCTTTTCTCTGACCCTTTCTCACTTGAGCGTCAGAGTGCCTTGCAGGTACACCCCTCTTCCTCTCCATATGACCAGCATCCCTGACACACTTGGCGGCCTGATTCTACAGGATCTGATCCAGCCTTCACGATCACAGAAGATACTATAATCGTTGTGCCAGTTGTAGCATGGATCCAGAAATTTTTGACTAGACAAGCATAGGTTGGTCCTTCCAGCCTTTTGAAGTAGTTACTCCACCTCTGAACTTCCATGGAGTGAGTCACATCACATCCATTTTCTTTCAAACTCTTAAAATTCACCATTGTCTCAGATTTAACAATGAGCTTCTTAACTGGTGTCCTGGCAGTGATGGGACATACACTTTGACAGAAGGAGGCCATTGTTGATGATGAAGAAGGTAAATCTTACTAATAGAGCTTGCTTAAGATTTGTAGAGAGAAGGAGAATGTGGAGTGTGAGAATGTGTGGATGAAGGGTGATCCAATTTATAGATTAAGGCGAGTAAGGGTTCAAGGAATTAATATGAATGACAATTGATATTTTCTAGGAAGTAATGAGTGCCTAGAGACACTAAGAAACATAGATAACCAGGAAAGGCACGATTAAACTCTTATATGAGGGAATATCAACCAATTGTGAATGATTAGAAGGTAATTATTACACTTTAAAGGCATAAAGAGAAACTTACATATTCATTATTAGTAATGCATGTATTTAAATGCAGTGAATAAATATTATTGACCTTTAATGAATATATAAACTCTAAGTCGAGCAATGCATAACAATCAGATGAACCCAAGATTAAGCATTCTTAAGAATAAGCAGTTCATAGACAAGGATATTTCATTCATTGATTAAGGAGATACACATCATAATCTAAGAAGACAGTCAAACAAAAAAATTACGTTAAGAAATCTGACTTCTCAACTTAGTCTAAGATTGTCATAGGTTGACAGAACTCGGGAAAGGTCTTTTCAGTCATTCCATTTCTTCTACAGTGACTAATCACTCCTTGGAGATTGAGAATGTGGGAAATGACTCTGTAGTAGGGTACTTGATAGACTGTGTCTTCCCTAGACAAGATAATTTCATCCTTCCGATGATTATACATGGATTGGGGTAAGTTTATTTTGATCCTAGAAACTAAGAAGAAAATAAATAATCTCTCCTTGTCAGATAGCCATCCTGCTCCTCTTTCTCTTGGCCTTAAATTAGTTACCATTAATTTGTACCAATCTTTCGCTACAGGGGTGAGGGTACATGGTTGAGTGGGATGTCCTTTAGTCTTAAAAATTACATGCAAGTGCTTGTCGAAACAAGCGTCGTTGATGTGGCTTTTAACTATCAAACCACTTTCATTACACTCAATGGCTTTGGCAATTATAGTAGGGTTGATCATGACTAGACAGCCAGCAACCACAGACAAAATAGCATTCTTTCCATAATCATACTCTAGTACTCGAGCATTTACCCAGAACTCAGTTACAAGCTTAGGAAAGACTGGTCCAACAAGCATGTTGAAATATTTTTCCCAGTTCTGAAATTCAATTCCAGAGAGGATACTTGTTTTGTTGAGTTGAGGCAGATGACTTAACTCCAGAGTGTATTCCTTCAAGAGTTCAAGATCAGAAATTTCTCCTCTGATGTTGTGGGAAGACATCTTGAACAATAGTGATTTTGTTTGAGAGAAAGAGGTTATAGAGGAAGGAATTTAAAATATGAGATAGTTAAATAATGACTCGTCTTTTAATAGAGAAAATGATATGAGAAGGACTTAGGATCAATAGATTTTTAATGAGTTGGAACAAGCAAGGTTCATCATTTTCAAGACTAGAGCTATGAGTGGCAGTGTATAGATAGTCTGCTTCAAAATGGAAAGACATGTGATAGACTCCATAGAATGGCTGTCAGAATAGATCATAATTAAGAATACGAGTCCATGTATACTTATGAACCATAAGGGAATGGCTGACACAGAGTAATCATAAACTCTTATTAACTCTCAATATTCGTCTAATGCTCAATGAAGGAATTGCGTGAGAATCTTACTCTATTTTACGAAACCTAATGTGTCAGTGAATGATCAGTGATTATGATAAGATTTATAATTTATAAATGTTGTGACTGTTCGATATTCAGAGAATATGGATGGTCATGGACAAGGAAATTATACCTTAGAGATTCTGAAATCTTTTTACAGTGATTCTATATTTGAGTGCTTTCCATTCTGATTCCGTCTTGACTTTAGGCTTCTGACTTTCCTCAGATTCTCTTCATTCTAGTTTCTCGAGTGTCTGATAGGAGCGTCCTTAATAAAGCTTCTGATCCTCCTTGTTCTGCTTCTGCTTTCCTCAGAGATTCTGATCTTTATTTTCATAAAGCTTCTTTTAAATAGAAACTTGTTTTCTGATGGTCAATAATTCCTTAGCTTAAACATAAACTGCTGAGAAGTTATGTGCCAGAGAGAATTGATTTACATCTCATAACATCTTCTGACTTTACTTCATTGAACAGATGCAGAGCTTGTTCAAGTATCATCAAATATGTGTGTAACACATGACATTCTTGTTCTTGCAATACTGACCTAACTTGTTTTAGAGTTAGTCCATTAAAGGATTGACAGCATGTCTGCTTCTGAAAAGAACGTCTACTGATTTCTTCATTTTAAGAAACATCAGTGACTCAAATCCTTTTTGGCTTCGAGTAGATGACTTCTGTCTTTGCATCTAGTCAAACTTCTTCTGATTCCAGGATTTATGCGACATGAATTTGAGAGAAATATCAGATAACATTTTGACTAAGTTATAGTTTGTTCAACTGAGATAGAATCTCAAGTTAATAGGACTCAATCGTCAATGTTATTTCAATTAATACTCAGAATTCATCCTGAATCAGATTCCTGATGAATCACTACATTTCCTCTTTCTGAATATTTTTCGATTTTTCTCCAAAGCTTCTCAAGGAAACAGTATTCAATTCTTCGTTGAATCTTTTAACTGCTTGATCAATTAAGCTTCAGATGTTGAATCACTTCTAAGAATTTGACTTCTTCAGTTTTCTGGCTTCTTCTGCCGACTTCATTATGATGTTCAAAATCATAGAATAACAATCTTTCTTCTTTACATGAAGAATTTCTTAATGAGCTTTAAATTGAGAAAGTCAAGGGTGGACTAATCCGTTTCTTGAAAACATCTCATAACTCATAAAGAATTAATCTTCAGGAAACAAGATTTCTTGTTTTCTGATGATTTAATCTTTGAGCAAATACGTTGCTTATCCAATCATATCTCTAAGATATGCATTCAACAGATACTACTTCTTATCTGATGAATCTATCTTGTCAGGTGATTCTTCAATCTTCTTCCAAGCTTCAGTGTAGAAGATTTTGTTGCTGACGACTACAAAACTTCAAGAATCAATGACTTGCTCAGGAAATTTGGTTGAGTATAATTTAGTACACAGTCGTCTTCTGAACTGATACTGAAATTGTAAGTGGATTGAAATCTCACCCAGAGTATTTCTACACACCATATCCGGATCTTTTTCTGACACTGTTAGGTGTTTGATATCCATCAATAACAAAACCGGAGCTCTGATACCAATTGAAGGTGTGAAAAGGATAGAAGAAAGGGGGTTTGAATTGTGTTTTAACTCTTAAATACTGTTAGGTGTTTTAACTCTGATACTCTTAAGAGAATGTCAGAGTTGCGTTGAGAGACTCTGACTTGCGATGCATCATTCAGATTGTGTGATGCATGAAGCATAAGCAACAAGGAGAATCTGAATTAGCGATGTATGAATCAGACTTGCAATACGGAAGCTTATCAGAGTTGAGTTGCAAGGTTCTTACTTGCTATGCATGGTTCTGATAACCGATACAGAAATATAAATAATAAATCAAAGCATAAGAAAGAGTAAAGAACACACGATATATCCTAGTTCCCTTAAGCAATTCTCAAGTTAGTCCAGTCCACCCTTCCAAGGTGATTCCGCCTTGAGCACAAGACTTAATCCACTACAATCAAAACTGATTACAGATGCACAGGCTAACGCCGATGACTAACAACCTACACAACAGCAGCTGTGACTAACCCACAATGAACCGTTCAGTGATCCAAGTTAATGGATATAACGAACATTGACCTAATAGAATCCAATCTCGCAAGATCTCCTATCAAGATTTTTACAGCTAAACGTTCAATGATCCGAGTTAACGAATATAACGTTTACTGACCATTCTTCCAGGATTTTCAATGAGTTCCATCAGTGATCTCACAAGAGTCTGACTCACAATTGCTCCTCTTTGAGATATGACTATCATTGACCATATTTCAGGATTTCCACAATGACACCCAGCCATTGTCTTTTCAAGTCTCCGATCACACTGATCACTTGAGGAATCCTAATTCACATAGAATTAGTTTTTCTGGAGATTACATTGATTGCTTCTAAATAAGATGATAAACTCCTAAGTTTAACTACATGTGAACACATATTGTTCTAGCAAGATATGAGCAACAACTCCTTGCTATCTTCAGATTCTACAAAGATGTATGTTGATTTAACAGTTGGTGACATCCTGTAGATCTTCTTCATCTTCTTCGTTGAGCAAGCTTCGAGCAACAACTCCTTGCTTCAGATATTCAATATAGCTCAGATGATGAAGTGGTTGATGACTTGATTATTTTCCAATAATGTCTTAGTTCATCAACTTCTGTACTTCCTGAATGTTGTTGTGTAGATAGATGATTCTTTAAGTTTCAACAACAATGGTCGTGTTTCATTTTAACAGCATCAGCTGTGTTTGATGATAGTTACATCCATGATCCACAACTTATTAGAAGCATTTTCTTCTTTCGTTTATATAGCCAAGTGAAAAAATAGAGTCGTTAAAGAGTTGTTGGCTATTTGAAAAGATTCATTATGCAATGAAGAAAGTTGTACTACCATATCTTCTTTTTACTGTAGAAGTGATGGGATAGATCTTTTTAGTACTGTGTACAGTCATTGCTAACAGTAACAATTATCTTCAAATCTTCAGAGGCTTCTGATGGTATTTAGTTGAAGCATGAGTAGAGACTTTAGTTGGGTCTTCAGAATCTTAAGTCTTCAGTCTTCAGCACTTGCTCATTCCGAGTCTTGTCTTCAGAACTTCAGCACTTGTCTTGAAACCCTTTATCTTCATAGCTTCAAGTCTTCAGAGTCTTCAGAACCTTGTTCACTCAGAACGTGTCTTTAGAGTCTTCAGTGCTTGATCATTTGAATCTTATTCTTCAGAACACTTCAGTCTTTAGAGTCTTTCTGCGCTTGGTCTTCAGAGCCTTCAGCCTTCAGAACTTCAAGTCATTAGAGTCTTCAAAACTTGGTTCTTCAGAATATTATTTCTCCAGAAGCTTTGCTTAACTTCAGAATCTGAAACACCTTCAGAACAGAATTCACAAGAGCATTGCAACAGCAATATCGGCATCCTTGGATCTTTCTTCTTGTTTCCAGATACAGAAGCAAGTTTGCTTCTTGCGACTTGTGTTACACATACTAACTCGCATGTAATCTTTTATGCACATCTTTGCACATGTTTGTTTGATCTAATATCTTTAATAATTATGATCTGCACCGAAACAAAAATTAGAACATAAAATAGTTCTTTCACAAATACTCATTGTTATCATCAAAACATAGAGATGACTTGCAGAGACAACTCTTGTTCTTACAGCCTTCACTCGGTCCAATCCGTGTTGACGTGATCTTGTCCAAAAAATTCAAATCACAATGATCTTGAAGGAAAACTCCATCTTGGTTTTCTTATTTGAAACACACAAAGATCCCGACCTAATATTCTCAATTACACCAACCTAATTGGACATTATCAACCCTAATCTAGATGGTCACCCAATCAAAAAATGATTATGTGTAGTTCAATTGTGTGTGTCGCTCCCGGGATTTTCATCCAAGTACAAACGCGAAAGTGGCACCGAAACAGAGTCGCCAGCAATGTGTATTTATCCCAAGAGAGGGAAAGGAAACACTACGTAAACCTGAAGGAAAGGATAGAGCATGGTCTTGCGACCAAGAAAACTGAATTCGGGAGTCGGTTACGCGAGAGGAAGGTATTAGCACCCCCTCGCGTCCATCGTACCTGATGGGATCCACGCTTGCTTGTCTCTATCAAAGGGTGTAAGGAAAGGATACTGGAAAAAGAACTGGAAAAGGAAAGGGAAGAGAAAGAGAAACAAATGTAGGGAAAATAAAAGAAGTGCTCGAATGGGCCCTACCCCACTGCCTACGTATCTCATCGGGAGCATGAGAATCAGAGCGACGTAGTTCCCCTCACTAGGGATGGATTGTTTATGTTTTTTAAGGAACGGCTAACGTTCTAGCTCAGGTGTTGCAGGCTCGCTGGTCCGAGTGCGTTACCATCTTGCAAGAGAACGAGAAGAAGCACGTCCGTACGTTGAGAATGAGTGAGATGAGAAAAGAATTCCCGAAGGAAAGACGTTATTGTTTGTTTTTGTCTTTTAGAAAGAAGTGTCTTATTTATTTTGTGTTTTATAACGTGTATTGTATTTAAGTCCCTCATATAGGATCGAATGCCTCGCATATCGACCCAAGACGGGACGTGTGCTAAACATTCCAAGAAAGTGAGAGAAGACCCCACACTTCCTTGTTCCCACATGAAAGGCCTAAATACAATAGGTGTCATGCCTTTATTAAGTATCTTTTATTTTTGTTTGAAGATGAGGAAGAGAGACTCAAAAGAGGAAAAAAGGTGAAAACTAAAGGGAGACTAAGACACACCCTAGTGTTAGCATGCTTGGAGACCCTATGGTTAGTGAGGTATGAGAACACTATCCTAAAAAAGGAGAAGAACATAAGAAGCAACTTACTTCCAAGATGGAAGTTAAGTTGATCTTAAAGAGGGATGAAGAAAATTAAGCAAGAAAAGAATCATTTACTCAGGAATTAATCAGAAAGTAACCAACAATTAATCAAGAATAGGCAATTAAAATCAAGGTCAAAAATAACCAAGCTAGAATTAAAATGCTAAAAAAAAAAATAAGATTAATATCTAACAAGAAGAGTTAATCTAAAATTAATTCTAATTCTAAAATTAAACCTAAAGTTAATTCAAGGCAATTCTAAACTAAATCTTAGAATCATTAATTCTAATGTTGAATCTAGAATTAAAACTAAAATTAATCCTAAAATTAATTCTAATTAAAACTAATCAAATTCCAAAGTTAAGACTATAAACTAATTCTAAAGAAAATTAATTCTAAAGAAAAACTAATATTGAAAACTAAATGAAAATCTCCAATTAAGGTTTAATTCTAAAATTAACCAAGTTAATTTCTAAAAAAAAACTCCAATTCTAATTCTAATTATGAACTAATTCTAATTAACTCTAAAGTTAACTCAAGTATTAAAAATCTAATACTAAAATCTAAAAGTTAATTCTCTAATTACCTCTAAAATTAAAAGAAAAAAACAAATAACAAAGGCAATTAAAAGAGAAGGGTGCAATGCTGATTCTGAGGGTGAGAATAGAAATCCAGGCGAGTGGGCTTTGGATCTTGAGGCCCAAGGGTTTTGTTCATGATTCCATGGGGTGCATTACCAATTAGGGAGGTTTAAAACAGAAAAAAAAAAAACTAAGGGTCTAAGGCCTAGCCCGGATCACACACGGGTTCAAACCCGGTCCACAACACACAGAACTTAACCTAAAAAACCAAAACTCCTTCCTTCAGCATCATTCGCCGTCAACCCCTTCAACTCTCTCACAACACCATGTCGGCGCCGGAACCTCATCTTCCTCACTCAACATCATTCTTCCTCCGTCTCCGGCGAACTCACCCTCTCCTATTCTTATGAAACCTCGTCGTCTTCTTTCTCCCTCACAGAATCACCGAAAAACACCACGCCGGAAGAAAGATGTCATCCGTCATCTCTTCTCTCCTTCGTTCACCATATAACACCGGTGCCGGAACCTCTTTCGTGGCTCACTCTCTACTTCTCCTTCGTCAAATTTGTCTCTCCATTCTCTCCTTCCTTCGTCGCCATTCTCAAATCTCCTCCATCACTCTTCTCTTCGCTTAAGAAAATGCCAGAAAATACTTGCCCTGCCGCGCCATGGCCTCGAGCCGGTGGCGGCGAAGCCTTTCGTACCTCAAACACTACTCGCCAACAGCCTCAAATATGAACAAGACTCACACCACAAACGGAAATACAAATCGAAGCAAGTTACGCAAATGAAATTGACGAAACCTATATCATGAGGTAAAGTTCACCGCAAGAATTACGTACATGCGACGACATCGACAAACGAAGATAAATTGGATAGATTAGAGGTTACCTATCGGAGAAACGTCCGGTGCTTCTTCAAATCGAAAGGAGTTGTTGAGAAATCCAGAGATCTTCAGTTTCTTCCTCAGGTATGTGCGCTACTTCTTCTACTCCATCTTCTTCTTTGCGATCTCTGAACTTGCTATTGATTGCGAAATTCCCGTCGTGATTACGTATTAGCGTGTTCTAATGAATGCTTTTCGCGTTGCAGTTAGCGCTCGAAGATTGTTCAGACCATAGCAGAAGCTGTTGAGATGTGGAGAGGACGACGAAGGTTCACGATGAAAGTGAAGATGCGTAGTAGCAGAGATACCTTAAAGGATTTTCAAAACGAAATTCCTGCAGATTTTTGTGAGACTATAGGGCTTTGTGATTCAAATAGAATTGCTGCTCGATCTCCTTCTTCTTCTGTTTGTTTCCATTGCTATTTTCAATTTGGTTGCAGGTTTGATAGTGATTTGCAATCGATGCCGAAAATGATGAAGATGCGGTGATGAAGATGATGCAGAAATTGAAATCGGAGATGGATTGTCATCAGTTACCGATTGAAGATCAAGTTGAGGTGCGTGATGCTGCGGTTTTAAGAATGGAGGTGATAGGTGAAGAAAAAACTTGTTGAAGAAGAATGAAGAATGGTGATTGAGGATGGTGATGGATTTGTGTAGAATGAACCGAGAGAGCGTGAAGAATGGTGATTGAGTCAGCTTTATATCAGAAGTTGGATGAGGGCAAATTGGTATTTTTAGGTGAAAATCGGTTAGAGTTGGTTAGAAACTTGTTAGAGAAGTTAGAGGCTCTGTTATCAATTCTCTTATACCAGTAAAACACTTCCCGTGCGTGTATTTTTTCTTTTCACTGAATTGCTTTTTCTTCACCGTTATTACTACTTTTTCTTTTACTGTTGGAATTTCTTGGTGTGTAAGTTGTGATTGTTACTGCAGGTGACTAAGAAAATTTGCGTGGGGCTGGCGTAGTCACAGGGTGTTGGCACGAAATTGAAATTGTGGATTGTTTTGGCTGGAATGATGTGGTACTGTGTCATGGGATGGTGGGGTCCGTGACTTGCTTTGTCATTTGTTTAATAGGACCAACAATTATTATTTTTGTAGTATTTTTGTGATGAATGGGCTTGTAAATGTTGTAAAAATGAATTAAAAATGAATCTTAGCAAACAGATATTGATAATGGGAAGCGGATGTGGATAATTTGGATATTGGATTGATAATGGTTTGATGGTTATTAACATAGTGATTTAAAATATGGAGTAAAATTGGATGTTTGGAATTAAAAAATGGACAAATGGATTTCGAGGGAACAAATGGATAACCAAAATTAAGAATGGATATTAAAATGTGGATTTAGGAATGGAATTTGGTTTAGAAAGAAAATGGTTATCCACATGGATATGTGGGTTAAACTTGGATGGATTTAAAATGGATATTAAAATGACATGAATATGGACCAAAAAAAGTGGTTTTGAATATTTGAATATGGATATTATAAATGGATACATAAGATGGATTTGGAGATTGAAAGTGGATAACAAAAATGGAAATGGATAATTGGTTTAGGAAAATGGATGAAATATGGTTACTTGTGGTAAAATGGACAATAGGAAAAGGTAAAAATGAACTCTTGCAATGGATTAATCAAAGAAAATGGTTTAAGCAAAGGTTATTAATAAAATGGATTTACAAAATGAATATTGGATATTAACTTGGGAATTAATGAAAAATGGTGTTAAATGAATATGGGTTAGGAAGTGATTTAAAACGAATATCAAAATGGTTATGGGTTAGAAAAAAGAGTTATGTCTCGAATTCCAAGTAAGTCACATGATCATATTAAATCCACACCCAACTTCAGATCCAAAGTGACTAGGAAAACCTCAGATCAGGAAGATTACAACGAGGAGAATTCAACCTCTTGCTCCAACTTAACCGGGAATAGAAACCGACTGAATCCCTTATGAATAAGGCCAAGAAAATCCTTTGATCACATGTCTTAGAAGACCAATGCAATGATATGATTATGAGTATGGCCTAATGGAATGCAAATGAGTGCGAAACACAAGCCAGAAAAAGGTAGGGCAAATTTTGGGGTGCTACAGCTGCCCCTATTCAATCAACTTGGACCTGAAAGGATGATAGCGATGGCTTTCAGGCGTTCAAGGTACAAAGTGATTGAATACAAAAAGAACCGCAAAATTTGCACTCTGCGAGGAGAGAACATATTATTGGATCTCAGTCGCACTTCGTCAAAGGAATTTAGCGGAAAGACAACATACCCAGAGCACCACATCGTCAAAGGGGTTGGACGGGAAGAAAAATGGAACCCGACTGAAAGGACACATCGTCATAGGGATGACAGAAAGACGACTCGGCCAAGGGAAACACGTTGTCATAGGGATGACAGAAAGACGACTCGACCAAGGGAAACACGTTGTCATAGGGATGACAGAAAGACGACTCGACCAAGGGACACATTGTCATAGGGATGACAGGAAGAAAAACCTGACTGAAGATAACCCATTGTCATAGGGATGACAGGGAGAAAATTCCACCGTAGGGACACATTGTCATGGGGATGACAGAAAGACCCAACTTAAGGAACACATCCTCATAGGGATGACAGAAAGACGACTGAAGGAAACACATTATCATAGGGATGACAGGAAGAAGACTCGACCATACGAAGCACATTGTCATAGGGATGATAGAAAGAAGATGAACCCCAAAGGAAACACATTGTCATAGGGATGACAGAAAGAAAACCAGGCCGAAGAAACACATTGTCATAGGGATAACAGGAAGAAGACTCGACTGAAGGAAACACGTTGTCATGGGGATGACAGAAAGACGACCTGAACGAAGAAGACACATTGTCA
This sequence comes from Lathyrus tuberosus, assembly GCA_022829125.1. Classification (NCBI taxonomy): domain Eukaryota; kingdom Viridiplantae; phylum Streptophyta; class Magnoliopsida; order Fabales; family Fabaceae; genus Lathyrus; species Lathyrus tuberosus. The sequence goes on from JALAZF010000103.1 coordinate 8,749,867, forward strand.
TGGGGATGACAGAAAGAAAACCTGGCCGAGGGTAACACATTGTCATGGGGATGACAGAAAGAATACCTGACCGAAATGTCGTCATCAAGGGGTTGATGGACAATGACTGGTCGAGGGTAAGATCGACGTATGATCTACGACCCAAAAGAAAGGTAAGCAGAGGGGTTGATTGTAATGTCTGCTGGGGATATGTCACCGTCTTGACTGAAAGTTGATTTGGGTTCTCGCGCAAGGTACCAAATCTGGCTTATGCTTCGCATGCATATGTTTGAATTTTCTTTCTATGGCGTAATGCTCCATACGAAATGGAAATGCTACGCGTTTTGAGGATGCAATGATCACTATATGCCAAAAATGCCAACGCATGCTCGGGCTACCGGGAAAAGAAGAATGTGCCAAGTATGATTGGACTTTGCTGGCTATGACAGGTGAAACCTGATGGTGATTATTTTTCAAAGGCGAAATATTTCTGGGTACCAATGGGGATTGGATTTTGAATGAAGTGCCAATAGGGATTGGACTTTTGGTTTGAAGGAAACGCCAATAGGGATAGGGCTTCAGGTTTTTGAAAGATGCCAGCAAAGTGGGTTGTGGAAGGATGCTGAGCATGGTTGGGCTGTGGATTTTCTGTTTGGTTTTACAAGGCTTCATGCAATGCTATGCGAATGATATGCGTGGTAATGATTATCCCATGATGTTTATGATATGCAACAGGAGCACTCCAGCAAAATAAATGCTGAAGAGAAGAGGCTAACTCCGCTGGGGATAACAAACTGAACCGCCTTCAGTGTCATAACTACTCGAGATCCCCAAAAATATGCTTGGGGACAATGGTTGATGATATCACTCTACTAGGGGACAAGATCAGACTTACTCCTCTGTTGGAAATTTACCTTCTACCCTTATTCTGTTGGGGAGATGGGAACAACTTTACCACAAACTGGGGAAGCACAAATCCAATACTCACAACACTCTTATCCTGTACGGTAATATGAACTCTCGCTGAATGAAATTCTGATGGAAAGAATAATACTTAAGGGATGTCTTTTTTAGCAATGTCTTTTGTACAACGCCAGACGACTACTGGCTTGCCACACTGCGGATGGACTTTAACAATGACTTTTTTACAACGCCAGACGACTACTGGCCTGCCACACTTTGGGTGGACTTTAACAACGTCTTTTGTACAACGCCAGACGACTACTGGCTTGCCACACTTTGGGTGGACTTTAACAATGTCTTTTGTATAATGCCAGACGACTACTGGCCTGCCACGCTGCTGGTGGACTTCAATAACCCGAAGACGGACTTTTGCCAATCTACTGTTGGACTTTCTGCCACCCGAAGACGGACTTTTTCCAATCTACTGTTGGACTTTCTGCCACCCGAAGACAGACTTTTGCCAATCTACTTTTGGACTTTCTGCCACCCGAAGACGGACTTTTGCCAATCTACTGTTGGACTTTCTGATTTCAATATTGGATTGCTCTGCATCCGTGTCAGACATCTCTGTTGACCCTGCTGAGGAACAATGATCAATGACTTGACTTTAGAAACTCCTGAAAGGATGGTATCTTTGCTGGAGAATGAATGAACAATCCATCTGCTTCGAATTTTCCAGCTTGCCAAAAATAAATTGGACTTTGAAATATGGGGAGCGATGATTCCGCCAGAAATCACTTCATCTGCTTGGGGATGAATTCTGGTCATAACAACTTTGCTGGGGATGAGACTTTTTGAATGACGTTCTGCTGGGGAAACCCAAAGCAATTCCACGGTAGTCTGCTGAGGAATAAAACTGTCAATCTTAGGATAAGTGTCATAATGCCCCATGTTAGGCGAACTTTCCTTTTGACGACTCCGTTGGGGATAATGAGTTTACCACAAACCCTACTGGGGAAAACCGCTTTAAACCACCTCGTGCTGGGGAACGTCTCTTGAGAGGATTTTACAGAAGACCAAACGTCCTCAAACTCTACTGGGGATAATAGATCTGAAACACCTCCTGTCGGGGAAATTCCAAATGTCCCATGCTTGGGAGAGTCAACAACTTACTTTTTCCCCAAGACTGATCTGAAGAAATTGTCATAAGAGGATTTTATAGAAGATTAAACATCTTCAAACTCCTGGCAACTTCACTGGGGATTGACCATCAACTTCGGTGTCTGCGAAGCAACTCTACTGGGGACATCACGTGTCAACTATCAACATGAACCCGCAAACGTGATATGACCAAAAGAGGTGCCCCGATGCAGCATAACTTGTAAATGAACATGTCTTCAGGATGTCTCGTGAAGATCTGGCATATATTGCCCCATGGCTTTTGTTTAACCGTCCTCGGAGAGAGTAACCTCCTGGTCTTTGGGGTGGCATGCCCCAGCTTTGAAATGATTTGTGCCCCTGTCTGGCTGATCTGTGAAGGAGTACCTTTAACTGACCTTTGAGAGATTTGTTGAATCTCGACTTGATTGCCCCAGATTCTCAACATAATTGCCCCAGATTAACTGAATCTTGGAATGAATCGCCCATTTGGTATGACTTGCCCCGGCTCAATGGAGTACTCGGGCACTTTGCACCTTAGATTAATCAATCTTTTCATTGTAGAAACTTTCCTGATGTCAAGTACTGACTCACAAGTAAAACAATTCGTTTTGAAAAGATAATTTTGATGCAATGCATATGACAATTTTGAAATCCAAGTCTGCTCACTGGAAAAATGTTATGACGTGTAGTGAACGAATCACTTATCAAAATGTCACTGATACCAACATGAATGGTAAGAAGATCCTTTTAGGAGTCAGCTTCGCCGCGATCTTTACCAAAGTATGCTTTCGAAACAACCCTGCTTCAATTAGGTCTTTCGTATGTTGTAACGTGGACTGGTTCACGGTTCGAGAAAGAAAGGATATAAGGCTCAAAGTTTTGTTTTAACCCACCCAATCTTCTTGATGTTCTCCAGTCCTACATTCAACTAACTCGACACATGTGTTCACCTTTCAAAAGGTTAATGAATGGTATGAGGATAGAAGGAACCCACACGATTTTCGGAGTGACAATCACCCCTTTTGTCCTTGGTGTCTGTAGTCACACGACTTGTTCTTTATTCGAGGATTTTTCTTTTGTCATCCTTTCCGCTTTTCGCTTTTCATTCTTTTTTTTTTTATATCCCTGATTTTTGCCTGGACTGATTCTTTTGAATTTTTCGATTTTGAAGTCCGGCGGGATGCCCTAACTTTTTCCTAAGTCACTTGTTTTCAAGTCTTGACTTAGCGGGCTTTCTTTTTTTCTTTTGATTTTTTTTTAACTAATCGTGTGACACAGGTTTATCTTGACTTGTAAAGGGTTGTGACCGTCTCACTCTTCGGTTGGTGAGGGATAACCGTAGATGTGATTGATCCTCGAACGGAACACTCCTTTTGAAATTTGAATGCGTGGTCAAATTAACTGACACCTACCCTTCCCCGGGTTAAGATTGAGGGTTTTTCATTTTCAGAAATAAACTCCTACTACTAGGCTCAACGGGGTTTGCAAGGGATTATCTTCCTTATGTCTCCGGTGTTTGAGGAATTGAAACAATGCATGTACATCATCAGCAGGGTTTTTTGTTCAAAAGCACACAATCAGAAGTTTTGCGTCTTTGAATATCATCATCCTCCCTAGGATCCTGCTTAAACAAGCATATGATATCGATAAAAAGTATGAGTGAACACGACTGGATTTAATCAAAACATGCATATTCATTTCATTATCATTATCAATTAAAAACATACAAGTTTTACAAATGAGTTTGTACATTTTAACATAAAAGAAACTACAAATGCAAAGAAATGACATGATCTAAATGATTGCCAGCTTCGAGGAACTGGGCTTTCTAAGCTTGATTTGCAAATGCTAGCCATCTTCAAAATTGCTCATAAAAGTCAGTCTGATAATCATATGCACAACTGCCCTCGGCGACTTCTTCCATAACCTGGACTGATGAACCCACCTGACTGGACGAAAGAGGATTGTTTATCTGAATACCCTGAGGCATGAATGAGAACATATTGGAGTCAAGAAGAGTCTGAACCTTGCTCCTGAGCACCTTACAGTCTTCCGTTGAATGCCCCTGTTCCCCAGCATGATAGTCACAACGGGCGTTGACATCAAAACCTGGTGGATACAGAAAAGGCACCGGCTTCAAATCCTTTGGCACTATTAATCCACCCTTGATCAAATCTGGCAACATCTGACTATACGACATTGGCAAACTGAGTGAACTGCCTTTCTGGCTTTCTTGGCCTTTGTCGGGCGTGCTGACGCGGCTGGCGGCGATATGACCGTTGATTCTGAGAAGGTCTCTGATTTGCAGAAGAATATTGTCCCTGATATGAAGACCCATAAGATTGTTGACTCTGAACAGTTGATATATCTGAACACTGAGAACGAGGTGGTAAAGATTCCTGAACGGAACTATTTTCTTCCTCGAATTCTTCCTGAGAACTAACAACTGATTCATTTTCATTAGCTTGGAAGTTCGAGATGCCTTGGAGCTTTCCACAATTGAGCAGGCTCTCGATACGTTCTCCCACCATCACCAGGTCAGAAAATTTTGTTGCCCCATTGACAATCATCTTTTCCAAGTACGGCCCTTGCAAGGTATCCATGAACAAATCAACAAATTCTCTATCCGAAAGTGGCGGTTGAACACGAGCGGCTAACTTTCTCCATCTCTGAGCATACTCTCGGAATGATTCGTTATCTACTTGAGACAAGTCTTGCAAATGCATTCGACTGGGAGCCATGTCAAGATTATAATCGTACTGCTTCACAAAGGCGTTGGCTAGATCTGACCATGATCGGATGCTACCACTCTGCAACTGCATATACCAATACAAAGATGCCCCACTCATACTGTCTTGGAAACAGTGGATCATGAGCTTGTCATTGTCGACATGTGAGGTCATTCTTCTGCAGAACATCACCAAATGTAGCTTTGGACAGCTATCTCCTTTGTATTGCTCAAACTTCGGCATTTTAAACTTTGGAGGCATTACCAGGCCAGACACCAAACACATGCTCGAAGCATTCAAATCAAGAGTATCACGCCTCTCCAGGGCTTTAATTTTCTCGTCCAACACGCGGTATCTTTCGTCATCAACATATCTTGGATCCTTAGGGTTCATCTTCGGAACTACCCCTCGGACATCTGGCACAGAGAATGTAAAACTCTGATAATCAGCGGCATCAAGAGAAGATGAATGTCCATCTCGGACAAAAGGAGGTTCTTGCTCAACTTGATTCTCGACAGGGATCCACACCGGCTGAGTTTGGGCAACATTGCTCGCCGGAGGTGAAATGACATTCTCATTTCTTTGAATATTGGCCTCTCCCCTTGTCATGACGGCCATAGCTTCCATAAGTTGGTCCAACTGGTGCTTCATCAATTCAACATCGGCCCTAGTCACAAATTGATTCTATTCCCTAGAGTTCATGATCCTTCCCAAGGTTGATTCAAGTCCAATACAAAAGTCGGGAAATCAAATTGCAGGTCGAGGCAAAGGATGGATGAGCTCACTGGTCTGGCCTGGAGAAAGACATGCAAAATGATGCAAGATGCAAATGCAATGCAATGACATGAATGCAATAAGACATGGGATCTAAGCTTCCATATAGTCTGAATAATCATTATGCTGTGCTGATGACTGAATAAGTTCATGAGTCTGTTCTGAAGAGAATACCGGAATACCAGAATACCGGATGATCAGAATACCAGAATACCAGGCTGATAAGTCTACACCGATAGGACATCCAAAATACTGGGTATGTTAAAGGTCAAGGTTACCTGCAAACCTGTAAACAACCCACCCCTCTCACATGTGGGTACTAGGATGTTCAGTATCCCGGGCTCTCAGGTCGAGAAATGATGATACGTTCACCATTTCTGGTTTGGCATCATCATCAATCCAGGAGGCCTCAACTGATTCTCCAAAATGAAAGGTCCTCAGCTTCTGGCACTGAGGTCGAGAAGTAATAGTACATTCATCCCTCGGGGTACAGTACTATCGCCAATCGAGGAGTGCCTCCACTGATTCTCTTTCAAAAAGGATATCCTATAGCAAGTTCCCAGCATTGGGTCCTCAGATCGAGAATGTGCAATGGGTTTACCACAGAACGTGGTCTGCCACTGTCACATCTCAGGAGGAGTGCCGCAACTGAGTCCTCGGGGAAACGGTCACCAGAGTAGACAGCTCTCTAGATCAACATCCTGAAATGCGCAAGATACGCACATCGGAACATGTCCCAAGATAGCCTCGTCTGGCTGTGAATTTCGTGATTACCCAACGTACACAGATGGTACGTAGGTCCCACTACTCTCCACTCTAAATCTAAGTGTGCACTCAAGCCTTGGTAATGGGCTCATCTCTCAGAAATCCCATCCCGCCAAACAGACAGAACAGTGTAACACAGTATAATATATGAAATGTAACACAGTATAATATATGAAATGTAAATGCTAACATGCTGTAAATATGGTACAAGTAATAAAATACAGTAAACAGCAAATACAAGATAACAGTAAACACCCAATGAAAGAAAAACAAACAAGCGCTAGGATTAACTCGCTTAGGATGGACCAGCAATAGGTCAACCTGTCCCCAGCAGAGTCGCCAGCTGTCGCTCCTGGGATTTTCATCCAAGTACAAACGCGAAAGTGGCACCGAAACAGAGTCGCCGGCAATGTGTATTTATCCCAAGAGAGGGAAAGGAAACACTGCGTAAACCTGAAGGAAAGGATAGAGCATGGTCTTGCGACCAAGAGAACTGAATTCGGGAGTCGGTTACGCGAGAGGAAGGTATTAGCACCCCCTCGCGTCCATCGTACCCGATGGGATCCACGCTTGCTTGTCTCAATCAAAGGGTGTAAGGAAAGGATGCTGGAAAAAGAACTGGAAAAGGAAAGGGAAGAGAAAGAGAAACAAATGTAGGGAAAATAAAAGAAGTGCTCGAATGGGCCCTACCCCACTGCCTACGTATCTCATCGGGAGCATGAGAATCAGAGCGACGTAGTTCCCCTCACTAGGGATGGATTGTTTGTGTTTTTTAAGGAACGGCTAACGTTCTAGCTCAGGTGTTGCAGGCTCGCTGGTCCGAGTGTGTTACCATCTTGCAAGAGAACGAGAAGAAGCATGTCCGTACGTTGAGAATGAGTGAGATGAGAAAAGAATTCCCGAAGGAAAGACGTTATTGTTTGTTTTTGTCTTTTAGAAAGAAGTGTCTTATTTATTTTGTGTTTTATAACGCGTATTGTATTTAAGTCCCTCATATAGGATCGAATGCCTCGCATATCGACCCAAGACGGGACGTATGCTAAACATTCCAAGAAAGTGAGAGAAGACCCCACACTTCCTTGTTCCCACATGAAAGGCCTAAATACAATAGGTGTCATGCCTTTATTAAGTATCTTTTATTTTTGTTTGAAGATGAGGAAGAGAGACTCAAAAGAGGAAAAAAGGTGAAAACTAAAGGGAGACTAAGACACACCCTAGTGTTAGCATGCTTGGAGACCCTATGGTTAGTGAGGTATGAGAACACTATCCTAAAAAAGGAGAAGAACATAAGAAGCAACTTACTTCCAAGATAGAAGTTAAGTTGATCTTAAAGAGGGATGAAGAAAATTAAGCAAGAAAAGAATCATTTACTCAGGAATTAATCAGAAAGTAACCAACAATTAATCAAGAATAGGCAATTAAAATCAAGGTCAAAAATAACCAAGCTAGAATTAAAATACTAAAAAAAGGAAGATTAATATCTAACAAGAAGAGTTAATCTAAAATTAATTCTAATTCTAAAATTAAACCTAAAGTTAATTCAAGGCAATTCTAAACTAAATCTAAGAATCATTAATTCTAAAGTTGAATCTAGAATTAAAACTAAAATTAATCCTAAAATTAATTCTAATTAAAACTAATCAAATTCCAAAGTTAAGACTATAAACTAATTCTAAAGAAAATTAATTCTAAAGAAAAACTAATATTGAAAACTAAATGAAAATCTCCAATTAAGGTTTAATTCTAAAATTAACCAAGTTAATTTCTAAAAAAAAACTCCAATTCTAATTCTAATTATGAACTAATTCTAATTAACTCTAAAATTAACTCAAGTATTAAAAATCTAATACTAAAATCTAAAAGTTAATTCTCTAATTACCTCTAAAATTAAAAGAAAAAAACAAATAACAAAGGCAATTAAAAGAGAAGGGTACAATGCTTATTCTGAGGGTGAGAATAGAAATCCAGGCGAGTGGGCTTTGGATCTTGAGGCCCCAGGGTTTTGTTCATGATTCCATGGGGTGCATTACCAATTAGGGAGGTTTAAAACAGAAAAAAAAAAACTAAGGGTCTAAGGCCTAGCCCGGATCACACACGGGTTCAAACCCGGTCCATAACACACAGAACTTAACCTAAAAAACCAAAACTCCTTCCTTCAGCATCATTCGCCGTCAACCCCTTCAACTCTCTCACAACACCATGTCGGCGCCGGAACCTCATCTTCCTCACTCAACATCATTCTTCCTCCGTCTCCGGCGAACTCACCCTCTCCTATTCTTATGAAACCTCGCCGTCTTCTTTCTCCCTCACAGAATCACCAGAAAACACCACGCCGGAAGAAAGATGTCGTCCGTCATCTCTTCTCTCCTTCGTTCACCATATAACGCCGGTGCCGGAACCTCTTTCGTGGCTCACTCTCTACTTCTCCTTCGTCAAATTTGTCTCTCCATTCTCTCCTTCCTTCGTCGCCGTTCTCAAATCTCCTTCATCGCTCTTCTCTCCGCTTAAGAAAATGCCAGAAAATACTTGCCCTGCCGCGCCGTGGCCTCGAGCCGGCGGCGGCGAAGCCTTTCCTACCTCAAACACTACTCGCCAACAGCCTCAAATATGAACAAGACTCACACCGCAAACAGAAATACAAATCGAAGCAAGTTACGCAAATGAAATTGACGAAACCTATATCATGAGGTAAAGTTCACCGCAAGAATTACGTACATGCGACGACATCGACAAACGAAGATAAATCGGACAGATTAGAGGTTACCTACCGGAGAAACGTCTGGTGCTTCTTCAAATCGAAAGGAGTTGTTGAGAAATCCAGAGATCTTCAGTTTCTTCCTCAGGTATGTGCGCTACTTCTTCTACTCCATCTTCTTCTTTGCGATCTCTGAACTTGCTGTTGATTGCAAAATTCCCGTCGTGATTACGTATTAGCGTGTTCTAATGAATGCTTTTCGCGTTGCAGTTAGCGCTCGAAGATTGTTCAGACCATAGCAGAAGCTGCTGAGATGTGGAGAGGACGACGAAGGTTCACGATGAAAGTGAAGATGCGTAGTAGCAGAGATACCTTAAAGGATTTTCAAAACGAAATTCCTGCAGATTTTTGTGAGACTATAGGGCTTTGTGATTCAAATAGAATTGCTGCTCGATCTCCTTCTTCTTCTGTTTGTTTCCATTGCTATTTTCAATTTGGTTGCAGGTTTGATAGTGATTTACAATCGATGCCGAAAATGATGAAGATGCGGTGATGAAGATGATGCAGAAATTGAAATCGGAGATGGATTGTCATCAGTTACCGATTGAAGATCAAGTTGAGGTGCGTGATGCTGCGGTTTTAAGAATGGAGGTGATAGGTGAAGAAAAAACTTGTTGAAGAAGAATGAAGAATGGTGATTGAGGATGGTGATGGATTTGTGTAGAATGAACCGAGAGAGCGTGAAGAATGGTGATTGAGTCAGCTTTATATCAGAAGTTGGATGAGGGCAAATTGGTATTTTTAGGTGAAAATCGGTTAGAGTTGGTTAGAAACTTGTTAGAGAAGTTAGAGGCTCTGTTATCAATTCTCTTATACCAGTAAAACACTTCCCGTGCGTGTATTTTTTCTTTTCACTGAATTGCTTTTTCTTCACCGTTATTACTACTTTTTCTTTTACTGTTGGAATTTCTTGGTGTGTAAGTTGTGATTGTTACTGCAGGTGACTAAGAAAATTTGCGTGGGGCTGGCGTAGTCACAGGGTGTTGGCACGAAATTGAAATTGTGGATTGTTTTGGCTGGAATGATGTGGTACTGTGTCATGGGATGGTGGGGTCCGTGACTTGCTTTGTCATTTGTTTAATAGGACCAACAATTATTATTTTTGTAGTATTTTTGTGATGAATGGGCTTGTAAATGTTGTAAAAATGAATTAAAAATGAATCTTAGCAAACAGATATTGATAATGGGAAGCGGATGTGGATAATTTGGATATTGGATTGATAATGGTTTGATGGTTATTAACATAGTGATTTAAAATATGGAGTAAAATTGGATGTTTGGAATTAAAAAATGGACAAATGGATTTCGAGGGAACAAATGGATAACCAAAATTAAGAATGGATATTAAAATGTGGATTTAGGAATGGAATTTGGTTTAGAAAGAAAATGGTTATCCACATGGATATGTGGGTTAAACTTGGATGGATTTAAAATGGATATTAAAATGACATGAATATGGACCAAAAAAAGTGGTTTTGAATATTTGAATATGGATATTATAAATGGATACATAAGATGGATTTGGAGATTGAAAGTGGATAACAAAAATGGAAATGGATAATTGGTTTAGGAAAATGGATGAAATATGGTTACTTGTGGTAAAATGGATAATAGGAAAAGGTAAAAATGAACTCTTGCAATGGATTAATCAAAGAAAATGATTTAAGCAAAGGTTATGAATAAAATGGATTTACAAAATGAATATTGGATATTAACTTGGGAATTAATGAAAAATGGTGTTAAATGAATATGGGTTAGGAAGTGATTTAAAACAAATATCAAAATGGTTATGGGTTAGAAAAAGGAGTTGTGTCTCGAATTCCAAGTAAGTCACATGATCGTATTCAATCCACACCCAACTTCAGATCCAAAGTGACTAGGAAAACCTCAGATCAGGAAGATTACAACGTGGAGAATTCAACCTCTTGCTCCAACTTAACTGGGAATAGAAACCGACTGAATCCCTTATGAATAAGGCCAAGAAAATCCTTTGATCCCATGTCTTAGAAGACCAATGCAATGATATGATTATGTGTATGGCCTAATGGAATGCAAATGACTGCGAAACACAAGCCAGAAAAAGGTAGGGAAAATTTTGGGGTGCTACAGCGTGTATGCATAGAAGAAAGGTTAGAGATGATAGGAATGGTTTGTAATCTGGTTTCGTTTAGGTAATTCACTAGTACCTTGCTAGAAAAAGGTATATGTATGAGTATATGTGTGTGTGTGTGTGTGTGTGGAAATAGGCAAAGAGGATGTAAGAAAAATAGAATGCAAAACAAAATTTTAAGTTTTGGAAGGTTATAGGTCGGCCTATGAAAGCAATAGGTTATCCTGTCAAGGTGTTCAGGTTGACCTGAGTGAGGTGACCTGTGGGCAGAGCCTACAGGCTTTAATATTGGAACATGGGCGCCGACCTGTAATTGTATGTGTCAACATGTACTGAAGAAAAAGCTTCTATAGGTCGGCCTAAGCTCGTATAGGTCGGCCTACGCAATTGTGTTTACACATATAACTTTGTTTTTTATGTGTATGGCATGTATAAGGCTTTTCAATCCTTTTCAAAGACATTTGTATGCATCCTAAGACTAAAATGATCAATGCACATCTAAACTTAGGTTGATGTCGTTCAATATACATAAACGCTAAGTTATACTCCTAGTTTTGACATCATTCAAAACATGGCTAAGTTGAAGAATGCACTCACATACTCCCCCTTTTTTATGAAGGCAAAACTTGAATATTATAGCCATTGCGTTTTTATTCGGTATACTGAATAGCTCCTCCTGAAGTTGTGCATAATCCTCAATAATTCCCCCTGAATTTGTGCATTATCCTCTTCATAATCTTCTCCCCTTTTGACAACATCAAAAAGAGAAATACAAGTAATATGTTTTAAGCATCACATAGATGAACATTTCACATATAATATATACAACACAGAGGAAATTGCAAAGAATAAGAGGTCCACTCACACACAGCACATATGTAAAGAGCACAAAGCTTAATAAATCACATAACAATACTCATATTTATTAACTTTAATTAATCATAGTACAAGCATTGCATCATTACATAAACCAAATAGCAAAAACAACAAACCAAACCAACATTAAAATGCATGGAGACATAAAAAAACATAATGTGTGACCAACAATGAACAAAAACTAAGACACACGACCGAAACAGCTCAAACTTTGCACATCATTGTCTTCCACGGCCTCCAGGCCTCGCTCCACGAAACCAGCCTTGACCATCGCTTCCGAACTGACGGTCTAAGAAGTCACACATTTCCTTATAAAATTGTGTGTAATGATGGTGATTTTCATTTTGGGTAGCAATCGTGTGATTGACCCTTGTAATGGTAGCGGCCGTATTTGCATCCATTTCGTCCTTCAAAGAGACCAGTTTCTCTGTGACAAAAGATGCAAAATCTTCAAAGTTTGTGTCTTGGGTCTTCATATGTTCTTGCATATTGCTGAGTTGAGCCATTTGAGCATTTTGTTTAATCAGCAGATTTTGAAGAAGTGAAGTGATGGAGGCTTGATCTTCATGAACATCATTCTTCTTTTGTCTAGCTTCATGTTCCACATCTTGCATAGGTTCATCATCCCCAACTTGTTACTCAATGGTGGAGTCAGCAAATTATGTAGGATCATCAAAATTGTACACCTTTCGTCCATGTTTGCCCAACCTGAGGTAATAAGCTTAATGTTCTTCATCCCCAAAGTACCCCATATTTGCTAAGGTACGTTGGGAGAATTCTTGAACTGGCCCAGGCGAGATGAGCAGCAGGTTTGGCACACCAATGCTGAAGAAGATAAGAATTTTAAAGATCATGGATGTGTAGCAGAAGGATGTACCTTTATTACATTCCTTGATGGTGAACATTCGGGAGACAAAGTAGTGTGGCCAGTTGATGCGAATCTTGTGCATAAGGATATACACAAGATGTATTTCTGCACTGTCTACTCTTGAGTATCCTTCTTTCTTTAGGTGCAAAATGTGTGAAACCAACCACAAGAGAATCCTTAGAACCATTTTTAGTTGACTAACTCCTATAGCTTCACGAAAGACCTCGGACCTAGGGGCTTTGAGCATCTCATTGAGATGAGTATTCCATTCAAAATCCATATGAATGTGCACATCAGTTACCAATGGATCAGGCTCTTCCTCAGCATCAGGATCACGAATAGTGATATCAAGTAAACTCTTCCAAATATCATCAGTAACTTTATAGACCTTGTTGCCAATTGTGAATTTAAATGCAGATCTGTTCCGTTCTAGCAATCCTAAATAGAACACCTGGACAAGGTCCTCGTTGTAGTCTTGCGACAACTATAGAAAGTAGTTTATCTGTTGGTGTTCGAAAATTAGAACGAGTTCAGGAATCTCCAAACACCCAACTACGGCTAGCTTCCACACGTGCTGCTTCATGACAAGATGATGCATAAACTTTTCTTCAAATTCAGCAACACAATTGTCTAAAACCAGAGACAACACATTTTCTTAAACAGTTGAAGATGCACTAGCCTTTCCCTTATCACCTTTGTTTCTCACAATTTTGGGAGCCATTTAAATGTGCTAAGAGTGATTTGAGAGTAATATGATGTTTGGAGGATGAATAGAAATGTTGACAATTTATAGGAGGGGAGGAACGCAGAAAATTAAGGTTTCAAGAAAATGAAGGGTTGAATGATTTAATGAAATGAATTGAATAGCAATAGTGGAAAGTTAAAGACCTTTGAATAGGTTGCAATGGCTAACTGGAAGTTGAATAGCAATAGAAACGGATTCATGAATCAACAATGAATGCAAGAAGATGAATAATTGTGGTCAAACATGCAATAATTCGTCCATTCACTGTCATAGCCCGACCTAAAATTGCTATGTGTCGACACATACTGTATCAGAATTCAAAAAGATTAAAAAAATTATTTTGTGCCGACCTATACTGTATCTTAAATGAAAAATGCAAAAATTAATTTGCATATGTTGACTTGTACTAGAGTGTGTTGACCTGAAGACTTCACAATTTCAAAAATATGACTCAAATGGATTTTCTTTTTTGTGACTTTGAGAGACTCATAATGACTCATGAACAATAAGTTGATGAGAGACATGCATATGATGGATTTTTATGGTTTGTTTGCTTAAATCATGCAATTATGTAAAATTCATGCACGAGTTAGTTAAAGATATAGATGAAAAAGCGACAACATTTGAATATAGCTACTATAAACATGTAAAATGCAATACACAACAGTCACATTGAAATTTTGGAAGTAAACACACATCATAAATATCACACATATAGTTCATCACATATATTTACGAAATAAGCAGGTAAAAGAAATACTTACGTACGTAACAAGAAAAAGGATTTAACGATATTATCTCACGGTACACTTGACGGAGGATGCACTTGCATTCCACGAAGAACTTTCAAACGAAAGTTGAAATAAATGCAACATGTGCCACAAAACACAATCGAGACCAAAACGCTCTTACCACTTTTCTTCTTGTACAAGTATTTAAAAGTGTGACCAATAATGTATCCAATAGGTGATTAACTTGATGATTATCCTTATTATTGGACTATCCATCTTGTTCAATCATGATGATTACCTTACTCCTCCTCATGTTTCATCATATTAAGTTGATCACTCCTAATTTGATGTACTTGAGTATGTCTTCTCGAAGATAAACCTACATTATTTAATATAATACCTTTCCGACATTTCTCGGATAGAACATTAGTAATCATTCACACACTTTTACCATTTAAAGAAAACACTACGAGTTAACCTGATTAGTAACATAATACACCTTGTTAGTCACAAAGATCAAAACAATAAGGACATGTCACTGTGTTGTGCCTTGATGCTTGTTGAAACAGTAATTCGGGGGGTGTTTTTATCGTATCCGCAGGGATTGTACGATATTTTGATGCTTGTCGTTCAATAGTCGAAAAGTTTTAAGTTAAGGGGTTTCAAATTGTTCTTGGTTTTGTTTAACATTAATTTGTAGCAAAGAGTAAATTAGAGAAAAGATGTTGTAAGTTTTAGAAAGGCATGTCAAGATTAGATTTCGCTAATCCTTTTCATACATATTTGATTACTCAAGCATATGAACATAGTTCCGACCAATACAATCGCGTATCCTCTCGAATAAGTTTATGTCTAAAGCAAATTTGTGAGTGTCGTTGTTTAGATCGTTAGATGATGTTTCACGCTAACAATCGAAACAACAAGCGTTAAGATCAACACAAAGCGAATAATAAATCCCAAATCTATGTCTAGAGTTTGGTTTTTAAGAGATGAAGAGATTAGGTCATGATTTGGAAAATCTATGTCTAGAGTCATTCAAACCACAAATATACCATTAAAAGCAAATAACTTCATCATATATTGATCATCAACCTTGTTCATATACAAAAGATCAAAAGAAATACATACAAGCAAGATTAAGTGTTTAGCTACCCATCACCACGGTAGCTTGAGCAACAAGAAAGAAAAGAATCTTTGATCGCATCAAATTTGAAGAATCGAAGGTTGATGCTCCAAAGATTAAAATCTCAGTTCTCCTTGAAAATCTAAGGTTTTTAGACCTAGAAACCCTTTTTTTCTCTTGTGGAATGCTGAAAAGTGTAAAGTGAAGAGTTGTTGGAAAATATCTCCAAGGGAAGATATTTATATGAAGTGCTAGAAGTGCAGTAAGTGGCACCGCGCTTAGCACCATCAGGAGCGCACTAAGCGCGATCAGGAAAAACAGAGTGATTTGCCCAGAAAGCGCGCTGAGCGCGTTGTCATCCCGCTGAGCGCGGTCTGGGCCTTGGGCTACTGTAAGTGAAATAAAATTTGCGCTGAGAGCGCGCTGAAATTCCTGCTCAGCGTGGTCTGGAGAGTTAGCTACTGTAAGTTGGATGAAAAACGCACTGGGAGCGCGCTGAAAAACCCGTTGAGCGCGCTATGCCGATACGAACTCTCCGAAAATGCTTTTTCAGGCCTTCAATCCTTCACCAATTGATCCTAACATCCAATATAAGTCAAAATACCTGTAAAAGAGCATCAAAATGATCATAATATACAATATGTACAATAAAATCGGAAAGTAGCATAAATATACTAAAACTAATAGATATTCTACTAATATTAACAAAGAAACCAATTGAAAGGGCCTTAAAATATAGTTAAAAGTATGCACAAATTGGCCCTTAACAACTCTCCCCAACTTATTATTTTGTTTGTCCTCAAACAAAAGTATCTCAAATTAGAACCGAACCCGAAACTTGAATCAAGAATTCAGAATCAACTCAAAAGAACAACGACAATTTTATGGTTCAAAGAGTAAAAGTAGCAACAAGATAATTTATCAAAATCTAGACAAATCATGAAGATGAAACTACTGCTAAGTGAGCAACAAGACTCAAAACTTCTTGAGCAATACAAGTTCAAAATCGAATCACACCTAGGCACACAATCATCAATGGATGAAACAAAATGAGGTTTTATCACTCATCAAACAATCATGCAAACATCCGGAACCAATTATGCGTTCAACAAACAATATGCATTAAAGAGTGAAAAAGAAGGAATCAAAAGATCTTCAAAGGTTGTAACTTGACTTGGCTACAAGGAAGGGTCATTTCTCAAAGTCATTGAAACAAAATTACCTACCCCTAAAGAGCATTCCACACTTAAAATCAAAACCCTTCAAGACTTTTACCTTCTTGTTTTCATTGGAGGCGCCATTACAACATGAGCTTTTTGTTGGCAATTCATGCCCAACTTTCCTTTATTTTTCGCTATTTATTTTTTTCAAGCTCTTTCATCAATCAAAACCACCTTATTAACAATTTTTTTTTTCATGATGCCTCAATCTACCATTTTCTCTCCCCAACTTAGAACACAACCAAACATGAGAATTAGGAATGCTCTCACACATCTAAGTCAAGGAACAAACTTCACAACCATATTTAAGGTTGGGGTTCAAAAAGTTTCACATCAAAATTCCAAGATCCCATTCAAAATTATGCACAATATTTACACATTTCAATTATTCACAAGGATCTTGAAATAAAGGCTCAAATTGGGTTTACAAATACTCTCTCACTCACAAGGTAGATTGATTCATCTTATTTGGTCACGTGGTTTTTCTCATAATGCACAAAAATTACCTTGATCATTTTCTTCCTTTTTCACAATTAAATGCATATGCATGATTTCAACATAATCAGAACGAGTTAAACACGAATATCGATATCCTGCATATTTTATACAATGAAGGCTTCCACACAATGACAATGTTCTAAATGATTCAAAAATGAACAAGTATTTCAAAAGAAGTAATGACTACAAATTACACTCATCATAAGTTTCATTTCCATGCTTAGTTTAGAAAGCGATTAAAATGTACCTTGCGCGGTGTAATACCCCAAAATTTGCTCTCTCTTTTGTCATCATAGCATAGCATTATCATATATCATATCATATCCATCTCATTAGCCTTGCATTGCATCTTTAACATAGAAAAATGAAGCATAGCATCCCTCTTACCATCAAGGCATGTGATCAGGTGAAAGGTGTACAATCAAGGAATCATTCAAGGCACAAAAGGTCAAACAAGTTGCCTCAAGGCAAGCCAAGAGGTCTCTCATGTCTCGTACTATCTCAATTGATCATCCAAACCTCAGGAAAGTGAGATTCAAAAGGAGATTGAGGCATTACATCCTTCACTATGCAAGAAGTCCAAAAAACTGAAGGAAAACCCTCAAAAGAGATAGATTATTGGTTCAAAATCACCCTCAAGTGGCATATCTCATCATCCTTTAAGAGGATACACAACATACTCTGAGGAATTTGAAATTGAAGACTGCACATTTTTCCCTTAGGAGGTGGGTATCAAAACTAGGGTTTCCAATTAAATCAGGTTATCTCTAATTTTTTGGACAAAACTTGATGTCATTGTATTCTACATGTCCTTAAGTATATGTGTGGGGAAAATTGCATCTCAATTGGTTTTAGAAGTGGTTCAATTGGAAGAAAGATCAAAAATCAGGAAAATTGGGGCTAAGTCAAATAATCAGAGGAAAAAGTCAACACTTGACTTTTTGAGGCCAAATTCATGAAATTCATGTTATATGTGACCAATGTAAAAAATTTGATCAAGAAACTCCAAAAGGATCATGAAAAATCAAGATTTGAAAAGTTGTCGTTTTTGGAAGAAGTAGGGTTACTAAATAAGGAAAGTTTTGGCCATTTTGCACCAAACTTTGAACCAAGGCCATTCAAAATTGAGACATCAAATAAAAATTCCACTCGGCCACAACAAAAGATCTTGTTTCAAGCTTCAAATCCATGTGTAGAACATCTCCATTGGATAAAAATTGAGTGAGATATGATTGATCAAAGTTGAGACAAACTTGGGCAAAATGCAAGTCAGCTTGGGCAAATCTTAAGTCATGCGCAGTCATTTTCACAAACATGTGGTGAGCCAAATGTTTTGATCAATTACTCATGGTTAGGGGCCTCAACATGAAAGTTGTTCCTCTATGTGAGATCTTCAAAGTTGGTGTTCATGATTTGTTCATTTGATCAAAGGATAAGAAGTTATCTTGGTCTCAAGATAGGGTGATTATGCTGAAATTCCATGCCATGCTTGCCTTGCCAATCAACCACTTGATGCGTCCATCAACCAGTCTGGGATCCTTGAGTTTATAGTCATTTTTAAGCATGTTTGAGGCATCATTTCAATTCAATTCTCATACCAAATATGTTCTCCCATACTCCCTCTTTCCAATGACTCCAAAATCTCATCAAATCATCCACAATGCATGGAGAATTTCATCTTCAAACACCCACTGATGCATCAAGTGTGTTGCTGCTAAAAAAGCATGAAAACTCATGGTTAATGTTGAAAATCCACAGCAGTTTGCATGATACATGTACACACCCTCCAACCATTGCTTTATTTGTACAAACACTCTTCTTACACTATGATATCTTCATCATGCTTTGCCATACATTAAAGAGGAAGCACATCAAACTTACGCAGCAAGTTTCTTCTTGTAGCTGCTACCTCAGAATAATACATCATCACCATTCCTTTCACTTACGCTCCACCATAACATCATGGACTTCCACTACCATATCACACCCACAACTGACTCGCCCTAACTAACTTGACTCAGTTAGTTAGAGGCAGCTCAGTTAACTCAACTTGGACTCAGTTAACTCACCCATTTAACCATAGTTAAGCCAACTTATAAATCAAAATTTCACTCTCATTTTCATTTTCAACACTCATTTCCCACATTCACTTCAGAACCTCTCTCTTCTTCTCTCTCAATCTCTCACCATTGCAACTGGTTTTCGAACTTCATTTTGTTCAGTTTCTCTTCAGAACTACTCTTTCTTCTCTCTCAATTTCTCACCATTGCAACTGGTTTTTGAAGCTTGATTTCAATTTTGTTAGACGGTGTGGCTAGTGATCGAGAGGGGGGTGAATAGATCACCTCCTTGAAAATCAAGGATTTAAAAATACTTATCAGAGTTTTTGAAAGTTAGCGGAAAAATACGATCCCGAATCGACTTCCGTCTATTCTGGACCAGCTACTAGAAAACCGGACACACGAATTAATGCTGGATTTATATTAGGATGACAAAGATTTATTAACACCAGATTAGGATCGAATCAAATGCACTTATCATACAAATACTATTTCCAATGAACAAAAACTCAGCTGACAATTTTATCAAACACTTGGCGTGTGAGTGTTCAATGATTAACAATAATGGTGATTTGATAAAAGTTTTCTTACCACTATTGTATCATAAAACGTTAAGACACAATACACCAAATGAATCACAAAATTATTGAAAACGTAAAGAGAGATAAGGACAGAATACAATACGCAGAGATTTGGTAAGGAAGTTCCCCACTTTCGTCCTCGCGTGTGGGTACGTCTCCCTCTCAATTTCAAACTGAAATTGAGACCTGTTATATCAATAATGTTGAATTCGTTGTTTACAAGGCTACAATACAAAGCCAGAAATCTAAACCCCAAGATCTTTCTCTTGTATGAACCTTCACTTGATCTGAGCTCAATTAAGAATTTCCCCTGCAAGAATTACAAACAATTCACCGGTTCCACGACCTGTTTGCGAAATTACCAAATTTCCAAACCCTACGCTGCGGCTAAATATGTTCTGCAAACGTGACTAACAAACCCTCAAGAACACACCAGTTCTTGAAGGACAAACCAGATGGTTTTTCCTCGAAACCCCCTTTGAATCTTCAACTCAGCTAGATCCTTGATCGTACCACTGAACGTTATCTCGATGATCCTTTAATCCGATGAACAAGAATGATTATGTGTTGATGTTCTTGAATTAAAGTGATTGAGAAGATGATGAAGATAAAGTATCTTTCAGGTCTCTAAAACTGCTCACAAAATTGATGCTCACCAAACTTGCTTTTGCTGTGATTACACAATTTTCACACTAACGAATTCCTTCCCTCAACTGAACTGTCAAAACCTTCTTATATGTGAAACAGAAACGGTTAGAAAAAGAAACAGCTTTATGTATCGATACGAAACTCGTATGAGTCGATACATGGTAGTTGTATAACATACATGAGTCGACACACAGATATATGCATCGATGCATACTGTAACTTTGTTTAATTTCAGAAAGTAAATTCAATCATGCATCGATACATAATACGAATGGATCGATACATAGCATAATTTTCAGAACCATCAAAGAAGCATGTATCGATACAAACTTCGTATGAATCGATACATGGCTTAACAACAAGGAAGCATGTATTGATGCAAAACTCGTATGGATCGATCCATACTGAAGCAAACACATTTTTGTGATTTTAACAGAGGAATGTGTCGATGCAAGATAGACATGGATCGATACATACATAAGGAAAATTGTTTTTATGATTTCAATAAAGATATGTATCAATTGTAACATGCATACTAAACATGCATACTAATCTTATAACATGCACATCAAACACATAGGCATTTATATATACATTTATCACACAATTTGCTATCATACAAAACTTAAACGATTGCTCACAAATTTCTCTCCACTGAATCATACTCAACTACTTCATCTAAGCCTTTATTTGGCCAAGAGTGGATCAAAAGCAGCTTGGAATCTCTGGTTTTTTGAAGAACATATCAAAGTCACAAATCTTCAGGTACGGATTTCAGCCATTATAGACATGCTTTGAAGGTGTTATCAGGTTCTTGAAGCTTCTTATAAGCTCAAGAACTTGTCTGGCTAGTTGATATGCCTTTAGAGGCATAGTTGAAAAGTTAGGGCAAAACTTCTTCTGTTCGATTCTCTTATTTCATGCACCTTTTGTGCATTTTATCACTGGATTCATGCTCCTCATCACTTCAGCTTTCCAATGATGTATATTTTGTCCATTTGTGCTTGCCTGAAATTCATTGTCACCGGAGGTTGGCCGGAGAAGATGACCGGAGGTCTTCTCCGGCCGGTGGTCTGAATTGCTAGGGTTTTACTCAGGTTTTAATCGTGACCGTTGGATGTGCATGATCTGATGGCCATAACGCTGCCAGCGCATTAAAATAAGCGTGCATATCACGTGTTCTTTTTTTTATTTCAGTTAAGCAATGTGTGGTGCAGTGCATGGTAGTGAGTGTGTGCCTTCACGCGTGTGCATTGGATTTGGTTACTTTGACTGGCTTGTTAACTGGACTTGATCCAATGGTGATCATTGTTTGACTTTATTTTGACTGAGAGTGGACAATTGTTGGTGTGGACTGCGCGTGTATGGACCTTGGGTCATTGCTATTCACACCTCACATTTTTAAAGCCCAAACCATTTGAACATGGAAATTTACTTCTATGCACCCCTTTCTTGTTTTCAATTTCTTTTTTATTTATTTTTTTTATGTACACGTTTCATTTTTTATTTTTAAAATTGCAAAACAACATCATAAAATTCTGGAAAAATTCATGAGTATTATCAAGACATTTAGGAAATTTTTGATATTTTTATTTCATGATATTGTTACATTTTTACCACTGTTTCACAATTTTCTTTGAATTTCTATTTGTATGCATTACAAATATGATACATGAATTTGTAGAATTTTGTTCTTGCTCATTACAAACTGTTTTGACCTGATTCTTTTTGTATTGATTCACTAAGACATTGAAGCATGTTAGGTGATTTTTGTTTTATTTTTTAGGTCACTTTATGACATGTTTTGATGCTTGTCTTTGCACCACTTTGCATGATGTTTCAACTTGACCTAATGCATTGTTTGAAGACATTTTGCTTTGAATTTTGACATGCTATCTTGATGTATAATTTACTTCTGACTAGGAATTTAAATACCATGCTTGCATAATTTTCATAAGTTCATTTGATTTTTGTTTGATGCATTACATTTGAAGCATGATACATGTCATACCATTCTAACCTTTAGTGCATGTTTTGCATAAATTCTTTTGTGCATATTTGTATGAGCATTTGCATGTTTTATGAGCCACTCATGTGATATTATAGGTCCTTGGTACACATTATAGGTCATCTTTATATGTTCATTTCAACTTGAACTTTGTGCATCCTTAACATGTATTGTGTGCACTTTCTTTTTGAACTTTCACTTCAATTCTTCTTCTATTACTTCTTGAATGTTTCTAATGTTGATTCATGAATACTTTTGAGATGTTTATGGACCATTTTTCATTTAGTTTCAATTCTGATGTTTGGATTACATGTTCCATTTAGGCATGTTCTTTTCATTTCTTTTCATCTTTCATCTATCCTTTCTTAGGGTAACATGTTTAAATGCTAATGGATGATGATTGTTGCTTATTCATTTGAACTTGTATGATGATAATCACTTGTTGTCAATAGGATTCACATTCTGGTTGTGATGTTAAGATTTGATTCTTCATTTTATTCTTTTGAATTTTAATGTGTATTAAATACTTTTTACTTCCTATACATGTTTCCATGTGTACTAACCATGTAGGGGCTTTGGTAAGTTGAAATTGAGTGTGGATAAAGAATCCACCTTCAAACTTCTTTCCTTTCATATTTTGCAATTCAATCTTGTGTTTTGTTAAGTACTTATGTGCTTTCTTTGATTAACTCATTACTTTCCCTTTTGAGTTACAATTCATCTTCTACTTTAGAAGTGAATTGTTTAATTCATTCCTTCTTTAGACTTTAGGTTTTGCAACCTCACAAACCTTTAGGATCACTCTCTTAAATAATCAATTAGGATTGAGTCTTAGTTCACATAGATTTTTACCTTTCTCTCCCACTTGAGTCTTTCATCTTCTCATCTCAAAGAAAAATGCAAAATATCCAATAAAGGTAGGCATTTATTGCATTTAGGTCTCTCATATAAAGAAAAGATTATAAGGGGTCTTCTCTTGTAATCTTAGAATGTGTAGCATAGGGCCCATCTTGGGTCAATGTGTTAAACATTTGATCTTGTATGAGGGATTTAAATGCAATACTTGTTGAAGATACAAATAAAGAAAAACACTTCTTCATTTCATAATCAACAAAAACACTTAATAAATACAAGTATGCTAGTGTGTTTAAACCTTATTAATTGGAACTAAGTGTGAGGGTCTTCTTCACATTTAGTGTACTTTCTTACTCATTCCATCTTGGAATGTGAGGATGTATACATTCCAATGATTAAGATTTAGATACACTATCATATGCAAACAAATATGAAAAAACTTTTAAAAGACGAAAAAAACAATAACGTCTTTCCTTCGGGAATTCTTTTCTCATCCCACTCATTCTTAGCGTACGAACGTGCTCCTACTCATTCTCTTGCAAGATGGTAACGCACTCGGATCAGCGAGCCTGTGACACCTGAGCTAGAACGTTAGTCGTTCCTTAAAAAACACAAACAATCCATCCCTAGTGAGGGGAACTACGTCGCTCTAATTCTCATGTTCCCGATGAGATACGTAGGCAGTGGGGTAGGGCCCATTCGAGCACCTCTTTTATTTTCCCTACATTTATTTCTCGTTCCTTTTCCATTCTTTCTCATTTCTTTCTTTCAGTTCCTTTTCCAGTATCCTTTTCTATCACCCTTTGATCGAGACAAGCAAGCGTGGATCCCATCGGGTACGATGGACGTGAGGGGGTGCTTATACCTTCCCCTCACGTAACCGACTCCCTTACCCTTTCTCTTGGTCGCAAGACCATGCTTTTCCTTCCCTTCAGGTTTATACGGTGTTTCCTTTCCCTGTCGTGGGATAAATACACATTGTTGGCGACTCTGTTTCTATGCCACTTTCGCGTTTGTACTAGGATGAAAATCCCGGGAGCGACAGCTGGCGACTCTGCTAGGGAATTGTTGACCTATTGCTGGTCCATCCTAAGCGAGTCAATCCTAGCGCTTGTTTGCTTTTCTTTCATTGGGTGTTTACTGTTGTATTGTATTTGCTGGTTACTGTATCTTATTACTTGTACCATATTTACAGCATGTTAGCATTTACATTTCATATATTATACTGTGTTGCACTGTTCTGTCTGTTTGGCGGGATGGGATTTCTGAGAGATGAGCCCATTACCAAGGCTTGAGTGCACACTTAGATTTAGAGTAGAGAGTAGCGGGACCTACGTACCATCTGTGTACGTTGGGTAATCACGAAATTCACAGCTAGACGAGGCTATCTTGGGACCCATCATGGCATACGCATCTTGCGTATTCCAGGATGTCGATCTAGAGAGCTGTCGACTCTAGTGACCGATCATGAGGACCTTAGTGGAAACATCTCTCTTTAGTGGTGATAGTGGCAGACCACATTCGGTGGCAACCCCACTCGCACCCGAGGGCCCACTTTGGAACTTGCATAGGATATCCTTTTTGGAAGAGAATCATTTGAGGCACTCCTCGATTGGCGATAGTACTGTACCCTGAGGGATGAATGTACTATTGCTTCTCGACCTCAGTGCCAGAAGCTGAGGACCTTTCATTTTGGAGAATCAGTTGAGGCCTCCTCGATTGATGATGATGCCAAACCAGAAATGGTGAACGCATCATCATTTCTCGACCTGAGAGCCCGGGATACTGAGGATCTTAGCACCCACATGTGAGATTGGGTGGGTTGTTTACAGGTTTGCAGGTAACCTTGACTTTCATCCTACCTGGTATTCTGGTTCTCTTATCAGTGTGGACTCATCAGCCTGGTATTATGGTATTCTGATTATTCCGGCACCCTGATTATGCCGATATTCTGGCATTCCCGTATTCTGATCATGCCGGTGTTCTGTTTATTCTGGTATTCTGACTATGTCGATATCTCGGCATCCTGGTATTCTGATTAGTCGGATATTCTGGTATTCCGGTGTTCTCTTCAGGGCCGACCAGTGAACTTATCCATTCAGCAGCACGGCAGTATAGAGCATTGTGGAAGCCTTGATCCCGTGTCTGTTGCATCTCCATCATAACATGTTTGCATACATGTTCTGGTATTTCCAAGGGATATTAACTTTGAGACTTGTTACTAAGCATTTCCATCCATTTCTTATGTTTCTTCTAAAAAAAATTTGTGAATCAAAGCATAATGATTCCTTGGAAATATTCGAACATGGCAGTCTGCATGGCATTCTCATACTCATATGCATAACAGGTGTTCCGGAGCGGACTTCTCATTCTGACTTGGTATTCTCTACAGAAACGGACAACATGACTTCTTCCAACTACTCGATTCACCATAATCAAGGTTCAGATATGGAACAACTCCGAGCGGAGGTGACTGAGATGAAGGCCCAATTGGGGCATGTTATGGTGGACACTCAGGCGTTTCCCCGAGGTTAGGAACTGCTGAGAGAAGAAGTCAATTGGATGAAGGCTCAGATGGGCCGGGTTATGGAAATTCTGAATGCCGTGTTAAGAAAGGAAAACAATCAGGTGTCCGCTTCCGCAGCAGAGGTTCTCATTTCTCCTATCTCTTTGGGATCTCCTCTAGACCATGGATTGCCTCGTGAATCTCCTTCGCGACCAAAATTTTCCTATAAGCAATCACTTCCTGTTCTCCAAGAGGATCCTAATCCAGAAAAGCTGAAAAAGAAGTTTGATTCGATTCCGATGCCATACGCTCAGTTGCTTCAACACTTGCTCAAGCTTCAGTTAATTAAGTTGATTGATGCAGGACCTCCACACACCAAGTTTAGTATGGGTTCCAATGTCCATGATAGGTGTGAATTCCATTCAGGGGTACCTGGTCATAATGTTGAAAATTGTAAAATGCTCAAGTATAAGGTCCAAGAGCTTATTGATTCAGGGGAAATCGAGTTTGCGTCCATCAACACTGTCAAGCAAAGAGATGTTCCTCCAACTACTGCTAAAGGGGTGGATATTCTCTCTCCCTCTCAAGGACATTCCTCAATCCAGAAGCCTTGGTTTCCGAAACTACCGCATCAACAAATCACAGCTGGGGCTCTCTCGGTTGTATCCCTTCATCATCAACAGAAGCAAGAAAGGTTTTTTGATCCTCTACCAATGTGTCAGGCCAAATTACTTCAACAACTGCTTCGGTTAAGATTAATTGAGCTTCGGAAGTTGACTCCTCCTCCTGCTGAGCTTCCAAAAGGATGCGACGCTAATGCTCATTGTGATTTTCACTCAGGGGCACCAGACCATGATATTAAGGGGTGTAGAGCATTCCAGCACCAGGTGCAAGACTTGATTGACTCAAAGGTTATTACACCAGACGGGTGGCCCATAAATTGAACTTTCTTCATCAGATTGAGCACCCAGGTTACAAAGACATCTTCAGAATCAATAAGTCCAGACGGAGTCAAGCCTCCTCAACAAGGACAATCATTTAGCTTCTTTACTGCATTCTCATGTGTATCTTTTTATGTTTGTCAAAACGTTTGTATGCATGCATGAAATCTATTTTTCTTTTTATGTTGATCCTAATAAAGCGCGCATATTTTTCCTGAAGTAATTCATTCGTATTCACTCATAATTGTGTATATGTGCATTGCAATACCCACTGTCTTGCTTAAACTCTATGAGGGAGAATGATGATCTGAAAACGCAAAAATCTCTAATTGTGTGCTTTTGAGCAGGACCCTGTTGAGGATGTACAGGCATTGTTTCAACTCCCTAAACATTGGAGATATAAGGGAGATAGACCCTCGTTAACCCCTTTGAGCCTTGAAGTAGGAGTTTCTTTCGTATGAAAAAACCCTCACATTTAACCCAGGGGCAGGGTAGACGTCAGTTAATTTGACCGAGCGTTCAAATTTCAAAAGGAGTGTGCATCTAAGGATCCATTACCTTCTACCATCAAGAGGTCAAGAGATGTGAAACCACAATGGTTATCCATCAACAATCAAAGAGTGAGGTAGTTACAACCCTTTCAACAAAGTCAATACAAGCCGGTGTCACACGACGTGTTCAAGAAAAAGAAAGAGAGAAAAAAAGAAATGAAAAAAGCCCGCTAAGTTGAAACTTGAAAACAAGCAACTTGGGCAAAAGTTAGGGCATCCCGCTGGACTCCGAAATCAAAGATTCAAAAGAATCAGTCCAGGCAAAAATTAGGGATAAGCAAAAGAATGTGAAAGCGAAATGCAAAAGGATTACAAAAGAAAATCCTCGAGCAAGAACAAAGTCGTGTGACTACGAACAAAAGACAAAAGGGATGACTGTTACTCCAAAGCCTCATTGGGTCTCAAACCATCAGTATCATGGGTTCCTTGAAGATCACAAAATCTTTTTGAGAGGCGAACGCTTGTGCAAATTAGCTGAATGTAGGACTGGAGAACATCACGAAGAGTGGGTGGGCACCGATAAACTTTGAGCCATAAACCATTTTCCTCAAAACCGTGAACCAGGCCACGATACAACCCTCAAAAGTCCTAATTGAAACAGGGTTATTTCAAAAGCATACTACCAAGAGATAGCATTCCTAACTCCTATGAGTTGTGCTAAAAGAGCTTTGTTGGTGTTGCATGTGCATTGCATTCTTTCATTCAAAAATTAATGTCGTATCCTAATCCGTGATCCGCTCACAAAGGGTTTGCGACATCTTTTCAGTAAAACTTCAAGATCAACATGTGTGTTGCATTAGAATTTTCATTCTCAGAATAAAACATTTTCTGCTTGCATACATTTGTCTGAAATTAAAAGAAGTTTACATATGGAAATTTAGTTTAGAAGCTTAATCTTGCCGAGTTGAGAATTCTGAAACTCCTGAAGGGCAGCCACATCCAGTGGTACTTCCTCAGGAAACTTTGTTGGGCAGGAGCTTTCCCAACAAGTTGTGCTATGACGTAGTCGATCTGGGGCAATCACATCGAACCATCTCCTTAAGGTGTAGCCAAACTGAGCCAATCACGTCGAGAAATTTCTTCAAAGTTTAGCCAAACTGGGGCAAAACTACTTCAAGGTTCATACTGGGGCAGGCCATCCCAAGAGCATGAGAAGATAGTCCATCCAGGTGACTGGTCAGCCTATCCAGGGTTCAGAATACTGAGGCAGAATATCTCACTGTGATATGAGATTGTTCATGAATCTTCTCAAGGCGAATTCCTTTGTAGACCATACAATCTGAAGCAACTAAGTTGAGATGCATTGAGTCTCTCCAAGAGTTTGAAGACACTAAAGCATTGAGCATGCCAAGTCTTCTGTAAAATCCTCTTGAGATGACTTCTTCTCTGTAATCCATACATTCCGGGGAAGTTACTTCGAGATCCGGCGAATCTCTCCAAGAGTTTGAAGACATTAAGGCATTTTGGATGTCAAGTCTTCTGTAAAATCCTCTTGAGACAATTTCTTCTGGTGGACCATGTTGGTCTGGGGCAAGTGAAGAAGAAAAACAGTTGTTCACGCATATGCAGTCAATCAGCCAAAAGGTTTGAAACAAAAGGGCATTCTAACCCAAGGCATTTGTGGTTCCCATCAAGAGATTGCATACAAACCTTTCCCCCAATAAGTGGTGGTTCAGCGTTAGATTTTCTCGGTTGCAAAAGTCATATCCTGGGGCATGTATGCATATCTTTTGCTTGCAGGTAGCAGCCTCATACTAGGCTCAAAAGCAAGATGGAAGCCTTTTCGAGATCATGGATCATCTCTCCTAGATGAGTAATCACTTGTTCCCACGCAGAAGACTGGGGCAATCATGTTCAGAGAAGGGTTCGCTTGTCGCCCTTCTATCACAATGTTTACTGATTGAGTCCATCATCTGGTCGACGGTCGGTCACGACGTTTCGATATCGGTAAAGTGAGTTCGACCGGGTATCATTGTATCTTATTAATTTGATTCTATCATTTAGTACTCCCAATGGCTACAAGCTTTTCTGTGTCGATGACGGTTGCAAATTCTCCAACAGAGTTGCTTCGCAGATACCGAAGTTAATGGTCAATCCCCAGTGAGCGTACAGGAGTTTGAAGGTGCTTAATCTTCTGTAAAATCCTCTTATGACGTTTCCTTCAGATAAGTCTTATATCAGGGGGCAAAAAGCAAGTTGTTGACCTCCCAAACATGGGGCATCATATAATTCCCCAGCGAGACGTTCCAAATCTATTATCCCCAGTAGAGTTTGAAGATATTTGGTCTTCTGTAAAATCCTCTTAAAAGGGCATTCCCCAGTAGGAGACGCTTTAAAGCAGTTTTCTCCAGCAGAGTTGATGATAAACTCATTATCCCCAACGGAATCGTCAAACGGGAAGTTCGCCTAACATGGGGCCTTGAAACACTTATCCTAAGCTTGACAGTCTTATTCCTCAGCAGACTACCGTGGAGTTGTTTTGTGTTTCCCCAGCAGACCTATAAGGACTCTCTCCCAGCATGTTGCAGCAGAACGTCCTCTAACCAGGATTTGCACATCTCCGACAGAGTAGCCCTGATTCCCAGCAAGATTGTATCTCTGGTAGCGGTATCCCCACAGAGTTCATCATCAAATCTTGTCAAGAATAATTCCCCACTGAATTGTTTTCTCTCCCCACAGGGTTCTATATTTTGACAGTAATTTCCCCAGCAAAGTTTAAATAGATCGAGGGAATCTCCTTTTCAGCAAAGTGTCAGCATATGATATTACCCAGTCGGTGGTGTAATTCTCAGCATTGCTCATTTACAACTCAAAGTCCAATTTATTTTGGCATACAGATAGTTGTTCATATTATTCCAGCAGGTGGGATAGTATTGCAGATGGTTGTTCCAGCAAGTGGGGTGATCATTATATACAATCGTTCGTATTATTCCAGCAGGTGGGATAGTATTGCAGATGGTTTTTTCCAGCAGGTGGAATTATCATACAAACAGTAGTTTATATTGTTCCAGCAGGTGGGATGGTGATAAACAACGATATTCTCAACAAAGTCCAACGTTGGTTTGGCAAAGCTTCCAAAGCCGATTTGGTAAGCATCGAAGTCCAATGTTAGTTTGGCAAAGCTGCAAAAGTCCATCTGAGGATGGCAATTTTGAGATTCTAAAGTCGATTTGGTAATCATTGAAGTCCAACGATAGATTGGCATAAATCCAACACGAATTGGTAAAAGTCCATTGTTTAGAATGGCAGAGCAGCTAAAGTCCACCAGTTGAGTGGCAAGCCAGTAGTCGTCTGGCATCGTTCAAAAAGACATTGTTGAAAGTCCATCCATAGAGTGGCAAGCCAGTAGTCATCTGGCGTCGTTCAAAAAGACATTGTTGAAAGTCCATCCATAGTATGGCGAGCCAGTAGTCGTCTGGCGTCGTTCAAAAGACAGATCTCTCCGACAACGTTTCATTGAAGATTCAATCCAGCGGTCTCGTTGGGTTTATAACCCTTTTGTTCTTCGTCATCCAGAGCAAATTTTTGGTTATATTTGGTATTCAATCACTATATACCTTGAAAGTCTGAAAGCAATCGCTTTCAGGCATTCAGGTCTACAGCGTTTGAATAGGGGCAGCTGTAATACCCCAAAATTTGCTCTCTCTTTTGTCATCATAGCATAGCATTATCATATATCATATCATATCCATCTCATTAGCCTTGCATTGCATCTTTAACATAGAAAAATGAAGCATAGCATCCCTCTTACCATCAAGGCATGTGATCAGGTGAAAGGTGTACAATCAAGGAATCATTCAAGGCACAAAAGGTCAAACAAGTTGCCTCAAGGCAAGCCAAGAGGTCTCTCATGTCTCGTACTATCTCAATTGATCATCCAAAACCTCAGGAAAGTGAGATTCAATAGGAGATTGAGGCATTACATCCTTCACTATGCAAGAAGTCCAAAAAACTGAAGGAAAACCCTCAAAAGAGATAGCTTATTGGTTCAAAATCACCCTCAAGTGGTATATCTCATCATCCTTTAAGAGGATACACAACATACTCTGAGGAATTTGAAATTAAAGACTGCACATTTTTCCCTTATGAGGTGGGTATCAAAACTAGGGTTTCCAATTAAATCAGGTTATCTCTGATTTTTTGGACAAAACTTGATGGCATGGTATTCTACATGTCCTTAAGTGTATGTGTGGGGAAAATTGCATCTCAATTGGTTTTAGAAGTGGTTCAATTGGAAGAAAGATCAAAAATCAGGAAAATTGGGGCTAAGTCAAATAATCAGAGGAAAAAGTCAACTCTTGACTTTTTGAGGCCAAATTCATGAAATTCATGTTATATGTGACCAATGTACAAAATTTGATCAAGAAACTCCAAAAGGATCATGAAAAATCAAGATTTGAAAAGTTGCCATTTTTGGAAGAAGTAGGGTTACTAAATAAGGAAAGTGTTGGCCATTTTGCACCAAACTTTGAACCAATGCCATTCAAAATTGAGGCATCAAATAAAAATTCCACTTGGCCACAACAAAAGATCTTGTTTCAAGCTTCAAATCCATGTGTAGAACATCTCCATTGGATAAAAATTGAGTGAGATATGATTGATCAAAGTTGAGACAAACTTGGGCAAAATGCAAGTCAGCTTGGGCAAATCTTAAGTCATGCGCAGTCATTTTCACAAACATGTGGTGGACCAAATATTTTGATCAATTACTCATGGTTAGGGGCCTCAAATGAAAAATATTTCAACATGAAAGTTGCTCCTCTATGTGAGATCTTCAAAGTTGGTGTTCATGATTTGTTCATTTGATCAAAGGATAAGAAGTTATCTTGGTCTCAAAATAGGGTGATTATGCTGAAATTCCATGCCATGCTTGCCTTGCCAATCAACCACTTGATGCGCCCATCAACCAGTCTGGGATCCTTGAGTTCATAGTCATTTTTAAGCATGTTTGAGGCATCATTTCAATTCAATTCTCATACCAAATATGTTCTCCCATACTCCCTCTTTCCAATGACTGCAAAATCTCATCAAATCATCCACAATGCATGGAGAATTTCATCTTCAAACACCCACTAATGCATCAAGTGTGTTGCTGCTACAAAATCATGAAAACTCATATGTTTAAAATCCACAGCAGTTTGCACGATACATGTACACACCCTCCAACCATTGCTTTATTTGTACAAACACTCTTCTTACACTATGATATCTTCATCATGCTTTGCCATACATTAAAGAGGAAGCACATCAAACTTGCGCAGCAAGTTTCTTCTTGTATCTGCTACCTCAGAATAATACATCATCACCATTCCTTTCACTTACGCTCCACCATAACATCATGGACTTCCACCACCATATCACACCCACAACTGACTTGCCCTAACTAACTTGACTCAGTTTGTTAGAGGCAGCTCAGTTAATTCAACTTGGACTCAGTTAACTCACCCATTTAACAATAGTTAAGCCAACTTATAAATCAAAATTTCACTCTCATTTTCATTTTTAACACTAATTTTCCACATTCACTTCAGAACCTCGCTTCTTCTCTCTCAATCTCTCACCATTGCAACTGGTTTTCGAACTTCATTTTGTTCAGTTTCTCTTCAGAACCACTCTTTCTTCTCTCTCAATTTCTCACCATTGCAACTGGTTTTTGAAGCTTGATTTCAATTTCTCTCCACTGAATCATACTCAACTACTTCATCTAAGCCTTTATTTGGCCAAGAGTGGATCAAAAGCAGCTTGGAATCTCTGGTTTTCTGAAGAACATATCAAAGTCACAAATCTTCAGGTACGGATTTCAGCCATTATAGACATGCTTTGAAGGTGTCATCAGGTTCTTGAAGCTTCTTATAAGCTCAAGAACTTGTCTGGCTAGTTGATAGGCCTTTAGAGGCATAGTTGAAAAGTTAGGGCAAAACTTCTTCTGTTCGATTCTCTTATTTCATGAACCTTTTGTGCATTTTATCACTGGATTCATGCTCCTCATCACTTCAGCTTTCCAATGATGTATATTTTGTCCATTTGTGCTTGCCTGAAATTCATTGTCACCGGAGGTTGGCCGGAGAAGATGACCGGAGGTCTTCTCCGGCTGGTGGTCTGAATTGCTAGGGTTTTACTAAGGTTTTAATCGTGATCGTTGGATGTGCATGATCTGATGGCCATAACGCTGCCAGCGCATTAAAATAAGCGTGCATATCACGTGTTCTTTTTTTTTATTTCAGTTAAGCAACGTGTGGTGCAGTGCATGGTAGTGAGTGTGTGCCTTCACGAGTGTGCATTGGATTTGGTTACTTTGACTGGCTTGTTGACTGGACTTGATCCAATGGTGATCATTGCTTGACTTTATTTTGACTGAGAGTGCACAATTGTTGGTGTGGACTGCGCGTGTATGGACCTTGGGTCATTGCTATTTACACCTCACGTTTTTAAAGCCCAAACCATTTGAACATGGAAATTTACTTCTATGCACCCCTTTCTTGTTTTCAATTTCTTTTTTATTTCTTTTTTTTATGTACACGTTTCATTTTTTATTTTTAAAATTGCAAAACAACATCATAAAATTCTGGAAAAATTCATGAGTATTATCAAGACATTTAGGAAATTTTTGATATTTTTATTTCATGATATTGTTACATTTTTACCACTGTTTCACAATTTTCTTTGAATTTCCATTTGTATGCATTCCAAATATGATACATGAATTTGTAGAATTTTGTTCTTGCTCATTACAAACTGTTTTGACCTGATTCTTTTTGTATTTATTCACTAAGACATTGAAGCATGTTAGGTGATTTTTGTTTTATTTTTTAGGTCAATTTATGACATGTTTTGATGCTTGTCTTTGCACCACTTTGCATGATGTTTCAACTTGACCTAATGCATTGTTTGAAGACATTTTGCTTTGAATTTTGACATGCTATCTTGATGTATGATTTACTTCTGACCTAGGTATTTAAATACCATGCTTGCATAATTTTCATAAGTTCATTTGATTTTTGTTTGATGCATTACATTTGAAGCATGATACATGTCATACCATTCTAACCTTTAGTGCATGTTTTGCATAAATTCTTTTGTGCATATTTGTATGAGCATTTGCATGTTTTATGAGCCACTCATGTGATATTATAGGTCCTTGGTACACATTATAGGTCATCTTTATATGTTCATTTCAACTTGAACTTTGTGCATCCTTAACATGTATTGTGTGCACTTTCTTTTTGAACTTTCACTTCAATTCTTCTTCTATTACTTCTTGAATGTTTCTAATGTTGATTCATGAATACTTTTGAGATGTTTATGGACCATTTTTCATTTAGTTTCAATTCTGATGTTTGGATTACATGTTCCATTTAGGCATGTTCTTTTCATTTCTTTTCATCTTTCATCTATCCTTTCTTAGGGTAACATGTTTAAATGCTAATGGATGATGATTGTTGCTTATTCATTTGAACTTGTATGATGATAATCACTTGTTGTCAATAGGATTCACATTCTAGTTGTGATGTTAAGATTTGATTCTTCATTTTATTCTTTTGAATTTTAATGTGTATTAAATACTTTTTACTTCCTATACATGTTTCCATGTGTACTAACCATGTAGGGGCTTTGGTAAGTTGAAATTGAGTGTGGATAAGGAATCCACATTCAAACTTCTTTCCTTTCATCTTTTACAATTCAATATTGTGTTTTGTTAAGTACTTATGTGCTTTCTTTGATTAACTCATTACTTTCCCTTTTGAGTTACAATTCATCTTCAACTTTAGAAGTGAATTGTTTAATTCATTCCTTCTTTAGACTTTAGGTTTTGCAACCTCACAAACCTTTAGGATCACTCCCTTAACTAATCAATTAGGATTGAGTCTTAGTTCACATAGATTTTTACCTTTCTCTCCCATTTGAGTCTTTCATCTTCTCATCTCAAAGAAAAATGCAAAATATCCAATAAAGGTAGGCATTTATTGCATTTAGGCCTCTCATATAAAGAAAAGATTATAAGGGGTCTTCTCTTGTAATCTTAGAATGTGTAGCATAGGGCCCATCTTGGGTCAATGTGTTAAACATTTGATCTTGTATGAGGGACTTAAATGCAATACTTGTTGAAGATACAAATAAAGAAAAACACTTCTTCATTTCATAATCAACGAAAACACTTAATAAATACAAGTATGCTAGTGTGTTTGAACCTTATTAATTGGAACTAAGTGTGAGGGTCTTCTTCACATTTAGTGTACTTTCTTACTCATTACATCTTGGAATGTGAGGATGTATACATTCCAATGATTAAGATTTAGATACACTATCATATGCAAACAAATATGAAAAAACTTTTAAAAGACGAAAACAAATAATAACGTCTTTCCTTCGGGAATTCTTTTCTCATCCCACTCATTCTTAGCGTACGAACGTGCTCCTACTCATTCTCTTGCAAGATGGTAACGCACTCGGACCAGCGAGCCTGCAACACCTGAGCTAGAACGTTAGTCGTTCCTTAAAAAACACAAACAATCCATCCCTAGTGAGGGGAACTACGTCGCTCTAATTCTCATGTTCCCGATGAGATACGTAGGCAGTGGGGTAGGGCCCATTCGAGCACCTCTTTTATTTTCCCTACATTTGTTTCTCGTTCCTTTTCCATTCTTTCTCATTTCTTTCTTTCAGTTCCTTTTCCAGTATCCTTTTCTATCACCCTTTGATCGAGACAAGCAAGCGTGGATCCCATCGGGTACGATGGACGCGAGGGGGTGCTTATACCTTCCCCTCGCGTAACCGACTCCCTTACCCTTTCTCTTGGTCGCAAGACCATGCTTTTCCTTCCCTTCAGGTTTATACGGTGTTTCCTTTCCCTGTCGTGGGATAAATACACATTGCTGGCGACTCTGTTTCTATGCCACTTTCGCGTTTGTACTAGGATGAAAATCCCGGGAGCGACACGCGGTACCTTTACTCAATCTTATCATTACCACTCAAATGTACCTTGATTCATCACTCTTGACACAAAAGTTCACAAGTTCCTTCAAGTTTTCACTAAGGAACAAACAAAATCAAAAAAAATTCTACTAAAATATTAATTGCACCATAAACTACTCAAAATAACAATAATAATATGCATCCAAAATTTGTGACAACCAAAATGGTGCCGCCTGAGTTCTTTATCCTTGGAAGGATGGTACAAAATACTAAAAGTACAATAAAAAAACAATAATATCCAACTAGTCACAACATAAGCATAACATCAAAATAAACAAAAAAAGATAGAAAAAACCAAAAGATCACTGCTCGGAAGAGCTCTCCTCTTCCTCCCAAATGGTCTCTCCAATGTCATCATCTTCATTGTCCTCCACAGCCATCTCCTCATCTACACCGGCAACATGTCCCTCTGGCTCAGCATGTGGTACCTGACCAGCCTCCTCTTGAGGTGGCACCTGCCCCCTCTGATAATGATAAGGCATGTCCTCAGGCCATGCCACATAAGTGTCAAATTCTTGCTGAGAAGGAAACGGGTGCTCCACCTGAGGCTCTCGTACCTGTAAATGTAAAGCCTGCATAGATAAGTGCAAAAATGAAAATGCCCTTTGATGAGCCATGTGCATGTCCCACGTGTACATGCACGTAACACGCTCATCAAAGGGTGGCTCTGCCTGAGGACCAACTTTAGGTTGCTGCTGTGGGTGGGCTGGTGGTGGTGGCAGCTGATCAACTTTGGTCCTGCAGTGGCTCTCTATCCACGTGTTAGTTACAATTCCCTTAATGGTCTTGTGGACCACACCAGGAATCGGAACAGCAGCAGCAGTGCAAAGCCCCGTAATAAGCCAGGGGAAAACCAAAATAGAAGGGGTTTTAGACCCCAACCTATGACCACTAGAGGCAGTAGCTCTGATCTCCTCTGAAATAATCCTCGCCACATAGACCTGACGATCATCCATAATGTAATAAATCATGCAAGCTATATCAACCGGAATGGATGAGGTGTGACTCCTTGGCCTGATGTTGTGCAGGACAAGAGTCGTCAAGATCTGCGCGGTAGTGTTCATATCCGCCCTCTTCAGAATCTTTGGTCTCCCAGCCGCATTTAATTCAAAACCATGACCCGGGGCAGTTAAGGCCAAACAAACATTCTCTAAATTCCAAGTCCGCCTAACTACCCGCTTTGCATAAGCACACTATTCCCCCTCAACCAAAACCAACGGATTACCCAAGTATGCATTAATGGCATCCCTTGAGAAAGAAACGGTCTTGCCACTGACATAAGTGGTATACTCATAAACCTGCCCCTCCACAGGAATGCCGTTTGCGTAAAACTCACGCACAATCTCATAGTTCAGCAGTGTATGAGGGGTCAAAAGTGTACCCCGGCCATGTCCTTCAATGAT
The DNA here is from genome assembly GCA_022829125.1 of Lathyrus tuberosus. Lineage (NCBI taxonomy): Eukaryota > Viridiplantae > Streptophyta > Magnoliopsida > Fabales > Fabaceae > Lathyrus > Lathyrus tuberosus. The sequence goes on from JALAZF010000103.1 coordinate 8,787,630, forward strand.
GTTATGGCATCCACGAAACTCCCCTTGCGGGTTGATCCGAAAGATGCGCTCCATCCAAATACTACGACGGGTCAGCTCCATGTACCTTCCTAGCTGCTCCACCCCTTTAAAACGGTGAGCATCAAACTCAATTGGCGGCTGTCTTTGTTGTGAGGTATGACCGGTGCGAAGCCTGGCACGCTTTGAAGCCATCTGAAATCGAAGAAAAACAGATAAAAACAGCACCAAATCGGTTAAACAACAACTCAGAAAATTCCCTAAAATTCAGTTAAAACCACAAAGCAACAAAGAAACAGCAAACAGCCGGCCATGATGAACGAAACAAAAATTTTGCTCCCAGGGGTGTGCGCTTAGCGTGGTCAGAGCGCGCTCAGGCATGCAACCATCCTCTGCTGTGCAGCCGGCCAAGCCCCTAAATAGTGATAAACAGCAAACAACTAAAGAAACAGTAAATATACACATCAAGACAGACTAAAAATAATAAACAGGGTAGAACAACGCGCTTAGCGCAACCCTGAGCTCGCTCAGCAAGCTCGCAAATACCCAAAAACAAATGCTTCAAGATTCAGTCTCAACAAACACCCACACTCAAATATTAACCTCTATCAGAACCCAAATTAAACATGCAACATCAGATTTGCTAAAGTTGGTTGTTCTTAGACACAAAACAGTTCCTAACCTAGAATTTCAAAATTCAACAACCAACTTCAAAGTCCAAAATCATTAACCCTAACGAGCAAAGAACTTAAACAATAAGGAGAATGAAAGAGAATTTCGCAAACCTGGACAGTGAGAGTGAGAAAATGGGTAGAAAGGAAGTTGCTTGAGTGTGGAAAAATTTCCTTGAGAGCTTGTGGGAGAAGAGTACGGCTGCCTTTTGCAAATGAGAGGGAAAGCTTAGGGTTTTCGTGGAACCCTCATTTTTTTGAATTAAAACAGACCCAGAGGCCCAAATTTATTTCCCTCCTGCCCAAACTTGGATGGCCCGTTCACGCTACCACGCTGAGCGGCCTCAGAAGCGCGCTGAGCGCGATCAGTGGAACACAGCCAAAGAAGTTTGGCATTAAAATGCTGCCAGCCGACTAATCTTCCCGATTAAATCACAAACACAAAGATAAAAAAACAGTAAATACTTACAATGTTGGGATGCCTCCCAACTAGCGCTTGTTTAACGTCGGCTAAGCTCGACGGTCCAATGCAATCTCAAGGATCGCAAAAAGGCACGACGGAGGGTTTCCGCTCGAAATCACTGCCGAGATAAACTTTCAACCTTTGACCATTTATAGTCCAATTCTCATTTGACTTAGTGTCTTCAATGACTATTGCCCCATATGACTTGATCTCCCGAATCCGGAACGGACCAGACCACTTAGATCTCAATTTACCTGGGAACAATTTCAATCGAGAATTGAAAAGTAGGACCAGCTTCCCCACTTCAAACTGCTTGATCACTATCTTCTTGTCATGGTAAGTTTTGACTCGATCTTTGTAAAGCTCATTGGAATCATACACTTGGAGGCGTAATTCCTCCAATTCATGCATTTGCATCTTTCTTCTTTCTCCGCTTAAAGTTGGCTCAAAATTCAGAAATTTCAAGGCCCACAATGCCTTATGCTCCAACTCGACCGGTAGATGACAATTCTTACCATAGACCAATTTAAAAGGTGTGAGACCAATCAGAGCTTTAAAAGCGGTTTGATAGGCCCACAAAGCATCGTCTAGCTTATTTGATCAATCCTTCCTTGAGGATGACACCGTTTTTTCCAAAATTCTTTTAATTTCCCGGTTTGATACCTCCGCTTGCCCATTGGCCTGAGGATGATATGGTGTGGCAACTTTGTGTTTCACACCATAGTGCTCCAAGGCTTTTTCAAGTTGAGTGTTGCAAAAGTGGGATCCTCTGTCATTTATCAACACCCGCAGAGTACCAAATCGAGCAAAAATGTTTCTTTTCAAAAAATTTATCACAGTTTTTCCGTCAGCCTTAGCACATGTTGTTGCTTCTACCCACTTGGAAACGTAATCAACTGCGACCAAAATATACTCATTGGAAAAAGATGATGGAAAAGGTCCAACAAAGTTGATTCCCCAACAATCAAACACTTCAATTTCCAACATGTTTTGTAAAGGCATTTCATGCCGCTTTGAAATTCCACCACTTCTTTTACACTTGTCACAACTTTACGCATGCGCATGCGTATCTTTAAATAAAGAAGGCCAATAAAAGCTCGATTGAAGGACTTTCATTGCCGTTCTTAATCCGTTAAAATGTCCTCTATACGGAGAATTGTGACAATGCCAAAGTATGTTAGTGGCTTCATTAATTGACACACATCTTCTCAAAAGGTTGCCGACACCAAGCTTAAACAAATATGGTTCATCCCAAACAAAAGACTTGGCGTCCGACAAAAATTTCTTTTTCTAATGGTGAGTTAGACCATCTGGTATTAATCTGGCGACTTTGTGATTAGCCATGTCGGCGAACTATGGTCTAACTTGCACCATATACAATTTTTCGTCCGGAAATACCTCTTTGACCTCTAATTCCTTTTTGGTCACTTCAACATTTACAAGGCGAGATAAGTGATCCGTCACCAAATTCTCAGATCCTTTCTTATCACGAATTTCCAAATCAAATTCTTGTAACAAGAGGATCCAACGAATCAGCCTTTGTTTAGAATCAGGCTTGATGAGCAAATACTGAATCACCGTGTGATCCGTGTAAACGACAACTCGTGACCCAATTAAATAAGAACGAAATTTTTCCAATGCATACACTATCGCAAGCAACTCTTTTTCAGTTGTTGCATAGTTTATTTGAGCTTCATTTAAGATTTTGCTCGCATAGTGTATAGCATGAAAAATATTTGTTTTCTGTTGACCCAAAACGGCACCCACCGCATAATCGCTTGCATCACACATGAGTTCAAAATCCATTTTCCAATTAGGTGCGATGATTATGGGTGAGGTAGTCAAACTTTTCTTTAAAAAATTAAAAGCACACATGCAAGATTCATCAAAATCAAAGGACTTATCTTTGTTGAGAAAATTGCTCAAAGGCTTTGTTATCTTCGCGAAATCCTTGATAAACCTCCGATGGAATCCCGCATGTTCGAGAAAACTTCGGATGCCTTTGACATTAATTGGAGGAGGCAACTTTTCAATCACTTCAATTTTTGCTTGATCAACCTCAAGACCTTTAGAGGAGACTTTGTGGCCAAGCACAATCCCCTCCATAACCATAAAATTGCACTTCTCCCAATTCAATACCAAATTTGTCTCAACACATCGTTCAAGAAAGGCCTCCAAATTTCTCAAACAAAGATCAAAAGACGCTCCGAAAATGGAGAAGTCGTCCATGAATACCTCCATCATTTTTTCAATAAGATCGGAGAAAATTGCTTGAACACAACGTTGAAACGTGTCGGTGCGTTGCATAAACCAAACGGCATCTTTTGGTAGGCAAAAATCCCAAAAGGACAAGTGAATGTCGTCTTCTCATGGTCATCCGGGTCAACCGAAATTTGGATATAACCAGAGTAACCATCCAAAAAGCAATAGAATTGTTGGCCCGACAATATTTCTAACATTTGGTCCATAAACGGAAGTGGAAAACGGTCTTTTCTTGTAGCGGTGTTTAGCCTCCTATAATCTATACACATCCTCCAACCCATCATCGTTCTTGTCGGGATCAACTCATTTTTTTCATTTTGGATTACGGTCATTCCCCCTTCTTAGGCACAACTTGGATCGGACTTACCCAAGGACTATCGAAAATCGGGTAAATCATACCGGCATCCAAGAGCTTGACAACCTCTTTTCTTACTACTTCTTTCATCGTTGGATTCAAACGGCGTTGCGGTTGAGCGACCGGTTTGACATCCTCTTCCATGAATATTCGATGCATACAATAAGAGGGACTTATTCCTTTTAGATCGGAAAGAGACCATCCCATTGCTTCTTGATTATTCTTCAAAACTTGAATTAACTGGTTTTCCTCATTGTCAGATAAAATGTTGCTAATGATAACCGGTTTGTTACAACCGTCATCAAGGAAAGCATATTTCAATTTAGAAGGCAACACCTTCAATTCAAGTTGAGACTTAGCATCACTCATTTCTTTCTTTAAAATTTCCTCTTCATATTCCCAAGCTTGCAACTCCTCTAAAGATTCAAGTTCCTTTAAACACTCTTCAAGTGCTCTTTCTCCTTCATCAGAGAATACTTCAAAGGAATCATCGAGAGCTCTTTGCAAAGGAGACACTACATGAACTTGCTTTGTGACATCCATTATCGCTTCCTCCATTGCGTCTATTCTAAAACAGTCACCTTTGTCCTTCTTGTGTTTCATGGCCTCAAATAGATTGAAACAAACCTCCTCATCTTGGACTCTAACCTTCATAAGACCGTCGTCCATATCAATTGTCATTCTAGCAGTTTTCATAAACGGTCTTCCAAGAATCAATGGAAAGACTTCAGCTTCCTCCACTTCAATCACCACAAAGTCAATAGGAAATAAGAGTTTGTCCACTTTAACCAATACATCTTCCGCTACACCGTGAGGATGGGTAGTGGATTTATCGGCAAGTTGCAATGTCATTTGAGTGGATCTCAATTCCATGTGTCCCAATCATTTCACAATAAACAAAGGTATCAAATTGATACTAGAGCCCAAATCGATCAACCTGTTGCCCACATAGATATTTCCTATTGTAACCGGCAAGGTGACTCGTCCCGGATCACTTTCTTTCCTCAGGAGAGTATGTTGAATGATAGCGCTACAACTAGCATCCACCATGATAGTCTCTTGATTCGTATACCTCTTCTTTTTTGTGAGAATATCCTTCATAAATTTTGCATATTTCGGCATTTGCTCCAAAGCCTCGGAAAATGGAATGTTTATTTGTAATTGTTTAAAAATGTCCATAAACCGAGCATAGTGTCTCGCACTATCTTTCTTTGAAGGATCATGAGGATATGGTAAATCTTGGATCGGAATATTATTCAACGGTTCCTTCCCCTTCCTAGTTTTTTTCAATTTTTCTTCTTTCTTTCTTTTTTCTTCTTCCTCACTTTTTCTCATTTCATTTTCAACTAAATCACCCTCAACGTTTTTTTCTACTTCAATCTCATCACTATCTTTTTCTTTTTCAACTACATCCTTCTCCACTACAACTTCACCTATGCCCATGTCAATCTCTCTTCCACTTCTTGTTAGAATAGCCTTACAATGCTCTTTTGGATTTGGTAGAGTATTTGTCGTAAAAGTTCCTTTTTGTTGCTCGGCCAATTGTTTTGATAATTGTCCGACTTGCGTTTCAAGATTCTTTATGGCCGCATCGGTATTCTTCTGATTTGACATTGACATTTGCATAAATTGCGTGAGAGTATCATCCATTTTTGTATTTCCAATTGGAACTTGTGGAGGTTGATTATAATTTTGGTATTGTTGACAATTTGAAGGTCCGGCTTCTTGCAGTCTCCACGGTTGTTGATAACCTTGATTACCTCTAGGTTGGTAACCTTGGTTGCCTTGTTGATAAGGAGGTCGAGGTTGGTATCCTTGATTTTGGTTTCCAGCATAATTTATCACTTTTACAACTGGAGGACAATATCCGGTAAGATGATCTCCTCTACACAATTCACAACAAGCTACTTGCACACTCTTGCTTGAGGAGTCATGAATCTCTTTGAGTTGTTGAGGAAGTTTGGGCATTTGTTTTGTTAACAACTCCACTTGTTGGGATAATAACTTGTTTTGAGCAAGTATAGCATCATTGGTTCCCAACTCCAAAACTCCTGGAGTCCTTTGAGAAGGGCCACGGTTATGGTTCCCCTGATGGTCATTTAAAGCCATCTTGTCAATTATGGAAATGGCTTCTTTGGCACTCTTGGTCATTAAGGATCCACCCGCAGTGGCATCCAACAATGTTTTCTGCACTAATTGAAGACCATTCCAAAAAATATGAATTTGAGAAAGCTCATCGAAACCATGCCCTTTACACTTTCTTAACATGGATTTGAATCTCTCTTAAGCCTCGTTGAGAGATTCATTTGTACCTTGAGTGAAAACTGTAATTGCTGTCTTAGCCTCCATGAAACGAGTGTGTGGAAAAAATCGTTCCAAAAACTTTTCCTCAAGTACATTCCAGTCCATCATGATTGCCGTAGATTGATCAAGGTACCATTCCTTGGCCTTCCCAATGAGGGAATGCAGGAATAGTCTCTTAAACAGTGATTCCTCTTCAGCTTCGGGTGCACCAGTTGCTCCCGCAATCTCATAGAACTTAGTCAAGTGTGTAAAAGGATCCTCATGATCCATACCAGTGAAAGGAATCTGATATAGAAGAGAGAGGATACCGGTTTTCATTTCTGAATGCCGACCATTCTGAGCATTGCGTGCAAATTGTGCATTATGTCTCGAACTATTTGTACAAGGTCTCGAATCAGGTGGTGGTGGTGGTGGTTCAGTCATGACGGGCGGTAACTGTGGTATTTGAGTCGAAGTTGAACTTCCGTCTCGCTCTCGTCTTTCTTTGGCAAGTTGCCTCCTCCGCCTTATTCTGCTATTGATTTTACGAGCAGTTCTTTCAATCTCGGGATCGAACAGAAGTTGGTCCGTAGGTAACATCCCTCGCATAAAACGAAGTCTGCACACTAAACCAAACAAATCAACAAGCTCAAGAAAAAGTTAACAAGCTTAAAACAAAACAACTATTGCAATGCTTGCAATATCAAACAACAATCCCCAGCAACGGCGCCAATTTGTTAAAACAATAATTTGGGGGGTGTTTTTATCGTATCCGCAAGGATTGTGCGATATTTTGATGCTTGTCGTTCAATAGTCGAGAAGTTTTAAGTTAAGGGGTTTCAAATTGTTCTTGGTTTTGTTTAACATAAATTTGTAGCAAAGAGTAAATTAGAGCAAAGATGTTATAAGTTTTAGAAAGGCATGTCAAGATTAGATTTCGCTAATCCTTTTCATACATATCCGATTAATCAAGCATATGAACTTAGTTCTGACCAATACAATCACGTATCCTCTCGAATAAGTTTATGTCTAAAGCAAATTCGTGAGTGTCGTTGTTTTGACTATTAGATGATGTATCACGCTAACAATCGAAACAACAACCGTTAAGATCAACACAAAGCGAATAATAAATCCCGAATATATGTCTAGAGTTTTGTTTTTAAGAGATGAAGAGATTAGGTCATGATGTGGAAAATATATGTCTAGAGTGATTCAAACCACAAATATACCATTAAAAGCAAATAACTTCATCATATATTGATCATCAACCTTGTTCATATACAAAAGATCAAAAGAAATACATACAAGTAAGATTAACTACCTCTAATCTTGACACAAAAGTGTTTAGCTACCCATCACCATGGTAGCTTGAGCAACAAGAAAGAAAAGAATCTTTGATTGCATCAAAATCGAAGAATCGAAGGTTGATGCTCCAAAGATTAAAATCTCACTTCTCCTTGAAAATCGAAGGTTTTTAGACCTAGAAACCCTTTTTTTCTCTTGTGGAATGCTAAAAAGTGTAAAGTGAAGAGTTGTTGGAAAATATCTCCAAGGGAAGATATTTATATGAAGTGCTAGAAGTGCAGTAAGTGGCACCACGCTTAGCGCCATCAGGAGCGCGCTAAGCGCGATCAGGAAAAACAGAGTGATTTGCCCAAAAAGCGCGATGAGCGCGTTGTCATCCCGCTGAGCGCGGTCTGGGGCTTTGGCTACTGTAAGTGAAATAAAATTCACGCTGAGAGCGCGCTGAAATTCCCGCTCAGCACGGTCTGGAGAGTTAGCTACTGTAAGTTGGATGAAAAACGCGCTGGGAGCGCGCTGAAAAACCCGCTGAGCGCGCTATGCCGACACGAACTCTCCGAAAATTCTTTTTCATGCCTTCAATCCTTCACCGATTGATCCTAACATCCAATATAAGTCAAAAACACCTGTAAAAGAGCATCAAAATGATCATAATATACCATATGTACAATAAAATCGGAAAGTAGCATAAATATACTAAAACTAATAGGTATTCTACTAATATTAACAAAGAAACTAATTGAAAGGGCCTTAAAATATAGTTAAAAGTATGCACAAATTGGACCTTAATAATGCTCCACAAACGAGATCCCATACTCTCTTCATAGAGTCAAGACATGTTTCTTGCATGATTTACAACTAGTTTTAGGTACCCAATCTTCATTGGGTCCTTAGAGATTAGTAAAACTTTGGTTGCATCTAAGCATCCATTGAAAGGCACCATTAGGAACAAAAAGTTTCCTAAATTTGCACTTAGCAATGGTGTGACCCTTTTTGCAGCAATAGTGACAATACAGGTTAAGAGAAGATAGTCTTTTGCTATTTGGTTCCTTTTTAACGTAACTATACCTTCTATAAGGATTATAAGATGGTAAGTCATATTTGGAAGTATCTATATTAAAAGTAATCTTAGGTTGCAAAGCCTTATCTAATTTAGCTTTGAGAGCCCTTGACTCTTTTTTCCAAATGTGACAAGTTTCACAACCAAACCACAAAGATTTAGGATCCTCATCTTGATCCTTTAGAATATCTAACATAGATTTCCTTAGTGCTTCCATATTCTTTTCATTTTCTGAAATCTTAGCTTCTAAATGCAAAATAATTTGTTTATTTGAAGCTAATCTTTTGAAAGCATCTATGGATTGTCTTTTTAGATTTTTAAAAGATTCTTGAAGTTGAGAAAAGGATAAATCATGAGAAGCTTGAAGTGTAGAGTTACTTACAAAATTTTTCTTTCCTTTGTTTGCCATATAGAAAATCTTGGTCGATTCATCACTTGAAGTAGAGCTATCATCACTTGATGAATCACTTTCGCTCTCTCAAGCGGCATAAGCTCTTCTAGATTTTCTAGACGATTTTTGACGGCCCCTTTCCTTTTCTTTCTTGATTTTAGGACACTCCGGCTTGAAATGATTAGGTTTACCACAGTTGTAACAAGTACTTCGAGACTTCCCCTTTTTGTTCTCATCTTCTTTTAAGGAACTTGATAACCTTCTTGATTTGTCATGGTATTTGTCAGGATATTTGTTTCCAAGTTTCAACATGTATTTGTTGACTCTCTTTATAAACAGTCCCATATCTTCTTGTCATATTCGTTGTCATCTTTAGATTCACAATCCCTTTGCTCATCTTGAGAATGCCTTGAACTAGAAGTATTTAGAGCTATGGAATTTTTCCCTTCTTCTTTGTCTTTTCCTTTCTCTTTCTTCACTTTCTTTTCCTATTCTTTTTGGTATTTTGCTAAGCAATTGAGCTCTTGCTCATGCTCTTCCAACTTACCAAACAAAGCCATGAGATTATGCGACTTAAGATCACTTTCCTCCCTGATGGCGGTGACTTTGGGCTTCCATTCCTTACTTAAACACCTCAACACTTTGTTAGTAGCAAGTTCATTGGAAACATGATTACCTAGTGCATTTAATCGATTTATGAGATGTGTGAACCATTTTCGCATATCCGTAATGGTTTCACCATGCTCAATACGAAACAGATTAAACTCTTGATTTAATGTGTTGATCCTATCTTTTTTGACATCATTAGTACCCTCATGGGTAATCTCTAATGCGTCCCGCATAGCTTTGGCGGTCTCACAATGAGAAATATGATATAACTCATCAATACCCAAAGCAGATGTGAGAATGTTTTTCGTTTTCCAATCATGTGACCATAATTCCCAATCATTGGCATCCCATTGTGCTTCTGGTTTAGGTACGGTAACACCCTCCACCTTTGTCAACGGAGTTGACATGAATACGCATAAGAGCTTTCTTATAGCCATAATTTTCGCCGGTGAAAATGGTGCTCAATTCTACGTTTCCTTAGGTTTGGTAGCCATTCTTCTAAAGAGTAAATCTCAAGCACGGAATTAACCGGGGCTCTTGATACCACATGTTAGACGATAGGCTTCGATCTAGAGTGGGGTGAATAGATCACAAATTTAAAACCAAAACTTTTGGCAAAAATTTGTTTTCAAAAATGTATGGCACAGCGGAAATAACCCGAATCGAATCGTCTAACTGAACCTACTATCGAAAAGCTCGAATATGCATAATCAAAATCGATAGAATCATAATTAACACAAATTGTTCAATAACATTTAATTCACTGATCAATCAAATGCAAAGCTATTTGTAAAGATTATTTCCAATGAAAACAAAGCGATAAAAATACTCAAAGACAATGTATCAAACACTTTGTGTGCGATCGATCACATTTGGAAATTCAATTTGATTTGTTGATATTAAAAGTCAATCACAATCAAGGTGATTATGGTTATATCAACAACAACACTTTAAAAGATAGTTGAAAATAATTTCCAATTAAATTAATCGAAATAGCAACAATATCAATAATTTCTAAGAACAATAATTAAAGAAATAGAGAAATAAAGAGAGAGAGAGAGAGAGAGAGAGAGAGAGAGAGAGTGTGTGAGAGAGAGAGAGAGATACACACACACACAAAGATTTGTTTAAGCAGTTCCCTAATCGGCCTCGCTATGGGTATGTCTGCCCTCAATCCGAAATCGAATTGAGACACTTGCATTTAACCTTATCTTTGCAAAAATGTTTATACAAGAGGTGAAGAACTCTAACCCCACAAACCCTATGGTTTGTTGTTGATTCAACCACCTCTAAACCCTTGATCAATGCTTGATCAAGTCACTAACAGTGCAGCTACAATCAACCGAATATCCCAAGCACGCACTTGTTGAACCCATGATTCCCGAACACGATTCACCGTCTCACGCTACTCCCTTGCAAGGAAACCACCTTGTTCCAAGGCCTTCACTCGGTTGAATCCATGTTGATGTGATCTTGTCAAAAACCTTTAAATTCCAATGATCTTGAAGGAAAATCCCACCTTGGTTTTCTTATTTGAAACACACAAAGATCCCAACCCAATATTCTCGGTTACACCAACCTAATTGGGCTTTATCAACCCTAATCTAGATGGCCACCCAATCGAAAAATGATTATGTGTAGTTCAATTGTGTGTATGCATAGAAGAAAGGTTGAACATAATGGGAATGCTTTGTAATCTAGTTTTGTTTAGGTAATTCACTAGTACCTTGCTAGAAAAAGGTTTATGTATGAGTGTGTGTGTGTGTGTGTGTGTGTGTATGTGTCTGTGTCTGTGTGTGTATGTGTGTGTGTCTGTGTCTGTGTGTGTCTGTGTCTGTGTGTGTGTGTGTGTGTGTGTGTGTGTGGAAATAGGAAAAGAGGATGCAAGAAAAATAGAATGCAAAATAAAATTTTAAGTTTTGGAAGGTTATAGGTCGGCCAATGAAAGCAATAGGTCGGTCTGTCAAAGTGTTCAGGTCGACCTGAGTGAGGCGACCTGTGGGCAGAGCCTATAGGATTTAATATTGGAGCATGGGAGCCAACTTGTAATTCTATGAGTCGGCCTGTACTGAAGCAAAATCTTCTCTAGGTTGGCCTGAGCTTGTATAGGTCGGCCTATGTGACTGTGTTTACACATATAACTTGGTTTTTGATGCGTATGGCATGTTTAAAGCTTTTAAATCCTTTTCAAAGACATTTGTATGCATCCTAAGGCTAAAATGATCAATGCACATCTAAACTTAGGTTGACCCCATCCAATATACAAAAACGCTAAGTCATACTCCTAGTTTTGACATCATTCAAAACATGACTAAGTTGAAGAATGCACTCACATGAAGGCCAAGGTTTAAGGAGACGCATTTTTTCTTTAACATTTATGAAACTCTCTAATTCTAAGAGATCCCTGTAAATGTTATAAGAGTACCACCAATCATCAGAAAAAAGATGAAGGCAAGAATATGGAATTTCAAGGATTTCACAAATTAAATGATGTAGTCGGAGAGATTGCGATACCTATGATTTTGGCTTTGAGTATTTTGTCAGAGGGATCAATTTCTATGGCAACATAAAATCTATGAACCAATTTTGGGTAAGTTTTCTTATCCAGTGTAATAATTTTTTACCATCCTTGGGCGAACACGAGTTCTTCAATTTTGTATCCTCTTTCAATGAAAATTTTGAAGTGGACAGGTTTTTCATATGCTACTCTTGAGCTGCACCATTTTTTATTGAAAGATTCAATAGCATCGATGCCTGAGAGAATATAGTTTTCTGTGAGATCGGATGGAGAGTCAACGGTGGGGTAAGATTCCATTTCAGAATCACCAGAGTTTGGTGAAGGAGGTGGATGTAGTGGTTTTGGGATTCAAAGTCTACTTGATCTTCGAGAATCTGAGACAAAAGTGTGTTCAACAACGGTTTGTTTTGGGCGTGTCTTTGTCGATTTAGGTTTATTAGTTAGTGGTGTTTTAGATTACTCGCGTTTAGAGGATTTTGGAGATGGGTGAAGTTTTGTAATGGGATGATAATCATACTTCAAGAGCTGAAGGTTTTGAGGAGGAGATGACATGGTTAGAAGAAGAAGGATATATGAGATTTTGAGGGATAAAGTGTTTTAAGAGAAGAAGAAAAAAATCATTTTATTTATAGAGATGAAGAGGAAGATGAAGTGATAAAGTGGAAAAATAAAAAGTAACGAGAGAAAGGAAAGAGTGGAGGTCATCATAGACTTCTTGAATGGATATCTTTTGTTTGGATTTTTTATTTGAGGGCATTCAGTTTTGAAATGCCCTATTTTTTTGCATCTATAACAAGTAATCTTGCTTTTGTCTACTTCAGTTCTCTAAGGATCTCTTCTATTTTGAAATGGTTTTCTATTATGATTTCTTCTGAACACCATCTATTGGATCCTTTGAGAAATTAATGTTAGATCATCCTCATCCTCGGAAAGAGGCTATGTTAGCACCTCATCTTTTCGTTCATTGTTTTGTGAGGAGTTGGTTTCTTTCGAGCATATGTATTTTGAGATGATTTGAGAGCAATCATCTTCCCTTCTTTTGAGGTTTGTCCACTATGATTAGACCTTCATGAGCACGAAGTGATCCAATGAACTCTTCCACCTGTAATTCTGTCAAGTTCTTTGCTTGTGTGGTGACATTGGCCATTGGTCTCCAAATTTTTGGAAGGCTTCTCAAAATTCTCCTCACTCTTTCATGAGTTATCTTGGCCTTTACAAGGGATCTAAGATCGTTTACAATGATATTTAGCCTTGCAAACATTTCATCTATTGTCTCATCTTCCTACATCTCAAAAGTTTTGAAATTCCTTACTCCCATGTCAGTTATTTCTTATTTGACGTGGCTTGTTCCTTCATGAAGAATCTTGAGTGTGTCCTAGATTTATTTTGCAATATTGCATGCTTCTATTATATCATATTCTTCCCTGCTTAAAGCACAAGATAAAATGAAGTGAGCATTAGAGTTTAGAAGTACCTTATCAGTTTCATCGTTGTTCCAGTTTGCTTGTAGTTTGGGGACTGTTGTAGATGTTTCTATTGGAGTATCCATTGGTACAAAGTTTCTAGTTTTAACAAATGACTACATATTGATATCTTGAGCAGGGCCGGCCCTGTGCAAGTGTAGCAAACGCTATCGCACAGGCCCCAAATTTTAGAGGGTCTCACATTTTAAAAGTTCTAATTTTTTTTCATAAATATTAATAAAATAAATAAAATAGTATAATAAAAACTCAATAAATAAATAAAAATGATATGATAAAAACTCAATATATAAAAAAAAATGAGATTGATCAAAACTTAAAATAATTATAACTAAATTTATTTTTAATTAATACATAATTGTATTTTTGTATCTTTTTTACTTATTAAAATACTTTTTTTAAAAAAATTTAGGTCCATTTTTAAAATTAGAACGGGGCCTCCGAGATGATTGGGTCGGCCCTGATCTTGAGATAAAGAACAATTCATTTTCCCTTTGTAATAATAGTAGTCTGGGTCATTGAAAAAGGGGGTCTATAGGACAATCCTCCTTCATCTATAAAGTTGGTTTGATCATACATTTATTTGTAGGATTTTTCTACTTTAACACGGTTAAGTGTTTCCCTTTTAAAGTTCAAATTCTGGAGCTCAGGATACCAATGAAATTAACTTAATATGTCGCTAGAATGGGGTTGAATAGTGACCCATTAAATTTTGTTTTAGCTTGATATATCCCTCAATTATGTAAAGATATTTAAGTTTATATTTATGAAGTATAGCGAAGGTGTGTGAAGTAGTGATAAATCAAGTTAACAAAAGTAAAGACTAATAAAACACAATGATTTATCATTGTTCACCAAAATGCGGGTTAGTACAATCCCCACAGTATGTGAGAATTTAGTAATCTTCAAAATAACCCAATCACACTATTTTTGTTTTATGTATTCTTTTAACCTCGTCATGATTGTTGGAACTAGGGTTCAAGAAGATGGGATTTGTAAAGAAGAAGAAGAAAACGAGAGAGAGAGAGAGAGAGAGAGGAGAGAGGAGAGAGAGAGAAAACTATGTTGCAAAAATTGTTAAAATGTATTAACTGTATCAAGCTGTGTTGTAAAAATTACAAACTAGGAACCCTTTATATAAGCCATCACGGCCCAGGCCCAAACTACATTTCGGACACAACTCTTTATCAGCTATATTCGACTCTGTCGAATACAGCTGACTTACAATGTATTACAACTATTCGACTAACATACACTACTTCGACAAACCTATAAGCCTTCGACTTCGACACAACACTGAATTACAATTTCAACACACCCCCTAATTCATGTTGTCGAGACTTCTCATCCTGATGCTTCTCTTCAATTCGTCGAATCTGACTCTTCCCAGAGGTTTGGTGAGTATTATCAGCTAGTTGAACTTCTGTCTTGCAATACTCCAGTTCCAGCTTCCCTTTGTTGACTTGATCTCTCAGGAAATGATACCTCCTCTCAATGTGTGTGCTTCGACCATGGCTAATTGGGTGATTCGCCAGGGTTGATAGCTGACTTGTTGTCTATAACAACTTACTTTCTTCGATTCCATGATCTTGAGTTCTTCAAGCAACATTTCGATCCATGTTGCCTGGCACGCAGCATATGATATGCAGCTACATATTCAGCTTCACATGAGGACAAAGCCACAGTGCTTTATTTTCTTGAGCTCCAAGATATTGGGGCTCCTTCGATCATGAAGATGTAGCCTGCAGTACTCTTCCTTCGTCTTGATCTCCGCCGAAATCAGAATCAGTGAACCCATAGACTTCTGCCTTTGTATTATCCTTCGACTTCCTTGGCATCAACACACCATGATCAATCATTTCCCTTTATGTATCTCAGCACCCGTCTTCACAGCAATGAGATGACATTCTTGGGGGTTTCTCCACAAATCGACTTAACACTCCAACACTTTGACATATATCAGGTCTAGTGTTGCACAAATATCTCAAGGAACCAATGATTTGTTTGTACAGAGTTGCACTTACAAACTCATCATTAGTTTCTTCTTCAACTTTGCGCCAGTTTCTAATGGTGTGGTTGCTGGATTACAGTTGTCTCATCTTGAATCTTTTCAAGATATCTTGAGCATACTTCTTCTGGTGCAGAAATATTCCTTCACCTGTGTCCCTTAAATTCCATCCCTAAGAAATATGACAACTTCCCTAGGTCGGACATTTCAACTCCTGCATTAGCTTCGACTTGACTTTCTTTATCTCAGCTTCGTCTGCTCCTGTGATTAGCAAATCATCGACATAGAGACCATAGAATGATTCGACTGACACCGTCAACATCATTCACATACACTCCATGTTCAGAGACACATTTTGTGAAACCTGCTTCATTCAAAAAACTATCTATTCGTTTATTCCAAGCTCTAGGAGCTTATTTCAAACCATAGAGAGCCTTCCTTAAGCTGTACACCTTTGATCTCCTGCCCCTTGATTGTCGAATCCTGGCGGGTTGAGTAACATAGACCTCTTTTTCTAATGGTCCATTCAGAAATGCTGACTTTACATCCAACTGATGTATCTTCCACCCTCGATAAGCAGCTGTTGCCACAACAATTCTGATTGTCTCCAACCTTGCAACAGGTGCAATAAACCTCATCGAAGTCAATGCCCTGTTTCTGCAGAAAACCTCTAGCCACTAATCTTGCCTTATACTTGGCAATCTCACCATTTGGTCTTCGTTTCAACTTTATAAACCCATTTTACATCAATTGGCTTCTTGTTGGATCTTTCGACAAGCTCCCAGGTCTTGTTCTTCTCAATAGCTTTGAGTTCTTCTTCATAGCTTCACACCACTTTGAATCACTCATGGCTTGATCTAAATCAATTGGTTCTGCTTCAGCCATCATCATGGCTTCTTCGATTAAGTCATCATCTGCATCAACTGCTTGGTCCTAGAAATCTCTCATATCCAGATAGTCTTGTCGACTCAGTTCTTGTTCTATTCGATCTTCTTGTATTCTGCTCAGGTTGGTCTTTATTTCGACTGGTTGAAGCTTTATCCCGTTCACCTCGACTGGTTGAAGCCTCATTCTGTTGATCTTCTTCAAACACAGTTGTGAACTGTATCTGACTCCTGTCGAACTAAAGTTTGACTCCAGTCCCATTTGCTTTCATCCACAAGAACATCTCGACTGATCACTAGTTTATCATCGTTTGGTGAATACAGTTTGTATGCACCAGTCGAATGATAACCTATTAACACCATAGCTTGACTTCGATCATCCAGTTTTGTTCTCAATTGTTCAGGTACATGCCTGAAGCATATTGATCCAAAAACTCTAAGATGACTAACATTTGGTTTCTCACCTGTCCAAGCTTCATAAGGATTCTTCTCGACTAGCTTCTTCGTTGGACATCTATTCAGAATGTATACTGCTGTCGAAGCTGCTTCAGCCCAAAATCTCTTTGGTACCTCTTTAGCCTTCAACATACTTCTCGTCATATTCAGTATACTTTTATTCTTCCTCTCAGCTATGCCATTATGTTGAGGTGTATAGGGTGCAATAACCTCATGCTCTATACCTTCCTCTTCACAGAATCTGGCAAACTCTCGAGAGACATATTCGCCACCACCATCAGTTCTCAGTTTCTTTAGCTTGCAGCCACTTTGCTTTTCGACAAGCAACTTAAACTTCTTGAACTTTGTGAATACTTCATTCTTACTTTCAATCATATAAATCCACATATATCTGGTGAATTCATCAATGAAAGTTAAGAAGTAAAGCTTGCCACTATTTGACCTAACTTCAAAAGGTCCACACACATCAGAATGAACTAGCTTCAGTTTTTGCCTTGATCTCATGGGCAAGTCATGCTTGAATGCTTTTCTGGCCTGCTTTGCTTTGCAGCATTCTTCACATACCTGCTTTGGTTCCTTCAACTGCGGTAAACCAAACACCATTCTTTTCTGGTTGAGCATGCCTAAACTTCTGAAGTTTAGATGTCCATACCTGTGGTGCCATAGCCAATTCTTGTCTTCTTCAGTCATTGAAGCAAGACACTTATGATCTGATGTGTTGAGTTCAACTTTGAAGGTTTTGTTTTCTGCCATAGGTGCTTTCATTATCAACTTCCCATCAGCCCTATGTACCTTCATGTGATTCTTCTCTAACTTCATATTGAAGCCTTTTGCAAGTAATTGACCTACACTTATCAAGTTACTTGTCATTGCTGGTACATACAATACATCAGTGATAGTTGCTCTTCGACCATCCTTTCTGACAATCGAAATGTCTCATTTACCACCTGATTTGATGTGCCTGCCATCTGCGAACTTTATAACCTTTTCGACTGATTCATCTAAGTTGGTAAACCAGTTTTTATTGCCAGTCATGTGATTGCTGCATCCTGAATCTAGATACCACATGCTAGTTCGCTCAGTGTTCGACTGAGTGTTGACCATCAGCAACACATCATCAGAATTACTATCTCTAGCTCGTGCATATTGGGCTTCATCACTATCTTTTGCTTTTGCCTTCTTTCTTCTTCGACAATCTCGAGCATAGTGACCAAAACCTTGACAGTTGTAACATTGCACGTCCTTCATGTCTTTCTTAGTCGAATCAGTCTTCTTGCTTGACTTCTCATCATTAGCAACATTCTTTGACTGCTTCAATTTCTCTTTTCCAGATTTCTTGGTGAATCTTGATTGCAGCGCCTTTTCAGTCACCTTCTCTCTTTCTGAGTTCCTCTGCTTCAATCTCATCTCATGAGCCTCTAAAGAAGCTTGAAGTTCTTCTAACTTCATCTCAGAAAGATTCTTGGACTCTTCTATTGTTACTACAAAGTAATCAAAATCTGCTATTAAAGATCTTAATACCTTCTCAATCTTCTGCAGATCAGTAAGTGATTCACCACATGCCTTCATCTGGTTCGTTAACATCACGATTCTTGAGAAGTATACCGAAACTGATTCATCTTCTTTCATCTGAATCATCTCGTATTGCTTCCTCAAGGTCTGCAACTTCACCTTTTTCAATTTCTCATCTCCACCATACAAGCTCTTTAACTTTTCCCAAGCTGCTTTTGCCGATTCTTCTTCAATAATCTTTTCAAACACGTTTGGATCCACACACTGGTGAATCAAGAACAATGCTTTGCCATCTTTCTTTCTTTGATCTTTGTGCACAGCTTTCTGCGCCTCATCTGCATCTGCCCCCAATTCCGATACTCCATCATTGACGATTTCAACAACATCTTGAAATCTGAAAATGACCTTCATCTGCGCCACCCACCATTGATAGTTCTCACCTTTGAAAACCGGTAGATTCGTTGGAAATTGTGTGGACGTTGTTGTTCCGTTTGCCATTAGAATCTCTCTGAATCGCAACCGGGCTCTGTAATACCAATTTGTTGGAACTAGGGTTCAAGAAAGATGGGATTTGTAAAGAAGAAGAAGAAAACGAGAGAGAGAGAGAGAGAAAACTATGTTGCAAAAATTGTTAAAATGTATTAACTGTATCAAGCTGTGTTGTAAAAATTACAAACTAGGAAACCCTTTATATAAGCCATCACGGCCCAGGCCCAAACTACATTTCGACACAACTCTTTATCAGCTATATTCGACTCTGTCGAATACAGCTGACTTACAATGTATTACAACTATTCGACTAACATACACTACTTCGACCAAACCTATAAGCCTTCGACTTCGACACAACACTGAATTACAATTTCAACAATGATTACACTTTTGAATATTTCAGCTTTCAGAAATTTTTTACAATTTTTTACAAGTTGTTTATATCGCTTGAGGGTATTCGAGTATGAGAGTGATTTTTGTATACAAAGAGAAATTATAACAGCACCATATGGTATATGGTAGTGAGAGGTTTGGCAACAATTCTTTGAAGAGAGAGAGAGAGAGAGAGAGAGAGAGAGAGAGAGAGAGAGAGAGAGAGAGAGAGAGAGGAGAGGAGAGAGAGAGAGAGAGAGAGAGAGAGAGAGAGAGAGAGAGAGAGAGAGAGAGAGAGAGAGAGAGAGAGAGAGAGAGAGAGAAGAGAGAGATTTTTTATATTTGGATATTCTTTTGGTTTGATTTTTTTTAGAAAAGGGAATGACTCTCTTCTTATAGCAGGAGTAAAAGAGTGATTGTTGGTGCCTCTAAAACTTTTTTCCATGGTTTTCATTTTATATTACAAAACTGCCATGAGATGATTTTGGATCCTTGCAAGATGATTTTTTGTCTTGGAACTTGTTCTTTCTTCATAAAAAACTTGATCTCTTATTTTTAGCTTTAGTAGTGTCATGTCTTTTCATGTAAGTTGTTTTAAAACGCATGTATCCTTTAAATAGTTGAATCTGGTTTTCTGTATCCTTGCTTTGTGACTTATGAGTCCTCACGAGTGCTTTTGCTTGTTGAGTTAGAACCATGCTTTGTAAAAATGGACCATGTGTCTTTATTGAATCTTGAGATCCTGTCTTGACTTAAAACATACTTGCACATGATATTAGATGGAATTTCTAATATGGTTAGTCATCTTCAAAATAATTTAGAGTATGTTTCAACATCATGATCCTATGGTCAACTCAATGCTACAATTCAATGCATTAATCCTATGTTAGAAGATCAAGTTGTCATCATCTAGTGACCATTAGTGAAGATTCTAGAATTTTACTCTCTAAAAAATTAATTTGATGATTTTCCTCTCAATGTAAAGAATTCAAATTTAAGAGACAACTAAGCATTAGTATATAAGGTATAAAAGGTTAAAAATGTGCGTGAAAATAGACCATAGGTTAGTATTGGACAATTCGTGTTGTGGATATAAGGTCTTGAAAAACTTTAAAGCATATATATATATATATATATATATCTTAATTTCTCCTTGTCTTATTCACATTACTAAAGAACACTTTTAATATTTGAACAAACTTTTGAGAATCAACTTGAAAAAAAATAATTTTCAAAGAAAGAACATCTAAAGAAGAGACTCTACTCAAAGAAAGAGAAGAAGAAATCATCAAGTATTTTCGTTGTACCCTTACTTTATGTTGTAAGATTAAACACTTGTATGTGTGCTTAAATTTATTTACATCCTCTTTTGAGTAATATTTGTAAACACCCAAACAAATATATGTTTATTTGATTGTATTGCCTCAAAAGGCTAAGTTGTAGTCAAAATATTTGAGAGGACAAAGAGATCCAGTTGGATCAAATTTGTGTATGAAAAATCTAATATA
Organism: Lathyrus tuberosus; assembly: GCA_022829125.1. Classification (NCBI taxonomy): domain Eukaryota; kingdom Viridiplantae; phylum Streptophyta; class Magnoliopsida; order Fabales; family Fabaceae; genus Lathyrus; species Lathyrus tuberosus. Next base: position 8,808,254 of record JALAZF010000103.1, read on the forward strand.
TAGAGTAGGTAGACCAAGAGATATTTTAATGAAATTGTTATGAGTTAGATTACAGTGAAATCTCTTAAGTGTGATAGGGTTGGGCACATCTTCAAGTTAAATTATGAGATAAACCATAATAAGTTCCTTGTATCAATTTTTGTTTCCTTAACTCTATACATTCAACAAGAAAATCAATGTTCCATTACCTCCCTTGATGGGAGTTTTGATAATCATAATAACCATTGGACCAAACAACCCCTTGTTTTTTTTCAAAATTAATACATCGGGCTTTTACATATGTGAACACTCTCGCAACGATATTATTAGAAATCACAATGGTGTGAAGGGTTTTTTTTGCAAACGCATAGCACCTCTTGGGAATTGCTTTTCCCACCTTAAGCATTGCTCCACCATCCTATTGAAAAATCAAAACTACCTCTAAAATCCATAAATGCATTTTTGGATGCATCCTATTCACATTTGGTTTTTGAGTCATACCCTTAGACGATGTCAAAAAAAAAATACGGAAATGCATCGTTGTATAACATGCTGAGATACATCTCCGGATGCGTTTTTAATCAAAAATGAGTCAGACCCTTTTCTTCCCCATTTTTCTTTTACTCTCTCAACTCACAAACTCTCCAAACTCTCAAAATCTCTCAACTCTCAAACTCTCTCAACTCACAAACTCTCAAACTCATTCAACTCACTTTCAGGTTTCTACCACCAACATCCAATTGATCAAAGGGCTCAACATTAAACTCACATTTGGTAAGTTTTTTATTTCTCTATAATTTTTTTTATTTCTATATACATTTGTAGAAATTGAGCATTAGGTTATGCAATAGGTAGTTTAGATATGTTATTTAAATGAGCAATGTGTTTGATAAGTAGTTTAAATGATCAATTTATTTTTTTCGGATGTTGGATTCAACTGTATTTCTTCCATTTTTTCGTTTTTCTCAAAGTTGCTGAACATTGCGGAAATGCATCTCCAGATCTTTTCCAACGTTTAGATTTCCAGAATCCTGAAATGCATCTCTGAATTTTATATGTTTGTATTGTTTTGCTTCATTTCGTTATGTTTCATCTGTATAATGCTTTTGTGATTTAATTATAGGCATTATGGCTAATATCAAAGATAGATTGAGGCACGACAGAGTTGTGCAATATGCATCGATTTGGAGGGAAAGAGCTTGATCATCGCAGGCATTGGTCGATTCTAGTTCGGATGATGCGGAGGCGTCAACTTCTGGGACTCATGAATTTCCACATTCGTCTTCCCATATGAGGCATGTGTCACCTACCGATGCCCTAGAAATCCCACCAGTGCATTTTGAGGCACCCCGTGGATTTATAGGAGGCTCGTCCGACTTATTGATGTTGCCTCTATATCTAGAACCTGTTGTCAGACATGTGTGGGACGAATATGTAATATTCAATTGTATTCATTATTTGAAACACGTTTTTTATAATATTCGAAGTTTATAACAATGATTTATTTTTCTGCAAAACCGTGATGCTTTAAAATGCATCAACCATGGTGAAAATTTGTGGGTCTGTCGTAGCCTGATGAGCAGTGGTTTCAGGATGTGATGCAGCTATTTGGGCTATGAGACTTGTACAAGAATGGTTATATTACAAATAACCATGGTATGCTGTTCGCATTTGTAGAGAGATAGCACTCTAATACGTCATTTTCTCATCTTCCACATGGTGAGATGTCCATCACATTGGACGATGTTTCATGCCTGTTTCATCTTCCGGTTAGAAAGAGATTGTTATACCGCAGTAGTATTATCATAGATGAGGAAGTGGAGAAAATGGTGACCTATCTGGGAGCTTACCCAAGGGATGTCCTGTAGAAGATAGAAGCCACTTGAGGGTGTCATGCTGGATTTTGATTCTTGGAGATCTTGTATACGTAACAGTTGCATGCGGCAGAGTAGGCCGCTAGTGATGATTAGCAGGTTATATAGCATAGAGTATATGCATTGAGATCATACATGATGTACTTGGTTAGCACGTCCATTTTTATGGACAAGAGTTCCACTTATGTAGATGTGGTTTACCTGTGATACTTCGCTGACCTGGAGTTGGTTCACGAGTACAAATAGGAGGAAACATGTTTGGTCTACCTGTACTTCAAGTTAGATTAAGGTTGTATGTTGAAGACAAAACTAATGACAACTAGTTTCACGTTGTTGATGGTAATATATTTGCATGTTTTCGTTTTTGTGTATCATTTTCATAACACTTGTGCTACGTCATTACTAATAATTCATATGTACCGTTTTCAGTCTTGGATCCTCCATCACTTCCCACGCATATATACCATGTGCTTCTGCATTCGCTTCGCTCATAGGAATCAGACAACGGAGCCCTTTAGAATGTATTTTGATCGCTTGGTAGCAAAAGATATATACTTCCAAGTGCACACCAATCACCCTCAGACGTGCCACTTGGACGACATAGCATTCTACTCTAGATGGTTGTTTTGCAGGTCACGTCTCATGTATCCACATATGCCTAACCACGTCATGCGGCAGTTCGACTACATGCAGTTTGTTCCTAGAGACCCTTCCAATTTTTCTCCTCTCGCTATGGCACGCGGAGATGTGGATGTCATGTATAATGATTACCTTATTCATCTAGTACCGGGTGAGACATGTGGTACCCTAGCTCCTAGCGACTGGAGCATTGCATACGACTTAGTGGTATTTTAGGATGTCACGTTCTTATATTACACTGGATACTCCGAGTGATCCACCTAGCCCATTTCATCAAGAGATATTGGGGAGGAGTAGGTAAGAACATATCATGTTGTTGATGTGTTGCCTAGATGACGACGTATCATGGATATTGTGGAGGCGGATATAGACGGAGGAGTCTTTCAGAAAGACTCTAAGGCGAGGGTCATTGTAGATGCCATCCTTGACGTCACTATGGATTCCGGATCTATTCGTTTATATATGACATTTTCATATTATTTTATAAGTGTATGGTTTAATTAATAGAAAATTTAATATGATAGTATACCTATAATACATCGTCAATTGCATAAGTGTATCTCTAAAACAAAGTCAAAATTTATTGTCAGAAGTGAATACGAAAATATATCTCTATATTCTGTTTGGATGTATATGGAGATGCATTTCCGAATCAATTTATCTCAAAATGAATGTGTTTTAGATAGAAATGCATGGGGTGCGTATAGAGTGAATCTGAAAATGCATCTCTTGACTAAATTTTAGAAAAAATATGGGATAAGACTCACTTAAAACGTGTTTTAATGTGAAAATCATGCGTCTGAAAATGCATTTTCAATTTCAAAAGGACATTTTTAGAATTCTTTATAGTGATTTTATATCACTTAGAATGGGCTACGCAATTCTCATAATCTTTGAGTTATGGTATATTTACTTTAGTATTCAATTGGCCATAGAATTACAACTAACTCATGTTATCTTAGAAACTGATTCAACCGAGTCGTTATTATGATTCAAAAATGACTTACTCCTACTTTCTCCCTTCAATCTATACTTGTTGGGATTCCAATCAAGTTGTTATTATGATTCAAAATGGACTCACTCCTACTTTCTTCGTTATAATGATTCAAAAATGACTTACTCCTACTTTCTCCCTTCAATCTATACTTGTTGGGATTCCACTCAAGTTGTTATTATGATTCAAAATGGACTCACTCCTACTTTCTTCCTTCAATCTCCACTTGTTGGGATCATTCTCTGTATCCGATTCCAAGATGTTTTACCCAAGTCAACCATACTTATGGTGAAGCTAACTTTGAGAGACTATGATGTTGATTTTTCTCTTTCCGAGTTCGAAGTTATTTCTACTAGCTATGATGTTCCTCTATAATCATATCTTAGTGCTTTGCTTTTAGTGTCTTGTATAAAAGAATAATTATTTATAACTCTCCGACAATAGTTTACTAAGATACCAGAAGAATTAAAGTAATAGATAAAATACATCAAAATTAAATTAAGTATATCCTTCTATAAAAAGGAAGTTTGATTTTGTTTTCACATGAAATTATTCTCTTTTATCTTTGCAATATCAAGAAATAGTTCAAATCCTCAAATCTGCAATGAACATAATTAAGTTGAGTGATGCATGCAACAATAATTGAAGGGTAAAATTGAAATTAATGTTAAATTGAAATTTTAAATCAAATTATTTCATGATACATTTTCTTTACTAGGACTAAACTTGTTTTAGGACAGTGTATGAAGATAAGTAAAACTTGTGCTTGCAAATAGCTCAAAGTTGTTTTCCGTTTCAACATTGCGCAAAGTTCTTTTTTCATACTATGTGTCAATTTTATACTTCATTAAAAAAAAAACCAAGCAAATCTTTTATTGAGCTACATCCAATAGTAAACAAGACCTAACTACGGCAAATTAGTAACTCGCGGTGACACAGCACATGCATTACTAACCACCTTTTCCCTCTACACGATGAATGCGCCAAATAAGACAGGCAAATATCAAAATTTTGGCGTTCTTAATTTAGCACAGCCAAAAACATTTTGCTGTTTTTAACCTCTAACTAACCGAATTTAATAACTGATGAATAAAATACACTACAAAGCTTTTCAATAGAAATTTCATCCTAAAACTATTTAATTTAATTAAAACAAGAGAACTACGTAGACCAAACATGAGAGCACGCTCCATCCTGTCATTATGCAGTCTTCACTTTTCTAGAAGGAGGCCGCCGAAATAAACTGATTAGATCATCAAGACCCTGCCAATCAACAAAACTAAAATTAAACGCACAAACAAACTAGCTATCTGAAGTTTGCAGGTATGTTGTTTGTTAATAAATAAATACCCTAGTAGTGATGACCAAGAAACTGAAGAGCACAATTAAATATGAACCCAACACGAGAAGCAACAGTAAGTCAAATGTGACACTGGCAACCTGTATAACAATAAAACATTTACTTTAGACATGAAAGAAGTACTATTTAATTACGAAGCCAACAGTGAAACACTAAACTGAAAAATAATAAACACAGTTATTTGTCATGAAAGTTTCCTCATAATCAGGAAAATGTTTCTTCGAAAAACAAGGCAAAACAGGTCAGTCAAATAACCAAAAAAACTGTTGCACCCGCATGTATCTGAAAAACACAAACTACAAACAGGGTCAGGACTGAAGATTGTCTAAGCAAAATTCTGTCAAAGATCCCATTATGTTTGATTCAGATGCTCTAAATGGGGAAAGAGAACAAGCAAATGGCTTATCTTTGAATACAACAATAAGGCACAAAGAAAATAACTTCAAATACCTGATATATGTTCAACTTTGCCGAAGTTGAATCATAGAAAGTGAACATCCCATCTAGTATTTCTCTTTGCACATTGACTTCATCTGTATGATCTTCTAATTCCTATAAACATGCAAAATACTTGGGTGAGTATATACTAGAACTAACAGCAAAACAATTGGATATCAAAGAAATTAAAGACTGGGCATTCTCAACTCCAATTCTTTTTTTCTTGAAGCAAAACTTATACTCTCTCCCTCTCTTATCATAAGACCCCTTACAAACTTGGTATTAGGAAAAATGGTTGTAGTAATAAATTTGTAAAAAAGTGTTTACATATACCCCTATAATTATTGCTATATTATGAGAGGAAACAAATGTGTTTTTCCAATATAAATTTAATAGGAATATTTTTGTTAAAAAATCATTAATAAACATGAAAATTTAGAGTTTTACGTAAAAGGTCAACAAATATAGAAAATGAGTCTTATAAATAGGGACAGCAGAGTATTAAGAATGGAATAAAAGGGGTATCCCAATCCACATACAAGAGCAGTCACAACAGATAAGATATACACAACAAAACATAATCAAAACCAAAATAGAGGCATATTCACCCATAATGATTCCTAGAGATGCATTCCATAAGATCCACACTTTATTCATAAAAGAGACAGACAGACAAAAAGTAGATCAACCAAGAATCATTTCCAGGGTGATATGTTCTACTAACTCCAACCCTACTTGAATCTTCATAAACTAGTAAAATAGCATACAGAGTAAATTTGACCTTTTTCTTCAACATAATAGCATGCAAAACATAGCTCGTACCATATAATCCCTTATCAACCCAAAAAAACTACATACATTCTGATGTTGCTGCAAACATTCCCTTAACTGGCCAACCCACAACCATATTCATCCTAATGGACTTTTTTTCATCCTGATGGACTTAATCCTTTACTTGAAACAGATGTAAAATATATGATACAAATTTACACATTCTACTAAAACCTTTTTCAATGCCGGAATAAAAGGATTGTCTTTTGATAAAAATGGTGCTGCAAACATTCCCTTAACTGGCCTATCCACAACCATATTCATCCCAATGGACTTTTGTTCATCCTAATGGACTTGATCCTTTACTTGAAACAATTGTCAAAGATATGATACAAATTTACACATTCTAATAATACCTTTTTCAATGCCGTAATAAAAGGATCGTCTTTTGACAAAAATGGTGCTACTCGAGGTGTTCGCGACAAAACATCTAACCAAGATCTAACATAAGAAGGATTTACAGCCAAGTTACTGTTGTCTGCAAAAATCTGTACGTTATTTCCTTGATGCCCATAAATATGCTTCTGCAAAATAAAGTTCAATCAAAAGAGACTGTTTAAAGAAAGAAATTAGGATTTGCAAGAAAAATATATAAATCTTCTTGAGGCCACATGTCACATCATAAAACACGGCATATCAATACAAACATGTTTTCTGGGTAATTCTTTGAAAAGAGATGACACTTAAGAATGTTGATAGTTTATGTTATTCAACTAATTTATTATCACCTTGGCAAATAAGCCAGGTTGCAATAGCCAAAAACAAAATAGGAATAAATCAAGAAAAGGATAGCCTTCATTAAGGCCTCAATGTAACTGACATAAGCATGTCAATTACAAAAAATATTTTTATGATTAAACACCATCAACCATAAGTATAGCTATGACATTAGCAATAGCATTTCCCATGATTAAATCAAATCAACATCAATATCTAAAATTGCAAGTTGCAACCACCATGGTTGTACTTAAAGAAGGATAGTGAAAGATGATGCAGAAAGAACAAACGAATAGTAAATTCAGCACCATGAGTAGCCCATTCTGTGATGTTTCAACAAATAATAAGTGAAAATTTTGCAAACAAAAGGATCTCATTAACTAATCTTAATACATTATTACTATTAAAGTATAATAAACATCATGCCATAAATGAATCAGTATTAACAATAAGAGTAGGTAGTGCCACACGCTATTACAATCAGCTAAAATTTTGCTTGATTCAAGATTGTCTGTTGGACAAGACAAATTGGCATGGCCATAATCCATCAAAGAGTAGACAATAAAGCTAAATCATTCTGACAGGGCCGCTACTAGTGCTGCCATGTCTGGCAACTAAATGCACACAGTAATTGAAACATGAAGGATGCAGGCCCCACCCATTAAGTAGATAGATCAAAAAAATATCCACCAGGCAATCTCAGATTCAATTTCATACACCCAATGAAAAATACCAATTAAGTACATGCATCAAAAAATATCCACCAAGCAATCTCAGATTCAATTTCATATACCCAATGAAAAATAGTTGTTACTACTGGAGAATAATATACTCACGCCAACTTTAACCAAATTTAGTGAATAATTATTATATTATCCAAACAAAATTACAAGGACATCAAGTTGGATCCCCAATCTATCATTTTTGTGCAACATTTAATCTCTTCTGAGGTAAAACTACTCTTACCGCAAGAGACTCGGCAATTAGTTTCACACTCCTGACAATAGCCGCTTCATTGACAAATTGCCTGCAGAATGAAGCTCTCAGCAAACAGGCATAGAAATTAGAAAATTCTGGTATTTAAGTCCAGAGATGAACCTGCCATCAAGCAAACCACCAGTGCTCTCTAGCAATTCAGGTGCTGTAGATAGTTCAGAGAGGGTGGAAGCCGTAACTCTCAGCCTTGAAAACTGTTCATGCTCCCAAGCTACCTACAGCAGATATCTAGCTTTAATACCCAACTTTAGAAGTAGTAGTTAGACAAATGTCGGAACTACAAGCTTGTTATCAGGAAATATATTTCACTAAAATATGACACGCAAGCTGATATGATTAGAGGAAGGAAATGGCAACCAATAGGCAGCTGTATAATCAATAGTATATCATTAAAAGTAGGTAGAACTACGCCAGAGGTCCTTTAACTTAATTTAAAGTATCAAACATGGCTTTAATCTTTTTTTAGTCCTTTCTCCATGTAAGGTTAGTCCTTCATGTTTAAAAATTTTAACAATGCTGGACCAAACCAAACTTCATTTTTCATCTATGAATACTACCAAAGGTCTTGCTTGACCTCTCTAAATAGGTAAATTATATCCTCAAGTCATCGTGATAACATCTAAATTACATCATGATGACTGTTACAGTATCTAAACCAGAAAAATTAACATGGCGTGTTCTAGTTTTTATGTAAGATTGTGATTTTGTTGTCGCCGGTGAGGGTTTAATTGAGGTGCTGAGTGGTGAAACACTATAGTATATCATTCAATGATCGTGTACTTAAATATGTAACACAAGGGACCTAAGAATGAATATTAATTAAACAATGAAAATTTTTAAAGATAACAAACAAAATTTAAAAGAAAAAGCTATAAAGGACCTGTTTGGAATTTTAAATAAAGTTAAAGGACCCTAATGTAGTTGGGCTTCAAAAATATTTCTTTCAAGAACCATGTCTCAAAGATCTCATGAATTCAGCACAGCGAATAGAAATGAAGAGGATGGTTTGATTTCAGTGCATTAAAATCTGAATAACAAAAGTATAACATAGTTTTGAATTTCTTTGATAAATGTGCAAACCATAGAAGTTTAAGTGTCCAGTTCACAGTAATAAAATGAGTGGGACAGCAATATAATTTTTCTTAAAATACAGCCACGTGAGATTGCATGGAAGCTAAATATAAAATGTCAGAGCTATGCAAGTAAAGTAAAATTGTGAGAGTTTATCACTTACTCGAGAATTTGAAATATTTATTTTCTTATGCTTCAGATTAACTTGGACACCCAACTCTTCTGCAACACTTGAAAAATCCTACACCAATATTTTCCATCAAAAAAGTCAGCAAGTCAAAACTGCAAGTCAATCCATTTATTTTAGTTAAGCCCCCATCACTGGAACAAAGTCACTTACTTCTAGAATTTGCTTAATAAAGGCATTTTCTGGAGGTTTAGATACATGAATCCATAACTCATTTTCCCATGAGCCGATACTATCTAAGCAAATTGCATAGTCAATGCTCTCACGCAGACGTTGATCAAAGCTCTGAAGCCACTGGAAAATGCAAAACTATTAGTTACAAGAATCATAACATAGAGAATGCCGACATGTAACAGACTTGTCAGACAAAAAAATGAACTTTCATATCAGAAATATCACCTTACGGGTTCCGTTGTAGTTGTAAGGCCCACCAGACGTTAGTCCAAAAAGCAGATTGTATTGTCCTCTTGTCTTCGGATTAGAATATAAAAGAGAAAACAATCTAGCTACTTCGAGAAGAGCCACAATGCCACTTCCATTACTATCGCTTCCCACTGATAATGCCTAAATTTACAGATGTTTTAACACAAGCATGAAGGTCATTCGGTATAGTTTTATAGAAATTAAAAAACAACATACCGGAGCAGCCCCAAAGGTGTCATATGATGCCACTATCGCAATGGTAGGTAATTGATGTGAATCACCATCTGTTTTCAGCCCTGCCAACCATCCCTGCAGCCATATAAAAGATATCTATTATTTACACAAGTTATATCCAAAAAAACACAAATTTTAAAACCCTTCTGAATGCAAAGATATTTGTAATACATGTCTTCATCTGTTACATTTTATCAAGCATAAGCTATATATTTTCCAGGTTTATAACATAAGCCATAGCCTTACATTCAACATTAATAGTTAAACTGCAACTTGCACAAGCTATGGAAGATGATAACAATAAAGTAAACAAGAATTTTAGAAAGTATAAAAATGAGCATGCCTGCATAATAATGAATTACTCACTTTCTCAAAAGAGAAAAAAAAAACAAGAGGAAGAAAATAAAATGCCTTTGAGTGACAACTTAGGAATGTTTGATATGTGTTAGACTTGACGAAGTGCCGAATTGAGACTTCACAGTCAAGTAGTTCATTATTCAGTCAGGTTACTGGTACTATAGGTCTACAACATATCAAACATGCCTAAGACTAAGTTGTCACTGAAATGCATTAAGAAAATAAAATTACAACCAAAATACAGGAAAAGAATATATATACCAGATAATCCTATCAAGTATTTCCTGTTTTTGCTCAAGCCTATACAAAGCCTTTGATTCAAAGCTTTAAAGATTTCAAACATAACATCTAATAATTACTGGGGAAAATACAGCAAAACAAAAGAGGGACATACTCTTTCCAATGTTTGACTTGACCATAATGAAATCTATTACACAACTGAAGGTGATTGGTATACACAACCACTAAGATTGTTCTTTATCCTATAGAGATAGGGTTCTCAACATCATGAATTTATGACAAATGTTTATGGCAAGCAATGTTGTCAAACTCGAGATCCTACCTAGGATTGGAAGATGGTAAAAGGATCGTCACACTGACTGTAAGTTGCTACCATTCTACCATTTCTACCTAAAATATAAAATCATATAAATTATACTTGCGAACATAGATGTGTCAGGTGACGGGCAGAGTATGGGGCAAGTAAGGATTGTGTTGTGACAGGCAGAGTATGGGGCAAGTGAGGGTTGTGACAGGCATGGCTTAGAGCAAGTAAGGGATGTGACAGGACATGTGGTTACCAAGGAACAATGCCTCAGCACTGCAGTGTCCTGTCTACTTGAGGGGTTGTGAGATGGGACTGCAAACCAAGTGAAATGTCTCATGTCAGATCCTATTAGGGCACAAACTTAGGTCTCTAACTTTGTTCAAACTTACAAATGAGGGTGTTTCCGCTTATGTGGATTATTGAGTCATGCTCAAACCCAAGGCTCTTCCAATCATACAATAAGTCATCTAACACTCTGGAAACGGAAGCACAAAGGTTGTGGTTGTTCAAACAGAAATCTCATATGGTATCAATATATGCACAGCTTAAAAATTAAAAACAACAAAACAGAAAAAGAAAGTATATTGATGACATAATCATGTGATGCTATTAGTTGTATTATACACATATTAGGATTTGGCTAACGCTAAAAATATGCTTCACAACTTACATTGCATATCCATCTATTTGAAATAACTTTAGTTTGATTTCAAATAAGTTTAAAATAATGTCCAAAAAAATAATTCAAAGCTACAGTTAATCTAAATTAATTTGCACACCCAACAGTATCAACCACGTTGTATTTCTCCAAAAAGAAGGCTGAACAAACACCTGAATATTTGTAATGGGTGGAGATCCAACTTTTTTTGGCTCAGTGGCTGAAACAACAAATTTGTACCTGCAACATTTCAGAAAAGGGGGAAAACACAGAAAGGAAGAAACAAAATCATTGACAAAATCACAAGGAAGTCATAAAAACTCTTAGATCACAATTTAAAAATGAAACTTAACACAACTTAACAAATATAGATTACCAATGGAAGCATTATTCATCGAATTAAACCTACCCGCCAGTAGTTGCAGTGGCAGGCTGACCAGACGCATCATTCTTCTTGATATCCAATAACACAGCGTCAATGTTGTCATCCTCAAAAGCAAAATAAACAGGATACTGCAAAAAGAAAATGCAACATCATAAAAGTTAAATTAAAAAACAAAAATAATAATTATAGAGGTTAACTTATCAATAACATAATAGTAGGAAACATAAAATAAAACAAAGAATTTAATTGGTATACACTGACAGTGTAAAATTATTTTACACTATCAATCAATCACCCTCATGTATTCCGCCACATCATACTATAAATATTAAGTTAATTATATGACATGGCAGATCAATATATTACTATTGGATGACAGTGTAAAAATTTTTTACACTGTCAGTGCACACCAATTAAACTCTAAAACAAAAGGATGTTATGTCACATAATAAAAGCAAAAACAAAACATCATTGGATAAATTGGGGGAAAAAAACAATAAACTATAGAAGAACAATGCAATTCCATAGTATAGAAGTGCCTCTTTCCTTTCTCATATACATCACACTAATAACATCATTAAAACAAACAGCACACTTATATTGGTCTTCAAAAAATTGAGAAACAAATTTCAGAACCTTATTAGGTGCATTTGTTATGAGAAAAAGTTCGAGAATGAGTGATAGTTCACTCCACACTATAAGCTACGTAAAATTAACTGATGAGTCAAGAGCCTAAAACATATGCAAACACATAAAGCTGACTTGAGAAGCATAACATATGCAAACACATAAAGCTGACTTGAGAAGTATATCCATGGTGAAACATATCAAAATTAGGTTCATTAATTATCTGCCAAACTGCCACAATTTATATAAAAAATAAGCAAGCAAATCGTCTAGAGCAAGCGAACAAACAAGGTTGGTAGATCACTACTGCATAAAGAAGCTAGCCAAAGTATTCAGCTATCAACAAAACGGTGGGAAAATTACAAAGCCAGTATTACTCAAACAAATCAATGAAAAAGACCAATATGTTTGCTAATAAAATCAGTAAAGTTTTTGGAGAACACAGGAATAGTCAGTCAAAAAAGTGCATAAATTACTTTAAAGAGTATAACACAACTTAATGACTTAGAATGAAAAATAAAAGTAATTCAAAGTTGATGTAAAGGAATTCAAAGTTAATGAACTAAGCTTTTGCTACCTGGATTCCAGCAAACAATTCATTTAATTTGAAATTCCAAAAGAAAAGTAATTACAAGTTTATAACAATAAGGATAAAGAAGCAGCTTTCTGAAATTTACTCACAGGTAAGCTGGTGTGTATAAGTATTTGTTCAAGCTCAGCCAGCACATTCTTCAGCAGTTTTTTGCTCTCGTCATCACCATTACTTCCCACACCACCTTTGTTCTCAAAATTGAACATCTGGGGCAGCAAAAATATTAAACCCCCCAGAGGCTTGCCGGCAACAATGTACTCTGTCATATCAGTCAAACAAAATTGTAAGAATCTTGTTAACTTAATAAGAATGAAAGAAATCCCATTCTTCAAATAATGATCAATACAAAGTAGTAATGACTATTTTCAAAGTTTGACAAGATACTTTATCTATAACATTAAATGAACCATAACATTCCAACGTGTATTTCTTATACTTCCTTTTTTGGCCCAAACTAAGAAATATTATCCAAATTTATATTTCCATAATCAAACAGAGAAATTGAAAATCAAAATCAACAACTTATTAAAAAAAAAAAAAAGCATTGATCACGGAAACACCGCAATAACACTGTAGCCGTTTCGCAAACACTATTTGTAACTTGCGTAATTCAGTAATTCAAAACAGTTAAGTCTCAGTAAAACAAACCAAAAAAGCAATTACAAAATTAAAAAACGACTAGAGTAATAAGAACCTTGAACAAAGGACATGTTGAGTTCACGAAGAGGAATAAGGAGAACAGTGCGAGAGAGATCGGCGTGAGGAGAGAAGTGGAGAGAAGCGGCGTGGTGATTGAGGCTAGCGAGTCGAGATCCGAAAGGAACACCGGACATGTCGTATTGGATTAGGCGGTAAACGTCAACAACAGTAGCGCCGTCACAGAAGTCGACGCAGGCGACGAGGATGAAGACGAGAGCGATGACGGAGTCGAAAAGCATTTCACGGTTGCGAGGTTTTCGTGCCGCCATGGCCATGGAGTTGAGATCTGATCTGACTAGGGTTTCAGAGTAGTGAAAACGGCGATGCCGATCTACTCTTATAAATAAAATACTAGGAATATTTTGTGATAATGATTGTTAATTTTTCATATTAGTAGAGAACGTAGGTAGAAGATGTGAAGAGAAAGTGAAGCAGATCCAAGAGAGTGAATGGAAGACGAGAGAAACAATGTTAGTTATGCTCAAGTGAGTACTATCTACTCCACTAGTTACTACGAGTGGATTTTTCTCTATTTTCTTTTTCTTGGGAAAGAGGTTTTTTTACAGGAAGGGCTTCAATAACAATTGAGGTTCATTACCTCATTTTTTTTACTTATATAATAATTATTTTAAAAAAATATTTTTAAAAAAATTCTTAATTATTTTTTAGTTTTAGTTAAATACAGATATTTTTAATTAAAATTTATTTAAAATTTTAATATAAATTATTAAATAAGAGCATCTACATCCATCATACCCATTTGAATTTTTTAAATGAGACCCATTTAATTTTTAATATTATTTTACACTTTTCAATTATTTAAACAACTCATTTAGATTTTCTAAATATCCATATAATTCATTAAAAACTTTAAAATAGGTCTCACTAAATTCCATAATAACCCTATAACCTATCTAATCTTAACAATATTTTGAATAAAAAATGAATAAAAAAGACCAAATAAAATTTAAGAAACGTGTTTTAGTATGAGGACGTGCTTTAGTTTAAGAACGTGAAAACTAGTGAAATATCCATCTATTACTGACACAGATTCTTTAAAAAATATGTAGAAACTCTAAAAGAACACCGATAATCATGCTCTAAGATGATATGATATGACATTTTATAAGTGGATAATGAGTAAGTATTAAATTAAATGTCATTGGATGAGAATATGTCATACCAATTGTTGCGGTGAGAATCGGATATCAAGCTATTAATTAACTTGAATCACACATCATTGAAATTCACCACCGAGCTTTGATTTATCCAAAGGAAAGGGTAAATAACGAAAACCCTAATAAGAGAATCTAGGTTCGGGGGTTGGTTGTACCTAGGGAAGGTGTTAGCATCCTAAGTATATGTAGTACTCTACAGGAACCTCTTGTTTGTATTGTGTTATTGTAGACATATATTTTCGACACCATGTTTTGGTAGGCAAAATGATGTTCTTTAACTAAAGAAAATGGCTACAGGTGAAGAAAAAAGAAAACGAAGGTATTCAAAAGAAGTTTTCGACACTTCGACAAAAACAGCGTTTCGACATTTCGACAGAAACATAAGGAAGTTTCGTCAGACAAGGTTTAAGGGACATTTGTTACTTTTCGACAATTCGACAAAGTGAAGAGGCGCAACGCTTCGACAAAAAGGGAAAATTCAAATTCAAGAGTTATAACGTTTGGCAGAAGACGCGTGGAAGCTTCATAAGAAAAGAAGACATGCAGAAGGCCAAGTGTCAAAGATTTAGAATTTTTCCGTTGTTTGGCAGTTATCATATTTGTATATAAATAGGATAGTTGTTGTAGAATTTTAGGGTGTGAAAACTTGTACAAAATTCCTGTAAATACTCAAAGTACCCGTGTGAGAGAAAAGAGTTTGTTATCTGGAAAATGTACGTGTGAACACCATCTTTTAAGTTTATAAAAATTCAAAGTCTTTTATAATTGCCTTTACTTTTCCCAGTCATTTATCCTTTGTCATTTATTTTATGCAAGTTTTACTTTCATTCAACTTATTTTTCGCCAAAAGTTGTTAGTTAGTTCTTTAACCAAACCATTCATACATAAAAGATATAACAAAACAAAACCATTAAAACACCATTCTCCTAAGAGTTAGACAAATTTGCACATGTATCCCAGGATTTGTGTGGTTGGTCCTGCAAGTAACCCAATTTTATAAGAGATTGGTAAACCAGAGGTTGTTCGCCAAAATCAACAGCGAACAAATTGGCACGCCCAGTGGGACCAGTGCAAAATTTTAGAATTTTTTACAGAATAACTCTTAGCCAAATAGTTTCTACTTCATTGTATGATTTTGAGAAGCGGTAAATTAGCCGTAACCGACGTAGAAATACCTAAAAGAACAAGAGTAAGAAGAATGGCGAATCGGCCAAATAATCCAAATCCAAATGAAACCATTCCAGTTTCCAACCCTATCCCTTCGACAGGGGGAAATGTGGAATCAAACCCTGTTTTGGAGGAGGCTATGCCTTCATCAACAGGATCTATACCAGCGGTTTCGCTCTCCCAAAACATGCCTAGTTCTTCCACAATGGGACATTCAATGCCCATGGGGACGCCTCCTCTTGGAGGACATAATTATAGGCCATTTCAGACAAATTTTTCCATGCCTATGTTTGGTAGAGAACAACCATATGGAATGCCAACATCAGTAATGGCAAACTTGCAAAATGCACCATCCTTGTATTCTGATGCCATGGTCCACGTGTCTTCGCCACTACAAGGGTCGGGATATGGCGGAAGTATGAGTAGATTAAACCAACCCCTACCAAATTTCCAAATGCCAGCAATTACAAATAATTCTGCGCAAGTAATTCGACAACAAATGGACGAAAGTAATCATGATATGGTCCAAATGTTGACACAACAAATGGGAGCAGTGTTTAACCCTTTAATACAAAACACTACCCAAACCAACCAATTATTGGCTACGCAAATGACACGTATTGCTGACTTTTTTGGTGTTCCTCAAACACGAAAAAGAGAACAAGTAATTCAAAACCCAGTAGTGAATGTCGAAGAAGAGCCCACAATAAATCAAAGGCCTTTAGAGAATCCTCAGGCAAACCCTAGAAACCAAGAGGCAGTGGTCGAACAGCCTCGTGTCGAAATACCCGTTCAACAAGAACCTAGGAGGGTAATCGTCCAGAGAGGCGAAGATGCTGATGATGTCTTGCGACAGCGAATACGATATAACCATCTGCCTGCCAAAAACAATTTAGCAGCCATGGTCGAAAGGATAATGGCGCAAAATGGGGTAAATGTAGGATTACAAAGGCCTAGTTATGCTTCCCCATTATCTGAATATATTCTACAACAGGAATTACCCCCAAGGTGGAAAGTCCCCAAATTTACCAAATTTTCAGGGGACACTAGCGAATCCACCATAGAACATATAGCGCGTTATTTGATCGAAGCAGGAGAAATAGCCAATAATGAAAATTTGGAAATGAAATACTTCCCAAGTTCTTTGACAAAAAATGCGTTTACCTGGTTTACATCCTTGTCTGCGAACCCTATATTCACATGGACCCAATTAGAAAGACTGTTCCATGAATAATTTTATATGGGTCAGACTAAGATAAGTTTGAAGGAATTAGCCAGTGTTAAGAGGAAATTTTCAGAGCCTATAGATGATTACCTAAATAGGTCCAGGTTGCTTAAGGCAAGATGTTTTACACAAGTGCCAGAACAAGAATTAGTCGAAATGGCTGCAGGGGGTCTAGATTATTCTATAAGAAAGAAATTAGACACTCAATATTTGAGAGACATGGCACAATTAGCAGATAGGGTAAGACAAATTGAAAGGCTAAAAGCTGAGAAATTTAGATCAAATAAAAACAAAAAGGAGAGAGTGGCCTATGTAGGAGTATGCCAGGATGATGATGGTGACGAAAATGAACTAATTTTGTTCGACGAACAAGAAATTGATCTGGCAGAACTAAAGTCAGGCCCACCATACTCGTGTAAAGTACTAACTCCTTCGAATGGAAAAAATCCAGTCGAACCTGAAAAGAATGATAGGTTTCCTAAAAGAACTTATACGTTCGACGTCACCAAGTGTGACGAAATCTTTGACTTATTAGTCAAAGATGGTCAATTAATAAAACTAGCAGGCACTAAAGAGCCTCCAGTGGACCAACAGAAAAAGAGAGGTTTTTGCAAATACCATAACTTTTTGGGTCATAAAACTTCTCAATGTTTCCTTTTCAGGGATCTTGCTCAGAATGCAATTCGTGATGGAAGACTGAAGTTTGGAGACAAATCAAAGCAACAGATGAGGATTGACTCAAACCCCATGCAGGTGGTTGAAGCCAATTATGCTGAACCTTCCACTGTGAATATGGTGGAGGTCGAAGTAGCCTCTGATTGTAGTTTTGAAATGGTGGAAGCTGCTGAGGGCTTCGACGACAATATCAACATGGTGGAGGTTGCTGATGATCTCCTAGACAAGCCTGAGGAGGAAAAAGTATCCAAGGACTTTGTAGACCAGCCAGTGTTGATCAAGATTACTGAAAATCTTGATGTAGGAAATTTGAATGACTATATCAACAAAGTTGAGACTACTGAAGGTTTCGACAGTAAAAACAAAGTTGGAGATACTGAAGTCTTCAACAATCCGAAGAAGGAGGAAACTACTGAAGGTTTCAACAACCAAAATGCAGTTGGAATTACTGAAGGTTTCGACGAAAAGAATAACAACAAAATTGCTGAAGATGGAGTAATTTGGGATACTTTGGGGGAGCCCAGTGGAAAATTCGACTAAATATTCTGCACCCCCAAGTTCTCGTATTGACATCAACAAAATCCAGCCAACTGGATGGGGAGATGTCTTTGAAGATATTGACGAAGGAGCAAATGATAATGCCCCTATCATCAAAGAGGAGGCTACTGAAGGCCTTAATCATGACAAAACAGAGACAATTGGAGTTGCTGGCAAGATCACCACTATGGAACCAGTCAATAAGAACGTTACCAGAATAAAGGCAGAGGCTGCTGAAGGCCTTGTAAAGCCTGCTCCTTATGGGATTTTGCGTAGAACAATGGAAGACCCTAAAGAAAACTCAGTCAGGCAATGCTGCAAACTCACCTCCAAGGACCTACCCTTAGGGGGAAGCTTCGACCAGGCGAAAGGGAATGCTGAAGAACAGGCAAGACTTATTGAAAGAATGAATAAACTAAGTATCACTGATGACCAGAATGTGGATATCAACATGGTGGAAATTTCTCAGAAGAAACAATAAGAAACTGACGAAAAACGCCGTCGAGAATAGTATCAGAAGTTGGCTTACCCTAAGGAGGAGGAGAGCTTAGTCGAATTCATCCAAAGGTGCCAGAGAAAGAAGGCTGAAGTCATGTTGTGCCCACGTTGTAGTGCGGTGTTCGACAAGAAAGCAGCAAGCAATCTAGAGGGGGTGGAGAAAGCCAAAAAAAGAGGAAACTGGGGGGCAATCCCAGCAGCCAGAAATGGAAGGTTCGATCCAAGGAGGAGTGAGCATCACAGCCAAAGGTTTGGCGAAGGACGTCGTAGGACTTACAAGCCATCTGTCAAAGCTAAGAATGACAAGTGGGTCCAACCAATCAGAGATGCTCAAGGGCAGAAAAGATGGAAGAACTTTGAAATGCAGAGAGGTTCCTCAATGGAAGGAAAAAGGGAGGTCGAAAAACAGAAACCAAGACCATACCCATCAGAAAACTATAAAGGAAAGAATCCAATGTCAAGGTCTCAGTGGAGAAGGTTCCAAAGGCAGAAAAGGGCAGAAAAGGAGGCTGCAGAAAAGAACAAATTCAAAGAAAACACTCTTGATGAAAATAAAGCTGAGTCAAGCAAAAACATGCAAACGATGAACCAAGAGTCTGCTCTAAAAAACGAGCCATCTCAAAAGGATAAACCAAGCAACATGGTAGAGATGTCGAAGCCTAACAACAAGGTGCCAGAGGACGATGAAGTGACTGATGATTTTAGGTCAGACTCAGAAGCATCTTTCGATGTCGCATGCAATGTGGTTTCAGTGCTGCCTAGAGACTATGATAGAGTGATGGAAATCGAAGACGAAGAAGATGATGTTGAAGATGACAGCATGGGGCTCAGGCCTGTATGTTATTATATAATGAACAATGGTTGTGTCGAAGAGCAAAACGCTTTCTTTGAAAGACCAGATGATGCAATGAAGGCACACTTGAAGCCTTTATTCATAAAAGGAAAAGTGGAGAACGTTGGTGTAAACAAGATATTAGTAGATGGTGGTGCTGCTGTGAATTTGATGCCCCATTTCATGGTAAAAAAGATTGGAAAGGATGACTCAGACACAAAGCCCCACAACATGGTTTTGTCAAATTATGAGGGAAAAGTAGGAAGTACCATGGGAGTGATCCAGGTGAACCTAACTGTTGGAACCATAACAAGACCAACGATGTTTATAGTGATAGCTTCAAGGGCAAATTATAACTTGTTGCTTGGAAGAGAGTGGATTCATGGGATAGGAGCTGTACCATCATCCATGCACCAACGAATAGCCATTTGGAGGCCATATGGGATTGTCGAGAATATTGAAGCAGATCAAAGCTATTTTATGACTGAAGTAAACAATGTGAATAGTCAAAGTTTCGACAAGAATTTGGCTCACATACCCCCTGCAACCCAGCAGAATTCGACTTAAAGGCAACTGACAACGCCTATTGTTCCATGTACCTTCACCCAACACGTGGTTTTCAATGGGACAAAGAAGTAATTGGCGAACCAAGTCACGTATGGGGAACTTCGCCTATTGAGCCAACCGGTTGGGCAAGTGAATTTGATGATTATGACGGGTGAAGCCTCAGCGATCGAAAGAATTACGGCTTATATAGCCGAAAATAAACTCAAAGCGGCCCTAGAGGCCGAAGTGAAATACATGGCTGTCGAAGCCAACAAAGAAGATTTTGGAGAACAATGTCCCCAAAGGGATATTGAAAAGGGTTATGACAACAATCAGACTGGCGAATGGCAGAATCAGAAGCTTGACGCCATTTATGATGATGAACCCTTGGGGTTCGAAAAGGATCCAGCGTCGACTAACATGAAGATGGTGGCGCAGGATCCACTAGAGGAAATCAATTTAGGACTGGGGGCAGAAAGAAAGCCAACTTACATCAGCGCCAAGATGGATCCTCAGTTCAAAGTCGAAATAGTCCAATTGTTAAATGAGTACAAAGACTATTTTGCATGGAATTACGACGATATGTCAGGATTAGACAGGAGTTTGGTCGAATTGAAGCTGCCAATAATGGAGGGAAAGAAGCCAGTAAAGCAGACTCCCAGACACTTCGCACCAGAAATCTTGTCGAAAATAAAAGAAGAAGTCGAAAGACTTCTAAAATGCAGATTCATCCGCACCACCAGGTATGTCGAATGGATTGCAAACATTATTCCGGTAATTAAGAAAAATGGCAAGCTGAGGGTATGCATTGATTTTAGAGATTTAAATTCAGCTACCCCTAAGGATGAATATCCTATGCCAGTGGCCGAAATGCTCATAGATTCTGCAGCAGGCCATGGGTATTTGAGTATGCTTGATGGGTACTCTGGCTATAATCAAATTTTTATTGCTGAAGAAGATGTTCCCAAAATAGCTTTTCGTTGCCCTGGAGCAATAGGAACCTATGAATGGGTAGTAATGCCCTTTGGTTTAAAAAATGCTGGAGCAACTTATCAAAGAGCCATGAATTCAATTTTTCATGACTTTATCGACACTTTTATGCAAATATACATTGATGATATTGTGGTTAAGTCTGTTTCAGGAATAAGTCATATAGACCATCTTCGACAGTCCTTTGAAAGGATGAGAAAGTTTGGTTTAAAAATGAATCCCCTTAAATGTGCTTTTGGTGTGCAGGCGGGCGATTTCCTAGGTTTTGTGGTCCACAAGAAAGGGATCGAAATAAATGAAAACAAAGCCAAAGCCATAATGGAAGCGAAAGCGCCATCGACAAAGAAGGGATTGCAGTCTCTGCTAGGGAAAATCAACTTTCTTAGAAGGTTCATTTCCAACCTTAGTGGGGAGACACAAGCCTTCTCACCTCTACTTCGACTAAAGAAGGAAGATTTCACATGGGGGCAAGAACAACAAGATGCCTTCGACAAGATCAAATAGTATCTGGCTAGTCCTCCAGTTTTGATGTCTCCTTGTAGAAAAAGAAGTATGAGATTATACATTTCAGCGTCAGACAAAACTTTGGGAAGCATGCTATGTCAAGAAGATGAGAATGGCGTCGAAAGGGCCATCTATTATCTCAGCAGAGTCCTAAATGATGCTGAAACTAGATATAGTGTGATAGAAAAATTATGTTTGTGTGTATATTTCTCTTGTACAAAGTTAAAGCACTATATAAAACCTGTTGATGTATTTGTTTCTTCTCATTTCGACGTAATAAAATATATGTTATCTAAATCCATTTTACATAGTCGAATTGGGAAATGGGCTTTGGCATTGACAGAATATTCCTTAAAATATCTGCCTTTGAAGGCTGTTAAGGGACAAGTGGTTGCTGATTTCATAGCTGACCATTCCATAAATGAAAATGAAGTAAAATATGTCGAATTAGAGCCATGGAAGTTATATTTCGACGGTTCCAGTCATAAGAATGGAACTGGCGTTGGAATGCTAATTATTTCTCCTGACAAAATTCCAACAAAATTCAAGTACAAAGTCGAAGGCTTATGTTCAAATAATGAAGCAGAATATGAAGCTTTGATTGTCGGACTTGAAATATTGTTGGAATTGGGGGCAACAAGAGTCGAAATAATGGGCGACTCTGAGTTGGTGATAAAACAATTGACAAGAGAATATAAATGTGTCAAAGAGAATTTGATTATGTACTTCGTAATAGCTAACAGACTTCTCAAACAATTCGACAATGTGGCCATCAGACACATTCCTAGATTGAAGAATCAAGAAGCGAATGATTTGGCTCAACTTGCGTCAGGCTACAAAGTGTCGAAGGAAAACTTGGAGAAAGCTATTGAAGTAAGAGGAAGAGTCATATCCACCAAATTGGCTCCTTCAGATTTGGAGACAATAAGATTAGGTTATGGGGATGAGGAAAATTTTGAAATTTTCAATGTAGATGATTCAGAAATTGAAGATTGGAGAAAACCTATCAAGGATTATCTACAAGACCCAAATCAGAAAGTCGAAAGAAAAGTAAAGTACAGAGCTTTAAGTTATGTACTTTTTGGAAATGAATTATTTAAAAAGACTGCAGAAGGAGTCTTGCTGAAATGTTTGGGCGAAGATGAAACTTACATAGCTTTGTCGAACGTGCACAGTGGTGCATGTGGTGCACACCAAGCAGGCCACAAAATGAAATGGTTGTTATTTCGACAAGGAATGTACTGGCCAATAATGTTGAAAGACTGTGTCGAATTTGCAAAAGGTTGTCAGGAATGCCAAGTGCATGCAGGTATACCACATGTTCCTGCAGCTGAGTTGCATTCAATTATAAAACCTTGGCCATTCAGAGGTTGGGCGTTGGATTTAATTGGTGAAATTCGACCAACCTCTTCAAAGGGGCAGAAGTACATTTTAGTTGGAATAAATTATTTCACTAAGTGGATTGAAGCTATACCACTGGTAAATGTGGATCAAGAGGCAGTTATAGAGTTTATCCAGAAACATATAATTTACAGATTTGGGATACCAGAAACAATAACTACTGATCAGGGATCTGTGTTTACTGGAAAAAAACATGTAAATGTTTGCAAAAGACACAGGTTTTAAACTCTTAACTTCGACACCTTATTACGCCCAGGCAAATGGACAAGTCGAAGCAGCAAATAAGGTTGTGATAAATTTGATCAAAAAGCACGTAGGTAGAAAACCTAAAAACTGGCATAAGACTTTGGATCAGATTTTATGGGCTTGTCGAACGTCTCCTAAAGAAGCAACAAATTCTACTCCATTCAAATTGACTTATGGACACGATGCAGTGCTACCGGTCGAAATTTATTTACAGTCAATACGAGTTCAAAGGCATCATGAAATTCCATCAGAAATGTATTGGAGCATGATGATGGATGAACTAGTTGATTTGGATGAAGAGAGATTGTGTGCGTTAGACCTGATAAAGAGACAAAAAGAAAGAGTCGAAAAGTTTTACAATAAGAAAGTAAAATTTAAGACCCTTTCAGTGGGGGATCTTGTTTGGAAAGTAATTCTTCCTATGGATCGAAAAGATAGGTTAATGGGAAAATGGTCTCCTAAGTGGGAAGGACCTTTCCAAATTTTAAAAGTTTTTTCAAATGGCGCATATGAGGTCGAAGAGATAGATAAAGATAAAAGAATACTGAAGATAAATGGCAAGTATTTGAAAAAATATAAGCCAACATTGCAAGAAATTAAAATAGCAGTCGAATAATTGTAAAAAGAAAAGCAATATGGCGGACAAAAAATCTTTTCGCCAGATAGTACAAATCCATTGTCATTACAAAAAGGGCTTTAAAAGCCAAACAAAAATTACAAGTGTTCAAACGGGAAAAGATGCTTTCAGCTTCTCAAACTTCGACTTCTGAATTTGAAGGCGTCGCTCACAAAGTGTCTTGTTCTTAGTAATCTCCCCAATCTCCTCGCCAAGCTTACGGGCCCTGTCGACATGGTGCACACCAACTTCCAGCTCTTTGCGGATTTCTTCCTGGTCATTCTTCTGCAGCTCTGATTGACGTTTTTTTGCCTGTGAAATTTTGCCTTGGAGGACAGAAATTTATTTCTCCCATTCTAGAATGTTTTCGCCACACAAAGCTGCTTCCCGCTGATTTTGCTCAGACACTTGCTTCATTTCAGTTACCTTGTTGGACGAATTCGACGCAGCTTCCCACTCAGCAAGTTGGGTCTCTGTTTTGCTTTCAAGCTTCTTTGAGCACTCTTGAAGTCGATTAAAGTCAGTTACCACAAGATCTATCAAAGTAGTGAGGTCCAGCACCACATCAGTGACTTCAGGAGGAGCCTTCAGGACATTGACTTGCTTCAGGATTTTCTTCAGGTCGAAGTGAGCAGAGGAGTCATTCTCCAGAAGTTGAAACAAGTCAATATCAAGGACCTTCTGTCGAATGTTTGCCAGCGATTCATCCATTGATTTGGCATCAGAAGTGGTCCCTAAGGTAGTCGAGCTACTGATAGTAGTGTCAGCGAAATTGTAGCGAGAACTGAGCATGGTCTTCAGGTATTCGAAAGGTCTTTGTACCTTCATACTCTCTAGCTCCTCATGAGAGAACTGGGTCGAAGTCGTCCCGGTCGAAGCAGCTGCAGTTGTTTTACCAAGATTTTCTTCGACGTTGTCTGTCTCTTCGTCAGTATCAGCAGCTGGAGTTGGTGGCCTTTCATGTTCTTCTTCTTCTTCTTCGGCATCGCTTGCAGCCTCCTTGTCTCGCTCTTCGTCAGCAACTTCTGAATGGGGGGGAGATTGATCTTCAGCTTCATTTCTAGTGGCAGCCATCACGGTGTCCCTATCCATTTCGACAAAGTCTTCAGTATCGGGACCAGTCTTTTCTTCCACTACTTTTGGAATTCGTATAGAAATGGCAATGGGTTGATCTACTTCAGTGGCTGATTCCTTCGCTGAACTCTTAGGGGAGGATTTGGAGGCGCTGGCTGGGTTATAAGTAGGATCACTACTGGTCTTGGGAAGAACTTGGATCATAGGTTGCCCGTGAATATCGACAGGTACCTGAAGGGTAAGTAGGTCAAAGGAGCAAATATAGGTAAAACAACTTGTTAGCATCAAGAGGAAAAGAAAATATCATACCTTTAGAACTTTGGTTTTTAGACTAGAACTTTCACTTTCCGCTGGAGCGGGGGCGATTTCCTCACCTGGTTCCTTTGATAGTATTTTCTTTAAAACTTTGGGAGTAGGAGGTTTCTGTGAGAGAATTTTGGTTGCTTTCTTCCTCTTTTTGGTGGGTTTTGCCTGATCTGGTGACTCATCACCATCCTTCTCAGTATTTAATGCTGGACGAACAGGAGAATTATCAGAGTGCTCTTCCAGGTCAGTGTCGAATTCATCAATGGTTTGCCTTTCATAGCTACCAGCATCAGGGTCGACTCCATCTTGGAGTCTCTCAGCTAAAGTCTTTTCAGAATCAAGATCAATTGTGTCCTGCTCTTTTTCCTTTGTCGAAGCTTTGGAAGAGGTAGGCATTGAGCTAGCTGCTCTAAAGGTAGGACCACCTGTTCATGTTAGCATTTCTTTTGCTATGGGTTGTCCTTCGACGTCAACTTGGATCTGAAAACAAGCAAAAAGTCAAGGAAAAGAAAATGCAAGTAAAAGTGAATATCATCAGTCGAAATAAAGGTTTACCTGAGGGATCTCAGTATTAAAGCTAGAATTCCCACTTTCTGTATCTTTGATAAGAACTTTTGTAACTGGACTGGTGGGGGGAATTTTCTGGGTCAAGCGGACAATGGACCTTTGGGAGGCAACTGTCTTGATCTTCGGGACCTTCTTTCTCTTGAGAGGTTGTTGGTCTGGAGATTCATCCCCAGATTCTTCATCGATCACCTTTACCTCCTCCTCTTGTTTTCTTTTCTTGGAGGGTGGTGGGTTTTGACTCACCTAAAAACACAGGAGAAAATTGTTTTAGTTCGAGTTAAACAGAATTTATTACATGGAAGAAAGTTGATATTTTCTGGTAAAACCTTTTCGACTGTAGAGGTTGGTTGTTCGACCACCTTTCCAGAATTACTTCCTACAGAAGCCTTTTTAGGAGTAATCTTGACAGCTGAAAGAAAAGAAGAAAAGTAAAGAAATGAATACAAAAGGAAAAAGCAGAAGAAGGAAGTTAGAATAAAGTAAAGAAAAATTGTGTTTCTTTAAACACCTTCAAGAATGGGAGATTCCACGCGAACGTGTTCTATTCCAATATGAAGGTGTCCTGGAAAATTATCCAAATGATACTTAGTCGGAACCACACGCTCAGCAGGTTTTTTACAAGATTCACGGAGCAGTTTTAGGTGAGATCCACAAATAAACCAATCTGGGAATGAAGGGCTTAATGCTACACCAAATTCAGCAGAAGGTAGAGGGGGAAACTTTGGTGGATAATAGCTGTATGCCAAATCATAACGTATTTCTGGACGAACATATGAAGGCAACACCAGCTTCTCCAATTTTGCTGTAAATTTGTGTTTCAAAGTCACTGCTGCTTCGCTTATGGTTCGACTAAGATCATTTGGCCGGTAAATAGTTTCAAAATAATGCTGAAACTTTTGGATTTCTTTAATATGTCTTTCAGTACCTTTCTTTGTTCGATCCTGCACAAAAGTAAAAGCATTCGTCAGATGAGTCGTAAAGGCCGTCACGTCGAAGAATCTAGTGAGGTAGTAGTCTTTCCACCAAACATCAAATTCTTGAGTGCAGAGGAAGGATGGTCGAAAGACCACCGGTTGAATCTCTAGAGTCTCATCAAAGTATTTTTCTTATAACTCTATGCTTTTCTCCAGATTATAAAAAGAATTGTGAAAAATAATACAACCTTTCTTTGGATAAACGAGTTTTGTTTTTATTTGGATTAACCCAAATTGTCGAGCCACTAGGTTGGGTTGATAAACAATAAGGGAGATTTTTGTGTTATTCGTGTTGTGATGGGAGAAAAGGTGTCTTGGTGTTAGGAACGATTCCCAAATAACCAAAAATGTGTCTTCGTCTTTCTGCATCTCAAAAAGAAGTTGTTTGGTAAACCATTTGGGACCAATAGTTCTATTGGCAAAGGGTGCCATGGACGGAGTAAAGTTGTATCGTTTGGCAAACATCATTACATAACTGGTGAAGGCTTGTCGAAGGCTAATCCCTTCGTCAGATGGAGTTAGCTTTACCAACCTAGGCCATTCGACGTTTCTGCCCTTCACTTCTTCCTCATTTACTTTATTCTTGATAGGGAGAGAAGCCTCAAAGGTGGCATTTAGCCATAACTGTAGAAGCCAGAAAGGCCCCGCCAAGCTTAGTTTTCCTTTCTCTTTGACCGTCTTCAAAAATTCCACACTCTCGCTAATGGATTCATAAAGGTTCGCCAAAACCATTTCGCTTAAACAAAGTTTTTTCCCAGCATGAAGTTGGTTAGCTATGGTAAGGTATTTTTTGGCAACCTGAAGAGAACGAGAGCAAAAGACAAATTTCGACAACCAGAGGGTCAAAAAGGCTATGTGCTCTACATCAGAGACTTCTGTAGTTGTTTTGTCATAATAATGAGCAATAAACAAGGAATAGGAGGCATGTTTGGTGTTGAAACCTATAGTATCTTCATCTAAAACAGTAGGGTCAAAGTCTAATCCTATAAGGCTAAGGCCAACTATGGCAGCTATGTCGAAGAAGGTTGGAGTGACCATTCCACAGGGAAGATGAAAGTTGTTGTAGGTGCTATCCCAAAAGTAAAGGGAAGCCAGGAGCATGTTTGGGCAATAACTAGGGCCCACCTTCGACAGTTGGATTAAGTCGAAAATGCCAGTTTGCTTCCAGAAATCCCCTTTAATTTTTTCGACCTTGGTCAGCCAGGCCAAATAGTCTGAAGGATCTTTTGTCAAAGGGCAACTTCTAAAGATCCTAGCTTGGTTCAAATATGCTAAATCTATTTCTTCAGAAGCTAAGGAGCTATCAGGATTTTTTGAGGACATTTCACTAGGTTTGGGTTTTATTCCAGCACCTATGGGTTTTGAATAAGAATACGTAGGGAAAAAATCCTTTAAACGATCAGCATTTGCATTGGGGTCAGGGAGTGGACCCAACATTGCATGGCAAGTGCCAGAAATAAGAACCGGAATGAGTATCTGGGATTGATAAATGCTTGTTTTCTCTCTTTCATTTGGAGGCTCTAGAATGTACTGTTGATTGCTCACAATCACTGGTCCAGGCAACTCGTGCGCATAAGGGAGAACGGTAGTGTTCTTGGCCTTCTTGGTTTTCTTGTTAATAGGAGCTTTGCGAGGAGCCATTGATGAAGGAAGCAAAGAAATTTCAGAAGAAAGTGTGAAGGTTTGAAATGGGTTAGTGAAGAAGAAGAAGGTCAGGAACGTAAAAGTGTTTAAAAGATTTGGAAATGAGTATTTATAGAGGGAAAGGTGAGGAAACGTTCCAGTTTCTATATTGATCATGGGACACGTGTCAAAATTTCAACGGCGATGATCAAAGAGTATGGAAAGTTGAGAAAGGCATGGCTAGCTAGGTTTTAGGGTTATGGAGATCATGTCTGAACGTGGGATTAGATGGGACGTTTTAAGAAAGTGTAATGATGGATTTTTCTTGGGACTTAACAAAAGGTCACGTCTTGAAAACCAACATCATTAATGCAGGTAACATGGCGTCGAAATATTTTCAACAGCAAATGATGGTTTCTCCAGAAATAAGTCGAAACATCTTTGCTGGGGGGCAATTTGTAGACATATATTTTCGACACCATGTTTTGGTAGGCAAAATGATGTTCTTTAACTAAAGAAAATGGCTACAGGTGAAGAAGAAAGAAAACGAAGGTATTCAAAAGAAGTTTTCGACACTTCGACAAAAACAGCGTTTCGACATTTCGACAGAAACATAAGGAAGTTTCGTCAGACAAGGTTTAAGGGACATTTGTTACTTTTCGACAATTCGACAAAGTGAAGAGGCGCAACGCTTCAACAAAAAGGGAAAATTCAAATTCAAGAGTTATAACGTTTGGCAGAAGACGCGTGGAAGCTTAATAAGAAAAGAAGACATGCAGAAGGCCAAGTGTCAAAGATTTAGAATTTTTCCGTTGTTTGGCAGTTATCATATTTGTATATAAATAGGATAGTTGTTGTAGAATTTTAGGGTGTGAAAACTTGTACAAAATTCCTGTAAATACTCAAAGTACCCGTGTGAGAGAAAAGAGTTTGTTATCTGGAAAATGTACGTGTGAACACCATCTTTTAAGTTTATAAAAATTCAAAGTCTTTTATAATTGCCTTTACTTTTCCCAGTCATTTATCCTTTGTCATTTATTTTATGCAAGTTTTACTTTCATTCAACTTATTTTTCACCAAAAGTTATTAGTTAGTTCTTTAACCAAACCATTCATACATAAAAGATATAACAAAACAAAACCATTAAAACACCATTCTCCTAAGAGTTAGACAAATTTGCACATGTATCCCAGGATTTGTGTGGTTGGTCCTGCAAGTAACCCAATTTTATAAGAGATTGGTAAACCAGAGGTTGTTCGCCAAAATCAACAGCGAACAGTTATGTTATGTTTGCTTGCTAAGGGAAATGTGTTAAGGTAAAGAAAGACCTATGGGTATATACACTAAGTATGTTCGCCAAGACATCGCATCTCGTGCCTACGTATCCTGACGGGAATGGAATCAGAGCATTCGTAGTTCTCCTCAGCGGGGTGAGGAACTCTTGACTATGGTCAAGGTTCCAAGGGAAAGTAGGGTGAAAAGCTTGAAAGCAAAGCTTGTGAGGATTGGTTGTTTAGGAGAAGAGATTAATGACTATCTCTTGTGAAAGGATTGTGAAAGGTTAAAGGTTGGTGAAGGAGAAGAGATTAATGGTTATCTCTTGTGAAGGTTAAAGAAAGGTTTAAGAGTTATAAGAGATTAATGGTTATCACTTAGGAAGGCTAGGTTAAAAGGGAATGAAGTGTTCACAGGAAAGTAGGGTTTGATAGCAAGGCACCTACGTGGAGTGCGGCGACTCCAAACCTAAGGCTAGGTTAAAAGGGTAATGAGTTATCTATGACCTTGTGGTCAATAGAGAGAATTTCCTTTGGAGTGGGAGATAATAACTTGTAAACAAGAGTGTTAAGGGATTGAAAATAAGTGAATAATACGAGTACGGCAAAAATAATATTCTCAAAGTTTTGAAATCAGAAACATGTTAAGTTATGAAAATTAGCAACAGAAATCAATACATATAACCAACAGAAATGATTTTATCCAAGGCTCAGGAACAAATAAACACACCACAGAAAAATTCTCAAAACTCGTCGAGAGACGGCTGATGATTTTCCATGAAAAATCCAAGGATGAAGTTAATGCATATTTTTGTTATTTTTGTTTTTGAAAATTTTAGAAATGATTTAAAAGAATAACAACCATGAAATGCAATAATATATAAAAAAAAAACTAAACATAAAATAGCATGGCAGGTGCCATGTTATTTGGTGGCAAGTGCTACAAAAGTGTGGCAGGCACTATTCATCATGGCCAGTGCCATGAAATGGTGGCCAGTGCCACAAAACACAAAACAAATAAATAAAAAACAATGTCTTTAAAGTATGGCAGGCACTACTCATCATGGTCAGTGGCACATTATATATATTTTTTGTTTTTTGAAATTTTTTAGAAAAGGAAATGAAATTATTAAATGAAGTGAAATGAAATACTAAGTTACAAACTAAATGGCCATGAAAAATACAATTATGAAACAAACTGATAAATAATAGCCATGTGGCAGTCGCCACAATTTCTCATGGCAGGTGCCATGATTTTTTATGGCAAAATCCTCTCTCCCCATGGCTTGCGCCACCTCTCTATGGCCAGTGCCATGAGAGGCATGGCTAGCGCCATATATAGGGTGTGGCAGACGCCACATGCCTCATCTCTTTTTTATTTTTCTTTAAGTAACATCCATTAAATAAAATCATACAAAAACCACACACACAATTTATTCAGGAATCAAGCATGAATATAATAGTAATATGAAACAAAAGATTATGATATTATGAAAACAAAATGAGACGGAAATGAAACGGAGGTGCGAGTATTACCTAGTGGAGACGGTCCACTGCCTCTTCACAGGTACGTATTCTGAAAAGAAAACTGGACGAACTTATTTCTTCCTCAAAATGCCAGCTATTGAAAACGGAAAATAAAAACTCGAACCAAAAATTCTTCTCGCAACAATAATAAGAATAAGTGGGGGAGGAAAAATATAGAGAGTATTCACTATTTTTTCGGTGAAATTGGTGTCCAAAATACTGAATAGCAACGTCCTATTTATAGGAGAAAATGAGGACTTGATGCATTGCCGGTTTTACCCTTTTTTCAAATCTCCGTGCAAGCTGGCGTGGTTGAAAAAGTCCTCGATTCAGAAAATAGGCTAGCTGATGAGATGTGAAGCCATGCTTTGCTGAAAAGTTGTTTTTATTTCATGATGAATCGGAACCCACTTGCATTTGCTTAAATTAAAATAAAACACATTATTATTTTAATTTTTTGGAAAGCAGAAGTCATGGCAGGCGCCATGCTTCTTTTGTGGCGAGTGCCACCCTCATTTCTACATGGCAGGCGCCACCTTAATGGTGGTGGGCGCCATGTATCTTTTTTTTTTTCATCTTTTCTTTCTTTCTTTTTTCTTTCTTTTTTTTTCTTTTTCTTTTCTTTCTTTTTTTTCAAATAAAATTCAATAAATGCCTTGGTGGTTTCTCATGTTCTAACTTCATTTCGGTCCAATAACATCAGTCGGAGGCTCGATTTTTCGGTCAAAAACCCTAATTTCCTCAGGAATTCCAATGGATGATTTTTTAGGATCTGTCATTCTTCAATCTCTTCCAAGGTCCATAAATGACCTCTAGGGATGTCTAGTATCATATAGAATCAAGTTCCAAAGCTTTGGAATATGTCCTGATCAAAATCAAAGGCAATGGTTGATTGTCGCTGAGAAAACCCTAGTTTGAGGCATGGTGAATCCTGTGGCTCATGGCACTTGTAATAGGAACCGAACACACTTGATTTCTTGTTGAATGAGATCTCTTGAATATAGGTGAGCTCAAATGGTTGCATTTGGAGCTAGAGAATGTCTTAGGAGACCTTGAAGCATGAGAGCCTGGCTTATTGACTTTTGTTCTTTTTCCTGTGTAAACCTGGCTTTCACAAAAGAAACAAACTGGCAAGATATTGTGGTTAGTTAACAATGCATGGATGAATGAAACCTAAATGTAAGTGCAAAATGTTATGACATCTAAGGGGTAAAATTTTGGGTACAACAGTTGCCCCTATTTAAATAACTTTACCGGATGACGCGAGGAATGGAAATCCTGGGGACATCAAGGTGAAAGGTATTTAAATATAGCAAACCGAAATTTTTCTCCCTTAGATGGAATGCAGATGCTAAGGACAGGCAACAGGCGTGCAAATGCTGACGTGCCATGAACTTCTAGTATGATGATATGATGTCATGATAGTGCAAAGATGCAGACAAATAAAACACCAAAGATAAAGAGCAAACAACCACAGGTGAGCTTTACTGGGGAGGGATGAAGGTTAATATCCACAAGGAAGATTTACTGGGGATACAGACTAACCAACAAAAGAGACTCACTGGGGAGACTCTGGGGATAGACAAATAAAACTAACGTCACAGATCCTTACTAGGGATGAGAGCTAGAGAGGTATTCTCCACTGGGGAAGATCCAGGGAGATGGACGACATGTTTATAGGTGACCGGACGATACTGGGGAAATAAAATACTCTCTTACTGGGCATGGAACCAAAAAGAAGACATGATCTCCACTGGGGATCAGCCTGAAATAAGAGGATAGACATCAACATAAGATTTTCTAGGATTTTCTTATACTGAAGAGTTTAAACGGGATCTTCAAGAAAAGCCAGAAGAGACAGAGAAAGGCACATCCGGAAAAACATCAGATGCCCAAAGAAACCAGACATCCAATAATGGCTTTGAATGAAAGGTACAAGTCACAATATCTGAGAAGGCATCAGATGAAAGTGAACAAACAGGGATCCAAGACAACATTGGATGCAAAGAAACCAGTCATTCAATAATGGCTTTGAATGAAAGGTACAAATCACAATATCTGAGAAGGCATCAGATGAAAGTGAACAAACAGGGATCCAAGGCGGCATTGGATGCAAAGAAACCAGTAATCCAATAATGGCTTTAAATAAAAGGTACAACTCACAATATCTAATAATGGCTTCAGATAAAAGTGAACAAAGCAAAGATCCAATAAGGCATTGGATAAAAGAACACCTAACGTTAAATAATGACTTTAAATGCAAGGTACAAATCACAATATCTAAGAAGGCATCATATAAACGTGAGAAAGGTAGAGATCCAAGAAAGCATTGGATAAAAGGACACCAGACATTCAATAATGGCTTTGAATGAAAGGTGAACTCATAATATCTGAGAAGGCATCAGACGCAAATGAGACAAAAGGTGAAATCCAAGAAAGCATTGGATAAACCACAACGTCCAAGAAAGTATTGAACAAAAATGAGCAAGGAGATACCCAAGAAAGCATTGGATAAAAGGAATCACAGTATCCAAGACAACATTGAATGATTGTGAACTTTCAGGAATGACACTGAAGGTAAAGGCAAATCACTATATTCAGGAATGGCATCGAATGATAGTGAGAAAGACATACAGGAATGACACTGAATGCAAAGGGAGAAAGACATCCAATAATGGCTTTGGATGAAAAGAGAAAATTCATCCAGGAATGGCACTGAATGATACAGATAAGACTTTCAGGAATGACACTGAAAGATATACAAGTAAATTTGATGGGGTTACAGGAGATAGGCAAAACTTCCAGGAATAGCACTGGGAGAAACAAGAGGAATAAGATATCCAGGAATGGCACTGGAGATCACAAGAGACGGACATCCAGGAATGGCATTAGAGTGAAAGAATATGAAGATCCAAGAATAGCACTGGAATGAGAGAATATTAACATCTAACAACAGGACTAGATGCTCAAGGGAACGACAACATTCAGGAATGGCACTGAATGAAAGGACAAGTAACATTTTGGTAGACGTCAAGTAAATTGGACTTTGACCACAAGGTAAGACGTGGATAACGACACAACCTCGGGAGAAATTCAAATGAGGATGAAACACTCATGATATGCGTATGGTATGTGAATTATGCAGATGACATATGATCAAATGCAAATGCAAATGCTGACGACACCGCTCGACTCTTTTGGTGAGAAGACAAGATTGGAAGACTAATTCCTCAACACGGAGATCACTATTATTCTGCTTGGGGACTAGAGATGTTATTACTGGACACATCTCTGCGACACTGGTAAACTGTATCAAGTGATGATCCTTGTAGGAAGGATGGAAAGTTGCATGGGGATTCTCAAGTTAATTGCCCCAGATTAGCTAACTGTTGTAGATGAACTGATCATTGCTTCAATTTGTCTGATTCTGACATGACTGCTTTACTGTGCTCTTTGGAAAGCTTGCCCCAGTCTGAGTCTTGAAAGATGATTGTTTTACTGTATACTGGGAAAGTTTGCCTCGGTATGAGTCTGGAAATATCTTCTGAATAAACCAATTCTGAGAAGGACTTGCCCCTGAACAACAACCCTTGAACTGATTCTTTAACAGGATTTAGAAAGAACTTGCCACTGATAGGATCACCAACCAAGTTTCTTAATTGTTTGAAAATTCCTTGAGAGGAAAGCCAGTTTGCAAGAAAAAGTATTTGTAGGAACATGATATTTTTAGAGTTCATGCAACTTTTGAAATCAAATCATTTTTTGAAAGATGCAAAACAAATGAGTCATTGGTCTGAACACGACGATTCAAGACATTTAAAAGTGAAAGGTAAAGCACTAATGTAGTGCCAAAACAAATTATCTGCAAAGATCTTTGGGAGTCAGTTTACGCAACCTTGCTGTAGTATGCTTTCAAAATAACCTTGCTTCAGTTAGGTCTTTTGAAGGTTGTATCGTGGCCTGTTCACGGTTTATGAAACAAAGGATAAAGGCTCAAAATTTATTTGTGACCTACCCGATCTACGTGATGAACTTCAGTCATATGCTCAGTTAACTCAAACTATGCACTCAGGTTCCCATAGGTTAGGAAATGAATTGATGATAGTTGATGATGGTTCAGACACCTCGGTAGTCACTACTCCCTTGCAGAATTTGGTTATTCTTTATTGTTGAGGTTTTTTGGAGACCTCTTCTTTGTCTTCACTGAGGTTATGAGACCTTTTTTCTTGATTGTTGTACAAGCCTTTTTGTATAAGGCAAAGTTTTGGGCTTCCCATCTTTCTTGGCTTTTGCCTTGAAAGGGACTCGACTCATTCTTTGATTAAGGATTTCTCAATGATCCTTCCTTATTTGTTGCTTGGAGAAACAACTTGCACAACACTTACTCATTTAATTTGAGAGAGCTGACTGGCGTCTTGCATGAAACGCTTGCATTCGAGTGCATAACCAAGTTAAACTGAGAACTACCCTGCCCCAAGGTTGAGATTTAAGGGTTTTTTGTGTGTGATGAAAGAAAACTCCTACTTTTAGGCTCGAAGGGTTAACGAGGGATTATCTTCCTTATTTCTCCAGTGTTTGGGAATTGAAACAATGCCTTACATCGTCAGCAAATTTTTGATTTGAAAGCATACCAACAACAATTATGGGTATAATATTTTCATCATCCTCCCTCCAATCTTTGCATAATCAAAATATTTTGTAAAAGAAAGCATAAAGATGTAAATAGTGGACAAAATGAATTGAATCAAAAGTTGCAATGCTCATTTCATTAATCATGAAAGTACAAACATAGTTGAAAGCAAACAGCTATTACAAATAAGGAAAATGCAAACAACAAGAAACAAGGTTGTCCTGTCTTTAAGAAGTAGCTGAGCTGAAGTCGACTGAAGCTTCACTTGGCGTGATCTGGCAGCATTGTACTCATAGAGAGGATTCTCAAAAGTAGCTCGAGTAGTCTGGGCAACAACATGAGACATAGGTCTGGGTTCGGCAAAAACTGGAGCTTGAAATACAGGCATAGAAGTCTGACTAACCATAGCAGTAGATGCAATCGGTGGAGAGTAGGTGTGTGGCAAACCAAACTCGGGCCAAGTTGACGGTGGCATTTGAACCGGGGGAGGTTCAGCACTTGAAACCTCCTGGATGGCAGTTCTTTGGGGAGGCTCTCCTCTAGCAATCAAAACTTGAAGTATCTCAGTGAGTTTGGTCATGCTTAACTTAAGGTCGTCGATTTCCATTCGGACCTCAGCATTGTGTGCCTCTTGCTCTGACATCCTTCGTCTGTAGTTAGCTCTAGTCCGGTATTTGTGTCGAGGAATCAGCTTGACGACTCACAGGTGACACTGGAAGATAGAGAGAGCTGGAAATGAGCCACTGGACAAACAGACATATGCAATGAATCATGCAAAGATGTAAATGATATGCAATGCGATGCAACCAGGATGCAAAACACATGTAACAATATCAAGGGTTCGAGATCACATCATGGAGTCTGGGTAAAGAACTAACCACAGGGTGTGTACTAGGGTTCTTGTATCCATAGAAGAGGGTTCTAAAAAGTTCCCAGAGTCAATAACCCATCTTTCGGATATTATCGATTTCCCAATTACTCGGTAGTCAATAATATTCTCAAGAGAGTCTCGTCTGAGTGTAGTATCGCGTGACAACTATTTTAGGATTACTCCCTCATAGTCACCGCACTACATCCTAAAAGGCCAAGTGGGATTAAAGGTAACTAATGGTCATCAGTTTCAGGGGCAACCAGGTCGAAAGTGGCAACGCATTCACGATTGCTCGTTCAACATATGCCACCCTCAATAGGGCCTCAACTGAGTGTGGAATCTCAAGTCAACTCCTTTGGGATTACTCCCTCGAAGTCTCCTTAAATATATCCACTATCCTATCATAAGTGTACACTCAAGTCCGGGTTAGGACTTATCCTCACCACTCAGAGTATCAACCCTGCACACAGAAAAACCCAAGCACAACAGATATATACATACAAATATGCAAAATGTACAATTATACAAGCAAGCAAACATATAAATAACACAAATACAAACAAGGTGGGCTTAACCCTCTTAGGGGAGATTATCCCCAGTGAAGTCGCCATTTTCTGTTGCGGTGAGAATCGGATATCAAGCTATTAATTAACTTGAATCACACATCTTTGAAATTCACCACTGAGCTTTGATTTATCCAAAGGAAAGGGTAAAGAACAAAAACCTTATAAGAGAATTTAGGTTCAGGGGTTGGTTATACCTAGGGAAGGTGTTAGCATCCTAAGTATCTATAGTACTCTACATGAACCTCTTGTTTGTATTGTGTTATGTTATGTTTGCTTGCTAAGGGAAATGTGCTAAAGTAAAGAAAAACTTGGGGGTATATACACTAAGTATGCTCGCCAAGACATCGCATCTCGTGCCTACGTATCCTGACGGGAATGGAATCAGAGCATTCGTAGTTCCCCTCAACGGGGTGAGGAACTCTTGACTATGGTCAAGGTTCCAAGGGAAAGTAGGGTGAAAAGCTTGAAAGCAAAGCTTGTGAGGATTGGTTGTTTAGGAGAAGAGATTAATGGCTATCTCTTGTGAAAGGATTGTGAAAGGTTAAAGGTTGGTGAAGGAGAAGAGATTAATGGCTATCTCTTGTGAAGGTTAAAGAAAGGTTTAAGAGTTATAAGAGATTAATGGATATCTCTTGGGAAGGCTAGGTTAAAAGGGAATGAAGTGTTCACAGGAAAGTAGGGTATGACAGCAAGACACCTACATGGAGTGCGGCGACTCCAAACCTAAGGCTAGGTTAAAAGGGTAATGAGTTATCTATGACCTTGCGGTCAATAGAGAGACTTTCCTTTGGAGTGGGAGATAATAACTTGTAAACAAGAGTGTTAAGGGATTGAAAATAAGTGAATAATACGAGTACGACAAAAATAATATTCTCAAAGTTTTGAAATCAGAAACATGTTAAGCTATGAAAATTAGCAACAAAAATCAATACATATAAACAACAGAAATGATTTTATCTAAGGCTCAGGAACAAATAAATACACCACAGAAAAATTCTCAAAAGTCGTCGAGAGAAGGCTGATGATTTTCCACGAAAAATCCAAGGATGAAGTTAATGCATATTTTTGTTATTCTTGTTTTTGAAAATTTTAGAAATGATTTAAAAGAATAACAACCATGAAATGAAATAATATATAAAAAAGACTAAACATAAAATAGCATGGCAGGTGCCATGTTATTTGGTGGCAAGTGCCACAAAAGTGTGGCAGGCACTATTCATCATGGCCAGTGCCATGAAATGGTGGCCAGTGCCACGAATGTAATACCCCGTATTTTATTTAATTGGAATTAAGAGACTTTTTGGACATTTAGTAGTATTATTTCTAATACTAAGTTTATTACTTATTATTTTCCTTCCACTTTCCAAGCATATAAAAAGAAGAAGTTAGTAAGAAGTGAGAGAAAGAAAAAAGAAGGAAAAGAAGAAGAAAGAAAGGAAGAGGAAATAGAGAGAAAGGAGAAAAGAAGAGAAAGAAGGTTTTGTGAAGAAAATCCAAGAGAATCATCATCCATTGCTCCAAACTTCATTCAATCATCTCATCTTCATCATTTTCATCATCTTTGCAAGGTGGGTTTAGCTAGAAACCATTTTTTTCTTGAGTTTGATATTATGAGTTTTATGTCGAAATCTTAGAAATCGATGTTACAACGGTTAGAATTTGTTAGAAATCGAAATGAATGATTGGTATGATCATAGAAACATGTTTTGATGCTTGTTTTGATGTTTTGGTTGATTTTGGTTTGATGAGAAATTCTAGGTTTATGTAGAATTTGTGATTTTGTTCAAAACTTGATTGTGAAGTTTGATGATGGAACTATGTTGGAAACATGTTGATTATGCCTCTAATGGGTTGTTGGAATTGGTATTGATGGTGTAGAGGGGCTGGTTTTGAACTGTTATAGCAGGTATTTTTCTGAGTTTCGCAGAGCGCACTGAGCGCGCAGGTGCCCGCTGAGCGCGGTGTTTAATTCTGGGAACCTCTCGTGGCAGGGAGTTGCGCGCTGAGCGCGGACCAGGGCGCGCTGAGCGCGACCTGGGAGTTGAAAAATTATACTTTTTGACGGAAAAATTCATAACTTTAGTTTCGTTTATCGGTTTCGGTTGTTCTTTATATCGATGTAAAGCCGAGGAAATATTCTACGCAATGGAAGTAAAACATGTTGATTTTACCGACCGATTAAATGATCGGGAAAGTTCAAAAGTGATATATTTATGTTTAAATTGTGGTATGCTATTCTATTTCACTAATAAGGTATGTTTTGCCTAATCCATGGTTGTTAACCTGATTGTGATTGAAAATGCATGTAAAATGAAAATGGAATAGAGAGAGTGAGGAAAACATCAACCTTAAGTATAAAATGACTAGGAGGTTTACGTTTCTAGTTGTGGCTAGGACTGATAAATGATCGAGATAAGCGGAAGACCCTAGTATGGAAACATGAGGGATCGCAAAGAGTGATCAATACCTAAGTAACTGTGACCCGCGTTCCGATCCTCTTATGATGGATGACCGGGGAGGTTGCTTAGATGATGGTATTATTGACCCGTGTTGAAGGGCCCCTGGTGTGGGCTGGCCGGGGAAAGTACTATGTGTAGATAACTGTGACCCGTGTTGAAGAGCCCTTTGTGGATGGCCGGGGAAAGTTATTTACCTTAGCATCCAAGACTCGTGTCGAAAACTCTTTAGAAGGGTTGGCCGAGAATGTTTGTCTACGAATTTAAAGATCTGTGACTCGTGTCGAATCCTCTTGTAGGGTTGGCCGGGGAAGGATGCCTTCGTGGGAGATACCCATTGTTGATGCGAGAGTTAGAGAACTCGTGAGTATGTTTCCATATAGGGCAAGAATGAAATTGTGAACTCAAGGTCCTTTTCCCTTCCCTGGACTTGAGCTAGGATTATTAGAACCCCTTTTAATCCGAGAGAATCTATAAGATAGGAACCCACTGAGATTTGATGTATCTCACCCCACGTTGTTGATATTTCAGGTGCTTCAGGTTCAGAGAAGGGTAAGGACAAGGTCGTTTGATCTTTCCTTGCATGTTGATGGCTAGCTTCTGCTATATTTTGTTATTTTGAGATCATTATGATGATCTAGTTCTTAGATTTTATCATTTTGGAACATCTTGTATATGTAATGCCTTAGACTTAGGTGTTTTGTATTAGAGGCATTTATGTGTATAATGTGTTATCTAGGAACTTATTGTATTTCAATACCAAATACTTGGATTCATATATATGATTTATGCTTTGATGTATGGATTTTATATATGGGTATTACAGTTGGTATCAGAGCAGGTCGTATCCTCGACCTAGCCATGGAATAGTATAAGTGTTTCCTTCCGTTTCATATACGTTGTGTCGCCATTGGTCTTAAGCGTTATATTTATGGCATTGAGCCTGATCAACTTAATTCCATTTGTATGACCTTTAGGAACATGGCTGATGGACGTAGAAACCCTCGTGGTAGGCCCTGCACCACTCCTCAAGGGACGAATCCGCCGGTTGGCGATGGTAATGCTCCGTTGTACTAGTTCATGCAACAGATGCAACAACAACAGAATCTATTCATGCAGCAAATGGTGCAGCAAATGAATGGAGGTCCGCATCCTCAAGTAGTGGTTCCTGAAGCTGTAGGTGGGAATTTCCGGGACTTTATCCGCATGAATCCTCCGGAATTTCAGGGCGGATTAGATCCCGTGAAGGCTCACGAATGGATTTCTGGTATGGAGAGGATCTTCTTGATAGTCCAATGCAGCGAAGAGAACAAGGTGTTGTTTGCTTCTCATTCTCTAAAGGGTCCCGCCATGAGATGGTGGGAGAGCGCTTCGGCTTTGATGACTGTTCAAGGAGTGCCAAGGGTTTGGGAGCAATTCAAGGTTGTTTTCATGGAGAAGTATTTTCCGAGTTCTTTGAGAACTCAGAAAGAGTTTGATTTTCAACAATTAAGACAAGGAAGTATGACGGTAGCCAGTTATGTTGAGAAGTTCGAAGACATGGCTGCATATTCCAGGCAGGCTATGTATGCTCCGGACGAGAGGTGGAAGGTCGACCAATTTATTTTTGGACTTCGAGCTGAAATATCCCATAGTGTCTCTCAGAGGGAGTTCACTACTTATGCTGAAGTGTTAAGACAATGCTATGTGGAGGAGCATAGTTTGAAGAAAGTACACGCTGAGGGAGTCGCAAGTAGGACGACGCAAGGTGATCGCGGGAGATCTACTCAACCGTTTAGGTCGAGACAACAATCCTTCAAAGGGAAACAAGTGCAAAGTAGTAAGCCTAATACTCCTCCTTTGTGCCGGTTGTGCAACAAGTATCATTTCGGGAAGTGCAACGATGGAGTCTTTAGATGTTATCAGTGTGATGGAGTGGGCCATATGGCAAGGGATTGTCCTAAGAGTAAGAATCAAGTGCAAGGAAAAAGCGCCGGTCGAGTCTACACCTTGGATGCAAGGAAGAAGAAGAGTGACAATTCTTTGATTGCCGGTACGTGCCTAGTTAACGAATTTCCTTGTTTTGTTTTATTTGATTGCGGAGCTACACATTTTTTTGTATCGATGCAATGTATGAAGCGACTTGGGTTGCGGTCTGTTCCTTTGTCTCCTCCTATGGTGGTCACTACCGCCATGGATGAAATAGTTGAGACGCCCTTGATGTGTGAAAACTGTGTGCTGTCTGTGAATGGTAGAGTTTTCCAGATTGACCTTATTTGTCTACCGCTTAAGGAAGTTGATGTCGTTTTGGGAATGGATTGGCTTTCTGCTAATTCGGTGTTTATTGGGTGTGAAGAAAAGCTCATCATCATTCCATCTAATGAGGCTACACCAAAAGATGTTTTAACGACTATTCTAGAAGGTACGGTTGGTATGATGAATCTCTTGTTTGAAGAAGAGAAATCAGTTCTGTTGGTTCTCACTAAGGAAGGAAGTAGCGACCTTCAGGTTATGGATATTCCAGTAGTTTGCGAATTTTCTGAAGTTTTCCCCGAAGATGTCACTTCTCTTCCTCCGGAGAGGGAAGTGGAATTTTCTATTGACCTGGTACCAGGAACGGCTCCTATATCCGTTTCTCCGTATCGAATGGCACCGAAGGAGTTAAGAGAATTAAAGGATCAATTAGAAGAACTCATGGCGAAACATTTTGTGCGGCCTAGTGTTTCCCCGTGGGGAGCCCCTGTTTTGCTGGTGAAGAAGAAGGACGGTGGGATGCGGATGTGCATTGATTATCGTCAATTGAATAAAGTCACCATTAAGAACAAGTATCCCTTGCCCATGATAGATGACCTTTTGGATCAATTGAAAGGAGCCTGCGTGTTCTCGAAGATTAATTTGAGGTCAGGTTATCACCAAATCCGAGTGAAGAGTTCCGATGTACCTAAGACTGCATTTAGGACCCGTTATGGCCATTACGAATTCTTAGTGATGCCTTTCGGTGTGACAAATGCTCCAGCTGTTTTTATGGATTACATGAACCGTATATTTCAAGCTTACTTGGACCAGTTTGTTGTAATCTTCATTGACAATATTCTTATTTATTCTCGTACTTCACAAGAGCACGAGGAACATCTGAGAATTGTGTTATCTGTGTTGCAAGAGAAGCAACTTTTTGCTAAATTAAGTAAGTGTGAATTTTGGATGGCGAAAGTTAAGTTTCTAGGTCACGTTATATCACAGGGTGGTGTAGCAGTGGATCCGTCGAAGGTAGAAGCAGTGATAAATTGGGAGAGGCCGAGAAATGCCTCGGAAGTCCGAAGTTTCTTAGGGCTGGCAGGTTACTATAGGAGGTTCATCGAAGGTTTCTCTCAGTTGGCTTTACCAATGACGAAACTTACTCGTAAGGATTTTGCTTTTGAGTGGGATTCGGGTTGTGAGAAAAGTTTCATGAAGTTGAAGGAGAGATTGACAACAACTCCGGTGTTAATCATTCCTGATCCTAACAACTCTTACGAAGTGTTTTGTGATGCTTCTAAGATGGGATTGGGCGGTGTTCTGATGCAAGGTGGTCAAGTAGTAGCTTATGCCTCCCGACAATTGAAAATTCATGAACAGAATTATCTAACTCACGATTTGGAATTGGCGGCGGTTGTTTTTACACTAAAGGTGTGGCTACATTATTTGTATGGTGTACGTTTTGAAATGTTTAGTGACCATAAGAGTTTGAGGTATTTATTTGACCAAAAGGAGTTGAATATGCGACAACGAAGATGGATGGAGTACTTAAAAGATTATGATTTAGAATTGAAGTATCATCCAGGAAAAGCGAATAAGGTAGCAGATGCGTTAAGTCGGAAATTAGTTCATGGCGCGAGATTGATGATTTTGGAATATGTATTGTTGGAAAATTTTAGAGATCTTAATCTTCAGTTTGTATGGACCCAAGATGGTGTGATTATGGGAAATTTGAATGTCAATTCTACTCTGAGAGTTGAGATTCACCAAGGTCAAATGGCAGATGAGAAGTTGCAAGAAGTGTTACTTCTACCGGGTTTTATTCAGGCTACCGATGGAATTATTATGTTCGACCAAAGAATTTATGTTCCGAATGATGCAATGTTAAGAAGAAAGATTTTGGATGAAGCTCATAAAGGTACTTTTACGATACATCCTGGTTCTTTGAAGATGTATCAGGATTGAAGAAGGAATATTGGTGGGCCGGAATGAAAAAGGATGTTGCGATGTATGTGTCAGAATGTGCAGTGTGCCAACAGGTTAAGATTGAACACCAAAGACCTGGCGGTATGTTGCAACCTTTAGAAATTCCAGTTTGGAAATGGGATAGCATTTCTATGGACTTTGCAGTAGGTTTGCCCCGTACGCAGGGTGATTATGATTCAATCTGGGTGATTGTAGATCGACTAACGAAATCTGCGCATTTATTGGCCGTGAAGACTACTTTCAAGGCAAGTCATCTTGCGAGGTTGTTTATTGCGGAGATTGTAAGATTACACGGTATTCCTTCTAATATTGTGTCGGATAGAGATCCGAAGTTTACTTCAAGATTTTGG
Source organism: Lathyrus tuberosus (assembly GCA_022829125.1). Lineage (NCBI taxonomy): Eukaryota > Viridiplantae > Streptophyta > Magnoliopsida > Fabales > Fabaceae > Lathyrus > Lathyrus tuberosus. The sequence continues at coordinate 8,852,695 of JALAZF010000103.1, forward strand.
AAGGTTTTTCAACAAGCCATGGGGACGGAGTTGCGTTTGAGCACGTCTAATCATCCACAGACGGATGGTCAGACTGAGCGAATGATACAAACAATGGAGGATATGTTGAGAGCTTGTGTGTTAGAAAGTAAAGGGAATTGGAAAGAACTTCTACCATTGATTGAGTTTTCTTATAATAATAGTTATCATGCTAGCATCGGTATGGCCCCGTATGAAGCATTATATGGGCGAAAGTGTAGAACACCTTTGTGTTGGGCGGAAGTTGGGGAAGATCGAATCTTAGGACCCGAAATCATCCAAGAGACTACGGAAAAGATTCGAATGATCTGCGAGAAAATTAAGCAAGCACAAGATCGTCAAAAGAGTTATGCGGACAATCGAAGAAGACCTTTAGAATTTGAAGAAGGTGACCATGTGTTTTTGAAGGTTACTCCTAGATTAAGATTGAAAGGACCGTTTAAGTCACGCAAGTTGAGCCCGAGATACGTGGGACCGTATCAGATCTTAGAAAGGATTGGGGAAGTAGCTTACAGGTTGGCCTTACCGCCTTCTCTGTCGGAAATGCATGATGTTTTCCATGTATCTCAGCTTCGGAGATTTGTTCCAGATCCTCTTCAGCCGATTTTACCGGATACTATTGAAATAGAAGCAGATTTGACGTTTGAACCTCAACCGAGCCGCATTGTGGGGAGAGAAACGAAGGTATTAAGGAATAAGGACATTTCTCTCGTTAAGGTGCAGTGGGATGTAACGCATCCGGGTGATGCAACTTGGGAACTTGAATCGGAAATGCGAGATGCTTACCCTCATCTGTTCGGGTAATCTTTAAATTCGAGGGCGAATTTCTATTTAAGGGGGGGAGGATGTAATACCCCGTATTTTATTTAATTGGAATTAAGAGACTTTTTGGACATTTAGTAGTATTATTTCTAATACTAAGTTTATTACTTATTATTTTCCTTCCACTTTCCAAGCATATAAAAAGAAGAAGTTAGTAAGAAGTGAGAGAAAGAAAAAAGAAGGAAAGAAGAAGAAAGAAAGGAAGAGAAAATAGAGAGAAAGGAGAAAAGAAGAGAAAGAAGGTTTTGTGAAGAAAATCCAAGAGAATCATCATCCATTGGTCCAAACTTCATTCAATCATCTCATCTTCATCATTTTCATCATCTTTGCAAGGTGGGTTTAGCTAGAAACCATTTTTTTCTTGAGTTTGATATTATGAGTTTTAGGTCGAAATCTTAGAAATCGATGTTACAACGGTTAGAATTTGTTAGAAATCGAAATGAATGATTGGTATGATCATAGAAACATGTTTTGATGCTTGTTTTGATGTTTTGGTTGATTTTGGTTTGATGAGAAATTATAGGTTTATGTAGAATTTGTGATTTTGTTCAAAACTTGATTTTGAAGTTTGATGATGGAATTATGTTGGAAACATGTTGATTATGCCTCTAATGGGTTGTTGGAATTGGTATTGATGGTGTAGAGGGGCTGGTTTTGAACTGTTATAGCAGGTATTTTTCTGAGTTTCACAGAGCGCGCTGAGCGCGCAGGTGCCCGCTGAGCGCGGTGTTTAATTCTGGGAACCTCTCATGGCAGGGAGTTGCGCGCTGAGCGCGGTCCAGGGCGCGCTGAGCGCGACCTGGGAGTTGAAAAATTATACTTTTTGACGGAAAAATTCATAACTTTAGTTTCGTTTATCGGTTTCGGTTGTTCTTTATATCGATGTAAAGCCGAGGAAATATTCTACGCAATGGAAGTAAAACATGTTGATTTTACCGACCGATTAAATGATCGGGAAAGTTCAAAAGTGATATATTTATGTTTAAATTGTGGTATGCTATTCTATTTCACTAATAAGGTATGTTTTGCCTAATCCATGGTTGTTAACCTGATTGTGATTGAAAATGCATGTAAAATGAAAATGGAATAGAGAGAGTGAGGAAAACATCAACCTTAAGTATAGAATGACTAGGAGGTTTACGTTTCTAGTTGTGGCTAGGACTGATAAATGATCGAGATAAACGGAAGACCCTAGTATGGAAACATGAGGGATCGCAAAGAGTGATTAATACCTAAGTAACTGTGACCCGCGTTCCGATCCTCTTATGATGGATGACCGGGGAGGTTGCTTAGATGATGGTATTATTGACCCGTGTTGAAGGGCCCCTGGTGTGGGCTGGCCGGGGAAAGTACTATGTGTAGATAACTGTGACCCGTGTTGAAGAGCCCTTTGTGGATGGCCGGGGAAAGTTATTTACCTTAGCATCCAAGACTCGTGTCGAAAACTCTTTGGAAGGGTTGGCCGAGAATGGTTGTCTACGAATTTAAGGATCTGTGACTCGTGTCGAATCCTCTTGTAGGGTTGGCCGGGGAAGGATGCCTTCGTGGGAGATACCCATTGTTGATGCGAGAGTTAGAGAACTCGTGAGTATGTTTCCATATAGGGTAAGAATGAAATTGTGAACTCAAGGTCCTTTTCCCTTCCCTGGACTTGAGCTAGGATTATTAGAACCCCTTTTAATCCGAGAGAATCTATAAGATAGGAACCCACTGAGATTTGATGTATCTCACCCCACGTTGTTGATATTTCAGGTGCTTCAGGTTCAGAGAAGGGTAAGGACAAGGTCGTTTGATCTTTCCTTGCATGTTGATGGCTAGCTTCCGCTATATTTTGTTATTTTGAGATCATTATGATGATCTAGTTCTTAGATTTTATCATTTTGGAACATCTTGTATATGTAATGCCTTAGACTTAGGTGTTTTGTATTAGAGGCATTTATGTGTATAATGTGTTATCTAGGAACTTATTGTATTTCAATACCAAATACTTGGATTCATATATATGATTTATGCTTTGATGTATGGATTTTATATATGGGTATTACAACGAAACACAAAACAAATAAATAAAAAACAATGCCTTTAAAGTATGGCAGTCACTATTCATCATGGTCAGTGCCACATTATATATATATATATATATATATATATATATATATATATATATATATATATATATATATATATATATATATATATATATATATATATTTGAAGTTTTTTAGAAAAGGAAATGAAATTATTAAATGAAGTGAAATGAAATACTAAGTTAAAAACTTAATGGCCATGAGAAATACAATTATGAAACAAACAGATAAATAATAGCCATGTGGCAGACGCCACAATTTCTCATGGCAGGTGCCATGATTTTTCATGGCAAAACCCTCTCTCCTCATGGCCTGCGCCGCCTCTCCATGGCCAGTGCCATGAGAGGCAGGGCTAGCGCCATATATAGGGTGTGGCAGGCGCCACATGCCTCATCTTTTTTTTTTCTTTAAGTAACATCCATTAAATCAAATCATACCAAAACCACACACAAAATTTATTCAGGAATCAAGCATGAATATAATAGTAATATGAAACAAAAGATTATGATATTATGAAAACAAAATGAGACGGAAATGAAACGGAGTTATGAGTATTACCTAATGGAGACGATCCACTGCCTCTTCACAGGTACGTATTCTGAAAAGAAAACCGGACGAACTTATTTCTTCCTCAAAATGCCAGTTATTGAAAACGGAAAATGAAAACTCGAACAAAAAATTCTTCTCGCAACAATATTAAGAATAAGTGGGGGAGGAAAAATATAGAGAGTATTCACTATTTTTTTGTGAAACTGGTGTCCAAAATACTAAAGAGCAGCGTCCTATTTATAGGAGAAAATGAGGACTTGAAGCATTGTCCGTTTTAGCCTTTTTTCAAATCTCTGTGCAAGCTAGCGTGGTTAAAAAAGTCCTCGATTCAGAAAATAGGTTGGCTGATGAGATGTGAAGCCATGCTTTGCTGAAAAGTTGTTTTTATTTCATGATGAATCGGAACCCACTTGCATTTGCTTAAATTAAAATAAAACACATTATTATTTTAATTTTTTAGAAAGCAGAAGTCATGGCAGGCGCCATGCTTCTTTTGTGGCGAGTGCCACCCTCATTTCTACATGGCAGGCGCCACCTTAATGGTGGTGAGCGCCATGTATCTTTTTTTTTCTTTCATCTTTTCTTTCTTTCTTTTTTCTTTTTTTTTTCTTTCTTTTTTTTTTCTTTTTCTTTTTTTTCTTTTTTTTCAAATAAAATTCAATAAATGCCTTGGTGGTTTCTCATGTTCTAACTTCATTTTGGTCCAATAACATCAGTCGGAGGCTCGATTTTTCGATCAAAAACCCTAATTTCCTCAGGAATTCCAATGGATGATTTTTTAGGCTCTTTCATTCTTCAATCTCTTCCAAGGTCCATAGATGACCTCTAGGGATGTCCAGTATCATATAGAATCGAGTTCTAAAGCTTGGGAATATGTCCTGATCAAAATCAAAGGCAATGGTTGACTGTCGCTGAGAAAACCCTAGTTTGAGGAATGATGGATTCTATGGCTCAAGGCACTTGTAATAGGAACCGAACACACTTGATTTCTTGTTGAATGAGATCTCTTGAATATAGGTGAGCTCAAATGGTTGCATTTGGAGCTAGAAAATGTCTTAGGAGACCTTGAAGCATGAGAACCTGGCTTATTGACTTTTGTTCTTTTTCCTGTGTAAACCTGGCTTTCACAAAAGAAACAAACTGGCAAGATATTGTGGTTAGTTAACAATGCATGGATGAATGAAACCTAAATGTAAGTGCAAAATGTTATGACATCTAAGAGGTAAAATTTGGGGTGCAACACCAATTAACAGAGATATACTGCATAACCTACCTTAATCAAGGCCAGGTTAGGGTTTTTTAAATAGAAAAGGTTTAGACATTTTTATACAATAATGACGTGTGCACTACCGAAGAAGTGCATTAAGGAGATTCACAAGTTTTAACGTGACTTTATATGAGGACACAAGGATAGCCAAAAGCATATTCATGCAATTAAGTGGAACACTCTTATGCAGGCAAAACACATATGAGGTTTAGGATTCAGGAATTTATAGCATACGAATCAGACTTGTCTTTCAAAATTATGCTACAAATTGATGACAGATGACAATAGTATATGGTTTCAGGTTATGAGGAATAAGTACGACAGAGGAAAAGATAACTTAGTTATAATCAATGCCGAACAACAAGACTCGAGCTTGTGAAAGAACATCGTCAAATTGTGGCTCGGGTTGAAAGCATCGGTATTGTGGGATATAAGGAATGGTTTAAATGTTAACACATGGAGTGACTGCTGGCTAAAATCAGGAATTATTCAGCATCACTTAGGAGTTGACAGGAACATGTTGCAGTTAGAGAAAGTAGCAAACCTGATACATGATAACCATGAATGGAATTTCAGTATTCTCAATAGGTTATTTGATCAAGATAGTGTTGTTGTGGTCTCTATTATTCATTTGCCCAAGAAAGAGCATGGTAAAGATGTTAGTTTGTGGAGAGAGTCGACCAGTGGCTCTTTTTCTGTCTCAAGTGTGTATGACATTATATCTGCAGGACAACAAGAAGTTGAGACTTCTCCTAACTGGAAGTATATCTAGAAACTTCATATCCTAAAGAGATTAAGATCATTTGTATGGATGATTAATCATGGCAAACTGCTGATAAATAAGTATCTACATAGACTGACCTTGTGTGAGTCGTGGTGTCGAGAATGCCATATAGAAGCTGAAGACATAAGAAATGTGTTACAAGACTGTGTAGTGGCCAAGGAAGTGCGGTTATGTTTGGTTAATGTGTTTCACTGGAATGATTTCTTTGAGTTTAATTTGGAGGAGTGGATTATAAATAATCAGACTAATAGATTTGGGCGACAACTTGACATACTTTGTGGTATTGGAGAAACAAAATGCTTCATGATGAAGAGTTCATTATGCCAAGCAACTTAGTGCAACTGATTTTTGACAAAGTTAATGAGTATTCAGCAAGTGCGGCTTTTCATATAGGAGTCAACACAAAGCAGCAGATTGTGCAAAACACTGCGTGGAATCTGCCTCCGAAAGGTTGGATTTGTGTTAATGTTGATGGGACAGTGAATCAACTCTCAAAAGCAACTTGTGGAGGGATTCTCAAAGATCCTACAGGATGCTAGTGCATGAGATTCTCGAAGTTCATCAGCATTTGCAGTATAGAAGTGGCGGAGACGTGGGCGGTTTTGAAGAGCATCAATCTAGATCATAATAAAGGTCACAGGAAAGTTGAGCTTCAATCCGACAACAAAAATATTGTTGCAAGGTTTAATGGTAAAGTTGAACATAATATAGAAGTAAAAGGCCTACTAAACCGAATAATTCAAATTTTTTCGGGAAACGTAGTTGTTCGGTTTACTCATATCTATAGAGAAGCTAATTGGTGTGCAGGTGCAATGGCTAAGAATAACTCTCTTCACGGCCGTGGGCCTCATTTCTTCGATGGATGTCTGAAAGATTTGGTCCATTAGATCAATAATGATATGTTGGCAGTTGTTATCCCTCATGTAACCTTTGTTTAGTTTTTCTCTGTTGGGCTTAGGCCCTCCTTGTATTAAAAAAATCTCTTTGGTTAAAAAAGACTAGGTCACGAAACATGAAAAAAAATCTTTTAAACTTGTCAAACCAATATATTTAAATAAATATAAATATTATTATTATTATTATTATTATTATTATTATTATTATTATTATTATTATTATATTTTGTATTTTGAATTAAAATATAAAATATAAATTTAATTAGCTTGAAAATTTTATGAAAATAAGCTTAAAAAAAGGTTATAAATAATGTCATAAATCATTTTCATAAGTTTTCTCAAACAGATAAATTACAAAATGCATGCTATTTGGTAAATTTAAAGAATTTAATGCAAGTAAATATTTAATCACATTAATTTTATAATTTTTTAATCTATTTAAATATTATTTGAATTAATTATTGATAAATATTCAAATGAAATATAGACTTTAAATAAGTTAATAGATAAATCAAGCATTCGAAAAGATCAGATTCAAACCTAAAAAAAAATTATGATTGGCTATATATCAAACTTAGACTTTGAATTTTTTAGCCGACCAAATTTAAATTTGTTAAAATCTAACTTAGTCCAGCATATTCTCACCCCCTAAGAATACTAGACATTTTAGCTTTTTTATTTTTCATTTTTACTAATCAAAAACAATTTTTCTTTCTTAATAAAATATTTTTCTTTTATGAGTATATGAACTATTTAGAACAAGGAATTGTATCATTGAAACAAAAAATTACCTCATGGTTTAAAAGAGATAAAATGTTAGGAATACTCGTTTCACTTCTTTGGGAGCGTCCTTTTCTCTAAAAATCTAAAAATATCTTTATTAAAGTTTGGAGATGCATTTTCGGACTCACTTAAATTCACACCAATCCATGTATTTCAGTCAGCCACCTCATTTTTTATAAAATTTTATTCAAAGATGTATCTCCGTATACTTTATGGGGGTGAATTCGAAGATGTATCTTCGTAAAATCTTTTGAACTCGTTGTTAGAATGTAATTCATTTCAGTTTCATTTAGGAATAATTTGGTTTTGCATTTGAATTTCATTTAGGTTAGACTTGTGTATAAAACCAAAGTTGTAACATAATTTCTAAAATTACCAATTCAGTTAAAGTTTTCTCTCTCTTTCATCTTCATCTTCTTCCTTCTTGTGTACAAACAATTGGTATCTAGAGCTCTAGTTCGGATCTACGGGAAACACCATCGGGAAACTCAAGTGAACGTGAGGCGTGTGTGATTGATTTTGGTTATGAACATAGTGAATTGAAGTGTGAAACCATAACAGAATCATATTTATTGATTATGGGGGATTGGGAAACACAGGTGTTTGGTGATATTTGAGTAAATTATGGCATAAGATCAAAGATGAACAGTGGAAATGATAGCTTGAACACAAAGTTTCTAGTCTTTGATGGAAAGAATTAGAATCAGTGGATGATTCAGATACGTGTGTTGTTTGGTGCTCAAGATGTTTTTGATCTTGTAAATGACGGATACGCAGCGGTTGCAGCAGATGCAACTGAAGCACAAAGGAACATGTACAGAGAGATAAGGAAGAAGGATCGGAAAGTTATGTTTTACATTCATCAGCGTGTGGATGTGCATGCGTTTGAGAAGATCGTTGATTCAACGATGATGAAGGTTTCATGGGACACACTGGTACGATGCTACAGCGGTGATGCATTAGTGAAGAAGGTGAAGATGCAGTCTCTACATAAGCAGTATGAAAATCTCAACATGAAGAACAGTGATAGGTACCTAATTATATCTCTAGAGTGATTCTAATCACAAGTGAGATAAAATCATATGGAAAGACTTTCTCTGAACAAGTAATCATTGAAAATGTACTAAGATCACTTACTTCTTAGTTTGATTACATTGTTGTAGCAATTGAACATTCTAAGGATCTGAGCACCATGAGAATTAAAGAGTTATAAAGTAGTCTAGAGGCACAAGAGTTGCTTTTGATTGAGAAAACCACTGAAAGAGAGGTAGATCAGACTTTAAAGGCATATTTTGGTAAGAATAATCAGAAGCATTCTTGGTCAGAGACCAAGAAGAGACATGGTTGTGGTTATCAGAAGTTAGAAGCTTCCAACTCTGATGAGAAGAAACATCATAAGGGAAAGGAGAAGTTTGACAAGAATAAGGTTTGATGTTACTGTTGTAAGAAGTTTGGTCAGTTTTCTACTGACTATTTGTCAAATAAGGAAAAGAAATCCGAAGGAGAAGCATAGTGTAACACCTTCTACCCTAAAGAACATTCACGATAATTATAAACAATTATATCATAGTACATCACCAAAAGGGTGCCACATTTCGTCACAAAACTTCATAATAATGTCCTACTCCACAACATGGGTTCTATCATCATAAATTCAATCAAATACTACTCCGGTCCTTTTTATAAGAAACATTTCACTTTTTTAGATTCATTAAATAATTAATGTATTTGGTCTATAACAAAGTTTATAACTTAAACGTCTTAAAACAAAGTTTATAACTTAAACATCTTCACTCATGCATGTGGTACCAATTCATTATCTTTGATGGACACTAGGCCATCATCCTCCAAAGATCCCCACCAATAGGATCGATTCTACACAAGAACCAGAGCACGTCATAAACACCCCAATCCACACAATGGGATTGAAGCCACCATTGGACCAAATTCCTAACATCGTCACTGAACCGAAGTCCTAAAGTATGCTATGAATGCGTGATACAAAACATCATAAATAATCATCATCATAGAATCGTCAAAATTGCATCATGATTCATAAGTATTCATCAAACATCATAATATAACAACGATTACATACGTCACAATTCATCACAATGTTTCACACACCATCGTGTTATAGCCATCCAAATACAGTACATCAATTACTCAAAGCATATGGACAACAAGACACAAGACCCCATGAAAAATAAAATATAAAAAAAACTACTACTCCTGCTCGCTGTTAGGTGCAGATTTGACCTAAAAATGACATATCTTTCTTTGCACTTTTTCCACTCTTTTCTCATGTTTTCATTCGTTTTACTCTTGATTGATGTTATTCTTCTAAACATTGAAAATACCTTTGGTGCTTGTAATATGTGTGCTATTGTGCAGAAAATAGGCATAAAACATCAAATGTAGTAAGACACAAGAAAGGGTGTAAGCTGCTAAAGAAAAAAGAATGATATCAGTTAGTTCGCCTAGCGAACATGTAGGCGAGTCCCAGCGAATGGACCCAGATTTTGGCAGAGGAAAAAGGAACCAAAATTCGCTTTGTAAGCTGGAAAGTGAATGTTCGCTTAGCGAACGACTCCTTCGCTTAGCGAATGCACGTGAATTTCTGGGGCGGTTTAACTGTTTGAGGCACCTGAAGTGCCTATTTTTAACCATTCGCTTAGCGAATGAATAGGTTCGCCTAGCGAACCTGCGAATTCCTGAATTGTATAAATACAATTTTCACACTTTTTAGAAAAATGTGGTTGTAATTTTGGGATAGAGAAACTTGTAGTTAAGGATCAGAACTTGATATTCCTTCATTTCGAAGGGAGAAAAGGTAGGATCTTTGCTTTCTTGTTGGTGTTGGATGTAATATTTTGATACCTATTGTATTTCCTCTAATGTATGTTTGTGAATTGAATTCTGATTTTCTATTGTTGTTGTCTTTGGTTGATTATTTGTGGTCTTGACAAAACCTTTACAAATCTTTGATCTTAGATTTTCATCTATCAATGAACAAGCTTTTGACATAGTTTTGTGAGTTGATATTCATTTTATCTTTTGTTGTATTGTGTTGATTAAGTAGCATGGGTAACATGAGTAGGATCGATACGGTATCACGAGGACGCGTGATAATAGTGATGAAGAAGGATATTCACATTCATTGGGCAAATTAGTTGAATACATGTAAAAAGGGTTAAGCGTGTGTACGTATTTTGATCTTGCTTAAATACGAAGAAATTATTTATTTGATATGGATGTTATAGTAATATCTATTAGGACTGAACTCTAGACATAGATTTAGGCTTAACATATGCGTGAGTATCAGTTCTTACTTCTCTGTGTTGTTGAGTTGCGTGAGACATCACCAATGAGACAATACGATTGTTCTCTCGACGTTGCGTTAGACATAACCTCTGTTGTGAGTGATACGCGAGGATATTAGGCGAATGATTAATTTGTGTTTACTTGATTAGAAGAATGCATGTGTTATCAATTGATGAGATCCAATTCCAACAAGGCTCCATTTATAATTCAGTCTTTATTTTATATTTTCTGTCTTTACGTTTTCCGCATTTGCTTTTGGTTCCGTCTTAAACCAAAACTTTTGATCCATGAGCTTAGAAATGTAGAAACCATTGAATGAAATTCTTTCCCTTGCACTGATCCCTGTGGAGACGACAAAACTGGGTTACTTATATATTTTTGCTTGCTGCTATTCTAGCTTCAACAAATTGGCGCCGTTGCCGGGGATCGGTGTTTAGATATTGAATCGCATCGCATAGTTTCTATATTTTAAAGCTTTGTACATTTGTTTATATTAGATCCATTTGTCTTCTTTTATGTTTTTCTCTAGTGTGAATCAGGAATGACAAGAACTCCTAGATTGGTTGCTATTTGTATAAAAGTATTCAATGAAGCTTCGACCGAGTCTGGATGGATGTTGAGCGTTGAAAGTATGCTTGGTAAATTGTACTGCTTTATAAAATGTTAGAAGGATTTAAGAATTTTGTGCTTTGTGCAAATGTGTATTCTTGTTTCATTTTTCAACTTGTTTGAAGGCTTGCTTCACTTAGGTCCAAAATCCACAAATTGTGAGGAAACCTCCATTGTTTACTATATGCTAGGATGACTGATAACTTTGTTTAATTCGTTTGATTCATGTTTTATCTTTTGATTATTTTGAATTTGTGGAAGCATTAGAAATGATCAAGGCATTTATTTATATTGAGCACAACCGGATCCAAAAGTACCTTACCTGTGAGCAGAGAGAATTTGTTAGCCCCTTTGAGCCTAAACAGTTTAGATCTCATTTTAGTGATGAACTGGTTTATGTACATAATTTGAAAGTGTGGTTCATCATTGAATTTTGTGAGGTTCTAAAAGTTTCTTCTTGAACCTTTGAACATTGGTATAATTTGATTTCATTGCCTTAAAAAGTAAGGAGCATTCACTTGAGGTTTGGTTGAATTCAAATTAGGGAGAATGAAAAAGAAGATGGTAGGTTACTTTCAACTTTTGAAAAAATTTCAAACAAGCATGAAATGAAAAAGTGTGAATATGAATGTGAAAAACAAAAGAAAAATAATGCTTGTTTGATGAGAAAAATAGAGCGAAATAATTGTGCAAAAAGGAAGTTTGAGAAGGTTTGTGATAAAAGAATGAGAATGGTGAATGAAGTTGTAATGTGTAAATACCATTTATCGGCAATTTCGATTCAATGGCCTTTAGAAATGTCCCTTTGTTGTTAACCCGACCAAGCTACAACCTTAAAAGCCCTTAGTGATCTTTTTGCTTCCATGTTTTCATTTTTTATTGTTAGATGTTGTATGAATTGATTGTTATTTGCATTGTTTGTCGGGTGAGTGAAATTTCCCCGCGGTTGCAAACGCGTCAATTTCTTCATTCTTATTTTGAAGAGGAGTGTTAGAGTGATTCAAGTATGAAAACTTAGTTGTTCTTTGAACCAATTATGATATTTGTTTAAGAACTTAATTCTTTATCATTGTTCGATTCTATTGAGGGGTGAACGTTGCTTGTCCGCATTTATCTTGTTTTGGTTGATTCTTATGCTTGAATAGATCCTCTTATTTTCAATGAGGGGTGCTTTGCTTAAGGACAAGAAAAAGTTTAGTTGGGGAGAGTTGTTAGGTGCATATTTGACCTAAAAATGACATATCTTTCTTTGCACTTTTTCCATTATTTTCTCATGTTTTCATTCGTTTTACTCTTGATTGATGTTATTCTTCTAAACATTGAAAATACCTTTGGTGCTTGTAATATGCGTGCTATTGTGCAGAAAATAGGCATAAAACATCAAATGTAGTAAGACACAAGAAATGGTGCAAGCTGCTAAAGAAAAGAGAAGGATATCAGTTAGTTCGCCTAACGAACATGTAGGCGAGTCCCAGCGAATGTTCGCTTCGCGAATGCTGGCGAAGCTCCTAGCGAATGGACCCAGATTTTGGCAGAGGAAAAAGGAACCAAAATTCGCTTTGCGAGCTGGAAAGCGAATGCTCGCTTAGCGAACGACTCCTTCGCTTAGCGAATGCACGTGAATTTCTGGGGCAGTTTAGCTGTTTGAGGCACCTGAAGTGCCTATTTTTAACCATTCGCTTAGCGGATGAATAGGTTCGCCTAGCGAACCTGCGAATTCCTGAATTGTATAAATACAATTTTCACACTTTTTAGAAAAATGTGGTTGTAATTTTGGGATAGAGAAACTTGTAGTTAAGGATCAGAACTAGATATTCCTTCATTTCGAAGGGAGAAAAGGTAGGATCTTTGCTTTCTTGTTGGTGTTGGATGTAATCTTTTGATACCTATTGTATTTCCTCTAATGTATGTTTGTGAATTGAATTCTGATTTTCTATTGTTGTTGTCTTTGGTTGATTATTTGTGGTCTTGACAAAACCTTTACAAATCTTTGATCTTAGATTTTCATCTATCAATGAACAAGCTTTTGACATGGTTTTGTGAGTTGATATTCATTTTATCTTTTGTTGTATTGTGTTGATTAAGTAGCATGGGTAGCATGAGTAGGATCGATCCAGTATCGCGAGGATGCGTGATAATAGTGATGAAGAAGGATATTCACATTCATTGGGCAAATTAGTTGAATACATGTAAAAAGGGTTAAGCGTGTGTACGTATTTTGATCTTGCTTAAATACGAAGAAATAATTTATTTGATATGGATGTTATAGTAATATCTGTTAGGACTGAACTCTAGACATAGATTTAGGCTTAACACTTGCGTGAGTATCAGTTCTTACTTCTCTGTGTTGTTGAGTTGCGTGAGACATCACCAATGAGACAATACGATTGTTCTCTCGACGTTGCATTTGACATAACCTCTGTTGTGAGTGATACACGAGGATATTAGGCGAATGATTGATTTGTGTTTACTTTATTAGAAGAATGCATGTGTTATCAATTGATGAGATCCAATTCCAACAAGGCTCCGTTTATAATTTAGTCTTTATTTTATATTTTCCGTCTTTACGTTTTCCGCAATTGCTTTTGGTTCCGTCTTAAACCAAAACTTTTGATCCATGAGCTTAGAAATGTAGAAACCGTTGAATGGCATTCTTTACCTCGCACTGACCCCTGTGGAGACGACAAAATTGGGTTACTTATATATTTTTGCATGCTGCTATTCTAGCTTCAACACTCGCCTGGTGCTCGCCCGGCGAAGCAGCTCGCTCGCATGGGTTTCGCCCAGCGAAGCAGGGGCGAATCCCCTCCCCCATACAAATTTCAGTAGCTCATATTCTTCAGCCCTCATTCGTCTCTCTTTTCTCCTGGCGACTTCCAAGCGAACCTGTTTCTCTCGGCGAAGCACCTCACTTGCCTGGCGAAACGTGCGCATCAGTAAGTTCTGCTTCTGCGTTTCTGCATCAAACTAGACCCAAAACCCCTTGCGATTCCACCTCTCATAGTACGAAAATGCACACAAATCACATAGTAATTACAATCCAATAACAACAAATCATCATAGAATTCATAGATATCATCTTATACTTCTAGAAACCCTAATTTCACCACAACCCATCTCACTCTCATTAAAGTCTCACCATTTCCTAAAACCTCAAAACTAACTACTTACATCTACAATCTATATCCATTACAATGAAAAGCAATACTCCTCATACCTTAGATAATTCGATTCCGATCTTCCTTTTTAGTGCTTCCGGAATTGCTCTGAGCCTTAGCTTCCTCCTTTTTCCTTTCCTCAGAGTCGCTCTCCAAAAACACGATTGTTCAAAATGAATTCCTCACTTCCTTATTTTCCTTTTTGCCCAACATACCCTTAGGACCCCTATTATGATTCCCAACTTCGTCCTCACTTATTCCACCCAACATTACCATCTTACCCTTAGTGTTCCACTCCCTTTATTTAAAATAATAATAATAATTTAAATAAGATTATTCACATTATTCCACTATTATTATTATCAAAACAATTCTAATAAATCATACACTTCTAAATATCCTCAACACCCTCTTAACATCATCAATACCTCACAACACAAATCATCAGGCATCAAAATATTTCACCAAAATTCACCGAAAATCACGAATATTTATAATAAATAAATTAAATAAATATTCTAAGTACTTTGGGGTGTTACAACTCTCCCTCGCTTAAAGAATTTTTGTCCTCGAAAATTACCTGAAGGAAACAGAGTCGGATACGACTACCTCATCTGATCTTCGCGTTTCCAAGTCTAACTCTCACCAACTGGTCCAACCCATAACACCTTCACCAAAGCTATATCTTTACCTCACAATTTTTTCATTTCTTGTCCATCTATCCGCACAGGTAATGCTTCAACAGTCAGGTTTTCTCTTACCTGTATGTCATCTATTTGGATCACACGAGACGAATCTGGAATGTATTTCCTCAACTGGGATACGTGAAACACATCATGAAGATTCGCAAGCGACGACGGTAAAGCAATCCGATAGGCTATCTCCCCTATCCTCTGCGTAATCTGATATGGACCTACAAAACGTGGAGTGAGCTTCCTAGATTTTAAAGCTCGGCCCACACCAGACACTTGCGTAACTCTCAAAAACACGTGATCTCCCTCTTGGAATTCAAGTGCCTTCTTTCTCATCTCATGATAACTCTTCTGACGACTTTATGAAGCTCATATCCTCTCTTGGATCATATTAATCTTCTCGGTCGTCTCCTGCACAATCTCAGGTTCGAGTACAACACTCTCGCCTGACTCATACCAACACAATGGAGTTCTACACCTTCTGCCATACAAAGCTTCATATGGCTCCATCCCAATACGATCATGAAAAGTATTGTTGTATGTGATATCCCAAGATCCTCCTTGGTCCAGTGCACAAGCTCTTAGCAAATCCTCTAAAGACTGGATAGTCCTTTCTGTCTGACCGTCTGTCTGCGGACGATATGCAGAACTCATCTTTAACTTAGTACCCAAAACATCTTGCAAACTTGTCCAGAACATCGACGTAAATCTCGAGTCTCTATCTGACACAAGACTCGAAGGTATCCCATGTAACAGCACAATTTCCTCAATATACATCTCAGCTAACTTCTGTATAGAATGATTAATCTTCATTGGTAAGAAATAAGCTGATTTAGTTAATCTATCCACAATCACCCAAATCGAATCAATCCCCTTCGCAGTCTTCGGCAATCCCGACACAAATCCATGGAAATACTGTCTCATTTCCATTATGGAATATTCAACGGTTGCATCATACCCGAAGGCTTCCAATGTTCAATCTTTGACTTCTGACAAGTCAAACAGGTATAAACAAACTCTGCAATATCCTTCTTCATACTTGGCCACCAAAACAATTTATGCAAATCCTGGTACATCTTCGTAGCACCAGGATGAATACTCAATCTACTTCGATGCCCCTCTTCAAGAATACTCTTCTTAATTTCTAGATCATCTGGAACACACACTTTATCTCTGAACCTCATCACACCATTCTCATCAATTCGGAATTCACCTCTGTTACCTTGGTTAATCAAGGTCGACTGATCAACCAACCTTAAGTCAGAATGTTGACCCACTCTGATTTCTTCTAGAATACCACTAGTCAGTTTCAACATACCCAACCTCACACTATCAGGAGTCTCTTCAAATACCAAACTCAGATCTCAGAACTGCTCGATTAACTCCAATTCTCTCACCATAAACATCGACATATGCAATGACTTCCTGCTCAATGCATCAGCCACCACATTTGCTTTACCAGGATAGTAACTTAAATCAAAATCATAATCCTTCGATAATTTCAACCACCTCCTCTGCCTCATATTCAACTCTTTCTGATCAAATAAGTACTTCAAACTCTTATGATCACTGAATACCTCAAATTTAGAGCCAAAAAGATAATGTCTCCAAATTTTCAACACGAACGCCACAACTGTCAACTCTAAGTCATACTTAGGATAATTCCTTTCACGAGCTCTCAATTGTCTCGAAGCATAAGCAACAACCTGTCCATTCTGCATCAACACTCCACCAAGACCCATCTTCGACGCATCACAATACACCATAAAAGATTCATTCAGATTAGGCAAGATCAATACCGGAGCGGTCGTCAACTTCTTATTCAATTCCACAAAACGTTTTTCACATGCAACATCCCACACATAAGCTTGACCCTTCTGAGTCAACCGAGTCAAAGGTAATGCCAACTTAGAAAAAACTTCGATAAACTTGTGATAATAACCTACCAACCCAAGGAAACTTCGTATTTCAGTAGCAGACTTCAGAGTCTCCCGCTGTAACACAACTTTAATCTTAGAAGGATCAGCAACAATTCCACCACTTGATATCACATGGCCAAGAAAACTCACTTCTTTCAACCAAAACTCACACTTCAACAGTTTTACATACAACTTCTTCTCTTTTAACACTTGCAACACAGTTCGCAAATGCTCAACATGCTCTTCTTCAGATTTAGAGTATATTAAAATATCATCAATGAAAACCACAACAAACTTATCCAAATACTCATGGAAAATCCAATTCATATACTCCATGAACACACCTGGTGCATTGGATACACCAAACAACATCACAGTGTATTCATAATGACCATACCTCGTCCTGAAAGCTGTCTTCGGAATGTCATAAGGCTTAACACGAATCTGATGATAACTAGACCTCAAATCAATCTTGCTAAACACACAAGCGCCAACTAGTTAATCTATCAAATCGTCGATTCTCAGAAGTGGATATTTATTCTTGATAGTCACTTTATTCAACTGCCGATAATCAACACACAACCTCATACTACCGTCTTTCTTCTTAACTAACAACACAGGAGCACCCCACGGAGAAACACTCGGTCGAACAAACTTCTTCTCAAGCAATTCTTCTAATTGTTTCTTCAATTCACTCAACTCAGAAGTGAACATCTGGTAAGGAGCTATAGACACCGAATTCATTCCTAGTATCAAGTCCACTGCAAACTCCACTTCACGCTCTGGAGGAAAATCACTTATATCATCCGGGAACACCTCTGGAAATTCGCGGACAACAGGTAATTCGACACTAGCAGTTTCACGATCAACTTGCAATGACGCAAACAACGCAAACATCGAGGCTTCATCTTCTAGTAGTTTGTCTACTTGCTTAGCAGACAAGAACATCAACTCTCAATTATCACTAAACTCAGGAAACTACACAATCTTATTATAATAGTTGATATGAACATAGTTGAACTCCAACCAGTTTATTCCTAAGATTACATCGATTTGGTGCAAGGGTAAACACATCAAATTCATCACGAAACTCTTCCCAAAAATGGTTAAAGGACATCTCGAACACACAAAGGTAGTAGTAACAGACCCATTAGTAGGAGTTTCTATCACCATACTACCATTCATATCAGACAATTTCAAACCCAACATAGTAGCACATTCAAGCGAAAAAAATGAATGAGTAGCACCAATATCAATAATAGCGACCAACTCAACATTGTTAATAAAACAAGTACCTCAAATCAAGTTATCCTTCTTGGGAACTTCTGGACCACTCAAAGCAAACACTCTACCATTAGTCTGAGCAGCAGTAGCAGTATTCTTCGGCTTCTGACACTGGGTACTGATGTGACCCTGTTCACCATAATTAAAACAAGTCGGACCCTCATCCTTGCAGTCGGTAGCTCTATGGTCTCTCTTACCACATCTGTAACACCTCAACACATTATTGTTGCAAACCTTAGCATGGTGGCCTTGCTCGCTATACCTGTAACACTTAACAGAAGCGGGAGCTGCTCCCTCACTTGTCTTCTTCCCATCTGAAGCCTTTTATTTCCCTTTGTCAGCTGAAGTCACATAAGGTTTACCTCTAAACTGTCCCTTCTCTTTCTTCTCACTAAGTTGCTTGTAGTGAGCAGATCGAGCTCGGCTATCCTCATCATAGATCCTACTCTTATCCACCAGCTCAGCATACCTACGAATCTGTTGGCATCCAATACCTTGTTTGATCTCTGGTCTCAGCCCATTCTCAAACTTGATACATTTAGACATCTCAGCATCATCATGGTTGTAATGCGGACAAAACTTCACCAGCGCCTCGAATTTTGCAGCATACTCTGCCACAGTCATGTTTCCTTGCTTCAATTCAAGGAATTTTATCTCCTTCTTGCCGCGAACATCCTCAGGAAAATACTTTCCCAAAAATTATCTCTTAAATACATCCCAAGTTGTTTCAGTACCAACATCTTCCAATCTCTAACGTGTGTCATCCCACCAATCCTCAGCTTTTTCTGACAGCATATGAGTACCAAACTGAACCTGTTGAGCGTCAATACACGCCATCACTCGGAAGATCTTCTCAATCACTTTGAGCCACTTCTGTGCGCCCTCTAGATCATGAGTGCCCACGAAAGTTGGCGGATTATTCCTCTGAAACTTCCCCAAAGCACGAAACTCATTAGGAGCACCACCATTCTAGTTGTTCTAAGCCATCGCTTGAGCAAGTGATTCCAACGCATTGGCAATAGCGCAGTCATTTCTCCCAGCCATTCTGCACACCATCAACAATGTTAAAAGAAACAATTCATCGACAGTGTACACACACTCGTCGACTGACAATGATTGTCATCATAAAAACCTGGCCGGACAGACCGACCTGTTCTGATACCACTAATGTAACACCCTTCTACCCCAAAGAACATTCACGATAATTATAAACAATTATAATACAGTAAATCACCAAAAGGGTGCCACATTTCGTCATAAAACTTCATAATAATGTCCTACTCTGCAACATGGGTTCTATCATCAAGGGACGGAGTCAGGAATTTTGAATTGTGGGGGCAAAATTTATAAATTTGTTATATTAAAAAATAATGTATTATTTATAAAAAAAATTAATTTTTTATAATTGTTTTATTATTTTAAAATTATTAATAGTTTTTTATTTTATATTTATAATTATACAACATATTTATCTTCACAAATCAACTAATAGTTCATAGACCATTAACTTTTCTTTAATTTTAAGAATATAGAATAAAAAATATATCATTTAATAAACTACTTTGGAGTATATTTAAAAATGAGATAAGTGTGTAATGCAATGTATTAGTATATTATCATTATTGTTATTATGAAAGGAGTATAATAAAATTAAATCTACCATATAAGAAATTCTAATACCACCATAGTTACCAAATTACCCTTCTGTACACGTGTCACCATCTTATGCCCTCTTTTCTTTTCAGCTCACCAATTTTGAATTTCATCTTTCTTTCTCCTTCACTCTCTCTTCTTCTTCCTACTCTTCATTTTCTTCTTCTCCTCCGTCTTTTCCTTCCTCCTTCGTCTTCTTCAACATTACGGGAAAAAAACCCATACCTAATATCGATTGTATGACAAATTATTGGTTTTGTTTTTGTTGTATGATTTTGTGGGTTCAGGTTAGGTTTTTGATTTTATGGGTTCACCGGAGAATGTCGGGAGCTGAAGCAGGAATGACGGTTGGAAGAGGAAGCTGATAGAAGAGATTCTCTAAAGTTGAAGATTATTGAGGTAGACTTTAGCATTTTTTCCTGACTAAACTATCGCTAATAGTCGATTTTGTGTTTTTTGAGATGTTTGCTACAGATAATAGATATATATTGTCGTATTTGAGTTGTCGTTGTTCTTCTTTCAGGAAGAATTAAATCGGGTTTCGACGGGTACGTCAATGTATTTGATACAAAATTTCTATTGGTATTGAAACCCAATATTCTCCATCTATTGTTGTATGATTTGAGGCAAAAAATATCCATATGTAATATCGATTGTAAGGGTTTTGACTGTTTTTGTTGTTGTTGTTGTATAACTTTGTGGGTTAAAGTTAGGGTTTTTGATTTTACGGGTTCATCGGAGAATGTCGGGAGCTGGAAGAGGAATTAAAGTTGGAAGAGGAAGCTGGTAGAAGAGATTTTCTAAAGTTGAAGAATACTCAGGTAAAAAATTGTATTTTTTCTTGAGTACATTATCACTAATAGTCATTTTTTATGTTAATTGGGATGTAAATTCACTTTTGAATTTAACGTGTTTCTTATACTGGTTATAATTAGTCTATTCTTTATAATCAGACGATTTTGTGGCAAAATTTAAAGGTTTAACGCAACAAATGATTGATAACAAACCAGCCGCTACATGCTCACACCACAGTGCATACACACTCTCATATGACCCAACTGCTCTTACTTTTCATATAATAAGATTGTGCATGTAGCAACATTATAGCTTTCATGACTTTTCTTACATATTGTTTTTTTCTTGTCTCTCAGGTTACAAATTATGTGAATGAATTGGAAGACATGAAAGTTGTAACAAAGCAAGAATTCATTGGGTCATTGGTAAGGATAGTTTGAGTTAGGCAATTAAAATCGTATCCCATTTTATATTCAGCTACTAAAAATTGAATATATGTTCTTTCCTGAAGAGTAGTGGCTTTGCAACGCATTGATTCATGGTATTTCATTTATATGCTTATTTGCTACTGATAAATTATTCTCGTTAATATGTTATTGATGACGTAACTGATAAATTATGAAATAAAGGAACCACTAAGTTTCATAATGTTGTCTAACTATTCAGACAGTCAGAATGAGAAGGAATTGTCTACTATTTCTATGTTCAAAACATGTGAATGTTGAAGCTATCAAATTGTTCTTTAATTAAGTTGCGTCAATGAATTGAACATTTGAAGCATCGAAGATATCTACATTTACGGTAATGCGAAGGATTGGTAAGTCTTTTTAATTCCATCATTAGTATTGTTTCTTACAAACAATGATATTAGAGGGGTGTAAAGAAGCTGCATTGAATGCAAAACATATTTCGAAATCAAACAATTTGAGACATTTTGATATTGAAAATTTAAAGGCCTCTTAACGGAAAAAGACAACTTCTGTATTTGAAATATTGGGTGTTAAGGTACAATATAAGATTGTCATTTGTTCCCTCACATCTTAAGTCATTAAGTATATGCACTCATCATTTATATTCTGTGTTCAAAGTTTATGTTTTTCTTATTCATTTAACTTTGCTGTTTCGATGTAGGTTTATGACAAATATTTCTTAGTGGACCGATTCAAGACTGAATATATGGACTTTTAATATCAGACATCACACTACTGAGGTGTATATCTTTGGACAAGTTGACTTATATCCGCCTTCTAGCGTGTATGGAAGTACACTCAAGGCTCTTGCCAAGACCTCAATGCATATACAGTTCTATTTGATGAATTAAGTTTTGTATTCCTCTTTAGTTTTATCAAATCCCTTATATCATTTCTTATTTCACAGCCCAAGGTATGCAGTTAAGGAATTAAACGACGCACGAATGGTAATTCATATCGGTGATGTCCATATTAAAAAAATTCAAGATTATGTCGTATATGATAAAAGATTGTGCATGTATCAGCATTATGCCTTTCATGACTTATCTTACATATTGTTATTTTCTTGTCTCTCAGGTTACAAATTATGTGAAGGAATTGGAAGAGATGAAAGTTGTAGCAAAGCAAGAATTCATTGCGTCATTGCGAAGGTTAGTTTGAGTTAGGCAATTAAAATTGTATCACAATGAATTAGAAATTTCAGTATGAATGAAAAATTTCAGTATTGTTAGAAATTACTGCTTGGTTATGAATACTTGACACCAAAATGAATTAGATTTGACTTTGTTAATTTCTTGATGATAGATTGCTTTGGGTGAAGAATTGACATATAGTTATCACTATGAGTTTGTTGCTGTAGAAGGATATCCTTGTCTTTGTGGATCCAGTTATGCATATGCTAAGAGCTCAACATTCTTTCTGTTGTTGTTGTTGTTGTTGTTGTTGTAATATTTAAATTATATGTCTAACAATGTGTTAACATGTGAGTCTCTACATTCCAAAAATAAAATAGGAAACTGAAATATTATTGAGTAACTGTGCTGTTCGGTGGGGTGAAGCGCCAATTTTGCCTTTTGTTACTACGGAGGATCAAGAGACAGCTATGGTTAAAGCTTCTGAAGCTTGTGATTTCTTGCTGAAATGTCTTGCGTTAACATTGGGTTCTGTGTTGGGAAAATTGGTGATATTCTTCTGGGGCATCAATTTGCTTCAGTGAGTGATGTTTGATCATAGTGCTTATGTTGTTTGTTATTCTGATTCTAATCATTTCGTAGTTCTTCTGTTTGTGAATATGATGTTTGTTTTTATGAAAATTTCGCTTTAAATCCATCGAAAATTGAAGGTTAGGGCTGGAGTGGAGATGGCAGTAATCGACGCTGTTACGAGTAGTATTCGTGTGCCATTGTGGAGGCTTTTTGGTGGCGCGTCAAATACCATAACCACTTATATAACAGTTAAGATCTTATATAATTTCACGAATGTTTATGAAGAATGTAATAATTTTCTAAGCTTATTATATATGCAAATTCCAATAGTTTCTTCAGCTGAAGCAGCTGAATTGGCTTCTAAGTACTATAAACAAGGATTCAAGACTTTAGAGCTGAAAGTGGGAAAGAATCTGAATGCAGATATAGAAGTGCTTTAACCGATACGTGTTGCTCACCCCGAGTTTCAGTTTACTCTCGACGCTAACGAAGGGTATAACTCTGACGAAGCAGTGGAAGTTCTCGAGAAATTACACGGTTCAAAACCTAAACCTACACTATATTGAGTTTTCTTTCTTCATCCTTCATATATGATCCAAATGATTGTCGGCGTCGGACTAAAAACACACACATGCATCTTTATTGCATTATTTTTGCTGATAGAAACTTAGTTTGTTTTGTTTTGTTACAGAAATAGGGTTGACCCCTATTCTATTTAAGCAACCAGTACACATAGATGATTGGGATGGTCTTGGTTATGTGAGTAACATAGCGAGAGAAAATTATGAAGTATCTGTTGCAGCTGATGAGAGTTGCAGAAGTTTAGTTGATTTTTACAGAATAGTTGAAGGGAATATTGTAGATGTGATTAACATTAAGCTTGCTAAAGTTGGAGTTCTAGGTGCAATGGATATTATTGAAAAAGCAAGATCAGCAGGATTCGATTTGATGATTGGTGGTATGGTTAAGACAAGACTTGCTATGGGATTTGCTGGTCATCTTGCTACTGGCCTTGGATGTTTTAAGTATGTACTATTGTTATTGCATTTGAAAAGTTTGAGCTTTTCTTCTTCTCAGTTTTTGCAGGTTTATATTTTTTCCTTATGTAGTATTTGTTTTCTGTTTTACAAAATCATTTCAATAATGGAAATTGTTCTGTAGGTTTATTGACCTAGACACACCACTTCTGCTATCAGATGATCCAGTTTTTGAAGGCTATAAGGGTATATATACTCTAATGCCCTATTGACGCTTCTTTATTGGTTTTCATTAAAAGATTGATTAGATTAATGTTTTTGAAATCTAATGACACTAAAGTATTTCATTGAGCAGTTTCAGGTGCCACTTATACAATCACAAATGCTATGGGACATGGTGGATTCCTTCCTTGGGACAACCTTGCTTAGCAAGTTATGATTTTCTTGCACAATAGACTCCACTTTAATAAATGAGGCAGTAACTTGTCTCAAACTGTGTCTGTGTACAAATATAGTCCTTATCTTCACTTAGGAACAAATATTGTTCGAGAGAAATTGTATCTCCAAGAGTGACTTAGCTACTAAAACATTGATATATTTTAAACTACATTAATTTAAATAATGAGTCTTTAATTAATTTATCTAAAATTTCAAATTCGTATAAAAAAAGTTATAAATAAACCACAAATAATAATTGAGATGTTTTTAGTTATTTTAACAAACAAAAGAAAATAGAAAATTTAGCAATATTGAAAATGCTTTTACCAATATATATATATATATATATATATATATATATATATATATATATATATATATATATATATATATATATATATATATATATATTAACGGGAACACGAAGTTATTGATCAAAATATTGAATATTAACGGGAATTTGAAGTTATTGATAGAAAGTTTGAATATTAACGGGAACACAAAGTTACTAATCCAAATATTGAATATTAACGGGAACATGAAGTTACTGATCAAAATATTGAATATTAACGGGAACATGAAGTTACTGATCAAAATATTGAATATTAATGGGAATTTGAAGTTACTAATAGAAAAATTGAATATTAACGGGAACACTAAGTTATTGATCAAAATATTGAATATTAACGAGAATTTGAAGTTATTGATAGAAAATTTAAATATTAACGGGAACACGGATGTACTGATTAAAATATTGAATATTAACGGGAATTTGAAGTTATTGATAGAAAATTTGAATATTAACGGGAACACGAAGTTATTGATTAAAATATTAAATATTAACGGGAACATAAAGTTATTGATTAAAATATTGAATATTAACGGGAACATGAAGTTACTGAACAAAATGTAGAATACTAACGGGAACATGAAGTTTCTGATCAAAATATTGAATATTAACGGGAACATGAACTCACTGATCAAAATATTGAAAATTAACAGGAACATGAAGTTTCTGATCAAAATTTTGAGTTGTGGAAAATGAACATAAAGCTGCTGATCAAAATTTTGAACACGTTTGTTTTTTATTGGGTGTTATGATTTTAATTTTTTTTTCATTTACAACAAAATTTTTATATTTTCGTTTTTTTTATATTTCATAACGTAACTGATGACGTATCCGCGGTTTACACCAGAACCCGTGCGGACGCACGGGTTTCCCACTAGTTTTTATTCAAGTGGGGGCATAGGCCTACATACTTATGTATTTAGCTCCATCCCTGCTATCATCATAAATTTAATCAAATACTACGTAGTGGAAAAATCAAAATCATAACAAAGTTTATAACTCAAACGTCTTAAAAACAAGAAACTCATAGTATCATGATGTCAATGAGAAAAAGAACACAATGGTTCGACTCAATGTCCCGACCCGATGTTACATATCAGAGCAAGACCCTCTATCAACGTAAATAACCGAAACACTTCAATGCTAATCTTCACGCACCAAGAGAGCTAATCCTGATCACCTGCACGTTACCCACGTGGAGACAACATTCAAACAGGTATGGTGAGTAATCACAAATAATTATACAGGATATAAAGATAAGATATATTAAGATAGCATTCATCACCATAACGTCAAATAAAACCACACCATAATATTGTCAATCACCACTAAACTCGCAAATATGCCATGTCACTTAGTATGAAATGCAACATCAAAGACTCATGCATGTGGTACCAATTCGTCATCTTTTATGGACACTAGACCATCACCCTCCAAAGATCCCCACCAATAAGATCGATTATGCATAAGAACTGGAGCACGTCATAAATACCTCAATCCAAACAATGGGATTGAAGTCACCACTAGACCGAAGTCCTAACATCGTCACTGGACCGAAGTCCTAAAGTATGCTATGAATGCATGATGCAAAACGTCATAAATAATCATCATCATAGAATCCTCAAAATTGCATCATGATTCATAAGTATTCATCAAACATCATAATATAGCATCAATTACATACGTCACAATTCATCACAATGTTTCACACACCATCATGTTATAGTCATCAAAATACAGTACATCAATTTCTCAAAGCATACAGACAACAAGAGAAAAGACCCCACAAAAAAGAAAATATTTAAAAAAACTACTGCTTCTGCTCGCCAGGTGCTCCCCCGGCGAAACAGCTCGCTCACCTGGGTTTCGCCTGGCAAAGAAGGAGCGAATCCCCCCCATACAAATTCTAGTAGCTCCAATTCTTCACCCCTCATTCGCCTCTCTTTTCGCCTAGTGACTTCCAAGCGAACCTGTTTCGCCCGACGAAGCACCTCACTCGCCTGGCAAAACGTGCCCATCAGCAATTTCCGCTTCTGCATTTTTGCATCAAATCAGACCTAAAACCCCTTGCGATTCCACCTCTCATAGTACGAAAATGCACACAAATCACATAGTAATTACAATCCAATAACAACAAATCATCATAGACTTCATATATATCATCTTATACTTCTAGAAACCCCAATATCACCACAATCCATCTCACTCTCATCAGAGTCTCACCATTCCATAAAACCCCAAAACTAACTACTTATGTAACACCCCAAATTTATGAGAAATGTTTATTTAATTTATTTAAATAGAATATTTGTGAATTTTCCGTGAATTGTGGTGGTCCGTGTCGTTGTCGGGTTTTGTGGAGTTTTGGTTATTTTAATTAAATAATAGTATATAATATGAATATATTAGCATTATTATTAATTTAAAATAATATTAGAGGAATTAAGGGCAAAATGGACAATTCAAGAGAATTAGTGAGGGCATTATGGAGAAAGCCCATATTTGAGGCTCAAGAGTTAAATTAACCAAAAAGGAGGAAATTGAGAGAATTAGGATTCATTTGTGGAGATCGTGAAAATAAGAAGGAAAGAAGGAGAGCTTTGAGGAAAAGGCGAGGATTTTTGTGAAGGTTTCCAAAGGCTCAAGAGAGAACACATCGGATCGACAATCTAAGGTATGGGGAGTAATTGCCTTTCATTGTTTTCATTATAGGATTCGATTGAATGAAGTGGATTTGGTGATTTTGAGGTTTATGAGGGTTTATGGGTTTTGAGGTAAACTGATGATTTTGAGGGTATTTTGTGAATCGATTGGTAAGAGTTGAATTTAATCGGTAAAATAGACCTTTGGGGCAGATTTCCTCGTTGTTGTAGTTTTAACCTTGTGGCGAAGATCTATAGAGTTTATATGAAGCTTGAGAGTTTTGAAGGTTTAGGGAAATTAAGGTTTCCCGTAGTGTCCTGAATCGACCTAACAGACGTAGATTTTAGGCCTTTAAATTATGTGATATGTTAAGACTGTTGTAGGGATGATTTTGGGTCAATTGAGACTGTAATCGCATGTACTTTGAGGCTGGGAAGCTACTGATGCGTAGCAGCGATTCCCTGCAATCGCTAGTTCACAAAGCAAACGAAACACTCGCAAGGCGAATGTTCGCATGGGCTCGCAAAGCGAGTAGCGCAGCAAATGCGCGATAAATGTGATGATTCTGGGTTGATTTCTGAGAAGTGGTGTCGTGGGTTCGCACAACGATTGTCCCAGCGAAGGGCTTCGCAAAGCGAATGAAGTGGAGAAGAGAGGCAGAATGGGGGCTTTGTTGGGATTCTGGGATTCGCTAGAGCTTCGCAAGGCGAAGGTTCCAGCGAATATGTTCGCACAACGAACTGCTGCTGTTTTGTGAAATTTTTTTATGATGTTGTGATGTTCTGAGATTTTGGAGTTGTGATATTTCTGATGTTTTACTATGATGTTCTTGATGATATTGAGATGATGATCTGTGATGTTTTGATGAATATGTGATGACATGACGTATATGAGAACTGATGAATGATGATGCACATTATGATGTTTACTTTACGATGATGAATTATTGACGTTTGTGTATCATACATTCATATTCATACTCTGTGCGACGCTTAATTCCCATTGTGCGGATATGAGGTAATTATGACGTGCTCCGGTTCTGATTTTGGGATCGATCCTATTGACGGGGATCTTTGGAAGGTAGATGGCCTGGTGTCCATCCTTTATGACGATTGGTACCACATGCATGAGTCTTGTCGTGCATTGCATTTTACGTGACATTGATGAATTGTGATATAGTGTTTCCTGATGTTTTCCCTGTTAATGTTGTATTTATGATGATGACGTTATTTTATGTATATCTTGTTTTATAATGATTATTATGAATTGTGATTACTCATCCTACCTGTTTAAATGTTGCCTTCACGTGGGTAACGTGCAGGTGATCAAGTTTAGCCGTGGATGCTTTCGAGGACTTGAAGTTTAATTGCTTTTGGTCGATTTAGAGGGACTTGCTCTGATAATGTAACATCGGGTTGGGGTCCTTTGAGTCGAACTATACTGTTTCCCTATTTTGTTGTTATTTGATGATATGGTTTTAATTTGACTATTATGACGTTTGTCGAAAAACCTTTTTATTTGAGAATTTGAGTTCCGCTGCCATTGAAGGCTTTTTGTGAAACTTTGAGGAAACCGTTTTGTTTACAGGGTAATTTATGTTATTTTGATTTAATGAGAAATGTGCACCCTTTGAGGTGATTTTTATGCCTTACTCTGATTATTTAAGTTGTTACTGCTGCAACATTATTGGGGGTAGAAAAGGGTGTTACATTAGTGGTATCAGAGCAGGTCGGTCCGTCCGGCCAGGTTTTTACTTGATGTCTGTCCCTGTCTATCGACGAGTGTGTGTACACTGTCAATGTTTTAGTTCTTCTAACCTTGTTGGTGGTGTGCAGGATGGCTGAAAGAAACGATCGTCCGATTGCTGATGCGTTGGAATCGGTTGCTAATGTAGTGGCGCAGCTGAATCTAAATGGTGGAGCTCCTGATGAGTTTCATGCTTTGGGGAAGTTTCAAAGGAACAATCCACCGACTTTTGTGGGTGCGCATGATCTAGCAAGTGCACACAAGTGGCTGAAGGCGATCGAGAAGATTTTCTGAGTGATGGGATGTTCTGATGAGCAACAGGTTCAGTTCGGAATGCATATGCTGGAAGAGGAAGCTGAGGACTGTTGGGATAACACCCGTCAGAGGCTTACTGATGTTGGCACTGTGATAACTTGGGCTGTGTTTAAGCCGAAGTTTCTGGGCAACTATTTCCCAGAGGATGCTCATGGCAAGAGATAAGTGGAATTCCTTGAGCTAAAGCAAGGAGACATGACTGTGGTAGAGTATGCCGCGAAGTTTGAGAAGTTAGTGAAGTTTTGTCCGCACTACAATCGTGCTGATGCTGAGATGTCTAAATGTCTCAAGTTCGAGAATGGGCTGAGACCAGAGATTAAGCAGGGTATTGGGTATTAGCAGATCCGCGGGTATGCTGAGTTGGTGGACAAGAGCAGAATCTATGATAAGGATAGCCGAGCTCGATCTGCTCACTACAAGCAGTTGAGTGAGAAGAAAGGGCAGTATAGGGGTAAGCCTTATACAACTTCAGCTGACAAAGGGAAGCAGAAGGCTTCAGATGGGAAAAAGGTAAGTGGGGGAGCAGCTCCCGCTTCTAGAAAGTGTCATAAGTGTGGCGAGGAAGGTCACCGTGCTGATGTGTGCACCAATAATGTGCTGAGGTGCTATAGATGTGGTAAAAAAGGTCATCGAGCTACTGATTGCAAAGATGAGGGTCCGACCTGTTTCAATTGTGGTGAGAAAGGTCATATAAGTACTCAATGCCAGAAGTCGATGAAGACTGCTACTGCTGCCCAGACCAGTGGTCGTGTGTTTGCTTTGAGTGGTGCAGAGACGCCAGAGAAGGACAACCTGATTCGAGGTACTTGTTTTATTAATAATATCGAATTAGTTGCTATTGTTGATACTGGTGCTACTCATTCTTTTATCTCGCTTGAATGTGCTAATAGATTGGGTTTGAAGTTATCTGAGATGAACGGTAATATGGTAATAGAAACTCCAGCTAATGGTTCTGTTACTACTACCCTTGTATGTTTGAGATGTCCTGTGACGATTTTTTAGAAGAGTTTTGTGATGGATTTGGTGTGCCTACCCTTGCACCAAATTGACGTGATCTTTGGGATGAACTGGTTGGAGTTCAACCGCGTTCATATTAATTGTTATAACAAGACTGTAGAGTTTCCTGAGATTGATGATAGTGGAGAGTTGATGTTCTTGTCTGCTAATAAAGTAGAGGAACTTCAAGAAGACGAAGCTTTGGTGTTTGCAATGTTTACATCATTGCAAATTGATCGTGAAGCTGCGAGTGTGGAGTTGCCTGTTGTCTGTGAATTACCAGATGTGTTTCCAGATGACATCAGTGATTTGCCTCCAGAACGTGAAGTAGAGTTTGCAATGGACTTAATACCAGGTACGAGTCCAGTGTCGATGGCTCCTTATCGGATGTCAGCTTCTGAGTTAAGTGAATTGAAGAAACAGTTGGAAGAATTGTTTAAGAAGAGGTTTGTTCGACCAAGTGTTTCTCCGTGGGGTGCTCCTGTGTTGTTAGTAAAGAAGAAAGATGGAAGTATAAGGTTGTGCGTTGATTATCGGCAGTTGAATAAAGTGACGATCAAGAATAAGTATCCACTTCCGAGAATCGACGATTTGATGGATCAGTTGGTAGGTGCTTGTGTGTTTAGCAAGATTGATTTGAGGTCTGGTTATCATCAGATTCGAGTGAAGCCTGATGATATTCCGAAGACGGCTTTCAGAACGAGATATGGACACTATGAATACACTGTGATGCCGTTTGGTGTATCCAATACACCTGGTGTGTTCATGGAGTATATGAATCGAATTTTCCATGAGTATTTGGATAAGTTTGTGGTGGTGTTTATCGATGATATCTTGATATATTCTAGATCTGAAGAAGAGCATGCCGAGCATTTGAGAACTGTGTTGCAAGTCTTGAAGGAGAAGAAGTTGTATGCAAAGCTGTCGAAGTGTGAGTTCTGGTTGAAGGAAGTGAGTTTCCTTGGCCATGTGATTTCAAGTGGGGGTGTTGATGTTGATCCTTCTAAGATTGATGTCATGTTACAGTGGGAGACTCCGTAGTCTGCGACTGAGATACGAAGTTTTTTGGGATTAGCGGGTTACTACCGCAAGTTTATTGAAGACTTTTCTAAGTTGGCATTACCTTTGACTCAGTTGACTCGAAAGGGTCAGACTTTTGTGTGGGCTGTAGCTTGTGAAGAGAGTTTTGTGGAATTAAAGAAGAGATTGACTACTGCTCCAATGTTAATTTTGCCTAATCCAAGTGAATCTTTTGTGGTGTATTGTGATGCGTCGAAGATGGGTCTTGTAACGACCCGATTTTAATTATCTCTATTTGTGGTGTTAATTATATTATTTTGTGGAGTATTTTACTTTAATTTGACAATGATTATGTTATTTGTGAAATTGGTGTTTTAATATGTTATGTTTTCATATTAAGCATTTTTACCGTTTTTGAGAGTTTGCAGGAAAAATTGGAATAGAGGGTATTTTAGACTTTTCACCTTAAATAGTATTCAATTAATGAGTTAATAGATATTTTGGGATATTTATGTTAAGTAAATATTTTTGTGTTTGTGAGAAAAGAAATAGAAGGGATAGAATTAGAAAGGAAAGAAAAAGAGAGAAAACTATATATAGAAAGAGATAGTAAGAGAAAGGGAAAGAAATAGGAGAGAAAGAAAAGGAGGAGAAGAGAAAGAGAAGGAAAAGAGGAATTTTCACCCGAATCGACTTCCGATCGTTTCTAAACTCGGGTAAGGGTGTGAAATATCATTATTCTAAATTTGTATACGATTATGTATGATTGTTTCCGACTGTTTTGGTTGTTTAGAGAAATATGAGTTTTAGGTTGAAAATGACATAATCGGTCGTAAACGATGTTTTCACGGATGGAATTCGAAATAAATTGCGTAGATTAGTCGAGTGAGGTGAGGCCGAGATTATAGAAACTCGTTTCGTTGAAATCGGTTGATATTGTGAGTTTTGACATTTTTGGGTTTTGAGAATGTGAGATTTTGGTGAAAAATAAAAGTCTTGGAATCGGATTTTTCTTGATCCTAATATGTTGGTATGTATTTATGTGATATTACCATGTATTTATTCGGAAGAAAGTAATTGAATCGGTCGGGTTTCGGGCGATTACGCAGCTGTACCAGAATGTAGCAGAATTTTTGGTTTTGTGCGCAGTCGTACGGACGCGTGCTGTAGGTGGAAAATTCTGTTTTGGAAAAACTTCGGAAATTCATATCTCTTGAACCGTAAGTCGGTTTTGATCCCCGTTCGAAGCGTTGGGAAGCTAACGAGATGTTCTTTCTAGGAAAAATAGTTTTGAGGTCTGAACCTAGTCCAATCGATACAGTTTTTTCGAACCGTTTCGTAGTGTCGGGCGTCCGGTTTATGTTTTTGCGTTATTTTGAAATATCCATAACTTATTCGTTGTTTATCCGATTTAAACGTTCTTTATATCGAATCGAAGGTGTTGAAGAGTATTGTTTGATGATGATGGAAAATATTATTTTTGGCCGACTTTTGGCCGACTTTTCCGACTATTTGTGAATAGTGATTTTGTAGAAAATGTTAAGTATGTTAATTGTGAATGGTATGAATGTGTTGTGGACAAGTTTGTGGAGTGAACCTTTGATTGAGGAATTCTTTGTGAATTATGGATCTTTAGTGAATGTATGCATTGTTTGAATTAAGTGATAATGCATGTTAAATGTGAATATATGATGAGATGTTGTGATGATGGTTTGTGGCCTTAGGGCAAATAATTGCATTGATGTAAATTGAATTACAATGCATGAAAATGACTATGTGGATCACATTGTTGTATTTGAAGAATTGTATATGTTGTTATACAATTGATGTATGTGATATGTATGAGATAAATGCATGACTATAGTGTGAATACGTATGCATTTCAAGAGTGTCATGAGTCATGTTGTATGTGAAACATCATGATGTGCATTCTTGGGTTAAAGGGTTCTAAGATGAACCCATTGTAAGTCGTGAACCTAAGTGATAGGTGTGAGCGATAATTACAAACGATTGTGAACCTAGGTGATAGGTGTGAGCAATCGGATTGTGAACCTAGGTGATAGGTGTGAGCAATCCATAAACATTGTGAACCTAGGTGATAGGTGTGAGCAATGGGTGAACGTCGTGAACCTAAGTGATAGGTGTGAGCGATGGTTCCAACAAGTTCTTCAATTGAACTTAGGTTGATGAGTCGGTACCGCATTGCATCTGCATAGAGTCGAGTGTCGGTCTCTATGATTTACATTTGACATCATTGTATTTGTGCATTGATGGAATGAACATAAATGTATGTATTTATGTTGGATGATAAGCATTGTGATGAATGTGCTTGGTTTGTATATATATATATATATATATATATATATATATATATATATATATATATATATATATATATATATATATATATATATATATATATGCCTTGCGATGTATATAGAATGAAATGTGATGATTTGCAGTAAGGATGAGATCGTTGTAATGATACATTGGTAAGTAAACATGTATGAGGGTTTATGTTGAATAAATGGATATGTATTAGTGATACATGTATTTGAACATGAATGGATATGCCTATGGGATTTTATGTGTTGATTACGGATTGTTATGCCTTGTAAATGACTTATGGTATATGTTTGATGTTATGTGTATAAATATATGCATAGTGATGAGTTGTGGTGAGAATGTGGTATATGTGTATTAGATGTTGAGATATATATATAATTATATGCAACGTTATTATGATAATATTTCTCACCCTTCTGCTGTTTTATAATGCTCTATGAGGCATTGCAGATTAGGTATGCTGGTGGTCTTTGGTGAAGCGTGTCTTCACTTCCTTTTGGTCGTCTGGCTCTGATATGTAGCGTCGGGTAGCTAGGATGATTTTGAATTCCTTTTTGTGATGCATTGATTTATGTATCTGGTTGATGAATTATGTGTATAAACCTGATGTTTGATGTGATTCACTGGATGATGTATATATATGTTTGATGTTGCAATGTTTAGATTTTCCGCTTATATTCTAAATATTGATTGATATGTGGGTGTAAGGACTGAGATCCTTTATTGCTGATAGTTACCCCACTGTTGCATATCTATTTGAGCAGGTGTTGTATGTTTTAATTTCATATAAATTGTGGCATGCCTCTTTTATCCCATGTTATAATTATACTCTGACGAAATTTTTAATATGTGCGTAAATGATTTAATTGATTATTTGGGGGTATAAAATGGGGGTGTTACAATAGTGGTATCAGAGCCAGTGTTGAATCAGTTGTGTCTGTCTTGTGGTTGTGTTGGTTAAATTGTTGTTTACCTTGTTGTTATTTTTGGGAACAGTCGGATATGGCTGGTAGAAATGATGTTGCTATGGCTGCTGCTATGGAAGCAATGGCTAGGGCTGTGCAGGGTGCACCGAATGCGAATTCGAACGATGAGTTCAGAAAGAATCAACCACTGGTCTTCAAAGGAAGATTCGATCCCGATGGTGCTCAACTCTGGTTGAAGGAAATTGAAAGAATTTTCAGGGTTATAGATTGTACTGAAGAGGATAAGGTGAGGCTTGGATCTCACATGCTGAAGGAAGAAGCCGACGATTGGTGGGTCGGTAGGCGTCAAATTCTTGAGGTGGATCATGAGGAGATAACTTGGGAATTATTTCGTACTGAGATTTTGGTGAAGTATTACCCGGAGAGTGTTAAAGGAAAGAAAGAGATTGAATTTCTGGAATTGAAACAAGGTAGTATGTCAGTGGTGGAATATACTGCGAGGTTTGTTGAGTTGGTTCAATTTTATCCTCAATATGCTGTCGTTACTGCTGAGTTCTCAAAGTGTATTAAGTATGAGAACGGTTTGCGTCCTGAGATTAAGCAAGCTGTGGGATATCAGAGGATTAGAACGTTTTCTGATTTGACTGAATGTTGCAGAATCTTCGAGGAAGACAGCAAGGCTCGTTCTACATATTACAAGAGTGTGAATGAGAGTAAGAGTAAGCAACAAGCGAGGAGTGGACCTTATGTGACACCCGCTGATAAGGGCAAGCATAAGGGAAACTTTGATAGGAAAGCTGGCGGAGGAGGTTCCGGTTCCATTAAGTGTTATGACTGTGGTGAAGTCGGACATAAATCCGTGGAGTGCAGGAATACTGCATTGAAGTGTTCTAACTGTGGACGTAAAGGGCATTCTGTTGCCGATTGTAGAAAGAGTTTAGTGACCTGCTACAACTGTGGAGAATTGGGTCACATGAGTACTAAGTGTACTAAACCGAAACAAGCTCAAGCGGGCGAAAAGGGGTCAGACACTGCTAGTGCGGATCGTTGATTAAAGGTATAAGTTTTATAAATTGTACCCTTTTTTTTATTGCTGAAGTTGTTTTGAAAGAGACTAATTTGCTTATTTCCTATGAGTGCGCAAAGTGTTTGAATTTGTTTATGACTGCTTCAGGGTCGGTAACTAAGTCCTTGGTGCGTGTCAGTTGTCTTTTGACCATGTATGATAAAGTCTTCATTATGGATTTTGTGTATTTGTCGATGTTGTTGATTCCTTAGTACGTGATAGGTGTGTGGAACACTATCAGTACTCTCTAGTTTTCTAATCTTTGTCTTCAGGATTGAGAATGAGATAAGTGGGGGAGAAGCTGGTACTTCTCCAAGTGACTTCAGGTGTGGAGCGTTAGCTCAGTATGCTGTTGGTTGCCCGATTGTAAGTGTTGCTTGGACAGTGTTGTTCCCGATTCCGAAGGGAGTGCGGAGGTAAGGATATGTCAATTAAGGATTTGTACCTTAGGTGGTTTTGCGCACAAGAGGCAAGGAAGATTGTTATAGCGTGGTAAAGATGGTCTATGCCCCATCATGATTGTCGGCTGTCTATTGGCAAATTGAGGAACTGATCACCCTTAATCTCTTGTTGATAGCAGACGGAAATTGTGTTGGATGGAGTAGACGTGTCTTTCCAGCTTAGATGGCATGTTGGTGGTGTTAGTGTTCTAGATATTAAAAGTAAAGCCAAAGAATGGATGATTGATTCGTATAGCCAGCATGTGGTGTATACTCGTATGGATGCTATGGAAAGCAAAACACAGAGTTACAATGGGTTAAGGAGTTTTGAGCTTAAGGTATCAATGTAAGAATTTTAAGGAAACCATTATGTATGAGTATCAAGTTTAGAAAAGAGATGAAGTTTTAAGATAAGTTATCCAAGTGTGGATGTTCATTGCGAATAAGTTTCAAGGAGCTAAAAGTAGGAGTTGTCTACAACTCCAGTTTTGATTTTTGCCTGATCTTAAAGAACAGTTTGAGGAGCATTGAGTTATGTCTTGATGAGTTTAGTCGGTGGGTTAATGCAATATGGTTAAGTCGTAGCTTATGCTTTACGATAATTGAGGATTCATCCAAGGATTTATACTATTCAGGATTGGGGATTGGTTGCAGTGATTTTGTGTAGAAAGTATGGAAGTGTTGTTGTTATGGATCTAAGTTTGAAGTGATTGGTAATCGCAAGAGAATAGAGTATGAGACAACTAGGAGGGTTGGAATTCCAAGACGGGTTATGAATTTGAGTTGGATTATTCTTTGAGAAGGATTAATGTCTTGCCTGATGAGTTAAGTTGGAAGCCTTTGCATGAGTATGATCGGATGGTCAGATAAGTAGAATTGTTTGAGCAGTTCAGATGCTTGTGTCTGGTGTGTAAGCTAATGCAGCATAAAATGAAGTAGTGGATATAACAAGTGAACAAGGATTTTCTGGTGATTAGTAGAAAAAGTCAAATGTTGATTATGGAATTAATGGTTTTGTTAGTCGCGAGTAATCAGAGTGCACAGCGGAAGTGTGGAATTCTTGTATTAGTTGTTGAGAGACAAGGATGTAGGTATCCTGGTTTTGTGGATGTTGTTGAGATAATGTTGTGTCATGGAACGTTATGTTCTTGTCCGTGTTGTTGTTTCGTTTCCATTGTGATGGTTCGAGTACGTGTAGCTAATTCCTATGTTTGGGGATTAGGGGAGTGGTACCAATGGTGTTGGTGTCAATCTTGTCGTGGTCGTTGTCTTGTCGTTGTTGGTTTGTTGTTTATGTTATTCGTGGTGTGCCTTGTGTCGGCATGATAGTTGGTTGGTCGGACGCGAGAGTAGTATCCGAGTTTGTGTGTGCTTAGCATATTTTCGGGGACGAAAATGTCTAAGTGGGAAAGAGTTGTAACGACCCGATTTTAATTATCTCTATTTGTGGTGTTAATTATATTATTTTGTGGAGTATTTTACTTTAATTTGACAATGATTATGTTATTTGTGAAATTGGTGTTTTAATATGTTATGTTTTCATATTAAGCATTTTTACCGTTTTTGAGAGTTTGCAGGGAAAATTGGAATAGAGGGTATTTTAGACTTTTCACCTTAAATAGTATTCAATTAATGAGTTAATAGATATTTTGGGATATTTATGTTAAGTAAATATTTTTGTGTTTGTGAGAAAAGAAATAGAAGGGATAGAATTAGAAAGGAAAGAAAAAGAGAGAAAACTATATATAGAGAGAGATAGTAAGAGAAAGGGAAGGAAATAGGAGAGAAAGAAAAGGAGGAGAAGAGAAAGAGAAGGAAAAGAGGAATTTTCACCCGAATCGACTTCCGATCGTTTCTAAACTCGGGTAAGGGTGTGAAATATCATTATTCTAAATTTGTATACGATTATGTATGATTGTTTCCGACTGTTTTGGTTGTTTAGAGAAATATGAGTTTTAGGTTGAAAATGACATAATCGGTCGTAAACGATGTTTTCACGGATGGAATTCGAAATAAATTGCGTAGATTAGTCGAGTGAGGTGAGGCCGAGATTATAGAAACTCGTTTCGTTGAAATCGGTTGATATTGTGAGTTTTGACATTTTTGGGTTTTGAGAATGTGAGATTTTGGTGAAAAATAAAAGTCGTGGAATCGGGTTTTTCTTGATCCTAATATGTTGGTATGTATTTATGTGATATTACCATGTATTTATTCGGAAGAAAGTAATTGAATCGGTCGGGTTTCGGGCGATTACGCAGCTGTACCAGAATGTAGCAGAATTTCTGGTTTTGTGCGCAGTCGTACGGACGCGTGCTGTAGGTGGAAAATTCTGTTTTGGAAAAACTTCGGAAATTCATATCTCTTGAACCGTAAGTCGGTTTTAATCCCCGTTCGAAGCGTTGGGAAGCTAACGAGATGTTCTTTCTAGAAAAAATAGTTTTGAGGTCTGAACCTAGTCCAATCGGTACAGTTTTTTCGAACCGTTTCGTAGTGTCGGGCGTCCGGTTTATGTTTTTGCGTTATTTTGAAATATCCATAACTTATTCGTTGTTTATCCGATTTAAACGTTCTTTATATCGAATCGAAGGTGTTGAGGAGTACTTTTTGATGATGATGGAAAATATTATTTTTGGCCGACTTTTGGCCGACTTTTCTGACTATTTGTGAATAGTGATTTTGTAGAAAATGTTAAGTATGTTAATTGTGAATGGTATGAATGTGTTGTGGACAGGTTTGTGGAGTGAACCTTTGATTGAGGAATTCTTTGTGAATTGTGGATCTTTAGTGAATGTATGCATTGTTTGAATTAAGTGATAATGCATGTTAAATGTGAATATATGATGAGATGTTGTGATGATGGTTTGTGGCCTTAGGGCAAATAATTGCATTGATGTAAATTGAATTACAATGCATGAAAATGACTATGTGGATCACATTGTTGTATTTGAAGAATTGTATATGTTGTTATACAATTGATGTGTGTGATATGTATAAGATAAATGCATGACTATAGTGTGAATACGTATGCATTTCAAGAGTGTCATGAGTCATGTTGTATGTGAAACATCATGATGTGCATTCTTGGGTTAAAGGGTTCTAAGATGAACCCATTGTAAGTCGTGAACCTAAGTGATAGGTGTGAGTGATAATTACAAACGATTGTGAACCTAGGTGATAGGTGTGAGCAATCGGATTGTGAACCTAGGTGATAGGTGTGAGCAATCCATAAACATTGTGAACCTAGGTGATAGGTGTGAGCAATGGGTGAACGTCGTGAACCTAAGTGATAGGTGTGAGCGATGGTTCCAACAAGTTCTTCAATTGAACTTGGGTTGATGAGTCGGTACCGCATTGCATCTGCATAGAGTCGAGTATCGGTCTCTATGATTTGCATTTGACATCATTGTATTTGTGTATTGATGGAATGAACATAAATGTATGTATTTATGTTGGATGATAAGCATTGTGATGAATGTGCTTGGTTTGTATATATATATATATGCCTTGCGATGTATATAGAATGAAATGTGATGATTTGCAGTAAGGATGGGATCGTTGTAATGATACATTGGTAAGTAAACAGGTATGAGGGTTTATGTTGAATAAATGGATATGTATTAGTGATACATGTATTTGAGCATGAATGGATATACCTATGGGATTTTATGTGTTGATTACGGATTGTTATGCCTTGTAAATGACTTATGGTATATGTTTGATGTTATGTGTATAAATATATGCATAGTGATGAGTTGTGGTGAGAATGTGGTATATGTGTATTAGATGTTGAGATATATATAATTATATGCAACGTTATTATGATAATATTTCTCACCCTTCTGCTGTTTTATAATGCTCTATGAGGCATTGCAGATTAGGTATGCTGGTGGTCTTTGGTGAAACGTGTCTTCACTTCCTTTTGGTCGTCTGGCTCTGATATGTAGCGTCGGGTAGCTAGGATGATTTTGAATTCCTTTTTGTGATGCATTGATTTATGTATCTGGTTGATGAATTATGTGTATAAACCTGATGTTTGATGTGATTCACTGGATGATGTATATATATGTTTGATGTTGCAATGTTTAGATTTTCCGCTTATATTCTAAATATTGATTGATATGTGGGTGTAAGGACTGAGATCCTTTATTGCTGATAGTTACCCCACTGTTGCATATCTATTTGAGCAGGTGGTGTATGTTTTAATTTCATATAAATTGTGGCATGCCTCTTTTATCCCATGTTATAATTATACTCTGACGAAATTTTTAATATGTGCGTAAATGATTTAATTGATTATTTGGGGGTATAAAATGGGGGTGTTACAGGTCTTGGTGGAGTATTTATGCAAAATGGACAAGTTGTTGCTTATGCTTCGGGACAATTACGAGTCCATGAGAGGAATTATCCTACGCATGACTTGGAATTGACCGCGGTGGTGTTTGTGTTGAAAATTTGGAGACATTATCTGTTTGGCTCTAAATTTGAAGTGTTCAGTGATCATAAAAGTCTGAAGTACTTATTTAAACAGAAGGAACTGAATATGAGGCAGAGAAGGTGGTTAGAACTGTTGAAGGATTTTCATTTTGATTTGAGTTATCATCCGGGCAAAGCAAATGTAGTGGCCGATGCATTGAGCAGAAAGTCATTGCATATGTCGATGCTTATGGTGAGAGAATTGGAGTTGGTTAAGCAATTCAGAGATTTGAGTTTGGTGTGTGAAGCGACTCCTGACAGTGTGAAATTGGGAATGTTGATGTTGACTAGTAGTATTCTGGAAGAAATCAGAGTGGGACATCAATCTAATTTAAAGTTAGTTGACCAATTGACTTTGATTAACCAAGGTGACGGAGGTGACTTCCAGATTGACGAGGATGGTGTGATGAGGTTTCGAGATAGAGTATGTGTCCCAGATGTTCAAGATATTAAGAAGAGCATTCTTGAAGAAGGACATCGAAGTAGGTTGAGTATTCATCCCGGTGCTACGAAGATGTACCAAGATTTGAAAAAGTTATTTTGGTGGCCAGGTATGAAGAAGGATGTTGCGGAGTTTGTTTATGCGTGTTTGACTTGTCAGAAGTCAAAGGTTGAGCATCAGAAGCCTTTAGGTATGATGCAGCCGCTGAGGATTCCAGAATGGAAATGGGATAGTATTTCCATGGATTTTGTGGTGGGATTGCCGAAGACTGCTAAGGGAAATGATTCTATTTGGGTGATCATGGATATATTAACTAAGTCGGCTCATTTCTTTCCGATGAATCATTCCATGTAGAAGCTAGCCGAGATGTATATTGAGGAGATTGTGAAGTTACATGGGGTACCTTCGAGCATTGTGTCGGATAGAGATCCTAGGTTTTCATCGAGGTTCTGGAAGAGTTTGCAAGATGCGTTGGGTACCAAGTTGAGGATGAGTTCTGCATATCATCCGCAGACGGACGGTCAGACAGAAAGGACTATCCAATATTTAGAAGATTTGCTGAGGGCTTGTGTGTTGGATCATGGAGGATCGTGGGATAGCTATTTGCCATTGATTGAGTTCACGTACAATAATAGTTTTCATGCTAGTATTGGAATGACGCCTTATGAAGCTTTGTATGGGAGAAGGTGTAGGACTCTGTTGTGTTAATATGAGTCGGGCGAGAGTGTTGTACTCGGACCTGAAATTGTGCAAGAGACGACTGAGAAGATTAAGAAGATCCAAGAGAGGATGAAAGCTTCGCAGAGTCGTCAGAAGAGCTACCATGATAAGAGGAGGAAAGCACTTGAATTTCAAGAGGGAGATCACGTGTTTCTGAGAGTGACGCCAGTGACTGGTGTGGGTCGAGCTTTGAAGTCTAGGAAGCTCACTCCACGTTTTGTTGGTCCATACCAGATATCGCAAAGGATAGGAGAGGTAGCCTATCGAATTGTTTTACCGCCTTTACTTACGAATTTGCATGACGTGTTCCATGTGTCTCAATTGAGGAAGTACATTCCGGATCCGTCGCATATGATTCAGATGGATGATGTACAAGTGAGGGATAATCTAACTGTGGAAGCATTGCATGTGCGTGTCGACGGTCAAGAGATGAAGCAATTGCGGGGTAAAGACATAGCTTTGGTGAAAGTGCTGTGGGATGGACCAGCTGGCAAAAGTTGGACTTGGGAACGTGAAAATCAGATGAGGGAGTCGTATCCGACTCTATTTCCTTGAGGTAATTTTCGAGGGAGAATTTTTTTAAGTGGGGGAGAGTTGTAACACCCCAAATTTATGAGAAATATTTATTTAATTTATTTAAATAGAATATTTGTGAATTTTCCGTGAATTTTGGTGGTCCGTGTCGATGTCGGGTTTTGTGGAGTTTTGGTTATTTTAATTAAATAATAGTATATAATATGAATATATTAGCATTATTATTAATTTAAAATAATATTTGAGGAATTAAGGGCAAAATGAACAATTCAAGAGAATTAGTGAGGGCATTATGGAGAAAGCCCATATTTGAGGCCCAAGAGTTAAATTAACCAAAAAGGAGGAAATTGAGAGAATTAGGATTCATTTGTGGAGATCGTGAAAATAAGAAGGAAAGAAGGAGAGCTCTGAGGAAAAGAGGAAAAGGCGAGGATTTTTGTGAAGGTTTCCAAAGGCTCAAGAGAGAACACATCGGATCGATAATCTAAGGTATGAGGAGTAATTGCCTTTCATTGTTTTCATTATAGGATTCGATTGAATGAAGTGGATTTGGTGATTTTGAGGTTTATGAGGGTTTATGGGTTTTGAGGTAAACTGATGATTTTGAGGGTATTTTATGAATCGATTAGTAAGAGTTGAATTTAATCGGTAAAATAGACCTTTGGGGCAGATTTCCTCGTTGTTGTAGTTTTAACCTTGTGGCGAAGATCTATAGAGTTTATATGAAGCTTGAGAGTTTTGAAGGTTTAGGGAAATTAAGGTTTCCCGTAGTGTCCTGAATCGACCTAACAGACGTAGATTTTAGGCCTTTAAATTCTGTGATATGTTAGGACTGTTGTAGGGATGATTTTGGGTCAATTGAGAATATAATCGCAGGTGCTTTGAGGATGGGAAGCTACTGATGCGTAGCAGCGATTCCCTGCAATCGGTAGTTTGCAAAGCGAACGAAACACTTGCAAGGCGAATGTTCTCCTGGACTCGCAAAGCGAGTAGCGCAACAAATGCGCGATAAATGTGATGATTCTGGGTTGATTTCTGAGAAGTGGTGTCGTGGGTTCGCACAACGAATGTTCCAGCAAAGGGCTTCGTAAAGCGAATGAAATGGCGAAGAGAGGCAGAATAGGGGCTTTGTTGGGATTCTGGGATTTGCTAGAGCTTCGCAAGGCGAAGGTCCCAGCGAATGTGTTCGCACAGCGAACTCACCAGCGAATTGCTGTTGTTTTGTGAAATTTGTTTATGATGCTGTGATGTTATGAGATTTTGGTGCTGTGATATTTCTGATGTTTTACTATGATGTTCTTGATGATATTGAG
This sequence comes from Lathyrus tuberosus, assembly GCA_022829125.1. Lineage (NCBI taxonomy): Eukaryota > Viridiplantae > Streptophyta > Magnoliopsida > Fabales > Fabaceae > Lathyrus > Lathyrus tuberosus. The sequence continues at coordinate 8,896,255 of JALAZF010000103.1, forward strand.
ATGATGAGATGTGACGTTTTGATGAATATATGATGACATGACGTATATGAGAACTGATGAATGATGATGCACATTATGCTGTTTAATTGACGATGATGAATTATTGACGTTTGTGTATCATACATTCATATGCATACTCTCTGACGACGCTTCATTCCCATTGTGCGGATATGAGGTAATTATGATGTGCTCCGGTTCCGATTTCGGAATCGATCCTATTGACGGGGATCTTTGGAGGGTTGATGGTCTGGTGTCCATCCTTTGTGACGATTGGTACCACATGCAAGAGTTTTGTCGTGCATTGCATTTTACGTGACATTGATGAATTGTGATATAGTGTTTCCTGATTACTCACCCTACCTGTTTGAATGTTGCCTCCACGTGGGTAACGTGCAGGTGATCAGGTTTAGCCGTGGATGCTTTCGAGGACTTGAAGTTTAATTGCTTTTGGTCGATTTAGAGGGTCTTGCTCTGATAGTGTAACATCGGGTTGGGGTCCTTTGAGTCGAACTATGTTGTTCCCTATTTTATTGTTATTTGATGATATGGTTTTAATTTGACTATTATGACGTTTGTCGAAAAACCTTTTTATTTGAGAATTTGAGTTCCGCTGCCATTGAAGGCTTTTTGTTTAACTTTGAGGAAACCCTTTTTTTTACAGGGTAATTTATGTTATTTTGATTTAATGAGAAATGTGCACCCTTTGAGGTGATTTTTATGCCTTACTCTGATTATTTAAGTTGTTACTGCTGCAACATTATTGGGGGTAGAAAAGGGTGTTACAACTTACATCTACAATTTATATCCATTATAATGAAAAGAAATACTCCCCATACCTTAGATAATTCGATTTCGATCTTCCTCTTTAGTGCTTCCGGAATTGCTCTGAGCCCTAGGTTCCTCCTTTTTCCTTTCCTCAGAGTCGCTCTCCCAAAACACGATTGTTCAGAATGAATTCCTCACTTCCTTATTTTCCTTTTTGTCCAGCATACCCCTAGGACCCCTATTATGATTCTCAACTTCGTCCTCACTTATTCCACCTAACATTACCATCTCGCCCTTAGTGTTCCATTCCCTTTATTTAAAATAATAATAATAATTTAAAAAAGATTATTCACGTTATTCCACTATTATTATTATCAAAATAATTCTAATAAATCATACACTTCTAAATATCCTCAACACCCTCTTAACATCATCAATACCCCACAACACAAATCATCAGGCATTAAAATATTTCACCAAAATTCACTGTAAATCACGAATATTTATAATAAATAAATTAAATAAATAATGGCTAATTAATTTTGACTTTAGAAATATTACAAAAATTAGACGTGTTGATGATAAGTATCTGAATGCTGAAGGAATGAGAAATGTCAAGGTCAGAGTGAAGAATGACAAAATTGTTCTAATCAAGGATGTTTGGTATATTCCTGGCATGAATAGCAATCTGATGAGTGTAAGTCAGTTAATTGAGAAAGGTTTCTCAGTTACTATGAATGACAATCTCTTGAAGTTGTATGATTCTAATCAGAAGTTGATTATGGAATATGAACAGAGAAGCAACAGAACATTCAAGGTGAATGTGGAAATAGTTGAAACTAAATGCCTTAGTTCAGAAGGTACTGAGGGTGACATTAAGTTGTGGCACAAGAGATTGAAGCATTTGAACTTCAGAAGCTTATGGCATCTGAGTTCTAAGAAGCTGGTATATGACATTCTTAAGATTATGAAGCCTGAGAAGCCATGTGAGATATGCATGAAAGGCAAGCAACCAAGATTTCCATTTGCATCAGAAGTAACCCCAAGAGGAAAACATGCTTTGGGAGCAGTGCATTCTGATGTATGTGGACCATTTGAAGTACTTTCACTTGGAGGAAACAAGTATTTTGTGTTTTTTGTGGATGAGTTCACAATAATGACATGGGTAGAACTCATCAAGTTTAAGCATGAGGTGTTTGCTGAGTTTTAGAAGTTTAAGGTGAAGGTTGAAAAACAAAGTGGTCAGAAGTTGAAAATTCTCATAACTGATGATGGAGGTGAGTACAACTGTACATAGTTTAGAAGTTTCTGTGAGGAGAATGGAATTGAGCATGAGGTTGCTGCTTCATACACTTCTCAACACAATGATCTTACTGAAAAAAGAAACATAACTTTGCTTGATATGACAAGGAGCATGCTGAAGGAGAAGAAACTCCCTCACACCTTATGGGGAGAAGCAGTTGCCACTGCAACATATATGCTCAACAGGTGTCCAACCAAGAAGCTGAAGAAAATAGTTCCTTTTGAGAAGTGGGTTAGGGATAAGCAAAATGCAAGTCATCTGAAGGTGTTTGATTCTATTTGTTACAAATATGTTCTAGATGCTAAGAGAAGAAAGTTGGATGACAGAAGCAGAGTAATATTGCTTGAAGGGTACCACAATTCAAGTACTTATAATCTTTATTGTCCTGTCACTAACAAAGTTGAATTCAACAGAGATGTCATTGTGAAAGAATCGTAAGCGTGGGATTGGAACAAGTCTCAATCCAACTACGGTGCAGTGTTAACACCCGAGATAACTTATGATATTTCAAATTCTAAAAGAGAATATGCCTCTGAAGGAAACTTTACTATGAAGATGAGTCAGAGTCTAAAGGTGACTCTGATGCTGAAGACGAGTCAGACTCTAAAGGTGAATCTGATTTTGATCCAGATTCTGATGATGGCCAAGACTCTGATGGTAATCATGACTCTGAAGGTGGACCAAACTCTGAAGGTAGTCCAACATCTGATATTGTTCCAGCATCTGAAGAAGTTTCTGAACAAGTTTAATGACTACAAAGAATCAGACAAATACCAAAAAGATTTACAGAGTTTTGTGTGTTGCAAGATATTGAGATAGACTCTGAATGGGAATTCATTCAGTGTGCCATGTTAGTGGAATCTGAACCAGTGAGTACTGGAGAAGCTCTCAAGAAGAAAGTGTGGTTGAAGGACATGAAAGAAGAAGTTGAGGCTATATAAAGAAACAAGACCTAGGAGTTGACTGAGCTTTCAAAGAACAAGAAATCCATCAGTGTGTGATTGGTTTACAAGGTGAAACAAAAGCCAAATGGATCAATTGACAAACATAAAGCAAGGTTAGTAGCTAGATGATTCCTACAAAAATCTATATTAGATTACTTTGAAGTGTTTGCACCTGTAGCTAGACATGAAACAATCAGACTGTTGATTGCTATATTTGCTAGTGAAAATTGGCCTATGATGCATTTACAAGAGGAAGTTTATGTATCACAACCTCTTGGATTTGTGAAAAAAATCAGGAATGGATGGTTTACAAGTGGCATAAAGCCTTGTATGGACTAAAACAAGCTCCTAGAGTATGTAATATGAAAATTGATTCATTTTTCAAGCTTTGAGGATTCAGAAAATGTGAGATGGAGTATGGCGTTTATGTTCAACATACATCTGATAACAATATGATTCTGTTGTGTCTTTATGTTGAGGACATATTACTAACAGGAAGTTGTTCAGAAGAGATGGTTAAGTTCAAGAAGGTGTTGATGAATGAGTTTGAGATGATTGATCTATAAAATATGACATATTTTCTAGGGATGGAGATTAAGTACTTATATAAGGGTATAATTTTGTATCAGTTGAAGTATGAACTTGAGCTTCTAAAGAGATTTGAGCTAATGAATTGCAAGTCTGCAATCACACATGTTGAAACAAATCATAAGTTGGATTATGATGTTAAGGGTGATGATGTGGATGTTATAATTTTCAAATAGTTGGTAAACTCATTGAGATATCTCTGCAATACCAAATTTAACCTTTATTATGCAGTTGGAATGGTGAGTATGTTTATGAATAAACCAAAGTGGTCACATTACCAAGCTATTGTCATGATACTGAGGTAAATTAAGGGGACTCTGAGATATGGAGTTTTGTTCCCCTCTAATGCTGAATCTGAATCATAGTTGATGTGATATTCAGACTCTAATTACTGTGGAGACAAATATGACAGAAGAAGTAATTCTGAATATTTCTTCTAGTATCTGGGAGGTCCTATTTCTCGGTGCTCCAAGAAGCAACCAGTGGTTGCATTTTCAACCTGTGAAGCTGAGTACATTGCAGGTGTTTTGTCTGTTTGTCAAGTTGTGTGGATTTTGAACTTGTTGCAGGATCTGAAGATAAAGGTGAGCAAGCCTGTGTAGTTGATGATTGACAATAAATCAGCTATAAGCCTTGCCAAGAATCCGGTGTTGCATGAAAGAAGCAAGGACATTGACACAAAGTTCCACTTTCTGAGAAACCAGGTTCAGAATGAAGTGCTTGAAGTTGTTCATTGTAACACTCAAAAGCAGCTGGCAGATGTGCTGACAAAAGCAATCAAGATTGAACACTTTATCCATTTAAGGGATGAAATTGATGTTGTTAATTTTGATTAGCTGAATATGAATTAAGGGATGATGTTAGATAATAATTCTTTTCAGTTTCATTTAGGTGTAATTTGATTTTGTATTTGAATTTCATTTAGATTAGACTCGTGTATAAAACCAAAGTTGTAACAGAATTTCTAAAATAACCAATTTAATTAGAGTTTTTCTCTCTCTTCCATCTTCACCATCTTCATCTTCTTCCCTCTTGTGTATCAACACTCATTTACGATGTTTTTATTCACTAAGTTGGTTTATTTAATAATTCAGTGACGATTCCGAAGATGCATTTCAAAGAATGTCATGAGAAAATTAAATAAAACATCACCTGAATGTTCTTCTTCTTAATCAAAGTCTACTTCACACTCAAAACTCTTAAAAAACTTTCATTTTCAATCAATTATTCGATACTAAAACATCATTCTTGTATTTTATCACATCAAAGAAAGCAAAAAAAAAAACTGAAATATAAAGTAAAGTTCATTCATTGCATTCCTTATTTTTTTACATTAATCTGATTTTTGACTTGAAAAAAAGAACGTTGAGTCCGAATATAAATCTCTGGATTAAGTTTTATGTTTTCCGAAGATGCATCTTTGTTAAACTCACTGACTTTTTAATTATCGAGTTGTTATAAAGATGTATCTCCAAACTCACCATAATATTGATACAAAGATGTACGTGCAGACTAAATTTTCAATAAAAGTGACTCACTAATTTTCACTGAAGAGTATGTAAAAAGAGTACTTTCGAATAAGCATCTTTGAATTCAATGGGCTGATGTGCCTTTTCAGTCAAGTGGAAAAGCACTCCATGAAATATAGAGAGCAGTGTTTTAAAAACCGGACCGGACCGGACCGACCGGTCGGACCGGTTGGACCGGGAACCGGCCAGGTTCACTTGTTCGATCGGCCATGTCTTCGAACAGGTGGGAACCGGTGTGAACCTGGAAAACCGGTGGTTCAACTGCTTATTTTTAAAAAAAAAAAAAATTATTTTTTTTTTTTTTAATTTTAAATGTTTTTTTTTTTATAATTTTTTTTACTCAAATACATAAGAACTTTTCTCCAAAAATAATAGTGATCACTCATTTGATTCAAGTGATACATAAATTAAGTTTTGTAATATCCACAAAACTATTTTTACTATTTTGTATTTATATTGATTGAAAAACCATCATACAAATATTTGTATAGAAATTTAAGAACACAGATTAAAAAACTAAATATAATATAATTTTACTTAACTGATTTCTATTATATATATATAGACTTGAAAAATTTATTATTTAGAATAATGTTAATATTTGTATTGTTTTAATTATTAACATTAAAACTGATTTTCTATTAACATTAAAACTATGAATTTAAATTAAACTCTGTTTAATTTAGACTCTGTTTAAAATTTACAATTAGACTCTGTTTAAAATTTGAATTTAAATTATGAACCTGGAAATTTATGATATGATATTTTCAAAAAATTTAAGTGCTAGTTATATTTTTTAGAGACTGAATCATCCGGTTCGACCGATTTTACCGGTTTTATACCTATTATAATGACAAGTTTATTCAACCGAGTTATCCGGTTTAATCCGATTTAATCCGATTTAGTCATGCGGTTCGACCAATGACCCAGTGATTCGACCGATAAACCAGTGACCCAGTACCCTCACCAGTTTGATGACCGGTCCGGTTTTTAAAACACTGATAGAGTACTTCCCAAAATTTGAGTTTTAAGATTTATAGATTAGGAAGGGACAAAAATAAATCAAACGCAGAATAGATATGTGATGTGTTGTCCCTTTCTTATTTTATTTTTTTAAAATAATTGTCACGTTGCATTGATGACTATGATCACATGATTGTCGAACCACAGATACGGTGCCTTAAATAAACAATGCTGCAAACTTACATTTACATCTTAGTAACACTCCTACATAATGGGTACTTTAATCATTTCAAACTATCTCAATTGAGTGATCTGCTGAACATAGCTAAATAAATATTTCAGTCACTTGAACCTTCTTTCATTAATAATCTTCCGGGAATTCAAAGCCTAACTCTTTATTGTCCCTGTAAACTTGCACTAGAGCAGCAGCCTTGTAGACAAACATCCCAACCATGGCTGGCACAAGCTGTCGGTGAAGAAAAGACAGAATCAAAATGACCAATGTGTTAGACAGTAGTTGAATAGTAGAGTGCTCTCAATAAAATATTTCGTCGCATGCCATCATAATTCGTGCAGACATGCAGTTGGAACATCAATGGTCGTGGGATCAAGAACGGACAGAGCAGAAAACATGCATATTTTGATTTTCAAAAATAAAAATAAATATTGAAATTAAAATCTAGACTGATCTATTTTTCATTCAACAGTCATTGATATCCTGACTGCACGAATGTATAGATTTCTGATTGCACGCAATCCAAATTCCTAAAGAATGCGCTTTTTTAAAAAAAAAAAATACATATTTGATGTTTCCAGGGTTTACCTGAAAATCGAACAAGTCATTGGTAAAATACTGATGAGACAAAGCCCAAAGTCCATAAATTGCTGCTGGGATCACGAGCCTTGGAGATGAAAGTGATATACCACTACCCCTGATTGTTTTCTCGAAAAAATCATTAAGGTCCTCGCTTCTTATACCAATTCTGAGTAAGAAATATTTTTTGATCAAAACAACGGATAAGAGAATGTTACCAACAGAGAATGCTAACTGGCTCGATTAAAACAAATTCAATTTGAAAGTTTTCGTTCGTACTTTTTCGACTTCGTTTTCCTGAATATTTGAGGAACGTTTTCACTTGATATGTTGTCCGCATGTTGATACAAGAGCTGAAGGTACAAGCAACTGCATTGAAAATGGCATATTGGTGATGTACTAAAATAAGCAACGATAGCTATATATTTTATTTACACTCGATCTACAAAAAGCAGTTTCATGAACAAATAGTATGTCTGAATCCTCACATCTAGCAGTGGTTGACATTTAAAATTCACTAGGCTTCTTAGATTCCAAAAAACATTTTTAAAATTTGAGAGAACAACAATAAACTTAGATTTTAATTGATATACACTAAAAGTGTAAAGATTTTTACACTCTCAATCAATCATAATCATTAGATCATTACAAACATTAGACTTTAATCGTATCTACCTTAAAAGTCATACAAATGATGGTTTGTGATCGTTTGAAAATGTAAAAAGTTTTACCCTGACAGTACTTCAAAATTAATTTCATAAACTCATATGAAGTGTTGTTTGGAAAGTTTTGTACTCTGCAATCAAGCTCAAATCTATTTAAAACTCACCAAAAAAATTCAACAAGACAGAATATAGAAAAATCCAATAACAAACCTGAAAAGGACTCCAACAACATAACTTAAAGCAGCCTGAAAAGTTGGATACAGACATTAGTTCAACATAGATGCTCGAAACTTCTTTTTACGAACTTAGACAACATATACGGATGTGCAAAATTTTGTGTAAAGACAGAGATAACTTGGAACTCACATTATGGTGGTTAAAGTTAAACCATTATGGTAAGACATTGGTAATAGCATCCATCTAAAGTTAGTATTGTTATGACAGAAAAATCATAATTGACTGGTGAGAAGCATTAAATTTATCTAGTTGTGAATTATAACAGCAAGTTGACGAGAATAGAAAAACAAAGCTATGCCAATGTAAACTTTACCTGCACAGAAAAAACTACCAAGCAATATCCACTACAAGCCAATCCAATACCCACAGAGAGAAGTAGTAATTCTCTCTTGAGCTAAAATTAAAAATAACAATTTAAAAATCAGAAGCTAAACACAATATAAAAATAATTATGAATGATCAAAACCTACATGCCTTGAAGCAAATGTGACTGACTTTATCAAATAAAGAACATACTGAGTCAAGAGAGGTATCATACAGATTGATATTTGAGTGCCTCCAGTTTCTTGAGTCTTGCTCTGTTGTCTTGGATTGTCTGTTGATATATGAAGTGAAGCATCAAATATAATAAAATTATGATTGAATTATAATTTATTTACCAAGAAAGAAGATGAACTTGAAAACTATTTAAACAAAACATATCAATTTCACATCCAGTTTTCAAATTTCTGTTAAGGGATAAAGCATAAACAAGAAAATGAATGTTTACCAGATCAAAAATGAAAGCAAAAATCATACCCTGGCAGTCATCTTCCTGTTTATTGGTGCAGAATTGTCACCTAATAACCATTCTTGGGTACTTGAAAGTTTCAAAAAACCTCCATCACTGTTAGTCTCTATGATCTACAAGTATTAGAATAATCGCATGAAACTGAATTGTATGATGAAAGAAACCATATACAAAACTCGAAACCTGATTGATACAAGGCAAGGAATTTCCAAAACTGACACACTCAACAATAAAAAATTGAATCAATTTTGAAATTAGATACAATGAGTATGAGTCAGCTGCACCTGTTCTGTTTGTTGAGAATAGTTGTCGGTGAGCTCACTATCGTCATAATCACCAGAGTTTCTGAAGTTCATTCGCCATATTAAATCAGTAGTTCTTGATACAAAATCCCCATTTAATTGTCTCTCCTTCAAAAATATTTGCAAGACTTCCTCGTCCACATCGCTCACTAAACATTATGAATTTCAACCAACTAGGTCTCAGCAGAAACATTCAAACATATTACAAATGACATGAAAAAATAGGCCGCCATGCCAATGATCAAGTGTTGTTTTTTTAGGTGCTCAAATAATAGATATAATGGTACCAGAACATGCACTTCAATAAATATAGAAAATACAAGGTTGAATTATTTGCCAAACCGTGGTGAATAGTTATTAAACATAACCCTCCCACCCCCATGCAACAGCCTCTTTTGGGTTTGAATAATGGACAACGCTCCAGCGCCGGCCCAATAAATTTGTAGCCTAAAGCAAATGTTAATGTGAGGCTTAAAGTAAAATCTAATACAGTATAACCTAACTATGAAAAAAAAATCGTTAAAATTAGAATATGAAGCCTAGAGTGTGCTGCTAGCATTCCTCTAATTAAAATTAGGAGCCTTAACCATTAACATAAGCTATTATATCTATACATGTATATTGAACTGAAATATTGGTAGGCCTAAAGCCCTTAATTTACTTGCTCAAAGGTTGGATCGGCCCTGCAAATGCAATGATATCATGTGCTAAAGTTCAACTTCATTCATGCCATCTAATCTAATGTAAAAGTCTTGTTTTGGGGGCTTGAGGTGATGACAATGCTCATACTGGGCTACCTTGATTACTTGGTCAAATACACTCTGATTCACGACAGCTCTCCCAAAAGCTTAAGTCGTTAAGTGAAAGTTCATGAATAGTTTTTATATCTAACATTATTTTCGATGGAAAGAAAAAGCCCTAGAATGAAAAAGAAAGTAGCTATAAGAATGTCAAACAAACCAGGTTAGGTTTTAATCAATAAGGGCTGGGTTGAAAAATTAAAACCCTACTATGAAATCTACAATATAACAACTTAAAAGAAAACTAAAATGATTGAAAATACGACCAGAGCAAAACGGAGCGGAATGAATCAGAAATATCATTCCATTGTTTGTGTATTTTTGTTAATTTGACGGAATGGAACATAACTAAATAATTCATTCCGTTGCATGCACTCCAAATTGGACGGAATGAAAATTGAAGTATTGGATGGAATAGGATAGGATGAATTTCATCATATTCCATTCAACTCCATCCATTATTCGCAAACCCAAACAATGAAATCTAATTACATATCACTCCACTCCATTCTATTCCATGACATACCATCAATCCAAACATACCCTAAGCAAAGAGGCCATCAATTTCCCAATCAAATAACATAAGCCTGTTTTTTACAACAATTGTTTAGATGAACCCTCAAGTTGAATGTATCAACAAGATGTTTATCCACGAAAACTAACACTTCAAACTTCTCTTCTTTCGAATCTCTCTTCTCTTGTTAATTGTTAGGTAAGCTTTACAAATTATGCATATACTTGAAATACAGGTATCTCAAATTCACAATTTTCGAAAAATTGACGAAATTGATGTTACAGCAATCAAAAACGGGGAAATTTAGAAAGATGCTAACCTGTAGTGGCGGTACTGGTGGTGGTGGTGGTACGAGCAGCTCTTAGCGGTGAAACAGAATGTGTGGTGGTTGAAAAAGCAGTTGGGAAAGGAGATAATGCAGGGGTTTTGGGGAACTGAAAAGTGTAACAATTGGAGAGGAATCTAATCCTTGTAAGAGTATCCATAGCATAGATGGATAGAACGAAACACCAACAACCGAGAGCAATCTTATCCCCGCTCCACTGCTTTGGCTGATCCTTTATTATTTTGGCGTCCTCGGTCAAAAACTAATCAGAAAGTAGTTGATAATTATTCAATCAATATGACAATAACACATCTTTTTAATTAGAAAATAAAAATTGTTATTAGAGAACTTAAAAAATTCATTTTAAATTCTCTTATTTTAACTTTAATTTTAAAGTATCTCAAAATTGGGTAACCAAAAATGAACATTTTCAAAACTCAAATACTAGTATAAATATAAAAATTAACTTTTATATATATATATATATATATATATATATATATATATATATATATATATATATATATATATATATAGGTTAAATAAGTTTTTAGTCCCTACAAATATCTCAACTTTTAAGTTTGGTCTCTCAAAAAATTTTCTTCAAACATTGGTCCTCTAAAAGTTTGTCGTTCCTAACTTTAATGGAAACTAACGGGAGAATGATGTGGCACGCCAAATGTAACATTTCATTTGATTACCTGTTTCATTTATGCCACGGTGTAAATTGTGTAAAAAAGAAAATGTTAATAGTGAAGGATATTACAAACTTCTCCTACGTACAATTCATTCCACAAACTCCAACCCTAACCCTTTCTTTCCATACGAGCTTCTCATTCTTCTCATGTGTATGATTCGTCGCTCCTGTACATGCTCTCATTCGACTATGAGCTCTCCGTTCTCGTTCCATCACAAGAGTCAAACATTTTGGAATAATAATTTAGAGTTTGATGTCGATTTAAGATTCTGATGCTTGATTCGGTTATGATCTAATCCCCAATAAGGTTCTCGATTTAGATTTGATTGGGGTTTGTGATGTTAGGTTCAAGAGTTGTTGTGAAAACGGGTTTTGACAGGTGAGGCATGCGCTCCCTGCTCTTGAGCGCTTGGGTTTTTCAAATGAAGAAGAAGTCTTGACAGATGCATGTTGGGCTCTCTCATATCTCTCTGATGGGACAAATGACAAAATTCAAGCTGTGATTGAGGCAGGTGTATGTTGCAGACTTGTGCAGCTCCTTCTGTGAGTGCCTATTCATCTATTCATGGTCAACAAATGTCCTGATTCAATTTTTGACTGTCTTGTTTCTAAATGTTTGTGTGTTTTGTAGATATATGGATTCTCATGGGCTGTATTGGTTGGATTTGTCTTGATATTTAAGGTTTGAATTTTTCCTAATAATTTTGCATTTTTGTATTTTGTCTTTTCATGTAGAGCATTTTTTCCATTTGTTTATTTCCGACACCGGAAATCTTAATTATCTTCCCCTTTTTTACTTCATAACATGGCCATTTCCTTAGCAAGCAAGTTGGATAACTGTTAGCACACAGTAAATAATTATTAGCAAGCAAGTTTCCTAGTATTTTTGGCATCCCTGAGATCTTTCAACCATGAATGTTTTTTGTTGGAGTCCTAATGGTGAGACTTTAGCTATTCCTAGGTTAAGAAATTATGTTGTGATGAAGTTGTTCACTGCTGGAAGAGCATACCGCCTAAGGAAAAGAATTGAAGCTGAGAAAACTATCTTTATTATTCTAGATATATTTGGCAGAAACTTGAATTGGAAAAAGTGGGAATTCCGTCTACCAAGGGACACAATGGTTGCAAATTGTTGATGACTTCTAGAAGTCAAAATGTGTTGATGAATTTCGATGTCCAAAAGGATTTCACTTTTAGTCTTAAACTTCTGAATGAAGCAGGATCGTGGAGCTTGTTTCGATCTTATGGCTGGAGATGTCCTTAAGGATACAGTTTTAAAGCTGTACCAACTAAAATTTCCCAAATATGTGGACGTTTGCCTCTTCTCATAGTGACGGTGGCAAGAGGATTGAATGGTAAGGATGATATTCATGTTTGGAAAGATGCATTGATGTAATTACAAAGTGTTGGTCATACAGAAGGAGATATTTGAATTGACTTCTATTGAAAATAGCAGCACAGAAGTTACAACGCCAATGAAAGTAATTATTTTAGATGGATTACCGAAGCTGAAAAGTATATGGAGTATGGATCCTCAAGGAATACTTAGTTTTCATAATCCGACAGGTACATGATGCAAATGTTTTGGAAAATCCATTTTCTGGCTACAAAGCTGGATCAATCTTAGTCGGCTCAGTGGTTTCAGCTTAAAAGACAGAAAGGTGTTAGAGCTAATTTTCGTTGGGTATGGTGATCATGTGTTGGTTCCACTACCTAATTTTCAATATACAACTGAAGTGTTTTACATGTTTGTGTCCAGTAGTAAACGACTGATAAAAGGCTTATGTGGGGACCAATATGTATTTTACTTGGAAGAAGACTATAATCTCAACTGCTCTCATATTTCTGAGAGGCTTTAATTTCCTCTCAACTATTTTGAGATTTTTGGAAGACTAATTGCAGCAGCAATAAGCAGGAGAATCGTTGTGCAAATTTTTTTTCTTTTGTCTCCCTGAGTTAACAAATGATACTATCATATTGCCAAAGAGAGATAATAGTCGGGATACATTGGGTGCTTTAAGTGAATATTTACATCCAAGAATTTTCCATTATGACAGTTTAGATTATCTGTTTTAATGGAGATTATGTTATTAATGATTCAATCAATCCACACCGGCTAACTAATCCTCTACCTTTGATTTAATAGTTGTACACTTATACCTTCATTAACATTACTATATTGGTGCTATTTATTGTAGTTCTACTAATGGAGCTAGTTCGTTCTAGTTTGCAGGTGTGCTAGTTTGGATGAAGATGCTGATCGGCTTGTTTATTTTTTAGTACCACTTGAAAGCAATGCTCAAATTAACCTTGTTGATGGCGACAAAATATTGTCCTTGTTTGCTCTATTTATTAGGGAGCAACTAATCTTTCTTAATGAGAAAGAACACCTAAAAAATGTCAATAAAAATGGTGACATTTTGCACATCTTTGCTATATTCTTTTTCAATGTTTTGCTCCGTCAGAATTTCAATTTATGGGGACGGCATAGTGCCTTACAAGCACTTATAAATATATTATGAGAGTAGATACTAGTATATCTTTTGTATGTAGTAATAAATATTTGTATATATTCAAAGAAGATCCATATTTTATTTGTTTGTCTCCTCTTTCTCTCTAAATGTGTTTTTGATTCTTTTATCTTCCTTTTTTATGGTTTGAATCTTTAGTTGTGATTTTCAAACTTCAATATCACGTTTTGATCATTGATAAAATATTTTATGGAATAAAAAATAGAATGATGTGTTTAAATTAGCTAGGGATTAACTATGAATAAACTACAAATTATTAGAATGGTGTGTTTAAATTAGCTAGAGATTAGCTAGGAATTAACTAGGAAGTAGCTGTAAATTAACTACCATTTATGGGTTTAAATATGATATTAATATAAAAAAAATTAAAATTGAAACATTTGACGCGTGGCATACATGTCAGCACTTTTTACCACGTTGACATTGTCACATGTAAGCCACGTCATCAAAAAATTTCCACATGGCATGCCACATAAGCCACCGTTAGTGGAAACTAACGGGAGGGACTAAAGTTAGGGACGGAAAACTTTCAGAGGACCATTGTTTGAAAGAAAATTTTAGAGGGACCAAACCAGAAAGTTGGGATATTTGTAGGGACTATATATATATATATATATATATATATATATATATATATATATATATATATATATACAGCCGTCTCAAACTTTTGAGAGGCCCTGTGTAAAAATTTTAAATTAATTTTATTTGAGTCGTAAGTTATATTTAAGAGGCCCCATTTAACCGTTAATGATGTGTATGGAGGCCCTTTTTTCATAGTTTAACCATGAACAAAAAGTGAGGCCCTGTGCGGTAGGTCGCCTTGCACGCCCTCAAAGGCGGCCCTATATATATATATATATATATATATATATGAGTAGCAATTAACGATGGGCATTTTATCTCAAAAGATATTGATGACACTATTAAACAGCCAAAAAGATTCGACAGATGATGAAACCAAAAAGGCTTCATATGATTTGAAAGTGAGGAACATATTTACCTCAGCTTTAAGTGTGAAAGTATTCTACTCTATTTCACATCATAAGAGTGCAAAATCTACGTGGGACGCTCTTCAAACCCTTTACGAGGGAACTGAAGTCGTCAAGGGTTCTAAGATCAACATTTTAACAGAGGAATTCGAACTATTTTGTATGGAACCCGCAAAATCCGTAGAATCCATATTCGTTTCCTTCATTTAATCAACAAACTTAGGAAAATCCATGTAGTCGTCATTACATAATTTTTATGAGAAAATTTGGATGAATTTGTAAGAATAATGACCAAAAGTCATGACAAAGTGTGAAGAAATTAACAAAAATCCAAGAAAGGAGGAAATAAGGGCTTGATGAAAATTGTGAAGCAAAAGAGAAAAAAATAAGCATATTGCTTAAAGATTTCTCGTGCGATGCATCTTATCATGGTGCGGTGGGGCTTGCACATGGTGCGATAAAACGTGTTTTGGCTGACACACAAATTTCTATTTAAAGGCAAATTTGGCTACTTTTTGAGAGTTCGAAAATTTAGAGAAAAAGTGACAACTATGAATACTTAAAGGGCGAATTCAGAGAGCATTAGGATCATTAGAGAGTTATTCTTCCTTAGATTTTGATGGTGAATACTTATCAATTCATTGTATTTGTTAATTTATCAATGAGTAGCTAAGTTTCTCTATAATATATCTTTTTGAGATGAACCTTATTCTTACTTTGTTGGATCATATGCCCCTTTGACATTTACTAAGTACTTTTCTTATTATTATCTTATTTAAATTGCTTTTGAGTTTAATATTTTTTGTTGCTTATGAGCGTATGAATCAATATAGATGCGTAGGGATTTTTTATCGTTATTCTACTTATCTGATATAGGGCAATTTATTGGACTTTATGATTAACTAGGGATAGGTAATTAGAAGTCGTTTCTTTTGATTTTGTAATTTATTATTTTAGTTTAGTTTTTTATTTTGCAATTTTTTCATTTTAGTTTTTATTTTCTACTATTCTGCTTGGTGTGGTGCTACTAAGATATTTCTTATTTGTTTATGCGAGGTATTGATTCTTCGCTGATATCAATTGATTTTGAAATCGAAAGAACAACACACGTAATTCGTAGAGCAAAACGAAAAGCACTGCAAGTTACCGAGGAAGTAAAATAAGAGAAAGTAGAGATGGTCGTTCCACCACGTCAAACATTGGGGGACTATTGTAGGAGAGCCTATTCTTGACAGATATCTTTAGCTTTCTAACCGGCCAATCCAGTAACATTTGACATTAAAAATTATGTACTTACAAAGTTAAAGGAGAACACGTTAAATGGGAATGCGATCAAAGATCCTTGGGAACATCTTGCAAAATGTTACGAGACATGCTCAATGTGCAAGCCAAGTGGTGATATCACCGACGATTAGGTAAAATTACGTTTGTTTGGCTTTTTTTGATAGGTCGTGCGGAGGATTGGTTGCATTGCATCCCAAATGGTACAATTCAAACCTGGAAAGAGCTAGAAGACAAGTTTCTTAAGAGATACCATTCAAATGCTCAGATTATATAGAGAAAAGCCGTAATTTCTAATTTTGTGGAAGAAGGGTATGAATTGTTGTCAGATGCATGGGAAAGATTCAAATTGTTACTCCAAAAGTGTCCAAATCATAATATGAGTGTTATATAGTAGATGACACACTTCATCGACGGATTGAGAACACAAACTAGAATGTTTAGCAGTGCCTCACTTGGAGGTACATTGAGATCGAAGACTGGTGAAGAGTTGAAAACGTTGATTGAGAATATGTGTCTGAATGAGTACTGCTCAAGCGAAAGAGCGATGAAGAAAAAAGGCATTCATGCAGTTTATTCGACCACATCTTTATCAGTTCATATAGAAACATTCTCTTAATAATTAGTTGCGACCCAACTAGCCCAAGCTAATGTAAGCCTAATCCAGACATTTTGTTGTGATTTTTGTGGAGGAGAATATGCAAATGGTAATTATACCATAAGGGTTGAGAACGCGAAAGTTTAGTATGCTAATTTTCAAAAGAATTATCCTTATTATAACACCTACAGTTTGAGTTAGAAAGATCATTCAAACTTCAAGTGGAGTAACAATCTGACTTTGAATGCTAATCAAGGTATTCAACAAGCTCTTCAAACACCTTCACGCAAACCATCACCTCTTGAAGAGACATTGTCAAATTTCATGAAGGCTACTCAAGAAAGCTTTGAGAAATTAAACAATGTCGGAACAAGTTTGGTTCTACAACTATCTTTGAGTTTTTATGATAACAAAGTGTATAGAACAATTTTTTACTCTAACTATTTTGCT
Organism: Lathyrus tuberosus; assembly: GCA_022829125.1. Taxonomy (NCBI): domain Eukaryota; kingdom Viridiplantae; phylum Streptophyta; class Magnoliopsida; order Fabales; family Fabaceae; genus Lathyrus; species Lathyrus tuberosus. The sequence continues at coordinate 8,913,343 of JALAZF010000103.1, forward strand.
GAGTGTGCATAAAATTGAAAATAGACTCTCACTCCGGAGACGTCCATACTCTCAACCAAAGGATAAAAACGTGTTTACAAACAAGTCAATTCTAATGTTTCGATTCAGCTATAATCTCTCAAAGTCAATGTTTCTGAACATAAACTAGCCAGATTGATTCTGATTAAGATTAAGACTACCTGCTTCTGAAAGTTTCAGAACCCTGATCCTTATGAATATGAAGTCTTACAAAGTTTTAAAGGAAGACTCTGATCTCTACTCAAGCTTCATCCATTTGCATAAAAAGCCTCTAACTAGAAGATTTAAATCAAAAGGTCAACGACTGATTGATGTGACAAAAGTACAAAAGCAAATCTACTTTCTATGTAAAGTATTGCACTTTGTACCAAAGAAGCTTCTCACGCCCCATCATCCTCACCAACGCTCTACTGTAAGCGCCACTATATTATTGCATATGATGTGACCTTCATACAATGAATACATTGATGATAACTCCAACTTCACCATCCAACGAATCTATTTGCTACTATATAAAGAGGTATTTGAAGATTGGAAAAATAAGATGCATTGAACAAATATCAATGCTCACACTCAAAGAAAATCCGCATATAGTGAAATATAAAAGAAGTGTTTCTCACACTTATACACTTAGAACATAAACTCTTTGCATATTTTTGCTAAGTGTAATATTTGGTTTAAACTTGTGTATGTTCTTGTTAAAGCATCTTGTAAATATAAAACTTATTATATTAACTTTGGTTAATTTCCTTGAGAGACTAAGTTCATTTAGAGTTCTCAAGAAGTTATTGTTGTTTAGTCTTTGAGTTGTTTTCCTTAAGAGGCTAAGGTATAGTCAAAATTTCTCAAGAAGACTTAGATAGTTGGTCTTTGAGTTGTATAATTAGTTTAATTATTTGATTAAGTCCTTTTGGAAGGCAAAATCACTTAGGCGATGGACTGGAAGTAGCTTCGTTAACAGTGAACCAGGATAAAAATACTTGTGTTCTTATCTTTATCATTATACTTATTGTTTCATATATTGGGTGGCAAAAGTTTCTCAAATACACAAAAGTAGTAGTAACAGAACCATTAGTTGGAGTTTCTATTACCATATTACCATTCATGTCAGACAATTTCAAACCCAATCTATTAGCACATTCAAGCGAGATAAACGAATGAGTAGCACCAGTATCAATGATAGCGAATATCTCAACATTATTAATAAAACAAGTACCTCAAATCAGGTTGTCCTTCTTTGGAGCCTCTGCACCACTCAAAGCAAACACTCTATCGTTGGTCTGAGAAGCAGTAGCAGTTTTCTTCGGTTTCTGACACTGGGTACTGATGTGACCCTTCTTACCACAATTGAACAGGTTGGACCGTCATCCTTGCAATCAGTAGCTCTATGCCTCTTCTTGCCACATCTGTAACATCTCAACACATTATTGGTGCAAACATCGGTACGGTGGCCTTGCTCGCCACACCTGTAACACTTCCCAGAAGCGGGAGCTGCTCCCCCACTTGTCTTCTTTCCATCTAAAGCCTTCTGCTTCCCTTTGTCAACTGAAGTCGTATAAGGCTTCCCTCTATACTGCCCCTTCTCTTTCTTCTCATTTAACTGCTTGTAGTGAGCAGATCGAGCTCGACTATCCTTATCGTAGATCCTACTCTTATCCACCAGCTCAGCATACCTGTGAATCTGTTGGTACCCAATACCCTGCTTGATTTCTGGCCTCAGCCCATTCTCGAACTTGAGACACTTGGACACCTCATCATCCGCACGGTTGTAGAGAGGACAAAACTTTATCAGCGCCTCGAACTTCGCAGCATACTCTGCCACCGTCATATTCCCATGCTTCAGCTCAAGGAATTCCACCTCTCTCTTGCCACGAGCATTCTCTGGAAAATACTTTCCCATAAATTTCTGCTTGAACACAGCCCAGGTTATCACATTGCCAACATCTTCCAGTCTCTGACGGGTGTTATCCCACCAATCCTCAGCCTCTTCTGACAGCATATGAGTTCCAAATTGAACTTGTTGCGCGTCAGTACACCCCATCACCCGGAAGATCTTCTCAATCATCTTCAGCCACTTATGTGCACTCTCTAGATCATGAGTACCCACAAAAGTCAGCGGATTGTTCCTCTGGAACTTCCCCAAAGCACGAAACTTATCCGGAACTCCACCATTCTGATTGTTCTTAGCCATTGCTTAAGCAAATGACTCCAACGCATCAGCGATAGCACGATCATTTCTTCCATCCATCATGCATACCACCAACAAGGTTAGAAGAAACAAAACATCGACAGTGTACACACACTCGTCGACTGATAGGGGACTGACATCATGTAAAACCTGGTCGGACGGACCAACTTGCTCTGATACCACTAACGTAACACCTTTTTCTACCCAACAAACATCACGAATAAAAACGACAATTTAATCAGAGTAAAACTCCAAAAGGGCACCACATTTCGTCACGTAACATCAAATGACCACCTGTCCTGTAACACGAGTTTCACCATCTTGAATTTATTTAAACATCACGCAGCAGAAATCAAAGTTTAAAAGAATACTTTTATAGTCCAAAACTCCATAAAACAAAACATCATAAAAACATCATGCCAACAAAATAAAAGAACGTAAATCATTCGACTCAAACGTCCCAACCTGATGTTACATATCAGAGCAAGACCCTCTAATCGACGGAGAAATCAAAATACTTCAAAATGCTAAATCTTCATGCGCCAAGAAAGCTAAGCCTGATCACCTGCACGTTACCCGCGTGGAGACAACATTTAAACAGGCAGGGTGAGTAATCACGAATCAATATATAAGATATAAGCAAAAGGTAAAGCATAAGCACAAACATCGTCGTCATTCACAAACGTCATTAATACATCAAATTCATCAATAGAATGCAATGCCACACCGTATGCAAATGCAACATCATAGACTTATGCATGTGGTACCAATTCGTCATAATTGATGGACACCGAGCCATTACCCTCCAAAGATCCCCACTAATAGGATCGATTATACACAAGAACCGGAGCACATCACAAAACACTTCAATCCGCACAATGGGATTGAAGCCACCAAATGGACCGAAGTCCTAACTATGCCATGAATGCATGATGCAAATCGTCATAATAATCATCATCATAAAATCGTCATAATTGCATCATCATTCATGAATCATCATCAAACAAACATCATTATACAACACCAATTTGCACTCGTCACAATTCGTCACTATACCTCACGATTCGTCATATTATACCCGTCATATAAAAATTCCCGATTTTTATCCCATTCATCTTCGTTACTAGTTTACTGATGTTTTATTACCTCATCATAGCCCTATGTCTCAAAGAAACCGCAAGCGAAATCGGGACAGAAATCGCAAAAACGGGAAAATCTGCCAACAACCCTGCCCATATGCGTATGACCATGCCCCATACGCGTATGGCTCACTTTCACGCCCAATAACCTGCGTATCATACTCGTAGGGCCACCTGCCCAGGTCTCCCATACGCGTAATGCTCTCCCTGTTACGCGTATCACCAGAGAGGTTTCCCTCTCAAAATCCCCCTTCACACTCCTATTACGCGTAGTGGCTATCCCATACGCGTAAGGTACCTTTCCTAAGAACCCATACGCATAATGCACCTTTCCATACGCGTATGCTTTTCCTCCTCGGCTTCCCATACGCGTATTAACATCCCATTGTCGTACCTCGAAAAATATGATCCTCGCGATGGACGCGGAAAAAACTGTTCAAAACAGAGTCGCCACCGAACTTTATTCATCCCAAAAGAGGGAAAGGGAAATATCGATAAAACCTTTGAAAGGGATAAGAAAATGGTCATCGCAACCAAATTCGGGTTCAGGAGTCGGTTACGCAAAGGGAAGGTATTAACACCCTCTACGTCCGTTGTACTCAACGAGAACCTCTTGATTCGATTCGGGAGATAAGTTAGCTAAGGTTTGTTTGTTTTCTTCTAAGGGAGTATTGCTTTCTAAGGGGAAAATGGGTGGTTTTTTATTAGTGTGCTCGGCAAGGATTGAGAACCCTTGGGCCTATGTATTCCCTCGTGTAATGGGAAAGTCAGAGCATTCGTAGTTCGTGGGACTACAGTTGGTTGGTGTTTTTTAAACGAACGAGTGTTTAATTCGCATTCTAACTGCTAAACATTGGCTTGTCTGCTCGTCAAGGGAGGCTGAAGCACTAGTTCATATGCGCGGAAGAATGGGCTAAACAATGTTATTTTTTGTGAAAAGTTGTTTGAATATGAATTAAGTGTATTAGAGATTTGATTGAGAAAAAGGTTTGATTTGAATGTATTTTTTAGGGTTTCGGTCGCATGGGAAGCGTTTAGTTTGTTAAGTATTTTGGAGGAAGAATGACGATTATTCGATAAACGAGACGTCGGCCTCGCAACCAATTAATCGGGGCATTACTGAGATGCTGGATCTCAACGACACCTTTTTCATTCTATTAATTATGAAATTGTGTTTGTTGGACAATGGGCTTCTTTGTCCATGTAATTAGGGCGAGTGTTTTAGGAACAAAAGATCAAAACGAACACAACTCAAAGCGTGCGCCTCAAGAGCATTCATTCAAGGGCTCAAGAAGTGCTAGACCTCAAGAGTCCACTACTTTCGTAATTTGATTATGAAAAATGATTTGATTTGATTAGGGTATTTTAATTAGACGTACCTAATCGGATTAGGGTTTGAATGAATTAAGTGTTTTAAGGATGATTAAGTATTTTAGTTGGGTTGAAAGTTTTTAAGTTTTTTAGAATTGGAAGACGGAACGAACACAGTCCAAGGCGTGCGCCCCAAGAGCGATCGTTCAAGGACCCAAGGAGTGCTAGACCCCACAAGCCCACTACTTCCATAATTAATTAGGAAAATAGATTTTAGAAGCATTAATTTAAACATTTCATTTAAGAAAATATCTTAAGCATTCTAATTTTGATTATGATTTTAATTTTTAGTTAAACGAGTATTTGTGAAAAGGTTAGATAATCGTTTTAAATTTGAATTATGACTTTTAAGTCAAGAAAATGTTTTTAAAGGTTGAATGCTTTAGTTAGATTGAAATATTTTAAGTGTTTTTAGAAATGGAAGCCGAAACGATCACAACCCAAGGCGTGCGCCCCAAGAGCGATCGTTCAAGGACCCAAGGAGTGCTAGACTCCAAAAGCCCACTTTTCCATTATTGAGTAGAAAATAATTTAGATATCTTAAGAAATGTTTTATGATTTGATTTAAGAAAGTAATTAATGATTAGGCAAAAAGGATTATAATTTAATCTGATTTGAAAAAGATATTTTTAAAAGTTAAGAAATTAATTAGATTAGGTATTTTAATTTAAGAAAATATTGTATTTTTAGGGGTTGAGTATTTTGATTAGAATTAAATATATTAAGTGTTTTATAAATGGAAGACGGAACGATCACAACCCAAGGCGTGCGCCCCAAGAGCGATCGTTCAAGGACCCAAGGAGTGCTAGACTCCAAAAGCCCACTACTTCCACAATTAATTAAGAAAATGATCAGAAATATTAACCTAAGTGGTTTATGATTTAATTTAAAAAAACAATTTTCAAAGGTTAAGAAAGTATTTTATGATAATTTTAGAATTAGAGAAATCAGATTAAAATATTAGTTAATAAAATATTTAATCAACATTAAATAATTTTAATAAAATTAGATATTAAATCAAATATATTTTATGATTTTCTAAAAAAAGAAATAATTAAAAATTTTTTTTTTAGTTTTTTTTATTAAAAAGTATTATATAAAAAAAAGAAATAAAGGAAATGGGCTAGACAGAAAATGAGGGTGTATTGAAAAAGATTCCCAGGCCCAAACAAGTGAGCCCACGCTGGGGAGGGTCCACCATGGAACCTAGTCAACCTGGTTGACAATCAGACTGCATCTGGGACGTTGGATTGGGAAGGAGTCAAGCTGACTCTTCATCTGATGGTTGAAAACACTCGCCTACGCTGGGGAATCATGGAGAGGGGCGCATAGGAAGACCCAAAGATCAAGACCGGTGACACTTGTCACCGGTACCACTAGTCATCTCAACCAAACCGTGTACGTGTGGCAAGGAGGAAGAATAAAAGGGTACATTACTTCATTTCACCCAGATTCCCTTCATTTCATTACTTGTTCTCTCTCTCTAATCTCTCTCACAAAAACGACCGGAACCCTATTACCCCCGGAGAAGAAGGTGGTTGGCGGCGGCGCCGCCCCTCTTCTCCGGCCAACCACCAAATTAAAACCCTATACCCCCATTATTTTACCTCCTGAGTTTAAATCTGTCCTTAGATTAAACTAAATCTTCCCCAAAAACCTAAAATCAAACACCACATAAAAACCCTAGATCTACCATAAATCCAACAAACAGAGTAACTGGAAAGGGGGTTCAAACCAACACAAGATGCTTAACTAAAAGCAAGAACGCAACGTGAGAAAAAAAAGTTGGAAAGTACCTAATCGGAGCAAGTCCGACGTATTTCCGGTGCGATTCAAGAAGGTGAGTCTTGCTTCGTCCCCGTTCTCCTCCCTTTATGCTTCTCCTTCGTTCACTCTTTTTTTTACGTTTTTGATCTTCTTCTTGTATGATTGCAGAAAAATCGTGGGGCTTAGCTCAAATTAGCTCAGAGTTTCAATGTGAAACTCTGAGAAATTTCTAATCAAGAGCTTTGATAATGAGGGTTTTGGAGTCTTTTGCAGAATTTCTCAGGTATACTCTTTTTTCTCAGGTGTATTTTTTCGTCCCTTTGTAAATGAATAGAGTGTGTTATTTATAGGATTAGAAAAATCTCTGATAAGTGTGAATTCTTGTGTGAAATCATTTGAGGTTGTTAGGAAAATAGGGTGAGGTGTAATTCTGAGAGAATCAATCCGTTAGAATGTTTTGCTGATTTTGTGGGATGCTGAGGAAATGAAATTGTGAAAATATCTCCTATTTTGTCTGTAGTGAGTGAAAATGTTTCTAGAAGCAAGTCATTCCTGATTGATTTTTACCGTGTGTAAACTTTGTGACTCTCACTGCTCTCTTTATTCCTTTTGACTTTTTGCTGACATGGCTTTTGGTTAACTCAAAAGGACCCTGATTTTTCTTCATGCTTTCCTTTCACATTTTCCATATTCTTATCATGTCTATTGGTTTTTTTTTTGCAGAAAGTTGGAACTCACAAATTCGTCATGGGAGATACTTATGAATCTCGCACATGAGGAGGTATTGTCCTTGCTCTGAATAATTGTTTACAAATTATGTTGTATTTGGATGGTATAAGTAGGAAACATTTGTCACTTATGTAGGATCATTGATAAAGACAACTGAACCTGTTGTCGTTCACTGCTAGGGTCCTTCCATTTCAAACTTCAAAATTTGGTGGCATTAGGATTCTTCTTTTGATGGATTTCTGATAGTGTTTCTTTTTATCACATTTGGCATTTCATGAATGACTTGTTGTGAATCCCATTACTTGCTTCATGAATGTGCATTAAATTCTTGTTGTGAATTGCAGGCGCTTCTGATTGATGTATTCAAATTTTGCAACTAAGACTTAAGTGACTTCTGGTTTATGGTGCTGATCACTATTTTTGACACACTTTGAGTTGGATTGATCCTTGTCATTGGCAGAGGTGATGCACTGCCTGCTCCAAGACTCCTATAAGCAGGGTATGTTCAACTTCTTGACATAACATTCTAAGAGTGAAATTGGTTATTGAAGCACTTTGAATCATATTGGTTTCTTTTCTTAAAATCATACTGAATTATCGAAGGTTGTTCTTGAGGCTTAGCGTGAAGACTTGGCATATTTTGGCTTTTGAAGAAATTGACACGACCTGGCTCGAGCGGAGCAGCTTTTCAACACATGATTGTGAGTTGTGCTAAATTTGCTTGCAGCTTGTGTGTATGTGTCATGCATTAGCTTGTGTTGCGGTTCAGCAGGTTTTGGATTCTTTTGAGAGTCACAGAATGGAAGGTGAAGGAATTCAAGGTGACTAATATGGTTTTTTTCACAGTGAGCAGAAGAAAGTGTTGGGAATGAATCGAGGAAAATGGAGAAAAGGTTATGTGTTGGTGAATGATTGAAGCAAAGATGATGCTTAACTTTATACTCAGATTTGGGAAAGGGTAGAATTGGCTTTTACTTGTAATTCTGTTAGAATTTTTGGCTGTGAATTTCTGTGAAATGATATCATGAGTCGTGCATTGCCTTTGAAATCGTGTTGTAGCTGAATTCTACTATGGCTTTTGTGTAAAAAGAGTCACGAGTTTTGTACGTGTTTGGAAATGGTTTTGTAATTAAAATGTGACTTGAATAAAGATAATTTAATGTGAATTTGGGAATGAATTTGAATTGGATAATTAGGAATTTGACTTGGGTTTAGAAATTGGGTAAGAGATGAAATAATAAAAAATGAATAGGTTTGGATATGGATTTAAGAGTTGATAAATGGATATAAAATGAATTTAAAATGAAATATGGTTATTTATGACAAAATGGATAATAGGAAAGGTAAAAAATGGATATGGATAAAAAATGGTTTAGGGTGGATATAAAAATATGGATTAAAAAAACAATGGTTAACATGGATATTGAAAAAGACTTTGGTTGAAGAATGGATATCTAAATTGGATATCTAAATTATAAAAGCTGGATAAAATAAAAAAACTACTAAAAAAAGGTAACACAAATAAATGGTTATTAGATAGAAAAAGGTTATTGACTTTTTTTGGATAAATGGCCTTGCTGGATTAAGAAATTGAGGAATGGATTTTGGATTAGAAATGGTTTGGAAAAAAAAAGGATGTACAGATGTCAGTTATGCATAGGTAGGACAAATTTGGGGTATGACACCCATATGCGTATTACCTCCATTCTCATAAGTGTATCCTACGTGTACTGGCAGAGGGTCGTGCTGGCACTGCAGACGGGTGTGTATGCTACGCGTATTACCCTGGGAATGTCCCCTCTTACGCGTATTGCCTCACCTGTTACGCGTATTGCCAGAAAAGACTCCAAAACTCAGATTTCGCATCTGAACGAAAACCTTCCCATTCCAGCACCTTCGATCCTCCAATATCAGACTCAAATCAGTTTCGACTCATCACAAATCTACGTTTTTATTCTACTTCATTATTCTCATCAATTTCTTCCTAATTATTAAGCCCTAATTCGTTAATCCCACCTTCGATTTCAGATCTGGTTTACTCAGATGTTCATCACAGCAACAAAAATCAGTCACACGAATTTCACGAAATTTACAGCAACACATACCGGATTCATATCAGAAAATCGACCAACACAGATGCACGAAAATTCACACAGATTTAGCATACGAAAATTCATCATAAACACAAAACACACACAACCTACTCTACCTTAAACCCATATCAAACATATGAACCCGGATTAACCACCCATACCTCGAATTTTTCCAGCAAAGATCCTTCTTTTCGAGGTGGTTAATCCTCTTGTTCTATGTGTTCTAGCCTCCTTTCTTCAGCTTTCTCTTCACTTCTTAGGGTTGCACAGAATAACTCTCATAATTCTCTATTTTCCTTTTTGTTAAACCTATCTTTTGGGCCTTAATCATGATTTACCCATATTATCCTTAATTAGCCTTCTCAATATTACCGTCTTACCCTTAATGGTCCTCTTAATTATTTTAATTAACAATAATAATAATAATCTAAATAATATTCTCAATATTCAAATTATTCAATTATTATTACTAATAAAATAATCTAATTAATTACTAATTCTAAACGCCTCAATATTCCCTTAACCCAAGGCTACCCCACAACACCACACAAAGCCACCAAACGTCACAATATTCACCAAAACACCGAATAATCATAATAAATCAATTAAATAAATATTATAACTATTTTGGGGTGTTACACCAAGCCTTCCGTATGCCTTGCTCCCATGTCATAGCGGCATGTTCACAGGCTCGACATGACCCTTCCAACTTACTATTCGCCATTTAGGAAGTCATAAATCTATGCAATGTGTACAACAATAGCTTTCCAGTGGTAGCAAAGGAGGATTATTGGCACACATATCCAGGGGAGATAGTTTGGCACAATGAAAATATGCGAAGAACGAAAAAGTGTTACCCTAAGAGTACGCGTATTCGAACCGAAATGAATACGACAGACAAAATGGTGAGATTATGTACCTCATATCGCTAGCCCGGACACAATATTACAAACTGTTCCAATGTTTGACCAAGCTCCACAACATAATTTTATATACAATTCTTTTTATGTAACCATTTTATTTGATAATGTAAACAACGTTCATTTCATAAATATCACAACATTCGATTACAACAATTTAAACAATAACTAATGAATAATTTAAACAACAACTAAACAACACGACAAACAAATACAACGACTAAATAACATATCTATGTGATTACAACCATCAGGACAATTTTCTCACAACTATGCATCATAATGCGACAGCCAGTATCAATTTTAAATGGGTTCTGGAAACAACTTTCTACATTGTCGTTGTACACCGTAACAAGCCTTTGACTTTTTCTGATCTTTTCACTGTCTGCAATGTCTCCATCTAACCAACGGACCAAGCTCTTTTAAAGATGCTCGAACGTCTACGTCTTTTAGAGTCGGATCTTCATCAAAGACTTTACTGTCGAATAAATCAAATTGACATTTCTCTTGTGTACATAAGACGAAATTTTTAAAAAAAATGGAAGGAAACACTTAGAAGATGGATGAAAAATGATGGGGAGAGGATGCACTATATAAAAAACACCGAAACAACATAGTGGCCACTGCCTGTGGCGCATGCTCATAGAGAATGCATGCAAGCACCACATGCAGTAGCATGACCTATAACCATTCACCATGCATGATGGAGTCTATGTACAAAAAATTCATGCATGTGCCATTCCTTCTGGCTACTCCTCTTGTGGGCGCTTTTTTTTTTGTTTGAACCATGGTTATTTTGGTATTTATGTTTTTGAAAATATGGTTATTTTGGATTTTTTTTTAAAACATGGTTATTTAAAAAAAAATCATATATTGCTTGGTGAACGTTATGTAAAGATATATAGATCCGGTTAAAAATATGTTTTCGACTTTAATATCTTCAAATACCTTATGTAACATTTCTTTATTACCATTCTGATTTACTAACATGTTTTTGACCATTTACAAAAAGATATTAATGATTATAATACTAATTAATTTATAATTAGATATGACTGGATTTCTAAAAAGAGAATTTAATTAAAATTTATATTTAGGAATAAGTATATTATTGATTAAAAAAATATTTATATACCAAAAAAATATATTTATATAAAAAAATATATTATTGATTAAAATATTTTTACATAAAAAAAATTATAGACACGCTTTTAACATCTCTTTTAAAAATAATAATTTTTTTTAATTAAATCATTTTATTTTTTAATTATTTTTATTAAAAATTGGATATGCATTGGTATTTTCCTAGTTTTGGAGAGAGAGAAGGTGTCCATATACAAAGACCTTTAAAAAAATAAAGAATATATTCTCGTGCTTTTTTCTTATCAAGTCAAATATTTAAATGAATCAATTATGACTACATAGTGGAAGACGGCTATGGAAATTTTTTTTTAAAAACAACAAATCCGAAATCAATGGGTTTGAACGTTAATACTTTACTAAAGATGTGATGAAGTTTCGCATATGTGGACAAACTTGACAACCAACATTGACTTGACTCTTCATCATTCCAACTATATCATCTAAATTAGTTATACACCCTCTATAAATAACACACCCCCTCAATTATTCTTTTGCTTGTAAGTTGTACCTATCCAAGTTAACATTTATTATTATTTTCTATAAAAAATAAAGGTAACATTTCCGAACTAGTATAAATATTTCACATTTCATATTTTCATCCTTTTCATATCTATCTAGTATTCAGAAAATTCAAAACTAACATACAAAATTAGTGTTCATAATTCATAAGATCATGGTTATTGCTTCAACACCGCCGGATACAAATACCGAAAGCATGATGGCTGCTTCATCATCATCATCAACATCAAGCATCATCACCATGCATCACGACATCATCCATACACACATCCTCACACGCCTCGACGCCGCCACGCTGGCAACAACCGCCTCCACTTGCTCTCACCTCCGCCACCTCTGTATAGACGACAATCTCTGGCGAAAAATCTGCACCGCCACGTGGCCTTCTTTAGTAGACCCCACCACCTGCCACATCATCTTCACTTTCCCAAACCGCCACCGTTCGCTCTTCTCCGACGCATTCCCCGCCCTTCATCATTTCTCTTGCAATTCAAATCGTCCGTCGTCTCCTCCTCCGCCGGAGATCATTTCCGCCGTGGATATTTTCTACAAAGGTAAGCCGGTGTTTTCGAGAGTTCGGCGAACCGAAACAACGAAGAACTCGTTTCTCTCCTCGCCGCTATGGATTGAAATTCTGGAACCGAACGAGTTAGTTCCAACGCCGGTGAAGTTCGTAAGAAAAGGCGAAGAATTGATGAAGCATTTGGAAGAGAATTTATGTTTAAGCTGGATCCTAATCGATCCGACCGTGAAACGATCGGCGAATGTTTCAAGCCGGAAGCCGGTTTTAGTTCGGCGGCACTGGCTAACAAGAGACGTGGAAATTCTCTTTGCAGTGACGATGGCGGGGGAGGCGCGACGCGCGACGGAGAGAGTACAGTGTATGGTGAAGGTCACGTGCTGTGGGAAAGTTGGAGGGGAGTTGCACGTGAGGGAGGTGAATTTAGTGATGGAGGATATGGAAGGAGGGAAGGTGAGTGGGAAAGAAGGGGTTGTGATTTTGCAGAAGGCGATGGAGTTTGGGGAGAGGAAGAAAGTAGGGGAAGTGGGAGAGATGATAGAGAGGTTTGATAGATTTTTGGGTATGGTTAGGGAGAGTAGAGAGAGGAAATATAGAAGACAGAAGGAACGTGATGGTGTTTCTATGGTGGTTGCGTTCATTGTTTGTGTTTGGTTTTGTTACCTTGCTGGTTTTTGAGGGAGGCGTTGACTCTTTACTATCATATACAATGATTGTGAAAATTTATAGAAAAGAAATTTCGAACAAAATTAATATTTTTACCAGTAATTGTAGAAATTAATTTAACTGTATGGTGTAACTGTAAAGTCAAATTCATAATTTACAGTTAAGGATGAAAAAAGATACAAGATTTACTATTCACATGTACTATCTTACATAATGATGATATTTTTTTTTTGTATCACATTATTCTAATCTATTGCTATACTAATAAATTTGTGTTATGGTTCAATTATTCCACCATTGTAATCTACTCATTATTCCACTATAAACTTCCCTCTATCGCTTTGATACAAGATTTGTTTATTTAATTATTACATTAATCATGTAAAGCTTCCCACAATGTTCTTATCAGAACTATATATGTAAAAGGAAAAAGTTTGATGTAAACCCCATATTATACGCATCTTAAAATATATAAAAAATAAAATAAATTATGTAATGGATTTGTAATGTTATGAAAATAATTATAAAAAATAAGATTAATGAAGTTTTTGGTTCTCATTAATATTTTAATTTCATATTTAGTCTTTTCAAAAAATTTCTTTAAAGAATAGTTTTCATAAAATTTTTAATTTTAACTTTTGGTCCCTCATGCCAATTAATGACGGTTTTTACAACTTAGAAACAGAATTAACGACGGTTTTAGCCAATTTTAACAACGGTTTTTTATTTAGCGACGGTTTTAACGAAGATTTTGGTAGGAGAGACCAAAAATTAAAATTAAAAATTTTATGAAAAACAGTCAATAATTTTTTTTTTAAAGAGACTAAAAATAAATATGAGATATTTAAGAGGACACAAACTTCATTAATCATAAAAAAAAATATAAAGTGTTGAATGAATGTAAGAAAATATAGAGATGCATGTATATGGTGTATCTAGAATTAGGCATGTGTAAAAAAAAAATTCTAAAATTTGGCATGTCCAACGCATGCACATTTATCACCACCTCATATACTCCTATCTATTTTTCTTAACCAATACCACGTGTGCATTAATTGTGGCATATGGCCAGGAAAATGATAAGCATGGCCAATAAAATAATAGATGTCGACCCTGACAGTGTTGTAGCGTCGCAAATTATATATATATATATTAAAAAAATCAATTTTAAATATTTGTTAATATTTATGAACTAATATAAGTTGTTAACTAATTATAACTATTAGGCTTAGAAGAAAAGATTGAAGAATGGAGAATACTTTTGTGTTTTCAAAGTAAATTCTTACTGTATTTTTACATTAGACAAAGTAGTATTTATACTACTTAAAATGCAACTATTACACTAATTTAATAATTGAACTTACTATTTTAACTTTGACAAATTATGTATCTATAATAATTTGTTATTACTACTTAGATAAATATTTCTAAATAATAATAATAATAATAATAATAATAATAATAATAATATAACACTCTCCCTTTAAAATATCTATTACGGTGCTCCATCGAAATCTTATCAAGGAGAAACTGATGGAAACATATATTGCCTCGTTAAAAACCTTATTAGGAAAAATTCATTGGGATAAAAACCTTAATAAAGAAAAAAGAGTACAACATGATACTCCCCCTCAACAGAGCACATATAGTTCTTCTTTAAAGATCTCAAAGTTGACGCATTTTAATATTTTGTACATGCTTCTTGAAAATTGATGTAGAAAGTGCCTTTGTGAAGAGATAAGCCAAATTATCACATGAACGAATATATTGAATATTAACCTCTTTGTTTCTTTCAGGTTCTTGTGTGAATGAGAAGAACTTTGGAGGGATATGCTTGGTTCTGTCACTTTTGATGTAACCTTCTTTTATCTGGGTAACACATGCAACATTGTCTTCATACAAAATTGTTGGATTATTATCAATGGATAAACCAGATGCTCCTTGGATATGTCTAGTTAACGATCATAACCATTTGCATTCTTTGCTTGCTTCATGAAGAGCAATTACTTCAGCATGATCTAAAGAAGTTGCTACAAGTGTTTGCTTTTGTGATCTCCATGATATTGCAGTGTTACCATATGCAAATATATATCCAGTTTGTGATTTAGCATTATGTGGATCTGACAAATATCATGCATCTGCATAACCAAGTAAAACTGGTTTTGTATTGTTAGAATAAAACAAACCAAGGTCTGATGTATCTCAAAGATATCTAAATATATGTTTTATTCCTTTCCAATGTCTCTTTGTAGGACATGAACTGAATCTTGCTAATAAATTTACTGCAAAAGTTATATCAGATCTTGTATAGTTAGCAAGGTACATGAGTGTCCCAATGGCACTGAGGTATGGTACTTCAGAGTCAAGATCTTCTTCATTACCTTCCTTAGGTCTAAATGCATCATTTTTAATGTTAAGTGTTCTACCCATCATTGGAGTACTTAAAGGGTTTGCTTTGTCCATGTTAAACCTTTTCAATACCCTTTATGTATAATTTGATTGATGTACCAATATACCATTTTTAGTATACTCAATTTGTAAACCAAGGCAGAATTTTATTTTTCCCAAATCTTTCATTTCGAATTCTTTCTTTAAGTAATCTCTTGTTTTCTTTATTTCTTTATTAGTTCTAATGATATTTAAATCATCAACATAGACAACAATTATTACAAAACCGGATATTGCTTTTCTTATAAAAACACAAGGGCAAATATGATTATTTTCATAGTCTTCTTTAAGCAAATATTCACTTAGCCTATTATACCACATGCGTCCTGATTGTTTTAATCCATACAATGACCTTTGCAACTTAATTGCATACATTTCTCTAGGTTTTGATGTCTCAGGCATTTTAAATCCTTATGAGATTTTCATGTATATATCAATATCAAGTGGTCCATACAAATAAGCATTAACAAGATCTATAAGATACATATCAAGATTGTTAAATACTGATAAACCCTTTAAATAACGAAAAGTAATAACATCCATAACAGGAGAATAAGTTACCTCATAATCGATTCTTGGTCTTTGGTAATAACCTTGTGCAATAAGACGACCCTTGTATTTGATAATCTCATTTTTCTCATTTCGTTTTCTTACAAAGACCCACTTATACCCAACCGGTTTCACATCTTTTGGTATAGTCGTAACTGGGGCAAATACTTTTCGATTTTTAAGAGAATTTAATTCAGTATCTATTGCATCCTTCCAATTTTTCCAATTGTGTCTATTTTGACATTCATTCATAGTTCTTGGTTCGAGATCATCATTTTCATTCATAATTTCACATGCAATGGAGAACGAAAATATTTCATCTATATTTATATCTTTTCGGTTCCACAAAGTTCCCGTATCAACATAAATAATTGAAATTTCAAGATCATTCTTGTTTTCATTTTCATTATCAATGATTTCATTATCATCATCTTGTGCTTCTTCGATAGCATGTTTTTCAATTATGGATTTATTATTATCTAGTGTCTTTTCAAGATCACTTTCAATCATATTCACCTTTTCTATCCCTTTTCTTTTTCGGGGATTTTTGTCTTTGGATCCCATAGGTCGGCCACGCTTCAAGTGTGCCTTAGATGTACTTGCTACATCATTTAGATTTGAAATCTCAATCCGAGCTGGGACATTTCACTACAAGAATATTGATAAATTACGACGGTTAATTTTGACAAATTACGACGGTTACAACTGACGCAAATTGCAAGTCACGACGGTTCCTCTTCTGTGGCAGAAACATGTGTCGTGAGGCTGTTTTACGACGGTTTGTAAAACCGTCACCCCAACTGTCGTAACATTCCGCGACGGTTTTGAAACGGACTCCAATATATTATTACGACGGTTGTAACCGCCATAATTATATAATATATATTTCATTGAAAATAACGATGGTTGTAACGGCCATAATTATATATTATATATTTCATTTCAAATAGTGACGGTTTAGAACCGCCGTAATTTTATTATTTTTTTAAAAAAAATTTAAAAAATGCTACATTATCTCCTCTCTTCATATTAGTATAATACCAATACTATTACAATATTCAATTCAATCAATACAAAATACCATGAAAAATTATAATTTTATTACACAAAAAAAATTATAAAGGTTTTAGTGATCACTTTCACACTTGAGCTGGAAAATATTGATTGAGCATTCAAAAATGAAAAGTTACTCATATACAAAATAATAACACAAAACTAAGATGCAGGAATCATAATACAACAAAATAAATAAATTTCAAACCAATTGTCTCACAAAATCCATAAGTAAGCATTGAAATTGATAGAAATAAATAAATAAATTTCAAACCAATTAAATCACATTACTTTTGTATTCATTTTGTAAGATAATATTCCAACAGAATCTTTATTTTAGGAGTCAAATCCACTAAATTCTCACTTAACACAATATTTGCCAGTGAATCATCTAGGAAAGTATGTAATAGGCAACACTATAACTTACACAACTCTGTCAAAATCCAACATGAAAAATTCAACTATGTCCTATTATAAACTAAAGGTGGAAAACATTTCTCAGCAATACTGAGTTTCAAGTCACAATAAAACACTGTAGATGCAGACTTTGCCACATACTTTATCATTCCAAGTTCCTCCATGCACTCCATTAGCTTGTTGTTCCTAACATAAAATAAAATAAGATACATATAAGAATTTATTAAGTTAGAAGCTTGTATTTCATTAAACTATAAATAAACATTTATCTAGTTACCCTGTAGACAGAAACTCAGCTGCTTTTACATTTGAGGAGATCTCCAGCCATGTGTTGTATCTAATAAAGCTCTGCATCCAATGAGAGTAAACATCGAATGCTTGCGTCACTGCTTCAACATTTGGGGGACTTTCTGGTTTATTATGCCCATGCAACTGTTTTGTGATGCTGGTGATTCCCGGATAAAAAGGAAGCCAATCTAGATCTTCACACACTACCTATGCAGTTAAAGGACTTCACCAGTTAAACTAACTTAATAAAGCATCTATGTTAAATGCAAGGACCATTAACACTAACCTCAACATACATTTGATATGAACTAATGGATGAGAGTGGAGGGTAGTATAAAACACTGCCCCCAATAAGATACATGTAATAAATAGTCATATAAATAAATAAATAGATAAATAAATAAATGAACAAAATGTGTGTAAACCATAATTGAAGAGAAAGGGGCTGAAGTTGTAGGAACTATTGTGATGATATTATAAATGTAAAGTTAGTAACCTAATTATACCTATTTATATGAATCATCTGGTCAAATACTGGAAGGACAACTAATACATGTCCAACCGAATAACATTCATGATAAGGCTACTAAAACAATAAGAAACCTAGTACTCTAACAATAGTTATAATACGTGACAGAAATAGTACCTAATAAAATCTTCAATTGGATCATCGAGAGTATCAAAACCATTTTCCAAAAGAAATGTCTGTGTACTTCTGCCTAAAGCAATAAAGAATCCAAATATAGCCAAATCCTTCTCCAAAACCTGCACTATGCTAACTTTCTTTCAATTGAAGCCTCTTGTTACCAAAAAAAACACACAAATGGATGGAAAAGGATTGAGCTCTATTATACCCTATTCAACTCAAATCATCTCTTTATTCTTTTTATTTTATTTACATAAAGTATTTTTGCTTGAAACTTTCTAATAGAAAGTAAACTTAGCTCAATGTTTAATCATACTCCTCTATGCTGGAAAAATAAAATAAGAAATTATTTTTATCCATAGTGGAATACTTTTGTTTTTCAAAGCCATTCCACCAGAAAATAAATTTCATGATCAAGTAATATGTTTTAGATGTCAATAAATTATACAGTCACAAGAGTATGTTTCTGATGTCAAATTTCAAAGTCAGTCCACCTGTTAATGAATAATAATAGTGTCAAAACCATGATGTCTTCAAAACTAAACATAACTAACCTCAATGCTTTCAGATATTGTCAGTCTTGACCATATTTTCTCCTTATCAATAGCTTGCTGTAGCTCCCTCTGAACCAGATTTACCCAGAAAACAACCTCTTCTGAACCCCACTTATCTTTTGCTCTAAAAGCTGCAGCTCGGGGACAGAAATGTACAAGAAATTCTCTGTGTAGAACAACATCCGTTATAGAATTATAAGCTTGACTTATAGGAATTAAACCAACCGGCATGCCCATCAAACTACCAGTTATCTCTGTGCTCATGGAAAATAAATGTGAACAAGAAACTTTTGTCGTGCCAAGTTTAGCAATTGCAACAATGCATGTAAGTGCAAGAAGGAGAAGTGATACATTACACCCATAGTTTTTCCAGACCTGGGAATTCAGTAAAAAAACATAATTTATGCATTGTCTATAAATATAACATGAAGGAGCAAGAACAGAGCCATAAAAGTTAACATCTTAATATGTAGAAATGTTAAAAGAGAACATACAAAGCAATGGCAGAAGTAAAGCGTCTGTCCCCTTCAAACTTATTAACAAAGGATGTCACTACAGCTGGAACTTGCTCAGACCAAAACCATTCATTTACTTCAGGCTGTTTGGTTGATAAGTTCTCTCTGATTAAGCTCTCCAAAGGAGCAGATAGCCTTACCAAACTGGACCGACACAACATTTAAAATAAGTATTAGGCCCAAAGCTACAAGAGAGAACACTATTAAATATTAAAACTAAACCTGTAAGGAAGGAACTAAAAGAAAAACATGAGACAGTGCAGTACAGGTAAATCAAATATTGGAAGGCAGTCAAAACAGGTTATAAGTATACAAGCACTGTGATGATAAAAACTTTAAGTAACATTTAAAGTTTTCCTGTTACAAAACTTCAATATTAAAAGTACAACACAAGTTACTAACGTAAACTTAGAATTAAGCCTTCAGATGATTTACATATTATTCAATAAAATATAGACTTTTTCGTGAAAAAAAATGCATTTTAAATTTCAAATTTTGACATTAATATGTACCAATTTATAGCTGGTACGTGTGACTTTGTCACTCTTTTCAAGTCAGTAAAAGAATCTGGAAATTGATTTGCTAAATCTTGTAAATGCACAATTTTCTTTACATTTTCTTCCCATGATTTATTATATAGGTCCAAATGTAATAAATGGGGTACAAATCATGTTATCCCATTTTCTAATATTTTATTTTCTCCCCCTAGTGTAGAAAATTATGTTTCGTTAAAATGACAATCAGCAAATCTTGCCTGGAAAATATCACCTGTTAAAGGTTCAAGATATCTAATAATAGAAGGTGATTCATACCCCACATATATTCCCAACCTCCTTTGAGGTCCCATCTTTGTTCTATGTGGTGGAGATATTGAGACATATAATGCACAACCAAATAGCTTTAAATGAGAAATACTTGGTTCCTTACCAATTGCAAGTTGATAAGGTGTATGTTTATGATTAGCACTTGGCCTTAGATGGATGAGTGATGCAGCATGTAAAATTGCATGACCCCAAATGGTAACTGGTAGTTTAGTTTCATAATTAATGGGCTAGGAATATATTGAAGACGTTTGATTAAAGACTCGGCTAAACCATTTTGTGTATGCACATGAGGAACAGGATGTTCAACAGTAATTCTAATTGACATGCAATAATTATTAAATGATTCAGATGTAAATTCACCAGCATTTTCAAGTCTAATTTTCTTTATAGTGTAATCAAGAAATTGAGCCCTTAGTTTAATTATTTGTGTAATAAATTTTGCAAACGCCATATCACGACTTGACAATAAACTTACATATGACCATCTACTAGATGCATCAATTAATACCATAAAGTACCTGAATGGTCCTGACGGTGGGTGGATAAGTTCATATATATCGCCTTGAATTATTTCAAGAAATGCAGGTGATTCTGTCTGAATCTTACCTGGCGAATGCTTTGTTATTAGTTTGCCAAGAGAGCAAGCTTCACATGGTTTATCTCCTTTTGTAAGTTTTAAAACTTTCAATGAATGACCATGGGTACTTTCAACTATTTTACACATCATTGTTGAACTAGGGTGACCTAAACGATCATGCCATAAAGTCATCATTTTGGGATCTTCTTTTACTACTAAATTACATTCAATTGCATGTATATAAGTATAATGTAATCCATAAGGCAATTTTGGTAGTTTTTCTAAAGTTTTCTTCTTTCCCAAAATATTAGTAGTAATGTTAATATATTTCATATTACCTTCAGTTGCAGTTTCAGTATCATATTCTTGACGATATATGTCATTAAAACTTAATAAATTTCTCTTTAATTTTGGAGAGTTTAATGTATTATTAATCAAAATCTTTGTTCCATTTGGTAATATGAACATAACATTACATGTTCCTTCAATCAAATCTGAAGGACCTGATATTTTATTTATTACACCTTTAGTAGGATTTATTTTAGTGAAGTATTTCTTACATTTGAGGATTGTGTAGGTAGTTCCACTGTCTGGAATGCAAATGTCTTCAACATGTTCCATGTCTAACCTTCTTGAAACAAAAATAAGATTAAATAGAGAGTAAATCAACACAACATATTTAATATTATTATTTCAAACATTGGATACACCAAACAACATACAAATACTTAACTTTGCACATAGTTCAAATATAAAATTAATACAAGCATATCACACATTATTCAAAAAGTTTCTTAATCCATTGTTCCTTCAACAAAATCAGTAACCTTAAGACACGTGGTATCATTTTCGGGTTCAATTTCATTAAAATTTACTTCCTTCCCTTTTCCCTCTATAGATGCATTGTTTCTTTTACACAAATGTTCGGGTGTTCTACACGTCTTAGACCAATGACCTTTCTTTCTGCATCTATAGCACAAATCATCATGATTCCTCGAGGAACCCTCTTGGATATAAGTACCGCTACCTTGGCGACACTTGTTAGTTTGGTCATATATGAGAAATCTATAATTATTCACATAACTTTGTCCACGACCTCGACCACGAAAGTGGTTTCGACCGTGATATCTGCATTAACTAGGACCTTCAAAACGAGCATAACCTCCACGTTTTTTACTACGATTATAGCCACCACGCCTTTGATTAAATGATGTAGCATTTATCTCAGGATATGCTATTGTTTCTATGGTACGTGACTGGTGGTTTTTGATAAGGAGCTCATTATTTTGTTCTACTACTAGAAAAGCTGCAACTAAATCAGAATACTCAGAAAATTCTCTCATTTTGTACTATTGTTGAAACAAAACTTGGGATGCATGAAAAGTTAAAAAAGTTTTTTCCAATTTTTCTTCTTTGGTTATAACCATGCCACAAAATTCTAATCTTGCTATAATTTGGTGCATGGCAAAGTTATATGCAGTAACACTTTTATAATCTTGGAACCTTAATTTTTTCACTGATCCATTAATGAGGGCAACAGGACTTTCCTCTGATGTCCAAATCTTAACTTATGAGAGTCGCCACCGAACTTAATTTATTCCAATGAGGGGAAAGGGAAAATATCGAGAAAACTCACGGGTGAAAGGATATGGTATGGTCATCGCAACCATATTTGAAGCCTCTGTAGGTTTGAGCAAATTTTGGTAAAACAGGATGTTGTGCAAGATGTTCCAACATGAAGAAGTATGATGCAATAAGACATGTCAGACAAGATGTCCTAGCTTGTGTCTCGACATCTTGACCTGATATAGCAGGTTGTTGCTAATCTGGTCCAAGATTTAAGGAGCAATCAGAACATGGATCAAGGAAGAAATGATCAGATATTTCGAAGCTCATGGAATGCAGAAGACTATAAAGGAAGACCAAGACCTATGAGAGACTTAAGAATTCCTATTTTTGAGACTTATGTAAAGTAGAAAATAGGGTTTAGGGTTTTGAGAGTCATAGAACTTTCTTGTGTTGTAAGTCTCCCTTTGTATCAGTTTGATACATTGTGGTAGACATAGTTGTTTGTACAGATTCAGAAACCTTTGAGTAATGAATCATGTATTGTTCTTGGATGAAGCTTTGAAGCAAATCCAATAGAATCTGAGTAGGATTGTTAGTCAAGGTAGCTTGGCTGAACTTTACATTGAAAGAGGTGTCTTTCTAGTAGGATGATACAGTTATTGTGACTATAACTGTTAGATATCACAGGTTGTGATTTAGGGAGTGAGATGGGTTTCTCTTATCAATTAGATGTGACTTCTAATGATAAAGTTTTCATTGGGTAGTGATAGGTAAACCAGAGGTTATTTACTGTAAACCAGAGGTTGTTTACATAAAACTATACTACTGATAGTGGATTCTTCTTCTTGGCTTGGTAGCCCCCAGATGTAGGTGATTTGCACCGAACTGCGTCATCATATTCTGTGTTATTTATCATTATGCAATTTACAGTTCCGTATTGATTAACATGTTGTAACAGATGTTAAAACATCTGTTTTGCTTCTGTTGCTGATATTCAGAGTATCAGCTTGTGTATTCTGCCCTTGTTTTAAAGTTATGTAGAGAACAATGTCGTGACATGTTGTTAAGACATATGCTATTTGCTATGCCTGAATTTCAATTGGTATCAGAGCAGGCATCCTGTCTGTTTCTGGATGAGATCTTGGGAGATACTTTCTGGTTTTTAAACAAGGTATGTGTGTGTGATCAGACCATTCATTGGATATCTGGAATGAATGGTTTTGGATCAAGGATGACAACTTCTGTTGGTTGTCTTTTGCTTCTATGAAGTTTCTCCAGCCACTGCTGGTGAAGAGGTTCTTTTCTGCTAGGTGTTCGCTTAGATGTATTGACATCTTAATTGGAGCCCGTTGAAGATGTGTTGGTGTTCCGCTGCTTGTGTTTATGATGAAAGGACTTTGGTAAAGCTAGATTAAAGACTCTGTTCATAAAGGTGTCAGCATCTATGGTTGTTCTAGCCATTCCAGCATGGAGTAATTGAATGGAGAGAGTTGTTTGTTGCTGTTTTTCGTTGATGTCTTGGTACTTGGAAAGTTGGTCCCTTCAGGTATTTTGAAGTCAAAATAGGAGAGGTCTAAGTTATCAATTTCCTAGGTTATGAAACCGGTAAATACCCTTGTCATGATAAAGTTGCCAAAAACACTTAATAATTCTCTCAAGTCCACTCATAAAGGCATCTCTTGTCATGAGGGAAGTTTTGGTTCTGGTATGATGGAATTTTGGAGGATTCTGGTTGTTCTTCTGGATCAAGGTTGGTCCTGAGGATCATCAATCTGAAGAATTTAGGGGTGATTTATTTTCACCATCCATGTCTTGCAAGGTAGTATCTCTTCAGAATAGTTGAAGTGGTCATTCTCAAGGAAGATGTAGAGGATTGTGCTAGCCAAGTCAACATGAGTTAAGGGTGTCAGTCTTGATGTCTCAATATTCTGCTTGGTAAGGAAAGTTCTTACACTAAAGAATACTTGATTGGTATTCCTAAAGTGTTGATATCTCTTGGATGTATGGCCTTCTAAATAAGGATTTAATATTCATTTCTATTTGTGATATTCACAATTATTTAATGAATTATCCTTAGTTGATGATCAAGGAAGATGAAGCATAGGTGTCTCATCAGTTGTTGCATCAACAATGGTCAAGTATCCAGTCCTTGGATCTGTTTGGACTTCTTCAAGGATCTGATGCTCAATCAGATGTTGAAACATTCTATCAGCAAAGATTGTGTAGAATCTTGTTGATTCAAGGAGTGAACCTTTAGGACAAGAGAGAGGAGTTGCATATGCTTTGGGAGCCAAATTTTTGTGTGTTGACATGAAGTGTCGGGAATCTTCTTCTGGTTGGATCTGCTGAGGCACATATTCTGACTTGGAAGTTTCGTGGCAGGAAGCTTATCTAGAATATGGTGCTGATGGAAGTGAAGATGAAGACTTCTTATTCTTGATGAAGATGGCTTGGATCAATTTATTTCTGATCTAGGTGAGTTGGAGTGCAGCTTCTGAGAGCATGTGATCCATTATGGATATGTGTCCAAGACAATATCTTTGACATCTTGAAGACAGCTGGATTTCTTGTAGCTGTTGACTACTCTTACCTAAAGAATCAGGCTTTGGCATGTTTAGTTCTTCTGAGGATGAGTTCTTGAAGCTGATGCTCTTCAAGGTATCTGGTCTTAAGATTGGTTGTGGACCATTAACATAGGATGGAGGTTGCCTACTCAAACTTGATATATTAATCAAGTCTATGAGAGCATATAACTCTTGTTCTGTAGAAGTGAGGAAGTTTCTCAAGATGGTGTCGTACCCTAAATTTTGACCAGTGATTTGCAGTAATCTGGTCCTCCCAATAACCTAAAAAAAGTCAAAGGGAGAGCATTTTGACTTTTTACTCTAGTTACTATTTTGGGCATGATCAATTGGGATGCTGGTTAGGGGTATTGTTTAGGTGTTGGGGTCTCTAACACATATCAGTATGAGCTTTGGGGATATTAGTACTTCTAGATTCATTTTAGAATTTATTAGGCGCAAGGGGTGTATTTTCAAGATTAATATAACTTAATTATTAATTAATCAGTTTTGTTATATTAAGATTATTTAAGCTAGTAGGATTTCTTAATTTAATTACTAATTTTATTAATTTTAGTAGTATTATTTGGGGAGATTGAGTTTTAATCTGATTATTAAGTTGGGTCATATTAGTGTATTAGGATTATTGGAGAATCAAGTCATTTAGAATATTTTACATATTTTAAATAGGGTTTATTGTTAATAGATTTAACTTATCTAATTTAAATAAGAGTTTAAGTATATTAGGGGTGAGTTTTGTTCATTTTTAGAGTGACCTTTATTTGGGAATTAAATTAGTAATATTATTATTAGTATTATTAGTACATAATTATTATTTAAGGTTATTATTTAAAATATTAAGTTTTAATTTTAGTTATATTAATTTAATTATTAAAGTTATTAGCTTTTGGTTCCCATAATGTTATTAGGGATTGGATTTTAATATTAATCGAGCTATTAAGTTAGAATATATTAGGGAATGGTTTATTTTGTTAGTAGGGATTAATTTCAATATATTTTGTTTTACTATTTGTAATAGTATTTATCAGTATGATTATTAATATTTTAATCAAGTTATTAGATTATTATCATTTTTAATAATGTTTATTTACGGTCAAAATAGTTGACCAGATGTGGGTCTTCGTCTCCCCCAATCTGAAACCCTAAAATCACGCTTCAGCAAAAATGCAATTGGTCAAAACTTGCCAAAAATGTAACTTTATTCAGAATCAAGAGGCGTTACAATTACAATCAGAAATCTAAATCTAAGGTTACAACACAACCAACTTAATTACAATGAATCAGATCTAAAGTTACACAATCAAATCTGAATGATCTTAAATCTAATCAAATCCGAAAATCCTAAAATACAATAACCTAATTAATTCTCAACCTAATTCTGAATCCTATATAAACTAAAGAATTTGAGATAAAAAAAATGCTTGCTGCTCCAAATCCTCCCCAAACCCTCAGTAAAGCTCTTGATCCCATAAAGGACTAGGGTTCACCATTAGAACCATATAATCCTTGAGCTTAAGCCACCTGCAAGCAAGGAAAACAGAGAGATTAGAGATCGGAGAAGGAGAATAAGGAACTGGAGCAGCTTAAACGATCATTACAGGAAAGGTAATGATCACTTAGCTTGAGTTTTTGTTGTTGCCATGTGCGAATTTTGTTGAATAATGGTTGGTTATTGTTGTCGCAATAACGTTGCTGGTGTTTTTATGTTGGGTTTGTGTTTAGGGTTCGATTGAGGGGTTTCTAGGTTTAGATTAGGACTAGGGTTCATAGGTTGTGGGTTAGGGTTTGTCTGGGGAACTTAGGGTTCTTCGTAGAACCCTTAGGGTTCTTGGGGGTTGCTGGGTTTTGGGTTGAAGGTAGGGTTAGGATTCTTCCCAAGTACCCTAGGGTTCTTAGGGTTCATCTTGAACCCTGAAGACCGTATGAATATCTGGGTTTGGGGGGGGGGTTAGGGTTCTTGAAGTTGAGTTTTCCGGTTGAATATCAACCGGAATCTGGGTTTTAAGGGGGTTTACGGGGTGACGTGTGGTGGCCGGAGGCCTCACCGGCGAGGGAAAGGAGAAGAGAGAAGAGATTTTAGAGAGAGAGGGAGAAATGAAGAGAGGGAACGTCAAAGAGTAGGGAGAGAATCAAGGATGGAAAATGGGAGTGATCTGAGGGGAGTGGGGGTTTTGTATTCCCTCAGCGCGTGCATTGATCTTCCCCACGCGGCCTCTGTGTGGCCGTGGGATTGGTTTACGTTGACTACTACAGTGCAGGGATACCCACGGTTCACTTTGAATCATGGCCGTTCTTTGAGAATACCAAACCTAGTATGCGCATCCAACGTTTGACAAGAGATCTTTTGGATCTCAGTCAAAACGATCACACGGTCCAGAGAGGGTCAACACACTGACTCTCTCCCGTGGACTCCAATGAAGGGCATGGGCTCAAACCTTTTGGGCTTGGCCGCTGCTACTAATCTCACCCCCATTTGACTGGCCCATTACTAGCCTAACACAAAATGCACCCCCTGGTTTAATTAATTGTTTTGTTAATTAACTTAATAATTATGCTTAGGGATTGAAAGGGATAATTAGGGTTAATTTAGGTTATTAGGGTTTGGAATGATTAATTTGTCGACTTAATTTATTAATTAACTTAATATTTAACTAATTTGGGTTTTTTTAATTTATCTAATTAACTTAATAATTCAACAATTAGGGATTAATTGGAAGTAATTAGGGATAATTTAAACAATTAAGGGTTCGTATGTTAATTGAGCTTAATTTAATTGGGTTTTTTATTTATTAAATTATTTAATTAAGTAAATTAGTTTATTTAATTATTTAATTATTTTGGGGTTATTTTAATTAACTTTCTAAGTTTCAAATTTAGGATTTATTATAATATATTTATTGACATATTTGGGGCTTGTTTAATTTATTTAATGATTAAATAATCAGGGCATGTTTGAATTTAAATATTTAATTAACAATTAAATGATTAGGACTCACTTGAGGGTTTTATTTAAGATAATTTTGGTTTATTCAATTACTTATTTAATAAAAAGGGTTTTATTTTAAATTAAATTTATAATTAATAGGAGGTTTTTCACTTAATTAATTGTATGATTAAGGGGTGTTACATGAGTAATGGAGTGAGATTTACTCTAATTATTTTCATAATTCATTAATTTGGGGTTTAACATAATTAATCTATTTTGGGGTTTTATCTAACTTGTTTAATTAATCTTATAATTAAACAATTGGAATTTGATGATTAAATAATTAGAGATTATTCAAAAATATGGGAATAAGGGACGTGTGATATTTTGCTAGGGTGTAGTACTTAATTGGCAACTGATAATTATTCAGTTTAATTAATTATTAATCTTGGTCTTTTATAAATATTAGGGAAAAATGGGATATTAGGGATATAAATGTGTTTAAATGGGATAATTTAAGGGATAAAAATGTGATAAAACTCTTAGGTTCCAAGAGTATAAACATAGGACAAGGGATTAGGATATGAGATATAACTCTTGTAATCCGAGAGTATAAACAAAGGGATTAGGATTTTTGGGATAAAACTCTTAGGTTCCAGGAGTATAAACATAGGACAAGGGATTAGGAAATGGGATAAAACTCTTAGGTTCCAAGAGTATAAACATAGGACAAAGGATAAAAATGGGATAAAACTCTTAAGTTCTAAGAGTATAAATATAGGACAAGGAATTAGGATATGGGATATAACTCTTGTAATCCGAGAATATAAACAAAGGGATTAGGATTTTGGGATAAAACTCTTAGGTTCCAAGAGTATAAATATAGGACAAGGGATTAGGATATGGGATAAAACTCTTAGGTTCTAAGAGTATAAATATAGGACAAGGGATTAGGATATGGGATAGAACTCTAGTGATCCAAGAGTATAAATAAAGGATTAGGGATAGGGATAGGGATAGGGGATAGGGGATAGGGGAGGTGAACTACGGAAACTCCGATCCTTCAAAATTTGAGGGTATGTAGGTATAGGGTTGTAAACCCTAGCGAGTACAATAATAATAAGAAACTTAGGGTTCCCCTTCTACATTAAGGCCATCTTCTTTGTATCATAATAAGGATTTTGTAAATAAATAAAAAGTCAAATATTCAAGTATCAAGCAAACGTACCCTAGAACTTAAGGAGGATCCCATTTAGTACAATGGAGGTGAGTGGTGCCTAACACCTTTCACTCACTTAACCGACTCCAGAACTTAGCGTCTATCCCTTAGGATTTAGGTTTTATCATTATTTTCCTGTCCCTTAGAACGAATAAAGGATGATGGCGACTTGAATTTTTTGCCAGTCACGACAGCTGGCGACTCTGTTGGGGAGTTCTTATACTTCTCTAATAAGAGAGTCCATCCTAACCTTGGGTTTTAGGGTTCTTGTTTGTTTGCCTTGTTTGTTTAACTGCTTTTTTCATGTATATATATATATATATATATATATATATATATATATATATATTTTATGATTATTTTATAATTATTATATATATATATATATATATATATGTTTATTTATGTTTATATTATATATTCATAAATTGTCATCATACATTGGTTGGGATATTATTATGTGTGAAGTTAAAACACAAGCTTGGAGTACAACCCTAGATTAGGACGTAGAACGAAAATGTTTTAGGGGGATGTAACATCCCAACAATTCATTGATGCTACACTCAGAAGAGATTCTCCAAAGGTGTCTCCATGGTAGGGCTAACCCCTAACATAGATGATGATTTAGATGTGGTCCATGACTCTGGGAACTTTTAGCCTACCCCTATCAACTCATGGGGACCTTACGTATTCAACCCTCAAGGGCTGTTACTAGGGTCCTGCCTAGATGAGACTTATCTCGAAGGATTACCGTAGGAGGGCTTGCTCCTTCTCATGGTAAAACAAGGGTATAATCTGTAAATTCTAAGGTTGTTATGCTGCCAAAAACTGTATATCCTACACGTGAGGGGATTGAGTAGACAAAACTTAGATCTAGCCAAGTTATAGGAAGCCTACCTTAGCTAGGTCATGCTTGCATATCACCATACCCTAATCAAAAAAGGTATATATAAAATTTTCATTCATCATCCTCATGAAAATCCTTTTTTGCATTATGTGTCGCAGGAATCTTAAATATTATTTCAAAAAAATCAAGTTAAGGGTAATGGATTTCGGAAAGAAAAAGATTGTCGCAATCAAAGTAAGGAAGTCTGACATAGAAGGACTAAAGGCCTATGCCATGAGATTACCTCAAGAAAGAAGAAAACCCATAATCCGTAAGTATGGGGACATATTAGATCTAGTCACCACTCCTATACAAGAAGAGGGTTTGACTGCCTTGGCTTAATTTTATGACACGAAATTAAGGTGTTTCCAATTCCAAGACTTTCAGATAGCTCCTACACTGGAAGAATTTCATAGGATATTGGGTTTCCCTAAGAATAACAAAGGTCCGTTCAAGGCAATAGGATATCGTTCTTCCCTTAAAGAAATGGCTAGGTTTCTTCATATCCATGAGGATGACTTGCAAGCTAACTTGAGAATTCAAGAAGGGTTTCATGGGTTTTCTAAAGGTTTCTTAGAGAAGAGAGCCGCTCATTTTGTTGATTGCAAAAATTGGGAAGCAATGGATACTATTATGGTACTCCTTATCTTTGGGTTGGTTTTATTCCCAAGTGAGAAGAACTTTGTGGACATCGCTGCCGTTAATCTATTCTAGGCTACGGCTATTTGGGAAGAAGATCCTACACCGGCCCTCCTTGCTGACATATACTTTACCCTTCAACAAAGGTATGAAAGAAGGGGAGGGGTCATGTTATGTTGCGCTCCGTTGTTGTACAAATGGCTTTGGTCACACTTAGTAAGGGACATAAAGGACATTGAACAAATGAAGGGGTATGCATGGTCCCAATACTTGGTTTCTCTCATTGATAAAGACATCATGTGGTTCCCTCAAGTCCTCCACCGAGAAGACGTGATCCTAAGCTGTGGGGATTTTCCTAATGTACCATTGATAGGATTGAGGGGATGTATAAGCTACAATTATATTCTAGCAATGAGGCAATTGGGGAATCCATTGGCCTACATACCCGAGGATAGGTTATTAGAAGGTTTTGTCCTATAAGACATAACTGGAAATCATCCTGATGTTCTCAAGATCGTTCAAGCTTGGAGACAATGTATCAAAGGGAAAAGTAGCCTCAAGAGACTGAGGGAAGAATCTATGGTACCCTATGTTCAATGGATGAGAGAAAGGGTGAGCATAGTCAAATTGCCTTTTACTCTGGATCGTTCTACTAAACCAAGGGTTCTCCCACCTGTTACAATCTCCATGGAAGAGGATGAAAGACTCAAAGAGGCTGTCTTACAATTGAGAAAAGAAAAAGAAGAATGGGAGGGTAAATTCTACCAAGCCACATGTGAAAATAGTCAATTGAGTAGAAGCCTTGATGAAGCTTTGGAAAGATCAAGAATCAGTGAAGGGATAGCCCAAGTGGAGGAAGAGAAGAAAGAACGAGGTTATGCTGACCTTCAAGCCTTAAGTTCGAGTCTTAAGAACCATAAGGACGAGCTAGATAGGGCCTGGCATCAAAGAGACGAGTGGAAAGACATATGGCTAACATCTACTCAAAGGGGGGTCAAGGAAGGGTATGATAGGCGCATTCAAAATCTGGAGGCTGAAGTCCAAAGCTTGGCCAATGCCCTTCTCGAGAGTAAAAGGCAAGCCATGAATGCAATGTTACGGAGGAGATCCGCTGAAGAACTTCTTGCTTTACGGCCACAGGAATGGAGGGAAACTCAAGAGGAGAATCGAGCACTTAAAAGACAATACGAAGAGCTTGAAGGGGCTTAAGAAGAACTTATGGATTAGGGCACCTACATTGAAGAATATAGTCAACAATTGGAGTGTACCATCGAGGAAAACAAGGAGATCATGGCGGAGCTTCAACGAAAAGAAGGGTACTACAGAGAAAGATATCAGAAGCTGGTGACATTATCTAACGACCTAATCCACGAGATCCCTCGGAGCTTAGGAGAAGCAGAGTACATGGCAGACATTTTCAAGCCTAAGGAAGAAATTGTTGACTTCCTCAAGTTATGTCGCTTCATGGTGGAAGAATTTAGGGCTCGGATTAGGCGTAGGTGTTAGATTTCCTTACATGTTATGTTAAATTTGTTTACTTTCAATTACGAACTTGGTATTGGTTTTTTTCTTGGTGTTTCTATGAATGATGAATTGGGCTGCGTCCCTCTATGTTTCCTTTATAATCAATAAATGTTTGAATTTCCATTATTCTAGCGCCGCTAATAATTGATGAATGTTTAAGATTTCTACAAACAAAAATTATTTTTTCCATACCCATACATTCATGCATGCATAAAAACATAAAAAAAATATATAATAAAAAAACACCAAATGGAAATCATTTTCTTCAATATCTTCTCTCAAAATAATCATAACAATCTGACGTTTCGACCCTACACTCACGCTCACCAAAAGAAAGCCATGGAACAACTGGGACAGAACCAAACTGCTCTAAGGGGAGATGTGGATGCTGTTAAGGGAAATGTGGAGGAAATGAAGGACAAAATTGACCAACTAACTCGAGCAATTCAGAATATGCTAGAAAGAGATGCCGAGACTAGCAATCGTAGGAGTATCCCTACCCCTACTCCCCAGTCTGGAGATAATAATCCTCTCTTGGGATTTGCTGTTGACTTGGAACGTGAAGAAGTTGAGGCTGGCAAAGAGAAACTAGTACTCAGCCTCCTGGAGGGTCTGTTCCTCCACCTGGTCCTAATGGAGCGTCACGACCTACACAGATACCTGTCTCTCGTGAAGACTATGATGACCGGCACCTCCAATATGGTGAGGAAGATTTGAGACAGGTGGTTCATGAAAACAAATTAGCTGCTGTTGAGGGAAGAAGGGCTGATGAAAAGTAAAAGATAATTGAAGAGCTATTAAGGGTTGTGGAAGGATCCAATGTCTTTGGCGTCGATGCTTTAGAAATGTGTCTGGTACCCGATGTGGTCATACCTCCAAAATTCAAGGCACCTAATTTTGAGAAGTACAAAGGAGTTAGCTGTCCTAAAAACCACCTTCGGATGTTTGTTCGGAAGATGGCTGCCTATGCCGCTAATGAGAAGCTGATGATGCACACTTTCCAAGACAGTCTTAGTGGGACATCTTTGGACTGGTACATGCAATTGGAGAGATTTTATATCAAGACTTGGGAAGACCTGGCAAACGCCTTTCTGAAGCAATACAAATATAATGTGGACATGGATCCTAATCGTATACAATTACAAAACATGTCTCAAAAAGGGAACAAATCTTTTAAGGAATATGCCCAGAGATGGAGGGAACTAGCCTCTCGCGTGCAACCTCCATTGCTGGAAAGTGAATTGGTAGATATGTTTATGGGAACACTACAAGGGATGTATTACAAAAATATGACTGAGTCCATCACAACCGGATTTGTTGATTTAGTTATCATTGGGGAGAGGATTGAGAATGGGTTAAAAAGTGGAAAGATTGGAAAGTCGTCTTCCAATCAGCATAACAATAAAAGGTACTCTGGAAATAACTCAAAGAAGGGGGAGGCCAATGCCATTTCTGCTGATAGGTATACTAAAGTACCTTATGATCCTTATATGGCTGCTGCAGCTCCTAATCAAGCGCCTCTTACGCTCCAAATCCAATAGCCAAGAGTGCCACCTCTACAAAATCAACAACAACAAAGGTATCCCCGAAGGGAACAAAAGAGGCTGTGGAAGGACTTTGACCCTATACCCACCACATATACTCAGATCCTGCCTATGCTAATCCAAAAAGGATTGGTAGAAATCAAGCCACTAGGGCCCCCTCTTACACCTCTTCCTCGAGGGTATGACGCTAATGCTAGATGTGATTATCATGCTGGGTCGCCGGGGCATACGACTGAAAAGTGTTTAGCCATCAAATTTAGGGTGCAAGATCTGCTAGACCAAAAGGTTATTAATTTCACTCACGACAATCCGAATGTAAGAGATAATCCTTTTCTAGGGCATGCTGGGGCGAGTGTCAATTCCATTGAGAGGATGAGAGAGGATGTCCTGATCAAAGTGGTAGACCAAGTAAAGACCTCTATGACGAAAGTGAGGGAAGCATTAATTGGGTATGAGGAGTTTGAAAATTTGCACGGTGATTGCAATGTTTGCTCGTTCGATTCGGATAACTGTAAGAAGATGAAGAGGTTCCTCCAACAGTTAATGGACCAAGGGTTAGTACAGATTGGGTACTTAAGAAAGATGAATGAGGTGGTTGCCTTAGAATCTCAAGGGCACGTACCTTCTGAGATTCCTTACCAGAGAAGGGAAGTTGTGGCACCTATTTAAATACCAGTTCTAATGCCTGCATGGGCACCTATTCAAATACCAGTTTCGACGCTTGCACGAGCACCTATTCAAATACCAGTTCCGATGCCTGCACGAGCACCTATTCAAATACCAGTTCCGATGCCTGCACGAGCATCTATTCAAATACCAATTTCGATGCCTGCATGAGCACCAATTCAAATACCGGTTCCTACACCAGTCAAAATCCCAGTGCCGGCAAAGACAGAAGGCCCTATCACCTTCCATGTTCCGGCACCGTTTCCATATGAAAGTACTAAGTCGGTACCTTGGAAGTACGACACTACTGCATCCGTGGGAGGAAAGCCTATAGTACCATCACCAACCATTACTAACATAGCTGGTATTGGAGGGATGACCCGTAGCGAAAGAGTATACTCCTATAAACAACCTAAGAAGAATGCCCCTGAAAGCTCAAAAGGGAAAGAGACCATAAATGCGAGTGAAGGGTCTTCCAAGAAGAATGTATCCCAAGAAGACGCCGAGGAATTCTTGGGACTCATAAGGGAAAGTGACTACAAGGTGGTGGACCAACTGAGTCAAACACCTTCCAAGATTTCCATCCCATCCTTATTATTATGCTCTGATGCACATAGGGAAGCCCTACTGAAGATCTTGAATGAAGCACACGTCACCAAAGATATATCACTGGATCAGTTCGATGAAGTAGTTGCCAATATAGCCGCCAGCACTTGTCTGGGTTTCAGTATTGAGGAACTACCTCCTGAGGGGCAAGCACATAACAAGGCCTTGCATATATCAGTTAAGTGTTAAGACATTATTCTTTCAAGGGTGCTAGTGGACACGAGGTCCTCTCTAAATGTTATGCCTAAGGATACCCTCACGAAGTTAACATCAGTAAGAACCTTTATGAAGACTAGTTCCCTGATTGTCAGGGCTTTCGACGGCTCGAAAAGAATGGTAATTGTGGAAGTAGACATACCTACAATGGTGGGGCACATACCTTCATGATCACTTTCCAAGTCATGGACATCAACCCTTCATACAGTTGTCTTCTAGGACGACCGTGGATTCATGTTGCGGGCGCAGTCACTTCCACACTTCATCAGAAATTGAAGTTCATATCTGGGGACAAACTAATAATTGTTGATGGGGAGAAAGACATGTTCATCAGCCATCTCGCATCATTCAGATACATAGAAGTGGATGGGGAGACATGTGAAATACCATTCCAAGCTTTGGAGATTGCGACGGTCAGTCGTAAACAAGTCACTCGACAAAAGGAAATGCCAAGAAGGATCACAGACTTAATCCAGAATGGGGATACCAGGGGCTGGGGTAAGGTGATAGAGATACCCAAAAAGAAGGATCAATTCGGGGTGGGTTACAAACCGACTGATAAAGGGGTTCAAAATACTCGTCAGAT
The DNA here is from genome assembly GCA_022829125.1 of Lathyrus tuberosus. NCBI lineage: Eukaryota > Viridiplantae > Streptophyta > Magnoliopsida > Fabales > Fabaceae > Lathyrus > Lathyrus tuberosus. The sequence continues at coordinate 8,949,250 of JALAZF010000103.1, forward strand.
GACATTTCCTCTTTTCAAAGAAACTTTCCATGGTGCTGGATTCAGGGATGAAGATTAAGTGGCTGCAATTGAAGAGGAAAATAGAGGGATACCAGATTGGGTGTGCCATTGTTCACCAGATACAGCTCTCAACAATTGGAAGGCCATCGAGATTCCTGAGATGATTTCTGTTTCGAAGTAATTTACTTTTTTTCTTTCTTGTTCAAAAAATAATAATAAGTCCTTTGTTATGCCCAAGGAAAATTGACAAGCTTTATAGGGCCACCTTTTGTTCCATTGAATTATTTAATAATAAAATCACATTTTCGTTTTCAATCAAGATCATTTTTCTTATGTGTCCGGTTTTTCTTTCAAAATGGAAATATACATTCTTTCAGTAATTTCATTCCCATCATTTCAGTTCAAATAAAAAAATCTCCCTCATGCAGATTTATAAATGAACCTATTGAAAACGACACTGCTATAATTCCTTACAACTTCGAGTTCCCGATTAACCAAGCAGAAGAGGGTGATGAGGATGATTGTGAACTCCCTGAAGAGTTAGCCAGACTGTTAAAGCAAGAGGACAAAGTGATACAACCTCATCAGGAACCAGTGGATGTGATCAATCTGGGAACTGAAGAATACAAAAAAGAGGTTAAAGTCAGTGCGTCTTTAAACAGGGATGTAAAGGAAAAGCTGATAAAGTTACTACAAGAGTATGTAGACGTGTTTGCTTGGTCTTACCAATATATGCCCGGACTAGATACGAATATTGTTGAACATAAGCTACCGCTCAAACCGGAATGCCCACCGATCAAACAAAAGTTAAGGAGGACTAGATCGGATATGACTCTCAAAATCAAGAAAGAGGTTAAAAAGCAGTTCGACACAGGGTTCTTAGCCGCGGTGAAATATCCAGAGTGGGTGGACAATATCGTGCCCGTACCAAAGAAAGACGGGAAGGTTAGAATGTGCGTAGACTACCGAGACCTCAATAGAGCAAGTCCTAAAGATGATTTTCCACTTCCCTACATTGACGTGCTGGTGGATAACACTGCTCAATTTTCAGTCTTCTCATTTATGGATGGGTTTTTCGGATACAATCAGATCAAGATGGCTCCCTCCGACATGGAGAAAACTACTTTTATCACCCCTTAGGGAACCTTCTGTTACAAGGTAATGCCATTTGGGTTAAAGAACGCCGGGGTAACTTATCAAAGGGCAATGGTAACCCTCTTTCATGACATGATACACAAGGAAATAGAGGTTTATGTAGACGATATGATCGCTAAATCACAAACTGAGGAAGATCACATAGTCAACTTACAAAAGTTGTTTGAATGGCTAGAAAGTTCAAGCTACGACTAAATCCCGCAAAGTGCACTTTTGGAGTCAGATCTGGGAAGTTATTGGGGTTCATAGCCAGACAAAGGGGTATAGAAGTCGATCCTGACAAAGTGAAGGCCATTCAAGAAATGCCAGCTCTGAGGACAGAAAAAGAAGTGCGTGGTTTCCAGGGGAGATTAAATTACATTGTCAGGTTCATCTCACACCTTACAGCTACGTGTAAGCCAATTTTCAAGTAACCGGGGAAAGGTTAAACCCTTGAGTGGAATGAGGATTGTCAAAGGGCTTTCGATCGAATCAAGGAATATTTGCAAGAGCCACCCATATTGGTACCACCAGTACCTGGAAGACCACTCATAATGTACCTAACGGTGCTTGATAATTCGATGGGCCGTGTACTCGGGCAACAAGACGAAACAGGGAGAAAAGAACACGCTATCTATCACTTGAGCAAGAAGTTCACCGATTGTGAATCCAAATATTATCTCTTGGAGAAGACCTATTGCTCCCTGGTATGGGCCGCCCAACGATTAAGATAATACATGGTGTGCCATACTACCTTGTTGATATCTAGAATGGACCCCATCAAATACATATTCGAGAAGCATGCAGTGACTGGGAGAGTAGCCCGATGGCAGATGTTACTAACTAAGTATGACATCCAGTATGTCACCCAAAAGGCCATAAAAGGGAGCGTGCTAGCCGATCATCTCGCTCATCAGCCGGTGGACGACTACCAACCTATACAATTTGACTTTCCCGATGAAGATGTGATGGCTATAAGAGATTGTGATATCCCAGACTCATACGAAGGACCTGAGCCCGGATCTCGATAGAACCTTATATTCGATGGTGCCTCAAACGCAGAAGGAAATGGGATAGGGGCTGTTATAACTTCCCCAACAGGGTTTCATATACCTTTCACCGCTATATTATGCTTCACTTTACTAATAATATGGTGGAATATGAGGCGTGTATCTTGGGAATCAGCGAAGCCATTAACCTCAGAATCAAGATCCTAGAAGTATATGGAGATTCGGCTCTTGTCATTAATAAAATCAAGGGAGAATGGGGAACACATAATTATAAACAAACTCGATATCGAGACTGTGTTCGGAAGACAATCATCTACTTAGATGAGATCACTTTCCATTATATTCCACGAGAGGAGAATCAACTAGCAGATGCCTTGGCAAATTTGGCATCCATGTTCAAAGTTAAATGGCATAATGAAGTACCGGCTATAATAATCAATCGCTTAGATGAACCAGCTTACTGCGCCGCAGTAGAGGCAGAAGTAGATGATAAACTGTGGTTTCATGATATCAAACAGTTCCTTCAAAAACAGGAATACCCGGAAAATGCGTCAAGTGGGGATAAGAAACCGCTTAGGAGAATGGCCGCCCAGTTCTTTCTCGATGGGGATGTACTTTATAAAAGGAATCAGGACATGGTTTTGCTCAGGTGTTTAGATGGATATGAAAAGGACATGCTTATCAAAGAAATCCATGAAGGATCCTTTGGAACCCATGCAAATGGGCATGCAATGGCTAAGAAGATTCTTAGGGCGGGGTATTATTGGTTGACTATGGAATCGAACTGCTTCAAATATGTCAAGAAGTGCCATAAGTGTCAAATCTACGCGGATAAAGTTAATGTGCCACCAACTCATTTGAATGTCTTAACTGCTCCGTGGCCTTTCTCTATGTGGGGAATATATATAATTGGGATGATCGAGCCGAAAGCATCGAATAGACACCAGTTTATTCTAGTTGCTATTGACTACTTCACAAAATGGGTAGAGGCTGCTTCCTACACTAACGTAACAAGACAAGTAATTGCACGATTTATCAAGAAAGAGATAATTTGTCGCTATGGGGTTCCTAACAAGATTATCACAGATAATGGGCTTAATCTAAACAACAAAGTGATGGATGAGTTGTGCGAGAGTTTCAAAATCGATCACCATAACTCGTCACTCTATCGACTGAAGATGAACGGTGCGGTAGAGGCAGCTAACGAGAACATCAAGAAGATTATCCAGAAAATGGTGAAGACCTATAAGGATTGGCACGAAATACTCCCTTTCGTACTACATGGCTACAAAACCTCAGTTCGTACTTCGACATGAGCTACTCCTTTTTCCCTGGTATATGGCACATAAGCGGTACTTCCTGTTGAAGTAGAAATTCCTTCACTGAGGGTCATAATGGAGACTAAGCTAGATGGAGCAGAATGGGTACAAAACAAATTTGATTAGCTGAACCTCATAGAGGAAAAACGCATGGCTGCTATATGTCATGGGCAATTATATCAGCGGAGACTCAAAAGGGCATTCAACAAGAAAGTTCGTCCTTGCCTATTCGAAGAAGAAGACTTGGTGTTAAGGAAAGTATTACCCATTTATAAAGATCCCCATGGTAAATAGGCCCCGAACTATGAAGGGCCATACATCGTGAAGAGCGTTTTCTCTGGTGGAGCTCTAATGTTGACTACTATGGATGAAGCGAATTTACCACAACCGGTAAATTTCGATTCAGTCAAAAAATACAATGCCTAGAAAAAGAGGATAAAAGCTCGCTAAGTCGAAAACCCTAAAGGACGACTTAGGCAAAAATTAGGGCGTCTCGGTGGATTGAAAACTTGAAAGAGCAATCCAGGCAAAAATTAAGGACTTAAAAAAAACCCGATAAGTTGAAAACCCTAAAGGGCGACTTAGTCAAAAAAGGGGATATCATCCTGGTGGACTAAGACTCGAAAAGAGTGGTCCAGGAAAAAATTAGGGATATCCAAGAGGCATATGACTGATAGCACTCAGGTTACACCACAGGAATTCAGAAGGGAATGATCAATCCAGCCGTCATCTTCAGAAGCGAAGTGTCGTGGCCTCAGAGACTTAGGGATATTAATTGTGTTTGAATTCAATAGGGACATAAATAAATTTATTTTTTCTTATTGCCATTTTTAATCTTTTAGATTTATAGTAACTTCTCCTTATGATGATTACTTTCCTTGTGTACTATTGCCCGTTTATGGGCCCATTTTCAATAAATAATATTTTCTCCGCTTTCCCATTATTCCTCATGATTACAAAATGTCGATTAATTACAAAATAATGCATTGAAACATTGGGTATAATTAAAAGATTTTAAAGGGAAAAACGTATTTTACTTCGATTTTGAAACGTTAAAGGGATCATATTCTTCTAATTTAAGCATGGAGTCTATACATTAACATCCACAATTCAATCAGTATGTGAGTTTCTTTGAAGGAATAATACGCATCTCCAGATATCAAGAGCATCATGATTTGCTACACTCATCAAGGGATCAAGGGTTCAAGGGTCAGGAAGTCGGAATATTATAGAAGATATCAAAGACATGCATTGCACATCATAAAAGAGGCATTAACCCAAATAATGCATCATTCATAAAAACATACAGTTCAAACTTGCATACTCTTAAACATGCATACATGGCATACGATTTATAATTACTTTCAGGGGTAAAAGGGGTTTGATCGGATATTTTGCCAAGGGTTTATTATTGGGGATATTATACAAAGGGATATTGGGATATTAGCGAAGCATCAGGGACTGGTTCACACTGACTTTACACCAATTAACTCCGTTGTCAAAATTAGGGTTCCTCTTGTATTTAATCGTCTCCTCTTCACAAATAGGAAGGCTCATTGACATCATCTTTTTGATACGAAGCCGATTAAATAGAGGCAGTTGTCGTATCCTAAATTTTGACCAGTGATTTGCAGTAATCTGGTCCTCCCAATAACCTAAAAAAGTCAAAGGGAGACCATTTTGACTTTTTACTCTAGTTACTATTTTGGGCATGATCAATTGGGATGTGATGCTGGTTAGGGGTATTGTTTAGGTGTTGGGGTCTCTAACACATATCAGTATGGGCTTTTAGGAATATTAGTACTTCTAGATTCATTTTAGAATTTATTAGGCGCAAGGGGTGTATTTTCAGGATTAATATAACTTAATTATTAATTAATCAGTTTCATTATATTAAGATTATTTAAGCTAGTAGGATTTCTTAATTTAATTACTAATTTTATAAATTTTAGTAGTATTATTTGAGGAGATTGAGTTTTAATCCGATTATTAAGTTGGGTCATATTAGTGTATTAGGATTATTGGAGAATCAAGTCATTTAGAATATTTTACATATTTTAAATAGGGTTTATTGTTAATAGATTTAACTTATCTAATTTAAATAAGAGTTTAAGTATATTAGGAGTGGGTTTTGTTAAATTTTAGAGTGACCTTTATTTGGGGATTAAATTAATCATATTATTATTAGTATTATTAATACATAATTATTATTTAAGGTTATTATTTAAACTATTAAGTTTTAATTTTAGTTATATTAATTTAATTATTAAAGTTATTAGCTTTTGGTTCCCATAATGTTATTAGGGATTGGATTTTAATATTAATCGAGCTATTAAGTTAGGATGTATTACGGAATGGTTTATTTTGTTAGTAGGGATTAATTTCAATATATTTTGTTTTACTATTTGTAATAGTATTTATCAGTATGATTATTAATATTTTAATCATTTTATTAGATTATTATCATTTTTAATAATGTTTATTTATGGTCAAAAGTTAACCAGATGTGGGTATTCGTCTTCCCCAATCTGAAACCCTAAAATCACGCTTCAACAAAAATGCAATTGATCAAAACTTGCCAAAAATGAAACTTTATTCAGAATCAAGAGGCGTTATAATTACAATCAGAAATCTAAATCTAAGATAAACACAATCAACTTAATTACAATGAGTCAGATCTAAAGTTACACAATCAAATCTGAATGATCTTAAATCTAATCAAATCCGAAAATCCTAAAATACAATAACCTAATTAATTCTCAACCTAATTCTGAATCCTATATAAATTAAAGAATTTGAGATGAAAAAAAACGCTTGCTGCTGCAAATCCCCCCCAAACCCTCAGTAAAGCTCTCGATCCCATAAAGGACTAGGGTTCACCATTAGAACCCTATAATCCTTAAGCTTAAGCCACCTGCAAGCAAGGAAAACAGAGAGATTAGAGATCGGACAAGGAGAATAAGGAACCAGAGCAACTTAAACAGTCACTGCAGGAAAGGTAACGATCACTTAGCTTGAGTTTTTGTTGTTGCAATGCGTTAATTTTGTTGAATGATGGTTGGTTGTTATTGTCGTAATAACGTTGCTAGTGTTTTTATGTTGGGTTTGCGTTTAGGGTTCGATTGAGGGGTTTTTGGGTTTAGATTAGGGTTAGGGTTCATGTGTTGAACCCTAGGGTTCATGTGTTAAATCCTAGGGTTCATAGGTTAAGGGTTAGGGTTTGTCTGGGGAACTTAGGGTTCTTCGTGGAACCCTTAGGGTTCTTGGGGGTTGTTGGGTTTTGGGTTGAAGGTAGGGTTATGGTTCTTCCCAAGAACCCGAGGGTTCCTAGGGTTCATCTTGAACCCTGAAGACCGTATGAATATCTGGGTAGGGGGGGTTAGGGTTCTTGAAGTTGAGTATTCCGTTGAATATCAATCGGAATCTGGGTTTTAAGGGGGTTTGGAGGGTGGCGCGCGGTGGCCGGAGGCCTCACCGGCGAGGGAAAGGAGAAGGGAGAGGAGAGTTTAGAGAGAGAGGGAGAAGCGAAGAGAGGGAACATCTGAGAGTAGAGAGAGAAACAAGGATGGAAAATGGGAGTGATCTGAGGGGAGTGGGGGTTTTGTATCCCCTCAGCACGTGCACTGATCTTCCCCACGTGGCCTCTGCATGGCCTTGGGATCGGTTTACATTGACTACTACAGTGCAGGGATACCCACGGTGCACTTTGAATCATGGCCGTTCTTTGAGAATACTAAACCTAGTATGCGCATCCAACATCTGACAAGTGATCTTTTGGATCTCAGTTAAAACGATCACACGGTCCCAAGAGGGTCAACACGCTGACTCTCTCCCGTGGACTCCAATGAAGGGCATGGGCTCAAATCCTTTGGGCTTGGCCGCTGCTACTAATCTCACCCCCATTTGACTGGCCCATTACTAGTCTAACACAAAATGCACCCCCTGGTTTAATTAATTGTTTTGTTAATTAACTTAATAATTATGCTTAGGGATTGAAAGGGATAATTAGGGTTAATTTAGGTTATTAGGGTTTGGAATGATTAATTTGTTAACTTAATTTATTAATTAACTTAATATTTAACTAATTTGGTTTTTTTTTAATTTATCTAATTAACCTAATAATTCAACAATTAGGGATTAATTGGAAGTAATTAGGGATAATTTAAATAATTAAGGGTTTGTATGTTAATTGAGCTTAATTTAATTGGGTTTTTTATTTATTAAATTATTTAATTAAGTAAATTGGTTTATTTAATTATTTTGGGGTTATTTTAATTAACTTCCTAAGTTTCAAATTTAGGATTTATCATAATATATTTATTGACATATTTGGGGCTTGTTTAATTTATTTAATGATTAAATAATCAGGGCATGTTTGAATTTAAATATTTAATTAACAATTAAATGATTAGGACTCACTTGAGGGTTTTATTTAAGATAATTTTGGTTTATTCACTTACTTATTTAATAAAAAGGGTTTTATTTTAAATTAATTTTATAATTAATAGGAGGTTTTTCACTTAATTAATTGTATGATTAAGGGGTGTTACATGAGTAATGGAGTGAGATTTACTCTAATTATTTTCATAATTCATTAATTTGGGGTTTAACATAGTTAATCTATTTTGGGGTTTTATCTAACTTGTTTAATTATTCATATAATTAAATAATTGGAATTTGATGATTAAATAATTAGAGATTATTCAAAAATATGGGAATAAGGGACGTGAGATATTTTGCTAGGGTGTAGGACTTAATTGGCAACTGATAATTATTCAGTTTAATTAATTATTAATCTTGGTCTTTTATAAATATTAGGGATAAATGGGATATTAGGGATATAAATGGGATAATTTAAGGGATAAAAATGGTATAAAACTCTTAGGTTCCAAGAGTATAAACATAGGACAAGGGATTAGGATATGGGATAGAACTTTTGTAATCCGAGAGTATAAACAAAGGGATTAGGTTTTTTGGGATAAAACTCTTAGGTTCCAAGAGTATAAACATAGGACAAGGGATTAGGAAATGGGATAAAACTCTTAGGTTCCAAGAGTATAAACATAGGACAAGGGATAAAAATGGGATAAAACTCTTAAGTTCTAAGAGTATAAATATAGGACAATGGATTAGGATATGGGATAGAACTATTGTAATCCGAGAGTATAAACAAAGGGATTAGGATTTTGCGATAAAACTCTTAGGTTCATAGAGTATAAATATAGGACAAGGAATTAGGATATGGGATAAAACTCTTAGGTTCCAAGAGTATAAATATAGGACAATGGATTAGGATATGGGATAGAACTCTAGTGATCCAAGAGTATAAATAAAGGATTAGGGATAGGGATAGGGATAGGGGATAGGGGAGGTGAACTACGTAAACTCCGATTCTTCAAAATTTGAGGGTACGTAGGCATAAGGTTGTAAATCCTAGCGAGTATAATAATAATAAAAAACTTAGGGTTCCCCTTCTACATTAGGGTCATCTTCTTTGTATCATAATAAGGATTTTGTAATTAAATAAAAACTCAAATATTCAAGTAACAGGCAAACGTACCCTAGAACTTAAGGAGGATCCCATTGAGTACAATGGAGGTAAGTGGTGCCTAACACCTTCCACTCACTTAACCGACTCCCGAACTTAGTGTCTCTCCCTTGGGATTTAGGTTTTATCATTATTTTCCTGTCCCTTAGGACGAATAAAGGATGATGGCGACTAGAATTTTTTGCCGGCCGCGATAGATGGTATGTTTGAGGGAGAGTTGATCAAGACTGTATCAGACAGACTTGAGCTCATCAGCTGGAAGTCATGACATTGATGTCAAAATCAGATGTTTTGACATCAAGGTTATCATCAGATTGTTCACTCTGTGGGATCTGGTTATAGTGGAGACTTATCTTCTCAGATATGATTGGAATGGATGCTCCAAAAGGCCTATGCAATGTATGGGAATTGTAGAAGCTAGTAGAGGCTACATTTCATAGTATTAGTGTATCTAAGATATCTTGTTAAAGACCCAGATTCTTGGCTGGAGATCTGGAGGAAGTTGTGACACTTGGCTGTGTTTAACCATAGTCTCTTGAATCCAAGAACAGACTACCTTTGTGGAGAAGGGAGGTTGTTTGAAGACCAAAGGAGGAGCTTGTTTTGCTCTTGGCTTGCTGATTGTTGAAGGAATCTTCACTTAAGGAGCTTGCTTTGATGGGAGTATGAGAGTTTATTTCTCTCTACAGCTGTCTGAAGTCTTGATGATCAAGCTGGGAGGAGTTGTGTTCTCTGAAGATCCTTAATTGGATTACTATGCACATAGTAAGTCAAGTGGTAATTATATCAAGAACCATAGTGTGTGGTGTCTGTGATATGATCTGGGTGTCCTAACTGAAGTTAGAACATCATTGTGTTGTCTGAAATTGGAGTTCAGATTGTGGAAGCTGATATTCACCAGTTGAATCAGAAGTGTTCTAACTTATCATATAGGAGAATGATGAGGTGAAAACTGTCTTGGATTATGGGGTGTCTATCTGGTAGTCTGACTCTTGTTGAGGTTAGAATGCTTGTGGAGAGGTGGTTTCTTCTGCTGTAAGTATCACTAGAAATAGGTGGATCAGTCTGGTGCTTGTGAAGCAAGTAAGCAGAGGATTTCTGGAGCATGTATTTCATGTCCTTCAAGTGTTAATGACATCTGGGATAGCAAACAAACTAAGAGATTCTATATGTCTCTTTGAGGAATGTGAAGCATTCCAAATTCAATTGGATTTTTTCTCTAGGAACAAGGATATTTATGGCTGTAAAATTCAAGGTGGATTTGCACAAGGTATGGATAGGTTCAGAATGAGAGGGATCAATGGTAATTTTGGTCTTAATCCAATAGTTTGTTAGTTATGGTACAAGGATGTGATCCTGGTACTTTCTCACTATATGAGCATGAAGTTGGTCATGTGATATCATGTGGTGATTTTGGGTGTATCTTGTTGAAGGAGCATCATTTATGAAAGATAGGGGAGAACTTCTGTCTGTTGGGTGTACTAGTGTGGTACATAGTTTGCTTGTGGATCAAGCAGTAAGTGAATACGTTCAGCAGGTGTGTTGAACAAGGACTGCGCTCTTGAAGACATGAAGATAAGTCTTATGTTTTCCATTCATTTTAAAGTGTTCTTCTTGCAAAGGAGCACTGGTTATCCTTGATAGGGGGAGTTGGACTTTTGCCTAGGATCTGTTGCTGCAGTAGTGCAGTTGTTTATCAAGATTGTTTGTGGTTTCAAGCAGTCTGTGATAGAATACCTCTGGTGAGGATGTAATGTCAGACGAGATGTCGTGACATTGTGTTACTGTTTTAGTTCTAGGTGAACTTGACAGATTAATTTTGGTTGTATCATTAGAATGTCAATGGATTGAATCAAAATTATATAAGCTCCTTGGTAGTGCCCTGAGAGTCATTGCTTGTGTCTGAGAGAATTTATTTTTCTCTGCAGAATATGATAAGGCTCATGGGAGTCTTTGTTGTCCATTAGGAGATGTTTGAAGAAATGTCTTAACATCTTGGTCAGTTTTCTTTACTTCTTTTTAAAAGGAGTATTCTTGAGGCTCATTAAAAGGCATTGTGAATGTGCTTCAGATTTAACAAGATAGACTGAACAAAGTCTGACAAGGTGTTAGAACATTGCTTAGGATGCATGGCTATCTCCAAGTTGATTGTTTTGGATGGTAGAGAAGGCGTGTTAAACATGTGTCTTGATACAAGTGCATTCTTTGGACGGTCCATCCTAAAGTTGAAACACTCAAATCCTAGTTGGGTGGTGCATAGTCATTTATGTTGAATTTACCTACCTAATTTATTTCTCCATTGAATTGTTCAGCGGTAACTTCTATGGACCGTAAATTTTTAGAGAAACTGATTGGGTATTTAAAGAGGGAGTTGTTTCTGGTTTCTCAGATTGTGGTTCTTGTTCTGGGTTGTGTCTTCATGGCTTTTGTCCGAGTTTGGGTAAGTTCCATGTGGGTATGAAACTGTGTTGGCTACTTTTGCTAATTTTTGGCTAAAAAGGGGGAGAATGGGTGTGTATTCATCTCAGTTATGTGTTGGTCCTTACAATACACAACTGATATCCTTTTTGGTGTGGAGTCCATTCTTGCAGTTATTTTGCAAGGATGTTGGATGGGATGTTCTAACATCCTGTATGAGTTTTTCCTTCGTTCCTTGTAATATGAGTTATGAAGCAGGTTGTGTCTTGTGACCTGAGTTACATTCTCCATATACTCTGTCTTACGTATACTACATCCGTTTCTTCTTGCTCTTTCTGGATCTTCTTATGGGTTCTCTTATGCCCCTTAAGAGGAAGATTTATCCCTTCGTGGCAAGTAAAGGTCTGAGGGGGAGTGTGTTACATACTCTTCCTCATGTACAGCAACAGGAAGCTAGGAATTTTAGGAGAAAGGGGGAGCCTCAGAAGTGTGCCAATCATAACCACCACTCTCTGGACAAAATTGAATGACGCTCAGACTTTCTTTTTCTACCTAAGGAGTTTTAGCCAAAATTTATCAAAAGGGGGAAATTGAAGCCTCTGCAGGTTTGAGCAAATTTTAATAAAATAGGATGTTGTGCAAGATGTTCCAACATGAAGAAGTCTGATGCAAGAAGACATGTCAGATAATATGTCCTAGCTTGTGTCTCGACATCTTGACTTGATATAGCAGGTTGTTGCTAATCTGGTCCAAGATTTAAGGAGCAATCAAAACATGGATCAAGGAAGAAATAATCAGATATTTCGAAGCCCATAGACTGTAGAAGACTATAAAGGAAGACCAAGACCTAGGATAGACTTAAGAATTCCTATTTTTGAGACTTTTGTAAAGTAGAAAATAAGGTTTAGGGTTTTGAGAGTCGTAGAACTTTCTTGTGTTGTAAGTCTCCCTTTGTATCGGTTTGATACATTGTGGTAGACATAGTTGTTTGTACAAATTTAGAAACCTTTAGGTAATGAATCACGTATTGTTCTTAGATGAAGCTTTGAAGCAAATCCAATAAAATTTGAGTAGGATTGTAGTCAAGGTAGCTTGGCTGAACTTTGCATTGAAAGAGGTGTCTTTCAAGTAGGACGATACAATTATTGTGACTATAACTGTTGGATATCACAAGTTATGATTTAGGGAGTGAGATGGGTTTCTCTTATCAATTAGATGTGACTTCTAATGATAAAGTTTTCATTGGGTGGTGATAGGTACACTAGAGGTTGTTTACTGTAAACCAGAGGTTGTTTATTGTAAACCAGATGTTGTTTACATAAAACTATACTACTGATAGTGGATTCTTCTTCCTAGCTTGGTAGCCCCCAGATGTAGGTGATTTGCATCGAACTGGATCATCATATTCTGTGTTATTTATCATTATGTAATTTACAGTTCAATATTGATTAACATGTTGTACCAAATGTTGAAACATCTGTCTTGCTTCTATTGCTGATATTCAGAGTATCAGCTTGTGTATTTTGCCCTTGTTTTAAAGTTATGCAGAGAACAAAGTCGTGACATGTTGTTAGGACATCTGCTATCTGGTATGCCAGAATTTCAATATTGGGTTCGGAAGTCAATTATTTAAAGGGAAGATACTAGCACCCCTTACATCCATTGTACTCGATGGGAACCATCTAAGTTGTCTAGGCATGAAAGGGTATTTGATGTCTCTAAGCTTGCTAAGGGAAAATGGATGATTATTTGGGGAAAAACAAAAGGTTTTTATTATTGAGTTTGTCTGAATCTACAACACAGTGCCTACGTATCCCAGAGGGAATCAGAACTCCGTAGTTCTTATTGAAAAATTTTTGGTTTGTTGTGTGTTTTTTATGGACAATGCTAAGTTCGCATTCTATCTGTTTACGGTAGAACAGAAATAGCATGCCCTTTTTTGAAAGGGTTTTAAAAGGAAAAGCCCGGAGGCAAAAAGGTTTGGATTTGTGAGGTGTTTTATTAGGATTTGATAAGGTTAGAGATACGTATCATACTAAAGTCTATGACAATAGGTGCGAGTATTTCGTACAAATGATCCAAGCGTCTCACGTACAAAATACCCTAAGAAGAGGTAAGGAAAACTCCCGCTCATCTTTTCCCATGTGCTTAAGGCTTGTGACGTATCATACGTATCGTATTAGTTACGTTTTTTGTATTTTGTTTATTAAAAAAAGATTTATGTTTTATAAGAGGAAAATCCTATCCTAGAACTAACATACAAAAAAGACCTAAGGTTAGGATTGAAGGGAAACTACCCTAATGTTATCATGCTTGGATGAGAGAGCCTAAGGTCTAATCTTAATTCAGATTAATCAGAGATTAAGTTGAACCAAGAACACCCTAAGGGAGCAAGTAAAGATTTTAAATATATATATTCGAGCATCAAGAATAAATGGCAAGGAATATTAATGACGAGATATATAATGGACAAGAATGTAAAAGTTAGACGTCATACTGATTAAAAAAACTAATTAATAATTAAAGTCTAAGCGCTCGAAAATTACAACCTAAACAATTAACTCTAAACACAAATCAAAATTGAAAGGACTAACTCACAAGAACAAATTAAGAAATTTTTTTTGAAGTCTTGAAAGCAAATAAGTTAATTAATCTGAACTTATAAACAATTAATAGAATAAAATAAATAAGAAATGGAAATATTTAAATCAAAAAATATTTTTTGCTATTTTAAGATATTATGGAAATGGAAAATAAAGAAAAATAAATAGAAATGAAAAGAAATTAAATGAAAATTAAATGGAACAAATATAACTAATAGTGAAAATGGCCTATAACAGCGCTTATCAGCATAATAGGTGTATATGGTAAGGCAAAAACTAGACAAAAACTTTTAACAACACTTCTGTGATGACAAAAACTTAAAAAAAAAATAATGCAGAATTTTGTAATGCAGTAGCTATGTAGAATTTTCAACAAAAATTTGCCGGTTACGAAAATGCACGTAAATGGCAGCAACTCATCGATTACGACACCAAACAAAAAGCAACAACAACATAACATTAATCACGACACGAAGAACACATAATACAATATGCACACAACCACATTGAATCAAAACCGAATAGCAACAGATCTCAAAATAACTAATCCTGCACAACGGAAACGAAACTTATTATGAAATGCAATCAAAATAATCATAACCGTAATGTAATCGAATCGAAATTTATACAAGCATAATCGAATTCAATCAAAAAATTATCATGAAATCGAACCGACAATTAAACACCAAGCAACAGCCTATATACATACTAACATCGCAACATTTTTGAAATTACAACACTAATATCAAATGAATGGCGTAACCACAACAAAATAGAACTCGAAACTTACTGTTGTTACGCAAAGACGGTGATGTTACCAAAACAAACGAAACCAAACAAGATTTCTCATCAAGTGCGGAGTTGTTACTGTTGTTGTTGAATTTCGTGTTGTAGATATTGTTGCTCTCTTCTTCAAATTACGCCTGCGTGTTATTGCGTGTATTTTGTGATTTCAAAACCGTATTGCTTTCGTCTTTTCTACCTTGTCCTTTTGTGAATGATAAAGGCCTCTTTTTATAGATTCATGTGACATTCAAATTCTGATTTTGCATTGATGAGTGAGATTATGTTGTTGAACTCTATTTTAGAAATAAATATGGTCGTTATGAATCTTGATTCTTGCTCCCTTTTGAACACGTGATTGATGATGATAATGTTATTTCCATTTCAATTCAAACATGTCTGGTTGTGTTTGGAAATGATGTTGAAACATGATATTGTGTGAATTTTCCATTCCTTGGATTCAAAAACCTGTCTTTTTCATCTCTCTCTTGTTTTGGAAGCTAATAATTCTTGAATGATTTTGCTTGAACTTGTAATATTGAATGGATTTTGAATAATGACACTTTCAACTTGAACCTTGTAATCTTGTCATGAAAGAAAGAAAGTGAACTTGAGTAACTTGAAGTTTGTATGAATGGATTTAAATTTGGAATTTGAAAAAAATGGACATTGCTTTGAATCAATTTGAAAAAAAAAATGGATTAATTTGGATATTGGGAATGGAAATGGATATGGATGCTTGGTTGGAATGGCATTTTTTATATGGATTTTGGATTAATTTTGAATATGGGCTTTTGGATTGGATATTTGAACTTTGGTTATTGGTTATGGTTTTGACAAAGATTTGTAAATATGGATGAACTTAGAATGTGAATTTTGGATAGAAAATGGTTATGGATTTTGGATAATTGTTATGGATATTTGGATAGTGAAGAGTGGTTATGGAAAATAGTAGATGCTGATGAACATGAACAATCAACTTGTTACTTGAATCCCAAGAAATCCACTTAAAACATAAATAGGGCAAAATAAATGCTTAAGAACTTGATGTCATTTGAACCTTCTTGAATCAATGGATCTATTAGCCTTCCATACCATGCTTGTCTTATGACTCCTGGTCTTTGATTTAATCACAAACTCAAGAAGCAACCACATTCCTTATGACAAAACCTTAATCCATAACAATGAGGGCATATTTCCCCTTCATCTCCTCATGAAGCCAAAGCATCCTAACAAGAGCTCGTCAGCACCGTAAACACACACAAAACCTCATGACCTAAACCTTAGGGGATCATGGCCAAAGGCCAAGTGATCATCCAGAGGAAGATCATGAAGCAACACAAAGCTAGGTACAAAAATAAACAAGGTAGGACAGATTTGGGGTATGACAGATGCCGCTATCTAATTTCCTTGAACCCAAGAAAATGAGCTGCTGCATGGAGTTCATTTTTAGGGTAAAAGTTAACTAGATACAAGAGAACCCCGGAATTTATCTAACAAGAAGTGAAATGCAAAGGTAGAAAGTAAAATGGAACAACATGATGCAAGAAGAACAACATGAGATTCTTTGGATTGCCTAAGTAGTATCTCAAAAACAAATGAAATCTCTAAGTCGCATGAAGCAATACATTATGACCTAAGGCTTTTCGGGTACCTTTAGAGTAGCCTAATAAAGATAATGAGATTCTCCATATCGCATGAAGCAGTACCTTATTGGTTAAGGCTCTTCAGGGATATCTAGGGCAAAATTTCTGCAGGAGGGGAAAATGAAATTCTCTAAACCAATGAAGCAGCATCTTATCGACCGAGTTATTCCAACTAGGGGGAACAATCACTCAATCTACGACTCTCTAAGGGGTACTAGAGTAGTATCTCAAACAAGAGCATGATATTTCCTAGACCATATGAAGCAATACCTTATTAATTAAGGCTCTCCAAGGATACTAGAACAGTATCTCGGTAAAAGGCATGAGACTCTCTGGGTTGTGTGAAGCAGTACCTTATGAACCAAGGTTCTTTGAGGAAACCAAAGGAGTGTCTCGGTAAATGAGATTCTCTAAATTACACAAAGTAGTACCTTATGGATTAAGGTTCTTTGGGAACAATAGAGCAGTATCTCAACAGAGGTATGAGACTTTCCAATCATGTGAAGTAGTACCTTATTAATTAAGGCTCTTCAGGGATACGTGAATAGTATCTCAACCAAAACATGAGATTCTTTGGGCCAAAGTGGAACAGTACCTTATGGATTAAGGTTCTCCAAGGATGCCAAAGAAGTATCTCAAAGACAAATGAGATTCTCTAAATCCTACAAAGCAGTACCTTATGGATTAAGGCTCTTTGGGAATAACAAAGCACTACCTCAAATGTTGAAAGTGAGACTTTCTAATTCATATGAAGTAGTACCTTATGGACCAAGGCTCTTCAAGAATACTAGAACAGTATCTCAACAACAGGGCATGAGACTTCCTAGACCATGCATAATAGTACCTTATGAATTAAGGCTCTCTGAGGGTATTAGGACATCATCTCAGCAAAGATATAAGACTCTCTGGATCGCACAAAGCCGTACCTTATGGATTAAGGCTCTTTGGGGATCTCTAGGACAGCATCTCGAGCATTAAATTTTTTGGTGGAAACAGTTTTAAGCAAGATTCCTTTTGAAGGAAAAGGGTCCACAAATCTCTGCAGGGGAAAGTTCAAAAGAAACTTTTTCAGGATAATCTCTGCTTGGAGAGCATCAGGAGCAAGAATAATGTGGATTATTATTACCAGCTGTAAGGTTAAAGAATGAATTACTGGGGGATAGAAATTCCATGAGCATGTGCGGGATATCAACTCTTTTTAGAGGAATACAATCGAATTTGAACGAGGACTGACCGAGATGCTTGCTGATTGATCCTAGATCTTGTTATGATATGATGTCCCACTTGTGTGGACATGCCATGCATTGCATGATGCATGGAGATGCATACAAGGATGCAACTGTTAGGAGTTCTTATGCATGTATGAATGCACAAGACTGGTTGTAAAAGCTTTTTGACATAGAGGCCATGCATATATATGCTAATGATCGATATGATTGTGTTTGATGCCATTCTTGCTTGGCAGAAATATTATGTATGATGCATGTCATGCACGAGACAATGCAAATGATTGAGTAAAATGGGGTAGGTCTCTTTTTTGTGGGTATCACTGAGGATTGGATTTGGGAATTGGACTTTTGCTTTTTTTGGTTGCCAATATGGATTGGACTTCAAGTTTTATGAGGATGCCAACAAAGTGGACTTTGGTGGTTGCCAATGAGGATTGGACTTGGGGATTATGAAGGTGCCAACAAGGGTGGACTTTTAGGTAGTTGTCAATAAAAATTGGACTTTAAGGGTGAACTTCCAGATGAGAACTGGATTTTGAAGGTAGATTACCAGACGCGAACTGGTGAAAGTTTTTGTTTGTCAGACGAGAACTGACTGTTGGATAATCTACCAGACAAGATTAGGTGAGAAAAAGTATTTGCCATACGAGAACTGGACTTTGAAATGATTTTTTAGACAGGAACTTGGATTTTAAAAAGGTTTGCTAGACGGAAACTGGACTTTAGGACGGTTTTCCAGATAGGAACTGGACTTTCAAAAGGTTTTCCAGACGGGAATTGGACTTTGAATTGCCAAGCTGTGTTGGACTTTGGTGTCAAATCTTGTGTTACAAGGTTTTGAGATGTCAAATTCATGTTGTGGGGTTAGGCCCAATGAATGACATGATATGCATGGCTCTATGAATGAGCGAAGCGACGTGACTAATGCATGTGAATGATTTATACAATGATATGAAGGTTTCCAAAATGCCCCAGACAAGGGTAATGGATAGTAAGGTTCCTTTGCAGCAAGGCTTCTTGTCTATTAGAAGGTAAAAGGTTATTGGATGGAGGTGATAACATGATTCCCCAACACTCATTTTGAACTCAAAGGCTGTTAACGAAATCTACTTGCTTGAGCAACTTGAAAGTATGGAGAGGACTTGCCCCTCTGTGGCTCATCTTGCCACAATCTGGGTCTTTGAAGAAATTTTCCTTGAAAGGAAGTTTGGAAGTAGTTGTACATTGAAATGAACTCGAGATGGCTTGCCCCAAAATTTTGAGTCATGACAGGATTTGTCCTTGAAAGGAAATTCGGAAGCAGTTATACTATTAGATGACCTCGCGATGGCTAGCCCCAGAACTTTGAGTAATGAAAGGATTAGTTCTTGATTAACTGGCACTTGGAGTGATTGACTTTGATGTACTCTTTAGGTAGCCTGGCCCAGAATAATCGTTGAAGAAACTTAACTTATGGTGATTGAGCATTGGAGGGATTTACTCTTAATCAAAAGATCCTATAAGTAGCCTGCCCCTAATGGGTAGCCTGCCCCCAACGCGAGATAAACTAGCACTCCAACGCTTAAATCAATTTAAGATTCATGATGATTGTAGTGAAAAGTGGAGATTAGAATGTGTACACTATTTTTAGTGTAAGAAGGTTTTTAATTATACATCGAGTCAAATGGAGTGGATTTGAGTTGATTTGGACCTTAGCCGTTTGGCCAACTTAGAACAGTTTCCACCAAGGCTTGTCGAACGCTTAAGGAGCCGAAAAAACCTTTAGCAGTTAAGGTAGGCCTCCAAGGATGTTGTCAGATTCGAAGTAGAAGTTAAACTCTTGTAGTCGTTGAAATTGTAGCGGGGATCAAGCGTATTAAATGCATTTGCATGGTTGAAGGTTTTATCGCTTCTTCTTGACACATGGTCTGAAATGACCACTTAGGGCATGACGCTGCTTATAGTGCACTCGAGTTTGCTTGCATTTTCAAGGATAAATCTAGTTGTTGCTTTCGTAACTCCTTTTCACCACTGATCTGGATCGTTCAACCATATATATATATATATATATATATATATATATATATATATATATATATATTACAATCCTTGACATTCAAGTTCATTCATAATTGTTCTTATTAGCAAATGTCTTCTTTTCTTCCTTCTTGAGAGCACTCTATCAGAGTAATTACAATTATCAACCCAAAGCTTATGCCTTTCTTCCTTACTTAGCTTCCTCAACCTCATATATCCAAGTATCATTCTCAACTCAAGCTTTTACCATCTGCCTTTCCAACTTTCTTGTTAAGATGTGTGATATCCCTATTAACCTAGATAGTGATTCTTAAAGTAGTGTTTCTTCTGTTGTAGGAATAGGATTAGCTCCTGATTCACGTTCCCCTTCCCTTACTCATGATTACAAGGGTAAAAAAGTTATGTCCTTGATAGATGATTCTAATTCAGAAAGGGTATATGGCAACTCCCTCAATGAGAGAACTTCTTCGTTTGATTCTTTCGAGGCTCTTCTGTTAGATGAAGATGGCGAGGAAGAACACATTGAGGTCCCCATACCTCTCCCGTTCTGATAGAAGTAAAAATACAAGCTGCTAAGTTGATGATAGAATGTGGAGACGATTTCGTCCAGGATTACCTGAGAACCAATAATTGTAAGCCTAGCGACCCTGAAATTAGGGCGCACTTTGGAGTGTCGGGGTAGGTCAGTTGTAGTCTCTTGGATCAAGTTTGGTGGGAATTTTTAAATTTCATAAATTGTCCCTGAGGGGGTGTCACTGGTGGAGTCGACCGACACGGTTAAGTTCGTATGGGTGGTTGTAGAAGTGGTGGGTGTTGTACACGTGACTCCACACACAAGAAGGGGGTGCATTCTAGATTTTAGAAAAAAGATGGTTTGAAATGTTTCTTTGTTATTTTCAGAGTTTAAAAACATTTTTAAAAATGTTTTAGAAATAGCATCGGAAAGTAAATATACAAAAAATAAAGAGTTAAGGGTAAGAGAAATGACACCAAGAATTATAGCAGTTCGGCAAAAATGAAATTATCTAATCCCCTCCCCAAAATTTGATCTTAAGAGTATCCAATAATGCTTAAGAGTTTTTAGCAAGTTAAACTCTTAAACGCCCTTTTATAAGGAAAAATGAAGTTTCAGGCTTACTTCCAACCAAACAAAGTACAATGGAGAGAAGCAACTAGTCTTCCTTCCAAACACTAGAATGAAGCGGTTAATCTTTCTTCCAAACAGTTGATTGAAGCGATTAATCATCCTTCCAAATAAAAACAAGAAGCGGTTAGTCCCCAAGCTAAACCTAGATTTTCTACGGACTTATCACGAACCAAGATGAGCTTTTAACCAGGTGATCGGAAAAGTAGCAAGTGTATTATTTTAACGATGTAGTAATAAGTGGGGTTATCCCCAGAATCGATCTCTCGAGGACTGCGTGCAATTGTAAGTACATATGTTATTTCAATTAAACAAAAATTGACTTTGGGGTTTTCTTTGGTTTGGAAATCGTTATAATGACAATATAAAATAAGCAGAACAATAAAAAGTGCTTTTAATGAATATGATGAAATATGCTAGGGAAGGTGTATAAATTGCTCAGTAAGAACCCGAAATTATCATCAGAGAGACTGCCTCAAACCTTAATTTTACCAACCCTCAAATATTTTTCTTAAATTCCTTTAAACGAAAAACCTTTGATATTCTCCCTTGACCCTAATTCCTTAGCAATCAAGAAAGAACATCAAGCAATAGTTCTGACAAAGTTTTTTAGTCACTACGGGATATCCCCATTCCTAGGCAATATCTACCGTAACGTTATTATGCAAAATCAATAGATTGGTTTTTCAGGACAAATCCCTAATCGTAAATCGTTTCCAATTTAACCGATCGGTAAATGTTAAATAATTTGCATAACAAAAGATTAAGGCAAGAAAACATAATCTCATCAAATAATTCAACAAAGGTTCATTACATCACAATTCAGGGACACCCCCTAGCATTGGGGAGTTTAGCCTCTCATAATATTCAAAATAAAAACAACAATAAGATTAAAGAAAGACATTACAAATTGATCGGAGTAAATTGATTCTTCAATCGCTTCCGCTCATGAACAATCCCTTTCTCCCAATCTTCTTGATCGCATCCAACTATCGTAAATTTTTCGTAAAGTCAAAAGTTCTTTCTAGCTTATCAAAAACAAGTCTAAATAGCCCCAATTCACCCAGATCGATTGGAAATACCCAAAGTGCCCCCACACCTTAATATAGGGAGAAAATATGGAAAAATTCAGAAAATCAGCGTCAAAGCTGACACGGGCCGTGCAACTTGCTGTATTTTATAACCGAAATTGTTTCGATCATAACTTTTGATCCGTAAGTCTGTTTTGGTCCCCGTTCGAAGCGTTGGAAATCTAATGAAGAGAACTACCACATAGTACAGACATGGAACTTGGTTGTGTAAGTTATATGTGTGCCTAAGAGGGGGTGAATTAGGCTCTTAGATAATTATCCGGATTTTTGACAGTTTTTGAATTTTACTTTCCTAAAAGTTTCTAAGTGAGGAAAGCGGTAAATGCGGAAAGTAAAGAACACTAAGACGTATAGTGGTTACCCTCACAGGTCGAGAGTACTCCACTCCCCTTTCAACATGAAAGAGAGTTTACTATAGTTTTGGATAAGACAAGACTCTTCCTAGTCTTTCTATACAAGCCACTAACTATGAACCACCAAGAACACCCTCTTGGATTTTCCAAGTTTAAAGTCCAACCAAGAATAACTCTTACAATGGACCTCTTGTATCCACAATCCGGATAACAAGGATTCTAACACACCCTATAAGAGAAACAATCCTTCCCTTATAGTCAACACCTAAAACCAAACAATTGTTGGAACTTTAGGATTTTACAATAGTTCTGAATTTTTGAGTGAGTAGTTGAAACTTTGATTCTTCAATATATCAATCACAAGATCAGTCTTCTCTTTCAACAACAATTATTCACAAACAATAAAGTGTTTAGATTGCTCAAGTACTTTCTGGTTAGATGATATGAAAGTGTGAAGAAAAGTTCTTGAGTGAAAGCTTAATAAACTTGAAGTGTGAATATGTGAGAATTTAAAAGTTTGATTGAAAGAGGTGAAAAAAAGATTTGAAATATCATGTATTTATATGCACATAACACCCTTAGGAAACATGGTAAAAACCGTAAAAAAAATTTAACAAATGCCATTGCAAAATGAAAAGGTTCCATGAAGAGAGGCATGAAGAGGTGTTATGAAAAAAGATGATTTTTCAATTTTGATCAGGTGCAAATCGATTGCACTATGCTTAACGTAACAAAATTAAAAAAAAAAACAACAGCATGCAATCGATTGAACCAAAGTGCAAATCGATTGCACAGTGAAAAAGTGTGAAAAATTCAGCAAACAACAAGTGCAAATCGATTGTACCTCCATGCAAATCGATTTGCATTAGTGAAAAAGTGAAAAATGTTTATTCTAAACAAGTCATGATCATTAAAGAAGTATGCAATGATGTTTGTTTGATTGAGCATCTAAGACTTTAGTATT
Source organism: Lathyrus tuberosus (assembly GCA_022829125.1). Classification (NCBI taxonomy): domain Eukaryota; kingdom Viridiplantae; phylum Streptophyta; class Magnoliopsida; order Fabales; family Fabaceae; genus Lathyrus; species Lathyrus tuberosus. The sequence goes on from JALAZF010000103.1 coordinate 8,972,508, forward strand.
TGATTAGAATTGTCATTATACCTTCATGAAATGTGAATTTCTTGAACACTAAGTCTTGAAATATTTGAAATTCTTTAAGTAGCTTGACTTGTTTGATCCAAATTCCTTTTTGTATATGCATAACATCTTGAATAATGTTGTCTTCAGCAAAACCATTGAGAAGATTTCCTTCACATTCTCCCCCTTTTTGATGATGACAACCCAATTTTGAAAATTTGCTTTAATATTGTTTCTCTAACACAAAAGGCTCCCCCTTGATCAATGCTCCCCCTAAATTCATGAATTTTATAGAGTCTTTGCTAGCTGCACTTTGTTAGAGAAAAACAAACACAAACACATATATCTTTTCCCCCTTTGTCATTAGCAAAAAGGATGGGAAAAGACTTGAAATATATAAATAAATCTTGAAAAATAAAAAATAATTTTTTACCTATGAGATTTTACCTCAAGATTGACTTCATCAAAACATTTATCCTTGGTGAACATGATCTTGAAGCCTTTGTCACAAAGTTGGCTTTTGTTTAGAAGATATTCCTTTAGTTCTTTAACATAAAGTACATCTTCAATGAATGTGAAAGTTAGTGTTCCAACTTTGCCAATGCCATGAATTCTTCCTTTTAAGGTATTCCCCATATGAAATAACCCTTGGACTATAAGCACTAGATTTGAAAGTTAGTTTATGTCTTCCACCAAAAGCTTAGAGCCACCACTTATCAAAACAACATAGATTTAAAGTGGTCCTCAAGCAAACCTACAAAACAAATTAAGTTTGATTTGGTACCCAATGTGCTTTGGGTCCATCATAGTCAGTACCTTTCTTTACCCACACATAATGCCCACTTGTAACACTAAAGTTTCTTACATAGCAAGCATTAGGTGTATGGCCAATAATACCACAATAAAAACAAGTAGGTTCAAAGTTGCTCTTATATCTTGGAACATAAGATTTCTTTTTAGGAAATCTTTTCTTTTTAGGATTAGGATGCACATTCCTAGGTTTGTTCACTTTCTCTTTGAAAGTTTGATCCTTAGCCTTAACAAATATAGTTTTACTTGAACTTGGTTTAGAAAACTTTGAATAGCCAAGTCCACTTTTATCATTTGAATATCTTTGTTGACTAAAGACTTCTTCCAATCCAATTTGTCCTTTCTCATACCTTTCAAGTACTCTTTTTAATTGGACAATTTGAAAAGAGAGAGATTCACAATTTTTACATACAAAATTCTGTTTTTCACTAATCATCTTTTGTTTCTCATTTTCGATCTCTTTTTCTAATGAAACATTTTTTTTCTTCTAAAGTTGAAATTTGTTTCTTTTGAGATGATATAGTTTTATACAGAATTTTGCATTCATTTAACAATTCATTTATGGCACCTTGTGCATCACTATCAAAAGAATTATTACTAACCTCATCTTCTTCATCATCAGAGTGGTTGTCGCTCCCGGGATTTTCATCCAGGTACAAACACGAAAGTGGCGCAGAAAGAAAGAAAGAGAGTCGCCAGCTAGGCATTTTTATCCCAAAGAAAGGGAAGTGTAATGTTGCACAAACCCGGGAGAAAGGAAAGAACGAGGTCTCGCGAACTAAAGAGAACGGGTAAGGGAGTCGGTTACGTGAAGGGAAGGTTATCGCACCCCTTCACGTCCGTCGTACTCGACGGGATCCACAATTGAAGTACGGCCCAAAGGGTGATAGAAAAGATGCTGGAAAAGGAATGGAAAGTGAACAAGAAACAAATGTAGGGAAAATAAAAGAAGTGCTCGAATGGGCCCTACCCCACTGCCTACATATCTCATCGGGAATATGAGAATCAGAGCGACGTAGTTCCCCTGACTAAGGGAAAACTGTTTGTGTTTTTTAGGGAACGGCTAATGTTCTAGCTCAGGTGTTGCAGGCTCGCTGAATCAAGTGCGTTATCGTATTGCAAGAGAACAAAGAGAAGCACGCTCGTACGTTGAGAGTGAATGAGATGAGAAGAGAATTCCCGAGGGAAAGACGTTATTGTTTGTTTGAAGTGTTTTAGAAGTTTTTTATTTAAAGTGTTTTGCATAGGTAAGTGTACCTAAGTCTTTTTCAATGGAATGTGCATCTCATGCATCATTCCAAAATGAAATGATGATGAAGTACACTAGGCATGAGGAAGATCCTCAAACTTACTTCCAAAGTTAAAGGCTTAAGTACACTAGTCTATTCCCTTTATTAAATGTTTTTGTTGTTTTTAAATGAAGAAGTGTTTTTGAGTTTTGTTTGTGAAATCTCTTCATGTTAAAGACTTGTGCATCATGCTAGAAAACCTACAACACATTCCAAGATGGAATGTATGCAAGCCCCCCATGGAATAAGGCTCATGGCACATGAAAATATTTCAACCTTTATTAAGTGTTTTGAAGTTGTTTTGAGATGAGAGAAGAGAGACTCAAAAGAAACAAAGGTAAAGACTAAAGGGGACTAAGACTCAAACCCTAATGTTGTCATGCTTGGAGATCCTAATGGTTTAGTGTAGTTTAGAAACCTTAAGCTAAAAGAAGAGAGAAGAAGAGGGCAAGAGGTAATATAACTCACTTCTAAGATAGAAGATGAGTTATGAACCAAGAGGGAGAAGAAAGAAGTTGCACAAAGAAAACATTGAAATGCTTTGCACAAACACAAAAGAGAAAGCATTAAAAGATGAGGGAAGAAGGTGTGTGTGGAAGCATATCCACACACTCAACTTACCATTAGCCCCTACAAGCAAAGGTTAGTTCAATAATGGAATAAGAAAACATAATTGAAAAATGTAAGCAAATAAATCCTAGTGTTCTAAAGGAAGCTCTAGGAAGCTTCTAAAGAGCTAGACCTAAAAAGAATAGATCACTAAAGGGTGGTACTGACCTAGGGCAGTAGCAAAGCCTATTTACATCCACCAATGGTTAAAAAGGCTTACAATATCAATCTATGCCTAAACAATCTCCCAAACATCAAAGGAATGCGATGATATGCACTAAAGATGCGCCATGAACATTTAAGAGATGTAAAACATGCAATGATGCAATATGAAACACCACAACCAGTAGGAAACCACTTCATAAATGTCATTAAGTATCCATGAATTATCATCCATAATATGAGAATAAAACCCAAGAAGAAGAAGAGGGAAGAAGTAGAACAATGTCACACAAGAATTCACAATGTTGTTTACTTACAAGACAAGTCACACATGAGAGTAAAATGAAATTATGAATACAAATGAACATGGATCATTAGAATACAGATTATAAGACAATATGAGAATGCACAAATGAACAAGTTTGGTTCATACACAAGTCACATTAGAGATTAAGAAGAAGAGAACACAAGTTGAAGTTCATACAAAATGAAACATGCTTCAAATGTTCATGTAATTGTAATGCATATGATATGACATTTATGAGTCAATAAAAATAGATGAAATGGTTTATATACAGTAGAGGGATATATAAGAATGAATGTGAATGGCATACCCGTATGAGATACACACAAGCTATGTTGAAGAAGAACAAGTGATAGATGCACAATTAAGTATGAATGCAAGAAGAACAACAATTGCAAAACATGTCAAAATGAAATATGGAAGACCTATAATTTGACATACATGACCTATAATATTCAAGAGATGACCTATAAAATGATCACACAAGTCCTAATGCCATGGCACAAGTGCCTCATAATCAAACAAGATTTAGAAATCAAACAAAAGCACACAAAATATTACCTATAATCATCAACAAGGAAAAAATAGAAATGGACTTGGAAAAATTATGGAATTAGGTCACAAAGTACCAAAACCAGAAGCTAAATACATGTCAAAAGGTCATGGCAAAATTCAAGAAGAAACTAATCCAAACAAGTCATCAAATTCACATTATGTCAACAATGAATAATGCACAAAGGTATAGTTCAAAAGCTATGCAAAAATGACTTTAAAAATATACAAAAATTATATGAGATGCCTTTAGATGTGAACCATGATCATACCAAATGCCATTCAAAAATTCGGAAAGAAACTAGTTCAATTAAAATGAAAATGAACCAAGTATCATGAAGAATGCACTTTAAAAGGAAAATTATGTAAATATGAGCAAAATGTATTAAAATCAAAATTAAAAATAATGGAAAATTATTTAAATGTGTCAAGATGAGGTATGAATTTATTTGTAATTTTTAGAATGCATTTAGTATTTTTAATTAAAGTAAATCAAAACAATATAAAAAAAAAAGAAATTAAAAATATAATGAAAATATGCAGGGGTGCAGACATAGTAAAAGTCACGTTCAAAATGTGTTTGGGCTCAAACAGAGGTGTGTGAAAAGCAATTGAGGCCTGGGTCCAATAGGACGCGTGGCATACAGAAATATGGTGGAACTCAGTCAACAGGTTGACTCAATCATGTGCGTTGGATTAAGTCATGATGATCAATCAAGTAAAGTATGCAAGATGAGTGGATCAGATTTAAAGCACACGATAGCAATCATGAGGCACACATACACAAGCATTCAGATCACAAAATCAATGCACGTGAGAGGCACATGGTCATTAATGTGTTGGCATGCTTATGGGCGTTGGATCAAACAAAATCAGACGGCTATGTTTTAAAGTCCAAAACCCTAACTGAGAACTCTCACCGGCCGGAGAAGGACCTCCGGTCATCTTCTCCGGCGTAGCACCACCACCTGCAACTTTCAAACTCTCCATAAATTTACACAATGCACATCAAAATGATCATGAAGTTACGTAGAACACGGATCCATGCTCAAATTTTACAAACAAAGCACACACAAACAGATTCGAAGCCAAGAAGTTTTGCCCTAGATTCTGCAACTATGCATCTAACATGCCTATCAACTAGCCGGAGGTACCAGAGCTCCTATTGAGCTATAATCAACATGAAACAAGCTAAAAATAATGAAATCACGCAAGAAAAGTTGAAGGAGTTCAAACCTGGATTGAAGCTTCTTGAGGATTGTTGAGAAAACCAGAGGTGTAGGCTTATTCTTGAGCTTGAATGGAGCAAAATAAATGCTATGGAATGTTGATTTCTGAAGAGAACAAAGAAATTCAACATTGAGAAAGTGCTACACTTGATCCTGATTCAACTTGTTCTTGATCCAAGAGCAACAATGATGAACAATGGATGAAGCTTGGAGTGAAAATGTGGAGAACTCGTGTGAAAAGAGAGAGAGAGTTCAGAGAGAAACTTGAGCTTTGAGGTGTGAGAGTGAAAAATGAAGTGTGTCCCTTGCAAATTCTGTTAGAGCTTTATTTATATGGCTGGCTAAAATGTTAACTACAAGAGTTAACAGTTGGAAATGTGGTTAAATGAGTTGAGTTAACTGGGTTCTGAGTTAACAGAATGAGCCAAGGTAGTTATGCCACGAGTTGGTGAGTTTTGCTATGGTGATGAGGGAGCATGTTGGTTTATGGTGGTGATTTTAGAATGAAGGGTGATGATGGTATCAGTGCAGCAGCAAAACTTGTAGAACAAGTTTATCATTTTCCTCTTTGGTGCATGGCTCTATGTATGGAGCATGTATGTCTAAGGTATGTTGGTCCAAAAGAAGCAAATGATGGTTGGTGTTTGAAGGAATGCGTGTGAAAGCAAACAACAACAATACAAAACACCTCATTCTTGGCAGCACAAAACAATGGAAATGTGGAAGTTTGTAGATGAAATTCTCTCATGTCAATAGATGAAATGGTGAGCTTTTATGTGCAAATGAAAGAGGGAATGTCATAGAACAAGTTTGAGGTTTGGATCTAAGTGAATGGAAGCTTGGTACATGCTTGAAAATGACTTTGAAAACAAGAAATAGTGTCTGACTCCATGGGCGCATCAACTTGCATGGTATGCATGGCTATGGGCTAGTGAATTTCAGTGTGAGATCTCCAACTTTGAGCAACCATAATTTCCAATCCATTGATCAAATGAAAAAGTGATAAACATGAAAGTTGTAGAGGGCATGGAGATGAACAAGATTGGTATTCAACATTTTTCCATTTGAAGTCTTCTTCATTGAGAAAATTGGCTTGACATTTGACACACCACCTGTTTGATGAAATTATGGCCTGGAGGCCTGAACTTGCCTTGCCATGACTTGGAATTTGCCTTGATTTTGATCTACTTTGATTGATCATAACTCCCTCAATTTTGATCCAATGGAAGAAAGAATGCCTTGAAGTGTAGTGCAAAATGGTCCAAAACCTTCCATTTTTAGAAACCTTAAGTTTCTATTTTGGACAGTTTTGTGATTTCTTGATTTTTCCATGAACCTTCATCATTTCTTGATCAAATCTCGTCCAATGAACATATGTGACTTGAATTTCATGAATTTGACCTTAAAAAGTCAGGAGTTGACTTTTTCCTTTGCACAATTGACTTTTCCCCAAATTTCTTGATTCTCAAGCAACTGATCAATTGAACCTCTTCTGAAATGAATCAATGGGCAATCTTCTATCCTTAGATACTTGACATCATGTAGAAAACATTGAGATCAAGTTTGAACCAAAATTTCATCAGGAGACTGCTTGAATCCAAAACCCTAATTTTGACTGCTTTTGATAAGAGATGATGAATTGTCCAATCTCTCTGATGAATTCCCATCTTCCAATGACTTGTGGGATCAAATGGGATGACATATGATGTAAGAGACCTTTGAGGCTTGTTTGAAGACCCTTGGATCTTATTCTCTTGCTCTGGATGGACCCATATCTGAAATCAACTGATCACATGCCCTATGATGAACCAATGCTGAATGTTTTATTTTTCTATGACTTGAATGTAATGCAATGCAATGAAAGCACATGCTAAATGATATGAAAGATGAGAGAGAAAATTTTGGGGTATTACAGCTGCCCCTATTCAATCACTGTAGACCTGAATGGATGATAGCGATTGCTTTCAGACTTTCAAGGTATGGAGGGATTGAATACCGAAAATAACCAGAAAATTTGCACTCCGTGGAGAAGAAGAAAAGGGATATAAACCCAACCAAATGAACTCTGCTTGGATAAAACTCTGATGGGAAGAATAGCACTCGAGAGATGTCCTTTGAACGACGCCAGACGACTACTGGCTTGCCATACTGTGGATGGACTTGGAAAACGTCTTTTGTATGACGCCAGACGACTACTGGCTTGCCACACTGTGGGTGGACTTTAACAATGTCTTTTGTACGACGCCAGACAACTACTGGCTTGCCACACTGTGGGTGGACTTTAACAATGTCTTTTGTACGATGCCAGACGACTACTGGCTTGCCCCACTGCGGGTGGACTTTAAGAACGTCTTTTGGAACGATGTCAGATGACTACTGGCTTGCCACACTGCAGGTGGACTTTAACAATGTCTTTTGTATGACGCCAGACGACTACTGGCTTGCCACGTTACGGGAAGACTTTTTCCAATCTGCGGTTGGTCTTGAAACTGTCTTTTAAATGGAGTCAGATGACTACTGACTTGCCACACTGCGGGTGGACTTTCGCCAATCTACGGTTGGACTTTACCCTGCTTTGCCACCCTAAGATGGAATTTTGCCAATCTGCGGTTGGACTTTGCTGATTTGCCACCCTAAGATGGACTTTTGCCAATCTGCGGTTGGACTTTGCTGATTTGCCACCCTAAGATGTACTTTTGCCAATCTGCGGTTGGACTTTGCTGATTTCCCACCCTAAGATGGACTTTTGCCAATCTGCGGTTGGACTTTGGTTTGTCTTTCGAATAAAACCGGGCAAATGCCGATGGGCCACGATGCGGGTGGACTTTTGAAAGATGCCTTTTGGATGAAGTCAGTTGACTGCGGGTGGACTTTTGCAAAATTCAACACTGGATTACGCTCTGCATACATATCAGACATCCCTGCTGACTCTGCTGAGGAACAATGATCAATGATTTGACCTCAGAAGCTCCTGAAAGGATAATATCTCTGCTGGAGAATGAATGAACAATCCGTCTTCTTCGAACTGTCACGCTTGCCAAAAATAAATTGGACTTTGAGATATGGGGAAGTGATGACTCTGCCAGGAATTACTTCATCTGTCTGGGGATGAATTCTGATCATAGCAACTCTGCTAGAGGAATGACAACTTTCCGACTTGGCTGGGGAAAGAATGTACTAACACTCTGCTGAGGAAGAGATTCTGTAGATCTGATAAACTTCTGCGGGGAGAAAAAACAACTCAGCTAGGGAGTATTACTGGCACGATTCAATGCTAAACTCTGTGGGGGATACAACCGTATTTAGCCCTAGTTGCTAAGCAATGAATTTACAGTCTCTTCTTGCTGAGAACAAACTGTCGGGGACACGATCTTGCCGGGGACCAGAACTACTCCGTCGGGGATACGTAAATCCTGGTCAGCCAACATTCCGTTGTAACATGCTAGAAAGAGTCCCTAGAGATCTGCTGGGAAAATACAAAGAAAATCCACTTTGATCTGTTGAGGAGCAAAGCTGTCTAGCTTAGAATAAGAGCCACAATGTCCCATACTAGGCAAACCTTCCGCTTGACGACTCCACTGGGGATAATGAATTTGCAACAAACTCTGCTAGGGAGAATCGCTTCAAAGCGTCTCGTGCTAGAGTTGCCCCTTAAGAGGATTTTACAGAAGACCAAGCATCCTCAAACTCTTAAACCAATGCCGAGGCTTGAGTTATTCATATTAACTGGGAAGTCACTCTACTAGAGATAATAGATCCGGAACACATCTTACCGGAGGGGTTTCAAGATGTCCCATGCTTGGGAAGGATCATAAACTTGCTTTTTCCCCAGATTACGAGGCTAATCTGAAGAAATCATCCCAAGAGGATTTTATAGAAGATTTGGCATCTTCAAACTCCTGGACACTCACTGAGTCTTGAACATTAACTGCGAGGTCTGCGAAGCAACTGTACTGGGGAATTTGCAACCGTTATTGACACAGAAAAGCTTGTACCTGTTGGAAGTTCCGAATGGGAGAATTGACTTAATAGGATACAACGGTACCCAGTGGAAATTAATTTGTCGATATCGAATCGTCGTGAGCGACCGTCAGCTGATTAATGGACTCAATTAATAAGAGTTGTGACAAAAAGGTGATATGGGAACCCTTTCCTGAATATGGTTGCCCCGATATCATGAACTTAGGGATAAGTGATTACTTGTCTGGAAGAAATGACCCATGCTCTTGAAAAGGCTTGTACCTATTACCTACAAGCAAAAGGATATGCACGTATGCCCCGTGCCGGATATGAGTTCTGCAACTGATAAAATCCAACTCTGAACCACCACTTGTTGGGGAGAAAGATTTTGATGCATCTCTTGCTGGGAACATGATTAATGAAGCCTGCCGAAAACAGGGGACCACAAATGCCTTGGGTTGGAATGCCCCTTTGTTTCAAGCCTTTTGGCTGATTGACTGCATATGCGTGAACAACAGTTTTTTCCTTTTTTCACTTGCCCCAGACCAACATGGTCCACCAAAAGAAATTGTCTCAAGAGGATTTTACAGAAGACTTGACATCCAAAACGCCTCAATGTCTTCAAACTCTTGGAGAGATTCGTCGGATCTTGAAGTAACTGCCTCAGACTGTATGGTCTACAGAGGAATTCGCCTCGAGAAGATTCATGAACAATCTCATATCACCGTGAGACATTCTGCCCCAATACTCTGAACCCTAGATAGGCTGATCAGTCCTCTGGATGGACTAACTTCTCATGCTTTTGGGATGACCTGCTCCAGTATGAATCTTGAAGTGGTTTTTCCCCTGACTACTGATCTTCGAAGAAAGACCCTGAATACCTGCCTTTGGAGCGATTTGAATCTCGAAATGATTGCCCCAGTTTGGCTGAACTCTGAAGAGATTTCTCGACGTGATTGGTTCAGGTTGGCTACACCTTAAAGAGATGATTCGACGTGATTGCCCTAGATCGGCTACGTCTTAACACAACTTGTTGGGAAAGCTCCCGCTCAACAAAGTTTCCTGAAGAAGTACCACTGGATGTGGCTGCCCTTCGGGAGTTTCAGGATTCTCAACTCGGCAAGATTAAGCTTCTGGACTGAATTTCCATATGTAAACTTCTTTTGATGTCAAACAAATGTATGCAAGCAGAAAATGTTTTAGTTTGAGAATGAAAATTCTAATGCAACACACATGTTAATCTTGAAGTTTTACTGAAAAGATGTCGCAAACCCTTTGTGAGCGGATCACGCGTTAGGATACGACATTAATTTTTGAATGAAAGAATGCAATGCACATGCAACACCAACAAATATCTTTTAGCACAACTCACAGGAGTCAGGAACTCTATCTCTTGGTAGTATGCTTTCGAAATAAACCCGTTTCAATTGAGGACTTCCGGTTTTGTAACGGGGCCTGGTTCACGGTTTATTGAAACAAGGGATAGCTCAAAATTTATTAGTGCCCACCCACTCTTCGTGATGTCCTCCAGTCCTACGTTCAGTTAGTTCGGCACTAGCGTTCACCTCTCAAAAGAAACCTTTGTGATGGTTGAGGAACCATTGACTTTTAACAGTTTAAGCACCAATCAGTTTATTGGAGTAGCAGTCATCCCTTTTCATCTTTGTGTCTGTGTCACACGACTTTGTTCTTTCGATTAAGGATCTTTCTTGGGTAATCCTGTTCGCATTTCGCTTTCAAATTCTTTTGCTCATCCCTAACTTTTGCCTGGATAGATTCTTTTGAATCTTTGATTTCGGAGTCCAGCGGGATGCCCTAATTTTTGCCTAAGTTGCTTGTTTCAAGTTTCAACTTAGCGGGCTTTTTCATTTCTTTTTTTTAATTCTCTTTTTTTTGAACACGTCGTATGACACCGGCTGTCTTGATTTCTTTGGAAGGGTTGTGACTGTTTCACTTCTCAGTTGATGAGCGATAACCATTGTGGTTTTCACTCTTTGGACCTCTTGATGCGGTAGAGTGAAAAGTAATGGATCCTCAGATACACACTCCTTTTGAGGTTTGGTCAAACTAACTGACGCCTACCCTGCCCCGGGGTTAGATGTTAGGGTTTTTTTTACTAAAAGAAACTCCTTCTTTAGGGCTCCTATTTGGGCGAGAGTCTATCTCCCTTATATCTCCAGTGTTTGGGATTTGAAACAATGCCTTTACACATCGTCAACAGGGTTTTATCCAAAAGTACACAATTAGAGATTTTTGCGTTTTCAACTCATCCTCCTCCTTCAAGAGTTTAAGCACGACAGTTGGTATTGCAATGCACATATACAAACTTATGAGTGAATACGAATGGATTACTTCTGGAAAAACATGCGCGCTTTATTAGGATTAACATAAAAAGAAAAACATATTTCATGCATGCATACAAATGTTTTGACAAACATAAAAAGCTACACATGAGAATGCAGTAAATAAGCTAAATGATTGTCCTGTTTGAGGAGGCTTGACTCAGTCTGGACTTATTTATTCTGAAGATGTCTTTGCAAACTGGGTGCTCAATCTGATGAAGAAAGTTCAATTTATGGGCCACCCGTCTGGTGTAATAATCTTTGAGTCAATCAAGTCTTGCACCTTATGTCTGAACACTCTGCAATTGTCAATTGTATGTCCAAACGTCCCCGAGTGAAACTCGCACCTGGCATTCATGTCATAATACGGAGGAAAAGGAAACAGCACTGGCGTTACCTTGCCCAGCTGAATCAAAGAGCCTTGGAGAAGGCGAGCAAGAAGCTGGCTTTGAAAAATAGGAACTGGAGCAAACACTCTCTCAGACCTCCTAAGTCCTCGTTGCCTCTGTTGCTGATGATTTTGCTGTCAATGTTGATTAGGGTGTCTAGTCTGCCCCTATACTTTTCTTTCCACATTTGGCCGAGGATCAAACAAAGGTTGCTGACGCGATGACTTTGAAACCTGAAGCTGAGGAATACACTCGTGACCTGATGTAGACCCTAAAGAAGGGGAAGGAATACTCACTTCCTTTGCAGCTACTGGCGTAAGATCACCTGATACCTTCAAGCCAGCTGGTCCAAACTTGATTGGTTTAGAGTCAATTAAGTCATGTACTTGGTGTTGGAATGCTCTACACCCCTCAATATCATGGCCTGGTTCCCCTGAGTGAAAATCACAATGAGCATTAGCATCCCATCCTTTTGGAAGCTTTGCCGGAGGAGTCAACTTCTGGAGCTCAATCAATCTTAACTGAAGCAGTTGCTGAAGTACTTTGGCATGACACATCGGTAGAGGATCAAAAACCCTTTCTTGCTTCTGTTGATGATGAAAGGATGCAACTGGGAGGGTCCCAGCTGTGATTTACTGATGCGGTAATTTCAGAACGCAAGGTTTATGGATTGAGGAAGGTCCCTGAGAGGAGGGGGGAATATCCACCTCTTTAGCAGCAGTTGGAGGAACATCTCTTCGCTTGACAGTGCTGATGGGCGCAAACTCGATTGTCCCTGAATCAATAAGCTCTTGGACCTTATACTTGAGCATCTTATAATTTTCAACATTATGACCAGGTACCCCTGAATGGAATTCACACCTATCATGGACATTGGAACCCATACAAAACTTGGTGTGTGGAGGTCCCGCAGCAATCAATTCAATTAGCTGAAACTTGAGCAAGTGCTAAAGTAACTGAGCGTATGGCATCGGGATCGGATCAAACTTCTTCTCAGTCTTCTCTGGGTTAAGACCATCAAGAAACAGTTGGTGATGAAAAAGCTCTGACGGTGGAGAGGATTCACGAGGCAATCCATGGTCTAGAGGAGACCCCAAAGAGATAGGTGGAGTGAGAACTTCTGCCACGGAAGCGGACACCTGATTGTTTTCCTTTCTTAACACTTCGTTTAGAATTTCCATAACCTGGCCCATCTGAGTCTTTATCCGGTTGACTTCTTCTCTCAGCAGTTCCTGACCTTGGGACAACGCCTGAATATCCACCATAACATGCTCCAGTTGGGCCTTCATCTCAGTCACCTCCGCTCGGAGTTGTTCCATATCTGAACCTTGATTGTGGTGAATCGAGTAGTTGGAAGAAGTCATGTTGGCCGTTTCTGCGGAGAATACCCAGTCAGAATGATAATCCACACCCTCAGGTTCGGGTACCTGAAAAAACAAAAAATGCAAAAATTAAATGTATGCAATGCAATGTTATGTTTTTTATTCCCAGGCCTTTTTGTTCCCCGATTCCGGTATTTCAGAAGTCTACAACATTCAGATAACACACGAGATACAACAGTTGATAAGAATATTCATTCAGACAAGTGCACAAATAAGTGTAGAATCCTATGAAGTGATGTTGTAGCCAGGTGTCAGTGAACAGTGATGTAATATCAAGAAAGCCACTAGAGAAAATACTGAGCATATCATAACTGGAAGAAAACCCAAAGGGACTGAGTCTGGACAAGTATTTGAAAACATACAACCCAAATTCAAAAATTAAAGCAGCGATTCCTACAACAATTCTGTAGGTAATCGGATAGTATAAACATAATAAAAGCTAAAACGGACGAAACACCACATCCTGCAACCCTAGACTGAGCCTCTTGACCTCCTCAAATAGCACAGCATTCTCGGGATCTTCCGGCGCCTCAATCAGGCCTCTGATCAAGCATTCTCTCAAACTGAAGGATTGGTACAAAGTGTTGATATTCTGATACAATTCTTCCTCATTAGTACTACCATAGCCTAGCTCTGTCATGGACTTCTTCACTTCCGCCCGAATCTTGAGATCAGCTATTTCAGCCTGAGCTTCCTGTAATAGCTTCTGACTTTCTTCCAAACTATCCCAGTAACTCTGTCGTTGAGCATGTGTAGCTTTCAATTCTTCATCTGAGGTCCTGGCCTTAGCTTCCAATTCTTCAACCTTAGCCTTAAACTCTACCTCTACCTTGTCCTGGCACTTCTGGTCGTCGGCCCATTTTTGTTGCCACAAGGTAATAGCCTCATTAGCTTCCTTCAAAGACTTCTTGAGATTCTGGCGCTCTCTGGCGTTATTCTTATCAATTAAGCCCCGTCTTTGGAAATAATTCAGCTTCCCTTCGAGTTCTTCTTTCCTGCTTTTAGCCATCTTCTCAGCAATGTGGACTCTTTCCTCCAACTCTCTGTTAACAGATGCATCTTCCTGATACAGGCTGGTGACGTCCGCATTCTCAACCCTGAGTTCATGAACTAAAGCTTCCATCTTTTGGAATTCTTCAATTGGTACTGAGGTCCTTGGCTCCACTACCTTGGGATATAATGGAGGCTCGACAGAGAATGGCAACAGTGTGACGGCTACCCGGCGCTTCAGCCACTCAATGTAAGGAGGATAAGTCGTGGGATCAGGTCTCCTAAACTCCATCTTACCTTTCTTAACCCGAGTGTTCCAGGCTTCAGCAATAGAAAATGACACCTGTTCTTCATCTTTGGCAAGATAAAATAAGGATTCCGCCACATCTTTTTCCATAGGAGGTTCTTTTAATGCATATCCAAACTGCTTCAGTGCGAGGATAGGATTGTAGTTGATTCCTCCCCTCCTTCCTACCAGAGGCACATTTGGAAAAGCTCCACAACTAATAAGAATAGGTATACCCACCATATCTTTTCGATGTCACCAGACTATATCTTCAGCCGTCAAACCCATCAGCCTCTTGGAGCACTTAACAGTTCCTCGGAGATCCACAAAAGCTTCTGTCTTTTGCAAATGTCTATAAAACCAAGCATGGAACAAGGGAGCACAGCATACTACCAACCTTCCTCATTTTTTCTCATTCTTGTAATGCACGAAACGGTATACATCGCCCAACAAAGTTGGGATTGGATTCTTCTTGACAAAGATACTGATTGCATCCATATCAATAAATCCAGCTATATTCGGAAACAGACAAATTCCGTACACGCAAAGAACTAAGATTGCGTTAGAGGTAACCAAATCACCATCAACAAAACTCTTCTTTGCTTCTTCAATCAGAAAGTCTAGATGGAACCCTTTACAGCCCTCATTTTCATTAACATTATCTTTAACCACAAATACTCTCAGATGAATAGCCTCTGCAATGACATTGTCGGGAATAGCCTTCTTCGAACTGTAGTGAGGAGGAGTATCCTTGACAGAAATCTTCAGAATATCAGAGAACGCTTCCAAAGTAGGTACCAGCAGATAATCATTGAATGTGAAGCAACGGAGCTGAGGATCATAAAACTGCAAGAGAGTGTGCATGGTATCATGCTGATCTGGAGTAAGAAGGCTCACATAACCCAAGATATCCCCAAACCTCTTTATGAACATATCCAGTTGGTCACTGTCCATTAAATCTGCCAATTCTTTGATCTGTCCCACTTTAGGCTTCGGAAACCAGTAATGCACGTTATTCTTTCTCGGAGGACCTTCCATCTGAAATAGAGAAAATACCCACCGGAATCGGAAACAATACTGAGACCTGGGAAAGAAAAAACATAAAATGTTAATGATGTATGCAATGAGATGCAACTAGGCATGTGATCAGAGCCAGAATCTGCAGTGTCGGTGAAATAACTGTGAGGGAGCCAAGTGTCTGTGTAGCATCATATCAAGAATATTATACCCAACCACCAGTAAAGAACCAGATCCAGAATACCAGAACAAAGTACCCAAATCACTTATCATATGAGAACCACACAAAAGGGTAGGTAGAAGGTCAAGGTTACCTGCAAACCTGTAAACATTCCCCCCCAATCTTATAGGTGTGTTCTAAAAGGCAGGATCCTCAGATTCGGATCCCGGAATAAGAAGCAATAGCACATTCAGCCCGTAGGATACAATGCTATCGCCAATCAAAGAGATCATCATCTGATTCACCACAAAATAAAGGCCATCCTATGCAAGTTCCAAAGTGGGCCCTCGGGTGCGAATGGGTTTGCCACAGAATATGGTCTGCCACTGTCACCACTAAAGAGGGATGTTTCCATTAAGGTCCTCAATGATCGGTCACCAGATGCCCATAACCCTCAAAGTCATACCCTGAATGAGGAAAACCCTCAAAGCAAGATAATCCTAAGAAAGTCGCACTCTGGCTGTGGAACTCACAACTACTCCCGTGGCTAAATACCATGAGAGCCCTGTGACTGTCCACTCTAAGTCCTAAAGTACACTCGAGCCTGGGTAATGGGCTCATCTCACAGTAACAATCCCATCCCGCCAAAGGAAACCAGACAGTCCAGAATATATGATGCATGATATAAATAAAATGCAATAAAGGCGGTAAAGTAAAGCGATAAACCTGTAAATAAAAGCAGTAAAGCTAAACTAAAGCAAACACAAATCAAACACCCAATAACCAGAAACAAACAAGCGCTAGGAGAGACTCGCATCGGGGAGGGACCAGCAAGAGGTCAACTATCCCCAGCAGAGTCGCCAGCTGTCACTCCCGGGATTTTCATCCAGGTACAAACGCGAAAGTGGCGCAGAAAGAATGAAAGAAAGAGAGTCGCCAGCTAGGCATTTTTATCCCAAAGAAAGGGAAGGGTAATGCTGCACAAACTCGGGAGAAAGGAAAGAACGAGGTCTCGCGAACCAAAGAGAATGGGTAAGGGAGTCGGTTACGTGAAGGGAAGGTTATCGCACCCCTTCACATCCGTCGTACTCGACGGGATCCACGCTTGAAGTACTGCCCAAAGGGTGATAGAAAAGATGCGGGAAAAGGAATGGAAAGTGAACGAGAAACAAATGTAGGGAAAATAAAAGAAGTGCTCGAATGGGCCCTACCCCACTGCCTACGTATCTCATCGGGAATATGAGAATCAAAGCGACGTAGTTCCCCTGACTAAGGGAAAACTGTTTGTGTTTTTTAGGGAACGGCTAATGTTCTAGCTCAGGTGTTGCAGGCTCGCTGAATCGAGTGTGTTACCGTATTGCAAGAGAACAAGGAGAAGCACGCTCGTACGTTGAGGGTGAATGAGATGAGAAGAGAATTCCCAAGGGAAAGACGCTATTGTTTGTTTGAAGTGTTTTAGAAGTTTTTTATTTAAAGTGTTTTGCATAGGTAAGTGTACCTAAGTCTTTTTCAATGGAATGTGCATCTCATGCATCATTCCAAAATGAAATGATGATGAAGTACACTAGGCATGAGGAAGATCCTCAAACTTACTTCCAAAGTTAAAGGCTTAAGTACACTAGCCTATTCCCTTTATTAAATGTTTTTGTTGTTTTTAAATGAAGAAGTGTTTTTGAGTTTTGTTTGTGAAATCTCTTCATGTTAAAGACTTGTGCATCATGCTAGAAAACCTACAACACATTCCAAGATGGAATGTATGCAAGCCCCCCCATGGAATAAGGCTCATGGCACATGAAGATATTTCAACCTTTATTAAGTGTTTTGAAGTTATTTTGAGATGAGAGAAGAGAGACTCAAAAGAAACAAAGGTAAAGACTAAAGGGGACTAAGACTCAAACCCTAATGTTGTCATGCTTGGAGATCCTAATGGTTTAGTGTGGTTTAGAAACCCTAAGCTAAAAGAAGAGAGAAGAAGAGAGCAAGAGGTAATATAACTCACTTCTAAGATAGAAGATGAGTTATGAACCAAGAGGGAGAAGAAAGAAGTTGCACAAAGAAAGCATTGAAATGCTTTGCACAAACACAAAAGAGAAAGCATTAAAAGATGAGGGAAGAAGGTGTGTGTGGAAGCATATCCACACACTCAACTTACCATTAGCCCCTACAAGCAAAGGTTAGTTCAAGAATGGAATAAGAAAACATAATTGAAAAATGTAAGCAAATAAATCCTAGTGTTCTAAAGGAAGCTCTAGGAAGCTTCTAAAGAGCTAGACCTAAAAAGAATAGATCACTAAAGGGTGGTACTGGGCTAGGGCAGTAGAAAAGCCTATTTACATCCACCAATGGTCACAAAGGCTTACAATATCAATCTATGCCTAAACAATCTACCAAACATCAAGGAATGCGATGATATGCACTAAAGATGCGCCATGAACATTTAAGAGATGTAAAACATGCAATGATGCAATATGAAACACCACAACCTGTAGGAAACCACTTCATAAATTTCATTAAGTATCCAAGAATTATCATCCATAATATGAGAATAAAACTCAAGAAGAAGAAGAGGGAAGAAGTAGAACAATGTCACACAAGAATTCACAATGTTGTTTACTTACAAGACAAGTCACACATGAGAGTGAAATGCAATTATGAATGCAAATGAACATGGATAATTAGCATACATGTTATAAGATGACATGAGAATGCACAAATGAACAAGTTTGGTTCATACACAAGTCACATTAGAGATTAAGAAGAAGAGAACACAAGTTGAAGTTCATACAAAATGAAACATGCTTCAAATGTTCATGTAATTGTAATGCATATGATATGACATTTATGAGTCAATAAAAATAGATGAAATGGTTTATATACAGTAGAGGGATATATAACAATGAATGTGAATGGCATACCCATATGAGATACACACAAGCTATGTTGAAGAAGAACAAGTGATAGATGCACAATTAAGTATGAATGCAAGATGAACATCAATTGCAAAACATGTCAAAATGAAATATGGAAGACCTATAATTTGACATACATAACCTATAATATTCAAGAGATGACCTATAAAATGATCACACAAGTCCTAATGCCATGGCACAAGTGCCTCATAATCAAACACGATTTAGAAATCAAACAAAAGCACACAAAATATTACCTATAATCATCAACAAGGAAAAAAATAGAAATGAACTTGGAAAAATTATGGAATTAGGTCATAAAGTACCTAAGTCATAAGATAAAGACATGTCAAAAGGTCATGGCAAAATTCAAGAAGCAACTAATCCAAACAACTCATCAAAGTCACATTAGGTCAACAATGAATAATGCACAAAGGTATAGTTCAAACGCTATGAAAAAATGACTTTAAAAATACACAAAAATTATATGAGATGCCTTGATATGTGCAATATGATCATACCAAATTCCATTCAAAAATTCAGAAATAAACTAGTTCAATTAAAATGAAAATGAACCAAGTATCATGAAGAATGCACTTTAAAAGAAAAATAAAAGAAAATTATGAAAATATGAGCAAAAAGTATTAAAATCAAAATTAAAAATAATATAAAATTATTTAAATGTGTCAAGATGAGGTATGAATTTATTTGGAATTTTTAGAATGCATTTAGTATTTATAATAAAAGGAAATCAAAATAATATAAAAAAAAAAGAAATTAAAAATAGAATGAAAATATGCAGGGGTGCAGACATAGTAAAAGTCACGTTCAAAATGTGTTTGGGCTCAAACAGAGGTGTGTGAAAAGCAATTGAGGCCTGGGTCCAATAGGGCGTGTGGCATACAGAAATATGGTGGAACTCAGTCAACAGGTTGACTCAATCATGTGTGTTGGATTAAGTCATGATGATCAATCAAGTAAAGTATGCAAGATGAGTGGATCAGATTTAAAGCACACGATAGCAATCATGAGGCACACATACACAAGCATTCAGATCACAAAATCAATGCACGTGAGAGGCACATGGTCATTAATGTGTTGGCATGCTTATGGGCGTTGGATCAAACAAACTCAGACAGCTATGTTTTAAAGTCCAAAACCCTAACTGAGAACTCTCACCAGCCGGAGAAGGACCTCCGGTCATCTTCTCCGGCGGAGCACCACCACCTGCAACATTCAAACTCTCTAGAAATTTACACAATGCACGTCAAAATGATCATGAAGTTACGTAGAACATGGATCCATGCTTAAATTTTACAAACAAGGCACACACAAACAGATTCGAAGCCAAGAAGTTTTGCCCTAGATTCTGCAACTATGCATCAAACATGCCTATCAACTAGCCGGAGGTACCAGAGCTCCTATTGAGCTATAATCAACATGAAACAAGCTAAAAAATAATGAAATCATGCAAGAAAAGTTGAAGGAGTTCAAACCTAGATTGAAGCTTCTTGAGGATTGTTGAGAAAACCAGAGGTGTAGGCTTGTTCTTGAGCTTGAATGGAGCAAAATAAATGCTATGGAATGTTGATTTCTGAAGAGAACAAAGAAATTCAACCTTGAGAAAGTGCTACACTTGATCCTGATTCAATTTGTTCTTGATCCAAGAGCAACAATGATGAACAATAGATGAAGCTTGGAGTGAAAATGTGGAGAACTCGTGTGAAAAGAGAGAGAGAGAGAGAGAGAAAGTTCAGAGAGAAACTTGAGCTTTGAGGTGTGAGAGTGAAAAATGAAGTGTGTCCCTTGCAAATTCTGTTAGAGCTTTATTTATATGGCTGGTTAAAATGTTAACTACAAGAGTTAACAGTTAGAAATGTGGTTAAATGAGTTGAGTTTACTGGGTTCTAAGTTAACAGAATGAGCCAAGGTAGTTATGCCACGAGTTGGTGAGTTTTGCTATGGTGATGAGGGAGCATGTTGGTTTATGGTGGTGATTTTAGAATGAAGGGTGATAATGGTATCAGTGCAGCAACAAGACTTGTAGAACAAGTTTATCATTTTCCTCTTTGGTACATGGCTCTATGTATGAAGCATGTATGTCTAAGGTATGTTGGTCCAAAAGAAGCAAATGATGGTTGGTGTTTGAAGGCATGCGTGTGAACTGAAGTAAACCAAACAACAACAATACAAAACACCTCATTCTTGGCAGCACAAAACAATGGAAATGTGGAAGTTTGTAGATGAAATTCTCTCATGTCAATGGATGAAATGGTGAGCTTTTATGTGCAAATGAAAGAGGGAATGTCATAGAACAAGTTTGAGGTTTGGATCTAAGTGAATGGAAGCTTGGGACATGCTTGAAAATGACTTTGAAAATAAGTAATAGTGACTGACTCCATGGGCGCATCAACTTGCATGGTATGCATGGCTATGGGCTAGTGAATTTCAGTGTGAGATCACCAACTTTGAGCAACCATAATTTCCAATCCATTGATCAAATGAAAAAGTGATAAACATTAAAGTTGTAGAGGGCATGGAGATGAACAAGATTAGTGTTCAAAATTTTTCCATTTGAAGTCTTATTCATTGAGAAAATTGGCCTGACAGTTGGCACACCACCTGTTTGATGAAATTATGGCCTGGAGGCCTGAATTTGCCTTGCCATGACTTGGAATTTGCCTTGATTTTGCTCTACTTTGATTGATCATAACTCCCTCAATTTTGATCCAATGGAAGAGTTCTTGGTATGGATTTGAAACTTAAGATGTGGTCTTTAATTGGATCAACTTGGCCTGAAGTTTGAAGCTTTTATCATGGAGAAAGAATGCCTTGAAGTGTAGTGCAAAATGGTCAAAAACCTTCCATTTTTAGAAACCTTAAGTTTCTATTTTGGGCAGTTTTGTGATTTCTTGATTTTTCCATGAACCTTCATCATTTCTTGATCAAATCTCGTCCAATGAACATATGTGACTTGAATTTCATGAATTTGACCTTAAAAAGTTAGGAGTTGACTTTTTCCTTGGCACAGTTGACTTTTCCCCAAATTTCTTGATTCTCAAGCAACTGATCAATTGCACCTCTTCTAAAATGAACCAATGGGAAATCTTCCATCCTTAGATACTTGACATCATGTAGAAAACATTGAGATCAAGTTTGAACCAAAATTTCATCAGGAGACTGCTTGAATCCAAAATCCTAATTTTGACTGCTTTTGATAGGAGATGATGAACTGTCCAATCTCTCTGATGAATTCCCATCTTCCAATGACTTGTGGGATCAAATGGGATGACATATGATGTAAGAGACCTTTGAGGCTTGTTTGAAGACCCTTGGCTCTTATTCTCTTGCTCTGGATGGACCCATATCTGAAATCAACTGATCACATGCCCTATGATGAACCAATGTTGAATGTTTTATTTTTCTATGACTTGAATGTAATGCAATGCAATGAAAGCACATGCTAAATGATATTAAATATGAGAGGGAAATTTTTGGGGTATTACAGCTGCCCCTATTCAATCACTGTAGACCTGAATGGATGATAGCGATTGCTTTCAGACTTTCAAGGTATGGAGGGATTGAATACCGAAAATAACCAGAAAATTTGCACTCTATGGAGAAGAAGAAAAGGGATATAAACCCAACCAAATGAACTCTGCTTGGATAAAACTTTGATGGGAAGAATAGCACTGGAGAGATGTCCTTTGAACTCTGATGTAGAAGTCATTGTAGAGAGGTTTTTCTTTTCCGATATTGCCGTTACTTTTGGTTTCCATTCTCTAGTCAATGATCTTAGAATTTTGAGATTTAATTCATCATTTGAGAATGTTTTACCAAGTGCCATTAATTGGTTAGTTAAATGAACAAATCTCTTCTGTAATGCAACAATGGATTCTCTGGGCTGCATTCGGTACATTTCATATTCTTGACTTAAAGTGTTTAGTCTGGATCTTTTTACTTCAGTCGTACCTTCATGTGTTTCTACCAACGTATCCCATATTTCTTTAGCCGATTTACATTGACAAACACGAAAGAACTCATCCATACTTAATGCACTCTGAAGAATATTGACAGCTTTCTTTTCATTCAAGATTCTTTTCTTATCATCTTCATCATATGTATTTTTTAACTTTGGAGTACCAACACCATTGACCACATTTATCGGATTATGCGGGCCATTCTCAATAGCTTCCCATATACCTTCTCCTTGTGCTTCAAGATGTGCTCTCATACGAATCTTCCAAAAATCAAAATACTCTCCAGAGAAAAGTGGGGGCTTGTTACTACTTCCACCGTCTTTGAAAACCGGGTTTGAACTTGCGGAATCCATACTGGATCTTTAGGAACAGGTTACCTAAGACCTGCTCTGATGCCAATTGTAAGTTATATGTGTGCCTAAGAGGGGGTGAATTAGGCTCTTAGACAATTATCTGGATTTTTGACGGTTTTTGAATTTTACTTTCCTAAAAGTTTCTAAGTGAGGAAAGCGGTAAATGCGGAAAGTAAAGAACACCAAGACGTATAGTGGTTCCCCTCACAGGTCGAGAGTACTCCACTCTCCTTTCAACATGAAAGAGAGTTTACTATAGTTTTGGACAAGACAAGACTTTTCCTAGTCTTTCTATACAAGTCACTAACTATGAACCACCAAGAACACCCTCTTGGATTTTACAAGTTTAAAATCCAACCAAGAATAACTCTTACAATGGACCTCTTGTATCCACAATCCGGATAACAAGGATTCTAACACACCCTATAAGAGAAACAATCCTTCCCTTATAGTCAACACCTAAAACCAAACAATTGTTGGAACTTTAGGATTTTACAATAGTTCTGAATTTTTGAGTGAGTAGTTGAAACTTTGATTCTTTAATATAACAATCACAAGATCAGTCTTCTCTTTCAACAACAATTATTCACAAACAATAAAGTGTTTAGATTGCTCAAGTACTTTCCGGTTAGATGATATGAAAGTGTGAAGAAAAGTTCTTGAGTGAAAGCTTAATAAACTTGAAGTGTGAATATGTGAGAATTTAAAAGTTTGATTGAAAGAGGTGAAGAAAATATTTGAAATATCATGTATTTATATGCACATAACACCCTTAGGAAACATGGTAAAAACTGTAAAAAAATTCATGAACAAATGCCATTGCAAAATGAAAAGGTTCCATGAAGAGAGGCATGAAGAGGTGTTATGAAAAAAGATGAATTTTCAATTCTGTTCAGGTGCAAATCGATTGCACCTATGTGCAAATTGATTGCACTATGCTTAACGTAACAAAATTTCAAAAAAAACAACAGCATGCAATCGATTGAACCAAAGTGCAAATCGATTGCACAGTGAAAAAGTGTGAAAAATTCAGCAAACAACAAGTGCAAATCGATTGTACCTCCATGCAAATCGATTTGCATTAGTGAAAAAGTGAAAAATGTTTATTCTAAACAAGTCATGATCATTAAAGAAGTATGCAATGATGTTTGTTTGATTGAGCATCTAATACTTTAGTATTTAATTAGAATTGTCATTATACCTTCATGAAATGTGAATTTCTTGAACACTAAGTCTTGAAATATTTGAAATTCTTTAAGTAGCTTGACTTGTTTCATCCAAATTCCTTTTTGTATATGCATAACATCTTGAATAATGTTGTCTTCATCAAAACCATTGAGAAGCTTTCCTTCACAGGGTGCCCAATATTTTTCCATGTTTGTTGAATTTTAGGTCCAGGCAGCCTCTGCTTCATTCCAAAAACTCTTCTAAATCCCCGGAACTTCCATTTTCTTTGCACGAGTCCTTTGGGCTTTTCCACTCAGACCTGAAACCATTGAAAACTACCAAACCAAAGCATAAAATGCAACATAATTTAAATAGAACAACAAATCATAAAATGCGAGAATAAAATACGACAAGTAAAATTGAATTGAAAAACAATGAAAAGACAAACAAAGTGCTACCGATTTCGCGGATTCATGCCGAATAATTGACGAAAACTAGTAGAAATGGTGACCGATCACAACCCTAAATTTATCTCATTGCTTGTCCTTAAGTAATGCTCGAGACGGTAGAAAGGTCACCCCCGAATTAATCAAAATTTTCTTACCACAACACCGCTGAGATCTTTCGCGACTATCTTTCCACTTTTCTTTCAACATCTAAGTACCTCTTTACCTGTCAGATTTTCACACTCTCACCAAATCTCTCGGGTTACAGTGTTTACACTCAATAATCATAGCATGCAAAGTCAACTCATAAGCTTGAACAACATCTATTTTCATCTCACACGCACACAACACACACTTTTTGAGGGCTTTTATGGTTGTAACGGGGCTTAGGGACAAGGTGGGATAAACAAACAAAACGGAAAAATGATTGGTTTTTAGCTCAGACTCAGTGTTGTCATTCTAATCACTATGGTATTTGTTCTGTTTCACAATCATGGGTATTGGACACCATTTTACTAGGATTCTTTAGTTTACACTCAATTGTTTCTTTGAGCTTACTTTTTGACTTCTTCAACTAAATCCTCCTCTAGGTAAGTGCTTTATTCTACTTCTTTTTTTTTCTTTTTCAAAACTTTTTTTCTTTTTTTTTTCTTTTTGCACTTACCTAGTTCTTAAAGGTATCCCAACCCCAAACTTAGAATTTTTCACAGATCAAAAATCAACAACACTTATCTGAGCAGGGTGAGGGAGTGTTTGGGCTCATGGTTTAATTATGCGGTTAATAAACAAGCAAAAGGAAAAAGGCTCGAGGGGGTTAATGAAGGATAACATAAAAGGGTAGGCTGGAAAGACTCAGGGTTAAAAACAAACAAGTGCCTCAGTGTGTATATGTGTGCATTGAAATTCCAACAGACGAGTATGCAAACTAAGAGTGACAGAGACATACCTGACGAACTCTCATGATGATAAAGTGTTTAGCTTTTTATGATCCTCACCATGTTTGGCATACTGACAACTTCCAAGGTACCTCTAGTGTAATGTCGCTTCATTTCCGTCTCAGGTGTACAGTACTCCCTTATCAGTCCAGTGTTGGAAAGTCGCGTCCAATCATCCACCTCAGCAGTACCAACTTTTGGGAGTTTCCTGAAGAGCAAGTATGGGTTGTACCTTTTCATCCACTAACTATAAGTCTCCTCATTCATCCGACACGAATACCTTCAATCTGTAACACACGCAAACAAAACACACAAACCAAAATACAAATAAACGGAACAAAATGAAATAACTGAGAATAAAAATACTGAAAGCAATAAAACCCCCCACACTTGGAGTAAACATTGACCTCAATGTTTTAGAACAAGCTAGAGAGGGGAACTCACAGAGCCTCACTACGGAGGGACAAAGTTATAAAAACTGAGCGCCTACCAAACACGGGCCGTGTCAGGATTCTGTCCTCAATCCACGAAAGAAAAAAAAAAGAAGGAAAAAAAAAGGAAAATTTTTTTTTCGCTACAGTAGGGCTGACACGGGCCGTGTCAGCCTACTGAAATATTTTTTTATATTTTTTTGCTACAGTAGGGCTGACACGGGCCGTGTCAGCCTACTGAATTTTTTTTCGTTACAGTAGGGCTGACACGGGCCGTGTCAGCTGATACGGGCGGCCGTGTCAGGCCCCCGTTTTTCATATTTTTGCCGTATTTCCTACGTTTTCTTCATTTTCTCTCTCTTTGTTTCCTCCGCTCTACTAGTGCAGCATCTGTGAGTACCTAACAAAACAAAATAGACAAACAAACAAAATCAAAACAATTAGCAATAAAACGCGTGGGTTGCCTCCCACGAAGCGCTTCGTTTAACGTCGCATGGCTCGACGGGTTACTCCCCAATGCTATGGAGGATGCTTCAGCTTATGCTTTTTGTCGCTTGACCTTTCCGCAACAGAGCTCCTGTCATGTTCAGCAATACGAACTACTTCTTGCCTCAAGTCAACTCCAAGTTCCTTATCCTTCCTTCTATGTTTCTTTTTCTTTCTTTTCTTGCTTTCACAAATGGATTTTACAGTGTTGACATGTGCACTACATGCCCGAGAGACTTCATCCTTAGATATGATGCCAGAGACTTTTTCAAGATGGGGTTTCATACTTATGCCTTTTTTCACCATTTTTATCATTCCAAGTGAAGCTTGCTTACCTTTACCTTCATTTCGCTTCTTGATATCCAACACTTTTAAAGTGATTTCCTCATCAAAAGATTTAAAAGTCACCGTGCCTTTTTCAATATCGAAATTGCATCGACTAGTGAGCAGGAAAGGTTGACCGAGGATGATAGGGATTTCTTCATCTTCTGGAATATCCATGATCTCAAAGTCAACTGGAAAGACAAATTCACCGACCGTCACCAACACATCTTCAGTTAGCCCATAAGATCTCTCAGTTTTGTGGTTTGCAAATTTTAAATTCGTTCCCGCATCGCTCACCCTTCCGATTCCCAATTTTTTATAAATAGATAATGGCATGAGACTAACACTAGCACCTGAATCAATCAGAACTTTTTTGAAATTTCTGTCTTTTATAGTGCATGGTATTGCAATAGATCCAGGATCCTTCTGCTTGGCGGGGATTCTCCTATTTTGTGGTACTTCACTGCACTTCTCAATTAGACTCTTTACCTCCTCTCCGCTAGGTTTCTTTTTTCCAATGACCTCCTTCATGAATTTCTTGTATAGAGGCATTTGTTCAAGTGCTTCAAAGAAGGGCATATTAATCTCTAACTTTTTGAACAATGAGCTGAATTTCTCAAAGTCTTTTTCTTGTGTCTCCTTCTTTGTCACTCTTGAGGGGTACGGTAACTTGATCTTAGGTTTAACCGCTTCTTTTATTTTCTTTTCTGTTGGCCTGGCTTCTTCTTCTGCAACTTCCTGGCTTTTTGCGGTAACAACATTGATATTCTCATGATTCTTTGGATTGGGGATTGTGGCGCTTGGGAGGGCGCCTGGTGTCTGAGAACTTGCTAATTGTTGTGCTATCTGGCTCATCTGAACTTCAAGATTTTTAATGGAAGCACTTGTGTTCCTCAGATTACTTCTTGTCTCTTCTTGAAATTGGAAGCTTTGAGCGGCCATCTTCTCAATGGCAATCTCCCATTGTGCTTTTTGGGGAGCTTGTTGCTGTTGTGGGTATTGTTGTTGATTCTGATCTTTCCAGGAGAAGTTAGGATGATTCTTCCACCATGGATTATAAGTTTGAGCGTAGGGATTATTCTGCCTCAGGAATTTTATCTCTTCAATTTGTTGCGGAGTCGCAACACAATGTGCAGTGTAATGGGGTCCACTACAGATCTCACAACTCATGGGTTGACCAGTTTGAACTTGTGCCACACTTTGAGTACCCACTTTCATAGCCTTTAACCTTCTTTCAACTTCCGCAGCAATCTGATCTTCCATCTTCACAACCTGATTATTCAACTTCAAATCAATCACACCCTCAGATTTATTCACACTTCGATCATGTAGCTCCAAATGTTCGTTGGCTGCAATAGCTTCAATAATTTTCTTGATACCAGTCACGATGGTGAAGTTGGATGATCCACCAGCAGCTGTATCAATAAGTTGCTTAGTTTTCATTTGGAGGCCATTAACGAACACCTGCATCTGCTCAGTTTGATCCATGTTGTGAGTCGGACAGGCAACCAAAACCTTCTTGAACCTCTTGTATGCGTCTCCGAGAGATTCTCCGTCTTTCTGTTTAAAGTTCACAATATCATATCTTTTTCGGATATAAACAGAGGCCGGAACATACTCATTCAAAAATGCCTTCTCCATCTCTTCCCAAGTGGTAATACTCCCAGCAGGTAACTAGTAGAACCACTTTTCAGCCTCTTCCGCCAGAGTGAAAGGAAATATTCTTAACTTCTTTGCTTCCTCCGTGTGCCCCTCAATCTTGAGAGTGGTTCTCATAGTAAGAAATCTTTGCATATGTTTGTTGGCATCTTCATTAACCTTTCTAGTGAAAGGTCTCCTCTCAAGTTGAGTGATAGTGCTAGGATGCAGCTGGAAATTCGGCACATTCACTGGTTGGTTCACAATGGTCAACCTACCAGCCGGTGCATTTGCCCCACCGTAATTGCCCAGAAGTCTCCCCGCTGGTTGATTTCCAGCCATGGTCACTGTATCTTTGTCTGACTCTAAACTTGAGTTTGAGTACTTCGACGGTTCAGCTTCAGACGCTGCAAGTTTTGCTTGCCTACGCCTCTCGTGTAGCGTTCTTTCAATTTCTGCATCAAAAAGAAAATTTGCTGAGGATTCTCCTCGCATAATAATGTTAGACGCAGATTAGTAGCAACAGTAATAATCCAAAAGTTATAAAAAAATGAAAATAAAAATAACAGAAAAATAAAATTAAAAATTTTAGTCACATAGTGACAAAATTCCAATTGAACTAACAAAGTACTTAAAATTTGGCAGTCCCCGGAAACGGCGCCAAAAACTTGATCGAAAAAATAGCAAGTGTACTATTTTAACGATGTAGTAATAAGTGGGGTTATCCTGCGTGCAATTGTAAGTACAAATGTTATTTCAATTAAACAAAAATTGACTTTGGGGTTTTGTTTGGTTTGGAAATCGTTATAATGACAATATAAAATAAGCAGAACAATAAAAAGTGCTTTTAACGAATATGATGAAATATGCTAGGGAAGGTGTATAAATTGCTCAGTAAGAACTCGAAATTATCATCAGAGAGACATGCCTCAAACCTTAATTTTACCAACCCTTAAATATTTTTCTTAAATTCCTTTAAACGAAAAACCTTTGATATTCTCCCTTGACCCTAATTCCTTAGCAATCAAGAAAGAACATCAAGCAATAGTTCTGACAAAGTTTTTTAGTCACTACGGGATATCCCCATTCCTAGGCAATATCTACCGTAACGTTATTATGCAAAATCAATAGATTGGTTTTTCAGGCCAAATCCCTAATCGTAAATCGTTCCCAATTTAACCGATCGATAAATGTTAAATAATTTGCATAACAAAAGATTAAGGCAAGAAAACATAATCTCATCAAATAATTCAACAAAGGTTCATTACATCACAATTCATGGACACCCCCTAGCATTGGGAGGTTTAGCCTCTCATAATATTCAAAATAAAAACAACAATAAGATTAAAGAAAGACATTACAAATTGATCGGAGTAAATTAATTCTTCAATCGCTTCCGCTCATGAACAATCCCCTTCTCCCAATCTCCTTGATCGCATCCAACTATCGTAAATTTTTCGTAAAGTCAAAAGTTCTTTCTAGCTTATCAAAAACAAGTCTAAATAGCCCCAATTCACCCAGATCGATTGGAAATACTCAAAGTGCCCCCACAACTTAATATAGGGAGAAAATATGGAAAAATTCATAAAATCAGCATCAAAGCTGACACGGGCCGTGTCAGCTTGCTGGATTTTATAACCGAAATTGTTTCGATCATAACTTTTGATTCGTAAGTCTGTTTTGGTCCCAGTTCGAAGCGTCGAAAAGCTAATGAAGAGAACTACCACATAGTACAGACAAGGAACTTGGTTGCCCAATATTTTTCCATGTTTTCTGAATTTTAGGTCCAGGCATCCTCTGCTTTATTCCAAAAACTCTTCTAAATCCTCGGAACTTCCATTTTCTTCGCACGAGTCCTTTGGGCTTTTCCACTCAGACCTGAAACCATTGAAAACTACCAAACCAAAGCATAAAATACAACATAATTGAAATAAAACAACAAATCATAAAATGCAAGAATAAATTGCGACAAGTAAAATTGAATTGAAAAACAATGAAAAGACAAACAAAGTGCTACCGATTTCGCGGATTCATGCCGAAAACTAGAAGAAATGGTGACCGATCACCAGGCTCAACTCATGAACCAAATCAGGGATTTAAATAGGCTAACCATGACCCTAGTTGATATTTTAAACTGGGATGATCTCGAACTGAAGCAAGCTTTTACATGGACTGAGCTTACAAACCAAACCGGGGTTTTAACTAGGAAAATCGAAAACCATATTGAGATTTTAAATCAGGCTAATCTCGAACCAAAACGAAGACTTAAGAACCTAAATCTCCAAACAAAGCTTTTAATGGGTTTATCTTTTGAACCCAAACAAACAATCCCTTAAGGATAAATTATTCAATCAAGAGAGTAAAACACTCCTTGATGAATTTACAATAATCCCCTTTTTAGAATACAAACTTTCTCATCAAACACAAGGACTTTCACGAAGCACTACGGCTGAAATAAAGTGAGAGAAAGTAGAAAATATTTTTAAAGAGATAAGGAGTGAGGAGTGAGATATGAGGCTCACGTTTTTGGATGTGAAATTGTATAGAGACATGCCTCTATTTTAAGGCTTGAGGTTGGCACAATAAATGAAAGATGCATGTGCCAAACTTAATGTGTCAATCGATTGGCTTCTTGTACCAATCGATTGGAAGCCCAAAATTAATTGATTACAAATGCACAAAAAGGAAAGAATGGATACAAAGATGTTTCCCTTCATTAAGATGTTTTCTTAATCGTTTATAGACGTTGTTTGCACTAACCCAATCGATTGGGTATAAATTCCAATTGATTGGACAATTCAAAAAGTTTTCCAAAACTATTATGAGTTCTAACAATTCCTGATTTAACTAGGATGACTCTAAAACATTTTAGGGATGTCTTCTTTAATAAATAGATTCTTAAAACTTGTTTTAGTGTGTGTGTGTGTGTGTGTGTGTGCGCGTGTGCGTGCATGTGTGTGTGTGTATACGTGTGTGTGTGATTTAGTTGTATAACTTTACGAAAAAACCTTGTGTTTTTACAAAACACAGTTCACTCAGACGCGATTGGGGAAGCTTTTACTTTCACACTTTATAGCTTCAAGACTTGCCAAATAAGTCATTAATATAGACATTTGCTTAAATCTTATTTGGGATGGGGCTTGAAATATTTAGGTCAAGTGCCATTGTCAGAAGATGTTTGCAGTGATCACCAAACCCTAATTTCTCTACTTGTATCTTTAACCGCTCGTCATAATTTATTGACTCAAGAATTGCATGTTTAAGTTGTCATCAAAATTTCTTTTAATTTATCATTATCAAAAGCATATTATTAAAGGCGGAATGTGATAGTTATCTTTAACTTTGGTCACTTCTCTAAATAACCTGTAAAACTTTTCATATTCTCCCCCATTTTTTATAATGACAATGCATCTCTCAGGGAAGTGGTAAAAGAAACAAACAAATATATCTTTGGAGTTTAAAATGCCCCTCAATTAAGTAGAAAGCGTACTATCCTCCCCCTGAGAGATACTTCTCACCTTTATCAAAATAAAAAAAAGGAGGGTAAATGATGCATTACAAGAATTTAAATACGCAAACATTTGCATGATAGCAAAAAAGACATCACACCTTATTAATTCAAATTATACTAGAATTGAAAAAGAGAAAGTAAGAAATTTCAGGAATTGAATATAATGTGAAAAACAAGAAAGCAAACAAACTTAGAAACTAAGACACATATGTGAGACTACTCGTTTCCATAAGTATAATCATTCTTTGAAACAATCTGCTTGATATCTGCCACATTTTTGGCTAAATTCTGACATATCTCCATGATATTTTTTATTCATGTGTCTTTTGATTCTTCTAAGTCCTCCATTATGTTTATTGTGTCTTCCTTTAATTCTCCATGCTTGATGCGAATTTTCATATTCCTAAGGGATGAGCAGTTGATTCTATTGTTGGGTGACTCTATTGCTTCTCGTATGGTATTGATGTTGAAGACGCCAAAGATTTTGGTGATTATTGCTCCATATGGAAGTCTTGTTGACTAATTTTCTTTAGAGGTGATCATATGGAGAAATATTCCTTCAATCCAGTTGGTTGGAACTTTTCGATTAAGAGAAAAAGAGGGACGACATCATCTTCGATAACATAGTTGAGGTTGACATTTCTTGGAAGGAGTATTCTTGTTAAATGATAGTGGATTACACGGACTTTTGGTTTCAAGAAGATTGATTTGATAGGAAATCTTATTTTCTCCATGGGGTTCACGATAAGCGAGTTTAAAGTAATGGAGCGCTTGAAATTCTTATACCCTAGTGGTGCTTCTTATGTGTAGGATATTTCGTGGAAAGGTAACTCAAACATTCTACCAAAATGATCTTTGCGAATGTCTATTTTGACTCATTTTTATGGATGATCTCAGGAATGTTCCAACAAATGACAAATTTTAATAAAATTCCCTCACAATATTTAGAAAGATTCTATTGGGAACCTTTGTGAAGAACTCTTTTAGTGAGATTTCACAAATCTGAATATACAGTTTGTAACTCTTCATGAAGCTTTCCTCTATGAACCATGGTTGGATCATTTTTCAGTGGATCATTATTTTCCTATATCTAGTTCTCTCAATTTTCCCAACAATGAAAACATTTCTTGCTAGGCTATTTCTAGATTT
The DNA here is from genome assembly GCA_022829125.1 of Lathyrus tuberosus. Classification (NCBI taxonomy): domain Eukaryota; kingdom Viridiplantae; phylum Streptophyta; class Magnoliopsida; order Fabales; family Fabaceae; genus Lathyrus; species Lathyrus tuberosus. The sequence continues at coordinate 9,005,315 of JALAZF010000103.1, forward strand.
GTTGCCTTTTTATGAAACCATGATGATACTTATGACCACATAGAAAGAACTCACAAGAAAATAAGAGCAGAGAAGAAATTATGTGATGCAAGAAAATGAAGGAAGGTTAACTATTTATAGCATAACATATAATGAATTTGAGCGTATAAACATTGCCAACAATCAATGTAAATTATGCATAAGCAAAATCATCACAAAAGTGGCTGCCGAATCGATTTGGTTATGGCTTAAATCATTTGGGTGATTAGTTCTCCCAGGATATTGATCAATTTTCAAAAATGTGAAGATATAATTTACTTGGAGGCTAAGTTTCAACCAAGTTGGATTTGAAAATGAGCGTGCAATGGTCATCTAATCGATTGGCTCAAGGCTCCAATCGATTGGGCTTGTGTGAATTTGCCTCCTTGGAGCTTTTTAGGTCGTGTGGTGGATTTACTTTGGCACTTATTTTAAACAACTGCTTATAATTTTGTTTTGTTACCTCATGATCATCTTCCTCGTAAGATACTTTCAAGCAGACTTCATCTTCTTAGTTAGAAGAGTATTCTTTTATGGTTCTTCCTGAGGTTGACTCTTCTTCATTTGTAGAGGCTTCATTTTCAGAGGCTTCATTTTCTCTTCTTTCGAATATTTCACTAGTCAATTCTTATTCTTCACATCCTCTAAAAAATGAAGTTCCTTCATTTGACTTTGAACTCTCTGAATATCGTTTAACTACTATGTATGTTCTTTTGAAGGAAACCATGGGAGTTGTTTGATGAAGTTGTTGAGGAATCTTCAGTTTTCGAGCTTATGCCTTCATCTTTAAGTAATTGAACTAGCTCATTCAAATTTTCTATGATTTCATCCTTCTTTTATTTTTCCTAAAATTCATAAACACATTAATCTCTTGATTTAATGATTGGATCAAATTTATAATTTATAACTCTTAGAAAATTGTTTTGAAACTTCTTGGTTTTGAAATTGATTTCGAATTTTTCTTTTCCTCTATGGTCAAAAGGAAATTGGGTTCATCTACTACTTATCCATCTATTTGGTGAGTATGGATAAAAAATTCAATTGATTAGAGTTTACCACAATTCAATATCAATACTTTGAATAAAAAAAATTAATCTAGCTTTCCATAGTTCAAACTTAACACCATTGAATGATGGAGATATGTTTAGGAAAGATCTCTTGTTAGAAGAGGTGTTAGAAGTCATATTCCTCCTAATATGATCATTTTTGAATAGTAGTTAGGCTTTGATGCCACTTGTTAAACATGTGACTCCACACAGAAGAGAGGGGGAGAGGGTGAATTGTGGGTTTCAGAAAATGACTGTTTGAAAACGTTTTGTTATTATTTCATAGTTTAAAACCATTTGTTATTTTTTTAGTATAGCATCGGAAAGTAAATATGCGGAAAATAAATAGTTAAGGGTAAGAGAAATGACTCCAGGAATTATAGAGGTTCGTTCGAAACGAAATGACTTAATCCTCTCCCTAAGATTTAATCTTGAGAATATGTTTACAATGATCACCAAACCCTAACTCGTCTACTTGCATCTTTAACCATTTGTCATACTTGATTGGCTCAAGGATTTCATCTTCAAGTTGTCATCTAAGGATCTTTTAAGTTGGGATCATCAAAAGCAAATTATCAAAGGAAAACCATGATAATCATCTTTAACTTTGATCACTTCTCTAAATAACCTATAAAACATGGTTCCACAATGGGGACCCTGTCCATCCTAAATGCCGAATCAATTATAAAAGTTGTTGATATCACAGTCGGTGACCCTTTGAATTTTCCAGTTCTTCCTGTAGGTTTAGAAAAAAGGATATGTAGTTCCTTTGACAATTGCTCAGTTCCACTTTATGAATGCTTGTTCACTAGGATAGGAATGTAACTCCCTTTCTCTGAATTCGAGGTGGTAGTCCTGAAGAACTTGAAGGTTTCACTTTCCCAACTTCATCTTGGGGCTTAGGCTTACATAAAGGCATTCTAGTTTTATGTTGAGCATAAGTCTTGGAAGCCTCTGTATACCTCAAAAATTATATGGTCGACCGAGGTATGGAGTTGGAATTCCTAACTTAGCCAAGATATCTATTTTCAATGTTGGTTGAGAAGGCCATGTAGAAGCCTTAGACCGGCACACATAGGCCAACCCCTGATGTTGGACGGTCGTGTTCCTTAAAAGTTAAAAGGAAGACTAAGGGTTGGAAACTGTTACATAATAATTAATAAATCGGTTGCATATCACTAATGGCCATAAATGGTTACAGGTACTGATTAAGTCTGTTACAAATATTTAACTAAGCAGTTATGTTTATTATGGCCATAAATCCTATTTATCATGACTATTATAAGGAAGAGGGGGTGGGAAATATAACAAGGTCTTGAGACCAACAAACCAATGGGGGTCAACACGATGAATAAAAGAGAAAAAAGAGAAACTGTGGTATTTTGGATCAAACTCTAATGTCGACTAGGGTAGCTTCATGGTTCGACATAAGGTTTAGTATGAAGTCAAAGTCTGTTCACATACTGATCTTGTATGTTGTAGTCAAAGTATGCTTAAGCATATAATAGTCGAAATGCTAGGATTGTTAGCATGTCGAATTGGGCCTTTCCTGTAAGCCCAATTGTTAAGTTAGCTTGTAATATAAGTTAGCTTAGTAGTCTATAAATAGACTAGCTCTCTTAGGTTGTTGAGAGAGATTAATTATTGGTATTCACTTGTAATCTTTGAACCCTTATTGAGAAAGTGAATAGTAAAATAGATTTAACCAATTCTCTATTCTTCTTCCTTATTCTCTTTTCCTTTATGAAACCTAATAGGGTTTCTTGTGTTTTTACAAGAAACTCAATCTTTTTCTCATAAATTTGTTCTGTTATTGACGACATCAATTCACAACACACTGGTGCGGTGAGCATGGAGGAGAAGATGTCGTCAACAAAGTATAAGATTGAGAAATTCACATGTGTGAATGATTTTGGTTTGTGGCACTTGAAGATTCAAGCCCTTCTTGTTCAACAAGGTTTGTTAGAAGCTTTGAAAGGATCGGAGAAGATGGATGTTGCCCTTAAGGAGAAAGAGAAGACAACAATGGTCAAAAAAGGCCACAGTGACATTGTATCGAGCCTTGGATATAAGGTTCTTCGACAGGTTTCAAAGGAGAAAACTGCAGCGGGTGTATGGACAAAACTTGAAGGTTTGTACATAACAAAATCGTTGGTTAATCGTCTCTACCTGAAGCAAGCTTTGTATTCATTCAAGATGAGTGAAGAAAAAGCCTTGTCTGAGCAGCTGGATATGTTCAACAAGTTAATTCTTGATCTTGAAAATATCGAGGTCAAGATTGATGATGAAGATCAAGCGTTATTGTTGCTGTGCTCATTACCTAAGTCTCGTGCTCACTGCAAAGAAACTCTCTTGTATGAAAGAGAGTCGTTGACCTTTGAAGATGTTCAATCTACTTTGTACTCTAAAGAATTGAACGAACGAAAAGAGCACAAGCCATCTTCTGCTGGTGAAGGTTTCTCCGTTAAGGGGAAAGTCTTGAAGAAAGATGGTAGGTTTAAGAAGAAGAGTAAAGTTCTACATAATTCTTATGGTGGTAATACTCCTACTATTAGGTGTTATTATTGTAAGAAGGAGGGTCATACAAGAAACGTATGCCCTGATTAACTCAACAATCATGGTGGAAAGGATAATGGTAATGCTGCCATTGTGCAAGATTATTTTGAATCATCTAATGTACTAGTGGTTTCAAGCAGTGACTCTAGCAAGAAGGGGATTATATATTCAGTGTGTACTTGGCACATGACTCCAAATAAAGACGTGTTTAAGGAATTGTGTGATCAAGATGGTGGATCAATGTTGTTGGGAAACAAAAAAGCTTTCAAAATTATAGGTATTGGATCTGTAAGATTCAAGCTCCACGATGAGTCAATAGGCTATTGAGTGATGTTAGGTTTGTACCTGATCTTAAGAGGAATTTGATTTCTCTTTGTGAATTCGACAAGAAAGGATATGTTTTCAAAGGAGAGTAAAGCATCCTAAGGGTAATAAGGGGTTGAAGGAATTCTTGAGAGGCATGAATAAACAAGGCTTGTATACCATTGAGGCTGAGGTTGTAAGTGGTTCAGCAGACGTGGCATCCACGAAACCCGTGTCAAAGATTGAGCTATGGTACAAGAGACTTTACCATGTTAGTGAAAGAGGCCTGGTCGAATTGTCGAAACAAAATCTGCTGGGTGGTGACAAGGTCAAAAAATTGGAGTTTTGTGAACCTTGTGTATTTGGTAAATCCTGTAGAATGAATTTTAACCAAGGTGAACAAAGAACACATGGATCCCTTGATTACATTAATGCTGATCTTTGGGGGCCTGCAAGGAATCCTTCACACTCGGGTGTAAAGTGATTTCTATCCATAGTTGATGATTACTCTAGAAAGTTATGGGTATTCATCTAGAAGACTAAGGATGAAAATTGATTATAGGGTGGTGGATGAACTAAATCAAACCCCGTCAAAAGTATCCATTATATCCTTGCTATTGAGCTTTGAGGCACCTGAGAGGTGCTGATGAAAATCGTGAATGAAACCCATGTCACAAAAGATATAATTATGGATCAGTTTGATGGAATGGTTGCTAATATCACTGTTAGTAGTTGCTTAGGATTTAGTAATGAAGAGTTACCAACAGAGAGGCAAGCCCATAACAAGGCTTTGCATATATCAATGAAGTTCCTTGATAGCATTTTCTCTCGATTTCTGGTAGACACTGGCTAATCTCTGAATGTTTTGCCTAAGTAAAACCTCATGAAGTTGATTGTTGAAGGAGTCCTCGTGAATCCAAGCGCGCTAGTGGTAAAGGCGTTTGATGGGTCTAGAAGATCGGTAATCGGGGAAGTCGATCTGCCTATCCTAATTCACCCTCATACCTTTATGATCACCTTTTAGGTGATGGACATTAACCTGACCTATAAATGTCTGTTGGGGAAACCTTGGATCCACGCTGCAGGTGTTGTCACCTTAACACTTCACAAGAAACTCAAATACATGGTTGATAACAAGTTGATAATCATCTCTCGTGAGGAAGATATCCTAGTCAACTAATTATCATCATTCAGATACATTGAAGCAGATGGGGAAACCTTGGAAACTTCTTTCCAAGCTCTAAAGGTAGCAAGTGTTATTGCTGTGAGCCAGAAATACAATACCAAAAAGCCAGAGTTACCAATATATTCATAGAAAAATTTAAAGGCTATGACAGATAGAGGAAGCCACAAAGGATGAGAACAATTGCTAAACGTGCCTAAGAAGGGAGACCAGTTTGGATTGGGATACCAACCATCTTTCAGAAAATAGGAAGTCATAGCTCCGAATGTTGATAAAGGACAAATTTGTATCATTCAAGAGACCTTTTAAAGTGCGAGATTCAGTCATGAGGATCAGGTGTCCATGGTCAAAGATGAGATCAACAATGAAGAAATATCCAACTTGGTGTATCCTTGCTCTCCAGATGCAACCTTAATAACTCGAAAGCTGTCAAGATCCTGGAGATCGTTTATTTTTCAACGTAATTTACCACATTTTCAAATCCTTTTGCTCTGCCCATGGCATTAGGATATCTTGTAGGCCAACCTTTATTTTAATGAATGGATTATCATAAATAAAAATGCATTTTGTGTTCAATTGTGTGTCCCTTTTATTTTATTTAAAAAAAAGGCAATTTTCCTTCACACATTTTTATTTTTCTATTTTCTAAAAAAATCATCATTAAATCACGCAGATCCATAAATAAATCCATTAAAAACAATACTGCTATATTCTCATATGACTTCGATTTCCCAATTAACCACGCCGAAGAAGATGGTGAGGACGATTGTGAACTCCTTAGCGAGTTAGTCAGATTGCTAGAGCAAGAGTCTAAAGTGATTCAGCCACATCATTAGTAGTTGAAAGTGATTAACATGTGAACATAATAGAACAAGAAGAGGTTAAGTTCGGTGCTTCCCTAAAAGAAAGTAAAAAAGAGAAGTTATTAAACTATTACAAGAATATGCGGACGTGTTTGCTTGGTCATATCAAGACATGTCAGGTCTAGACACAGACATAGTCGAGCACAAGTTACCACTTAAACTAGAATATGCTATAGTAAAGTAGAAGCTAAGAAGAAGCAGGCTTGACATGTCACTCAAGATCAGAGAAAAGGTTAATAAGCAGTTTGATGCAATTTCTTAGCTGTAGCTAAATACCCACAATGCGTTGCTAACATTGTGCCATTCCTTAAGAAATATGGAAAGGTACGGATGTGTGTTGATTACCGAGACTTCAAAAAAGTGATCCCAAAGGATGATCTCCCTTTACGTCTTATTTATGTATTGGTAGATATCACCGCTCAATTATCGGTCTTTTCTTTCATGGATGGCTTCTACCAGATCAAAATGGCTCTGAAAGACATAGACAAAACCACATTCATAACCCCATGGGGAACTTTCTGTTACAAGGCGATGCATTTTGTAACACCCTAATAGCCGAATCAACATTTAATAAAATAATCCAAATAGAAATCCATAATTAGAGTGTCACGCATGCTTACCCGTAGCATAAAAACATCAAATACGAAATAGTCGTGTGAAAGTAAGCAGCGAAAATAAACAAGTTCGACATAAAAGTCTCAACAGAAAAAACTCCAACATAAATAAATCATAACACAAATAAGGAATGACATCCTATCCCCAATGCTACATATCAGAGCGACTCCTCTAAGACCCAATAATAAAAGTTAAAGAGGAATCAACATTGTAACGTACTGGATTTTCATCAAAGACATGACTCAGAAATGATTAAAAACACTTGTTTAAACAAAAATAAAAGGTTTTGAAATTAAACAAAATCGGTGACAATTCAAATTCATAAGGGGAAAATCACCGCATTTCCAATTCATTAGAAGGAAAATAAATAAATAGCTTAAACTATAATGTGATTAACTTATACACTACTAAAATATTTTTATTTTCAAAACCCCTTCCTCCCCACGATCGTGCGACAAGCAAACATCAATCAATCTTGAAACTCCACACTTGTACCTAAAATGTTATTGTAAGGGGTCAGTTTCCATTAACCACAATCCATGTCAAACTAAACTGAAAGAGAGTTAAAAATCAGACAAATATAAATTTATTGTTATCGAAACCACAATCCATGAGAGTTAAATAAAGGAAATATCAACCAAATTTATTATTATCGAAATCGTAACCTTAAAACCAAATACACGTAAAAGAGTAAAATAAATATCATCCATCATAGTGTCTTTAAAGTGCCATTCAAAAATGTGCATGCTCTTAAAACTGCATGATCCAGATATAATCAGCCCTCCACTAAGGCACCACAAAGAATTTATCTCATATCAATGAGGATAATAAACCGTCATTAAGGCACCACACATAAATGCATATGTCATGTAATGCATGATGAAAAATAAAATAGAATCACCTACCACTAAGACAACTACAAAGAAACTTTACCCACCACTAAGGCAAACACAAGATAAATATATTTTGTCATACTGATAAAAATAAAATCATAACTCTTGCCACTTAGGCACTACAAGGTAAAATAAGTATTTACTTCCAAGATACAATGACATAAGTATATATTATATTAAATACTAATTTACTTTTCTATATCATTGAAACTTTAGTAATTTGGCCACTGTCATTTTATCGTACAATTATATATCATTTTTTTTATTTGGTATAAAAGTTTCAACTACTGCACATACTTATATTACAAACAACATACAACTAAACATAACCTTGTTAAATTGAAAGCAACCACACAATATATGTGCATTTGAAAAACAACTATATAATATATGCATAAAACACAACTTTATGCATTGGAATAAAGCCACTCTGAATATTTAATTTTTCAAGAACCTTAAGTTCTTGATAGCATCTAAATCTCCTATTTAATTATATTAATTCAAGAAGAAAGGAAAAAACTTACCACTTTATTTTTAGAACTCAATCTAAGTAGTTTAACTAAACTCTGCAACATGGTTAATTATATTCCAATATCTCTACCAATGTACCGAAATTATGATAACTAGAAGAGTTTTATGTGTTCATTTACTAATTAATTTTCTTTTTCTTAAAAATCTCCTAATATATGGTATATGAATTTTGACTCTACAAACTAGATACATATACCTATCACATAATTAATAAAGTAATATAAGGGTTTTTAAATACTCCATTATATTTTCAATTATTTACCTCTCTAAAACATTGAAATATGTAAATTATATCAAACCAATTCCTAACTCAAGTCTAGTTTAGAGTTGCATAGGGGAAAAGCTCTAACTATAGATGTTTTTTTTCCCAACTGCATTTTATGACCACCTCGAGCAAGATCCTATCTTTATCAGGCTTTTACATATTGATTTGAGTTCATATGAAAAATTTTCGCCCCCTTGACTCATCGTCCTCCAATCGTTTTGTTTCCTCTAATTTATGAATAAATATTTTAAAATATAATATTAAAATACACTAAATACCAATTTTGAATTAAGGTAATAAAGACTTACCATAAAACAGAAACTAAACTTGAGGAGCATCTCGGTTGTAATCTCTTGATCATTTTGGCGTTAGTTTCGTACGAATCCGAGTTACGGTGAAGTAGATACGACTAAAACAATTATATTAATCGAATTGAAAAAATGATATTTTAAACAACGTAAAAGAATGCTGAAAAGTAAAATGAATAAAAGAATTTAAAAAATTGATTGATAGAAATAACACATTGAAATCTAAGACCAAACCGAGAACATTTTTTTTGACAAAAAATTTGATTTTGGAAGAGAAGTCTCCATAGTTGCGGTTGATTACTCCCTCTTTTTACTAATGACATCTGGTTTGGCTTAAAAGAATAATTGATGCAGGTGGTTTGTAGGTTCTGTTAGAAATATCGGTAAAGCTGAATGGATCAATGACCGAATCGTGAACAAAATCACTTTCCTTAAAAGTATTTCAAGCACTCTCAAATAAGTCTTAGAGTTGGATCACAAGAATACCCAGGATAATTCAACTTTATATAGAATTTGCGCAAGACCGACGAAAACTCTATTTGTAGCGAAAAAAGTTAGGAAATTGTTCTAGAGGATATTTGGTTTGTGATGTGTTTTATGAATTCTTGAATGAGGTATTTATAGTCCATGTATGTGTTGTTTCACAAGGTTACGACCCTTGATGAAACAACACCTTTTAACTAAAAGTTGTATTGTTTCCAAACGTTGCCTCTTTTCATTCCTTCTGCAACACTTCACGAAGTGTTGCTTCTATTTAAATTCAAAAATCAAATGCATGCATCGACCAAAACGAGAGCAATAGTGAGCCCGGCTGAAGGCTGCCCGTTGCCCGCCAGAGCGCCACTAGCGCCGCCTCATAACACCGCGAGTAGCCCGGTTGCTCCGATACATTGTGCCTAAGTGCTCAAGTGTCGTCTACAAGCCGCCACTAGTGCCTCTACGACCACGCTCTCAGACCCAGTCCTGGAGCCGGAGCCGTTGTCGCTGGTGGCGACATTGACGAGGGGTATATGGAGGAGACAAGTGGCATAATGCTTGAGACCACCATATTTGTCCATGTGGAACTTTATCCTCTTTTGTCCTTTTGTTGTGTTAATGTTCATAACTCTTTATAAGGATTTGAATGTGAGTAAATTTTTCTATGTGGATCTATTTTCCTTACATTTATTAGCATTTATAGCATTCCACTTTTCTTATCATTTTGGAACACACACACACATAGACATTGAATGTTCATGAATTTATAACAATCCCCCATTTGTTCCAATAATGATAAGACCAATTCCAGAAAAGAGAAACAAAGAATATTAATACGGTTAAATATCTTTTGATTTGAACCCAACCTTAGTAAGAATAACGCAAAGTCTAATAGGAATGTTAGGTAGCTATGCTTTGAATTGTTATCCTTTGTAATTATACCGACGTTACCTTACACACAGACTTTAATGGTTATTCGCCTACATCTCTCGCCTAGCACTATTTATGACCATGTGCTTTTCGTGTTTTTGTGAATTTTTCATGAGAGAAACTCGAACTCTCGCTTTGAGACGACACCATCTCGAAATTCACATAGGTGAAGTTCATATTGTATCCTTTTCCATGTGACACATACCCTCAATATTGAAATTTATTAAGAGTTTAAATAAAACTCAACCCTTATTCTAAATGTCAATATTATCACGAAATGTTTGACAAACATCCAAATCAACGACTTGTTGTTACCCATTGAATCTTGAGGTTAATGTTCTAATAACATAAGATTGGGTTGCCGCCGTTGTTGGAACTCTTACTCAAGGAGTTTCAACCCCATGCCTCTCGAGGTTGTTTTTACTAAGTTTTTAGCCAGTGGCTTAGTAAATTGATCAGCCAAATTATAGCTCATTTGTATATAGGTGAGTGAAATAATTTCATATTTAATCAATTTTCTCACAAAAGTATGTGTAAGACCAATGTGCCTAGACTTTCCATTGTATACTTCATTGAATGCTCTTGCTAGGGTGGCTTGGCTATCACAATGTATCAACACTTTTGAAAAATTTTCTTTAGCTAATAGGACTTCCAACAGAAGCTCTCTTAACCATTCTGCTTCTTGACTAGCGCAAGCAAGAGCCAAAAACTCTGATTCCATGGTTGAAAGAGTAATGCATGTGTTTTTCTTTCTCTCCCATGAAATCGCACCTCCAGATAATGTAAATATCCACCCAGTTGTAGATTTATGATCTCCAACACTCGATATCCAACTCGCATCTGTATATCCGTCTAGTATAGCAGGAAACCTACCATAATGAAGACCATGATTTTTTGTCTTTAAGAGGTAACTCAAAATCCTGGTTATGCCCTTCCAATGTTCACCATTTGGATTGGTAGTAAATCTACTCGTCTTACTAACTGTGAATGCTATGTCTGGTCTGGTACATTGCATTAAATACACTAGACATCCCATTGCACTTGCATATTCCTGGGCTACAGTTCTTTTGAAGTTTGACAATAGAATTAAATGGAGTGTTTTCTTCCTTAAAGTGCAGGTGTTTGAACTTATCAAACATTTTCTTAATATGATATGTTTGACTAAGTTCATAGCCCCCACTATTTCATTTTACTTTGATCCTAAAAAATAGTGTCAACTAGTCCAAAATCTTTCATCTTGAATGTGGAAGTAAGAAATTTCTTTGTTTCTAAAATTTCATTCATCTTATTGCTAATGATCAACATATCATCAACATATAGACACAAAAATATTACAATGTTTACACGCACCTTTGTGTACAAACATTTGTCACAAGAATTTAGAGTAAATCCATTTGAAAGTATGACAGAGTCAAACTTTTGATGCCATTGCTTTGGTGTTTGTTTTAAACCATATAAGGATTTGACAAGTTAGCTTACTTTTTATTCATTTCCAGGAAGCACATAACCTTCTGGTTGTTCCATGTAGATTTCCTCGTCGAGATCTCCTTTTAAGAATGTTATTTTAACAGCCATTTGATGAACAATAAGGTCATTCAAAAAAGCTAAGGCGAACAATACTCTAATTTTTGTTGTTCTTGCCACTGGTGCATATGTGTCAAAGTAATCAATATCCTTTTTTTGTCTAAATACTTTTGCTACTAATCTTGCCTTATATGTGTTTAATGTACTGTCACTATGATACTTCTTTTTAAACACCTATTTGTATCCAATGGGCCTTGAACCCTTCGGATAGTCGACAAGTTCCCAAATTTGGTTTGAAATAATCGAATCCATTTCGTCTTGGATAACATCTTTCAAAAAAGAAGAGTCCCTTGAAGCCACTGCTTCTTTATAGGTTTTGGATCATCTTCTAATTGGAGAATAATAGGGATCTTATGAACATCATTCTTGCACTTCTCTTCAACTAGATAAAAAGAAATGAGTTGAGAATTGATTTCATTTGGACCTCGAACTTTAGCTTTTTGGGTTCTTTTGATTACCCTAGGCTCATGTTGTCTTTCAATAATCCGCGAGATACTTTCGGGTTGTACTTCAATAATTCGTGGAGAGTTTTCATCATGATATTCTTCATTCATGGGAATCGTAGATTCCTTATCCTTCGTGATAAGTTTTTAAAAAAAAACTCCACATCTCGGGATTCAACAATTACGTTAGAGTCCAGATTTAAAAGTCCATATGTTTTGCTGTTGGATGCATATCCTACGAAAGCACATTTAATCCCTCAAGGACCCAATTTCGTTCTTTCAGGATCCATATTCTTGTAATACGCTACACACCCCCACACTCTAAAATAACTGATTTTTGGCAATCTACCTTTCCATATCTCATAAGGAGAAATATCAACTAACTTTAAAGAAATTCTATTCATTATATGACATGTGGATAATAATGTTTCACCCTACAAATTAAATGGAAATTCAAAATGCATTAACATAGCATTTATCATTTCTTGGTATGTTCAATTTTTTCTCTCGGCTATACCATTTTGTGGTGGTGTACGAGGCGCGGAATATTCATGTATAATGCCATATTCTTCACAATATGCATCAAATTCCGTAGAAAAGTATTCACTGCCCCTATCACTTCTAAGGACTTTGACACTTCTACTTAATTTATTTTCTACTTCCACTTTATAGATTTTAAAGGCATTAAAAGCATCATCTTTATGCTTTAAAAGATATACGTGTGTGAACCTAGAGCAATCATCAATAAAGGTTATGAAATACCAGTTTCCCCCACGGGTTAGTGTTGGTGTAAGCCCTAGAGGCCAATACTTTTGGTACTTGTATCGAATTACTTATCATTAATAAAAGGCATTTCTTTATTATGGTTGTTTTTCCAGAATAATAAAGTCCCTAGAATAGCTAGTTCGTCTAATGAAATATTAAGTGTGACTTAATCATGAGATCCCATTAAACATAAGGACGCTATTCTTAAAGTATCCATAGTCGAGCTTTACTGTGAAGTGGGATAACCTTAAAGCACTAAGACTATTATGTAGATAGACTGGTGATCACATCTCATGGATCATGGATAAGGAGTTATCAAGTCTTAACATAGGTATGAATATTAGGAGTAATATTTATACTGGATTTACCCGCTATGAGAGTACTACATAGATGTTATGCAAAGTGACATAAGTTACTATCATGGTGATAGTGGTGTATACCACCCTTCGACCAGAAACCGCTATGGACCCTAGATGTAGAGTCAAATACTTTATTACTGATCTAACATTTTCCATTACTAGATGACCATAAAGACATTTGATGGGTACTCCACAAAGTATGCTAAGGGACATGAGTGACCAAGATGGAATTTACATATCATGCATAATAGGATAAATGTCTAAGGGCCCAATATTGATCTGGACAAGGATGACACGGTATATGCCTTGTGTTCAATATAGACATAAGGGCAAAAGGGTAATTGTGCACACAAGTACAATCACAAAAAGGTTTTGTCAGATCACATAACATTTTCGTGACTTGGGTAGCAGTGATGCGTTGCTAGATACCGCTCACTGTTTATTATATTAAATATATGATTTAATATAATTGTCAAAGTCACGAGAATCTACAAGGTCACATACATAAGGACAAATTGATGAGTGATAGAATAAATAAGAAACACTGTAAGGTACAATGTACTTGAGAGAATTATGGATCAACGTAAGGTACGGTGTAATTAAGTGAAATATGGATCATCGTATAGTATAATAATAAGAGTTATTATTATTATTATTATTATTATTATTATTATTATAATAGTTATTAAATATAATAATAATACAATATGTTTATTATAATAATGGTTATATTATTATTATTATTATTATTATTATTATTATTATTATTATTATTATTATTATTATTATTATTATTATTATTATTATTATTATTATTATTATTATTATTATTATTATTATTATTATTACTATATGGTGCACTTAAGTTGGGCTTTTTAGCTTGCAACCCACACAAGTGGTTCTATAAATACAACCCTTATGTAGAAGCTTTCTAAACTTGATGAATTTCAGTTGGTGAAACTCTGACCGTATTTCTCTCTTTTTTTCTCTCTCTCTCACTCAAAGCCTTCAATTGTAGCAGCTAGCATTGAGACTGAAGGAATCTGATCGTGTGGACTGAGTAGAGGCGTTGTTCATCATACATCTCTTGTGATCACTCCTTCGATTCAAAATCAAAGGTTCCATCGCCCCAAGAGGTAATCGTTCTATCACTGATTATGACCATTCGTAAGGATCACTAAAGGGAAATTTTTATTTTTCGTTGGGTTTTGGATCGCGATTTCCCTTCAGCAGTATCAGAGCCACTTATGAAACCATGCATCTGAAAAATGTTTATTTTTTGTCTTTATGTTTTAATACGATTAAAACACATAATAAATTAATTATAATTGAGTAATTGAATTTTGGCATCAGGTTGTGTACAATTTGGATGATTGATATTGACTATGCTTCGGAATTCGACATTAGTATGGTGAAGCAGCGATATATCAATCGTCCTTAAGTTACACAAATATGATCAATCAAATTTTTATATGTGATATAAGTAACTCTGATGCAAAGATAGTATACTGGATATATTGTTTCTATTTCGTCCTTTCAATCACGTAATGATTGTTATTCCTTTGATCGATCCATGTTCATTTGCTTTGGAATCTGACATTAGTATGGTGAAGCAATGGCATGTCGATCAATCATACTGAATTTTTTATCATGGTGTTTTGATGGTATGAAATTGTTGCATTAGGGTTTATGACGACACAAGGGTTGTACTGTCAAAGAGGTATGCGATTAGGGTTGCGATGGCACAAAAGTTGTGCTTTAATGTTTGTGGAAAGTATCAAGTGTTGATGCAAAAAATGACTCCGATTTTAAATGAATTGTTCATTAAAACTTTGCGTCGGGCAGCGGAAGTGTGATCATTCACTGAAATTTAATTTAATTTTTTAATTAATAGGATTTAAATTAATAATAATAAAAAAGTGTTTATTATTGTTCCCTTGTGGTGATTTGTTATGGCCTTAGTTTTCCTTTATTTTGTTTTGGGATTTTAAAATATGACCTGCATGTCGTGTCTCTCTTTTAATCTCTTGATGTAACTTCTTTTCTCATCTCACTCCCTCGTATGTAAAACGGGTATTCTTTGATGTAATGTAATGTTATGAAGAAAGAAAACAATACAAGATCAAAGGAGGACAACCTTGGAGATCTTGCTAGGAGAACTGTAGATCGTTATTAGGTTTAGCTTAGGTTCTCTCATTGGCTTGGGAGTACAATTGTGCTATGGGCCATAACTGTTTCATTTTGTATGTATGTTGATGCATGTGAATGTATGTTGATGCATATGAGAGACAATTTATATGATAAATAAGCCGATGAGATCAAACTAATTAAAAAATTCCCTCAAAATTGAATATTAAGTTTATGCTTTCCAAGTTTTAGAACTCATCAAGACTAGTATCGAATAATGTAGGTTTCGCCTAACGCGGGGTGCATGTTCTATATTGGTAAGGTGCGATGGGATAAATGTAATACCCAATTTCTAAAATAATGGGTATAACTTAACTAAATAAATTATAATAAGATTATATACGTTTAGAAGCAAGAGTTGGGAATGTTCCATATGATAGATTAGAATAAGGAGTTATTCGCCCAACTGAAAATATTCAAAAATTGTATTAGATACAATTGGAAGGAGTTCCTACCTAAATAACTGAATTTTGTGTAATCATCCTAACGCTGACTTAAAACAAAGTGAAATATGGATCTCGATCTACTAGAAAATCTTCCAACGGGATTTTCCGAATCAAATGGTGAGGGTCATTTGGTTTGAGTAAAATAGGGGGGGCATATTTAATTAAAGGCCTAATTGAATATGTTGGTTTTAATTGATACTTATAATTTCACATTTTTTTGTAGATTACCATGACAACAACACCTCTAACAATATTTTGCGATCAATCCTTGATAAGGAAAAATTGTCTGGATTGGAACCAAAATCTGAGGATTGTCCTCAAACATGATAAAACGTTGTATGTCTTAGAGACACCTTTTCCTAAAGAGAAGCCTCATAGTTATGATCCAAATGCTGAAAGAGATGCTTATAAGAAGCATGTCGATGTTGCCAATGAAACTGCTTGCCTCATGTTGGCTACCATTAATTATGAATTGCAAAAGCAACATGAAAACATGGCAGGGTTCGATATGATCGAACACCTGAAGATGCTCTATTAAGAGCAGGCAAGGCATGGGAGATTTGAAGTTTAAAAAGCCCTTTTCCAAGGCAAGCTAGCTGAGGGAGCCCCAGTAGGTCTCCATGTACTCAAGATGATTGGGTATGTGGAGAACCTTGAAAGATTGGGTTTTCCCCTAAAAAAGGAGCTTGCGACTGATTTGATCCTGCAATCGTTATCGGAGAGCTTCAGTCAATTTATCCTAAATTTCAACATGAATGATATGGACAAAAGTCTTTCAGAGCTGCTAAGCATGTTAAGAACTGATGAGCAGAATCTGAAGTCAAAAGGGAAGTCCATTCTGATGCTCAGTGTCATACCCCAATTTTGTCCAGGAATTTTAAAATTTTCAATTAATTGACTTTATTTTAATTTTGCATCATCGATACAGTATATCATGCATTTCATCTCGCATATTGCCTAAACTATCAGTCGGAGTAATCTCTCAGATTTACAAACAGACTGGTCAAAATGAATTTCAACGGTGCATAAAATCAGTGGACAGAAAATTTCAAAATCGAGCTTGCAGACGTCAATTATATTAATCTACGTTTCGCGTAGTTTAACCTGACGTGTTCGTTTTAATTTTTCGATCATTTTTCGTCGAATTTTGATCAGTCTCAGCATTTTAACGGATAAAAAATTATTTTAAAATCGAACAAAACGTTGTATTTTTCCGAGTCGTTCATGTCGTGCTGATCATTTTGAGGCACTCGATTTATTTTTGGAGCACTTTGGTGCCCGACTTTTTTATTCTTTTTTTAAATTTTATTTAAATAATTATTTAATTTATTTAGATTCAATTATATATTTAATTTAAATTTATTTGAATTAATTTTATTTTTAATTTATTTATCAATATTTTTCTTTTTATAAAATAAAAAAAAAATATTTTGCTTTAATTTGTTTATTAATACTTTCCTTATTTATGAAAAGACAAAAACATTTTGTCTTAATTCTTTTAGTATCCTTGTCCACAATGTTTTGAAAAAATATTAATTTTGTCTGGCTATCATACCACTATATATACATGTGCTGACACTAATCATAGAGGACCGAAAGAAAGGAAAGAAAATGGGGGAGAGAAAAAGAAAAAACGGAACATTGAGCTGTGGTACTATTTCTTTGGATCTATTTTTCGATCTCTTAATTTTTCTTATTGCTCTTGATGCTTGCTTTTCTTATGCATTTTCGGTCATTATATGATGATGGTACCAATTTGTTTGTCTTATGTATATTGGTAGATTCTTATATAGTCCTTTTATTTTATTCATATAGTATATACATATTGCTGTTCTAATTTCACAACTATATCCACTGCATCTTATGTATATATTGATTGTCTCGTTTTTTACTTATATATATATATATATATATTGTTGATTCCATTTTGTATTTAAATTATTCAAATTGAATCATGTCGATACGTTGTTTGCACATTTGTGTGCAAGATGCGTGACATTAGTGTCGGTTTGATCCGGTTGCGATGATTGCATTTTTGCGTTAGCAACATTCCCTTATTAATTCTCGAATAATTTTGATTTCAATTTTTCTTAATTCTTGATGTTAATTTTGTTTAAATCTTGATTTCGATTTTGATTGGAGTAGATATTATTTTGACATTGATCCTGATCCATTTTTTATTAGACATTAATTTTAATTTTGTTTAAATTTTGATCTTGATCTTGATTGAATTTAGATTTGAATATTGATCTCAATTTTTTTGATTAATCTGGTTATCAAGTTTGGATTAAAACTTTTGCTAATCTTGATGGCCGTTGAATTCTTGCATGTTTGGATTGTGTGTTTATCGCTCATTCTTATCCCCATTTGCAAAGTGTATCCCAATTCCCATGATGTGTAAAATAATTTTATCGCTTTCCTTTATTTTTCTCATATCTTGCCACCATTTTTAAACCCTGTAAGTCGATTGTTTCTACGATCGCCATCAACCAAACCCAAAGCATTCTTGATTCATATCAAGCCATACCCGGATTTTTAAGTCGACTATTTTTTTAGCATCGCCATCAACCTCATGCCAATACTTTCTCTCTCACTTTGGTTGCGGTTTCGTTTACTAGGAGCACCCTTAGGGACTAAGATTCGACCTAACTTTTTCTCAAAACCCTTGATCCAACGTCAAGTGGCTACTTCTCTCGTAAGTCAGTTGCCCTTTGTAATCGCCATCACGCAATTTTCAAACCTCGATCTTTTATCGAGTATTTTTCCTTTTAAAATAAAAACCTTTACCTAATCAAAAAATTCAAAAAATACTTTAATCATATTTCTAATCTGTTTCAGAAACCTTAATAAAAACACTACCTCTCTAGCCTTAGGATTGGAGTCGCTGCACTCCATGTAAGTGTGTTCATCCATGGACACTTCTTTCCCTGTTTATCCTAGCCTTAGGATAGGAGTCGCTGTACTCTGCGTAAGTGTCTTGCCGTGGACATTTACTCCCTATTTCCTTTCCCTTTCAACCTAGCCTTAGATTTAGAGTCGTCGTACTCTATGTAAGTGTCTTGCCATTGATACTTACCTTCCCTTGGAACCTTGACCACAGTCAAGAGTTCTTCACCCTTATTGAGGGGAACTATGAATGCGCTGATTCCATTCCCGTCAAGATACGTAGGCACGAGATACGATGTCTTGGTGAGCATACTTAGAAACTAACCCCTAGGTCTTTCCCTTAACACAATAACCTTAGCAAGCAAACAATAAAATAACCCAAATACTAACAAGAGGTTCCTGTAGAGTACTACATATACTTAGGATGCTAACACCTTCCCTAAGTATAATCAACCCCCAAACCTAGATTCTCTTAACTTAGGGTTTTCTTCGATCTTTACCCGTTCCTTTGGATAAATCAAAGCTCGATGGTGAATTTAAAGATTTGTGATTCAAGTTAATCAATAGCTTGATATCCGATTCTCACCGTAACAGAAATGGCGACTTCACTGGGGACAGATTCCCCTAAGAGTGTTAAGCCCACCTTGTTTGTATTGGTGTTATTTTACATGTTTGCTTTCCTGTATATCTGTACATATTTATATATGTATATATATCTGTTTGTGCTTGGGTTTTCTGTATGCAGGGTGGTTACTTTGAGTGGTGAGGATAAGTCCTATACCCGGACTTGAGAGTACACTTATGATAGGATGATGGTATATTCAAGGAGACTTTGAGGGAGTTGATTCCCGAAAAAGTTGACTTAAGAAACCATCACTCAGTGGAGGCCCTCTTGGAAGCAGTCGTGTTGAACGAGTTATTCGTGAAAACATTGCTACTTTCGACCTAGGAGCCCATGACACTAAGAACTTTTAGTTACCTTTTCACCCGACTTTGGCCTTGTTAGGACGTAGTGCGATGACTATGAGGGAGTAGTCCCAAAATAGTTGATACACGATACTACACTCGGACGAGACTCTCTTGAGAATATTATTGACTACCGAGTTATTTGGGAAATCGATAATATCCGAAAGATGGGTTGTTAACTCTGGGAACTCTTTAGAACCCTGTTCTACAGATACAAGAACCCTAGTACACACCCTGTGGTTGGTTTTTCACCTAGACTCCATGCTGTGATCTTGAACCTTTGATCCTGCTATGTGTGATTTGCGTCGCATTGCATATCATTTGCATCTTTGCATGATTCATTGCATACATCTGTTTGTCCAACAACTCATCTCCAATTGTCTCTATCTTCTAGTGTCTTCTTTCAGTCGTCAAGCTGATTCCTCGAACAGATACATGACTAGGGCTAACTACAGACGCAGAATGTCAAAACAAGAAGCACACAATGCAGAGATCCGAATGGAGATTGATGATCTTAAGTCAAGCATGTCAAAGCTCACTGAAATGCTCCAGGTCTTGATTTCTAGATGAGGGCAACCCCAAAGGATTGTTATCCAGGAGGTTTCAAATGCGGATCCTCAGCCTGTTCAGGTGCCACCTTCCACTTGGCCAGAGTTTGGTTTACCCCATAACTATTCTCCACCTCTTGCATCTACTACTATGATTGGTCAAACTGTCAGACCAGTGTTTCAAGCTCCTGTTTTTGTCGAGCCCAGACCTATGGTTCATGCTGTTGCCCAGACTACTCGACCTCCATTTGAGAATCCTCTCTATGAGTACAATGCTGCCAGTGCTCAAGGTGAAGACCGTGAACACTTTGTTGAACCCGAGGTTATCCGTGAACAGTTTCAGACCATAGACAAGAGACTTAAAACCGTGAAAGGCAATGACTTCTTTAGTGTGAACACAGACAACATGTGTTTGGTTTCTGACCTTGTTATGCCTGCTAAATTCAAAACTCCCGAATTTGTGAAATATAAGGGTCACTCTTGTCCAAGGGCTCATTTGGTAATGTACTTTCAAAAAGATGGTTGCTTATACCAACAATCAGAAGTTGCTTATCCATTGTTTTCAAGACAGCTTGAGTGGAGCTTCTCTCAAATGGTATATGTGTTAGCTCTTGGATTGGCTGGAATTTTGGTAAAACAAAGTATATTCAATGTTGATGTCAAGGTGCTGATGTTATAACATTGAAGTCTTAACACTGGGCAGTGTTAAGTAATTAATTGCTGAAGTTGGATGTCTGATGTCACACAGGTGATGTTGTAACATCAGATCTGCAGAATTAACAACAGCAGGCTGTGATGTTGTTAGGGTTGCGTATTAGCTGGAATTGTGGAGAGCAAGCTGTCTCATTGGATGCGAATATCTTGGGATAGATATTTGCTGCTGCATAGGAGATCTGCTGCAGATTTCTAGGAGATTTAAAAGGTTGAAGATTTAAAAAGATTTTAGGAGAAAATCTATTTTAAATATTCAGTTTTAAATAACAAATATGGGAGATATTGTAGCAAGTCCAAGACCAATTCAAGGAGCTATATAAAGCGCACAAGACCAAAGGAAAAAGGTACAGAAATACAGAAAGAAGATCAAAAGCATAGGCTGAGTGTCTTAAGTATTTTGTACGAGTTGTATATCCAGAATTCTAGGGTGAATTGCTGAGTCGTTTTCTGTCCTCTCTAAAGCTGTGAAGCAAAGAGAGTTGTATTACTTGATCAAAGCTGTGAAGCAGAATCAAGGTTTCTCAAAGAGGTTGTTCTATGAGTGTTTTAGGGATTGAGTAGTGTTCTCATATCTAAGTGGGTTCTTAGGTAGAAAGTCACTAGTAGGAATTAAGTTTAGGAGATTGTCAACTGGGTTGTTGAGTCTGTAAATTAATTCTACAAGTAGTGAATTTCATCCCTGGCTTGGTAGCCCCCAGATGTAGGTAGTTAGACCGAACTGGGTGAACAATTTGGTGTGTTATTCTGCTGTTTTATTTGTCCATTGTGCAGAGTGTGTTGTTGTGACATCGCACTTAACATCACACGTCTGATACCAGAATTTCAATTGGTATCAGAGCAGGCATCCTGTCTGTCTCTGGGTGAGATCTAGGGAAGTTACTTTCTGGTGTAAAGATGGACAAAGAAATTGGAGGATTTGTCAACAGACCCCCTATTTTGGATGGCTCGAATTATGATTATTGGAAGCCAAGGATGATCACTTTTTTGAAATCCTTGGACACCAAGGCTTGGAAGGCTATAATTAAAGAATGGAAAGCACCTGTTGTGTTTGAAAAAGATGAAGGAAGATGAGACTATTCATGACTTCCATATGAGTGTTCTTGAGCTGGCTAATGCATCCAGTGCTCTTGGTGAAAAGATGTCAGAAGAAAAGCTTGTAAGGAAAATCCTTAGGTCCCTTCCTAAGAGGTACAAGATGAAGGTGACTGCAATTGAAGAAGCTCAAGACATCAGCAAGATGAGGGTTGATGAGCTCATTGGATCTCTTCAAATGTTTGAGCTTGGATTAAATGAAGAAGAGCCTGAAAAGAAGCCAAAAAGTATAGCCTTGACTTCAAATGCTCAAGAAGAGAAAGGAAAGAATACTGAGTCCCATGAGGATTTATCTCAAGCTATAGCTATGTTGGGGAAGCAGGTCAACAAGGTGTTCAAGAGGATGAACAATAACTCCAGGCCTAATGACAAGAACATCTCTTCTGACATCAGCAAGTCAAAAGAGAAGGATGAAGAGAAGACTGCCCAAGATAAAGGAGTTCAGTGCTTTGAATGTGAAGGTTATGGACATATCAAGAAAGAATGTCCCACATTCTTGAAGAAGCAGAAGAAGGGCATGGCAGTTTCCTGGTCTGAATCTGATAGTGAAAGTGAAGGTGAGTCAGCAAAGCATGTTAGAGCCTTAACAGGAACGGTTGTTTCTGATGATGATAGTGATGGAGAAATAACTTGTGAGGAGTTAGCATCTACTTATCAAGAGCTGTGTTTAAAAAGTGCTGAGATCTGTCAAGAAAACAAGTGTCACAAGCAACAGATTGCTCAGCTTGAGAATGTAAAAGCTGATTTGGAAAATGAAGTTGTACTAGTTAAATCTCAACTTGATCAGATGACAAAATCTGCTAGGATGATGAACAGTGGTACAACCACTCTTGATAAGATTCTTCAGTCAGAGAAAGCTGCTAGAGATAAATCAGGTATAGGATTTGTGGCTGAGAAAAAGGTATCTGCTGAAGCAAGCACTTCAGGAACAAAGAAGGAGATGTCTCAACCAATGTCTCAGCATCAAACAAAGAGACATGAGTCTACACCTAAGAAGGTTACTTATCCACAGCCTCAGAATGTTGAGAAGAAGAATGCTCATCATCAGAAGAAGGTGCGGTCTCAGGGAGCTAGTCAGTATATGCCACCTCAATATCACAAGAGCATCAAGGCTGCTAGGTTCAATCAGAACATGGTTCATCAACAACAGGGGAACATGTATGAATATGGATACAACAATGCTCTGCCTCATTACTATGGAAGAAGGAAGCCTCATCACCAAAGGAGACAGTTCAAAATACAGTATCCTTACCATAGAAAACAGTCAAACTATGGTAGTAGAAGACAACAGCCTTATCATAGAAGAAGAAATCAACACTATGGATGGCAGCACCAGCAACAACATCATCATGGTGGCAGAAGGTTTAACCACTTTAGAGATGACAGAGTTAGATGCTTCTACTATGGAAGATTTGGACATATGCAGTTCTTTTGCTTCAAGCTTCATGGTTATCCAAATTCTGCTCCTCAACCCAGACAGAAGGGGGACATGCCCAGAGTAGTAAAACAATGGGTTCCTAAAGCTCAGGTCACATGTCTATTGGCTCACACATCAGATGGACATTTTGCTATGGATGCATGGTACTTTGACAGTGGATGTTCAAAGCACATGACTGGATCCAAGAAGCATTTGGTAAAGTTCAATTCGTTCCATGCAAATGATGTTATTTTTGGCAATGGTGAAAAAGGAGTAGTAGAAGGAGTTGGAAGAGTGAAGAATCATGATGGTCTTACTCTTGATAATGTGCTCCTTGTTCAAGGGTTGAGTGCTAATTTAATTAGCATAAGTCAACTTTGTGATGAAGGTTACAAGGTAAGCTACACCAAAGATGAATGTGTGGTAGCTGATGAGCAGAATGAGGTAGTGATGAAGGGAGTAAGATCCAAAGATAATTGCTATCAGTGGATACCTCAAGTGGACAGCTTATCTAGTGATGTTAAGGTTAATGCTGTAACATCAGATGGTGACATCAAGGGTGAAAGTATGGTGAAAAGTCAATCTGGGTTAATGACTTATGGTGCTGTTACTCCTAAGTTGAATGATGTGTTAAAAGCCAACTTGAGTAGTCAGTTATGTGAGCAAGATGAAGGAGTCAACAATGCTGATGGAAGGATCAAAAGTTGTAACCTTAAGAAGTGTTGGGAGCTGAATACTTGCAAGGCCAAGAAAGATGCAAACCTGACTAATGACTCCTATAGTTCAGAAGAAAAATTTCACAAGTTGACAATCCTTAGGTTGGAAGATGCAGATGCTAGAGCTGATGTTAAAACATCTCAAGTCAAGAAAGGTACTTCTAGCCTTAAAATAAAGAAGAGTGATGATGAACTAATTGCAAAAGTGGTTCCTGGGGTTGCTAAACGACTGAAATCAAGGAAGAGGAAAGCTATTGAGTCACCTCAAAAGATGAGAACTGATAAGCAGAAGATCTATATGGATGGTACTACAAAATCCAGGAGTAAAGTGTTCATCTCTTCCAGAAATAGGAAGATCAGAGATATGTATGATGATAATATCCAGGATATCTCTCAAATGAAGGAAGTCGTTGTTGTTAGAACTTCTGAGAAAATTCAAAAGGCCATACTAGATAACATTCCTGTGCTTTTCATAAGATGGTGGAAGTATGTTCTGGAAAAAGAATTTGGTATAGATACTCTGGATATGGTTGAGTTTGCTAGGATATGGTTCAGAGAGGGTGTGGTAACTTATGGTATTCAGGTGTGTATGAATAAGTTGCTCTGACTGTGTGTTATTGGGAGCTTCTTGAAAGACTTCTTTGTGCAATGAGTCCTTTGAATGGTGATGAGAAGTTGATGTCCCAAAAGATGTTATAACATCATGTTTGCTGGTGGTTATATCTGGAAGATGATTAAGATTAGACATGTGGAGTTGGATGCTCTAGCATTTTTTTGGTCAAAAGAGGTGGAGATTATGGTCCTGTGTTTAGTAGTTTGTTCTGGCAAAGCATGACTACTGTCTTTGAAGACTTCACCAGTTTCAACAACTACTGGTGGATGTAAGGATATAGGAATTGTGATCTCTTGAAGAGACTGGATCTCAGTAAAGCTTATAAGTAAGATGAGAATTTGTGGAGTTTGTGACACAGTGTTGAGTTTGGATTACTATACTGATAGTAAGTCCAGTGGTGGAGCATTTCAAGAACCATGGTGTCAAGAGTGTCCTAACAGATGTTAGAACATTTTCTGGGTTGGACATCCTTGGTAAAGGGTGATTTTGTTCTGGTTCTAAAGCCTTGTGCATACATTATACCTAAGGAGCGTCTACGTAGTCATACGGGAGAATGATGAAGTAGAAGGTCTGCCTTGGTTGGAGAATGTAGAGAAGACTGAAGTCTGAAGATGAAGAGTATGATAGCCTTTAGAGAAAGGGAAAGTGGTACCAAAATTCATGTGCTCAGCAAGTGTGCTCAAATGTTCATATTCATCTAGAGCATTAGTTATCCTTGTCAGGGGGAGTACTTATCTATGGTGTTTGCTACAAGGTGCATATATTATGAAGCTTGCATACTGATCAAGCTTGTGGAGATTGGTTGCCTCTTATGAGGATATAATGTCAGATAGCATGTTATGACATTAGGCTATTGATTGGTGTGGTCTTGAATGGTTCTAGTCATGTGAAGCTATTGGTTTAAATCTTGTGCGCACATGCTTCTGAGGAGATGTCTGAAGACAAGATTGAATCATGGCCTTGAATAGATTGTACTCTTGTCTTGGTGTGTGTTATTTATTCTAAGTAAGAGGAGTTGACTTAGAGTTCAGTGGAAGGCATTGTGTGTGTGCTTCAGATCTTGTGGATGATTGTGTGAAGCCGTCTTGACTGGATGGATGAAGACTATGACTAATGATAGAGGAGCTGACAGAAGATGTACATGTTGAGGTTTGTCCAATTGTGGCTAAAAAGGGGGAGAAATAGCCAAGCAGACATAAAGGGGGAGTAATTGACAGCTGCTATGCTGGTTGAGGGGGAGTGCTCATTGTTGCTAATAATGAAATATGTGCAGCTGTTGAAGATAATATGTATATGTGCAGCTGTTTTGAAGCAAAATGATCTATGCTGAAGTAAATTGAAGATGCTGCTAATGATGTGCTGCAGCAGAGTATTCTGAGGTGAATTGAAGATTGATATATGCTGAAGTGTTTATGAGAGCAGCAGAGTTTTAAAGAAAAAATGTCACTGCCTGATGCTGCTGCTTGGAGTTTCAAGTTTATTGTTTGAAGTTTTTCCGCTGCTGAAGTCTCTGAAGATGCAGAGGTTGTTTTAGCCAAAATTAGCCAAAGGGGGAGATTGTTAGCTCTTGGATTAGATGGAATTTTGGTAAAACAAAGTATATTCAATGTTGATGTCAGGGTGCTGATGTTGTAACATTGAAGTCTTAACACTGGGCTATGTTAAGTAATTAATTGCTGAAGTTGGATGTCTGATGTCACACAGGTGATGTTGTAACATCAGATCTGTAGAATTAACAACAACAGGCTGTGATGTTGTTAGGGTTGCGTATTAGCTGGAATTGTGGAGAGCAAGCTGTCTCATTGGATGCGAATATCTTGGGATAGATATTTGCTGCTGCATAGGAGATCTGCTGCAGATTTGTAGGAGATTTAAAAGGTTGAAGATTTAAAAAGATTTTAGGAGAAAATATGTTTTAAATATTCAGTTTTAAATAACAAATATGGGAGATATTGTAGTAAGTCCAAGACCAATTCAAGGAGCTATATAAAGCGCACAAGACCAAAGGAAAAAGGTACAGAAATACAGAAAGAAGATCAAGAGCATAGGCTGAGTGTCTTAAGTATTTTGACGAGTTGTATATCCAGAATTCTAGGGTGAATTGCTGAGTCGTTTTTTGTCCTCTCTAAAGCTGTGAAGCAAAGAGAGTTGTATTACTTGATCAAAGCTGTGAAGCAGAATCAAGGTTTCTCAAAGAGGTTGTTCTTTGAGTGTTTTAGGGATTGAGTAGTGTTCTCATATCTAAGTGGGTTCTTAGGTAGAAAGTCACTAGTAGGAATTAAGTTTAGGAGATTGTCAACTGGGTTGTTGAGTCTGTAAATTAATTCTACAAGTAGTGAATTTCATCTCTGGCTTGGTAGCCCCCAGATGTAGGTAGTTAGACCGAACTGGGTGAATAATTTGGTGTGTTATTCTACTGTTTTATTTGTCCATTGTGCAGAGTGTGTTGTTGTGACATCGCACTTAACATCACACGTCTGATACCAGAATTTCAATATGAATCTTGAACAGAACAATATCCACTGCTTCCAGGATCTGTCTAATGCTTTTATAAAGCATTATAAGTATAACCTCGACGTGGCTCCGGATTGCCGCCAGCTTCAAAACATGACTCAACATGAGAAGGAATCTTTTAAGGAATATGCTCAGCGATGGAGAGAGTTAACTTCCTAAGTTGAACCTCCTTTGGCCGAGAAGGAATTGACTGGAACATTTATGGACACCTTGTCTCCATTCTACTGGGAGAAGATGATTGGTAGTGATTCCTCTAACTTCACTGATTTGGTTACTATTGGTCAAAGACTCGAGGAAGGACTCAAGAAGGGTAAAGTATCCAAAGCTGCTGAATCTTCCAACGGTGCGAAGAAATCCTATGGGAACTTCTAGAAGAAGAGAGAAGACTATACCAATGTTGTCATGACTGAAGTGAGAAGGCCTCGTCCCCAACCTCAGTATGCTGATTATCCTACTGTTGTTGCTATTGCTGCTGTTACTCCCATGATTACTGCTCCACGGCCAGCTCAAGCTCCTCAATGTCCAGCTGTTGGACAAAATCATTACTGTAATAGGAATCAATTTGATCCTATTCCAATGACGTGCACTGAACTTTATCCTGGTCTGGTTCAGAAAGGGTTGATTGCTACAAAGACTTTGCCACCTCCTCCGAATCCCCTTTCAGCTGGATTCAGATTTGATCTCCACTGTGCATTCCATGAAGGTGCCACAGGCCATGATCTGGAAAATTGCTATGCACTAAAGGCCAGAGTGCGTGACTTGATTAAGGTCGGGATCCTTAGCTTTCGTGACACCAATCCTGATGTCCAGACAAATCCTCTACCAGGGCACGCCAAGTGAAGTTTCAGTCGACTTCAGCAGACTATCTTCCTAAAAGCCAGTGTTTCAGACAGGAAACTCATCTTCGTTTCTGATTAGTCACTAGGCCATGTATCTTGTTGTTTGCATTTTCCTTTCGTTTGTATTAGCTATTTGCATTCAAATTATGTTTGTACTTCCATAATTAATGAAATGACCATTGCAACTTTTGGATTCAATTCATCTGCGTTTGTTATTTGCATCTTTATGCTTTCTTTTAAAAACAAAAACAAAAAAAATCCACTTTATTTTTTATTATGCAAAGATTGGAGGGAGAATGACGAAAATGTTATACCCAAATTGCTGTTGGTATGCTTTCAATCAAAACTTTGCTGACGATGTAAGGCATTGTTTCAATTTCCAAACACTGGATAAATAAGGAAGTTATTCCCTTGTCAACCCATTCGAGCCTAGAAGTTGGATTTTCTTTCTTTACAAAAAAAACCGCAATCATAACCTGGGGCAGGATAGTTCTCAGTTAACTTGATTGTGCATTCAAATACAAGAGTTTCATGCAAGAAACCTTTCAACAAAAGTTTGCATTCACAAATTTTCCTTCGTGCACAGCAATCAAGTGTCGAAAATGTCTTTCAAGTCAAATGCCAATGATGGTTCACTGTAATCATTAAGCCAGGCATTTACAACCTTTCAACTCTCCCAAATTAAATGAATAAATGTTGTACAAGTTATTCCTAAAGTGATAAATAAAGAAGGATCGTCAAGAAATCCTTACTCAAAGAATGAGCCGAGTCCCCTTCGAGGCAAAAACTAAGAAATATGGGAAGCTCATGACCTTACCTTATACAAAGAGAATTGAGAACAAGCTTGTATGACAAACAAAAGTTGTAAGGAAGCAGTGACTGTCATCTCAAGAGTCCCTTAACTTCTGAACCATCATCATTATCATCAGTGTGATTCCTAACCTATGGGAACTTGAGTGCATAGTCTGAGTTAACTGAGCGTAGGACTGAAGATCATCATGAAGATTGGGTGGGTACAAATAAACTTTGAGCCTTTATCCTTTGTTTCTTAAACCGTGAACCATGCCACGTTACAACCCTCAAAAGACCTAACTGAAGCAAGGTTATTTTGAAAGCATACTACAACAAGGTTGCGTAAACTGACTCTAAAAGATCTTTGCAGATTATTTGTTTTGGCATTGTACCTTTTGCTTAAACCTCACACTTTGATGTCTTGAACCGCCGTGTTCTGACTAATGACTCATATACTTTGCATCTTTCAAAAAAATGATTTTGATTTCAAAAGTTGCATGAACTTTGCATTTACTATGTTTGTATGAACACTTTTGTTTGCAAACTGGCTTTCTTCTCAAGGAATTTTCAAACATTTGAGAAACTTGGTCGGTGATCCAATCAGGGGCAAGTGTCTTCCATATCCTATTGAGAATCAGTTCAAGATTTGTTACAGTGCAAGTCCTTCTTAGAATTGGCTTATCCAGAAATTTTTTTCAAGACTCAGACTGGGGCAAGCTTTCCAAGAGCATAGTACAAGCAGTCATCTACAGAATCAATCAAGCTGAAGCATTGAACAGTTCACCTACAATAGTCAACTAATATGGGGCAGTTTACTTGAAGAATCCCCAAGCAGCTCTCCATCCTTCCTACAAGGATCATCAACTTGATACAATTTATCAGTGTTGCAGAGATTGTGTTTAACAACATCTTTAGTCCCCAAGCAGAATGACAGTGATCTTCGTGTTGAGAAATCAGTCTTCCAATATTGTCTTCTCCCCAAAAGAGTCGAGTCGTGTCGTCGATGTCTGCATTTGATCATATATCATAGCATAATTCATATACATATGCATAACAAGAGTGTTTCATCCTCATTTGCATTCTCCACAGGTCGTATTGTTATTCACGTCTTACCTTGTGGTCAAAGTCCAACTTACTTGGCACCTACCAAACAGATACCTTTATGTCTATCTGATGTTCTTCCAGATACAACTTTGTTTCTGATGTTTTACCAAAAACTCCTTTGTACTTATCTGATGCTTTTCCAGATATGTATTTTTGTTCTGATGTTCTTCCAGAACTCCGTTGTGTCTATCTGATGTTCTTCCAGATACGACTTTGTCCGTCTGATGTTTTTCCAGATGTGTCTTTTGTTCTGATGTTCTTCTAGAACCTATTTGATGTTTTTCCAGATATACCCTTTGGATTCTGATGCTTTTCCAGAATCTATCCGAGGTTTTACCTGGATATGTTTATCTCTCTGATGTTTTCCCATATTGATTCTTTTGTTCTGATGTTCTTCTAGAACCTATCTGATGTTTTTTCAGATATACCCTTTTGATTCTGATGCTTTTCTAGAATCTACCCGAGGTTTTATCGGATATGTTTCTCTCTCTGATGTTCTCTTAGATTGAGTCTTTTGTTCTGATGTTCTTCCAAAACTTATCTGATGTTTTTCTAGATATACCCTTTTGATTCTGATGCTCTCCCAAAATCTATCCGAGGTTTTGCCGGATATGCCCGTTCGACGTTTTTCCAGATGTGTCTTTTGTTCTGGTGTTTTTCCAGAACTCCTTGTGTATCTATCTGATGTTCTTCCAGATACGACTTTGTTCTGATGCTTTTCCATAACCCCTTTGTTGTCTATCTGACGTTCTTCTAGATAGGACCTTGTTTATCTGATGTTTTCCCATATATGATGTTGCTTATCTGACGCTCTTCCAGATATGTCTTCAAAACCTTTTTCCGTACATTTAATGTTTTCCTAAATGTTTCGGACGTATCTTCAGAATCTTTGTCTTCATCTAATGCTCTTCTAGATGTCTTCGATTTATTTCTGACTATGGTTAACAGCTGCTGAATGTTTTCAAGTGTGTTTCCATTTTCCATCAAATGCTTTTCTGGATGTATTCCAAAGTTTATTCGATGCTTTTCCGAATGTCTCTGATATGTTCTAGAGTTTATTCAACGCTCTTCTGAATATCTCTGATGTTTTCCGAAGTCCATTCAATGTTTTTCTGAATGTCTCA
The DNA here is from genome assembly GCA_022829125.1 of Lathyrus tuberosus. Lineage (NCBI taxonomy): Eukaryota > Viridiplantae > Streptophyta > Magnoliopsida > Fabales > Fabaceae > Lathyrus > Lathyrus tuberosus. Next base: position 9,036,412 of record JALAZF010000103.1, read on the forward strand.
GATGTTTTCCTATTCCCCAATGGAGCTTATTCAATGCTATTCTGAATATCTCTGACGGACACCTGTTTATGTTCGAAAGTTCATTCAATGCTCTCCTGAATGACTTTGATGGTTGTTGTTGTACTTTCCCAGAGTTTTGTTCAATGCATTTCTAACAAAACCTCTGATGACTGTAACCTTCTTCCCAGTATACAATTATCCCCTATGACATCATTCCCCACAGAATGTGTCCTGCATATCATTTCATATCATTTTCTCAACGGACAAAATTTGGGTCTTTCGTATTTAATTATCTTCCACCACGAATGTATGAAGATCATTGTCATTCATACCTTCTAGTTCAAGTTAATTAAATAGTCAGTAATGGAAAGAAGCAGAACAAAAGGCCCACCAAGCAGGGGGTAAAGATAAGGGCAAGGAAGTTGCCAGACCCAAACCTACTGTTCATGCTTTTAAGCCCAAAGGAGGCATAATAAAGGAGGGCACTTGCTTCTATTGCGGTAAGACCAGACACTAGAAGAGAAATTGCCCAAAGTACCTGGAATATAAGAAGAATGAAGTGGAGACTTCGACTTCAGGAATTTTTGTTATAGAAATAAATTTATCTACTTCTGCCTCATGGGTATTGGATACTGGATGTAGTTCTCACATTTGTACTAATGTGCAGGGGTTAAAAAGGAGTAGAGATTGGCAAAAGGTGAAATTGACCTACGAGTTGGCAATGGAGCAAAGGTTGTTGCTTTAGCTGTAGGAACTTATGTATTGAATTTACCTAGTGGTTTAATAATTCAGTTAGAGAACTGTTATTATGTACCTGCAATTAGCCGGAATATTATTTTCATTTCTTGTTTGGACAAGTTTGGTTTTTCATTCATAATAAAGAACAATTGTTGCTCAATTTATTTGAATGATATATTTTATGCTACTGCACAAATGAATAATGAATTGTATCTCCTTGATCTTGAAATGCCAATTTATAACATTAATACTAAAATGATGAAACCTAACGAGTTAAATCCAAGTTACCTTTGGCATTTTCACTTAGGCCATATAAATGAGAGGGGCATCTCCAAACTCCACAAAGATGGACTCTTGGACTCTTTTGATTATGAATAATATGATACATGCAAATCTTGTTTAATTGGAAAGATGAAAAAGTCCCCATTAACAGGAAAAGGTGAAAGGGCTAATGATCTTTTGGCCCTCATACATACTGATGTATGTGGACCATTGAACATACCAGCCATAGGAGGTCTTCAATATTTCATCACATTTACTGATGATTTCAGTAGATATGGTTATGTGTATTTAATAAAACACAAATCTGAATCCTTTGAAAAGTTCAAGGAGTTCAAGAATGAAGTACAAAAGCAACTAGGTAAGAATTTTAAAACTCTTCGATCAGGTCGAGGCGGTGAATATTTAAGCCTAGAGTTTGATGACCATCTAAAAGAGTGTGGGATTCTATCCCTCCTCACTCATCCTGGAACACCACAATGGGATGGTGTATCTGAGAGAAGAAATCGAACCTTTTTAGACATGGTTCGTTCCATGATGAGTCACACCAATCTTCCAAACTCCTTTTGGGGACATGCACTTCTGGCAGAAGCTTACACACTTAATCGTGTTCCATCTAAAAAGGTTGAGAAGACACCATATGTGTATGGAGTGGTAAGAAACCACATATGTCTTAGATGAAGATTTGGGGTTGTGAAGTTTATGTGAAACGACACATTTCAACTAAGCTTGAGCAAAAATGTGACAAATACTTATTTGTGGGGTATCCTAAAGAAACAAGAGGGTGTTACTTTTACAATCTTTCTGAGGGAAAAGTGTTTGTTGCTCGAACTGGAGTTTTCTTGGAAAAGGACTTTATTTCCAAAGGAATAAGTGGGAGGAAATTAGAGCTTGAAGAAATTCAAGAATCACAAAGCATTGATACCTATGGAGGAATTAGAGCAGGAATCACAAGTAGTTGTGGAAGAGCAACCTGCTCAAGTAGAACAAGACATGCGTAGGTCGAGCAGGATATGTCACCAACCACAAAGATATGGATATCTCGTAACTAATCAAGGTGATGTATTACTCATGGATTAAGATGAGCCTGTAACCTACCAAGAGGCCATAACTGGTCCTGAGTCTAAAAAGTGGCTAGAAACCATGAAATCTGAAATGGATTCCATGTACACAAACCAGGTTTGGACCTTGGTAGAGCCTCCTGTAGGAGTTAATCCTATAGGATGCAGTGGGTCTTCAAAAAGAAGACTGACATGGATGGTGCACATTTCTCATTTAAATCAAAATAATACACTTGCTCTGTAAACAAAGGGTCTTTCCCAAAATAATTCAAAAGCCTTCACCTGGCAGTGGAACTCAAAATTCTCAATTAAAAGGTTTTCAACATACATCGTAATAATCCAAAAAGGTTTTCAACATATAAAACCATATCATCAAATGACAACAAAATAAGGAGAAAACATAGTTCGACTCAAAGAACCCCAACTCGATGTTACACTATCAGAGCAAGACCCTCTAAATCGACCAAAAGCAAATAAACTTCAAGGTCCTCGAAAGCATCCACAGCTAAACCTGATCACCTGCACGTTACCCACGTGGAGGCAACATTCAAACAAGCAGGGTGAGTAATCACAATTCATAATAATCATTATAAAACAAGATATACATAAAATGGCATTATCTTCATATACAACATCTTCCGGGTCATCACAAGGAAACATCAAAATCACGAACAACATCATAAAATACAACAATGCCAATTAAATGCAAATGCACAACAAGACTCATGCATGTGGTACCAATCGTCATAATAGATGGACACTAGGCCATCAACCCTCCAAAGATCCCCATCAATAGGATCGATCCCGCAATTGGAACCGGAGCACGTCATAATTAACTCATATCCGCACAATGGGAATGAAGCGTCGTCACAGAGTATGCATATGAATGTATGATACACAACATCACTAATTGTCGTCATCAAATAAACATCAAAATGTGCATCATCAATCATTAATTCTCATATACGTCATGTCATCACATATTCGTCAAATAATCACCAAAACATCATCATATAATCATCAGTAACATAATAGAAAATCATCATAGAAATCACATCATCAAGACATCACAGCAGCACAACAGCATAAACAAAATTTCGCGAACATCAGACGTTCGCTCCAGGGTTCGCTAGGCGAACCTGTTCGCTGTGACCTTCACTTAGTGAAGCGGCCAGCGAATCCCACAGACCCCACACTCAACACCAGAAAACATAATCATCTGTCATACTCGCTGGTTAATTCGCTTAGCGAACCCACTCGCTGATTCCTTCGCTTAGCGAGGCTCCCAGCGAAGCCCACCCTTCCTCTCCAGAATCACCTCTGTATACACACTCATGTTATCGTGCATTCGCTGCGCTGCTTGCTTAGCGAGCCTTGGCGAACATTCGCCTAGTGAAGCGATGGTTCGCTTAGCGAACCTGCGATTACAGCAAATCGCTGCTACGCATCAGTAGCCCCACAACCACCAAAGCACCTGCGATTACAGCCCCAAATGACCCAAAATCATCCCTACAACAGTCTTAATATATCACAGAAAATAAAGGCCTAAAACTACGTCTGTTAGGTCGATTCAGGACACTACGGGAAACCTTAATTACCCTAAACCTTCAAAACTCTCAAGCTTCATATATACTCCATAGATCCTTCCCCACAAGGTTAAAACTACAACAACGATGGGGAAATCAGCCCCAAGTGTAGCGGCAAAATCGTGAGTGTAAGCTATTGATTAACTTAACTTGAAATGCAAGAGTCGCCACCGCACTTTTATTTTATCCACAAAAAGGAAAGGAAAAAGAGTGAACAAAACCTACACAAGCTCTACAATAAGAACAAGTGAAGAGAAACCGGGTAAGGGGGGGGGGGGGGTTGGTTACGCAATGGGAAGGTGTTAGCACCCTAAACGTCTATAGTACTCTATAGGAGCCCTTTGAAATATCTACCGCTTTTGGTCTGAAAAAGGTTTGCTTGAAAAGAGATTGAGGAGATGAGAAGAGAAGTTGTTTTTTAGATTTTTGTGTTTGGAGAGACTTGTCGCCTCATGCCTACGTACCCACGATGTGCAATGTAGGATCAAAGCCCCGTAGTTTGTGGTACAGAGAATGAAATTTGTTTGTTTGGTTGATTTTAAAATGTAAAGACAAGTCGTCATTTCCAAGCGAATAATTCCGCTTAAAGAAATGAATCATGTCTAAACTTATGAAAAAGTTAAAGGAAGAGTGCACAAGGGCACAAAAAAGAGTTTGATGAGTTTGGTGTTTTTTAAAGTCTTTTAAAAAAGGTGTCAATATGCTTATGTAGTTTAGCATTTGTTAAGAAATGAAAGGAAAAGAGTCAAAATCACTTGACAAAGTCAAGGTTTGATTATGAAAGAGGTGAAAGTTTGAAAACAAGAAGGTTTTGAAAAAGAGAGAGAGTTTTGAAAATTGAAGAATGGGTGGAGAAGAAGTGACTATCCTAAAGCATAAAGTAAAAGCTAAGGATAAGAATGGCCTAACCACACAAGTAAACTCCTTAGTCTTCGAACCACAATTCCAAAGCAAAGGGAGAAATGTCCTAAGTTCTAAGTCCAAGGTTCCAAGAATTGCATTGGATGTCCAAGGTCTAAGTTCAAGGATTCAAGAATAGAATTGAAGTCCAAGGTCTAGGTGCAAAACTCCATGTCCATTGCAAAGGATAATAACCATAGTCCATGATTAGAAGCACACGTTTTTTAGAGGTTTTAGCCTTTATTAATGTTTTTGGTCCAAGTGGACAAAGAGAAAAAGGCATAAGCATAAACATGTGTCCAACGGACAAAGGAAAAATTGCGGAAACATAAACATGTGTCCAACGGACAAAGGAAAAATTGCATAAAAGTAAAAGAGAGATAGGGAGCAAGAAGGAATTGTAAAAAAGTTAGTAATTAGTTGTTAGTTGTTAGAGTAAGTGATCAATAATGATTGAATAATGTACTTAGGTCAAGGTTAATGAAGACTTGTTAGAAGATTGATAGAATCAAAGTCTCTACAACAACAAGCTTCATAGATTTTGAACTTAATACAAAAGAATCAATCAACATTGAGTTGTTTTCTGATAAGGGACATAATGTTGCGCTATGTTAAGCAATCGCCGAGTAATTTACGGAGTAATTACCCTACAATGAGGCCGATCAATAGCTCTTTGTGCTAATGCATGCTAGATGAACGATATGTAGATCGTCATCCGAAAGCAATACCTCACGAAAAGAAAAGAAAGTAACGATCTCGTCTTGATCAAAATTTGACAAAGGAATTTTAAGATCCATAAGACTTTCATCGATCAAAAGAAAAGAGAAATAGATGAAGAGAAAGCCAAATTAAACCACACAAATATGTGATCTAAGGCTAAGAACAAAGGGAAGGGGAAGGAAATGGAACAGGAACCAAAACAGTCCCAAAAACAAGCAAAAATGTGCATTCTGTTTTGAAGTAACCGGTTACTCAACAGGTGTTAACCGGTTACTTAGTTCAAAATAAGCTCAGTTTTTCAAAGTTAACACAGAGTAACCAGTTACTCACCAGACGTTAATCGGTTACTCTGCACCAGAATGCAGAAAATTGTGCAAAATTCAGCATGATCCATTTTCAAAACTTTGTACAAACACCTTATGATCGTGGAACTGAAATTGCACAAAATTTAAAGTAAAACAACAGTGAAAAACAGCAAATAAACACAATTACAAGATCCAAAGGATCAAGTAACAAAGATCACCAAAGATCTACATTATGGAAGATGAAGATGAATCTTCAACAATAGTGGAAGATGAATTACCACTTCAAATCTGAAAATTCCTTCAAATTGCTTCAAGATCCAAACTCCAAAGCCTTGATCTATGAGAATTGATGAAGAAAACAAGCTTGGATGAAGGTTTAGCTCAAAGTTAAACAAGATTCAATGTGAATTCTTGTTAACTTTCAAAAGAAGAAAAGTGAGCTTTGGTGAATTTTGAGGTTGGGAAGAGAATTTGGAAGAGGTTTGTTGGCTATCAAAAGCTTGAATGAAATTTTAGCAAGGTGAATTTGGCTCTCCAAAGCTTGTCAAATGAATGAAATGAAGCCTCTATTTATAGAATTTAGGCTTGGAAAAATTGGTGGATTGGAGTTCGATTTGGAAATGAAAATTAGGCTTGGAATTTGAATTTGGAGGGAAATTCATAAAAGAGTGGTGATTAGTGAAGGTGTATGGTAGGAAATGATCAAAGTGATGTAGGGGAATTAAAATGAGATGGTATAGAATATTCCAAATGTGATCAAGGGCTGAGATTGGTGCAAAATTGCTGAATTTGAATTTTCTGAATTTTTTCAAATTTTCACGAGGGTAACCGGTTACTCACCACAGGGTAATCGGTTACTCAGTGCAAAATTTGTGAAAAATGAGCATTTTGTTGCACTGTTGTGGTTCTGACTCGATTCTTTTGCTTGTCAAAGAAAGCATGGAAATAAACGCATGAACCTTGGAATTCCTTGAATAATAATCAATTAAAACTTGGGGAATCCTTGACCAGATAAATTTGACATGATTGCGGATCAACTTTGACTTTTCTCAGATAAAATTCATTCGGGCTGCTGGACTGTTATTTTGGCATTTTTAACCTGTTCTTCCCCTGAAAATGTCAGTAAAGAGAAAACAAAATATTTTTGGATTTTGATTAAGGTTAGTAACATATAAGCAAATAAAGCAATAAAGTGAATAAGAAACACACAGATGCTCGGTAAACCCTGCAAAGCATAAACCCAAAGAAGAGAGGGATAAAGGAACCAAAGCATGATCTTGTTTGTGGTAAAGATGCAAAATGAGATGCGAATGATATGTGGAATCTTAGGGGTCAAAAATTAGGGTCTTACACCAAGGTCTACTTTACCGGTTCAATTCAACATTATTAATCGATTCACAAAAATGCCCTTAAATTCATCAATTTACCTCAAAACCCATAAACCCTCATAAACTTCAAAATCCCCAAACCCCACTTTAATCAATCGAATCCTATAATGAAAACAATGCAAGGTAATTACTCCCCATACCTTAGATTGTCGATCCGATGTGTTCTCTCTTGAGCCTTTGGAAACCTTCATGAATTCCTCGCCTTTTCCCTTTTTCCTCAGAGCTCTCCTTCTTTTCACGGTTAACCAAAAATAAACCCTATTCTCAAAATCCTCCTTAAATATTCAACCTAACCCTTGGGCCTCAAAATTGGGCTTTCTCCATAATGCCCTCACTAATTCTCCTCAATGTCCGTCTTACCCTTAATTCCTCTAATATTATTTAAAATAAATAATAATACAATATATTATGTAATATATACTATTATTTAATTAAATAACCAAAACTTCACAAAACACCGACATCGACACGAAACACCAAAATTCACAGAAATTCATGAATATAATATTTAATTAAATTAAATAAATATTCTTACGAAATTTGGGGTGTTACATACCTACCTTGAAACAAGTGAAAACTTGGTTTGGGAAATGCTTTTCTATGAAAGACCTTGGTGAAGCAACCTATATATTAGGAATCAAGATCTATAGAGATTGATCACAAAAACTGCTTGGCCTAAGTCAGAGTGCATACATAGACAAAGTGCTAAAACGCTTTAATATGCATGATTCCAAGAAAGGATTCATACCTATGCAAGATGGCGTGTGTCTATAAAAAACACAATCCTCTTTAACTAAGGAAGAAAGGGATCGCATGAATAAGATTTCATATGCATCTGCAATATAATCTATCATGTATGCCATGTTATGTACTCGACTAGATGTCTCGTATGCTTTAAATGCAACGAGTAGGTACCTATCTGATCCCGATTATACTCATTGGGTAGCTGTTAAGAATATCATTAAGTACTTGAGAAGGACTAAGGACTCATTCTTGGTATATGGAGATCAGGAAGAGCTTGATGTAATTGGATACAATGATGCTAGCTTCCATACAGACAAGGATGACTTAAGATCGCAATCTGGTTATGTGTTCTGCTTAAATGGTGGCGCTGTGAGCTGGAAAAGTTCAAAGCAAGAAAGAATTGTTGATTCTACAACTGAGGTCGGGTACATTGCTGCCTCAAATGCAGCAAAGAAAGTTGTTTAGATCAAGAAGTTCATTAGTGAACTTGGCATAGTCCCTAACATTGTGGATCCCATTGATCTCTATTGTGATAACAATGGTGCTATAGCACAAGCTAAGGAGCCTAGATCTCACCAACGATCCAAACACATACTTAGGCATTATCACCTTATTCGAGAGATAATAGATCGGGGAGATGTGAAGATATGAAAAGTACCTACACTTGACAACGTTGCTGACCCACTAACAAAGCTTCTTATGCAGCAGAAGCATGATGGTCATACTAGATCTGTGGTATTAGAGGTATGCCTGATTGGATCTAGTGCTAGTGGGAGATTGTTGTTGTAAGCCCTAGAGGCCAATACTTTTGGTACTTGTATCGAATTACTTATCATTAATAAAAGGCATTTCTTTATTATGATTGTTTTTCCAGAATAATAAAGTCCCTAGAATAGCTAGTTCGTCTAATAAAATATTTAGTGTGACTTAATCATGAGATCCCATTAAACATAAGGACACTATTCTTAAAGTATCCATAGTCGAGCTTTACTGTGAAGTGGGATAACCTTAAAGCACTAAGACTATTATGTAGATAGACTGGTGATCACATCTCATGGATCATGGATAATAAGTTATCAAGTCTTAACATAGGTATGAATATTAGGAGTAATATTTATACTGGATTTACCCGCTATGAGAGTACTACATAGAATGTTATGCAAAGTGACATAAGTTACTCTCAAGGTGATAGTGGTGTATACCACCCTTCGACCTGAAACCACCATGGACCCTAGATGTAGAGTCGAGTACTTTATTACTGATGTAACATTATCCGTTACTGGATGACCATAAAGACAGTTGATGGGTATGAAGGTGCGAGAAAGACACAAGAAATGGGGGTTTGAATTGTGTATTTACTCTTTTGTAACTTTTTGCATCTTGTTAATTTGACTCTCAAGAACCTTCAATGTTCGTTGAGAGATTTTGATCTATTAACTAAAGAGTATGAGAACCGTATAGGTTCTGTTCATAAGTTATGATACTCAGAACTTGCAGTGTGAAAACTTATCAGAGATAGGCTGCAAGGTTCTGACTTTGCTTAATATGAGGTTCTGATATTCAATGCAGAAACATAAATAGAGATACTAAGCAAGAGAGTAAAGGACACACAATATATCTTGGTTCACCACGCGGGCTAATCCAGTCCACCCTCCTCAGGTGATTTCGCCTTGAACACAAGGACTTAATCCACTATAACCAAATCATGATTACACTTGCACGGGAAACAGCCGGTGACTAACCACTTGCACAGCCGCACTGTGACTAACAACCCAATGAACATTTTAGGGATCCAACAGGATATAACGTTCATTGATCGAGCAGACCCACTACTGGGATTTCACAGCTAGCCGTTCAGGGATTCATCACAATGAATATAGCGCTACTGACCATATTTCAGGATTTTCCACAATGACCCTCAGCCATTGTCATCTCAAGTATCTGATCACCACATGATCTATTCAAGGGCCTCAACTCATAGCTGAACCGTTCAGGGATCCCACCAGGATATAACATTCACTTGAGGAGTCTCAATTCATTTAGTTGAATTGGTAAATTGGAGATTACAAATTGTGCTTCTTAATAAGCAAGTTTCTCCTAGGTTAAAGTACAAAGAACACACACATGTGTTCAATCAAGTTTTGAGCAATCAGCTCATTGCTTTCCTAAGAAACTACAAAGATGTATTTAGATATTATGATTGTTGACATCTTGTAGATCTTCTTCTTCTTCGTCTTCTGGTTGAGCAAGCTTTGAGCAGCAACTCCTTGCTTCAGATCTTAAATGTGGCTTTGACGAGAAGGTAGGTTGATGACTTGACTGATCTTCAATTGTTGTCTTCTTCATCAATAGATTCTGTTTGATTGTTGTTGTTATGTTAATTTGTTCGTTTGAGATTCAACAACAATTGCCATGAGTGAATTAATGACAGCTTTGAATATTCTAAGTGTTACAGCGAGAACTCATCGTTGTTGCTATCTTCACACAATGACTTGGTCAATTTTGTAGATGAACATTCAGTTCGAAATTCTACAAGTGATCGACACATCAGAAGCAAAAACTCTTTCCATTAAATAGCCAGTAGAAATATAGCCGTTAGAGAATACTGTTGACTGTTTGGAAAAGAGACGTTGTGATATAATGAGTTGTACTGACACATCTTCTTTTTGCAGAGGAGGAAGTGACCAGACATCTTTTCTTGGGCAGTGTGTACATTTAACTTACAACAGTAATATTTAGACTTCGAAACTTCAGTGGCTTCTGATGTTAATTTGATGAAGCATGAGTGGAGTCTTTATAGCAGAATATCTGATGCTTCAAGTCTTCCGTTAATTGAAGAAGTCCATTAGGAATCAGTCTTCAGAACTTCAGTACTTGGTCGTTAAGAGCGTTATCCTTTTCTGCTTTAAGTCTTCCGAATCTTCAGAGTCTGTCTTCAGAGTCTTCAAAACTTCTTGTTTGAAACCTTGATCTTTAGAACTCGTCAGTCTTCAGATTCTTTCTGCACTTGGTCTTCAGCGCCTTCAGCCATCAGAACTTCAAGTCATAGGAGTCTTCAGAACTTTGGTTCTTTCTGAGTGTACTTCTTCAGAAGCTTCGCTATCTTCAGAATCTTAATCACTTTCAGAGAGCATCCACAAGAGCATTGCAACAGCAATCTTGGCATCCTTGGATCTGGCTGATCATGACTAGATAGACAAGCGTTCTAGCTTCTTGCGACACTAGTCACACATAGTAACTTCGCATATATATATATATATATATATATATATATATATATATATATATATATATATATATATATATATATATATATATATATATATATATATATATATATTCAATCATAGTACATCTAGCTGGTGTATGTTGGTTCTGATGTCTTTAGTTCTTATGATCTGCACACAACACATGTTAGACCATAAAATGGTTCTTTCACAAATACTTATTGTTATCATCAAAACATAGATTGACTTGTAGAGACAATTCTTGCTCTCACATGGTACTCCACAAAGCATGCTGAGGGACATGAGTGACCTAGATGGAATTTGCCCATCCTGCATAACAGGATAAATGTCTAAGGATCCAATATTGAACTGGACAAGGATGGCACAATATATGTCTCGTATTCAATATAGAAATAAGGGCAAAAGGGTAATTATGCACACAAGTACTATCACAAAAAGGTTTTGTCAGATCACATGACATTTTCGTGACTTGGGTAGCAGTTATGTGTTGCTAGATACCACTCAGAGTTTATTATATTAATTATATGATTTAATATAATTGTCAACGTCACGAGAACCTACAGGGTCACACACATAAGAACAGATTGATGAGAGATAGAATAAATAAGAAACATTGTAAGGTACGGTGTACTTGAGATAATTATGGAACACTGTAAGGTACGATGTACTTAAGTGAAATATGGAACATCGTATAATATAATAATAAGAGTTAATATTATTATTACTATAATAATAGTTATTAAATATAATAATAATAATAATAATAAAATATGTTTATTATAATAATAATAATTATTATTATTATTACTATTATTATTATTATTATTATTATTATTATTATATGGTGCACTTAAGTTGTGTTTTTTAGCTTGCAGCCCACACAAGTGGTTTTATAAATACAACCCATGTGTAGAAGCTTTCTGAACTTGATGAAATTCAGTTGGTGAAACCCTGGCCGTATTTCTCTCTTTTTTTTCCTCTCTCTCTCTCTCTCACTCAAAGCCTTCAATCATAGCAGCTAGTACTGAGTCTGAAGGAATTTGTTCGTGTAGACTGAGTAGAGGCGTTGTTCATCATACATCGCTCATGATCACTTCTTCGATACAGAATCAAAGGTTTCATCGCTACAAGAGGTAACTGTTCTATCACCGATCATGACCATTCGTAAGGATCACTAAAGAGAAAATTTTATTTTCTGCTGGGTTTTGGATCGTGATTTCCCTTCAGCTAGCATGCCATTAAATTCACTCAAATCAGAGTGCACAAGATCAAGCAAATTTGATTTTCTTTCAACACTTTTGAAAGGTTTCTTGATCATCTTTGATTTGACACATATTTCACATTTTTCAAAATCAATATTATTGCATGAGATCAATCTAGATTTAATTATTTTTTTCATAGTACTAATATCAATATGTGCTAATCTAAAATGTCATAAAGAAATATATTCAAGCATATAAGCAGAGTTAGAAATTTCATTAATAAAGTTATCAGTAGTATAAAGTTTGATCATTCCCTCAGCGGAATATCCATTTCCTATAAATACACCATTACAGGTCAATATAAGTTAATCCGATTCATATACAAATTTAATTCTCGGTTTAACCAACAGATCCCCACTAACGAGATTTCTAGTCATGTAGGGGACATGAAACACATTAACAAGAGTGACTTTCTTTCCGCAAGGCATGTCTTATAATCTTAGGTCAGAATCATGTAAGATTCATTCAACGTCATTAATCAAGATAATTTCAAGTTTGGTGCATGTTTTCAAAGTTGATTCAAGTATGGTTCCCGTGTTTATTTCCATGCCATCTTCATCCAATTTTCAAGCAATCATCAAAGATTATTCAATGGACGATCAAGATTCCTTTATTTGGTATTCAATTGTTCATTATTGGGCCTTTGGATGCAAGAAAATAGTAAGAAGTCACAAGTTGGCACATGTTTGGTTGGCCTAAAGTCAGCTATGGCATGTCACTTGGTCCAAACACTATAATTTTCTCATTTCTCAACATTTTTGGAATATACTTTTAGCCAAATGTCACATTTTAACTCCTCTACAACTTTGTTTCAAGGGTCAAACATCAATTCAACCTCTAAGTCCATCAATTTTAGGATTTGCTCAGCTACCCATGTGTGCAAAAAAGTAGGCCCAATACCTGGTCGACCTAATGCCTGGCGTGAAATTTCAGGCCACGACCCCAACTTTGAATCAATGCCATTTTCAATCTAAGCATCCTTTTGATGTGATTTATTTTGCATCTAAATCTTTGTCATGAGAATAACATTTGGCACAAAGAAAATTCAAGAATACACGAGTGGATTTCATTTGGCCTAGCTCCAAACATAGTACCTGAAGCTCTTTTTCTTGGTCAGTTTTAGGTCATGATTTTCATGCCAATTCTCAATTTGGAACCACTTGCATATGTGTGAACCTTTTGTACAAAAAAAAAGCGTGCAAACAAGTTCTAAACGACCAGTTTTCAGGATTGAATCACACATTTCACCCTTGCCCTCACACAGATTGCAAATCAATAAATTTCAACTTGGTTCACATGTATTTCAGATCCATTTCAAATGTCTAAACTCAGCAACACTTTCTCTATAAATAGAGGGTTGATTTGCCTTTATTTGCAAGCTTTAGAGAGCCAAAAAACCTCTGTTACACTTAAGCTCGAAACCACCAAAAATCAGTCAACTGTTTCATCAAACCATGCCCGTTTTGCTTCAAATATTTGTCCAGAACCACTCACTGGACTCCTCTAAAGCTAACTGAAGTAGTGTCGTGGCTTGAAACTACCTGCAACCTTCAACTCGAATCCGCCATTGTTGACATTCGAAGCTTTAACTGAAAAGGTAGCTACGAGTAAAATTTCCAAGCAAACAAGTTACCAGTGTGTTCGTCTTGGTCCACGGATCAAAAGTACTCACTTACCTGGAATTTATATTTCGTATTAGTTATTTAATTTTACTTTAAAGAACTAGGGTTCTTCGGGTTCTTGAGCAAATTCTCTCTGCTCAGAGCCAATCAATGACTCTGATGTAGAGAGACATGAACAATGAAATGTTTAAAAGCTAAATCCATGCTTGATTCATGCTAAAAACATGAATTCATAGAGATTGCAAGATCAGGTGAAGGTTGAAGATGAAGTGCTTCGCGTGTTTGAAAAGCTAGCTGTTGGCGCCAATTTTCAAACATTTTCCATTTCTTTTTTTTTTAGTTTATTTTCATTTTATTTCATTTTCTTTTCTGATTTTATTTTTAATGATTTTTAATCCTTTTATACTCCAATATTTCTTCATAAATCATAAAAGATATTTTCTATCACATATTATTTTTGTATAATTTTTAAAAATCATTTTGAATTTAATTGAAATTTCTCTTTATTTTCCATTTAATTTTCATTTTGCGTTTTATTTTAATCATTTTGGAACATTTTTCACTCCATCTTTTGAGATCTCTTTATTTGCAATATTCTTGACATCTCATAATTTTTTCAACCATTTATTTGATGTTTTGATGCCTTGTTTGAATTTTCCTTTTAATTTCCACTTTATTTCATTTTACATCTCTTTTTATTTTGATTTTGTTCAAAATTTTGGAATGGCTTGATATGATCTCTTGATGATTGCGCGGTTGAACATATCTTCAATATCTCAAGTCCTTGATTGATGATCCTTTGGTTGATTTAACCTTCTTTGATTCAAACATGTTAATGAATGATCATATGATCATCTTTAGCACTTTTTATCAAAGATAGGTTATCCCTTGTTTGATCATGCTTTGAGTCATTTGACATGTTGATAGATGATCCCTATGTGATTTCTTGAGCCTTCATTGCATTCCTTCTATCATCTCTTTTTCTTTTTCTTTTGTTTGACTATTCTGTTACATTGTTTTAGGAGACTAACTTTGTGTTAGTTCTATAACATGTTTGACACATAAATTGTTATTGACCAACCTCAGATAGGTGTGACTTCTACATAAGTTAACTTAAAATTGCTTAACATAACGTTAAATTGTCCTGACTCGGTTGAATTCTCACAAATACAAACCTTGACATATTAATTGTGCTAACATCTAACATTTATCTTTATGTTCTTTACATTTATTTCATTTATATTTTTATGTCATTTACATTCATGCCATTTTACACTTTTGCCTTCTATTTTTGCTCTTTACTTTATGCTTTATTGCTTTCTGATTTCAAAAGAACAAAAAACACTATAAAATGGCTAAAACCCTAAAAAAAACTTTAACTTAATCTTATGGACTTTGTGTTACTATCCCTTACTTGAAAAGTATTTTGGACCTTGGACATTAGGACTTAGTGTTTTCATATGCTTGAAGTGGCATCTGAGACTTTGTGATTCATTTGAGACATAGTGATTCCTTTAGATCCTTTGATCTTCAACTAAAGACTTGGATTCTCTTTGTGACTTTGTGACTTTGATACTCACTTGTGCCTTAGATTATTGGAGATTGTTGGGATTGAATATCAAAGTCACAATCACAACACAAGAACATAACGTGGAAACTCCAAAACCAGAGAAAAAACCACGATCGTTGTCAATAAACAACCAAAGAATAACACTATGTGAAAATTGTTACAACATATAATATACCCTCACAAACTCAGGTCCCCAGTACACCCACACCCTCCAAAATTAATATTTAACTATATATCACAACACTCTAAAACAAGAGTATAAGAGAACAAAGAAAGTCAAATATAATCTTAAAGTGTTTTTGACTGGTGCATCTTGGAATGAAGAACTTGAATCCTATATATAGCCATGGACTCCTTCTTCCTTCACAAAACTAAGCGATGTGGGACTTCAAAAAACTTATATTATATATATATATATATATATATATATATATATATATATATATATATATATATATATATATATATATATATATATAGCATTGGACTCCCTCTTCATTCACAAAACTAAGCGATGTGAGACTTCTTCAACATGTATATTTTCAACCAATCCCAACAAAAGTCAAAGTAAAAGTTCTCCCTATCAAGATGATGCAAATGCTCATTTTCTCATACTTATGGGTAGTAAGTTGAGTTTTCCTTAATCGAATATGACAATATGTCTTTTCAATTAAAATCAATTAACAAACAATTCAGCTTTTTTATAAACACTGATTTGCAAGTGGTTCCCGTTGAATACAACAGATGTGTAAGATGCTAATACTTTTCCCTTGCACAACCAACCACGTATCCCGATCTCTCTTTTGTTTTATCTTTTTGTGGGTTTTGTTCGATATTTTTTCTTTTTCCTTTAGAAACAATAAAATTCGGTGGCGACTTTTGTTTTTTAAATTGAGTTAATCAATAACTTAATCTCAATAATTTTTTCCGTCACAACAGCCTCCATTAAGACATCACCAATTTTTTTTTGGGTTAATAGCCATTTTGGCCCCCTGTCATATATGCGCTTTTCGAAAAACACCCTATAAAAAAAACTTACAAAAAATACCCTAACATTTAAAGATTCTCTCAATTTTAACCTTCATCACAGCCAGTCACCAAAAAAGCTGACGTGGCAGCGTTTTTTTTTTTTTTTTTTTTTAGTGATGTGGAAGGCATGTTGGTTTTTTATTTTTATTTTGAATTATTTTAATGCCACGTTGTCACTTTATGTTATGTTTATTTTTCATTTATCTTAGAAAATATGTTAAAACTTCAAAAATTTGCTAAAGATGGGATTTGAACCCACCCTTTTCTTTTATACATTCAATGTCTTACCACTAGGCTAGAATGCTCATGTTGTAATTTTGTTTCCATTAATTGATGTTAATACATATTTTTCGTTTTTTAAGTTTAATTGATGTTAATATATTATAACTAAATAATATATTTAGTTTTAATTTTTTTTAATGTTAAATAAACTATAGCAATTTTAGTTTATTAAAATGCTATAATTATTAATTTTTCAAATTAGTGTATTTTTACCTTTCGTTTTTTTGTGTATTTTAATTTTGTTTTTTAACATTAGTTTATTAATTTGTGTATTAGTTTCGTTTTTTGTGTAGCAATTTCGTTTTTAATTATATACTAATTTATTTTAAAATTATTTTAACATTAGTTTATTAATAATTCCAGTTTATTAATTTATATTAATAATTTTTAATTTAGTTTAATTTAATTTATATTAAAACGTAAATATTAATTTATATTAATAACATTAATAATTTAATTCCAGTTTATTAATTATTTTAACATTAGTTTATTAATAATTCCAGTTTATTAATTTATATTAATAACGTTAATAATTTAATTTATTAATTCATACTAATTATTTATTGTAAATATTATTTAAATAGTTATAATAAATTATAAAAGTTACAGTAATAATATTTGTAAACTATTCTAAATTAATATTAATAACGTTTTAATAAACTACATTACTAGTTATTAAATTATATTAATAACGTTAATAATTTAATTCCAGTTTATTAATTTATTCTAAACTATTAATTTAATTCCATATTAATATACTAAATTAATATACTAAATTAACATACTAAATTAATATTTTATTACTAAATTAATATACTAAAATATTTTTTAAACTAACCTAATTTTTAACATTTTCAAACAAAATTATAATTATTTTTTAACATTTAAAAAAAAAGATTAAATAGTTTAACTATATTATTAATAGTTACAGTATATTAAGAAAAAATATTAAATAGTTTAATAAAAATGATTTAATAGATTTTAGTTTAGTAAACATTATTAACTAGTTAATTATGTATTATGTATATTATAGTTGTAAATAATATCATAAAACACAACATAGTTTAGTGGTAGTGAGTGATCCTTTGTGTTGAGAGGTCATGAGTTCCTTTTCCATCTCCACCTTTTTTTGAAAAAAAACGCATGACTATTAAATCATTTTCTTTTATAAAAAATAATATAATTTTTTTTTATTCCTACGAGTATTTTTGTAATCCTTGCTCGATGGAGTGACCAACCAAGAGGTTAATGATGGCCCCACTTTATCCCAAAGTCTCCAATGTGGCACGATGTGATTGAGTAACCAGCACATCCACAAAAATGCAATCCAAACCTAATCTATTCACAAGTATTCAATTTTTTCGTAGAAGCCAATAATAATAGTAATAATTGGAACACAAAAACCACCATCACCACAAGATCCCTCACATATCTTATTCAAATCTCTTAGCATTGCAGACACCAAAGTCACACACTAGAATGGCAACAACAACCTTTGCAACCGTCGTAGGAATGGGTGGTGCATCACGTCTCACCTCAGGTACATCTCTCATTAATTAAAACATAATTAAGCATGTAACATTTTTTGATATGTTTGTATTTATTTTAATTGTGATTTTCTTAAAGGATTTAGGCAACCACAAGTAACTGCTAGGAATCCTTTGAGGCAAACTATGGCTGTAGGAAATGGTGGAAGGGTTACATGGTAATTTTTATTATAAAATTGATTCGTAAGGTTTTTAAACTGAATTATTTAATCTCTATGAATATTTATTTTTCATGATGAAAAAATGAATTGTGATATTTTTTATGGATGTGAAGCTTCCAGAGGGATTGGCTACGGAGAGATTTCAATGTGATTGGGTTTGGGTTGATAGGTTGGTTGGCACCGTCTAGCATACCGGCTATTGACGGTAAAAGTCTGACTGGACTTTTCTTTGATAGCATTGGAACTGAACTTGCTCACTTCCCTACACCTCCTGCTCTCACTTCACAGTTTTGGTTAGTCGTTTCTTTTAGACATTTTCTTTATTTAAGCTTACTTGATTCTCAGCTATATGCAATCATAATCTTAAATGAAAGTGAAATCATAGATGAAAAGTGAAGCAATTGGTTAGAGATCTTGGATCTTCTAAAGTTCTAAGCTTGTTCTTAAATCCGTTATAATTGGTTAGCTCACCTGAAAATAAACCGATAAAATAAGAGCCCGAATTTAATAGTGTTATTTATGTCCGAACTTCAATAGCTCGTTATCCATTAAGGTCAGTCACTATGGGTCACAGGTAGCTAGCTCGATTGACCCGCAAACTAAAACTTACACTATTATTTACGGTTATTTTATGTATTTTAAAATTTATTTATTTCAACAAAATCATCTAAATAATCATATTTTCTCATTAATTTCTAAAATATTCATGTTTTTAATAAAAAAATAAAATATAATGCAGAGCACGAATTTTGGCGATTGTATTGAACAAATAAGAGGTTTAGCCAATTTAATTGGTGTATACCTCATGTCAAATGAATTCAATTGACATGCAATGGGAGGAGTCACCAATTAAATCTGTGACTATGTGTTAAATATTTTTTTATTTTAATTCAATTGATCAATAAAAAATTGAATAAAAGTTAATATAATATTTAATTTAAATTGAATTACATACATAATGTTTTTTTATACTAACAATAACAACCCGTTTGAGCATACATGTCACCTGTTCCACACTTCTTAGGTTGATATTAAATTTATACTCACTCTACAAGAAGATGGAGATATGAAACACACATTTTCTTCCTTTCAACCAGTGAATGTACTGTAATACTAGAGGACGTGTACATATTATTGAGTCTACGTATTGAGGGAAGACAATTAATGGAAAAATCAACATAAGCAATTCAACATGCAAAAAACTTTTTGAAAAACCACCAATGTCGTCATTTAATCGACCAAGTTGCTCACCAATAGTCTCATCAACCCGAATAATACAACTCAACTACAACGGCATGGACAACGAGTTCTGTTACGACAACGCGTCAATGCACACACAACACTACATTAAATTACAATAACTTATTAGGAAACCTAGTCATTGTGAAGTTCCTCGCATATTGAATTGGTTAGGTTGATTTTTTTTATTGATTTCCTTACTTTGAATAGGTAGATCCAATAACATATACATGTTCTCTAGTGTTACAAGTATATTTATCAGTTGGAAGGAAGAAAATATGTGTTTCGAATTTTCATCTTTCTTGTAGAGCAAATATAAACTTAGCATCAACCGAGTGTGAAATCAATGACATGTATAATCAAGCGGATGGTTGGTTTAATGTAAAAAAATGTTCTCATATGTAATATAATTTAAATTAAATAAATATGGGTCATGCTAACGGGTGCTCCAGGGGCACTCTTTAAGCATTTCAAATTAAAAAAAAACATTATATTAAATACAAGTCTTTTATAACAAAACATACATTTTATTCTTTAAAAAAATCAATTGTTTTAATTTCTAATACATTAAATACAAGTATTTTCAAATAAAACATTCATTTTAAAACTCTTAACGAGTACTCGGGGCACGTGTTAGCATTTTTCAATAAATATTATTAGTTTTTATTTAATTTATTATTATTAATTAATTGGATTAAAAAAAAAAAAAAAAAAATTTAACACATATATCAATTAGATTGGTACCTGCGCCTATAGCTTGTACTTAAATGTCAATTAGATTGTTTTGATATGATGCGGTCGTCAATTCAATTGACTAGGTCTCTATTTATTCCGTGCATGTCATGTGCTTTGCGTTGCAATTTTTTAAAACTCGATTCTTTAAAAATTAATGAAAAAACATGATTATTTAAAAAAAATCCTTCATTATATTAAATATTTATATGTTAAATATTATATATAAATATTATAGAAATTATATTAAATTATTTTATGTTACAATTTTTTATTCTATTAAATATGTTACACTTTTAAATTTACTTTATATTTAGAAATATTTAAATTATATTTCAAAATAAAATAGTATTTAAAAATATATTATATTTAAAATAATGTATTTTATATAATAAATATTATAATTTTTTTATTAATTTAACATATATCATAGTCCGAATCCATCTAAACCTTGACTTGGATAGTATATATTTTTTAAATCTATATTGTAACACTAATTGTCTTTGGGTATGCTATGAGTCTTCTAAATGTCCTAGTAAATAGAGGTTTCTAAAAGTTTATTTTTAAAGAATAAACTATTAATTTAATTCTTAAATCACAACTCTTTTCAAATTAATCCATAAAATTTGATAATTTATGAATTTTTAATTTTAATAGGAAAAAATAATAGAGTTAGCTTCACAATGATACAAAAAGATGAGTTCAACTCTCTCTTTAAGTTCATATATGCCTGCTCTATAAGTCAGTCATTAGCCTAATAAAAAAGAATCACTATTTCATTTCATATTTTTTTTATAGATCATAAGACTTTTTAAGTTTGGGTTATGCTAATGCACACTCATGTAGGTGTACATTAACAATATATATCTTAGTGTATTTTTATGTGGAGTTCATCAATTTTGGATGAGACCCACATTAAAAAGGTGAAGAAAAATAATAAAAATAAATAAATATAGTGTATTTTTATGTGGAATCCATCAATTTTAGGTGTATGTTAGCATTTTTTTTAAGATTAGTTTGCTGATAAATATTAAAAGTTATATTCATTGGACTTTCTAAGGTTTGACATGAAAATAATGCCGTCTTTTACAAAATTACAACTTGTTTATTAGAATTAAAACAATTTTATTTATATATTTCATTTTATAAAAAAATGCTCTCATTACTAAAAATATTTAATGAGTTTTAAAATTAATTTAGATTTTTAGTTTGGCTCAAATGAGCTCTGAATTTAACTTTAAATAATTGAATAGCAAGCAAGATCTTTAACGATAAGGATAAAAAAAATACT
Source organism: Lathyrus tuberosus (assembly GCA_022829125.1). Classification (NCBI taxonomy): domain Eukaryota; kingdom Viridiplantae; phylum Streptophyta; class Magnoliopsida; order Fabales; family Fabaceae; genus Lathyrus; species Lathyrus tuberosus. The sequence goes on from JALAZF010000103.1 coordinate 9,058,116, forward strand.
ATACTTTTCCAAATTATAGGTCCCACCGAGAATTGAACTCGGGTTACTAGATTCAGAGTCTAATGTCCTAACCGCTAGACCATGGGACCATGGAACCAATGCTGATAAACACCTATGACGTGGCGTATATATATTTATAATAATATTATTTTTTGTATTTGAATTTGAATAATTTTTTCGTTCCAAGACATAATAAGGCAAACATGTTGAACAGGTTATGGTTGATCTGTTGGCACTTGGGGCTGTTCATCTCCCTCACTTTCGGTCAAATTGGTTTCAAGGGAAGGACTGAGGAGTACTTTGATTCATAATAATTTATGGTCTGTTATTAATTGCTTCTCCTTTTATATCATTTCTGCCTTGTAATCTACCATCTGTAACTCTGGTACCTTTTCCATTGCACTAGAAAAAATCTGTGTAATATCGCTTTCATAATGAATCAATGTTGTATATTAGTATTATGGTTGTATCTTGTGTGTATTTGTGGCTTATCAATGTACCACTTTTAGTTTTGCAATTTTCCTAAAGGATAATCAATGGATATTAAGCCGGAAATATATTTTTATGAAATCTTATTTATTTAATATTTAAAAAAACAAGAACATTTCGTAATTTATAAAAGATTGTTTTGGAATCCAAAAAATAGTAGAATGAAATGTGGAAAGTATGTGTGCACCTATGGTCTTACACATGTAGAATTTTTTTTTTTTGGTAACACAAGTAGAAGTATTTATATCCTTGAATTTAGTAGTTGTTAGGCCTTTATGGAGTAATAAATGGGTTTGTTTTTATTGGGCATTTGGTTGGTCTAGAACAATTGCTCTCAAGTTTTGCTGTGAAATATAGAATGTGAAGTCTTTCAAAAATTTTGTTGGCCTTCCGTTGTCAAGTTGTATGTGGGCGAGACTTGGCATGTCTGACTGACGAGAGTGGGGAGTATACACATCAAATGTCTTTCTCAGATTGAGGTGCTTCGTGTGAATTTTAAACACGTGCCCCTAGGTTGGCATGTTAGCCTGTGTCGCTTCACCTAGGGTGTTTGAGTATACTTGAGTGTTGTCATATTTCTGAGGCGTGATATGGTTGTTGCTTTATAACCCTTCTATCAATTCTAATATCAATTTGTTTTTTCATGGTAGTTAAGCAACTATGGTGCATTGAGAGGATCAGGCATTTACAGTTTGTCCCTTCTCAACTTCATCCAGTTGCTTAGGCTATCGTCAATATGTTCCAGCACTGGTATGAGTATACAGGACAAGAGGGTTTCGCTTCCCCGAACCTCTTTTTCCATATTTTTATGGTTTTCTACACACGAATGGGTGGTCCCTGTCCAAGGTTGATTTATTTACTATAGGAAAATAAAATCTTCATGTTTATAATAACAAATAGAAATATTTCAAGGATCACCATTACCTGGTGACTCCCCTTACCCCGACTGACCATTCCGAGTTTTGTCGGGTTCCCATTCGCAACTCTGCCTCCTCATGTAATACCCAAAAAACCTCATTTATAAATATATAGAATTATAGGTAATTTCATATACTCAAACAGCACGTGACAATACCAATTAATCGTCAACACAACACCCTGTTACAAAATTAACTCGAAAATAACTCAATTATGCACTGTCACTCTCTCTGAGTGACCTACCACTCATTGAGTGAGCCCTCTCTAGGCAAGTTCCTATCTAGCTAGGCGCGCATCTCAAAAACCAGAAAATCTCCACTATACATATCTCGCTAAGCGAGACATTGCTCACTGAGCGATCTCTCATTGAGCGACGAGTCGCTAGCTAAGCATAACTCACAGAAAAACCAGAATACTCACTCTATCATGTGACGCCCCCGATCTATACCCCCAAAAACACACAATTAAGGCGGTAAAAAGGAAATTCGAAGATTCGTCAGAGTATAATTGAATCACGGCATAGAAAGGGGAATCACATCAAAGTAACCAAACATACACATAACATGCAACACCTGCCCATAATGATATGCAACTGTGGGGTAGCAATCATACAGAGGGAACTTTGTTCCTTACACCCACTTTTCAGAAATTAGAATTAAAGCGGAAAATCTAAAATCTGATTAACATATATACATATACACATATAAACAGTTTGTCATACATCAGGTAGCATATGTACAACCAAAATATATCATCAGATATACAAAATAATAGCACGCGGCCACCCTAACTACCCGGAGTCACATATCAGGGCCGACCGACCAAAATAATGAAGACGCAACGCTTCACAAAAAGGAATACCTCCAGCAGCTCTAATCTGCAACGCCTCATAGAGCGTTATAAAACAGCAGAAGGGTGAGAAAAACAACCATAATATAATTGAATAAAATTATATATATAAACACAAAAATGTACAAGTAACACATTCTCACCACCACCACATATAACATAATACCGCACAATTCTCAAGCATCGAATACCATTACACACCACACATATACCATACAATCATCAATCACATTCACAAATTCACACACAATTAATTCATGATTTATGCAATGCACATAGACCGACACAACGACTCTATGCACATGCCATGCGGTACCGACTTCCAATGTCTCATGTCTCATCATCAGTTCACTCAGGAACTATTAGAACCATCGCTCGTTACTGAGAATCTCAAGTAACTCCCCGTCGGGCCTACGATGTTCACCCGTCGCTTTAGGTCCTCAGGTAACGCCTCATATTTTCGAGGCACACGACGTTAAGGATTGCTTTAAGTCTCCAAAGGAGCCCACAATCGTCTATAACCACTGCTTTAGGTCCTCAGGCAGCGCCTCATATTTTCGAGGCACACGATGTTATAGCGGATTCCATCAGGAACCAAACCGCCACTCAGGACGTTTCAACAATGCACATCATGATGCTTGGCATACAATGACTCATGACATTAACATTGCATGCACACACACATCCACAATCATGCATATATCATCAAATACCACACTTAGCATTTTCTTGCCTTTCGGCCACAAATCATCATCACAACATTTCATCAAAAACAACTATTCCCGATTAATCGGTAAAGTCGGCCAAAAGTCGGCTAAAAATAATATTTTTCTTCACCAAATCATAGAACATATTTTTAGCTTCAGATCGATATAAAGAACAGCTAAAACGGATAAACGACGAAAAAGTTATGCAACTTTTAAAAAACCAAATTTTTGAAAAAGAACAGTAGAGTGCAATCGATTTACACCTGTGTGCAATCGATTGCACGGCCCCAGAAATCACATTTTTCGCCTTTTTTCATGTGCAATCGATTTGCATCCTGCTGCAATCGATTGCACCTGTTAAAAACCAGAAAAATGAGCTGCTGCCTCTACACAAAACCCTCCGGAAACCCGACCGATTCAATTCCTTTCTTCCGAATAAATACATGGTAATATCACATAAATACCTACCAACATATTAGGATCAAGAAAAACCCGATTCCACGACTTTTATTTTTCACCAAAATCTCACATTTTCAAAACCCAAAAATGTCAAAACTCACAATATCAACCGATTTCAACGAAACGAGTCTCTATAATCTCGGCCTAACCTCATACGACTAATCTACGCAATTTATTTCGAAATTCATCCGTGAAAACATCGATTTCTACTCGTTTATCTCATTTCGACCTATATTTGAAAAAAACAACAAAACTTCCACACAAACATACATAATCATACACAATCATAGTATAATCGAGTTTCGCACCCTTACCCGATTTAATCGATTCCTAGAACTTGTTCTCTTGATTTCCCAAGCTTTTCTCCAATTTCTCTCTTTTCTCTCTTCTCCTCTTTTCTTCTCTTTTCTTCTTTCTACTTTTCTTTCTATTTTTTTTCTTTTTCTTCTATTTCTACTTTTCTTTTCTTTACTAACTTAACAAAATACACCTAAATGCCCAAAATACCCCTACACTCAAATTTCTCGCAAACGATCCCAAAACGCGATAAAATATATTCCCGCCGAAAAATAACATATTTTCACATAAAAGTCGAAAATACAATAAAATAATAATAAAATAATCCAAAAAGACTCAATAAAATAAAATTGGCAAAACGGGGCGTTACAATTCTCCCCCACTTAGAAATTTTCGTCCTCGAAAATCTTACCTGATACAAACAACTCTGGATACGACTCCCGCATCCTACTCTCCAATTCCCACGTCAAATTACCCTCAGCAGCGCCTCCCCACGCCACTTTCACAAGTGCAATCTCTTTAACCCTCAACCGCTTCACCTCGCGATCCAAAATACTAACTTGTAATGCCTCGATCGTAAGGTTATCTCTTACCTCAACCTCGTCCATCGGAATCACATGTGAAGGGTCCGGAACACACTTCCGTAGCTGTGAAACATGAAAAACATCATGCAAATTCGACAGATTCGGCGGTAACGCCACACGATACGCTACAACACCCACTCTCGCAGATATCTGGTAAGGACCAATAAATCGAGAAGTAAGCTTCTTAGATTTCAAAGCACGACCAACACCCGTTACCGGCGTAACCCTCAGAAATACATGATCACCCTCTTGAAACTCAAGATCCTTCCGTCTCCGATCATGATAACTCTTTTGTCTACTCTGAGAAGCCTTCATTCTCTCACGAATAAACTTTACCTTTTCCGTCGTCTGTTGCACTAATTCCGGTCCAACCACAGAACTCTCACCAGTTTCGTGCCAACACAACGGCGTTCTACATCTTCGCCTATATAAAGCCTCAAAAGGTGCAATTCCAATACTAGAATGGAAACTATTATTATACGTGAACTCAACCAATGCAAGATAACTGTCCCACGTACCACCTTGTTCCAAAACACACGCTCGCAACAAATCCTCCAAAGACTGAATCGTTCTTTCGGTCTGACCATCCGTCTGCGGATGATAAGCCGAACTCAACCTCAATCTAGAACCCAAAGCCTTCTGTAAACTTTCCCAAAATCTCGATGTAAACCTAGGATCTCGATCAGAAACAATACTTAAAGGAACCCCATGCAATTTCACCACCACACTGATATAGATCTCAGCTAACCGTTCCAAAGAAAAACTGATGTCAATCGGAATAAAATGCGCCGATTTAGTCAGCCTGTCCACAATCACCCAAATAGCATTATGCCCACGCTGAGTGTTCGGTAATCCCGTTACAAAATCCATCGAAATGCTATCCCATTTCCACTCAGGAATATCCAACGGTTGCAACAAACCACTAGGCCTCAAATGTTCCACCTTCGACTTCTGACAAGTCAAACAAGCATACACAAACTGAGCCACAACTCATTTCAAACCAGACCACCAGAAAATCTTTTTCAAATCTTGGTACATCTTATTCGTTCCCGGATGAATACTTAAGTTACTTCGGTGTCCTTCCTCCAAAATCATTCTTTTCAACTCAGCATCATCAGGTATACAAATACGACCACGGAATCTCAAAACACCAAAATTATCAACCTTGAAATCCACATTCTCATTCATCATTAAATCAACAAATTTCAAATCCAACTTTTGTTTCTCACTAATCGACATCAAAAATTCATTCGTAACTTTCAACATTCCAAGCCTCACACTAACCGATGTCACTTCACATACCAAACTCAAATCTCTAAACGATTCCAAAAGTTCCAACTCTTTCACCATCAATGCGGACATATGCAACGATTTCCGGCTCAATGCATTGGCTACCACATTAGCTTTACCAGGATGGTAATTCAAGCCAAAGTCGTAATCTTTCAAGAATTCCAACCATCTCCGCTGCCTCATGTTCAACTCTTTCTGATCAAATAAATATTTCAAGCTTTTATGATCACTAAAGACTTCGAACCTCGCACCATAGAGATAGTGCCTCCAAATCTTCAACACAAAAACTACAGCCGCTAATTCAAGATCATGAGTAGGATAGTTTTTCTCATGAACTCTTAATTGCCTTGAAGCATAAGCTACAACTTTACCTTCTTGCATCAAAACACCACCCAAACCAATTAAAGAAGCATCACAATACACAACAAATGGTTCATTAGGATTAGGTAAAATAAGAATCGGAGCTGTCGTCAATCTTCTCTTCAGCTCACAAAAACTCTCTTCACATTGAATATCCCAAATGAATGCTTTGCCCTTACAAGTCAACTGCGTCAAAGGAAGAGCTAGCTTAGAAAAACCTTCAATGAACCTCCAGTAATAACCAGCCAAACCCAAAAAGCTTCGAATTTCAGTAACGGATCTAGGAGCCTCCCATTGTAGAACTGCTTCTACTTTAGATGGATCCACAACAATACCATTACCTGAAATTACGTGCCCAAGAAAACTCACCTCAGACAACCAGAATTCACACTTGGACAATTTGGCAAAAAGCTTCCTTTCCTTCAAAACCTGCAAAACAATACGCAAATGCTCTGCATGTTCTTCCCGAGACTTAGAATAGATTAAAATATCATCAATAAACACCACCACAAAACGATCCAAATGCTCGTGGAAAATCCGATTCATGTATTCCATAAACACACCAGGCGCATTAGAAACCCCGAACGGCATCACCGAATATTCATAATGACCGTACCGTGTTCTAAAGGCCGTCTTCTGAATATCCTCTTCTTTCACTCTTATTTGATGATAACCCGATCTCAAATCAATCTTACTAAATACACAAGTACCAACCAACTGATCCATCAGATCATCAATCCTTGGAAGCGGATATTTGTTCTTAATCGTCACTTTATTCAACTGGCGATAATCAATACATAATCGCATACTCCCATCTTTCTTTTTCACTAACAAAACTGGAGCACCCCAAGGAGAAACACTTGGCCTCACGAACCTCTTTTCCAACAACTCATTTAACTGTTTTTTCAACTCCACCAATTCAGATGCCGACATTCTATAAGGTGCCATAGAAACAGGTCTAGTACCAGGAACTAGATCAATAGAAAATTCAACTTCTCTCTCTGGCGGTACATCTGAAATATCCTCAGGAAACACTTCAGGAAAATCACACACAACAGGAAACACTTCAAGAGAAACTTGACTATCCACAGTTAATGATGCAAACAAACCAAACAATTGAGCTTCGTCCGCTAAAAGTTTCTTCAACTCTTTAGTAGACAAGAAACTCGAGTCTTCATCTTCCTCCAGAGAAGGAAACCTTACAAGCTTATGATAACAGTCAATGTGCACCCGATTAAATTGCAACCAGTTCATTCCCAACACCACATCTAAACCTTCCAATGGTAAACACACCAAATCCATCACAAAGTCTTTGCCATAAATGGCCAAAGGACAACTTAGACACACCAAAGAAGTAGTTACTGACCCCATCGCTGGAGTATCAATAACCATCTCAAAATCCATCACAGACAACACAAGATTCAAACTCTTCGCGCACTCAGACGAAATAAACGAATGAGTCGCTCCAGTATCAATAATAGCAATTAAAGGCATATTATTAATAAAGCAAGTACCTCTTATCAGACGATCTGCACTTGAGGTATGAGTTCCCGCCAATGAAAACACTTTGCCACTAGCCTGAGCTTTCTTCTGATTCGGACACTTCGAGCTAATGTGACCAGGTTCCCTACAATTGTAACATTTCACCACATTCTTCCTTTTACAATCCGCTACAACATGCCCTTCACCGCCACAATTAGAACACTTAATCACATTCCTCCTACATTCATGCTGGCGATGACCCAATTCACCACATTTAAAACACCTAGGAGAATTAGACATACCACCTCCACCTGACCTACGATCAAAAGTACTCCTTTGTTTACCTTTATCAGCCGGTGACACATACGGTCCACCACGGAACTGTTGCTTCCCTTTCCTGTCACTTACACTTTTATAATGAGCAGAACGAGCCTTACTGTCCTCATCATAAATCCTATAGCATTCATCCAAATCAGCAAACCTTCGAATCCTCTGATAACCAATCGCCTGCTTTATCTCAGGACGCAAGCCACTTTCATACTTTACACACTTTGAAAATTCAGCTGTCGCTTCTACATAGTGAGGATAAAACTGCACAAGTTCCACAAACTTAGCAGTATATTCAACAACAGACAAATTACCTTGTTTTAGTTCCAAAAACTCAATCTCTTTCTTTCCTCGGACATCCTCCGGAAAATACTTCCTTAGAAACTCTCGGCTAAACACTTCCCAAGTAATCTCTTCTTCCTCCTCCTTAGCTTCCAACACCTGACGAGTACTGATCCACCAGTCGTCAGCCTCTTCATGTAACATATGAGTGCCTAACCTCACCTTATCATCATCGTCATAATCCATTACCCTGAAAATCCTCTCAATCTCTTTCAACCACAATTGTCCACCATCCGGATCATGTTTCCCTTTAAAAACCGGCGGCTTATTCTTTCTAAACTCATCATTTCCGGAAGCATTCGGTGCACCCTGCACAGCTCGTGCCATCGCTTCCATCGCAGCAGCCAAAGCAGCATCATTACGACCAGCCATATTCTGTTCGTCCAAATACAGAAACTATGGTTAAACAACCACTTGCTCAACACAACTCGCCCAATATGCCAGACACAATAGACACAAACGACACAACAAACACAACTGACACGAACTGGCTCTGATACCACTTAATGTGACGCCCCCGATCTATACCCCCAAAAACACGCAATTAAGGCGGTAAAAAGGAAATTCGAAGATTCGTCAGAGTATAATTGAATCACAGCATAGAAAGGGGAATCACATCAAAGTAACCAAACATACACATAACATGCAACACCTGCCCATAATGATATGCAACTGTGGGGTAGCAATCATACAGAGGGAACTTTGTTCCTTACACCCACTTTTCGGAAATTAGAATTAAAGCGGAAAATCTAAAATCTGATTAACATATATACATATACACATATAAACAGTTTGTCATACATCAGGTAGCATATGTACAACCAAAATATATCATCAGATATACAAAATAATAGCACGCGGCCACCCTAACTACCCGGAGTCACATATCAGAGCCGACCGACCAAAATAATGAAGACGCAACGCTTCACAAAAAGGAATACCTCCAGCAGCTCTAATCTGCAACGCCTCACAAAAGCGTTATAAAACAGCAGAAGGGTGAGAAAAATAACCATAATATAATTGAATAAAATTATATATATAAACACAAAAATGTACAAGTAACACATTCTCACCACCACCACATATAACATAATACCGCACAATTCTCAAGCATCGAATACCATTACACACCACACATATACCATACAATCATCAATCACATTCACAAATTCACACATAATTAATTCATGATTTATGCAATGCACATAGACCGACACAACGACTCTATGCACATGCCATGCGGGTACCGACTTCCAATGTCTCATGTCTCATCATCAGTTCACTCAGGAACTATTGGAACCATCGCTCGTTACTGAGAATCTCAAGTAACTCCCCGTCGGGCCTACGATGTTCACCCGTCGCTTTAGGTCCTCAGGCAACGCCTCATATTTTCGAGGCACACGACGTTAAGGATTGCTTTAAGTCTCCAAAGGATCCCACAATCGTCTATAACCACCGCTTTAGGTCCTCAGGCAGCGCCTCATATTTTCGAGGCACACGATGTTATAGCGGATTCCATCAGGAACCAAACCGCCACTCAGGACGTTTCAACAATGCACATCATGATGCTTGGCATACAATGACTCATGACATTAACATTGCATGCACACACTCATCCACAATCATGCATATATCATCAAATACCACACTTAGCATTTTCTTGCCTTTCGGCCACAAACCATCATCACAACATTTCATCAAAAACAACTATTCCCGATTAATCGGTAAAGTCGGCCAAAAGTCGGCTAAAAATAATATTTTTCTTCACCAAATCATAGAACATATTTTTAGCTTCAGATCGATATAAAGAACAGCTAAAACGGATAAATGACGAAAAAGTTATGCAACTTTTAAAAAACCAAATTTTTGAAAAAGAACAGCAGAGTGCAATCGATTTACACCTGTGTGCAATCGATTGCACGGCCCCAGAAATCACATTTTTCGCCTTTTTTTCATGTACAATCGATTTGCATCCTGCTGCAATCGATTGCACCTGTTAAAAACCAAAAAAATGAGCTGCTGCCTCTACACAAAACCCTCCGGAAACCCGACCGATTCAATTCCTTTCTTCCGAATAAATACATGGTAATATCACATAAATACCTACCAACATATTAGGATCAAGAAAAACCCGATTCCACGACTTTTATTTTTCACCAAAATCTCACATTTTCAAAACCCAAAATTGTCAAAACTCACAATATCAACCGATTTCAACGAAACGAGTCTCTATAATCTCGGTCTAACCTCATACGACTAATCTACGCAATTTATTTCGAAATTCATCCGTGAAAACATCGATTTCTACTCGTTTATCTCATTTCGATCTATATTTGAAAAAAACAAGAAAACTTCCACACAAACATACATAATCATACACAATCATAGTATAATCGAGTTTCACACCCTTACCCGATTTAATCGATTCCTAGAACTTGTTCTCTTGATTTCCCAAGCTTTTCTCCAATTTCTCTCTTTTCTTTCTTCTCCTCTTTTCTTCTCTTTTCTTCTTTCTACTTTTCTTTCTATTTTTTTTCTTTTTCTTCTATTTCTACTTTTCTTTTCTTTACTAACTTAACAAAATACACCCAAATGCCCAAAATACCCCTACACTCAAATTTCTCGCAAACGATCCCAAAACGCGATAAAATATATTCCCGCCGAAAAATAACATATTTTCACATAAAATTCGAAAATACAATAAAATAATAATAAAATAATCCAAAAAGACTCAATAAAATAAAATTGGCAAAACGGGGCGTTACATATCACGCTCGCTAAGCGAACATAATAACTCGCTAAGCGAACACAGTAGCTCGCTAAGCGAAGCTAATCCTCGCTGAAGTGAGATCGCTCAAACCAGAAACAAGAAACAGGGCATCTCGTTGGGCGAGCTCTCCTTGCATTGAGCAAAATTTTGCTGAGCAGGGCTTCAACCATACTGAGCATGAGAGCCCAAAAACAGCAAGTCAAAAGTGCGATTTCCACCATTGGTGCCCTATCAAAGCTCCGATTTCGACCCTAGTCGATCCTAAACACACGAAACTCAATCATATATATTAATAAAGTATTAAAAATAATCAAATAGGCACAAATTAACATATCTTACATCGATTTGATTAAAACTCATCATTATCTTCAACACTTTTTAACATAACCAATAAGAACAATTTTCATAATTAATCATTTTAATTTACACGAATTGGCATGCAATTCAGAATACGAATTTAACATCAAACATGTAATTCTTGAAAGAGCTTTAATGAAACTCATCTCAAGCTCTAAAACATCCAATAATGGTGAAAGGGAAAAACCCTAAAGAAGGAAGGTAAGGAACATTTTCTATCCTTTTTGCCTAAGCACTCACACATGAATAATTTCTCCCCCCTTATCTTGAATTTACAAAATTTCTAAGCTTTTGGTTATGGTGTCTCCTCATTGCTCTCCCTCTTCCAAACACTTGCTCTAACTCTTGCCAAAATTTCTAAGCTTTTTACTCATGATACCCTCACATCTCATTAATTACCCCCACACCCAAAAACTCCACCAAACCTCTAATTTATACCCCACACTCTATTTTCTCAAATTAAGTAATTAAATTAATTGAAATTAAATAAAAAAAATCCAATTTTATTCCTAAAGGGTGTGTTCTCTCATCTTAGGCCATCTACCTCAAACTCATAAAATTAAATGATACACTAACACATCACAAATTTAACTAAAATAACACAATTAATTAAATACAAACAATGGGATGATACAACTCTCCCTCATTTACAGAATTTTTTTCCCTAAAAAATTTCTTGAAGGAAACAACTCTGGATAAGACTCTTTCATCTGGTTCTCCAGCTCCCACATTATGCTCCCTCTAGCAGGTCCTCCCCACACCACATTCACCAAAGCAATATTTTTACCTCTCAATTATTTAGCTTCTTGATCCTCAACCCGCAAGGGTGATGCCTTAACAATCAAGTTCTCTTTCACTTTTACATCATCTGATTGGATTACATGAGACGAATCTGGAACATACTTCCGAAGTTGAGACACGTGAAACACACTGTGAAGATTCCAATGAGATGGTGGTAACACAACTCTGTAGGCCATTTCTCATACTCGCTTCAAAATCTGGTAAGGACTAATGAAATACGGTGTGATCTTTTGAGGTTTCAACGCACGACCAACGCCATTCACGAGAGTGACTCACAAGAATATATGATCCCCCTCTCGGAATTCAAGTGTTTTCATTCTCTTATCATGATAACTCTTTTGTCTACTCTACGAAGCTTTCATCTTCTCTTGAATCATCTTGTTCTTCTCATACGTCTGCTCAACGATTTTTTGTCCAAGTACAACATTTTTGCCAGACTCATACCAACACAAAGGTTTCCTATACCTTCTACCATACAAAGCCTCAAACGGGGTCATTCTAATATTAGAATATAATATGTTGTTGTAGGTAAACTCGATCAACAACAAGTAACTATCCCAGTTACTTCCTTGCTTTAACATGCAAGCTCTCAACAAATCTTCCAAAGATTGGATAGACCTCTCTGTCTGGTCGTTTGTCTGTGGATGATAAGCAGGACTCAGCCGCAACTTAATTTCCAAGGCTTCCTGCAAACTCTCCTGGCACCTCGAAGTGAACCTCAGATCTCTATCTGAAGCAATAGTCGAAGGAATACTGTTGCGGTGAGAATCGGATATCAAGCTATTAATTAACTTGAATCACAAAACATGAAATTCACCACCGAGCTTTGATTTATCCAAAGAAAAGGGTAAAGAACGAAAACCCTAATAAGAGAATCTAGGTTCGGGGGTTGGTTACGCCTAGGGAAGGTATTAGCATCCTAAACATCTGTAGTACTCTACAGTAACCTCTTGTTAGTATTTGTGTTATGCTAAAGTTTGCTTGCTAAGGGAAATGTGCTAAGGTAAAGACCTATGGGTATATACACTAAGTATGCTCGCCAAGACATCGCATCTCGTGCCTATGTATCCTGACGGGAGTGGAATCAGAGCATTCGTAGTTCCCCTCAATGGGGTGAGGAACTCTTGACTGTGGTCAAGGTTCCAAGGGAAAGTAGGGTGAAAAGCTTGAAAGCAAAGCTTGTGAGGATTAATTGTTTAGGAGAAGAGATTAATGGCTATCTCTTGGGAAAGGATTATGAAGGAGAAGAGATTAATGGCTATCTCTTGTGAAGGTTAAAGAAAGGTTTAAGAGTTATAAGAGATTAACGGCTATCTCTTGGGAAGGCTAGGTTAAAAGGGAATGAAGTGTTCACGGGAAAGTAGGGTCTGACAACAAGACGCCTACGTGGAGTGCGGCGACACCAAACCTAAGGCTAGGTTAAAAGGGGCAATGAGCTATCTATGACCTTGCGGTCAATAGAGAGACTTTCCTTTGGAAGGAGGGGAATTTAACAACTTGTAAACAAGAGTTGACTAGAATTGAAATAAGTGAACAATATGAGTATAAAAAATTCAAAGACAGTAAACATTAATCGAAATGAAATTTCAAGTATGAACATGGCAAACATGGATAAAACATAAGTACGACAGAGATAATATCCTCAAAGTTTTTGGAATCAGAGACCTGTTGAAGCTATGAAACTTAACAACCGAAGCCCCGACATACAAACAACAGAAATGATTTTATCCAAGGCTCAGGAACAAATCTCAAGCAAATATAAACATACCACATAAAAAAATCTCAAAAAGTCTTCGGGAAATAACTGATGATTTTCTATGAAAAATCCAAGGATTAAATATAAAGTTAATGCATATTTTTTTTTTTGGTTTTGAAGTTTTAGGAAGAAGAATGAAATTTATGAGAAGTGAAAAAAAATAAAACAGTTAAAACTAAAAATGTGGCAGACGCCACACAAAAGTACCATTTGGAGTGTGGCAGGCACCACACATCCATGGCTAGCGCCACACAAGGTGGCTAGTTCCATTCTTAACTTGTGGTAGGCGCCACACACAAGGCCAATGCTTTTAGCATGGAAGGCGTCATAGGTAAGGGTGGCAGGCGCCACATGCCTCCTCTTCTTTCTTTTTTATTTATTTATTTTGTTTTTCCAAACAATAATCATAAACCATAAACCAATGAATACAACTTATAATAAAAATCCAAACAAGTTCATAATCCTAACGTTTATTCAAGAATCAGACGTTGGCATAATAAAATATAATAATAGTATGAAGCAAATGGTTATGATATTTTGAAAACGAAATGAAACAGAAATGGAATATTACCTAGTGGAGACGGTCCACTGCCTCTTCACAAGTACGTATTCTAAAATTGACGATCTTCTTCTTCAGAATGCCAGAATGAGTAAGAGAGAAAGAGAGTATTCAACCTCTATTTTTTGGGGTGAATCCTGGTGTCTATTGGAATGGAGAACAATGCCCTATTTATAGGTAATGAGAAAGAGTGGAGGTATGGTCAGAACAACACTTTTTGCCAAGTTTTCCCTTTTTTAAAATTTTCGTGCAAGTGCAAGTGGTTGGTTTGAAAAGTCTTCAATAGGATCAAAATAGGTTTTGCTTTTGTGTGATGATGAGACTTGGAACCATACTTTACTGAAAAGCCTTTTTTCTTCGTCATTGTAATACCCCAAATTTTGACCACTTAGATTTCCCATCATTGTGAAAATCATCATCACAATATGGATGTACCTTTATGCTTCATCAGTCTCCCCAAAGATGGGTGAGCATCCAATACAATCAAAATTAGGGTTTCAAGCCCTCTCTGAGTGCTTAGACAAAGGATCAATCAAGAAATGACATGATCTTCAACTTGTCTAATCTCCTAAACATCCACAATGGATAAAAAAGGACTCCCACTTCAAGGATTAAGCACAAGGCTGCTCCCTTCTAGGTAGATCAAGTCTCAAGATCGACAGTGTCACCAAATTAGGGTTTTGGTCAACCAGGGCCTCCAGATGGAAATTTTCATCTGGGCATAAGGCAATGATCCAAAACATGACCTAATATACTTCATGGAACCTCATGGACCCATGCATCAAGTCAATTTTGCCTCAGGGGATGCATTCATCAAAAATCAGGAATTAGGGTTTCTTGACCTAATTCACCCCTAAGTTGACTTTTGGGACAAACCATGAGCTAAGACCTCAAGACATGATTTGAGGGTCTCTAATACACCATATTGATCCATTTGGAACAATGGATTGATCCAAGAAGCTTGAGCAACAAGTCTCATTTTCATCTGCACCACAATTAGGGTTTTAAGGGAAAAGTCAACTGTAACTTTGACTTTTGACCTAGACATGCTCCCAAACCCTAACACATGATTGAATATACCCTATGACACCCATGGAACATGTCCATCAAGTTTGATTTAGGTCAAGGACATGATTTCCTAAAGAATTGCACAGTTTGGAATTCATCTGATAAAAAGTCAACTGTGCACAAAAGTCAACTTTGACTTTTTGAGATTTTTCACCAAAATGGATTTTTAACCCTAAAATGATGTTAATGTATGATTTGAATCATCATTCATCAAGAAAAATCAAGAAAAGTGAGATAACTTGTAAAAGGGGTAACCATAAAACTTAGAAATTTTTCTAAGTTAAAAATAAAGTGGCAAAGGTACCAACTTTGGAGGACCATAACTCCTAAACCACAAGGCCATTTTTTCTCATCCAAAGATGGATTTGTATCCCTCACTATCACCTACAAAAACTTCAACTACAAGTCATTCCAATTCATTAAGGATTTTGAGTTATGGAGTGATCAAAGTGGCTGAAAAGTGAAAATGTCACTTTTTCCAACACTTAGTGAAATTTTCACTAAGTCAGAATTTGCCTTCACTTTTTGCCAAATGTAGGGGGATTTTTCACTTGGAATCAAAATATATCAAAACCAAACTTGTTCAAACAGTTGTTGTATCATGTTAGAGCTTTCCAAAATGGCCAAAAACATTGCCAAATTCAACCTACACCATGAGATACAACATTGGCAAGTTGCCTTGCTGAAATCTGTCAAAGCAAGGCAGAATTTGCAATTTGGCTCGATTTTCCAAAATCAGCCAATTTCAATTGCTCCAATCCACTTGGACACCTCAGAGGATTGAATCCAAAGGGGACAATCACTGAGCCAAGCTTCCAAAGTCCATGGAACAAGAAATAGCATGTTGAACCTAGAATGGCCAAAATAGGGACAAGACTTCAAATTTGGAATGAGGCATTCAATGGAACCATCAAGGTGGCATGGACTGAGCCATTCTCATCTGAAATCAGTCAAGACTTATCCAAGACCAAGGGGACCAAAGCTCTCTGCCCTAACCTCTAGTCAATGGCTAGAGGAGACTTTCATTTCCATTGGCCAACATTGAGGAAACCTACTTACCAGCTGCCATGCACTATTCCTTGCAAAACAAACTTGCTCTACTATAAATAGAGCTCAATTGTGGTCAGTTTGAGTACACCAAAGCCATCTAACAGATGCTTTCCTCAAAATCTCTTTCTCTTGGCAAAAATGCCTTTCTTAGCAAGGTAGCTATCGGGTTTTGAGTTTGAGAGCAATTCTGCACAAACCAATCACTCACACACCTCACATACATCACATATGAGCTGATCAAACACTCACATAACTTCTGAAACATCAAAATCTCAAAATCACTTGCCATCCACACAAGTTTGAAGTGAAGTTGCGGCTGAGGTGCCATAAACTGATCCAGTCCATTTCAATTCAATCCAAGTGTTCAAACACACTCCATATGGTGTAGGGGAGCTGTCCAGATCATCACAACTTGTCTGTAACACCTCCAACCCAAAATCACATCTGCACTTGCTGTCACGACTTGGAGGTCAATACTTAATTTTTGAAGCATTAATCCAATATCATAATTTGTTTTTCACATGTTAAACAATTTTGATCATTTTAATTGAATTTTTATTCAATTAAATACATTTTGAAAACAAATTAGGGTTTTGGATTAATTCAACCCTCATAAATCATTTTCAAAACATTTTGGGCCTCTATTAGAGTGTAAGACCCAATCCTTTTTTTGACCAAATCATCTTTGGGCCTCACTTATTGTATAAGTCCCGATACCGTAAAAAAAAACAAACGGCGCGATCGTCGCCTTTTCAAAAATCATCTGGGCCTCTCCTTGAGCTATAAGACCCATTCAAAACATTTTGGGCCTCTATTATAGTGTAAGACCCAATCCTTTTTTTTGACCAAATCATCTTTGGGCCTCACTTATTGTATAAGTCCCGATACCGTCAAAAAAAACAAACGGCGCGATCGTCGCCTTTTCAAAAATCATCTGGGCCTCTCCTTGAGCTATAAGACCCATTCAAAACACTTTGGGCCTCTATTAGAGTGTAAGACCCAATCCCCCTTTTAACCAAAACATTTTGGGCCTCACTTATTGTATAAGTCCCTCTGCGTTAAAAGAAAACCTCGGCGCGATCGCCATTTTTAAACGAAAAATCATTTGGGCCTACCCTCGTGTTATAAGCCCCACTCTTTTCTTTAAACCTTTTTTGGGCCTCTTAAGAGAGTGTAAGACCCATCCCTTTGTACATAAAACCTTTTTGGGCCCCAGTCACTTGTATAAGTCCCGCTGTATGAAGTCAAACAGTGTGCTCACTGATAAAACCCTGGGCCTCTCCTTGAGCTGTAAGCCCCAAATCTTTCTTTTTCAAAGCACTTTCTCCTTTGATTTTGAATATACTGTTGTTTTCAATCTTTCTTTGTTGAACAACTAACCAAACAGCATGGAAGCACTACAACCGAGTAAGTGGTTATCGCTTTCATTTACTGCTTTCATATTATAAACTGTATTGTGGGGCTTCTCACTGTAAGTCTCCTTTCATAAACTCATATGTACTGTGTAATAATAGTATAGATATTTCGAGTTTCCCCGGCAACTACGTCTAGAACTAGGTGACGCCGTTTCATTTATTCGTAGAAATAGACGCCTAGATCCCCAATAGGAGCACCAGATACAGTCTTGTCTTCGGCTGTCCTCCTTAGGAATCGTCAAGAAGCTCTACTCCCCAAGATGAATGTATTCTCCGTGAATGGCATCTTTGAGTTTCTTCTAAATTCTCGAACTTTCCTGACTTGATCTATTCCTTGTGGATAGCTTGCCTTGAATGTCTCGGGGTTTGGGTACCCACTACGGTCATAATCTTGGACCTTAACTAAGGAACCCTCTTTAAAAGCTAAAAGTCGCTGGATAGTAAACCTCGCACGTTTACCAGTGGTTTTTATCTTTAAAAGAGTTATCTCTCATAATGGAAAGGAGATGATAGACCCATGGGCTTCTTAAAAGCACCGGCCTCCTCTTGGGCATTATTCAAGGACCCTACGGCTTCTTAGAAGTATTCACAGCCTCCTCTTAGGCTTCGTATAATGATCTCTTCCTCCGGGAATGATAGCCTCCTCTTGGGCTTCGTACAAGGACCCGTCGGCTTCTTAAAAGATTCCAGCCTCCTCTTGGGCTTCGTACAAATTGTCCCGACGACCTCCTAGAGGTATAGGAACAGAACCTAGTCATCCTCATAGAACAGTCATTTCATAGAGTCTACTACTGTTTCTCGAAGCATAGTACAAAAGATAAAACTCTAGACTTGGACAGTCTAACTTCCTTGAGTCTCAAAGACATTCTCAAGCACCCTTCGTTAAATAGGAAGGAAACCCGCAGACTCGGATAGTCTCAATACCCTTTGGATTTCCCGTTTCCTCAAAGAAAAGGAAATATCCCTGATCCTCCAATTAAATCCCTGTGTACACTGTTACTCATATAAGAACTGATTTTCTCTTTTAAATCAGTATATTGGATCTGTCACTCAACTGAAACACTTACAATAGCCTCCATCTCGGGCTTTGTACGAGATACCAAAATTCTCCCCAGTGGAGTCAAAACAACCTTTTAGCCTTTCTCTCAGGCTTTGTATGAGACACAAAAGATTCACTCGTTGAGTCAATCACCCCTTTTTTGCCTCCATCTCGGGCCTCGTACGAGATACAAATTCCTTAAGCAAGAGTCGAACCCTTTTAGCCTCCTCTTAGGCTTTGTATAACGATATGCCCCACTGGGTCAAAAACCTTTAGCCTCTCTCTCGGGCTTTGTACGAGACACAAAATAGCCTCCTCTTAGGCTTTGTACAATGATTTTCCTAGCAGAAATTAGCCTCCTCTTAGGCTTTGTATAAGAAAACCACTGGTTGATCTAATCAACCTTTTAGCATCAAAGCTGTGCCTCGTTCACAGTACACAAACATCAACAACTCCTTTCCCTTCATCTAATCGCTGTAAGCGGCAAGCCTCTGGATCATCTATATCCATGCCACTGTCCCTCTTTTAGCATGAGAAATTCCTAAGGAAAGATGGCATTGCTCTACACTGAGTTAAAGTCTTCTCCTTCAGGTTAAAACCCTTTCTTCGGAAATTATGGCATTGCTCGGATCCGCGTATCCTAGTTAAAGTAATTCTCCTTCCCCCCTCTTTAGAGATGACAAATTCTCTCTAAAGTCGAGATCCTTTCGCTTCACGTCTTGGGCTTTGAACAAGACACAAATAGACCTTTCAGCTTCACATCTTGGGCTTTGAACAAGATACAAATCACCTTTCGCTTCACGTCTTGGGCTTTGAACAAGACACCAAAAACCAATTTCCTCCCATAGAATAGGAGGAACTACGAACGCTCTGATTTCCCTGTTTCGGTAAACGGGAATACGTAGGCATAAGATCGAAAGAAAAGATCTTAGCGAGCGCAATCAACAAAAAACCCAAATCCCATATCTCCATCAATTAAAAGCAGTAATTCAAAAGCATCAATCCTAACATCCTAATCCTTATTCCCCGCCAGAAACCCTTTGCCTAGAAAAAAGAAAGAAAGAACAGTATTGGCGAAAATACAAATAACCAGTACAAAAGCCCCCCCACATTGATAGCATCCGTAACCTAACAGACCGCTGTTTAAACTCAGTATGCAAGCAGGGTTAATTGGAGACATCTATTTCCCTTCCTTATTCAGCTCACAATAGGATAAAAAATGAATCGACCTGTAGTTTTAAGCTCAACCGCAGAGAGCGACCAGCGCTTAAGAACCGCGTCCAAAATCGCTCGCTACAGAAAAGTGGCGCCCACCGTGGGGCCAGTTTTTATTTCTGTCTGTTTTCCTTGTAAAATGGCAACTCTGCTGGGGAGTCTTTGCCAATATCTTTTCTGCCTTAGGGCATCATCCCCGTTTTCTACGGAAAATGGGAACTCTACCGAAGAGAAAGATTGACCTATGCTGGTCCATCTCTTAGGCAGGGAACCACAGATTGGGGCTTCCGCCGGGGAACCCATTTCTGTCAGGAACTTAAGATTCATAGCTTTATAAGTCTAGGATGATTAGGACAAATATATATACTGCTTTTCCTAATTGCTATACGTGTTTATTTTTCTGCTACTGGGAATGCGTGTGATGCCGCATGTGGTGAGATTGAGTATACACTTAAGAAAAGCCAACCTTTTTCGTAGTGCGGAAGCTATCGGAAATAGCTGTTACGCGATACTACCCTCATTTGAGGCTGGTGATCTATTCTCGGTGAATGGCACTTACTCTAAGATTGCACACAACTCGCTGGCGATCCGCTTGTTGTCTGCTTTCCTGGGAGGAGCTGATGATAATGAGTACAGGTACAAAAATCACCCTAGTATAAACCTTTGGGGATGGGTAGAGCCTTGACTTCATGACAACGACCCTCTGACCCCATGTTTTTTCTATGTTTTTGTGTGCTGCATTCATGCATTCATTTAATAAAACATTAAAACATTCAAAAAAACTTTCTCTTCTAGTCTCTCTGTTTTTCAAATTAAACTAAGACTGTGATTGCAAATATCAGAGAAAAAGATTGCATTAATGGATTTCGGTAGAAGGAGAACTCACCAGTATACCTTCAAGGTTCCAAAACTAGGGGATTTGAGAAAGTTAACGAGGATGGTCGTTAACCCAGAGGCTTTCAGAGCCAAGCACGGTGGTTTGCTACCACTGTTAAGAGTCCATGTGATTAAGGGGATCATGGACGCGCTCATTCAGTTCTACGATCCGGTTTATCATTGTTTCACATTCCCGGATTACCAGCTGGCACCAACGCTGGAGGAGTATTCTCATCTGACTGATTTACATATCACTGATAGATCTCCATTTTCTGGACTGGAAGAAATTCCAAAGAATCAGACTATTGCAAGAGCAATTCATTTGGACGAGTCTAAGGTCCGGACTCACATGATTACTATGGGTGGCATCCAAGGTTTGCCAACCCAGTTCTTGACCAAGAAAGCTCTGTACTTCGCTAGTATAGGGAATGGGACTGCTTTTGAAAGCATCTTTGTCTTGCTCACCTACGAATTATTTTTGTTTCCCAACATCAATAACTTCGTCGATATCAACGCTATTAAGGTTTTTCTCATTGGAAACCCTGTGCCGACTTTGCTCGCAGATGTGTATCATTATGTACACTTAAGAAATTTGTACAGCGGAGGGGAGATCACATGCTGTGTACCTTTGCTTTACAAGTGGTTTATCTCTCACTTGCCCAAGTCTGCCGCTTTTTGGGATTGCAAGAGTGTCTTACGTTGGTCGCAGAAGATCATGTCCCTCACCAACTCTGATATAGATTGGTGTAATAGGATTTATGAGGGAATCAGAATCATTGACCGTTGTGGAAACTTCCCCAGCGTACCCCTCATAGGAACTAAAGGAGGAATCAACTATCATTCGATATTAGTTCTTCGTCAATTTGGATACCCGATGAGACACATCCCACTGGGTGTTCATCTGGAAGGTCTTTTCTTCAAAGAAGGAGAAAACGACAGAGCACTAAAGGTGGAAATAGTGCAAGCTTGGAAACAGGTTCATAAGAAAGGACGAGAGTCTCTGGGAAAACCGGACTGTGTCTCGGTGGAGCCTTATCTCCATTGGGTACAAACTAGAGCTCTCAAGCTAAAGATGCCTTATCCTCGTTACGGAATTCTTCCGCCGAGGGAAATTGTCATGTACTTCATGACGGAAACTGAAAGGCTTCAGGTTACTCTCAAAAAAGTTCAAAAGGAAAGAAGGTCTTGGAAGAACAAGTACCGCACCCTCGACGTAGAGTGTATCCAAATACAACAATTACTAAAAGAGAAAGATGCTCTGATTGAAATTTTGGAGCAGCATGCTGTAGAGAATCAAGATGACCAAAGGAATTTGCTCACTCCTTTCACTTGGCAAAGGAATGACAACCCGACAACGGCCCAAGCGCCCCGGTCAAAGAAAAGGAAGATACCAGAATCAGCACCCGGTTTCTCCTCAGAGAGGACTCGGGACCCATTAGTTTAGGTTTCTGTTTCTGCACTTTGTAATCTACTGTATTTCCATTTCTGTAATCCTTTGAATTTCAATAAAAAGGGGTTTCCCCACTGTTTGATATTTGCAATCTAATTATCGAAGTTTATTAAACCTAAAAACAATTAATATAATCATTGCATTCATCATTCTCACATCGCGTATTCTTCTTCCCTACGAATCTCACGTTTGTGTCTCGATTCTAGAGTCAAATTGTCTCATTCGTATAATACTCGGGCCAATCGTCAGAGAAAGATGGATGATATTGAGGAAGAAAACAGAGAGTTGAAAGAAGAGATCGACGCTCTGAGAGAGGATATGAGAAAGCTTCGTAGCGACATGCAAGCCATGGCAGAAGCTCAGCTACAAAGAACTGTGATCTCAGAGATCACCTCAACGCCCATTATAGAAAATTATGATCCTAGGTATCAGATACCGAAAGATCGTCCTTGGGGCATGCCTGTTAACTATATCCCGGAAAGATATGTTCCGCCGATTACTGAAGATCAGGGAATCGCAACAAAAGCCGTTGGGCCTGAAGGTTACAAACTTCGGGAAAGCGAAGATGCCAGGGGCATACTCAAGACTCCTGAAGGTTACAAACTTCGGGAGGCGCCAAGACTTACTACCGTAGTCACGGTACCACCCCCTGTGGTGCACACTGTCTCGGAAGGACAGATTCCACCAACACCTTCTGGTAAGAAGGAAACTATGTTTGACAGAATGGAGGAATTCCAGGAACAGTTCTTGGAAATGCAGAAAGAGCTGCAAGCCATTCGCGGTCAGGATCTATTTGGGAAGGACGCCGCAGACCTCTGCTTGGTCCCAAATGTGAAAGTCCCGCACAAGTTCCAAGTGCCCGACTTTGAAAAATACAAGGGTAACTCTTGCCCTCAGAGCCATCTGGTGATGTACGCTCGGCGGATGTCAGCTCAGACGGAGAATCAGGACCTGCTAATTCATTACTTCCAGGATAGTTTAACCGGTGCCGCACTCAAATGATACATGGGTTTAAACCGTACTACGATCAGTACATTCAGAGATCTTGGTACTGCCTTCTTCCAACAATACAAGTACAATTTGGACATGGCACCCGACAAAGATCAACTCAGGTCAATGTCGCAAAAGGAAAAGGAAACCTTTAAGGAGTATGCTCAAAGGTGGCGTGAAATTGCCGCTCAAATTTGTCCACCTCTTGAGGAAAAAGAGATGACAAAAATCTTCTTAAAGACCTTAAGCTCATTTTACTATGACTGAATGGTTGCCAGTGCGCCCAGTGATTTCACCGAAATGGTCGGCATGGGTGTACGTCTTGAGGAAGCCGTCCGAGAAGGACGTTTGGTAAAAGACACTGGATCAACGAGCGGTACCAAAAAATACGGTAGTGCTCTCCCTAAGAAAAAAGAGCAAGATATTAGTAATATCTCTCTCAGAAAGCAAAGACGACGTTATCAGCCGGTAGCAGCTGTGACTCCTGCTATCAGCCCCGCGTCTATTCCTACGTATCAACCTCAGGTTGTGCAGAGCCAACCTGACCAACAAAGGACACAACAGCCTCTTCAGCAGGCTCGTCCTCCATATAACAACAACCGTACAACACGGCCACAGGATTTGATCCTATACCCGTAACGTACGCAGAGCTGTTTCCGTTACTACTGGCTAAGGGGCACATCCAGACTAAGTCTCCCCTTTCAGTTCCGGAAAATCCACCTTTCTGGTTTAAGGTGGATCAAACATGCCCTTATCATCAAGGAGGTTCAGGGCATAACATTGAGACTTGTCTCAATTTCAAATCCGATGTGCAAAAGCTTGTTAGGAGCGGGCTCTTATCTTTCAAAGATACGAATCCCAATGTTCTTACGAACCCGCTGCCTCAACACGAGAAAGCTGCAGTCAATCTGATTGAGAAAGAGACTAACAATGTCTATCAAATTCATGATGTACTCTTATTGAAGACCAATTTGGTCAAGATGCATTGTAGACAGAGTGGATATGGCCATGTGCCACCTCATAACTATCACCAGTGTGATATCTGCTCTAAAGATAACCAAGGATGTTCGGTAGTGCAAGCAGCTCTACAGGAACAAATGGATCTCGGATGGATCCAGGAGCACCGAGTTCGTGGAGTTAACATGGTTTACACGAATTCCAACGTCATTCAAAACCACGACATCCGTGTGATGAATATCAACTTGGTGGCGATGCACTCAAGGCAAAGCCAGTATCATAATCTGCCGCGGCACGATTACAGTTCCTGTCTGATTTGCTCGGTAAACAAACAGGGATGCTCTTTCATACAAGAGGCCCTCCAGCGTCAGATGGATCTTGGATGGATCCAAGACTACCATGATAGGAACTCCTATCAAATCAACATGGTTCAGATTTTCGATATTCGCGTGATGAATACCAACCTGGTAGAGTTACATGCTGAGCAGGTCCGACTCGGATTCTTAATATCACATGATTATCAAAACTGTAAAGCAGGTTGCGAAAACGATCGAGGTTGTACCCTTGTCCAGGAGGCACTTCAGCACTTGTTAAATCACTGGTGGATGCCAATCTATATGGACGAAGATACTCAGCAGATTAGTATCAATAACAGGAATCCTACTCGTCGTCAAAGTCAGGATGTCCGATCAATGGAAGGTAACCTAGTGAGGTTACATTGTATTCAAAGTGGGCGTGGCCAGGTGCCACCACACAACTATGACAGTTGTAGCGTCTGTTCGGAAAGTAACCAAGGGTGTTACCTTGTGAGAGCCGCTCTTCAGGGTCAGATCGATCATGGAGAAATTCATCCATATCCAGGTTCAGGACCCATCATTTGGTCGCCGAACTACCTTGCCGATCAAGTTGAGGATGTTGTCACAATCTCTGGTCATCACCAGATCAGGGATGTTTTTGCCATCGTCCCTCTACTTGACGAATCTAGAGTTCCCAACCGGGAACGGATCAAGGTTACTTATGATGGTTAGAAAAATCAGAAGGTTCCCATAGTCATCTATCTACCGGGGCCATTACCGTATGAATCAGCTAAGGCAATCCCTTACAAATACGGTGCAACAATAATTGAAAATGGAAAGGAAATTCCATTACCCTCCGTCGTGAATATTGCAGACATCAGTCGTGTAACACAGAGCGGTCGAGTCTTCAACCGAGGGGTTAGAGAATCCAACAAAGAAAAGGAACTTCAGGCGGAAATTCCTGATCCACCAGTCAGTCAATCTGGTAATCCCGACTTTTCAAAAGACAAGGATGAGATGCTAAAGCTCATCCAAAGGAGTGAATATAACATTGTCGATCAACTGTTACAGACTCCTTCATAGATCTCAGTGTTATCACTGTTACTCAGTTCAGAAGCACACAGAGAGGCTCTACAGAAAGTCTTGGAGCAAGCCTTTGTGGAACAGGATGTAACAATCAGACAATTCGATAGCATTGTCTCTAACATCACTTCCTGCAATAATTTGGGATTTAGTGATGAGGAATTACCTGAAGAGGGTCGTCGTCATAACATGGCGCTCAAGATTACAATTAACTGCCAGGGCGATGCTTTAGCCAATGTACTGGTAGACACAGGGTCAGCCCTGAATGTTATGCCGAAGTCCACTTTGACGCAATTATCATTTAAGGGCCCTCCGATGAGAGTCAGCGAGGTCGTCGTCAAAGCATTCGACGGATCCAGAAAAACAGTTATCGGCGAAGTTGATCTTCCCATAACTATTGGTCCTCATACTTTCCAGGTCATGGACATCCGGGCAACGTACAGTTGTTTATTAGGAAGACCTTGGATACATCAGGCTGGAGCGGTCACTTCGACCCTCCACCAAAAGCTAAAGTTCATCCAGAACGATCAACTTGTCACGGTTTGCGGGGAACAAGCCTTGCTCGTGAGTAACCTATCATCATCTGCTTGTGTAGAACCCGAGGAGGTTATTGGAACTCAGTTCCAAGCACTATCGGTGAGCAAGAATGATCAATCCGAAGAAGGAACTTCAATTTCTTCATACAAAGATGCTATCAAAGCGGTCGAGAGTACCGATACGACAGGATGGGGACAACTTGTCATTCCTATTGACAATAAAACAAAGAAGGGTCTTGGTTTTTCTGCGACCTGTACCCAGACAGCCGCCAACAATGAAAGTCTTCATCCCCTTCTAAACTTCTTCCACAGTGGAGGTTTTCTCCACCCAGTGTCTCAGACAGTTCATGCTATCAATGAGGAAGATCCCTCTGACACAGATGAAGAATGGAAGTCCTACCTTAACAAGGACGACTATATGTCTCAGGAAGAGGTGCCTATGCCTTTTTGCTTTCCTACAGAAAGTCTGAGATTTATACCAAGATCAGATGTCGAAATGATCTACGAGGATTGTGATCCGGAAGGATGCCGTGCTCCGCCAAATTCATTAGAGGAGGTCACTCTGATGAAAGACAACTTTGACTACAATTACTATGGTCCGATGGATGGTCTACCAATGTGGCAGCCTTACCCAGGAAACTTGGGGCAAGAAAGTCAGCTGAGTAATGAAACTCAGCTGAGCGTCATTGAACAGAATACTTGTGTCCCCGCCATGTCATGGGATCAACACTCAGGTCATTTAGAAACTACTCAACATGAAGATGAATTTGCAACATTTGCAGGACTTGAATTCATCAACTATGCTTTTCCCGAGGTCAACGTCATTGAGAGAGATGACTCCTCCAGTTCCAAAGAAGTTTGGGACACTTTGGGACAACCGAGTGGAAAATACGACTATATGGTCAAGTATACCGCTCCCGAAAGCTCTCGTATCAGGCTCGAAGATATCCAGCCTACTGGATGGGGAGATACAGCTGAGAGCACAAATTCTATGCAAAATGCAACAGAGGAATTCTCCTACGACAATTCTGCTTGGGAGACAGATTCCAATGATCCTGCTCCACCAGAAATCAGCGTCATTTCTGAAGACAAATCAAGGAAGGTGCCAGACTTTGTGATTCACCGAGGAGTTCGCCGCCAATGGGTTGCTGTCGAGGTTCCGAAGGTCGTTCGCCAGTCAAAGTAATTGCCATCTTTAACCTTTCACCCTGCCCAGGTGAAACAGATGTTTTGATAGGGCTCGCTTTTTGTAAATTTCCCTCTTCGCTTTGCCCAAAGCGACAGAGTTTTGTTTTATAGGGCTGTAGTTTCAAGAGTCGACTTGTTCATTAATAAAATAACGTCGTTCTGTAATTTCCGCATTAATTGCTGTTTTCTCTTTTTGCTTTTTCAGAAAATGGTAATCCTAAAAAATATTCAATAATAAAAACAAGCAGTAAAATAAATACACTGCACACACTTACATTTTCTCTATCTCTTCTAAACACGAATCATCACGTCATGCAGATTGCTTGTTTTATACCCCGTTGAAACATACGATTCGATGCCTTCTTCAACTTTATGTTCCCGGTATTCGAGGCTGAAGAAGAAAATGACAACGAAATTCCAGAAGAGATCTCCCGACTACTCAGACAAGAGGAAAGGTCCATTGAACCTCACAAAGAACCGTTGGAAACGGTAAACTTGGGTTCAGAAAAAGAGAGAAAAGAAATTAGGATCGGAGCATTGCTCAGTCCAACTGCCAGAGAGGGTTTGATAAAGCTTCTCAAAGAATTCCCCGATGTATTCGCTTGGTCCTATCAGGATATGCCAGGGTTGGATACCAGCATCGTGGAACATCACTTACCGCTAAGATTGGAATGTCCGCCAGTAAAGCAAAGGTTGAGACAGACTCACCCGGACATGGCCATCAAAATCAAAGAGGAGGTACAGAAACAGATCGACGCGGGTTTCCTCGCTACATCTGAATATCCTCAATGGTTAGCCAACATCGTACCCGTTCCCAAAAAGGACGGAAAGGTCAGAATGTGTGTTGATTACAGAGATCTAAACAAGGCAAGTCCAAATGACGACTTTCCTTTACCACACATTGACATCTTGATTGACAGCACAACAATGTTCAAAGTATTCTCCTTCATGGATGGATTCTCGGGCTATAACCAGATCAAAATGGCGCCGAAAGACATGGAGAAAACTTCGTTCATTACCCCATGGGGTACCTTTTGTTACAAGGTAATGCCGTTCGGTTTGAAGAACGCCGGGGCAACCTATCAAAGGGCCATGACTACTCTGTTTCATGACATGATACACAAAGAAATTGAGGTATATGTCGATATTTGATTGCAAAATCAAGAACAGAGGATGAGCACGTTGAACATCTGTCAAAATTGTTCGAACGTCTAAGAAAATTCAAGCTCCGCTTGAATCCCAACAAGTGCACCTTCGGTGTCCGTTCAGGGAAACTGCTAGGGTTCATCGTCAGCCAGAAAGGAATTGAAGTTGATCCTGACAAGGTCAAGGCCATTCAAGAAATGCCTTCTCCGAAAACTGAAAAATAAGTCAGAGGATTCCTGGGACGTTTGAACTACATCTCTAGATTCATATTCCTTATGACCGCCACTTGTGCGCCGATTTTCAAGTTATTGAAAAAGAACCAGGATTGCATTTGGTCAGAAGATTGCCAAACCGCCTTCGACAGTATTAAGGAATACCTGTTGAATCCTCTGATCCTATCACCTCCAGTGGAAGGAAGACCACTGATCATTTACCTCACAGTCCTAGAGGACTCAATGGGATGTGTACTTGGCCAACAAGACGAAACTAAAAGGAAAGAGTCTGCCATTTACTATCTAAGCAAGAAATTCACCGACTGCGAGACTCGGTACACAATGCTTGAAAAAACTTGTTGCGCTTTGGCTTGGGCAGCCAAACGTCTTCGTCAATACATGATTCATCATAATACTTGGTTGGTCTCCGAAATGGATCCAATCAAGTACGTTTTCGAAAAACCTGCTCTCACGGGAAGGATTGCCCATTGGCAGATGTTACTATCAGAATATGACATAGAGTACCACGCTCAGAAAGCCGTTAAAGGAAGTATTTTAGCCGATCATTTGGCTCATCAACCGATTGACGATCAAGAATCAATCGGGTTTGACTTCCCAGACGAAGATGTCATGTATCTAAAGATGAAAGATTGCGATGAACCGCTACCCAGTGAAGGGCCAGAACCAGGTTCCCAGTGGGGACTTATCTTTGACGGAGCAGTCAATCATTATGGAAACGGAATTGGGGTAATCATTGTTACCCCTCAGGGTTCCCACATTCCTTTCACTGCCAGACTTACGTTCAAATGTACGAACAAAGAGGCCGAATACGAAGCATGTATCATGGGTCTCGAAGAAGCGATTGATTTAAGGATCAAAAACTTGGACGTATATGGCGATTCAGCCCTGGTTATTAACCAGATAAAAGGAGATTGGAACACATACCAATCAGGATTGATTCCTTACAAAGATTATGCAAGAAGGTTGTTACCCTTCTTCAACAGAGTCGACTTTCATCACATCCCTCGTGATGAGAATCACATGGCTGATGCATTAGCCACTCTCTCTTCCATGATTAGTGTAGGTCGATGGAATGATATACCTAAGATCGACATAATGCGCCTTGAACGGCCCGTTTACATCTTCAAGTTTGAAGCAGTCATAGACGACAGAACTTGGTATCACGATATCAAATGCTTCCTTCAGAAACAAGAGTACCCATTTGGGGCACTCAGAAAAGACAGGAAAACCCTCAGAAGATTGGCTGGAAACTTCTTCCTGAGCGGTGACACTCTTTATAAGAGAAATTTTGACATGGTCTTGCTCCGATGTGTCGACAGACCAGAAGCAAGACATGCTCATGAAAGAAATTCATGAAGGATCCTTTGGCACTCATGCCAACGGACACACAATGGCGAGAAAAATTCTGAGAGCAGGGTACTATTGGTTGACAATGGAATCCGACTGTGACAAGTACATGAGGAGGTGTCACAAGTGTCAGATATACTCCGACAAAATTCATGTACCGCCATCACATCTCAAAGTTCTTTCTTTCCAGTGGCCATTTTCCATATGGGGAATCGATATGATTGGTATGATTGAGCCCAAGGCTTCAAACGGACATCGGTTCATCCTGGTAGCCATTGACTATTTCACCAAGTGGGTCGAAGCAGCGTCATTCGCCAATGTAACCCGACAAGTGGTGGTCCGATTTATCAAAAACAATATCATCTGCCGTTATGGTGTTCCAAGCGAGATCATTACTGATAATGGATCTAACTTGAACAATAAGATGATGAAGGAGTTGTGTACAGAGTTCAAGATTGAACACCATAACTCATCTCCCTACCGACCAAAGATGAATGGAGCGGTAGAAGCGGCTAACAAGAACATCAAGAAGATCGTTCAAAAGATAGTTGTAACCTATAAAGACTGGCACGAGATGTTACCTTTTGCTCTTCATGGTTATCGCACATCTGTCCGTACTTCAACAGGGGCTACCCCTTTCTCTTTAGTATATGGCATGGAGGCAGTGCTTCCCATAGAAGTAGAGATCCCGTCAATCAGGGTATTGATGGAAGCTCAGCTCACCGAAGCTGAATGGTGTCAAAGTCGACACGACGAACTGAACCTGATCGAAGAGAAGAGAATCACGACACTATGCCACGGTCAGTTGTATCAACAGAGAATGAAAAGGGCGTTCGACAAAAAGGTCCGACCGCGTATTTTCAGAAAAGGAGACCTCGTGCTCAAGAAGATACAATCATTTCTCACTGACTCTCGGGGCAAATGGACCCCGAATTATGATGGCCCCTATGTGGTCACGAAAGCTTTCTCAGGCGGCGCCTTGAGACTTGCAACCATGGACGGAGAGGAATTTGCCTACCCCACGAATGTTGATGTAGTCAAGAAATACTTCGCCTAAAACTAAAAAAAAAAAAACGTCTCGGTGGATTGAAAACCCGAAAGGGCGGTCCAGGCAAAAGTTAGAGACATGAAAAGAATCATCCCGATGGATCGGAAATCTCATAGTACAATCCAGGCAAAAGTTAGGGATAATGGCAAGTAACTATGTTCAACAGAGGCAAGTCCCTCAGCAGTAGTTACATCATCTATCGGAGGAAATCTCCAGTCAAGGTCATCTTCGACAGAAGCTCAGGATGCCCCGAATTCAAAGTTGGTAGAAGGATAGTGGTCGTTATGTTTCAACGTAGCCCTTTTCCCTGTAAATTACCATTTTCTAACTTTGTATATATTCTTTGGAATCACGCGTTTGGCTGATCTCCATCTTATCAATAAAATTTGAGCCCTTGTGCTTTTGTTTGTAATTCTTGCTTGTTTTAGCTTTACAGAACGACGTTGTTTAAACTTAATCAGCGATTCTTGAAATAAAACAAAAATGAATTTACTTGTTAAACTTTTTCTGCTTTTAAATTAAAGATGGCATTTCTTTTGACTGTTGAACATCAGAAGAACATCGATTGCTTCTCCCGAAGTAAGCGAATTTCAAAGTACAGAATCAAAGTACTCCTTCTAAGCCAGTATGCCTGAACGAAGGGATCAACTGTGTCAGAGACCTTGTTTCGTCTGACACACCTCGACCGAGTTCTCATCTCCTAAGCCCGATCAACATAGCTCCCAACGAGACTATCTCTCCTAAGCAAGGTGGAATTGCTATTTTGAATCAACGGTACTTCTTCGCCCCGCGATGGCCGAGTATCCAATTGTGTTCATCCATTAGTCTGTATGTCGCGTCAGTTTTGTCAGCATATACATACGTACTTCATGCATTTTATTTGCGTTCGCATTTCGTATTGCATCACTATCACTTGAGTCGGTCTTGTCCCCTAGTGATAAACAGTTTTCTCAATCGAGTTTGTCAGTTCTTTCCCCGTTAGGAAGTGTTGCGTCTGCACAATCTCGCCACCAGTGAATCTTTAGATCAGAGTCGGCACTTAGCCACCTTGATAACTTGAACCTCTGAAAGATCAGAGAACCTTCAACAGATGTCACTCTTCGCCATTGAAGATGATATCCTTGCTTTCCCGGATTAAGGAAAATCCACAGAGAAAGCCTCGTGATCAGAGATTTGGCAGCATGCTAGTTTGCTCCGAAAGGACCGCTGATGAAAAGGTCATCGGCCCCACAAAATTGGACCCCATCATATGGCGTTTCTCCGGGAAGATCCCGAGAAAAGTATGATGAAAGATCCCAAATGAAAATAGTCTCTCAAGAGACTCGCTTTCCCCAGTAGAATCGACAGATGGCGTCTCCAACAGAGAAGTTTGTACAGCTCTACAACTCAGACGAATGGGTTCCCCAGCAAGTCTGACATCAAAACTTTTTCCATTCAAATGGCATCTCCCCAGGAAAATTCGGCGAGAAGTTTGAGGAAAACCGCTATGAATAGCGTCCCTTGTCAAGAAAGTTTATTGACAAAAGAAACTAAGACCAGTTCTTGGTAAGAAACCAGGATCGAGGGGAAGTTTAAATCAGAAACTAAGACCAGTTCTTGGTAGGAAACCAGGATCGAGGGGAAGTTCAAATCAGAAACTAAGACTAGTTCCTTGGTAGGAAACCAAGAACGAGGGGAGGTTTATTTCAAAAGAAAACTGAGACCAGTTCCTTGGCTGAAGGCCAGGATCGAGGGGAAGTTTACCTTTTCTAAGCATCATTGCTTAGTTAAAGAAGATGAATGTGTAAGCTACCATTCATAACCACCATCAAAATTTCGGGTATTCCGATATTTAATCCTCTTGCACCCCGAATGCTCGAATCCCTTCGTCATTCATACCTTCGGGTCCAAGAAGATTAAATAGGGGCATCTGTAATACCCCAAATTTTGACCACTTAGATTTCCCATCATTGTGAAAATCATCATCACAATATGGATGTACCTTTATGCTTCATCAGTCTCCCCAAAGATGGGTGAGCATCCAATACAATCAAAATTAGGGTTTCAAGCCCTCTCTGAGTGCTTAGACAAAGGATCAATCAAGAAATGACATGATCTTTAACTTGTCTAATCTCCTAAACATCCACAATGAATCAAAAAGGACTCCCACTTCAAGGATTAAGCACAAGGCTCCTCCCTTCTAGGTGGATCAAGTCTCAAGATCGACAGTGTCACCAAATTAGGGTTTTGGTCAACCAGGGCCTCCAGATGGAAATTTTCATCTGGGCATAAGGCAATGATCCAAAACATGACCTAATATACTTCATGGAACCTCATGGACCCATGCATTAAGTCAATTTTGCCTCAGGGGATGCATTCATCAAAAATCAGGAATTAGGGTTTCTTGACCTAATTCACCCCTAAGTTAACTTTTGGGACAAACCATGAGCTAAGACCTCAAGACATGATTTGAGGGTCTCTAATACACCATATTGATCCATTTGGAACAATGGATTGATCCAAGAAGCTTGAGCAACAAGTCTCATTTTCATCTGCACCACAATTAGGGTTTTAAGGGAAAAGTCAACTGTAACTTTGACTTTTGACCTAGACATGCTCCCAAACCCTAACACATGATTGAATATACCCTATGACACCCATGGAACATGTCCATCAAGTTTGATTTAGGTCAAGGACACGATTTCCTAAAGAATTGCACAGTTTGGAATTCATCTGATAAAAAGTCAACTGTGCACAAAAGTCAACTTTGACTTTTTGAGATTTTTCACCAAAATGGATTTTTAACCCTAAAATTATGTTAATGTATGATTTGAATCATCATTCATCAAGAAAAATCAAGAGAAGTGAGATAACTTGTAAAAGGGGTAACCATAAAACTTAGAAATTTTTCTAAGTTAAAAATAAAGTGGCAAAGGTACCAACTTTGGAGGACCATAACTCCTAAACCACAAGGCCATTTTTTCTCATCCAAAGATGGATTTGTATCCCTCACTATCACCTACAAAAACTTCAACTACAAGTCATTCCAATTCATTAAGGATTTTGAGTTATGGAGTGATCAAAGTGGCTGAAAAGTGAAAATGTCACTTTTTCCAACACTTAGTGAAATTTTCACTAAGTCAGAATTTGCCTTCACTTTTTGCCAAATGTAGGGGGATTTTTCACTTGGAATCAAAAGAGATCAAAACCAAACTTGTTCAAACAGTTGTTGTATCATGTTAGAGCTTTCCAAAATGGCCAAAAACATTGCCAAATTCAACCTACACCATGAGATACAACATTGGCAAGTTGCCTTGCTGAAATCTGTCAAAGCAAGGCAGAATTTGCAATTTGGCTCGATTTGCCAAAATCAGCCAATTTCAATTGCTCCAATCCACTTGGACACCTCAGAGGATTGAATCCAAAGGGGACAATCACTGAGCCAAGCCTCCAAAGTCCATGGAACAAGAAATAGCATGTTGAACCTAGAATGGCCAAAATAGGGACAAGACTTCAAATTTGGAATGAGTGTAATACCCCAAAATTTGCTCTCCCCTTTTGGCATCATAGCATGGCATTATCATTTATCATATCATATCCATCTCATTAGCATTGCATTGCATTTAACATAGAAAAATGAAGCATGGCATCCTTCTTACCATCAGGGCATGTGATCAGGTGGAAGGTGGACAATCAAGGGATCATTCAAAGCACAAAAAGGTCAATCAAGTGCCCTCAAGGCAAGCCAGGAGGTCTTTCATGTCTCATACTATCCCAATTGATCTTCCACAACCTCAAGAAGGTGAGATACAATGGGAGATTGAAGCATTACATCTTTCACTATGCAAGAGGTTCAAAAACTGAAGGAAAACCCTCAAAAGAGATAGCTCATTGATCCAAAATCATCCTCAAAAGGCATATATCATCATCCTTTAAGAAGGTACACAACATACTCTGAGGAATTTGGATTTGGAAGATGTGCAATTTCCTCCTAACCAGAGGGGGTCAAAATTAGGGTTTACAATTAAATCAGGGTATCTCTGATTTTTGGGCAAGACTTGATATCATGGTTTTCTATATGTCCCTAGGCATATGGATGTGGAAGATTGCATCTCAATTGGTTTTAGAGGTGGTTCAATTGGAAGAAAGGTCAAAAATCAAGGAATTTGGGGGCAAGTCAAATAATCAGAGGAAAAAGTCAACCCTTGACTTTTTAAGGCCAAATTCATGAAATTCATGTTATATGTGACCAATGTACAAAATTTGATCAAGAAACTCCAAAGGAATCATGAAAAAATCAAGATGGGGAAAGTTGCCATTTTTGGATGAAATAGGGTTACTAAAAATAGCAAGTTTTAGCCATTTTGCATCAGAATTGGAACCAAGGCCATTCAAAATTGAAGCACCAAATGAAAATTACACTCTGCCTCAATGAAAGGCCTTGCTTTGAGCTTCAAATCCATGGGTAGAACATCTCCATTGGATAAAAATTGAGGGAGATATGATTGATCAAAGTTGGAGGAAAGTAGGCCAAAAACCATGTCATGACCAAGTTTGGCCAGGTCTGCGCGCAGTCATTTTCACAAACATGTGGTGGGGCAGAAGTACACTCATTTTATTCATGGTTAGAGGCCTCAAATGAAAAACTCTTCAACATGAAAGTTGTTCTTTGAAGTGTCCTCTTTAATGTTGATGTTGGACAAATTTTTGTTTGACCAAGCTATGATGGAGATATACTAGCCCAAATATGGTTGCCTCATGCTGAAAATTTCCCAAGTCATATGGCCATGTCCAACTCAAGTTGCCATGCCCTGCACCAGTCATGATGTCTATTATTTCAGGTCATTTTTGAGCCAGATAGAGGCCTCATTTCTAATCTTGTTTCACACCAAACTTGTAGGATCACACTTCTTCTTTCCAATGACACCAAAAGCTCCTCAAGCCATCCATTAACATGTGAGAAATTCACTCTTAAACTTCCACTGCTGCATTGGTCATAGCTGCTACCAAATCAGAAAAATAATGTTGATGTTGATGGATTAATTCAAGCAGTCACACGCATACATCCCACACCAACCATCCCTTACTTCTTTTAAACCAACACATTCCCGTACACACATACATACCATGTCATGCCATGCATAGAAGAGAAAAAAAGGAAACTTGCACCACAAGATTCCAGGCTGCTACACTGTTCCCTCTCTCATTTTCAATTTGCTCAGCTCTACCATAACACCATGAACACTCTTCACTACATCACAACCTCACCCACTCGCCCTAACTAACTTGACTCAGTTAGTTAGAGGCAACTCACTTAACTCACTCACAACTCAATTAACCATACCAGTTAACAGATTTAACTCAACATATATATTCCAATCACACTCACAATTTCAGGGAGGATTCTCATTTTTTCACTCTCACTCCAAAAGCACTCTCAAGCTTTCTCTCTGAATTTTCTCTCTACCTGCACGAATTCCTCAAGTTCTTCTTCAATCTTCACAATCAAGCAAGAAGACATCAATGAAGCATTGAATAGCACAGTTATCTCCAATTTCAGATTCAGATTTCCTCTGATTCTCAAAGCCAAATAGCATTTATTTTGCTCAAATTGAAGTTCTAGAAGTTCAAGAACAAGTTCTCACCTCTGGTTTTCTCAAAAATCCAAAGATCTTCAAGTTTCAGGTTCCAAAATCTCTCAAACTTTGCTTGCACGATTTTATCTTGTTCTAACTAGTTGATGTGTTATTTGTGCTTATTAGAAGCTATATGAAACCGGCTAGTTGATAGAGCTCCTTAGGAGTTTAGAACTGAAACTTAGGGCAAATTTCTCTTCTTCGATTCTCTGTATCCATGCTTGATCTCTGAATTTTGTTGTTGGATTTGTGTTCCTCATGAGCTTAGCTTTCGTTTGGTATATGGCTTGTGAATTTCTGGAGAAAATGTGAGTTGCAGGTGGTGGCTGCTGGCCGGAGAAGATGACCGGAGGTCATCTCCGGCCGGTGACTTTAACTGTTAGGGTTTGTGTGCGTTTTAATCTCAGCCGTGTGTTTTTCATGATCGTACGCTCCAAAATGTGACAGCACATTAAAATTCACATGCTCCTCACGTGCATTTTTCTGAATTTCACTTAAGCATGGTGTGGGGTGGTGCATGGTAAGTGGCATGTGTCCTCACGTGCATGCATTGATCTTGAGTACTTTGACTTTTATTTGACCTTGACTTGATCTGATGGTTGTGAGTGAGTCAAAATTGTTGACTGATGGTGCACACTTGTTATTGTGTTTGGCGTGTAAATGGACCTTGTCAGATTGATATTTGCACCCCTCTGTTTGGAAGCCCAATGAATTTGCACTGTCCAATTGCTATGTTCATACCCCCTGCATTTTGCATTTATTTTTCATTTTTATTTCTTTCTACACGTTTTCTTTTTAATTTTTAAAAATATCAAACGTCATCATAAAATTCCACAAAAATTCATGTGTATTCTTAAAACATTTAGGAAATTTTTCATGATTTTATTTTCTGATTTTATGACCTTTTTGCCCCTGTTCCATAATTTTCTTTGAATTTCCACTTAGATGCATTCTAAGCATGATACTTGAATTTGTTTAATTTTGTGCTTGCTCATTACCAACTGTTTTGACATGATTCTTTTTGCATTGATTCACTAATACATTGAAGTATGTTAGATGATTTTTGTTTGATTTTTTAGGTCACTTTATCACATGTCTTGATGCCTATATTTGTACCACTTTGCATGACATTTCAACTTGACCTAATTGCTTTGTTTGAAGTCATTTTGCTTTGAATTTTGATATGCTATTTTGATATGTGATTCATATCTGATTAGTGAACTCCAATACCATGTTTTCATAATTTTCATGAGGCCATTTGATTTTTGTTTGATGCATTTCATTTAAAGCATTATAACATGTCATATCATTGTAATCTTTGGTGCATGTTTTCTTTGGTGTATACTTGCATGATCATTTGCATATTTGGTGAACCATTCACTTGACATTATAGGTCATTGGTACATATTATATGTCATCCTTGCATGTTGACTTTCATTTAAACCTTGTGCACCTTTAACATGTTGTGTTTGTACTTGTGTTCTCTTTTGAACTTCCATTCCAATTCTATTTCTTCTATCACTTCTTAAATGTCTTGAAGTTACCTCATAAATACTTTTGAGATGTTTATAAACCATTTTCCATTTAGTTTCAATTCTGGTTGTTGATTTACATGTTCCATTTATGCATGTCCTCTTCATTTCTTTCCATCTTTCATCTACCCTTTCTTCTTGTAACATGTTTAAATGCTAATGGATGATGCTTGTTGCCTATTCACTTGCACTTGTATGATGATATTCATTTGTTGTCCATATGATGCCCATTCTGGTTGTGGTTCTAGGATTTGTTTTCTCATTTAATTCTTGTGAGTTTTATGATGCATTACATTTTCTTTTACTTCTTATACTTCTTATACATGTTTACTAACCATGTAGGGGCTTTGGTAAGTTTCAATTGAGTGTGGATAAGGAATCCACATTCAACTTCTATCCTTTCTCTTTTACAATTCCATTTTGTGTTTGTTAAGCACTTATGTGCTTTCTTTTAATAACTCATCACTTTCCCTTTGTGAATTACAATTCATCTTCTACTTTAGAAGTGAATTGTTTAATTCATTCTTTCTTTAGACTTTAGGTTGAAACCTCACAAACTTTAGGATCACTCCCTTAACTAATCAATTAGGATTGAGTCTTAGTCCATATAGATTTTACCTTTACCTTCTCTTGAGTCTTTCATCTTCTCATCTCAAAGAAAATTCAAAACATATAATAAAGGTAGGCATTTATTGCATTTAGGCCTTTCATATAAAGAAAAGATTATAAGGGGTCTTCTCTTGTAATCATAGAATGTGTAGCATATAGCCCATCTTGGGTCAATGTGTTAAACATTTGATCTTGTATGAGGGACTTAAATGCAATACTTGTTGAAGGTGCAAATAATAAAAAACACTTCTTCACTTCATAATCAACAAAACACTTAATAAACACAAGTATGCTAGTGTGTTTGAACCTTGATAATTGGAACTAAGTGTGAGGGTCTTCTTCACCCTTAGTGTGCTTTCTTACCCATTCCATCTTGGAATGTGAGAAGGTACACATTCCAATGACTAAGATCCAGATACACTGTCGTATGCAAACAAATCCAAAACACTTCCTTCTAAAAGACAAAAAACAAACAATAACGTCTTTTCTTCGGGAATTCTTTTCTCACCTCATTCACTCTTAGCGTACGAACGCGCTTCTACTCGTTCTCTTGCAAGATGGTAACGCACTCGGACCAGCGAGCCTGCAACACCTGAGCTAGAACGTAAGCCGTTCTCTAAAAAACAATCCATCCCTAGTGAGGGGAACTACGTCGCTCTGATTCTCATGCTTCCGATGAGATACGTAGGCAGTGGGGTAGGGCCCATGCGAGCACTTCTTTTATTTTCCCTACATTTGTTTCCCGTTCCTTTTCTTTTCTTTCTCTTTTCTTTCTTTCAGTTCCTTTTCCGGTATCTTTTCTTTACACCCTTTGATCGAGACAAGCAAGCGTGGATCCCATCGGGTACGATGGACGCGTGGGGGTGCTAATACCTTCCTCTCGCGTAACCGACTCCCGAACCCATTTCTCTTGGTCGTAAGACCATGCTTTTCCTTTCTCTCAGGTTTACGCGGTGTTTCCTTTCCCCCTCGGGGGATAAATACACATTGCTGGCGACTCTGTTCGGTGCCACTTTCGCGTTTGTACTAGGATGAAAATCCCGGGAGCGACAGCTGGCGACTCTGCTGGGGACGAACCCAGAATCTCTGGTTTCCTTAGCGAGTCCATCCTAGCGCTTGTCTGTTTTTCTTTCATCGGGTGTTTACTGTTGTGCTATATTTACTGTTTTATTGTATAGTTACTTATTGCTTTACTGTACTTTACTGTATTTATCACATTTACTGCATTACATATCATTATTGTGCTGGACTGTGCTGTTGTTTTCTGTTTGGCGGGCGGGGTGTTCTGAGAGATAAGCCCACTACCAAGGCTTGAGTACATACATAGGTATTAGAGTGGATAGTCATGACGCTTGCGTGGTGGTGACCACGTATTGTTGTTCATGAGACCCACAACCAGACGAGGTTCTATCAGGAGCTTTCTGCTACTGCATGTTATGCAGGCCAGTGGTTATTCTCTTGAGGAACTGTCGACTCTGGTGACCATTCCCGAGGACTCAGTTGCGGCACTCCTCCCGAGTTGTGACAGTGGCAGACCACATTCCGTGGCAAACCCATTGCACATTCTCGATCCGAGGACCCAATGCTGGGAACTTGCTATAGGACATCCCTTTTTGAAAGAGAATCAGCGGAGGCACTCCTCGATTGGCGATAGTACTGTACCCTGAGGGATGAATGTACTATTGCTTCTCGACCTCAGTGCCAGAAGCTGAGGACCTTTTTGTTTTGGAGAATCAGTTGAGGCCTCCTCGATTGATGATGATGCCAAACCAGAAATGGTGAACGTATCATCATTTCTCGACCTGAGAGCCCGGGATACTGAACATCCTAGTACCCACATGTGAGAAGGGCGGGTTGTTTACAGGTTTGCAGGTAACCATGACCTCCTACATACCCGGTTTTCTATCATCATTGCACAAAAAGGAAGTTTCATCCTATTGTATTCAGATGGTTCTTATCTATGGTTCTATATTAGTCTCAGAGCTACACTGACACCGTTCACAGTTCAGCACAGACACCCGATTACCTGATCACATTGCCCTTTGCATTGCATTATCATATTTTAACATACATGTTTATTCATTTCCAGGTGCATATATTACCCTTGATCCCAGTCATCAGGTCCCTGCAAAGATGAACACTAAAGAGAGGAAGAATATCATCAGCTATAAGTTCCTTACGCCTACTTTAGACCCTATTGTTATGCTGAAGGGAATGGCGAGTCCTGCAGTACGAGAAGCTTTTGAAGAGAAATATGGGTGGATTTTATCTATGGTCCGTAATGTCAGTGATTATGAAGCCAGAGGTCTCCATACGTTGATGCAGTTCTATGATCCGCCTCTGAGATGTTTTGTATTTCCAGACTATGTGTTGGTTCCTACCTTGGAGGAGTATTCCAACATGTTGGGGATTGCTATCAAGGAGGAGCCCCCTTTCTTTGGATCGGTGGGGGATCTTGACTTTGGGAAGTTGGCTGGTGCTCTATATTTGAGCAAATCAGAGCTAAGTGACAATGTCTCCAACAAAGGAAAGATTCGTGGTTACAAGCTGGAATATCTGATTAAGAAGGCCCAGGAAGCAGCTAAAGGCGAGAATTGGCTTGTTTTTAATGCTTTGCTAGCCCTTTGTATATACGGCATAGTGTTGTTTCCCAACGAGCCGGATTTTATTGATACGGACGCTATACGAATATTCATGATGAAGAACCCGGTGCCAACGCTACTGGGAGATCTTCACTACTCGTTGTACAACCGAAACGAAAAGAAAAGAGGAGGGATAATTCGTTGTTGTGCACCCTTGTTCTATAAGTGGTTTGCGGGCCGTTTACCACAATCAGGGGCTTTTGTGGATTCCAAAGATTCTCTAGAGTGGAAACAGCGTTTAATGGGATTGGTGGCCAAGGACATCGTATGGGTAGATCATGGGCTGATTGGTAAGAATATTATCCACAGCTGTGGTAAGTTCCCTAACGTTCCACTGATAGGAAGACTGGGTGGGATTAACTACAATCCTTCTTTGGCCATTCGGCAATTTGGATATGCCCTGACAGGTCCGCCTATCAAGAGAGATGTGGAGGAGTCCCTCTATTTTCATACGTCAGAAGGATGGGAAGCAGCACAGAAAGCTTCTGAAAGCTGGGGTAGCATACTGAAAAAGGGGAAAGTTATTCTAGGAAAGCCTAACAACCGGGTTTATCCAGCATATGAAGAGTGGGTGAAGAAAAGAGTTGAAGATTTTCTCTTGCCTTTTGGTAAGGCACCCCTTTTGTATCCGGAGAATGAGAAAGCAAGAAGCACTGCTACTGTGGAAGAAGTTGACAAGTTGCAAGCCTTGGTGAAAAAGCTCCAAGGAGAGAATTCCGAGTTGAGTAGCCGTCT
This sequence comes from Lathyrus tuberosus, assembly GCA_022829125.1. Classification (NCBI taxonomy): domain Eukaryota; kingdom Viridiplantae; phylum Streptophyta; class Magnoliopsida; order Fabales; family Fabaceae; genus Lathyrus; species Lathyrus tuberosus. The sequence continues at coordinate 9,100,533 of JALAZF010000103.1, forward strand.
TCAGAATGCTCTACATGCCAACAAAGAGCTGGAGCGGAAAGCCCAAGATGCTGAACAAATCCTAACTGCAAAAGAAAAAGACTTTGCTGGAAGAGCCCAACATTTCCGGAAGATTAGTAAAGGTGCTGATGATGCTACTCAAGCCCACAAGCAAACCAAACAGGCGTTAGCACAGACCAAAGAAAAGTTAACAAAGTTTCAGCACGCTTGGGACGAAGTTAGGATAGAGAATGCTGAATTACAGGAACAGTTGCAGATTAAGGACGAAGAACTTGAAAAGGCGCATGAGCAGAGGAGAAAGTATCGGGAAAGCCTCGGTAAGAGTCAGGAACAGCTAGAAGAAGCTAGAGGTGAGCTGAGGAATACCAAGAAAGAGCTTGAAGAAGTCATGATAGAAAGGGAGATACTCAAGACGCAAGCCGGCATAAAGAGACACAAAGGAGTGTGTGATGACGAGGCTCTGATGCTGCACATGGGTCCTTTAACTGAAGCTCTTGAGAAAAGGGATGTCTTGATCAAAGAAATGATTGAAAAGCCGAATCACCAGCGTACCCGTATACTTTTTGAGGAGATCAAATACTCAAGTGATAAGCTGAAGGGTGTGGAATTGTCAGACTGATGTTCTTTTCCTTATATTTTGTTATTAATGGTTACCATCAGGCTTGTTGATGGATCCATTTTTCCTTGTATTGCATTTGCGGATGAGCCTTTCTTAAATGTACTTGAATACTTTGTTGAATGAGTATGAGCAGTTTTATTCAGAATTTTTCCTTATCAGATAGCTGCACACAAGCACATGACCACGACACGTCTCTTTATATCACAATTTCTGGTCTTCAGATTTCTGTGGTGGGATTGGAATCAGGGTATAAAGCACCTCGGAAATGACAAACATGGCATTGCATGGCATTGCATATCATTTTGCATTTTTTTTGTTACTTGCTTTTCAGGTACTCGTTGCGGGGTCTCTAACCTTTATTTGGTTTCAGGCAGTATAGCGGAGAGTCATATTCACCGATATTCGACGCGAAGGAATCAAGTAAGAATCATGGATCAAGTGCAAAGTGATTTGGCGGAAATGAGGGCGCGTATGGACCAGTTCATGACCCTCATGACTGGCATGGCGCAAAATCAGGAGAGACTGAGGCTTCTGGTAGAGCGTCCCGACAATGGGCCCGAAGGTGATCATCATGACAATTCACAGGGACATGGCATTCCTCCTCCCGGTGGCAACCCTCCTCCTGGTGGTAACAATCGGGGTAATGGAAATGGTAGGCAGGCTGGTGTTACTCTTGAAGATACTCTGGAAGACCAATTTACTCTGCTGGATGCTGATGTGGGTAATCAAGGGGATCGAAGGTATGATGAGTTAGCAGAGAAGATCAGGGCCATAGAATGCAAGAACTCTATGGGTATTGATGTTACCAGCTTGGGGCTGGTCTCAGGAGTCAGAATTCCCCCTAAGTTCAAACCTCCCACTTTTGATAAGTATCACGGCAATGCGTGTCCCCAAACGCATCTTCAAGCTTACTTTGGGAAGATTTCAGCCCATACGGATGACGAGAAGCTATGGATGCACTATTTTCAGGACAGTCTGGCGGGGGCGTCTTTGACCTGGTACATGAAGTTGAGTAGAGCTGCTGTGAAGAATTGGAAAGATCTGGCAGAAGCGTTTCTGAAGCAATACCAGTATAATATTGACATGGCGCCCAACCGCACTCAATTGCAGGGGTTGTCACAAAATGCCAAGGAGAGTTTCAAAGAATATGCACAGAGGTGGAGGGAAATGGCTGCCCAGGTTCAACCTCCCTTGTCAGACAGAGAAATGGCAGATATGTTCATGGGCACCTTGCAAGGGGCCTATCTGGATAGATTAGCTGCTTGTCCGTCGACTGGATTTGCTGATATTGTGATTGCGGGAGAAAGAATAGAAAGTCTGTTAAAGCTTGGAAAGATCCAGGATGTGAGTGGGGCTGGCTCTTCGGGGACGAAGAAACCGTTTGCTAGTAACCAGAAAAGACGAGAAGGTGATACGAATGCTGTGTTTAGAGGACGAGGCAGAGGGCGTTCTCGAGCTTATTATCAGGTAGATGCTGTAACAATCCCCACACCGTCTGTTCAGAAACAACAACCCCAACAACAAGTTCAACAGCAACAACCTTTTTTCCAGCAAAGGTCTAGACAGAGGGATCGTAAGATGGATCCTCTCCCTATGACTTATGCCGCGCTGTTGCCCCGGCTACTCGAGTTAAAGTTGGTAGAACTCCGTACTATGAAAGCTCCGGTTGCTGGAAACCTGCCACCTAACTTCGATGCTAATGCTCGTTGTGAGTTCCACTCAGGTGCTCAGGGGCACTCCATTGAAAAATGCTAGGCTTTCCATCATAAAGTACAAGATTTGATTGATGCTAAAGCCATCAATTTCTCTCCCGCTCCTAATATTACTCAGCATCCCATGCCTGATCATAGTGCAGCAAATGTGTACGCTATTGAAGATGGGAGGAGATTGAATCTGGTGACAGATATCCGTCAAGTGAAAACTTCTTTGTTGGTTGTAAAAGATCGTTTATTGAAGGGACAGGTGTTCCCGGGCTGTAGTCAAGATTGCTCTGAGTGCATGAATCAGGAGAACGGCTGTGATAAGTTGAAGATGGGTTTACAGAATCTGATCGATGAAGGATGTCTACAGTTCGACAGAGTCGTGAAAGACACTGATGAGATATCAACCGTGACCATCTATTACACTCCCGCTGAGATTCAAATGCCGGTCAATGCAGTTCCCGTGGCGAGTGTTGCGCCAGAAAGGCCCAGTCCTGTCACTATCACGGTGCCAGGACCAATTCCGTTCACGTCTACGAAGGCTATCCCATGGCACTATGGGGCAGATGTATATTACGAAGGTAAAAAGCAGGAAGTTGAGTCGTCAGTCAGCCCAAATATTGATAACGTAGGGGGTGTAGGGGGTTTTACAAGGAGTGGAAGGTTGTTCGCTCCCCCAACCTTGAGAAGTGATAAGGAGGTAGAAGCTGCAGCAAAGGCTAAGGGTAAACAGGTGGTTGAAAGTGAGCCTTCACCTGAAGCAGAGACAAAGATTATTTTTGATAAGGAAATGGAAGAATTTATGAAGATAATCAAGAAAAGCGATTATAAGATTGTGGACCAACTGAATCAGACCCCGTCAAAGATTTCGATCTTGTCACTATTGATGTGCTCTGATGCGCACCGGCAGGCGTTGTTGAAAGTGTTGAAGAGTGCATACGTGCCACAAGAAATTACTGTTAATCAGCTCGAGGGCGTAATCTCCAATGTTAATGTCAGCCATGGCTTGGGCTTTACAAGTAGAGATTTGACTGTTGAAGGAAGAAACCATAATAAGGCTTTGCATATCACGATGGAGTGTAAGGGCGCAGTGTTATCTCATGTACTGGTAGACACTGGTTCATCACTTAATGTCTTGCCCAAGAAGGCATTGATGAAGCTGGAAGTTGATGGTTTGATCTTAAGGCCTAGTGAATTGGTGGTCAGAGCATTCGATGGGACCAGACGATCTGTGTTTGGTGAGGTGGAATTGCCCGTACAAATTGGACCACAGGTATTCAAATCCACGTTCCATGTAATGGACATACAACCTGCATATAGCTGCCTATTGGGACGCCCTTGGATTCACGGAGCCGGGGCTGTTACTTCTACTCTACATCAAAAGCTGAAGTATGAGTTTGAAGGGCAGGTTGTGACAGTGTGTGGGGAAGAAGACATCTTTGTGAGTCACTTGTCTACGTTCAAGTACATTGAAATGGATGGGGAAATTCATGAGATGTTGTGCCAATCATTTGAAGCAGTCAATATTGACGATGCACCTGGGTTTTCTTCTGTACCAGTTGGGGCTGGTACCTCCATTTCATCTTACAAACAAGCTGTCGAAGTCGTCAGGGCAGGCAACGCCCAAGGTTGGGGCAGGTTGATAGAGACCCCAATGAAGGAAGACAAATTTGGTATTGGTTATCATCCCTCTACAACCTCAGATGCGGGGAGCAGGGGACCTATTACTTTCAATAGTGGGGGAATTATCTACATGGACCAGTCTTGTGCAGCCACGGAGGATAGTGTTGACAGTGATTGTGACCTGGACAACTGGGTACGCCCTCATGCTTCGGGACAACAAGTGCAAAACTGGTTCGTTGAAGAAGTCATCCGGGTTACTCTTCGGACAGAGTAATTTTTCTTTGTTTTTTCTAACCATAATGCATGACAAAATCTTGCGCTCTGCCCAAGGCGTATAGGTTCATTTGTAGGGCCACCATGGTTGTATTTGCAATGTTTAATCATTAATAAAGGACGTTTTGCAATCAAATTTTGTTCTCTGTCTTTCAGTTTTTATTTTTGCACAAAAAAATATAAAATGGCAATGTTTCATTTTCTTTTGTTTTGCTTAAAAATAAATTCTAAAATAAGGCATGAACCCGTTCATGCAGACTTGATCCTCCGGATACCACTGATAACGATTTTGATATGGCCATGTATGACTTTGACAATCCGATTTATCAAGCCGAAGAAGGGGATGAGAAAGATTGTGAACTTCCTGAAGAACTGGCCAGATTGTTGAAACAAGAGGAAAGGGTCATCCAGCCTCATCAGGAGACTGTAGAAATCATCAATATTGGTACCAAGGACGCCAAGAAAGAGATCAGGATTGGTGCCAGCTTGCAAGCAGATGTGAAGCAAACTTTGACGGAAATGTTGCGCGAGTATGTTGACATCTTCGCCTGGTCGTATCAAGACATGTCGGGGTTGGATACGGATATTGTCGTGCACAGACTGCCAGTAAGAGAAGAATGTCCGCCAGTCAAGCAGAAACTTCGTCGGACTCACCCCGACATGGCTTTAAAGATTAAGGAGGAAGTCCAGAAGCAGTGGGATGCTGGTTTTCTTGCTGTGACAAAGTATCCTCCATGGGTAGCCAACATCGTGCCAGTACCGAAGAAAGATGGAAAAGTGAGAATGTGTGTGGATTATCGAGATCTTAATAAAGCTAGCCCGAAAGATGATTTTCCACTACCTCATATTGATGTGCTGGTCGATAATACAGCTCAGTTTTCAGTGTTCTCATTTATGGACGGTTTCTCCGGGTACAACCAGATCAAGATGGCACCTGAAGACATGGAGAAGACCACGTTCATTACTCCGTGGGGTACATATTGTTATAAAGTAATGCCTTTTGGGTTGAAAAACGCAGGGGCAACGTACCAGCGGGCGATGGTGACATTGTTTCATGACTTGATTCATAAGGAGATCGAATGTTATGTAGATGATATGATTGCCAAGTTGAGAACAGAAGAGGAACATCTGGTTAACCTGAAAAAGCTGTTTGAAAGGTTGAGAAAGTTCCGTCTGAGATTAAATCCAAACAAGTGCACGTTTGGGGTGCGTTCTGGAAAGTTACTGGGTTTCATTGTGAGCGAAAGAGGAATCGAGGTTGATCCTGCCAAGGTGAAAGCAATACAAGAAATGCCTGAACCAAGAACAGAAAAAGAGGTTCGTGGTTTCTTGGGTAGATTGAACTACATTGCAAGGTTCATATCTCACCTAACAGCCACGTGTGAGCCAATATTTAAATTGTTAAGGAAAGATCAAACGGTCAGGTGGAATGACGATTGCCAATTGGCATTCGATAAGATAAAAGAATACTTGCAGGAACCTCCGATTTTAATGCCTCCAGTTGAAGGGAGACCGCTGATAATGTATCTGACAGTGCTTGAAGGTTCCATGGGTTGTGTTCTCGGTCAACATGACGAGACAGGTAGGAAGGAGCATGCTATTTACTACCTGAGCAAAAAGTTCAATGATTGTGAGTCCCGATACTCAATGCTTGAAAAGACATGCTGTGCGCTTGCATGGGCCGCTAAGCGATTGAGGCAATATATGGTTAGGCACACGACCTTGTTGATTTCAAAAATGGATCCTATCAAGTATATTTTCGAGAAACCAGCATTGACAGGCAGAGTTGCACGGTGGCAAATGGTCTTGACAGAGTATGACATTCAGTACACTTCACAAAAAGCCATCAAAGGAAGTATCTTGTCTGACTATCTTGCGCAACAGCCGATTGATGATTACCAACCCATGAAATTTGACTTCCCTGATGAGGACATCATGTTTCTCAAAGCTAAAGACTGCGAGGAACCACTTCCGGAGGAGGGGCCAGACCCTGAATCCAAATGGAGTTTGATGTTTGATGGGGCTGTCAATATGAATGGGTGCAGAGTTGGAGCAGTTCTTATCACGCCGGAAGGTGTTCATATGCCTTTCACTGCACGAATAACTTTCGGATGCACCAACAATGAAGCAGAGTACGAAGCTTGTATAATGGGGATCGAGGAGGCGATTAATCTACGGATTAAGACCCTTGATATATTTGGTGATTCAGCTTTGGTAATCAATCAAGTGAAGGGGAGTTGGTACACGCACCAAGCAAATCTAGTGCCGTATAGAGATTATACAAGGAGATTGCTGACGTTTTTCACAACAGCGAAACTGTACCACATTCCTCGAGATGAGAATAGGTTCGCTGATGCCTTGGCCACTTTGTCTTCCATGATCAAAGTGCAAGGATGGAACCATGTACCTAAGATTGAGGTATCCCGCCTTGACAGACCAGCATTTGTGTTTGCGGTAGATGCAACGTCTGATGACAAGCCATGGTTTCATGACATTAAGTGTTTCTTGAAAAGTCAAGAGTACCCGTCCGGGGCATCGTCCAAAGACAGGAAGACGTTGAGAAGGTTAGCTGGTAGTTTCTTCTTGAATAAAGATGGCGTGCTGTATAAAAGAAATTTTGACACGGTCCTGCTTAGATGTGTGGATAGACATGAAGCAGACTTGTTGATGATTGAAGTGCACGAAGGCTCTTTCGGTACCCATGCCAGAGGGCATGCAATGGCTAAAAAGTTGTTAAGGTCGGGATATTATTGGTTGACTATGGAGTCAGATTGTTGCAAATATGCCCGCAAATGCCATAAATGCCAGATCTACGCAGATAAAGTGCATGTACCTCCAAATCCGTTGAGTATCATGTCGTCGCCTTGGCCGTTTGCCATGTGGGGCATTGATATGATCGGAAAGATTGAGCCTACAGCTTCCAATGGTCACCGTTTCATCTTGGTGGCAATTGATTACTTCACCAAATGGGTTGAAGCCGCATCCTATGCCAATGTTACTAAGCAAGTGGTCGCTCGTTTCTTAAAACGGGATATCATTTGCCGATATGGAGTTCCCGAAAGAATCATTACTGATAATGGTTCTAATTTGAACAATAAGATGATGGCTGAGTTATGCCGGGACTTCAAAATCGAACACCACAATTCTTCTCCGTACCGCCCAAAGATGAATGGCGCGGTCGAAGCGGCCAACAAAAATATCAAGAAGATTGTGCAGAAGATGGTTGTCACGTACAAAGATTGGCATGAGATGTTACCATTTGCTTTGCATGGGTATCGAACGTCGGTACGCACGTCCACTGGGGCAACCCCATTCTCACTTGTATATGGTATGGAGGCAGTGCTACCAGTTGAAGTAGAGATTCCGTCCCTCAGAGTTATGATGGATGTTAAGCTAGATGAAGCTGAATGGGTACGAGCCAGATTTGATCAGCTGAGCCTTATTGAGGAAAAGCGATTGGCGGCTGTATGTCATGGGCAACTATACCAGCGCAGAATGAAGCAGGCATTTGACCAAAAGGTGCGTCCTCGGGTTTACAAAGTCGGAGATGTGGTACTCAAAAGGATCCTTCCTCCCAATACAGATCACAGGGGAAAATGGACTCCTAATTATGAAGGTCCATTCGTGGTTAAAAAGGTCTTTTCGGGCGGAGCTTTATTGCTTACAACCATGGATGGCGAAGACTTTTCATCCCCTGTCAACTCGGACGTAGTCAAAAAATACTTCGCATGAATAGACCCGCTGGATAATAAAAATAAAAAAAATCCAGGCAAAAAAGGGCATCCCGGCGAACCAAAAACAGAATAAGGTTCGGGCAAAAATTAGGGATATAATTGAAAAAATTTGTACACCCGGTAAGTTGAAAACCCGAAAGGGCAACTTAGGCAAAAAAGGGTATCCTGGTGGATCGAAAACCTGAAAGGGCGGTCCACACAAAAGAGGGATTTAAGCGAATGACTACGGTTTGAGTTACCTGTACCCCATTATCGTTTGAACAACTGACGTTCTGAAAGATAGGAATCGGTCTGATCATTCCTCAGAAGGCAAGGTCGGGGAGTTTTGAAGACATACTGGTCATAACAGAATGGAAACTCAGTGGAATTCCGTTTTCACATTGCCATTAGGATAGTTTCTTTTCTCAATTTTCAGCGGTCACCTCTTTCCAGGGATTGCTTCCGGATGTAATTGCCTATTCTGGGCTCTCAGTCAATAAATTGAATCTCAATAAAAAGCTTTCTATTTTTGTTTTATTGCTTTGTTTGCAAAAACGTCCTAATTTTTGATAAAACATTGCATTTGAAAACATGGCAGCCTTGCAATAACATGCGCAGAAAAAATATTTGAAATTACTTCGAATGTTGAATACTCCCGGATGGTGGATTCTAGCCACGCAATATTCGGAGCATGTGGGCATATTCTTTTGTTGCAGGTAGCAGGTGCAGATGATTTTAAGCACAAGACCAGCAATAAATCACCCCACGCAAAAGACTGGGGCAATTATGGGTAAGGAGATCGGCGTTCATCGTTCGGTCGACGGTCGGTCACGACGATTCGATATCAACGAATTGAGCTCAACTGGGTATCGTGGTATCTTATTAAGTCGATTCTCTTATTCAGTCCTTCCAACAGCTACAAGCTTTTCTGTGTCGATAACGGTCACAGGTTCCCCGAAAGAGTGGTCTCGTCGACACCGAAACTGATGGTCATTATCCCCAGCGAAGTCGCAGGAGTTTGAAGAGGCTAAATCTTCTGTAAAATCCTCTTATGACATCTTCTTCAGGGACAAATTGTTGGTTTGGCCAAGCATGGGGCACGTTTGTTTCCCCATCATGAAGTGTTGATCATCCCCAGTAGAGTTTGAGGACAGTTGGTCTTCTGTAAAATCCTCTCGAAAGGCATTCCCCAACATGAGACGCTTTAAAGCAGTTTTCTCCAGCAGAGTTTGTTATAAACTCGTCATCCCCGACGGAATTGTCCAAAGGGAAAGCTCGCCTAACATGGGGCATTGTGGTACTCATCCTAAGCTTGACAGTCATATTCTTCAGCAGACTACTGTGGATTTGCTTTGGGTTTCCCCAACAGATCTCTAAGGACTCTTTCTAGCAAGTTGCAGTAGAATGTTCTAACCAGGATTTGCATATCCCTGGCAGAGTAGCCCTGATACCCAGCAAGATCGTATCTCTGGTCATGGTATCCTCACAGAGGTCAGCATCGAATCTTGTCAGCAACTTCCAGCTGAGTTGTTGTTCTCTCCGCAGAGGTTTATCAGATCGACAGAATCTATTCCTCAACAAGGATGGTACAGCCTTTCCCCAGCCGGGTCAGAAGGTTGATAATCCCTATAAAGGATCTTGGGTTGAATAAATCCCCAAGCAGAGTTTTAATGGCTCATTTCCCCAGCAGGACGTCATTTAAAAATTCTCATCCCCAGCGGAATCGCTGTGACCAGAATTCGTTCCCCCAAACAGATGGAATAATTCCTGGCAGAGTCGTCATTCCCTCATATCTTAAAGTCCAATTTATTTTTGGCAAGCTTGACAATTCGAAGCAGACGGATTGTTCATCCATTCGCCAGCAGAGATATTATCCTTTTAGGAGTCTCCGAGATTAAATCATTGATTGTGGTTCCTCAGCAGAGTCGGCAGAGATGTCTGGCGCAGAGGCAGAGAGTAATTCGATTTTAAAATTCTAAAAGTCCAACAGTGGATTGGCAAAAGTCCGTCTTCGGGTGGCAAAAGTCCAACAGTGGATTGGCAAAAGTCCATCTTCGGGTGGCAAAGCAGCTAAAAGTCCGTCTTCGGGTGGCAAAAGTCCAACAGTGGATTGGCAAAAGTCCGTCTTCGGGTGGCAAAAGTCCAACAGTGGATTGGCAAAAGTCCGTCTTCGGGTGGCAAAAGTCCAACAGTGGATTGGCGAAAGGTCCATCTAAGGGTGGCATATTCTAAAAGTCCAACAGTGGATTGGCAAAAGTCCGTCTTCGGGTGGCAAAAGTCCAACAGTGGATTGGCAAAAGTCCGTCTTCGGGTGGCAAAAGTCCAACAGTGGATTGGCGAAAGGTCCATCTAAGGGTGGCATATTCTAAAAGTCCAACAGTGGATTGGCAAAAGTCCGTCTTCGGGTGGCAAAAGTCCAACAGTGGATTGGCAAAAGTCCGTCTTCGGGTGGCAAAAGTCCAACAGTGGATTGGCGAAAGGTCCATCTAAGGGTGGCATATTCTAAAAGTCCAACAGTGGATTGGCAAAAGTCCGTCTTCGGGTGGCAAAAGTCCAACAGTGGATTGGCAAAAGTCCATCTTCGGGTGGTACGAAGCTGCAAAGTCCACCAGTAGTGTGGCAAGCCAGTAGTCGTCTGGCGTCGTTCAAAAAGACATTTCCAAAGTCCACCAGTAGTGTGACAGGCCAGTAGTCGTCTGGAATTGCATAAAAGACAGTGTTAAAGTCCACCATCAGCGTGGCAAGCCAGTAGTCGTCTGGCTTCGTTCAAAAGACAGATCTCTCCGACGTTTCATCGAGGATTCAATCCAGCAGTCTCGTTGGGTTTATATCCCTTTTCTTCTTCATCACCCAGAGCAAATTTTTGGTTATTTTTGGTATTCAATCACTATATACCTTGAAAGTCCGAAAGCATTTGCTTTCAGGCATTCAGGTCTACAGCGCTTGAATAGGGGCAGCTGTAATACCCCAAAATTTGCTCTCCCCTTTTGGCATCATAGCATGGCATTATCATTTATCATATCATATCCATCTCATTAGCATTGCATTGCATTTAACATAGAAAAATGAAGCATGGCATCCTTCTTACCATCAGGGCATGTGATCAGGTGGAAGGTGGACAATCAAGGGATCATTCAAAGCACAAAAAGGTCAATCAAGTGCCCTCAAGGCAAGCCAGGAGGTCTTTCATGTCTCATACTATCCCAATTGATCTTCCACAACCTCAAGAAGGTGAGATACAATGGGAGATTGAAGCATTACATCTTTCACTATGCAAGAGGTTCAAAAACTGAAGGAAAACCCTCAAAAGAGATAGCTCATTGATCCAAAATCATCCTCAAAAGGCATATATCATCATCCTTTAAGAAGGTACACAACATACTCTGAGGAATTTGGATTTGGAAGATGTGCAATTTCCTCCTAACCAGAGGGGGTCAAAATTAGGGTTTACAATTAAATCAGGGTATCTCTGATTTTTGGGCAAGACTTGATATCATGGTTTTCTATATGTCCCTAGGCATATGGATGTGGAAGATTGCATCTCAATTGGTTTTAGAGGTGGTTCAATTGGAAGAAAGGTCAAAAATCAAGGAATTTGGGGGCAAGTCAAATAATCAGAGGAAAAAGTCAACCCTTGACTTTTTAAGGCCAAATTCATGAAATTCATGTTATATGTGACCAATGTACAAAATTTGATCAAGAAACTCCAAAGGAATCATGAAAAAATCAAGATGGGGAAAGTTGCCATTTTTGGATGAAATAGGGTTACTAAAAATAGCAAGTTTTAGCCATTTTGCATCAGAATTGGAACCAAGGCCATTCAAAATTGAAGCACCAAATGAAAATTACACTCTGCCTCAATGAAAGGCCTTGCTTTGAGCTTCAAATCCATGGGTAGAACATCTCCATTGGATAAAAATTGAGGGAGATATGATTGATCAAAGTTGGAGGAAAGTAGGCCAAAAACCATGTCATGACCAAGTTTGGCCAGGTCTGCGCGCAGTCATTTTCACAAACATGTGGTGGGGCAGAAGTACACTCATTTTATTCATGGTTAGAGGCCTCAAATGAAAAACTCTTCAACATGAAAGTTGTTCTTTGAAGTGTCCTCTTTAATGTTGATGTTGGACAAATTTTTGTTTGACCAAGCTATGATGGAGATATACTAGCCCAAATATGGTTGCCTCATGCTGAAAATTTCCCAAGTCATATGGCCATGTCCAACTCAAGTTGCCATGCCCTGCACCAGTCATGATGTCTATTATTTCAGGTCATTTTTGAGCCAGATAGAGGCCTCATTTCTAATCTTGTTTCACACCAAACTTGTAGGATCACACTTCTTCTTTCCAATGACACCAAAAGCTCCTCAAGCCATCCATTAACATGTGAGAAATTTACTCTTAAACTTCCACTGCTGCATTGGTCATAGCTGCTACCAAATCAGAAAAATAATGTTGATGTTGATGGATTAATTCAAGCAGTCACACGCATACATCCCACACCAACCATCCCTTACTTCTTTTAAACCAACACATTCCCGTACACACATACATACCATGTCATGCCATGCATAGAAGAGAAAAAAAGGAAACTTGCACCACAAGATTCCAGGCTGCTACACTGTTCCCTCTCTCATTTTCAATTTGCTCAGCTCTACCATAACACCATGAACACTCTTCACTACATCACAACCTCACCCACTCGCCCTAACTAACTTGACTCAGTTAGTTAGAGGCAACTCACTTAACTCACTCACAACTCAATTAACCATACCAGTTAACAGATTTAACTCAACATATATATTCCAATCACACTCACAATTTCAGGGAGGATTCTCATTTTTTCACTCTCACTCCAAAAGCACTCTCAAGCTTTCTCTCTGAATTTTCTCTCTACCTGCACGAATTCCTCAAGTTCTTCTTCAATCTTCACAATCAAGCAAGAAGACATCAATGAAGCATTGAATAGCACAGTTATCTCCAATTTCAGATTCAGATTTCCTCTGATTCTCAAAGCCAAATAGCATTTATTTTGCTCAAATTGAAGTTCTAGAAGTTCAAGAACAAGTTCTCACCTCTGGTTTTCTCAAAAATCCAAAGATCTTCAAGTTTCAGGTTCCAAAATCTCTCAAACTTTGCTTGCACGATTTTATCTTGTTCTAACTAGTTGATGTGTTATTTGTGCTTATTAGAAGCTATATGAAACCGGCTAGTTGATAGAGCTCCTTAGGAGTTTAGAACTGAAACTTAGGGCAAATTTCTCTTCTTCGATTCTCTGTATCCATGCTTGATCTCTGAATTTTGTTGTTGGATTTGTGTTCCTCATGAGCTTAGCTTTCGTTTGGTATATGGCTTGTGAATTTCTGGAGAAAATGTGAGTTGCAGGTGGTGGCTGCTGGCCGGAGAAGATGACCGGAGGTCATCTCCGGCCGGTGACTTTAACTGTTAGGGTTTGTGTGCGTTTTAATCTCAGCCGTGTGTTTTTCATGATCGTACGCTCCAAAATGTGACAGCACATTAAAATTCACATGCTCCTCACGTGCATTTTTCTGAATTTCACTTAAGCATGGTGTGGGGTGGTGCATGGTAAGTGGCATGTGTCCTCACGTGCATGCATTGATCTTGAGTACTTTGACTTTTATTTGACCTTGACTTGATCTGATGGTTGTGAGTGAGTCAAAATTGTTGACTGATGGTGCACACTTGTTATTGTGTTTGGCGTGTAAATGGACCTTGTCAGATTGATATTTGCACCCCTCTGTTTGGAAGCCCAATGAATTTGCACTGTCCAATTGCTATGTTCATACCCCCTGCATTTTGCATTTATTTTTCATTTTTATTTCTTTCTACACGTTTTCTTTTTAATTTTTAAAAATATCAAACGTCATCATAAAATTCCACAAAAATTCATGTGTATTCTTAAAACATTTAGGAAATTTTTCATGATTTTATTTTCTGATTTTATGACCTTTTTGCCCCTGTTCCATAATTTTCTTTGAATTTCCACTTAGATGCATTCTAAGCATGATACTTGAATTTGTTTAATTTTGTGCTTGCTCATTACCAACTGTTTTGACATGATTCTTTTTGCATTGATTCACTAATACATTGAAGTATGTTAGATGATTTTTGTTTGATTTTTTAGGTCACTTTATCACATGTCTTGATGCCTATATTTGTACCACTTTGCATGACATTTCAACTTGACCTAATTGCTTTGTTTGAAGTCATTTTGCTTTGAATTTTGATATGCTATTTTGATATGTGATTCATATCTGATTAGTGAACTCCAATACCATGTTTTCATAATTTTCATGAGGCCATTTGATTTTTGTTTGATGCATTTCATTTAAAGCATTATAACATGTCATATCATTGTAATCTTTGGTGCATGTTTTCTTTGGTGTATACTTGCATGATCATTTGCATATTTGGTGAACCATTCACTTGACATTATAGGTCATTGGTACATATTATATGTCATCCTTGCATGTTGACTTTCATTTAAACCTTGTGCACCTTTAACATGTTGTGTTTGTACTTGTGTTCTCTTTTGAACTTCCATTCCAATTCTATTTCTTCTATCACTTCTTAAATGTCTTGAAGTTACCTCATAAATACTTTTGAGATGTTTATAAACCATTTTCCATTTAGTTTCAATTCTGGTTGTTGATTTACATGTTCCATTTATGCATGTCCTCTTCATTTCTTTCCATCTTTCATCTACCCTTTCTTCTTGTAACATGTTTAAATGCTAATGGATGATGCTTGTTGCCTATTCACTTGCACTTGTATGATGATATTCATTTGTTGTCCATATGATGCCCATTCTGGTTGTGGTTCTAGGATTTGTTTTCTCATTTAATTCTTGTGAGTTTTATGATGCATTACATTTTCTTTTACTTCTTATACTTCTTATACATGTTTACTAACCATGTAGGGGCTTTGGTAAGTTTCAATTGAGTGTGGATAAGGAATCCACATTCAACTTCTATCCTTTCTCTTTTACAATTCCATTTTGTGTTTGTTAAGCACTTATGTGCTTTCTTTTAATAACTCATCACTTTCCCTTTGTGAATTACAATTCATCTTCTACTTTAGAAGTGAATTGTTTAATTCATTCTTTCTTTAGACTTTAGGTTGAAACCTCACAAACTTTAGGATCACTCCCTTAACTAATCAATTAGGATTGAGTCTTAGTCCATATAGATTTTACCTTTACCTTCTCTTGAGTCTTTCATCTTCTCATCTCAAAGAAAATTCAAAACATATAATAAAGGTAGGCATTTATTGCATTTAGGCCTTTCATATAAAGAAAAGATTATAAGGGGTCTTCTCTTGTAATCATAGAATGTGTAGCATATAGCCCATCTTGGGTCAATGTGTTAAACATTTGATCTTGTATGAGGGACTTAAATGCAATACTTGTTGAAGGTGCAAATAATAAAAAACACTTCTTCACTTCATAATCAACAAAACACTTAATAAACACAAGTATGCTAGTGTGTTTGAACCTTGATAATTGGAACTAAGTGTGAGGGTCTTCTTCACCCTTAGTGTGCTTTCTTACCCATTCCATCTTGGAATGTGAGAAGGTACACATTCCAATGACTAAGATCCAGATACACTGTCGTATGCAAACAAATCCAAAACACTTCCTTCTAAAAGACAAAAAACAAACAATAACGTCTTTCCTTCGGGAATTCTTTTCTCACCTCATTCACTCTTAGCGTACGAACGCGCTTCTACTCGTTCTCTTGCAAGATGGTAACGCACTCGGACCAGCGAGCCTGCAACACCTGAGCTAGAACGTAAGCCGTTCTCTAAAAAACAATCCATCCCTAGTGAGGGGAACTACGTCGCTCTGATTCTCATGCTTCCGATGAGATACGTAGGCAGTGGGGTAGGGCCCATGCGAGCACTTCTTTTATTTTCCCTACATTTGTTTCCCGTTCCTTTTCTTTTCTTTCTCTTTTCTTTCTTTCAGTTCCTTTTCCGGTATCTTTTCTTTACACCCTTTGATCGAGACAAGCAAGCGTGGATCCCATCGGGTACGATGGACGCGTGGGGGTGCTAATACCTTCCTCTCGCGTAACCGACTCCCGAACCCATTTCTCTTGGTCGTAAGACCATGCTTTTCCTTTCTCTCAGGTTTACGCGGTGTTTCCTTTCCCCCTCGGGGGATAAATACACATTGCTGGCGACTCTGTTCGGTGCCACTTTCGCGTTTGTACTAGGATGAAAATCCCGGGAGCGACAATGAGGCATTCAATGGAACCATCAAGGTGGCATGGACTGAGCCATTCTCATCTGAAATCAGTCAAGACTTATCCAAGACCAAGGGGACCAAAGCTCTGTGCCCTAACCTCTAGTCAATGGCTAGAGGAGACTTTCATTTCCATTGGCCAACATTGAGGAAACCTACTTACCAGCTGCCATGCACTATTCCTTGCAAAACAAACTTGCTCTACTATAAATAAAGCTCAATTGTGGTCAGTTTGAGTACACCAAAGCCATCTAACAGATGTTTTCCTCAAAATCTCTTTCTCTTGGCAAAAATGCCTTTCTTAGCAAGGTAGCTATCGGGTTTTGAGTTTGAGAGCAATTCTGCACAAACCAATCACTCACACACCTCACATACATCACATATGAGCTGATCAAACACTCACATAACTTCTGAAACATCAAAATCTCAAAATCACTTGCCATCCACACAAGTTTGAAGTGAAGTTGCAGCTGAGGTGCCATAAACTGATCCAGTCCATTTCAATTCAATCCAAGTGTTCAAACACACTCCATATGGTGTAGGGGAGCTGTCCAGATCATCACAACTTGTCTGTAACACCTCCAACCCAAAATCACATCTGTACTCGCTGTCACGACTTGGAGGTCAATACTTAATTTTTGAAGCATTAATCCAATATCATAATTTGTTTTTCACATGTTAAACAATTTTGATCATTTTAATTGAATTTTTATTCAATTAAATACATTTTGAAAACAAATTAGGGTTTTGGATTAATTCAACCCTCATAAATCATTTTCAAAACATTTTGGGCCTCTATTAGTGTGTAAGACCCAATCCTTTTTTTGACCAAATCATCTTTGGGCCTCACTTATTGTATAAGTCCCGATACCGTAAAAAAAACAAACGGCGCGATCGTCGACTTTTCAAAAATCATCTGGGCCTCTCCTTGAGCTATAAGACCCATTCAAAACATTTTGGGCCTCTATTAGAGTGTAAGACCCAATCCTTTTTTTTTTTGACCAAATCATCTTTGGGCCTCACTTATTGTATAAGTCCCGATACCGTAAAAAAAAAAAAACGGCGCGATCGTCGCCTTTTCAAAAATCATTTGGGCCTCTCCTTGACCTATAAGACCCATTCAAAACACTTTGGGCCTCTATTAGAGTGTAAGACCCAATCCCCCTATTAACCAAAACATTTTGGGCCTTACTTATTGTATAAGTCCCTCTGCGTTAAAAGAAAACCTCGGCGCGATCGCCATTTTTAAACGAAAAATCATTTGGGCCTACCCTCGTGTTATAAGCCCCACTCTTTTCTTTAAACCTTTTTTGGGCCTCTTAAGAGAGTGTAAGACCCATCCCTTTGTACAGAAAACCTTTTTGGGCCCCAGTCACTTGTATAAGTCCCGCTGTACGAAGTCAAACAGTGTGCTCACTGATAAAACCCTGGGCCTCTCCTTGAGCTGTAAGCCCCAAATCTTTCTTTTTCAAAGCACTTTCTCCTTTGATTTTGAATATACTGTTGTTTTCAATCTTTCTTTGTTGAACAACTAACCAAACAGCATGGAAGCACTACAACCGAGTAAGTGGTTATCGCTTTCATTTACTGCTTTCATATTATAAACTGTATTGTGGGGCTTCTCACTGTAAGTCTCCTTTCATAAACTCATATCTACTGTGTAATAATAGTATAGATATTTCGAGTTTCCCCGGCAACTACGTATAGAACTAGGTGACGCCGTTTCATTTATTCGTAGAAATAGACGCCTAGATCCCCAATAGGAGCACCAGATACAGTCTTCTCTTCGGCTGTCCTCCTTAGGAATCGTCAAGAAGCTCTACTCCCCAAGATGAATGTATTCTCCGTGAATGGCATCTTTGAGTTTCTTCCAAATTCTCGAACTTTCCTGACTTGATCTATTCCTTGTGGATAGCTTGCCTTGAATGTCTCGGGGTTTGGGTACCCACTACGGTCATAATCTTGGACCTTAACTAAGGAACCCTCTTTAAAAGATAAAAGTCGCTGGATAGTAATCCTCGCACGTTTACCAGTGGTTTTTATCATTAAAAGAGTTATCTCTCCTAATGGAAAGGAGATGATAGACCCACGGGCTTCTTAAAAGCACCGGCCTCCTCTTGGGCATTATTCAAGGACCCTACGGCTTCTTAGAAGTATTCACTGCCTCCTCTTAGGCTTCGTATAATGATCTCTTCCTCCGGGAATGATAGCCTCCTCTTGGGCTTCGTACAAGGACCCGTCGGCTTCTTAAAAGATTTCAGCCTCCTCTTGGGCTTCGTACAAATTGTCCCGACGACCTCCTAGAGGTATAGGAACAGAACCTAGTCATCCTCATAGAACAGTCCTTTCATAGAGTCTACTACTGTTTCAAGAAGCATAGTACAAAAGATAAAACTCTAGACTTGGACAGTCTAACTTCCTTGAGTCTCAAAGACATTCTCAAGCACCCTTCGTTAAATAGGAAGGAAACCCGCAGACTCGGATAGTCTCAATACCCTTTGGATTTCCCGTTTCCTCAAAGAAAAGGAAATATCCCTGATCCTCCAATTAAATCCCTGTGTACACTGTTACTCATATAAGAACTGATTTTCTCTTTTAAATCAGTATATTGGATCTGTCACTCAACTGAAACACTTACAATAGCCTCCATCTCGGGCTTTGTACGAGATACCAAAATTCTCCCCAGTGGAGTCAAAATAACCTTTTAGCCTCTCTCTCAGGCTTTGTATGAGACACAAAAGATTCACTCGTTGAGTCAATCACCCCTTTTTTCCCTCCATCTCGGGCCTCGTACGAGATACAAATTCCTTAAGCAAGAGTCGAACCCTTTTAGCCTCCTCTTAGGCTTTGTATAACGATATGCCCCACTGGGTCAAAAACCTTTAGCCTCTCTCTCGGGCTTTGTACGAGACACAAAATAGCCTCCTCTTAGGCTTTGTACAATGATTTTCCTAGCAGAAATTAGCCTCCTCTTAGGCTTTGTATAAGAAAACCACTGGTTGATCTAATCAACCTTTTAGCATCAAAGCTGTGCATCGTTCACAGTACACAAACATCAACAACTCCTTTCCCTTCATCTAATCGCTGTAAGCGGCAAGCCTCTGGATCATCTATATCCATGCCACTGTCCCTCTTTTAGCATGAGAAATTCCTAAGGAAAGATGGCATTGCTCTACACTGAGTTAAAGTCTTCTCCTTCAGGTTAAAACCCTTTCTTCGGAAATTATGGCATTGCTCGGATCCGCGTATCCCAGTTAAAGTAATTCTCCTTCCCCCCTCTTTAGAGATGACAAATTCTCTCTAAAGTCGAGATCCTTTCGCTTCACGTCTTGGGCTTTGAACAAGACACAAATAGACCTTTCAGCTTCACATCTTGGGCTTTGAACAAGATACAAATCACCTTTCGCTTCACGTCTCGGGCTTTGAACAAGACACCAAAAACCAATTTCCTCCCATAGAATAGGAGGAACTACGAACGCTCTGTTTCGGTAAACGGGAATACGTAGGCATAAGATCGAAAGAAAAGATCTTAGCGAGCGTAATCAACAAAAAACACAAATCCCATATCTCCATCAATTAAAAGCAGTAATTCAAAAGCATCAATCCTAACATCCTAATCCTTATTCCCCGCCAGAAACCCTTTGCCTAGAAAAAAGAAAGAAAGAATAGTATTGGCGAAAATACAAATAACCAGTACAAAAGCCCCCCCCACATTGATAGCATCCGTAACCTAACAGACCGCTGTTTAAACTCAGTATGCAAGCAGGGTTAATTGGAGACATCTATTTCCCTTCCTTATTCAGCTCACAATAGGATAAAAAATGAATCGACCTGTAGTTTTAAGCTCAACCGCAGAGAGCGACCAGCGCTTAAGAACCGCGTCCAAAATCGCTCGCTACAGTCATGATGAATTGATCCACTTGCATTGTCTTGTTTATATTATTTTTAATTAAAACAACGTTTACTTAAGTGCAGAAAAGGAAAGGTAGCAAACACCACATTTTAGCATGGCAGGTGCCACAAATTAGCATGGCAGGCACCATGCTTCATAATGGTGGGCGGCCATGCCCTTTTAATGGTGGTGGGCGCCATGAAATGCTTTATTTCTTTTTTTTCTTTTGTTTTCCCTTTTTTTTGTTTCTTTCTTTCTCTTTATTTTCTTTTGTTTTTTTCTTCAAATAAAATTCACAAATGCCTTGTGCTCTCTCGTGCCCTCAGTCAATGGTTGAACATATTAGGATGGGACATGACTCGAATACTTCATTTTGGTCTAAGAACAACAGAGTCGGAGTCTCGATTTTATCAGTAAAAACCCTAATTTCCTCAGGAATTCCACTGTATGGTCTTTGAGGATCTTGCTTCTTCAATCTCTTCCAAGGTCCATAGATGGCCTCTAAGGATGTCCAGTATCATGTGGAATCATGTCCCAAAGCTTGGAGACATGTCTTGATCAAAATCAAAGGCAATGGTTGACTGGTGCTGATAAAACCCTAGTTTGAGGCATGGTGAATCATGTGGCTCAAGGCACTTGTAATAGGAACCAAACACTTGATTTCTTGTTGAACAAGACCTATAGGATGTAGGTGAACTCAAATGGTTGCATTTGGAGCCTCAGTTGTCCTTCTTGAACAGTTGACTTCTCATACCAATCTCAATTCACTGGTGAACACTTGTGATGATTTTATGGAGCCACATAATGTCTTAGGAGGCTTTGAAAAATGTGAGAGTCTGGCTTATTGACCTTTGTTCTCTTTCCTGTGCAAACCCTGTCTTTCAAAAGAGCAAACTTGCAAGATATGGTGGTTAGTTAACAATGCACAGATGATTGAAGCCTAAATGTAAGTGCAAGATGTTATGACATCTAAGGGGTAAAATTTGGGTATAACAGTTGTCCCTATTTAAATGACTTTACTGGATGGCACGAGGAATGGAAATCCTCGGGACATCAAGGTGAAAGGTATTTACATATAGCAAACCGGAAATTTTCTCTCTTAGATGGAATGCAGATGATAAGGACGGGTAACGGGCGTGCAAATGCTGACATGCCATGAACTTCTAATACGATGATATGATGCCATGATAATGCAAAGATGCAGACAAACAAAACACCAAAGAAAACAACTACAGGTGAGCCTACTGGGGAAGGATAAGGTTAATATCCACAAGTAAGACTTACTAGGGATACAGACTGACCAACGAAAGAGACTCACTGGGGAGATTTTGAGGGAACACCGGGGATAGAAAAATAAAACTGAGGGAAAACCTCGCAGATCCTCACTGGAGATAAGAGCCAGAGAGGTACTCTCCACTGGGGAAAAGTCCAGGGAGATGGACAACAGGTTTATAGGTGACCGGACGACACTGGGGAAATAAAACACATTCTTACTGGGAATGAAACCAGAAAGAAGACATGATCTCCACTGGGGATCAACTTGAAATAAGAGGATATACATTCTACAAAGATTTTCTGGGGATTTCTTATACTGAAGAGTTCAAACGGGATCTTCAAGAAAAGCCAGAAAAGACAGAGAAGGGCACATCCGGAAAAACATCAGATGGTAAAAGAAACCAGACATCCAATAATTGCTTTGAGTGAAAGGTACAAATCACAATATCTAATAATGGCTTTAGATAAAAGTGAGCAAACAAGGGTAATCCAAGAAGGCATTGGGTAAAAAGAAAATAATCATCCAATAATGGCTTTGAATGAAAGGTACAATCACAATATCTGAGAATGGCATCAGATGAAAATGAACAAACAGGGATCCAAGACAGCATTGGATGCAAAGAAACCAGTCATCCAATAATGGCTTTGAATGAAAGGTACAAATCACAATATCCAAGAAGGCGTCAAATGAAAGTGAAAAAGGTAGAGATCCAAGAAAGCATTGGATAAAAGGAACCAGTCATCCAATAATGGCTTTAAATGAAAGGTAAACTCAAACTATCTAAGAAAGCATCAGATGCAAATGAGACAAAAGGTGAAATCCAAGAAGGCATTGGATAAAAAGAAACCACAACGTCCAAGAAAGCATTGAACGAATATGAACAAGGAGATACCCAAGAAAGCAATGGATAAAAAGAATCACAATATCCAAGAAAGCATTGGATGAATGTGAACAAAGGTGAAATCCAAGAAAGCATTGGATACAAGGAATCACAGTATCCAAGACAGCATTGAATGACTGTGAACTTTCAGGAATGATACTGAAAGTAAAGGCAAATCACTATATTCAGGAAGGGTATCGAATGATAGTGAGAAAGACATCCAGGAATGACACTGAATGCAACGGAGAAAACTCATCCAAGAATGGCACTGAATGAACAAATAAGACTTTCAGGAATGGAACTGAAAGATATCCAAGCAAATTTGATGGGGGTACAGAAGATAGGCAAAACTTCCAGGAATAGCATTGGGAGAAACAAGAGGAATAAGATATCTAGGAATGGCACTGGAGATCACAAGAGACGGACATCCAGGAATGGCACTGGAGTGAGAGAATATAAAGATCCAGGAATTGCACTGGAATGAGAGAAGACAAACATCCAACCACAGGACTAAATGCTCAAGGAAACGACAACATTCAGGAATGACACTGAATGAAAGCACGAATAACGTTTGGTAGGTGCCAAGTAAGTTGGACTTTGACTACAAGGTAAGACGTGGATAACGATACGACCTCGGACGAAATGCAAAGGAGGATGAAACACTCATGATATGCATATGGTATATGAATTATCCCATGCAAATGCAGATGCTGACGACACAGCTCGACTCTTTTGGTGAGAAGACAAGACTAGAAGACTAATTCCTCAACACGGAGATCACTGTCATTCTGCTTGGGGACTAGAGATGCTATTGCTGGATACATCTCTGCCACACTGGTAAACTGTATCAAGTGATGAGCCTTGTAGGAAGGATGGAAAGTTGCATGGGGATACTTCAAGTTAACTGCCCCAGATTAGCTGACTGTTGTAGATGAACTAAACATTGCTTCAGCTTGTCTGATTTTGAATACGACTGCTTACGGTGCTCTTAGAAAGCCTGCCCCAGTATGAGTCTTGAAAAATCTTCTGTATAAACCAATTCTGAGAAGGACTTGCCCCTGAACAACAAATCTTGAACTGAATCTTTGACAGGATTTGGAAAGAACTTGCCCTTGATAGGATCACCGACCAAGTTTCTTAATTGTTTGAAAATTCCTTGAAAGGAAAGCCAGTTGCAAACAAAAGTATTTGTACCAACATGGTAATTTTAAAGCAAAGTCATGCAACTTTTGAAATCAATATTATTTTTGGAAGATGCAAAACAAAATGAGCCACCGGTCTGAACATGGCGGTTCAAGACATTCAAAAGTGAGGGGTAAAGCAAAAGTGGTAATGCCAAAACAAATTATCTGCAAAGATCTTTGGGAGTCAATTTACGCAACCTTGTTGTAGTATGCTTTCAAAATAACCTTGCTTCAGTTAGGTCTTTTGAGGGTTGTAACGTGGCCTGGTTCACGGTTTATGAAACAAAGGATAAAAGCTCAAAGTTTATTTGTGCCCACCCAATCTTTGTGATGAACTCCGGTCCTAAGCTCAGTTAAAACATGATATACATTCAGATTCCCATAGGCTAGGAATTGATCTGGTGATAGTTGTCGATGATTAAGACACCTTGGGTTGTCATCACTCCCTTACAACATTTGGTTGTCCTTTATTACTGAGGTTTTGGAGACCTCTTCTTGTCTTTGCTGAGGTTATGAGACCTCTTTTTCTTCCTTATTGAGGTTATGAGACCTCTTCTTCTTCCTTATTGAGGTTATGAGACCTCTTCTTTGTCTTCTGAGGTTTTGAGACCTCTTCTTGTCTTTGTTGAGGTTATGAGACCTCTTCTTTTTTTATTGTCATTTGATTTGAGAGAGCTGACCGGTGTCTTGCATGAAGCGCTTGCGTTAGAATGCATAACCGAGTCAAACTGAGAACTACCCTGCCCCAAGGTTGAGATTTAAGGGGTTTTTGTGTTTTGCAAGGAAAGAAAACTCCTACTTCTAGGCTCAAAGGGGTTAACGAGGGATTATCTTCCTTGTTTATCCAGTGTTTGGGAATTGAAACAATGCCTTACATCGTCAGCAAAGTTTATTTGAAAGCTTACCACAACAATTATGAGTATTTTGTTTTCATCATCCTCCCTCCAATCTTTGCATAATAAAAAAAAAGTGGAAAAAAGATAAAATATTTTGCAAAAGAAAGCATAAAGATGTAAATAGTGGACAAAATGAATTGAATCAAAAGTTGCAATGCTCATTTCATTAATCACGAAAGTACAAACATAATTTGAAGGCAAACAACCAGTACAAAATAAGGAAAATGCAAACAACAAGAAACAAGGCCTAGTGACTAGTTAAACACAAGGATGAGCTGTCATGTCTTTAAGAAGTAGCTGAGCTGAAGTCGACTGAACCTTCACCTGGCATGCCCTGGAAGAGGGTTGTTTTGGACATTGGGATTGTCCTTAAAGGAGAGGTTTTTGTTTCTCATCAGCTCTTGTACTTTAGCCTTCAATGCAAAGCAACCTTCCAAGTTATGGCCCGCACCACCTTGATGGTATTCACAATGAAGATCAGCCCTATAGCCGGCTGGAAGAGGATTTGGAGAAGGAGGCATAGGCCTTGTGGTAATTAAACCTTGTTGAACCATACCAGGATAAAGCTCGGTGTATGTCATGGGAATAGGATCAAATTGATTCCTATTACGGTATTGATTTTGTCCAACAGCCGGACGTTGGGAAGCTTGAGCTGGTCGCAGAGCATTAACCACAGGTGTAACAGCGGCAACAGTATGGTGAACAACATACCGAGGTTAGGGACGAGGCCTTCTCACTTTAACCAGAACAACGTTAGTCTGATCTTCCATTTTCTTTTGAAAGTTCCCATAAGATCTCTTCGCACCATTGGAAGATTCAGCAACTTTTGACACTTTTCCATTCTTAAGACCTTCCTCTAATCTCTGGCCAATAGTAACCAAATCAGTGAAGTTGGAGGAAACACTTCCAATCATCTTCTCCCAATAGAGCGGGGATAGGGTATCCATGAACATTCCAGTCAACTCTTTCTCGACCAAAGGAGGTTCAACTTGGGAAGCAAACTCTCTCCAGCGCTGAGCATACTCCCTAAAAGATTCCTTCTCATGCTGAGTCATGTTTTGCAGCTGGCGACGATCAGGAGCCATGTCAAGGTTATACTTATACTGCTTCATGAAGGCATTTACAAGATCTTGGAAGCAGTGAATAGAGTTTTGCTCGAGACCCATATACCATTTCAGTGATGCTCCACTCAAGCTATCCTGAAAACAGTGGATAAGCAGCTTCTAATTTTTGGTATTAGCAGCCATCTTGCGACAATACATGACCAAATGAGCCCTTGGACCAGAATAGCCCTTGTACTTCACAAATTCTGGAGTTTTGAACTTAGCAGGCATAACACGGTCAGATACTAAGCACATGTTATCTGCATCCACATTGAAATTGTCAGTACCCTCAACAACTTTGAGTCTCTTATCTATGATTTGAAATTGCTCACGGACAACTTCAGGTTCAACAAAGTCTTCACAGTCTTCACCCTGAGCACTGGCAGGATTGTACTC
Organism: Lathyrus tuberosus; assembly: GCA_022829125.1. Lineage (NCBI taxonomy): Eukaryota > Viridiplantae > Streptophyta > Magnoliopsida > Fabales > Fabaceae > Lathyrus > Lathyrus tuberosus. The sequence goes on from JALAZF010000103.1 coordinate 9,126,353, forward strand.
AAAGAGAGGATTCTCAAAGGGAGCTCGAACAGTCTGTGGAACGGCATGGACCGCAGGTATGGGCTCGGCGAAAACAGGAGCTTGAAATACAGGCATAGCAGTCTGACCAACCATAGCAGTAGATGCAATCGGTGTAGATTAGTTGTGTGGCAAACCAAACTCGGGCCAAGTTGAAGGTGACATTTGAATCGGTGGAGGTTCAGCACTTGAAATTTCCTGGATGACAGTTCTCTGAGTTTGCTCTCCTCTAGCAATCAAAACTTGAAGCATCTCAGTGAGCTTAGTCATACTTGACTTAAGGTCATAGATCTCCATTCGGACCTCAGAATTGTATGCCTCTTGCTCTGACATCTTGCGTATGTAGTTAGCTTTAGTCCGGTATCGATGTCGAGGAATCAACTTGACGACTTGCAGGTGACACTGGAAGATAGAGATAGCTGGAAATGAGCCACTGGACAAACAGACGCATGCAATGAAACACGCAAAAATGCAAATGATATGCAATGCCATGCAAACAGGATTCAAAACACATGCAACAGGATCAAGGGTTCAAAATTACAGCATGGAGTCTGGGTAAAGAACCAATCACAGGGTGTGTACTAGGGTTCTTGTATCCGTAGAACAAGGTTCTAAAAGTTCTCAGAGTCAACGTAAATCTTTCGGATATTATCGGCCCATGTGACTACTCACGCGGGTTAATAATATTCTCAAGATAAACTCGTCTGAGTGTAGTATCGTGTATCAACCATTTGGGACTACTCCCTCATAGCCAACGCACTACGTCCTAAAAAGGCCAAGTAGGGTGAAGGTAACTACGGTCCTCAGAATCATAGGCTCTCAAATCGGGAAGAGTGACATCAATGCGACTACTCACATCAGACATCAACAATCCCAAAGGGCCTCAACTGAGCGTGGTCATCATATGCCAAAAATTGTTAGGACTACTCCCACATTCGACTATTGATTACACCACAATCCTATCATATGTGTGTTCTCAAGTCCAGGTTAGGACTTATCTCACCACTCAATAGTAGCAACCCTGCATACAGAAAAAAACCAAGCACAACAGGTATATATATATATACAAATATAAGTATGTACAGATATACAAGCAAGCAAACAAATAAATAACACAAATACAAACAAGGTGGGCTTAACCCTCTTAGGGGAGAACAGTCCCTAGTGAAGTCGCCATTTCCTGTTGCGGTGAGAATCGAATATCAAGCTATTAATTAACTTGAATCACAAAACATGAAATTTACCACCGAGCTTTGATTTATCCAAAGAAAAGGGCAAAGAACGAAAACCCTAATAAGAGAATCTAGGTTCGGGGGTTGGTTACGCCTAGGGAAGGTATTAGCATCCTAAACGTCTGTAGTACTCTACAGGAATCTCTTGTTAGTATTTGTGTTATGCTAAAGTTTGCTTGCTAAGGGAAATGTGCTAAGGTAAAGACCTATGGGTATATACACTAAGTATGCTCGCCAAGACATCGTATCTCGTGCCTACGTATCTTGACGGGAGTGGAATCAGAGCATTCGTAGTTCCCCTCAATGGGGTGAGGAACTCTTGATTGTGGTCAAGGTTGCAAGGGAAAGTAGGGTGAAAAGCTTGAAAGCAAAGCTTGTGAGGATTGATTGTTTAGGAGAAGAGATTAATGACTATCTCTTAGGAAAGGATCGTGAAGGTTTAAAGGTTGGTGAAGGAAAAGAGATTAATGGCTATCTCTTGTGAAGGTTAAAGAAATGTTTAAGAGTTATAAGAGATTAATGGCTATCTCTTGGGAAGGCTAGGTTAAAAGGGAATGAAGTGTTCACGAGAAAGTATGTCCTGACAGCAAGACGCCTACGTGGAGTGCGGTGACTCCAAACCTAAGGCCAGGTTAAAAGGGGTAATGAGCTATCTATGACCTTGCGGTCAATAGAGGGACTTTCCTTTGGAAGGAGGGGAATATAACAACTTGTAAACAAGAGTTGACGAGAATTGAAATAAGTGAACAATATGAGTATCAAAAATTCAAAGACAGTAAACATTAATCGAAATGAAATTTCAAGTATGAACATGGAAAACATGGATAAATACATGAGTACGGCAGAGATAATATCCTCAAAGTTTTTGGAATCAGAGACCTGTTAAAGCTATGAAACTTAACAACTGAAGCCCCGACATAAAAACAACAGAAATGATTTTATCCAAGGCTTAGGAACAAATCTCAAGCAAATATAAACATACCACTGAAAAAATCTCAAAAAGTCTTTGGGAAACAGCTGATGATTTTCCATGAAAAATCCAAGGATTAAATATAAAGTTAATGCATATTTTTTTTTTGGTTTTGAAGTTTTAGAAAGAAGAATGAAATTTATGAGAAGTAAAAAAAAAAAAAACAGTTAAAACTAAAAATGTTGCAGACGCCACACAAAAGTGCCATTTGGAGTGTGGTAGGCACCACACATCCATGGCTAGCGCCACACAAGGTGGCTAGTGCCATTCTTAACTTGTGGCAGGCGCCACACACAAGGCCAATGCTTTTAGCATGTCAGGCGCGATAGATAAGGGTGGCTGGCGCCACATGCCTCCTCTTCTTTCTTTTTTTTTTTTAATTTTTTTTATTTCCAAATAATAATCATAAATCATAAACCAATGAATCCAGCTTATAATAAAAATCTAAACAAGTTCATAATCCTAACGTTTATTCAAGAATCAGACGTTGGCATAATAAAATATAATAATAGTATAAAGCAAATGGTTATAATATTTTGAAAACGAAATGAAACAGAAATGGAATGTTACCTAGTGGAGACGGTTCACTGACTCTTCACAAGTACGTATTCTAAAAAATGACTAACTTCTTCTTCAGAATGCCAGAATGAGTAAGGGAGAAAGAGAGTATTCAAACTCTATTTTTTGGGGTGAATCCTGGTGTCTATTGGAATGGAGAACAATGGCCTATTTATAGGAAATGAGAAAGAGTGGAGGTATGGTCAGAACGTCACTTTTTGCCAAGTTTGCCCTTTTTTCAAATTTTCGTGCAAGTACAAGTGGTTGGTTTGAAAAGTCTTCAATAGGATCAGAATAGGTTTTGCTTTTGTGTGCTGATGAGACTTGGAACCATACTTTACTGAAAAGCCTTTTTTCTTCGTCATGATGAATTGATCCACTTGCATTGTCTTGTTTATATTATTTTTAATTAAAACAAAGTTTACTTAAGTGTAGAAAAGGAAAGGTAACAAACGCCACATTTTAGCATGGCAGGTGCCACAAATTAGCATGGCAGGCGCCATGCTTCATCATAGTGGGAGCCATGCCCTTTTAATGTTGGTGGGTGCCATGAAATGCTTTTTTTCTTTTTTTTTTCTTTTCCCTTTTTTTGTTTCTTTCTTTCTCTTTTTTTTTCTTTTGTTTTTTTCTTCAAATAAAATTCACAAATGCCTTGTGCTCTCTCATGCCCTCAGTCAATGGTTGAACATATTAAGATGGGACATGACTCGAATACTTCATTTTGGTCTAAGAACATCAGAGTCGGAGTCTCGACTTTATCAGTAAAAACCTTAATTTCCTCAGGAATTCCACTGTATGGTCTTTGAGGATCTTGCTTCTTCAATCTCTTCCAAGGACCATAGATGGCCTCTAAGGATGTCCAGTATCATGTGGAATCATGTCCCAAAGCTTGGAGACATGACTTGATCAAAATCAAAGGCAATGGTTGACTGGTGCTGATAAAACCTAGTTTGAGGCATGGTGAATCCTGTGGCTCAAGGCACTTGTAATAGGAACCAAACACTTGATTTCTTGTTGAACAAGACCTCTAGGATGTAGGTGAACTCAAATGGTTGCATTTGGAGCCTCAATTGTCCTTCTTGAACATATGACTTCCCATACCAATCTCAATTCACTAGTGAACACTTGTGATGATTTTATGGAGCCACATAATGTCTTAGGAGGCTTTGAAACATGTGAGAGTCTAGGTTATTGACCTTTGTTCTCTTTCCAGTGAAAACCCTGGCTTTCAAAAGAACAAACTTGCAAGATATAGTGGTTAGTTAACAATGCACAGATGATTGATGCCTAAATGAGGAATGGAAATCCTCGGGACATCAAGGTGAAAGGTATTTAAATATAGCAAACCGAAAATTTTCTCCCTTAGATGGAATGCAGATGCTAAGGAAGGGTAACGGGCGTGCAAATGCTGACATGCCATGAACTTCTAATACGATGATATGATGCCATGATAATGCAAAGATGTAGACAAACAATACACCAAAGAAAATAACTACAGGTGAGCCTACTGGGGAAGGATAAGGTTAATATCCACAACGAAGACTTACTGGGGATACAGACTGACCAACGAAAGAGACTCATTGGGGAGATTTTGAGGGAACACCGAGGAAAGAAAAATAAAATTGAGGGAAAACCTCGCAGATCCTCACTGGAGATAGGAGCCAGAGAAGTACTCTCCACTAGGGAAAAGTCTAGGGAGATGGACGACAGGTTTATAGGTGTACGGACGACACCAGAAAGAAGACATGATCTCCACTGGGGATCAACTTGAAATAAGAGGATAGACATTCTACAAAGATTTTCTGGGGATACCCAAGAAAGCAATGGATAAAAGGAATCACAATATCCAAGAAAGCATTGGATGAGTGTGAACAAAGGTGAAATCCAAGACAGCATTGAATGACTGTGAACTTTCAGGAATGGTACTGAAAGTAAAGGCAAATCACTATATTCAGGAAGGGTATCGAATGATAGTGAGAAAGACATCCAGGAATGGCACTGAATGCAATGGAGAAAACTTATCCAGGAATGACACTAAATAAACAGATAAGACTTTTAGGAATGACACTGAAAGATATCCAAGAAAATTTGATGGGGGGTACAGAAGATAGGTAAAACTTCTAGGAATAACACTGGGATAAACAAGAGGAATAAGATATCCAGGAATGGCACTGGAGATCACAAGAGACGGACATCCAGGAATGGCACTGGAGTGAAAGAATATAAAGATCCAGGAATAGTACTGGAATGAGAGAAGACAAACATCCAACCACAGGACTAGATGCTCAAGGAAACGACAACATTCAGGAATGACACTGAATGAAAGGACGAATAACGTTTGGTAGGATCCAAGGAAACGACAACATTCAGGAATTCAGGAACGGCTTCTGATGCTCAATCTTCGACTTCTGACAAGTCAAACAATAATAAACAAACACAGCCACATCCTTCTTCATACTTGGCCATCAAAACAACTTCTTAAGATCTTGGTACATCTTATTAGCACTGAGATGAATACTCAAACCACCCTATCACCTTCCTCAAGAATACTCTTCTTAAGCTCTGGTAGATATGGCACACAAACTCCATCGCGAAACCTCATAACCCAGTTTTCATCAATTGTGAAATCCACCTCTTTACCTTGATTGATCAACACCAACCAGTTAATCAATCCCAAGTTGAATTTCTGACCTTCTCAGATCTATTCAAGAATACGACTAGTCAGCTTAAGCATACCCAACTTCACACTATTAGGAGTCGTCTCACACACCAAACAAAGATCTCGAAACTGTCCATTTGAATCCAATTCTCAAACCATCAATGTCGACATCTGTAAGAACTTCCTACTCAAAGTATCTGCTACAACATTGACTTTACTAGGATGGCAACTCAAACCAAAATCATAATCCTTCAGAAATTCAAGCCATCTTCTCTGCCTCATATTCAACTCCTTCTAATCGAACAAATACTTCCAACTCTTATGATCGTTAAACACTTCAAATCTAATGGCAAACAAATAATGCCTCCAAACTTTAAATGTAACGCCCCAGTTTTTGTTAGATTTATTTAATCGAGTCGATTTAATTATTTTTATTATTATATTATTTTATTCTTGACTTTTATTTGGAAATATATTATTTTTCATCGTGATTATGTTTTATCGCGTTTTGGGAGTGTTTGCGAGATATTTGAGTGTAGGGGTATTTTGGTCTTTTGGCTTGGTTAGATATTTTGTTTTTCATAAAAATAGAAATAGAGAGAAAAATAGAGAGAAAGAAAAAGAGAAGAAGGAAAAGAGAAAGAAAAGATGAAAAGGGGAAAAACATGGAGAGTAAGGAAACGATCCAACCGACTTTTGAAAACACGATTAATCGGGTAAGGGTGTGAACTCGATTATCTTATACTTGTGTATGATTATGTATGTATGTATTTGTGTGATATTTGGTTGAAATTGGATATAGAACCAAAACCATTAATATGTTGAGATTGTTAGAATTTGATTCAAATTGTGTCTGAAATCATGTTTTAATGTTCCTAATTACTGAGACATGTTAGATAGATGTTGTTGTGCAATCTATTGGTAATTTTCTGGTGTTTAGATGAGATTTGGGAGTGATTTTGGTTGATTTTCGTAGCAGAAATTCTGCAGAAAAAATTCTGGGTTTCGCTGCCCATACGCGTATCAGGCTTGGCATTACACGTATTGGTTTGGGCAATACGTGTATGGCAAGGGGGAAATGAGGGCAATACGCGTATGGAACACATTTTTCACGGTCTTCTGCTGATTTGCGTAATGGTATGCGTACTTGGCAAGGCATTACGCGTAACAAGTGAGGCATTACGCGTATGTAGTTTTAGTGGAATTTTGGGGAGAAATCAGTCTCTGCCCATACGCGTAGCACTTTGGGAAATACGTGTATGGAATGGGCGAGCGAGCTGGGCAGTACGCATATGGCCGAAGGCAATACCAGTATGACCAGAGATGGTGTAGAATTGTATCCGATTTTGCGTCCGATGCCGTAACTTTTGATCCGTAACTCGTATCAAGGCGTTCTTGGTACTGTTAGAAAGCTATTGAGATGTTCTTTCTTATTAAAATGGTTTTGAGATTGGTGGCCGATTTAATTATGTCGGGAATTTGGGAATGTGTTGTTTTGTTGACTTTTACCATTCCAATTGTGTGTATTTGATGTGTTATCATGCAATATGCTTTTGATATATATCGTATGACTTGTGTGATGTTATATGATGTGAATGCATGTGATGAAATGTTGTGATGATGGTTTGTGGCCTAAGGTCAAGAAAATGCATTGTGTTGTGTTTGATTATATATGCATGATTATGGATGTGTATATGTGTGCATTTGAATGTCATGAGTCATTGTATGCTAAGCATCATGATATGCATTCTTGTGATGTCGTGTGCCCTAGGGGGTATGAGCGACGAAACGGTTCTAGAGGGAATCCGCTATAACATCGTGTGCCTTATACAAAGAGGTGTGAGCGATGATTATAGACGATCGTATGCCTTATACAAAGAGGTGTGAGCGATCGGGTCGTGTGCCTTATACAAAGAGGTGTGAGCGATCCATAAACGTCGCGTGCCTTATACAAAGAGGTGTAAGCGACGGGGAACATCGTTTGCCCAACGGGGAGTTACACTAAGTAACAAGCGATGATTCCAATAGTTCCTGAGTGAACTAGTGATAAGAATGATGGATGGAACGGTACCGCATTGCATTGCATAGAGTCGTTGTGTCGGTCTCTGTGCATTTGCATAAATCATGAATGGATTGATTTTGTGTGGAATTGTGAATGGAATGAATGAGTTGATATATATATGTTGGTGATAAATGTATTGTGCATGATTGGTATGTCTTTGTGGTGGATGTATGAGATATGAATTGTGTTGTTTTATTTTTGAATTTTGGTGTAAGTTGTGGTGAGAATATTTTACATGTGTATTTTGGTGTTATTATATAATTGTATGCAATTATATTATAATTGTGTTTCTCACCCTTCTGCTGTTTTAAATGCTCTATTAGGCATTGCAGATTAGATGCTGGAGGTCTTTTGTGAAGCTTAGGTTTCATTCTTTTGTCGGTCGGCTCTGATATGTAGCACCGGGTAGTCGGGGAAATCATTTATGATTATGTGTATATGTATATGTTCTTTTTAGATTGTACATGTATGACTCTGTATATGACAGACAAACTTTTTATGTTATATATATATATATATGAGATTTCAGTTGCAGATTTTTCGCTTTTATTCTGTATCTGAATTGTGGGTGTTAGGAACTGAGTTCCTCTGTTATGTGCTACCTGATTGTTGCATATCTATATGAGCAGGTTGTTGTATTTTGTTTCAATTGATGTGATGCCTCCGTCTATGCCATGAATGTTTTAATTATACTCTGATTATTTGTTATCGCTTTAATTAATTGGGGGGATAGATTGGGGGTGTTACATTAAGTGGTATTAGAGCCAGTTTGTGTCAGTCCGTGCCAGTCCGTGTCGGTCTTTGTGTTTGGGGTGAGCTGTTTGTTTATCCATAGTTGCTGTTATTGGATATGAACAGAATATGGCTAGTAGGAATGATACTGCTCTTGCTGCTGCTATGCAAGCTATGGCTCAGGCTGTGTGGGGTGCACCTAATGCTGGTGGGAATGATGAGTTCAGGAAGAACAAACCGCCTGTCTTCAAAGGGAGACATGATCCTGATGGTGCTTAAATTTGGCTTAAGGAGATTGAAAGAATCTTTCGAGTGATGGACTGTGCTGAGGAACATAAGGTGAGACTGGGTACTCACATGTTGCAAGAGGAGGCTGATGATTGGTGGGTTAGTGCGCGTCATGTGTGGGAAGCTGCATGTGAAGAGGTCACTTGGGCTTTGTTTAGCAGAGAGTTTTTGAGGAAGTATTTTCCTGAAGATGTTAGAGGAAAGAAAGAAATAGAGTTCTTGGAGTTGAAACGAGGTAACATGTCTGTTGTGGATTACACTGCTAGGTTTGTGGAGCTTGTTCAGTTTTATCCACATTATGCTGAAGCAACTGCGGAGTTTTCCAAATGTGTGAAGTTTGAGAACGGACTGCGTCCTGAGATCAAGCAGGCAATCTGTTATCAAAGGATTAGAAGGTTTTCAGATTTGGTGGATTGTTGTAGAATTTATGAGGAGGATAGCAAAGCTCGTTCTACTCACTATAAGAGTGTGAACGAAAGGAAAGGGAAGCAACCGTTTCGTGGTGGTCCTTATGTGTCACCAGCTGACAAGGGTAAGCAAAGGGGTAGTTTTGATAAAAGGCCAAGTGGGGAGGTATGTCTAATCCTCTGAGATGATTTAGGTGTGGTGACTTAGGACATCGTCAATTTGAATGTAGAAAGGATATAAGGAAGTGTTCCAATTGTGGAGGTATAGGACATATCGCAGCTGATTGTAAGAAGAATGTGGTGAAGTGTTTCAACTGTGGTGAACCTGATCATGTTAGTACGAGGTGTCCAAAACCAAAGCAAGCTCCAGCTAGAGGGAAAGTATTTGCCTTGGCAGGAACTCAGACTACTAGTGCAGATCGTCTGATCAGAGGTACTTGTTTTATTAATAGTACGCCTTTAGTTGCTATTATTGATACCGGAGCGACTCATTTGTTTATTTCGTCTGAGTGTACGAAGCATTTGAATCTTTTGTTGTCTTCGATGAGTGGAGAGATGGTTATTGATACTCCAGCAATGGGGTCGGTAACTACTTCTTTGGTTTGTTTAAGTTGTCCTTTGACCATTTATGGTAAAGATTTTGAGATGGATTTGGTGTGTTTGTCGTTGGAGGGTTTAGATGTGGTTCTAGGAATGAACTGGTTGTAGTTCAATCGAGTTCATATTGATTGTTATCATAAGTTGGTGCGATTTCCTTCTCTTGAGGAAGACGAGGAATCGAGTTTCTTATCTACCAAAGAGTTGAAGAAACTTTTGGCGGATGAAGCTCAATTGTTCGGGTTGTTTGCATCATTGACTGTGGATAGTTAAGTTGCAATTGATGTGTTTCCAGTTGTGTGTGAATTTCCAGAGGTGTTTCCAGAGGATATTTCAGATGTGCCGCCAGAAAGAGAAGTGGAGTTTTCTATAGATCTAGTTCCTGGTACTAGACCTGTATCTATGACACCATATCGTATGTCAGTATCTGAGTTGGTTGAGTTGAAGAAGCAGTTGAATGAATTATTAGAGAAGAGGTTTGTGAGGCCGAGTGTATCGCCTTGGGGTGCTCCAGTTCTTTTGGTGAAAAAGAAAGATGGAAGTATGCGATTGTGTATTGATTATCGCCAGCTGAATAAGGTGACGATTAAGAATAAGTATTCTCTTCCGAGAATTGATGATCTGATGGACCAGTTGGTAGGTGGGTGTGTGTTTAGTAAAATTAATTTGAGGTCTGGTTATCATCAGATTAGAGGGAAAGAGGAAGATATTCAGAAGACGGCTTTTAGGACACGATACAGTCATTAAGAATATTCTGTGATGCCGTTCGGGGTTTCTAATGCGCCGGGTGTGTTTATGGAGTATATGAATTGTATTTTCCATGAGCATTTAGATCGATTTGTTGTTGTGTTTATTGATGACATCTTGATTTATTCTAAGTCCTAGGAGGAACATGCGGAACATTTACGTGTTGTGTTGCAAATTTTGAAGGAGAAGAGACTTTTTGCCAAGTTGTCCAAGTGTGAGTTCTGGTTGTCGGAAGTGAGTTTTCTTGGGCACGTGATTTCAGGTAATGGTATTGTTGTGGATCCATCTAAAGTAGATGCAGTTCTACAATGGGAGGCTCCTAGATCGGTTACTGAAATTAGAAGCTTTTTGGGTTTAGCTGGATATTATCGAAGATTCATTGAAGGCTTTTCCAAGTTAGCACTTCCTTTGACCCAGCTGACTTGTAAAGGTAAAGCGTTCATTTGGGATATTCAGTGTGAGGAAAGTTTTAGTGAGCTGAAGAGAAGATTGACTACAGCTCCGATTTTGATCTTACCGAATCCTACTGAACCGTTTGTGGTGTATTGTGATACGTCTTTGATTGGTTTAGGTGGAGTGTTGATGCAAGGAGGTAAGGTTGTGGCTTATGCTTCGAGGCAATTGAGGATTCATGAGAAGAATTACCCCACTCATGATTTGGAATTAGCGGCGGTGGTTTTTGTATTGAAAATTTGGAGGCATTATCTCTACGGTGCAAGATTCGAAGTCTTTAGTGATCATAAGAGTTTGAAATACTTGTTTGATCAGAAAGAGTTGAATATGAGGCAACGGAGATGGTTGGAATTTTTGAAGGACTATGATTTTGGCTTAAATTACCATCCTGGTAAAGCTAATGTGGTAGTCGATGCGTTAAGCCAGAAATATTTGCATATGTCTGCTTTGATGGTTAAAGAGTGGGAACTTTTGGAAGCATTTAGAGATTTGAGTTTGGTGTGTGAATTGACATCTGATAGCGTGAGGCTTGGTATGTTAAAGGCCACTAATGATTTTCTGTTAACTGTTAGCGAGAAACAGAAGTTGGATGTGAAATTTGTTGATTTGATGACGGTTGGAGATCAAAGTGTGAATGGTGACTTTAAAGTGGATGATAAGGGTGTTTTGAGATTCCGTGGTAGAATTTGTATTCCCGATGATTCGGACTTGAAAAAGATGATTTTAGAGGAAGGACACCGAAGTAGTTTGAGTATACATCCGGGAGCAAATAAGATGTATCAATATTTGAAGAAGATCTTTTGGTGGTCCGGATTGAAGAGGGATGTGGCTTAGTTTGTTTATGCATGTTTGACGTGTCAAAAGTCGAAGGTAGAACATCAGAAGCCTAGTGGATTATTGCAACCGTTGGATATTCCCGAGTGGAAATGGGACAACATTTCTATGGATTTTATGACAGGGTTGCCGAATACACAGAGGGGACATAATACCATTTGGGTGGTTGCGGATAGGCTGACTAAATCGGCGCATTTCATTCCGATTGACATCAGTTTTTCTTTGGAGAGGTTGGCTGAGATTTATATCTGTGTGATTGTGAAGCTACATGGTGTTCCGTTGTGTATTGTTTAAGATCGAGATCCGAGGTTTACTTCCAGATTTTGGGAAAGTTTGCAAAAGGCGTTAGGTTCCAAGTTGAGATTGAGTTCTGCTTATCATCCTCAGATGGATGGTCAGACCGAGAGAACTATTCAGTTATTGGAAGATTTACTAAGAGCTTGTGTTCTTGAGCAAGGTGATGCTTGGGATAGTTATGTTTTGTTGTTTGAATTCACGTATAACAACAATTTCCATTCGAGTATTGGAATGGCACCTTTTAAAGCGTTGTATAGAAGAAGATGTCGAACACCTTTGTGTTGGAATGAATCTGGTGAGAGTTCGGTGGTGGGACCAGAGTTAGTGCAACAGACTACGGAAAAGGTGAAACTTATTCGTAAGAAAATGAAGGCTTCCCAGAGTATGCAGAAGAGTTATCATGATCGAAGGAGGAAAGATCTTGAGTTTCAAGAAGGCGATCATGTATTCTTAAGAGTTACACCGGTGACGGGTGTTGGGCGTGCATTGATGTCGAAGAAGCTTACTTCTCGGTTTATTGGTCCTTACTAAATATCCGTGAGAGTGGGTTCTATGGCTTATCGGGTGGCGTTGCCGCCGAATCTTTCGAATTTGCATGATGTGTTCCATGTTTCACAGCTTCGGAAGTATGTTCCGGATCCGTCGCATGTGATTCTGATGGATGAAGTTGAGGTAAGGGAGAACCTTACGGTTGAGGCATTACCAGTGAGAATTTTGGATCGCGAGTTGAAGCGGTTAAGAGGCAAGGATATTGCGCTTGTGAAAGTAGCGTGGGGAGGCACTGTTGAGGGCAATTTGACTTGGGAGTTGGAGAGTCGGACGCGGGAGTCGTATCCGGAGTTGTTCGTCTCAGGTAATATTTTCGAGGACGAAAATCTCTAAGTGGGGGAGAGTTGTAACGCCCCAGTTTTTGGTAGATTTATTTAATCGAGTCGATTTAATTATTTTTATTATTATATTATTTTATTCTTGACTTTTATTTGGAAATATATTATTTTTTATCGTGATTATGTTTTATCGCGTTTTTGGAGCGTTTGCAAGATATTTGAGTGTAGGGGTATTTTGGTCTTTTGGCTTGGTTAGATATTTTGTTTTTCATAAAAATAGAAATAGAAAGAAAGAAAAAGAGAAGAAGGAAAAGAGAAAGAAAAGAAGAAAAGGGGAACAACTTGGAGAGTAAGGAAACGATCCAACCGACTTTTAAAAACACGATTAATTGGGTAAGGGTGTGAAACTCGATTTTCTTATACTTGTGTATGATTATGTATGTATGTATTTGTGTGATATTTGGTTGAAATTGGATATAGAACCAAAACCATTAATATGTTGAGATTGTTAGAATTTGATTCAAATTGTGTCTGAAATCATGTTTTAATGTTCCTAATTGCTGAGACATGTTAGATAGATGTTGTTGTGCAATCTATTGGTAATTTTCTGGTGTTTAGATGAGATTTGGGAGTGATTTTGGTTGATTTTCGTAGCAGAAATTCTGCAGGAAAAATTCTGGGTTTCGCTGCCCATACGCGTACCAGGCTTGGCATTACGCGTATTGGTTTGGGCAATACACGTATGGCAAGGGGGAAATGAGGGCAATACGCGTATGGAACACATTTTTCACGGCCTTATGCTGATTTGCGTAATGGTACGCGTACTTGGCAAGGCATTACGTGTAACAAGTGAAGCATTACGCGTATGGAGTTTTAGTGGAATTTTGGGGAGAAATCAGTCTCTGCCCATACGCGTAGCACTTTGGACAATACGCGTATGGAAAGGGTGAGCGAGCTGGGCAGTATGCGTATGGCCCAAGGCAATACACGTATGACCAGAGAGGGTGTAGAATTGTATCCGATTTTGCGTCTGATGCCGTAACTTTTGATCCGTAACTCGGATCAAGGCGTTCTTGGTACCGTTAGAAAGCTATTGAGATGTTCTTTCTTATTAAAATGGTTTTGAGATTGTTGGCCGATTTAATTATGTCAGGAATTTGGGAATGTGTCATTTTGTCGACTTTTACCGTTTCAATTGTGTGTATTTGATGTGTTATCATGCAATATGCTTTTGATATATATCGTATGACTCGTGTGATGTTATATGATGTGAATGCATGTGATGAAATGTTGTGATGATGGTTTGTGGCCTAAGGGCAAGAAAATGCATTGTGTTGTGTTTGATTGTATATGCATGATTATTGATGTGTATATGTGTGCATTTGAATGTCATGAGTCATTGTATGCCAAGCATCATGATATGCATTCTTGTGATGTCGTGTGCCCTAGTGGGTGTGAGCGACGAAACGGTTCTAGAGGGAATCCGCTATAACATCGTGTGCCTTATACAAAGAGGTGTGAGCTATGATTATAGACGATCGTGTGCCTTATACAAAGAGGTGTGAGCGATCAGGTCGTGTGCCTTATACAAAGAGGTGTGAGCGATCCATAAATGTTGTGTGCCTTATATAAATAGGTGTGAGCAACGGGGAACATCATTTGCCCGACGGGGAGTTACACTAAGTAACAAGCGATGATTCCAATAGTTCTTGAGTGAACTAGTGATGAGAATGATGGATGGAACGGTACCGCATTGCATTGCATAGAGTCATTGTGTCGGTCTCTGTGCATTTGCATAAATCATGAATGGATTGATTTTGTATGGAATTGTGAATAGAATGGATGAGTTGATATATATATATATATATATATATATATATATATATATATATATATATATATATATATATATATATATATATATATATATATATATATATATATATATATATATGTTGGTGATAAATGTATTGTGCATGATTGGTATGTCTTTGTGGTGGATGTATGAGATATGAATTGTGTTGTTTTATTTTTGAATTTTAGTGTAAGTTGTGGTGAGAATATTTTACATGTGTATTTTGGTGTTATTATATAATTGTATGCAATTATATTATAATTGTGTTTCTCACCCTTCTGCTGTTTTAAATGCTCTATGAGGCATTGCAGATTAGATGCTGGAGGTCTTTTGTGAAGCTTAGGTCTTCATTCTTTTGTCGGTCGGCTCTGATATGTAGCACCGGGTAGTCGGGGAGATCGTTTGTGATTATGTATATATGTATATGTTCTTTTTGGATTGTACATGTATGACTCTGTATATGACAGACAAATTTTTTATGTTATATATATGAGATTTCAGTTGCAGATTTTCCGCTATTATTCTGTATCTGAATTGTGGGTGTTATGAACTGAGTTCCTCTGCTACGTGCTACCTGATTGTTGCATATCTATATGAGCAGGTTGTTGTATTTTGTTTCAATTGATGTGACACCTCCGTCTATGCCATGAATGTTTTAATTATACTCTTACTATTTGTTATTGCTTTAATTAATTGGGGGATAGATTGGGGGTGTTACATTAAACACAAACATCACACTTTCCAAATCTAAATCATGGGTAGGATAATGCCTCTCAGGAACCTTCAATTGTCTCGAAGCATAAGCCACAACCTGACCATTCTACATAAGCACACCACTTAAACCCATCTTTGAAGCATCACAATATACTACTAAAGATTCACTAGAATCTAGTAGAACTAAAATTGGAGTTGTTGTCAACCTTTGCTTCAACTCTCGAAAGCTTTCCTCACACTGAGCATCCCACACATAAGCTTGAACTTTCCAAGTCAACTGATTCAAAGGAAAACCTAACTTCAAAAAACCTTCTATAAACCTTCTATAGTAACCAGCCAAACCCAGAAAACTTTTGATCTCTGTAACTGACTTCGGAGTCTCCCACTGTAACATGGTGTCAACCTTCGACGAATCAATAGATATACCACTACTAGAAATCACATGACCAAGAAAACTCACTTCACGCAACCAAAAGTTACAATTGGAAAACTTTGCATATAGCTTCTTCTCTTGTAAGGTTTGTAGTACAACTCTCATATATTTTACATGCTTTTCATATGTCTTAGAATACACCAAAATATCGTCAATAAACACGACCACAAATTGATCCATTTAAGGATGGAAGATCCTATTCATATACTCCACAAATACACCTGGTGCATTAGACACACATAACGACATCACTGAATACTCGTAGTGACCAAATCAAGTTCTAAACACAGTCTTCGAAATATCTCTAACCTTCACTTGAATCTGATGATAACCTGATCTCAAATAAATTTTGTTAAACACACAATCGCCAACTAACTGATCCATCATATCATCAATTCTTAGAAGAGGATACTTATTCTTGACAGTAACCTTATTCAGTTGTCGATAGTCAATACACAATCTCATGCTACCATCTTTCTTCTTAACCAACAACACTGGCGTCCCACACGATGCGAAACACTAGGTCAAACAAACTTCTTTTCAAGTAGATCCTATAATTATTTCTTCAACTCACTCAACTCAGACTCAAACATTCTATAAGGTATCATCGATATAGGACTAGTACCAGGCACTAATTATATGGTAAACTCAACCTCGCTTTCTAGCAGAAAATCACTAATATCATCTGGGAACACCTCTGGAAAATCACACACCACCGGTGTCATTCCCCAAATTTTGACCACAAGATTTCCCATCATTGTGCAAGTCATCACCACAATATGGATGTACCATCATACCTCATCAATTTTCTCAAGAATTGTTGAGCATTCACTACAATCAAGAATTAGGGTTTTGAGCCCTCCTAGAGCACTTAGACAAAGGATCAATCAAGAATTGACATGATCTTCAACTTTTCTAGACTCTCAAGCATCTACAAAGGATCAAGAGGACTCCCACATCAAGAATCAAGCACAAGATTACAACATTTCAAGTGGATCAAGCCTCAAAGATCGCCAGTGTCACCAAATTAGGGTTTCGATCGACCAGGGCCTCCAGATGAAAACTTTCATCTGGGCATGAGCCAATACTTCAAAACATGATCCAAAATGCTCAAAGGGACCTCATGGACCCAATCATAGAGTCAAAAGGGCCTCGGGGGAAGCATTCATAAAAAAAAATCAGGAATTAGGGTTTCTTGACCTAATTCACCCTTGAGTTGACTTTTGAGGCAAGACATGAGCCATGAACTCAAAACATAATTTGAGGGCCTCAAATACACCACATTGATCCATTTACAACAATGGATTGATCCAAGAAGCTTGATTCACAAGTTTCAAATTCATCTGGACCACAATTAGGGTTTTGAAGAAAAAGTCAAATGTACCTTTGACTTTGGACCAAGACATGTTCCCAAGCCTTGGGACATGATTCAAGACACCCTAAAACACATATGGAATCCATCCATTAGGTTTGGATTAGGTCAAGAACTTGATTGAATAAAAGATCATACAGTTTGGAATTCATTTGACAAAAAGTCAACTGTGCCCAAAATCAAGTTTGAATTTTTGGATTTTTTCACAAATGTGGCTCCCCTAAGTCAAAAACAATGTTAATGCATGGTTTTGATCATCATCTATCAATAAAAATCAAGAAAAATAGGGTTACTTGCAAAAGGGGCAACCTTGAGAAACTGAAATTTTTCTAAGTTATGGAACAAAATGGATTTGGTACCAACTTTGCAAGGTCATAACTCCTAAACCCCAAGGCCTTTTTCTTCCATCCAAAGCTCAAATGAAATTTCACATGACATACTTCAAAAGTGTCAACTACAAAAGATTCCAAATCCTCATGGATTTTGAGTTATGGATTGATCAAAATCATAAAAACATGAAAATGACCACTTTTTCCAACACTTAGTGAAAATTTTGGACATAATTTGTCTAGGTTTTTCACCAACTTTGAGGCCATTTTTTACCTTGATCCAACTTGAACCAGGACCAATGTTGGACATCAAAGTTAAAGTATGTCATTAGGGCTTTGCAACATGTACCAGATCATCTCCAAATTCAATTTGAGCAGTAAGTTACAACCCTTGGAACATGGCACCAAAAGCTGATTTCTTCCCAAGACAGATTATAGGTCATTTGCTCGAATTGGCTAATTTTTGTAGTTACAAGTCTTGTAATCCTTCTAGAGACATTAATGATCAGATCAAAGCAAAAGATCTCTGAGCCACAAGCCTCCTAAGACAAAAGATCATCATGTATGCATGTGATATCTAATGATGCAAAAGCCAAAAACTTCAAAGTTGTCATGGAGAATTCAATGGATGCATCATGGTGGCATGGATTAAGGTAAATACAACTGAATGAGTCAAGCCTTATCCCTGCAACAGAAGACCATAGGTCTGCAAGATTGACCCAAGTCAATGGCTAGAGAAGACTTGAGATTCCTTTATGCAACAATTGGATAATGGACTGTACCAGCCACCATTCACTATTGCTGCCAAAAAAATCTTGACACACTATAAATAGAGATCATTTGTGATCAGTTTGAGTACACCAAAGCACTATAACACATGTTTCCCTCAAAATCTCTTTCAAAAAACCAGAAATGCCTTATTTTGCAAGTCACCATCGAATTTTGAGTTAGAGAGCAAATCCACCACAAATTATGATCCAAACACATCCAATATATCATATATAAGCAGTTCAAACACTCATCCTTCATCTGTAACACCAAAATCACAAACCTCCATAGCCATCCTAGAGGTCATTTGTAGTTGAGGTACCACAGAGTGATCCAGGTGCTTTCCATCCATTCCAAGCATTCATACACCTTACATAAGGTCCACTAAAGTTGTCTAAATCATTGCATAACATCTGTAACATCTCCATCATCAAATTCGATCACCAGCTACAAGAGGTAAGCTTGAAGCCTTCAAACTGTATATTACATGCATCATCAATTTATTTTCATGTTACCAACTTGTTTCTGGTAGTTCATAAAGTGATAACCCTCAATCAATTGCCATGTTTCATTCATGTTTAGGATTTCATGGTAGTTTTTGCAAATTCTAGGGTTTTTGTGTTCATCACGATTGTCTCACTCCACACTTAAAATAAATGAAATTAAATACCACCATCGTGTTCCTTGATCAAAAGCGAGCGAGATTGCTGTTTAAATCGTTTGATTTCATCACGTATTCAGTGAGATAGAGAGTTTTTGGCAAATCTGGAAAACCAGAGCACGCGCGACCAAGAACATGTGTTCTTGGCGCCCTTTTTTGAATTTTTGAATTTTAGTTAATTTTATTAATTGATTCAAAAATTAATTTCTCTTTGGATTTTAATGTTTTTGAATTAATGCTTTTTTTCAAAATACACAAAAAATGTTAAAATATTTTATTCTACAAAAATTTCACAAAAATATTATTTGTTTTATATATTTAATATTTTTGTAAAGAATTTATTTTTATTTGCTTTTAAGCATATAAAAATATTTCTTTCTCTTGATTTTTCCAATTCAAATAATTTTCAAATCATTCTAAGGATGAAATGTGATTTTTCAAACATTAATCCAAGGTCACAACTTGTTTTTCACACATGTTTGATAATTTTGACCATTTTAATTGATTTTTATTCAAATTAAAATGCATTTTAAAATCAAATTAGGGTTTAAATTCATTCCACCCTCAAAACTTGTTTTCAATCACTTTTGGGCCTCTTGGTAGAGTGTAAGTAACATCCCTTTGTAAATAAACCTTTTTGGGCCTTAGTCATTGTATAAGTCCCGATGCGATTTTGAAAATCTCGACGCGATCACCATTTTCAAACAATTTTCATCTGGGCCTCCCCTTTTTTTGTAAGTCCCATTTTTCTTCTTTTTCAAACACTTTTGGGCCTCTAATAGAGCTTAAGACCCAACCCCCTTTTGTATATAAATAATTTGGGCCTCAGTCATTGTATAAGACCCGATACAAATTTCAAAATAAACGGTGCGATCACTGTTTTTCATATGGGCCTCTCCTTGACCTATAAGTCCCAACTCTTGTATAAAAATAAACTTTTGGACCTCTAATAGAGTGTAAGACCCATCCTCTTTGTAAATATAATAATTTGGGCCTCAGTCATTGTATAAGTCCCTCTGTGGTTTTCAAAACTACGACACGATCATCGCCTTTTCAAAAAATGAGATTTCATGTGGGCCTCTCCTTGAGTATAAGCCCTAAACACCCTTTTAAAACAACTTTCCTCTTTGATTCAAATTCAAATTCAAAGCTTTTATCAAAACTTTCTCCAATTTCTTAAATAACTAACCATACAGGTGTAGTTACTATGCTTGGGCTTGCACAACTGTAAGTTCCACTATCTCTTAAATACATACTGGTTTATATATTTCATCTATATATATATATATATATATATATATATATATATATATATGCTTGTACATACTTGCTTAGAGTTTTCCCTAGCAGTTAAGTCTAGGTTTAAATCAAACCAGTGGTTACTCTTTTAACACAATCAAAACTAGTTCCCCGTAGGAAATTCTAGATAAAGTCTTGCCTCCTCTTGGGCTTATACAATATGGAACAGAGAAAGACATTATTCCCGGTGAAACTTTTCTCAAGACTGTTCAAATTTAGAAGTATTGTGTACAAGAAATTCATTTCCCTAGAGAGGACTTATTCCAGGTGAAACCTCTCTTGAATTTCTTCAAACCCTAGAACTGTTCTGCAAGGAAATGACTTATTCCCGGTGAAACCTTTCTTGAACTTTTCTTAGGCTTGGACCCACAGGCTTCCTAAAAGCATCCCCAACCTCCTCTTGGGCTTTGTACAAGGACCCACAGGCTTCTTAGAAGTTCTCAGCCTCCTCTTGGGCATAGTACAAGGACCCAAAGATCTCCTACAGGTATAGAGCGAAACTTAGTCATCTCTACTAGTTCAATCCTTGGGAGAGTCCGAATTCCAAAATATCAGACTAGTGTAGGGTTGATCTTCATCCCTTAAACTCTCAGCCTCCTCTTGGGCATCATACAAAGATCTTTCTTTACAACCTTAACCTATCACTGCATAAGAGACTTGGACAGTCTCAGCCTCCTCTTGGGCATCATACAAAGATCATTCTCCAGCTGAGTGTCAGCCTCTGCATACTAGTAGACTTGGAAAGTCTCATCTCCTCTTGAATCTCAAAGAAACCCTCAAGTTCCCTAAAAGCACAGGAAAAAACCCTGATCATTTCATCAATGCACTAATCTCCAGCAGAGTTTGAAACCTTCATAGGTTTTCATACTCAAGGTTTAAACATTTACCATGAATAAAACCCTAACAGAATCAGAGCCATATGGTTTCTGATATTTATACTCTTTTGCAATCCCCAACAAGAGTTGATTCCCCAACACATATGGGACCTGTCTCTAGATTTCAACAATCCTCAGCAGAAGCTAGCCTCCTATTAGGCTTTGTATAATGATTTTCTTCAGTAGATTCAGCCCCAATCTTGGGTTTTGTACAAGACATATATAAAACTCCAGAGTAGTCCATCTCTTTTTAGCCTCAATATTGGGCTTTGTACAAGACAAAGACAAAACTCCTTAAGCAGAGTCAACCCTTTAGCTTCAACCTTGGGCTTTGATCAAGGCACACAAAAATCAACATCCCCTCAGAGGAAATCAAGAGTTCTCTCTGTAGGAAGACATTTCTCTGTACATCACATATCAAAACAAACAATCAAAAAACCCTAATTCCAGAAAACTGTTGTAAGTGGCACACTTGTTGGGTCAAAAATCCAAGTTGTAGTCCCTCTTTTATCCTGGTAAACCTCGTCTTTCATCTAACTGCTGTAAGTGGCAAGCCTCTGGATTATTTACATCCATGCCAATGTCCCTCTCTTATCATGAAATATTCATAAGGAAAATGGCATTGCTCAATACAGAGTTAAAGTTTCTTACTTTATGACATCACCCTTATAAAGAAAATTATGGCATTGCTAGATTCACATATCCCAGTTAAAGTAATTTCCCTTATAATCAATTTCCCAAAATTTGTGATGAATAGGTGAGATATCTCCCTTTAGAGATGACAAATTCTCTCTCAAATACCCCTTTAGCTTCAATCTTGGGCTTTGAACAAGACACAAATACCCCTTTAGCTTCAATCTTGGGCTTTGAACAAGACACCAATACTCAGTTAGCTTCAATCTTGGGCTTTAAACAAGACACCAAACATTTTTCCTCCCATAGAATAGGAGGAACTACGATTGCTCTGATTTCCCAGTTTTCTTTACGGGAATACGCAGGCATAAGATTACAAAATCTTAGCGAGCACACAAATCAAAAACTTTAGGTCCAGTACCTTCACAAAAACAACAGAAAACTCGAAAACAATAGAAACACTCTCTTAACACTCCCAAAGGAGAAGCTTTCCCAACCCACAACAGATAAACACCAGAAAGTATTTAAACCAATAGAAAAATATGCCATAAAAGGTCTATGGATAACTGTAACACCCTTTTCTACCCCACGAATAAACACGACAAAATATATAATTTATCAGAGTAAAGTCAAAAACCACCTCGAAGGGTGCACATTTCTCAACAAATTCAAATTAAACACTTGCTCCGTAAACACATGTTTTCCTAAAAAATACTTAAAGCCTTCATATGGCAGCGGAACTCAATAATTCAAAATAAGAAGGTTTTCAACAAAAGCCATCACAGTTAGCAGCAGAACCACCATAACCACAATAATAAAAAAGGTTTCAAAATAACCCCTAGTCATCAAATATCAGAAAATAACAACTCAACAATGGTTCGACTCAACAACCCAACCCGATGTTACACTATCAAAGCAAGACCCTCTACATCGACCAAAAGTAAAGTACAACTCCAACAGTCCTCGAAGGCATCCACAGCTAACCTGTTCACCTGCATGTTACCCACGAGGAGGAAACATTCAAATAGGCAGGGTGAGTAATCACAATTCATTATAATCAATATAAAAACAGGATATGCAAAATGGCGTCATCATCATATACAACATCATCAGGGTCATCATAAGGGAAAACACCAGGAATCACTATATCACAACATCACGTCAATGCCACATAAAATGAAATGCAAAACAAGACTCATGCATGTGGTACCAATCGTCACAAAAGATGGACACTAGGCCATAACCCTCCACAAGGGAGCACGTCATAAACACCTCAATCCAAACAATGGGATTAAAGCCACCACTGGACTGAAGTCCTAACATCGTCACTGGACCGAAGTCCTAACATCATCAATAGACCGAGGTCCAAATGCTATGAATGCATGATGCACAACGTCCTAATCGTCATCATCAACAAAAGTCATTACGTGCATCATCATCCATCAAACTCACATATTCATCATATCATCAAATACGTCATCAAAACATCATTAATCAGCATCTCGTAATCATCAATATAACTCATGGTAATTCACATCAAATAGTCATGTATCATCGTCATAAAATCATCAACATATCTCATAGTAATTCACATCCTCAATTATTCATCAAAACATCACAATATCATAACCTCATATTCATCAATATCATCATGGTAAATCACGTCATCATTTAATCGTCAAACATCATATATCATCATCATAAAATCATCATTCATACTCATAACAAGTCATCAAAACAATCACAACTCGAAACATCAAAACAACATAGGAATCACAAGAGGATTTCACGAAACTGCAGTCGTTCGCTACCAAGTTCGCTGTGCGAACTCATTCACTGGGAAGTTCGCTTTGCGAGCTTCCAGCGAATTCCAGAATCCCAAACAAAACCAGAAAACCCCCCATTCTGCCTCTCCTCGCCACCCTCATTCACTTAGCGAAGTCATTCGCTGGGAGGTTCGCTTTGCGAACTCCAGCTCACACTCAGAATTTCACATCAGTATTTTAATCACCCTCATCACGCATTCGCTGCTCCATTCGCTTTGCGAATCTGGGGTAAATGTTCGCCTTACGAAGGAATCCTTCGCTTTGCGAACCTGCGATTTCAGGGATCGCTACTACGCATCAGTAGCACTTCAGATCACCAAACTCTTACGGGTTCACCCTTAATTCACCCCAAAACATCCCCAAAACCTTCCTAAAGCATCATGGAAATTAAAGGCATAAAACCTACAACTATTAGGTCGAATAATTTCACTATCCTAACTCAAAATCACCTAAACCTTCAAAAACTCTCAATATTTTCATAAACCTCCATAAATCCCTTTCGCCACAAGGTCGAAACAACATCGACAGGGAAGTCATCCCCAAGGTCTATTTTACCGGTTCAATTCAACATTATTAATTAATTCACAAAAATGCCCTTAAATTCATCAGTTTACCTCAAAACCCATAAACCATCACAATCCCCTTTTTCTACAAGGTCAAAACAACATCAAAGAAACATTAGCCTCAAAGGCCTAATTTTACCCAATTCAATCCAACCCTTCATATTCATCATCAACCCACAAAAAGAACACCTAAATCATCAATATAATCATAAACCTACATAAACCTCAAAATCGGCCTTAAACACATCGAATCCCTATATTGAAAACAATGAAAGGTAATACTCCCCATACCTTAGATTGTCGATTCGAAGCTTTCTCTTTGAGCCTTCGGAAACCTTCTCGAATTCCTCGCCTCTTCCTTTTTACTCAGAGCTCTCACCTTCTTCTTTTCACGGTTTACCAAAAAAAATGAAACCTATTCTCAAATCCTCCTTTTATATTCAACCTAACCCTTGGGCCTCAAAATTAGGCTTTCTCCATAATACCCTCAGTAATCCTCCTCAAAAGTCCAATTTACCCTTAATTCCTCTAATATTATTTAAATTAATAGTAAGACATTATACCCCATAATATATACTATTATTTAATTAAATAACCAAATTCCACAAAATTCCACGCAATGCCCCAAAACACTAAAACTCCCCAAAAATCACGAATATTATATTTAAATAAATTAAATAAATATTCTTACGAATTTAGGGTGTTACAATAACCATATATACATTGGGTGATTGTCAACTTCCATTTGTATAACCTGATCCCGGACCCCCCAATCTTTTAGCATTTGTTAAAGAAAGCATTTGCGTGCAAGGTTAGTTTTAGATAGCTTCCCTTTCCTTTCCAGCTTCATAGGATAAATAAGAAATCAGAAAGTAGCACCCAATTCCAACCATTGCGGTAAGGTGGTCGCGTCACCGACAAAAATCGTACGCTACAGAAAAATGGCGACTCTGTTGAGGAAAATCCTAGGATTAAAGTTCCTAAGAGGTTTAGGCTTTACTTGGCATTTATTTTTCTATACTTTCTACTATATATATATATATATATATATATATATATATATATATATATATATATATATATCATTTACTGTTATACTACTTGATACTCGTGTTTAAATTTCTGTTAACTGGAATGCGATTAATACGCATGTGGAAAGTTTGAGAGAACATTAAGATAAGTGATGGCATATCCAGGAAACGCTTATAGGGAGTGAATCCTGACTAAGATAACTTGGCAGTCCATCGAATCAGGCGAGGTACCCGTGTGGAAATATTTATGTTGAACAACTGATTGTCGTGAAAGCATCGTTTATCCTAGTGCGGTACCCGTGACCCTGAGGATTTAGGAGATATTTAACCATATGGCCATTTGGTAGTGCGGTGACTATCGGGAATAGTTGATACGCGATACTACACTCAAATGAGATTCATCCTAGGATATTACAGCTCGCTCGAGTGAATCAGCTTGCTGTTGATATCCCTATGAGGGTTTAATGACTTTGGGAACCTTTTAGAACCCGTTCTACAGGTACAAAAATTGACCAAAATAGTATAACCTTTGGGAATGGGTAGAGCCATAACTCCATGCTCGTGACGTTGAACCCCTAAACCCATGTTTTCAAATGTTTTTGTTTTCTACATCAATGCATTCAATAAAAAACTCTTTTCAAACAAGAAAATAATCATTTTTCCAAAAGAACTAAAACAATAATTGCAAATATCAGAGGTTGCATTATGGATTTCGGTAGAAGAAAAATGCACAAGTACACCTTCACGGCTCTGAAACTAGAAGACTTAAGGAAATTGGGAAGGATGATTACTAATCCCGAGGCTTTCAGAGCTAAGCACAGAGGGTTGTTGTCTCTGTTGAAGGTCAACGTAGTTGAAGGAATCCTGTCTACACTGGTACAATTCTACAATTCGGTTTACCACTGCTTCACTTTCTCGGATTATCAACTCGCACCAACACTGAAAGAGTACTCCCACCTGATTTATTTACCTATCACTAATCAAGCTCCCTTTTCCGGACTAGAAGAAATTCCAAAAGAACAAACCATTGCAAGAGCAATCTCTTTGGATAAGTTAGAAGTTAGGACTCACATAGCCACTAAAGGAGGAATCCAGGGTTTACCGGCTAAATTCCTGATGGAGAAAGCTCTATACTTTGCTAGTGTAGGAAACATAACTGCCTTCGAAGACGTCTTTGTTCTGCTCATATATGGGTTATTCCTCTTTCCCAACATCGACAACTTCGTCGATACCAATGCTGTTAAGATATTCCTAATAGGAAACTTCGTACCGACCTTGCTCGCAGATGCTTATCATTCTATACATTTAAGGAATTTGTACAGCGGAGGAATGATCACATGTTGTATACCCTTACTCTACAAATGGTTCATTTCCCATTTGCCCAAGTCTGCTTCTTTTTGGGATCACAAGAGTACTCTACGTTGGTCGTAGAGGATTATGTCTCTTACTAATTCGGACATAGACTGGTACAATAGGATTTACAAAGGGATAGAGATCATCGACAAATATGGAAATTTCCCCATCGTACCCCTCATTGGAACTAAAGGAGGAATCAACTATCATCCAATTTTAGCTCGCTGTCAACTCGGATACCCGATGAAGAATATCCCACATAATGTTCATCTGGAAGGTCTTTTCTTCAAGGAAGGGGATAATGACAGGGCACTAAAGAAAGAAGTAATGCATGCCTGGCAACATATTCACAGGAAATGGAGAGAGTCTCTGGGAAAACCAAACTGTACCTCCCTGGAACCTTATCTCCACTGGGTGCAAACTAGAGCCCTCAAGCTGAGGATGCCTTACCCATGTCAAGAAGTTTTTCCATTAAAGGAATCTATCCTTTATTTCATGTATGATGCGGAAAAACTCCAGGTCTCTCTTAACAAAATACAACGTGATAAGAATGAAGGTGTGAGAAAGACACAAGAAAGGGGGGTTTGGAATATGTTCTAACTATTAAAGTCTTTTCGCCTCTTATCGTTAATGTGCTAAGAGAATATCAGAGATGCGTTGAGAGGCTCTGACTTGCGATGCGTCATTCATATTGTGGGATGCATGAAGCATAAGCAACAAGGAGAATCTGAATTAGCGATGCATGAATCAGACTTGCAATGCAGAAGCTTATCAGAGTTAAGTTGCAAGGTTCTGACTTGCTATGCAGGGTTCTGATAACCAATACAGAAACATAAAAAATAAATAAAATCATAAGCAAGAGTAAAGAACACACGATATATCCTGGTTCCCTTGAGCAATTCTCAAGTTAGTCCAGTCCACCTTTCCAAGGTGATTTCACCTTGATCACAAGGACTTAATCCACTATAATCAAAACAGATTACAGATGCACGGGCTAACGCCGGTGACTAATAACCTGCACAACCGTAACTGTGACTAACCCACAATGAACCGTTCAGTGATCCAAGTTAATGGATATAACGAACATTGACCTAATAGAATCCAATCTCGCAAGATCTCCTATCAGGATTTTCACAACTAAACGTTCAGTGATCCGAGTTAACGAATATAACGTTTACTGACCATTCTTCCAGGATTTTCAATGAGTTCCATCAGTGATTTCACAAGAGTCTGACTCAGAATTGGTCCTCTTTGAGATATGACTATCATTGACCATATTTTAGGATTTCCACAATGACACCCAACCATTGTCTTCTCAAGTCTCCGATCACACTGATAACTTGAGGAATCCTAATTCACATAGAATTAGTTGTTCTGGAGATTACATTAATTGCTTCTAAATAAGCTGATAAACTCCTAAGTTTAAGTACATATGAACACAAGAGTGTTCTAGCAAGATATGAGCAACAGCTCCTTGCTATCTTCAGATTCTACACAGATGTATGTTGATTTGACAGTTTATGGCATCTTGTAGATCTTCTTCATCTTCTTCATTGAGCAAGCTTCGAGCAACAACTCCTTGCATCAGATCTTCAATATAGCTTAGATGATGAAGTGGTTGATGACTTGATTGTTTTCTACAATGTCTTGGTTCATCAACTTTTGTACTTTCTGATTGCTATTGTGTTGATAGATGATTCTTTATGTTTCAACAACAATGGTCGTGTTTCAGTAACAGCTGTGTTTGACGATGGTGATCTTGATCGTGTAAACCGACTTTAACACGCACGATCCACGACACACTCAGAAGCATTTTCTTCTTTCCTTTATATAGCCAAGTGAAAAATAGAGTCGTTAAGGAGCTGTTGGCTATTTGAAAAGATTCGTTATGTAATGATGAAAGTTGTACTTCCATATCTTCTTTTTACTGTAGAAGTGATGGGATAGATCTTTTTAGTACTGTGTACATTCATTGCTAACGGTAACATTTGTCTTCAAATTTTTAGAGGCTTCTGATGGTATTTAGTTGAAGCACGAGTAGAAACTTTAGTTGGGTGTTCAGAATCTTAAGTCTTCAGTCTTCAGTACTTGCTTATTCCGAGTCTTGTCTTCAGAACTTCAGCACTTGTCGTGAAACCCTTTATCTTCATAGCTTCAAGTCTTTAGAGTGTATTCCTTCAAGAGTTCAAGATCAGAAATTTCTCCTCTGATGTTGTGGGAAGACAACTTGAACAAGAGTGATTTTATTTTAGAGAAAGAGATTGTAGAAGAAGGAATTTAAAATATGAGATAGTTAAAGAATGACTCTTCTTTGAATAGAGGAAATGATATGAGAAGAACTTAGGATCAATAGCTTTTTAATGAGCTGGAACAAGCAAGGTTCATCATTTTCGAGACTAGTTATGAGTGGCAGTGTATAGATAATAGATATAGTCTGCTTCAAAATGAAAAGACATGTGATAGACTCTATAGAATGGCTGTCAAAACAGATCACAAATAAGAATACGAGTCCATGTATACTTATGAACCGTAAGGGAGTGGCTGACACAGAGTAATCATAAATACTTATTAACTCTCATTATTCGTCTAATCATGAATGAATGCTCGTGAGAATCTTACTCTATTTTACGAAACCTAATGTGTCAGTGATTATGACAAGATTTATAATTTATAAATGTTGTGACTATTCAATATTCAGAAAATAGGGATGGTCATGGTTAAAGAAAATCATACCTTAGAGATTTTGAAATCTTTTTACAGTGTTTCTATATTTAAGTGCTTTCCGTTCTGATTCTGTCTTGAGTTTAGGCTTCTGACTTTCCTCAGATTCTGTTCATTCTAGTTTCTTGAGTGTTTGATAGGAGCGTCCTTAATAAAGCTTCTGATCAGCCTTGTTCTGCTTCTGCTTTCCTCAGAGATTCTGATCTTTATTTTCATCAAGCTTCTTTTAAATAGAAACTTGTTTTCAGATGGTCAATAATTCCTTAGCTTAAACATAAACTGTTGGGAGTTTATGTGCCAGAGAGAATTGGTTGACATCTCATAACATCTTCTGAATTTGTTTCTTTGAACAGATGCAGAGCTTGTTCAGACACAAGTATCATCAAACATGTGTGTAACACATGACGTAGTTTGAATGAAAACCTTGTTCTTGCAATGCTAATCTAATTTGTTTTAGAGTTAGTCCATTAAAGGATTGACAGCATGTCTGCTTCTGAAAAGAATGTCTACTGATTTCTTCATTTAAAAAAACATCAGTGACTCAAATCCTTTTTGGTTTTGAGTAGATGACTTCTGTCTTTGCATCTAGTCAAGCATCTGATAAATCACTAGATTTCCTCTTTCTGAAGATTCTTCAGTTTTCTGCAAAGCTTTTCAAGGAAACGGTATCCAATTCTTCGTTGAATCTTTTAACTGCATGATCAGTTAAGCTTCACTTCTAAGAATTTGAATTCTTCAGTTTTCTGGCTTCTTCTGCAGACTTCATTTTGATGTTCAAAATCATAGAATACCAATCTTTCTTCTTTACATGAAGAATTTCTTAATGAGCTTTAAATTAAGAAAGTCAATGGTGGACTAATTCATTTCTTGAAAACATCTCATAACTCATAAAGAATTAATCTTCAGCAAACAAGATTTCTTATTTCTGATGATTTGAGCAAATATGTTGCTTATCCAATCGTATCTCTAAGATAGGCATTCAACAGATACTACTTCTTATCTGATGATTCTATCTTGTCAGCTGATTCTTCAATCTTCTTCCAAGCTTCAATGTAGAAGATTTTGTTGTTGACAACTGTAAAACTTCAAGAATCAGTGACTTTCTCAGGTAATCTGGTTGATTATAAGTTAGTACTCAGTCATCTTCGGAACTCATACTGAATTTGTAAGTGGATTGAAATCTCACCTAGAGTATTTCTACACACCATATCTGGATCTTTTTCTGACACTGTTAATGTTTGATATCCATCAATAACAGAACCGGAGCTCTGATACCAATTGAAGGTGTGAGAAAGACACAAGAAAGGGGGGGTTTGAATTGTTTTCTAACTATTAAAGTCTTTTCGCCTCTTATCGTTAATGTGCTAAGAGAATATCAGAGTTACGTTGAGAGACTCTGACTTGCGATGCGTCATTCAGATTGTGCGATGCATGAAGCATAAGCAACAAGGAGAATCTGAATTAGCGATGCATGAATCAGACTTGAAATGCAGAAGCTTATCAGAGTTGAGTTGCAAGGTTCTGACTTGCTATGTAGGGTTCTGATAACCGATACAGAAACATAAACAATAAATCAAAGCATAAGCAAGAGTAAAGAACACACGATATATCCTAGTTCCCTTGAGAAATTCTCAAGTTAGTCCTGTCCATCCTTCCAAGGTGATTTTGCCTTGATCACAAGGACTTAATCCACTATAATCAAAACAGATTACAGATGCACGGGCTAACGTCGGTGACTAACAACCTGCACAACTGTAACTGTGACTAACCCACAATGAACTGTTTAGTGATCCAAGTTAATGGATATAACGAACATTGACCTAATAGAATCCAATCTCGCAAGATCTCCTATCAGGATTTTCACAGCTAAACGTTCAGTGATCCGAGGTAACGAATATAACGTTTACTGACCATTCTTCCAGGATTTTCAATGAGTTCCATCAGTGATTTCACAAGAGTCTGACTCACAATTGGTCCTCTTTGAGATATGACTATCATTGACCATATTTTAGGATTTCCACAATGACACCCAACCATTGTCTTCTCAAGTCTCCGATCACACTGATCACTTGAGGAATCCTAATTCACATAGAATTAGTTGTTCTGGAGATTACATTAATTGCTTCTAAATAAGCTGATAAACTCCTAAGTTTAAGTACATATGAACACAAGAGTGTTCTAGCAAGATATGAGCAACAGCTCCTTGCTATCTTCAGATTCTACACAGATGTATGTTGATTTGACAGTTTATGGCATCTTGTAGATCTTCTTCATCTTCTTCATTGAGCAAGCTTCGAGCAACAACTCCTTGCATCAGATCTTCAATATAGCTTAGATGATGAAGTGGTTGATGACTTGATTGTTTTCTACAATGTCTTGGTTCATCAACTTTTGTACTTTCTGATTGTTGTTGTGTTGATAGATGATTCTTTATGTTTCAACAACAATGGTCGTGTTTCAGCAACAGCTGTGTTTGACGATGGTGATCTTGATCGTGTAAACCGACTTTAACACGCACGATCCACGACACACTCAGAAGCATTTTCTTCTTTCCTTTATATAGCCAAGTGAAAAATAGAGTCGTTAAGGAGCTGTTGGCTATTTGAAAAGATTCGTTATGTAATGATGAAAGTTGTACTTCCATATCTTCTTTTTACTGTAGAAGTGATGGGATAGATCTTTTTAGTACTGTGTACATTCATTGCTAACGGTAACATTTGTCTTCAAATTTTTAGAGGCTTCTGATGGTATTTAGTTGAAGCACGAGTAGAAACTTTAGTTGGGTGTTCAGAATCTTAAGTCTTCAGTCTTCAGTACTTGCTTATTCCGAGTCTTGTCTTCAGAACTTCAGCACTTGTCGTGAAACCCTTTATCTTCATAGCTTCAAGTCTTTAGAGTGTATTCCTTCAAGAGTTCAAGATCAGAAATTTCTCCTCTGATGTTGTGGGAAGACAACTTGAACAAGAGTGATTTTATTTTAGAGAAAGAGATTGTAGAAGAAGGAATTTAAAATATGAGATAGTTAAAGAATGACTCTTCTTTGAATAGAGGAAATGATATGAGAAGAACTTAGGATCAATAGCTTTTTAATGAGCTGGAACAAGCAAGGTTCATCATTTTCGAGACTAGTTATGAGTGGCAGTGTATAGATAATAGATATAGTCTGCTTCAAAATGAAAAGACATGTGATAGACTCTATAGAATGGCTGTCAGAACAGATCACAAATAAGAATACGAGTCCATGTATACTTATGAACCGTAAGGGAGTGGCTGACACAGAGTAATCATAAATACTTATTAACTCTCATTATTCGTCTAATCATGAATGAATGCTCGTGAGAATCTTACTCTATTTTACGAAACCTAATGTGTCAGTGATTATGACAAGATTTATAATTTATAAATGTTGTGACTATTCAATATTCAGAAAATAGGGATGGTCATGGTTAAAGAAAATCATACCTTAGAGATTTTGAAATCTTTTTACAGTGTTTCTATATTTAAGTGCTTTCCGTTCTGATTCTGTCTTGAGTTTAGGCTTCTGACTTTCCTCAGATTCTGTTCATTCTAGTTTCTTGAGTGTTTGATAGGAGCGTCCTTAATAAAGCTTCTGATCAGCCTTGTTCTGCTTCTGCTTTCCTCAGAGATTCTGATCTTTATTTTCATCAAGCTTCTTTTAAATAGAAACTTGTTTTCAGATGGTCAATAATTCCTTAGCTTAAACATAAACTGTTGGGAGTTTATGTGCCAGAGAGAATTGGTTGACATCTCATAACATCTTCTGAATTTGTTTCTTTGAACAGATGCAGAGCTTGTTCAGACACAAGTATCATCAAACATGTGTGTAACACATGACGTAGTTTGAATGACAACCTTGTTCTTGCAATGCTAATCTAATTTGTTTTAGAGTTAGTCCATTAAAGGATTGACAGCATGTCTGCTTCTGAAAAGAATGTCTACTGATTTCTTCATTTAAAAAAACATCAGTGACTCAAATCCTTTTTGGTTTTGAGTAGATGACTTCTGTCTTTGCATCTAGTCAAGCATATGATAAATCACTAGATTTCCTCTTTCTGAAGATTCTTCAGTTTTCTGCAAAGCTTTTCAAGGAAACGGTATCCAATTCTTCGTTGAATCTTTTAACTGCATGATCAGTTAAGCTTCACTTCTAAGAATTTGAATTCTTCAGTTTTCTGGCTTCTTCTGCAGACTTCATTTTGATGTTCAAAATCATAGAATACCAATCTTTCTTCTTTACATGAAGAATTTCTTAATGAGCTTTAAATTAAGAAAGTCAATGGTGGACTAATTCATTTCTTGAAAACATCTCATAACTCATAAAGAATTAATCTTCAGCAAACAAGATTTCTTATTTCTGATGATTTGAGCAAATATGTTGCTTATCCAATCGTATCTCTAAGATAGGCATTCAACAGATACTACTTCTTATCTGATGATTCTATCTTGTCAGCTGATTCTTCAATCTTCTTCCAAGCTTCAATGTAGAAGATTTTGTTGTTGACAACTGTAAAACTTCAAGAATCAGTGACTTTCTCAGGTAATCTGGTTGATTATAAGTTAGTACTCAGTCATCTTCGGAACTCATACTGAATTTGTAAGTGGATTGAAATCTCACCTAGAGTATTTCTACACACCATATCTGGATCTTTTTCTGTCACTGTTAATGTTTGATATCCATCAATAACAGAACCGGAGCTCTGATACCAATTGAAGGTGTGAGAAAGACACAAGAAAGGGGGGGTTTGAATTGTTTTCTAACTATTAAAGTCTTTTCGCCTCTTATCGTTAATGTGCTAAGAGAATATCAGAGTTACGTTGAGAGACTCTGACTTGCGATGCGTCATTCAGATTGTGCGATGCATGAAGCATAAGCAACAAGGAGAATCTGAATTAGCGATGCATGAATCAGACTTGAAATGCAGAAGCTTATCAGAGTTGAGTTGCAAGGTTCTGACTTGCTATGTAGGGTTCTGATAACCGATACAGAAACATAAACAATAAATCAAAGCATAAGCAAGAGTAAAGAACACACGATATATCCTAGTTCCCTTGAGAAATTCTCAAGTTAGTCCTGTCCATCCTTCCAAGGTGATTTTGCCTTGATCACAAGGACTTAATCCACTATAATCAAAACAGATTACAGATGCACGGGCTAACGTCGGTGACTAACAACCTGCACAACTGTAACTGTGACTAACCCACAATGAACTGTTTAGTGATCCAAGTTAATGGATATAACGAACATTGACCTAATAGAATCCAATCTCGCAAGATCTCCTATAAGGATTTTCACAGCTAAACGTTCAGTGATCCGAGGTAACGAATATAACGTTTACTGACCATTCTTCCAGGATTTTCAATGAGTTCCATCAGTGATTTCACAAGAGTCTGACTCACAATTGGTCCTCTTTGAGATATGACTATCATTGACCATATTTTAGGATTTCCACAATGACACCCAACCATTGTCTTCTCAAGTCTCCGATCACACTGATCACTTGAGGAATCCTAATTCACATAGAATTAGTTGTTCTGGAGATTACATTAATTGCTTCTAAATAAGCTGATAAACTCCTAAGTTTAAGTACATATGAACACAAGAGTGTTCTAGCAAGATATGAGCAACAGCTCCTTGCTATCTTCAGATTCTACACAGATGTATGTTGATTTGACAGTTTATGGCATCTTGTAGATCTTCTTCATCTTCTTCATTGAGCAAGCTTCGAGCAACAACTCCTTGCATCAGATCTTCAATATAGCTTAGATGATGAAGTGGTTGATGACTTGATTGTTTTCTACAATGTCTTGGTTCATCAACTTTTGTACTTTCTGATTGTTGTTGTGTTGATAGATGATTCTTTATGTTTCAACAACAATGGTCGTGTTTCAGCAACAGCTGTGTTTGACGATGGTGATCTTGATCGTGTAAACCGACTTTAACACGCACGATCCACGACACACTCAGAAGCATTTTCTTCTTTCCTTTATATAGCCAAGTGAAAAATAGAGTCGTTAAGGAGCTGTTGGCTATTTGAAAAGATTCGTTATGTAATGATGAAAGTTGTACTTCCATATCTTCTTTTTACTGTAGAAGTGATGGGATAGATCTTTTTAGTACTGTGTACATTCATTGCTAACGGTAACATTTGTCTTCAAATTTTTAGAGGCTTCTGATGGTATTTAGTTGAAGCACGAGTAGAAACTTTAGTTGGGTGTTCAGAATCTTAAGTCTTCAGTCTTCAGTACTTGCTTATTCCGAGTCTTGTCTTCAGAACTTCAGCACTTGTCGTGAAACCCTTTATCTTCATAGCTTCAAGTCTTTAGAGTGTATTCCTTCAAGAGTTCAAGATCAGAAATTTCTCCTCTGATGTTGTGGGAAGACAACTTGAACAAGAGTGATTTTATTTTAGAGAAAGAGATTGTAGAAGAAGGAATTTAAAATATGAGATAGTTAAAGAATGACTCTTCTTTGAATAGAGGAAATGATATGAGAAGAACTTAGGATCAATAGCTTTTTAATGAGCTGGAACAAGCAAGGTTCATCATTTTCGAGACTAGTTATGAGTGGCAGTGTATAGATAATAGATATAGTCTGCTTCAAAATGAAAAGACATGTGATAGACTCTATAGAATGGCTGTCAGAACAGATCACAAATAAGAATACGAGTCCATGTATACTTATGAACCGTAAGGGAGTGGCTGACACAGAGTAATCATAAATACTTATTAACTCTCATTATTCGTCTAATCATGAATGAATGCTCGTGAGAATCTTACTCTATTTTACGAAACCTAATGTGTCAGTGATTATGACAAGATTTATAATTTATAAATGTTGTGACTATTCAATATTCAGAAAATAGGGATGGTCATGGTTAAAGAAAATCATACCTTAGAGATTTTGAAATCTTTTTACAGTGTTTCTATATTTAAGTGCTTTCCGTTCTGATTCTGTCTTGAGTTTAGGCTTCTGACTTTCCTCAGATTCTGTTCATTCTAGTTTCTTGAGTGTTTGATAGGAGCGTCCTTAATAAAGCTTCTGATCAGCCTTGTTCTGCTTCTGCTTTCCTCAGAGATTCTGATCTTTATTTTCATCAAGCTTCTTTTAAATAGAAACTTGTTTTCAGATGGTCAATAATTCCTTAGCTTAAACATAAACTGTTGGGAGTTTATGTGCCAGAGAGAATTGGTTGACATCTCATAACATCTTCTGAATTTGTTTCTTTGAACAGATGCAGAGCTTGTTCAGACACAAGTATCATCAAACATGTGTGTAACACATGACGTAGTTTGAATGACAACCTTGTTCTTGCAATGCTAATCTAATTTGTTTTAGAGTTAGTCCATTAAAGGATTGACAACATGTCTGCTTCTGAAAAGAATGTCTACTGATTTCTTCATTTAAAAAAACATCAGTGACTCAAATCCTTTTTGGTTTTGAGTAGATGACTTCTGTCTTTGCATCTAGTCAAGCATCTGATAAATCACTAGATTTCCTCTTTCTGAAGATTCTTCAGTTTTCTGCAAAGCTTTTCAAGGAAACGGTATCCAATTCTTCGTTGAATCTTTTAACTGCATGATCAGTTAAGCTTCACTTCTAAGAATTTGAATTCTTCAGTTTTCTGGCTTCTTCTGCAGACTTCATTTTGATGTTCAAAATCATAGAATACCAATCTTTCTTCTTTACATGAAGAATTTCTTAATGAGCTTTAAATTAAGAAAGTCAATGGTGGACTAATTCATTTCTTGAAAACATCTCATAACTCATAAAGAATTAATCTTCAGCAAACAAGATTTCTTATTTCTGATGATTTGAGCAAATATGTTGCTTATCCAATCGTATCTCTAAGATAGGCATTCAACAGATACTACTTCTTATCTGATGATTCTATCTTGTCAGCTGATTCTTCAATCTTCTTCCAAGCTTCAATGTAGAAGATTTTGTTGTTGACAACTGTAAAACTTCAAGAATCAGTGACTTTCTCAGGTAATCTGGTTGATTATAA
Source organism: Lathyrus tuberosus (assembly GCA_022829125.1). Taxonomy (NCBI): domain Eukaryota; kingdom Viridiplantae; phylum Streptophyta; class Magnoliopsida; order Fabales; family Fabaceae; genus Lathyrus; species Lathyrus tuberosus. The sequence continues at coordinate 9,163,494 of JALAZF010000103.1, forward strand.
GTTAGTACTCAGTCATCTTCGGAACTCATACTGAATTTGTAAGTGGATTGAAATCTCACCTAGAGTATTTCTACACACCATATCTGGATCTTTTTCTGTCACTGTTAATGTTTGATATCCATCAATAACAGAACCGGAGCTCTGATACCAATTGAAGGTGTGAGAAAGACACAAGAAAGGGGGGGTTTGAATTGTTTTCTAACTATTAAAGTCTTTTCGCCTCTTATCGTTAATGTGCTAAGAGAATATCAGAGTTACGTTGAGAGACTCTGACTTGCGATGCGTCATTCAGATTGTGCGATGCATGAAGCATAAGCAACAAGGAGAATCTGAATTAGCGATGCATGAATCAGACTTGAAATGCAGAAGCTTATCAGAGTTGAGTTGCAAGGTTCTGACTTGCTATGTAGGGTTCTGATAACCGATACAGAAACATAAACAATAAATCAAAGCATAAGCAAGAGTAAAGAACACACGATATATCCTAGTTCCCTTGAGAAATTCTCAAGTTAGTCCTGTCCATCCTTCCAAGGTGATTTTGCCTTGATCACAAGGACTTAATCCACTATAATCAAAACAGATTACAGATGCACGGGCTAACGTCGGTGACTAACAACCTGCACAACTGTAACTGTGACTAACCCACAATGAACTGTTTAGTGATCCAAGTTAATGGATATAACGAACATTGACCTAATAGAATCCAATCTCGCAAGATCTCCTATCAGGATTTTCACAGCTAAACGTTCAGTGATCCGAGGTAACGAATATAACGTTTACTGACCATTCTTCCAGGATTTTCAATGAGTTCCATCAGTGATTTCACAAGAGTCTGACTCACAATTGGTCCTCTTTGAGATATGACTATCATTGACCATATTTTAGGATTTCCACAATGACACCCAACCATTGTCTTCTCAAGTCTCCGATCACACTGATCACTTGAGGAATCCTAATTCACATAGAATTAGTTGTTCTGGAGATTACATTAATTGCTTCTAAATAAGCTGATAAACTCCTAAGTTTAAGTACATATGAACACAAGAGTGTTCTAGCAAGATATGAGCAACAGCTCCTTGCTATCTTCAGATTCTACACAGATGTATGTTGATTTGACAGTTTATGGCATCTTGTAGATCTTCTTCATCTTCTTCATTGAGCAAGCTTCGAGCAACAACTCCTTGCATCAGATCTTCAATATAGCTTAGATGATGAAGTGGTTGATGACTTGATTGTTTTCTACAATGTCTTGGTTCATCAACTTTTGTACTTTCTGATTGTTGTTGTGTTGATAGATGATTCTTTATGTTTCAACAACAATGGTCGTGTTTCAGCAACAGCTGTGTTTGACGATGGTGATCTTGATCGTGTAAACCGACTTTAACACGCACGATCCACGACACACTCAGAAGCATTTTCTTCTTTCCTTTATATAGCCAAGTGAAAAATAGAGTCGTTAAGGAGCTGTTGGCTATTTGAAAAGATTCGTTATGTAATGATGAAAGTTGTACTTCCATATCTTCTTTTTACTGTAGAAGTGATGGGATAGATCTTTTTAGTACTGTGTACATTCATTGCTAACGGTAACATTTGTCTTCAAATTTTTAGAGGCTTCTGATGGTATTTAGTTGAAGCACGAGTAGAAACTTTAGTTGGGTGTTCAGAATCTTAAGTCTTCAGTCTTCAGTACTTGCTTATTCTGAGTCTTGTCTTCAGAACTTCAGCACTTGTCGTGAAACCCTTTATCTTCATAGCTTCAAGTCTTTAGAGTGTATTCCTTCAAGAGTTCAAGATCAGAAATTTCTCCTCTGATGTTGTGGGAAGACAACTTGAACAAGAGTGATTTTATTTTAGAGAAAGAGATTGTAGAAGAAGGAATTTAAAATATGAGATAGTTAAAGAATGACTCTTCTTTGAATAGAGGAAATGATATGAGAAGAACTTAGGATCAATAGCTTTTTAATGAGCTGGAACAAGCAAGGTTCATCATTTTCGAGACTAGTTATGAGTGGCAGTGTATAGATAATAGATATAGTCTGCTTCAAAATGAAAAGACATGTGATAGACTCTATAGAATGGCTGTCAGAACAGATCACAAATAAGAATACGAGTCCATGTATACTTATGAACCGTAAGGGAGTGGCTGACACAGAGTAATCATAAATACTTATTAACTCTCATTATTCGTCTAATCATGAATGAATGCTCGTGAGAATCTTACTCTATTTTACGAAACCTAATGTGTCAGTGATTATGACAAGATTTATAATTTATAAATGTTGTGACTATTCAATATTCAGAAAATAGGGATGGTCATGGTTAAAGAAAATCATACCTTAGAGATTTTGAAATCTTTTTACAGTGTTTCTATATTTAAGTGCTTTCCGTTCTGATTCTGTCTTGAGTTTAGGCTTCTGACTTTCCTCAGATTCTGTTCATTCTAGTTTCTTGAGTGTTTGATAGGAGCGTCCTTAATAAAGCTTCTGATCAGCCTTGTTCTGCTTCTGCTTTCCTCAGAGATTCTGATCTTTATTTTCATCAAGCTTCTTTTAAATAGAAACTTGTTTTCAGATGGTCAATAATTCCTTAGCTTAAACATAAACTGTTGGGAGTTTATGTGCCAGAGAGAATTGGTTGACATCTCATAACATCTTCTGAATTTGTTTCTTTGAACAGATGCAGAGCTTGTTCAGACACAAGTATCATCAAACATGTGTGTAACACATGACGTAGTTTGAATGACAACCTTGTTCTTGCAATGCTAATCTAATTTGTTTTAGAGTTAGTCCATTAAAGGATTGACAGCATGTCTGCTTCTGAAAAGAATGTCTACTGATTTCTTCATTTAAAAAAACATCAGTGACTCAAATCCTTTTTGGTTTTGAGTAGATGACTTCTGTCTTTGCATCTAGTCAAGCATCTGATAAATCACTAGATTTCCTCTTTCTGAAGATTCTTCAGTTTTCTGCAAAGCTTTTCAAGGAAACGGTATCCAATTCTTCGTTGAATCTTTTAACTGCATGATCAGTTAAGCTTCACTTCTAAGAATTTGAATTCTTCAGTTTTCTGGCTTCTTCTGCAGACTTCATTTTGATGTTCAAAATCATAGAATACCAATCTTTCTTCTTTACATGAAGAATTTCTTAATGAGCTTTAAATTAAGAAAGTCAATGGTGGACTAATTCATTTCTTGAAAACATCTCATAACTCATAAAGAATTAATCTTCAGCAAACAAGATTTCTTATTTCTGATGATTTGAGCAAATATGTTGCTTATCCAATCGTATCTCTAAGATAGGCATTCAACAGATACTACTTCTTATCTGATGATTCTATCTTGTCAGCTGATTCTTCAATCTTCTTCCAAGCTTCAATGTAGAAGATTTTGTTGTTGACAACTGTAAAACTTCAAGAATCAGTGACTTTCTCAGGTAATCTGGTTGATTATAAGTTAGTACTCAGTCATCTTCGGAACTCATACTGAATTTGTAAGTGGATTGAAATCTCACCTAGAGTATTTCTACACACCATATCTGGATCTTTTTCTGTCACTGTTAATGTTTGATATCCATCAATAACAGAACCGGAGCTCTGATACCAATTGAAGGTGTGAGAAAGACACAAGAAAGGGGGGGTTTGAATTGTTTTCTAACTATTAAAGTCTTTTCGCCTCTTATCGTTAATGTGCTAAGAGAATATCAGAGTTACGTTGAGAGACTCTGACTTGCGATGCGTCATTCAGATTGTGCGATGCATGAAGCATAAGCAACAAGGAGAATCTGAATTAGCGATGCATGAATCAGACTTGAAATGCAGAAGCTTATCAGAGTTGAGTTGCAAGGTTCTGACTTGCTATGTAGGGTTCTGATAACCGATACAGAAACATAAACAATAAATCAAAGCATAAGCAAGAGTAAAGAACACACGATATATCCTAGTTCCCTTGAGAAATTCTCAAGTTAGTCCTGTCCATCCTTCCAAGGTGATTTTGCCTTGATCACAAGGACTTAATCCACTATAATCAAAACAGATTACAGATGCACGGGCTAACGTCGGTGACTAACAACCTGCACAACTGTAACTGTGACTAACCCACAATGAACTGTTTAGTGATCCAAGTTAATGGATATAACGAACATTGACCTAATAGAATCCAATCTCGCAAGATCTCCTATCAGGATTTTCACAGCTAAACGTTCAGTGATCCGAGGTAACGAATATAACGTTTACTCACCATTCTTCCAGGATTTTCAATGAGTTCCATCAGTGATTTCACAAGAGTCTGACTCACAATTGGTCCTCTTTGAGATATGACTATCATTGACCATATTTTAGGATTTCCACAATGACACCCAACCATTGTCTTCTCAAGTCTCCGATCACACTGATCACTTGAGGAATCCTAATTCACATAGAATTAGTTGTTCTGGAGATTACATTAATTGCTTCTAAATAAGCTGATAAACTCCTAAGTTTAAGTACATATGAACACAAGAGTGTTCTAGCAAGATATGAGCAACAGCTCCTTGCTATCTTCAGATTCTACACAGATGTATGTTGATTTGACAGTTTATGGCATCTTGTAGATCTTCTTCATCTTCTTCATTGAGCAAGCTTCGAGCAACAACTCCTTGCATCAGATCTTCAATATAGCTTAGATGATGAAGTGGTTGATGACTTGATTGTTTTCTACAATGTCTTGGTTCATCAACTTTTGTACTTTCTGATTGTTGTTGTGTTGATAGATGATTCTTTATGTTTCAACAACAATGGTCGTGTTTCAGCAACAGCTGTGTTTGACGATGGTGATCTTGATCGTGTAAACCGACTTTAACACGCACGATCCACGACACACTCAGAAGCATTTTCTTCTTTCCTTTATATAGCCAAGTGAAAAATAGAGTCGTTAAGGAGCTGTTGGCTATTTGAAAAGATTCGTTATGTAATGATGAAAGTTGTACTTCCATATCTTCTTTTTACTGTAGAAGTGATGGGATAGATCTTTTTAGTACTGTGTACATTCATTGCTAACGGTAACATTTGTCTTCAAATTTTTAGAGGCTTCTGATGGTATTTAGTTGAAGCACGAGTAGAAACTTTAGTTGGGTGTTCAGAATCTTAAGTCTTCAGTCTTCAGTACTTGCTTATTCCGAGTCTTGTCTTCAGAACTTCAGCACTTGTCGTGAAACCCTTTATCTTCATAGCTTCAAGTCTTTAGAGTGTATTCCTTCAAGAGTTCAAGATCAGAAATTTCTCCTCTGATGTTGTGGGAAGACAACTTGAACAAGAGTGATTTTATTTTAGAGAAAGAGATTGTAGAAGAAGGAATTTAAAATATGAGATAGTTAAAGAATGACTCTTCTTTGAATAGAGGAAATGATATGAGAAGAACTTAGGATCAATAGCTTTTTAATGAGCTGGAACAAGCAAGGTTCATCATTTTCGAGACTAGTTATGAGTGGCAGTGTATAGATAATAGATATAGTCTGCTTCAAAATGAAAAGACATGTGATAGACTCTATAGAATGGCTGTCAGAACAGATCACAAATAAGAATACGAGTCCATGTATACTTATGAACCGTAAGGGAGTGGCTGACACAGAGTAATCATAAATACTTATTAACTCTCATTATTCGTCTAATCATGAATGAATGCTCGTGAGAATCTTACTCTATTTTACGAAACCTAATGTGTCAGTGATTATGACAAGATTTATAATTTATAAATGTTGTGACTATTCAATATTCAGAAAATAGGGATGGTCATGGTTAAAGAAAATCATACCTTAGAGATTTTGAAATCTTTTTACAGTGTTTCTATATTTAAGTGCTTTCCGTTCTGATTCTGTCTTGAGTTTAGGCTTCTGACTTTCCTCAGATTCTGTTCATTCTAGTTTCTTGAGTGTTTGATAGGAGCGTCCTTAATAAAGCTTCTGATCAGCCTTGTTCTGCTTCTGCTTTCCTCAGAGATTCTGATCTTTATTTTCATCAAGCTTCTTTTAAATAGAAACTTGTTTTCAGATGGTCAATAATTCCTTAGCTTAAACATAAACTGTTGGGAGTTTATGTGCCAGAGAGAATTGGTTGACATCTCATAACATCTTCTGAATTTGTTTCTTTGAACAGATGCAGAGCTTGTTCAGACACAAGTATCATCAAACATGTGTGTAACACATGACGTAGTTTGAATGACAACCTTGTTCTTGCAATGCTAATCTAATTTGTTTTAGAGTTAGTCCATTAAAGGATTGACAGCATGTCTGCTTCTGAAAAGAATGTCTACTGATTTCTTCATTTAAAAAAACATCAGTGACTCAAATCCTTTTTGGTTTTGAGTAGATGACTTCTGTCTTTGCATCTAGTCAAGCATCTGATAAATCACTAGATTTCCTCTTTCTGAAGATTCTTCAGTTTTCTGCAAAGCTTTTCAAGGAAACGGTATCCAATTCTTCGTTGAATCTTTTAACTGCATGATCAGTTAAGCTTCACTTCTAAGAATTTGAATTCTTCAGTTTTCTGGCTTCTTCTGCAGACTTCATTTTGATGTTCAAAATCATAGAATACCAATCTTTCTTCTTTACATGAAGAATTTCTTAATGAGCTTTAAATTAAGAAAGTCAATGGTGGACTAATTCATTTCTTGAAAACATCTCATAACTCATAAAGAATTAATCTTCAGCAAACAAGATTTCTTATTTCTGATGATTTGAGCAAATATGTTGCTTATCCAATCGTATCTCTAAGATAGGCATTCAACAGATACTACTTCTTATCTGATGATTCTATCTTGTCAGCTGATTCTTCAATCTTCTTCCAAGCTTCAATGTAGAAGATTTTGTTGTTGACAACTGTAAAACTTCAAGAATCAGTGACTTTCTCAGGTAATCTGGTTGATTATAAGTTAGTACTCAATCATCTTCGGAACTCATACTGAATTTATAAGTGGATTGAAATCTCACCTAGAGTATTTCTACACACCATATCTGGATCTTTTTCTGTCACTGTTAATGTTTGATATCCATCAATAACAGAACCGGAGCTCTGATACCAATTGAAGGTGTGAGAAAGACACAAGAAAGGGGGGGTTTGAATTGTTTTCTAACTATTAAAGTCTTTTCGCCTCTTATCGTTAATGTGCTAAGAGAATATCAGAGTTACGTTGAGAGACTCTGACTTGCGATGCGTCATTCAGATTGTGCGATGCATGAAGCATAAGCAACAAGGAGAATCTGAATTAGCGATGCATGAATCAGACTTGAAATGCAGAAGCTTATCAGAGTTGAGTTGCAAGGTTCTGACTTGCTATGTAGGGTTCTGATAACCGATACAGAAACATAAACAATAAATCAAAGCATAAGCAAGAGTAAAGAACACACGATATATCCTAGTTCCCTTGAGAAATTCTCAAGTTAGTCCTGTCCATCCTTCCAAGGTGATTTTGCCTTGATCACAAGGACTTAATCCACTATAATCAAAACAGATTACAGATGCACGGGCTAACGTCGGTGACTAACAACCTGCACAACTGTAACTGTGACTAACCCACAATGAACTGTTTAGTGATCCAAGTTAATGGATATAACGAACATTGACCTAATAGAATCCAATCTCGCAAGATCTCCTATCAGGATTTTCACAGCTAAACGTTCAGTGATCCGAGGTAACGAATATAACGTTTACTGACCATTCTTCCAGGATTTTCAATGAGTTCCATCAGTGATTTCACAAGAGTCTGACTCACAATTGGTCCTCTTTGAGATATGACTATCATTGACCATATTTTAGGATTTCCACAATGACACCCAACCATTGTCTTCTCAAGTCTCCGATCACACTGATCACTTGAGGAATCCTAATTCACATAGAATTAGTTGTTCTGGAGATTACATTAATTGCTTCTAAATAAGCTGATAAACTCCTAAGTTTAAGTACATATGAACACAAGAGTGTTCTAGCAAGATATGAGCAACAGCTCCTTGCTATCTTCAGATTCTACATAGATGTATGTTGATTTGACAGTTTATGGCATCTTGTAGATCTTCTTCATCTTCTTCATTGAGCAAGCTTCGAGCAACAACTCCTTGCATCAGATCTTCAATATAGCTTAGATGATGAAGTGGTTGATGACTTGATTGTTTTCTACAATGTCTTGGTTCATCAACTTTTGTACTTTCTGATTGTTGTTGTGTTGATAGATGATTCTTTATGTTTCAACAACAATGGTCGTGTTTCAGCAACAGCTGTGTTTGACGATGGTGATCTTGATCGTGTAAACCGACTTTAACACGCACGATCCACGACACACTCAGAAGCATTTTCTTCTTTCCTTTATATAGCCAAGTGAAAAATAGAGTCGTTAAGGAGCTGTTGGCTATTTGAAAAGATTCGTTATGTAATGATGAAAGTTGTACTTCCATATCTTCTTTTTACTGTAGAAGTGATGGGATAGATCTTTTTAGTACTGTGTACATTCATTGCTAACGGTAACATTTGTCTTCAAATTTTTAGAGGCTTCTGATGGTATTTAGTTGAAGCACGAGTAGAAACTTTAGTTGGGTGTTCAGAATCTTAAGTCTTCAGTCTTCAGTACTTGCTTATTCCGAGTCTTGTCTTCAGAACTTCAGCACTTGTCGTGAAACCCTTTATCTTCATAGCTTCAAGTCTTTAGAGTGTATTCCTTCAAGAGTTCAAGATCAGAAATTTCTCCTCTGATGTTGTGGGAAGACAACTTGAACAAGAGTGATTTTATTTTAGAGAAAGAGATTGTAGAAGAAGGAATTTAAAATATGAGATAGTTAAAGAATGACTCTTCTTTGAATAGAGGAAATGATATGAGAAGAACTTAGGATCAATAGCTTTTTAATGAGCTGGAACAAGCAAGGTTCATCATTTTCGAGACTAGTTATGAGTGGCAGTGTATAGATAATAGATATAGTCTGCTTCAAAATGAAAAGACATGTGATAGACTCTATAGAATGGCTGTCAGAACAGATCACAAATAAGAATACGAGTCCATGTATACTTATGAACCGTAAGGGAGTGGCTGACACAGAGTAATCATAAATACTTATTAACTCTCATTATTCGTCTAATCATGAATGAATGCTCATGAGAATCTTACTCTATTTTACGAAACCTAATGTGTCAGTGATTATGACAAGATTTATAATTTATAAATGTTGTGACTATTCAATATTCAGAAAATAGGGATGGTCATGGTTAAAGAAAATCATACCTTAGAGATTTTGAAATCTTTTTACAGTGTTTCTATATTTAAGTGCTTTCCGTTCTGATTCTGTCTTGAGTTTAGGCTTCTGACTTTCCTCAGATTCTGTTCATTCTAGTTTCTTGAGTGTTTGATAGGAGCGTCCTTAATAAAGCTTCTGATCAGCCTTGTTCTGCTTCTGCTTTCCTCAGAGATTCTAATCTTTATTTTCATCAAGCTTCTTTTAAATAGAAACTTGTTTTCAGATGGTCAATAATTCCTTAGCTTAAACATAAACTGTTGGGAGTTTATGTGCCAGAGAGAATTGGTTGACATCTCATAACATCTTCTGAATTTGTTTCTTTGAACAGATGCAGAGCTTGTTCAGACACAAGTATCATCAAACATGTGTGTAACACATGACGTAGTTTGAATGACAACCTTGTTCTTGCAATGCTAATCTAATTTGTTTTAGAGTTAGTCCATTAAAGGATTGACAGCATGTCTGCTTCTGAAAAGAATGTCTACTGATTTCTTCATTTAAAAAAACATCAGTGACTCAAATCCTTTTTGGTTTTGAGTAGATGACTTCTGTCTTTGCATCTAGTCAAGCATCTGATAAATCACTAGATTTCCTCTTTCTGAAGATTCTTCAGTTTTCTGCAAAGCTTTTCAAGGAAACGGTATCCAATTCTTCGTTGAATCTTTTAACTGCATGATCAGTTAAGCTTCACTTCTAAGAATTTGAATTCTTCAGTTTTCTGGCTTCTTCTGCAGACTTCATTTTGATGTTCAAAATCATAGAATACCAATCTTTCTTCTTTACATGAAGAATTTCTTAATGAGCTTTAAATTAAGAAAGTCAATGGTGGACTAATTCATTTCTTGAAAACATCTCATAACTCATAAAGAATTAATCTTCAGCAAACAAGATTTCTTATTTCTGATGATTTGAGCAAATATGTTGCTTATCCAATCGTATCTCTAAGATAGGCATTCAACAGATACTACTTCTTATCTGATGATTCTATCTTGTCAGCTGATTCTTCAATCTTCTTCCAAGCTTCAATGTAGAAGATTTTGTTGTTGACAACTGTAAAACTTCAAGAATCAGTGACTTTCTCAGGTAATCTGGTTGATTATAAGTTAGTACTCAGTCATCTTCGGAACTCATACTGAATTTGTAAGTGGATTGAAATCTCACCTAGAGTATTTCTACACACCATATCTGGATCTTTTTCTGACACTGTTAATGTTTGATATCCATCAATAACAGAACCGGAGCTCTGATACCAATTGAAGGTGTGAGAAAGACACAAGAAAGGGGGGGTTTGAATTGTTTTCTAACTATTAAAGTCTTTTCGCCTCTTATCGTTAATGTGCTAAGAGAATATCAGAGTTACGTTGAGAGACTCTGACTTGCGATGCGTCATTCAGATTGTGCGATGCATGAAGCATAAGCAACAAGGAGAATCTGAATTAGCGATGCATGAATCAGACTTGAAATGCAGAAGCTTATCAGAGTTGAGTTGCAAGGTTCTGACTTGCTATGTAGGGTTCTGATAACCGATACAGAAACATAAACAATAAATCAAAGCATAAGCAAGAGTAAAGAACACACGATATATCCTAGTTCCCTTGAGAAATTCTCAAGTTAGTCCTGTCCATCCTTCCAAGGTGATTTTGCCTTGATCACAAGGACTTAATCCACTATAATCAAAACAGATTACAGATGCACGGGCTAACGTCGGTGACTAACAACCTGCACAACTGTAACTGTGACTAACCCACAATGAACTGTTTAGTGATCCAAGTTAATGGATATAACGAACATTGACCTAATAGAATCCAATCTCGCAAGATCTCCTATCAGGATTTTCACAGCTAAACGTTCAGTGATCCGAGGTAACGAATATAACGTTTACTGACCATTCTTCCAGGATTTTCAATGAGTTCCATCAGTGATTTCACAAGAGTTTGACTCACAATTGGTCCTCTTTGAGATATGACTATCATTGACCATATTTTAGGATTTCCACAATGACACCCAACCATTGTCTTCTCAAGTCTCCGATCACACTGATCACTTGAGGAATCCTAATTCACATAGAATTAGTTGTTCTGGAGATTACATTAATTGCTTCTAAATAAGCTGATAAACTCCTAAGTTTAAGTACATATGAACACAAGAGTGTTCTAGCAAGATATGAGCAACAGCTCCTTGCTATCTTCAGATTCTACACAGATGTATGTTGATTTGACAGTTTATGGCATCTTGTAGATCTTCTTCATCTTCTTCATTGAGCAAGCTTCGAGCAACAACTCCTTGCATCAGATCTTCAATATAGCTTAGATGATGAAGTGGTTGATGACTTGATTGTTTTCTACAATGTCTTGGTTCATCAACTTTTGTACTTTCTGATTGTTGTTGTGTTGATAGATGATTCTTTATGTTTCAACAACAATGGTCGTGTTTCAGCAACAGCTGTGTTTGACGATGGTGATCTTGATCGTGTAAACCGACTTTAACACGCACGATCCACGACACACTCAGAAGCATTTTCTTCTTTCCTTTATATAGCCAAGTGAAAAATAGAGTCGTTAAGGAGCTGTTGGCTATTTGAAAAGATTCGTTATGTAATGATGAAAGTTGTACTTCCATATCTTCTTTTTACTGTAGAAGTGATGGGATAGATCTTTTTAGTACTGTGTACATTCATTGCTAACGGTAACATTTGTCTTCAAATTTTTAGAGGCTTCTGATGGTATTTAGTTGAAGCACGAGTAGAAACTTTAGTTGGGTGTTCAGAATCTTAAGTCTTCAGTCTTCAGTACTTGCTTATTCCGAGTCTTGTCTTCAGAACTTCAGCACTTGTCGTGAAACCCTTTATCTTCATAGCTTCAAGTCTTTAGAGTGTATTCCTTCAAGAGTTCAAGATCAGAAATTTCTCCTCTGATGTTGTGGGAAGACAACTTGAACAAGAGTGATTTTATTTTAGAGAAAGAGATTGTAGAAGAAGGAATTTAAAATATGAGATAGTTAAAGAATGACTCTTCTTTGAATAGAGGAAATGATATGAGAAGAACTTAGGATCAATAGCTTTTTAATGAGCTGGAACAAGCAAGGTTCATCATTTTCGAGACTAGTTATGAGTGGCAGTGTATAGATAATAGATATAGTCTGCTTCAAAATGAAAAGACATGTGATAGACTCTATAGAATGGCTGTCAGAACAGATCACAAATAAGAATACGAGTCCATGTATACTTATGAACCGTAAGGGAGTGGCTGACACAGAGTAATCATAAATACTTATTAACTCTCATTATTCGTCTAATCATGAATGAATGCTCGTGAGAATCTTACTTTATTTTACGAAACCTAATGTGTCAGTGATTATGACAAGATTTATAATTTATAAATGTTGTGACTATTCAATATTCAGAAAATAGGGATGGTCATGGTTAAAGAAAATCATACCTTAGAGATTTTGAAATCTTTTTACAGTGTTTCTATATTTAAGTGCTTTCCGTTCTGATTCTGTCTTGAGTTTAGGCTTCTGACTTTCCTCAGATTCTGTTCATTCTAGTTTCTTGAGTGTTTGATAGGAGCGTCCTTAATAAAGCTTCTGATCAGCCTTGTTCTGCTTCTGCTTTCCTCAGAGATTCTGAACTTTATTTTCATCAAGCTTCTTTTAAATAGAAACTTGTTTTCAGATGGTCAATAATTCCTTAGCTTAAACATAAACTGTTGGGAGTTTATGTGCCAGAGAGAATTGGTTGACATCTCATAACATCTTTTGAATTTGTTTCTTTGAACAGATGCAGAGCTTGTTCAGACACAAGTATCATCAAACATGTGTGTAACACATGACGTAGTTTGAATGAAAACCTTGTTCTTGCAATGCTAATCTAATTTGTTTTAGAGTTAGTCCATTAAAGGATTGACAGCATGTCTGCTTCTGAAAAGAATGTCTACTGATTTCTTCATTTAAAAAAACATCAGTGACTCAAATCCTTTTTGGTTTTGAGTAGATGACTTCTGTCTTTGCATCTAGTCAAGCATCTGATAAATCACTAGATTTCCTCTTTCTGAAGATTCTTCAGTTTTCTGCAAAGCTTTTCAAGGAAACGGTATCCAATTCTTCGTTGAATCTTTTAACTGCATGATCAGTTAAGCTTCACTTCTAAGAATTTGAATTCTTCAGTTTTCTGGCTTCTTCTGCAGACTTCATTTTGATGTTCAAAATCATAGAATACCAATCTTTCTTCTTTACATGAAGAATTTCTTAATGAGCTTTAAATTAAGAAAGTCAATGGTGGACTAATTCATTTCTTGAAAACATCTCATAACTCATAAAGAATTAATCTTCAGCAAACAAGATTTCTTATTTCTGATGATTTGAGCAAATATGTTGCTTATCCAATCGTATCTCTAAGATAGGCATTCAACAGATACTACTTCTTATCTGATGATTCTATCTTGTCAGCTGATTCTTCAATCTTCTTCCAAGCTTCAATGTAGAAGATTTTGTTGTTGACAACTGTAAAACTTCAAGAATCAGTGACTTTCTCAGGTAATCTGGTTGATTATAAGTTAGTACTCAGTCATCTTCGGAACTCATACTGAATTTGTAAGTGGATTGAAATCTCACCTAGAGTATTTCTACACACCATATCTGGATCTTTTTCTGTCACTGTTAATGTTTGATATCCATCAATAACAGAACCGGAGCTCTGATACCAATTGAAGGTGTGAGAAAGACACAAGAAAGGGGGGGTTTGAATTGTTTTCTAACTATTAAAGTCTTTTCGCCTCTTATCGTTAATGTGCTAAGAGAATATCAGAGTTACGTTGAGAGACTCTGACTTGCGATGCGTCATTCAGATTGTGCGATGCATGAAGCATAAGCAACAAGGAGAATCTGAATTAGCGATGCATGAATCAGACTTGAAATGCAGAAGCTTATCAGAGTTGAGTTGCAAGGTTCTGACTTGCTATGTAGGGTTCTGATAACCGATACAGAAACATAAACAATAAATCAAAGCATAAGCAAGAGTAAAGAACACACGATATATCCTAGTTCCCTTGAGAAATTCTCAAGTTAGTCCTGTCCATCCTTCCAAGGTGATTTTGCCTTGATCACAAGGACTTAATCCACTATAATCAAAACAGATTACAGATGCACGGGCTAACGTCGGTGACTAACAACCTGCACAACTGTAACTGTGACTAACCCACAATGAACTGTTTAGTGATCCAAGTTAATGGATATAACGAACATTGACCTAATAGAATCCAATCTCGCAAGATCTCCTATCAGGATTTTCACAGCTAAACGTTCAGTGATCCGAGGTAACGAATATAACGTTTACTGACCATTCTTCCAGGATTTTCAATGAGTTCCATCAGTGATTTCACAAGAGTCTGACTCACAATTGGTCCTCTTTGAGATATGACTATCATTGACCATATTTTAGGATTTCCACAATGACACCCAACCATTGTCTTCTCAAGTCTCCGATCACACTGATCACTTGAGGAATCCTAATTCACATAGAATTAGTTGTTCTGGAGATTACATTAATTGCTTCTAAATAAGCTGATAAACTCCTAAGTTTAAGTACATATGAACACAAGAGTGTTCTAGCAAGATATGAGCAACAGCTCCTTGCTATCTTCAGATTCTACACAGATGTATGTTGATTTGACAGTTTATGGCATCTTGTAGATCTTCTTCATCTTCTTCATTGAGCAAGCTTCGAGCAACAACTCCTTGCATCAGATCTTCAATATAGCTTAGATGATGAAGTGGTTGATGACTTGATTGTTTTCTACAATGTCTTGGTTCATCAACTTTTGTACTTTCTGATTGTTGTTGTGTTGATAGATGATTCTTTATGTTTCAACAACAATGGTCGTGTTTCAGCAACAGCTGTGTTTGACGATGGTGATCTTGATCGTGTAAACCGACTTTAACACGCACGATCCACGACACACTCAGAAGCATTTTCTTCTTTCCTTTATATAGCCAAGTGAAAAATAGAGTCGTTAAGGAGCTGTTGGCTATTTGAAAAGATTCGTTATGTAATGATGAAAGTTGTACTTCCATATCTTCTTTTTACTGTAGAAGTGATGGGATAGATCTTTTTAGTACTGTGTACATTCATTGCTAACGGTAACATTTGTCTTCAAATTTTCAGAGGCTTCTGATGGTATTTAGTTGAAGCACGAGTAGAAACTTTAGTTGGGTGTTCAGAATCTTAAGTCTTCAGTCTTCAGTACTTGCTTATTCCGAGTCTTGTCTTCAGAACTTCAGCACTTGTCGTGAAACCCTTTATCTTCATAGCTTCAAGTCTTTAGAGTGTATTCCTTCAAGAGTTCAAGATCAGAAATTTCTCCTCTGATGTTGTGGGAAGACAACTTGAACAAGAGTGATTTTATTTTAGAGAAAGAGATTGTAGAAGAAGGAATTTAAAATATGAGATAGTTAAAGAATGACTCTTCTTTGAATAGAGGAAATGATATGAGAAGAACTTAGGATCAATAGCTTTTTAATGAGCTGGAACAAGCAAGGTTCATCATTTTCGAGACTAGTTATGAGTGGCAGTGTATAGATAATAGATATAGTCTGCTTCAAAATGAAAAGACATGTGATAGACTCTATAGAATGGCTGTCAGAACAGATCACAAATAAGAATACGAGTCCATGTATACTTATGAACCGTAAGGGAGTGGCTGACACAGAGTAATCATAAATACTTATTAACTCTCATTATTCGTCTAATCATGAATGAATGCTCGTGAGAATCTTACTTTATTTTACGAAACCTAATGTGTCAGTGATTATGACAAGATTTATAATTTATAAATGTTGTGACTATTCAATATTCAGAAAATAGGGATGGTCATGGTTAAAGAAAATCATACCTTAGAGATTTTGAAATCTTTTTACAGTGTTTCTATATTTAAGTGCTTTCCGTTCTGATTCTGTCTTGAGTTTAGGCTTCTGACTTTCCTCAGATTCTGTTCATTCTAGTTTCTTGAGTGTTTGATAGGAGCGTCCTTAATAAAGCTTCTGATCAGCCTTGTTCTGCTTCTGCTTTCCTCAGAGATTCTGAACTTTATTTTCATCAAGCTTCTTTTAAATAGAAACTTGTTTTCAGATGGTCAATAATTCCTTAGCTTAAACATAAACTGTTGGGAGTTTATGTGCCAGAGAGAATTGGTTGACATCTCATAACATCTTTTGAATTTGTTTCTTTGAACAGATGCAGAGCTTGTTCAGACACAAGTATCATCAAACATGTGTGTAACACATGACGTAGTTTGAATGAAAACCTTGTTCTTGCAATGCTAATCTAATTTGTTTTAGAGTTAGTCCATTAAAGGATTGACAGCATGTCTGCTTCTGAAAAGAATGTCTACTGATTTCTTCATTTAAAAAAACATCAGTGACTCAAATCCTTTTTGGTTTTGAGTAGATGACTTCTGTCTTTGCATCTAGTCAAGCATCTGATAAATCACTAGATTTCCTCTTTCTGAAGATTCTTCAGTTTTCTGCAAAGCTTTTCAAGGAAACGGTATCCAATTCTTCGTTGAATCTTTTAACTGCATGATCAGTTAAGCTTCACTTCTAAGAATTTGAATTCTTCAGTTTTCTGGCTTCTTCTGCAGACTTCATTTTGATGTTCAAAATCATAGAATACCAATCTTTCTTCTTTACATGAAGAATTTCTTAATGAGCTTTAAATTAAGAAAGTCAATGGTGGACTAATTCATTTCTTGAAAACATCTCATAACTCATAAAGAATTAATCTTCAGCAAACAAGATTTCTTATTTCTGATGATTTGAGCAAATATGTTGCTTATCCAATCGTATCTCTAAGATAGGCATTCAACAGATACTACTTCTTATCTGATGATTCTATCTTGTCAGCTGATTCTTCAATCTTCTTCCAAGCTTCAATGTAGAAGATTTTGTTGTTGACAACTGTAAAACTTCAAGAATCAGTGACTTTCTCAGGTAATCTGGTTGATTATAAGTTAGTACTCAGTCATCTTCGGAACTCATACTGAATTTGTAAGTGGATTGAAATCTCACCTAGAGTATTTCTACACACCATATCTGGATCTTTTTCTGTCACTGTTAATGTTTGATATCCATCAATAACAGAACCGGAGCTCTGATACCAATTGAAGGTGTGAGAAAGACACAAGAAAGGGGGGGTTTGAATTGTTTTCTAACTATTAAAGTCTTTTCGCCTCTTATCGTTAATGTGCTAAGAGAATATCAGAGTTACGTTGAGAGACTCTGACTTGCGATGCGTCATTCAGATTGTGCGATGCATGAAGCATAAGCAACAAGGAGAATCTGAATTAGCGATGCATGAATCAGACTTGAAATGCAGAAGCTTATCAGAGTTGAGTTGCAAGGTTCTGACTTGCTATGTAGGGTTCTGATAACCGATACAGAAACATAAACAATAAATCAAAGCATAAGCAAGAGTAAAGAACACACGATATATCCTAGTTCCCTTGAGAAATTCTCAAGTTAGTCCTGTCCATCCTTCCAAGGTGATTTTGCCTTGATCACAAGGACTTAATCCACTATAATCAAAACAGATTACAGATGCACGGGCTAACGTCGGTGACTAACAACCTGCACAACTGTAACTGTGACTAACCCACAATGAACTGTTTAGTGATCCAAGTTAATGGATATAACGAACATTGACCTAATAGAATCCAATCTCGCAAGATCTCCTATCAGGATTTTCACAGCTAAACGTTCAGTGATCCGAGGTAACGAATATAACGTTTACTGACCATTCTTCCAGGATTTTCAATGAGTTCCATCAGTGATTTCACAAGAGTCTGACTCACAATTGGTCCTCTTTGAGATATGACTATCATTGACCATATTTTAGGATTTCCACAATGACACCCAACCATTGTCTTCTCAAGTCTCCGATCACACTAATCACTTGAGGAATCCTAATTCACATAGAATTAGTTGTTCTGGAGATTACATTAATTGCTTCTAAATAAGCTGATAAACTCCTAAGTTTAAGTACATATGAACACAAGAGTGTTCTAGCAAGATATGAGCAACAGCTCCTTGCTATCTTCAGATTCTACACAGATGTATGTTGATTTGACAGTTTATGGCATCTTGTAGATCTTCTTCATCTTCTTCATTGAGCAAGCTTCGAGCAACAACTCCTTGCATCAGATCTTCAATATAGCTTAGATGATGAAGTGGTTGATGACTTGATTGTTTTCTACAATGTCTTGGTTCATCAACTTTTGTACTTTCTGATTGTTGTTGTGTTGATAGATGATTCTTTATGTTTCAACAACAATGGTCGTGTTTCAGCAACAGCTGTGTTTGACGATGGTGATCTTGATCGTGTAAACCGACTTTAACACGCACGATCCACGACACACTCAGAAGCATTTTCTTCTTTCCTTTATATAGCCAAGTGAAAAATAGAGTCGTTAAGGAGCTGTTGGCTATTTGAAAAGATTCGTTATGTAATGATGAAAGTTGTACTTCCATATCTTCTTTTTACTGTAGAAGTGATGGGATAGATCTTTTTAGTACTGTGTACATTCATTGCTAACGGTAACATTTGTCTTCAAATTTTCAGAGGCTTCTGATGGTATTTAGTTGAAGCACGAGTAGAAACTTTAGTTGGGTGTTCAGAATCTTAAGTCTTCAGTCTTCAGTACTTGCTTATTCCGAGTCTTGTCTTCAGAACTTCAGCACTTGTCGTGAAACCCTTTATCTTCATAGCTTCAAGTCTTTAGAGTGTATTCCTTCAAGAGTTCAAGATCAGAAATTTCTCCTCTGATGTTGTGGGAAGACAACTTGAACAAGAGTGATTTTATTTTAGAGAAAGAGATTGTAGAAGAAGGAATTTAAAATATGAGATAGTTAAAGAATGACTCTTCTTTGAATAGAGGAAATGATATGAGAAGAACTTAGGATCAATAGCTTTTTAATGAGCTGGAACAAGCAAGGTTCATCATTTTCGAGACTAGTTATGAGTGGCAGTGTATAGATAATAGATATAGTCTGCTTCAAAATGAAAAGACATGTGATAGACTCTATAGAATGGCTGTCAGAACAGATCACAAATAAGAATACGAGTCCATGTATACTTATGAACCGTAAGGGAGTGGCTGACACAGAGTAATCATAAATACTTATTAACTCTCATTATTCGTCTAATCATGAATGAATGCTCGTGAGAATCTTACTCTATTTTACGAAACCTAATGTGTCAGTGATTATGACAAGATTTATAATTTATAAATGTTGTGACTATTCAATATTCAGAAAATAGGGATGGTCATGGTTAAAGAAAATCATACCTTAGAGATTTTGAAATCTTTTTACAGTGTTTCTATATTTAAGTGCTTTCCGTTCTGATTCTGTCTTGAGTTTAGGCTTCTGACTTTCCTCAGATTCTGTTCATTCTAGTTTCTTGAGTGTTTGATAGGAGCGTCCTTAATAAAGCTTCTGATCAGCCTTGTTCTGCTTCTGCTTTCCTCAGAGATTCTGATCTTTATTTTCATCAAGCTTCTTTTAAATAGAAACTTGTTTTCAGATGGTCAATAATTCCTTAGCTTAAACATAAACTGTTGGGAGTTTATGTGCCAGAGAGAATTGGTTGACATCTCATAACATCTTCTGAATTTGTTTCTTTGAACAGATGCAGAGCTTGTTCAGACACAAGTATCATCAAACATGTGTGTAACACATGACGTAGTTTGAATGACAACCTTGTTCTTGCAATGCTAATCTAATTTGTTTTAGAGTTAGTCCATTAAAGGATTGACAGCATGTCTGCTTCTGAAAAGAATGTCTACTGATTTCTTCATTTAAAAAAACATCAGTGACTCAAATCCTTTTTGGTTTTGAGTAGATGACTTCTGTCTTTGCATCTAGTCAAGCATCTGATAAATCACTAGATTTCCTCTTTCTGAAGATTCTTCAGTTTTCTGCAAAGCTTTTCAAGGAAACGGTATCCAATTCTTCGTTGAATCTTTTAACTGCATGATCAGTTAAGCTTCACTTCTAAGAATTTGAATTCTTCAGTTTTCTGGCTTCTTCTGCAGACTTCATTTTGATGTTCAAAATCATAGAATACCAATCTTTCTTCTTTACATGAAGAATTTCTTAATGAGCTTTAAATTAAGAAAGTCAATGGTGGACTAATTCATTTCTTGAAAACATCTCATAACTCATAAAGAATTAATCTTCAGCAAACAAGATTTCTTATTTCTGATGATTTGAGCAAATATGTTGCTTATCCAATCGTATCTCTAAGATAGGCATTCAACAGATACTACTTCTTATCTGATGATTCTATCTTGTCAGCTGATTCTTCAATCTTCTTCCAAGCTTCAATGTAGAAGATTTTGTTGTTGACAACTGTAAAACTTCAAGAATCAGTGACTTTCTCAGGTAATCTGGTTGATTATAAGTTAGTACTCAGTCATCTTCGGAACTCATACTGAATTTGTAAGTGGATTGAAATCTCACCTAGAGTATTTCTACACACCATATCTGGATCTTTTTCTGTCACTGTTAATGTTTGATATCCATCAATAACAGAACCGGAGCTCTGATACCAATTGAAGGTGTGAGAAAGACACAAGAAAGGGGGGGTTTGAATTGTTTTCTAACTATTAAAGTCTTTTCGCCTCTTATCGTTAATGTGCTAAGAGAATATCAGAGTTACGTTGAGAGACTCTGACTTGCGATGCGTCATTCAGATTGTGCGATGCATGAAGCATAAGCAACAAGGAGAATCTGAATTAGCGATGCATGAATCAGACTTGAAATGCAGAAGCTTATCAGAGTTGAGTTGCAAGGTTCTGACTTGCTATGTAGGGTTCTGATAACCGATACAGAAACATAAACAATAAATCAAAGCATAAGCAAGAGTAAAGAACACACGATATATCCTAGTTCCCTTGAGAAATTCTCAAGTTAGTCCTGTCCATCCTTCCAAGGTGATTTTGCCTTGATCACAAGGACTTAATCCACTATAATCAAAACAGATTACAGATGCACGGGCTAACGTCGGTGACTAACAACCTGCACAACTGTAACTGTGACTAACCCACAATGAACTGTTTAGTGATCCAAGTTAATGGATATAACGAACATTGACCTAATAGAATCCAATCTCGCAAGATCTCCTATAAGGATTTTCACAGCTAAACGTTCAGTGATCCGAGGTAACGAATATAACGTTTACTGACCATTCTTCCAGGATTTTCAATGAGTTCCATCAGTGATTTCACAAGAGTCTGACTCACAATTGGTCCTCTTTGAGATATGACTATCATTGACCATATTTTAGGATTTCCACAATGACACCCAACCATTGTCTTCTCAAGTCTCCGATCACACTGATCACTTGAGGAATCCTAATTCACATAGAATTAGTTGTTCTGGAGATTACATTAATTGCTTCTAAATAAGCTGATAAACTCCTAAGTTTAAGTACATATGAACACAAGAGTGTTCTAGCAAGATATGAGCAACAGCTCCTTGCTATCTTCAGATTCTACACAGATGTATGTTGATTTGACAGTTTATGGCATCTTGTAGATCTTCTTCATCTTCTTCATTGAGCAAGCTTCGAGCAACAACTCCTTGCATCAGATCTTCAATATAGCTTAGATGATGAAGTGGTTGATGACTTGATTGTTTTCTACAATGTCTTGGTTCATCAACTTTTGTACTTTCTGATTGTTGTTGTGTTGATAGATGATTCTTTATGTTTCAACAACAATGGTCGTGTTTCAGCAACAGCTGTGTTTGACGATGGTGATCTTGATCGTGTAAACCGACTTTAACACGCACGATCCACGACACACTCAGAAGCATTTTCTTCTTTCCTTTATATAGCCAAGTGAAAAATAGAGTCGTTAAGGAGCTGTTGGCTATTTGAAAAGATTCGTTATGTAATGATGAAAGTTGTACTTCCATATCTTCTTTTTACTGTAGAAGTGATGGGATAGATCTTTTTAGTACTGTGTACATTCATTGCTAACGGTAACATTTGTCTTCAAATTTTCAGAGGCTTCTGATGGTATTTAGTTGAAGCACGAGTAGAAACTTTAGTTGGGTGTTCAGAATCTTAAGTCTTCAGTCTTCAGTACTTGCTTATTCCGAGTCTTGTCTTCAGAACTTCAGCACTTGTCGTGAAACCCTTTATCTTCATAGCTTCAAGTCTTTAGAGTGTATTCCTTCAAGAGTTCAAGATCAGAAATTTCTCCTCTGATGTTGTGGGAAGACAACTTGAACAAGAGTGATTTTATTTTAGAGAAAGAGATTGTAGAAGAAGGAATTTAAAATATGAGATAGTTAAAGAATGACTCTTCTTTGAATAGAGGAAATGATATGAGAAGAACTTAGGATCAATAGCTTTTTAATGAGCTGGAACAAGCAAGGTTCATCATTTTCGAGACTAGTTATGAGTGGCAGTGTATAGATAATAGATATAGTCTGCTTCAAAATGAAAAGACATGTGATAGACTCTATAGAATGGCTGTCAGAACAGATCACAAATAAGAATACGAGTCCATGTATACTTATGAACCGTAAGGGAGTGGCTGACACAGAGTAATCATAAATACTTATTAACTCTCATTATTCGTCTAATCATGAATGAATGCTCGTGAGAATATTACTCTATTTTACGAAACCTAATGTGTCAGTGATTATGACAAGATTTATAATTTATAAATGTTGTGACTATTCAATATTCAGAAAATAGGGATGGTCATGGTTAAAGAAAATCATACCTTAGAGATTTTGAAATCTTTTTACAGTGTTTCTATATTTAAGTGCTTTCCGTTCTGATTCTGTCTTGAGTTTAGGCTTCTGACTTTCCTCAGATTCTGTTCATTCTAGTTTCTTGAGTGTTTGATAGGAGCGTCCTTAATAAAGCTTCTGATCAGTCTTGTTCTGCTTCTGCTTTCCTCAGAGATTCTGATCTTTATTTTCATCAAGCTTCTTTTAAATAGAAACTTGTTTTCAGATGGTCAATAATTCCTTAGCTTAAACATAAACTGTTGGGAGTTTATGTGCCAGAGAGAATTGGTTGACATCTCATAACATCTTCTGAATTTGTTTCTTTGAACAGATGCAGAGCTTGTTCAGACACAAGTATCATCAAACATGTGTGTAACACATGACGTAGTTTGAATGACAACCTTGTTCTTGCAATGCTAATCTAATTTGTTTTAGAGTTAGTCCATTAAAGGATTGACAGCATGTCTGCTTCTGAAAAGAATGTCTACTGATTTCTTCATTTAAAAAAACATCAGTGACTCAAATCCTTTTTGGTTTTGAGTAGATGACTTCTGTCTTTGCATCTAGTCAAGCATCTGATAAATCACTAGATTTCCTCTTTCTGAAGATTCTTCAATTTTCTGCAAAGCTTTTCAAGGAAACGGTATCCAATTCTTCGTTGAATCTTTTAACTGCATGATCAGTTAAGCTTCACTTCTAAGAATTTGAATTCTTCAGTTTTCTGGCTTCTTCTGCAGACTTCATTTTGATGTTCAAAATCATAGAATACCAATCTTTCTTCTTTACATGAAGAATTTCTTAATGAGCTTTAAATTAAGAAAGTCAATGGTGGACTAATTCATTTCTTGAAAACATCTCATAACTCATAAAGAATTAATCTTCAGCAAACAAGATTTCTTATTTCTGATGATTTGAGCAAATATGTTGCTTATCCAATCGTATCTCTAAGATAGGCATTCAACAGATACTACTTCTTATCTGATGATTCTATCTTGTCAGCTGATTCTTCAATCTTCTTCCAAGCTTCAATGTAGAAGATTTTGTTGTTGACAACTGTAAAACTTCAAGAATCAGTGACTTTCTCAGGTAATCTGGTTGATTATAAGTTAGTACTCAATCATCTTCGGAACTGATACTGAATTTGTAAGTGGATTGAAATCTCACCTAGAGTATTTCTACACACCATATCTGGATCTTTTTCTGACACTGTTAAGTGTTTGATATCCATCAATAACAGAACCGGAGCTCTGATACCAATTGAAGGTGTGAGAAAGACACAAGAAAGGGGGGGTTTGAATTGTTTTCTAACTATTAAAGTCTTTTCGCCTCTTATCGTTAATGTGCTAAGAGAATATCAGAGTTACGTTGAGAGACTCTGACTTGCGATGCGTCATTCAGATTGTGCGATGCATGAAGCATAAGCAACAAGGAGAATCTGAATTAGTGATGCATGAATCAGACTTGAAATGCAGAAGCTTATCAGAGTTGAGTTGCAAGGTTCTGACTTGCTATGCAGGGTTCTGATAACCGATACAGAAACATAAACAATAAATCAAAGCATAAGCAAGAGTAAAGAACACACGATATATCCTAGTTCCCTTGAGAAATTCTCAAGTTAGTCCTGTCCATCCTTCCAAGGTGATTTTTCCTTGATCACAAGGACTTAATCCACTATAATCAAAACAGATTACAGATGCACGGGCTAACGTCGGTGACTAACAACCTGCACAACTGTAACTGTGACTAACCCACAATGAGCTGTTTAGTGATCCAAGTTAATGGATATAACGAACATTGACCTAATAGAATCCAATCTCGCAAGATCTCCTATCAGGATTTTCACAGCTAAACGTTCAGTGATCCGAGTTAACGAATATAACATTTACTGACTATTCTTCCAGGATTTTCAATGAGTTCCATCAGTGATTTCAAAAGAGTCTGGCTCACAATTGGTCCTCTTTGAGATATGACTATCATTGACCATATTTTAGGATTTCCACAATGACACCCAACCATTGTCTTCTCAAGTCTCCGATCACACTGATCACTTGAGGAATCCTAATTCACATAGAATTAGTTGTTCTGGAGATTACATTAATTGCTTCTAAATAAGCTGATAAACTCCTAAGTTTAAGTACATATGAACACAAGAGTGTTCTAGCAAGATATGAGCAACAGCTCCTTGCTATCTTCAGATTCTACACAGATGTATGTTGATTTGACAGTTTATGGCATCTTGTAGATCTTCTTCATCTTCTTCATTGAGCAAGCTTCGAGCAACAACTCCTTGCATCAGATCTTCAATATAGCTTAGATGATGAAGTGGTTGATGACTTGATTGTTTTCTACAATGTCTTGGTTCATCAACTTTTGTACTTTCTGATTGTTGTTGTGTTGATGGATGATTCTTTATGTTTCAACAACAATGGTCGTGTTTCAGCAACAGCGGTGTTTGACGATGGTGATCTTGATCGTGTAAACCAAATTTAACACGCATGATCCACGACACACTCAGAAGCATTTTCTTCTTTCCTTTATATAGCCAAGTGAAAAATAGAGTCGTTAAGGAGCTGTTGGCTATTTGAAAAGATTCGTTATGTAATGATGAAAGTTGTACTTCCATATCTTCTTTTTACTGTAGAAGTGATGGGATAGATCTTTTTAGTACTGTGTACATTCATTGCTAACGGTAACATTTGTCTTCAAATTTTTAGAGGCTTCTGATGGTATTTAGTTGAAGCACGAGTAGAAACTTTAGTTGGGTGTTCAGAATCTTAAGTCTTCAGTCTTCAGTACTTGCTTATTCCGAGTCTTGTCTTCAGAACTTCAGCACTTGTCGTGAAACCCTTTATCTTCATAGCTTCAAGTCTTTAGAGTGTATTCCTTCAAGAGTTCAAGATCAGAAATTTCTCCTCTGATGTTGTGGGAAGACAACTTGAACAAGAGTGATTTTATTTTAGAGAAAGAGATTGTAGAAGAAGGAATTTAAAATATGAGATAGTTAAAGAATGACTCTTCTTTGAATAGAGGAAATGATATGAGAAGAACTTAGGATCAATAGCTTTTTAATGAGCTGGAACAAGCAAGGTTCATCATTTTCGAGACTAGTTATGAGTGGCAGTGTATAGATAATAGATATAGTCTGCTTCAAAATGAAAAGACATGTGATAGACTCTATAGAATGGCTGTCAGAACAGATCACAAATAAGAATACGAGTCCATGTATACTTATGAACCGTAAGGGAGTGGCTGACACAGAGTAATCATAAATACTTATTAACTCTCATTATTCGTCTAATCATGAATGAATGCTCGTGAGAATCTTACTCTATTTTACGAAACCTAATGTGTCAGTGATTATGACAAGATTTATAATTTATAAATGTTGTGACTATTCAATATTCAGAAAATAGGGATGGTCATGGTTAAAGAAAATCATACCTTAGAGATTCTGAAATCTTTTTACAGTGTTTCTATATTTAAGTGCTTTCCGTTCTGATTCTGTCTTGAGTTTAGGCTTCTGACTTTCCTCAGATTCTCTTCATTCTAGTTTCTTGAGTGTTTGATAGGAGCGTCCTTAATAAAGCTTCTGATCAGCCTTGTTCTGCTTCTGCTTTCCTCAGAGATTCTGATCTTTATTTTCATCAAGCTTCTTTTAAATAGAAACTTGTTTTCAGATGGTCAATAATTCCTTAGCTTAAACATAAACTGTTGGGAGTTTATGTGCCAGAGAGAATTGGTTGACATCTCATAACATCTTCTGAATTTGTTTCTTTGAACAGATGCAGAGCTTGTTCAGACACAAGTATCATCAAACATGTGTGTAACACATGACGTAGTTTGAATGACAACCTTGTTCTTGCAATGCTAATCTAATTTGTTTTAGAGTTAGTCCATTAAAGGATTGACAGCATGTCTGCTTCTGAAAAGAATGTCTACTGATTTCTTCATTTAAAAAAACATCAGTGACTCAAATCCTTTTTGGTTTTGAGTAGATGACTTCTGTCTTTGCATCTAGTCAAGCATCTGATAAATCACTAGATTTCCTCTTTCTGAAGATTCTTCAGTTTTCTGCAAAGCTTTTCAAGGAAACGGTATCCAATTCTTCGTTGAATCTTTTAACTGCATGATCAGTTAAGCGTCACTTCTAAGAATTTGAATTCTTCAAGTTTCTGGCTTCTTCTGCAGACTTCATTTTGATGTTCAAAATCATAGAATACCAATCTTTCTTCTTTACATGAATAATTTCTTAATGAGCTTTAAATTAAGAAAGTCAATGGTGGACTAATTCATTTCTTGAAAACATCTCATAACTCATAAAGAATTAATCTTCAGCAAACAAGATTTCTTATTTCTGATGATTTGAGCAAATATGTTGCTTATCCAATCGTATCTCTAAGATAGGCATTCAACAGATACTACTTCTTATCTGATGATTCTATCTTGTCAGCTGATTCTTCAATCTTCTTCCAAGCTTCAATGTAGAAGATTTTGTTGTTGACAACTGTAAAACTTCAAGAATCAGTGACTTTCTCAGGTAATCTGGTTGATTATAAGTTAGTACTCAGTCATCTTCGGAACTCATACTGAATTTGTAAGTGGATTGAAATCTCACCTAGAGTATTTCTACACACCATATCTGGATCTTTTTCTGACACTGTTAATGTTTGATATCCATCAATAACAGAACCGGAGCTCTGATACCAATTGAAGGTGTGAGAAAGACACAAGAAAGGGGGGGTTTGAATTATTTTCTAACTATTAAAGTCTTTTCGCCTCTTATCGTTAATGTGCTAAGAGAATATCAGAGTTACGTTGAGAGACTCTGACTTGCGATGCGTCATTCAGATTGTGCGATGCATGAAGCATAAGCAACAAGGAGAATCTGAATTAGCGATGCATGAATCAGACTTGAAATGCAGAAGCTTATCAGAGTTGAGTTGCAAGGTTCTGACTTGCTATGCAGGGTTCTGATAACCGATACAGAAACATAAACAATAAATCAAAGCATAAGCAAGAGTAAAGAACACACGATATATCCTAGTTCCCTTGAGAAATTCTCAAGTTAGTCCTGTCCATCCTTCCAAGGTGATTTTTCCTTGATCACAAGGACTTAATCCACTATAATCAAAACAGATTACAGATGCACGGGCTAACGTCGGTGACTAACAACCTGCACAACTGTAACTGTGACTAACCCACAATGAACTGTTTAGTGATCCAAGTTAATGGATATAACGAACATTGACCTAATAGAATCCAATCTCGCAAGATCTCCCATCAGGATTTTCACAGCTAAACGTTCAGTGATCCGAGGTAACGAATATAACGTTTACTGACCATTCTTCCAGGATTTTCAATGAGTTCCATCAGTGATTTCACAAGAGTCTGACTCACAATTGGTCCTCTTTGAGATATGACTATCATTGACCATATTTTAGGATTTCCACAATGACACCCAACCATTGTCTTCTCAAGTCTCCGATCACACTGATCACTTGAGGAATCCTAATTCACATAGAATTAGTTGTTCTGGAGATTACATTAATTGCTTCTAAATAAGCTGATAAACTCCTAAGTTTAAGTACATATGAACACAAGAGTGTTCTAGCAAGATATGAGCAACAGCTCCTTGCTATCTTCAGATTCTACACAGATGTATGTTGATTTGACAGTTTATGGCATCTTGTAGATCTTCTTCATCTTCTTCATTGAGCAAGCTTCGAGCAACAACTCCTTGCATCAGATCTTCAATATAGCTTAGATGATGAAGTGGTTGATGACTTGATTGTTTTCTACAATGTCTTGGTTCATCAACTTTTGTACTTTCTGATTGTTGTTGTGTTGATAGATGATTCTTTATGTTTCAACAACAATGGTCGTGTTTCAGCAACAGCTGTGTTTGACGATGGTGATCTTGATCGTGTAAACCGACTTTAACACGCACGATCCACGACACACTCAGAAGCATTTTCTTCTTTCCTTTATATAGCCAAGTGAAAAATAGAGTCGTTAAGGAGATGTTGGCTATTTGAAAAGATTCGTTATGTAATGATGAAAGTTGTACTTCCATATCTTCTTTTTACTGTAGAAGTGATGGGATAGATCTTTTTAGTACTGTGTACATTCATTGCTAACGGTAACATTTGTCTTCAAATTTTTAGAGGCTTCTGATGGTATTTAGTTGAAGCACGAGTAGAAACTTTAGTTGGGTGTTCAGAATCTTAAGTCTTCAGTCTTCAGTACTTGCTTATTCCGAGTCTTGTCTTCAGAACTTCAGCACTTGTCGTGAAACCCTTTATCTTCATAGCTTCAAGTCTTTAGAGTGTATTCCTTCAAGAGTTCAAGATCAGAAATTTCTCCTCTGATGTTGTGGGAAGACAACTTGAACAAGAGTGATTTTATTTTAGAGAAAAAGATTGTAGAAGAAGGAATTTAAAATATGAGATAGTTAAAGAATGACTCTTCTTTGAATAGAGGAAATGATATGAGAAGAACTTAGGATCAATAGCTTTTTAATGAGCTGGAACAAGCAAGGTTCATCATTTTCGAGACTAGTTATGAGTGGCAGTGTATAGATAATAGATATAGTCTGCTTCAAAATGAAAAGACATGTGATAGACTCTATAGAATGGCTGTCAGAACAGATCACAAATAAGAATACGAGTCCATGTATACTTATGAACCGTAAGGGAGTGGCTGACACAGAGTAATCATAAATACTTATTAACTCTCATTATTCGTCTAATCATGAATGAATGCTCGTGAGAATCTTACTCTATTTTACGAAACCTAATGTGTCAGTGATTATGACAAGATTTATAATTTATAAATGTTGTGACTATTCAATATTCAGAAAATAGGGATGGTCATGGTTAAAGAAAATCATACCTTAGAGATTCTGAAATCTTTTTACAGTGTTTCTATATTTAAGTGCTTTCCGTTCTGATTCTGTCTTGAGTTTAGGCTTCTGACTTTCCTCAGATTCTCTTCATTCTAGTTTCTTGAGTGTTTGATAGGAGCGTCCTTAATAAAGCTTCTGATCAGCCTTGTTCTGCTTCTGCTTTCCTCAGAGATTCTGATCTTTATTTTCATCAAGCTTCTTTTAAATAGAAACTTGTTTTCAGATGGTCAATAATTCCTTAGCTTAAACATAAACTGTTGGGAGTTTATGTGCCAGAGAGAATTGGTTGACATCTCATAACATCTTCTGAATTTGTTTCTTTGAACAGATGCAGAGCTTGTTCAGACACAAGTATCATCAAACATGTGTGTAACACATGACGTAGTTTGAATGACAACCTTGTTCTTGCAATGCTAATCTAATTTGTTTTAGAGTTAGTCCATTAAAGGATTGACAGCATGTCTGCTTCTGAAAAGAATGTCTACTGATTTCTTCATTTAAAAAAACATCAGTGACTCAAATCCTTTTTGGTTTTGAGTAGATGACTTCTGTCTTTGCATCTAGTCAAGCATCTGATAAATCACTAGATTTCCTCTTTCTGAAGATTCTTCAGTTTTCTGTAAAGCTTTTCAAGGAAACGGTATCCAATTCTTCGTTGAATCTTTTAACTGCATGATCAGTTAAGCTTCACTTCTAAGAATTTGAATTCTTCAGTTTTCTGGCTTCTTCTGCAGACTTCATTTTGATGTTCAAAATCATAGAATACCAATCTTTCTTCTTTACATGAAGAATTTCTTAATGAGCTTTAAATTAAGAAAGTCAATGGTGGACTAATTCATTTCTTGAAAACATCTCATAACTCATAAAGAATTAATCTTCAGCAAACAAGATTTCTTATTTCTGATGATTTGAGCAAATATGTTGCTTATCCAATCGTATCTCTAAGATAGGCATTCAACAGATACTACTTCTTATCTGATGATTCTATCTTGTCAGCTGATTCTTCAATCTTCTTCCAAGCTTCAATGTAGAAGATTTTGTTGTTGACAACTGTAAAACTTCAAGAATCAGTGACTTTCTCAGGTAATCTGGTTGATTATAAGTTAGTACTCAGTCATCTTCGGAACTCATACTGAATTTGTAAGTGGATTGAAATCTCACCTAGAGTATTTCTACACACCATATCTGGATCTTTTTCTGTACTGTTAATGTTTGATATCCATCAATAACAGAACCGGAGCTCTGATACCAATTGAAGGTGTGAGAAAGACACAAGAAAGGGGGGGTTTGAATTGTTTTCTAACTATTAAAGTCTTTTCGCCTCTTATCGTTAATGTGCTAAGAGAATATCAGAGTTACGTTGAGAGACTCTGACTTGCGATGCGTCATTCAGATTGTGCGATGCATGAAGCATAAGCAACAAGGAGAATCTGAATTAGCGATGCATGAATCAGACTTGAAATGCAGAAGCTTATCAGAGTTGAGTTGCAAGGTTCTGACTTGCTATGCAGGGTTCTGATAACCGATACAGAAACATAAACAATAAATCAAAGCATAAGCAAGAGTAAAGAACACACGATATATCCTAGTTCCCTTGAGAAATTCTCAAGTTAGTCCTGTCCATCCTTCCAAGGTGATTTTGCCATGATCACAAGGACTTAATCCACTATAATCAAAACAGATTACAGATGCACGGGCTAACGTCGGTGACTAACAACCTGCACAACTGTAACTGTGACTAACCCACAATGAACTGTTTAGTGATCCAAGTTAATGGATATAACGAACATTGACCTAATAGAATCCAATCTCGCAAGATCTCCTATCAGGATTTTCACAGCTAAACGTTCAGTGATCCGAGTTAACGAATATAACGTTTACTAACCATTCTTCCAGGATTTTCAATGAGTTCCATCAGTGATCTCACAAGAGTCTGACTCACAATTGGTTCTCTTTGAGATATGACTATCATTGACCATATTTTAGGATTTCCACAATGACACCCAGTCATTGTCTTCTCAAGTCTCCGATTACACTGATCACTTGAGGAATCCTAATTCACATAGAATTAGTTGTTCTGGAGATTACATTAATTGCTTCTAAATAAGCTGATAAACTCCTAAGTTTAAGTACATATGAACACAAGAGTGTTCTAGCAAGATATGAGCAACAACTCCTTGCTATCTTCAGATTCTACACAGATGTATGTTGATTTGACAGTTGATGGCATCTTGTAGATCTTCTTCATCTTCTTCGTTGAGCAAGCTTCGAGCAACAACTCCTTGCATCAGATCTTCAATATAGCTTAGATGATGAAGTGGTTGATGACTTGATTATTTTCAACAATGTCTTAGTTCATCAACTTTTGTACTTTCTGATTGTTGTTGTGTTGATTGATGATTCTTTATGTTTCAACAACAATGGTCGTGTTTCAGCAACAGCTGTGTTTGAGGATGGTGATCTTGATCGTGTAAACCGACTTTAACACGCGCGATCCATGACACACTCAGAAGTATTTTCTTCTTTCCTTTATATAGCCAAGTGAAAAATAGAGTCGTTAAAGAGCCTCTGGCTATTTGAAAAGATTCGTTATGCAATGATGAAAGTTGTACTGCCATATCTTCTTTTTACTGTAGAAGTGATGGGATAGATCTTTTTAGTACTGTGTACAGTCATTACTAACGGTAACATTTGTCTTCAAATCTTCAGAGGCTTCTGATGGTATTTAGCTTAAGCATGAGTAGAGACTTTAGTTGGGTCTGCAGAATCTTAAGTCTTCAGTCTTAAGTACTTGCTCATTCCGAGTCTTGTCTTCAGAACTTCAGCACTTGTCTTGAAACCCTTTATCTTCATGGCTTCAAGTCTTCAGTGTCTACTGAACCTTGTTCACTCAGAACATGTCTTCAGAGTCTTCAACACTTGATCATTTGAATCTTAATCTTCAGAACACTTTAGTCTTCAGAGTCTTTCTGCACTTGGTCTTCAGAGCCTTCAACCTTCAGAACTTCAAGTCATTAGAGTCTTCAGCACTTAGTTCTTCAGAGTCTTTCTTCAGGAGCTTAGCTTATCTTCAGAGTCTGAAACACCTTCAGAACATAATCCAAAAGGGCATTGCAACAGTAATATCGGCATCCTTGGATCTTTCTGCTTGTTTCCAGATACAGATGCAAACTTGCTTCTTGCGACTTGTGTTACACATAGTAACTTGCATGTAATCTTTTACGCACATTTTCGCACATGTTTGTTTAATCTAATATCTTCAATAATTATGATCTGCACAGAAATAAACATTAAAACATAAAATAGTTCTTTCACAAATACTAATTTTTATCATCAAAACATAAAGATGACTTGCAGAGACAACTCTTGTTCTTACAAATAACTCTTGGAAGAACAAATACCAGATCCTTAATTTAGAATGTACCAAGATTCAGGAACTGCTAAAGGAGAAGGATACTCTGATTGAGATGTTAGATCAACATGCCATAGAAATTCAGGAAGACCGAAGACATTTACTCACTCCTTTCACTTGGCAAAGAATCGACGACCCAACAACAGCTGAAGAGGCTCGATCAAAGAAAAGGAAAATATAGGAACCAACGTCTTAGCTCTCTTCAGAGAGAACTCAGGATCCATGAGCTTAGAAATTTTCCTTACAACACTTCGTAAAATACTGTACTTTTCTTTGTAATATACTGCAATCTTTCGAATTCAATAAAAGGGGTCTCCACCCCCCACTGTGTGATATTTACAATCTATTTGTTGAAGTTTCTTTTGAAAACAAAAACTAAAAAAATATATGTCATTGCATATCATCCATCATTCTCACATAACGCATTTGTTATCTTTGAGTCTCACGTGTGTGTGTCACAATCCTAGAGTCAAACTGTCTCATTCATACAATACTCAGGCCAATCGACAGAAGAAAATGGACGATCTCGAGGAAGAGAATAGAGAGATGAGAGAAGAAATCAACGCTCTAAAGGAAAGTTTGGAAAAACTTCACAGCAACCTACAAACCCTGGCAGCAGCTCAGGAGCAATAGCTTCAAAGGACTATGATCTCAGAGATTACATTTACACCCATATTGGAGACACATGACAATCATCCTCGGTACAACATGCCTAAAGGGCGCCCCTGGGGCATGCCTTTCAACTTCATATCTGAAGGATATATCCCCCCGGTCACTGAAGACCCAGAAGCCGTAGCAGGAACCGCTAGACCTGAAGGTTACAAACTTCGGGAAAGTGAAGATGCAAGGGTTACGACAGCAACTCCTGAAGGTTACAAACTTTAGGACACTGAAGCACCAAGAATCACTGTTGTAATGTCTATACCACAACCAATGGTACACACTGTCCCAGAAGGACAGATTCCACAAGAAATTTATGGTGGAAATGAATATATGTACGAAAGGATGAATGAGTTCTAGGAACAATTCTTGGAAATGCAGAAGGAACTGCATGCCATTCGCTGTCAAGACTTATTCGGAAAAGACGCCGCAGACCTCTGTTTCGTCCCTAATGTAAAGATACTGCACAAATTCAATGTGCCTGACTTTGAAAAATACAAAGGCAACTCTTGCCCTCAAAGTCATTTGGTGATGTACGCTCGAAAAATGTCTACTCAGACAGAAAATCAATAGCTACTGATCCATTACTTCCAAGACAGTTTAACCGGTGCCGCACTCAAATGGTACATGGCTTTAAACCGCCCCAAGATCAGTACTTTCAGAGATCTCGGGGCTGCCTTCATTTAGCAGTATAAGTACAACTTGGACATGGCACCGAATAGGGATCAACTCAGAGCAATGTCACAAAGGGATAAGGAAACTTTCAAATAATATGCTCAGAGATGGTGTGAAATTGCCGCTCAAATCTATCCCCCTATTGAGGAAAAGGAAATGACCAAGATTTTCTTGAAAACATTGAGCTCGTTTTATTACGACCGAATGGTTTCCAGTGCGCCTAGTGGCTTCATTGAAATGGTAAACATGGGAGTACAACTTGAAGAAGCAGTCCGAGAAGGACAATTAGTCAAAGATGCAGAGCCATCTAGCAGTACCAAGAGATACGGTGGTGCTTTCCAAAAGAAAAACGAGCAGGATATCAATAATATCTCTCTAGGAAAGCAAAGGCGAAGGTATCAACTGGTAGCAGCAATAACTCCCGCTATTAACCCAGTACCAGCTCTGACTTATCAACCTCAGGTTGCTCAGATCCAACCAAATTAACAACAGTATCAGCAAAGGCCGCAATAGTCTCTTCAGCAGGCTTGCCCGCAGTACAATAATAACAATGGTACTAAACAACCATCAGGGTTCGACCCTATACCGATGTTATATGCAGAGTTATTTCCGCTTCTACTGGCCAAGGGGCACGTTTAAACCAGGACTCCTCTTATAGTACCAGAAAATCCACCTTTTTGGTTCAAAGCAGATCAGACTTATCCTTACCATCAAGGAGGAACAGGACATACCATTGAGAATTGTCTCAGCTTCAAGTCTGATGTACAGAAGCTTGTCAGGAACGGGGTTTTATCTTTTAAAGATACAAATCCAAATGTTCAAACGAACCTGTTGCCGCAACACGAAAAGATTGCAGTGAACTTGATAGAAGGAGAACCTGTCAACAGTTATCAAATTCACAATGTATGCTTACTGGGAACCAACCTGGTAAAGATGCATTGGAAACAGAGCGGGTACAGCCATGTGCCATCTCACAACTATCATCAGTGTGATATCTACTTCAAGGACAATCAAGGATGTACCACAGTACAAGCAGCTCTGCAAGAACAAATGGATTTGGGATGGATTCAGGATCACAAGATTCGTGAAGTAAACATGGCCCATGCACATCCCAACATTGTTCAGAACCACGACATCCGTGCAATGAACGTCCATTTAATGGCGATGTATTCGAGACAAAGTCAGCATTATAATCTGCCACGACACGATTACAGCGCTTGTCCAATCTGCTCAACAGACAATCATGGATGCTCTTTTATACAAGAGGCCCTCCAATGTCAAATGGATCTTAGATGGATCCAAGACTACCGTGAAAAAAATGAGCATCAAGTCAATATGGTTCAAATCTTTGACATCCGCTTAATGAATACCATTCTAGTGGAATTACATGCTAAACAGGTCAGACTCGGGTTTCTGGCTTCACATGATTATCTAGACTGTAAAGAATGCTACGAAGACGACCAAGGGTGTGCGCTTGTGTAAAGGACTCTTCAACATCTGTTGGACCACTGGTGGCTTCCGATTTACCTGGATGAAGACACACAACAGATTAACTTGACTGATGGGAATCCTGGTAGACATCAAAGTCGTGATATCCGCTCAATAGAAACAGATCTAGTAAAGATGCACTACATACAAAGCGGGTACGGTTGGGTACCACCTCACAATTATGAGCATTGTAGAGTATGCTCAGAAAATAATCAAGGATGCTATCTAGTACGAACAGCCCTCCAGAATCAGTTGGACCTGAAGGAAATTCGACCATGTTCAAGTTCTGGGCCGATCAACGTGATACAAGATTACCTCCCTGGTCAGAACAAAAACGTTGTCGTAATCTACGATCATGGAATAACCAAGGACGTTTGCGCCATAATTCCTCTACTCAGTGAATCAAAGATCCCTCTTGATGGTAGAAAAGTTCCCAACCAGGAACTGATTGAGGTTGCCCATGACGGTCAGAAAAACCAAAAAGCTCCTGTGGTAACCTACTTGCCAGGTCCAATACCATACAAATCAGAAAAAGCTATCCCTTACAAGTATGGTGCAACGACCATAGAAAATGGAAAAGAAACTCCATTACCCTCCGTTGTGAATGTTGCCGATATTAGTCGAGTTACCCTGAGCGGTTGGATCTTCAACAGAGGATTTGGAGAACCTACCAAAGAAAAGGAACCTCAAACAGAAGTTCCTAACCAACAAGTTGGTCAATCCAGTAATCCAGAACCTGTAAAGAACAACGATGAGATGTTGAAGCTCATCCAAAAAAGTAAGTACAATATTGTGGATCAATTATTGCAAACTCCATCTCGAATCTCTGTTTTATCTCTCCTGTTTAGTTCAGAAGCCCACAGGGAAGCTCTACAGAGGGTTTTAGAACAAGTCTTTGTAGAACAAGAAGTGACAGTAGGATAATTTGACAACCTCATTTCCAACATCACTACCTGCAACAACTTGGGATTCAGTGATGAAGAAGTGCCGGAAGAAGGCAAGAACCATAATATGGCACTCAACATTACAGTAAACTGCCAAAACGATGCTTTAGCCAGCGTACTGGTGGACACGGGATCATCTTTGAATGTTATTCCAAAATCAACTCTGGTGCGAATGTCATTTCAAGGAGCTCCGATGAGAGGCAGTGAGATTATTATCAAAGCCTTTGATGGATCTAGAAAAATAGTTATCGACAAAGTTGATATTCCCATAACCATCGGTCCTCACACTTTCCAAGTCACTTTCCAGGTCATGGACATCCGGGCAGCATACATCTGTTTATTAGGAACACCTTGGATGCACGAAGCTGGGGCAGTCACTTCGACTCTTCACCAGAAACTGAAGTTCGTCAAGAATGACAAAGTAGTCACAGTATGTGGAGAGCAAGCCTTAATAATGAGTAACTTATCATCATTATCCTGTGTAGAACCAGAAGAGGTTGTTGGAACTCAGTTTCAAGCACTCTCGGTGAGCAATGAGAATCAACCAGAAAGAGGGACGTCGTTTTCCTTATACAAAGACACTCTCAAAGTGATCGAGAGTAATGACGTAAAAGGATGGGGATAGATTATAACTCCTACGGATAACAAGACAAGAAAAGGTCTTGGTTTCTCTCCAACCTGTGCCCAGACTACAAAGAAGGACGAAAGATTTTGTCCCATTCAGGATTTCTTCCACAGTGGAGGCTTCCTTCACCCAGTACCTCAAGAAGTACACACCATCGACGGGAATGATTCCTTCGATATGGATGAAGAGTTGAAATCTTACCTTAACAATGAAGGTTATATGTCTCAGGCAGAGGCGCACATGCCATTTTGTTTTCCAAAGCAGAGCCCAAGATATATACCAAGATCAGACGTCCGGATGATCTATGGAGACTGTGATCCTGAAGGATGCCACGCTCCACCCAACTCATTAGAGGAAGACAATCTAATGAAAGGCAACTTTGACTGCGATTATTATGATCCCCTGGATGACTTGCCTATTTGGAAGCCATACATGAAAGACTTAGGGCAAAAGAGTCAGTCAGACAATGTCTATCAGCTGAATGATCTTGAAAGGAACACACCTGCTCCCATAGAGTCATGGAATCATTACCTAGCACACTCCGAGAGTGTCCAAAACAATGCTAATGAATTCGTGAGGATCACAGAACGAGAGTTCATTAACTACGTGATTCCTGAAATCAACGTCATTGAGGAAGATGACTCATCCATTCCCACAGAAACATGGGACACTTTGGGACAGCCAAGCGGCAAGTATAACTTCCTATTCAAATACACTGCTCCCGAAAGTTCTCGTATCAAGCTTGAGGACATCCAGCCAACAGGATGGGGAGATTCCCCTGAGAGTGAAAACACCATGGAAAATACAACAGAAGAGTTCATTTATGACAACTCTTCATGGGGCGAAGACTCCAATGATCTTACTCCGCTAGAAATCAACGTTATTTCTGAAGACAAACCAAGAAGGAAGGTACCATACTTTGTGATTCACAGAGGAGTTCGCCGCCATTGGGTTGCATTCGATGTCCTAAAAGTCGTCCATAAGTCGAAGTAATTACCATCTTTGTTTTGACCATTCACCTTGCCCGGGTGAAATTGATGTTTTTATAAGGGCTCACTTTTCTGTAAATGTCCATCTTCGCTTTACCCAAAGTGACAGAGTTTTATTTTATAGAGTTTTGTTTTATAGGGTTGTGTTTCACTTTTCGTTTTTCAGAAAATGGTAATCCCAAAATAACCCAAAATAAAAACAAGCATTTTTCAGAAAATACACTGCACACACTCTTGCATTCTCTCTGTCTCTTCTAAAAAATGAATCATAACGTCATGCAGATTGCTTATTTTAAACCCCATTGAAACATACGATCCAATGCTTTCTCCCAACTTTGAATTCCCGGTATTTGAAGCTGAAGAAGAAGAGGACGAAGAAATTCCAGAAGAGATCTCTCGACTACTCAGGCAAGAGGAAAGGTCTATTAAGCCTCACAAAGAGCCGTTGGAAATGGTCAATCTGGGTTCAGAGAAAGAAAAGAAAGAAGTTAAGATTGGAGCACTGCTCAGCTCAACTATCAGAGAAGACTTGATAAAACTTCTCAAAAAGTTCCCAGATGTATTTGCTTGGTTCTATCAGGGCATGCCAGGGTTGGATACCAACATCGTGGAACACCACTTACAGCTGAAATCAGAATGTCCGCCAGTAAAATAAAGACTGAGAAGGACTCATCCAAATATGGCCATCAAAATTAAGGAGGAAGTGCAGAAACAGATCGACGCAGGTTTCCTCGCCGCTTCAGAATATCCTCAATGGTTAGCTAACATAGTGTCAGTTTCGAAGAAAGAAGAAAAAGTCAAAATGTGTGTAGACTACAGGGATCTGAATAAATCAAGTCCAAAGGATGACTTCCCCCTACCACACATTGACATGCTGGTGGACACACAGCAAAATTCAAAGTCTTCTCCTTCATGGATGGATTCTTGGGCTATAATCAAATTAAAATGGCGCCGAAAGATATGGAGAAAACTTCATTCAACACCCCATGGGGCACCTTTCGTTACAAGGTAATGTCGTTCGGTTTGAAGAACGCAGGGGTAACACATCAAAGGGCCATGACAACTTTGTTTCACGACATGATGCACAAAGAGATTGAAGTGTACGTCGATGACATGATTGCCAAATCTAAAACAGAAGAAGAACATGTGACACGCCTGCCAAATCTATTCGAGCATATGAGAAAATACCGCTTGAATCCTAATAAATGCACATTCGGTGTCCGCTCCGGAAAACTTTTAGGATTCATCGCCAGCCAGAAAGGAATTGAGGTTGATCCTAACAAGGTCAAGGCCATTCAAGAAATGCCTTCACCAAAGACTGGAAAATAGGTAAGAGGATTTTTGGGACATCCAAATTACATCTCAAGATTCATATCCCTCATGACCGCGACATGCACGCCAATCTTCAAACTACTCAGAAAGAATCAAAGCTGTGTATGGACATAAGACTTCTAAAAAGCTTTCGACATCATCAAAGAATATCTGTTAAAGCCACCAATTCTGTCTCCTCCAGTGGAAGGAAGGCCACTGATCATCTACTTAACAGTCTTGGAAGACTCCATGGGTTGTGTACTTGGCCAGCAAGACGAGACAAAAAGAAAAGAGCCAGCTATTTATTAACTAACAAGAAGTTCACAGACTATGAAACTCGGTACACTATGCTCGAGAAAACTTGTTGCGCTCTGGCTTGGGCAGCCAAACGTCTTCGCCAGTACATGATTTGTCACACTACTAGGTTAATCTCCGAAATGGATCCGATCAAGTACGTCTTTGAAAATCCTGCTTCACGGGAAGGATTTCCCGTTGGAAGATGTTGTTATCAGAATATGACATTGAGTACCATGCTCAGAAAGCCGTCAAAGGAAGTATTTTAGTCGATCATTGGGCTCATCAACCAATTGACGATCAGGAATCAGTCGGATTTGACTTCCCAGACGAAGATGTCATGTACTTAAAAATGAAAGATTGCGATGAACCGCTACCCAGTGAAGGGCCAGAACCAAGTTCCCAATGGGGACTAATATTCGACAGAGCCGTCAATACTTATGGAAACGGAATTGGGGCAATCATCGTAACACCTCAGGGTACCCATATTCCTTTCACTGCCAGACTGACATTCAAATGCACAAACAACGAGGCCAAATACGAAGCTTGTATCATGGGTCTCGAAGAAGCAATTGACTTAAGGATAAAGAACTTGGATGTGTATGGAGACTCAGCCATGGTTATCAATTAGATCAAAGAAGAGTGGAATACATACTAATCAGGATTAATTTCTTACAAAGATTACGAGAGAAGGTTGTTACCATTCTTCAACGGAATCGAGTTTCATCACATCCCTCGTGAAAAAAATCACATGGCTGATGCACTAGCCACTCTCTCTTCTATGATTGCTGTAAGTCATTGGAATGACGTACCTAAGATCGACATAATGTGCCTTGAAAGGCCCGCTTACATCTTCATGATCGAAGCAGTCATCGATGACAAACCATGGTATCATGATATCAAGTGCTTCCTTCAAAAACAAGAGTACCCGCCTGGGGCATCCCGAAAAGACAGGAAGACTCTCAGAAGACTGGCTGGCAACTTCTTCCAGAATGGTGATACACTCTATAAGAGAAACTTTGACATGGTTTTGCTCAGATGTGTGGATAGACAAGAAGTAAACATGTTGATGAAAGAGAT
This sequence comes from Lathyrus tuberosus, assembly GCA_022829125.1. NCBI lineage: Eukaryota > Viridiplantae > Streptophyta > Magnoliopsida > Fabales > Fabaceae > Lathyrus > Lathyrus tuberosus. The sequence continues at coordinate 9,204,921 of JALAZF010000103.1, forward strand.
TCACGAAGGATCCTTTGGCACTCATGCCAATGAACATACAATGGCAAGAAAAATTCTGAGATCATGATATTATTAGCTGACAATGGAATCTGATTGCTACCAGTACATGTGGAGGTGTCACAAGTGTTAGATATACGCAGAAAAAATCCATGTACCATAAACACATCTCAAAGTTCTTTCTTCTTCATGGCATTTTTCTATATGGGGAATCGACATGATTGGCATGATTGAACCCAAAGCTTCAAACGGACATCGGTTCATCCTGGTAGCTATTGACTACTTCACTAAGTTGGTTGAAGTAGTATCATACACCAATGTAACCAGACAAGTGGTGGTCTGATTTATCAAGAATAATCTCACTTGCTGTTTTGGTGTTCCAAGCCAGGTCATTATCGATAATGGATCCAACTTGAACAACAAGATAATAAAGGAGTTGTGTGCTGATTTCGAGATCGAACACCATAACGCATCTCCCTACCGACCTAAAATGAATGGAGTGGTAGATGCGGCTAACTAGAACATCAAGAAGATCGTTCAGAAGATGGTTGTAACCTACAAAGACTGGCACGAGATGCTACCCTTTGCTCTTCACGGTTATCGCACATCTGTCTGCACTTCAACAGGGGCAACCCCTTTCTCTCTGGCATATGGCATGGAAGCAGTGCTCCCCATAGAAGTAGAGATCCCATCAATCAAGGTATTGATGGAAGCCAAGCTAACAGAAGCTGAATGGTGTTAAAGCCGACACGACGAACTAAACCTGATTGAAGAAAAGAGAATGACGGCTTTATGTCACAGACACCTATATCAGCAAAGAATGAAGAAAGAGTTTGACAAAAAGGTTCGACCCCATGTCTTTAGAAAAGGAGACCTCGTGCTCAAGAAGATACAATCATTCATCACTAATTCCCGGGGCAAATGGGCCCCGAATTACGATGGCCCATATGAGGTTAAGAAAGCTTTCTTAAGCGGTGCCTTGAGACTCGAAACCATGGATGGAGAAGAGTTTACCTACCCCACGAATGTTGATGTAGTTAAGAAATACTTCGCCTAAACAAAAAAAAAACGTCTCGGTGGATTGAAAACCCGAAAGGGCGGTCCAGGAAAAAATTAGAGACATAAGCAAAAATCATCCCGATAGATTGAAAACCTCAAAAGACAATCTAGGAAAAAATTAGGGATTCATGGCAAGTAACTACGTCTGAAAAAGTTCAGATCCCCAGCGGTGAAGCCATCCGTCGAAAAGACTTCAGTCAAGGTCACCTTCGACAGAAGCTCAGAATATCCAGAATTCAAAGTTGGTAGATGAATAGCGGTCGTTATGTTTCAATGTAGCCCCTTTCCCCTTAAATTACCATTTTCTAAACTTTGTAATGCTCTATGGGATCACGCGCTTGGTTGATTACCATTCTATCAATAAAATTTGAGCCCTAGTGCTTTTGTTTACAATTCTCATTTATTATGCTTTACAGAATGACATTTTTAATATGATCAATGATTCTTGAAACAAAAAATGAATTTACTTGTCAAATTTTCTTCTGCTTTTAAAGATAAAGATGGGAATTCTTTTTGACAACTGAACACAAAAAGGAACATCGATGGCTTCTCCGGAAGTGATTAAACCTCAAAGTTCAGGATCAAAGTATTCCTTTTAAAAACTAGTACACCTGAATGAAGGATCAACTGTCTCAGATGTAATGACCCGTCTGATATCCCTGGAAGAGTTCTTACCTCTGAAGACCAACTGATGGTTCTTTCACCCCCAGTAAGGTCTACCCCCCTAAACGGGAAAGGATTACTATTTTGAACCAATGATACTTTTTATCCCCCGCAGTGGCCGAGTATCCAATCGTGTTCATTCATCAGTCTGTATATCACATCTGTTTTGTTAGCATAAACATACATACATCATGCATAATTGATTCATATTCATATTCATGTTGCATTAGCATCACTCTGGTTATTTTCATCCCCAAGTGATAAACGTCCTTCCACCGATAAAGTTGTCAGTTCTTTCCTCATCCAAAAATGCATCTTCTGAGCAATCTCTCCCCAGTTTATTTCTGGATTGGAGCCCATCCTCGACCACTTTGATAACTTGAACCTCTGAAAGGCGAGAAGACGTTCGACAGACACCTTTGGAACATCACTCTTCACCATTGAAGATGATATTTTTGCTCTCCCGGATTAAGGAAAATCCCCAGAGAAAGCCTCTTAACCGAAGACTCTCGGCAATACATCGGGTTTTTTCTCCCAAGAAATTCGATGTTAATGAAGTAATCAGCACCTCAAAATTGGATCGCATCACATGGCATTTCTCCGAGAAAGATCTCGAAGAAAAGTATGATGTAATCTCACCAAGCGAAAAGCGGTCTCTCAAGAGACTCGTTTTCCCAAGTAGAGTCGACAAATGGCATCTCTAAATAGAGAAGTTTGCACACCTCTACAACTCAGACTAATGGGTTTCCCCAACAAGTCTGACATCAAATTTTCCCATCAAATGGCGTCTCCCTAGTAAAACTCACTCAAAAGTTTGATAACGACCGCTACAAATAGCGTTCCGTGTTGAAGAAGAAACTCGACAAGAAGAAACTGAGACCAGTTCCGTGGATGAAAACCAGGATCGAGGAAAAGTTTATTTCAAAAGAAATAGAGACCAGTCCCGTGGCTGAAGACCAGAATCGAGGGGAAGTTTTACCCCTTTCTAAATAACAGTGCTTAGCAAAAGAAGATGGATGAGCAAACTGCTATTCATAACCACAGTCAAAATTTTGGGTATTCCGATATTTAATCCTCTTGTACCCTGAATGTCTAAATATCTCCGCCATTCACACCTTCGGGTCCAAGAAGATTAAATAGGGGCATCTGTCATACCACAAATTTTGAGCACAAGATTTCCCATCATTGTGCAAGTCATCACCACAATATGTATGTACCATCATACCTCATCAATATTCTCAAGGATTGTTGAGCATTCACTACAATCAAGAATTAGGGTTTTGAGCCCTCCCAGAGCACTTAGACAAAGGATCAATCAAGAATTGACATGATATTCAACTTGTATAGCCTCTCAAGCATCTATAAAGGATCAAGAGGACTCCCACATCAAGAATCAAGCACAAGATTGCAACATTCCAAGTGGATCAAGCCTCAAAGATCGCCAGTGTCACCAAATTAGGGCTTTAGTCGTCCAGGGCCTCCAAATGAAAATTTTCATCTGGGCATGAGCCAATACTTCGAAAAATGATCCAAAATGCTCAAAGGGACCTCATGGACCCAATCATAGAGTCAAAAGGGCCTCAGGGGAAGCATTCATAAAAAATCAGGAATTAGGGTTTCTTGACCTAATTCACCCTTAAGTTGACTTTTGAGGTAAGACATGAGCCAAGACCTCAAGACATGATTTAAGGGCCTCAAATACACCACATTGATCCATTTACAACAATGGATTGATCCAAGAAGCTTGATTCATAAGTTTCAAATTCATCTGGATCACAATTAGGGTTTTAAAGAAAAAGTCAACTGTACCTTTGACTTTGGACCAAGACATGTTCCCAAACCTTGGGACATGATTCAAGACACCCTAAAACACCTACGGAATCCATCCATTAGGTTTGAATTAGGTCAAAAACTTGATTGCATAAAAGATCACACAGTTTGGAATTCATTTGACAAAAAGTCAACTGTGCCCAAAATCAAGTTTGACTTTTTGGATTTTGTAAAAATGTGGCTCCCCTAAGTCAAAAACAATGTTAATGCATGGTTTTGATCATCATCCATCAATAAAAAAAACAGGGTTACTTGCAAAAGGGGCAACCTTGAGAAACTTAAATTTTTCTAAGTTATGGAACAAAATGGATTTGGTACCAACTTTGCAAGGTCATAACTCCTAAACTTCAAGGCCTTTTTCTTCCATCCAAAGCTCAAATGAAAGTTCACATGACATACTTCAAAAGTGTCAACTACAAAAGATTCCAAATCCTCATGGATTATGTATTTTGAGTTATGTATTTTGAGGCCATTTTTCACCTTGATCCAAGTTGAACTAGGACCAATGTTGGACATCAAAGTTAAAGTATGTCATTAGGGCTTTCCAACAAGTACCAGATCATCTCCAAATTCAATTTGAGCAAGAAGTTACAACCCTTGGAACATGGCACCAAAAGCTGATTTCTTCCCAAGACAGATTATAGGTCATTTGCTCGAATTGGCTAATTTGTACAATTACAAGTCTTGTAATCCTTTTAGAAACATTAAGGATCAGATCAAAGCAAAATATCTCTGATCCACAAGCCTCCCAAGACAAAAGATCATCATGTATGCATATGATATCTAATGATGCAAAAGCCTAAAACTTCAAAGTTGTCATGGAGCATTCAATGGATGCATCAAGGTGGCATGGACTGAGGAAAATACAACTGAATGAGTCAAGCCTTATCCCTACAACAGAAGACCATAGGCATGTAAGATTAACCCAAGTCAATGGCTAGAGAACACTTGAGATTCCTTTATGCAACAATTGGATAATAGACTGTACCAGCCACCATTCACTATTGCTGCCAAAACAAACTTGACACACTATAAATAAAGGTCATTTGTGATCATTTTGAGTACACCAAAGCAACATAACACATGCTTTCCTCAAAATATCTTTCAAAAAACCAGAAATGCCTTATTTTGCAAGTCACCATCGAATTTTGAGTTAGAGAGCAAATCCACCACAACTTATGATCCAAACACATCCAATATATCATATATAAGTTGTTCAAACACTCATCCTTCATCTGTAACACCAAAATCACAAACCTCCATAGCCATCCTAGAGGTCATTTGCAGTTGAGGTACCACAAAGTGATCCAGGTGCTTTCCATCTATTCCAAGCATTCATACACCTTACTTAAGGTCCACTAAAGTTGTCTAAATCATTGCATAACATCTGTAACATCTCCATCATCAAACTCGATCACCAGCTACAAGAGGTAAGCCTGAAGCCTTCAAACTCTATATTACATGCATCATCAATTTATTTTCATGTTACTAACTTGTTTCTGGTAGTTCATAGAGTGATAACCCTCAATCAATTCCCATGTTTCATTCGTGTTTAGGATTTCATGATTGTTTTTGCAAATTCTAGGGTTTCTGTGTTCATCACGATTATCTCACTCCACACTTAAAATAAATGAAATTAAATACCACCATCGTGTTCCTTGATCAAAAGTGAGCAAGATTGATGTTTGAATCGTTTGATTTCATCACGTATTCAGTGAGATAGAGAGGTTTTTACAAATCTGGAAAACCAGAGCACGCGCGACCAAGAACATGTATTCTTGGCGCCTTTTTTGAATTTTTGAATTTTTGAATTTTAGTTAATTTTATTAATTGATTCAAAAATTAATTTCTCTTTGGATTTTAATGTTTTTGAATTGATTCTTTTTTTTAAAGTTCACAAAAAATGTTAAAATATTTTATTCTACAAAAATTTAACAAAAATATTATTTGTTTTATATATTTATTATTTTTGTAAAGAATTTATTTTTATTTGTTTTTAACCATTTAAAAATATTTCTTTCTCTTGATTTTTCCAATTAAAATAATTTTCAAATCATTCCATGGATGAAATATGATTTTTCAAACATTAATCCAAGGTCACAACTTGTTTTTCACACATGTTTGATAATTTTGACCATTTTAATTGATTTTTATTCAAATTAAAATGCATTTTAAAATCAAATTAGGGTTTAAATTAATTCCACCCTCAAAACTTGTTTTCAATCACTTTTGGGCCTCTTGGTAGAGTGTAAGTCCCATCCCTTTGTAAATAAACCTTTTTGGGCCTCAGTCATTGTATAAGTCCCGATGCGATTTTAAAAATCTCGGCGCGATCGCCGTTTTCAAACAATTTTCATATGGGCCTCCCCTTTGGTTGTAAGTCCCATTTTTCTTCTTTTTCAAACACTTTTGGGCCTCTAATAGAGTGTAAGACCCAACCCCCTTTTGTACATAAATAATTTGGGCCTCAGTCATTGTATAAGACCCGATACAATTTTCAAAATAAACGGTGCGATCGCTGTTTTTCATCTGGGCCTCTCCTTGAGATATAAGTCCCAACTCTTGTATAAAAATAAACTTTTGGGCCTCTAATAGAGTGTAAGACCCATCCTCTTTGTAAATACAATAATTTATGCCTCAGTCATTGTATAAGTCCCTCTGTGGTTTTCAAAACTACGACGCGATCGTCGCCTTTTAAAAAAAAAAAGATTTCATCTGGGCTTCTCCTTGAGTATAAGCCCCAAACTTCCTTTTAAAACAACTTTCCTCTTTGATTCAAATTCAAATTCAAAGTTTTTATCAAAACTTTCTTCAATTTCTTGAATAACTAACCATACAACTGTAGTTACTATGCTTGCGCTTGCACAGCTGTAAGTTCCACTATCTCTTCAATAGATACTGGTTTATAGATTTCATCTGTATATATATGCTTGTATATACTTGCTTAGAGTTTTCCACAGCAGTTAGGTCTAGGTTTAGATCAAACCAGTGGTTACTCTTTTAACACAGTAAAAACTAGTTCCCCATAGGAAATTCCAGATACAGTCTTGCCTCCTCTTGGGCTTATACAATATGGAACAGAGAAAGACATATTCCCGGTGAAACTTTTCTCAAGACTGTCCAAATTTAGAAGTTTTGTGTACAAGAAATTCATTTCCCCGGAGAGGACTTATTCCCGGTGAAACCTCTCTTGAATTTCTTCAAATCCTAGAACTGTTATGCAAGGAAAGAACTTATTCCCGGTGAAACCTTTCTTGAACTTTTCTTAGGCTTGGACCCATAGGCTTCCTAAAAGCATCCCCAGCCTCCTCTTGGGCTTTGTATAAGGACCCATAGGCTTCTTAGAAGTTCTCAGCCTCCTTTTGGACTTAGTATAAGGATCCAAAGACCTCCTACAGGTATAGGACAGAACTTAGTTATCTCTACTAGTTCAATCCTTGGGAGAGTCAGAATTCCAAAATATCAGACCAGTGTAGGGTTGATCTTCATCCCTTAAACTCTCAGCCTCCTCTTGGGCATCATACAAAGATCTCTTTTTACAACCTTAACCTGCCACTGCATAAGATACTTGGACAGTCTCAGCCTCCTCTTGGGCATCATGCAATGATCATTCTCTAGCTAAGTGTCAACCTCTTCATACCAGTAGACTTGGAAAGTCTCATCTCCTCTTGGATCTCAAAGAAACCCTCAAGTTCCCTAAAAGCAAAGGAAAAAACCCCTAATCATTTCATCAATACACTAATCTTCAGCAGAGTTTGAAACCTCCATAGGTTTTCATACTCAAGGTTTAAACCTTTACCATCAATAAAACCCTAACAGAATCAGAGCCCCATGGTCTCTGATATTTCAACTCTACTTCAATCCCCAGCAAGAGTTGATTCCCCAACACATATGGGACCTGTCTCTGTATTTCAACAATCCTCAGCAGAAGCTAGCCTCCTCTTAGGCTTTGTATAATGATTTTATTCAGTAGATTCAGTCTCAATCTTGGGCTTTGTACAAGACAGATATAAAACTCCAGAGGAGTCCATCTCTTTTTAGCCTCAATCTTGGGCTTTGTAAAAGATAGACACAAAACTCCCTAAGCAGAGTCAACCCTTTAGCTTTAACCTTGGGCTTTGATCAAGGCACGCAAAAATTAGCATCCCCTCAGAGGAAATCAAGAGTTCTCTCTGTAGGAAGACATTTCTCTGTACATCACATATCAAAACAAACAATAAAAAAACCCTAATTCCAGGTAACTGCTATAAGTAGCACACTTGTTGAGTCAAAAATCCAAGTTGTAGTCCCTCTTTTATCCTGGTAGACTTCCTCTTTCATCTAACTGCTGTAAGTGGCAAGCCTCTGGATTATTTATATCTATACCAATGTCCCTCTCTTAGCATGAAAGATTCATAAGGAAAAATGGCATTACTCAATACTAAGTTAAAGTTTCTTCCTTGATGACATCACCCTTATAAAGGAAATTATGGAATTGCTGGATTCACATATCCCAGTTAAAGTAATTTCCCTTATAATCAATTTCCCAAAATTTGTGATGAATAGGTGAGATATCTCCCTTTAGAGATGACAAATTATCTCTCAAATACCCCTTTAGCTTCAATCTTGGGCTAAGAACAAGACACAAATACCCCTTTAGCTTCAATCTTGGGCTTTGAACAAGACACCAATACTCAGTTAGCTTCAATCTTGGGCTTTAAACAAGACACCAAACATTTTTCCTCCCATAGAATAGGAGGAACTACGATTGCTCTGATTTCCCAATTTTCTTTATGGGAATACGTAGGCATAAGATTGCGAAATCTTAGCGAGCACACAAATAAAAAACTTTAGGTCCAGTACCTTCACAAAAACAACAGAAAACCCGAAAACAATAGAAACACTCTCTCAAAACTCCCAAAGGAGAAGCTTTCCCAACCCACAACAGATAAACACCAGAAAGTATTTAAACCAATAGAAAAATATGCCATAAAAGGTCTATGGATAACCATATATACACTGGGTGATTGACAACTTCCCTTTGTATAACTTGACTCCGGACCCCCCCAATCTCTTAGCATTTGTTAAAGAAAACATTTGCGTGCAAGGTTAGTTTTAGATAGCTTCCCTTTCCTTTCCAGCTTCATAGGATAAATAAGAAATCAGAAAGTAGCACCCAATTCCAACCATTGTGGTAAGGTGGTCGCGTCACCGACAAAAATTGCACGCTACAACTGGTAGTTTACCAATCACAACATTGCTTTCATCTTTCAACAAAGAGAACATCATAAACACCGAGCATCATCCTTCAAGGACTCCTTCACTTGCTTAGCAGACATAAACATCACATCTTTACATTCTTCACATTGTGGAAACATCACTGACTCATCCAAAAATCTGCACTCTTGCAATCAGCGGCACACTGAACCAACCCCCACTTATTTCAATCCCGCTCCTGCTGGAAAGCGGTTAGAAAAATAAACGAGCACCGAAAATGTTTCACACACATGTCGCATAGCAGGGAACAAACAAAATTACATATCCTGGTAGGATGGACCGACCTGCTCTGATACCACAAATGTAACACCCTAAAACCCCACTTACAAATATATAGAATTATAAATAATTTCAAATACTCAAACAGTACATGACCATACTGTAATACCCCAAATTTTGACCACTTAGATTTCCCATCATTGTGAAAATCATCATCACAATATGGATGTCCCTTTATGCTTCATCAGTCTCCCCAAAGATGGGTGAGCATCCAATACAATCAAAATTAGGGTTTCAAGCCCTCTCTGAGCTTTAGACAAAGGATCAATCAAGAAATGACATGATCTTCAACTTGTCTAATCTCTCAAACATCCACAATGGATCAAAAAGGACTCCCACTTCAAGGATTAAGCACAAGGCTGCTCCCTTCTAGGTGGATCAAGTCTCAAGATCGACAGTGTCACCAAATTAGGGTTTTGGTCAACCAGGGCCTCCAGATGGAAATTTTCATCTGGGCATAAGGAAATGATCCAAAACATGACCTAATATACTCCATGGAACCTCATGGACCCATGCATCAAGTCAATTTTGCCTCAGGGGATGCATTCATCAAAAATCAGGAATTAGGGTTTCTTGACCTAATTCACCCCTAAGTTGACTTTTGGGACAAACCATGAGCCAAGACCTCAAGACATGATTTGAGGGTCTCTAATACACCATATTGATCCATTTGGAACAATGGATTGATCCAAGAAGCTTGAGCAACAAGTTTCATTTTCATCTGCACCACAATTAGGGTTTTAAGGGAAAAGTCAACTGTAACTTTGACTTTTGACCAAGACATGCTCCCAAACCCTAATACATGATTGAATATACCCTATGACACCCATGGAACATGTCCATCAAGTTTGATTTTGGTCAGGGACATGATTTCCTGAAGAATTGCACAGTTTGGAATTCATCTGATAAAAAGTCAACTGTGCACAAAAGTCAACTTTGACTTTTTGAGATTTTTCACCAAAATGGATTTTTAACCCTAAAATGATGTTAATGTATGATTTGAATCATCATTCATCAAGAAAAATCAAGAAAAGTGAGATAACTTGTAAAAGGGGTAACCATAAAACTTAGAAATTTTTCTAAGTTAAAATATAAAGTGGCAAAGGTACCAACTTTGGAGGACCATAACTCCTAAACCACAGGGCCAATTTTTTCCATCCAAAGCTTGATTTGTAGATCTCACTGCCCTCTACAAAAACTTCAACTAGGCCTAACTCCAATTCCTTATGGATTTTGAGCTATGAGTGAGCCAAAGTGGCTGAAAATGTGAAAAAATACCATTTTCCAACACTTAGAAAAATTCTGCCTAAAACAGAATTTTGTTGAAACACCAAAACTTGTGGGATTTTTGCACATAGATGCAAGTTGAATCAGTCCCAAAGTTAAACATCAATGTTGTTGCATATGTTGCTAAGAATTCAAAGGGCTCAACAGCATGAATTGATTCAACTCAAGCCATGAGAAATCCATGCCCAAAGTCATTCTGCTGCAAGCTATTTTGGAAAAATCAGTTTGCATGTTTTCTTATCTCACACGATTTTGAGCCAAAGACTGAGGATCAGCATGCCACTTGTGTTCAAACCAATCACATTGCATCTAATCCAACTGATAAATCTGAGTCAAAAAGCCAAAGAACCTTCCAACTTGAAATTCATCCACTTTGGCACTTTTTGCCTTGAATTCAAAATGCATTTATGTGGAATAGTGCATTGTCAAGATTCTCACTCTCCTCAGTCAAGTTCTCTGATTAAACAACATTAAAAACATCTGAAGAATGTGATTTCAGTCAAGGTATAGCTGAACTATTTGGAGCAGCTGTTATGCCTAGTGCAAGAGGCATTTATGCCAAGCCAATCCAAGCAAATGTGATATGATCCAGCTGCCATTCACTATTCCTCCAAGACAAGAGTTGATCACCTATAAATAGAGGTCTCAATGGATCACTCAACTCACCCCAAAGCCAGTTACAACACTGCTTTCTCTCATTCTTTCTTGAACTTCATGTTTTCTTGTTTTTGAGTAACCACTATCGGGTTTTGAGTTGCAGCCATAAGCAATCAATTCCAATTGCTCAAACACATCACATATGATGTATTTGAGGTGTCCAAGTGCTTAAACAGCATCTGTAACACTCCCAGCTCAAAATCATTCTTCAACCAAGCCATTTTGCTTAAGTTTTGCAGGTGGAGGTCTCCAGCTTGATCTAGAGAATTTCAAAGTTTTCCAAAGCTTGCAACACACTCCATAACATCTATTGAAGCTGTAGGGATCATCAATTCACGACTGGAACACCATCTGGGCAAAGTTCCATTTCAGCTTGCATCAAGGTGAGCTTCAAACTCAAACTCCATGATCCATGCATATTTCCTCGCATGATAATTTTGCCATTTGATTACCATCATATGCTGATTGTTTTGCCTCAATAAATTTGATCATAGACCTCATAACCATGCTTGCACGATTGCTTTTGCAAATTAGGGTTCATCTATGTTCATCATGATTATTTCACTCCACACTGAAAATGAATAAAATTGGGTATTGTCATCTTGTTCCTTATGAAAAAACGCACGAGTTTGGTGTTTGAATCATGTCCAATGGTTGAGAGATGAGTGAGATAGGGTGCTTCATTCACGAGCTCGGGGAAGGAGATGGCCATGGCGCCATTTTCAGAAAACCAACCAAGTTCTCTATATAATTTCACTTGCCATATATGTAATGAATTGGCATTGCGCCCCAGCGGTTCATCAGCTGGTTTTGTGAGTATTAGCAAGCGAGAGGTCTGGGGTTCGAATCCCCCTCGCCCCAGACTTCTTTTTATCACTTTTTTATTTTATTATTTTTCATACTATTATTTTTAATGATTTGAAAAATTAATAACTCCTTCAATTTTTATCATTTTTGATTGGTTCTTTTTGCAATAATTCACAAAAATGTTAAAATATTTTATTTTACCAAAAAAATCCCAAAAATATTATTTATTTTATATAATTGATATTTTTGCAAAGAATTAATATTTTAATTGTTTTTAACATTTGAAATATTATTTCCACAATGATTTTGCAACTTTTAATGCTTTCTATTTGTTTTGTAGGTCAATACTTAATTTTTGAAGCATTAATCCAAGATCACAATTTGTTTCCCATGTGTAAAACAATTTTTGATCAATTTAATTGAATTTTTATTCAATTAAATACATTTTTTGGAAACAAATTAGGGTTTTGGATTAATTCAACCCTCATAAATCATTTTCAAAACACTCTGGGCCTCTATTAGAGTGTAAGACCCAATCTCCCTTTTAACCAAAACATTTTTGGGCCTCACTTATTGTATAAGTCCCTCTGCGTTAAAAGAAAACCTCGGCGTGATCACCATTTTTAAACGAAAAATCATTTGGGCCTACCCTCGTGTTATAAGCCCCACTCTTTTTCTTTAAACCTTTTTGGGCCTCTTGAGAGAGTGTAAGACCCATCCCTTTGTACAGAAAACCTTTTTGGGCCCCAGTCACTTGGATAAGTCCCTCTGTACAAATTCAAACAGTGCGCTCACTGATAAAACCCTAGGCCTCTCCTTGAGTTGTAAGCCCCAAATCTTTCTTTTTCAAAGCACTGTCTCCTTTGATTTTGAATATACTGTTGTTTTTAATCTTTCTTTGTTGAACAACTAACCAAACAGCATGGAAGCACTACAACCGAGTAAGTGGTTATCGCTTTCATTTACTGCTTTCATATTATAAACTGTATTGTGGGGCTGCTCACTGTAAGTCTCCTTTCATAAACTCATATCTACTGTGTAATAATAGTATAGATATTTCGAGTTTCCCCGGCAACTACGTCTAGAACTAAGTTACGCCGTTTCATTTAGTCGTAGAAATAGACGCCTAGATCCCCAATAGGAGCACCAGATACAGTCTTCTCTTCGGCTGTCCTCCTTAGGAATCGTCAAGAAGCTCTACTCCCCAAGATGAATGTATTCTCCGTGAATGGCATCTTTGAGTTTCTTCCCAATTCTCGAACTTTCCTGACTTGATCTATTCCTTGTGGATAGCTTGCCTTGAATGTCTCGGGGTTTGGGTACCCACTACGGTCATAATCTTGGACCTTAACTAAGGAACCCTCTTTAAAAGCTAAAAGTCGCTGGATAGTAAACCTCGCACGTTTACCAGTGGTTTTCATCTTTAAAAGAGTTATCTCTCCTAATGGAAAGGAGATGATAGACCCACGGGCTTCTTAAAAGCATCGGCCTCCTCTTGGGCATTATTCAAGGACCCTACGGCTTCTTAGAAGTATTCACAGCCTCCTCTTAGGCTTCGTATAATGATCTCTTCCTCCGGGAATGATAGCCTCCTCTTGGGCTTCGTACAAGGACCCGTCGGCTTCTTAAAAGATTCCAGCCTCCTCTTGGGCTTCGTACAAATTATCCCGACGACCTCCTAGAGGTATAGGAACAGAACCTAGTCATCCTCATAGAACAGTCCTTTCATAGAGTCTACTACTGTTTCTCAAAGCATAGTACAAAAGATAAAACTCTAGACTTGGACAGTCTAACTTCCTTGAGTCTCAAAGACATTCTCAAGCACCCTTCGTTAAATAGGAAGGAAACCCGCAGACTCGGATAGTCTCAATACCCTTTGGATTTCCCATTTCCTCAAAGAAAAGGAAATATCCCTGATCCTCAAATTAAATCCCTGTGTACAGTGTTACTCATATAAGAACTGATTTTCTCTTTTAAATCAGTATATTGGATCTGTCACTCAACTGAAATAGTTACCATAGCCTCCATCTCGGGCTTCGTACGAGATACCAAAATTCTCCCCAGTGGAGTCAAAACAACCTTTTAGCCTCTCTCTCAGGCTTTGTATGAGACACAAAAGATTCTCTCGTTGAGTCAATCACCCCTTTTTTTGCCTCCATCTCGGGCCTCATACGAGATATAAATCCCTTAAGCAAGAATCGAACTCTTTGCTTGCCTCCTCTTAGGCTTTGTATAACGATATGCCCCACTGGGTCAAACACCTTTAGCCTCTCTCTCGGGCTTTGTACGAGACACAAAATAGCCTCCTCTTAGGCTTTGTATAATGATTTTCCTAGCGAAAATTAGCCTCCTCTTAGGCTTCGTATAAGAAAACCACTGGTTGATCCAATCAACCTTTTAGCATCAAAGTTGTGCCTTGTTCACAGTACACAAACATCAACAACTCCTTTCCCTTCATCTAATCGCTGTAAGTGGCAAGCCTCTGGATCATCTATATCCATGCCACTGTCCCTCTTTTAGCATGAGAAATTCCTAAGGAAAGATAGCATTGCTCTACACTGAGTTAAAGTCTTCTCCTTCAGGTTAAAACCCTTTCTTCGGAAATTATGGCATTGCTCGGATCCGCGTATCCCAGTTAAAGTAATTCTCCTTCTCCCCTCTTTAGAGATGAAAAATTCTCTCTAAAGTCGAGGCCTTTTAGCTTCACATCTTGGGCTTTGAACAAGATACAAATCACCTTTCGCTTCACGTCTTGGGCTTTGAACAAGACACCAAAAACCAATTTCCTCCCATAGAATAGGAGGAACTATGAACGCTCTGATTTCCCTGTTTCGGTAAACGGGAATACGTAGGCATAAGATCGAAAGAAAAGATCTTAGCGAGCGCAATCAACAAAAAACCCAAATCCCATATCTCCATCAATTAAAAGCAGTAATTCAAAAGCATCAGTCCTAACATCCTAATCCTTATTCCCCGCCAGAAACCCTTTGCCTAGAAAAAAGAAAGAAAGAACCATATTGGCAAAATACGAATAACCAGTACAAAGGCCCCCCACATTGATAGCATCCGTAACCTAACAGACCGCTGTTTAAACTCAGTATGCAAGCAGGGTTAATTGGAGACATCTATTTCCCTTCCTTATTCAGCTCACAATAGGATAAAAAATGAATCGACCTGTAGTTTTAAGCTCAACCGCAGAGAGCGACCAGCAATTAAGAACCGCGTCTAAAATCGCTCGCTACAGAAAAGTGGCGCCCACCGTGGGGCGATTCTTTCTTTCTTACAATTTAAACCTTGGGTAAGTCATTTTCTTGGCGGTGGCCGCCAACAGAAAAGTGGCGCCCACCGTGGGGCCCTTGTTTTTCTTTCTTTCTGTTTTCCTTGTAAAATGGCAACTCTGCTGGGGAGTCTTTGCCAAGATCTTTTCTGCCTTAGGGCATCATCCCCGTTTTCTATGGAAAATGGGAACTCTACCGAAGAGAAAGATTGACCTATGCTGGTCCATCTCTTAGGCAGGGAACCACAGATTGGGGCTTCCGTCGGGGAACCCATTTCTGTCAGGAACTTAAGATTCATAGCTTTATAAGTCTAGGATGATTAGGACAAATATATATACTACTTTTCCTAATTGCTATACGTGTTTATTTTTCTGCTACTGGGAATGCGTGTGATGCCGCATGTGGTGAGATTGAGTATACACTTAAGAAAAGCCAACCTTTTTCGTAGTGCGGAAGCTATCGGAAATAGATGTTATGCGATACTACCCTCATTTGAGGCTGGTGATCTATTCTCGGTGAATAGCACTTACTCTAAGATTGCACACAACTCGCTGACGATCCACTTGTTGTTTTGCTTTCCTGGGAGGAGCTGATGATAATGAGTACAGGTACAAAAATCACCCTAGTATAAACCGTTGGGGATGGGTAGAGCCTTGACTTCATGACAACGACCCTCTGACCCCATGTTTTTTCTATGTTTTTGTGTGCTGCATTCATGCATTCATTTAATAAAACATTAAAACATTCAAAAAAATTTCTCTTCTAGTCTCTCTGTTTTTCAAATTAAACTAAGACTGTGATTGCAAATATCAGAGAAAAAGATTGCATTAATGGATTTCGGTAGAAGGAGAACTCACCAGTATACCTTCAAGGTTCCAAAACTAGGGGATTTGAGAAAGTTAGCGAGGATGATCGTTAACCCAGAGGCTTTCAGATCCAAGCACGGTGGTTTCCTACCACTGTTAAGAGTCCATGTGATTAAGGGGATCATGGACGCGCTCATTCAGTTCTACGATCCGGTTTATCATTGTTTCACATTCCCGGATTACCAGTTGGCACCAATGCTGGAGGAGTATTCTCGTCTGACTGATTTACATATCACAGATCGAGCTTTATTTTCTGGACTGGAAGAAATTCCAAAGAATCAGACTATTGCAAGAGCAATTCATTTGGACGAGTCTGAGGTCAGGACTCACATGATCACTAAGGGTGTCACCCAAGGTTTTCCAGCCCAGTTCCTAACCAAGAAAGCTCTGTACTTCGCTAGTATAGGGAACGGGACTGCTTTTGAAAGCATCTTTGTCTTGCTCGCCTACGGGTTATTTTTGTTTCCCAACATCAATAACTTCGTCGATATCAACGCTATTAAGGTTTTTCTCATTGGAAACCCTGTGCCGACTTTGCTCGCAGATGCGTATCATTCTGTACACTTGGGAAATTTGTACAGTGGAGGGGAGATCACATGCTATGTACCTTTGCTCTACAAATGGTTTATCTCGCACTTGCCCAAGTCTGCTGCTTTTTGGGATTGCAAGAGTGTCTTACGTTGGTCGCAGAAGATCATGTCTCTCACCAACTCTGATATAGATTGGTGTAATAGGATTTATGAGGGAATCAGAATCATTGACCGTTGTGGAAACTTCCCCAGCGTACCCCTCATAGGAGCTAAAGGAGGAATCAACTATCATCTGATATTAGTTCTTCGTCAATTTGGATACCCGATGAGACACATCCCACTGGGTGTTTATCTGGAAGGTCTTTTCTTCAAAGAAGGAGAAAGTGACAGAGCACTAAAGATGGAAATAGTGCAAGCTTGGAAACATGTTCATAAGAAATGACGAGAGTCTCTGGGAAAACCGGACTGTGTCTCGATGGAGCCTTATCTCCATTGGGTACAAACCAGAGCTCTCAAGCTAAAGATGCCTTATCCTCATTACGGAATTCTTCCGCCGAGGGAAATTGTCATGTACTTCATGACGGAAACTGAAAGGCTTCAGGTTACTCTCAACAAAGTTCAAAAGGAAAGAAGATCTTGGAAGAACAAGTACCGCACCCTCGACAGAGAGTGTATCCAAATACAGCAACTACTAAAAGAGAAAGATGCTCTGATTGAAATTTTGGAGCAGCATGCTGTAGAGAATCAAGATGACCAAAGGAATTTGCTCGCTCCTTTCACCTGGCAAAGGAATGACAACCCGACAACGGCCCAAGCGCCCCGGTCAAAGAAAAGGAAAGTACCAGAGTCAGCACCCGGTTTCTCCTCAGAGAGGACTCGGGACCCATTAGTTTAGGTTTCTGTTTCTGCACTTTGTAATCTACTATATTTCCATTTCTGTAATCCTTTGAATTTCAATAAAAAGGGATTTCCCCACTGTTTGATATTTGAAATCTAATTGTCGAAGTTTATTTTAATTAAACCTAAAAACAATTAATATAATCATTGCATTCATCATTCTCACATCGCGTATTCTCCTTACCTACAAATCTCACGTTTGTGTCTCGATTCTAGAGTCAAACTGTCTCATTCGTATAATACTCGGGCCAATCGTCAGAAAAAGATGGATGATCTTGAGGAAGAAAATAGAGAGTTGAAAGAAGAGATCGACACTCTGAGAGAGGATATGAGAAAGCTTCGTAACGACATTCAAGCCATGGCAGAAGCTCAGCTACAAAGAACTGCGATCTCAGAGATCACCTCAACGCCCATCATAGAAAAGTATGATCCTAGGTATCAGATACCGAAAGATCGTCCTTGGGGCATACCTGTTAACTATATCCCGGAAGGATATGTTCCGCCGATCACTGAAGATCAGGGAATCGCAACAGAAGCCGTTGGGCATGAAGGTTACAAACTTTGGGAAAGCGAAGATGCCAGGGGCATACTCAAGACTCCTGAAGCTTACAAACTTCGGGAGGCGCCAAGACTTATTGCCGTAGTCACGGTACCACCCCCTGTGGTGCACACTGTCCCGGAAGGACAGATTCCACCAACACCTTCTGGTAAGAAGGAAACTATGTTCGATAGAATGGATGAATTCCAGGAACAGTTCCTGGAAATGCAGAAAGAGCTGCAAGCCATTCGCGGTCAGGATCTATTTGGGAAGGACGCCGCAAACCTCTGCTTGGTCCCAAATGTGAAAGTCCCGCACAAATTCCAAGTGCCCGACTTTGAAAAATACAAGGGTAACTCTTGCCCTCAGAGCCATCTGGTGATGTACGCTCGGCGGATGTCAGCTCAGACAGAGAATCAGGACCTGCTGATTCACTACTTCCAGGATAGTTTGACTGGTGCCGCACTCAAATGGTACATGGGTTTAAACCATGCCACGATCAGTACTTTCAGAGATCTTGGCACTGCCTTCGTCCAACAATACAAGTACAATTTGGACATGGCACCCGACAGAGATCAACTCAGATCAATGTCGCAAAAGGAAAAGGAAACCTTTAAGGAGTATGCTCAAAGGTGGCGTGAAATTGCCGCTCAAATTTGTCCACCTCTTGAGGAAAAAGAGATGACAAAAATCTTCTTAAAGACCTTAAGCTCATTTTACTATGACCGAATGATTGCCAGTGCACCCAGTGATTTCACCGAAATGGTCGGCATGGGTGTACGTCTTGAGGAAGCCGTCCGAGAAGGACGTTTGGTGAAAGACACTGGATCAACGAGCGGTACTAAAAAATACGGTAGTGCTCTCCCTAAGAAAAAAGAGCAAGATATTGGAAATATCTCTCTCGGAAAGCAAAGGCGTCGTTATCAGCCAGTAGCAGCTGTTACTCTTGCTATCGGCCCCGCGCCTGTTCCTAAGTATCAACCTCAGGTTGCGCAGAGCCAGCCTGATCAACAAAGGACACAACAGCCTCTTCAGCAGGCTCGTCCTCCATACAACAACAACCGTACAACACGGCCACCAGGAATTGATCCTATACCTGTAACATACGCAGAGCTGTTTCCGTTACTGCTGGCTAAGGGGCACATTCAGACTAAGTCTCCCCTTTCAGTTTCGGAAAATCCGCCTTTCTGGTTTAAGGTGGATCAAACATGCCCTTATCATCAAGGAGGTTCAGGGCATAACATGGAGACTTGTCTCAATTTCAAGTCCGACGTGCAAAAGCTTGTTAGGAGCGGGCTCTTATCTTTCAAAGATACGAACCCAAATGTTCTTACGAACCCGCTGCCTCAACATGAGAAGGCTGCAGTCAATCTGATTGAGAAAGAGACTAACAATGTCTATCAAATTCACGATGTACTCTTATTGGGGACCAATCTGGTCAAGATGCATTGTAGACAGAGTGGATATGGCCATGTGCCACCTCATAACTATCACCAGTGTGATATCTGCTCTAAAGATAACCAAGGATGTTCTGTGGTGCAAGCAGCTCTGCAAGAACAGATGGATCTCAGATGGATCCAAGAGCACCGAGTTCGTGGAGTTAACATGGTTTCTACGAATTCTAACGTCATTCAAAACCACGACATCCGTGTGATGAATATCAACTTGGTGGCGATGCACTCAAGGCAAAGCCAGTATCATAATCTGCCGCGGCACGATTACAGTTCCTGTCTGATTTGCTCGGTAAACAAACAGGGATGCTCTTTCATACAAGAGGTCCTCCAGCGTCAGATGGATCTTGGATGGATCCAAGACTACCATGATAGGAACTCCTATCAAATCAATATGGTTCAGATCTTCGATATCCGCGTAATGAATACCAACCTGGTAGAGTTACATGCTGAGCAGGTCCGACTCGGATTCTTAATATCACATGACTATCAAAGCTGTAAAGCGGGTTGCGAAAACGATCGAGGTTGTACCCTTGTCCAGGAGGCACTTCAGCACTTGTTAAATCACTGGTGGATGCCAATCTACATGGATGAAGATACTCAGCAAATTAGTATCAATAACAGGAATCCTACTCGTCGTCAAAGTCAGGATGTCCGATCAATGGAAGGTAACCTAGTGAGGTTACATTGTATTCAAAGTGGGCGTGGCCAGGTGCCACCACACAACTATGACAGTTGTAGCGTCTGTTCGGAAAGTAACCAAGGGTGTTACCTTGTGAGAGCAGCTCTTCAGGGTCAGGTCGATCATGGAGAAATTCGTCCATATCCAGGTTCAGGACCCATCATTTGGTCGCCGAACTACCTTGCCGATCAGGTTGAGGATGTTGTCACGATCTCTGGTCATCACCAGATCAGGGATGTTTTTGCCATCATTCCTCTACTTGACGAATCTAGAGTTCCCAACCGGGAACGGATCGAGGTTACTTATGACGGTCAGAAAAATCAGAAGGTTCCCATAGTCATCTATCTACCGGGACCACTACCGTATGAATCAGCTAAGGCAATCCCTTACAAATACGGTGCAACAATAATCGAGAATGGAAAGGAAATTCCATTACCCTCCATCGTGAATATTGCAGACATCAGTCGTGTAACACGAAGCAGTCGAATCTTCAACCGAGGGGTTGGAGAATCCAACAAAGAAAAGGAACTTCAGGCAGAAATTCCTGATCCACCAGTCGGTCAATCTGGTAATCCCGACTGTTTAAAAGACAAAGATGAGATGCTAAAGCTTATCCAAAGGAGTGAATATAACATTGTTGATCAACTGTTATAGACTCCTTCAAAGATCTCAGTATTATCACTGTTACTCAGTTCAGAAGCACACAGAGAGGCTCTACAGAAAGTCTTGGAGCAAGCCTTTGTGGAACAGGATGTAACCATCAGACAATTCGATAGTATTGTCTCTAACATCACTTCCTACAATAATTTGGGATTTAGTGATGAGGAATTACCTGAAGAGGGTCGTCGTCATAACATGGCGCTCAACATTACGGTTAACTGCCAGGGCGATGCTTTAGCCAACGTACTGGTAGACACAGGGTCAGCCCTGAATGTTATGCCGAAGACCACTTTGACGCAATTATCATTTAAGGGCCCTCCGATGAGAGTCAGCGAGGTCATCGTCAAAGCATTCGACGGATCTAGAAAAACAGTTATCGGCGAAGTTGATCTTCCCATAACTATTGGTCCTCACACTTTCCAAGTCACTTTCCAGGTCATGGACATCCGGGCAACATACAGTTGTTTATTAGGAAGACCTTGGATACATCAGGCTGGAGTGATCACTTCGACCCTCCACCAAAAGCTAAAGTTCATCCAGAATGATCAACTTGTCACGGTTTGTGGGGAACAAGCCTTGCTCGTAAGTAACTTATCATCATCTACTTGTGTGGAACCCGAGGAGGTTATTGGAACTCAGTTCCAAGCACTATCGGTGAGCAAGAACGATCAATTCAAAGAAGGAACTTCAATTTCTTCATACAAAGATGCTATCAAAGCGGTCGAGAGTACCGATACGACAGGATGGGGACGGCTTGTCATTCCTATTGACAATAAAACAAAGAAGGGTCTTGGTTTTTCTACAACCTGTACCCAGACGGCCGCCAACGATGAAAGTCTTCATCCCCTTCAAAACTTCTTCCACAGTGGAGGTTTTCTCCACCCTGTGTCTCAGACAATTCATGCTATCAATGAGGAAGATCCCTCTGACACAGATGAAGAATGGAAGTCCTACCTTAACAAGGACAGCTATATGTCTCAGGAAAAGGTGCCTATGCCTTTTTGCTTTCCTACAGAAAGTCCAAGATTTATACCAAGATCAGATGTCGAAATGATCTACGGAGATTGTGATCCGGAAGGATGTCGTGCTCCGCCAAATTCATTAGAGGAAGACACTCTGATGAAAGAAAACTTTGATCGCAATTACTATGGTCCGATGGATGGTCTGCCAATGTGGCAGCCTTACCCAGGAAACTTGGGGCAAGAAAGTCAGCTAAGTAATGAAACTCAGCTGAGCGTCATTGAACAGAATACCTGTGTCCCCACCATGTCATGGGATCAACATTCAGGTCATTCAGAAACTACTCAACATGAAGATGAATTCGCAACGTTTGCAGGACTAGAATTCATCAACTATGCTTTTCCTGAGGTCAACGTCATCGAGAGGGATGACTTCTCCAGTTCCAAAGAAATTTGGGACACTTTGGGACAACCGAGTGGAAAATACGACTATATGGTCAAGTACACCGCTCCCGAAAGCTCTCGTATCAGGCTCGAAGATATCCAGTCAACTGGATGGGGAGATACAGCTGAGAGCACCAATGCTATGCAAAATGCAACAGAGGAATCCTCCTACGACAATTCTGCCTGGGAGACAGATTCCAATGATCCTGCTCCACCAGAAATCAGCGTCATTTCTGAAGACAAATCAAGGAAGGTGCCAGACTTTGTGATTCACCGAGGAGTTTGCCACCAATGGGTTGCTGTCGAGGTTCCGAAGGTCGTTCGCCAGTCAAAGTAATTGCCATCTTTAACCTTTCACCCTGCCCAGGTGAAACGGATGTTTTGATAGGGCTCGCTTTCCGTAAATTTCCCTCTTCGCTTTGCCCGAAGCGAGTGAGTTTTGTTTTATAGGGCTGTAGTTTCAAGATTCGACTTGTTCATTAATAAAATAACGTCGTTCTGTAATTTCCGCATTAATTGCTGTTTTCTCTTTTTGCTTTTTCAAAAAAGGGTAATCCTAAAAAACATTCAATAATAAAAACAAGCAGTAAAATAAATACACTGCACACACTTACATTTTCTCTATCTCTTCTAAACACGAATCATCACGTCATGCCGATTGCTTGTTTTATACGCCGTTGAAACATACGATCCGATGCCTTCTCCCAACTTTGAGTTCCTGGTATTTGAGGCTGAAGAAGAAAATGACGACGAAATTCCAGAAGAGATCTCCCGACTACTCAGACAAGAGGAAAGGTCCATTGAACCTCACAAAGAGCCGTTGGAAACGGTAAACTTGGGTTCAGAAAAAGAGAGAAAAGAAATCAGGATCGGAGCACTGCTCAGTCCAACTGCCAGAGAGGGTTTGATAAAGCTTCTCAAAGAATTCCCCGATGTGTTCGCTTGGTCCTATCAGGATATGCCAGGTTGGATACCAGCATCGTGGAACATCACTTACCGTTAAGATCGGAATGTCTGCCAGTAAAGCAAAGGTTGAGACGCACTCACCCGGACATGGCCATCAAAATCAAGGAGGAGGTACAGAAACAGATCGACGCGGGTTTCCTCGCTACATCTGAATATCCTCAATGGTTAGCCAACATCGTACCCATTCCCAAAAAGGACGGAAGGGTCAGAATGTGTGTTGATTACAGAGATCTAAACCAGGCAAGTCCAAAGGACGACTTTCCTTTTCCACACATTGACATGCTGGTTGACAGCACAACAATGTTCAAAGTATTCTCCTTCATGGATGGATTCTCGGGCTATAACCAGATCAAAATGGCGCCGAAAGACATGGAGAAAACTTCGTTCATTACCCCATGGGGTACCTTTTGTTACAAGGTAATGTCGTTCGGTTTGAAGAACGCCGGGGCAACCTATCAAAGGGCCATGACTACTCTGTTTCATGACATGATACACAAAGAAATCGAGGTATATGTCGATGATTTGATTGCAAAATCAAGAACGGAGGATGAGCACGTTGAACATCTGTCAAAATTGTTCGAACGTCTAAGAAAATTCAAGCTCCGCTTGAATCCCAACAAGTGCACCTTCGGTGTCCGTTCGGGGAAATTACTAGGGTTCATCGTCAGCCAGAAAGGAATCGAAGTTGATCCTGACAAGCTCAAGGCCATTCAAGAAATGCCTTCTCCGAAAACTGAAAAACAAGTCAGAGGATTCCTGGGACGTTTGAACTACATCTCCAGATTCATATTCCTCATGACCGCGACGTGTGCGCCGATTTTCAAATTACTCAAAAAGAACCAGGATTGCATTTGGTCAGAAGATTGCCAAACCGCCTTCGACAGTATCAAGGAATATCTGTTGAATCCTCCGATTTTATCACCTCCAGTGGAAGGGAGACCATTGATCATTTACCTCACAGTCCTAGAGGACTCAATGGGATGTGTACTTGGCCAACAAGACGAAACTAAATGGAAAGAGTATGCCATTTACTATCTAAGCAAGAAATTCACCGACTGCGAGACTCGGTACACAATGCTTGAGAAAACTTGTTGCGCTTTGGCTTGGGCAGCCAAACGTCTTCGCCAGTACATGATTCGTCATACTACTTGGTTGGTCTCCGAAATGGATCCAATCAAGTACATTTTCGAAAAACCTACTCTCACGGGAAGGATTGCCCGTTGGCAGATGTTACTATCAGAATATGACATAGAGTACCATGCTCAGAAAGCCGTTAAAGGAAGTATTTTAGCCGATCATTTGGCTCATCAACCGATTGACGATCAAGAGTCAATCGGGTTTGACTTCCCAGACGAAGATGTCATGTATCTAAAGATGAAAGATTGCGATGAACCGCTACCCAGTGAAGGGCTAGAACCAGGTTTCCATTGGGGACTTATCTTTGACGGAGCAATCAATCATTATAGAAACGGAATTGGGGCAATCATTGTTACCCCTCAGGGTACTCACATTCCTTTCACTGCCAGACTTACGTTCAAATGTACGAACAACGAGGCCGAATACGAAGCATGTATCATGGGTCTCAAAGAAGCGATTGATTTAAGGATCAAAAACTTGGACGTATACGGCGATTCAGCCCTGGTTATTAACCAGATAAAAGGAGATTGGAACACATACCAATCAGGATTGATTCCTTACAAAGATTATGCAAGAAGGTTGTTACCCTTCTTCAACAGAGTCGACTTTCATCACATCCCTCGTGATGAGAATCACATGGCTGATGCATTAGCCACTCTCTCTTCCATGATTAGTGTAGGTCGATGGAATGACATACCTAAGATCGACATAATGCGCCTTGAACGGCCCGCTTACATCTTTGCGATTGAAGCAGTCATAGACGACAGACCTTGGTATCACGATATCAAATGCTTCCTTCAGAAACAAGAGTACCCATCTGGGGCACTCAGAAAAGACAGGAAAACCCTCAGAAGATTGGCTGGAAACTTCTTCCTGAGCGGTGACACTCTTTATAAGAGAAATTTTGACATGGTCTTGCTCCGATGTGTCGACAGACCAGAAGCAGACATGCTCATGAAAGAAATTTATGAAGGATCCTTTGGC
Organism: Lathyrus tuberosus; assembly: GCA_022829125.1. NCBI lineage: Eukaryota > Viridiplantae > Streptophyta > Magnoliopsida > Fabales > Fabaceae > Lathyrus > Lathyrus tuberosus. The sequence goes on from JALAZF010000103.1 coordinate 9,230,148, forward strand.
ACTCATGCCAACGGACACACAATGGCGAGAAAAATTCTCAGGGCCGGGTATTAGTGGTTGACCATGGAATCCGACTGCTACAAGTACATGAGGAGGTGTCACAAGTGTCAGATATACTCCGACAAAATTTATGTACCGCCATCACATCTCAAAGTTCTTTCTTCCCCGTGGCCTTTTTCCATATGGGGAATCAACATGATTGGTATGATTGAGCCCAAGGCTTCAAACGGACATCGGTTCATCCTAGTAGCCATTGATTACTTCACCAAGTGGGTCGAAGCAGCGTCATTCGCCAATGTAACCCGACAAGTGGTGGTCCAATTTATCAAAAACAATATCATCTGTCGTTATGGTGTTCCAAGCGAGATCATTACTAATAATGGATCTAACTTGAACAATAAGATGATGAAAGAGTTGTGTACAGAGTTCAAAATCGAACACCATAACTCATCTCCCTACCGACCAAAGATGAACGGAGCGGTAGAAGCGGCTAACAAGAACATCAAGAAGATCGTTCAAAAGATGGTTGTAACCTATAAAGATTGGCACGAAATGCTACCCTTTGCTCTTCACGGTTATCGAACATCTATCCGCACTTCAACAGGGGCAACCCCTTTCTCTCTAGTATATGGTATGGAAGCAGTGCTCCCCATAGAAGTAGAGATCCCATCAATCCGGGTATTGATGGAAGCTCAGCTCACCGAAGCTGAATGGTGTCAAAGTCGACACAACGAACTGAACCTGATCGAAGAAAAGAGAATCACGGCACTATGCCACGGTCAGTTGTATCAGCAGAGAATGAAAAGGGCGTTCGACAAAAAGGTTCGACCTCGTATCTTCAGAAAAGGAGACCTCGTGCTCAAGAAGATATAATCATTTCTCACTGACTCTCGGGGCAAATGGACCCCGAATTATGATGGCCCCTATGTGGTCACGAAAGCTTTCTCAGGCGGCACCTTGAGACTTACAACCATGGACGGAGAGGAATTTGCCTACCCCACGAATGTTGATGTAGTCAAGAAATACTTCGCCTAAACTAAAAAAAAAAAAAAACGTCTCGGTGGATTGGAAACCCGAAAGGGCGGTCCAGGCAAAAGTTAGAGACATGGAAAAAAAAAAGAATCATCCCGATGGATTGGAAATCTCATAATACAATCCAGGCAAAAATTAGGGATAATGGCAAGTAACTATGTTCAACAGAGGCAAGTCCCTCAGCAGTAGTTACAGCATCATCTATCGGAGGAAATCTCCAGTCAAAGGTCATCTTCGACAGAAGCTCAGGATGCCCCGAATTCAAAGTTGATAGAAGGATAGTGGTCGTTATGTTTCAACGTAGCCATTTTCCCTGTAAATTACCATTTTCAAACTTTGTATATACTCTTTGGAATCACGCGTTTGGCTGATCTCCATCTTATCAATAAAATTTGAGCCTTTGTGCTTTTGTTTGTAATTCTTAACTTGCTTTAGCTTTACAGAACGACGTTGTTTAAACTTAATCAGCGATTCTTGAAATAAAACAAAAATGAATTTACTTGTTAAAACTTTTTCCGCTTTTAAATTAAAGATGGCATTTCTTTTGACTGTTGAACATCAGAAGAACATCGATTGCTTCTCCCGAAGTAAGCGAATTTCAAAGTGAAGAATCAAAGTACTCCTTCTAAGCCAGTATGCCTGAATGAAGGGATCAACTGTGTCAGAGACCTTGTTTCGTCTGACACGCCTCGGCCGAGTTCTCATCTCCTAAGCCCGATCAACATAGCTCCCCGCGTGGACTATCTCTCCTAAGCAAGGTGGAATTGCTATTTTGAATCAATGGTACTTCTTCGCCCCGCGATGGCCGAGTATCCAATTGTGTTCATCCATTAGTCTGTATGTCGCGTCTGTTTTGTCAGCATAAACATACATACTTCATGCATTTTATTTGCGTTCGCATTTCGTATTGCATCATTATCACTTGAGTCGGTCTTGTCCCCTAGTGATAAACAGTTTTCTCAATCGAGTTTGTCAGTTCTTTCCTCGTTAGGAAGTGTTGCGTCTGAACAATCTCGCCACCAGTGTATCTTTAGATCAGAATCGGCACTTGGCCACTTTGATAACTTGAACCTCTGAAAGATCAGAGAACCTTCAACAAATGTCACTCTTCGCCATTGAAGATGATATCCTCGCTTTCCCGGATTAAGGAAAATCCACAGAGAAAGCCTCGTGATCAGAGATTCGGCAGCATGCCAGTTTTGCTCCGAAAGGACCGCTGATGAAAAGGTCATCGGCCCCACAAAATTGGACCCCATCATATGGCGTTTCTCCGGGAAGATCCCGAGAAAAGTATGATGAAAGATCCCAAACGAAAATAGTCTCTCAAGAGACTCACTTTCCCCAGTAGAATCGACAGATGGCGTCTCCAACAGAGAAGTTTGTACAAATCTACAACTCAGACGACTGGGTTCCCCAGCAAGTCTGACATCAAAAATTTTTCCACTCAAATGGCATCTCCCCAGGAAAATTCGGTGAGAAGTTTGAGGAAAGCCGCTATGAATAGCGTCCCCTGTCAAGAAAGTTTATTGACAAAAGAAACTAAGACCAGTTCTTGGTAGGAAACCAAGATCGAGGGGAAGTTTAAATCAGAAACTAAGACCAGTTCCTTGGTAAGAAACCAGGATCGAGGGGAAGTTTAAATCAGAAACTAAGACCAGTTCCTTGGTAGGAAACCAAGAACGAGGGGAGGTTTATTTCAAAAGAAAACTGAGACCAGTTCCTTGGCTGAAAACCAGGATCGAGGGGAAGTTTACCTTTTCTAAGCATCATTGCTTAAGAAGATGAATGTGTAAGCTACCATTCATAACCACCATCAAAATTTCGGATATTCCGATATTTAATCCTCTTGCACCCCGAATGCTCGAATACTAACGTCATTCATACCTTCGGGTTCAAGAAGATTAAATAGGGGCATCTGTAATACCCCAAATTTTGACCACTTAGATTTCACATCATTGTGAAAATCATCATCACAATATGGATGTACCTTTATGCTTCATCAGTCTCCCCAAAGATGGGTGAGCATCCAATACAATCAAAATTAGGGTTTCAAGCCCTCTCTGAGCTTTAGACAAAGGATCAATCAAGAAATGACATGATCTTCAACTTGTCTAATCTCTCAAACATCCACAATGGATCAAAAAGGACTCCCACTTCAAGGATTAAGCACAAGGCTGCTCCCTTCTAGGTGGATCAAGTCTCAAGATCGACAGTGTCACCAAATTAAGGTTTTGGTCAACCAGGGCCTCCAAATGGAAATTTTCATCTGGGCATAAGGAAATGATCCAAAACATGACCTAATATACTCCATGGAACCTCATGGACCCATGCATCAAGTCAATTTTGCCTCAGGGGATGCATTCATCAAAAATCAGGAATTAGGGTTTCTTGACCTAATTCACCCCTAAGTTGACTTTTGGGACAAACCATGAGCCAAGACCTCAAGACATGATTTGAGGGTCTCTAATACACCATATTGATCCATTTGGAACAATGGATTGATCCAAGAAGCTTGAGCAACAAGTTTCATTTTCATCTGCACCACAATTAGGGTTTTAAGGGAAAAGTCAACTGTAACTTTGACTTTTGACCAAGACATGCTCCCAAACCCTAATACATGATTGAATATGCCCTATGACACCCATGGAACATGTCCATCAAGTTTGATTTAGGTCAGGGACATGATTTCCTGAAGAATTGCACAGTTTGGAATTCATCTGATAAAAAGTCAACTGTGCACAAAAGTCAACTTTGACTTTTTGAGATTTTTCACCAAAATGGATTTTTAACCCTAAAATGATGTTAATGTATGATTTGAATCATCATTCATCAAGAAAAATCAAGAAAAGTGAGATAACTTGTAAAAGGGGTAACCATAAAACTTAGAAATTTTTCTAAGTTAAAATATAAAGTGGCAAAGGTACCAACTTTGGAGGACCATAACTCCGAAACCACAAGGCCAATTTTTTCCATCCAAAGCTTGATTTGTAGATCTCACTGCCCTCTACAAAAACTTCAACTAGGCCTAACTCCAATTCCTTATGGATTTTGAGCTATGAGTGAGCCAAAGTGGCTGAAAATGTGAAAAAATACCATTTTCCAACACTTAGAAAAATTCTGCCTAAAACAGAATTTTGTTGAAACACCAAAACTTGTGGGATTTTTGCACATAGATGCAAGCTGAATCAGTCCCAAAGTTAAACATCAATGTTGTTGCATATGTTGCTAAGAATTCAAAGGGCTCAACAGCATGAATTGATTCAACTCAAGCCATGAGAAATCCATGCCCAAAGTCATGCTGCTGCAAGCTGTTTTGGAAAAATCAGTTTGCATGTTTGCTTATCTCACACGATTTTGAGCCAAAGACTGAGGATCAGCATGCCACTTGTGTTCAAACCAATCACATTGCATCTAATCCAACTGATAAATCTGAGTCAAAAAGCCAAAGAACCTTCCAACTTGAAATTCATCCACTTTGGCACTTTTTGCCTTGAATTCAAAATGTATTTATGTGGAATAGTGCATTGTCAAGATTCTCACTCTCCTCAGTCAAGTTCTCTGATTAAACAACATTAAAAACATCTGAAGAATGTGATTTCAGTCAAGGCATAACTGATCTATTTGGAGCAGCTGTTATGCCTAGTGCAAGAGGCATTTATGCCAAGCCAATCCAAGCAAATGTGATCTGATCCAGCTGCCATTCACTATTCCTCCAAGACAAGAGTTAATCACCTATAAATAGAGGTCTCAATGGATCACTCAACTCACCCCAAAGCCAGTTACATCACTGCTTTCTCTCATTCTTTCTTGAACTTCAAGTTTTCTTGTTTTTGAGTAACCACTATCGGGTTTTGAGTTGCAGCCATAAGCAATCAATTCCAATTGCTCAAACACATCACATATGATGTATTTGAGGTGTCCAAGTGCTTAAACAACATCTGTAACACTCCCAGCTCAAAATCACTCTTCAACCAAGCCATTTTGCTTCAGTTTTGCAGGTGGAGGTCTCCAGCTTGATCCAGAGAATTTCAAAGTTTTCCAAAGCTTGCAACACACTCCATAACATCCATTGAATTTGTAGGGATCATCAATTCACGACTGGAACACCATCTGGGCAAAGTTCCATTTCAGCTTGCATCAAGGTGAGCTTCAAACTCAAACTCCATGATCCATGCATATTTCCTCGCATGATAATTTTGCCATTTGATTACCATCATATACTTATTGTTTTGCCTCAATAAATTTGATCATAGACCTTATAACCATGCTTACACGATTGCTTTTGCAAATTAGGGTTCATTTGTGTTCATCATGATTATTTCACTCCACACTGAAAATGAATAAAATTGGGTATTGCCATCTTGTTCCTTGTGAAAAAACGCACGAGTTTGGTGTTTGAATCATGTCCAATGGTTGAGAGATGAGTGAAATAGGGTGCTTCATGCACGAGCTCGGGGAAGGAGATGGCAATGGCGCCATTTTCAGAAAACCAACCAAGTTCTCTATATAATTTTCACTTGCCATATATTTAATGAATTGGCATTGCGCCCCAGCGGTTCATCAGCTGGTTTTGTGAGTATTAGCAAGCGAGAGGTCTGGGGTTCGAATCCCCCTCGCCCCAGACTTCTTTTTATCACTTTTTTATTTTATTATTTTTCATACTATTATTTTTAATGATTTGAAAAATTAATAACTCCTTCAATTTTTATCATTTTTTATTGGTTCTTTTTGCAATAATTCACAAAAATGTTAAAATATTTTATTTTACCAAAAAAATCCCAAAAATATTAGTTATTTTATATAATTGATATTTTTGCAAAGAATTAATATTTTAATTGTTTTTAACATTTGAAATATTATTTCCACAATGATTTTGCAACTTTTAATGCTTTCTATTTGTTTTGTAGGTCAATACTTAATTTTTGAAGCATTAATCCAAGATCACCATTTGTTTCCCATGTGTAAAACAATTTTTGATCAATTTAATTGAATTTTTATTCAATTAAATACATTTTTTGGAAACAAATTAGGGTTTTGGATTAATTCAACCCTCATAAATCATTTTCAAAACACTCTGGGCCTCTATTAGAGTGTAAGACCCAATCTCCCTTTTAACCAAAACATTTTTGGGCCTCACTTATTGTATAAGTCCCTCTGCGTTAAAAGAAAACCTCGGCGCGATCGCCATTTTTAAACGAAAAATCATTTGGGCCTACCCTCGTGTTATAAGCCTCACTCTTTTTGTTTAAACCTTTTTGGGCCTCTTGAGAGAGTGTAAGACCCATCCCTTTGTACAGAAAAACTTTTTGGGCCCCAGTCACTTGGATAAGTCCCTCTGTACAAATTCAAACAGTGCGCTCACTGATAAAACCCTGGGCCTCTCCTTGAGCTGTAAGCCCCAAATCTTTCTTTTTCAAAGCACTTTCTCCTTTGATTTTGAATATACTGTTGTTTTTAATCTTTCTTTGTTGAACAACTAACCAAACAGCATGGAAGCACTACAACCGAGTAAGTGGTTATCGCTTTTATTTACTGCTTTCATATTATAAACTGTATTGTGGGGCTGCTCACTGTAAGTCTCCTTTCATAAACTCATATCTACTGTGTAATAATAGTATAGATATTTCGAGTTTCCCCGGCAACTACGTCTAGAACTAAGTGACGCCGTTTCATTTATTCGTAGAAATAGACGCCTAGATCCCCCAATAGGAGCACCAGATACAGTCTTCTCTTCGGCTGTCCTCCTTAGGAATCGTCAAGAAGCTCTACTCCCCAAGATGAATGTATTCTCCGTGAATGGCATCTTTGAGTTTCTTCCCAATTCTCGAACTTTCCTGACTTGATCTATTCCTTGTGGATAGCTTGCCTTGAATGTCTCGGGGTTTGGGTACCCACTACGGTCATAATCTTGGACCTTAACTAAGGAACCCTCTTTAAAAGCTAAAAGTCGCTGGATAGTAAACCTCGCACGTTTACCAGTGGTTTTCATCTTTAAAAGAGTTATCTCTCCTAATGGAAAGGAGATGATAGACCCACGGGCTTCTTAAAAGCATCCGCCTCCTCTTGGGCATTATTCAAGGACCCTACGGCTTCTTAGAAGTATTCATAGCCTCCTCTTAGGCTTCGTATAATGATCTCTTCCTCCGGGAATGATAGCCTCCTGTTGGGCTTCGTACAAGGACCCGTCGGCTTCTTAAAAGATTCCAGCCTCCTCTTGGGCTTCGTACAAATTATCCCGACGACCTCCTAGAGGTATAGGAACAGAACCTAGTCATCCTCATAGAACAGTCCTTTCATAGAGTCTACTACTGTTTCTCAAAGCATAGTACAAAAGATAAAACTCTAGACTTGGACAGTCTAACTTCCTTGAGTCTCAAAGACATTCTCAAGCACCCTTCGTTAAATAGGAAGGAAACCCGCAGACTCGGATAGTCTCAATACCCTTTGGATTTCCCGTTTCCTCAAAGAAAAGGAAATATCCCTGATCCTCAAATTAAATCCCTGTGTACAGTGTTACTCATATAAGAACTGATTTTCTATTTTAAATCAGTATATTGGATCTGTCACTCAACTGAAACAGTTACAATAGCCTCCAACTCGGGCTTCGTACGAGATACCAAAATTCTCCCCAGTGGAGTCAAAACAACCTTTTAGCCTCTCTCTCAGGCTTTATATGAGACACAAAAGATTCCCTCGTTGAGTCAATCACCCCTTTTTTTGCCTCCATCTCGGGCCTCGTACGAGATATAAATCCCTTAAGCAAGAGTCGAACTCTTTGCTAGCCTCCTCTTAGGCTTTGTATAACGATATGCCCCACAGGGTCAAAAACCTTTAGCCTCTCTCTCGGGCTTTGTACGAGACACAAAATAGCCTCCTCTTAGGCTTTGTATAATGATTATCCTAGCGGAAATTAGCCTCCTCTTAGGCTTCGTATAAGAAAACCACTGGTTGATCCAATCAACCTTTTAGCATCAAAGTTGTGCCTTATTCACAGTACACAAACATCAACAACTCCTTTCCCTTCATCTAATCGCTGTAAGCGGCAAGCCTCTGGATCATCTATATCCATGCCACTGTCCCTCTTTTAGCATGAGAAATTCCTAAGGAAAGATAGCATTGCTCTACACTGAGTTAAAGTCTTCTCCTTCAGGTTAAAACCCTTTCTTCAGAAATTATGGCATTGCTCGGATCTGCGTATCCCAGTTAAAGTAATTCTCCTTCTCCCCTCTTTAGAGATGACAAATTCTCTCTAAAGTCGAGGCCTTTTAGCTTCACATCTTGGGCTTTGAACAAGATACAAATCACCTTTCGCTTCACGTCTTGGGCTTTGAACAAGACACCAAAAACCAATATAGGAGGAACTACGAACGCTCTGATTTCCCTGTTTCGGTAAACGGGAATACGTAGGCATAAGATCGAAAGAAAAGATCTTAGCGAGCGCAATCAACAAAAAACCCAAATCCCATATCTCCATCAATTAAAAGCAGTAATTCAAAAGCATCAGTCCTAACATCCTAATCCTTATTCCCCGCCAGAAACCCTTTGCCTAGAAAAAAGAAAGAAAGAACCGTATTGGCGAAATACGAATAACCAGTACAAAGGCCCCCCACATTGATAGCATCCGTAACCTAACAGACCGCTGTTTAAACTCAGTATGCAAGCAGGGTTAATTGGAGACATATATTTCCCTTCCTTATTCAGCTCACAATAGGATAAAAAATGAATCGACCTGTAGTTTTAAGCTCAACCGCAGAGAGCGACCAGCGCTTAAGAACCGCGTCCAAAATCGCTCGCTACAGAAAAGTGGCGCCCACCGTGGGGCGATTCTTTCTTTCTTACAATTTAAACCTTGGGTAAGTCATTTTCTTGGCGGTGGCCGCCAACAGAAAAGTGGCGCCCACCGTGGGGCCCTTGTTTTTCTTTCTTTCTGTTTTCCTTGTAAAATGGCAACTCTGCTGGGGAGTCTTTGCCAAGATCTTTTCTGCCTTAGGGCATCATCCCCGTTTTCTATGGAAAATGGGAACTCTACCGAAGAGAAAGATTGACCTATGCTGGTCCATCTCTTTGGCAGGGAACCACAGATTGGGGCTTCCGCCGGGGAACCCATTTCTGTCAGGAACTTAAGATTCATAGCTTTATAAGTCTAGGATGATTAGGACAAATATATATACTGCTTTTCCTAATTGCTATACGTGTTTATTTTTCTGCTACTGGGAATGCGTGTGATGCCGCATGTGGTGAGATTGAGTATACACTTAAGAAAAGCCAACCTTTTTCGTAGTGCGGAAGCTATCAGAAATAGCTGTTACGCGATACTACCCTCATTTGAGGCTGGTGATCTATTCTCGGTGAATAGCATTTACTCTATCATTTGAACAATGGTCTGACACTTCTCCTCTGACTCAAGGGGAGTGATTTATTAGTACTCGATGGTGGTGGATGCGGTCTCTTCCTAAGATAGGAAGAAACTCTTTTGTCAGAATCTTCACATGTTTTAAAATGGTATCAACATTTAAGTTTTCTGAATGCTCCACTAACTTGTCTTATCTTATTTTTTAGAATACATGTGGGTCGTCACGAGGGTTCTCTTTTAGACGAAAAAGGATCAAGGCATTGTGGAAGCTAAACCTTCCTTCTCTAGCCTGAATAAGTGGTCCATGAGCTGCTAGTTAGAGTGGTCGTGATCCTTTCCGCTTTTCGGCTACAATTTGACGAAGTAGGACAGTTGCAACCAATGTTCCCTCCCTCGTCTTAAAAAATGAAAAGCAGGAAAAATAATGATCATACAGCTTCTTTGACTGGAAACGAAAAGAAGAACAAATACATGAGGTTGATTCAAGAGGAAGGTCCCAAGAAGAATTTCAAGACTTATGAATCGGTTTATGCAACCATTGTTCTGCCTGGTTGCGAGGCCTCGTCTTCTTGCAAATTCCCATCCTCCTCAGGTGTCAAATATCCCCCCACATTTTCAGAAGTGAAGGCTTGTTTGTCCAAGGAAGACTACACTTATGGGTGAAATCTTATTGACACATGTAAGTCGGGGTTGTTTGTTAAGTTAACCTATCATTTGATCTGTGGTACTTCTTTGATGTCCTTGGGTGTAGCGAGTCTGGGGGAGCACTGCTTAAGGATTTTTAGGAAGATGAGACTTTTGAAAGAAAAAGTATGACCTTCTCGTTTCTAAGCAACTCTAGCTTCATAAAGGAGTTACCCAACCTCTAAAAAGAAATAGAGCACCTATCCGACCTTAAGGAAGAAATGAAAGTTCATGGTGCACCTTTCGATTTATTCACCATGATCGCCAACTTGATGGCTTCTCTGGAGGTATAAGGGAAAACTCTTAGCGACGCGGATCTTCCTCAGCAGATGTTTCTTCCAAAATTTCAAGGGTCGAGGATGCCCTGAAAGAATTATCATTACAAATAATATATTTCATGACAAAACTTTCACCTTACCCAACCAAAAACCGATGTATAATGCTAAGGAGCGCCATGCTTTTTTAAATAAATACCACATATTCCCTCGGTTTCTAAATATAACCGAGGGGAAAAATAATTCAAGAAATGCTTCAAATCTTAGCAAATGCAGTTTATGTTTTTATTTTTTACGTGGTGCATTTCTTTTTCTTTTATCTTTCATTTTTAAATTAATGATCTATTCCTTTGGTTTTCTTTAATAATCGAGGGATTAGATAATCATATTCTACTATAAAAGCACTCGTTAATCAGATTTACCCTAAACCTAACTTAAATGTAGTCACTCCAAACTTGTACATATCATTCTTTGGGACGGATTTGAAGACAAAAAATATGCAAAGTTCTTCTATCGTGAACAAAACATTTTTCTGCTCTTGCAATCTATCTCACATAATGGTGTTGATGTTGTTGTTGTATTTTTGGAATAACCTTTATACGTTGTCAATCAAAGAAAACACTCCATAATGTATTGCTTTCCTCGGATGACAACATTAAGAAATTTATTCCTAAACATTTTCCTTGAAAACATTTGCTCAAGATAATGAAATCTTTAAACAGATCTCTGGGATGGATTGTAATGTAGAAAAAATTCTCATGGTTGGACCATATAACTTATCAGAAATTGAATGCAGGTAATCCATTGAACTTGAAAAGAATGCTCACATAGGGTAAAGAGAAAAATCTGGATAACATCAAAGATTTGTTGTTCTCAAAGAATAACTTGAAAATATTTGTTGTTCTTAAAGAATCCATTGTCAAAATCTAGATTTGTTTAAACAATGTATTTTAATATTCTATGTAAACAATGTATTTAAAAAAAGGTTATCCCAATCATTTTTTTAACAGAAACTGAGAGGTATATGTCACTTGGGATGAAACATATTTTATTGTATTTTTTATTTAAAAAGAAACACATTTTACCTCGGTTTTGAATAATAACTGAGAGGAAATATAAGCGTGTTTAACGAATTTATTTACCCTCCTTAAACAAATCTTTGTCGTCCATTTAATGAGTATCAATGCTCAAGACACTACCATAGTGATCCGCGTGAAACTTAAAAGACATTATAAAAGCATTATGAATATTAAAAATTGATAATGAAACATTTGACATGAAAACTTTGAAATTTAAAGAAGCTTGGAAAAGTTTTCTATGATGGATTGCAAAAGCAGAAAATCATTTGGGTTCAAGATTAATGTTCTTAAATAATCATATGGGTTAAATATGTTTTTGGTCCCTCTAAATATTTCAATTTCATTTTTAGTCCCTCAAAAAAATTTCTTTAAAGAATGGTCCTCTTAAAGTTTTCCGTACTCACTTTTGGTCTCTCATATCAATGTCCGTTAACAGATGATGATGTGGCATGACACGTGGCAATGCCACCTGTCAAAGATGCTGATGTGGCAGTGCCACCTGTCAAAGATGCTAATGTGGCATGCCACGTGGCCAAGTTCAAGAACATACTTGAGCCCATAAAAAAATCATAGCTAATTCGTAGCTAAAGTCGTAGCTAATCTCTAGCAAATTCATACTCGCGGTAACTAAACAAATTAGACCAGACTTCTTTCTGAATGTCATGTCTCTCTTTTTGCCGCTGATGTAGTTCCACTTTGTTAACTGAAATCGTGTTTCCATTACTGCATGGAAAAATGAAAACACATTACCCAAAGTATGCTCTAAAATTTGTGTATGTAAGAACATAATAATGATTAAAGTAAAAGATAAACAAGAACTTCACTAATCTTTAAAAGAGAATAGGATGATGACAAAAGTAAGGGATACTGACACAAACAAAAAATCGGAGGAAAAATAAAAAAAATATACCCTCTGATACAATTTAAATACTTAGCATGTTTTTGAATACTTAGCAATTTAAATATACCCTTTTTTCGCATACTGTACTTTAAGGGTTAGATCCAATAAACATTCTGCTCTTGTAATGATTCGTATGAAGGAAGCAGTCTGCTCATCTTTTTATACAAACTCATAGTAACTCATTGAACAAAATGAAAAGCAATGATTTTCTGCTTTGTTGACCAATGCAAACAATGGGAGTGATCAAAGTTTCATATGAAAACCAATCTAGTTACGATAATTAAACTCTGTCATAAGTACAATACACCTACAAATTCTACTACTCCTCCATGATCATCATAACCATTGATTGGAGTAATTGATTTTTATTAGCCTTGCATTAAGTGAATGTGATTCTCAAATCTATAGAAAAAAATATTCACTAAAGTTTTCTATAAGGTGACGTTTTCTTCCATAAAAGTCATGGTACCAACCGACCATTTAACACACTTTTCACTATCAAATGTTGATTCACTTCTCATTATACTTCCAATTCTCATTACAGTACTAATACTAATATATTAGTTTTCCCTATGCTAATATACTAGGTTAGGTGTCAACATATGTTGTTTATGTTGATTCAGAAATGTTCCACAGTTGAAGGTGGTGTTGTTGCAGCTAGAGAGTGATACATAAGAAGGTAACAGAGTTGTATTGTGAAGAGAAAAGATGAAGAAGAAGATGACAATGGTGGTGGTGAGAGGAGATGAAAGGGACAAGGACAACATAGTTTGTTGTTCCTTAATTTGTGTTTTTCTGCAATAAATTAACTACATATTAGTTACGATTTTAGCTACCGATTAACTACGGAATTTTATGGATTCAATTATGATGTTGACCTTAGCCATGTGGCATGACACGTCAGCATCCTTCCATGCTGACAAAGCCAAGTGGCGTGCCACGCCAGCCCTGTTAGTCTTATTTAATGTTAGGGACCAATTGTATGGACGAAAAAATTTTGAGGGACCATTCTTTGAAAGAAATGTTTAGAGGGACTAAAATCGAAAATTGCAATATTTATGAGGACCATCAACATATTTAACCCTAATCATATAACTGAATATTATTTTATTTATTTAACCTTTTTTTATTTTATATCATAAACAAATGCATGAAATATCCAACATTTGATATTCCCCAAGATTCAATGAAACGAGGATTCAACATTTAATCTTCACCGACAATGATGACGATGAATCAGATTCAAAATTTGTTATATATTTTTACTTTAATATTCTGTGTAAACAATGTAGTTTGTAAACAAATTGATTTATTAATATTCTGTGTAAACAATGTAACGAGTATTTAAAAACGTATTTATCTTTCCCATCGGTTTTGGCCATAAACTAAGAGGTATGTGGCGCTAGTTTTGAAAATATAAAAAAACTTTTGTTAGGGATCGAACAAATGACCATTTCAACTATCCCCTCGCTTATTCTAAAATTAAGGGGTATAATGGAGAGTTTTAATGACGCACTTCGTTACCTCGCCTCTGTAACCGAGGTTAAATCAACTTCGTGTCCGAGGTTAAATATGTATTTTATAGTAGTGAATAGACAGACACTCGTTTTGAGGGTATACAAGCCTACCATGATAATTTGTCTCGACTAGAGGAGGATCTTGCAACCAACACTTATGAAGGATTTAGAGATGCTTCTGTAATACCCCAAAATTTGCTCTCCCTTTTTTGCATCATAGCATAGCATTATCATTTACAATATCATATCCATCTCATTAGCATTGCATTGCATTTAACATAGAAAAATGAAGCATAGCATCCCTCTTACCATCAAGGCATGTGATCAGGTGGAAGGTGGACAATCAAGGGATCATTCAAAGCACAAAAAGGTCAATCAAGTTGCCTCAAGGCAAGCCAAGAGTCTCTCATGTCTCATACCATCTCAATTGATCATCCACAATCTCAAGGAAGTGAGATCCGATGGGAGATTGAAGCAATACATACTTCATCATGCAAGAGGATCAAAAAAAACTGAAGGAAAACCCTCAAAAGAGATAGCTCATTGATCCAAAATCAATCTCAAATGGCATATCTCATCATCCTTTAAAGGGATATACAACATACTCTGAGGAATTTGAAATTGGAGACTGCACTTTTCCCTCCTAACCAGAGGGGGTCAAAATTAGGGTTTCTAATAAAATCAGGATATCTTTGATTTTTTGGACAAAACTTGATGTCATGGTATTCTATATGTTCTTAAGTGTATGTATGTGGAAAATCACCTCTCAATTGGTTTTAGAAGTGGTTCAATTGGAAGAAAAATAAAAAATCAGAGAAATTGGGGCCAAGTCAAATGATCAGAGGAAAAAGTCAACTCTTGACTTTTTGAGGCCAAATTCATAAAATTCATGTTACATATGTCCAATGTTCAAAATTTGTTCAAGAAACTCCAAAGGAATCATGAAAAAATCAAGATATGGAAGGTTGCCATTTTTGGATGAAGAAGGGTTACTAAAAATAGCAAGTTTTAGCCATTTTGCACTACACTTTGAACCAAGGCCATTTAAAATTGAAGCAGAAAATGAAAATTCCACTCGGCCACAACAAAAGATCTTGTTTTAAGCTTCACATCCATATGTGGAACATCTCCATTGGATAAAAATTGAGGGAGATATGATTGATCAAAGTTGGAGGAAAGTAGGGCAAAAACCAGGTCGTGACCAAGAACTATCAGGTCACGCGCGTGTCATTTTCACAAGCACGTGGTGGGCCAAATGTTTGGGTCAATTTCTCAAGGTTAGAGGCCTCAAATGAAAACTCTTTCAACACGAAAGTTGTTCCTCTATGTGAGATCTTCAAAGTGTATGTTTATGGTTTTTTCATTAGACCAATGATTGAGAAGTTGTGGTGGCTCAAAATAAGGTCAAGATAACTGAATGTTTGGTTAGGTCATAACCAGGTCTTGCCACACACGCGTGCATTATGAGTCAGTTTTGAGTTTACATGTTTGAAGCACATTTCCAAGTTGTTGCAAGTTTCATTTTCATTTACTTTCAACATCAAAGTTGTTGTATCATGTACACACTTTGTAATGATACCAAGATCATTCATGTCCATGGCTTGAAGAGAGAGATATCCATGCGTAAACATCACCATTTCCAACTGATGAATCACATCAGAATTTGCAGTTTGGTTCAGATATCCATCAAACAACTCTTGCACTTTATTTCCACATTAAGCCAAGCACATATCACCTCCACCTTGCACATTAGCGCGTGCCTTGCATGAAAGGGGAAAGAATAAACTTGCTGAACAAGTTTCTGATACAACCAGCCGTGCCATTGCAAGCTCATTTTCAGCTCCACCATAACCCACCATGAACTATCACCACCATATTATTGCTCTCCCTAACTAACTTGACTCAGTTAGTTAGGGATGACTCACTTAAACCACTTCAACTCAGTTAATTCACCCAGTTAACCATGGTTAAACTCACACTATAAATAGAAAAATCACACTCTAATTTCATTTCCAACTTCATTTTCTCACATTCAACTCAGAAACTCTCTCCATTCTCTCTCAATTTCTCCACATTGCAACTGATTTTCGAGCTCCATTTCATTCATCTTCCTCATCTTCATCTCAGAATCTCTCTGATTCTCTCTCCATTTTCATCACATTGCAACTGTTTTGAAGCTTGGATTTCAGATCTTCTCTACTGAAGCATCATCCATTTTTGCATCTAAGCCTTTATTTGGCCAAAAGAAGCTCAAAGAGGAAGCAACATCTCTGGTTTTCTGAAGAACACATCAAGATCATAAATCTTCAGGTACGAATTTCTTCCATTATAGACATAATGTGAAGATGTTATCAGGTTCTTGATGCTTCCTATAAGCTCAAGAACTTGTCTGGCTAGTTGATAGGCCTTTAGAGGCATAGTTGAAATGTTAGGGCAAATCTTCCTCTGTTCGATTCTCTCATCTCAAGAATGTTTTGTGCATTTTGTCTTTGGATTCGTGTTCTACATAAGTTCAGCATCATTTTGGTGTAATATTTGTGGATTTCTGTGAGATCCAAAGTTGTAGACGGTGGTGATTGACCGGAGAAGGTGACCGGAGGTCCCTCTCCGGCCGGTGGACTTTATGTTAGGGTTTTATGCTCAGTTTTAATTTGGCCCGTTGGATGAGTATGATCTAATGGCCAAAATGCTGCCAGCACATTAAAATGAGCGTGCAAGTCACATGCCACATTTCAGATTTCATTTAAACATTGTGTGGTGTAGTGCATGTTAATGAATGTGTTCCTCCACGCGTGATCATTGATCTTGTTTACTTTGACCTTTGTGTTGACTTGACCTAATCTGATGGTTGTAATTGCTTTGACTTGTGTTGACTGAAGAGCATGGTAGTTATTGTGTTATGCGCGCTTATTGGACCTAGTCAGATTGATATCCACACCTCCCATGTTTTCAAGCCCAATTAATTTGAACTGAACAATTACTATGCATGCACCCCCATTCATATTGCATTTCATTTTTTCTACACGTTTGCTTTTCAATTTTTAAAAATACCAAATGGCATTATAAAATTCCACAAAAATTCATGAGCATCATTAAAACATTTAGAAAATTTTTCATGATTTTATTTCTTGATTTCATGACCTTTTTGCCCCTGTTCGATAATTTTCTTTGATTTTTATTTGTATGCATGCTTAATGTGATACATAAATTTGTGCATTTTTGTTCTCAATCATTAAAAATTGTTTTGATGCTCTTCTTTTTTGCATTGAGTCATTATCATCTTGAGGTATGTTAAGTTATTTTTATTTGATTTTTTTAGGTCAGTTTATGGCATGTTTGGTGTTCATTTTTGTGCTACTTTGTATGATGTGTATACTTGACCTAAGTGCATTGTTTGACATCATTTTACCTTGGTTTCTTGCATGCTACTTTGATATGTGATTCATCTCTGATTTGTGAACCTCAATACCATGTTTTCATAATTTTCATGAGGCCATCTAATTTTTGTTTAATGCATTACCTTTGAAGCATAATAACATGTCATATCATCTCAATATTTGTGCATGTTTACATGATTTCTTTTGTACATACTTGCATGATCATTTGCATATTTGGTGAACCATTCATGTGACATAATAGGTCATTGATATGTATTATATGTCATCTTTGCATGTTGATTATCATTTGAATCTTGTGCACCTTTAACATGTTGTGTTTGCACTTTTCTTCTTTTTGACTTCCATTTCAATTCTACCTCTTCTATCACTTCTTAAATGTCTTGATGTGTCATGCATGAACACTTGTGAGATGTTTGTGAATCATTTTTCATTTCATTTCAATTCTGATCCTTAGATTACATGTTCCATTCATGCATGTTTTTTCATTTCTTTTCATCTTTCATTCTCCCTTTTCTTATGGTAGCATGTTCCAATGTCATGGATGATGTTTGTTGCCTATCCACTTGGACTTGCATGATAATGATCATTTGTTTTCCATATGGTGTACATTCTGGTTGTGGTTATAGGATTTGATTTCTCATCTAATTCTTTTGAGCTTTATAGTACATTAAATGTTCTTTTATTTCTTACACTTCTTATACATGTTTACTAACCATGTAGGGGCTTTGGTAAGTTTCAATTGAGTGTGGATAAGGAATCCACATTCAAACCTCTTTCCTTTCATCTCTTTTACAATTCCATTTTGTGTTTTGTTAAGCACTTATGTGCTTTTCTTTTAATAACTCATCATTTTCCCTTTTGAGTTACATTTCATCTTCTACTTTAGAAGTGAATTGTTTAATTCATTCTTGCTTTAGAATTTAGGTTTAAACCTCACAAACCACTAGGATCTCTCCCTTTAATCTTCAATTAGGATTGAGTCTTAGTTCACATAGATTTTACCTTTCTCCTCTCTTGAGTCTCTTTCTCATCTCAAAGAAAAATTCAAAAATACTTAATAAAGGTAAGCATTTATTGTATTTAGGCCTTTCATATAAAGCAGGGATTATAAGGGGTCTTCTCTTATAATCTTAGAATGTGTAGCATATAGTCCATCTTGGGTCAATGTGTTAAACATTTGATCTTGTATGAGGTACTTAAATGCAATACTTGTTGAAAATACAAATAATAAAAAACACTTCTTCATTTCATAATCAACAAAAACACTTAATAAATACAAGTATGCTAGTGTGTTTGAACCTTAATAATTGGAAATAGGTGTGAGGATCTTCTTCACTCTTAGTGTGCTTTCTTACTCATTCCATCTTGGAATGTGAGAATGTATACATTCCAATGACTAAGATTTAGATACACTATCATATGCAAACAAATGAAAAAACTTCTAAAAGACAAAAACAAACAATCACGTCTCCTTCGGGAATTCTTTTCTCACCTCATTCACTCTCAACGTATGAACGTGCTCCTACTCGTTCTCTTGCAAGATGGCAACGCACTCGGACCAGCGAGCCTGCAACACCTGAGCTAGAACGTTAGTCGTTCCTTAAAAAACACAAACAATCCATCCCTAGTGAGGGGAACTACGTCGCTCTGATTCTCATGTTCCCGATGAGATACGTAGGCAGTGGGGTAGGGCCCATTCGAGCACTTCTTTTATTTTCCCTACATTTGTTTCTCTTTCTCTCTCCTTTCCTTTTTCATTCCTTTTCCAGTATCCTTTCCTTACACCCTTTGATTGAAACAAGCAAGCGCGGATCCCATCGGGTACGATGGACGCGAGGGGGTCCTAATACCTTCCTCTCGCGTAACCGACTCCCTTACCCTTTCTCTTGGTCACAAGACCATGCTTTTTTCCTTCCTTCAGGTTTATGCAGTGTTTCCTTTCCCTCTCGTGGGATAAATACACATTGCTGGCGACTCTGTTTCGGTGCCACTTTCGCGTTTGTACTTGGATGAAAATCCCGGGAGCGACAGCTGGCGACTCTGCTGGGGACAGGTTGACCTATTGCTGGTCCATCCTAAGCGAGTCAATCCTAGCGCTTGTTTGCTTTTCCTTCATTGGGTGTTTACTTTTGTATTGTATTTGCTGTTTACTGTATTTTATTACTTGTATAATATTTACAGCATATTTGCATTTACATTTTTGTATATTATACTGAGTTGCACTGTTCTGTCTGTTTGGCGGGATGGGATTTCTGAGAGATGAGCTCAGTACACAGGCTCGAGTATACACTTAGATTTAGAGTGGAGAGTAGTGGGACCTACGTGCCATCTGTGTACGTGGGTAATCACGAAATTCACAGCTAGACGAGGCTATCTTGGGACCCATCATGGCGTGTGCATCTTGCGTATTCCAGGATGTCGATCTAGAGAGCTGTCGACTCTAGTGACCGATCATGAGGACCTTAGTGGAAACATCTCTCTTTAGCAGTGACGGTGGCAGACCACATTCTGTGGAAAACCCACTCGCACCCAAGGGCCCACTTTGGTACTTGCATAGGATGACCTTTATTTTTTAAGGTGAGTCTGTGAACGACCTCTTTGATTGGCATAGCATTGTATCCTACGGGCTGAATGTGCTATCGCTTCTCAAACCTCCGAAGCTGACAAGCCTTATTTTCTAGGAACCACATGTGAGTATGGGTGGGATGTTTACAGGTTTGCAGGTATCCCGACCTCCTACATACCGTACTTGTGATTCTATGATTATTACAGACAGTGTATCCTATGACAGTGGTTTGAGTATTCATCTCAGATATATTGCCAGATTCAGTACAGAGACACTGTGCACATAGTTCAACACAGACACCGACACCTGGATACCTGATCACATGCCTTTTGCATTTGCATAATCATATCATAACAGGTTATGTTTGTCATTTTCAGGTACTTACCATATTGTCTGATTCCAATCATGAGTTCCCAAGATGCTGAGGTTAAAAGGAAGAATAATGTGTCATACAAATTCCCTGATCCTAAGTTGGATGTATTGAACAAGATGATAGGTATGGCTGGTTCTGATGTTCTCAGCACTTTTCAGAAGGAGTATGGAGAGCTGATCAAGATGGTCTGTGCATTCACAAAGTATGAGAAGGATGGGTTGCATACTTTCTTACAGTTCTATGAGCCATCAATGAGATGTTTCCTATTCCCTGACTACATTCTAACGCCCACTCTGCAGGAATTCTCATTTATTTTGGGAATTCCAATCACGTCTGCTATACCGTACTTTTCTGAAGGTGCTCTTGCCCCTGAAGTAATCGCTGTTGTCCTGCATCTGGACCTGTTTGTTGTGAAAAATGGCCTAAGCAGACTCAAAGAAGATGAAGGATTTCACTTGGAGTTTCTTTTTCGACAAGCTCAGGAAGCTACCAAGGCTAACAATTGGGCTACTTACAACACTGTGTTAGCTCTTTGTATTTATGGCTTGGTGCTTTTCCCCGGTCAGCCTGATTTTGTTGATATGCAGGCGTTGAAAGTGTTTGTTTCGAAGAATCCGATTCCTACCCTGCTAGGGGATTTTTATCACTCCGTACACTACAAAAATGAGAAGGCAAGAGGGAGTTTAGTTAGTTGTTGCACCCAATTGTTATGCCATTGGCTCTTCAAACATTTACCCCGGACTGGTGCGTTTGTAGAAACTGCTGAGACAATGAAGTGGTCCAAGAGACTGATAGGTTTGACTGCCAATAATATTATTTGGTTTGATCCCAAATTACTGACGGTAGAGCTTACTGTCAAATGTGGAAGTTTTCCTAATGTGCCTCTACTTGGAAGAAGATGCGGGATTAATTACAACCCAGTGTTGGCAGTTAGACAATTTGGTTATGCCTCGAGACATCCTCCTGCTGATGAAGAGATTAGCGCTTCTCTGTTTTTCGTAGGGACCAAGAATGAAAGAGTGCGGGAAGTAATAAATGCTTGGAAATTTAGGCTAAGAGAGGGAAAATTGACTTTCGGCAAAGGAGACTGTAGATCATACCCTGACTACGATGCTTGGGTTGAGATGAAGGTCAAAAAGATGTTGTTACCCTTTTCCCGAGAAGTTCTCTTATGTCCAGATCAACATTCCATGGTACCGGCCGAGGAGTACGAGAAATTGAAGAAACTGGTTAGAGATCTGCAGATAGAGAACTCTGGAATGAACAGATGTCTTCAGAAAGCTCTAGCTGACAATAAAGAGTTGGAAAAGAGAGCGTTGAAAGCAGAAAAAACCCTGGCGGACAAAGAAGAAGATTTTGATGAGAGAGCTCGATACTTCCGGAAGCTTACCTTGGGAGCAGATGATACTAGTCAGGCTCATAAGGCTACAAAGCAGGCGCTGGCCCGAAGCAAGGATTCGTTAGCTAAACTCCGTCAAGCTTGGGATGAGGTCAGAATTGAGAACTCTGAATTGCAGGCCCAGTTAAAAGATAAAGATGAAGAGCTGAAGAAAGCACACGTGGAAAGAAGAAAGTATCGAGAAGATCTTGGCAAAAGCCAAGAACAAGTGAGAAATGCTGAAGGTAAGCTGAAAATCACCAACAAGGAGCTTGAAGATGTCACAGCAGAGCTAAAACTGGTTAAAATTCATGCTGGAATCAAGAGGCGCAAAGGAGCCAATGAAGATGAAGCCTTGCTGATGCACGTGGGGTCATTAGAGGATGCATTGGAAAAAAGGGACGTAGTGATTAAAGAGCTGATTGAGAAGCCGCATCATCAGCGTACCCGCATCCTGTTTGAGGAGATTAAGTACTCCAGCCAGAAGCTGAAGGATGTAGAGCTGTCGGATTAGTGATTTTTGTCATTTCTTTGTAATTTGTAATGGTTACCATCAGAATTGTTGATGGATCCATTTGACTGCCTGTTTCTTATTTTGTTGCTGAAACTACGACAAACGTACTTGAGAAGTTTTGGGAATTTGTATGAAATGGGTTACTTCTGTTCACAATTTCTGATCTTCAAATATATGTGATGTGATATCTGCACACTAGCACACTACAAAATCACTATTTCTGGTCTTCAGACATCTGTGATTGATGTATATGAATATCTCTTCATGGCAAAACTCAGTAATCATGACTCCTGGTCTTCAAGAATTTTTGGTTATGATTGGAATCAGGATATGAAAAGTATTTTGAAATGATAAACATAACTTTGCATTTGCATTTGCATATCATTTTTGCATCGCAGGTTTTCCTTTTGCAGGCGCCTGCTAACCTTTATTTGGTTTTCAGGCACGATAGCTGATACCCCAGTTCACCGATATTCTACCCGACGCAATCAAGCAAGAGTAATGGAGAAAGTTCAGACAGAGTTAGCCGATTTGAGGGGAAGGATGGAACAGTTCATGAACCTCATGCAGGGGATTGTTCAAGGTCAGCAAGAGCTGAGGACCGGTCAAGAAAACATGAGGATTGGACAAGAAGCTATGAGAACCACTATCCAGAGGCTGGAAACTGAAATCCCAAATCGCAATGTGCGCACTCCTCCTGTTGGCACAATCCCTGCTGGTGGGGTACATCTGGGCTTTGATAACAATGAGGATGGTCAGGAGGACCAGTTCACTGCATTCAACAATGACATGGGTTTCTACAATGACAGCCGGAAGTATGAAGGGCTGGATGAAAGACTCAAGGCTATTGAGAGCCAAAATCCTCTTGGAATTGATGTAGAAGACATGGGTCTCGTGCAGGGTGTGCGAATTCCTCCCAAGTTCAAGCTTTCTGCTTTGGATAAGTACAACGGCCGTACCTGTCCCAAAACACATTTGCAAGCTTACAATCGCAAGATTGCCGCTTATACCAAGGACCAAAAGCTCTGGATGTATTTTTTCCAAGATAGCCTGTCAGGCGCTTCCCTGGAATGGTACATTAAGCTGGACAGGGTTCATATAAGGAGTTGGAAAGATTTGTGCCCCGCTTTTCTGAAGCAGTATCAATATAATCTGGACATGGCACCTAATCGTACTCAATTGCAGAGTATGACTCAGGATAACAAGGAGGGCTTTAAGCAGTACGCACAGAGATGGAGAGAATTAGCTGCTCGAGTTCAACCACCTTTAGGTGATCGTGAGATGGCTGATATGTTCATGAGCACACTTCAAGGGACGTATTTGGATAGACTTGCTGCATGTCCTTCCACGGGGTTTGCCGACATCGTCGTTGCTGGGGAACGAATAGAAAGTCTGCTGAAATTGGGTAAGATTCAAGATGTTGCTTCAAATTCGAAGAAACCCTTTGCCAATGGACCAAGGAAAAGAGAAGGGGAGTCCAGCGCTGTGTATAGAGGAGGGGGCAGAGGAAGGAATCAGTCCTATCATCAGGTGGATGCGGTAACCATTCCGGTTCCAGCTGGACAGCAAACGCCAGATCAGCAAGGTAGACCCCGATTTCAGAACAATAGACAAAGGGACCTTAAGTTTGATCCCTTGCCTATGACATATGCTGCTTTGTTACCACAACTGCTCAAAGAGAAGTTGGTTGAACTTCGGACTATGAAGCCGCTGGATTCCGGAAAATTGCCTCAAGGTTACGATGCTAATGCTCGATGTGAATATCATTCTGGTGCGCCAGGTCATTCAATAGAAAAGTGCTGGGCCTTTCAACATAAGGTTCAAGATCTGATCGACGCAAAAGCTATCAACTTCTCTAAGCCGCCTAATGTTCGTGACAATCCAATGCCTCATCATGGAGGTGCAGGCACAAATGCTATTTTTGATGGCGAGAATTTGAATTTGATTACTGATGTTAATTTGGTGAAGACTCCGCTGTTGATTGTAAAAGAACGTTTGTTAAAAGGAAAGGTATTTCCTGGATGCGCCTCTGATTGCGAGGATTGTTCAAAGCAGGTTAATGGCTGTAGTAAGTTGAGAGTTGGACTGCAGGATCTTATGGACGAGGGAAGTCTTCAGTTTGATAAAGTAGAGAAAGAACAGGATGTTTCTGCCGTTACCATTTACTATAATCCAGTCGAGATACAGGTGCGTGTTGAGGAGCCTATTGCTATCATCGTGCCCGAGAGGCCGAGACCAGTTACGATTATAGTTCCTGAATCGGCTGCTTATGTGTCTAATAGGGCAGTTCCGTGGCAGTATGGAACTGATACTCGTCAAGGAGGAAGTCGGCAGAAGGCAGAGGCTGTTGGTACTAGCATTGAGAATGTCAGTGGACCAAGTGGTTTTACTAGGAGTGGTCGACTGTTTTCTCCCCAGACTCTAAGGAATGATAAAGAGGCTGAAGCCGCTGCAAGAGCGAAAGGAAAACAGGTTGTTGATGACAAGGTGCCTGCTCAGGAAGAGGACCCTAAAGTCAATTTTGATAATGATGTTGAGGAATTCATGAGGGTTATCAAAAAGAGTGATTACAAGATCATTGACCAACTTAATCAGACACCCTCTAAAATTTCGATATTATCCCTGTTAATGAGTTCAGATGCACACCGGGCTGCTTTGTTGAAAGTTCTGAATATGGCATACGTTCCCCATGAGATTACAGTGAATCCGTTGGAGGGAGTAATTTCTAATGTGAATGTGAGCCACGGGTTGGGATTTACGAACAGGGATTTGACACCAGACGGATGTAACCACAACAAAGCACTGCACATCACACTTGAATGCAGAGGAGCAGTTTTGTCGAATGTGCTGGTTGACACAGGTTCTTCCTTAAATGTGTTACCCAAAAAAGCCCTGATGAAAATTGAAGTAGATGGATTGGTTCTGAGACCCAGCGATCTGATTGTGAGAGCTTTCGATGGATCCCAAAGATCGGTGTTTGGGGAGGTTGAACTACCAATACAGGTTGGTCCACAGATATTCAAGACGACCTTTCATGTTATGGACATTCAGCCTGCTTATAGCTGTTTATTGGGCCGACCGTGGATTCACACAGCAGGCGCAGTTACCTCCACACTTCATCAGAAGCTCAAGTATGTGTTCGAGGGTCAAGTGGTTACTGTTTGCGGCGAGGAAGATATATTCGTGAGTCATCTATCCACTTCCAAATATGTGGAAATGGATGGAGAGGTTCATGAAACTTTGTGCCAATCTTTTGAAGCCCTGAATATTAATAACTTACCAGAGTCTACTTCAGCAGCAGTGGTGTCGAACGTGCCAGGTGGGTCGAGTGCATCAATTGCGTCGTACAAGCAGGCCAGAGAAGTGGTCGAAAGCGGAAATGCCCAAGGTTGGGGTAAAGCTATAGATGTGTTCGTGAAAGAAGATAAGTTTGGCATTGGATACCAGCCGGGTCGGATGCCAGTTCCTCGATTCCGTGGGCCAATCAACTTCAACAATGGAGGAATTATCAATCCCAACCAGTCCTGCTCAGTAATAGAAGATGACGCTGAAAGCTCAGATTATCTGGACAGATGGGTATATGCACTGGCTCCAGGCAAGGCGTTGTAAAATTGGTCTAGTGAAGAAATCGTTCATGTTGTTCACCATTCAGAGTAATAATTCTTGTCTTTCATAATGCATGAAATCCCACACTCTGCCCAAGGTGTGAGGATCCATTTGTAGGGCCACCATATTTTCTCATATAATGTTCAAATATCAATAAAAGGACGTTTTTGTTTACAAATTTGTGTTCCTTTACTCTTTCTTTATTTTATTTTTGCACAGAGAAAATTAAAAAATGATAATGCACTTTCTTTTCTTTTGTTTTCAAGCAAAAAATAATCTAAAATAAAGCATAAACCCAATCATGCAGACTGGATTCTGTGGATTTCTCTGAAAATGATTCTGTTATGCCCACGTATGATTTCGACAATCCGATCTATCAAGCTGAGGAAGAAAGTGATGAAGACTATGAACTCCCGGAAGAGTTGGCTAGGTTGTTGAAACAGGAAGAGAAGACCATTCAGCCTCATCAGAAAGCTCTTGAGATCGTCAATATTGGGTCAGAGGAAAGCAAGAAAGAGATCAAGATTGGTGCGAGTCTGCGGGCTGATGTAAAGCAAGAGCTGATAGTCATGCTACGTGAATACGTTGACATCTTTGCTTGGTCATACCAAGATATGCCAGGTTTAGATACAGACATAGTTGTGTATAGACTACCATTGAAAGCGGACTGCCCACAGGTCAAGCAGAGGCTGCGCAGGACAAAACCAGAAATGGCTTTGAAGATCAAGGAAGAAGTACAGAAACAGTTGGATGCAGGTTTTCTGGCAGTAACCAACTATCCTCCCTGGGTGGCCAATATAGTACCGGTGCCGAAGAAAGATGGAAAAGTCAGAATGTGTGTGGATTACAGAGATCTCAATAGGGTGAGCCCTAAAGATGACTTTCCTCTCCCTCATATTGATGTGCTTGTTGATAATACCGCTCAGTTTTCAGTGTTCTCATTTATGGATGGATTCTCCGGGTACAATCAGATAAAGATGGCACCTGAAGACATGGAGAAGACGACATTCATTACCCCGTGGGGTACCTTCTGTTACAAAGTAATGCCTTTTGGGTTGAAGAACGCAGGGGCAACCTATCAAAGAGCAATGGTGACGTTATTCCACGATCTAATTCATAAAGAGAT
Organism: Lathyrus tuberosus; assembly: GCA_022829125.1. Taxonomy (NCBI): domain Eukaryota; kingdom Viridiplantae; phylum Streptophyta; class Magnoliopsida; order Fabales; family Fabaceae; genus Lathyrus; species Lathyrus tuberosus. The sequence goes on from JALAZF010000103.1 coordinate 9,256,950, forward strand.
CGAGTGTTATGTGGATGACATGATTGCTAAATCAAAGACAGAAGAGGAACATCTGATCAACTTGAAGAAGTTGTTTGAGAGGCTAAGGAAATTCAGGTTGAGACTGAATCCTAACAAGTGTACTTTCGGCGTGCGGTCCGGAAAATTGCTTGGTTTCATTGTCAGTGAAAAAGGGATAGAGGTTGATCCTGCTAAAGTGAAAGCTATACAAGATATGCCTGTACCGAGAACTGAGAAAGAAGTTCGCGGCTTTCTAGGAAGATTGAACTACATTTCAAGGTTCATATCACACCTAACTGCCACTTGCGAACCGATATTCAAAATGCTACGAAAAGATCAAACGGTCAGGTGGAATGATGATTGTCAAAATGCATTCGATAAAATAAAAAGATATTTGCAGGAACCTCCAATTCTGATACCTCCAGTTCAAGGGAGACCACTGATTATGTACTTGACAGTGCTTGAAGGATCCATGGGTTGCGTTCTCGGTCAACACGACGAGACAGGTAGGAAAGAACATGCTATCTACTACCTGAGCAAGAAATTTACAGATTGTGAATCACGTTATTCAATGCTTGAGAAGACATGCTGTTAATATGAATGGGTGCGGAGTTGGTGCAGTCCTTATTACGCCAGAAGGTGTTCACATGCCCTTCACTGCCCGAGTAACTTTCGGGTGTACCAACAATGAAGCAGAATACGAAGCTTGCGTACTGGGGATCGAAGAAGCTATTGATTTACGAATCAAGACCCTCGATATCTTTGGTGACTCAGCACTGGTAATCAATCAAGTAAAGGGAACTTGGCACACACACTAGCAGAATTTGATTCCGTATAGAGATTATACGAGGAGATTGCTGACATTCTTTACAACTGTCAAGTTGTACCATGTTCCCCGAGATGAGAATAAGTTTGCAGATGCCTTGGCCACTATCTCTTCGATGATCAAAGTGCATGGTTGGAACTTTGTGCCCAGGATTGATGTATCTCGTCTTGATAGGCCTGCTTTTGTGTTTGAGGTTGATGCAGTGTCTGACGATAAGCCTTGGTACCATGACATCAAATGCTTCTTGAAAAATCAAGAATACCCGCCTGGGGCATCTTCCAATGACAAGAAGACATTAAGAAGGCTAGCTGGTAGTTTCTTCTTGAACAAAGATGGAGTGCTGTATAAAAGGAATTTTGACACGGTCCTGCTCAGATGTGTGGATAGACACGAGGCAGACCTGTTGATGATTGAAGTGCACGAAGGCTCTTTCGGTACCCATGCCGGAGGACATGCGATGGCTAAGAAATTGTTGAGATTAGGGTATTATTGGCTGACCATGGAGTCAGATTGCTGCAAGTATGCTCGCAAGTGCCACAAATGCCAGATCTATGCAGACAAAGTGCACGTTCCTCCCAATCCGTTGAGTATCATGTCTTCTCCGTGGCCATTTGCAATGTGGGGCATTGATATGATCGGGAAAATTGAGCCTACTGCTTCAAACGTCCATCGTTTCATCTTGGTCGCCATTGATTACTTCACTAAATGGGTTGAAGCAGCATCTTATGCCAATGTCACTAAGCAAGTAGTGGCTCGTTTCTTGAAAAGGGACATCATTTGTCGATATGGAGTGCCCGAAAGAATCATTACCGATAATGGTTCTAATTTGAATAATAAGATGATGGCTGAACTATGCCGGGACTTCAAAATTGAGCACCACAATTCTTCTCCGTACCATCCGAAGATGAACGGCGCAGTCGAAGCGGCCAACAAAAACATCAAGAAGATTGTGCAGAAGATGGTTGTCACGTACAAAGATTGGCATGAGATGTTACCGCTGGCTTTGCAGGGGTATCGAACATCAGTCCGCACGTCCACTGGGGCAACACCATACTCGCTTGTATATGGTATGGAGGCAGTTTTACCGATAGAAGTTGAGATCCCCTCTCTCCGAGTATTGATGGATGTTAAGCTAGATGAAGCTGAATGGGTACGAGCCAGATTTGATCAGCTGAGCCTTATTGAGGAGAAGTGATTAGCAGCGGTATGCCATGGCCAGCTATACCAGCGCAGAATGAAGAGGGCATTCGATCAAAAGGTTCGACCTCAAGTCTACAAGGTCGGGGATGTGGTAATCAAGAGAATGCTTCCTCCGAGTACAGATCACAGGGGCAAATGGACTCCTAACTATGAAGGTCCGTTCGTGGTAAAAAAGGTTTTCTCAGGTGGAGCCTTGTTGCTGACAACCATGGATGGTGAATGAAATTCTGGTACAGATGTGTGATGTCTTGTGCAATGTCACAACATCGCAATCTGCTGAACAAGGCAATAATAGAAACAGTAAATGAACACAATCAATTGTTCACCCAGTTCGGTTCAACCAGCCTACATCTGGGGGCATACCAAGCCAGGAAGGAAGTCCACTATTAGTAGTATCAAATTACAGACTCAACACACCAGTTGACAATCTACCTAATTCAATCACTACCCAATGACCCTTCTACCTAAGTCCTCCCTAGGTAAGAGACTCCATCTCACTTCCAATCATCTCGATGATGTCTAGCAGTCAACTACACCGTCACTGCATCAACAGCTTGACTCCTTAAACTTTTCTATTACATAGACTTTGGAAGACACACTTCCATGACAACCCTTTGGAGTTGCTTCAAAGCTTCCTCCAAGAACAATACATCTCTTACCTACAGGCTTTGAGATAAACACGATGACCATCCCACAACCCGGGTGGTTCATCAATCAACACATCCCTTCTAATCTACATGATGGCTGGCTTACCAAAACTAGGTTACAATGCTTCTATTTATAACCTATTTCCCAACTGGATTTGGGCCTTCAAATCATATCAAATCTTCTGTTCCAAATCTCCAACAGATTCTGCTATTAATTGGATCTTCAATCAAATCTTCAATTTAAATCTTCAATAATTAACTCTAAATATTCTCCATATCTTTATGCATTAAATTCAGCTCCACATAATATTTCCAGGATATTATGTATCTTTTAAATCTTCTCTTTAAATCAGCTGCAAGATCTTCTCCACACAAATAGGAACAATCTTCTCCACACAAATAGGAACAATCTTCTCCACACAAATAGGAACAATTCTCCATGTCTATTTGCACAAAAATAGTAACAAACTATTCTCCACAAGATATGCAGAATTAATTGTATCATAATAAATCTTCTCCAATAAATTCGCATCCAATCTAACTAACAGATCTCCTCAAATCAAACTAATGCGTGCAGCCCTAAAAACATCACAACCTGATGTTTTAAGTTTCTGGTATAGTGATGTCAAGACATCGCATGTGACATCACTCTTCAGCACTTTAACTCTTCAACACCTTAACATTCTGCAATACAAAAACCACAAACAAATGGTTTTCTGATGTTCTGTCAACTGATGTTATGACATCGGGTTTGACATCAGCACAAAACTGCAACCCTTAAACACTTAACATAACCAGAATGTTAACTAAACATAACAAGGATGTTAAAAACTCATGTTGAAACATCAACCAAGACATCAACATTGTTTTACCAAAATTCTAGCCAACTCCAAGAATTAACAATCTCCCCCTTTGGCTAATTTTGGCTAAAACAATTTCAGCCTACATCAGACCAACTTGGACCAACTTGCAGCAGAAACGAACACTTTCACATCAGCATAGGGCAAACTCCCCCTCAAACCAAGAACCAGCTCACAGCTGTTCAAACACTCTCCCCCTCAACTGCTGCACCATATCAGAAAAGGCTTCACAACCACACCTTGGCAACCACTAGGCTAACTCTCCCCCTTTTTAGCCATAATTGGACAAACTCTGAACATAGCAGCAAGCACAAAAAATTCCAAAGGCAAACTCTGAATCATCCAACCAATATACTCAGAACAAAACCCAGACTCAGCAGCTACTACTTTCAATGATCAGCAGACAAAATATCAACTCCCCCTATCTAGTGCTTCTTGACCAGTATACCATAACATTTGGAAACTCCAGACATAGTCTTCATTCATCCAGACAGGAATGCTTCACACAATCATCCACAATTTCTGAAGCACACTCACAATGCCTTCCACTGAACTCTAAGTAAACTCCTCTTTCTTATAAACACACCAAGACAAGTGTGACATCTCCCAGATACACACAAAACTGTCCTTCAGACTCCTCCTTAGAAACATGTGTACATATGATTCAACCAATTAGCTTCACATGGCTAGAACACCAACATGTCATCCAGCAACCTAATGTCATAACATGTTATCTGACATTATATCCTATCTTCACAATCTTGATCAGCACGCAATCTTCACAAAAATCTGCATCCTTGCAGTAAAAGACCATAGACAACAGCCTTAACTCCCCCTGCCATGAACAACCCATGCTCCTTATGAAGATGAACACTTGACACCAGATAGAAGCACAATGAAATTACCACATTCTCAACATTAAGAACTGCCACTTCTTGTGTTTGTTGAGCAAAATCTCATCATGATTATTTCTGATACATGATCTGTGAAGTCCAAAAAAAAACACTTGATTTGGAATTTCACATATTCCATAACAAATGTCTTCAGATCACTTGCAACACAAGATAAGGACTGCCACCACCTTTTACTTGTATTAGAAGAAACCTCCTTATCTTCATCCATTCTGATCAGATCACACCACTGACAACAACCTTCTGTCCTTATACCCACCTAAAGAAGTCTTCAATCTACTTAACCTCAAGATCAGAACCTGTCCATAATGACTAAACTGCCACTTCAGACACTAATGTTGCTTCTTCCAATTCCACAAGCCCAGTCCATCAGATAACTACCAATCTCCCAACAAGGTCTTTGTTCACAAATAACCCGCAGATGATGCTTACTAATTCACACACTTCTTATACAGTCAGCTGATAAGGTTCCCTCAGGGTGTCATCTTCAAACATCAAGCTACTCCATCATGGCCACAAACAACAATATCCAGACTTCTCACACAAGGCATGACAATTTGTATGACCTCTTCTTCTGCACACGTCTGACAACTTTTGATTCTTCCTTATGACACATTCACAAGTTACTTTGGACTTCTTCAGTCTTCTCTACATTCTCCATCCAAGGCAGGCCTTCTACTTCATCATCCTCCCGTATGACTATGTAGACACTCCTTAGGCAAAATGTAGGCACCAAGCTCCTGAACCAGAGCATAATCATCCTTCACCAAGGATATCCAACCCAGATAATGTCCCAACACCAAGTTAGAACATCTCCCACACACCAAGACATCATCACCATGATTCTTGATATGCTCCACCAACTGGACTTACTATTGCATAGTAATCCAAAGACCTAGAGACTTAAACTCTCATCCATCTTCAAGAAGAATAACCTCCTTAAGTCTTCAACTCATCACCCTTCTGCCCAAGAGTAACTTGTTCCAAGACAATCCTCAATAATAACCAGCTGCCACACTCTGATTATCTTGATTCTTCGAATCCACTTCTGAGATCAACCAAATGCCACAAATTGTCTTCTTCACGTTTGTCAAAACTCTCACAAAGATATCCTGATCTACCCACTGAAATTGATCTTCAAATCACATGTTCCTCTTGCTTACACTTAGAATCTCTAAGTCAGTAATATCTTCTCAAACCACAGCTCCCGCAAACTGTATGAGACAGACCTTTTTGAAGCATCCATAACTTCCATTACAGTAGATCACTTCTATCTTAGCTGATGTGCCACATCACCAGCTGAGACTTCTGATGTTAAGCTAGATGTCAGAACATTATGACATCCAACTGTTGAATTCAGCTCTTCCTTCTGCCACTCAAAAGAACCTCCCCCCTTTGCAGAAACAGATTTCCACGCTCTCATAGACTTGATTCAACAATCAAGTTTGAGTAGACAACCTCCATCCTGCTTAGAAACTCCAAAGACTTCAAACCTACCACATCTGAATCTTCAAAAAATAAGTAGTCCAAGACTACCCCATAGCAATACTAAAGAAGGTCATTTCCCTTAGTAGAGTCGTCAGTAGAAAGCCAGAGATAACTGCCACTTATCCTCGACCTTCACAACCAGAGCAAACACCATGCTCCAAACCACTTAGATAAACTGATCCAAGCTGAAACCCTCAAGATTATGAAGTCTTCAACAACACCAATAAAGAGCCATACAGAGAAAAGTATATTCTCAACACTTCAACAGACTTGCACTTTTACATCAGACATATACATAGTCTCCCGTCAATGTATTTTGTCATTAGTTGACAGCACATCCTCAAAAGCAGATAAATACTCAACTCCTGTCGAGGTAACCTTTTCACACAACCACCATCTGCTGATCCAAACCATCACGAAAACCACTTATACCACAAAGCCTTCCAGGTTAGGTCAGTGTCTTGATCTTTCACTCCACCCTGAGCAAAGAACTGACTTGATGTTCCAACATCAGTTCTGACATTAGTCTTAATCACAACTCCTAATCATACATAACTCTTGCAGGGAACATAAGAGAGCATATCAGCATCTTTCAAGATTAGACCAACAAAACTGTAGTAACTTGCATAACACACTCTTCCAGAGGCTTCTTCTAATAAGCACAAGGTTCTGACCTTCTAACCAAAGAGTAATAACTGCCATCCTTCTGCAGAAACATACCATAGACGGTCTGCTACTTTGAATCCTTTAAGGCACGAAACAGAAAGAGCTCAAGCAGACACCAATTGACCACTGGCTGAATTACCCTGCTACTGCACACCAACTCTTGGATGCCTTTTCCCTTCACTTCAACCAGCTCCTGCTGAACAGCATCTCAACAATTGTTCAACTTCACAGCTTCCGTGATCCTTCTAAGTAGCTACATTCTAATAGGTCTTGACTTAGCATTTACCATAAACTGCTAATGTGAAGCATGATGTCGAGACATCCGAATTGACATATTAAGTTCAACTTCCACCAATAAGCTTAAGAGATGACTGATCAAGATCTTCACTCCCGCATAAAAGATTTGACAGTGATACTCTTTTGCTTTGTCTCCACCCTATTCACCTTTTGATCACTTCTTTCCCAAAACACAGATAAGAGATAATCCCCATGCAAACTGCAACATCATAGAATATCCTGCTGAGGAGACCAAACCCTAATGTATTTCCAAGAGCATACCTTCCTAGAATCTCACCACCAGAGATACAAGAACCAATCAGGGTTACATCAGATACCATGCAGCGGAACACACAACAACTCCTCAACAACCTTCAGGCACTACTCAATAATCCTTGCATACCATCACCTTAAACCAAGTGCCAACAATCAAACTCATAACAGCAGTTCTCCTGAGATCAACAGACAGGTCTAATACATACTCTGTCCTGAATAGTCCATCCTCCACTTCAAGGGACCATTCAAACAACAATATGAACTTCTCCATGTTCAAACACCTTTTCAGTAGATACCACCTACCTTGCCCATGAACCAGAAAGTATCTTCCCTAGATCTCATCCAGAAACAGACAGGATGCCTGCTCTGATACCAATTGAAATTCTGGTACAGATGTGTGATGTCTTGTGCAATGTCACAACATCGCAATCTGCTGAACAAGGCAATAATAGAAACAGTAAATGAACACAATCAATTGTTCACCCAGTTTGGTTCAACCAACCTACATCTGGGGGCATACCAAGCCAGGAAGGAAGTCCACTATTAGTAGTATCAAATTACAGACTCAACACACCAGTTGACAATCTACCTAATTCAATCACTACCCAATGACCCTTCTACCTAAGTCCTCCCTAGGTAAGAGACTCCATCTCACTTCCAATCATCTCGATGATGTCTAGCAGTCAACTACACCGTCACTGCATCAATAGCTTGACTCCTTAAACTTTTCTATTACATAGACTTTGGAAGACACACTTCCATGACAACCCTTTGGAGTTGCTTCAAAGCTTCCTCCAAGAACAATACATCTCTTACCTACAGGCTTCGAGATAAACACGATGACCATCCCACAACCCGGGTGGTTCATCAATCAACACATCCCTTCTAATCTACATGATGGCTGGCTTACCAAAACTAGGTTACAATGCTTCTATTTATAACCTATTTCCCAACTGGATTTGGGCCTTCAAATCATATCAAATCTTCTGTTCCAAATCTCCAACAGATTCTGCTATTAATTGGATCTTCAATCAAATCTTCAATTTAAATCTTCAATAATTAACTCTAAATATTCTCCATATCTTTATGCATTAAATTCAGCTCCACATAATATTTCCAGGATATTATGTATCTTTTAAATTTTCTCTTTAAATCAGCTGCAAGATCTTCTCCACGCAAATAGGAACAATCTTCTCCACACAAATAGGAACAATCTTCTCCACACAAATAGGAACAATTCTCCATGTCTATTTGCACAAAAATAGTAACAAACTATTCTCCACAAGATATGCAGAATTAATTGTATCATAATAAACCTTCTCCAATAAATTCGCATCCAATCTAACTAACAGATCTCCTCAAATCAAACTAATGCGTGCAACCCTAAAAACATCACAACCTGATGTTTTAAGTTTCTGGTATAGTGATGTCAAGACATCGCATGTGACATCACTCTTCAGCACTTTAACTCTTCAACACCTTAACATTCTACAATACAAAAACCACAAACAAATGGTTTTCTGATGTTCTGTCAACTGATGTTATGACATCGGGTTTGACATCAGCACAAAACTGCAACCCTTAAACACTTAACATAACCAGAATGTTAACTAAACATAACAAGGATGTTAAAAACTCATGTTGAAACATCAACCAAGACATCAACATTGTTTTACCAAAATTCTAGCCAACTCCAAGAATTAACAGTGAAGATTTTTCATCCCCTGTTAATTCAGATGCAGTTAAAAAATACTTCGTATAAAGAGACCCGCTGGATAAAAACAAAAGAATCCAGGCAAAAAAGGGCATCCTGGCGAACCAAAAACAGAATAAAGGTTCGGGCAAAAATTAGGGATATAATTGAAAAGAATTGTACACCCGGTAAGTTGAAAACCCGAAAGGGCAACTTAGGCAAAAAAGGGTATCCCGGTGGACTGAAAACCTGAAAAGGCGATCCACACAAAAGAGGGATTAAAGCGAATGACTGCAGTCTGAATTAATCTGTACGTCTTCTACTCTTCAGCAAACTGGCAAAATTCCGAAGGAGGAATTGGTCCAATCATGAGCTTCTGAAGGCAAAGATATTCAGGAGAGTTGGAGTATATACTGGCTATAACAGAATCAGAAATCAGTTGGAGTCCAATTTCCGCATTATCATTAGGAAAGATTTCTTTTCTCAATTTTATGGCAATCGCCTCTTTCAGGGGTTTGCTTCTGATTGTTAATTCGCCAATTTTTGGCATTTCATCAATAAATGTTGAATATTCAGTCACGGGCTTTTATTTTCATTTTACTGTTTTGTTTGCAAAAACGTCCGATTTTTGATAATAAAACGTTACTTTGAAAATATCTTGGCTTTGCAAAAACATGCACAAAGACAATTGAAGTTACTTTTGCTTGTTGGACAACCTTGGATGGTGGACCCAAAAGACCACGCAATATCCTAGGGCATGTGCATATTCTTTTTCTGTTGCAGGTAATGAGCACGATCGATCCAAACAGCATGATCGTAACCACTAGCAGATATTTGCTATGACTTGATACTGTTGTATCTTATTAAGTCGATTCTTCCATTCAAGAGTTCCCACTAAGTTTCGTGACGGCAACGGTGTTCGAAGATGGATTTCTTCTGTGTTGATAATGGTTATTAATGCAGTGAATACTCCAGGTTGACAACAAGTGCTAATCCTCCAGTACCTTGCAGACGATGTGAAAGGTAGTTCAAGGCAGAGTGTTTGCCTAAGAGTTTGAAAACGCTTGGTTTTCTATAAAATCCTCTTAAGAGACGAAACCTTTAGTACTAACATCCCTTGTGGAGTTTACTCTTGGCAGGATGTACCAGCAAGTGGTAGTATCATGTCTCCCGCAGGTTTCGGCATGGGAAATTTGTCACAGAATAATCCCCAGCGGAGTTATGGACCATCCCATGCATGGGGCATATTATCTGTTATCTCCCCAGCAAAAGATATTCCCGATCTATAATCCCCAGTAGAGTTTGAGGACATTTGGTCTTCCGTAAAATCCTCTCGAAGGGCAGCCCCAACAAGAGACGCTTTAAAGCAGTTTTCTCCAGCAGAGTGTGTTGTAAACTCATTATCCCCAGCGGAGTCGTCAAAGGGAAATTTGCCCAACATGGGGCACTGTGACATTTATGCTAATCTCGACAGTCTTCTTCCTCAGCAGAGTACCGAGGAATTACTTTGGGTTTCCCTAACAAATCTATAGGGACTCTTTCTCAGCATGTTGCAACGGATTGTCTTTCAACCAAGATTTGGATGTTCCCGACATAGCAGCCCTGGTCCCCGGCAAGATCATATCTTTGGTAATGATATCCCCACAGAGTTCAGCATTGAATCTTGTCCGCTATACTCCCCAGCCGAGTTGCGGTAATTTCCCCGACTTGGTCTCTATGGATCAACGGAATCTCTTTTTCAGCAAAGTGTCAGCATATGATATTACCCAGCAGGTGGTGTAATTCTCAGCATTGCTCAGTTACAATCCAAAGTCCAATTTATTTTTACATACAGTTTATTCATATTATTCCAGCCTGTGGAATAGTATGGAAGATGGTTGTTCCAGCCAGTGGGATGATCATTATATACAGTTTATTCATATTATTCTAGCCTGTGGAATAGTATGGAAGATGGTTGTTCCAGCCAGTGGGATGATCATTATATACAGCTTGTTCATATTATTCCAGCCTGTGGAATAGTATGGAAGATGGTTGTTCCAGCCAGTGGGATGATCATTATATGCAGCTTATTCATATTATTCCAGCCTGTGGAATAGTATGGAAGATGGTTGTTCCAGCCAGTGGGATGATCGTCATATACAGTTTGTTCATATTATTCTAGCCAGTGGGATAGTATGGAAGATGGTTGTTCCAGCCAGTGGGATGATCATTATATATAGTTTGTTCATATTATTCCAGCCGGTGGGATAGTATGGCAGATGGTTGTTCCAGCCAGTGGGATGATCATTATATACAGTTTGTTCACATTATTCCAGCATGTGGGATAATATTGCAGGTGGTTGTTCCAGCAGGTGGGATGATCATCCGGCAAAGCTTCCAGAGCCGGTTTGGTAAGCATCAAAGTCCAAGTTTAATTTAGCAAAGCTGCAAAAGTCCATCCGAGGATGGCAATTTTGAGATTCCAAAGCCTGTTTGGTAATCATTGAAGTCCAACGACAGATTGGCAAAAATCCAGCACGAACTGGTAAAAGTCCATTGTTTAGAATGGCAGAGCAACTAAAGTCCACCAGCAGTGTGGCAAGCCAGTAGTCGTCTGGCGTCGTTCAAAAAGACATTTCTAAAGTCCACCAGCAGTGTGGCAAGCCAGTAGTCGCCTGGCGTCGTACATAAGACATTATCAAAGTCCACCAGCAGTGTGGCAAGCCAGTAGTCGTCTGACGTCGTTCAAAAAGACATTTCTAAAGTCCACCAGCAGTGTGGCAAGCCAGTAGTCGCCTGGCGTCGTACAAAAGACATTATCAAAGTCCACCAGCAGTGTGGCAAGCCAGTAGTCGCCTGGCGTCGTTCAAAAAGACATTCTTGAAGTCCATCAACAGTATGGCAAGCCAGTAGTCGCCTGGCATCATTCAAAAGACAGATCTCTCCGATGACGTTCATTTGCCGATTCAATCCAACAATCGCGTTGGGTTTATATCCCTTTTCTTTTTTTATTTTATATCATAAACAAATGCATGAAATATCCAACATTTGATATTCCCCAAGATTCAATGAAACGAGGATTCAACATTTGATCTTCACCGACAATGATGACGATGAATCAGATTCAAAATTTGTTATATATTTTTACTTTAATATTCTGTGTAAATAATGTAGTTTGTAAACAAATTGATTTATTAATATTCTGTGTAAACAATGTAACGAGTATTTAAAAACGTATTTATCTTTCCCATCGGTTTTGGCCATAAACTAAGAGGTATGTGGCGCTAGTTTTGAAAATATAAAAAAACTTTTGTTAGGGATCGAACAAATGACCATTTCAACTATCCCCTCGCTTATTCTAAAATTAAGGGGTATAATGGAGAGTTTTAATGACGCACTTCGTTACCTCGCCTCTGTAACCGAGGTTAAATCAACTTCGTGTCCGAGGTTAAATGTGTATTTTATAGTAGTGAATAGACAGACACTCGTTTTGAGGGTATACAAGCCTACCATGATAATTTGTCTCGACTAGAGGAGGATCTTGCAACCAACACTTATGAAGGATTTAGAGATGCTTCTGTAATACCCCAAAATTTGCTCTCCCTTTTTTGCATCATAGCATAGCATTATCATTTACAATATCATATCCATCTCATTAGCATTGCATTGCATTTAACATAGAAAAATGAAGCATAGCATCCCTCTTACCATCAAGGCATATGATCAGGTGGAAGGTGGACAATCAAGGGATCATTCAAAGCACAAAAAGGTCAATCAAGTTGCCTCAAGGCAAGCCAAGAGTCTCTCATGTCTCATACCATCTCAATTGATCATCCACAATCTCAAGGAAGTGAGATCCGATGGGAGATTGAAGCAATACATACTTCATCATGCAAGAGGTTCAAAAAAAACTGAAGGAAAACCCGCAAAAGAGATAGCTCATTGATCCAAAATCAATCTCAAATGGCATATCTCATCATCCTTTAAAGGGATATACAACATACTCTGAGGAATTTGAAATTGGAGACTGCACTTTTCCCTCCTAACCAGAGGGGGTCAAAATTAGGGTTTCTAATAAAATCAGGATATCTTTGATTTTTTGGACAAAACTTGATGTCATGGTATTCTATATGTTCTTAAGTGTATGTATGTGTAAAATCACCTCTCAATTGGTTTTAGAAGTGGTTCAATTGGAAGAAAAATAAAAAATCAGAGAAATTGGGGCCAATTCAAATAATCAGAGGAAAAAGTCAACTCTTGACTTTTTGAGGCCAAATTCATAAAATTCATGTTACATATGTCCAATGTGCAAAATTTGATCAAGAAACTCCAAAGGAATCATGAAAAAATCAAGATATGGAAGGTTGCCATTTTTGGATGAAGAAGGGTTACTAAAAATAGCAAGTTTTAGCCATTTTGCACTACACTTTGAACCAAGGCCCTTTAAAATTGAAGCACCAAATGAAAATTCCACTCGGCCACAACAAAAGATCTTGTTTTAAGCTTCACATCCATATGTGGAACATCTCCATTGGATAAAAATTGAGGGAGATATGATTGATCAAAATTGGAGGAAAGTAGGGCAAAAACCAGGTCGTGACCAAGAACTATCAGGTCACGCGCGTGTCATTTTCACAAGCACGTGGTGGGCCAAATGTTTGGGTCAATTTCTCAAGGTTAGAGGCCTCAAATTAAAACTCTTTCAACACGAAAGTTGTTCCTCTATGTGAGATCTTCAAAGTGTATGTTTATGGTTTTTTCATTAGACCAATGATTGAGAAGTTGTGGTGGCTCAAAATAAGGTCAAGATAACTGAATGTTTGGTTAGGTCATAACCAGGTCTTGCCACACACGCGTGCATTATGAGTCAGTTTTGAGTTTACATGTTTGAAGCACATTTCCAAGTTGTTGCAAGTTTCATTTTCATTTACTTTCAACATCAAAGTTGTTGTATCATGTACACACTTTGTAATGATACCAAGATCATTCATGTCCATGGCTTGAAGAGAGAGATATCCATGCATAAACATCACCATTTCCAACTGATGAATCACATCAGAATTTGCAGTTTGGTTCAGACATCCATCAAACAACTCTTGCACTTTATTTCCACATTAAGCCAAGCACATATCACCTCCACCTTGCACATTAGCACGTGCCTTGCATGAAAGTGGAAAGAATAAACTTGCTGAACAAGTTTCTGATACAACCAGTCGTGCCATTGCAAGCTCATTTTCAGCTCCAACATAACCCACCATGAACTATCACCACCATATTATTGCTCTCCCTAACTAACTTGACTCAGTTAGTTAGGGATGACTCACTTAAACCACTTCAACTCAGTTAATTCACCCAGTTAACCATGGTTCAACTCACACTATAAATAGAAAACTCACACTCTAATTTCATTTCCAACTTCATTTTCTCACATTCAACTCAGAAACTGTCTCCATTCTCTCTCAATTTCTCCACATTGCAACTGATTTTCGAGCTCCATTTCATTCATCTTCCTCATCTTCATCTCAGAATCTCTCTGATTCTCTCTCCATTTTCATCACATTGCAACTGTTTTGAAGCTTGGATTTCAGATCTTCTCCACTAAAGCATCATCCATTTTTGCATCTAAGCCTTTATTTGGCCAAAAGAAGCTCAAAGAGGAAGCAACATCTCTGGTTTTCTGAAGAACACATCAAGATCATAAATCTTCAGGTATGAATTTCTTCCATTATAGACATAATGTGAAGATGTTATCAGGTTCTTGATGCTTCCTATAAGCTCAAGAACTTGTCTGGCTAGTTGATAGGCCTTTAGAGGCATAGTTGAAATGTTAGGGCAAATCTTCCTCTGTTCGATTCTCTCATCTCATGAATGTTTTGTGCATTTTGTCTTTGGATTCGTGTTCTTCATAAGTTCAGCATCATTTTGGTGTAATATTTGTGCATTTCTGTGAGATCCAAAGTTGCAGACGGTGGTGATTGACTGGAGAAGGTGACCAGAGGTCCCTCTCCGGCCGGTGGACTTTATGTTAGGGTTTTATGCTCAGTTTGAATTTGGTCCGTTGGATGAGTATGATCTAATGGTCAAAATGCTGCCAGCACATTAAAATGAGCGTGCAAGTCACATGCCACATTTCAGATTTCATTTAAACATTGTGTGGTGTAGTGCATGTTAATGAATGTGTTCCTCCACGCGTGATCATTGATCTTGTTTACTTTGACCTTTGTGTTGACTTGACCTAATCTGATGGTTGTAATTGCTTTGACTTGTGTTGACTGAAGAGCATGGTAGTTATTGTGTTATGCGCGCTTATTGGACCTAGTCAGATTGATATCCACACCTCCCATGTTTTCAAGCCCAATTAATTTGAACTGAACAATTACTATGCATGCACCCCCATTCATATTGCATTTCATTTTTATTTTCATTTTTTCTACACGTTTGCTTTTTAATTTTTAAAAATACCAAATGGCATTATAAAATTCCACAAAAATTCATGAGCATCATTAAAACATTTAGAAAATTTTTCATGATTTTATTTCTTGATTTCATGACCTTTTTGCCCCTGTTCCATAATTTTCTTTGATTTTTATTTGTATGCATGCTTAATGTGATACATAAATTTGTGCATTTTTGTTCTCAATCATTAAAAATTGTTTTGATGCTCTTCTTTTTTGTATTGAGTCATTATCATCTTGAGGTATGTTAAGTGATTTTTATTTGATTTTTTTAGGTCAGTTTATGGCATGTTTGGTGTTCATTTTTGTGCTACTTTGTATGATGTGTATACTTGACCTAAGTGCATTGTTTGACATCATTTTGCCTTGGTTTCTTGCATGCTACTTTGATATGTGATTCATCTCTGATTTGTGAACCTCAATACCATGTTTTTATAATTTTCATGAGGCCATCTAATTTTTGTTTAATGCATTACCTTTGAAGCATAATAACATGTCATATCATCTCAATATTTGTGCATGTTTACATGATTTCTTTTGTACATACTTGCATGATCATTTGCATATTTGGTGAACCATTCATGTGACATAATAGGTCATTGATATGTATTATATGTCATCTTTGCATGTTGATTATCATTTGAATCTTGTGCACCTTTAACATGTTGTGTTTGCACTTTTCTTCTTTTTGACTTCCATTTCAATTCTACCTCTTCTATCACTTCTTAAATGTCTTGATGTGTCATGCATGAACACTTGTGAAATGTTTGTGAATCATTTTTCATTTCATTTCAATTCTGATCCTTTGATTACATGTTCCATTCATGCATGTTTTTTCATTTCTTTTCATCTTTCATTCTCCCTTTTCTTATGGTAGCATGTTCCAATGTCATGGATGATGTTTGTTTCCTATCCACTTGGACTTGCATGATAATGATCATTTGTTTTCCATATGGTGTACATTCTGGTTGTGGTTATAGGATTTGATTTCTCATCTAATTCTTTTGAGCTTTATAGTGCATTAAATGTTCTTTTATTTCTTACACTTCTTATACATGTTTACTAACCATGTAGGGGCTTTGGTAAGTTTCAATTGAGTGTGGATAAGGAATCCACATTCAAACCTCTTTCCTTTCATCTCTTTTACAATTCCATTTTGTGTTTTGTTAAGCACTTATGTGCTTTTCTTTTAATAACTCATCATTTTCCCTTTTGAGTTACATTTCATCTTCTACTTTAGAAGTGAATTGTTTAATTCATTCTTGCTTTAGACTTTAGGTTTAAACGTCACAAACCACTAGGATCTCTCCCTTTAATCTTTGATTAGGATTGAGTCTTAGTTCACATAGATTTTACCTTTCTCCTCTCTTGAGTCTCTTTCTCATCTCAAAGAAAAATTCAAAAATACTTAATAAAGGTAAGCATTTATTGCATTTAGGCCTTTCATATAAAGCAGGGATTATAAGGGGTCTTCTCTTATAATCTTAGAATGTGTAGCATATAGCCCATCTTGGGTCAATGTGTTAAACATTTGATCTTGTATGAGGGACTTAAATGCAATACTTGTTGAAAATACAAATAATAAAAAACACTTCTTCATTTCATAATCAACAAAAACACTTAATAAATACAAGTATGCTAGTGTGTTTGAACCTTAATAATTGGAAATAGGTGTGAGGGTCTTCTTCACTCTTAGTGTGCTTTCTTACTCATTCCATCTTGGAATGTGAGAATGTATACATTCCAATGACTAAGATTTAGATACACTATCATATGCAAACAAATGAAAAAACTTCTAAAAGACAAAAACAAACAATCACGTCTCCTTCGGGAATTCTTTTCTCACCTCATTCACTCTCAACGTATGAACGTGCTCCTACTCGTTCTCTTGCAAGATGGCAACGCACTCGGACCAGCGAGCCTGCAACACCTGAGCTAGAACGTTAGTCGTTCCTTAAAAAACACAAACAATCCATCCCTAGTGAGGGGAACTACGTCGCTCTGATTCTCATGTTCCCGATGAGATACGTAGGCAGTGGGGTAGGGCCCATTCGAGCACTTCTTTTATTTTCCCTACATTTGTTTCTCTTTCTCTCTCCTTTCCTTTTTCATTCCTTTTCCAGTATCCTTTCCTTACACCCTTTGATTAAAACAAGCAAGCGCGAATCCCATCGGGTACGATGGACGCGAGGGGGTGCTAATACCTTCCTCTCGCGTAACCGACTCCCTTACCCTTTCTCTTGGTCGCAAGACCATGCTTTTTTCCTTCCTTCAGGTTTATGCAGTGTTTCCTTTCGCTCTCGTGGGATAAATACACATTGCTGGCGACTCTGTTTCGGTGCCACTTTCGCGTTTATACTTGGATGAAAATCCCGGGAGCGACAGCTTCCTTTATGAATTTGGTGGATCAGACATAGATGTTTTACTTAACATCAAGGTTTCCCATTATTTGGTCAACTCAAATAACATGGTGGTGGATGACGTGCTGGTGAGGCAAGAGTGACTTCATTTGACGTAAACATATCATCTTTGTAACTTCATGCCTCCATGGCTTTGTTAGTTTGCAAATGATATTCTGACTTGCCTGTGTGTCATGTTCATGTTTTCTTTGCCAATTATGGTTGTTTAGTTAATTTTTCGTCATTACCCGTCTCATTTGTTATAAACTAGCATAGTTTCTTTATTTTGTTGTTACCCATCCCATTTTTTGAGAACTGGCATAATTTCTAAGCGCCATAGAGATCGTTCTCGCCCAAGATTTGGGTCCCCTTCCCTACCCCAAGTTTAAGTCCGGTTCGAGGTTGATATCTTCTAGACTCCATCGCCTTTGCTCTTGGAGTGACTAGCTCATAATAGGGGATGCGGCATAATGCACTTAGTTTTTCTTATTCCATGCTTTAAAATGAACATCACACAATTTCATAACAAAGAAAGGCATGTCATCAATATACATATATATATATATATATATATAATATGCTTGAGCTTGGTGGTTGACAAACCTCTTCCGTTTTTCCAATCAACAAAAGTCTCGGGACAACTATTCTGAGTCAGCCAAAAGTCCAATAAGAGAAAGCCCCGCATTTGATTCAGGTCTTGAACACCTCAACCAACTCTCATATATAAGGTGTCTCACGTGAAGAAAAATGTATGATTGAAACTAATTCTTACTCTCATTATTCCTAATTGTGATACTGATTTGAGTGTTGTAGTACTAACCTTGCAACTCTTCTCCGCCACATCAAAAGCACAACTTCGTTGCAACAAGGCATTATCTCATTATTCCATCGATCATTTCTAATTTCAAACAGAATCATTATTATTATTATTTAGTCTTGACGGCTGATCAGGACCTGAAGTGGGCCAAGAAAGACGTCTGTGATGCTGGGTGTGTGAGATGAGGAGGGGGTGTACCTGCAAGGCACTCCGATGCTAAAGTAAGAATCGGGAGAGGAAAAGGCAAGTACAAAAGTATGTGTTTCTTAGGATGATTTAGAATACCCAACTCTCTCATTTGAGAGGGTTTTCAGAGTACCCCCATCGCGTGGCCAACGGTCCCTGTTTTGGGGCAAAATAACTAGCCGTTAGGACGGGCAGAGGTGCCCGAAACTAGCCGTTGCCACGGGCAAAGGTGTAGTTCCGGGCACGGGCATCGTGGCCATTTCTGGATGGTAGAGACATGCATGAAGGGCATGAGTGCCGAGGAGGAGCAGGTGACCCTGTGGGCCCTCTGACCATATGTGCTTGGTAGAGGGGAAGAAAGGTAAATGTTGCCCCACGTTAGCTGGTCGTAGGCAATTGGGCCGTTCTGGGAGCAGAAGTGGGTTGGGCTATGCCTAGTCATTGGTCTAGTCTAGAACAGGAGCCCCCCAAGTCGTTGCTCCCGAGCATGGGAGCGATGAATTAAGGATAGTTCGCAGTCCCGGGGAGATCTGGAAGGGGTCATCGCTTGTCGACGAGGTGGAGCTGTTTTGTGATGCTCGGGGGATTTAGTGCATCTGGGATACGTAACTTTGTTTGGTGTGCCCGGCATACGGGGAGACCAACGGTTGAGGTGATCTGAAGAGATGGGATGCCACGTGTACCTCTAGCCTTGTGCTGCATTAAATGCGTCATGATGGCTAGGCTAGGGTGATGATGATACCCCTAGTCGTGCGTGTTCATGCACGTGACTTCAGAATGTCTATAAATAGGGGGAGAAGCTGCTCATTTGAAATTTTTGCTTCTCTATCCTCCTATATTCTTCTCTCTGAGTTTTCCAGTTCGTCGCCGCCATTAGCCGCAGTTGCCACCACCGTATAAGTTTCGAGCAGCATCTTCGACCCTCTAAAGCTTCCCCGACCACGTAAGTGGTTCATTTCTACCTTAGTTTCCAGCTTTTTTGCTTTTGTTTTACTAGAATTCATGCGGTTAGGAGGATTCTAGGTCGTTACAATAGCATTTTCTGGTGACTGTTGGTGATAGACGGTGGCTTGGCCACTTTATGCTGCTGTCATGGTCATCGGAGCTTTAGGGACCCATAGATTTAGGTTGTTTTCGACACCGTTGCGACGACGAGCGTGTACGTCACTGGCGGAGCTCATGAATTTTCCAGTGTTCCTATGAATTTTCAGGCGGATTCATGAGTTTTCGGTGAAGCTTCAAATGGAATTCTGGGTAGTGACCCGGGGAGAATTTCCCCGTATGCGTAGGTTAGGTCAGGGACGTCGTCCTTGGCCCTTTGCACGCCCTTTCACTTGGCTAGCGGTGGAAGGGTGGATTTTATTTTATCATCGAATTCACTTTTGTCCTCTGCTTTTCAGGTGAAAAAGATGGCCGACGAACCTAAGAAAGAGATCCTTATAGACTCGTCCAAGGAGAGCTCCTCGGAGAGCAGCGACACATAATTTTCGACCGCTCCCAGCGATGTCGGGGAGACTTCCCCTGATAGGACCTCCGCGGAGGAGTGGACAGTTGTAGAGCCTGCCGAACATGCTTTTGTCTTCGCTTCATTTACTGGGGATGCCTTCACGGCCGTGGGGCCAGAAGGGAAGTGGAAGGTGCATTTTCCAGGTGAGGACGACCGTATCTGTACGGATTACGGGGAGATGTTCCCAATGTATGACTACATCTTCAAAGACATAGGACTGAGGCTTCCCTTCATCGACTTTCAGCGGCCTGTCTTCGTGCACTTGGACCTGGCCCCGTCACAGCTGCAC
The DNA here is from genome assembly GCA_022829125.1 of Lathyrus tuberosus. Classification (NCBI taxonomy): domain Eukaryota; kingdom Viridiplantae; phylum Streptophyta; class Magnoliopsida; order Fabales; family Fabaceae; genus Lathyrus; species Lathyrus tuberosus. The sequence continues at coordinate 9,277,425 of JALAZF010000103.1, forward strand.
CCCAACTCACTAGCGTTCATATGTGCCTTCGAGCTGATGTGTGAGTTCCTGAAGATAGGAGCCATCCTCCCCCTATTCTTTACGATCTTTCATCTCCAAAGGCAGGTTTCAGGGAGAAAGTATGGCTGGGTCTCGTTAAAGCAGGCGAAGAAATTGTTTAAACCATTCTCCGAGTCTATCAAGACTTTTAAGGAGAGGTTTTATATCATTGAACCTGTGTCGGAGAGAGCTCAAGATACTACGTATGCCTGGGAAGTATCGACGGATAAGGACGGGAATGACCTTTACGACGAGCATGGTAAAGTGGTGGCGGACAGGGTGCTGAAGTTCCCTTTTTGCTGGAGCAGAGGTCATTTCTCCTAGGGAACCGACCAGTATATCGCCCATTCGGAGATGCTGGAAGGCGACGACAAAGCTCATTATGCAGCACTGGTGAATTATGTCGGCAGCTTTAACCTTGCTGAGTAATGGACCAAGAAAGGGGATCCGATCTTCGAGGCTGCCAGGGGGTAAAGGGTGGAAACCTGCTACATCAACACAAAGGGGCTTTTGGAGTCCAAGACCCATGTTGACGCCCTTAAATTGCTTGGTAGCCTTCTTTTTTTAGTTTGTTCAAATTATCATTTTCCTCGTTTGCTAACGTGCCCGTTATGTTTTTGCAGGTGAATTGCCTGCAACGCACGAGAGGATGGTGAAGAATTCCCTGGCGAAGGGCAAGTCAGGTGTCACAAATTCGAAGACTCAGCTTACTCAGCGGGTGCCCCCTCCTCAGCTGGCGTCGGGGAGCTCCTCGCCTACTCCTTCTCCTGCCCATGGTTCTCCGTTGCCCGGGACTTCAAGGTTCAAGAGAATCCGGCAGAACGACCTAGTGGAGCTTAGCCAGGCGGGGGAGAAGAGTAAGTTCGAGCTTCCTCTGTCTGCACAACAAAAAATTCTTTGAAGGATCTTCGCTGACGGTTCCTCGGGCGGAGTCCCTAAAGCTTGAGGGGATGGACCGCCCGAGCAAGAGGGCGATGCTGGTGTAGTATGCCTCTGCGTTGATCAGGATACTGGAGATGGCGGTGGTCTACGACGAGGAGGATTCCCCCTCTGAGTCCGATCTGAAGAAGGCCCAGGAGACAATGTCGGCCCTGGAGGAGAAGGTGAAGAAGGCCAAGGAGGAGGCCAAGGTTGCCGATGAAGCAAGGAGGAAGTCTCAGGAGGAGGCAACCAAGTTAAAAGGGGAGAATGATACCCTGGTCGCTGAGAAGAAACCTGTTGAGGACTTGGTGGAGTAGATGATATTCGCGGCGGCTCCAGCTGAAGACGGGCATGATGACCTGAAGAAGCTAAGCTGGTTGCCCGCATCGTGCGGGCGGAGGACGACGTCTGCGCCATTGGGGGGGAATCTTTCAACAATGTCGTGGCTCAGCTAAAACTTGCGAATCCTGGGGTTCAGCTGTCCACGGAGGGGACCAATTTTCTGAACCATGTTGAAGATGGTAAGATTGCCACTCCCGACTTCTTCCTGATTGGCGAGGAGCATGCCCATATCCTTGACGAGGAGCCTCAGCCAAAATAGACTATCCCTGAGGAGGCCAACCAGATGGAAGAGTGATGTCTCTTTTTTGTTGTTGTTATGTCTTTGGCCTGCGTGCCATGTTTTATGTAATTTATTACTTTGTATGGGGCGTGGCCCCTATTTTATGTAACAAGTACAATCGTGGTCCTCGTGACCACTAATTATTTAGAAATGTTTGTGTCCGGCCATCCTGGTCGGTTTTGTATGTTTTATATTCGCGCATGGCTTTATTTGTTTTTTTGTTAAGTGTGGTAACTTTGCTCGATACGTGTGTGTGCCCGTAATAAGGGTAACTTTGATTTGTTTATTGCTTTCAGGATTTGCTCGACTTAGATGGGTTCGGCAGTGAGGGGGAGCTCAGGTCGCGTTTAAGGCCTGAGTTCGCGACGTGAATCTCCCATCGTGAGCTGGGTGTTCTGCCTATCATGGTACATTGACGACGGCGGGCTCAATTGAGGAACCACCGTCGGGTAGGGGTCCTGCTCGTTCTTGAGCGGGATCCTGCCTTAGTTAATATAAGAAGTTTGTACCAGGGCATGCATCGTAGTCGGAATGTTATGTTCGTCGCTCTGACGAGGCAAACTGACGATTAGGGTCATAGTTATAATATTGTTTTAGCTTTTCGATGTTCCATGGTCGAGCGAGTTCTTTCCCGTTGAGGTATTCTAGGTAGTAGGCCTCATCCTCCGTCTTTGCCTAGACGCGATAGGGTCCTTCCCAGTTTAGGGAGAGTTTGCCTTCTCAAGAATCCTTGTGGTTCCTTCTTAAGACAAGACTGCCCACTTGGAATTCTCGCCGTAAAACCTTGGCGTTGTGCCTGATTGCAATTTTCTATTTTAATGAGGCTTCGCGGAGAGCTGCTCCTGACCGGACCTATTCAACGAGATCGAGCTCTCCTCTCAGTGGCTCGTCATTTGTCTCCTCGTCCAGGGGTGATTTTGTCTGCCTGGATGGCACATCTACCTCGATGGGGATCACTGCCTCAGTCTCGTAAGCTAGGCGGAAAGGTGTTTCCCCGGTCAAAGAGTGGGGCGTAGTGCGGTAGGCCCAGAGTATGTTGTGCAGTTCCTCGACCCAGGCTTTCTTTTTTTCGTCCAGCCTTCGCTTAAGGCCCCGCAGGATTACTCTGTTTTCCGCTTCGGCCTACCCGTTAGTTTGGGGATGTTCGACGGACGCGAAGTGTTATTTCGTGCCTAGTTGGGCAACAAAGTCCTAAATTTTTTTGTCCGTGAACTGTGTCCCGTTGTCGGTGACTATTGCTTGCGGGATGTCGAAGCGAGCAAGGATGTTTCGCTTGTAGAAGTGAAGTATGTTGTGGACCGTTATCTTGGCCAGAGCCTCTACTTCTATCCACTTTGTGAAGTAGTCAACACCTACTATCAAGTACTTATTCTGGTTCGACCCTACGACGAATGGTCCCAGGATGTCTAGGCCCCACCATGTGAAGGGCCACGGGGAAGACATAGCTTTGAGCTTGTTAGGTGGAGCCAAGTGCATGTCCCCGTGCCGTTGGCATTTTTTTCACTTCTTCACGTGTTCTTTTGCATCATGCTGCATGGTTAGCCAGTAGTACCCTGCTCGAAGGGATTTCTTGGCGAGGGATCTCCCCCCGAGGTTTTGGGCGTTGATTCCTTCGTGGATCTCACGTAACACATGGGTGACCATCTCTTCCTCGACGTACTTGAGTAAAGGGATGGAGAAACCTCGCCTATAGAGCTTGTTTTTTACCAAGATGTGGGAGCAGGCTCTGCGCCTGACTATGCTGGCATCTTTGGGCTCGGATGGGACTTCATCCTTAACGAGGTAATTATAAACTCGGGTCATTCAATAGTTGCTGCCTCTAATGACTTGCACGTCCAGGATCGTGGATGTCTTCTCGGTGCTGGCTCAAGGAAGCACCTCCTGGATGACAGATTTGTTTCCACCCCTTTTCTCCGTGCTCGCCAGTTTAGACAACATGTCTGCTCTAACATTATGTTCGCGGGCAACATGTTTTACTTCTACTGTTGCGAGCTTCATCATTTTTTCCTTGACCAGGGATAAGTATTCGGACAGATTGTCATTTTTGGCCTGATATTCTCCTCGAACTTGAAGGGTCATGAGTTGAGAATCGGTGCAGATGACGACTTCTTCGGTCCCCAGGTCCTCGGCTAGGCGTAGACTAGCGAGGAAAGCTTCATACTCATCTTGATTGTTGGAAGTAGGGAAAGATAAGGTAAGCGAGACTTCAACGATAATTCCCTCGTCGTTTTCCAAGATGATACTTGCCCCGCTTCCTGCCGAGTTGGATGCCCTATTGACGAAGATAGTCCATTTGCGCGCCCCGTAAGTGAGGGATTCGGTGAACGTCATTTCCGCGACAAAGTCGGCCAGTGCCTGGGCCTTGAGGGCCTTTCTTCTCTCATATTGAATATCGAATTTGGATAGCTCCAATAACCACTTAAGCATTCTGTCGGCCATGTCTGGTCGTCCTAACAGTTGCTTCACAGGTTGATCTGTTCGGACCACAATCGTGTGGGCTAGAAAGTAATGTCTTAGTCTTCGCGCCGCGTTGATGAGGGCCAAAGCTACTTTTTCTATTTGTTGGTATCTCAGCTCTGGTCCTTGCAGTGCTTTGCTCGTGAAGTATATGGGCTTTTGCCTGTCGGGCGTCTCACGAATGAGGGTGGCGCTAACGGCCTCGGTTGCTACGGCAAGATAAAGGTACAAGGTTTCACCATTGTTTGGCAGAGAGAGGACTAGCGACTCTGATAGTGCTTGTTTTAGGTGGAGGAGAGCCTGGTCGCATTCCTCTGTTCATTCAAACGCTGCCTCCTTGCGGAGGGGTTTGAAGAAGGGCAGAGTGTGCTGGTCAGACTTGGCCACAAAACAAGATAATGAAGCGAGCATCCCGTTGAGGGATTGGATGGATTTCTTCGTGTTGGGCGTAGGAAACTCGGAGAAGGCTCTGCACTTGTCGGGGTTAGCTTCGATTCCTCGTTCTGTCAGATAGAAGCCGAGGAACTTGCCCGCTCGTACCCCAAACGTGCATTTCTCCGGGTTGAAACACATCAGGTATTTCCTGGCTTGCTCGAAGATCTTTCTTAAATGGGACGTGTGATCGGTTTCCTCGTGGGACTTCACGATCATATTGTCCATATAGACTTCGAGCATATCGTCGATTTCTCCTCGGAAGACCTTGTTCATCATCCTTTGATTGGTCGCGCCAGCGTTTTTCAAGCCGAAGGGCATTACGTTGTAGTAATAGTTGCCCAATTCGGCCATGAAGGTTGTGTACTTTTTGTCGCTTTTCGCCATTGGAATTTGATTGTAGCCCGAATAGGCGTCCATGAACGATAATAGTTTAAAACCAACAGAATTATCAACAAGTTTATCTATATTGGGAAGGGGGTAAGCATCTTTAGGGCATGCCCTATTGAGATCAGTATAATTAACACACATACGCCATTTTCCATTAGATTTTTTGACGAGTACAACATTGGACATCCAAGTAGTGTACTTGGCCTCCGAAATAAAGTTTACCTCGAGGAGGTCTTTTACAGCTTGTTCTACAGCCTCCGTTTTCTTCGGATACTGCTTTCTCCTATGTTGTGCTATAGCCTTGGCGGCGGAGTCAATTGTGAGGTGATGGCAGGCGGCAGCAGGATCTAAGTCGGGCATTTCCGTGGTGCTCCAGGCGAACAAGTCTGTGTTTTCTCAGAGTCAAGCTTTGAGTTGTTTCCTCGCTATGTCGGAGAGGCCGGTCCCTATCTTTACTCCTCGCTGAGGGTCATCGTCGAGCAGGACGGGTTCGAACTCGCCATCTGGAATTAGGCGCATCGGATAGGAGCTGCTGCTAGTGCTGGTCGAAGTTGATGGGCTACTCGGGCAAGTCTGGGTCTCCTTCTGGTCATCTTCGGAGAAGCGGCTGTTGAGGTTGATAGAGTTGACACGGGGCAACGGTTTGGCTTCCTCAGAGCTGCCGGGCAGGGTCGGCTTGCTGGAAGTCTTCGGCTAGGCAGCAATGGTGTTGAGTCCTTTGGTGGCTGCTTCGAAGCATCTCCTTGCTGCCTCGATGTCCCCATGTAAAGTGGTGACTAGGCCCTTAGAAGTGTAATACTTCATTTTGATATGCACAATCGAGGGTACGGCCACCAATTCGGCCAAGGTTGGCCGCGCAAAGATGCACTGATAGAGAAACGGGCAGTCGATAACCAGGAATTGGACTTTAATAGACCTGGCCGTCTCTGCAGATCCAAAAGTCACGATCAACTCGACATATCCCCAGGGCTTTGTGACCGACCCGTTGAAGCCCTGTAGGTTGGAGCCCACGTAGGGAGTGAGGTGCGATTCATCTAGCTGGAGGTTTGAAAATAGTTGCGAGTACATGATGTCGACCGAGCTGCCTTAGTCGACTAAGATTTGCTGAACATCAAAATTCGCCATCTGGGCTCTTACGAGCAGTGGAATTCTTGAGTTTGGAGCCTCACCGAGGAGTTCATCGCGGTAGAAAGAGATGGGTACCGATTCTCCCCGGACCTTGTCGAGCGTTGTACTCTTGTTGGAGCTCGTACTGAGAAGGTGTTCGAATTTCCTTTTCACGGAGACCACGGTGACTTTGTTGAAGCCCCCTCCAGAAATGACCATGGCGGGGGAGAAAGTTTCCCACGGGCTATGTGCTGCGAAGTAGGGGGAGCGTTGAGCTCTTCAGGAACATAGAAGTCTTCAGGCCGCGATATTCTCATGGCGACCTGAAGGTTTGTCTCTTTTGAGGAAGGCACCTCTTCCTCGACTTTCTTTGACTCCTGGGCGTCTTGCCGGGGAGTTTCCCTCTTCTTCATAAACTGACTCAGGTGGTCGTCCCTGATCAGTATCTCTATGGCATTCTTTAGGTGGATGCAGTCGTCAGTAGTGTGGTCGTGACTCTTGTCGAAACGGCAGTATTTCGGATTGTCAGCATTCGGCTTGGCTGGTATCTGCTTAGGGAATCAAAACCCTGCTTGTTTAAACTGTGAGCTAGCGCATTCGAAGAGGATTTTCTCCCTGGAGACGGTCAGGGGAGTATACTCATGGAAGCGGCCGGCGGGTCCTTTGTTGTCCCAGGACTCTCGGGGGCGATCTTCACGTCTTCTGTCTCCCCGACGGGATATCAAGGGCTCATCGTTCTTGGAGGCCCGGGCTCTTTCTTGATGGCGTGAGACCTAGGCGAAGCTGGCCGCCTCTTTCTCCTCGTACTGGATATATGCTTGCGCCTTGAGGAGGAAGGCATCCAGAGTCCTGGGAGGAGCAATACCAACAGCTTTGGCGAACTCCGTGCAGGACGAAGCCCTCGCTCGAGGAAGAACTTCTTCATATCATCAGTGGTTGGGACCTGCACCGCTTCTTTATTGAACCTCTCAATGTACTCTCGGAGAGGCTCATCTTTCCCTTGAATTATGGCCTCAAGGGAGGCTTCGGTCTTCGGGTGGCGGCGAGACGCCGTGAAGTGTATGGAAAACATTCTCCCTAGTTGTCTCCACGAGGTGATGGACTCGTCGGTGAGTTGTTTATACCAGGTCATTGTTCTTTTCCTGAGCATGGTAGGGAACAAACGACATTTGATGGCGCCCCGGACGCCGCGATAGTCGCCCAAAGATGGTGGTTTCTCCAATCCCTTGGGGAGGCGCATAGCCATAATCTCCTGAGACAACGAGCCGTGGGGCTCGTCGTAGCTGCTAGTACTGGTCCATGATGGGGAGCGGGTGCTTCACTCAGGGACAGGGCGGTGACTTCTGCGGGGAGACGAGGTTCGTCCCCGACCCTTCAACCTAAAAGGGGGTGAACTCTGGTCTCTCTTGGTCCTCTTGTTGCATGGGGAGTACTGATTCTGTGGGGAAATATGGTCACGCTTCTGGACGGGATGAGACTCTGGCTCCTGATGTGTTCGACGGCCACTTTCACGAGACATTATTATTATTATTATTATTATTATTATTATTAGGGTTAAATAAGTTTTAGGTCCCTACAAATAAGCCAACTTTAAAGTTTGGTCCCTCAAAAAATTTCCTTCAAACTTTGGTCCTCTCAAAGTATTTCGTCCCTAACTCTACTCCCTCCCGTTAGTTTCCACTAACGGAGGATGATGTGGCGTGTCATGTGTAACCATTCGTTTGCATACGTGTTTTAATAATGCCACGCTGTAAATTCTGATAAAATAGAAGTTTATTCAAAGTAGCTTAACAGTCATTGTTTGTAAAATAGAAAACATGGAAATAGAGTGTTTGTATTTCATTTCGTTGTCAAAGTGGTTGTGGCCTAGAGAATAAGTAGCTCGTTCGTCAACTTGCAACCGTCTAAAGTGGTCCCAATATATTCGTCGTTCTTTTCGGAACAGTGGTCCCAGGTAAGTGACTTTGTCTGCCATTGTTCGTTTTTTTCTATTCTTTAATGAGATTTATGCATTAGTGGTCCCATGACTTGTGTTCGTTTTGTTGATTGCAATAGTGATCCCATGTTTATTTTGTTTAATAGATGTTTGCAATGGTGGTCCCCTGATTTCAACTTTTGTTTTTTATTGTTAGTGTTAGTAAACGTTGTGGTTAGCTTTAAAGTTGTTTGTTTAATAGGTTTAGTTTGTTTTGTCCAGAAATGGTAAAAATTAAAGTTAGGTTAACTTTTGTCTACTGGGTTATGGATAAGTTTGCATTTGTTTTTTACATAAAGGGGTCTTTTGTAAAAGACACAAACCTAAAATATGAGGGTGGGGAAGTGTATGCGTTTAGGGGCCAGGATCATGATTTTTGGAGTTTCTTTGAGGCTTGTGACTTAGTTAAGGAGCTGGTACCTGAGTTTGATCACACATCTGTTAAGATGTGGTGGAAGCATGAGGAAGGATCATTTGAAAAGGACTTAAAAGTATTTAAGGATGATGGAGATGCGTTTCAGTTAGCCTTGTATGCCATGGAATATCAGTGTGAGGTTGAGATTTACTGTGAACCTAAGGTTAAAGGAGAAGACACAACTATGGATAGGATTAGAGAGAAAGGAAAGGGAGTTAAATGTGAGGAGAATGTTGACAATATGAGTGAATAAAGTGAAGAGTCTAATGAAGATTCTGTGGAAGACGTGCATTTTGAAGATAGTGAGGAGGAGAGAATGGGAGGGTTTGAGGAAGGCCTTGATGAGGTGTTTCTTAATAGGGCTGATGAGGAACATAAGCAAGAAGATGTTACAAGTGAAGAAGTCAACAATCAACAAGAGAAGAAGGTATTTATAACTGAAGAGATGGGAAAGGAACATGTTATTGAGGATGAATACTTGACTGATGAGCTGGACAGTGGTGGGGATGATGATAGTTGTGATGAAAGGCCTTGTGTTTTGAGGTATAATAAGGAAGATTCATTGTGTAAGGATTATGTTTTCAAAGTTGGGATGGAGTTTTCATCTTTAAGGCAGTTTAAGGATGCTATATTAGAACACAATGTGTTGAATGGTAGGGAGGTAAAGTTTGAAAAAAATGATAAAAATAGATGTAGGGTTGTGTGCAAGGACAAGAAGAAATGTGACTATACAGTGCTGTGTAGTAGGGTACTGACCTCAACCACTTTTAGGATAAAAACCTTGTTTGCCAAGCATAAGTGTGGCAGACAATTCTTTAACAAAAATGCTAGAGCTGAGTGGGTTGCTAAAGTAATTGTTGATGGCTTGAAGAATAATCCTAGGATGAGGTTAAATGAGATAGTAGTTGATGTAAGGAAGATGTATGCAACATAAATCCTTGGATGTAGGGCATTTAAGGCTAGACAGATAGCAAGAGCCATTGTTGAAGGTGACTCAAGCAAACATTATAGCCTCTTATGGTCCTATAGTGCTGAATTGAAAAGGGCTTCAGCTGGTAATACATTTAAAATCAGTACTAGTTCTCCAAGTGAAGGGTTGAAACCAAGATTTGAGAGATGCTATATGTCATTTGATGGCACGAAGAAAGCCTTGACAAGAACATGTAGACCTTTCATTGGCTTGGATGGATGTCATTTGAAGCATAAATATGGTGGTATTCTTTTGATTTCTGTTGGGAGATGAAGATGGCTGGTTTATACCCTGAGTGAATCGCACACTCAAAGATAACACAGAGTCGCCACCGAACTTTATTTAGTCCCAAAGGACAGGGAAAATATCGATAAAACCCAAGGGGAAGAGAAACGGGAACAGGGGTCGGTTATGCGAAAGGAAGGTACTAGCACCTTACGCATCCGTCGTACTCGACGGGAACCATTTCGCCTGCTTTTAGGCTTGGATGGGTTATCTATCTAAAAGCTTCTAGCTAAAAGAAAGAGGAGAGAGAAGAAAGGGGAAAAAGAAAGAAAAGAAAGAAAATGCTCGCGGAGGATTGGGGCCCTCGTGCCTACGTACCCTCATAGTGCAATGAGGAAATCAGAGCGTCGTAGTTCATGGAACCAGGGGACAGAGAGGAAGGAAGAAAGGGAGAAGGAAGGAAAGGTGGAAGTGTGCTCGCCAAGATCATCGCAATCTCGTGCCTACGTATCATATATTCAAAAGAATGTAGAATCAGAGCTTCCGTAGTTCATGGAACTAAGACGGAAAAGGAAAAGGAAATGAAAGTGGTGTCAAAACCAAGAGAATAAGAGAGAAGGAAATTCCACTGGGGATTCCAAAGAAATGGTGTCAAAACCAAGAAAGAAGAGCAAAAGGTAAAAGAGAGTACTCCACTGAGGAGTAAGAGACTAAAGTGACTATGCAAGGAACAAAAGAGAAACGGTGTCAAAACCAAGAGAGTAAGAGATAGAGAAATATCCGTTGGGGATGCAAAAGAAATGGTGCCATAACCAAGAAAGAAGTGTAAAGGAAAGATAATAAATGTGCTAAGAGTAAAGTGCAATAGTGGTGTCGAAACCAAGAGAGAAAAAGGAATAAAGAGACTCCACTAGGGAGTAAGAGAACAAAGAAACCGTGACTGAGAATTAGAAGGTAGCGACCCTACTGAGGAAACAAACAAAGGAATGGTGTTAAAACCAAGAGAAAAGAGGACTCGATATGTTAACTGACTAGCAGTGATTAACCGAAGGAAGAGATTAAGACTCTGTGGGGAAAAGAAGTTTTAACAGATAAGAATTATGATCAACCAAAGAACGGGTGTAGGACCGAGCGAAGGTCGTGACCCAAAGGATGGGTGTAGGACCGAGCAAAAGTCGTGACCCAAAGGACGGGTGTAGGATCGCGCAAAGCTCGTAACCCAAAAGGACGGGTGTAGGACCGAGCAAAGGTCGTGACCCAAAAGGACGGGTGTAGGACCGAGCAAAGGTCGTGACTCGAAAGGACGGGTGTGAGACCAAGCGAAGGTCGTGACCCAAAGGACGGGTGTGGGACCAAGTGAAGGTCGTGACCTAAAGAACTGGTGTGGGACCAAACGAAGGTCGTGACCCAAAGAACGGGTGTAGGACCAAGCGAAGGTCGTGACCCAAAGAACGGGTGTGGGACCAAGTGAAGGTCGTGACCCAATGGACGGGTGTAGGAACGAGCAAAGGTCGTGACCCAAAGGACGGGTGTAGGACCAAGCGAAGGTCGTGACCCAAAGGATGGGTGTGGGACCAAGCGAAGGTCGTGACCCAAAGGACGGGTGTGGGACCAAGCAAAGGTCGTGACCCAAAGAAGTTCGGTACACTGACTGAACAAACAGTACCTGACCGAAGAAAGGGTATTCGTACCAAAGAAAGGTTACTAACCCAAAGATGCAAGTATTCGAACCAAAAGGAGGTTGCCAACTGCTGGGGATTCTGTGTTTACAGATGGACTGTGATTAACCGAAAGGAGCGAGTGATTAACCAGGAGAAGGTGATTAACTCGAAAAAGGTTCAGTATTTTAACAGGCAGACTGTGGTTAACTGAAAAAATAGGTGATTAACCAAGAGAAGGTGATTAACCCGAAAGGCTCATTATTTTAACAGGCAGACTGTGGTTAACTGAAGAAATGGGTGATTAACCAAGAAAAGGTGATTAACCCAAGAGGAAATTAGTGTTTTAACAGACGGACTGTGTTTAACTGAAAAGACGGGTGATTAAACAAGAAAAGGTGATTAACCCAAGAGGAATTCAGTGTTTTAACTAACGGACTGTGTTTAACTTAAGAGACGTGCAAATTGGTGTTTTAATTGACAAGCAATGGTTAACCAATCAAAGGGAGAAGAACCAAGAGAAGGTTGCGAACTCCGCAAGAGTTTCGGTGTTTAAAAGGAAAACTGTGTTTAACCAAAGAAAAAGCGCGATTGTAGATGCATAGAGCATTAGTCTTAACAGTATGACTATGATCAACCAATGGAAGAATGAATACAACTTTCATGGGGAATCAGCAAAAGAAGTGACTAGCCACAAGAAAAGGTAATTGAAGTCCTTTTGAAGAGAACAAGGGAAAGGTATTGAATAAGGGCAAGAGATTGACCCTCTGAAGATTCCTAATGATCGTGAACCCAGGGAATGGTGATAGATCAAAAGACTGATTGAAAGAGATAAGAGTGATCGAGGATCGACTCGACTGGGGAAGAAGATACGCTACAGCCTGAGGCTAGAGGTAACTAAGCCAGGCACGGGGTCATTCGTCCCCTACCTGAAGTGGTCAGAATGAGAGTAGGAATTCTTCCTTCTCATTCCTTCTCTAACACACAAGATGTAGTGCAGAAGTTGAAACTGACAGCGTAACAGCTCCAAGTTGTACAGTGCTCCAGTGTCATGCATCGGTCATCGTATGAATCTTTAACTCCGTGGGAGGAAAAGAGAGAAAGAGCTCTAAAGGAAGCCTAAAGAGAGGGAAAAGGAAAGATCAATTAATCGAAACCTGGTTTCGATTAACTAATCAAAAGGGAATGTTATGCTAACAACTTTCCAAAGAGAATGGAAAATCAATAAAGCAAAAGGTGTAAATTATTAATTATACAAGATTAAGTTCATCCATGAAGAATAAACTTAATGCAAAAGAAAGAGAGGGAGTGAAAAACAGTACCACATGAAATTGAAAATACAACACAAATCATGTATCATGTAGTCGAAGAAAGTGCAAGAATTAGCATGTTCAAACAAAAATCAAGAACACACATAATTGCACGAATTGATAAATCAATCATTGAATTAATGTAAATATGCTTTAAACAGAGGTTAACAGCATTAAAAACATCCATAAATATCAAGCATATCAATCCATAGAAGTTAGAATGATAAAGCATGGCAAACACACTTGAAAAAAGCATGAAAATGGCATTTTGACTCAGTGTTAATCAATTAACATAATTGCACTATAAAGTGTTAATCGATTAACACTTGAAAAACAGCAAATTTACACTGGTTAATCTATTAACATAATTACACTGCAAAGTGTTAATCGATTAACACTGCTGCAGAGGCATAAAAAACAGTTTTAAAAAGTGCTTTTGGCCAACTTATTGATTGTGCAATCACTCCAATGCTAGGCCAAACAATTATGCATGAAAAATCAAGTTTAGAAACAGCAAATAATCAATAATATAATCAATTAAAGACTCACGATCAAGGATCAAGCCATGGCATAATCAATTCACATGCAAAAACATTGAAACTACATTGCAAATGATACGAAAACGATCGAAACAGAAAAATGAATGAGATCCACCAACCTACAAGGCTGAGATGTGCCTTGGTAATTGTTGCAAAGGATTCTTGATGAAGATAATCAAAGAAAACCAGAGGAATTTTCAATCGTAGCCGAATCGTATTGAAACCGAGCAAATTGCGACGAAGCTCCAGAATGAGAATTATCACCGAGGAAGCTTGAAGTGATCACTTGAGATGAATCCAAAAGCTACTGAAGCTCCACAAAATCCAGTAGAATGGAATGATGATGAAGGTTAAGCTCCAAAAAATAATCACTTTTGATGTAAAAGTGATTATCCTTTAATGTAGAAATTGAGCTTTGGTGAGGTTTTGGAAGAGAATTGTGATGAAGATGAAGAAGAATGTGTAGAAGTTGCAGAAAAATGTAGAGGAGAATGAGAGAATTGAGAGTGAAGAAAGTGTGAATTTGTGTGAATGATTGTGGAGGGTTTGTGAAATGAGTGAAGTTTTGTTTATATAGACTTTTGGTTTGGAATGTGAGAGGTTTGGAGCTAACTTTGGACTTAGCTTTAGGTTTGGAACTAGGCTAGGAGTTAGTTACACTTGACTCACCGAGTCAAGGTGGTTAACTCGGTTAGTTAGGATCAACTCGGTAACAATCCCAAGGTGAACTCCAACATCCAAAGATCCACATTACTTGGAAAACAAGGAACATGGTGCACTTAATTTGAAGATGATGCATTGGAACAAATGTAGGTGAATTCTTGAAGATTCCAGAATGTTCCACATGCTACTAGACCAATGTAGAATCTCATAATGTGGAGGGAAAGTTGCTGTCTTGAAAAAGAAGCAAATTATGCAAAATTTGCACATGTTAATCGATTAACATAATTGCACTGCAAAGTGTTAATCGATTAACACTTAAAAAACAACAAATTTACACTGGTTAATCTATTAACATAATTGTACTGCAAATGGTTAATCGATTAACCAGGCCAAAAAATGTCCAATTTTGCCTAAAAATGGTGTTGTGGCCACGATTCCGATTTTCAACCTCTTGCTTTGATAAATAGGCATAGAAACCTTTATTTTGTGCTTGTTTTGATGACGTGATGACCTTGTGAGGATGCGATTAATCGGGCTTGGAAAACCTGAAAATCCTGCAACAAGAAACACATAGAGAAAAGGGCGAATGCGTATGTCAGTGATGCGAATGCACATGCTCATGCAAAAAGAAAAAAGGAGGTCAAATTTTGGGTTACGACAGGAGAGACCCTAATGACCAATACCTACCTATTTCCTTTGTTGTGGTTGAGATGGAGACAAAGGATTCTTGGAGCTGGTTTATGAAGTTGTTAATTGAGGATATTGGAGATGAAAGGTGGTGCTTTATATCTAATCAACAAAAGGTAGTCCTACTGCTCGGATGGATTTTATTTTTTTACATGCATTACATTGTGTTAATGAAGTTATTGTTTTTCTTGATTAGGGCCCAGTGCAGGTTTTAGAAGAAGAGTATCCAACATATGAACATAGATTCTGTCTAAGGCATCTATATGCAAACTTCAAGAAGAAATTTGGAGGAAGGACCTTGTTCAGAGATCTAATGATGGATGCTGCCAAAGCTACCTATTTTGAAGCTCATGAAGCAAAGATGCTAATGATTAAGGATATCAGTTTGGAGGCCTATGAGTGGATATAGGCAATTCCCAAAAAAAAAAATGGTGTAAGCATGCCTTTCCTATATTTTCAAAATGTGATGTCATAATGAAAAATTTGAGTGAGTCCTTTAATGCAACCATCTTGATACAAAGAGACAAACTCATCATTACAATGTTTGAGTGGATTAGGAATTATTTAATGGGGAGGTTTTCTACACTTAGGGAGAAGGTGGAGGGTTATAAGGGGAACATAATGGCAAAACCCTTAAGGAGATTGGATAGGGAAATAGAGAAGAGTGTTAGTTGGACATCTACATATGCTGGTAGGTTAACATTTCAAGTGACTCGTGTCTTGTTCACTGAGTGTTTTGTGGTAGATCTTGAAAAACAAACTTGTTCTTGCAACTTTTGGGAACTTGTAGGTATTCCCTGTAGACATGTTGTGGCTGCCATCTATAGGAAGGTAGATGACCCTGTAAAATATGTTCACAAATGCTATCACAAGAGCACTTATCAAGCATGCTACAGTGAGGTAATTACCCCACTAAATGGACATAACAAGTGGCCTAGAACTGAGAATGAGGGAATACTGCCACCTAGTTTTAAACGTGGTCCAGGTAGGCCTAAGAAATTGAGAATGAGGGAACCTGATGAAGAAAGCCAAAATAAATGGAAAAGAACAAACACCAACCATAGGTGCAGATTCTGTTTTCAACTAGGCCATAATAAAAGGACATGCAAGAAATGGAAGGAAGAAGTGGAAGCTACAACAAGGGATATTCAAGTCACTCAAGAAAACCCTGCAGAAGCAACTCAACCAATACCAACCCAAGCAAGTCAAACTAATGATGCATAAAAAAGGGTAAGATTTCCACTTTGATAAATATGTTAACTCAGTTGATGTTTTCAATGTGTCATACTGAGCTTAATATGTTACTACTGAACTGTTTCATACTTGTATATTGTAGGGGAGGCCTAATGGTTCAACAAACAAGGTACCAAAGAAAACAAAGAAGGGTGGAAGTGCATCAAAGGGTACTTTCAAGCATGGAAGTTCCCCAAAGGCTATTGTCAATGATGGAAGTACCTCAAAGGCATCTGTGAGAGAAAAGGAAACTGTCAATGTGGATGAATCAACTTTGAAGAAAGCAAGTCAAGTTGTGGAGGAAGCAAGTGTGAGGAATGACCATGTGGCAAGTGCTGAAAATAAAGCTAGTGGTCATACTAACAAGGAAGCAAGTGTGAAGAATAAAGATGTGGCAAGTGCTGAGAATGAGGCAAATGTGAATAATGTGGATGTTGCAACTGATCAAGATGAGGCAAATGTGAAGAATGTGGATATGGATGTGGCAAGTGATCAAAATGGTGTGCAGAAATCAACTGAGCAAAATTATACAAGTGAGAAAGAGTCTATCAAGGATGCAAGTGAGTAAAGGGATCCAGATGAATCTGAGGGCACTATCGTGGAAAACTCAACAACATTGGATGGGACTATTGTTGTTGTACTAACAGGTGCTGATGTCTTGGACATTCAACCACTGAGGGTGGACAAGTCACCAATCAAGACATCTCAGCCAAGGCAAGGTGGTCCCAAAGTTTTCTTTGGGAGGCAACCAAAGATGTGTAGGAACACTCCTTTCAAACCACCTGGAATAAGAACAACATTGTCTAGGCCAAGCAGCGGTGAACCACCAAAATTTAGGACACAGAGCAGGTACAAAACACATGACAATGGCTTGGCTGGAAAAAGGCAAAGTCAGAGGTTGAAGACACTGAAGTCTAAGAACATGCCAGGCCCAGGGAAAGAACCTAATAATCCTGTGGTTATACCTGAAGCTGACTGCATCATTGGCAAGGGGCAAACACAATGATGGGCAGACTGGTTTTGTGTGACTGATGTTTATGAGCAACTGATTTCATGTTTTGCTGAAGTTATGAATTTAAATATCTAATGTAATGTACTGATGAGGTCTTTAGGCCCAAAATACTATTTCTTATTCTGATGTAATGTATTGGTGAGGTCTTTTGGACCAACATACTTTTTTGGAATGCAATTATAACAAGTATTTTGGTATATTGTCAATGTTATGTCATTTTAAGGTCACTTAATTATAGGTCATTTTGGTATACTACTCTTTTGGTATAATTGTCACTGTTATGGCAAAACAACACTAGACATCAGTACAAAACAACATTTCATATTGAACAATTGTTCATAACAAAACTAATATAGATATCATTAAGACAACATTACATGTTGAACAAATTTTCCAAACTTAACCAAATAACTAAACCCAATTTTATCAAATTGTACATAACAAAACAACGATACATATCATTCGGTCAATTCAACAATTACACCTAATCACAAAATACATGTTGACCAATACTGAAATTATAACACAAATAGTCTTCAAATTTCCATAAAACTCCTCTGCCTTGAGCTTCATCTTCAACCTATTGTTCTTCTTCATTGAAGTTTCATAAAGCTCCTTAAAGGTTTCCACCATTTGCATATCCCTCGCATCCTTGCTCCATTCAACATCCACCCCTTGAACATCTTCCTTTCCTTCTGCAATTTCATCATCCCAAAGAAACATATTGCAAGTACACTCATTCTTCCAAAAAGGACATCTCCAAAACAATCTACCTTGATTCTTTCCCCTCTTGCACATGTAGGAAATCAAAGTACCCTTGCATTCACACTTTTTCCCTTCACTATTGGTAACACTCTTGGAATGATGTGAGACGACCTTACTGAGCCTGGATGACGTGGACATGACGAAGAAGGAGAATCATGAAGGAGACGAGAGCAGAGAAGAAGAAGCTTGCTGAACCTGGTTCAACGCACACACAGATGATGGAGATTAGGGATTTAATCGTGGAAGAGGAAGGTGGAGGAGAAATATAAGGGAAAAACATTTCTGATTGGGCATTACAATAATACACAGTTGACAACTCATTCTTACACATGTGGCACGTCACATCATCCTT
The DNA here is from genome assembly GCA_022829125.1 of Lathyrus tuberosus. Taxonomy (NCBI): domain Eukaryota; kingdom Viridiplantae; phylum Streptophyta; class Magnoliopsida; order Fabales; family Fabaceae; genus Lathyrus; species Lathyrus tuberosus. The sequence continues at coordinate 9,295,197 of JALAZF010000103.1, forward strand.
CGTTAGTGGAAACTAACGGGATGGACTAGAGTTATAAACGGAAAACTTTTGGATGACCAAAGTTTGAAGGAAATATTTTGAGGGATCAAACTTAAAAGTTGGAATATTTTAAGAGACCTTATACATATTTAACCCTTATTATTATTATTATTATTATTATTAATAGGGGACATTATTATTATTATTATTATTATTATTATTATTTTTATTATTGTTATTATTATTATTATTAATTCCTCTACATTAAATAGTTACAAATATTACTGTATTCATTATAAAAAGAAACAAATTTGCTTAAAAAATTGGCATTTAAGAAGTAATGAAGGAGCATAGACCTATTTTCCTCTCCCTACAAAAAGCTTTATTGAGTTCTGTCCTTGCGGGAGTATATTTGAAGAGATACAATGAATCTGAATCTTATACAATATCAATATAGCAAGCAGTAACGTAAGCAATAAAAGCAGGTTGGCCCATGGACGAAGATAAACAGTCTTATTAATGCAATAGCCGTGCATGTTGCCGCATATACTTCCAGACATAACGGCCAAATGTCCTTATGAAACCACACCGTATGTTCCCATTTTAAATGAAAGAATATTAATTACAACAAGCAAAATAAACCATAGTGGGGCGCCTCATGGAACATGTACCGTTAATGTCTTAATGACCATTTGATTTACACATCATATTGAGCCGTTTCTCAGGGCCCCACCAGGTTTTTTTCTTATAATTTTGAGATCTAAAATTTTAAGAAATTTCGTATTGCACTCTTACATGTTTTAATTGCGCTGTTCGAAATTTCATTAATGTTTTTTATTTTTGGAGATATATCTTCAGACGCATCTTCTACACACTCAACTAAAGTCATTATGAGAGGCGCTCTGTATGTTGGGTTTAATTTGTTCCAGAGATGCATCTCCGAAACAAGTCTGTAGTTACATCTCCGAAAAAACACCAGAAACCGATTCAACACAAAATAAACTTTCCAAAATGCAATTGACATTCATAACATAAAATGATCATTACAACGATGATTTCAACAGAAAATTAAATATTACATTTCAATATCCCGGTTGACGCTTGCACATCTTCAAGATATCTTCAATCGATCTTTGTAGCGTTGTTTCCAACTCGAGCAGAATTTTTTCTTCGAAACCGAATTATGTATCCCACATAGTCCTAACATTCGCTCGAGTCTTGAGCTTAAATTTGCTGAACACAATGTTCCCTTCGTTGTCAACCGAATGTGAACGGTACTCGAGCTTCACAATCCCTCGTTTGTTTCCGTAAGGTAGGAGATAGTGGATTTGTCTATGATATCTTCGAGAGGGTGAGATCGGTGAGTTTAAACGTCCTCTCGAGTGTAGAGGCGTCGGAGTAGGAGACATTTGCGACATACCAGCGAATGTTTATTTGTGACATTTGAGACATATTGAGTTTGTGTGAAATATAACACAAGAACAACTAAATTTATAGAAGACCTAGTTCAATATGGACCACTCATTAACTGTCATATTGATTCCGGTGATATAACTCCGGAAGCGCACCCTATAATCTTGTTTCGGAGATGCATCTCTGGAACTTTCCCTTAACCATTTCAAAAAGAAACCATATAACATAATCTTCCGAAGACGTATCTCCGAAACTTCTCCTGAACCATTTCCAAAACAGAACCATATAACAGACACTAACATTAAGACACAATATAAACCAAATATGCATAAAGACCAAATATGAATAAAAAGTGAAAATGTAACACTTCATTTATATTGAGATACAAATATATACAATTATTTATTCGGTTAAACAATAAATCAAAAACGAATCGAAACAAGTGTCGTTGGCTAAATCTATAGGTGGTACCCCCTTGGACTTTTGTGCATTCGATTCTTTTTTAATATTGTTCAATCTCTCGAATTCTTGCATCTTTTTCATAAAATGATCCGACCACGTCTCGGCTTTTGTGGTTGAATGAGTCGTCCACTCCGGTGATGTAAATGGCATGGAGCAACCCGGTTTCAAGTAAGCTTAAGCAAAAAGACTTGATTTTGAAAGTCATCCAATACACATGATACGATCATTTGGATTTTGGGATGGTGTGGTGCGTAGTGGGAAAAATGTTTCTAAACAACTAAAACGTCATGGTGCACTATATCTATTGAAAACAATGACAAAACATTAATTAATCTACTGCTGCATAAGGGCTGAAAATTGAACACCGACACATTCTGAAAATACAACTCTGGACAAGTTCGTACACGTTCCGGAGATATATTTCCGGACACAGCGTAAGTTTTTTCAGAAAAAATTCATGATTAATGTGAACAATGTAGAGGAAAAATAACAATCTTTACCTGAAATTATATCTTATTTTGTTTCATGTCATATGTTGAACCAAAAGGATGGAGATTTAGAGTGAAAAAATGGATTAAGAATGAGGGGTTTTAATGTTGAGAATGAAGTATGACAACAATGAGGGACTGATCATGCAGCTGCAAGCTATATCATATATTTTCGGAGATGCATCTCCGAAAATATCAAAGGTGACAGAAACATTCAAAATGTTGCCCGCAATTCCGGAGATGCATCTCTTGAATATCCACTGAACTGAATAATTAAAATGTTATTCTAAAACTTTTTCAGAGATATATCTCCGAAATAAAATTAGACCAAATATATGGGACGTATCTCAGAATTGTCTTGATTGCGTATGTACAGGGTGCGTCCGAAGATATATCTACGAAATTGAAGAACATAAATGAAAATCCACACGGTATGCTAAAAACATATAGAATGCAATAAGAAATCCGATAGTTTGCTTTGGCCTTTGTAGCGGCAAAATCGTGAGTGTAAGCTATTGATTAACTTAACTCGAAAAGCAAGAGTCGCCACCGCACTTTTATTTTATCCAAAAAGGAAAGAAAAAAGAGCGAACAAAACCTACACAAGCTCTACAACAAGAACAAGTGAAGAGAGTCTGGGTAAGGGGGTTAGTTACGCAATAGGAAGGTGTTAGCACCCAAAACGTCTATAGTACTCTATAGGAACCCTTTGAAATATCTGCCGCTTTTGGTCTGAAAATGTTTGCTTGAAAAGTGATTGAGGAGATGAGAAGAGAATTTGTTTTTAAGATTTTTGTGTTTGGAGAGACTTGTTGCCTCATGCCTACGTACCCACGATGTGCAATGTAGGATCAAAACCCTGTAGTTCGTGGTACAAAGAATGAAATTTATTTGTTTTGGTTGTTTTTAAATGTAAAGACAAGTCGTCATTTCCAAGCGAATAATTCCGCTTAAAGAAATAAATCATGTCTAAACTTATGAAAACGTTTTGAAAGAGAAAAGTGCACGAGGGCACAAAAGAAGTTTGAATGAGTTTGATGTTTTTTAAAGTCTTTTGAAAAAGGTGTCAACATGCTTATGTAGTTTAGCATTTGGTTAAGAAATGAAAGAAAAAGAGTAAAATCACTTGACAAAGTCAAGGTTTGTTTATGAAAGAGGTGATAGTTTGAAATCAAGAAGGTTTTTGAAAAATGGAGAGAGTTTTGAAAATTGAAGAATGGGTGGAGAAGAAGAGACTATCCTAAAGCAAAAAGTAAAAGCTAAGGATAAGAAACATCTAACCACAAAAGCAAGCTTCATAGTCTTCGAACCATAATTCCAAAGCAAAGGAAGAAAAGTCCCAAGTCTAAGTCCAAGGTTCCAAGAATTGCATTGGATGTCCAAGTTCTAAGTCCAAGGATTCAAGAATAGCATTGAAGTCCAAGGTCTAGGTGCAAAACTCCATGTCCATTGCAAAGGATAGTAACCATAGTCCAAGATTAGAAGCACAAGTTTTTTAGAGGTTTTGGCCTTTATTAATGTTTTTGGTCCAAGTGGACAAAGAGAAAAAGGCATAAGCACAAACATGTGTCCAACGGACAAAGGAAAATTGCGGAAGCATAAACATATGCCCAACGGACAAAGGGCAAATTGCCGAAGCATAAACATGATATGAAATGATATAAATGGAGCATAAAAGTAAAAGAGATAGGGAGCGAGAAGGAATTATAAAAGTAAAAGTTAGAAGTTAGTGATTAGTTGTTAGTTGTTAGAGTGAATGATCAATAATGATTGAATAATTGCGCTTAGGTCAAGGTTGATGAGAACTCATTAGAGGATTGATAAGACCAAAGCCTCCTAACAACAAGTCTCATAAGTTTTGAACCAAAAGACAAATGATCAACCATTTTTGATAGTTTTTCGATGCGGGACAAATATTGCATTATGTTAAGCAATCGCCGAGTAATTTACGGAGTAATTACCCTAAAATGAGGTCGGTCAATAGCTCTTTGTGCTAATGCATGCTAGATGAACGATATGTAGATCGTCATCCGAAAGCAATATCGCACGAAAAGAAAAGAAAGTAACGATCTCGTCTTGATCAAGAATTCGACAAAGAAATTCTAATGATCCATAAGACTTTCATCGATCAAAAGAAAAGAGAAATAGATAAAGAGAAAGCCAAATTAAACCACAAAAGTATGTGATCTAAGGCCAAGAACAAAGGAAAGGGGAAGGAAATGGCAAAAGAACCAAAACAGTCCCAAAACAGAGCCAAAATTAGCATTCTGGACACTGGTTAATCGGTTAACTAGTGCAGATTTTGAATTTCTGCGCAAAACAGGGTGTTAATCGGTTAACCAATTTACACTGTGTTTGGTTAATCGGTTAACACTGCATCAGAAGCAAAAAAAAAGTGCAAAATTCAGCATGATCCTCTTTCAAAACATTTTTCAAACACCTTGTGATCATGAACTGAATTTGCACGAATTTTACAGTAAAAATAGACAAAGAAACCTGCAATCAAACAATAATATACGATCCAAAGGATCAACAACAAGAAGCACCAAGGATCTACATCTTGAATGATGAATATGAAGCTTTAACAATGGTGGAAGATGAATTACCACTCCAAACCAAAAAATCCTTCCAAATTGCAGCAAGATCTACACTCCAAAGCCTTGATCTATGAACAAAAACAAGAATGAATGAAGGTTTAGCTCTAAATTAGTAAGAATCAATGTGAATTCTTACTAATTTATGAAAGAAGAAAATTGAGCTTTTGGTGAATTTTGGTAGTTGTGGAGAGAATTTGCAAGGGGTTTATTGGCTATCAAAAGCTTGTGAAATGAGTGAAATAAAGCCTCTATTTATAAAGTTTAGGCTTGGAAAATTTGGTGGATTGGAATTTGGTTTGGAAATGAAAAGTAGGCTTGGAATTTGAATTTGGAGGGAAATTCATAAAAGAGTGGTGATTAGTGAAGGTGTATGGTAGGAAATGATCAAATTGATGTAGGGGAATAAAATGAGATGGTATGGAATATTCCAAAATGATGAAAATTGATGTCAATTGGTGCTAATTGTTGCAGAATTTGAATTTGCTGCCGTTTTTTTCAAAATTCGCACGCGTTAACCGATTAACCAAATGTGTTAATCGATTAACACAGTGAAAATTTGGGAAATTTGGCTTTTTGTTGTGCTGTCTTGATTCCGGCTCGATTTTTCTTGCTTGTCAAAGAAGGCATGGAAATAAACACATGAACCTTGGAGTCTCTTGGATAATAATCAATTAAATCTTGGAAACTCTTGATCAGATGATTTTTGAATTGATTGCAGATCAACTTTGACTTTTCTCAGATTAAATTCATTCGAGCTGTGGGACTGTTATTTTGGCATTTTAAACCTGTTCTTCCCCTGAAAATGTCAGTAAAGAGAAAATAAAATATTTTTGGATTTTGATTAAGGTTAGTAAACATAAGCAAATAAAGGCAAATAAGAAAGGCACAGATGCTCGGTAAACCCTGCAAGGCATAAACCCAAAGAAGAGAGGGATAAAGGAACCAATGTGTGATCTTGTTTGTGGTAAAGATGCAAAAAATGAAATGTGAATGATATATGGAATCTTAGGGGTCAAAAATTAGGGTCTTACAGCTTCCCCTATTTAAGTCTCTTCTATCGGGAGATATGAAGATACTTAAATATAAAAAGCCACATTTTTAAGCCCTAAGATGCCACAAGATGATATGAACTGCAAAGGATGAAACAAACTGCGGGGAAACTTGAAACAAGAGAGTTACGGTAAATTGAGAGAGATGACGCGAAAAGACACGCCGGGGGACACAAGCTATTTCTGGAGATCTGTCAAGATGACAAGAAGTATCCATCAATATTTGGAAAGAGAGGGACAAGACCCTGGGAAGACGAGTAGTGACATCCAAGAATAGCATTGGATGGAAACTACAAAGGAGACTAAAGGTATGTCAAAAGATGTCCAAGAATGGCATTGGACAACAACGAGAAAGTTTCTGGTAAAAGCAGCAGCGTCATCCAAGAATAGAATTGGATGAAGGCAAAAAAAAACACTCTATTGGGGATAAGATATCCAAGAATGCAATTGGATAAAGGCGCTACAACATTAAAAAATGGCATTGAATGAGGCAACAACAAACATCAGAGACATCCAAGAATAACATTGGATATAAACAAAATTCCATTTGAAAAAATTCACTGGGGACATCCAAGAATGGCATTGGATGGCAAGGTTAAACAATCATAGATATCCAAGAATGGCATTGGACTTGGCTGGGGAAAAGGTGTCCAAGAATGGCATTGAACAAAAGAAATCAAAACATCCAAGAATGGCATTGAATGAAGTGAGAAAGGTTCTGGAAAATACATCAGAAATATCCAAGAATGACATTGGATAAAAAGAGTTCACAATATCCAAGACTGGTATTGAATAAAGCGGGCAAGGACTTTCAGGAATGGCACTGAAAGGTAAAGGTAAATCACTACATTCAAGAATGGCATTGAATGATAGTGAGAAAGGGACTTTCAGGAATGGCACTGAAAGGTAAAGGAGAAAACTCATTCAGGAATGGCACTGAATGAACGGATAAAACTTTCAGGAATGACACTGAAAGATAAAGGTAAATCACTACATTCAAGAATGGCATTGAATGATAGTGAGAAAGGGACTTTCAGGAATGACACTGGAGAGAAAGAAGACAGGTAAACGACAACATTCAGGAATGGAACTGAATGAAAAGGCAGGTAAAAGTTTTGGTAGGTGCCAAGTAAGTTGGACTTTGATCACAAGGTAAGATGTTGAAAGCAACAGGACCTCGAAAAATGCATATGAGCACGAAGCACACTTCGAGCTATGAAAATCTTTCTATGCAATGATATATGAATGATTTATGTATGCAATGCATATGATAGAGACAACCGAGATAGACTCTTTTGTGAGGGAAGAAAGGAAACTTCGATTCCTCAACACAGGAAACACTGCCCACTCTGCTTGGAGAGAAGATGTTGAACACATCTCTGTCACACTTATGAATTGTATCAAGCTGATGATCTTTTGAGGAAAGACGTCTTGAGGGTACTTGAAGAAAGCTGCCCCAGATTGATTGACTAATGAAGATAAACTGATCATGGCTTCAGTTTGACTGCTGCAGGGAAAGAATGAATTGATCATGGCTTCAATTCTTGAAATGATTGTTGAGGATAAACTGATCATGGCTTTAGCTGCTATTGGTGGGGATGAACTGATCATGGCTTCAGTTCTTGAAATGACTGTTGAAAAGGCTAAACTCAGTATGTGTCTTGAAAGAGATATTCTGGTTAACCAATTATGAGAATAACTTGCACTGAGCAACAAATCTTGAATTGATTCACAACAGGATCTGGAAGTAATGTGCCTCTGATAGGATCACTGGCCAAGTTTCTCAACTGTTTGAAAATTTCTTGATGAGGAAACTTTGCCTGCAGATAAGGTTATTCAAAAAAACATGGTAATTTTAATGCAAAGCTCAATGCAGTTTTGAAAAAAAATCATTTTTGGAATGATATTATTGATGCAAAGCAAATGAATCACTTGTCAAAACACGACGGTTTAGACATGCAAAGTGAAAGAGAAAGCAAAGGTAAGACATCAAAGCAAATGATTGGCAACAAATATAGGAGTCAATTTATGCAACCTTGCTGTAGTATGCTTTTAAAAGAAACCTGGCTTCAATTAGGTCTTTTGAAGGTTGTAACGTGGTCTGGTTCACGGTTTTCGAAACAAGGATATAGGCTCAAAGTTTATTTGCACTCAAACCATTCTTCGTGATAATCTCCAGTTCTATGCTCCGTTAATTCAAACTATGCATTCAGGTTCCAAGTGATTTTGGAATTGCAACACTGTTATGATGATGGCTCAAGGACCAATGTATTTTTGAGATGGCAGTCACTTCTCCCTTACCACATTTTGTTGTTTTTGATGAGGACCTCAGTCAACTCGTTTTGTTTTTTAGGATTTTGGTAACCTCTTGATTTTTCTTTTGTTATCCCTAACTTTTGCCTGAACTGTGTCATTTGAGTTTACAGTCAGCGGGATGCCCCAATTTTTGCCTAAGTCTCCTTCATAGGTTTTGACTTAGCGGGCTCTTCATTTGATTTTTTTTTCAAATTTTTTTTTGAAAGATAGTGACTGCCTGGCTTAGTGATTACGGTGAACCATCATTGGCTTTTAATTTGAAAGACATCTTCGGCACTTCTTTGATGTGTGCGAAGTAAAGCTTTTGATTGCAACCTTTATTGAAAGGTGTCTTGAATGATTCACTTGAATTTGAATTCACAGTCAAATTAACGGAGAACTACCCATCCTTAGGTTAAAATTGCAGGTTTTTTCGTACAGAATGAAACTCCAACTTCTAGGCTCGAAGGGGTTGACAAAGGATTAACTTCCTTATTTCTCCAGTGTTTGGGAGTTGAAACAATGCTTGTACATCATCAGCCAAGTTTTAATTGAAAGCATACAGTTTAGAAATTTTAGGTATTTCGTTTTTCATCATCCTCCCTCCAATCTTTGCATAAACAAAAGCTTGATAAAGAAAGTGAATAGGAGATATACTTTTTGTTTTGAAAAAGAAAGCATAAAGATGCACACAGTGGATATAACTGAATTGAATCGAAACATTGCAATGCCCATTTCATTGAAATTACCATGAAAGTACAAATAAAGTTCAAAAGCAAACAGTCAATACAATCAAAGAAAAATGCAAACAGAAAGAAACAAGGCCTAGTGACTAATCAGCAACAAGGATGAGCTGTCTTGTCTGAAACACTGGCTTTAGGAGATGATCCGTCTGAACTGACTCAAACTTCACTTGGCATGCTCTGGCAAAGGATTGTTGACAACATTGGGATTATCATAAGCAAAGGACAGAATCTTTGAGTTCACCAATTCTTGTACTCTAGCTTTCAATGCAAAGCAACCTTCCAAGTTATGGCCTGCCCCACCTCGATGGAACTCACAGTGAAGATCAGCCCTAAAGCCGGCTGGGAGAGGGTTTGGAGGAGGAGGTAGATCCCTCGTTGTAATCAGACCTTTCTGAACAAGACATGGATACAACTCAGTGTAGGACATCGGGATATGATCAAAGTTAACCCTATTGTGATTCTGATTCTGTCTAACAGCCTGACGAGGAGCTTGAACTGGTTGAGCATTGACAACAGGAGCAACTGCAGCTACATATTGTTGTTGTCTGCGACGAGGTTTCCCCTCAACTGAAACAGCATGGGTATCACCATCCTTTTTCTTTTGAAAATTCCCGGCATACTTTTTAGCACCATTAAAGGCTTCAGCATTAGCAATCCTTCCTTTCTTGATACCTTCTTCTAGTCTTTCTCCAATAGTGACTAGGTCAGCAAAACCAGATGATACACTGCCTATCATCTTTTCCCAAAAGAGTGGTTGAAGAGTGTCCATGAACAAACCAGCCAGTTCTTTTTCAGCCAAAGGTGGCTCTACTTGAGCAGCTAGCTCTCTCCAGCGCTGAGCGTACTCCTTCAAGGATTCTTTTTCTTTCTGAGACATATTTTGCAATTGACGGCGATCAGGTGCCATGTCCAGATTATACTTATACTGCTTTAAGAAAGCATCAGACAAGTCCATCCAGCTTTGGATACGGTTCTTCTCAAGTTCTATATACCATTTCATTGAAGCCCCCACTCAAGTTGTCTTGGAAACAGTGAATGAGCAGTTTGTCATTTTTGGCATGAGCAGCCATCTTGCGGCAGTACATCACCAAGTGGGTTCTGGGACAGGTGTGCCCCTTGTATTTCTCAAAATCAGGAGTCTTGAATTTTGCAGGTATAACCAAGTCGAAAACTAAGCACATGTCCATTGCAGCAGCATTAAAGACATCACTTCCTTCCACGGCTCTTATCCTTTTGTCCAGAGTTTGCCATTGCTCTCTGACTTCTTCAATGTATCCAGGTTCTCCCTGACTTTTAGATTGTGGACTAGCAGCATGGTACATGAAAGGATTCTCAGGAATAGCTTGAGCAACAGAGTGCACAATATGCTGAGGTTCAGTGAACAACGGAGCTGAAGATACTGGCGAGGCAAACACATGAGTAGTTGCAAAAGGTGGCGAGTAATTCGGAGGTAACCCAAATTCTGGCCAAGTAGAAGCTGGTTCCTGAGTCAGTGGAGGGTCAACAGCAGCAGTTGAAGTTTCAACAATCACAGTCCTCTGAGGTGGTTCACCTCTAGCATTCAGAACTTGCAGCATTTCTGTGAGCTTGGTCATGCCGGCCTTCAACTCATCAATTTCCATTCTGACTTCGGTGTTGTGTTGTTCTTGGTTTTCCATTCTCAATCTGACAGCAGCTCTAGTTCCGTAGTTGTGTTGAGGAAGCAGCTTGACGACAGACAGGTAACTAGAGAAGGAGACAGTTGAAATGAGTTTCTGAGACAACTGGGAAAAATGCATATGTATGCTTATGGATGCAAGAGTGCATGAATACAACAACCACAAACAAGATCACTCAAAGCACACAAATTCAAAGGTTCGAGTCACGAGCATGGAGTTAAGGGTAAGAACCAGTCCACAAACGTATGTACTAAGGTTTGTTAGTTCTTGTAATTGGCTACAATTTTGGTAAAACAATGTTGCTGTCATGTGATGGTTAATCAAGATGTTGAAACAAGATGTTCTTGTTTACTGCATTCAACATGTCGGATACAGATGTCCTATCCTGGATTATAGGACATCGCGTCTGTTATTGGATTGAAAGAAGATTCTGTTAGTTGTTATTTGTTATTGAATATTCTGTGAATATTTAGTTACCCTATGTGGCGTCCAAAGTAATTGGGTTGAGATTTTGTGTTGGTTTTCGGATTTTCACTACCTTCTAAATATAGAGACATAATAGGAAACATTTGATTGAAGACCTATTATATAGCAGAAGGTTCTGCTGATTTGTAGCAGCTGATATGCTGTGATCTGAAGCCCAAATCCAGTTGGGATGTAGGTTATAAATAGGAGTGTTTGTAACCTGATTCAATAACGATTCCAAGATGTAAAATTATTAGGGTTTCGTTCTTGTGAACCACTCTCTAGGAGAGTTGGTATGTGTGAACCACTCGGATTGTGAAATGGTCACTGTACTCCTCGAAGCTTTTAAGCAAGAGTGAGTGTTGTTCTTGGAGGAAGCTGTTAAGCAACTCTGAGTATTGTTCTTAGTCATGTGTGTCATGTCTAGGTATTGTTATTGAAGTGTGTCTTCTATTTGTCTGTGATTGAAGAGCTGTTGGAAATCAAGTTGTTGATGCAGTGGCTAAGGTGTTGACTGCTAGACATCATTGCGATGATTGGAATTGAGATGGAGTCTCTTACATAGGGAGGACTTAGGTAGAAGGGTCATTGGGTAGTTATTAAGTTAGGAGATTGTCAACTGGTATTGTTGAGTCTGTAATTTGATACTGCTAAGAGTGGACTTCCTTCCTGGCTTGGTATGCCCCCAGATGTAGATTGTTAGATCGAACTGGGTGAACAAATTCTGTGTGTGTTCTTATGTTTTTCTGTACTGGTTTTATTTGTTTATACCTTGCCATGCTGTTTTGTTCAGATCAGATGTCCAGACATTCTATAGAACATATGTAGTCTGATATACCAGAATTTTAATTGGTATCAGAGCAGGCATCCTGTTTGTTTTTCTGGGTGAGATCCTTGGGAAGATACTTTCTGGTTATGGGCAAGGTAGGTAGTACCTACTGAAAGGTTGTTTGAACTTGGAGAAGTTCATATTGTGGTTTGAATGGTCCCTAGAAGTAGAGGATGAACTGTTTATGACATGGTGTGTATTGGACCTGTCTGTAGCTTTGGTGGTGAGCTGCTGTGTGGTTTGATTTATTTTCAAACCTATGGATTGTGGTGTTTGTGCAAAGGTATTAAGTTTTGCCTGAAAGTTGTTGAGGGGTTTTCTTCTTCTGTTCCGCTGCCTATGTATCTGTTAGAAAACTCCTGATGGTTTTGGTTGAAGGTTTATCACATGGTGTGGTGATACTTGAGGATAGCTTCAACTAGCTTGTTAGAGTTGCCAAAGATAATTGAGGCTCATCCCAAGTCCACTCATAAAGGCACTTTTATATGAGTTTGTTGAAAAGAGATCTAGAAGCAATTTAGTCTTACTTCCAACCCTAAAAGGCCAGTCTCTGGGCTTTGATAAAAGATCTCTTGGTGTGTTTCTTGAGAAGGGAACTAATGTCCTACCAGATGTTGGAACATCAAACCAGCAGAGTGTTGTTGGATAAAGGTATGGCATAGCAGATGCTTGGGGGGCTAAACAAATGTGTATTGATCACATCTGTTTGGAACCTACTCCTGGCTTGGAAGATGAGGCATCTGGGTTGGCTGAAACATGTCTTAGATAAGTGTGTTGGATTAGTGTACAAAGGCTGTTTGTTTTGTGTGGAGGTCAAGCTCAAATGTCAAGGACACTCTCTTTGAAATCTGGAAGTTCCTTCTGATCTAATGGTCCAGATGTATGGAATCTTGTTTATGGCCATGGAGCATATTCTATTTGAGTTACATGTGTGTACCAACCAAAGGATGTGCAGCTATTGGATGGGAGAATGAGTAATGCCCTTAGGAGTTCTTAGCAGTTAATAAAGGAGAGTCCTTAATCTGATGATGAAAGAAATCGAAGAAATGTCAGACATAATGTCTTGACATCTTTGTATTGAGAATTTATTTTTCTCAATATGTCTGGTGGTATTTCTCAAAAACAGGATGGGGGTTGATATCACTGTCGAGTCTATGAGAGCATGAAACTCTTGTTCTAGTGGAAGAGAAACTCAAAGGGCTGTGCACAGAGGAGATATATTAACCTAACTGGTTGGCTGGTGTCTTCATTGTTGGGTTGTCATCCAAACCATCTAGGAGGAGCATTTCAGATTTGTGTTTGGAGCAAGGAGGAGTTGGTGTTTTTGGGACCAAAGGATTATGGTTCCCTGGTGTCTGCATGAGAAGTTTGAAAATAAGATTCTTGAGACGTAGAGTGTAACACCCATTTTAATTATTTAGACGTCCTGTGTTATTTTGTTTGTGTGACCTTGTTTGGGGGTGTGTTCGAGTGCGATGGGATGGTTATGGTAGGACATTACTGTTAAATGCGGGGTTTAGACCATAAATAATAAGGTGGGGTGACTTAGTACTATTATTAATAGGATTATTATTCTTATTACTATTGTTATTATTATTACTATTATTATTATTATTATTATTATTATTATAATAATAATAATAATAATTATTAACATTAGTGTGGCAATTTTAGTGAATTAAAATAAAATAAGATAAATCATTAATGGGCTGATGAGTTAATGAAGGGCAATTTAGTAATTGAGTGATAATTAGTGGAAATTGGTAAAGGCTTAGAATAATCAGAATTTTAAAGATAGAAAGAGGAAAAGCTAAGGAGAGGAAGAACAAGGGTGTGCTAGGGCAAAGATCTTCACCAATTTTCGTAGGAATTAAGCAAGAATTCGAGGTAAGGGGGAGAAACCGGTTTAATATTGGTGATATATTCATGATAGGGTAGTGGGGAGTCCTTAACCCCGTAGGAATTTGTATGTAAAACCGTTGAATTGATGATTGTTGTATATGTTTGTGGTGATTCTGAAAACCGTGTATGAATTGATATGTATTTTCATGAATTGTTGTGGTTGTTGCTGTTGTATGAACATGTTGCAGACCTGTTGATTTTGACTCGAGTTAGGAGAACGATTTGAGGTTATAGACTTATAATACCTTAGTAATTCTAGATACAAGTGTGAAGATGAAAACTGGACCTAAAATCAATGTAGAAACGATTATAGGACTGGTTGGAAGTGAAGAAGTGTGGAAATCGTATCAGAATGCAGAATAGTGAGGCTTCTGGTGAATAGCGTAATAGATCTGGCGATACGCATATCAGGTGGGGCGATACGCGTATGGAATGGCCTGATACGCAGCAATACACGTATGGGAGTTAGGTAGTACGCGCAATAGGATGGTAATACGCGTATGGTGTTGGAATTTGGGAAATTCAGTGAGAAGACGTCTCTGTCCGTATGCGTGCTGCATAAGGCAATACGCGTAAGGACTTGGGCATTGTGAGGGAATACGCGTATGAAGGGAGTCAATACGTGTATGGGTTGGGCGAGCGAGCTGGCAATACGCGTATGGCATGGGGAAATACGCGTATGGCCAGCGAAGTTGCAGAATTTTACCGTTTCGTGATTCCTTTCCCGTTTTCGCGTCCGATTCGGTTTCTTTTGGTTTGAGAGGTTGGGAATAGGTGCCAGGTGTTGAGGAATAAAACGTTGGTGATGAAAATATTAATATTAATAATTTTAATTGATTAATTAATTAATTAGGTGTTTGGTGTGTATGAAGCAAATCACTTGACGATGGTGTTAATGATATGTGTGATGTGATCAGGAGGATCGTGTGCATGTATTTACACTTGTATACATGTTTTGTTGTGCATAATCGAGTCTTACATATTCATGGTGATTAGTGGGATGGATCGTTGCTCAGGATGAGTGTATGCGATTCATCCGTACTCCTATATGGAGAATGGTGGGGGATAGATCATTGCCAAGTAGAGGTGTATGTGATCTATCTGGGGTTCGATTGAATGAACCAACGAGTCGGTACCGCATGCATGGTGTCGTGTTGCATTACATTATTAATTGATGTTGTTGATGATATTGGACAGTAGGTCTGTGTTGGTGTATTGTTGATTTATATGTGTAAATACTACCTTCTTATCATGTATTTATTCACCATTATATATTGGACGTGATTTCTCACCCCTTTTGTTGTTGTTGTGTATGTGCTTCTTCGGAAGTACAGATTACCCAGGTACTTAGGTTGCTTGGATGTTCGTGTTGCCCGTTCGAGTCTATTGGAGTGCTCTGATACGTAACACGGGATGTCGGGATATTTTTGTAGGTGCTTTGATTTTATTACATTATTTGTTACGTATTCCATTTTGTCGAATTATTTTATGGAGAACCTTGTTTTAAGGATAATGTTGGTGAATTTGGGCAGATGGCCGTGAATTGAAACTAAATGATTATTTCCGCTGATTCTTTATTCAATTTAATACAAAAAAGAGTTTCTGCTTGTTTTGATGATGTGGCATTCCACTTTTTGGTGCAAACTCTAATTTATCTTTAATATTTTGTTTATTTTCAAAATGGGGAAAGTGGGGTGTTACATAGAGTATGCAGGTTCCTGCATGTGTGTATGATCTGGTTTTGTATGGTTGTCATGATGGTTTGTCATGAAGAAGGATCAGCAGATGCTTGATGTGTGCAAAAGAAGAATGTCAGACCAATTGTCCTACCTTGCGCGAGAAGGTAGTCGTATCTGACTAACGATAGATACTTTGATGGGAGCTTCTTGAAGGACTTCTATGCGCAATGAGTCATTTGAATGGTGATGGGAAGCTGATGTCCCAAATGATGTTGTAACATCATGATTGTTGATGGATATATTTGGAATATGATTGAGACGGTGCATGTGGAGTTGGATGCTCAAGCATTTTTTTCCAGATGAGGTGATTTGATCAGGAAGGTTTGTTCTTTCTCTTGAAGAGATTAGATCTCAGTAAAGCTCGTAAGTAAGCTGAGAATTCGTGGAGTTTGTGAGCAGTGTCAGTGTTCTCTAGGAGTGAGAGCACGGTATGTGAATGTGCTCAGTAATTGTGTGAAGATCTGGTGCTCAAATGTTAATCTTCATCTAGAGCATTGGTTATCCATGACAGGGGGAGTACTTGTCTATGGATTTTGCTGCAAAGGTGCATATATTGTGAAGCTTGGATGCTTGTGGAGATTGGTTGCCTCTTATGGGGATATAATGTCAGATAACATGCTATGACATTAGGCTGCTGGATGGTGTTTTGATGTGTGTAGCTAATTGTTTGAATCATGTGCGCACATGCCTCTGAGAAGGAGTGTGAAGGACAGTTTTGTTTGGGAGAATTTATTTTTCTCTGTAGATTTTGGAGATGTCACACTTGTCTTGGTGTGTGTTATTAACTCTAAGTAAGAGGAGTTTACTTAGAGTTCAGTGGAAGGAAGTGGGTTTATGCTTAAGGATGATTGAAACTGATTGCTCTTGTGTTGAAGAGGAGTTAGTTGAAATTGTCAAGAGGGTCTGGCAGAAGGGTGATGAGTTGAAGACTCAAGGAGTTCTATTCTTCTTGAAGGTGGATGAGTGCTTATTTCTGGGTATCCACACACTATATGATCATAGGATATCATGTAGTAATTTTGGAGTGGTTCTTGCTGAAGAAGCATCTGTTGAGAAAGATAGGGGGAGAGTAGAGAGTAGAGAGTGTTGTAGTGTAGTATTTTGTGTGCTATGGTGGTTGGTATCATGCAGTGTTGTAGCATTCTGAAGTAGATGTTTTGTGATGATGTGATGCTCTGTGTTGTTTAGTTTTCTGGTTCTTTGGTTCCTTGGATTAAAGGGGGAAGCTTGGAGATTCTGTTTTGGAATGTGGTGTTTTTCTTAGTTCAGCTGGATTCTGTTCATGATGTCAAGACTGATCTCTTAACATCTGTTGATAGAACATTCTGTTCAGAATGTTATGGTTTTTGTCTCCTGAGATCACAAGCTTCTACCTGATTTATGTACTGTTGTGAGGGTCAAGCAGTATGTGAATGTGTTCAGCAGGTGTGTTGAACAGAGGGTGCACTCATGAAGACATGAAGATGAGTCTCATGTTCTCCATTCATTTAAGGTGTCCTTCTTGCAAAGGAGTACTGGTTGTCTTAAATAGAGAAAAGCTGATCAGCTTGGCATCATGTGAGTATTGGTACAAGGGATGATTGTGTTCAACTTGTGAGTTGAACAAAGAGTGAGCTCTTGAAGACATGAAGATGCGTCTTATGTTTTCCATTCATCAAGGTACAGAGAAGCACATGTTATTCTTGATAGGGGGAGAGTGTTACAATTTTGTGCAGCTGGACTTGTGATGTTAAGGGGGAGATTGTTATTGATAACTCTGAAGCTTTTGGTGTTGGCATTTATTTTGGTAAAACTGATTGTGATTGATATATGTCTAAACAGATGTTCTGACTTCTGTTTTCTGCTGCTACATTTTTCTTTTATATGATGTGTTTTGGCCAGAAGCAAATTAGGAATTTGCATACATGAGGATTAAGTGTGTTGGGATGTGTCTTGTGCAGTTGTGATCTTTATTGCATATGTTTAGTTTAAAGGAAACAGAATTGAAACAGAATTTTATTGCACTGCTGAAAGCATACAAGATTAGAAAAAGCAACAAACAAAGGGTCTAAAGATTATCCCAACCCCCTGAATCAAGAAAAGTTTTCCAATCTTCATCCCATTCATCATCAGAAGCATGAAGTTGCACTGGAGGTTTTTTGATGGTTTTCATCCTCGTCTTTGATGTTTTTCTTGTTCTTGTTGCTCCTGGAGTTGCCGCAGCTGTAGACAGTGTTTTGTTCTTCAACTTCTGTGGATCTGGTTTCTTGACTTCCTGCATGTGTCTCTTTCCTGCATCTTTGTTAGACTGACTCATGGTTCTATCTGTGATATGCTGTTAGAAGCAAGGAGGCTTGGTTTTTATACTGCATAAAGAGTCATTGTTTGTATCGCCTGACCAGTAAAAGTGGTCTTTGGCTTGGGAACTTGTTTTTCTTGGGAACGTGTTTTTCTTGGGACCTTGGATGTCAGAACTTCGTGTTTGCTGCCTTGGTAGGTTAAGAGGTTGTCCAATTATGGCTAAAAAGGGGGAGAGTTAGCCTAGGTGTTGTCTAGTTGTCTGGTGTGATTCTAGTTTGTGCAGCTGTTTGAGTTTTGTGCAGCTGTTTGAGGTTGTTTTTGGTGTTGCTGATGCTGGCTGTGAAATTGTTTGGGGTTCTGGTGTTTATCCGCTGCAAGTTTTTCTGATGTTGGCTGAAATTGTTTTAGCCAAAATTAGCCAAAGGGGGAGATTGTTAGTTCTTGCAATTGACTACAATTTTGGTAAAACAATGTTGTTGTCATGTGATGGTTAATCAAGATGTTGAAACAAGATGTTCTTGTTTACTGCATTCAACATGTCGGATAAAGATGTCCCATCCTAGATCATAGGACATCGCGTCTGTTATTGGATTGAAAGAAGATTCTGTTAGTTGTTATTTGTTATTGAATATTCTGTGAATATTTAGTTACCCTATGTGGCGTCCAAAGTAATTGGGTTGAGATTTTGAGTTGGTTTTCGGATTTTCACTACCTTCTAAATATAGAGACATATTAGGAAACATTTTATTGAAGACCTATTATATAGCAGAAGGTTCTGCTGATTTGTAGCAGCTGATATGCTGTGATTTGAAGCCCAAATCCAGTTGGGATGTAGGTTATAAATAGGAGTGTTTGTAACCTGATTCAATAACGATTCCAAGATGTAAAATTATTAGGGCTTCGTTCTTGTGAACCACTCTCTAGAAGAGTTGGTATGTGTGAACCACTCGGATTGTGAGATGGTCACTGTACTCCTCGAAGCTTTTAAGCAAGAGTGAGTGTTGTTCTTGGAGGAAGCTGTTAAGCAACTCTGAGTATTGTTCTTAGTCATGTGTGTCATGTCTAGGTATTGTTATTAAAGTGTGTCTTTTATTTGTCTGTGATTGAAGAGCTGTTGGAAATCAAGCTGTTGATGCAGTGGCTGAGGTGTTGACTGCTAGACATCATTGCGATGATTGGAAGTGAGATGAAGTCTCTTACCTAGGGAGGACTTAGGTAGAAGGGTCATTGGGTAGTTATTAAGTTAGGAGATTGTCAACTGGTATTGTTGAGTCTGTAATTTGATACTGCTAAGAGTGGACTTCCTTCCTGGCTTGGTATGCCCCCAGATGTAGATTGTTAGATCGAACAGGGTGAACAAATTCTGTGTGTGTTCTTATGTTTTTTTGTACTGGTTTTATTTGTTTATACCTTGCCATGCTGTTTTGTTCAGATCAGATGTCCAGACATTCTATAAGACATCTGTAGTCTGATATACCAGAATTTCAAGGTTTGTCTTCATTGTACCTGCAGAAAACAGTGGTTCTAACAGAGTGCCCAGGGTCCACAATCCACTATCAGACACACCAGCGCATCGATTTGCTCGGAGGTTGGTAGTTATCCTCAACAGAATCTAACCTGAGTGTCGCATCGCGTAACAGCTAAGTCAGATTTGCATCTTCATAGCTTCCGCGCCACGATCCTAAAAAGGCTAAGATGGGTTAAGGGTTACTACGGTCCTCAGTATTATAGGCTTCTATGGAAAAAGTAATGCCTTCACGATTGCTCGATCGGCATCAGTAATTCCAAAGAGACAACCACCAAGCGGATGGATTCTCAAGTTCTTCTTTTTCGGGATTCGACTCCCTCAAAGTTCCCTTGACTATACCATCCTCCTATCTCAAAGTACACTTTGGTCCGGGTATAGGACCTATCTCGCACACAGAGGAACTCCAAAACAGAACAAACAAGTGACAAGAAAATCAGACAAAAAGCAGGAAATAAATCAAAGTAGGCTAAACCCCTCAAGGGAGGGTGATCTCCCCAGCAGAGTCGCCACTGTTCTGTAGCGGCAAAATCATGAGTGTAAGCTATTGATTAACTTAACTCGAAAAGCAAGAGTCGCCACCGCACTTTTATTTTATCCAAAAAGGAAAGGATAAAGAGCGAACAAAACCTACACAAGCTCTACAACAAGAACAAGTGAAGAGAGTCCGGGTAAGGGGGTTGGTTACGCAATGGGAAGGTGTTAGCACCCAAAACGTCTATAGTACTCTATAGGAACCCTTTGAAATATCTACCGCTTTTGGTCTGAAAATGTTTGCTTGAAAAGTGATTGAGGAAATGAGAAGAGAATTTGTTTTTAAGATTTTTGTGTTTGGAGAGACTTGTCGCCTCATGCCTACGTACCCACGATGTGCAATGTAGGATCAAAACCCTGTAGTTCGTGGTACAAAGAATGAAATTTGTTTGTTTTGGTTGTTTTTAAATGTAAAGACAAGTCGTCATTTCCAAGCGAATAATTCCGCTTAAAGAAATGAATCATGTCAAAACTTATGAAAACGTTTTGAAAGATAAAAGTGCACGAGGGCACAAAAGAAGTTTGAATGAGTTTGATGTTTTTTAAAGTCTTTTGAAAAAGGTGTCAACATGCTTATGTAGTTTAGCATTTGGTTAAGAAATGAAAGGAAAAGAGTAAAATCACTTGAAAAAGTCAAGGTTTGTTTATGAAAGAGGTGATAGTTTGAAATCAAGAAGGTTTTTGAAA
This sequence comes from Lathyrus tuberosus, assembly GCA_022829125.1. Lineage (NCBI taxonomy): Eukaryota > Viridiplantae > Streptophyta > Magnoliopsida > Fabales > Fabaceae > Lathyrus > Lathyrus tuberosus. Next base: position 9,315,845 of record JALAZF010000103.1, read on the forward strand.
AAGGGAGAGAGTTTTGAAAATTGAAGAATGGGTGGAGAAGAAGAGACTATCCAAAGCAAAAAGTAAAAGCTAAGGATAAGAAACATCTAACCACAAAAGCAAGCTCCATAGTCTTCGAACCATAATTCCAAAGCAAAGGGAGAAAGGTCCTAAGTCTAAGTCCAAGGTTCAAAGAATTGCATTGGATGTCCAAGTTCTAAGTCCAAGGATTCAAGAATAGCATTGAAGTCCAAGGTCTAGGTGCAAAACTCCATGTCCATTGCAAAGGATAGTAACCATAGTCCAAGATTAGAAGCACAAGTTTTTTAGAGGTTTTGGTCTTTATTAATGTTTTTGGTCCAAGTGGACAAAGAGAAAAAGGCATAAGTATAAACATGTGTCCAACGGACAAAGGAAAATTGCGGAAGCATAAACATATGTCCAACGGACAAAGGGCAAATTGTGGAAGCATAAACATGATATGAAATGATAAAAATGGAGCATAAAAGTAAAAGAGATTGGGAGCGAGAAGGAATTGTAAAAGTAAAAGTTAGAAGTTAGTGATTAGTTGTTAGTTGTTAGAGTGAATGATCAATAATGATTGAATAATTGCGCTTAGGTTAAGGTTGATGAGAACTCATTAGAGGATTGATAAGACCAAAGCCTCCTAACAACAAGTCTCATAAGTTTTGAACCAGAAGACAAATGATCAACCATTTTTGATAGTTTTCTGATGCGGGACAAATATTGCGCTATGTTAAGCAATCGCCGAGTAATTTACGGAGTAATTACCCTACAATGAGGCCGATCGATAGCTCTTTGTGCTAATGCATGCTAGATGAACGATATGTAGATCGTCATCCGAAAGCAATATCGCACGAAAGGAAAAGAAAGTAACGATCTCGTCTTGATCAAGAATTCGACAAAGAGATTCTAATGATCCATAAGACTTTCATCGATCAAAAGAAAAGAGAAATAAATGAAGAGAAAGCCAAATTAAACCACAAAAGTATGTGATTTAAGGCCAAGAACAAAGGAAAGGGGAAGGAAATGGCAAAAGAACCAAAACAGTCCCAAAACAGAGTCAAAATAGCATTCTGGACACTGGTTAATCGGTTAACACATTGGTTAATCGGTTAACACATTGGTTAATCGGTTAACCAGTGCAGATTTTGAATTTCTGCGCAAAACAGGGTGTTAATCGGTTAACCAATTTACACTGTGTTTGGTTAATCGGTTAACACTGCATCAGAAGCAAAAAAAAATGTGCAAAATTCAGCATGATCCTATTTCAAAACATTTTTCAAACACCTTGTGATCATGAACTGAATTTGCACGAATTTTACAGTAAAAATAGACAAAGAAACCTGCAATCCAACAACAATATATGATCCAAATGATGAACAACAAGAAGCACCAAGGATCTACATCTTGAATGATGAATATGAAGCTTTAACAATGGTGGAAGATGAATTACCACTCCAAACCAGAAAATTCTTCCAAATTGCAGCAAGATCTACACTCCAAAGCCTCGATCTATGAACAAAAACAAGAATGGATGAAGGTTTAGCTCTAAATTAGTAAGAATCAATGTGAATTCTTACTAATTTATGAAAGAAAAAAATTAAGCTTTTGGTGAATTTTGGTAGTTGGGGAGAGAATTTGCAAGGGGTTTATTGGCTATCAAAAGCTTGTGAAATGAGTGAAATGAAGCCTCTATTTATAGAGTTTAGACTTGGAAAATTTGGTGGATTGGAATTTGGTTTGGAAATGAAAATTAGGCTTGGAATTTGAATTTGGAGGGAAATTCATAAAAGAGTGGTGATCAGTGAAGGTGTATGGTAGGAAATGATCAAAGTGATGTAGGGGAATAAAATGAGATGGTATGGAATATTCCAAAATGATGAAAATTGATGCCAATTGGTGCTAATTGCTGCAGAATTTGAATCTGCTGTCATTTTTTTCAAAATTCGCACGCGTTAACCGATTGACCAAATGTGTTAATCGATTAACACAATGAAAATTTGGGAAATTTGGCTTTTTGTTGTGCTGTCTTGATTCCGGCTCGATTTTTCTTGCTTGTCAAAGAAGTCATGAAAATAAACACATGAACCTTGGAGTCTCTTGGATAATAATCAATTAAATCTTGGAAACTCTTGATCAGATGATTTTTGAATTGATTGCGGATCAACTTTGACTTTTCTCAGATTAAATTCATTCGAGCTGTGGGGCTGTTATTTTGGCATTTTTAACCTGTTCTTCCCCTGAAAATGTCAGTAAAGAGAAAACAAAATATTTTTTGGATTTTGATTAAGGTTAGTAAACATAAGCAAATAAAGGCAAATAAGAAAGGCACAGATGCTCGATAAACTCTGCAAGGCATAAACCCAAAGAAGAGAGGGATAAAGGAACCAATATGTGATCTTGTTTGTGGTAAAGATGCAAATAATGAAATGTGAATGATATATGAAATCTTAGGGGTCAAAAATTAGGGTCTTACACCCTTGAATCAGGATGTTTTAGACTTTATAGTTTAGCTTCTTTTTTTTTTACCCAAAGTTTATGGTGTAGTATTTAAAATTTAGAATTTCAATTTTAAATTTTCTTAATCTATAATTTTGAGTAAGTTGTCTTACCCTTTGAGTCGACCTGTTTTTTTTGGTAGTATCTGTATGATAATCTTATTTTGGTAAGCTTATTCAAATAATTTCTTTAATCTCAATTTTATTTCTATTATTTAAAATATAAAAAAGTTAATATTAATTAAGGAAAACGCTAATGAGTAATTTAAAGACACTCTTTAAAACTTTAAAATAACATGTTTTTTCATAAAAATATGCGTATTTAATACATTAAAAATAGTTAATTTTTTATAAGATATTTTCTTTTATTTAAAATCCTTAAAGAATATATTAACAAGACTCATTAATTAAATTTATTTTTTATGTTAGTTTATAAGCTACGAAACTATCAACTACTTTATAAACCAAGTTTTTTTTTCTATGGGACAATGTGAATAATAGTAATTCCAATTTTCAATTAAGTCCACTATGCTAGTAGGGGTGGGAATAGGTTGGGCCGAATTAGACTTTGCCAAGCCTGAGTCTGATCTGCTAAAAAATTCAAAGTCTAAGCCTGACTTGTAGCCTATTATAGACTTATTTTTAGGCCTAAGTCTGACCTTTTCGAATGTCTGATTGACCTACTAGTCTATTTAAAAACCTACTTCATTTGAATATCTGTGAATAAGAAATTCAACTAATGTTAAATAGACTAACAAGTTAAAAGATCAATGAGATTAAATATTTGTTTTCATTGTTTCGTTCAAGTTTTCTTATTAATATAAATTTGGTGATACTATTTGTTGAAGAGAACTTACGAGAAAAACTTATGACATTTATTTTCATAAATTTTTTAAGATAATTAAGTTTTATTTTAGTATTTTAATTCAAAATACAAAATAGAATATAATAATAATAAATTTATTAATTTTTTCTTAAATAAGTCAGCCTGATAGGCTTAAAATGTTTTTCTTACGGCTTGTGGTTTAACCTCTTTAACTAAATAGGCTTATAAAAAAGCCTAGGCCTTTTCTATTTAAGAAAAAGTCTGGCATGACCTAAACCTATGTAGGTTAGATCGTAGACCCCTGTTAGTTAGCCCGACCTATTTCCACCCCTATCTACCAGTATAGCAACCTGAATTTTTTTGGATCTCATTCTTTTCCTACCTAACAAAATAGTGAAAAAACAATTAATCATCCATACATATATGCCACGTGAAAGTGATTAGCTTTTATGTTAGAGATTAATCATCTTGGAATTATATAAAAGTTGTCATGATTGAACTTAATACTATTAAAATAATTTGTTGTTGTCCTTTTTAGGACTAATGACAAGAATAAAACGCTGTTATAGTTGAATTGATGACAGATTTGAGAACATTCCACGTGAGATAAAGAATAAGAAAATAATTAAGTGCAATATATAATATATTAGTATTATAGTAAAGTTGATATGACTCCAATGCAATACAAAGAATGAAGTCAATAATATGCACTGAATGATATATCTATTCATACACACTCACAGCACATGCTATTAGTATGGAAGAACATTTCTCAGAACATTGAAAAAACACATGCATGTCCCTCATTCAATACACATGCCCCTCACGTGTCTGCCACGTCATCTTTTTCCGTCTTTTTAAGAGACTTTTTCTCCAAATCCAAATAACAATTAAACTAAACAGTTTACACCCTTCCGCTTCACAAGATTCCCTTACTTTACATCCAAAAAATGTCACTATTTTCTCACTTTTTCTTTCCCTCTCACAAGACTTCTCAATCTCAACACATGTAGTTTCGTTTCTTTCCTCAGAAGAAAAAAAAAAGTGTTGGAGATGAAGAAGGTTATGATGCTGACTTCAACTGTCACCTTGTTCTCATGAACTTTTTGCAACTATCACTATTACTAACAATATCACATGTCCAAATCTTCATGTGACTCAAACAAGTTCCAGAAGAGAACACAGTTTTCATCACCATGTCCTCTTGTCATAATAATCAAACCAACAACTTTAAGGAAGGTCTAAAAGACAAGAAAATCAGGAAGAGAAACTGTTCTTCCTCCTCTTCTTCATCGTTGGCAAGAAAATACAGATTCAAGAGAGCTATTTTGGTTGGAAAGAAAGGAGGGGCAACCACACCAGTTCCACTCTGGAAGACTAGTACTGCAAATTCTCCTTCTATGGATACTACCACTGAACAGCTTTTTCATTCTTCCGCTTCAGGGTTACCTTTCAAAGATAAAGAGAAAGAGGTTTCTGTTTCAGCTAGAAAACTTGCTGCTACTTTGTGGGAAATGAATGATTTGATTCCTTCAAGGGTCAAAAAGGAGTTTGAGGTTGACCGAATGAGAAGCTGCAAGGAAACAAGTATGAAAAGCAGAGAAAAAGCTGTGAGCTTGTCTAGATCAGGTTTGTTGCGGTCACTTATGTCAGATCCATGCAACAGTCCTACTACAGAGGTAAATTGCTATAAAAAAAAGTTTTTATTTTGTGTGATGCGTTATTGGGTCTGGTTTGAAGCTATGTGTTTATTGTTTTGTTGTTTTGATTATGCAGAGAATGAAAGGATTTGAAAGTGATGGTTACAGAAGAACAGTGTCAGGATTATCTCATCCACATCGTTCTGGTGTGGATGCCCATATCAGTTCCAGTTTAATTGAGGTATAGTGCTTATAGTAAGTAAATTTGTCACACTAAATAAATAGAAAGAGAAATGATTTTTTGACATCAAAATTGTGATGTCAAATACATTATTTTTTTGTATTTTTTTAACTACATTTAAAACATGAATTGCAGGAGAATTGTTACAAAAATAAGGATGGAGTTAAGAGCCGTCTAAAAGAAGCTAGAAGTGGTCTATCTACGTCGAAGAAGATTCTTAAGGTTTTAAATCAAATGTGTCATCGAGAGAAGCAATCATCGACAATGGCCCTCGTCTTGGCTCTTGGAAGTGAGCTTGAGCATGTCTGCGGCCAGATTGACAAACTGTTCCAAGAGGAACGGTCAAACTCAAACCAGAACGATGCTGAGTACATGATGAAGCGTTTTGCAGAAGAAAAAGCTGCATGGAAAACGAGAGAAAGAGAAAAGGTTCATGATGCAATTAAAAACGTATCTGAAGAGCTTAAGGTGGAGAAGAAGTTGAGAAAGCAAACAGAAAGGTTGAATAAGAAGATTGCCATTGAAATGGCTAGTGTAAAAGCTTCACACTTGGAAGTATCCAAAGAGCTCGAGAGGGAGAAGCGTGCGAAAGAGATTCTCGAGCAAATTTGCGACGAACTAGCTAGAGGTATTGGGGAAGACAGAGCGCATGTTGAAGAACTGAAAAAGGAGTCGGTTAAAGTTCTCGAAGAGGTAGAAAAGGAGAGGGAAATGCTTCAGTTAGCAGATGTTTTGCGCGAGGAGAGAGTCCAGATGAAACTTTCAGAAGCTAAATATCAATTCGAGGAGAAAAATGATTTCCTAGAAAAGCTGAGAAATGAGCTCGAGGACTTTATGAGAACTAGAGATGAAGAAAATGGAGATGTTTCTCCCGAGAGTACAAAATTCAACGACCTTGAGACTTATTTCAACACCATTTGTCAGGGAATCCGAAATGCAGAGAAACTGAACGATTCGGATGAGGACGGAAGTGATCTCGTTTCAATTGAATTGAACATGAATAATGACAATAGAGGCTATGACTGGAGTTACACAAGCGAAAAGGATGCTCAAAATGACTCGAAAAGAGTTTCAACTGACAAAGATAGCACAGGGAGGAAATCCTTCTCTGAGAGAATTCAATGGGGAAGTATTTGTTTCAATAAGAGAAATTCCAGCTTTAAAAAAAGGGATTTAGATATAAATATTCAAGAAGGTCGTGATCATTCTGATCCCAACACTTCAATTGAATTTCTCTCTCGAGCTCGGGTACAAGACGATGAGGAAGGAACTCCAAGCAATAGGTCTATTTCAGGTGCCAATCCCGTTCAAAGAAATGATCAACAGTTAACTTTGCAGTGTACTAATGAAGAAGCTGAATTAAAAATTCTTCTTGCATTTGAGGGTGCCAATTTGAAGCAAGAAGCTGAAGGGAAAAAACCAAGATGTTGCTTAAAGAGTTTTGATAGTGATAGTTAGCAACTTATTATCATTGACAGCTCCTATTATTTTTACTTTTGTGCCAAATTTGTAAATGATGTCTTTCATGTATTGAATATGTTAAAAGTTATCATTGGTAATATGTGACATTGTGATATTTGTTAAAGCTATATAGCAAGAAACATGTAAATATTGAACAAGTTGTTTGATCCACATGTATGAAAATTGTTGGGTAGCCACTAACATGTGATTTCCTTAATAGATCCAAAAGAAAAAAATAATGGAGCATTTTGGGATCCATGCAAATGAAATAAAAACAAAGGAGACTGCTACTAAATTATGGGGACTCTTATAGGGATTCAATTATATTTGAGAATGTATGGTTGTGATTTAAATGCAGCAAGTATTGATTGTGACAGCCTGTGAAAGATAACATTATTATTGGACAGTTCCAATTACAACTATTCAAATATTTGAATTCTGTAATCTTATGTTGCCTCTGCTTGGATCTTTGATCAACCATGTTGAAGTGGGCCATTCTGTGGGTGCTTTTTCTCCAGTGGGTAAGAGGGACTTCGCCTCTTGGAAGAATAAAGTTGAAGACAATTTTAGTGTCAAGGAGGTCTATTTATCATTGATGGAAAATCAAGGAAATAAGATTGAATATTCTTCTACTGATACTTCTTTCTCCTTAGCTTTCTCTTTGTTATGGAAACTCAAAGCTGCTCCAAAACTCTCGTGTTTCGGCTGGAGATTTCTTTGGGGGAGATTAGCTGTGAAGACAGAACTCATCAAGAGGGGAATTTCAGTGAACCCCTGCTGCGTTTTTTGTAATGGTGAGGAGGAAGATTTTCATCATTTATTCTTTGCTTGTGATCTGGTAGTGTCGGTTTGGGATAGAATCGGTGACTGGTGCGGTTTTGAGAGTTTTTATGAAGGCAACATTTTCAACTTCTTTTTAGATTGGGGTGGATTGGGTCGATCAAGAGAAGGGAAGCCGAGTTTAGGAATTATATGGATTATTATAGCTTGGAGTATCTGGAAATGCAGAAATTCCATTATATTTGAAAGTAAAATCTTTAACTTGGATGATTTTTGTTGGAGTATTAAAATTAACGCTTGGAAGTGGCTTAGGGGAAGTGAAACTTGTTCCCCCAACTCTGATTTTCTAGCTTTTTGTATGGATCCTTTAAAAGGATAGCTAGATCAGAGTTGGTCGGAAATCTCACTGTTTGGATACTTGACTTTCTCTGATTTGAACACGTTTTGTGTTTTTTCTATAATGCATTGGCTTTAAGGAAAAAAAAAAAAAAAACATAACCACTATTTCCATATTTACCCTTCCATTTGTATTTTTAAGAGAAAATATACTTAAAAGAATATAAGTAACATATTGAAACTCTTTCTACTTTCTATCATGTATGGTTGTCAAAATCACGGTCTAGATCTGAAAATCTAACGATTTTACAATCCTACTCACCTCCAACGATTCCAATCTTAAGTAGAGCTTGTGTTGTAGCCAAATTGTGAAAAAAATCATAAAACATTGATTATGTGCGATCTTGGCCATGCCGGCCAAGAACGTGATGGAAACTGATTTCAAATAATAAAATATAATAGTAATTATAATATGTTTCCAAGAAATTCGAGAGTTTTAGTTCTCTCCCTTCCAAGAAATTGAGAGCTTGGTCTCTCCCTCCCAAATATAAACTCTTTCTAATTTTCAGCCTGCCCAAAACATGGTTTTGTTTCCCTTTTATTATACCTAAGTTTTGTAACTGCTCCTAATAATAATAATAATTGTTACTCTAATAATACTAATGGCTGCTCTTAGTCTCTCTAACTGCTCGAGATAACATTGAATAAGACTGCTCATATGCTTGTAACTGATAGAATAGAACATCACATTCTGTTTTGATTCCTAGTAATTCTAAGGTCTAACAGATCGACCATTTTCCGATCACCACTATTACAAGGCAAGGGCTACTGCCTAGGGCCTCAATTTTTTTTACTTGGTTAATATAATTTTATCTAATAATCTTTTAAATTATTTTTTATAACAGTTAAATTATTATTATTATTATTTAGAATGTCTATTAATTTATTTAAAAATTATTTTTATAGATAACAAAATTTTATGACCTATTGATATTTACTATTTTATTTTTTAAAATTTTGACAATATTTTTTTAAATGAATTTTTTAAAATATGATGAGAATAGCACCCAAATGGGTTGATTTTATCATCATGAAAACTAAATGTTAAGGGAAATCAATTCTAATAACTTAACTAAATAATTTTTCATCTCAAAAAATTCATTATAATTTAAATAAAAATATATTGATTTTATTAAAATATAAATATTATATTAAAAAAAATTAATTTTAAATTTTGCCTTAGCCTCTAAATGGGTTGGGCCGGCCCTAAAGCCGAGAAGAATGACAAAATGTCGAGGCGCAAGAATCACAGTTCGGCGGATGCCATTTTTCAAGTAATACACTTGTCTATCAAAATATCATGTAAAAAAAAAACTTTAAATATATAGTATTATTTTTTGTTTTAGTAATATCTTACAATTTTTCTTACGATAGTATGTTTTACGATAAATATGGGTTGAAATGCTGAAGAAGTATTAAGAGGTAGAGTTTGATCCCTACTGCTAACAAATTCTCTACCCCGTAACATATTAATCACCAACATTTGACTACAAAACAATATTGCCCAAATTAACAATTTACAGTATCTCATGAAGCATACAGAATAACTTTCCAACAGAATAACTTTACTCAATTGTGTGATTTAGAAACTTTCCTAATAACTAATTTTGAAACAACTGATTATTGTTATAGGATGCTGTGGCCTAAAATAAGCAAGCTTAATAGATCAGTAAAAAGAACAAGAATCACTTAAATTGCTTTGTATTCTGTGAAAGCTTACAACGTTTTTGAATAAACATGCAGATTACAAACATAATTTGAGCATTTATCACTTTTTTTATATGAAGATTTTGTGATTCTCTTTTTAAATGCTTTTGTAGTAGAATTTTCCAATTATTCAACGACATTTTAATAAGTTCAACTGAATCAAACCTATATGCAACAGCTTATTTTACTAGATAAGCCTAAATCGGGTAGGCTAAAATGACAGACAGATCCATAACTGGAGGTTCGGAAGTTGCTGACCATGCATGGAAGAAACTACTTGGTCTTCTCTTCAGTTTTTGTTGATGTCGAGGCAAAAGTAACCGGATTTGTTGGATGGTCCTTGACAATCAAGCTGAGCACTTCAGGTCTTGCATAGTGTCCAACAACATCAAAATCGAACTTAGCTCTTGCTATTTCCCCAAGATCTGCGCATAAGTTTCAAAAGTCAGGGCGTAGCATTCAACTCATAAAGGCAAACTCATGACAAAGAAACTACGGAAAAGTACGACATTAATAGACCTTCAAGAGATCCCAAGAGACATGTCATTAAAAGCACCTATGATTAATCGTTGTTCGGAAAATAAACAACCTCAATGAGGTTCTTTAAGCTGGCTATTTCCATATATTAGCTATTTTTATACGATATCGAAGCTGCACGCATATTTCCAACTATGAAGTTTCATTTGGTTGGTTCCTAATAGTTCAAGTGTAATTATCTTCTTTATTATGTTTAATCCAACTGAACATCAAAATATTGAAACAAAGAATGGAGGCTGAAAATACTTCATACAAATTTTTATATTTTTCATATAATTTTTCTAACATAATCATCCTTATATGCAACCCTATTGAAATTGTAACCAACTAAATAAGATGAAAACTGGATCAAAAAAGCTAAAGTCTTAAAGTTATTCGGGTCATAATAACAGATTTAAATATATGATACAAACATGTAAGTAATAAAATAATAATCTAGGTAAAAAATAAGTGCTGTCATACTAATGCAATTCCATCCATCCTAATAAGATGACAAACCTAAAACAATTGAATCCAAAATCCAAAATTCCTATTACTCATACTAGCCCGCAAGTCTGGAACATAGTTATCAAATCTTATTTCTGATCATGAATTGGAAGACCTTTTTACCAATCGTGAATCGAATCTTATTTTGAGTCGTAAGTCGTAAAATAAATTGCTAATAAAGCATGTTACTTTTAAGTAAAGAAACAAGAGACATAACAAAATTATAAGTTGATATTTCATATATGAAGCTCAAAATGATTCAAGATTCAAGTCATATATCAAATGCCAAAAGAAAAGTTGCTGGTTATACATAGTAGACAAAAAATGTGGTTGGCTACACTAAGTTTAGGTAGTAATAATTAGAATGAATCAAGATTTGTCATAGTGAACTGGGATTCATCGTAATGAATTGAGATTCAAGATAAGAATCATGCACAACTAGATACACACTCGTGATTCATATCGATTGATTTCAATTTAGTATCAAATCAAGATACGACTTGCATGTATGTCTCGCACAGTGTACCAGACATGTACTGTGTAACATCAATGCTTACTTGCAGCTGGACATACATTAAAAGAAAGCAACACTCTTTGTAACAAAGTACAAGCAACTAGTGTAAATATCAACCATGGCCGACAGACATACCTAGGTCTGCTGATATCAGCGCCTCACCCTCATAATTTGGTCCAGCCAAAACAGCCCCTGACGGTGATATAATGACACTACCTCCAGCACATACAACAGAATCAGGTGTGAGGTCATCTTCTAAACCTTCAAAAACATGCTCTGGAGCAGGTGGATAATCCTTCCTCCTACAGAACTGGTTTGCTGACAAAACAAAGCATCCACCTTCATGTGCAATATGCTTCATCGATGCTTGCCACAAGTCCTTGGCATCAGCAGTTGGTGCACAATATATTTCCACACCTGTTAAAACCAAGTGACATCGATTTAGATATGTGAACAAACAGCTTCAGTACAAGTATATGCAATATCTAATGCTACTAAGGGGAGTTTATCCAAATAGTACTTGTTTGGATAAACATGTTAATTTAGCTCTTATAGAATAAGTGCTAATCATTTAAGTGTGTATAAACTATTTCTATAAAAAAAATCAAATCAAATTGTTTTCTTAAGCTATCCTGAAGAGCTTATGGAAATTGGATAGAAACATTTAATGGAAATGTCATAAGTTGTTTCTATAAGCTCTACCTCCACCTACCAAATAGTGTCACATGTACTATAATAGTAGATAAGCTCAAATAAATCTATACAAAAAGGCCCCAAGTACTATAAAATTTTTTTTGATTATCAAAAGAACTATACAATTTGATCATTTAATATAGCATGTAATTAGAAGACAAAAAAATCTTAGGTAAAATTTCTAACCTTTAGCATACATTGCTGTTCTTAATAGTGGCATCTTATTCTCCCAACAAATGGCAGCACCTATTTTTCCAATTGGAGTTTCAAACACTGGAATGGTGGATCCATCTCCAAATCCCCAGATAACCCGTTCAATTGCAGTTGGCACAATTTTCCTATGCTTTCCTAAGTAATGACCTTGAGAATCAAAGAAGAGGACAGTACAATAAAGTGTGTAGCCATCCCTCTCTATCACGCCCATCACTAAATGTACTTTATACTTTTCTGCCATTGCTGCCAATCTATCCACCTCAGGACCTAAAATAATTATGATATTTGTTACTGAAAGTGTGTGCTAACAACAGTTTGGATCTGTTAAAATCATCAATGTGTGAACATTTTAGGGTTGAAATTTTCATACAAAGAAATTCATCCTGGGATTTCCCCCCTCCAATTTTCGGACTAAATCAACAAATGCCAGCAGACTAACGACTAGACTAAGCAAACAAATGTATAGAATCTAACTGATCAAACTTCTTCATATTCCTGACAGCCAATATGCAACAAGGGGAGTCGATGCGTAAAACAAAACTTTAACAAAAAATGAGAGGTCTTAACCATAATAAGTTGTATCAATATCAATATATTAGTATAATCGCATATATATACACATATAAAAACAACACAAATAGACAAAATGCATAACTAAAACTCAAATAACTCCTAAGGCAATGATTTCTTCGAACTAAGCTATTACCAGGAACATCAATGGCCGCTAAACGGTACTTCCTGAACTCTTCTCTACCCTTGGCTGCGCGGTTACCAATAGTAACACCAAAACTAGAACCGCGCGGAAAGCCACCGATAAATGCTTCTGGAAACACAACAAGCTGGGAGCCATAACTAGCAGCTTCAGCCAGCAATCTCTCAGCCTTATCTGCAACCAAAATACTCAGAAAAATCAGAAACCAATTCAACATTGACACAGAAAGCTAAAACTGAAAAAGTATCGCTCCCAAATCAAGTAAAAATGTATTTTTCAGTGGATATCAATCATAAACATCAAATCATTAAAAATTGTTTCACTTCAATTATAACTATTGGGAGAAACTGAAGAATTGAAGTACCAAAATAGTGGAAATTTAACATCGAATCGAGAAAGGGTTTCAGATTATAAAAAGCAGATTATAATCAATTTTGAAAGAAAAGGATGGTTATTGGATGAATTAGAGATGGGGAGTGAGAGAACCTAAAGTGGCGGGAGTGTCGTAGAAGACGGTGGCAGCCTGAACAACGGTGGCTCGAACGGTGAGTTCGTTGAAATCGGAACCCATGTCGACCTCAGCGATGATTGGTGCTTCGTTGATGGTTGGAGTGTTAGTTACAAGTGCCATGTCTTTCTTTAGAGAGTCAAATGATTTCTTATCAGTTTGTAGTTCTTTCATTTTATACTTTTAATCAATAAAAATACATGCTACCTATACTCTTACTCTAATAATTAAATATTTAACTTTCATATTCATTGAATTTATATCTTTTATAGGAAACAACTGCTCTTTTATCCACCACTGATTTATTATCAACTTGGATAATAATATATTAAATTTTAAATCATGTAACTACTCCACTACTTATTATTATTATTAAGAATTTAATTGGTATACACTGACAGTGTAAAATAATTTTACACTGTCAACCAATCACCCTCATGTATCCCGCCACATCATACTGTAAATTTTAAATTACTGATATGACATGGCAGATTGATGATTTTCTATTGGATGACAGTGTAAAATTATTTTACACTGTCAGTACATACCAATTAAACTCTATTATTTATTATTAATAAAATTATTTTAGTAAATAACATTAATTTTATCTTTTAAAAAAAAAATTGTGAGACGAAAGGAATATTTAATTATATGTATAAATTGTTGGATGAACAACTTATTTAAAATTTATAGCACAAATACTTATCAAAATAAGCACTTATGAAGAAGCTTACATAAACTATTTTTTTAAATAAAATAAATTTAAATTATTTTTATATGAGCAATAGATTATTTTTACAAGTTATTTTTAAGAATTTATAAAAATAAACTCATAAATATTTATGAATAATACTATAAGTTATTTTAATAAGTTCTTTCAAATAGTGTTACAAAACTTATGACATAAGATAAACTCAAATAAGTTAATTGTGGTATTTGAATCGAACTCTGGTGTCGATAATGATAGTTTCATGGTTCGACTATGTTGCAGTTGAATTCTGTTCAAGCATGTTGTCGAAGTATATTTTTTTAAAGCATGTCGAATTAGGCTTTGTTTGTAAGTCCAATTATTAAGTTAGTTTGTAGCTTAAGTTAGCTTAGTAGTCTATAAATAGACTAGTTCTCTTATGTTGTTGAGAGAGGTTAATCGTTGAAAGGATCAGAGAAGATGGATGATGTCCTATCGGAGAATGAGAATGAAATTCTGGCACGCAGATACCAGATGTCGAGACAGATGTCACAACACCAAGATCAACAACAGCTTGATCACACAAGATGCCGAAAATTAAATGACAGAAAAGTAAAATAAACGACAAAATTGTTAACTCAGTTCGATGCAACTTACCTACGTCTGGGGGCTACCAAGCCAGGAAGGAAATTCACTATGATATTATTAGTTCAAAGCTAAATTCCCGCGTTTACAACTTCTCGTGTAATCACTACCTTGTGCAACTTCTACCTAGACACCCTCTAGATATGAGATCCCCCTCTCACTTCCTAATAAGTCACAATCCCAGTGACAATTCAACAATTACACAAACAATAGAAGTAGCACACTTCCAAGACAATACTTGATTTTGCTTAAAAGCTTCAATCAAGAACAATACACTCTTGCTTAAAAGCTTTAGAGTGGACAATGAACAATGAACAATCAGTCAACCTCAATGCATCAAAAGATACATGAGTAAAGTACAATTAACAATCACTAAGCCCTAAAGACCAACCAAAACACGACTATTCCTTATTTCACAAAATCTTCACATTGTGTTCTGTTTTTAAATAAGGTTTGGTCTTCACTTTAAATAGCCTTCAGTCCTAATAGACTTGGGCTTCTTGAGGCGCACAAATAGCAATAATTATTTTTATCTGGCTGCAAATCATGCTGCACAATAATAGGAGCAAAATACAAACTTTCCTAAAAAGGCTCAAGGATACTTTTTATGAAAAGTAACAGAATCTGTCATAACAGAAAATCCCACAATATACTTCTATGAAAAACTCACGTGTGTGAATTAGAACCCACTCAAAAATCACACTAAAAATACCAAAATAGTCATGCCCTAACTTTCTGGTATAACATGTCCTGGAAGATGTCACAACATCATGCTGAACATGATGTCTGACTGTCGTGGCTGATCGGTAAATTAGCAAGTGTACTAATTTGCCAATGTAGTAATAAAAGAGGAAATCCTCAGTGTCAATCTCAAGGACAGCTTGACGATATAGAGTTCTGGTTTTATTTTAGTTAAATAAAAGCTTTGGCGTTTTGGAATTGTTTGGTTTAATTATAAAAATAATTGCAAATAAAAATAAAGAAAGTATGGGAACAGTTAAAACAGATATGAGTAGTATGCTAGGGATGGTGTATGATCTGATTCAGTAACAACTCTGAATTAACACTGCAACAACTTATTTTAACTAATAGATTACCGTTTCTTTAGGGTGTTTACTCCTAAGTCCTTAGTGAGAAAACCTTTAATCATCCAACCTAATTCCTATGTCCATAGAGAATTACAGTTGAAATTAAGCATTCAATATATCAAGAATAATCCGGTTATTAGAGGGTATCCCTAGTCCTAGGTGATATCTACTATAATATATTCTTAAGCAAAGCATTAACAACGGCGGTCCAGCCTAATTGTTAACCGTAAATCAAACTCTGTTTGTCCGACAGAGAAAGCATAAGAACAACAAGGGAACAAATTAATCAGAGAAAAGAGTTTGTTATTGCAATACTAATATCAGAATCGTTACATAACCAAATCAATGACAGCCCCTAGCATTGGGAGGTTTAGCTACTCATAATATCCAAAAAAAACAAAACATAAAGATTAAATATTACAAGAATTATGATGAAATTTGATCTTCAATCGCTTTCGTTCATGAAAATCTCCTTTGCACCACAGCTTCTCCAATATTTCTCTCTGCAATATTTTTTCCATTCCAAGAAGAAGTCCCAAAATAAGATCCCCAAAAACCGCTTAAATAGAAAAGATCTCCCCTTATTTTCTATTCCCCTAATGAATCCCATTTAATTTCCCAATAAAATCATGTCTCACAATAGCCAAATCAACAATTAGTGCCAAATCTCGCCGAAAAAGGAAAGAAATAAAATCTCCTCGTCTATCTGACACGGCCAGTAGCATGTGCTACGGGTGCCCGTAGTGTATGCTACGACCAGTAGCATGTGCTACGAGTGGCCGTAGCAGACCACTGGAGTTGGTTTGCACATTGAAGGAATTTAGGGCTCTGGCTGCTACGACCAGTAGCACGTGCTACGGGTGGTCGTAGCAGATCACTGTCTCCATGTCTTTTTCATCTAAAAACTAGGATTTTTTGCTGCACCTCTACTACGGCCCGTAGCATACACTAGCGCAATCTCTTTATCTGACATTTGCAATCATTGTCTCGGTTTAATTTGAAAAAGAGAGACTAGAAGAGAAGATTTTTTTAAATGTTTTTTAATGAAATGAATGCATGAATGCAGCACACAAAAACATAGAAAAAACATGGGGTCAAAGGGTCGGTGTCATGAAGTCAAGGCTCTAACCATCCCCAAATGTTTTATACTGGTGATTTTTGTACATGTCCTCAAAATCATTGACCCCTCTTTAGGATACCAACAGCAGGCGGGTCACCAAACGAGCTTGTGTATCTTTTAGAGTAGTCTCAAATGAGGGTAGTATCACGTGACAACTATTTCCGATAGCTTCCGCACTACAAAATGGTTTCAGTCTACTAAAAACCTCAGCTTCTCAGATAACCGAGTCGACCACACTACTTTCAACAACCGAAGTCGTATAGGCAATGTATCTGCAAAGGGAGTCTCCACTGAGTTTGATGGTCGACCGGGAACTCTTAACTGGGATTCACTCCCCGCAAGATTACCCATATAATGCCATCACTTATCTTAGGTGTATACTCAATCTTTCCACATGCGGCATCACACGCATTCCCAATAGCAGAAAAATAAACACGGATATCAATTAGGAAATGCAGTATATATATTTGTCCTAACATCCTAGGCCTCTGAATCCTATGATCCTAACAGACACTGGCTCCCCAGCAGAGTTGCCATTTCTGTGACACTTTGTGAAATTAACATCTCATCCCAAGAGAGGCAAGAAAGAATGCCTCCCACTGTGGTCACCATTTTTCTGTAGCGCGGTTTTTGTGGTTTCGAATCACTATCGCTTTGATACTACAGTTTGATTCATTTTTTATCCTATTGAGCTGATTAAGGAAGGGAAATAGATGTCTCCAATTAACTCTGCTTGCATACTGAGTTTAAACAGCGGTCTGTTAAGTTATATATACTATCAAAAAGGGGGTTTTTCTTAGGGTAATGCTTTTAAGAAAAAAAGTGTCTTTACGGTATAGGAGGCTTTTTGATTAGGATACTAGGCTGGATTTTCCTTGGTTGATATATGAAGGGATTGGGAGTGTTTATTTATTATGCTCGCTAAGATTTTTGCAATCTTATGCCTACGTATTCCCGTTTAGCTAAACAGGGAAATCAGAGCGATCGTAGTTCCTCCTATTCTACGGGAGGAAAGAGATGTTTTGGTGTCTTGTTCGAAGCCTAAGACTAGAAGCTAAAGGTGATTTGTATCTTATTTAAAGCCCAAGATGTGAAGCTAAAGGGATCCTGACTAAGAGGGATTTTGTCATCTCTAAAGAGGAGTTGTTGTGATCAAAGCGTGATTTGATGCTAAAAGGTTGATTGATTCAACCGGGGATTTCTTTATACAAGGCCTAAGAGGAGGCTGGAAGTTTGGCTTTTCTGGGGAAAATATTTTTTCTATCTTGTACGAAGCCCAAGATCGAGGCTGAAAGGGTTCACTCAATAAGAGAGGATTTCCATGTGTCTTGTATAAAGCCCAAGACAGAGGCTAAAGGGGTGACTGACTAAACAAGAGAGTCTTTTATACTCGACAAGAGAGTGATTTGCTGTCTCGTACAAAGCCCGAGATTGAGGCTAAGAGGGGATTGATTCAACAAGAGAGCCTTTTATACTCAACAAAAGAGTGTTTATGTGTCTTGTACGAAGCCCAAGATGGAGGCTAAAGGGTTTGACTCAATGAGATAGTCTTTTATACTCAACAAGAGAGTTTTTATGTGTGTCTTGTATGAAGCCCAAGACGGAGGCTAAAGGGGTTGGACTCACCAAGAGAGTCTGAAAGGGTTAACTTCGCTGGGGAAGATCATTTGTACAAAGCCCAAGAGGAGGTTGTCCTACTGCCGAAGGTCACTGAGATTCCCAGGTAGGTCCAAGTGCGGGGAACTCTCATGAGAGAGAGTGGGTTTTTAGAGGAACTTGAGAATGTATTTGAGACTCAAGAGGTGTAGATCGTCTAAGCCTAGAGTTTTATCTTTTGTACTATGCCCAAGAGGAGGCACGGGCATTGAGGGATGAGTATCAACCCTACAAATGGTCAGTGTTTTGACGCTGGAAAGACTGCTCTAGCAAAGGATGACTAAGTTCTGTCTTATACCTTTAAGAGGTCGTCAGGGTCCTTGTATTAAGCCCAAGAGAAGGCATGAGAACTTTTAAGAAGCCAAAGGGTCCTTGTACAACGCCCAAGAGGAGGCGGGGATGCTTTTAGGAAGCCTGTGGGTCCCCAAACCAAGAGAAGTTCAAGACATGTTATTCACAGAGAATAGATCAAGCCAGGAAAGTTCAAGGATTTGGAAGAAACTCAAGAGATGCTATTCATGGAGAATAGATCAACTCTAGGGAGTAGAGTCTCTTCGACAATTTCTAAGAGTGACAGTTTGAGAAAGGGTTCACCGAGAATGTTGCCTTTCACGTTTCCATATTGTTTAACCCCAAGAGGAGGGAAGACTGTATCTAGTAATCCTATGGGGATCTAGTTTTGTTTGTATTTAAGAGTGACCAACAGGGCTTTACCTAGTGCTAGACGTAGTTGCCGGGGGAACTCTAAATAACTATACTAGTATTACATAGTGGATATGTGACAAGTATATAAAAGGATGTGAAAGAAGACTTACAGTGAAATAACCCCACAATACAGTTATGTACATATGAAAGCGGTAAATGAAAGCGGATAAACACTTACCCGTTGTAGAGCTTCCATGCTGTTTTGTTAGTCGTTCAACAAAGAAAATTAGATAACAACATATATTTGGATTCAAAACCAAAGGAGAAAGTATTTTGAAAAGATTGTTGGGGCTTACAGCTCGAGGAGAGGCCCAAGGTTTTATCAGTGATTGCACTGTTGTTTTGGATTTGTACAGGGACTTACACAAGTGACTGAGGCCCAAAAAGGTTTTCTGTATAAAGGGATGGGTCTTACACTCTCCCACGAGGCCCAAAGGTGTTTAAAGAAAAGGAATGGGGCTTATAACATGAGGGTATGCCCAGATGATTTGATTTTTGAACTGGTGATTGCGCCGAGATTTTTCTTTTAACGCGGAGGGACTTATACAATGTCTGAGGCCCAAAAAGTTTTGGTTAAAAGGGGGTTGGGTCTTACACTCTATTAGAGGCCCAAAGGGGTTATTTTTGTACAAGAGATGTGGCTTACAACTCAAGGAGAGGCCCATGGGTTTTTGTTAAAAAGGCGACGATTGTGCCGAACTTTTTTATGGGATCGGGACTTATACAATACACTGAGGCCCAAATCATTTTGGTTTTCAAAAAGGGTTGGGTCTTACACTCTACTAGAGGCCCAAATATTATTTAAAAGTTTTGTTTGGGTGAAAATCAAGGAAACCCTAATTTCATCATTTTAAAAGTAAATTCTCAAGGAAAATCAATAAAAAAATGATAAAATACCAAATAAGTTTGAATAAACAACTTGTGATTTTTTGGTTGAGGTTTGAAAAATGATGTTTTAATCACAAGATGAATTAAAATTCATTTGGTTTTTATTTTCAACATGAGAATTCAATTTTAAAATGTTTAAAAAACAATTAGAAGTGAATTTATTCACAAAAATACCAACTATATTAAATAAATAATATAAACTTATTTTTTTATGGAATAAAATATTTCAACATTTTTGTGATTTTTTCCAAAAAGAACCAATAAAAAATAATTAAAATTGAGGGAGTTATTAATTTTTCAAATCATTAAAAATAAAATGAAAAATAATAAAAAAAGTGGAAAAAGCATTAAAAAGGGGGTTTGGGGCGAGGGGGATTCGAACCCCATACCTCTTGTGTGCAGCATGCACGCCTTACTACTGGGGTGGTGATACATCCGTGTATTGAAACACAACCGCAAATATACAAGGATTGCCTTGTTTTTGGACTGGCCCAAGGCAAGGCAAGGCAAGATTTTGGCTAGAAACGTGAAGGTCATAACTTTCTCATTTCTCCATGGATGGAGACAAAATTTATATGCATATGTCCTAGAATTTCCTAAGGAATCAAATGGTGGTGGTGGTTTTTCCAGAAAACAAATCCTCCTCAAAACCCGATAGTGGTTTTGAAATAGGCCATGTTTTGCATTTTCTGTGCTACCTCTTGGTACAGGTGGGAATTACATGATAAATTGGTGCAAACACAACACATATAACATGTATAAGAGATGCATGATTAATGGACTTCAAAGCAAG
Organism: Lathyrus tuberosus; assembly: GCA_022829125.1. Taxonomy (NCBI): domain Eukaryota; kingdom Viridiplantae; phylum Streptophyta; class Magnoliopsida; order Fabales; family Fabaceae; genus Lathyrus; species Lathyrus tuberosus. The sequence goes on from JALAZF010000103.1 coordinate 9,336,643, forward strand.
GCATGTTTCAGAGAGTTCAAGTTGTGATGCTTACCTCTCTTTGGAGCTTTTGGGCTATCTACCAAGTGCTTTGTTCCAGAAATGTTTTGATGCTTTGGACACCCTCAAATGATCCTTTAGAAGCTTTTAGAGTGGTTGGAACCAGCTGGAAACCTCAGGAATGGAACCTGGCCCTTTCTTGCAAAAGGGGCAAAAGTGGCCAAAATAGCAACCCTCTCAAATGGTGTTCCAGATGTGTGGAACCATTTGGGACATTTCAAGGATGATATTTGGACTGTGTTTGATGTTTTATCTGGTTTGGAAAGTGACTGATTCAAGACATGGCTTGAAAAATGCACAAAAGTCCTATTTTGAGGTTTTGAGAGGGGACTTTGAGATTTTGGTGTTACAGCTCACTTGTGAGAGTTTGGACAACTTAGATATGACATATTAGATGTGTTTGGATCATGAGCTGTGATGGAAATGCTCTCTAACTCAAAAACTCATAGTTACCTTGCTAAAGAAGGTATTTTTACATAGAGAAAGTGATTTTGAGGAAAGCATATGTTTGATGGCTTTGGTGTACTCAAACTGACCACAAATGAGCTCTATTTATAGTGTGTCAAGTTTGTTTTGGCTGCAATAGTGAATGGCAACTGCTGCAGAAGTTTGGTAAATGTTGATCAATGAGAATCCAAGTCTCATCTAGCCATTGACTAGAGGTTAGAGCACAGAGTTGTGGTTCCCTAGTTGTTGGATAAGTCTTGACTGAATTCGGTTGGAAGAGGCTCAGTCCATGCCACCTTGGTGCATCCATTGAATGCTCCAAAACAAAATTGGAGTCTTGCCCCTCTTTTAGGCATTTCTAGGTTTGGCATTCTACTTTTGGTTCTAAAGACTTGGGAGGCTTATGGATCAGAGTTGGTTCCGCCTTGGTCCCCCCTTGAGGTGTTCAGATGGATAAACTTGCTTGCCTTTTGCAAATCGAGCAAAATCCCCAAATCTGCCTTGTTATGACAGTTGCAGCAAGGCATATTGCCACTGTCATAACTTCTTGCTCAGATTGAGTTTGGTGAAGTTCTTGGTCATTTTGGAAAGCCCTCATATGATACAACATATGTGTGATCATAGTTTGTTTTAACACTTTTTGGATCCAAGTGAAAAATGCCCTTACATTTTGGAAAAAGTGAAACAGATTCTGACTTAGTGAAAATTTCACTAAGTGTTGGAAAAAGTGACATTTCATGTTTTCAGCCATTTTGACCCAACCCTAACTCAAAATCCATGATGAATTGGAGTGAGGTGTAGTTGAAGCTTTTGTAGAGGGCCATGAGAGCTACACATCCAGCTTTGAATGGGGAAAAATGGCCTTGTGGTTTAGGAGATATGATCCTCCAAAGTTGGTACCCTAGCCACTTTGTTCCATAACTTGTAAAATTTCTAAGTTTTTATGGTTACCCCTTTTACAAGTTATCCCATTTTTCTTGATTTTTCTTGATGAATGATGATCCCAATCACACATTAACATCATTTTAGGGTCAAAGAACCATAATTGTGAAAAATCTCAAAAAGTCAAAGTTGACTTTTGTGCACAATTGACTTTTTGTCAGATGAACTCCAAACTGCGCGATCCTCTTTGAAATCAAGTCCTTGACCTAAATCAAACTGGATGGATTGATTTCATAGGTGTTATAAGGTGTATTGAATCATGTCCCATGGTTTGGGAGCATGTCTTGGTCAAAAGTCAAAGGTACAGTTGACTTTTCCCTCGAAACCCTAATTGTGGTCCTGATGAAATTGAAGCTTGTGAATCAAGCTTCTTGGATCAATCTATTGTTGCAAATGGATCAATGTGGTTTATTAGGGACCCTCAAATCATGTCTTGAGGTCTTGGCTCATGTTTTGTCCCAAAAGTCAACTTAGGGGTGAATTAGGTCAAAAAACCCTAATTCCTGAATTTTGGTGAATGCATCCCCTGAGGCTAAATTAACTTGATGATTGGGTTTATGAGGTCCCTTGGAGTATCTTGGGTTGTGCTTTGAAGCATTGGCTCATGCCCAGAGGAAAATTTCCATCTGGAGGCCCTAATTTGGTGACACTGGCGATCTTGAGGCTTAATCCACTTGGACTGTTGCAGCCTTGTGCTTAATCCTTCAGGTGGGAGTCCTCTTGATCCATTGTGGATGTTTGAGAGGTTTAGACAAGTTGAAGATCATGTAATTCCTTGATTGATCTTTTGTCTAAGAGCTCTGAGAGGGTTTGAAACCCTAAGTTTGATTGTAGTGAATGCTCACCCATCTTTGGGGAGACTAATGAGGTACAATGGTCCATCCATATTGTGATGATGATTTACACAATGATGGGAATCTTAGTGGTCAAAATTTGGGGTATGACAGTTGGTAGATGTTGTTATCAGAATACGACATCGAGTACCATACTTAGGAAGCTGTAAAAGGAAGTGTTTTAGCCGATCATTTGGCTCATCAACCGATTGACGATCAAGAATTAGTCGGGTTTGACTTCCCCGACGAAGATGTTATGTATCTAAAAATGAAAGACTACGATGAATTGCTACCTAGTGAAGGGCCAGAACCAGGTTCCCAATGGGGACTAATCTTTGACGAAGCTGTCAATCATTATGGAAACGGAATTGGGGCAATCATCATAACACCTCAGGGTACCCACATTGCTTTCACCGCCCGATTGACATTCAAGTGCACAAACAACGAGGCCGAATACGAAGCTTGTATCATGGGTCTCGAAGAAGCGATCGACTTAAGGATCAAGAACTTGGATGTATATGGCAACTCAGCCCTGGTTATTAATCAGATCAAAGGAGATTGGAACACATACCAATCAGGACTGATTCCTTACAAAGACTACACGAGAAGGCTGTTACCCTTCTTCAACAGAATCGAGTTTCACCATATCCCTCGTAAGGAGAATTACATGGCTGATGCCTTAGCCACTCTCTCTTCCATGATTAGTGTGGATCAATGGAATGCCATACCTAAGATTGACATAACGCGCCTTGAACGACCCGCTTACATCTTCATGATTGAAGTAGTCATAGACGACAAACCTTGGTATCACGATATCAAATGCTTCCTTCAAAAACAAGAGTATCCACCTGGGGCATTCAGAAAGGACAGAAAGACCCTCAGAAGACTGGCTGGCAACTTCTTCCTGAGCGGTGATACCCTCTATAAGAGAAACTTTGACATGGTCTTGCTCCGATGCGTAGACAGACCAGAAGCAAACATGCTGATAAAAGAAATTCACAAAGGATCCTTTGGCACTCATGCCAATGGACACACAATGGCGAGGAAAATTCTAAGAGCATGGGTACTATTGTTTGACAATGGAGTCTGATTGCTACAAGTACATGAGGAGATGTCACAAGTGTCAGATATACTCAAACAGAATCCATGTACCGCCAACGCATCTCAAAGTTCTCTCTTCCCCATGGCCTTTTTCCATGTGGGGAATTGACATGATTGGCATGATCGAACCCAAGGCTTCGAACGGACATCGGTTCATTCTGGTGGCCATTGATTACTTTACCAAGTGGGTCGAAGCAGCGTCGTACGCCAATGTAACCCGACAAGTGGTGGTCCGATTTATCAAAAACAATATTATCTGCCATTATGGTGTTCCAAGCCAGATCATTACTGATAATAGATCCAACTTAAACAAAAAAATGATGAAATAGTTGTGTGCTGAGTTCAAGATCGAACACCATAACTCATCTCCCTACCGACCCAAGATGAACGGAGCGGTAGAAGCGGCTAACAAGAACATCAAGAGGATCGTTCAATAGATGGTTGTAACCTACAAAGACTGGCACGAGATGTTACCCTTTGCTCTTCACGGTTATCGCACATCTGTCCGCACTTCAACAGGGGCAACCCCTTTCTCTCTAGTATATGGCATGTAAGCAGTCCTTCCGATAGAGGTAGAGATCCCATCAATCCGGGTATTGATGGAAGCTAAGCTAACAGAGGCTGAATAGTGCCAAAGTCGACACGACGGACTGAATCTGATCGAAGAGAAGCGAATAACGACACTATGCCATGGTCAGTTGTATCAATAAAGAATGAAGAACACGTTCGACAAAAAGGTCCGACCTCGCATCTTCAGGAAAGGAGATCTCGTGCTCAAGAAGATACAATCATTTCTCACTGATCCCCAGGGCAAATGGACTCCGAATTATGACGGCCCTTATGTGGTCAAGAAAGCTTTCTCAGGCGGCGCCTTGAGACTCGCCACCATGGACGGAGAGGAATTTTCCTACCTCATGAATGTTGACGTTGTCAAGAAATACCTCGCCTAAATAAAAAAAACCGTCTCGGTGGATTGAAAACCCGAAATGGAGGTCCAGGCAAAAATTAGAGACATGATAAAAAATTATCCCGGTGGATTGGAAATCTCAGAGTACAATCCAGGCAAAAATTAGGGATAATGGCAAGTAACTATGTTCAACAAAGGGGCAAGTCCCTCAGCAACAGTTACACCATAAGCCAGGAAAACTCCAGTCAAGGTCATCTTCGATAGAAGCTCAGGATGTCCAGAATTCAAAGTTGGTAGAAGGATAGTGGTCGTTATGTCTAAATGTAGCCCTTTTCCCTTAAATTACCATTTTCTAACTTTGTAAATACTCCATGGGATCACGCGCTTGGTTAATTTCCATCCTATCAATAAAATTTGAGCCCTAGTGCTTTTGTTTGCAATTCTTATTTGTTTTAGCTTTACAGAACAACGTTTTAATGTGATTAACGATTCTTGACATAAAACAAAAATGAATTTACTTGTTAAAATTTTTTTGCTTTTAAAACAAGATGGAAATTTCTTTTGACTGTTGAACATCGAAAGAATATTGATCGCTTCTCCAGAAGTAATCGAACTTCAAATTGCAGAATCCAAGTACTCCTTCTAAACCAGTGCACCTAAATGAAGGATCAACTGTTGTCGCTCCAGAAAGATTCGCATCCAACGGTACAAACGCGAGAGTGGCGCAGAAAACACAGAGTCGCCAGCAATGTGTATTTATCCCGAGAGAGGGAAAGGAAACACTGCATAAACCTGAAGAGAAAGGGGGAAAGACATGGTCATCGCAACCATAGTCCAGGTTCGGGAGTCGGTTATGCGAGGGGAAGGTGTTAGCACCCCACGCATCCATCGTACTCGATGGGATCCACGCTTGTTGTCTAAACGGAGGGTGAGTTATCCTACTATCTATGGCTGTGCAAAAGAAAACGGGGATGGGGGTGACTAAGACGGACTCGGTAGGACATATTCGATGCCCTAGGCCTACGTACTCCCTCAGTGCAATGGGAAAGTCAGAGTCAACGTAGTTCGAACGGGAACTGTGGGGGAAGGTTGCTCGCCAAGACAATCGCTGTCTTGTGCCTACATATCCTCAATCGGACGAGAGAGAGGAATCAGAGCTAATGTAGTTCGTGGGTACGACCACAGATGGGTAAGTGTTTTTTACGTGAGCGACGAGCTCTTTTCTGAAAATGAAATTTGAAACCCAACAATCCCGAAGGATAAAAAGATTTGAATTTGTTTTTGTGTTTTTTAGACAAAAGTGTTTTCTTTTTAAGTTAGTTCATAACTTGCATTGCACCAAAGTGTAGGGCACATGGACGAATACTTAACGAATCATCCCAAGACAAGACGCCCGCTAAGCACTCTAGAAAGATGAGAGGAAGCCCCTTATTTCCCATTCCCCACGCTTAAGGCTCGTGCGCAATACACTTTATCTTTATTAAGTGTTTTCAAGAAGTTTTGAGATGAGAAGAGAGAAGACCCAAAGGAAACTCTAAAGGGAAACTAAGAGTCCTAATGTTATCATGCAAAAAGGGTGGTCCTATGGTTAATGAGGTTTAGGAAAGAGACGACTACCTAAAACCTAATGCTAATCCTACTCCAAGCTTAATCAAAAATTAAGTTGGACTAGGTAGCTCTAAAGGGAGAGAATCCAAGACTTAAACAAGTCTTGAGATTCATGGGAGAAAGAGAGTGAAAGAGAAGAATGAGAAAGAGAAGGATGAGATAAGAAACAAGATAGGGCAGCAAGCACATCATATCAAGTATATCCAACTTACATCAATAAACAAGTCTCAAAGATCATGCAAAACATCTCAAGTAAGCATGCAAAGGTAATCATGAAAGAATGCAAGCATACTTATATGAAATGCACAATTAAGCACCAATGAACTTCATATCAAGATGAAATGAGAAAAATAAGATGAAGATGAAAGCAAGTCAGAATCAAGATCATACCATCATCAACAATTCTCATGTGCAAGAGAAGATCAAAACATGAAACATTATGCACCAAAGAAAGCCCACAAAAGGAAGTCAAAGTACAAGCACTTAAAGCATACCCAAACATGATCCACAAATTGCAAAATTTGTTCACAAGGTACCTCAACCAGGGGTAAACATCATATCAAATACTCATGCAAAGAATCCAGAAGAAATTCAAACAATTAGGCATGGCAAAACAATTAGGGTTAAGAGATGTCAAGAGATGATCATGCATAATTCACTTAAGCACAAATAATCAAACATATATCAAATGACATTCAAAAATTGTGGAATTAAAACCCAAGTGACCTAAGTCAGAAGCTAGAAACATGCCAAAAGATCACACAAAAATTCACAGGATAAGTGCCTCAAACAATGCTTCAAAGTTGCATAAGAACAAAGAAGAACAATGCACAAATAGAGGGATTAAAATGAAATATGAAATGAGTTTAAAAATATGAGAAATTTTTTTTAAGGACCTCAAGATGTCTTCTGAAATATAAAAAAAGAATAGGATGCAAATCATACACCAATGATGAGAACAAAAATCAACAAGACAGGGTGTGCACAATTGAGACAATTCCAAAGGAAATTAATCAAACAATTAATTCAGATGCACAAAATAAAATAAAATGGAAAAATAAAATTTTATAAAATTTTATAAAATTCTAAAGATGCTTCATGATTTTTTTGGTGATTTTTAGATGCATAAATCTATTTTTAAAAATTAAAAATGAAAACTATGCACAAAGAAAATAAAAATGCAAAGAGATGATGCCAGGGGGTGCAAACAGCAAGATAATCACGTTGGAAAATTAAATAGGCTCAAGGAGGGGGGTGCAGATATCAACCCAGTCCATAACAAAAAAAACAAGTGCAGTCCAACAAAAATAAGGATCCAGTCAAACAACTTGACTCAACATCAACCATTGGATCAGATCTACGCATGATATCAAGTCAACAAGTCCACTCAATGTACAAGATGAAAGGCCAGGATCAAGAGTTCATGATAACAAAGGTACACGCGCGCACATCCACATCATTCAGAAATTAAAAACAGAGCACGTGAATAGCACATGCTATTTAATGCGTTGGCAAAATCAACACCATCAGATCAATCTAACGCATATCAATCAGTCAGTAGATCAAAGATTATGCAAGATCAAGGGTCAGGATTTGAAGCACATGATATTAAACATGGATTAGCATACACACACATAATGAAAATACGTGAAAATTAAATGAAGTGGCTAAACACGGGCCATCAGATCTGAACAACCAACGACTATGATTTCATCTTCTTCCTCTAAACCCTCACCTGCCTGAAAACAAACCAGACGCCGGAGCCCTAGCTCCGGTCGTCTTCTCCGGCGACCTCAACATCAAAATTTCTCAGAAATCACAAATAAGTACACCATTCCACTCAGATTTTAACAAGGATCAAGAATATCACCTTCATTTCAACAGATCATGCATAGATTAAACAAATCGAAGACAAAAAGTTTGAACTCAAAAACTTCAGATCCACGATTCAGCCATAATACACGTCCAAAATCAAAACAAATCACATCAGGATGATCAGTAAAGCATGAGGAACATTATGCACAAAAAAAAAGTTATAAGATCATGAATTTCACACTAACCTGAGACTTGTAGAACTCAGAATACACCAAGAAAACCTTCAGAAAGCTGCAGATCTACTCCTTGGAACTTCTGATTGCAAAATAAATGCAATATGAGGCTTGAATCAGGCTGGATATTAAAGTTTGAAAGTGAGCAACTCAAATTCAAATCTGATGAAAACCTTGCTTAGAGCTTCAAACAATGGCTGATTCTTGTTCTATGGAGTATGTGGATCAAGAATATGGAAAAAGTTCTTCAGAAACCCTTATGAGGAGTGAGTTTCGAAGAAGGAAAGTTTTGAGTGAAAAATGAACTTCAGAGCAAATGAGAGTGCATGAGGTGTGAATGAACGTGTGAGTCTCCTTATATACACTTGGTTAGAGCTCTGAGCATGATTAGGGTTTGATTAATCCCTTGATTAAGGCTATCCAAAGTGATTTGCAAAAATGCAAGTTGTGATGAAACCACTAATCCACACGTGCATTGTCATGCTTTTCATCATGAGTCATTCACATTTCTCTTGCTGATCACATCTGAATTGGGTTTGGGCTTTGTGGATGCTTAATTCATGAGATTTGATCCATCTTGCAAAAATGCATTTGAAAAATACATGAGGTACATGGCACGAATTCACTTGATTCAAGGGTAAAAAATGGTCCTTAGGATGTGTACTTGGATATTGCAATATGACTTGAAGCATTAGAGGTCAGTACAAGTCATTTTGAATCAAAATGCAAAAGGTGAAAAAATGGATACATGTGAAAACCCTAAAAAGCACCTTGCCTTCTTTTGATCATAACTTGAGTTTCACAAATGGTATGAAGATAATCTAGTACTTTTTGAAAAGGGGAGAGAGAGATCTTCAACTTTCATGTTTGAGGAAAATTCATTTGAAGCTTCTTTGATGATGAAAAGTCAAGTTGAAGATGGTTTGAAAAGTTGTCAAAAATGGAAGTTTCACATTATAGGTCATTTTCCAAAAATAGTAACTTTTGCACAAACTCTTGACTCTTGATGAATGGTATGAATCCTAGCCTTTGAGGACCATATGAGGGCATAAGACCTTAAAAATCATGAAGAGGACCTCAAAATTCCATGGTTGACTTTCCTCCTTACAGTTGACTTTTCTTGGTTCACAAGCAATTGATCCATTAAACATCTTCCACAATGAACCACTAGCCAAGCCCTACTCTATGAGTGTTTGTGAGCATATGGAACCCATGAGAGCATGCTTGAATCCACAAAGTTTTCTCAAGAAGCTCTTTGAACCCAAGAACCCTAATTTGGTCCCTCTGGTTAAGAGGGAAAGATTCACTTGAAATCCTTTGCCATTCTTGATCTTATGAAGATATAATGACCTTCACAAAACACCTTGAGGCTTGAGACTCATTTGAGATGAACCAAGTACCTTGATCCCATGCTAAGAACCAATGCTATGCACAAATTCTAATGCAAGAAATGCAAAGAAACATAAGCCAGTTAGCTTCAAAACAAAAGAGCAAATTTTGGGGTGTTACAACTGCCCCTATTCAATCAACTTGGTCCTGAAGGTATGATAGCAACGGTTGTCATGCGTTCAAAGGATTCACGGAGATTGAATACCAAAAGAAACCTGAAATTTGCAATCCTCAAAGGAGGGACGACTCCGCTGGGGAACAAGCAATAAATGTTGCACTGTCACAACACGGACGAGTGTTAGCTATGCTGGGGATAAACACGGATGGGTGTCAAGGAATCAAAGATATCAGATACAGACGGGTATCGAAAAGATACATGGACGGGTGTAAAAGGGTTCAATACGGATGGGTATCGATAAGACACACGGACGGGTGTAAAGAGTTTCAATATGGACGGGTATCGAAAAGATACACGGACGAGTGTAAAGAGGTTCAATACGGACGAGTATCGAAAAGATACACGGACGGGTGTAAAGAGATTCAATACGGACGGGTATCGATAAGATACACGGACAGGTGTAAAAAGGGTTCAATACGGACGGGTATCGAAAAGATACACGGACGGGTGTAAAGAGGTTCAATACGGACGGGTATCGAAAAGACGGGTGTCGAAGGAAACACGGACGGGTGTCAAGGTAAAAACCTTGAAGGGATGAATCAAAAGACCACCTGGACGAAAGGGGTGAAAAGAGATCATGGGTTCACAATCCTGGAAAAACACTCTACCGTGGGACTGTCAAATATTGCTTTGAATGACTAAACCCAACACTTGTGGAGTAAAGTCGAATGATATTCTCCTGAAATCCGGTTTTTCTGACGAAGGAAAACTCAAACCTGGCTTATGCTTCAGATGCATATGTTTGAATTTTGCCGTAATGCTCCACACGAAGTGGAAATGCTACGTATTTAGGAGGATGCCATGTAAAAAATGCTTATGCAATGCAAAAAGACCGTCCCAGTGAAATAAATGCTGAGAACAGAAGCAGCCCCACTGAGGACGACAAACTACATTGTCATCAAACCAAAGAAATCATGTTGAGGAAAACTTCACCCTGCTGGGGAAGATCACAATCACCAATTCTGCTAGAGATGGATGAATCTCCGAGAGAAAACCCACTCTATCGGGGAGGAACTGAAAACTGAAGATGGAAACTCCTCCGTCGGGGATGACCAAATGTTTCAGAACTTGGATTCAAAACCTGCTGGGGATACTAATCGCCAACAAACTCTGCTTGGGGATAAACTGAAAGAAACTTCGAGGAAAATAGATTGCCCCTTGCTCAGTGGGGAAACACTATCTTTAATCAATGAGGACACTCTATCAGACTCTTGCAGGAGAGGCTGTAAAAATAACAACTTCTGGCTACCTGCTGAGGAAAGATGAGCCAAATCACAACTCTGGCTGGGGGTAAACCTCTTATATCCTGCTGAGGGGGACGATCCTCAACGACTCCGCTTGGGGAATTACTTCTTTATACTCTTTTGAGGAAGATGATCCTCGATACTCTGACTGGGGAGAGCAGCAAACCGCTGAGGATGATCAGACTCCAAAGTTGGGGAGCAAATCTACTGGAGAAGTACACCTGTCATTCTGCAAAACCAACAGAAAGGTCTACGTGCAAAAATGATTACTTTGATTATCATCATAGTGACTGTCGTCTAAGCAATTGCCACTGTTTTCCAACTTGTTTCACAAAGCTCGACATTTTAGCATGTAATGTTTATAAAAAATATCGGACATTTTCACAAACAAAACAGGTAAAATAATAAACAAAAGCTCTTTGACTGAAATGCAAACTTTATTGAATGATCAGCCTGTAAATAGGCATTTACATTTGGAAGCAATTCCTGAAAAGAGGTAATTGCGTAAAAAATAAAAGAAAATACACATGTCGGCAATGTGGGGAACAGACATCCACCATGACTCGACTCAGCTATAACCCATATGACTTGTTTATCCGCAGATGCTTTGGCCTTTGAAAATGACTGACTGGACTGATTCCTTTCTTTCGAATTTTCCAAGTGTGAATAGTGATCACAGATCGAACGCGGATCATAGTCTTTGCTTTTAAATCCCTAACTTTTGCCTGGATCTCCCTTTTCGGGTTTTCAATCCACCGAGATACCCATTTTTGCCAAAGTTGCCTTTTCAGGTTTTCAACCTTGCGGGTTTATTTCTTCTTCCTTTTTATCCCTAATTTTTGCCCAAACCTTTTCTTTTTATGGTTCGCCAGGATGCCCCATTTTTGCCTGAACCTTCTTTTTATGTCCAGCGGGTCTTTTTTATGCAAAGTATTTTTTGACTACATCCGTGTTCACAGGGGACGTAAAATCTTCGCCATCCATAGTTGAGAGTAATAAGGCTCCACCAGAGAAAACCTGTCTTACTACATATGGCCCTTCGTAATTCGGAGTCCACTTGCCCCTGTGATCTGTTTGAGGAGGAGTGATCCTTTTCAGGACTAATTCACCAGTTTGGAAACACCGAGGACGCACTTTCTGATCAAATGCTTTTTTCATCCTGCTTTGATACAACCGGCCATGCGCAATAGCTTTCAATCTCTTCTCTTCAATGAGGTTCAGTTCATTCAGCCGGGAACGCACCCACTCAGCTTCATCAAGCTTCACGTCTGTCAGAATTCTCAAAGAAGGAATCTCAACTTCTAATGGCAGAACTGCTTCCATACCATACACCAGTGAGAAAGGGGTTGCCCTAGTTGATATGCGTACCGAAGTACGATATTCGTGCAAAGCGTAAGGCGACATCTCATGCCAGTCCTTGTATATCACTACCATCTTCTGCACAATCTTCTTTATGTTCTTATTAGCCGCTTCAACAGCCCCATTCATCTTCGGGCGATAGGGAGAAGAATTGTGATGTTCAATCTTAAAGCTCTGGCATAGCTCCTTCATCATCTTATTGTTCAAATTTGAACCATTGTCAGTAATGATCCTCTCCAGGACTCCATACCTGCAGATGATGTCCTTTTTAATAAACCGGGCTACCACTTGTCTGGTGACGTTGGCATACGATGCTGCTTCCACCCACTTCGTGAAATAATCAATAGCCACCAGGATAAAACGATGTTATTCAAAGCAGTTGGCTCGATCTTCCCAATCATGTCAATGCCCCACATGGCAAAAGGCCAAGGTGACGATAAAACATTCAGAGGAGTAGGCGGTACGTGCACCTTATCAGCATAAATATGGCATTTATGACATTTCCGGGCGTATTTAAAACAATCAGAGTCCATAGTCATCCAATAATACCCCGCTCTTAACAATTTTCTTGCCATAGCATGCCCATTGGCATGAGTACCAAAGGAACCTTCGTGAACTTCTTCCATTAACAGACCTGCCTCGTGTTCATCAACACAACGTAGCAAGACCATGTCAAAGTTACTTTTGTATAACACACCGTCTTTGTTCAAAAATAAGTTTCCTGATAACCTCCTCAATGTCTTCTTATCCTTGGAAGATGCCCCAGCTGGGTATTCCCGACTCTTCAAAAAAACTTTGATATCATGATACCAAGGCTTGCCATCTGATACACCTTCAACCGCAAATACAAAAGCAGGCCTGTCCAAGCGCATGATTTTGATTGAAGGAGTTTCATTCCAACGATTCACTTGATACATCAATGACAACGTTGCCAACGCATCAGCCATCTGATTCTCTATCCGGGGAATGTGATGGAAGTCCACCCTATCAAAGAAAGGTAACAACCTTCTGGCATAGTTGTTATACATAACAAGATTCGCCTGACGAGTCTCCCATTCACCTATAATCTGATTAACCACAAACGCAGAATCACCAAAAACATCGAGGTTCTTGATTCTCAAATCAATCGCTTCTTCTAACCCCATGATGCATGCTTCATATTCTACCTCGTTGTTGGTGCATACGAACGTCAATCGGGCAGTGAAGGGTATATGAGAGACCTTTGGAGTCGTAATGATTGCCCCGATTCCGTTACCATATGAATTAACAGCCCCATCAAAAACCATCTTCCACTGAGATCCAATCTCAGGTCCTTCATCTGGCAAAGGTTCTTCACAATCCTTCATCTTCAGATACATGATATGCTCATCCGGAAATTCAAACTTCATCGGTTGATAATCCTCAATTGGCTGTTCGGCAAGATATTCTAACAAAACACTTCCCTTAATGGCCTTTTGGGAAACATACTGAATATCGTATTCCGTCAGAACCATCTGCCAACGAGCTATTCTACCAGAAAGTGCTTGCTTCTCAAACACATACTTGATCGGATCCATCTTTGAAATCAAGAGGGTTGTGTGGTTTAACATATACTGCCTCAAACGCTTAGCGTCCCAAGCGAGTGCACAACATGTTTTCTCCAGCATCGAGTACCTTGACTCGCAATCAGTAAACTTTTTACTCAGGTAGTAGATGGCGTGCTCCTTTCTACCTGACTCGTCTTGTTGACCGAGCACACAACCCATTGAATTCTCAAGAACCGTGAGATACATAATTAAAGGTCGTCCTGGCACTGGTGGTATAAGGACCAGAGGTTCCTTCAAGTATTCTTTTACCCTTTCAAATGCCTTTGACAATTTTCATTCTACCTGACCGCTTAATCTTTTCTTAGCAACTTGAAGATTGGTTCACACGTGGCTGTGAGATGCGAGATGAACCTAGCAATGTAGTTCAATCTCCCCAAGAAACCACGAACCTCTTTTTTTGTTCTCGGCACTGGCATTTCTTCTATGGCTTTTACCTTTGCAGGATCAACCTCGATACCTCTTTCACTAACAATAAATCCCAGCAATTTTCCTGATCTCGCCCCGAAGGTGCATTTGTTTGGATTCAACCTCAGTCTGAATTTTCTCAATCTTTTAAATAGCTTCTGAAGATTCACCAGATGTTCTTCCTCCGTCTGTGACTTCGCAATCATGTCATTAACATAGACCTCAATCTCTTTGTGAATCATATCATGAAAGAGAGTCACCATCGCCCGCTGATAGGTTGCCCCTGCATTTTTCAATCCAAAGGGCATCACTTTGTAGCAGAATGTTCCCCACGGTGTTATGAACGTTGTTTTCTCCATGTCCTCTGGGCCATCTTGATTTGGTTTTACCCAGAGAAGCCATTCATGAAGGAAAACACCGAATATTGAGCAGTATTGTCAACTAACACGTCAATGTGAGGGAGCGGGAAATCGTCCTTTGGGCTTGCTCTATTCAAATCCCTGTAATCAACACACATCCTGACCTTCCCATCCTTCTTAGGTACATGCACAATGTTAGCAACCCATGGAGGATAATTTGTTACGGCATGAAAACCGGCATCTAGCTGTTTTTGAACCCCTTCCTTGATTTTGACAGACATCTCCAGTTTAGTTCTTCTCAACTTTTGTTTGACCGGAGCACAACCTTCTTTAAGTGGTAGCTGGTGTACAACAATATCAGTATCGAGCCCAGGCATGTCTTGGTAAGACCAGGCGAAGATGTCCACATACTCACGGAGCATTTCAATCAATCTTCCCTTGACATTGTCTTCCAATGTAGCCCCTATCCTTACTTCCTTTCTGGCGTCCTCGGTTCCCAGATTCACAATCTCAATTTCCTCCTGATGAGGTAGGATGACCTTCTCCTCTTGCTTTAACAATCTAGAAAACTCTTCGGGCAGTTCACAATCTTCGCCAGTCTCTTCTTCAGCCTGATAGATTGGATTGTCAAAGTCATACCGAGCTATAGCTGAGTCATGATCGCTGTCATCTGAACAAAGACACCTGCATTATTGATGAGGTATGTTTTATTATGTATGCAACAAAAGAAACACATTTCCATTTTGATGTGGGTTTTTAATGCATAAAAATAAAACAGAAAGACAGAGATCAAAATATTTGAGTGTGAAAAGTCCTTTATTGATGATAAAGCAAAACATGCAACAGTTAAAAGCCCTACAAATAAAATCACTACGTCTTGGGCAGAACGCAGGATTAACATAGCAGGAAAACAAAACAATTACTCGAAGCAAGTCACTTGAATGACTTTTTCAGAAGACCTGTTGCACAGACTTTCTCCTGGGACGCAAGGGCGGATCCAGCTATCCATATCACAATCACTGTCCCCTTCTTCCTCAATGGCATTAACTCTGTCGTAGAAAACACCGACACTGGTGAAACGGAATGGGCCATAGAATTCGGGAGGATCCCTGGCTCTCCTGGGTGGCTTGTATCCCAATCCATAGGTATTCCCTTTCGGCTGAACTTTAATCACTTGGCCCCACTTCTGTGAGCTACCAACTTCGACTATAGCCTTGGCGTCTTTAAACGAAGACATAGAAACCTCAGGTTGATCTGCCACTGCGGGCTGCTCTGTGGTCTCGGACTGATCCTCAAACTGAATAACCTCTTCAGACACCTTCACTTTTTCAAACCCCTGAGACAGTGTCTCATGGATTTCACCATCCACTTCCACGTATTTAAAGGTTGACAGCTGACTAATCATTATGTCCTCCTCTCCGCACACTGTCACCACGTGACCATCTACCATGTATTTCAGCTTTTGATGCAAAGTAGAGGTTACATCGCCTGCACCATGGATCCAAGGACGACCCAACAGGCAGCTGTATGCTGGCTGAATATCCATTATATAAAATGTTGCATCAAAGATTTCCGGCCCAACCTTGATCGGAAGCACAATCTCACCAAAGACATATCTCTTCGAGCCATCAAAAGCTCGCACCACCAAGTCGCTTGGTGTACAAATAAGTCCCCTGGTATCTAACTTCATTAATGCTTTCTTTGGCAATACATTCAACGATGATCCAGTATCAACCAACACATGTGACATCAGTGAACCACGACACTCAATCGAAATATGAAGGGCATTGTTATGATTTCTCCCAGCGGGAGTCAAATCAAGATCTGTAAAGCCCAAGCCATTACCCGCATTCACGTGCGCTACAACCCCTTCAAGTTGATTAACAAAAATATCTTGAGGAATATAGGCCGCATTCAAGACCTTCAGAAGCACATTTCTGTGAGCTTCAGAACATAACAGCAAAGACAGAATGGAAATCTTCGACGGGGTTTGATGTAGTTGGTCCACGATCTTGTAATCACTCTTTCGGATGAGCCTCATAAACTCCTCTACATTTTCAGAAAAAGCATCATCAACCGGCTTTACTGTAGAATCAATAATCACTGGAGGCTGCACAGAACCATCAACTACCTGTTTTCCCCTATCTTGCCTAGAAGTACCGGGTTGATCATTAACAGGAGTAAGGACTCTACCACTTCTTGTTGTAGCATCGGTCTCAACCTTAACCTCAGGACTAAAACTCACTGATGAAGTAGCCATTAATTCTTTCTTTTACCCATTGACAAACACCTCTGCGCCATAATTCCAGGGAATAGCCTTAGTGCTCTCATACGGAATGGGTCTAGCCCTTGTAATGACAACTGGAGGTGGCCTTGCCGGACCTGAAATAGTAATTGTTTTGAAAGGAATGGTGATGGTAGCAATCTTCTCACTGACGACTTCTTCTTGTTGATTACACTGATCAAACTGTAAACAACCCTCATTAATCATATTCTGGATACCCATCTTCAACGAATCACAACCATTATCCTTCGTCAAACAATCTAAACAGTTCTCATCACAACCCGGATAGACGCCACCCTTTAGTAACCTATTTTTAACCATAGCCAGCAGAGTCTTCAGCTCCTCAACATCCATGATCAAATTCAAAGCTTCACATTCCTCAATTATCGCATTCACCCTCGGCCCATTGTGATCAGGCATCAGGTTTTGAATAACATTGGGCCCATCATTCGAGAAATTGATAGCCTTGGAGTCTACAAGGTCTTGTACCTTGTGATGAAACGTCCTACATTTCTCCACAGTATGCCCCGGAGCACCAGAGTGAAAATCGCAGTGTGCGTTAGCATCGTAGCCTCGTGGGAGTTCCCCTGTTGGTGGAGCCAGGGTACGGAGCTCAACTAGACACAACTGCAGCAAATGTTGCAACAACTATGCATACGACATCGGTGGTTGCTCAAAATGCCTCTCTGCATTTCTTTGTCTATTCTGATACTGGCCCTACTGCCTGTTCTGATTAGTATTATTCCTTTTTTGCTGTGGTGGAGGTAACGTTGCTGGGATAATTACCGATGCTACTTATTGATTATTGTTCTGGCGCTGTTTCCCTTTTCCCTTGTAAGATGATACAACATTGGCCTCTTCTTTCTTCTTATAACCATCAAATGGCTTCTTTCCATGCCCGGAGGACAATCCGTCACCACTAGAAACTTTTCCAGCCTTAATTCCAACCTTTACCTTCTGTCCGATCGCAATCACATATGTAAACTTGCCTAGTGAACAAGGCAATAACTTTTCATAATAATGCTTAGGCAGTGTGTCCATAAACATATCCAACATCTCCTTCTCCAGCATTGGTGGCTGTACCCTAGCCGCCAATTCACGCCACCTTTGCGCGTATTCTTTGAAACTTTCATCATTTTTCTGGGACATGCTCAATAGCTGAGTTATATTGGGAGCCATGTCTGTGTTGTATTGGTAATGCTTGATAAAAGCTGCAGCTAACTCTCTCCAAGTACGAACATCTCTACTTTCCAGCGCCATATACCATTCCAAAGACGCGCCGGACAGGCTGTCTTGGAAAAAGTGCATCATTAGCTTTTCATCCTTGGCATGGGCAGCCATCTTCCTGGTATACGCCTTTACATGAGTTCTCGGGCAGGTAGAACCATTATACTTCTCCAGTGTAGGAATCTGAATCTTGTGCATAATGACAATATCAGGGACCAACCCTAGGTCGTCCAAATCTATTCCCAGATCATCCTGCTTCACAACCCCTTTCAGTTGCGCCTCGATTAAACGAATCCTCTCATCACTAACCACAGGAGGGCCAGCGTCCAAGCTTCTGACTGAAAAAACATCATCCTGTTGATCATCAAAATGATGGCCATGGATAGCTCGAATAGTGCTTCCTTCTCCAACCACTGAAGGAATCCCACCCTGTCCACCAGCACCAGGGATAGGAATGTTGGTACCAGCACCACCTTCGCCCGGAGGAATAACACGATTAAGAAGACCACCGTGTAAGATACCATTTTCATCAACCTGCGCCACCAAAGGATGAACTAGAGTTCTGAATTCATTCTGGCTCTGCACCACACCTTGCATCATCTCCATGAATTAATCGACGTGAGCTTGCATAGCTTCCATGTCTGCCTAAACTTTGTCCATCACTCTGCTTTGATTAAGCCTGGTAGAATACCGATGAGCTGGTTGATCAATCCTGACTGTCAAAAAGAGAGAGCATAAGAAATCCAGAGAATCCGAGATAACCTGCTATGCAAAATGAGATGATTATGCAAATGCAAATGCAAACATGTATAAACATTATCAAGGCGATCTATCCCTTGATTCCAGTTTTAACAACAGAAGAGAACTGAATTCCTGATCAATAAAGAGAATAAGCATCTGTTACAACACAAGTCTGAATAAACATAAACAAAGACCCTGACCAACAAGCCTGGCGGTGATCCCAGAAATACAAAGAAAACAGCAGCAAGGAAACTAAGGCATGTCATCAAGACTCAGCCGTGCTAGAATTCCCCATTCGTCATTCCTTTTGCACCAATTCCGCATTTCCTTGAGAAGTTTCTTGGTATTAGGATGCTCTGGTCTCTAAATCAACTCCTGAATCAAAAGATCCCTCCTGTGCAAGATCCCTGTTAAATAACGACTATGTAATTCCCAATCATCTTCTCCAGAAGCTCCACCTGAACTTGGACCTTCGCTTCTGGCTCTTTTCACTTCGGCTTGGATCTTCAGCTGTTCCATATCTGCCATGGTTTCCTTGAGCTTTTCCTCAATTGCTCTCCTCTCAAAGATCCCTGATAAAATCTCCTTATCTCTTTTCCAAAGCTTTGTCTTCAAACCTTCAATCTGCTCCAGATACTCGTCCTCTTTCAACCTGTTGGCAGTAATTGCTGTATTTTGACGGTCACGGAACCTGTGAATTCTTGACATAGCATAAGCTAACTCTTTCTTTTTGGACGAAAGGACCTTGCTAACACTTTTCAACGCTTGAGCCATTTTCTCTCTGGCTGTGGCTTCTTTATACAATTCTTTCTCCTTCACAGCCAAAAGTTCTGATTTCAACCTGGCAACATGGATAGCTTCGCCTTTTTCGTGCTTCAACTGACCAACCTCTCTGCCCAGCTCACGATTCTCCTCTTGGAGTTTCTCCTTCTCAGCCCATAACTTATCATACTTCTCTATATCAACAGTCGTGGGAGCCTCGATCATCAAAGGATACAAAGGTGGTTCCACCGGGAAAGGAAGAAGCTCCTCTTCTACTCTTTTCTTAATCCACTCTTCATAGGAAGGAAAAGCCCGGTTATTACATTTCCCGAATGAAGTTTTTCCCTTCTTGGTCACCCGCTTCCAAGCATTCACAATCTTCCTTATCATCTCTTGATCCCCAGTACCATTGAAGAATAAGGACTCTCTGATATCTCGCTCTTCAGGTGGACCTCTCAAAGGATAACCAAACTGCCTGATAACAAGGGAAGGATTATAGTTAATTCCACCTTTTCTCCCTATCAAGGGTACATTAGGGAATTCTCCGCACTTGCAAATAATCTCCATCCCTAGCAAGTCATGGTTGAACCAAACAATATTGTCAGCAGTCAAGCCCATTAACCTCTTTGACCACTTTAGAGAATCTCTCGTATCAACGAAAGTGCCAGCTTTGGGGAGATGACTCAGAAACCAAGTAGATAAGAGTGGTGCACAGCAACTCACAGTTTTTCCATGCCTATTTTCATTCTTGTAGTAGACTGAGTGATACACATCACCTAGCAAGGTAGGTATAGGATTCTTTGAAATAAAGATTCTGACAGCATGCATATCCACCAGATCAGGAACATTGGGAAACAGGACAATCCCATAGATGCACATAGCCAGAATAGCTTGGAAAGCAGTCCAATTCATCTCCTTAACTTGTTGCAAGCTTGATCAAACAAGAACTTCAATAAGAAACCCTTAGCTCCTTGTTTCTCCACAATATTACTGCTCAGAGCGGATTCACCAATATGAAGAGCAATGGCCATTTCTTTTATCCCGGGGCGTTCTTCAGAAAAGAATACTATGTCATGCCTGATGGGGATTCCCAAAATAAATGAGAACTCCTCCAACGTTGGAGCCAAGATATAGTTTGGGAAAGTGAAGCAACGTAAAGATGGATCATAGAACTGAAGAAGTGTATGAATGGCATCCTTCTCATACTTGGAGATATTGTAGACAAACTTCAGAAGTCTCCCATACTCTCCACCGAACTCTGTACGAACTCCGGGACCAGCCATACTAATCAGCTTGTGAATCAACGTCAAGGTCGGGTATGGGAATGAATAAGCAACAGTCTTCTTTCTCTGGACATCCATGCTAAGACAACCTCAGAAAACCGGAATCAAGAGTAAGATGCAAGCCCTGAAAAATGTCAAACATGTTAGAATGCAAGAAAAATGATATGCACATGCAAGCATGGGATCAAGGCATCACTGCTGGATGTGCTGTGCTGTTAACTGAATGAGAACCACAACCCAGAAAACCAAAATTCTAGAATACCGAACCACTGAGATAACTAGAAACCCAGCTAATCAAACACTGTTGAGAAATCCAGAAAACCGGGTAGGTTGAAGGTTTCAGTTTCCTGCAAGCCTGTAAACACCCATCCCATCTCTCATGAGGGTTCTAGAAAATCGAGGATCTTCAATATCACGGGCTCTCAGGTCGAGAAATGATGATACATTCACCATTTCTGGTTTGGCATCATCATCAATCGAGGAGGCCTCAACTGATTCCCCTAAAAAAATAAGGTCATCCTATGCGAGTCCCTCAACATTGGGTCCTCGGATCAACAAGTGTAATGGGTTTGCCATTTCTGGGCTGCCATTATCACAGGTCGGGAGGAGAGGCATTGCTGAGGTATCAGAGAAATGGTCACCAGAGTCGACAACTCTCTATATCAACACCCTGAAATGCTCAAGACACGCACGTCAGAATGCGTCCCAAGATAGCCTCGTCTGGTTGTGAATTTCGTGAACACACAAACGCATCAAGATGGCACATAGGTCCCACTACTCTCCACTCTAGTCCTAGGGTGTACTCAAGCCTGGGTATTGGGCTTCTCTCTCAGAACAACCCAACCTGCCAAACAGAAACCAGCCAGCACAACACAGCAATATCCAGTGTGACAGTAATAAAATGAAATGCAATGCAATAAAAGTTGTAAAACAGTAATATACAACATAATAAAGCACAACAAATAAACACCCAACGAAAAAACAAACAAATGGGGATCGACTCGCTAAAGGGGATGGACCAGCAAGAGGTCAACTAGAGGTCCCCAGCAGAGTCGCCAGGTGTCGCTCCCGAAAGATTCACATCCAATGGTACAAACACGAGAGTGGCACAGAAAACACAGAGTCACCAGCAATGTGTATTTATCCCGAGAGAGGGAAAGGAAACACTGCATAAACCTGAAGAGAAAGGGGGAAAGACATGGTCATCGCAACCATAGTCCAGGTTCGGGAGTCGGTTATGCGAGGGGAAGGTGTTAGCACCCCACGCATCCATCGTACTCGATGGGATCCACGCTTGTTGTCTAAACGGAGGGTGAGCTGTCCTACTATCTATGGCTGTGCAAAAAAAAACGGTGATGGGGGTGACTAAGACGAACTCGGTAGGACATATTCGATGCCCTAGGCCTACGTACTCCCTCAGTGCAATGGGAAAGTCAGAGTCAACGTAGTTCGGACGGGAACTGTGGGGGAAGGTTGCTCGCCAAGATAATCGCTGTCTTGTGCCTACATATCCTCAATCGGACGAGAGAGAGGAATCAGAGCTAATGTAGTTCGTGGGTACGACCACGGATGGGTAAGTGTTTTTTACGTGAGTGACGAGCTCTTTTCTGAAAATGAAATTTGAAACCCAACAATCCCGAAGGATAAAAAGATTTGAATTTGTTTTTGTGTTTTTTAGACAGAAGTGTTTTCTTTTTAAGTTAGTTCATAACTTGAATTGCACCAAAGTCTAGGGCACAGGGACGAATACTTAACGAATCGTCCCAAGACAGGACGCTCGCTAAGCACTCTAGAAAGATGAGAGGAAGCCCCTCATTTCTCATTCCCCACGCTTAAGGCTCGTGCGCAATACACTTTATCTTTATTAAGTGTTTTCAAGAAGTTTTGAGATGAGAAGAGAGAAGACCCAAAGGAAACTCTAAAGGGAAACTAAGAGTCCTAATGTTATCATGCAAAAAGGGTGGTCCTATGGTTAATGAGGTTTAGGAAAGAGACGACTACCTAAAACCTAATGCTAATCCTACTCCAAGCTTAATCAAAAATTAAGTTGGACTAGGTAGCTCTAAAGGGAGAGAATCCAAGACTTAAACAAGTCTTGAGATTCATGGGAAAAAGAGAGTGAAAGAGAAGAATGAGAAAGAGAAGGATGAGATAAGAAACAAGATAGGGCAGCAAGCACATCATATCAAGTATATCCAACTTACATCAATAAACAAGTCTCAAAGATCATGCAAAACATCTCAAGTAAGCATGCAAAGGTAATCATGAAAGAATGCAAGCATACTTATATGAAATGCACAATTAAGCACCAATGAACTTCATATCAAGATGAAATGAGAAAAATAAGATGAAGATGAAAGCAAGTTAGAATCAAGATCATACCATCATCAACAATTCTCATGTGCAAGAGAAGATCAAAACATGAAACATTATGCACCAAAGAAAGCCCACAAAAGGAAGTCAAAGTACAAGCACTTAAAGCATACCCAAACATGATCCAAAAATTGAAAAATTTGGTCACAAGGTACCTCAACCAGGGGTAAACATCATATCAAATACTCATGCAAAGAATCCAGAAGAAATTCAAACAATTAGGTATGGCAAAACAATTAGGGTTAAGAGATGTCAAGAGATGATCATGCATAATTCACTTAAGCACAAATAATCAAACATATATCAAATGACATTCAAAAATTGTGGAATTAAAACCCAAGTGACCTAAGTCAGAATCTAGCAACAAGCCAAAAGATCACACAAAAATTCACAGGTTAAGTGCCTCAAACAATGCTTCAAAGTTGCATAAGAACAAAGAAGAACAATGCACAAATAGAGGGACTAAAATGCAATATGAAATGAGTTTAAAAATATGAGAAATTTTTTTTTAAGGACCTCAAGATGTATTCTGAAATATGAAAAAAGAATGGGATGCAAATCATACACCAATGATGAGAACAAGAATCAACAAGGCAGGGTGTGCACAATGGAGACAATTCCAAAGGAAATTAATCAAACAATTAATTCAGATGCACAAAATAAAATAAAATGGAAAAATAAAATTTGAAATTTTTTTTATAAAATTCCAAAGATGCTTCATGATTTTTTTGGTGATTTTTAGATGCATAAATCTATTTTTAAAAATTAAAAATGAAAACTATGCACAAAGAAAATAAAAATGCAAAGAGATGATGCCAGGGGGTGCAAATAGCAAGATAATCATGTTGGAAAATTAAATGGGCTCAAGGAGGGGGGTGCAGATATCAACCCAGTCCATAACAAAAAAAAAAAACAAGCGCAGTCCTACAAAAATAAGGATCCAGTCAAACAACTTGACTCAACATCAACCATTGGATCAGATCTACGCATGATATTAAGTCAACAAGTTCACTCAGTGTACAAGATGAAAGGCCAGGATCAAGAGTTCATGATAACAAAGGTACACACGCGCACATCCACATCATTCAAAAATTAAAAACAGAGCACGTGAATAACACATGTTATTTAATGCGTTGGCAAAATCAACACCATCAGATCAATTTAACGCATATCAATCAGTCAGCAGATCAAAGATTATGCAAGATCAAGGGTCAGGATTTGAAGCACATGATATTAAACATGGATTAGCACACACACACACACACACACACATAATGAAAACACGTGAAAATTAAATGAAGTGGCTAAACATGGGCCATCAAATTTGAATAACCAACGGCTATGATTTCATCTTCTTCCTCTAAACCCTCACCTGCCTGAAAACAAACCAGACGCCTGAGCCCTAGCTCCGGTCGTCTTCTCCGGCGACCTCAACATCAAAATTTCTCAGAAATCACAAATAAGTACACCATTCCACTCAGATTTTAACAAGGATCAAGAATATCACCTTCATTTCAACAGATCATGTATAGATTAAACAAATCGAAGACAAAAAGTTTGAACTCAAAAACTTCAGATCCACGATTCAGCCATAATACACGTCCAAAATCAAAACAAATCACATCAGGATGATCAGCAAAGCATGAGGAACATTATGAACACAAAAAAAAATCAAGTTATAAGATCATGAATTTCACACTAACCTGAGACTTGTAGAACTCAGAATACACCAAGAAAACCTTCAGAAAGCTGCAGATCCACTCCTTGGAACTTCTGATTGCAAAATAAATGCAATATGAGGCTTGAATCAGGCTGGATCTTGAAGTTTGAAAGTGAGCAACTCAAATTCGAATCTGATGAAAACCTTGCTTAGAGCTTTAAACAATGGTTGATTCTTGTTCTATGGAGTATGTGGATCAAGAATATGGAAAAAGTTCTTCAGAAACCCTTATGAGGAGTGAGTTTCGAAGAAGGAAAGTTTTGAGTGAAAAATGAAATTCAGAGCAAATGAGAGTGCATGAGGTGTGAATGAACGTGTGAGTCTCCTTATATACACTTGGTTAGAGCTCTGAGCATGATTAGGGTTTGATTAATCCCTTGATTAAGGCTATCCAAAGTGATTTGCAAAAATGCAAGTTGTGATGAAACCACTAATCTACACGTGCATTGTCATGCTTTTCACCATGAGTCATTCACATTTCTCTTGCTGATCACATCTGAATTGGGTTTGGGCTTTGTGGATGCTTAATTCATGAGATTTGATCCATCTTGCAAAAATGCATTTGAAAAATACATGAGGTACATGGCACGGATTCACTTGATTCAAGGGTAAAAAATGGTCCTTTGGATGTGTACTTGGATATTGCAATATGACTTGAAGCATTAGAGGTCAGTACAAGTCATTTTGAATCAAAATGCAAAAGGTGGAAAAATGGATACATGTGAAAACCCTAAAAAGCACCTTGCCTTCTTTTGATCATACCCTGAGTTTCCCAAATGGTATGAAGATAATCTAGTACTTTTTGGAAAGGGGAGAGAGAGATCTTCAACTTTCATGTTTGAGGAAAATTCATTTGAAGCTTCTTTGATGATGAAAAGTCAAGTTGAAGATGGTTTGAAAAGTTGCCAAAAATGGAAGTTTCACATTATAGGTCATTTTCCAAAAATAGTAACTTTTGCACAAACTCTTGACTCTTGATGAATGGTATGAATCCTAGCCTTTGAGGACCATATGAGGGCATAAGACCTTAAAAATCATGAAGAGGACCTCAAAATTCCATGGTTGACTTTCCTCCTTACAGTTGACTTTTCTTGGTTCACAAGCAACTGATCCACTGAACATCTTCCACAATGAACCACTAGCCAAGCCCTCCTCTATGAGTGTTTGTGAGCATATGGAACCCATGAGAGCATGCTTGAATCCACAAAGTTTTCTCAAGAAGCTCTTTGAACCCAAGAACCCTAATTTGGTCCCTCTGGTTAGGAGGGAAAGATTCACTGGAAATCCTTTGCCATTCTTGATCTTATGAAGATATGATGACCTTCACAAAACACCTTGAGGCTTGAGACTCCTTTGAGATGAACCAAGTACCTTGATCCCATGCTAAGAACCAATGCTATGCACAAATGCTAATGCAAGAAATGCAAAGAAACATAAGCCAGTTAGCTTCAAAACAAAAGAGCAAATTTTGGGGTGTTACAACTGTGTCAGAGATCGTGTTTCCTCTGACACCTCCGGAAGAGTTCTTATCTCCTAAGCCCGACCAACAGTGTTCCCCATGGGGACTATCTCTCCGAAGCAAGGCAGAATTGCTATTTTCGAACCAGCGATACTTTTCATCCCCTGCAATGGCCGAGTACCAATCGTGTTCATCTATTAGTCTGTATGTCGTGTCAGTTTCGTCAGCATATACATACATACATCATGCATTATTGATTCATACATGTTCATATTGCATCACAACCACGCTAGTCGGTCTTACCCCCTAGTAATAAAAGTTCTCTTGTCAATTGAGTTGTCAGTTCTTTCCTCGTTAGGAAGTGAATCATCTAAGCAATCTCTCTCTAGTTTATCTCTGGATTAGAGACGGTCTTCGACCACTTTGATAACTTGAACCTCTGAAAAGCAAGAAAACTTTCTACAAACATCACTCTTCGCCATTGAAGATGATATCTTCGCTTTCTCGGATTAAGGAAAATCCCCAGAGAAAGCCTTTTAATCAAAGATTTGGAAATACAGCAGTTTTCCTTCGGAAAATTCGTTGACAAAAAAAGGTCATAAGTACCTCAGGATTAGATTGCATCACATGGCATTCCTCCGAGAAGATCTCGAGGAAAAGTATGATGTAATATCCCCAAGCAGGAAACAGTCTCTCAAGAGACTCGTTTTCCCCCAGTAGAGTCAACGAATGGCATCTCCAACAGAGAAGTTTGTACACCTCTACAGCTCAGACGAATGGGTTTCCCCAGCAACTCTGACATTAATTTTTTTTCTATCAAATGGCATCTCCCCAGGAAAATTTGGCGAGAAGTTTGAGGAAAACCGCTACGAATAGCGTCCATTGTCAAGAAAGTTTGTTGACAAAAGAAACTGAGACCAGTTCCTTGGTAGGAAACCAGGCTCGAGGGGAAGTTTATTTCAGCAACTGAGACCAGTTCCTTGGTAGGAAACAAGGATCGAGGGGAAGTTTATTTCAGAAACTGAGACCAGTTCCTTGGTAGGAAACCAGGATCGAGGGGAAGTTTATTTCAGCAACTAAGACCAGTTCCTTGGTAGGAAACCAGGATCGAGGGGAAGTTCATTTCAGAAACTAAGACCAGTTCCTTGATAGGAAACCAGGATCGAGGAGAAGTTTACATTTTCTAAGCATCATTTCTTAGCAAAAAAAGAAGGCTACGTGAACTACCATTCCTAACCACCATCAAAATTTTGGGTATTTCGATATTTAATCCTCTTGCACCCCGAATGCCCGAATACCTTCGCCATTCACACCTTTGGGTCCAAGAAGATTAAATAGGGGCATCTGTCATACCCCAAATTTTGACCACTAAGATTTCCCATCATTGTGCAAATCATCAGCATAATATGGATGTACCTTTGTGCCGCATCAATCTCCTCAAGGGTTGTTGAGAACTCACTGCAATCAAACTTAGGATTTCAAGCCCTCTCAGAGCTTTTAGGCAAAGGGTCAATCAAGAAATGACATGATCCTCAACTTTTCTAAACCTCTCAAACCTCCACAAAGGATCAAGAGGACTCCCACTTCAAGAATCAAGCACAAGGCTGCAACATTCCAAGTGGATCAAGCCTCAAGGTCGCCAGTGTCACCAAATTAGGGTTTTGGTTGACCAGGGCCTCCAAATGGAAATTTTCCTCTGGGCATGAGCATATGCTTCAAATCATAACCCAAAATACTCTAAGGGACCTCATAAACCCAATCATCAAGTCAATTTAGCCTCAGGGGATGCATTCATAAAAAATTCAGGAATTAGGGTTTCTTGACCTAATTCACCCCTAAGTTGACTTTTGGGACAAAACATGAGCCAATACCTCAAGAAATTATTTAAGGGTCCCTAATACACCACATTGATCCATTTACAACAATGGATTGATCCAAGAAGCTTGATTCACAAGTTTTAAGTTCATCAGAACCACAGTTAGGGTTTCGCAGAAAAAGTCAACTGTGCCTTTGACTTTTGACCAGGACATGCTCCCAAACCTTGGGACATGATTCAATACACCCTATAACACCTATGAAATCCATCCATCAAGTTTGATTTAGGTCAAGGACTTGATTTCATAGAGGATCGCACAGTTTGGAATTCATCTGATAAAAAGTCAACTGTGCCCAAAAGTCAAAGTTTGACTTTTTGATTTTTTGATCAATCATGGTCCCCTAACCCTAAAGTGATGTTAATGTGTGATTAGAATCATCATTCATCAAGAAAAATTAAGAAAAGCGGGATAACTTGTAAAAGGGGTAACCATAAAAAACTTAGAAATTTTCTAAGTTATGGAACAAAGTGGCTAGGGTACCAACTTCCAAGGATCATAACTTGAGATCCAAGCAACCATTTGGGCTGATCCAAAGATGGATTTGTAGCTCTCATGGCATACTTTAAAAGTGTCAACTACACCTCATTCTAATTCATCATGGATTTTGAGTTATGGTTGAATCAAAATGACTGAAAACATGAAATGTCACTTTTTCCAACACTTAGTGAAATTTTCACTAAGTCAGAATCTGTTTCACTTTTTCCAATATGTAAGGGCATTTTTCACTTGGATCCAAAAAGTGTCAAGACAAACTATAATCACATATATGTTGTCTCATATGAGAGCTTTCCAAAATGGCCAAGAACCCCATGAAATTCCATTTGAGCTAAGAGTTATGACAGTGGCAATATGCCTTGCTGCAACTGTCATAACTAGGAAGATTTGTGCATTTTGCTCGATTTGAGCAATTTGTGCAAATGACAAACAAGTTTATCCATCTGAACACCTCAGGGAGAGACCAAGGAGGGACAAACACTGATCCATAAGCCTCCCAAGTCTTTGGAACTAAAAATAGCATGCCAAACCTAAAAAACCCTAAAGAGGGGACAAGACTCCAATTTTGTTTTGGAGCATTCAATGGATGCACCAAGGTGGCATGAACTGAGCCATTTCCAACTGAATGAGTCAAGGATGATCTCTGAACTAGGGAACCAAAGGCCTGTTCTCTAACCTCTAGTCAATGGCTAGAGGAGACTTGGATTCATATTGATCAACATTTGCCAAACCTCTGCAGCAATTGCCATTCACTATTGCAGCCAAAACAAACTTGCTCTACTATAAATAGAGCTTATTTGTGCTCAGTTTAAGTACACCAAAGCACTACAACACTTGCTTTCCTCAAAATCTCTTTCTCTAGGCAAAAATGCCTTCTTTAGCAAGGTAACTTTGAGTTTTTGAGTTAGAGAGCAATTCCACCACAACTCATGATCCAAACACATCCAATATGTCATATCTAAGCTGTCCAAACTCTCACAAGTGACCTGTAACACCAAAATCTCAAAGTCCCTTCTCAAAACCTCAAAATACGACTTTTTTGCATTTTTCAAGCCATGTCTTGATTCAGTCACTTTCAAAACCAGATAAAACCTCAAACACACTTCAAATATCATCCTTGAACTGTCCCAAATGGTTCCCCACATCTGGAACACCATTTGAGAGAGTTGCTATTTTGGTCATTTTTACCCCTTTTGCAAGAAAGGGCCAATTTCCATTCCTGAGGTTTCCAGCTGATTCCAATCATCCTAAAAGCTTCTATGGGATCATTTGAGGGTGTTCAAAGCATCAAAACATTTTTGGAACAAAGCCCTTGACAGATTGCCCAAAAAGCTCCTAAAGAGGTAAGCATCTCAACTTGAACTCTTTAAAATATGCATTGCTTTGAGGTCCACTGATCATGCACATCTTCTACATGTTATATATGTTGTGTTTGAACCAATTCATCATGTAATTCATGCCTGTAACAAGAGGTAGCACAAAAAATGTAAATCATGGCCTATTTCAAAACCACTATCGGATTTTGAGGAGGATTTATTTTCTGAGAAAACCACCACCACCATTGGATTCCTTGTGAAATTCTAGGCAGGATAGACCTAAATTTTGTCCCAATCCATGGAGAAATGAAAAAGTTACAAGCTTCACGTTTTTGGCCAAAATCTTGCCTTGGCTAGGCCAAAAACAAGGCAAGCCTTGTATATTTGTGGTTGGGGTTTAATACACGGATGTATCACCACCCCAGTGGTAGGACGCACGCACTGCACACAAGAGGTCTGGGGTTCGAATCCCCCTCGCCCCAGATCCTCTTTTTTTACCACTTTTTCATATTTTATTATTTTTCTTATTATTTTTAATGATTTGAAAAATTAATAACTCCCTCAATTTTAATTTTTTTATTGGTTCTTTTTGCAAAAAATCACAAAAATGTTGAAATATTTTATTCCACAAAAAAATCAAATTTATATTATTTATTTAATATAGTTGGTATTTTTATGAATAAATTCATTTTTAATTGTTTTTAAACATTTTAAAAGTGAATATTCATCTTGAAAAATTGAAACCAAATGAGTTTTAATTCATCTTGTGATTAAAACCTCAGTTTTCAAACCTTAAACAAAAATCACAAGTTGTTTATTCAAGCTTATTTGGTGTTTTATAATTTTTTATCGATTTTCTTTAAGAATTCACTTTTAAAAAATGATGAAATTAGGGTTTTGATTGATTCCACCCTCATCAATCATTTTAAATTTCTTTGGGCCTCTAATAGAGTGTAAGACCCAATCTCCTTTTAACCAAAACAATTTAGGGCCTCAAATATTGTATAAGTCCCCCTGCGTTAAAAGAAAAATCTCGGCGCAATCGCCTGTTCAAAAATCAAATCATCTGGGCCTACCCTCGTGTTATAAGCCCCATTTCTTTTCTTTAAATTTCTTTGGGCCTCTAATAGAGTGTAAGACCCAACTCCTTTTTGAAACCAAAATGATCTGGGCCTCAGATATTGTATAAGACCCACTGTGTTTTCAAAAACCTCGGCGCGATCGCCGTTGGCAAACAAATAACCCTGGGCTTCTCCTTGAGTTGTAAGTCCCATCTCTTGTACAAAAATAAATCTTTGGGCCTCTAATAGAGTGTAAGACCCAACCCTTTTTTGAAACAAATTTGGGCCTCACCTATTGTATAAGTCCCTCTGTACAGTTTTTAAAACAACGGTGCGATCATCGTTAAAACTTGGGCCTCTCCTTGAGCTGTAAGCCCCAACAATCTTTTCAAAGCGCTTTCTCCTTCGATTTTGAATTTAAATATATGTTGTTATCAAAATTTTCTTTGTTGAACAACTAACAAAACAACATGGAAGCTCTACAACAGGTAAGTGTTTATCCGCTTTCACTTACCACTTTCATATGTATATAATTGTATTATGGGGCTGTTTCACTGTAAGTCTTCTTTCACATCCTTTTATATACTTGTCACATATCCACTGTGTAATACTAGTATAGTTATTTAGAGTTTTCCCCGGCAACTACGTCTAGCACTAGGTAAAGCCTTGTTGGTCACTCTTAAATACAAACAAAACTAGATCCCCCGTAGGATTCCAGATACAGTCTTCCCTTCTCTTGGGGTTAAACAATATGGAACAAAGAGAAAGGCAGTATTCTCGGTGAACCTTTTCTCAGACTGTCACCCTTAGAAATTGTCAAAGAAACTCTAACTCCCCAGAGATGATCTTTTCTCCATGAATGGCATCTCTTGAGTTTCTTCCAAATTCTCAAACTTTCCTGGAATGATCTCTCCTCTGTGAATTGCATTTCTTGAACTTCTCTTGGTTTGGGGACCCTCAGGCTTCCTAAAAACATCCTTGCCTCCTCTTGGGCATTGTACAAGGACCCTCCGGCTTCTTAGAAGTTCTCATGCTTTCTCTTGGGCTTAATACAAGGACCCTGATGACCTCTTAAAGGTATAAGACAAAACTTAGTCACCCTTTGCTAGAGCAGTCTTTCCAGCGTCAAAACTCCGGCCATTTTAGGGTTGATACTCATCCCTTAATGCTCGTGCCTCCTCTTGGGCATCGTACAAAAGATAAAACTCTAGACTTGGACATTCTAAACCTCTTGAGTCTCAAAGACATTCTCAAGTTCCTTTCAAACTTAGGAAAAAAACACCGATCACCCTGGATTAATCTCCAGTATAAACCCAGTTTCTCTCATGGGAGTTCCCCACACTTGGACACGCTTCAGGATCTCAATAATCCGCAGCAATAAGTCAGCCTCCTCTTGGGCTTTGTACAAATGATTCCCCCCAGCAGAACCTTTTCAGACTCTCTTGTTGAGTCAATCACTTTTAGCCTCCGTCTTGGGCTTTGTACAAGACAAATAAAACACTCTCTTGTTGAGTATAAAAGACTCTCTTGTTGAGTCAACCTCCTTTTAGCCTCCGTCTTGGGCTTTGTACAAGACATATAAAAAAAACTCTCTTGTTAAGTATAAAAGACTCTCTTGTTGAGTCAATATCCTTTTAGCCTCCATCTCGGGCTTCGTACGAGATAGCAAATCACTCTCTTGTTGAGTATAAAAGACTCTCTTGTTGAGTCAATCAACCTTCAGACTCTCTTTTTGAGCCACTCAATCTTCGAACTCTCTTGTTGAGTCAAACTTTTTTTAGCCTCCGTCTTGGGCTTTATACAGGACAAATAAAAGTACTCTCTTGTTGAGTCAAACCGTTTCAGCCTCCATCTTGGGCTTTATACAAGATACATTCTCCTCAACGGAGTCAAAATCCATTTTAGCCTCAATCTCGGGCGTTGTACAAGACAAAAAGAACATTTTCCCCGGAAAAGTCAACTTCTAGCCTCCTCTTAGGCTTTGTCTAAAGAAATCCCCGATTGAGTCAATCAACCTTTTAGCATCAAACTTGTGCCTTGCTCACAGCATACAAACATCAACAACTCCTCTTTAGAGATGACAAATTCTCTCTCATCCAAAACCCTTTAGCTTCACATCTTGGGCTTTGAACAAGATACAAATCACCTCTAGCTTCATGTCTTGGGCTTTGAACAAGACACCAAAACACCTCCTTCCTCCCATAGAATAGGAGGAACTACGATCGCTCTGATTTCCCTGCTTCGTTAAACGGGAATACGTAGGCATAAGATTGTAAAATCTTAGCGAGCATACTAATCGAACAACCCAAAATCCAGTACCTCCATACATCAGTCAAGAAGCATCAGACCTAACATCTTACAAAAAAAAACCTTGCAAATAGTCCAGACACTGTGTTCTTAAACGAAATAACCTAAAGACAGACCCCCCCTTTTGATAGCATCTGTAAACCAACAGTTTTGACTGTTTAACCTCGGTATGCAAGCAGAGTTAATTGGAGACATCTATTTCCCTTCCTTAATCAGCTTCACAGGATAAAAAAATGAATCAAACTGTAGTACCAAAGCGATAGTGATTCGAAACCACAAAAATCGCAAAACAGCAGCGTCGGGCGATGCAAGGGCCTTCCTGCGCCTTAGCAGCGTCGGGCGGTTCAAGAGGCCTAAAATGCGACACGCGAGCTTTCTGTTCTGAGCGTTTCCTTGCGAATCGAGCTGCGATCTTTTCACCTAAAATGCTACAAAAATACACAAACACATCAAAATACCTAATACTTATAAAAATGCAAGAATCGCTTAATTAATAAGTCGTTGCCCGATTAAATCGATTAACAGAGCTTAAAGGCATAAAAATCAATTATGAAAATAAGCATTTCTTGACACCTAACAAACTCTCCCCAACTTGCATCTTTGTTTACCCTCAATCAAAGAAATTTTCAAAAAGTCTCAAGAAAAGCCTTCAAACACCAAATCGACTGATAACACAAATGGTTAAAACTCGGCAATTAACATGCACAAAGAATTACTTCACACCACCTAGCATTCAAACATGAATATGGGCAACATCCAAAATGAAAAACTACACAATGCAACAATTAGTACCCTCATGCTCAAATTGAATCACCTACTACACTCAAACACATTATGCACATAACTATCTACACAGGACATAAAACACTCACAAGTAATCGTGTCATAACAAACAAGTTATGTAATCATCTCATAAGTCATAACAAACCATGGAAACAGAGATTACTAAGGGCTTTTAATCGGTTGTAACTTGGACAGGGCTAAAAACAAGGGACATATATACAGGGCCATTGAATAAAGAAAGGGTAAATTTCATGAAGAGCATTTTCTTTTTAAACATAACCATTCTTGTTCAAACTTTCAACTCTTATTCTCACAATGCATTCTCTTTTCTTGCTTTGATTCCTTTTTTTTTCCTTTTGATTTTTCCTTTTCTTTTTCCTTTCTTTCTTTTTCATTCTCTTTTTGATTTCTTTTGAGAATGCATTGTATCCACAATTCCTTTTCCTCTTTTCACAATGAACCAATATCCCCAACTTCAACAATTTTATACACTTAAATGAAAATGCTCTTCAAAATGGTTAAAGTTCGGGTTCATGCTTCAAAGATACCAATTTTTCGCTTTTGGCTCAAAAGAGGTTTCTAATGCTCACACACTCACAAGGTGACTTGAACTGTTTTTGGAAAAGTGGTTCTACTCATACTAATAAAAAATTCCTTGATCACTTCTAAGTTTCCATAATTCAAACAACAAGTAAGATTAAACATAAAACGCTTGAGTTAAACAACGATTACTCGAATCACTCTAAACTTGTGAACAACAAAGGCCACTCATATCTTTGGTTAAGTCCTAAATGATTCAACATGAACATGATATTACCAGCTAATGCATTGACAATTTTTTTAAAAAAGTACCAAATTCATATTAACAAAAAATGCTACAAAATATTTTTCATTCTTTGTCACGCCTCTTGCCAATATTAATATCATCACCACATGCTACAGACAAAAGAGGCTTCTCAAACAATTCTTGAGTAACTAAAAACTGAATTTCCTCACACTCAAAGGCAAACAAAAAATGACTAAATTATTTACACAACACAAAACAGAATTTCAACCACTCAAAATAATAAAAACAAACAGAAATTTAAACTAACAACAATGTTTGTCATAAACCTGGTGTGCCCACACCATTTTCAATTTTTTTGCCAAAAATGGTATACAATATCCAAACTACGTCGAAGCGTCAAAATAGTGCCCAAAACGCAATTTCACAACAGAATTCTTCCAATTCTACTACATAATTATAAAATCCAGAAATTTAAAAAAACTGAAAATTAAAGCAAACAGAAAATAAAACTTCACTTTGGAGCTTGCATCAAAACAACCCGTTAATCAAACATCTCGTCAATGTCTTCATCCCCAACATCATCATCGTCATCATCCTCAGCGTCAACACCAGCTCCGGTGCTTGCCCCCTCCGAAAAGAATGGGTGCCTGTCCCCAGGCCAATTAGCATAAGCATCGTACTGCTCCCTTGTAAGAAAGGGTGTGAACTCTGTCGGATGAGTCTGATAATGATACATCTGCTGCATACACTCAAAATTAAACTGGTTAGACCTGTGAAGTGACTCACCCATATCCCGAGTATAGTTGAATGCCGCTTTCATGTCGAAAATGGATGAGTCACTATCTTCCACCGGTTCACTTCCTTGGCCTTCTGAGCTACTACCAACTTCAGCTTCTTTTTTCTTCTGCCTCTCCTCCCTAGGCTTACAAAAACGATCCAAATAATCATCATTAACATGAAATTTCAACTTCTCGTTCACCACACCTGGAATGAGGATATCTGTCTGATAGATCAAGGCTTGAACCAAGCAAGGAAAAATAATTGGAGCATCATCATGAACTCCCAGCCTCCGCGTGTTTTCAACAAAATTTTTCATATCATTTGCAATTATCTGTGCGATGACCACTTCCTTGTCCTCCATGATGCAGTACATGAGAAGTCCAGTATCAAGAGGGACGAAAGACCGGTGAAACCTCGGCCTCATGTTATAACACAACAAAAGAAGGACGGCTTGAGCCTCCGGGGTCATGTACTTGCGGCTGTACTTGATTGGTTCCCTCTTAGCATTTAAATCCACTTTACATCCCGGTTTCAGAATTGTTTTGGTAACCATTTTGTGATCATGGGGCTTTTTGAGCAGCTTCACAAAGTCATCTGTTTGAAGACTTCCCAAGGCACTCGGACTGCCCAAAATCTTGTTAATCTCATCCCGGCTGAAACAGATTTCTCGACCCCTTACGTAAGTCTTAAATCGATAGAATTCACCCTCAGCTTGCAGCGCATTTGCATAGAATTCTCTTATCAGCTGATAGTACACACGGTCAGCCGGGTTTATTAGGATACCCCACTTCTTTTTCTCAAAGATGGCTTGAATCCTTCTATAATCACCCTGATGGTTTATCACAAATCTCTTTTCCAAAAGAATAGTTCTGCCCTCAAGGGATTTGATCCTTGCCTCATGTTCCGCAGATAAAAATCGGTTGCTGTCAAACCCAACTGGAACACTTAAAACATTTGAATTAGTGGT
This sequence comes from Lathyrus tuberosus, assembly GCA_022829125.1. Classification (NCBI taxonomy): domain Eukaryota; kingdom Viridiplantae; phylum Streptophyta; class Magnoliopsida; order Fabales; family Fabaceae; genus Lathyrus; species Lathyrus tuberosus. Next base: position 9,373,310 of record JALAZF010000103.1, read on the forward strand.
AATGCTCTTTTGTTTCTTCTTGGAAGCGTGCTGCGGTGCAAAACGACTAGACATCTGCACAGAACCAAAAGAAAACAGTCCAGCACAGTAATATACAACATTAGCACGGACAAAACACTTAAAACGAAACAAAACAGAAAGAAAATCCAAACTGGTCAAAACAGGGCTGCCGCCTTTTCGTCACCTGGCGAAGCAAGAGAGCTGCTGCGCCTCCCTGCCGCTGGGCGGAGCTTGCAAAACTAGAAAAAGATGTTTAACCCAACTCTGTTTTTCCAAACACTTTCTTCTTCAAACTCATAACCAATTAACAACGTTTATGCCAGTATCACGAATCAAAGCATACAAGTTTAAAGAAGAGCAAAAATCTAACATTTACCTAAATCTAACAATCAACACACAAACCTAACCAAATATTGTCTAATGAAGCATGATGAAGAAAAGAAGGACATAAATTAAAGCTAGAACAACATGCATTACCTTGAGTTTGGGAGAGTTCTACAACGAGAGAGAGTGAGAGAGCAAAGAATGGGTTTTGCCAAAGAGAAGAATGAGGGAAAAGTTCTTCCACTTCTCTTAAGTTCTTTTCCAAATAGGGGAAATTTTGGAATAACACCCATTTGGAGTTACTTATCCAAATATTTATTTTGAAAACGTTTAAATTTCCCACCCCTCAACTCTCTCGCCTGGCCACTCAGAGGCGAAGCCTCTTGTTTAATTCACGCACTGCCGGGCGGTCCAAAACTGCCACCGAGCGCTCTACACCAGATAGTAGGTTTTCCTGCTATGGTGGTTCAAACCAGAATTATGATTTCTCTTGGCTCCACTCAACTCAAATAATATAAAACCCTCAAAATCACTTAAAAGGTAATGCAAACATAAAAACAATAAAAAGGCGAGAAATACTTACAATGTTGGGGTGCCTCCCAACAAGCGCTTGTTTAACGTCGGCTAAGCTCGACAGTCAAAGACGATAAACGATCATCAAGAAACACAGAACCAATCTCGCGATCAAAATTGCCTCCAAGATAAATTTTCAAGCGTTGGCCGTTCACGGTCCAACTTTCTTTTTTCTGTAAATCCTCTATCACAATAGCTCCATAATTTTTCACGTCCTTAATTAGAAATCGACCGGACCACTTCGATTTTAACTTTCCTGGAAATAACTTCAAACGGGAATTGAACAAGAATGCCATTTAGCCGACCCAAAAATCCTTTTGACGGACCTTCTTATCATGATATCCTTTCACTTTTTCCTTATAAATCTTACTTGAGTGGTACGCGTTATTGCGCATTTCTTCCAACTCAAGCAACTAAACTTTTCTTTTTTCACCGGACAAACTCGGGTCAAAATTTAACATTTTCAAAGCCCAAAGAGCCTTATGCTCCAATTCAACGGGTAAATGGCATGTCTTGCCATAAACCATTTGAAAAGTAGTTAGAACAATTGGCGCTTTGTAAGCGGTGTGATACGCCCACAAAGCCTCATCTAATTTTTGTGACCAATCTTTCCGCGAGCTTGACACGGTTTCTCTAAAATTCTTTTGACCTCTCTATTAGACACTTCAGCCTGACCATTTGTCTGCGGGTGGTACGGAGTTGCAACTTTATGCCTTACACCGTAATGCTCTAAGACCTTTTCGAGCGGTGCATTGCAAAAATGCAAACCTCCGTCACTGATTAACACACGAGAGGTGCCAAAATGGGAGAATATGTTTTTCTTTAAAAATTTTATCACCGTCTTGCCATCGGCCCTCGGTGACGCAATTGCTTCCACCCACTTGGAAACATAGTCAACAGCAACTAAGATATACTCGTTTGAAAAAGATGGTGGGATGTATCACAACTCGAACACCTCGACTTCTAAAATTGTATACAAGGGCATTTCATTTATTTTTCCAATCCCGCCACTTCTTTGGCATGTATCACAACTTTTTGCATGGAGGTTGGCATCCTTAAGCAATGTTGGCCAATAAAAGCCCGATTGGAGGACTTTAGTTGCCGTTCTTAAACCGTTATAATGCCCTCCATAAGGCGAGTTGTGACAATTCCAAAGGATATTTTTGGCTTCATCAAGAGTGACACATCTCCTTAACAAATTGTCACCTCTTAACTTAAACAAGTATGGTTCGTCCCAAACATAGAAATTAGCATCCGAGAGGAACTTCTGTCTTTGATTCCAAGTTAGGTCCTCCGGTATAAAACCGGTTGCTTTGTGGTTAGCAAAATATGCAAACCACGGCCTAACTTGGACTCGAAAAAGTTTTTCATCCGGAAATTCTTCACGGACCTCATTATCACGGTGGGTTACCTCTACATTGACCAACCTAGACAAATGATCTGCTACCAAGTTTTCTGACCCTTTCTTGTCACAGATTTCCAAATTAGTCTCTTGTAACAAGAGGATCCACTGGATTAATCTTTGTTTCGAATCCGGCTTGGTAAGCAAATATTTAATTGCCGAGTGGTCAGTGTAGACTACCACCTTTGAACCAATCAGATAAGACCGAAATTTCTCAAGAGCGTAAACAATAGCGAGTAATTCTTTTTCTGTGGTGGCATAGTTAACTTGTGCCTCATTAAGAACTTTACTCGCATAATGAATAGCGTGAAAAATTTTGGCCTTTCTTTGCCCAAGCACCGCACCAACGGCATAATCACTAGCATCACACATTAATTTAAAATTTAAAGTCCAATTTGGAGCAACGATTATGGGTGCGGTGATGAGTTTCTCTTTCAAAATTTTAAAGGCATTTAAACATTCATCATCAAAGGAGAAGGACTTATCTTTGTTGAGTAGATTACTCAATGGCCTTGCAACTTTGGAGAAGTCTTTGATAAACCGCCGATAAAAGCCAACATGGCCAAGAAAACTCCGAATGCCTTTGACATTGGTTGGAGGAGGCAACTTCTCAATCACTTCAAATTTCTCTTGATCCACTTCAAGGCCTTTAGAGGAGACTTTGTGGCCAAGCACAATCCCCTCTGTTACCATGAAGTTGCACTTCTCCCAATTCAATACCAAGTTTGTTTCAACACACCGTTCAAGAACGACCTCCAAATTTCTCAAACAAAGATCAAAAGACGCACCGAAAACGGAGAAGTTATCCATGAATACCTCCATCGTTTTTTCAATAAGGTCGAAGAAAATTGCTTGAACACATCGTTGAAATGTTGCCGGTGCGTTGCACAAGCCAAACGACATCTTTCGGTAAGCAAAAATCCTAAAAGGACATGTGAATGCCGTCTTCTCATGGTCTTTCGGGTCAACTGAAATTTGGTTATAACCGGAGTAACTATCCAAAAAGCAATAGAATTGTTGGCCCGACAATGTTTCTAACATTTAATCCATAAACGGGAGTGGAAAATGGTATTTTCTTGTAGCGGTGTTTAGCCTCCTATAATCTATGCACATTCTCCAACCCGTCACAGTTCTTGTCGGTATTAATTCATTTTTCTCATTTCGTATAACGGCCATTTCTCCCTTCTTAGGTACCACTTGAACAGGACTCACCCACGGACTATCAGATATCGGGTAAATCATACCGGCATCCAATAACTTAACAACCTCTTTTCTCACCACTTATTTCATTGTTGGATTTAAACGGCGTTGTGGTTGGGCTACCGCTTTGAAGTCCGCTTCCATCAAGATTTTATGCATGCAATAAGCCGGACTAATTCCCTTTAAATCAGAAAGAACCCAACCTAAAGCTTCTTGATTTTTCTTCAAAACTTGAATCAAACGAACCTCCTCTTTGTCGGTCAAGATGTTGCTAACGATAACCGGTTTGTTACAACCGTTATCAAGGAACACATATTTTAAATTAGAAGGCAACACCTTCAATTCAAGTTGATACTTCTCATCACTCACCTCTTTCCTTAACACTTCCTCTTCACATTCCCAAGGTTGTAACTCCTCCAAAGATTCAAGTTCCTTCAAACACTCTTCAAGTACCCTTTCTTCTTCATCAGAAAATACTTCAAAGGAATCATCAAGAGCTCTTTGTAAAGGAGACACTATATGAACTTGCTTTGAAACTTCCACTATGGCTTCTTCCATTGCATCAATACGGAAGCTATCATGTTTGTCTTTAGAATGCTTCATTGCTTCAAAGAGATTAAAACTCACTTCTTCATTTTGAACTCTTACTTTCATTAGACCGTCATCAACATCAATCATCATACGATCGGTCTTCATGAAAGGGCATCCAAGTATTAATGGAGCATCCTCATCTTCTTCCATATTAATAACAACAAAGTCTACCGGAAAGAAAAACTTATCAACTTTGACCAAGACATCTTGAGCCATTCCATGCGGATGTGTTGTGGATTTGTTGGCCAATTGTAACGTCATTCGAATTGCCTTCATTTCAATGTTCCCAAGCCTCTTCACAATGGATAATGGAATTAAATTTATGCTTGAGCCCAAATCAATTAAGCCTTTTCTGACATAGACATCACCAATTGTTACCGGCAAAGTAACACGCCCCGGATCGACTTCTTTCCTTGGTAAAGTTCTTTGAAGTATAGCACTACAACTAGCATCAAGGAAAATTGTTTCCGGCTCCGAATATCTTCTTTTCTTTGTAAGGATATCCTTCATGAACTTAGCATATTTAGGAATTTGTTCAAGCGCTTCGGTAAAAGGAATGTTGATTTGTAATTGTTTGAAAATGTCCATGAAACGAGCGTAATGGCGTTCGTTGTCTTTCTTGGTGGGCACATGAGGGTAAGGTAAGTTTTGGATCGGAATTGGATTCACTATCTCCTTCCCTTTTTTCACTCTTCTTTTCTTTTCTTCAATCTTTTCTTTTTCCAGGTTATCTTTTTCAACTTCTTCCTTATCATTATTTTCAACTACAACATCATCAACTTTCTCTTCCTCCTCAACCTCCTCAATGATCACATCATCATTTTTCTCATTTTTTTCTCCTTCTCCCAACTCTCTCCCACTTTTAGTAATAATTGCTTTACAATGCTCCTTTGGGTTATTTTGAGTATTGGCGGAGAAAGAAGGTCCAGTTTGTTGTTCGGCCACTTGTTTTGCAAGTTGCCCAACTTGATTCTCTAGATTCTTGATTGATGCTTCATTTGAGTTTTGATTTGCCATGGACATTTGAATAAATTGGTTAAGAGTTTCTTCAAGCTTGGAACTCCCACCTTGAGGTTGATAAGGATTTTGTTGATTTTGTCGATATCCTTGATTTTGATAAAAATTTCCTCTTGGTTGTTGATTTTGGTACCCTTGTTGATAAGGTTGTTGTTGCCCTTGATAACCTTGCTGCTGATTTGGATTGTTCATGTAATTCACTTCTTCTTCAATTAGAGGACAAGGAGGAGGACAATAGCCGGTTGGATGATCACCTTTACTTAACTGTCGCTACCGGGATTTTCATCCAACTACAAATGCGAAAGTGGCGCGGAAACAGAGTCGCCAGCAATGTGTATTTATCCCAAGAGAGGGAAAGGAAACACTGCGTAAACCTGGGGTAAAGGAGAAGCATGGTCTCGCGACCAAGAGAAACGGGTAAGGGAGTCAGTTACGGGAGGGGAAGGTATTAGCACCCCCATGCGTCCATCGTACTCGATGGGATCCACGCTTGTTGTCTCGATCAAAGGGTGTCGTCATCTGGAGCTCCACTGCTACTGGAAAGGAGAAGAAACTGGAACGGAAAAGAACGAAGAAAAGAGGAGGAAAAGAAAAAGAAGTGACTCGATAGGACATCGTCGTCCTATGCCTACGTATTCCCTCGTGCAATAGGAAAGTCAGAGTCAACGTAGTTCGGACACGAACTAAGGGGGATGTTGCTCGCCAAGACGTCGCATCTCGTGCCTACGTATCCTCAATCTAACCAGAAGGAGGAAGTTAGAGCAGTCTTAGTTCGATCTAACAAGGTCTTAGCATTTCTTATGAGCGAGGTTAAGTTTGCGTCCGACAGTTAGGGTCGATGCCTGTTTGCGACAAAACGGAAAATTAACGTGCTCTCTTCTGAAAATGGTTTGAGACAATCCAGAAGGATGAAAAAGTTTTGAATTTGTATTTGTTTTTTAGACAGAAGTGGATTGAAGTTAGTTCGCAACTTACATTGCACCAAAGTCTACCATGCGGGAACGAATGAGTCGCATGGTCGCCCCCCAAATGGGACGTATGCTACACACTCTAGAAGAGGAGGGGAGACCCCTCGTTCTTCATTTCCTACACTTAAGTCTCGAGCGCAATATACGTTATATTTATTTAGTGTTTTAGAAATATTAAGAGATGGGAAGAGAAGACTCAAAGGAAAAGAAAACACTAAGGGGAATTCTATCCTAATGTTGTTATGCAAAATATGGCCCAAAGGTCAAGGTTTAAGAGCAACGTAAGTCTAAGTAAGAGAGAGGGATAACACTATCTAATGCTTATCCTACCTCACCTGAATCAAAAATTAAGGATGAGCTAGGATCCCAAAGGGATGTGAGAGAGTTCTACACAATCAAACATTATATCATGTAATCCACACATAGAAATGAAAGAGAAGTAAAAGAGGGATGAAAGAAGGAATGAACATGGATAAACATCCACATGTTCATATGTCTTACCTCTGCCCCTACACAAAAGGTTAGTACAAAATCATCACAAGTAATGAATACAAGTGAAAGAAGATAAATCAAACAATGCTAGTTGCTTAAAGAAGACAACTTGAGAAGCAAACAAGGCTTAAACCAAAAGGGAAGAATACTAAGGGTTAAGGAACATCCAAAGTCAGTAGGTACATGTCAATGTATCCTACTAAGGTTAAGGTATCAAACAAAGTCAAACTAGGTTGAAACATGCACCAAAAGATCACACAAATGCAAGTTATGCACCAATTATGCAAGATGAATGCAAATGAATCATGAACATGAATAAATGCATATGTAAACATCAAAGTCAGAAGTGAATGAAATTTAACAAGGCATGTAGATGTCATTAAGATAGCATGTGATTCATGAGTGCAAGCATTGATTAAGTAAGAAGAAGTGAGAACAAACATCATTCAAGTTCATGCAATTGTGCATACTTGTAATGCAAGTAAAGAATGAAGATGCAAAATGATCCTACATGTTTAATGGATACAAGTCAGTATCATATGGTATATGAGATGACATTTAATATGCAAGAATGAGCATACAAAGTCCACACAAGTCTTATGTTGAAGCATATTGAAGATTAGAAGCAAGCATGTTCAAGTTAGGTCTAACAAACACACGTGCATTAATGCAATCAAAATGAATCAAAAGTAATGTTAGAAGCTCAAGAAAATTGGGAGATGCAAGTCATTTGAAGTACAAATAGTGTGGAAACATGTCTCAAAAGGATGGATTAAAATTCATCACCAAACATGTTCAAAGATGCTTCACAATCTCATACAAGTCACACAACAATGATGCCTAAAGATAGCATTCAAAATTAAATAAGAAATGACCTAAAAAATCTATGAAAAATGCATAAGATGCCTTACTATATCATAGAAGCATGTATCAATTATTATGTGAAAATTCAGTTCAAAACTATGTCAAACAATTCCAAAATGAAACAAGTATCATGAATAGATGTTCATACAAATGAAAATAAAATAAAATTCATGGAAAAAATATTAAAATATGCCAAAATCAGAAATAAAAATATGCAAAAATTATTTAAATGCATTATGATGGTTCATGAATTTTTTCAGGATTTTATCATGCTTGGAAGTATTTTTAAAAATCAAAAAGCAAACAATTATGAAAAGAAAAATAAAAAAACAAAAAAATTGCCAGGGGGTGCAACAAAAGCAAATGGCTAGTTCAAATCATTGGGTTCAGAAAAAGGAGGGGTGCGCATATCAAAATGAGCCCAGTCCAATATCACACGCTCAGATATGGGGCAAGTTATGGATGTTAGTTAATACATTGACTCATCCTGAGCCATTGGATGGAGTCAGCACAAGATGATCAAGAAAGTACATCAATCAAGAGATTCACCACGCGTGCACATGATACAATAACATGGAACCATCACACATGATCAATTATTTCAAAAATAATTCATAAATGAGAGCACGTGCAAGGGAGCACGTCTCATTAATGCGCTGGAACACTTATGATCGTTGAATCAAAACAAACCAATGGTCACGTTATAAACTGAGAAGTGAGCTAGGGTTCTTAAGGCTGATGAACACCACCGGCCGGAGAAGACTCCGGTCATCTTCTTCGGCCACTCTCCACAGTGCTAAAAGTTGCAGGCCACCAGAAATGAACAAGGCTTATACCAAAATGATCCTTAGGTTACGTAGATCATGAATCTAAGTTCCAAATCCACAAAAAGTTCACATACAGACCAAATCGAAGGGAAACATTTTGCCCTAGAAATTTCAACTAAGCACCTAAGGTGCCTATCAACTAGCCAGATGTTTACATGGCTCCTATTGAGCTCCAATCATGCAAAAACAAGTGAAATCAGAGCAAAAAGAGAGCAAAAAGTTTGAACTGAGACCTGTACTTTTGATGCTTCCTTTGCTACAAGAGAACACCAGAGAGGAGATTCCTTAAGCTTTGAAGATGAGCACTGGCCAAATAAAGGCTGAATAGACTTCCAATTTCTTGCAAAATTAACTGAAGAGAATGAAGATTGAAGAAGATGCAGTGGCTTCTAATATTTCAAGATCAATGAACTTTTGAATGTTGAAGAAGAATGGAGAAGTTGCAGAGAGAACAAGCTCGAGGAAGAGAGGTTTCAGAGAGAGAGAGAAAAGTGTGAGGATTGGTGAAATGAAGAAATGAGCAAAGTTAGTTGCAATTTCTGTTAGAAGTTCTATTTATATCCTTGGTTAAATCCTAACTACTGTAGTTGATGGTTAGAACTCTAGTTAAGTGAGTGAGTTGAAAAATGAATGGAAAAAGAGTGAGTGAAAATGGTGAACTCGGGTTATGGTTGTTTGCTATGGTGAGGAGAGTAACATGAAATGTTATGGTGGTGCTTATGATGAGTGGTGATGATGATGAACTGAATTGGCAAGGTACAATGCAGCTTGTCAGACAAGTTTCCCTTTCTTCCCCTTGTTTGAACACTTTGGGCAATGATGGTACATGAGCAGCATAGTATGCAAGAGGTTTGTTTGGTTTATTAAGGCAATGTTTGATGACATGGGATGAAGCATGCGCATGAAGACATAATCACAACAATACACCTAATTTTGTATTGCATTTGGTTGCTTGGCATGGAAGAAAATCAGATAGTATGTTGTTGACTTTAACAGGAAATATCTCATTGATCATGGGATGAAAATGACTGATCTTGGGGTCTTTGGAAATAGGGAATGGAGGAGAACAACATTGATGTTCAAAGAAACCGCAATTGAATCCCTTAAAATGCTTAAAAATGTCCATGAAGGTGTGTAGTCATGACAGAGTTAGCCTGCCTGCTTGCCTTGGTTCGTGCCTGGCTCATGGCATATGAAATGATCAGCTTGAGTTCATCACTTTTAGCTCACTATAACCCTCAAATGGTTGGTCAAATGAAAAAACCTTCAACATTAAAGTAGAAGAGGAGATCAAGAGGAACAAAAACCATGTTGAACACTTTTTGATTTGGAGCCTCCATCAATGAGATATTCGCCCTTGAACTTGGATACGTCATGCACGCAAGGTGTTTGTGAATATTACTCCAAGCTAGCACGCGCGTGACCTGAGTGTTTGGCCTAAATTGCCTTGATTTCTCTCAACTTGAATTGATCATATCTCCCTTGATTTTGATCCAATGGAGATGTTCTTGTTATGGTTTTGAAGCTTAGAATGTGAACTTTAATTAGACCTCTTGAAATTTTCAATTTGAAGCTTGCATCATAGAGAAAGAGAGCTCCAAAGATGGTCCTTCACCTTGCCAAAACTTACTAAATTTAGAAACCCTAGTTTCTATTTTTAGCAACTTTTCATATCATTTGATTTCTTGTGAATCTCTTGATATTTCTAGATCAAATCTTCACCAATGAACATATTTGAGATGAGGAACAAAATTTTGACCTAAAAAAGTCAGGAGTTGACTTTTTCCTCTACACAGTTGACTTTTCCCCAATCTGATTATTTCTCAACCAATTGATCAATTGAAGATCTTCTGGAATGAACCAATGGTCAATATTTCATCCTTGGACAATTGAAACCATATGGAAAACCTTGAAATTAAGCCTTGGCTTAAAAACACACTTGCACTGACTTTTCACCAAAACCCTAATTTTGCACTGGTTAGGAGAATGTGATTCACTTGAGATTGCTCATATACCTTGATCCCATGCTATGAACCAAATGATATGCAAAGATGATTATGCAAAAAAAGAAATGAAATATAAGCCAGTTAGAGTTACAACATGAGGGCAAATTTTGTGGTGTTATAGCTGCCCCTATTCAAACTTCTTGGATCCGAGGGTATGAGAGCAAAGGCTTCCAGACAATCAAGATACACGGAGATTGAATACCAAAATAACCTGGAAATTTGCAACCTGTGGGGATAATGAAAATAGAGTGCTTACGAGGACGGCTGAAGGCGAGCTCGAAAAAGAAAGACCGGCCGAAGGCGGACTATGCTGGGAAGACAAGACCGGCCGAAGGAGAACTCGAAAAGAAAGGACAAGCCGAAGGTGGACTTTCAAACAACAAAATAATACGAGGACGACCGAAGGAGAACTCGAAAAGAAAGGCCAAGCTGAAGGTGGACTCTCCAACAATAAAATAATACGAGGACGGCCGAAGGCGAACTCGAAAAGAAAGGCCAAGCCGAAGGTGGACTTTCAAACAAAGGAATACGAGACCAAGCCGAAGGTGGACTCGAAAAAGAAAGACCAATCCAAAGGTGGACTTTCAAAGAAAGACTATGCCGAAGGTAGACTTTCAAACAAAGGAATACGAGACCAAGCCGAAGGTGGACTCGAAAAAGAAAGACCTAGCCGAAGGTGGACTTTCAAAGAAAGACTATGCTGAAGATAGACTTTCAAACAAAGGAATTCGAGGCCAAGCCGAAGGTGGACTCGAAAAAAGAAAGACCAAGCCGAAGGTGGACTTTCAAAGAAAGACTATGCCAAAGGTAGACTTTCAAACAAAGGAATTCGAGGGCAAGCCGAAGGTGGACTCGAAAAAGAAAGACCAAGCCGAAGGTGGACTTTCAAAGAAAGACTATGCCGAAGGTAGACTTTCAAACAAAGGAATACGAGACCAAGCGAAGGTGGACTTGAAAAAGAAAGACCTAGCCGAAGGTGGACTTTCAAAGATAGACTATGCCGAAGGTAGACTTTCAAACAAAGGAATTCGAGGCCAAGCCGAAGGTGGACTTGAAAAAAGAAAGACCAAGCCAAAGGTGGACTTTCAAAGAAAGACTATGCTGAAGGTAGACTTTCAAACAAAGGAATTTGAGTCCAAGTCGAAGGTGGACTCGAAAAAAGAAAGACCAAGCCAAAGGTGGACTCGAAAAAGAAAGACCTAGCCGAAGGTGGACTTTCAAAGAAAGACTATGCCGAAGGTAGACTTTCAAACAAAGGAATTCGAGGCCAAGCCGAAGGTGGACTCGAAAAAAGAAAGACCAAGCCGAAGGTGGACTTTCAAAGAAAGACTATGCCGAAGGTAGACTTTCAAAAAAAGGAATTCAAGGCCAAGTCGAAGGTGGACTCGAAAAAAGAAAGACCAAGCCAAAGGTGGACTTTCAAAGAAAGACTATGCCGAAGGTAGACTTTCAAACAAAGGAATTCGAGGCCAAGCCGAAGGTGGACTCGAAAAAAGAAAGACCAAGCCGAAGGTGGACTTTCAAAGAAATACTATGCTGAAGGTAGACTTTCAAACAAAGGAATTCGAGGCCAAGCCGAAGGTGGACTCGAAAAAAGAAAGACCAAGCCGAAGGTGGACTGTCAAAGAAAGACTATGCCGAAGGTTGACTTTCAAACAAAGGAATACGAGGCCAAGCCGAAGGTGGACTCGAAAAAGAAAGACCAAGCCGAAGGTGGACTTTCAAAGAAAGACTATGCCGAAGGTAGACTTTCAAACAAAGGAATGCGAGGCCAAGCCGAAGGTGGACTCGAAAAAGAAAGACCAAGCCGAAGGTGGACTTTCAAAGAAAGACTATGACGAAGGTAGACTTTCAAACCCAAGATAAGTAGAATCAACAGATCTACAAAGTTGACTCCGCTGGGGAAAGAAAAATCTTAAATAGACAACTCTGTAGGGGATGTATAGGAAGGAATAACAGTAAGAAGGACGAATCCACTGGTTGCGGTGTAATGTCAAACAACATCTCCTGAATTACATCTCTTTCTGCTTGGGAAAGAAACTGGTAACAGATATCAAACCTGGCTTATGCCTCGAATGCATATGTTTGAATTTTTCTATGGCGTAATGCTCCATATGAAATGGAAATGCTACACGTTTGGGAGGATGCCATGCAAAAATGCTTATGCAATGCAAAAGAGGCGCTCCAGCAAAATAAATGCTGAAGACGAAGGGAGCTCCACCGGGGATGACAAAATACATTGTCCTCTAAATTAAAAGATCCTGCTGAGGAAGATTTCAATGAACGGCTTCCTGATCACAAACTCTGCTAGAGATGAAAAACTCCGAGAGAAATTCCACTCTGTTGGGGGATGAATAAAAACGAATATTGAAGGTGGAACCCAAAGAGAAATTCTCTCCGCTGGGGATTACCAATGACTTCTACCGAAGATAGAAATCAAAACCTGGATCTAAATAAATGCCAATAACAATTGGACTTAAAACCTGCTGGGGATATCAACCACTGTTAAACAAACCCCTGTGAACATCACCAAACTCTGCTTGGGGAGATTACTGAACATCACCAACCTGCTGCTGGGAGATATCTTTACCTTCACCCTGTTGAGAAATACCAGCCACTACCAACCAATCTGCTTGGGGAATGGTGGTTGACATCATCAACTCTGCTAGAGGATAATATCGAGCTTACTCGTCTGTTGGGGATCCTATCACACCATTGCTGGTGAGAAAAAAAAACATTTCCTGACTAACTGAGGAGAATGGATGCTCAGACCCTGTGGGGAAAATAACATCCTTGTCCAAAGATGATATTCCATCAGTCTCCTAGTGGGGATGCAGAAGTATCAACTTCTGGTTGCTTGCTGAGAGAGTAATAAATCAACCACCACTCTAGCTGGGGAAATAGTCCTCTGTACTCTGCCTGAGGAGGATGAAATTTCAATGTTGAGGAGAGTAACTCTACTGGGGAGAAATCCTGCTACCCTGCAAACAAAATCAATAGTATATGCAAAATGGCTATCTCGATTACCATCACAATGACTGTTGCCTGAGCAATTTCCACTGTTTTCCGATATGCTTCGTAAAGCTTAACATTTTTGTATGCAATGTTTTATCAAAATATCAGACGTTTTCACAAACAAAAACAGTAAAAGTAAAAAACACAAAGGAAAGCTCTTTGAATGAAAATGAAAATTTTATTGAATGAATTGGCCTGTAAGTAGGCATTTACATCCGGAAGCAATTCCTGAAAAGAGGTAATTGCGCAAAAAGTAAAAGAAAATACACATGTCAGCAATGTGGGGAACATATATCCACCATGATTCAATTCAGCTATGACCCAATATGGCTCGTTTATCCGCAAATGCTTTGGCCTTCAAAGAGACTGACTGGATTGACTCCTTTTCTTCGAAATTTCCAAGTATCAAAAGTGTTCACAGATCGAACGCAGATCGTAGCCTCTTGCTTTCGAATCACTAACTTTTACCTGGATCGCCCTTTTCGGGTTTTCAATCCACCGGGATACCCATTTTTGCCAAAGTTGCCTTTCCAGGTTTTCAACTTTGCGGGTTTATTCTTTTCTTTTCTTTTTATCCCTAATTTTTTCCCAAACCTTTTCTTTTTATGGTTCGCTGGGATGCCCCTTTTTTGCCTGGACTTTCTTTTTATGTCCAGCAGGTCTCTTTTATGCAAAGTATTTTTTGACTACGTTTGCGTTCACAGGGGACGTAAAATCTTCACCATCCATAGTTGAGAGTAATAAGGCCCCACCAGAGAAAACTTGTCTTACTACATATGGCCCTTCGTAGTTTGGAGTCCATTTGCCCCTGTGATCTGTTTGAGGAGGAAGGATCCTTTTCAAAACCAATTCACCAGCCTGAAAACACCGAGGACGCACTTTCTGATCAAAGGCTTTCTTCATCCTGCTCTGATAGAACCGACCATGTGTAATGGCTGCTAATCTCTTTTCCTCGATAAGGTTCAGCTGATTCAATCTGGAACGCACCCATTCAGCTTCATCAAGCTTCACATCTGCCAGAATTCTCAAAGAATGAATCTCAACCTCTAATGGTAGAACTGCTTCCATACCATATACCAGTGAGAAAGGAGTTGCCCAGTTGATGTGCGCACCAAAGTACGATAACCATGTAAAGCATAAGGCAACATCTCATGCCAGTCTTTATATGTTACCACCATCTTCTACACAATCTTCTTGATATTCTTATTTGCTGCTTCAACAGCCCCATTCATCTTCAGACGATAGGGAGAAGAATTGTGATGTTCAATCTTAAAGCTCTGACATAGCTCCTTCATCATCTTGTTTTTCAAATTTGAACCATTATCAGTAATGATTCTCTCCGAGACTCCATACCGGCAGATGATGTCCTTCTTGATAAACTGGGCTACCACTTGTCTGGTGACGTTGGCATACGAGGCTGCTTCCACCCACTTCGTGAAGTAATCAATGGCAACCAAAATGAAACGATGCCCATTGGAAGCAGTCGGCTCAATCTTTCCGATCATATCAATGCCCCACATGGAAAAGGGCCAAGGTGATGACAACACATTCAGAGGAGTAGGTGGTACGCGCACCTTATCTGCATAAATATGGCATTTATGACATTTCCAGGTGTATTTAAAACAATCAGACTCCATAGTCATCCAGTAATACCCTGTTCTCAACAACTTTCTAGCCATAGCATGCCCATTGGCATGGGTACTAAAAGATCCCTCGTGAACTTCTTCCATTAACAGACTTGCCTCGTGTTCATCAACACAACGTAGCCAGACCATGTCAAAGTTCCTCTTGTACAACACATCATCTTTTTTCAAAAAGAAGTTCCCTGCCAACCTCCTCAGAGTTTTCTTATCTTTGGTGGACGCACCTTCTGGATACTCTTGACTTTTCAGAAAAACCTTAATATCATGATACCAAGGTTTGCCATCTGAGACACCTTCGACTGCAAACACAAAAGCTGGTCTATCCAGACGCATGATTCTGATCGAGGGAGTTTCATTCCAATGATTAACCTGATACATCGAAGACAACGTTGCCAACACATCTGCCATCTAATTCTCCAACCGGGGTATATGATGGAAATCAACTCTGTCAAAGAAAGGTAACAACCTTCTGGCATAGTTGTTATAAGACACCAGATTCGCTTGACGAGTTTCCCATTCTCCTGTAATCTGGTTAGCTACCAACGCAGAATCGCCATAAACATCGAGGTTCTTGATTCTCAAATCAATTGCTTCTTCTAACCCCATGATGCATGCTTTATACTCCGCCTCGTTGTTGGTGCATACGAACGCTAACCGGGCAGTGAAGGGTATATGAGAACCCTTTGGAGTCGTAATGATTGCCCCGATTTCGTTACCGTATGAATTACCAGCTCCATAAAAAACCAGCTTCCATTGGGATCCAATTTCAGGTCCTTCATCAGGTAGCGACTCTTCACAATCTTTCATCTTCAGAAACATGATATGTTCATCAGGAAATTCGAACTTCATCGGTTGATAATCCTCAATTGGTTGTTCAGCAAGATATTCTGACAAAACACTTCCCTTAATGGCCTTTTGGGAAACATATTAAATATTGTATTCTGTCAAAACCATCTGCCAACGGGCTATTCTCCCAAAAAGCGCTTGATTTTCAAACACATACTTGATCGGATCCATCTTCAAAATCAAGAGGGTTGTGTGGTTTAACATATACTGCCTCAAACGTTTAGCTGCCCAAGCGAGTGCATAACATGTTTTTTCCAGCATTGAGTACCTTGACTCACAATCAGTGAACTTTTTACTCAGGTAGTATATGGCATGCTCTTTTCTACCTGACTCGTCGTGTTGACCGAACACAAACCCCATTGAGTTCTCAAGAACTGTAAGATACATAATCAATGGCCTTCCTGGCACTGGCGGCATAAGGACCGGAGGTTCCTGCAAATATTCTTTTATCTTTTTAAACGTCTTTTAACAATTTTCGTTCCACCTGACCTCTTGATCTTTTTTTAACAATTTGAATATTGGTTCACACGTGGCTGTAAGATGAGAGATGAATCTAGCAATGTAGTTCAACCTCCCTAAGAAACCACGAACCTCTTTTTCTGTTCTCGGTTCAGGCATTTCTTGTATGGCTTTTACTTTAGCAGGATCAACCTCGATACCTTTTTCACTGACAATAAACCCTAGTAATTTTCCAGATCTCACCCCGAAGGTGCACTTGTTCGGATTCAACCTCAGTTTAAACTTTATCAACCTTTCAAACAGCTTCTGAAGATTTACCAGATGCTCTTCCTCCGTTTGTGACTTCGCAATCATGTCATCAACATAGACCTCGATCTCTTTGTGAATCATATCATGAATGAGAGTCACCATTGCCCGCTGATAGGTTGCCCCAACATTTTTCAATCCAAAGGGCATTACCTTGTAACAAAATGTTCCCCACGGTGTTATGAACGTCGTCTTCTCCATGTCCTATGGGGCCATTTTGATTTGGTTATACCCAGAGAAGCCATCCATGAAGGAAAATACAGAGTATTGAATAGTGTTGTCCACTAACACGTCAATGTGAGGAAGCGGGAAATCGTCTTTCGGGCTTGCTCTATTCAGATCCCTGTAGTCAACACACATCCTGACCTTTCCGTCCTTCTTAGGTACAGGCACAATGTTAGCAACCCACGGAGGATAACTTGTCACAACCAGAAATCCAGCATCTATCTGTTTCTGAACCTCTTCTTTAATCTTGACAGACATATCCAGTTTCGTCCTTCTCAGCTTCTGCTTTACCAGAGTACAACCTTCTTTGAGCAGCAGCCGGTGTACCACAATGTCAGTGTCAAGCCCAGGCATGTCTTGGTAAGACCAGGCGAAGATATCCACATACTTTTGAAGCATTTCAATCAATTTTCTTTTTAAACTGTCTTCTAAATCAGCCCCAATATTTACTTCTTTCTTTGCGTCCTCGATTCCCAAGTTAACAATCTCAATTTCCTCCTGATGAGGTACAATGACCCTTTCCTCCTGTTTCAACAGTCTGGCCAATTCCTCGGGCAAGTCACAATCTTCGTCAGTCTCCTCTTCATCCTGATAAATAGGATTATCGAAATCATACCAAGACATAGCTGAATCATGAGTGGTGGTATCTGAACAAGAAAACCTGCATGATCGATGATTTATGTTTATTATGTATGCAACAAACAAAAACACATTGCCATTTTGCTGTGATTTAATGCACAAAGTAAAACAGAAAAACAGGGATCAAAATGTTTGAATGTGAAAAACGTCCTTTATTAATGATAAAGAAAACCCACAAAATATTCAAGCCCTACAAACAAAAATCACTACGTCTTGGGAAGAACGTAAGATTATCATAACAGGAAAACAAAGGCAATTACTCTGGGCCGGTCACTTGAATGGCTTTCTTTGATGGCCAGTTGCAAAGACTTTGACCTGGAATGCAGGGGCGGATCCAATTATCCATATCGCAATCACTATCCCCTTCCTCATCAACAGCATTAACTCTGTCAAAGAACACACCAGCACTGGTGAAACGAACCGGACCATAAAACTTGGGAGGATCCGCAGGACGCCTGGGGGGCTTATATCCCAGCCCGTAAGTATTCTGCTTTTTCTGGACCTCGATAACTTGACCCCATTTCTGTGAACTGACGGCTTCAACCATAGCCCGTGCATCCTTGAAGGAAGACATGGAGACCTCTGGCTGATCTACCACTGCAAACTGCTTTACCACTTCAGATTGGCTGACTTCCTTGAGAGATTCCTCAGGGATCTTCACTGGTTCGATAGCCTGACATAAAGTTTCATGTATTTCGCCATCTACCTCCATATACTTGAAAGTAGACAGGTGACTTATCATGATATCTTCTTCACCGCAAACCGTCACTACATGTCCGTCTACCATGTACTTCAGATTCTGATGCAGTGTGGACGTCACAGCCCCAGCACTATGAATCCATGGACGACCCAATAGACAACTGTAAGTAGGTTGGATGTCCATGATATAGAAAGTGGCTTCAAAAACCTCTGGACCAACCTTAATTGGCAGCACAATTTCCCCGAAGACAGATCTCTTGGAACCATCGAAAGCATGCACCACCAAATCACTTGGCGTGCAGATTAACCCACGAGTGTCTAACTTCATCAGGGCTTTCTTCGGTAAAACATTCAAAGATGACCCAGTGTCAATAAGCACATGTGACATTAACGATCCTCGGCACTCAACTGAAATGTGCAAAGCATTATTATGATTTCTCCCAGATGGAGTCAAATCTACATCAGTAAATCCCAAGCCATTACCCGCATTAACATGAGCCACTACCCCTTCCAGCTGATTAACTGAGATCTCTTGGGGTACAAACTCAGCATTCTATACCTTCAACAACGCGTTTCGATGCGCCTCCGAACACAATAATAGAGATAAAATGGATATCTTAGACGGTGTTTGGTGAAGTTGGTCAACGATTTTGTAGTCGCTTTTCCGAATCAACCTCATAAACTCTTCCACATTCTCTGAGAATGAGTTATCAACTAGCTTTGCTGCGGAATCGTCAACTATCGGCGTTTGTACTGAATTATCCATAACCTGCTTTCCTTTGTCTGGCCTAGCACCACCAGCCTGATCATCAGATGGGATAAAGACTCTACCACTCCTCGTGATAGCTTTTACTTCCTCATTACTCTCAGAACCGGAGTTCACCACTGACGTTCCCACCAACCCTTGCTTCTGCCCGTTAACAAACACTTCGGCACCGTAATTCCAGGGGATAGCTTTTATGCTCTCATACGGAATAGGCCCAGGAGTGGTGATAATGACCGGCGCTGGTCTTGCCGGCGCTGAAATAGTTATCATCTTAAAAGGGATAGTAACAGTGGCAATATCATTCCTTCTACCAGTAACTTCCTTCTTCTGATCGCACCTATCGAACTGTAACCGACCTTCATTAATCAACTTCTGAATACCTGATCACAACAGATCACAACCATTTATTTGCAACATACACTCTGAATAACTTTTATCACAACCAGGGGATACCCCACCTTTCAGTAATCCCTCCTTCACTACCAACAAAGGAGTCCTCAATTCATTCACGTCTAGAACCAAATTCAAAGATTCACCCTCTTCTATAACAGCATTAACCCTCGGCCCACCGTGGTTCGGCATTGGGTTTTGAATGACATTTGGAGTCTCATTGGATAAATTGACGGCCTTCGAGTCCACCAAATCTTGGACTTTATGCTTAAAAGCTTTAAGTTCCTCAATGTAGTGCTCGGGCGCCCCAGAATGAAATTCATAGTGGGCATTGGGATTGTAACCCGGAGGTGGATTGCCAGTAATAGGAGTCAAAGTCCTTATTTGAATTAATTGCAATTGCATCAGATGTTGAAATAGCTGGGAGTAAGGTAGAGGCGGAGTATCAAAATGCCTATTAGGCTTAGGCCTTGGCTGATATTGGCGAGGAGCCTGATTTTACTGTTGAGGTGGAAGTGCTGCAGGAATAGTTACTGAGGCCAACTGCTAATTATAATTCTGACGCTGCTTTCCCTTACCTCGATATGATGAAACAGAATTAGCATCTCCTTCTTTTTTCTTGTAATTTACATAAGGTTTCTTCCCTCCTCCAGAAGAAGACCCATCACTGCCCGATATCTTTCCGACTTTAATTCCGCTTTCCAACATCTCTCCAACCAAGATTAAGTCGACAAATTTTCCGGACATGCAAGGTATCAGCTTCTCATAATAATGCCCTGGCAAAGTAGCCATAAACATATTCAACATCTCCTGTTCTAACATGGGAGGCTGCACCCTCGCTGCCAGTTCTCGCCACTTCTGGGGATATTCTTTGAAACTCTCATTATTCTTCTGAGACATACTCTGCAGTTGAGTCCTATTGGGAGCCATATCAGTGTTATATTGGTAGTGAAGATGGCTGGTTTCTACCTGAGTGAATCACACACTCAAAGATAACAACAGAGTCGCCACCGAACTTTATTTAGTCCCAAAGGACAAGGAAAATATCGATAAAACCCAAGGGGAAGAGAAACGGGAATGGGGGGTCGGTTATGCGAAAGGAAGGTATTAGCACCTAACGCATCCGTCGTACTCGACGAGAACCATTTTGCTTGCTTCTAGGCTTGGATGGGTTATCTATCTAAAGGCTTCTAGATAAAAGAAGGAGGAGAAAGAAAGAAGAAAGGGGAAAAAGAAAGAAAAGAAGGAAAGTGCTCGTGGAGGAACGAAGTCCTCGTGCCTACGTACCCTCATAGTGCAATGAGGAAGTCAGAGTGTCGTAGTTCATGGAACCAGGGGACGAAGAAAAGGAAAGAAAGGAGGAAGACGGAAGAAAGGTGGAAGTGTGCTCGCCAAGACATTGCGTCTCATGCCTACGTATCATACATTCAAAAGAATGCAGAATCAGAGCTTCCGTAGTTCGGAGAACTGAACGGAAAAGGAAAACAAGAAAGAAGCAAGGAGACGAAAGAAGTGGTGTCGAAACCAAGAGCAAGAGTGAAAGAAAAACTCTATTGGGGAAGATCCCGCAGTAAGAGTGATTGCACAAGAGACTAGGAAAAGAATAGTGTCGAAACCAAGAATGAAAGAAACTCCGCTGGGGATAGCAAAGAGAATTGGTGTCGAAACCAAGAAAGTAAGAGCAAAATGAATAGAAAGGGCTCCGCTGGGGATCCAAATAAAGGGATGGTGCCATAACCAAGAGAAAAAGGAGACTCGGTATATTAACTGGCTAGCAGTGGTTAACCGAGGAAAGAGAGTAAGACCCTGGCGGGGAATAGACTGGTGTCAATAGACGGACTGTGATAAACCAAGAGAGAGAGTGCTGAACCAAGAGAAGGTGTTTGACTCTGAGGGGTATCGGTATATTAACTGATGAACAGTGGTTAACCGAAAAAAGAAAGGATTGCAACTCTGTGGGGATAGAGAAGCATTGGTTTTAACAGAGAAAACTGTGATTAACCAAAGAACGGGTGTAGGACCGAGCGAAGGTCGTGACCCAAAGGACGGGTGTAGGACCGAGCGAATGTCGGGACCCAAAGGGGTTTGGTAAACTGACTGAACAAACAGTACTCAACCGAAGAAAGGGTGTCATACCCTAACTTTTTACCATAAGATTCCACCTCTGTGTGCATCATCTTGCATAGCATTTTCAGGTCATCTTGCATATCTACATGCTTTATCACTAACGGGTTCATCCAGGAACACCGATTTCAAGTGGAGTTGGTATTCGTCTTCACAGTTAAATACTTCAAGGCGTGACCAATGGATTCTGATTCAGAGGTCCTAGGGTTTTCTACTGGTCGTTCTCTTCAAGATTTCTCAGAAGCTCAGCGTACGCCCCAGAGATTTAGGGTTTTCCTGCTTCGGTATTGAGCATAGTCGTTTAAGGACTGGTTATGATTTTTGTGGCAAGTTATATCTTCATGGTTTGTGTGTTGAATTCGTCATCATCCAAATCTTTCTTTGATGGTGCAATAAACAAAAATTAAGTTTGATCCAAAAAAGATTTTAAGGTGGAATCATAAATTTGTTCTTTGGATTTCAAGAGAGAAAGTTGGATTGATGATTCATGAGCATGAGTATATTGTTAATTTCCTTACAAACACAAATTCGTACTAATGGTGAGAGTCACAATGAACGGTCAGGGATTTGAAGATTGTTAGTTCAGAGGCATCGTTTTTCTTTCACCCAAGTTGGCACAAGTAAATGTGCAATGCTATGATAACATACAAGTTCTGAGGTCTTATTAGGGAGTGTTTAATGCAATGGCTTTGAGTACACAAAATGGAATTCACATGATATAGCAGCCGCATTCCACTATGAATTATTTTTGCTTCAGCAATTTCTCTGTTTCCTAGCCATGATTGTACGCAACCTTTGGCCATACAGTTTGTGAAAAAACAAGTTGAAACAATAAAGTGCATGAACTCCATTAGTATAGAATTAAAATTTTGTTTACAAGGAATTTTACAATGAAAATCATGCTGGAAGCTAATCATGAAAATGACATGTGAGGGCTCACTTGCGTGATCAAGTTGCCATGTTACAATTATGGATGTGGAATATTGCAATAAATGAAGATCCCACTGACGAGTAAAAATAACTTGGTGGAACTAGTTTTTGGGCTATGTAACATATCACGTCCCTCCCGGTTGACAAGCGATTACTGAACTTGAAATTGACAGTGCGTGTTTAACTCCACCAGGGCTCCCAATTCTGTCCTCGTTTCCTATTACCACTCGAAATACCAATCCACGAGTTCTGAAGCATTATGTCTCGGTATGCTGTTCGATTACTACACTTGGATTTACAGGCCAGGTTATAGCATATTTGGAAACCTGTCAAATTAGAATGAAAATCAAATTAGAATGAAGTTCCAAGATAAAATCAAAACACAATCACACATCATCAAATTGTTTCCAAAAATAATCTTACAGGTTCAAAGCAAAATCCACAAAAAAGGGAAACAAGTCATAATCATGTTGCAACAGATACGGAAAGAGACAAGAATCAGACAATTTTACAATGCACAATCAAGCATGACTTTTCAAAAGATGGCAAGGAATTGAAACCGGTTCAGACAGGTTGATTCAAAATGCAAAGGTATTCATCACTTGGTCACACAAAAAATCACCATCTGTTATTGCTTGCCAAAAAAAGTTCACCTACACAGTAATGACAAGAATCAACAGCATATCGTCATGTTCAATGTCGACTTCAAAGTTCATTTGCCTATAAAAGAGACACGGTTTGGAGAAGAAGGGGGGACCAGTTCAGAGCAGTAGAAAACAAAAAGATTCACCTACACACAAAACAAACCATTTTGCAGCAGAAAGAGTTCACGCCAGTAGCATACATAGTTTTGCACCAAGAAGAAATACACGGAATACCATATTCAAAACAATCCAGCCACAAATACACCCATAGCGGTAAAAGAGTTCACAGAAGAATTCACACCATAAGTTTCACGCACAAAACTCACACAAGCAGAGCCATAGAGCCATTGATCCATACCAATTTTAGAAAGATTCATACACACACCAAATTACCAACAACAAGCATATGCGAAGTCTAAACGGCAGATTCGAAGCCAACCTAACCGCAGCAATACACGCGAGCAGGAACAACACACAAGTAAAGAAGTGATTTTGAACTAATACCTGGAGATCGTTGTTCGTCGAATTTCCGTGTTGAAACTTCCGCTGCAAGACCGCTCCAAGGTAAGCGAACCTTGCCCCCTTTGATGTTGTGTAATCTTTGAAATGTTGTTTGATTCCCCATCTGTTGTGTAATCTTTGCAACGTTATCTGATTCCTCCTTGTTGTTTAATTTTGAATTCGGAGAGTTTCATGCGGTAATCGTTAGATAGAATGAGAAACTGGTTGTGAGATAGAGAGCACCGGCGAGTGAGTGAGGAGCGGTGAACGGAGAACATGGCATTTTTCCAGTGAGTGAAGATGATGATGGAAACGCCAGAGTGGTTTGAGAGTTGTCCAGAAGCTTGAACGAAGAAGCACCAACGAAAGAGAAAGAGATCCGAGTTGACGGATTTGTGGAGGAACGGCGAGCGCGATGGTTGTTTTCTCTTCTCCGGCGAAATGCGGTTGCGAGCGAAAGTGAGAATAAGTGTGGTGACGGAGAGGGTGAAGAAGAAGAGGAAAGTGAGAACGAAAGGGTTACTGAACCCTTGTTCCTCTTTTGATTTATTTTTTAATTTTTTTTTTCTTTTTAATTTTTTTTAATCGGATGGGCCTTAGTAACATAAGCCCGTTGTTGTTTTCTTATTTTTTTATTTTTATTCTCAATTTTTTTAGTGTGTTTTTATTATAATTTTATGTTTATTTAACTATTTTGGCTTAATTAGATTTTGAATATTAATTAGTTTGATTGGTTCAAATTAGATTTTTGGGTTAGAAATTAATCTCGATTTTGATTAGATATTGTTAGGATTTAAGTAGATTTCTAATTTTAGTGATCATTTTCTGCCCTAAACTTTTAAATAAACTTTTAATTTTTAGTTAATTGCCGATTAACTTTTGTTCATGGTATCGACTAAAGTTTGTTCCTATTTCTAAATCTTGTTTAGACTTTGATTAAGCTTTACATATAATTGATTAGGGTTTATTTTGCAATTAATTCCTGACTAGAATGTCGACCTATCATCTGATTAAAAGTTGCTGGCTCTTGAACCTACACGTTTACCTATAATTCCAAAGGAAAAGATCTCCCTTGTTGACTACCATGTCACAGTTTAGCCTACCTTTAAAATATTTAATCCTAACCTTAGGATCGGAGTCACCGCGCTCTATTCATGGACACTTTCTACCCTTTTCAACCTAACTTTAACTTTAGAGTCACCGCACTCTATGAAGTGTCTTGCCATAGACACTACCTCCCCCTGGAACCTTGACCACCGTCAAGAGTTCCTCACCCTCTTTTAGGGGAACTACGAATACTCTGATTCCACTCCCGTCAGGATACGTAGGCACAAGATGCGATGTCTTGGCGAGTATACTTAGAACTAATCCCTAGGTCTTTCCCTTAGTGCATACCCTTAGCAAGCAAGTAATAAATAACATAAATACTAACAAGAGGTTCCTGTAGAGTACTACAGACGTTTAGGATGCTAATACCTTCCCTAGACGTAACCAACCCCCGAACTTAGATTCTCTTAACTTAGGTTTTTTCGATCTTTAACCTTTCCTTTGGATAAATCAAAGACCGGTGGTGAATTTCAAAAATTGTGATTCAAGTTAATCCAATAGCTTGGCATCCGATTCTCACCGCGACAGAAATGGCGACTTCACTGGGGATCTTAACTTAGAGGGTTAGGTCTAACTTATTTAGTATTCTTATTTTTCTTGCTTATTTATTATTTTGCTTGTTTATATCTGTTGTGCCTGGTTTTGCTGTGCGCAGGGGTTCTTGAGTGGTGAGGAGTCCTACACCCGGACTTGAGTGCAATTATGATAGGAGATGATATGGTCAAGGATACTTTGACGGAGTCGATTCCTGAAAAGTTGAATTGAGAAAATCATCGACCAGTTTAGGTTCTTTTGAAATTAATGTTGTTTGAACGAATCCATTTGTGAAAACGATATTAATTTCGACCAAGAACCAGTGAGACTGAGGACCGTAGTACCTTTAACCCCACTTGGCCTTTTAGAATGTAGTGCGGTGGCTATGCGGGAGTTTATTTCCAAATAGTTGTCATGCGATACTACACTCGGACGAGATTCTCTTGAGAATATTATTGACTAATCGAGTAATTTGGGAAGTCGATAATATCTGAAAGATGGATTGTAGACTCCAGGAACTTTGTAGAACCCGTTCGGCAGGTACAGTTGAAACCATAGTACACACCTTGGGAAGGGTAGACCATGGCTCCATGCTCGTGATCTTCAAACCTAAGCCTTGGCTTGTTTACTTGTATATGTGTATATGTGTATACCTGTGTTTATGCATCCATTCATGCATTCATGAATCACCATTCGGTTTCAAGAAACTCAATTGTTCTTTCCCTTGCAAAATCAATAAAAAATCCTGGATTATAAAATGAAACCTTTTCAGTCTTTCCGAAACGTTTGCAACCTACTGTTGAGTTCCTTGAAACCATTGCATCGCATGGCATATCATTTGCATCTTTGCATGCGTCCGTTTGTCCAACAACTCATTTCCAACAATCTTTATCTTCAGTGTCACCTGTGAGTTGTCAAGCTGATTCCTCGACATCGATACTAGACTAGGGCTAACTACAGACGCATAATGGCAGAGCAAGAAGCACACAATGTTGAGATGCGAATGGAGATCGACGACCTTAAGCCAAGCGTGGCTAAGCTCACTGAAATGCTCCAAGTCTTGATTGCTAGAGGAGAGCAACCCCAAAGGACTGTCATTCAGGAAGTTTCAAATGCTGATCCTCAGCCTGTTCAGGTGCCACCTTCAACTTGGCCAGAGTTTGGTTTGCCACACAACTACTCACCACCTCTTACATCTACTACTATGATTGGTCATACTTCCAGGCCAGTGTTTCAAGCTCCAGTTTTCTTCGAGCCTAGACCTGTGGTTCATACTGTTGCCCAGACTACTCGACCTCCTTTTGAAAACCCCCTCTATGAGTACAATGCTGCCAGTGTTCAGGGTGAAGACCATGAAGATTTTGTTGAACCTAAAGTTGTCCGTGAATAGTTTCAGACCATAGACAAGAGACTCAAAGCCGTAGAGGGTACTGATTTCTTCAACATTGATGCAGAAAACATGGGTTTAGTTTCTGACCTTGTTATGCCTGCTAAGTTCAAGGCTATCGATTTTGTGAAGTACAAAGGTGATTCTTGTCCAAGAGCTCATTTGGTCATGTATACCCGAAAGATGGCTGCTCATGCCAAGAATCAAAAGTTGCTCATCCATTGTTTTCAAGATAGTCTGAGTGGAGCTTCTCTCAAATGGTATATGAATCTTGAACAGAACAGCATTCACTGTTTCCAGGATCTTATTAATGCCTTCATGAAGCAATACAAGTACAACCTCGACATGGCTCCTGACCGCCGTCAGCTGCAAAATATGTCTCAGAAGGATAAAGAGTCTTTCAAGGAATATGCTCAGCATTGGAGAGAGTTGGCTTCTCAAGTTGAACCTCCTTTGGCAGAGAAAGAATTAACTGGATTGTTTATGGATACCTTGTCTCCATTCTACTGGGAGAAGATGATTGGTAGTGTTTCATCCAGCTTCACTGATTTGGTTACTATTGGTCAGAGACTCGAGGAAGGACTTAGGAATGGTAAAGTATCCAAGGCTACTGAATCTTCTAATGGAGTGAAGAAATCCTATGGGAACTTCCAGAAGAAGAGAGAAGATCAGACCAATGCTATTATGTTTGAAACTAGAAGGCCTCGTCCTCGACCACAATATGCTGACCACCCTGATATTGCTGCTGTTACTCCTATGGTTACTGCTCCACGACCAGCTCAAGCTCCTCAACGCCCAGCTGTTGGACAGAATCAGTACCGTAATAGGAATAATTTTGATCCTATTCCAATGACATACACTGAACTTTATCCGGGGCTAGTTCAGAAAGGTTTGATTACTACAAGGCCTTTGCCTCCTCCTCCAGATCCACTTCCATGTGGATTCAGATCTGATCTCCATTGTGCGTTCCATGAAGGTGCCGCAGGCCACGACTTGGAACATTGCTTTGCATTGAAGGCTAGAGTACAAGAGCTGATCAGAATTGGTATTCTCTCCTTTTGTGGCACCAATCTGAATGTCAAGAACAATCCTTTGCCAGAGCACGCTAAGTGAGGCTTTAGCTGACTTCAGCAGGCTTCAGTGTTTCAGACAGGACAGCTCACTCTTGTTTCTGACTAGTCACTAGACTTTTGTTTCTTGTTGTTTGCATTTTCCTTATCTTATATTAGCTGTTTGCTTTCAAATCATGTTTGTACTTTCATAATTAATAAAATGAGCATTGCGACTTTTGGATTCAATTCATTTGTGTTTGCTATTTACATCTTTATGCCTTCCTTTTCAAAAAGAAAACAAAAAAAAAAAACAACAAAAACAAAAACAAAAAATTATCTCTTTTCCACGTTCCTTCTGATTATGCTAAGATTGGAGGGAGGATGATGAAAACGTAATACTCATAATTGCTGTTGGTATGCTTTCAAATCAAAACTTTGCTGAGGATGTAAGGCATTGTTTCAATTCCTAAACACTGGATAAATAAGGAAGATAAACCCTCGTCAACCCCTTTGAGCCTTGAAGTAGGAGTTTCTTTTCTTTAAAAATAAAAACCCACAATCTTAACCTGGGGCAGGGTAGTTCTCAGTTAACTTGATTGTGCATTCAAATACAAGAGTTTCATGCAAGACACCTTTCACATAAAAGATGCATTCACAATTTTTCCTTCGCACGCAACAAGCAAGTGTCGAAGATGTCTTTTAAGTTAAAAGTCGATGATGGTTCGCCGTAATCATTAAGCCAAGCAGTCACTTTCTTCCAAAAAAAAAGATAAAAAAAATCAAAAAAGGAAAAAGCCCGCTAAGTCGAAACCCGTGAAGGAGACTTAGGCAGACAAAAAAAACTGGGGCATCCCGCTGACTGTAAGATTCACGAGAAATAGTTCAGGCAAAAGTTAGGGATAATAAAAAGGAGAAATCTTTAAATCCTTACCATGAAATCCTCAATGAAAAAAATAACCAAGAGTTATAAGGAAGTAGTGACTGTCACCTCAAAAGTCCCTTAACTTCTGAACCATCATCACTATCATCAATGCAATCCCTAACCTATGGGAACCTGAGTGCAAAGTCTGAGTTAACTGAGTGTAGGACTGGAGATCATCATGGAGAATGAGTTGGGTAAAAATAAACTTTGAGCCTATATCCTTTGTTTCAAAAAACCGTGAACCAGGCCACGTTATAACCCTCAAAAGACCTAATTGAAGCAAGGTTATTTTGAAAGCATATTACAACGAGGTTGCGTAAACTGACTCCTAAAGATCTTTGCAGATCATTTTTTTGGCATCACACCTTTTTGCTTTATCTTTCACTTTTAAACGTCTTCAACCACCGTGTTCTGACCAGTGACCCTATTGTTTTACCTCTTTCCAAAAATGATTTTGATTTCAAAAGTTGCATGAATTTTGCATTTACTATGTTTGTATGAACACTTTTGTTTGCAATCTGGCTTCCGCTTAAGGAATTTTCAAACATTTAAGAAACTTGGTCAGTGATCCAATCAGGGGCAAGTTCCTTCCAGATCCTATTGAGAATCAGTTCAAGATTTGTTCAGTGCAAGTCCTTCTCAGAATTGGTTTATACAGAAGATTTCAAGACTCAGACTGGGGCAAGCTTTTCAAGCGCACATTAATTCAGTCCTTTACAGAATCAAATAAGCTGAAGCAGTGATCAGTTCATCTACAATAGTCAGCTAATCTGGGGCAGTTTACTTGAAGAATCCCCAAGCAGCTCTTCATCCTTCCTATAAGGATCAACAAATTTACCAGTGTGGCAGAGAATGTGCTCAGTAGTAACATCTTTAGTCCCCAAGCAGAATGGAAGTGATCTCCGTGTTGAGGAATCAGTCTTCCAGTCTTGTTTTCTTCACAAAAGAGTCGAGTTGTGTCTTCGACGTCTACATTGCATTTACATTTGCATTTGATCATATATCATCTGCATAATTCATATACATATGCATAGCAAGAGTGTCATCCTCATTTGCACTCATTTGCATTCTCCATAGGTCGTGTTGTTATCCACGTCTTACCCTGTGGTCAAAGTCCAACTTGCTGGGCACCTACCAAACAGATATTGTCGCGTCTATCCAATGCTTTCTTGGGTATCTCCTTGTTCATATTCGTTCAATGCTTTCCTGGACGTTGTGGTTTTCTTTACATCCAATGCCTTCTTGGATTTCACCTTTTGTCTCTTTTGCGTCTGATGCCTTCTCAGATTTTGAGTCGTACCTTTCATTCAAAGCCATTATTGGATGATTGGTTTCTTTGCATTCAATGCCATTCTTGAATGTAGTCTTTGTTCACAGTCATCTGAAGCCATTATCAGATACTGTGAGTGTACCTTTCGTTCAAAGCCATTATTGGATGATCGGTTCCTTTGCATTCAATGCCATTCTTCAATGTAGTCTTTGTTCACATTCATCTAAAGCCATTATTAGATACTGTGATTATACCTCTCATTCAAAGCCATTATTGGATGATTGGTTTCTTTGCATTTAATTCCATTCTTGAATGTAGTCTTTTGTTCACAATTATCTAAAGCCATTATTAGATATTATGATTATACCTTTCATTCAAAGCCATTATTGGATGTCTGGTTTCTTTACCATTTGACGTCATTTCGGATGGGTCCCTCTTTTTGATGTTCTTCCAGATCGAGTCTTTGTTCACAGTCATCTAAAGCCATTATTAGATATTGTGATTGTACCTTTCATTCAAAGCCATTATTGGGTGTCTGATTTCTTTATCTTGTTCACTTTGTCTAAAGCCATTATTAGATATCGTGATTACACCTTTCATTCAAAGCCATTATTGGATGATCGGTTCCTTTGCATTCTATGCCATTCTTGAATGTCATCTTTGTTCACAATCATCTAAAGCCATTATCAGATATTGTGAGTGTACCTTTCATTCAAAGCCATTATTGGATGTCTGGTTTCTTTACTTTGTTCACTTTCATCTGAAGCCATTATCAGATATTGTGACTGTACCTTTCGTTCAAAGCCATTATTGGATGTTTGGTGCTTTTTTCATCCAATGCCATTCTAGGATGATGTTTTCCAGATACTTTGCTATGTCTTCAATTTGTTTCCAACTGTAACACATTTTTCCCCTGTGGTACCCTTCCCCACAGGCTTCCTTGTCTTTGCATTTATCATATCATATCATTTTATATCATATGCATTTGTGGCATCTTAGGGCCAAAAACTGTGCATGTTTGTATTTAAGTCCCTCCTATCTCGTCGAGACGAAGATTTCAATCTTCATATCTCCATATAGAAGAAACTTAAATAGGGGCATCTGTCATACCCTAATTTTTTACCATAAGATTCCACCTCTGTGTGCATCATCTTGCATAGCATTTTCAGGTCATCTTGCATATCTGCATGCTTTATCACTAACGGGTTCGTGCAGGAACACCGATTTCAAGTGGAGTTGGTATTCGTCTTCACAGTTAAATACTTCAAGGCGTGACCAATGGATTCTGATTCAGAGGTCCTAGGGTTTTCTACTGGTCGTTCTCTTCAAGATTTCTCAGAAGCTCAGCGTACGCCCCCGAGATTTAGGGTTTTCCTGCTTCGGTATTGAGCATAGTCGTTTAAGGACTGGTTATGATTTTTGTGGAAAGTTATATCTTCATGGTTTGTGTGTCGAATTCGTCATCATCCAAATCTTTCTTTGATGGTGCAATAAAAAAAAATTAAGTTTGATCCAAAAAAGATTTTAAGATGGAATCATAAATTTGTTCTTTGGATTTCAAGAGAGAAAGTTGGATTGATGATTCATGAGCATGAGTATATTGTTAATTTCCTTACAAAGACAAATTCGTACTAATGGTGAGAGTCACATTGAACAGTCAGGGATTTGAAGATTGTTAGTTCAGAGGCATCGTTTTTCTTTCACCCAAGTTGGCACAAGTAAATGTGCAATGCTATGATAACATACAAGTTGCTGAGGTCTTATTAGGGAGTGTTTAATGCAATGGGTTTGAGTACACAAAATGGAATTCACATGATATAGCAGCCGCATTCCACTATGAATTATTTTTGCTTAAGCAATTTCTCTGTTTCCTAGCCATGATTGTACGCAACCTTTGGCCATATGCTGGAAGCTAATCATGAAAATGACATGTGAGGGCTCACTTGCGTGATCAAGTTGCCATGTTACAGTTATGGATGTGGAATATTACAATAAATGAAGATCCTACTGACGAGTAAAAATAACTTGGTGGAACTAGTTTTTGGGCTATGTAACATATCACGTCCCTCCCAGTTGACAAGCGATTGCTGAACTTGAAATTGACAGTGCGTGTTTAACTCCACCAGGGCTCCCAATTCTGTCCTCGTTTCCTGTTACCACTCGAAATACCAATCCACGAGTTCTGAAGCATTATGTCTCGGTATGCTGTTCGATTACTACACTTGGATTTACAGGCCAGGTTATAGCATCTTTGGAAACCTGTCAAATTAGAATGAAAATCAAATATTCGTGGCGGTAATCTCGGTTATCACAAGCATTAAGTTCCAAGATAAAATCAAAACACAATCACACATTATCAAATTGTTTCCAAAAATAATCTTATAGGTTCAAAGCAAAATCCACAAAAAAGGGAAATAAGTCATAATCATGTTGCAACAGATACGGAAAGAGACAAGAATCAGACAATTTTACAATGCACAATCAAGCATGACTTTTCAAAAGACGGCAAGGAATTGAAACCGGTTCAGACAGGTTGATTCAAAATGGAAAGGTATTCATCACTTGGTCACACAAAAAATCACCATCTGTTATTGCTTGCCAAAAAAAGTTCACCTACACAGTAATGACAAGAATCAACAACATATCGTCATGTTCAATGTCGACTTCAAAGTTCATTTGCCTATAAAAGAGACACGGTTGGGAGAAGAAGGGGGGACCAGTTCAGAGCAGTAGAAAACAAAAAGATTCACCTACACACATAAAACAAACCATTTTGCAGCAGAAAGAGTTCACGCCAGTAGCATACACAGTTTGCACCAAGAAGAAATACACGGAATACCATATTCAAAACAATCCAGCCACAAATACACCCATAACGGTAAAAGAGTTCACAGAAGAATTCACACCATAAGTTTCACGCACAAAACTCACACAAGCAGAGTCATAGAGCCATTGATCCATACCAATTTCAGAAAGATTCATACACACACCAAATTACCAATAACAAGCATATGCGAAGTCGAAACGGCGGATACGAAGCCAACCTAACCGCAGCAATACACGCGAGCAGGAACAACACACAAGTAAAGAAATGATTTTGAACTAATACCTGGAGATCGTTGTTCGTCGAATTTCCGTGTTGAAACTTCCGCTGCAAGACCGCTCCAAGGTACGCGAACCTTGCCCCCTTTGATGTTGTGTAATCTTTGAAATGTTGTTTGATTCCCCATCTGTTGTGTAATCTTTGCAACGTTATCTGATTCCTCCTTGTTGTTTAATTTCGAATTTGGAGAGTTTCATGAGGTAATCATTAGATAGAATAAGAAACTGGTTGTGAGATAGAGAGCACCGGCGAGTGAGTGAGGAGCGGTGAACGGAGAACATGGCGTTTTTCCAGTGAGTGAAGATGATGATGGAAATGCCGGAGTGGTTTGAGAGTTGTCCAGAAGCTTGAACGAAGAAGCACCGATGAAAGAGAAAGAGATCCGAGTTGACAGATTTGTGGAGGAACGGCGAGCGCGATGGTTGTTTTCTCTTCTCTGGCGAAATTCGGAGCGAAAGAGAGAATGAGTGTGGTGACGGAGAGGGTGAAGAAGAAGAGGAAAGTGAGAATGAAAGGGTTACTGAACCCTTGTTCCTCTTTTGATTTATTTTTTAATTTTTTTTCTTTTTTATTTTTTTGAATCGGATAGGCCTTAGTAACATAAGCCCGTTGTTGTTTTTTTATTTTGTTATTTTTATTCTCAATTTTTTAGTGTGTTTTTATTATAATTTTATGTTTATTTAACTCTTTTGGCTTAATTAGATTTTGAATATTAATTAGTTTTATTGGTTCTAATTAGGTTTTTAGGTTAGAAATTAATCTCGATTTTGATTAGATATTGTTAGGATTTAAGTAGATTTCTAATTTTAGTGATCATTTTCTGCCCTAAACTTTTAAATAAACTTTTAATTTTTAGTTAATTGCCGATTAACTTTTGTTCATGGTATCGACTAAAGTTTGTTCCTATTTCTAAATCTTGTTTAGACTTTGATTAAGCTTTACATATAATTGATTAGGGTTTATTTTGCAATTAATTCCTGACTAGAATGTCGACCTATCATCTGATTAAAAGTTGCTGGCTCTTGAACCTACACGTTTACCTATAATTCCAAAGGAAAAGATCTCCCTTGTTGACTACCATGTCACAGTTTAGCTTACCTTTAAAATCTTTAATCCTAACCTTAGGATCGGAGTCACCGCGCTCTATTCATGGACACTTTCTACCCTTTTCAATCTAACTTTAACTTTAGAGTCACCGCACTCTATGTAGTGTCTTGCCATAGACGCTACCTCCCCCTGGAACCTTGACCACCGTCAAGAGTTCCTCATCCTCTTTTAGGGGAACTACGAATACTCTGATTCCACTCCCGTCAGGATACGTAGGCACAAGATGCGATGTCTTGGCGAGTATACTTAGAACTAATCCCTAGGTCTTTCCCTTAGCGCATACCCTTAGCAAGCAAGTAATAAATAACATAAATACTAACAAGAGGTTCCTGTAGAGTACTACAGACGTTTAGGATGCTAATACCTTCCCTAGACGTAACCAACCCCCGAACTTAGATTCTCTTAACTTAGGTTTTTTCGATCTTTAACCTTTCCTTTGGATAAATCAAAGACCGGTGGTGAATTTCAAAAATTGTGATTCAAGTTAATCCAATAGCTTGGCATCCGATTCTCACCGCGACAAAGGGTATTTGAACCAAAGAAAGGTTACTAACCCAAGGGTGCAAGTATTCGAACCAAGAGGAGTTTGCCAACTGCAGGGGATTCGGTGTTTACAGACGGACTGTGACCAACCGAAGATAAAAGCGAGTGATTAACCAAGAGAAGGTGATTAACTCGAAAGGGTTCAGTATCTTAACAGACGGGCTGTGGTTAACTGAAGAGACGAGTGATTAACCAAGAATAGGTGATTAACCCAAAAGGTGCTCAGTGATTAACAGACGGACTGTGATTAACTGAAGAAATGGGTGATTAACCAAGAGGAGGTGATTAACCCAAGAGGTGCTCAGTGATTAACAGACGGACTGTGATTAACTGAAGAAATGGGTGATTAACCAAGGATATGTGATTAACCCGACAAAGGAGAAGAACCAAGAGAAGGTTGCGAACTCCTGGGAAAAATGTGGTCGTGACAGGAAAACTGTGTTGGACCAAAGAAAGAGAATTGAGACTCTTCAGGGGAATCAAAAAGCAATGATTGATTACAAGAAGAGAATAGGGTGTTGAAACGAAGAAAGCTTGCTAACCCAAGGAACAAAGGATCGTAACCAAGGAGAATGGTGATAGATCAAGAGAGAGATTGAGATAGGAGTGATCAAGGATCGAAATAGTCGCAAAGAGAGAAGAGTGATCAAGGATCAACTCGACCGGGGAAGGAAAGCACATTACCGCCTAGAGATAGAGATGACTAAGCCAAGCACAGGGTCATTCATCCCCTACCTGAAGTAGTCAGAATGAGAGTAGGAATTCTCCCTTCTCATCCA
This sequence comes from Lathyrus tuberosus, assembly GCA_022829125.1. Taxonomy (NCBI): domain Eukaryota; kingdom Viridiplantae; phylum Streptophyta; class Magnoliopsida; order Fabales; family Fabaceae; genus Lathyrus; species Lathyrus tuberosus. The sequence goes on from JALAZF010000103.1 coordinate 9,408,565, forward strand.
TTCCCTAACACACACAGGGTGTAATGCGGAAGTCGAACTGGACGGCCCAACAACTCCAAGTTGTACAGTGCTCCTGCGTAGAGAAACAGACAGCATAACGACGTCAACTTGTATAGTGCTCCGATGCAAGGCGCAGCGCGAAACTCTGACTCCACAGGGGGAAAGAGAGAGAAAGCTCTAAAGAAGGCCTGAAGAGAGGAAAAGGGAAGATCGATTAATCGAAACAAAGTTTCGATCAATTAATCAAGGGATAAACATGCTAACAACTTTCCAAAGAGGATGAAAAGTCATTAAAGCAAAAAGGAGTGAATTATTGATTATACAAGATTAAGTTTATTCATGAAGTATAAACTTAATGCAACCTGAAATGGAAGGTGCAAAACAATGCCAAATGATCATCAAAATGCCACCCTAAATCATGTATCATGTGAACAAAGATAGTGCAAGAATTGCTATGTTCATACAATGCTAAGAACATGAAACAAATGAATAATCGAAAATGTGCATCGAAAGTTCATGAATATGTTTCAACCAGAAATGAAATGACATTAAAAACATCCATAAAATCAAGCATGTCAATCAATGGAAGTTTAGAGGAAGAAAGCATAGCAAACACACTTGAAAATGCAAGAAAATGGCCATTATGTACAGTGGTAACCGGTTACAGCATATGTGCTAACCGGTTACATGCTTGAAAATGCGTGTTTTTGGTGAAAATTGCACTGTGTAACCGGTTACAGCATATCTGCTAACCGGTTACCACTGTAACAGAGGCAGAAATAACAGCAAAAACATCTTTTCAAAAGTAGTTTTCAACACATAATCACTTATGCCAACCACCACATGCTAGGAACTGAAATTGTGCACGAAAATTGAACTTGAAAACAACAAATAAACAGAGATAGAATCAACTAACACAAATTAGATCATGGATTAAACAAATGCAAAACCAAATCACACACAACAATTATCGACTACATTGCGAACGATACAAAAATGCGCAAAACGGTAAAATTAGTTAGATCTACCAACCTACAAGCCGGAGATTTGGCTTGGTAAGTGTTGCAAAGAGATATTGATGTAGAAAACCAAAGAAAACTAGAGGAATCTTCAATTTGGTGATGAGACGTGTCGAAATCGAGCAAAATACGATAAAGCTCCAAAATGCGAATTCGAATCGTTGGAAGTTGCAGCAAATACTCAAGATTAATCCAAAAGCTAAAATAACTCCAGAAATCCAAGTATAATAGCAAGAATGATGAAGGTTGAGCTCAAGAAATAATCACTTTTGATGTAAAAGTGATTATCCTTCAAAGTAGAAATGAGCTTTGGTGAGGTTTTGGAAGAGTATTGAGATGAAGATGAAGATGTAGTAGAGAAATTCAGAGTGAATGTGAGAGAATTGAGAGTGAATTGTGCAAATGGTTGAAGAGTCTTGTGTGAGAAATGTGGGAAATGATGGAGAGAATGAAAAGTGAGTGAAGGTGAGTTTATATAGACTTTAGGTTTGGAGTATGGGAGGTTTGGACTTAGCTTTGAGTTTGGAGTTAGGGTTGGAGTTAGTTGGGCTTGACTCACTGAGTCAAGGTGGTTAACTCGATTAGTTAGAACCAACTCGGTAACAATCCCAACGCGAATTTCCTCATCCACATGTTGGCATGCTTGTAAAACAAGAAACATGGTGCACTTAATTTAAAGTGACGCATTGGAACCAATCCACTTGGAATGTCTTGAAATGTCTAGAGATGTCTAGAATGTTCCACACACTGCTAGAATACTGTAGAATCAATGACCAAGGAGAATGCATGGTGCTGTCCCAAAAATGCAGCAGGAACTGTAATTTTGCACTGAGTAACTGGTTACAGCATATGTGCTAACCGGTTACATGCTTGAAAACTTGCGTCTGTTGGGGAATAATACACTGAGTAACCGGTTACAGCATATGTGCTAACCGGTTACTTCAGCCAAATTTCCACAAATTTGCAAAAGGATGATGCTGAAGTCCTGATTCCGCTTTTCCATATCTTGTCTTGATAAATAAATATGGAAACCTTTATTTTGAGCTTGTTTCGATGATGAAATAATCTTGAGAGGATGCGATTAATCGGGCTTGGAGAACCTGCAGATCTTGCAACAAGAAACACATAGAGAAAAGTGCGAATGCGTATGCTAACGATGCGACTGCTTATGCTCATGTAAAAGGAAAAAGAGGGAGGTCAAATTTTGGGTTACGACAGGTAGTGCTTGATAAAAGCCTCTACCAGCTCTCTCCAATTGTGGACGTGACATCTCTCCAATTGCATATACCACTCCAAAGATGCCCCAGACAGGATATCCTGGAAGAAATGTATCAGTAATTTCTCGTCGCTAGAGTACGCAACCATTTTCCTTGCGTATGCCCGGACGTGAGTCTTTGGGCAAGTGGTACCATTGTATTTATCAAAGGTAGGAACCTAGAACTTGTGCGGAATCCTGACACCAGGGACCAGCCCTAAATCATCCAAATCCATACCCACAGAGTTCTGATTCACAACCCCTTTCAGCTGTTCTTTAATCAACTTGATTCTCTGATCATTATCAACCTGGGGAACAACATCCCCGCCTTGCACAGAAAATATGTCATCCTGTTGGTCATCATAACGATGACCATGAACAGCACATACACTATTTCCTCCTCCTACAACAGAAGGAACCACAACCTGTTCCACTCCGCCCGGAGGGATGACAACAGAAGGGACATGAACACCCCCGCCCGGAGGACCAACATGAATACCATTACCCCCAATACCTCCGCCTGGAGGAACGACATCATTATGAAGGCCGCCATGAAGAACGCCATCCTCGTCTACTCTCGCCACCATGGGTTGGACAAGAGTCCTCAATTGTTCTTGCCCTTGTGCAACGCCTTGCATTAATTCCATGAACTGGACCATGCGAGCTTGCATGGCAGCCATTTCTGCTTGCATTTGCTCCATTGCTCTTTTTTGATTGAGTCTGGTAGAATACTGATGAATCTGCTGGTCAGCAATCCTGTCTGAAGAAAGAACACGATAAGAAAACCAGAGATAAGTACCTGTTATGCAAAATGCCAAAATGATTATGATCATGCAAATGCGAATGCAAACATGTTTGTACATTCACAGGGCGATCCACCCCTTGATTCTAGTTTTAACAATAGAATAGCACGGAAATTCTGCTAATATATAATAGGAGAATCAGAGAATAGTCATCTGTCATCAGTTACAGCCCAAGATGAAGACATAAGTCTGAATAAGATAAACAAAGATCCCAACCAACAAGCCTGGTGGTGATCCAAAATACAATGAAAGAGAAAAAGCAAACTATGGCATATCATCAAAATTGAAACGTGCCAGCCCTCCCCAACTATCATGCTCTTTACACCAGTCTTGCACCTCTTTGAACAGTTTCCTGGTGTTGGGATGCTTTGGATTTTGGATCAACTCTTGGATGAGAACATCTCTCCTATGCAGGATCCCTTTTAGGTATCGGCAGTGTAACTCCCAAACGTCCTCTTCAAAAGCACCGTCCATACTGGGACCCTCATTTCTGGACCTTTTTACTTCAGCTTGAAGCTTCAGCTCCTCCATAGTTGTTATGGCCTCATTGAGTCTTTCCTCGACTGCCCTTCTCTTGAAAATTTCTGATAGGATTTCTTCATTTTTCTTATGGAGCTTAGATTTCAAACCCTCGATCTGCTCCAAATACTTATCCTCTTTCTGTTTGTTGGCGGTGATTGTTGTGTTTCGGTGAGCATTAAACCTACGAATCTTTAACAGAGCTCTGGCTAAGTCTTCTTTCTTTGACTTGAGAACCTTGCTAACACTTTTTAGAGCTTGTGCTACCTTCTGCCTAGCAGTGACTTCGTCAGCCAATTCTTTCCCCTTCTTGGCGAGGAGCTCTATTTTCATCTTGGCAACATGGATAGCTTCACCTCACTCATGCTTCAGCTGGTAAATTTCTCTATGTAGCTCATTGTTCTCTTCTCGAAGCTTTTCTTTTTCAGCCCATAACTTGTTGAACTTCTCTATCTCAACTGTAGTCGGAGGCTCAATCAACAGGGGGTAGGATGGTGGTTCTCTGAAGAACGGTAGAAGTACCTCCTCCACTCTCTTCTGAATCCAATCCTCATATGCAGGGAACGCTCTGTTATTGCTCTTTCTGAAAGAAGTATTCCCCTTCTTGTGACGGTCTTCCCAAGTATTTGCAGCTTCCTTTAGCATTTCCAGATTGGCTTCCCTACTCACATATAGAGATTCTTGAACGTCTTCGTCCTTTGGTGGCTCTTTCAAAGCACACCCGAATTGCCTAATAGCAAGGACAGGGTTATAGTTAATTCCCCCTTCCTTCCTATTAAGGGCACATTTGGGTAACCCCCACAACTGACCATGATCACTTGGCCTAACAAATCACGATTGACCCAAGCCAAATTGTCAGCCCTTAATCCCATCAATCTCTTAGACCAATCCAATGTTTCTCTAGAGTCTACGAATGCCCCAGATTTGGGAAGCCGATCGGCAAACCACTTATAGAAATTGAAGCGCAGAAATTAAGGGGTCCTCTCCTTCTCTTCTCGTTATTATAATGCATTGAATAATACAAATCCCCTAGCAAGGTAGGTACCAGATTCTTCATGGTGAATATCCGGATGGCGTGCATGTCTATGAAATCCTTCACATTCGGGAACAACGCCGTTCCATAAACACACATAGCCAAGATTGTATTGAACACTGGCCAACGCTTATTCTTAGCACAAATAGTAGCATGCTCCACCAAAAACTTCGTGTGAAAACCATTACATCCTCCTTTGCTGGCAACATTGCTCTTCAACAAAGATGGATCCAAGTGCAAAGTAGCGAAAACCTTTTCCAGATCCGGAAGCTCTTTAGAGGGATAGAAAGAAACTTCTTCTTTGATAGAGACATCTGAAATGAGAGCAAACTCCTCTAATGTCAGAGCCAGAAGATAGTCAGCGAACAGAAAACACCGCAGGCGAGAGTCATAGAATTGCACTAGAGTGTGCAGAGCCCTATACTCATACTGGGTAACGTCACGGGCGAAATTCAGAATTCTTCCATACTCTCCTCTGAAGTCTATCAGTACCTCAGGTTTTGCCATGGCCAATATTTTGTGAACAGAATCTAGATGAAGCTCCTGAAACTTATACATGATGATATTCTTCTTCATTTCAGTGCTAGTACTCATCTTGGACAGTCTTCAGCAAATCGGAATCAAAGTTAGGATGCAACCTTGAAAATGAGCAAACATGTTAGAATGCAAAAATGATGATGCAAATGCAAACATAGGATCAAGGCATCCATAATGCTCAATACCGCTATTGTTCTGATAACTGAACAAGACCCCCAAATATCAGAAACCCAGCAATCCATAATAACGACCCGTTCAAACTGCCAGAATAACAGAGTGATAACTATACACTGACAAGAAATCCAGCAAACTGGGAAGGTTGAAAGTTAAGGTCACCTACAAACCTGCAAATACCTATCCCCTCTCACATGTGGGTTCTAGAAAACTGAAGATCCTTAGCGTCAGATTCTCGATTTGAGAAGCAATAGTACATTCATCCCTCGGGGTACAATACTATCGCCAAACAAAGAGGCCATCCACTAATTTTCCCCCAAAAAAAGGTCATCTTATGCAAGTCCCCAACATTGGGTCCTCGGATCAAGCAGTGTAATGGGTTTGCCATTTCTGGTTTGCCATTATCACGTCTCGGGAGGAGTGCCGCAATTGAGTCCTCGGGAAATGGTCACCAGAGTCGACAGTTTCCCAGGTTACATTCCATCATCTGCCCCAAATGCACAGGATAGAATATTACCAAAGAAAACCTCGTCTGGATGTGGAGTTTTCATGTATACTACGACTGGCCAAATGCCAAACAAGTCACACTACTTTCCACCCTAATCATAGGTGTATGCTCAAGCCTAGGTATTGGGCTTTTCTCTCATGAATCCAACCCATCCAACAGAACAACAGTAGCAGAACCATATGATGACAGTAATCCAAATGTAGTAAAATGCAATAATATAGTAATACAGTAAAATACAGCAAAATAAAGCACCACAATAAACACCCATTGAAAATAAACAACCAAGCGCTAGGATTGACTCGCTTAGGGGATGGACCAGCAAGAGGTCAACCTGAGTCCCCAGCAGAGTCTCTAGCTGTCGCTCCCGGGATTTTCATCCAAGTACAAACGCGAAAGTGGCGCGGAAACAGAGTCGCCAGCAATGTGTATTTATCCCAAGAGAGGGAAAGGAAACACTGCGTAAACATGGGGGAAAGGAAAAGCATAGTCTCGCGACCAAGAGAAACGGGTAAGGGAGTCGGTTACGCGAGGGGAAGGTATTAGCACCCCCACGCGTCCATCGTACTCGATGGGATCCACGCTTGTTGTCTCGATCAAAGAGTGTCGTCATCTGGAGCTCCACTGCTACTGGAAAGGAGAAGAAACTGGAACGGAAAAGAACGAAGAAACGAGGAGGAAAAGAAAAAGAAGTGACTCGATAGGACATCGTCGTCCTATGCCTACGTATTCCCTCGTGCAATTGGGAAAGTCAGAGTCAATGTAGTTCGGACACGAACCAAGGGGGGAGGTTGCTCGCCAAGAGGTCGCGTGTCGTGCCTACGTATCCTCAATCTAACCAGAAGGAAGAAGTCAGAGCAGTCGTAGTTCGACCTAACAAGGTCTTAGCATTTCTTATGAGCGACGTTATGTTCGCGCCTGGCAGTTAGGGTCGATGCCTGTTTGCGACAAAACGGAAAAATAACGTGCTCTCTTCTGAAAAATGGTTTGAGATAATCCCGAAGGATGAAAAAGTTTTGAATTTGTATTTTTTTTAGACAGAAGTGGATTGAAGTTAGTTTGCAACTTACATTGCATCAAAGTCTACCATGCGGGAACGAATGAGTCGCATGGTCGCCCCCAAATGTGACATATGCTACACACTCTAGAAGAGAAGGGGAGACCCCTCGTTCTTCATTTCCTACACTTAAGGCTTGAGCGCAATATACGTTATATTTATTAAGTGTTTTAGAAATATTAAGAGATGAGAAGAGAAGACTCAAAGGAAAAGAAAACACAAAAGGGAATTCTATCATAATGTTGTCATGCAAAATATGGCCCTAAGGTCAAGGTTTAAGAGCAACCTAAGTCTAAAGAAGAGAGAGGGATAGCACTATCTAATTCTTATCCTACCTCACCTAAATCAAAAATTAAGGATGAGCTAGGATCCCAAAGGGATGTGAGAGAGTTCTACACAATCAAGCATTATATCATGTAATCCACACATAGAAATGAAAGAGAAGTAAAAGAGGGATGAAATAAGGAATGAACATGGATAAACATCCACATGTTCATATGTCTTACCTCTTCCCCTACACAAAAGGTTAGTACAAAATCATCACAAGTAATGAATACAAATGAAAGAAGATAAATCAAACAATGCTAGTTGCTTAAAGAAGACAACTTGAGAAGCAAACAAGGCTTAAACCAAAAGGGAAGAATCCTAACGGTTAAGGAACATCCAAAGTCAGTAGGTACATGTAAATGTATCCTACTAAGGTTAAGGTATCAAACAAAGTCAAACTAGGTTGAAACATGCACCAAAAGATCACACAAATGCAAGTTATGCACCAACTATGCAAGATGAATACAAATGAATCATGAACATGAATAAATGCATATGTAAACATCAAAGTCAGAAGTGAATGATATTTAGTAAGGCATGTAGATGTCATTAAGATAGTATATGATTCATGAGTGTAAGCATTGATTAAGTAAGAAGAAGTGAGAACAAACATCATTTAAGTTCTTGCATTTGTGCATACTTGTAATGCAAGTAAAGAATGAAGATGCAAAATGATCCTACATGTTTAATGGATACAAGTCAGTATCATATGGTATATGATATGATATTTAAGATGCAAGAATGAGCATACAAAGTCCACACAAGTCTTATGTTGAATCATATTGAAGATTAGAAGCAAGCATGTTCAAGTTAGATCAAACAAGTTCTCATGTGTGAAGGTGTGAAAAACGCAAGAAAGGGGGGTTTGAATTGGTTTTTCAAAATAAACTTGTTTCTTAAAAATAAATTCTTTTTAGAAACCCTTTCCTTTTAATGGTAGTGACCTGTGTTGAGAATCAACTGATAAACACGTTATGTTTATACTAGTTCACTTGAGACACCCTCAAGTTAGTTTAGTCCACCCGCCAAGGTAATTTTGCCTCTCTCAACGAGGTCTTAATCCACTATTCAGTCAAATCAGTACAATGCACGAGCCAAACCACTGGTGACTAACACAATCTCTAAAACTCACAAGTTTTAGACTTCTCAAGTAATACAACCTCACAGGTCTTACTCAAGGAACAACCTCTAAGACACACGACTTAGACTTCTCAAGAAATACCATCACAAGGTCTTTCTCAAGGAACACAAACCTAAGTTTGAACAAGTCACGTTTACAGAAATGTGCTTCTATACAAGCTGAAAATGTAAACACGTTTTTGACCAGAATGACTTAAGAAAGATTTCAGAATGAGATAGTATTGCTGTAGCGTTCGTGTGTATATTTCTTCAAGTCTTTTGCTTCCTTTTATAGCCGTGTGAAAATATCCGTTGAAGTGTAATCATTATATCTAAGTAGGCTGGCGGCTAGAAGCGTGAGGACAGATAAAACCTTTTGCGTGCTGCGCTTTCTATCTTCGATTGTACCGTTGCACTGTTACCAAGATATCTTCGCTAGAATTAAGGTACAACTATACTATGTAGCTTTGTCTTCTTGGCTTCTCGACTTCAGAGGCTTTTCATGAGCATGAGTAAGAAGGGAAAACTTAGCTAGGTTCTTGAGTTTCTCAAGTCTTTGGATCTTCAGAGCAGCGTCTTCAGAGTCTTCGGCACTTGGTCTTCAGAACCTTGTTTGCTTGGTGCGTTGTCTTCATATCTTCAGAGGCTTCTGATAGTATCTAATTGAAGCATGAGTAGAGACTTTGATTAGGTCTTCAGAACCTTGATCAGAGAGCGCAAGTCTTCAGCATCTGGACTTCGTTCTATCAGAACCTATGTCTTCAAATCTTCAGAACTCGTTCTCCTTTTCTTTTGTATCAGCATCTGGACTTTGTATTCTCTCGTATTGAGTTCTGCTTCTTAGGCGAAGTATTTTCCTTTAAGTATTGAGTTCGCGCCGTTTTACGGAAGCATAACCTGTTTGTTAAGTTCTCACAAATAACAACCAATAGCTGTACAAAATTGTTCATACAGAAATACAATTTGATATCATCAAAACTTAGATAAAGTTGCAGAACCAAATCTTGTTGTCACAATCTCCCCCTTTTTGATGATGACAAAACTATGTATTTTGATGACACAATTTTGATATATATAATGCAGGGAAAATAACAGATTCTAAAGATAGCTTATCCTTCGTATGAAATGCTCCCCCTGAGTTTTAGACTTGATGAATCTCTGAGCTTGGCCCCCCCTGATTTTTCTAGATCATGAGCTCTCTTAGTCTTGATTCTCTTTTCAGCATAGTTCTGACTTTCCTTTTCTTAACAAGGCTTTAATTTGGATCAGAATACCTGAAAAGAAAAACACTCTAATAGAAATAACAATTTTTATCTGTTAGCATGTAAACAACATTTTTCAGAGATTGACTATGGAATCAAAATATCACATTATATTACTTCTCCCCCTTTTTGTCATTGATAAAAAAGATAAGCGGTGCAAGGGTGAAAAACAAGGATCTAAGGACTTAAGGACAACAAAGACAACAAAAAAATTAGGTGCTTCCAGAGGACATCTTGTCCCACATCTTCTGAAGCATGCCTTTTAGTTCAGCATTGATAGTCCTTTGTTCCTCAAAGCTTTCTCTGAACTTCTGTTGTTCTTCTCTGATTTCTCCAATGGCGTCTTCTAAACGCTTGACAGCAGGATCAGAAGTAGAGACAACTGCATCATCTTGCTTGGCCTTCTTCATGGCTTCAGCTTCTTGTTCTATCCTCGCTTCCTCAGCAGCCTTTTCTGCAAGAAGTCTTGCTTCCTCAGCAGCCTTTTCTTCAACTTCTTTCTGTTTTGCAGCCAAGAACTGAAGTATCCTGATCCGTTCTTCAGCTTCTACTCTTCCCTTTGCCCGTTGAATTCCATCTTTGATGGTTGCACCTGAGAAGCTTACAATTCTTGTAAGCTCATTGCTCAACCATTTCTGGAAGTTTTGACAAGATCTTTCAAGTTCCATAGGCTTGGTACTTGTGTTAAGTTCTGCTCTTAGGTCCGCAAACTTCCTTAATGCCTTGTCATAAAATTGACTTGTGCATTCTTCAAAAGGTGTTGGAGGAGGTTTAGTATAGATGACTAAAGCAAGGTCAGGCTTGGCAGAATTCAACTCAGGTGTTATTTGCTGAGATGGAACGATCTCAGTAGGAGGATGTTAATTGCTCGGTTGATCAGTAGGAGATGTGATAACACGAATTTATATCATATTTTTACTTCGATTTATGTCATTTTCTTATTCCGTTTTTCGTCTAATATCCGATTTTCTCGAGATTATTTAAGTGTTTTTGCAGGTAATCACATTTTACAAGTCAAAGTATGCTAAGTGTGGAAAAGAACCAAAACTTGCAAGAAAAGAGCAGAAAAGAGAAGAAAAACTGAAGAATCCAAAAATTGCTGATATCACAATCGTCATGGATATGCCACGACCGTGGCAGCCTCAAAATGTATCACGACCGTCACACTTTATCACGATCGTCATGCGCCCAATATTACACACTGAAGCAGAAACGTGTCTACGAATTTTTAGAGAACAGTTTTCACACGATCACATTATTTCCCCGAAGATTACTAGGTTTAAGTGATGTAACCGTCAATGTGAGTGGCTAAATTCTCTCCAACCTCTACTTCAACTAAGCCTATAAATACAAGTCATTACGAAGAACAAAGGGTAGCCAAATTTCCCTTTCAAGTGTACTGTCTTGCTGCCAAATTGTTTCCAGAGCTTTAGTTTTGTTTCTTTTACTTTGCATTTCCATTTCCTTGTTAACCATTACCGAACAAAGTAATAGTTTCTCACACTGAGGGACTATTACAACTTAGTTTTAGTTTTTGTTTCATTACCTTCAACATTTGCAATTTATTTTATTCAAGCAAGAACCTACCGGCTTGTGGAGGGATTGCTGTTGCTGTTATTACTGATTTCCAGGTTTCCGTTATTTAATTCAAAGCATTGTTTATTTCTTTCTTAATTATGTCTGTGTTTATTTATTTCCTTGCCTTTGCATTTAATTTCCTAATTATGTCGAGCTAAACCAATCTTATCGGTATGTAATGAAGTAACTAAAATGAATTAATTTTCTCTAAGCTAAAACCAATAATCAACCCTTCTTCTGGCTTCGATTTCTTAATTTAAAACCCAACTTTTAATACGAGAGTAAAAAAGTAACATAGGTTAAAGTCGAGACCACGGGAGTGTGAGGCTTTACCCGGATAGCTGAAATCGGGCATTAGTTTTAAAAACAGCAGAAGCGCTTTAAAGTTAATTAGGCTTAATTAGTTTTCAAAAAGTATTTTTAACCTCATACGGGCTAGCGAGAGCAGACGTATTGACTTAGAGGTATAGTCCGAAGCAATAACCACAGGAGTGTGAGTTGAGGGCTTTTAAACCGGTTTTTCCTACAGATGAATAGGGGGATAAATCTTTATATGCTTAGGTTTAATAAATTCCACGTAGGTTACCGAATTATATACCGATAACTTATTCATAACTAGTATTCCCAAATTTTAATTTCCCTTTAATTTCCCGTTTGAACTAAAAACCAAATTCTGATTAGCCTTAGATAAACATAGTAACGATAGATAACGGTGCGTTCGATTTCTAGTCTCTGTGGGATCGATAATCTTTTAAAACTACGCGTACGACTGTATACTTGCAGTTAGACCTATTTAGGCACACTAAATAGAGCGATCAAGTTTTTGGTGCAGTTGCTGGGGACTAATTAAGTCGACATCGTAATTCCTTTGTTACGTCGTATAGACTAAGGCAAAAACCCAAATTCCCTTTCTGTTGATTGTATGCCAAGTACTCGTTCTTCTGGCGAAGACCTCGTACGACTAACAGACGAACCTGAACGTCTTCTTACCGTAAAAAGACGTATCCAAGAATACTGCTTAGCTCACGATATCCCTTTTCCTTTATCAGAACCTGAATCTCAATCAGATCCTGAACTTGAATTTGAATCAGATTCCGAATCAGAACCAGACATGGAGGATCCACCACAAAACTGACCTCTTAAGTATTATGCTGTCGCATCTCAACAAGAACCTCACAACAGCATTGTCGCTCCAGCCATCAACCGAAATGATTTTAAGTTGAAACCATCGCTGTTATCCGCTGTACAACAAAATCAATTTTCTGGAAACCCAACAGAAGATCCGAACGAACATCTGACCAAGTTTGTGCAGTACGCAGACACAGTGAAAGCGAATGGTGTAACTGCAGACGCTATAAGACTACGTCTTTTCCCTTTCTCATCAAGAGATAGAGCTTGGGCTTGGTTACAATCCTTGCCATCAAATTCTATTACTTCTTGGGAAGATTTAAAGAAGGTCTTTCTGGCACGATATTTTCCGCCAAGCAAAACAGCTATGCTGAGAGCCCAAATCAACAACTTCAGACAAAAAGACAACGAGTCTTTATATGATGCTTGGGAAAGATACAAAGATATGAGGAGGATATGCCCGCATCATGGTCTTGAGGATTGGTTAATTATCCACACGTTTTACAATGGTCTCTTGTACAATACAAGGTTGACAATAGATGCCGCCGCTGGTGGTACACTCATGGATAAACCCTATGATGAAGGCCAACAACTCATCGAGAGTATGGCTCAGAATCACTACCAATGGGGAGGTAAAAGAACTCAAGTGAAGAAATCCCAACCAAAAGGAGGAATGTACGAAGTTTATAGCCTAGATCACGTCCGTGCTAAGGTAGATGCAATCGCTCAAAAGATAGATAACTTGACCATGACACCCACAGCCACCGTGGCTACTGTAGCGCCAAACTGCGAATTATGTGGAACAGCTGGACACGCTGCCCCTGAATGCCAAGTTTTAGCAGGAGCCTCTACAGATCAAGTGAATTATGCTCAAGCAAACCCTTATGCAAATACTTACAATCCTGGTTGGAAGAATCACCCAAACTTCTCTTACAAAAACAACAATGCACTGTATGCACCTGGTCAAGCACCTGCTGCACCACCAGGTTATCAAAAGGCTGCAACAGCTGCTCCAAATGTTCCTAGGAAGTCTAACCTTGAACTGATGATAGAAAACTTCATAGCTACCCAGACTCAGACAAACAAAGAGTTCCTGAATCAAAACGTACACACCAGTGAACAGATTAAGCAGTTAGCAAACAAAGTAGACGCTTTGACCACTCACAACAAAATGCTTGAAACACAAATTTCCCAAGTGGCTCAACAACAAGCACCTACTGATGCTCTTGCTGGAACATTTCCTGGACAGCCACAACCTAATCCTAAAGGACATGCGAATGCTGTCATATTAAGAAGTGGAAAAGAATTAGATGGACCCATTGATCCAAGACTCCAAAATTCAGCCATGTCCCAAAAGTTTGCTAACGACCAAACAATTGAGAAGGAGAATGAACCCAAGGAAAAGGAAGATTATAACCAAGAGGCTGTAAACAAAGAAAAACCTTATGTGCCTCCACCACCTTATAAACCACCTATTTCGTATCCTCAAAGATTGAAAAATTCCAAAACTGCAGGGCAATTTAAGAAATTTGTTGAACTTCTGAAACAATTAAACATCACGATACCTTTTACAGAAGCCATCACCCAGATGCCCTCATATGCTAAGTTCCTAAAAGAAATCTTATCCAATAAGAAAAAGATTGAGGAAAATGAAACAGGTACACTTACTGCTGAGTGTAGCGCAATAATTCAAAACAAAATGCCTCCTAAGCTGAAAGACCCAGGTAGTTTCTCAATACCTTGTGTAATTGGAAAGTTCGTCATAGACAAAGCTCTATGCGACTTAGGAGCCAGTATTGTTATCCATATGCAAGAAGCTTGATATGGGAGAATTAAGACCAACTAAGATGTCTGTTCAATTAGCTGACCGCTCTGTTAAATACCCGGTTGGTATACTAGAAAATGTTCCAGTTCGTATAGGACAATTCTATATCCCTACTGATTTCATAATCATGGATATTACAGAAGACTCTACTACTCCTATCATACTAGGAAGGCCATTCCTAGCTACCGCTGGAGCAATTATAGATGTAAAGAGAGGCAGACTAACTTTTGAAGTTGGTGAAGAGAAGGTTGAATTTATTTTGACACAATTCTTACAAGTTCCAGCTATAGACGACACATGTTATTTACTAGATGTCATCGATGAGTGCGTAAGAGAAATAGAGATGGAACCGACCACATATTCTGATATTCTAAAAATTCCTATACCTCCGATTTTCGAAGATGATAACTGGCGTGAACCTTATCAAGATGATAGCCTAAGCGAATGCTTAGCACTTACACCAGATCATCTACCTTGCCCGAAGAACCCAGCTCTAGAACTGAAAACATTACCCAAAAATTTAAGGTATGAATTCCTAGACGAAGCTCTCAAACGACCTGTAATAGTCAATGCAGACTTAGGACAGACCGAAACCAAGAAACTATTAGATGTCTTAAGAAAATACCCAACTGCGTTAGGCTATAACATCGTCGACCTTAAAGGAATAAGTCCTTCTATTTGTATGCACCGCATTATGCTGGAGGAAGACTGTAAATCCTCTAGGGAACATCAAAGAAGGATTAACCCGATCTTGAGTACTGTAGTCAAGGGCGAAGTGAAAAAACTTTTAGAAGCAGGAATCATATACCCGATATCAGACAGTAAATGGGTTAGCCCAGTACATGTCGTTCCAAAGAAGGGAGGTGTTACAGTTGTTAAGAACGAAAAAGGTGAATCTATAACAAAAAGGGTTGTAACTGGAAGTAGAATGTGTATCGACTATAGGAAGTTAAATAAAGCCACTCGTAAAGACCATTTCCCATTGCCTTTCATTGACCAAATGTTGGAAAGCTTGGCTAAACACTCATACTTCTGCTATTTAGACGGTTATTCAGGATTCTTTCAAATTCCTATTCATCCTGATGGTCAAGAAAAGACGACCTTCACATATCCCTATGGTACATTTGCTTATCGACGAATGCCGTTTGGACTATGTAACGCACCTGCCACATTCCAAAGATGGATGATGTCAATCTTTGCTGATTTTATATATGACATTATGGAAGTGTTTATGGATGACTTTTCTGTATGTGGGCAGAGCTTCGAAGGATGTCTATCGAACCTAGAAATGGTATTGGAAAGATGCGTAAAAGTTAATCTCGTATTAAACTGGGAGAAATGCCATTTTATGGTAAATGAAGGAATTGTACTTGGACACGTTGTGTCCGATAGAGGAATTGAAGTTGATAAAGCCAAGATAGAAATTATAAAAGATCTTCAACCTCCGAAAACCGTACGAGAAATACGAAGTTTCTTAGGACACGCCAGTTTCTACCGACGATTCATAAAGGATTTCTCGAAAATCATTAAACCTCTTACCGGTCTATTAATGAAAGACGCTTAATTTATCTTTGATGAGAAATGCCTAAAAGCGTATGAACAGCTGAAAACAGCTCTTATTACCGCACCTATCATGCAACTACCAGATTGGAGATTACCTTTCGAAATCATGTGTGATGCAAATGATTATGCTGTAGGTGCAGTTTTAGGACAGAGGAGGGATAGAAAACTTCATGCCATTTACTATGCAAGCAGAACCTTAGATTCCGCCCAAATGAACTACGCTACCATAGAAAAAGAACTTTTAGCCGTGATCTTTGCCCTTGACAAATTCCGTTCCTACCTAGTGGGAGCTAAGATCATCATTTATACAGACCACGCTGCTATTAGATATTTACTTAACAAAAAGGTTGCAAAACCTAGACTGCTAAGGTGGATCCTACTTTTACAAGAATTTGATTTGGAGATCAAAGATAAGAAAGGATCCGAAAACGTAGTAGCAGATCACTTATATCGATTAGAGGGCATTAAACCAGAGCCAGTACCCATTAATAAGGATTTCCCATATGAACGATTCATAGCCCAACTAGAAAGTGATATGTCTACTTTACAGTTGAATGACCCAAAGATGGAAGAAGTCGTGGAAGAAATTAACATGCATACAACCCTGCCATGGTATGCTGACATAGTCAACTACTTAGCAGCTGGAGTACTTCCACCAGACTTATCTTATCAACAAAAGAAAAAATTCTTTCATGATCTAAAACACTATTATTGGGATGAACCTTTGCTGTTTAAGAGAGGAGCCGACGATATCTTCTGTCGTTGCGTCCCAGAAGAAGAAATAGAAAACATCATCTCTCAATGTCATTCTGCTCCTTATGGAGGACATGCTAGTACCTCAAAGACATGTGCTAAGATCCTGAAATCTGGCCTATTCTGGCCCAACCTTTGGAAGGATGTCCACATTGCAATACTAAATTGCGACCGGTGCCAACGCACTGGTAACATATCAAGACGCGATGAGATGCCTCAAAAGGGTATATTAGAAGTAGAAGTCTTTGATGTATGGGGGATTGACTTTATGGAACCCTTTCCGTCATCCTTTGGAAATAAATATATACTCGTAGCTGTTGATTATGTTTCAAAATGGATTGAGGCAATAACTTCTCCTACAAATGACGCACGAGTAGTTATAAAGCTCTTTAAAAACACAATCTTTCCCAGATTTGGTGTGCTGAGACTTGTCATAAGTGACGGTGGCTCTCATTTCATATCAAAAATATTTGACAAATTACTATCGATGTACGGAGTAAGACACCGCGTAGCAACACCATATCATCCACAAACAAGTGG
This sequence comes from Lathyrus tuberosus, assembly GCA_022829125.1. Classification (NCBI taxonomy): domain Eukaryota; kingdom Viridiplantae; phylum Streptophyta; class Magnoliopsida; order Fabales; family Fabaceae; genus Lathyrus; species Lathyrus tuberosus. Next base: position 9,425,562 of record JALAZF010000103.1, read on the forward strand.
ACAGGTTGAGGTCTCGAATCGAGAAATAAAACAAATTCTAGAAAAGACCGTAGCCACCTCTAGGAAAGATTGGTCATCAAAACTCAACGAAGCTTTATCGGCATATAGGACGGCCTTCAAAATACCAATCGGAACCACACCTTTCAAGCTTGTCTATGGAAAATCTTGCCATCTACCAGTGGAATTAGAACATAAAGCCTATTGGGCTATTAAAACATTAAACTTAAGGTATGATTCCGCAGGTGAAAAACGTATCCTAGATTTGCATGAACTAGAAGAGTTAAGATTAGACGCTTACGAAAATGCCAAGATATATAAAGAACGAACTAAAAGATGGCACGATAAGCGCTTATCTAGAAAAGAATTTAGTGTGGGAGGCGTTGTACTCCTATTTGACTCAAGATTAAAACTCTTTCCTGGGAAATTAAGGTCTAGGTGGTCCGGTCCTTTCGAGATTACAAAAATTCTACAAAGTGGAGCGATAGAAATAAAGGGGAGGAATAGTAATCCATTTTTAGTTAATGGACAACGTCTAAAACACTATCACAACATTGAAAATAGAGATTATTTGAACTGCCTAAGACTTTTAGAGTTGCCCACCGAACCCCCTAACTAAGCATCAAATTGAATTCGTTAGGCTTTCGACGTTAAAAACAGCGCTTAATGGGAGGCAACCCATGATTCTTGTTTTTCTTGCTTTATATTTGTTATTTCTTTATGTTTTCTATGTTTTATTTTTATTTCGCAAATTTTTAGTTTCATTTATATAGTTTTAAATTTAATTTGAAAATATTGTGCTGATCTTAAAATTGAAAAAACTACCGGATATTAAAGTCTCTCTACTCTTTCTGTTCTCCTCTTCTGCTTACATTTTTGCAAAAAGTACTAACTAATGGCAAACGAGGATAACATGCCATTAGAATTCAGAGATGGAGCACAGTGGCATCGCTATGAGGCTTTGTCTCTTAGACCTTTTGCCTTGACAAAATTCGCCCACAGACCCACCATGACCGCTTTAGGTGTAGGTGAGAGCGCAGACTTTCTGTTTAGCCAATTAGGTTGGGAGGGTTTTGCCAATAAGAAACTTAAGTGCTACCGTAGGCTGACTTTAGAATTCCTGAGCTCTTTAAGTTATAACCCTCACTGTGGAAAAGGTTTAACCAGGGGAAGAATTACCTTTAGATTATTTGGATACAGCTGCCAGTTCACCATAAAGGAACTGTCGGATCTTTTAGGATTTCCTGAAGGACCCCATGTTTTCTCTGTGGTTCAAGAGGACTTAATGTTGGTTGGAGAGCTGAGTGATTTTTGGGGTAGAATTTCAGGGAAACCTGATTTTGACATGGACCCTATGCTTTCAACAGAAATACATAACCCCGCTTTCTGTTACTTTCATATGATCCTGGCCTATACCTTATTTGGTAAACCTAAGAATGATAACACTGTTTCGAGGGATGAGCTTTTCATTATGTTTTGTGCTTCTCAGTCTAGAGAGGTTAATGGACTCACTTTTATGCTGAATAACTTTTGCAAAATTATTAATAATGATAACAGTCCAATTTTGATAGGTAGCCTAGTTACAAAGATAGCTGATGCTATGGGATTCAGAACCCGACTTTCTAAGATTAACCCCTTTGGAGAATTTAGACCCATGTATATCACCTTTTACTTCAATAGGGCTATGATTAGGGACCAAGGTCCGAACCATTTCCAGCTTTTAATTAACAATGTTGTCGTACCACACTTTACACTTCCAAATCATGAACGCACAAGTGTGAACGATCAACATAATTGGCTATATAACCTTAATGAGCCCGTGCCTGAACCAGAAGAAACCTTTCCTGAACCTGAGATCGACCTAAAAACACCCCCTCATTACCATGATCTTGACTATATGGAATTCCAATAGAACATTGACATTCCTAAAGTTGATGCCACTAAGTATGCTTCTAATCTGAATTCTATTTTAAAGACTATGGACGAGTATCAAAAAGAAATCACTTCAGTAAAGGATGAGCTAAAAACTGTGTGTCAAAATATTGTTGGACTTATGGATATGACCGTTGAACAATTTGATCATTTAAATCAAGCCATCACATCTTTGAAGAAACGCCTTGGCTAGATTTATGAAGCACCTTATTTTCAAGATTTTTTATGCATTTTACTTTAGAACAATTTTACATTATTTCAGTTTTCATTTTTCATGTCGGGAATAATTTGATTTCATACAGTTTTGATACATTGCTAGTAATTTAACTAGCACCTTTCTGGTTTTAAAGAATAATTTCATTTGCTGCTGCTATTAAATCTTTGTGATTTCAATTTCATCCCTACTCTTTTAATTCTATATTATTTTATATTGTAATGTTACTTATCTCTGTGTATGCAATATACTGCTATTCCCATATGCTCCCCATAACCTGTTATTAAATTGTTGTGTTTGGAATCGTGTCTGTCATAAAACAATTTAACCACCCATAATTTGTGAACGTCACGATCGTGACGACCCCGTGACGACCGTCACGCGGGTTTGAAACAGATTCTGCGTTAAAACAGAATTGTTTCACTCGTTCCCTCTTCTTTCGCCAATTCAAACCCCAGCCGTCCACTACCTTCTGCACTTCCACAACCATTCCACATACACACATTTGACCCACATTAATCATTTCCGCAACCATTCAACTTACCATTGCACTATATAATCACACCATACGCCACTGCTTTTCACAAACCCTCGAATTCCATAACCTACTTTCTTTCCAAAATCCTCTTTAACCCAACAATGGCACATCAAATTCCAGATTTATCCACATTGAACTTCCGAGATGGAGAAGCATGAGAACGCCAAAGAGCTCGGTACATCGATTTCTATCGCCGTTCCGTTCAACCGACCCGCTACATTGACGTTGCATGCCAAGAAGAACTTGGAATGCTTGAGGGAGTTCAATGGATGTTACAAAATGCCAGACTTTGGCAACTTTGCACTCAAAGCATGCCCACTTACGAAGACCTAACTTTAGAGTTTCTCAGCTCATTCACCTACATTACCCCTCCGGGAGAAACGAACCAATTAACCGGAGTCGCAAAGTTCCGCATGTTTGGTAAAGAGTACTCAATCGAACAAGAGCGACTTGCCGGAATGCTCGGTTTCCACCATGGTGAGGATGTGCACCGCCGAGTACCGCAAGAAAATTTCTTTCAAGCGGCTTTTCAATTATGGAATCAGTTAACGGGAACAACAGCCGACAGCTGGGATAGCCTTAACGCGACTTTCATCCACAACCCAGCCGTCAGATACGTCCACCGCGCACTTGGAAGCACCATCTTTGCACGAGATAGTAACCATAAGGTGAATTCTAAAGAGTTGTTTTTCCTTCATTGTATGTTTCATCCAGAGCTAATCAATGCCGCACCATTTTTACTAGCACACATACTGTCAAACTGTGCTAGAGGCTCCAAACCCTTTTATTTTGTAGGGATTGTCACCTCTATTACAATCAATTTGAATTTGGAAAACGACCTTGCTAGACTACCCTCCTTGCCTCCAGTGTTCCTTGATATAGATTATTGCAGAAACTCTCAGCTCATCAAGTCACGACGAGATGGGAAATACCATCCTATGGTCCGCGTCAAAACCGTAAGAAGTAACATCATGCCCTGCAGGAGTCGCATTGACCCTCAGAATATGGCCAATTGGCTTTTTGATCTGAATGCTCCTGAGCAAAATGCGCCTGCCCCTGATGATCAAGAACATGGACCTGTTGATGAGATGGAGCAAGAAATGGATAACGCCCCTGAAAACCAACCACCGCCAACCAATGATGCTCCTTCGACCTCTAGACGTCGTCGCCGCCCTGACCAAGACCCAGTTACCAATGAAGATATCCTGAGGGCTATATGGCAACAAACCCAGCAACAAAATGAAATGATGACCCTTATGCGTCAAATCCAGCAAGGGCAAGTTGACCAAGGTCAAAGGCTTGACGGTGTCGTCGAGGAGATGGGTGCATTGACACTGCGAGTGCACAGCTTACACGAGTACATCCATCACGTGGGCATTCCTGATCACGTAGCGCAGCATGGAAGAGGACGCTCTAGAGGCAGAGGACGTGGTCCACCTTGATTTTATTTTGTTTTTCTTTTTAGTTTTCCTTGTTAATCTCCTTTATATCGCAACATTGAGGACAATGTCCGATATAGTGTGGGAGAGTTAGCTTATTTCCGTTTTATTCCCCTTTCTTGTACTTTCTTTTTCCTTATCAAGGGAATATATGAATATTTTCGTTCAGTAATCCGATTTCCCCATTTTATTTTGCCATAACGAATTTTTTTTTTAATGCACATCTGTGTCATACCAAGCTTTAAACTATGTTAGGAGGCTGGGAAAGTGCTAACAAGATCGATACCGTCTTGACATCTTAGACCTCTTACGTATGCGATATCAGTTTCGATACTTATTATACGATACCTCGAGTTCAGTCCTAAAGTAACCCTTAGTAGTTTATATTAGCAGTCAGCACCATCTAAATCACAAACCACGTGGGGAACCGATGAATATAAGTGTTTGATGCCCAATCAAGAAAAGAAAAAAATCTTTCATATCTATATGCCGAGAAAAAATAGAATATGCAACAACTCTCATAGTTGTGAAAATGTGTAAGAAAAGAAAGAAAATCCGTTGTTGATTGGTTCAGAGGTACCTGATTCTGAACTTGGTAGGGCGAACTACTGTTCGATCCCCCGAAATATACGAATGGGATGTATAAAGGGTTACCACACTTGTGTATCAGGCCCCGTGAGAAAATGGGATCAAAGTCACTAACCGGTTACTCCACTACGTGCGTGAATAAGGCAAAGGGCTTAATGTGATTGTGTTAGAATGAAACCGGGTAAAATAGATATGAAAACTTATGGTTGAACTATAATATAATGATTTGGACTGGATTGTACAAAAGAGAGGTCTATGACAAGCTTGTTGCTTTGTGTCATCACTGTATCCTTAGTGTTTCACACTGGTACCGGTCTGTCATACCCCAAATTTTGACCAATAAGATTTCCCATCATTGTGAAAATCATCATCACAATATAGAGGAACCATCATACTTCATCAGTCTCCCCAAAGATGGGTGAGCATTCACTACCATCAAGAATTAGGGTTTCAAGCCCTCTCAGAGTTCTTAGACAAAGGATCAATCAAGGAATGACATGATCTTCAACTTGTCTAACCTCTCAAACATCCACAATGGATCAAAAGGACTCCCACTTCAAGGATCAAGCACAAGGATGCTCCCTTCTAGGTGGATCAAGTCTCAAGATCGATAGTGTCACCAAATTAGGGTTTTGGTCGACCAGGGCCTCCAGATGGAAATTTTTCATCTGGGCACAAGCCAATGATCCAAAACATAACTTAATATACTTCATGGGACCTCATGGACCCAATCATCAAGTCAATTTTGCCTCAGGGGGTGTATTCATAAAAAATCAGGAATTAGGGTTTCTTGACCTAATTCACCCCTAAGTTGACTTTTAGGGCAAATCATGAGCCAAGACCTCAAGAGAGGGTTTTAGGGTCTCTAATGAAATATATTGATCCATTTGTAACAATGGATTAATCCAAGAAGCTTGAGCAACAAGTCTCAATTTCATCTGCACCACAGTTAGGGTTTTAAGGGAAAAGTCAACTGTAACTTTGACTTTTGACCAGGACATGCTCCCAAGCCCTAAGACATGATTCAATATACCCTATGACACCCATGGAACATGTCCATCAAGTTTGATTTAGGTCAAGGACATGATTTCCTGAAGAATTGCATAGTTTGGAATTCATCTGATAAAAAGTCAACTGTGCACAAAAGTCAACTTTGACTTTTTGAGATTTTTCACCAAAATGGATTTTTAACCCTAAAATGAGGTTAATGTATGATTTGAATCATCATTCATCAAGAAAAATCAAGAAAAGTTGGATAACTTGTAAAAGGGGTAACCATAAAAACTTAGAAAATTTTCTAGGTTAAAAATAAAGTGACAAGGGTACCAACTTTGGAGGATCATAACTCCTAAACCACAAAGCCATTTTTCCTCATCCAAAGATGGATTTGTAGCCCTCATTACCCTCTACAAAAACTTCAACTAGACCTAAGTCCAATTCATTAAGGATTTTGAGTTATGGAGTGATCAAAATGGCTGAAAAATGAAAATGTCACTTTTTCCAACACTTAGTGAAATTTTCACTAAGTCCAAATCTGTCTTCACTTTTTGCCAAATGTAGGGGGCTTTTTCACTTGGATTCAAAAGAGATCAAAACCAAACATGTTCAAACAGTTGTTATATCATGTAAGGGCTTTCCAAAATGGCCAAGAACATTGCCAAATTCCATTTGGGCTATGAGTTATGACATTGTCAAGTTGCCTTGTTGAAATCTGTCAAGGCAAGACAGAATTTGCATTTTTGCTCGATTTACCAAAATTGTGCAAATCCAAACACTCCTATCCACTTGGACACATCTGAGGATTGAATCTCAAGGGGACAATCACTGAGCCAAGCCTCCAAAGTCTTTGGAACAAGAAATAGCATGTTGAACCTAGAATTGCCAAAATAGGGACAAGACTCCAAATTTGGATTGGAGCATTCAATGGAAGCATCAAGGTGGCATGGACTAAGCCATTTTCATTTGAATTCAGTCAAGACTTATCCAAGACCAAGGGAACCAGCAGCCTGTGCCCTAACCTCTAGTCAATGGCTAGAGGAGACTTGAACTTCCATTGGCCAACATTGAACAAACACCTGCTGCAGTTGCCATTCATTGTGGATCCCAAAACAAACTTGCTCTACTATAAATAGAGCTCAACTGTGATCAGTTTAAGTACACCAAAGGCCTACAACACTTGCCTTTCTCAAAATCTCTTTCTCTTGGCAAAAATGCCTTTCTTAGCAAGGTAGCTATCAGGTTTTGAGCTAGAGGGCAATTCCACTCAAACCAATCACTCACACACCTCACATACATCACATATGAGCTGATCAAACACTTAAACAACAACTGGAACACTGATTTCTCAGAATCACCAGTCAATTGCTCAAGGTTTTAACCAAAGTGCAGTTGAGATGCCATGAAGTGATCCAACCCATTTCAATCAAGTCCAAGCATTCAAACACACTCCATAGGGTGTAGGGAAGCTGTTCAGATCATCACCACTCATCTGTAACACCTCCAAATCAAAAATCACATTGCACTTGCTGTCACGGCCTAGAGGTAAGCATATACTTGGTCATCTCTCAATCTATGCATATTTCCTCGCACAATAATTTGGCCATAAGTTCATAATCATGCATAGAATGTTTCCCCTCAATTAATTGCATTGTTTGAATCGTGTATCAAAAATCCCAGCCTTCATGCAGAAATTAGGGTTCTTGAGGATTTTTCGTGATTTCTTGTTATATGTTTAATTTAAATGAAATTAAATGCCATAGACATGATCGTGAGGTTGAAACGAGTTGATTGGTATGTGGATTGCATGATATAATCAAGTATTCAGTGAGATTGGATAGAAAATGCAAATCTGGCCAAACCCAGAACACGCGCGTGTTCTTGGTGTGTTCTTGGCGCCATTTCTTTCAAATTCTAATATTTGAATTTTGTGATTTTATTTAATTGATTCAAAAATTAATTTCTCTCTGAGTTTTAATGATTTTGAGTTGATTCTTTTTTTAATAATTCACAAAAATGTTAAAATATTTTATTTTATCAAAAAATCCCAAAAATATTATTTATTTCATATAATTGATATTTTTGCAAAGAATTAATGTTTTAATTGTTTTTAACATTTAAAATATTTTTTCCACCTTGATTTTTGCAACTTTTAATGCTTTCTAATTATTTTGTAGGTCAATACTTAATTTTTGAAGCATTAATCCAAGATCACAATTTGTTTTTCATATGTTAAACAATTTTGATCATTTTAATTGAATTTTTATTCAATTAAATACATTTTTTGAAAGCAAATTAGGGTTTTGGATTAGTTCAACCCTCATAAATCATTTTCAAAACACTTTGGGCCTCAAATAGAGTGTAAGACCCAATCCTTTTTTGACCAAATCATTTTTGGGCCTTAGTGTATTGTATAAGTCCCGATACCGTAAAAAACAAACGGCGCGATCGTTGCCTTTTAAAAATAACCATGGGCCTCTCCTCGAGCTATAATACCCATTCAAAACTTTTGGGCCTCTATTAGAGTGTAAGACCCAATCCCCTTTTAACCAAAACATTTTGGGCCTCAGTCACTTGTATAAGTCCCTCTGTACAAATTCAAACAGTGCGCTCACTGATAAAACCCTGGGCCTCTCCTTGAGCTGTAAGCCCCAAATCTTTCTTTTTCAAAGCACTTTCTCCTTTGATTTTGAATATACTGTTGTTTTCAATCTTTCTTTGTTGAACAACTAACCAAACAGCAAGGAAGCTCTACAACCGAGTAAGTGGTTATTGCTTTCATTTACCGCTTTCATGTACATATAACTGTATTGTGGGGCTGTTTCACTGTAAGTCTTCTTTCATAAACTCATATCAACTGTGTAATAATAGTATAGATATTTAGAGTTTCCCCGGCAGCTACGTCTAGCATTAAGCCTGTTGATCACTCTTAGAAATAGTCTAAACTAGATCCCCATAGGATTACCAGACACAGTCTTCCCTCCTCTTGGGGTTAAACAATATGGAGACATGAAAGGCAGCATTCTCTGTGAACCCTTTCATAGACTGTCACTCATAGAAGTTGTCAGGAAACTCTATTCCCCAGAGATGATCTTTTCTCCGTGAATGGCATCTCTTGAGTTTCTTCCAAGTTCTCGGGCTTACCTGGCTTGATCTATTCTTGGTGAATGGCTTGTCTTGAACTTCTCGGGGTTTGGGGACTCACAGGCTTCTTAAAAGCAATTGTCAAGAAACTCTACTCCCCAGAGATGATCTTTTCTTCGTGAATGGCATCTCTTGAGTTTCTTCCAAATTCTCGAACTTTCCTGACTTGATCTATTCCTTGTGAATAGCTTGCTTTGAATTTCTCGGGATTTGGGGACCCATCGGCTTCTTAAAAGCAATCGGCCTCCTCTTGGGCATCGTACAAGGACCCACGGGCTTTCTAAAAGCAACCCCGCCTCCTCTTGGGCTTAGTACAAGGACCCTACGGCTTCTTAGAAGTATTCACAGCCTCCTCTTAGGCTTCGTATAATGATCTCTTCCTCCGGGAATGATAGCCTCCTCTTGGGCTTCGTACAAGGACCTCTCGGCTTCTTAAAAGTTTCCAGCCTCCTCTTGGGCTTTGTACAAATTGTCCCGACGACCTCCTAGAGGTATAGGAACAGAACTTAGTCATCTGCATAGAACAATCCTTTCAAAGAGTCTACTATTGTTTCTCAAAGCATAGTACAAAAGATGAAACTCTAGACTTGGACAGTCTAATCTCCTTGAGTCTCAAAGACATTCTCAAGTGACCCCTTCGTTAAATAGGAAGAAAACCCGCAGACTCGGACAGTCTCAATACCCTTCGGATTTCCCACTTCCTTAAATAACAGGAATAACCCGGATCCTTGAAATCAAATCCATGAGTACAGTGTTGCTCATATAAGAACTGATTTTCTCTTCAAAATCAGCATACTGGACCTGTCACTCAACTGAAACAGTCACCATAGCCTCCCTCTTGGGCTTTGTACAATGATTCTCCCCTGCGGAGTCAAACAACGTTTAGCCTCTCTCTCGGGCTTCGTACGAGACACATAAGAGACTCCCTCGTTGAGTCCATCATCCCTTTTGCCTCCATCTCGGGCTTTATACGAGATACAAAAAGGTTCTTATTGAGCCAAACTAATAATAGCCTCCATCTCGGGCTTCGTATGAGATACAAAAAACTCTCTTGTTGAGTCAAATAGCCTCCATCTCAGGCTTTATACGAGATACCAAAAGATTCCCTCGTTGAGTCAAAACCTTTTAGCCTCTCTCTCGGGCTTTGTACGAGACACATAATAGCCTTCTCTTAGGCTTTGTATAAGAAAACCATTGGTTGATCTAATCAACCTTTTAGCATCAAAGCTGTGCCTCGTTCATAGTACACAAACATCAACAACTCCCTTCATCTAATTGCTGTAAGCGGTAAGCCTCTGGATCATCTACATCCACGCCACTGTCCCTCTTTTAGCACGAGAAATTCCTAAGGAAAGATGGCATTTCTCTACACTGAGTTAAAGTCTTCTCCTTCAGGTTAAAATCCCCTATAAAGGAAATTATGGCATTGTCAGATTCACAAATCCCGGTTAAAGTAATTCTCCATTATAAACTTTTGTCATAGACAAACCCCTCTTTAGAGATGACAAATTCTCTCTGAAGTCAACACCCTTTTAGCTTCACATCTTGGGCTTTGAACAAGATACAAACCACCTTTTCGCTTCACGTCTTGGGCTTTGAACAAGACACCAAAAACAACCATTTCCTCCCATTGAATAGGAGGAACTACGAACGCTCTGATTTCCCTGTTTCGGTAAATGGGAATACGTAGGCATAAGATTGAAAGAAAAATCTTAGCGAGCACACTAAACAAAAACCCAAAATCCCATACTCTCATGTATCTATCAAAAGCATCAGTCCTGACATCCTAATCCTCGTTCCCCATAAGAAAATCCAAGAAAGAGAGAAAACCGTATTGGCGAAAATACAAATAACCAGTACAAAGGCCCCCCCCACATTGATAGCATTCGTAACCTAACAGACCGTTGTTTAAACTCAGTATGCAAAGCAGGGTTAATTGGAGACATCTATTTCCCTTCCTTCATCAGCTTTAATAGGATAAAAAATGAATCGACCTGTAGTAAACTCAACCGCTGAGAGCGACCAGCGCTTAAGAACCGCGTCCAAAATCGCTCGCTACACGGTCTAACTAACAAGAAACACTTTTCAAATCCATTGGTATGCCAGGTATGTGCATTTGATGAAGTTTGTCCGTTTTAATAGATTGATTGCTTGAGGACAAGCAAAGATTCAAGTGTGAGAGAGTTTGATAACACGAATTTATATCATATTTTTAATTCGATTTATGTCATTTTCTTATTCTGTTTTTCGTCTAATATCCGATTTTCTCGAGATTATTTAAGTGTTTTTGCAGGTAATCACATTTTACAAGTCAAAGTATGCTAAGTGTGGAAAAGAACCAAAACATGCAAGAAAAGAGCAGAAAAGAGAAGAAAAACTGAAGAATCCAAAAATTGCTGATATCACGATCGTCATGGATATGCCACGACCGTGGCAGCCTCAAAATGTATCACGACCGTCACACTTTATCACGATCGTCATGCACCCAATATTACACACTGAAGCAGAAACGTGTCTACGAATTTTCAGAGAACAGTTTTCACACGATCACATTATTTCCCCGAAGATTACTAGGTTCAAGTGATGTAACCGTCAATGTGAGTGGCTAAATTATCTCCAACCTCTACTTCAACTAAGCCAATAAATACAAGTCATTACGAAGAACAAAGGGTAGCCAAATTTCCCTTTCAAGTGTACTGTCTTGCTGCCAAATTGTTTCCAGAGCTTTAGTTTTGTTTCTTTTACTTTGCATTTCCATTTCCTTGTTAACCATTACCGAACAAAGTAATAGTTTCTCACACTGAGGGACTATTACAACTTAGTTTTAGTTTTTGTTTCATTACCTTCAACATTTGCAATTTATTTTATTCAAGCAAGAACCTACCGGCTTGTGGAGGGATTGCTGGTGCTGTTATTACTGATTTCCAGGTTTCCGTTATTTAATTCAAAGCATTGTTTATTTCTTTCTTAATTATGTCTGTGTTTATTTATTTCCTTGCCTTTGCGTTTAATTTCCTAATTATGTCGAGCTAAACCGATCTTATCGGTATGTAATGAAGTAACTAAAATGAATTAATTTTCTCTAAGCTAAAACCAATAATCAACCCTTCTTCTAGCTTCGATTTCTTAATTTAAAACCCAACTTTTATTATGAGAGTAAAAAAGTAACATAGGTTAAAGTCGAGACCACGGGAGTGTGAGGCTTTACCCGGATAGCTGAAATCGGGCATTAGTTTTAAAAACAGTGGAAGCGCTTTAAAGTTAATTAGGCTTAATTAGTTTTCAAAAAGTATTTTTAACCTCATACGGGCTAGCGAGAGCAGACGTATTGACTTAGAGGTATAGTCCGAAGCAATAACCACGGGAGTGTGAGCTGAAGGCTTTTAAACGGGTTTTTCCTACAGATGAATAGGGGGATAAATCTTTATATGCTTAGGTTTAATAAATTCCACGTAGGTTACCGAATTATATACCGATAACTTATTCATAACTAGTATTCCCAAATTTTAATTTCCCTTTAATTTCCCGTTTGAACTAAAAACCAAATTCTGATTAGCCTTAGATAAACATAGTAACGATAGATAACGGTGCGTTCGATTTCTAGTCTCTGTGGGATCGATAATCTTTTAAAACTACGCGATACGACTGTATACTTGCAGTTAGACCTATTTAGGCACACTAAATAGAGCGATCAAGATGTCACTTCTGGAGTGTCTGAGATCATGAGAGATTCAGGAGTGACAATCTCTAGAGGTTCAGAGGTTGTCTCCTCAGAGATAGACTCAATACTGAGGACTTGAGAATCAAAGATTAGGTTGATGGAACATTGTTCATTTTGCTGAATGATTGACGAGGTTATTGACGAGATGTAGGTAGGAATGACTTCAGTCGAGATAGGGTTACTGATTGATACGTTGGGTGAAGATTGGATAGTGGTAGTTGAAGGAGGAATTGAGAAAGATGGTGGTTTAAACTTCACTTGTGAAGTGGAAATAGAGGTAGTTTGTTGAGAAGATGAGGTAGAAATTGATTCAACTCTAAAGACAGATGGATCACAGATATGCTTACTTGTTTTCATTGAAGTATAGGTTAGAGTAGTAGTTTTGGAGATGTCTGATTTGTCATTTTTCTTTCTTTTCTGGGGCTCAGAAATAGTAGCTTGCTTTCTTTTCCTTCTGAAGTATTCTGCAAGAGTTAGTTCAGGGGAAGATTCACCAGCCTCTTTAGTTTGCTCTTCTTCTTCTTTGTTAAGTTCAATTTCTTCCTCCTTGACTTCAGATACATCATATCCTCGTGCTTTCAGTGCATCTATAGATGCAGCAATTTCTTCAATGAGGTCGCTTCTATAATAGGCAGGATAGCCTGGTACTGCGATCCTGCGTTTGAATAAGTCCTCAGAGATAGAAAAAGGTTTCACTCTTACTTTATTAATTATTCGCATATGCTTGAGTGTTGTGGCATTGACTGTCTTTCTAAGAGTTGCTGTTAGATCTTCCGTGTGTTGAACTTCTGTAATAAGAGTGTCCACTATACCACTTTCATAGAATATTTCTGAAAGCATTCTTCCAAAAGGAATATACTTGGGTATGTCACTTTTCGGTTCCCCTGTTGTTCTTGTCTTCTTCACCATATCTCTCAAATGATAAAATAAGATGGAGGGTAAGCACATCCTTTCCTTGGTGAACAAATAATATAACATATACTTCTGGTTTGCATTGAAATAATCTGCAGCACATGATGAGGGTCTTGGGTTGATACAACCAAGAATAATCTTGTGCCAGATTTTTAGATGTACATGCAGGTCCTTTCTCCTGTATTCTATTTTATTTGCTCGATGGTTGGTGAAGATAGTTGGGTTGATTACCTTTTTCACCAACAGGGATTGATTAACCCTTCCATAAACTCTTTTATTCTTTAGAAAATCCAGTTTGTAAAGTTAAGCAATTCATTTTTCTGTGATGACGATTTTTCTTCCCAAGACATAGGAGACGACATGGAGTTTATCACAGATAGCTTGTCTCCAAAAATCCTTGACGAGTGCTTCAAAAACTGGACCTTTAAGCCTATCAAAAAAGTTGCTCCAACCTTGAGCTTTCACATCATCGATCAGATTAAATCCATTTTCAGCAAGATTTTCGAAGTCTACATGTAGTTCCTTGAGTACAAGTAAATTCTGAAGAGTACAGGTGACTGAGGCTTCTCGTTGAGTTACATGATTCTTATCTATCTTAGAAGATTGTGTGGAAGATGGTGTGACTGTCACAGATGCTGTGGGCATTGTTGAAGTGGAAGACGACACAACTGATGATGATGATGACCCTTTGGAGGGATTCAACGATGCTTCTGTTTCTTCGAAGAATTTGACAGTTTCTTGTTGAATGTGATTCATTTGGATCGGAGAGGATGAGAGCAAGGATTGAGTTTGTAGAGAGAAAAATTTAGGGTTTTAGGGTTTCTGTTTGAGTGAAAGAGGGAATAGGAATGGTTTTTGAAAAATAAAAGAGATAGACACCGTACAGGGGATAAGTGAATAAATGTAATTAAGTTTTGAGTCAATCCCGAGAAAATTACTGTTCGTTTGATGTTGGATAAATATAGTGATTTAGATATAGTCTAATCACGTGTTAAAAATTATTTTTAAATGACGCATCAGAACTTGTCTTTGGAAGAGAGGTTTAACAGATCTGAGATACATCTCATGAAAGTGGTTCTGATGATTTTAAAAACATTTATTTCCTCTGACTAAACATATTGGTTCTGAAATAATCTCATTCTGAGCAATACACCATTTTTAGATGCTTTAAAATAATTTGAAATCTATCTTCAGCTAAGGGTTTTGTAAAGATATCAGCCCATTGATGGTCTGTATCAATAAATTTTAAGCATAAGGTTCCCTTTTGAACATAGTCTCTGATAAAATGGTGTTTTATTTCAATGTGTTTAGCCCTAGAATGTAAAGTTGAATTTTTACTTAAGCAAATAACAGCTGTATTATCACAGAAGATAGGAATGTTACTCTCATATATCTGATAGTCTTCCAGCTATTTTTTCATCCAGAGCATTTGTGTACTGCATTGAGATGCGGAGATGTATTCTGCTTCTGCTGTAGAGAGCGCAATTGTTGGTTGCCTCTTACTTGACCATAAGATTAGATTGTTTCTTAGGAACTGACAGTTTCCAGATGTACTCTTTCTTTCCAACCTGTCTCCAGCATAGTCTGCATCGCAGTAACCAAAAAGAGTGTACTCTGATGTTTTCTCATACATCAGGCCAAGGTTAGTTGTCCCTTTCAGAACCTCAGACTTCGTTTAACAACAGTTACATGAGATTCTCTTGGATTTGATTGGAACCTGGCACATAAATGTACAATAAATAATATATCAGGTCTGGAAGCAGTTAGATATAAGAGAGAGCCTATCATACCACGATAGAGCTTTGACAAACCTTAGCTTCTGATTTTTCCTTTCTCATGACACATGTTGGATGCATTGGTGTTTTAGCTATATTGCAATCCATCATGTCGAATTTCTTCAGAAGTTCTTTTGTGTACTTACTTTGATGAATGTAAGTTGCCTCTGGTTTCTGATCTATTTGAATTCCCAGAAAGAACTTTAACTCACCCATCAGACTCATTTCGAATTCTGCTTGCATTAACTTTGAAAAATCTTCACAAAGAGAGGGGTTAGCAGAACCAAAGATAATATCATCAACATAGATTTGAACAATAAGAATATCATTCTTATATGGTTTATAGAAGAGAGTTATATCAACCTTTCCTCTGGTAAAATTGTTTTCTAAGAGAAATTTTCTCAATCTATCATACCAAGCTCTGGGAGCTTGCTTTAAACCATAGAGTGACTTTTTGAGTTTAAAGACAAACTCTGATTTTTCTGAATTTTCAAAACCAGGAGGTTGCTTGACATAGATCTCTTCTGATATATAACCATTTAAGAATGCACTTTTAATATCCATTTGATATAGGGTGATGTTATGATTTACTAAAAAAGAAATTAATAACCGTATCGCTTCAAGTCTGGCGACTGGAGCAAAAGTTTCGTTGTAATCAATTCCCTCTTGTTGACTGTAACCTTGAGCAACAAGTCGTGCTTTGTTTCTGACAACTTCTCCCTTCTCATTTAGCTTGTTCCTGAATACCCACTTGGTTCCAATAACATGAACATTCTTAGGTCTTGAAACTAGATCCCAAACATCATTCTTTGAGAATTGATTCAGTTCTTATTCCATAGCCAGAACCCAGTCCTTGTCCATAAGCGCTTCTTCAACTGTACCTGGTTCGATTAACGATACCAGTCCCAAGAGTGTTTCTTCTGATGGTCTGAAGGCTGATCTGGTTCTGACTAGAGCGTCCTTGCTACCAAGAATTAGTTCCTCAGGATGAGGTATGAACATTCTTCTCTTCTTTTGATGTGGAGTATTCGGAGTTACATCAGTGGAGTTTGGTGTAGGATCCTGCTGGTCTTTGACTTCATCAGCCCTTTCTTTAGGTTCTGAGAAGCTAATTTCCAAACCTGCAAGTTTTTCAACTAGCTCTGACTTTTCAAACTTAGGCTTGTCATTGAATCTAACATGAATTGATTCTTCCACAATCCGAGATTTTGTTTTATAAACTCTGTAGCCTTTTGAGCGTTCAGAGTATCCTAATAGCAGGCACTTCTGTGCTTTGGAATCAAACTTGCCAAGATTCTCCTTAGTGTTTAACATAAAGCAAGTACATCCAAATGGATGAAAATAGGAGATGTTGGGGATTTTATTCTTCCATAATTCATAAGGAGTTTTATTCAAGATAGGTCTAACAGAGATTCTATCTTGAATGTAACATGCTGTGTTGATTGCTTCTGCCCAAAAATGCTTAGCCATGTCAGTTTCTTGGATCATGGTGCGAGCCATTTCTTGTAAAGTTCTGTTCTTTCTTTCTACAACTCCATTTTGTTGTGGAGTTCTAGGACAAGAAAAATCATGGGATATCCCGTGTGAATCAAAAAGGTTTTCAAAGTCTTTGTTTTCAAATTCTCCACCATGATCACTTCTGACTTTGATGATTTTGCAATTTTTCTCATTTTGTACTTGAGTACAGAAGGAAGCAAACACAGAATGTGACTCATCCTTGTGTTTTAAGAATTTCACCCATGTCCAATGGCTGTAATCATCAACGATGACTAGTCCGTAATTCTTACCATTGATCAAAGCAGTTTTCACTGGTCCAAAAAGATCAATGTGAAGAAGTTCTAACGGTCTGGAGGTGGAAACAATATTCTTTGCTTTAAAGGAGGTTTTTGAAAACTTGGCTTTCTGACATGCTTCACAAAGAGCATCTGAAGAGTACTTCAGATTTGGCAAGCCTCTGACAAGACCTAGCTTGTTCAGCTGAGAAATTCTTCTTAAACTAACATGACCAAGGCGTCTATGCCAGACCCATTTCTCTTCATTTACGGAAAGAAGGCATTTTACATTTTGATGTTTTAAATCTGATAACTTAATTTTGTAAGTATTGTTCTTCCTCTTTCCGTTAAATATGACAAATCCATCCTTTTGACTTACAGCTTTACAGGATGTTTGATTAAAAATGACATCATAACCATTGTCACTAAGTTGACTAATTGACAATAGATTATGCATTAGACGTTCAACTAACAGAACATTTTTAATATAGGGGAGCTTACCATTTCCAATAGTTCCGGAGCCAATGATTCTTCCTTTCTGATTTCCTCCGAAACCGATGACACCTCCGGGTTTAAGTTTTAGATCTTGGAACATATGCCTTTCTCCCGTCATGTGTCGCGAGCATCCAATGTCCAGGTACCATGATTGGTGTTTCAATGGTGCCATTAAGGATGTCTGCAACATAAACTATCTTATTCTTAGGTACCCATTTTGTGGGTCCTTTCTCATTAGTTTTTCCAGAGGTTCTGACACCTTTGGACTTCCTTCTATTAGGATAATAGTGTGGAACTCGTGCATAATGTTTGAGTTTAGAAGCTTTCTTTAGTGTCTGTGTTTGTGTAGTGATAGATTTTGAACCTTTTTGTTCAAAAATTTTCAAGGTAGTGTCAGAGGGCACAAAATGTTGGGACAGAGGTATTATCTTGATACTCTTGGTCTCATCATATGGTTGTGATGGTCCTGAATATCCCAGACCTCTGTTACCATTCCTGCTGACTCCATAGATCACTGAAGCCATTTTGCTTCTGTCAATGCTTTTAGCGAGAAAGCGTTGAAAAGCTTTATCATACTTGACTACTTCATTAGTATTGATCTTGTTATAGGTGAATTCTTCTTCTAACCTAGAGATTTTAGTTTTTAAGGTAGTATTTGAATTTTCAAGAGAAAGTAGTTTTTCATTTAATTCAAGGATGGTTTGTTTGATTTTAGTAAGATCTTCTGAAGGAACCACAAGAGTCTTTTTCAGAGTTTTGTGTTTTCTTCGAAGAGTTTGATATCTTTCCATAAGTTCATATAATCCTATTTCAAGTTCAGAGCGAGATAGGGAAGAAAGTACCTCTCTTTCGTCGTCGGAGTCTGAAGGTTTTTCTTCTGATAGAACGTCATTGGCTTTAGCCATAAAAGCTACATTAGCACGTTCTTCATCAGAATCGTCTTCGAATTCTGAATCATCCCAAGTTGCCATAAGACCCTTTTTAGCTTTCTTAGGTCTTTCATCTTTCTTAACCTTTAGATAGTCATTTTTGATATGTCTAGGTTCTTTACACTCAAAACACGTGACATCTCTTCCATAGGTTCTCCTTTGACCGTATGTAGGTTCAGATCTTCTTTTTGGTCCTTTGAACTTATTTCTTCTGTACTTCCATAGTTGACTAATTTTTCTTGATATGAGAGATATGTCATCTTCGTCTGATTCTTCTTCAGATTCTTCCATTTCCTCCTCTGCTTGATACGCCTTTTTCTTTTCAGATTTAGCTTTCAGAGCAATGGATTTGTTTTTCTTTGGGGTTCATCTTCTTGGAGCTCTATTTCATGACTTCTTAAAGAACTGATTAGTTCCTCAAGACTTATGCTATTTAGATCCTTTGTTAGTTTCAAGGCAGTTACCATTGGTCTCCATTTAGCAGGTAGACTTTTGATAATTTTCTTGACATGATCAGCGGTAGAATAGCCTTTGTCCAGAACACTGAGTCCTGCAATGAGCATTTGAAATCTTGAGAACATGGTTTCCACAGATTCATCATCTTCCATCTTGAAGACCTCATATTTTTGAACTAGTGCAAGAGCCTTCGTCTCCTTGACTTGAGCATTGCCTTCGTGAGTCATACGAAGAGAGTCAAAGATGGACTTTGCAGTTTCTTTGTTGGTAATTTTCTCATATTCTGTGTAGGAAATTGCATTTAACAGAATCGTTCTTGCTCTGTGATGGTTTTTGTAGGTTTTCTTCTGTGCATCTGTAAATGCACTTCTATCAATCTTTTTACCTGCAAAATCTACAGGGTGACTGTAGCCATCAACTACTAGATCCCATAGATCTAAGTCAAACGACAAAAAGTAACTTTCAATTCTATCTTTCCAATAGTCAAATTTTTCTCCATCAAAGATATGAGGTTTTGCACTATAAGAATCTCTTTTATTTACAATAACACTTGACTCAGCATTTGGTGTAGACATTGTTTTTCACACTTGGATCGGTACTGAACACTGTTAAGTGCTTGATAAAAATTCAATCTTTTTATCACCTCAGAACCAAAGCTCTGATGCCAATTGAAGGTGTGAAAAACGCAAGAAATGGGGGTTTGAATTGGTTTTTCAAAATAAACTTGTTTCTTAAAAATAAATTCTTTTTAGAAACCCTTTCATTTTAATGGTAGTTATCTGTGTTGAGAATCAAGTGATAAACACGTTATGTTTATACTAGTTCACTTGAGAAACCCTCAAGTTAGTCTAGTCCACTCGCCAAGGTGATTTTGCCTCTCTTAACGAGGTCTTAATCCACTATTCAGTCAAATCAGTACAATGCACGAGACAAACCGCTGGTGACTAACACAACCTCTAAAACTCACAAGTTTTAGACCTCTCAAGTAATACAACCTCACAGGTCTTACTCAAGGAACAACCTCTAAGACACGCGACTTAGACTTCTCAAGAAATCCCACCACAAGGTCTTTCTCAAGGAACACAAACCTAAGTTTGAACAAGTTACATTTACAGAAATGTGCTTCTATACAAGCTAAAAATGTAAACACGTTTTTGACCAGAATGACTAAAGAAAGATTTCAGAAGGAGATAGTATTGTTGTAGCGTTCGTGTGTATCTTTCTTTAAGTCTTTTGCTTCCTTTTATAGCCGTGTGAAAAGAGCCGTTGAAGTGTAATCATTATATCTAAGTAGGCTGGCGACTAGAAGCGTGAGGACAGATAAAATCTTTTGCGTGCTGCGCTTTCTATCTTTGATTGTACCGTTGCACTGTTACCAAGATATCTTCGCTAGAATTGAGGTACAATTGTACTATGTAGCTTTGTCTTCTTGGCTTCTCGACTTCAGAGGCTTTTCATGAGCATGAGTAAGAAGGGAAAACTTAGCTAGGTTCTTGAGTTTCTCAAGTCTTCGGATCTTCAGAGCAGCGTCTTTAGAGTCTTCTGCACTTGGTCTTCAGAACCTTGTTTGCTTAGTGCGTTATATTTATATCTTCAGAGGCTTCTGATAGTATCTAATTGAAGCATAAGTAGAGACTTTGATTAGGTCTTCAAAACCTTGATTAGAGAGCGTAAGTCTTTAGCATCTAGACTTCATTATATTAGAACCTATGTCTTCAGATCTTCAGAACTCGTTCTCCTTTTCTTTTGTATCAGCATCTGGACTTTGTATTCTCTCGTATTGAGTTCTGCTTCTTAGGCAAAGTATTTTCCTTTAAGTATTGAGTTCGTGCCGTTTTACGGAAGCATAACCTGTTTGTTAAGTTCTCACAAATAACAACCATTAGCTGTACAAAATTCTTCATACAAAAATACAATTTGATATCATCAAAACTTAGAGATAAAGTTGCAGAACCAAATCTTGTTCTCACAATGTGTTCATGAAGTTTAGAGACATGCAAGAGGCAATTAGGGGTCATGGTTTATGGTTGAGAAGGATCACAAACATAAGTGAATCATGTCTTGATGGATGTTTAAGATCATACAAGCATTGGTGAAAACAAATCATCAAAGATGTGCAAAGGAAGGAACTCAAGTCCACAAGCCAATTCAAGTTTGAATAAGTGCATACAAGTCATGTAAAGATGAACTATGAATAACCTATAACATGAGAAAAAAGGCCTATAATGTTCACACAACATGTATCAAGAGGTCTCAACAATTGTCAAAAAGGATTGCATACCACACATCCAAAACCCTAGCACAAGCCTTCTAACAAACACACATGCATTAATGCAATCAAAATGAATCAAAAGTAATGTTAGAAGCTCAAGAAAATTGGGAGATGCAAGTCATTTGAAGTGCAAACAGTGTGCAAACATGTCTCAAAAGGATGGATCAAAATTCATCACCAAACATGTTCAAAGATGCTTCACAATCTCATACAAGTCACACAACAATGATGCCTAAAGATAGCATTCAAAAGTCAATAAGAAATGACCTAAAAAATATATGAAAAATGTATAAGATGTCTTACTATATCATAGAATCATGTATTAATTATTATGTGAAAATTCAGTTCAAAACTATGTAAAACAATTCCAAAATGAAACAAGTATCATGAATAGATGTTCATACAAATGAAAATAAAAGAAAATTCATGGAAAAATATTAAAATATGCCAAAATCAGAAATAAAAATATGTAAAAATTATTTAAATGCATTATTATGCTTCATGAATTTTTTCAGGATTTTATCATGCTTGGAAGTATTTTTAAAAATCAAAAAGCAAACATTTATGAAAAGAAAAATAAAAAAACAAAAAAATTGCCAGGGGGTGCAACAAAAGCAAATGGCCAGTTCAAATCATTGGGCTCAGAAAAAGGAGAGGTGCGCATATCAAAATTAGCCCAGTCCAATATCACACGCTCAGATAGGGTGCATGTTATGGATGTTAGTCAATACATTGACTCATCCTGAGCCATTGGATGGAGTCAGCACAAGATGATCAAGAAAGTATATCAATCAAGAGATTCACCACGCGTGCACATGATACAGTAACATGGAACCATCACACATGATCAATTATTTCAAAAATAATTCAAAAATGAGAGCACGTGCAAGGGAGCACGTCTCATTAATGCGCTGGCATGCTTATGATCGTTGAATCAAAACAATCCAATGGTCACGTTATAAACTGGGAAGTGAGCTAGGGTTCTTAAGGCTGATGAACACCACTGGCCGGAGAAGACTCTGGTCATCTTCTCCGGCCACTCTCTACAGTGCTAAAAGTTGCAGGCCACCAGAAATGAACAAGGTTTATACCAAAATGATCCTCAGGTTACGTAGATCATGAATCTAAGTTCCAAATCCACAAAAAGTTCATATACGGACCAAATCGAAGGGAAACATTTTGCCCTAGAAATTTCAACTAAGCATCTAAAGTTCCTATCAACTAGCCAGATGTTTACATGGCTCCTATTGAGCTCCAATCATGCAAAAACAAGTGAAATCAGAGCAAAAAGAGAGCAAAAAGTTTGAACTGAGACCTGTACTTTTGATGCTTCCTTTGCTACAAGAGAACACTGTGACGCCCCCAATCTATACCCCCAATTAACACGCAATTAAAGCGGTAAAAAGAAAATTCGAAAATTGATCAGAGTATATTTGAAACATCATGGCATAGAAAGGGAGAATCACATCAAAGAAGCCAAACATACACATAACATGCAACACCTGGCCATAATGATATGCAACTGTGGGGTAGCAATCATACAGAGGAAACTTTGTTCCTTACACCCACTTTTCAGAAATTAGAATTAAAGCGGAAAATCTAAAATCTGATTAACATATATACATATACACATATAAATAGTTTGTCATACATCAGGTAGCATATGTACAACCAAAATATATCATCAGATATACAAAATAATAGCACGCGGCCACCCTAACTACCCGGAGTCACATATCAGAGCCGACCGACCAAAATAATGAAGACGAAACGCTTCACAAAAAGGAATACCTCCAGCAGCTCTAATCTGCAACGCCTCATAGAGCGTTATAAAACAGCAGAAGGGTGAGAAAAACAACCATAATATAATTGCATAAAATTATATATTAACACAAAAATGCACAAATAACATATTCTCACCACCAAAGCACACAGATAAATTATAACATCACACAGTACAATTCACATGTATCAATTACCACTGCACATCAATCATTCACAATACAATCACACATATTCCATTTCATTAATCACATTCACAATTCCATGCACAAATGACTCATGATGAATGCAAATGCACAGAGACCGACACCACGACTCTATGCACATGCCATGCGGTACCGACTTCCTTTGTCACGTCATGTCACGTCATTAGTCCACTTAAGAACTATTGGAACCATCGCTCGTTACTGAGAATCTCAAGTAACTCCCCGTCGGGCCTACGATGTTCACCCCGTCGCTTTAGGTCCTCAGGCATCGCCTCATATTTTCGAGGCACACGACGTTAAGGATTGCTTTAAGTCTCCAAAGCAGCCCACAATCATCTATACCCATCGCTTTAAGTCCTCAAGCATCGCCTCATATTTTCGAGGCACACGATGTTATAGCATATTCCCTTCGGGAATCAAACCGTCACTCAGGACGTTCAACAATGCACATCATGATGCTTGGCATACAATGACTCAAGACATTCTCATTGCATACATACACACATTCACAATTATGCATATATCATCAAATACCACACTTAGCA
This sequence comes from Lathyrus tuberosus, assembly GCA_022829125.1. Lineage (NCBI taxonomy): Eukaryota > Viridiplantae > Streptophyta > Magnoliopsida > Fabales > Fabaceae > Lathyrus > Lathyrus tuberosus. Next base: position 9,449,275 of record JALAZF010000103.1, read on the forward strand.
TTTTCTTGCCTTACGGCCACAAATCATCATCACAACAGTACATAAGTCATACCACATTCGAAGCAACACCATAAAGCATAACACAAGTCAAATACGCACCATTAAAACGACAAAAGTCGACCATTGACACTATTCATATTTACCGACAAAATAAAATCGGCTAACAAATTCTAAACCATCATAATAAGAAAGTACAGCTCAATGGCTTTCCAATGCATCAAACCACGCCTCAAACCGAATCACAGATCAAAAGTTATGCAGAAAACAAAATTACACGAACAACACTGTTCGCTGGGCGAACCTCCCTCGCGAGTATTCGCTAGCTCCTTCGCTAGGCGAACATCCCTCGCGAGCATTCGCTAGCTCCTTCGCTAGGCGAATGTTCCAGCGAACCAACTATTAGCTAAAAACAGACACAAAGTTCGTTAGGCGAGCACTTGGCGAACCAAGTCAGAACCAAACAGAGCCAAAAACACCCAAAGTTCGCTAGGCGAACACTCTAGCGAACCTTCGCTCATGCCTTCGCTAGGCGAATACCCGTAGCGAACCTTCGCTGATTGGTTCGCTAGGCGAACCTGCGAAAACTCAGAATCCTTCAGCGCTGTTGAAAACCCAAAAATGATATTTTCCAACCCAAACCATTTCCAAATCAACATATTTCAATCAGAACCTATTCTAATCATGTCAACAAGCAAACTACCACCTTTACATCGATTTCCAACCGTTAAACCATCGATTCTACTCATTTTATCGTTTTCGACCTAAAAGTGAAAAACATGGAAAGCAAGAGAATCATCCAAACCCATTCATACATAATCATATACAAGCATAGTATAATCGAGTTTCGCACCCTTACCCGATTAAATCGACTCTAGAACTTGATCTTGATGATTTTTCCACACTATCCCAATTTTTCTCTCCTTCTCTTTTCTTCTCTTTTTCCTTCTTTCTTCTTTCTTTCTCTCTATTTTTCTTTCTTTCCCTTTTCTATTTTCTATTTTCTTTTCTTACTAACTTAATGAAAAACATTATAAAATGACCAAAATACCCCCACACTCAAATTTCTCGCAAACGATCCCAAAACGCGATAAAATATAATCACGACTAAAAATAACACATTTTCACACAAAAGTTGAAATTACAATAAAATAATAATAAAATAATAAAAAACGACTCAATAAAATAAAACTGGCAAAAACTGGGGCGTTACAACTCTCCCCCACTTAGAAATTTTCGTCCTCGAAAATCTTACCTGATACAAACAACTCCGGATACGGCTCCCGCATCCTACTCTCCAATTCCCACGTCAAATTACCCTCAGCAGCGCCTCCCCACGCCACTTTCACAAATGCAATCTCTTTGCCCCTCAACCGCTTCACCTCGCGATCCAAAATACCAACCGGTAATGCCTCGACCGTAAGGTTATCCCTTACCTCAACCTCGTCCATCGGAATCACATGTGAAGGGTCCGAAACATACTTCCGAAGCTGTGAAACATGAAAAACATCATGCAAATTCGACAGATTCGGCGGTAACGCCACACGATACGCTACAGCACCAACTCTCGCAGATATCTAGTAAGGACCAATAAATCGAGAAGTAAGCTTCTTAGATTTCAAAGCACGACCAACACCCGTTACCGGCGTAACTCTCAGAAATACGTGATCACCCTCTTGAAACTCAAGATTCTTACGTCTCCGATCATGATAACTCTTTTGTCTACTCTGAGAAGCCTTCATTTTCTCACGAATAAACTTTACCTTTTCCGTCGTCTGTTGCACCAATTCCGGTCCAACCACAGAACTCTCACCAGTTTCGTGCCAACACAACGGCGTTCGACATCTTCGCCCATATAAAGCCTCAAAAGGTGCCATTCCGATACTAGAATGGAAACTGTTATTATACGCGAACTTAATCAAATCAAGATAACTGTCCCACACACCACCTTGTTCCAAAACACACGACCTCAACAAATCCTCCAACGACTGAATAGTTCTTTCGGTCTGACCATCTGTCTGTGGATGATAAGCCGAACTCAACCTCAATTTTGAACCCAAAGCCTTCTGTAAACTTTCCCAAAATCTCAATGTAAACGTTGGATCTCGATCCGAAACAATACTTAAAGGAACCCCATGCAATTTCACCACCACACTGATATAGATCTCAGCTAACCGTTCCAAAGAAAAACTGATGTCAATCGGAATAAAATGCGCCGATTTAGTCAGCCTGTCCACAATCACCCAAATAGCATTATGCCCACGCTGAGTGTTCGGTAATCCCGTCACAAAATCCATCGAAATGCTATCCCATTTCCACTCAGGAATATCCAACGGTTGCAACAAACCACTAGGCCTCAAATGTTCCACTTTCGATTTCTGACAAGTCAAACATGCATACACAAACTGAGCCACATCTCTTTTCAAACCAGACCACCAGAAAATCTTCTTCAAATCTTGGTACATCTTATTCGCACCCGGATGTATACTTAAATTACTCCGGTGTCCTTCCTCCAAAATCATTCTTTTCAACTCCGCATCATCAGGTATACAAATACGACCACGGAATCTCAAAACACCAAAATTATCAACCTTGAAATCCACATTCTCATTCCTCATCAAATCAACGAATTTCAAATCCAGCTTTTGTTTCTCACTAACCGACAACAAAAATTCATTAGCAACCTTCAACATTCCAAGCCTTACACTAACCGAAGTTACTTCACATACCAAACTCAAATCTCTAAACGATTCCAAAAGTTCCAACTCTTTCACCATCAATGCGGACATATGCAAGGATTTCCGGCTCAATGCATCGGCTACCACATTAGCTTTACCAGGATGGTAATTCAAGCCAAAGTCGTAGTCTTTCAAGAATTCCAACCATCTCCGCTGCCTCATGTTCAACTCTTTCTGATCAAATAAATATTTCAAGCTTTTATGATCACTAAAGACCTCGAACCTTGCACCATAGAGATAGTGCCTCCAAATCTTCAACACAAAAACTACAGCCGCTAACTCAAGATCATGAGTAGGATAGTTTTTCTCATGAACTCTTAACTGCCTTGAAGCATAAGCTACAACTTTACCTTCCTGCATCAGAACACCACCCAAACTAATTAAAGAAGCATCGCAATACACAACAAATGGTTCATTAGGATTAGGTAAAATAAGAATCGGAGTTGTCGTCAATCTTTCCTTCAGCTCACAAAAACTTTCTTCACATTGAATATCCCAAATGAATGCTTTGCCCTTACAAGTCAACTGCGTCAAAGGAAGAGCTAGCTTAGAAAAACCTTCAATGAACCTCTGGTAATAACCAGGCAAACCCAAAAAGCTTCAAATTTCAGTAACGGATCTAGGAGCCTCCCATTGTAGAACTGCTTCTACTTTAGATGGATCCACATCAATACCATTACCTGAAATTACGTGCCCAAGAAAACTCACCTCCGACAACCAAAATTCACACTTGGACAATTTGGCAAAAAGCTTCCTTTCCTTCAAAACCTGCAAAACAATACGCAAATGCTCTGCATGTTCTTCCCGAGACTTAGAATAAATTAAAATATCATCAATAAACACCACCATAAAACGATCCAAATGCTCGTGGAAAATCCGATTCATGTATTCCATAAACACACCAGGCGCATTAGAAACCCCGAACGGCATCACCGAATATTCATAATGACCGTAACGTGTTCTAAAGGCCGTCTTCTGAATATCCTCTTCTTTCACTCTTATCTGATGGTACCCCCGATCTCAAATCGATCTTACTAAATACACAAGCACCAACCAACTGATCCATCAGATCATCAATCCTTGGAAGCGGATATTTATTCTTAATCGTCACTTTGTTCAACTGGCGATAATCAATACATAATCGCATACTCCCATCTTTCTTTTTCACCAACAAAACTGGAGCACCCCAATGAGAAACACTTGGCCTCACGAACCTCTTTTCCAACAACTCATTCAACTGCTTTTTCAACTCCACCAATTCAGATGCCGACATTCTATAAGGTGCCATAGAAACAGGTCTAGTACTAGGAACTAGATCAATAGAAAATTCAACTTCTCTCTCTGGCGGCACATCTGAAATATCATCAGGAAACACCTCAGGAAATTCGCACACAACAGGAAACACATCAAGAGAAACTTGACTATCCACAGTCAATGAAGCAAACAACCCAAACAACTGAGCTTCATCCGCTAAAAGTCTCTTCAACTCTTTGGTAGATAAGAAACTCGAGTCTTCATCTTCCACAAGAGAAGGAAACCTTACAAGCTTATGTTAACAATCAATGTGCACCCGATTGAATTGCAACCAATTCATTCCCAACACCACATCTAAACCTTCCAACGGTAAACACACCAAATCCATCACAAAGTCTTTACCATAAATGGCTAAAGGACAACTCAAACACACCAAAGAAGTAGTTACTGACCCCATCGCTGGAGTATCAATAACCATCTCACCATCCATCTAAGACAACCCAAGATTCAAACGTTCTGCGCACTCAGACGAAATAAACGAATGAGTCGCTCCAGTATCAATAATAGCGATTAAAGGCGTGTTATTAATAAAGCAAGTACCTCTTATCAGACGATCAGCACTTGAAGTCTGAGTTCCCGCCAATGAAAACACTTTCCCACTAGTTGGAGCTTTCTTCTGATTCGGACACTTCGAACTAATGTGACCAGGTTCCCCACAATTGTAACACTTCACCACATTCTTCCTTTTACAATCAGCTAAAACATGTCCGATACCACCACAATTAGAACACTTATCCAACTTCTTCCTACATTCATGCTGGCGATGACCCAATTCACCACATCCAAAACACCTAATAGGATTAGACATACCTCCTCCACCTGACCTTCGATCAAAAGTTCCCCTTTATTTACCTTTATCAGCCGGTGACACATACGGACCACCACGGAACTGTTGTTTCCCTTTCCTGTCACTTACACTTTTATAGTGTGCAGAACGAGCCTTACTATCTTCATCATAAATCCTACAGCATTCCACCAAATCAGCAAACCTTCGAATCCTCTGATAACCAATAGCCTGCTTTATCTCAGGACGCAAACCACTTTCATACTTCACACACTTTGAAAATTCAGCAGTCGCTTCCACATAATGAGGATAAAACTGCACAAGTTCCACAAACTTAGCAGTATAGTCAATAACCGACATATTACCTTGTTTTAGCTCTAGAAACTCAATCTCCTTCTTTCCTCGGACATCCTCGGGAAAATACTTCCATAGAAACTCTCGGCTAAACACCTCCCAAGTGATCTCTTCTTCCTCCTCATCAGCTTCCAACACCTGACGAGTACTGACCCACCAGTCATCAGCCTCTTCGTGTAGCATATGAGTGCCCAGCCTCACCTTAACATCATCGTCATCACAATCCATTACCCTAAAAATCCTCTTAATCTCTTTCAACCACAACTGCGCACCATCCGGATCATGCTTCCCTTTAAAGACCGCCGGCTTATTCTTTCTAAACTCATCATTTCCGGCAGCATTCAGTGCACCCTGCACAGCTCGTGCCATCGCTTCCATCGCAGCAGCCAAAGCAGCATCATTACGACCAGCCATATTCTGTTCATCCAAAACAGAAACTATGGTTAAACAATAACTCTCTCAACACAACTCGCCCAATATGCCAGACACAACAGACACAAACTACACAACTGACACGGACTGGCTCTGATACCACTTAATGTGACGCCCCCAATCTATACCCCCAATTAACACGCAATTAAAGCGGTAAAAAGAAAATTCGAAAATTGATCAGAGTATATTTGAAACATCATGGCATAGAAAAGGAGAATCACATCAAAGAAGCCAAACATACACATAACATGCAACACCTGCCCATAATGATATGCAACTGTGGGGTAGCAATCATACAGAGGAAACTTTGTTCCTTACACCCACTTTTCAGAAATTAGAATTAAAGCGGAAAATCTAAAATCTGATTAACATATATACATATACACATATAAACAGTTTGTCATACATCAGGTAGCATATGTACAACCAAAATATATCATCAGATATACAAAATAATAGCACGCGGCCACCCTAACTACTCGGAGTCACATATCAGAGCCGACCGACCAAAATAATGAAGACGCAACGCTTCACAAAAAGGAATACCTCCAGCAGCTCTAATCTGCAACACCTCATAGAGCGTTATAAAACAGCAGAAGGGTGAGAAAAACAACAATAATATAATTGCATAAAATTATATATTAACACAAAAATGCACAAATAACATATTCTCACCACCAAAGCACACAGATAAATTATAACAACACACAGTACAATTCGCACGTATCAATTACCACTGCACATCAATCATTCACAATACAATCACACATATTCCATTTCATTAATCACATTCACAATTCCATGCACAAATGACTCATGATGAATGCAAATTCACAGAGACCGACACCACGACTCTATGCACATGCCATGCGGTACCGACTTCCTTTGTCACGTCATGTCACGTCATTAGTCCACTCAGGAACTATTGGAACCATCGCTCGTTACTGAGAATCTCAAGTAACTCCCCGTCGGGCCTACGATGTTCACCCGTCGCTTTAGGTCCTCAGGCATCGCCTTATATTTTCGAGGCACACGACGTTAAGGATTGCTTTAAGTCTCCAAAGGAGCCCACAATCCTCTATACCCATCGCTTTAAGTCCTCAGGCATCGCCTCATATTTTTGAGGCACATGATGTTATAGCATATTCCCTTCGGGAATCAAACCGTCACTCAGGACGTTCAACAATGCACATCATGATGCTTGGCATATAATGACTCATGACATTCTCATTGCATACATACACACATTCACAATTATGCATATATCATCAAATACCACACTTAGCATTTTCTTGCCTTACGGCCACAAATCATCATCACAACAACACATAAGTCATACCACATTCGAAGCAACACCATAAAGCATAACACAAGTCAAATACGCACCATTAAAACGACAAAAGTCGACCATTGACACTATTCACATTTACCGACAAAATAAAATCGGCTAACAAATTCTAAACCATCATAATAAGAAAGTACAGCTCAATGGCTTTCCAATGCATCAAACCACGCCTCAAACCGAATCACAGATCAAAAGTTATGAAGAAAACAAAATTACACGAACAACACTGTTCGCTGGGCGAACCTCCCTCGTGAGCATTCGCTAGCTCCTTCGCTAGGCGAACATCCCTCGCGAGCATTCGCTAGCTCCTTCGCTAGGCTAATGTTCCAGCGAACCAACTGTTAGCTAAAAATAGACACAAAGTTCGCTAGGCGAGCACTTGGCGAACCAAGTCAGAACCAAACAGAGCCAAAAACACCCAAAGTTCGCTAGGCGAACACTCTAGCGAACCTTCGCTCATGCCTTCGCTAGGCGAATACCCGTAGCGAACCTTCGCTGATTGGTTCGCTAGGCGAACCTGCGAAAACTCAGAATCCTTCAGCGCTGTTGAAAACCCAAAAATGATATTTTCCAACCCAAAACATTTCCAAATCAACATATTTCAATCAGAACCTATTCTAATCATGTCAACAAGCAAACTACCACCTTTACATCGATTTCCAACCGTTAAACCATCGATTCTACTCATTTTATCATTTTCGACCTAAAAGTGAAAAACATGGAAAGCAAGAGAATCATCCAAACCCATTCATACATAATCATATACAAGCATAGTATAATCGAGTTTCGCACCCTTACCCAATTAAATCGACTCTAGAACTTGATCTTGATGATTTTTCCACACTATCCCAATTTTTCTCTCTTCTCCTCTTTTCTTCTCTTTTTCCTTCTTTCTTCTTTCTTTCTCTCTATTTTTCTTTCTTTCCCTTTTCTATTTTCTATTTTCTTTTCTTACTAACTTAATGAAAAACATTATAAAATGACCAAAATACCCCCACACTCAAATTTCTCGCAAACGATCCCAAAACGCGATAAAATATATTCACGACTAAAAATAACACATTTTCACACTAAAGTTGAAATTACAATAAAATAATAATAAAATAATCAAAAACGACTCAATAAAATAAAACTGGCAAAAACTGGGGCGTTACAAACACCAGAGAGGAGATTCCTTAAGCTTTGATGATGAGCACTGGCCAAATAAAGGCTGAATAGACTTCCAATTTCTTGCAAAATTAACTGAAGAGAATGAAGATTGAAGAAGATGCAGTGACTTCCAATATTTCAAGATCAATGAACTCTTGAATTTTGAAGTAGAATGGAGAAGTTGCAGAGAGAACAAGCTCGAGGAAGAGAGGTTTCAGAGAGAGAGAAAAGTGTGAGGATTGGTGAAATGAAGAAATGAGCAAAGTTAGTTGCAATTTCAGTTAGAAGTTCTATTTATATCCTTGGTTAAATCCTAACTACTGTAGTTGATGGTTAAAACTCTAGTTAATTGAGTGAGTTGAAATATGAATGGAAAGAGAGTGAGTGAAAATGGTGAACTCGGGTTATGGTTGTTTGCTATGGTGAGGAGAGCAACATGAAATGTTATGGTGGTGCTTATGATGAGTGGTGATGATGATGTACTGAATTGGCAAGGTACAATGCAGCTTGTCTTACAAGTTTCCCTTTCTTCCCCTTATTTGAAGACTTTGGGCAATGATGGTACATGAGCAGCATAGTATACAAGAGGTTTGTTTGGTTTATTAAGGCAATGTTTGATGACATGGGATGAAGCATGCGCATGAAGACATAATCACAACAATACACCTGATTTTGTATTGCATTTGGTTGCTTGGCATGGAAGAAAATCAGATGGTATGTTGTTGACTTTAACAGGAAATATCTCATTGATCATGGGATGAAAATGACTGATCTTGGGGTCTTTGGAAAGAGGTAATGGAGGAGAACAACATTGATGTTCAAAGCAACCGCAATTGAATCCCTTAAAATGCTTAAAAATGTCCATGAAGGTGTGTAGTCATGACTGAGTTAGCCTGCCTGCTTGCCTTGGTTCGTGCCTGGCTCATGGCCTATGAAATGATCAGCTTGAGTTCATCACTTTTAGCCCACTATAACCCTTCAAATGGTTCGTCAAATGAAAAAACCTTCAACATCAAAGTAGAAGAGGAGATCAAGAGGAACAAAAACCATGTTGAACACTTTTTGATTTGGAGCCTCCATCAATGAGATATTCGCCCTTGAACTTGGATACGTCATGCATGCAAGGTGTTTGTGAATATTACTCCAAGCTAGCGCGCGCGTGACCTGAGTGTTTGGCCTAAATTGCCTTGATTTCTCTCAACTTGAATTGATCATATCTCCCTTGATTTTGATCCAATGGAGATGTTCTTGTTATTGTTTCGAATCTTAGAATGTGAACTTTAATTAGGCCTCTTGAAATTTTCAATTTGGAGCTTGCATCATAGAGAAAGAGAGCTCCAAAGATGGCCCTTCACCTTGCCAAAACTTACTAAATTTAGAAACCCTAGTTTCTATTTTTAGCAACTTTTCATATCTTTTGATTTCTTGATCAAATCTTCACCAATGAACATATTTGAGATGAGGAACAAAATTTTGACCTAAAAAAGTCAGGAGTTGACTTTTTCGTCTGCATAGTTGACTTTTCCCCAATCTGATTAATTCTCAACCAATTGATCAATTGAAGATCTTCTGGAATGAACCAATGGCCAATATTTCATCCTTGGACAATTGAAACCATATGGAAAACCTTGAAATCAAGCCTTGGCTCAAAAACACACTTGCACTGACTTTTCACCAAAACCCTAATTTTGCACTGGTTAGGAGAATGTGATTCACTTGAGATTGCTCATATACCTTGATCCCATGCTATGAACCAAATGATATGCAAAGATGATTATGTAAAAAATGAAATGAAACATAAGCCAGTTAGAGTTACAACATGAGGGCAAATTTTGAGGTGTTACACTAACTCCCAAATCGCTACTTGCACCTTTTTGTTAGGAAGTCCATGCATCTCTTTGATTTGTTGAGGTAGCTTGGACATTTGTTGCGTTAGCAACTCAACCTGTTGAGAGAGCAATTTGTTTTGGGCAAGTATTGCATCATTCGTTCCCAACTCTAGCACTCCAGCTTTCTTTTGAGAAGAGCCACGATTATGGTTCCCCTGATGGTCGTTTAGAGCCATCTTGTCAATGATGGAAATGGCTTCATCTGCACTTTTTCTCATTAAGGATCCACCCGCGGTGGCATCCAACAGTGTTTTATGCACTAACTGAAGACCATTTCTAAAAATGTGGACTTGAGTAAGGTCATCGAAACCATGCCCTTTACACATTGTCAACATGGATTTGAATCTCTCCCAAGCTTCGTTGAGAGATTCATTTCCACCTTGAGTGAAAACGGAAATTGTTGTTTTAGCCTCCATGAAATGATTGTGTGGAAAAAATCGTTCCAAAAACTTTTCCTCTAGCACGTTCCAGTCATTCCTTATTGCCATAGATTGGTCAAGATACCATTCCTTGGCCTTCCCAATGAGGGAATGCGGGAATAGTCTCTTAAACAGTGATTCTTCTTCAGCTTCGGGTGCACCAGTTGCTCCCGCAATCTCATATAACTTAGCCAGGTGTGTAAAAGGATCCTCGTGATCCATACCAGTGAAAGGATTCTGATATAGAAGCGAGAGGATACCAGTTTTCATTTCGGAATGCCGACCATTCTGAGCATTGCGTGCAAATTATGTTGTATATCTCAGACTATTAGTACAAGGTCTAGAAGCAGGTGGTGGTGGTGGTGGTGGTTCATCCATAGTTGGTGGTAACTGTGGTATTTGCGTCGAAGTTGAACTTTCGTCTCGCTCTCGTCTTTCTTTGCCAAGTTGCCTCCTCCGCCTTGTTCTGCTATTTAACTTACGCGCAGTTCTTTCGATTTCAGGATAAAAAAGAAGTTGGACTGCGGGTAACTTCCCTCGCATAAAACGGAGTCTGCACACTAAATCAAATAAATCAACAAGCACAAGAAAAAGTTAACAAGTTTAAAACTCAATAACTATTGCAATGTTCACAATATAACAACAATCCCTGACAACGGTGCCATTTTGTTGAAGAGTATTTCGGGGGGTGTTTTTATCGTATCCACAGAGATTGTGTATATTGCCGCCGTTCACTAGTCAAAAGCGTTTCAAACTTTATAGTAACAAATGGTTGGTTTTTCGTTTCGTAACATTTGCATAAAATTTAGAATTCAACAGTAAAAAGATTTGTTTTAAGGTTTTGGTAAAAACATGTTAAGATTAGTGTTCGATAATCCGTTTCGTACGTATCAACTCGATAAAGCGTGTGAACTTGTTAACAATAAATATAACCACATATCCTCTCAACAAGTTTCTCTCGAACACTTGTTGTGGGATTTATCATATTGATCCTTTGTTGATCTCTCACACAAACTACCAATATGATAACATTCAAGTTCAATATTTATGAACATCAACATTCAAAACTATCTCTAGCCTTATGAATATTGAAGGATTGAAACTTGTGTCAAGTTTTAAAACATTTCTCTCGAACATGGATTAAAACGAAATATAAACCATATAAACAAAGTTTTTCCTCTATATTCATTATCAACAAAGTTCACAAACTTACAACCAAGATCAATACATACAAAAGAGAGGATTATCGACCTCTAATCTTGACACAAAAGTGCTTAGCTACCCATAGACATGGTAGCTTGCTTGACAAGTAAGTAGCAAAGCTTTTTGAGCATCAATCTTCAAAGATTCAAGGATTGAAGCATAAAAGCTTTGATCACTATGAAAAATAGTAACAATGGAGTTTTTCTCCTAAAACAAACTTCTAGGTTACAAGAGAGTACAATGAAAAGTGATGATATCTCTAAAAAATCTACCAAATGTACTTAAGTACAAGTTCAGCCTAGAAAGCAGCGCCGAGCGGTCCTTTTCAGCACCGGGTGGTGGCCAAAAGTGAGGCCACGTGACAACTACAATGTCAGCTGGACCTCACAAAATATCTTCCAGCGCCGAGCGATGAAATCACAGTGCCGGGCGATCAGTCCTAGGCTTGGCGAAGCTTGAAGAGGCGCAGCAGGGAACGCTTTTGGAATTTGAGACAAATTGATGTATCCTACGCCTTAGCAGCGCTGGGCGATGCAAGGGCCTTCTTGCGCCTTAGCAGCGCTGGGCGGTTCAAGAGGCCTAAAATGCGACACGCGAGCTTTCTGTTCTGAGCGTTTCCTTGCGAATCGAGCTGCAATCTTTTCACCTAAAATGCTACAAAAATACACAAACACATCAAAATACCTAATACTTATAAAAATACAAGAATCGCTTAATTAATAAGTCGTTTCCCGATTAAAGCGATTAACAGAGCTTAAATGAATCAAAATCAATTATGAAAATAAACATTTATTGACACCTAACAACTATCAAGTACTTGTTCTAGTTTGACCGTATGACGAATGGTCCCAGGATGTCCAGGCCCCACCATGCGAAGGGCCACAGGGAGGACATAACTATGAGCTCGTTAGGCGGAGCCAAGTGCATGTCTTCTTGTCGTTGGCATTTATCGCACGTCTTCACGTGTTTTTTTGCATCATGTTGCATGGTTGGCCAGTAGTACCCCACTCGAAGAGCCTTCCTGGCGAAGGATCTCCCCCCGAGGTGTTGGGCGTTAATTCCTTCGTGGATCTCACATAAGACGTGGGCGACCATCTCTTCTTTGACGCACTTGAGTAAAGGGATGGAGAATCCTCGCCTGTAGAGCTTGTTTTCGACTAGGACGTAGGAGCAGGCTTTGCGCCTGACTATGCTGGTCTCTTTGAGGTCGGATGGGAGTTCATCCTTAGCGAGGTAATTATAAATGGGGGTCAACCAGCAGTTGCTGTTGCCGATGACTTGCAAGTCGAGGATCGCGGAGGTTTTCTCGATGCTGGGTCGAGGAAGCACCTCATGGATGACGGATTTGTTTCTGCCCTTTTTCTTCATGCTCGTCAGTTTAGATAACACGTCTGCTCTGACGTTATGTTCGCGGGGAACATGTTTTACTTCTACTGCTACGAACCTCGTCACTTTTTCTTTGACCAGGGATGATGCGCGTCGAGGACACTAACATGACCGTTGAGCTAATACTGCAAGTATACAGTTGTTCGCGTAGTTTTGAATAAGGTTGTTGAACCCACAAGAAGGGATAGTCAAACTAATGCAATCTATAGTTGCAGTGTAAAGCTAAGGCTAAGAGTTTACGGGATTTGCAAGAAAAAGGAAAAACACTAATTCTGGAGGGTTTAGGAAATAATACTAAAATCGAGTCCGAAATGTGGATTCCGCGTACCTAAAGGACTTGTAGTCAACCGGAGCTAATTACGACTACACTTCGTTCTGTAGGAAGTAGTAACTTAAAGACTCTGTCTCACACTCTCGCGTTATCGGCAAAAGCCACACCTAACAACCACATGATTTTTCTCTCGCTCGCCTGTTTTAATTGAAAAGCGTATTTTGGAAGTTAGTGAAATCCTAAACGACGCCTAAAATGCTCTCGCTGTTTTTAGGATCGATGCCTAGTTTCTACTATCTGTTCTTTCCTCACACTCTCGCGCTATCGGTCCGAACTTAGTATATCCCTCACTTTCGTGTCGGAATAATAAAACATGAAGAATAGAAACTAAAACCAAAACTAGCATGCAATCACATAAAGTCGCGCCTACATTTTCTACGGAGTCCCATCAGTAACGATAGTCCTCACACGCCGAACTCAAGCAAATTTAGTAACACATTTCAGTTTTAAATACAAACATGATCATGGTAAATTTCATGGCAAAACACATAACATGCAATACAAGAATTATAAATTGCAAAATAAAAATTAGCAAGAGTAAATAACCTGTAAAAATAAATACGGAACTTAAAATTGCAAAAGAAAATGCCAGAAGGCTTGTTCAAATTCGAGAGTACAACAACAAAGTAAATTACAAGAAAGTTGCGACAATTCCTCAATGTGAGTAATTGTCGCTTTGAAAGTAAAGTATTTGTCTAAATGGAATTTTGACAAAGCTTCCGCGTCTAAAATTAGACATATAATACAAGAGTGAGGAGTACTATTTATAGAGCAAAAGGCCAGAAATAACTCCCAAAACGTGCAAGACTCAGAGGGAAAATAGGCCAACAAAACTGTCCATGACAGTTGCAGTTTTGAAATTCCGTAACTGCGCAGCAATGGCACTCGCCACCAGGCCATGGCGAACGCCATGGTCCTGGTCTTTTTAATTGACGTGGCAGACATCTCATGGCAAACGCCATTCCTTGATGGCGAACTCCATATTAGTAAAATGCAGAATTCTTCACTTCTTTGCTGAATTTTCCTCTTCCTTTGCTCTTTTCCGATCTTGTACCCGATTTCTCCACAGACGAATCTGTCAACTGCAAAACACATAAAACACGATTAAATTCTAATAAAACTCAAATAAACTGAACGAAACAAATGCGTAATGAGCTATAACATACGATACGATTTCTTGTTATCAAACTCCTTCACACTAAGACTTTTGCTTGTCCTTAAGCAAACTCCCGACTTAATTAAAAACAGTAAGTGCAGCATCCAAAATCAAAACATGACACGACTGAAATTCTGGTATCAGACGTGTGATGTTAAGGTTCGATGTCACAATAACACACTCTGCAAATGGATAGCAATAACAGTAACAAAACAACATAAAGAATTATTCACCCAGTTCGGTCTAACTACCTACGTCTGGGGGCTACCAAACCAGGGATGCAATTCACTACTTGTAGAATTAATTTACAGACTCAACAACCCAGTTGACAATCTCCTAAACTTAATTCCTACTAGTTACTTTTTACCTAAGAAACCACTTAGATATGAGAACACTACTCAATCCCTAAAACAATACTCAAGGAACAACCTCTTTGAGAAACCTTGATCTTACTTCACAGCTTCGATCAAGTAAAAACTCTCTATTGCTTCACAACTTCTAAGAGAGGACAGAAAACGACTCAGCAATTCAACCTAGAATTCTGTATACAAAACTCGTACAAAATACTCAAGACACTCAGCCTCTGCTCTTGATCTTCTCTCTGTATTTCTGTACCTTTTCCTTTGGTTTTGTGCGCTTTAAATAGCAACCTGAATTGGGCTTGGACTGCTACAATATCTGACTCGATTTGTTATTTAAAACTAAATATTCAAAACAGATTTTCTCCTAAAATCTTTTCAAATCTTCAACCTTTTAAATCTCCTAGAAATCTGCACCAGATCTCCTATGCAGCGAAAATATCTAACCCAAGATATTCGCATCCAATGAGACAGCTTGCTCTTCCACAATTCCAGCTAACACGCGAACCCTAACAACACCACAACCTGATGTTATTAATTCTGCAGATCCAATGTCACAACATCGCATGTGACATCAGACATCCAAACTGCAGCAATTCAACACTTAACACAGC
The DNA here is from genome assembly GCA_022829125.1 of Lathyrus tuberosus. Lineage (NCBI taxonomy): Eukaryota > Viridiplantae > Streptophyta > Magnoliopsida > Fabales > Fabaceae > Lathyrus > Lathyrus tuberosus. The sequence goes on from JALAZF010000103.1 coordinate 9,464,745, forward strand.
CCAGTGTTAAGACTCAATGTTGCAACATCACCACCTTGACATCAACATTGTACGCACTTTGTTTTACCAAAATTCCAGCCAATCCAAGAACTAACAATCTCCCCCTTTGGCTAATTTTGGCTAAAACAATCTCTGCACCTTCAGAGACTTCAGCAGCGGAAAAACTTCAAAAATTTTGAAACTCCAAGCAACAACATCTTCAAAACAACTTCACAAAACTCTGCTGCATCACCACGTTCAACAGCTACACTCTTCAACCATTCAAACAGCTGCACATATTTCATTTTTAGCAGCAATAAGCACTCGCCCTCAATGCAACAACCAGCATAGCAGCTGTTCAGCAGATCAGCAATTACTCTCCCTTAATATCTGCACTTCTGAACTATAACATCAGCAATCAGCTACATCCTCAGCAATAACAAACAACTCCTCTTTTGAAAGTATTAGACATTTGTACTCTTGGTGTGAAGGCAAGCTTCTCAATGGTTTTGATGAAGACAACATTATTCATTCAAGGTGTTATGCTTGCTCAAAAAGAATGGATCAAGACATTGAAGCTAGCACAAAGTTTTTAATTTTTACAAGTCTTGAAGAATTCTCAAGTATAATCAAGGTATAACTCTCACTTATCAATATGGTTGCATACAAGTGTTCAAAAGTGTCTCAAGCATGCAATATATATATTGATAAAATAGTTCTCAAAATAATCTTCAAAATTCACTTGCATACATGGTTCATTTGGTTGAATATATATAATTATTTCTAGCTTTAAAAAAAACAAAATATTTTTTTTATCATACATTTGAAACTTTATTTTTTTTATTATTATTTTTCATATTTGAACCATGTTAAATCACTTTCAAATATAATCTATTGACTTGGATAAATCAATAGATGTTGCATAATATTGGTTTAAATATTTAGACAAATTTTTAATTTTTCAATTTATTTAAATATTTAGTTTTTGGTTAATTATGGCGTTTTGAACCGACGTAACTGAACAAAATAACCGCCACAATTTACAGCAGTGTTTTAATTTTCAAAATATTTGTACGTTAGTAACCGATTACCCACTTGGAGTAATCGATTACCACTGTTCTTGCATGCGAAAATATGTATCTTTTCATGAAAATGATCATTGGTTTTATTTTTTAAAAGCATGGCATTGTTTCATATCATAATACCTTTATGTAGAGGTGTTTTGTTCATTATATAAACATCACTTTTTCAGATTTAAAAACACCTCCTTGCTCAAAATTTCAAACAATCATTCTTTTACCCAAACTTTCATTTTATCAAAGTGTTCTTAACAAACTTTCTAAGAGTGAAACCTTTGTATAAAATATTCACACATACTGCATTTGTTTCATTTCAATTGTGTTGAACACTTGTATAATATCATTAAGAGTGATTGTTACAAAAGGGAGAAGATCAATCTTTGGATTGATATATTGAAGAATTAAAGTTTCATCTACTTACTCAAAATTCATAACTATAGTAAAATCCTAAAAGGTCCAACAAGTGTTTGGTTTTAGGTATTGACTATAAGGGAAGGATTGTTTCTCTTATAGGGTTTGTTAGAATCCTTGTTATCCGGATTGTGGATACAAGAAGTCCATTGTAAGATTTGTTCTTGGTTGGACTTTAAACTTGTAAAATCCAAGAGGGTGTTCTTGGTGGTTGATAGTTAGCGACTTGTATAGAAAGACTAGGAAGAGTCTTGTCTTGTCCAAAACTATAGTAAAATCTCTTTCATGTTGAAAGGGGAGTGGAGTACTCTCGACCTGTGAGGGGAACCACTATACTTCCTGGTGTTCATATACTTTCCGCATTTACCATTTCAACACTTAGAAATCTTTAAGAAAGTAAATATTAAATATCATGAAAAATCGGGATAATCGTCTAAGAACCTAATTCACCCCCCTCTTAGGCTCACATATAAGTTACAATTGGCATCAGAGCAGGTTAGGTAACCTGTTCCGACAAGATCCAGCATGGCTTCCGCAAGCACGGACCCGGTTTTCAAAGACGGTGGAAGTAGTAACAAGCCCCCACTTTTCTCTGGAGAGTATTTTGACTTTTGGAAAATCTGTATGAAGGCACATCTTGAAGCACAAGGAGAAGGTATATGGGAAACCATTGAGAATGGTCCGCATAATCCGGTTAATATGGTCGATGATGTTGGTACTCCAAAGTTAAAAAATACATATGATGAAGATGACAAGAAAAGAATCTTGAATGAAAAGAAAGCTGTCAATATTCTTCAGAGTGCATTAAGTATGGATGAGTTCTTTCGTGTTTGTCAATGTAAATTGACTAAAGAAATATGGGATACGTTGGTAGAAACACATGAAGGTACGGCGGAAGTAAAAAGATCCAGACTAAACACTTTAAGTCAAGAATGTGAAATATTTCGAATGCAGCCCAGAGAATCCATTATTGCATTACAGAAGAGATTTGTTCATTTGACTAACCACTTAATGGCACTTGGTAAAACATTCTCAAATGATGAATTAAATCTCAAAATTCTAAGATCATTGACTAAAGAATTACAACCAAAAGTAACGGCAATATCGGAAAAGAAAAGCCTCTCTACGATGACTTCTGCATCTCTATTTGGTAAACTTCAAGAGCATGAGTTAGAACTTGAAAGACTGGAGAAACATGAAATACAAGTAAAAGATTCAAAAGACGTTGCCTTAAAGACAAAAGTAAAAAATTATGATAGCGATCAAGAGGATGAGTCCAATAGTGATGAAAATGATGATCTTATCAAGAAGTTTGAAAAGTTTCTAAGAAAAGAAAAGAAAAAGGAGATCACTAAAGGGGAAGCACCAACGAGAAAGATTAAATGCTTTGAATGTGGAGAAAGAGGACATGTTAAAAGTGAATGCCCTACACTTCAAAGGAAAAATAAATTCAAGAAAAAGAATCATAAAAAGGAAAGGAAAACATATGTAGACAGCGAAATAAGTTCATCTTCAGATGAAGAACATGTAAATCTTGCATTGATAGCTTCACACCACTCCGATGATGAAGAAGATGAGGTTAGTAATAATTTTTTTGATAGTGATGCACAAGGAGCCATAAATGAATTGTTAAATGAATGCAAAATTCTGTATAAAACTATATCATCTCAAAAGAAACAAATTTCAACTTTAGAAGAAAAAAATGTTTCATTAGAAAAAGAGATCGAAAATGAGAAACAAAAGATCATTAGTGAAAAACAGAATTTTGTATGTAAAAATTGTGAATCTCTCTCTTTTCAAATTGTTCAATTAAAAAGAGTACTTGAAAGGTATGAGAAAGGACAAATTGGATTGGAAGAAGTCCTTAGTCAACAAAGATATCCAAATGATAAAAGTGGACTTGGCTATTCAAAGTTTTCTAAACCAAGTTCAAGTAAAACTATATTTTCTAAGGCTATGGATCGAACTTCCAAAGAGAAAGTGAACAAACCTAGGAATTTGCATCCTAATCCTAAAAAGAAAAGATTTCCTAAAAAGAAATCTTATGTTCCAAGATATAAGAGAAACTTTGAACCTACTTGTTTTTATTATGGTATTGTTGGCCATACACGTAATGCTTGCTATGTAAGAAACTTTAGTGTTGCAAGTGGGCATTATGTGTGGATTAAGAAAGGAACTAACTATGATGGACCCAAAGCACATTGGGTACCAAATCAAACTTAATTTGTTTTGTAGGTTTGCTTGAGGACCACTTTAAATCTATGTTGTTTTGATAAGTGGTGGCTCTAAGCTTTTGATGGGAGGAATAAACTAACTTTCAAATCTAATTCTCAAAGTCCAAGAGTTATTTCACATATGGGGAATACCTTAAAGGAAGAATTCTTGGCATTGGCAAAGTTGAAGCACTAACTTTCACATTCATTAAAGATGTACTTTATGTTAAAGGACTAAAGGAATATCTTCTAAAAGCCAACTTTGTGACAAAGACTTCAAAATCATGTTTCGGCAAGAATAAATGTTTGATGAAGTCTTTCATGAGGTAAAACTCATAGGTAAAAATTATTTTTCATTTTTCAAGATTTCTTTATATATATCAAGTCTTTTCCCATCCTTTTTGCTAATGACAAAGGGGGAGAAGATGTATGTGTTTGTGTTTGTTTTTCTCTAACAAAATGCAGCTAGCAAAGACTCTCTATATCATGAATTTAGGGGGAGCATTGATCAAGGGGGAGCCTTTTGTGTTAGTGAAACAAGATTAAAGCAAATTTTCAAAATTGGGTTGTCATCATCAAAAAGGGGGAGAATGTGAAGGCAAGCTTCTCAATGGTTTTGATGAAGACAACATTATTCATTCAAGATGTTATGCTTGCTCAAAAAGAATGGATCAAGACATTGAAGCTAGCACAAAGTTTTTAATTTTTACAAGTCTTGAAGAATTCTCAAGTATAATTAAGGTATAACTCTCACTTATCAATATGGTTGCATACAAGTGTTCAAAAGTGTCTCAAGCATGCAATATATATTGATAAAATAGTTCTCAAAATAATCTTCAAAATTCACTTGCATACATGGTTCATTTGGTTGAATATATATCATTATTTCTAGCTTAAAAAAAACAAAATATTTTTTTTATCATACATTAGAAACTTTATTTTTTTTATTATTTTTTTTCATATTTGAACCATGTTAAATCACTTTCAAATATAATCTATTGACTTGGATAAATCAATAGATGTTGCATAATATTGGTTCAAATATTTAGACAAATTTTTAATTTTTCAATTTATTTAAATATTCAGTTTTTGGTTAATTATGGCATTTTGAACCGACGTAACTGAACAAAATAACTACCACAATTTACAGCAGTGTTTTAATTTTCAAAATATTTGTACGTTAGTAACCGATTACCCACTTGGAGTAATCAATTACCACTGTTCTTGCATGCGAAAATATGTATCTTTTCATGAAAATGATCATTGGTTTTATATTTTAAAAGCATGGCATTGTTTCATATCATAATACCTTTATGTAGAGGTGTTTTGTTCATTATATAAACATCAATTTTTCAGATTTAAAAACACCTCCTTGCTCAAAATTTCAAACAATCATTCTTTTACCCAAACTTTCATTTTATCAAAGTGTTCTTAACAAACTTTCTAAGAGTGAAACCTTTGCATAAAATATTCACACATACTGCATTTATTTCATTTAAATTGTGTTGAACACTTGTATAATATCATTAAGAGTGATTGTTACAAAAGGGAAAAGATCAATCTTTGGATTGATATATTGAAGAATCAAAGTTTCATCTACTTACTCAAAATTCAGAACTATAGTAAAATCCTAAAAGGTCCAACAAGTGTTTGGTTTTAGGTGTTGACTATAAGGGAAGGATTGTTTCTCTTATAGGGTTTGTTAGAATCCTTGTTATCCGGATTGTGGATACAAGAGGTCCATTGTAAGATTTGTTCTTGGTTGGACTTTAAACTTGTAAAATCCAAGAGGGTGTTCTTGGTGGTTGATAGTTAGCGACTTGTATAGAAAGACTAGGAAGAGTCTTGTCTTGTCCAAAACTATAGTAAAATCTCTTTCATGTTGAAAGGGGAGTGGAGTACTCTCGACCTGTGAGGGGAACCACTATACTTCCTGGTGTTCATTTACTTTCCGCATTTACCATTTTAACACTTAGAAATCTTTAAGAAAGTAAATATTAAATATCGTGAAAAATCGGGATAATCGTCTAAGAACTTAATTCACCCCGCTCTTAGGCTCACATATAAGTTACACTTGGCACTGACCTTTGTACTCTTTGATACTCTAGGCTCTTGGCTACTTCTCCCCTTTTTTAGCCACAATTAGACAATCTTCAATCAGGACCCCTATTAACTACAATTAGTACTACCCTAGCTCTCATTGTTAGCCTCACAGTTAGTAATCAGGCAAAACAAATCATAGAACAGAAAAACATAAAAGGTGCATATAACAGCACAATATTCAAATTACATAACCGGCATAACAAGTGCAAAACAAAAAAAAGAAAACTAAACTATTATCTAATAACAACAGATGGAAGTTAGTCTTCATCCGGGCTGGTACCATCAACATCTTCATCACCTTCATCTGATCCGGAATCCTCAGTATCGCCATTCACATTATCTTCTCCCTGTTCCAAGTCTTTGATCATCTGCTCAATCTTCATTTTCCTAACAGAGCTAGTACTGATAACCATATCAAGATCCTTGCAGGTTTCCTTCAGTTCTTCAATCAGCTCAGATTTTGTACTGACTTTCTTAACTCCAGAACTTGATGTCATAACAATGTCTGGAACATGATTCCCAACAAACAGTTTGGGATGCAAAGATAAAGCTGACTCCCTCTTACATGCTACCTCTGAACTTGTTAAGATTCCAGGATGTTGATCTAAGATCATTCCACAGATAAGGGAAGGGAATGATATAGGCATCTTGATAGCATTGGTGGCACCATGCTTCACCACTTGATCAAATATATAGCTTCCATAGTTAAACTTGACCTTTTTCCCAACAGCATAGATGAACCTTCCTAATCCCACAGTTATGGTGGTTTTGTGATTAGTAGGTACCCAGTTAGCAGCACCAATTCTGTGCAAAATATTATACTTGATACTGAGTTTGCTAGCTGTCAATTTATTTTTCAGTGGCCACACCTTAACTTGAGTGGCAATGATTTCTCTACACACTTCATTATCAGTCACTTCCAGCTCACACCCCTCTTGTTCATCTCTTCCCAAATATTTATTAATGGTACTAGGAGAGAAGTCAATACACTGCCCCCTAACAAACACCTTCATGTAGTTCACACTTCTATTGTCAGAAATGTCTATGGGGATGTTGACAACAAATTCCTTAACAAGTCCACTATAGCACTTGGAGAATCTGGTCACAGTCTTTAGCAGTCCAACAACATGAATGAGGTCCATAATTTCTTTCATCTCCAAGACATCCTTTCCAAGTTCCCTTTCCAGAGCTAATCTCCTTTGGCATAAAAATTTCCACAAGGGAGCACTGCTAGCATAATGAAAGGATATGTTGTCCCCTGGCACTTCAGGGACCTTATCAGAGATTCTTTTTAAAATGATCTTTCTGACTGGTGTGATGTCATGGACATCATCTTCGACATCATAGTCAGACTCTGAATGCTCCACAGCCTTCCTCTTTCTAGGATTTACTTCCACTTTGCTCCAGCCTTTTGCTGGTCCAACAACAATGTTCTTCCTCTTTTCATTAGATGACTTCTTAGGAGAGGGTTCAACCTTCTTTCCCTTCCTAGATTTTAATCTCTTTCCAATACTTGGGACAACTCTTGCTATCACTTCATCATCTGATAGGTCATCTACATTGATCACATCATCATTACCAACATAAGTGGGTTATGCAGATGTTCTAACATTCTCCTCAACATTTGTCTCTTCATGCACATCATCTTCTTCTCCTCCTATTTCAGAATCTTTAATGACAGACATAGCAAGTCTATGAAGATCAGACTCATCTCCTTGCATGTCTACCTTTTCTGCCGCCATCTGATTCAATGGTATAGAAATTCCTTTCACAGGTATACCTTTGTCCAGTATTTTGGTAGCTAGATTCCCCATACTCTTATCAACATCAAATTTTTCTACCACAGTTTGAGACGTGGATGACCTAGGTGTTGATTTATCACTAAATAGGATACTCGTAACAAGTTTCTTTGTCTCAGTGTCTTTATAGGTAGTTGCGGGCCTTTTAGATGCAAGTTTAGAAGGTATAGGTTTACTTGACTCTGGGAGCACTACCGAGAGGGGTTGTATATTCAGAGCTTCGTCTTCAGAGTACTCATCTATAGAAACCCTAGCTTTATTCCGCGATAAACTTTTCGATGGAGAAGATGTCTATTTTGACATGGTTCCTTTGAGACAGTATAGGTTGAGATGATTCTTCTTGTTAAAGGAGACGAACAGACGGGAGATAAGAGTTTTGATGGATTGTGGTTTTGCTATAATAGGAAATGAGGGTCTGAGGTAAGGCGCCAGATTTTGTGTATTTTTTAAAGACCAATCAATAGTTTCTCCCCCCAAATAAGCTTTTCTTTTACAGATTTGAAGGGATTCAACTTAAGAGTACTTCCCTCTAACAGCCTTTCACACTTGATGTCACAGTCTAATGCTAAAACATCAGTCTTAACATCGATAGATGGGCTGACTTCTATAGGTATCCACAGATAATAATTATCTCTGGACCTGACTCCTTGCATGATCACTTCATCCTTTTCGTTTATCACCAGACACTCATCCTTGGAATAGATGACTTTGTAACCTTCATCACATAGCTGACTTATGCTAATCAGATTAGTCTTCAACCCTTGGACAAGGAACACACTATCAAGAGTAAGACCATCAAGATTCTTCACTCTTCCACTTCCTTCTACTACTCCTTTTTCTCCATTGCCAAACACAACCTTATTTGCATGGCAAGGATTAAACTCCACCAACTGCTCCTTTGATCCAGTCATGTGCATAGAACATCCACTGTCAAAGTACCATGCATTCATGGAAAAATGTCCATCTGAGGTATGAACCAATAGACACGCGACCTGAGCTTTAGGAACCCATTGTTTAGCAACTTTGGATCTGACCTCCTTCTATCTGGCTTGAGGAACAGAATTTGGATAACCATGGAGCTTGAAGCACGAGGACTGCATATGTCCAACCCTGCCATAATAGAAGCATCTTACTCTGTCATCTCTAAATTGTTTATGTCTTCTACCATTATGATAATGCTGTGGCTGCCACCCATAATGTTGTCTCCTTCTTCCATAGTTGGATTGTCTTCTTCTGTACTGAGGACACTGTCTTCTAGGCTGTCTCCTATGGTGATAAGGCTTCCTTTTTCCATAGTGATGAGGCACAACATTATTGTATCCATATCCATATCCATACCAGTCTCTCTGAAGTTGAGACATCTGATGGGACATGTTCTGTTTGACCCTGGAAGCTTGCATACTCTTGTGATATTGGGGAGACATATACTGACTAGCTCCTTGAAGCTACATCTTCCTCTGATGGGGACCATTCTTTTTCTCAACATTCTAAGGCTGAACAATCTTCTTAGGGGTAGGATCCTGTCCTTTTGTTTGAGACATTGGTTGGGACACTTCCTCCTTTGTTCCTGAAGAGCTTGCTTCAGTAGAAACCTTTTTCTCAACCACAAATCCTATACCTGACTTATCACCAACAACCTTTTCTGTTTGAAGGATCTTATTAAGTGTGTCTGTACCACAACTCAGCATCCTAACAGACTTGGTCATTTGATCAAGATGAGCTTTAACTAGTACAACTTCATTTTCCAGATCAGCTTCTTCATTCTTAAGCTGAGCAATCTGTTGCTTGTGGCACTTGTTTTCTTGACAAATCTCAACACTCTTTAGGCAAAGCTCTTGATAAGTAGATGCTAACTCCTCATAAGTTATTTCTCCATCACTATCATCATCAGACACAACAGTTCCGGTTAAGGCTCTAACATGCCTTGCTGACTCACCTTCACTTTCACTATCAGATTCAGACCAGGAAACTGACATGCCCTTCTTCTGCTTCTTCAAGAATGTGGGACATTCTTTCTTGACATGTCCATACCCTTCACATTCAAAGCACCGAACACCTTTATCCTGGGTAGTCTTCTCTTCATCTTTCTCTTTTGGCTTGCTGATGTCAGAAGAGATGTTCTTGACACTAGGCTTGTAGTTATTGTTCCACCTTTTTAACACTTTGTTGAACTGCCTTCCCAACATAGCAATGGCTTGAGACAAATCTTCCTGAGAATCATCATCTTTGACTTCCTTAGCTTCTGTAGGAGTAGAGACCAAAGCAATACCCTTGGGCTTCTTTTCTGGTTCTTCTTCATTCAAACCAAGCTCAAAAGTTTGAAGAGATCCAATGAGCTCGTCAACTCTCATCTTGCTGATGTCTTGAGCTTCTTCAATAGCAGTCACCTTCATCTTGTACCTCTTAAGAAGGGACCTAAGAATCTTCCTTACAAGCTTTTCTTCTGACATTTTCTCTCCAAGAGCACTAGATGCATTGGCCAGCTCAAGAACACTCATGTGAAAGTCATGAATAGTCTCATCTTCCTTCATCTTCAGACTTTCAAACTTTGATGTTAGAAGCTGAAGTCTAGACATCTTCACTCTAGACGTTCCTTCATGTGTAGCCTTCAAAATATCCCACGCTTCCTTAGCAACTTCACATGTATTGATTAACCTAAAGATATTCTTATCCACTCCATTGAAAATTGCATTTAGAGCTTTGGAATTTCCAAGGGCAAGCTCATCTTCTTCCTTGGTCCATTCTTCTTCAGGCTTTGGCTTAGAGGTGCCTTCTTTATCTTTGCCAGCATCATCTTTCTCACACACAACAGGTGCTTTCCACTCTTTAATAATAGCCTTCCAAGCCCTGCTGTCCAAGGATTTTAAGAATGTGGTCATCCTTGGCTTCCAATAGTCATAATTGGATCCATCCAAAATAGGGGGTCTGTTGACGAATCCTCCAACTTCTTTGTCCATCTTTACACCAGAAAGTAACTTCCCTAGATCTCACCCAGAGACAGATATGATGCCTGCTCTGATACGAATTGAAATTCTGGTATCAGACGTGTGATGTTAAGGTGCGATGTCACAACAACACACTCTGCAAATGGACATCAATAACAGTAACAAAACAACACAAAGAATTGTTCACCCAGTTCGGTCTAACTACCTACGTTTGGGGGCTACCAAGCCAGGGATGAAATTCACTACTTGTAGAATTAATTTACAGACTCAACAACCCAGTTGACAATCTCCTAAACTTAATTCCTACTAGTGACTTTCTACCTAAGAAACCACTTAGATATGAGAACACTACTCAATCCCTAAAACAATACTCAAGGAACAACCTCTTTGAGCAACCTTGATCTTACTTCACAGCTTCGATCAAGTAAAAACTCTCTATTGCTTCACAGCTTGTAAGAGAGGACAGAAAACGACTCAGCAATTCAACCTAGAATTCTGTATACAAAACTCGTACAAAATACTCAAGACACTCAGCCTCTGCTCTTGATCTTCTCTCTGTATTTCTGTACCTTTTCCTTTGGTTTTGTGCACTTTAAATAGCAACCTGAATTGGGCTTGGACTGCTACAATATCTGACTTGATTTGTTATTTAAAACTGAACATTCAAAACAGATTTTCTCCTAAAATCTTTTCAAATCTTCAACCTTTTAAATCTTCAACCTTTTAAATCTCCTACAAATTTGCACCAGATCTCCTATGCAGCGAAATATCTAACCCAAGATATTCGCATCCAATGAGACAGCTTGCTCTTCCATAATTCTAGCTAACACGCGAACCCTAACAACATCACAACCTGATGTTATTAATTCTGCAGATCCAATGTCACAACATCGCATGTGACATCAGACATCCAAACTGCAGCAATTCAACACTTAACACAGGCCAATGTTAAGACTCAATGTTAAAACATCACCACCTTGACATCAACATTGAACACACTTTGTTTTACCAAAATTCCAGCCAATCCATGAACTAACAACGACAATAAAACCGAACACAACCAATAGACTTATGCTAAAAGATAGGTACTAGACTTCAACAAATGAGGATACCGTGATGTCACACATCCGCACTTGCGGACCAAGACTCCCCCATATGCAATACTAATCCAAAGCGTACCATTATAACTCGACCTATATTCCTTGTCTCTTTTTCCCTCTTTTTTATTTTCGCGCAATCACATTGAGCCCGTTATCCCTACACTTGCATGGTAAGTGAACCTGTTAGTGTTTATGATCTCGATTTTTCAACTTTTTGCATCATTACTTCTTTTCTTTTTCTTTTCTTTTTGAATTTCCAGAATCCGATCCGTTGGGCTAAATAGTCGGGTGAGGGCCACCTAACTTAGAAGGAAACAAATCCTTTCATTCTCTTTTCTACAATAAAGCTCAAATGAAATTTTTATCAATTTTGTCGAGATCACCACATATTTTCATCGGTTCATTACTTAGCATGTGTTTTTGGGATGGTGCTGACCGCTAACATAAACTACTCAAGAGACTACTATAGAAACTCGGAAATCAAGGTCTCAGCATAATGGTTATTTAGATGGTACCGCATACTTAGGGAGTCTAGGGTGCTAAAACGGTACCAACAATGTCAATACTTTCCCAAGTCTAAGTAACAAAGCCTAAAGGTGAAAAGGTGCCATGCAATAGATTCGGATGAAATTTTTTTCGTTGAGGCTGCTGATTATGACTAAGGGGAATTTTTCTAACGAAAGGAAAATGTAAAGTACAATAAGACTCAATTACGCATACACGACTCGACATAAAAGAAACTAACTAAAAAGCATAAAAATAACATGAGAATAACGAAAAACAAAGCAAGTAAAACTCCTCCCCCACGCTTGAACTAAACATTGTCCCCAATGTTTTCGTACAAGGTGAAAAAGGAGTAGAAGAACCTGGAATGATCAATGAAGACGGCCTCGGCCGCGGTGTCGTCCAATACTTCTAGCGGCAAACGGGTTAGGAACATGCTGAAGATACTCCCTCAAAGAGGTAACCTGCACCCTCATGCTCTCCATATGGCCAGTTAGATCTGCCATATCATGCTCAATACGCTCTGCAAAATCAACCTGCTGTTGGTCGGCTCGATCTACAACAACTCTGATATCCTCCTAATGACGCTGTAAGTTCTGGAGCAGCAAGTCACGCTCCGCCTCCCTGTCATTCCGATACCGCAGTTCGGACAAAATATCATCCAAACTGGATCGGATAACAACATAGTCGTACTCCTCTCGAGGCAGGTGGGTACCTAAAAATTGGTAAAAAACAGTGGGTGCGGTGTGTGCTCTATGCGCTCTATGACTCGGACCCGGGATGTTAGCATTGGCACGGGGGCCAGGCTGGTGTGCAAATCCAAAGGTCTCTGCAAAAGCCCTATTCACAGCTTCGTCACCTAAGTTCGGGGCCTCGGTATCAAATAGCCAATTCGTTCTAACGCGCACATTAATGCACTCTACACATGGTAAATCTACACTCATCACCCCCCTATTCCTAATTATAAGCCTGTACTTTCCGCTCGGCACATTCTTGAGAAGTCGCATACCGTGACAGTAATCTAAGTCAGCATAAGGGGCGGCTAAGCCTTCGAGGTCAGCCAACTGAGGTTCTAGTCCTAAAGCCATGGAAATGGAGGTAATCATGCCTCCTACATAAATGTGACCATCAGACCGACTAGCAACAGAAGAAAGGTGAGCCAATAAGAAAGGTGTGGGATTGACTTTTGTCTCCGATAGTGCACAGTGAATGAAAAATAAGTCTTTAGAATTCACATTCCCCGTGTTTTCTCTCCCAAAGATAGTGCTTGCAAGAACGCGATGGAAGTACCTAATCGCTGGGTTATGAATGGAAGTGGCCTTTAGACCTTCCCATGAGGTAAGGTCTTGCCAGTAATTTGGTGCCAGAAGCCTAAGGCATTGGCTTCCCACTCGCTTTCGAGCGGTGCCAAACAAGCATACTTTTCCCCACTTGGAAACTGAAAAATCTCTCCTATTCTCTCTACCGGCAGCGAGTAATCTCTATTAAGCATTCTAAAATTCGTAGTGCCAATGGTACGGGATAGGTCATGCAAGTATAGGAATGAACTCAAGAACTCATAAGTTAGTCTAGTAAAAGTATGGCTCGGAGAAGAGAAAAAGTGAGACAAACCTACATTATTCAGCATCCAGTTGATGATGTCGAATAATCCTAGCGCACAGACAGTATCTATGTGAGCATAACGTGTGGCTTTGACAGACCTCTTATTGATTTTGTGAAAAATAGCCCTTTGTCTCTCGCCAATGATACCTTCGGGAAATTCGATTCCCATGTAATCGATGTCGTGAGTAGCTCTAGGAGGCATTGTGAATATTTAGGAAAGGTTTGGAGAGTTTGGAAACTAAAACAGAGAGTAAGAGTTTGAGAATGTTGTTGGTGATGATGAAGAATGATGTTTAGATGGTTTAAATAGGTGAAAAGTGGTATATGAGTGGTTAGGGGTTAATGGGATAATTAATGGGTAGTTATGTGGGTGGTTACTGATGTGTAGGGAAGTTGGAAGGGTTGTAATTAGAATCCGCGCGTTTTTCTGCAACAGAATACGTGCAGAAGATATGCAACTTCCATCTCCATGGCGAACGCCATTAAGCACACGGCAAACGCCATATGTTTAACGTTGAAAATTTGAATTTTAAGAGACTGATGACGAACGACATCATGCTATGGCGAACGCCATTAAGCAGAAATGCGTAGAATTCAATTTCAGCTGAGAAATAATCTATTTTTTGGATTTTTTTTATGATTAAAACACATATAATACATCAGTACAATTGCAGAATGAGATTAAGATTGCAGAAAAATAAAATAAACATTATAACTCACGAAATAACAAAAGAAATATAAACGGGAAATAACATTAATTCAAAAACTATAACATCATGTCTTTGCCGAGAATCGACAATACAAAGAATGCAAATTACAACTGAATGGAAATACAATAAAAACCAGAATAAACTAAATCATAAAAACAACATGAACTCCATCGGTACAAATCATAATATCAGTTGCTAAAGTGCCTAGTGAAAGAATGGACTTGCTGGAATAAATGGTCAAACTGTTCATTAGCAACGTCCATGAATCCAATGAGGTCCCCTCGGATGGAAGTAATCTCATCCCTAAGGGTGTCCACTTGGCACTGTAGAGCACCAATGGCAGTAGCATAATCTACGCGAGCTCTAGAGACATGTGAAGTGGCATCAGGGGGATTGGCATCAGGTATCTCATAAGGTTGTGGACTCGGGGGCGGTGTTGGTGATTCACTCTCTTCCTTAAGGTCATAAAGCCAATTATCCCTATTATGAACGTTTGTCCCTCGTGGTTAGGCAAGGTAAAGTTATGGACCACTTTGTCGTCAATTAGGAATTCAAACTCGGCTGGTCCTAGGTTAGCCAACATACCACGGTTAAAACAGAAATTCAGGTGCATCAGACGGATGCCTCCACAAGCAAGTACGCGGTTAAGTTGGTAACGAAAACCTATTGCCTCAGCGATCATGGTTACTAAACCTCCAACAAGGATATGACCCTGGGTCGCTTGAGCAATGCGGTTCAAGCTAGCAAACATAAAGAAAACAGCATTCACAGGCCTTCCCTGTGAAGCACAGTACATAATGAATAATTCATCTTTGGAAACAGAGGTGGTATTTTCTTCCTTATAAAATAGGGTATGATCCAAAATCTTACGAAAGTACCTGAAATCAGGGTTATGTATGTTACTAGAGAACATAGTGTCAGTTTCTGGATTGTAATTACTAGTAATGGTCCCCCAGAAATAGTCAAGGTCAAGGGCAGTAAAAGCATCATCAGGTGTCACTGAATAGGCATAAGGTCCATTAGGAAAATCTAAAAAGTTAGCCATCTCGTGGTGGGTAAAACGGTGTTTGGTGTTAAACAGCCTGAATGTAGCCAAGCCTCGGCCAAATCTAAGACCTCGGCTAGGATCATAATACAATGAGCTAAGAAACTCTAGGGTCTACATACCGTAAGGACTATATCTATGCCTTACACCAAAGTTCATCCAACCAATTCGGTCGAGCAGGTACATCACACTGTCCCTCAAACCTAAGGTGGTCAAGGTACGACCATCAGGGTAAATAGGGAGTGTCAATTCCCTCTGGACCAGAATGTCAAATCTGCGTCTCTGAGCATCGTCCCTAAATACAATCTCCACATCAGCACTGTGATCCATACTCTAAGTCAGTGAAAGCTATCCTAAGCTAAGCTAGCCTGAAAATAGACAAAGAGTACACTATCAATGGACTGTACCGCGAAGGTGTCAAAAACAAAAATAATAGTTATAATAATAATAGTAGTAATAGTAGTAGTAATAATAATAATAATAATATAATATTATAGTAACAAACAGACACAGGAACAGATAATAAAATAAAACAGACAGGAAAAAAGAAAAAAAAAGTTAAGCTCTAGATATCTAAGAATCGTGGGTTGCCTCCCATGCATCGCTTGTTTAATGTCTTTAGCTTGACATCAGGGTCGAACTAGTCTTTCGAAAAAGAGGGCAGCTCCTCCAACTAATAACTTACGCAGAAATCTTTGTTTTCTATGTTATGGTAGTGTTTTAATCTTTGCCCATTAACAATGAAGGTCTTGTCAGATTTCCCTTTAATTTCCACGGCCCCGCTTTGGAGAACTCTTACGACTTCGAAAGGTCCAGACCACCGGGAACGAAGTTTACTAGGGAACAATTTTAGTCGAGAGTTAAAAAGGAGAACTACGTCGCCTTGGTTGAACTCTATGTCATACCCCAAATTTTGACCACTAAGATTTCCCATCATTGTGCAAATCATCATCACAATATGGATGAACCATCATGCCTCATCAAATGCCTCAAGGGTTGTTGAGCATTCACCACAATCAAAATTAGGGTTTCAAGCCCTCTCAGAGCCTTAGACAAAGGATCAATCAAGGAATGACTTGATCTTCAACTTGTCTAACCTCTAAAATATCCACAATGGATCAAATGGACTCCCACTTCAAGGATTAAGCACAAGGCTGCTCCCTTCTAGGTGGGTCAAGTCTCAAGATTGACAGTGTCACCAAATTAGGGTTTTGGTCGACCAGGGCCTCCAGATGGAAATTTTTCATCTGGGCACAAGCCAATGATCCAAAACATAACCTAATATACTTCATGGAACCTCATGGACCCAAGCATCAAGTCAATTTTGCCTCAGGGGATGCATTCATCAAAAATCAGGAATTAGGGTTTCTTGACCTAATTCACCCCTAAGTTGACTTTTGGGACAAATCATTAGCCAAGACCTCAAGACATGATTTGAGGGTCTCCAATATGCCATATTGATCCATTTACAACAATGGATTAATCCAAGAAGCTTGAGCAACAAGTTTCAATTTCATCTGCACCACAATTAGGGTTTCACGAGGAAAGTCAACCGTAACTTTGACTTTTGACCAGGACATTCTCCCAAACCCTAAGACATGATTCAATATACTCTATGACACCCATGGAACATGTCCATCAAGTTTGATTTAGGTCAAGGACATGATTTCCTGAAGAATTTCACAGTTTGGAATTCATCTGATAAAAAGTCAACTGTGCACAAAAGTCAACTTTGACTTTTTGAGATTTTTCACCAAAATGGATTTTTAACCCTAAAATGATGTTAATGTATGATTTGAATCATCATTCATCAAGAAAAATCAAAGCAAGTGGGATAACTTGTAAAAAGGGTAACCATAAAAACTTAGAAAAATTTCCAAGTTATGGAAAAAGTGACACTAATGTGCCAACTTTGGAGGACCATAACTCCTAAAACACAAGGCCATTGATCCCCATTCAAAGCTTGATTTGTAGATCACATTGCCCTCTACAAAAGCTTCATACTGACCTATGTCCAAATTCCTCATGGATTTTGAGTTATGGAGTGATCAAAATCAAGAAAAGTCACTTTGTTCCAACACTTAGTGAAAATTTCACTAAGCCAGAATCTGCCTTTACTTTTTTCCAAATGTATGGGGATTTTTCACTTGGATTCAAAAGAGATCAAAACCAAACATGTTTAAACAGTTGTTGTATCATGTAAGGGCTTTCCAAAATGTCCAAGAACATTACCAAATTCAACTTGAGCCATGAGATATGACATTGGCAAGTTGCCTTGCTGAAATCTGCCAAGGCAAGGCAGATTTTTACACTTTTGGTCGATTTTCTAAAATCAGCCAATTCCAAGTCTTGTCATCACTTTGGACACATCCGAGGATTGAATCTAAAGGGGACAATCATTGAGCCAAGCCTCCAAAGTCTTTGGAACAAGAAATAGCATGTTGAACCTAGAATTGCCAAAATAGGGACAAGACTCCAATTTTGGATTAGAGCATTCAATGGAAGCATCAAGGTGGCATGAACTGAGCTCTCAGCAACTGAATTCAGTCAAGACTTATCCAAGACCAAGGGGACCAGCAGCCGGTGCCCTAACCTCTAGTCAATGGCTAGAGAAGACTTGGATTTTCATTTGCCAACATTGGCCAAACCTACTCAGCAGTTGCCATTCACTATTCCTTACAAAACAAACTTTCTCTACTATAAATAGAGCTCAATTGTGATCAGTTTGAGTACACCAAAGCCATCAAACAGATGCTTTCCTCAAAATCTCTTCTTTCACTCCAATTTTGCCTTCTAAGGCAAGTCACTATTGGGTTTTAAGTTTGAGAGCTTTTCCAATCAAACCAATCACTCACACACCTCACATACATCATATAGAAGTGATCCAAACACTCACATAACATCTGGAACACTGATTTCACAAAATCACTAGCCAATTGCTCAAGTTCTTGACAGTTTGGCAGTTGAGGTACCATCTTCAGCTCCAAACCATTTCAATCCATTCCAAGCATCCAGATACACTCCATGGCACCTAGGGAAGCTATCCGGATCATTGGAACCTAGCTGTAACACCTCCAACACAAAACACGATCGCCAGCTGCAAGAGGTAAACATGAGCTCTTCTAACTCTATGATCCATGCAATTTTTGCTGCACAATAATTTGGCCATATGTTCATAATCATGCATGGAATATTTTCCCTCAATTAATTGAATTGTTTGAATCGTGTATCAAAAATCCCAGCCTTCATGCAGAATCTAGGGTTCTTGAGGATTTTTCGGGATTTCTTGTTTTATGCTTAATCTAAATGAAATTAATTGCCATAGACATGACCGTGAGGTTAAAACAAGTTGAATGGTATGTGGATTACATGATATGATCAAGTATTCATGAGATTGAAGAGAAAATGCAAATCTGGGTAAACCCAGAACACGCGCGTGTTCTTGGCGCCATTCTTTGAAAATTCAAATATTTGAATTTTGTGATTTTATTTAATTGATTCAAAAATTAATTTCTCTCTGAGTTTTAATGATTTTGAGTTGGTTCTTTTTTTAATAATTCACAAAAATGTTAAAATATTTTATTTTCCCAAAAAATCCCAAAAATATTATTTATTTTATATAATTGATATTTTTGCAAAGAATTAATGTTTTAATTGTTTTTGACATTTAAAATATTTTTTCCACCTTGATTTTGCAACTTTTAATGCCTTCTAATTATTTTGTAGGTCAATACTTAATTTTTGAAGCATTAATCCAAGATCACAATTTGTTTTTCATATGTTAAACAATTTTGATCATTTTAATTGAATTTTTATTCAATTAAAACACATTTTGAAAACAAATTAGGGTTTTTGGATTAATTCAACCCTCATAAATCATTTTCAAAACACTTTGGGCCTCCAATAGAGTGTAAGACCCAATCCTTTTTTGACCAAATCATTTTTGGGCCTCACTTATTGTATAAGTCCCTCTATACATTTTTAAATTCGGCACGATCGTTGCCAGTTTAAAAATAAACCATCTGGGCCTCTCCTCGAGCTATAAGACCCATTCAAAACTTTTGGGCCTCTAATAGAGTGTAAGACCCAACCCCCTTTTAACCAAAACCATTTTGGGCTTCAGATATTGTATAAGCCCCTCTGCGTTACAAGCCCTACTCTTTTTTCTTTAAACCTTTTGGGCCTCTTGAGAGAGTGTAAGACCCATCCCTTTGTACATAAAACCTTTTTTGGGCCTCAGTCACTTGTATAAGTCCCTCTGTACAAAATCAAACAGTGCGCTCACTGATAAAACCCTGGGCCTCTCCTTGAGTTGTAAGCCCCAAATCTTTCTTTTTCAAAGCACTTTCTCCTTTGATTTTAAATATACTGTTGTTTTCAATCTATCTTTGTTGAAAAACTAACCAAACAGCATGGAAGCTCTACAACCGAGTAAGTGTTTATACGCTTTCATTTACCGCTTTCATATACATATAACTGTATTGTGGGGTTGTTTCGCTGTAAGTCTTCTTTCATAAACTCATATCAACTGTGTAATAATAGTATAGATATTTAGAGTTTCCCCGGCAACTACGTTTAGAACTAGGAAAAGTCGTCGCGTTTATTCGTTGAAAAAGACAACTAGATCCCCAATAGGATCACCAGATACAGTCTTCTCTTCGGCTGTCCTCATTAGGAATTGTCAAGAAACTCTACTCCCAGAGATGAATGTATTCTCCGTGAATGGCATCTTTGAGCTTCTTCCAAATTCTCGAACTTTCCTGGCTTGATCTATTCTTTGTGAATAGTCTGTCTTGAATTTCTCGGGGTTTGGGGACCCACGGGCTTCATAAAAGCATCGGCCTCCTCTTGGGCATCGTACAAGGACCCACATGCTTCCTAAATGCAACCCCGCCTCCTCTTGGGCTTAGTACAAGGACCTGCCGGCTTCTTAGAAGTATTCACAGCCTCCTCTTAGGCTTCGTATAATGATCTCTTCCTCCGGGAATGATAGCCTCCTCTTGGGCTTCGTACAAGGACCCGTCGGCTTCTTAAAAGTTTCCAACTTCCTCTTGGGCTTCGTACAAATTGTCCCGATGACCTCCTAGAGGTATAGGAACAAAACTTAGTCATCTGCATAGAACAGTCCTTTCAAAAAGTCTACTACTATTTCTCAAAGCATAGTACAAAAGATGAAACTCTAGACACGGACAGTCTAATATCCTTGAGTCTCAAAGACATTCTCAAGTGACCCCTTCGTTAAAATAGGAAGGAAACCCGTAGACTCGGAAAGTCTCAATACCCTTTGGATTCCTCGTTTCCTCAAAGAAACAGGAAATATCCCGGATCCTCGAATCAAATCCTTGAGTACAGTGTTGCTCATATAAGAACTGATTTTCTCTTTAAATCAGCATACTGGACCTGTCACTCAACTGAAACAGCGCCATAGCCTCCTCTTGGGCTTTGTACAATGATTCTCCCCAGCGGAGTCAAACAACGTTTAGCCTCTCTCTCGGGCTTCGTACGAGACACATAAGAGACTCCCTCGTTGAGTCAATCACCCCTTTCGCCTCCATCTCGGGCTTTATACGAGATACAAAAAGGTTCTTATTGAGCCAAACAAATTTTAGCCTCCATCTCGGGCTTTGTACGATATACAAAAACTCTCTTGTTGAGTCAAATAGCCTTCATCTCGGGCTTTATACGAGATACCAAAAGACTCTATCGTCAAGTCAAAAACCTTTTAGCCTCTCTCTCGGGCTTTGTACGAGACACATATTAGCCTCCTCTTAGGCTTTGTATAAGAAAACCACTGGTTGATCTAATAAACCTTTTAGCATCAAAGTTGTGCCTCGTTCACAATACAAAAACATCAACAACTCCTTCCCCTTCATCTAATCGCTGTAAGCGGCAAGCCTCTGGATCATCTATATCCATGCCACTGTCCCTCCTTTAGCATGAGAAATTCCTAACGAAAGATAGCATTGCTCTACACTGAGTTAAAGCCTTCTCCTTTAGGTTAAAATCCCCTATAAAGGAAATTATGGCATTGTCGGATTCACACATCCCGGTTAAAGTAATTCTCCTGTATAAATAGTTGTGACATACAACCCCCTCTTTAGAGATGACAAATTCTCTCTAAAGTCAACACCCTTTTAGCTTCATATCTTGGGCTTTGAACAAGATATAAATCACCTTTAGCTTCACATCTTGGGCTTTGAACAAGATACAAACCACCTTTCGCTTCACGTCCTGGGCTTTGAACAAGACACCAAATACCAAATCCTCCCATAGAATAGGAGGAACTACGAACGCTCTGATTTCCCTATTTCGATAAACGGGAATACGTAGGCATAAGATTGAAAGAAAAGATCTTAGCGAGCACACTAAACAAACACCCTAAATCACATACTCTCACATATCTATCAAAAAGCATCAGTCCTAACATCCTAATCCTTGTTCCCTGCCAGAAACCTGTCATTCTGTCAAAATAACACAAGAAAGGCCCCACCACATTGATCGCATCCATAAGCTAACAGACCGCTGTTTAAACTCAGTATGCAAGCAGGGTTAATTGGAGACACCTATTTCCCTTCCTTCATCAGCTTTAATAGGATAAAAAATGAATCGACGTGTAGTAAACTAACCCAGAGAGCGACAGCGCTTAAGAACCGCGTCCAAAATCGCTCGCTACAGAAAATGGCACCCACCGTGGGGCCCCTCTAACCTTTTTTTCCCTTCACTTGTGTGAATACCACAGATTGGGGCTTCCGCCGGGGAACCTATTTTCTTTCAGGAACTTAGGATTCATAGCTTTAAAAGTCTAGGACTTTAGGACGAATATATATACTGCTTTTCCTAATTGCTATACATGTTTATTTTTCTGCTAATGGGAATGCGTGTGATGCCGCATGTGGAAAGATTGAGTATACACTTAAGATAAGTTATGGCAACGTGGTCGACCATCAACCTCAGTGGAGGCTGACCAATGCAACCCATTCCCTCTCATAGGCAATGGGCTGATTGTGATGTCTGAGAAGCTGAGGAGCCGACCCTTTTGTAGTGCGGAAGCTATCGGAAATAGTTATCACGCGATACTACCCTCATTTGAGGCTGGTGATCTATTCTCGGTGAATGGCACTTACTCTAAGATTGCTCTACAACTCACTGACGATCCGCTTGTTGTTTTGCTTTCCTGGGAGGAGCTGATGATAATGAGTACAGGTACAAAAAGCACCCTAGTATAAACATTTGGGGATGGGTAGAGCCTTGACTTCATGACAACGACCCTTTGACCCCATGTTTTTTCTATGTTTATGTGTGCTGCATTCATGCATTCATTTAAAAAAACATTAAAACATTAAAAAAATGTTCTCTTCTAGTCTCTCTGTTTTTCAAATTAAACTAAGACTGTGATTGCAAATATCAGAGAAAAGGATTGTGCTAATGGATTTCGGTAGAAGGAGAACTCATACGTACACCTTCAAGGTTCCAAAACTAGAGGATTTAAGAGGTTTGGCAAGGATGATCACAAACCAAGAGGCTTTCAGAGCCAAGTACGGAGGTTTGCCACTTCTGTTAAGGGTCCATGTGATTAAGGGAATCATGGACACGCTCGTTCAATTCTACGATCCGGTTTATCACTGCTTTACATTCCCGGATTACCAGCTCGCACCAACGCTGGAGGAGTATTCTCATCTGATCGATTTACATATCACTGATCGAGCTCCATTTTCTGGACTGGAAGAAATTCCAAAGAATCAGACCATTGCAAGAGCAATTCATTTGGACGAGTCTGAGGTCAGGACTCACATGACTACCAAGGGTGGCATACAAGGTTTGCCAGCCCAGTTCTTAACAAAGAAAGCTCTGTACTTTTGCCAGTATCGGGAACTGGACTGCTTTTGAAAGCATCTTTGTTTTACTCACCTACGGATTATTTTTGTTGCCCAACATTAATAATTTCGTCGATATCAACTCCATTAAGGTTTTTCTCATTGGAAACCCTGTACCGACTTTGCTCGCAGATGCATATCATTCTGTACACTTAGGGAATTTGTACAGTGGAGGGGAGATCACATGTTGTGTACCTTTGCTTTACAAATGGTTTATCTCTCATTTGCCTAAGTCTGCTGCTTTTTGGGATCACAAGAGTGACTTGCACTGGTCGCAGAAGATCATGTCTCCCACCAACTCTGACATAGGTTGGTGTAATAGGATTTATGATGGAATCAGGATCATTGACCGTTGTGGAAACTTCCCCAACGTACCCTTTATAGGAACTAAGGGAGGAATCAATTACCATCTAGTTCTCGTTCGTCGTCAATTTGGATACCCGATGAGACACATCCCACGGGGTGTTCATCTGGAAGGTGTTTTCTTCAAGGAAGGAGAAAGTGACAGAGCACTAAATACGGAAATAGTGCACGCTTGGAAACATGTTCATAAGAAAGGACGGGAGTCTCTAGGAAAACCGGACTGTGTCTCGGTGGAGCCTTATCTCCATTGGGTACAGACTAGAGCTCTCAAGCTAAAGATGCCTTATCCTCGTTACGGAATTCTTCCGCCGAGGGAATCTGTCATGTACTTCATGACGGAAACTGAAAAGCTTCAGGTTACTCTCAATAAAGTTCAACGGGAAAGGAGGTCTTGGAAGAACAAGTACCTCACCCTCGACATAGAGTGCATCAAAATACAACAATTACTGAAAGATAAGGATGCTCTGATCGAGATTTTAGAGCAACATGCTGTGGATAATCAAGATGACCAAAGGAATATGCTCGCTCCTTTCACTTGGTAGAGGAATGACAACCCGACAACGACCCAAGAGCCCCGGTCAAAGAAAAGGAAAATACTAGAGTCAGCACCCGATTTCTCTTCAGAGAGGACTCAGGACCCATTAGCTTAGGTTTCTGTTTCTGCACTTTGTAATCTACTGTATTTTCGTTTCCGCAATCCTTTGAATTTCAATAAAAAGGGGTTTCCCCACTGTTTGATATTTGCAATCTAATTGTCGAAGTTTATTTTGACTAAACCTACAAAATAATTAATATAATCATTTCATTCATCATTCTCACATCGCGTATTCTTCTTACCTATGAATCTCACGTTTGTGTCTCGGTTCTAGAGTCAAACTGTCTCATTCGTATAATACTCGGGCCAATCGTCAGAAAAATATGGATGATCTTGAGGAAGAGAACAGAGAGTTAAAGGAAGAGATCGACGCTCTGAGAGAGGATATGAGAAATCTTCATAACGACATGCAAGCCATGGCAGAAGCTGAGCTACAAAGGACTGTGATCTCAGAGATCACCTCAACGCCCATAGTGGAGAAGTATGATCCTAGGTATCAAATGCCGAAAGATCGTCCCTGGGGCATGCCTGCAAACTATATCCCGGAAGGATATGTTCCGCCGATCACTGAAGATCAGGGAATCACGACAGAAGCCGCTGGGCCTGAAGGTTATAAACTTCGGGAAAGCGAAGATGCCAGGGGCATACTAAAGACTCCTGAAGGTTACAAACTTCGGGAAACGCTAAGATTTACTGCCGTAGTCACGGTACCACCCCCTGTGGTGCACACTGTCCCGGAAGGACAAATTCCACATATACCTTCTGGTAAAAAGGAAACTATGTTTGACTGAATGTATGAATTCCAGGAACAGTTCTTGGAAATGCAGAAGGAACTGCAAGCCATTCGCGTTCAGGATCTATTTGGAAAGGACGCCGCAGACCTTTGTCTGGTCCCCAATGTGAAAGTCCCGCACAAATTTCTAGTGCCCGACTTTGAAAAGTACAAGGGTAACTCTTGCCCTCAGAGTCACTTGGTGATGTACGCTCGGCGAATGTCAGCTCAGACTGAGAATCAGGACCTGCTGATTCACTACTTTCAGGATAGTTTAACCGGTGCCGCACTCAAATGGTACATGGGTTTAAACCGCGCCACGATCAGTACATTCAGAGATATTGGCACTGCCTTCGTCCAACAATACAAATACAATTTGGACATGGCACCCGACAGAGATCAAGTCAGATCAATGTCACAAAAGGACAAGGAAACCTTTAAGGAGTACGCTCAAAGGTGGCGTGAAATCGCCACTCAAATTTGTCCACCTCTTGAGGAAAAAGAGATGACAAAGATCTTCTTAAAGACCTTAAGCTCATTTTACTATGACAGAATGGTTGCCAGTGCGCCCAGTGATTTCACCGAGATGGTGGGCATGGGAGTTCGTCTTGAGGAAGCCGTTCGAGAAGGACGTTTGGCAAAAGACGCTGGACCATCAAGTAGTACAAAACGATACGGTAGTGCTCTCCCTAAGAAAAAAGAGTAGGATATTGGGAATATCTCTCTTGGAAAGCAAAGGCGACGTTATCAACCAGTAGTAGCTGTAATTCCTTCTATCAATCCTGCGCATATTCCTACGTATCAGCCTTAGGTTGCGCAAAGCCAACCTAATCAGTAGAGGACACAACAGCCTCTTCAGTAGGCTCGTCCTCCATATAACAACAAGCGTACAACACGACCATCAGGGTTTTATCCTATACCCATGTTGCACGCAGAACTATTTCCGTTACTACTGGCTAAGGGGCACATTCAGACTAAGTCTCCTCTTACAGTACTGGAGAATCCGCCTTTTTGGTTTAAGGTGGATCAAACATGCCCTTATCATCAAGGAGGATCAGGGCATAACATAGAGAATTGTCTCAATTTCAAATCCGACGTGCAAAAGCTTGTTAGGAGCTGGCTCTTATCTTTCAAAGATACAAATCCCAATGTTCTCACAAACCCGCTGCCTCAACACGAGAAAGCTGCAGTCAACCTGATTGAGAGAGAGTCTAACAACGTCTATCAAATTCATGATGTACTCTTATTGAGGGCCAACTTGGTCAGGATGCATTGCAGACAGAGTGGATATGGCCATGTGCCACCTCATAATTATCACCAGTGTGATATCTGCTCTAAAAGTAATCAAGGATGTTCTGTGGTGCAATCAGCTCTACAGGAACAGATGGATCTCGGATGGATCCAAGAGAACCGAGTTAGTGAAGTTAACATGGTCTATACGAATTCCAACGTCATTCAGAACCACGATATCCGTGCAATGAATGTCAACTTGGTGGCAATGCACTCAAGGCAAAGCCAGTATCATAATCTGCCACGACACGATTATAGTTCCTGTCTGACTTGCTCGGTAAACAAACAGGGATGCTCTTTCATACAAGAAGCCCTCCAGCGTCAGATGGATCTTGGATGGATCCAAGACTACCATGATAGGAACCCTTATCAGATCAACATGTTTCAGATCTTTGATATTCGCGTGATGAATACCAACTTGGTAGAGTTACATGCTGAGCAGGTCTGACTCGAATTCTTAATATCACACGACTATCAAAGCTGTAAAGCAGGTTGCGAAAATGATCGAGGTTGTACCCTTGTCCAGTAGGCACTTCAGCACTTGTTAAATCACTGGTGGATGCCAATCTACATGGATGAAGATACTCAGCAGATTAGTATCAATAACAGGAATCCCACTCGGCGTCAAAGTCAGGATGTCCGATCTGTGGAAGCTAACCTAGTGAGGTTACATTGTATTAAAAGTGGGCGTGGCCAGGTGCCACCACACAATTATGACCGTTGTAGTGTCTGTTCGGAAAGTAACCAAGGGTGTTACCTTGTGAGAGTAGCTCTTCAGGGTCAGGTGGATCGTGGAGAGATTCACCCATATCCGAGTTCTGGACCCATCAACTGGACGCCGAACTACCTTGCCAATCAAGTCGAGGATGTTGTCACAATCTCTGGTCATCACCAGACCAGGGATGTTTTTGGCATCATCCCTCTACTTGACGAATCTAGAGCTCCCAACCAGGAACGGATCGAGATTACTTATGATGGTCAGAAAAATCAGAAGGTTCCCATAGTCATCTATCTACCGGGACCACTACCATATGAATCAACTAAGGCTATCCCTTACAAATACGGTGCAATGACAATTGAAAATGGAAAGGAAATTCCATTACCCTCCGTCGTGAATATTGCAGACATCAGTCGTGTAACACGGAGTGGTCGAATCTTCAACCGAGGAGTTGGAGAACCTAACCAGTAAAAGGAACTTCAGACAGAAGCTCTCGATCCATCAGTCGGTCAATCCAGTAATCCCGACCTTTCGAAAAATAATGATGAGATGCTAAAGCTCATCTAAAGGAGTGAATATAACATTGTGGATCAGCTGTTACAGACTCCTTCAAAGATCTCGGTATTATCACTGTTACTTAGTTTAGAAGCCCACAGGGAGGCTCTACAGAAAGTCTTGGAGCAAGCCTTTGTGGAATAGGATGTAACAATTAGACAGTTCGATAGCATTGTCTCTAACATCAGTTCCTGCAATAATTTGGGATTTAGTGATGAGGAATTACCCGAAGAGGGTCGCCGTCATAACATGGCGCTCAAAATTACAGTTAACTGCCAGGACGATGCTTTAGCCAGCGTACTGGTAGACACAGGGTCAGCCCTGAATGTTATGCCGAAGTCCACTTTGATGCAATTATCATTCAAAGGCCCTCCGATGAGAATCAGCAAGGCCGTCGTCAAAGCGTTCGACGGATCCAAAAAAACAGTTATTGGCGAAGTTGATCTTCCCATAACTATTGGTCCTCACACTTTCCAAGTCACTTTCCAGGTCATGGACATCCGGGCAACATAAAGTTGTTTATTAGGAAGACCTTGGATACATCAGGCTGGAGCGGTCACTTCGACCCTCCACCAAAAGCTAAAGTTCATCCAGAACGATCAACTTGTCATAGTCTGTGGAGAACAGGCCTTGCTCGTGAGTAACTTATCATCATCTACTTGTGTAGAACCCGAGGAGGTTATTGGGACGCAGTTCCAAGCACTTTCGGTGGGTAAGGACAATCAATCCCAAGGAGGAACCTCGATTTCCTCATACAAAGATGCTATCAAAGCGGTCGAGAGTACCGATACAACCGAACGGGGACAGCTTGTCATTCCTATTGACAATAAAACAAAGAAGGGTCTTGGTTTTTCTGTAACCTGTACCCAGACAGCTGCTAACGATGAAAGTCTTCATCCCATTCAGAACTTCTTCCACAGTGGAGGTTTTCTTCACCCAGTGTCTCAAGCAGTACATGCTATCAATGAGGAAGATCCCTCTGACACAAATGAAGAATGGAAGTCCTATCTTAATGAGGACGGTTATGTGTCTCAGGAAGAAACGCAAACTCCTTTTTGCTTTCCTACAGAGAATCCGAGATTTATACCCAGGTCACACATCGAAATGATATACGGAGGTTGTGATCCGGAAGGATGCCGTGCTCCGCCAAATTCATTAGAGGAAGACACTCCGATGAAAGACAATTTTGACTACACCTACTATGGCCCAATGGATGGTTTTCCAATGTGGCAACCTTATCCAGGAGATTTGGGGCAAGAGAGTCAGCCGAACAATGAAAATTAGCTGACCGTCATTGAACAGAATACCTGTGTCCCCACCATGTCATGGGATCAACACTCAGGTCATTCAGAAACTACTCAACATGACGATGAATTTACAACGTTTGCAGGGCTTGAATTCATCAACTATGCTTTTCCCGAGGTCAACGTCATCGAGAGGGATGACTCCTCCAGTTCGAAAGAAGTGTGGGACACCCTGGGACAACCAAGTGGAAAGTACGACTTCATGGTCAAGTACACTACTCCCAAAAGCTTTCGTATTAGGCTCGAAGATATCCAGCCAACTGGATGGGGAGATACAGCTGAGAGCACCAATGCTCTGCAAAATACAACAGAGGAATCCACCTACAACAACTCTGCCTGGGAGACAGATTCCAATGATCCCGCTCCACCAGAAATCAGCGTCATTTCTGAAGAAAAATCGAGGAAGGGGCCAGACTTTGTTATTCATCGAGGAGTTCGCTGCCAATGGGTTGCCGTCGAGGTTCCGAAGATCGTTCGTCAGTAAAAGTAATTGCCATCTTTAACCTTTCACCCTGCCCAGGTGAAACGGATGTTTTGATAGGGCTCGCTTTCTGTAAATTTCCCTCTTCACTTCGCCCAAAGCGACAGAGTTTTGTTTTATAGGGCTGTAGTTTCAAGAGTCGACTTGTTCATTAATAAAATAACGTCGTTCTGTAATTTCTGCATTAATTGCTGTTTTCTCTTTTCGTTTTTCAGAAAATGGTAATCCTAAAAAACAATTCAATAACAAAAAAACAAGCAGTAAAAAAAATACGCTGCACACACTTTTGCATTCTCTCTATCTCTTCTAAACACGAATCATCACGTCATACAGATTGCTTGTTTTAAACCCAGTTGAAACATACGATCCGATGCCTTTTCCCGACTTTGAGTTCCCGGTATTTGGGGCTGAAGAAGAAGTTGACAACGAAATTCCAGAAGAGATCTCCCGACTACTCAGACAAGAGGAAAGGTCCATTGAACCTCACAAAGAGCCGTTGGAAACGGTAAACTTAGGTTCAGAAAAAGAGAAAAAAGAAATCAGGATTGGGGCACTGCTCAGTCCAACTGCCAAAGAGAGTTTGATAAAGCTTCTCAAAGAATTCCCCGATGTATTCGCTTGGTCCTATCAGGATATGCCAGGGTTGGATACCAGCATCGTGGAACATCACTTACTGTTAAGATCGGAATGTCTGGCTGTAAAACAAAGGTTGAGACGGACTCACCCAGACATGGCCATCAAAATCAAAGAGGTGGTATAGAAACAGATCGACGCAGGTTTCCTCGCTACATCTGAATATCCTCAATGGTTAGCCAACATCGTACCCGTTCCCAAAAAGGACGGAAAGGTCAGAATGTGTGTTGATTACGGGGATCTGAACAAGGCAAGTCCAAAGGACGACTTTCCTTTACCACACATTGACATGCTGGTAGACAGCACATCAAAGTTTAAAATTTTCTCCTTCATGGATGGATTCTCAGGCTATAACCAGATCAAAATGGTGCCGAAAGACATGGAGAAAACTTCGTTCATTACCCCATGGGGTACATTTTGTTACAAGGTGATGCCGTTCGGCTTGAAGAACGCCGGGGCAACCTATCAAAGGGCCACGACTACTCTATTTCATGACATGATACTCAAAGAGATAGAGGTATATGTCGATGACATGATTGCAAAATCTAAGACAGAAGAGGAGCATGTGACCCACTTGTCGAAACTATTCGAGCATTTGAGAAAGTACAAACTCCGCTTGAATCCCGACAAGTGCACCTTCGGTGTCCGTTCGGGGAAACTTTTAGGGTTCATCGTTAGCCAGAAAGGGATTGAGGTCGATCCTGACAAGGTCAAGGCCATTCAAGAAATGCCTTCTCCGAAAACTGAAAAACAAGTCAGAGGATTCTTGGGACGTTTGAACTACATCTCCAGATTCATATTCCTCATGACCGCCACATGTGCGCCGATTTTCAAATTACTCAAAAAGAACCAGGATTGCGTTTGGTCAGAAGATTGCCAAATTGCCTTCGACAGTATTAAGGAATACCTGTTGAATCCGCCGATTCTATCACCTCCAGTGGAAGGAAGACCACTGATCATTTACCTCACAGTCTTGGAAGACTCAATGGGATGTGTACTTGGCTAACAAGACGAAACCAAACGGAAAGAGTCTGCCATCTACTATCTGAGTAAGAAGTTCACCGACTGCGAGACTTGGTACACGATGCTTGAGAAAACTTGTTTCGCTTTGGCTTGGGCAGCCAAACGTCTTTGTCAGTACATGATTCATCACACTACTTGGTTAATCTCCGAAATGGATCCAATCAAGTATGTCTTCGAAAAACCTGCTCTCACGGGAAGGATTGCCCGTTGGCAGATGTTGCTATCAGAATATGACATAGAGTACCATGCTCAGAAAGCTGTTAAGGGGAGTATTTTAGCCGATCATTTGGATCATCAACCGATTGACGATCAAGAACCAATCGGGTTTGACTTCCCAGACGAAGATGTCATGTATCTAAAAATGAAAGATTGCGATGAACCGTTACCCAGTGAAGGGCCAAAACCAGGTTCCCAATGGGGACTTATCTTTGACGGAGCAGTTAATCATTATGGAAACGGAATTGGGGCAATCATTGTTACCCCTCAGGGTACCCACATTCCTTTCACTGCCAGACTTATGTTCAAATGTACGAACAACGAGGCCGAATACGAAGCTTGTATTATGGGTCTCGAAGAAGCGATTGATTTAAGGATAAAAAACTTGGACGTATACGGCGATTCAACCCTGGTTATCAATCAGATAAAGGGAGATTGGAACACATACCAATCAGGATTGATTCCTTACAAAGACTATGCAAGAAGGTTGTTACCTTTCTTCAACAGAGTTGAGTTTCATCATATCCCTCGTGATGGGAATCACATGGCTGACGCTTTAGCCACTCTCTCTTCCATGATTAGTGTAGGTCAATGGAACGACTTACCTAAGATCGACATAATGCGCCTTGAACGGCCCGCCTACGTCTTCACGATCGAAGCAGTCATAGATGACAAACCTTGGTATCACGATATCAAATGCTTCCTTCAGAAACAAGAGTACCCATCTGGGGCACACAGAAAAGATAGGAAAACCCTCAGAAGATTGGCTGGAAGCTTCTTCCTGAGCGGTGACACTCTTTATAAGAGGAATTTTGACATGGTCTTGCTCCGATGCGTAGACAGACCAGAAGCAGACATGCTGATGAAAGAAATTCATGAAGGATCCTTTGGCACTCATGCCAACGGACACACAATGGTGAGAAAAATTCTAAGAGCAGGGTACTACTGGTTGACCATGGAATCCGACAGATACAAGTACATGAGGAGGTGTCACAAGTGTCAGATATACTCTGACAAAATTCATGTACCGCCATCGTATCTCAAAGTTCTCTCTTCCCCGCGGCCTTTTTCCTTATGGGGAATCGACATGATTGGCTTGATCGAACCTAAGGCTTCAAATGGACATCGGTTCATCCTGGTAGCCATTGACTATTTCACCTAGTGGGTCGAAGCAGCGTCGTACGCCAATGTAACCCGACAAGTGGTGGTCCGATTTATCAAAAACAATATCATCTGCCGTTATGGTGTTCCAAACCAGATCATTACTGATAATGGATCTAACTTGAACAATAAGATGATGAAAGAGTTGTGCATTGAGTTCAAGATTGAACACCATAACTCATCTCCCTACCGACCCAAGATGAACGGAGCGGTAGAAGCGGCTAACAAGAACATCAAGAGGATTGTTCAGAAGATGGTTGTAAATTATAAAGATTGGCACGACATGTTACCCTTTGCTCTTCACGGTTATCGAACATCTGTCCGCACTTCAATAGGGGCAACCCATTTCTCTCTAGTATATGGCATTGAGGCAGTGCTCCCCATAGAAGTAGAAATCCCATCAATCCGGGTATTAATGGAAGCTAAGCTAACAGAAGCTGAATGGTGTCGAAGTCGACACGATGAGCTGAATTTGATCGAAGAAAAGCAAATCACGGCTCTATGCCACGGTCAGTTGTATCAGCAGAGAATGAAAAAGGCGTTCAACAAAAAGGTCCGACCACGTGTCTTCAGAAGAGGAGACCTAGTGCTCAAGAAGATACAATCGTTTCTCACTGACTCTCGGGGTAAACGGACCCCAAATTAGGATGGCCCTTATGTGGTCACGAAAGCTTTCTCAGGCGGCGCCTTGAGACTTGCAACCATGGACGGAGAGGAATTTTCCTACCCCACGAATGTTGATGTAGTTAAGAAATACTTCGCCTAAACAAAAAAAAAGGAAGAGAAAACGTCTCGGTGGATTGAATACCCGAAAGGGCGGTCCAGGCAAAAGTTAGAGACATAAAAAAATCATCCCGATGGATTGGAAACATCATAGTACAATCCAGGAAAAAATTAGGGATAATGGCAAAGTAACTATGTTCAACAGAGGCAAGTCCCTCAACAGCAGTTACATCATCCATCGGAGGAAACCTCCAGTCAAGGTCATCTTCGACAGAAGCTCAGGATGTCCCGAATTCAAAGTTGGTAGAAGGATAGTGGTCGTTATGTTTCAACGTAGCCCTTTTCCCTGTAAATTACCATTTTCAAACTTTGTATATACTTTTTGGAATCACGCGTTTGGCTGATCTCCATCTTATCAATAAAATTTGAGCCCTTGTGCTTTTGTTTGTAATTCTTATTTGTTTTAGCTTTACAGAATGGCGTTTTAACATGATTAGCGATTCTTGAAATGAAACAAAAATGAATTTACTTGTTAAAACTTTTTCTGCTTTTAAAGTAAATATGGCAATTTCTTTTGACTGTTGAACATCAAAAGAACATCAACCGCTTCTTCAGAAGTAGGCGAACTTCAAAGTGCAGAATCAAAGTACTCCTTCTACGCCAGTGCGCCTGAATGAAGGATCAAAAGTGTTGGATGCGACTATTCCATCTGACCTCTTCGGCCGAGTTCTTATTTCCTAAGCCCGACCAACATAGCTCCCAACAGGGACTATCTCTCCTAAGCAAGGTTGAATTGCTATTCTGAACCGACGGTACTTCTTCGCCCCGCGATGGCCGAGTATCCAGTCGTGTTCACCTGTCAGTTTGTATGTCGCGTCAGTTTTGTCAGCATAAACATGCATACATCATGCATTTGATTTGCATTCATATTCATATTGCATCACTATCACTCTAGTCGGTCTTGTCCCCTAGTGATAACAGTCCTCTCAATCGAGTTGTTAGTTCTTGCCTCGTCAGGAAATGCTGCGTTTGAACAATCTCGCTTCCAGTGTATCTCTGGATTAGAGTCGGCACTCGACCACTTTGATAACTTGAACCTCTGAAAAGCCAGAGAAATCTCGACAAATGTCACTCTTCGCCATTGAAGATGATATCCTTGCATTCTCGGATTAAGGAAAAATCCCCAGAGAAAGCCCCTTAATTGGAACTTCAACAATACGACAGTTTTTCTCCGAAAGAGCCGCTGATGAAAAGGTCATCGGCACCTCAAAATTGGAGCCCATCATATGGCATTTCTCTGGGAAGATCCCGAGAAAAGTATGATGTAAGACCCCAAGCGGAAGCAGTCTCTCAAGAGACTCATTTTCCCCAGATAGAGT
Organism: Lathyrus tuberosus; assembly: GCA_022829125.1. Classification (NCBI taxonomy): domain Eukaryota; kingdom Viridiplantae; phylum Streptophyta; class Magnoliopsida; order Fabales; family Fabaceae; genus Lathyrus; species Lathyrus tuberosus. The sequence goes on from JALAZF010000103.1 coordinate 9,499,322, forward strand.
CGACAAATGGCGTCTCCCAAAAAAGAGAAGTTTGTGTACCACTACAATTCAGACGATTGGGCTCCCCAGCGAGTCTAACGTCAAAATTTTTCCCATCAAATGGCATCTCCCCAGGAAAATCCAGCGAGAAGTTTGAGGAAAATCGCTACGTATAGCGTCCCTTGTCAAGAAAGTTTATTGAAAAAAGAAACTTAGACCAGTTCCTTGGCAGGAAACCAGGATCGAGGGGAAGTTTACAACAGCAACTTAGACCAGTTCCTTGGTAGGAAACCAGGATCGAGGGGAAGTTTAAATCAGAAACTTAGACCAGTTCCTTGGTAGGAAACCAGGATCGAGGGGAGGTTTATTTCAAAAGAAAACTGAGACCAGCTCCTTGGCTGAAGACCGGGATCGAGGGGAAGTTTACCTTTTCTAAGCATCATCGCTTAGCTAAAGAAGATGAATGCGTAAGCTACCATTCATAACCACCATCAAAATTTCGGGTATTCCGATATTTAATCCTCTTGCACCCCGAATGCCCGAATACCTTCGTCATTCACACCTTCGTGTCCAAGAAGATTAAATAGGGGCATCTGTCATACCCCAAATTTTGACCACTAAGATTTCCCATCATTGTGCAAATCATCATCACAATATGGATGAACCATCATGCCTCATCAAATGCCTCAAGGGTTGTTGAGCATTCACCATAATCAAAATTAGGGTTTCAAGCCCTCTCAGAGCCTTAGACAAAGGATCAATCAAGGAATGACTTGATCTTCAACTTGTCTAACCTCTAAAATATCCACAATGGATCAAATGGACTCCCACTTCAAGGATTAAGCACAAGGCTGCTCCTTTCTAGGTGGGTCAGGTCTCAAGATCGACAGTGTCACCAAATTAGGGTTTTGGTCGACCAGGGCCTCCAGATGGAAATTTTTCATCTGGGCACAAGCCAATGATCCAAAACATAACCTAATATACTTCATGGAACCTCATGGACCCAAGCATCAAGTCAATTTTGCCTCAGGGGATGCATTCATCAAAAATCAGGAATTAGGGTTTCTTGACCTAATTCACCCCTAAGTTGACTTTTGAGACAAATCATGAGCCAAGACCTCAAGACATGATTTGAGGGTCTCCAATATGCCATATTGATCCATTTGCAACAATGGATTAATCCAAGAAGCTTGAGCAACAAGTTTCAATTTCATCTGCACCACAATTAGGGTTTCGCGAGGAAAGTCAACTGTAACTTTGACTTTTGACCAGGACATTCTCCCAAACCTTAAGACATGATTCAATATACTCTATGACACCCATGGAACATGTCCATCAAGTTTGATTTAGGTCAAGGACATGATTTCTTGAAGAATTGCACAGTTTGGAATTCATCTGATAAAAAGTCAACTGTGCACAAAAGTCAACTTTGACTTTTTGAGATTTTTCACCAAAATGGATTTTTAACCCTAAAATGATGTTAATGTATGATTTGAATCATCATTCATCAAGAAAAATCAAAGAAAGTGGGATAACTTGTAAAAGGGGTAACCATAAAAACTTAGAAAAATTGCTAAGTTATGGAAAAAGTGACACTAATGTGCCAACTTTAGAGGACCATAACTCCTAAACCACAAGGCCATTGCTCCCCATTCAAAGATTGATTTGTAGATCACACTGCCCTCTACAAAAGCTTCATACTGACCTATGTCCAAATTCCTCATGGATTTTGAGTTATGGAGTGATCAAAATCAAGAAAAGTCACTTTGTTCCAACACTTAGTGAAAATTTCACTAAGTCAGAATCTGCCTTTACTTTTTACCAAATGTAGGGGGATTTTTCACTTGGATTCAAAAGAGATCAAAACCAAACATGTTCAAATAGTTGTTGTATCATGTAAGGGCTTTCCAAAATGACCAAGAACATTACCAAATTCAACTTGAGCCATGAGATATGACATTGGCAAGTTGCCTTGCTGAAATCTGCCAAGGCAAGGCAGATTTTTACACTTTTGGTCGATTTGCCAAAATCAGCCAATTCCAAGCCTTGTCATCACTTTGTACACATCTGAGGATTGAATCTGAAGGGGACAATCACTGAACCAAGCCTCCAAGGTCTTTGGAACAAGAAATAGCATGTTGAACCTAGAATTGCCAAAATAGGGACAAGACTCCAATTTTGGATTAGAGCATTCAATGGAAGCATCAAGGTGGCATGAACTGAGCTCTCAGCAACTGAATTCAGTCAAGACTTATCCAAGACCAAGGGGACCAGCAGCCTGTGCCCTAACCTCTAGTAAATGGCTAGAGGAGACTTGGATTTTCATTTGCCAACATTGGCCAAGCCTACTCAGCAGTTTCCATTCACTATTCCTTGCAAAAAAAACTTGCTCTACTATAAATATAGCTCAATTGTGATCAGTTTGAGTACACCAAAGCCATCAAACAGATGCTTTTCTCAAAATCTCTTCTTTCACTGCAATTTTGCCTTCTAAGGCAAGTCACTATCGGGTTTTGAGTTTGAGAGCTTTTCCAATCAAACCAATCACTCACACACCTCACATACATCATATAGAAGTGATCCAAACACTCACATAACATCTGGAACACTGATTTCACAAAATCACTAGCCAATTGCTCAAGTTCTTAACAGTTTGGCAGTTGAGGGACCATCTTCAGCTCCAAACCATTTCAATCCATTCCAAGCATCCAGATACACTCCATGGCACCTAGGGAAGCTATCCAGATCATTGGAGCCTAGCTGTAACACCTCCAACACAAAACACGATCACCAGCTGCAAGAGGTAAGCATGAGCTCTTCTAACTCTATGATCCATGCAATTTTTGCTGCACAATAATTTTGCCATATGTTCATAATCATGCATGGAATATTTCCCCTCAATTAATTGCATTGTTTGAATCATGTATCAAAAATCCCAGCCTTCATGCAGAATCTAGGGTTCTGAAGGATTTTTCGGGATTTCTTGTTTTATGCTTAATTTAAATGAAATTAATTGCCATAGACATGATCGTGAGGTTAAAACGAGTTGATTGGTATGTGGATTACATGATATGATCAAGTATTCAGTGAGATTGAAGAGAAAATGCAAATCTGGGAAAACCCAGAACACGCGCGTGTTCTTGGCGCCATTTTTTGAAAATTCAAATATTTGAATTTTGTGATTTTATTTAATTGATTCAAAAATTAATTTCTCTCTGAGTTTTAATGATTTTGAGTTGGTTCTTTTTTTAATAATTCACAAAAATGTTAAAATATTTTATTTTCCCAAAAAATCCCAAAAATATTATTTATTTTATATAATTGATATTTTTGCAAAGAATTAATGTTTTAATTGTTTTTGACATTTAAAATATTTTTTCCACCTTGATTTTGCAACTTTTAATGCGTTCTAATTATTTTGTAGGTCAATACTTAATTTTTGAAGCATTAATCCAATCCAAGATCACAATTTGTTTTTCATATGTTAAACAATTTTGATCATTTTAATTGAATTTTTATTCAATTAAAACATATTTTGAAAACAAATTAGGGTTTTTGGATTAATTCAACCCTCATAAATCATTTTCAAAACACTTTGGGCCTCCAATAGAGTGTAAGACCCAATCCTTTTTTGACCAAATCATTTTTGGGCCTCACTTATTGTATAAGTCCCTCTGTACATTTTTAAATTCGGCACGATCGTCGCCAGTTTAAAAATAAACCATCTGGGCCTCTCCTCGAGCTATAAGACCCATTCAAAACTTTTGGGCCTCTAATAGAGTGTAAGACCCAACCCCCTTTTAACCAAAACCATTTTGGGCTTCAGATATTGTATAAGCCCCTCTGCGTTAAAAGAAAATCTCGGCGCGATCGCCATTTCAAACGAAAAATCATCCGGGCCTACCCTCGTGTTATAAGCCCCACTCTTTTTTCTTTAAACCTTTTGGGCCTCTTGAGAGAGTGTAAGACCCATCCCTTTGTACAGAAAACCTTTTTTGGGCCTCAATCACTTGTATAAGTCCCTCTGTACAAATTCAAACAGTGCGCTCACTGATAAAACCCTGGGCCTCTCCTTGAGCTGTAAGCCCCAAATCTTTCTTTTTCAAAGCACTTTCTCCTTTGATTTTAAATATACTGTTGTTTTCAATCTGTCTTTGTTGAAAAACTAACCAAACAGCATGGAAGCTCTACAACCGAGTAAGTGTTTATACGCTTTCATTTACCGCTTTCATATACATATAACTGTATTGTGGGGCTGTTTCGTTGTAAGTCTTCTTTCATAAACTCATATCAATTGTGTAATAATAGTATAGATATTTAGAGTTTCCCCGGCAACTACGTTTAGAACTAGGAAAAGCCGTCGTGTTTATTCGTAGAAATAGACAACTAGATCCCCAAGAGGATCACCAGATACAGTCTTCTCTTCGGCTATCCTCATTAGGAATTGTCAAGAAACTCTACTGCCAGTGATGAATGTATTCTCCGTGAATGGCATCTTTGAGCTTCTTCCAAATTCTCGAACTTTCCTGGCTTGATCTATTCTTTGTGAATAGCCTGTCTTGAATTTCTTGGGGTTTGGGGACCCACGGGCTTCTTAAAAGCATCGGCCTTCTCTTGGGCATCGTACAAGGACCCACAGGCTTCCTAAAAGCAACCCCGCCTCCTCTTGGGCTTAGTACAAGGACCCTCCGGCTTCTTAGAAGTATTCACAGCCTCCTCTTAGGCTTCGTATAATGATCTCTTCCTCCGGGAATGATAGCCTCCTCTTGGGCTTCGTACAAGGATCCGTCGGCTTCTTAAAAGTTTCCAGCCTCCTCTTGAGCTTCATACAAATTGTCCCGACGACCTCCTAGAGGTATAGGAACAGAACTTAGTCATCTGCATAGAACAGTCCTTTCAAAGAGTCTACTACTGTTTCTCAAAGCATAGTAAAAAAGATGAAACTCTAGACACGGACAGTCTAATATCCTTGAGTCTCAAAGACATTCTCAAGTGACCCCTTCGTTAAAATAGGAAGGAAACCCGTAGACTCGGACAGTCTCAATACCCTTTGGATTCCCCGTTTCCTCAAAGAAACAGGAAATATCCCGGATCCTCGAATCAAATCCTTGAGTACAGTGTTGCTTATATAAGAACTGATTTTCTCTTTAAATCAGCATACTGGACCTGTCACTCAACTGAAACAGCGCCATAGCCTCCTCTTGGGCTTTGTACAATGATTCTCCCCAGCGGAGTCAAACAACGTTTAGCCTCTCTCTCGGGCTTTGTACGAGACACATAAGAGACTCCCTCGTTGAGTCAATCACCCTTTTTGCCTCCATCTCTGGCTTTATGCGAGATACAAAATGGTTCTTATTGAGCCAAACAAATTTTAGCCTCCATCTCGGGCTTTGTAAGACATACAAAAACTCTCTTGTTGAGTCAAATAGCCTTCATCTCGGGCTTTATACGAGATACCAAAAGACTCTATCGTCAAGTCAAAAACCTTTTAGCCTCTCTCTCGGGCTTTGTACGAGACACATATTAGCCTCCTCTTAGGTTTGTATAAGAAAACCACTGGTTGATCTAATCAACCTTTTAACATCAAAGTTGTGCCTCGTTCACAGTACAAAAACATCAACAACTCTTTCCCCTTCATCTAATCGCTGTAAGCGGCAAGCCTCTGGATCTTCTACATCCATGCCACTGTCCCTCTTTTAGCATGAGAAATTCCTAAGGAAAGATAGCATTGCTCTACACTGAGTTAAAGTCTTCTCCTTCAGGTTAAAATCCCCTATAAAGGAAATTATGGCATTGTCGGATTCACACATCCCGGTTAAAGTAATTCTCCTTTATAAACAGTTGTGACATACAATCCCCTCTTTAGAGATGACAAATTCTCTCTAAAGTCAACACCCTTTTAGCTTCATATCTCGGGCTTTGAACAAGATACAAATCACCTTTAGCTTCACATATTGGGCTTTGAACAAGATACAAACCACCTTTCGCTTCACGTCTTAGGCTTTGAACAAGACACCAAATACCATTTCCTCCCATAGAATAGGAGGAACTAGGAACGCTCTAATTTCCCTGTTTCGGTAAACGGGAATACGTAGGCATAAGATTGAAAGAAAAGATCTTAGCGGGCACACTAAACAAAAACCCTAAATCCCATACTCTCACATATCTATCAAAAAGCATCAGTCCTAACATCCTAATCCTAGTTCCCTACCAGAAACCTGTCATTCTGTCAAAATAGCACAAGAAAGGCCCCACCACATTGATCGCATCCGTAACCTAACAGACCGCTGTTTAAACTCAATATGCAAGCAGGGTTAATTGGAGACATCTATTTCCCTTCCTTCATCAGCTTTAATAGGATAAAAAATGAATCGACCTGTAGTAAACTAACCTAGAGAGCGACAACGCTTAAGAACCGCGTCCAAAATCGCTGGCTACACTCTCGTCTGGCTATTCATCTATCATGCCATTGTTTAGTTCTTTCCTTATAAATTCGAGCATTTTCGTACGCATCCAACCTAAGTTCCTCTAGCTCATGGATGTCGAGAATTCTTTTCTCTCCTGCCGCCGTATAGTTCATATTCAGGGTCTTAATGGCCCAATAAGCTTTATGCCCAAGTTAGACAGGGAGATGACATGATTTTCCATAAACTAGTTTGAATGGGGTGGTTCCTATCGGAGTTTTGTAAGTTGTTCTATAAGCCCATAGAGCTTCATGAAGTTTTGTAGACCAATCTTTCCTAGAGGTCGCAATTGTTTTCTCTAATATTTGTTTGATCTCTCTATTGGAAACCTCCACTTGTCCACTTGTCTGAGGGTGATATGGTGTTGCTACTCGATGTCGCACTCCATATTTAAGCAATAATTTCCCAAAAATATTCGAGATAAAATAGGATCTACCGTCGCCAATGACAACTCTTGGCACACCGAATCTCAGAAATATTACATTCTTAAAGAGTCTTATGACTACTTGTGCATCATTTGTAGGAGAAGCTATTGCTTCAATCCACTTTGAGACATAATCGACTGCAACGAGTATATATTTGTTGCCAAAGGATGACGGAAAAGGGCCCATGAAATCTATTCCCCAAACATCAATGACTTCTACCTCTAAAATCCCTCTTAGTGGCATCTCATCGCGCCTAGAAATGTTACCAGTGCGTTGGCATCGATCGCAATTTGTGACAGCAATGTGGACGTCCTTCCAAAGGCTAGGCCAGAATAGGCCAGATTGTAAAATCTTTGCGTAAGTCTTTGAAATGCTTGCATGCCCTCCATAGGGTGCAGAGTGGCAATGGGCTATAATATCTTCAACTTCAGACTCAGGAACGCATCGACGAAAAATTCCATCGGCGCCTTGCTTGAAAAGTAGGGGTTCATCCCAATAATAGTGTTTGAGATTGTGGAAGAATTTTTTCTTTTGTTGATAGGATAAATCTGGTGGAAGTACTCCAGCTGCCAGGTAATTTACAAAGTCAGCGTACCACGGCATGAGGTCTTTGAGCATATCGATTCCACAACTTCATCTGTTTCTGCATCATAATAAATTAAAGAGCATTCTCTCATTTTGCTCTCATTTTCTAACTGGGCTACAAGTATATCGTAAGGAAAAACGTCATTGATGGGGACTTGCTCAGGTTCTTGATCCTCAATTCTAGAAAGGTGATATGCTACTGCGTTCTCGGATCCTTTCTTATCTTTGATTTCCAGATCAAACTCTTGCAAAAGCAAGACCCATCTTAAAAGTCTTGGCTTAACATCCTTCTTATTCAGCAAATCCCTAATCGTGACGTGATTGGTATAGACAACTATTTTCGCTCCCACTAAGTAGGAACATAATTTGTCTAAAGCGAACACCACAACTAGGAGTTATTTTTCTGTGGTGGCATAGTTCATTTTTGCACTGTCCAAGGTTCTACTAGCATAGTATATGGCATGAAGCCTCTTATCCTTTCTTTGTCCTAAGACAACACCAACAACATAGTCACTAGCATCACACATTATTTCGAATGGTCTACTCCAATCGGGTGGTTGCATAATACGTGCAGTTATGAGAGCCTTTTTCAAATGTTCGAATGCTTTTAAGCAAACCTCATCAAATACAAATTCAACATCTTTCATTAATAAGCTCGTTAGTGGTTTAGTTATCTTAGAGAAATCCTTAATGAATCGTCGGTAGAAACCGGCATGTCCTAGAAAACTTCGAATTTCTCTAACGGTTTTCGAAGGTTGAAGGTTTTCTATGATTTCTATTTTTGCTTTATCTACTTCAATTCCTCGATTAGATATTACATGTCCAAGTACAATTCCTTCTCTGACCATGAAATGACATTTCTCCCAATTCAGCACTAGATTTACTTTAACGCATCGCTCGAGTACCATTTCTAGGTTCGATAAACATCCTTCAAAACTTCCCCCATAGACAGATAAGTCATCCATGAATACTTCCATTATATTGTCTATAAAATCGACAAAAATTGCCATCATGCATCTCTGAAAGGTTGCGGGTGCATTACACAGTCCGAACGACATTCGTCAGTAGGCAAACATACCATAAGGGCAGGTAAATGTAGTCTTTTCTTGATCATCAGGATGGATAGGAATTTGGAAAAATCCTGAATATCCGTCTAAATAGCAAAAGTGAGAATGTTTGGCCAATCGTTCAAGCATTTGATCTATAAAGGGTAAAGGAAAATGATATTTTTGAGTGGCTTTGTTCAGCCTTCTATAGTCTATGCACATTCTCTATCCAGTTTGAGTTCTTTTTGCAACAGATTCATCTTTTTCGTTGCTAATAACCGTAACACCTCCATTCTTCGGCACAATGTGCACACGACTAACCTAGTTACTGTCAGATATCGGGTATATGATTCCTGCTTCTAGTAGCTTTTGTACCTCTTTTTTAACTACATCGCTTACGATAGGGTCTATCCTTCTTTGGGGCTCCCTAGAGGTCTTACAATATTCTTCTAGCATAATGCGATGCATGCATCTAGAGGGACTTATTCCTTTAAGGTCCGAAATGTTGTACCCTAGTGCTTTATGATACTTTCTTAGAACACGCAGAAGCTTTTTGTAACACCCTAAAACCCCCGCGTGAAAATAATACAATTATCAGAGTAAAATTCAAAGAAATAAATTCAGCACCTAGGATCATACTTCCAACATACATATGCTCAAGTAAATGACATGTAACACATACTTATTATTATTAAAAATTCTTCTCAACAAGCAGCGGAAAATCCTCTTCGAATTGACAATCAAAACTTAGTATGTTTAAACCACATGTTCATCGACAATTAAAACAAAATATCATAACTATACCGGAGCAGGCGCTAACTCGACACATGAAGTGAAGGACTCCATCTTCACTGAAAGCAACTCCGCACTAATCTTGATCATCTGCACGTAACCCATATGGAGGTAACATTCAAACAGGCAGGGTGAGTAATCATAAATCATTATACCAGATATAAAGATAAGATATATTAGTCATGAATAACATCATTGATTCATTCACACATCATTATACTATCAATTCACAAACATCGCTAAAACATCAATTAAATTACAACATCATCTACACGATTACAACTTCCCACACAAGCAGACAATCATATAATCAACAACACAACACAACACAATGCAATGCAATGAGACTCACAACTCGACTCAATGCATGTGGTACCAAATCGATCCCTTTTTCATGATCATAATTCCCGTCAGAATTTCCATAACAGTCGCTCACACCCCACATGGGTACAAGACATCCGTGATCGCTCACACCCCACATGGGCACACGAACACCCGTGATCGCTCACACCCCACATGGGCACACAATCACCTCAACAACAACAACAACAACACGATTCTTTATCAAAGAATCCCGATAAGACGCTCACACCCCACATGGGCACACGACTTATCTCATAACTCATGCAATTATGTAATGCATATCAACAACAATATATCATACAACGTATAATGATATTCATCTTAATCATTATACCATACCAGTACTAGGCACCATGCAACAACAATGCTATAATAGCTCAACAACATCATCAATGATAACTCACAGCATAACAATCAACAACGATATATTTCGGACTCTATGACGTCACAACATGACATTACCACTGTATAACACGTAACATATACCTGCCAAAACATGCAACAACTGCAACCCTCAGCTACAACACACATCCGCATAACTGAGCTCAACCTTTCCACGTTCAACACATTACCACATACACAAAAACCCAACTAACACGTCGAATGGTTGGAATTCTAGTACTGGAATTAATTTGAACAAAAAGTATATGAAACCAACTTTCCAACGCTTCGAACGGCGACTGAAACAGACCTACAGATCAAAAGATACGAATTTTTAAAGTTTCTGAAAGTTCGGTTCATCTCAGCTCTGCTCACCTGATGTTCGCCCAGCAAGACACCCGCGAATCCATTTTCACCTGGCGAAATCCCCCTTCGCCTGGAGAATTCCCCTTTCGCCTTATGCTAGCCTGGCGAAGCAGAGGCGAATCTCCTTCCCCCATATAAATTCCAGAGACCCCTATTTTCACCCCTCGCTCGCCTCTCAGTTTGCCAGGCGACCTCCAAGCAAAGTCACTTTCACCTGGCAAATTCTCCTTTCGCCTAGCGAATATGCGCGAATCAACAATCCTGCGATTATGATTCTGCATGAGTCAAACCCCAATACCTCTCTGATTTCACCCACAATCAGTCCAGAATTTTCACATACAATCACAGGTTATCACATAAACAAGCATGAATCCATACACAGCGAATCCACCGGTCAATTTATGCATTTTTCCTCTTATTCCAACTTCCGATACGCAAAAACCCCAATCCCACAACCAACTACATACATCTATAATCTATATCCATTACAATGAAAAGCAATACTCCCCATACCTTAGATATTTCTATTCTGATCTTCCTCTTGAGTGCTTCCAGAATTGCTCTGAGCCCTAGCTTTCTCCTTTTCCTTTCTCAGTTCTTTCCAACTTTTCACGATCGCACCAGAATGAACTTCTTCACTCTCTCTTTTTTCCTTTTGTCCACTATACCCTCAGGACCCTTAATATGTTTTCCCAACTTCGTCCTCACTTATTCTCGCATAAATGACCACTTTACCCCTCATTTTATTTAAAATAATAATAATAATCTAATTAAGATTATTCACATTATTCCACCATTATTATTATCAAAATAATTGTAATAAATTATACACTCCTAAATATCCTCAACACCCTCTTAACATCATCAACACCCCACACACAAATCATCAGGCATCAAAATATTTCACCAAAATTCACTGATAATCGCGAATATTTATAATAAATAAATTAAATAAATATTCTAATTATTTTGGGGGTGTTACAACTCTCCCTCACTTAGAACATTTTCGTCCTCGAAAATTTACCTGATACGAACAACTCAGGATACGCCTCATGCATCCTGCTCTTCCACTCCCAAGTCATGAAAGGTAACACCACGAATAACACAAAACAACAAACCACTTCGTCAATAACAACAACAAGATGCAATGTTCACACAATGCACTCGACAACCAACTCAAGACGCAAAAGATAATCGAGTTACACACATACATGTTCACTCTTGAACTAGAACATAACACGATCGTTACCATCACCATAGGAAATGAGGCAACGACAAAGATAAGAACATCAGGTTCCACACCACAACATTGTCTTAACGACATCAACATAACCAGAATACCAACCTCGTTGTCACCCAACATCAAGCCAACAATTCTACGATTCACCAATCGAACATGTAACTAGTAATACATGATTAATATTTAAACCTATCACCATATCACTTCCATTCGGGAACGTCCAATGGCCGCATCATTCCTGCAGGTTCTAACATTCAACCTTTGAACTCTTACAAGTCACACACACATATACGAACTGCGCTACATCACGCTTCTGTTGCGCACCCTGATTACTCGCAACTATCAAATCTACCAACTTCACATCCAACTTCTGACTCCCTATAATATTCACCAGAAAATCGTTGTTCACTTTTAACATACCCAACCTCCCACTCTACAGCGTTAGCTCACACACCAGGCACAAGTCTCTGAATTGCTAACTCAATTCTAATTCTCTGACAATCAAAGCAGACATATGAAAATACTTTCGACTTAACTCATAAGGTACGACATTATCTTTACCAATAGGATAATTTGAGCCAAGGTCATAACTCATCAGGAATTCCAACCATCCTCGTTGCTTCATACTTTATTCCTTCCGACCAAACAGGTATTCTACACTCTTGTGATTACTAAGCATTTCGAACCTAGATCCATAAGAATAACACCTCCAGATTTTCATCAAAAATACAACCACAACCAATTCCAAATCTTGAACAAGATAGATCCTTTCATGAATCCACAATTGTCGTAAGGCATAAGCTATGGCTTCACGATCTTACATTAGTACACTGTCTAAACTCATCACAACACATTCCAATTCCGCACAAACGGTTTATTAGGCTCAGGAAGAATCAAAACTGGAGTCGTAGTCAACTTCTACTTCTGCTCTCTAAAACTTTCCTCACAACGAACATCCCCAAACAATGACTTACCCTCTGCAAGTCAACTGAGATAACCGAAATGCTAACCCGAAAGAGTCTTCCATAACCTGCGGTAATAACCCATTGAGTCCAGAAATCCTTTAATCTCCTTAACCAACTTTGGAGCTTTCTCATTGTAGAACTGCATCTACTTTGGATGGATCCACGACAACACCCTTATCTGAAATAACATAACCAGGAAAACTCATCCTTATCAACCAAAAATCACGCTTTGATAACTTAGCATAAAACTTCATCTATTTCAATACTTGTAACTCAATTCTCAAATACTCTACATGCTCTTCTTCTGATTTTATAATAGGTCAGAATATCCCCAAGGAACACCACTTCGAATTTATCTACTGGAGTGCATACAAATCAAATGGTACAAAAATCTCACTTATGTCCGTCAATAGAATAACCTCCCTGTCAACAAACAACCATTTAGTATAGGTTCAACACTCTCCAAACAATAGAGATGCAGGAGTAATACTACTACAACCATAACATATACACCTTCAAAATTTATTATGAGCTCGAAACAGTTTATCCAAAATAGCTTAACAACCTATGGTTCTAGTTACCACATTCCATATCAAATCTTCTTACAGGGTTCCGACTCACTCAAGGTTTCTGTTGACACGAGATCTCAACCCATAACAAAAGTAATACCATCAAGGAACTTCAAATCATTTGCGATTCGTCACAATTCACAACTCAAGCTAGCCAGAACACAACTGTGAGTTTCCATACTACTCACCGATTAACACGCAACCTCATGCTATCATCCCTTTCTTTACTAACAATACTGAAGCTCTCCAAGGCGACACCCTTGGTCTCACAAATCTTCTCTCTAGTAGATCTTCAAACTGCTCTTTCAGTTCTACTAATTCTAACGCCGACATCCTGTATGGTGCCATAGAAACATCTGGTATAAGGGACAAGATCAATAGAGAATTCCACCTCTCTCTCTCTCTCTAGCGGCACGTCCGATATGTCATCCGGAAACACATTTGGAACTCACACACAACTGGCAGTGCATCGCTGTGACTTTACTGCTAATTTCAAGAACACCATCATCGCAAACATGGAAAACATCTGAGCCTCATCTCCTAAGATTTCTTCTACTTACTTACCATATATAAACCTTAACTCTTCACCTTCATCAAATTTAATTTCACTCTCTACTCTCTGAGACGCAACCACCAACAATACCAGATCATTCTCTCTCAGAGACATCCCAACTTGACCGATATACAAAACCTCGAATATGCCTCATCTTCAGATATAAGAATCTGCATCGACTCATCAAAATAATCTGTAAGCACTTGTCTTAACTTCAAACAATTCACTAAACATACTATCTAAGCTGGCAAGATACGTCTATTCCATCCAACATGACCCCGTCTACTATCAACAAGAGATTAAGGGTGATCAGTTCCTCAATTTGTTAATAGATAGCCGACAATCATGATGGGCATAAACCATCCTTACCAACTATATTAGTATTCCTTGCATCTTGGGCACAAGGCTACTTAAGTCACCAATTCTTAGTTGACATAAACCTTATTCCCATAACTCCTCCGGAAACGGGAACAACAGTGTCTCAACAACACACTACACCACTCATCCAAACGATTGGCAACACAGGGTTTATCTCTTACCAATCTGTCCCAAGAATAACATTATCTTATTCCAACCAAAGATAACTATGCTCATCCTTAAGAAACACGTCAGGATACTCCACACATCACTGGCCCGTCTCTAGCCAAAACATCGCCTTCCCCCTCACAAGGAAGTGCACAACGAGGACACCTGACCGTCTTCCCTCAAGGATTACGCCATTCTCAAAATAGTCGAACAATCCAACACTGCACTCACTCCTATAGCAACACTATATCCAATTTCTCAACAACTGGAATATCCAAGAGAAGTGGACGCTTCTCCCCCACTTGTTTCATTCCCAACCTGTAATGGAAAACAAAACAAGCATCGACAGTGTTTTCACACACATGTCGCATACTAGGGAACAACATAATTAAACAACCTGGCCGGACGGACCGATCTGCTCTGATACCACTTTGTAACACCCTAAAACCCCCGCATGAAAATAATACAATTATCAGAGTAAAATTCAAAGAAAGAAATTCAACACCTAGGATTTTACTTCCAACATACATATGCTCAAGTAAATGACATGTAACACATACTTATTATTATTAAAAAATTTTCTCAACAAGCAGCGAAAAAACCTCTTCGAATCGACAATCAAAACTTAGTATGTTTAAACCACATGTTCATCGGCAATTAAAACAAAATATCATAACTATAACGGAAATAAAACATAAGGCGTTCTGCAATCCACAGTGTTATATATTAGAATAGACGCTAACTAGACACATGAAGTGAAGGACTCCATCTTCACTGAAAGCAACTCCGCACTAATCTTGATCATCTGCACGTTACCCATATGGAGGTAACATTCAAACAGGCAGGGTGAGTAATCATAAATCATTATACCAGATATAAAGATAAGATATATTAGTCATGAATAACATCATTGATTCATTCACACATCATTATACTATCAATTCACAAACATCGCTAAAACATCAATTAAATTACAACATCATCTACACGATTACAACTTCCCACACAAGCAGACAATCATATAATCAACAACACAACACAACACAATGCAATGCAATGAGACTCACAACTCGACTCAATGCATGTGGTACCAAATCGATCCCTTTTTCATGATCATAATTCCCGTCAGAATTTCAATAACAGTCGCTCACACCCCACATGGGTACAAGACATCCGTGATCGCTCACACCCCACATGGGCACACGAACACCCGTGATCGCTCACACCCCACATGGGCACACAATCACCTCAACAACAACAACAACAACACGATTCTTTATCAAAGAATCCCGATAAGACGTTCACACCCCACATGGGCACACGACTTATCTCACAACTCATGCAATCATGTAATGCATATCAACAACAATATATAATACAACATACAATGATATTCATCTTAATCATTATACCATACCAGTACTAGGCACCATGCAACAACAATGCTATAACAACTCAACAACATCATCAACGACAACTCACAACATAACAATCAACAACGATATATTTTGGACTCTATGATGTCAGAACATGACACTACCACTATCTAACACGTAACATATACCTGCCAAAACATGCAACAACTGCAACCCTCAACTACAACACACACCCGCAAAACTGAACTCAACCTTTCCACATTTAACACATCACCACATACATAAAAACCCAACTAACGCGTCGAATGGTTTGAATTCTGGTATTGAAATTAATTTTAACAAAAAGTAAATGAAACTAGCTTTCCAACCCTTCGAACGGCGACTGAAACGGACCTACGGATCAAAAGATACGAATTTTTAAAGTTTCAGAAAGTTTGATTCGTCTCAGCTCTGCTCGCCTGATGTTCACCTAGTGAGACACCAGAATTTTCACATACAATCATAGGTTATCACATAAACAAGCATGAATCTATACACAATGAATCCACCAGTCAATTTAATGCAATTTTCCTCTTATTGCAACTTCTGATAGGCAAAAACCCCAATCCCACAACCAACTACATACATCTATAATCTATATCCATTATAATGAAAAGAAATACTCCCCATACCTTAGATATTTTGATTCTGATCTTCCTCTTGAGTGCATCCAGAATTGCTCTGAACCCTAGCTTTCTCCTCTTCCTTTCTCAGTTATTTCCAACTTTTCACGATCGCACCAGAATGAAGTTCTTCACTCTCTCTTTTTTCCTTTTATCCACTATACCCTCAGGACCCTTAATATGTTTTCCCAACTTCATCCTCACTTATTCTCGCACAAATGACCACTTTGCCCCTCATTTTATTTAAAATAATAATAATAATCTAATTAAGATTATTCACATTATTCCACCATTGTTATTATCAAAATAATTATAATAAATCATACACTCCTAAATATCCTCAACACCCTCTTAACATCATTAACACCCCACACACAAATCATCAGGCATCAAAATATTTCACCAAAATTCACTGAAAATCGCGAATATTTATAATAAATAAATTAAATAAATATCCTAATTATTTTGGGGTGTTACACTTTTTGGTCTCTATCTGTCCCAATTCAGCGTTAACTATCACTGTTTTTTTTCCAATTCGGTGTCTAGGAACTCATATCTTAGATTTTTGGGTAGTGTCTTAAGTTCTACAGAAGGTTCTTCGGGCATGGTATTGGATCGGGTGTTAGTGCTAAACATTCTCTTAGACTGTCATCTACGTATGGCTCACATCAATTATCATCTTCGAGTATAGGAGGTGTTGGAATCTTCAGTATTTTCGTATACTTGAATGACTCCATCTCCACTTCTTTTACGCATTCGTCAATGACGTCGAGAAAACAACATGAATCGTCTATAGCGGGAGCTTTTAAGAATTGGGCCAAAATGAATTCAACCTTCTCTTCACCAACTTTGAAAGTTAGCTTTCCTTTCTTGACATCAATGATCGCTCCAACCGTAGCTAAAAAGGGTCTTCCCAGAATGATAGGAATGTTGGAATCCTCTTTGATATCCATTACCACAAAATTAGTAGGAATGTAGAATTATCCTATACGAACGAGCACGTTCTCTAACATACCTATAGGAAATTTAACAGAACGGTTCGCTAGTTGTAAAGACATTTTTGTTGGTCTCAATTCTCCTAATTCGAGCTTTTTACAGGTGGATAAGGGCATTAGACTTACACTGGCTCCTAAATCGCATAGAGAGTTGTCTATGACGTACTTTCCAATTACACAAGGTATCGAGAAACTACCTGAGTTTTTCAGTTTAGGAGGCATGTTATTTTGGATGATAGCGCTACACTTAGCAGTGATCATAACGATTTCGTTATCCCCGAGCTTCTTCTTATTAGACAGGATTTCATTAAGGAATTTAGCATACAGAGGTATTTGTGTTATAGCTTCTGGGAAAGGTATGGTAATATTGAGTTGTTTCAGAAGCTCCATAAATTTTTTGAATTGTCCTTTGTTTTTATGCTTAGCTAGCCTTTGTGGATAAGGTATTGGTGGTTTATATGGCGGCGGAGGCACATAAGGTGTTTCTTTCTCTTCGACCTCTTCGCTTTTGTCATTTCTGTCATTTTTCGGTTCCGTTACTTTTTCGGTTCCTTTACCAGGATTCTGATACATGGCAGGTTTTGAAGCCTTAGATCCACTGGTCCATCTAATTCAGTTCCGCTTTGCAATGTAATAGCATTAGCATGTCCTTTCGGGGTTGGTCGCGGTTGTCCAGGAAATGTTCCTGCAGGGGCTGCTACTGTTGCTTGTTATTGGGCTACCTGAGAAATTTGGGTTTCTAGCATTTTGTTATGGGCAGCCATGGCGTCAAGCTTAGTTGATATCTGCTTTAACAATTCACTTGTGCGCACATTTTGGTTGCCAAACTCTTTGTTTTGCTGGGTCTGGGTTGCGATGGAATTTTCTAGTAAAGCCTCAACGTTTGACTTTCTTGGAGCTTGAGGGGTAGCGACTGCTCCCTTATGATATCCTGGGGGTACAGCTGGTGCTTGAGTTGGGGAAAATAAAGCATTGTTGTTTTTATATGAGAAATTCAGGTGATTCCTCCAACCAGGATTGTATGTGTTTGAGTACGGGTTTCCTTGGACGTAATTCACTTGGTCGGTGGGAATACTGGCTAGGAAATGACATTCAGCGTTACTTTGTCCAGGGGTTCCGCACAATTCACAATTTGGCGTTGCAGCAGCCACGGTGGCTGTTGAAGCTACAGTCAAACTTTCTATCTTTTGAGTAAGCGCATCCACTTTAGCACTGACGCGGTCCAGACTATTAACTTCGTACATTATGTTCTTCATAGTGGGTTTTTCTGTCGGAGTCCTCTCACCTCCCCATTGGAAGTGATTTTGAGCCATGTTTTCAGTGAGTTGATAAGCGTCTTTATACGGTTTGTCCATCAGAGCGCCGCCAGCTGCAGCGTTCAGATTCAGCTTGGTGTTGTAAAGAAGATCATTATAGAAGGTATGGATTATCAACCATTGTTCAAGTCCATGGCGCGGGCATAGCCTTAGCATGTCCTTGTATCTTTCCCAAGCTTCAAAAAGAGATTCATTGTCTTTCTGTCTAAATCCGTTTATTTGAGCTCTGAACATAGCAGTTTTGCTCGGTGGAAAGTATCGGGCTAGAAAGACTTTCTTCAACTCGTCCCACGTAGTGATAGAGTTGGATGGTAGAGACTGGAGCCAAGCTCTAGCTCTATCTCTCAAAGAGAAAGGAAATAGACGTAGTCGTATGGCTTCATTACTAACACCATTTGCTTTTATGGTATCACCATATTGCACAAACATCGATAAATGAAGGTTCGGGTCATCTGTGGAACTTCCAGAAAATTGGTTCTGTTGAATGGCTTGTAACAGCGAAGGTTTCAGTCCAAAATCGTTTCGATTGATAGCAGGGGCAACAATGTTATTATGCGGTTCATCTTGCGATGGGACATCATAATCCTTAAGAGGATGGTTTGGCGGGTTTTCAGCCATGGGTATCGATAATTCAGGATAAGGGATTTCAGGTTCAGGAAGATTATACTTAATTTGGAACTCGTTAATTCGACGTCTTAAGTTAATGAAACGTTCAATATTGTCAATTGGTTGCTCAAGCTTGTCGCCCTTAGAATAAGATTTTGACATACAATCGGCGAAATTGAGAAAAAGGAAAATTTTTGGTGCCTTAGTCTATACTGTGCAACAAAGGATTCACAATATTGACTAGATCAGCCTTGCCCAGTAACGGCGCCAAAAACTTGATGCGCGTCGAGGACACTAACATGACCGTCGAGCTAAGGCTGCAAGTATACATCTGTTCGCGTAGTTTTAAATAAGGTTGGCAAACCCACAGGGAAGGGATAGTCAAACTAATGTAATCTATAGTTGCAGTGTAAAGCTAAGGCTAAGACTTTACGGGATTTGCAAGAAAAAGGAAAAACACTAATTCTGGAGTGTTTAGGAAATAATACTAAAATCGAGTCCGGAATGTGGATTCCGCATACCTAAAGGACTTGTAGAAAACCAGAGCTAATTATGACTACACTTCGTTCCATAGGAAGTACTAACTTAAAGACTCTGTCTCACACTCTCGCGCTATCGGCAAAAGCCACACCTAACAACCACAGGATTTTGCTCTCGCTCGCCCGTTTTAATTGAAAAGCGTATTTTGGAAGTTAGTGAAATCCTAAACGATGCCTAAAGCACTCTCGCTGTTTTTAGGATCGATGCCTAGTTTCTACTATCTGTTCTTTCCTCACACTCTCGCGCTATCGGTCCGAACTTAGCATATCCCTCACTTTCGTGTCGGAATAATAAAACATGAAGAATAGAAACTAAAACCAAAACTAGCATGCAATCACATAAAGTCGTGCCTACATTTTCTACGGAGTCCCGTCGGTAACGACGGGCCTCACACGCCGAACTTAAGAAAATTTAGAAACACATTTCAGTTTTAATTACAAACATGATCATGGTAAATTTCATGGCAAAACACATAGCATGCAAGACAAGAATTATAAATTGCAAAATAAAAATAAGCAAGATTAAATAACATGTAAAAATAAATACGGAATTTGAAATTGCAAAAGAAAATGCCGGAAGGCTTGTTCGAATTCGAGAGTACATCAGCAAAGTAAATTACAAGAAAGTTGCGACAATTCCTCGATGTGAGTAATTGTCACTTTGAAAGTAAAGTATTTGCCTAAATGGAATTTTGACAGAGCTTCCGCGTCTAAAACCGGATATATAATACAAGAGTGAGGAGCCCTATTTATAGAGCAAAAGGCCAGAAATAACTCCTAAAACGTGCAAGAGGAGTGGAGGGAAATAGGCCATCAAAACTGCCCATGACAGTTGCAGTTTTGAAATTCTGTAACTGCGTAACAATGGCGCTCGCCACCAGGCCATGGTCCTGGTCTTTTTAATTTACGTGGAAGACATCTCATGGCGAACGCCATTCCTTGATGGAGAACGCCATATTAGTAAAATGCATAATTCTTCACTTCTTTGCTGAATTTTCCTCTTCCTTTGCTCTTTTTCGATCTTGTACCTGATTTCTCCACAGACGAAGCTGTCAACTACAAAACACATAAAACACGATTAAATGCTAATAAAACTCAAATAAAATGAACGAAACAAATGCGTAATGAGCTATAAAATACGATACAATTTCTCGTTGTCAAGGGACAAGTATTCTGACAGGTTGTCGTTATTGGCCTGATATTATCCTCGAACTTGAAGGGCCACGAGCTGAGAATCAGTGTAGATGACGACTTCTTAGGCCCCCAGGTCCTTGGCTAGGCGTAGACCCACGAGGAAAGCTTCATACTCAGCTTGGCTGTTTGAAGTGGGGAAAGATAAGGTAAGTGAGACTTCGACAATGATTCCCTCGTCGTTTTCCAAGATGATACATGCCCTGCTTCCTGCTGAGATGGATGCCCCGTCGACGAAGATGGTGCATTTGCGCGCCCGGCAAGTGGGGGAGTCCGTGAACGTCATCTCAGCGACGAAGTCGGCTAGTGTAGCGAGTGATTTTGGGACGCGGTTCTTAAGTGCTGGTCGCTCTCTGCGGTTGAGCTTAAACTACAGGTCAATTCATTTTTTATCCTATTGTGAGCTGAATAAGGAAGGGAAATAGATGTCTCTAATTAAACCTGCTTTGCATACTGAGTTAAAACAACGGTCTGTTAGTTTACGGATGCTATCAATGTGGGGGGGCCTTTCTTGTGTTATTTTGACAGAAGGTTTCTGGTGGGGAACAAGGATTAGGATGTTAGGACTGATGTTTTTGAATTACTACTTTTGATTGATGGAGATATGGGATTTTGGGTTTTTGTTTAGTGTGCTCGCTAAGATCTTTTCTTTCAATCTTATGCCTACGTATTCCCGTTTACCGAAACAGGGAAATCAGAGCGTTCGTAGTTCCTCCTATTCTATGGAGGAAATGGGTGTTTTTTGGTGTCTTGTTCAAAGCCCAAGAGGTGAAGCGAAAGGTGATATATATCTTGTTCAAAGCCCAAGATGTGAAGCTGAAAAAGTATATTTGTATCTTGTTCAAAGCCCAAGATGTGAAGCTGAAAGGTGTTGTCTTTAGAGAGAATTTGTCATCTCTAAAGAGGGGGTTGTATGTCACAACTGTTGGGTGACTAATTATAAAGGGAGGATTACTTTAACCGGGATACGCGGATCCTAGCAATGCCATAATTTCCTTTATAGGGGGTTTTAACCTGAAAGAGAAGACTTTAACTCAGTGTTGAGCAATGCCATCTTTCCTTAGGAATTTCTCATGCTAAAAGAAGGACAGTGGCATGGATGTAGATGATCCAGAGGCTTGCCGCTTACAGCGATTAGATGGAGGGGAAGGAGTTGTTGATGTTTGTGTACTGTGAACGAGGCACAATTTTGATGCTAAAAGGTTAATTGGATTAACCAGTGGTTTTCTTATACAAAGCCTAAGCGGAGGCTGATATGTGTCTCGTACAAAGCCCGAGAGAGAGGCAAAAAGGGGGTTGATCCTACAAGAGGATCTTTTATACTCAACAAGAGAGTGTTTTTGTATCTCGTACAAAGCCCGAGATGGAGGATAAAATTTGTATGGCTCAATAAGAACCCTTTTGTATCTCGTATAAAGCCCGAGATGGAGGCGAAAAGTTTGACTCAATAAGAGAGTGTTTTTGTATCTCGTACAAAGCCCGAGATGGAGGCTAAACGTTTTCTTAGCTGGGAAGAATCATTGAACAAAGCACAAGAGGAGGCTATGGTAACTGTTTCAATTAAGTGACAGGTCCAGTATACTGATTTTGAAAGAGAAAATTAGTTCTTATATGAGCAACGCTGTACTCATGGATTTGATTCAAGGATCCAGGTTATTCCTGTTCTTTAAGGAAGTGGAAAATCCGAAGGGTATTGAGACTGTCCGAGTCTACGGGTTTCCTTCCTATTTTACGAAGGGGTCACTTGAGAATGTCTTTGAGACTCAAGGAAATTAGACTGTCCACGTCTAGAGTGTCATCTTTTGTACCATGCTTTGAGAAACAGTAGTAGACTCTATGAAGGGACTGTTCTATGCAGATGATTAAGTTCTGTTCCTATATCTCTAGGAGGTCGTCGGGAAAATTTGTACGAAGCCTAAGAGGAGGCTGGAAACTTTTAAGAAGCCGACGGGTCCTTGTACTAAGCCCAAGAGAAGGCTATCATTCCTGGAGGAAGAGATCATTATACGAAGCCTAAGAGGAGGCTGTGAATACTTCTAAGATGCTGTAGGATCCTTGTACTAAGCCCAAGAGGAGGCGGGGTTACTTTTAGGAAGCCTGTGGGTCCTTGTACGATGCCCAAGAGGAGGCTGATGCTTTTAAGAAGCCCATGGGTCCCCAAACCCCGAGAAATTCAAGGCAAGCTATTCACAAGGAGTAGATCAAGTCAGGAAAGTTTGAGAATTTGGAAGAAACTCAAAGACGCCATTCACGGAGAATACATTCATCTCTAGGAATAGAGTTTCTTGACAATTCCTAATGAGGACAGCCGAAGAGAAGACTGTATCTGGTGATCCTATTGGGGATCTAGCTGTCTATTTCTACGAATAAACGAAACGGTGTCACCTAGTTCTAGACGTAGTTGCCGGGGAAACTCGAAATATCTATACTATTATTACACAGTTGATATGAGTTTATGAAAGAAGACTTACAGTGAAACAGCCCCACAATACAGTTATATATATATATGAAAGCGGTAAATGAAAGCAATAAACACTTACTCGTTTGTAGAGCTTCCAT
The DNA here is from genome assembly GCA_022829125.1 of Lathyrus tuberosus. Taxonomy (NCBI): domain Eukaryota; kingdom Viridiplantae; phylum Streptophyta; class Magnoliopsida; order Fabales; family Fabaceae; genus Lathyrus; species Lathyrus tuberosus. The sequence continues at coordinate 9,522,819 of JALAZF010000103.1, forward strand.
GCTGTTTGGTTAGTTGTTCAACAAAGAAAGATTGAAAAACAACAGTATATTCAAAATCAAAGGAGAAAGTGCTTTGAAAAAGAAAGATTTGGGGCTTACAGCTCAAGGAGAGGCCCAGGGTTTTATCAGTGAGCGCACTGTTTGATTTTATACAGAGGGACTTATACAAGTGACTGAGGCCCAAAATGTTTTTCTGTACAAAGGGATGGGTCTTACACTCTTTCAAGAGGCCCAAAAGGTTTTAAAGAAAAAGAGTGGGGCTTATAACACGAGGGTAGGCCCAATTGATTTTTCGTTTAAAATGGCGATTGTGCCGAGGTTTTCTTTTAACGCCGAGGGACTTATACAATAAGTGAGGCCCAAATGATTTTGGTTTAAAGGGGGTTGGGTCTTACACTCTAATAAAGGCCCAAAAAGTTTTAAATGGGTCTTATAGCTCAAGGAGAGGCCCAATTGATTTTTTTTCAAAAAAAGGCGACGATCGCGCCATTTGTTTTTGACGGTATCGGGACTTATACAATACACTGAGGCCCAAAAATGATTTGTCCAAAAAAAGGATTGGGTCTTACACTCTATTGGAGGCCCAAGTGTTGAAAATGATTTATGAGGGTTGAATTAATCCAAAAACCCTAATTTGTTTTCAAAAATGTATTTAATTGAATAAAAATTCAGTTAAAATGATCAAAATTATTTAACATGTGAAAAAAAAATTGTGATCTTGGATTAATGCTTCAAAAATTAAGTATTGACCTACAAAATAATTAGAAAGCATTAAAAGTTGCAAAATCAATGTGGAAAAAATATTTAAAATGTCAAAAACAATTAAAATATTAATTCTTTGCAAAAATATCAATTATATGAAATAAATAATATTTTTGGGATTTTTTGGGAAAATAAAATATTTTAACATTTTTGTGAATTATAAAAAAAAGAATCAACTCAAAATCATTAAAACTCAGAGAGAAATTAATTTTTGAATCAATTAAAGAAAAATCACAAAATTCAAATATTTGAAAATTCAAAAAAGGCGCCAAGAACAGCTGAAGAATACGCGCGTGTTCTGGGTTTGGCTGATTTGCATTTTCTATCCAATCTCCCTGAATACTTGATTATAACATGCAATCCACATATCATTATGCTCGTCTCAACCTCACGATCATGTCTATGTCCATTAATTCCAGTTTAATTAAACATATAACAAGAAATCATGAAAAATCCTCAAGAACCCTAATTTCTGCATGAAGGTTGGGATTTTTGATACACGATTCAAACAATGCAATTAATTGAGGGAAAACATTCCATGCATGATTATGAACATATGGCCAAAGTATTGTGCGAGGAAATATGCATAGATTGAGAGATGACCAAGTGTATGCTTACCTCTAGGCCGTGACAGCAAGTGCAATGTGATTTTTGATTTGGAGGTGTTACAGATGAGTGGTGATGATCTGAACAGCTTCCTTACACCCTATGGAGTGTGTTTGAATGCTTGGACTTGATTGAAAATGGCTGGAACGATTTGTGGAACCTCAGCTGCAACTTGATTGAAAGTTTGAGCAACCAGCTGGTGATTTTGTGAAATCTGTGTTCCAGATGTTATGTGAGTGATTGGATCACCTCTATATGATGTATGTGAGGTGTGTGAGTGATTGGTTTGATTGGAAAAGCTCTCAAACTCAAAACCCGATAGCTACCTTGCTAAGAAAGGCATTTTTGCCAAGAGAAAGAGATTTTGAGGAAACCATCTATTAGATGGCTTTGGTGTACTCAAACTGAACACAATTGAGCTCCATTTATAGTAGAGCAAGTTTGTTTTGGGATCCACAGTGAATGGCAACTGCAGCAGGTGTTTGTTCAATGTTGGTCAATGGAAATGCAAGTCTCCTCTAGCCATTGACTAGAGGTTAGGGCACAAGGTTGTGGTTCCCTTGGTCTTGGATAAGTCTTGACTGATTTCAAATGAGAATGGATCAGTTCATTCCACCTTGATGCTTCCATTGAATGCTTCAATCCAAATTTGGAGTCTTGTCCCTATTTTGGCCATTCTAGGTTCAACATGCTATTTCTTGTTCCATGGACTTTGGAGGCTTGGCTCAGTGATTGTCCCCTTTAGATTCAATCCTCTGAGGTGTGCAAGTGGATAGGAGCATTTGAATTTGGCTGATTTTGGTAAATCGAGCAAAATTGCAAATTCTGCCTTGCCTTTGACAGATTTCAGCAAGGCAACTTGCCAATGTCATATCTCATGGTGTAAGTTGAATTTGGTAATGTTCTTGACCATTTTGGAAAGCCCTTACATGATACAACAACTGTTTGAACATGTTTGGTTTTGATCTCTTTTGAATCTAAGTGAAAAATCCGCCAACATTTGGCAAAAAGTGAAGGCAGATTCTGACTTAGTGAAAATTTCACTAAGTGTTGGAAAAAGTGACATTTTCACTTTTCAGCCATTTTGATCACTCCATAACTCCAAATCCTAAATGAATTGGACTTAGGTCTAGTTGAAGTTTTTGTAGAGGGTAATGAGGGATACAAATCCATCTTTGTATGAGAAAAAATGACTTTGTGGTTTAGGAGTTATGATCCTCCAAAGTTGGTACCCTAGCCACTTTATTTTTAACTTCGAAAATTTTCTAAGTTTTTATGGTTACCCCTTTTACAAGTTATCCAACTTTTCTGGATTTTTCTTGATGAATGATGATTCAAATCATACATTAACATCATTTTAGGGTTAAAAATCCATTTTGGTGAAAAATCTCAAAAAGTCAAAGTTGACTTTTGTGCAAAGTTGACTTTTTATCAGATGAATTCTAAACTGTGCAATTCTTCATAAAATCATGTCCTTGACCTAAATAAAACTTGATGGACATGTTCCATGGATGTCATAGGGTATATTGATGCATGTCATAGGGCTTGGGAGCATGTCCTGGTCAAAAGTCAAAGTTACAGTTGACTTTTTCCTTAAAACCCTAATTGTGGTGCAGATGAAATTGAGACTTGTTGCTCAAGCTTCCTGGATTTATCCATTGTTCCAAATGGATCAATATAGTTCATTAGAGACCCTCAAACCCTCTCTTAAGGTCTTGGTTCATGATTTTTCCCAAAAGTCAACTTAGGGGTGAATTATGTCAAGAAACCCTAATCCCTGATTTTTGATGAATGCATCCCCTGAGGGAAAATTGACTTGATGGATGGGTCCATGAGGTTCCATGGAGTATATTACGTTGTGTTTTGGATCTTTGGCTTGTGTCCAGATGAAATTTTTCATCTGGAGGTCCTGGTCGACCAAAACCCTAATTTGGCGACACTGTCGATCTTAAGACTTAATCCACCTAGAAGGGAGCAGCCTTGTGCTTAATCCTTGAAGTGGGAGTCCTTTTGATCCATTGTGGATATTTGAGAGGCTAGACAAGTTGAAGATCCTGTCATCCCTTGATTGATCCTTTGTCTAAGCACTCAGAGAGGGCTTGAAACCCTAATTTTGATTGTAGTGAATGCTCAACAACCCTTGAGGCATTTGATGAGGCATGATGGTTCATCCATATTGTGATGATGATTGACACAATGATGGGAAATCTTACTGGTCAAAATTTGGGGTATGACAGATACCCCTATTTAATCATCTTGGACATGAAGGCGTGAATGACGAAGGTGTTCGGGCATTCGGGGTGAAAGAGGATTAAATATCGGAATACCCGAAATTTTGATGGTGGTTATGAATGGTAGCTTGCGCATTCATCTTCTTTTGCTAAGCAATGATGCTTAGAAAAAGGTAAACTTCCCCTCGATCCTGGTCTTCAGCCAAGGAACTGGTCTCAGTTTTCTTTTGTCAACCTCCCCCCCGTTCATGGTTTCCTACCAAGGAACTGGTCTCAGTTGCTGATTTAAACTTCCCCTCGATCCTGGTTTCCCACCAAGGAACTGGTCTTAGTTTCTGATTTACACTTCCCCTCGATCCTGGTTTCTTACCAAGGAACTGGTCTCAGTTTCTTTTGTCAATAAACTTTACTGACAAGGAACGCTATTTGTAGCGGATTTCCTTCAAACTTCTCGCCAAATTTTCCTGAGGAGATGCCATTTGACGGAAACAATTTTGATGTCAGACTTGCTGAAGAACCCAGTCGTCTGAGTTGTAGAGTTGCACAAACTTCTCTGTTGGAGACGCCATTTATTTATACTGGGGAAAGTGAGTCTCTTGGGAGACTGCTGTCGCTTGGGGTCTTTACATCATACTTTTCTCGGAGATCTTATCGGAGAAATGCCATATGATGTGATCCACTTTTGAGGTACCGATGACCTTTTCATCGGTGGGTTTTTCGGAGAATGGCAGTTGTACTGCCAAATCTCTCCTTAAGAGGCTTTCTCTGTGGATTTTCCTTAATCCGGGAAAGCAAGGATATCATCTTCAATGGCGAAGAGTGACATTTGTAGAAGGCTTCTCTAGCTTTTCAGAGGTTCAAGTTATCAAAGTGGTCAAAGGCCAACTTCCTCCCAGAAATAAACTGGAGGCGAGGTTGTTCAAACGTAGCGTTTCCTGACGAGGCAAGAACTGATAACTCGATTGAGAGAACTTCTATCACTAGGGGACAAGACCGACTAGAATGATAGTGATGCAATATGAATGCAAATCAATAATGCATGATGTATGTATGTTTATGCTGACAAAACTGACACGACATACAAACTGACAGGAGAACATGACTGGATACTCGGCCATCGCGGGGCGAAGAAGTACCGTTGGTCCAAAAGTAGCAATTCTACCTTGCTTAGGAGTAGTAGTCCTCGCGGGGAACTATGTTGGTCGGGCTTAGGAGATAAGAACTCGGCCGAGGCGTGTCAGACGAAACAAGGTCTCTGACACAGTTGATCCCTTCATTCAGGCGTACTGGGCCTAGAAGGAGTACTTTGATTCTGCACTTTGAAGTTCAAACGCCTTTGGAGACGCAATCGATGCTCTTTCGATGTTCAACAGTCAAAAGAAATTGCCATCTTTATTAAAAAGCAGAAAGAGTTTTAACAAGTAAATTCATTTTTGTTTTATTTCAAGAATCGTTAATCATGTTAACAACGTCGTTCCGTAAAGCTAAAACAAATAAGAATTACAAACAAAAGCACAAGGGCTCAAATTTCATTGATAAAATGGAGATCAGCCAAACGCGTGATTCCAAAGAGTATATACAAAGTTTCAAAATGGTAATTTACAGAGAAAAGGGCTACTTTGAAACATAACAACCACTATCCTTCTACCAACTTTGAATTCGGGACATCCCGAGCTTCTGTCGAAGATGACCTTGACTGGAGTTTTCCTCCGATGGATGGTGTAACTGCTGCTGCTGAGAGACTTGCCTCTGTTGAACATAGTTACTTACCATTATCCCTAATTTTTGCCTGGATTATACTATGAGGTTTCCAATCCATCGGGATGATTCTTTTTCTGTCTCTAACTTTTGCCTGGACCGCCCTTTCGGGTTTTCAATCCACCAAGACGTTTTTTTTTGTTTTTAGTTTAGGCGAAGTATTTCTTGACTACATCAACATTTGTGGGGTAGGAAAATTCCTCTCCGTCCATGGTTGCAAGTCTCAAGGCGCCGCCTGAGAAAGCTTTCGTGACCACATAGGGGCCATCATAGGGACCATATACAATACATGCATCAAATCATATATTATACATGAGTTTCACTTTTGGTACTGAAACATAATAAGTTCCTAGTTAACACATTATACACATAAATGCCTCTAATACAAAACACCTAAAAGTCTAAGGCATTACATATACAAGATGTTCCAAAATGATAAAAACTAAGAACTAGATCAAAACAATGATCTCAAAACATAACGCCATAGCGGAAGCCATGCCATCACAAAACCACGATCCGTAAGGAAAGTCAAATAACCTTGTCCTTACCCTTCGCCGAACCTGCAGAACCTGTGATGTAAACAACAACAGTGGGGTGAGATACATCAAATCTCAGTGAGTTCCCTATCTTAAAGTCCTCTCGGCTTTACAAGTTTCTAACAAAGTCCTAACTCATGTCCAAGGGGAAAGGGGAAAGACCACGAGTGCACACACACAAGTAACCGCCACGGTGAGCCTGTAAACTCACACTAGTACCGAAGTACCTCTTGAGCCTGTAAACTCAAGGATTCACAAAGTACCGAAGTACGTTCTAAGTCCGTACACTCAAGAACTCACATATCAATAACCAATACCAAGGTATCCCCTTTTCCCATACCCTTCTACGTCTAGAAGGCGATCCGGGTCATGGATCCTTGTAGCTACTTGGCATACGATTGGATTCGGGATCATCGGTCCGTACACCGTGATCCGTTACTTCTCACGGCCCGTACACCGTCACAAGTCACTTTACCCGTAGGCTCCAATCGTACTTAACACGGGACTCAAACCTGCCAAGTAGTTGTGTATAACGTTCAGAGGAGGTGCTCGAGTCTCATGAACTACACCGCACAACTGTGGTTATTGATAAACAAAATGCACACGCCTCGGCCTTTCATGCACGAGCGTTGCGACACATGGAACATTCACACTTCCGACACAGTTGTGTAATAATCCTCACCCTGCCTAGTCCATATTTTAACATGCATATATTGTCAATAATAATTATACACAATTAACAGATAACAGTCGATAAAACGACACTATTTCAGAAATCCTGGCTTAACTAAATCGGCCGACAATCTTAAAACCATTGTAATAAGAAAGTACTTTTATTATCTTTCCAACGATATCAAAATTGTTCCAATCCGAGTTACGTACAAAAAGTTACGGCATTGTGAACAATCGATCGGAAAAATAAATCACAACAGCAGAATTCTGCAACTCTCCTGGCCGTACGCGTATTGGCACTCCCCGTATGCGTATTGCCCAAATGCTCGCCCAGCCATACGCGTATTGCCCCAAGCGATACGCGTATTGCTCAAAATGCCCGGCCATCCATACGCGTATTGCCCTTGCCGTACGCGTATTGACAAGCCCCATACGCGTATTGACATGCTCCATACGCGTATGGGCAGAGAAAAATGCAGAAGTTCCTGCAGAATTTCTTCTGCTACGGGTTGATCCAAAATCAACCCCAAATCCCATTTTCATCAATCAAAATGCATCCAAAACATGTTATAACATCACAACCAGCATAACATATAATCAAACATTGAATTTTAACAGTTAGATTCATGATTTTTAAACCAAAATACCCATTTTCCCAACTTCCAATCTAACTCTAAACTCAAAATAATCCTACTCTAAAGAGTCTAACTAGAACCCACCTGGATTACTAGACGAGGAGGTTGATACTGAGACGAATAGACGAAGAACAGATGAATTGATGGTGATTCTTGAGCTTTTGGAAAATTTCCCTTCTTCCTCTTTCTTTTCCTTTCCTTCCTTCCCTTTTTCCTTTTCTTTCTTTCTCTTTAGCTTTTGTTTGGTTTTCAATGAAAATGAAAAGAAAATAGATAGTATAGAAACTATCATTTTTAGTAACACTACTAAATGTCCAAAATTAGCTCAAATACAACAAATTATAAAAACTCAACGTTAAATACTATTAATTTAATCGACTCTGAGTTCGTCAGTTTACTCTAATTATTTTATCAAATAATTACTCAGAGTACCCCGGAACCCAGTTGATCATAATAATATTCACCAGAGCGTTTAACAAAATATGGGGTATTACATCCTCCCCCCCTTAAATAGAAATTCGTCCTCGAATTCAGAATATTACCTAAACAGATGAGGATAAGAATCTCTCATTTCTGATTCTAGTTCCCAAGTAGCATCTCCCGGATGCGTCATGTCCCATTGCACCTTAACAAGTGGAATATCTTTGTTCCTTAACACTTTTGTTTCCCTTCCCACAATATAACTCGGTTGTGGTTCAAAAGTCAAATCCGATTCAATTTCCACTGATTCGGGTAGAATTGGCTGAAGAGGATCAGGAATAAACTTACGGAGCTGAGATACGTGAAAAACGTCATGCATCTCGGATAGAGAGGGTGGTAAGGCTAATCTATAAGCAACTTCACCAATCCTTTCTAAAATCTGATACGGTCCCACGTATCTCGGACTTAACTTACGCGACTTAAACGGTCCTTTCAATCTCAATCTCGGAGTAACTTTCAGAAACACATGGTCACCTTCCCCAAATTCCAAAGGTCTCCTACGATTGTCCGCATAACTCTTTTGACGATCTTGTGCTTGTTTAACCTTCTCGCGGATCATTCGAATCTTTTCCGTAGTCTCTTGAATAATCTCGGGTCCCAAAATCCTATCTTCGCCAATTTCAGCCCAACACAAAGGTGTCCTACACTTCCTCCCATACAATGCTTCATACGGAGCCATACCGATACTCGCATGGTAACTATTGTTATAGGAAAACTCAATTAATGGTAAAAGTTCTTTCCAATTCCCCCTACTCTCTAGCACACAAGCTCTTAACATATCCTCCATCGTTTGTATTGTTCGCTCAGTCTGACCATCCGTTTGAGGATGATTCGACGTGCTCAAACGCAAATTCGTACCCATCGCTTGTTGGAACACTTTCCAAAATCTCGAAGTAAACTTTGGATCTCTATCGGACACAATACTAGAAGGAATACCATGCAATCTCACAATCTCAGCAATAAACAACCTTGCAAGGTGACTTGCCTTACAAGTAGTCTTTACGGCTAAGAAGTGTGCAGATTTCGTTAGTCGATCAACAATTACCCAAATAGAATCATACCCACCTTGGGTACGGGGTAAACCCACTGCAAAGTCCATAGAAATACTATCCCACTTCCAAACTGGAATATCCAAAGGTTGTAACAAACCGCCCGGTCTTTGGTGTTCAATCTTCACCTGTTGACATACTGCACATTCTGACACATATCCCGCTATATCCTTCTTCATCCCAGGCCACCAATAATCCTTCTTTAAATCCTGATACATCTTCGAAGAACCAGGATGTATCGTAAAAGTACCTTTATGAGCTTCGTCTAAAATCTTCCTTCTTAATGCCTCATCTCTCGGAACACAAATCCTTTGATTAAACAGAACAATCCCATCTGTCGCTCGTGTAAAACCCGGCTGAAGTGACAACTCTTGTAACTCTTCCTTTAACAATTGTGCCTGTTGAATCTCAACTCTCAAAGTAGAATTGACATTCAAATTTCCCATAATTACACCAGTCGGAGTCCACACAAACTGGAGATTAAGATCTCTAAACTTTTCCAATAATGAATACTCCAAAATCATCAATTCCGCACTATGAACCATTTTCCGACTTAAAGCATCCGCTACTTTATTCGCCTTTCCTGGATGATACTTCAATTCTAAGTCATAATCTTTTAAGTACTCCATCCACCTTCTTTGTCGCATATTCAACTCCTTTTGATCAAACAGATACTTCAAACTTTTGTGGTCACTGAACATTTCAAAACGTACACCATATAAATAATGACGCCACACCTTCAGTGCAAAAACCACTACAGCTAGTTCCAAATCATGAGTCGGATAATTCTTCTCATGAACTTTTAACTGTCGAGAAGCATAAGCTACCACTTGACCACCTTGCATCAGAACACCCCCTAATCCCCTCATAGAAGCATCACAGAATACTTCATAAGAGTTGTTAGGATCAGGAATAATTAATACTGGAGCACTCGTCAAACTTTCCTTCAAATGCATAAAACTTTGTTCGCAACCTGAATCCCACTAAAAAACAACATCCTTCCGAGTAAGTTTCGTCATTGGTAAGGCCAATTGAGAAAAACCTTTAATGAACCTTCTATAATAACCAGCCAAACCCAAGAAACTTCTAACTTCTGAAACATTCCTCGGTCTCTCCCAATTAATCACTGCTTCTACTTTCGATGGATCCACTACCACACCACCTCGAGATATCACATGTCCAAGAAAATTAACTTCCGACATCCAAAACTCACACTTGCTCAACTTAGCAAACAATTTCTTCTCTTGCAAGACCGATAAGACAATCCTCAGATGTTCTCCGTGCTCTTGTGGAGTACGAGAATAAATAAGAATGTCGTCAATAAAGATTACCACAAATTGGTCCAAGTAAGCCTGAAATATTCGATTCATGTAATCCATAAAAACAGCTGGAGCATTAGTCACACCGAAAGGCATCACTAAGAATTCATAATGACCGTAACGTGTCCTAAATGCAGTCTTTGGCACATCGGAACTCTTCACTCGAATCTGATGATAACCCGACCGTAAATCAATCTTTGAGAACACACAGGCTCCTTTCAATTGATCTAACAAGTCGTCTATCCTTGGTAAGGGATACTTGTTCTTAATGGTGACTTTATTTAACTTACGATAATCAATGCACAACCGCATTCCCCCATCTTTCTTCTTTACCAACAACACTAGAGCTCCCCACGGTGAAACACTAGGCCTAACAAAATGCTTAGACATCAAGTCCTCCAATTGGTCCTTTAATTCTCTTAATTCAAGTGGTGCCATCCGATACGGAGAAACGGATATAGGAGCCGTTCCCGGTACCAGGTCAATAGAGAACTCAACTTCTCTCTCCGGAGGAAGAGAAGAAACATCCTCAGGAAACACTTCAGGAAATTCACACACTATTGGAATACTCAGAACTTGTTGTTCACTACTTCCTTCCTTAGTAAGAACCAATAAAACAGATTTCTCTTTCTCAAACAAGAAGTTTACCATTCCCACCGTACCTTCTAAAATCGTTGATAATACATCTTTCGGAGTAGTCTCAGCAGATGGAATAATAATTAGCTTCTCCTCACAACCGATAAAAACCAAAATAGCTGAAAGCCAGTCCATTCCCAGAACAACATCCACTTTCTTGAGCGGCAGACAAATAAGATCCATCTGGAAGACTCTTTCGTTCACCGACAACACACAATTTTCACACATCAGGGGTGTTTCAACCATTTCATCCATGGCAGTAGTAACCACCATAGGAGGAAACAAAGGAATAGTTTGCAACCCCAGTCGCTTCACACATCTTAAAGACACAAAAGAATGTGTAGCCCCACAGTCAAATAAAACAAAACAAGGTTGACCATTAACAAAACACGTACCCACAATCAAGGAATTATCACCCTTTGCTTTCCTTGCATCCAGAGTATATACTCGACCCGTAGTCTTCCCTTGTGCCTGATTCCTACTCTGAGGACAGTCTCTCGCTACATGACCCATCTTGTTACACTGATAACACCGTATCCCATCCGAATAGCACCTACCAAAATGACTCCTCCCACAAGTGCGACATACTGGAGGCACACTAGTTCTAGAGCCCTGTACTTGCTTCCCTTTGGAAGACTGTTGCCTTTGCCTAAACTGTTGATTCGACCTTCCACGGTCGCTTTGAGTTACCCTGTTCGAATCCACCTCCATTTGTATCTTTTTCAAGCTATTTTCTGCCACATAACATTGTCTTAACATTTCAGCATAAGTAGCAAATTCCCGTTGAGACACGCTGTGTGAAATCTCAGCCCTTAACCCAAACAAAAACTGATCTATCTTCCACCTCTCATCAGGAGCATACATGGCCTGTCTAGAATAGTCAGCCATGATCTCAAATTGTTCCGCATAAGAAGCCACTAATAAATTTCCCTGTCTCAATTGTTGGAACTCAAACTCCTTTTGAGACCTTAAAGAACTCGGAAAATATTTCTCCATAAAGATTACCTTAAACTGTTCCCACACTTTCGGCACTTCCTGAGTTGTCATCAAGGCTGAAGCGCTCTCCCACCACCTCATGGCAGGACCCTTCAACCAGTGAGAAGCAAAGACCACCTTATTCTCCTCACTGCAATGAACTATCTGAAAAATCTGTTCCATTCCTGTTATCCATTCGTGTGCCTTCACCGGATCTAGCCCTCCTTGAAACTCCGGAGGATTCATACGAACAAATTCCCTATAGGTTCCTCCTGTAACTTCCGGAACAACCACTGGAGGATGCAGACCATCAGCCATTTGTTGCATCATTCCTTGCATAAACTGATTCTGCTGTTGCTGCATCTGTTGTATAAATTGGTACAAAGGGGCATTCCCTTCATCACCTTGTGGAACTGTCCCTGCTGGAGTAGTCCTTGGTCTTCCACGGTTGTTTCTGCATCTATCAGCCATGTTCCTGCATTCCATACAAACAGGATTAAGTTGATCAGACTCAATACCATAAATATAGCAGACAAGACCCATGGCGACACGCCGCATATGAAACGGAAAGAAAACTTATCCTATTTCATGGCTAGGTCGAGGATACGACCTGCTCTGATACCAACTGTAAAGACCATATACAATACATGCATCAAATCATATATTATACATGAGTTTCACTTTTGGTACTGAAACATAATAAGTTCCTAGTTAACACATTATACACATAAATGCCTCTAATACAAAACACCTAAAAGTCTAAGGCATTACATATACAAGATGTTCCAAAATGATAAAAACTAAGAACTAGATCAAAACAATGATCTCAAAACATAACGCCATAGCGGAAGCCATGCCATCACAAAACCACGATCCATAAGGAAAGTCAAATAACCTTGTCCTTACCCTTCGCCGAACCTGCAGAACCTGTGATGTAAACAACAACAGTGGGGTGAGATACATCAAATCTCAGTGAGTTCCCTATCTTAAAGTCCTCTCGGCTTTACAAGGTTCTAACAAAGTCCTAACTCATGTCCAAGGGGAAAGGGGAAAGACCATGAGTGCACACACACAAGTAACCGCCACGGTGAGCCTGTAAACTCACACTAGTACCGAAGTACCTCTTGAGCATGTAAACTCAAGGATTCACAAAATACCGAAGTACGTTCTGAGTCCGTACACTCAAGAACTCACATATCAATAACCAATACCAAGGTATCCCCTTTTCCCATACCCTTCTACGTCTAGAAGGCGATCCGAGTCATGGATCCTTGTAGCTACTTGGCATACGATTGGATTCAGGATCACCGGTCCGTACACCGTGATCCGTCACTTCTCACGGCCCGTACACCGTCACAAGTCTCTTTACCCGTAGGCTCCAATCGTACTTAACACGGGACTCAAACCTGCCAAGTAGTTGTGTATAACGTTCAGAGGAGGTGCTCGAGTCTCATGAACTACACCGCACAACTGTGGTTATTGATAAACAGAATGCACACGCCTCGGCCTTTCATGCACGAGCGTTTCCACACATGGAACATTCACACTTCCGACACAGTTTTGTAATAATCCTCACCCTGCCTAGTCCATATTTTAACATGCATATATTGTCAATAATAATTATACACAATTAACAGATAACAGTCGATAAAACGACACTATTTTAGAAATCCCGGCTTAATTAAATCGGCCGACAATCTTAAAACCATTGTAATAAGAAAGTACATTTTATTATCTTTCCAACGATATCAAAATTGTTCCAATCCGAGTTACGTACAAAAAGTTACGGCATTGTGAACAATCGATCGGAAAAATAAATCACAACAGCAGAATTCTGCAACTCTCCTGGCCGTACGCGTATTGGCACTCCCCGTACGCGTATTACCCAAATGCTCGCCCAGCCATACGCGTATTGCCCCAAGCGATACGCGTATTGCTCAAAATGCCCGGCCATCCATACGCGTATTGCCCTTGCCGTACGCGTATTGACAAGCCCCATACGCGTATTGACATGCTCCATACGCGTATGGGCAGAGAAAAATGCAGAAGTTCCTGCAGAATTTCTTCTGCTACGGGTTGATGCAAAATCAACCCCAAATCCCATTTTCATCAATCAAAATGCATCCAAAACATGTTATAACATCACAACCAGCATAACATATAATCAAACATTGAATTTTAACAGTTAGATTCATGATTTTTAAACCAAAATACCCATTTTTCCCAACTTCCAATCTAACTCTAAACTCAAAATAATCCTACTCTAAAGAGTCTAACTAGAACCCACCTGGATTACTAGACGAGGAGGTTGATACTGAGACGAATAGACGAAGAACAGATGAATTGATGGTGATTCTTGAGCTTTTGGAAAATTTCCCTTCTTCCTCTTTCTTTTCCTTTCCTTCCTTCCCTTTTTCCTTTTCTTTCTTTCTCTTTAGCTTTTGTTTGGTTTTCAATGAAAATGAAAAGAAAATAGATAGTATAGAAACTATCATTTTTAGTAACACTACTAAATGTCCAAAATTAGCTCAAATACAACAAATTATAAAAACTCAATGTTAAATACTATTAATTTAATCGACTCTGAGTTCGTCAGTTTACTCTAATTATTTTATCAAATAATTACTCAGAGTACCCCGGAACCCAGTTGATCATAATAATATTCACCAGAGCGTTTAACAAAATACGGGGTATTACAATGACCTTGACTGGAGTTTTCCTCCGATGGATGGTGTAACTGCTGCTGCTGAGAGGCTTGCCTCTGTTGAACATAGTTACTTACCATTATCCCTAATTTTTGCCTGGATTGTACTATGAGGTTTCCAATCCATCGGGATGATTCTTTTTCTGTCTCTAACTTTTGCCTGGACCGCCCTTTCGGGTTTTCAATCCACCAAGACGTTTTTTTTTTTTTTTTCGTTTAGGCGAAGTATTTCTTGACTACATCAACATTTGTGGGGTAGGAAAATTCCTCTCCGTCCATGGTTGCAAGTCTCAAGGCGCCGCCTGAGAAAGCTTTCGTGACCACATAGGGGCCATCATAATTCGGAGTCCACTTGCCTCGCGAATCAGTAAGAAACTGTTGTATCTTCTTGAGCACGAGGTCTCCTTTTCTAAAAACACGAGGTCGAACCTTTTTGTCAAACACCCTCTTCATTCTCTGTTGATACAACTTACCGTGGCATAGTGCCGTTATTCTCTTTTCTTCGATCAGATTCAGTTCGTCGTGTCGGCTTTGACACCATTCAGCTTCGGTGAGCTTAGCTTCCATCAATACCCGGATTGATGGGATCTCTACCTCTATGGGGAGCACTGCCTCCATGCCATACACTAGAGAGAAAGGGGTAGCCCCTGTTAAAGTATGGACAGATGTGCGATAACCGTGAAGAGCAAAGGGTAGCATTTCGTGCCAGTCTTTGTAGGTTACGACCATCTTTTGAACGATCTTCTTGATGTTCTTATTGGCTGCTTCTACCGATCCGTTCATCTTGGGTCGGTAGGGAGATGAATTATGGTGTTCGATTTTGAACTCTGCACACAACTCTTTCATCATCTTATTGTTCAAGTTAGATCCATTATCAGTAATGATCTTGCTTGGAACACCATAATGACAGATGATATTTTTTTTGATAAATTGGACCACCACTTGTCGGGTCATATTGGCGAATGACGCTGCTTCGACCCACTTGGTGAAATAGTCGATGGCGACCAGGATGAAACGATGTCTGTTTGAAGCCTTTGGTTCAATCATGCCAATCATGTCGATTCCCCATATGGAAAATGGCCATGGGGAAGAAAGAACTTTGAGATGCGATGGCGGTACATGAATTTTGTCGGAGTATATCTGACACTTGTGACACCTCCTCATGTACTTGTGGCAGTCGGATTCCATTGTCAACCAATAGTACCCTGCTCTCAGAATTTTTCTCGCCATTGTATGTCCGTTGGCATGAGTGCCAAAGGATCCTTCATGAATTTCTTTCATCAGCATTTCTGCTTCTGGTCTGTCGACGCATCGGAGTAAGACCATGTCAAAATTTCTCTTATAGAGAGTGTCACCGCTCAGGAAGAAGTTTCCAGCCAATCTTCTGAGGGTTTTCCTGTCTTTTCTTAGTGCCCCAGGTAGGTACTCTTGCCTCTGAAGGAAGCATTTGATATCATGATCCCAAGGTTTATCGTCTATGACTGCTTCAATCGTGAAGATGTAAGCGGGCCGTTCAAGGCGTATTATGTCGATCTTAGGTATGTCATTCCATTGACCTACACTGATCATGGAAGAGATAGTGGCTAATGCATCAGCCATGTGATTCTCCTCACGAGGGATATGATGAAACTCGACTCTGTTGAAGAAAGGTAACAACCTTCTTGCATAGTCTTTGTATGGAATCCATCCTGATTGGTATGTGTTCCAATCTCCTTTTATTTGGTTTATAACCAAGGCTGAGTCGCCGTATATGTCAAAGTTTTTGATCCTTAAATCAATCGCTTCTTCGAGACCCATGATACAAGCTTCGTATTCGGCCTCGTTGTTCGTACACTTGAACGTAAGTCTGGCAGTGAAAGGAATGTGGGTACCCTGAGGGGTAACAATGATTGCCCCAATTCCGATTCCATAATGATTAACTGCTCCGTTAAAGATAAGTCCCCATTGGGAACCTGGTTCTGGCCCTTCACTGGGTAACGGTTCGTCGCAATCTTTCATTTTTAGATACATGACATCTTCTTCTGGGAAGTCAAACCCGATTGATTCTTGATTGTCAATCGGTTGATGAGCCAAATGATCGGCTAAAACACTCCCCTTAACGACTTTCTAAGCGTGGTACTCTATGTCATATTCTGATAACAGCATCTGCCAATGGGCAATCCTTCCCGTAAGAGCAGGTTTCTCGAAAATGTACTTGATTGGATCCATTTCTGAGATTAACCAAGTAGTATGACGAATCATGTATTGGCGAAGACGTTTGGCTGCCCAAGCCAAAGCGCATCAAGTTTTCTCGAGCATCGTGTATCGAGTTTCGCAGTTGGTGAATTTCTTGCTCAAATAGTAAATGGCAGACTCTTTCCTTTTGGTTTCGTCTTGTTGGCCAAGTACACATCCCATTGAGTCCTCTAGGACTGTGAGGTAAATGATCAGTGGTCTTCCTTCCACTGGAGGTGATAGAATCGGAGGATTCAACAGATATTCCTTGATACTGTCGAAGGCAGTTTGGCAATCATTTGACCAAACGCAATCCTGGTTCTTTTTGAGTAATTTTAAAATCGGCACACAAGTGGTGCTCATAAGGAATATGAATCTGGAGATGTATTTCAAACGTCCCAGTAATCCTCTGACTTGTTTTTCAGTTTTCGGAGAAGGCATTTCTCGAATTGCCTTGACCTTGTCAGGATCAACCTCAATTCCTTTCTGGCTGACGACGAACCCTAATAGTTTCCCTGAATGGACACCGAAGGTGCACTTGTTGGGATTCAAGCGGAGCTTGAATTTTCTTAAACGTTCAAACAATTTTGACAGATGTTCAACGTGCTCACTCTCTGTTTTTGATTTTGCAATCATATCATCGACATACACTTCGATTTCTTTGTGTATCATGTCATGAAACAGAGTAGTCATGGCCCTTTGATAGGTTTCCCCGGTGTTCTTCAAACCGAACGACATTACCTTGTAGCAAAAGGTGCCCCATGGTGTAATGAACGAAGTTTTCTCCATGTCTTTCGGCGCCATTTTGATCTGGTTATAGCCCGAGAATCCATCCATGAAGGAGAAAACTTTAAACTTTGTTGTGCTGTCTACCAGCATGTCAATGTGTGGTAAAGGAAAGTCGTCCTTTAGACTAGCCTTGTTTAGATCCCTGTAATCGACACACATTCTGACCTTTCCGTCCTTTTTGGGGACGGGTACGATGTTGGCTAACCATTGAGGATATTCAGATGTAGCGAGGAAACCCGCGTCAATCTGTTTTTGTACCTCCTCCTTGATTTTGATGGCCATGTCCGGGTGAGTCCGTCTCAACCTTTTCTTTACTGGCGGATATTCCGATCTTAACGGTAAGTGATGTTCCACGATGCTGGTATCCAACCCTGGCATGTCCTGATAGGACCAAGTGAATACATCGGGAAATTCTTTGAGAAGCTTTATCAAACTCTCTCTGGCAGTTGGACTGAGCAGTGCCCCAATCCTGATTTCTTTTCTCTCTTTTTCTGAAGCCAAGTTTACCGTTTCCAACGGCTCTTTGTGAGGTTCAATGGACCTTTCCTCTTGTCTGAGTAGTCGGGAGATCTCTTATGCAATTTCCTTGTCATTTTCTTCTTCAGCCTCGAATACCGGGAACTCAAAGTTTGGAGAAGGCATCTTATCGTATGTTTCAACGGGGTTTAAAATAAGCAATCTGCATGACGGTATGATTCGTGTTTAGAAGAGATAGAGAAAAATGAAAGTGTGTGTAGTGTTTTTATTTTATTACTGCTTGTTTTTATTATTGAATTGTTTTTTAGGATTACCATTTTCTGAAAAACGAAAAGAGAAAACGGCAATTAATGCGGAAATTACAGAACGACGTTATTTTATTAATGAACAAGTCGATCCTTGAAACTACAGCCCTATAAAACAAAACTCTATCGCTTCGGGCAAAGTGAAGAGGGAAATTTACAGAAAGCGAGCCCTATCAAAACATCCATTTCACCTGGGCAGGGTGAAAGGTTAAAGATGGCAATTACTTTGACTGATGAACGATCTTCGGAACCTCGACGGCAACCCATTGGCGGCAAACTCCTCGGTGAATCACAAAGTCTGGCACCTTCCTTGATTTGTCTTCAGAAATGACGCTGATTTCTGGTGGAGCGGGATCATTGGAATCTGTCTCCCAGGCAGAATTGTCGTAGGAGAATTCCTCTGTTGCATTTTGTATAGCATTTGTGCTCTCAGCTGTACCTCCCCATCCAGTAGGCTATATATCCTCGAGCCTGATATGAGAGCTTTCGGGAGCAGTGTACTTGACCATGAAGTCGTACTTTCCACTTGGTTTTCCCAGGGTGTCCCACACTTCTTTTGAACTGGAGGAGTCATCTCTCTCGATGACGTTAACCTCAGGAAAAGCATAGTTGATGAATTCAAGTCCTGCAAACGTTGCAAATTCATCTTCATGTTGAGTAGTTTCTGAATGACCTGAGTGTTGATCCCATGACATGGTGGGGACACAGGTATTCTGTTCGATGATGCTCAGCTGATTTTCATTGCTCAGCTGACTTTCTTGCCCCAAGTTTCCTGGGTAAGGCTGCCACATTGGCAGACCATCCATTGGACCATAGTAATCGTGGTCAAAGTTGTATTTCATCAGAGTGTCCTCCTCTAATGAATTTGGCGGAGCACGGCATCCTTCCGAATCACAATCTCCATAGATTATTTCGACATCTGACCGTGGTATAAATCTCGGACTCTGTGCGGGATAGCAAAATGGTATAGGCACCTCTTCCTGAGACATATAACCGTCCTCGTTAAGGTAGGACTTCCATTCTTCATCTGTGTCAGAGGGATCTTCCTCATTGATAGCATGTATTTCCTGAGACACGGGATGAAGGAAACCTCCACTGTGGAAGAAGTTTTGAAGGGGATGAAGACTTTCATCGTTGGCAGCTATCCGAGTACAGGTTGCAGAAGAACCAAGACCCTTCTTTGTTTTATTGTCAGTAGGAATGACAAGCTGTCCCCATCTGTTGTATCGGTACTCTCGACCGGTTTGATAGCATCTTTGTATGAGGAAATCGAGGTTCCTCCTCTGAACTGATTGTTCTCGCTCACCGACAGTGCTTGGAACTGCATTCCAATAACCTCCTCGGGTTCTATACCAGCAGATGATGACAAGTTACTTACAAGCAAGGCTTGTTCTCCACAGACTGTGACAAGTTGATCGTTCTTGACGAACTTTAGATTTTGGTGGAGGGTTGAAGTGACCGCTCCAGCCTGATGTATCCAAGGTCTTCCTCATAAACAACTGTATGTTTCCCGGATGTCCATGACCTGGAAAGTGACTTGGAAGGTGTGAGGACCGATAGTTATGGGAAGATCAACTTCGCCGATAACTGTTTTTCTGGATCCGTCGAACGCTTTGACGACGACCTCGATGATTCTCATCGGAGGGCCCTTGAATGATAATTGCATCAAAGTGGACTTCGACATAACATTCAGGGTTGACCCTGTGTCTACTAGTACGCTGGATAAAGCATCGTCCTGGCAGTTAACTGTGATATTGAGTGCCATGTTATGACGGTGACCCTCTTCAGGTAGTTCCTCATCACTAAACCCCAAATTATTGTAGGAAGTGATGTTTGAGACAATGCTATCAAACTGTCTAATTGTTACATCTTGTTCCATAAAGGCTTGCTCCAAGACTTTCTGTAGAGCCTCCCTATGCGCTTCTGAACTGAGCAACAGTGATAACACAGAGATCTTTGAAGGAGTTTGTAACAGTTGATCGACAATGTTGTATTCACTCCTTTGGATGAGCTTCAGCATCTCATCATTATTTTTCGAAAGGTCGGGATTACTGGATTGATCGACTGATGGATCGGGAACTTCTGTCTGAGGTTCCTTTTCTTTGTTAGCTTCCCCAACCCCTCGGTTGAAGACTCTACCACTCCGGGTTACACGACTGATGTCTGCAATATTCACGACGGAGGGTAATGGAATTTCCTTTCCATTTTCAACTGTCGTTGTACCGTATTTGCAAGGGATAACCTTAGCTGATTCATACGGTAGTGGTCCCGGTAGATAGATGACTATGGGAACCTTCTGATTTTTCTGACCATCGTAAGTGATCTCGATTTGTTCCCGGTTGGGAACTTTAGATTCGTCAAGTAGAGGAATAATGGAAAAAACATCCCTGGTCCTGTGATGACCAGAGATCGTGACAACATCCTCAACTTGATCGGCAAGGTAGTTCGGCGTCCAGTTGATGGGTCCAGAACCCGGATATGGACGAATTTCTCCACGATCGACCTGACCCTGAAGAGCTGCTTTCACAAGGTAACACCCTTGGTTACTTTCCGAACAGACGCTGCAACTGTCATAGTTGTGTGGTGGCACCTGGCCACGCCCACTTTGAATACAATGTAACCTCACTAGGTTAGCTTCCATAGATCGGACATCCTGACTCTGACACCGAGTATGATTCCTGTTGCTGATACTAATTTGCTGAGTATCTTCATTCATATAAATTGGCATCTACCAATGATTTAACAAGTACTGAAGTGCCTCCTGGACAAGGGTACAACCTCGATCGTTTTCGCAACCCACTTTACAGCTTTGATAGTCATGTGATGTCAAGAATCCGAGCCGGACCTGCTCAGCATGTAACTCTACCAGGTTGGTATTCATCACGCGAATATCGGAGATCTGAACCATGTTGATCTGATAAGGGTTCCTATCATGGTAGTCTTGGATCCATCCAAGATCCATCTGACGCTGGAGGGCTTCTTGTACAAAAGAGTAACCCTGTTTATTTACCGAGCAAGTCAGTCAAGAACTGTAATCGTGCCGCTGCAGATTATGATACTGGCTTTGCCTTGAGTGCATTGCCACCAAGTTGGCATTCATCGCACGGATGTCGTGATTTTGAATGACGTTAGAATTCGTGTAGACCATGTTAACTCCACGAACTCGGTGCTCTTGGATCCATCCGAGATCCATTTGTTCCTGTAGGGCTGCTTGCACCACAGAACATCCTTGATTGTTTTTAGAGCAGATATCACACTGATGATAGTTATGAAGTGGCACATGGCCATATCCACTCTGTCTACAATGCATCTTGACCAAATTGGTTTTCAACAAGAGTACATCATGAATTTGATAGACATCGTTAGTCTCTCCTTCTATCAAATTAACTGCAGCCTTCTCATGTTGAGGCAGCGGGTTCGTAAGAACATTAGGATTTGTATCCTTGAAGGATAAGACCCCGCTCCTAACAAGTTTTTGCACGTCGGAATTGAAATTGAGACAAGTCTCTATGTTATGCCCTAGTCCTCCTTGATGATAAGGGCAAGTTTGATCCACCTTAAACCAAAAATGCGGATTTTCCGGTACTGTAAGAGGAGATTTAGTCTGAATGTGCCCCTTAGCCAGTAGTAATGGAAACAGTTCTGCATACGTCACGGGTATAGGATCAAATCCTGGTGGCCGTGTTGTACGGTTGTTGTTATATGGAGGACGAGCCTGCTGAAGAGGCTGTTGTGTCCTTTGCTGGTCAGGTTGGCTCTGCGCAACCTGAGGTTGATACGTAGGAATAAACGCAGGGTTGATAGCAAGAGTTACAGTTGCTACCGGTTGATAACGTCGCCTTTGCTTTCTGAGAGAGATATTCCCAATATCTTGCTCTTTTTTCTTAGGGATAGCACTACCGTATTTTTTAGTACCGCTCGTCGATCCAGTGTCTTTTACCAAACGTCCTTCTCGGACGGCTTCCTCAAGACGTACGCCCATGCCCATCATCTCGGTGATATCACTGGGTGCACTGGCAACCATTCGATCATAGTAAAATGAGATTAAGGTCTTTAAGAAGATCTTTGTCATCTCTTTTTCCTCAAGAGGTGGACAAATTTGAGCGGAAATTTCACGCCACCTTCGAGCATACTCCTTAAAGGTTTCCTTGTCCTTTTGCGACATTGATCTGAGTTGATCTCTGTCGGGTGCCATGTCCAAATTGTATTTGTATTGTTGGACGAAGGCAGTGCCAAGATCTCTGAAAGTGCTGATCGTGGCACGGTTTAAACCCATGTACCATTTGAGTGCGGCACCGGTTAAACTATCCTGGAAGTAGTGAATCTGTAGGTCCTGATTTTCCGTCTGGGCTGACATCCGCCGAGCATACATCACCAGATGGCTCTGAGGGAAAGAGTTACCCTTGTACTTTTCAAAGTCGGGCACTTGAAATTTGTGCGGAACTTTCACATTTGGGACCAAGCAGAGATCTGTGGCATCCTTTCCAAATAGATCCTGACCGCGAATGGCTTGCAACTCCTTCTGCATTTCCAAGAATTGCTCCTGGAATTCCTCCATTCTGTCAAACATAGTTTCCTTCTTACTAGAAGGTGTCTGTGGAATCTGTCCTTCCGGGACAGTGTGCACCACAGGGGGTGGTACCGTGACTATGGCAGTGAGTCTTGGCGTTTCCCGAAGTTTGTAACCTTCAGGAGTCTTCAGTATGCCCATGGTATCTTCGCTTTCCCAAAGTTTGTAACCTTCAGGCCCAACGGCTTCTGTTGTGATTCCCTGATCTTCAGTGATCGGCGGAACATATCCTTCTGGGATATAGTTAACAGGCATGCCCCAAGGACGATATTTCGGTATCTGATACCTAGGATCATACTTCTCCACTATGAGCGTTGAGGTGATCTCTGAGATCACAGTCCTTTGTAGCTGAGCTTCTGCCATGGCTTGCATGTCGTTATGAAGCTTTCTCATATCCTCTCTCCGAGCGTCAATCTCTTCTTTCAACTCTCTGTTCTCTTCCTCAAGATCATCCATCCTTTTCTGACGATTGGCCCGAGTATTATACGAATGAGATAGTTTGACTCTAGAACCGAGACACAAACGTGAGATTCGTAGGTAAGAAGAATACGCGATGTGAGAATGATGAATGCAATGATTATATTAATTATTTATGGTTTAGTCAAAATAAACTTTGACAATTAGATTGCAAAGATCAAACAGTGGGGAAACCCCTTTTTATTGAATTCAAAGGATTACAGAAATGGAAATACAGTAGATTACAAAGTGCAGAAACAGAAAGCTAAACTAGTGGGTCCCGAGTCCTCTCTGAAGAGAAATCAGGTGCTGATTCTGGTATCTTCCTTTTCTTGGACCGGGGCTCTTGGGCCATTGTCGGGTTGTCATTCCTTTGCCAGGTGAAAGGAGCGAGCAAATTCCTTTGGTCATCTTGATTCTCTACAGCATGTTGCTCCAAAATCTCAATCAGAGCGTGTTTCTCTTTTAGTAATTGATGTATTTTGATGCACTCTACGTCGAGGGTGCGGTACTTGTTCTTCTAAGACCTTCTCTCCCGCTGAACTTTGTTGAGAGTAACCTGAAGCTTTTCAGTTTCCGTCATGAAGTACATGACAGATTCCTTTGGCGGAAGAATTCCGTAACGAGGATAAGGCATTTTTAGCTTGAGAGCTCTAGTTTGTACCCAATGGAGATAAGGCTCCACCGAGACACAGTCCGGTTTTCCTAGAGACTCTCGTCCTTTCTTATGAACATGCTTCCAAGCGTGCACTATTTCCATCTTTAGTGCTCTGTCATTTTCCCCTTCCTTGAAGAAAAGACCATCCAGATGAACACCCTGTGGGATATGTCTCATCGGGTATCCAAATTGACGACGAACCAATACCGGATTGTAGTTGATTCCTCCTTTAGTTCCTATGAGGGGTACGTTGGGGAAGTTTCCACAACGGTCAATGATCCTAATTCCCTCATAAATCCTATTACACCAATCTATATTAGAGTTGGTGAGAGACATGATCTTTTGCGACCAACGTAAGGCACTCTTACAATCCCAAAAAGCAGCAGACTTGGGCAAGTGAGAGATAAACCATTTGTAAAGCAAAGGTACACAGCATGTGATCTCCCCTCCGTTGTACAAATTTCCCAAGTGTACAGAATGATACGCATCCGCGAGCAAAGTCGGTACAGGGTTTCCAATGAGAAAAACCTTAATGGAGTTGGTATCGACGAAATTATTACTGTTGGGAAACAAAAATAACCCGTAGGCGAGCAAGACAAAAATTCTTTCAAAAGCAGTCACGTTTCCTATACTGGCAAAATACAGGGCTTTCTTTGTCAAGAACTGGGCTGGCAAACCTTGGATGCCACCCTTAGCGGTCATGTGAGTCCTGACCTTAGACTCGTCCAAATGAATTGCTCTTGCAATGGTCTGATTCTTTGGAATTTCTTCCAGTCCAGAAAATGGAGCTCGATCTGTGATGTGTAAATCAATCAGATGAGAATACTCCTCCAGCGTTGGTGCTAACTGGTAACCCGGGAATATGAAACAGTGATAAACTGGATCATAAAACTGAATGAGCGCATCCATGATTCCCTCAATCACATGGACTCTTAATAGTGGTAGCAAACCTCCGTGTTTAACTCTGAAAGCCTCTGGGTTAGTGATCATCCTCTCTAACCCTCTCAAATCCTCTAGTTTTGGAACCTTGAAGGTATACTGGTGAGTTCTCCTCCTACCGAAATCCATTAGTGCAATCCCTTTTCTCTGATATTTGCAATCACAGTCTTAGTTTAATTTGAAAAAAACAGAGAGACTAGAAGAGAATTTTTTTTTTTAATGTTTTAATGTTTTTTAAATGAATGCATGAATGCAGTACACAAAAACATAGAAAAAACATGGGGTCAAAGGGTCGTTGTCATGAAGTCAAGGCTCTACCCATCCCCAAAGGTTTATACTAAGGTGATTTTTGTACCTGTACTCATTATCATCAGCTCCTCCCAGGAAAGCAAAACAACAAGCGGATCGCCAGCGAGTTGTAGTGCAATCATAGAGTAAGTGCCATTCACCGAGAATAGATCACCAGCCTCAAATGAGGGCAGTATCGCGTAACAACTATTCCCGATAGTTTCCGCACTACGAAAGGGTTTAGCTCCTCAGCTTCTCAGACTTAACCACCGGCCCATTGTCTAGGTGAGAGAATGGGTTGCGTTGGTCAGCCTCCACTGAGGTTGATGGTCGACCCCGTCGCCATCACTTATCTTAAGTGTATACTCAATCTTTACACATACGACATCACCCGCATTCCCATTAGCAGAAAAATAAACACGTATAGCAATTAGGAAAAGCAGTATATATATTTGTCCTAAACATCCTAGACCTTTTAAAGCTATGACTCTTAAGTTCCTGACAGAAGTGGGTTCCCCGACGGAAGCCCCAATCTGTGGTTTTCACACAAGTAAAGAAAAGGAAGACCGTGCCTAGATCTAACTTTGAAGGGCCCCACAGTGGGCGCCATTTTTCTGTGAAAAATGGGGACGACCGTGCCTAGATCTAACTTTGAACGGCCCCACGGTGGGCGCCATTTTTCTGTAGCGAGCGATTTTGGGACGCGGTTCTTAAGCGCTGGCCGCTCTCTGCGGTTGAACTTAAACTACAGGTCGATTCATTTTTTATCCTATTGTGAGCTGAATAAGGAAGGGAAATAGATGTCTCCAATTAACCCTGCTTTTCATACTGAGTTTAAATAGCGGTCTGTTAGTTTACGGATGCTATCAATGTGGGGGGGCCTTTCTTGTGTTATTTTGACATAAGGTTTCTGGTGGGGAACAAGGATTAGGATGCTAGGACTGATGTTTTTGAATTACTGATTTTGATTGATGGAGATATGGGATTTTGGGTTTTTGTTTAGTGTGCTCGCTAAGATCTTTTCTTTCAATCTTATGCCTACGTATTCCCGTTTACCGAAATAGGGAAATCAGAGCGTTCGTAGTTCCTCCTATTCTATGGGAGGAAATGGGTGTTTTTTGGTGTCTTGTTCAAAGCCCAAGACGTGAAGCAAAAGGTGATATATATCTTGTTCAAAGCCCAAGATATGAAGCTGAAAAAGTATATTTGTATCTTGTTCAAAGCCCAAGATGTGAAGCTGAAAGGTGTTGTCTTTAGAGAGAATTTGTCATCTCTAAAGAGGGGGTTGTATGTCACAACTGTTGGGTGACTGATTATAAAGGGAGGATTACTTTAACCGGAATACGCGGATCCTAGCAATGCCATAATTTCCTTTATAAGGGGTTTTAACCTGAAGGATAAGACTTTAACTCAGTGTTGAGCAATGCCATCTTTCCTTAGGAATTTCTCATGCTAAAAGAAGGACAGTGGCATGGATGTAGATGATCCAGAGGCTTGCCGCTTACAGCGATTAGATGGAGGGAAAGGAGTTGTTGATGTTTGTGTACGGTGAACGAGGCACATCTTTGATGCTAAAAGGTTAATTGGATTAACCAATGGTTTTCTTATACAAAGCCTAAGCGGAGGCTGATATGTGTCTCGTACAAAGCCTAAGAGAGAGGCAAAAAGGGGGTTGATCCTACAAGAGGATCTTTTATACTCAACAAGAGAGTGTTTTTGTATCTCGTACAAAGCCCGAGATAGAGGCTAAAATTTGTTTGGCTCAATAAGAACCCTTTTGTATCTTGTATAAAGCCCGAGATGGAGGAGAAAAGTTTGACTCAATAAGAGAGTATTTTTGTATCTCGTACAAAGCCCGAGATGGAGGCTAAACGTTTGCTTAGCTGGGAAGAATCATTGAACAAAGCCCAAGAGGAGGCTATGGTAACTGTTTCAGTTAAGTGACAGGTCCAGTATACTGATTTTGAAAGAGAAAATTAGTTCTTATATGAGTAACACTGTACTCATGGATTTGATTCAAGGATCCGGGTTATTCCTGTTCTTTAAGGAAGTGGGAAATCCGAAGGGTATTAAGACTGTCCTAGTCTACGCGTTTCCTTCCTATTTTACAAAGGGGTCACTTGAGAATGTCTTTGAGACTCAAGGAAATTAGACTGTCCACGTCTAGAGTGTCATCTTTTGTACCATGCTTTGAGAAACAGTAGTAGACTCTATGAAGGGACTGTTCTATGCAGATAATTAAGTTATCTTCCTATACCTCTAGGAGGTCGTCGGGACAATTGTACGAAGCCCAAGAGGAGGTTGGAAACTTTTAAGAAGCTGACGGGTCCTTGTACTAAGCCCAAGAGAAGGCTATCATTCCCGGAGGAAGAGATCATTATACGAAGCCTAAGAGGAGGCTGTGAATACTTCTAAGAAGCCGTAGGGTCTTTGTACTAAGCCCAAGAGGAGGCGGGGTTACTTTTAGGAAACCTGTGGGTCCTTGTACGATGCCCACGAGGAGGCCGTTGCTTTTAAGAAGCCCGTGGGTCCCCAAACCCCGAGAAATTCAAGGCAAGCTATTTACAAGGAATAGATCAAGTCAGGAAACTTCGAGAATTTGGAAGAAACTCAAAGATGCCATTCACGGAGAATACATTCATCTCTGGGAATAGAGTTTCTTGACAATTCCTAATGAGGACAGCCGAAGAGAAGACTGTATCTGGTGATCCTATTGGGGATCTAGCTGTCTATTTCTACGAATAAACGAAACGACGTCACCTAGTTCTAGACGTAGTTGTCGGGGAAACTCAAAATATCTATACTATTATTACACAGTTTATATGAGTTTATGAAAGAAGACTTACAGTGAAACAGCCCCACAATACAGTTATTTATATATATGAAAGCGGTAAATGAAAGCAATAAACACTTACTCGGTTGTAGAGCTTCCATGCAGTTTGATTAGTTTTTCAACAAAGAAAGATTGAAAAACAACAGTATATTCAAAATCAAAGGAGAAAGTGCTTTGAAAAAGAAAGATTTGGGGCTTACAGCTCAAGGAGAGGCCCAGGGTTTTATCAGTGAGCGCACTGTTTGATTTTGTACAGAGGGACTTATACAAGTGACTGAGGCCCAAAATGTTTTTCTGTACAAAGGGATGGGTCTTACACTCTTTCAAGAGGCCCAAAAAGTTTTAAAGAAAAAGAGTGGGGCTTATAACACGAGGGTAGGCCTAATTGATTTTTCGTTTAAAATGGCGATCACGCCGAGGTTTTCTTTTAACGCCGATGGACTTATACAATAAGTGAGGCCCAAATGATTTTGGTTAAAAGGGGGTTGGGTCTTACACTCTAATAGAGGCCCAAAAAGTTTTAAATGGGTCTTATAGCTCAATGAGAGGCCCAATTGATTTTTTTTCAAAAAAAGGCGACGATCGCGCCGTTTGTTTTTTACGGTATCGGGACTTATACAATACACTGAGGCCCAAAAATGATTTGGTCAAAAAAAGGATTGGGTCTTACACTCTATTGGAGGCCTAAGTGTTGAAAATGATTTATGAGGGTTGAATTAATCCAAAAACCCTAATTTGTTTTCAAAAATGTATTTAATTGAATAAAAATTCAATTAAAATGATCAAAATTGTTTAACATGTGAAAAACAAATTTTGATCTTGGATTAATGCTTCAAAAATTAAGTATTGACCTACAAAATAATTAGAAAGCATTAAAAGTTGCAAAATCTATGTGGAAAAAATATTTAAAATGTCAAAAACAATTAAAATATTAATTCTTTGCAAAAATATCAATTATATGAAATAAATAATATTTTTGGGATTTTTTGGGAAAATAAAATATTTTAACATTTTTGTGAATTATAAAAAAAAAGAATCAACTCAAAATCATTAAAACTCAGAGAGAAATTAATTTTTGAATCAATTAAAGAAAAATCACAAAATTCAAATATTTGAAAATTCAAAAAAGGCGCCAAGAACAGCTGAAGAACACGCGCGTGTTCTGGGTTTGGCTGATTTGCATTTTCTATCCAATCTCCCTGAATACTTGATTATAACATGCAATCCACGTATCATTATGCTCGTCTCAACCTCACGATCATGTCTATGTCCATTAATTTCATTTAAATTAAACATATAACAAGAAATCATGAAAAATCCTCAAGAACCCTAATTTCTGCATGAAGGTTAGGATTTTTGATACACGATTCAAACAATGCAATTAATTGAGGGAAAACATTCCATGCATGATTATGAACATATGGCCAAAGTATTGTGCGAGGAAATATGCATAGATTGAGAGATGACCAAGTGTATGCTTAGCTCTAGGCCGTGACAGCAAGTGCAATGTGATTTTTGATTTGGAGGTGTTACAGATGAGTGGTGATGATCTGAACAGCTTCCTTACACCCTATGGAGTGTGTTTAAATGCTTGGACTTGATTAAAAATGGCTGGAACGATTTGTGGTACCTCAGCTGCAACTTGATTGAAAGTTTGAGCAACCAGCTGGTGATTTTGTGAAATCTGTGTTCCAGATGTTATGTGAGTGTTTGGATCACCTCTATATGATGTATATGAGGTGTGTGAGTGATTGGTTTGATTGGAAAAGCTCTCAAACTCAAAACCCGATAGCTACCTTGCTAAGAAAGGCATTTTTGCCAAGAGAAAGAGATTTTGAGGAAAGCATCTGTTAGATGGCTTTGGTGCACTCAAACTGAACACAATTGAGCTCTATTTATAGTATAGCAAGTTTGTTTTGGGATCCACAGTGAATGGCAACTGCAGCAGGTGTTTGTTCAATGTTGGCCAATGGAAATGCAAGTCTCCTCTAGCCATTGACTAGAGGTTAGGGAACAGGGCTGTGGTTCCCTTGGTCTTGGATAAGTCCTTGACTGATTTCAGATGAGAATGACTCAGTCCATGCCACCTTGATGATTCCATTGAATGCTTCAATCCAAATTTGGAGTCTTGTCCCTATTTTGGCCATTCTAGGTTCAACATGCTATTTCTTGTTCCATGGACTTTGGAGGCTTGGCTCAGTGATTGTCCCCTTTAGATTCAATCCTCTGAGGTGTCCAAGTGGATAGGAGCATTTGAATTTGGCTGATTTTGGCAAATCGAGCAAAATTGCAAATTCTGCCTTGCCTTTGACAGATTTCAACAAGGCAACTTGCCAATGTCATATCTCATGGTGTAAGTTGAATTTGGTAATGTTCTTGACCATTTTGGAAAGACCTTACATGATACAACAACTGTTTGAACATGTTTGGTTTTGATCTCTTTTGAATCTAAGTGAAAAATCCCCCTACATTTGGCAAAAAGTGAAGGCAAATTCTGACTTAGTGAAAATTTCACTAAGTGTTGGAAAAAGTGACTTAGGTCTAGTTGAAGTTTTTGTAGAGGGTAATGAGGGCTACAAATCCATCTTTGGATGAGAAAAAATGGCTTTGTGGTTTAGGAGTTATGATCCTCCAAAGTTGGTACCCTAGCCACTTTATTTTTAACTTCGAAAATTTTCTAAGTTTTTATGGTTACCCCTTTTACAAGTTATCCAACTTTTCTGGATTTTTCTTGATGAATGATGATTCAAATCATACATTAACATCATTTTAGGGTTAAAAATCCATTTTGGTGAAAAATCTCAAAATGTCAAAGTTGACTTTTGTGCAAAGTTGACTTTTTATCAGATGAATTCTAAACTGTGCAATTCTTCATAAAATCATGTCCTTGACCTAAATAAAACTTGATGGACATGTTCCATGGATGTCATAGGGTATATTGATGCATGTCATAGGGCTTGGGAGCATGTCCTGGTCAAAAGTCAAAGTTACAGTTGACTTTTTCCTTAAAACCCTAATTGTGGTGCAGATGAAATTGAGACTTGTTGCTCAAGCTTCCTGGATTTATCCATTGTTCCAAATGGATCAATATAGTTCATTAGAGACCCTCAAACCCTCTCTTAAGGTCTTGGTTCATGATTTGTCCCAAAAGTCAACTTAGGGGTGAATTAGGTCAAGAAACCCTAATCCCTGATTTTTGATGAATGCATCCCCTGAGGCAAAATTGACTTGATGGATGGGTCCATGAGGTTCCATGGAGTATATTAGGTTGTGTTTTGGATCTTTGGCTTGTGTTCAGATGAAATTTTTCATCTGGAGGCCCTGGTCAACCAAAACCCTAATTTGGCGACACTAAGCACTCATAAAACTTAATCCACCTAGAAGGGAGCAGCCTTGTGCTTAATCCTTGAAGTGGGAGTCCTTTTGATCCATTGTGGATATTTGAGAGGCTAGACAAGTTGAAGATCATGTCATCCCTTGATTGATCCTTTGTCTAAGCACTCAGAGAGGGCTTGAAACCCTAATTTTGATTGTAGTGAATGCTCAACAACCCTTGAGGCATTTGACGAGGCATGATGGTTCATCCATATTGTGATGATGATTGACACAATGATGGAAAATCTTAGTGGTCAAAATTTGGGGTATGACAGCTAGCGCTTGGGCTTTGAGGGTCTTTTTGCTCTTATATTGAATATCAAACTCGGATATCTCCGATGACCACTTAAGCATTCTGCCGGCCATGTCTGGTCATCCTAACTGTTGCTTTACGGGTTGATCTGTTCAGACCACGATCGTGTGGTCCAGGAAGTAATGCCTCAGTCTTCGCACAGCGTTGATGAGGGCCAGAGCTACCTTCTCTATCTATTGGTATCTCAGCTCTGGTCCCTGTAACGCTTTGCTCGTGAAGTATATAGGTTTTTGCCCGTCGAGTGTTTCACGGATAAGGACGGCGTTAATGACCTCGGTTGCTACGGTGAGGTAAAGGTATAAGGTTTTGCCATTGTCTAGCTGTGAGAGGACTGGCGGCTCTGATAGTGCTCATTTTAGGTGGAGAAGAGCCTGGTCGCATTCCTTCATCCATTCAAATGCCGCCTCATTGCGGAGGAGTTTGAAGAAGGGAAGTGCGTGCTGGGCAGACTTAGCCACGAAACGAGATAATGAAGCGAGTATCCTGTTGAGGGATTGGATGGATTTCTTTGAGCTAGGCGTAGGAAATTCGGAGAATGCCCTGCACTTGTCGGGGTTGGCTTCGATTCCTAGTTCCATCAGATAGAAGCTGAGGAACTTGCCCGCCCGCACCCCGAAAGTGCATTTCTCCGGGTTGAAACACATTCGGTATTTCCTAGCTTGCTCGAAGACCTTTTTTATATGGGTCGTGTGATCGGTTTCCTCGTGGGATTTCACGATCATATCATCCATATAGACTTCGAGCATGTCGCCGATTTCTCCCCAGAAGACCTTGTTCATCATCCTTTGATAGGTCGCGCCAGCGTTTTTCAAGCCGAAGGGCATTACGATGTAGTAATATTTGCCCTATTCGGTCATGAAGGTTGTGTACTTTTTGTCACTTTTCGCCATTGGTATTTGACTGTACCTCGAGTAGGCGGCCATAAACGATAATAGTTTAAAATCGGCAGAATTATCAACAAGTTTATCTATATTGGGGAGGGGATAAGCATCTTTAGGGCATGCCCTATTGAGATCAGTATAATCAACATACATACGCCATTTTCCATTAGATTTTTTGACGAGTATAACATTGGACAGCCAAGTAGTGTACTTGGCTTCTGAAATAAAGTTTGCCTCGAGGAGGTCTTATACAACTTGTTCTGCAGCCTCCATTTTCTCCGGAGACTACTTTCTCCTACGTTGTGCTACAACCTTGATGACGGGGTCAATTGTGAGCTGATGGTAAGCGACAGCAGGATCTAATCCAAGCATTTTTGCGGCGCTCCAGGTGATCAAGTCTGCGTTTTCTCGGAGGCAAGCTTTGAGTTGTTTCCTCGCTATGTCGGGGAGGCCGGTCCCTATCTTTACTCCTCGCCGAGGGTCATCGCCGAGCAAGACGATTTCGAACTCGTCATCCGGAATTGGGTGCATTGGATGGGAGTCGTTGCTGGTGCTGGTCGAAGTGGATGAGCTTCTCGGGCTAGTCTGGGTCTCCTTTTGATCATCTTCGAAGAAGCGGCTGTCGAGGTTGATAGAGTCAATGCATGGTAGCGGCTTGGCTTCCTCAGAGCTGTTGGACAAGGCCGGCTTGTTGGACGTCTTTAGCTTGGCAGCGATGGTGTTGAGTCCTTTGGTGGCCGCTTCGAAGCATCTCCTTGCAGCCTCGATGTCCCTGTGTAAGGTGGCAACCATATCCTTAGAAGTGTAATACTTCATTTTGAGAGGAACAGTTAATGGTACGACCACCAATTCGGCTAAGGTTGGCTGCCTGAATATGCACTGATAGAGAGATGGGTAGTCGATAACCAGGAATTAGACTTTGATAGATCTGACTGTCTCTACAGATCCAAAAGTCACGATCAACTCGACATACCCCCAGGGCTTTGTAACCGGCCCGTTGAATAGGATAGATCCTTTCATGAATCCACAATTGTCTTAAGGCATAAGCTATGGCTTCACCATCTTACATTAGTACACTGTCTAAACTCATCACTACACATTCCAATTCCCCATAAACGGTTTATTAGGCTCAGGCATAATCAAAACTGGAGTTGTAGTCAACTTCTACTTCTGCTCTCTAAAATTTTCCTCACAACGAACATCCCCAAACAATGACTTACCCTCCGCAATTCAACTGAGATAACGGAAATGCTAACCTGAAAGAGTCTTCCATAACTTGCAGTAATAACCCATTGAGTCCAAAAATCCTTTAATCTCCTTAACCAACCTTGGAGCTTTCTCATTGTAGAACTGCATCTACTTTGGATGGATCCACGACAACACCCTTATCTAAAATAACATAACCAAGAAAACTCATCCTTATCAACCAAAAATCACGCTTTGATAACTTAGCATAAAACTTCATCTCTTTCAATACTTGTAACTCAATTCTCAAATACTCTACATGCTCTTCTTCTGATTTTATAATAGGTAGAATATCCCCAACGAACACCACTTCGAACTTATCTACTGGAGTGCATACAAATCAAACAGTACAAAAATCTCACTTATGTCCGTCAATAGAATAACCTCCCTGTCAACAAACAACTGTTTAGTATAGGTTCAACACTCTCTAAACAATAGAGATGCAGGAGTAATACTACTACAACCATAACATATACACCTTCAAAATTTATTATGAGCTCGAAACAGTTTATCCAAAATAGCTTAACAACCTATGGTTCTAGTTACCACATTCCATATCAAATCTTCTTCCGGGGTTCCGACTCACTCAAGGTTTCTGTTGACACGAGATCTCAACCCATAACAAAAGTAATACCATCAAGGAACTTCAAATCATTCGCGATTCGTCACAATTCACAACTCAAGCTATCTAGAACACAACTGTGAGTTTCCATACTACTCATCGATTAACAGGCAAACTTATGCTATCATCCCTTTCTTTACTAACAATACTGAAGCTCTCCAAGGCGACACCCTTGGTCTCACAAATCTTCTCTCTAGTAGATCTTCTAACTGCTCTTTCAGTTCTACTAATTCTAACGCCGACATCCTGTATGGTGCCATAGAAACATCTGGTACCAGGGACAAGATCAATAGAGAATTCCACCTCTCTCTCTCTCTCTCTCTAGCGGCACGCCCGATATGTCATCCGGAAACACATCTGGAACTCACGCACAACTGGCAGTACATCGTTGTGACTTTACTGCTAATTTCAAGAACACCATCATCGCAAACATGGAAAACATCTGAGCCTCATCTCCTAAGATTTCTTCTACTTACTTAGCATATATAAACTTTAACTCTTCACCTTCATCAAATTTAAGTTCACTCTCTACTCTCTGAGACGCAACCACCAACAATACCAGATCATTCTCTCTCAGAGACATCCCAACTTGACCGATGTACAAAACCTCGAATATGCCTCATCTTCAGATATAAGAATCTGCATCGACTCATCAAAATAATCTGTAAGCACTTGTCTTAACTTTAAACAATTCACTGAACATACTAAGCCGGCAAGATACGTCTATTCCATCCAACATGACCCCGTCTACTATCAACAAGAGATTAAGGGTGATCAGTTTCTCAATTTGTTAATAGATAGCCGACAATCATGATGGGCATAAACCATCCTTACCAACTATATTAGTATTCCTTGCATCTTGGGCATAAGGCTACCTATGTCACCAATTCTTAATTGACATAAGCCTTATTCCCATACCTCCTCCGGAAACGGGAACAACAGTGTCTCAACAACACACTACACCATTCATCCAAACGATTGGCAACACAGGGTTTATCTCTTACCAATCCGTCCCAAGAATAACGTTATCTTATTCCAACCAAAGATAACTATGCTCATCCTTAAGAAACACGTCAGGATACTCCACACATCACTGGCCCATCTCTAGCCAAAACATCACCTTCCCCCTCACAATGAAGCGCACAACAAGGACACCTGACTGTCTTCCCTCAACGATTACACCATTCTCAAAACATTCGAACAATCCAACACTGCACTCTCTCCTGTAGCAACACGATATCCAATTTCTCAACAACTGGAATATCCAAGAGAAGTGGATGCTTCTCCCCCACTTGTTTCATTCCCAAACTGCAATGGAAAACAAAACAAGCATCGACAGTGTTTTCACACACATGTCGCATACTAGGGAACAACATAATTAAACAACCTGGCCGGACGGACCGATCTGCTCTGATACCACTTTGTAACACCCTAAAACCCCCGCATGAAAATAATACAATTATCAGAGTAAAATTCAAAGAAAGAAATTCAACACCTAGGATCTTACTTCCAACATACATATGCTCAATTAAATGATATGTAACACATACTTATTATTATTAAAAATTCTTCTCAACAAGCAGCGAAAAAACCTCTTCGAATCGACAATCAAAACTTAGTATGTTTAAACCACATGTTCATCGGAAATTAAAACAAAATATCATAACTATAACGGAAATAAAACATAAGGCGTTCCGTAATCCCCAGTGTTACATATCAGAGCAGACGCTAACTAGACACATGAAGTGAAGGACTCCATCTTCACTGAACGCAACTCCGCACTAATCTTGATCATCTGCACGTTACCCACATGGAGGTAACATTCAAACAGGCAGGGTGAGTAATCATAAATCATTATACCAGATATAAAGATAAGATATATTAGTCATGAATAACATCATGATTCATTCACACATCATTATACTATCAATTCACAATCATCGCTAAAACATCAATCAAATTACAACATCATCTACATGATTACAACTTCCCACACAAGCATACAATCATATAATCAACAACACAACACAACACAATGCAATGCAATGAGACTCACAATTCGACTCAATGCATGTGGTACTAAATCGATCCCTTTTTCATGATTATAATTCCTGTCGGAATTTCCATAACAGTCGCTCACACCCCACATGGGCACACGACATCCGTGATCGCTCACACCCCGCATAGGAACACGACATCCGTGATCGCTCATACCCCACATGGGCACACGATCACCTCAACAACAACAACAACACGATTCTTTATCAAAGAATCCCGATAAGACGCTCACACCCCACATGGGCACACGACTTATCTCACAACTCATGCAATCATGTAATGCATATCAACAACAATATATAATACAACATACAATGATATTCATCTTAATCATTATACCATACCAGTACTAGGCACCATGCAACAACAATGCTATAACAGCTCAACAACATCATCAACAACAACTCACAGCATAACAATCAACAACAATATATTTCAGACTCTATGACATCACAACATGACACTACCACTATCTAACACGTAACATATACCTGCCAAAACATGCAACAACTGCAACCCTCTACTACAACACACACCCGCATAACTGAACTCAACCTTTCCACATTTAACACATCACCACATACACAAAAACCCAACTAACGCGTCGAATGGTTGGAAATCTTGTACTGAAATTAATTTTAACAAAAAGTATATGAAACCAGCTTTCCAACGCTTCAAACGACGACTGAAACGGATCTACGGATCAAAAGATATGAATTTTTAAAGTTTCAGAAAGTTTGATTCGTCTCAGCTCTGCTCGCCTGATGTTCACCCAGTGAGACACCAGCGAATCCATTTTCGCCTGGCGAAATCCCCCTTTTCCTGGAAAATTCCTCTTTCGCCTCATGCTAGCCTGGCGAAGCAGAGGCGAATCTCCTTCCCCCATATAAATTCCAGATACCCCTATTTTCACCCCCGTTTGCCTCTCAGTTCACCTGGCGAATTCTCCTTTCTCCTGGAAAATCTGCGTGAATCAGCGATTCTGAGATTGTGATTCTGCACGAGTCAAACCCCAATACCTCTTCGATTTCACCCACAATCAGTCCACAATTTTCACATACAATCACAGGTTATCACATAAACAAGCATGAATCTATACACAACGAATCCACCAGTCAATTTATGCAATTTTCCTCTTATTCTAACTTCTGATACGCAAAAACCCCAATCCCACAACCAACTACATACATCTATAATCTATATCCATTATAATGAAAAGCAATACTCCCCATACCTTAAATATTTCGATTCTGATCTTCCTCTTGAGTGCTTCTGGAATTGCTCTGAACCCTAGCTTTCTCCTCTTCCTTTCTCAGTTCTTTCCAACTTTTCACGATCGCACCAGAATGAAGTTCTTCACTCTCTCGTTTTTCCTTTTGTCCACTATACCCTCGGGACCCTTAATATGTTTTCCCAACTTCGTCCTCACTTATTCTCGCACAAATGACCACTTTGCCCCTCATTTTATTTAAAATAATAATAATAATCTAATTAAGATTATTCACATTATTCCACCATTATTATTATCAAAATAATTGTAATAAATCATACACTCCTAAATATCCTCAACACCCTCTTAACATCATCAACACCCCACACACAAATCATCAGGCATCAAAATATTTCACCAAAATTCACTGAAAATCGCGAATATTTATAATAAATAAATTAAATAAATATCCTAATTATTTTGGGGTGTTGCACTTTTCGGTCTCTATCTGTCCCAAGTCAGCGTTAACTATCACTATTTTTTTTCCAATTCGGTGTCTAGGAACTCATATCTTAGATTTTTGGGTAGTGTCTTAAGTTCTACAGAAGGTTCTTCGGGCATGGTATTGGATCGGGTGTTAGTGCTAAACATTCTCTTAGACTGTCATCTACGTATGGCTCACATCAATTATCATCTTCGAGTATAGGAGGTGCTGGAATCTTCAGTATTTCCGTATACTTGAATGACTCCATTTCCACTTCTTTTACGCATTCGTCAATGACGTCGAGAAAACAACATGAATCGTCTATAGCGGGAGCTTTTAAGAATTGGGCCAAAATGAATTCAACCTTCTCTTCACCAACTTCGAAAGTTAGCTTTCCTTTCTTGACATCAATAATCGCTCCAACCGTAGCTAAAAAGGGTCTTCCCAGAATGATAGGAATGTTGGAATCCTCTTTGATATTCATTACCACAAATCAGTAGGAATGTAGAATTGTCCTATATGAACGAGCACGTTCTCTAGCATACCTATAGGAAATTTAACATAACGGTTCGCTAGTTGTAAAGACATTTTTGTTGATCTCAATTCTCCTAATTCGAGCTTTTTACAGGAGGATAAGGGCATTAGAATTACACTGGCTCCTAAATCGCATACAGAGTTGTGTATGACGTACTTTCTAATTACACAAGGTATCGAGAAACTACCTGAGTTTTTCAGTTTAGGAGGCATGTTATTTTGGATGATAGCGCTACACTCAGCAGTGAGCATAACGATTTCGTTATCCCCGAGCTTCTTCTTATTAGACAGGATTTCATTAAGGAATTTAGCATACAAAGGCATTTGTGTTATAGCTTCTGGGAAATGTATGGTAATATTGAGTTGTTTCAGAAGCTCCATAAATTTTTTGAATTGTCCTTTGTTTTTATGCTTAGCTAGCCTTTGCGGATAAGGTATTGGTGGTTTATATGGCGGCGGAGGCACATAAGGTGTTTCTTTCTCTTCGACCTCTTCGCTTTTGTCATTTCTGTCATTTTTCGGTTCTGTTACTTTTTTGGTTCCTTTACCAGGATTCTGATACATGGTAGGTTTTGAAGCCTTAGATCCACTGGTCCATCTAATTCAGTTCCACTTTGCAATGTAATAGCATTAGCTTGTCCTTTCGGGTTTGGTCGCGGTTGTCTAGGAAATGTTCCTGCAGGGGCTGCTACTGTTGCTTGTTATTGGGCTACCTGAGAAATTTGGGTTTCTAGCATTTTGTTATGGGCAGCCATGGCGTCAAGCTTAGTTGATATCTGCTTTAACAATTCAGTTGTGCGCACATTTTGGTTGCCAAACTCTTTGTTTTGCTGGGTCTAGGTTGCGATGAAATTTTCTAGTAAAGCCTCAATGTTTGACTTTCTTGGCGCTTGAGGGGTAGCGACTTCTCCCTTCTGATATCCTGGGGGTACAGCTGGTGCTTGAGTTGGGGAAAATAAAGCATTGTTGTTTTTATATGAGAAATTCAGGTGATTCCTCCAACCATGATTGTATGTGTTTGAGTACAGGTTTCCTTGGGCGTAATTCACTTGGTCGGTGGGAATACCGGCTAGTAAATGACATTCAGCATTACTATGTCCAGGGGTTCCGCACAATTCACAATTTGGCGTTGCAGCAGCCACGGTGGCTGCTGAAGCTACAGTCAAACTTTCTATCTTTTGAGTAAGCGCATCCACTTTAGCACTGACGCGATCCAGACTATTAACTTCGTACATTCTGTTCTTCATAGTGGGTTTTTCTATCGGAGTCCTCTCACCTCCCTATTGAAAGTGGTTTTAAGCCATGTTTTCAGTGAGTTGATAAGCGTCTTCATACGGTTTGTCCATCAGAGCGCCGCTAGCTGCAGCGTTCAGATTCAGCTTGGTGTTGTAAAGAAGATCATTATAGAAGGTATGGATTATCAACCATTGTTCAAGTCCATGGTGCGGGCATAGCCTTAGCATGTCCTTGTATCTTTCCCAAGCTTCAAAAAGAGATTCATTGTCTTTCTGCCTAAATCCGTTTATTTGAGCTCTGAACATAGCAGTTTTGCTCGGTGGAAAGTATCGGGCTAGAAAGACTTTTTTCAACTCGTCCCACGTAGTGATAGAGTTGGATGGTAGAGACTGGAGCCAAGCTCTAGCTCTATCTCTCAAAGATAAAGGAAGTAGACGTAGTCGTATGGCTTCATTACTAACACCATTTGCTTTTACGGTATCACCATATTGCACAAACATCGATAAATGAAGGTTCGGGTCATCTGTGGAACTTCCAGAAAATTGGTTCTATTGAATGGCTTGTAACAGCGAAGGTTTCAGTTCAAAATCGTTTCGATTGATAGCAGGGGCAACAATGTTGTTATGCGGTTCATCTTGCGATGGGACATTGTAATCCTTAAGAGGATGGTTTGGTGGGTTTTCAGCCATGGGTATCGATAATTCAGGATAAGGGATTTTAGGTTCAGGAAGATTATACTTAATTCGGAACGCGTTAATTCGACGTCTTAAGTTAATGAAACGTTCAATATTGTCAATTGGTTGCTCAAGCTTGTCGCCCTTAGAATGAGTGTTTGACATACAATCGGCGAAATTGAGAAAAAGGAAAATTTTTGGTGCCTTAGTCTATACTGCGCAACAAAGGATTCACAATATTGACTAGATCGGCCTTGCCTGGCAACGGCGCCAAAAACTTGATGCGCGTCGAGGACACTAACGTGACCGTCGAGCTAAGGCTGCAAGTATACATCTGTTCGCGTAGTTTTAAATAAGGTTGGCAAACCCACAGGGAAGGGATAGTCAAACTAATGCAATCTATAGTTGCAGTGTAAAGCTAAGGCTAAGACTTTACGGGATTTGCAAGAAAAAGGAAAAACACTAATTCTGGAGTGTTTAGGAAATAATACTAAAATCGAGTCCGGAATGTGGATTCCGCGTACCTAAAGGACTTGTAGAAAACCAGAGCTAATTATGACTACACTTCGTTCCGTAGGAAGTACTCACTTAAAGACTCTGTCTCACACTCTTGAGCTATCGGTAAAAGCCACACCTAACAACCACAGGAGTTTGCTCTCGCTCGCCCGTTTTAATTGAAAAGCGTATTTTGGAAGTTAGTGAAATCCTAAACGATGCCTAAAGCACTCGCGCTATCGGTCCGAACTTAGCATATCCCTCACTTTCGTGTCAGAATAATAAAACATGAAGAATAGAAACTAAAACCAAAACTAGCATGCAATCACATAAAGTCGCGCCTACATTTTCTACGGAGTCCAGTCGGTAACGACGGGCCTCACACGCCGAACTCAAAAAAATTTAGAAACACATTTCAGTTTTAATTACAAACATGATCATGGTAAATTTCATGGCAAAACACATAGCATTGTCATACCCCAAATTTTGACCACTAAGATTTCCCATCATTGTGCAAATCATCATCACAATATGGATGAACCATCATACTTCATCAGTCTCCCCAAAGATGGGTGAGCATTCACTACTATCAAAATTAGGGTTTCAAGCCCACTCTGAGCTCTTAGACAAATGATCAATCAAGAAATGACATGATCTTTAACTTTTCTAACCTCTCAAACATCCACAATGGATCACGAAGACTCCCACTTCAAGGATTAAGCACAAGGTTGCTCCCTTCTAGATGGATCAAGCTTCAAGATTGACAGTGTCACCAAATTAGGGTTTTGGTCGACCAGGGCCTCCAGATGGAAATTTTCATCTGGGCATAAGCCAAATATCCAAAACATAACCTAATATGCTCCATGGAACCTCATAAACCCAATCATTAAGTCAATCTTGCCTCAGGGGATGCATTCATAAAAAATCAGGAATTAGGGTTTCTTGACCTAATTCACCCCTAAGTTGACTTTTGGGACAAATTATGAACCAAGACCTCAAGACATGATTTGAGGGTCTCTAATATACCATATTGATCCATTTGGGACAATGGATTGATCCAAGAAGCTTGAGCAACAAGTCTCAATTTCATCTGCACCACAGTTAGAGTTTTAAGGAAAAAGTCAACTGTAACTTTGACTTTTGACCAAGACATGCTCACAAGCCCTATGACATGATTCGATATACCCTATAACACCCATGGAACATGTCCATCAAGTTTGATTTAGGTCAAGGACATGATTTCATGAAGAATTGCACAATTTGGAATTCATCTGATAAAAAGTCAACTGTATACAAAAGTCAACTTTGAGTTTTTGAGATTTTTCACCAAAATGGATTTTTAACCCTAAAATGATGTTAATGTATGATTTGAATCATCATTCATCAAGAAAAATAAGAAAAGTTGGGTAACTTGTAAAAGGGGTAACCATAAAAAACTTAGAAAATTTTCTAAGTTAAAAATAAAGTGGCTAGGGTACCAACTTTGGAGGGTCATAACTCCTAAACCACAAAGCCATTTTCTCCCATACAAGGCTTGATTTGTAGATCTCATTACCCTCTACAAAAACTTCAACTAGACCTAATTCCAACTCCTCATGGATTTTGAGTTATGGAGTGATCAAAATCAAGAAAAGTCACTTTGTTCCAACACTTAGTGAAAATTTCACTAAGTCAGATTTTACCCTACTTTTTGCCAAATGTAGGGGGATTTTTCACTTGGATTCAAAAGAGATCAAAACCAAATATGATCAAACAGTTGTTGTATCATGTAAGGGCTTTCGAAAATGACCAAGAACATTACCAAATTCAATTTGAGTCATGAGATATGACATTGGAAAGTTGCCTTGCTGAAATCTGCCAATGCAAGGCAGAATTTGCATTTTTGCTCGATTTGCCAAAATCAGCCAAATCCAAATGCTCCTATCCACTTGGACACCTCTGAGGATTGAATCTAAAGGGGGCAATCACTGAGCCAAGCCTCCAAAGTCTTTGGAACAAGAAATAGCATGTTGAACCTAGAATGGCCAAAATAGGGACAAGACTCCAATTTTGGATTGGAGCATTCAATGGAAGCATCAAGGTGGCATGGACTGAGCCATTTGCAACTGAATTCAATCAAGACTTATCCAAGACCAAGAGAACCACAACCCTGTGCCCTAACCTCTAGTCAATGGCTAGAGGAGACTTGGATTTCCATTGGCCAACATTGAACAAACACCTGCTGCAGTTGCCATTCACTATGGATCCCCAAACAAACTTGTTCTTCTATAAATAAAGCTCAATTGTGATCAGTTTCAGTACACCAAAGCCATCAAACAGATGCTTTCCTCAAAATCTCTTCTTTCACTCCAATTTTGCCTTCTAAGGCAAGTCACTATAGGGTTTTGAGTTTGAGAGCTTTTCTAATCAAACCAATCACTCACACACCTCACATACATCATATGTGAGCTGATCAAACACTTAAACAACAACTGGAACACTGATTTCTCAGAATCACCAGTCAATTGCTCAAGGTTTTAACCAAAGTGTAGTTGAGATGCCATGAAGTGATTCAGCCATTCTCAGTCAAGTCCAAGCATTCAAACACACTCCATAGGGTGTAGGGAAGTTGTTCAGATCATCACAATTCATCTGTAACACCTCCTACTCAGAAATCAATTTGCTCTTGCTGTCACGACCTAGAGGTAAGCCTAAACTTGGTCATCTCTCAATCTATGCATATTTCCTCGCACAATACTTTTGCCAAATGTTCATAATCATGCATGGAATGTTTCCCCTCAAGTAATTGCATTGTTTGAATCGTGTATAAAAAATCCTAGCCTTCATGCAGAAATTAGGGTTCTTGAGGATTTCTCGTGATTTCTTGTTTTATGCTTAATTTAAATGAAATTAAATACCATAGACATGATCGTGAGGTTGAAACGAGTTTATTGGTATGTGGATTACATTATATGATTAAGTATTCAGTGAGATTGGAGAGAAAATGCAAATCTGGGCCAAGCTGAAACACGTGCGTGTTCTTCAGCTGTTCTTGGCGCCATTTTTCATAAATTCAAATATTTGAATTTTGTGATTTTATTTAATTGATTCAAAAATTAATTTCTCTCTGAGTTTTAATGATTTTGAGTTGATTCTTTTTTTAATAATTCACAAAA
Source organism: Lathyrus tuberosus (assembly GCA_022829125.1). Lineage (NCBI taxonomy): Eukaryota > Viridiplantae > Streptophyta > Magnoliopsida > Fabales > Fabaceae > Lathyrus > Lathyrus tuberosus. Next base: position 9,566,993 of record JALAZF010000103.1, read on the forward strand.
ATGTTAAAATATTTTATTTTCCCAAAAAATCCCAAAAATATTATTTATTGTATATAATTGATATTTTTGCAAAGAATTAATGTTTTAATTATTTTTGACATTTGAAATATTTTTTTCACCTTGATTTTACAACTTTTAATGCTTTCTAATTATTTTGTAGGTCAATACTTAATTTTTGAAGCATTAATCCAAGATCACAATTTGTTTTCCATATGTTAAACAATTTTAATCATTTTAATTGAATTTTTATTCAATTAAATACATTTTTGAAAATAAATTAGGGTTTTTGGATTAATTCAACCCTCATAAATCATTTTTAAAACTTTTTGGGCCTCTAATAGAGTGTAAGACCCAATCCTTTTTTGACCAAATCATTTTTGGGCCTCAGTGTATTGTATAATTCTGATACCGTAAAAAACAAACGGCGCGATCGTCGCCTTTTGAAAAATAACCTTTTGGGCCTCTCCTTGAGCTATAAGACCCATTCAAAACTTTTGGGCCTCTAAATAGAGTGTAAGACCCAACCCCCTTTTAACCAAAGACTTTGGGCCTCATATATTGTTTAAGCCCCTCTGCGTTAAAAGAAAACCTCGGCGCGATCGCCATTTCAAACGGAAAAATCATCTGGGCCTACCCTCGTGTTATAAGCCCCACTCTTTTTCTTTAAAACTTTTTGGGCCTCTTGAGAGAGTGTAAGACCCATCCCTTTGTACAGAAGACCTTTTTGGGCCTCAGTCACTTGTATAAGTCCCTCAGTACAAAACAACAGTGCGCTCACTGATAAAACCCTGGGCCTCTCCTTGAGCTGTAAGCCCCAAATCTTTCTTTTTCAAAACACTTTCTCCTTTGATTTTGAATATACTGTTGTTTTCAATGTTTCTTTGTTGAACAACTAACCAAACAGCATGGAAGCTCTACAACTGAGTAAGTGTTTATACGCTTTTATTTACCGCTTTCATATACATATAACTGTATTGTGGGGTTGTTTCACTGTAAGTCTTCTTTCATAAACTCATATCAACTGTGTAATAATAGTATAGATATTTAGAGTTTTCCCGACCACTATGTCTAGAACTAGGTGACGCCGTTTCGTTTATTCGTAGAAATAGACAACTAGATCCCCAATAGGATCACCAGATATAGTCTTCTCTTCGGCTGTCCTCATTAGGAATTGTCAAGAAACTCTATTCCCAGAGATGAATGTATTCTCCGTGAATGGCATCTTTGAGTTTCTTCCAAATTCTCGAACTTTCCTGACTTGATCTATTCCTTGTGAAAAGCTTGCCTTGAATTTCTCATCGGCCTCCTCTTGGGCATAGTACAAGGACCCACGGGCTTCCTAAAAGCAACCCCGCCTCCTCTTGGGCTTAGTACAAGGACCCATCGGCTTCTTAGAAGTATTCACTGCCTCCTCTTAGGCTTCGTATACTGATCTCTTCCCCCGGGAATGATAGCCTCCTCTTGGGCTTCGTACAAGGACCGATCGGCTTCTTAAAAGCTTCCAGCCTCCTCTTGTGCTTCGTACAAATTGTCCCGACGACCTCCTAGAGGTATAAGAACATAACTTAGTCATCTACATAGAACAGTCCTTTCAAAGAGTCTACTATTGTTTCTCAAAGCATAGTACAAAAGATAAAACTCAAGACACGGACAGTCTAGTCTCCTTGAGTCTCAAAGACATTCTCAAGTGACCCTTTCAAGAATAGGAAGGAACCCCGTAGACTCGGACAGTCTCAATACCCTTCGAATTTCCCACTTCCTTAAAGAACATGAATAACCCAGATCCTTGAATCTAATCCTTGAGTACGGCATTGCTCATATAAGAACTGATTTTCTCTTTCAAAATCAGTATACTGGACCTCTCACTTAACTGAACAGTCATCATAGCCTCCTCTTAGGCTTTGTATAACGATCCTTCTCCAGTGAAGTTAGCCTCCCCCTTGGGCTTTGTACAATGATTCTCTCCAGCGGAGTCAAACAACGTTTAGCCTCTTTCTCGGGCTTTGTACGAGACACATAAGAGACTCCTTCGTTGAGTCAATCACCCTTTCGCCTCCATCTCGGGCTTTATACGAGATACAAAAAGGTTCTTATTGATCCAAACAAATTTTTACCTCCATCTCGGGCTCCGTACGAGATACACAAAACTCTCTTGTTGAGTCAAGTAGCCTCCATCTCGGGCTTTATACGAGATACCAAAAGATTCCCTCGTCAAGTCAAAACCTTTTAGCCTCTCTCTCTCGGGCTTTGTACGAGACACATATTAGCCTCCTCTTAGGCTTTGTATAAGAAAACCACTAGTTGATCCAATCAACCTTTTAGCATCAAAGCTGTGCCTCGCTCACAGTACACAAACATCAACAACTCCTTCCCTTTCATCTAATCGCTGTAAGCGACAAGCCTCTGGATCATCTACATCTATGCCACTGTCCCTCTTTTAGCATGAGAAATTCCTAAGGAAAGATGACATTGCTCTACACTGAGTTAAAGTCTTCTCCTTCAAGTTAAAACCCCCCTATAAAGGAAATTATGGCATTGCTAGGATCCGCACATCCCGGTTAAAGTAATTCTCCTTTATAAACAGTTGTGACAAACAAACCCCTCTTTAGAGATGACAAATTCTCTCTAAAGTCAAATAGACTTTTCAGCTTCACATCTTGGGCTTTGAACAAGATACAAACTACCTTTCGCTTCACATCTTGGGCTTTGAACAAGACACCAAAACAACCATTTCCTCCCCATAGAATAGGAGGAACTACGAACGCTCTGATTTCCCTGTTTCGGTAAACGGGAATACGTAGGCATAAGATTGAAAGAAAAATCTTAGCGAGCACACTAAACAAAAACCCAAAATCCCATACTTTCATATATATTCGTCCTAACATCTCAACCGATAGCCTAAAGCACCCCTCGTCAACAAAATAAACCTAGGAAAAACCCTGAATCTTTGTAGCATCTGTAAACCAACAGTTTTGACTGTTTAATCTCAGTATGCAAGCAGGGTTAGTTGGAGACATCTATTTCCCTTCCTCATCAGCTTTAATAGGATAAAAAATGAATCGAACTGTAGTACTAGAGCGATCGTGCTTCGCAACCACATCCAAAAATCACTCGCTACAGAAAAATGGCGACTCTGCTGGGGAACTATTTTCTGCCAGGAACTTAAGACTCTTAGCTTTTAAAGGTCTAGGATGATTAGGACAAATATATATACTGCTTTTCCTAATTGCTATACGTGTTTATTTTTCTGCTAATGGGAATGCGTGTGATGTCGTGTGTGGAAAGATCGAGTATACACTTAAGATAAGTGATGGCGACAAGGTCGACCATCAACCTCAGTGGAGGCTGACCAATGCAACCCATTCTCTCACCTAGACAATGGGCCGATTGTGATGTCTGAGAAGCTGAGGAGCCAAACCCTTCAAGGAAGGAGAAAATGACAGAGCACTAAAGATGGAAATAGTGCACGCTTGGAAGCATGTTCATAAGAAAGGACGAGAGTCTCTAGGAAAACCAGACTGTGTCTCGGTGGAGCCTTACCTCCATTGGGTACAAACTAGAGCTTTCAAGCTAAAGATGCCTTATCCTCGTTATTGAATTCTTCCGCCAAAGGAATCTGTCATGTACTTCATGACGGAAACTGAAAAGCTTCATGTTACTCTCAACAAAGTTCAAAAGGAGAGAAGGTCGTGGAAGAACAAGTACCGCACCCTCGATGTAGAGTGCATCAAAATACAGCAATTACTAAGAGAGAATGATGCTCTGATTGAAATTTTGGAGCAACATGCTGTGGATAATCAGGATAACCAAAGGAATTTGCTCGCTCCTTTCACCTGGCAAAGGAATGACAACCCGACAATGGCCCAAGAGCCCCGGTCGAAGAAAAGGAAGATACCCGAATCAGCACCCGATTTCTCTTCAGAGAGGACTCAGGACCCATTAGTTTAGGTTTTTGTTTCGGCACCTTGTAATCTACTGTATTTCCATTTTTGTAATCCTTTGAATTCAATAAAAAGGGGTTTCCCCACCATTTGATATTTGCAATCTAATTGTCGAAGTTTATTTTGATTAAACCTTAAACAATTAATATAATCATTGCATTCATCATTCTCACATCGCGTATTCTTATTACCTACGAATCTCACGTTTGTGTCTCGGTTAGAGAGTCAAACTGACTCATTCGTATAATACTCGGGCCAATCGTCAGAAAAAGATGGATGATCTTGAGGAAGAAAACAGAGAGTTGAAAGAAGAGATCGACGCTCTAAGAGAGGATATGAGAAAGCTTCGTAATGACATGCAAGCCATGGCAGAAGCTCAGCTACAATGAACTGTGATCTCAGATATCACCTCAACGCCCATAGTAGAGAAGTATGATCCTAGGTATCAAATTCCGAAAGATCGTCCTTGGGGCATGCCTGTTAACTATATCCCAGAAGGATATGTTCCGCCGATCACTGAAGATCAGGGAATCACAACAGAAGCCGTTGGGCCTGAAGGTTACAAACTTCGGGAAAGCGAAGATGCCAGGGGCATACTGAAGACTCCTGAAGGTTAAAAACTTCGGGAGACGCCAAGACTCACTACCGTAGTCACGGTACCACCCCCTGTGGTGCACACTGTCCCGGAAGGACAGATTCCACAGATACCTTATGGTAAGAAGGAAACTATGTTTGACAGAATGGAGGAATTCCAGGAGCAGTTCTTGGAAATGCAGAAGGAACTGCAAGCCATTCGCGGTCAAGATCTATTTGGAAAGGACGCCGCAGATCTCTGCTTGGTCCCAAATGTGAAAGTTTTGCACAAATTTCAAGTGCCCGACTTTGAAAAGTACAAGGGTAACTCTTGCCCTCAAAGCCATCTGGTGATGTACGCCCGGCGGATGTCAGCTCAGACGGAAAATTAGGACCTACTGATTCACTACTTTCAGGATAGTTTAACTAGTGCTGCACTCAAATGGTACATGGGTTTAAACCGTACCATGATCAACACATTCAGAGATCTTGGCACTGCCTTCGTCCAATAATACAAATACAATTTGGACATAGCACCCGACAGAGATCAACTCAGATCGATGTCGCAAAAGGACAAGGAAACCTTTAAGGAGTACGCTCAAAGGTGGCGTGAGATTGCCGCTCAAATTTGTCCACCTCTTGAGGAAAAAGAGATGACAAAGATCTTCTTAAAGACCTTAAGCTCATTTTACTATGACCGAATGGTTGCCAGTGCGCCTAGTGATTTCATCGAAATGGTTGGCATGGGCGTACGTCTTGAGGAGGCCGTCCGAGAAGGACGTTTAGTAAAAGACACTGGATCGATGAGCGGTACTAAAAAATACGGTAGTGCTCTCCCTAAGAAAAAAGAGCAGGATATTGGGAAAATCTCTCTCAAAAAGCAAAGGCGACGTTATCAACCGGTAGCAGCTGTGACTCCTGCTATCAACCCTGCGTTTATTCCTATATATCAACCTCAGGTTGTGCAGAGCCAACCTGATCAACAAAGGACACAACAGCCTCTTCAGCAGGCTCGTCCTCCATACAACAACAACCGTACAACACGGCCACCAGGGTTTGATCCTATACCCATGCTGTACGCAGAACTATTTCCGTTACTACTGGCTAAGGGGCATATTCAGACTAAATCTCCTCTTACAGTACTGGAAAATCTGCCTTTTTGGTTTAAGGTGGATCAAACATGCCCTTATCATCAAGGAGGATCGGGGCATAATATAGAAAATTGTCTCAATTTCAAGTCCGACGTGCAAAAACTTGTTAGGAGCGGGGTCTTATCCTTCAAGGATACAAATCCTAATGTTCTCACAAACCCGCTGCCTCAACATGAGAAGGCTGCAGTCAATTTGATAGAAGGAGAGACTAACGATGTCTATCAAATTCACGATGTACTCTTATTGAAAACCAATTTGGTCAAGATACATTGTAGACAGAGTGGATATGGCCATGTGCCATCTCATAATTATCACCAGTGTGATATCTGCTCTAAAGACAATCAGGAATGTTCTGTGGTGCAAGCAGCTCTACAGGAATAGATGGATCTCGGATGGATCCAAAAGCACCGAGTTCATGGAGTTAACATGGTCTACACGAATTCTAACGTCATTCAGAACTACGATATCCGTGCAATAAATGTTAACTTGGTGGCAATGTACTCAAGGCAAAGCCAGTATCATAATCTGCCACGGCATGATTACAGTTCCTGTCTGACTTGCTCGGTAAACAAACAGGGATGCTCTTTCATACAGGAGGCCCTCTAACGTCAGATGGATCTTGGATGGATCCAAGACTACCATGATAGGAACTCCTATCAAATCAACATGGTTCAGATCTTCGATATTCGCGTGATGAATACCAACCTGGTAGAGTTACATGCTGAGCAGGTCCGACTCAGATTCTTAACATCACATGACTATCAAAGCTGTAAAGCGGGTTGCGAAAATGATCGAGGTTGTACCCTTGTCCAGGAGGCGCTTCAGCACTTGTTAAATCACTGGTGGATGCCAATTTATATGGATGAAGATACTCAGCAAATTAGTATCAGTAACAGGAATCCTACTCGGCGTCAGAGTCAGGATGTCTGATCTGTGGAAGCTAACCTAGTGAGGTTACATTGTATTCAAAGTGGGCGTGGCCAGGTGCCACCACACAACTATGAACGTTGCGGCATCTGTTCGGAAAGTAACCAAGGGTGTTACTTTGTGAGAGCAGCTCTTCAGGGTCAGGTGGATCGTGGAGAGATTCGCCCATATCCGGGTTCTGGACCCATTAACTGGACGCCGAGCTACCTTGCCAATCAAGTCAAGGATGTTGTCACAATCTCTGGTCGTCACCAGACCAGGGATGTTTTTGCCATTATCCCTCTACTTGACGAATCTAAAGTTCCCAACCGGGAACAGATCGAGATTAATTATGATGGTCAGAAAAATCAGAAGGTTCCCATAGTCATCTATCTACCGGGACCACTACCGTATGAATCAACTAAGGCTATCCCTTACAAATACGGTGCAACGACAGTTGAAAATGGAAAGGAAATTCCATTACCCTCCGTCGTGAATATTGCAGACATCAGTCATGTAACACGGAGTGGTAGAATCTTCAACCGAGGGGTTAGGGAACTTAACAAGGAAAAGGAACTTCAGACGGAAACTCCTGATCCACCAGTCGGTCAATCCAGTAATCCCAACCTTTCGAAAAATAATGATGAGATGCTGAAGCTCATCCAAAGGAGTGAATACAACATTGTCGATCAACTATTACAAACTCCTTCAAAGATCTCGGTATTATCGCTGTTACTCAGTTCAGAAGCCCACAGGGAGGCTCTACAGAAAGTCTTGGAGCAAGCCTTTGTGGAACAGGATGTAACAATCAGACAGTTTGATAGCATTGTCTCTAACATCACTTCCTGCAATAATTTGGGATTTAGTGATGAGGAATTACTCGAAGAGGGTCGCCGTCATAACATGGCGCTCAACATCACAGTTAACTGTCAGGACGATGCTTTAGCCAGCGTACTGGTAGACACAGGGTCAGCCCTGAATGTTATGCCGAAGTCCACTTTGATGCAATTATCATTCAAAGGCCCTCCAATGAGAATCAGCGAGGTTGTCGTCAAAGTATTCGACGGATCCAGAAAATAGTTATCGGCGAAGTTGATCTTCCCATAACTATTGGTCCTCACACTTTCCAAGTCACTTTCCAGGTCATGGACATCCGGGCAACGTACAGTTGTTTATTAGGAAGACCTTGGATACATCAGGCTAGAGCGGTCACTTCGACCCTCCACCAAAAGCTAAAGTTCGTCAAGAACGATCAACTTGTCACAGTTTATGGGGAACAAGCCTTGCTTGTAAGCAACTTGTCATCGCCTACTGGTATAGAACCCGAGGAGGTTATTGAACTCAATTCCAAGCACTGTCGGTGAGCAAGAACAATCAGTTCAAAGGAGGAACCTAGATTTCCTCATACAATGATGCTATTAAAGCGGTCGAGAGTACCGATACAACAGGATGGGGACAGCTTGTCATTCCTATTGACAATAAAACAAAGAAGGGTCTTGGTTTTTCTGCAACCTGTACCCGGACAGCTGCCAACGATGAAAGTCTTCATCCCCTTCAAAACTTCTTCCACAGTGGAGGTTTTCTTCACCCAGTGTCTCAAGCAGTACATGCTATCAATGAGGAAGATCCCTCTGACACGGATGAAGAATGGAAGTCCTATCTTAATGAGGACGGTTATATGTCTCAGGAAGAGGTGCCTACACCATTTTGCTTTCCTGCATAGAGTCCGAGATTTATACCCAGGTCAGATGTCGAAATGATATACGGGGATTGTGATACGAAAGGATGCCGTGCTCCGCCAAATTCATTAGAGGAAGACACTCTGATGAAAGACAATTTTGACTACACCTACTATGGCCCAATGGATGGTCTGCCAATGTGGCAGCCCTACCCAAGAAACTTGGGGCAAGAAAGTCAGCCGAGTAACGAAAATCAGTTGGCCATCATTGAACAGAATACCTGTGTCCCCACCATGTCATGGGATCAACACTCAGGTCATTCAGAAACTACTCATTATGAAGATGAATTTGCAAAGTTTGCAGGACTTGAATTCATCAACTATGCTTTTCCTGAGGTTAATGTCATCGAGAGAGATGACTCCACTAGTTCCAGAGAAGTGTGGGACACCTTGGGACAACCGAGTGGGAAATACGACTATATGGTCAAGTACACCGCTCCCAAAACCTCTCGTATTAGGCTCAAAGATATCCAACCTACTGGATGGGGAGATACAACTGAGAGCACAAATACTATGCAAAATGCAACTGAGGAATTCTCCTACGACAATTCTGCTTGGGAGACAGATTCCAATTATCCCGCTCCACCAGAAATCCGAGTCATTTCTGAAGACAAATCAAGGAAGGTGCCAGACTTTGTGATTCACCGAGGAGTTCGCCGCCAATGGGTTGCCGTCGAGGTTCCAAAGATCATTCATCAGTCAAAGTAATTGCCATCTTTAACCTTTCACCCTGCCCAGGTGAAACGGATGTTTTAATAGGGCTCGCTTTCTGTAAATTTCCCTCTTCGCTTAGCCCAAAGCGACAGAGTTTTGTTTTATAGGGCTATAGTTTCAAGAATCGACTTGTTCATTAATAAAATAGCGTCGTTCTGTAATTTCCGCATTAATTGTTGTTTTCTCTTTTTGCTTTTTCAGAAAATGGTAATCCTAAAAAACAATTTAAATAAAAACAAGCAGTAAAATAAATACACTGCACACACTTGCATTTTCTCTATCTCTTCTAAACACGAATCATCACGTCATGCAGATTGCTTGTTTTAAACCCCGTTGAAACATACGATCCGATGCCTTCTCCCAACTTTGAGTTCCCGGTATTCGAGGCTGAAGAAGAAAATGAGGACAAAATTCCAGAAGAGATCTCTCGACTACTCAGACAAGAGGAAAGGTCCATTGAACCTCACAAAGAGCCATTGGAAATGGTAAAGTTGGGTTCAGAAAAAGAGAGAAAAGAAATCAGGATTGGGGCACTGCTCAGTCCAACTGCCAAAGAGAGTTTGATAAAGCTTCTCAAAGAATTCCCCAATGTATTCGCTTGGTCCTATCAGGATATGCCAGGGTTGGATACCAGCATCGTGGAACATCACTTACCATTGAGATCGGAATGTCCGCCAGTAAAGCAAAGGTTGAGACACACTCACCCGGACATGGCCATCAAAATCAAAGAGGAAGTACAGAAACAGATCGACGCATGTTTCCTCGCTACATCTGAATATCCTCAATGGTTAGCCAACATCGTACCCATTCCCAAAAAGGACGGAAGGGTCAGAATGTGTGTTGATTACAGGGATCTAAACAAGGCTCGTCCAAAGGACGACTTTCCTTTACCACATATTGACATGCTGGTAGACAGTACATCAAATTTCAAAGTCTTCTCCTTCATGGATGGATTCTCGGGCTATAACCAGATCAAAATGGCGCCGAAAGACATGGAGAAAACTTCATTCATTACCCCATGGGGTACCTTTTGTTACAAGGTAATGCCGTTCGGTTTGAAGAATGTCGGGGCAACCTATCAAAGGGCCATGACTACTCTATTTCATGACATGATACATAAAGAAATCGAGGTATATGTTAATGATATGATTGCAAAATCGAAAACAGAGAGTGAGCACGTTGAACATCTGTCAAAATTGTTCGAACGTCTAAGAAAATTCAAGCTCCGCTTGAATCCCAACAAGTGCACCTTCGGTGTCCGTTCAGGGAAACTACTAGGGTTCATCGTTAGCCAGAAAGGAATTGAGGTTGATCCTGACAAGGTCAAGGCCATTCAAGAAATGCCTTCTCCGAGAACTGAAAAACAAGTCAGAGGATTCCTGGGACGTTTGAACTACATCTCCAGGTTCATATTCCTTATGACTGCCACGTGTGCGCCGATTTTCAAATTACTCAAAAAGAACCAGGATTGCGTTTGGACAGAAGATTGTCAAACCGCCTTCGACAGTATCAAGGAATATCTGTTAAATCCTCCAATTCTATCACCTCTAGTGGAAGGAAGACCACTGATCATTTACCTAACAGTCCTAGAGGACTCAATGGGATGTGTACTTGGCCAACAAGATGAAACCAAACGGAAAGAGTCTGCCATTTACTATTTGAGAAAGAAATTCACCGATTGCGAAACTCGGTACACGATGCTCGAGAAAACTTGCTGTGCTTTGGCTTGGGCAGCCAAACGTCTTCGCCAATACATGATTTGTCATACTACTTGGTTAATCTCCGAAATGGATCCAATCAAGTACGTCTTCGATAAACCTGCTCTCACGGGAAGAATCGCCCGTTGGCAGATGTTGTTATCAGAATATGACATAGAGTACCACGCTCAGAAATCCGTTAAGGGGAGTATTTTAGCCGATCATTTGGCTCATCAACCGATTGACAATCAAGAATCAATCAGGTTTGACTTCCCAGACGAAGATGTCATGTATCTAAAAATGAAAGATTGCGATGAACCGTTACCCAGTGAAGGGCCAGAACCAGGTTCCCAATGGGGACTTATCTTTGACGGAGCAGTTAATCATTATGGAAACGGAATTGGGGCAATAATTGTTACCCCTCAGGGTACCCACATTCCTTTCACCGCCAGACTTACGTTCAAATGTACGAATAACGAGGCCGAATACGAAGCTTGTATCATGGGTCTCGAAGAAGCAATTGATTTAAGGATGAAAAACTTGGACGCATATGGCAACTCAGCTCTGGTTATCAATCAGATAAAAGGAGATTGGAACACATACCAATCAAGACTGATTCCTTACAAAGACTATGCAAGAAGGTTGTTACCCTTCTTTAACAGAGTCGAGTTTCATCATATCCCTCGTGAGGAGAATCACATGGCTGATGCATTAGCCACTCTCTCTTTCATGATTAGTGTAGGTCAATGGAACGACTTACCTAAGATCGACATAATGCGCCTTGAAAGGCCCGCTTACATCTTCACGATTGAAGCAGTCATAGACGACAAACCTTGGTATCACGATATTAAATGCTTCCTTCAGAAACAGGAGTACCCATCTGGGGCACTCAGAAAAGACAGAAAAACCCTCAGAAGATTGGCTGGAAACTTCTTCCTAAGCGGTGACACTCTCTATAAGAGAAATTTTGACATGGTCTTGCTCCGATGCATCGACAGACCAGAAGCAGACATGCTTATGAAAGAAATTCATGAAGGGTCCTTTGGCACTCATGCCAACGGACACACAATGGCGAGAAAAATTTTAAGAGCAGGGTACTATTGGTTGACAATGGAATCCGACTGCTACAAGTACATGAGGAGGTGTCACCAGTGTTAGATATACTCCGACAAAATTCATGTACCGCTATCACATCTCAAAGTTCTTTCTTCCCCATGGCCTTTTTCAATATGGGGAATCGACATGATTGGCATGATTGAGCCCAAGGCTTCAAACGGGCATCGGTTCATCTTGGTGGCCATTGACTATTTCACCAAGTGGGTCGAAGCAGCGTCATACGCTAATGTAACCCGACAAGTGGTGGTCCGATTTATCAAAAACAATATCATCTGCCATTATGGTGTTCCGAGCCAGATCATTACTGATAATGGATCTAACTTAAACAACAAGATGATGAAAGAGTTGTGCGCAGAGTTCAAGATCGAACACCATAACTCATCTCCCTACCGATCAAAGATGAACGGAGCGGTAGAAGCGGCCAATAAGAACATCAAGAAGATCGTTCAAAAGATGGTTGTAACCTATAAGGATTGGCACGAGATGCTACCCTTTGCTCTTCACGGTTATCGAACATTTGTCCATACTTCAACAGGGGCAACCCCTTTCTCTCTAGTATATGGCATGGAAGCAGTGCTCCCCATAGAAGTAGAGATCCCGTCAATCCGAGTATTGATGGAAGCTAAGCTCACCGAAGCTGAATGGTGTCAAAGCCGACACGACGAACTGAATCTGATCGAAGAAAAGCGAATCACGGCACTATGCCATGGTCAATTGTATCAACAAAAAATGAAGAGGGCGTTTGACAAAAAGGTCTGACCTCGCATCTTCAGGAAAGGAGACCTCGTGCTCAAAAAGATACAATCATTTCTCACTGATTCGCGAGGTAAATGGACTTCGAACTATGATGGCCCATATGTGGTCACGAAAGCTTTCTCAGGCGGCGCCTTGAGACTTGCAACCATGGATGGAGAGGAATTTTCCTACCCCACGAATGTTGATGTAGTCAAGAAATACTTCGCCTAAACTAAAAAAAAAAATGTCTCGGTGGATTGAAAACCCGAAAGGGCGGTCTAGGCAAAAGTTAGAGGCATGGAAAAAAAAATCATCCCGATGGATTGGAAATCTCATGGTAAAATCCAGGAAAAAATCATCCCGATGGATTGGAAATCTCATGGTACAATCTCATGGTCCCTCAGCAGCAGCAGTTACATCATCCGCCAGAAAACTCCAGTCAAGGTCATCTTCTACAGAAGCTTAGGATGTCCCGAATTCAAAGTTGGTAGAAGGATAGTGGTCGTTATGTTTCAACGTGGCCCTTTTCCCTGTAAATTACCATTTTCTAACTTTGTAAATACTCTTTGGAATCACGCGTTTGGCTGATCTCCATCTTATCAATAAAATTTGAGCCTTTGTGCTTTTGTTTGTAATTCTTATTTGTTTTAGCTTTACGGAACGACATTTTAATATGATTAACGATTCTTGAAATAAAACAAAAATGAATTTATTTGTTAAAACTTTTTCTGCTTTAAAATTAAAGACGACAATTTCTTTTGACTATTGAACATCAGAAGAACATCGGTCGCTTCTCCAGAAGTAATCGAACCTCAAAGTGTAGAATCAAAGTACTCCTTCTAACCCAGTACGCCTGAATGAAGGGATCGAGTGTGTCAGAAACCTTGTTTTGTCTGACACGCCTCGGTCGAGTTCTTATCTCCTAAGCCCGATCAACAGTATTCCCCGCAGGGACTATCTCTCCTAAGCAAGGTGGAATTGCTATTCTGAACCAACGGTACTTCTTCGCGCCGTGATGGCCGAGTATCCAGTCGTGTTCACCTGTCAGTTTGTATGTCGCGCCAGTTTTGTCAGCATAAGCATACATACATCATGCATTATTGATTTACATTCACATTTCATACTGCATCACTACCACTCTAGTCGACCTTTTCCCCTAGTGATGAAAGTCCTCTCAATCGAGTTGTCAACCCTTTCCTCGTCAGGAAGTGTTACGTTTGAACATTCTCTCTCCTCCAGTTTTATTTCTGGATTGAAGTTGGGTCCTCGACCACTTTGATAACTTGAACCTATGAAAGACTAGAGAGCCCTCAGTTAACATCACTCTTCGCCATTGAAGATGATATCCTTGTTTTCCTGGATTAAAGAAAATCCCGAGAGAAAGCCTCATAAATCGGAGATTCGATAGTACGACAGTTTTTCTCCAAAAAACCCACTAAGGAAAAGGTCATCGGCACCTCAAAATTGGATCACATCATATGGCATTTCTCCGAGAAGATCTCTGAGAAAAGTATGATGTAAAGACCCCAAGCGAATGCAGTCTCTCAAGGGACTCGCATTCCCCAAGTAGAGTCAACAAATGGCATCTCCAACAGAGAAGTTTGTACACCTCTACAACTCAGACGACTGGGTTCCCCAGCAATTCTGACATCGAAACTTTTTCCACTAAAATGGCATCTCCCCAGGAAAATTCGGCGAGAAGTTTGAAGGAAAGCCGGTACGAATAGCGTCCCTTGTCAGTAAAGTTTATTGACGAAAGAAACTAAGACCAGTTCCTCGGTAGGAAACCAGGATCGAGGGGAAGTTTACATCAGAAACTAAGACCAGTTCCTTGGTAGGAAACCAGGATCGAGGGGAAGTTTATTTTAGAAACTAAGACCAGTTCCTTGGTAGGAAACCAGGATCGAGGGGAAGTTTAATTTAGAAACTGAGACTAGTTCCTTGGCTGAAGACCAGGATCGAGGGGAAGTTTACCTTTTCTAAGCATTATTGCTTAGCTAAAAGAAGATGAATGCGTAAGCTACCATTCATAACCACCATCAAAATTTCGGGTATTCCGATATTTAATCCTCTTGCACCCCGAATGCCCGAATACCTTCGTCATTCACACCTTCGTGTCCAAGAAGATTAAATAGGGGCATCTGTCATACCCCAAATTTTGACCACTAAGATTTCCCATTATTGTGCAAATCATCATCACAATATGGATGAACCATCATACTTCATCAGTCTCCCCAAAGATGGGTGAGCATTCACTACTATTAAAATTAGGGTTTCAAGCCCACTCTGAGCTCTTAGACAAATGATCAATCAAGAAATGACATGATCTTCAACTTGTCTAACCTCTCAAACATCCACAATGGATCAAGAAGACTCCCACTTCAAGGATTAAGCACAAGGTTGCTCCCTTCTAGATGGATCAAGCTTCAAGATCGACAGTGTCACCAAATTAGGGTTTTGATCGACCAGGGCCTCCAGATGGAAATTTTCATCTGGGAATAAGCCAAAGATCCAAAACATAACCTAATATGCTCCATGGAACCTCATAAACCCAATCATTAAGTCAATCTTGCCTCAGGGGATGCATTCATCAAAAATCAGGAATTAGGGTTTCTTGACCTAATTCACCCCTAAGTTGACTTTTGGGACAAATTATGAACCGAGACCTCAAGACATGATTTTAGGGTTTCTAATATACCATATTGATCCATTTGGGACAATGGATTGATCCAAGAAGCTTGAGCAACAAGTCTCAATTTCATCTGCACCACAGTTAGGGTTTTAAGGAAAAAGTCAACTATAACTTTGACTTTTGACCAAGACATGCTCTCAAGCCCTATGACATGATTCAATATACCCTATAACACCCATGGAACATGTCCATCAAGTTTGATTTAGGTCAAGGACATGATTTCATGAAGAATTGCACAGTTTGGAATTCATCTGATAAAAAGTCAACTGTGCACAAAAGTCAACTTTGACTTTTTGAGATTTTTCACCAAAATGGATTTTTAACCCTAAAATGATGTCAATGTATGATTTGAATCATCATTCATCAAGAAAAATCAAGAAAAGTTGGGTAACTTGTAAAAGGGGTAACCATAAAAAATTTAGAAAATTTTCTAAATTAAAAATAAAGTGGCTAGGGTACCAACTTTGGAGGGTCATAACTCCTAAACCACAAAGCCATTTTCTCCCATCCAAGGCTTGATTTGTAGATCTCATTACCCTCTACAAAAACTTCAACTAGACCTAATTCCAACTCCCCATGGATTTTGAGTTATGGAGTGATCAAAATCAAGAAAAGTCACTTTGTTCCAACACTTAGTGAAAATTTACTAAGTCAGATTTTACCCTACTTTTTGCCAAATGTAGGGGGATTTTTCACTTGGATTCAAAAGAAATCAAAACCAAATATGTTCAAACAGTTGTTGTATCATGTAAGGGCTTTCCAAAATGACCAAGAACATTACTAAATTCAATTTGAGTCATGAGATATGACATTGGAAAGTTGCCTTGCTGAAATCTGCCAAGGCAAGGCAGAATTTGCATTTTTGCTCGATTTGCCAAAATCAGCCAAATCCAAATGCTCCTATCCACTTGGACACCTCTAAGTATTGAATCTAAATGGGACAATCACTGAGCCAAGCCTCCAATTTCTTTGGAACAAGAAATAGCATGTTGAACCTAGAATGGCCAAAATAGGGACAAGACTCCAATTTTGGATTGGAGCATTCAATGGAAGCATCAAGGTGGCATGGACTGAGCCATTTGCAACTGAATTCAGTCAAGACTTATCCAAGACCAAGGGAACAACAGCCCTGTGTCCTAACCTCTAGTCAATGGCTAGAGGAGACTTGGATTTCCATTGGCCAACATTGAACAAACACCTGCTGCAGTTGCCATTCACTGTGGATCCCAAAATAAACTTGCTCTACTATAAATAGAGCTCAATTGTGATCAGTTTGAGTACACCAAAGCCATCAAACAGATGCTTTCCTCAAAATCTCTTCTTTCACTCCAATTTTGCCTTCTAAGGCAAGTCACTATCGGGTTTTGAGTTTGAGAGCTTTTCCAATCAAACCAATCACTCACACACCTCACATACATCATATGTGAGCTTATTAAACACTTAAACAACAACTGGAACACTGATTTCTCAGAATCACCAGTCAATTGCTCAAGGTTTTAATCAAAGTGCAGTTGAGATGCCATGAAGTGATCCAGCCATTCTCAGTCAAGTCCAAGCATTCAAACATACTCCATAGGGTGTAGGGAAGCTGTTCAGATCATCACAATTCATTTGTAACACCTCCTACTCAGAAATCAATTTGCTCTTGCTGTCACGACCTAGAGGTAAGCCTAAACTTGGCCATCTCTCAATCTATGCATATTTCCTCGCACAATACTTTTGCCAAATGTTCATAATCATGCATGGAATGTTTCCCCTCAAGTAATTGCATTGTTTGAATCATGTGTCAAAAATCCTAGCCTTCATGCAGAAATTAGGGTTCTTGAGGATTTCTCGTGATTTCTTGTTTTATGCTTAATTTAAATGAAATTAAATACCATAGACATGATCGTGAGGTTGAAACGAGTTGATTGGTATGTGGATTACATGATATGATTAAGTATTCAGTGAGATTGGAGAGAAAATGCAAATCTGGGCCAAGCTGAAACACGCGCGTGTTCTTCAGCTGTTCTTGGCGCCATTTTTCGTAAATTCAAATATTTGAATTTTGTGATTTTATTTAATTGATTCAAAAATTAATTTCTCCTGAGTTTTAATGATTTTGAGTTGATTCTTTTTTTAATAATTCACAAAAATGTTAAAATATTTTATTTTCCCAAAAAATCCCAAAAATATTATTTATTGTATATAATTGATATTTTTGCAAAGAATTAATGTTTTAATTGTTTTTGACATTTGAAATATTTTTTTCACCTTGATTTTACAACTTTTAATGCTTTCTAATTATTTTGTAGGTCAATACTTAATTTTTGAAGCATTAATCCAAGGTCACAATTTTTTTCCATATGTTAAACAATTTTAATCATTTTAATTGAATTTTTATTCAATTAAATATATTTTTGAAAATAAATTAGGGTTTTTGGATTAATTCAACCCTCATAAATCATTTTTAAAACTTTTTGGGCCTCTAGTAGAGTGTAAGACCCAATCCTTTTTTGACCAAATCATTTTTGGGCCTCAGTGTATTGTATAAGTCCCGATACCGTCAAAAACAAACGGCGCAATCGTCGCCTTTTGAAAAAAACCCTTTTGGGCCTCTCCTTGAGCTATAAGACCCATTCAAAACTTTTGGGCCTCTAAATAGAGTGTAAGACCCAACCCCCTTTTAACCAAAGACTTTGGGCCTCAGATATTGTATAAGCCCCTCTGCGTTAAAAGAAAATCTCGGCACGATCGTCATTTCAAACGAAAAAATCATCTGGGCCTACCCTCGTGTTATAAGCCCCACTCTTTTTCTTTAAAACTTTTTGGGCCTCTTGAGAGAGTGTAAGACCCATCCCTTTGTACAGAAAACCTTTTTGGGCCTCAGTCACTTGTATAAGTCCCTCTGTACAAAACAACAGTGCGCTCACTGATAAAACCCTGGGCCTCTCCTTGAGCTGTAAGCCCCAAATCTTTCTTTTTCAAAACACTTTCTCCTTTGATTTTGAATATACTGTTGTTTTCAATCTTTCTTTGTTGAACAACTAACCAAACAGCATGGAAGCTCTACAACCGAGTAAGTGTTTATACGCTTTCATTTACCGCTTTCATATACATATAACTGTATTGTGGGGCTGTTTCACTGTAAGTCTTCTTTCATAAACTCATATCAACTGTGTAATAATAGTATAGATATTTAGAGTTTTCCCGGCCACTACGTCTAGAACTAGGTGACGCCGTTTCGTTTATTCGTAGAAATAGACAACTAGATCCCTAATAGGATCACCAGATACAGTCTTCTCTTCGGCTGTCCTCATTAGGAATTGTCAAGAAACTCTATTCCCAGAGATGAATGTATTCTCCGTGAATGGCATCTTTGAGTTTCTTCCAAATTCTCGAACTTTCCTGACTTGATCTATTCCTTGTGAATAGCTTGCCTTGAATTTCTCGGGGTTTGCGGACCCACGAGCTTCTTAAAAGCATCGGCCTCATCTTGGGCCTAGTACAAGGACCCACAGGCTTCCTAAAAGCAACCCCACCTCCTCTTGGACTTAGTACAAGGACCCATCGGCTTCTTAGAAGTATTCACAGCCTCCTCTTAGGCTTCGTATAATGATCTCTTCCCCCGGGAATGATAGCCTCCTCTTGGGCTTCGTACAAGGACCGATCGGCTTCTTAAAAGCTTCCAGCCTCCTCTTGGGCTTCGTACAAATTGTCCCGACGACCTCCTAGAGGTATAGGAACAGAACTTAGTCATCTGCATAGAACAGTCCTTTCAAAGAGTCTACTACTGTTTCTCAAAGCATAGTACAAAAGATAAAACTCAAGACACGGACAGTCTAGTCCCCTTGAGTCTCAAAGACATTCTCAAGTGACCCCTTTAAGAATAGGAAGGAACCCCGTAGACTCGGACAGTCTCAATACCCTTCTGATTTCCCACTTCCTTAAAGAACAGGAATAACCCGGATCCTTGAATCAAATACTTGAGTACGACATTGCTCATATAAGAACTGATTTTCTCTTTCAAAATCAGTATACTGGACCTGTCACTTAACTGAACAGTCATCATAGCCTCCTCTTAGGCTTTGTATAATGATCCTTCTCCAGTGAAGTTAGCCTCCCCCTTGGGCTTTGTATAATGATTCTCTCCAGCGAAGTCAAACAACGTTTAGCCTCTTTCTCGGGCTTTGTACGAGACACATAAGAGACTCCTTCGTTGAGTCAATCACCCTTTCGCCTCCATCTCGGGCTTTATACGAGATACAAAAAGGTTCTTATTGAGCCAAACAAATTTTAGCCTCCATCTCGGGCTCTGTACGAGATACACAAAACTCTCTTGTTGAGTCAAGTAGCCTCCATCTCGGGCTTTATACGAGATACCAAAAGATTCCCTCGTCGAGTCAAAACCTTTTAGCCTCTCTCTCGGGCTTTGTACGAGACACATATTAGCCTCCTCTTAAGCTTTGTATAAGAAAACCACTGGTTGATCCAATCAACCTTTTAGCATCAAAGCTGTGCCTCGCTCACAGTACACAAACATCAACAACTCCTTCCCTTTCATCTAATCGCTATAAGCAGCAAGCCTCTGGATCATCTACATCCATGCCACTGTCCCTCTTTTAGCATGAGAAATTCCTAAGGAAAGATGGCATTGCTCTACACTGAGTTAAAGTCTTCTCCTTCAGGTTAAACCCCCCCCCCCCTATAAAGGAAATTATGGCATTGCTAGGATCCGCACATCCCGGTTAAAGTAATTCTCCTTTATAAACAGTTGTGACAAACAAACCCCTCTTTAGAGATGACAAATTCTCTCTAAAGTCAAATAGACTTTTCAGCTTCACATCTTGGGCTTTGAACAAGATACAAACTACCTTTCGCTTCACATCTTGGGCTTTATACAAGACACCAAAACAACCATTTCCTCCCCATAGAATAGGAGGAACTACGAACGCTCTGATTTCCCTGTTTCGGTAAACGGGAATACGTAGGCATAAGATTGAAAGAAAAATATTAGCGAGCCCACTAAACAAAAACCCAAAATCCCATACTTTCATATATATTCGTCCTAACATCTCAACCGATAGCCTAAAGCACCCCTCGTCAACAAAATAAACCTAGGAAATACCCCGAATCTTTGTAGCATCTATAAACCAACAGTTTTGACTGTTTAATCTCAGTATGCAAGCAGGGTTAGTTGGAGACATCTATTTCCCTTCCTTCATCAGCTTTAATAGGATAAAAAATGAATCGAACTGTAGTACTAGAGCGATTGTGCTTCGCAACCACATCCAAAAATCACTCGCTACAAGCATGCAAGACAAGAATTATAAATTGCAAAATAAAAATAAGCAAGAGTAAATAACATGTAAAAATAAATACGGAATTTGAAATTGCAAAAGAAAATGTCGGAAGGCTTGTTCGAATTTGAGAGTACATCAGAAAAGTAAATTACAAGAAAGTTGCGACAATTCCTCGATGTGAGTAATTGTCACTTTGAAAGTAAAGTATTTGCCTAAACAGAATTTTGAAAGAGCTTCCGCGTCTAAAATCAGATATATAATACAAGAGTGAGGAGCCCTATTTATAGAGCAAAAGGCCAGAAATAACTCCTAAAACGTGCAAGAGGAGTGGAGGGAAAATAGGCCATCAAAATTGCCCATGACAGTTGCAGTTTTGAAATTCTGTAACTGCGCAGCAATGGCGCTCGCCACCAGGCCATGGCGAACGCCATGGTCCTGGTCTTTTTAATTGACGTGGCAGACATCTCATGGCGAACGCCATTCCTTGATGGAGAACGCCATATTAGTAAAATGCATAATTCTTCACTTCTTTGCTGAATTTTCCTCTTCCTTTGCTCTTTTTCGATCTTGTACCCAATTTCTCCACAAACGAAGTTGTCAACTACAAAACACATAAAACACGATTAAATGCTAATAAAACTCAAATAAAATGAATGAAACAAATGCGTAATGAGCTATAAAATACGATACAATTTCTCGTTGTCAAGGGACAAGTATTCTGATAGGTTGTCGTTCTTGGCCTGATATTATCCTCGAACTTGAAGGGCCACGAGCTGAGAATCGGTGTAGATGACGACTTCTTAGGCCCCCAGGTCCTCGGCTAGGCGTAGACCCACGAGGAAAGCTTCATACTCAGCTTGGTTGTTTGAAGTGGGGAAAGATAAGGTAAGTGAGACTTCGACAATGATTCCCTCGTCGTTTTCTAAGATGATACATGCCCCGCTTCCTGCTGAGCTGGATGCCCCGTCGACGAAGATGGTGCATTTGCGTGCCCCGCAAGTGGGGGAGTCCGTGAACGTCATCTCAGCGACGAAGTCGGCTAGCGCTTGGGCTTTTAGGGTCTTTCTGCTCTTATATTGAATGTCAAACTCGGATATCTCCGATAACCACTTAATCATTCTGTCGGCCATGTCTGGTCGTCCTAACAGTTGCTTTACGGGTTGATCTGTTCGGACCACGATCGTGTGGGCCAGGAAGTAATGCCTCAGTCTTCGCACAGCGTTGATGAGGGCCAGAGCTACCTTCTCTATCTATTGGTATCTCAGCTCTGGTCCCTGTAACACTTTGCTCGTGAAGTATATAGGTTTTTGCCCGTCGAGTGTTTCACGGATAAGGGCGGCGCTAACGACCTCGGTTGCTACGGTGAGGTAAAGGTATAAGGTTTTGCCATTATCTGGCTGAGAGAGGATTGGCGGCTCTGATAGTGCTCGTTTTAGGTGGAGAAGAGCCTGGTCGCATTCCTCCATCCATTCAAACGCCGCCTCCTTGCGGAGGAGTTTGAAGAAGGGAAGTGCGTGCTGGGCAGACTTAGCCACGAAACGAGATAATGAAGTGAGTATCCTGTTGAGGGATTGGATGGATTTCTTTGAGCTAGGCGTAGTAAATTCGGAGAATGCCCTGCACTTGTCGGGGTTGGCTTTGATTCCTAGTTCCGTCAGATTGAAGCTGAGGAACTTGCCCGCCCGCACCCCGAAAGTGCATTTCTTCGGGTTGAAACACATTCGGTATTTCCTAGCTTGCTCGAAGACCTTTCTTATATGGGTCGTGTGATCGGTTTCCTCGTGGGATTTCGCGATCATATCAACCATATAGACTTCGAGCATGTCGCCGATTTCTCCCCAGAAGACCTTGTTCATCATCCTTTGATAGGTCGCGCCAGCGTTTTCCAAGCCGAAGGGCATTATGTTGTAGTAATAATTGCCCGATTCGGTCATGAAGGTTGTGTACTTTTTGTCACTTTTCGCCATTAGTATTTGATTGTAGCCCGAGTAGGCGGCCATAAACGATAATAGTTTAAAACCGGCAGAATTATCAACAAGTTTATCTATATTGGGGAGGGGATAAGCATCTTTAGGGCATGCCCTATTGAGATCAGTATAATCAACATACATACGCCATTTTCCATTAGATTTTTCGACGAGTATAACATTAGACAGCCAAGTAGTGTACTTGGCTTCCGAAATAAAGTTTGCCTCGAGGAGGTCTTATACAACTTGTTCTGCAGCCTCCGTTTTCTCCGGAGACTACTTTCTCCTACGTTGTGCTACAGCCTTGTCGACGGGGTCAATTGTGAGCTGATGGCAAGCGACAATAGGATCTAATCCAGGCATTTTTGCGGTGCTCCAGGTGAACAAGTCTGCGTTTTCTCGGAGGCAAGCTTTGAGTTGTTTCCTCGCTATGTCGGGGAGGCCGGTCCCTATCTTTACTCCTCGCTGAGGGTCATCGCCGAGCAAGACGATTTTGAACTCGTCATCCGGAATTGGGCGCATTGGATGGGAGTCGTTGCTGGTGCTGGTCAAAGTGGATGAGCTTCTCGGGCAAGTCTGGGTCTCCTTTTGATCATCTTTGGAGAAGCGACTGTCGAGGTCGATAGAGTCAACGTATGGTAGCGGCTTGGCTTCCTCAGAGCTGTTGGGCAAGGCCGGCTTGTTGACATCTTTAGCTTGGCAGCGATGGTGTTGAGTCCTTTGGTGGCCGCTTCGAAGCATCTCCTTGCAGCCTCTATGTCCCCGTGTAAGGTGGCGACCATAACCTTAGAAGTGTAATACTTCATTTTGAGATGAACAGTTAATGGTACGACCACCAATTCGGCTAAGGTTGGCTGCCCGAATATGCACTGATAGAGAGATGGGCAGTCGATAACCAGGAATTAGACTTTGATAGATCTGACTGCCTCTACAGATCCAAAAGTCACGATCAACTCGACATACCCCCAGGGCTTTGTGACCGACCCGTTGAAGCCCTGCAGGTCAGAGCCCATATAGGGAGTGAGGTGTGATTCATCTAGCTGGAGGGTTGAAAACAGCTGCGAGTACATGATGTAGGCCGAGCTGCCTTGGTCGACTATGATTCGACGAACATCAAAATTTGCGATCTAGGCTCTTGCGAGCAGTGGAATGCTTGAGTTCGGGGCCCCTCTGAGGAGTTCCTCTTGGTAGAAAGAGATGGGGACCGAACCTCCCCGGACCTTGTCGAGTGTTGTACTTTTATTGGAGCTCGTACTGAGTAAGTGCTCAAACTTTCTTTTCACGGAGCCCACGGTGACTTTGTTGAAGCCCCCTTCGAAAATGACCATGGCGGAGGGGAAAGTTTCCCACGGGCTATGGGCTGCGAAGTAGGGGGAGCGTTGAGCTCTTCAGGAACATAGAAGTCCTCAGGTAGCGATATACTCATGGCGACCTGAAGGTTTGTCTCTTTTGAGGAAAGCACCTCTTCCTCGACTTTCTTCGACTCCTGGGCTTCTTGGCGGGGAGATTCCTTATTCTTCGTGAACTGCTTCAGGTGGTCGTCCCTGATCAATATCTCTATGGCATCCTTTAGGTGGATGCAGTCGTCAATGGTGTTGTCGTGACTATTGTGGAAATGATAGTATTTCGACTTGTCAGCGTTCGGCTTGGCTGGAATCTGCTTAGGGAATCGAACCCCTGCTTGTTTGAACTCCGAGCTGGCGCATTCGGAGAGGATTTTCTCCCTGGAGACGGTCAGGGGAGTATAATCATGGAAGCGGCCGGAGGGCCCTTTGTTGTCCCATGATTCTCTGGGACAATCTTCACGTCTTCTATCTCCCCGATGGGATATTGAGGGTTCATCTCTCTTGGAGGCCTGAACATTTTCTTGGTGGCGTGAGACTCGGGCGGAGCTGGCCGCCTCTTTCTCCTCGTACTGGATATATGCTTGCGCCTTGAGGAGGAAGACGTCCAAAGTCTTGGGAGGAGAAATGCCGACAGCTTTGGCGAACTCTGTGTGGGGACGAAGCCCTCGCTTGAGCAAGAACTTATTCATGTCATCGGTGGTGGGGACTTGCACCGCTTCTTTACTAAACCTCTCGATGTACGCTTAGAGAGGCTCATCCTTCCTTTGAATTATGGCCTCAAGGGAGGCTTGGGTCTTCGGATGGCGGCGGGATGCCGTGAAGTGCCGGGAAAACATTCTCCCCAGCTGTCTCCACGAGGTGATGGACTCGTCAGACAGTTGTTTATACCAGGTCATTGCTCCTTTCCAGAATGTGGTAGGGAACAGACAACATTTGATGGAGCCCCGGACGCCATGATAGTCGAGCAGCGCATCGATATTTTCGATGTGCTTGTCAGGGTCTGTCGTACCGTCGTAAGTGCCCAAAGACGTTGGTTTCTCCAAGCCCCTTGGGAAGGGGCATAGCCATGATCTCCTGAGACAACGGGCCGAGAGGCTCGTTGTCACTGCTGGAACTGGTCCATGATGGGGAGCGGGTGCTTCCCTCAGGGACATGGCGGTGACTTCTGCAGGGAGACGGTGTTCGTGCCCGATCCTTCGATTTGATAGGGGGTGAATGTTGGTCTCTCCTGGTCCTCTTGTTGCTTGGGGAGTACTGGTTTCGTGGGGAAATATGTTCATGCTTCTGGGCAGCGTGGGACTCTGGCTCCTGGCGCACCCGACAATCACCTTCACGTCGGGGAGGTGGACTTCTGGATCGTCGGTGATCTTTCCTCGGCTGAGGGAATCTTGGTCGGGAAGATTCTTCCAAGGCCCCAATCCTCTCGTTTTGTTGGAGGATTAAGAGGTTGGTTTTGTTGAGAGCTTCAAGAAGTGCCGCCATGGCCGGGTCGGTTTTTGGCGGAACTGGAACGGAATGGAGGTCCAAGGAGGGCTGGTCTTCAACAGAATCAGTGCGAGTGGGAGAGGGAGACGCGGTGGGCCCATCTCTCAGATGGTGGGTGTCGTCTCCGAAGAAAGGTGTAGGCCCGTCAGTATTAGTCTTACTGACAGAGAGAAAAGCAGGGTTGTGAGTGTCACGAACGTGATCTTGGCTTGCCATGATCGGAGTCTTAGACAGAGAGCTATTTTGGTCTTGAATCTGATATGGATGTTAAGACGGGGATAACAGGTTTCCCACAGAGGGTGCCACTGATCTTGACGGCTTATCAGAACCTGAAGTGGGACAAGAAAGACGTTTGTGATGCTGGGTGTGGGAGATGAGGAGGGGGTGTACCTGTAAGGCACTCCGATTCTAAAGTAAGAATCAGGAGAGGAAAAAGGCAAGTACAAAAGTATGTGTTTCTTAGGATGATTTTGAATACCTGACCCTCTCAAATGAGAGGGTTTTTATAGTTCCCCCTGCATGTGGCAAATAGTCCCTATTTTTGGGGGGAAATAACCGTTTCCCAAAGAACAGGTAACTGCCAGAAACTAGCCATTGCCGCGAGCAAAGACGTAGTTCTGGGCACGGACGTTGTGGCTGTTTCTGGATGGAAGAGTCGTGCATGACGGGCAGGAATGCCAAGGAGGAGCAGGTGACCCTGTGGGCCCTCTGACCATATGTGCCTGGCAGAGGGGCAGAAAGGTAAATGATGCCCCATATTGTCTGGACATAGGCAATTGGGCCGTTCTGGGAGAAAAAGTGGATTGGGCCATACATAGTCATTGGTCCAGTCCGGAACAAGTATTTTCTTCGATTTTCTCCCCCTTTCCTTTGGATAACCGGATTAAGGCATTCACGGTCGTATTTCCTCACATGTACATGATTGATCAAGACTTTGTCTTGGCACTTTTTTTTCCACGCACATTGACGTTTATTAGTCCACTTTGGGATGACAATTGAGACTCAACCGCCGTTAGGCTAAGTAACCGGGTGAGGGTTATCCAACTTAGAAGGACTAGTTTTCTTTATCACTATTATTCAAAAAAGATTTGGTTCCTTAAGTCATTTTCTCAATCAACCCTATGCATGTAAATCTCTTTAATCATGTCGGACTATCAATATGAACTAATCGGGGAATAGTTCTCAAATCCAAGTACTATGGCACAAATCTACACGTTGGACTCGTTTCCTTACTCCGAGGAATCTCGGGTGTTCGGGTCATACCTAAGTTTTCAAACTTTCCCAATGACCCTAGTTCTAGCTTCTCTTCCCTCAAACTCTATATACTTTCTCAACTACCTAAAAATAACAGTATTCACATGAAAAAATTTCTACGGTCATAATTCGGGGAGAAATTTAAAGAGGTTTCAATAAAACAACACACAAAACCAGAAATAAAAAGTACTAAAAGGAAAAACTAAAAAACTGTAAATCCTCCCCCAAACTTGAACTAAATATTGGCCTCAATGATTTAGCACAAGTGAGAGAGAGGAGACTCACAGAGGAGGCGGATGGTAATGCAACATCATCACTTGCACATTATCCATTATCACTCCTTGCCTATGTAAGAACCTATGTCCGACCTGACTAAAAAAAAACACAACAAAAAAATTGGCTTAGTAATAAAAATCGTGGGTTACCTCCCACATAGCGATTCGTTTAACATCACATGGTTCGATGGCTCATTCTATGTTAAGGTGGCATATATGAAACAAAGAACACATCATCTTTTTTCTTTCTTTTGTTTGGTAGCAATCCCATGAACTTGAGGTATTGATGATGTTGTTTCCAAATCTTTTCAGTTTAATTTGAGTGAACAAGGCATAAATGACATCCAATACTTTGTCAATCTCTTGTCTTTCATCTTCCTTGTTAAAATAGTTTTTAGGGATACTCTTTTCTTGAAGATTTTCTTGTTGGATGTCTACATCTTCACAAATTGTTAAATCTGTATTTTCATCCAGCACTAGATCATCTTCAAGTTGCCTTCTTTCTCATTCCCCGTATTTCTTGTTTACCTCAAATTCTTATATTTCTAATGCAACTTCTTCATCTGACGTCATGTCTTTTTCTTCTTCTTTCACACATTCTTCTTCCAACCTGAACTCTCGCCAAATAACCCTATCTGGATAAAAGTTAGCTTCCTCGCATTCATTCATAAGAATTCTTACCTCCCTCTTATATGATTTAAAAATTTTAGTCACCTCTTCCAAAGTGATTCCCGAATCAGGTGACCAACATGCAGGAGATATAGGTGGAAATGTATAAAAATATTTCATAACTACACAACTCAGACACTTTATTAGTCACACAGTAAAGAAGAATTCATGAAGCAACAATCATTTGACTTTTTTTATAAAATAAAAATAAAATTTAAATAACAAGAAAACTTAAAACCAAATTTTAATTGCAGAGCAACAAAATTTTAACTAAAATAAAACTATAAACTATATAATCTTCGGCAGTCCCCAACAACGGCGCAAAAAACTTGATCGATAAATTAGCAAGTGTACTAATTTTTCAATATAGTAATAAAATGGGAAATCCCCAGTGTTGATCTCAAGGACTGCTTGACGATTTAGAGTTTAGGTCTTATTTTAGTTAAACAAAAGCTTTGGGGTTTTGGAATTGTTTGATTTAATTATTAAAATAATTGCGAATAAAATAAAGAAAGTACGGGAACGGTTAAAACAGATATAAGTAGTATGCTAGGGATGGTGTATGTTCTGATTCAGTAACAACTCTGAATTAACACTGCAATAACTTATTTTAACTAATAGATTACAAGTTTTTTAGGGTGTTTACTCCTAAGTCCTTAGTGAGAAAACCTTTAATCATCCAACCTAATTCCTATGTCCATAGAGAATTGTAGATGAAATTAAGCATTCAATTTTTCAAGAATAATCTGGTTATTAGAGGGTATCCCTAGTCCTAGGTGATATCTACTATAATATATTCTTAAGCAAAGCATTAACAATGGCAATCCAGCCTAATCGTTAACCGTAAATCAAACTCTGTTTGTCTGACATAGAAAGCATAAGAACAGCAAGAGAATAAATCAATAAGAGAAAAGAGTTTGTTATTGCAATACTAATATCAGAATTGTTACATAACCAAATCAGGGACACCCCTTAGCATTGGGGGGTTTAGCTACTCATAATATTCAAAGAAAAAAAAACATAAAGATTAAACATTACAAGAATTATGATGAAATTTGATCTTTAATCGCTTCCGTTCATGAAAATCTCCTTCGCACCACAGCTTCTCCAATATTTCTCTTTGCAATATTTTTTTCGTTCCAAGAAGAAGTCCCAAAATAAGATCCCCCAAAACCGTTGTCGCGGTGAGAATCGGATATCAAGCTATTAAGTTAACTTGAATCATAAATCATAATTCACCACCGAACTTTGATTTATCCAAAGGAAATGGTAAATATCGAAGCCCTAATTGCAATGCAAAGCAATGCAAGAGATCTAAGGTTTGGGGGTTAGTTATACCTAGGGAAGGTGCTAGCATCCTAGATATATGTAGTACTCTACAGGAACCTCTTGTTTTAACGTGTTATCCGTCTTGTTTGCTAAGGGTGAAAAAAAAAGGCCTAGGGGTATATACACTAAGTGTGCTCGCCAAGACATCGCATCTTGTGCCTATGTATCTTATCTAAAAGAATCAGAGCACTCGTAGTTCCCCTAAAAAACGATAAACAGGGTTTATTAATTAGTTTAGGAGAAGAGACAAGTCATCATCTTAAGGGAAAACTCAACTGAAACCATCACAAACACAAGGAAGATGGATCTTGCTTCAGGTTATGAGAAGGGCTCTGACTCGAATATCGGATCGACGAGTATGCCACATACCTCTCTCAAGTGGAAATAATCTACAACTTTCTCAGCTATGTCATGGGGTAGGAGATTTACATCTCAACTAGGGATGACTCATGTCTAATTTTCTCATGGGAGAAAAGGGGAGACTAACAGTGAGTTGTCTAAGTTAAACATCCTAAGGGAAAACTATCCTAAGGTAAACTATCCTAAAAGAAACTATCCTAAGGGAAACTATCCTAAAAGAAACTATCCTAAGGGAAATGTATTAAAGGGACCAAGCTAATAAATGAGAAGTCTAAACTGTGTAGAAGATGACAAAAGAGTCAACAAGGTAATCTTTCCTTTGGAAGAAGGAACAACTACTTGTAAAACAAGTGTTGAGAAAGGGGAGTCTCATAGTGGAGATAAATAAGAGTCAATGGGCTAAAGCCAAAGATTAAAAAGAGATGACATATCACAAGAGGCAGCAAGTACATCACACTTTGTTCAACATGTAAATATGCTCATGAATGAAACTAAACAAGCACCAAAGCATCAAACAAACTTGCCACAAGCTCACTAATCAAAGACAAATGAAAGAGGAAGTTCAACAAGGAATTTATGACTCACAAACAAAAGGGGCAGTAGCATCAATAACTCATGAGTCTCATATTCAACCTCAACATGTCAAGATAACATCAATATGGATCACACTTAGGCATGAGCAAGATTGTATGCAAATGACAAGCCCAAACATCATGAAATGGTTCAAACTGAGCAAATCATGCATAAATGATCAAATGGACAAAAAAATGCACCTTTGAACCATGAAGTCACAAATGAAACATGCTTTTCAAACCATGAACAAACACATACTCAAACCACAAGACACCTCAAGGAGTGTTCCCAAGAAACTAGGTCAAAGTTAGCACAAAACATGAATAAGGATGATCACATTAGCATGGTGTTCAAAAATAGAAAAATGAGTGAACAAATCTCAAACCACAACTCAAACACATACTTAGACATTAAAATGTGTGTGTGAGAAAGGTTGTCAAGAGAAAGGTAGAAGAACTATCCCAAAACCATTCATCTAGGTGAAACGCCAAAGGGATCGAGTACAAATCGAGGGTCAAGAATAAGCAAATAGAAACCAAGTAATATGACTTCTCTTAAGACAAAAAAGCATACTCAAAGCACCCTCACAATGTGTACTAAAACATTCCAGAAAACCAGCTCAAGAGTCAAAGGGAAAGGTCCTCATTTATAACCAAAACTCAAACTAGTCTAAAAAAAGACACCTTACATTGGAAAATCCAAAATAAATACCAGAATAAAATAAAATAAAAAATTAAATTTATAAAAAATTAAATAAGACCTTAAAATATAACTAGGAATTTTTTTATAAGAGAAAGTATTTTTAATAAAAGAAAATCAAACAGAAAAATAAAAATAAAATAAAGGAAATAAATAGAAATGGGGGGGGGGGGGTGCAACAGTAAAAGCTTGAAGTAAAGAAACCATCACATGCGTAATGGGCCAAAGATAAAAGGGGTGCGAAAAGCAAAAATCCCTAAGCCCATCAAGTCAGAGTCCAGTCTGACCTTGACTATCCCTTGGGTTTTACGGTGGGACTCCAAGGAACCTGGTCCCTCTGATTTTGATCACACGCACCACAAGTAAAGTAACTTGGACCTTTGATTTTCATTAAAAAAGACATTAAAAAAATGGATGGTCATGATTCATGGTCCACGAAAGAGTCAAGCCTCAATACACACATCAAAGTCAGCTGGACTCATTAATCCAGTCAGCAAAGCTGGAAAATTCGCACAAGGTCATTGGTCAGTCAAAAGTCAAAACAGAGACACCTCAGCACTGTAGGGGACATCGGAGCTAGGGCTCCGGTCGTCTTCCCCGACGACCTCACCGGAGCTCCAAAAAAAGGTGAAAAAAACAAAGAAAAAAAGGCAGGGTCTTGCTCGTTTTTTCACATAGAGTTCAAATATGAGCTTTGTTTTTATTTTCAAAAGCTTTAGGCATGTGAAATCAATGATCAAAGTGGATCCACTCAAACTGACACCAAAACAAACAAGGACAACATCACGTCTAAAGTGATATATATCATTTCAAGGTCTCAAAAATGCAAAGCATGGAGTTAGTGAACATGTATAGTGCAAGTAAATGGAAAATGAAGGTTACCAAACGTGAAGCTCTGATGAATGCTCTCCCCCGTGCAAGCAAGCCTTAAAAATCTCCTTTAGCTTCCAAATCTACTCAAAAGGCCATTGAAGATAAAGAAATGGAAAGGATCACTCTCAAAAGTCTGGTTCAAATGAGTAGGGTTTCTTTGAAAAAAAAGAGTGAGACTTAGGATTTTGTCTACTATGAATGTCCCTCCTCTTGAGTTTCCAATCTTAAGCTTAAATATAAGGGTTTTGTGTGGTAGTAAACATGTGTTACTGAGGTTAAAACACTATGGTAAGAGATTTGAAAAAAAATGGAGGGAGAGAGTGTATCGTACAAGCATGGTTGGTGGAATATTTGTCATGTTGTGTAGGCATTAGCACTGAGCAAAGGATGCAGAATGGTTTTGGGTGGAGTGAAACCTTGTTAAACAAGTTTTTGAATGTTTTGTCCTCTTTACAATTTTTGACAAAACTTGTTAATGAAGGGTGATGTTGCACGAGACTTTGTTTGGTTATTTTAAGAAAAGCTTTGGGACGAAATCAGAGTGAAAATAAGCATCAAAACATGAGACCTTTGAGAGAACAAATTGCTGCATGAAGAGTTAATGATATGCATGGCAATTGTGGCAAGAAATATGTGTTTTAACACCATCCCACAAAGCTCACTTTGCATGACAATTACTCATTCAATTTGGAATCAAATCAAGAGATTTTTGGTTCATATTAAAGCTCATGGATCACAGAACAAGTCTTGTTTGAAAATCAAGTTGAATTGGACTTTAGAAATTGATGAAAGAGCCTCTTGAAAACCTATCTAACAATGTCATTAAGAAGGGAACTTAGAAAAAATTCTAAGTCATGAGAAATGGCATACTTGTGACACTAACTTTGGAGTCTTGTAACTTGGTGAATATTTTCCCAAATGAGGAGTTTTAGTAATGAATGGAAAGCTTGGAAAGAGATCTACAACTTTCATGTCCAAGTAAAATTGAAATAAGACTTGTATCATGATGAAATATTCCTTGGAAGATTGGACCACAAAGTTTCCAAAACTTGTCAAGTGAAAATCCCTATCTTGGTGACTTCATAACTTGAGTTGTATACATCCAATGGAGGAGTTATAGTACTCAAAAGAAAGCTAGAAGAACACTCTACAACTTACATGACCAAATAAAATTGAAATAAAGCTTGTATCATAGTGAAACATGTCTTGGAAGATTGGTCCATGAAGTTGAGATTCCATACTTAGAAAAATTTCTAAGTACAAAATTTCATATCCCTGTTTTTCTCAACTTTAGGCTTCCATATCTTGAAATCCACGAATGTCTTAAACACTTTTCCTTATTCAAAGTTGAAGTACATTGTGTCCTGTTCAATTTGACAACTAATTTGCTCCAATTGGATTAAGGATGAAGAAGTTATAGATATTACAAAATGGATACAAATTGAGATTCTCACCCCTAGAAACTTCTTTCCCAAAACCCTAATCTTTCAAACTTCTTGATTTTATGCCTCCTCTTGACTTCCTTTGATCCAAACTCACAACAACACTTAAGATGATGTGTCATGCTCATGGTTGACCTCAAATCTTGAGTTTGACTTTCCAGAGACACAAATGACTTCCTTGAATAGATGCAACTCCAACTTGGTCTTCAACCAACAAAAACATCTTCTGGGCTACTTAGACATCTCATATGGACTTCATGGGTGTCTTGATGACCATTAGATCATGTCTTAAGGCTTGTGGCTAATTCTTGACTAAGATCCATTAGTGTTATTGACTTTGTCTTGAAGAAAGCCCTAATTCTAGGTTAGGTACCAATAAAACCCTGAGGAGCTCAATGCGAGACCATCTGGTGCTTATTTCTTTGATGGGTATGAGCCTCCTATGTGTGTGAGGACTTGCTTGACTGATAATGTCCTCAAGACTTGACTGGCTAAGTCCTTGAGGCCCTTTTGGGGTAAACCCTGATTTAAAAGTAAACCAAAACAAACAAAACAGAGCAACAGGAAAAGTTAGCTATGCATGAGATGCTTGTCCTAAAGAGATGGGATCTTAGGGCTAAAAATTAGGGTGTGATAGATCCCCCTATTTAAGTTTCTTCTACTGGAGATATGAGAATTGAAATCTTCGTCTCGACGCGGTAGGAGAAACTTAAATACAAACATGCACAATTTTTGGCCCTAAGATACCACCAAATGGATATGATATGGTATGAAATGATATGAATGCAAGACAAGGATCTGTGGGGAAAAGATGCCACAGGGGAAAGGTCGTAATTCTACCAGAAAGAAACATATAACTATTGTATCGGCTGGCAAAAATATTCGAGTCGCCACCATATTTTTTAAAGGAAAATAATGATAAACCTAAATATCCTATCCTAAGGTAGAGATTCCTACGGTTCGGGAGTCAGTTAAGTTAAGGGAAGGTGTTAGGCACCTCTCACTTCCATTGTACTCAATGGGATCCACCTTTGAATTTAGGGTAAGTTTGTTTGTCTAAAATATGAGAAAATCTAAGTTTTTTATTAATTATACTTGCTAGGGTTGGTTTGCAACCCTATGCCTACGTACCCTCAAAATGAAGGATCAGAGTAACCGTAGTTCACCTCCCCTATTCCTACCCCCTAATCCTATTCCTAAATCCCAAAACCTATCCCTAAATCCCATCCACTATTTATACTCTTGGATAAAGAGTTCTATCCCTTAAATCTAGTGTTTATACTCCTAGATGAGGAGTTCTATCCCTTAAATCCCTTATCCATTATTTATACTCTCGAAGGAAGAGTTTTATCCCAAAATCCCTTATCCCATCCTTTATTTAGGCTCTCGGACCAAGAGTTTTATCCCTTTATGCAAACTCCTTAAAAAACGTTAAACATCCTTTTAAAAACCAATTTCTAATTTTTCACAAAAAAAAGAAATTAAATCAAAAGTTAAATAATTAATATGACAAAAAACAAAATTAAACCAAAATAAAGTCCACATTCTAAATAATTCCTAAAAAATATTTATATTCCAAAATGTTTTATTTTTTTATCCCAATCCCATATTTACCCTTTTTAAAAAAAAAATTTTTACAACTTAAATCTTTTATAAAATTTTATTTACATAAGTTATAAACAAAAAAACTTAATTACCACCACATGAAAATTAAGAATT
Source organism: Lathyrus tuberosus (assembly GCA_022829125.1). Lineage (NCBI taxonomy): Eukaryota > Viridiplantae > Streptophyta > Magnoliopsida > Fabales > Fabaceae > Lathyrus > Lathyrus tuberosus. The sequence continues at coordinate 9,601,529 of JALAZF010000103.1, forward strand.
TAAATTAAACAATAAAAGAACAAAAAATCTAAATTAACAAATTAAATAAAAAATATTTTTTTATTTCACAACTTAAATCAAGGAATTGATTCAATTGTGATTAAAAAAAAAGAATAAAAATAAGTCTCACAAAATAAAAATCCAAAAATAAAAATATTAAAAAACAAAATCCCAAAAAAATTATTCCTAAACCTTACATTTAACTAAAATCCTAAATCTCCCAATTAACCCTAAAATATAATTAATAATTAAATTAAATTATGTTAAATAATTCAATTAATTAAATTAAGTTTAATCCAGGGGGTGTATAACCTTTAAAAAAACAATAGGGCCGTCTAGGTGGGGTGCCAAAAGCATTGGGCGTGAAAGCCCAATGGCCAAAAAAGTCCCAACGTCTGGAAAAACAAACAACAGAAGTAATCCACGTTCTAATCCTTTTGATCCCCATGATTTTGATTTATTTATTTATTTTTAAGAAAAAAACATGACTGAAATTGTTAGACAATTACTATGTCTTTCTTATTCAACAAAAAACAATTCTTTATAATAATAGTTATCGATCTAATTATTTAAAACATAACGCAAACACATTCCACATTAAATCAAATAAATATATCAAATAAGAATCGATATGTAAAATGCATATAAAAGTAAGGGAGTAAATAAAACCAACCTACGGGATCGAGGTCTATCCCAGTAAACAAAATGTTTCACTTTTGAGCTCTCTCTCCCTTTTTATGCGACCAATTCCTATTCCTTGACTCCTATTATTTTCTTCTGTTTTTGATCGAATCTTCTGATTTTTCCTATTTCTTAAAGCCCAAGCCAATGAATCTGGATAGATTCATGGCTTGGTTAATTTAAATAAAAATAAAAATAAAAAGAAATATTCTAATAATGAAAAATCGAAAAAAGATTTGATTTTACTTTAACTTATATGATTTTTTGAGATTTTTTCATAAAAACATGATTTTAATGAAAAAATCAATTTTTTAAAATAATTATTTAATGAAATACGAAAATTGATATTAAAATAATAAAAAAAACTATTTTTATAATTTTTCATGATTTAAAAGAAAAGGAAAAAAGTTAGTAATAAAGGAAAAACAAATAAAACATTAAAAGTGAGGAAGGTGGGATTCGAACTCACAACCTCTCACACTTATAGCCCTTATACCCCTCATTCTACCAATTATGTCATTTTACTTATTCAAAATAAAGTGGCACCATAAATCATATAAGACGGGTCAAAATTTAGGGTACTACAGCTGCCCCTATTTAATCGTCTTCGAATTAGAAAGAGGAAGACGATGTGTCTTTCTCTTTTGAAGAGGAGATGATTAAATATAAGAAGGACCCTAATTTTGACCACTGAACCAGCCGAGTACTATGTTGAATACCCTGAGATCCCTAGTAACAAACCCGTGGCAAGATATCCGATTAAAACCCTTTTATCCTGGAAGAAAATGATCATATGTCATGTAAGCATGTGTAAAAGCATGTATGTTCTTATGTATGATGCCTTGTTTGGGCTAACGCCTCTTTTATAATATACAGTGCATGTTTTTACGGAAACCATATCCTTCTGTAGATTCCAACTTCCCGACCCTTGAACCCTTAACTCCTTTTGATGAATGTGACAAGTTGTAAGCTCTTGACATATGGAGATGCGTAGAGAAACTCCCATAGTGATTGAATTCTGACCGTCAATTTATGGATCTTTTACTTTTATCTTTGAGGGAAACCATGATCCTTTTTTTGTTCCCGAATCGCAGTAAAATACCTTTTCTTTTTTTTTAGCTTTTGATTATACCCAATGTTTCAATGCATTACTGTAAATAAAATCGTCATTTTGTAATCAAGCAGAAAAATTGAAAAGCAAAGAAAATTTTATTCATTGAGAAGTAGGCCTATAAACAGGCAAAAGCACATAAGGAAAGCAAATCCTCATAAGGAGGAAGTACTACAAAGACAGAAAAGAAATGACAATACGAAAAACAAAGTTATCTATGTCCCTATTAAATTTAACACTGGTTGATATCCCTAAACTTCCGAGGTCTTGACACTTAGCTTCTGAAGATGATGACTAGATTGATCATTCCTTTCTGAATTCCATTAGTGCTATCATTCATATGCCTTTTGGATATCCTTAATTTTTCCTGGACCGTTCTTTTAGAATCTTAGTCCACCAGGATGCTATACCATTTTTTTCAACTAAGCCACCCTTTAGGGTTTTCGACTTGTTGGGTATCATTTTTCTAAGTCCCTAGTTTTTGCCTGAATTGCTCTTTCGAGTTTTCAATTCACCGGGATGCCCTAACTTTTGCCTAAGTCGCCCTTTAGGGTTTTCGACTTAGCGGGCTTTTATCCTCTTTTTCTAGGCATAGTATTTTTTGACTGAATCGGAATTTACCGGTCGGGGTAAATCCACTTCATCCAAAGTAGTCAATATTAAAGCTCCTCCTGAAAATGCGCTCTTTACGACATATGGTCCTTCATAATTTGGAGTCCATTTGCCACGAGGATCTTTATGGATAGGTAGCATTTTCCTTAACACCAGGTCTCCTTCTTCGAATAGGCGAGGACAAACTTTCTTATCGAATGCTTTCTTGAGTCTCCGCTGATACAGTTGGCCATGACATACAGCAACCATGCGCTTTTCCTCTATGAGATTCAGTTGATCAAGTTTATTCTGTACCCACTCTGCTTCATCCAGCTTAGCCTCCATTATGACCCTTAGTGAAGTAATTTCTACTTCAATAGGGAGGACCACTTCAGTGCCATATACCAAGGAAAAAGGAGTAGCTCCTGTCGAAGTTCGGACTGAGGTTCTATAGCCATGTAGTGCGAAAGGGAGCATTTCGTGCCAATCTTTGTAGGTCTTTACCATCTTTTGGATGATCTTCTTGATGTTCTTATTAGCAGTTTCTACCGCTCCATTCATTTTTGGGCGATAAGGTGATGAATTATAGAGATCGATTTTGAAACTCTCACATAACTTGTCCATCACTTTGTTATTCAGATTGAGCCCATTGTCTATAATGATCTTGTTTGGAACACCATAGCGACAAATTATCTCTTTCTTGATGAATCGTGCAATGACTTGTCTTGTCACATTGGTGTAGAAAGCAGCTTCGACCCATTTGGTGAAGTAATCAATAGCAACTAGAATGAACCGGTGTCAATTTGATGCCTTAGGCTCGATCATCCCGATTATGTCTATTCCCCGCATAGAGAAAGGCAAAGGAGCCGTTAAGACATTCAAAGGAGTTGGTGGCACATGGATTTTATCCGCATAGATCTGACATTTATGGCACTTCTTGACATATTTGAAACAGTCCGATTCCATAGTCAACCAATAATACCCTGGTCCGAGAATCTTCTTAGCCATTGCATTCCCATTTGCGTGGGTTCCAAAGGATCCTTCATGTATTTCCTTGATAAGCATGTCCTGTTCATGTCCATCCAAACACCGGAGCAACACCATGTCATGATTTCTTTTGTAAAGTACCTCTCCATCTAGGAAAAACTGAGCAGCCAGTCTTCTGAGTGTTTTCTTATCCACACTGGAAGCATTTGCAGGATATTCTTGTTTCTGAAGGAACTGTTTGATATCATAAAACCACGGTTTATCATCCACTTCTGCCTCTACTGCCCCACAATAAGATGGTTCATCAAGGCGATCAATTCTGATGGCTGGTGCTTCATTATACCATTTGACTTTGAACATGGACGCCAAAGTTGCCAAGGCGTCTGCCAGTTGATTTTGATCTCTAGGAATATGATGGAAGGTGATCTCATCAAAGTACACTATCCTTCTCCAGACACAATCTCGATATCGAGTTAATTTGGTATTAAGTGTCCTACATTCCCCTTTGACTTGATTGATGACGAGAGCTGAATCTCCATATACCTCTAAGATCTTGATTCCCAGCTTGATGGCTTCATTAATTCCCAAGATACACGCCTCATATTCCGCCATATTGTTAGTACATGAGAAGCATATCCTGGCGGTAAAAGGTATGTGAAATCCTGTGGGAGAAGTTATGACAGCCCCCACACCATGTCCTTCTGCATTAGAGGCTCCATCGAATATAAGCTTCCACCGCGATCCAGGTTCAGGTCCTTCATAGGAACTTGGGATATCATCATCTCTTACAACCATCACATCCTCATCTGGAAAGTCAAATTGCATAGGCTGATAATCATCCAACGGTTGATGAGCGAGATGATCGGCTAACACACTTCCTTTTATGGCTTCTGGGTAACATACTAGATGTCATATTCAGTAAGTAACATCTGCCACCGAGCCACTCTCCCAGTCACTCCAGGCTTCTAAAATATTTACTTGATAGGGTCCATCCTTGATATTAGCAAAGTAGTATGTCACACCATATATTGTCTTAATCGCCGGGCAGCCCATACAAGAGCACAACAGTTCTTCTCTAAGAGCGAGTATCTGGATTCACAATCTGTAAATTTCTTACTCAAGTAATATATTGCATGCTCCTTTCTCCCTGTTTCATCTTGTTGTCCGAGTACACAACCCATCGAATTGCTAAGCACCGTCAGATACATTATGAGTGGCCTTCCAGGTACAGGTGGTACCAATATGGGTGGCTCTTGTAAATACCCTTTGATTCGATCGAAGGCCTTTTGACAATGTTCATCCCATTCAAGGCTTTGGCCTTTCCTCAATAACTTGAAGATTGGCTCACAAGTAGCAGTAAGATGTGAGATGAACCTAGCAATGTAATTCAGCCTCCCTAAGAACCCTCGTACTTCCTTTTCAGTCCTCGGAGCTGGCATTTCTTGAATGGCTTTTACTTTATCATGATCAACCTCTATGCCTCTTTGAATGACGATGAACCCCAACAATTTCCCAGATCTGACTCCGAAGGTACACTTCGCAGAATTTAACCGTAGCTTAAACTTTCTCAACCGTTCAAACAGCTTTTGCAGATTGACTATGTGCTCTTCCTCAATTTGTGATTTAGCGATCATATCATCCACATAAACCTCTATTTCCTTGTGCATCATGTCATGAAAGAGAGTGACCATTGCCCTTTGGTAAGTTGCCCCTGCGTTCTTTAATCCGAAAGACATCACCTTGTAACAGAAGGTGCCCCAAGGAGTAATAAAGGTAGTCTTTTCCATGTCGGAGGGAGCCATCTTGATCTGATTATATCCGGAAAACCCATCCATAAATAAGAATACCGAAAATTGAGTCGTGTTATCCACCAATACATCAATGTGAGGTAATGGGAAATCGTCTTTAGGACTTGCTCTATTGAGATCTCGATAGTCTACACACATTCTGACCTTCCCATCTTTTTTCGGTACGGGCACGATATTGGCTACCCATTCTGGATACTTTACTACGGCTAAGAACCCTGCGTCGAACTGCTTCTTAACCTCTTCCTTGATCTTGAGAGTCATATCTGGTCTAGTTCGCCTTAGCTTCTGCTTGACCGGAGGACATTCAGGTTTAAGCGGTAGCTTATGTTCAGCAATATCTGTGTCCAAACCGGGCATATCTTGGTAGGACCAAGCAAACACATCCACATATTCACGTAGTAACTTGATCAACCTCTCCTTTACATCCTCGTCCAAAGAAGCTCCCACTTTGACTTCCTTTTTATCCTCGTCAGTCCCCAGATTGATCACATCCACTGGTTCCTGATGAGGTTGTATCACTTTATCCTCTTGCTTTAACATTCTGGCTAGCTCTTCAGGAAGTTCACAATCATTCTCATCACCCTCTTCAGCTTGGTAAATCGGGAACTCGAAGTTGTAAGGGATTATAGCAGTGTCATTTTCAATAGGTTCATTTTTAAATCTGCATGAGGAATATTTTTATGCTTATTATTTTTTGAATTTGAGAAAAATGAAAGTACTTGGAAAGAAAAAAAAAGTGTATTGCCATTTGAAAAAAAAGAATGACTAAGAAAGAAACAAAAAGGATCTTAATTGAAAACAAAATGCAACTTTATTATTAAATAATTAAAAGAAACAAAAGGTGGCCCTACAAAGCATGTCCATTTGCCTTGGGCATAGCAAAGGACTTATTTTTTTTTTTAAGAAAAAGTAAATTACTTTGAAACAGAAATCATCTCGGGAATCTCGATGGCTCTCCAGTTGTTGAGAACTGTATCTGGAGAGCACTGGCATATCCAATCTGGTATCCCCTTGTCTTCCTCTTCAATTGTGGTCACTTGGTCTTCGTCTTTGAACCCAACACTATGGAAAGTTTCTTCAAGTGGAGGAAATATCATTGGACCAGTCTTACACTCTTCATTTTAAGCCGGTTTGTAACCCAGCCCAAACCAATCCCTCTTCTCAGGTACCTCTATCACTTTGCCCCAACCCCTAGTATCCCCATTCTGGATTAAATCCGTGATTCCTCCTGGCTTTCTTTCCTGTCGAACGACTTGTTTACGACTAACCGTTGCAACCTCCCATGCTTGAAAAGGTACTTCAAGTGTTTCCCCATCCACCTCTATATATCTGAAAGATGAGAGGTGACTGATGAATATATCCTCTTCCCCATCCATAATTATCAAGCTATTCCCAGATATGAACTTCAACTTTTGATGGAGTGTTGAAATAACTGCGACTGCAGCATGAATCCAAGGTCGTCCTAAGAGACAAGTATAAGAAGGATTGATGTCCATGACTTGGAAAGTGATCATGAAGGTATGAGATCCTATCACTGGGTATATCCACCTCTCCAAATACCATTCTCTTTGAACCATCGAAAGCCCTAACAACCAAAGAACTGGTTTTCATGAAGGTTCTCACAGATGTTAACTTCATGAGGGTATCCTTAGGCATGATATTTAGAGCAGACCCTGTATCCACTAACACTCTTAAAAGGACAGTGTCTTGACATTTAACTGATATGTGCAAGGCTTTATTATGCTTTTACCTCTCAGGAGGAATTCCTCGCTACTGAAACCTAGACAGGTACTGGTGGAGATATTGGAGACCACTTCGCCAAACTGTATCACTGAGATATCTTTAGTCACATGGGCATCATTTAAGACCCTCGGCAAGGATTCCCTGTGTGCTTCTGAGCTTAATAACAAGGACAGAATAGAGATCTTGGACGGTGTTTGATTTAGTTGGTCCACCACCCTATAATCGCTCCTCTTTATAATCCTTAAAAACTCCTCAGCGTCTTCTGGAGATATGTTCTTTTTGGAAGGTCCTTCTCCTGTGTTGGTGGTCTCTTTCCCTTTTGAGCTTTCAGGAGTATCCTTCTTAGGTAGTTCAGATGAGTATACTCTTCCACTATGGGTCATCCCTCTAATACCAGCTATGTTAGTAACTACTGGTGACGACACTATAGTTTTTCCTCCCACTGACGCCGTGACGTCATATTTCCAAGGTACAGTCTTGGAGCTTTCATAGGGAAATGGCGTTGATACATGGAACGTGATAGGACCTTCTGACGCTGTAGGCACGGGGGCTTTGACTGGTGTAGGAACGGGTATCTGAATTGGTGTTCGTGCAGGCACCATAATTATTATCTGAATAGGAACCTGTGTAGGCCTTGCAACTGGTATTTGGATGGGCGCTTGTGCCTGCCTGGGAACTTGTATTTGAATAGGCACTTGTGTAGGCCTTGGAACTGGTATTTGAATGGGAGTCATGACTCCTCTTTTCTGGTATGGAACCTTAGAAGGTGCCTGCCCCTGGGAGTCTAAGGCAGCTACCTCATTCATATTCCTTAAGTACCCAATCTGTATTATCCCTTGGTCCATTAGTTGTTGGAGAACCTCCTTCATCTTCTGGTAGCTATTGGGATCAATCGCGCAATTATCACAGCCACCGTGCAGCCTTTGAAACTCCTCGTACCCAATTAATGTTTCCCTCGCTTTCGTCATAGGGGTCTTTAGTTGCTCTACCCCTCTAAATATGACATCCTCTCCTAGTCCCTCAACGGAGTTAACAGCTGGTCCAGCGTGCCCTGGGAATGGGTTATCTCCTACATTTGGAGTGTCATAATTGAAGTTAATAACCTTCTGATCCAGCAAATATTGCACCTTAAATTTGAGAGCCACACATTTTTCAGTCGTGTGCCCTGGCGATCCAGCATGGTAATTACATCTAGCATTAGTGTCATACCCTCGAGGAGTAGGCGTAGGAGGGGGCCCTAACGACTTGATTTCTACCAATCCCTTTTGGATTAACATTGGCAGGATTTGAGTATATGTAGTGGGTATAGGGTCAAAGTCCTTCCATGGCCTCCTTTGTTCCCTTCGGGGATGCTTCTGTTGTTGCTAATTTTGAGGTAGTGGGGCCCTTGGCTGTTGGATCTGGAGCATAGGAGACGTTTGGCCAGAGACCGTGGCTGCCACGTAAGGGTTATAAGGCACTTGAGTAAACCTATCAGTGGAAATGGCATTGGCCTCCTTCTTCGAAGGTGTTTCTGGAGTACCTTTTGTCGTTATGTTGATTGGAAGACGGTGTTCCAATCTTTCCACTTTTTAATCCATTCTCGATCCTTTCCCCAATGATAACCAAATCCGTAAATCCTGTTGAGACCGATCCAATCATCTTTTCATAGTACAATCCTTACAGAGTTCCCATGAATGTATCTACTAGCTCGTTTTCCCGCAATGGAGGTTGCACACGAGATGCTAGCTCCCTCCATCTTTGGGCATACTCCTTAAAAGATTCATCCCTTTTCTGAGACATGTTTTGCAATTGCATGCGATTAGGGGCCATGTCTACATTATATTGGTATTGCCTTATAAAGGCACTTCCCAAATCATCCCAGTTCTTGATGTAGGTTCTTTCCAGCTGAATGTACCAGTCCAAGGATGCCCCACTAAGGCTGTCTTGGAAAACATGCATCATCAGCTTTTCATTCTTAGAGTGTGCTCCCATCTTTCGAGAAAACATCCGAATGTGGCTTTTGGGACAACTGACCCCTTTGTACATCTCGAAGGTAGGCGCCTTAAACTTAGGAGGCACGACCACGTCGGGCACCAAGCACATTTCCAAGGCATCAATCCCAAAGATCTTGGATCCTTCCACAACCCTTAACCGTTCCTCACTTATCTTATACTTTTCGTCCTCCTTTCTTCCTTCCACGGCAGCTGGTTTGGTTTCACGAACTACTTGCCTTGAGTCTTCTTCTCCATATTGGAGGTGCCAGTCATTAGAGACCTCACGAGTGACAGGTATCTGTATGGGTCGTGATTCTCCATTGTGCTCGGGTGGAGGAACAAACCCTACAGGAGGTTGAGTGTTAGCCTTCCCTTTACTAGCCTCTAAAGATTCACGTTCCAAGTCAGCCACAAATCCCAAAAGAGGATTATTGTCTTCATACTGGGGCGGAGGGGTAGGGACACTCCTACGGTTACTTGCCTCGGTGTCTCTTGCTATCATATTCTGGATAGCTCGAGTCAGCTGGTCGATTTTGTTCTTCATCTCCTCCACATTTCCCTTGACAATATCCACGTCTCCCTTTAGATCAGCGTGATTCTGTTCCATTTGTTCCATAGCTTTCCTCTGGTAAGCACGGGTGTTAGGTCGAGAAGTCAGATTGTTGCGAAGATTCTGAGAAACAAAATGATTTCCGTTTAATGCCCTTTCTTTTATATGTTATGCATGAATGAATGTATGAGTATGCAAAATGTTTTTTTTCAGGAATCTTAAATTTTCAACCAATTAAGAGTTAAACCAAAGATAATGGAAATTCAAACATTTTTATTAATGAAAGAGAGTACTTAGGGTCGAAGCCCTATTTATTACATAAGCAAAACCAAATTGGGGATAACCCTTAAAATATTCATAACAAAATCCCAAAAGTAAGAAACCAAACATAAAAAGCCTAAATCCTTCTCCTAATTCTGGCTCTGAAGTCTTCCACCATCTCACGACAAAGTGTAAGGAAATCGGAAATCTCCTTCGCTGGCTTGAAAATAATGGCTATTTCCTCAGCTTCCCTTAATTTCCGAGGGATCTCATGTATAAGGTCATTGGTCAGAAAGACCAACTTATCATATCTGTCTTCAAAGTATGCCTTTTCCCTTTGTAGATTATCCATGATTGCCAAGTCTTCTGCAACGGTGTGCTCCAATTGGCTATTGTGGACTTCAGCATAGTGGCCCCACTCTCTAAGCTCTTCATAGGATGCTTCCAATTCCTCATAGGCTCTCTTAAGTGCCTGGTTTTCCTCTTGAGCTTGTAACCACCCTTCAGGCCGTTGGGCAAGAAGTTCTTCAGCCGTTCTCAACCGCACGATTGCATCCAATACTTGCCTTTTACTCCTGAGGAGAGTATCTGCCAAACTTTGAACCTCAGATTCTAAGTCAAAGATTCGCCTATCATACCCTTCTCTGACCTCCCTTTGTGTTGAGGACATCCATAAGTTTCTCCATTCGTCCCTTTGCCTCTAAGCCCTATCTAGGTCCGCTTGTTGAGTTTGAAGGCGTGAGCTCAAAGCTTGAAGATCAGCATGGGCATGCTCCTTCTTTTCCTCCTCCATTCGAGTTAAGCCTTCATTGACCTTCGATTGTTCCATGGCTTCCTTAAGGCTCAACCTCAGCTGGCTACTTTCTCCAGTAACTTGGTAGAATTTAGTCTCCCATTCACCTTTCTCTTTTGTCAATCTGGCAATGGTCTCCTTAAGCTTTTCACTTTCTTCCATGGAGATTGCGGTAGGTGGAGGAACCATGGGATCAACGGGACGATCTAAAGTAAAGTGAAGCTTCATCTTCCTTATCCTTTCCTCCATCCATTGTGAATATGGGACCCTTGATTCCTCTCTCGGCCTTTTCGGAATGTTCTTCCCTTTTATACTTTGCTTCCATGCTTCAGAAATCCTTAGGACATCAGGATGATCTCCTTTCACACCTTGTAGGACGAAGCCTTTTAGCAACTTGTCTTCTGGCTTGTAGGACAAAGGGTGTCCTAGCTGCCTCATCGCCAAAATAGGATTATAGCTTATGCACCCTATTGAGCCAATCAAAGGTACATTAGGAAAGTTCCATCAACTCAAGATCACGTCATCCCTTTGGATTATTTGAGGAAACCATAGGATGTCCTTACCAACACGGGATACCAGATATTGGGACCACTCATAGGCCTTCATTTGTCTCATGTCCCTTATGTCCTTCACTAGATGGGAACACAACCACTTGTACAATAATTGAGGACAACACAGCATAGTCCCTCCTTTCTTCTCAACTTTACAATGGAGAGTGAAGTATATATCTGCCAAGAGAGCTGTTGAAGGGTCCTCCTCTTCAAGGGTGACATCCAGAAATAGATTGACAGTAATGATATTTATGAAGTTCGGAATACTTGGAAATAGGACCAACCCAAAGATAAGTAATATCATGACGGTGTCTAGGGCTACCCAATTTTTGCAAGCCGCGAAGTGGCTGGCTTTACTCTCTAAGAACCATTTAGGAAACCCTTCGAAGCCATCTTTAGTTTTCCAATGAGCTTGTAGGTCCTCTTCACGAATATACAAACAGCTTGCCATCTCTTTCAATGAAGGTCTATACCCCAATGTTTTGAATGGACCTTTATTGTTTTTGGGGAAATCAAGTATCCTTCGAACCTCTTCTAAAGTAGGTGCCATTTGGAAGTCCTTGAATTGGAAGTACCTTAACTTGGGATCATAAAATTGGGCCAAGGCAGTTAGACCCTCCTCTTGCATAGGGAATAAAACCAAGTCCAATATATCTCCATACCTACGAAATATAGGCTTCCTTCTTTCCTTCGGTAATTCAGCAGCATAAGTCTTTAGGCTTTTTATATCTGATATCCTTAGTCTAATGGGGAGAGTTCTCCTTTTCCAACTTCCATTGTCCTTTGATTTAATCCTTTTTTTTTTTGTAAAATTTTAAGATTCCTGTGAATGCAAAAAAGAAAAATTTAAGAGGATGATGAATGCACATGATGTCTTGATTAGGGTAAAAGTAAAGTGTAAGCATGCCCCTAGTAAGGTGGGCTTCCCTAGAACAGGCTGGGTCTAAGTTAAGACTACCCAATCCCCTCACAGGTAGGTTACCTAAATTTGGCCAGCATAACGACCCCAAAATGTTTAGACTATACCCTTGTTTTACCATGAGAAGGAGCAAGTCTTCCTACGGTAATCCTTCGGGATAAGTCTAATTTGGGATAGGACCCTAGTAATAACCCTTGAGGGTTGAATACATAAGGTCCATGATTGGTGTGGGGTAGGTTAAGGTTCTCAGAGTCACGGACCACATCCAAATCATTCCACTACGATAGGGGCTAGCCCTTTCGTGAGGACGACTTTGTTAGGATCTACTCTGAGTGTGGCATCAATGCATTTTAGGGGACGTTGCGTCCCCCGCAAAAACATTTCCGTTCCACTTTAGGTTCTAGGGTTATCCTCCAAGCTTTGGGTTTTAGCTTCACTCCTTTTTTTTATGTCCCAATCCCTTGCATGATAATACAAAAAACAAAATGTTAAATAAATAAATATATGAAATAAAAATAAATAAATAACAATAAAAAAATAAAAAAACCAAAATAACATCCAAGATAAACAAATCCCTAAATCCTAAGGCTAGGAAGGACTCTCTCTAGGAAGGAATCCCCAGCAGAGTCGCCAGCTGTATCGGCCGACAAAAATATTCGAGTCGCCACCATATTTTTTAAAGGAAAATAATGATAAACCTAAATATCCTATCCTAAGGTAGAGATTCCTACGGTTCGGGAGTCGGTTAAGTGAAGGGAAGGTGTTAGGCACCCCTCACTTCCATTGTACTCAATGGGATCCACCTTTGCATTTAGGGTATGTTTGTTTGTCTAAAATATGAGAAAATCTAAGTTTTTTATTAATTATACTCGCTAGGGTTGGTTTGCAACCCTATGCCTACGTACCCTCAAAATGAAGGATCAGAGTAACCGTAGTTCACCTCCCCTATTCCTACCCCCTAATCCTATTCCTAAATCCCAAAACCTATCCCTAAATCCCATCCACTATTTATACTCTTGGATAAAGAGTTCTATCCCTTAAATCTAGTGTTTATACTCCTAGATGAGGAGTTATATCCCTTAAATCCCTTATCCATTATTTATACTCTCGAAGGAAGAGTTTTATCCCAAAATCCCTTATCCCATCCTTTATTTAGGCTCTCGGACCAAGAGCTTTATCCCTTTATGTAAATTCCTTAAAAAACCTTAAACATCCTTTTAAAAACCAATTTCTAATTTTTCACAAAAAAAAGAAATTAAATCAAAAGTTAAATAATTAATATGACATAAAACAAAATTAAACCAAAATAAAGTCCACATTCTAAATAATTGCTAAAAAATATTTATATTCCAAAATGTTTTATTTTTTTTATCCCAATCCCATATTTACCCTTTTTAAAAAAAAAAAATTTTACAACTTAAATCCTTTATAAAATTTTATTTACATAAGTTATAAACAAAAAAAACTTAATTACCACCACATGAAAATTAAGAATTTAAATTAAACAATAAAAGAACAAAAAATCTAAATTAACAAATTAAATAAAAAATATTTTTTTTATTTCACAACTTAAATCAAGGAATTGATTCAATTGTGATTAAAAAAAAGAATAAAAATAAGTCTCACAAAATAAAAATCCAAAAATAAAAATATAAAAAAACAAAATCCCAAAAAAATAATTCCTAAACCCTACATTTAACCAAAATCCTAAATCTCCTAATTAACCCTAAAATATAATTAATAATTAAATTAAATTATGTTAAATAATTCAATTAATTAAATTAAGTTAATCTAGGGGGTGTATAACCTTTAAAAAAAACAATAGGGCCGTCTAGGTGGGGTGCCAAAAGCATTGGGCGTGAAAGCCCAATGGCCAAAAAAGTCCCAACGTCTGAAAAAAAAAAAACAACAGAAGTAATCCACGTTCGAATCCTTTTGATCCCCATGATTTTGATTTATTTATTTATTTTTAAGAAAAAAACATGACTGAAATTGTTAGACAATTACTATGTCTTTCTTATTCAACAAAAAACAATTCTTTATAATAATAGTTATCGATCTAATTATTTAAAACTTAACGCAAACACATTCCACATTAAATCAAATAAATATATCAAATAAGAATCGATATGTAAAATGCATATAAAAGTAAGGGAGTAAATAAAACCGACCTACGGGATAGAGGTCTATCCCGGTAAACAAAATGTTTCACTTTTGAGCTCTTTCTCCCTTTTTATGCGACCAATTCCTATTCCTTGACTCCTATTATTTTCTTCTATTTTTGATCCAATCTTCTCCTTGTGCCCTTGACAGAAAAGATGACGGATGGGTTTTTCAGAGCTTTTTGTATTGTTGTTCTTCAGTATGGAGAACAACAACTTTTGAATAGTGAATATGTAAATTTTGGGTCGTCCCAATAGGAGAGACAAAGGCTCTATTTATAGGAAAAATTTAGGTTAAAACAATAAATGTGATTATCTATTTTTAGACCGATTTGATTTAACCTGATTTTTCCTATTTCTTAAAGCCCAAGCCAATGAATCTGGATAGATTCATGGCTTGGTTAATTTAAATAAAAAAAAATAAAAATAAAAATTCTAATAATGAAAAATAGAAAAAAGATTTGATTTTACTTTAACTTATATGATTTTTTGTGATTTTTTCATAAAAACATGATTTTAATGAAAAAATCAATTTTTTAAAATAATTATTAAATGAAATACGAAAATTGATATTAAAATAATAAAAAAACTATTTTTATAATTTTTCATGATTTAAAAAGAAAAGGAAAAAAGTTAGTAATAAAGGAAAAACAAATAAAACATTAAAAGTGAGGAAGGTGGGATTCGAACTCACAACCTCTCACACTTATAGCCCTTATACCCCTCATTCTACCAATTGTGTCATTTTACTTATTCAAAATAAAATGGCACCATAAATCATATAAGACGGGTCAAAATTTAGGGTACTACAACTACCATTGGGACAAGACTTGACTCCACTGGGGAGAAGACTACTAACTGACGATTCACAGGACAATCCATGATGAACTCAAATATAATGATGGAACAATACATGTAGAGATAATAAACCTCCCCTAATACCGGGTCTTGGACTGCGGACTGGTCTCAGTTTCTTCTTTGATCAAACTCCATTAGCTTGAAAAGGGTAAACAAACCTCCCCTCGTACCGAGTCTTGGACCGCAGTCTGGTCTCAGTTTCTTCTTTGATCAAGCTCCATTAGCTTGAAAAGGGTAAACAAACATCCCTTCTTATCAGGTCTTGGACCGCGGACTGGTCTTAGTTTCTTCTTTGATCAAGCTCCATTAGCTTGAAAAGGGTAAACAAACCTCCCCTCGTACCGGGTCTTAAACTACGGACTGGTTTCAGTTTCTTCTTTGATCAAGCTCCATTAGCTTGAAAAAGGTAAACAAACATCCCCTAGTACCGGGTCTTGGACCGCGGACTGGTTTTAGTTTCTTCTTTGATCAAACTTCATTAGCTTGAAAAGGGTAAACAAACCTCCCCTCGTACCGGGTCTTGGACCGCAGACTGGTCTCAGTTTCTTCTTTGATCAAGCTCCATTAGCTTGAAAAGGGTAAACAAACCTCCCGTCGTACCGGGTCTTGGACCGCAGACTGGTCTCAGTTTCTTCTTTGATCAAGCTCCATTATTTTGAATAGGGTAAACAAACCTCCCCTTGTACCGGGTCTTGGACCGCAGACTGGTCTTAATTTCTT
The DNA here is from genome assembly GCA_022829125.1 of Lathyrus tuberosus. NCBI lineage: Eukaryota > Viridiplantae > Streptophyta > Magnoliopsida > Fabales > Fabaceae > Lathyrus > Lathyrus tuberosus. Next base: position 9,617,240 of record JALAZF010000103.1, read on the forward strand.
CTTTGATCAAGCTCCATTAGCTTGAAAAGGGTAAACAAACCTCCCCTCATACCGAGTCTTGGACCGCGGACTGGTCTTAGTTTCTTCCTAGAATGATGAATATTTATGGGAGAGTATCTTTCACAGGGAATTGGAACTTCATTAGAGATCTACGACTTCAACGGGAATCCATAACTTACTGGAGATTTGGAAGCTTCACCGGGGATCTTCAAAAGAGATGCAGGCCGGCTGACTTGTAAAATATGTCTTCTCAAATAAAGAGAAAGATCATCTGAATCTTCACCAAACTTCTCGGAGAGATTCCATTTGATAGAAGCCAATTGAGTAGTGGACTCGCGGGGAGAGCATCACTGAGGAGTATTATTGCAGTTTTGAAGATTGCATTTAAGCAAATGAAGTCCTTGTAATAGGAATTCTCAAATGAAGAGAAATACTTGTAATGCCTTCAACAAACTTCTCTGACGGATTTCTAGAGAGATGCCATTTGATGGAGAACAAGTTGATAGTCTTGATAATTTATGGGGATAGACAAACCGTCTTGAAAAGAGACTGCCATTTGCCATCCAAACTGAAAACTTGAGACCAAAACAAACTGCTCAAATAAAGAGCTGCCATTTGTTGTCAGGGCGTAAATTGTTAGAGAAAGATTTTTGTCTTCAAGGGTGATCTTCGAGTAGATTCTTCCCAGGGGAGACAAAGTGCGGAATAAGTGCATGCTCAATCTAGGTTCAACAGCCTAGAGAGACTCAAAATTGTGATTGTCAAGGACCAAAGTTCAATTCAGGAAATAGCTAAAAAGAAACGGTCAAACAAGACTCTATCCCATGAGAAATGAACTTAACTGGGGGTTTATCTTTATCCAAAAATGGAAAAGAAAACTAAAGTAACCATCTTCCACAAGGATCAAACTCAGTGGGGAATTAGAAAGGTTACACTTTTTCTGCTTAGGGCTGACGACTCTACTTGGAGGGAGAAGACAAACCCAGTCACCTGGAGATAAACTCAACCAAAGTGAACAAATAAAAAGGCATTAGAGAAATGTACAATGCACATATGCCATGAATCTATGTGAATGTATGTCATGTTATGCTTATGCTGACAAAACAAACAAGAAGAAGCAAACTGGAGATGAAATAAACATCTCGACAAGGATACTCGGCCAATCTTCATGAGATAGAAACATCACTGGGGATGAATGGGAAGCCACATAAGGGATCCACAGTTATGCATCAAAGCTTCCAAATTCTCTGGGGAAAATAGAGCACTCCACTTGGGGACGAACATCATGACTTCATTGAGGGGATTGTCAAGATGAATTTTGCTACTCTATTGGAGATGAGAAAGATCCATTGGGGAAGGATCAAACTCATATTGGAGAGACTTCATGGGGGAATCAATATCCATGACGAACTGAAGTGGTCCGAAAGAGAGTTGGAGATACTGTAGTTGATGTCTCACAGGGGATAAAATAAATTTTGGGGAAGCTCGAATCAATGTTGCAACTGTCAGAGTTAAGACTCCATGGGGATGAAATAAACATCCACCTCCCTGGGGAAGACTGAAGTTATAAGAAATACGCTAAGGAGTGAGATAACATTCACTTCACTAGGAAGGTTGGAGCCAAAGAGGTTCAATGAGGAATTATTAGGTCACCAACTGGAGAAATCTTGCATCAAACCTGTCATAGCTGCTTGAAGCGAAGATATGCAAAGGAATTATCATGACAACCTGAAGTGACTTACTGGGGATCCACTACGCCGTCTAACACAGAGTCCCTCGGGGATATGGGTGAAGTGAGTCATAAAACAACATAGCTCTGCATTTCGAGGTCTGTCAACCTAGGTAGGACTATCAACATCCTTTTTGCGTCCATAAATCAAAGTGAAAAACACACGCGTTTAAAAAAGTTTAAATTGTTTTGAAAACTGCTATAAAAAATAAAAAAACATTTTACAGAAATAAGAATAACATAGAGATTGCCAATAAATGGAAAAGGCTCAATTTTATTAATGGAATGGTAGTTGCCAAATGGCGCGACTCCATGGATCATTACAAAGTTGGAAAAATGGTAAATAATGGAAAATGTTACATCAAAACAATGTCCATTATCCTCCTAAGCTACCCTCTCAGGTTTTCAACTTAGCGAGTTATTCTTTTCATTTTTAGGCATAGTACTTTTTGACTGCATCAACATTCACGGGACGAGTGGTTTCCTCTCCATCCATAGTTGCTAACATCAAAGCGCCTCCTGAGAAAACCCTCTTAACAACATACGGACCGTCATAATTAGGAGTCCACTTTGTAGCGAGCAATTTTTGGACGTGGTTCTTAAGCACTGTCGCTTTGGGGTACTACAGGTCGATTCATTTTTTATCCTATTGAAGCTGGTGAAGGAAGGGAAATAGATGTCTCCAATTAACCCTGCTTGCATACTGAGTTTAAAAAGTCAAAACTATTGGTTTACAGATGTTGTTTAGATTGTGGGCCTCTCTCTGCTTATTTTGTTAAAAACACAATGTGACGGGATTATGCTATTTGGTAGGATGTTAGGACTGATGCTTTTCGATTGATGTGTGAAGGGATGGGATTTTGGGTTTTTGATTAGTATGCTCGCTAAGATTTTTCAATCTTATGCCTACGTATTCCCGTTTAACGAAACAGGGAAATCAGAGCAATCGTAGTTCCTCCTATTCTATGGGAGGAAAAAGGTTGTTTTGGTGTCTTGTTCAAAGCCCAAGACTTGAAGCTAAAAGTGGTTTGTATCTTGTTCAAAGCCCAAGATGTGAAGCTGAAGGGTCTATTTGTATCTTGTTCGAAGCCCAAGATGTGAAGCTAAAAGGGTTTTGACTTTAGAGAGAATTTGTCATCTCTAAAGGGGGTATTTGGTGTTTGTATACTGTGGCGAGGCACAACTTTGATGCTAAAAGGTTGATTGACTCAACTGGAGTTTTCTTATACAAAGCCTAAGAGGAGGCTATTGACCCAACAAGAGGGTGTTTTTATATGTGTCTTGTATGAAGCCCAACATGGAGGCTAAAGGTATTTGTGACCCAACAAGAGGATCTTTTATACTCAACAAGAGAGTTTTTTGTATCTCGTACGAAGCCCAAGATGGAGGCTAAAGGGGATTTGACTCAACAAGAGAGTCTTTTATACTCAACAAGAGAGTGGTTTTGTATCTCGTACGAAGCCCGAGATGGAGGCTAAAAGGTTTATGACCCAACAAGAGGGTCTTTTATTCTCAACAAGAGAGTGATTTGTATCTCGTACGAAGCCCGAGATGGAGGCTGAAAGGTTTATGACCCAACATGAGGGTCTTTTATACTCAACAAGAGAGTCATTTGTATCTCGTACGAAGCCCGAGATGGAGGCTGAAAGGTTAGCTCCGGTGGGGAGAATCATTTGTACAAAGCCCAAGAGGAGGCTATATGTGCTAGTGACTGTTTCAGTTGAGTGACAGGTCTAGTATGTTGGATAAAAGAGAAAATCAGTTCTTATAAAGAGACTGATTAAAGGTGAGGTTATACCTAGGTAATGATCAGAAGATCGGAGTTATTTCTTGTTCTTTAAGGAAATGGTAAATCCAAAGGGTATCGAGACTGTCCAAGTCTACAGGTGATTTGAGAAATCGATTCTCAGATAAGTGAATGATCTTTGTATGATGCCCAAGAGAAGGCTGGTATGTTAAGGGATGAAGGTCAACCCATTAACAGGTCTGACACTTGACTCAGAAAGACAACTCTAGCAGAGTGATGACTAGGTTCTGTTCCTATACCTGTAGAGGTCTCTGGGTGCTTGTACTAAGCCCAAGAGAAGGCATGAGAGCTTTTAAGAAGCCGAAGGTTCCTTGTACAACACCCAAGAGGAGGCGGGGATGCTTTTAAGAAGCCTGTGGGTTCCCAAACCCCGAGAAGTTCAAGACAAGCCATTCACAGAGAATAGATCAAGCCAGGAAATTCCGAGAATTTGGAAGAAACTCAAGAGATGCCATTCACGGAGAAAAGATCATCTCTGGTGAGTTAGAGTTTCTTTGACAATGTCTAAGGGTGACAGTCTGAGAAAGGGTTCACCGAGAATGCTGCCTTTCACGTCTCCATATTGTTTAACTCCAAGAGGAGGCAAGACTGTGTTTGGTAATCCTATGGGGATCTAGTTTTGTTTGTATTTAAGAGTGACCAACAGGGCTTTAACTAGTGCTAGACGTAGTTGCCGGGGAAAACTCTAAATAACTATACTAGTATTACACAGTTGATATTTGACAAGTATATAAAAATTTGTGAAAGAAGACTTACAGTGAGCAGCCCCATAATACAGTTATATATATGAAAGCGGATAAAGAAAGCGGGTAAAAACTTACTCGGTTGTAGAGCTTCCATGCTGTTTTGTTAGTTGTTCAACAAAGAAAACTTTGATAACAATATTATATTCAAAATCAAAGGAGAAAGTGCTTTGAAAAGATTGTTGGGGCTTACAGCTCAAGGAGAGGCCCAAGGTTTTATCAGTGATTGCACTGTTGTTTGAATTTATACCGAGGGACTTATACAAGTGACTGAGGCTCAAAAAAGGTTTTTTGTACAAAGGGATGGGTCTTACACTCTTTCCAGAGGCCCAAAGGTTTATTTTTGTACAAGTGGTGGGGCTTACAGCTCAAGGAGAGGCCCAAGAAGGTTTTATTTTAAACTGGCGACGATTGCGCCGAACTTTTTGATGGTATCGGGACTTATACAATACACTGAAGCCCAAATTATTTTGGTTTTCAAAAAGGGTTGGGTCTTACACTCTATTAGAGGCCCAAAGGGTTTAAAGGTGGGTCTTATAACTCAAGGAGAAGCCCAAAGATTTTTGTTTTGAAATGGCGATCGCGCCGAGATTTTTGAAAACGCAGTGTGTCTTATATAATGACTGAGGCCCAAAAGGGCTTTGGTTAAAAGGGGATTGGGTCTTACACTCTATTAGAGGCCCAAAGTGTATTTTAAAGAAAAGAAATGGGTCTTATAGCTCAAGGAGAGGCCCAAGGATTTTTGTTTGAAAACGGCGATCGCGCCGAGGTTTCTTTAACGTATTGGGACTTATAGAATTTCTGAGGCCCAAAATTATTTTTATTTACAAGGGATGGGTCTTACACTCTATTAGAGGCCCAAAGGTTAAGAAAAAGAATAGGGACTTATAGCTCGAGGAGAGGCCCACATGATTCTATTAAAAAGGCGACGATCGCACCGTTGTTTTTGAAAATACAGTGGGACTTATACAATGACTGAGGCCCAAAAATATTTTAGGTACAAAGGGGGATTGGGTCTTACACTCTATTAGAGGCCCCATGATTTTGAATGGGTCTTATAACTCGAGGAGAGGCCCAAGGTTTTTTAAACGGGCGATGATCGCGCCGACCTTTTGAAATACAGCGGGACTTGTACAACATTTGAGGCCCAAAGTTGTTTGTATTTACAAAGGATTGGGTCTTACACTCTATTAGAGGCCCAAAGAATTTAAAAAGGTTTGATGAAGGTTGAATTAATCAAAACCCTAATTTGTTTTCAAAATGTATTTTAATTGAATACAAAAATTCAATTAAAATGACCAAAATTGTTTAACATGTGGAAAACAAATTGTGATCTTGGATTAATGTTTCAAAAATCATGTTTTGATCCACAAAATGATTAGAAATCATTAAAATTTGTAAAATCAAGAAGGAAAAAATATTTTAAATGTCAAAAATAATTAAAATATTAATTCTTTGCAAAAATATCAATTATATGAAATAAATAATATTTTTGGGTTTTTTTGGTAAAATAAAATATTTTAACATTTTTGTGAATTATTAAAAAAAGAATCAACTCAAAATCATTAAAACTCAGAGAGAAATTAATTTTTGAATCAATTAAGTAAAATCACAAAATTCAAATATTCAAATTTTTGAAAAAGGGCGCCAAGAACATGGCAAGAACACGCGCCCTTCCTCTGTTTCTGCAGATTTACGTTTTCTATCCAATCTCACTGAATACTTGATTATATCATGCAATCTACATATCAATCTACTCGTTTCAACCTCACGATCATGTTTATGGTCTTTAATTTCATTTATTTTAAACATGGAATAAGAAATCAAAGAGAAACCTTAAGAACCCTAAATTCTGCATGAAGGTTCAGAAATTCCATACACGATTTAAACAAAGCAATTGATTGAGGGAAAACACTCTATGCATGATTATGAACATATGGCCAAATTATTGTGCAGCAAAATTTTCATGGATCATAGAGTTAGAAGAGCTCATGCTTACCTCTTGCAGCTGGTGATCGTGTTTTGTGTTAGAGGTGTTACAACTAGGTTCCAATGATGTGGATAGCTTCCCTAGGTGCCATGGAGTGTGTCTGGATGCTTGGACTGGATTGAAATGATCTGGAACTTGAGATGGTACCCCAACTGCAAATCTGTCAAAGGCTTAAGCAGTTGGCTGGTGATTTTGTGATTTTGGTGTTCCAGATGTTATGTGAGTGTTTGGATCACTTCTATGTGATGTTTATGAGGTGTGTGTGTGATTGGTTTGATTGGAATTGCTCTCAAACTCAAAACCCGATAGTGACTTACCTTAGAAGGCAAAATTGGAAGTGAGAAGGAGATTTTGAGGAAAACATCTGTTTGATGGCTTTGGTGTACTCAAACTGATCACAAATAAGCTCTACTTATAGTAGAAAAAGTTTGTTTTGCATGGAATAGTGAATGGCAATTGCTGCATAGGTTTGGCCAATGTTGAGCAATGAGAATCCAAGTCTCCTCTAGCCATTGACTAGAGGTTAGGGCACAGGCTGCTGGTTCCCTTGGTCTTGGATAAGTCTTGACTGAATTCAGTTGGGAATGGCTCAGTCCATGCCACCTTGGTGCATCCATTAAATGCTCCAATCCAAAATTGGAGTCTTGTCCCTCTTTTAGGGATTTCTAGGTTTGACATGCTACTTTTGGTTCCAAAGACTTGGTAGGCTTGGGATCAGAGTTGGTTCCTCCTTGGTCCCCTCTTGAGGTGTTCAGATGGATAAAGTTGCTTGCTCTTTGCAAAATTTGGGCAAATCGAGCAAAATGCACAAATCTGCCTTGCCTTGACAGTTTTCAGCAAGGCATATTGCCATTGTCATATCTCATGGCTCAAGTGGAATTTGATGGAGTTCTTGGCCATTTTGGAAAGCCCTCATATGATACAACAACTGTTTGATCATAGCTAGTTTTGATACTTTTTGGATCCAAGTGAAAAATGCCCCTACATTTGGAAAAAAGTGATGGCAGATTCTGACTTAGTGAAAATTTCACAAAGTGTTGGAAAAAGTGGCATTTCATGTTTTCAGCCATTTTGATCATTCCATAACTCAAAATCCATGATGAATTAGAATGAGGTGTAGTTGAAGCTTTTGTAGAGGGCCATGAGGGCTACAAATTCAGCTTTGAATGGGGGGAAAATGGCCCTGTGGTTTAGGAGTTATGATCCTCCAAAGTTGGTACCCTTGCCACTTAGTTCCATAACTTAGAAAAATTTCTAAGTTTTTATGGTTACCCCTTTTACAAGTTATCCCACTTTTCTTATTTTTCTTGATGAATATTGATTCAAATCACACATTAACATCATTTTAGGGTCAAAGAACCATAATTGTGAAAAATCTCAAAAAGTCAAAGTTGACTTTTGTGCACAGTTGACTTTTTGTCAGATGAATTCCAAACCGTGCGATCCTTTATGAAATCAAGTCCTTGACCTAAATCAAACTTGATGGATCGATTTCATAGGTGTTATAGGGTGTAATGAATCATGTCCCAAGGTTTGGGACCATGTCTTGGTCAAAAGTCAAAGGCTCGGTTGACTTTTTCCCGCGAAACCCTAACTGTGGTTCTGATGAACTTGAAACTTGTTGCTCAAGCTTCTTGGATCAATCCATTGTTGTAAATGGATCAATGTAGTGTATTAGGGACCCTCAAATCATGCCTTGAGGTCTTGGCTCATGTTTTGTCCCAAAAGTCAACTTAGGGGTGAATTAGGTCAAGAAACCCTAATTCCTGATTTTTGATGAATGCATCCCTTGAGGACAAGTTGACTTGATGATTGGGTCCATGAGGTTCCATGGAGTATTTTAGAGTATGCTTTGAAGCATTGGCTCATGCCCTGGTCGACCAAAACCCTAATTTGGTGACACTGACGATCTTGAGGCTTGGTCCACTTGGAATGTTGCAACCATGTGCTTAATCCTTGATGTGGGAGTCCTCTTGATCCATTGTGGATGTTTGAGAGGTTTAGACAAGTTGAATATCATGTCATTTCTTGATTGATCCTTTGTCTAAGAGCTCTGAGAGGGCTTGAAACCCTAAGTTTGATTGTAGTGGATGCTCACCCATCTTTCGGGAAACTGATGAGGCATAATGATTCATCCATATTGTGATGATGATTTGCACAATGATGGGAATCTTAGTGGCCAAAATTTGGGGTATGACAGATGCCCCTATTTAATCTTCTTGGACCCGAAGGTGTGAATGGCGAAGGTGTTCGGGCATTCGGGGTGCAAGAGGATTAAATATCGGAATACCCAAAATTTTGAGGTCGTTATGAACGGTAGCTTACGCATTCATCTTCTTTTGCTAAGCAATGATACTTAGAAAAGGTAAACTTCCCCTCGATCCTGGTTTCCTACTAAGGAACTAGTCTCGGTTTCTGAAATAAACTTCCCCTCGATCTTGGTTTCCTACCAAGGAACTGGTCTAAGTTTCTGATGTAAACTTCCCCTCGATCCTGGTTTCCTACCAAGGAACTGGTCTTAGTTTCTTTTGTCAATAAACTTCCTTGACAAGGGACGTTGTTCGTAGCAGTTTTCCTCAAACTTCTCGCCGAATTTTCCTGGGGAGATGCCATTTGATGGAAAAGGTTTTGACGTCAGAGTTGCTGGGGAACCCAGTCATCTGAGTTGTAGAGGTGTACAAACTTCTTTGTTGGAGATGCCATTTGTCAACTCTACTAGGGTAAACGAGTCTCTTGAGATACTGCTTCCGCTTGGGGATATTATATCATACTTTTCTCGGAGATCTTCTCGGAGAAATGCCATATGATGTGATCCAATTTTGAGGTGCAGATGACTTTGTTAAATTTGACTTTCTGGAGAGAAAAACCAATGTGCTGCTGAGAGTCTTCGGTTGAGAGGCTTTCTCTGGGATTTTCCTTAATTCGGGAAAGCGAAGACATCATCTTCAATGGCGAAGAGTGACGTTGGCTGAGGGTTATCTGGTTTTTCAGAGGTTCAAGTTATCAAAGTGGTCAAGGGTCAATTCTAATCCAAAAATAAACTGGAGTAGAGAGATAGTTCAGACGCAACACTTCCTGACGAGGAAAGATTTGACAACTCGATTGAGAGGACGTTTATCACTAGGGGATAACACCGACTCGAGTGATAATGATGCAGTATGAATATGAATATGAATCAATAATGCATGATGTATGTATGTTTATGCTGACAAAAATGACGCGGCATACAGACTAAAAGATGAACACGACTAGATACTCGGCCATGGCGGGAGATGAAAAGTATCACTGGTTCACGAGAGCAATTCTGCCTTACTTAGGAGAGATAGTCCCTGTGGGGAACAACCGTTGGTCGGGTTTAGGAGGTAAAAACTCTGCCAGGGATGTCAGATGGAGTATTCACATCTGACATAGCTGATCTTTCATTCAGGCGCACTGGTTTAGAATTAGTACTTTGATTCTGCACTTTGAAGCTCGATTACTTCTGGAGAAGCGACCGATGTTCTTTCGATGTTCAACAGTCAAAAGAAATTGCCATCTTTATTTTAAAGCAGAAAAGTTTGACAAGTAAATTCGTTTTTGTTTTATTTAAAGAATCGTTGATCATGTTAAAATGCGTCGTTCTGTAAATCTAAAACAAATAAGAATTATAAACAAAAGCACGAGGGCTCAAATTTTATTAATAGGATGGAAATCAGCCAAACGCGTGATTCCATGGAGTATTTACAAAGTTAGAAAATGGTAATTTACAGGGAAAAGGGCTACGCTGAAACATAACGACCGTTATCCTTCTACCAATTTTGAATTTCGGGCATCCTGAGCTTCCGTCGAAGATGACCTTGATTGGAGTTTTCCTGATGGATGGCCTGACTTCCGCTGAGTGACTTGCCTCTGTTGGACACAGTTACTTGCCATTATCCCTAACTTTTTCCTGGATTGTACTTTGGGATTTCGAATCCATCGGGATGATTTTTTATCATGTCTCTAATTTTTGCCTGGACCGCCCTTTCGGGTTTTCAATCCACCGAGACGTTTTTTTTAGTTTAGGCGAAGTATTTCTTGACTACATCAACATTTGTGAGGTAGGAAAATTCCTCTCCGTCCATGGTTGCGAGTCTCAAGGCGCCGCCTGAGAAAGCTTTCTTGACCACATAGGGGCCGTCATAATTCAGAGTCCATTTGCCCCTATAATCAGTGAGAAATGATTGTATCTTTTTTAGCACAAGGTCTCCTTTCCTAAAGACGCGAGGTCGGACCTTTTTGTCAAACGCCCTCTTCATTCTTTGCTGATATAGCTGACCGTGGCATAGCGTCGTTATTCGCTTTTCTTCGATCAGATTGAATTCGTCGTGTCGATTTTGACACCATTCAGCTTCTGTAAGCTTAGCTTCCATCAATACTCGGATTGATGGGATCTCTACTTCTATGGGGAGCACTGCCTCCATGCCATAAACTAGAGAGAAAGGGGTTGCCCCTGTTGAAGTGCGGACAAATGTACGATACTCGTGAAGAGCAAAGGGTAGCATCTCGTGCCAATATTTGTAGGTTACAACCATCTTTTGAACAATTTTCTTGATGTTCTTGTTATCCGTTTCTACCGCTCCGTTCATCTTGAGTCGGTAGGGAGATGAGTTATAGTGTTCGATCTTGAACTCAGCACACAACTCTTTTATCATCTTATTTTTCAAGTTGGATCCATTATCAGTAATGATCTGACTTGGAACACCATAACGGCAGATGAGATTATTTTTTATAAATCGGACCACCACTTGTCGGGTTACATTGGCGTATGACACTGCTTCGACCCATTTGGTAAAGTAACCAATGGCTACCAGAATGAATCGATGTCTGTTGGAAGCCTTAGGTTCGATCATGCCAATCATGTCGATTCCCCATATGGAAAAAGGCCACGGGAAAGAAAGAGCTTTGAGATGTGTAGGCGGTACATGGATTTTGTCGGAGTATATCTGAAACTTATGACACTTCCTCATGTACTTGTAGCAGTCGGATTCCATGGTCAACCAATAGTACCCTGCTCTTAGAATTTTTCTTCCATTGTGTGTCCATTGGCATGAGTGCCAAAGGATCCTTCATGAATCTCTTTCATTAACATGCTTGCCTCTGGTCTGCCTATACATCAGAGCAAGACCATGTCGAAATTTCTCTTATAGAGTGTATCACCACTCAGAAAGAAACTTCCTACCAGCCTTCTGAGGGTTTTCCTGTCTTTCTTGGATGCCCCAGGTGGATACTCTTGTTTCTGAAGGAATTATTTGATATCGTGATACCAAGGTTTGTCGTCTATGACTGCTTCAATCGTGAAGATGTAAGCGGGCCATTCAAGGCGCATTATGTTGATCTTAGGTATGTCATTCCATTGACCTACGCTATTCATGGAAGAGAGAGTGGCTAAGGCATCATCCATGTGATTCTCATCACGAGGGATGTGATGAAACTCGATTCTGTTGAAGAAAGGTAACAACCTTCTTGCATAATCTTTATAAGGAAACAATCCTGATTGGTATGTGTTCCCATCTCCTTTGATCTGATTGATAACCAGGGCTGAGTCGCCATATACGTCTAAGTTTTTTATCCTTAAATCGATTGCTTCCTCGAGACCCATTGTCGCTCCCAGGATTTTCATCCAGGTACAAACGCGAGAGTGGTGTGGAAAAACAGAGTCGCCAGTCGTGTAAATTTATCCCAAGAGAGGGAAAGGGAACACTGCATAAACCTTAGGAAGGAGGGACAGGACTGGTCATCGCAACCATGGGGTAATGAAGGAAGTTTTCTCCATGTCTTTTGGCGCCATTTTGATTTGATTATAGCCCAAGAATCCATCCATGAAGGAGAAAACTTTGAACTTTGTTGTACTGTCTACCAGCATGTCAATGTATGGTAAAGGAAAGTCGTCCTTTGGACTAGCCTTGTTTAAATCCTTGTAGTCGACACACATTCTGACCTTTCCGTCCTTTTTCGGAACGGGTACGATGTTGTCTAACCATTGAGGATATTCTTATGTGGCGAGGAAACCTGCGTCAATCTGTTTCTGTACCTCCTCTTTGATTTTGATGGCCATGTTCGGGTGAGTCCGTCTCAACCTCTGTTTTACTGGCGGACATTCCGATCTTAACGGTAAATGATGCTCCACAATGCTGGTATCCAACCCTGGCATATCCTGATAGGACCAAGTGAATACATTGGGAAATTCTTTGAGAAGCTTTGTCAAACTCTCTTTGGCAGTTGGACTGAGCAGTGCCCCTATCCTGATTTCTTTTCTCTCTGTTGACTGTTTCCAACGGCTCTTTGTGAGGTTCGATGGACCTTTCCTCTTGTCTGAGTAATCGGGAGATCTCTTATGGAATTTCTTCGTCAACTTCTTCTTCAGCCCCAAATATCGGGAACTCAAAGTTGGGAGAAGGCATCGGATCGTATGTTTCAACGAGGTTTAAAACAAGCAATCTGCATGACGGTATGATTTGTGTTTAGAAGAGATAGAGAGAAATGCAAGAGTGTGCGTGCAGTGTTTATTTTTTGAAAAACTGCTTGTTTTTATTGTTGAGTTATTTTTTAGGATTACCATTTTCTGAGAAAAGCGAAAAGAGAAAACAACAATTAATGCGAAAATTACAGAACAACGTTATTTTATTCATGAACAAGTCGATTCTTGAAACTACAACCCTATAAAACAAAACTCTATCACTTTGGGCAAAGCGAAGAGGGATAATTTACAGAAAGCGAGCCCATATATATGTATCAGTATCGCAGGTGTTATGTTAGTAATAATCACTTGTAATAGTAATGCAAAAAATATTCTACACACACCATCAATACGTTTAGTACTCAATTGTCACAATAATACCTCACCAAGAAATCCTACGCACGAGACGATACTGTGTGGCGCAGCTTTGTGAATCTTTTTGGTCTCTCCTCTCCGTCTCCCTCAGTTTTTCCGTCTCCCAACAAGTGTAGCTTTGGTATATATATAGGGACTAAAATTAGGGTTAACTTTTAGTTGCCAATAATGTCCCTAATACCCAATTTGAGGCCCAAGTTTAATAATATTAAAAATTAAATAAAATTTAAATAATTTAATAAATCTGAAATAAAAACTAAACTTACTTATTTATAAAAATAAAAATTTAAGATAAAATTAAAATAAAATGCTAATCACTACTTATTTATTCTTAAAATTAGTTAAAAAAAAAGTAATATAAACGGACCCCAAATAAATAAAAATCGGACGCCTAAGTGATCGAAAAAACAAACCGAGTATACTAAAATGATTAGTACGAAATTTATGACTCGAAAAAATACAGCATTTGGTCAGATTTTAAAATAAATTTTGATCCGTAAAAATGCTCAAATTGGTCAAAATATGACGAAAAATTAAAACGAACACGCGAACCGTAGAATAATATGATTGACGTCTGCAAGTTCGATTTTAAAATTTTCTGTCCCCTGATTTTGAGCACCGCTGAAACTCAATTTGACCACTCTGTCTGTAAATTTTCGAGAAATTATTCCCTCCAACATTTTAGGCAGTATGCGAGATGAAAAACACTATTTTATGCTATTTAGATGATGCATAGTGGAAATACAGTCAGATGAATGAAAATACGAAAATATTAAAAATGCCTGAAATAAGCTGTGAACTCTTGATGATGTAGTAGACCAGATAGGACCTTCTTGAACTGCCTCCAGCACCTTGACCCTATGCTAATGATATGCATACATGATAATGCAAAAATGAAATGAAACATAAGCCAGTTAGTAAAAAAGTAAGGAGGGCAAATTTTGGGGTACAACAGCTGCCCCTATTCAATCAACTTGGTCCTGAAGGTATGATAGCGACGACTTTCAGACAATCAGGATGCATGGAGATTGAATACCAAAGAGCCCGAAAATTTGCAATCCTCCACTGAAGAATTAGTCATAAATGCTGCTACGCTGGGTATAAAACGAAACAAACTTTCCGAAGTTATGTCATCTCTGCTGATAAAGAGAACCTGACGAAAGAAAATATCCAAAAGGTTGCTGTCCTCTGCTGATAAAGAGAATCTAGCAACATAAATGCCATCCCTGCTGACAAAGGGAAACTGACGAAAGGAAAACTCCAAAAGATTGTTGTCCTCTACTGATAAAGAGAATCTAGCAAACTGATGCCATCCCTGCTGACAAAAGGGAAACTGACGAAAGAAAACCTTCAAAAGATTGTTGTCCTCTGATGATAAAGAGAATCTAGCAAAATAAATGCCATCCCTGCTGATAAAGGGAAACTGACGAAAGAAAATCTTCAAAAGATTGCCGTCCTCTGCTGATAAAGAGAATCTAGCAACATAAATGCCATCCCTGCTGATAAAGGGAAACTGACGAAAGAAAATCTTCAAAACATTGTTGTTCCCTGCTGATAAAGAGAATCTAGCAAAATAAATGCCATCCCTGCTGACAAAGGGAAACTGACGAAAGAAAATCTTCAAAACATTGTTGTTCCCTGCTGATAAAGAGAATCTAGCAAAATAAATGCCATCCCTGCTGACAAAGGGAAACTGACGAAAAAAAATCTCCAAAAGGCCGTTGTCCTCTGCTAATAAAGAGAATCTAGCGAAACAAAAGCCATCCCTGCTGATAAAGGGAAACTGACGAAAGAAAATCCCCAAAACATTGATGTTCTCTGCTGATAAAGAGAATCTAGCAACATAACTGCCATCCCTGCTGACAAAGGGAAACTGACGAAAGAAAATCTTCAAAAGATTGTTGTTCCCTGCCGATAAAGAGAATCTAGCAAAATAAATGCCATCCCTGCTGACAAAGGGAAACTCACGAAAAAAAATCTCCAAAAGGTCGTTGTCCTCTGCTGATAAAGAGAATCTAGCGAAACAAAAGCCATCCCTGCTGATAAAGGGAAACTGACGAAAGAAAATCCCCAAAACATTGTTGTTCTCTGCTGATAAAGAGAATCTAGCAACATAACTGCCATCCCTGCTGACAAAGGGAAACTGACGAAAGAAAATCTTCAAAAGATTGATGTTCCCTGCTGATAAAGAGAATCTAGCAAAATAAATGCCATCCCTGCTGACAAAGGGAAACTGACGAAAGAAAATCTTCAAAACATTGCTGTTCTCTGCTGATAAAGAGAATCTAGCAACATAAATGCCATCCCTGCTGACAAAGGGAAACTGACGAAAGAAAATCTTCAAAAGATTGTTGTTCCCTACTGATAAAGAGAATCTAGCAAAAATAGATCTTCAAAACATTACCGTCCTCTGCTGATAAAGAGAATCTAGCGAAAGAAAATCTTCCAAAAGATTGCCGTCCTCTGCTGATAAAGAGAATCTAGCAAAATAAATGCCATCCCTGCTGACAAAGGGAAACTGACGAAAGAAAATCTCCAAAACATTGTCGTTCTCTGCTGATAAAGAGAATCTAGCAAAAGAAAATCTTCCAAAAGATTGCCGTCCTATGCTGATAAAGAGAATCTAGCAAAATAAATGTCATCCCTGCTGACAAAGGGAAACTGACGAAAGAAAATCTCCAAAACATTGCTGTTCTCTGCTGATAAAGAGAATCTAGCGAAAGAAAATCTTCCAAAAGATTGCCGTCCTCTGCTGATAAAGAGAATCTAGCAAAATAAATGGCAACTTCGCTGGGGATAACGTGAAACGAAACTTCTGGTTTTAAACCACCTTGTTTCAAAATCTACTGGTAAGATGACTCCGTTGGGGAAGGAGAAGTCTAAATAAAAGACTCTGCCGGGGAACATAAGTATGAGGAACGCATCTCTCCAAAAAATCTCCTGAGTTATGCCATCTCTGCTGAGAAAGAGAATTGGCAAAGAAGGTATCAAACCTGGCTTATGTTTCGATGGCAAATGAAAATGCTATGTGTTTGATGCAATGCAAATGCTTATGATATGCAAAAGGGGTCCCTCCAGCAAAATAAATGTTGGAGAGAAAGGACTGGCGACAAAAATAAATTGTCCTCTGAACAGGAACTCCGCTGGGAAGGATCATTCCAACCGAATCTATGGATCAACAACTTCTGCTGGGGATGAAATCTCGGAAGAACGTCCTCTCTGCTGGGGATTATACATAACTCTTTGAAAAGGGAGGCCATGACCTGAATCAGAGGAGTGCCAAATATCACTTGGATTTAAAACCTGCTGGGGATGTCAACCACCGTTGGACAAACTGCTGCGAGGATTACCACCAAACTCTGCTTGGGGGAACGGTAAATGCTGACATCTATCCTGCTAGCGGATAACATCAAGCTTACTTATCTGTTGAGGATCAGGTCGCACCGTTGCTGCTGAGGAAAACATTTCCTGACTGGTTGAGGAAAATAAGCGTTCAGACTCTGTGGGGAAATATGTCTTAATCCGGAGAAAATACTTCTCAAGTCTCCTGCTGGGGGAGGTCTGCTCTACTGAGGAAAGTGCAATCCCAATGCTGGGGAGAACAAGCTGCTGGGGAAGTATGATTCTGTTACCCTGCAAGTCAAATAACAACAAACAGAATATGCCACAACATGACAATAATGCCTAAGTAATTTCTACTGCTTTTCGTTATGCTCTGCAAAGCTCGAAGTTTTATATGTAATGTTTATCAAAAATATCGGATGTTTTTGCAATCAAAGCAGTAAAAATAAAAGCAAAACAAGCAATAGAAAGCTCTTTGAGTGAAAAGAGTATTTTATTGAGAAAAGTGGCCTGTAAATAGGCATTTACAATTGGAAGCAATTCCTAGAAAGAGGTAATTGTGCAAAAAGTAAAAGAAAATACAAATGTCGGCAATGTGGGGAACAGATATCCACCATGATTTGACTCAGCTATGACCCATATGACTTGCTTATCCACAGACGTCTTGACCTTCGAAGAGACTAACTTTACCGATTCCTTTCTTTCAGAATTTCCAAGTATCAAGAATGTTCACAGATCGAACGCAGGCCGTAGCCTTTCGCTTATAAATCCCTAACTTTTGCCTGGATCGCCCTTTTCGGGTTTTCAATCCACCGGGATACCCATTTTTTTTGTCAAAGTCGCCTTTTCAGATTTTCAACTTCGCGGGTTCACACATTTCTTTTTACATTTTATCCCTAACTTTTGCCTGAACCTCTTCCTTTTTATGGTTCGTCGGGATGCCCCTTTTTTACCTGGACTTTCTTTTTGTGTCCAGCGGGTCTCTTTTATGCGAAGTATTTTTTGACTACGTCTGCGTTCACAGGGGAAGTAAAATCTTCGCCATCCATTGTTGAAAGTAGTAAGGCTCCACCAGAGAAAACCTTCCTGACTACATACGGCCCTTCGTAGTTTGGAGTCCATTTGCCCCTGTGATCTGTCTGAGGAGGAAGGATCCTTTTCAAAACCAATTCGCCTATCTGAAAACTCCGAGGACGCACTTTCTGATCAAAGGCGTGCTTCATCCTGCTCTGATACAACCGACCATGTGCGATGGCTGCCAATCTCTTTTCTTTGATAAGGTTCAACTGATCCAACCTGGAACGTACCCACTCAGCTTCGTCAAGCATCACATCTGTTAGAACTCTCAAAGACGAAATCTCGACTTCCAAGGGTAAAACTACTTCCATACCATATACCAACGAGAAAGGGGTTGCCCCAGTTGACGTACGCACCGAAGTACGATAACCATGTAGAGCATAAGGTAACATTTCATGCCAGTCTTTGTACGTTACCACCATCTTCTGAACAATCTTCTTGATATTCTTATTCGCCGCCTCAACAGCACCATTCATCTTCGGACGATACGGAGAAGAGTTGTGGTGTTCGATCCTGAAACTCTGACACAGTTCCTTCATCATCTTATTGTTCAAATTCGAGCCATTATCAGTAATGATTCTCTCTGGGACCCCATAGCGACAGATGATGTCCTTCTTTATAAACCGGGCTACCACTTGCTAGGTGACGTTGGCGTACGAGGCTGCTTCCACCCACTTTGTGAAATAATCAATGGCAACCAAAATGAAACGGTGCCCATTGGAAGCAGTAGGCTCAATCTTTCCAATCATATCTATACCCCACATTGCAAACGGCCAAGGAGATGACAACACATTTAGAGGCGTAGGCGGTACGTGCATCTTATCTGCATAAATCTGGCACTTATGGCACATTCGGGCGTACTTGAAACAATCTGACTCCATAGTCATCTAATAATACCCAGCCCTCAACAACTTCCTAGCCATGGTGTGACCACTGGAATGAGTACCAAAAGAACCCTCGTGAACTTCCTCCATCAATGAGCTTGCCTCGTGTTCATCAACACAACGTAGCAAGACCATATCGAAGTTCCTCTTATATAACACATCATCCTTGTTCAGAAAGAAATTTCCTTCCAACCTCCTCAGAGTCTTCATGTCTTTGGTAGAGGCACCCTCTGGATACTCTTGTCTCTTCAGAAAAACCTTAATATCATGGTACCACGGCTTGCCATCTGACACATCTTCAATTGCGAACACAAAAGCTGGTCTGTCCAGGCGCATGATTCTGATTGATGGAGTTTCATTCCAACGGTTCACCTTATACATGGATGCCAAGGTCGCCAACGCATCAGCCATCTAATTCTCAGCTCGGGGCACATGATGAAAATCCACCCTATCAAAGAACGGTAACAACCTTCTGGCATAGTTGTTATAAGGTACCAAATTTGCCTGACGAGTCTCCCATTCTCCTGTAATCTGATTAACCACCAACGCGGAATCACCATAGACATCGAGGTTCTTAATTCTCAAATCAATTTCTTCTTCTAACCCCATGATGCATGCTTCATACTCCGCCTCGTTGTTGGTACACACGAATGCTAACCGGGCAGTGAAAGGTATATGAGAACCCTTCGGAGTTGTAATTATTGCCCCAATTCCATTACCATACGAGTTGACAGCCCCATCGAAAATCATCTTCCACTGTGATCCAATCTCAGGTCCTTCGTCAGGCAGAGGCTCTTCACAATCCTTCATTTTCAGAAACATAACATGCTCGTCCGGAAACTCAAACTTTATAGGCTGATAGTCCTCGACCGGCTGTTCAGCAAGATTTTCTGACAGAACATTCCCCTTAATGGCCTTCTGGGAAACATACTGGATATCGTATTCTGTCAGAACCATCTGCCAACGGGCTATCCTTCCAGAAAGTGCCTGCTTCTAAAACACGTACTTAATCGGGTCCATCTTCGAAATCAACAAGGTTGTGTGATTTAACATGTACTGCCTTAGACGCTTGGCTGCCCAAGCGAGTGCACAACATGTTTTTTCCAGCATAGAGTATCTTGATTCGCAATCAGTAAACTTCTTACTTAGGTAGTAAATGGCATGCTCTTTCCTACATGTCTCGTCGTGTTGACCGAGCACACAACCCATCGAATTCTCAAGAACCGTAAGGTACATAATCAACGGTCTCCCAGACACTGGTGGCATAAGGACTGGAGGTTCCTGCAGATACGTCTTTATCCTTTCAAACGCCTCTCGACAATTTTCATTCCACCTGACCTCTTGATCTTTTCTCAACAACTTGAAAATAGGTTCACATGTAGCTGTCAGATGAAAGATAAACCTGGCAATGTAATTCAACCTCCCCAAGAAACCACGAACCTCTTTCTCTGTCCTTGGCTCGGGCATTTCCTGTATGGCTCTTATCTTGGCAGGATCAACCTCTATACCTCTTTCACTGACAATGAAACCCAGCAATTTACCAGACCTTACGCCAAAAGTACACTTGTTTGGATTCAATCTCAATCTGAACTTCCTCAACCTTTCAAACAACTTCTGGAGGTTCACCAAATGTTCTTCCTCTGTCTGTGACTTTGCAATCATGTCATCAACATAGACTTCAATCTCCTTGTGAATCATATCATGAAAGAGAGTCACCATTGCCCGCTGATAGGTTGCCCCAGCATTCTTTAATCCAAAGGGCATCACCTTGTAACAAAATGTTCCCCATGGTGTTATGAAAGTAGTCTTCTCCATGTCTTCTGGGGTCATTTTGATTTGGTTATACCCAGAGAAGCCATCCATGAAGGAAAATACAGAATATTGAGCGGTATTGTCCACTAACACGTCAATGTGGGGGAGCGGGAAATCGTCCTTCGGGCTCGCCCTATTCAAATCTCGGCAATCCACACACATCCCGACCTTCCCATCCTTCTTAGGTACAGGTACAATATTAGCAACCCACGGAGGATAATTTGTCACGGCAAGAAATCCGGCGTCCAACTGTTTCTGAACCTCTTCCTTGATCTTGACAGACATCTCTGGTTTAGTCCTTCTCAATTTCTGCTTGACTGGAGTACAACCCTCTTTAAGCGGCAACCGGTGTGAAACAATGTCAGTGTCAAGCCCAGGCATGTCTTGGTAAGACCAGGTGAAGATATCCACATACTCTCGAAGTAACTCAACCAATCTCCTCTTAACAGTGTCTTCCAGAGCAGCCCCAACCTTTACCTCTCGTTTGACGTCATCGGTTCCCAGATTAACAGTCTCAACTTCCTCCTGATGAGATAGAATAACCATCTCCTCCTGTTCAGTAACCTGGCTAATTCTTCTGGTAAGTCACATTCTTCGTCAGTCTCTTCTTCGGCTTGATAGATAGGATTGTCAAAGTCGTATCGAGCCATAGCTAGGTCATGGGTGTAATCTGAACAAAGGAACCTGCATGATGGATGTTTTATGTTCATTATGAGTGCAACAAACAAGAAAACACATTGCCATTTTGATGTGGGTTAATGCAAAAAAAAGTAAAAATAGAAAGACAGGGATCAAAATATTTGAATGAAAAACATCCTTTATTGATGATAAAAATAGCAAATAAAACATCCAAGCCCTACAAATAAGTATCACTACGTCTTGGGCAGAACGTAGGACTCAACATAACAGAAAACAAAAGTAAATTACTCCGGGCGCGTCACTTGGATGACTTTCTCGGAGGACCAGTTGCCTAAACTCTGACCAGGGATGCAGGGACGAATCCATCCATCCATGTCACAATCACTATCTCCTTCATCCTCAATGGCATTGACTCTGTCGAAGAACACGCCGACACTGGTGAAACGGACTGGACCATAGAACTTGGGAGGCTCTTCAGCACGTCTAGGTGGCTTGTACCCTAGCCCATAGGTATCCTGCTTCTTTTGAACATCAATAACACTGCCCCACTTCTGAGAACCACCAGCTTCAACTATAGCACGCGCCTCTCTGAAAGAGGACATTGGGACTTTTGGTTGTCTGATAATTTCTGGTTGGGCAACCACCTCAGGCTGGCTGACTGTCTTTGGGGGTTCCCCGGGAATCTTCATAGCTTCAAAGGCTTGGCACAAAGTTTCCTGTACTTCACCATCCACCTCTACATACTTGAAGGTCGATAGGTGAGTCACCTTAATATCTTCTTCGCCACAAACAGTCACAACGTGGCCATCCACCATATATTTCAATTTCTGGTGGAGCGTAGAAGTTACTGCCCCAGCACCATGGATCCACGGACGACCCAACAAACAACTATAGGCAGGCTGAATATCCATTATATAAAAGGTGGTTTTGAAAACCTCTGGACCCACCTTGATCGGCAGAACTAACTCTCCAAAAACTGACCTCTTGGAGCCATCAAAAGAACGTACCACTAAGTCACTTGGTGTACAAATCAACCCACGAGTATCCAACTTCATCAAAGCCTTCTTTGGTAACACATTCAAAGATGACCCAGTATCAACCAATACATGCGACATTAAAGAACCACGACATTCCACTGAAATATGCAAAGCGTTGTTGTGATTCCTCCCAGCCGGAGTTAGATCTAAATCGGTGAAACCCAAACCATTACCAGCATTCACATGAGCCACAACCCCTTCTAACTGATTGACCGATATTTCCTGCGGTACGTAAGCCATATTCAGTACTTTCAGCAATGCATTCCGGTGTGCCTCAGAGCACAACAGTAAAGATAGAATGGAAATCTTCGAGGGAGTTTGGTGAAGTTGATCAACAATCTTGTAATCACTTTTTCTGATCAACCTCATAAACTCTTCTACGTCTTCTGAGAAAGTATCCCCACCTGGTTTTGTCATAGAATTATTAGCTTCCTGCCTTTGTATAGACTCATCCAACACTTGTTTACCTCTGTTTTGACTTGAACTACTAGCCTGATTCTCGGACGGAATAAAGACTCTACCACTCCTAGTGATAGCCCCAGCCTCGACAAGATTTCCAACCCCTGTATTCACAACTGTTGTGTCTTCCAATTCATGCTTCTTACCATTAACAAACACCTGGGCCCCATAGTTCCATGGGATGGCCTTGGTAGTCTCATACGGGACTAGTCCAGGAACAATGATAGTGACCGGCGCTGGTCTTGCCGGCGCTGATATAGTTATTGTCTTGAACGGAATTGTTATCGTGGCAACATCAACCTCTCTGTTAGTAACATTACTCTGCTTGCAACCTCTGTCAAATTGTAGTATCCCTTCGTTGATCATCTTTTGAATACCTGCTTTCAACAAATCACAACCACCAGATTGCGACACACATCCTACACAACCTTCATCACAGCCTGGAAACACCCCTCCCTTAAACAGTCTTTCCTTCACTACACCCAAGGGAGTTTGGACTTCATTCACATCTGAAATCAGATTCAAGTCTTCACAGTCTTCAATGATAGCATTGATCTTCGGCCCACCGTGATTTGGCATCGGGTTCTGATTCACATTTGGAACGTTATTGGAGAAGTTGATGGCCTTAGAATCCACCAAATCTTGAACCTGATGCTTAAAAGCTCTACAGTTCTCAATATAATGTCCAGGTGCCCCAGAATGAAACTCACAGTGGGCGTTGGCATCATAACCGGGAGGTGGATTACCAGTAGGTGGAGCCAATGTTCTCTTCTGAATCAACTGTAGCGTTAACAAGTGCTGAAATAATTGAGCATAGGGCATAGGCGGAGTTTCAAGATATCTATCCCGCCTAGGTTGTGATCTGCGTGGACCCTGATTTTGTTGTTGGGACGCCGCTGGCTGCTGAGGTGCTGCAGGGATGGTTACAGAAGCCACCTGCTGATTGTAATTCTGACGAGGACCTTCTCTACCATGACAAGATGACACAGAATTTGTATCTCCCTCCTTCTTCTTATAACCATTGGCATAAGGCTTCTTACTTCCCCCAGATGAGGACCCATCACTACCTGATATCTTTCCTGCCTTAATTCCACTTTCTACCATCTCTCCTACCAAGATCAAATCAGCAAACTTTCCAGACATGCACGGAACCAATTTTTCAAAGTAATGACCCTGCAATATGGCCATAAACATAGTTATCATTTCCCATTCCAACATGGGAGGCTGAACCCTCGCCGCCAGTTCATGCCACCTCTGGGCGTACTCTTTGAAGCTCTCATTATTTTTCTGTGACAGATTCTGCAATTGCGTTATGTTAGGAGCCATATCAGTGTTATATTGGTAATGTCTGATAAATGCTCCTGCCAGATCTCTCCAACTACGCACGTCCCTCCTTTCCAGTTGCATGTACCACTCCAAGGACGCCCCAGATAGGCTATCCTGGAAGCAATGCATCATCAGGTTCTCGTTTTTCGCATGTGCAGCCATCTTATTTGCATATGCTCTGACATGGGTCCTTGGACAAGACATACCATTATATTTCTCGAAAGTGGGAGTCTGAAACTTGTGCGGGATCACAACGCCTGGAACCAGTCCCAAATCCTCTAAATCCATTCCCACTGAATCCTGATTCATAACACCCCTCAGTTGTTCCTCAATCAACCTGATCCTCTGATCATTGTCAGCCTGGGGGCCAGCATCCCCATCTGGCAGAGAAAATGCATCATCTTGAACATCATCATACTGACGGCCATGATTTGCGCCAGCACCATTACCTCCTCCCCCAGCCTTAGGAATCACAACACTTTCTCCTCCGCCTGGAGGAATCACAACACCAGAAACAGGAATACCCCCGCCAATAGGGCCATTCTGATCATTATTACCGCCAACAGGCATCTCAATGATCTCATTCTGTAGCTGATCCATGAGTCTCCTCTGATTCTGTCTGGTAGAATACCGGTGAATGTGCTGATCTGCAATTCTGAGATGAGAACAAGATAAGATTTCCGGAGATAAACACCTATCATGCAAAATGAATATGCAAAATGATTATGAATATGCAAATGCCAATGGACATGCTTGAAAATTCATAGGGCGATCCACCCCTTGATTTCGGTTTAATAACAAGATATAATGGAACTTCTGCTCATATATCAAGAAAACCAGAGAAAAGCCAAATGTCAACAATCACAAATCTGAGATAACAAGTCTGAACCCGTAATCATAGAGGTCCCAACCAACAAGCCTGGTGGTGATCCACATACAATAAAAGAGAGAAGAAAACTAAGGCATGTCATCAAAATTCACAAGTGTCAATCCCCCCATCCATTATGCTTTCTGCACCAGTCCTGAATTTCCTCGAACAACTTTCTGGTGTCGGGATGCTTCGGTCTCTAAATCAGTCCTTGGATAAGAAGGTCTCTCCCGTGTATGATCCCATCCAAGTATCGGCAATGTAACTCCCAAGCGTCTTCTTTAGTGGCAATCTTTCACCCCGGGGTGTTCTTCAGAAAAGAAAACTATATCATGACTGATAGGAATCCCCAAAATAAATGAGAACTCCTCCAACGTTGGTGCCAAGATGTAGTCCGGGAAAGTGAAGCAACGCAGAGACGGATCGTAGAACTGAAGTAGCGTGCGAATGACATCCTTCTCATACTGGGAGATATTATAGATAAATTTCAGAAGTCTTCCATACCTCCCACTGAACTCTGTACGAACCCCGGAACTAGCCATATTAATCAGTTTATGAATCAGTGTCAAAGTCGGTTCTGGGAACGAATAAGCAATAGTCTTCTTTCTCTGAACATTCATACTGAAGTGACCTCAGAAAACCAGAATCAAGAGTAAGATGCAAGCCCTACAAAATGTCAAACATGTCAGAATGCAAGAAAAATGATATGGTCATGCAAATATGGGGTCAAGGCACACTGCTGGATATGCTGTGCTGTTAGCTGAACAAGAAACCAGAAAACCAGAACTCTGAACCACTAAGATAACCCAAATAATCAGACATCGATGAGAAATCCGGAATAAGGGTATGTTGAAGGTCTCGGTTACCTGCAAACCTGCAAACACCCATCCCCTCTCACGTGTAGGTACTAGGATGTTCAGTATCCCGGGCTCTCAGGTCGAGAAATGATGATACGTTCACCATTTCTGGTTTGGCATCATCATCAATCGAGGAGGCCTCAACTGATTCTCCAAAGCGGAAGGTCCTCAGCTTTGGCACTGAGGTCGAGAAACAATAGTACATTCATCCTTCTGGGTACAGTACTAAAGTCAATCGAGGAGTGCCTCCACTGATTCTCTTCAAAACGTAGGGGCCATCCTATGCGAGTTCCAAAGCGGGCCCTCGGGTGCGAATGGGGTTGCCACAAGATGTGGTCTGCCACTGTCACCACTAAAGAGGGATGTTTCCACTAAGGTCCTCAATGATCGGTCACCAGAGTCGACAGCTCTCTAGATCAACACCCCAACATGCGCAAGACACACACGTTAGAATGCGTCCCAAGATAGCCTCGTTTGGTTGTGAATTTCGTGAACACACAAACGTACCAAGCGTGCACGTAGGTCCCACTACTTTTCACTCTAGTCCTAGGGTATTCTCAAGCCTTGGTATTGGGCTTAGCTCTCAAACCCACCCAACCTGCAAAACAAAGACAGCTAGCACAGCACAGCAGTATGACAGTAATAAAAAATGAAATGCAGAAAATGCGGTAAAAAAAAATAAAATACAACACATAAAGCAAAACAAAAACAAAGCATCCAAAGAGAACAAAGACAAGCAAGCGTTAGGATTGACTCGCTTAGGGAAGGACCAGCATAGGTCAACCAGTAGTCCCCAGCAGAGTCGCCAGCTATCGCTCCCAGGATTTGCATCCAGGTACAAACGCGAGAGTGGCGCAGAAAAACAGAGTCGTCAGCCGTGTAAATTTATCCCAAGAGAGGGAAAGGGAACATTGCATAAACCTTAGGAAGGAGGGACAGGACTGGTCATCGCAACCATAACCTGGGTTCGGGAGTCGGTTGCGCGAGGGGAAGGTGTTAGCAACCCACGCGTCCATCGTACTCGATGGGATCCACGCTTGTTGTCTATTCTAAGGGTGAGTTATACTATCATCTAGGGTTGTACTAAGACAGGGAAGGAAAGACAAAGACCGACTCGGTAGGACGTCGACGTCCTAGGCCTACGTACCCCCTTTGTGCAATAGGGAATTCAGAGTCAACGTAGTTCGGACCAAGTTCTTTTTGTGTTTTTTATGAGCGACGTTAAGTTCGCGTCCGGCAATTAGGGTCGATGCCTGTTTGCGTCTCAGACGGAAAGTAACGTGCCCTTTTTGAAAATAGCCTTTAGGTTGAAGGTCCCGAAGGACAAAAAAGTTTGAAGTTGGTTTGTATTTTTTTAGGACAGAAGTGGCTTAAGTTAGTTCCTAAGCTGCATTGCACTAAAGTCTAGGGCACAGGGGCGAATACTTAACGCATCGTCCCAAGACAGGACACTCGCTAAGCACTCTAGAAAGATGAGAGGAAGCCCCTCATTTCTCATTCCCCATACTTAAGGCTCGTGCGCAATACACCTTATTATTATTAAGTGTTTTAAAGAAATTCGAGGTGAGAAGAGAGAAGACACAAGGGTAACTCTAAAGGGAGACTATGAACCCTAAAGTTATCATGCATGGGTGACCTATGGTTAGTGAGGCTTGACGAGAACCTAAATCCTAAAGGAAAGAGATGAGAGAAGGAGAGAATAGTAAAGGTGAACATGGATGCTTATCCACACCCTTAAAGAACTTACCTTAGTCCCTGCATAAAAGATTAGTACAGAATAGACATACGTAAGAGAGATGAGGTGAATGAAAATAAACAATTTAGGGTATGCATGAAATGTGTGATGCAAAAAAGAAGTTGAATTAAACAATTAGTTTAGATGATAAAAAATAAAATAAAAATAAAAATAAAATTTGTGAAAATTTTATAAAATGGTAAAAATGGTGCATGAATTAAATTCAAAAGGAAATTATTCAAATAATATTACAAAAAAAGAAAATAAAAAAAAACCTCAACAACTCTGCTATCGCGAAAACGCGGTCATCGCAACCGGATCCGAATTACGCGGATCTAAATTTTTTAGAGATAGAAAATGCCTAAAAAAGTATATTTAACGTGCTAAAAAAAATATCAACAATATTGCTAACACAAAAATGTGATCATCGCAATCGGATCAAACTCACACGAATGTCACGTATCATGCACTCATATGTGCAAACAACGTATCGACATTATTCGATCCAAACAATCTAAAATAATAAATTGAAATAATAAAAAACTATATAAAAAAAAACTATATATTGACACAAACATGTTATTTTATATTGAAAAAAAACTTGTTATTAAAATTGTATTTTATATATATTTTGAAACGAACGCGTTACTGCATATCGTTAACATTATATCAACAACACATTATTGTATATATGTATTGAAACAATCATGTTATTATATATATTATATATTAAAACCAAAAACTAGTTATGTATATTAAAACAAAACTTTAGTTTATAAAATAAAACCATGATTGTAAACCGGCATAGTACCGGCGCATGGTTAGAAAAGCCAGGTAGCTATATATTACATACATATATATTATCAAGTGTAATAATAAGTGCACCAGTATATTCCAAAGAAAGCATGGCGGTGTACCAATCCCATATATATGTATCAGTATCGCAGGTGTTATGTTAGTAATAATCACTTGTAATAGTAATGCAAAAAATATTCTACACACACCATCAATACGTTTAGTACTCAATTGTCACAATAATACCTCACCAAGAAATCCTACGCACGAGACGATACTGTGTGGCGCAGCTATGTGAATCTTTTTGGTCTCTCCTCTCCGTCTCCCTCAGTTTTTCCGTCTCCCAACAAAGTGTAGCTTTGGTATATATATAGAGACTAAAATTAGGGTTAACTTTTAGTTGCCAATAATGTCCTTAATACCCAATTTGAGGCCCAAGTTTAATAATATTAAAAATTAAATAAAATTTAAATAATTTAATAAATCTGAAATAAAAACTAAACTTACTTATTTATAAAAATAAAAATTTAAGATAAAATTAAAATAAAATGCTAATCACTACTTATTTATTCTTAAAATTAGTTAAAAAAAAGTAATATAAACGGACCCCAAATAAATAAAAATCGGACGCCTAAGTGATCGAAAAAAACAAACTGAGTATACTAAAATGATTAGTACGAAATATATGACTCGAAAAAATACAGCATTTGGTCAGATTTTAAAATAAATTTTGATCCGTAAAAATGCTCAAATTGGTCAAAATATGACGAAAAATTAAAACGAACACGCGAACCGTAGAATAATATGATTGACTTCTGCAAGTTCGATTTTAAAATTTTCTGTCCCCTAATTTTGAGCACCACTGAAACTCAATTTGACCACTCTGTCTGTAAATTTCCGAGAAATTATTCCGACCAATATTTTAGGCAGTATGCGAGATGAAAAACACTATTTTATGCTATTTAGATGATGCAGAGTGGAAATACAGTCAGATGAATGAAAATACGAAAATATTAAAAATGCCTGGAATAAGCTGTGAACTCTTGATGATGTAGTAGACCAGATAGGACCTTCTTGAACTGCCTCCAGTACCTTGACCCTATGCTAATGATATGCATACATGATAATGCAAAAATGAAATGAAACATAAGCCAGTTAGTAAAAAAGTAAGGAGGACAAATTTTGGGGTGCAACACCCATGATACAATCTTCGTATTCGGCCTCGTTGTTTGTGCACTTGAACATAAGTCTGGCGGTGAAAGGAATATGGGTACCCTAAGGGGTAACAATGATTGCCCCAATTCCGTTTCCGTAATGATTGAAAGCTCCGTCAAAGATAAGTCCCCATTGGCAACTTGGTTCTGGCCCTTCACTGGGTAGCGGTTCATCGCAGTCTTTCATTTTCAAATACATGACATCTTCGTCTGGGAAGTTAAACCCGATTGATTCCTGATCGTCAATCGGTTGTTGAGCCAAATGATCGGCTAAAATACTCCCTTTAACGGCTTTTTGAGCATGGTACTCTATGTCATATTCTGATAACAACATCTTCCAACGGGCAATCCTTCCCGTGAGAGCAGGTTTTTCAAAGACATACTTGATTGGATCCATTTCGTAGACCAACCAAGTAGTGTGATGAATCATGTATTGGCGAAGATGTTTGGCTGCCCAAGCCAAAGCACAACAAGTTTTCTCAAGCATAGTGTACAGAGTCTCGCAGTCGGTGAATTTCTTGCTCAAATAGTAAATGACATACTCTTTCCTTTTGGTTTCGTTTTGTTGGCCAAGTACACAACCCATTGAGTCCTCCAAGACTGTTAAGTAAATGATCAGTGGTCTTCCTTCCACTGGAGGTGATAGAACTGGTGGGTTCAATAGGTATTCCTTAATACTGTTGAAGGCAGTTTGACAGTCTTCTGTCCAAACGCAATCCTGGTTCTTTTTGAGTAATTTGAAAATCGGCGCACACGTCGCTGTCATGAGGAATATGAATCTGGAAATGTAATTCAAACGTCCCAGGAATCCTCTAACTTATTTTTCTGTTTTCGGAGAAGGCATTTCTTGAATGGCCTTGACCTTGTCGGGATCAACCTCAATTCCCTTCTGGCTGACGATGAACCCTAAGAGTTTCCCTAAACAGACACCGAAGGTGCACTTATTGGGATTCAAGCGGAGTTTGTACTTTCTCAACTGCTCGAATAGTTTTGACAGGTGGGTCACATGCTCCTCCTCTATTTTAGATTTGGCAATCATGTCATCGACATATACCTCGATTTCTTTATGTATCATGTCATGAAACAGAGTAGTCATGGCCCGTTGATAGGTTTCCCCGACGTTCTTCAAGCTGAACGACATTGCCTTGTAACAAAAGGTGCCCCATGGGGTAATGAAGGAAGTTTTCTCCATGTCTTTTGGTGCCATTTTGATTTGATTATAGCCCAAGAATCCATCCATGAAGGAGAAAACTTTGAACTTTGTTGTACTGTCTACCAGCATGTCAATGTATGGTAAAGGAAAGTCGTCCTTTGGACTAGCCTTGTTTAAATTCCTGTAGTCGACACACATTCTGACCTTTCCGTCCTTTTTCGGAACGGGTACGATGTTGTCTAACCATTGAGGATATTCTTATGTGGCGAGGAAACCTGCGTCAATCTGTTTCTGTACCTCCTCTTTGATTTTGATGGCCATGTTCGGGTGAGTCCGTCTCAACCTCTGTTTTACTGGCGGACATTCCGATCTTAACGGTAAATGATGCTCCACAATGCTGGTATCCAACCCTGGCATATCCTGATAGGACCAAGCGAATACATTGGGAAATTCTTTGAGAAGCTTTGTCAAACTCTCTTTGGCAGTTGGACTGAGCAGTGCCCCAATCCTGATTTCTTTTCTCTCTGTTGACTGTTTCCAACGGCTCTTTGTGAGGTTCGATTGACCTTTCCTCTTGTCTGAGTAATCGGGAGATCTCTTATGGAATTTCTTCGTCAACTTCTTCTTCAGCCCCAAATACCGGGAACTCAAAGTTGGGAGAAGGCATCGGATCGTATGTTTCAACGGGGTTTAAAACAAGCAATCTGCATGACGGTATGATTTGTGTTTAGAAGAGATAGAGAGAAATGCAAGAGTGTGCGTGCAGTGTTTATTTTTTGAAAAACTGCTTGTTTTTATTGTTGAGTTATTTTTTAGGATTACCATTTTCTGAGAAAAGCGAAAAGAGAAAACAACAATTAATGCAAAAATTACAGAACAACGTTATTTTATTCATGAACAAGTCGATTCTTGAAACTACAACCCTATAAAACAAAACTCTATCACTTTGGGCAAAGCGAAGAGGGATAATTTACAGAAAGCGAGCCCTATCAAAACATCCGTTTCACCTGGGTAGGGTGAAAGGTTAAAGACAGCAATTACTTTGACTTATGAACAATCTTCGGAACATCGACAACAACCCATTGGCGGCGAACTCCTCGGTGAATCACAAAGTCTGGTACCTTCCTTGATTTGTCTTCAGAAATAACGCTGATTTCTGGTGGAGGATCATTGGAATCTATCTCCCAGCCACAGTTCCTCAATTGTATTTTGCATAGTATATGTGCTCTCAGGTAAATCTCCCACCCAGTTGGCTGGATGTCTTCGAACCTGATACGAGAGCTTTCAGGAGCGGTGTACTTGACCAAGTATTCGCATTTGCCACTCAGTTGTCCTAAGGTGTCCCACACTTTTGTGGAACTGGAGGAGTCATCCTTCTCGATGACGTTGAGCTCAGGAAAAGCATAGTTAATGAACTCAAGTCCTGCAAACTTTGCAAATTCATCGTCGTGCTGGATATTTTCTGAATGACATGAGTGTTCATCCCATGACATGGTGGGGACACAGGTATTCTGTTCAATGATGCTCAGCTGATTTTCATTGTTCGGCTGATTTTCTTGCCCCAAGTCTCCTGGGTACGGCTGCCAGATAGGAAAGCCATCCATTGGGCCATAATAGTCGTGGTCAAAGTTGTCCTTCATCAGAGTGTCTTCCTCTAATGAATTTGGCGGAGCACGACATCCTTTCGGATCACAATCTCCATATATCATTTCAAAGTCTGACCTTGGTATAAATCTCGGACTCTGTGCAGGATAACAAAATGGCATAGGCACCTCTTCCTGAGACATATAACCATCCTCGTTAAGATAGGACTTCCATTCTTCATTTGTGTCGGAGGAATCTCTCTCGTTAATGGTATGGACTGTTTGAGACACTGGGTGAAGGAAACCTCCACTGTGGAAGAAATCTTGAATGGGATGAAGACTTTCATCGTTAGCAGCTGTCTGGGTGCAGGTTGCAGAAAAACCAAGACCCTTCTTTGTTTTATTATCAGTAGGAATGACAAATTGTCCCCATCCTTTCGTATTGTTACTTTCAATTGCCTCGAGAGCGTCTTTGTATGAGAAAATAAAGGTTCCTTTCTCTGATTGATTCTCATTGCTCACCGAAAGTGCCTGGAACGGAGTTCCAACAACCTCCTCAGGTTTTATACAAGTAGATAATGACATGTTACTCACGATCAAGGCTTGTTCTCCACAGACTGTGACTAGTTGATCGTTCTTAAAGAACTTCAGTTTTTGGTGCAGTGTCGAAGTGACTGCCCTAGCCTGGTGTATCCAAGGTCTTCCTAATAAACAACTGTATGCTTCCCGGACGTCCATGACCTGGAAAGTGATTAGGAAAGTGTGAGGACCGATAGTTATGGGAAGGTCTACTTCGCCGATAACTGCTTTCCAAGATCCGTCAAAGGCTTTGACGATGACCTCACTGCTCCTCATCAGGGATCCTTTGAATGATAGTCGCATTAAAGTGGACTTTGGCATAACGTTGATGGTCGATCCTGTGTCTACCAGTACGCTGGCTTAAGCATCGTCCTGGCAGTTAACTGTGATATTGAGCGCCATGTTGTGACTTTTTCCTCCCTCTGACAAGTCCTCATCACTGAATCCTAAGTTGTTGCAGGAAGTGATGTTAGAGATGATGCCATCGAACTGTCGTATTGACACATCCTGTTCCACAATGGCCTGCTCTAAGACTTTCTGTAGAGCCTCTCTGTGGGATTCAGAACTGAGTAAAAGTGATAGCACTGAGATCTTTGAAGGAGTTTGGAACAGCTGATCAACAAAGTTGTATTCACTCCTTTGGATGAGCTTCAACATCTCATCGTTGTTTTTCGAAAGGTCGGGATTACTGGATTGACCGACTTGTAGATCAGGAGCTTCTGTTGGAAGTTCCTTTTCTTTGTTAAGTTCTCCAACTCCTCGGTTGAAGATTCGACCGCTCCGTGTTACTCGACTGATGTCTGCAATATTCACGACGGAGGGTAATGGAATTTCCTTTCCATTTTCAATTATTGTTGCACCGTATTTGTAAGGGATCGCCTTAGCCGATTCATACGACACTGGTCCTGGTAGATAGATAACTACAGGAGCCTTCTAATTTCTCTGACTGTCATAAGTAACTTCAATCAGCTCCTGGCTAGGAACTTTTGATTCGTCCAGTAGAGGGATGATGGTACAAACATCCTTGTTCTGTTGATGATCAGAGATTATGACAACGTCTCTGATTTGATCAGTGAAGTAGTCCGGCATCTAGTTGATTAGCTCGAAACCCGGACATGGGCGAATCTCTCTACGATCCACCTGACCTTGAAGAGCTGCCCGCACAAAGTAGCATCCTTGGTTATTTTCCGAACAGACTCTACAGTGTTCGTAGTTATGTGGTGGCACCTGGCCACGCCCGCTTTGAATACAGTGCAACCTCACTAGGTCGGTCCCCATAGATTGGACATCCTGATTTTGATGCCGAGTAGGGTTCCCATTAAGCATACTGATCTGCTGTGTGTCTTCATCCATATAGATCGGAAGCCACCAGTGGTTTAACAAGTGTTGCAAAGTTCTTTGAATGAAAGCGCACCCTTGGTTACTCTCACAACATCCTTTACAGCTTAGATAATCGTGAGAAGTGAGAAAACTGAGTTGAACCTGCCTGGCGTGTAACTCCACCAAGCTGGTGTTTATCAAACGGATATCAAAGATTTGAATCATGTTGATCTGATAAAGATTTTTATCATGGTAGTCCTGGATCCACCCAAGATTCATTTGACGCTGGAGGGCCTCTTGTATGAAAGAGCATCCCTATTTGTTTATCGAGCAAATCAGACAGGAATTGTAATCATGCTGCGACAGATTATGATACTGGCTTTGCCTTGAATGCATCGCCACCAAGTTGACATTCATTGCACGGATGTCGTGGTTCTGAATGATGTTGGAATTCGCATAGGCCATGTTGACTCCACGAACTCGATGCTCTTGGATCCATCCGAGATCCAACTATTCCTGTAGAGCTTATTGCACCACAGAACATCCCTGATTGTCTTTAGAGCAGATATCACACTAGTGATAGTTATGAGGTGGCACATGGCCATATCCACTCTGTCTACAATGCATCTTGACCAAGTTGGCCCTTAATAAGAGTACATCGTGAATTTGATAGTTGTCGCTAGACTCTCCCTCTATCAAATTGACTGCAGCCTTCTCGTGTTGAGCCAGCGGGTTTGTGAGAACATTCAGATTCGTATCTTTGAAAGATAAGACCCCGCTCCTAACAAGCTTTTGTACGTCAGATTTGAAACTGAGACATTTTTCTATGTTGTGCCCGGATCCTCCTTGATGATAAGGACAAGTTTGATCCGCTTTGAACCAGAAAGGCGGATTTTTTGGTACTGTAAGAGGAGACCTGGTTTGGACATGCCCCTTGACCAGTAGTAGTGGAAACAGTTATGTGTACAACATTGGTATAGGGTCAAACCCTGATGGTCATGTTGTACGGTTGTTGTTGTACGGAGGACGACCCTGATGAAGAGGCTGCTGAGTCCTTTGCTGATATTGTTGTTGATTAGGTTGGCTCTGCGCAACCTGAGGTTCATACGTAGGAACAGGCGCAGGGTACGAATTTGCGTTTGAGCACGTCGAATCATCCTCAGACGGATGGTCAGACTGAGCGAACAATACAAACGATGGAGGATATGTTAAGAGCTTGTGTGCTAGAGAGTAGAGGAAATTGGAAAGAACTTTTACCGTTGATTGAGTTTTCCTATAACAATAGTTACCATGCGAGCATCGGTATGGCTCCTTATGAAGCGTTGTATGGGAGGAAGTGTAGAACACCTTTGTGTTGGGCTGAAATTGGCGAAAATAGAATTTTGGGACCCGAAATCATTCAAGAGACTATGGAAAAGATTCGAATGATCCGTGAGAAAGTTAAACAAGCACAAGATAGTCAAAAGAGTTATGCGGACAATCGTAGGAGACCTTTGGAATTTGAGGAAGGTGATCATGTATTTCTGAAAGTTACTCCGAGATTGAGATTGAAAGGACCGTTTAAGTCAGGCAAATTAAGTCCGAGATACGTGGGACCGTATCAGATTTTAGAAAGGATTGGGGAAGTTGCTTATAGATTAGCCTTACCACCCTCTCTATCTGAGATGCATGATGTTTTTCACGTATCTCAGCTCCGTAAGTTTATTCCTGATCCTCTTCAGCCAATTTTACCAGAATCTGTGGAAATAGAAGCGGATTTGACTTTTGAACCACAACTGAGTTGTATTGTGGGAAGAGAAACAAAAGTGTTAAGGAACAAAGATATTCCACTAGTTAAGGTGCAATGGGATATGACGCATCCGTGTGATGCTACTTGGGAACTAGAATCGGAAATGCGAGATTCTTATCCACATCTGTTCAGGTAATATTTTAAATTCGAGGACGAATTTCTATTTAAGGAGGGGAGGATGTAATACCCCGTAAATTTATAAACACTCGGGTTAATATTATTATGATCAACTGGGTTCCGGAGTACTCTGAGCAATTATTTGATAAAATTATTAGAGTAAACTGACGAACTCAGAGTTGATTAAATTAATAGTATTTAACGTTGAGTTTTTATTATTTGGTGCATTTGAGCTAATTTGGACATTTAGTAGTATTGCTAATTAATGGAAATTATTTTCTTTACTATGTTTCTTTCTTCATTTGGAAACAAAAACAAAAGTTAGAAAGAAAAGAAAGGGAAAAGAAAAGAAAAGGAAAAGAAGGAGAAGGAAAAGGAGAGAAAATTTTCTCAAAAGCTCAAGATCATCAACAATCATCTGTTCTTCATCTCTTCATCTCAGTATCAACCTCCTCATCTTGTTGTCCAGGTGGGTTCTAGTTAGACCCTTTAGAGTAGAGTTTATTTTGAGTTTAGAGTTAGATTGGAAATTGTGAGAATTGATTATTTTTGCATGAAATCATGAATCTAACTGCTGAATTTCAATGTTTGATTGTATGTTATCCTGGTTGTTATGTTATAACATGTTTTGATGCTTTGTGATTGATCAAAATGGAGTTTTGGGGTTGGATTTGGAAAAACCCGTAGCAGAAAAATTCTGCTGGTTTTTCTGCATTTTTCCTCTGCCCATACGCGTATGGCATGGGGCAATACGCGTATGGGGCATGTCAATACGCATACGGCAAGGGCGTTACGCGTATGGAAATTTTTAAAAGGAATTTCAAGGGAAAACTGTCTCTGCCCATACGCGTATGGACTTGGGTAATACGAGTATGGCTGGGCGAGAATTTTGGGCAATACGCGTATGGGATGTGCCAATGCGCGTATGGCCAGGAGAATTGCAGAAATTCTGCTGTTGTGATTATTTTCCGATCGTTTGTTTCCAATGCCGTAACTTTTTGTACGTAACTCGGATTGGAACATTTTTGTTATCGTTGGAAAGATAATAAAATGTACTTTCTTATTACAATGGTTTTAAGATTGTCGGCCGATTTAATTAAGTCGGGATTTCTGAAATAGCGTTGTTTTGTCGACTTTTATCTGTTAATGGTGTGTAATTGTTGTTGACAATGTATGCATATTAAAATATGGAATAGGCAGAGTGAGGATTATTACCATAACTGTGTCGGAAGTGGGAATTTTTCCATATGTGGAAACGCTCGTGCATGAAGGCCGAGGCGTGTGTTTTTTTAATCATAACCACTGTTCCTTGCGGTGTAATTTCATGAGACTCGAGCACCTCCTCTGAAACGTTATGCACAACTACTTGGCAGGTTTGATTCCCGTAGTGAGTACGATTGGAGCCTACGGGTAAAGAGACTTGTGACGGTGTACGGGCCGTGAGAAGTGACGGATCACGGTGTACAGACCGATGATCCCGAATCCAATTCGTATGCCAAGTAGCTACAAGGATCCATGACTCGGGTCATCTTCTAGACGTAGAAGCGGACGGGAATAGGGGATGCCTTGGTATGGTTATTGATTTGTGAATCCTTGAGTTTACAGGCTCAGGAGGTACTTCGGTACTAGTGTGAGTTTACAGGCTCACCGTGATGGTTACTTGTGTGTGTGTACTCATGGTCTTTCCCCTTTCCCCTTGGACATGAGTTAGGTTTATTTTAGAACCTTGTAAAGCCGAGAGGACTTTAAGGTAGGGAACTCACTGAGATTTGATGTATCTCACCCCACTGTTGTTGTTTACATCACAGGTACTGCAGGTTCCGCGAAGGGTAAGGATAAGGCCGTGTGATTATCCTTACTTATCTGATGGCTTTGCTTCCGTTGTGGAGTTTTGAGATCCTTAGTGGTCTAGTTCTTAGTGTTTTGTCTTTTGAAACATCTTGTAGATATACGATGCCGTAGTTTTTTATGTTTAGGCTTTTTAGGCATGTATATGTATAATGTGTTACTAAGAACTTATTGTATATTTCAGTACCAAACGTACTTTTCATGTATAATATATGATTTGATGCATGTATGTATATGTGGGCGTTACAGGTTGATAACGTCACCTTTGCTTTTCGAGATAGATATTCCCAATATCCTGCTCTTTTTTCTTAGGGAGGGCACTACCGTATCGTTTTGTACTACTTGATGATCCAGCGTCTTTCACTGAATGTCCTTCTCGGACGGCTTCCTCAAGACGAACTCCCATGCCCACCATCTCGGTGAAGTCACTGGGTGCACTGGCAACCATTCTGTCGTAGTAAAATGAGCTCAAGGTTTTCAAAAAGATCTTTGTCATCTCTTTTTCCTCCAGAGGTGGAGAAATCTGAGCGGCGATTTCACGCCATCTCTGAGCGTATTCTTTAAAGGTTTCCTTGTCCTTTTGCGACATTGATCTGAGCTGATCTCTGTCCGGTGCCATGTCC
This sequence comes from Lathyrus tuberosus, assembly GCA_022829125.1. NCBI lineage: Eukaryota > Viridiplantae > Streptophyta > Magnoliopsida > Fabales > Fabaceae > Lathyrus > Lathyrus tuberosus. The sequence goes on from JALAZF010000103.1 coordinate 9,655,419, forward strand.
AGATTATATTTGTACTGCTGAACGAAGGCGGAGCCAAGATCTCTGAATGTGCCGATCGTAGCGCGGTTTAAACCCATGTACCATTTTAATGCGGTACCGGTTAAACTATCCTGAAAGTAATGGATTAGTAGCTCTTGATTCTTTATCTGAGCTGAAATTCGCCGAGCGTACATCACCAAATGGCTCTGAGGGCAAGAGTTACCCTTGTACTTTTCAAAGTCGGGCACCTGGAATTTGTGCGGGACTTTCACATTGGGGACCAAACAGAGGTCTGCGGCGTCCTTTCCAAATAAATCCTGACCGCGAAGGGCCTGTAGTTCTTTCTGCATTTCTAGGAACTGTTCCTGGAATTCATTCATTCTATCAAACATGATGTCTTTTCCACCAGAAGCTATCTGTGGAATCTGTACTTCCGAGACAGTGTGTACCACGGGTGGTGGTATAGTCTTTATGGCTGTGACTCTCGGTGCCTCCCGAAGTTTGTAACCTTCAGGAGTTGTTGTCATGCCCCTGACATCTTCGCTTTCCCGAAGTTTGTAACCTTCAGGCCCAGTGGTTCCTGCTGCAGTTCCTTGATCCTCAACGATCGGCGGAACATATCCTTTGGGGATATAGTTGGGTGGCATGCCTCAGGAACGATCTTTCGGCATCTTGTACCTAGGATCATACTTTTCCACTATGGGCGTTGATGTGATCTCTGAGATCACAGTCCTTTGTTGTTGCATCTGAGCTTCTACTAGAGCTTGCATGTCGTTATGAAGCTTTCTCAGATCCTCTTTCAGAGTGTCGATCTCTTCTCTCAACTCTCTGTTCTCTTTCTCGAGATCATCCATCTTTTTCTGACGATTGGCCCGAGTATTGTACGAATGAGACAGTTTGACTCTAGAATCGAGACACAAATGTGAGATTCGTAGGTAAAAAGAATGCGTTTACACGAGAATGATGAATGATATGCAATGATTATATTAATTGTATGTGTTTTGTTTATTCAAAGTAAACTTTGACAATTAGATTGCAAATATCAAACAATGGGGAAACCCCGTTTTATTGAATTCAAAGGATTGCGGAAACGGAAATACATTAGATTACAAAGCGTTGAAAAAGGAAATCTAAACTAATGGATCCTGAGTCCTCTCTGAAGAGAGCTCAAGTGTTGATTCTGGTGCTTTCCTTTTCTTTGACCGGGGCTCTTGGGTCGTTGTCGGGTTGTCATTCCTTTGCCAAGTGAAAGGAGCGAGCAAATTCCTTTGGTCATCCTAATTTTATACAGCATGTTGCTCTAAAATCTCAATCAGAGCATCCTTTTCTTTTAGTAGTTACTGTATTTTCTTACACTCCACATTGAGAATACGGTACTTGTTCCTCCAAGACCTCTTCTCCTGTTGAACTTTGCTGAGAGTAACCTGAAGCTTTTTCGTCTCAGACATAAAATAAAGGGCAGAGTCCCTTAATGGAAGAACTTGTTGACGAGGGTAAGGTATCCTCAGCTTGAGAGCTCTAGTTTGTACCCAGTGGAGATAAGGCTCCACTGAGACACAATCTGGTTTTTCTAGAGACTCTCGTCCTTTCCTATGAACGTGTTTCCAGGCGTGCACTATTTCTGTCTTTAGTGCCCTGTCATTTCTCCTTCCTTGAAGAAAAGACCTTCCAGATGAGCATTGTGCGGGACATGCCTCATTGGGTATCCAAATTGACGACGAAATAACACTGGATGATAGTTGATTCCTCCCTTAGTTCCTATAAGGGGTACATTTGGGAAATTTCCACAACGGTCAATGATTCTGATCCCGTCGTAGATTCGATTGTACCAATCGATGTCCGAGTTGGTAAGAAACATGATTCTCTGCGACCAACGTAAAGTATTCTTTTGATCCCAAAATGCAGCAGACTTGGGCAAATGGGAAATGAACCATTTGTAAAGCAAAGGTACACCGCACGTGATCATTCCTCCGCTGTATAAATTGCTTAAGTGTACCGAATGATACGCATCTGCGAGTAAGGTCGGTACAGGGTTTCTAATCAGGTATATCTTAATGGCATTGATGTCTACGAAGTTATCGATGTTGGGAAACAAAAATAACCCGTAGGTGAGTAAAACGAAGATGCTCTCAAAAGCGGCCACATTCCCTATACTAGAAAAGTATAGGGCTTTCTTTGTCAAGAATTGGGCTGGTAAACCTTGGATTCCACCCTTGGTGGTCATGTGATTCTTGACTTCTGACTCGTCCAAATAAATTGCTCTTGCAATGGTTTGATCCTTTGGAATTTCTTCCAGTCCAGAAAAGGGAGCTTGATCAGTGATATGTAGATAAGTCAGGTGGGAATACTCCTCCAGCATGGGTGCTAGCTGATAATTCAGGAATGTGAAACAGTGATAGACCGGATCGTAGAACTGGATTACCGTGGACAGGATTCCTTCAATTACATGGACCCTTAATAGAGACAGCAATCCTCCATACTTGGCTCTGAAAGCCTCGTGGTTGGTGATCATTCTCGCCAAACCTCTCAAATCCTCTTTGGAACCTTGAAGGTGTACTTATGAGTTTTCCTTCTACCGAAATCAATTAGCGCAATCTCCTTCTCTGACATTTGCAATCATTGTCTCAGTTTAATTTGAAAAAGAGAGACTGGAAGAGAAGAATTTTTTTTTTGTTTTAATGTTTTTTATTTAAATGAATACATGAATGCATCACACAAAAACATAGAAAAAACATGGGGTCAAAGGGTCGGTGTCATGAATCAAGGCTCTACCCCCCCCAACATTTATACTGGTGATTTTTTGTACCTGTCCGCAAAATCATTGACCCCTCTGGGATAACAACAGCAAGCAGATCGCCAGCGAGCTGATGTATCCTAGAGTGATCTCAGATGAGGGTAGTATCGTGTGACAACTATTTCCGATAGCTTCCGCACTACAAAATGGCTTAAGTCTGCTAAAAACCTCAGCTTCTCAGATAACCCAGTCAACCACACTACTTTCAACAACCGAAGTCGTATAGGCAATGTATCTGCAAAGGTTGTCTCCACTGAGTTTGATGGTCGATCGGGGGCTCTTAACTGGAATTCACTCCCAGTAAGATTACCCATATTGCCATCACCTATCTTAGGTGTATACTCAATCTTTCCACATGCAGCATCACACGCATTCCCATTAGCAGAAAAATAAACACATATATCAATTAGGAAAAGCAGTATATATATTTGTCTTAATCATCCTAGACCTCTAGTCTTATGATCCTATATAGACAATGACTCCCCAGCAGAGTCGCCATTTCTGTGATACTTTGAGAATTTAAGGTTTCACCCAGAGATAAGAGAAAAAAGAAGGGCCCCACGATGGGCGCCATTTTTTCTATAGCGAGCGATTTTTGGACGTGGTTCTTAAGCACTGTCGCTCTAGGGTACTACAGGTCGATTCATTTTTTATCCTATTGAAGCTGATGAAGGAAGGGAAATAGATGCCTCTAATTAACCCTGCTTGCATACTGAATTTAAACAGTCAAGACTGTTGGTTTACATATGCGGTTTAGATTGTGGGCCTCTCTCTGCTTATTTTGTTAAAAACACAATGTGACGGGATTATGCTATTTGGTAGGATGTTAGGACTGATGCTTTTCGATTTATGTGTGAAGGTATGGGATTTTGGGTTTTTTATTAGTGTGCTCGCTAAGATTTTTCAATCTTATGCCTACGTATTCCCGGGTAACGAAACAGGGAAATCAGAGCGATCGTAGTTCCTCCTATTCTATGGGAGGAAAAAGGTTGTTTTGGTGTCTTGTTCAAAGCCCAAGAAGTGAAGCTAAAAGTGGTTTGTATCTTGTTCTAAGCCCAAGATGTGAAGCTGAAGGGTCTATTTGTATCTTGTTCGAAGCCCAAGATGTGAAGCTAAAAGGGTTTTGACTTTAGAGATAATTTTTCATCTCAAAAGGGGGTATTTGGTATTTGTATACTGTGGCGAGGCACAGCTTTGATGCTAAAAGGTTGATTGACTCGACTGGGGTTTTCTTATACAAAGCCTAAGAGGAGGCTATTGACCCAACAAGAGGGTGTTTTTATATGTGTCTTACATGAAGCCCAAGACGGAGGCTAAAGGTATTTGTGACCCAACAAGAGGATCTTTTATACTCAACAAGAGAGTTTTTTTGTATCTCGTACGAAGCCCAAGAGGAGGCTAAAGGGGATTTGACTCAACAAGAGAGTCTTTTATACTCAACAAGAGAGTGTTTTTGTATCTCGTACGAAGCCCGAGATGGAGGCTAAAAGGTTTATGACCCAACAAGAGGGTCTTTTATACTCAACAAGAGAGTGATTTGTATCTCGTACGAAGCCCGAGAAGGAGGCTGAAAGGTTTATGACCCAACAAGAGGGTCTTTTATACTCAACAAGAGAGTGATTTGTATCTCATACGAAGCCCGAGATGGAGGCTGAAAGGTTAGCTCCGCTGGGGAGAATCATTTGTACAAAGCCCAAGAGGAGGCTATATGTGCTAGTGACTGTTTCAGTTGAGTGACAGGTCCAGTATGTTAGATAAAAGAGAAAATCAGTTCTTATAAAGAGACTGATTAAAGGTGAGGTTGTACCTTGGTACTGATCAGAAGATCGGAGTTATTTCCTGTTCTTTAAGGAAGTGGGAAATCCAAAGGGTATCGAGACTGTCCAAGTCTACAGGTGTTTTGAGAAATCGATTCTCAGATAAGTGAATGATCTTTGTATGATTCCAAAGAGAAGGCTGGTATGTTAAGGGATGAAGGTTAACCCATTAATAGGTCTAACACTTGACTCAGAAAGACAGCTCTGGAAAATTGATGACTAGGTTCTGTTCCTATACCTGTAGAGGTCTCTGGGTCCTTGTACTAAGCCCAAGAGAAGGCATGAGAGCTTTTAAGAAGCCAAAGGGTCCTTGTACAACGGCCAAGAGGAGGCGGGGATGCTTTTAAGAAGCCTGTGGGTCCCCAAACCCCGAGAAGTTCAAGACAAGTCATTCACAGAGAATAGATCAAGCCAGGAAAGTCCGAGAATTTGGAAGAAACTCAAGAGATGCCATTCACGGAGAAAAGATCATCTCTGGGGAGTTAGAGTTTCTTTGACAATGTCTAAGGGTGACAATGTGAGAAAGGGTTCACCGAGAATGTTGCCTTTCACGTCTCCTTATTGTTTAACCCCAAGAGGAGGGAAGACTGTGTCTGGTAATCCTATGGGGATCTAGTTTTGTTTGTATTTAAGAGTGACCAACAGGGCTTTAACTAGTGCTAGACGTAGTTGCCGGGGAAAACTCTAAATAACTATACTAGTATTACACAATTGATATTTGACAAGTATATAAAAGTTTGTGAAAGAAGACTTACATTGAGCAGCCCCACAATACTGTTATATATATGAAAACGGATAAAGAAAGTGGGTAAACACTTACTCGGTTGTAGAGCTTCCATGATGTTTTGTTAGTTGTTCATCAAAGAAAACTTTGATAACAATATTATATTCAAAATCATAGGAGAAAGTGCTTTGAAAAGATTGTTGGGGCTTACAGCTCAAGGAGAGGCCCAAGGATTTATCAGTGATTGCACTGTTGTTTGAATTTATACAAAGGGACTCATACAGGTGACTAAGGCCCAAAAAAGGTTTTATGTACAAAGGGATGGGTCTTACACTCTCTCCAGAGGCCCAAAGGTTTATTTTTGTATAAGTGGTGAGGCTTACAGCTCAAGGAAAGGCCCAAGAAGGTTTTATTTTAAATTGGCGATGATTGCGCCGAACTTTTTGATGGTATCGGGACTTATACAATACACTGAAGCCCAAATTATTTTGGTTTTCAAAAAGGGTTGGGCCTTACACTCTATTAGAGGCCCAAAGGGTTTAAAGATGGGTCTTATAACTCAAGGAGAAGCCCAAAGATTTTGAATGGGTCTTATAACTCGTTGAGAGGCCCAAGGTTTTTAAAAGGGCGATGATCGCGCCGACCTTTTGAAATACAGCGGGACTTATACAACATTTGAGGCCCAAAGTTGTTTGTATTTACAAAGGATTGGGTATTACACTCTATTAGAGGCCCAAAGAATTTAAAAAGGTTTGATAAGGGTTGAATTAATCAAAACCCTAATTTGTTTTCAAAATGTATTTTAATTGAATAAAAAAATTCAATTAAAATGACCAAAATTGTTTAACATGTGGAAAACAAATTGTGATCTTGGATTAATGTTTCAAAAATCATGTTTTGATCCACAAAATGATTAGAAATCATTAAAATTTGCAAAATCAAGAAGGAAAAAATATTTTAAATGTCAAAAACAATTAAAATATTAATTCTTTGCAAAAATATCAATTATATGAAATAAATAATATTTTTGGGATTTTTTTGGTAAAATAAAATATTTTAACATTTTTGTGAATTATTAAAAAAAGAATCAACTCAAAATCATTAAAACTCAGAGAGAAATTAATTTTTGAATCAATTAAATAAAATCACAAAATTCAAATATTCAAATTTTTGATAAAGGGCGCCAAGAACATGGTAAGAACACACACCCTTCCTCTGTTTCTGCAGATTTGCGTTTTCTATCCAATCTCATTGAATACTTGATTATATCATGCAATCTACATATCAATCTACTCGTTTCAACCTCACGATCATGTCTATGGTCTTTAATTTCATTTATTTTAAAAATGGAATAAGAAATCAAAGAGAAACCTTAAGAACCCTAAATTCTGTATGAAGGTTCAGAAATTCCATACACGATTTAAACAAAGCAATTGACTGAGGGAAAACACTCTATGCATGTAGTGACTTACCTTAGAAGGCAAAATTGGAAGTGACTTACCTTAGAAGGCAAAATTGGAAGTGAGAAGGAGATTTTGAGGAAAGCATCTGTTTGATGGCTATGGTGTACTCAAACTGATCACAAATGAGCTCTATTTATAGTAGAGCAAGTTTGTTTTGCAAGGAATAGTGAATGGCAACTGCTGCATAGGTTTGGCCAATGTTGAGCAATGGGAATCCAAGTCTCCTCTAGCCATTGACTAGAGGTGAGGGCACAGGCTGCTGGTTCCCTTGGTCATGGATAAGTCTTGACTAAATTCAGTTGGGAATGGCTCAGTCCATGCCACCTTGGTGCATCCATTAAATGCTCCAATCCAAAATTAGAGTCCTGTCCCTCTTTTAGGGATTTCTAGGTTTGGCATGCTACTTTTGGTTCCAAAGACTTGGGAGGCTTGGGATCAGAGTTGGTTCCTCCTTGGTCCCCCCTTGAGGTGTTCAGATGGATAGAGTTGCTTGCTCTTTGCAAAATTTGGGCAAATCGAGCAAAATGCACAAATCTGCCTTACCTTGACAGTTTTCAGCAAGGCATATTGCCATTGTCATATCTCATGGCTCAAGTGGAATTTGATGGAGTTCTTGACCATTTTGGAAATCCCTCATATGATACAACAACTGTTTGATCATAGTTGGTTTTGATACTTTTTGGATCCAAGTGAAAAATGCCTCTACATTTGGAAAAAAGTGAAGGCAAATTCTAACTTAGTGAAAATTTCACTAAGTGTTGGAAAAAGTGGCATTTCATGTTTTCAGCCATTTTGATCATTCCATAACTCAAAATCCATGATGAATTGAAATGAGGTGTAGATGAAGCTTTTATAGAGGGCCATGAGGGCTACAAATCCAACTTTGAATGGAGAAAATGGCCTTGTGGTTTAGGAGTTATGATCCTCCAAAGTTGGTACCCTTGTCACTTTGTTCCATAACTTAGAAAAATTTCTAAGTTTTTATGGTTACCCCTTTTACAAGTTATCCCACTTTTCTTGATTTTTCTTGATGAATGTTGATTCAAATCACACATTAACATCATTTTAGGGTCAAAGAACCATAATTGTGAAAAATCTCAAAAAGTCAAAGTTGACTTTTGTGCACAGTTGACTTTTTGTCAGATGAATTCCAAACTCTGCGATCCTCTATGAAATCAAGTCCTTGACCTAAATCAAACTTGATGGATCGATTTCATAGGTGTTATAGGGTGTAATGAATCATGTCCCAAGGTTTGGGAGCATGTCTTGGTCAAAAGTCAAAGTCTCGGTTGACTTTTTCCCGCGAAACCCTAACTGTGGTTCTGATGAACTTGAAACTTGTTGCTCAAGCTTCTTGGATCAATCCATTATTGCAAATGGATCAATGTAGTGTGTTAGGCACCCTCAAATCATGCCTTGAGGTCTTGGCTCATGTTTTGTCCCAAAAGTCAACTTAGGGGTGAATTAGGTCAAGAAACCCTAATTCCTAATTTTTTATGAATGCATCCACTGAGGCCAAATTGACTTGATGATTGGGTCCATGAGGTTCCATGGAGTATTTTAGATTATGATTTGAAGCATTGGCTCATGCCCAGAGGAAAATTTCCAACTGGAGGCCCTGGTCGACCAAAACTCTAATTTGGTGACACTAGCGATTTTGAGGCTTGGTCCACTTGGAATGTTGCAACCCTGTGCTTAATCCTTGATGTGGGAGTCCTCTTGATCCATTGTGGATGTTTGAGAGGTTTAGACAAGTTGAAGATCATGTCATTTCTTGATTGATCCTTTGTCTAAGAGCTCTGAGAGGGCTTGAAACCCTAAGTTTGATTGTAGTGGATGCTCACCCATCTTTGGGGAAACTGATGAGGCATAATGATTCATCCATATTGTGATGATGATTTGCACAATGATGGGAATCTTAGTGGTCAAAATTTGGGGTATGACAGATGCCCCTATTTAATCTTCTTGGACCCGAAGTTGTGAATGGCGAAGGTGTTCGGGCATTCGGGGTGCAAGAGGATTAAATATCAGAATACTTGAAATTTTGATGGTGGTTATGAATGGTAGCTTACGCATTCATCTTCTTTTGCTAAGCAATGATACTTAGAAAAGGTAAACTTCCCCTCGATCCTGGTTTCCTACCAAGGACCTGGTCTCAGTTTCTGAAATAAACTTCCCCTCGATCCTGGTTTCCTACCAAGGAACTGGTCTAAGTTTCTGATGTAAACTTCCCCTCGATCCTGGTTTCTTACCAAGGAACTGGTCTTAGTTTCTTTTTTCAATAAACTTCCTTGATAAGGGACGATGTTCGTAGCGGTTTTCCTCATACTTCTCGCCGAATTTTCCTAGGGAGATTCCACTTGATGGAAAAGGTTTTGACGTCAGAGTTGCTGGGAAACCCAGTCGCCTGAGTTGTAGAGGTGTACAAACTTCTCTGTTGGAGACACCATTTGTCGACTCTACTGGGGTAAACGAGTCTCTTGAGAAACTGCTTCTGCTTGGGGATATTATATCATACTTTTCTAGGAGATCTTCTCGGAGAAATGCCATATGATGTGATCCAATTTTGAGGTGCCGATGACTTTGTTAACATTTGCTTTCTGGAGAGAAAAAACAATGTGCTACTGAGAGTCTTCGGTTGAGAGGCTTTCTCTGGGATTTTCCTTAATCCGGGAAAGCGAAGACATCATCTTCAATGGCGAAGAGTGACGTTGGCTGAGGGTTCTCTAATTTTTCAGAGGTTCAAGTTATCAAAGTGGTCAAGGGTCAATTCTAATCCAGAAATAAACTAGAGTAGAGAGATAGTTCAGACGCAACACTTCCTGATGAGGAAAGAACTGTCCATGCAAAGTTAAGGACAATGAAAAAAAAACAATAACAACCCGCTAAGTTGAAAACCCGAAAGGGCGACTTAGGCAAAAATGGGTATCTTGATTGACGGAAAAAAAAATGATGATGAAAAAAATGTCCAGGTGAAATTAGGGATAATGGCATTTGACTGTGAACACTTGAGCCTCTCTTCATCATAGCTGGACCTCAGGCGGTAACAGAGCAGTCAAATCATCATCAACTAATGCAAGGCGTTGGAACCTAGACTTACAGTGGATGGTACCCAATGTTGTAATCAATGAAAAACATAATTTCCCTTTGCCATTTGTCTCTCAATTTTACTGCAAATTTCCTCATCAAGGATTTTTGCATCCTTGTACACATCTTATGTACATGTTTTCACATTTCAATAAAAGTTCGTCATTTGATTTCTCATTTGTTTTCATTATTTGTGATCACATAATACTATAAAGCGTTGAGAATAATAAAAAGTTAAATTAATGGAGAAAGCATTATACATTGCATATTTCATTAGATATCCCTACGGTATAATCGGTAAAATCCATTGGCAAGCCTAATGCCTAGCCAGCGCTATGGTGGTTCTTTGAAGAGGTTGCCGTTCCCTCAACAGAGTCATCCTATCCCCAGCAAACTCCATTATGGCTCTTCGGAAAGGTCGGTTACCTTCCATGGCCAATAGATCCATAATGTCCCCAGTAAAGTCGCCATGATATGCCCTTGAGCTGAGACGTGATTGTTCTTATCCCCAGCAAAGGCCGTGCATCATCCCCTGCAGGTCGAAACAGTCATTCCCTAGTAGCGGTATGTTTCATATTTCTGTTCTCCCTAAGCAAAGAAGATCATTCGGACCTTAGAATTCCCTAAGCAGAATCAGTCAAGGTTAGAAGGTTGTTCCCTAGACAGAGTCAACCGTGATTTGAAGATCATGCTGCTTCCTCCATCCCCGACAACAATAGAAGTAATAGTTTGGAAACCTGAGATCTCTAGGCTATTTCCCCAACGGAGTCGTCACCATCTGGGGGTTCTTTCCCCAGCCGAGAATGTCGAGTTCGTTTATCTACAAGCATCGCCTACCCATAGCAATATACCTTAACCTGCACCGCTGCATGACATAATATCAAGCATCATGTAGAATAACACATACATAGCATATGCATTAGCATACCTCCTTTTTGGCCTGATTCATCTCCCAAGTAGATATTCAACCAACTTCTCACTCCCTACACTTGCACCTCTCCTTTTTCCGCCGTCAGCCAAATTTTCGAGCTACTCTTTTATTTAATCCCCTTCTACTTCGAATCATCGAAAAGCTAGCGCAATTCGTACATTCAGGTCCAAGAGGATTAAATAGGGGCAGTTGTCGTAACCCAAAATTTGACCTCCCTTTTTGCTTTTGCATGAGCATGTGCATTCATATCGCTAGCATACGCATCCACACTTTTTCTCTGTGTTTTTTGTTGCTGGAATATTCAAGTTTTCTAAGCCCGATTAATTGCATCCTCACAAGGTCATCACATCATCAACACAAGCACAAAACAAGGGTTTTTATGCCTATTCATCAAGGGAAAAAGTTGAAAATCGGAACCTTGACCACAACATCATTTTTCAAGAAAATTTGGGAAATTTTGGTCTGGTTAATCGATTAACCATTTGCAGTGCAAATGCGTTAATGGATTAACACATGCAAAACAGGAAGAATCTGCTGCTTTTTCATCACAACAACTTTTCCTCCACATTTTGAGATTCTACATAGTTCTAGCAGCATGTGGAGTACTCTAGACTCTTCAAGTAATTCAGTGGCATTTGCTATAATGCAACCTTTCCATTCAAGACTACCATACACCTCATTTTCATAAATTGTGAACCCTTGGATGTGAAGCTTACATTGGGATTGCTACCGAGTTAACTTCCTAACTAACCGAGTTAACCGCTGATTCGGTGAGTCAAGTGTAACTAACTCCTAGCCTAAATCCAAACCACCCTAAGCTAGCTCCTAGCCTAATTCCAAACCTCTCACAGTTCAAACCAAAACTATATATTAACAAAGCTTCACTATTTTCATAAACTCTCAACCATTTCACACAAATTTCTCACACTTCACTCTCAATTCTCTCACATTCTCTCTGAATTTTTCTGCAACTTCTTCATATTCATCTACATTTTCTTCCCAAACCTCACCATACCTCTTCACCATTGAAGAATAATCACTTTTACATTGGAAGTGATTATTTCTTGAGCTTAACCTTCATCATCTTGCAATTATACTTGATTTTCTGGAGTTTTATTATCTTTTGGATTCATCTCAAGTGTTCGCTTCAAGATTCAACGGTTCGAATTCGTATTTCGAAGTTTCGTCGCAATTTGCTCGATTTCGGTACGATTCATCTACAATTAAAGATTCCTCTGGTTTTCTTTGATTATCTTCATCAAGATTAACTTTGCAACATTATCCAAGGTACATCTCAGCCTTGTAGGTTGGTATTGCTTTGCACATTTTACTGTTTCGAACGTTTTCGTATCATTCGCGATGCAGTTCTGATGCTTTTTGTGGGTGAATTGATTATGTCATTACTTGATCCACGATCTTGATGAAATAATTGATTCCGTTGTTGATTATTTGCTGTTGTTAAACTTGATTTTCGTGCATAATTGTTTGCCCTAGCATAGGAGTGATTGCACAATCAATAAGTGACCAAAAGTGCTTTTGAAAAATCAATTTTCAGCCACTACTTCAGTGTTAGTCGATTAACACTTTTGCACTGCAAGGTGTTAATCGATTAACACAACATTTTTCAGCAAAAATCTGTGTTTCTACAGGTGTCAATCGATTAACACTTTGCAGTTACAAAAGTGTTAATCGATTAACACTGTTTCAGTTTGCCATTTTCATGTTTTTTCAAGTGTGTTTGCCATCCTTTCCCTTTCTATACTCCATGGATTGACATGCTTGATTTTTATGGATGTTTTAGATGCTGTTTCATTTCAGTTTGAAGCATGATTACAATTTTCCGATGCTCGATTTTATCTATGTTGTAATTATGCATATTCTTGGCATTGTGTGAACATGATCATCCTTACATTTGCTTTGATCACATGATACATGATTTGTGATGCATATTAAATGTAATTTGGTACTGTTTTGCACTTTCTTTCTTTTGATTTGCATTAAGTTTGTTCTCCAAGAATGAGCCTAATCTTGCATAACCAATAGTGCACCCTTTGCTTTAATAATTTTTTAATTCATTTTGGAAAATTATTAGCATTTTCTCCCTCTTGATTAATTAATCGAAACTTCGTTTCGATTATTAATCTTCCCTTTGGCGCTTCTCTCTAGGCTTCCTTTAGAACTTGCTTTCTCTTGGTCCCCGGCTGAGGTACAAGTTGGCGCTGTTATGCTGTCCGTTTCAATTTTCGCACTATACTTTGGTGCTAGAGAAGGTATGAGAGCGGAGAATTCCTACACTCATCTTGATTATTTTGGGTAGGGGACGAATGACCCTGTGCCTTGAATAATCGTCTCTATCTCCAAGTTGTAGTGTCTCTCAATCCTCAGTCGAGTCGATCCTTGATCACTCTTGCCCCCCTTCAATCTCTCTTTTGATCAATCACCCTTTGCCTTGGTTAAAGATCATTGTCTTTGGGTTAGCAAACCCTCTTTGTTTCAATACCCTATTCTTTTCTTGTGGTCAATCATTGCCTTTTGATGCCCCCAGAAAAGTCTCAATCCTTTGTCTTCGGTTAAACACAGTCTTCCTGTTAAATTCCAAAATCATAGTGGAGTTCGCAACCTTCTCTTGGTTCTTCTCCCTTTGTTTGGTTAACCACTGCCCGTTAGTTAAAACACCAATTTGTACTTTTTCTCAGTTAACCACGGTCTATCTGTTAACACACTGAGATCCTCTTGGGTTAATCACCTTCTCTTGGTTAATCACCCATTCTTTTGCAGTTAACCACAGCCAGTTTGTTAAAATACTGAGCCCCTTTTGGGTTAATCACCTTCTCTTGGTTAATCACTCGGTCCTGTTTGGTTAATCACAGTTTTCTGTTCACACCGAATCCTCAGCGGTTAGTAACCTCTTTTGGTTCAATACCCATTTTTGTTGGTTAAGTACTGTTTGTTCAGTTAGTGCTAACATCCCTAGTGGGTCACAACCTTCGTTTGGTTTTACACCTGTTCTTTTGGTTAATCACAGTCTATCTGTTAAAACTTTTGTCCCCACAGAGTTGCGACCTTTGTTTTCCTCGGTTAACCACTGTTTATCATTTAATATATTGAAACCCTTTCGGAGCCAAATACCTTCTCTTGGTCCAGTGCTCTTCCCTTGTGATTCATCACAACCCTGTCTGTTAACACCAACTTCTTTTTCCCCACCAGAGTTTTAATCTCTCCTCCTTCGGTTAACCACTGCCAGTCAGTTAACATACCAAACTCTTGTTCTTTTGGTTTCAACACCATTCCTTTGTTTATTTTCCCCAGTAGGGCCGCTTACCTTCTGATCTCTAGCACATTCGCTTTGTTCTCTTAATCCCCAGTGGAGTCTCGATTATTTTTTTTGCTCCTTTATCATCTTTGTTTCGACACCACTCTTGCACTTTATCCTTAGCACAATTGCTATCTGTTCCTTTGCACTCCTTTCTTGGTTTGACACCATTTCTTTGGAATCCCAGTGGAGTTTCCTTCTTTCTTTTACTATTGGTTTTGACACCGTTTTCCTTTTCCTTTTCCGTCTTGGTTCCAAGAACTACGGAAGCTCTGATTCTGCATTCATTCGAATGTCTGATACGTAGGCACGAGATCACGATGATCTTGGCGAGCACCCTTCCACCTTCTTCCATTCCTCTTCTTTTCCTTGGTTCCATGAACTACGTCACTTTGATTTCCTCATTGCACTATGAGGGTACGTAGGCACGAGGGCCCTAATCCTCAGTGAGCACTTTCTCTTCTTTCTTTATTTCGTTCTTTCTTTTTCTTCTCTCTCTCTCTCCTTCTTTTAGCTAGAAGCCTTTAGATAGATAACCCATCAAACCCTAGAAGCAAGAGAAATGGTTCCCGAGTACGACGGATGCGTAAGGTGCTAGTACCTTCCTTTCGCATAACCAACCCCCGTTCTCGTTTCTCTTCCCCTTGGGTTTTATCGATATTTTCCCTGCCCTTTGGGACTAAATAAAGTTCGGTGGCGACTCTGTTGTATCTTTGAGTGTGCGATTCACTCAGGTATAAACCAGCCATCTTCATAAAGTACGTTATTGCTCAAGAGAAAGTTGCCATCCAGTCTCCTCAATGTCTTCTTATCCTTATTAGAGGCTCCAACCTGGTATTCTTGTCTTCAGAGAAATATCTCAATGACATGATACTAGGGTTTACCATCATCGGCCTCTTCTATTGAAAACAAATAAGCAGGTCGGTCGAGATGCATAACATGGAGGTTAGGACAATCATTCCAGCGGTTCACCACAATCATAGAAGCCAAAGTTGCCAAAGCACCAGCCATCCTATTCTCGTCACGAGGGATGTGATGGAACTCCACCCTATTAAAGAAAGGGAGCAGTCTCCTTGCATAATCTCTATATGGAAGTAAGTGATCTTGGCGAGTTTCTTGTTTTCCTTTAATTTGATAAATTACCAAAGCAGAATCGCCATGCACGTCCAAGTTCTTGATCCTTAAATCCATATCCTCTTCAAGGCCCATAATATACGCCTCATATTCGGCTTCATTGTTTGTGCACGTGAAAGTTAATTTAGAGATGAAAGGGATATGAGATCCATGAGGAGTCACAATGATCGCTCCAATTCCTTTCCCATACTTATTGACAACACCATCAAAAATCAGACCCCATTGGGAATCCGGCTCAGGCCCTTCATCTGGCAAAGGCTCCTCACAATCCTTCATTTTTAAATACATCACGTCTTCATCAGGGAAATCATCCTCAACAGGTTGATGGTCTTCAAGAGGTTGATAAGCTAAGGGATCGGCCAAAACACTTCCTTTGATTGCCTTCTGGCTATTCTTCCTGTTAGAGCGGGCTTCTCAAAAATGTACTTGATGGGATCCATCTTAGAAATCAGCCAAGTGGTATGGTTCAACATGTACTGGTGCAAGCGTCGTGCAGCCCAAGTCAAGGCACAACAGGTCTTCTCCAACATTGTGTATCGAGACTCACAGTCGGTGAATTTCTTACTCAAATAATAGATAGCGTGCTCCTTCTTTCCTGACTCATCTTGTTGACCGAGTACACACCTCATGGAATCTTCCAAAATGGTCAAATACATGATCAAAGGCCTTCCTTCAACCAGAGGGATCAAGATAGGAGGCTCGAGAAGATACTCCTTGATACTGTTGAATGCCTTCTAACAATCATCAATCCAAACACACCCTTGATCTTTTCTGAGAAGCTTGAAAATTGGTCCAAAAGTGGTTGTCATATTTGAGATAAATCGGGAGATGTAATTCAACCGTCCCAAGAAACCTTTGACCTGTTTTTCTGCAGTCAGAGCTGGCATCTCTTGTATGGCCTTAACTTTATCAGGATCCACTTCAATACCCTTCTGGCTAACAATGAAACCTAAGAGCTTGCATGTGCGAACACCAAACGTACACTTGTTAGGATTCAAACGGAGCTGCTACTTCCTCAACCGCTGAAACAACTTTAAAAAATACTTAACATGGTCTTCTTCAGTCTTGGACTTGGCTATCATGTCATCCTCGTACACTTCGATCTCTTTGTGCATCATATCATGAAAAAAGGTTGTCATGGCCCATTGATATGTTGCCTCAGCATTTTTCAAACCAAACGGCATGACTCTGTAGCAGAAAGTGCCCCAAGGTGTAATGAACGATGTCTTCGAGAACCATTATGATCTGATTATAACCTGAAAAACCATCCATGAAAGAGAATACCTTGTACTTTGCAGTGCTATCTACCAACATATCAATGTATGGCATAGGAAAGTCATCTTTCGGACTGGCTTTTTTCAAGTCTCGGTAGTCAACACACATGTGGACTTTGTCATCTTTTTTTGAAACAGGCACAATGTTGGCTAACCATTGCGGATACTCATACGTAACGAGGAACCCGATGTCAATTTGCTTATGTACCTCTTCTTTAATCTTCAGGGCCATGTCAGGATGAGTTCTCCGGAGCTTCTGTTTGACTGGCGGACATTCTGGCTTCAAAGGCAGACGATGCTCCACTATAGAGGTGTCGAGACCAGGCATATTTTGGTATGACCAAGAAAACATGTCAACATACTCCTTAAGTAGTTCAATCAGTCTCTCCTTCACATCAGGCACAAGTAAAGCTCCAATTTTCACTTCCTTACGGTCTTCGGCTGTACCCAAATTAATAGCTTCTACAGGCTCTTTGTAAGGCTGAATGGCTCTATCTTCATTCTCAAGCAATCGAGATATTTCCTCTGGAACCTCTTCTTCTTCCTCTTCGGCTTTGAACACAGGAAACTCAAAGTTCGGAGGAGGCATTGGGTCATTGTTTTGATGGTTTGTCCGCGTAATAATTTGCACATGTTATTTGTCTTTATTTTAGATTTTATGAAAGTGCAAGTGTGTGCACAAAACACGCAAAGTGATAAAAATGGGTTTTGTATGGTTACCATTTTTTCCAGAAAAGTAAAGAAGTAACACAGATAAAATGGAATCAAAATGACAATTTTATTGATGATAGCAGTTCGCTAAAGAAAAGCACTAACACAAAATCACCTTTGCCTTGGGCAGAGCAAAGGGAATTATGAAAATAATCCCACACAACAAACTCTTTCTCCTTGGGCAGAGCGAAGAGTTATCGAAAACATAGTAAAAAAATAATTACTTTGATAAATGGACTACAACAGGAATGTTAACAGCACTCCAGTTCTGAGAAACCACTTCATGCGTCACAAAGTTGGGCTGATCTTCATCAAACTCGTCTTCGAGGATTGCACAAGCTTCATTCTCAAGTTCTTTGCATTTTGACCTAGGAGAATAGAAAGGACAGTAAGCATCTTCAGTCTCAGACCCATATCCAGGATCCTTCAGATAAGGCTCCCAATCTTCAGCAAAGATGTAATCACTTTCAGCGCCGAATGGTATGTACCCTTCAGAGTCATCTTCTTCAGTTATAACATTAACCCTTGATGGATGAATAACTCCTCCTCTATGAAAGACATCTTCAATGGGAGGAATAATCATATTTACTGTGGAAGGCTCATCAGAACTGGGACCTAAAAATTCGAGACCCTTTTTCTTTTTGTTTTTGGACAGAGATATCACTTGCCCCCACCCTTCTTGGGAACCACTTTCCACAACACGTTGCACATCCTTGAAAGATGAAATAAAAGCCCCGCTCTTCTTGGCACTACCACCATCAATTGAAAGAGCTTGGAACTGGGTTCCTATTTCTTCATCAGCATCAATGTATGAAAAAGAAGAAAGATGACTTACCACTAGAGCCCTCTCTCAACAAACTGTAACCAATTTCCCTTCATTAACAAGCTTTAATTTTTGGTGTAGCGTAGATGTGATCGCCCCAGCATCATGTATCCATGGCCTACCCAGCAAGCAACTGTAAGTAGCACAAATATCCATCACTTGGAATGTGATTTCGAAAAGATGGGGACCAATAGTCATAGGCAGAACAACTTCTCCAATGACCGTCTTCCTTGATCCATCGAAAGCTTTTACAACAATACCACTAGGCCTCAGAGGTGCTCCTTGATAGGATAATCTTGTAAGAGTAGTCTTCGGCATCACATTCAACGATGAGCCAGTGTCAATTAACACACTAGATAATGCGTCATCCATGCAGTTCATCGAAATGTGCAACGCCGTGTTATGCTTCTTCCCTTCTTCTGGGAGCTCTTTTTCACAGAAACTGAGATTATTACATGAAGTGATGTTGCCTATAATCCCATCGAACTAATCAATGGTTACGTCATGATCGACATAGGCTTGCTCAAGGACATTCTGTAAAGCCTCCCTATGGGCCTCAGAACTCATCAATAGTTGCAGCACAGAAATCTTGGAAGGAGTCTGCAGAAGTTGGTCTACAATATTATACTCGCTCCTCTTGATCATCTTCAATAATTCATCAGCTTTGGAGGAAGAATTAGTCCCACTGGACTGTCCCAGAGTTGAATTTTTTATAACTGGCTGCTCAACAGAAATTCCCTTATCCTTCAGAGGTGTTGTAGAGAAAACACGACCGCTTCTAGTCACTCTACTGATGTAAGCAATACTAACGACTGACGGCTGTATAGGCAAGGTACCTCTTTCCCATTTTCCATCATAGTAGCATTATACTTTTAAGGGACTTCTTTGTTGGTGGCGTAAGGAGTAGGGCCGGGAACATTGATGACCAGAGGAGTTGGAGCATACTTTCTGCTGTAATAAAAGATCTCAATACGTTCCACTTCATTAAAATGAGGCACTATCACCAAGACCTCGTCTTCTTCATTCTCATTCTTATCAACAAGGTCTCCATCACGGGTGATTGCAATAACCCTTCTGTCCATCAAATCTTGAATATCTTCCCTTATGAGCTCACATCCTCGCGGATTGGTAGAACAAACATGACACTTATCATAGTCATGACCTTCATGGTCAAAGGAAAACATCTTGGACAAACCTTCATGCATTTTTACTAAGGATCCTTGAATTTCTTCGACATCAAACACGTCATTTTTACCAGAAGACCCATGCAACATGTTAACACTGGCAGACCCTCGAGGAGGGAGAGGGTTAACTTGCACATTGGGGTTAGAATATTTGAAAGTGAGAATTCCCCACTTAACCAATCTTTGAACATCCGCTTTCAAACCAATACAATTTTCAATATTGTGTCCGGGTGCACCTTGGTGGTATGGGCAGAACTGATAAGATCTATACCAAAAAGGAAGATCCTTTGGTACCTCAGATGGAGACTTAGTTTGGATATGCCTCTTTTGTAACAAGGTTGGAAACAATTCAGCATAGGGCATTGGAATTGGATCAAAATCTGGCCTTCTCTTTGCACAGTTTTGGTTGTTGAATTGTGGTCGAGCCTGTTGTAAAGGTTGTTGATTCTGAGCATGTTGTGGTTGCTGTTGTTGTTGAATCGGTTGAACTGGTTGATACGGTTGTGCAAAATTTGGCTGATAAACTGGAGTACTAAAAACCGATGTCACTGCTGCAACATGCTGAGACTGTTGATGTTGCGGGTTTCTCCTTCGGGGTCAACGATGGTGTATGGCACTCATATCTTGTTCCTTCTTCTTTGCAAAATTACTTCCGTGCTTCTTCACACTGTCGGAAGTACCAGCCTCTTTTATCAACCTACCTTCACGAATTCCTTCCTCCAAGCGCATCCCCATATTGACCATTTCAGTAAAGTCACTCGGAGCGTTGGCCACCATTGTCTCATAGAAAAAGGGACTCAGAGTCTTCAAGAAAATCTTGGTCATTTCCTTCTCTTCAAGGGGCGGTTGAATCTGAGCAGCCACCTCGCGCCAGTGTTGGGCGTACTCTTTGAAATTTTCTCTTTCCTTTTGGGTAATAGCCCTCAGCTGATCCCTATCCAGTGCCATATCGACATTGTATTTATACTGTCTGATAAAAGCGTCACAGAGATCGTTGAAAGTATGGATCTTTAGATTGTCCAACCCCATATACCACTTGAGGGCTGCACCAGTAAAACTATCTTGGAAATAATGGATCAGCAGTTGATCATTGTCCGTTTGTGCTGACATCTTACGGGCGTTCATAATAAGATGGCTCTGAGGACAAGAATTGCCCTTATATTTCTCAAAATCAGGTAACTTGAACTTTGGATGGACCTTAACATTCGGAACCAAACACAAGTCAGAAGCACTTTTTCCAAACAAATCCTTCCCTTTGAGGGCTCTGATCTCTTTTTGCATCTCGAGGAATTTATCCTGAAATTCATCCATCCTCTCATTAAATCCAACACTCTCACTTGGTTTGGTGTGGAATACAGGAACTTCCAAATGATACGGAACAGTGTTCACCACAGGAGGTGGCATGGTCATAACGGCGGTTACGACAGGAGTTTTGGGAACTGGTGGACGATAGCCAGCGGGAGTGAAATGAGGATGCATTCCCCATGGAAAACCAGGAGGCATAGTATACTGTGGTTCACTGACAGGCGCCGTTGGGATCAACACGGAGACAATCTCTGAGATAACGCTCCTTGGAACATGGTCTTGTGAATTATGCGACGATTGATTCTGAGCAGCCGCCAGTGCTTCCATCATTCCATTCAGCCTCTCCAAACTCTCTTTCAAGGTTGTGACTTCTTCACGGAGTGCTCTATTTTCCTGCTCGAGTTGATCCATCCTCTTCTGGTGATCGGCTCGGGTGTTATATATGTGATTCAGCTTGTCTCTGAAGAAGAATTAAGGGTGAGAACCTGAAATGCAAGAATGCAATGCAAATGATGTATGCAAATGCTATGCAGAGATGAATCAAGGAACTCAAAAGTGTATTTGCAAACATTATAGACATTGAGGATACATCCTAAAACAACTCATTTCATTAATCAACTTGTAAGTTTTACAAAATAAGCGGTACACCTCCAAGGTCCATTACATAAGCAAACAGAAATAAAACATAAAAGGAACTAAGAATCTAATCCATCTGATGACGGTCCTTCTCCTCCACGGAGTTCCTTCACGAGCTTGTCAATCCGTTCTTGCATCCTTGATTTATCAAGGGTCAGCTCCTCCAGTGCCTTCTTCATCTTCAGCTCTTCACTTGTATGGACTACAGGAGGCTTATGACGCGGATAGGGCATCCTCGTCATGAGGGATTTTTCACGGGCCCACTCCAAGCAAGCTGCTGTGACTGTACAGTCAGGGTGTCCTAGTGCGGTCCTTCCTTGTTTATTTATGCGATGCCAAACGCGCACAATTTTGGCTTTAAGCTCAGGGTTTTCCCCCTCTTCAAGGAAGAGTCCTGTCAGATTGCTAGGATCAGGTTCTTCATCCATTGGGTGACCAAGTTGTCGACGGGCGAGAACGAGGTTATAAATGATGCATCCCTTTGTACCAAGGAGAGGCACATTGGGGAAGTCCCCACAGCTCTGAATCATAATAATCCCCCCATATATTGGATCGCACCACTCGATATTTGAATGGGTAAGCTCCATGAGTCTCTTGGACCATATTGAATTGTCCTTCACATCCCAAAAGGTTGCAGACCTCGGTAGGTACGAAATAAAACACCTATAGAGGAAAGAAACACAACAAGTGATATGTCCTTCTTCTCGCAGAATCTTCGAGTGAATGGCATGATAGGTATCGGCCAACAGGGTAGGAACCAGATTCTTGAGCATAAAAATCTGGGTGGCGTTGGTGTCAACAAAGATTTTGATGTTGGGAAACAGGAATAATCCATAAGCCAACAATGCGAAAGTGGACTCAAAGAGCTCAGTGTTCTTCGTATCAGCGAAATACTGAGCCTTCTCAAACAAGAACTGAGCGGGCAAACCAGAAAGTCCTCCCTTGATAGTCATGTGGGTTCGGACATCAGACAACCTTAGGCGTGTTCCTCTCGCAATATCTTTCTCACTGAGTTCACCCTCTAGTCCAGAGAACGGAGGTAGGTCATTAACAGGAAGACCCATTAAAGTAGATTATTCTTCTAAAGTCGGCATCAACTGGTAATCAGGGAATATGAAGCAATGGTAGATGGGATTGTAGAGCTGAACCAGCGTCTCTAATAGTCCAATAGCCCTTTGAAGCTTCAGCAGTGGGAGATTCCTTCAATATTTCTCTGAGAAAGCCAATGGGTCTTCAATTAGTTCTCCTAGTTCCTTTAGTTGCTCAACATTAGGAACCTTGAAGGTGTACGGCAAAGTTCCTCTCTTTCTGAAATCCATCTTACAATGTTTGCAGAACAGGTTTTCAGTTCCTTGACAGGGTTATAAAAAAATGCAAAATGCAATGCAAAAGTTTCATGGAACTCGGCTATTTGTATATATCAAGAGATATCAAAAGACTCATTCTCATTAATGATAAAATGGATTATAAAAAGTCGGTACATCTCACAAGATTCTTAAACAACAAGCTAAATAAAAGTTAACAAAAAGGACCTAAGGAGATTCTCCTAACAATCTCGTGTTGAGCTTCCTAATCTCCTCTTCCATCTGAGCCTTTTCCTCAATGAGCTTATCAACAATCAGCTTACACAGAGTCGACTGAGGGTCAGAAATGCTTGGGTCTTCTTGTGTTTTCCTCTTCTTACGGGAGAGTACTTCTTCATTCTTTGCTTGTAGCTGCTTTCAGAGCTCTTCATTTTCCTTAACAACTACTTGATACTTATGCTTCCAAGCCTCTCCTGTCTGTTGAGCTTGGTTAAAATAAATCCTTAACTCCAGAATAAGTTCCTCCTTCAAGGCCATTGGCTCTTGACGGGAATAGGGCATCTTCAGCTCAATAGCCCTCTTCCGAACACATTGGAGATAAGGCTCCAAGGATACGCAATTAGGCTTCCCTATGTCATTCTTGCCTTTCTTGTGCCTATGACTCCAAGCACTCAAGATCCTTCCTTTTAGCTCCTCATGCTTCCCATAATCTTCAAAAAATATATCTTCCACATGAACACCGAGAGGCTTGTCCTTCAAAGGGCACCCCTATTGTTCGTGAGCCAAAACTGAGTTATAGCTTATTCTCCCTTTTGTGCCAAGAAGAGGCACATTCCCAAAGTCTCCACAACTATCAGTGATCATTACCCCCATCGTAGACATGGTTGTACCAGTCATTATCGAAGTGGGCGAGAGCCATAATCTTCTTTGACCACCAACCTTTCCTAGGGTCCCAAAATACGTTCGCCTTCAGCAAATGTGAAACAAACCACTTGTACAACAAAGGAGTGCAACAAGTGATTTGTCCTCCATTGCCATCCACAAAGTTTTCAAAGCTAGGAAACAGAAAGACTCCATAGATAAGCAAGGGAAAGATGGCCTCGAATGCATCCATACTCAAGTGGTTGGCATAATACTGAGCTTTCCCAACTAAGAACTCCGCAGTCAAACCAAAAATTCCTCCTTTGGTAGTCATGTTGTTTTGAATATCAACTAACTCCAAATGCGTGGCCTTAGCTATCTCTTGCTCCTTGGGATCCTTCTCGAAGATTGGAAATAGAGATTTGTCTAGAATAGGCAGACCAACTAGCTGAGAATATTCTTCAAGTGTGGCCAAGAGGTGGTAATCAGGAAAGGTAAAACAATGGTAAACCGGGTCGTAAAACTGAAGTAAAGTGGAAAGGAGCCCTTTATCAACTTTCATCTTCAATAGAGACAATAGCTTCCCATATCTATTCTTGAATCCTTCGGGATCTATCAGCAAGGTCCCCAACCTCCTTAGGTCGTCCAGTTCAAGACTCTTGAAAATATACTTCACGGTGTTCTTCCTTTTACTGTCCATGATAACCCTATGATATTCACAAACAAAAAGTCTAAGTTCCATGAAACTCTTATGAAATGGATGCTTATGAATGCATGAGTGCACAAACACAGATAAACACAAATTCACATATTCATGTATTCACAAAGACAAAAGGCCTAGGTTTATAGGTCATGACCATGGAGCCATGGTCTACCCATCCCAACATGTATGTACTATGGGTTTATCATTTGTAGAACAAGGTTCTAAGAAGTTCCCAGAGTCAACAATCCATCTTTAAGATATTAACGATTTCCCGAATGACTCGGTAGTCAATAATATTCTCAAGAGAGTCTCGTCCAAGTGTAGTATCGCGTATCAACCATTTTGGGACTACTCCCTCATAGTCATCACACTACATCCTAAAAGGCCAAGTGGGGTTAAGGGGTGACTAATGGTCATCAGTGTCATGAGCTCCTAGGCCGAGAGTAGTAATGTTTTCACGAATAGACTCGTAAAACATGACTACTCTCAAGAGGGCCTCCACTGAGTGGTGGTTTCTCAAGTAAACTTTTTCGGGAATCGAATCCCTCAAAGTCTCCTTGAATATACCACCTTCCTATCATAAGTGCACTCAAGTCCAGATATAGCACATCCTCACCGCTCAAAGTAGCATCCCTGTGTCATACCCCAAATTTTGACCACTAAAGATTTCCCATCATTGTGCAAATCATCATCACAATATGGGTATATCATCATACCTCCTCAGTCTCCCCAAAGATGGGTGAACATTCACTACAATCAGAATTAGGGTTTCAAGCCCTCTCTGAGCTTTAGACAAAGGATCAATCAAGAAATGACATGATCTTCAAATTGTCTAACCTCTCAAACATCCACAAAGGATCAAGAGGACTCCCACAGCAAGAATCAAGCACAAGGTTGCAGCATTCGGAATGGATCAAGCCTCAAGATCGCCAGTGTCACCAAATTAGGGTTTCGGTCGACCAGGGCCTCCAGATGGAAGTTTTCC
Source organism: Lathyrus tuberosus (assembly GCA_022829125.1). NCBI lineage: Eukaryota > Viridiplantae > Streptophyta > Magnoliopsida > Fabales > Fabaceae > Lathyrus > Lathyrus tuberosus. The sequence goes on from JALAZF010000103.1 coordinate 9,680,447, forward strand.
TCTGGGAATGAGCCAATGCTTGAAAGCAAAATCTAATATACTCCATGGAACATCATGGACCCAATCATCAAGTCAATTTAACCTCAGGGGATGCACTCATAAAAAAATTAGGAATTAGGGTTTCTTGACCTAATTCACCCCTAAGTTGGCTTTTGGGACAAATCATGAGCCAAGACCACAAGACATGATTTTAGGGTCTCTAATACACCACATTGATCCATTTTCAACAATGGATTGATCCAAGGAGCTTGATTCCCAAGTTTCAAGTTCATCAGAACCACAATTAGGGTTTCGCGGAAAAAGTCAACTGTGCCTTTGACTTTTGACCAAGACATGCTCCCAAACCATAATACATGATTCAATACACCCTATAACACCTATGAAATCAATCCATCAAGTTTGATTTAGGTCAAGGACTTGATTTGATAGAGGATTGCACAGTTTGGAATTCATCTGATAAAAAGTCAACTATACACAAAAGTCAACTTTGACTTTTTGAGATTTTTCATAAAAATGGTTTTTTAACCCTAAAATGATGTTAATGTGTGATTGGAATCCTTATTCATCAAGAAAAATCAAGAAAAGTGGGATAACTTGTAAAAGGGGTAACCATAAAAACTTAGAAATTTTTCTAAGTTATGGAACAAAGTGGCTAGGGTACCAACTTTGGAGGATCATAACTCCTAAACCACAAGGCCATTCTTCCCCATCCAAAGCTGGATTTGTAGCTCTCATTACCCTCTACAAAAGCTTCAACTACATCTCACTCCAATTCATTGTGGATTCTGAGAGATGATTGGACCAAAATGACTAAAACATGAAAATACATCATTTTCCAAAACTTAGAAAAATTATGGCCAAGGCCGATTTTGTTGAAACACCAAAACTTGTGAGATCTTTTCACATAGTTGCAAGCTGAATCAAGTCCAAAGTTAAACATCAATGTTGTTGCATATGTTTCTAAGATCCAAATAGCCTCCCAGCATGAATTGATTCAACTTGAGCCAAGAGGAATCCATGCCCAAAGTCATGCTGCTGCAAGCTGTTTTGGAAAAATCAGTTTGCATGTTTGCTTGCCACACACGATTTCTGAATCAAAACCAAGGATCATTATGCCACATGTACTCAAACCAATCACAATGCATCTGATCCAACCTACAAAGCTGAGTCACAAAGCCAAGGAATCTTCCAACTTGAAGTTCACACATTTTGTCACATTTTACCTTGAATTCAAAGGGCATTAATGTGGAATAGTGCATTGTCAAGATTTTACTTTCCTCAATCAAGTTCTCTGATTAAACAACAATTAAAGTGACTGAGGAATGTGATTTCAGTCAAGGCATAGCTGATCTATTTGGAGCAGCTGTTACACCTAATGCAAGAGGCATTTATGTCCAACCAATCCCTTTGAAGGTGATCTGATCCAGCAGCCATTCACTATTCCTCCAAGACAAGAGTTGATCACCTATAAATAGAGGTTCCAATGGATCATTCAAGGCACACCAAAGCACTTTATAGCACTACTTTCTCTCATTCACTCTTAAGTGCTAATTTTCTTTGTTTTTGAGCAACCACCATCGGGTTTTGAGTTGCAGCTCTAAGCAATCCATTCCAATTGCTCAGACATATCACATATGATGTATTTGAGGTGTCCAAACACTTAAACACCAACTGTAACACCCCTTGCTCAAAATCACTCTTCAACCAAGCAATTATGCCTCAATTATGAAGTTGGAGTTCTCCAACTTGATCCAGAAGTTTTCAGAGTGTTCCAAAGCTTGCAACACACTCCACAACATCCATTGGAGCTGTAGGGATCATCAAATTGCATTTGGAACACCATCTGTGCAGAGTTCCATTTCAGCTTGCATCAAGGTAAGCCTCAAAACTCCATCTTCATGATCCATGCATATTTCCTCGCATGATATTTTTGCCATTTGCTTGCCATTATATGTTGAGTGTTTGCCCTCAAGAAATTTGATCATAGCCCTCATAACCATGTCTACACGTCTGCTTTTGAAAAATTAGGGTTCATACGGTCATGATGATATAATTTGCTATACACTGAAAATAAATAAAATCAAGTATTTCCATCTTGTTCCTTGTTGAAAAACACACGAGTTTGGTGTTTGAATCATGTAAAATGGTTGAAAGTTGAGTGAGATAGGGTGCTTCATGCACGAGCTCAAGGAAGAAGATGGCCATGGCGCCATTCTTCAGGTTTTCCAACCAAGTTCTCTATATATTTTTCATTTGCCATACTATATTTGAATTGGCATTGCGCCTCAGTGGTTGATCAGCTGGTTTTGTGTGTATTGGCAAGCGAGAGATCTGGGGTTCGAATCCCCCTCGCCCTAGATCTCTTTTTTACCACTTTTTCTTATTTTTGTTATTTTTCATATTTATTTTAAATGATTTGAAAAATTAATAACTCCTTCAATTTTAATTATTTTTTATTGGTTCTTTTTGCAAAAAAAATCACAAAAATGTTGAAACATTTTATTCCACAATAAAATTAGATTTATATTATTTATTTAATATAATTAGTATTTTTGTGAATAAATTCATTTTTATTATTTTTAAACCTTTTAAAAATAAATATTCATGTTGGAAAATCAACACCAAATAGGTTTTAATTCATCTTGTGATTAAAACCTCATTTTTTCAAACCTAAAACCAAAATCACAAGTTGTTTATTCATACTTATTTGGAATTTGTATCATTTTAATTAATTTTCTTTGAATAATTACTTTAAAAATGATGGAATTAGGGTTTTACTGATTTTCACCCTAACAAACTTTTCTAAACACTCATGGGCCTCTAATAGAGTGTAAGACCCAATCCTTTGTAAACACAAACCTATTTTTGGGCCTCACTTATTGTATAAGTCCCGTTGTATTTCAAAAGTTCTGCGCGATTATCGCCCGTTTAAAGCAAACCATCTGGGCCTCTTCTCGAGCTATAAGACCCATTTTAAATCACCTTTGGGCCTCTATTAGAGTGTAAGACCCAATCCCCTTTTGAAACCAAAAACTTTTGGGCCTCAGTCATTGTATAAAACCCACTGTGTTTTCAAAACCTCGGCGCAATCGTCGCCCTTTTAAAATTGATCATTGGGCTTCTCCTTGAGCTATAAGACCCATCTTTTGTTCACTTTCAATCATTTTTGGGCCTCTTGAGAGAGTTTAAGACCCGTCCTCTTTGTATAGAAAACCTTTCCTGGGCCTCAGTCACTTGTATAAATCCCTGTACAAAACGACAGTGCAATCACTGATAAAACTCTGGGCCTCTCCTTGAGCTGTAAGCCCCAATTTTCCTTTCAAAAGCACTTTCTCCTTTGATTTTGTAATATACTGTTTTCAACTTTTCTTTGTTGAACAACTAACCAAACAGCATGGAAACTCTACAACCGAGTAAGTGTTTACCCGCTTTCATTTACCGCTTTCATATGTATATAATTGTGATGTGGGGCTGTTTCACTGTAAGTCTTCTTTCATAAACTCATATCAACTGTGTAATAATAGTATAGATATTTAGAGTTTCCTCGGCAACTACGTCTAGAACTAGACAAAGCCTCGTCTCCTTACATCCGACGTTCTTCCGGATATTTCAACATAACCTAAACCATTTTCTTTTACGACAATTTTAGATAACTAGATCTAAGAAATTTCCCCTTGAGCAGTTCATATACAGAAGGTGAATGTTCCAAGTGAAACCCCTTCTGGAACTGTTCATTAGCTTCCTTTTGCGCTTAGTGCAAGGACCCACGGGCTTCCTAAAAGCAACCCCCGCCTCCTCTTGGGCGTTGTACAAGGATCCGTCGGCTTCTTAGAAGTTTTCACAGCCTCCTCTTAGGCTTCCTATAATGATTCTTCCTCCGGGAAGATAGCCTCCCCTTGGGCTTCGTACAAATTGTCCCTCGGCTTCTTAAAAGTTTCCAGCCTCTTCTTGGGCTTCGTACAAATTGTCCCGACGACCTCCTAGAGGTATAGGAACAGAAGTTAGTCATCTTAATAGAACCGTCTTTCAAAGAGTCTAGATCTTTTTACCGCAAATGTACTACCTCTTAATTTCTCTTAAGGATAGTACAAAAGATAAAACTCTAGACTTTGACAGTCTAAGACCCTTGAGTCTCAAAGACATTCTCAAGCCCCTTTCAAGAATGGAAAGAACACCCATAGACTCGGACAGTCTCAAAAACCCTGTGGATTCCCCGTTTCCTTAGAGAACAGGAAATAATCCCGATCCTCAGATCCAATCAAGGAGTACGACATTGCTCATATAAGAACTGATTTTCTCTTTTAAACCAACATACTGGACCTGCCACTCAACTGAAACAGTCACATTTAGCCTCCATCTCGGGCTTCGTACGAGATATAAAAACACTCTCTTGTTGAGTATAAAAGACTCTCTTGTTGAGTCATCCATCCTTCAGCCTCTGTCTTGGGCATCGTACAAGACACAAAACACTCTCTTATTGAGTATAAAAGATTATCTTGTTGAATCACCCCTTAGCCTCCGTCTCGGGCTTCGTACGAGATACCAAAACACTCTCTTGTTGAGTATAAAAGACTCTCTTGTTGAGTCAAACAACTTTTGGCTCCATCTCGGGCTTCATACGAGACACCAAACCACTCTCTTGTTGAGTATAAAAAACCCTCTTGTTGGGTCACTTCCCTTTTAGCCTACATCTCGGGCTTCGTACGAAATAGAAAAACACTCTCTTGTTGAGTATAAAAGACACTCTTGTTGAGTCAACCACTTTTAGCCTCCATCTCGGGGTGCGTACGAGATCGAAAATCACTCTCTTGTTGAGTATAAAAGACTCTCTCATTGAGTCAAACAACCTCCAGACTCTCTTGTTGAGTCAATCACCTGTTCAAGACTCTCTTGTTGAGTAAACCTCTCTAGCCTCCATCTTGGGCTTCGTACAAGACATATAAAAACACCCTCTTGTTGGGTCAATATCCTCCTCTTAGGCTTTGTATAAGGAAACCCCGGTTGAGACAATCAACCTTTTAGCATCAAATCATGCCTTGCTCACAACACACAAACATCAACAACTCCTCCTTAGAGATAACAAATTCCCTCTAAGTCAAGACCTTTTAGCTTCACATCTTGGGCTTCGAACAAGATACAAATAGACCCTTCAACTTCACATCTTGAGCTTCGAACAAGATACAAACAAACATTCAGCTTCACGTCTTGGGCTTTGAACAAGACACCAAAACACCTTTTTCCTCCCATAGAATAAGAGGAACTACGATCGCTCTGATTTCCCTATCCCGGGAATATGTAGGCATAAGATTGAAAAATATTAGCGAGCACACTAATCAAAAACCCAAAATCCCATATATCAACCGAAGAGCATCTATCCCAACACCCTACCCAGACACTGTTTTCAACAAAATAACCCCAAAGGGCGAACCCCCTATTTTGATAGCATCTGTAAATCAACAGTTTTGACTGTTTAAACTCAGTTTGCAAGCAGGGTTAATTGGAGACATCTATTTCCCTTCCTTCAACAACTTTAATAGGATAAAAACTGAATCGAACTGTAGTACCCAAGCGATAGTGCTTCGAAACCACAAAAATCGCGCTACAGAAGAATGGCGACCACAATGGGAGAAAGTCTTTCTTGTTTCCCCAAGGGATGAGAGTCTTGAATTCAAGGTGTCACAGTGTAGTGAGCGATTTTGGACGCGGTTCTTAAGCGCTGGTCACTCTCTGCGGTTGAGTTTACTACAGGTTGATTCATTTTTTATCCTATTAAAGCTAATGAAGCAAGGGAAATAGATGTCTCCAATTAACCCTGCTTTGCATACTGAGTTTAAACAGCGGTCTGTTATGTTACGAATGCTATCAATGTGGGGGGGCCTTTGTACTGGTTATTTGTATTTTCGCCAATACGGTTTTCTTTTCTCTCTAGGATCTTATAGCGGGGAACAAGGATTAGGATGTTAGGACTGATGCTTTTGATAGATACATGGGATTTTGGGTTTTTGTTTAGTGTGCTCGCTAAGATTTTTCTTTCAATCTTATGCCTACGTATTCCCGTTTACCGAAACAGGGAAATCTGAGCGTTCATAGTTCCTCCTATTCTATGGGAGGAAATGGTTGTTTTGGTGTCTTGTTCAAAGCCCAAGACGTGAAGCTAAAGGTGTTGACTTTAGAGAGAATTTGTCATCTCTAAAGGGGTTTGTTTGTCACAACTGTTGGGTGACTGACTGTAAAGGAGGATTACTTTAACCGGGATACGCGGATCCGGCAATGCCATAATTTCCTTTATAGGGATTTTAACCTGAAGGAGAAGACTTTAACTCAGTGTAGAGCAATGCCATCTTTCCTTAGGAATTTCTCATACTAAAAGATGGACAGTGGCATGGATATAGATGATCAGAGGCTTGCCGCTTACAATGATTAGATGAAAGGGAAGGAGTTGTTGATGTTTGTGTACTGTGAACGAGGCACGGTTTTGATGCTAAAAGGTTAATTGGATTAACCAGTGGTTTTCTTATACAAAGCCTAAGAGGAGGCTATTATGTGTCTCGTACAAAGCTCGAGAGAGAGGCTAAAAGGTTTTTGACTCAAAGAGGGAGTCTTTTGGTATCTCGTATAAAGCCCGAGATGAAAGCTAATTGACTCAACAAGAGAGTTTTTTTTCGTATCTTGTACGAAGCCCGAGATGGAGGTTGTTGTTTGTTTAGCTCAATAAGAACCTTTTTGTATCTCGTATAAAGCCCGAGATGGAGGCAAAAAGGGGTGATTGACTCAACGAGGGAGTCTCTTATGTGTCTCGTACAAAGCCCGAGAAAGAGGCTAAACGTTGTTTGACTCCGCTGGGGAGGATCATTGTACAAAGCCCAAGAAGAGGCTATGGCGATTGTTCAGTTAAGTGACAGGTCCAGTATACTGATTTTTAAAGAGATAATCAGTTCTTATATGAGCAACATTGTACTCGAGGATTTGATTCGAGGATCTGGGTTATTCCTATTCTTTAAGGAAATGGGAAATCCGAAGGGTATTGAGACTGTCCGAGTCTACGGGGTTTTCTTCCTATTTTAACGAAGGGGTCACTTGAGAATGTCTTTGAGACTCAAGGAAATTGGATTGTCCAAGTCTAGAGTTTCATCTTTTATACTGTGCTCTGAGAAATAGTAGTAGACTCTATGAAAGGACTGTTCTATAAAGATGACTAAGTTCTGTTCCTATACCTCAAGGAGGTCGTCGGGACAATTTGTACGAAGCCCAAGAGGAGGCTGGAAACTTTTAAGAAGCCGACGGGTCCTTGTATGAAGCCCAAGAGAAGGCGATCATTCCCAGAGGAAGAGATCATTATACGAAGCCTAAGAGGAGGCTGTGAATACTTCTAAGAAGCCGTAGGGTCCTTATACTAAGCCCAAGAGGAGGCGGGGTTGCTTTTAGGAAGCCTGTGGGTCCTTGTATAATGCCTAAGAGGAGGTCGATGCATTTAGGAAGCCGATGGGTCCCCAAACCTGAGAAATTCAAGGCAAGCTATTCACAAGGAATAGATCAAGTCAGGAAAGTTCGAGAATTTGGAAGAAACTCAAAGATGCCATTCACGGAGAATACATTCATCTCTGGGAATAGAGTTTCTTGACAATTCCTAATGAGGACAACCGAAGAGAAGACTGTATCTGGTGATCCTATTGGGGATCTAGTTGTCTATTTCTACGAATAAACGAAACGGCGTCACCTAGTTCTAGACGTAGTTGCCGGGGAAACTCGAAATATCTATACTATTATTACACAGTTGATATGAGTTTATGAAAGAAGACTTACAGTGAAACAGCCCCACAATACAGTTATATGTATATGAAAGCGGTAAATGAAAGCAATAACCACTTACTCGGTTGTAGAGCTTCCATGCTGTTTGGTTAGTTGTTCAACAAAGAAAGATTGAAAAAAACAACAGTATATTCAAAATCAAAGGAGAAAGTGCTTTGAAAAAGAAAGATTTGGGGCTTACAGCTCAAGGAGAGGCCCAGGGTTTTATCAGTGAGCGCACTGTTTGAATTTGTACAGAGAGACTTATACAAGTGACTGTGGCCCAAAAATTGTTTTCTGTACAAAGGGATGGGTCTTACACTCTCTCAAGAGGCCCAAAAAGTTTAAAGAAAAAGAGTGGGGCTTATAACACGAGGGTAGGCCCAATTGATTTTTCCGTTTAAAATGGCGATCGTGCCGAGGTTTTTTAACGCAGAGGGACTTATACAATAAGTGAGGCCCAAAATGTTTTGGTTAAAAGGGGGTTGTGTTTTACACTCTATTAGAGGCCCAAAAGTTTTGAATGGGTCTTATAGCTCAAGGAGAGGCCCAGGGTTATTTTTAAAAGGCGACGATCGCGCCGTTTGTTTTTGACGGTATCGGGACTTATACAATAAGTGAGGCCCAAAAATGGTTTGGTCAAAAAAAGGATTGGGTCTTACACTCTATTAGAGGCCCAAAGTGTTTTGAAAATGATTTATGAGGGTTGAATTAATCCAAAAACCCTAATTTGTTTTCAAAAATGTATTTAATTGAATAAAAATTCAATTAAAATGATCAAAATTGTTTAACATATGAAAAACAAATTATGATCTTGGATTAAAGCTTCAAAAATTAAGTATTGACCTACAAAATAATTAGAAAGCATTAAAAGTTGCAGAATCAATGTGGAAAAAATATTTAAAATGTCAAAAACAATTAAAATATTAATTCTTTGCAAAAATATCCATTATATAAAATAAATAATATTTATGGGATTTTTTGGGAAAATAAAATATTTTATCATTTTTGTGAATTATTAAAAAAAGAATCAACTCAAAATCATTAAAACTCAGAGAGAAATTAATTTTTGAATCAATTAAACAAAAATCACAAAATTCAAATATTCAAATTTTTGAAAATGGCACCAAGAACACACCAAGAACACGCGCGTGTTCTGAGTTTCCCAGATTTGCGTTTTCCATCCAATCTCACTGAATACTTAACCATATCATGCAATCCACATACCAATCAACTCGTTTCAACCTCACGATCATGTCTATAACACTTAATTTCATTTAAATTAAACATAAAACATGAAATCACGAAGAAACCTCAAGAACCCTAATTTCTGCATGAAGGCTAGGATTTTTGATACACGATTCAAACAAAGCAATTAATTGGGGGAAAACATTCCATGCATGATTATGAACATATGGCCAAAGTATTGTGCAGCAAAAATTGCATAGATCATAGAGTTAGAAGAGCTCATGCTTACCACTTGCAGCTGGTGATCGTGATTTGCGTAGGAGGTGTTACATTTGTGTTGTGATGATCTGAACAGCTTCCCTAGGTGCTATGGAGTGTGTTTGAATGCTTGGACTTGATGGAAATTGGCTGGATCACTTCATGGCATCTCAACTGCACTTTGGTTAAAACCTTGAGCAATTGACTGGTGATTCTGAGAAATCAATGTTCCAGTTGTTGTTTAAGTGTTTGATCAACTCATATGTGATGTATGTGAGGTGTGTGAGTGATTGGTTTGAGTGGAATTGCCCTCTAACTCAAAACCCGATAGTTACCTTGCTAAGAAAGGAATTTTTGCCAAGAGAAAGAGATTTTGAGAAAGGCAAGTGTTGTAGGCCTTTGGTGTACTTAAACTGAACACAATTGAGCTCTATTTATAGTAGAGCAAGTTTGTTTTGCAAGGAATAGTGAATGGCAACTGCTAAGTAGGTTTGGCCAATGTTGGCAAATGAAAATCCAAGTCTCCTCTAGCCATTGACTAGAGGTTAGGGCACAGAGATTTGGTTCCCTTGGTCTTGGATAAGTCTTGACTGATTTCAGATAAGAATGGCTCAGTCCATGCCACCTTGATGCTTCCATTGAATGCTTCAATCCAAATTTGGAGTCTTGTCCCTATTTCGGCCATTCTAGGTTCAACATGCTATTTCTTGTTCCATGGACTTTGGAGGCTTGGCTCAGTGATTGTCCCCTTTAGATTCAATCCTCAGATGTGTTCGAGTGGATAGGATCATTTGAATTTGGCTGATTTTGGCAAATCGAGCAAAAGTGCAAATTCTGCCTTGCCTTTGACAGATTTCAGCAAGGCAACTTGCCAATGTCATATCTCATGGTGTAAGTTGAATTTGGTAATGTTCTTGACCATTTTGGAAAGCGCTTACATGATACAACAACTGTTTGAACATGTTTGGTTTTGATCTCTTTTGAATCCAAGTGAAAAATCCCCTTACATTTGGCAAAAAGTAAGGCAAAATCTGACTTAGTGAAATTTTCACTAAGTGTTGGAACAAAGTGTTTTCTCTTGATTTTGATCACTCCATAACTCAAAATCCATGAGGAATTTGGACATAGGTCAGTATGAAGCTTTTGTAGAGGGCAATGTGATCTACAAATCAAGCTTTGAATGGGGCACAATGGCCTTGTGGTTTAGGAGTTATGGTCCTCCAAAGTTGGTGCATTAGTGGCACTTTTTCATGACTTAGAAAAATTTCTAAGTTTTATGGTTACCCCTTTTACAAGTTATCCAACTTTTCTTGATTTTTCTTGATGAATGATGATTCAAATCATACATTAACACCATTTTAGGGTTAAAAATCCATTTTGGTGAAAAATCTCAAAAAGTCAAAGTTGACTTTTGTGCACAATTGACTTTTTATCAGATGAATTCCAAACTGTGCAATTCTTCAGGAAATCATGTCCTTGACCTAAATCAAACTTGATGGACATGTTCCATGGGTGTTATAGGGTATATTGATGCATGTCATAGGGCTTGGGAGCATGTCCTGGTCAAAAGTCAAAGTTACAGTTGGCTTTTCCCTTAAAACCCTAATTGTGGTGCAGATGAAATTGAGACTTGTTGCTCAAGCTTCTTGGATTAATCCATTGTTCCAAATGGATCAATTTCATTAGAGACCCTCAAACCCTCCTTTGAGGTTTTAGCTCATGATTTGTCTCAAAAGTCAACTTAGGGGTGAATTAGGTCAAGAAACCCTAATTCCTGATTTTTGATGTATGCATCCCCTGAGGCAAAATTGACTTGATGATTGGGTTTATGATGTCCCTTGGAGCATATTAGGTTAGGTTTTGGATCATTGGCTTGTGCCCAGATGAAAATTTTCCATCTGGAGGCCCTGGTCGACCAAAACCCTAATTTGGTGACACTGTCAATCTTGAGACTTGATCCACCTAGAAGGGAGCAGCCTTGTGCTTAATCCTTGAAGTGGGAGTCCTTTTGATCCATTGTGGATGTTTGAGAGGTTAGACAAGTTGAAGATCATGTCATTCCTTGATTGATCCTTTGTCTAAGCACTCAGAGAGGGCTTGAAACCCTAATTTTGATTATAGTGAATGCTCACCCATCTTTGGGGAGACTGATGAAGTATGATGGTTCCTCCATATTGTGATGATGATTTTCACAATGATGGGAAATCTTAGTGGTCAAAATTTGGGGTATGACAGATGCCCCTATTTAATCTTCTTGGACACGAAGGTGTGAATGACGAAGGTATTCGGGCATTCGGGGTGCAAGAGGATTAAATATCGGAATACCCGAAATTTTGATGGTGGCTATGAATGATAGCTTACGCATTCATCTTCTTTTGCTAAGCAATGATGCTTAGAAAAGGTAAACTTCCCCTCGATCCTGGTCTTCCGCCAAGGAGCTGGTCTCAATTTTTAATTTAAACTTTCCCTCGGTCTTGGTTTCCTACCAAGGAACTGGTCTTAGTTTCCTTTGTAAACTTCCCCTCGATCCTGGTTTCCTACCGAGGAACTGGTCTTAGTTTCTTTTGTCAATAAACTTAATTGACAAGGGACGCTATGCGTAGCAGTTTTCCTCAAACTTCTCGCCGAATTTTCCTAGGGAGATGCCATTTGACGGAAAAAATTTTAATGTCAGACTTGCTGGGGAACCCAACCGTCTGAGTTGTAGAGTTGCACAAACTTCTCTGTTGGAGACGCCATTTGTTTCTACTGGGGAAAGCGAGTCTCTTGGGAGACTGCTGTCGCTTGGGGGTCTTACATCATACTTTTCTCGGGATCTTCCCGGAGAAATGCCATATGATGGGATCCAATTTGAGGTGCCGACGACCTTTTCATTAGTGGGTTTTTCGGAGAAAAACTGCCGTACTACCGAATCTTCGATTAGGAGGCTTTCTCTGTGGATTTTCCTTAATCCGGGAAAGCAAGGATATCATCTTCAATGGCGAAGAGTGATGTTAACTGAGGGCTTCTCTGGTTTTTCAGAGGTTCAAGTTATCAAAGTGGTCGAGGACCCAACTTTAATCCAGAAATAAAACTGGAGGAGAGAGAATGTTCAGACGCAGCGTTTCCTGACGAGGCAAGAACTGATGACTCGATTGAGAGAACTTCTATCACTAGGGGACAAGACCGACTAGAGTGATAGTGATGCAATATGAAATGTGAATGCAAATCAATAATGCATGATGTGTGCATGTTTATGCTGACAAAACTGACACGACATACAAACTGACAGGTGAACACGACTGGATACTCGGCCATCGCAGGGCGAAGAAGTACCGTTGGTTCAGAATAGCAATTCCACCTTGCTTAGGAGAGATAGTCCCTGCGGGGAATACCATTGATCGGGCTTAGGAGATAAGAACTCGGCCGAGGCGTGTCAGACAAAACAAGGTCTCTGACACAGTTGATCCCTTCATTCAGGCGTACTAGGTTAGAAGGAGTACTTTGATTCTGCACTTTGAGGTTCGATTACTTCTGGAGAAGCGACCGATGTTCTTCTGATGTTCAACAGTCAAAAGAAATTGCCGTCTTTATTAAAAGCAGAAAAAGTTTTAACAAGTAAATTCATTTTTGTTTTATTTCAAGAATCATTAATCATATTAAAATGTCGTTCCATAAAGCTAAAACAAATAAGAATTACAAACAAAAGCACAAAGGCTCAAATTTTATTCATAAGATGGAGATCAGCCAAACGCGTGATTCCAAAGAGTATATACAAAGTTTGAAAATGGTAATTTACAGGGAAATGGCTACGTTGAAACGTAACGACCACTATTCTTCTACCAACTTTGAATTCGGGACATCCTGAGCTTCTGTCGAAGATGACCTTGACTGGAGTTTTCCTCCAATGGATGGTATAACTGCTGTTGCTGAGGGACTTGCCTCTATTAAACATAGTTACTTGCCATTATCCCTAATTTTTGCCTAGATTGTACTATGATGTTTCCAATCCATCGGGATGATTTTTTCTTTTTATGTCTCTAACTTTTTCCTGGACCGCCCTTTCGGGTTTTCAATCCACCGAGACGTTTTTTTTTTAGTTTAGGCGAAGTATTTCTTGACTACATCAACATTTGTGGGGTAGGAAAATTCCTCTCCGTCCATGGTAGCAAGTCTCAAGGCGCCGCCTGAGAAAGCTTTCGTGACCACATAGGGGCCATCATAATTCAGAGTCCATTTGCCTCGCGAATCAGTGAGAAATGATTGTATCTTTTTGAGCACAAGGTCTCCTTTTCTAAAAACCCGAGGTCGGACCTTTTTGTCGAACGCCCTCCTCATTCTCTATTGATACAACTGACCGTGGCATAGTGTCGTGATTCTCTTTTCTTCGATCAAATTCAGTTCGTCGTGTCGACTTTGACACCATTCAGCTTCGGTGAGCTTAGCTTCCATCAATACCCTGATTGATGGGATCTCTACTTCTATGGGGAGCACTGCTTCCATGCCATATACTAAAGAGAAAGGGGTAGCCCCTGTTGAAGTGCGGACAAATGTGTGATAACCGTGAAGAGCAAAGGGTAGCATTTCGTGCCAATCTTTGTAGGTTACAACCATCTTTTGAACAATCCTCTTGATGTTCTTGTTAGCCGCTTCTACCGCTTCGTTCATCTTTGGTCGGTAGGGAGATGAGTTATGATGTTCGATCTTGAACTCTGCGCATAACTCTTTCATCATCTTGTTGTTCAAGTTAGATCCATTATCAGTAATGATCTCGCTTGGAACACCATAACGGCAGTTGATATTGTTTTTGATAAATCGGACCACCACTTGTCGGGTTACATTAGCGTACAACGCTGCTTTGACCCACTTGGTGAAATAGTCAATGGCTACCAGGATGAACCGATGTCCATTTGAAGCCTTAGGTTCAATCAAGCCAATCGTGTCGATTCCCGATATGGAAAAAGGCCACGGGGAAGAGCGAACTTTGAGATGTGATGGCGGTACATGAATTTTGTCGGAGTATATCTGACACTTGTGACACCTCCTCATGTACTTGTAGCAGTCGGATTCCACTGTCAACCAATAGTACCCTGCTCTTAGAATTTTTCTCGCCATTGTGTGTCCGTTGGCATGAGTGCCAAAGGATCCTTCGTGAATTTCTTTCATAAGCATGTCTGCTTCTGGTCTGTCTACGCATCGGAGCAAGACCATGTCAAAATTTCTCTTATAGAGAGTGTCACCTCTCAGGAAGAAGTTTCCAGCCAATCTTCTGAGGGTTTTTCTGTCTTTTCTTAGTGCCCCAGGTGGGTACTCTTGTTTCTAAAGGAAGCATTTGATATCATGATACCAAGGTTTGTCGTCTATGACTGCTTCAATTACGAAGACGTAAGTGGGCCGTTCAAGGCGCATTATGTCGATCTTAGGTAAGTTGTTCGATTGACCTACACTAATCATGGAAGAGATAGTGGCTAATGCATCAGCCATGTGATTCTCCTTTCGAGGGATGTGATGAAACTCAACTCTGCTGAAGAAAGGTAGCAACCTTCTTGCATAGTCTTTGTAAGGGATCAATCCTGATTGGTATGTGTTCCAATCTCCTTTTATCTGATTGATAACTAAGGCTGAGTCGCCGTATACGTCCAAGTTTTTGATCCTTAAATCAATCGCTTCCTCGAGACCCATAATACAAGCTTCGTATTCGGTTTCGTTGTTCGTACATTTGAACGTAAGTCTGGCGGTGAAAGGAATGTGGGTACCCTGAGGGGTAACAATGATTTCCCCAATTCCGTTTCCGTAATGATTAACTGCTCCGTCAAAGATAAGTCCCCATTGGGAACCTGGTTCTGGCCCTTCACTGGGTAACGGTTCATCGCAATCTTTCATTTTTAGATACATGACATCTTCGTCTGGGAAGTCAAACCCGATTGATTCTTAATCGTCAATCGGTTGATGAGCCAAATGATCGGCTAAAATACTCCCCTTAACGGCTTTCTGAGCGTGGTACTCTATGTCATATTCTGATAGCAACATCTGCCAACGGGCAATCCTTCCCGTGAGAGCAGGTTTTTCGAAGACGTACTTGATTGGATCCATTTCTGAGATTAACCAAGTAGTATGACAAATCATGTATTGGCGAAGACGTTTGGCTGCCCAGGCCAAAGCACAACAAGTTTTCTCAAGCATCGTGTACCGAGTTTCGCATTCGGTGAATTTCTTGCCTAGATAGTAGATGGCAGACTCTTTCCTTTTGGTTTCGTCTTGTTGGCCAAGTACACATCCCATTGATTCCTCTAGGACTGTGAGGTAGATAATCAGTGGTCTTCCTTCCACGGGAGGTGATAGAATCGGAGGATTCAACAGATATTCCTTAATACTGTCGAAGGCGGTTTGACAATCTTCTGACCAAACGCAATCCTGGTTCTTTTTGAGTAATTTGAAAATTGGCGCACACGTGGCGGTCATGAGGAATATGAATCTGGAGATGTAGTTCAAACGTCCCAGGAATCCTCTGACTTGTTTTTCAGTTTTCGGAGAAGGCATTTCTTGAATGGCCTTGACCTTGTCAGGATCAACCTCAATTCCTTTCTGGCTGACGATGAACCCTAGTAGTTTCCCTGAACGGACACCGAAGGTGTACTTGTTGGGATTCAAGCGGAGCTTGAATTTTCTTAGACGTTCGAACAATTTTGACAGATGTTCAACGTGCTCACTCTCTGTTTTAGATTTTGCAATCATATCATCGACATACGCTTCGATTTCTTTGTGTATCATGTCATGAAAAAGAGTAGTCATGGCCCTTTGATAGGTTGCCCCGACATTCTTCAAACCGAACGGCATTGCCTTGTAACAAAAGGTACCCCATGGGGTAATGAACGAAGTTTTCTCCATGTCTTTCGGCGCCATTTTAATCTGATTATAGCCCGAGAATCCATCCATGAAGGAGAAAACTTTGAACTTTGCTGTACTGTCTACCAGCATGTCAATGTGTGGTAAAGGAAAGTTGTCCTTTGGACTAGCCTTGTTTAGATCCCTGTAATCGACACACATTCTGACCTTTCCGTCCTTTTTGGGAACAGGTACAATGTTGGCTAACCATTGAGGATATTCAGATGTAGCGAGGAAACCCGCGTCAATCTGTTTTTGTACCTCCTCTTTGATTTTGATGGCCATGTCCGGGTGAGTGCGTTTCAACCTTTGCTTTACTGGCGGACATTCCGATCTCAATGGTAAGTGATGTTCCACGATGCTGGTATCCAACCCTGGCATATCCTGATAGGACCAAGCGAATACATCGGGAAATTCTCTGAGAAGCTTTATCAAACCCTCTCTGGCAGTTGGACTGAGCAGTGCCCCAATCCTGATTTCCTTTCTCTCTTTTTCTGAACCCACATTTACCGTTTCCAACGGCTCTTTGTGAGGTTCAATGGACATTTCCTCTTGTCAGAGTAGTCGAGAGATCTCTTCTGGAATTTTGTCGTCATTTTCTTCTTCAGCCTCGAATACCGGGAACTCAAAGTTGGGAGAAGGCATCAGATCGTATGTTTCAACTGGGTTTAAAACAAGCAATCTGCATGATGTGATGATTCATGTTTAGAAGAGATAGAGAAAATGCAAGTGTGTGCAGTGTATTTTGTTATTACTGCTTGTTTTTATTATTGAATTGTTTTTTAGGATTACCATTTTCTGAGAAAAGCGAAAAGAGAAAACAGCAATCAATGTGGAAATTACAGAACGACGTTATTTTATTAATGAACAAGTCGATTCTTGAAACTTCAGTCCTATAAAACAAAACTCTGTCGCTTTGGGCTAAGCGAAGAGGGAAATTTACAGAAAGCGAGCCCTATCAAAACATCTGTTTCACCTGGGCAGGGTGAAAGGTTAAAGATGGCAATTACTTTGACTGATGAACGACCTTCGGAACCTCGACGACAACCCATTGGCGGCGAACTCCTCGGTGAATCACAAAGTCTGGCACCTTCCTTGATTTGTCTTCAGAAATAACGCTGATTTCTGGTGGAGCAGGATCATTGGAATCTGTCTCCCAGGCAGAATTGTCGTAGGAGGATTCCTCAGTTGCATTTTGCATAGTATTTGTGCTCTCAGCTGTATCTCCCCATCCAGTAGGCTGGATATCTTCGAGCCTGATACGAGAGCTTTCGGGCGCAGTGTACTTGACCATATAGTCGTATTTTCCACTCGGTTGTCCCAAGGTGTCCCACACTTCTTTGGAACTGGAGGAGTCATCCCTCTCGATGACTTTGACCTCGGGAAAAGCATAGTTGATGAATTCAAGTCCTGCAAACGTTGCAAATTCATCTTCATGTTGAGTAGTTTCTGAATGACCTGAGTGTTGATCCCATGACATGGTGGGGACACAGGTATTCTTTTCAATGATGGCCAGCCGATTTTCATTACCCGGCTGACTCTCTTGCCCCAAGTTTCCTGGGTAAGGTTGCCACATTGGCAGACCATCCATTGGGCCATAGTAATTGTGGTCAAAGTTGTCTTTCATCAGAGTGTCTTTCTCTAATGAATTTGGCGGAGCACAACATCCTTCCGGATCACAATCTCCATAGATCATTTCGACGTCTGACCTTGGTATAAATCTCGAACTCTGTGCGGGATAGCAAAATGGTATAGGCACCTCTTCCTGAGACATATAACCGTCCTTATTAAGATAGGACTTCCATTCTTCATCCGTGTCATAGGGATCTTCCTCATTGATAGCATGGACTGCTTGAGGGACTGGGTGAAGAAAACCTCCACTGTGGAAGAAGTTTTGAAGGGGATGAAGACTTTCATCGTTGGCAGCTGTCTGGGTACAGGTTGTAGAAAAATCAAGACCCTTCTTTGTTGTATTGCTAGTAGGAATGACAAGTTGTCCCCATCCTATTGTATAGGTACTCTCGACCGCTTTGATAGCATCGTTGTATGAGGAAATCGAGGTTCCTCCTTTGAACTGATCGTCCTTGCTCACCGACAATGCTTGGAACTGAGTTCCAATAACCTCCCCGGGTTCTATACCAGCAGATGATGACAAGTTACTCACAAGCAAGGCTAGTTCCCCACAAACTGTGACAAGTTGATCGTTCTTGACAAACTTTAGCATTTGGTGGAGGGTTGAAGTGACCGCTCCAGCTTGATGTATCCAATGTCTTCCTAATAAACAACTGTACGTTGCTCGGATGTCCATGACCTGGAAAGTGACTTGGAAAGTGTAAGGACCAATAGTTATGGGAAGATCAACTTCGCCGATAACTATTTTTCTGGATCCGTCGAAGTCTTTGACGACGACCTCGCTGATTCTCATCGGAGGGCCTTTGAATGATAATTGCATTAAAGTGGACTTTGGCATAACATTCAGGGCTGACCCTGTGTCTACCAGTACGCTGGCTAAAGCATCGTCCTGGCAGTTGACTGTGATATTGAGCGCCATGTTATGACGGCGACCCTCTTCGGGTAATTCCTCATCACTAAATCCCAAATTATTGCAGGAAGTGATGTTAGAGACAATGCTATCTGTCGTGGTGAAAATTGGATACCATAGTTATTTGTTAACTAGGATCGCATTTTTAATGTCACCACCGGTCTTTGATTTTATCCAAGGGAAGGGAGAAAAACCGAATTCCCACAATGCAATGCAAATGCGCTAAGATTCTAAGTTCGGGGGTTGGTTATACCTAGGGAAGGTGTTAGCATCCTAGATATCTGTAGTACTCTACAGGAACCTCTTGATTCATTTTTATTATCTGTTATTTATTTTGCTAAGGGTTTAAGGATAGGTGACTTATTATTTTATTCCTAAGCGTGCTCGACAAGATATCACATCTTGTGCCTACATATCCTGTTAGGAGGGAATCAGAGCACTTGTAGTTCCTTATTAAGGATACTAAATGTTTAAAGGTTTAGGAGAGGAAGATGAGTCATCATCTTATGAAAGACCACCACACTTTTGAAAATGTTTGAATTTTGTGGGGTATGGGATTGTATGTCCCTTCTTTGAGATGATTAACATCTAATTCTCTTGTGTGGAGAATTAGGTGGGCTAAAGTTTGATTAAAAAAATAAAAATTAAGGGGGGACTAACCTAAGAAATTTATCCTAAGTTGTCTAAAAGTCTTAACTTAAGGGTGTCGATTATGAATGCAAATGATGTGCACCATGCACAATAACATGGTTATCATGCATGGGATTTTCCCTTGGATATTAATGCGATCAATTGATGTTATTTAGGCGAGGGTGCTAGCAAAGTGATGCCAGACTTGTGTCTAGTGACCAAAAGGTTGAATGCGATGCCCGAAGGCAATTGACTTACATGGGTAGAAAATGGGCTCGACGTTGGATCGAGAATTTTGATATTGTTTTGAAAAGGGTTTGAACAGAAATAACAAGAAGCAAGAGTAAACATACAAAGGCATGATATCAGGATAAGATAAACAAGCAAGCGTTTCACTCAGGCGCAAGAGATTTCTAAACGAGTTTGATTAAGATTTTATTCAAGATTTAAGTTAGAGATGATTACTTAATTCGAACAAGAGTTGAAGATTTTCTAAAAGATTTTAATTATTTTTAAAAAAAGTTTTAATTATTATTTAGTTTAAAGTTATGTTAAAGAAGTTTATTAAAGGTTTCTTATTAATAAAGAAGATTTTTAATTATTTTAAAAGGTTCTTATTATTCTTTTAGTTAAAAAAAAATTTTCTTAACAACTAGAAAAAAGATGTTGATGAAAGATTTATTAAAGGCTTTCATTAAAAGGTTTTCTTTTTTTCTTTTTACTTATTGATTAATTTTAATATTTTAGTAAAGAACAAGTTTTATTAACAAGAGATATTATATTTGGGATGATTTTTAATTAGAATTCTTAAATAAAAAAGTTTTAAATGTTATAAGAGTTTTTATTTAATTTTAAAATTAAAATTAATGAAGTTTTAATATTAAAAAAAATACTTGTCTTATTAAAAAAAGAGTTTTAATTTTATATTTTAAACAAAAGTTTTTACTAAAAAAAGATTTTACTAAAAAAGGACTTTCATTAGTTATATTATAAAAAGAAAAAGTTATTTATTTTTAGATTAGAGTTAATTAAAAAGTGTTATGAGGGAGAGAGGGTCCACCGGGGACCCTCAGATCTCAACCTCTGGATCTGTAAGCAAAGAGATCCAACGTACACAAACGCAAGTGCACGATAGGACTAACGGATGCGTGAGTACATAATCGAACAACAAGCCAAAGAAAAAGAGAAAAAATAGACGGAACCTCACTCTCGTCTCTCTCGTCTCTCGTTCGCCTTCTCAAAAGGGAAAAAAGGGAAACTGCGAACCCTAATGGCGCCGATGCTCAATCTTTCATCTCTCTCGATTCTTCCTATTCTCTCCCATCGCCTCTCTCGTATCATTTTCTCCGGCGAAAGCCAAACCTAAACATACAAAAAAACCTAAATCTAGCAAATAAAACCCCAATCCCAAACCGGAACCCTAAACCCCCAATGTTCTCACTATTTGCTATGATGATTACAAGTACAATGATTATGGCAATGAAACAAAAAGGAAAGTCGTCGGAGGTTGAAGTTAGGGAGGCGCAATCAAGACTTCAAGGTCGCTGTCCGAAGGTGAGTTCTCTTTCTTCCTTTTTGTTCTCTAACTTGTTTATGTCATAAAATGTATTGGTTGATGTTTGTTGCGTGGATGTTGTTACTTCGATTTGTTCTCCTCTGGTATATGTCCTTCTGCGTGTAAGGTGATGTGAACCTTCTGCTATTTGATTCCTCATTCACTGCTATTGTGTATGTGTATGATGTAGCTGCTGTTGGGAATTCTGTATAGGTGGTATCAGGTTTTGTGCGAGTGTTTCTGAAGGTATGTGTGTGAATTTCTGAGTGTTTATTGGTGTGGAGAGGTTCTGTAACTTTTGTCTGTATGAGATAGTTTTTGGAACGTTGATGTTGTGTTACGATTTCTGTGATGTGTATGTATTAACGGGTTTTCTTGTGGTTTTGATTGTGAGGTTATGTAAACATTTTGATGAGTTGGTTCTCCTCCCTCTGCTTCTCGTGTAAATCCTCTTTATATAGGCCTAGAATGATTGAAAGTGAATCATTGACCTTGAATGTGGTTAATTGTATCGTCAAGTGTTGTTTTGGAAAACTTTGCAGCTGTCTTGAATGCTTTAAATCCTGTCCGATCTTGTTTTGGGAATGATTTATGAATTAGGATTCTTTTTGCCTTGAACACATAATTTCATAATGAATACGCTCCCCATTTTGTTTCAGACATTGTTCCAACACTTTCGAATTCTTTCCTTTTCGGTTTTAGCATGTTTGTAACTCAATGAATAACTTCCATTTTTGAAGGCACATGTTGGCTTGGGTTTGGAAAGGAAGTAAACACCGTCTGCCTACTTTGAATACGTTCCGATTATTGTTTAAGGAAATGTTGATGATGGCTTTTATTATGTCTGAGATTCTTGGTCCCATTGGCTTTGGAAAGTATTCGATTTGTGAACGCGTCACCACTGTTTTGGAATGGTTTTAAATTTGTCTGATTTGTGTTTGCTTTAGTTTAGGAAAGTGGCTTGATGGTTGTCTGAAAAAAGTTCTGCTAGTATGATGACGGTTTTAAAAGGGATGACTTGCTTATGAGTTTCAGATTTAGCATATACGCCTTAAAGGTGTTACGATGCTTTTGGGAGAAAACAAAATGCCTAGAGATAGCTGCTGCATTATTTATACTCTCTGATTTGCATTAATGTATAAAATCTAACTGTGGACCCTTGAAATATAGGTAACTTTTACACAGGCTAGGGAGACATCAAACTGCAATTGATTCACGTGTGTAAAGTTATTAAGACGACTTCAAAGTCATATGGAAAGTGAGGGTCCCCACGTCCACCACTTCAACATTGATATCCTTTCTCTTTTTGTCTTTCTTGTAAAACACTTGTAATCCACACCTTGTAGTAACTTGAATTTGGTCACTTGTTATGTACTTGCAATTTGATGAATTTTGAATGAGTGGTTGTATCCTTATAACTTATACTATTCATATTGACTTAGAAATTGTAATATGGATGGTAGGTGTAATGGTTTTAATGGAATGGCTTTTCCACTTAATTACACAATTTGCCATTATTTAACATGACTAAATAAAGCATAGCCTATGCACTGATTGGAGACCTTTATGACTTGGATGAGACAAAATGAATTATTTAATGACTATATATACATCCTGGGACGGTCCATTTCTAAAACATAGCTTGTTATGGCTTTGTATAGCTTGACGTTTAGCCTTGACAATAGAGACAAAATAAATCCTCACTTGCACCTTGTTTGGATAAAACCTTTGCTTGCATTGAATATGGAATTCGAGATGAATTCGAATCTCTTAAACTTAGAGTTCTAGACTTTGGTGATAAGTCCTAAATAAAAGCCTTGAAAAAACTTACTTAATCATAACTCCAATAACAACAAAACCTGCACTTAAAGATATACTTCCCTTGAAACAAAAGCCGATGCAAATTGATTAATTTTTTTCAATCCATATGAACTTGTATATTGGTATCTAGATTTGAATTTGGGAACCCAACTTTGGACTTTGAGTTTTATAACCAAGTTCCATGTATTTCCATGAGTTTTAGAAAGTACATGATTTAAGCCTTGTAATAATGATGGACTGAAATTAATCAATCAAACCGGTTATAACGTCTCACTTTCACTAATGACAAACTTAAGGATTTAAACTTTCCACATTGGTCAAAACATCTTGAACCTTTAATTTCCTATTGGTCTTCAAAATTGCTTGAAGAATGCTTGACAGCTTCGAGAGTATAAATTCTTCTTGAAACAGAGGGCTTCAAACTGGAACCAACTGAAATAGAATCATAGAAGTGATATAAGAATCTTCAAACTTGGTCTTGCGAACTTGTGACACAACATAAGGGACTTGAATCTGCGCTTTGAATTCCAAACTTCTAACTCCTTCTTACTTGAAACCTCATTGATGAACCGTCATTTACGACTATAAAGCAACACAATATCTCAGCCTTGAGGAGCTTACAGAGGGGGGAGAAATGCCATCTTTGTCATATAACCTGAGGAATCTTGAGGGAGAAAATGCTTGGTGGTGGCTTAGGGACCAGAAAGGGAAAGGGTACAATCTCACAGGAATCCACACACATCTTGCAAGGACCAGGGAACCTCCACAATCACACACACACAGCACAGCCTTCGGGACCTTGAGCCTTTTGCAGCAGCATCTGTACTCATAAATGAAACAAACAAGCAAAAACTAAATAAGGTGGTTAGTTATGTACGAATGATGACCTAATATGTTATGCAAAGAGCCAAGCGGGGATCTTAGGGTCAAAAATTAGGGTGCGACAGATGCCCCTATTTAAGTTTCTCCTATTCGGAGATATGGAGATTGAAATCTTCGTCTCGACGAGATAGGAGGGACTTAAATACAAACATGCACAATTTTTGGCCCTAAGATGCCACCGAATGCACATGATATGATATGAAAATGACATGAAATGCAAGACAAGGATCCTATGAAGGAATAATGTCACAGGGAAAAATTGACATTGAAACGCAAAGAAAGGAAGAACCGACGAGGACGACTAGCAAAGCAAGACTCCAAGGGGAAAGATCTGCCTCCACTAGGGAAAGAGACTGCCAACTGACAATCACAAAGATATCTTAGGCAATGATGATGGTTCAAACAATAACTGGTAGCCTAAGCAAATATGTCCATTTGAAATAAAAGGGTGTGTATTACCTACTACCAAACAAATGGTAGCCTGAGCAAGGTAAACACAGAAGGAAAGATGACCAACTACCACCACGGTAGCCTAAGCTAGGCATCTAACCAAATATATCGGTATATTACCTATTATCGAACATATGATAGCCTAGCAAAGGTAATAACCAAAATAAGCTTCTGATGATCAAAATAATGATCCAGCTTCTCCTCTGAATACCTTGTTTAGAAGGAGAAAAAAAAAGGAATCTACTGCCGAGGTCTTCTGGAATTCTACTACCGAGGATAACCAGAGAATATAAAGTAAGATACCTACTGCCGAGGTCTTCTGGAAATCTACTGCCGAGAATAACCAGGAAAATATAAAGTAAGATACCTACTGCCGAGGTCTTCTGGAAATCTACTGCCGAGAATAACCAGGAAAACAAAATGAGATACCTACTGCCGAGGTCTTCTGGAAATCTACTGCCGAGAATAACCAGGAAAATAAAATGAGATACCTACTGCCGAGGTCTTCTGGAAATCTACTGCCGAGAATAACCAGGAAAATAAACGACTATTTGTCGAAGTTTAAAATAAACCAGGGAATCTACTGCCGAGATCCTGGAAAGAAATGACTGTTTGTCAAAATTTGAAATAAACCAAGGAATCTACTGCCGAGATCCTGGAAGCTTCACCGGGGATCCTCAAAAGAGATGTGGGCTGGCTGACTTGTAAAATAAGTCCTCTCAAATAAAGAGCAAGATAATTTGAATCTTCACCAAACTTCTCGAAGAGATGCCATTTGATGGAAGCAAACTGAATTGTGGACTCACTGGGGAGAATACCACAGTGAAGTAAAATTCTGTAGCTGAATATTTGTTGAAGTAATAAAATTCTTGTAAAAGGGATTCTCAAATAAAGAGAATACTTGGAAAGTCTTCAATGACTTCCTTTGGAGAATAAGCTGATAATCTTGACAACTTCACCGAGGATAGATGAACTGTCTTGAGGAGACTGTCATTTGTCATCTGGATAGAAAACTGAGCTCAAATAAAGAGCTATCACTTGTTGTCTAGGTTTAACTCCCATAATACTGTCGGAGAAATAACTTCTGTCCTCCATAGAGATCTTCAAATGAACTCTTCTTGGGGAGACACAGTGCAATATAAATGCACGCTCAGTCTATAATCAAAGCCTTGAGATATCTGAAATTTGTGATTGCCAGGGACCAAAATTCAATTCAGGAAATAACTGAAGAGAAACGGTCAAGCAAGACTCCATCCATTGAGGAATGAACTCAAAGGGTTTATCTTTATCCAAAAATGGAAAAGAAAACTAAAGCAACCATTTTCCACGAGGATTGAACTCAGTGGGGAATTAGAAAGGATGTGTTTTTCTGCTTATGGTTGACGATTCTACTTGGAGGGAGCAGACAAACCCGATCACTTGGGGATAAGCGCAACCAAAGTGAAAGAAAAAACACAAAGAAAAACAAAAATGCAAGATGTAAAATGTGCACATGCCATGAATCTACATGAACGGATGCCATGCTATGTGTATGCTTATGCTGACAGAACAACGGCAAGAAGCAAACTGGAGATGAGAACGAGCATCTCGATACGAATACTCGGCCAATCTTTGCAATATAAGAAGCATCACTGGGAATGAATGGAAAGCCGTATATGAGGCCACGGTCCTGCTTCAAAGCTTCAAATCTCTGGGGAAAATAGAGCACTCCACTTGGGGATGAACATCGTAACTTCATTTAGGATTGTCAAGATAAACCTTGTGATTCCGTTGGGGATGAGCAGATTCACTGGGAACGAATCAAACTTATGATCGAAAAGACTCCATGGGGGATAAAATAAATATCCGCTGCAAACTGAAATAATCTTGAATGAAAGTTGTAGACAGATAAAATAAATATCCACTTCATCAAGGAAACTTGGATTAATAGTAGTTGAAAATGTCGGAGATAAAACTTCGAGGGGATGAAATAAACATCCTCCTTTACTGGTGAAGATTGAGATAACGATGAAATCCAATGAGGAGTGAAATAAACACTCGCTTCGCTGGGGGAAAGTTGAAGTTGTAAGAAAATCCACTGAGGATTCTTAGGTTGTCGACCAGAGAAATCTTGCGTCAAACGTGCCATAGCTTCTTGAAATAGAGATCCACCGGGGAATAGTCGTGACCACCTGGAGCAAAGACTTACTAGGGAGTCGTCACATCACTTAGGATAGAAACCCCTTTGAGGTATGAGTAAAGTCATGAGACTGATGTAACTCTGTATTGATAACCTGCATAGTAGTCGCCATTTCGAACAACAGTTGTTGCGAATGGATCACAATAATCTCCGACTCTCACATGCTCCAGGTCATATGGTTTATGAGAAGAAATGATTCCGAGAGGATTTTACAGAAAACTTGGCATCCAACTGTTCCCACGTCTTCAAACTCTTGGAGAGATTTATCAAATCTCGACGTAACGGGCTCGGATTGACGGGTCTTGTATAACTGAGTCTTCAATCTTGGAGAGATTTACCAAATCTCGACGTAACTGCCCCAGATTGACGATGTTCTGTAAAACCGGGTCTTCGAACTCTCTGAGAGATTTACCAAATCTCGACGTAACTGCCCCTGATTGACGGTATCCTGAGACTTCAAACTTGCCCCTTGGGGTCAGACAGGGAATGAAATAGCTGGGAGGCAACTTGCCCCTGCTCAGGAAAGTCTTTAGGCGATGTGCCCCTGGATACTATCATCTCCTTGAAACAGTACTAAATTTTAGCCCATCAATGCCATACGTATGCTAATTTCTACGATGTCAAGCAATGTTAGCAAGCAGAAAAATGTTAATTCTGAAATTGTTAATGCAACGTACGTTTGTCTTGAAGTTTTATTTAAAATAGTTTTGGTGGTTGAATTACCGATTTTATAAAGCCAACACGAATTTGAGCATAGCTCATGGGAGTCAGGAAACGATATCTCAAAGAGTATGCTTTTGAAACAAACCTTGCTTCAATCAGGACTTTTAAGGGTTGTATCATGGTTTGGTTCACGGTTAAAACAAAGGATATAAGGCTCAAAGTTTGTTTGTGCCCACCCAATCTTCGTGATATTTTACTTCATTTTTTTTTGCTGAAAATTACCCTGCCCCAGGTTAAGAATGAGGGGTTTTTTTTTTTAGAGAAGAAAACTCCTACTTCAAAAGCTCAAAAGGTTAACAAGGGTTTATCACCTTATATCTCCGGTGTTTAGGATTTTGAAACAATGCCTTATATCACTAGCAGAGTTTTATTCAAAAGCATACGACAAGAGATCTTGTGTTTTGATTTCATCATCCTCCATTCAATTCTCTGCCAAGGCAAGAGATTAAGCAGCATTGGCATTATAAAATAGAAAAAGTGTTTTAAAATGAGTGAAACGAATGGATTTCTTCAAGACAAACATTATTATTGCATTAATTATTCAAAGTAACAAATTCTTACACGCAAACATGCTCATAATCAAAGAAATAACAACAAGATGCAAGAAAATGAATAAACATCTTAATGGTATTTGGAGTGAGCTCTACTCTTGATTTAACTGGTTTGGGAAGAACTCTCGTAAGTCTTCGGGTCCATCAGCACAATGGTGCTCCATTCACAATTGGGCTTGCTCTCTTGAAGGTCAACATTTCGTCGTCAATCATTTCTTGGACTTTTTCTTGGAAAGCCTTACAATCTTCAATCGAATGCCCCAACACTCCATCATGAAATGCACAACTGGTATCTGGATTGAACCAATGAGGGCGAGATTTCATGGCTCTAGTCTTCCTGGGTGCCATTATTGAGTTTCGGGCAAAGTAAGACCACAATTGACTGTAAGTCATTGGGATTAGGTCGAACCAATGAGTCTTTTCTTCTGGACTACTCAAAGGTCTCTGCTGATCCTGACGTTGATTCTGGTGATTCATGTTCTGAATTCGTGGATCTTGACATTGACTATGAGGAGTCAACCTTCGTCGTTTGTACGGACGACCATGAGGTAGTGATTGCTGGCACTGAACAGGAACTGTATACTGACGTTTGTGAAAAGGCACCGAAACTGGAGCTTGCAAAGTCTGAGGAGATCCCAAAACTGCATTGACTTCAACACTTCTTTCCTCTCGAGATCCGCTAATAGATTTCTCGTCATTAGCTTGTCTATTCGTGACATCTTGGATCTTTCCACTTTTGAGTGCATTCTCGATGTTTACTCCGACTTCCATAATTTTGGAGAAATCTAATGGCACAACGCCTATCATTCTGACATAATAAGAGTCTGACAGTGTTTTTAGAAACATCTTGGCTAGTTCTTTCTCTTGAAGTGGTGGCTGAACTTGGGCTGCCAATTCTTTCCACCGTTGCGCATATTCCCTGAAGGACTCGTTGTCTTTCTGACTCATGTTCATCAATTGATCACTGTCTAGAGCTATGTCCACATTGTAATTGTATTGCTTCATAAAAGCGTTGGCTAAGTCTTCCCAAGACTAAATACGGTTCTTTTCTAGCTTCATATACCACATCAAGGATGCTCCAGATAAACTTTCTTGAAAGCAATGAATCATCAGCTTGTCATTGTCGACATAAGTGGTCATCTTTCGACAAAACATTGTCAAATGGTACCTTGGACAACTAACACCCTTGTATACTTCGAAGGTAGGCATTTTAAACTTCGGAGGAAAAACCACGCCCGGAACTAGACACAAGTTAGAAGCTTTAAAACTGGATGCATTAGGTTTCTTCAACATATTCAATTGTTCTCGGAGGTCACAAAATCCCTTCTCAAGTTCTGCAACTTTAAGATTGTTCATAGTTGTCACATGACGGACGTTTTGAGAATTTGGCATATGCCTTGGAAAGCGAGAATCTCTTTCATTAACTTGACCAACCAGGTTTTCTACACAGGCTGAGATCGAGTAGGAACATCCACTTGTGGAGCATCGTCATCAAACATCGGATTAGTCATCACTCTGAAGCCTGACATGGGATCCATATTCTCTGTTCCATCCATTATCCCCAGTAGCTGCTTCAAGTTCGGTACGAATGCTAAAAGATCAGCTGAGCGACACAAAGATAGAAGACTGAATGAGCTGAGATGGAGAAAAGACGTATGCAAAGAGGATGCAATGCTAAAGACGCAATGCGAATGCAGCAAGTTTCATGGAACTCGGCTATTTATAATCATCAAGGAATATCAAAAGACTCGTTTTTTATTATTAAAATAGTTACAACTATTGGTATTGAAATATTAGATGATTGATTTAATACAAAAATTAAAACGCGCATGTACACCTTACAACAGTCATAACGTAAAGCTAAATAAAAGCTAATAACGATGGATCTAAGGAGACTCTTCCAACGGTCTTCTTTGATTTTTTCTTCCAATTGAGCTTCTTCCTATAAGTGTTGATTGAGGATTAAAACGTCTTTGGGCTTTTCTTTGCAAGAAATAGCTTCTTTCCAGTATATTCTCCTTTTGTAGTTGTCTTAGCTTGAATATGAACTTTGTCCTGAAATAGTAACTCCACCAGCTAAGAATGTTCTTTATAATTAGTCATCAACTAGTCCTCATGAATTAGAGATAATAACTTTTAATCTTGTTTTGAACTTTTCTTCATTTGCCAGTAAAGTCCTCAGTCCCCTTAGATCGTCCAAGTTATGACTATCGTAAGTGTACTTCAACGTTTTTTTTTCAAGAGTCTATGATATTCTTACGATGTTTATAAATGAGACTAAGTTCCATGAATCTTTATGATATGATGCTAATGCAATGCAAGGATGCAAACACCAAGCACAGAGCACACACAAGCAAACAAACAAACAAGAGTCCTAGGTTTGAAAGGTCACAGCATGGAGTCAAGGTCTACCCTCCCCAAGGTATGGTTTCAAATGTACCTGCCGAACGGGTTCTAAAAAGTTCCCAGAGTCTACAACCCATCTTTCGGATATTATCGACTTCCCAAATAACTTGGCATTCAATAATATTCTCAAGAGGATCTCGTCCGAGTGTAGTATCGCGTGACAACTATTTGGAAATGGACTCCCGCATAGTCACCGCACTACATTCTAAAAGGCCAAGTGGGGTTAAAGGTGCTACGGTCCTCAGTTTTAAGGGTTCTTCGTTGAAATTAATATAGTTTTCACAAATGGACTTGTTCAAACAATATTAATTTCAAAAGAACCTAAACTGAGCGATGATTTTCTCAATTCGACTTTTCGGGAATCGACTCCGTCAAAGTACCCTTGACCATATCATCTCCTATAATTATTGCACTCAAGTCCGGGTCTAGGACTCTCACCACTCAAGAATCCCTCCAAACAGCAAAACAAATATATAACAGGTAAAAAAAAGATTCAAGTTAGGGGGAACCCTCTTATGAGCGTCCCCAGTGAAGTCGCCATTTCTGTCGCGGTGAAAATTGGATACCATAGTTATTTGTTAACTAGGATCGCATTTTTAATGTCACCACCGGTCTTTGATTTTATCCAAGGGAAGGGAGAAAAACCGAATTCCCACAATGCAATGCAAATGCGCTAAGATTCTAAGTTCGGGGGTTGGTTATACCTAGGGAAGGTGTTAGCATCCTAGATATCTGTAGTACTCTACAGGAACCTCTTGATTCATTTTTATTATCCGTTATTTGTTTTGCTAAGGGTTTAAGGATAGGTGACTTATTATTTTATTCCTAAGCGTGCTCGACAAGATATCGTATCTTGTGCCTACATATCCTGTCAGGAGGGAATCAGAGCACTTGTAGTTCCTTATTAAGGATACTAAATGTTTAAAGGTTTAGGAGAGGAAGATGCGTCATCATCTTATGAAAGACCACCACACTTTTGATAATGTTTGAATTTTGTGGGGTATGGGATTGTATGTCCCTTCTTTGAGATGATTAACATCTAATTCTCTTGTGTGGAGAATTAGGTGGGCTAAAGTTTGATTAAAAAAATCAAAATTAAGGGGGGACTAACTTAAGAAATTTATCCTAAGTTGTCTAAAAGTCTTAACTTAAGGGTGTCGATTATGAATGCAAATGATGTGCACCATGCACAATAACATGGTTATCATGCATGGGATTTTCCCTTGGATATTAATGCGATCAATTGATGTTATTTAGGCGAGGGTGCTAGCAAAGTGATGCCAAACTTGTGTCTAGTGACCAAAAGGTTGAATGCGATGCCCGAAGGCAATCGACTTACATGGGTAGAAAATGGGCTCGACGTTGGATCGAGAATTTTGATATTGTTTTGAAAAGGGTTTGAACAGAAATAACAAGAAGCAAGAGTAAACATACAAAGGCATGATATCAGGATAAGATAAACAAGCAAGCGTTTCACTCGGGCGCAAGAGATTTCTAAACGAGTTTGATTAAGATTTTATTCAAGATTTAAGTTAGAGATGATTACTTAATTCGAACAAGAGTTGAAGATTTTCTAAAAGATTTTAATTATTTTTAAAAAAAGTTTTAATTATTATTTAGTTTAAAGTTATGTTAAAGAAGTTTATTAAAGGTTTCTTATTAATAAAGAAGATTTTTAATTATTTTAAAAGGTTCTTATTATTCTTTTAGTTAAAAAAAAATTTTCTTAACAACTAGAAAAAAGATGTTGATGAAAGATTTATTAAAGGCTTTCATTAAAAGGTTTTCTTTTTTTCTTTTTACTTATTGATTAATTTTAATATTTTAGTAAAGAACAAGTTTTATTAACAAGAGATATTATATTTGGGATGATTTTTAATTAGAATTCTTAAATAAAAAAGTTTTAAATGTTATAAGAGTTTTTATTTAATTTTAAAATTAAAATTAATGAAGTTTTAATATTAAAAAAAATACTTGTCTTATTAAAAAAAGAGTTTTAATTTTATATTTTAAACAAAAGTTTTTACTAAAAAAAGATTTTACTAAAAAAGGACTTTCATTAGTTATATTATAAAAAGAAAAAGTTATTTATTTTTAGATTAGAGTTAATTAAAAAGTGTTATGAAGGAGTGAGGGTCCACCGGGGACCCTCAGATCTCAACCTCTGGATCTGTAAGCAAAGAGATCCAACGTACACAAACGCAAGTGCACGATAGGACTAACGGATGCGTGAGTACATAATCGAACAACAAGCCAAAGAAAAAGAGAAAAAACAGACGGAACCTCACTCTCGTCTCTCTCGTCTCTCGTTCGCCTTCTCAAAAGGGAAAAAAAGGAAACTGCGAACCCTAATGGCGCCGATGCTCAATCTTTCATCTCTCTCGATTCTTCCTATTCTCTCCCATCGCCTCTCTCGTATCATTTTCTTCGGCGAAAGCCAAACCTAAACATACAAAAAAACCTAAATCTAGCAAATAAAACCCCAATCCCAAACTGAAACCCTAAACCCCCAATGTTCTCACTATTTGCTATGATGATTACAACTACAATGATTATGGCAATGAAACAAAAAGGAAAGTCGTCGGAGGTTGAAGTTAGGAAGGCGCAATCAAGACTTCAAGGTCGCTGTCCGAAGGTGAGTTCTCTTTCTTCCTCTTTGTTCTCTAACTTGTTTATGTCATAAAATGTATTGGTTGATGTTTGTTGCGTGGATGTTGTTACTTCGATTTGTTCTCCTCTGGTATATGTCCTTCTGTGTGTATGGTGATGTGAACCTTCTGCTATTTGATTCCTCATTCACTGCTATTGTGTATGTGTATGATGTAGCTGCTGTTGGGAATTCTGTATAGGTGGTATCAGGTTTTGTGCGAGTGTTTCTGAAGGTATGTGTGTGAATTTCCGAGTGTTTATTGGTGTGGAGAGGTTCTGTAACTTTTGTGTGTATGAGATAGTTTTTGGAACGTTGATGTTGTGTTACGATTTCTGTGATGTGTATGTATTGACGGGTTTTCTTGTTGTTTTGATTGTGAGGTTATGTAAACATTTTGATGAGTTGGTTCTCCTCCCTCTGCTTCTCGTGTAAATCCTCTTTATATAGGCCTAGAATGATTGAAAGTGAATCATTGACCTTGAATGTGGTTAATTGTATCGTCAAGTGTTGTTTTGGAAAACTTTGCAGCTGTCTTGAATGCTTTAAATCCTGTCCGATCTTGTTTTGGGAATGATTTATGAATTAGGATTCTTTTTGCCTTGAACACATAATTTCATAATGAATACGCTCCCCATTTTGTTTCAGACATTGTTCCAACACTTTCGAATTCTTTCCTTTTCGGTTTTAGCATGTTTGTAACTCAATGAATAACTTCCATTTTTGAAGGCACATGTTGGCTTGGATTTGGAAAGGAAGTAAACACCGTCTGCCTACTTTGAATACGTTCCGATTATTGTTTAAGGAAATGTTGATGATGGCTTTTATTATGTCTGAGATTCTTGGTCCCATTGGCTTTGGAAAGTATTCGATTTGTGAACGCGTCACCACTATTTTGGAATGGTTTTAAATTTGTCTGATTTGTGTTTGCTTTAGTTTAGGAAAGTGGCTTGATGGTTGACTGAAAAAAGTTCTGCTAGTATGATGACGGTTTTAAAAGGGATGACTTGCTTATGAGTTTCAGATTTAGCATATACGCCTTAAACGTGTTACGATGCTTTTGGGAGAAAACAAAATGCCTAGAGATAGCTGCTGCATTATTTATACTCTCTGATTTGCATTAATGTATAAAATCTAACTGTGGACCCTTGAAATATAGGTAACTTTTACACAGGCTGGGGAGACATCAAACTGCAATTGATTCACGTGTGTAAAGTTATTAAGACGACTTCAAAGTCATATGGAAAGTGAGGGTCCCCACGTCCACCACTTCAACATTGATATCCTTTCTCTTTTTGTCTTTCTTGTAAAACACTTGTAATTCACACCTTGTAGTAACTTGAATTTGGTCACTTGTTATGTACTTGCAATTTGATGAATTTTGAATGAGTGACTGTATCCTTATAACTTATACTACTCATATTGACTTAGAAATTGTAATATGGATGGTAGGTGTAATGGTTTTAATGGAATGGCTTTTCTACTTAATTACACAATTTGCCATTATTTAACATGACTAAATAAAGCATAGCCTATGCACTGATTGGAGACCTTTATGACTTGGATGAGACAAAATGAATTATTTAATGACTATATATACATCCTGGGACGGTCCATTTCTAAAACATAACTTGTTATGGCTTTGTATAGCTTGACGTTTACCCTTGACAATAGAGACAAAATAAATCCTCACTTGCACCTTGTTTGGATAAAACCTTTGCTTGGATTGAATATGGAATTCGAGATGAATTCGAATCTCTTAAACTTAGAGTTCTAGACTTTGGTGATAAGTCCTAAATAAAAGCCTTGAAAAAACTTACTTAATCATAGCTCCAATAACAACAAAACCTGCACTTAAAGATATACTTCCCTTGAAACAAAAGCCGATGCAAATTGATTAATTTTTTTCAATCCATATGAACTTGTATATTGGTATCTAGATTTGAATTTGGGAACCCAACTTTGGACTTTGAGTTTTATAACCAAGTTCCATGTATTTCCATGAGTTTTAGAAAGTACATGATTTAAGCCTTGTAATAATGATGGACTGAAATTAATCAATCAAACCGGTTATAACGTCTCACTTTCACTAATGACAAACTTAAGGATTTAAACTTTCCACATTGGTCAAAACATCTTGAACCTTTAATTTCCCATTGGTCTTCAAAATTGCCTGAAGAATGCTTGACAGCTTCGAGAGTATAAATTCTTCTTGAAACAGAGGGCTTCAAACTAGAACCAACTGAAATAGAATCATAGAAGTGATATAAGAATCTTCAAACTTGGTCTTGTTGTGACACAACATAAGGGACTTGAATCTGCACTTTGAATTCCAAACTTCTAACTCCTTCTTACTTGAAACCTCATTGATGAACCGTCATTTACGACTATAAAGCAACACATTATCTCAGCCTTGAGGAGCTTACAGAGGGGGGAGAAATGCCATCTTTGTCATATAACCTGAGGAATCTTGAGGGAGAAAATGCTTGGTGGTGGCTTAGGGACCAGAAAGGGAAAGGGTACAATCTCACAGGAATCCACACACATCTTGCAAGGACTAGGGAACCTCCACAATCACACACACACAGCACAGCCTTCGGGACCTTGAGCCTTTTGCAGCAGCATCTGTACTCATAAATGAAACAAACAAGCAAAAACTAAATAAGGTGGTTAGTTATGCACGAATGATGACCTAATATGTTATGCAAAGAGCCAAGCGGGGATCTTAGGGTCAAAAATTAGGGTGCGACACTATCAAACTGTCTGATTGTTACTTCCTGTTCCACAAAGGCTTGCTCCAAGACTTTCTGTAGAGCCTCCCTGTGGGCTTCTGAACTGAGTAACAGTGATAATACCGAGATCTTTGAAGGAGTTTGTAAAAGTTGATCGACAATGTTGTATTCACTCCTTTGGATGAGCTTCAGCATCTCATCATTATTTTTCGAAAGGTCGGGATTACTGGATTGACCGACTGATGGATCGGGAGCTTCTGTCTGAAGTTCCTTTTCTTTGTTAAGTTCCCTAACCCCTCGGTTGAAGATTCTACCACTCCGTGTTACACGACTGATGTCTGCAATATTCACGACGGAGGGTAATGGAATTTCCTTTCCATATTTAACTGTCGTTGCACCGTATTTGTAAGGGATAGCCTTAGTTAATTTATACGGTGTTGGTCCTGGTAGATAGACGACTATAGGAGCCTTCTAGTTTTTCTGACCATCATAAGTAATCTCGATCTGTTCCCGGCTAGGAACTTTAGATTCGTCAAGTAGAGGGATAATGGGAAAAACATCCCTGGTCCTATGATGACTAGAGATCGTGACAACATCCTCAACTTGCTCGGCAAGGTAGTTCGGCGTCCAGTTGATGGGTCCAGACCCGGATATGGATGAATTTCTCCACGATCCACCTGACCTTGAAGAGCTGCTCTCACAAAGTAACACCCTTGGTTACTTTCCAAACAGACACCGCAACGGTCATAGTTGTGTGGTGGCACCTGGCCACGCCCACTTTGAATACAATGTAACCTCACTAGGTTAGCTTCCACAGATCGGACATCCTGACTCTGACGTCGAGTGGGGTTTCTATTACTGATACTAATCTGCTGAGTATCTTCATCCATATAAATTGGCATCCACCAGTGATTTAACAAGTGCTGAAGTGCCTCCTGGACAAGGGTACAACCTCGATCGTTTTCGCAACCCGCCTTACAACTTTGATAGTTATGTGATATTAAGAATCCGAGTTGGACCTGCTCAGCATGTAACTCTACCAGGTTAGTATTCATCACACGAATATCGAAGATCTGAACCATGTTGATCTGATAAGGGTTCCTATCATGGTAGTCTTGGATCCATCCAAGATCCATCTGATGCTGGAGGGCCTCTTGTATGAAAGAGCATCCCTGTTTGTTTACCGAGCAAGTCAGATAGGAACTGTAATCGTGCCGCGGCAGATTATGATACTGGCTTTGCCTTGAGTGCATCGCCACCAAGTTGGCATTCATTGCACGGATATCGTGGTTCTGAATGATGTTAGAATTCGTGTAAACCATGTTAACTCCACGAACTCGGTGCTCTTGGATCCATCCGAGATCCATTTGTTCCTGTAGAGCTGCTTGCACCACAGAACATCCCTGATTGTCTTTAGAGCAGATATCACACTGGTGATAATTATGAGGTGGCACATGGCCGTACCCACTCTGTCTACAATGCATCTTGACCAGATTGGTTTTCAACAAGAGTACATCGTGAATTTGATAGGCATCGTTAGTCTCTCCTTCTATCAAATTGACTGCAGCCTTCTCATGTTGAGGCAGCGGGTTCGTAAGAACATTAGGATTTGTATCCTTGAAAGTTAAGAGCCCGCTCCTAACAAGCTTTTGCACGTCGGATTTGAAATTGAGACAGTTCTCTATGTTATGCCCTGATCCTCCTTGATGATAAGGGCATGTTTGATCCACCTTAAACCAAAAAGGCGAATTTTATGGTACTGTAAGAGGAGATTTAGTCTGAATGTGCCCCTTAGCCAGTAGTAATGGAAACAGCTCTGCGTACGACACGGGTATAGGATCAAATCCTGGTGGCTGTGTTGTACGGTTGTTGTTATATGGAGGACGGGCCTGCTGAAGAGGCTGTTGTGTCCTTTGTTGGTCAGGTTGGCTCTGCGCAACCTGAGGTTGATACGTAGGAATAGACGCAGGGTTGATAGCAGGAGTCACAGCTGCTACCGGTTGATAACGTCGCCTTTTCTTTCCGAGAGAGATATTCCCAATATCTTGCTCTTTTTTCTTAGGGAGAGCACTACCGTATTTTTTAGTACCGCTCGTCGATCCAGTGTCTTTTACCAAACGCCCTTCTCGGACGGCTTCCTCAAGACGTACGCCCATGCCCACCATCTCGGTGAAATCACTGGGTGCACTGGCAACCATTCGGTCATAGTAAAATGTTCTTAAGGTATTTAAGAAGATCTTTGTCATCTCTTTTTCCTCAAGAGGTGGACAAATTTGAGCGGCAATTTCACGCCACCTTTGACCATACTCCTTAAAGGTTTCCTTGTTCTTTTGCGACATCGATCTGAGTTGATCTCTGTCGGGTGCCATGTCCAAATTGTATTTGTATTGTTGGACGAAGGCAGTACCAAGATCTCTGAATGTACTGATCGTAGTACGGTTTAAACCCATGTACCATTTGAGTGCGGCACCGGTTAAACTATCCTGAAAGTAGTGAATCAGTAGGTCCTGATTCTCCGTCTGAGCTGACATCCACCGAGCGTACATCACCAGATGGCTTTGAGGGCAAGAGTTACCCTTTTATTTTTCAAAGTCGGGCACTTGAAATTTGTGCGGGACTTTCACATTTGGGACCAAGCAGAGATCTGCGGCGTCCTTTCCAAATAGATCCTGACCGTGAATGGCTTACAGTTCCTTCTGCATTTCCAAGAACTGCTCCTGGAATTCCTCCATTCTGTCAAACATAGTTTCCTTCTTACCAGAAGGTGTCTGTGGAATCTGTCCTTCTGGGACAGTGTGCACCACAGGGGGTGGTACCGTAACTACGGCAGTGAGTCTAGGCGTCTCCCAAAGTTTGTAACCTTCAGGAGTCTTCAGTATGCCCCTGGCATCTTCGCTTTCCCGAAGTTTGTAACCTTCAGGCCCAGCGGCTTCTGTTGTGATTCCCTGATCTTCAGTGATCGGCGGAACATATCCTTCCGAGATATAGTTAACAGGCATGCCCCAAGGACGATCTTTCAGCATCTAATACCTAGGATCATACTTCTCCACTATGGGCATTGAGGTGATCTCTGAGATCACAGTCCTTTGTAGCTGAGCTTCTGCCATGGTTTGCATGTCGTTACGAAGCTTTCTCATATCCTCTCTCAGAGCGTCGATCTCTTCTTTCAACTCTCTGTTTTCTTCCTCAAGATCATCCATCCTTTTCTGAGGATTGGCCCGAGTATTATATGAATGAGACAGTTTGACTCTAGAATCGAGACACAAATGTGAGATTCATAGGTAAGAAGAATACGCGATGTGAGAATGATGAATGCAATGATTATATTAATTGTTTCTTGGTTTAATCAAAATAAACTTCGACAATTAGATTGTAAATATCAAACAGTGGGGAAACCCCTTTTTTATTGAATTCAAAGGATTACAGAAATAGAAATATAGTAGATTACAAGGTGCAGAAACAGAAACCTAAGCTAATGGGTCCCGAGTCCTCTCTGAAGAGAAATCGGGTGCTGATTCTGGTATCTTCCTTTTCTTTGACCGGGGTTCTTGGGCCGTTGTCGGGTTGTCATTCCTTTGCCAGGTGAAAGGAGTGAGCAAATTCCTTTGGTCATCTTGATTCTCTACAGCATGTTGCTCCAAAATTTCAATCAGAGCATCCTTCTCTTTCAGTAATTGCTGTATTTTGATGCACTCTACATCGATGGTGCGGTACTTGTTCTTCCAAGACCTTCTCTCCTTTTGAACTTTGTTGAGAGTAACCTGAAGCTTTTCAGTCTCAGTCATAAAGTACATGACAAATTCCCTCGGCGGAAGAATCCCGTAACGAGGGTAAGGCATCTTCAGCTTGAGAGCTCTAGTTTGTACCCAATGGAGATAAGGCTCCACCGAGACACAATCCGGTTTTCCTAGAGACTCTCGTCCTTTCTTATGAACCTATTTCTAAGCGTGCACTATTTCCGTCTTTAGTGCCCTGTCATTTTCTCCTTCCTTGAAGAAAAGACCTTCCAGATGAACACCCCGTGGGACGTGTCTCATCGGGTATCCAAATTGACGATGAACGAGAACTGGATGGTAGTTGATTCCTCCCTTAGTTCCTATAAGGGGTATGTTGGGGAAGTTTCCACAACGATCGCTGATTCTGATTCCATCATAGATCCTATTACACCAATCTATATCAGAGTTGGTAAGAGACATGATCTTCTGCGACCAATGTAAGGAACTCTTGCAATCCCAAAAAGCAGCAGACTTGGGCAAGTGGGAGATAAACCATTTGTAAAGCAAAGGTACACAGCATGTGATCTCCCCTCCGCTGTACGAATTTCCCAAGTGTACAGAATGATACGCATCTGCGAGCAAAGTCGGCACAGGGTTTCTAATGAGAAAAACCTTAATGGAGTTGATATCGACGAAGTTATTGATGTTGGGAAACAAAAATAACCCGTAGGTGA
This sequence comes from Lathyrus tuberosus, assembly GCA_022829125.1. Lineage (NCBI taxonomy): Eukaryota > Viridiplantae > Streptophyta > Magnoliopsida > Fabales > Fabaceae > Lathyrus > Lathyrus tuberosus. Next base: position 9,720,113 of record JALAZF010000103.1, read on the forward strand.
GCAAGACAAAGATGCTTTCAAAAGCAGTCACGTTCCCTATACTAGCGAAGTACAGAGCTTTCTTTGTCAAGAACTGGGCTGGCAAACCTTGGATGCCACCCTTAGTGGTCAGGTGAGTCCTAACCTCAGACTCGTCCAAATGAATTGCTCTCGCAATGGTCTGATTCTTTGGAATTTCTTCCTGTCCAGAAAATGGAGCTCGATCAGTAATGTGTAGATCAATCAGATGAGAATACTCCTCCAGCGTTGGTACGAGCCGGTAATCCGGGAATGTGAAACAGTGATAAACCGGATCATAAAACTGAATGAGCGCATCCATGATTCCCTCAATCACATGGACTCTTAACAGTGGTAGCAAACCTCCGTGCTTAGCTCTGAAAGCCTCTGGGTTAGTGATCATCCTCGCTAACCTTCTCAAATCCTCTAGCTTTGGAACCTTGAAGGTATAACTATGAGTTCTCCTTCTACCGAAATCCATTAGTGCAATCCTTTTCTCTGATATTTGCAATCACAGTCTTAGTTTAATTTGAAAAACAGAGAGACGAGAAGAGAAAATTTTTTTTGAATGTTTTAATGTTTTTTTTAATGAATGCATAAATGCAGCACATAAAAACATAGAAAAAACATGGGGTCAAAGGGTCGTTGTCATGAAGTCAAGGCTCTACCCATCCCCAAAGGTTTATACTAAGGTGATTTTTGTACCTGTACTCATTATCATCAGCTCCTCCCAGGAAAGCAAAACAACAAGCGGATCGCCAGCGAGTTGTAGAGCAATCTTAGAGTAAGTGCCATTCACCGAGAATAGATCACCATCCTTAAATGAGGGTAGTATCGCGTAACAACTATTCGCGATAGTTTCCGCACTACGAAAGGGTTTGGCTCCTCAGCTTCTCAGACTTAACAATCGGCCCATTGTCTAGGTAAGAGAATGGGTTGCATTAGTCACCCTCCACTGAGGTTGATGGTCGACCTCGTCTCCATCACTTATCTTAAGTGTATACTCAATCTTTCTACATGCGGCATCACACGCATTCCCATAAACAGAAAAATAAACATGTATAGCAATTAGGAAAAGCAGTATATATATTTGTCCTAAACATCCTAGACCTTTAAAGCTATGAATCCTAAGTTCCTGACAGAAATGGGTTCCCCGGCGGAAGCCCCAATCTGTGGTATTCACACAAGAGGTGAAAAGGAAGACCATGCCTAGATCTAACTTTGAAAAGCCCCACGGTGGGCACCATTTTTCTGTAGTGAGCGATTTTGGACGCGGTTCTTAAGCGCTGGTCGCTCTCTGCGGTTGAGTTTACTACAAGTCGATTCTTTTTTTATCCTATTAAAGCTGATGAAGGAAGGGAAATAGATGTCTCAAATTAACCCTGCTTTGTATACTGAGTTTAAACAGCGGTCTGTTAGGTTACGAATGCTATCAATGTTGGGGGGCCTTTGTACTGGTTATTTTTATTTTCGCCAATACGGTTTTCTTTTCTCTCTAGGATCTTATAGTGGGGAACAAGGATTAGGATGTTAGGACTGATGCTTTTGATAGATACATGGGGTTTTGGGTTTTTGTTTAGTGTGCTCGCTAAGATTTTTCTTTCAATCTTATGCCTACGTATTCCCGTTTACCGAAACAGGGAAATCAGAGCGTTCTTAGTTCCTCCTATTCTATGGGAGGAAATGGTTGTTTTGGTGTCTTGTTCAAAGCCCAAGACGTGAAGCTAAAGGTGTTGACTTTAGAGAGAATTTGTCATCTCTAAAGGGGTCTGTTTGTCACAACTGTTGGGTGACTGACTGTAAAGGAGGATTACTTTAACCGGGATACGCGGATCCGGCAATGCCATAATTTCCTTTATAGGGATTTTAACCTGGAGGAGAAGACTTCAACTCAGTGTAGAGCAATGCCATCTTTCCTTAGGAATTTCTCATACTAAAAGATGGACAGTGGCATGGATGTAGATGATCCAGAGGCGTGCCGCTTACAGCGATTAGATGAAAGGGAAGGAGTTGTTGATGTTTGTGTACTGTGAACGAGGCACAATTTTGATGCTAAAAGGTTAATTAGATTAACCAGTGGTTTTCTTATACAAAGCCTAAGAGGAGGCTATTATGTGTCTCGTACAAAGCCCGAGAGAGAGGCTAAAAGGTTTTTGACTCAACGAGGGAGTCTTTTGGTATCTCGTATAAAGCCCGAGATGAAAGCTAATTGACTCAACAAGAGACTTTTTTTTTCGTATCTCGTGCGAAGCCCGAGATGGAGGCTGTTGTTTGTTTGGCTCAATAAGAACCTTTTTGTATCTCGTATAAAGCCCGAGATGGAGGCGAAAAAGGGTGATTGACTCAACGAGGGAGTCTCTTATGTGTCTCGTACAAAGCCCGAGAAAGAGGCTAAACGTTGTTTGACTCCGCTGGGGAGGATCATTGTACAAAGCCCAAGAGGAGGCTATGGCGACTGTTCAGTTAAGTGACAGGTCCAGTATACTGATTTTTAAAGAGATAATCAGTTCTTATATGAGCAACACTGTACTCGAGGATTTGATTCAAGGATCCGGGTTATTCCTATTCTTTAAGGAAGTGGGAAATCCGAAGGGTATTGAGACTGTCCGAGTCTATGGGGTTTTCTTCCTATTTTAACGAAGGGGTCACTTAAGAATGTCTTTGAGACTCAAGGAAATTGGACTGTCCAAGTCTAGAGTTTCATCTTTTATACTGTGCTCTAAGAAACAGTAGTAGACTCTATGAAATGACTGTTATATGAAGATGACTAAGTTCTATTCCTATACCTCTAGGAGGTCGTCGGGACAATTTGTACGAAGCCCAAGAGGAGGCTGGAAACTTTTAAGAAGCCGACGGGTCCTTGTATGAAGCCCAAGAGAAGGCTATCATTCCCGGAGGAAGAGATCATTATACGAAGCCTAAGAGGAGGCTGTGAATACTTCTAAGAAGCCGTAGGGTCCTTGTACTAAGCCTAAGAGAAGGCGGGGTTGGTTTTAGGAAGCCTGTGGGTCCTTGTATAATGCCCAAGAGGAGGTCGATGCTTTTAGGAAGCCTGTGGGTCCTTGTATAATGCCCAAGAGGAGGCCGATGCTTTTAGGAAGCCGATGGGTCCCCAAACCCCGAGAAATTCAAGGCAAGCTATTCACAAGGAATAGATCAAGTCAGGAAAGTTCGAGAATTTGGAAGAAACTCAAAGATGCCATTCACGGAGAATACATTCATCTCTGGGAATAGAGTTTCTTGACAATTCCTAATGAGGACAGCCGTAGAGAAGACTGTATCTGGTGATCCTATTGGGGATCTAGTTGTCTATTTCTACGAATAAACGAAACGGCGTCACCTAGTTCTAGACGTAGTTGCCAGGGAAACTCGAAATATCTATACTATTATTACACAGTTGATATGAGTTTATGAAAGAAGACTTACAGTGAAACAACCCCACAATACAGTTATATGTATATGAAAGCGGTACATGAAAGCAATAACCACTTAATCGGTTGTAGAGCTTCCATGCTGTTTGGTTAGTTGTTCAACAAAGAAAGATTGAAATAAACAACAGTATATTCAAAATCAAAAGAGAAAATGCTTTGAAAAAGAAAGATTTGGGGCTTACAGCTCAAGGAGAGGCCCAGGGTTTTATCAGTGAGCGCACTGTTTGAATTTGTACAGAGGGACTTATACAAGTGACTGTGGCCCAAAAATTGTTTTCTGTACAAAGGGATGGGTCTTACACTCTCTCAAGAGGCCCAAAAAGTTTAAAGAAAAAGAGTGGGGCTTATAACACGTGGATAGGCCCAATTGATTTTTCCGTTTAAAATGGCGATCGTGCCGAGGTTTTTTAACGCAGAGGGACTTATACAATAAGTGAGGCCCAAAATGTTTTGGTTAAAAGGGGGTTGGGTCTTACACTCTATTAGTGGCCCAAAAGTTTTGAATGGGTCTTATAGCTCAAGGAGAGGCCCAGGGTTATTTTTAAAAGGCGACGATCGCGCCGTTTGTTTTTGACGGTATTGGGACTTATACAATAAGTGAGGCCCAAAAATGGTTTGGTAAAAAAAAGGATTAGGTCTTACACTCTATTAGAGGCCCAAAGTGTTTTGAAAATGATTTATGAGGGTTGAATTAATCCAAAAACCCTAATTTGTTTTCAAAAATGTATTTAATGGAATAAAAATTCAATTAAAATTATCAAAATTGTTTAATATATGAAAAACAAATTGTGATCTTGGATTAATGCTTCAAAAATTAAGTATTGACCTACAAAATAATTAGAAAGCATTAAAAGTTGCAGAATCAATGTGGAAAAAATATTTAAAATGTCAAAAACAATTAAAATATTAATTCTTTGTAAAAATATCAATTATATAAAATAAATAATATTTTTGGGATTTTTTGGGAAAATAAAATATTTTAACATTTTTGTGAATTATTAAAAAAAGAATCAACTCAAAATCATTAAAACTCAGAGAGAAATTAATTTTTGAATCAATTAAACAAAAATCACAAAATTCAAATATTCAAATTTCTGAAAATGGCGCCAAGAACACACCTAGAACACGCGCGTGTTCTGAGTTTCCCAGATTTGCGTTTTCCATCCAATCTCACTGAATACTTAACCATATCATGCAATCCACATACCAATCAACTCGTTTCAACCTCACGATCATGTCTATAACACTTAATTTCATTTAAATTAAACATAAAACATGAAATCACGAAGAAACCTCAAGAACCCTAATTTCTGCATGAAGGCTAGGATTTTTTATACACGATTCAAACAAAGCAATTAATTGAGGGAAAACATTCCATGCATGATTATGAACATATGGCCAAATTATTGTGCAGCAAAAATTGCATAGATCATAGAGTTAGAAGAGCTCATGCTTACCACTTGCTGTTGGTGATCGTGATTTGTGTAGGAGGCGTTACAGTTGTGTTGTGATGATCTGAATAGCTTCCCTAGGTGCTATGGAGTGTGTTTAAATGCTTGGACTTGATGGAAATTGGCTGGATCACTTCATGGCATCTCAACTGCACTTTGGTTAAAACATTGAGCAATTGACTACTGATTCTGAGAAATCAATGTTCCAGTTGTTGTTTAAGTGTTTGATCAGCTCATATGTGATTTATGTGAGGTGTGTGAGTGATTGGTTTGAGTGGAATTGCCCTCTAACTCAAAACCCGATAGTGAATGGCAACTGCTAAGTAGGTTTGGCCAATGTTGGCAAATGAAAATCCAAGTCTCCTCTAGCCATTGACTAGAGGTTAGGGCACAGAGCTTTGGTTCCCTTGGTCTTGGATAAGTCTTGTCTAATTTCAGATGAGAATGACTCAGTCCATGCCACCTTGATGCTTCCATTGAATGCTTCAATCCAAATTTGGAGTCTTGTCCCTATTTTGGCCATTCTAGGTTCAACATGCTATTTCTTGTTCCATGGACTTTGGAGGCTTGGCTTAGTGATTGTCCCCTTTAGATTCAATCCTCAGATATGTTCGAGTGGATAGGAGCATTTGAATTTGGCTGATTTTGGCAAATCGAGCAAAAGTACAAATTCTGCCCTGCCTTTGACAGATTTCAGCAAGGCAACTTGCCAATGTCATATCTCATGGTGTAAGTTGAATTTGGTAATGTTCTTGACCATTTTGGAAAGCGCTTACATGATACAACAACTGTTTGAACATGTTTGGTTTTGATCTCTTTTGAATCCAAGTGAAAAATCCCCTTACATTTGGCAAAAAGTAAGGCAAAATCTGACTTAGTGAAATTTTCACTAAGTGTTGGAACAAAGTGTTTTCTCTTGATTTTGATCACTCCATAACTCAAAATCCATGAGGAATTTTGACATAGGTCAGTATGAAGATTTTGTAGAGGGCAATGTGATCTACAAATCAAGCTTTGAATGGGGCACAATGGCCTTGTGGTTTAGGAGTGATGGTCCTCCAAAGTTGGTGCATTAGTGGCACTTTTTCATGACTTAGAAAAATTTCTAAGTTTTATGGTTACCCCTTTTACAAGTTATCCAACTTTTCTTGATTTTTCTTGATGAATGATGATTCAAATCATACATTAACACCATTTTAGGGTTAAAAATCCATTTTGGTGAAAAATCTCAAAAAGTCAAAGTTGACTTTTGTGCACAGTTGACTTTTTATCAGATGAATTCCAAACTGTCCAATTCTTCAGGAAATCATGTCCTTGACCTAAATCAAACTTGATGGACATGTTCCATGGGTGTTATAGGGTATATTGATGCATGTCATAGGGCTTGGGAGCATGTCCTGGTCAAAAGTCAAAGTTACAGTTGGCTTTTCCCTTAAAACCCTAATTGTGGTGCAGATGAAATTGAGACTTGTTGCTCAAGCTTCTTGGATTAATCCATTGTTCCAAATGGATCAATATAATTCATTAGAGACCCTCAAACCCTCCTTTGAGGTCTTAGCTCATGATTTGTCTCAAAAGTCAACTTAGGGGTGAATTAGGTCAAGAAACCCTAATTCTTGATTTTTTATGTATGCATCCCCTGAGGCAAAATTGACTTGATGATTAGGTTTATGATGTCCCTTGGAGCATATTAGGTTGGGTTTTGGATCATTGGCTTGTGCCCAGATGAAAAATTTCCATCTGGAGGCCCTGGTCGACCAAAACCCTAATTTGGTGACACTGTCAATCTTGAGACTTGATCCACCTAGAAGGGAGCAGCCTTGTGCTTAATCCTTGAAGTGGGAGTCCTTTTGATCCATTGTGGATGTTTGAGAGGTTAGACAAGTTGAAGATCATGTCATTCCTTGGTTGATCCTTTGTCTAAGCACTCAGAGAGGGCTTGAAACCCTAATTTTGATTGTAGTGAATGCTCACCCATCTTTGGGGAGACTGATGAAGTATGATGGTTCCTCCATATTGTGATGATGATTTTCACAATGATGGGAAATCTTAGTGGTCAAAATTTGGGGTATGACACACATGCATGGTGATGTCACTGGGAACCAATGTTATTGTTAGGATCGGCCTTCACTAGGATCTTAGGTCAAAACCTTTAAAACGGGGAAGGTACCACAGAATGGCGCCCCCGCCGGGGAGCCATTTTCTGTTAGGATCATAGGATTCATAGCTCTTGAAAAGTCTAGGACATTAGGACAAATATATATACTGCTTTTCCTAATTGATATCTGTGTTTATTTTTCTGCTAATGGGAATGCGTGTGATGCCGCATGTGGAAAGATTGAGTATACACCTAGGAAAAACCTCTTTTAGTAGTGCGGAAGCTATCAGAAATAGTTGTTACGCGATACTACCCTCTTATGAGATTCTTCGATTTACATCACCTAGCACGGTTCCCGGCCCGCTGACGTGATCTCGACAAGAATTAATGGTTTTGAGAGACATGTACAAAAATCACTAGTGGAAACCTTTGGGGGGGGGGGGGGGGGGGTAGAGCCTTGACTTCATGACACCGACCCTTTGACCCCATGTTTTTTCTATGTTTTTGTGTGCTGCATTCATGCATCCATTTTAAAAACATTAAATAAAGAAAATTTTCTCTTCTAGTCTCTCTTTTTCAAATTTAACTAAGACAATGATTGCAAATGTCAGAGAAAGAGGATTGCGCTAATGGATTTCGGTAGAAGGAAAACTCACAAGTATACCTTCAAGTTTCCAAAACTAGAGGATTTGAGAGGATTAGCAAGGATGATCACTAACCCTGACGGTTTCAGAGCCAAGTACGGAGGTCTGCTACCTCTGTTAAGGGTCCATATAATTGAAGGAATCCTGGAGGAACTTATTCAGTTTTACGATCCGGTCTATCACTATTTCACATTCCCGGATTACCAGCTCGCACCAACGCTGGAGGAGTATTCTCATCTGACTGATTTACATATCAATGATCGAGCTCCCTTTTATGGACTGGAAGAAATTCCAAAGGATCAAACCATTGCAAGAGCAATCTATTTGGATGAGTCAGAAGTCAAGACTCACATGACCACCAAAGGAGGGCTCCCAGGTTTACCAGCCAAGTTTCTGGTAAAGAAGGCTCTGTACTTTGCTAGTATAGGGAACGTAGCTGCTTTTGAAAGCATCTTTGTTTTACTCACCTACGGGTTATTTTTGTTTCCCGACATTAATAACTTCGTTGATATCAACGCCATTAAGGTTTTTCTCATTGGAAATGTCGTACCAACCCTGCTCGCAGATGCGTATCATTCTGTACACTTAGGGAATTTGTACAGCGGAGGGGAGATCACGTGCTGTGTACCCCTACTATACAAATGGTTTATTTCCCATTTGCCTAAGTCAGCCGCTTTTTGGGATCATAAGAGTGCCTTACTTTGGTCACAAAAAATCATGTCACTTACCAACTCTGACATAGATTGGTGCAATAGGATTTATGACGAGATCGGGATCATTGACCGTTGTGGAAACTTCCCCAACGTACCCCTCAAAGGAACTAAAGGAGGAATCAATTACCATCCAGTTTTAGTTCGTCGTCAATTCGGATACCCGATGAGGCATGTCCTGCGTAATGCTCATCTAGAAGGTCTTTTCTTCAAGGAAGGAGAAAATGACAGGGCACTAAAGATGGAAATAGTGCATGCCTGGAAACATGTTCATAAGAAAGGACGAGAGTCTCTAGGAAAACCGGACTATGTCTCGGTGGAGCCTTATCTCCACTGGGTACAAACTAGAGCTCTCAAGCTAAAAATGCCTTATCCTCGTCACGGAGTTCTTACGCCAAGGGAATCTATCATGTATTTCATGATGGAAACGGAAAAACTCCAGGTTACTCTCAACAAAGTTCAACAGGAAAGGAGGTCTTGGAAGAACAAGTACCATATTCTCAATGTGGAGTGTACCAAAATACAGCATCTGCTGAAAGATAAGGATGCTCTAATTAAGATTTTGGAGCAACATGCTGTAGAAAATCAGGATGACCAAAGGAATTTGCTCACTCCTTTCACTTGGCAAAGGAATGACAACCCGAAAACGGCCCAAGAGCCCCGGTCCAAGAAGAGGAAAGTACCAGAATCAGCACCTGAGTTCTCCTCAGAGAGGACTCGGGACCCATTAGCTTAGGTTTCTGCTTCCGCACCTTGTAATTTACTGTATTTCCGTTTATCCAATCTTTGAATTTAATAAAACGGGATTTCCCCACTGTTTGATATTTGCAATCTAATTGTCGAAGTTTATTTTGATTAAACCAAAAAAAAATTAATATAATCATTACATTCATCATTTTCACGTAACACATTCTTCTTCCCTACGAATCTCAAGTTTGTGTCTCAATTCTGTAGTAAAACTGTCTCATTCGTACAATACTCGGGCCAATCGTCAGAAAAAGATGGATGATATCGAGGAAGAGAATAGAGAGTTGAAAGAAGAGATCGACGCTCTGAGAGAGGATATGAGAAAGCTTCGTAACGACATGCAAGCCATGGCAGAAGCTCAGCTACAAAGAACTGTGATCTCAGAGATCACCTCAACGACCATAGTGGAGAAGTTTGATCCTAGGTACAGAATGCCGAAGACCGTCCTTGGGGCATGCCACCCAATTATATCCCGGAAGGATATATTCCGCCGATCACTGGAGATCCAGAAACTTCAGCAGGAGCCGCTAGGCCTGAAGGTTACAAACTTCGGAAAAGCGAAGATGCCAGGGGCATACCAACAACTCATGAAGGTTACAAACTTCGGGAAATGCCATGATTCACTGCCGTAGTAACGGTACCACCCCCTGTGGTGCACAATGTCCCGGAAGGACAAATTCCACAGATACCTTCTGGTAGAAAGGAAACTATGTTTGACAGAATGGATGAATCCCAGGAGCAGTTCTTGGAAATGCAGAAGGAACTGTAAGCTATTCACGGTCAGGATTTATTTGGGAAGGACGCCGCAGATCTCTGCTTGGTCCCCAATGTGAAAGTCCCACACAAGTTCCAGGTGCCAGACTTTGAAAAGTACAAGGTAACTCTTGCCCTCAAAGCCATTTAGTGATGTACGCTCGGCGAATGTCAGCTCAGAATGAGAATCAGGATCTACTGATTCACTACTTCCAGGACAGTTTAACCGATGTCGCCTTAAAATGGTACATGGGTTTAAATCGTGCTACGATTAGCACTTTCAGAGATCTTGGCACTGCCTTTGTCCAACAATATAAATACAATTTGGACATGGCACCGGACAGAGATCAGCTCAGATCGATGTCACAAAAGGACAAGGAAACCTTTAAGGAATACGCTCAGAGATGGCGTGAAATTGCTGCTCAAATTTGTCCACCTCTTGAGGAAAAAGAGATGACAAAGATTTTCTTAAAATCCTTGAGCTCATTTTACTACGACATAATGGTTGCCAGTGTGCCCAGCGACTTCACCGAAGTGGTCGGTATGGGAGCACGTCTCAAGGAAGCTGTTCGAGAAGGACGTCTAGTCAAAGACACTGGATCAACAAGCGGTACTAAGAAATACGGCAGTGCTCTCCCTAAGAAAAAAGAGCAAGATATTGGGAATATCTCTCTCAGAAAGGAAAGGCGACGGTACCAACCAGTAGCAGCTGTAACTCCTGCTATCAACCCTACGCCTGTTTCTACGTATCAACCTCAGGTTGCTCAAAGCCAACCTAAAAAACAACAATTTCAGCAAAGGACACAACAGCCTCTTCAACAGGATCGTCCTCAATACAACAACAACCCTACAACGCGGCCACCAGGATTTGATCATATACCCGTATCGTACGCATAACTATTTCTGTTACTACTGGCCAAGGGACACATCCAGACCAAGTCTCCTCTTACAGTACCGGAAAATCCGCCTTTTTAGTTTAAGGTGGATCAGACTTGCCCTTACCATCAAGGAGGACCTGGGTATAACATAGAGAACTGTCTCAGTTTCAAATCCGATGTACAAAAGCTTGTTAGGAGCGGGATCTTATCTTTCAAGGATACGAATCCAAATGTTCTCACGAACCCGCTGCCTCAACATGAGAAAGCTGCAGTCAATCTGATAAAAGGAGAGTCTGACAACGTCTATCAAATTCACGATGTACACTTATTAAGGGCTAACTTGGTTAAGATGCATTGTAGACAGAGTGGATATGGCCATGTGCCACCTCATAATTATCACAAGTGTGATATCTGCTCTAAAAGTAATCAAGGATGTTCCGTGGTGCAATCAGCTCTACAGGAACAGATGGATCTCGGATGGATCCAAGAGCACCGAGTTCATGGATTTAACATGGTTTATACGAATTCCAACATCATTCAGAACCATGATATTCGTGCAATGAATGCCAACTTAGTGGCGATGCACTCAAGGCAAAGCCAGTATCATAATCTACCGCGGCATGAGTACAATTCCTGTCTGACTTGCTCGGTAAACAAACAGGGATGCTCTTTTGTACAAGAGGCCCTCTAGCGTCAGATGGATCTTAGATGGATCCAAGACTACCATGATAGGAATCATTATCAAATCAACCTGATTCAAATCTTCGATGTTCGCTTGATGAATATCAGCCTGGTGGAGTTACATGCTAGGCAGGTCCGGCTCGGGTTCTTGGTATCACATGATTATCAGAGCTGCAAAGCGGGTTGTGAAAATGATCAAGGTTGTGCCCTTGTCCAGGAAACACTTCAACACTTGTTGAACCACTGGTGGCTTCCAATCTATATGGATGAAAACACCCAGCAAATTAGTATCACTAACGGGAATCCTACTAGATATCAAAGTCAGGATGTTCGGTCGATGGAAACAGACCTCGTAAGGTTACACTGTATTCAAAGCGGATGAGGCCAGGTGCCACTACACAACTATGAGCGGTGTGGAGTTTGCTTGGTGGATAATCAAGGATGCTACTTCGTGCGAGCAGCCCTTCAAAATCAGTTGGACCGCAAAGAGATTCAACCATACTCAAGTTCTAGATCAGTCAACTACCTCGCTGATCAAATCGAGGACGTTGTCATCTCTGATCATCAGAGGACTAGGGATGTTTGTGCCATCATCCCTCTACTTGACGAATCAAGAGTTCTCAACCAGGAATGGATCCAAATTACTTACGATGGTCAGAAAAATCAGAAGGCTCCCATAGTCATCTATCTACCGGGACCACTACCGTATGAATCAACTAAGGCTATCCATTACAAGTACGGTGCAACAACAATTGAGAATGGAAATGAAATTCCATTACCCTCTGTCGTGAACATCGCACACATCAGTCGAGTAACACGGAGCGGCCGAATCTTCAATAGAGGAGTTGGAGAACCCAACAAAGAGAAAGAACCTCAGACAGAAGTTCCCAATCCACCGGTCAGTCAATCCAGTAATCCCGACCTTTCAAAAAACGATGATGAGATGCTGAAGCTCATCCAAATGAGTGAATACAACATTGTTGACCAACTGTTATAGACTCCTTCAAAGATTTTGGTATTGTCACTGTTACTTAGTTCAGAAGCGCACAGGGAGGCTCTATAGAAAGTCTTTGAGCAAGCCTTTGTGGAATTGGATGTAACAATCAGACAGTTCGATATCATTGTATCTAACATCACTTCCTCCAATAACTTGGGATTTAGTGATGAGGAATTACCTGAAGAAGGTCGCCGTCATAACATGGCGCTCAACATTACAGTCAACTGCCAGGACGATGCTTTAGCCAACGTACTGGTAGACACAGGGTCAGCCCTGAATGTTATGCCGAAGTCCACTTTGATGCAATTATCATTCAAAGGCCCTCCGATGAGAACCAGCGAGGTCTTCGTCAAAGCATTTGACAGATCCAGAAAAACGGTTATCGGCGAAGTCGACCTTCCCATAACTATCGGTCCTCACACTTTCCAAGTCACTTTCCAGGTCATGGACATTCGGGCAACTTACAGTTGTTTATTAGGAAGACCTTGGATACATCAAGCTGGGGCGGTCACTTCAACCCTCCACCAAAAGCTAAAGTTCGTCCAGAACGACCAACTCGTCACAGTCTGTGGAGAATATGCCTTGCTCGTAAGCAACTTATCGTCATCCACTTATGTAGAGCCGGAGGGGGTAATCAGAACTCAGTTTCAAGCGCTTTCGCTACACAATGACAATCAATCCGAAGGGGGAACTTTGATTTCCTCGTACAAAGATGCTATCAAAGCGGTCGAGAGTGCCAATACAATAGGATGGGGGCAGCTTGTCATTCCTACTGCCAATAAAACAAAGAAGGGTCTTGGTTTTTCTGCGACCTGTACCCAGACAACAGCTAACGATAAAAGTTTTCATCCCATTCAGAACTTCTTCTACAGTGGAGGCTTCCTTCGACCAGTGACTCAAGAAGTGCATACCATCATTAAAGGTGATTTCTCTGATACGGAGGAAGAATGGAAGTCATATCTCAACGAGGACAGTTACATGTCTCAGGAAGAAGTGCCTATGCCATTTTGCTATCCCGCACAGAGTCCGAGATGTATACCCCGGTCAGATGCCGAAATGATATACGGAGATTGTGATCCAGAAGGATGTCGTGCTCCGCCAAACTCATTAGAGGAAGACACTTTGATGAAAGACAACTTTGACCATGACTACTATGGCCCGATGGATGGCCTGCCAATGTGGTAGGCTTACCCAGGAGACTTGGGGCAAGAGAGCCATCTGAACAATGAAAATCAGCTGGGCATCATTGGAAAGAATACCTACGTCCCCACCATGTCATGGGATCAACACCCAGGTTATCTTGAAAATACCCAGCATGGCAATGAATTTGCAATGTTTTCAGGACTAGAATTCATTAACTATGCTTTTCCCGAGGTCAACATCATCGAGAGGGATAACTCCTCCAGTTCCAAAGAAGTGTGGGATACCCTGGGACAACCGAGTGGAAAATACGACTATTTGGTCAAGTACACCGCTCCTGAAAGCTCTCGTATCAGGCACGAAGACATCCAACCAACTGGATGGGGAGATACAACAGAGAGTACAAAGGCTATGCAAAATACAAATGAGGAATCCTCCTACGACAACTCTTCCTGGGAGACAGATTCCAATGATCCTGCTCCGCCAGAAATCAGTGTTATTTCTGAAGACAAATCAAGGAAGGTACCAGACTTTATGATTCACTAAGGAGTTCGCCGCCAATGGGTTGCTGTCAATGTCCCGAAGATTGTTCATAAGTCAAAGTAATGGCCATCTTTGTTTTAACCTTTCACCCTGCCCAGGTGAAACAGATGTTTTGATAGGGCTCACCTTCTGTAAATATCCCTCTTCGCTTTTCCCAAAGTGACAGAGTTTTGTTTTATAGGGCTGTAGTTTCAAGAATCGACTTGTTCATGAATAAAATAACGTCGTTCTATAATTTCCGCATTAATTGCTATTTTCTCTTTTCGCTTTCTTAGAAAATGGTAATCCTAAAAAACAAATCAATAATAAAAACAAGCAGTAAACAAAAAATACACTACACACACTCTTACATTCTCTCTATCTCTTCTAAACACAAATCATACCATCATGCAGATTGCTTGTTTTAAACCCCGTTGAAACATACGATCCAATGCCTTATCCCAACTTTGAATTCCCTGTATTTGGGGCTGAAGAAGAAGTTGACGACGAAATTCCAGAAGAGATCTCCCGGTTACTCAGATAGGAGGAAAGGTCCATTGAACCTCATAAAGAGCCGTTGAAAATGGTAAACTTGGGTTCGGAAAAAGAGAGAAAAGAAATCAGGATTGGGGCACTGCTCAGTCCAACTGTCAAAAAGAGTTTGACAAAGCTTCTCAAAGAATTTCCCGATGTGTTCGCTTGGTCCTATCAGCATCGTGGAACATCATTTACCGTTAAGATCAGAATGTCCGCCAGTAAAACAAAGGTTGAGATGGACTCATCCGGACATGGCCATCAAAATCAAAGAGGAGGTGCAGAAACAGATTGACGCAGGGTTCCTTGCCACATCAGAATATCCTCAATGGTTAGCCAACATCATACCCATTCCGAAAAAGGATGGACAGGTCAGAATGTGTGTCGATTCCAGAGATCTGAACAAGGCTAGTCCAAAGGATGACTTTCCTTTACCACACATTGACATGCTGGTAGACAGTACAACAAAGTTCAAAGTATTCTCCTTCATGGATGGATTCTCGGGCTATAATCAGATCAAAATGGCGCCGAAAGACATGGAGAAAACTTCGTTCATTACCCCATGGGGTACCTTTCGTTACAAGGTAATGATGTTCGGTTTGAAAAACGCCGGGGAAACCTATCAAAGGGCCATGACTACTCTTTTTCATGACATGATACACAAAGAAATCGAGGTATATGTCGATGATATGATTGCAAAATCTAAGACAGAAGAGGAGCATGTGACCCACCTGTCAAAGCTATTCGAGCGGCTGAGAAAGTACAAACTCCGTTTGAATCCCAATAAGTGCACCTTTGGTGTCCGTTCAGGGAAACTTTTAGGGTTCATCGTCATCCAGAAAGGAATTGAGGTTGATCCTGACAAAGTCAAGGCCATTCGAGAAATTCCTTCTCCGAAAACTGAAAAACAACGCAGAGGATTCCTGGGACGTTTGAACTACATCTCCAGATTCATATTCCTCGTGACCGCGACATGCGCACCGATTTTCAAATTACTGAAAAAGAACCAGGATTGCGTTTGGACAGAAGACTTCCAAACTGCCTTCGACAGTATCAAGGAATACCTGTTGAACCCATCGATTCTATCACCTCAAGTGGAAGGAAGACCACTGATCATCTACCTCACAGTCCTAGAGGACTCAATGGGTTGTGTACTTGGCCAACAAAACAAAACCAAAAGGAAAGAGTCAGCCATCTACTATCTGAGCAAGAAATTCACTGAGTGTGAAACTCGGTACACTATGCTTGAGAAAACTTGCTGCGCTCTGGCTTGGGCAGCCAAACGTCTTCGCCAGTATATGATTCATCACACTACTTGGTTAATCTCGGAAATGGATCCAATCAAGTATGTCTTTGAAAAGCCTGCTCTCACGGGAAGAATTGCCCATTGGCAGATGTTGTTATCATAATATGTCATAGAATACCTCGCTCAGAAAGCTGTTAAAGGAAGTATTTTAGCCGATCATTTGGCTCATTAACCGATTGGCAATCAGGAATCAGTCGGATTTTACTTCCCAGACGAAGATGTCATGTATCTAAAAATGAAAGATTGCGATGAACCACTACCCAGTGAAGGGCCAGAACCAGGTTCCCAATGGGGACTTATCTTTGACAGAGCTGTCAATCATTACGGAAACGGAATTGGGGCAATCATCATAACACCTCAGGGTACCCACATTCCTTTAATCGCCAGACTTACATTCAAGTGTACAAACAACGAGGCCGAATACGAAGCTTGTATCATGGGTCTCGAAGAAGCGATCGACTTAAGGATCAAGAACTTGGACGTATATGACGATTTAGCCCTGGTTATCAATCAGATCAAAGGAGATTGGAACACATACCAATCCGGATTGATTCCTTACAAATATTATGCAAGAAGGTTGCTACCCTTCTTCAACAGAATCGAGTTTCATCATATCCCTCGTGATGAGAATCACATGGCTGATGCATTAGCCACTCTCTCTTCCATGATTAGCGTAGGTCAATGGAATGACCTACCTAAGATCGACATAATGCGCCTTGAAAAGCCTGCTTACATCTTCACAATCGAAGCAGTCATAGACGATAAACCTTGGTATCACGATATCAAAAGCTTCCTTCAGAAACAAGAGTACCCACCTAGGGCATCCAGGAAAGACAGAAGGACCCTCAGAAGGCTGACTGGCAGTTTCTTCCTGAGTGGTGATACCCTCTATAAGAGGAACTTTGACATGGTCTTGCTCCGATGTGTAGACAGACCAGAAGCAGACATGCTTATAAAATAAATTCACGAAGGATCCTTTGGCACTCATGCCAACAGACACACAATGACGAGAAAAATTCTAAGAGCAGGGTACTACTGGCTGACCATGGAATCCGACTGCTACAAGTGCATGAGGAAGTGTCACAAGTGTCAGATATACTCAGACAAAATCCATGTACCGCCAACGCATCTCAAAGTTCTTTCTTCCCCATGGCCTTTTTTCATATGGGGAATCGACATGATTGGCATGATTGAACTCAAGGCTTCAAACGGACATCGGTTCATTCTTGTAGCCATTGATTACTTCACCAAATGGGTCGAAGCAGCGTCATACGCCAATTTAACCCGACAAGTGGTGGTCCGATTTATCAAAAACAATCGCATCTGCCGTTATGGTGTTCCAAGCCAGATCATTACAGATAATAGATCTAACTTGAACAATAAGATGATGAAAGAGTTGTGCACTGAGTTCAAGATCGAACACCATAACTCATCTCCTTACCGACCCAAGATGAACTGAGCGGTAGAAGCGGCTAACAAGAACATCAAGAAGATTGTTCAAAAGATGGTTCTAACCTACAAAGACTGGCACGAGATGCTACCCTTTTCTCTTCACGGTTATCGTACATCTGTCCGCATTTCAACAGAGGCAACCCCTTTCTCTCTAGTATATGGCATGGAAGCAGTACTTCCCATAGAAGTAGAGATCCCATCAATCCGGGTATTGATGGAAGCTAAGTTAACAGGAGCTGAATGGTGTCAAAGTCGACACGACGAACTCAATCTGATCGAAGAAAAGCGAATAACGGCACTATGCCATGGTCAGTTGTATCAGCAAGGAATGAAGAAGGCGTTAGACAAAAAGGTCCGACCCCGTGTCTTCAGAAAAGGAGACCTTGTGCACAAGAAGATACCATCATGCCTCACTGATTCTCGGGGCAAATGTACGAAGGCCCCTATGTGGTCAAGAAAGCTTTCTCAGGCGGCGCCTTGAGACTTGCAACCATGGACGGAGAGGGATTTTCCTACCCCACGAATGTTGATGTAGTCAAGAAATACTTCGCCTAAACTATAAAAAAAACGTCTCGGTGGATTAAAAACCCGAAAGGGAGGTCCAGGCAAAAGTTAGTGAAATTCTGGTATCCGACGTGTGATGTTAAGGTGTGATGTCACAACAACACACTCTGCACAATGGACAGCAATAACAGTAAAATAACACCAAGAATTGTTGACCCAGTTCGGTTACAACCAACCTACTATGGGGCCTACCAAGCCAGGGATGGAATTCACTACTTGTAGATATAATTTACATACTCAACGATCCGTTGACAATCTCCTAAACTTATACTCTACTAATGACTTCCTACCTAAGAACCCACTTAGGTATGACAACACCACTCAATCCCTTACAAACTCTCAAAGAAACCACTTTGAGTAACCTTGATCTTACTTCACAGCTTCGATCAAGCAACCACTCTCTATTGCTTCACAGCTTCTAGAGAGAACAGAAACACAACACCTATTCAAACCCTAGAATAGTGTAAATACAAGCACTCTAAACAAACTCTAGACACTAAGCCTCCAACTCCTGATCTTCTGAATGTTTTCTGTACCTTTTTCCTTTGGTCTTGTGCGCTTTATATAGCTCCTTGAATTGGTCTTGGACTTGCTACAATATCTCCCAGATTTGTTATTTAAAACTGAATATTTAAAACAGATTTTCTCCTAAAATCTTTTTAAATCTTCAACCTTTTAAATCTCCTACAAATCTGCAACAGATCTCCTATGCAGCAGCAAATATCTATCCCAAGATATTCGCATCCAATGAGACAGCTTGCTCTCCACAATTCCAGCTAATACGCAACCCTAACAACATCACAGCCTGCTGTTGTTAATTCTGCAGATCTGATGTTACAACATCACCTGTGTGACATCAGACATCCAACTTCAGCAATTAATTACTTAACACAGCCCAGTGTTAAGACTTCAATGTTACAACATCAGCACCTTGACATCAACATTGACATTGAATATACTTTATTTTACCAAAATTCCAGCCAATCCAGGAACTAACAATCTCCCCCTTTGGCTAATTTTGGCTAAAACAATCTCTGCACCTTCAGAGATTTCAGCAGCGGAATAATCTTCAAAAATTTGAAACTCTCAATCAGCAGCAGTTTAACACTTTACATAGTCTTCATCACTTGATCTGCTGCAACACCATCTTCATTATTGACAACAGCCAATCGGTGCTCCCCCTCTAAAACATGAACCAGCATCACAGCTGTTCAGTAGCTCACAATGTGCAACACTTTTCTCCCCCTTGATGTCTGCTTGGCTGCACTCTTCAAATGTCATGATATCTTCACTAGTGCAGTCAAAACTCCCCCTTTATAACTGCATTACCACTTTTCAACTAAACACCTTTTATTAGCAGCAACATCTAGCAACATTTGGCATTCTTTGATACTCTTGGCTATTTCTCCCCCTTTTTAGCCACAATTTGACAAACCTCAACAAGTTAAATCTCCTATGACACCATGTACAAAACCATATTTCTTCTGTCAGCAATATCCACATTTTGACAATCCAGACATATTCTTCATCCATCCAGTTATGAAGGCTTCACACACTCATCCACAAGATCTGAAGCACACACACAATGCCTTCCACTGAACTCTAAGTCAACTCCTCACACTTAGAATAACACACACCAAGACAAGTGTACAATCTATTCAAGGCCATGATTCAATCTTGTCTTCAGACATCTCCTCAGAAGCATGTGCGCACAAGATTCAAACAATTTGCTTCATATGACTAGAACCATTCAAGGCCAAACCAATCAACAGTCTAATGTCATAGCATGTTATCTGACATTATATCCTCATAAGAGGTAACCAATCTCCATAAGCTTGATCAGCATACAATCTTCATAATATATGCACCTTATAGCAAACACCATAGATAAGTACTCCCCCTGGTAAGGATAACTAATGCTCTAGATGAATATGAACATTTGAGCACACTTGCTGAACACATGCATTTTGGTACCACTGTCCCTTTCTCTAAAGGCTATCATACTCTTCATCTTCAGACTTCAGTCTTCTCTACATTCTCCAACCAAGGCAGACCTTCTACTTCATCATTCTCCCGTATGACTACGTAGACGCTCCTTAGGTATAATGTATGCACAAGGCTTCAGAACCAGAACAAAATCATCCTTTACCAAGGATATCCAACCCAGAAAATGTTCTAACATCTGTTAGGACACTCTTGACACCATGGTTCTTGATATGCTCCACCACTGGACTTACTATCAGTATAGTAATCCAAACTCCACAAATTCTCAGCTTACTTAAAAGCTTTACTGAGATCCAGTCTCTACAACACAATTCCTCTACCATTACATCCACCAGTAGTTGTTAAACCTGGTGAAGTCTTCAAAGACAGTAGTCATGCTTTGCCAGAACAAAATACTAAACACGTGACCATAATCTCCACCTCTTCTGACCAAAAATGATAGAGCATCCAACTCCACATGTCCAATCTTAACCATCTTCCAGATATAACCACCAGCAACCATGATGCTATAACATCTTTTGGGACATCAGCTTCTCATCACCATTCAAAGGACTCATTGCACAAAGAAGTCCTTCAAGAAGCTCCCAATAAAACACAGCCAGAGCAACTTATTCATACACACCTGAATACCATAATTTCCCACACCCTCTCTGAACCATATCCTAGCAGACTCAACCATATCCAGAGTATTTATACCAAATTCTTTTTCCAGAACATATTTCCACCATTTTATGAAAAGTACAGGAATGTTATCCAGTATGGCCTTTTGAATTTTCTCAGAAGTTCTAACAACAACGACTTCCTTCATTTGAGAGATATCCTGGACATTATCATCAGACTTATCTCTGATCTTCCTATTTCTGGAAGAGATGAACACTTTACTCCAGGATTTTGTAGTACCATCCACATAGATCTTCTGCTTATCAGTTCTCATCTTTGGAGGTGACTCAATAGCTTTCCTCTTCCTTGATTTTATTCGTTTAGTAACCCCAGGAACCACTTTTGCAATTAGTTCATCATCACTCTTCTTTATTTTAAGGCTTGAAGTACCTTTCTTGACTTGAGATGTTTTAACATCAGCTCTAACATCTGCATCTTCCAACCTAAGGATTGTCAACCAGTGAAATTTTTCTTCTGAACTATAGGAGTCATTAGTCAGGTTGTCATCTTTCTTTGCCTCACAAGTATTCAGCTCCCAACACTTCTTAAGGTCACAGCTTTTGATCCTTCCATCAGCATTGTTGACTCCTTCATCTTACTGACTACTCAAGTCGGCTTTTAACACATTATCCAACTTAGGAGTAATAGCACCATAAGTCATTAACCCAGATTGACTTCTCACCATACTTTCACACTTGATGTCACCATCTGATGTTACAACATCAACCTTAACATCACTAGATAAGCCGTCCACTTGAGGTGTCCACTGATAGCAATTATCCTTGGATCTTACTCCCTTCATCACTACCTCATTCTGCTCATCAGCTACCACACATTCATCTTTGGTGTAGCTTACCTTGTAACCTTCATCACAAAGTTGACTTATGCTAATTATATTAGCACTCAACCCTTGAACAAGGAGCACATTATCAAGAGTAAGACCATCATGATTCTTCACTCTTCCAACTCCTTCTACTACTCCTTTTTCACCATTGCCAAAAATAACATCATTTGCATGGCAAGGATTGAACTCTACCAAATGCTTCTTGGATCCAGTCATGTGCTTTGAACATCCACTGTCAAACCCTAGAATAGTGTAAATACAAGCACTCTAAACAAACTCTAGACACTAAACCTCCAGCTCCTGATCTTCTGAATGTTTTCTGTACCTTTTTCCTTTGGTCTTGTGCGCTTTATATAGCTCCTTGAATTGGTCTTGGACTTGCTACAATATCTCCCAGATTTGTTATTTAAAACTGAATATTTAAAACAGATTTTCTCCTAAAATCTTTTTAAATCTTCAACCTTTTAAATCTCCTACAAATCTGCAACAGATCTCCTATGCAGCAGCAAATATCTATCCCAAGATATTCGCATCCAATGAGACAGCTTGCTCTCCACAATTCCAGCTAATACGCAACCCTAACAACATCACAGCCTGCTGTTGTTAATTCTGCAGATCTGATGTTACAACATCACCTGTGTGACATCAGACATCCAACTTCAGCAATTAATTACTTAACACAGCCCAGTGTTAAGACTTCAATGTTACAACATCAGCACCTTGACATCAACATTGACATTGAATATACTTTGTTTTACCAAAATTCCAGCCAATCCAAGAACTAACAGTTAGAGACAAAATAAAAAAAATTATCCCGGTGGATTGGAAACCTCAAAGTACAATCCAGGAAAAAATTAGGGATAATGGCAAGTAACTATGTCCAACAGAGGCAAGTCCCTCAGCAACGGTAATGCCATCCATCGGAAGAAAAACTCCAGTTAAGGTCATCTTCGACGGAAGCTCAGGATATCCAGAATTCAAAGTTAGTAGAAGGATAGGGGTCGTTATGTTTTAATGTAGCCCTTTTCCCGGTAAATTACCATTTTATAACTTTGTGTATACTTTATGGAATCACACACTTGGCTGATTTCCATCCTATCAATAAAATTTGAGCCCTTGTGCTTTTGTTTATAATTCTTATTTGTTTTAGCTTTACAGAACGACATTTTACTATGATTAACAATTCTTGAAACGAAACAAAATGAATCTACTTGTAAAACTTTTTCTGCTTTTAAAACAAGGATGGCAATTTCTTTTTATTGTTGAACATCGAAAGAACATCGATCGCTTCTCCAGAAGTAATCAAACCTCAAAGTGCAGAATCAAAGTACTCCTTCTAAACCAGTATGCCTAAATGAAGGATCAACTGTGTTAGAGACCTGGCTCCATCTGACACACCCCGACAGAGTTCTTACCTCCTAAGCTCGACCAGCGATTGTTCCCCACGTGGACTATCTCTCCTACGCAAGGCAGAATTGCTATCGTGAACCAGTGATACTTTTCATCTCCCATTGTGGCCGAGTATCCAGTCGTGTTCATCTACTAGTCTGTGTGTCGCGTCAATTTTGTCGGCATAAACATACATACACCATGCATTATTGATTTACATTTGCATTCATATTGCATCACTATCACTCTAGTCGGTCTTATCCCCTAGTGATAAAAGTCCTCTCAATCGAGTTGTCAGTTCTTTCCTTGTCAGGAAATGTTACGTCTAAACGATCTCTCCTCCAGTTTATTTCTGGATTAGAATCAGCCTCTGACCACTTTGATAACTTGAACCTCTGAAGAACCAGAGAACCCTCAGCCAACGTCACTCTTCGCCATTGAAGGTGATGTCTTTTCTTTCCCGAATTAAGGAAAATCCCCTGAGAAAACCTCTTAATCAGAGAGTCGGCAATCCAACCGTTTTTCTCTGACAAAAAGATTTTTCGCTGAAGAAAAGGTCATCGACACCTCAAAATTGGATCACATCATATGGTATTTCTCTGAGAAAATCTCGAGAAAAGTATTATGAAACACCCCAAGCGGAAACAGCCTCTCAAGAGACTCATTTTCCCCCAGTAGAGTCGACAAACGGCGTCTCTAAAAGAGAAGTTTGTACACCTCTACAACTCAGACGAATGAGTTCCCCATCAAGTCTGACATCAAAGTTTTTCCCATCAAATGGCATCTCCCCAGGAAAATTTGGCGAGAAGTTTGAACAGAACCGCTATAAATAGCGTCCCTTGTCAATAAAGTTTATTGACAAAAGAAACTAAGGCCAGTTCCTTGGTAGGAAACCAGGATCGAGGGGAAGTTTATTTCAGAAACTGAGACCAGTTCCTTGGTAGGAAACCAGGATCGAGGTGAAGTTTATTTCAGAAACTAAGACCAGTTCCTTGGTAGGAAACCAGGATCGAGGGGAAGTTTATTTCAGAAACTAAGACTAGTTCCTTGGTAGGAAACCAGGATCGAGGGGAAGTTTTTACCTTTTCTGAACATCATTTCTTAGCAAAAGAAGAAGGATGCGTGAACTACCATTCTTAGTCACCATCAAAATTTCGGGTATTCCGATATTTAATCCTCTTGCACCCCGAATGCCCGAATACCTTCGTCATTCACACCTTCGGGTCCAAGAAGATTAAATAGGGGCATCTGTAATACCTCAAATTTTGACCACTAAATATTTCCCATCATTGTCCAAATCATCATCACAATATGGGTGTATCATCATACCTCCTCAGTCTCCCCAAAGATGGGTGAACATTCACTACAATCAGAATTAGGGTTTCAAGCCCTCTCTGAGCTTTAGGTAAAGGATCAATCAAGAAATGACATGATCTTCAACTTGTCTAACCTCTCAAACATCCACAAAGGATCAAGAGGACTCCCACAGCAAGAATCAAGCACAAGGTTGCAACATTCTGAATAGATCAAGCCTCAAGATCGCCAGTGTCACCAAATTAGGGTTTTGGTCGACCAGGGCCTCCAGATGGAAGTTTTCCTCTGGGCATGAGCCAATGCTTGAAAGCATAATCTAATATACTCCATGGAACATCATGGACCCAATCATCAAGTCAATTTAACCTCAGGGGATGCACTCATAAAAAAAATCAGGAATTAGGGTTTCTTGACCTAATTCACCCCTAAGTTGACTTTTGGGACAAATCATGAGCCAAGACCTCAAGACATGATTTGAGCGTATCTAATACACCATATTGATCCATTTTCAACAATGGACTGATCCAAGAAGCTTGATTTCCAAGTTTCAAGTTCATCAGAACCACAGTTAGGATTTCGCGGAAAAAGTCAACTGTTCCTTTGACTTTTGACCAGGACATGCTCCCAAACCCTAATACATGATTCAATCCACCCTATAACACCTATGAAATCAATCCATCAAGTTTGATTTAGTTCAAGGACTTGATTTCATAGAGGATTGCACAGTTTGGAATTCATCTGATAAAAAGTCAATTGTGCACAAAAGTCAACTTTGACTTTTTGAGATTTTTCACAAAAATGGTTTTTTGACCCTAAAATGACGTTAATGTGTGATTGGAATCCTCATTCATCAAGAAAAATCAAGAAAAGTGGGATAACTTGTAAAAGGGGTAACCATAAAAACTTAGAAATTTTTCTAAGTTATGGAACAAAGTGGCTAGGGTACCAACTTTGGAGGATCATAACTCCTAAACCACAAGGCCATTCTTCCCCATCCAATGCTGAATTTGTAGCTCTCATTACCCTCTACAAAAGCTTCAACTACATCTCACTCCAATTCATTGTGGATTCTGAGTTATGATTGGGCCAAAATGACTAAAACATGAAAATACATCATTTTCCAACACTTAGAAAAATTCTGGCCAAGGCAGATTTTGTTGAAACACCAAAACTTGTGAGATCTTTTCACATAGTTGCAAGTTGAATCAAGTCCAAAGGTAAACATCAATGTTGTTTCATATGTTTCTAAGAATCCAAAGAGCCTCCCAGCATGAATTGATTCAACTTGAGCCAAGAGGAATCCATGCCCAAAGTCATGCTGCTGCAAGCTATTTTGGAAAAATCAGTTTGCATGTTTGCTTGCCATACACGATTTCTGAATCAAAACCAAGGATCATTATGCCACATGTACTCAAACCAATCACAATGCATCTGATCCAACCTACAAAGCTGAGTCACAAAGCCAAGGAATCTTCCAACTTGAAGTTCACACATTTGGTCACATTTTACCTTGAATTCAAAGGGCATTAATGTGGAATAGTGCATTGTCAAGATTCTTACTCTCCTCAGTCAAGTTCTCTGATTAAACAACAATTAAAGTGGCTGAGGAATGTGATTTCAGTCAAGGCATAGCTGATCTATTTGGAGCAGTTGTTACACCTAATGCAAGAGGCATTTATGTCTAACCAATCCCTTTGAAGGTGATTTGATCAAGTAGTCATTCACTATTCCTCCAAGACAAGAGTTGATCAACTATAAATAGAGGTTCCAATGGATCATTCAAGGCACACCAAAGCACTTTATAGCACTGCTTTCTCTCATTCTCTCTTAAGTGCTAATTTTCTTTGTTTTTGAGCAACCACCATCGGGTTTTCAGTTGCAGCCCTAAGCAATCCATTCCAATTGCTCAGACACATCACATATGATGTATTTGAGGTGTCCAAACACTTAAACACCAACTGTAACATCCCTAGCTCAAAATCACTCTTCAACCAAGCCATTATGCCTCAATTATGCAGTTGGAGTTCTCCAACTTGATCCAGAAGTTTTCAGAGTGTTCCAAAGCTTGCAACACACTCCATAACATCCATTGAAGCTGTAGGGATCATCAAATTGCATCTGGAACACCATCTGTGCAGAGTTCCGTTTCAGCTTGCATCAAGGTAAGCCTCAAAACTCCATCTTCATGATCCATGCATATTTCCTCGCATGATATTTTTGCCATTTGCTTGCCATCATATGTTGTGTGTTTCCCCTCAAGAAATTTGATCATAGCCCTCATAACCATGTCTACACGACTGCTTTTGCAAAATTAGGGTTCATACGGTCATGATGATATAATTTGCTATACACTGAAAATAAATAAAATCAAGTATTACCATCTTGTTCCTTGTTGAAAAACACACGAGTTTGGTGTTTAAATCATGTCAAATGGTTGAGAGATGAGTGAGATAGGGTGCTTCATGCAGGAGCTCGAGGAAGAAGGTGGCCATGGCGCCATTCTTCAGGTTTTCCAACCAAGTTCTCTATATATTTTTCATTTGCCATACTATATTTGAATTGGCATTGCGCCCCAGTGGTTGATCAGCTGGTTTTGTGTGTATTGGTAAGCGAGAGGTCTGGGGTTCGAATCACCCTCGCCCAGATCTCTTTTTTACCACTTTTTCTTATTTTTTACCACTTTTTCTTATTTTTGTTATTTTTCATATTTATTTTAAATGATTTGAAAAATTAATAACTCCTTCAATTTTAATTATTTTTTATTGGTTCTTTTGGCAAAAAAATCACAAAAATGTTGAAATATTTTATTCCACAAAAAAATTAGATTTATATTATTTATTTAATATAATTAGTATTTTTGTGAATAAATTCATTTTTATTGTTTTTAAACCTTTTAAAAATAAATATTCATGTTGGAAAATCAACACCAAATAGGTTTTAATTCATCTTGTGATTAAAACCTCATTTTTTCAAACCTAAAACCAAAATCACAAGTTTTTTATTCAAACTTATTTGGAATTTGTATCATTTTAATTAATTTTCTTTGAATAATTACTTTAAAAATGATGGAATTAGGGTTTTACTGATTTTCACCCTAACAAACTTTTCTAAACACTCATGGACCTCTAATAGAGTGTAAGACCCAATCCTTTGTAAATACAAACCTATTTTTGGGCCTCACTTATTGTATAAGTCCCGTTGTAATTCAAAAGTTCGGCGCGATTATCGCCCGTTTAATGCAAACCATCTGGGCCTCTCCTCGAGCTATAAGACCCATTCAAAATCACCTTTGGGCCTCTATTTGATTGTAAGACCCAATCCCCTTTTGAAACCAAAAATTTTTGGGCCTCAGTCATTGTATAAAACCCACTGTGTTTTCAAAACCTCGGCACAATCGTCGCCCTTTTTAAAATTGACCATTGGGCTTCTCCTTGAGCTATAAGACCCATCTTTTGTTCACTTTCAATCATTTTTGGGCCTCTTGAGAGAGTGTGAGACCCATCCTCTTTGTACAGAAAACCTTTCCTGGGCCTCACTCACTTGTATAAGTCCCTGTACAAAATGACAGTGCGATCACTGATAAAACCCTGGGCCTCTCCTTGAGCTGTAAGCCCCAATTTTACTTTCAAAAGCACTTTCTCCTATGATTTTGTAATATACTGTTTTCAACTTTTCTTTGTTGAACAACTAACCAAATAGCATAGAAGCTCTACAATCGAGTAAGTGTTTACCCGCTTTCATTTACCACTTTCATATGTATATAACTGTGTTGTGGGGCTGTTTCATTGTTAGTCTTCTTTCATAAACTCATATCAACTGTGTAATAATAGTATAGATATTTAGAGTTTCCCCCGGCAACTACGTCTAGAACTAGACAAAGCCTCGTCTCCTTACATCCGACGTTCTTCCGGATATTTCAACATAACCTAAACCATTTTTCTTTTACAACAATTTTAGATAACTAGATCTAAGAAATTTCCCCTTGAGCAGTTCATATACAAAAGGCCAATGTTCCAAGTGAAGCCCCTTCTGGAACTGTTCATTAGCCTCCTCTTGGGCTTAGTGCAAGGACCCACTGGCTTCCTAAAAGCATCCCCCACCTCCTCTTAGGCGTTTTACAAGGACCCGTCGGCTTCTTAGAAGTTTTCATAGCCTCCTCTTAGGCTTCGTATAATGATTCTTCCTCCAGGAAGATAGCCTCCTCTAGGGCTTCATACAAATTGTCCCTCGGCTTCTTAAAAGTTTCCAGCCTCCTCTTGGGATTCGTACAAATTGTCCCGACGACCTCCTAGAGGTATAGGAACAGAAGTTAGTCATCTTAATAGAACTGTCTTTCAAAGAGTCTAGATCTTTTTACCGCAAATGTACTGCCTCTTAATTTCTCTTAAGGATAGTACAAAAGATAAAACTCTAGACATGGACAGTCTAAGACCCTTGAGTCTCAAAGACATTCTCAAGCCCCTTTCAAGAATGGAAAGAACACCCATAGACTTAGACAGTCTCAAAAACCCTGTGGATTCCCCGTTTCCTTTGGGAATAGGAAATAATCCCGATCCTCAGATCCAATCAAGGAGTACGACATTGCTCATATAAGAACTAATTTTCTCTTTTAAACCAACATACTGGATCTATCACTCAACTAAAACAGTCATATTTAGCCTCCATCTCGGGCTTCGTACGAGATACAAAAACACTCTCTTGTTAAGTATAAAAGACTCTCTTGTTGAGTCACCCCTTAGCCTCCATCTCGGGCTTCGTACGAGATACCAAAACACTCGCTTGTTGAGTATAAAAGACTCTCTTGTTGAGTCAAACAACTTTTGGCCTTCGTCTCGGGCTTCATACGAGACAGCAAACCACTCTCTTGTTGAGTATAAAAAACCCTCTTGTTGGGTCACTTCCCTTTTAGCCTCCATCTCGGGCTTCGTACGAAATAGAAAAACACTCTCTTGTTGAGTATAAAAGACACTCTTGTTGAGTCTACCACTTTTAGCTTCCATCTCGGGCTTTGTACGAGATAGAAAATCACTCTCTTGTTGAGTATAAAAGACTCTCTCATTGAGTCAAACAACCTCCAGACTCTCTTGTTGAGTCAATAACCTGTTCAAGACTCTCTTGTTGAGTAAACCTCTCTAGCCTCCGTCTTGGGCTTCGTACAAGACATATAAAAAACTCTCTTGTTGGGTCAATAGCCTCCTCTTAGGCTTTTTATAAGGAAACCCCGGTTGAGACAATAAACCTTTTAGCATCAAATCATGCCTTGCTCACAACACACAAACATCAACAACCCCTCCTTAGAGATAACAAATTCCCTCTAAGTTAAGACCTTTTAGCTTCACATCTTGGGCTTCGAACAAGATACAAATAAACCCTTCAGCTTCACATCTTGGGCTTCGAACAAGATACAAACAAACATTCAGCTTCACGTCTTGGGCTTTGAACAAGACACAAAAACACCTTTTTCCTCCCATAGAATAGGAGGAACTACGATCGCTCTGATTTCCCTATCCCGGGAATACGTAGGCATAAGATTGAAAAATCTTAGCGAGCACACTAATCAAAAACCCAAAATCCCATATATCAACCGAAGAGCATCCGTCCCAACACCCTACCCAAACACTGTTTTCAACAAAATAACCCCAAAGGGCGAACCCCCTATTTTGATAACATCTGTAAATCAACAGTTTTGACTGTTTAAACTCAGTTTGCAAGTAGGGATAATTGGAGACATCTATTTCCCTTCCTTCATCAGCTTTAATAGGACAAAAAATTATTCGAACTTTAGTACCCAAGCGATGGTGCTTCGAAACCACAAAAATCGCGCTACACCCTGCATACAGAAAAACCCAAGTAGACAGCAACAAATATATATAGATATACAAATATACAAATGTACAACAAATACAAGTATACAAACAAATAACACATAAAACAAGATAGGTGTAACCCTCTTAGGGGGATTCATAAATTTTCCTAGTGAAGTCGCCATTTATGTCGCGGTGAGAATCGAATATCAAGCTATTAAGTTAACTTGAATCACAAATCATAATTCAGCACCGAACTTTAATTTATCCAAAGGAAATGGTAAAGATCGAAAGCCCTAATGGAAATGCAAAGCAATGCAAGAGATCTAAGGTTCGGGGGTTGGTTATACCTAGGGAAGGTGCTAGCATCCTAGATATCTGTAGTACTCTACAAGAACCTCTTGTTTTAACGTGTTATCTATCTTGTTTGCTAAGGGTGAAAAGAAAAGGCCTAGGGGTATATACACTAAGTTGTTTATACCAGGTCATTGCTCCTTTCCAAAGCGTGGTAGGTGTAGCGCTATTTTTGTGGTCCTGAGTCACGATCGCTTGGGTACTAGAGTTCGATACATTTTTTATCCTATTGAGCTGATTAAAGAAGGGAAATACATGTCTCCAATTAACCCTGCTTGCATACTGAGTTTGAACAGTGGTCTGTTAGGTTACAGATGTTATGTGGAAGTGGGGCCCAATCTTTGGTTATTTTGCCTAAGAACACGGTGTCTGGATCATTTGTGAGGTTTCTGGTAATGTGTTTAAATTTGATGCTTTTGGGTTGATTTGGTGGAGATACTAGAGTTTGGGTCTTTTTGATTAGTATGCTCGCTAAGATTTTTCAATCTTATGCCTACGTATTCCCATTTGACAAAACAGGGAAATCAGAGCGATCATAGTTCCTCCTATTCTATGGGATGGAAAAGGTTGTTTTGGTGTCTTGTTCAAAGCCCAAGATATGAAGCTAAAGGGAGTATATGTATCTTGTTCAAAGCCCAAGATGTGAAGCTAAAGGTGGTTTATATCTTGTTCAAAGCCCAAGATGTGAAGCTAAAGGTGGTTTATATCTTGTTCAAAGCCCAAAATGTGAAGCTAAAGGGTTTGGCTGAGAGAGAATTCGTCATCTCTAAAGAGAAGTTGTTGATGTTTATATGTTGTGAGCAAGGCACAAGTTTGATGCTAAAAGGTTGATTGACTCAACCGGGGTTTTCTTTATACAAAGCCTAAGAGGAGGCTAGTGACCCAACAAGAGGGTGTTTTTATATGTCTTGTACGAAGCCCAAGACGGAGGCTAAAGGGTTTGTGACCAAACAAGAGGGTCTTTTATACTCAACAAGAGAGTGTTTTGCTGTCTCGTACGAAGCCTGAGATAGAGGCTGAAAGGGAATTGACTAAACAAGAGAGTCTTTTATACTCAACAAGAGAGTGGTTTATCTGTGCCTTGTATGAAGCCCAAGACGGAGGCTAAAAGTGTTTGACTCAAAAAGAGAGTCTTTTATACTCAACAAGAGAGTGTTTTCTATCTCGTACGATGCCCGAGACGGAGGATAAAAGTGTTTGACTCAACAAGAGAGTCTTTTATACTCAACAAGAGAGTTTTTTCTATCTCGTACGAAGCCCGAGATGGAGGCTAAAAGTGTTTGACTCAACAAGAGAGTCTTTTATACTCAACAAGAGAGTGTTTTCTATCTCGTACGAAGCCCGAGATGGAGGCTTAAAGTGTTTGACTTAACAAGAGAGTCTTTTATACTCAACAAGAGAGTGTGGAGAGAATCTTTGTACTAAGCCCAAGAGAAGGCATGAGAGCTTTTAAGAAGCCGAAGGGTCCTTGTACAATGCCCAAGAGGAGGCGGGGATGCTTTTAAGAAGCCTGTGGGTCCCCAAACCCCGAGAAGTTCAAGGCATGCCATTCACCGAGAATAGATCAAGCCAGAAAAGTCCGAGAATTTGGAAGAAACTCAAGAGATGCCATTCACGGAGAAAAGATCATCTCTGGGGAGTAGAGTTTCTTTGACAATTTCTAAGAGTGATAGTCTGAGAAAGGGTTCACCGAGAATGCTGCCTTTCACGTTTCCATATTGTTTAACCCCAAGAGGAGGGAATACTGTATCTGGAAATCCTATGGGGATTTAGTTTTGACTGTATTCAAGAGTGACCAATGGGCTTTACCTAGTGCTAGACGTAGTTGCCGGGGAAAACTCTAAATAACTATACTATTATTACACAGTTGATATTTGACAAGTATATAAAAGTTTGTGAAAGAAGACTTACAGTGAGCAGCCCCACAATACAGATATATATATATATATATATATATATATATATATATATATATATATATGAAAGCGGTAGATGAAAGCGGGTAAACACTTACTCGGTTGTAGAGCTTCCATGTTGTTTTGTTAGTTGTTCAACAAAGAAAACTTTGATAACAATATTATATTCAAAATCAAAGGAGAAAGTGCTTTAAAAAGATTTGTTGTGGCTTACA
This sequence comes from Lathyrus tuberosus, assembly GCA_022829125.1. NCBI lineage: Eukaryota > Viridiplantae > Streptophyta > Magnoliopsida > Fabales > Fabaceae > Lathyrus > Lathyrus tuberosus. The sequence continues at coordinate 9,752,518 of JALAZF010000103.1, forward strand.
GCTCAAAGAGAGGCCCAAGGTTTTATCAGTGATTGCACTGTTGTTTTGAAATTGTACAGGGACTTATACAAGTGGCTGAGGCCCGAAAAGGTTTTATGTACAGAGGGATGGGTCTTACACTCTATTAGAGGGCCAATGATTTATTATTATTTTTTTACAAGTGGTGGGGCTTATAGATCAAGGAGAGGCCCAAAAAGTTTTTGTTAAAAAGACAACGATCGTGCCGAACTTTTTGATGGGATCGGGACTTATACAATACACTGAGCCCCAAATCATTTTGGTTTTCAAAAAGGGGTGGGTCTTACACTCTACTAGAGGCCCAAAGAAAAGAAATGGGGCTTATAACACGAGGGTAGGCCAAAATAATTTGATTTTTAAACTGGCGATTGCACCGAGATTTTCTTTTAACGCAGAGGGGCTTATACAATATCTGAGGCCCAAAATTGTTTTGGTTAAAAGGGGATTGGGTCTTACACTCTATTAGAGGCCCAAAGTGTTTGAAAAAAGTTTGATGATGGTTGAATTAATCAAAATCCCTAATTTGTTTTCAAAATATATTTTAATTGAATAAAAATTCAATTAAAATGATCAAAATTGTTAAACATGTGTGAAAACAAATTGTGATCTTGGATTAATGTTTGAAAAAACATGTTTATATCCACAAAATGATTGGAAATCAATCAAGTTTGGAAAATCAAGGGAGAAAAATATTCCAAATGCTAAAAACAAATAAAACATTAATTCTTTGAAAAAATATCAAATATATGAAATAAATAATTATTTTGGGATTTTTTGGTAAAATAAAATATTTTAACATTTTTGTGAATTATTAAAAAAAGAATCAACTCAAAATCATTAAAACTCAGAGAGAAATTAATTTTTGAATCAATTAAATAAAATCACAAAAATTCAAATATTCAAATTTTGAAAAAGGGCGCCAAGAACAATGGCAAGAACACGCGCCACCCTCTGTTTCTGCAGATTTGCGTTTTCTATCCAATCTCACTGAATACTTGATTATATCATGCAATCTACATATCAATTTGCTCGTTTTCACCCCACGATCATGTCTATGGTCTTTAATTTCATTTATTTTAAACATGGAATAAGAAATCAAAGGGAAACCTCAAGAACCCTAAAATTTGCATGAAGGCTCAGAAATTCCATACACGATTCAAACAAACCAATTGATTGAGGGAAAACACTTTATGCATGATTATGAACATATGGCCAAATTATTGTGTAGCAAAAAATGCATGGATCATAGAGTTAGAAGAGCTCATGCTTACCTCTTGCAGCTGGTGATCGTGTTTTGGGTTAGAGGTGTTACAGCTAGGTTCCAATGATGTGGATAGCTTCCCTAGGTGCCAAGTGATGTGCCTGAGTGCTTGGAATGGTTTGAAACAAGCTGGAACTGAAGATGGTATCCCAACTGCAACTTGGTTAAAACCTTGAGCAGTTGGCTAGTGATTTTGAGAAATCAGTGTTCCAGATGTTGTTTAAGTGTTTGGATCACTTCTATATAATGTTTATGAGGTGTGTGTGTGTGTGTGATTGGTTTGGTTGGAATTGCTCTCAAACTCAAAATCCGATAGTGACTTGCTTTGGAAGGCAAATTTGGAAGTGAGAAGGTGGTTTTGAGGAAAGCATTTGTTTGATGGCTTTGGTGTACTCAAACTGATCACAAATGAGCTCTATTTATAGTGGAGTAAGTTTGTTTTTCAAGCAATAGTGAATGGGAACTGCTGTAGAGGTTTGGCCAATGTTGATCAATGAGAATCCAAGTCTCCTCTAGCCATTGACTAGAGGTTAGGGCACAGGCTGCTGGTTCCCTTGGTCTTGGATATGTCTTGACTGAATTCAGTTGGAAATGGCTCAGTCCATGCCACCTTGGTGCATCCATTAAATGCTCCAAAACAAAATTGGAGGCTTGTCCCCTCTTTAGGGATTTCTAGGTTTGGCATGCTATTTTTAGTTCCAATGACTTGGGAGGCTTGTGGATCAGTGTTTGTCCCTCCTTGGTCTCCCCTTGAGGTGTTCAGATGGATAAGCGTGTTTGTCATTTGCACAATTTTGGCAAATCGAGCAAAATGCACAAATCTGCCTTGCTTTGACAGTTTTCACTAAGGCATATTGTCATTGTCATATCTCATGGCTCAAGTGGAATTTGATGGAGTTCTTGGCCATTTTGGAAAGCCCTTATATGATACAACAACTGTTTGATCATAGTTGGTTTTGATACTTTTTAGATCCAAGTGAAAAATACCCCTACATTTGGAAAAAAGTGAAGGCAGATTCTGACTTAGTGAAAATTTCACTAAGTGTTGGAAAAAAGTGACATTTTCACTTTTTGTGATTTTGATCATTCCATAACTTAAAATTCATGAGGAATTGGAATGAGTTGTGTTTGAAGCTTTTGTAGAGGGACATGAGAGCTACAAATCTAGCTTTGAATGGGGAAAATGGTTTTATGGTTTAGGAGTTATGATCCTCCAAAGTTGGTACCCTAGCCACTTTGTTCCATAACTTAGAAAATTTCTAAGTTTTTTATGGTTACCCCTTTTACAAGTTATCCAACTTTTCTTGATTTTTCTTGATGAATGATGATTCCAATCATACATTAACATCATTTTATGGTCAAAGAACCATATTTGTGAAAAATCTCAAAAAGTCAAACATTGACTTTTGGGCACAGTTGACTTTTTGTTAGATGAACTCCAAACTGTGCGATCCTCTATGAAATCAAGTCCTTGACCTAAATCAAACTTGATGGATTGATTTCATATGTGTCATAGGGTGTATTGAATCATGTCCAAAGGTTTGGGAGCATGCCTGAATCAAAAGTCAAAGGCACGGTTGACTTTTCCCGCGAAACCCTAATTGTGGTTCTGATGAAATTGAAACTTGTTGTTCAAGCTTCTTGGAACAATCCATTGTTGCAAATGGATCAATGTAGTGTGTTAGAGACCCTCAAATCCTCTCTTGAGGTCTTGGCTCATGTTTTGTCCCAAAAGTCGACTTAGGGGTGAATTAGGTCAAGAAACCCTAATTCCTGATTTTTTATGAATGCATCCCTTGAGGCTAAATTGACTTGATGACTAGGTCCATGAGGTCCCTTGGATCATCTTATGTTATACTTTGAAGCATTGGCTCATGCCCAGAGGAAAAGTTCCATCTGGAGGCCCTGGTCGACCAAAACCCTAATTTTGTGACACTGACGATCTTGAGGCTTAATCCACTCAGAATGTTGTAACATGGTACTTGGTTCTTGCTGTGGGAGTCGTCTTGATCCATTGTGCGTGTTTGAGAGGCTAGACAAGTTGAAGATCATGTCATTCCTTGATTTATCCTTTGTCTAAGAGCTCTGAGAGGGCCTGAAACCCTAATTTTGATTGTAGCGGTTGCTCACCCATCTTTGGGGAGACTAATGAGGCATAATGATACACCCATATTGTGATGATAATTTGGAAAATGATGGGAAATCTTAGTGGTCAAAATTTGGGGTATGACAGATGCCCCTATTTAATCTTCTTGGACCCAAAGGTGTGAATGGCGAAGGTATTCATGCATTCGGGGTGCAAGAGGATTAAATATCGGAATACCCGAAATTTTGATGGCGGTTATGAATGGTAGCTTACGCATTCATCTTCTTTTGCTAAGCAATGATGCTTAGAAAAGGTAAAAACTTCCCCTCGATCTTGGCTTCTTACCAAGGAACTGGTCTCAGTTTTCTGAATTGAACTTCCCCTCGATCCTGGTTTCCTACCAAGGAACTGGTCTCAGTTTTCTGAATTGAACTTCCCCTCGATCCTGGTTTCCTACCAAGGAACTGGTCTAAGTTTTTGAAATAAACTTCCCCTCGATCCTGGTTTCCTACCAAGGAACTGTTCTAAGTTTCTGATATAAACTTCCCCTCTATCCTGGTTTCCTACCAAGGAACTGGTTTAATTTGCTTAAATAAACTTCCCATCGATCCTGGTTTCCTACCAAGGAACTGGTCTAAGTTTCTGATATAAACTTCCCCTCGATCCTGGTTTCCTACCAAGGAACTGGTCTAAGTTGTTGAAATAAACTTCCCCTTGATCTTGGTTTCCTACCAAGGAACTGGTCTAAGTTTCTGATATAAACTTCCCCTCGATCCTGGTTTCCTACCAAGGAACTGGTCTAAGTTTCTGATATAAAGTACCCCTCGATCCTGGTTTCCTACCAAGGAACTGGTCTAACTTTATGATATAAATTTCCCCTCGATCCTGGTTTCCTACCAAGGAACTGGTCTAATTTTCTATTGTCAATAAGCTTTCTTGACAAGGGACGCTATGTGTAGTGATTTTCCTCAAACTTCTCGCTGAATTTTCCTGGGGAGATGCCATTTAATGGAAAAGGATTTGATGTCAGAGTTGCTGGGGGAACCCAGTCGTCTAAGTGTTAGAGGTGTACAAACTTCTCTGTTGGAGACGCCATTTGTCGAACCTACTGGGGAAAATGAGTCTCTTGAGAGGCTGTTTTCTCTTGGGGTGTTACATCATACTTTTCTCGAGATTTTATCGGAGAAATGCCATATGGTGTGATCCAATTTTGAGGTGCTGATGACCTTTTCGTCAGTGGATTTTTCGGAGAAAAAACTGATGTATTTTCAAATTTCTGATTACGAGGCTTTCTCTGGGGATTTTCCTTAATCCAGGAAAGCGGAGATATCCTCTTCACTGGCGAAGAGTGACGTTTGTCGAGGATTCTCTGGTTTTTCAGAGGTTCAAGTTATAAAAGTGATCGAAGGCCAATTCCAATCCAGAAATAAATTGGAAGAGAGAGATAGTTCAGATGCAACATTTCCTGACGAGGAAAACACTGACAACTCGATTGAGAGGACTTCTATCACTAGGGGATAAGACCGACTAGAGTGATAGTGATGCAATATGAATGTGAATGTAAATCAACAATGCATGATGTATGCATGTTTATGCTGACCAAACTGACGCAACATACAGACCAGTAGATGAACACGACTGGATACTCGACCACAATTGGGGATGAAAAGTATCACTGGTTCACGATAGCAATTTTGCCTTGCTTAGGAGAGATAGTCCCTGTGGGGAACAACTGTTGGTCGGGCTTAGGAGGTTAGAACTCTGCCGGGGATGTCGGATGAAGTATTCGCATCTGACATAACTAATCCTTCATTCAGGCGCACTGGTTTAGAAGGAGTACTTTGATTCTGCACTTTGAGGTTTGAATACTTCTGGAGAAGCGATTGATGTTCTTTCGATGTTCGACAGTCAAAAGAAATTGCCATCTTTATTTTAAAAGCAGAAAAGTTTGACAAGTAAATTCATTTTTATTTTATTTCAAGAATCGTTGATCACGTTAAAACGTCATTCTGTAAAGCTAAAACAAATAGGAATTACAAACAAAAGCATAAGGGCTCAAATTTTATTGATAGGATGGAAATAAGCCAAACGTGTGATTCCATAGAGTATTTACAAAGTTAGAAAATGGTAATTTATGGGAAAAGGGCTACATTAAAACATAACGACCGCTATCCTTCTATCGAATTTGAATTTTGGGCATCCTGAGCTTCCGTCGAAGATGACCTTGACTGGAGTCTTTCTGATGGACAACAAAACTGCTACCAGGGAATTTTCCCCTCTTGGACGTAGTTACTTGCCAATATCCCTAACTTTTGCCTGGATTGTACTTTGAGATTTCCAATCCACCGGGATGATTTTTGATCATGTCTCTAATTTTTGCCTGGACCGCCCTTTCTGGTTTTCAATCCACCGAGACGTTATTTTTTTAGTTTATGCGAAGTATTTCTTGACTACATCAACATTCGTGGGGTAGGAAAATTCTTCTCCGTCCATGGTTGCAAGTCTCAAGGCGCCGCCTAAGAAAGCTTTCTTGACCACATAGGGGCCGTCATAATTCAGAGTCCACTTGCCCCAGGAATCAGTGAGAAATGATTGTATCTTTTTGAGCACAAGGTCAACTTTCCTGAAGACGCGAGGTCGGACCTTTTTGTCAAACGTCCTCTTCATTCTTTGCTGATATAACTGACCATGGCATAGAGTCGTGATTCGCTTCTCTTCGATTAGGTTTAGTTCATCGTGTCGACATTGACACCATTCAGCTTTTGTAAGCATAGCTTCCGTCAATACCCGGATTGATGGGATCTTTACCTCTATGGGAAGCACTGCTTCCATGCCATATACTAGAGAGAAAGGGGTTGCCCCTGTTGAAGTGCGGACAGATGTTCAATAACCGTGAAGAGCAAAGGGTAGTATCTCGTGCCAATCTTTGTAGGTTACAACCATCTTTTGAACAATCCTCTTGATGTTCTCGTTAGCCGCTTCTACCACTCCGTTCATCTTAGATTAGTAGGGAGATGAGTTATGGTGTTCGATCTTGAACTCATCGCATAACTCTTTCATCATTTTATTGTTCAAGTTAGATCCATTATCAGTAATGATCTGACTCGAAACACCATAACGGCAGATGAGGTTATTTTTGATAAATAGGACCACCACGTGTCGGGTTACATTGGCGTATGACGCTGCTTTGACCCACTTGGTGAAATAGTCAATGGCTACCAGAATAAACCGATGTCCATTTGAAGCCTTGGGTTCAATCATACCAATCATGTCGATTCCCCATATAGAAAAAGGCCATGGGGGAAGAAAGAACTTTGAGATGCGTTGGAGGTACATGGATTTTGTCGTAGTATATCTGACACTTGTGACATCGCATCATGTACTTGTAGCAGTCGGATTCCATGGTCAACCAGTAGTACCCTGCTCTCAGAATTTTTCTCGCCATTGTGTGTCCATTGGCATGAGTGCCAAAGGATCCTTCGTGAATTTCTTTTATCAGCATGTTTGCTTCTGGTCTGTCTATGCATCGGAGCAGGGCCATGTCAAAGTTTCTCTTATAGAGTGTGTCACCGCTCAGGAAGAAGTTACCTGCCAGTCTTCTGAGGGTCTTTCTGTCTTTCCTGGGTGCCCCAGGTGGGTACTCTTGTTTCTAAATGAAGCATTTGATATCGTGATACCAAGGTTTGTCGTCTATGACTGCTTCAATCGTGAAGATGTAAGCGGGCCGTTTAAGGCGTATTATGTCGATCTTAGGTATGTCATTCCATTGACCCACTCTAATCATAGAAGAGAGAGTGGCTAATGCATCAGCCATGTGATTCTCATCACGAGGGATGTGATGAAACTCGATTTTGTCGAAGAAGGATAACAACCTTCTCGCATAGTCTTTGTAAGGAATCAGTCCTGATTGGTATGTGTTCCAATCTCCTTTGATCTGATTGATAACTAGGGCTGAGTTGCCATATACGTCCAAGTTTGTGATCCTTAAATCGATTGCTTCCTCGAGACCCATAATACAAGCTTCGTATTTGGCCCCGTTATTTGTTCACTTGAACGTAAGTCTGACGGTGAAAGGAATATGGGTACCCTGAGGGGTAACAGTGATTTCCCCAATTCCGTTTCCGTAATGATTTACAGCTCCATCAAAGATAAGTCCCCATTGGGAACCTGGTTCTGGCCCTTCACTGGGTAGCGGTTCATCGCAGTGTTTCATTTTTAGATACATGACATCTTCTTCCGGGAAGTCAAACCCGACTGACTCCTGATCGTCAATCGGTTGATGAGCCAAATGATCGGCTAAAATACCCCCTTTAACGGCTTTCTGAGCGTGGTATTCGATGTCGTATTCTGATAACAACATCTGCCAACGTGCAATCGTTCCCATGAGAGCAAGTTTTTCAAAGACATACTTGATAGGATCCATTTCATAGACCAACTAAGTAGTGTGACGAATCATGTACTGGCGAAGACATTTGGATGCCCAAGCCAGAGCACAGCAGTTTTTCTTAAGCATAGTATACCGAGTCTCGCAGTCGGTGAATTTCTTGCTCAGATAGTAAATGGAAGACTCTCTTCTTTTTGTTTTGTATTGTTGGCCAAGTACATAACCTATTGAGTCTTCCAAGACTGTGAGGTAGATGATCAGTGGTCTTCCTTCCACTCGAGGTGATAGAATCGGTGGGTTCAACAGGTATTCCTTAATACTGTTGAAGGCGGTTTAGAAATCTTCTGTCCAAATGCAGTCCTAATTCTTTTTGAGTAATTTGAATATTGGTGCGCATGTCGCGGTCATGAGGAATATAAATATGGAAATGTAGTTCAAACGTCCCAGGAATCCTCTGACTTGTTTTTCAGTCTTTGGAGAAGGCATTTCTTGAATGGCCTTGACCTTGTCAGGATCAACCTCAATTCCTTTCTGGCTAAGGATGAACCCTAAAAGTTTCCCTGAACGAACACCAAATGTGCACTTATTGGGATTCAAGCGGAGTTTGTACTTTCTTAGTCGCTCGAATAGTTTTGACAGGTGGGTCACATGCTCCTCTTCTGTTTTAGATTTGACAATCATATCATTGACATACACTTTGATTTCTTTGTGTATCATGTCATGAAATAGAGTAGTCATGGCCCTTTGATAGGTTGCCCCGGAGTTTTTCAAACCGAACGGCATTACCTTGTAACAAAAGGTACCCCATGGGGTTATGAACGAAGTTTTCTCCATGTCTTTCGGCGCCATCTTAATCTAATTATAGCCCGAGAATCCATCCATGAAGGAGAAAACTTTGAATTTTGTTGTACTGTCTATCAACATGTCAATGTGTGGTAAAGGAAAGTCATCCTTTGGACTAGCCTTGTTTATATCCCTGTAGTCAACACACATTCTGACTTTTCCGTACTTTTTCGGGACTGGTACGATGTTGGCTAGCCATTGAGGATATTCTGATGTAGCGAGGAAACCCGCGTCAATCTATTTCTGTACATCCTCCTTAATTTTGATGGCCATGTCCGGGTGAGTCCGTCTCAACCTTTGTTTTACTGGCGAACATTCCGATCGGCAAGGCATCCATTGGGTCATAATAGTCATAGTCAAAGTTGTCTTTCATCGGAGTGTCCTCTTCTAATGAGTTTGGTGGAGCACGACATTCTTCCGGATCACAATCTCCGTATATCATTTTGATGTCTAATCTTGGTATATATCTCAGACTCTGCGTGGGATAGCAAAATGGCGTACGCATTTCTTCCTGAGATATATAACCGTCTTCATTGAGATATAACTTCCACTCTTCATCTGTATCGGAGGAATCTCCCTCGTTGATGGTACGTACTTCTTGAGACACTGGGTAAAGGAAACCTCCACTGTGGAAGAAGTCCAGAATGGGATGAAAACTTTCATCATTAGTAGCAGTCTGGGTACATGTCATACCCCAAATTTTGACGACTAAGATTTCCCATGATTGTGTAAATCATCACCACAATATGGATGTATCATTATGCCTTATCAGTCCCCCCAAAGATGGGTGAGCATTCACTACAACAATAATTAGGGTTTCAAGCCCTCTCAGAGCTCTTAGACGAAGGATCAATCAAGGAATGACATGATCTTCAACTTATCTAACCTCTCAAACATCCACAATGGATCAAGAGGACTCCCACAGCAAGAATCAAGCACAAGGTTGCATCATTCTAAATGGATTCAGCCTCAAGATCGCTAGTGTCACCAAATTAGGGTTTGGTCGACCAGGGCCTCAAAGTGGAAATTTTCCACTGGGCATGACCCAATGCTTCAAAGTATAACCTAATATGCTCCATGGGACATCATAAACCCAATCATTAAGTCAATTTAGCCTCAGGGGATGCATTCACCAAAAATCAGGAATTAGGGTTTCTTGACCTAATTCACCCCTAAGTTGACTTTTGTGACAAAACATGAGCCAAGACCTCAAGAGGGGATTTGAGGGTCTCTAACACACCACATTGATTCATTTGCAACAATGGATTGATCCAAGAAGCTTGATTCACAAGTTTCAAATTCATCAGAACCACAGTTAGGGTTTCGCGGAAAAAGTCAACTGTAGCTTTGACTTTTGACCAGGACATGCTCCCAAACCCTAATACATGATTCAATACACCCTATAACACCTATGAAATCAATCCATCAAGTTTGATTTAGGTCAAGGACATGATTTCATAGAGGATCGCACAGTTTGCAGTTCATCTGACAAAAAGTCAACAGTGCACAAAAGTCAACTTTGACTTTTTGAGATTTTTCACAAGTATGGTTCTTTGACCCTAAAATGATGTTAATGTGTGATTGGAATCATCATTCATCAAGAAAATTCAAGAAAAGTGGGATGACATGTAAAAGAGGTAACCATAAAAAAACTTAGAATTTTTCTAAGTTATGGAACAACGTGGCTAGGGTACCAACTTCCAAGGATCATAACTTGAGATCCAAGCAACCATTTGGGCTGATCCAAAGCTGGATTTGTAGCTCTCATGGCACTCTACAAAAGCTTCAACTACACCCCATTCCAATTCATTGTGGATTCTGAGTTATGATTGGATCAAAATCACTTAAAACATGAAAGTACAATTTTTCCAACACTTAGACAAAATTCTGTCCAAGACAGATTTTGTTGAAAACACCAAAACTTGTGGCATTTTTTTCACATAGTTACAAGCTGAATCAATTCAAGATGTAAACATCAATGTTGTTGAAAATGTTGCTGAGAATCTAAAGGACTTATTAGCATGAAACAAATCAACTTGAGCCAAGAATTATGGCTGCTACGACACACCATGGCAAGGCTGTCATGAAAAATCAGTTTGTAGGATTTCTTGCTTCACACGATTTTGAGCTAAATACCAATGATCCATATGCTACAGTCATCTAATTTGATCCTAGTCCAAGGGATCCAACTTGCAAGGCTGAGTCCAAAAGCCAAAGGATCTTCCAACTTGAGATCAATGTATTTTGGCATATTATACCTTGAATTCAAGGGAATTAATGTGGAATAGGGAACTTTCAAGATTCTCACTCTCCTCAGTCAAGTTCTGTGATTAAACAACAATAAAAACATCTAAAGAATATGGATTTGGTCAAGGCATAGCCCTGCTCTTGAGAGGGGCTAGGTTGCCTTGCATGAGAAGAAATGCCACCAAGCCAAAGCCATTAAATGTGATCTGATCCAGCAGCCATTCACTATTCCTCTAAGACAAGAGTTAATCACCTATAAATAGAGGTTCCAATGGATCATTCAAATCACACCAAAGCATATTACAGCATTGCTTTCTCTCATTCTCTCTTAAGTGCCAAATTTCTTTGTTTTTGAGCAACCACCATCGGGTTTTGAGTTGCAGCCTTAAGTAATCCATTCCAATTGCTCAAACATATCACATATGATGTATATGAGGTGTTCAAACACTTAAACCATCTCTGTAACACCTTTAGCTCAAAATCACTCTTCAACCAAGCCATTATGCCTCACTTCTGCAGTTGGATTCCTCCAACTTGATCCAAAGATTTTCAGAGTGTTCCAAGGCTTGCAATCCACTCAACAACATCCATTGAAGCTGTAGGGATCATCAAACCACTTCTGGAACACCATCTATGCAGAGTTCCATTTCAGCTTGCATCAAGGTAAGCTTCAAAACTACATCTTCATGATCCATGCATATTTCCTTGCTTGATACTTTTGCCAATTGCTTGTCATCATATGTTGAGTGTTTCCCCTCAATCAATTGTTGTTTACAATTCGTGTATAGGATTTCCTTGAGTTCATGCCAATTTTGGGGTTCTTCAGGTTTTAACTTGTTATGTTCTGATTCAATCCATTTCAACAAAATTGAATATTGCCATCATGATCCTTGTTAAAAAACGCATGAGTTTGGTGTTTGAATCATGTCAAATGGATGAGAGATGAGTGAGATAGGGTGCTTCATGCACGAGCTCGAGGAAGAAGATGACCATGGCGCCATTCTTCAGGTTTTCCAGTCAAGTTCTCTATATATTTTTCATTTGCCATACTATATTTGAATTGGCATTGCGCCCCAGTGGTTGATCAGCTGGTTTGTGTGTATTGGCAAGCGAGAGGTCTGGGGTTCGAATCCCCCTCGCCCCAGACCTCTTTTTTTATCACTTTTTCCTATTTTCTTATTTTTCATATTATTTTATTAATGATTTGAAAAATTAATTTCTCACTCAATTTTTGTCATTTTTGATTGGTTCTTTTTCTGAAAAATCACAAAAATGTTAAAATATTTTATTCCACAAAAAATCAATTTTATATTATTTATTTAATATAATTGGTATTTTTATGAATAAATTCATTTTTTATTGTTTTTAAACATTTAAAAGTGAATATTTATTTTGAAAATCAAAACCAAATGAGTTCTAAATCATCTTGTGATTAAAACCTCATTTTTCAAACCCTAAACAAAAATCACAAGTGGTTTATCCAAACTTATTTGGTATTTTTATCATTTTATTGATTTTCTTTAAATATTTACTTTTAAAGGAAAACAAAATTAGGGTTTCTTTGGTTTTCACCCTCACAAATCTTTTTCAAATTAATGGGCCTCTAATAGAGTGTAAGTCCCAATCCTTTTGTAAATACACCACTTTTTGGGCCTCAGCTATTGTATAAGTCCCACTGTATTTTCAAAAACCACGGCGCGATCGTCGCCTTTTTAACAAAACCACTTGGGCCTCTCCTTGAGCTGTAAGCTCCACCACTTGTACAAAAATAAATTATTGGGCCTCTAATAGAGTGTAAGTTCCAATCCCTTTGAAAACCAAACATTTTTTAGGCCTCAGATATTGTATAAGTCCCTCTGTGTTTTCAAAAACCTCGGTGCGATCGCCGTTTTCAAACAAAAAAAAACCTGGGCCTTTCCTTGAGCTGTAAGCCCCATCACTAGTACAAAAACACTTGGGCCTCTAATAGAGTGTAAGACCCAATCCCCTTGTACAACAAAACTTTTGGGCCTCACATATTGTATAAGTCCCTCTGTACAGTTTTTAAAACAACGGTGTGATCATCGTTAAAACTTGGGCCTTTCCTTGAGCTGTAAGCCCCAACAATCTTTTTCAAAGCACTTTCTCCTTTAATTTTGAATATAATATTGTTATCAAAGCTTTCTTTGTTGAACAACTAACAAAACAACATGGAAGCTCTACAACGGGTAAATGTTTATCCGCTTTCATTTATCGCTTTCATATGTATATAACTGTATTGTGGGGCTGCTTCACTGTAAGTCTTCTTTCACATCCTTTTATATACTCGTCAGATATCCACTGTGTAATACTAGTATAGATATTTAGATTTTTCCCCGGAAACTACGTCTAGCACTAGGTAAAGCCTTGTTGGTCACTCTTAAATACAAACAAAACTAGATCCCCCATAGGATTTCCAGATACAGACTTCCCTCCTCTTGGGGTTAAACAATATGGAAACATGAAAGGCAGCATTCTCGGTGAACCCTTTCTCAGACTGTCACTCTTAGAAATTGTCAAAGAAACTCTACTCCCCAGAGTTGATCTATTCTCCGTGAATAGCATCTCTTGAGTTTCTTCCAAATCCATGAACTTTCCTGGCTTGATCTATTCTCTATGAATAACATGTCTTGAACTTCTCTTGGTTTGGGGACCCACAAGCTTCCTAAAAGCATCCCCGCCTCCTCTTGGGCGTTGTACAAGGACCCTTCAGCTTCTTAGAAGTTCTCATGCCTTTTATTGGGCTTAATACAAGGACCCTGACGACCTCTTAAAGGTATAGGACAAAACTTAGTCATCCTTTGTCAGAGCAGTCTTTCCCGCGTCAAAACTCTGGCCGTTGTAGGGTTGATACTCCTCCCTTAATGCTCGTGCCTCCTCTTGGGCATTATACAAAAGATAAAACTCTAGACTTGGACAGTCTAAGACCCTTGAGTCTCAAAGACATTCTCAAGATCATTTCAAACATAGGAAAAACCATTGATCACTCTGAAACCCGGTCTCTCTCATGAGAGTTCCCCACACTTGGACCCGCTTTAGGATCTCCAGAATCCACAGCGATAAGGTAGCCTTCTCTTGGGCTTTGTACAAATGACTCTCCCCTAGCGGAGCTTCAGACTCTCTTATTGAGTATAAAAGACTCTCTTGTTGAGTCAATCCCCTTTTAGGCTTTATCTCGGGCTTCGTACGGAATAGTGAAACACTCTCTTGTTGAGTATAAAAGACTCTTGTTGAGTCGACGTCCTTTTAGCCTCTATCTCGGGCTTCGTACGAGACAACAAAACACTCTCTTTTTTCGTATAAAAGACTCTCTTGTTGAGTCACTTCCCTTTTAGCCTCCCTCTCGGGCTTCGTACGAGACACTAAAACACTCTCTTGTTGAGTATAAAAGATTCTCTTGTTGAGTCAATCTCACTGTTAGCCTCTATCGCGGGCTTCGTACGAGACATCAAATCACTCTCTTGTTGAGTATAAAAGACTCTCTTGTTGACTCAAACCATTTTAGCATCCGTCTTAGGCTTCATATAAGACAGATAAAATATTTTCTTGTTGAGTCGAACCTTTTAGCCTCCGTCTTGGGATTCGTACAGGACACATAAAAATCACTCTCTTGCTGAGTCAGTCACTTGTTAGTACTCTCTTGTTGAGTCAACCCTTTTAGCCTCTATCTCAGGCTTCGTACGAGACAACAAATAAAAGACACCCTCTTGTTGGGTCAATCGCCTCCTCTTAGGCTTTGTATAAGGAAACCTCGGTTGAGTCAATCAACCTTTTAGCATCAAAATCTGTGCCTTTCTCACAGCATACAAACATCAACAACTCCTCTTTAGAGATGATAAATTCTCTCTCATCCAAAACCCTTTAGCTTCATATCTTGGGCTTTGAACAAGATACATACCACCTTTAGCTTCATGTCTTGGGCTTTGAACAAGACACCAAAACAACCTTTTTCCTCCCATAGAATAGGAGGAACTACGATCGCTCTGATTTCCCTGTTTCGTTAAATGGGAATACGTAGGCATAAGATTGTAAAAATCTTAGCGAGCACACTAATCAAAAACCCAAAATCCCGTACCCTCATACAATGCATCAAATCTAAACACATTACCAAAAACCTCACAAATGGTCCAGACATTCTATTTTTTTTAACAAAATAACCTAAGAGAGACTCAAAATCTTAATAGCATCTGTAAACCAACAGTCATCTGTTTAAACTCAGTATGCAAGCAGGGTTAATTGGAGACATCTATTTCCCTTCCTTAATCAGCTTCAATAGGATAAAAAATGAATCGAACTGTAGTACCCCAAAGCGATAGTGCTTCGTAACCACGCAAAAATTCGCGCTACAGAAAGATGGCGACTTCACTGGGGACAACGAGATCTTGTTCTCTTCCCATCTCTTAGGTAGAAACCTTAAAAAAGTGCCACAGAAAAATGGCGCCCACCGTGGGGCCCGGTTCTCTTTCTCACAATCTTAGGTAGAAAACCCTGAGTTCACAAAGTATCACAGAAATGGCAACTCTGCTGGGGAGTCATTGTCTATATAGGATCATAAGACTAGAGGTCTAGGATGATTAAGACAAATATATATACTGCTTTTCCTAATTGAGATTTGTGTTTATTTTTCTACTAATGGGAATGCGTGTGATGCTGCATGTGGAAATATTGAGTATACACCTAAGATAGGTGGTGGCAATACGGGTAATCTTACGGGGAGTGAATCCCAGCTAAGAGTCCTCGGTCGACCATCAAACTCAGTGGGGACTCCTTTTGCAGATGCATTGCCTATATGACTTCTATTGTTGAAAGTAGTGTGGTCGACTGGGTTATCTGAGAAGCTGAGGTTTTTAGTAGACTGAAACCATTTTGTAGTGCGGAAACTATCGGAAATAGTTGTCACGCGATACTACCCTCATTTGAGATCACTCTAGGATACATCAGCTCACTGGCAATCCGCTTGCTGTTGCTATCCCAAGAGGGATCAATGATTTTGCGGACAAGTACAAAAAATCACCAGTATAAACCTTTGGGGGGGGGGTAGAGCTTTGACGTCATGACACCGACCCTTTGACCCCATGTTTTTTCTATGTTTTTGTGTGCTGCATTCATACATTCATTTAAAAAAACATTAAAACAAGAAAATCTTCTCTTCTAGTCTCTCTTTTTCAAATTCAACTAAGACAATGATTGCAAATGTCAGATAAAGAGATTGCTAATGGATTTCGGTAGAAGGAAAACTCACAAGTACACCTTCAAGGTTCCAAAGTTAGAGGATTTAAGAGGTTTGGCGAGGATGATCACCAACCCCGAGGCTTTCAGAGGCAAATATGGTGGACTGCTATCTCTGTTATGGGTCCATGTAATTGAGGGAATCCTGTCTACACTGATTCAGTTCTACAATCCGGTCTATCACTATTTCACATTCCCGGATTATCAGTTAGCACCAACACTGGAGGAGTATTCTCACATGACTGATCTGTATATCACTGATCAAGCTCCCTTTTTTGGACTGGAAGAAATTCCAAAAGATCAAACCATTGCAAGAGCAATTTATTTGTACGAGTCAGAAGTCAAGACTCACATGACCACTATGGGTGGCATCCAAGGTTTGCCAGCCCAGTTCTTGATAAAGAAAGCCATGTACTTTGCCAGTATAGGGAATGTGCCTTCTTTCGAGAGCATCTTTGTGTTGCTCACCTACGGGTTATTTTTGTTTCCCAACATCGATAACTTTTTAGATATCAATGCCATTAAGATATGTCTAATTGGAAATCCTGTACCGACCTTACTCGCAGATGCGTATCATTCGGTACACTTAAGGAATTTATATAAGGGAGGAATGATCATATGCTATGTACCCCTGCTATACAAATGGTTTATTTCCCACTTACCCAAGTCTGCTGCATTTTGGGATCAAAAGAATACTTTACGTTGGTCGCAGAGAATCATGTCTCTTACCAACTCTGACATCGATCGGTACAATCGAATCTATGACGGGATCAGAATCATTGACCGTTGTGGAAATTTCCCAAATGTACCCCTTATAGGAACTAAGGGAGGAATCAACTATCATCCGGTGTTAGTCATCGTCAATTTGGATACCCAATGAGGCATGTCCCGCGGAGTGCTCATCTGGAAGGTCTTTTCTTCAAGGAAGGAGAAAATGACAGGACACTAAAGACAAAAATAGTGCATGTCTGGAAACACGTTCATAGGAAAGGAAGAGAGTCTCTAGGAAACCCGGACTATATCTCGGTGGAGCCTTATCTCCACTGGGTACAAACTAGAGCTCTCAAGCTGAGGATGCCTTACCCTCATCAGGAAGTTATTCCATTAAGGGACTCTGTCCTTTATTTCATGTCCGAGATGGAAAAACTTCAGGTTACTCTCACCAAAGTTCAACAGGAGAGGAGGTATTGGAGGAACAAGTACGGTATTCTCAATGTGGAGTGTAAGAAAATACAGCAGCTATTAAGAGATAAAGATACTCTGATTGAGATTTTAGAGCAACATGCTGTAGAGAATCAAGAAAACCAGAGGAATTTGCTCGCTCCTTTCACTTGGCAAAGGGATGACAACCCGACAACGGCTGAAGAGCACCGGTCAAAGAAAAGGAAAGCACCAGAACCAGCACCTGAGCTCTCTTTAGAGAGGACTCAAGATCCATTAGTTTAGACATTTCCTTTTACAGCACTTCTTAATCTACTGTCTTTCCATTTCCGCAATCTTTGAATTCAATAAAATGGGGTTTCCCCACTGTTTGATATTTGCAATCCAAATTGTTGATGTTTCCTTTGAATAAACAAAAAATAATTAATAAAATCATTGCATATCATTCATCATTCTCACATAAACGCATTCGTCTTCCCTACGAATCTCACGTTTGTGTCTCGGTTCTAGAGTCAAACTGTCTCATTCATACAATACTCGGGCCAATCGACAAAAGAAAATGGATGATCTCGAGGAAGAGAACAGAGAGTTGAGAGAAGAGATTGACACTCTGAAAGAAGATTTGAGAAGGCTTCATAATGACATACAAGCTCTAGCAGAAGCTCAGATGCAACAACAACGGACTGTGATCTCAGAGACCAAGCCCACGCCTATAGTGGAGAAGTCTGATCCTAGGTACAAAATGCCGAAAGATCATCCCTGGGGCATGCCACTCAACTATATCCCGGAAGGATATATTTTGCCGATCATGGAAGAACCGGAAAATGCAGCAGGAACCGCTGGGCCTGAAGGTTACAAACTTCGGGAAAGCGAAGATGCCAGGGGCATGACAACAACTCCTGAAGGTTATAAACTTCGGGAGACACCAAGAGTCTCTGCCATGGTGACTATACCACCACCCGTGGTACACACTGTCCCAGAAGGACATATACCTTCTGGTGGAAACGAAATCATGGATAACAGAATGAATGAGTTCCAGGAATAATTCCTGGAGATGCAGAAAGAACTGCAAGCCATTCGCGGTCAGGATCTATTTGGAAAAGACGCCGCAGACCTTTGTTTGGTCCCCAATGTGAAAGTTCCGCACAAGTTCCAAGTGCCCTATTTTGAAAAGTACAAGGGTAACTCTTGCCCTCAAAGTCGTTTAGTGATGTACGCTCGGCGAATGTCAGCTCAGACAAAGAACCAGGGGCTACTGATTCACTACTTTTAGGATAGTTTAACCGGTGCCGCACTCAAATGGTACATGGGTTTAAACCGCACTAAGATCACTACTTTCAGAGATCTTGGTGCTGCTTTCATTTAGTAGTATAAGTATAACCTAGACATGGCACCAGACAGAGATCAACTCAGATCGATGTCACAAAAGGACAAGGAAACCTTTAAAGAGTACGCTCAGAGATGGCATGAAATCGCTGCCTAGATTTGTCCACCTCTTGAAGAAAAAAAGATGACAAAGATCTTCTTGAAAACCTTAAGCTGTTTTTACTACGACAGAATGGTTGCCAGTGCACCCAGTGACTTCACCGAGATGGTGGGAATGGTAGTTCATCTTGAGGAAGCAGTCCGAGAAGGACGGTTAGTTAAAGACGTTGGATCATTGAGTAGTACGAAACGATACGGTAGTGCTCTCCCTAAGAAAAAAGAGCAAGATATTGGGAATATCTCTCCCGGAAAGCAAAGGCGACATTACTAACCAGTAGCAGTTGTAACTCCTGCTATCAACCCTGCGCCTGTTCCTAAGTATCAACCTTAGGTTGCACAGAACCAACCGAATCAACAGCAATATCAGCAAAGGACACAACAGCCTCTTCAGCAGGCTCGTCCTCAGTACAACAACAATCGTACAACGCGACCAACAGGGTTCGACCCTATACCAATGTTGTATGTAGAATTGTTTCCATTACTACTGGTCAAGGGGCATGTCCAAACCAGGTCTCCTCTTATAGTACCAAAAAATCCGCCTTTTTGGTTCAAGGCGGATCAGACTTGTCCTTACCATCAAGGAGGATCAGGGCATAACATAGAAAACTGTCTCAGTTTCAAATCCGACGTAAAAAAAATTATTAGGAGCGGGGTCTTATCTTTCAAAGATATGAATCCAAATGTTCTCACAAACCCTTTACCTCAACACGAGAATGCTACGGTCAATTTGATAGAGGGAGAGTCTAACGACAGCTATCAAATTCATGATGTACTCTTATTGAGGACCAATCTGGTCAAGATGCATCGCAGATAGAGCGGGTATGGGCATATACCACCTCATAATTATCATCGGTGTGATATCTTCGCTAAGAACAATCAAGGATGTTTTGTCGTGCAATTAGCTCTACAGGAACAATTGGATCTTAGCTGGATCCAAGAACACCGAATTCGGGGGGTCAACATGACTTATACGAATTCCAACATTATTCAAAGCCACGACATCCGTTCGATGAATGTCAATCTGGTGGCAATGCACTCAAGGCAAAGCCAACATCATGATCTGCCACGGCACGATTATGATTCCTATCTGATTTGCTCGGTAAACAATCAGGGATGCTCTTTTGTATAAGAGGCCCTCCAGCGTCAGATGGATCTTGGGTGGTGTAACACCCCAAAATTTGCCTTCTTGTTTTTAGCTAACTGGCTTGTGTTTCTTTGCATTTCTTGCATTAGCATTTATGCATAGCATTGGTTCTTAGCATGGGATCAAGGTACTTGGTCCATATTCTCAAGTCTCAAGCCTCAAGGTGGTTTGAGGGGTTCATCACACCTTTATAAGATCAAGAGTGGCAAAGGAGTTCAAGTGAATCTTTCCTTCCTAACCAGAGGGACCAATTAGGGTTTGTGAATCAAAAGGACTTCTTGGAGGGCTTTATGTGTTCAAGCATGGTGTCATGAGGTCTTTATGCTCACAAGTGTTCAAGGATGGAGATTGGGCTAGTGATTCATGGTGAAGAATGTTCAATGGATCAGTTGCTTGTGAAGTAAGCAAAAGTCAACAGTTCAAGAGGAAAGTCAACCATGGGTTTTCAAGGGCTCAAATCATGATTCCCAAGTCCACATACTTTTATTTGGTCAAGGAATAGCATGGATGGCATCATTCTTCAAGAATCAAGAGTTTGTGCAAAAGTTACTAAATTTGGAAAATGACCTATAATGAGAACTTTCCATTTTGGCAATTTTTCCACCACATACAACTTGATTTTTCATCATCAAGGAAGCTTCAAATGAATTTTTCTCCAACATGAAAGTTGAAGATATTTCTCTCCCATTTCCAAAAAGTACTAGATGGTTTCCATACCATTTTTGGTTCTCAAGTTATGGTCAAAACAATGCAAGGTATGTTTAAGGGTTTTCACATGTACCACTTTTTCCACCTTTTGCATTCTGGTACAAATTGACTTGTAATTGGTTTTATTGGTTCATGTCACATTACAACATCAAAGTACACTTCATGAGGATCATTTTTAGCCTTTGAATCAATTCATTTCATGCTATATTTCTCACTTATTCAACAAAGTGCAATTTTGCAAGATGGATTGAAACTTGCAAACCAAGACATTTCAAGGCCCAATTCCAATCCATTTGTGATCAGCAAGTAATGTGTGAGGGATCCATGAGAGAAAGCATGAGTTGGCACGTGAGAATTAGTGGATTGAACACAAATTGAATTTTTGTAAAACCACTCAAAACTCATTAATCAAGGGATTAACCAATTGCTAATCATGATCAGTGGACTAATGGAATGTATATAAGCTAACTCATACCCTCACAGCTAGGTCATGCACTCATTCTTGCTCAGAATTCCAAATTTCACGCTCACTTTCTCCTCTTCGACTCTCTCTCACCTTAAGAGCTTTTTGAGAAATTCTTTCACATTCTGAATCCTTAAAGTTCATAGAACACAAATCAATCATCATTTGAAGCTATAATCAAGGAATTCAGTGGGTTCGAATTTGGAAACCATTTCTTCAAAACTCAAGATCCGGACCATATTCAAGTTCTAATTGCATTTATTTTGCAATTAGAGGTTCCTAAGGCTCGATCTGCAGCTTATCACTGGTTTTCTAGGAGTATTTTGAGCTCTTCAAGACCTCAGGTTAGTGGTGATTTCATGCTCTTAGAACCTAAATTTTTGATGTGCATAATGATCTGTGATTGTTGCTGAGCATGCTAATGTGTTTAGAATTAATTTTGGACGTGAAACATGCGCATAATGTAGATCTGAAGTTTTGAATCCCAAACTTGTTTTGTTCGATTTGCACTATGTGTTCATTAATTAATGATTTGGTTTGCATAGCCACGATCCTTGTGAAAATCTAGTTGGAATGGTCTACATGTTTGCTTTTTCTGGAGAATTTCAGGTTGTTGTTCATCTGAGATGGTGACCGGAGCCCTAGCTCCGTCACCGGAACTATTTGCAGGTCACCGGAGGAAATTTGGAGAAGATGATGTTCTGACCGTTGGATCTAGGGATCTGATGGTTTACATGTTGCCACGTCTTTTAATTCTGTTTTTTATTTCAGTGTTTGTGTGTGTACCATTC
Organism: Lathyrus tuberosus; assembly: GCA_022829125.1. Taxonomy (NCBI): domain Eukaryota; kingdom Viridiplantae; phylum Streptophyta; class Magnoliopsida; order Fabales; family Fabaceae; genus Lathyrus; species Lathyrus tuberosus. Next base: position 9,774,356 of record JALAZF010000103.1, read on the forward strand.
CACCCTTCTTATCATGTATGTTTGATCTGGATCACTCATCTTAATTGATTGTTGATTGATTGATTTAATCCCATGCGTATGATAGATCTGATGGTTGTATGGTAGCCAACGCATTAAAAAGATCTTGTGCCTATCACGTGTTTGTTTTTTAATTCTGAATAATTCAATGTGCGTGTGTGTACGTTGATTATGGTGTGAATTATGATCTGAACCTCTTATCTTGCTTACCATGCATTTGTTTGACTTGATATCATGCGTATGATTGATCTGAGGGTCCTGATTGAGTCTGACCGTTGACTGGGTTCTATATGTTTCTTTTGACTTCGCTGATGGGCTTTTATGATTTGGGCTTGCTATTCCCACCCCATGCTTTGATCCATTTCATTTCTCAACGTGCCATGCTTGCTGTTTAAACCCCCCCATGTTCATTTCATTTTTATTTTTTATTAATTGTTGCATTTTCATTCTTAATTTTTAAAAAAATAGTTTGATGCATTTAAAAATTACAAAAAAAATCATGAAGCATGTTTGGAATTTTATAAATTTTTTCCAAATTTTATTTTCTATTTTTATTTTATTTTTGGCATCTGAATTAATTGTTTAATTGATTTCTTTTTGATTTGTTCTTATTTGCGCACTTTGCATTGTAGATTTTATTTCTCATAGCATACAAAACATTTTGAACCCATTCTTTTTGTATTGTTTCACCAACATATTGAAGTGCATAAAAACATTTTTCTCATATTTTTAAACTCTTTTCATATTGCATTTTGGTCCTTTTCTTTTGCATATTAGTTCATAATTCCTATGTGACTTTGTATGATTGATTGAAGGACTTATCTTGTGAATTTTTGTATGATTTATTAATATGATGTTTGCTTCTGGTTGAGGTGTTTGGAGAATTAATTTGGTAATTTCTAAAGTTGATTTGCTAATTGTTTGATTGCTCTTTGTTTGAGACCTTCTTTTGTGCACATCTTTGATCATGTTTGATTACTTGTTTGAGAAGGCACTTGTGCCATTGTTTGGGATTGTTTCTTTAACTTCATAAACCATGTTTGAATCATTATAGGTCATTGGTGTAAGGTTGTTGCATATTTTGTGCACATGTTCAATGTTGGATTTATATGCCTTTTTTTTTGTTTAGCTTATCACTTCTTCTCATCTATGCCTCTTCTTGGTTTGTGTTTGGTTTGTGTATACCATGCCATATCATTCCTTTGCACTTCATTTGATGTATGTTTCTGACCTTGAAGCTTTGTATTCATGTCATATGCTATTCATGTTTCATTTTGCATTCTTTTAACATGTTTCATTTACATGCTTCTTTCTCCTTCTTCTAATGATTCTCAATGCTTGGATACTTGCTTGTGTGCCTTGTGTGACACTTGTATAACATGTTTAGACACATGTTTAGGTCATCCGCATTCTGACTTGGATATTATTTGAAGCATTCTTGCATGATCACCTTGCATGTCCACTCATTCTTCTTATATTCCTTCTTTGATGACTTTCTTGGATGTTTTGCCACTTGTTTGCATTCTTTTTGCTTGAGTTTGTTTGGTAAACATTATGGGTCACCCTTAAGGTGTACATTCTGACTTGGATGAGTTTCATTTGGTTTGTAACCATTTTTCTTTGGGTTGTGACTTGTTTGGGTTTCATTTGTTTTATTGTTGCTTATGTTTGTTTTTGCTAACCATGTAGGGGCTAATGGTAAGTGGATGGGATGTGGATGGTTATCCACATTCTAACTTCCCTTTTTCTTTAAGCTTTCATACTTGTGTTTGCTTTAGCATTTAAGATGCTCCCTTCTTCGTTTCTTTCACTCTTTTTCTTCCCTTGAATCTCAAGACTTGTTTAAGTCTTGGATTCCTTTCCCCTTAGAGCTACCTAGTTCAACTTAATTTTTGATTAAGCTTGGAGTAGGATTAGCATTAGGTTTTAGGTAGTCGTCTCTCCTAAATCTCACTAACCATAGGATATCCATGCATGATAACATTAGGACTCTTAGTTTGCCTTTAGAGTTTCCTTAGGGTCGTCTTTCTTCTCATCTCAAAACTTCTTCAAAACACGTAATAAAAGTTAACGTGTATTGCGCTCGAGCCTTAAGCGTGGGAAGTGAGGAATAAGGGGTTTCCCTTCACTCTTCTAGGGTACCTAGTGTACGTCCTGTTGGGGACGATACGCGAAGTATTCGTTCCTATATCATAGACTTTGGTGCAATGCAAGTTATGAACTAACTTAAAACACTTATGTCTAAAAAACACCAAACAAATTCAAATCTTTTTGTCCTTCGGGATTGTTGGGTTTCAAACTTCTTTTTTCAGAAAAGAGCTCGTCGCTCACGTAAAAAACACTTACCCATCCGTGGTTGTTCCCACGAACTACATTAGCTCTGATTAGGGGTGTTCAAAACCGAACCAACTCAATAAAAAACTGCAAACCAAACCAAACCAAACCGAAACCACAAAAAACCGCATTTGGTTCGGATTTGTTCGGGCCATCTTTTAACAAAACCGCATGGTTCGGTTTGGTTTGCGGTTTGTATTTTGCAAACCGAACTAAACCAAACCAAACCGCATTATGTTACAACCCAAACTTCACTTATCTCACATCTAACCCAAAACTCAAACTCATTATGCCTTAACCTTACAATTACGAAATATTTTCTCTTACTCACACTTAACTTTTCAGTTTTAATCTTCTCAAATCTCTTCTAATAGTATTATGCATTCTTCTCATCTTCTTTTCCATGACGTCTCGCCTCATCTACACTAATCTCTCATCTCGCATGTTCTTTCTTTTTCATCTTCTCATTTTTATGTTCTATTTTCTCTTCTAATTATATTTTTATCGCACCTTTCTTCTCTAATCTCACATCTGTTATGTCCTTTCTTTTTCATCTTCTCTAATCTCCTTTCTCTTATATTTTATGTTTTATTATAATATTTTGATATTGTTTTATACTACTATTTTTTTTCACTTTTGTTTAAATTGATTTTTGTATATTGAATGAGAACTTTTTGTCTAAATATGATGAGTTATGTTGTTATTTGGCAATGTATGAATGACTAAATACAAAGTTATGTTGTTCTCTATATATGTAAATATCACTCAATAAAAATCTTGTAAAAAACCGAACCAACCGAACCAATCCAAACCGCATTGGTTTGGTTTGGATTTTTTTTTAAAGCGAACCAAACCAAACCAAACCGCATGCTTTTTTCCCTTGCGGTTCGGATGATTTTTAGCGTCAAAACCGCCCAAACCGCACCGCGAACACCCCTAGCTCTGATTCCTCTCTCTCGTCCGATTGAGGATATGTAGGCACAAGACAGCGATTGTCTTGGCGAGCAACCTTCCCCCACAGGATGACGATAACGTCCTATCGAGTCACTTCTTTTTCTTTTCTTCTTCGTTTCTCCGTTCTTTCCGTCCTCATTTCTTCTTCGGTCCAGTAGCAGTAGAGCTCCAGACGACGACACCCTTTGATGCAGACAACAAGCGTGGATCCCATCGAGTACGATGGACGTGTTGGGTGCTAACCCCTTCCCTTTGCGTAACCGACTCCCGTACCCATTTCTCTTGGTCGCGAGACCATGTTCTTTCCCTTCTTTCAGGTTTTTGCAGTGTTCCCTTTCCCTCTCTTGGAATAAATACACATTGTTGGCGATTCTGTGTTTTCTGCGCCACTCTCGCGTTTGTACCGTTGGATGTGAATCTTTCGGGAGCGATTGGTGGATCCAAGACTACCATGATAAAAATATTTATCAGATCAACATGATTCAAATTTTCGATATTCGCTTGATGAATACCAGCTTGGTAGGATTACACGCTAAGCAAGTCCAGCTCGGTTTTCTGACTTCGCATAATTAACAGAGCTGTAAAGGATGTTGTGAGGGTGACTAGGGACGTGCTCTCATTCAAAGAACTTTGCAACACTTGTTAAACCATTGGTGGCTTCCGATCTATATAGATGAAGACACGCAACAAGTCAGTATGATCGACGGGAACCCTACTAGGCATCAAAGTCAGGATGCTCGATCAATAGAAATGGACCTAGTGAGGTTACACTGCATTTAAAGCGGACGTGGCCAGGTGCCACCACATAATTATGAATACTGTAGAGTTTTCTCGGAAAATAACCAAGGATGTTACCTCGTGCGAGCAGCCCTTCAAGGTCAGTTGGACCGCAAAGAGATTCAACCATGTCCAGTTTTGGGGTCCATTAACTTGATGCCCGACTACTTCACTGATCAAATCAAGGATGTGGTTGTAATATCTGATCCAGAAAGGACCAAGGATGTTTGTGCCATCATCCCTCTACTTGACGAATCAAAGGTTCTTAACCAGGAACTGATTAATGTTACCTACGACAGTCACAAAAATCAGAAGGCTCCTATAGTTATCTATCTACCGAGACCATTACCGTATGAAACAGCTAAGGTGATCCCTTACAAATACGGTGCAACAACAATTGAGAATGGAAAGGAAATTCCATTACCCTCCGTCGTGAATATTGAGACATCAGTCGAGTAACATGGAGCGGTCGAATCTTTAACCGAGGAGTTGGAGAACCTAACAGAGAAAAGGAACCTCAAACAGAAGTTCCCAATCCATCGGTCGGTCAATCCAGTGCTCCCAACCTTTCAAAAAATAATGATGAGATGCTAAAGCTCATCCAAAGGAGTGAATACAACATTGTTGATCAACTGTTACAAACTCCTTCAAAGATCTCAGTTCTATCACTTTTTCTCAGTTCCGAAGCTCAAAGGGAGGCTCTATAGAAAGTCTTAGAGAAGGCCTTTGTGGAACTGGATGTGTCAATACGACAGTTCGATAGTATCATCTCTAACATCACTTCCTGCAATAACTTGGGGTTCAGTGATGAGGAATTGCCAGAGGATGGCAAAAGTCACAACATGGTGCTCAACATCACAGTCAACTACCAGGACGATGCTTTAGCCAGCGTACTAGTAGATACCGGATCGGCCATCAACATTATGCCGAAGTCCACTTTAATACGACTATCATTCAAAGGATCCCCGATGAGGGGCAGTGAGGTCATCGTCAAAGCCTTTGACGGATCTCAGAAAGCAGTTATCGGTGAAGTCGACCTTCCCATAACTATCGGTCCTCACACTTTCCTAATCACTTTCCAGGTCATGGACGTCTGGGCAGCATACAACTGTTTATTAGGAAGACCTTGGATACACCAGGCTGGGGTAGTCACTTCGACACTGCACCAGAAACTGAAGTTCTTCAAGAACGATTAACTCGTCACGGTCTGTGGAGAACAAGCCTTAATCGTGAGTAACCTGTCATTATCTACTTGTATAGAACCCGAGGAGGTTGTTGGGGCTTAGTTCCAAACACTTTCGGTGAGCAATGAGAATCAATCAGAAAAAGGAATGTCGATTTCCTCATACAGGGATGCTCTCGAGGTGATCAAAAGTAACAATGCAAAAGGATGGGGACAACTTGTCATTCCTACTGATAAAAAAGCAAAGAAGGGTCTTGGTTTTTCCACAACCTGCATCTAGACAGCTGCTAACGATGAAAGTCTTCATCCCATTCAGGACTTCTTCCACAGTGGAGGTTTCCTTCACCCTGTGCCTCAAGCAGTCCATACCACTAACAAGGGAGATCCCTCTGATACAGATGAAGAGTGGAAGTCCTACCTTAACGAGGACGATTATATCTCTCAAGAAGAGGTGCCTATGCTATGTTGCTATCTGGCACAAAGTCCGAGATTTATACCCAGGTCAGATGTCCAAACGATATACGGAGATTGTGATCTGGAAGGATGCCGTGCTCCACCGAACTCATTAAAGGAAGACACTCTGATGAAAGACAACTTTGACCACGACTATTATGGACCAATGGATGGCCTGCCTATCTGGCACCCGTACCCAGGAAACTTGGGGCAAGAAAATCAGCCGAACAATGAAAATCAGTTGAGCATCATTGAACAGAATACTTGCATCCCCACCATGTCATGGGATCATTAATCAGGGCATTCAAAAAATATCCATTACGACGATGAATTGGCAAAGCTTGCTGGACTAGAATTCATCAACTATGCTTTTCCCGAGGTCAACGTCATCGAAAGAGACGACTCATCCAGTTCCAAAGAAGTGTGGGATACCCTGGGACAACCGAGTGGAAAATTCAACTACTTAGTCAAGTACACCGCTCCTGAGAGCTCTCGTATCAGGCTCGAAGACGTCCAGCCAACTGGATGGGGAGATTTACTTGAGAGCACAAATCCTATGCAAAATACAACAAAGGAATCCTTCTACGACAACTCTGCTTGGGAAACAGATTCCAACGATCCTGCTCCACCAGAAATCAGCGTTATTTCTGAAGACAAATCAAGGAAGGTACCAGACTTTGTGATTCACCGAGGAGTTCGCCGCCAATGGGTTGCTGTCGATGTTCCGAAGATTGTTCACCAGTCAAAGTAATTGTCGTCTTTAACCTTTCACCCTGCCCAGGTGAAACGGATGTTTTGATAGGGCTCACTTTATGTGATTATCCCTCTTCGCTTCGCCCAAAGCGACAGAGTTTTGTTTTATAGGGCTGTAGTTTCAAGAATCGACTTGTTCATAAATAAAATAACATCGTTCTGTAATTTCCGCATTAATTATTGTTTTCTCTTTTTGCATTTTCAGAAAATGGTAACCCTAAAAAATAATTCAAATAATAAAAACAATCAGTTTTCAGAAAATACACTGCATACACTCTTTCATTTCTCTCTATCTCTTCTCAAAAACAATTATCACGTCATGCAGATTGCTTGTTGTTAACCCTGTTGAAACATACGATCTGATGCCTTCTCCCGACTTTGAATTTCTGGTATTTGGGGCTGAAGAAGAAGTTGATGACGAAATTCCAAAAGAGATCTCCCGACTACTCAAACAGGAGGAAAGGTCCATTGAACCTCACAAAGAGCGGTTGGAAAATGTCAGCTTGGGCTCAGAGGAGGAATGAAAAGAGGTCAGGATTGGGGCACTGCTCAGTCCAACTACCAAAGAGAGTTTGGCAAAGCTTCTCAAAGAGTTTCCTGATGTATTCGCTTGGTCCTATCAGGACATGCCAGGGTTGGATACCAACATCGTGGAACATCATTTACCGTTACGGTCGGAATGTCCGCCAGTAAAACAAAGGTTGAGACGAACTCATTCAGACATGGCCATCAAAATCAAAAGGAGGTACAGAAACAGATTGACGCGGGTTTCCTCGCCACATCAGAATATCCTCAATGGTTAGCCAACATCATACTCGTTCTGAAAAAGGACGAAAAAGTCAGAATGTGTGTAGATTACAGAGATATAAACAAGGCTAGTCCAAAGGACAACTTTCCTTTACCACACATTGACATGCTGGTAGACAGTACAACGAAATTCAAAGTTTTCTCCTTCATGGATGGATTCTCGGGCTATAATCAAATCAAAATGGCGCCGAAAGACATGGAGAAAACATCGTTCATTACCCCATGGGGTACCTTTTGTTACAAGGTAATGTCGTTCGGTTTGAAGAACGCCGGGGAAACCTATCAAAGGGCCATGACTACTCTCTTTCATGACATGATACACAAGGAAATCGAGGTATATGTCAATGACATGATTGCCAAATCTAAAACAGAAGAAGAGCATGTGACCCACCTGTCAAAACTGTTTGAGCGATTGAGAAAGTACAAAGTCCACTTGAATCCCAACAAGTGCACATTCGGTGTCCGTTCAGGGAAACTCTCAGGGTTCATCTTCAGCCAGAAAGGAATTGAGATTGATTCTGACAAGGTCAAGGCCATTCAAGAAATGCCTTCTCCGAAAACTGAAAAACAAGTCAGAGGATTCCTGGGACGTTTGAACTACATCTCCAGATTCATATCACTCATGACCGCGACATGCGCGCCGATTTTCAAATTACTTAAAAAGAACCAGGACTTCGTTTGGACAGAAGACTGTCAAACTTTCTTCGACAGTATTAAGGAATACCTATTGAACCCACCGATTTTATCACCTCAGTGGAAGGAAGACCACTGATCATCTACCTCACAGTCCTAGAGGACTCAATTGGTTGTGTGCTTGGCCAACAAGACGAAACCAAAATGAAAGAGTCTGCCATCTACTATTTGAGTAAAAAATTAACTGAGTGTGAAACTCGGTACACTATGCTTGAGAAAACATGTTGCGCTCTGGCTTGGGCAGCCAAACGTCTTCTCCAGTACATGATTTGTCACACTACTTTGCTAATCTCGGAAATGGATCCAATCAAGTATGTCTTTGAAAAACTTGCTCTCACGGGAAGGATTGCCTGTTGGAAGATGTTGTTATCAGAATACGACATCGAATACCACGCTCAGAAAGCCGTTAAAGGGAGTATTTTAGCCGATCATTTGGCTCATCAACCGATTGACAACCAGGAATCAATCGGGTTTGACTTCCCAGACGAAGATGTCATGCATTTGAAAATGAAAGATTGCGATGAACCGCTACCCAGTGAAGGGCCAGAACCAGGTTCCCAATGGAGACTTATCTTTGACGGAGCCATCAATCATTACGGAAACGGAATTGGGGCAATCATCATAACCCCTCAGGGTACCCACATTCCTTTCACCTCCAGACTTACGTTCAAGTGCACAAACAACGAGGCCGAATATGAAGCTTGTATCATGGGTCTCAAAGAAGCGATCGACTTAAGGATCAAGAACTTAGATGTATATGGCGACTCAGCCCTAGTTATCAATCAGATCAAAGGAGATTGGAACACATACCAATCAGAACTGATTCCTTATAAAGACTACGCGAGAAGGTTGGTACCCTTCTTCAACAGAATCGAGTTTCATCATATCCCTCGTGAAGAGAATCACATGGCTAATGCATTAGCCACTCTCTCTTCCATGATTAGTATAGGTCAATGGAACGACCTACCTAAGATCGACATAATGCGCCTTGAAAGGCCCGCTTACATCTTCACGATTGAAGCAGTCATAGACGACAAACCTTGGTATCACGATATCAAATGCTTCCTTCAGAAACAAGAGTACCCACCTGTGGCACTAATGAAAGACAGAAAAACTCTCCAAAGACTGGTTGGCAGCTTCTTTTTGAGCGGTGATACACTCTATAAGAGAAACTTTAACATGGTCTTGCTCCGATGCGTAGACAGACCAGAGGCAAACAGGCTGATGAAGGAAATTCACGAAGGATCCTTTGGCACTCATGCCAACGGACACACAATGGCGAGGAAAATTCTAAGAGCAGGATACTATTGGTTGACCATGGAATCCGATTGCTACAAGTACATGAGGAAGTGTCACAAGTGTTAGATATACTCCGATAAAATCCATGTACCGCCAACGCATCTCAAAGTTCTTTTTTCCCCGTGGCCTTTTTCCATATGGGGAATCGACATGATTGGCATGATTGAACCTAAACCTTCAAACAGACATCGGTTCATTCTGGTATCCATTGATTACTTCACCAAGTGGGTCGAAGCAGCGTCCTACGCTAATGTGACCCGACAAGTGGTGGTCCGATTTATCAAAAATAATATCATCTGCCGTTATGGTGTTCCAAGCCAGATCATTACAAATAATGGATGTAACTTGAATAATAAGATGATGAAAGAGTTGTGCGCTGAATTCAAGATCGAACACCATAACTCATCTCCCTACTGACCTAAGATGAACGGAGCGGTAGAAGCGGCTAACAAGAACATCAAGAAGATTGTTCAGAAGATGGTTGTAACCTACAAAGATTGGCACGAAATGCTACCCTTTGCTCTTCACGATTATTGCACAACTGTCCGCACTTCAACAGGGGCAACCCCTTTTTATCTTGTGTATGGCATGGAAGCAGTGCTCCCCATCGAATTAGAGATCCCATCAATTCAGGTATTAATGGAAGCTAAGCTAACAGAAGCTGAATGGTGTCAAAGTCGACACGACGAACTGAACCTGATCGAAGAAAAGCGAATGAAGACACTATGCCATGGTCAGTTGTATCAACAAAGAATGAAGAAGGCGTTCGACAAAAAGGTCCGACCTCGCGTCTTCAGGAAAGGAGACCTTGTGCTCAAAAAGATATAATCATTTCTCACTGATTCCCGGGGAAATGGACTCTGAATTATTAAGGGCCCTTATGTGGTTAAGAAAGCTTTCTCAGGCGGCGCCTTGAGACTTGCAACCATGGATGGAGAGGGGTTTTCCTACCCCATAAATGTTGACGTAGTCAAGAAATACTTCGCCTAATAAAAAAAAACTAAAAAAAAAACGTCTCGGTGGATCAAAAACCCGAAAGGGCGGTCCAGGCAAAAATTAGAGGCATAAGCAAAAATCATCCCGGTGGATTGGAAATCTCAAAGTACAATCCAGGCAAAAATTAGGGATTCATGGCAAGTAACTACGTCCAACAGGGGCAAGTCCCTTAGCAATTGTTACACCATCCATCAGAAAACTTCAGTCACGATCATCTTCGACGGAAGCTCAGGATGCCCAGAATTCAAAGTTGGTAGAAGGATAGTGGTCGTTATGTTTCAATGTATCCCCTTTCCCTTAAATTACCATTTTCTAACTTTGTAAATACACTATGGAATCACGCGCTTGGCTGATTTCCATCCTATCAATAAAATTTGAGCCATTGTGCTTTTGTTCGCAATTCTTATTTGTTTTAGCTTTACAGAATGACATTTTTAACATGATTAACGATTCTTGAAATAAAACAAAAACGAATTTTCTTAATAAAAATTTTCTTCTTTTAATGATGGCAATTCTTTTGACTATTGAACATTGAAAGGACATCGTTCGCTTCTCTAAAGATGGTTGAGCTTCAAAGTGCAGAATCAAAGTAATCCTTCTAAACCAGCACGCCTGAACGAAGGATCGATTATGTTAGAGACCATGTTTCATCTTACACCCCCCGACAGAGTTCTTACCTCCTAAGCCCGACCAACGGTTGTTCCCCGCAGGGACTATTTATCCTAAGCAAGGCATAATTGCTATCGTGAATAAGTGATACTTTACATCCCCCATTGTGGCCGAGTATCCAGTCGTGTTCATCTACTGGTTTGTATGTCACGTCAGTTTTGTCAGCATAAACATACATACATCATGCATTGTTGATTTACATTCACATTCATATTGCATCACCATCACTCTAGTCGGTCTTATCCCCTAGTGATAACAGTCCTCTCAATCGAGTTGTCAGTTTTTTCCTCGTCAGGAAATGTTGCGTCTAAACTATCTATCTCCTCCAGTTTATTTCTGGATTAGAATTGACCCTCGACCACTTTGATAACTTGAACCTCTGAAAAACCAGAGAACCCTCGACAAATGTCACTCTTCACCATTGAAGATGATATTTTCGCTTTCCTAGATTAAGGAAAATCCCCAGAGAAAGCCTCTTAATCAGAGATTCGACAATACAACAGTTTTTCTCTGAAAAAACCGCTGACGAAAAGGTCATTAGCACCTCAAAATTGGATCACATCATATGGTATTTCTCCGAGAAGATCTCGAGAAAAGTATGATGAAATACCCCAAGCGAAAACAGTCTCTCAAGAGACTCGTTTTCCCCGATAGAGTCGACAAATGGCGTCTTCAATAGAGAAGTTTGTAAACCTGTACAACTCAGACGACTGGGTTTCCCCAGCAAGTCTGACATCAAAACTTTTTCCCATCAAATGGCATCTCCCCAGGAAAATTCGGCAAGAAGTTTGAGGAAAACCGCTACAAATAACGTCCCTTGTCAAGAAAGTTTATTGACAAAAGAAACAGAGACCAGGTCTTTGGTAGGAAACCAAGATCGAGGGGAAGTTTATTTCAGAAACTTAGACCAGTTCTTTGGTAGGAAACCAAGATCGAGGGGAAGTTTATTTCAGAAACTTAGACCAGTTCTTTGGTAGGAAACCAAGATCGAGGGGAAGTTCATTTCAAAATAAAACTGAGACCAGTTCCTTGGTAGGAAACCAGGATCGAGGGGAAGTTGATTTCAAAAGAAAACTGAGACCAGTTCATTGGTTGAAGACCAGGATCGTGGGGAAGTTTACCTTTTCTAAGCATCATTACTTAGCAAAAGAAGAAGGATGCGTGAACTACCATTCCTAACCACCATCAAAATTTCGAGTATTCCGATATTTAATCCTCTTGCACGCCGAATGCTCAAATACCTTCGCCATTCACACCTTCGGGTCCAAGAAGATTAAATAGGGGCATCTGTCATATCCCAAAATTTGACCACTAAGATTTCCCATCATTGTGTAAATCATCACCACAATATGGATGTATCATTATGCCTCATCAGTCCCCCCAAAGATGGGTGAGCATTCACTACAACAATAATTAGGGTTTCAAGCCCTCTCAGAGCTCTTAGACAAAGGATCAATCAAGGAATGACATGATCTTCAACTTATCTAACCTTTCAAACATCCACAATGGATCAAGAGGACTCCCACAGCAAGAATCAAGCACAAGGTTGCAGCATTCTAAATGGATCGAGGCTCAAGATTGCCAGTGTCACCAAATTAGGGTACGGTCGACCAGGGCCTCCAGGTGGAAATTTTCCTCTGGGCATGAGCCAATGCTTCAAAGCATAACCTAAGATGCTCCATGGGACATCATAAACCCAATCATCAAGTCAATTGAGCCTCAGGGGATGCATTCACCAAAAATCAGGAATTAGGGTTTCTTGACCTAATTCACCCCTAAGTTGACTTTTGTGACAAAACATGAGCCAAGACCTCAAGAGGGGATTTGAGGATCTCTAACACACCACATTGATTCATTTGCAACAATGGATTGATCCAAGAAGCTTGATTCACAAGTTTCAAATTCATCAGAACCACAGTTAGGGTTTCGCGGAAAAAGTCAACTGTAGCTTTGACTTTTGACCAGGACATGCTCCCAAACCCTAATACATGATTCAATACACCCTATAACACCTATGAAATCAATCCATCAAGTTTGATTTAGGTCAAGGACTTGATTTCATAGAGGATCGCACAGTTTGGAGTTCATCTGACAAAAAGTCAACTGTGCACAAAAGTCAACTTTGACTTTTTGAGATTTTTCACAAGTATGGTTCTTTGACCCTAAAATGATGTTAATGTGTGATTGGAATCATCATTCATCAAGAAAAATCAAGAAAAGTGGGATAACTTGTAAAAGGGGTAACCATAAAAAAACTTAGAATTTTTCTAAGTTATGGAACAAAGGGGCTAGGGTACCAACTTCCAAGGATCATAACTTGAGATCCAAGCAACCATTTGGGATGATCCAAATCTGGATTTGTAGCTCTCATGGCACTCTACAAAAGCTTCAACTACACTCCACTCCAATTCATTGTGGATTCTGAGTTATGATTAGATCAAAATCACTAAAAACATGAAAGTACAATTTTTCCAACACTTAGACAAAATTCTGTCCAAGACAAATTTTGTTGAAAACACCAAAACTTGTGGGATTTTTTCACATTGTTGCAAGCTGAATCAATTCAAGATGTAAACATCAATGTTGTTGCAAATGTTGCTGAGAATCCAAAGCACTTATTAGCATGAAACAAATCAACATGAGCCAAGAATTATGGCTGCTACAACACACCATGGCAAGGCTGTCATGAAAAATCAGTTTGTAGGATTTCTTGCTTTACACGATTTCTGGCCAAAGACCAATGATCCCTATGCTACAGTCATCTAATCTGATCCTAATCCAAAGGATCCAACTTGCAAAGCTGAGTCCAAAAGCCAAAGGATCTTCCAACTTGAGATCAATGCATTTTGGCATATTATGCCTTGAATTCAAGGGCATTAATGTGGAATAGGGCACTTTTAAGATTCTCACTCTCCTCAATCAAGTTCTGTGATTAAACAACAATAAAAACATCTGAAGAATATGGATTTGGTCAAGGCATAGCCCTGCTCTTGGGAGGGGCTAGGTTGCCTTGCATGAGAAGAAATGCCACCAAGCCAAAGCCATTGAATGTGATCTGATCCAGCAGCCATTCACTATTCCTCCAAGATAAGAGTTGATCACCTATAAATAGGGGTTCCAATGGATCATTCAAATCACACCAAAGCGACTTACATCATTGCTTTCTCTCATTCTCTCTTAAGTGCCAAATTTCTTTGTTTTTGAGCAACCACCATCGGGTTTTGAGTTGCAGCCTTAAGAAATCCATTCCAATTCCTCAAACACATCACATATGATGTATATGAGGTGTTCAAACACTTAAACCATCTCTGTAACACCTTTAGCTCAAAATCACTCTTCAACCAAGCCATTATGCCTCACTTCTGTAGTTGGATTCCTCCAACTTGATCCAAAGATTTTCAAAGTGTTCCAAGGCTTGCAATCCACTCAACAACATCCATTGAAGCTGTAGGGATCATCAAACCACTTCTGGAACACCATCTGTGCAGAGTTCCATTTCAGCTTGCATCAAGGTAAGCCTCAAAACTACATCTTCATGATCCGTGCATATTTCCTCGAATGATACTTTTGCCAATTGCTTGTCATCATATGTTGAGTGTTTCCCCTCAATCAATTATTGTTTATAATTCGTGCATAGGATTTCCTTAAGTTCATGCCAATTTTAGGGTTCTTCAGGTTTTAACTTGTTATGTTCTGATTCAATCCATTTCAACAAAATTGAATATTGCCATCATGATCCTTGTTAAAAAACGCATGAGTTTGGTGTTTGAATCATGTCAAATGGATGAGAGACGAGTGAGATAGGGTGCTTCATGCACAAACTCGAGGAAGAAGATGGCCATGGCGCCATTCTTCAGGTTTTCCAGCCATGTTCTCTATATATTTTTCATTTGCCATACTATATTTGAATTGGCATTACGCCCTAGTGGTTGATCAGCTGGTTCGTGTGTATTGGCAAGCGAGAGGTCTGGGGTTCGAATCCCCCTCGCCCCAGACCTCTTTTTTTATCACTTTTTCCTATTTTCTTATTTTTCATATTATTTTATTAATGATTTGAAAAATTAATTTCTCACTCAATTTTTGTCACTTTTGATTGGTTCTTTTTCTGAAAAATCACAAAAATGTTGAAATATTTTATTCCACAAAAAAAATCTACTTTATATTATTTATTTAATATAATTGGTAATTTTGTGTATAAATTCATTTTTTATTGTTTTTAAACATTTAAAAGTGAATATTTATTTTGAAAATCAAAACCAAATGAGTTCTAAATCATCTTATGATTAAAACCTCATTTTTCAAACCCTAAACAAAAATCACAAGTGGTTTATCCAAACTTATTTGGTATTTTTATCATTTTATTGATTTTCTTTAAATATTTACTTTTAAAGGAAAACAAAATTAGGGTTTCTTTGATTTTCACTTTCACAAATCTTTTTCAAATTAATGGGCCTGTAATAGAGTGTAAGTCCCAATCCATTTGTAAATACACCACTTTTTGGGCCTCAGTTATTGTATAAGTCCCACTGTATTTTCAAAAACAACGGCGCGATCGTCGCCTTTTTAGAAAAACCACTTGGGCCTCTCCTTGACCTGTAAGCCCCACCACTTGTACAAAAATAAATTATTGGGCCTCTAATAGAGTGTAAGTCCCAACCCCTTTGAAAACCAAACATTTTTTGGGCCTCAGATATTGTATAAGTCCCTCTGCGTTGTCAAAAACCTCAGCGCGATAGCCGTTTTTAAACAAAAAAAACTTGGGCCTCTCCTTGAGCTGTAAGCCCCATCACTAGTACAAAAACACTTGGGCCTCTAATAGAGTGTAAGACCCAATCCCCTTGTACATAAAAACTTTTGGGCCTCACATATTGTATAAGTCCCTCTGTACAGTTTTCAAAACAACGGTGCGATCATCGTTAAAACTTGGGCCTCTCCTTGAGCTGTAAGCCCCAACAATCTTTTTCAAAGCACTTTCTCCTTTGATTTTGAATATAATATTGTTATCAAATCTTTCTTTGTTGAACAACTAACAAAACAGCATGGAAGCTCTACAACGGGTAAGTGTTTATCCGCTTTCATTTATCGCTTTCATATGTATATAACTGTATTGTGGGGCTGCTTCACTGTAAGTCTTCTTTCACATCCTTTTATATACTCGTCAGAAATCCACTGTGTAATACTAGTATAGATATTTAGAGTTTTCCCCGGCAACTACGTCTAGCATTAGGTAAAGCCTTATTGGTCACTCTTAAATACAAACAAAACTAGATCCCATAGGATTTCCAGATACAGTCTTCCCTCCTCTTGGGGTTAAACAATATGGAAACGTGAAAGGCAGCATTCTCGGTGAACCCTTTCTCAGACTATCACTCTTAGAAATTGTCAAAGAAACTCTACTCCCCAGAGTTGATCTATTCCTCGTGAATAGCATCTCTTGAGTTTCTTCCAAATCCTTGAACTTTCCTGGCTTGATCTATTCTCTGTGAATAGCATGTCTTGAACTTATCTTGGTTTGGGGACCCACAGGCTTCCTAAAAGCATCCCCGCCTCCTCTTGAGCATTGTACAAGTACCCTTCGGCTTCTTAGAAATTCCCATGCCTTCTCTTGGGCTTAATACAAGGACCCTGACGACCTCTTAAAGGTATAAGACAGAACTTAGTCATCCTTTGTTAGAGCAGTCTTTCCCGCGTAAAAACTCCGGCCGTTGTAGGGTTGATACTCCTCCCTTAATGCCTGTGCCTCCTCTTGGGCATTATACAAAAGATAAAACTCTAGACTTGGATAGTCTAAGACCCTTGAGCCTCAAAGACATTCTCAAGATCATTCCAAACATAGGAAAAACCATTGATCACTCTGAAACCCGATCTCTCTCATGAGAGTTCCCCACACTTGGACCCCCTTCAGGATTTCCAGAATCCACAGCAGTAAGGTAGCCTTCTCTTGGGCTTTGTACAAATGACTCTCCCCTAGCGGAGCTAACCTTTTCAGACTCTCTTGTTGAGTATAAAAGACTCTCTTGTTGAGTCAATCCCCTTTTAGCCTTTATCTCGGGCTTCGTACGAGATAGTAAAACACTATCTTGTTGAGTATAAAAGACTCTCTTGTTGAGTCGACCTCCTTTTAGCCTCTATCTCAGGCTTCGTACGAGACAACAAAACACTCTCTTGTTGAGTATAAAAGACTCTCTTGTTGAGTCACTTCCCTTTTAGCCTCCCTCTCAGGCTTCGTACGAGACACTAAAACACTCTCTTGTTGAGTATAAAAGCCTCTCTTGTTGAGTCAATCTCCCTTTTAGCCTCTATCTCGGGCTTCGTACGAGACATCAAATCACTCTCTTGTTGAGTATAAAAGACTCTCTTGTTGAGTCAAACCTTTTTAGCCTCCGTCTTAGGCTTCATATAAGACATATAAAATATTCTCTTATTGAGTCTAACCTTTTAGCCTCCGTCTTGGGCTTCGTACAAGACACATAAAAAGAACTCTCTTGCTGAGTCAGTCACTTGTTAGTACTCTCTTGTTGAGTCAACCCTTTTAGCCTCTATCTCGGGCTTCGTACGAGACAACAAATAAAACACACCCTCTTGTTGGGTCAATCACCTCCTTTTAGGCTTTGTATAAGGAAACCTCGGTTGAGTCAATCAACCTTTTAGCATCAAAATCTGTGCCTTGCTCACAACATACAAACATCAACAACTCCTCTTTAGAGATGACAAATTCTCTCTCATCCAAAACCCTTTAGCTTCACATCTTGGGCTTTAAAAAAGATACATACCACCTTTAGCTTCATGTCTTGGGCTTTGAACAAGACACCAAAACAACCTTTTTCCTCCCATAGAATAGGAGGAACTACGATCGCTCTGATTTCCCTGTTTCGTTAAATGGGAATATTTAGGCATAAGATTGTAAAAATCTTAGCGAACACACTAATCAAAAACCCAAAATCCCGTACCTTCATACAAAGCATCAAATCTAAACATATTACCAAAAACCTCACAAATGGTCCAGACATTCTATTTTTTTTAACAAAATAACCTAAGAGAGACCCACAATCTTAATAGCATCTGTAAACCAACAGTCATCTGTTTAAACTCAGTATGCAAGCAGGGTTAATTGGAGACATCTGTTTCCCTTCCTTAATCAGCTTCAATAGGATAAAAAATGAATCGATAGTGCTTCGCAACCACGCAAAAATTCGCGCTACAGTACAGGTTGAGGAAAAATCAAGACCTTTCTTTGTCTTGTTATCAATAGGAATGACAAGCCGTCCCCACCCTTTTGCATTGTTACTTTTAATCACTTCGAGAGCGTCTTTGTACGAGGAAATCGATGTTCCCTTTTCTGATTGGTTGTCATTGTTCACCGAAAGTGCTTGGAACTGGGTTCCAACAACCTCCACTGGTTCTATACAAGTGGACGACAATAAGTTGCTCACGATCAAGGCTTGCTCTCCACAGACTATGACTAGTTAGTCATTCTTGACGAACTTCAGCTTCTGGTGAAGTGTCGAAGTGACTGCCCCAGCCTCGTGTATCTCAGGTCATCAAACAAACAACTGTATGCTGCCCAAATGTCCATGACCTGGAAAGTGTGAGGACCGATAGTTATGGGAAGGTCGATTTCGCCAATATCTATTTTTCAGGATCCGTCAAATGCTTTGACGATGACCTCACTGCCTCTCAACGGAGATCCTTGAAATGATAGTCGCATCAGAGTAGATTTTGGCATAACATTCAGAGTTGATCCGGTGTCTACCAGTACGCTGGCTAATGCATCTTCCTGGCAGCTGACTGTAATGTTAAGCGCCATGTTGTGATTTTTGCCATCTTCCGGCAGTTCTTCATACCTTAATCCTAAGTTGTTGCAGGAAGTGATGTTGGAGATGATGCTGTCAAATTGTCTTATTGTCACATCTTGTTCCACAAAGGCTTGCTCTAAGACTTTCTGTAGAGCTTCCATGTGAGCTTCGGAACTGAGTAAGAGAGATAACACAGAGATTCTTGAAGGAGTTTGCAACAGTTGGTCAACAATGTTGTACTCACTCTTTTGGATGAGCTTCAGCATCTCATCATTGTTCTTTGAAAGGTCGGGATTACCGGATTGACCGACTGGTTGATTGGGAACTTCTGTCTGAGGTTCCTTTTCTCTGGTAGGTTCTCCAACTTCTCTGTTGAAGATCCAACCGCTCCGTGTTACTCGACTGATGTCTGCAATATTCACGAAAGAGGGTAATGGAGTTTCCTTTCCATTCTCAATTGTTGTTGCATCGTATTTGTAAGGGATAACTTTATCAGATTTGTACGGTACTAGTCCTAGCAGATAGATAACTACAGGAGCCTTTTGATTTTTCTGACCATCATAGCCGGCCTCGATTGGTTCGAGGTTGAGAATCTTTCCACTATCAAGAGGAACTCTTGATTCATGGAGTAGAGGGATTATGGCGCATACATCTTTGGCCACTTCTCGTTTAGGGATTAAGACAACATCTTTGCTTTGATCAGGGAAATAGTCTAACATTACATGGATCGACCTAGAGCTTGAACATGGTCGAACCTCTTTGTGGTCCAACTGATTTTGAAGAGCCGCTCGCACAAGGTAGCATCCTTGGTTGTTCTCTGAGCAAACTCTACAGCGCTCATAATTGTGTGGTGGCACCCGACCATGCCCGCTTTGTATACAGTGTAACCTCACTATATCTGTTTTCATTAATCGAACATCCTGACTTTGATGTCTGGTAGGGTTCCCGTCAGTCATACTGAATTGTTGTGTGTCTTCATCTAGATAGATTGGAAGCTTCTAGTGGTTCAATAAGTGTTGCAGTGTTCTTTGAACAAGTGCACATCCTTGGTCATCTCCACAACATACTTTACAGTTCTGATAATCATGTGAAGTCAGAAAATCGAGCCGGACTTGCTTAGCGTGTAATTCCACCAAGCTGGTATTCATCAAGCGAATATCAAAGACTTGAATCATTTTAACTTGATAATGACTTATATCACGGTAATCCTGAATCCATCCAAG
Organism: Lathyrus tuberosus; assembly: GCA_022829125.1. Classification (NCBI taxonomy): domain Eukaryota; kingdom Viridiplantae; phylum Streptophyta; class Magnoliopsida; order Fabales; family Fabaceae; genus Lathyrus; species Lathyrus tuberosus. The sequence goes on from JALAZF010000103.1 coordinate 9,794,311, forward strand.
ATCCATCTGTCACTGGAGGGCCTCTTGTATAAAAGAGCGTCCCTGATTATTTACCGAGCAGATCAGACAGGAATCGTAATCATGCCGTGGCAGATCATGATGTTGGCTTTGCCTTGAGTGCATTGCCACCAAGTTGACGTTCATCGCACAGATGTCGTGATTTTGAATGGTGTTGTAATTTGTATAAGTCATGTTGACCTCACAGATTTGGTGATCTTGGATCCATCCAAGATCCATCTGTTCTTGTAGAGCTGATTGCACTACGCAACATCCTTGATTGTCTTTAGAGCAGATATCACACTGGTGATAATTGTGAAATGGTACATGACCGTATCCGCTCTATCTACAATGCATTTTGACCAGGTTGGTTCCCAATAGGAGTACATCATGAATTTAATAGCAGGGTTAGACTCTTCCTCTATCAAATTTACTGCAGCTTTCTCGTGTTGAGGCAACGGGTTCATCTGAACATTTGGATTTGTATCCTTGAAGGATAGGACCCCATTCCTAACAAGCTTGTGCACATCAGATTTGAAGCTGAGACAATTTTCTATGTTATGCTCCGGTCGTCCTTGATGGTAAGGGTAAGTCTGATCCACTTTGAGCCAAAAAGGCAGATTTTCCAGTACTGTAAGAGGAGACATGGTTTGGACGTGCCCCTTAACCAGTAGTAGTGGAAATAGTTCTGCGTACAACATTGGTATAGGGTTGAACCCTGGTGGTCGCGTTGTACGATTGTTATTGTTGTACTGTGGACGAGCCTGCTGGAGAGGCTGCTGTGTCCTTTGCTGATATTGTTGTTGATTTGGTTGGCTCTGAGCAACCTGAGGTTGATACGTTGGAACAGGCGCGGGGTTGATAGCAGAAGTTACAGGTGCTACTGGTTGCTACCTTCGCCTTTTCTTTCTAAGAGAGATATTACCAATATCTTGCTCTTTTTTCTAAGGGAAAGCACTACCGTATCTTTTGGTACTGCTTGATAGTCCGGTGTCTTTGACCAGACATCCTTCTCGGACTGCTTCTTCAAGGCGTACTCCCATGCTTACCATTTCAGTAAAGTCGTTGGGCGCACTGGCGACCATTCGGTCATAGTAAAATGAGATCAAGGTTTTCAAAAAGATTTTTGTCATTTCTTTTTCCTCAAGAGGTGGACAAATCTGGGCGGAAATTTCACGCCATATTTGAGCATATTCCTTAAAGGTTTCCTTGTCCTTCTGTGACATTGCTCTGAGTTGATCTCTATCTGGTGCCATGTCCAGGTTATACTTATACTACTGAACGAAGGCAGCGCAAAGATCTTTGAAAGTGACAATCTTGGTGCGGTTTAAACCCATGTACCATTTGAGTGTGGCACCGATTAAACTAACTTGGAAGTAGTGGATCAGCAGCTGTTGGTTCTCTGTCTGAGTTGACATTTTTCGAGCGTACATCACCAAATGACTTTGAGGGCAAGAGTTACCCCTGTATTTCTCAAATTCGGGCACCTTGAATTTGTGCGGAATTTTCACATTGGGGACCAAAAAAAGGTCTGCGACGTCTTTTCTGAATAAATCCTGACCGCGAATGGCATACAGTTCCTTTTGCATCTCCAGGAATTGTTCTTAGAACTCATTCAATCTGTCGTACATACTTTCATTTCCACCAGAGGGTATCTGCGGAATCTGTCCTTCCGGGACAGTGTGTACCACGGGTTGTGGTATAGTCATTACGGCGATGACTCTTGGTGCTTCCCTATCCCGAAGTTTGTAACCTTCAGGAGTTGCTGTCATGCCCCTTGCGTCTTCGCTTTCCCGAAGTTTGTAACCTTCAGGCCCAACAGTTCCTGCTGCAGTTTCCGGATCTTCCGTGACCGGTGGAATATATCCTTCAGGGATAAAGTTGATAGCCATGCCCCAGGGACGATCTTTAGACATGTTGTACTGAGGATCATATGTCTCCACTATGGGCGTAGATGTGATCTCCGAGATCACAGTCCTTTGTTGTTGTTGTTTCTGAGCTACTGCCAGAGATTGTATGTCACTGTGAAGTTTCTCAGATCTTCTTTCAGAGCGTCGATTTCTTCTCTTAACTCTCTGTTCTCTTCCTCGAGATCATCCATTTTCCTTTGTCGATTGGCCCGATTGTTGTACGAATGAGACAGTTTGACTCTAGAATCGAGACACAGATATATATTATTATTTTTGTTTTAATCAAAAGAAACTTTAACAATTGGATTGCAAGTATCATACAGTGGGGAAACCCCGTTTTATTGAATTCAAAGATTACGGAAATGGAAATATAGTAATTTACAAAGTGCTGTAAAAGGAAAAATCTAAGCTTATGGATCCTGAGTCCTCTCTGAGGAGGGCTCAGGTGCTGGTTCTGGTATTTTCCTTTTCTTTGACCGGGGCTCTTGAGTCGTTATCGGGTTGTCAGTCCTTTGCCAAGTGAAAGGAGCGAGCAAATTCCTTCGGTCTTCTTGATTTTCTACAGCATGTTGTTCTAAAATCTCAATCAGAGCATCTTTTTCTTTTAACAGTTGTTGTATTTTGGTACACTCCACATTGAGAATGCGGTACTTGTTCTTCCAAGATTTCTTTTTCCGTTGAACTTTGTTGAGAGTAACCTGGAGTTTTTCCGTATCAGACATAAAATAAAGGACAGATTCCTTTAATGGAAGAACTTCTTGACAAGGGTAAGGCATCCTCAGCTTGAGAGCTCTAGCTTGTACCTAGTGGAGATAAGGTTCCACAAAGATACAATCCGATTTTCCTAGAGACTCTCTTCCTTTCCTGTGAACATATTTCCAGGCATGCACTATTTCTGTCTTTAGTGCCCTGTTATTTTCTCCTTCCTTGAAGAAAAGACCTTCTAGATGAACATTACGCAGGATATGTCTCATCGGGTATCCGAATTGACGACGAACTAAAACTGGATGATAGTTGAATCCTCATTTAGTTCCTATGAGGGGTATATTAGGGAAGTTTCCACAATGGTCAATGATTCTTATCCCATCATAAATCTGATTGTACCAGTCTATGTCAGAGTTGGTAAGAGACATGATTCTCTGTGACCAACGTAGAGTACTCTTATGATCCCAAAAAGCGACAGACTTAGGTAAATGGGAAGTGAATCATTTGAATATCAAGGGTACATAACATGTGATCATTCCTCCGCTGTACAAATTCCTTAAATGTACAGAATGATAAACATCTGCGAGCAAGGTTGGTACGGGGTTCCCAATCAGAAATATCTTAATTGCATTGATATCAATGAAGTTATCGATGTTGGGAAAACGAAATAACCTGTATGTGAGTAGCAAAAAGATATCTTCGAAAGCAGTAACGTTTCCTATACTGGAAAAGTACAGGGCTTTCTCTATCAAAAACTTGGCCGGTAAACCTTGGATTCCATCCTTAGCGGTCATGTGAGTCCTAACTTCTGACTCGTCTAAATAGATTGCTCTTGCAATGGTTTGATCCTTTGGAATTTATTCCAGTCCAGAAAAGGGAGCTTGGTCAGTAATGGGTAAATCAGTTAGGTGAGAGTACTCCTCCAGTGTTGGTGCTAGTTGATAATCCGGGAGGTGAAACAGTGATAAACCGGATCGTAAAACTGAATCAGCATAGACAGGATTCCTTCAACTACATGGACCCTTAACAGAGACAGCAGTCCTCCGTACTTAGTTCTGAAAGCATCAGGGTTGGTGATCATCCTTGCCAACCCTCTTAAATCCTCTAATTTTGGAACCTTGAAGGTGTACTTGTGAGTCTTCCTTCTACCAAAATCCATAACGCGATCTTTCTCTCTGATATTTGCAATCATTGTCTTAGTTTAATTTGAAAAAGAGAGACTAGAAAAGAAGATTTTTCTTTGTTTAAAAGTTTTTTAAATGAATGAATGCATGAATGCAGCACACAAAAACATAGAAAAAACATGGGTTCAAAGGTTCAGCGTCACGAGCATGGAGTCATGGCTCTACCCATTCCCAAAGGTTGTACTATGGTGAATTTTTGTACCTGTACTCAAAATCATTGACCCCCTTGGGATAACAACACCAGGCTGGTTTACCCGAGCGAGCTGTAGTATCTTAGGGTAATCTTAATTGAGTGTAGTATCGCGTGACAACTATTTCCGATAGCTTCCGCACTACTAAATAGTCACATGGTTTCAGTCTACTAAATCCTCAGTTTCATGGATACCACATTCGAACAATCTGCTTTCACAATCGAAGTCGTTAGACATTGAATCTGCAAATGGTATCTCCACTGATTTGATGGTCTACCGGGACCGCTTATTCGAGAATCACTCCTTGTAAATCCACCCGTCTATGCCATCACCTATCTTAGGCATCACTCAAACTTTCCACATGCAGCATCACCCGCATTCCCATTAGCAGAAAAATAAACACAGATATCAAGTAGGAAAAGCGATATATATATATTCATTCCTAAAACTAACATCCTAGACATCTTAAGAGCTATAATCCTAGTCGTAAACAAATCAAATGACTCCCCAACAGAGTCGTCATTTATCTGTAGCGTGCGATTTTTGTCGGTGACGCGACCACCTTATCGCAGGAATTGGGTTTTCTCCCCAATGAAGAGGAGGGGGCTGCTACTTTCTGATTTCTTATTTATCCCGTGAAGCTGGAAGGGAAAGGGAAGCTATCTAAAACTAACCTTGCACGCGAATGTTTAATTGAACAAACGCTTAAAGAGATTTGGGGAGTTCGGGGTCAGGTTACACAATGGGGAGTTGTCAATTACTCATCCTATATGTGGTTATCCATAGGTTGTTAGCTTTAGGTTCTGCTTTGTACTTGATGGTGTTTATCCGTTAATGGGTTGGGAAAGTTTCTTGGGAAATATGAGAGAGAGAGAGAGAGGGAGAGAGAGTTTTTTTGTTGATGTTCGGGTTTTCCGATGTTTTTGGTAAGGTACTGGACCTAAGTTTTGATTGGTATGAAGGTACTGGACCTAGAGTTTTTGATTAATATGCTCGCTAAGATTGGCAATCTTATGCCTACGTATTCCCGTTTAAATGAAACAGGGAAATCAGAGCAATCTTAGTTCCTCCTATTCTAAGGGAGGAAAAATGATATTTTGGTGTCTTGTTCAAAGCCCAAGAGTGAAGCTAAAAGGTTGAGTATTTATGTCTTGTTCAAAGCACAAGATTGAAGCTAAAAGGTTTGACTGAGAGAGAATTTGTCATCTCTAAAAGGGAGACATTGGGTCTGTTTATCACAGTTGTTGGGTGACTGTTTATAAAGGAGGATTACTTTAACTGGGATATGTTAATCCAGCAATGCCATAATTTCATTTATAGGGGATTTGTCCTGAAGGAGAAAACTTTAACTTAGTGTAGAGCAATGCCATTTTCCTTAGGAATCTTTCATGCTAAGAGAGGGACATTGGCGTGGATGTAAATAATCCAGAGGCTTACCGCTTATAGCAATTAGATGAAAGAGAGGATTTGCTAGGATAAAAGACGGACGACAGCTTGGATATTTGAATCAACAAGTGTGCCACTTATAGCAGCTATCGGGTATTAGGGTTAGTTTTGAATGTCTGTTTTGATAAGTGATAAACAGAGAAATGACTTCCTACAGAGATATTTTGATTTCCTCTAATGGTATGTTGATTTTTGTGTGCCTTGATCGAAGCCCAAGGTTGAAGCTAAGAGGTTGATTAACTACACTGGGGAAGTCCTTATACAAAGCCAAAGAGGAGGCTATAGAAGGCTGACTCAACAAGAGAGTCTTTATATATATCTTGTACAAAGCCCAAGATTGAGGCTAAAAAGAGACTGACTCTTTTGGGGATATCATTACACAAAGCCTAAGAGGAGGCTAAAAGTTTAACGTTTCCGGGGAAAATGTTCTGTCTGTCTTGTACAAAGCCCAAGATTGAATCTAAAAGGGGATTTTGACTCAGTCAGGGAGGGTTTGTATATGCACTACGCCAAAAATATGTTTAGACGACACCTAAAAGACAGCGCTTTTATACAAAAACGCTGCTAAAAAGAATAAAAAAATTTCGCTAGAAAAAAGCGCCTTTAAAGAAAGGCTTTAGAAAGCGCTTTTCAAAAGCGTTGTAAAAGACTGCCACCTTAGACCACCTTAGAAAGCGCTTTCCAAAAAGCGCTGCTATAGGTATTACTTTAGAGAGCGCTTTTAAAAAGCGTTGTCTAAAGGCCACCTTAGAAAGCGCTTTCAGAAAGCGCTCTTATAGGGCTCTAATTATTTTCACTTTAGAAAGCGATTTCTAAGGAAAAGCGCCCTCTAAAAGGGCTCTCCTTTGTTCTTCAGTTCAGGTATTCTTCAGTTCCCATTATCGTCCTTCGTTCTTCTTTGTGAGCAATATTTAACAACTCTAGCTTATTGAATGTCATTGTTAGAAAAATAATAATAATATTGTCGAAAAATGTTCTGTTTGTTCTCAATATTCAGTTTGCATTACTTCCTTCGTAGATACTGCTGTTGCTTTTTAGTAAAAGACAACATATTTTGTAGTGAAAAATGTTCAAGATACTGCTGTTGCTTCTCAGTAACTTGGATGATAAGCATATCACATGTTTGATGTAATGCCACACAGAGAATGACTTGTTCTGTAATCAGTCATATATATTAATAGTATTTTTCATTCTATTTTTCCATAATATGCAACCTTGTTTTGTTTAAATTATAGAATAAGAGAAAATTAGGGGAATTCTTAGGGTATTTACTGTGATATGAATAGAGTTTTAAGAATGTAACCAATGTCTAGTTTTTAATTAAGAATGAGTCACTATTCTTTGATAACAATTATGTTGCATTTGTTGTGGTTGCATATTTTTCCAGTGTGATTCGTTGGCTGCAGTGTTGCTGAGTCAATGTGACTAATTCTTTTGTTGCTTTTAAATGTTGGTATTTGACTGTTATTCCTTTTTTGGTTAGAATGTGATTCAAACATTTGGTTACCACTTATACAAGTGATACTGCTTATTTTCGAAATAGATTCTTCATAGATGAATGATGATAGCTGAGTCAATTTGACTAATTCTTTTGTTACTTTTAAATGTTGGTATTTGTCTGTTATTCCATTTTTGGTTAGAATGTGATTCAAACATTTGTTAGAATGTAATTTACATCTCTAAAGGTAATTAGTTGTTCTCTCTCGCCACTGTAATGATATATAACTTATGGATTATGGATTTTTATATTTGTCATTTAATTTTTGTTTTTTCTTTCTTACAGGTAAAATGTCTAATAACCAGGAAGACACCCACGAGACACATGATACACAGGAAGCTCAGAATGAAGCTTCGAATGTAGAACATGAAATAAAAAGAGGAAAAACCATTATGAAGAGAATCATCCGTGCTAGAGATAAAGGGATGAGATTTGATGTACATTGGAGTGACCAGAACCAACTCATTGAGCCTAACGGTTCAATGTTGTCTTCATACATTGGTTCACTTGTCCGTCAGCACATTCCAATCACTAGTGATAATTGGAGGAGTAAATCGTTGGATGCCGGTAAAGAAAAGATATGGACCGAGATAGAGGTACTTACCAAATATGATTGATGTTATTAGATTTTTGTTGACGATTACGTCTTTAATTTACTTATACTAACACACTTTATGTTTATATGTGTATGTTTTTTCGTAGAGGTCCTTTAATATTGAAGAAAGGCAGAAAAAGTATTGTCTTCAATTGACCGGAATGAGACACAAAGGGTTTAGAGCCTTATTATCAAACAAATATCTTAGGGATGAGGACAAAATTTTTGTTGAAGCAGAACTTCCACCGTTGTATGCAAGTGTGATTACACCGGAAGAATGGGGCATTTTTGTAGACAAACGGAAAATCGAAGAATTCAATGTAATGTTATCTTGTCATGTCTATTGATTGTATTATATATTTGTTTCATTAGTTTGTTTTGATATGACTTAAAATTTTTTATCCAGAAATTGAGTGCCATTAATCGCGAAAGAGCATCAAAACCCGCGTATCCATACAGAAAAGGGCATTTGGGATATGCACGGATACAACAAAAATTGGTAAATATATATTAATGCTATGATTTTATTAATTGTAGTATTGTATTATTGTGTTATAATTGATGAACTTATTATTTTTAACTAAATAATGCGTATTTTGTTTTGTTATGTAGTATTTCGAAGATATGGCGTGTTCTTGTTACACAAGGAAACAATTGAATTATATTACGGAAGAATTGTGCGAATTCTTTCTTCTAAGAAGAATTCTTTGAATGTATAGTTTTGTGAATGTAAATTTTAGTTTTGTGAATATAAGAAAATTCTGTTGCAAGAAGAATTCTGTTGTAAATTCTAGTTTTATGAATAGAAGGAAATTCTGTTGTAAATTCTGTTGCAAGAATTCTGTTGTAAGAATTCTGTTGTAAATTCTAGTTTTGTGAATAGAAGGAAATTCTGTGTTTATTGAAATGTATATGAATTCTGTTGTTGCAAGAATTCTATTTATTGAAATGTATAAGAATTCTATTGTTGCAAGAAATTCTATAAGAAATGCAGGTTTGAAACTATGCAGGTTTCTGCATAAAAAAAATGGCTAAAATGGGATTTTTTATACGTAGAAAAAATCAATAAAATTATAGGTATACTTTAGAGAGCGCTTTTAAGGAAAAAGCGCTCTCTAAAGTCCCCTTTAGAGAGCTCTTTTAGGGAAAAAGCGCTATCTAAAGGTATATAAAAAAATCATTTTCCGTATACATTAGACAGTGCTTTCAAAAGCGCTGTCTAAAAGCACCTTTAGAGAGCGCTTTTGAAGGAAAAAGTGCTTTCTAAAGTATATAAAAAAATTATTTTAAATTTTAAACGTATACTTTAGACAGAGCTTTTAAAAGTGCTGTCTAAAGTCCCCTTTTAGAGAGCGCTTTTTCATAAATAAAAAAGCGTCGTCTTTACCTACGACAGCGCAGGCTTAGACAGTGCTCTTAAGCGCTTTTATAGGGCAAAAAAAGTGCCCTCTTTTCCCTCTTTTCCCGTAGTGATGTCTTGTACAAAGCCCAAGGTTGAGGTTGAAAAGAAACTGACTCTGTGGGAAAGAAATCTTTATCTGTCTTGTACAAAGCCCAAGATTGAGGATAAAAGAGAGTTTACCGACTCAGCTGAGGATATTTTAGGTGTCTTGTACAAAGCCCAAGATTGAGGCTGAAAGAGGTTTTGACTCTGCTGGAGAGTATTATCTGTCTTGTACAAAGCCCAAGATTGAGGCTAAAAAAGAGGATTGATTCTGCTTAGGAAATTTATATGGTGTCTTGTACAAAGCCCAAGATTGAGGCTGGAAGGGTTTGACTCAACAAAAGAGTGCTTTTATCTGTCCGGTACAAAGCCCAGGATTGTGGTTGCACAAGCTGGAGAAATCATTATACAAAGTCTAAGAGGAGGCTAACTTGTGCTAGGGGAAATCTTTATACCAAGCCTAAGAGGAGGCTGGAAAAGATTGACTCAACAAGAGAGGGTCTTTTATCTGTCTTGTACAAAGCCCAAGATTGAGGCTAAAAAGGGTTGACTCAACAAGAGAGTGCTGAAAGGTGATTGACTCAACAAGAGAGTCTGAAAGGGTGATCGACTCAACAAGAGAGTCTAAAAAGGTTAGCTCCACTGAGGAGAATCATTGTACAAAGCCCAAGAGGAGGCTGACTGTGCTGAGGAAAGGAAAGATCATTATACAAAGCCTAAGAGGAGGTTAACTCTGCTGGGGATTATTGAGATCCCGAGGCAGGTCCAAATGGGGAATCAAATCTTGCTAAGGGTTACAGAAGAGTTGAGGTATCAGATGCCTTGAGGTTCTGATTTAGGATTATGTTATATTGATGATAAACTGACCTTGGTTGGGGAATTTTAGGAGAGAGACTGAGTTTTAGAGCCCATGTTTTTTAACTCTGTTGGAGATTGATCCAAAATGACCAGGGTTTCTCCTATGTTTGTAAGGTGCTTGAGAATGTCCTTGAGACTCAAGAGGGGATTAGACTGTCCAAGTCTACTGGTATGGAAGAGTTTATCTTTGTACGATGGCCAAGAGGAGGCAGGTGTTTTAAGGGATGAGAATCAACCCTAAATTGGTCTGAGACTTGACACTGGAAAGACTGCTCTAGCAAAGGATGACTAAGTTCTATCTTATACCTTTAGGAGGTCTTTAGGGTCCTTGTATTAAGCCCAAGAGAAGGCATGATAACTTTTAAGAAGCCAGAGGGTCCTTTTACAAAGCCCAAGAGGAGGCGGGGATGCTTTTAGGAAGCCCGTGGGTCCTTTGTGTAGCGGGGAAATTTGTGAGTGTAAGCTATTGATTAACTTAACTAAAAAATAAGCAAGAGTCGCCACCACACTTTTATTTTATCCAAAAAGGGAAAGGAAAAAGAGCGAACAAAACCTTAAGAGTTCTAAGACAACAAGAACAAACAGAGAATGGGTAAGGGGGTTGGTTATGTAAAGGGAAGGTTTTACGCACCCAATACATCTATAGTACTCTATAGGAGCCCTTTGATGTATTCATGCTTTTTGGTCTGAAAATGGTTTGCTTGTAAAGAGATTGAGGAGATGAGAAGAGAAATATTTTTTAAGATTTTTGTGTTTGGAGAGACTTATCGCCTCATGCCTACGTACCCACGATGTGCAATGTAGGATCAAAACCTCGTAGTTCGTGGTACAAAGAGCAAAAATAGTTTGTTTTGGTTGATTTTTAAGTGTAAAGACAAGTCGTCATTTCTAAGCGAATAATTCCGCTTAAAGAAATGAATCATGTCTAAACTCACGAAAAAGAGTTAAAAGAAAAAAAAAGGTGCATAAAAGCACAAAAGATTTGAGTGAGTTTCATATTTTTTATGTTTTCATGAAATGGTCAGAATATGATTAAGATAGATTGACATTTATTAAAGAAAAGAAAGTTTTTAAAGTCACTTGACAAAAGTCAAGGTTTTATTATGAAAGCAGTTTTAAGTTGAAAACAAGAAGGTTTTGAAAAAGGGAGAGGATTTTGAAAATTTAAGAATGGGGAGGAGAAGAAGTGACTATCCTAGTGCATAAAATAAAAGCTAGGGAAAAGAAGGATCTAACCAAAATGGAGCCACTTCAAAGCAATATTAAAAGAATTCCATCCTTAAGCAAATTGGCCAATAAAGGCAAGTCTTCAATCAATACTCTAAGCTTAGGGATAAGAAGTCTTAATTCTAGGTCCATAAGTCCAATATTACTTCAAAAGAGGTCCATAAAGAGATTACTCCAAAGCATAGGATAGTAACCAATAGTCCAAGATGAGGAGAATTAAGTTTTTTAATGGTTTAAGCCTTTATTAATGTTTTTGAGTCCAAATGGACAAAGAAGAAAAAAAATACATAAGCATAAACATGTGTCCAATGGACAAAGGAAAAATTGCGGAAGCATAAACATATGTCCAACGGACAAAGGGAAAATTGCGGAAGCATAAACATGCTATGAAATGATAAAACTGAAGTATAAAAGTAAAAGAGATAAGGAGCGAGAAGGAATTGTAAATGATTAGTACAATAGTAATGTTAGCAAGTTAGTGTTAGTGATCAATAATGATTGAATAATTGCACTTAGGTCAAGGTTGATGAAACTCATTAGAGGATTGATAAGACCAAAGCCTCCTAACAACAAGTTTCATGAGTTTTGAACCATAAGACAAATAATCAACCATTCTTGATAGTTTTCCGATACGGGACAAATATTGCGCTATGTTAAGCAATCGCCGAGTAATTTACGGAGTAATTACCCTACAATGAGGCCGGTCAATAGCTCTTTGTGCTAATGTATGCTAGATGAACGCTATATAGATCGTCATCCGAAAGCAATACCGCATGAAAAGAAAAATGGTAGCGATCTAGTCTTGATCGAAATTCAACAACGGAATTCTAAGATCTTTAAGACTTTCATCGATCAAAAGAAAAAAGAAATAGATGAAGAGAAAGCCAAATTAAACCACACAATTATGTGATCTAAGGCTAAGAACAAAAGGAAGGGGAAGGAAATGGAAAAGGAACCAAAACAGCCCCAAAAACAAGGCAAAAAATGCATTCTGTTTTGAATTAACCGGGTACTCACCAGGTGTTAACCGGTCACATAGTTCAAAATAAGCGTAATTTTTCAAAATTAACACAGAGTAACCGGTTACTCACCAGGTGTTAACCGGTTACTCTGCACCAGAATGCAGAAAATTATGCAAAATTCAGCATGATTCATCTTCAAAACTTTTTACAAACACTTTGTGATCATGGAACTGAAATTGCACGAAAATTAAAGTAAAATCACTGCAAAAACCAGCAATTAAAAATAATTACAAGATCCAAAGGATTAAGTAACAAGAATCTCCAAAGATCTACATTATAGAAGATGAAGATGAAGCTTTAACAATGGTGGAAGATGAATTACCACTCCAAATCAGAAAATTCCTTTGAATTGCAGCAAGATCTACACTCCAAAACCTTGATCTACTGTGATTGATGAACAAAATAAGAAATGGTGAAGGTTTAGCTCAAAGTTAAGCAAGAATCAATGTGAATTCTTACTAACTTTCAAAAGAAGAAAGAAGAGCTTTGGTGAATTTGTGGTTTGGGGAGAAAAATTGCAAGGGATTTGTTGGCTATCAAAAGCTTGTAGAATGAATGAAATGAAGGCTCTATTTATAGAGTTTAGGCTTGGAAATTTGGTGGTTTGGAATTAGGCTTGGATGATCAAAATTAGGATTGGAATTCAAATTTGGAGGGAAATCACAAAAGAGTGGTGATTAGTTATGGTACATGGTGGGGAATGATCAAAGTGATGTAGGGGAATTAAAATGAGGTGATCTAGAATATTACAAATGTGATCAAGGGCTGAGATTGGTGCCAATTGATGAATTTGAATTTTCCACCATTTTTCAAATTTTCACGAGGGTAACCAGTTACTCACCAGGTGTTAACCGGTTACTTAGTGTAAATTTTGGAAAAAAAAAGTGTTTTTAGTACACTGCTGTAGTTCGGCTCGATTCTTTTGCTCGTTAAAGAAGGCATGGAAATAAACACATGAACCTTGGAGTCTCTTAAATAATAATCAATTAAAACTTGGAAACTCTTGATCAGGTAATTTTTGAATTAATCGCAGATCAACTTTGACTTTATTCAAATGAAATTCATTCAAGCTGCGGGGCTGTTGTTTTGGTATTTTTAACCTGTTCTTCCCCTGAAAATGTTAGTGAAAGAAAAAAAAATATTTTTTTGGATTTTAATTATTGGTTAGTAAGCATAAACAAATTAAACAAATCAAACGCACACAAACTTAAAGAACCCTGCAAGGCACAAACCTATCAAAGAGGGAACCAATATGTGATCTTGTTTGTGGTATGCAAAAATGCAAATGACATGTGGAATCTTAGGGGTAAAAATTAGGGTATTACAGCTGCCCCTATTTAAGTTTCTTCTACCCGGAGATACGAAGATGGGCATCTTTGTCTCGACGAGATAGAAGAGACTTAAATATAACAACAACCCAATTTTTGGCCCTAATAGACCATAAAATGATATGATCATGCAAATGATATGCAAACACAAGACCACTGTGGGGAGAATATGCCACAGGAGATAAACAAAAACCGGAGAGCAAAAGAAGAGAGAAAAGACTCCGCATGGGAAAACACATCCCAACAAAAGGAGGAGACAAACTGGGGATAAGTGTATGCGGAAATAATCCACGTCATAACAAGGATAAAACCCAACAGGGAAGACTTAGCACAGCAAGGCTCCACTGGGAAAAACAATACCTCAACAATGAACTGTCTCTAGCATACCGAAGAGACTTACCATTCGTCGGAGTAGAAAACCTCAACAACGAACTGTCTCGTCAAACCGAAGAAACTTACCATTATTGGAGTAGAAGAATCTCAACAACGAACTGTCCCGTCTGACCGAAGAGACTTACCATTCATTGGAGTAACAAAATCTCAACAACGAACTGTCCCATCTAACAAAGAGACTTACCATTCATTGCAGTAACAAAATCCTCAACAACTAACTGTCCCGTCAAACCGAAGAGACTTACCATTCATCAGAGTAACAAAATCCTCAACAACGAACTGTCCCGTCAAACTGAAGAGACTTACCATTCATCAGAGTAGAATAATCTCAACAACGAACTGTCCCATCAAACCGAAGAGACTTACCATTCATCGGAGTAACAAAATCCTCAACAACAAACTGTCCCGTCAAACCGAAGAGACTTACCATTCATCGGAGTAACAAAATCCTCAGCAACAAACTGACCCGTCAAAACGAAGAGACTTACCATTCATTGGAGTGACAAATCTCAACAACAAACTGTCCCGTCAAACCGTAGAGACTTACCATTCATCGGAGTAACAAAATCTCAACAACGAACTGTCCCGTCAAACCAAAGAGACTTACCATTCACCGGAGTAACAAAATCTCAACAACGAACTGTCCCGTCAAACCGAAGAGACTTACCATTCATCGGAGTAACAAAATCTCAACAACGAACTATCCCGTCAAACCGAAGAGACTTACCATTCATCGGTGTAACAAAATCTCAACAACGAACTGTCCCGTCAAACCGAAGAGACTTACCATTCATCGGAGTAACAAAATCCTCAACAACGAACTATCCCGTCAAACCGAAGAGACTTACCATTCATCGGAGTCACAAAAGGAATTAACTGCATCGCCTCAGGCTTTTCAAATAAAGGAATGCCACGAAACAATATTGAACCTTCCAAAAGGGGAATCATACGCAGATTTCAGCTGAAGGGCGCATAATCTTCAAAGGTGCAAAATAAATGCACTCTCAATCCAGGTTTCACAACCTAGAGATCCAAACAAATATTGCAGGGGACAAAAGCTCAATCCAGGAACAAGCTGGAGAGAAACGGTCAAACAAGACTCATCCCGAGGAGGAAATATCTCATCTGGGGACTAATTCCATCCATATAATAAACTGGAGAGGAAACTGAATCAAAATCTTCCACGAGAAATAAACTCAGTGGGGAATTAACAAAGATGGGCATTTTTCTGCTTACGGGTCGACACTCTAAATGGAGAGAGGACACGCATGCTCTACGGGGATAACAACACCAGAGAGCAAAGAAGTACCAACACAAATGCAAAATGCACCATGCAACAACAATATGCTATGCACAACAAATGAATGCGCATGCGATGCTTATGAGTATGAATATGCTGACAAAACAGACATAAAGAATAAACAGAGGGTGGAATAAACATCACAACACCACTGAATACTCGGCTAATCTCAACAAGATGGAGATATCATTAGCAACTCTTCTAGGCATTTAGCTGAAGAAAACCTGTAAGAGATAAACAAAAGGCATCAAAGGAAAATAAATCCTACTACAAGGCTCAAATCTTGCTGGAGAGAAGAAGATACTCCTTGGGGAGAAACCCAAATATCAATCTTCTAACATAGATGATCCACAAAGAGGATAACAGCATAAAATCCTGCTTTGAGGATGGTAGGAAATCTGTCGGGGAATTATAACAACCCAAATCTTTCTGACTTTCCCTGGGGATAATAAAAATTCACAAAAACTTCTATTTCAAAAGGATGAAGAGACCTGCTGCGGAAAAATAATGAATCCGCTGGGGATTGTAGACATATAAACATCTATGAAAAAATCCACTAGGAAAACAAGACAGGTCTGCTGGAGATACGAGAACACTCTCAGAGGATTAACCAATTCTGAGCAAAGCATCTTGGACTTGCTGGGAAAACAGTAAAAGGTCAAACTGTGGCGGATTTTAGATCAATACTCATCATAAATGAGAGAAAACCCAACAGGTGACTAAAAGAGATATCATCAGTGACTTCACTGGGGAATAGCCACAATAGTGATGCATAATCTTCACTAGGAGGATAAATTTCTAAAAAACAATCCGGAGAGAAGTACACCTTGGACCTGCCGGGGGAAATGAGAAATTAACATCACTGCTCTATGTTTGGAAATGATAATGAACTGCCTCCGTTGGAGAATCATCAAGGATAAATCCCTGGGTAGAACAGCCTGGAGGGAAAAACACCCACAAGACAAGATGAAACACGACAAGCGATCACCACGTTAATGCTTCTTAGAAGAAAATAACATCGCTCTCTGTTTGGAGACATCCAAAGCAACAATAACACGTCTAGAGAATAAAACTCTGAGTGAAGATTCCTCATATGATTTTGGCTGGGGACAGCAAAAAAATGAATCTCTGCGTGGGGACCACCATTAAGGAGATGTGGACCTTAAAACTACTCAACTATGTGACCATAACATAATCAGTTGGAGAAGATTCGGATCAAGACCTAGCTGGGGAAAAACCAAACAACATTGGACCTTATGAATTCAACACACCATAACAAACCTATCACCTTGTCAACAACTGATCACATTCATAGGAACAAGTTCTGCTAAGGAAATATCAACAAACTTTACTGGGGAAATATCGACAAACTCTATTAGGGAGCTGTCAATAAATTCTGCCAAAGAAGCGAGAACGAACCCTGCTGAAGAAAACATCGATCTTACCATCCTTGGAATAACCATTGATGTTCCTTTTCACATTCATAACTCAAAGGAAAATGTTTGTATAATTTTCAAAAATTTAAATCAATTATTCACATTTTGTTTCAAAAATCATCATCAGCAATAAATGAAATTTTGCAAACAAAAACAAAATAAGAATTGCAAACAAAGGGACAAAGGCCCAAGTTTTATTAATAGAATGGAAGTCTGCAAATGGCGTAGTTCCATGGATCATTACAAAGTTTGAAAGATGGTAAATACATGGAAAGGGTTACATTGAAATACAATGACCACTATTCTCCCGAACAACTTTGAATTCCCTTGTGTTCAAAACTTCAGCAGAGGATGATTGAAGTAGGATCCTTAATGGGCAATGTTGCTTTCAAATGATCAAGACTGGCCAGATGCAGTTACTTGTCATAATCCCTAACTTTTGCCTAGATTGCCCTCTCTGGTTTTCAGTCTAGCGGGATGATTATTTCTGTTTTTGTCTCTAATTTTTTCCTAGACCGCCCTTTCGGGTTTTCAGCCCACCGAGACGCTCATTTTTTGCCTAAGTCACCCTTTCGGGTTTTCAACTTAGCGAGCTGGTATTTTATTTTCTAGGCGAAGTATTTCTTGACTGCATCGGCATTCACAGGACGAGTGAACTCTTCACCATCCATAGTTGTAAGAAGTAATGCACCGCCAGAGAAGGCTCTCTTAACAACATATGGGCCTTCATAATTAGGAGTCCACTTGCCCCTAGAATCATTGGTAGAAGTCGAGATCCTTTTGAGCACGAGGTCGCCTTCTCTGAACACACGAGGTCAAACCTTCTTATCAAAAGCTTTCTTCATTCTCTGTTGATACAATTGGCCATGACACAAGGCCGTCATTCTTTTCTCTTCAATCAAATTCAACTAGTCATATCTGCTTTGGCACCATTTAGCCTCAGACAATTCAGCTTCCATCAAAACTCTCATAGAAGGGATTTCAACTTCTACTGGGAGCACTGCTTCCATACCGTAAACAAGAGAAAAAGGGGTTGCCCTTGTTGAAGTGCGGACGGATGTACGATACCCATGCAAAGTAAAAGGGAGCATCTCATGCCAATCTTTGTAAGTAACAACCATCTTCTGAACAATCTTCTTAATATTCTTATTAGCAGCTTCAACAACCCTATTCATCTTAGGTCTGTAAGGAGAAGAATTATGATGCTCAATTTTAAACTCGTCGCATAATTCCTTCATCATCTTGTTATTCAAATTCGACCCATTATCAGTGATAATCTTGCTCGGAACACCATACCGACAGATGAACCGACATTCGACCCTATTGATAAATCGGACCACTACTTGCTTGGTCACATTGGCATATGATGCCGCCTCAACCCACTTGGTAAAATAGTCAATAGCCACCAATATGAAATAGTGTCCATTAGACGCTTTAGGCTCAATCATTCTAATCATATCAGTGCCCCACATGGAGAAAGGCCATGGAGAGGAGATAACATTGAGAGGAGTTGGTGGTACATGAATTTTGTCAGCATAAACCTGACACTTATGGCACTTCTTCATGAATTTGCAACAGTCAGATTCCATTGTCAGCCAATAGTAACCTGCCCCCAACATCTTCTTAGCCATTGCATGCCTATTGGCATGGGTACCAAAAGATCCTTCATGAATTTCTTTCATCAACATGTCTGCTTTGTGTCTATCCACTCATCTGAGCAAGACCATGTCATAAGTGCCAGCCAATCGTTCAAAAAGAAACTGCCAGCCAATCGTTCAAAAAGAAACTGCCAGCCAATCTTCTCAAAGTCTTCTTATCTTTCTTGGATGCCCCCAGCGGGTACTCTTGATTTTGAAGAAAACATTTAATATCATAATGCCATGGTTTATCATCAATAACCTCTTCAACCGCAAATACATGAGCTGGCCTATCAAGCTGCATAACATCAATTTTGGGCACATTATTCCACCTATTCACCACAATCATGGAGGATATAGTTGCTAAGGCATCTGCCATTCGATTTGCTGCTCTGGGTACATGGTGAAACTCAACCTTATTGAAGAAAGTTAACAACCTTCTTGCATAATCTCGATAAGGAATCAGATCAGGTTGACGTGTCTCCCATTCTCCTTTAATCTGATTAATCACTAGGGCTGAATCTCCATATACATCAAGAATCTTGATTCTTAAATCAATAGCTTCTTCCAAGCCCATAATACACGCTTCATACTCAGCCACATTATTTGTACAAGTGAACATCAACCTTGCAGTGAAAGGAATGTGAGAACCATGAGGAGTAATCATTATTGCCCCAATACCATTGCCATATTTATTAACAGCTCTATCAAAAATCAAACCCCAACGGGATCCAAGCTCAGGCCCTTCATCAGGTAATGGTTCTTCACAATCTTTAACCTTTAGATACATCACGTCCTCATCAGGAAAATCAAAACTGATTGGTTGATAATCATTAGTGGGCTGGTGTGCCAAATGGTCAGCCAAAACACTTTCTTTTATCACTTTTTGAGTTCGGTACTCGATATCATATTCTGACAACAACATTTGCCAATGAGCAATCCTCCCAGTTAAAGCAGGCTTTTCAATGATATACTTGATTGGATCCATTTTGGATATCAACTAAGTTGTATGATTCAACATATACAGACGGAGGCGTTTGGAAGCCCAAGCTAAAGCACATCATGTCTTTTCAAGCATTGAGTACTGAGACTCACAATCGATGAACTTCTTACTCAAATAATAAATGGAAAATTCTTTTCGACCAGATTCATCTTGTTGACCCAGAACACAACCCATAGATTCTTCCAGCACGGTCAAATACATGATCAAAGGTCTTCCTTCCACAGGAGGAGACAAAATCGGAGGTTCAAGCAGATACTCTTTAATTCTTTCAAAAGCTTTATGACAGTCCTCTGTCCAGATACAACCCTGATCTTTGCAAAGCAGCTTGAAGATCGGTGCACATGTGGCAGTCATATTGGATATAAATCGGGAGATATAATTCAAACGTCCCAAGAATCCCCTTACTTGTTTCTCTGTTTTGGGTGCAGGCATTTCCTGAATGGCTTTAACTTTACCAGGATCAACTTCAATGCCTTTTTGGCTGACAATAAAGCCCAACAATTTTCCAAAACGGACACCAAAAGTGCATTTATTAGGATTCAAACGAAGCTTAAACTTTCTCAAACGTTGAAATAGCTTCAATAAGTACTCAATATGATCTTCTTCAGTCTTCGACTTACAAATCATATCATCCACATAGACCTCAATTTCTTTATGCATCATATCATGGAACAAAGTGGTCATTGCTCTCTGGTACGTTGCACCAGCATTTTTCAAACCGAATGGCATCACTCTATAACAGAATGTTCCCCAGGGTGTAATGAATGTTGTTTTTCCCATATCCTCGGGTGCCATCTTTATTTGATTATAACCGGAAAAGCCATCCATAAAAGAAAAAATACTAAATTTAGCAGTATTATCTACCAACATATCAATGTGTGGCAATGGAAAATCATCTTTTGGACTCGCTTTATTTAAATCTCTATAGTCAACGTACATTCCGTCTTTTCCGTCTTTCTTTGGAACAGGCACAATATTGGCCACCCATTGAAGATACTCAGAAGTCACAAGAAAACCAGCATCAATATGCTTTTGAACCTCCTCTTTGATCTTCACAGCCATGTCGGGATGAGTTCTTCTCAATTTCTGCTTCACCGGTGGACATTCAGGCTTCAATGGCAATCCATGCTCCACAATATCAGTATCAAGACCAGGCATGTCTTGATAAGACCAAGCAAACACGTCAACATATTCTCTAAGAAGCTCCACAATCCTCTTCTTAACATCTGACTGAAGCAGTGCCCCAATCTTGACTTCTTTTATATCATCATTTGAACCCAAATTAACCAATTCCAACAGCTCTTCATAAGGTTGAATGGCCTTTTCCTCGTGCTCAAACAACCGAGAAATTTCATCTGGAATCTCCTTAATATCCTCTTCTTCAGCTCCAAACACAGGGAACTCAAAGTTGGGAGGGGGCATAGGGTCGTTGTTTTCAATGGGTTTAACAATCAATCTGCACAATGATTTATGTTTGATTTTAGAATATGGACAAGAAGTGCAAGTATCATGCAGATAAAAGTGATTATCACATTATTATTATTTTTTTGGTTTTTTTATGTTACCATTTTTCAGAAATAAAGCAAAAAGGGAAAACATAATATGGATAAACAAAATAACATTTTATTGATGATGATAAAATTTGAAACAAAGCCCTCACAAATTCACTTTCACCTTGGGCAGAGTGAAAGGATTTTTGAAAGAAACAAAAACAAATTACTTTGAAATATGAACAACAATGGGAACATCAACAGCTATCTAATTCATGCAGACTTGTCCATGTGTCACGAAGTTGGGAAGCTCTTCCTCTTCATCATCTTCAATGATGGCAGCAGTAGAGTGATCTTAGTGGATGAATCCGGCGATGTGAAAGGTCTCATTAATACACTTCGAATCTCTTCTGACTGTACCAGGCGTAAAGCCTAAACCAGTTTTGCCGAGGTTATCAACCACATCAATGACTCGGCCCCAACCGTCAGACCGACCAGTTTCTTTCACGTGCAGAGCATCTTTCAAAGAAGACATGGGTAACTCATTCTTCTTAACAGCTTTATCATCCACAGAAAGAGCTTGGAACAGAGTTCCAACAGTTTTATCAGCATCAACATACGAAAAGGATGAAAGGTGGCTCATCAGCATCGCTTGCTCACCTCCAATAATTACCAGCTTATCATTCTTAATAAATTTCAACTTCTGATGGAGAGTCAAAGTCACTGCCCCAACTTCATGAATCCAGGGTCGGCCAAGCAGACAACTATAAGCAGGACGAATATCCATTACTTTAAAGGTAACCTGGAAGAAGCACGGTCCTATTTTGATTGGAAGATCAACTTCTCCAATCAAAGTCTTTTGAGATCCATCAAAAGCTTTAACAATAACTCCACTATACCTCATGGGAGGACCTTGGTAAGAAAGCCTTGATAAAGTTGATTTTGGCAACACATTCAAAGAAGAGCCAATATCAACCAACACATTAGAAAGCGCATCTTCTTGACAATTCATGGAGATATGTAAAGCCAAATTGTGATTTCTCCCCTCCTCGGGTAACTCTTCATCACAGAAACTCAAATTATTACATGCTGTGAGGTTGGCAATAATTCCATCAAACTGATTAACAGTCACATCATGCTTAACATACGATTGTTCCAATACCTTATGGAAAGATTTCCTATGAGCTTCAGAATTCATCAGTAAGGACAACACTGAAATCTTGGACGGGGTGTGCAAGAGTTGATCCACAACACTGTAATCACTCTTCTTGATCAATTTCAATACTTCATCCTCAAAAGCCTTCGAACCAGTGGACTGACCGGAAACATCAACATTACTCTCATCTTGATTTCGTTTGCCAGCTTTAAGATTCTCCACAATCTTTAGAGGCTCAGGAGCAAGGAAACGTCCACTTCGGGTCACTCTACTCACATCAGCGATGCTTACCGCATAAGACAATGAAGGAATGGGCACTTCCTTACCATCTTCTACCATGGTAGAATTGTACTTCTACGGAACAGCTTTGTCAGATTCATAGGGCACCGGGCTGAGCAAGCGAATAACCAAAGGCGTAACAGCGGTCTTCTGACTATCATAAGAGATAACAACTCTTTCAGGAATATTAAAGCGTGGCTCAATAGCATTCACCTCATTCTGATATTCGTCTCTTTTAGCAGTGACTTCAATCAAATTTTCATCCATCATCCTTTGAATATCCCTCTTCACTATCACATAACCACGAAGATTTACATAACAGATACAACAAGCTACATAGTCATGATCAATATCATGGTATTCACTCAAAAGTGCATGCATTTCCACAAGATATCTTCGGATCCAATGGATATCAAAAATTTTGAATGTACCAGGACAACCATAAACCATATTGACAGATGCCTTAACATGATTAGGCAGCGAATTCGATTGGACATTAGGGTTGGAATCTTCGAAAGACAAGATACCACTTCTAGCCAATCTTTGTACCTCCATCTTCAACGGATAACAGTTCTCAGTGTCATGCCCAGCTCCTCCCTGATGGAAAGCACAATGAGCTTTAGGCTTATACCACCATGGTGAATCTTTTGGAACAGCAGGTGGTGGACGGGTCTGAACAAGATTCTTCTTAATTAAACAAGGAAGCAATTTTGTGTAGGTCATCGGAATCATATCAAAATCCTTCTGAAAACGGCCCTGTTGATTGTTTGGTTGATTAGAATGTTGTTGTTGAGAAGGAGTTGCCTGAACAACAGGAGCTGAACTAATAACAGGAGTGACAGATGCAACATATTGTTGACACTGATTGATCCTATCATGAGGTCTTCTATACCTTTCTCGAGAAACGACATTGGTATCTCCTTCTTTCTTTTTGGCAAATCCTCCACTATATTTTTTGGAACTTCCAGTAGAATTGCCATCTTTCGACAAGAGTCCCTCACGGACACCCTCTTCCAATCTCATCCCCATATTAACCATCTCAGTGAAATCACTCGGGGCACTAGCAATCATACGCTCATAATAGAAAGGACTCGGAGTTTTCAGGAAAATCTTGGTCATCTCCTTCTCTTCCAAAGGAGGGTTGATCTGAGCAGCAATCTCGCACCACCTTTGCGCGTATTCTTTGAATGTCTCCTTATCTTTCTGAGCCATTTCCCGAAGCTGGTCACGATTAGGAGCCATATCCACATTATACTTATACTGTTTAACAAACGCCTCACCCAAATCTTCGAAAGTGCGAACTCGAGTACTGTCGAGTCCCATATACAATTTCAAAGCTGCTCCGGACAAATTATCTTGAAAGTAGTGAATGAGAAGCTGATCATTATCCTTCTGAGCCGACATCTTACGAGCATACATAGTCAAATGACTCATCGGACAAGAGTTACCCTTATACTTTTCAAAGTCAGGGACTTTGAACTTATGCGGGATCTTCACATTTGGAACCAATCACAACTCATGAGCATTCTTTCCAAATAGCTCTTTACCTCTCAGAGCTTTGATCTCTTTCTGCATTTCAGCAAACTGGTCTTGAATCTCTTCCATTCGCATAAGCACTGGCATTCTCACTTGGGGCAGTGTGGAAAATTTGTTCTTCACCAAAAGGAACGGTGTGAACCACAAGCGGTGGTACAGTCATCACAGGTTGAACGATAGGAACAACTGGAATTTCAGGAGGTGGTGGTGGTGGTTGATAACTTTCAGGAACAAAGTTATGAGGCATGCCCCAGGGGAAACTAGGAGGCATGGAGTACTGAGGAACACTAGCAGGCGCCACAGAGATGGGCGTAGAGACAATCTGAAAAATGACTGTCCTTTGCACAGGAGTTGAAAGCGGAGGAGGAGGTGGTGGTGGCTGATTCTGAGCAGCCACCAGAGCTTCCTTCATAGTAGTGAGTCTTTCCAAACCATCCTTCAGAGTTGATACTTCTTCACGAAGTTCATGGTTCTCTTGTTGCAATTGATCCATCTTTTTCTTCAGATTAGCTCGAGTATTATACTGGTGTGACAGCTTGGCTGAATGAAGACCAAAAGAAATAATAAGACACCTGGAACAGGCAAGAAACAATGCAAGAGATGATGCTTGATGTGCAAGATGCAAATGCAAAGTTTCAAGGAAATATAAGGCATATTGCAAACATTGTTATCTGAAATACCAAAATCTCATTCATTAATGATGGAAAAGATTACATCACAGAAGTACAAATTCAAGAATCCTAAAATAATAGAGAATAAAGAAAACTAGATCCCTAGAGAATCCTATGAGAAGAAGTCACAGCTCTATCTTCTAGCTTCTTGATGTGGGCCTGCATCTGAGTCTTCTCAATTAGCAACTTATCGACGATCAACTTCCAAGGAGATTCTGAACTCTTCGGAATATCGGAAACTGGCTGAATGCGAGAGGAAAATAAATCCTCTTGCGCCTTTCTCTTCTTGTTGGCAACTTCATCTTCATTCTACTTCTTGAAGTGCTCTTGAAGTCTTGCATTCTCTAACTCAACAATCTGATACTTGTTCTTCCATGCATCTCTCTCTTGTTGCATCTCGGCCAAAGCAATCTGAAGCTTCTCTGTGTCTTCCATAAAGTAGAGAATAAGCCTCTTATTAGTTAGAGATACAGGCTCCTGCTGCTTATAAGGCATCTTCAAAGTAATAGCTCTATTTTTAACCCACTGGAGGTAAGGTTCCGAAGAGACACAATTCGGATTTCCCAAACTTTCCTTTCCTTTTCTACGAATGTTGCACCAAGCTTCCATAATTTCTCTCTTGAGAGCAACCTGAGATTCTTCATCCTTGAAAAAGAGACCGGCCAAATGAATGTTCTTCGGTACCTCTCGCAAAGGATATCCCAACTGACGACGAGCCAACACCGGATTGTAGTTGATTCCTCCCTTTGTACCAAGAAGAGGCACGTTGGGAAAATCACCACAACTATCAATAATAATTGCTCCAGAAGGAACACGGCCACACCAATCAATATCAGAATGAGTGAGAGACATGATCTTCCACGACCAATATAAACCATCCTTGAGATTCCAGAAAGCTGCAGACTTCAGCAAGTGAGAAATAAACCACTTGTAAAGCAAAGGTGCACAACAGATAATCATCCCTTCACCATGGAAATTCTTGAGGTGAATAGAATGGTAAGCATCGGCAAGCAAAGTGGGAATTGGATTCCCAATTAAGAAGATCTGAATAGCGTTGATGTCGACAAAGTTCTCAACATTCAGGAAAAGGAACAATCCATAAATAAGCAAGGCAAGAATAGCCTCAAAAGCAACTGTGTTCTTCACACTAGCAAAGTGATGAGCTCTATCCATCAAGAACTTAGCAGGTAACCCAAGAATCTTTCCTTTGGTATCCATGCGAGCCTTAATCTCAGAAACCTTCAAGTAAGTAGCCTTCGCAATAACATGATTCTCGGGAGCGGGATCCAAACCAGAGAAAATCTGACCATAAACAGGCAAACCAAGCAGGAGAGAATACTCCTCTAGCGTAGGTACCAACTGATAATCAGGAAAGGTGAAACAATGCAGCAAAGGGTCATAGAACTGAACCAAAGCAGCAAGCAATCCTTCAGCCATATCAACCTTCAAGAGAGATAAAAGCCTTCCATATCTGGACTCAAACTTCTTGGTATCAACAACCAAAGATCCTAGCTCTCTCAAACCCTCTAACTTAGGACTCTTGAGAGTTTACTTCTTTGTACTTCTCCTTCCAAAACCCATAACAAAAGTACCTGCAATGTTTGCAATAACACCTTTTATATTCCTTGAAACCTTCCAAAAGAATGCTCATGAATGCATGAGTGCATGAATGCAGCAACCACAAACAAGATCACACAAAGCACACGGGTCAAGGTTCAAGTCACGAGCATGAAGCCGAGGGTAAGAACCAATCCCACAAAGGTGTGTACTAAGGTTTTGTCTTCATTGTACCTGCAGAAAACAGTGGTTCTAACAAAGTGCCCATGGTCCACAATCCACTATCAGACACACCAGCACACCGATTTGCTGGGAGGTTGGTAGTTATCCTCAAGAGAATCTAACTTGAGTGTAGCATCGTGTGACAGCTAAGTCAGATTTGCATCTTCATAGCTTCCGCGCTATGATCCTAAAAAGGCTAGGATGGGTTAATGGTTACTACGGTCCTCAGAGTTATAGGCTTCTATGGAAAAAGTAATGCCTTCTCGATCGCTCAATCGGCATTAGTAATTCCAAAGAGGCAACCACCGAGCGGATAGATTCTCAAGTTCTTCTTTCTCAGGATTCGACTCCTTCAAAGTTCCCTTGACTATACTATCCTCTTATCTCAAAGTGCACTCTGGTCCGGGTATAGGACCTATCTCACACACAGAGGAACTCCCAAACAGAACACACAAGTAACAAGCAAATCAAACTAAAAGCAGTAAATAAATCAAAGTAGGCTAAACTCCTCAAGGGAGACAATCCCCAGCAGAGTCGCCACTTTTCTATAGCGGGGAAATTTGTGAGTGTAAGCTATTGATTAACTTAACTAAAAAATAAGCAAGAGTCGCCACCGCACTTTTATTTTATCCAAAAAGGAAAAGGAAAAAAAGCGAACAAAACCTAAAGAGTTCTAAAACAACAAGAACAAACAGAGAATGGGTAAGGGGGTTGGTTATGTAAAGGGAAGGTTTTACGCACCCAATACATCTATAGTACTCTATAGAAGCCCTTTGATGTATTCATGCTTTTTGGTCTAAAAATGGTTTGCTTGTAAAGAGATTGAGGAGATGAGAAGAGAAATATTTTTTAAGATTTTTGTGTTTGGAGAGACTTATCGCCTCATGCCTACGTACCCACTGTCGTGGTCGACAAAAATTTCGAGTCGCCATCATATTTTTTGAGGAAAATAAATGATAAACCTAAGATCCTAATCCCAGGGGCAGAGATTCCTAAGGTTCGGGAGTCGGTTAAGTGAGGGGAAGGTGTTAGGCACCCCTCACTTCCATTGTACTCAATGGGATCCTCCTTAGATTTTAGGGTATGCTTGTTTGTTTGTCTAAATGATTTATTTTCAAAAGAATCCTAAGTTTTTTTATTATTGTACTCGCTAGGGTTTACAACCCTATGCCTACGTACCTTCAATTTTGAAGGATCAGAGTAACCGTAGTTCACCTCCCCTATTCCTACCCCCTAATCCTATTCCTAACCCTAATCCCAAATCTAATCCACTATTTATACTCTTGGATAAAGAGTTTTATCCCCAAATCTATTATTTATACTCCTAAATAAGGAGTTATATCCCTTAATCTATTATTTATACTCCTAGATATGGAGTTTTATCCCTTAATCTATATTTATACTCCTAGACAAGGAATTTTATCCCTTATCCATTATTTATACTCTCGGACGGAGAGTTCTATCCCTAATCCATTTATTTATACTCTCGGATATCAAGAGTTTTATCCCTAATCCATTTATTTATACTCTCGGATATCAAGAGTTTTATCCCTAAATCTATTATTTATACTCCTAGATAAGGAGTTCTATCCCTTAATCTATTATTTATACTCCTAGATAAGAAGTTCTATCCCTTAATCTATATTTATACTCCTAGACAAGGAGTTCTATCCCATATCCATTATTTATACTCTCGGACGGAGAGTTCTATCCCTTATCCATTGTTTATACTCTCGGATGGAGAGTTCTATCCCTAATCCATTTATTTATACTCTCGGATATCAAGAGTTTTATCCCTAATCCATTTATTTATACTCTCGGATATCAAGAGTTTTATCCCTAATCCATTTATTTATACTCTCGGATATCAAGAGTTCTATCCCTAATCCATTTATTTATACTCTCGGATATCAAGAGTTTTATCCCTAATCCATTTATTTATTTAGGCTCTCGGACCAAGAGCTTTATCCCTTGACTTTATATCCCAAAAAGAACTCCTTCTTTAATTTCATATTTACCAACAAACAAAATTCCATAAATAGACTAAACCCCAAAATACCATTTACTGCTATAAAAAATGAATCCCAAATTATTCCAAAGTGATTTCGAAATTTTCAATAATCCCAAAAACAATATTTTAATCCCCCAATTAATATCTAACCTAATTAAGTAATTAAATTAAGTTATTAATTTAATTATCCAAAACCCTAAAACCCTAATTCTAAACCCCAACGAATACTTAATTAAATAATTAAATTAAGTTATTAATTTAATTAATTAAAACCTAAAAATCCTATTTTATAAACCCTAATTAATATAATATTAAGTAATTAAATCAAGTTATTAATTTAATTATAAGAACCCAAAAATCCTATTTTTTTAAACCCTAATTAAAATTTTCCCTAATTAAATAATTAAATTAAGTCATTAATTTAATTATTAAAAAACCCTATTCCTTATTCCTTATAAACCCTATTTAGTTTTTAATCTAGTTAAATAATTAAATTAAGTTATTAATTTAATTATTAAAAAAATCCTAACACCCTATTTCTAAACCCTAATTAAAATCTAAATCCTAATTATGTAATTAAATTAAGTTATTAATTTAATTAATTAAAAAAAACCTAAAACCCTATTTCTAAACCCTAATTAAAATCTAAATCCTAATTACATAATTAAATTAAGTTATTAATTTAATTAATTAAAAAAACCCTAAAACCCTATTTCTAAACCCTAATTAAAAATTAACCTAATTAAATAATTAAATTAAATTATTAATTTAATTATTAAAAAAACCCTAACACTAACTTAAATCCTCAATTACCTTTTTTTTAATTTTGGAATTCTACCTAATAAATCAAATGTGTCTTTTGGATTTCTTATATTTTTATGACCCTAAGACCTATTTTTAATATTTTTAATTCATATTAATAATTAAAATTAATTAAAAAAAAAAGCATATAGGGGTTCGCCCCTTTTCTCTCATATTTCAAATTTTAAATATAAGAAGTAAAATAATAAAAAATTAAAAAATAAAAACAAAAAACCCAATTAGCAAATGAAAACTAATTACCTGCTGAAGAAGAAGCACCGCCTCTTTATTGGTCTTTAGTCACTGATGAAAATTAAAGTTAATAACAATGGTCCACTCATATGTTGACATGTGGCGGGCCTTAAAAAATAATCAAAAAATGGAAAACAATATTAGCAATTTAGCATGTCAGTAGAGAAACAAATTAAAATATTATCTCACTTGCTTTTTTATTGAGAGTCTTTCTCCTCTTTCTCAGTGAACATAACCAAACATGAAAAGCTTATACTCCCATAAAAACCAATTCGATTCAGAAAATCAAAACAATGAAGGAAAACAATATAGTAAGAGAAGTACCGTCGGATTTGAACGGTAATGGAACAAAACGAGGTGGTGGCGTCGGCGCTCGTTTCAGACAGTGGGGCGCGGAATGGTTGCAATTTTTGAGTTGATTTTTCGGCGGAACCTCCGTTAATTTTGATTTTGCTTTGTCATTGTTTTTGTGTTGTGTTGCTGATTTTATTTTTCTTTGAGTTTGTTGAGGTGTTATTTGAAATTGATGATGTTAATGGCTGTACAATGTTTTGATTTTAAAATAGAGTATTGTTTGTAGTGTTTATGGTTTTGATGAAAGATGATTTGAGTTTAGGAGATTTACCGATTATCGGTTTGACAGTAAATGTGTGGTTCAAGGATGTAATGAAATTGGTGATTAATGAGTAAAGTTGGAAGAATAATTCTTAGAGGTTTATGTATTTGTCAAAGCGAATTTTGATAATGAAAAAGTATTGTTTTTTTATGGAGAGTTTTGTATAAAAATTAGTTGTAATGGACTTGTGTGATATGTACAGTGTGTAATGGTTAAAAGTAATTGTTAGTGCAAAATTTGTACATGAGTGAGGAGTGTGGGAATTCTCCCCCCTAAATTATAAGAAATAGACTCTATTAATATAATAAATTAGGTTAAACAAAAAAGGAAATAACAAATTAAATCAAAATAATCAAAAGTCCAAAAAATGAATTTTAATTGATTTTGCAATTATATTTAACTAATCATATTGATTCCTTCTAAAATTAAAAATATTATCCTAAGAACCAAATCTTTCTTTTCAATATTTCTTATTTTATGATTTTTTTTTATATTTTTGTATTAAAAAGTACGAAAAAGTGAAAAATAATATTTTTAAAAAAATGCCTAAAAAATAGATATGAAAATTAAATTTAAAAGATAAAAAAATGATATTTTTGTGATTTTTAAAAATAAGTAGAAAAGTTAGAAACAAACACAAAAAGTGAGGAAGGTGGGATTCAAACTCATGCCCTTATGCTTGTATGTCCTTATCTTTAAGTCCCTACCAAATGGGCTATTGTATTTAGTTGAAATGAAATGCCTCCAATGAATTATTTAACTTTACTGATTAATCCTAATTAATTTCTAACTAATAATAATAGCTACTAAAAACTTCTAAATATTCTTCTAATAAGTTAGTCCTAAATTTTCCTAAAATGATAATATAATATCCTAACTAGTTAATTAAATGAAAATATGTATTAAAATGAAATTAAAATTATACCTTGAAAAGTTAAAAAAATTGCAACTAAACTATGATGAGATCAAAACTCCTAAAGAGTCAAAATGGTCCCTCTTTGACTTTTTAGGTCATTCTATTTGACCAAATGACTCATATGGCTTCTGGGGTGTATTAGTGATCTAAACCCTAAGTTAGTTAAAAATGGAAAAGAAGAGTGGTCAAAATTTGGGTTACGACACCCACGATGTGCAATGTAGGATCAAAACCTCGTAGTTCGTGGTACAAAGAGAAAAAATTGTTTGTTTTGGTTGATTTTTAAGTGTAAATACAAGTCGTCATTTCTAAGCGAATAATTCCGCTTAAAGAAATGAATCATGTCTAAACCCACGAAAAAGAGTTAGAAGAAAAAAAAGGTGCATAAAAGCACAAAAGATTTGAGTGAGTTTCATATTTTTTATGTTTTCATGAAATGGTCAGAATATGATTAAGATAGATTGATATTTATTAAAGAAGAGAAAGTTTTAAAAGTCACTTGACAAAAGTCAAGGTTTTATTATGAAAGCGGTTTTAAGTTGAAAACAAGAAGGTTTTGAAAAAGGGAGAGGATTTTGAAAATTTAAGAATGGGGAGGAGAAGTGACTATCCTAATGCATAAAATAAAAGCTAGGGAAAAGAAGGATCTAACCAAAATGGAGCCACTTCAAAGCAATATTAAAAGAATTCCATCCTTAAGCAAATTGGCCAATAAAGGCAAGTCTTCAATCAATACTCCAAGCAAAGGGATAAGAAGTCTTAATTCTAGGTCCATAAGTCCAATATTACTTCAAAAGAGGTCCTTAAAGAGATCACTCCAAAGCATAGGATAGTAACCAATAGTCCAAGATGAGGAGAATTAAGTTTTTTTATGGTTTAAGCCTTTATTAATGTTTTTGAGTCCAAATGGACAAAGAAGAAAAAAAAACATAAGCATAAACATGTGTCCAACGGACAAAGGAAAAATCACGGAAGCATAAACATATGTCCACCGGACAAAGGGAAAATTGCGGAAGCATAAACATGATATGAAATGATAAAAATGAAGCATAAAAGTAAAAGAGATAAGGAGCGAGAAGGAATTGTAAATGATTAGTACAATAGTAATGATAGAAAGTTACTGTTAGTGATTAATAATGATTGAATACTTGCACTTAGGTCAAGGTTGATGAAACTCATTAGAGGATTGATAAGACCAAAGCCTCCTAACAACAAGTTTCATGAGTTTTGAACCATAAGACAAATAATCAACCATTCTTGATAGTTTTCTGATACGGGACAAATATTGCGCTATGTTAAGCAATTGCCTAGTAATTTACAGAGTAATTACCCTACAATGAGGCCGGTTAATAGCTCTTTGTGCTAATGTATGCTAGATGAACGATATATAGATCGTCATCCGAAAGCAATACCGCACGAAAAGAAAAATTGTAGCGATCTAGTCTTGATCGAAATTCAACAACGGAATTCCAAGATCTTTAAGACTTTCATCAATCAAAAGAGAAAAGAAATAGATAAAGAGAAAGCCAAATTAAACCACAAAATTATGTGATCTAAGGCTAAGAACAAAAGGAAGGGGAAGGAAATGGAAAAGGAACCAAAATAGCCCCAAAAACAAGGCAAAAAAGGCATTCTGTTTTGAAGTAACCGGTTACTCACCGGTGTTAACCGGTTACTTTGTTCAAAATAAGCGCAATTTTTCAAAATTAACACAGAGTAACCGGTTACTCACCAAGTGTTAACCGGTTACTCTGCACCAGAATGCAGAAAATTGTGCAAAATTCAGCATGATTCATCTTCAAAACTTTTTACAAACACTTTGTGATCATGGAACTGAAATTGCACGAAAATTAAAGTAAAATCACAGCAAAAACCAGTAATTAAACACAATTACAAGATCCAAAGGATCAAGTAACAAGAATCTCCAAAGATCTACATTATGGAAGATGAAGATGAAGCTTTAATAATGGTGGAAGATGAATTACCACTCCAAATCAGAAAATTCCTTTGAATTGCAGCAAGATCTACACTCCAAAACCTTGATCTACTGTGATTGATGAACAAAATAAGAAATGGTGAAGGTTTAGCTCAAAGTTAAGCAAGAATCAATGTGAATTCTTACTAACTTTCAAAAGAAGAAAGAAGAGCTTTGGTGAATTTGTGGTTTGGGGAGAGAAATTGCAAGGGATTTGTTGGCTATCAAAAGCTTGTAGAATGAATGAAATGAAGGCTCTGTTTATAGAGTTTAGGCTTGGAAATTTGGTGGTTTGGAATTAGGCTTGGATGATCAAAATTAGGATTGGAATTCAAATTTGGAGGGAGATCATAAATGAGTGGTGATTAGTGATGGTACATGGTGGGGAATGATCAAAGTGATGTAGGGCAATTAAAATGAGGTGATCTAGAATATTCCAAATGTGATCAAGGGCTGAGCTTGGTGCCAATTGCTGAATTTGAATTTGCCACCATTTTTCAAATTTTCACGAGGGTAACAGGTTACTCACCAGGTGTTAACCGGTTACTTAGTGTAAATTTTGAAAAAAAATGCCTTTTTAGTACACTGCTGTGGTTTGACTCGATTCTTTTGCTCGTCAAAGAAGGCATGGAAATAAACACATGAACCTTGGAGTCTCTTGAATAATAATCAATTAAAACCTGGAAACTCTTGATCAAGTAATTTTTGAATTAATCGCGTATCAACTTTGACTTTATTCAGATGAAATTCATTCGAGCTGCGGGGCTGTTGTTTTGGTATTTTTAACCTGTTCTTCCCCTGAAAATGTTAGTGAAAGAAAACAAAATATTTTTTTGGATTTTAATTATTGGTTAGTAAGCATAAACAAATTAAACAAATCAAACGCACACAAACTTAAAAAACCCTGCAAGGCACAAACCTATCAAAGAGGGAACCAATATGTGATCTTGTTTGTGGTATGCAAAAATGCAAATGACATGTGGGATCTTAGGGGTAAAAATTAGGGTATTACACTTTTTTCCATATTGTTTAAGCCCAAGAGAAGGCAAGATTGTATCTGGAAATCCTCTGGGGATCTAGTTTTCACTGCATTTAAGAGTGACCAACTGACTTTACCTAGTTCTAGACCTAGTTGTTGGGGAAAACTCTAAATAGATATACTAGTATATATACAGTTGATATATGACAAGTATTTAAAAGGGTATGAAAGAAGGACTTATAGGTGAGCAGCTTCCCACAATACAGTTATATATATATATAAAAGCATGTAAAGTAAAGTTAGTAAAAACTTACAGGTGAGCAAGCTTCCATGTTGTTCAAACAAATATATACATGTATATGTGCAAGTAAGTAAAGAAAAGCTAATAAAAACTTACAGGCGAGCAAGCTTCCATAGCTGTATTGTTAGGTTTTTTAAGAAATTAAAGAAAGTTTTGATAACAACTGTATATTTGAACCTAAATCAAAGGGAAGTTGTTTTTGAAAAGATTATTGGGGCTTATACTCAAGGAGAGGCCTAGATGAGAAACAGTAATCTAACCGTTGTTTGTAAACTATAATGGGCCTTATACAACGACGGAGGCCCAAAGGGGTTTTCTGTACAAAGGGATGTGTCTTACAACTCAAGGAGAGGCCCATAAGTTTGAAAAAGAAAATAAATGGGACTTACAACACAAGGGTAGGCCCAATTGATTTTGGTTGAAAAGGCGATCGCGCCGAGATTTTCTAAAACACAATGGGACTTATACAATGTCTGAGGCCCAAAAATTATTTATGTACAAAGGGGGTTGGGTCTTACACTATATTAGAGGCCCAAAAGTTTATTTTTGTACAAGTGATAGGGCTTACAACTCAAGGAGAGGCCCATGGAAAAATAGTGATCGCACCGTTGTTTTGAAAATTGTAACGAGACTTATACAACGACTGAGGCTCAAAATATTTTACTTACAAAGGGATGAGACTTACACTCTATCAAGAGGCCCAAAAGTTTTGAAATGCTTGATAATGATCAAAAGTCAAAGAAACCCTAATTTCATATTCTTTTAAAAGTAATTCTTTAAAGAAAATTAATAAAATGATAAAAAATACCAAATAAGTTTAAATAAACTACTTGTGATTTTTGGTTAAGGTTTGAAAAATGATGTTTTAATCACAAGATGGTTTAGAACTCATTTGGTTTTGATTTTCAAGATAAAATTTCACTTTTAAAATGTTTAAAAACAATAAAAATGAATTTATTCACAAAAATACCAACTATATTAAATAAAGAATATAAATCTAATTTTTTTGTAGAATAAAATACTTTGATATTTTTGTGATTTTTCAGAAAAAGAACCAATAAAAAATGATTAAACTTGAGAGAGAAATTAATTTTTCAAATCATTAACAAAAATAATATGAAAAATAGAAAAAAGGAACAAGTGATAAAAAAGAGGTCTAGGGCGAGGGGGATTCGAACCCCAGACCTCTCGCTCGCTCAATACACACAAACCAGTTGATCAACCACTGGGGTGCAATGCCAATTCATTTATAATATGGCAAGGGAAAAATATATAGCAAACTTGGTTGAATTTCTGAAGAATGGCGCCATGGCCATCTTCATCCTCAAGCTCAAATACGTGAAGCCTCCTATCTCACTCATCTCTCGACCATTTCACATGATCCAAATATAAAAATCGTGCATTTTCAGATGAGGAACACAATGTCAATACTCAATTTTATTAAAATTAAGTGAATCAAAACATAATATGATTAAACCTGAAGAACCCTAAAATTGGCATGAACTCAATGAAATCCTATACACGAACTGTAAACAACAATTGATTGAGGGTAAATGATCTACAAACATCCAGAAACACAATGGTAACAAGAAAACATGTTTATGATGCATGATTCATTGAGTTTGAGAGTTTAAGGTTTACCTCTGCAAATGAGAATCAAATTCTAATTTGGAGGTCTTACAATTATGTTCCAATGATTTGGACAGCTTCCTTGTACCTCAAGGGATGTGTTTGAATGCTTAGCTTGATTGGAAAACCTCTGGATTAGCCAACTGGATCCAACCTGCATCTGCTTTGTAACTTTGAGCAATTGAGGAGTGATTTGATGATTCTGATGTTACAGATTGAATGTAATGGTTTAAATCACTCCTATATGTTGTATATGAGGTGTGTGAACCATTGGTTTGAGTTGCATTGGCCTCAAACTCAAAACCTGATAGTACTTTCTCAAGAACAATGAAATTTGATGTTTAAGAAGGAAATTAGAGAAAGCAATGTTGTAAGCTGCTTTGGAGTAGTTTTAATGATCAGTTAGGACCTATATTTATAGTGGATCAACTCTTGTCTTGGAGGAATAGTGAATGGCTGCAAGATCAGATCACACTCAATGGCTTTGGCTTGGTGGCATTTCTTCTCATGCAAAGCAAACTAGCTTCTCCCAAGAGCATGGCTATGTATTGACCAAATCCACATTCTTCAGATGTTTTAATTGTTTGTTAAGTGAGCATCTTGACTGAGGAGAGTAGCTTTGTTGAAAGTGCCCTATTGCACATAAATGCCTTTGAATTCAAGGCATATATGCCAAAAACTCATCAATTCTCAAGGATAAGCTCTTGGTATTTCAGTCCAAGTTTGTTGTTTGGATCAGATGCATTATGATCAGATTGAATGCATCTGGCATATTGATCATTGCTTTTTGACTCAAAATCGTGTATGGCAAGAAATCTCACAAACTGATTTTTCATGACAGCCTTCCCATGGTGTCTTGCAGCAGCCATAACTCTTGGATCAAGTTGAGTTGTTTCATGCCAATGAGTTCCTTGGAATGTAGGAAATATACACAACAACTTTGATGTTTACATCTTGAATTCATTCAGCCTAAAACTATGTGAAACAACCCTCCAAGTTTTGGTGTTTCACTTGTTTTTCTAACTTAGACAGAATTTTGTCAAAGTGTTGGAAAAGTCGTAAATTCCAAGTTTTTGTCATTTTGATCCAACCATAACTCAGAATCCATGAAGAATTGGAAACTCTTGTAGTTGACACTTTTGAAGTATGTAATGAGGGCTTCCATATAAGCTTTGAATGGGAGAGAAAGGCCTTAGGGTTTGGGAGATATGGCCCTACAAAGTTGGTACCCTAGCCACTTTGTTCCATAACTTAGAAAAATTCTAAGTTTTTTTATGGTTACCCCTTTAGCAAGTTAACTCACTTTCTTTGATTTTTCTTGATGAATGATGATTCAAATCACATATTAACATTGTTTTAGGGTTAAGGAGCCTTGTTTGACCAAAAATTCAAAAAGTCAAACTTGGACTTTTGTACAATTGACTTTTTCATCAGATGAAATTTTGACTTTGTGATCCTTTTGTGAAATCAACCCTTGGGCTTAATTAAACTTCATGGATGGCCTCCAAGGGTATTTAGGAATGTCTTGGACCCTTCCTCAAGGTTTGAGATCATTGGTAGGCCAACTGTCAAGGATAGGGTTGTCTTTTTCCATCAGAAACCCTAATTTGTGATCATATGGTTTTGAGTTCTTGTGCCTTATGACTTGAGCTCTTTGAGTCAATCAAACCTTGTAAACATGTCAATATGATGTATTTGAGGTCTTTTAAGTTCATTTTGAAGCTTCAAGCCATGCCTCACTTCACAAGTTAACTCAAGGGTTAAATAAGGTCAAAACCCTAAATTCCTTATTTTTTTATAGATGGACCTTCAAGGTGATTTTGCCATTGTGGATGGGATCTTGAGATCCTTTTGAGCTTATTGGACCATACATTGAGGCATTGGCTCATGCCCAGATAGAAATTTTCACCTGGGGACCCTGGTCGACCAAACCCTAATTTGGTGACACAGGCGATCTTGAGGCTTGATCCACTTGGAATGTTGCAACTTTATGCTTGATTCTTGATGTGGGAGTCCTCTTAATCCTTTATAGGTGTTTGAGAGGTTAGACAGGTTGAAGATCATGTCATTTCTTGATTGATCCTTTGTCTAAGTGCTCTGAAAGGACTCAAAACCCTACTTCTTGATTGTAGTGAATGCTCCATCATATTTGAAGAGACTGATGAGACATGAAAGTACATCCATACTGTGATGATGATTTGCACAACGATGGAAAATCTTGGTGGTCAAAATTTGGGGTATGACAGATTGCTCTGATTTCCCTGTTTTCTTTAAACGGGAATACGTAGGCATAAGATTGCGAAATCTTAGCGAGCACACCAATAAAAAACTTTAGGTCCAGTACCTTCGCACACCAATCAAAAACTCTAGGTCCAGTACCTTCACACATTTATCAAAAACATCGGCAAGCCCGACATCAACAAAAACTCTCTCTCTCAAACGCTCCCAAAGGAAAAACTTTCCCAACCCATAACAGACAAACACCAGTAAGTAGAAATAGTAAGAAAAATTGCTAACAACCTGTGGATAACCACATATAGGATGGGTAATTGACAACTCCCCATTGTATAACCTGACCCCGGACTCCCCGAATCTCTTAGCGTTTATTCAGTTAAACATTTGCGTGCAAGGTTAGTTTTAGATAGCTTCCTTTTCCTTTCCAGCTTCATAGGATAAATAAGAAATCAGAAAGTAGCACCCCACTCCTACCATTGCGGCGAGGAGAAACCAACAGCAATAAGGGGGTCGCGTCACCGACAAAAATTGCATGCTACAGGAAAATGGCGACTCTGCTGGGGAGTCATTTTATCTGTCTAGGACTAGGATTAGAATTCCTACTAGGTCTAGGTTGTTAGAAATTTTCTACATATTATTATATATATACTGCTTTTCCTACTTGATATCCGTGTTTATTTTTCTGTCAATGGGAATGCGAGTGATGTCGCATTTGGAAAGTTTGAGAGAAACCTAAGATAAGGGGTGGCAAAGACGGGGGGTCTTATAGGGAGTGAATCCCGAATAAGAGAACCAGTTAGACCACCAAATCAGGCGAGGGCCCATAGGATTCATCCTGGTGATCATAATCATTGTTGAAAGCAGAGTTTTCCTAATGCGGCGCCAGTGAACCTGAGGATTTAGTAGGCATTAACCTTATGACCACTTGGTAGTTCGGTGATTATCAGAAATAGTTAATACGCGATACTACACTCAAATGAGATTACCCTAGGATGCTACAGCTCGCTCGGGTGAACTAGCTCGCTGTTGTTATCTCTACAGGTACAAAAATTGACCAGAATACAACCTTTGGGGATGGGTAGAGCCACGACTCCATGCTCGTGACGTTGAACCTTTAAATCCATGTTTTTTCAATGTTTTTGTGTGCTGCATTCATGCATTCATTTAAAAAACTCTTAAACAAAGAAAAAATCTTCTTTTCTCCTCTCTCTATTTTCAAATTAAACTGAAACAATGATTGCAAATATCATAGAGAAAGATTGCGTTATGGATTTCGGTAGAAGAAAGACACACAAGTACACCTTCAAGGCTTAAAAACTAAAGGATTTAAGGGGGTTGGCAAGGATGATCACCAACCCTGATGCTTTCAGAGCTAAGTACGAAGGGCTATTATCTCTGTTAAGGGTCCATGTAGTTGAAGGAATCCTTTCTACACTGATCCAGTTCTACGATCCGGTTTATCACTGCTTCACATTCCTGGATTACCAACTGGCACCAACATTAGAAGAATACTCTCATCTAACTGATCTACCTATCACTGATCAAGCTCCTTTTTCTGGACTGGAAGAAATTCCAAAGGATCGGGTCATTGCAAGAGCCATTTGTTTGGACGAGTCAAAAGTCGGGACTCACATGACCACTAAATGAGGAATCTAAGGTTTACCAGCAATGTTTTTGGTAGAGAAAACCCTGTACTTCACCAATATAGGAAACGTTACTGCTTTCGAGGATATCTTTGTCCTACTCACATATGGGTTGTTCCTTTTTCCCAACATAGACAACTTCGTTGATACCAACGCTATTAAGATATTTCTGATTGGAAACCCCGTACCAACTCTGCTTGCATATGATTATCATTATATACACTTAAGGAATTTGTACAGCGGAGGAATGATCACATGTTGTGTACCCTTGCTTTACAAATGGTTCATTTCCCATTTACCCAAGTCTGGTGCTTTTTGGGATCATAAGAGTACTCTACGTTGGTCACAAAGGATCATGTCTCTTACCAACTCTGATATAGATTGGTATGATAGGATTTATTAGGAGATAAAGATCATCGACAGTTGTGGAAATTTCCCTAATGTACCCCTCATAGGAACTAAAGGAGGAATCAACTATCATCCAATTTTAGTTCGCCATCAACTCGGATACCCAATGAGGCATATCCCGCATAATGCTCATCTGGAAGGTCTTTTCTTCAAGGAAGAGGAAAATGACAGGGCACTAAAGAAAGAAATAGTGCATGCCTGGCAACATGTTCACAAGAAAGAAAGAGAGTCTCTAGGAAGACCAAACTGTACCTCTGTGGTACCTTATCTCCACTGGGTGCAAACTAGAGCTCTCAAGCTGAGGATGCCTTACCCTCGTCAAGAAGTTTTTCCGTTAAAGGAATTTGTCCTTTATTTCATGTCTGACATGGAAAAACTCCAAGTAGCTCTTAACAAAGTTCAACTGGAGAAAAACTCTTGAAAAAACAAGTACCGTACCCTCAATGTGGAGTGTACCAAAATTCAGGAACTGTTAAAACATGTTGTAGAAAGTCAAGAAGACCGAAGAAATCTGCTCGCTCCTTTCACTTAGCAAAGGACTGACAACCTGACAACGGCCGAAGAGTCCCGGTCAAAGAAAAGGAAAATACAAGAACCAGTATCTGAGTTCTCTTCAGAGAGGACTCAGGATCCATAAACTTAGACATTTCCTTTTACAACACTTTGTATAATACTATATTTTCCCTTTCTACAATCTTTCAAATTCAATAAAACAGGGCCTCCACCCTTTACTGTATGATATTTGCAATCTAATTGTCGAAGTTTCTTTTTGAAAACAATAAATATATATAACTCTGTATATCATTCATCATTATCACATAATGCATTCTTCTTATCTTCGAATCTCACGTATGTGTCATGATTCTAGAGTCAAACTGTCTCATTCTTACAATAATCGGGCCAATCGACAAAAGAAATTGGACGATCTCAAGGAAGAGAATAGAGAGCTGAGAGAAGAAGTCGACGCTCTAAAGGAAAGTTTGGAAAAACTTTACAATGCATGCAATGCCTGGCAACAGCTCAGAGGCAACAACAAAGGACTGTGATTTTAGAGATCACATCTACGCCCATAGTGGAGACATATGATCCTCACTACAACATGCCTAAAGACCGCCCCTGGGGCATGCCTATCAACTTCATCCCTGAGGGATACATCCCGCCGGTCACTGAAGACCCAAAAACTGTAGCAGGAACCGCTGGGCCTGAAGGTTACAAACTTCGGGAAAGCGAAGATGCAAGAGTGATGACAACAACTCCTGAAGGTTACAAACTTCGGGGCATGGAAGCACCAAGAGTCACTGCCGTAATGACTATACCACAACCGGTGGTACACACTGTCTCGGAAGGACAGATTCCACAAGCAATTTTTGGTGGAAACGAGGATGTGTATGAAAGGATGAATGAGTTCTAAGAGCAATTACTGGAGATGCAGAAGGAATTGCATGCCATTCGCTGCCAGGATTTATTCGGAAAGGATGCCGCAGACCTTTGTCTGGTCCCTAATGTGAAAATCCCGCACAAATTCAAGGTGCTTGACTTTGAAAAATACAAGGTCAACTCTTTCCCTCAAAGTCATTTGGTGATGTACGCTCGAAAGATGTCAACTCAGACAGAGAATCAACAACTACTGATCCATTACTTCCAAGACAGTTTAACCGGTGTCGCACTCAAATGGTACATGGGTTTAAACCGCACCAAGATCGTTACTTTCAGAGATCTTGGAGCAGCTTTCGTTCAGCGGTACAAGTATAACCTGGACATGGCACCAGACCGAGATCAACTCAGAGAAATGTCGCAGAAGGACAAAGAAACTTTTAAGGAATATGCTCAGAGATGGCGTGAAATTGCCGCCCAGATCTGTCATACTCTTGTGGAAAAAGAGATGACAAAGATCTTTTTGAAAACCTTAAGCTCATTCTATTACGACCGAATGGTCGCCAGTGCGCCCAACGACTTCACTGAGATGGTGAACATGGGAGTACGCCTTGAAGAAGCAGTCCGAGAAGGACGTCTGGTCAAAGATGCAGGGTCATCGAGCAGTACCAAAAGATACGGTAGTGCTTTCCCAAAGAAAAAGAGCAAGATATTGATAATATCTCTCTCGAAAAGCAAAGGCGAAGGTATCAACCAGTAGCAGCAGTAACTCCTGCTATCAACCCAGCGCCGGTTCCAACATATCAACCTCAGGTTGCTCAGAGCCAACCAAATCAACAACGGTATCAGTAAAGGACTCAACAGCCTCTTCAGCAGGCCCGTCCTCAGTACAACAACAACAATCATGTGACGCGACCACTAGGGTTCGACCCTATACCGATGTATGCAGAACTGTTTCTACTACTACTGGTCAAGGGGCATGTCCAAACCAGGTCTCCTCTTACAGTCCTGAAAAATCCAGCTTTTTGGTTCAAAGCGGATCAAACTTACCCTTATCATCAAGGAGGAGTAGGGCACAACATTGAAAACTGTCTCAGCTTCAAATATGATGTGTAGAAGCTTGTCAGGAATGGGGTCCTATCTTTCAAAGATACTAATCCAAATATTCAGACGAACTCGTTGCCTCAACATGAGAAGACTGCAGTAAATTTGATAGAGGAGGAATTTAGCCGCAGTTATCAAATTCGCGATGTACTCCTATTAGGAACCAATCTGGTCAGGATGCATTGCAGACAGAGCAGGTACGGTCATGTACCGCCTTCCAATTATCACCAGTGTGATATTTGCTCAATAAACAATTAGGGATGCTCTTTTGTATAAGAGGCCCTCCAGCGTCAGATGGATCTCGGATGGATTCAGGACTATCAGGAGAGAAATAACCATCAAGTCAATATGATTCAGATCTTTGATATTCGCTTGATGAATATCAGTCTGGTAGAATTACACGCTAAGCAAGTCAGTCTCGGTTTTCTGGCTTCACATGATTATCAAGGTTGTAAAGTGTGTCGAAAAGACGACCAAGGTGTGAAGGCAAGCTTCTCAATGATTTTGATGAAGACAACATTATTCAAGATGCCATGCATATACAAAAAGAAATTTGGATCAAACAAGTCAATCTACTTAAAGAATTTCAAATATTTCAAGACTTAGTGTTCAAGAAATTCTAATTTCATGGAGGTATAATGACAATTCTAATCAAATACTAAAGTCTTAGATGCTCAATCAAACAAACCTCATTGCATACTTGTTTCATGATCATGACTTGTTTAGAATAATCATTTTTCACTTTTTCAATAATGCAAATCAATTTGCATGAAGTGTTCAATCGATTTGCACTTGTTGTTTGCTGAATTTTTCACACTTTTTCACTATGCAATCGATTTGCACTTTGGTTCAGTCGATTGCATGCTGTTCATTTTTGAAATTTTGTTACGTTATGCATAGTGCAATCGATTTGCACATAGGTGCAATCGATTTGCACCTAGACAGAATTGAAAAATCATATTTTTTCATAACACCTCTTCATGCCTCTCTTCATGGAACCTTATCATTTTGCAATGGCATTTGTTCATGAATTTTTTACAGTTTTTACCATGTTTCCTAAGGGTGTTATGTGCATATAAATACATGATATTTCAAATCTTTTTTTCACCTCTTTCAATCAAACTTTTAGATTCTCACATATTCACACTTCAAGTTTATTAAGCTTTTACTCAAGAACTTTTCTTTACACTTTCATATCATCTAACCAGAAAGTCCTTGAGCAATCTAAACACTTTATTGTTTGTGAATAATTGTTGTTGAAAGAGAAGATCAATCTTATGATTGATATATTGAAGATTCAAATTTTCATCTACTCACTCAAAAATTCAGAACTATTGTAAAATCCTAAAGTTCCAACAATTGTTTGGTTTTAGGTGTTGACTATAAGGGAATGACTGTTTCTCTTATAGGGTGTGTTAGAATCCTTTTTATCTGGATTGTGGATACAAGAGGTCCATTGTAAGATTTGTTCTTGGTTGGAGTTTAAACTTGTAAAATCCAAGAGGGTGTTCTTGGTGGTTGATAGTTAGTGACTTGTATAGAAAGACTAGGAAGAGTCTTGTCTTGTCCAAAACTATAGTAAAATCTCTTTCATGTTGAAAGGGGAGTGGAGTACTCTCGACTTGTGAGGGGAACCACTATACGTCTTGGTGTTATTTACTTTCCACATTTACCGCATTTCATTACATAGAAATTTTTAGGAAAGTAAAATTCAAAAACCGTCAAAAATCCGGATAATTGTCTAAGAGCCTAATTCACCCCCCTCTTAGGCACACATATAACTACAATTGGCATCAGAGCAGGTTATAGGTAACCTGTTCCGACAGATCCAGAATGGCTTTCGCAAGCACAAACCCGGTATTCAAAGACGGTGGAAGTAGTAACAAGCCCCCACTTTTCTCTGGAGAGTATTTTGACTTTTGGAAAATCCGCATGAAGGCACATCTTGAAGCACAAGGAGAAGGTATATGGTAAGCCATCGAGAATGGTCCGCATAATCCGGTTAATGTGGTTGATGGTGTTGGTACTCCAAAGTTAAAAAATACATATGATGAAGATGATAAGAAAAGAATCTTGAATGAAAAGAAAGCTGTCAATATTCTTCAGAGTGTATTAAGTATGGATGAGTTCTTTCGTGTTTGTCAATGTAAATCGGCTAAAGAAATATAGGATACGTCGATAGAAACACATGAAGGTACGGCTGAAGTAAAAAGATCCAGACTAAACACTTTAAGTCAAGAATATGAAATGTTCCGAATGCAGCCCAGAGAATCCATTGTTGCATTACAGAAGAGATTTGTTCATTTGACTAACCACTTAATGGCACTTGGTAAAACATTCTCAAATGATGAATTAAATCTCAAAATTCTAAGATCATTGACTAGGGAATGGCAACCAAAAGTAACTGCAATATCGGAAAAGAAAAGCCTCTCTATGATGACTTCCGCATCTCTATTTGGTAAACTTCAAGAGCATGAGTTAGAGCTTGAAAGATTGGAGAAGCATGAAATACAAGTAAAAGATTCAAAAGACATTGCCTTAAAGACAA
Organism: Lathyrus tuberosus; assembly: GCA_022829125.1. Taxonomy (NCBI): domain Eukaryota; kingdom Viridiplantae; phylum Streptophyta; class Magnoliopsida; order Fabales; family Fabaceae; genus Lathyrus; species Lathyrus tuberosus. The sequence goes on from JALAZF010000103.1 coordinate 9,839,188, forward strand.
AAGTAAAAAATTATGATAGCAATCAAGAGGATGAGTCCAGTAGTGATGAAAATGATGATCTTATCAAAAAGTTTGAAAAGTTTCTAAGAAAAGAAAGGAAAAAGGAGATCACTAAAGGGGAAGCACCAACGAGAAAGATTAAATGCTTTGAATGTGGAGAAAGAGGACATGTTAAAAGTGAATGTCCTACACTTCAAAAGAAAAATAAATTCAAGAAAAAGAATCATAAAAAGGAAAGGAAAACATATGTAGACAACGAAATAAGTTCATCTTCAGATGAAGGACATGTAAATCTTGCATTGATAGCATCACACCATTCCGATGATGAAGAAGATGAGGTTAGTAATAATTCTTTTGATAGTGATGCACAAGGTGCCATAAATGAATTGTTAAATGAATGCAAAATTATGTATAAAACTATATCATCTCAAAAGAAACAAATTTCAACTTTAGAAGAAAAAAATGTTTCATTAGAAAAAGAGATCGAAAATGAGAAACAAAAGATGATTAGTGAAAAACAGAATTTTGTATGTAAAAATTGTGAATCTCTCTCTTTTCAAATTGTCCAATTAAAAAGAGTACTTGAAAGGTACGAGAAATGACAAATTGGATTGGAAGAAGCCCTTAGTCAATAAAGATATTCAAATGATAAAAGTGGACTTGGCTATTCAAAGTTCTCTAAAACAAGTTCGAGTAAAACTATATTTGTTAAGGCTAAGGATCAAACTCCCAAAGAGAAAGTGAACAAACCTAGGAATGTGTATCCTAATCCTAAAAAGAGAAGATTTCCTAAAAGAAATCTTATGTTCCAAGATTTAAAAGCAACTTTGAACCTACTTGTTTTTATTGTGGTATAAGTGGCCATACACCTAATGCTTGCTATGTTAGAAATGTTAGCGTGGCAAGTGGGCATTATGTGGGGGTTAAGAAGGGAACTAACTATGATGGACCCAAAGCACATTGGGTACCAAATCAAACTTAATTTGTTTTGTAGGTTTGCTTAAAGACCACTTCAATTCTATGCTTTGTTGATAAGTGATTGTTCTAAGCTTTTGATGAGAGGCATAAGCTAATTTTCAAATCTAGTTCTAAAAAGTCCAAGGGTTATTTTACATATGGGGAATACCTTAAAGGAAGAATTCTTGGCATTGACAAGGTTGCAGCACTAACTTTCACATCCATTGAAGATGTACTTTAAGTTGACAAACTAAAGCATAATCTTCCTAGTATAAATCAACTTTGTGACAAAGACTTCAAAATCATATTTCGGCAAGGATAAATGTTTGATGAAGTCTCTCATGAGGTAAAACTCATAGGTAAAAATTGTCTTTATTTTTCATAATTTCTTTATATACTTCAAGTCTTTTCCCATCCTTTTTGTTAATGACAAAGGGGGAGAAAATTGTGTATTATTGCTTGGTTTCTCTAACAAAATATGCAGATTTCAAAACTCTCTAAAATCATGAATTTAGGGGGAGCATTGATCAAGGGGGAGCCTTTTGTGTTAGAGAAAAAATATTAAAGAAAATTTTCAAAATTGGGTTGTCATCATCAAAAAGGGGGAGAATGTGAAGGCAAGCTTCTCAATGGTTTTGATGAAGACAACATTATTCAAGATGTTATGCATATACAAAAAGAAATTTGGATCAAACAAGTCAATCTACTTAAAGAATTTCAAATATTTCAAGACTTAGTGTTCAAGAAATTCTAATTTCATGAAGGTATAATGACAATTCTAATAAAATACTAAAGTCTTAGATGCTCAATCAAACAAACCTCATTGCATACTTGTTTCATGATCATGACTTGTTTAGAATAATCATTTTTCACTTTTTCAATAATGCAAATCGATTTGCATGAAGTGTTCAATCGATTTGCACTTGTTGTTTGCTGAATTTTTCAAACTTTTTCACTGTGCAATCGATTTGCACTTTGGTTCAGCCGATTGCATGCTGTTCATTTTTGAAATTTTGTTACGTTATGCATAGTGCAATCGATTTGCACATAGGTGCAATCGAATTGCACCTGGACAGAATTGAAAAATCATCTTTTTTAATAACACCTCTGCACGCCTCTCTTCATGGAACCTTTTCATTTTGCAATGGCATTTGTTCATGAATTTTTTACAGTTTTTACCATGTTTCCTAAGGGTGTTATGTGCATATAAATACATGATATTTCAAATCTTTTTTTCACCTCTTTCAATCAAACTTTTAAATTCTCACATATTCACACTTCAAGTTTATTAAGCTTTCACTCAAGAACTTTTCTTTACACTTTCATATCATCTAACCAGAAAGTCCTTGAGCAATCTAAACACTTTATTGTTTGTGAATAATTGTTGTTGAAAGAGAAGATCAATCTTCTGATTGATATATTGAAGATTCAAATTTCCATCTACTCACTCAAAAATTCAGAACTATTGTAAAATCCTAAAGTTCCAACAATTGTTTGGTTTTAGGTGTTGACTATAAGGGAAGGATTGTTTCTCTTATAGGGTGTGTTAGAATCCTCGTTATCCGGATTGTGGATACAAGAGGTCCATTGTAAGATTTGTTCTTGGTTGGAGTTTAAACTTGTAAAATCCAAGAGGGTGTTCTTGGTGGTTGATAGTTAGAGACTTGTATAGAAAGACTAGGAAGAATCTTGTCTTGTCCAAAACTATAGTAAAATCTCTTTCATGTTGAAAGGAGGATGGAGTACTCTCGACCTGTGAGGGGAACCACTATACGTCTTGGTGTTATTTACTTTCCACATTTACCGCATTTCATTACTTAGAAATTTTTAGGAAAGTAAAATTCAAAAACCGTCAAAAATCCGGATAATTGTCTAAGGGCCTAATTCACCCCCCTCTTAGGCACACATATAACTTCAATTGGCATCAAAGCAGGTTATAGGTAACCTGTTCCTACAGATCCAGAATGGCTTCCGCAAGCACAAACCCGATATTCAAAGACGGTGGAAGTAGTAACAAGCCCCCATTTTTCTCTGAAGAGTATTTTGACTTTTGGAAAATCCGCATGAAGGCACATCTTGAAGCATAAGGAGAAGGTATATGGTAAGCCATTGAGAATGGTCCGCATAATCCGGTTAATGTGGTTGATGATGTTGGTACTCCAAAGTTAAAAAATACATATGATGAATATGATAAGAAAAGAATCTTGAATGAAAAGAAAGCTGTCAATATTCTTCAGAGTGTATTAAGTATGGATGAGTTCTTTCGTGTTTGTCAATGTAAATCGGCTAAAGAAATATGGGATACGTTGATAGAAATACATGAAGGTACGGCTGAAGTAAAAAGATCCAAACTAAACACTTTAAGTCAATAATGTGAAATGTTCCGAATGCAGCCCAGAGAATCCATTGTTGCATTACAGAAGATTTTTGTTCATTTGACTAACCACTTAATGGCACTTGGTAAAACATTCTCAAATGATGAATTAAATCTCAAAATTCTAAGATCATTGACTAGAGAATGGCAACCAAAAGTAACGACAATATCGGAAAAGATAAGCCTCTCTACGATGACTTCCGCATCTCTATTTGGTAAACTTCAAGAGCATGAGTTAGAACTTGAAAGATTGGAGAAACATGAAATACAAGTAAAAGATTCAAAAGTCATTGCCTTAAAGACAAAAGTAAAAAATTATGATAGCAATCAAGAGGGTGAGTCCAGTAGTGATGAAAATGATGATCTTATCAAAAAGTTTGAAAATTTCTAAGAAAAGAAAGGAAAAAGGAGATCACTAAAGGGGAAGCACCAACGAGAAAGATTAAATGCTTTGAATGTGGAGAAAGAGGACATGTTAAAAGTGAATGTCCTACACTTCAAAAGAAAAATAAATTCAAGAAAAATAATCATAAAAAGGAAAGGAAAACATATGTAGACAACGAAATAAGTTCATCTTCAGATGAAGGACATGTAAATCTTGCATTGATAGCATCACACCATTCCGATGATGAAGAAGATGAGGTTAGTAATAATTCTTTTGATAGTGATGCACAAGGTGCCATAAATGAATTGTTAAATGAATGCAAAATTCTGTATAACACTATATCATCTCAAAAGAAACAAATTTCAACTTTAGAAGAAAAAAATGTTTCATTAGAAAAAGAGATCGAAAATGAGAAACAAAAGATGATTAGTGAAAAACAGAATTTTGTATGTAAAAATTGTGAATCTCTCTCTTTTCAAATTGTCCAATTAAAAAGAGTACTTGAAAGGTACGAGAAATGACAAATTGGATTGGAAGAAGTCCTTAGTCAACAAAGATATTCAAATGATAAAAGTGGACTTGGCTATTCAAAGTTCTCTAAAACATGTTCGAGTAAAACTATATTTGTTAAGACTAAGGATCAAACTCCCAAAGAGAAAGTGAACAAACCTAGGAATGTGTATCCTAATCTTAAAAAGAGAAGATTTCCTAAAATAAATCTTATGTTCCAAGATTTAAAATCAACTTTGAACCTACTTGTTTTTATTGTGGTATAAGTGGCCATACACCTAATGCTTGCTATGTTAGAAATGTTAGTGTGGCAAGTGGGCATTATGGTCGGGTTAAGAAGGGAACTAACTATGATGGACCCAAAGCACATTGGGTACCAAATCAAACTTAATTTGTTTTGTAGGTTTGCTTGAAGACCACTTCAATTCTATGCTTTGTTGATAAGTGATTGTTCTAAGCTTTTGATGGGAGGCATAAGCTAATTTTCAAATCTAGTTCTAAAAAGTCCAAGGGTTATTTCACATATGGGGAATACCTTAAAGGAAGAATTCTTGGCATTGACAAAGTTGCAGCACTAACTTTCACATCGATTGAAGATGTACTTTAAGTTGACAAACTAAAGCATAATCTTCCTAGTATAAATCAACTTTGTGACAAAGACTTCAAAATCATATTTCGGCAAGGATAAATGTTTGATGAAGTCTCTCATGAGGTAAAACTCATAGGTAAAAATTGTCTTTATTTTTCATAATTTCTTTATATACTTCAAGTCTTTTCCCATCCTTTTTGTTAATGACAAAGGGGGAGAAAAATTGTGTATTATTGCTTGGTTTCTCTAACAAAATATGCAGATTTCAAAACTCTCTAAAATCATGAATTTAGGGGGAGCATTGATCAAGGGGGAGCCTTTTGTGTTAGAGAAACAATATTAAAGAAAATTTTCAAAATTGGGTTGTCATCATCAAAAAATGGGAGAATGTGAAGGCAAGCTTCTCAATGGTTTTGATGAAGACATCATTATTTAAGATGTTATGTATATACAAAAAGAAATTTGGATCAAACAAGTCAATCTACTTAAAGAATTAAAATATTTCAAGACTTAGTGTTCAAGAAATTCTAATTTCATGAAGGTATAATGACAATTCTAATAAAATACTAAAGTCTTAGATACTCAATCAAAAAAACCTCATTGCATACTTGTTTCATGATCATGACTTGTTTAGAATAATCATTTTTCACTTTTTCAATAATGCAAATTGATTTGCATGAAGTGTTCAATCGATTTTCACTTGTTGTTTGCTGAATTTTTCACACTTTTTCACTGTGCAATCGATTTGCACTTTGGTTCAGCCGATTGCATGCTGTTCATTTTTGAAATTTTGTTACGTTATGCATAGTGCAATCGATTTGCACATAGGTGCAATCGAATTGCACCTGGACAGAATTGAAAAATCATCTTTTTTAATAACACCTCTTCATGCCTCTCTTCATGGAACCTTTTCATTTTGCAATGGCATTTGTTCATGAATTTTTTACAGTTTTTACCATGTTTCCTAAGGGTGTTATGTGCATATAAATACATGATATTTCAAATCTTTTTTTCACCTCTTTCAATCAAACTTTTAAATTCTCACATATTCACACTTCAAGTTTATTAAGCTTGCACTCAAGAACTTTTCTTTACACTTTCATATCATCTAACCAGAAAGTCCTTGAGCAATCTAAACACTTTATTGTTTTTGAATAATTGTTGTTGAAAGAGAAGATCAATCTTCTGATTGATATATTGAAGATTCAAATTTTCATCTACTCACTCAAAAATTCAGAACTATTGTAAAATCCTAAAGTTCCAACAATTGTTTGGTTTTAGGTGTTGACTATAAGGGAAGGATTGTTTCTCTTATAGGGTGTGTTAGAATCCTTGTTATCCGGATTGTGGATACAAGAGGTCCATTGTAAGATTTGTTCTTGGTTGGAGTTTAAGCTTGTAAAATCCAAAAGGGTGTTCTTGGTGGTTGATAGTTAGTGACTTGTATAGAAAGACTAGGAAGAGTCTTGTCTTGTCCAAAACTATAGTAAAATCTCTTTCATGTTGAAAGGGGAGTGGAGTACTCTCGACCTGTGAGGGGAACCACTATACGTCTTGGTGTTATTTACTTTCCACATTTACCGCATTTCATTACTTAGAAATTTTTAGGAAAGTAAAATTCAAAAACCGTCAAAAATCCAGATAATTGTCTAAGGGGCTAATTCACCCCCCTCTTAGGCACACATATAACTACAATTGGCATCAGAGTAGGCTATAGGTAACATGTTCCTACAGATCCAGAATGGCTTCTGCAAGCACAAACCCGGTATTCAAAGGCGGTGGAAGTAGTAACAAGCCCCCACTTTTCTCTGAAGAGTATTTTGACTTTTGGAAAATCCGCATGAAGGCACATCTTGAAGCACAAGGAGAAGGTATATGGTAAACCATTGAAAATGGTCCGCATAATCCGGTTAATGTGGTTGATGGTGTTGGTACTCCAAAGTTAAAAAATACATATGATGAATATGATAAGAAAAGAATCTTGAATGAAAAGAAAGCTGTTAATATTCTTCAGAGTGTATTAAGTATGGATGAGTTCTTTCGTGTTTGTCAATGTAAATCGGCTAAAGAAATATGGGATACGTTGATAGAAACACATGAAGGTACGGCTGAATTTAAAAAGATCCAAACTAAACACTTTAAGTCAATAATGTGAAATGTTCCGAATGCAGCCCAGAGAATCCATTGTTGCATTACAGAAGATTTTTGTTCATTTGACTAACCACTTAATGGCACTTGGTAAAACATTCTCAAATGATGAATTAAATCTCAAAATTCTAAGATCATTGACTAGAGAATGGCAACCAAAAGTAACGGCAATATCGGAAAAGATAAGCCTCTCTACGATGACTTCCGCATCTCTATTTGGTAAACTTCAAGAGCATGAGTTAGAACTTGAAAGATTGGAGAAACATGAAATACAAGTAAAAGATTCAAAAGACATTGCCTTAAAGACAAAAGTAAAAAATTATGATAGCAATCAAGAGGGTGAGTCCAGTAGTGATGAAAATGATGATCTTATCAAAAAGTTTGAAAATTTCTAAGAAAAGAAAGGAAAAAGGAGATCACTAAAGGGGAAGCACCAACGAGAAAGATTAAATGCTTTGAATGTGGAGAAAGAGGACATGTTAAAAGTGAATGTCCTACACTTCAAAAGAAAAATAAATTCAAGAAAAATAATCATAAAAAGGAAAGGAAAACATATGTAGACAACGAAATAAGTTCATCTTCAGATGAAGGACATGTAAATCTTGCATTGATAGCATCACACCATTCCGATGATGAAGAAGATGAGGTTAGTAATAATTCTTTTGATAGTGATGCACAAGGTGCCATAAATGAATTGTTAAATGAATGCAAAATTCTGTATAACACTATATCATCTCAAAAGAAACAAATTTCAACTTTAGAAGAAAAAAATGTTTCATTAGAAAAAGAGATCGAAAATGAGAAACAAAAGATGATTAGTGAAAAACAGAATTTTGTATGTAAAAATTGTGAATCTCTCTCTTTTCAAATTGTCCAATTAAAAAGAGTACTTGAAAGGTACGAGAAATGACAAATTGGATTGGAAGAAGTCCTTAGTCAACAAAGATATTCAAATGATAAAAGTGGACTTGGCTATTCAAAGTTCTCTAAAACAAGTTCGAGTAAAACTATATTTGTTAAGACTAAGGATCAAACTCCCAAAGAGAAAGTGAACAAACCTAGGAATGTGTATCCTAATCTTAAAAAGAGAAGATTTCCTAAAATAAATCTTATGTTCCAAGATTTAAAAGCAACTTTGAACCTACTTGTTTTTATTGTGGTATAAGTGGCCATACACCTAATGCTTGCTATGTTAGAAATGTTAGTGTGGCAAGTGGGCATTATGTGTGGGTTAAGAAGGGAACTAACTATGATGGACCCAAAGCACATTGGGTACCAAATCAAACTTAATTTGTTTTGTAGGTTTGCTAGAAGACCACTTCAATTCTATGCTTTGTTGATAAATGATTGTTCTAAGCTTTTGATGGGAGGCATAAGCTAATTTTCAAATCTAGTTCTAAAAAGTCCAAGGGTTATTTCACATATGGGGAATACCTTAAAGGAAGAATTCTTGGCATTGACAAAGTTGCAGCACTAACTTTCACATCCATTGAAGATGTACTTTAAGTTGACAAACTAAAGCATAATCTTCCTAGTCTAAATCAACTTTGTGACAAAGACTTCAAAATCATATTTCGGCAAGGATAAATGTTTGATGAAGTCTCTCATGAGGTAAAACTCATAGGTAAAAATTGTCTTTATTTTTCATAATTTCTTTATATACTTCAAGTCTTTTCCCGTCCTTTTTGTTAATGACAAAGGGGGAGAAAAATTGTGTATTATTGCTTGGTTTCTCTAACAAAATATGCAGATTTCAAAACTTTCTAAAATCATGAATTTAGGGGGAGCATTGATCAAGGGGGAGCCTTTTGTGTTAGAGAAACAATATTAAAGAAAATTTTCAAAATTGGGTTGTCATCATCAAAAAAGGGGAGAATGTGAAGGCAAGCTTCTCAATGGTTTTGATGAAGACAACATTATTTAAGATGTTATGCATATACAAAAAGAAATTTGGATCAAACAAGTCAATCTACTTAAAGAATTTCAAATATTTCAAGACTTAGTGTTCAAGAAATTCTAATTTCATGAAGGTATAATGACAATTCTAATAAAATACTAAAGTCTTAGATACTCAATCAAACAAACCTCATTGCATACTTGTTTCATGATCATGACTTGTTTAGAATAATCATTTTTCACTTTTTCAATAATGCAAATCGATTTGCATGAAGTGTTCAATCGATTTGCACTTGTTGTTTGCTGAATTTTTCACACTTTTTCACTGTGCAATCGATTTGCACTTTGGTTCAGCCGATTGCATGCTGTTCATTTTTGAAATTTTGTTACGTTATGCATAGTGCAATCGATTTGCACATAGGTGCAATCGAATTGCACCTGGACAGAATTGAAAAATCATCTTTTTTAATAACACCTCTTCATGCCTCTCTTCATGGAACCTTTTCATTTTGCAATGGCATTTGTTCATGAATTTTTTACAGTTTTTACCATGTTTCCTAAGGGTGTTATGTGCATATAAATACATGATATTTCAAATCTTTTTTTCACCTCTTTCAATCAAACTTTTAAATTCTCACATATTCACACTTCAAGTTTATTAAGCTTTCACTCAAGAACTTTTCTTTACACTTTCATATCATCTAACCAGAAAGTCCTTGAGCAATCTAAACACTTTATTATTTGTGAATAATTGTTGTTGAAAGAGAAGATCAATCTTCTGATTGATATATTGAAGATTCAAATTTTCATCTACTCACTCAAAAATTCAGAACTATTGTAAAATCCTAAAGTTCCAACAATTGTTTGGTTTTAGGTGTTGACTATAAGGGAATGATTGTTTCTCTTATAGGGTGTGTTAGAATCCTTGTTATCCGGATTGTGGATACAAGAGGTCCATTGTAAGATTTGTTCTTGGTTGGAGTTTAAACTTGTAAAGTCCAAGAGGGTGTTCTTGGTGGTTGATAGTTAGTGACTTGTATAGAAAGACTAGGAAGAGTCTTGTCTTGTCCAAAACTATAGTAAAATCTCTTTCATGTTGAAAGGGGAGTGGAGAACTCTTGACCTGTGAGGGGAACCACTATACGTCTTGGTGTTATTTACTTTCCACATTTACCGCATTTCATTACTTAGAAATTTTTAGGAAAGTAAAATTCAAAAACCGTCAAAAATCCAGATAATTGTCTAAGGGCCTAATTCACCCCCCTCTTAGGCACACATATAACTATAATTGGCATCAGAGCAGGTTATAGGTAACCTGTTCCTACAGATCCAGAATGGCTTCCGCAAGCACAAACCCGGTATTCAAAGACGGTGGAAGTAGTAACAAGCCCCCACTTTTCTCTGAAGAGTATTTTGACTTTTGGAAAATCCGCATGAAGGCACATCTTGAAGCACAAGGAGAAGGTATATGGTAAGCCATTGAGAATGGTCCGCATAATCCGGTTAATGTGGTTGATGGTGTTGGTACTCCAAAGTTAAAAAATACATATGATGAAGATGATAAGAAAAGAATCTTGAATGAAAAGAAAGCTGTCAATATTCTTCAGAGTGTATTAAGTATGGATGAGTTCTTTCGTGTTTGTCAATGTAAATCGGCTAAAGAAATATGGGATACGTTGATAGAAACACATGAAGGTACGGCTGAAGTAAAAAGATCCAGACTAAACACTTTAAGTCAAGAATATGAAATGTTCCGAATGCAGCCTAGAGAATCCATTGTTGCATTACAGAAGAGATTTGTTCATTTGACTAACCACTTAATGGCACTTGGTAAAACATTCTCAAATGATGAATTAAATCTCAAAATTCTAAGATCATTGACTAGAGAATGGCAACCAAAAGTAACGGCAATATCGGAAAAGAAAAGCCTCTCTACGATGACTTCCGCATCTCTATTTGGTAAACTTCAAGAGCATGAGTTAGAACTTGAAAGATTGGAGAAGCATGAAATACAAGTAAAAGATTCAAAAGACATTGCCTTAAAGACAAAAGTAAAAAATTATGATAGCAATCAAGAGGATGAGTCCAGTAGTGATGAAAATGATGATCTTATCAAAAAGTTTGAAAAGTTTCTAAGAAAAGAAAGGCAAAAGGAGATCACTAAAGTGGAAGCACCAACGAGAAAGATTAAATGCTTTGAATGTGGAGAAAGAGGACATGTTAAAAGTGAATGTCCTACACTTCAAAAGAAAAATAAATTCAAGAAAAAGAATCATAAAAAGGAAAGGAAAACATATGTAGACAACGAAATAAGTTCATCTTCAGATGAAGGACATGTAAATCTTGCATTGATAGCATCACACCATTCCGATGATGAAGAAGATGAGGTTAGTAATAATTCTTTTGATAGTGATGCACAAGGTGCCATAAATGAATTGTTAAATGAATGCAAAATTCTGTATAAAACTATATCATCTCAAAAGAAACAAATTTCAACTTTAGAAGAAAAAAATGTTTCATTAGAAAAAGAGATCGAAAATGAGAAACAAAAGATGATTAGTGAAAAACAGAATTTTGTATGTAAAAATTGTGAATCTCTCTCTTTTCAAATTGTCCAATTAAAAAGAGTACTTGAAAGGTACGAGAAATGACAAATTGGATTGGAAGAAGTCCTTAGTCAACAAAGATATTCAAATGATAAAAGTGGACTTGGCTATTCAAAGTTCTCTAAAACAAGTTCGAGTAAAACTATATTTGTTAAGGCTAAGGATCAAACTCCCAAAGAGAAAGTGAACAAACCTAGGAATGTGTATCCTAATCCTAAAATGAGAAGATTTCCTAAAAGAAATCTTATGTTCCAAGATTTAAAAGCAACTTTGAACCTACTTGTTTTTATTGTGGTATAAGTGACCATACACCTAATGCTTGCTATGTTAGAAATGTTAGTGTGGCAAGTGGGCATTATGTGTGGGTTAAGAAGGGAACTAACTATGATGGACCCAAAGCACATTGGGTACCAAATCAAACTTAATTTGTTTTGTAGGTTTGCTTGAAGACCACTTCAATTCTATGCTTTGTTGATAAGTGATTGTTCTAAGCTTTTGATGGGAGGCATAAGCTAATTTTCAAATCTAGTTCTAAAAAGTCCAAGGGTTATTTCACATATGGGGAATACCTTAAAGGAAGAATTCTTGGCATTGACAAAGTTGCAACACTAACTTTCACATCCATTGAAGATGTACTTTAAGTTGACAAACTAAAGCATAATCTTCCTAGTATAAATCAACTTTGTGACAAAGACTTCAAAATCATATTTCGGCAAGGATAAATGTTTGATGAAGTCTCTCATGAGGTAAAACTCATAGGTAAAAATTGTCTTTATTTTTCATAATTTCTTTATATACTTCAAGTCTTTTCCCATCCTTTTTGTTAATGACAAAGGGGGAGAAAAATTGTGTATTATTGCTTGGTTTCTCTAACAAAATATGCAGATTTCAAAACTCTCTAAAATCATGAATTTAGGGGGAGCATTGATCAAGGGGGAGCCTTTTGTGTTAGAGAAACAATATTAAAGAAAATTTTCAAAATTGGGTTGTCATCATCAAAAAGGGGGAGAATGTGATGGCAAGCTTCTCAATGGTTTTGATGAAGACAACATTATTCAAGATGTTATGCATATACAAAAAGAAATTTGGATCAAACAAGTCAATCTACTTAAAGAATTTCAAATATTTCAAGACTTAGTGTTCAAGAAATTCTAATTTCATGAAGGTATAATGACAATTCTAATAAAATACTAAAGTCTTAGATGGTCAATCAAACAAACCTCATTGCATACTTGTTTCATGATCATGACTTGTTTAGAATAATCATTTTTCACTTTTTCAATAATGCAAATCGATTTGCATGAAGTGTTCAATCGATTTGCACTTGTTGTTTGCTGAATTTTTCACACTTTTTCACTGTGCAATCGATTTGCACTTTGGTTCAGCCGATTGCATGCTGTTCATTTTTGAAATTTTGTTAAGTTATGCATAGTGCAATCGATTTGCACATAGGTGCAATCGAATTTGTAAGTTCCTGGATTGGCTGTAATTTTGGTAAAACAACAAGGTGTTCAATGCTGATGTCATGGTGTTGATGTTGCAGCATTGAGTCTTAGTACTGGGCTGTACTAAGTTGTGAAGGTTAACTATGTTTGATGTCATGGGCTTGATGTCATAACATTGCACTTAACACTGGGCTGTGTTAAGGTTGCTAGTTGCTGAAGTGGATGTCTGATGTCACATAGGTGATGTTGTAACATCAGACCTGCAGAACTGAAGCTAATGACAGCATGGGCTTGTTGTTATTAGGGTCGCGTATTAGCTGGAATTGTGGAGAGTGTTGACTCGTTGGATGAGAATATCTTGGGCTAGATATTTTCTGTTACATGGGAGATTTGATTGCAGGTTTGTTGGAGAATTAAAAGGTGGAAGATTTAAAAAGATTTTGGGGATAAAATCTGTTTTAAAAGATTCAGTTTTTAATTAACAAATCTGATCAAATATTGTGTCAAATCTAATCCAAATTCAAGGAGCTATATAAAGCGCACAAGACCAAGGAAGAAGGTACAGAAAACAGATTGAAGATCAAGAGTTGGAGGCTTAGAGTCTAGGGTTTGTTTAGAGTACTTGTAATCACACTATTCTAGGTTGAATAGGTGTTGAATTTTCTGTCCTCTCTAGAAGCTGTGAAGCAATAGAGAGTTGTTGATTGATCGAAGCTAGGAAGCAAGATCAAGGGATCTCAAAGAGGTTGTTCTTTGAGTGTTTTAGGGGATTGAGTAGTGTTCTCATATCTAAGTGGTTTCTTAGGTAGAAAGTCACTAGTAGAGTATAAGTTTAGGAGATTGTCAACTGGTGTGTTGAGTCTGTAAATTATATCTACAAGTAGTGAATTTCATCCCTGGCTTGGTAGCCCCCAGACGTAGGTAGTTAGACCGAACTGGGTGAACAATTCCTTGTGTTTTCCTGTTGCTTATTCTGTCCATTATTGCAGAGTGTGTTGTTGTGACATCGCACCTTAACATCACACGTCTGGTACCAGAATTTCAATTGGTATCAGAGCAGGCATCCTGTCTGTCTCTGGGTGAGATCTAGGGAAGTTACTTTTTGGTGAAAGATAGACAAAGAGGTTGGAGGATTCGTCAACAGACCCCCTATCTTGGATGGCTCAAACTATGAGTATTGGAAGCCTAGAATGACTACTTTTTTAAAGTCATTAGACAGCAGAGCTTGGAAGGCTGTCATTAAAGAGTGGAAGGCTCCAGAGGTATGTGAGAGAGATGAGGCTGGCAAGGATAAAGAAGGCACCTCAAAGCCTAAGCCTGAAGAAGAATGGACCAAGGAAGAAGATGAGCTTGCCCTTGGGAATTCAAAAGCCCTAAATGCTATCTTCAATGGGGTTGACAAGAACATATTCAGGCTGATCAACTCATGTGAAACTGCTAAGGCTGCTTGGGATATTTTGAAGGCTACTCATGAAGGTACATCTAGAGTGAAGATGTCAAGACTTCAGCTTTTAACATCTAAGTTTGAAAGCTTGAAGATGAAGGAAGATGAGACTATTCATGACTTCCACATGAGTGTTCTTGAGCTGTCAAATGCATCCAGTGCTCTTGGTGAGAAGATGACAGATGAGAAGCTGGTGAGAAAGATTCTTAGGTCCCTCCCTAAGAAGTATAAGATGAAGGTAACAGCCATTGAAGAATCTCAAGATATCAGCAAGATGAGAGTTGATGAGCTTATTGGATCTCTTCAAACATTTGAACTTGGACTGAATGAGGAAGAACCAGAAAAGAAGCCTAAGAGTATAGCTTTAGTCTCCACTCCTGCAGCAACTAAAGATGATGAGTCCCAGGAGGATCTGCCTCAGGATATAGTTATGTTGGGAAGGCAATTCAACAAAGTGTTCAAGAAGATGAACTATAACTACAGGCCTAATGTCAAGAACATCTCCTCTGACATCAGCAAGTCAAAAGAGAAAGATGAAGAGAAGACTGTCCAAGATAAAGGTGTTCAGTGCTTTGAATGTGAAGGGTATGGACATGTCAAGAAAGAGTGTCCCACATTCTTGAAGAAGCAGAATAAAGGCTTGACAATTTCCTGGTCTGACACTGATAGCGAAGATGAAAGTGAGTCAGCAAAGCATGTTACAGCTTTGACAGGAATTGTTGAATCTGATGATGATAGTGATGGAGAAGTCACCTATGATGAGCTAGCTTTAACCTACAGAGAGCGGTGTTTTAAAAGTACTGAGATTTGTCAAGAGAACAAGTGTCACAAGGATCAGATTGCTCAGCTTGAGAATGAAAAAGCTGATCTGGAAAATGAAGTGGTGCTAGTAAGAGCTCATCTTGATCAAATGACCAAGTCTGTTAGGATGCTGAACAGTGGTACAGACACTCTTGACAAGATTCTTCAGACGGAAAGGATAGCTGGAGATAGGACTGGATTAGGATTTGTGGTTGAGGGAAAAGTATCTACTGAAGCAAGCACTTCAGGAACCAAAGTGGAGATGTCTCAACCATTGTCTCAACATCAGCCAAAGGTGCAGGATCCTACTCCTAAGAAAGCTGATGTTTCACAACCTAAGAGGATTGAGAAGAAGACTGGTCCTTATCAGAAGAGAAAACTGCCCCAAAGAGCTAGTCAGTATATGCCCCCCACAATACCATAAGAGCATGCAAGCTGCTAGGTTCAAACAGGGCATGTCACATCAGATGTCTCAACATCAGGTCAACGGGTATAGTCATGGCTTTAGATTTAACAATGATGTGCCTTATGTCTACGGAAGAAGAAAGCCTCACCATCATGGGAGACAATCCAGAAAACAGCATTCTCAGCCTTCTTTTGGAAGAAGATATCAGCATAATAAAAGGCAGGCTAGTTATGGCAGGAGGAGACCACATTATGGATGGCAGCCTAAGCAATCTCATCATGGCAGAAGATTCAGAGATGAAAGGGTGAGATGTTATTACTGTGGAAGGTTTGGACATATGCAGTACTCTTGCTACAAGCTGCATGGATACCCTCAGCCTCAAAACAGATGGAGGAAGGATAGGCCCAAAGTTGTTAAACAATGGGTACCTAAGGAGAAGGTGAAGTGCTTATTGGCTCACATGGCTGACAAGGAGTTTAAAGAAGATACATGGTATTTTGACAGTGGGTGTTCCAAGCACATGTCTGGATGTAGATCCATGTTTGATGATCTTAGGCCTTGCCCCCCTCATGAGGTCATGTTTGGCAATGGAGGAAAAGGTATTGTTGCAGGAGTTGGGAAAGTCCAAGGTGATGGTAGACCTGAACTTGACAATGTTATGTTTGTCAATGGCTTAAGTGCAAATTTGATCAGCATAAGCCAGTTATGTGATGAAGGGTACAACGTAAGCTACACCAAAGATGAATGTGTGGTAGCTGATGAGCAGAATGAGGTAGTGATGAAGGGAGTAAGATCCAAAGATAATTGCTATCAGTGGATACCTCAAGTGGACAGCTTATCTAGTGATGATGCTGTAACATCAGATGATGACATCAAGTGTGAAAGTATGGTGAAAAGTCAATCTGGGTTAATGACTTATGGTGCTGTTACTCCTAAGTTGGATGATGTGAGTAGTCAGTTATGTGAGCAAGATGATGGAGTCAACAATGCTGATGGAAGGATCAAAAGCTGTGACCTTAAGAAGTGTTGGGAGCTAAATACTTGTAAGGCCAAGAAAGATGACAACCTGACTAATGACTCCTATAGTTCAGAAGAAATATTTCACAAGTTGACAATCCTTAGGTTGGAAGATGCAGATGTTAGAGCCGATGTTAAAACATCTCAAGTCAAGAAAGGTACTTCTAGCCTTAAAATAAAGAAGTATGATGATGAACTAATTGCAAAAGTGGTTCCTGGGGTTGCTAAACGACTGAAATCAAGGAAGAGGAAAGCTATTGAGTCACCTCCAAAGATGAGAACTGATAAGCAGAAGATCTATGTGGATGATACTACAAAATCCAGGAGTAAAGTGTTCATCTCTTCCAGAAATAGGAAGATCAGAGATAAGTCTGATGATAATGTCCAGGATATCTCTCAAATGAAGGAAGCCGTTGTTGTTAGAACTTCTGAGAAAATCCAAAAGGCCATACTAGATAACATTCCTGTGCTTTTTATAAAATGGTGGAAATATGTTCTGGAAAAAGAATTTGGTATAGATACTCTGGATATGGTTGAGTTTGCTAGGATATGGTATAGAGAGGGTGTGGAAACTTTTGGTATTCAGGTGTGTATGAATAAGTTGCTCTGACTATGTTTTATTGGGAGCTTCTTGAAGGACTTCTGTGTGCAATGAGTCCTTTGAATGGCGATAAGAAGCTGATGTCCCAAAAGATGTTATAACGTCATGTTTGCTGGTGGTTATATCTGGAAGATGATTAAGATTGGACATGTGGAGTTGGATGCTCTAGCATTTTTTGGTTAGAAGAAGTGGAGATTATGGTCATGTGTTTAAGCATGACTACTGTCTTTGAAGACATCACCAGTTTCAACAACTACTGGTGGATGTAAGGAAAGAGGAAGTGTGATCTCTTGAAGAGACTGGATCTCAGTAAAGCTTATAAGTAAGCTGAGAATTTGTGGAGTTTGTGACACAGTGTTGAGTTTGGATTATTTTGCTGATAGTAAATCCAGTAGTGGAGCATATGTAATACCCTGGTGTTAAGAGTATCCTTGGTGAAGGATGTCTTTGTTCTGGATCTGAAGCTTAGTGCTTACATTATATCTAAGGAGCATCTACATAGTCATACGGGAGAATGATGATGTAGAAGATTTGCCTTGGATGGAGAATGTAGAGAAGACTGAAGTGGATCAGGAAGTGATTAAAAAATATGATAGGGAATGACCACCTTTGGAGAAAGGGACAGTGGTACCAAAATGCATGTACTCAGAAAAAGTGCTCAAAGGTTCATCTTCATCTAGAGCATTTGTTAATCATGACAGCAGGAGTACTTGTCTATGGATCTTGCAGCAAAAGTGCATTTATTGTGAAGATTGCATGCTGAGCAAGCTTGTGGATGATTGTGTGAAGCCTTCATAACTGGATGGATGAAGAATATGTCTGGATTTTCAAAATATGGATATTGCTGGCAGAAGAAGTATGGTTTTGTACAGGGTGTCATACGAGTTACTTGTTGAGGTTTGTCAAATTATGGCTAAAAAGGGGGAGAGTTAAAAATTGCCATGAGGAGAATAGTAGTTGCTGCTAAAAGAATAAAAATAAAAGGTGTTTAGTTGAAAAGTAATGATGCAGCTGTGGAGGGGGAGTATAGACAGCATAGTTGTGGAGCTGCTAGTGAAGTATTCATAGCATTGAAGAGTACAGAGTGCAGCAAAGCAGACATCAAGGGGGAGATGTGCTGCACATTGTGAGCTACTGAACAGCTGTGATGCTGGTTCAAGTTTTTGAGGGGGAGCACCAATTGGCTGTTGTCAATAATGAAGATGGTGCTGCAGTAGATCAAGTAATGAAGACTATATGAAGATTGTCAAACTGCTGCAAGTTAATGTGTCAATATATTGAAGATATTCCGCTGCTGAAGTCTCTGAAGAAGCAGAGATTGTTTTAGCCAAAATTAGCCAAAGGGGGAGATTGTAAGTTCCTGGATTTGCTGGAATTTTGGTAAAACAACAAGGTGTTCAATGCTGATGTCATGGTGTTGATGTTGCATCATTGAGTCTTAGTACTGGGCTGTACTAAGTTGTGAAGGTTAACTATGTTTGATGTCATGGGCTTGATGTCATAACATTGCACTTAACACTGGGCTGTGTTAAGGTTGCTAGTTGCTGAAGTGGATGTCTGATGTCACATAGGTGATGTTGTAACATCAGACCTGCAGAACTGAAGCTAATGACAGCATGGGCTTGTTGTTATTAGGGTCGCGTATTAGCTGGAATTGTGGAGAGTGTTGACTCGTTGGATGAGAATATCTTGGGCTAGATATTTTCTGTTACATGGGAGATTTGATTGCAGGTTTGTTGGAGAATTAAAAGGTGGAAGATTTAAAAAGATTTTGGGGATAAAATCTGTTTTAAAAGATTCAGTTTTTAATTAACAAATCTGATCAAATATTGTGTCAAATCAAATCCAAATTCAAGGAGCTATATAAAGCGCACAAGACCAAGGAAGAAGGTACAGAAAACAGATTGAAGATCAAGAGCTGGAGGCTTAGAGTCTAGGGTTTGTTTAGAGTACTTGTAATCACACTATTCTAGGTTGAATAGGTGTTGAATTTTCTGTCCTCTCTAGAAGCTGTGAAGCAATAGAGAGTTGTTGATTGATCGAAGCTAGGAAGCAAGATCAAGGGATCTCAAAGAGGTTGTTCTTTGAGTGTTTTAGGGGATTAAGTAGTGTTCTCATATCTAAGTGGTTTCTTAGGTAGAAAGTCACTAGTAGAGTATAAGTTTAGGAGATTGTCAACTGGTGTGTTGAGTCTGTAAATTATATCTACAAGTAGTGAATTTCATCCCTGGCTTGGTAGCCCCCAGACGTAGGTAGTTAGACCGAACTGGGTGAACAATTCCTTGTGTTTTCCTGTTGCTTATTCTGTCCATTATTGCAGAGTGTGTTGTTGTGACATCGCACCTTAACATCACACGTCTGGTACCAGAATTTCAGAATTGCACCTGGACAGAATTGAAAAATCATCCTTTTTAATAACAGCTCTTCATGCCTCTCTTCATGGAACCTTTTCATTTTGCAATGGCAATTGTTCATGAATTTTTTACAGTTTTTACCATGTTTCCTAAGGGTGTTATGTGCATATAAATACATGATATTTCAAATCTTTTTTTCACCTCTTTCAATCAAACTTTTAAATTCTCACATATTCACACTTCAAGTTTATTAAGCTTTCACTCAAGAACTTTTCTTTACACTTTCATATCATCTAACCAGAAAGTCCTTGAGCAATCTAAACACTTTATTGTTTGTGAATAATTGTTGTTGAAAGAGAAGATCAATCTTCTGATTGATATATTGAAGATTCAAATTTTCATCTACTCACTCAAAAATTCAGAACTATTGTAAAATCCTAAAGTTCCAACAATTGTTTGGTTTTAGGTGTTGACTATAAGGGAATGATTGTTTCTCTTATAGGGTGTGTTAGAATCCTTGTTATCCGGATTGTGGATACAAGAGGTCCATTGTAAGATTTGTTCTTGGTTGGAGTTTAAACTTGTAAAATCCAAAAGGGTGTTCTTGGTGGTTGATAGTTAGTGACTTGTGTAGAAAGACTAGGAAGAGTCTTGTCTTGTCCAAAACTATAGTAAAATCTCTTTCATGTTGAAAGGGGAGTTGAGTACTCTCGACCTGTGAGGGGTACCACTATACGTCTTGGTGTTATTTACTTTCCACATTTACCGCATTTCATTACTTAGAAATTTTTAGGAAAGTAAAATTCAAAAACCGTCAAAAATCCGGATAATTGTCTAAGAGCCTAATTCACCCCTATCTTAGGCACACATATAACTACAATTGGCATCAGAGCAGGTTATAGGTAACCTATTCCTACAGATCCAGAATGGCTTCCGCAAGCACAACCCCGGTATTCAAAGACGGTGGAAGTAGTAACAAGCCCCCACTTTTCTCTGAAGAGTATTTTGACTTTTGGAAAATCCGCATGAAGGCACATCTTGAAGCACAAGGAGAAGGTATATGGTAAGCCATTGAGAATGGTCTGCATAATCCGGTTAATGTGGTTGATGGTGTTGGTACTCCAAAGTTAAAAAATACATATGATGAAGATGATAAGAAAAGAATCTTGAATGAAAAGAAAGTTGTCAATATTCTTCAGAGTGTATTAAGTATGGATGAGTTCTTTCGTGTTTGTCAATGTAAATCGGCTAAAGAAATATGGGATACGTTGATAGAAACCCATGAAGGTACGGCTGAAGTAAAAAGATCCAGACTAAACACTTTAAGTCAAGAATATGAAATGTTCCGAATGCAGCCCATAGAATCCATTGTTGCATTACAGAAGAGATTTGTTCATTTGACTAACCACTTAATAGCACTTGGTAAAACATTCTCAAATGATGAATTAAATCTCATCATTCTAAGATCATTGACTAGATAATGGCAACCAAAAGTAACGGCAATATCAGAAAAGAAAAGCCTCTCTACGATGACTTCCGCATCTCTATTTGGTAAACTTCAAGAGCATGAGTTAGAACTTGAAAGATTAGAGATGCATGAAATACAAGTAAACGATTCAAAAGACATTACCTTAAAGACAAAAGTAAAAAATTATGATAGCAATCAAGAGGATGAGTCCAGTAGTGATGAAAATGATGATCTTATCAAAAAGTTTGAAAAGTTTCTAAGAAAAGAAAGGAAAAAGGAGATCACTAAAGGGGAAGCACCAACGAGAAAGATTAAATTCTTTGAATGTGGAGAAAGATGACATGTTAAAAGTGAATGTCCTACACTTCAAAAGAAAAATAAATTCAAGAAAAAGAATCATAAAAAGGAAAGGAAAACATATGTAGACAACGAAATAAGTTCATCTTCAGATGAAGGACATGTAAATCTTGCATTGATAGCATCACACCATTCCGATGATGAAGAAGATGAGGTTAGTAATAATTCTTTTGATAGTGATGCACAAGGTGCCATAAATGAATTGTTAAATGAATGCAAAATTCTATATAAAACTATATCATCTCAAAAGAAACAAATTTCAACTTTAGAAGAAAAAAATGTTTCATTAGAAAAAGAGATCGAAAATGAGAAACAAAAGATGATTAGTGAAAAACAAAATTTTGTATGTAAAAATTGTGAATCTCTCTCTTTTCAAATTGTCCAATTAAAAAGAGTACTTCAAAGGTACGAGAAATGAAAAATTGGATTGGAAGAAGTCCTTAGTCAACAAAGATATTCAAATGATAAAAGTGGACTTGGCTATTCAAAGTTCTCTAAAACAAGTTCGAGTAAAACTATATTTGTTAAGGCTAAGGATCAAACTCCCAAAGAGAAAGTGAACAAACCTAGGAATGTGTATCCTAATCCTAAAAAGAGAAGATTTCCTAAAAGAAATCTTATGTTCCAAGATTTAAAAGCAACTTTGAACCTACTTGCTTTTATTGTGGTATAAGTGGCCATACACCTAATGCTTGCTATGTTAGAAATGTTAGTGTGGCAAGTGGGCATTATGTGTGGGTTAAGAAGGGAACTAACTATGATGGACCCAAAGCACATTGGGTACCAAATCAAACTTAATTTGTTTTGTAGGTTTGCTTGAAGACCACTTCAATTCTATGCTTTGTTGATAAGTGATTGTTCTAAGCTTTTGATGGGAGGCATAAGCTAATTTTCAAATCTAGTTCTAAAAAGTCCAAGGGTTATTTCACATATGGGGAATACCTTAAAGGAAGAATTCTTGGCATTGACAAAGTTGCAGCACTAACTTTCACATCCATTGAAGATGTACTTTAAGTTGACAAACTAAAGCATAATCATCCTAGTATAAATCAACTTTGTGACAAAGACTTCAAAATCATATTTCGGCAAGGATAAATGTTTGATGAAGTCTCTCATGAGGTAAAACTCATAGGTAAAAATTGTCTTTATTTTTCATAATTTCTTTATATACTTCAAGTCTTTTCCCATCCTTTTTGTTAATGACAAAGGGGGAGAAAAATCGTGTATTATTGCTTGGTTTCTCTAACAAAATATGCAGATTTCAAAACTCTCTAAAATCATGAATTTAGGGGGAGCATTGATCAAGGGGGAGCCTTTTGTGTTAGAGAAACAACATTAAAGAAAATTTTCAAAATTGGGTTGTCATCATCAAAAAGGGGGAGAATGTGAAGGCAAGCTTCTCAATGGTTTTGATGAAGACAACATTATTCAAGATGTTATGCATATACAAAAAGAAATTTGGATCAAACAAGTCAATCTACTTAAAGAATTTCAAATATTTCAAGACTTAGTGATCAAGAAATTCTAATTTCATGAAGGTATAATGACAATTCTAATAAAATACTAAAGTCTTAGATGCTCAATCAAACAAACCTCATTGCATACTTGTTTCATGATCATGATTTGTTTAGAATAATCATTTTTCACTTTTTCAATAATGCAAATCGATTTGCATGAAGTGTTCAATCGATTTGCACTTGTTGTTTGCTGAATTTTTCACACTTTTTCACTGTGCAATCGATTTGTACTTTGGTTCAGCCGATTGCATGCTGTTCATTTTTTAAATTTTGTTACGTTATGCATAGTGCAATCGATTTGCACATAGGTGCAATCGAATTGCACCTGGACAGAATTGAAAAATCATCTTTTTTAATAACACCTCTTCATGCCTCTCTTCATGGAACCTTTTCATTTTGCAATGGCATTTGTTCATGAATTTTTTACAGTTTTTACCATGTTTCCTAAGGGTGTTATGTGCATATAAACACATGATATTTCAAATCTTTTTTTCACCTCTTTCAATCAAACTTTTAAATTCTCACATATTCACACTTCAAGTTTATTAAGCTTTCACTCAAGAACTTTTCTTTACACTTTCATATCATCTAACCAGAAAGTCCTTGAGCAATCTAAACAATTTATTGTTTGTGAATAATTGTTGTTGAAAGAGAAGATCAATCTTATGATTGATATATTGAAGATTCAAATTTTCATCTACTCACTCAAAAATTCAGAACTATTGTAAAATCCTAAAGTTCCAACAATTGTTTGGTTTTAGGTGTTGACTATAAGGGAAGGATTGTTTCTCTTATAGGGTGTGTTAGAATCCTTGTTATCCGGATTGTGGATACAAGAGGTCCATTGTAAGATTTGTTCTTGGTTGGAGTTTAAACTTGTAAAATCCAAGAGGGTGTTCTTGGTGGTTGATAGTTAGTGACTTGTATAGAAAGACTAGGAAGAGTCTTGTCTTGTCCAAAACTATAGTAAAATCTCTTTCATGTTGAAAGGGGAGTGGAGTACTCTCGACCTGTGAGGGGAACCACTATACCTCTTGGTGTTATTTACTTTCCACATTTACCGCATTTCATTACTTAGAAATTTTTAGGAAAGTAAAATTCAAAAACCGTCAAAAATCCGGATAATTGTCTAAAAGCCTAATTCATCCCCCTCTTAGGCACACGTATAACTACAATTGGCATCAGAGCAGGTTATAGGTAACCTGTTCCTACAGATCCAGAATGGCTTCGGCAAGCACAAACCCGGTATTCAAAGACGGTGGAAGTAGTAACAAGCCCCCACTTTTCTCTGAAGAGTATTTTGACTTTTGGAAAATCCGCATGAAGGCACATCTTGAAGCACAAGGAGAAGGTATATGGTAAGCCATTGAGAATGGTCCGCATAATCCGGTTAATGTGGTTGATGGTGTTGGTACTCCAAAGTTAAAAAATACATATGATGAAGATGATAAGAAAAGAATCTTGAATGAAAAGAAAGTTGACAATATTCTTCAGAGTGTATTAAGTATGGATGAGTTCTTTCGTGTTTGTCAATGTAAATCGGCTAAAGAAATATGGGATACGTTGATAGAAACACATGAAGGTACGGCTGAAGTAAAAAGATCCAGACTAAACACTTTAAGTCAAGAATATGAAATGTTCCGAATGCAGCCCAGAGAATCCGTTGTTGCATTACAGAAGAGATTTGTTCATTTGACTAACCACTTAATGGCACTTGGTAAAACATTCTCAAATGATGAATTAAATCTCAAAATTCTAAGATCATTGACTAGAGAATGGAAACCAAAAGTAACGGCAATATCGGAAAAGAAAAGCCTCTCTACGATGACTTCCGCATCTCTATTTGGTAAACTTCAAGAGCATGAGTTAGAACTTGAAAGATTGGAGAAGCATGAAATACAAGTAAAAGATTCAAAAGACATCGCCTTAAAGACAAAAGTAAAAAATTATGATAGAAATCAAGAGGATGAGTCCAGTAGTGATGAAAATGATGATCTTATCAAAAAGTTTGAAAAGTTTCTAAGAAAAGAAAGGAAAAAGGAGATCACTAAAGGGGAAGCACCAACGAGAAAGATTAAATGCTTTGAATGTGGAGAAAGAGGACATGTTAAAAGTGAATGTCCTACACTTCAAAAGAAAAATAAATTCAAGAAAAAGAATCATAAAAAGGAAAGGAAAACATATGTAGACAACGAAATAAGTTCATCTTCAGATGAAGGACATGTAAATCTTGCATTGATAGCATCACACCATTCCGATGATGAAGAAGATGAGGTTAGTAATAATTCTTTTGATAGTGATGCACAAGGTGCCATAAATGAATTGTTAAATGAATGCAAAATTATGTATAAAACTATATCATCTCAAAAGAAACAAATTTCAACTTTAGAAGAAAAAAATGTTTCATTAGAAAAAGAGATCGAAAATGAGAAACAAAAGATGATTAGTGAAAAACAGAATTTTGTATGTAAAAATTGTGAATCTCTCTCTTTTCAAATTGTCCAATTAAAAAGAGTACTTGAAAGGTACGAGAAATGACATTTGGATTGGAAGAAGTCCTTAGTCAACAAAGATATTCAAATGATAAAAGTGGACTTGGCTATTCAAAGTTCTCTAACACAAGTTCGAGTAAAACTATATTTCTTAAGGCTAAGGATCAAACTCCCAAAGAGAAAGTGAACAAACCTAGGAATGTGTATCCTAATCCTAAAGAGAGAAGATTTCCTAAAAGAAATCTTATGTTCCAAGATTTAAAAGCAACTTTGAACCTACTTGTTTTTATTGTGGTATAAGTGGCCATACACCTAATGCTTGCTATGTTAGAAATGTTAGTGTGGCAAGTGGGCATTATGTGTGGGTTAAGAAGGGAACTAACTATGATGGACCCAAAGCACATTGGGTACCAAATCAAACTTAATTTGTTTGTAGGTTTGCTTGAAGACCACTTCAATTCTATGCTTTGTTGATAAGTGATTGTTCTAAGCTTTTGATGGGAGGCATAAGCTAATTTTCAAATCTAGTTCTAAAAAGTCCAAGGGTTATTTCACATATGGGGAATACCTTAAAGGAAGAATTCTTGGCATTGACAAAGTTGCAGCACTAACTTTCACATCCATTGAAGATGTACTTTAAGTTGACAAACTAAAGCATAATCTTCCTAGTATAAATCAACTTTGTGACAAAGACTTCAAAATCATATTTCGGCAAGGATAAATGTTTGATGAAGTCTCTCATGAGGTAAAACTCATAGGTAAAAATTGTCTTTATTTTTCATAATTTCTTCATATACTTCAAGTCTTTTCCCATCCTTTTTGTTAATGACAAAGAGGGAGAAAAATTGTGTATTATTGCTTGGTTTCTCTAACAAAATATGCAGATTTCAAAACTCTCTAAAATCATGAATTTAGGGGGAGCATTGATCAAGGGGGAGCCTTTTGTGTTAGAGAAACAATATTAAAGAAAATTTTCAAAATTGGGTTGTCATCATCAAAAAGGGGGAGAATGTGAAGGCAAGCTTCTCAATGGTTTTGATGAAGACAACATTATTCAAGATGTTATGCGTATACAAAAACAAATTTGGATCAAACAAGTCAATCTACTTAAAGAATTTCAAATATTTCAAGACTTAGTGTTCAAGAAATTCTAATTTCATGAAGGTATAATGACAATTCTAATAAAATACTAAAGTCTTAGATGCTCAATCAAACAAACCTCATTGCATACTTGTTTCATGATCATGACTTGTTTAGAATAATCATTTTTCACTTTTTCAATAATGCAAATCGATTTGCATTAAGTGTTCAATCGATTTGCACTTGTTGTTTGCTGAATTTTTCACACTTTTTCACTGTGCAATCGATTTGTACTTTGGTTCAGCCGATTGCATGCTGTTCATTTTTTAAATTTTGTTACGTTATGCATAGTGCAATCAATTTGCACATAGGTGCAATCAAATTGCACCTGGACAGAATTGAAAAATCATCTTTTTTAATAACACCTCTTCATGCCTCTCTTCATGGAACCTTTTCATTTTGCAATGGCATTTGTTCATGAATTTTTTATAGTTTTTACCATGTTTCCTAAGGGTGTTATGTGCATATAAACACATGATATTTCAAATCTTTTTTTCACCTCTTTCAATCAAACTTTTAAATTCTCACATATTCACACTTCAAGTTTATTAAGCTTTCACTCAAGAACTTTTCTTTACACTTTCATATCATCTAAGCAGAAAGTCCTTGAGCAATCTAAACAATTTATTGTTTGTGAATAATTGTTGTTGAAAGAGAAGATCAATCTTATGATTGATATATTGAAGATTCAAATTTTCATCTACTCACTCAAAAATTCAGAACTATTGTAAAATCCTAAAGTTCCAACAATTGTTTGGTTTTAGGTGTTGACTATAAGGGAAGGATTGTTTCTCTTATAGGGTGTGTTAGAATCCTTGTTATCTGGATTGTGGCTACAAGAGGTCCATTGTAAGATTTGTTCTTGGTTGGAGTTTAAACTTGTAAAATCCAAGAGGGTGTTCTTGGTGGTTGCTAGTTAGTGACTTGTATAGAAAGACTAGGAAGAGTCTTGTCTTGTCCAAAACTATAGTAAAATCTCTTTCATGCTGAAAGGGGAGTGGAGTACTCTCGACCTGTGAGGGGAACCACTATACCTCTTGGTGTTATTTACTTTCCAAATTTACCGCATTTCATTACTTAGAAATTTTTAGGAAAGTAAAATTCAAAAACCGTCAAAAATCCGGATAATTGTCTAAAAGCCTAATTCATCGCCCTCTTAGGCACACATATAACTACAATTGGCATCAGAGCAGGTTATAGGTAACCTGTTCCTACAGATCCAGAATGGCTTCGGCAAGCACAAACCCGGTATTCAAAGACGGTGGAAGTAGTAACAAGCCCCCACTTTTCTCTGAAGAGTATTTTGACTTTTGGAAAATCCGCATGAAGGCACATCTTGAAGCACAAGGAGAAGGTATATGGTAAGCCATTGAGAATTGTCCGCATAATCCGGTTAATGTGGTTGATGGTGTTGGTACTCCAAAGTTAAAAAATACATATGATGAAGATGATAAGAAAAGAATCTCGAATGAAAAGAAAGTTGTCAATATTCTTCAGAGTGTATTAAGTATGGATGGGTTCTTTCGTGTTTGTCAATGTAAATCGGCTAAAGAAATATGGGATACGTTGATAGAAACACATGAAGGTACGGCTGAAGTAAAAAGATCCAGACTAAACACTTTAAGTCAAGAATATGAAATGTTCCGAATGCAGCCCATAGAATCCATTGTTGCATTACAGAAGAGATTTGTTCATTTGACTAACCACTTAATGGCACTTGGTAAAACATTCTCAAATGATGAATTAAATCTCAAAAATTTAAGATCATTGACTAGATAATGGCAACCAAAAGTAACGGCAATATCGGAAAAGAAAAGCCTCTCTACGATGACTTCCGCATCTCTATTTGGTAAACTTCAAGAGCATGAGTTAGAACTTGAAAGATTGGAGAAGCATGAAATACAAGTAAAAGATTCAAAAGACATTGCCTTAAAGACAAAAGTAAAAAATTATGATAGCAATCAAGAGGATGAGTCCAGTAGTGATGAAAATGATGATCTTATCAAAAAGTTTGAAAAGTTTCTAAGAAAAGAAAGGAAAAAGGAGATCACTAAAGGGGAAGCACCAACGAGAAAGATTAAATGCTTTGAATGTGGAGAAAGAGGACATGTTAAAAGTGAATGTCCTACACTTCAAAAGAAAAATAAATTCAAGAAAAAGAATCATAAAAAGGAAAGGAAAACATATGTAGACAACGAAATAAGTTCATCTTCAGATGAAGGACATGTAAATCTTGCATTGATAGCATCACACCATTCCGATGATGAAGAAGATGAGGTTAGTAATAATTCTTTTGATAGTGATGCACAAGGTGCCATAAATGAATTGTTAAATGAATGCAAAATTCTATATAAAACTATATCATCTCAAAAGAAACAAATTTCAACTTTAGAAGAAAAAAATGTTTCATTAGAAAAAGAGATCGAAAATGAGAAACAAAAGATGATTAGTGAAAAACAGAATTTTGTATGTAAAAATTGTGAATCTCTCTCTTTTCAAATTGTCCAATTAAAAAGAGTACTTGAAAGGTACGAGAAATGACAAATTGGATTGGAAGAAGTCCTTAGTCAACAAAGATATTCAAATGATAAAAGTGGACTTGGCTATTCAAAGTTCTCTAAAACAAGTTCGAGTTAAACTATATTTGTTAAGGCTAAGGATCAAACTCCCAAAGAGAAAGTGAACAAACCTAGGAATGTGTATCCTAATCCTAAAAAGAGAAGATTTCCTAAAAGAAATCTTATGTTCCAAGATTTAAAAGCAACTTTGAACCTACTTGCTTTTATTGTGGTATAAGTGGCCATACACCTAATGCTTGCTATGTTAGAAATGTTAGTGTGGCAAGTGGGCATTATGTGTGGGTTAAGAAGGGAACTAACTATGATGGACCCAAAGCACATTGGGTACCAAATCAAACTTAATTTGTTTTGTAGGTTTGCTTGAAGACCACTTCAATTCTATGCTTTGTTGATAAGTGATTGTTCTAAGCTTTTGATGGGAGGCATAAGCTAATTTTCAAATCTAGTTCTAAAAAGTCCAAGGGTTATTTCACATATGGGGAATACCTTAAAGGAAGAATTCTTGGCATTGACAAAGTTGCAGCACTAACTTTCACATCCATTGAAGATGTACTTTAAGTTGACAAACTAAAGCATAATCATCCTAGTATAAATCAACTTTGTGACAAAGACTTTAAAATCATATTTCGGCAAGGATAAATGTTTGATGAAGTCTCTCATGAGGTAAAACTCATAGGTAAAAATTGTCTTCATTTTTCATAATTTCTTTATATACTTCAAGTCTTTTCCCATCCTTTTTGTTAATGACAAAGGGGGAGAAAAATTGTGTATTATTGCTTGGTTTCTCTAACAAAATATGCAGATTTCAAAACTCTCTAAAATCATGAATTTAGGGGGAGCATTGATCAAGGGGGAGCCTTTTGTGTTAGAGAAACAACATTAAAGAAAATTTTCAAAATTGGGTTGTCATCATCAAAAAGGGGGAGAATGTGAAGGCAAGCTTCTCAATGGTTTTGATGAAGACAACATTATTCAAGATGTTATGCATATACAAAAAGAAATTTGGATCAAACAAGTCAATCTACTTAAAGAATTTCAAATATTTCAAGACTTAGTGATCAAGAAATTCTAATTTCATGAAGGTATAATGACAATTCTAATAAAATACTAAAGTCTTAGATGCTCAATCAAACAAACCTCATTGCATACTTGTTTCATGATCATGACTTGTTTAGAATAATCATTTTTCACTTTTTCAATAATGCAAATCGATTTGCATGAAGTGTTCAATCGATTTGCACTTGTTGTTTGCTGAATTTTTCACACTTTTTCACTGTGCAATCGATTTGTACTTTGGTTCAGCCGATTGCATGCTGTTCATTTTTTAAATTTTGTTACGTTATGCATAGTGCAATCGATTTGCACATAGGTGCAATCGAATTGCACCTGGACAGAATTGAAAAATCATCTTTTTTAATAACACCTCTTCATGCCTCTCTTCATGGAACCTTTTCATTTTGCAATGGCATTTGTTCATGAATTTTTTACAGTTTTTACCATGTTTCCTAAGGGTGTTATGTGCATATAAACACATGATATTTCAAATCTTTTTTTCACCTCTTTCAATCAAACTTTTAAATTCTCACATATTCACACTTCAAGTTTATTAAGCTTTCACTCAAGAACTTTTCTTTACACTTTCATATCATCTAACCAGAAAGTCCTTGAGCAATCTAAACAATTTATTGTTTGTGAATAATTGTTGTTGAAAGAGAAGATCAATCTTATGATTGATATATTGAAGATTCAAATTTTCATCTACTCACTCAAAAATTCAGAACTATTGTAAAATCCTAAAGTTCCAACAATTGTTTGGTTTTAGGTGTTGACTATAAGGGAAGGATTGTTTCTCTTATAGGGTGTGTTAGAATCCTTGTTATCCGGATTGTGGATACAAGAGGTCCATTGTAAGATTTGTTCTTGGTTGGAGTTTAAACTTGTAAAATCCAAGAGGGTGTTCTTGGTGGTTGATAGTTAGTGACTTGTATAGAAAGACTAGGAAGAGTCTTGTCTTGTCCAAAACTATAGTAAAATCTCTTTCATGTTGAAAGGGGAGTGGAGTACTCTCGACCTGTGAGGGGAACCACTATACCTCTTGGTGTTATTTACTTTCCACATTTACCGCATTTCATTACTTAGAAATTTTTAGGAAAGTAAAATTCAAAAACCGTCAAAAATCCGGATAATTGTCTAAAAGCCTAATTCATCCCCCTCTTAGGCACACGTATAACTACAATTGGCATCAGAGCAGGTTATAGGTAACCTGTTCCTACAGATCCAGAATGGCTTCGGCAAGCACAAACCCAGTATTCAAAGACGGTGGAAGTAGTAACAAGCCCCCACTTTTCTCTGAAGAGTATTTTGACTTTTGGAAAATCCGCATGAAGGCACATCTTGAAGCACAAGGAGAAGGTATATGGTAAGCCATTTAGAATGGTCTGCATAATCCGGTTAATGTGGTTGATGGTGTTGGTACTCCAAAGTTAAAAAATACATATGATGAAGATGATAAGAAAAGAATCTTGAATGAAAAGAAAGTTGTCAATATTCTTCAGAGTGTATTAAGTATGGATGAGTTCTTTCGTGTTTGTCAATGTAAATCGGCTAAAGAAATATGGGATACGTTGATAGAAACACATGAAGGTACGGCTGAAGTAAAAAGATCCAGACTAAACACTTTAAGTCAAGAATATGAAATGTTCCGAATGCAGCCCAGAGAATCCGTTGTTGCATTACAGAAGAGATTTGTTCATTTGACTTACCACTTAATGGCACTTGGTAAAACATTCTCAAATGATGAATTAAATCTCAAAATTCTAAGATCATTGACTAGAGAATGGAAACCAAAAGTAACGGCAATATCGGAAAAGAAAAGCCTCTCTACGATGACTTCCGCATCTCTATTTGGTAAACTTCAAGAGCATGAGTTAGAACTTGAAAGATTGGAGAAGCATGAAATACAAGTAAAAGATTCAAAATACATCGCCTTAAAGACAAAAGTAAAAAATTATGATAGAAATCAAGAGGATGAGTCCAGTAGTGATGAAAATGATGATCTTATCAAAAAGTTTGAAAAGTTTCTAAGAAAAGAAAGGAAAAAGGAGATCACTAAAGGGGAAGCACCAACGAGAAAGATTAAATGCTTTGAATGTGGAGAAAGAGGACATGTTAAAAGTGAATGTCCTACACTTCAAAAGAAAAATAAATTCAAGAAAAAGAATCATAAAAAGGAAAGGAAAACATATGTAGACAACGAAATAAGTTCATCTTCAGATGAAGGACATGTAAATCTTGCATTGATAGCATCACACCATTCCGATGATGAAGAAGATGAGGTTAGTAATAATTCTTTTGATAGTGATGCACAAGGTGCCATAAATGAATTGTTAAATGAATGTAAAATTATGTATAAAACTATATCATCTCAAAAGAAACAAATTTCAACTTTAGAAGAAAAAAATGTTTCATTAGAAAAAGAGATCGAAAATGAGAAACAAAAGATGATTAGTGAAAAACAGAATTTTGTATGTAAAAATTGTGAATCTCTCTCTTTTCAAATTGTCCAATTAAAAAGAGTACTTGAAAGGTACGAGAAATGACATTTGGATTGGAAGAAGTCCTTAGTCAACAAAGATATTCAAATGATAAAAGTGGACTTGGCTATTCAAAGTTCTCTAAAACAAGTTCGAGTAAAACTATATTTGTTAAGGCTAAGGATCAAACTCCCAAAGAGAAAGTGAACAAACCTAGGAATGTGTATCCTAATCCTAAAGAGAGAAGATTTCCTAAAATAAATCTTATGTTCCAAGATTTAAAAGCAACTTTGAACCTACTTGTTTTTATTGTGGTATAAGTGGCCATACACCTAATGCTTGCTATGTTAGAAATGTTAGTGTGGCAAGTGGGCATTATGTGTGGGTTAAGAAGGGAACTAACTATGATGGACCCAAAGCACATTGGGTACCAAATCAAACTTAATTTGTTTGTAGGTTTGCTTGAAGACCACTTCAATTCTATGCTTTGTTGATAAGTGATTGTTCTAAGCTTTTGATGGGAGGCATAAGCTAATTTTCAAATCTAGTTCTAAAAAGTCCAAGGGTTATTTCACATATGGGGAATACCTTAAAGGAAGAATTCTTGGCATTGACAAAGTTGCAGCACTAACTTTCACATCCATTGAAGATGTACTTTAAGTTGACAAACTAAAGCATAATCTTCCTAGTATAAATCAACTTTGTGACAAAGACTTCAAAATCATATTTCGGCAAGGATAAATGTTTGATGAAGTCTCTCATGAGGTAAAACTCATAGGTAAAAATTGTCTTTATTTTTCATAATTTCTTTATATACTTCAAGTCTTTTCCCATCCTTTTTGTTAATGACAAAGGGGGAGAAAAATTGTGCATTATTGCTTGGTTTCTCTAACAAAATATGCAGATTTCAAAACTCTCTAAAATGATGAATTTAGGGGGAGCATTGATCAAGGGGGAGCCTTTTGTGTTAGAGAAACAATATTAAAGAAAATTTTCAAAATTGGGTTGTCATCATCAAAAAGGGGGAGAATGTGAAGGCAAGCTTCTCAATGGTTTTGATGAAGACAACATTATTCAAGATGTTATGCATATACAAAAAGAAATTTGGATCAAACAAGTCAATCTACTTAAAGAATTTCAAATATTTCAAGACTTAGTGTTCAAGAAATTCTAATTTCATGAAGGTATAATGACAATTCTAATAAAATACTAAAGTCTTAGATGCTCAATCAAACAAACCTCATTGCATACTTGTTTCATGATCATGACTTGTTTAGAATAATCATTTTTCACTTTTTCAATAATGCAAATCGATTTGCATGAAGTGTTCAATCGATTTGCACTTGTTGTTTGCTGAATTTTTCACACTTTTTCACTGTGCAGTCGATTTGCACTTTGGTTCAGCCGATTGCATGCTGTTCATTTTTGAAATTTTGTTACGTTATGCATAGTGCAATCGATTTGCACATAGGTACAATCGAATTTCACCTGGACAGAATTGAAAAATCATCTTTTTTAATAACACCTCTTCATGTCTCTCTTCATGGAACCTTTTCATTTTGCAATGGCATTTGTTCATGAATTTTTTTACAGTTTTTACCATGTTTCCTAAGGGTGTTATGTGCATATAAATACATGATATTTCAAATCTTTTTTTCACCTCTTTCAATCAAACTTTTAAATTCTCACATATTCACACTTCAAGTTTATTAAGCTTTCACTCAAGAACTTTTCTTTACACTTTCATATCATCTAACCAGAAAGTCCTTGAGGAATCTAAACACTTTATTGTTTGTGAATAATTGTTGTTGAAAGAGAAGATCAATCTTATGATTGATATATTGAAGATTCAAATTTTCATCTACTCACTCAAAAATTTAGAACTATTGTAAAATCCTAAAGTTCCAACAATTGTTTGGTTTTAGGTGTTGACTATAAGGGAAGGATTGTTTCTCTTATAGGGTGTGTTAGAATCCTTGTTATCCGGATTGTGGATACAAGAGGTCAATTGTAAGATTTGTTCTTGGTTGGAGTTTAAACTTGTAAAATCCAAGAGGGTGTTCTTGGTGGTTGATAGTTAGTGACTTGTATAGAAAGACTAGGAAGAGTCTTGTCTTGTCCAAAACTATAGTAAAATCTCTTTCATGTTGAAAGGGGAGATGAGTACTCTCGACCTGTGAGGGGAACCACTATACGTTTGGTGTTATTTACTTTCCACATTTACCGCATTTCATTACTTAGAAATTTTTAGGAAAGTAAAATTCAAAAACCGTCAAAAATCCGGATAATTGTCTAAAAGCCTAATTCATCCCCCTCTTAGGCACACGTATAACTACAATTGGCATCAGAGCAGGTTATAGGTAACCTGTTCCTACAGATCCAGAATGGCTTCGGCAAGCACAAACCCGGTATTCAAAGACGGTGGAAGTAGTAACAAGCCCCCACTTTTCTCTGAAGAGTATTTTGACTTTTGGAAAATCCGCATGAAGGCAAATCTTGAAGCACAAGGAGAAGGTATATGGT
Organism: Lathyrus tuberosus; assembly: GCA_022829125.1. NCBI lineage: Eukaryota > Viridiplantae > Streptophyta > Magnoliopsida > Fabales > Fabaceae > Lathyrus > Lathyrus tuberosus. Next base: position 9,874,330 of record JALAZF010000103.1, read on the forward strand.
AAGCCATTGAGAATGGTCCGCATAATCCGGTTAATGTGGTTGATGGTGTTGGTACTCCAAAGTTAAAAAATACATATGATGAAGATGATAAGAAAAGAATCTTGAATGAAAAGAAAGCTGTCAATATTCTTCAGAGTGTATTAAGTATGGATGAGTTCTTTCGTGTTTGTCAATGTAAATCGGCTAAAGAAATATGGGATACGTTGATAGAAACACATGAAGGTACGGCTGAAGTAAAAAGATCCAGACTAAACACTTTAAGTCAAGAATATGAAATGTTACGAATGCAGCCCAGAGAATCCGTTGTTGCATTACAGAAGAGATTTGTTCATTTGACAAACCACTTAATGGCACTTGGTAAAACATTCTCAAATGATGAATTAAATCTAAAAAATTCTAAGATCATTGACTAGAGAATGGAAACCAAAAGTAACGGCAATATCGGAAAAGAAAAGCCTCTCTACGATGACTTCCGCATCTCTATTTGGTAAACTTCAAGAGCATGAGTTAGAACTTGAAAGATTGGAGAAGCATGAAATACAAGTAAAAGATTCAAAAGACATCGCCTTAAAGACAAAAGTAAAAAATTATGATAGAAATCAAGAGGATGAGTCCAGTAGTGATGAAAATGATGATCTTATCAAAAAGTTTGAAAAGTTTCTAAGAAAAGAAAGGAAAAAGGAGATCACTAAAGGGGAAGCACCAACGAGAAAGATTAAATGCTTTGAATGTGGAGAAAGAGGACATGTTAAAAGTGAATATCCTACACTTCAAAAGAAAAATAAATTCAAGAAAAAGAATCATAAAAAGGAAAGGAAAATATATGTAGACAACGAAATAAGTTCATCTTCAGATGAAGGACATGTAAATCTTGCATTGATAGCATCACACCATTCCGATGATGAAGAAGATGAGGTTAGTAATAATTCTTTTGATAGTGATGCACAAGGTGCCATAAATGAATTGTTAAATGAATGAAAAATTCTGTGTAAAACTATATCATCTCAAAAGAAACAAATTTCAACTTTAGAAGAAAAAAATGTTTCATTAGAAAAAGAGATCGAAAATGAGAAACAAAAGATGAATAGTGAAAAACAGAATTTTGCATGTAAAAATTGTGAATCTCTCTCTTTTCAAATTGTCCAATTAAAAAGAGTACTTGAAAGGTACGAGAAATGACATTTGGATTGGAAGAAGTCCTTAGTCAACAAAGATATTCAAATGATAAAAGTGGACTTGGCTATTCAAAGTTCTCTAAAACAAGTTCGAGTAAAACTATATTTGTTAAGGCTAAGGATCAAACTCCCAAAGAGAAAGTGAACAAACCTAGGAATGTGTATCCTAATCCTAAAGAGAGAAGATTTCCTAAAATAAATCTTATGTTCCAAGATTTAAAAGCAACTTTGAACCTACTTGTTTTTATTGTGGTATAAGTGGCCATACACCTAATGCTTGCTATGTTAGAAATGTTAGTGTGGCAAGTGGGCATTATGTGTGGGTTAAGAAGGGAACTAACTATGATGGACCCAAAGCACATTGGGTACCAAATCAAACTTAATTTGTTTGTAGGTTTGCTTGAAGACCACTTCAATTCTATGCTTTGTTGATAAGTGATTGTTCTAAGCTTTTGATGGGAGGCATAAGCTAATTTTCAAATCTAGTTCTAAAAAGTCCAAGGGTTATTTCACATATGGGGAATACCTTAAAGGAAGAATTCTTGGCATTGACAAAGTTGCAGCACTAACTTTCACATCCATTGAAGATGTACTTTAAGTTGACAAACTAAAGCATAATCTTCCTAGTATAAATCAACTTTGTGACAAAGACTTCAAAATCATATTTCGGCAAGGATAAATGTTTGATGAAGTCTCTCATGAGGTAAAACTCATAGGTAAAAATTGTCTTTATTTTTCATAATTTCTTTATATACTTCAAGTCTTTTCCCATCCTTTTTGTTAATGACAAAGGGGGAGAAAAATTGTGCATTATTGCTTGGTTTCTCTAACAAAATATGCAGATTTCAAAACTCTCTAAAATGATGAATTTAGGGGGAGCATTGATCAAGGGGGAGCCTTTTGTGTTAGAGAAACAGTATTAAAGAAAATTTTCAAAATTGGGTTGTCATCATCAAAAAGGGGGAGAATGTGAAGGCAAGCTTCTCAATGGTTTTGATGAAGACAACATTATTCAAGATGTTATGCATATACAAAAAGAAATTTGGATCAAACAAGTCAATCTACTTAAAGAATTTCAAATATTTCAAGACTTAGTGTTCAAGAAATTCTAATTTCATGAAGGTATAATGACAATTCTAATAAAATACTAAAGTCTTAGATGCTCAATCAAACAAACCTCAATGCATACTTGTTTCATGATCATGACTTGTTTAGAATAATCATTTTTCACTTTTTCAATAATGCAAATCGATTTGCATGAAGTGTTCAATCGATTTGCACTTGTTGTTTGCTGAATTTTTCACACTTTTTCACTGTGCAGTCGATTTGCACTTTGGTTCAGCCGATTGCATGCTGTTCATTTTTGAAATTTTGTTACGTTATGCATAGTGCAATCGATTTGCACATAGGTACAATCGAATTTCACCTGGACAGAATTGAAAAATCATCTTTTTTAATAACACCTCTTCATGCCTCTCTTCATGGAACCTTTTCATTTTGCAATGGCATTTGTTCATGAATTTTTTTACAGTTTTTACCATGTTTCCTAAGGGTGTTATGTGCATATAAATACATGATATTTCAAATCTTTTTTTCACCTCTTTCAATCAAACTTTTAAATTCTCACATATTCACACTTCAAGTTTATTAAGCTTTCACTCAAGAACTTTTCTTTACACTTTCATATCATCTAACCAGAAAGTCCTTGAGCAATCTAAACACTTTATTGTTTGTGAATAATTGTTGTTGAAAGAGAAGATCAATCTTATGATTGATATATTGAAGATTCAAATTTTCATCTACTCACTCAAAAATTCAGAACTATTGTAAAATCCTAAAGTTCCAACAATTGTTTGGTTTTAGGTGTTGACTATAAGGGAAGGATTGTTTCTCTTATAGGGTGTGTTAGAATCCTTGTTATCCGGATTGTGGATACAAGAGGTCAATTGTAAGATTTGTTCTTGGTTGGAGTTTAAACTTGTAAAATCCAAGAGGGTGTTCTTGGTGGTTGATAGTTAGTGACTTGTATAGAAAGACTAGGAAGAGTCTTGTCTTGTCCAAAACTATAGTAAAATCTCTTTCATGTTGAAAGGGGAGATGAGTACTCTCGACCTGTGAGGGGAACCACTATACGTTTGGTGTTATTTACTTTCCACATTTACCGCATTTCATTACTTAGAAATTTTTAGGAAAGTAAAATTCAAAAACCGTCAAAAATCCGGATAATTGTCTAAAAGCCTAATTCATCCCCCTCTTAGGCACACGTATAACTACAATTGGCATCAGAGCAGGTTATAGGTAACCTGTTCCTACAGATCCAGAATGGCTTCGGCAAGCACAAACCCAGTATTCAAAGACGGTGGAAGTAGTAACAAGCCCCCACTTTTCTCTGAAGAGTATTTTGACTTTTGGAAAATCCGCATGAAGGCACATCTTGAAGCACAAGGAGAAGGTATATGGTAAGCCATTGAGAATGGTCCGCATAATCCGGTTAATGTGGTTGATGGTGTTGGTACTCCAAAGTTAAAAAATACATATGATGAAGATGATAAGAAAAGAATCTTGAATGAAAAGAAAGTTGTCATAATTCTTCAGAGTGTATTAAGTATGGATGAGTTCTTTCGTGTTTGTCAATGTAAATCGGCTAAAGAAATATGGGATACGTTGATAGAAACACATGAAGGTACGGCTGAAGTAAAAAGATCCAGACTAAACACTTTAAGTCAAGAATATGAAATGTTCCGAATGCAGCCCAGAGAATCCGTTGTTGCATTACAGAAGAGATTTGTTCATTTGACTAACCACTTAATGGCACTTGGTAAAACATTCTCAAATGATGAATTAAATCTCAAAATTCTAAGATCATTGACTAGAGAATGGAAACCAAAAGTAACGGCAATATCGGAAAAGAAAAGCCTCTCTACGATGACTTCCGCATCTCTATTTGGTAAACTTCAAGAGCATGAGTTAGAACTTGAAAGATTGGAGAAGCATGAAATACAAGTAAAAGATTCAAAAGACATTGCCTTAAAGACAAAAGTAAAAAATTATGATAGCAATCAAGAGGATGAGTCCAGTAGTGATGAAAATGATGATCTTATCAAAAAGTTTGAAAAGTTTCTAAGAAAAGAAAGGAAAAAGGAGATCACTAAAGGGGAAGCACCAACGAGAAAGATTAAATGCTTTGAATGTGGAGAAAGAGGACATGTTAAAAGTGAATGTCCTACACTTCAAAAGAAAAATAAATTCAAGAAAAAGAATCATAAAAAGGAAAGGAAAACATATGTAGACAACGAAATAAGTTCATCTTCAGATGAAGGACATGTAAATCTTGCATTGATAGCATCACACCATTCCGATGATGAAGAAGATGAGGTTAGTAATAATTCTTTTGATAGTGATGCACAAGGTGCCATAAATGAATTGTTAAATGAATGCAAAATTCTGTATAAAACTATATCATCTCAAAAGAAACAAATTTCAACTTTAGAAGAAAAAAATGTTTCATTAGAAAAAGAGATCGAAAATGAGAAACAAAAGATGATTAGTGAAAAATAGAATTTTGTATGTAAAAATTGTGAATCTCTCTCTTTTCAAATTGTCCAATTAAAAAGAGTACTTGAAAGGTACGAGAAATGACATTTGAATTGGAAGAAGTCCTTAGTCAACAAAGATATTCAAATGATAAAAGTGGACTTGGCTATTCAAAGTTCTCTAAAACAAGTTCGAGTAAAACTATATTTGTTAAGGCTAAGGATCAAACTCCCAAAGAGAAAGTGAACAAACCTAGGAATGTGTATCCTAATCCTAAAAAGAGAAGATTTCCTAAAAGAAATCTTATGTTCCAAGATTTAAAAGCAACTTTGAACCTACTTGTTTTTATTGTGGTATAAGTGGCCATACACCTAATGCTTGCTATGTTAGAAATGTTAGTGTGGCAAGTGGGCAGTATGTGTGGGTTAAGAAGGGAACTAACTATGATGGACCCAAAGAACATTGGGTACCAAATCAAACTTAATTTGTTTGTAGGTTTGCTTGAAGACCACTTCAATTCTATGCTTTGTTGATAAGTGATTGTTCTAAGCTTTTGATGGGAGGCATAAGCTAATTTTCAAATCTAGTTCTAAAAAGTCCAAGGGTTATTTCACATATGGGGAATACCTTAAAGGAAGAATTCTTGGCATTGAAAAAGTTGCAGCACTAACTTTCACATCCATTGAAGATGTACTTTAAGTTGACAAACTAAAGCATAATCTTCCTAGTATAAATCAACTTTGTGACAAAGACTTCAAAATCATATTTCGGCAAGGATAAATGTTTGATGAAGTCTCTCATGAGGTAAAACTCATAGGTAAAAATTGTCTTTATTTTTCATAATTTCTTTATATACTTCAAGTCTTTTCCCATCCTTTTTGTTAATGACAAAGGGGGAGAAAAATTGTGCATTATTGCTTGGTTTCTCTAACAAAATATGCAGATTTCAAAACTCTCTAAAATGATGAATTTAGGGGGAGCATTGATCAAGGGGGAGCCTTTTGTGTTAGAGAAACAATATTAAAGAAAATTTTCAAAATTGGGTTGTCATCATCAAAAAGGGGGAGAATGTGAAGGCAAGCTTCTCAATGGTTTTGATGAAGACAACATTATTCAAGATGTTATGCATATACAAAAAGAAATTTGGATCAAACAAGTCAATCTACTTAAAGAATTTCAAATATTTCAAGACTTAGTGTTCAAGAAATTCTAATTTCATGAAGGTATAATGACAATTCTAATAAAATACTAAAGTCTTAGATGCTCAATCAAACAAACCTCATTGCATACTTGTTTCATGATCATGACTTGTTTAGAATAATCATTTTTCACTTTTTCAATAATGCAAATCGATTTGCATGAAGTGTTCAATCGATTTGCACTTGTTGTTTGCTGAATTTTTCACACTTTTTCACTGTGCAGTCGATTTGCACTTTGGTTCAGCCGATTGCATGCTGTTCATTTTTGAAATTTTGTTACGTTATGCATAGTGCAATCGATTTGCACATAGGTACAATCGAATTTCACCTGGACAGAATTGAAAAATCATCTTTTTTAATAACACCTCTTCATGTCTCTCTTCATGGAACCTTTTCATTTTGCAATGGCATTTGTTCATGAATTTTTTTACAGTTTTTACCATGTTTCCTAAGGGTGTTATGTGCATATAAATACATGATATTTAAAATCTTTTTTTCACCTCTTTCAATCAAACTTTTAAATTCTCACATATTCACACTTCAAGTTTATTAAGCTTTCACTCAAGAACTTTTCTTTACACTTTCATATCATCTAACCAGAAAGTCCTTGAGGAATCTAAACACTTTATTGTTTGTGAATAATTGTTGTTGAAAGAGAAGATCAATCTTATGATTGATATATTGAAGATTCAAATTTTCATCTACTCACTCAAAAATTTAGAACTATTGTAAAATCCTAAAGTTCCAACAATTTTTTGGTTTTAGGTGTTGACTATAAGGGAAGGATTGTTTCTCTTATAGGGTGTGTTAGAATCCTTGTTATCCGGATTGTGGATACAAGAGGTCAATTGTAAGATTTGTTCTTGGTTGGAGTTTAAACTTGTAAAATCCAAGAGGGTGTTCTTGGTGGTTGATAGTTAGTGACTTGTATAGAAAGACTAGGAAGAGTCTTGTCTTGTCCAAAACTATAGTAAAATCTCTTTCATGTTGAAAGGGGAGATGAGTACTCTCGACCTGTGAGGGGAACCACTATACGTTTGGTGTTATTTACTTTCCACATTTACCGCATTTCATTACTTAGAAATTTTTAGGAAAGTAAAATTCAAAAACCGTCAAAAATCCGGATAATTGTCTAAAAGCCTAATTCATCCCCCTCTTAGGCACACGTATAACTACAATTGGCATCAGAGCAGGTTATAGGTAACCTGTTCCTACAGATCCAGAATGGCTTCGGCAAGCACAAACCCGGTATTCAAAGACGGTGGAAGTAGTAACAAGCCCCCACTTTTCTCTGAAGAGTATTTTGACTTTTGGAAAATCCGCATGAAGGCAAATCTTGAAGCACAAGGAGAAGGTATATGGTAAGCCATTGAGAATGGTCCGCATAATCCGGTTAATGTGGTTGATGGTGTTGGTACTCCAAAGTTAAAAAATTCATATGATGAAGATGATAAGAAAAGAATCTTGAATGAAAAGAAAGCTGTCAATATTCTTCAGAGTGTATTAAGTATGGATGAGTTCTTTCGTGTTTGTCAATGTAAATCGGCTAAAGAAATATGGGATACGTTGATAGAAACACATGAAGGTACGGCTGAAGTAAAAAGATCCAGACTAAACACTTTAAGTCAAGAATATGAAATGTTACGAATGCAGCCCAGAGAATCCGTTGTTGCATTACAGAAGAGATTTGTTCATTTGACAAACCACTTAATGGCACTTGGTAAAACATTCTCAAATGATGAATTAAATCTAAAAAATTCTAAGATCATTGACTAGAGAATGGAAACCAAAAGTAACGGCAATATCGGAAAAGAAAAGCCTCTCTACGATGACTTCCGCATCTCTATTTGGTAAACTTCAAGAGCATGAGTTAGAACTTGAAAGATTGGAGAAGCATGAAATACAAGTAAAAGATTCAAAAGACATCGCCTTAAAGACAAAAGTAAAAAATTATGATAGAAATCAAGAGGATGAGTCCAGTAGTGATGAAAATGATGATCTTATCAAAAAGTTTGAAAAGTTTCTAAGAAAAGAAAGGAAAAAGGAGATCACTAAAGGGGAAGCACCAACGAGAAAGATTAAATGCTTTGAATGTGGAGAAAGAGGACATGTTAAAAGTGAATGTCCTACACTTCAAAAGAAAAATAAATTCAAGAAAAAGAATCATAAAAAGGAAAGGAAAATATATGTAGACAACGAAATAAGTTCATCTTCAGATGAAGGACATGTAAATCTTGCATTGATAGCATCACACCATTCCGATGATGAAGAAGATGAGGTTAGTAATAATTCTTTTGATAGTGATGCACAAGGTGCCATAAATGAATTGTTAAATGAATGAAAAATTCTGTATAAAACTATATCATCTCAAAAGAAACAAATTTCAACTTTAGAGGAAAAAAATGTTTCATTAGAAAAAGAGATCGAAAATGAGAAACAAAAGATGAATAGTGAAAAACAGAATTTTGCATGTAAAAATTGTGAATCTCTCTCTTTTCAAATTGTCCAATTAAAAAGAGTACTTGAAAGGTACGAGAAATGACATTTGGATTGGAAGAAGTCCTTAGTCAACAAAGATATTCAAATGATAAAAGTGGACTTGGCTATTCAAAGTTCTCTAAAACAAGTTCGAGTAAAACTATATTTGTTAAGGCTAAGGATCAAACTCCCAAAGAGAAAGTGAACAAACCTAGGAATGTGTATCCTAATCCTAAAGAGAGAAGATTTCCTAAAAGAAATCTTATGTTCCAAGATTTAAAAGTAACTTTGAACCTACTTGTTTTTATTGTGGTATAAGTGGCCATACACCTAATGCTTGCTATGTTAGAAATGTTAGTGTGGCAAGTGGGCAGTATGTGTGGGTTAAGAAGGGAACTAACTATGATGGACCCAAAGAACATTGGGTACCAAATCAAACTTAATTTGTTTGTAGGTTTGCTTGAAGACCACTTCAATTCTATGCTTTGTTGATAAGTGATTGTTCTAAGCTTTTGATGGGAGGCATAAGCTAATTTTCAAATCTAGTTCTAAAAAGTCCAAGGGTTATTTCACATATGGGGAATACCTTAAAGGAAGAATTCTTGGCATTGACAAAGTTGCAGCACTAACTTTCACATCCATTGAAGATGTACTTTAAGTTGACAAACTAAAGCATAATCTTCCTAGTATAAATCAACTTTGTGACAAAGACTTCAAAATCATATTTCGGCAAGGATAAATGTTTGATGAAGTCTCTCATGAGGTAAAACTCATAGGTAAAAATTTTCTTTATTTTTCATAATTTCTTTATATACTTCAAGTCTTTTCCCATCCTTTTTGTTAATGACAAAGGGGGAGAAAAATTGTGCATTATTGCTTGGTTTCTCTAACAAAATATACAGATTTCAAAACTCTCTAAAATGATGAATTTAGGGGGAGCATTGATCAAGGGGGAGCCTTTTGTGTTAGAGAAACAGTATTAAAGAAAATTTTCAAAATTGGGTTGTCATCATCAAAAAGGGGGAGAATGTGAAGGCAAGCTTCTCAATGGTTTTGATGAAGACAACATTATTCAAGATGTTATGCATATACAAAAAGAAATTTGGATCAAACAAGTCAATCTACTTAAAGAATTTCAAATATTTCAAGACTTAGTGTTCAAGAAATTCTAATTTCATGAAGGTATAATGACAATTCTAATAAAATACTAAAGTCTTAGATGCTCAATCAAACAAACCTCAATGCATACTTGTTTCATGATCATGACTTGTTTAGAATAATCATTTTTCACTTTTTCAATAATGCAAATCGATTTGCATGAAGTGTTCAATCGATTTGCACTTGTTGTTTGCTGAATTTTTCACACTTTTTCACTGTGCAGTCGATTTGCACTTTGGTTCAGCCGATTGCATGCTGTTCATTTTTGAAATTTTGTTACGTTATGCATAGTGCAATCGATTTGCACATAGGTACAATCGAATTTCACCTGGACAGAATTGAAAAATCATCTTTTTTAATAACACCTCTTCATGCCTCTCTTCATGGAACCTTTTCATTTTGCAATGGCATTTGTTCATGAATTTTTTTACAGTTTTTACCATGTTTCCTAAGGGTGTTATGTGCATATAAATACATGATATTTCAAATCTTTTTTTCACCTCTTTCAATCAAACTTTTAAATTCTCACATATTCACACTTCAAGTTTATTAAGCTTTCACTCAAGAACTTTTCTTTACACTTTCATATCATCTAACCAGAAAGTCCTTGAGCAATCTAAACACTTTATTGTTTGTGAATAATTGTTGTTGAAAGAGAAGATCAATCTTATGATTGATATATTGAAGATTCAAATTTTCATCTACTCACTCAAAAATTCAGAACTATTGTAAAATCCTAAAGTTCCAACAATTGTTTGGTTTTAGGTGTTGACTATAAGGGAAGGATTGTTTCTCTTATAGGGTGTGTTAGAATCCTTGTTATCCGGATTGTGGATACAAGAGGTCAATTGTAAGATTTGTTCTTGGTTGGAGTTTAAACTTGTAAAATCCAAGAGGGTGTTCTTGGTGGTTGATAGTTAGTGACTTGTATAGAAAGACTAGGAAGAGTCTTGTCTTGTCCAAAACTATAGTAAAATCTCTTTCATGTTGAAAGGGGAGATGAGTACTCTCGACCTGTGAGGGGAACCACTATACGTTTGGTGTTATTTACTTTCCACATTTACCGCATTTCATTACTTAGAAATTTTTAGGAAAGTAAAATTCAAAAACCGTCAAAAATCCGGATAATTGTCTAAAAGCCTAATTCATCCCCCTCTTAGGCACACGTATAACTACAATTGGCATCAGAGCAGGTTATAGGTAACCTGTTCCTACAGATCCAGAATGGCTTCGGCAAGCACAAACCCAGTATTCAAAGACGGTGGAAGTAGTAACAAGCCCCCACTTTTCTCTGAAGAGTATTTTGAATTTTGGAAAATCCGCATGAAGGCACATCTTGAAGCACAAGGAGAAGGTATATGGTAAGCCATTGAGAATGGTCCGCATAATCCGGTTAATGTGGTTGATGGTGTTGGTACTCCAAAGTTAAAAAATACATATGATGAAGATGATAAGAAAAGAATCTTGAATGAAAAGAAAGCTGTCATAATTCTTCAGAGTGTATTAAGTATGGATGAGTTATTTCGTGTTTGTCAATGTAAATCGGCTAAAGAAATATGGGATACGTTGATAGAAACACATGAAGGTACGGCTGAAGTAAAAAGATCCAGACTAAACACTTTAAGTCAAGAATATGAAATGTTCCGAATGCAGCCCAGAGAATCCGTTGTTGCATTACAGAAGAGATTTGTTCATTTGACTAACCACTTAATGGCACTTGGTAAAACATTCTCAAATGATGAATTAAATCTCAAAATTCTAAGATCATTGACTAGAGAATGGAAACCAAAAGTAACGGCAATATCGGAAAAGAAAAGCCTCTCTACGATGACTTCCGCATCTCTATTTGGTAAACTTCAAGAGCATGAGTTAGAACTTGAAAGATTGGAGAAGCATGAAATACAAGTAAAAGATTCAAAAGACATTGCCTTAAAGACAAAAGTAAAAAATTATGATAGCAATCAAGAGGATGAGTCCAGTAGTGATGAAAATGATGATCTTATCAAAAAGTTTGAAAAGTTTCTAAGAAAAGAAAGGAAAAAGGAGATCACTAAAGGGGAAGCACCAACGAGAAAGATTAAATGCTTTGAATGTGGAGAAAGAGGACATGTTAAAAGTGAATGTCCTACACTTCAAAAGAAAAATAAATTCAAGAAAAAGAATCATAAAAAGGAAATGAAAACATATGTAGACAACGAAATAAGTTCATCTTCAGATGAAGGACATGTAAATCTTGCATTGATAGCATCACACCATTCCGATGATGAAGAAGATGAGGTTAGTAATAATTCTTTTGATAGTGATGCACAAGGTGCCATAAATGAATTGTTAAATGAATGCAAAATTCTGTATAAAACTATATCATCTCAAAAGAAACAAATTTCAACTTTAGAAGAAAAAAATGTTTCATTAGAAAAAGAGATCGAAAATGAGAAACAAAAGATGATTAGTGAAAAATAGAATTTTGTATGTAAAAATTGTGAATCTCTCTCTTTTCAAATTGTCCAATTAAAAAGAGTACTTGAAAGGTACGAGAAATGACATTTGAATTGGAAGAAGTCCTTAGTCAACAAAGATATTCAAATGATAAAAGTGGACTTGGCTATTCAAAGTTCTCTAAAACAAGTTCGAGTAAAACTATATTTGTTAAGGCTAAGGATCAAACTCCCAAAGAGAAAGTGAACAAACCTAGGAATGTGTATCCTAATCCTAAAGAGAGAAGATTTCCTAAAAGAAATCTTATGTTCCAAGATTTAAAAGCAACTTTGAACCTACTTGTTTTTATTGTGGTATAAATGGCCATACACCTAATGCTTGCTATGTTAGAAATGTTAGTGTGGCAAGTGGGCAGTATGTGTGGGTTAAGAAGGGAACTAACTATGATGGACCCAAAGAACATTGGGTACCAAATCAAACTTAATTTGTTTGTAGGTTTGCTTGAAGACCACTTCAATTCTATGCTTTGTTGATAAGTGATTGTTCTAAGCTTTTGATGGGAGGCATAAGCTAATTTTCAAATCTAGTTCTAAAAAGTCCAAGGGTTATTTCACATATGGGGAATACCTTAAAGGAAGAATTCTTGGCATTGACAAAGTTGCAGCACTAACTTTCACATCCATTGAAGATGTACTTTAAGTTGACAAACTAAAGCATAATCTTCCTAGTATAAATCAACTTTGTGACAAAGACTTCAAAATCATATTTCGGCAAGGATAAATGTTTGATGAAGTCTCTCATGAGGTAAAACTCATAGGTAAAAATTTTCTTTATTTTTCATAATTTCTTTATATACTTCAAGTCTTTTCCCATCCTTTTTGTTAATGACAAAGGGGGACAAAAATTGTGCATTATTGCTTGGTTTCTCTAACAAAATATGCAGATTTCAAAACTCTCTAAAATGATGAATTTAGGGGGAGCATTGATCAAGGGGGAGCCTTTTGTGTTAGAGAAACAGTATTAAAGAAAATTTTCAAAATTGGGTTGTCATCATCAAAAAGGGGGAGAATGTGAAGGCAAGCTTCTCAATGGTTTTGATGAAGACAACATTATTCAAGATGTTATGCATATACAAAAAGAAATTTGGATCAAACAAGTCAATCTACTTAAAGAATTTCAAATATTTCAAGACTTAGTGTTCAAGAAATTCTAATTTCATGAAGGTATAATGACAATTCTAATAAAATACTAAAGTCTTAGATGCTCAATCAAACAAACCTCAATGCATACTTGTTTCATGATCATGACTTGTTTAGAATAATCATTTTTCACTTTTTCAATAATGCAAATCGATTTGCATGAAGTGTTCAATCGATTTGCACTTGTTGTTTGCTGAATTTTTCACACTTTTTCACTGTGCAGTCGATTTGCACTTTGGCTCAGCCGATTGCATGCTGTTCATTTTTGAAATTTTGTTACGTTATGCATAGTGCAATCGATTTGCACATAGGTACAATCGAATTTCACCTGGACAGAATTGAAAAATCATCTTTTTTAATAACACCTCTTCATGCCTCTCTTCATGGAACCTTTTCATTTTGCAATGGCATTTGTTCATGAATTTTTTTACAGTTTTTACCATGTTTCCTAAGGGTGTTATGTGCATATAAATACATGATATTTCAAATCTTTTTTTCACCTCTTTCAATCAAACTTTTAAATTCTCACATATTCACACTTCAAGTTTATTAAGCTTTCACTCAAGAACTTTTCTTTACACTTTCATATCATCTAACCAGAAAGTCCTTGAGCAATCTAAACACTTTATTGTTTGTGAATAATTGTTGTTGAAAGAGAAGATCAATCTTATGATTGATATATTGAAGATTCAAATTTTCATCTACTCACTCAAAAATTCAGAACTATTGTAAAATCCTAAAGTTCCAACAATTGTTTGGTTTTAGGTGTTGACTATAAGGGAAGGATTGTTTCTCTTATAGGGTGTGTTAGAATCCTTGTTATCCGGATTGTGGATACAAGAGGTCAATTGTAAGATTTGTTCTTGGTTGGAGTTTAAACTTGTAAAATCCAAGAGGGTGTTCTTGGTGGTTGATAGTTAGTGACTTGTATAGAAAGACTAGGAAGAGTCTTGTCTTGTCCAAAACTATAGTAAAATCTCTTTCATGTTGAAAGGGGAGATGAGTACTCTCGACCTGTGAGGGGAACCACTATACGTTTGGTGTTATTTACTTTCCACATTTACCGCATTTCATTACTTAGAAATTTTTAGGAAAGTAAAATTCAAAAACCGTCAAAAATCCGGATAATTGTCTAAAAGCCTAATTCATCCCCCTCTTAGGCACACGTATAACTACAATTGGCATCAGAGCAGGTTATAGGTAACCTGTTCCTACAGATCCAGAATGGCTTCGGCAAGCACAAACCCAGTATTCAAAGACGGTGGAAGTAGTAACAAGCCCCCACTTTTCTCTGAAGAGTATTTTGAATTTTGGAAAATCCGCATGAAGGCACATCTTGAAGCACAAGGAGAAGGTATATGGTAAGCCATTGAGAATGGTCCGCATAATCCGGTTAATGTGGTTGATGGTGTTGGTACTCCAAAGTTAAAAAATACATATGATGAAGATGATAAGAAAAGAATCTTGAATGAAAAGAAAGCTGTCATAATTCTTCAGAGTGTATTAAGTATGGATGAGTTCTTTCGTGTTTGTCAATGTAAATCGGCTAAAGAAATATGGGATACGTTGATAGAAACACATGAAGGTACGGCTGAAGTAAAAAGATCCAGACTAAACACTTTAAGTCAAGAATATGAAATGTTCCGAATGCAGCCCAGAGAATCCGTTGTTGCATTACAGAAGAGATTTGTTCATTTGACTAACCACTTAATGGCACTTGGTAAAACATTCTCAAATGATGAATTAAATCTCAAAATTCTAAGATCATTGACTAGAGAATGGAAACCAAAAGTAACGGCAATATCGGAAAAGAAAAGCCTCTCTACGATGACTTCCGCATCTCTATTTGGTAAACTTCAAGAGCATGAGTTAGAACTTGAAAGATTGGAGAAGCATGAAATACAAGTAAAAGATTCAAAAGACATTGCCTTAAAGACAAAAGTAAAAAATTATGATAGCAATCAAGAGGATGAGTCCAGTAGTGATGAAAATGATGATCTTATCAAAAAGTTTGAAAAGTTTCTAAGAAAAGAAAGGAAAAAGGAGATCACTAAAGGGGAAGCACCAACGAGAAAGATTAAATGCTTTGAATGTGGAGAAAGAGGACATGTTAAAAGTGAATGTCCTACACTTCAAAAGAAAAATAAATTCAAGAAAAAGAATCATAAAAAGGAAATGAAAACATATGTAGACAACGAAATAAGTTCATCTTCAGATGAAGGACATGTAAATCTTGCATTGATAGCATCACACCATTCCGATGATGAAGAAGATGAGGTTAGTAATAATTCTTTTGATAGTGATGCACAAGGTGCCATAAATGAATTGTTAAATGAATGCAAAATTCTGTATAAAACTATATCATCTCAAAAGAAACAAATTTCAACTTTAGAAGAAAAAAATGTTTCATTAGAAAAAGAGATCGAAAATGAGAAACAAAAGATGATTAGTGAAAAATAGAATTTTGTATGTAAAAATTGTGAATCTCTCTCTTTTCAAATTGTCCAATTAAAAAGAGTACTTGAAAGGTACGAGAAATGACATTTGAATTGGAAGAAGTCCTTAGTCAACAAAGATATTCAAATGATAAAAGTGGACTTGGCTATTCAAAGTTCTCTAAAACAAGTTCGAGTAAAACTATATTTGTTAAGGCTAAGGATCAAACTCCCAAAGAGAAAGTGAACAAACCTAGGAATGTGTATCCTAATCCTAAAGAGAGAAGATTTCCTAAAAGAAATCTTATGTTCCAAGATTTAAAAGCAACTTTGAACCTACTTGTTTTTATTGTGGTATAAGTGGCCATACACCTAATGCTTGCTATGTTAGAAATGTTAGTGTGGCAAGTGGGCAGTATGTGTGGGTTAAGAAGGGAACTAACTATGATGGACCCAAAGAACATTGGGTACCAAATCAAACTTAATTTGTTTGTAGGTTTGCTTGAAGACCACTTCAATTCTATGCTTTGTTGATAAGTGATTGTTCTAAGCTTTTGATGGGAGGCATAAGCTAATTTTCAAATCTAGTTCTAAAAAGTCCAAGGGTTATTTCACATATGGGGAATACCTTAAAGGAAGAATTCTTGGCATTGACAAAGTTGCAGCACTAACTTTCACATCCATTGAAGATGTACTTTAAGTTGACAAACTAAAGCATAATCTTCCTAGTATAAATCAACTTTGTGACAAAGACTTCAAAATCATATTTCGGCAAGGATAAATGTTTGATGAAGTCTCTCATGAGGTAAAACTCATAGGTAAAAATTTTCTTTATTTTTCATAATTTCTTTATATACTTCAAGTCTTTTCCCATCCTTTTTGTTAATGACAAAGGGGGAGAAAAATTGTGCATTATTGCTTGGTTTCTCTAACAAAATATGCAGATTTCAAAACTCTCTAAAATGATGAATTTAGGGGGAGCATTGATCAAGGGGGAGCCTTTTGTGTTAGAGAAACAGTATTAAAGAAAATTTTCAAAATTGGGTTGTCATCATCAAAAAGGGGGAGAATGTGAAGGCAAGCTTCTCAATGGTTTTGATGAAGACAACATTATTCAAGATGTTATGCATATACAAAAAGAAATTTGGATCAAACAAGTCAATCTACTTAAAGAATTTCAAATATTTCAAGACTTAGTGTTCAAGAAATTCTAATTTCATGAAGGTATAATGACAATTCTAATAAAATACTAAAGTCTTAGATGCTCAATCAAACAAACCTCAATGCATACTTGTTTCATGATCATGACTTGTTTAGAATAATCATTTTTCACTTTTTCAATAATGCAAATCGATTTGCATGAAGTGTTCAATCGATTTGCACTTGTTGTTTGCTGAATTTTTCACACTTTTTCACTGTGCAGTCGATTTGCACTTTGGTTCAGCCGATTGCATGCTGTTCATTTTTGAAATTTTGTTACGTTATGCATAGTGCAATCGATTTGCACATAGGTACAATCGAATTTCACCTGGACAGAATTGAAAAATCATCTTTTTTAATAACACCTCTTCATGCCTCTCTTCATGGAACCTTTTCATTTTGCAATGGCATTTGTTCATGAATTTTTTTACAGTTTTTACCATGTTTCCTAAGGGTGTTATGTGCATATAAATACATGATATTTCAAATCTTTTTTTCACCTCTTTCAATCAAACTTTTAAATTCTCACATATTCACACTTCAAGTTTATTAAGCTTTCACTCAAGAACTTTTCTTTACACTTTCATATCATCTAACCAGAAAGTCCTTGAGCAATCTAAACACTTTATTGTTTGTGAATAATTGTTGTTGAAAGAGAAGATCAATCTTATGATTGATATATTGAAGATTCAAATTTTCATCTACTCACTCAAAAATTCAGAACTATTGTAAAATCCTAAAGTTCCAACAATTGTTTGGTTTTAGGTGTTGACTATAAGGGAAGGATTGTTTCTCTTATAGGGTGTGTTAGAATCCTTGTTATCCGGATTGTGGATACAAGAGGTCAATTGTAAGATTTGTTCTTGGTTGGAGTTTAAACTTGTAAAATCCAAGAGGGTGTTCTTGGTGGTTGATAGTTAGTGACTTGTATAGAAAGACTAGGAAGAGTCTTGTCTTGTCCAAAACTATAGTAAAATCTCTTTCATGTTGAAAGGGGAGATGAGTACTCTCGACCTGTGAGGGGAACCACTATACGTTTGGTGTTATTTACTTTCCACATTTACCGCATTTCATTACTTAGAAATTTTTAGGAAAGTAAAATTCAAAAACCGTCAAAAATCCGGATAATTGTCTAAAAGCCTAATTCATCCCCCTCTTAGGCACACGTATAACTACAATTGGCATCAGAGCAGGTTATAGGTAACCTGTTCCTACAGATCCAGAATGGCTTCGGCAAGCACAAACCCAGTATTCAAAGACGGTGGAAGTAGTAACAAGCCCCCACTTTTCTCTGAAGAGTATTTTGACTTTTGGAAAATCCGCATGAAGGCACATCTTGAAGCACAAGGAGAAGGTATATGGTAAGCCATTGAGAATGGTCCGCATAATCCGGTTAATGTGGTTGATGGTGTTGGTACTCCAAAGTTAAAAAATACATATGATGAAGATGATAAGAAAAGAATCTTGAATGAAAAGAAAGCTGTCATAATTCTTCAGAGTGTATTAAGTATGGATGAGTTCTTTCGTGTTTGTCAATGTAAATCGGCTAAAGAAATATGGGATACGTTGATAGAAACACATGAAGGTACGGCTGAAGTAAAAAGATCCAGACTAAACACTTTAAGTCAAGAATATGAAATGTTCCGAATGCAGCCCAGAGAATCCGTTGTTGCATTACAGAAGAGATTTGTTCATTTGACTAACCACTTAATGGCACTTGGTAAAACATTCTCAAATGATGAATTAAATCTCAAAATTCTAAGATCATTGACTAGAGAATGGAAACCAAAAGTAACGGCAATATCGGAAAAGAAAAGCCTCTCTACGATGACTTCCGCATCTCTATTTGGTAAACTTCAAGAGCATGAGTTAGAACTTGAAAGATTGGAGAAGCATGAAATACAAGTAAAAGATTCAAAAGACATTGCCTTAAAGACAAAAGTAAAAAATTATGATAGCAATCAAGAGGATGAGTCCAGTAGTGATGAAAATGATGATCTTATCAAAAAGTTTGAAAAGTTTCTAAGAAAAGAAAGGAAAAAGGAGATCACTAAAGGGGAAGCACCAACGAGAAAGATTAAATGCTTTGAATGTGGAGAAAGAGGACATGTTAAAAGTGAATGTCCTACACTTCAAAAGAAAAATAAATTCAAGAAAAAGAATCATAAAAAGGAAATGAAAACATATGTAGACAACGAAATAAGTTCATCTTCAGATGAAGGACATGTAAATCTTGCATTGATAGCATCACACCATTCCGATGATGAAGAAGATGAGGTTAGTAATAATTCTTTTGATAGTGATGCACAAGGTGCCATAAATGAATTGTTAAATGAATGCAAAATTCTGTATAAAACTATATCATCTCAAAAGAAACAAATTTCAACTTTAGAAGAAAAAAATGTTTCATTAGAAAAAGAGATCGAAAATGAGAAACAAAAGATGATTAGTGAAAAATAGAATTTTGTATGTAAAAATTGTGAATCTCTCTCTTTTCAAATTGTCCAATTAAAAAGAGTACTTGAAAGGTACGAGAAATGACATTTGAATTGGAAGAAGTCCTTAGTCAACAAAGATATTCAAATGATAAAAGTGGACTTGGCTATTCAAAGTTCTCTAAAACAAGTTCGAGTAAAACTATATTTGTTAAGGCTAAGGATCAAACTCCCAAAGAGAAAGTGAACAAACCTAGGAATGTGTATCCTAATCCTAAAGAGAGAAGATTTCCTAAAAGAAATCTTATGTTCCAAGATTTAAAAGCAACTTTGAACCTACTTGTTTTTATTGTGGTATAAGTGGCCATACACCTAATGCTTGCTATGTTAGAAATGTTAGTGTGGCAAGTGGGCAGTATGTGTGGGTTAAGAAGGGAACTAACTATGATGGACCCAAAGAACATTGGGTACCAAATCAAACTTAATTTGTTTGTAGGTTTGCTTGAAGACCACTTCAATTCTATGCTTTGTTGATAAGTGATTGTTCTAAGCTTTTGATGGGAGGCATAAGCTAATTTTCAAATCTAGTTCTAAAAAGTCCAAGGGTTATTTCACATATGGGGAATACCTTAAAGGAAGAATTCTTGGCATTGACAAAGTTGCAGCACTAACTTTCACATCCATTGAAGATGTACTTTAAGTTGACAAACTAAAGCATAATCTTCCTAGTATAAATCAACTTTGTGACAAAGACTTCAAAATCATATTTCGGCAAGGATAAATGTTTGATGAAGTCTCTCATGAGGTAAAACTCATAGGTAAAAATTTTCTTTATTTTTCATAATTTCTTTATATACTTCAAGTCTTTTCCCATCCTTTTTGTTAATGACAAAGGGGGAGAAAAATTGTGCATTATTGCTTGGTTTCTCTAACAAAATATGCAGATTTCAAAACTCTCTAAAATGATGAATTTAGGGGGAGCATTGATCAAGGGGGAGCCTTTTGTGTTAGAGAAACAGTATTAAAGAAAATTTTCAAAATTGGGTTGTCATCATCAAAAAGGGGGAGAATGTGAAGGCAAGCTTCTCAATGGTTTTGATGAAGACAACATTATTCAAGATGTTATGCATATACAAAAAGAAATTTGGATCAAACAAGTCAATCTACTTAAAGAATTTCAAATATTTCAAGACTTAGTGTTCAAGAAATTCTAATTTCATGAAGGTATAATGACAATTCTAATAAAATACTAAAGTCTTAGATGCTCAATCAAACAAACCTCAATGCATACTTGTTTCATGATCATGACTTGTTTAGAATAATCATTTTTCACTTTTTCAATAATGCAAATCGATTTGCATGAAGTGTTCAATCGATTTGCACTTGTTGTTTGCTGAATTTTTCACACTTTTTCACTGTGCAGTCGATTTGCACTTTGGTTCAGCCGATTGCATGCTGTTCATTTTTGAAATTTTGTTACGTTATGCATAGTGCAATCGATTTGCACATAGGTACAATCGAATTTCACCTGGACAGAATTGAAAAATCATCTTTTTTAATAACACCTCTTCATGCCTCTCTTCATGGAACCTTTTCATTTTGCAATGGCATTTGTTCATGAATTTTTTTACAGTTTTTACCATGTTTCCTAAGGGTGTTATGTGCATATAAATACATGATATTTCAAATCTTTTTTTCACCTCTTTCAATCAAACTTTTAAATTCTCACATATTCACACTTCAAGTTTATTAAGCTTTCACTCAAGAACTTTTCTTTACACTTTCATATCATCTAACCAGAAAGTCCTTGAGCAATCTAAACACTTTATTGTTTGTGAATAATTGTTGTTGAAAGAGAAGATCAATCTTATGATTGATATATTGAAGATTCAAATTTTCATCTACTCACTCAAAAATTCAGAACTATTGTAAAATCCTAAAGTTCCAACAATTGTTTGGTTTTAGGTGTTGACTATAAGGGAAGGATTGTTTCTCTTATAGGGTGTGTTAGAATCCTTGTTATCCGGATTGTGGATACAAGAGGTCAATTGTAAGATTTGTTCTTGGTTGGAGTTTAAACTTGTAAAATCCAAGAGGGTGTTCTTGGTGGTTGATAGTTAGTGACTTGTATAGAAAGACTAGGAAGAGTCTTGTCTTGTCCAAAACTATAGTAAAATCTCTTTCATGTTGAAAGGGGAGATGAGTACTCTCGACCTGTGAGGGGAACCACTATACGTTTGGTGTTATTTACTTTCCACATTTACCGCATTTCATTACTTAGAAATTTTTAGGAAAGTAAAATTCAAAAACCGTCAAAAATCCGGATAATTGTCTAAAAGCCTAATTCATCCCCCTCTTAGGCACACGTATAACTACAATTGGCATCAGAGCAGGTTATAGGTAACCTGTTCCTACAGATCCAGAATGGCTTCGGCAAGCACAAACCCAGTATTCAAAGACGGTGGAAGTAGTAACAAGCCCCCACTTTTCTCTGAAGAGTATTTTGACTTTTGGAAAATCCGCATGAAGGCACATCTTGAAGCACAAGGAGAAGGTATATGGTAAGCCATTGAGAATGGTCCGCATAATCCGGTTAATGTGGTTGATGGTGTTGGTACTCCAAAGTTAAAAAATACATATGATGAAGATGATAAGAAAAGAATCTTGAATGAAAAGAAAGCTGTCATAATTCTTTAGAGTGTATTAAGTATGGATGAGTTCTTTCGTGTTTGTCAATGTAAATCGGCTAAAGAAATATGGGATACGTTGATAGAAACACATGAAGGTACGGCTGAAGTAAAAAGATCCAGACTAAACACTTTAAGTCAAGAATATGAAATGTTCCGAATGCAGCCCAGAGAATCCGTTGTTGCATTACAGAAGAGATTTGTTCATTTGACTAACCACTTAATGGCACTTGGTAAAACATTCTCAAATGATGAATTAAATCTCAAAATTCTAAGATCATTGACTAGAGAATGGAAACCAAAAGTAACGGCAATATCGGAAAAGAAAAGCCTCTCTACGATGACTTCCGCATCTCTATTTGGTAAACTTCAAGAGCATGAGTTAGAACTTGAAAGATTGGAGAAGCATGAAATACAAGTAAAAGATTCAAAAGACATTGCCTTAAAGACAAAAGTAAAAAATTATGATAGCAATCAAGAGGATGAGTCCAGTAGTGATGAAAATGATGATCTTATCAAAAAGTTTGAAAAGTTTCTAAGAAAAGAAAGGAAAAAGGAGATCACTAAAGGGGAAGCACCAACGAGAAAGATTAAATGCTTTGAATGTGGAGAAAGAGGACATGTTAAAAGTGAATGTCCT
This sequence comes from Lathyrus tuberosus, assembly GCA_022829125.1. Classification (NCBI taxonomy): domain Eukaryota; kingdom Viridiplantae; phylum Streptophyta; class Magnoliopsida; order Fabales; family Fabaceae; genus Lathyrus; species Lathyrus tuberosus. The sequence goes on from JALAZF010000103.1 coordinate 9,896,906, forward strand.
ACACTTCAAAAGAAAAATAAATTCAAGAAAAAGAATCATAAAAAGGAAAGGAAAACATATGTAGACAACGAAATAAGTTCATCTTCAGATGAAGGACATGTAAATCTTGCATTGATAGCATCACACCATTCCGATGATGAAGAAGATGAGGTTAGTAATAATTCTTTTGATAGTGATGCACAAGGTGCCATAAATGAATTGTTAAATGAATGCAAAATTCTGTATAAAACTATATCATCTCAAAAGAAACAAATTTCAACTTTAGAAGAAAAAAATGTTTCATTAGAAAAAGAGATCGAAAATGAGAAACAAAAGATGATTAGTGAAAAATAGAATTTTGTATGTAAAAATTGTGAATCTCTCTCTTTTCAAATTGTCCAATTAAAAAGAGTACTTGAAAGGTACGAGAAATGACATTTGAATTGGAAGAAGTCCTTAGTCAACAAAGATATTCAAATGATAAAAGTGGACTTGGCTATTCAAAGTTCTCTAAAACAAGTTCGAGTAAAACTATATTTGTTAAGGCTAAGGATCAAACTCCCAAAGAGAAAGTGAACAAACCTAGGAATGTGTATCCTAATCCTAAAAAGAGAAGATTTCCTAAAAGAAATATTATGTTCCAAGATTTAAAAGCAACTTTGAACCTACTTGTTTTTATTGTGGTATAAGTGGCCATACACCTAATGCTTGCTATGTTAGAAATGTTAGTGTGGCAAGTGGGCAGTATGTGTGGGTTATGAAGGTAACTAACTATGATGGACCCAAAGAACATTGGGTACCAAATCAAACTTAATTTGTTTGTAGGTTTGCTTCAAGACCACTTCAATTCTATGCTTTGTTGATAAGTGATTGTTCTAAGCTTTTGATGGGAGGCATAAGCTAATTTTCAAATCTAGTTCTAAAAAGTCCAAGGGTTATTTCACATATGGGGAATACCTTAAAGGAAGAATTCTTGGCATTGACAAAGTTGCAGCACTAACTTTCACATCCATTGAAGATGTACTTTAAGTTGACAAACTAAAGCATAATCTTCCTAGTATAAATCAACTTTGTGACAAAGACTTCAAAATCATATTTCGGCAAGGATAAATGTTTGATGAAGTCTCTCATGAGGTAAAACTCATAGGTAAAAATTGTCTTTATTTTTCATAATTTCTTTATATACTTCAAGTCTTTTCCCATCCTTTTTGTTAATGACAAAGGGGGAGAAAAATTATGCATTATTGCTTGGTTTCTCTAACAAAATATGCAGATTTCAAAACTCTCTAAAATGATGAATTTAGGGGGAGCATTGATCAAGGGGGAGCCTTTTGTGTTAGAGAAACAATATTAAAGAAAATTTTCAAAATTGGGTTGTCATCATCAAAAAGGGGGAGAATGTGAAGGCAAGCTTCTCAATGGTTTTGATGAAGACAACATTATTCAAGATGTTATGCATATACAAAAAGAAATTTGGATCAAACAAGTCAATCTACTTAAAGAATTTCAAATATTTCAAGACTTAGTGTTCAAGAAATTCTAATTTCATGAAGGTATAATGACAATTCTAATAAAATACTAAAGTCTTAGATGCTCAATCAAACAAACCTCATTGCATACTTGTTTCATGATCATGACTTGTTTAGAATAATCATTTTTCACTTTTTCAATAATGCAAATCGATTTGCATGAAGTGTTCAATCGATTTGCACTTGTTGTTTGCTGAATTTTTCACACTTTTTCACTGTGCAGTCGATTTGCACTTTGGTTCAGCCAATTGCATGCTGTTCATTTTTGAAATTTTGTTACGTTATGCATAGTGCAATCGATTTGCACATAGGTACAATCGAATTTCACCTGGACAGAATTGAAAAATCATCTTTTTTAATAACACCTCTTCATGCCTCTCTTCATGGAACCTTTTCATTTTGCAATGGCATTTGTTCATGAATTTTTTACAGTTTTTACCATGTTTCCTAAGGGTGTTATGTGCATATAAATACATGATATTTCAAATCTTTTTTTCACCTCTTTCAATCAAACTTTTAAATTCTCACATATTCACACTTCAAGTTTATTAAGCTTTCACTCAAGAACTTTTCTTTACACTTTCATATCATCTAACCAGAAAGTCCTTTAGCAATCTAAACACTTTATTGTTTGTGAATAATTGTTGTTGAAAGAGAAGATCAATCTTATGATTGATATATTGAAGATTCAAATTTTCATCTACTCACTCAAAAATTCAGAACTATTGTAAAATCCTAAAGTTCCAACAATTGTTTGATTTTAGGTGTAGACTATAAGGGAAGGATTGTTTCTCTTATAGGGTGTGTTAGAATCCTTGTTATCCGGATTGTGGATACAAGAGTTCCATTGTAAGATTTGTTCTTGGTTGGAGTTTAAACTTGTAAAATCCAAGAGGGTGTTCTTGGTGGTTGATAGTTCGTGACTTGTATAGAAAGACTAGGAAGAGTCTTGTCTTGTCCAAAACTATAGTAAAATCTCTTTCATGTTGAAAGGGGAGTGGAGTACTCTCGACCTGTGAGGGGAACCACTATACGTCTTGGTGTTATTTACTTTCCACATTTACCGCATTTCATTACTTAGAAATTTTTAGGAAAGTAAAATTCAAAAACCGTCAAAAATCCGGATAATTGTCTAAGAGCCTAATTCACCCCCCTCTTAGGCACACATATAACTACAATTGGCATCAGAGCAGGTTATAGGTAACCTGTTCCTACAGATCCAGAATGGCTTCCACAAGCACAAACCCGGTATTCAAAGACGGTGGAAGTAGTAACAAGCCCCCACTTTTCTCTGAAGAGTATTTTGACTTTTGGAAAATCCGCATGAAGGCACATCTAGAAGCATAAGGAGAAGGTATATGGTAAGCCATTGAGAATGGTCCGCATAATCCGGTTAATGTGGTTGATGGTGTTGGTACTCCAAAGTTAAAAAATACATATGATGAAGATGATAAGAAAAGAATCTTGAATGAAAAGAAAGCTGTCAATATTCTTCAGAGTGTATTAAGTATGGATGAGTTCTTTCGTGTTTGTCAATGTAAATCGGCTAAAGAAATATGGGATACGTTGATAGAAACACATGAAGGTACGGCTGAAGTAAAAAGATCCAGACTAAACACTTTAAGTCAAGAATATGAAATGTTCCGAATGCAGCCCAGAGAATCCATTGTTGCATTAATGAAGAGATTTGTTCATTTGACTAACCACTTAATGGCACTTGGTAAAACATTCTCAAATGATGAATTAAATCTCAAAATTCTAAGATCATTGACTAGAGAATGGAAACCAAAAGTAACGGCAAAATCGGAAAAGAAAAGCCTCTCTACGATGACTTCCACATCTCTATTTGGTAAACTTCAAGAGCATGAGTTAGAACTTGAAAGATTGGAGAAGCATGAAATACAAGTAAAAGATTCAAAAGACATTGCCTTAAAGACAAAAGTAAAAAATTATGATAGCAATCAAGAGGATGAGTCCAGTAGTGATGAAAATGATGATCTTATCAAAAAGTTTGAAAAGTTTCTAAGAAAAGAAAGGAAAAAGGAGATCACTAAAGGGGAAGCACCAACGAGAAAGATTAAATGCTTTGAATGTGGAGAAAGAGGACATGTTAAAAGTGAATGTCCTACACTTCAAAAGAAAAATAAATTCAAGAAAAAGAATCATAAAAAGAAAAGGAAAACATATGTAGACAACGAAATAAGTTCATCTTCAGATGAAGGACATGTAAATCTTGCATTGATAGCAACACACCATTCCGATGATGAAGAAGATGAGGTTAGTAATAATTCTTTTGATAGTGATGCACAAGGTGCCATAAATGAATTGTTAAATGAATGCAAAATTCTGTATAAAACTATATCATCTCAAAAGAAACAAATTTCAACTTTAGAAGAAAAAAATGTTTCATTAGAAAAAGAGATCGAAAATGAGAAACAAAAGATGATTAGTGAAAAATAGAATTTTGTATGTAAAAATTGTGAATCTCTCTCTTTTCAAAATGTCCAATTAAAAAGAGTACATGAAAGGTACGAGAAATGACATTTGGATTGGAAGAAGTCCTTAGTCAACAAAGATATTCAAATGATAAAAGTGGACTTGGCTATTCAAAGTTCTCTAAAACAAGTTCGAGTAAAACTATATTTGTTAAGGCTAAGGATCAAACTCCCAAAGAGAAAGTGAACAAACCTAGGAATGTGTATCCTAATCCTAAAAAGAGAAGATTTCTTAAAAGAAATCTTATGTTCCAAGATTTAAAAGCAACTTTGAACCTACTTGTTTTTATTGTGGTATAAGTGGCCATACACCTAATGCTTGCTATGTTAGAAATGTTAGTGTGGCAAGTCGGCATTATGTGTGGGTTAAGAAGGGAACTAACTATGATGGACCCAAAGCACATTGGGTACCAAATCAAACTTAATTTGTTTGTAGGTTTGCTTCAAGACCACTTCAATTCTATGCTTTGTTGATAAGTGATTGTTCTAAGCTTTTGATGGGAGGCATAAGCTAATTTTCAAATCTAGTTCTAAAAAGTCCAAGGGTTATTTCACATATGGGGAATACCTTAAAGGAAGAATTCTTGGCATTGACAAAGTTGCAGCACTAACTTTCACATCCATTGAAGATGTACTTTAAGTTGACAAACTAAAGCATAATCTTCCTAGTATAAATCAACTTTGTGACAAAGACTTCAAAATCATATTTCGGCAAGGATAAATGTTTGATGAAGTCTCTCATGAGGTAAAACTCATAGGTAAAAATTGTCTTTATTTTTCATAATTTCTATATATACTTCAAGTCTTTTCCCATCCTTTTTGTTAATGACAAAGGGGGAGAAAAATTGTGCATTATTGCTTGGTTTCTCTAACAAAATATGCAGATTTCAAAACTCTCTAAAATGATGAATTTAGGGGGAGCATTGATCAAGGGGGAGCCTTTTGTGTTAGAGAAACAATATTAAAGAAAATTTTCAAAATTGGGTTGTCATCATCAAAAAGGGGGAGAATGTGAAGGCAAGCTTCTCAATGGTTTTGATGAAGACAACATTATTCAAGATGTTATGCATATACAAAAAGAAATTTGGATCAAACAAGTCAATCTACTTAAAGAATTTCAAATATTTCAAGACTTAGTGTTCATGAAATTCTAATTTCATGAAGGTATAATGACAATTCTAATAAAATACTAAAGTCTTAGATGCTCAATCAAACAAACCTCATTGCATACTTGTTTCATGATCATGACTTATTTAGAATAATCATTTTTCACTTTTTCAATAATGCAAATCGATTTGCATGAAGTGTTCAATCGATTTGCACTTGTTGTTTGCTGAATTTTTCACACTTTTTCACTGTGCAATCGATTTGCACTTTGGTTCAGCCGATTGCATGCTGTTCATTTTTGAAATTTTGTTACGTTATGCATAGTGCATTCGATTTTCACATAGGTGTCGCTCCCGGGATTTTCATCCTAGTACAAACGCGAAAGTGGCACCGAACAGAGTCGCCAGCAATGTGTATTTATCCCAAGAGAGGGAAAGGAAACACCGCATAAACCTGAAGAGAAGGAAAAAGCATGGTCTTGCGACCAAGAGAAATGGGTTCGGGAGTCGGTTACGCGAGAGGAAGGTATTAGCACCCCCTCGCGTCCATCGTACCCGATGGGATCCACGCTTGCTTGTCTCGATCAAAGGGTGATAGAAAATGATACTGGAAAAAGAACTGAAAGAAAGAAAGGAGAGAGAAAGAGAAGCAAATGTAGGGAAAATAAAAGAAGTGCTCGCATGGGCCCTACCCCACTGCCTACGTATCTCATCGGGAGCATGAGAATCAGAGCGACGTAGTTCCCCTCACTAGGGATGGATTGTCTGTGTTTTTTAGAGAACGGCTTACGTTCTAGCTCAGGTGTTGCAGGCTCGCTGGTCCGAGTGCGTTACCATCTTGCAAGAGAACGAGTAGAAGCGCGTTCGTGCGTTGAGAATGAATGAGATGAGAAAAGAATTCCCGAAGGAAAGACGTTATTGTTTGTTTTTGTCTTTTAGACGGAAGTGTTTTGGATTTGTTTGCATATGATAGTGTATCTGGATCTTAGTCATTGGAATGTGTACATTCTCACATTCCAAGATGGAATGAGTAAGAAAATACACTAAGTGTGAAGAAGACCCTCACACTTAGTTCCAATTATTAAGGTTCAAACACACTAGCATACTTGTGTTTATTAAGTGTTTTTGTTGATTATGAAATGAAGAAGTGTTTTTTATTATTTGCACCTTCAACAAGTATTGCATTTAAGTCCCTCATACAAGATCAAATGTTTAACACATTGACCCAAGATGGGCTATATGCTACACATTCTAAGATTACAAGAGAAGACCCCTTATAATCTTTTCTTTATATGAAAGGCCTAAATGCAATAAATGCCTACCTTTATTATATGTTTTGAATTTTCTTTGAGATGAGAAGATGAAAGACTCAAGAGAAGGATAAAGGTAAAAATCTATATGGACTAAGACTCCATCCTAATTGATTAGTTAAGGGAGTGATCCTAAGGTTTGTGAGGTTTCAACCTAAAGTCTAAAGAAAGAATGAATTAAACAATTCACTTCTAAAGTAGAAGATGAATTGTAATTCACAAAGGGAAAGTGATGAGTTATTAAAAGAAAGCACATAAGTGCTTAACAAAACATGGAATTGTAAAAGAGAAAGGATAGAAGTTGAATGTGGATTCCTTATCCACACTCAATTGAAACTTACCAAAGCCCCTACATGGTTAGCACAATCACTTACAAGTAAAGTAAGAAAATATAATGAACAAATCAAATTCAAACAAGTTGACAAACAAAGTAAAATGAGATTGAATGCTATACATGCTTCCAAGTCAGAATGTAACTCATATTTACACAACCTAATGTTATCCTAAATGAGCATACCAAATCATGCAAACAAAATCTCAATCCAACAAGAAGCAAAGAAGAAAAGGTGAAGTGATGTGAATGTGGTTCATACTTGTGAAACAAGTGACTTAAGGTGCAAGATAAACATCAAACATGCAAAGATGAAACCCAAATGTCACAATCAGAAGTCAATTAACATGCTATACATCCTCAAACAAAACCACAACTCATGGCACAAGTGCCTTCATGATCAAGCAAACCAAACATGAGGCATGCATTCACAAAATGAACAAGTTAAACTTCATGCTTCAAACAAATAGCAAACATGCTTCAAAAATTATGACTTTCACCAATCAAACACCTTAAACACATGTCATTAACATATCAAGTCCACAAGCAATGAATCAGAACCAAAGTCACTCAACAATTAGGTCAAAGTCTCATGGAAGCTTCATGCATTCATGCTCAAAGCAACACATCAAAAGTCATCCAAAAAAGACTTAAAAATCATCTCATAAATCTCAAACATACCTCAACATATTGTGACCACAATGCAAAAAGAAAGGCATCAAAATCATTTTTTATGATCAAGAACAAAAATGCACAAAATCATATGTCACATTAAGTATGCATACAAATGGAAATTCAAAAGAAATAATGGAACAGGGGCAAAATGGTCATAAAATCAGAAAATAAAATCATAGAAAATTTCCTAAATGTTTTAAGAATACACATGAATTTTTGTAGAATTTTCCAATATGTTTTAGTATTTTTTAAAAATTAGAAGTCAAACGTGGAGAAAGAAATAAAAATGAAGAATAAATGCAAAATGCAGGGGGGTATGAACATAGCAATTGGACAGTTCAAAATCATTGGGCTTCAAAAATGGAGGTGTGGATAGCAATCTGATTAAGTCCATTTACGCGCAAAACACCATAATAAGCATGCACTTTCAGTCAACAAACTTGACTCACTATTAGCCATTGGATCAAGTGCAGTCAATACAAAAGTCAAGGTAATCAAATCATGTATATCACAATGCTAGTACACCATAATAACCATGTAGGAACACGCACGCAAGCATCAGAGGGATTAAAATGGAACACGTGACACACACCATCCTCATTTATTCGCTGGCAACACCACCACCCTTGGATCAAAACAAATCAGACGGACATGAACAAATCTGGCATTCAAAACCCTAATAAAACCTCACCGGCCGGAGAGGGACCTCCGGTCACCTTCTCCGGCCATCTCCGGCACTGCAATCAGTCAAACGTTCCAAAAATTTATGCAATGCACACCAAAATATTCAGGAAGTCACGTAGAGCATGAATCTAGGATTAGTTTTCACAAACAACACACAATCAGAGAGAATCGAAGCAATGAAATTAGCCCTAGGTTTTGGATCTAAGCTTCTAAGAAGCTCTATCAACTAGCCAGAGTTCGTAGCTTCTAGTAAGCTCTAAACACCACAAAAACAAGCTAGATTCAGTAGAAAAATTGAGGAAGAATCAAAACCTGAAAATGTGAAGGACTTTGAAGTGTTGAGAAAAACCAGAGAACTTGAGCTCTTGAACTCGTTGAGCAAAATAAATGCTGCTTGTTCTTGAGATCTTGAAGAAAATCACGATGAAAACTCAACTGAACTGAAACTACCCTTGCTGGAATAAACCTCTTCTCTCTGACTCTTGATCCAAAAGTGGAATGTTGATGATGATGAAGATGAAATGTGATAGAGGATGGTGAGAGTCGTGTGGAATCAGAGAGAGATTAGAAAGAAAGTGAGAGAGAGCTTGGAGTGTTTTGAGAGAATGTGGCAAATGAAGTTTTTTTTTTTCAAACTATGAAGTAAAGTCTTTGTTTTATAGTGTGTGCTAACTACGGTTCAGTGGGTGAGTTAAATGAGTCATCATTGGGTTAAGTGAGTCATCCCTAACTAACTGAGTCAAGTTAGTTAGGGAGAGCTATGGTAAGGTGCAGTTGGCCCATGATATGCTATGGTGAGAGTAATGAGAAGATGAATTGGCACGGCTTGTGTAGCAGCTTGCAGCAGTAGCTTGTGGTGGAAGTTTCATACATTTCCCTTCTCATGTAAGAAGTAGCATGGTGGAGGCACGTGCATGAATTGTTTGGTTTAATGAGGAAATGGACTGAAGTGATCATGAAAGTTTGTTGAATGACTGAACCAAAAACAATGTGTGAATTACTATACAAGACAGTCAATGCATCAATGCAAATGGTGATGTTTGAACATGGATTTCTTTATGACCAATGCATGAAAATGGATCATCTTGGTGTCAATGGATTGAGGATGCATCATAGAACATGTTTGATGTTTGAATCCAAGTGAAATAATGCCTTTAAAGTGATGAAAAATGACTTAGAACACAAGGATGTGAGACTGCATCATGGGCGTGTGAGTGAGGTTGGCTGGCAAGGCATGTTGGCATGGGATTTTCAGCACAATCACCATGACTTGAGGCCACTATTTCTCCCTCATAACTTGATCAGGCGAAATTTTTCCCAACATGAACATTGGAGAGGGCACTACAAGGAACATTTTTTATGTTGAAAAGTTTTTCATTTGGAGCTTTCTTCTTGGAGAAATTGAGCTTGACATTTGGCACACCAGGTGTTTGTGGAAATGACATGCGCGTGACCTGAAACTTGCCCAAGCTGACTTGCATTTTGCCCAAGTTTCCCTCAACTTTGATCATCCATAACTCTCTCAATTTTTATCCAATGGAGATGTTCCACACATGGATTTGAAGCTCAAAGCAAGGCCTTTCATTGAGGCAGAGTGGAATTTTCATTTGGTGCTTCAATTTTGAATGGCCTTGGTTCCAATTATGATGCAAAATGGCCAAAACTTGCTATTTTTAGTAACCCTACTTCACCCAAAAATGGCAACTTTCCACATCTTGATTTTTTTATGATTCCTTTGGAGTTTCTTGACCAAATTTTGCACATTGGACACATATAACATGAATTTCATGAATTTGGCCTCAAAAAGTCAAGAGTTGACTTTTTCCTCTGATTATTTGACTTTGCCCCAATTTCTCTGATTCTTGATCTTTCTTCCAATTGAACCACTTCTAAAACCAATTGAGATGCAATCTTCCACATACATATACCTAGGGACATATAGGACACCATGACATCAAGTCTTGCCCAAAAAAGCAAAGATTCCCTGATTTAAATGGAAACCCTAATTTTGGCCCCCTCTGGTTAGGAGGTAAAAGTGCAGTCTCCAATTTCAAATTCCTCAGAGTATGTTGTGTATCTTCTTAAAGGATGATGAGATATACCATTTGAGGATGATTTTGGGTCAATGAGCTATCTCTTTTGAGGGTTTTCCTTCAATTTTTGGACTTCTTGCCTAGTGTAGGATGTAGTGCTTCAATCTCCCATTGAATTTCACTTCCTTGAGGTTTTGGAAGATCAATTGAGATAGTATGAGACATGAGAGACCTCTTGGCTTGCCTAGAGCCAACTTGATTGACCTTTTTGTGCTTTGAATGATTCCTTGATTGTCCACCTCCCACCTGACCACATGCCCTGATGGTAAGAAGGATGCCATGCTTCATTTTTCTATGTTAAATGCAATGTAATGTTAATGAGGTGGATATGATGTGATAAATGATAATGCCATGCTATGAAGCCAAAAGGGGAGAGCAAATTTTGGGGTATTACAGCTGCCCCTATTCAAGCGCTGTAGACCTGAATGCCTGAAAGCGATTGCTTTCGGACTTTCAAGGTATATAGTGATTGAATACCAAATATAACCAAAAATTTGCTCTGGATGGTGAAGAAGAAAAGGGATATAAACCCAACGAGACTGCTGGATTGAATCTTCGATGAAACGTCGGAGAGATCTGTCTTTTGAACGATGCCAGACGACTACTGGCTTGCCACGCTACTGGTGGACTTTAATACTGTCTTTTATGCAATTCCAGACGACTACTGGCCTGCCACGCTACTGGTGGACTTTGGAAATGTCTTTTATGCAATTCCAGACGACTACTGGCCTGCCACGCTACTGGTGGACTTTGCAGCTTCGTGCCACCCGAAGATGGACTTCTGCCAATCCACTGTTGGACTTTTGCCACCCGAAGACGGACTTTTGCCAATCCACTGTTGGACTTTTGCCACCCGAAGACGGACTTTTGCCAATCCACTGTTGGACTTTTGCCACCCGAAGACGGACTTTTGCCAATCCACTGTTGGACTTTTGCCACCCGAAGACGGACTTTTGCCAATCCACTGTTGGACTTTTGCCACCCGAAGACGGACTTTTGCCAATCCACTGTTGGACTTTTGCCACCCGAAGACGGACTTTTGCCAATCCACTGTTGGACTTTTGCCACCCGAAGACGGACTTTTGCCAATCCACTGTTGGACTTTTGCCACCCGAAGACGGACTTTTGCCAATCCACTGTTGAACTTTTGCCACCCGAAGACGGACTTTTGCCAATCCACTGTTGGACTTTTGCCACCCGAAGACGGACTTTTGCCAATCCACTGTTGGACTTTTGCCACCCGAAGACGGACTTTTGCCAATCCACTGTTGGACTTTTGCCACCCGAAGACGGACTTTTGCCAATCCACTGTTGGACTTTTGCCACCCGAAGACGGACTTTTGCCAATCCACTGTTGGACTTTGCTAACGTCTTTTAATAATGCCAGACGACTACTGGCTTGCCACACTACGGGTGGACTTTCGCAAAATTCCAATACTGGATTACACTCTGCATCCGTGTCAGACATCTCTGCCGACTTTGCTGAGGAACAATGATCAATGACTTGACTTTAGAGGTTCCTGAGAGGATATTATCTCTGCTGGATAATGAATGAACAATCCGCCTGCTTCGAATTGTCAAGTTTGCCGAAAACAAATTGGACTTGAAGAATAATAAATCTTCCAGTAATCACTTCATCTGCTGGGGGAATGAATTCTGGTCACAGCGATTCCGCTGGGGATGAGAATTTCTTTGCATGGCGTCTTGCTAGGGAAGAAAAGTCATAAAAACTCTGCTTGAGGATCTATCCAATCCAAGACCCTTTATAGGGGTTATCCACCTTCTGACCCGGCTGGGGAAAGACTGTGCCATCCTTGTTGAGGAATAGATTTTGCCGATCTTATAAACCTCTGCGGGGAGAACAACAACTCAGCTGGGGAGTATTGCTGACAAGATTCGATGCTGACCTTTGTGGGGATACCATGACCAGAGATACGATCTTGCTGGGTATCAGGGCTACTCTGCCAGGGATATGCAAATCCTGGTTAGAACATTCCCCTGCAACTTGCTAGGAAAGAGTCCTTTGGGGAAACTCAAAGCAAATCCACAGTAGTCTGCTGCAGAATATGACTGTCAAGCTTAGGATAAGTACCACAATGCCCCATGTTAGGCAAGCTTCCCTTTAGACAATTCCGTTAGGGATGACGGGTTTATAACAAACTCTGCTGGAGAAAACGGCTTTAAAGCGGCTCGTGTTGGGGAATGCCTTTTGAGAGGATTTTACAGAAGACCAACTGTCCTCAAACTCTACTGGGGATGATCAACACTTCATGCTGGGGAAACAAACATGCCCCATGCTTGGACAAAACAACAATTAGTCCCCGAAGAGGATGTCATAAGAGGATTTTACAGAAGATCTAGCCTCTTCAAACTCTTGTGACTTCGCTGGGGATAATGACCATCAGTTTCGGTGTCGACGAGACCACCCTTTTGGGGAACCTGTGACCGTTATCGACACAGAAAAGCTTGTAGCCGTTGGAAGGACTGAATAAGAGAATCGACTTAATAAGATGCCACGGTACCCAGTTGAACTTAATTCACTGATATCGACCCGTTATGCACAATCGTCGACCGAACGATGAACGCCGATCTCCTTACCCATAATTGCCCCAGTCTTTTGCATGGGGTGATTTATTGCTGGTCTTGTGCTTAAAATCATCCGCACCTGCTACCTGCAACAAAAGAATATGCCCACATGCCCCGAATATTGCGTGGCTAGAATCCACCATCCGGGAGTATTCAACATTCGAAGTAATTTCAAATGTTTTTTCTGCGCATGTTATTGCAAGGCTGTCATGTTTTCAAATGCAATGTTTTATCAAAAATTAGGACGTTTTTGCAAACAAAGCAATAAAACAAAAATGGAAAGCTTTTTACTGAAATTCAATTTATTGACTGAGAGCCCAGAATAGGCAATTACATCTGGAAGCAATCCCTGGAAAGAGGTGATCGCTGAAAATTGAGAAAAGAAACTATCCTAATGGCAATGTGAAAACGGAATTCCACTGAGTTTCCATTCTGTTATGACCAGTATGTCTTCAAAACTCCCCGACCTTGCCTTCTGAGGAATGATCAGACCGATTCCTATCCTTCAGAACATCAGTTGTTCAAACGGTAATGGGTACAGATAACTCAGACTGTAGTCATTCGCTTAAATCCCTCTTTTGTGTGGACCGCCCTTTCAGGTTTTCGATCCACCAGGATACCCTTTTTTGCCTAAGTTGCCCTTTCGGGTTTTCAACTTACCGGGTGTACAATTTTTTCAATTATATCCCTAATTTTTGCCCGAACCTTATTCTGTTTTTGGTTCGCCGGGATGCCCTTTTTTGCCTGGATTTTTTTTATTCTTATTATCCAGCGGGTCTATTCATGCGAAGTATTTTTTGACTACGTCCGAGTTGACAGGGGATGAAAAGTCTTCGCCATCCATGGTTGTAAGCAATAAAGCTCCGCCCGAAAAGACCTTTTTAACCACGAATGGACCTTCATAATTAGGAGTCCATTTGCCCCTGTGATCTGTATTGGGAGGAAGGATCCTTTTGAGTACCACATCTCCGACTTTATAAACCCGAGGACGCACCTTTTGGTCAAATGCCTGTTTCATTCTGCGCTGATATAGTTGCCCCTGACATACAGCCGCCAATCGCTTTTCCTCAATAAGGCTCAGCTGATCAAATCTGGCTCGTACCCATTCAGCTTCATCTAGCTTAACATCCATCATAACTCTGAGGGACGGAATCTCTACTTCAACTGGTAGCACTGCCTCCATACCATATACAAGTGAGAATGGGGTTGCCCCAGTGGACGTGCGTACCGACGTTCGATACCCATGCAAAGCAAATGGTAACATCTCATGCCAATCTTTGTACGTGACAACCATCTTCTGTACAATCTTCTTGATATTTTTGTTGGCCGCTTCGACCGCGCCATTCATCTTTGGGCGGTACGGAGAAGAATTGTGGTGTTCGATTTTGAAGTCCCGGCATAACTCAGCCATCATCTTATTGTTCAAATTAGAACCATTATCAGTAATGATTCTTTCGGGAACTCCATATCGGCAAACGATATCCCGTTTTAAGAAACGAGCGACCACTTGTTTTGTAACATTGGCATAGGATGCGGCTTCAACCCATTTGGTGAAGTAATCAATTGCCACCAAGATGAAACGATGACCATTGGAAGCTGTAGGCTCAATCTTCCCGATCATATCAATGCCCCACATGGCAAACGGCCAAGGCGACGACATGATACTCAACGGATTTGGAGGCACATGCACCTTGTCTGCATAGATCTGGCATTTATGGCATTTGCGGGCATATTTTCAACAATCTGACTCCATAGTCAACCAATAATATCCCGACCTTAACAACTTTTTAGCCATTGCCTGCCCTCCGGCATGGGTACCGAAAGAGCCTTCGTGCACTTCAATCATCAACAAGTCTGCTTCATGTCTATCCACACATCTAAGCAGGACCGTGTCAAAATTTCTTTTATACAGCACGCCATCTTTGTTCAAGAAGAAACTACCAGCTAACCTTCTCAACGTCTTCCTATCTTTGGACGATGCCCCGGGCGGGTACTCTTGACTTTTTAAGAAACACTTAATGTCATAAAACCATGGCTTGTCATCAGACGCTGCATCGACCGCAAACACAAATGCTGGTCTGTCAAGGCGGGATACCTCAATCTTAGGTACATGGTTCCATCCTTGCACTTTGATCATGGAAGACAAAGTGGCCAAGGCATCAGCGAACCTATTCTCATCTCGAGGAATGTGGTACAGTTTCACTGTCGTGAAAAATGTCAGCAATCTCCTCGTATAATCTCTATACGGCACTAGATTTGCTTGGTGCGTGTACCAACTCCCTTTCACTTGATTGATTACCAATGCTGAATCACCGAATATATCAAGGGTTTTAATCCGTAGATTAATCGCCTCCTCGATCCCCATTATACAAGCTTCGTACTCTGCTTCATTGTTGGTGCATCCGAAAGTTATTCGGGCAGTGAACGGCATATGAACACCTTCCGGCGTGATAAGAACTGCTCCAACTCCGCACCCATTCATATTGACAGCCCCATCAAACATCAGACTCCATTTGGATTCAGGGTCTGGCCCCTCCTCCGGAAGTGGTTCCTCGCAGTCCTTAGCTTTGAGAAACATGATGTCCTCATCAGGGAAGTCAAACTTCATGGGTTGGTAATCATCAATCGGCTGTTGCGCGAGATAGTCGGACAAGATACTTCCTTTGATGGCCTTTTGTGAAGTGTACTGAATGTCATACTCTGTCAAGACCATTTGCCACCGTGCAACTCTGCCTGTCAATGCTGGTTTCTCGAAAATGTACTTGATAGGATCCATTTTTGAAATCAACAAGGTTGTGTGCCTAACCATATATTGCCTCAATCGCTTAGCGGCCCATGCAAGTGCACAGCATGTCTTTTCAAGCATTGAGTATCGGGACTCACAATCATTGAACTTTTTGCTCAGGTAGTAAATAGCATGCTCCTTCCTACCTGTCTCGTCATGTTGACCGAGAACACAACCCATGGAACCTTCAAGCACTGTCAGATACATTATCAGCGGTCTCCCTTCAACTGGAGGCATTAAAATCGGAGGTTCCTGCAAGTATTCTTTTATCTTATCGAATGCCAATTGGCAATCGTCATTCCACCTGACCGTTTGATCTTTCCTTAACAATTTAAATATTGGTTCACACGTGGCTGTTAGGTGAGATATGAACCTCGCAATGTAGTTCAATCTACCCAAGAAACCACGAACCTCTTTTTCTGTTCTCGGTTCAGGCATTTCTTGTATTGCTTTCACCTTGGCAGGATCAACCTCGATTCCTCTTTCGCTCACAATGAAACCTAGCAACTTTCCAGAACGCACCCCAAACGTGCACTTGTTTGGATTTAATCTCAGACGGAACTTTCTCAACCTTTCAAACAACTTTTCCAGGTTAACTAGATGTTCCTCTTCTGTTCTCGACTTGGCAATCATATCATCTACATAACATTCGATCTCCTTATGAATCAAGTCATGAAACAATGTCACCATCGCCCGTTGGTACGTTGCCCCTGCGTTTTTCAACCCAAAAGGCATTACTTTATAACAATATGTACCCCACGGAGTAATGAACGTGGTCTTCTCCATGTCTTCAGGTGCCATCTTGATCTGGTTGTACCCGGAGAACCCGTCCATAAATGAGAACACTGAAAATTGAGCTGTATTATCGACCAGCACATCAATATGAGGTAGTGGAAAATCATCTTTCGGGCTAGCTTTATTAAGATCTCGATAATCCACACACATTCTCACTTTTCCATCTTTCTTCGGTACTGGCACGATGTTGGCTACCCATGGAGGATACTTTGTCACAGCAAGAAAACCAGCGTCCCACTGCTTCTGGACTTCCTCCTTAATCTTTAAAGCCATGTCGGGGTGAGTCCGACGAAGTTTCTGCTTGACTGGCGGACATTCTTCTCTCAATGGCAGCCTGTGCACAACAATATCTGTATCCAACCCCGGCATGTCTTGATACGACCAGGCGAAGATGTCAACATACTCGCGCAACATTTCCATCAAAGTTTGCTTCACATCTGCTTGCAAGCTGGCACCAATCCTGATCTCTTTCTTGGCGTCCTTAGTACCAATATTGATGATTTCTACAGTCTCCTGATGAGGCTGGATGACCCTTTCCTCTTGTTTCAACAATCTGGCCAGTTCTTCAGAAAGTTCACAATCTTTCCCATCCCCTTCTTCGGCTTGATAAATCGGATTGTCAAAGTCATACATGGCCATATCAAAATCGTTATCAGTGGTATCCGGAGGATCAAGTCTGCATGAACGGGTTTATGCCTTATTTTAGAATTTATTTTTAAGCAAAACAAAAGAAAATGAAACATTGCCATTTTATATTTTTTTGTGCAAAAATAAAAACTGAAAGACAGAGAACAAAATTTGATTGCAAAACGTCCTTTATTAATGATTAAACATTGCAAATGCAACCATGGTGGCCCTACAAATGAATCTATACGCCTTGGGCAGAGCGCAAGATTTTGACATGCATTATGGTTAGAAAAAACAAAGAAAAATTACTCTGTCTGAAGAGTAACCCGGATGACTTCTTCAACGAACCAGTTTTGCACTTGTTGTCCCGAAGCATGAGGGCGTACCCAGTTGTCCAGGTCACAATTACTGTCAACACTATCCTCTGTGGCTGCACAAGACTGGTCCATGTAGATAATTCCCCCACTATTGAAAGTAATGGGTCCCCTGCTCCCCGCATCTGAAGTTGTAGAGGGATGATAACCAATACCAAATTTGTCTTCCTTCACTGGGGTCTCTATCAACCCGCCCCAACCTTGGGCGTTGCCTGCCCTGACGACTTCGACAGCTTGTTTGTAAGATGAAATGGAGGTACCAGCCCCAACTGGTACAGAAGAAGACTCAGGTGCATTGTCAATATTGACTGCTTCAAATGATTGGCACAACATCTCATGAATTTCCCCATCCATTTCAATGTACTTGAACGTAGACAAGTGACTCACAAAGATGTCTTCCTCCCCACACACTGTCACAACCTGCCCTTCAAACTCATACTTCAGCTTTTGATGTAGAGTAGAAGTAACAGCCCCGGCTCCGTGAATCCAAGGGCGTCCCAATAGGCAGCTATATGCAGGTTGTATGTCCATTACATGGAACGTGGATTTGAATACCTGTGGTCCAATTTGTACGGCCAATTCCACCTCACCAAACACAGATCGTCTGGTCCCATCGAATGCTCTGACCACCAATTCACTAGGCCTTAAGATCAAACCATCAACTTCCAGCTTCATCAATGCCTTCTTGGGCAAGACATTAAGTGATGAACCAGTGTCTACCAGTACATGAGATAACACTGCGCCCTTACACTCCATCGTGATATGCAAAGCCTTATTATGGTTTCTTCCTTCAACAGTCAAATCTCTACTTGTAAAGCCCAAGCCATGGCTAACATTAACATTGGAGATTACGCCCTCGAGCTGATTAACAGTGATTTCTTGTGGCACGTACGCACTCTTCAACACTTTCAACAACGCCTGCCGGTGCGCATCAGAGCACATCAATAGTGACAGGATTGAAATCTTTGAAGGGGTCTGATTCAGTTGGTCCACAATCTTATAATCGCTTTTCTTGATTATCTTCATAAATTCTTCCATTTCCTTATCAAAAATAATCTTCGTCTCTGCTTCAGGTGTAGGTGCACTTTCAACCACCTGTTTACCCTTATCCTTTGCTGCAGCTTCTACCTCCTTATCACTTCTCAAGGTTGGGGGAGCGAACAACCTTCCACTCCTTGTAAAACCCCCTACACCCCCTACGTTATCAATATTTGGGCTGACTGACGGCTCAACTTCCTGCTTTTTACCTTCGTAATATACATCTGCCCCATAGTGCCATGGGATAGCTTTCGTAGATGTGAACGGAATTGGTCCTGGCACCGTGATAGTGACAGGACTGGGCCTTTCTGGCGCAACACTAGCCACGGGAACTGCATTGACCGGCATTTGAATCTCAGCGGGAGTGTAATAGATGGTCACGGTTGATATCTCATCAGTGTCTTTCACGACTCTGTCGAACTGTAGACATCCTTCATCGATCAGATTCTGTAAACCCATCTTCAACTTATCACAGCCGTTCTCCTGATTCATGCACTCAGAGCAATCTTGATTACAGCCCGGGAACACCTGTCCCTTCAATAAACGATCTTTTACAACCAACAAAGAAGTTTTCACTTGATGAACGTCTAACACCAAATTCAATCTCCTCCCGTCTTCAATAGCGTACACATTTGCTGCACTATGATCAGGCATGGGATGCTGAGTAATATTAGGAGCGGGAGAGAAATTGATGGCTTTAGCATCAATCAAATCTTGTACTTTATGATGGAAAGCCCAGCATTTTTCAATGGAGTGCCCCTGAGCACCTGAGTGGAACTCACAACGAGCATTAGCATCGAAGTTATGTGGCAGGTTTCCAGCAACCGGAGTTTTCATAGTACGGAGTTCTACCAACTTTAACTCGAGTAGCCGGGGCAACAGCGCGGCATAAGTCATAGGGAGAGGATCCATCTTACGATCCCTCTGTCTAGACCTTTGCTGGAAAAAAGGTTGTTGCTGTTGAACTTGTTGTTGGGGTTGTTGTTTCTGAACAGACGGTGTGGGGATTGTTACAGCATCTACCTGATAATAAGCTCGAGAACGCCCTCTGCCTCGTCCTCTAAACACAGCATTCGTATCACCTTCTCGTCTTTTCTGGTTACTAGCAAACGGTTTCTTCGTCCCCGAAGAGCCAGCCCCACTCACATCCTGGATCTTTCCAAGCTTTAACAGACTTTCTATTCTTTCTCCCGCAATCACAATATCAGCAAATCCAGTCGACGGACAAGCAGCTAATCTATCCAGATAGGCCCCTTGCAAGGTGCCCATGAACATATCTGCCATTTCTCTGTCTGACAAGGGAGGTTGGACCTGGGCAGCCATTTCCCTCCACCTCTGTGCATATTCTTTAAAACTCTCCTTGGCATTTTGTGACAATCCCTGCAATTGGGTGCGGTTGGGCGCCATGTCAATATTATATTGGTATTGCTTCAGGAACGCTTCTGCCAGATCTTTCCAATTCTTCACAGCAGCTCTATTCAACTTCATGTACCAGGTCAAAGACGCCCCCGCCAGACTGTCCTGAAAATAGTGCATCCATAGCTTCTCGTCATCCGTATGGGCTGAAATCTTCCCAAAGTAAGCTTGAAGATGCGTTTGGGGACACGCATTGCCGTGATACTTATCGAAAGTGGGAGGCTTGAATTTAGGGGGAATTCTGACTCCTGAGACCAGCCCCAAGCTGGTAACATCAATACCCATAGAGTTCTTGCATTCTATGGCCCTGATCTTCTCTGCTAACTCATCATACCTTCGATCCCCTTGATTACCCACATCAGCATCCAGCAGAGTAAATTGGTCTTCCAGAGTATCCTCAAGAGTAACACCAGCATGCCTACCATTTCCATTACCCCGATTGTTACCACCAGGAGGAGGGTTGCCACCGGGAGGAGGAACGCCATGTCCCTGTGAATTGTCATGATGATCACCTTCGGGCCCGTTGTCGGGACGCTCTACCAGAAGCCTCAGTCTCTCCTGATTTTGCGCCATGCCAGTCATGAGGGTCATGAACTGGTCCATACGCGCCCTCATTTCCGCCAAATCACTTTGCACTTGATCCATGATTCTTACTTGATTTCTTCGCGTCGAATATCGGTGAATATGATTCTCCGCTATACTGCCTGAAACCAAATAAAGGTTAGAGACCCTGCAACGAGTACCTGAAAAGCAAGTAACAAAAATGCAAAATGATATGCAATGCCATGCAATGCCATGTTTGTCATTTCCGAGGTGCTTTATACCCTGATTCCAATCCAACCACAGAAATCTGAAGACCAGAAATTGTGATATAAAGAGACGTGTCGTGGTCATGTGCTTGTGTGCAGCTATCTGATAAGAAATAATCCCGAATAAAACTGCTCATACTCATTCAACAAGATATTCAAGTACATTTAAGAAAGGTTCAACCGCAAATGCAATACAAGGAAAAAATGGATCCATCAACAAGCCTGATGGTAGCCATTAACAACAAAATACAGGGAAAAGAACATCAGTCTGACAATTCCACATCCTTCAGCTTATCACTTGAGTATTTGATCTCCTCAAAAAGTATACGGGTACGCTGGTGATTCGGCTTTTCAATCATTTCTTTGATCAAGACATCCCTTTTCTCAAGAGCTTCAGTTAAAGAACCCATGTGCAACATCAGAGCTTCGTCATCACACACTCCTTTGTGTCTCTTTATGCCGGCTTGCGTCTTGAGTATTTCCCTTTCTATCATGACTTCTTCAAGCTCTTTCTTGGTATTCTTCAACTGGCTTCTAGCTTCTTCTAGCTGTTCTTGACTCTTACCGAGGCTTTCCCGATACTTTCTCCTCTGCTCATGTGCCTTTTTAAGCTCCTCGTCTTTAGTCTTCGACTGATCCTTTAACTCGGCATTTTCAATTCTGACTTTATCCCAAGCTTGACGAAGTTGAGCTAATGAATCCTTGCTTCGGGCTAAAGCCTGTTTTGTAATCTTGTGAGCCTGACTAGTGTCATCTGCTCCCAAAGTAAGTTTCCGAAAGTACCGAGCTCGGTCATCAAAATCTTCCTCTTTGTCAGCCAAGGTTTTTTCCGCTTTCAAGGCTCTCCTTTCCAACTCTTTGTTGTCAGCTAGAGCTTTCTGAAGACATCTGCTCATTCCAGAATTCTCTATCTGCAACTCTCTGACCATTTTCTTCCACTTCTCACATTCTTCAATAGCCACCATAGTGGGTTGTTCTGGCTGTACTGCACATAAAAGAGGTCCCCTTGAAAAGGGTAAAAGCAATTCCTTTACTTTCGTCTCAATCCACCTGTCATATTCAGGATAAGATCTACAATCTCCTTTTCCAAAAACTGCTTTTCCAATTTTGTGCTTATCTTTCCAAGCATTCACTACTTCTACCACCTTCGCATCTTTAGTTCCTGTAAAGAATAAAGATTCTTCCACATCTTGCTCTGTAGGAGGATCCCTGGAAGCATACCCAAACTGTCGGATGGCCAAAACTGGATTATAATTGATCCCTCCTTTTCTGCCAATCAAAGGCACATTTGGAAAATTTCCGCATCTTGTGACAAGCTCTATTCTCAACAACCGGTGATCAAACCATACAATGTTATCAGCAGTTAAACTCATCAATCGTTTAGACCATTTCGCCACATCTTTGGTTTCCACAAAGGCACCTGTCTGAGGCAAATGTTTGAAAAACCAATGACTCAGCAGTGGAGTACAACAACTGACAGATCCTCCCCTCCTTTTCTCATTCTTATAGTGCACGGAATGATAAAAATCTCCTAACAAAGTAGGGACTGGATTTTTAAGAACGAAAACTCTTGTCGCTTGCATATCCACAAAGTCTTGCTGATTGGGAAAGAAAACTAGGCCATATATGCAGAGAGCCAGAACGGAATTGTAAACCGTCCAATTTTTAGCACTTGCAGCCTCTTGGGCCTGTCCAGACAGAAATTCTAAATGAAATCCGCTGACTCCATTTTTACTGCTCACACCACTCTTTATCAATGCCTGATCCATTTGTAAAGCAGCAGCAATTTCTTTTACGCTGGGAGAACTACCAGAGAAGAATGGTATTGCCGACGTGATCGGAATTCCCAAAATAAATGAGAATTCTTCCAGTGTTGGCATCAAAATGTAATCTAAAAAAAGAAAGCACCTCAACGAAGGCTCGTAGAACTGCAGCAGAGTGTGCAAGGCATCATGTTCATACTTGGTGATTGTACGGACCATCCCAACCAAATTCCCGTAGCTCTTCTGAAACCTATCAAGAATACCCGGACCAGCCATATCTATAACTTTGAGCAATGAATCCAAAACAGGATCTGGAAACTTGTAAGACACATTGTTCTTTCTCTCGGCGACGATCTCTGTTGAACCCATGGTTTGGAATCAGAAATGTATTATGCACCTGAAAATGACAAACATAACTGTTATGATATGATAATGCAATGCAAAAGGGCATGTGATCAGGTAATCAAGTGTCGGTGTCTGTATTGAACTGTGTGCACTGTGTCTCTGTACTGAGTCTGGCAATATCTGAGATGAACACTTAAATCACTGTCATAGGATACAATGTCTGAAATCATCATAGAATCACGAGTAAGGTAGGTAGGAGGCTGGGTTTCCTGCAAACCTGTAAACATCCCGCCCATGCTCACATGTGGTTCTTAGAAAATAAGGCTTGTCAGCTTCGGAGGTTTGAGAAGCAATAGCACATTCAGCCCGTAGGATACAATGCTATGCCAATCAAAGAGGTCGTCCACTGACTCCCCTTAGAAAATAAAGGTCATCCTATGCAAGTTCCAAAGTGGGTCCTCGGGTGCGAATGGGTTTGCCACAGAATGTGGTCTGCCATTGTCACCACTAAAGAGGGATATTTCCACTAAGGTCCTCATGATCGGTCACTAGAGTCGACAGCTCTCTAGATCTACATCCTGGAATACGCAAGATGCGTATGCCACGACGTGTCCCAAGATAGCCTCGTCTAGCTGTGAATTTCGTGAACACCCAACGCACTCCAAACGGCACGTAGGTCCCACTACTCTCCACTCTAATTCTAAGTGTATACTCAAGCCTGTGTAATGGGCTTATCTCTCAGAAATCCCGCCCGCCAAACAGAAAACAACACAGTCCAGTATAGCATAATATATCATATGAAATGAAAATGCTAAAATACGGTAAATACAGTAATGTACAGTAAAGCAGTAAATAACCATACGATAAAACAGTAAATACAACACAACAGTAAACACCCAATGAAAGAAAAGCAGACAAGCGCTAGGATTGACTCGCTTAGGGATGGACCAGCAATAGGTCAAAATCTACTTTCCCCAGCAGAGTCGCCAGCTGTCGCTCCCGGGATTTTCATCCTAGTACAAACGCGAAAGTGGCACCGAACAGAGTCGCCAGCAATGTGTATTTATCCCAAGAGAGGGAAAGGAAACACCGCATAAACCTGAAGAGAAGGAAAAAGCATGGTCTTGCGACCAAGAGAAATGGGTTCGGGAGTCGGTTACGCGAGAGGAAGGTATTAGCACCCCCTCGCGTCCATCGTACCCGATGGGATCCACGCTTGCTTGTCTCGATCAAAGGGTGATAGAAAATGATACTGGAAAAAGAACTGAAAGAAAGAAAGGAGAGAGAAAGAGAAGCAAATGTAGGGAAAATAAAAGAAGTGCTCGCATGGGCCCTACCCCACTGCCTACGTATCTCATCGGGAGCATGAGAATCAGAGCGACGTAGTTCCCCTCACTAGGGATGGATTGTCTGTGTTTTTTAGAGAACGGCTTACGTTCTAGCTCAGGTGTTGCAGGCTCGCTGGTCCGAGTGCGTTACCATCTTGCAAGAGAACGAGTAGAAGCGCGTTCGTGCGTTGAGAATGAATGAGATGAGAAAAGAATTCCCGAAGGAAAGACGTTATTGTTTGTTTTTGTCTTTTAGACGGAAGTGTTTTGGATTTGTTTGCATATGATAGTGTATCTGGATCTTAGTCATTGGAATGTGTACATTCTCACATTCCAAGATGGAATGAGTAAGAAAATACACTAAGTGTGAAGAAGACCCTCACACTTAGTTCCAATTATTAAGGTTCAAACACACTAGCATACTTGTGTTTATTAAGTGTTTTTGTTGATTATGAAATGAAGAAGTGTTTTTTATTATTTGCACCTTCAACAAGTATTGCATTTAAGTCCCTCATACAAGATCAAATGTTTAACACATTGACCCAAGATGGGCTATATGCTACACATTCTAAGATTACAAGAGAAGACCCCTTATAATCTTTTCTTTATATGAAAGGCCTAAATGCAATAAATGCCTACCTTTATTATATGTTTTGAATTTTCTTTGAGATGAGAAGATGAAAGACTCAAGAGAAGGATAAAGGTAAAAATCTATATGGACTAAGACTCCATCCTAATTGATTAGTTAAGGGAGTGATCCTAAGGTTTGTGAGGTTTCAACCTAAAGTCTAAAGAAAGAATGAATTAAACAATTCACTTCTAAAGTAGAAGATGAATTGTAATTCACAAAGGGAAAGTGATGAGTTATTAAAAGAAAGCACATAAGTGCTTAACAAAACATGGAATTGTAAAAGAGAAAGGATAGAAGTTGAATGTGGATTCCTTATCCACACTCAATTGAAACTTACCAAAGCCCCTACATGGTTAGCACAATCACTTACAAGTAAAGTAAGAAAATATAATGAACAAATCAAATTCAAACAAGTTGACAAACAAAGTAAAATGAGATTGAATGCTATACATGCTTCCAAGTCAGAATGTAACTCATATTTACACAACCTAATGTTATCCTAAATGAGCATACCAAATCATGCAAACAAAATCTCAATCCAACAAGAAGCAAAGAAGAAAAGGTGAAGTGATGTGAATGTGGTTCATACTTGTGAAACAAGTGACTTAAGGTGCAAGATAAACATCAAACATGCAAAGATGAAACCCAAATGTCACAATCAGAAGTCAATTAACATGCTATACATCCTCAAACAAAACCACAACTCATGGCACAAGTGCCTTCATGATCAAGCAAACCAAACATGAGGCATGCATTCACAAAATGAACAAGTTAAACTTCATGCTTCAAACAAATAGCAAAAATGCTTCAAAAATTATGACTTTCACCAATCAAATACCTTAAACATATGTCATTAACATATCAAGTCCACAAGCAATGAATCAGAACCAAAGTCACTCAACAATTAGGTCAAAGTCTCATGGAAGCTTCATGCATTCATGCTCAAAGCAACACATCAAAAGTCATCCAAAAAAGACTTAAAAATCATCTCATAAATCTCAAACATACCTCAACATATTGTGACCACAATGCAAAAAGAAAGGCATCAAAATCATTTTTTATGATCAAGAACAAAAATGCACAAAATCATATGTCACATTAAGTATGCATACAAATGGAAATTCAAAAGAAATAATGGAACAGGGGCAAAATGGTCATAAAATCAGAAAATAAAATCATAGAAAATTTCCTAAATGTTTTAAGAATACACATGAATTTTTGTAGAATTTTCCAATATGTTTTAGTATTTTTTAAAAATTAGAAGTCAAACGTGGAGAAAGAAATAAAAATGAAGAATAAATGCAAAATGCAGGGGGGTATGAACATAGCAATTGGACAGTTCAAAATCATTGGGCTTCAAAAATGGAGGTGTGGATAGCAATCTGATTAAGTCCATTTACGCGCAAAACACCATAATAAGCATGCACTTTCAGTCAACAAACTTGACTCACTATTAGCCATTGGATCAAGTGCAGTCAATACAAAAGTCAAGGTAATCAAATCATGTATATCACAATGCTAGTACACCATAATAACCATGTAGGAACACGCACGCAAGCATCAGAGGGATTAAAATGGAACACGTGACACACACCATCCTCATTTATTCGCTGGCAACACCACCACCCTTGGATCAAAACAAATCAGACGGACATGAACAAATCTGGCATTCAAAACCCTAATAAAACCTCACCGGCCGGAGAGGGACCTCCGGTCACCTTCTCCGGCCATCTCCGGCACTGCAATCAGTCAAACGTTCCAAAAATTTATGCAATGCACACCAAAATATTCAGGAAGTCACGTAGAGCATGAATCTAGGATTAGTTTTCACAAACAACACACAATCAGAGAGAATCGAAGCAATGAAATTAGCCCTAGGTTTTGGATCTAAGCTTCTAAGAAGCTCTATCAACTAGCCAGAGTTCGTAGCTTCTAGTAAGCTCTAAACACCACAAAAACAAGCTAGATTCAGTAGAAAAATTGAGGAAGAATCAAAACCTGAAAATGTGAAGGACTTTGAAGTGTTGAGAAAAACCAGAGAACTTGAGCTCTTGAACTCGTTGAGCAAAATAAATGCTGCTTGTTCTTGAGATCTTGAAGAAAATCACGATGAAAACTCAACTGAACTGAAACTACCCTTGCTGGAATAAACCTCTTCTCTCTGACTCTTGATCCAAAAGTGGAATGTTGATGATGATGAAGATGAAATGTGATAGAGGATGGTGAGAGTCGTGTGGAATCAGAGAGAGATTAGAAAGAAAGTGAGAGAGAGCTTGGAGTGTTTTGAGAGAATGTGGCAAATGAAGTTTTTTTTTTTCAAACTATGAAGTAAAGTCTTTGTTTTATAGTGTGTGCTAACTACGGTTCAGTGGGTGAGTTAAATGAGTCATCATTGGGTTAAGTGAGTCATCCCTAACTAACTGAGTCAAGTTAGTTAGGGAGAGCTATGGTAAGGTGCAGTTGGCCCATGATATGCTATGGTGAGAGTAATGAGAAGATGAATTGGCACGGCTTGTGTAGCAGCTTGCAGCAGTAGCTTGTGGTGGAAGTTTCATACATTTCCCTTCTCATGTAAGAAGCAGCATGGTGGAGGCACGTGCATGAATTGTTTGGTTTAATGAGGAAATGGACTGAAGTGATCATGAAAGTTTGTTGAATGACTGAACCAAAAACAATGTGTGAATTACTATACAAGACAGTCAATGCATCAATGCAAATGGTGATGTTTGAACATGGATTTCTTTATGACCAATGCATGAAAATGGATCATCTTGGTGTCAATGGATTGAGGATGCATCATAGAACATGTTTGATGTTTGAATCCAAGTGAAATAATGCCTTTAAAGTGATGAAAAATGACTTAGAACACAAGGATGTGAGACTGCATCATGGGCGTGTGAGTGAGGTTGGCTGGCAAGGCATGTTGGCATGGGATTTTCAGCACAATCACCATGACTTGAGGCCACTATTTCTCCCTCATAACTTGATCAGGCGAAATTTTTCCCAACATGAACATTGGAGAGGGCACTACAAGGAACATTTTTTATGTTGAAAAGTTTTTCATTTGGAGCTTTCTTCTTGGAGAAATTGAGCTTGACATTTGGCACACCAGGTGTTTGTGGAAATGACATGCGCGTGACCTGAAACTTGCCCAAGCTGACTTGCATTTTGCCCAAGTTTCCCTCAACTTTGATCATCCATAACTCTCTCAATTTTTATCCAATGGAGATGTTCCACACATGGATTTGAAGCTCAAAGCAAGGCCTTTCATTGAGGCAGAGTGGAATTTTCATTTGGTGCTTCAATTTTGAATGGCCTTGGTTCCAATTATGATGCAAAATGGCCAAAACTTGCTATTTTTAGTAACCCTACTTCACCCAAAAATGGCAACTTTCCACATCTTGATTTTTTTATGATTCCTTTGGAGTTTCTTGACCAAATTTTGCACATTGGACACATATAACATGAATTTCATGAATTTGGCCTCAAAAAGTCAAGAGTTGACTTTTTCCTCTGATTATTTGACTTTGCCCCAATTTCTCTGATTCTTGATCTTTCTTCCAATTGAACCACTTCTAAAACCAATTGAGATGCAATCTTCCACATACATATACCTAGGGACATATAGGACACCATGACATCAAGTCTTGCCCAAAAAAGCAAAGATTCCCTGATTTAAATGGAAACCCTAATTTTGGCCCCCTCTGGTTAGGAGGTAAAAGTGCAGTCTCCAATTTCAAATTCCTCAGAGTATGTTGTGTATCTTCTTAAAGGATGATGAGATATACCATTTGAGGATGATTTTGGGTCAATGAGCTATCTCTTTTGAGGGTTTTCCTTCAATTTTTGGACTTCTTGCCTAGTGTAGGATGTAGTGCTTCAATCTCCCATTGAATCTCACTTCCTTGAGGTTTTGGAAGATCAATTGAGATAGTATGAGACATGAGAGACCTCTTGGCTTGCCTAGAGCCAACTTGATTGACCTTTTTGTGCTTTGAATGATTCCTTGATTGTCCACCTCCCACCTGACCACATGCCCTGATGGTAAGAAGGATGCCATGCTTCATTTTTCTATGTTAAATGCAATGTAATGTTAATGAGGTGGATATGATGTGATAAATGATAATGCCATGCTATGAAGCCAAAAGGGGAGAGCAAATTTTGGGGTATTACAATAGGTACAATCGAATTTCACCTGGACAGAATTGAAAAATCATCTTTTTTAATAACACCTCTTCATGCCTCTCTTCATGGAACCTTTTCATTTTGCAATGGCATTTGTTCATGAATTTTTTACAGTTTTTACCATGTTTCCTAAGGGTGTTATGTGCATATAAATACATGATATTTCAAATCTTTTTTTCACCTCTTTCAATCAAACTTTTAAATTCTCACATATTCACACTTCAAGTTTATTAAGCTTTCACTCAAGAACTTTTCTTTACACTTTCATATCATCTAACCAGAAAGTCCTTGAGCAATCTAAACACTTTATTGTTTGTGAATAATTGTTGTTGAAAGAGAAGATCAATCTTATGATTGATATATTGAAGATTCAAATTTTCATCTACTCACTCAAAAATTCAGAACTATTGTAAAATCCTAAAGTTCCAACAATTGTTTGGTTTTAGGTGTTGACTATAAGGGAAGGATTGTTTCTCTTATAGGGTGTGTTAGAATCCTTGTTATCCGGATTGTGGATACAAGAGTTCCATTGTAAGATTTGTTCTTGGTTGGAGTTTAAACTTGTAAAATCCAAGAGGGTGTTCTTGGTGGTTGATAGTTAGTGACTTGTATAGAAAGACTAGGAAGAGTCTTGTCTTGTCCAAAACTATAGTAAAATCTCTTTCATGTTGAAAGGGGAGTGGAGTACTCTCGACCTGTGAGGGGAACCACTATACGTCTTGGTGTTATTTACTTTCCACATTTACCGCATTTCATTACTTAGAAATTTTTAGGAAAGTAAAATTCAAAAACCGTCAAAAATTCGGATAATTGTCTAAGAGCCTAATTCACCCCCCTCTTAGGCATACATATAACTACAATTGGCATCAGAGCAGGTTATAGGTAACCTGTTCCTACATATCCAGAATGGCTTCCGCAAGCACAAACCCGGTATTCAAAGACGGTGGAAGTAGTAACAAGCCCCCACTTTTCTCTGGAGAGTATTTTGACTTTTGGAAAATCCGCATGAAGGCACATCTTGAAGCACAAGGAGAAGGTATATGGGAAGCCATTGAGAATCGTCCGCATAATCCGGTTAATGTGGTTGATGGTGTTGGTACTCCAAAGTTAAAAAATACATATGATGAAGATGACAAGAAAAGAATCTTGAATTAAAAGAAAGCTGTCAATATTCTTCAGAGTGCATTAAGTATGGATGAGTTCTTTCGTGTTTGTCAATGTAAATCGGCTAAAGAAATATGGGATACATTGATAGAAACACATGAAGGTACGACTGAAGTAAAAAGATACAGACTAAACACTTTAAGTCAAGAATATGAAATGTTCCGAATGCAGCCCAGAGAATCCATTGTTGCATTACAGAAGAGATTTGTTCATTTGACTAACCACTTAATGGAACTTGGTAAAACATTCTCAAATGATGAATTAAATCTCAAAATTCTAAGATCATTGACTAGAGAATGGCAACCAAAAGTAACGACAATATCGGAAAAGAAAAGCCTCTCTACGATGACTTCCGCATCTCTATTTGGTAAACTTCAAGAGCATGAGTTAGAACTTGAAAGATTGGAGAAGCATAAAATACAAGTAAAAGATTCAAAAGACATTGCCATAAAGACAAAAGTAAAAAATTATGATAGCAATCTAGAGGATGAGTCCAATAGTGATGAAAATGATGATCTTATCAAAAAGTTTGAAAAGTTTCTAAGAAAAGAAAGGAAAAAGGAGATCACTAAAGGGGAAGCACCAACGAGAAAGATTAAATGCTTTGAATGTGGAGAAAGAGGACATGTTAAAAGTGAATGTCCTACACTTCAAAAGAAAAATCAATTCAAGAAAAAGAATCATTAAAAGGAAAGGAAAACATATGTAGACAACGAAATAAGTTCATCTTCAGATGAAGAACATGTAAATCTTGCATTGATAGCATCACACCACTCCGATGATGAAGAAGATGAGGTTAGTAATAATTCTTCTGATAGTGATGCACAAGGTGCCATAAATGAATTGTTAAATGAATGCAAAATTATGTATAAAACTATATCATCTCAAAAGAAACAAATTTCAACTTTAGAAGAAAAAAATGTTTCATTAGAAAAAGAGATCGAAAATGAGAAACAAAAGATGATTAGTGAAAAACAGAATTTTGTATGTAAAAATTGTGAATCTCTCTCTCTTTTCAAATTGTCCAATTAAAACGAGTACTTGAAAGGTACGAGAAATGAAAAATTGGATTGGAAGAAGTCCTTAGTCAACAAAGATATTCAAATGATAAAAGTGGACTTAGCTATTCAAAGTTCTCTAAAACAAGTTCGAGTAAAATTATATTTGTTAAGGCTAAGGATCAAACTCCCAAAGAGAAAGTGAACAAACCTAGGAATGTGTATCCTAATCCTAAAAAGGGAAGATTTCCTAAAATAAATCTTATGTTCCAAGATATAAAAGCAACTTTGAACCTACTTGTTTTTATTGTGGTATAAGTGGCCATACACCTAATGCTTGCTATGATAGAAATGTTAGTGTGGCAAGTGGGCATTATGTGTGGGTTAAGAAGGGAACTAACTATGATGGACCCAAAGCACATTGGGTACCAAATCAAACTTAATTTGTTTTGTAGGTTTGCTTGAAGACCACTTCAATTCTATGCTTTGTTGATAAGTGATTGTTCTAAGCTTTTGATGGGAGGCATAAACTAACTTTCAAATCTAGTTCTAAAAATACCAAGGGTTATTTCACATATGGGAAATACCTTAAAGGAAGAATTCTTGGCATTGACAAAGTTGCAGCACTAACTTTCACATCCATTGAAGATGTACTTTAAGTTAACAAACTAAAGCATAATCTTCCTAGTATAAATCAACGTTGTGACAAAGACTTCAAAATCATATTTCGGCAAGGATAAATGTTTGATGAAGTCTGTTATGAGGTAAAACTCATAGGTAAAAATTGTCTTTATTTTTCATAATTTCTTTATATACTTCAAGTCTTTTCCCATCCTTTTTGTTAATGACAAAGGGGGAGAAAAATTGTGTATTATTGCTTGGTTTCTCTAACAAAATATGCAGATTTCAAAACTCTCTAAAATAATGAATTTAGGGGGAGCATTGATCAAGGGGGAGCCTTTTGTGTTAGAGAAACAATATTAAAGAAAATTTTCAAAATTGGGTTGTCATCATCAAAAAGGGGGAGAATGTGAAGGCAAGCTTCTCAATGGTTTTGATGAAGACAACATTATTCAAGATGTTATGCATATACAAAAATAAATTTGGATCAAACAAGTCAATCTACTTAAATAATTTAAAAAATTTCAAGACTTAGTGTTCAAGAAATTCTAATTTCATGAAGGTATAATGACAATTCTAATCAAATAATAAAGTCTTAGATGCTCAATCAAACAAACCTCATTGCATACTTGTTTCATGATCATGACTTGTTTAGAATAATCATTTTTCACATTTTCAATAATGCAAATCGATTTGCATGAAGTGTTCAATCGATTTGCACTTGTTGTTTGCTGAATTTTTCACACTTTTTCACTGTGCAATCGATTTGCACTTTGGTTCAGTCGATTGCATGCTGTTCATTTTTGAAATTTTGTTACGTTATGCATAGTGCAATCGATTTGCACATAGGTGCAATCGATTTGCACCTGGACAGAATTGAAAAATCATCGTTTTTCATAACACCTCTTCATGCCTCTCTTCATGGAACCTTTTCATTTTGCAATGGCATTTGTTCATGAATTTTTTACAGTTTTTACCATGTTTCCTAAGGGTGTTATGTGCATTTAAATACATGATATTTCAAATCTTTTTTTCACCTCTTTCAATCAAACTTTTAAATTCTCACATATTCACACTTCAAGTTTATTAAGCTTTCACTCAAGAACTTTTCTTTACACTTTCATATCATCTAACCAGAAAGTCCTTGAGCAATCTAAAGACTTTATTGTTTGTGAATAATTGTTGTTGAAAGAGAAGATCAATCTTATGATTGATATATTGAAGATTTAAATTTTCATCTACTCACTCAAAAATTCAGAACTATTGTAAAATCCTAAAGTTCCAACAATTGTTTGGTTTTAGGTGTTGACTATAAGGGAAGGATTGTTTCTCTTATAGGGTGTGTTAGAATCTTTGTTATCCGGATTGTGGATACAAGAGGTCCATTGTAAGATTTGTTCTTGGTTGGACTTTAAACTTGTAAAATCCAAGAGGGTGTTCTTAGTGGTTGATAGTGTCATGCCCCAAATTTTGACCACTAAGATTTCCCATCATTGTGAAAATCATCATCACAATATGGAGGAACCATCATACTTCATCAGTCTCCTCAAAGATGGGTGAGCATCCACTACAATCAAATTTAGGGTTTCCAGCCCTCTTAGAGCCTTAGACAAAGGATCAATCAAGGAATGACATGATGTTCAACTTGTCTAACCTCTCAAACATCCACAATGGATCAAAAGGACTCCCACTTCAAGGATTAAGCACAAGGCTGCTCCCTTCCAGGTGGATCAAGCCTCAAGATCGCCAGTGTCACCAAACTAGGGTTTGGTCGACCAGGGCCTCCAGATGAAACTTTTCCTCTGGGCATGAGAAAATGATCCAAAACATAACCTAATATACTTCATGGGACCTCATGGACCCAATCATCAAGTCAATTTTGCCTCAGGGGATGCATTCATAAAAAATCAGGAATTAGGGTTTCTTGACCTAATTCACCCCTAAGTTGACTTTTAGGGCAAATCATGAGCCAAGAGCTCAAGAGAGGGTTTAAGGGTCTCTAAGGAACTATATTGATCCATTTGGAACAATGGATTAATCCAAGAAGCTTGAGCAACAAGTCTCAATTTCATCTGCACCACAATTAGGGTTTCGCGAGGAAAGTCAACTGTAACTTTGACTTTTGACCAGGACATGCTCCCAAGCCCTAAGACATGATTCAATATACCCAATGACACCCGTGGAACATGTCCATCAAGTTTGATTTAGGTCAAGGACATGATTTCCTGAAGAATTGCACAGTTTGGAATTCATCTGATAAAAAGTCAACTGTACACAAAAGTCAACTTTGACTTTTTGAGATTTTTCACCAAAATGGATTTTTAACCCTAAAATGATGTTAATGTATGATTTGAATCATCATTCATCAAGAAAAATCAAAGAAAGTGGGATAACTTGTAAAAGGGGTAACCATAAAAACTTAGAAAAATTTATAAGTTATGGAAAAAGTGACACTAATGTGCCAACTTTGGAGGACCATAACTCGTAAACCACAAGGCCATTGTTCCCCATTCAAAGCTTGATTTGTAGATCTCATTGCCCTCTACAAAAGCTTCATACTGACCTATGTCCAAATTCCTCATGGATTTTGAGTTATGGAGTGATCAAAATCAAGAAAAGTCACTTTGTTCCAACACTTAGTGAAAATTTCACTAAGTCAGATTTTACCTTACTTTTTGCCAAATGTAGGGGGATTTTTCACTTGGATTCAAAAGAGATCAAAACCAAACATGTTCAAACAGTTGTTGTATCATGTAAGGGCTTTCCAAAATGGCCAAGAACATTACCAAATTCAATTTGAGTCATGAGATATCACATTGGCAAGTTGCCTTGCTGAAATCTGAAAAGGCAAGGCAGATTTTTACACTTTTGGTCGATTTGCCAAAATCAGCCAATTCCAAGCCTTGTCATCACTTTGGACACATCTGAGGATTGAATCTAAAGGGGACAATCACTGAGCCAAGCCTCCAAAGTCTTTGGAACAAGAAATAACATGTTGAACCTAGAATTACCAAAATAGGGACAAAACCCCAATTTTGGATTGGAGCATTCAATGGAAGCATCAAGGTGGCATGGACTGAGCCATTCTCAAATAAATTCAGTCAAGACTTATCCAAGACTAAGGGAACCAGCAGCCTGTGCCCTAAACTCTAGTCAATGGCTAGAGGAGACTTGGATTTTCATTTGCCAACATTGGCCAAACCTACTCAGCAGTTGCCATTCACTATTCCTTGCAAAACAAACTTGCTCTACTATAAATAGAGCTCAATTGTGATCAGTTTGAGTACACCAAATCCATCAAACAGATGCTTTCCTCAAAATCTCTTCTTTCACTCCAATTTTGCCTTCTAAGGCAAGTCAATATCGGGTTTTTGAGTTTGAGAGCTTTTCCAATCAAACCAATCACACACACACACACCTCACATACATCATATAGAAGTGATCCAAACACTCACATAACATCTGGAACACAGATTTCACAAAATCACCAGCCAATTGCTCAAGTTTTTGACAGATTTGCAATTGGGTACCATCTCAAGTTCCAGATCATTTCAATCCATTCCAAGCATGCATACACACTCCATGGCACCTAGGGAAGCTATCCAGATCATTGGAACCTAGCTGTAACACCTCCAACACATATCACGATCACAAGCTGCAAGTGGTAAGCATGAGCTCTTCTAACTCTATGATCCATGCAATTTTTGCTGCACAATAATTTGGCCATATGTTCATAATCATGCATGGAATGTTTCCCCTTAATTAATTACATTGTTTGAATCGTGTATCAAAAATCCTAGCCTTCATGCAAAAATTAGGGTTCTTGAGGATTTTTCATGATTTCTTGTTATATGTTTAATTTAAATGAAATTAAATACCATAGACATGATCGTGAGGTTGAAACGAGTTGATTGGTATGTGGATTGCATGATATGATTAAGTATTCAATGAGATTGGAGAGAAAATGCAAATCTGGGCAAAACTGAAAAATGCGCGTGTTCTTGCCTTTGTTCTTGACGCCATTTTCCAATATTTGAATATTTGAATTTTGTGATTTTATTTAATTGATTCAAAAATTAATTTCTCTCTGAGTTTTAATGATTTTGAGTTGATTCCTTTTTTAATAATTCACAAAAATGTTAAAATATTTTATTTTCCCAAAAAATCCCAAAAATATTATTTATTTTGTATAATTGATATTTTTGCAAAGAATTAATGTTTTAATTGTTTTTAACATTTAAAAAAAAATTTCCACCTTGATTTTGCAACTTTTAATGCTTTCTAATTATTTTGTAGGTCAATACTTAATTTTTGAAGCATTAATCCAATATCACAATTTGTTTTCCATATGTTAAACAATTTTGATCATTTTAATTGAATTTTTATTCAATTAAATACATTTTTGAAAACAAATTAGGGTTTTGGATTAATTCAACCCTCATAAATCATTTTCAAAACACTTTGGGCCTCTAATAGAGTGTAAGACCCAATCCTTTTTTTGACCAAATTATTTTTGGGCCTCAGTATATTGTATAAGTCCCGATACCGTCAAAAACAAACGGCGCGATCGTCGCCTTTTCAAAACAAAAAACCCTTGGGCCTACCCTCGAGTAGTAAGACCCATTTCTTTTCTTAAAACTCATTTGGGCCTCTAATAGAGTGTAAGACCCAACCCTTTGTAAATACAAACCTATTTTGGGCCTCACTTATTGTATAAGTCCCGTTGTATTTCAAAAAGTTCGACGCGATCATCATCCGTTGAAAAACAAACCATCTGGGCCTCTCCTTGAGCTATAAGACCCATTCACAACTTTTGGGCCTCTAATAGAGTGTAAGACCCAATCCTATTATAACCAAGACAACTTTGGGCCTCAGGTATTGTATAAGCCCCTTTGCGTTAAAAGAAAACCTCGGCGTGATCGCCATTTTAAACGGAAAAATCATTTGGGCCTACCTTCGTGTTATAAGCCCCACTCTTTTTCTTTAAAACTTTTTGGGCCTCTTGAGAGAGTGTAAGACCCATCCCTTTGTGCAAAAAACCTTTTTGGGCCTCAGTCACTTGTATAAGTCCCTTTGTACAAATTCAAACAGTGCGCTCACTGATAAAACCCTGGGCCTCTCCTTGAGTTGTAAGCCCCAAATCTTTCTTTTTCAAAGCACTTTCTCCTTTGATTTTGAATATACTGTTATTTTCAATCTTTCTTTGTTGAACAACTAACCAAACAGCTTGGAAGCTCTACAACCGAGTAAGTGTTTATACGCTTTCATTTACTGCTTTCATGTACATATAACTGTATTGTGGGGTTGTTTCGTTGTAAGTCTTCTTTCATAAACTCATATCAACTGTGTTATAATAGTATAGATATTTAGAGTTTCCCCGGGAACTACGTCTAGCATTAAGCCCGTTGATCACTCTTAAATAGTCAAAACTAGATCCCCATAGGATTACCAGACACAGTCTTCCCTCCTCTTGGGGTTAAACAATATGGAGATATGAAAGGCAACATTCTCTGTGAACCCTTTCATAGACTGTCACTCGTAGAAGTTGTAAAAGAAACTCTATTCCCCAGAGATGATCTTTTCTCCGTGAATGGCATCTCTTGAGTTTCTTCCAAATTCTCGAACTTTCCTGGCTTGATCTATTCTCGGTGAATGGCATGTCTTGAATTTCTCGGGGTTTGGGGACCCACAGGCTTCTTAAAAGCACTTGTCAAGAAACTCCACTCCCCAGAGATGATCTTTTCTCCGTGAATGGCATCTCTTGAGTTTCTTCCAAATTCTTGAACTTTCCTGGCTTGATCTATTCCTCGTGAATAGCCTGTCTTGAATTTCTCGGGGTTTGGGGACCCATCGGCTTCTTAAAAGCATCGGCCTCCTCTTGGGCATCGTACAAGGACCCACAGGCTTCCTAAAAGCAACCCTGCCTCCTCTTGGGCATTGTACAAGGACCCGTCGCCTTCTTAGAAATATTCACAGCCTCCTCTTAGGCTTCGTATAATGATTCTTCCTCCGGGAATGATAGCCTCCTCTTGGGCTTCGTACAAGGACCTCTCGGCTTCTTAAAAGTTTCCAGCCTCCTCTTGGGCTTCGTACAAATTGTCCCGACGACCTCCTAGAGGTATAGGAATAGAACTTAGTCATCTTCATAGAACAGTCCTTTCCAAGAGTCTACTACTGTTTCTCAAAGCATAGGACAAAAGATGAAACTCTAGACACGGACAGTCTAAATTTCCTTGAGTCTCAAAGACATTCTCAAGTGACCCCTTAAAAAATAGGAAGAAAACCCGTAGACTCGGACAGTCTCAATACCCTTCGGATTTCCCACTTCCTTAAAGAATAGGAATAACCCGGATCCTCGAATCAAAATCCCTGAAGGCCAACATTACTCATATAAGAACTGATTTTCTCTTTAAATCAGCATACTGGACCTGCCACTCAACTGAAACAGTAACCATAGCCTCCTCTTAGGCTTTGTATAATGATCCTTCTCCAACGAAGTTAGCCTCCTCTTGGGCTTTGTACAATGATTCTCCCCAGCAGAGTCAAACAACGTTTAGCCTCTCTCTTGGGCTTTGTACGAGACACATAAAAGACTCCCTCGTTGAGTCAATCACCCCTTTCGCCTCCATCTTGGGCTTTATACGAGATACAAAAAGGTTCTTATTGAGCCAAACAAATTTTAGCCTCCATCTCGGGCTTTGTACGAGATACAAAAACTCTCTTGTTGAGTCAAATAGCCTTCATCTCGGGCTTTATACGAGATACCAAAAGACTCTATCGTCAAGTCAAAAACCTTTTAGCCTCTCTCTCGAGCTTTGTACGAGAAACATATTAGCCTTATCTTAGGCTTTGTATAAGAAAACCACTGGTTGATCCAATCAACCTTTTAGCATCAAAGTTGTGCCTCGTTCACAGTACACAAACATCAACAACTCCTTCCCTTTCATCTAATTGTTGTAAGCGGCAAGCCTCTGGATCATTTACATCCATGACACTGTCCCTCTTTTAGCATGAGAAATTCCTAAGGAAAGATAGCATTGCTCTACACTGAGTTAAAGTCTTCTCCTTCAGGTTAAAATACCCTATAAAGGAAATTATGGCATTGTCGGATTCACAAATCCCGGTTAAAGTAATTCTCCTTTATAAACAGTTGTGACAAACAGACCCTCTTTAGAGATGACAAATTCTCTCTAAAGACAAACCTTTTAGCTTCACATCTTGGGCTTTAAACAAGATACAAACCACCTTTTGCTTCATTTCTTGGGCTTTGAACAAGACACCAAAATACCATTTCCTCCCATAGAATAGGAGGATCTACGAACGCTCTGATTTCCCTGTTTCGGTAAACGGGAATACGTAGGCATAAGATCGAAAGAAAAGATCTTAGCAAGCACACAAAACAAAAACCCAAAATCCTATACTCTCATAAAAAAGCATAAGTCCGAACATCCTAATCCTTGTTCCCCGCCAGAAACCTGTCATTCTGTCAAAATAGCACAAGAAAGGCCCCACCACATTGATCGCATCCGTAACCTAACAGACCGCTGTTTAAACTCAGTATGCAAGCAGGGTTAATTGGAGACATCTATTTCCCTTCCTTCATCAGCTTTAATAGGATAAAAAATGAATTGACCTGTAGTAAACTAACCCAGAGAGCGACAGCGCTTAAGAACCGCGTCCAAAATCGCTCGCTACAGAAAAGTGGCGCCCACCGTAGGGCAAAATTGACTTTTTTCTTTTCTCTTGTATGAAACCACAGATTGGGGCTTCCCCCGGGGAACCCATTTTCTGTCAGGAACTTAGGATTCATAGCTTTAAAGGTCTAGGATGTTTAGGACAAATATATATACTGCTTTTCCTAATTGCTATACCTGTTTATTTTTCTGCTAATGGGAATGCGAGTGATGCCGCATGTGGAAAGATTGAGTATACACTTAAGATAAGTGATGGCGACAAGGTCGACCATCAACCTCAGTGGAGGATGACCAATGCAATCCATTCCCTCTCTTAGGCAATGGGCCGATTGTGATGTCTGAGAAGCTGAGGAGCCAACCCTTTTGTAGTGCGGATACTATTGGAAATAGTTGTCACGCGATACTACCCTCATTTGAGGCTGGTGATCTATTCTCGGTGAATGGGACTTACTCTAAGATTTCTCTACAACTCGCTGGTGACCCGCTTGTTGTTTTGCTTTCCTGGGAGGAGCTGATGATAATGAGTACAGGTACAAAAATCACCTTAGTATAAACCTTTGGGGATGGGTAGAGCCTTGACTTCATGACAACGACCCTTTGACCCCATGTTTTTTCTATGTTTTTGCGTGCTGCATTCATGCATTCATCTAAAAAACATTAAAACATTCAAAAATTTTCTCTTCTAGTCTCTCTGTTTTTTAAATTAAACTAAGACTGTGATTGCAAATATCAGTGAAAAGGATTGTGCTAATGGATTTCGGTAGAAGGAGAACTCATATGTACACCGTCAAGGTTCCAAAACTAGAGGATTTAAGAGGTTTGGCGAGGATGATCACTACCCAAAAGGCTTTCAGAGCCAAGTACGGAGGTTTGCTATTAAGGGTCCATGTGATTGAGGGAATCATGGACGCGCTCATTCAATTCTACGATCCGGTTTATCACTGCTTTACATTCCCGGATTACCAGCTAGCACCAACGCTGGAGGAGTATTCTCATCTGATCGATTTACATATCACTGATCGAGATCCGTTTTCTGGACTAGAAGAAATTCCAAAGAATCAGACCATTGCAAGAGCAATTCATTTGGATGAGTCTGAGGTCAGGACTCACATGACCACTAAGGGTTGCATCCAAGGTTAGCCAGCCCAGTTCTTGACAAAGAAAGCTCTGTACTTCGCCAGTATCGGGAACGGGACTGCTTTTGAAAGCATCTTTGTCTTGCTCACCTACGGGTTATTTCTGTTACCCAACATTAATAACTTCGTCGATATCAACGCGATTAAGGTTTTTCTCATTGGAAACCCTGTACCGACTTTGCTCGCAGATGCGTATCATTCTGTACACTTAGAGAATTTGTACAGCGGAGGGGAGATCACGTGTTGTGTACCTCTGCTTTACAAAAGGTTTATCTCCCATTTACCTAAGTCTACTGCTTTCTGGGATCATAAGAGTGCCTTGCGCTGGTCGCAGAAGATCATGTCTCTCACCAGCTCTGATATAGATTGATGTAATAGGATTTATGATGGAATCAGGATCATTGACCGTTGTGGAAACTTCCCCAACGTACCCCTTATAGGAACTAAGGGAGGAATCAACTATCATCCGATATTGGTTCTTCGTCAATTTGGATACCCGATGAGACAAGTCCCACGGGGTGTTCATCTAGAAGGTCTTTTCTTCAAGGAAGGAGAAAGTGACAGAGCACTAAAGACGGAAATAGTGCACGCTTGGAAACATGTTCATAAGAAAGGACGGGAGTCTCTAGGAAAACCGGACTGTGTCTCGGTGGAGCCTTATCTCCACTGGGTACAAACTAGAGCTCTCAAGCTAAAGATGCCTTATCCGCGTCACATAATTCTTCCGCCAAAGGAATATGTCATGTACTTCATGACGGAAACTAAAAAGCTTCAGGTTACTCTCAACAAAGTTCAAAAGGAGAGAAGGTCTTGGAAGAACAAGTACCGCACCCTCAACATAGAGTGCATCAAAATATAGCAACTACTGAAAGAGAAAGATGCTCTGATTGAAATTTTGGAGCAACATGCTGTAGAAATTCAAGATGACCAAAGGAATTTTCTCGCTCCTTTCACCTGGCAAAGGAATGACAACCCGACAACGGCCCAAGAGCCCCGGTCAAAGAAAAGGAAAGTACCAGAGTCAGCACCCGATTTCTCTTCAGAGAGGACTCGGGACCCATTAGCTTAGGTTTCTGTTTCTGCATCTTGTAATCTACTATATTTCTATTTCTGTAATCCTTTGAATTCAATAAAAAGGGGTTTCCCCACTGTTTGATATTTGAAATCTAATTGTCGAAGTTTATTTTGATTAAACCAAAAAACAATTAATATAATCATTGCATTCATCATTCTTACATCGCATATTCTTCTTACCTACGAATCTCATGTTTGTGTCTCGGTTCTAGAGTCAATCTGTCTCATTCGTATAATACTCGGGCCAATCGTCAGAAAAAGATGGATGATCTTGTGGAAGAGAACAGAGAGTTGAAAGAAGAGATCGACGCTCTGAGAGAGGATATGAGAAAGCTTCGTAACGACATACAAGCCATGGCAGAAGCTCAGCTACAAAGGACTGTGATCTCAGAGATCACCTCAGCGCCCATAGTGGAGAAGTTTGATCCTAGGTATCAGATGCTGAAAGATCGTCCCTAGAGCATGCCTGTTAACTATATCCCGAAAAAATATGTTCTGCCGATCGCTGAGGATCAGGGAATCACAACAGAAGCCGCTGGGCTTGAAGGTTACAAACTTCAGGAAAGCGAAGATGCCAGGGGCATACTGAAGACTCCTAAAGGTTACAAACTTCGGGAAATGCCAAGATTCACTGCCGTAGTCACGGTACCACCCCCTGTGGTGCACACTGTCCCGGAAGGACAGATTCCACCGATCCCGTCTGATAAGAAGGAAACTATGTTCGATAGAATGGATGAATTCCAGGAACAGTTCTTGGAAATGCAGAAGGAACTGCAAGCCATTCGCGGTCAGGATCTATTTGGAAAGTATACCACAGACCTCTACTT
Source organism: Lathyrus tuberosus (assembly GCA_022829125.1). NCBI lineage: Eukaryota > Viridiplantae > Streptophyta > Magnoliopsida > Fabales > Fabaceae > Lathyrus > Lathyrus tuberosus. The sequence continues at coordinate 9,939,304 of JALAZF010000103.1, forward strand.
GGTCCCCAATGTGAAAGTCCCGCACAAGTTCCAAGTGCCCGACTTTGAAAAGTACAAGGGTAACTCTTGCCCTCAGAGTCACTTGGTGATGTACGCTCGGCGAACGTCAGCTCAGACGGAGAATTAGGACCTACTGATTCACTACTTTCAGGATAGTTTAACCGGTGCCGCCTTAAAATGGTACATGGGTTTAAACCGTGCTACGATTAACACATTCAGAGATCTTTTTACTGCCTTCGTCCAACAATACAAATACAATTTGGACATGGCACCGGACAGAGATTAACTCAGATCAATGTCACAAAAGGACAAAGAAACCTTTAAGGAGTACGCTCAGGGATGGCGTGAAATTGCTGCTCAAATTTGTACACCTCTTGAGGAAAAAGAGATGACAAAGATCTTCTTAAAAACCTTAAGCTCATTTTACTATGATAGAATGGTTGCCAGTGCGCCCAGTGATTTCACCGAGAGGGTGGGCATGGGAGTTCGTCTTGAGGAAGCCGTCCGAGAAGGACGTTTGATAAAAGACGCTGGATCATCGAGTAGTACAAAGCGATACGGTAGTGCTCTCCCTAAGAAAAAAGAGCAAGATATTGGGAATATCTCTCTCGGAAAGCAAAAGTGACGTTATCAACCGGTAGCAGCTGTGACTCCTGCTATCATCCCTGCACCTATTCCTACGTATCAACCTCAGGTTGCGCAGAGCCAACCTGATCAGCAAAGGACACAACAGCCTCTTCAGCAGGCTCGTCCTCCATATAACAACAACTGTACAACACGGCCACCAGGGTTTGATCCTATACCCATGTTGTACGCAGAACTATTTCCGTTACTACTGACTAAGGAGCACATTCAGACTAAGTCTCCTATTACAGTACCGGAAAATCCGCCTTTTTGGTTTAAGGTGGATCAGACATGCCCTTATCATCAAGGAGATCCAGGGCATAACATAGAGAATTGTCTCAATTTCAAATCTGACGTGCAAAAGCTTGTTAGGAGCGGGCTCTTATCTTTCAAAGATACGAATCCCAATGTTCTCACAAACCCGCTGCCTTAACATGAGAAGGTTGCAGTCAACCTAATATAAGGAGAGACTAACAATGTCTATCAAATTCACGATGTACTCTTGTTAAAGACCAATCTGGTCAAGATGCATTGTAGACAGAGTGGGTACGACCATGTGCCACCTCATAATTATCACCAGTGTGATGTCTGCTCTAAAAACAATCAAGGATGTTCTGTAGTTTAAGCAGCTCTACAGGAACAGATGGATCTCGGATGGATCCAAGAGCACCGAGTTCGTGGAGTTAACATGGTCTATACGAACTCCAACGTCATTCAAAACCACGACATCCGTGCGAGAAATGTCAACTTGGTGGCAATGCACTCAAGGCAAAGCCAGTATCATAATCTGCCACGACACGATTGCAGTTCCTGTCTGACTTGCTCGGTAAACAAACATGGATGCTCTTTCATACAAGAGGCCCTCCAGCGTCAGATGGATCTTGGATGGATCCAAGACTACCATGATAGGAACCCTTATCAGATCAACATGGTTCAGATCTTTGACATTCGCTTGATGAATACCAGCCTGGTAGAGTTACATGCTGAATAGGTCCGACTTGGATTCCTGGTATCACATAATTATCACGGCTGTAAGGCGGGTTGCGAAAACGATAAAGGTTGTACCCTTGTCCAGGAGGCACTTCAGCACTTGTTAAATCACTGGTGGATGCCAATCTATATGGATGAAGATACTCAACAAATTAGTATCAGTAACAGGAATCCTACTCGACGTCAAAGTCAGGATGTCCGATCTGTGGAAGCTAACCTAGTGAGGTTACATTGTATTCAAAGTGTGCGTGGCCAGGTGCCACCACACAATTATGAACGTTGTGGAGTCTGTTCGAAAAGTAACCAAGGGTGTTACCTTGTGAGAGCAACTCTCCAGGGTCAAGTGGATCGTGGAGAGATTTGCCCATATCCAGGGTTCGGACCCATCAACTGGACGCCGAGCTACCTTGCCGATCAAGTTGAGGATGTTGTCACAATCTCTGGTCATCATAGGACCAGGGATGTTTTTGCCATCATCCCTCTACTTGACGAATCTAAAGTTCCCAACCGGGAACGGATCGAGATTACTTAGGATGGTCAGAAAAATTAGAAGGTTCCCGTAGTCATCTATCTGCCGGGACCACTACCGTATGAATCAACTAAGGTTATCCCTTACAAATACGGTGCAACAACCATTGAAAATGGAAAGGAAATTCCATTACCCTCCGTCGTAAATATTGCAGACATCAGTCATGTAACACGGAGTGGTAGAATCTTCAATCGAGGGGTTGGGGAACCTAACAAAGAAAAGGAACTTCAGACGGAAACTCCTAATCTACCAGTCGGTCAATCCAGTAATCCCGACCTTTCAAAAAATGATGATGAGATGTTGAAGCTCATCCAAAGGAGTGAATACAACATTGTCGATCAACTGTTACAAACTCCTTCAAAGATCTCTGTGTTATCACTGTTACTCAGTTCAGAAGCGCATAGGGAGGCTCTACAGAAAGTCTTTGAGCAAGCCTTTGTGGAACAGGATGTAACAATCAGACAGTTTGATAGCATTGTCTCTAACATCACTTCCTGCAATAACTTGGGATTTAGTGATGAGGAATTACCCGAAGAGGGTCGCCGTCATAACATGGCGCTCAACATTACAGTTAACTTCCAGGACGATGCTTTAGCCAGCGTACTGGTAGACACAGGGTCAACCCTGAATGTTATGCCAAAGTCCACTTTGATGCAATTATCATTCAAAGGCCCTCCGATGAGAATCAGCGAGGTCATCGTCAAAGCGTTCGATGGATCCAGAAAAATAGTTATCGGCGAAGTTGATCTTCCCATAACTATCGGTCCTCACACTTTCCAAGTCACTTTCCAGGTCATGGATATCTGGGCAACATACAGTTGTTTATTAGGAAGACCTTGGATACATCAGGCTGGAGCGGTCACTTCGACTCTCCACCAAAAGCTAAAGTTCATCAAGAACGATCAACTTGTCACAGTCTGTGGAGAATAGGCCTTGCACGTGAGTAACTTATCATCATCTACTTGTGTAGAACCCGAGGAGGTTATTGGAACGCAGTTCCAAGCACTGTCGATAAGCAAGAACAATCAGTTCAAAGAAGGAACTTCCATTTCTTCATACAACGATGCTATCAAAGCGGTTGAGAGTACCGATACAATCGGATGGGGACAACTTGTCATTCCTAGTGACAATAAAACAAAGAAGGGTCTTGGTTTTTCTGCAACCTGTACCCAGACAGCTGCCAATGATGAAAGTCTTCATCCCCTTCAAAACTTCTTCCACAGTGGAGGTTTCTTTCACCCAGTGTCTCAAGAAGTACATGCTATTAATGAGGAAGATCCCTCTGACGCAGATGAAGAATGGGAGTCCTATCTTAACAAGGACGATTATATGTCTCAGGACGAAACGCAAACTCCTTTTTGCTTTCCTACAGAGAGTCCGAGATTTATACCCAGTTCAGACATCGAAATGATATACGGGGATTGCGATTCGGAAGGATGCCATGCTCCACCAAATTCATTAGAGGAAGACACCCCGATGAAAGACAATTTTGACTACACCTACTATGGCCCAATGGATGGTCTGCCAATGTGGAAACCTTATCCAGAAGACTTGGGGCTAGAAAGTCAGCCGAGTAATGAAAATCAGATGACCGTCATTGAACAGAATACCTGTGTCCCCACCATGTCATGGGATCAACACTCAGGTCATTTAGAAGCTACTCAACATGAAGATGAATTTGCAACGTTTGTAGGACTTGAATTCATCAATTATGCTTTCCCCGAGGTCAACGTCATCGAGAGAGATGACTCCTCCAGTTCGAAAGAAGTGTGGGACACCTTGGGACAACCGAGTGGAAAATTTGACTATACAGTCAAGTACACCGCTCCCGAAAGCTCTCGTATCAGGCTCGAAGATATCCAGCCAACTGGATGGGGAGATATAGTTGAGAGCACAAATGCTATGCAAAGTACAACTGAGGAATTCTCCAACGACAACTCTGCCTGGGAGACAGATTCCAATAATCCTGCTCCACCAGAAATCAACGTTATTTCTGAAGACAAATCAAGGAAGGTGCCAGACTTTGTGATTCACCGAGGAGTTCGCCACCAATGGGTTGCTGTCGATGTTCCGAAGGTCGTTCGCCAGTCAAAGTAATTGCCATCTTTAACCTTTCACCCTGCCCAGGTGAAACGAATGTTTTGATAGGGCTCACTTTCTGTAAATTTCCCTCTTCGCTTCGCCCAAAGCGACAGAGTTTTGTTTTATAGGGCTGTAGTTTCAAGGATCGACTTATTCATTAATAAAATAACGTCGTTCTGTAATTTCTGCATTAATTGCTGTTTTCTCTTTTAGTTTTTCAGAAAATGGTAATCCTAAAAAACAATTAAAAATAAAAACAAGCAGTAATAAAAAAAAATACATTGCACACACTTTTGCATTTTCTCTATCTCTTCTAAACATGAATCATTACGTCATGCATATTGCTTGTTTTAAACCCAATTGAATCATACGATCTGATGCCTTCTCCCGACTTTGAGTTCCCGGTATTTGGGGCTGAAGAAGAAGTTGACGACGAAATTCCAGAAGAGATCTCCCGACTACTCAGACAAGAGGAAAGGTCCATTGAACCTCACAAAGAGCCGTTGGAAACAGTAAACTTGGGTTCGGAAAAAGAGAAAAAAGAAATCAGGATTGGGGCACTGCTCAGCCCAACTGCCAAAGAGAGTTTGATAAAGCTTCTCAAAGAATTCCCCGATGTATTCGCTTGGTCCTATCAGGATATGCCAGGGTTGGATACCAGCATCGTGGAACATCACTTACCATTAAGATCGGAATGTCCGCCAGTAAAGCAGAGGTTGAGATAGACTCACCCGGACATGGCCATCAAAATCAAAGAGGAGGTACAAAAACAGATCGACGTAGGTTTCCTCGCCACATCATAATATCCTCAATGGTTAGCCAATATCGTACCCATTCCGAAAAAGGACGGAAAGGTCAGAATGTGTGTCGATTACAGGGACCTGAACAAGACTAGTCCAAAGGACGACTTTCCTTTACCACACATTGACATGCTGGTAGACAGTACAACAAAGTTCAAAATTTTCTCCTTCATGGATGGATTCTCGGGCTATAACCAGATCAAAATGGCGCCGAAAGACATGGAGAAAACTTCGTTCATTACCCCCTGGGGTACCTTTTGTTACAAGGTAATGCCGTTCGGTTTGAAGAACGTCGGGGCAACCTATCAAAGGGCCATGACGACTCTGTTTCATGACATGATACACAAAGAGATAGAGGTATATGTCGATGACATGATTGCAAAATCTAAGACAGAAGAGGAGCATGTGAACCACTTGTCAAAATTGTTCGAACGTTTAAGAAAATTCAAGCTCCGCTTGAATCCTAACAAGTGCACCTTCGGTGTCCGTTCAGGGAAACTGCTAGGGTTCATCGTCAGCCAGAAAGGAATTGAGGTTGATCCTGACAAGGTCAAGGCCATTCAAGAAATGCCTTCTCCGAAAACTGAAAAACAAGTCAGAGGATTCCGGGACGTTTGAACTACATCTCCAGATTCATATTCCTTATGATCACGACATGTGCGCCGATTTTCAAGTTACTCAAAAAGAACCAGGATTGCGTTTGGTCAGAAGATTGCCAAACCGCCTTCGACGGTATCAAGGAATATTTGTTGAATCCTCCAATTCTATCACTTCTAGTGGAAGGAAGACCACTGATCATTTACCTCACAGTCCTAGAGGACTCAATGGGATGTGTACTTGGCCAACAAGACGAAACCAAACGGAAGGAGTCTGCCATCTACTATCTGAGCAAGAAGTTCACCGACTGCGAGACTCGGTACATGATGCTTGAGAAAACTTGTTGCACTTTGGCTTGGGCAGCCAAACGTCTTCGCCAATACATGATTCGTCACACTACTTGGTTAATCTCCGAAATGGATCCGATCAAGTATGTCTTCGAAAAGCCTGCTCTCACAGGAAGAATTGCCCGTTGGCAGATGTTGTTATCAGAATATGACATAGAGTACCATGCTCAGAAAGCCGTTAAAGGAAGTATTTTAGCCGATCATTTGGCTCATCAACCGATTAATGATCAAGAATCAACCGGGTTTAACTTCCCAGACGAATATGTCATGTATCTAAAAATGAAAGATTGCGATGAACCGTTACCCAGTGAAGGGCCAGAACCAGATTCCCAATGGGGACTTATCTTTGACAGGGCAGTTAATCATTATGGAAATGGAATTGGCGTGATCATTGTTACCCCTCAGGGTACCCACATTCCTTTCACTGCCAGACTTACGTTCAAATGTACGAACAACGAGGCCGAATACGAAGCTTGTATTATGGGTCTCGAAGAAGCGATTGATTTAAGGATCAAAAACTTGGACGTATACGGCGATTCAACCCTGGTTATCAATCAGATAAAGGGAGATTGGAACACATACCAATCAAGATTGATTCCTTACAAAGACTATGCAAGAAGGTTGTTACCTTTCTTTAACAGAGTCAAGTTTCATCACGTCCCTCGTAATGAGAATCACATGGCTGACGCTTTAGTCACTCTCTCTTCCATGATTAGTGTAGGTCAATGGAACGACTTACCTAAGATCAACATAATGCGCCTTGAACGGCCCGCCTACGTCTTCATGATCGAAGCAGTCATAGATGACAAACCTTGGTATCACGATATCAAATGCTTCATTCAGAAATAAGAGTACCCATCTGGGTCACTCAGAAAAGACAGAAAAACCCTCAGAAGATTGGCTGGAAACTTCTTCCTGAGCGGTGACACTCTTTATAAGAGGAATTTTGACTTGGTCTTGCTCCGATGCGTAGACAAACTAGAAGCAGACATGCTTATGAAAGAAATTCATGAAGGATCCTTTGGCACTCATGCCAACGGACACACAATGGTGAGAAAAATTCTAAGAGCAGGGTACTACTGGTTGACCATGGAATCCAACTGCTACAAGTACATGAGGAGGTGTCATAAGTGTCAGATATACTCCGACAAAATTCATGTACCGCCATCGCATCTCAAAGTTCTCTCTTCCCCGTGGCCTTTTTCCATATGGGGAATCGACATGATTGGCTTGATCGAATATAGGGCTTCAAACGGACATCGGTTCATCCTGGTAGCCATTGACTATTTCACCAAGTGGGTCGAAGCAGCGTCGTACGCTAATGTAACCCGACAAGTGGTGGTCCAATTTATCAAAAACAATATCATCTGCCGTTATGGTGTTCCAAACCAGATCATCACTGATATTGGATCTAACGTGAATAATAAGATGATGAAAGAGTCGTGCGTTGAGTTCAAGATTGAACACCATAACTCATCTCCCTACCGACCCAAGATGAACGGAGCGGTAGAAGCGGCTAACAAGAACATCAAGAGGATTGTTCAGAAGATGGTTGTAACCTATAAAGATTGGCACGACATGTTACCCTTTGCTCTTCACGGTTATCGAACATCTGTCCGCACTTCAACAGGGGCAACCCCATTCTCTCTAGTATATGGCATGGAAGCAGTGCTCCCCATAGAAGTAGAGATCCTGTCAATCCGAGTATTGATGGAAGCTAAGCTCACCGAAGTTGAATGGTATCAAAGCCGACACGACGAACTGAATATGATCGAAGAAAAGAGAATAACGGCACTATGCCATGGTCAATTGTATCAACAGAGAATGAAGAGGGCGTTTGAAAAAAAGGTCCGACCTCGTGTCTTCAGAAGAGGAGACCACGTGCTCAAGAAGATACAATCATTTCTCACTGATTCGCGAGGTAAATGGACTCCGAATTATGATGGCCCCTATGTGGTCACGAAAGCTTTCTTAGGCGGGGCCTTGAGACTTGCAACCATGGAAGGAGAGGAATTTGCCTACCCCACGAATATTGATGTAGTCAAGAAATACTTCGCCTAAACTAAAAAAAAAGAAGAGAAAACGTCTCGGTGGATTGAAAACCCGAAAGGGCGGTCTAGGCAAAAGTTAGAGACAGAATAAAAAAAATCATCCCGGTGGATTGGAAACATCACAGTACAATCCAGGCAAAAGTTAGGAATAATGGCAAGTAACTATGTTCAACAGAGGCAAGTCCCTCAGCAGCAGTTACATCATCCGTCAGAAAACTCCAGTCAAGGTCATCTTCGACAGAAGCTCAGGATGCCCCGAATTCAAAGTTGGTAGAAGGATAACGGTCGTTATGTTTTAACGTAGCCCTTTTCCCTGTAAATTACCATTTTCAAACTATGTATATACTCTTTGGAATCATGCGTTTGGCTGATCTCCATCTTATCAATAAAATTTGAGCCCTTGTGCTTTTGTTTGTAATTCTTATTTGTTTTAGCTTTACACAACAACGTTGTTAACATGATTAACGATTCTTGAAATAAAACAAAAATGAATTTACTTGTTAAAATCAGAAGAACATTGGTCGCTTCTCCAGAAGTAATCGAACTTCAAAGTGCAGAATCAAAGTACTCATTCTAACCCAGTACGCCTGAATGAAGGGATCAACTGTGTCAGAGACCTTGTTTCGTCTGACACACCTCGGCCGAGTTCTTATCTCCTAAGCCTGACCAACATAGCTCCCAACAGGGACTATCTTTCCTAAGCAAGGTGGAATTGCTATTCTGAACCAATGGTACTTCTTCGCCCCGCGATGGCCGAGTATCCAGTCGTGTTCACCTGTCAGTTTGTATGTCGCGTCAGTTTTGTCAGCATAAACATACATACATCATGCATTTGATTTGCATTCACATTCATATTGCATCACTATCACTCCCGTCGGTCTTGTCCCCTAGTGATAACAGTCCTCTCAATCTAGTTGTCAGTTCTTTCCTCGCCAGGAAAGGTTGCGTCTGAACAATCTCTCTCTCCTCTAGTTTAGTTCTGGATCAGAATCAGCACTCGACCACTTTGATAACTTGAACCTTTGAAAGACCAGAGAACCTTCAACCGATGTCACTCTTCGCCATTGAAGATGATATCCTTGCTTTCCCGGATTAAGGAAAATCCACAGAGAAAGCCTCGTAATCAGAGATTCGGTAGCATGCCAGTTTCGCTCCGAAAAGACCGCTGATGAAAAGGTCATCGGCACCTCAAAACTGGACCCCATTATATGGCATTTCTTCGGGAAGATCCCGAGAAAAGTATGATGTAAGATCCCACGCAGAAGCAGTCTCTCAAGAGACTCGCTTTCCCCAGATAGAGTCGGCAAATGGCGTCTCCAACAGAGAAGTTTGTGCAACTCTATAACTCAGACGACTGGGTTTCCCAGCGAGTCTGACATCAAAATTTTTTCCATCAAATGGCATCTCTCCAGGAAAATTCGGCGAGAAGTTTGAGGAAAGCCGCTACAAATAACGTCCCTTGTCGATAAAGTTTATTGACAAAAGAAACTTAGACCAGTTCCTTAGTAGGAAACCAGGATCGAGGGGAAGTTTAAATCAGAAACTAAGACCAGTTCCTTGGTAGGAAACCAGGATCGAGGGGAAGTTAACAAGAGAAACTAAGACCAGTTCCTTGGTAGGAAACCAGGATCGAGGGGAGGTTTATCCCAAAAGGAAACTGAGACCAGCTCCTTTTGACCTTTTCTAAGCATCGTCGCTTAGCAAAAGAAGATGAATGCGATCTGCCATTCACAACCACCATCAAAATTTCGGGTATTCCGATATTTAATCCTCTTACACCCCAAATGCCCGAATACCTTCGTCATTCACACCTTCGTGTCCAAGAAGATTAAATAGAGGCATCTGTCATACCCCAAATTTTGACCACTAATATTTCCCATCATTGTGAAAATCATCATCACAATATGGAGGAACCATCATACTTCATCAGTCTCCCCAAAGATGGGTGAGCATCCACTACAATCAAATTTAGGGTTTCTAGCCCTCTCAGAGCCTTAGACAAAGGATCAATCAAGGAATGACATGATCTTCAACTTGTCTAACCTCTCAAACATCCACAATGGATCAAAAGGACTCTCACTTCAAGGATTAAGCACAAGGCTGCTCCCTTCCAGGTGGATCAAGCCTCAAGATGGCCAGTGTCACCAAATTAGGGTTTGGTCGACCAGGGCCTCCAGATGAAAATTTTCCTCTGGGCATGAGCCAATGATCTAAAACATAACCTAATATACTTCATGGGACCTCATGAACCCAATCATCAAGTCAATTTTGCCTCAGGGGATGCATTCATCAAAAATCAGGAATTAGGGTTTATTGACCTAATTCACCCCTAAGTTGACTTTTAGGGCAAATCATGAGCCAAGACCTCAAGAGAGGGTTTGAGGGTCTCTAAGGAACTATATTGATCCATTTCGAACAATGGATTAATCCAAGAAGCTTGAGCAACAAGTCTCAATTTCATCTGCACCACAATTAGGGTTTCGCGAGGAAAGTCAACTGTAACTTTGACTTTTGACCAGGACATGCTCTCAAGCCCTAAGACATGATTCAATATACCCTATGACACCCATGGAACATGTCCATCAAGTTTGATTTAGGTCAAGGACATGATTTCCTGAAGAATTGCATAGTTTGGAATTCATCTGATAAAAAGTCAACTGTACACAAAAGTCAACTTTGACTTTTTGAGATTTTTCACCAAAATGGATTTTTAACCCTAAAATTATGTTAATGTATGATTTGAATCATCATTCATCAAGAAAAATCAAAGAAAGTGGGATAACTTGTAAAAGGGGTAACCATAAAAACTTTGAAAAATTTCTAAGTTATGGAAAAAGTGACACTAATGTGCCAACTTTGGAGGACCATAACTCCTAAACCACAAGGCCATTGTTCCCAATTCAAAGCTTGATTTGTAGATCTCATTACCCTCTACAAAAGCTTCATACTGACCTATGTCCAAATTCCTCATGGATTTTGAGTTATGGAGTGATCAAAATCAAGAAAAGTCACTTTCTTCCAACACTTGGTGAAAATTTCACTAAGTCAGATTTTACCTTACTTTTTACCAAATGTAGGGGGATTTTTCACTTGGATTCAAAAGAGATCAAAACCAAACATGTTCAAACAGTTGCTGTATCATGTAAGGGCTTTCCAAAATGGCCAAGAACATTGCCAAATTCAATTTGAGTCATGAGATATCACATTGGCAAGTTGCCTTGCTGAAATCTGCCAAGGCAAGGCAGATTTTTACACTTTTGGTCGATTTACCAAAATCAGCCAATTCCAAGCCTTGTCATCACTTTGGACACATCTGAGGATTGAATCTAAAGGGGACAATCACTGAGCCAAGCCTCTAAAGTCTTTGGAACAAGAAATAGCATGTTGAACCTAGAATTGCCAAAATAGGGACAAGACTCGAATTTTGGATCGGAGCATTCAATGGAAGCATCAAGGTGGCATGGATTGAGCCATTCTCAACTGAATTCAGTCAAGACTTATCCAAGACCAAGGGAACCAGCAGCCTGTGCCCTAACCTCTAGTCAATGGCTAGAGGAGACTTGGATTTTCATTTGCCAACATTGGCCAAACCTACTCAGCAGTTGCCATTCACTATTCCTTGCAAAACAAACTTGCTCTACTATAAATAGAGCTCAATTATGATCAGTTTGAGTACACCAAAGCCATCAAAAAAATGCTTTCCTCAAAATCTCTTCTTTCACTCCAATTTTGCCTTCTAAGGTAAGTCACTATCGGGTTTTGAGTTTGAGAGCTTTTCCAATCAAACCAATCACACACACACCTCACATACATCATATAGAAGTGATCCAAACACTCACATAACATCTAGAACACAGATTTCACAAAATCACCAGCCAATTGCTCAAGTTCTTGACAGATTTGCAGTTGGGGTACCATCTCAAGTTCCAGATCATTTCAATCCATTCCAAGCATTCATACACACTCCATGGCACCTAGGGAAGCTATCTAGATCATTGGAACCTAGCTGTAACACCTCCAACACAAATCACGATCACCAGCTGCAAGTGGTAAGCATGAGCTCTTCTAACTCTATGATCTATGCAATTTTTGCTGCACAATAATTTGGCCATATGTTCATAATCATGCATGGAATGTTTCCCCTCAATTAATTGCATTGTTTGAATCGTGTATCAAAAATCCTAGCCTTCATGCAGAAATTAGGGTTCTTGAGGATTTTTCATGATTTCTTGTTATATGTTTAATTTAAATGAAATTAAATACCATAGACATGATCGTGAGGTTGAAACGAGTTGATTGGTAAGTGGATTGCATGATATGATTAAGTATTCAATGAGATTGGAGAGAAAATGCAAATCTAGGCAAAACTGAAAAACGCGCGTGTTCTTGCCTTTGATCTTGGCGCCATTTTCCAATATTTGAATATTTGAATTTTGTGATTTTATTTAATTGATTCAAAAATTAATTTCTCTCTGAGTTTTAATGATTTTGAGTTGATTCCTTTTTTAATAATTCACAAAAAATTTAAAATATTTTATTTTCCCAAAAAATCACAAAAATATTATTTATTTTGTATAATTGATATTTTTGCAAAGAATTAATGTTTTAATTGTTTTTAACATTTAAAATATTTTTTCCACCTTGATTTTGCAACTTTTAATGCTTTCTAATTATTTTGTAGGTCAATACTTAATTTTTGAAGCATTAATCCAAGATCACAATTTGTTTTCCATATGTTTAACAATTTTGATCATTTTAATTGAATTTTTATTCAATTAAATACATTTTTGAAAACAAATTAGGGTTTTGGATTAATTCAACCCTCATAAATCATTTTCAAAACACTTTGGGCCTCTAATAGAGTGTAAGACCCAATCCTTTTTTTGATCAAATCATTTTTGGGCCTAAGTTTATTGTATAAGTCCCGATACCATAAAAAACAAACAGCGCGATCGTCGCCTTTTCAAAACAAAAAAACCTTGGGCCTACCCTCGAGTACTAAGACCCATTTCTTTTCTTAAAACTCATTTGGGCCTCTAATAGAGTGTAAGACCCAACCCTTTGTAAATACAAACCTATTTTGGGCCTCACTTATTGTATAAGTCCCGTTGTATTTCAAAAAGTTCAACGCGATCATCATCCGTTGAAAAACAAACCATCTGGGCCTCTCCTTGAGCTATAAGACCCATTCACAACTTTTGGGCCTCTAATAGAGTGTAAGACCCAATCCCCTTTTAACCAAAACAACTTTGGGCCTCAGATATTGTATAAGCCCCTTTGAGTTAAAAGAAAACCTCGGTGCGATCACCATTTTAAACGGAAAAATCATTTGGGCCTACCCTCGTGTTATAAGCCCCACTCTTTTTCTTTAAAACTTTTTGGGCCTCTTGAGAGAGTGTAAGACCCATCCCTTTGTACAAAAAACCTTTTTGGGCCTCAGTCACTTGTATAAGTCCCTCTGTACAAATTCAAACAGTGCGCTCACTGATAAAACCCTGGGTCTCTCCTTGAGCTGTAAGCCCCAAATCTTTCTTTTTCAAAAACGCTTTCTCCTTCGATTTTGAATATACTGTTGTTTTCAATCTTTCTTTGTTGAACAACTAACCAAACAGCATGGAAGCTCTACAACTGAGTAAGTGTTTATACGCTTTCATTTACCGCTTTCATGTACATATAACTGTATTGTGGGGCTGTTTCACTGTAAGTCTTCTTTCATAAACTCATATCAACTGTGTAATAATAGTATAGATATTTAGAGTTTCCCCGGCAACTACGTCTAGCATTAAGCCCTTTGATCACTCTTAAATAGTCAAAACTAGATCCCCATAGGATTACCAGACACAGTCTTCCCTCCTCTTGGGGTTAAACAATATGGAGATATGAAAGGCAGCATTCTCTGTGAACCCTTTCATAGACTGTCACTCGTAGAAGTTGTCAAAGAAACTCTATTCCCCAGAGATGATCTTTTCTCCGTGAATGGCATCTCTTGAGTTTCTTCCAAATTCTCGAACTTTCCTGGCTTGATCTATTTTCGGTGAATGGCATGTCTTGAATTTCTCGGGGTTTGGGGACCCACAGGCTTCTTAAAAGCACTTGTCAAGAAACTCTACTCCCCAGAGATGATCTTTTCTCAGTGAATGGCATCTCTTGAGTTTCTTCCAAATTCTCGAACTTTCCTGGCTTGATCTATTCCTCGTGAATAGCCTGTCTTGAATTTCTCGGGGTTTGGGGACCCATCGACTTCTTAAAAGCATCGGCCTCCTCTTGGGCATCGTACAAGGACCCACAGGCTTCCTAAAAGTAACCCCGCCTCCTCTTGGGCATTGTACAAGGACCCGTCGGCTTCTTAGAAGTATTCACAGCCTCCTCTTAGGCTTCGTATAATGATTCTTCCTCCGGGAATGATAGCCTCCTCTTGGGCTTCGTACAAGGACCTCTCGGCTTCTTAAAAGTTTCCAGCCTCCTCTTGGGCTTCGTACAAATTGTCCCGACGACCTTCTAGAGGTATAGGAATAGAACTTAGTCATCTTCATAGAACAGTCCTTTCCAAGAGTCTACTAATGTTTCTCAAAGCATAGTACAAAAGATGAAACTCTAGACACGGACAGTCTAAATTTCCTTGAGTCTCAAAGACATTCTCAAGTGACACCTTCAAAAATAGGAAGAAAACCCGTAGACTCGGACAGTCTCAATACCCTTCGGATTTCCCACTTCCTTAAAGAACAGGAATAACCTGGATCCTCGAATCAAAATCCCTGAAGTCCAACATTACTCATATAAGAACTGATTTCCTCTTTAAATCAGCATACTGAACCTGTCACTCAACTAAAATAGTAACCATAGCCTCCTCTTACGCTTTGTATAATGATCCTTCTCCAGCGAAGTTAGCCTCCTCTTGGGCTTTGTACAATGATTCTCCCCAGCGGAGTCAAACAACGTTTAGCCTCTCTCTCGGGCTTTGTACGAGACGCATAAGAGACTCCCTCGTTGAGTCAATCACCCCTTTCGCCTCCATCTCAGGCTTTATACGAGATACAAAAAGGTTCTTATTTAGCCAAACAAATTTTAGCCTCCATCTCGGGCTTTGTACAAGATACAAAAACTCTCTTGTTGAGTCAAATAGCCTTCATCTCGGGCTTTATACGAGATACCAGAAGACTCTATCGTCAAGTCAAAAACCTTTTAGCCTCTCTCTCGAGCTTTGTACGAGACACATATTAGCCTTCTCTTAGGCTTTGTATAAGAAAACCACTAGTTGATCCAATCAACCTTTTAGCATCAAAGTTGTGCCTCGTTCACAGTACACAAACATCAACAACTCCTTCCCGTTCATCTAATTGCTGTAAACGGCAAGCCTCTGGATCATTTACATCCATGCCACTGTCCCTCTTTTAGCATGAGAAATTCCTAAGGAAAGATAGCATTGTTGTACACTGAGTTAAAGTCTTCTCCTTCAGGTTAAAATCCCCTATAAAGGAAATTATGGCATTGCCGGATTCACAAATCCCGGTTAAAGTAATTCTCCTTTATAAACAGTTGTGACAAACAGACCCTCTTTAGAGATGACAAATTCTCTCTAAAGACAAACCTTTTAGCTTCACATCTTGGGCTTTGAACAAGATACAAACCACCTTTCGCTTCACGTCTTGGGCTTTGAACAAGACACCAAAATACCATTTCCTCCCATAGAATAAGAGGAACTACGAACGCTCTGATTTCCCTATTTCGGTAAACGGGAATACGTAGGCATAAGATCAAAAGAAAATATCTTAGCGAGCACACAAAAAAAAACCCAAAATCCCATACTCTCATAAAAAAGCATCAGTCCTAACATCCTAATCCTTGTTCTCCACCAGAAACCTGTCATTCTTTCAAAATAGCACAAGAAAGGCCCCACCACATTGATCACATCTGTAACCTAACAGACTGCTGTTTAAACTCAGTATGCAAGCAGGGTTAATTGCAGACATCTATTTCCCTTCCTTCATCAGCTTTAATAGGATAAAAAATGAATCGACCTGTAGTAAACTAACCCAGAGAGCGACAGCGCTTAAGAACCGCGTCCAAAATTGCTCGCTACAGATAGTTAGTGACTTGTATAGAAAGACTAGGAAGAGTCTTATCTTGTCCAAAACTATAGTAAAATCTCTTTCATGTTGAAAGGGGAGTGGAGTACTCTCGACCTGTGAGGGGAACCACTATACGTCTTGGTGTTATTTACTTTCCACATTTACCGTATTTCATTACTTAGAAATTTTTAGGAAAGTAAAATTCAAAAACCGTCAAAAATCTGGATAATTGTCTAAGAGCCTAATTCACCCCCCTCTTAGGCACACATATAACTACACAAGGATGTGCACTTGTCCAAAGAACACTTCAACACTTGTTGGACCACTGGTGTCTTCCAATCTACTTGGATTAAGCTACACAACAGATCAGTATGACTGACGAGAATCCTGATAGGCATAAAATTCAGGATGTCCGCTCGATGGAAACAGATCTAGTAAAGTTGCACTGCATACAAAGCGGACGTGGCCGGGTGCCACCACACAATTATGAGCGTTGTAGAGTTTGCTCAGAAAACAACCAAGGATGCTAGCTTGCGCGAGCGGCTCTTCAAAATTAGTTGGACACAAAGAGATTCGGCCATGTTCAAGTTCTGGTTCGATCAACATGATGCAAGACTATCTTCCTGATCAAAGCAAAGACGTTGTCATAATCTATAATCATGAAATAGCCAAAGATGTATGCGCTATAATCCCTCTACTCCATGAATCAAGAATTCCTCTTGATAGTAAAAAGATTCTCAACCTCGAACCAATTGAGGCTAGCTACGATGGTCAGAAAAATCAAAAGGCTCCTGTTGTTATCTACCTGACGGGACCAATACCGTACAAATCCGATAAGGCTATCCCTTACAAGTACGGTGCAACAAAAATCGAAAATGGAAAAGAAACTCCATTACCCTCCATCGTAAACATTGCAGACATCAGTCGAGTGACACTGAGCGGTTGAATCTTCAATAGAGGAGTTGGAGAACCCACCAAGGAAAAGGAACCTCAAACAGAAGTTCCCAATTAACCAGTTGGGCAATCCAGTAATCCCAACCTTACAAAGAACAACGATGAGATGCTGAAGCATATCCAGAAGAGCGAGTACAACATTGTAGACCAACTGTTGCAAACTCCTTCGAGAATCTCTGTGTTATCTCTTTTGCTCAGTTCTGAAGCTCACAGAGAGGCTCTATAGAAAGTCTTAGAGCAAGCCTTTGTGGAACAAGATGTGACAATAAAACAATTTGACAGCATCATCTCCAACATCACTTCCTGCAACAATTGAGGATTCAGTGATGAAGAACTGCTGGAAGGAGGAAAAAATCACAATATGGCGCTTAACATTACAGTCAACTTCCAGGACGATGCTTTAGCCAGCGTACTGGTAGACACAGGATCAGCTCTGAATGTTATGCCAAAATCTACTCTGATGCGTCAATCATTTCAAGGATCTCCGATGAGAGGCAGTAAGGTCATCGTCAAAGCCTTTGATGGATCCAGAAAAACAGTTATCGGCGAAGTCGACCTTCCCATAACTATCGGTCCTCACACTTTCCAAGTCATTTTCCAGGTCATGGACATCCGGGCAGCATACAACTATTTAATAGGAAGACCTTGGATACACGAGGCTGGGGCAGTCACTTTGACACTTCATCAGAAGCTGAAGTTCGTCAAGAATGACAAGCTAGTCACAGTCTGCGGAGAGCAAGCCTTAATCGTGAGCAACTTTCATCATTCTCCTGTGTAAAACCAGAAGAGGTCGTTGGAACTCTGTTTCAAGCACTCTCGGTAAGCAATGAGAATCGATCAGAGAGAGGGACATCGATTTCCTCATACAAAGATGCTCTCGAAGTGATCAAAAGTAACGACGTAAAAGGATAGGGACATGTTGTCATTCCTACTGATAACAAGACCAAGAAAGGTCTTGGTTTTTCTTCAGCCTGTACCCAAACTGTAAAGAAGGATGAAAGTTTTCATCCCATTCAGAACTTCTTCCATAGCTAAGGCTTCCTCCACCCAGTGTCTCAAGAAGTACATACCATCAATGAGGGTGTCTCCTCCAATACAAATGAAGAGTGGAAGTCTTATCTCAATGAGGACGGTTATATGTCTCAGGGCGAGGCGCATACGCCTCCCACGTAGAGTCTGAGGTATATACCAAGATCAGATGTCAAGATGATGTAAGGAGATTGCGACCGAGAAGGATGCCGTGCTCCGCCAAACTCATTAGAGGAGGACACTCTGATGAAAGACAAATTCGACTATGACTATTTTGATCCCCGGGATGACTTGCCTATCTGGAAGTTGTACCCAGAAGACTTGGGGCAAAAAATTCAACCAAACGACGCTTATCAGCTGAGCATCATTGAAAAGAATACCTACGTCCCCACCAAATCATGGGATTATTACTCAGCGTATTCTGAAGATATCCAGCACAACGATGAATCTACAAAGATTGCAGGACAAGATTTCATCAATTATTCTTTTCCCGCGGTCAACGTCATCGAGAAAGACGACTCCTCCAGACCCACCGAAGTATTGGACACCTTAGGACAGCCGAGTGGCAAGTACGACTTCTTGGTCAAGTACGAATTCTTGGTCAAGTACACCGCTCCTAAAAGCTCTCGTATCAGGCTCGAAGACATCCAACCAACTGGATGGGGAGATCCTCCTGAGAGTGAAAACACTGTGCAAGATACAATAGAAGAGTTCGTCTACGACAACTCTGCATGGGAGGAAGACTCCAATGATCCTGCTCCGCTAGAAATCAGCATCATTTCTGAGGAAAAACTAAGAAAGAAGGTACCAGACTTTGTGATTCACCGAGGAGTTCGCCGCCAATGGGTTGTCGTCGATGTCCCGAAAGTCGTCCGTAAGTCTAAGTAATTGCCATCTTTGTTTTAACCTTTCACCCTGCCCAGGTGAAACGGGTGTCTTTATAGGGCTCACTTTTCTGTAAATGTATGTTATACCCCAAATTTTACCCCTTAGTTGTCATAACATCTTGCACTTACATTTAGGGATCAATCATCTGTGCATTGTTAACTAACCCATATCTTGCAAGTTTGTTTCTTTTGTTTGAAAACCAAGTTTATACCAGGAAGAGGGCTAAGTCTCCTAAGCCAGGCTCTCACATGATTCAAGGTATCCTAAGACTATTCTGTGGCTCCATTCAATCACCACAAGTGTTCACCAGTTTGGGATCTCAAGACTCTGGATCAAATTAAGGCAACAAGAGATTATCAGACCAAAGTTGAGGAATTAGGGCTTTGACCTAAAGAATCACTGAAGAAGTTTGTTATGATCAGTCAAGGTTTAATTGGTTCATCAACGAATTGAACTTACCTACATTAAAGAGATATTACTCCACAAGAAATCAAGTGTGTTTGGTTACTATTACAAGTGCCTTGAGCCACAAGATTCACCATGACTCAAGATTAGGGTTTTATCAACACTAGTCAACCATTGCCTTTGATTTTGATCAAAACATTGTTTCCAAGCTTTGAGACATGGTTCCATATGTTCATAAACATCTTTGGAGGCCATTTATGGACCTTGAAAGAGATTGAAGAAGCAGGATCATCCAGTGGAATTCCTGAGGAAATTAGGGTTTTGACTAACAAAGTCAAGCCTCTGATTTTAATGCTATTGACCCAAAATGAAGTGTTCAAGTCACATTCTACCTTAACATGTTCAATCCTTGATTAAGAGCATGTGAGACCACCATTTGAAAGATTTCTTACAAGAAGGGCAAGGTTTTGTTCTTAAAATTTTCTAAGGAAGAATTCACTTCTTGTGCAAAATTGGGGAAGTCATAACTTTCAAACCACACATCCAAATTGTGTGACTCAAAGCTCAAATTGAAGCTCTCATCATGAAATTCAAAACATATTAGAGGACCTTTCTCAAGTTAAGGCTTGGTTTTTAAGTTACAAGGCTTGGAAGTTCAAAACACTTAAGGACTTAGTGAAATTTCACTACGTTTTGCCTTTAAAACCAGCTGACTTCAACTCCATTTTTCACCAAGATCCCTTGTGATTCAAAACTTGGGTTGAACATGAAAGTTTTAGAGGACATTTGGGGATTTCCAAAAATTACAAGAACTCCTCAAACCATTGAGTGACCTGAGAGTTTCGATTGAAAGAAGTTTGAGGTCCATTTCTTGAATTCTAAGTTACCAACTTATGCATAATGATGCATTACTCTTTTAAATCACCAAATTACTCACTCTTCTAATGATTAGAGACCAGATTAGCACCATTGGAGCCTATGCCACGATTTTGGCAAGTTGGAGCATTAAAATATGATGGTTTAAGCAAGGTAGGCAAGTAGAAGTGCAAGTGGACATCCATGAAAGAGAAACTTTACATAACAGCATGACAACTTCTTTTCTCCTTGAAACTTGGACTCTGAACCAATCCAATCAGTCCACATTACAACAATGCCTAGGGCTAGGGCTTTGAAGACCCTTGAATCAGCAAAGGAAGCTCACTTGCGAGGGAAAACTTTCAAAAGAGCAAACTTGGCAACTTTCCATTTCTGACCTTGCCTTGAACCCTCAACATTTCCTATAAATAGAGCCTTGTTCTACTCACAAAAACACACCAGAATCACCCCACAAAGAGGCTGATTGCTCACTCTATCCTCTCACACACTTGTTCTTTCAAATCTGCAAGAACTCCCCAAACACAAGTTTTGCTCGTGCACTTTCTCTATAACTCCATAGATCTTCTCTAAACACCATATAGAGAAGCTTTAAACACATAAACACTAACTATAACACTTCCATCATCACCTGCCATTTTTGAACTTCAGTTTGCATAAAGGTTCGGGTTCCATATTCCAAGCATCCTCCAAAGTTTCTAAGCATCTGCTTCTCTTCTTCAAAGGTCCACAAAGTTTCAGAAGGGTGTTTCTCTTCTCTGCAAGTGCTATAGAAGAAGCCTTGGACTTTCTCCAAGAGGTAGGAATTCTGAACTTCATACCCTCATGTTCATGCATGATTTTGTTGTTGTTTGAATGCTAAAGTGTAGTGTGTGATTTGCTTTGTGTTTCTGAATCAAAGGTTGCCATGTTTGGTTGAATCTTTGCATGATATAACTTGTTGAAATCTTATGATGTTGCACTGTTTTGTGTTGATCTTTGAATCGTGCAATAGTTGTTAATGAGAACTAAGAATATATTTAGGATCCTGGAAGTTTTTACTCCAACTTTGATTTTTGTTTCACTTGATTTGATGGAGAAATGAGAGAGATCAGTGGGCTGGAAATTTTGGCCATGGTTGTATGTTTAGGGTTCGAGAGAGAGGAGAGGGAGAACGAGGAAGAAGAAGTGGTGTGGCCCCCAGTCTGTCCAACATGGCACTGAGGTGTCCGTTTGGGTGGGGTTTTAAAATAAAAATGATTTGAAGCATTATATGTTTGGATGAGAGCGTAGCACTGCTGGTCCATGGAAGAGTGTGTATGTATTGGCAAACAAAGGGTCTGGGGTTCGAATCCCCCTCGCCCCAGACCTTTTCCTTTCTTTTTTCCAACCTGGACCACTTGTTTTGTTATTTTATTGAATGTTTGTACACTATGTTCACACTACGCGCGCATCCCAGTTGGTAAGGGTTTTGTGCACTGAGCCCTATGGCGTGGGTTCAAGTCCCATGTGGGACATTTCCATTTCTTTTTATCACTTGTTCTTATTTTTTATGGTTTATACCTTGATTTAAAACCTTCATAACTTGCTCATTTTCACCCTTTTTGATCCATTCTTTTTGCAAAATGTTCCTTAACATGTCTATTTTCTGATTGTAAAACGAAATTGGGGAAATTGAAGGTGTAAGAAGGACACAAGAAAGGGGGGGTTTGAATTTTGTTTTTAACTCTAACTAAATTTTCGCCTCTTATCATTAACGTGCAAGAGACTTATCAGAGTTGCTTGAGAGACTCTGTCTTGCGAAGTGTCATTCAGATCGGGCTATGCATGAAGCATAAGCGATAAGGTGAATCTGAATTAGCGATGCTTGAATTAGACTTGTAATGCAGAAACTCATCAGAGTTTGATTGCAAGGTTCTGACTTGCTTATGAGAGGTTCTGATAATTGATATAGAAAGATAAATAATTAAATAAAGCATAAACAAGAGTAAAGAACACACGATATATCCAGGTTCACTTGAGCCATTCCCAAGCTAGTCTAGTCCACCCTTCCAAGGTGATTTCGCCTTGAACACAAGGACTTAATCCACTATAATCAAAACCGATTACAGATGCACGGGCAACAGCCAGTGACTAACATCCTGCACAACCGCAGCTGTGACTAACCCACAATGAACTGTTCAGGGATCCAAGTTAATGGATATAACGAACATTGACCCAATAGGTCCCAATCTCGCAAGATCTACTATCAGGATTTCACAGCTAAATGTTCAGGGATCCGATTCAATAGATATAAAGTTTACTGACCATTCTTCCAGGATTTTCAATGAGTTCCATCAGTGATCTCACAAGAGTCTGACCCACAATTGGTCCTCTTTGAGATATGACTATCATTGACCATATTTCATGATTTCCAAAACGACACCAAGCCATTGTCTTCTCAAGTCTCCGATCACACTAATCACTTGAGGAATCCTAATTCACATAGAATTACTTGTTCTGGAGATTACAATGATGCTTCTTAACAAGCAGATTACTCCTAATTTTAAGTAAAAATGAACACTCAGTGTTCTAGCAAGATATGAGCAACAACTCCTTGCTATCTTTATATTCTACAAAGATGTATATTGATTTGACAGTTTGATGACATCTTGTAGATTTTCTTCATCTTCTTTGTTGAGCAAGCTCGAGCAACAACTCCTTGCTTTAGATCTTCAATATAGCTCAGATGATGAAGTTGGTTGATGACTTGACTGATTTGCGATGTTGTTTTGTTCATCAACAGCTTCTGTTCCAATTAATTGTTGTTGTGTTAAATGATGATCTTTGAGCTTCAACAACAATTATCGTGTGTTAATGGTGATAGCTTTAAGTGTTTAGTGTAACAATGATAACTGATTGTTGCGACTATCATCACATCGACACCTTCTGAAGCGCATTCTCCTTTCTTTTAAATAGCCAAGTAAAATATAGCCGTTGAAGAGTTGTTGGTTATTTTGAAAAGAGTCATTATGCAATGATGAAAGTTGTACTGCCATATCTTTTTTTTTACTATAGAAGAAGTGATGGGATAGATCTTTTTAGCACGGTGTACAGTCATTGCTAACGGTAACATTTGTCTTCAAATCTTCAGAGGCTTCTGATGGTAATTAATTGAAGCATGAGTAGAGACTTTATAACTGGGTCTTCAGAAACTTCAAGTCTCCCATCTTCAGAACTTGTCCATTAGGAATCTTTCTTCAGAGCTTCAGCACTTATCTTGAAACTCGTTAGCTTCATTGCTTCAAGTCTTCAAAATCTTCAGAACCTTTTTCACTCAGAATGCTGTCTTCAGAGTCTTCAGCACTTGACCTTTAGAACCATAATCTTCATAACACTTCAGTCTTCAGAGTCTTTCTGCACTTGGTTTTCAGAGCCTTCAGCCTTCATAACTTCATGTCATGAGAATCTTCAGCACTTCGGTTCTCCACAAGATTATCTCTTCAGAAGCTTCGCAATCTTCAGAATCATAACCACTTACAGAGTAGCATCCACATGAGCATTGCAGCAGCAATATCGGCATCCTTGGATCTATTTGATCATGATAAGATACAAAAGCATACTTGCTTCTTGCGACTTGTGTTACACATAGTAACTCGCAGATGATTATTTACGCACATCTTACTGGTGTTTGTTGGATCTGATATCTTCTATGATGATGATCTGCACACAACACACATTAGAACATAAAATGGTTCTTTCACAAATACTCATTATTATCATCAAAACATAGAGATGACATGCAGAGACAACTCTTGCTCTTACAATCTCCCCCTTTTTGATGATGCAAAACAATGTATTTTGATTGAACATTTTATACAAGGTAATCACCAAACATAACATATTCAGAGTCCGGAACAACAGCTCCCCCTAATGTGTTAACCCCAAAATTTTATTTGTGATTGTCTAGAATCTTATCTGATCCAAAGAATCACAAAATAACAATTTGAGTTGTCAGAACATAGAATAGAGAAGATCTACTACCCTATCTATCTTAAGGAGACAAAAGTCTTCAGCATCTGGACTTGTTCATCAGAACCACTGTCTTCAGATCTTTAGAACTTAGTTCCTTTGGTCATCGTATCAGAGTTCATAATCTTCAGAGTCTTCTGAAGCAATTTATACTTTTCAGCAGAATCATTTTAGCACAGAAATAGAACACTTCTTTTCTAATAACTTAGCCACGCTATTTATCAGAATTGAACTTGTCTTTTGACATAATAAACTCTCCCTGAGTTTCAGACTTGATGATCTTCAGATTCTTGATTTGGTCATACCGGTTCTGATCATCATTTAAGATCTTGATATTTTAGAGTTTGACTTGAACACAGACCTTCATCTCAGAACCTTGTTACTTGTCACGGCTCATTGGTTCATCAAAGCTTGATTCTTGATTAATTGTAGATTTAGTCCGATGCCACATCATTTTCTTCTGAGTTGAAATCTTGGTTTATCAGAACTTCTTCTTCTTAGATCTTCTATCCAGATCTTCAGACAGTCTTCGACTTCTGATTTGCTCAGTTCTTCTGAAAAGCATCTTGGATTGTGGACTTTGTCTTGACTGCTTTTAGGAAGATTTCTTCTTCTGATTCTTATGTTCTGAATATCATATTCTTAGACAGCTTACAGGTTCTAAACAAAGTGATACAAGAATCACGATAACTTTGACTTTCAGAAAGTTCTCAACTTCTGAACAGTACTGGGTAAATCTGATTCTGAACACATGTTCACGAAGTGTACAACTTCGAGAATATGAACAAACATTTCATAAGAACTTTAAACAGAGTTCTTTTAACTTAAAATGTTCTAAGAATGCCTAGTGAACTTGTTCAGAGTTCCTCGGTTCAACATCAAACAATCATTAGTGGTAAACGTATTAATATCAGAGTTGATGTAGAACATATATCATTATATCAAAATCATGTTCTATTTCTCCCCCTTTTTGACATTATCAAAAAGTTAGAGCATTTTAAACAAAATCAATATGATAATGAACAGTCTATCATAAAATATTCTAATTTCAAATAGTTTCAAAGGATATTTCTTTTAACAAAATATAGATTATTCTTATCCCTAAGTAGTTTGGAGCGATCAAAACATAGGCTTATGAAAACAGATTTATAGGGGATAGCCTAGGAGGTGCCTAAGGATAGGGAGGAGGTGGAAGAAGAATTTCCAGACTCATCGGTTCTTGAAACATGCAACTATTTATTTTCAGCTTGTGTGATTGCCAATTGCTTGTTCTTCATAACTTCTTCAGACATCCATTCATGAAATTCAGTCCAGATATTTCCCATAGCAGTGGGATCCATGCTGGAACTTGAAATATCTATTAAGTTTTGGATTCTGTTGATAGTGTTATCCTTGAAGGATGATAATGTTTTATTAATAATCTTTGATCTTTTCGAAGAAGGTTCTTCGCTAAAAGCACTTATCTGCTTCTTTCCGTTTTTCTTCCATTCTGAGAGCTCTTGAAGCACATCTGTAATGTTCTCCAGATCAATCCATACACCAATGTCTTCATCTTTGAATTTTCGCAGATAATTTGCCACTTCTACTTGATCATGTGTTTTGAAGTTAGGAAATCCTTTAACAGGAACTCTTATAGCCATCGTCACTTGTCTTAGTGATGTATCATCAAGATCAGCGTCTTCTTTCTTTTTCTTTAGATCCTTAAATCTGAGAATTTTTTCTGCGCTTCTTAGAAGTTTGCTTGATTCTCCTTCGTTGATCAGGATGTCATCAACTATTCCTGATTCTACCAAAATATCAGAGATGAGTCTCCCATACGGAACATGTCTGATTTCTGTGCTAGAATCCATTCTGGAGTCCCTTATAGATTCCTTCAGAAGTTTGAAAATAATTACTGGTAGATGTATCTTGATTCCTTTTAGAAGAAGGAATAGGACACACTTTTGAGTCTCATTGAGTTGATTTGAAGGAAGATGATGAAACACATTTCCTTGCAAGATTCTGAACCACGCTTGTAGGGAATCCTTCAGACTCGAGAATATTGGATCTTCCGTATTACCCACAGTTACTTCTTTAAAAATAGAAGCCAAGACTTTTGCCTCTCTTTCCTCGCTTAGTTGATCCTTGGTGATTCTTAATCCGGTGTTGTCGTGCATCAGTAAATCTGAAAGAGTCTTTTCAGATATAACTATTTTCCTTCCAAACACCGAAGATACAATGACAGTTGTGCATGCAGTAGCATGAATCCAGAAGTCTTTGACCAGACAAGTGTAGGTTGGTCTTATTTATAGAGTAATGAGGAGAGTAAGGCTTAAGAATTTGAAAGGGTAACTATTGATCTTTCCTAGGTTGGTAAGGGACGTGGGAAAAGAAAGTGGATGATTGGTTTCTTTAATGAGGGAAAATTAACCGATCATGAATCATAACTGTTCTCTTATGAGTGGTGAGAGTAATCGTCGCACATTTATGACTTAAGGAGACATTGCATTTTCTTGATAAACTTAAGGTTTTTCGTGTGACGCATAATAGATGCATGTAATTGATTATAATGCTTAATTATTTTATTATAAATTATGGTAAATTCATGGAGAGTAAATTTAAACAATGCATCGCGATAAGATGAACATAAAATTAATCATTCCTAAAGATAAGCAGTTCCCCATCAGAGTTACTTCAATAATTGATCAAGGAGATACAAGTCCAATTCAAAAAACAAAGTCAGACAAGCAAAGACCTTGAAGAACTATGACTCTAGGAAATCTAACTTCTTATTTTAGACTAGGAAAGTCATAGGTTGACAGAACTCATGAAGAATCTTCTCAGTCATTCCATTTCTCCTGCCATGACCAACTACTCCTTGAAGACCAAGAATGTGGGAGATAACTCTGCAGTAGGGAACTTGATAGACCGTGTCTTCCCTAGACAGATTAATTTCTTCCTTTAGATGATTATACATGGATTGGGGTAGGTTTATTTTGATCCTAGAAACGAAGAAGAAAATAAATAATCTTTCTTTGTTAGATAACCATACTGCTCCTTTTTCTCTTGGTCTTAAATCAATTACCATTAGCTTGTAGCAATCTTTAGCTATGGGAGTGAGGGTACATGGTTGAGTGGGACGACCTTCAGTCTCAAAAATGACATGCAGATACCTGTCGAAGCTATGACTGTTGATGTTTCTTTCCACAGTCACACCATCTTCAACACACCTAATGGCTTTAGCAATGATGGTATGGTTGATCAAGACTGGACAGCCAGCAACCACAGACAAAATATCATTCTTGCCATAGTCATACTCTAGTACTCGAGCATTTGCCCAGAACTTAGTTACAAGCGTAGGAAAGACAGGTCCAACAAGCATGTTGAAGTAGTTTTCCCAGTTCTGAAATTCAATTCCAAAGAGAATACTTGTTTTGTTGAGTTGAGGCAGAAGGTTTAAATTCAGAGTGTATTCCTTCAGGAGCTCAAGATCAGAAATTTCACCTCTGATGTTGTGGGAAGTCATTTTAAACAGGAGTGATTTTGTTTGAGAGAGAAAGAGATTAATCTATGAGATAGTTAAAGAGTGATTCTTCTTTGGATAGAGGAAATGATATGGGAAGGACTTATGATCAATAGCTATTTAATGAACTGGAACAGGCAAGGTTCATTATTTTCGAGAATAGCTACGAGTGGCTATGGAGGTCAGCTTTAAGATGATAAGACATGTTATAGACTCTATATAGAGGTTGTCAGAGCATCTCATAAATAGGGATACGAAAAGATGTACACTTATGAGCCGTAAGGGAGTGGCTGACACAAGGTAATATTCGTCGAATCATAACTATGTGAGAATCTTATTATATTTTCAATAAATCTTACGAAACCTAATGTGTCAGTGAATGATCAGTGGTTATGACGAGGTTCAAAATATTGCTACTGTTTTAAATTCAGAGAATAAGGATGATTATGAATGGGGAAAAAAGTACCTTAGAGATTCTGAAATCTTTTTACAGCTATTTTATATCTGAGTGCTTTCCATTTTGACTCTGAGCTTTTGATCATTTTCTTTCAGCTTCTGCTTCCTTCAGAGTGATCTAAACTTGTAATCTGTCATTGAGGAATATCGATGTCCTCTGAAACCAGATCTCTAGTTTGAGAACTATAATCAATCTTCTCTTCAGATGATCCTTGTTCAGAAATATTCATCTGACTTCTGAGAACAATCTTCAGAGATTCTGATCGTTGTTATTAGAATGTCTTTCTTTCATCAAGCTTCCTTGTTTTCAGAAGGTCATTAATTCCTTAACTAAAACCTAAATTGCTGAGAGTTTATGTACTCGAGAGAATTGATTGATATTTCATAACATCTTCTGACTCTGTTTCTTTGAACAGATGCAGAGCTTGTTCAGAAACGAGTATCATCAAACATGTGTGTAACACATGACATGGTTTGCATGATAATCTTGTTCAATGTTGATCTAACTTGTTTAGATTTAGTCCATCAAAGGGTTTATAGGATATCTTCTTCTGAAAAGAGTGTCAGCTGATTTCTTCATTCTGAACAACATCAGTGACTTAGATATTTTTTGGCTTCTAGTAGATAACTTCTGTTTCTGCATCTAGTCAAGCATCTTCTGATTCCAGAATTTATACAACTTGAACTTTTGAGAAAAATATCAGATATCATTCTAACCAATTACAGTTAGTTCAACTGAGATAGAGCAGAACTCAGTCGCCTATTTTAACCAAGACTCAGACATTGTTCTTAATCAGATTCCAGATGAATCTCTAGATTTCTTCTTTCTGAAGGTTCTTTAGTTTTCTGCAAGGTTTCTTCTGCAGACTTAATTCTGAAGTTTAAAATCATAGAACAACAATTTTTCTTCTTTACATGAAGAAATTATTAATGAGCTCTAAATGAGAAAGTCAAGGGTGGACTAATCCGTTTCTTGAAAACATCTCAAAAACTCATAAAGAGATAATCTTCAGCAAACAAGATTTCTTGTTTTCTGGTGATTCAATCTTGAGCAAATACGTTGTTTATCCAAACGTATCTTCTAAGATAAGCATTCAATAGATACTACTACTTATCTGATGAATATATCTTGTCAGCTGATTCTTCAATCTTTTCTTAAGTTTTAGAGAGGAAGATTCCATTGTTGACAATAACAAAAACTTCAAGAATCAGTGACTTGCTCCGGTAATCCGTTTGTTTACAATTTAGTACACAGTCATCTTCTGAACTGATACTAAAATTGTAAGTGAATTGAAATCTTACCCAGAGTATTTCTACACACCATATCTGGATCTTTTTCTGACACTGTTAAGTGTTTGATATCCATCAATAGCAGAACCGGGGCTCTGACACCAATTGAAGGTGTGAGAAAGACAGAAGAAAGGGGGGTTTGAATTGTGTTTTTAACTCTTACTAAATTTTTGCCTCTTATCATTAATGTGCAAGAGACTTATCAGAGTTCCTTGAGAGACTCTGACTTACGAAGTGTCATTCAGATCGTGCTATGCATGAAGCATAAGCGATAAGGCGAATCTGAATTAGCGATGCTTGAATCAGACTTGCAATGCGGAAGCTCATCAGAGTTTGATTGCAAGGTTCTGACTTGCTTATGAGAGGTTCTGATAATTGATATAGAAACATAAACAATTAAACAAAGCATAAACAAGAGTAAAGAACACACGATATATCCTAGTTCACTTGACCCATTCCCAAGCTAGTCCAGTCCACCCTTCCAAGGTGATTTCGCCTTGAACACAAGGACTTAATCCACTATAATCAAAACCAATTACAGATGCACGGGCAACAGCCGGTGACTAACATCCTGCACAACCGCAGCTGTGACTAACCTACAATGAACCGTTCAGGGATCCAAGTTAATGGATATAACGAACATTAACCCATTAGGTTCCAATCTCGCAAGATATACTATCAGGATTTCAGAGCTAAAGGTTCAGGGATCTGATTCAACAGATATAACGTTTACTGACCATTCTTCTAGGATTTTCAATGAGTTCCATCAGTGATCTCACAAGAGTCTGACCCACAATTGGTCCTCTTTGAGATATGACTATCATTGACCATATTTCAGGATTTCCACAACGACACAAAGCCATTGTCTTCTCAAGTCTCCAATCACACTGATCACTTGAGGAATCCTAATTCACATAGAGTTACTTGTTCTGGAGATTACAATGATGCTTCTTAACAAGCAGATAACTCCTAATTTTAAGTACAAATGAACACTCCGTGTTCTAGCAAGATATGAGTAGCAGCTCCTTGCTATCTTTATATTCTACAAAGATGTATGTTGATTTGACAGTTTGATGACATCTTGTAGATCTTCTTCATCTTCTTTGTTGAGCAAGCTCGAGCAACAACTCCTTGCTTTAGATCTTCAATATAGCTCAGATGATGAAGTTGGTTGATGACTTGACTGATTTGCGATGTTGTTTTGTTCATCAACAACTTCTGTTCCAATTAATTGTTGTTGTGTTGAATGATGATCTTTGAGCTTCAACAACAATTGTCGTGTGTTAATGGTTATAGCTTTAAGTGTTTAGTGTAACAACGATAACTGATCGTTGCGACTATCATCACATCAAAACCTTCAGAAGCGCATTCTCCTTTCTTTTAAATAGCCAAGTAAAATATAGTCGTTGAAGAGTTATTGGTTGTTTTGAAAAGAGTCGTTATGCAATGATGAAAGTTGTACTGCCATATCTTCTTTTTACTGTAGAAGAAGTGATGGGATAGATCTTTTTAGCATGGTGTACAGTTATTGCAGTAGTGTGAATTTTTGGACGTGGTTGCGAAGAACTTATCGCTTTTGGGGTACTACAGTTCAATTCATTTTTTATCCTATTGAAGCTGATGAAAGAAGGGAAATAGATGTCTCCAATTAACCCTGCTTGCATACTGAGTTGAAACAGATGACTGTTGGTTTACAGATGCTATTGAGATTGTGGGTCTCTCTTAAGTTATTTTTTTAAAATAGTGCCTGGGCGATTGGTGGGAGTTTAGGACTGATGCTTTTCGATTGATATGTGAAGGTATAGGATTTGGGGTTTTGGATTAGTGTGCTCGCTAAGATTTTTCTTTCAATCTTATGCCTACGTATTCCCGTTTACCGAAACAGGGAAATCAGAGCGATCGTAGTTCCTCCTATTCTATGGGAGGAAATGGTGTTTTGGTGTCTTGTTCAAAGCCCAAGACGTGAAGCTGAAAAGGTGGTTTATATCTTGTTCAAAGCTATGAAGCTAAAGGGTCTATTTGTATCTTGTTCGAAGCCCAAGATATGAAGCTAAACGTGTGTTGACTTTTAGAGAGAATTTGTCATCTCTAAAGGGAGTTTGTTTGTCACGACTGTTGGATGACAGACTATAAAGGAGGATTACTTTAACCGGGATATGCGAATCCTAGCATTGCCATAATTTCCTTTATAGGGAGTTTTTACCTGAAGGAGAAGACTTTAACTCAGTGTAGAGCAATGCTATCTTTCCTTAGGAATTTCTCATGCTAAAAGAAGGACAGTGGCGTGGATGTAAATAATCCAGAGGCTTGCCGCTTACAGCAGTTAGATGAAAGGAGTTGTTGATGTTTGTATCCTGTGAACAAGGCACAGTTTTGATGCTAAAAGGTTGATTGACTCAACGGGGGTTTCCTTATACGAAGCCTAAGAGGAGGCTATCGACCCAACAAAAGGGTGTTTTTATGTGTCTCGTACGAAGCCCGAGAGAGAGGCTAAAAGGGTTGACTCAACAAGAGAGTCCTTTGTATCTCGTACAATGCCCGAGATGGAGGCAAAAGGGGTTTGACTCAATAAAAGAGTCTT
The DNA here is from genome assembly GCA_022829125.1 of Lathyrus tuberosus. NCBI lineage: Eukaryota > Viridiplantae > Streptophyta > Magnoliopsida > Fabales > Fabaceae > Lathyrus > Lathyrus tuberosus. Next base: position 9,971,361 of record JALAZF010000103.1, read on the forward strand.
TTATACTCAACAAGAGAGTGTTTTGTATCTCGTACAAAGCCTGAGATGAAGGCTATGGTTATTGTTTCAGTTGAGTGACAAGTCCAATATGCTGATTTAAAGAGAAAATCAGTTCTTATATGAGTAATGTTTTCACTCAGGGATTTTGATTCGAGGATCAGGGAAATTTCCTGTTCTTTAAGGAAATGGGAAATCCAAAGGGGATTGGGACTGTCCGAGTCTATGGGTTTCATCTCCTAGTTTTGAAAGGAACTTGAGAATGTCTTTGAGACTCAAGGAAATTAGATTGTCCAAGTCTAGAGTTTCATCTTTTGTACTATGTTTAAGAAATAGCAATAACAGGATCTAGACTCTTTGAAAGACTGTTCTATTAAGATGACTAATTTTTGTTCCTATACCTCTAGGAGGTCGTCGGGACAATTTGTACGAAGCCTAAGAGGAGGCTGGAATCTTTTAAGAAGCCGAGGGACAATTTGTACGAAGCCCAAGAGGAGGCTATCATTCCCGGAGGAAGAAATCATTTATACGAAGCCTAAGAGGAGCCTGTGAATACTTCTAAGAAGCCGACGGGTCCTTGTACAACACCCAAGAGGAGGCGAGGATTCTTTTAAGAAGCCTGTGGGTCCCCAAACCCCGAGAAATTCAAGACAGGCTATTCACGGAGAATAGATCAAGCCAGGAAAGTTCGAGAATTTGGAAGAAACTCAAGAGATGCTATTCGCGGAGAATAGATCAACTCTGGGGAGTAGAGTCTCTTGACAATTCCTAGGAGGACAGCCAAAGAGAAGACTGTATCTGGTAATCCTATGGGGATCTAGTTTAGTCTATTTAAGAGTGATCAACAGGGCTTAGTGCTAGACGTAGTTGCCGGGGAAACTCTAAATAACTATACTATTATTACACAGTTGATATGAGTTTATGAAAGGAGACTTACAGTGAGCAGCCCCACAATACAGTTATATATATATATATATATATATATGAAAGCGGTAAATGAAAGCGTATAAACACTTACTCGGTTGTAGAGCTTCCATGCTGTTTTGTTAGTTGTTTAACAAAGAAAGATTGAAAACAACAGTATATTCAAAATCAAAGGAAAAAGTGCTTTGAAAGAAAAATTGGGGCTTACAGCTCAAGGAGAGGCCCAGGGTTTTTACCAATGATCGCACTATCGTTTTGTACAGAGGGACTTATACAAGTATCTGAGGCCTAAAAAAGGTTTTTTGTACAAAGGGGTGGGGTGGGTCTTACACTCTCTCAAGAGGCCCAAAAGGTTTTTAAAGAAAAAGAGTGGGGCTTATAACATGAGGGTAGGCCCAGATAATTTTTCGTTTGATATGGCGATCGCGCCGAGATTTTGAAAACGCAGTGGGTCTTATATAATGACTGAGGCCCAAAAAGGTTTTCAAAAGGGGTTGGGTCTTGCACTCTAATAGAGGCCCAAAAGGCTTGAATGGGTCTTATAGCTCGAGGTGAGGCCCAGATGGTTTGAATGGGTCTTATAGCTCGAGGAGAGGCCCATATAGTTTATTTTTAAATGGGCGACGATCGCGCCGAACTTTTTTTTTAACGCAGAGGGACTTATACAATATCTGAGGCCCATAATTGTTTTGGTTAAAAGGGGATTGGGTCTTACACTCTATCATAGGCCAATGAGTGTTTGAAAATGATTGATGAGGGTGAAAATCAAAGAAACCCTAATTTGTTATTCTTTTAAAAGTAAATATTAAAAGAAAATCAAGGAAAAATACCAAATGAATTTGAATAAACCACTTGTGATTTTTGTTTAAGGTTTGAAAAATGAAGTTTTAATCACAAGAGATATTAAAACTCATTTGGTCTTGCTTTTTCAAGATGAATGTTCATTTTAAAATGTTTAAAACAAATAAAAAATGAAGTTATTCACAAAAATACTAATTATATTAAATAAATAATATAAACTTAATTTTTTTTGTGGAATAAAATATTTCAACATTTTTGTAATTTTTTTGCAAAAAGAACCAATAAAAAATAATTAAAATTGAAAGAGTTATTAATTTTCCAATTAATTAATAAAACATAAAATATTGGAAAAAATGGCAAAATATGAAAAAATACAAAATGGCATGGGTGGGGTTTGAACCCACGACCTCAAGGTCACAAGGCGCGCGCCTTACCACTGGGGTGGTGATACATCCATTGTTTGAAGTGAAATCACAAATATACAAGTCATGCCTTGGTTTTAGGCCTGACCCAAGGCAAGGTAAGGCAAGTTTTAGCTCAGAAACGTGAAGGTCATAAATTTCTCAATTCTTAAGAGTTTGAGACAAAATTTATATGCATTTGGACCAGAATTTCACAAGGAATCCAATGGTGGTGGTAGTTTTTTCAGATCACACTCCCTCTTGAAAACCCGATAGTGGTTTTGAAAAAGGCCTATAATTGCATTTTCTATGCTACACTTTGATACAAGCATGAATTACATGATCAATTGGTTCAAACAAAACATATTTAACATGTATGAGGTGTGCATGATCAGTGGACTTCAAAGCATTGCATATTTTGGAAAGTTCAAGTCATGAGGCTTACCCTTTTTTGAGCTTTTTGGAGTTTTTGTGCAATCTGTCAAGCCTCTTGTTCCAGAAATGATTTGATGCTTTAGACACACTCAAATGATCTCTTAGAAGCTTTTAGGATGATTGGAATCAGCTGGTACCTACAAAAACACAAACTGGCCCTTTATTGCAAAAGGGGTTAAAAGTGACCAAAATAGCAACTCTCTCAAATGGTGTTCCAGATGGGGGGAACCATTTGGGACAGTTCAAGGATGATATTTGGAGTGTGTTTGAGGTTTTATCTGGTTTGGAAAGTGACTGAATCAAGACATGGCTTGAAAAATGCACAAAGAGCCTATTTTGAGGTTTTGAGAGGTGACTTTGTGATTTTGTGATTACAGGTCACTTGTGAGAGTTTGGATCACCTACATATGATGTTTATGACGTGTGTGTGTGTGTGATTGGTTTGATTGAAAAAGCTCTCAAACTCAAAAACTCAGAGTTACCTTGCTAAAGAAGGCATTTTTGCCAAGAAAAAGGGAATTTGAGTAAAGCATTTGTTTGATGGCTTTGGTGTACTCAAACTGAGCCCAAATGAGCTCTATTTATAGTAGAGCAAGTTTGTTTTGGTATCAATAGTGAATGGCAACTGCAGCAGAGGTTTGGCCAATGTTGGCAAATGAAAACCCAAGTCTCCTCTAGCATTTGACTAGAGGTTAGAGCACAGAGCTTTGGTTCCCTACTTGTTGGAGGAATCTTGATTGAATTCAGTTGCAAATGTGTCAGTCCATGCCACCTCTAAGCATCTATTAAATGCTTCAATCCAAAATTGGAGTCTTGTCCCTCTTTTAGGCAATTCTAGGTTTGGCATGCTACTTCTTGTTCCAAAGACTTTGGAGGCTTGGCTCAGTGATTGTCCCCTTTAGATTTGATCCTCAGATGTGTCCAAGATGATGACAAGGCTTGAAATTGGCAAATTGACCAAAAATGCAAAATTCTGCCTTGCCTTGGCAGTTTTCAGCAAGGCATTTTGCCACTACCATAACTCTTAACTCAAATTGAATTTGGTGACGTTCTTGGCCATTTTGGAATGCCCTTATATGATACAACAACTGTTTGATCATATTTAGTTTTGATACTTTTTGGATCCAAGTGAAAAATGTCCCTACATTTGGAAAAAAGTGAAGGCAGATTCTGACTTAGTGAAAATTTCACTAAGTGTTGGAAAAAAGTGACATTTTCACTTTTTGTGATTTTGATCAATCCATCACTCAAAATCCATGAAGAATTGGAATGAGGTCTAGTTGAAGTTTTTGTAGAGGGTAATGAGATCTACAAATCAAGCTTTGGATGGGGAAAAATGGCTTTGTGGTTTAGGAGTTATGATCCTCCAAAGTTGGTACCCTAGCCACTTTGTTCATAACTTAGAAAATTTTCTAAGTTTTTATGGTTACCCCTTTTACAAGTTATCCCACTTTCTTTGATTTTTATTGATGAATGATGATTCAAATCATACATTAACATCATTTTAGGGTTAAAAATCCATAATTGTGAAAAATCTCAAAAAGTCAAAGTTGACTTTTGTGCATAGTTGACTTTTTATCATATGAATTCCAAAATGTGCAATCCTTTAGGAAATCATGTCCTTGACCTAAATCAAACTTGATGGACATGTTCCATGGGTATTATAGGGTATATTTAATCATGTCTTAGGGCTTGGGAGCATGTCCTGGTCAAAATTCAAAGTTACAGTTGACTTTTCTGGCGAAACCCTAATTGTGGCTCTGATGAATTTGAGAATTGTTGCTCAAGCTTCTTGGATCAATCCATTGTTACAAATGGATCAATGTAGTGCATTAGAGACCCTCAAATCTTCTCTTGAGGTCTTGGCTCATGATTTGTCCCAAAAGTCAACTTAGGGGTGAATTAGGTAAAAAAACCCTAATTCCTGATTTTTGATGTATGCATCCCCTGAGGTCAAATTGACATGGTGATTTGGTAAATGAGGTTCCATGGAGCATATTAGGTTATGCTTTGAAGCATTGGCTCATTCCCAGAGGAAAATTTCCATCTGGAGGCCCTGGTCGACCAAAACCTTAATTTGGTGACACTAGCAATCTCGAGGCTTGATCCACCTAGAAGGGAGCAACCTTGTGCTTAATCCTTGAAGTGGGAGTCCTTTTGATCCATTTTGGATGTGTGAGAGGTTAGACAAGTTGAAGATCATGTCATTCCTTGATTGATCCTTTGTCTAAGAGCTCTGAGAGGGCTTTAAACCCTAAGCTTGATTGTAGTGGATGCTCACCCATCTTTGGGGAGACTAATGAGGCATGATGGATTACCCATATTATGGTGATGATTTTCACAATGATGGGGAATCTTAGTGGTCAAAATTTGGGGTATGAAAGATGCCCCTATTTAATCTTCTTGGACTCGAAGGTGCGAATGACGAAGGTGTTCGGGCATTCAGGGTGCAAGAGGATTAAATATCGGAATACCCAAAATTTTGATGGTGGTTATGAATGGTATCTTACGCATTCATCTTATTTTGCTAAGCAATGATGCTTAGAAAAGGTAAAATCTTCCCCTCGATCAAGGTCTCATACCAAAGAACTGGTCTAAGTTGCTGAAATAAACTTCCCCTCGATCCTGGTTTCCTACAAAGGAACTGGTCTAAGTTTCTGAAATAAACATCCCCTCTATCCTGGTTTCCTACCAAGGAACTGGTCTAAGTTGCTAAAATAAACTTCCCCTCGATCCTGGTTTCCTACCAAGGAACTGGCCTCAGTTTCTTTTATTAATAAACTTTATTGACTAGGGACGCTACGCGTAGCGGTTTTCCTCAAACTTCTTGCCGAATTTTCCTAGGGAGATGCCATTTGATAGAAAAAGTTTTGATGTCAGAGTTGCTGGGGAACCCAGCCGTCTGAGTTGTAGAGGTGTACAAACTTCTCTATTGGAGACGCCATTTGTTTCTACTGGGGAAAGCAAGTTTCTTGAGAGACTGCTTCCGCTTGGAGTCTTATATCATACTTTTCTCGGGATCTTCCAAGAGAAACGCCATATGATGGGATCCAATTTTGAGGCGCCGATGACCTTTTCATCGGCGGTTTTTTTTTTGGAGAAAAACTGTTGTATTGCCGAATCTCTGCTTATGAGGCTTCCTCTAGGGATTTTCCTTAATCCGGGAAAGCAAAAATATCATCTTCAATGGTGAAGAGTGACATTGGTTGAAGGTTCTCTGGTCTGTCAGAGGTTCAAGTTATCAAAGTGGTCAAGGGCCAATTCTGATCCAGAAATAAACTGGAGGAAAGAGATTGTTCAGACACAACCTTTTCTGACTAGGAAAGAACTGACAACTCGATTGTGAAGACTTTTATCACTAGGGGACAAAGCCGACTAAAGTGATAGTGATGCAATATGAATGTGAATGCAAATCAATAATGCATGATGTATGTATGTATATGCTGACAAAACCGACGCAACATACAGACTAAAAGATGAACATGACGGGTTACTCGGCCATCGCGGGGCGAAGAAGTACAGTTGGTTCAAGATAGCAATTCCGCCTTGCTTAGGAGAAACGGTCCCTGTTAGGAGTGACGCTGGTCGGGCTTAGGAGATGGGAACTCGGCCGAGGGTATCAGTTGGGAAAACCGCATCCGATACAGCTGATCCTTCATTCAGGCGCACTGGCTTAGAATGAGTACTTTGATTCTGCATTTTGACGTTCGAACACTTTTGGAGAAGCGATCGATGTTCTTTCGATGTTCAACCGTCAAAAGAAATTGCCGTCTTTATTAAAAAAATTTACAAGTAAATTCATTTTTGCTTCGTTTCACGAATCGTTGATCATGTTAAAATGTCGTTCTATAAAGCTAAAACAAATAAGAATTGCAAACAAAAGCACAAGGGCTCAATTTTATTGATAGGATGGAAATCAGCCAAACGCGTGATTCCAAAGAGTATTTACAAAGTTAGAAAATGGTAATTTAAGGGAAAAGGGCTACATCGAAACATAACGACCACCATCCTTCTACCAACATTGAATTTGGGGCATCCTGAGCTTCTGTCGAAGATGACCGTGACTGGAGTTTTTCTGATGGACGACGTAACTGCTGCTGAGGGATTTTCCCCTTTGTTGAATGTAGTTACTTGCCATTATCCCTAATTTTTGCCTGGATTGTACTTTGAGGTTTCCAATCCACCAGGATGATTTTTGATCATGTCTCTAATTTTTTCCTGGACCGCCCTTTCGGGTTTTCAATCCACCGAGACGCTTTTTTTTAGGCGAAGTATTTCTTGACTACATCAACATTCGTGGGGTAGGAAAACTCCTCTCCGTCCATGCTGGCAAGTCTCAAGGCGCCGCCTGAGAAAGATTTCTTGAGAAATGGTTGTATATTTTTGAGCACAAGGTCTCCTTTTCTGAAGACGCAAGGTCGAACCTTTTTGTCGAATGCCTTCTTCATTCTCTGTTGATACAACTGACCATGGAATAGTGCCGTGATTCGCTTCTCTTCGATTAGATCCAGTTCGTCGTGTCGACTCTGACACCATTCAGCTTCTATAAGCTTAGCTTCCATCAATACCCGGATTGATGGGATCTCTACTTCGATGGGGAGTACTGCTTCCATGCCATATAATAGAGAGAAAGGGGTTGCCCCTGTTGAAGTGCAGACAGATGTGCGATAACCATGAAGAGCAAAGGGTAGCATCTCGTGCTAGTCTTTGTAGGTCACAACCATCTTTTGAACGATCCTCTTGATGTTCTTGTTAGCCACTTCTACCGCTCCGTTCATCTTGGGTCGGTAGGGAGATGGGTTATGGTGTTCGATCTTGAACTCAGCGTACAACTCTTTCATCATCTTATTTTTCAAGTTAGATCCATTATCAGTAATGAGCTGGCTCGGAACACCATAACGGCAGATGAGATTGATTTTGATAAATCGGACCACCACTTGTCGGGTTACATTAGCGTATGACGTTGCTTCGACCAATTTGGTGAAATAGTCAATGGCTACCAGAATGAACCGATATCCGTTTGAAGCCTTGGGCTCAATCATGCCGATCATGTCGATTCCCCATATGGAAAAAGGCCATGGGGAAGAAAGAACTTTGAGATGTGATGGCGGTACATAGATTTTGTCGGCGTATATCTGACACTTGTGACACTTCCTCATGTACTTATAGAAGTCGGATTCCATGGTCAACCAGTAGTACCCTGCTCTTAGAATTTTTCTCACCATTGTATGTCCGTTGGAATGAGTGCCAAAGGATCCTTCGTGAATTTCTTTTATCAACATGTCTGCTTCTGGTCTGTCGATGCATCGGAGCAAGACCATGTCAAAGTTTCTCTTATAAAGTGTATCACCGCTCAGGAAGAAGCTGCCAGCCAGTCTTCTGAGGGTTTTTCTGTCTTTCCTGAATGTCCCAGGTGGGTACTCTTATTTCTGAAGGAAGCATTTGATATCATGATACCAAGGTTTATCGTCTATGACTGCTTCAATCGCGAAGATGTAAGTGGGCCGTTCAAGGCGCATTATGTCAATCTTAGGTAAGTCGTTCCATTGACCTCTAATCATGGAAGAGAGAGTGGCTAATGCATCAGCCATGTGATTCTCCTCACGAGGGATATGATGAAACTCGATTCTGTTAAAGAAAGGCAACAAACTTCTTCAATAGTCTTTGTAAGGAATCAATCCGGATTGGTATGTGTTCCAATCTCCTTTAATCTGATTGACAACCAGAGCTGAGTCACCATATACGTCCAAGTTCTTGATCCTTATGTCGATCGCTTCTTTGAGACCCATAATACAAACTTCGTATTCGGCCTCGTTGTTTGTACACTTGAATGTATGTATGGCGGTGAAAGGAATGTGGGTACCCTGAGGTGTAACAATGATTACCCCAATTCCATTTCCGTAATGGTTAACTGCTCGGTAAAAGATAAGTCCCCATTGGGAACCTGGTTCTGGTCCTTCACTGGGTAGCGGTTCATCGCAATCTTTCATTTTCAAATACATGACATCTTCGTCTGGGAAGTCAAACCCGATTGATTCTTGATTGTCAATCGGTTGATGAGCCAAATGATCGTCTAGAACACTCCCCTTAACGACTTTTTGAGCGTTGTACTCTATGTCATATTTTGATAGCAACATCTGCCAACGAGCAATCCTTCCCGTGAGAGCAGGCTTTTCAAAGACATACTTGATTGGATCCATCTCGGAGACCAACCAAGTAGTGTAACGAATCATGTACTGGCGCAGACATTTGGCTGCCCAAGCCAAAGCGCAACAAGTTTTCTCAAGCATAGCGTACTGAGTCTCGCAGTCGGTGAATTTCTTGCTCAGATAGTAGATGGCAGACTCTTTCCTCTTGGTTTTGTCTTGTTGGCCAAGTACACATCCCATTGAGTCCTCTAGGACGGTGAGGTAGATAATCAACGGTCTTCCTTCCACTGGAGGTGATAGAATCGGAGGGTTCAACAAGTATTCCTTAATACTGTCGAAGGCGGTTTGGTAGTCTTCTGTCCAAACACAGTCCTGGCTCTTTTTCAGTAATTTGAAAATCGGCGCACATGTCGCGATCATGAGGAATATGAATCTGGAGATGTAGTTCAAACGTCCCAGGAATCCTCTGACTTATTTTTCAGTCTTCAGAGAAGGCATTTCTTGAATGGCCTTGACCTTGTCAGGATCAACCTCAATTCCTTTCTGGCTGACGATGAACCCTAAGTGTTTCCCTGAACGGACACCGAAGATGCACTTGTTGGGATTCAAGCAGAGTTTGTACTTTCTCAACCGCTCGAATAGCTTAGACAGGTGGGTCACATGCTCCTCCCCTGTCTTAGATTTTGAAATCATATCATCGACATATACCTTGATTTCTTTGTGTATCATGTCATGGAATAGAGTAGTCATGGCCCTTTGATAGGTTGCCCCGGCATTCTTCAAACCGAATGGCATTACCTTGTGACACACATTCTGACTTTTCCGTCCTTTTTTGGAACGGGTACGATGTTGGCTAACCATTGAGGATATTCTGATGTGGCAAGGAAACCCGCGTCAATCTATTTCTGTACCCCCCTTTGATTTTGATGGCCATGTCTGGATGAGTCCGTCTCAACTTCTATTTTACTGGCGGACATTCCGATCTCAATGGTAAATGATGTTCCACGATGCTGGTATCCAACCCTCGCATATCCTGGTAGGACCAAGCGAATACATCGGGAAACTCTTTGAGAAGCTTTATCAAATTCTCTTGGGCAGTTGGACTGAGCAGTGCCCCAATCTTGACTTATTTTCTCTCTTCTTCTGAGCCTAAGTTGACTGTTTCCAGCAACTCTTTGTGAGGCTCAATGGACCTTTCCTATTGTCTGAGTAATCGGGAGATCTCTTCTGGAATTTTGTTGTCAACTTCTTCAGCCCCAAATACTGGGAACTCAAAGTCGGGAGAAGGCATCGGATTGTATGTTTCAACGGGGTTTAAAACAAGCAATCTGCATGACATGATGATTCGTGTTTTAGAAGAGATAGAGAGAATGCAAAAGTGTGCGCAGTGTTTTTCCTTTTTACTGCTTGTTTTTATTGTTGTTTTTTAGGATTACCATTTTTTGAGAAAAGCAAAAGAGAAAACAACAATTAATGCAGAAATTACAGAACGACGTTTATTTATTTATGAACAAGTCGATTCGTGAAACTACAGCCCTATAAAACAAAACTGTGTCGCTTTGGGCAAAGCGAAGAGGGAAATTTACAGAAAGTAAGCCCTATCAAAACATCCATTTCACCTGGGCAGGGTGAAAGGTTAAAAACGGCAATTACTTTGACTTTTGGACAACTTTTGGAACATCGACAGCAACCCATTGGCGGCGAACTCCTAGATGAATCACAAAGTCTGGTACCTTCCTTGATTTGTCTTCAGAAATAACACTGATTTCCGGTGGAACAGCATCATTGGAATCTGTCTCCCAGGCAGAATTGTCGTAGGAGGATTCCTCTGTTGCATTTTGCATAGTATTTGTGCTCTCAGGCAGATCTCCCCATCCAGTTGGCTGGATGTCTTCGAGCCTGATACGAGAGCTTTCAGGAGCGGTGTACTTGACCATGAAGTCTTATTTTCCAATTGGTTGTCCCAAGGTGTCCCACACTTCTTTGGAACTAGAGGAGTCATCCCTTTCGATGACGTTGACCTCGGGAAGAGCATAGTTGATGAACTTTAATCCTGCGAACGTTGCGAATTCATCGTCGTGTGGGGTATCTTCAGGATACCCTGGGTGAGGATCCCATGACATGGTGGGGACACAAGTATTCTTTTCAATGATGCTCAACTGATTTTCATTGTTCGGCTGATTCTCTTGCCCCAAGTCTCCCGGATACGGCCGCCACATTGCCAGGCCATCCATCGGGCCATAATAGTTGTGGTCAAAGTTGTCCTTCATCAGAGTGTCCTCCTCTAATGTGTTTGGTGGAGCACGGCATCCTTCCGGATCACAATCTCCGTATATCATTTCGACGTCTGACCTGGGTATAAATCTCGGACCCTGTGCAGGAAAGCAAAATGGAGTCTGCGTTTCGTCCTGAGACATATAACCATCCTTGTTAAGATAGGACTTTCATTCCTCATCTGTGTCGGAGGGATCGTCCTCATTGTTAGTGTGTACTTCTTGGGTCACCGGTTGAAGGATACCTCCACTGTGAAAGAAGTTCCGAATGGGATGAAGACTTTCATTGCTGGTAGTAGCTGTCTGGGTGCAGGTTACAGAAAAACCAAGACCCTTCTTTGTTTTATTGTCAGTAGGAATGACGAGTTGTCCCCATCCTGTTGTATTGGTACTCTCGACCGCTTTGATAACATCTTTGTATGAGGAAACGGAAGTTCCCTCTTCGGATCGATTGTCCTTGCTCACCGAAAGAGCTTGGAACTGAGTCCCAACAATCTCCTCGGGTTCTACACAAGTAGATGATGATAAGTTACTCAAGAGCAAGGCTTGTTCTCAACAGACCGTTGTCGCTCCTGAAAGATTCGCATCCAATGGTACAAACGCGAGAGTGGCGCAGAAAACAGAGAGTCACCAGCAATGTGTATTTATCCCAAGAGAGGGAAAGGAAACACTGCATAAACCTGAGGGAAGAGGATAGAGCATGGTCTTGCGACCAAGAGAAATGGGTTCGGGAGTCGGTTACGCGAGAGGAAGGTATTAGCACCCCCTCACGTCCATCGTACCCGATGGGATCCACGCTTGCTGCTTCAATCAAAGGGTGTCATCAACTGGAGCTTCGCTGCTGCTGGAAGGGAAAAGGAACTACTAGAACGGGAAGGACGGAGAAACGAAGAAGAAAAGGAAAGAACAAGAAACAAATGTAGGGAAAATAAAAGAAGTGCTCGAATGGGCCCTACCCCACTGCCTACATATCTCATCGGGAGCATGAGAATCAGAGCGACGTAGTTCCCCTCACTAGGGGTGGATTGTGTTTTTTAGGGAACAAATTACGTTCTAGCTCAGGTGTTGCAGCTCTCTGAATGGAGACTTAAGCGTTACCGTCTTGCAAGAGAACGAGTAGGAGCACGTTCGTACGTTGAGAGTGAGTGAGATGAGAAAAGAATTCCCGAAGGAAAGACGTTAGTGTTTGTTTGAAGTTTTTTAAGCAAGAAGTGTTTTTTACAGTTATTTGTAACTTGCATTGGACCAAACTCTTAAATACAGGAACGAATACTTCGCGCATCGTCCCCAACAGGACGTACACTAGGTATCCTAGAAGATTGAGAGGAAGCCCCTCATTCCCCACTTCCCACGTAGAAGGCTCAAGCGCAATACACGTTAACCTTTATTAAATGTTTTTTAAAGAAGTTTTGAGATGAGAAGAGAGACGACACAAAGGAAACTCTAAAGGGAAACTAAGAGTCCTAATGTTATCATGCATGGATGCCCTATGGTTAGTGAGGTTTAGGAGGAAGGAGGAAGGACTACCTAAAACCTAATGCTAATCCTACTCCAAGCTTAATCAAAAATTAAGTTGGACTAGGTAGCTCTAAAGGGAAAAGAATCCAAGACTTAATCAAGTCTTGAGACTCATGGGATGAGAAAGAGTGAAAGAGAAGTAAAGAGAAGGAGAAGAAGGAAGATGAGATACAATAAATGGCAGCAAGCATATCATATCATAAATGTCTAACTCAAATCAACAAACAAGTCACAAAGATCAATGCAAAACAATTCAAGTAAGCATGTGAAGATAAACATGAAAGAATGCAAGCATACTTGTATGAAATGCACAATTAAGCATACATGGACTTCATATCAAAATGAAATGAGAAAGGCAAGATGAAGATGAAGACAAGTCAGAACCAAAATCATATTATCATCAACAAATCATAAATGCAAGAGAAGATCAAAACATGTAGCAATATGCACTAAAGAAAGTTCACAAAAGTAAGCTCAAAGTTTCAACACTTAGGCAACACCAAACAAGATCCAAAAAGTGCAAAATTAAGTCTTAAAGGACCTCAACCAGGGGTAGACATCATATCAAATGCACATGCAAAGAAACTCAAGCAAATGCACATGGCAAATCAACTTGTGCAAAGAAGTGTCAAGACATAATCATGTATAAGTCACTTAAGCACAAATAATCAAGCAAACATCAAATGACATTCTAAAATTGGGAAATCTGAACACAAATGACCTAAGTCAGATACTAATCACATGCCAAAATATCTCACAAAAATTCACAAGTTAAGTACCTCAAACAATTAGGCAAAGACCACATAGGAAACATGATTCAATATGCAAACGAGAGGGACCAAAATGCAATATGAAAAAGTTTTAAAAATGAAACAAAAATGTTTTTATGCACTTCAGTATGTCATCTAACAAATGCAAAAAGAATGAGATGCAGATCATGTATAGATGATGAGAAATAAATCCTACAAGTAGAAGTGTGCATATATGAAACAAATCAAAAAGAAATGAACCAAACAATTAATTCAGATGCCAAAAATAAAATAAAAAAAGAAAATAAAATTTGGAAATATTTTATAAAACTAAAAACAAGCTTCATGATTTTTCTCAGGATTTTTGAATGCATAAAAATGATTTTAAAAATTAAAATGCAAATGCAACAAATACTAACAATAAAAATAAAGAAATAACCAAGGGGGGCTCAGATAGCAAGCATGGCACGTTGGAAATAAGAGATGAGCTTAAAGTGGGGTGCAAAAAGCAAGGCCCAAGGCCAATGGTCCACTAGCGAAGGTCAAAGGAAAACAATGTAATTCAATCAACATTCAGATTTAATATCAACCAATGGATTAATCTAACGCTCCATGCCAAGTCAAACAAAAGTGCATAGTAATCAAGATCAATGGCACAGATTCACACGCACACCACAATTAACGAACACACGCGCACACACAATTACTCAGCACACAATATGAACCCACGTGATAGGCACATGCCCTTTTTAATGTGTTGTCACCATCTTATCCACCAGATCTGTCAAACAATTCAAATAGTAATTAAGATAAGAGGCTGTGATTAAAGGCACGTGATAGCAACCATGGGTTAGCAAACACACAAACATTAAAATAAAAATCAGAAAATAGAAAACGTGGCACAACGTGGACATATGGATCAAACGAATCAACGACTAAAACTTCATCTTCTTCCCTTAAACCCTTGCCGGACGGAGAAATAGCCAGCCGCCGGAGCTAGGGCTCCGGTCACTCTCTCCGGTGAGCTCCAACACCACACTTTTCCAGAAATGACAAAAGAGTATACCACTCGAACCAGATTTCCACAAGGAACTCAAATATCAAATCCATTTCATCAGATAACAAACACACATTGAGAATCAAATGAAAACATCTTCAGATCTAAAACTTTAAATCCACATTACACACAATTCACACGTCCAAATTTCAAACAAAATAGATCAGAATGATCAGTGAACATCATAGATCATAATGCACACAAGAAAACTGAGTTCTATGAGTATGAAATCAACACCAACCTGAACCTTGTAGAACTTGAAATCCACCAAGAAATCCCTCCAAAAGCTGCAGATCTTCCTCGTTTGAACTCTATTTGCAAAATAAATACAAATAGAGGCTTGAATCTGGCTAGATCTAGAAGTTTGAAGATGATCCCTCTTGAAACCAACTTGATGAAAAACTCACTCTAAGCTCAAACCACTGGAGGATTCTTGCTCTACTCTCTTCACTGATCAAGAATGTGGAAGAAATTCTTCAGAAAGCTTTGTGGAGAGGGGGAATCGAAAATGAGAAAGTGAGGAGTGAAAAATGGATTCTGAGCAAATGAGAGTGCATGACCTAGTTTTGGAGGCACGAGTTAGCTTATATACTCTCCATTAGTCCACTGATTGTGATTAGCAAGTGGTTAATCCCTTGGTTAAGGAGTTTGGAGTGATTTTGCAATTTTGCAATTAGTGATCAAACCAATAATTCTCACGTGCATTCCCTTGCCTCTCATGATAAACCACTCACACTTTCCATGCTGATCACAAATGAAATGGAATTGGGCCTTGAAATGTCTTGGTTGGTGAGTTTTGAATCAATTTGCATAATTGTACTTTGTGAAAATAATGAGAAATAAGTCATGGAATGAATTAATTCAAAGGCCAAAAATGATCCTCTTGACTTGTATTTTGATGTTGTAATATAACATGAAGCAAATGGGAACATTACAAGTCTTTTTGTGCCAAAATGCAAAAGGTGAAAAAATGGAACCATATGAAAACCTCAAAATGCACGTTGCATTGTTTTGACCATAACTAGAGTTCCACAAATGATATGGAGATGTTCAAGTACTTTTTGGAAATGGGATAGAGAGATATTCAACTTTCATGTTGGAGGAAAATTCATTTGGAGCTTCCTTGATGATGAAAAGTCAAGTTGAATGTGGTGGAAAAATTGCCAAAAATGGAAAGTTCTCATTATAGGTCATTTTCCAAATTTAGTAACTTTTGCACAAACTCTTGATTCTTGATAAATGATGTGAAACTTGACCCTTGAAGACCATATGAGGATGTGAGACCTTGAAAACCATGAAAAGAACCTCAAAATTCCACAGTTGACTTTCTCCTTTATAGTTGACTTTTCTTGGTTCACAAGCAACTGATCCACCGAACATTCTTCCCCATGAATTATCAACCAAACCCTCATCTTATGGATACATGTGAGCATATAGACCTCATAGCATCATGATTGAACACACAAAGCTCTCCAAGAAATCCTCTTGATTCCCAACCCTAATTGGTCTCTCTGGTTAGGAGGGAGAAATCCACTTGCAATCTTTTGCCATGCTTGATCTTGTGATGATGTGATGAACTCCTCAAACCACCTTGAGGCTTGAGACTCCTCTGAGGCTTGTGAGAAACCCTTGGCCCTCATTCTCTTGCTTTGGATAATCCACACCTCTAAAAACCACTTGATCCCATGCCTTATGCTGAATGCCTTGCTATGCAATCTATGACCTACTATGGAATGCAAAAAGAGTAAAGCATAGACCAATTTATTGAGAAAACAAAGAAGGTAAATTTTGAGGTATTATAACCGTGACGAGCTGGTTGTTCTGAACGAACTTTAATTTTTGGTGGAGGGTCGAGGTGACCACCCCAGCCTGATGTATCCAAGGTCTTCCTAATAAACAACTGTACGTTGCCCGGATGTCCATGACCTGGAAAGTGACTTTGAAAGTGTGAGGACCGATAGTTATGGGAAGACGACTTCGCCGATAACCATTTTTATGGATCCGTCAAACGCTTTGACGACGACCTTGCTGGTTCTCATCTGGGGTCCTTTGAAGGATAATTGCATCAAAGTGGACTTCGGCATAACATTCAGGGCTGACCGTGTGTCTACCAGTACGCTGGCTAAAGCATCGCCCTGGCAGCTGACCGTGATATTGAGCGCCATGTTATGACGACGACCTTCATCAGGTAATTCCTCATCTTTATATCCCAAGTTATTGCAAGAAGTGATTCTAGAGACAATACTATCGAACTGTCTGATTGTTACATCCTGTTGCACAAAGGCTAGCTCCAAGATTTTCTGTAGAGCCTCCCTGTGCGCTTCTGAACTGAGTAACAGTGATAATACCGAGATCTATGAAGGAGTTTGTAATAGCTGATCAAAAATGTTGTATTCACTCCTTTGGATGAGCTTTAGCATCTCATCATCATTTTTTGAAAGGTCGGGATTACTGGGCTGACCGACTGGTGGATTGGGAACTTCTATCTGAGGTTCCTTTTCTTTGCTGGACTCTCCAACTCCTCTGTTGAAGATTCGATCGCTCCCTGTTACACGACTGATGTCTGCAATATTCACGACAGAGGGTAATGGAATTTCCTTTCCATTCTCGACTGTTATCGCACCGTATTTGTAAGGGATAGCCTTAGTTGATTCATACGGTAGTGGTCCCGGTAGATAGATGACTATGGGAGCCTTCTGATTTTTCCGACCATCGTAAGCAATTTCGATCTGTTCCTGGTTGGGAACTCTCGATTCGTCAAGTAGAAGGATGATGGTACAAACATCCCTAGCCCTCTGATGATCAGAGATTGCGACAACGTCCTCAATTTGATCAGCGAGGTAGTCCGGCGCCCAGTTGATTGGTCCGGAACCCGGATATGGGCGAATCTCTCTACGATCCACCTGACCCTGAAGAGCTGCTCACACAAGGTAACATCCTTGGTTACTTTCTGAACAGACTCTACAACGTTCATAGTTCTGTGGTGGCACCTGGCCACGCCCGCTTTGAATGCAATGTAACCTTACTAGGTTAGCTTCCACAGATCGGACATCCTGACTTTGACGCCGAGTAGGGTTCCTGTTATTGATACTAATTTGCTGAGTATCTTCATCCATATAGATTGGCATCCACCAGTGATTTAACAAGTGCTGAAGTGCCTCTTGAACAAGGGCACAACCTTGATCGTTTTCGCAACCCGCTTTACAGCTCTGGTAATCATGTGATACCAGGAATCCGAGGCGGACCTGCTCTGCATGTAACTCTACCAGGTTGGTATTCATTAAACGAATGTCGAAGATTTGAACCATGTTGATCTGATAGGGATCCCTATCATGGTAGTCCTGGATCCATCCAAGATCCATCTGATGCTGGAGGGCCTCTTGTACAAAAGACCATCCGTGTTTGTTTACCGAGCAAGTCAGACAAGAACTGTAATCGTGTTGTGGCAGATTATGATACTGGCTTTGCCTAGAATGCATCGCCACCAAGTTGACATTCATTGCACGGATGTCGTGGTTCTGAATGATGTTAGAATTTGTGTAAACCATGTTAACTCCACAAACTCGGTGCTCTTGGATCCATCCGAGATCCATCTGTTCCTGTAGAGTTGATTGCACCATGGAACATCCTTGATTACTTTTAGAGCAGATATCACACTGATGATAATTATGAGGTGGCACATGGCCATATCCACTCTGTCTACAATGCATCTTGACCAAGTTGGCCCTTAATAAGAGTACATCGTGAATTTGATAGGTGTTGTTAGACTCTCCCTCTATCAGATTGACTGCGGCTTTCTCGTGTTGAGGCAGCGGGTTCGTGAGAACGTTGGGATTTTTATCCTTGAAAGATAAGACCCCACTCCTAACAAGCTTTTGCACGTCGGATCTGAAACTGAGACAGTTCTCTATGTTATGCCCTGGTCCTCCTTGATGGTAAGGGCATGTCTGATCCACCTAAAACCAAAAAGGCGGATTTTCTGGTACTGTAAGAGGAGACTTAGTTTCGACATGCCCCTTGGCTAACAGTAATGGAAATAGTTCTGCGTATGATGCAGGTATAGGATCAAATCCTGGTGGCCGCGTTGTACGGTTGTTATTGTATGGAGGACGAGCCTGATGAAGAGGTTGTTGTGTCCTTTGTTGATTAGGTTGACTCTAAGCAACCTGAGGTTGATACGTGGAAATAGACGCAGGATTGATAGCAGGAGTCACAGCTGCTACTGGCTGATAACATTGCCTTTTCCTTCCGAGAGAGATATTCCCAATATCTTGCTCTTTTTTCTTAGGGAGAGTACTACCATATCATTTTGTACTACTTGATGATCCAGCGTCTTTTATTAGACGTCCTTCTCGAACAGCTTCCTCGAGACGTACCCCCATACCGACCATTTCGGTGAAGTTACTGGGCGCACTGGCAACCATTCTGTCGTAGTAAAATGAGCTTAAGGTCTTTAAGAAGATTTTTGTCATCTCTTTTTCCTCAAGAAGTGGACAAATTTGGTGGCAATTTCATGCCATCTCTGAGCGTACTCCTTAAAAGTTTCCTTGTCCTTTTATGACATCGATCTGAGTTGATCTCTGTCTGGTGCCATGTCCAAATTGTATTTGTATTGTTGGACGAAGGCAGTGCCAAGATCTCTGAAAGTGATGATCGTAGCACGGTTTAAACCCATGTACCATTTTAAGGCGGCACCGGTTAAACTATCCTGAAAGTAGTGAATCAGTAGATCCTGATTTTCTGTCTGAGCTGACATTCGCCGAGCGTACATCACCAAGTGACTCTGAGGGCAAGAGTTACCCTTGTATTTTTCAAAGTCAGGCACCTAGAATTTGTGCGGAACTTTCACATTGGGGACCAGACAAAGGTCTGCGGCGTCCTTTCCAAATAAATCCTGACCGCGAATGGGTTGCAGTTCCTTTTGCATTTCCAGGAACCGTTCTTGGAACTCGTCCATCATGTCGAACATAGTTTCCTTTCTTCCAGAAGGTATCTGGGGAATCTGTCCTTCTGGGATAGTGTGAACCACACGGGGTGGTACCGTTACTACGGCAGTGAATCTTGCGTTTCCCGAAGTTTGTAACCTTCAGGAGTCCTCAATACGCCTTTGGCATCCTCGCTTTCCCGAAGTTTGTAACCTTTAGGCCCAGCGGCTTCTACTGATGTTTCCGGATCTCCAGTGATCGGTGGAACATATCCTTCCGGGATATAGTTAACAGGCATGCCCCAGGAACGATCTTTCGGCATTTTGTACCTAGGATCATACTTCTCCACTATGGGCATTGAGGTGATCTCTGAGATCGCAGTTCTTTGTAGCTGAGCTTCCGCCATGGCTTGCATGTCGTTACGAAGCTTTCTCATATCCTCTCTCAGAGCGTCGATTTATTCTTTCAACTCTCTGTTCTCTTCCTCAAGATCGTCCATCTTTTTCTGACGATTGGCCCGAGTATTATACGAATGAGACAGTTTGACTCTAGAATCGAGACACAAACGTGAGACTCGTAGGTAAGGAGGATACGTGATGTGAGAATGATGAATGCAATGATTAAGTGTTTTTTTTGTTTAATCAAAATAAACTTCGACAATTAGATTGCAAATATCAAACATTGGGGAAACCCCGTTTTATTGAATTCAAAGGATTGCGGAAATGAAAATACAGTAGATTACAAGGTGCGGAAACAGAAACTTAAGCTAATGGGTCCCGAGCCCTCTCTGAGGAGAAACCGGGTGCTGATTCTGGTACTTTACTTTTTTTTGACCGGGGCTCTTGGGCCGTTGTCGGGTTGTCATTCCTTTTCCAAGTGAAAGGAGTGAGCAAATTCCTTTGGTCATCCTGATTTTCTACAGCATGCTGCTCCAAAATTTCAATCAGAGCATCTTTATCCTTTAGTAGTTGCTGTATTTTGATACACTCCACATTGAGGGTGCGGTACTTGTTCTTCCAAGAACTTCTCTCCCGCTGAACTTTGTTGAGAGTAACCTGAAGTTTTTCCATTTCAGTCATGAAGTACATGACAGACTCCCTTGGCGGAAGAACTCCGTGACGAGGATAAGGCATCTTTAGCTTGAGAGCTCTAGTTTGTACCCAGTGGAGGTAAGGCTCCACCGAAACACAATCCGGTTTTCCTAGAGACTCTCGTCCTTTCTTATGAACATGTTTCCAAGCGTGCACTATTTCCATCTTTAGTGCTCTGTCATTTTCTCTTTCTTTGAAGAAAAGACCTTCCAGATGAGCATTCTGCTGGACATGCCTCATCGGGTATCCAAATTGACGACGAACCAACATTTGATGGTAATTGATTCCTCCCTTAGTTCCTATGAGCGGTACGTTGGGGAATTTTCCACAACGGTCAATGATTCTGATTCCCTCATAAATCCTATTGCACCAATCTATGTCAGAGTTGGTAAGAGACATGATTCTCTGCGACCAACGTAAAGTATTCTTATGATCCCAAAAAGCAGCAGACTTAGGAAAATGGGAGATAAACCATTTGTATAGCAGAGGTACACAACATGTGATCTCCCCTCCGCTGTACAAACTCCCTAAGTGTACAAAATGATATGCGTCTGCGAGCAAAGTTGGCATAGGGTTTCCGATGAGAAAAACCTTAATGGAGTTGATATCGATGAAGTTATTGATGTTGGGAAACAAAAATAACCCGTTGGTGAGTAAAATAAAGATGCTTTCAAAAGCAGTCACGTTCCCTATACTAGCAAAATACAGGGCCTTCTTTGTCAAGAACTGGGCCGACAAACCTTGTATGCCACCCTTAGTGGTCATGTGAGTCCTGACCTCTGACTCGTCCAAATAAATTACTCTTGCAATGGTCTGATCCTTTGGAATTTCTTCCAGTCCAGAAAAAGGAGCTCGATCAGTGATGTGTAAATCAATCAGATGAGAATATTCCTCCAGCATTGGGCCGAGCTGATAATCCGGGAATGTGAAACAATGATATAATGGATCGTAAAACTGAACGAGTGCATCCATGATTCTTTCAATTACTTGAACCCTTAATAGAGATAGCAAACCTCCGTACTTGGCTTTGAAAGCCTCTTGGTTTGTGATCATTCTCGCCAAACCTCTCAAATCCTTTAGTTTTGGAACCTTGAAGGTGTACTTATGAGTTCTCCTTCTACCGAAATCCAGGTGTCGCTCCCGAGGATTTGCATCCATGGTACAAACACGAAAGTGGCGCAGAAAACAGAGTCGTCAGCAATGTGTATTTATCCCAAGAGAGGGAAAGGAAACACTGCGTAAACCTGAGGGAAGGGAAAGAGCATGGTCTCGCGACCAAGAGAAACGGGTAAGGGAGTTGGTTACACGAAGGGAAGGTGTTAGCACCCAACACGTCTGTCGTACTCGACGGGATCCACGCTTGTTGTCTCGATCAAAGGGTGTCATCATCTGGAGCTCCACTGCTACTGGAAACGAGAAGAAACGGGAACAGAAATGAACAAAGAAGCGAAGAAGAAAAGAAAAAGAAGTGACTCGATAGGACATCGCTCGTCCTACGCCTACGTATTCCCTCGTGCAATAGGAAAGTCAGAGTCAACGTCGTTCGGACACGAACTAAGGGGGGAAGGTTGCTCGCCAAGACATTGCCGTCTTGTGCCTACGTATCCTCAATCGGATGAGAAAGAGGAAATCAGAGCAGTCATAGTTCGACCTACGGGTCGAAAGGATCTCGATCACGTCGGGGGCGAGAGAAAAGGTTCAATTAGCAGGTTGGTCTCGATCGCAAGAGTGCGAGAGAAGAGGGGAAGTTAGTTGTTAGTGTGCTCGCCAAGGATAGGGATCCTCGTGCCTACGTATCCTCAATCTAACCAGAAAGAGGAAGTCAGAGCATCCGTAGTTCGTGGTTACAACCACGGAAGAAAGAATCTCGATCACACTGAGGTGAGAGAAAAGGGAAGGACACACAGATAGTCCAAAGGGAAACTAGATCCCACAAGTTATCATGTAAAATGGCCCTAAGGTCAGGATTAGGAAGGAATTCTACCTAATGTTATCATGCTTGGATTGAGAGCCTAATGTCTATCCTACTCCGAGCTTAATCAGAAATTAAGTCGGACTATGAGCCTTAAGGGAGTATATGAATACAGAGGTAATCAACAAGTAAACATCAGATAGCTCAATCACAAAGAGAAAATCAAACAAGAGGCAAGTCAAGGAGAAATTCAAGTATTAAGAGAAAATCAGGAATTAATCAAGAATCAGAATTATCAAAGTCAACAATTAGTCAAGAATATCCAAGTTAGAAATAAAATGCTAAGTAAAATCAAGATTAAATTCTAAGTAAAAGGGTTAATCTAAAATTAATTCGAAAATTAAACTTAGAGTTAATTCAAGTTAATTTCTAGAAAGAAAATCTAATTCTAATATATAAATCTAAAACAAAATTAAATTAAAAAAGAAATAACCAAAACCAAATTAAAAGTTAATTAGCAATTAGAAACAAGATTAATTCCAAAAACTAAAATCTAATTAAATTCTAAATAATATCCAAGATTAATTATTTAAACTAGAAATTCAATTAAATAAAACAAATAATAAAAAAAGAGGAGGGTGCAGAACTAGTTTTGAGAGTGGGAAAAGAAAATCCAGGCAAATGGGCTTTGGCTGCCAAGCCCAAGAACTTTTCTTCAGCCAAGAGGGGGTTCAGGCAGTGATAACAGGGCGTATGAGCAATTCAAACGCATGGGCCTTTGCAGGACCAAGGTTTTGTGCACTGAGGGGGTGTAGTAGGGAACAAACAGGGTGGAATAAGGCTTAGGCATGTGGGCTTCTAGTCTAGGGCCAAGGATTTGTATTAGGCGCCCAGGGGTGTATAGAAGTGAAGGTGTGGGATTAGAAAAGTCTGTAGAGCCTGAAGGTCCAAACCAACGCATGATGAAGCTTAACCTAGAAAATGAGAAACACAAATCCATGCTCCAACCTTCAGTACACACATTGAACTCTTTCCTCCTCACTCATTCAGTCGCGCCGCTTACAACATCATCTTCGTCATACCTGTGCCGCCGCACCTCAATGTTTTTTCCGGAACTCCTCTTCAACATCATTGTGAAACTCCACCGCGAAACAAGCGTTTCCGTGACGTCGCTCTACATCCACCTCTCCTCTCTCACCACGATACGCTCATCTCTCTCAAACGTAGGGCGCAAAATCAAACAAGTCATTTCAAATTACAAGAACAAAAATACAAGAAATAGAATGAACACAAGTCGACGAACAACAATATCACGAAATCAAAGTTTAGATCGAGATTGACGTACCTATCGGAGTCGCTCCGATGGCACTTCGAAGACGTAAAGAGGTTTCATGGCTCAGGTACTGTTTCCATCTTATCGCGTTTGCTTGATTCCATTTTCTTCTCCTTCTTCCTTGGCTCTGCTACGTGCGGTTTCAGCAAGTCCTTTTTGAATCGCAAAATTGTGAAATTCTCGTCGTGATTACTTGTTAGTGTGTTCTGACGAATGCCTTTTGTGTTCCAGTTATTGCTTGAAGGTTGTTCAGACAATAGCAGAAGTTGTTGAGATGGATATGGGACTTGGATCTGTATAGGATTTGCGATGAGGTTGTTGTAAGCTTCTGTAAACTCAATGTCACCACATCTTATTTTTTTTCTTTTCTGTGCTTTGTTGCAGCTGTTGCTTTTGATTTACTGAATCTTCCTGTTGATGTGAGCTCGTGGTTTCTGCAGATCTATGGATTGGATCTTGCAGAGGCTTGTCAATTGATGAAAATTGCAGAAGCTCACGGCAAATGAAAAGTTTGCAGGTAAATTGAAGATGTTAAAGAATGTTGAAGCTGAAGGTTAATGGAAGGTTGTTGTGTAAGGAACTCTAGATGTAGAATTCAGAGAGAGAGAGAGAGGGCCAGGAGCTTCTACGGATTTTTGAGTTGATGAAGAGAAACTAAAGGTGGTTCTTGAGCTTTTTGCAGTAGTTGCCTTATATGCGAAATAGAGAGGGGTAGAATTGGTTTTGCAGCTGAAATTTGGTTAGAGTGATTTGTTGTGTAATTGTGAATTCTGTTGAGATTTGCACGTGATATCAGTCACGAGTTTGTACGTGAAATCAACTTTTCCGCAATAACTTTTATTTCACTTTTCACAAATTTTCTGCTACAATTTTCATCGCCTTGGTAATTTCTTCTTTTGTTGTGAATTTAGTTCTGCTGTGTGTGAATTCCATGCTAATTCCATGATGTTATGGTTTGGCACATATGTGGGCCATGGTGAAGTCATTTGGAATACTCCATGTCCACTCCTATATAATTTCCTGCGCACTCTTATTTCCATAATGGTATCAATCCATTCCAAAGCATTTTAAGAAACACATGGAGGGTACTTTTGAACTTGTTATTAGGGAGAAAGGCCTTAATGACTGTATTGTATATACAAACTGTATGGTTCGCTCAAAGGCTCTATGAGTGATGTTTCCAAAAGTACCAAGCATCTTTTGGTGCTACTTGACATAGGACTTGAAAAATGGTTATTTGATTGTAGCATTTGGATTTAGAAAAAGGATAAAAATGGATTTGAATATATGGAAAAATGAGAATGGATAAAAAATGGAAATTGGATATGGATCATGGATAGAAAATGGATAACCAAATGAATTCAAAACCAATCACAAATTTTTCACAAGCCTTTAATAAAATGGTCACAACTACCACTCAACAATCTTACCACTGAAACAAAACATCTGAATCAAACATCCTTTAAATCTCTGATCACATGAATCCTGACTTTCTGAACCCACACCTCACATGAACCACTGAAGAATCTCAACCGATAAATAGTCCACAAGCTCAACCTTGAATAAGAACCCTAACTATCCTTGAGACGTACACCCTGATTCACACCAATGAAACCCTAACCCAACACCTCTGATGAATCCTCTAAAATAGGAAAACCTTAGGCTCTTGATGTACACTGATGACCTGTTGAATCACCCCTGAATATAGCAAACACTGTTAATAAGAAAACTCCTCGATCCCATGTCTTAAGAGACCAATGCAATGATATGATGATGAATATGACCTAATGATGCAAATGAAAAGAAAACATAAGCCAGTTAAGGTTAGAAAAAAGATAGGGCAAATTTTGGGGTGCTACAGCTGCCCCTATTCAATCAACTTGGACCTGAAAGGGTGATAGCAACGGCTTTCGGACATTCAAGGTAGAAGGTGATTGAATACAAAAAGAGAACCCAAAAATTTGCAAACTGTGGGGAAATATACACCAGGGAGTGTTTGCCAGCCGAAGGTGGACTTAGAAACAGTGGATACCAACCAATAGTTGGGATAAAGAATATTAACCAGAAGAGACCAACCAATAGTTGGGATATCAAAGAGGGTACCAACCAATAATTGGGATATCAAAGAGGGTACCAACCAATAGTTGGGATATCAAAGAGGGTACCAACCAATAGTTGGGATATCAAAGAGGGTACCAACCAATAGTTGGGATAACGAGGACGGCCGAAGGCGAACTCGAAAAGAAAAACCGACCGAAGGCGGACTAACCAAAGATTAGTAGGATCAACAGATCTACAAAGATGACTCCGCTAGGGAAAGGAGAAATCTAAACAGACAACTCTGTAGGGGAGACAGCCAAACATCGTCAAGGAATTGATGAAGATAACACATTGTCATAGGGATGACAGAAAGAAAATTCCACCGTAGGAATACATCGTCATGGGGATGACGGAAAGAAAATCTGAAAAGATAACACATTGTCATAGGGATGACAGAAAGAAAATTCCACCGTAGGAACATATTGTCAAGGAGATAACACATTGTCATAGGGATAACAGAAAGAAAATTCTACCGTAGGAACACATCGTCATGGGGATGACGGAAAGAAAATCTGAAAAGATAACACATTGTCATAGGGATGACAGAAAGAAAATTCCACCGTAGGAATACATCGTCATGGGGATGACGGAAAGAAAATCTGAAAAGATAACACATTGTCATAGGGATGACAGAAAGAAAATTGAACATATCCGAAGGTACAAAACCTGAGCTTGGAACACATCGTCAAAAGGTTGGCGGAAAGGAACTGAAAACATCCGAAGGTACAAAACCTGAGCTCGGAACACATCGTCAAAGGGTTGATGGAAAGAAACTGAAAACATCCGAAGGTACGAAACCTGAGCTCAGAACACATCGTCAAAGGGTTGACGGAAAGAAACTGAAAACATCCGAAGGTACGAAACCTGAGCTCGGAACACATCGTCAAAGGGTTGACGGGAAAAAACTGAAAACATCCGAAGGTACGAAACCTGACCTCGGAACACATCGTCAAAGGGTTGACGGGAAAAAACTGAAAACATCCGAAGGTACGAAACCTGAGCTCGGAACACATCGTCAAAGGGTTGACGGAAAGAAACTGAAAACATCCGAAGGTACGAAACCTGAGCTCGGAACACATCGTCAAAGGGTTGAAGGGAAAAAACTGTCTGCTGAGGAATGGCTTGGCATTCTCTTTTGGGATATGTCACTGTTCTGACTGAAAATTGATTCGGGTTTCTGTACAAGGTACCAAATCCAGCTTATGCTTCACATGCATATGTTTGAATGTTTTTTGGCCTAATGCTCCATACACAATGGAAATGCTACGCGTTTGAGAATGAAATGCAAAAATGCTTATGATATGCAAAAGAGACCCCTCCAGCAAAATAAATGCTAAAGAGAAGAGGCCAAATCCGCTGGGGATGGCGAACTGAACTGTCTCCGAGGTTACAAACCCTGCCGAGTAAGTCACACTGATCGGCCTTCCTGATATAACCACTACTGAAGATGAAACCCAAAGAGAACTCCCACTCCTTTGGGGATTACGAATAAACGTTGAAGATGGACCCCAAAGATCTGTTACGGAAGAGGTGTCAATAACCATTGGACTTTGAATCTAGTGGGGATGTCAACCACTGTTGATCAAGCCATTGAGATGACTATCACCTGCTTGGGGAATGAAGTCAATAACAGTGAACCTGCTGGAGAATATCATTGAACTTAGCCTGTAGTCGGGGAAACACCCTTAACCTGTTGGGGAATACCAGCCATCACCAATAACTCTGCTTGGGGAACGACGGTTGATGATATCCACTCTGCTAGGGAACAACATTGAGCTTACTCCTCTGCTGGAGTCTTACTTTCTACCTTTACTCTGTTGGGGAGAGAAACTCTACTGGGGAAGTCACGTGTCGACCATCAACATGAACCCTGCAGATGTGATATGACCAAAAGATGCCCTGATACAGCATAGCCCATAAAGGAACCTGTCTTCGAGAGGTCTCATGAAGATCTTATATATCTTGCCCCATGATCTTGATTAACCGTTCTCCTGAGAAAAACCCTTTTACTTTTGGGGTGACCTGCCCCAGCCTTGAAGTGATTTTGCCCTTGACTGGCTGATCTGTGAAGGAGTACCTCTGACTGACTGACCTTCGAGAGATTTGTCGAATCTCGACCTGATTTCCCCAGATTGACTGAATCTTGGAATGAATTGCCCATTTGGATATGACTATTTGATGGCTTGCACCTGCTCAACGGAGTACTTAGGCACTCTGCACTTATATTGATCAATATTTTCATTGCAGAAACTTCCCTGATCAAGCACTTACTCGCAAGTAAAACAATTTGTTTTGAAAATGACAATTTTAATGCAATGTATATGACAGTTTGGAATTCCAAGTCTGTTCACTGGAAAAAAAGTTGTGACATATAGTGAATGAATCACTAATCAAAGTGTCGCTGATACCAACATGAATGGTAAGAAGATCCTTTTAGGAGTCAGGTTCGACGCGATCTTTACCGAAGTATGCTTTCGAAACAACCTTGCTTCAATTAGATCTTTTAAAGGTTGTAACGTGGCTTGGTTCACGGTTTGAGAAAGAAAGGATATAAGGCTCAAAGTTTTGTTTTAACCCACCCATTCTCCTTGATGTTCTCCAGTCCTACGTTCAGCTAATTTGGCACAAGCGCTCATATCTCAAAAAGGTTAATGAATAGTATGAGGATAGAAAGAACCCACACGGTTTTCGGAGTGACAGCCACGCCTTTTGCCTTTGGTATCTGTAAACACACGACTTCTTCTTTATTTGAGGATTTTTTTTCCATTTTTTTGCTTTTTATTCTTTTGCTTTTCCCTGATTTTGCCTGGACAAACTCTTTTGAATTTTTGGATTTTGAAGTCCAGCAGGATGCCCTAACTTTTGCCTAAGCCATTTGTTTTCAAGTTTCGACTTAGCGGGCTTTCTTTTTCTTTTGATTCTTTTTCTCTTTTTTTGAACAAATCGTGTGACACTGGCTTGTCTGACTTGTTTGAAAGGGATGTGACTGCCTCACTCTTCTGTTGGTGAGGGATAACCATAAATTTGATCCTCGAATTGAACGCCCGGTCAAATTAATTGACACCTACCCTGCCCCAGGTTAAGATTGACGGTTTTTTCGTTTTCAGAAAGAAACTCTTACTTCTAGGCTCAAAGGGGTTGACAAGGGATTATCTTCCTTATATCTCCAGTGTTTAGGGATTTGAAACAATGCCTGTACATCATCCACAAGGTTTTGTCCCAAAAGCATACCATCAGAAGTTCTGCGTCTTTGAATTTCATCATCCTCCCTCAGATCCTGCTTAAACAAGGGTTAGATATCAATAAAGAAAATATGAGTGAACACAGATGGATTTAATCAAAACATGCATATTCATTTCATTATCATTATTAACTGAAAACATACGAGTTTTACAAATGAGTTTGCACTTTAACAGAAAAGAAACTACAAATGCAAAGAAATGACATGATCTAAAAGATTTCCAGCTTCGGGGAACTGGACTTTCCAAGCTTGACTTGCTGCTGAACTAGCCATCTTCAGAATTGCTCATCGAAGTCAGTCTGATAAAAACTTGCACCACTGCTCTCGGTGTCTTCTTCCATAACCTGAACTGATGAACCCACATGACTGGATGAAAGAGAGTCGCGGATCTGAATACCCTGAGGCGTGAATGAGAACATGTTGGAGTCAAGCAGTGTCTGAATCTTACTCTTGAGCACCTTACAATCTTCAGTTGAATGCCCCTGTGCCCCAGCATGATAGTCACAATGGGCGTTGACATCAAAATCTGGTGGATAAGGAAAAGGTACCGGCTTTACCCCCTTTGGCACTATAAGTCCACCTCTGATTAAATCTGGCAACATCTGACTGAACGACATTGGCAACTGAGTGAAATGCCTCTCTGGCTTCCTAGGTCTTTGTCGGGCGTGCTGACGCGGCTGACAGCGGTACGACCGTTGATTCTAAGATTTAGAAGATTGCTGACTCTGAACAATTGATGCATCTGAATATTGAGGATGAGATGGTGGATGTTCCCAGATGGAATTACTTTCTTCCTCCCATTCTTCTTGAGCACTGACGACTGATCCACTTTCATTAGCTGGGAACTTCGAGGCACTTTGGATTTTTCCACACTTGATACCGAACTCAACGTGTTCTCCAAGTATTACCAAGTCAGAGAATTTTAACACAGTGATCAACTTATCGAAGTATGGTCCTTGCAAAGAATCCTTGAACATATTAACCAATACACTTTCCAAAAGTGGTGGTTGAACGCGAGCAGCTAACTCTCTCCATCTTTGAGCATACTCTCTGAATGATTCGTTATCCGCTTTAGATAAACCTTGCAAATGCAGGCGGCTAGGAGCCATGTCAAGATTATAATTGTACTACTTTACAAAGGCATTGGCTAGATCTGACCATGATTGGATGCTACCACTTTCCAACTGCATATACCAACTCAATGATGCCCCACTCAGACTATCCTGGAAACACTGAATCATAAGCTTGTCATTATAGACATGTGAGGTCATTCTTCGGCTAAACATCACCAAATGTAGCTTCGGACAGCTATCCCCTTTGTATTTCTCAAAATTCAGCATCTCAAATTTCGGAGGCATCACAAGACCAGGCACTAAACACATGCCTGAAGCATCTAAATCAAGGGTATCATGCTTCATTAAGGCATCAAGCATCTAAACACAACATTATTCACTAGAGGTGGAATGACATTCCCAGTAACTGAAGTCCTTTGAACATTGGCCTCTCCCCTATTCATGGTTGTCATAGCTTCCACAAGTTGATCCAACTGACTCTTCATCAATTCAACATCGGCCCTTGTTACAAACTGATTTTGTTCCCCTGAATTCATGATGATCTCCCCAAAAGCTGATTCAAGTCCGATGAGAAAGTCTAGAAATCAACTGCGGTTGAGACAAAGGATGGATGAGCTCTCTGATCAGGCCAGAGACAGATATGCAAAAATGATGCAAGATACAAATGCAATGCAATATGAATGCAGCAGACATGGGATCAAAGCTTCCATAAATTCTGAATAACTGTTGTGCTGATGACTGACCCTTTCTTGCAAAAGGGGTTAAAAGTGACCAAAATAGCAACTCTCTCAAATGGTGTTCCAGATGGGGGGAACCATTTGGGACAGTTCAAGGATGATATTTGAAGTGTGTTTGAGGTTTTATCTGGTTTGGAAAGTGACTGAATCAAGACATGGCTTGAAAAATGCACAAAGAGCCTATTTTGAGGTTTTGAGAGGTGACTTTGTGATTTTGTGATTACAGGTCACTTGTGAGAGTTTGGATCACCTACATATGATGTTTATGAGGTGTGTGTGTGATTGGTTTGATTGAAAAAGCTCTCAAACTCAAAAACTTGGAGTTACCTTGCTAAAGAAGGCATTTTTGCCAAGAAAAAGGGAATTTGAGGGAAGCATCTGTTTGATGGCTTTGGTGTACTCAAACTGAGCATAAATGAGATCTATTTATAGTAGAGCAGGTTTGTTTTGGGATCAATAGTGAATGGCAACTGCAGCAGAGGTTTGGCCAATGTTGGCAAATGAAAATCCAAGTCTCTTGTAGCCATTGACTAGAGGTTAGAGAACAAAGCTTTGGTTCCCTACTTGTTGGAGGAATCTTGACTGAATTCAGTTGTAAATGTGTCAGTCCATGCCACCTCTAAGCATCTATTAAATGCTCCAATCCAAAATTGGAGTCTTGTCCCTCTTTTAGGCAATTCTAGGTTTGGCATGCTACTTCTTGTTCCAAGGACTTTGGAGGCTTGACTCAGTGATTGTCCCCTTTAGATTTGATCCTCAGATGTGTCCAATATGATGGAAAGGCATGAAATTGGCTGATTTTGGCAAATCGACCAAAAATACAAAATTCTGCCTTGCCTTAGCAGTTTTCAGCAAGGCATTTTGCCACTACCATAACTCTTAACTCAAATTGAATTTGGTGATGTTCTTGGCCATTTTGGAAAGCCCTTATATGATAATACAACTATTTGATCATATTTGGTTTTGATACTTTTTGGATCCAAGTGAAAAATGTCCCTACATTTGGAAAAAAGTAAAGGCAGATTCTGACTTAGTGAAAATTTCACTAAGTGTTGGAAAAAAGTGACATTTTCACTTTTTGTGATTTTGATCAATCCATAACTCAAAATCCATGAAGAATTGGAATGAGCTTTAGTTGAAGTTTTTGTAGAGGGTAATGAGATCTACAAATCAAGCTTTGGATGGGGAAAATGGCTTTGTGGTTTAGGAGTTATGATCCTCCAAAGTTGGTACCCCAGCCACTTTGTTCATAACTAAGAAAATTTTCTAAGTTTTTATGGTTACCCCTTTTACAAGTTATCCCACTTTCTTTGATTTTTCTTGATGAATGATGATTCAAATCATACATTAACATCATTTTAGGGTTAAAAATCCATAATTGTGAAAAATCACAAAAAGTCAAAGTTGACTTTTGTGCATAGTTGACTTTTTATCATATGAATTCCAAACTATGCAATCCTTTAGGAAATCATGTCCTTGACCTAAATCAAACTTGATGGACATGTTCCATGGGTGTTATAGGGTATATTGAATCATGTCTTAGGGCTTGGGAGTATGTCCTGGTCAAAAGTCAAAGTTACAGTTGACTTTTCTCGCGAAACCCTAATTGTGGCTCTGATGAATTTGAGACTTGTTGCTCAAGCTTCTTGGATCAATCCATTGTTACAAATGGATCAATGTAGTTCATTAGAGACCCTCAAATCTTATCTTCAGGTCTTGGCTCATGATTTGTCCCAAAAGTCAACTTAGGGGTGAATTAGGTCAAGAAACCCTAATTCCTGATTTTTTATGTATGCATCCCCTGAGGTCAAATTGACTTTGTGATTGGGTCCATGAGGTTCCATGGAGCATATTAGGTTATGCTTTGAAGCATTGGCTCATGCCCAGAGGAAAATTTCCATCAGGAGGCCCTGGTCGACCAAAACCCTAATTTGGTGACACTGGCGATCTCGAGGCTTGATCCACCTAGAAGGGAGCAACCTTGTGCTTAATCCTTGAAGTGGGAGTCCTTTTGATCCATTGTGGATGTTTGAGAGGTTAGACAAGTTGAATATCATGACATTCCTTGATTGATCCTTTGTCTAAGAGCTCTGAGAGGGCTTTAAACCCTAAGCTTGATTGTAGTGGATGCTCACCCATCTTTGGGGAGACTAATGAGGCATGATGGATTACCCATATTGTGGTGATGATTTTCACAATGACGGGGAATCTTAGTGGTCAAAATTTGGGGTATGACAATTGCTAATGGTAACATTTGTCTTCAAATCTTCAGAGGCTTCTGATGGTAATTAATTGAAGCATGAGTAGAGACTTTATAACTGGGTCTTCAGAAACTTCAAGTATTCCATCTTCAGAACTTGTCCATTAGGAATCTGTCTTCAGAGCTTTAGTACTTGTCTTGAAACCCGTTATCTTCATTGCTTCAAGTCTTCAGAATCTTCAGAACCTTGTTCACTCAGAGCGCTGTCTTCAGAGCCTTCAGCACTTAACCTTTAGAACCATAATCTTCAGAACACTTTAGTCTTCTGAGTTTTTCTACACTTGGTCTTCAGAGCCTTCAGCCTTCCGAACTTCAAATCATGATAATCTTCAGTACTTCTGTTCTCCACAAGATTATGTCTTCAGAAGCTTCGCAATCTTCAGAATCATAACCACTTTCAGAGTAGCATCCACAAGAGCATTGCAGCAAAAATATCGGCATCCTTGGATCTATCTGATTATGATCAGATACAGAAGTAAACTTGCTTCTTGCGACTTATGTTACACATAGTAACTCACATATGATCATTTACGCACATCTTGCTGGTGTTTGTTGGATCTGATAT
This sequence comes from Lathyrus tuberosus, assembly GCA_022829125.1. Lineage (NCBI taxonomy): Eukaryota > Viridiplantae > Streptophyta > Magnoliopsida > Fabales > Fabaceae > Lathyrus > Lathyrus tuberosus. The sequence goes on from JALAZF010000103.1 coordinate 10,004,902, forward strand.
CTTCTATGATTATGATCTGCACACAACACACATTAGAACATAAAGTGGTTCTTTCACAAATACTCATTGTTATCATTAAAACATAGAGATGAAATGCAGAGACAACTCTTGCTCTTACAAAAAATAACTATTTTTGAAACATTTGTTAATGTTGAAAGAGAAAGACTTTTTAGGGTTTTCATAAAAAAAAATTTGATTTTCTCTGGATTTCCTTGCCATGTTTCCTTGTTCATATTCATGAAATCAGACCTAATGCATGTTGTCCAAACCTTGTATGATGTTATGACTTTGCATGTTTGTGTTTTACTTTGATTCCTTGATGTTTGTTGTGTTTTTACATGAAAATATCCTTTGAAATATCATGAGATCTCTTAAGATCATTTGCCTTGTAACTTGAGTTTGCGTGATCAATTATATGACATGTTTATGTCTTGAAACTTGAATGCCATGTTTTGAACAACCTTCAATGGTTAAATGTCTTAGGTTTGTCACTCTTGAAATGCATGAACCCTAAAATGTTGTCACATCCTTTGGTTTACCCATACCACTTATGTCTGTTAAAACAATTTCACATGTTATCCCCATGAAGTGTTTTGGTTATCACCCTACTTTTGTTTTCATCTTGTTTATGATGTTTATTATCTTATACCTTTATTAAGTATTCCCCAAGAGAGGTAAGCTCTTTAGCTTCAACTCCTTAACCCTCATCATTCCTCTCCTTCCAAAGGAAAGATTCTCTATTGACTTTTAAGTCATAGATTTCTCATATACCATCTTGGCCTCCTTAGAGCCATTCCCTATCCTCATAAGGATTCACCCTTGGCTTTCTTAAAGCCTCTTCTCCCTTTAACCACATTAGGATCCCCTCTTGTGATCACTCTCCTCATAGTTGCTCACTTTTCTTTTTGGCCTCATTAGAGCCATTTACCTCATGACTTAGGTTTCACCCAAAGTTCCTCAACTCTATGTGAACATTATCATTATAATCTTCCTCCCCATGTGGCCTCCTTAGAGCCATTTACCTTGAACTTAGAAATAGGATAGAGTTCTTCAACTCTATGTGACTCTCATCATCATGAGTATTCACTTCCCCCTTACAACTTAGACTTAGAGAGTTCTTTAACTCTATATGAGTATCATACTCATTCCCTTTGGAACTTTGGCCATAGTCAATAGTTCCTCCTTCACCCTTAGTTAGGTGAACTACGGTTGCTCTGATTCTTTAGTCAGGATACGTAGGCACAAGATGTGACGTCTTGGCGAGCATACTTAGTATATACCCCTTAGGTCCTTACCTTTAGCATTTTTGAGGTCTTTACCTTACCCTTAGCAGATTTTCCATAGCAAGCAAACATAGGATAACACATATACAAACTAGAGGCTCCTGTAGAGTACTACAGATACTTAGGGTGCTAATACCTTCCTTTAGTATAACCGATCCCCGAACCTAGATTCTCTTATTAGGGTTTTCGTTCTTTACCCTTTCCTTTGGATAAATTAAGGCTCGGTGGTGAATTTCAAAGTTTTGTGATGCAAGTTAATTAATATCTTGTTATCCGATTCTCACCGTAACAGAAATGGCGACTTCACTAGGGACTCTTTTGAGGGTTAAACCCACCTTGTTTTATTCGTGTTATTACATGTTTTGCTTGCTATACTTCTACATATTTGTATATATCTGTCTGCACTTGGATCTTCTGTTTGGCAGGGTTGCTACTATTGAGTGGTGAGATAAGTCCTAACCCGGACTTGAGAGCATATATGATAGGATCGTGGTGTAATCAATAGTCGGTTGTTGGGAGTAGTCCTAACAATTTATGGCATATGATGACCATACTCATATGAGGCTCTTTGGGATTGTTGATGTTTGATGTGAGTAGTCGTATTGATGTCACTCTTCCCGATTTGAGAGCTAGGGATTCTGAGGACCATAGTTACCTTCACCCCACTTGGCTTTTTAGGATGTAGTGCGGTGGCTATGAGGGAGTAGTCCCAAGTAGTTGTCACGGGCTACACTCAGACGAGTTTATCTTGAGAATATTATTAACCCGCGTGAGTAGTCACGTAGACCGATAATATCCGAAGAATTTACGTAGACTCTGGGAACTTTTAGAACCATGTTCTATGGTTGATGAACTTATAGTACACACCTTGTTGGGATGGGTAGACCATGACCCCATTCATGAGACCCCCAAACCTAGGACTTGTGTGCTATATTGTGTGTGCATATGTGTGCTCATGTTTTGTGCATTGCATACATCTCATTGCACCCGTTGTTGGTTTTAAGGAACTCAGTCATCTTTTCCTTTGTAAATCATATGTATCATGGATATTGAGAAGAGAAATACTAAAAAGTACAATTTCAAGAAGCCTAATTTGGTTAAGTTGAAGAAGCTAGCAACCTTGGTGACTTGCCATGAAGATTTCAGAAAACGTTATGGGAGATTGATTGGCCTCTTCAAAACTAAGATGGAGGAGGGTATTCTTGACACGTTGGTTCAGTTCTATGATCCTCTCTACCATTGTTTCACTTTCCCTGATTACCAACTTGTTCCAACCTTGGAAGAATATTCTCATTGGTTTGGCTTACCTGTGAAAAAACAAAAACCCTTCAGCGATCAGGAGAAGATTCCCACACCAAAAGAGATTGTTGATTGTATCCACTTGGAAATGTCAGAAGTTAAGCCTCACCTCACTACCAAGGATGGTATCAAAGGCCTACCGTCTAAGTTCTTGTTTGAAAAGGCCTGTCAATTCGCCAATATGAATAGTATAGCTGCCTTTAAAGCAGTCTTTGCTTTACTCGTCTACGGTCTGTTTCTGTTCGCCAATATTGAAGATTTTGTTGACATCAATGCCATAAGGATCTTTATCAGTGGGAATCCTGTACCTACCCTACTTGGTGACGCTTATCACTCCATCCATCATAGGACTCTCCAAGGGAAGGGTACTATCTCATGCTGTGCACCTTTGCTTTACCAATGGTACATAACGCATTTGCCTCGAACATCTCAATTCAGAGATAACCCTGACAAGCTGCATTGGTCTCAAAGAATCATTTCTCTTACCCGCGATGACATCTTTTGGTATGACCCCGCCTATGATAAAGAAGTGATCATTGATAGTTGTGGCCCATTCCCCAACGTACTGCTCCTTGGTATCCGAGGTGGAATTAGCTATAACCCTATCCTTGCTAGACATCAGTTTGGATTTGCAATGAAGGAGAAGCCCAAGAGTATTCATGTATCCAGTTTCTTTTATCTCAATGAAGCGGCTAGTGATGAAACCAAGAACAGAGTTTGGCACGCTTGGGACATACTCCATAAGAGGACCAAGGGTGGCCTAGGAAAAATAAATTGTGTAGCTTTGGAACCATTCCTTCAATGGGTTCAATCTCGAGCTCGTGACCTTAAGATGCCTTATGTTCCCGAGAAGCCTCTGCAGCCTATAGTTGTGTCTCCATCTATTGAGTGCATGGAGGAATACCAAGAAACACTGGCGAGAATGAGACTTGAAAGACATACATGGGAAGGGTAGTATCATACTGTCTGCCTTGAACAAGAAGAGCTGAAGAAGAAGATGAAAGAGAAAGATGATCTGATTGAATGGCTGGAAAGACGTGTGATAGACATACCTATGGTGCAAGAGAATGACAACATTCCTCCGACATCTGGCGCTTGAAAAGGGATTGTTGACAAGTTGATCATAGAGAAAGACATGCTGAAGAGACAGAGGAGGAGGCATGAAGTGGAGCACTCGTAGATATGGTCCTTTTCTAGGCCTAGCCGTTGTTCTTATCTTGTTGTATTTTGAGCCTTTTGAGCTTTTTGAAATGTATTATGAAAGTTGTAACTCTTCTCAATATTTAATAAAATGAGGCTTATTTTGAAAATTTGTCTTTCTCGAGTTCCTTAAAACCAATCACATTTGCATTACATCTTGCATTCTTTGTTAAGCTATCAAGAAACTAACCTTGTTTTGCAGATTTTGTAGAAATAGATGCTAGAAGAACATGGCCATATACTTTTGAGGTTCCCGAGTTGGAACAACTGTTAGGGCTGGGAGAGATGATTGAAGACCCATCGGCTTTCACTGACAAGTATGGGAGAATCCTATAATTGCTGAGACTCCAAGTAACTAAAGGACCACTTGAGACTCAAGTCCAACTCTACCATCCTGCTTACCGCTGCTTTGTGTTCCCAAACTATCAACTAATGCCAACTTTGGAGGAGTACTCCGCTCTGATGGGTATCCCTATCAATGACTCTCATCCGTTCTCTGGATTAGAGACGGAACTCACTGACAAAGACATCGTAAGAGAAACGAGGCTGAGATTGTCTGACATCAGAACTCACTTAACCAACAAGGGAGGACGTCGTGGATTGCCCGCTCAATTTTTTCTTGAAAAGGCTCTCTACTTTGCTGAAAGAGGAAACTCCGCACTGTTTGAATCAACCTTTGCTTTACTTGTCTATGGACTGTTCCTGTTTCCTAATGCCAAGTACTTCGTCGATGTTAAAGCTATCCAAATCTTCATGCTTAACAACCCAATTCCAACGTTGTTGGTAGATGTCTATCATGTTGTTCATACAAGATACATGCGGAATGGTGGGCCAGTTGTTTGTTGTGTCGCCCTCTTCTATAAGTGGTTTATTTCATACTTACCGAAGACGCTGGCCTTTTGGGAAGTTGAAGATAACACAATTTGGTCCAAGAAGCTGATGGAATTGAGCCACACTGACATTGAATGGTATGATCCAGTTTATGGAGGGATCCTGATGATCCACAGCTGTGGGGACTTCCCCAATGTGCCTCTCATGGGAAGAAATGGATGTATCAACTACATTGCTATTCTTGCTCGCCATCAGTTAGGCCGTCCAATGGAGGAGATTCCTGATTTCAACGACCTTGAAATGCTTTTTCTTGAGGAGGATGAAAGTTTTGAGCTGAAGATCAGAGTGGAGCGTGCTTGGCGCCAAATCAACAGACCAAGGTGGACCACTCCGGAAAACCCTGATTGTTCCGTTACCGAGGCTTGCTTGCAGTGGTCTCGCGAAATAGCTCTTGTGATGAGGGTACCTTATTCCCGTCACGAGACAGCTGCAGAGGAAGAGCTGAAGTTGAAGAATGCGCTAGAAGAATTGACCCTTGATAAGGAAAAATTCAAGGGGCGAATCAACAAGCTTTTGAGAAGGATCAATGAAGGAGAGGGACCATCCGCCAGTGGACCAGATGCTTAGTTTCCTTTATGTTGTATTTTCCCTTTCCGTTTATGTATTTGAATTATGAAGATGTACTACTTCTGATGTAATATTTTTAAGAATCTCTAATGAAGAAGTTTATTTTGATGAACATCCTGTTATCTACAATGTTTGCAAAATTTATTGGTTTTCTTGATAGTTTAGCTTGCATCTGCATTTTCATTTGCATCAGGTCATAACATGTGCATTTTCTTCCCTGTCTTATCTCATGTCACCGTATTCTCTTCAGAATCGTCACACTGAGTCCCCGACGCCGCTACAATACACGAGCCCAAGCTCGTCCAAGGATGTTAGAACAGAATTGTGAAATGGACAGGTTTAACAATGAGCTGAATGAGCTACGGGGAGGAATGGGGCAGATTATGGAGGCTATTCAAGTCTTAAAAGCAAAGATGGATACACAGGCCACTATGGTTTCTGAGATTATCACTCTAACTGTGGAACCTCCTACCACTACTTTGAACCCCACATTGGGCATGCCTTTTGATTTTATACGTCCACCGGTTCCCACTTCTACTCAAGCAGCTGTTTCTTTGGGTAACGAGAATCATCAAGCTATTCCTACCTTTACTCCAGCAGTAGTACAAACTCAAATGCACCCTGTTTTTCAAAACCCGCATCCGGTGTATGATTACCCTGAGATGTCTGAAGAGGGTGATGAGCGACATGAAAGGCTGAAAGAGAGTGTAGAGACAATACAGAGGAAAATGAAAGCAATGGAAGGAAGCAATGTATTTAGTACTGATGTTAAAGACATGTGCCCAGTTTCAGGGTTGGTAATTCCACCTAAGTTTAAACTACCCAGTTTCGACTTATACTCTGGCGTGGCCTGTCCTAAGTCACATTTGGTCATGTATTACCGAAGAATGGCCACATTTATAGATAATGACAAGTTGATGATCCACTGCTTCCAAGATAGTCTGAAAGGGGCGGCTGCAAAGTGGTACTTAAGTCTGGACTAGTCTAGAATCCATTGTTTTCAAGATGTATCTGATGCTTTTGTAAAGCATTACAAATACAACATGAACCTGGTGCCAAATCCTATACAATTTTTGAGTATGTCACAAAACAATTCTGAGTCTTTTAAAGAGTATGCGCATAGATGGAGAGAGCTGGCTTCACAGGTAGAGCCACCTTTGTCTGAAAAAGAATTAGCTTATTGGTTTGTGGATACGGTGAAGCCAGATTTCTATGAGAGGATAATTGGTAACATCAGTACTAATTTCACTGATATTGTCACTGTAGCCGTGAAAGTAGAAGCTGGGCTTAAAAGTGGAAAGGAAGTCAGTTCCTCAAGCAGTTCAACCAATACTAATACCAAGAAAGCTCCTAGCCACTTCCACAAGAAGAAAGAAGGGGAGACTAATGCCATCATGATAAGGAAGAAAAGGAATCCAATGTGGAAACAACCAATGTATCAACAACAGTCAGTTCCGAACTTTACTCAACAACCGATTTACCCCACGCAGTATGCTCCCCAACACTATGTAGCAGCTGTGACACCTACCTTTAATCATCAAGCAGTGTAACAATCGCCGGCCTATCAGCAATAGCCAGCTTATCAGCAAGTGCCAAATGCTCAGAATTATCAACAACAACAGAGACAACAAGCTCCTCAACAAAATGCTCCTTATAGAAGACAAGGGGGAACAACCATATTTCCGCCCTTACCAATGTCGTACACTGAGCTCTATCCTTCATTAGTGCAACAAGGACTGATTGTTACCAGACCTCTGGGTCCACCCACAAAGAAATATTTGCCGTTCCACAATCCAAATATTAATTGTGCTTTTCATCAAGGGGGAGCTGGTCATGATTTGGAGGGTTGCTTAGCATTGAAATATGTAGTGAAAAGGTTGATGGAAAAGAAGATCCTATCTTTCGCAGACAATCAGCCAAACGTGAAAAGTAATCCGCTGCCCACGCACGAAACCACAAATGCCATTGAGGACGAGAATGATGAGGTGTTAGTATTGGATGTATCAAAGATTAAAACTCCTATCAAGGTCTTCCATGCTAAACTATTCGAAGCTGGATTGGTAAAAATCTGTCATGGTGATTATGAAGAATGTAATATCAGTATCAAGGGTTGCCAATTGGTCCAAGCCGACATTCAGAACTTGATTGATGAAGGATTTCTGCAAGTGTTCAACAAAGAGAAGAAGGAGGAAGTTGCAGTAATTGAGCTTGTGTTCAACTTGCCAAAGTCAAAGGAACAAGTACCTGTGTTCAACATACCAAAGTCTGGGTCCGTGATTCTCGTGTTCTACGAGCCAGTGCCAATCTTCAACAAATCTGAACCCGTTGTCGCTTCCACTGCTAATCATTCAAAGCCAAGCAACATCCGAAAACTCATTCCATTCCATTTCAGAGGTTCAAAAGCTGTACTGTGGATTTATGAGAATATTATGGGTGATAAAAGAAATGAAGAAGTGGTTCAAAGGAATGAGGTGGGAACCACTAACGAAGAGGCGACCAACATAGTGGGGACTGGAAAAATGACTCGCAGTCGTAGAGTTTACACTCCTCTATTCAAAGGAACCGTGCCCAAGGAAACTGTTATTCCTGTACCCTCCAAAGATAAGGAAAAAGAAGTGGTTACGAAAGAGGATGATGATGAGTTTCTGAGAATTATCAAGAGAAGTGATTACAAAGTGGTGGACCAGCTTCACCAAACTCCATCCAAGATCTGAATTTTGTCTCTGCTGATGAATTCCCCTACCCACAGAGCAGCCTTGCAGAAAATTCTAGCCCAAGCACATGTGGCCAAAGACATTACTGCTGGACAATTTGACCACATTGTTGCTAACATTACAGCTTGAAATACGCTCAGTTTCAGCGACGAAGAATTACCTTGGGGAGGTCGAAACCATAATCTTGCCTTGCATGTATCCATAAAGTGCCAAGAGGATACCTTAGCCAGAGTACTTGTAGATACCGACTCATCTTTGAATGTCCTGCCGAAGAGAACTCTAGAAAAGTTGACCTATCAAGGAATTGGGATGAAGCCTACTTCACTTATTGTCAAAGCCTTTGATGGTTCGAGAAGATCAGTAATGGGAGAGATTGATTTACCTATTCTGATTGGTCCTCATGTGTTCGACGTTATTTTCCAAGTCTTGGATATCAATCCCAGCTGTCTGTTGGGGAGGCCTTGGATTTATGAAGCTGGTGTCGCAACATCAACTTTACATAAAAAGATGAAATTTGTAGCTGATGAAAAGTTGGTCATTATTCATGGTGAAGAAGATCTAATGGTTAGTAATCTATCCTCTTTCCGATACATTGAAGCTGATGAAGATGCTTTGGAAACTTCTTTCTTGGATCTTGAGATAACTAATGTTGTTATGCTCGACAATGAAGAGCCAGTGGCCTCGAATAATCCATCTTTTGCTTCTTTCAAAAGTATCCAATCTGCCCTAAGAGAAGGTGTGCCTGAAGGCTGGGGCAAAGTCATAGAGTTTCAAGAAAGAGAAAAGTACCAAGGGTTGGGTTACAAACCAACTTTTGAGGAAAAAGCTGCTACAACAAGGCGACTAAAGATGATTTAGGAAGTATTTGTCAGTGGAGGACATCAAGTTCATGCCATCATTGAAGACGCTGAAGACGAGGACATTAGCCACTTGGTTTTTCAGTGTGGCGCCGCATTGAGTAATTGGGAAGCTATTGAAATCCCTGTCTTGTACCCTATGTGTCATACCCCAAATTTTGACCACTAACATTTCCCATCATTGTGTCACTCATCATCACAATATGGAGGACCATCATACCTCACCAGTCTCCCCAAAGATGGGTGAGCATTCCCTACAATCAAAATTAGGGTTTTAAGCCCTCTCTGAGTGCTTAGACAAGGGATCAATCAAGGAATGACATGATCTTCAACTTGTATAACCTCTCAAGCATCCACAAAGGTTCAAAAGGAATCCCACTTCAAGGATTAAGCACAAGGCTGCTCCCTTTTAGGTGGATTAAGTCTCAAGATCGACAGTGTCACCAAATTAGGGTTTTAATCGACCAGGGCCTCCAGATGGAAATTTTCATCTGGGCACAAGCCAATGATCCAAAACATAACCTAATATACTCCATGGAACCTCATGGACCCAAACATCAAATCAATTTGACCTCAGGGGATGCATACATCAAAAATCAGGAATTAGGGTTTCTTGACCTAATTCACCCCTAAGTTGACTTTTAGGGCAAATCATGAGCCAAGACCTCAAGAGAGGGTTTGAGGGTCTCAAATGAACTATATTGATCCATTTGGAACAATGGGTTAATCCAAGAAGCTTGAGCAACAAGTCTCAATTTCATCTGCACCACAATTAGGGTTTCGCGAGGAAAGTCAACTGTAACTTTGACTTTTGACCAGGACATGCTCCCAAACCCTAGGACATGCCTCAATACAACCTATGACACCCATGGAACATGTCCATCAAGTTTGATTTAGGTCAAGGACATGATTTCCTGAAGAATTGCACAGTTTGGAATTCATCTGATAAAAAGTCAACTGTGCACAAAAGTCAACTTTGACTTTTTGAGATTTTTCACCAAAATGGATTTTTAACCCTAAAATGATGTTAATGTATGATTTGAATCATCATTCATCAAGAAAAACCAAAGAAAGTGGGATAACTTGTAAAAGGGGTAACCATAAAACTTAGAAATTTTTCTAAGTTATGGAAAAAGTACCACTAATACACTAACTTTGAAGGGTCATAACTCCTAAACCACATGGCCATTTTTTCTCATCCAAAGATGGATTTGTAGCCCTCATTACCCTCTACAAAAACTTCAACTAGACCTAAGTCCAATTCATTAAGGATTTTGAGTTATGGAGTGATCAAAATCAAGAAATCACACTTTGTTAAAACACTTAGTGAAAATTTCACTAAGTCAGATTTGACCTCACTTTTTTCCAAATGTAGAGGGATTTTTCACTTGGAATCAAAAGAGATCAAAACCAAACTTGTTCAAACAGTTGTTGTATCATGTAAGGGCTTTCCAAAATGGCCAAGAACATTGCCAAATTCAACTTACACCATGAGATATGACATTGGCAAGTTGCCTTGCTGAAATCTGTCAAAGGCAAGGCAGAATTTGCAACTTTGCTCGATTTGCCAAAATCAGCCAAATTCAAATGCTCCTATCCACTTGGACACCTCAGAGAATTGAATCTAAAGGGGACAATCACTGAGCCAAGCCTGCAAAGTCCATGGAACAAGAAATAACATGTTGAACCTAGAATGGCCAAAATAGGGACAAGACTCCAAATTTGGATTGAAACATTCAATGGAACCATCAAGGTGGCATGGACTGATCCATTCTCATCTGAAATCAGTCAAGACTTATCCAAGACCAAGGGAACCAAAGCTCTGTGCCCTAACCTCTAGTCAATGGCTAGAGGAGACTTGGATTTTCATTTGCCAACATTGGCCAAACCTACTTACCAGCTGCCATTCACTATTCCTTGCAAAACAAACTTGCTCTACTATAAATAGAGCTCAATTGTGATCAGTTTGAGTACACCAAAGCCATCTAACAGATGCTTTCCTCAAAATCTCTTTCTCTTGGCAAAAATGCCTTTCTTAGCAAGGTAGCTATCGGGTTTTGAGTTTGTGAGCAATTCCAATCAAACCAATCACTCACACACCTCACATACATCATATAGAAGTGATCCAAACACTTAGATCACTTCTGAAACACCAATTTCACAAAATCACCAGCTGGTTGCTCAAAATTTCAAACAAGTTGCAGCTGAGGTACCACAAAGTGATCCAGCCAATTTCAATCAAGTCCAGGCATTCAAACACAATCCATAGGGTGTAGGGAAGCTGTTCAGATCATCACCACTCATCTGTAACACCTCCAAATCAAAAATCACTTTGCACTTGCTGTCACGGCTTGGAGGTAAGAACATACTTGGTCATCTCTCAATCCATGCATATTTCCTCGCACAATAATTTGGCCATATGTTCATAATCATGTATGGAATGTTTTCCCTCAATTAATTGCTTTGTTTGAATCGTGTATCAAAAATCCTAGCTTTCATGCAAAAATTAGGGTTCTTGAGGATTTTTCGTGATTACTTGTTGTATGTTTAATTTAAATGAAATTAATGGACATAGACATGATCGTGAGGTTGAGACGAGCATAATGATATGTGGATTGCATGATATGATTAAGTATTCAGTGAGATTGGAGAGAAAATGCAAATCTGAGAATCCAAGAACACGCGCGTGTTCTTCAGCTTGTTCTTGGCGCCTTTTTTCCAAATTCAAATATTTGAATTTTGTGATTTTGTTTAATTGATTCAAAAATTAATTTCTCTCTGAGTTTTAATGATTTTGAGTTGATTCTTTTTTTAATAATTCATAAAAATTTTAAAATATTTTATTTTATCAAAAAATCCCAAAAATATTATTTATTTCATATAATTGATATTTTTCCAAAGAATTAATATTTTAATTGTTTTTGACATTTTAAATATTTTTTCTACATTGATTTTGCAACTTTTGATGCTTTCTAATTATTTTGTAGGTCAATACTTAATTTTTGAAGCATTAATCCAAAATCACAATTTGTTTTTCACATGTTAAACAATTTTGATCATTTTAATTGAATTTTCATTCAATTAAATACATTTTTTGAAAACAAATTAGGGTTTTTGGATTAATTCAACCCTCAAAAATCATTTTCAAAACATTTTGGGCCTCTAATAGAGTGTAAGACCCAATCCTTTCTTGACCAAAACATTTTGGGCCTCAGTGTATTGTATAAGTCCCGATACCGTCAAAAAACGAACGGCGTGATCGTCGCCCTTTTTGAAAAATAACCTTGGACCTCTTCTTGAGCTATAAGACCCATTCAAAACTTTTGGGCCTCTAATAGAGTGTAAGACCCAACCCCCTTTTAACCAAAATCATTTTGGGCCTCACTTATTGTATAAGTCCCTCTGCGTTAAAAGAAAACCTCGGCGCGATCGCCATTTTTAAGCGAAAAGACAACTGGGCCTACCCTCGTGTTATAAGCCCCACTCTTCTTCTTTAAAACTTTTTAGGCCTCTAATAGAGTGTAAGACCCATTCCTTTGTACAGAAAAACATTTTGGGGCTCAGTCACTTGTATAAGTCCCTCTGTACAAATTCAAACAGTGCGCTCACTGATAAAACCCTGGGCCTCTCCTTGAGCTGTAAGCCCCAAATCTTTCTTTTTCAAAGCACTTTCTCCTTTAATTTTGAATATGTTTTCAATCTTTCTTTGTTGAACAACTAACCAAACAGCATGGAAGCTCTACAACCGAGTAAGTGTTTATACGCTTTCATTTACCGCTTTCATATATATATAACTGTATTGTGGGGCTGTTTCGCTGTAAGTCTCCTTTCATAAACTCATATCAACTATATAATAATAGTATAGATATTTCGAGTTTCCCCGGCAACTACGTCTAGCGCTAGGTAAAGCCCTGTTGATCACTCTGAACTTACAGTCAAAACTAGATCCACATAGGATTACCAGACACAGTCTTCCTTCCTCTTGGGGTTAAACAATATGGAGATGTGAAAGGCAGATTCTTTTTGAACCCTTTCTCAGACTGTCACTCTTAGAAATAAACTGAACTAGATCCCCAATAGGATTACCAGATACAGTCTTCTCTTCGGCTGCCCTCATTAGGAATTGTCAAGAAATTCTATTCCCCAGAGATGAATTATTCTCGGTGAAACTTCTCTTGAATTTCTTCAAACCTCAGAACTGTTCACTAAATGAATTATTCTCGGTGAAACTTTTCTTGAACGTTTCTTTGGTTTGGGACCCACGGGCTTCTTAAAAGCATCGGCCTCCTCTTGGGCATCGTACAAGGACCCACAGGCTTCCTAAAAGCAACCCCGCCTCCTCTTGGGCTTAGTACAAGGACCCTACGGCTTCTTAGAAGTAATCACAGCCTCCTCTTAGGCTTCGTATAATGATCTCTTCCTCCGGGAATGATAGCCTCCTCTTGGGCTTCGTACAAGGACCGATCGGCTTCTTAAAAGATTCCAGCCTCTTCTTGGGCTTCGTGCAAATTGTCCCGACGACCTCCTAGAGGTATAGGCACATAACTTAATCATCTTCATAGAACAGTCCTTTCATAGAGTCTACTACTGTTTCTCAAAGCATGGTACAAAAGATGAACTCTAGACTTGGACAGTCTAATCTCCTTGAGTCTCCAAGACATTCTCAAGCACCCCTTCGTTAAATAGGAAGGAAACCCGTAGACTCGGACAGTCTCAATACCCTTCGGATTTCCCGCTTCCTTAAAGAGCAGGAATAACCCGGATCCTTGAATCAAATCCATGAGTACAGTGTTGCTCATATAAGAACTGATTTTCTATGTAAAAATCAGTATACTGGACCTGTCACTCAACTGAAACAGTAACCATAGCCTCCTCTTGGGCTTTGTATAATGATCCTCCCCAGTGGAGTCAAACAAAGTTTAGCCTCCCTCTCGGGCTTTGTACGAGACACATAAGAGGCTCCCTCGTTGAGTCAATCACCCCTTTCGCCTCCATCTTGGGCTTTATACGAGATACAAAAAAGGTTCTTATTGAGCCAAACAAACCTTCAACCTCCATCTCGGGCTTCGTACGAGATACAAAAAAACTCCCTTGTTGAGTCAAACAGCCTCCATCTCGGGCTTTATACGAGATACTAAACGACTCCATCGTCGGGTCAAAACCTTTTAGCCTCTCTCTCGGGCTTTGTACGAGACACATATTAGCCTCCTCTTAGGCTTTGTATAAGAAAACTACTGGTTGATCCAATAAACCTTTTAGCATCAAAGTTGTGCCTCGTTCACAGTACCCAAACACAGTACACTCCTACCCCTTCATCTAATTGCTGTAAGCGGCAAGCCTCTGGATCATCTACATCCATGCCACTGTCCCTCTTTTAGTATGAGAAATTCTTAAGGAAAGATAGCATTGCTCTACACTGAGTTAAAGTCTTCTCCTTTAGGATAAAACCCCTTCTTAGGAAATTATGGCATTGCTAGGATCCGCGTATCCCGGTTAAAGTAATTCTCCTTTAACCCTTCTTTAGAGATGACAAATTCTCTCTAAAGTCGAGGTCCTTCAGCTTCACGTCTTGGGCTTTGAACAAGACACAAATAGACCTTTCAGCTTCACATCTTGGGCTTTGAACAAGATACAAATCACCTTTCGCTTCACGTCTTGGGCTTTGAACAAGACACCAAAAACCCATTTCCTCCCATAGACTAGGAGGAACTACGAACGCTCTGATTTCCCTGTTTCGGTAAACGGGAATACGTAGGCATAAGATCGAAAGAAAAGATCTTAGCGAGCACACTAAACAAAAAAAAACCAAATCCCATATCTCCATCAATCAAAAGCAGTAATTCAAAAGCATCAGTCCTAACATCCTAACCCTTGTTCCCCGCTAGAAAGTCCTAGAAAGAAAGAAAACTGTATTGGCGAAAATACAAATAACCAGTACAAAGGCCCCCCTACATTGATAACATCCGTAACCTAACAGACCGCTGTTTAAACTCAGTATGCAAAGCAGGGTTAATTGGAGACATCTATTTCCCTTCCTTAGTTAGCTCACAATAGGATAAAAAATGAATCGACCTATAGTTTAAGCTCAACCGCAGAGAGCGGCCAGCGCTTAAGAACCGCGTCCAAAATTGCTCGCTACAGAAAAAATGGCGCCCACCGTGGGGCCAGTTCTTTCTTTCTTACAATTTAAACCTTGGGTAAGTCATTTTCATGGCGGTGGCCGCCAACAGAAAAAATGGCGCCCACCGTGGGGCCCGTCTTTCGTTTTCCTTTTTCCTTCTCTTCACTTATGTGAAAACCACAGATTGGGGCTTCCGCCGGGGAACCCATTTCTATCAAGAACTTAGGATTCTTAGCTTTATAAGTCTAGGATTTGTAAGACAAATATATATACTGCTTTTCCTAATTGAGTATGTGTTTATTTTTCTGCTACTGGGAATGCGTGTGATGCCGCATGTGGTGAGTTTGAGTATACACTTAAGAAAAGCCAACCTTTTTTGTAGTGCGGAAACTATCGGAAATAGTTGTTACGCGATACTACCCTCATTTGAGGCTGGTGATCTATTCTCGGTGAATGGCACTTACTCTAAGATTGCACACAACTCGCTGGCGATCCGCTTGTTGTCTGCCTTCCTGGGAGGAGCTGATGATAATGAGTACAGGTACAAAATTAACCCTAGTATAAACCTTTGGGGATGGGTAGAGCCTTGACTTCATGACAACGACCCTTTGACCCCATGTTTTTTCTATGTTTTTGTGTGCTGCATTCATGCATTCATTTAATAAAACATTAAAACATTCAAAAAACTTCTCTTCTAGTCTCTCTGTTTTTCAAATTAAACTAAGACTGTGATTGCAAATATCAGAGAAGAGGATTACGCTAATGGATTTCGGTAGAAGGAGAACTCACCAGTATACCTTCAAGGTTCCAAAGTTAGGAGATTTGAGAAGGTTAGCAAGGATGATCACTAGCCCTGAGGCTTTTAGAGCCAAGTACGGAGGTCTGCTACCACTATTAAGAGTCCATGTGATTGAGGGAATCATGGATGCGCTCATTCAATTCTACGATCCAGTTTATCACTATTTCACATTCCCGGATTACCAGCTCGCACCAACGCTGGAGGAGTACTCTCATCTGATCGATCTACACATCACAGATCGAGCTCCATTTTCTGGACTGGAAGAAATTCCAAAGAATCAGACTATTGTAAGAGCAATTCATTTGGATGAGTCTGAGGTTAGGACTCACATGACTACTAAGGGTGGCATCCAAGGTTTGCCAGCCCAGTTCTTAACAAAGAAAGCTCTATACTTTGCTAGTATAGGGAACGGGATTGCTTTTGAAAGCATTTTTGTTTTACTCACCTACGGATTATTTTTGTTTCCCAACATCAATAACTTCGTCGATATAAACTCCATTAAGGTTTTTCTCATTGGAAACCCTGTGCCGACTTTGCTCGCAGATGCGTATCATTCTGTACACTTGGGAAATTTGTACAGTGGAGGGGAGATCACATGTTGTGTACCTCTGCTTTATAAATGGTTTATATCTCACTTGCCCAAGTCTGCCGCTTTTTGGGATTTCAAGAGTGTCTTACGTTGGTCGCGGAAGATCATGTCTCTTACCAACTCTGATATAGATTGGTGTAATAGGATTTATGATGGAATCAGAATCATCGATCGTTGTGGAAACTGCCCCAATGTACCCCTTATAGGAACTAAGGGAGGAATCAACTACCATCCGATATTGGTTCGTCGTCAATTTGGCTACCCGATGAGACACATCCCACTGGGTGTTCATCTGGAAGGTCTTTTCTTCAAGGAAGGAGAAAACGACAGAGCACTAAAGATGGAAATAGTGCACGCTTGGAAACACGTTCATAAGAAAGGACGAGAGTCTATAGGAAAACCAGACTGTGTCTCGGTGGAGCCTTATCTCCACTGGGTACAAACTAGAGCTCTCAAGTTAAAGATGCCTTATCCTCATTACGGAATTCTTCCGCCAAAGGAATCTGTCATGTATTTCATGACGGAAACTGAAAAGCTTCAGGTTACTCTCAACAAAGTCCAGAAGGAGAGAAGGTCTTGGAAGAACAAGTACCGCACCCTTGACATAGAGTGCATCAAAATACAGCAATTACTGAAAGAGAAAGATGCTCTGATTGAAATTTTAGAGCAGCATGCTGTAGAGAATCAAGATGACCAAAGGAATTTGCTCGCTCCTTTCATTTGGCAAAGGAATGACAACCCGACAACGGCCCAAGAGCCCCGGTCAAAGAAAAGGAAAGTACCAGAGTCAGCGCCCGATTTCTCTTCAGAGAAGACTCGGGACCCATTAGCTTAGGCTTCTGTTTCTACACTTTTTAATCTATTGTATTTCCATTTCTGTAATCCTTTGAACTTCAATAAAAAGGGGGTTTCCCCACCGTTTGATATTTGCAATCTAATTGTCGAAGTTTATTTTGATTAAACCAAAAAACAATTAATATAATCATTGCATTCATCATTCTCACATCGCGTATTCTTCTTACCTACGAATCTCACGTTTGTGTCTCGATTCTAGAGTCAAACTGTCTCATTCGTATAACACTCGGGCCAATCGTCAGAAAAAGATGGATGATCTCGAGGAAGAAAACAGAGAGTTGAAAGAAGAGATCGACGCTCTGAGAGAGGATATGAGAAAGCTTCGTAACGACATGCAAGCCATGGCAGAAGCTCAGCTACAAAGGACTGTGATCTCAGAGATCACCTCAACGCCCATAGTGGAGAAGTATGATCCTAGGTATCAGATACCGAAAGATCTCCCTTGGGGTATGCCTGTTAACTATATCCCAGAAGGATATGTTCAGCCGATCACTGAGGATCAGGGAATCACAACAGAAGCCGCTGGGCCTGAAGGTTACAAACTTCGGGAAAACAAAGATGCCAGGGGCATACTGAAGACTCCTGAAGGTTACAAACTTCGGGAAACGCCAAGATTCACCGCCGTAGTCACGATACCACCCCTTGTGGTGTACACTGTCCCGGGAGGACAGATTTTGCCAATACCTTCTGGTAAAAAGGAAACTATGTTTGACCGAATGGATGAATTCCTGGAATAGTTCCTGGAAATGCAGAAGGAGCTGTAGGCCATTCGCGGTCAGGATCTATTTGGGAAGGACACCGCAGATCTCTGCTTGGTCCCCAATGTGAAAGTCCCGCACAAGTTCCAAGTGCCCGACTTTGAAAAATACAAGGGTAACTCTTGCCCTTAAAGTCACTTGACAATGTACGCTCGACGAATGTCAGCTCAGACGGAGAATCAGGACCTGCTGATTCACTACTTCCAGGATAGTTTAATCGATGCCGCACTCAAATGGTACATGGGTTTAAACCATGCTACGATCAGCACTTTCAGAGATCTTGGCAAAGCCTTCGTCCAACAATACAAATACAATTTGGACATGGCACCCGACAGAGATCAACTCAGATCAATGTCACAAAAGGATAAGGAAACCTTTAAGGAGTACGCTCAAAGGTGGCGTGAAATTGCCGCTCAAATTTGTCCACCTCTTGAGGAAAAAGAGATGACAAAGATCTTCTTAAAAACCTTAAGCTCATTTTACTATGACCGAATGGTTGCCAGTGCGCCCAGTGATTTCACCGAGATGGTCGGCATGGGTGTACGTCTTGAGGAAGCCGTCCGAGAAGGACGTTTGGTAAAAGACGCTGGATCGACGAGCGGTACCAAGAAATATGGTAGTGCTCTCCCTAAGAAAAAAGAGCAAGATATTGGGAATATCTCTCTCGGAAAGAAAAGGTGACGTTATCAACCAGTAGCAGCTGTAATTCCTGCTATCAACCCTGCGCCTGTTCCTACGTATCAACCTCAGGTTGCGCAGAGCCGACCTGATCAACAAAGGACACAACAGCCTCTTCAGCATGCTCGTCCTCCATATAACAGCAACCGTACATCACGACCATCAGGGTTTAATCCTATACCCATGTCGTACATAGAGTTGTTTCCATTACTGCTAGCCAAGGGGCACATTCAGACTAAATCCCCTCTTGCAGTACCGGAAAATCTGCCTTTTTGGTTTAAGGTGGATCAAACTTGCCCTTATCATCAAGGAGGTCCAGTGAATAACATAGAGACTTGCCTCAATTTCATGTCCGACGTGCAAAAACTTGTTAGGAGCGGGCTCCTATCTTTTAAAGATATGAATCCCAATGTTCTTACGAACCCGCTGCCTCAACATGAGAAAGCTGCAGTCAATCTCATTGAGAAAGAGACTAATAATGTCTATCAAATTCAAGATGTACTCTTATTGAAGACCAATCTGGTCAAGATGCATTGTAGACAGAGTGGATATGGGTATGTGCCACCTCATAACTATCACCAGTGTGATATCTGCTCTAAAGACAACCAAGGATGTTCGGTAGTGCAATCAGCTCTACAGGAACAGATGGATCTCAGATGGATCCAAGAGCACCGAGTTCGTGGAGTTAACATGGTCTATATGAATTCTAATGTCATTCAGAACCACGATATTCGTGCAATGAATGTCAACTTGGTGGCGATGCACTCAAGGCAAAGCCAATATCATAATCTGCCGTGGCATGATTACAATTCCTGTCTGACTTACTCGGTAAACAAACAGGGATGCTCTTTCATACAAGAGGCCCTCCAGCGTCAGATGGATCTTGGATGGATCCAAGACTACCATGATAGGAACCCTTATCAAATCAACATGGTTTAGATCTTCGATATTCGCGTGATGAATACCAACCTGGTAGAGTTACATGCTGAGCAGGTCCGACTCGGATTCTTAATATCACATGACTATCAAAGCTGTAAAGAGGGTTGCGAAGACGATCGAGGTTGTACCCTTGTCCAGGAAGCACTTCAGCACTTGTTAAATCACTGGTGGATGCCAATCTACATGGATGAAGATACTCAGCAAATTAGTATCAATAACAGAAACCCCACTAGGGGTCAGAGTCAGGATGTCCGATCTGTGGAAGCTAACCTAGTGAGGTTACATTGTATTCAAAGTGGGTGTGGCCAGGTGCCACCACACAACTATGAACGTTGCGGCGTCTGTTCGAAAAGTAACCAAGGGTGTTACCTTGTGAGAGCAGCTCTTCAGGGTCAGGTCGATCGTGGAGAAATTCGTCCATATCCGGGTTCTGGACCCATCAACTGGACGCCGAACTACCTTGCCGAGCAAGTTGAGGATGTTGTCAAGATCTCTGGTCATCATAGGACCAGGGATGTTTTTGCCATCATCCCCCTACTTGACGAATCTAAGGTTCCCAACCGGGAACGGATCGAGATTACTTATGATGGTCAGAAAAATCAGAAGGTTCCCGTAGTCATCTATTTACCGGGACCATTACCGTATGAATCAACTAAGGCAATCCCTTACAGATACGGTGCAACAACAATTGAAAATGGAAAGGAAATTCCATTACCCTCCGTCGTGAATATTGCATACATCAGTCGTGTAACACGGAGTGGTAGAATCTTCAACCGAGGAGTTGGGGAACCTAACAAGGAAAAGGAACTTCAGACAGAAGCTCCCGATCCACCAGTCGGTCAATCCGGTAATCCTGACCTTTCAAAAGATGATGATGAGATGCTGAAGCTCATCCAAAGGAGTGAATACAACATTGTCGATCAACTGTTACAGACTCCTTCAAAGATCTCGGTATTATCGTTGTTACTCAGTTCAGAAGCTCACAGGGAGGCTCTACAGAAAGTCTTGGAGCAGGCCTTTATGGAATAGGATGTAACAATCAGACAGTTCGATAGCATTGTCTATAACATCACTTCTTGCAACAATTTGGGATTTAGTGATGAGGAATTACCTGAAGAGGGTCGCCGTCATAACATGGCGCTCAATATCACAGTTAACTGCCAGGACGATGCTTTAGCCAGCGTACTGGTAGGCACAGGGTCAGCCCTGAATGTTATGCCGAAGTCTACTTTGATGCAATTATCATTCAAAGGCCCTCCGATGAGAATCAGCGAGGTTGTCGTCAAAGCATTTGACGGATCCAGAAAAATGGTTATCGGCGAAGTTGATCTTCCCATAACTATCGGTCCTCATACTTTCCAAGTCACTTTCCAGGTCATGGAGATCTGGGCAACATATAGTTGTTTATTAGGAAGACCTTGGATACATCAGGCTGGAGCGGTTACTTCCACCCTCCACCAAAAGCTAAAGTTCGTACAGAACGGCCAACTCATCACAGTCTGTGGAGAACAGGCCTTGCTTGTGAGTAACTTGTCATCTTCTACTGGTATAGAACCTGAGGAGGTTATTGGAACGCAGTTCCAAGCACTGTCGATGAGCAAGGACAATCATTTCAAAGGAGGAACCTCGATTTCCTCATAAAAAGATGCTATCAAAGCGGTCGAGAGTACCGATACGACAGGATGGGGACAACTTGTCATTCCCACTGACAATAAAACAAAGAAGGGTCTTGGTTTTCTGCAACCTGTACCCAGACAGATACCGGTGATGAAAGTCTTCATCCCCTTCAAAATCTCTTCCACAGTGGAGGTTTCCTTCACCCAGTGTCTCAGACAGTTCATGCTATCAGTGAGGAAGATCCCTCTGACACGGATGAAGAGTGGAAGTCCTACCTTAACAAGGACGGTTATATGTCTCAAGAAGAGGTGCATATGCCTTTTTTCTTTCCTACAGAAAGTCCGAGATTTATACCAAGATCAGACGTCGAAATGATATATGGAGATTGTGATTCGGAAGGATGCCGTGCTCCGCCAAATTCATTAGAGGAGGACACTCTGATGAAAGACAACTTTGATCACAACTACTATGGCCCAATGGATGGTCTGCCAATGTGGCAACCTTACCCAGGAAACTTGGGGCAAGAAAGTCAGCCGAGTAATGAAACTCAGCTGAGCATCATTGAACAGAATACCTGTATCCCCACCATGTCATGGGATCAACACTCAGGTCATTCGGAAACTACTCAACATGAAGATGAATTCGCAACGTTTGTAGGACTTGAATTCATCAACTATGCTTTTCCCGAGGTCAACGTCATCGAGAGGGATGACTCCTCCAGTTCCAAAGAAATTTGGGACACCCTGGGAGAACCAAGTGGAAAATACGACTTTTTGGTCAAGTATACCGCTCCCGAAAGCTCTCGTATCAGACTCGAAGATATCCAGCCAACTGGATGGGGAAATACGGCTGAGAGCACAAATGCTATGAAAAATACAACTGAGGAATCCTCCTACGACAATTCTGCCTGGGAGACAGATTCCAATGATCCTGCTCTGCCAGAAATCAGTGTAATTTCTGAAGACAAATCAAGGAAGGTGCCAAACTTTGTGATTCACCGAGGAGTTCGCCGCTAATGGGTTGCTGTCGAGGTTCCGAAGATCGTTCACCAGTCAAAGTAATTGTCGTCTTTTAACCTTTCACCCCGCCCAGGTGAAACAGATGTTTTGATAAGGCTCGTTTTTTGTAAATTTCCCTCTTCGCTTTGCCCGAAGCGACAGAGTTTTGTTTTATAGGGCTGTAGTTTCAAGGATCGACTTGTTCATTAATAAAATAACGTCGTTCTGTAATTTCTGCATTAATTGCTGTTTTCTCTTTTTGCTTTTTCAGAAAATGGTAATCCTAAAAATCAATTCAAATAAAAACAAGCAGTAAAATAAAACACTGCACACACTTTCATTTTCTCTATCTCTTCTAAACACGAATCATCACGTCATGCAGATTGCTTGTTTTACATCCCGTTGAAACATACGATCCGATGCCTTCTCCCGACTTTGAGTTCCCGGTATTTGGGGCTGAAGAAGAAGATGACGACGAAATTCCAAAAGAGATCTCCCGATTACTCAGACAGGAGGAAAGGTCAATTGAACCTTACAAAGAGCCGTTGGAAACGGTAAACTTGGGTTCAGAGCAAGATAGAAAAGAAATCAGGATTGGTGCACTACTCAGTCCAACTGCCAGAGAAGGTTTGATAAAGCTTCTCAAAGAATTCCACGATGTATTCGCTTGGCCCTATCAGGATATGCCAGGGTTGGATACCAGCATCGTGGAACATCATTTACCGTTAAGATCGGAATGTCCGCCAGTAAAGCAAAGGTTGAGACGCACTCACCCGGACATGGCCATCAAAATCAAAGAGGAGTTGCAGAAACAGATTGACGCGGGTTTCCTCGCCACATCTGAATATCCTCAATGGTTAGCCAACATCGTACCCGTTCCCAAAAAGGACGGAAAGGTCAGAATGTGTGTAGATTACAGGGATTTGAACAAGGATAGTCCAAAGGACGACTTTCCTTTACCACACATTGACATGCTGGTAGACAGTACAGCAAAATTCAAAGTCTTCTCCTTCATGGATGGATTCTCGGGCTATAACCAGATCAAAATGGCGCCGAAAGACATGGAGAAAACTTCGTTCATCACCCCATAGGGCACCTTTTGTTACAAGGTAATGCCGTTCGGTTTGAAGAATGCCAGGGAAACTTATCAAAGGGCCATGACTACTCTGTTTCATGACATGATACACAAAGAAATCGAAGTGTATGTCGATGATATGATTGCAAAATCAAAAACAGAGAAAGAGCACGTCGAACATCTATCAAAATTGTTAGAACGTCTAAGAAAATTCAAGCTCCGGTTGAATCCCAATAAGTGCACCTTCGGTGTCCGTTCAGGGAAACTATTAGGGTTCATCGTCAGCCAGAAAGGAATTGAAGTTGATCCTAACAAGGTCAAGGCCATTCGAGAAATTCCTTCTCCGAAAACTGAAAAACAAGTCAGAGGATTTCTGGGACGGTTGAACTACATCTCCAGATTCATATTCCTTATGACCGCCACTTGTGCGCCGATTTTCAAATTACTGAAAAGGAACCAGGATTGCGTTTGGTCAGAAGATTGCCAAACTGCCTTCGACAGTATTAAGGAATACCTGTTGAATCCGCCGATTCTATTACCTCCAGTGGAAGGAAGACCACTGATCATTTACCTCACAGTCCTAGAGGACTCAATGGGGTGTGTACTTGGCCAACAAGACGAAACCAAAAGGAAAGAGTCTGCCATTTACTATCTGAGCAAGAAGTTCACCGATTGTGAAACTCGGTACACGATGCTTGAAAAAACTTGTTGCGCTTTGGCTTGGGTAGCCAAACGTCTTCGCCAGTACATGATTCGTCTGACTACTTGGTTGGTCTCCGAAATGGATCCGATCAAGTACATTTTCGAAAAACATGCTCTCACGGGAAGAATCGCCCGTTGGCAGATGTTGTTATCAGAATATGACATAGAGTACCACGCTCAAAAAGCCGTTAAGGGAAGTATTTTAGCCGACCATTTGGCCCATCAACCGATTGACGATCAAGAATCAATCAGGTTTGACTTCCCAGACGAAGATGTCATGTATCTAAAAATGAAAGATTGCGATGAACCGTTACCCAGTGAAGGGCCAGAACCAGGTTCCCAATGGGGACTTATCTTCGATGGAGCAGTTAATCATTATGGAAACGGAATTGGGGAAATCATTGTTACCCCTCAGGGTACCCACATTCCTTTCGCTGCCAGACTTACGTTCAAATGTACGAACAACGAGCCCGAATACGAAGCTTGTATTATGGGTCTCGAGGAAGCAATTGATTTAAGGATCAAAAACTTGGACGTATACGGCGACTCCGCTCTGGTTATCAATCAGATAAAAGGAGATTGGAACACATACCAATCAGGATTGATTCCTTACAAAGACTATGCAAGAAGGTTGTTACCCTTCTTCAACAGAGTTGAGTTTCATCATATCCCTCGTGAAGAGAATCACATGGCTGCTGCTTTAGCCACTCTCTCTTCCATGATTAGCGTAGGTCAATGGAATGACATACCTAAGATCGACATAATGCGCCTTGAAAGGCCCGCTTATGTCTTCACGATTGAAGCAATCATAGACAACAAATCTTGGTATCACGATATCAAATGCTTCCTTCAGAAATAAGAGTACCCATCTGGGGCACTCAGAAAAGACAGAAAAACCCTCAGAAGATTGGCTGGAAACTTCTTCCTGAGTGGGGACACTCTTTATAAGAGGAATTTTGACATGGTTTTGCTCCGATGTACGGAGCGATAGAAGCGGCTAACAAGAACATCAAGAAGATCGTTCAAAAGATGGTTGTAACCTACAAAGACTGGCACGAAATGCTACCGTTTGCTCTTCACGGTTATCGCACATGTGTCCGCACTTCAACAGGGGCTACCCCTTTCTCTCTAGTGTATGGCATGGAGGCAGTTCTCCCCATAGAAGTAGAGATCCCATCAATCCGGGTATTGATGGAAGCGAAGCTCACCGAAGCTGAATGGTGTCAAAGCCGACACGACAAACTCAATCTGATCGAAGTAAAGCGAATCACGGCACTTTGCCACGGTCAGTTGTATCAACAATGAATGAAGATGGCGTTTAACAAAAAGGTCTGACCTCGTGTCTTCAGACAAGGAGATCTCGTGCTCAAGAAGATGCAATCATTTCTCACTGATTCGCGAGGCAAGTGGACTCCGAATTATGATGGCCCCTACGTGGTCACGAAAGCTTTCTCAGGCGGTGCCTTGAGACTTGCAACCATGGACGGAGAGGAATTTGCCTACCCCACAAATGTTCATGTAGTCAAGAAATACTTTGCCTAAAAAAACGTCTCGGTGGATTGAAAACCCGAAAGGGCGGTCCAGGCAAAAGTTAGAGACATGAAAAAAAATCATCCCGATGGATTGGAAATCTCATAGTACAATCCAGGCAAAAATTAGGGATAATGGCAAGTAACTATGTTCAACAGAGGCAAATCCCTCAGCAGCAGCAGTTACATCATCTGTCAGAAAACTCTAGTCAAGGTCATCTTCGACGGAAGCTCAGGATGCCCCGAATTCAAAGTTGGTAGAAGGATAGTGGTCGTTATGTTTCAACGTAGCCCTTTTCCCTGTAAATTACCATTTTCTAACTTTGTAAATACTCTTTGGAATCACGCGTTTGGCTGATCTCCATTTTATCAATAAAATTTGAGCCCTTGTGCTTTTGTTTGTAATTCTTATTTGTTTTAGCTTTACAGAACGACGTTGTTAACATGATTAACGATTCTTGAAATAAAACAAAATGAATTTACTTGTTAAAACTTTTTCTGCTTTTAAAATAAAGTCGGCAATTTCTTTTGACTGTTGGACATTAGAAGAATCTCGATCGCTTCTCCAGAAGTAAGCGAACTTCAAAGTGCAGAATCAAAGTACTCCTTCTATGCCAGTACGCTTAAATGAAGGATCAATTATGTCAGAGACCTCGTTTCGTCTGACACGCCTCAGCCGAGTTCTTATCTCCTAAGCCCGACCAACGGTAGCTCCCCAACAGGGACTATCTCTCCTAAGCAAGGTGGAATTGCTATTTTGAACCAGCGATATTTTTACACGCCCCGCGATGGCCAAGTATCCAGTCATGTTCATCTTTTAGTTTGTATGTCGCGTCAGTTTTGTCAGCATATACATACATACATCATGCATTATTGATATGC
The DNA here is from genome assembly GCA_022829125.1 of Lathyrus tuberosus. NCBI lineage: Eukaryota > Viridiplantae > Streptophyta > Magnoliopsida > Fabales > Fabaceae > Lathyrus > Lathyrus tuberosus. The sequence goes on from JALAZF010000103.1 coordinate 10,031,255, forward strand.
ATTTACATTTCATATTGCGTCACTATCACTCTAGTCGGTCTCGTCCCCTAGTGATAACAGTCCTCTCAATCGAGTTGTCAGTTCTTCCCTCGTCAGGAAACGCTGTGTTTGAACAATCTCGCCTCCAGTTTATTTCTGAGAGGAAGTTGGCCTTCGACCACTTTGATAACTTGAACCTCTGAAAGACCAGAGAACCTTCAACAAATGTCACTCTTCGCCATTGAAGGTGATATTTTCGCCTTCCCGGATTAAGGAAAATTCCCAGAGGAAGCCTCTTAAGCAGAGAGTCAGCAATACAGCAGTTTTTCTCCGAAAAGACCACTGATGAAAAGGGTATCGGCACCTCAAAATTGGACCCCATCATATGGCATTTCTCCGGGAAGATCCCGAGAAAAGTATGATGTAAGATCCCAAACGAAAACAGTCTCTCCAGAGACTCGCATTCCCCCAGTAGAAACAAATGGCGTCTCCAACAGAGAAGTTTGTACACCTCTACAACTCAGACGACTGGGTTCCCCAGCAAGTCGGACATCGAAACTTTTTCCACTCAAATGGCATCTCTCCAGGAAAATTCGGCGAGAAGTTTGAAGAAAATCCGCTACTAATAGTGTTCCTTGTCAATAAAGTTTATTGACAAAAGAAACTGAGACCAGGTCCTTGGTAGGAAACCAGGATCGAGGGGAAGTTTAAATTAGAAACTAAGACCAGTTCCTCGGTAGGAAACCAGGATCGAGGGGAAGTTTAAATCATAAACTGAGACCAGTTCCTTGGTAGGAAACCAGGATCGAGGGGAAGTTTATTTCCGCAACTAAGACCAGTTCCTTGGCTGAAGACCAGGATCGAGGGGAAGTTTACCTTTTCTAAGCATCATTGCTTAGCAAAAGAAGATGAATGCGCAAGCTACCGTTCATAACTGCCATCAAAATTTTGGGTATTCCGATATTTAATCCTCTTGCACCCCGAATGCCCGAATACCTTCGCCATTCACACCTTCGTGTCCAAGAAGATTAAATAGGGGCATCTGTCATACCCCAAATTTTGACCACTAAGATTTCCCATCATTGTGTCACTCATCATCACAATATGGAGGACCATCATACCTCATCAGTCTCCCCAAAGATGGGTGAGCATTCCCTACAATCAAAATTAGGGTTTTAAGCCCTCTCTGAGTGCTTAGACAAGGGATCAATCAAGGAATGACATGATCTTCAACTTGTATAACCTCTCAAGCATCCACAAAGGATCAAAAGGACTCCCACTTCAAGGATTAAGCACAAGGCTGCTCCCTTTTAGGTGGATTAAGTCTCAAGATCGACAGTGTCACCAAATTAGGGTTTTGATCGACCAGGGCCTCCAGATGGAAATTTTCATCTGGGCACAAGCCAATGATCCAAAACATAACCTAATATACTCCATGGAACCTCATGGACCCAAACATCAAGTCAATTTGACCTCAGGGGATGCATACATCAAAAATCAGGAATTAGGGTTTCTTGACCTAATTCACCCCTAAGTTGACTTTTAGGACAAATCATGAGCCAAGACCTCAAGAGAGGGTTTGAGGGTCTCAAATGAACTATATTGATCCATTTAGAACAATGGGTTAATCCAAGAAGCTTGAGCAACAAGTCTCAATTTCATCTGCACCACAATTAGGGTTTCGCGAGGAAAATCAACTGTAACTTTGACTTTTGACCAGGACATGCTCCGAAACCCTTGGACATGCCTCAATACACCCTATGACACCCGTGGAACATGTCCATCAAGTTTGATTTAGGTCACGGACATGATTTCCTGAAGAATTGCACAGTTTGGAATTCATCTGATAAAAAGTCAACTGTGCACAAAAGTCAACTTTGACTTTTTGAGATTTTTCACCAAAATGGATTTTTAACCCTAAAATGATGTTAATGTATGATTTGAATCATCATTCATCAAGAAAAACCAAAGAAAGTGGGATAACTTGTAAAAGGGGTAACCATAAAACTTAGAAATTTTTCTAAGTTATGGAAAAAGTACCACTAATACACTAACTTTGGAGGGTCATAACTCCTAAACCACATGGCCATTTTTTCTCATCCAAAGATGGATTTGTAGCCCTCATTACCCTCTACAAAAACTTCAACTAGACCTAAGTCCAATTCATTAAGGATTTTGAGTTATGGAGTGATCAAAATCAAGAAATCACACTTTGTTAAAACACTTAGTGAAAATTTCACTAAGTCAGATTTGACCTCACTTTTTGCCAAATGTAGAGGGATTTTTCACTTGGAATCAAAAGAGATCAAAACCAAACTTGTTCAAACAGTTGTTGTATCATGTAAGGGCTTTCCAAAATGGCCAAGAACATTGCCAAATTCAGCTTACACCATGAGATATGACATTGGCAAGTTGCCTTGCTGAAATCTGTCAAAGGCAAGGCAGAATTTGCAACTTTGCTCGATTTGCCAAAATCAGCCAAATTCAAATGCTCCTATCCACTTGGACACCTCAGAGGATTGAATCTAAAGGGGACAATCACTGAGCCAAGCCTCCAAAGTCCATGGAACAAGAAATAGCATGTTGAACCTAGAATGGCCAAAATAGGGACAAGACTCCAAATTTGGATTGAAACATTCAATGGAACCATCAAGGTGGCATGGACTGAGCCATTCTCATCTGAAATCAGTCAAGACTTATCCAAGACCAAGGGAACCAAAGCTCTGTGCCCTAACCTCTAGTCAATGGCTAGAGGAGACTTGGATTTTCATTTGCCAACATTGGCCAAACCTACTTACCAGCTGCCATTCACTATTCCTTGCAAAACAAACTTGCTCTACTATAAATAGAGCTCAATTGTGATCAGTTTGAGTACACCAAAGCCATCTAACAGATGCTTTCCTTAAAATCTCTTTCTCTTGGCAAAAATGCCTTTCTTAGCAAGGTAGCTATCGGGTTTTGAGTTTGAGAGCAATTCCAATCAAACCAATCACTCACACACCTCACATACATCATATAGAAGTGATCCAAACACTTAGATCACTTCTGAAACACTAATTTCACAAAATCACCAGCTGGTTGCTCAAAATTTCAAACAAGTTGCAGCTGAGGTACCACAAAGTGATCCAGCCAATTTCAATCAAGTCCAAGCATTCAAACACAATCCATAGGGTGTAGGGAAGCTGTTCAGATCATCACCACTCATCTGTAACACCTCTAAATCAAAAATCACTTTGCACTTGCTGTCACGGCTTGGAGGTATGCACATACTTGGTCATCTCTCAATCCATGCATATTTCCTCGCACAATAATTTGGCCATATGTTCATAATCATGTATGGAATGTTTTCCCTCAATTAATTGCTTTGTTTGAATCGTGTATCAAAAATCCTAGCCTTCATGCAAAAATTAGGGTTCTTGAGGATTTTTCGTGATTACTTGTTGTATGTTTAATTTAAATGAAATTAATGGACATAGACATGATCGTGAGGTTGAGACGAGCATAATGATATGTGGATTGCATGATATGATTAAGTATTCAGTGAGATTGGAGAGAAAATGCAAATCTGAGAATCCAAGAACACGCGCGTGTTCTTTAGCTTGTTCTTGGCGCCTTTTTTCCAAATTCAAATATTTGAATTTTGTGATTTTGTTTAATTGATTCAAAAATTAATTTCTCTCTGAGTTTCAATGATTTTGAGTTGATTCTTTTTTTGATAATTCATAAAAATGTTAAAATATTTTATTTTATCAAAAAATCCCAAAAATATTATTTATTTCATATAATTGATATTTTTGCAAAGAATTAATATTTTAATTGTTTTTGACATTTTAAATATTTTTTCTACATTGATTTTGCAACTTTTGATGCTTTCTAATTATTTTGTAGGTCAATACTTAATTTTTGAAGCATTAATCCAAAATCACAATTTGTTTTTCACATGTTAAACAATTTTGATCATTTTAATTGAATTTTCATTCAATTAAATACATTTTTTGAAAACAAATTAGGGTTTTTGGATTAATTCAACCCTCAAAAATCATTTTCAAAACATTTTGGGCCTCTAATAGAGTGTAAGACCCAATCCTTTCTTGACCAAAACATTTTGGGCCTCAGTGTATTGTATAAGTCCCGATACCGTCAAAAAACGAACGGCGCGATCGTCGCCCTTTTTGAAAAATAACCTTGGGCCTCTCCTTGAGCTATAAGACCCATTCAAAACTTTTGGGCCTCTAATAGAGTGTAAGACCCAACCCCCTTTTAACTAAAATCATTTTGGGCCTCTAATAGAGTGTAAGACCCAACCCCCTTTTAACTAAAATCATTTTGGGCCTCACTTATTGTATAAGTCCCTCTGCGTTAAAAGAAAACCTCGGCGCGATTGCCATTTTTAAACGAAAAGACAACTGGGCCTACCCTCGTGTTATAAGCCCCACTCTTCTTCTTTAAAACTTTTTGGGCCTCTAATAGAGTGTAAGACCCATTCCTTTGTATAGAAAAACATTTTGGGGCTCAGTCACTTGTATAAGTCTCTCTGTACAAATTCAAACAGTGCGCTCACTGATAAAACCCTGGGCCTCTCCTTGAGCTGTAAGCCCCAAATCTTTCATTTTCAAAGCACTTTATCCTTTGATTTTGAATATGTTTTCAATCTTTCTTTGTTGAACAACTAACCAAACAGCATGGAAGCTCTACAACCGAGTAAGTGTTTATACGCTTTCATTTACCGCTTTCATATATATATAACTGTATTGTGGGGTTGTTTCGTTGTAAGTCTCCTTTCATAAACTCATATCAACTGTATAATAATAGTATAGATATTTTGAGTTTCCCCGGCAACTACGTCTAGCGCTAGGTAAAGCCCTGTTGATCACTCTGAACTTACAGTCAAAACTAGATCCACATTGGATTACCAGACACAGTCTTCCCTCCTCTTGGGGTTAAACAATATGGAGATGTGAAAGGCAGATTCTTTTTGAACCCTTTCTCAGACTGTCACTCTTAGAAATAAACTGAACTAGATCCCCAATAGGATTACCAGATACAGTCTTCTCTTCGGCTGTCCTCATTAGGAATTGTCAAGAAATTCTATTCCCCAGAGATGAATTATTCTCGGTGAAACTTCTCTTGAATTTCTTCAAACCTCATAACTGTTCACTAAATGAATTATTCTCGGTGAAACTTTTCTTGAACGTTTCTTTGGTTTGGGACCCACGGGCTTCTTAAAAGCATCGGCCTCCTCTTGGGCATCGTACAAGGACCCACAGGCTTCCTAAAAGCAACCCCGCCTCCTCTTGGGCTTAGTACAAGGACCCTACGGCTTCTTAGAAGTAATCACAGCCTCCTCTTAGGCTTCGTATAATGATCTCTTCCTCCGGGAATGATAGCCTCCTCTTGGGCTTCGTACAAAGACCGATCGGCTTCTTAAAAGATTCCAGCCTCCTCTTGGGCTTCGTGCAAATTGTCTCGACAACCTCCTAGAGGTATAGGAACAGAACTTAATCATCTTCATAGAACAGTCCTTTCATAGAGTCTACTACTGTTTCTCAAAGCATGGTACAAAAGATAAACTCTAGACTTGGACAGTCTAATCTCCTTGAGTCTCCAAGACATTCTCAAGCACCCCTTCATTAGATAGGAAGGAAACCCGTAGACTCGGATAGTCTCAATATCCTTCGGATTTCACGTTTCCTTAAAGAACAGGAATAACCCGGATCCTTGAATCAAATCCATGAGTACAGTGTTGCTTATATATGAACTGATTTTCTCTGTAAAAATCAGTATACTGGACCTGTCACTCAACTGAAACAGTAACCATAGCCTCCTCTTGGGCTTTGTACAATGATCCTCCCCAGTGGAGTCAAACAAAGTTTAGCCTCCCTCTCGGGCTTTGTACGAGACACATAAGAGGCTCCCTCGTTGAGTCAATCACCCCTTTCGCCTCCATCTCGGGCTTTATACGAGATACAAAAAAGGTTCTTATTGAGCCAAACAAACCTTCAGCCTCCATCCCGGGCTTCGTACGAGATACAAAAAAACTCCCTTGTTGAGTCAAACAGCCTCCATCTCGGGCTTTATACGAGATACCAAACGACTCCATCGTCGGGTCAAAACCTTTTAGCCTCTCTCTCGGGCTTTGTACGAGACACATATTAGCCTCCTCTTAGGCTTTGTATAAGAAAACTACTGGTTGATCCAATCAACCTTTTAGCATCAAATTTGTGCCTCGTTCACAGTACCCAAACACAGTACACTCCTACCCCTTCATCTAATTGCTGTAAGCGGAAAGCCTCTGGATCATCTACATCCATGCCACTGTCCCTCTTTTAGTATGAGAAATTCTTAAGGAAAGATAGCATTGCTCTACACTGAGTTAAAGTCTTCTCCTTCAGGATAAAACCCCTTCTTAGGAAATTATGGCATTGCTAGGATCCGCGTATCCCGGTTAAAGTAATTCTCCTTTAACCCTTCTTTAGAGATGACAAATTCTCTCTAAAGTCGAGGTCCTTCAGCTTCACGTCTTGGGCTTTGAACAAGACACAAATAGACTTTTCAGCTTCACATCTTGGGCTTTGAACAAGATACAAATCACCTTTCGCTTCACGTCTTGGGCTTTGAACAAGACACCAAAAACCCATTTCCTCCCATAGACTAGGAGGAACTACGAACGCTCTGATTTCCCTGTTTCAGTAAACGGGAATACGTAGGCATAAGATCGAAAGAAAAGATCTTAGCGAGCACACTAAACAAAAAAAAACCAAATCCCATATCTCCATCAATCAAAAGCAGTAATTCAAAAGCATCAGTCCTAACATCCTAACCCTTGTTCCCCGCTAGAAAGTCCTAGAAAGAAAGAAAACTGTATTGGCGAAAATACAAATAACCAGTACAAAGGCCCCCCCACATTGATAGCATCCGTAACCTAACAGACCGCTGTTTAAATTCAGTATACAAAGCAGGGTTAATTGGAGACATCTATTTCCCTTCCTTAGTCAGCTCACAATAGGATAAAAAATGAATCGACCTGTAGTTTAAGCTCAACCGCAGAGAGCGACCAGCGCTTAAGAACCGCGTCCAAAATCGCTCGCTACACTATGCCAGAGTAATTTGCTTGCTTTTGTTGTTGTTTTCAATTTCGTAGCCTTGCCCGAGGCTATCAGATTATTTTGTATGGGCCACCGCTTTTAATTCTTATTAATCAATGAAGTGGATGTTTTTTTAATTTCTTTTGCCTTTATTTACTATTTTTGCTTTTAAGGAAAAATGGAAATCTTTTCAAAACTACAAAAACATTTTCTTCTTGCATTTGATCTTTGTGCATTTTAATAAAATGAATCCCTCCATCATGCAGAATGAATCCCAAACCTGTTGTATTCAATGACCCTACTCTCACTATTGACTTTGATTCACCCATCTATCAAGCTGGGGATGAGGAAGAAGAAGATTATGAGGTCTCGGATGAGTTGGCAAAAGTGTGTGAGTACGAATACACGGCTCTTCAGCCGCATGGGGAAGAAATTGACACCATCAATCTTGGTACTGAAAAGGACAAGAAAGAAGTCAAGATTGGGGCAATGCTAGGGGCAGAGATCAGACAAAGGTTAGTGAAGCTTCTTGAAGAATATGCTGATGTGTTTGCATGGTCTTATCAGGACATGCCTGAGTTGGATACAAATATTGTAGTTCATAAAATACCGCTCAAGCCTGAATGCCCGCCAGTAAAGCAGAAACTTCGAAGAAGTAGTCCCGACATGCTTTCAAGATCAGAGATGAGGTAAAGCGACAATTGGATGCAGGTTTCTTAGCAGTTTCCAAGTACCCTGAATGGGTACCTAACATTGTGCCAGTAATGAAGAAGAATGGTAAGGTTCGAATATGCGTAGATTATAGGGACCTCAACAATGCCAGTCCATAGGACGATTTCCCTCTACCACATATCGACACTCTTATGGATAATACAGCCAGTTTTACAGTTTTCTCCTTTATGGATGGTTTCTCAGGCTACAATCAGATCAGAATGGATCCTGCCGATATGGATAAGACTTCATTCATCACTCCATGGGGAACTTATTGTTACAAAGTCATGCCCTTCGGTTTGAAAAATGCAGGGGCAACCTATCAGAGGGCTATGGTGACCTTATTCCATGACATGATCCATAAAGAAATTGAAGTGTATGTGGATGATATGATTGCTAAATATCAGAGTGAGGAGGAACATTTGGACCATCTTTTGAAACTATTCAAGAGACTCCGGAAATATCAGCTGAAGTTGAATCCTGCTAAATGTACTTTCGGTGTCAGATCATGAAAGCTACTTGGTTTTGTCGTCAGTCAACGAGGAATTGAGGTGGACCCTGATAAGGTACGAGCTATTCAAGAAATACTACTCCGTAGACTGAGTCTCAGGTAAGAGGTTTTCTGGGCAGTTTGAACTATATCTCCAGATTCATCTCCAACATGACTGCCACTTGTGAGCCAATCTTCAAGTTACTCCGCAAAGATCAGACTGTAGAGTGGAATTCTGATTGTCAGCAAGCCTTTAATAAACTTAAGAATTATCTGCAAGAACCACTAATCTTGGTTCCTCATATTCCTGGAAGACCTCTCTTCATGTTCATGACTATGTTAGAAGGATCCATGGGCTGCGTCTTGAGCCAACATGATGAAACTGGTCACAAGGAGTATGCCATCTATTATTTGAACAAAAGGTTCACCGACTGCGAAAGCCGTCATTCATTGCTAGAGAAGACCTGTTGTGCTCTAGCATGAGCTGCCAGACGTTTGAGGCAGTATTTGATATGTCACACTACTTTGTTGATCTCCAAAATGGATCTAATAAAGTATATCTTTGAGAAACCTGCTCAAACAGGAAGACTTGCCCGTTGGCACATGCTCTTGTCAGAATATGATATCCAATATATCACTCAGAAGTCTATCAAGGGAAGCGTCTTATCAGAATACCTTGCCGATCAACCTGTTGAAGATTATGAGCCTCTCAAGTTTCATTTTCCTGATGAAGACATCATGGTGGTAAAAGATTGTGAAGAACCAGACCCTGATGAAGGTCCTGAACCTGGTTCGCGATGGAAAATGATGTTTGATGGTTCTTCCAACTACAAAGGACATGGTGTGGGTGTTGTGTTGATAAGCCCTAATGGTGGTTATACTCCTTTCACAGCAAGGTTAACCTTTGGATGCACAAACAATGTTGCTGAATATGAAGCATGCATCTTAGGTTTGGAAGCTGCAATTGATCTTAGAATCAAAATCCTAGAAGTCATTGGTGATTTTGCTTTAGTCATTTATCAAGTCAAGGGTGAATGGGAAACTAAAGATGGGAAGTTAATCCCATATCGTGCTTACATTGTGGAAATAATTCAATATTTTGATGAGATTACTTTCCGTCATATTCCTCGCTCAGAGAATCACATAGTCGATGCCCTAGCCATGTTAGCTTCAATGTGGAGAGTCAGCTTTTTTAATGAAGCACCGTTCATCAGCATCGAGCGCAAAACTGAACCAGCCTACTGTCAGTCAATTGAAGAGGAGGTAGATGAGAAACCGTGGTTTCACGACATCATGAATTATCTGAAGACTCAAGGGTATCCTACTAATGCTTCCAGTCTTGACAAGAAAACTTTACAAATATTATCATCAAAGTTCTTCCTCAGCAATGATGTACTCTACAAAAGGAATCACGACATGGTTTTGCTAAGATGTGTTGATAAACGAGAAGTAGACCTATTGATTTGTGATATTCATGAAGGAGCCATTGGTACTCACAACAGTGGGCGTGCCATGGTTAAGAAAATCTTGAGAGCCGATTATTATTAGCTGACTATGGAAGCTGACTGTATCCAATACGCCCGAAAATGTCACAAATGCCATATCTACACTGTAAAGGTGCATGTACCTCCAACACTGTTGAATGTTTTGTCGTCACCTTGGCCTTTCTCTATGTGGGGCATTGATATGATTGGGGCTATTGAGCCGAAAGCTTCCAACGGTCACCGATTCATCTTGGTGGCCATTGAATACTTCACTAAATGGGTTGAAGCTGCGTCCTATGCCAATGTGACCAAACAAGTGGTTGCTCGTTTCATCAAGAATAATATCATTTATCATTATGGAATCCCAAACAGAATTATAACTGACAATGGGACGAACCTGAACAATAAGACAATGAAAGAGTTGTGTGACAATTTCAAGATTGAGCATCACAATTCCTCACCTTACTGTCCAAAGATGACTGGAGCTATCGAAGCTGCCAACAAAAACATTAAAAAAATACTGCAGAAAATGGTCAAGACTTATAAGGATTGGCATGAGATGTTACCATTTGCTTTGCATGGATACAGAACTTCGGTTCGAACTTCGACAGGAGCAACTCCCTTTTCTCTAGTATATGGGATGGATGTTGTTCTCCCCATTGAAGTAGAGATACCATCGTTAAGAATTCTGATGGAGACCAAGCTTGATGAAGCAGAGTGGGTTCGAGAAAGATATGATTAGCTGAACCTCATTGATGAGAAATGATTGATAGCCATGTGTCTTGTATCAGAGAAGAATGAAGAGAGCTTTTGATAAGAAGGTCCGTATTCGAGAATTCCGAGAAGGAGAATTGGTAATCAAGAAGATCTTGCCATCTCAAAGGGATGCTCGCGGAAAATGGGCACCCAACTATGAGGGTCCATTTGTGTTGAAAACTGTGTTCTCAGGAGGTTCCTTATTCCTTACAACGATGGACGGTGAACGACTCTCACACCCTGTGAATGCTGACTCAGTACGAAAATATTATGCTTAAAAAGCCTGTTAAGTCGAAAACCAGAAATGGAGACTTAGGCAAAAAAAGGGTATCCCGGTGGGTCATAACCTATGAAGGAGACTCAGGAAAAAGTTAGGGGTCAAATAAAAAAGAAAAAGAGCTCGCTAGGTTGAAAACCCGAAAGGGCGGCCTAGGCAAAAAAAAAGAGCGTATCGGTGGACTAAAAACCTGAAAAAGGTGGTCCAGGAAAAAGTTAGGGACAAAGGTGTTTCACTGTGTCAGACGGGGTTGTCACCTACATCAAGGAATTCATGAAAGAAGTTCAAGTTCATTTGCCCTCATCAGCAGCAAAGTTCATTTTATGGACTCTTAGTCATTGGGGATGGTAGTGGTCATTGAATGCGATGTAACCTTTTCCCAAATTTCCATTATTCCAATTGTAATGTTCCATGGAGCTTCGCCATTGGCAAGTTACCATTCTAATAAAATCAGATTTCAGACCATTCTTTGTTTGAAATTTATCATTGCTCCATTATTTTTCTTGTTATGCAAAACTTCACTTATTCAATAACGGTTTTGATAGCGGAAAGTGTTTTGAAAAAAATCTTTTGAGAAAACACAATGAAAATATAATTTTCTTTGGCATTATGGACGATTTAGTGAAATCACTTGCTCTCCCTTAAAAAGTGTTGATTGTGACGAAAACACTGTTAAACCATTGGGCGTATATTTCCCCAGTGATGCAAGTGTAAACTCGATAATGTTTCCTGGATCGGACACCTCAGTAATGACTGACTAATACGATGCAGAGGACTTCTCCCCAATATCTTCATAGATGTTTGTGGAAGATTTTATTTCCCCAGTGAAAGAAGATTATTCCCTATTCAAACCCTAGAGGGACCGTTCTCTTCAAATTCAGTATGACTCCTGGCAGTGGATGCGTTATCCGCCCATTCACTTTTCCCTAGTCTATCGTCTCTCGTTAGAGTTGTCCCTTGCATATCATCTGAGCATTCGCATCATACCATATCATCCTGCATCTTTGCATCTGATTTTCTTTTTCTTGTGGATCTTTACCTCTCTTTACTTTATTTACTGATATTCGATCTATGTCCAGCTTACGTCCGGTCTTCACCCGCGTGTGCCAGATTTTGCTCATTATCAATATTCCCCAGGAAGTCTAATCTTCATTTGGGCAACCCCGGTACTAAAAACATCAGGTCAACTATGAACCTTGGTCAAATATGAACCAAAATCCCAGGTCAACTATGAACCAAAAATTCAGGTCAGCTATGAACCTAAACCTCAGGTCAGATATGAACCCGAAGTTTGAAACCAGGACAGATATGAACCTAAACCTCAGATCAGATATGAACCCGAAGTTTGAAACCAGGTCATATATGAACCTAAACCTCAGGTCAGATATGAACCTGAAGTTTGAAACCAGGTCAGATATGAACCCGAAGTTTGAAACCAGGTCAGATATGAACCTAAACCTCAGGTCAGATTTGAACCCGAAGTTTGAAACCAGCTCAGATATAAACCTAAAACCTCGGGTCAACTATGAACCTTGGTCAGATGTGAACCTAAAACCTCCGGTCAACTATTAACCAAAACATCAGGTCAACTATGAACCTCGGTCAGATATGAACTTAAAACCTCCGGTCAGCTATGAACCTTAGTCAGTTATGAACAAAAACCTCAGGTCATATATGAACCTTGGTCAAATATGAACCAAAACTTCAGGTCAGATAAGAACCTTGGTCAGATATGAACCTAAAATTCAAGTCCAACTCATATTGGCATCCAAAATCCAGCTCATACTGGTATCCAAAATCCAGCTCATACTGGTATCCAGAGTCCAACTCATATTGGCATCCAAAATCCAGCTCATACTGGTATCCAGAGTCCAACTCATATTGGCATCCAAAATCCAGCTCATACTGGTATCCAAAGTCCAACTCATATTGGCATCCAAAATCCAGCTCATACTGGTATCCAAAGTCCAACTCATATTGGCATTCAAAGTCCAATCAATAATGGCTCATTAATCTTTTCCCCAGCTAAAGTCCTTGTGATTTTCATCATATGGAGCACGCAAAGCTTATGTTTGTCTCTGCCTTTTCTGGCTTTTCTTGAAGATCCCGTTTGAACTCTTCAATATAAGAAATCCCCAGAAAATCTCTGTAGAATATCTATCCTCTTATTTCAAGTTGATCCCCAGTGGAGATCATGTCTTCTTTCTGGTTTCATGCCCAGTAAGAATGTTTTTTATTTCCCCAGTGTCGTCCGGTCACCCATGAACTTGTCGTCCATCTCCCTAGTGGAGAACACCTCTCTGGCTCCTATCTCCATTGAGGACCTGTGGGATTTTTCCCCCTTTATCTTTTTCTATCCCCAATGTTTCCTCAAGGTCTCCCCAGCGAGTATCTCTTGTTGGTCAGTCAGTATCCCCGGTGAGTCTTCCTGGTGGATACTAACCTTCATCCCTCCCCAGTAAAGCTCACATGTGGTTGTTTGTTTTTTTCTCTGGTGTCCTGTTTGCCTGCATCTTTGCACTATCATGGCATCATGTCATCATATTATAAGTTCATGGCATGTCAGCATTTGCATGTCTGTTGCTTGTCCTTAGCATCTGCATTCCATCTAAGGGAAAAATTTTTGGTTTGCTATATTTAAATACGTTTCACCTTGATGCCCCGAGGATTTCCATTCCTCGCGCCGTCTGGTAAAGCTATTCAAATAGGGGCAACTGTTATACCCCAAATTTTACCCCTTAGAAGTCATAACATCTTGCACTTACATTTAGGGATCAATTATCTGTGCATTGTTAATTAACCCATATCTTGCAAGTTTGTTTCTTTTGTTTGAAAACCAGGTTTATACCAGGAAGAGGGCCAAGTCTCCTAAGCTAGGCTCTCACATGATTCAAGGTATCCTAAGACTATTCTTTTGCTCCATACAATCACCACAAGTGTTCACCAGTTTGGGATCTCAAGACTCTGGATCAAATCAAGGCAACAACAGATTATCAGACCAAAGTTGAGGAATTAGGGTTTTGACATGAAGAATCACTGAAGAAGTTTGTCATGATCAGTTAAGGTTTGATTGGTTCATCAACCAATTGAACTTACCTACATTCAAGAGATCTTACTCCACAAGAAATCAAGTGTGTTTGGTTACTATTACAAGTGCCTTGAGCCACAAGATTCACCATGACTCAAGATTAGGGTTTTATCAGCACCAGTCAACCATTGCCTTTGATTTTGATCAAAACATTGTTTCCAAGCTTCGAGACATGGTTCTGTATGATCATAAACATCTTAGGAGGCCGTCTATGGACCTTGAAAGAGATTGAAGAAGCAGGATCCTCAAGGATCATCCAGTGGAATTCCTGAGGAAATCAGGGTTTAGACTGACAAAGTCAAGCCTCTGATTTTAATGTTATTGACCCAAAATGAAGTGTTCAAGTCACATTCTACCTTAAAATGTTCAATCCTTGATTAAGAGCATGGGAGACCACGATTTGAAAGATTTCTTGCAAGAAGGGCAAGGTTTTGTTCTTAAAATTTTCTAAGGAAGAATTCACTTCTTGTGCAAAATTGGGAAAGTCATAACTTTCAAACCACACATCCAAATTGTGTGACTCAAAGCTCAAATTGAAGCTCTCATCATGAACTTCAAAACTATTATAGGACCTTTCTCAAGTTAATGTTTGGTTTTTAAGTTACAAGGCTTGGAAGTTCAAAACACTTAAGGTCTTAGTGAAATTTCACTACGTTTTGCCTTAAAAACCAGCTGATTTCTACTCCATTTTTCACTAAGATCCCTTGTGATTAATAACTTGGGTTGAACATGAAAGTTTTAGAGGACATTTGGGGCTTTCTGAAAAGTACAAGAACTCCTCAAACCATTGAGTGAGATGAGAGTTTCGATTGAAAGAAGTTTGAGGTCCATTTCTTGAATTCTAAGTTACCAACTTTTGCATAATGATGCATTACTCTTTTTAATCACCAAATTACTCACTCTTCTGATGATTAGAGACCAGCTTAACACCATTGGAGCCTATGCCACGATTTTGGCAAGTTGGAGCATTAAAATATGATGGTTTAAGCAAGGTAGGCAAGTAGATGTGCAAGTGGACATCCATGAAAGAGAAACTTTACATAACAGCATGGCAGCTTCTTTTCTTGTTGAAACTTGGACTCTGAACCAATCCAATCAGTCCACATTACAACAGTGCCTAGGGCTAGGGATTTGAAGACCCTTGAATCAGCAAAGGAAGCTCACTTGCGAGGGAAAACTTTCAAAAGAGCAAACTTGGCAACTTTCCATTTATGACCTTGCCTTGAACCCTCAACATTTCCTATAAATAGAGCCTTGTTCTACTCACAAAAACACACCAGAATCACCCCACAAAGAGGCTGATTGCTCACTCTAACCTCTCATCCACTTGTTCTTGCAAATCTGCAAGAACTCCCCAAACACAAGTTTTTCTCGTGCACTTTCTCTAAAACTCCATAGATCTTCTCTAAACCCCATATAGAGAAGCTTTAAACACCTAAACACTAACTGTAACACTTCCATCATCACCTGCCATTTTTGAACTTCAGTTTACGTAAAGGTTCGGGTTCCATATTCCAAGCATCCTCCAAAGTTTCTAAGCATCTGCTTCTCTTCTCCAAAGGTCCACAAAGTTTCAGAAGGGTGTTTCTCTTCTCTGCAAGTGCTATAGAAGAAGCCTTGGAATTTCTCCAAGAGGTAGGAATTCTGAACTTCATACCCTTATGTTCATGCATGATTTTGTTGCTGTTTGAATGCTAAAATGTAGTGTTTGATTTGCTTTGTATTTCTGAATCAAAGGTTGCCATGTTTGGTTGAATCTTTGCATGATATAACTTGTTGAAATCTTATGATGTTGCACTGTTTTGTGTTGATTTTTGAATCGTGCAATAGTTGTTAATGAGTACTAAGAATATATTTAGAATCCGAGGAGTTTTTACTCCAACTTGATTTTTGTTTCACTTGATTTGATGGAGAAATGAGAGAGATCCGTGGGCTGGAAATTTTGGCCATGGTTGCATGTTTAGGGTTCGAGAGAGAGGATAGGGAGAACGAGGAAAAAGAAGTGGTGTGGCCCCCAGTCTGTCCAACGTGGCGCTGAGGTGGCCGTTTGGGTGGGGTTTTAAAATAAAAATGATTTGAAGCATTATATGTTTGTATGAGAGCGTAGCACCGCTGGTCCATGGAGGAGTGTGTATGTATTGGCAAACGAAGGGTCTGGGGTTCGAATCCCCCTCGCCCCAGACCTTTTCATTTTTATTTTTCCAACCTGAACCACTTGTTTTGTTATTTTATTGAATGTTTGTACACTATGTTCACACTACGTGTGCAGCCCAGTTGGTAAGGGTTTTGTGCACTGAGCCCTATGGCGTGGGTTCAAGTCCCATGTGGGACATTTCCATTTCTTTTTATCACTTGTTCTTATTTTTTATGGTTTATACCTTGATTTTAAACCTTCATAACTTGCTCATTTTTCACCCTTTTTGATCCATTCTTTTTGTAAAATGTTCCTTAACATGTCTATTTTCTGATTGTAAAAAGAAATTGGTGAAAATAACTATTTTTGAAACATTTGTTAATGTTGAAAGAGAAAGACTTTTTAGGGTTTTCATAAAGAACATTTTGATTTTCTCTTGATTTCCTTGCCACGTTTCCTTGTTCATATTCATGAAATGAGACCTAATGCATGTTGTGCAAACCTTGTATGATGTTATGACTTTGCATGTTTGTGTTTTACTTTGATTCCTTGTTGTTTGTTGTGTTTTTACATCAAAATATCCTTTGAAATACCATGATATCTCTTTAGATCATTTGACTTGTAACTTGAGTTTGTGTGATCAATTATATGATATGTTTATGTCTTGAAACTTGAATGCCATGTTTTGAACCACCTTTAATGGTTAAATGTCTTAGGTTTGTCACTCTTGAAATGCATGAACCCTAAGATGTTGTCACATCCTTTGGTTTACCCTTACCACTTATGTTTGTTAAAACATTTTCACATGTTATCCCCATGAAGTGTTTTGGTTATCACCCTACTTTTGTTTTCATCTTGTTTATGATGTTTGTTATCTTATAACTTTATTAAGTCTTCACCAAGAGAGGCAAGCTCTTTAGCTTCCACTCCTTAACCCTCATCATTCCTCTCCTTCCAAAGGAAAGACTCTCTATTGACTTTTAAGTCATAGATAGCTCATATACCATCTTGGCCTCCTTAGAGCCATTCCCTATCCACATAAGGATTCACCCTTTGCTTTCTTAAAGCCTCTTCTCCCTTTACCACATTAGGTTCCCCTCTTGTGAGCACTATCCTCATAGTTGCTCACTTTTCTTTTTGGCCTCATTAGAGCCATTTACCTCATGACTTAGGTTTCACCCAGAGTTCCTCAACTCTATGTGAACATTATCATTATAATGTTCCTCCCCCTGTGGCCTCCTTAGAGCCATTTACCTTCAACTTAGAAATAGGATAGAGTTCTTCAACTCTATGTGACTCTCATCATCATGAGTATTCACTTCCCCCTTACAACTTAGACTTAGAGAGTTCTTTAACTCTATATGAATATCATACTCATTCCCTTTGGCACTTTGGCCATAGGCAATGGTTCCTCCTTCACCCTTAGTTAAGTGAACTACGATTGCTATGATTCTTTAGTCAGGATACGTAAGCACAAGATGCGACGTCTTGGCGAGCATACTTAGTATATACCCCTTTGGTCCTTACCTTTAGCATTTTTGAGGTATTTACCTTACCCTTAGCATATTTCCCTTAGCAAGCAACATAGCATAACACATATACAAACAAGAGGCTCTTGTAGACTACTACAGATACTTAGGGTGCTAATACTTTCCCTTAGTATAACCAACCCCCGAACCTAGATTCTCTTATTAGCGTTTTCGTTCTTTACCCTTTCCTTTGGATAAATTAAAGCTCGGTGGTGAATTTCAAAGTTTTATGATGCAACTTAATTAATAGCTTTTTATCCTATTCTCACCGCAACAATGTCCCTCTTCACTTCGCCCAAGGCGACAAAGTTTTGTTTTATAGGGTTGTAGTTTCAAGAATCGATAAAATTATAAATAAATAAACGTCATTCTGTAATTTCTGCAGTTATTGTTGTTTTCACATTTCGCTTTTCAGAAAATGGTAATCCTAAAACAACCAAAAATAACAATAACAAGCATTTTTCTGAAAAAACACTGCACACACTCTTGAATTTCTCTCTATCTCTTCTAAAAAAATAATAAATTATCACGTCATGAAGATTGCTTGTTTTAAACCCCGTTGAAACATACAATCCAATGCCTTCTCCCAACTTTGAATTCCCGGTATTTGAAGCTGAAGAAGAAGAAGATGAAGAAATTCCAGAAGAGATCTCCCGATTACTTAGACAAGAGAAATGGTTTATTGAGCCTCACAAAGAGTCGTTGGAAACGGTCAATT
This sequence comes from Lathyrus tuberosus, assembly GCA_022829125.1. Lineage (NCBI taxonomy): Eukaryota > Viridiplantae > Streptophyta > Magnoliopsida > Fabales > Fabaceae > Lathyrus > Lathyrus tuberosus. Next base: position 10,049,506 of record JALAZF010000103.1, read on the forward strand.
TGGGTTCAGAGGAAGAGAGGAAAGAAGTCAAGATTGGGGCACTGCTCAGTCCAACTGTCAAAGAAAGCTTGATAGAACTTCTCAAAGAGTTTCCCGATGTATTTGCTTGGTCCTACCAGGACATGCCAGGGTTGGATACCAGCATCGTGGAACATCATCTACCGTTGAAGTCAGAATGTCCGCCGGTAAAACAAAGAGTGAGAAGAAATCACCCGGATATGGCTATCAAAATCAAGGAGGAAGTACAGAAACAGATTGATGCAGGTTTCCTTGCCACCTCAGAATATCCTCAATGGTTAGCCAACATAGTGCCAGTTCCAAAAAAGGACGAAAAAGTCAGAATATGCGGAAACTACAGGGATCTGAATAAAGCCAGTCCAAAGGATGACTTTCCCTTATTGCACATAGACATGCTGGTAGACAGTACAACAAAGTTCAAAGTCTTCTCCTTCATGGATGGATTCTCGGGCTATAATCAAATCAAAATGGCGCCGAAAGACATGGAGAAAACTTCATTCATCACCCCATGGGGCACCTTTTGTTACAAGGTAATATCGCTCGGTTTGAAAAACGTCGGGGCAACCTATCAAAGGGCCATGACTACTCTGTTTCATGACATGATGCACAAAGAAATCGAAGTGTATATCGATGATATAATTGCCAAATCTAAAACAGAAGAGGAGCATGTGACCCACCTGTCAATGTTATTCGAGCGTCTGAGAAAATACAAACTCCGCTTAAATCCCAACAAATGCACGTTCAGTGTCCGGTCAGGGAAGATTTTAGGGTTCATCGTCAGCCAGAAAGGGATTGAGGTTGATCCCGACAAGGTCAAGGCCATTCAAGAAATGCCTTCTCCAAAGACTAGAAAACAAGTCTGAGGATTTCTGGGACGTCAGAATTACATTTCCAGATTCATATCCCTCATGACCGCGACGTGCGCGCCAATCTTCAAACTACTCAAAAAAAATCAAAGGTGTGTATGGACAGAAGACTGCCAAACTGCCTTCGACAGTATCAAGGAATACCTATTGAATCCAGCGATTCTATCACCTCCAGTGGAAGGAAGACCATTGATCATCTACCTAACAGTCTTGGAAGACTTAGTGGGCTGTGTACTTGGCCAACAAGACGAAACAAAAAGAAAAGAGTCTGCCATATACTATTTAAGCAAGAAATTTACCGACTGTGAAACTCGGCACACTATGCTTGAGAAAACTTGTTGGGCTCTAGCTTGGGTAGCCAAACGTCTTCGCCAGTACATGATTTGTCACACTACTTGGTTAATCTCCAAAATGGATCCGATCAAGTACGTCTTTGAAAAACCTGCTCTCACGGGAAGGATCGCCCGTTGGCAGATGTTGTTATCAGAATTCGACATCGAGTACCATGCTCAGAAAGACGTCAAAGGGGGTATTTTTGCCGATCATATGGCTCATCAACCGATTGACGATCAGGAATCAGTCGAATTTGACTTCCCAGACGAAGATGTAATGTACTTCAAAATGAAACATTGCGATGAACCTCTACCCAGTGAAGGGCCAGAACCAAGTTCCCAATGGGGACTAATCTTTGACAGAGCTGTCAGCAATTATGGAAACGGAATTGGGGCAATCATCGTAACACCTCTGGGTACCCACATTCCTTTCACTGCTAGACTAACATTCAAGTGCACAAACAACACGGCCGAATACTAAGCTTGTATCATGGGTCTCGAAGAAGCGATCAACTTAAGGATCAAGAACTTGGATGTGTATGGAGACTCAACCTTGGTTATCAATCAGATCAAAGGAGATTGGAACACATACCAATCAGGAAAAATTCCTTACAAAGATTACGCGAGAAGGTTGTTACCATTCTTTAACAGAATCGAGTTTCATCATATCCCTCGTGAAGAAAATCACATGGCTGATGCATTAGCCACTCTCTCCTCCATGATTAGTATAGGTCAATGGAACGACGTACCTAAGATCGACATAATGCGCCTAGAAAGGCCCGCCTACATCTTCATGATTGAAGCAGTCATAGATGACAAACCTTGGTATCGCGATATCAAATGCTTCCTTCAGAAACAAGAGTACCCACCTGGGGCATAAAGAAAAGACAGGAAGACCCTTAGAAGACTGGCAGGCAACTTCTTCCTGAACGGTGATACACTCTATAAGAGAAACTTTGACATGGTCTTGCTCCGATGTGTAGACAGACCAGAAGCAAACATGCTGATGAAAGAAATTCACGAAAGATCCTTTGGCACTCATGCCAATGGACACACAATGGCAAGGAAAATTCTGAGAGCAGGGTACTATTGGTTGACAATGGAATACGATTGCTACAAGTACATGAGGAAGTGTCACAAGTGTCAGATATACTCAGACAAGATCCATGTACCACCAACGCGTCTCAAAGTTCTTTCTTCCCCATGGCCTTTTTCCATATGGGGAATCGACATGATTGGCATGATCGAACCCAAAGCTTCAAACGGACATCGGTTCATCCTGGTAGCCATTGATTATTTCACCAAATGGATCGAAGCAGTGTCATACACCAATGTAACCTGACAAGTTGTGGTCCGCTTTATCAAAAACAGTCTCATCTGCCTTTATGGTGTTCCAAGCCAGATCATTACTGATAATGGATCCAACTTGAACAACAAAATGATGAAAGAGTTATGCGCTGAGTTCAAGATTGAACACCATAACTCATCTCTCTATCGACCTAAAATGAACGGAGCGGTAGAAGCGGCTAAAAAGAACATCAAGAAGATCGTTCAAAAGATGGTTGTAACCTACAAAGACTGGCACGAAATGCTGCCCTTTGCTCTGTACGATTATCGTACATCTATCCGCACTTCAACAGGGCAACCCCTTTCTCTCTAGTTTATGGCATGGAGGTAGTGCTTCCCATTGAAGTAGAGATCCCATCGATCCGAATATTGATGGAAGTTAAGCTAACATAGGCTGAATGGTGTCAAAGTCGACACGATGAACTGAACCTTATCAAAGAAAAGTGAATAACGGCTCTATGCCATGGTTAGTTGAATCAACAAAGAATGAAGAAGGCGTTCAACAAAAAGGTTCGACCTCGCATCTTCAGGAAAGCAGACCTCGTGCTCAAAAAGATACAATCATTCCTCACTGACTCCTGGGGCAAATGGACTCTGAATTATGACGGCCCCAACGTGGTCAAGAAAGCCTTCTCAGGCGGCGCCTTGAGACTCGCAACCATGGATGGAGAGGAGTTTACCTACCCCACGAATGTTGACGTAGTCAAGAAATACTTCGCCTAAAAATAAAATAAAAAAATAAAAACGTCTCGGTGGATTGAAAACTCGAAAGGGTGGTCCAGGAAAAAATTAGAGACATAAGCAAAAATCATCCCGATGGATTGGAAATCTCAAAGTATAATCCAGGAAAAAGTTAGGGATTCATGGCGAGTAACTGCGTCCGACAAGGTTAAATCCCCAGCAGTAACGCCATCCATCGAAAAAAAACTTCAAGTCAAGATCATCTTCGACAGAAGCTCAGAATGTCCAGAATTCAAAGTTGGTAGAAGGATAACGGTCGTTATGTTTCAGTGTAGCCCCTTTTCCCTTAAATTACCATTTTCTAAACTTTGTAAATGCTCTATGGCATCACGCGTTTGGCTGATTTCCATCCCATCAATAAAATTTGAGCCCTAGTGCTTTTGTTTGCAATTCTTATTTGTTTTAGCTTTACATAATGGCATTTTTAACATGATCAACGATTCTTAAAATAAAACAAAAATGAATTTTACTTGTCAAAATTTTTTTGCTTTTAAAATAAAGATGGCAATTCCTTTTGACTTTGAACATCAAAAAGAACATCGATAGCTTCTCCAGAGGTGATTGAACCTCAAAGTGCAGAATCAAAGTACTCCTTCTAAACCAGTGCACCTGAATGAAGGATCAACTGTTTCAGATGCCTTGTTTCATCTGAGATCCCCGACAGAGTACGTATCTCTTAAGACCGATTGAACAATTCTTTCTCCCCACAGGGACCATCTCTCCCAAGCAGGATAGGATTGCTATTTTGAACTAGTGATACTTTTATCCCCCGTCGTGGTCGAGTATCCAGTCATGTTCAACTATTAGTCTTTATGTCGTGTCAGTTTTGTCAGCATAAGCATAAATACATCATGCATTATTGATTCATATTCATATTCATATTGCATCACTATCACTCTGGTCAGTCTTATCCCCAAGTGATAAAAATCCTCTTATCAATCGAGTTGTCAGTTCTTTCCTCGTCAAGAAATGTTTTGTCTGAACAATCTCTCTCCCCCAGTTTATTTCTGGATTGGAGATGGTCCTCAACCACTTTGATAACTTGAACCTCTGAAAGACAAGAAGACATTCGATAAACATCACTCTTCACCATTGAAGATGATATTTTTGCTTTCCCGGATTAAGGAAAATCCCCAGAGAAAGCCTCTCAACTAAAGACTCTCAACAACACATTGGTTTTTCTCCCAAGAACGTCAATGTTAATAAAGTCACCAGCACCTCAAAATTGGATTACATCACATGGCATTTCTCCGAGAAGATCTCGAAGAAAAAGTATGATGTAGTATCCCCAAGCAGAAAACAGCCTCTCAAGAGACTCGTTTTCCCCAGTAGAGTCAACAAATGGCATCTCCAACAGAGAAGTTTTCACTCCCCTACAGCTCAGACGAATGGGTGTCCCCAACAAGTCTGACCTCAAAATTTTTCGATCAAATGGCATCTCCCCAGTATAGTTCGGCGAGAAGTTTGATGAAAACCGCTACAAATATCATCCCTTGTCAAGGAAGAAACTTGACAAGAAGAAACTGAGACCAGTTCCTTGGCTGAAGACCAGGATCGAGGGGAAGTTTATTAGAAACTGAGACAATTTCCTTGGCTGAAGGCCAGGATCGAGGGGAAGTTTATCAGAAACTGAGACCAGTTCCTTGACTGAAGACCAGGATCGAGGGGAAATTTATCAGGAAACTTTGACCAGTTCCTTGGCTGAAGACCAGGATCGAGGGGAATTTTATTTCAAAAGAAACTAAGACCAGTTCCTTGGCTGAAGACCAGGATCGAGGGGAAGTTTATATTAGAAACTAAGACCAGTTCCTTGGCTGAAGACCAGGATCGAGGGGAAGTTTTTACCTTTTCTAAGTATCATTGCTTAGCAAAAGAAGATGGGTGAGCAAACCGCTGGCATTCATAACCATCGTCAAAATTTCGGGTATTCCGATATTTAATCCTCTTGCACCCTGAATGTCCGAATATCTTCGCCATTCACACCTTCGGGTCCAAGAAAATTAAATAGGGGCATCTGTCATACCCCAAATTTTGACCACCAAGATTTCCCATCATTGTGAGGATCATTACCAAAATATGGGTGTACCTTCATGCCTCATCAATCTTCTCAAGGATAATTGAGCATTCACCATCATCAGGAATCAGGGTTTTGAGCCCTCCCAAAACACTTAGACAAAAGATCAATCAAGGAATGACATGATCTTCCACTTGTCTAACCTCTTAAAACATCCAAAAAGGATCAAGAGAAATCCCACATCAAGAATTAAGCACAAAGTTGTGACATTCCAAGTGTTTTGAGCCACGAAACACCCGATGTCGCCGAATTAGGGTTTTGGACGACCGGGACCTCCAGAGTGAAATTTTCACAAGAGGATGAGCCAATACTCCAACATGTGACTCAATATGCTCAAAATAACCCTAAGGATCCATTTGAAAAGATGAATGACCCTCAGAGAATGCATTCCTCAAAAGTCGGGAATTAGGGTTTTACGCGTCGAACCGCTTCGGAGCCAAAAGTCAAAACATGACTTTTTTGGCAAAAATGATCCTTATGATTCATATTTTCATAAAACGTGACTTATAATGTCATTTGAACAAGAATTGATCAAGAAATCATGATAAATTGTAAAAGGGGTAACCTTGAAAAATTGAAATTTTTTCTAAGTTATTAAGTTTGAATAATTTTGGTACCAACTTCCAAGGATCATAACTTGTGATCCAAGCATCTATTTTGGGTGATCCAAATCCTGATTTGTAGGTCTTCCCACATTCTACAAAAGCTTCAACTACCTCAAACTCCAATTCTTCATGGATTTTAAGTTATGGAGTGATCAAAATGACAAAAATGAAGGAAATGACACTTTTCCAACACTTAGTGAAAATCTGCCTAAGTTATCAGCTTTGAACACCAAAGTTCATGAGGTTTTTTCAGTTGGATCCAAATAGTTTCAAGACAAACTATGATCATACATGTATTGTATCATATGAGGGATTTCTAAAAAGCATAAGAGCCTCCCATAACTCAACCTGAGCAAGGAGATATGATCCCCTCAAAATCACCATTTCCAACTGTCTTGTAGCAGGCAGAATTTGACATTTTGCTCGATTTGGCAAAAATGGAAAACTCTAAGCCTTGTAATCCATTTGGACACATCAGAGGATAAAATCTAAGGGGAATGATCTGATCCCCAAGCCTCCTAAGTCCAAGAATCTACACATAGCCATAACAAACCTAAAAAGGCTAAAAAGTGCAAAAGACTCCAATTTTGTTTCCAAGCATACAATGGATGCATCAAGGTGGCATGGACTGAGACATTCCTAACTGAATGAGTCAAGATTCAGCTCTGAATCAACGGACCATAGGTCTGTGCCCTAACCTCAAGTCAATGGTTATAGGAGACTAAAGATTCCCTTGGATCAACATTGGTCAAAGGCATGTACCAGCTGCCATTTACTATTGCTTGCAAAAAAAACTTGCTCTACTATAAATAGAGCTCATTTGTGATTAGTTTGAGTACACCAAAGCACTACAACTTATGCTTTCCTCAAAATCTCTCTCTTTAGGCCAAAATGCCTTCTTTTGCAAGTCATCTCTGAGTTTTTGAGTTAGAGAGCAATTCCACCACAGCTCATGATCCAAACACATCTAATATGTCATATCATAGCTGTTCAAACACTCACTTGTGATCTGAAACACCAAAATCAGAAAGTCAACCTCCAAATCCTCAAAAATTGACTTTTCTGCATTTTCAAGCCATGTCTTGATTCAGTCACTTCCAAAACAAAACCAGGCCTCAAACACACTCCAAATATCATCCTCAAACTATACTAATTGGTTTCCCTCATCTGGAACACCATTTGAGAGAGTTACTATCTTGGTCACTTTTGCCCCTTTTGCAAGAAAAGGCTTATACTTGTTCCTAAGGATTCCAGCTGGTTTTGATCATCCTAAAAACTTATAAGGGATCAATCAAGAGTGTTCAAAGCATTGAATTACTTCTGGCACAAGGAATTTGGCAGATAGCACAAGAAGCTCCAAGAGGTAAGTGCATCATAACTTGAACTCTCTAAATCATGCATTGCTTTAAGGTCCATTGATCATGGGCCTCTCATACATATCATATGTGTTGTGATTGAACCAATTTATCATGCTATTATTGCCTGTACCATGAGATAGCATAGAACATGCAAAATTTGGCCTATTTTGAAATCACTATCGGGTTTTAAAATGGAAACATTTTCTGAAAATTCCAAGGGCACCATTGGATTCCTCATGAAATTCTAGGCAGGATACACCTAAATTTTGTCCCAATCCATGAAGAAATGAGAAAGTTAGAGGATTCATGCAAATTGGAAAACTAGGCCTTGCCTTGGGCAAGGGCCAGGCCATGGCGCCTTGGCCAGGCCTAGAAACTTGGCACCCCTTATGTGTTAATGGGGTGGTTTTTATACACGGATGTATCACCATCCCAGTGGCAGCGCGCATGTGTGTTTGTTATTGAGGTCGCGGGTTCAACACCCACCCAGACCATTTTATCATGGGTTAATACCTATTTTCACCCCTGCCATATGGGCGTGTTTTGAAAAACCCCCTACGAAAAAAAAAGTTGCAAGATTGGCCGTAACATATTTCAAAAGTTACCATTTAGACCTTCATCAGGCCACATCATCAAAAATAATGATGTGGCAGTCATTTTTTTAATTTTTTAATGAAAAGATATTCCACATCATTAAAAGGCTTTATGAAATGACTCTTATACCCCCACTTTTTAATGTTTTTTATTTAGTTTTTCTTTTATTTGATTTTTTTAGATTTTATTTAATTTATAATTTTTTTATTTATTTAATTTTTTCTTTAATTATTTTGTTTAATTATATTTTAATTACACGCATGACATTTTACTATTATTTTATTATTTGAATGTTGAAATGTTTAAAGATAAAAAATCAAAATTTTTTCCTTCACAAAGGATTGAACCCATGATCTCATGGTTGCAAGGTGATACTCTTCCACTAGGCCATTTAGCCTTTCTTGTCCATTTGTTAACTTCAAATGTATATATTACAACATCTCAATTTGATTTTATTATTTATATTTATATTTAGTTTATTTATTTTCAGTTTATTTATTAATATTTATATTTAGTTTATTTATTTTCAGTTTATTTATTTATATTTATATTTAGTTTATTTATTTTCAGTTTATTTATTTTCAGTTTATTTAATTTCAGTTTATTTATTTATTTATTTTCGAAACTCACACAATGCTCATATATTTTGCTAATACTCATAAATTAAGTTTGTTAGTTTGGGTATTTCAGTTTAATATTTATTTATTTAGTTAGTTTATTTATTTATTTAGTTTATTTATTTATTCAGTTTATTTATTTAATATTTATTTTATTTATTTAATATTTATTTTATTTTTTTAATATTTAATTTGTTTATTTATTTATTTATTTATTTAGTTTATTTATTTATTTATTCACTTTATTTATTTAATATTTAGTTTATTTATTTATTTATTTTTATATTTATATTTAGTTTATTTATTTTCAGTTTGTTTATTAAATATTAAATAAATAAATAATATTTAGTTTAAATAAATAAATAAACTAAATAAATAAATAAATAAACTAAATATTAAATAAATAAACTGAATATAAATATAAACTGAAAATAAATAATAAATAAACTGAAAATAAATAAACTAAATATAAATATAGAAATAAACTGAAAATAAATAAACTAAATATAAATATAAAAATAAATAAATAAATAAATAAACTAAATATTAAATAAATAAACTGAATATAAATATAAACTGAAAATAAATAATAAATAAACTGAAAATAAATTTAGTAATAAATAAACTGAATAAAAATATAAATAATAAATAATATATTAACTGAAAATAAATATTAACGTATATTTTTAAATAAAATAAATAAAACTGCAATTAAATAAAATAAATAAATAAAATAAAATATTAAACTGAAATTAAAAAAATAAATAAATAAAATAATAAATTGATCGTAAAGTAAAATAATAATAAGTTATAGTATTTATTTAAAGTCATTTATGTATTTAATATGTTAATTTAAGTGTTAATTTAATTGTTAATTGAGATGTTGTAATATATACATTTGAAGTTAATAAATGGACAAGAAAGACTAAATGGCCTAGTGGAAGAGTATCTCCTTGCAACCATGAGAACATGGGTTCAATCCTTGGTGACGGCAAAAATTTTGATTTTTGATCTTTAAACATTTCAACATTCAAATAATAAAATAATAGTAAAATGCCACGCGTGTACTTAAAATATAATTAAACAAAATAATTAAAGAAAAAATTAAATAAATAAAAAAATTATAAATTAAATAAAATCTAAAAAAATTAAATAAAAGAAAAAATAAATAAAAAAAATTAAAAAGTGGGGGTATAAGAGTCATTTCACAAAGCATTTTAATGATGTGGAATTTCTTTTCATTAAAAGTTTAAAAAATGATTGCCACATCATTATTTTTGATGATGTGCCTTGATGATGTGTTAAGGTCAATCTTGCAACTTTTTTTTTCGTATGGGGGTTTTTCAAAACACGCCCATATGGCAGAGGTGAAAATAGGTATTAACCCTTTTATCATTTTGCCGTATTTTGCTATTTTTCATTTTTTTTATGGTTTTTGTTTAATTAATTCCAAAATTAATTTCTCACTCAATTTTAATTATTTTTTATTGGTTCTTTTTTGAAAATTCCCAAAAATGTTAAAATATTTTATTCCATAAAAGTTTCACAAAAATATTATTTATTTCATATATTTTGTATTTTTGTAAAGAATATGTTTTATTTGTTTTTAAAACATTTCAAAACATTTCTTTCTCTTGATTTTGCAAATTAAAATGATTTTCAATTCATTCTATGAATGAAACATAATTTTTCAAACATTTATCCAAGATTATAACTTGTTTTTTCACACATGTTTGATAATTTTGATAATTTTAATTGAATTTTTATTCAATTAAAATACATTTAAAAATCAAATTAGGATTTTGATTATTCTCACCCTTACAAATCTTTTTCAAAACACTCATGGGCCTCTAATAGAGTGTAAGACCCAAACCCCTTTGTAGATAAAAATTTTTGGGCCTCAGTTGTGGTATAAGTCCCAATGCATTTTCAAAAATCTCGGCGCGATCGCCATTTCAAAACAAAATCATTTGGGCCTACCAGTGTGTTGTAAGTCCCATTTTTATTTCTTTTAAAAATCATTTTGGGCCTCTAATAGACTGTAAGACCCAATCCTTGTTGTACATAAACCTTTTTGGGCCTCAGTCATTGTATAAGTCCCACTGTGTTTTCCAAAATCTCGACACGATCGCCAATTTTAAAACAATTTTCAACTGGGCCTACCCTTGGGTTGTAAGTCCTATTTCTTTTCTTTTTCAAACACTTTTGGGCCTCTAATAGAGTGTAAGACCCAACCCTCTTTTGTACATAAATAATTTTGGGCCTCGGTCATTGTATAAGTCCCAGTACAATTTTCAAAACAACGGTGCGATTACTGTTATTTCTGGGCCTCTCTATGAGTTGTAAGCCCCATCTCTTGTATAAAAATAAACTTTTGGGCCTCTAATAGAGTGTAAGACCCAACCTCTTTGTAAATACAATAATTTGGGCCTCAGTCATTGTATAAGTCCCGATACAATTTTCAGATCAACGGTAAGATTACTGTTTTTTCATATGGGCCTCTCCTTGAGTATAAGCCTCAATCTTCTTTTCAAAAACAACTTTCCCTTTTGATTTAGGTTCAATCTCATAGTTGTTATCAAAACTTTCTTTAATTTCTTGAACAACTAACAATGCAGCTGTTACAATGGAAGCTTTCTCACCTGTAAGTTTTATCAGCTTTCTTTTACATACTTGCATATATATATATATATATATATGTTTATGCTGGAAGCTTGCTCACCTGTAAGTCCTCCTACCCTCTTTTACATACAGTATATATTTCATCTGTATATGTATGCATGTATATTATCTGCTTATAGTTTTCCCCGACAATTAGGTATAGGATTAGATAAAGCCAGTGGTCACTCTTTTAACACAGTCAAAACTAGTTCCCCATAGGAATTCCAGATACAGTCTTGCCTTCTCTTGGGCTTATACAATATGGAACAAAGAGAAAGGCATTATTCTCGGTGAAACTTTTCTCAGACTGTCACTATTAGAAATTGTCAAAGAAATTCATTTCCCCCAGAGAGGATTAATTCCCGGTGAAACCTCTCTTGAATTTCTTCAAACCCTAGAACTGTTCACTAAAGAAAAGATTATTCCCGGTGAAACTTTTCTTGAACTTTTCTTAAGTTTGGACCCACAGGTTTCCTAAAAGCATCCCCGCCTCCTCTTGGGCTTTGTACAAGGACCGTCCTGCTTCTTAGAAGTTCTTATGCCTTCTCTTGGGCTCAATACAAGGACCAAAGACCTCTTAAAAGATATAGGACATAACTTAGTCATCCTTTGTTCGAGCAGTATTTCTAAAGAGTCAAAACCTCAAACCAATTTAGGGTTGATTCTCATCCCTTAAAACACCAGCCTCCTCTTAGGCATCATACAAAGATAAACCTTCCATACCAGTAGACTTGGACAGTCTAATCTCCTCTTGGATCTCAAAGACATTCTCAAGTTCCCTACAAACCCAGGAGAAACCATGGTCATTTAATCAATCTTCAGTTAGAGTTAAAACCTCCGTAGGTTCAAAAACTCAAAGCTATGGTCAAATCACTACCAATAAACCTTTATCAGAACCTCAAGGTATCTGATACCTCAACTCTTCTGTAAATCCTCAGCAAGAGTTGATTCCCCATTTTGGACCTGACTTTGGATCTCAATAATCCTCAGCAGAAGCCAGCCTCCTCTTAGGCTTTGTATAATGATTTTCCTCAGCAGAGTTAATCTCAAAAGCACTCTCTTGTTGAGTCAATCACCTTTTAAAGCACTCTCTTGTTGAGTCAATCACCTTCAAAAGCACTCTCTTGTTGAGTCAGTCACTTTTCAGCCTCAATCTTGGGCTTTGTACAAGACACCTAAAAGCACTCTCTTGTTGAGTTAACCATCTTTTCAGCCTCAATCTTGGGCTTTGTATAAGACACCATACAAACACTCTCTTGTTGAGTCATTCTGTTTTTTAGCCTCAATCTTGGGCTTTGTACAAGACATATATAAACTTTCTCCAGAAAAGTCAAAATCTTCATAACCTTCTCTTAAGCTCTGGATAAATATCTTCCCAGCGGAGTCAATTCCTCCCAGCCTTCTTTTTAGGGTTTGGGAGTTAACCTCCCTAAGCAGAGTTAATTCTCTTTTTCAGCCTCCTCTTAGGCTTTGTATAATGATTTTCCTCAGTAGAGTTAGCCTCAATCTTGGGCTTTGTACAAAACAAATCATACTCTCCAGCTGAGTCAATCCCATTTTAGCCACAATCTTGGGCTTTGTACAAGATAGATAAAACCTCTCACTAGTAGAGTCAGACTCTTTTTTTGGCCTCAATCTTCGGCTTTGTACAAGACACCATATAAAATCTCCCTAAACACTCTCTTGTTGAGTCAATCTCATTTTAGCCTCAATCTTGGGCTTTGTACAAGACAGACAAAATATTTCCCCGAAAAAGTCAACTTTTAGCCTCCTCTTAGGCTTTGTATAATGATATCCCCCAAAAGAGTCAGTCTCTCTGTTAGCCTCAATCTTGGGCTTTGTATAAGACCGATAAACACTCTCTTGTTGAGTCAGTCTTTTCTAGCCTCCTCTTAGGCTTTGTATAAGGACTTCCCCAGTGGAGTCAATCAATCTCTTAGCTTCAACCTTGGGCTTTGATCAAGGCACATACAAAAACCACCATCCCCTCAGAGGAAATAAAAAAACTCTCTACAGGAAGACATTTCTCTGTATATCACACATCAAAACAGACATTTAAAACAAACCCTAAATCCTAGATAACTGCTATAAGTGGCATACTTGTTGATTCAAATATCCAAATTGTCGTCTATCTCTTATCCTGGTAAAACTCCTCTTTCATCTAATTGCTGTAAGTGGCAAACCTCTGGATTATTTACATCCACGCCACTGCCCCTCTCTTAGCATGAAAGACTCCTAAGTAAAAATGGCTTTGCTCTACACTGAGTTAACGTTTTATCCTTCAGGACAAATCCCTTCTAAAGGAAATTATGGCATTGCTGGATTCTCATATCCCAGTTAAAGTAATCATCCTTTATAAACAGTTACCCAACAACTGTGATAAACAGACAGATGTCTCCCTTTAGAGATGACAAATTCTCTCTCAGTCAAACCTTTTAGCTTCAATCTTGGGCTTTGAACAAGGCATAAATAACCTTTAGCTTCAATCTTGGGCTTTGAACAAGACACCAAACATCATCTTTCCTCCCATAGAATAGGAGGAACTACGATTGCTCTGATTTCCCTGTTTTCTTTAAACGGGAATACGTAGGCATAAGATTGTGAAATCTTAGCGAGCACACCAATAAAAAACTTTAAGTCCAGTACCTTCGCACACCAATAAAAAACTCTAGGTCCAATACCTTCACACATTCATCAAAAACATCGGCAAACCCGACATCAACAAAAGCTCTCTCTCTCAAACGCTCCCAAAGGAAAAACTTTCCCAACCCATAACAGAGAAACACCAGTAAGTAGAAAGCCATAAGGAAAATTGCTAACAACCTATGGATAACCACATATAGGATGGGTAATTGACAACTCCTCATTGTATAACCTGACCCCGGACTCCCTAAATCTCTTAGCGTTTGTTTAGTTAAACATTCGTGTGGAAGGTTAGTTTTAGATAGCTTCCCTTTCCTTTCCAGCTTCACAGGATAAATAAGAAATCAGAAAGTAGCACCTCATCCCTACCGTTGCGGTGAAGATAAACCCAACAACGATAAGGATGTCGCATCACCGACAAAAATCGCACACTACAGACTGAGGCCCAAATTATTGTATTTACAAAGAGGTTGAGTCTTACACTCTATTAGAGGCCCAAAGTTTATTTCTGTACAACAATGATGGGGCTTACAACTAAAGGAAAGGCCCAGATGAAAATGTTTTGAAAACGATGATCGCGCCGAAATTTTTGAAATCGCAGTGGGACTTATACAATGACTGAGGCCCAAAATGGTTTTCATGTACATGGAATGGGTCTTACACTCTATTAGAGGCCCAAAGTGTATTTTAAAAAGAAAGATGGGACTAAAAACACAAGGGGAGGTCCATATGGTTTTTGTTTAAAAGGCAACGATCGCACCGAGATTTTTTAAATCGTGTCGGGACTTATACAATGACTGAGGCCCAAAATTATTTCCTGTACAAAGGGGTTGGTTCTTACACTCTATTAGAGGCCCAAGAGTGTTTTGAAAAGATTTGTGAGAGTGAAAATAATCAAAACCCTAATTTGATTTTTAAATGGATTTTAATTGAATAAGAATTGAATTAAAATGGTCAAAAAAATCAAACATGTGTGAAAAACAAGTTGTGATCTTGGATTAATGTTTGAAAAATCGTATTTCATTCATAGAATGATTTGAAAATCATTTGAGTTTGCAAAATCAAGAGAAAGAAATATTTTTAAATGTTTAAAAACAAATAAAAACATAATTCTTTACAAAAATACCAAATATATGAAATAAATAATATTTTTGTGAAATTTTTGTAGAATAAAATATTTTAACATTTTTGAGAATTTTCAAAAAAAGAACCAATAAAAAATAATTAAAATTCAGAGAGAAATTAATTTTGGAATTAATTAATAAAAACCATGAAAATGTGAAAAAATAGCAAAAATATAGAAAATGACAAAATGGTCTGGGTGGGTGTCGAACCCACAACCTTCCAAACAAACACACATGCGCGCTACCACTGGGGTGGTGATACATACATGTATCAAAACCATCCCATGAACATATATGGGATGCCTTGTTTTAGGCCTGGCCAAGGCACCATGGCCTGTCCCTTGCCCAAGGAAAGGCCTGATTTTAGGCCTCTTGCGTGAAGGCTCTAACTTCCTCGTTTCTCCACGGATTCGGACAAAATTTAGGTGTATCCTGCCTAGAATTTCATGAGGAATCCAATGGTGCCCTTGGAATTTTCAGAAAGTGCTTCCATTTTAAAATCCAATAGTGATTCCAAAATAGGCTTAGATTTGCATGTTCTATGCTATCACATCATACAGGCAACAATAGCATGGTAAATTGCTTCAAACACAACATATATGACATGTATGAGATGTCCATGATCAATGGACATCAAAGCAATGCATGATTTAAAGAGTTCAAGTTGTGATGCACTTACCTCTTGAAGCTTCTTGTGCTATCTGTCAAGTTCCTTGTTCCAGAAGTAATTCAATGCTTTGAACACTCTTAATTGATCCCTTAGAAGCTTTTAGGATGATCAAAACAACTGGAATACTCAGGAACAAGAATTGGCTCTTTCTTGCAAAAGGGGCAAAAGTGACCAAGATAGTAACTCTCTCAAATGGTGTTTTAGATGAGGGAAACCAATTGGGACAGTTTGAGGATGATATTTGGAGTGTGTTTGAGGCCTGGTTTGGTTTTGGAAGTGACTGAATCAAGACATGGCTTGAAAAATGCAGAAAAGTCAAATTTTGAGGTTTTGGAGGTTGACTTTCTGATTTTGGTGTTTCCGATCAAAGGTGAGTGTTTGAACAGTTTAGATATGATATATTGGATGTGTTTGGATCATGAGCTGTGGTGGAATTGCTCTCTAACTCAAAAACTCAGAGATGACTTGCAAAAGAAGGAATTTTGGCCTAAAGAGAGAGATTTTGAGGAAAGCATCAGTTGTAGTGCTTTGGTGTACTCAAACTGATCATAAATGAGCTCTATTTATTGTAGAGTAAGTTTATTTTGCAAGCAATAGTGAATGGCAGCTGGTACAGGCCTTTGGCCAATGTTGATCCAAGGGAATCTTTAGTCTCCTATAGCCATTGACTTGAGGTTAGGGCACATGTCTATGGTCCTTTGATTCAGAGCTGAATCTTGACTCATTTGTAGCGCGAGTTTTATGTGTGGTTGCAAAGCACTATGGCTTTGGGGTACTACAGCTCGATTCATTTTTTATCCTATTAAACCTTATGAAGGAAGGGAAATAGATGTCTCCAATTAACCCTGCTTGCATACTGAGTTTAAACAGATGACTGTTGGTTTACAGATGCTACAAAGATTATGGGTCTCTCTTAGGTTATTTTGTTAAAATAGTGCCTGGGCGATTGGTGGGAGGTTTAAGACTGATTCTTTTCGATTGATTGATGGAGATACTGGATTTTGGGTTTTTTGATTAGTGTGCTCGCTAAGATTTTTCAATCTTATGCCTACGTATTCCCGTTTGACGAAACAGGGAAATCAGAGCGATCGTAGTTCCTCCTATTCTATGGGAGGAAAAAGGTTGTTTTGGTGTCTTGTTCAAAGCCAAAGACGTGAAGCTAAAAGTGATTTGTATCTTGTTCAAAGCCCAAGATAAGAAGCTAAAGGGTCTATTTGTATCTTGTTCGAAGCCCAAGATAAGAAGCTAAAGGGTCTTGGCTTTAGAGAGAATTTGTCATCCCTAAAGAGGATCTGTTTGTCACAACTGTTGGGGGACTGATTATAAAGGAGAATTACTTTAACTGGATATGTGAATCCAACAATGCCATAATTTCCTTTATAGGGGATTTTCAACCTGAAGGATAAGACTTTAACTCAGTGTAGAGCAATGCTATCTTTCCTTAGGAATTTCTCATGCTAAAAGAGGGACAGTGGAGTGGATGTAAATAATCCAGAGGCTTGTCGCTTACAGCAATTAGATGGGGAAAAGGAGTTGTTGATGTTTGTATGTTATGAACAAGGCACAACTTTGATGCTAAAAGGTTGATTGACTCAACTGGGGGGTTTCCTTATACAAAGCCTAAGAGGAGGCTATTGACCCGACAAGAGGGTGTTTTTTTTATCTGTCTCGTACGAAGCCCGAAATAGAGGCTGAAAAGGGTTGACTCAACAAGAGAATCTTTTATACTCAACAAGAGAGTGTTTTGTTATCTCGTACGAAGCCCGAGATGGAGGCTAAAAGGGAAGTGACCCAACAATAGGGTCTTTTATACTCAACAAGAGAGTGATTTTCTATCTCGTACGAAGCCCGAGATGGAGGCTAAAAGTGTTTGACTCAACAAGAGAGTCTTTTATACTCAACAAGAGAGTGATTTGTATCTCGTACGAAGCCTGAGATGAAGGCTGAAAGGGATTTGACTCAATAAGAGAGTCTGAAAGGGTTAGCTCCGTTGGGGAGAATTATTTGTACAAAGCCCAAGAGGAGGCTGACTTCACTGAGGAAGGATCATTATACAAAGCCTAAGGGGAGGCTATTCCACTGGCGACTGTTTTAGTTTAGTGACAGGTCTAGTACATTGGATAAAGAGAAAATTAGTTCTTATATGGGTAATGTTGCGCTTAGGGATTGCTCAGAGGATCAGGGTTATTTCCTCTTCTTTAAGGAAATGGGAAATCCAAAGGGTATTGAGACTGTCCAAGTCTACAGGTGTTTTGAGAAATCGATTCTCGGGTAGTGAATGATCTTCATATGATGCCCAAGAGAAGGCTGGTATGTTAAGGGATGAAGGTCAACCCATTAACTGGTCTGACACTTGACTCAGAAAGACAGCTCTAGCAAATTGATGACTAGGTTCTGTTCCTATACCTATAGAGGTCTCTGGGTCCTTGTACAAAGCCCAAGAGAAGGCATGAGAGATTTTAAGAAGCCGAAGGGTCCTTGTACAATGCCCAAGAGGAGGCGGGGATGCTTTTAAGAAGCCTGTGGGTCCCCAAACCCCGAGAAGTTCAAGACATTCCATTCACCGAGAATAGATCAAGCCAGGAAAGTCTGAGAATTTGGAAGAAACTCAAGAGATACCATTCACGGAGAAAAGATCATCTCTGGGGAGTTAGAATTTCTTTGACAATGTCTAAGGGTGACAGTCTGAGAAAGGGTTCACTGAGAATGCTGCCTTTCACGTCTCCATATTTTTTAACCCCAAGAGGAGGGAAGACTGTGTCTGGTAATCCTATGGGGATCTAGTTTTGTTTGTATTTAAGAGTGACCAACAGGGCTTTACCCAGTGCTAGACGTAGTTGCCGGGGAGAACCTTAAATAACTATACTAGTATTACACAGTTGATATTTTGACGAGCATATAAAAGTTTGTGAAAGAATACTTACAGTGAGCAGCCCCACAATACAGTTATATGTATATGAAAGCGGATAAAGAAAACGGGTAAACACTTACTCGGTTGTAGAGCTTCCATGCTGTTTTGTTAGTAGTTCAACAAAGAAAACTTTGATAACAATATTATATTTAAAATCAAAGGAGAAAGTGCTTTGAAAAGATTGTTGGGGCTTACAGCTCAAGGAGAGGCCCAAGTTTTATAAGTGATGGCACTCTTGTTTGAGTTTATACAGAGGGACTTATACAAGTGACTGGGGCCTAAAAAGGTTTTCTGTACAAAGGAATGGGTCTTACACTCTCTCAAGAGGCCCAAAAGTGTTTAAAGAAAAAGAATGGGGCTTATAACACGAAGGTAGGCCCAAGGTTTGATTTTTGAACTAGCGATCACACTGAGATTTTCTTTTAATGCAGAGGGACTTATACAATATCTGAGGCCAAAAATGGTTTTGGTTAAAAGGGGGTTGGGTCTTACACTCTATTAGAGGCCCAACAAGTTTTATTTTTTGTACAAGTGGTGGGGCTTACAGCTCAAGGAGAGGCCCAAGGTTTTATTTTGAACTGGCGATGCTCGCGTCGAGCTTTTGAAATACAACGAGACTTATACAACATTTGAGGCCCAAAAAGGTTTGTATTTACAAAGGATTGGGTCTTACACTCTATTAGAGGCCCAAAGAGTTTGAAAAAGTTTGATGAGGGTTGAATTAATCAAAAACCCTAATTTGTTTTAAAAATGTATTTTAATTGAATAAAAAATTCAATTAAAATGACCAAAATTGTTTAACATGTGGAAAACAAATTGTGATCTTGGATTAATGTTTCAAAAATCATGTTTTGATCCACAAAATGATTGGACATCACTAAAATTTGAAAAATCAAGAGGGAGAAAATATTTTAAATGTCAAAAACAATTAAAATATTAACTCTTTACAAAAATATCAAGTACATGAAATAAATAATATTTCAGGGATTTTTTGGGAAAATAAAATATTTTAACATTTTTGTGAATTATTAAAAAAAGAATCAACTCAAAATCATTAAAACTCAGGGAGAAATTAATTTTTGAATCAATTAAATAAAATCACAAAATTCAAATATTTGAATTTTCAAAAAGGGCGCCAAGAACAAGGGCAAGAAAACGCGCCACCCTTTGTTTCTGCAGATTTGCATTTTCTATCCAATCTCACTGAATACTTGATTATATCATGCAATCTACATATCAATCTACTCGTTTCAACCTCACGATCATGTCTATGGTCTTTAATTTCATTTATTTTAAGCATGGAATAAGAAATCAAAGAGGAACCTCAAGAACCCTAAAATTTGCATGAAGGTTCATAAATTCCACACACGATTCAAACAAAGCAATTGATTGAGGGAAAACACTCTATGCATGATTATGAACATATGACCAAATTATTGTGCAGCAAAAAATGCATGGATCATAGAGTTAGAAGAGTTCATGCTTACCACTTGCAGATGATGATCGTGTTTTGTGTTAGAGGTGTTACAGTTTGGTTCCAAGGATATGGATAGCTTCCCTAGGTGCTATGGAGTGTGTCTGGATGCTTGGAGTGGATTGAATTGAGCTGGAACTTGATTTGGCACCTCAACTGCAAATCTGTCAAAGGCTTGAGCAATTGGCTAGTGATTTTGTGAATCTGGTGTTCCAGATGTTGTGTGAGTGTTTGGATCACTTCTATATGATGTTTATGAGGTGTGTGTGTGATTGGTTTGATTGGAATTGCTCTCAAACTCAAAACCCCATAGTGACTTGCCTTGGAAGGCAAATTTGGAAGTGAGGAGGAGATTTTGAGGAAAGCATCTGTTTGATGGCTTTGGAGTACTCAAACTGATCATAAATGAGATCTATTTATAGTAGAACAAGTTTGTTTTGCAAGGAATAGTGAATGACAACTGCTGCATAGGTTTGGCCAATGTTGAGCAATGAGAATCCGAGTCTCCTCTAGTCATTGACTAGAGGTTAGGGCACAAGCTGCTGGTTCCCTTGGTCTTGGATAAGTCTTGACTGAATTCAGTTGGAAATGGCTCAGTCCATGCCACCTTGGTGCATCCATTAAATGCTCCAATCCAAAATTGGAGTTTTGTCCCTCTTTTAGGCATTTCTAGGTTTGGCATGCTATTTTTGGTTCCAAAGACTTGGGAGGCTTGGGATCAGAGTTGGTTCCTCCTTGGTCCCCCCTTGAGGTGTTCAGATGGATAAGTGTGTTTGTCATTTGCACAAATTTGGCAAATCGAGCAAAATGCACAAATCTGCCTTGCTTTGACAGTTTTCAGCAAGGCATATTGCCATTGTCATATCTCATGGCTCAAGTGGAATTTGATGGAGTTCTTGGTCATTTTGGAAAGCCCTCATATGATACAACAACTGTTTGATCATAGTTGGTTTTGATACCTTTTGGATCCAAGTGAAAAATTCCCCTACATTTGGAAAAAAGTGAAGGCAAATTCTGACTTAGTGAAAATTTCACTAAGTGTTGGAAAAACGTGACATTTTCACTTTTTGTGATTTTGATCATTCCATAACTTAAAATCCATGAAGAATTGGAATGAGTTCTGTTTGAAGCTTTTGTAGAGGGCAATAAGAGCTACAAATCCAGCTTTGAATGGGGAAAAATGGCCTTGTGGTTTAGGAGTTATGATCCTCCAAAGTTGGTACCCTAGCCACTTTGTTCCATAACTTAGAAAATTTCTAAGTTTTTTATGGTTACCCCTTTTTCAAGTTATCCAACCTTTCTTGATTTTTCTTGATGAATGGTGATTCCAATCACACGTTAACATCATTTTAGGGTCAAAGAACCATAATTGTGAAAAATCTCAAAAAGTCAAAGTTGACTTTTGAACACAGTTGACTTTTTGTCAGATGAATCCCAAACTATGAGATCCTCTATGAAATCAAGTCCTTGACCTAAATCAAACTTAATGGATTGATTTCATAGGTGTTATAGGGTGTATTGAATCATGTCCCAAGGTTTGGGAGCATGTCCTAGTCAAAAGTCAAAGGCACAGTTGACTTTTCCCGCGAAACCCTAATTGTGGTACTGATGAACTTGAAACTTGGGAATCAAGCTTCTTGGATCAATCCATTGTTGCAAATGGACCAATGTAGGGTGTTAGAGACTGTAGCGAGCGATTTTGGACGCGGTTCTTAAGCGCTGTTGCTCTCTGGGTTAGTTTACTACAGGTCGATTCATTTTTTATCCTATTAAAGCTGATGAAGGAAGGGAAATAGATGTCTCCAATTAAACCTGCTTGCATACTGAGTTTAAATAGCGGTATGTTAGGTTATGGATGCGATCAATGTGGTGGGGCCTTTCTTGTGCTATTTTGACAGAATGACTGGTTTCTGGCGGGGAACAAGGATTAGGATGTTAGGACTGATGCTTTTTTATGAGAGTATGGGATTTTGGGTTTTTGTTTAGTGTGCTCGCTAAGATCTTTTCTTTCAATCTTATGCCTACGTATTCCCGTTTACCGAAACAGGGAAATCAGAGCGTTCGTAGTTCCTCCTATTCTATGGGAGGAAATGGTATTTGGTGTCTTGTTCAAAGCCCAAGACGTGAAGCGAAAGGTAGTTTGTATCTTGTTCAAAGCCCAAGATGTGAAGCTAAAAGTGATTTGTATCTTGTTCAAAGCCCAAGATATGAAGCTAAAAGGGTGTTGACTTTAGAGAGAATTTGTCATCTCTAAAGAGGGGGTTGTATGTCATAACTGTTTATAAAGGAGAATTACTTTAACCGAGATTTGTGAATCCGACAATGCCATAATTTCCTTTATAGGGGATTTTAACTTGAAGGAGAAGACTTTAACTCAGTGTAGAGCAATGCTATCTTTCCTTAGGAATTTCTCATGCTAAAAGAGGGACAGTGGCATGGATGTAAATGATCCAGAGGCTTGCCGCTTACAGCAATTAGAAGAAGGGGAAGGAGTTGTTGATGTTTTTGTACTGTGAACGAGGCACAACTTTGATGCTAAAAGGTTGGTTGGATCAACCAGTGGTTTTCTTATAAAAAGCCTAAGAGGAAGCTATTATGTGTCTCGCACAAAGCCCGAGAGAGAGGCTAAAAGGTTTTTGACTTGACGATAGATTCTTTTGGTATCTCGTATAAAGCCCGAGATGAAGGCTATTTGACTCAACAAGAGAGTTTTTGTATCTCGTACAAAGCCCGAGATGGAGGCTAAAATTTATTTGGCTCAATAAGAACCTTTTTGTATCTCGTATAAAGCCCGAGATGGAGGCAAAAGGGGTGATTGACTCAATGAGGGAGTCTCTTATGTGTCTCGTACAAAGCCCGAGAGAGAGGCTAAACATTGTTTGACTCTGCTGGGGAGAATCATTGTACAAAGCCCAAGAGGAGGCTAACTTCGCTGGAGAAGGATCATTATACAAAGCCTAATAGGAGGCTATGGTTACTGTTTTAGTTGAGTGACAGGTCCAGTATGCTGATTTTGAAAGAGAAAACCAGTTCTTATATGAGAAAAACTGTACTCAAGGATTTGATTCGAGGATCTGGGTTATTCCTATTCTTTAAGGAAGTGGGAAATCCAAAGGGCATTGAGACTGTCCGAGTCTACGGGTTTTCTTCCTATTTTACAAAGGGGTCACTTGAGAATGTCTTTGAGACTCAAGGATATTAGACTGTCTGTGTCTAGAGTTTTATCTTTTGTACTATGCTTTGAGAAACAGTAGTAGACTCTTGGAAAGGACTGTTCTATGAAGATGACTAAGTTCTGTTCCTATACCTCTAGGAGGTCGTCGGGACAATTTGTACGAAGCCCAAGAGGAGGCTGGAAACTTTTAAGAAGCCGAGAGGTCCTTGTACGAAGCCCAAGAGGAGGCTATCATTCCCGGAGGAAGAATCATTATACGAAGCCTAAGAGGAGGCTGTGAATACTTCTAAGAAGCCGACGGGTCCTTGTACAACGCCCAAGAGGAGGCGGGGTTGCTTTTAGGAAGCCTATGGGTCCTTGTACGATGCCCAAGAGGAGGCCGATGCTTTTAAGAAGCCGATGGGTTCCCAAACCCCGAGAAATTCAAGACAGGCTATTCACGAGGAATAGATCAAGCCAGGAAAGTTCGAGAATTTAGAAGAAACTCAAAGATGCCATTCACGAAGAATACATTCATCTCTGGGAGTAGAGTTTCTTGACAATTCCTAATGAGGACAGCCGAAGAGAAGACTGTATCTGGTGATCCTATTGGGGATCTAGTTGTCTATTTCTACGAATAAACGAAACGGCTTTTCCTAGTTCTAGACGTAGTTGTCGGGGAAACACTAAATATCTATACTATTATTACACAGTTGATATGAGTTTATGAAAGAAGACTTACAGCGAAACAACCCCACAATACAGTTATATGTATATGAAAGCGGTAAATGAAAGCATATAAACACTTACTTGGTTGTAGAGCTTCCATGCTGTTTGGTTAGTTGTTCAACAAAGATAGATTGAAAACAACAGTATATTCAAAATCAAAGGAGAAAGTGCTTTGAAAAATAAAGATTTGGGGCTTACAACTCAAGGAGAGGCCCAGGGTTTTATCAGTGAGCGCACTGTTTGAATTTGTACAGAGGGACTTATACAAGTGACTGAGGCCCAAAAAGGTTTTCTGTACAAAGGGATGGGTCTTACACTCCCTCAAGAGGCCCAAAAGGTTTAAAGAAAAAGAGTGGGGCTTATAACACGAGGGTAGGCCCAGATAATTTTTCCGTTTAAAATGGTGATCGCGCCGAGATTTTTTTTTAACGCAAAGGGGCTTATACAATATCTGAGGCCCAAAATGTTTTGGTTAAAAGGGGATTGGGTCTTACACTCTATTAGAGGCCCAAGAGATTTTGAATGGGTCTTATAGCTCAAGGAGAGGCCCAGATGGTTTGTTTTTCAACGGATGATGATCGCGACGAACTTTTTGAAATACAGCGGGACTTATACAATAAGTGAGGCCCAGAATAGGTTGTATTTACAAAGGGTTGGGTCTTACACTCTATTAGAGGCCCAAATGAGTTTTAAGAAAAGAAATGGGTTTTACTACTCGAGGGTAGGCCCAAGGTTCTTTTGTTTAGAAAAGGCGACGATCGCGCCGTTTGTTTTTGACGTTATCAGGACTTATACAATATACTGAGGCCCAAAAATGATTTGGTAACAAAAAGGATTGGGTCTTACACTCTATTAGAGGCCCAAAGTGTTTTGAAAATGATTTATGAGGGTTGAATTAATCCAAAACCCTAATTTGTTTTCAAAAATGTATTTAATTGAATAAAAATTCAATTAAAATGATCAAAATTGTTTAACATATCGAAAACAAATTGTGATCTTGGATTAATGTTTCAAAAATCAAGTTTTGACCTAAAAAATGATTAGAAGTCATTAAAATTTGCAAAATCAAGAAGGAAAAAATATTTTAAATGTCAAAAACAATTAAAATATTAATTCTTTGCAAAATATCAATTATATGAAATAAATAATATTTTTGGGATTTTTTGGTAAAATAAAATATTTTAACATTTTTGTGAATTATTAAAAAAAGAATCAACTCAAAATCATTAAAACTCAGAGAGAAATTAATTTTTGAATCAATTAAATAAAATCACAAAATTCAAATATTCAAATATTTGAAAAAGGGCGCCAAGAACATGGCAAGAACACGCGCCCTTCCTCTGTTTCTGCAGATTTGCATTTTCCATCCAATCTCACTGAATACTTGATTATATCATGCAATCTACATATCAATCTACTCGTTTCAACCTCACGGTCATGTATATGGTCTTTAATTTCATTTATTTTAAACATGGAATAAGAAATCAAAGAGAAACCTCAAGAACCCTAAAATTTGCATGAAGGTTCAGAAATTCCATACACGATTCAGACAATGCAATTGATTGAGAGAAAACACTCCATGCATGATTATGAACATATGGTCAAATTATTGTGCAGTAAAAATTGCATGGATCATAGAGTTAGAAGAGCTCATGCTTACCACTTGCAGCTGGTGATCGTGTTTTGTGTTGGAGGTGTTACAGCTAGGTTCCAATGATCTGGATAGCTTCCCTAGGTGCCATGGAGTGTGTATGAATGCTTGGAATGGATTGAAATGATCTGGAACTTGAGATAGTACCCCAACTGCAAATCTGTCAAGAACTTGAGCAATTGGCTGGTGATTTTGTGAAATCTGTGTTCCAGATGTTATGTGAGTGTTTGGATCACTTCTATATGATGTATGTGAGGTGTGTGTGTGATTAGTTTGATTGGAAAAGCTCTCAAACTCAAAACCCGATAATGACTTGCATTAGAAGGCAAAATTGGAGTGAAAGAAGAGATTTTGAGGAAAGCATCTGTTTGATGGCTTTGGTGTACTCAAACTGATCACAATTGAGCTCTATTTATAGTAGAGCAAGTTTGTTTTTCAAGGAATAGTGAATGGCAACTGCTGAGTAGGTTTGGCCAATGTTGGCAAATGAAAATCCAAGTCTCCTCTAGCCATTGACTAGAGGTTAGGGCACAGGCTGCTGGTTCCCTTGGTCTTGGATAAGTCTTGACTGAATTCAGTTGAGAATGGCTCAGTCCATGCCACCTTGATGCTTCAATTGAATGCTCCAATCCAAAATTGGAGTCTTGTCCCTATTTTGGCAATTCTAGGTTCAACATGCTATTTCTTGTTCCAAAGACTTTGGAGGCTTGGCTCAGTGATTGTCCCCTTTAGATTCAATCCTCAGATGTGTCCAAAGTGATGACAAGGCTTGGAATTGGCTGATTTTGGCAAATTGACAAAAAGTGTAAAAATCTGCCTTGCCTTGGCAGATTTCAGCAAGGCAACTTGCCAATGTCATATCTCATGACTCAAATTG
Organism: Lathyrus tuberosus; assembly: GCA_022829125.1. Taxonomy (NCBI): domain Eukaryota; kingdom Viridiplantae; phylum Streptophyta; class Magnoliopsida; order Fabales; family Fabaceae; genus Lathyrus; species Lathyrus tuberosus. Next base: position 10,075,952 of record JALAZF010000103.1, read on the forward strand.
AATTTGGTAATGTTCTTGGCCATTTTGGAAAGCCCTTACATGATACAACAACTGTTTGAACATGTTTGGTTTTGATCTCTTTTGAATCCAAGTGAAAAATCCCCCTACATTTGGCAAAAAGTAAGGTAAAATCTGACTTAGTGAAATTTTCACTGTGTTGGAACAAAGTGACTTTTCTTGATTTTGATCACTCCATAACTCAAAATCCATGAGGAATTTGGACATAGGTCAGTATGAAGCTTTTGTAGAGGGAAATGAGATCTACAAATCAAGCTTTGAATGGGGAACAATGGCCTTGTGGTTTAGGAGTTATGGTCCTCCAAAGTTGGCACATTAGTGTCACTTTTTCCATAACTTAGAAATTTTTCTAAGTTTTTATGGTTACCCCTTTTACAAGTTATCCCACTTTCTTTGATTTTTCTTGATGAATGATGATTCAAATCATACATTAACATCATTTTAGGGTTAAAAATCCATTTTAGTGAAAAATCTCAAAAAGTCAAAGTTAACTTTTGTGCACAGTTGACTTTTTATCCGATGAATTCCAAACTGTGCAATCCTTTAGGAAATCATGTCCTTGACCTAAATCAAACTTGATGGACATGTTTCATGGGTGTTATAGGGTGTATTGAATTATGTCCTAGGGTTTGGGAGCATGTCCTGCTCAAAAGTCAAAGTTACAGATGACTTTCCTCGCGAAACCCTAATTGTGGTGCAGATGAAATTGAGACTTGTTGCTCAAGCTTCTTGGACTAATCCATTGTTACAAATGGATCAATATAGTTCCTTAGAGACCCTCAAACCCTCTCTTGAGGTTTTGGCTCATGATTTTCCCTAAAAGTCAACTTAGGGGTGAATTAGGTCAAGAAACCCTAATTCTTGATTTTTTATGAATGCATCCCCTGAGGCAAAATTGACTTGATGATTGGGTCCATGAGGTCCCATGAAGTATATTAGGTTATGTTTTAGATCATTGGCTCATGCCCAGAGGAAAATTTTCATCTGGAGGCCCTGGTCGACCAAACCCTAATTTGGTGACACTAGCGATCTTGAGGCTTGATCCACCTGGAAGGGAGCAACCTTGTGCTTAATCCTTGAAGTGGGAGTCCTTTTGATCCATTGTGGATGTTTGAGAGGTTAGACAAGTTGAAGATAATGTCATTCCTTGATTGATCCATTGTCTAAGGCTCTGAGAGGGCTTGAAACCCTAATTTTGATTGTAGTGGATGCTCAACCATCTTTGGGGAGACTGATGAAGTATGATGGTTCCTCCATATTGTGATGATGATTTTCACAATGATGGGAAATCTTAGTGGTCAAAATTTGGGGTATAATAGAGACCCTCAAATTATGTCTTGAGGTTTTGGCTCATGATTTGTCCCAATAGTCAACTTAGGGGTGAATTAGGTCAAGAAACCCTAATTCCTGATTTTTGGTGTATATTAGGATATTCTTTGAAGCATTGGCTCATGCCCAGAGGAAAATTTCCACCTGGAGGCCCTGGTCGACCAAAACCCTAATTTGGTGACACTGGCGATCTTGAGGCTTAATCCACCTAGAAGGGAGAAGCCTTATGCTTAATCCTTGAAGTGGGAGTCCTCTTGATCCTTTGTGGATGTTTGAGGGGTTAGAAAAGTTGAAGATCATGTCATTCCTTGATTGATTCTTTGTCTAAGATCTCTGAGAGGGCTTGAAACCCTAATTTTGATTGTAGTGGATGCTCACCCATCTTTGGGGAGACTAATGAGGCATAATGACACACCCATATTGTGATGATGATTTGCACAATGATGGGAAATATTAGTGGTCAAAATTTGGGGTATGACAGATGCCCCTATTTAATCTTCTTGGACCTGAATGTGTGAATGGCGAAGGTATTCGGGCATTCGGGGTGCAAGAGGATTAAATATCGGAATACCAGAAATTTTGATGGCGGTTAGGAATGGTAGTTCACGCATCCTTCTTCTTTTGCTAAGCAATGATACTTAGAAAAGGTAAACTTCCCCTCGATCCTGGTTTCCTACCAAGGAACTGGTCTATATTTATGAAATAAACTTCCCCTCGATCCTGGTTTCCTACTAAGGAACTGGTCTAAGTTTCTGAAATAAACTTCCCCTCGATTCTGGTTTCCTACCAAGGAACTGGTCTAAGTTTATGAAATAAACTTCCCCTCGATCCTGGTTTCCTACCAAGGAACTGGTCTAAGTTTATGAAATAAACTTCCCCTCGATCCTGGTTTTCTACCAAGGAACTGGTCTCAGTTTCTTTTGTCAATAAACTTTCTTGACAAGGGACGCTATTCATAGCGATTTTCCTCAAACTTCTCGCCGAATTTTCCTGAGGAGATGCCTTTTGACGGAAAAAAACTTGATGCCAGACTTGCTGGGGAACCCAGTCGTCTGAGTTGTAGAGGTGTACAAACTTCTCTGTTGGAGATGCCATTTGTTGGTTCTACTGGGGAAAACGAGTCTCTTGAGAGACTGCTTCCAGCTTAGGGATATTATATCATACTTTTCTCGGAGATCTTCTCGGAGAAATGCCGTATGATGTGATCCAATTTGAGGTGCCGATGACCTTTTCGTCAGTGAAATTTTTTTGTCGGAGAAAAACGGTTGCATTTCCGACTCTTTGATTAAGAGGCTTTCTCTGGGGATTTTCCTTAATCCGAGAAAGCGAAGATATCATCTTCAATGGCGAAAAGTGACGTTGGCTGAAAGTTTTGTGGTTTTCCATAGGTTCAAGTTATCAAAGTGGTCAGGGGCTAATTCTAATCCAGAAATAAACTGGAGGAGAGATCGTTTAGACGCAACATTTCCTGACGACGAAAGAACTGACAACTCGATTGAGAGGACGATTATCACTAGGGGATAAGGCCGACTAGAATGATAGTGATGCAATATGAATGCAAATAAATCAATAATGTATGATGTATGTACGTATATGCTGACAAAACTGACGCGACATACAGACTAGTGGATGAACACGACTAGATACTCGGCCACTGCTGGGGACGAAGAAGTACCGTTGGTTCAAGATAGCAATTCTGCCTTGCTTAGGAGAGATAGTCCCCATGGGGAACACCGTTGGTCGGGCTTAGAAGGTAAGAACTCTGCCGGAGGTATCAGATGGGAAAGTCGTATCTGATGTCGCGGATCCTTCGTTCAGACGTACTGGTTTAGAAGGAGTACTTCGATTCTGCCCTTTGAAGTTCGATTACTTCTGGAGAAGCGGTCGATGTTCTTTCGATGTTCAACAATCAAAAGAAATTGCCATCTTTATTTAAAAGCAAAAAAGTTTTAACAAGTAAATTCATTTTTGTTTCATTTCAAGAACCGCTGATCATATTAAAATGTCGTTCTGTAAAGCTCAAACAAATAAGAATTGCAAAGAAAAGCACAAGGGCTCAAATTTTATTGATAGGAAGGAAATCAACCAAGCGCGTGATTCCATAGAGTATTTACAAAGTTTAGAAAATGATAATTTTAAGGGAAAAGGGCTACATTGAAACATGATAACCGCTATCCTTCTATCAACTTTGAATTCGGGACATCCTGAACTTCTATCGAAGATGACCTTGACTGGAGTTTTTCTGATGGATGACGTAACTGTTGCTGAGGGACTTGCCTCTGTTGGACATAGTTACTTGCCATTATCCCTAACTTTTGCCTGGATTGTACTCTGAGATTTCCAATCCATCGGGATGATTTTTTATTATGTCTCTAATTTTTTCCTGGATCGCCCTTTCGGGTTTTCAATCCACCGAGACGTTTTTTTTAGTTTAGGCGAAGTATTTCTTGACTACATCAACATTCGTGGGGTAGGCAAATTCTTCTCCATCCATCGTTGCAAGTCTCAAGGCGCTGCCTGAGAAAGCTTTCTTGACCACATAAGGGCCGTCATAATTCAGAGTCCACTTGCCCCGAGAATCAGTGAGAAATAATTGTATCTTCTTGAGTACGAGGTCTCCTTTTCTGAAGACACGGGGTCGGACCTTTTTGTCAAACGCCTTCTTCATCCTTTGCTGATACAACTTTCCATGGCATAGTACCGTTATTCGCTTTTCTTCGATCAGATTGAGTTCGTCGTGTTGACTCTGACACCATTCAGCCTCTGTAAGCTTGGCTTCCATCAATACCCGGATTGATGGGATCTCTAATTCTATGGGGAGCACTGCTTTCATGTCATATACAAGAGAAAAAGGGGTTGCCCCTGTCGAAGTGCAGACAGATGTGCGATAACCGTGAAGAGCAAAGGGTAGCATTTCGTGCCAATCTTTGTAGGTTACAACCATCTTCTGAACAATCTTCTTGATGTTCTTATTAGCCGCTTCTTTCGCTCCATTTATCTTGGGTCGGTAGGGAGATGAGTTATGGTGTTCGATCTTGAATTCAGCGCACAACTCTTTCATCATCTTATTGTTCAAGTTAGAGCCATTGTCTGTAATGATCTGGCTCGGAACACCATAATGGAAGATGATATTGTTTTTGATAAATTGAACCATGACTTGTCGGGTTACATTGTTGTATGACGCTGCTTCGACCCACTTGGTGAAGTAATCAATGGCTACCAGGAATAACCGATGTCCGTTTGAAGCCTTAGGTTCGATCATGCCAATCATGTCGATTCCCCATATAGAAAAAGGCCATGGGGAAGAGAGAACTTTGAGATGTGTTGGCGGTACATGGATTTTGTCGGAGTATATCTGACATTTGTGACACCTCCTCATGTACTTGTACCAGTCGGATTCCATGGTCAACCAGTAGTACCCCGCTCTTAGAATTTTTCTCGCCATTGTGTGTCCGTTGGCATGAGTGCCAAAGGATCCTTCATGAATTTCTTTCATCAGCATGTTTGCCTCTGGTCTTCCTACACATCGGAGCAAGACCATGTCAAAATTTCTCTTATAGAGTGTATCACCGCTCAGGAAGAAACTGCCAGCCAGCCTTGGTTTTTGTGTCCTTCCTTAGTGCCCCAGGTGGGTACTCTTGTTTCTGAAGGAAGCATTTGATATCGTGATACCAAGGTTTGTCATCGATGACTGTTTCAATTGTGAAGATGTAAGCGGGCCTTTCAAGGCGCATTATGTCGATCTTAGGTAAGTCATTTGATTGACCTACGCTAATCATGGAAGAGAGAGTGGCTAGTGCATCAGCCATGTGATTCTCATCACGAGGGATGTGATAAAACTCGATTCTATTGAAGAAGGGTAACAACCTTCTCGCGTAGTCTTTGTAAGGAATCAGTCCTGATTGGTATGTGTTCCAATCTCCTTTGATCTGATTGATAACCAATGTTGAGTCGCCATATACGTCCAAGTTTTTGATCCTTAAATCAATCGCTTCTTCGAGACCCATAATACAAGCTTCGTATTCGGCCTCGTTGTTTGTACACTTAAACGTAAGTCTGGCGGTGAAAGGAATGTGGGTACACTGAGGGGTAACAATGATTTCCCCAATTCCGTTTTCGTAATGATTGAGCGCTCCGTCAAAGATAAGTCCCCATTGGGAACCTGGTTCTAGCCCTTGACTGAGTAGCGGTTCATCGCAGTCTTTCATTTTCAAATACATGACATCTTCATCTGGGAAGTCAAACTCGATTGATTCTTGATCGTCAATCGGTTGATGAGCCAAATGATTGGCTAAAATACTTCCCTTAACGGCTTTTTGAGCGTGGTACTCGATGTCGTATTCTGATAACAACATCTGCCAACGGGCAATCCTTCCCGTGAGAGCAAGCTTTTCAAAGACATACTTGATCGGATCCATTTTGGAGATTAACCAAGTAGTGTGACGAATCATGTACTGGCGAAGACGTTTGGCTGCCCAAGCCAGAGCACAGCAATTTTTCTCAAGCATAGTGTACCGAGTCTCGCAGTCGGTGAATTTCTTGCTCAAATAGTAGATGGCAGACTCTTTCCTTTTGGTTTCGTCTTGTTGGCCAAGTACATAACCCATTGAGTCTTCTAGGACTGTTAAGTAGATGATCAGTGGTCTTCCTTCCACTGGAGGTGACAGAATTGGTGGGTTCAACAAGTATTCCTTGATACTGTCGAAGGCGGTTTGACAATCCTCTGTCCAAACGCAGTCCTGGTATTTTTTGAGTAATTTGAAAATTGGCGTACATGTTGCGGTCATGAGGAATATGAATCTGGAGATGTAATTCAGACGTCCCAGGAATCCTCTGACTTGTTTTTCATTTTTCGGAGAAGGCATTTCTTGAATGGCCTTGACCTTGTCAGGATCAACCTCAATTCCTTTCTGGTTGACGATGAATCCCAATAGTTTCCCTGAACGGACAATGAATGTGCACTTGTTGGGATTCAAGCGGAGTTTGTACTTTCTCAGACGCTCGAATAGTTTTGACAGGTGGGTCACATGCTCCTCTTCTGTTTTAGATTTGGCAATCATATCATTGACATACACTTCGATTTCCTTGTGTTTCATGTCATGAAACAGAGTAGTCATGGTCCTTTGATAGGTTGCCCCGACGTTCTTCAAACCGAACGACATTACCTTGTAACAAAAGGTACCCCATGGGGTAATGAACGAAGTTTTCTTCATGTCTTTCGGCGCCATTTTTATCTGGTTATAGCCCGAGAATCCATCCATGAAGGAGAAAACTTTGAACTTTGTTGTACTGGCAACCAGCATGTCAATGTGTGGTAAAGGAAAGTCGTCCTTTGGACTAGCCTTGTTTAGATCTCTATAATCGACACATATTCTGACCTTTCCATCCTTTTTCAGAACGGGACTATGTTGGCTAACCATTGAGGATATTCTGACGTGGCGAGGAAACCCGCGTCAATCTGTTTTTGTACCTCCTCTTTGATTTTAATGGCCATGTCCGGGTAAGTCCATCTCAATCTTTGTTTCACCGGCGGACATTCCAATCTTAACGGTAGATGATGTTCCACGATGCTGGTATCCAACCCTGGCATGTCCTGATAGGACCAAGAAAACACATCGGGAAATTCTATGAGAAGCTTTGTCAAACTCTCTTTGGCAGTTGGACTGAGCAGTGCCCCAATCCTGATTTCTTTTCTCTCTTTTTACGAACCTAAGTTGACCGTTTCCAACGGCTCTTTGTGAGTTTCGATGGACCTTTCCTCTTGTCTGAGTAATCGGGAGATCTCCTCTGGAATTTCGTCGTCAACTTCCTATTCAGCCCCAAATACCGGGAATTCAAAGTTGGGAGAATGCATTGGATCATATGTTTCAACGGGGTTTAAAACAAGCAATCTTCATGACGTTGATTTGTGTTTAGAAGAGATAGAGAGAATGCAAGAGTGTGTGCAGTGTTTTTCTTTGGAAAACTGCTTGTTTTTATTTTATTTTTTTTAGGATTACCATTTTCTGAGAAAAGCAAAAAGAGAAAACAGCAATTAACGCATAAATTACAGAACGGCATTATTTTATTAATGAACAAGTTGATTTTTGAAACTACATCCCTGTAAAACAAACTCTGTCGCTATGGGCAAAGCGAAGAGGGATATTTACAGAAATTGAGCCCTATTAAAGCATCCGTTTCACCTAGGCAGGGTGAAAGGTTAAAGACGACAATTACTTTGACTTATGAACAATCTTCGAAACATCGACAACAACCCATTGGCGGCGAACTCCTTGGTGAATCATAAAGTCTGGTACCTTCCTTGATTTGTCTTCAGAAATGACGCTGATTTCTGGCAGACCAGGATCATTGGAATCTGTCTCCCAGGCGGAGTTGTCGTAGGAGGATTCCTTAGTTGTATTTAGCATAGTATTTGTTCTCTCAGGTAAATCTCCCCATTCAGTTGGTTGGATGTCTTCGAGCCTGATACGAGAGCTCTCAAGAGCGGTGTACTTGACCATATAGTCATATTTGCCACTCGGTTGTCCTAAGGTGTCCCACACTTCTGTGGAACTGGAGGAGTCATCCCTTTCGATGACGTTGACCTCAGGAAAAGCATAGTTAATGAGCTCAAGTCCAGCAAACTTTGCCAATTCATCGTCGTACTGGATATTTTCTGAATGACCTGAGTGTTGTTCCTATGACATGGTGGGGACGCAGGTATTCTGTTCAATGATGCTTAGTTGATTTTCATTGTTCGGCTGATTCTCCTGCCCTGAGTTTCCTGGATACGGTTGCCAGATAGGCAGGCCATCCATTGGGCCATAATAGTTGTGGTCAAAGTTGTCCTTCATCAGAGTGTTTTCCTCTAATGAGTTTGGTGGAGCATGGAATCCTTCCGAATCGCAATCTCCGTATATCATTTCGACGTCTGACCTCGGTATACATCTCGGACTCTGTGCGGGATAGAAAAATGGCGTAGGCACCTCTTCCTGAGACATATAATCGTCCTCGTTAAGATATGACTTCCATTCCTCATCTGTGTCGGAGGAATCTTCCTCGTTGATAGTGTGTACTTCTTGAGACACTGGGTGAAGGAAACCTCCACTATGGAAGAAGTCCTGAATGGGATGAAAACTTTCATCGTTAGCAGCTGTCTGAGTGCAGGTCGCAGAAAAACCAAGACCCTTTTTTGCTTTGTTATCAGTAGGAATGACAAGTTGTCCCCATCCTTTCGTATTGTTACTTTTGATTGCCTCGAGAGCATCTTTGTATTAGAAAATAGAGGTTCCTTTCTCTGATTGATTATCATTGCTCACTGAAAGTGCTTGGAACTGAGTTCCAACAACCTCCTCGGGTTCTATACAAGTAGATAATGACAGGTTACTCACGATCAAGGCTTGTTCTCCAAAAACCGTGACGAGTTGATCGTTCTTGACGAACTTTAGTTTTTGGTGCAGTGTCGAAGTGACTGCCCCAGCCTAGTGTATCCAAGGTCTTCCTAACAAACAACTGTATGCTGCCCAGACGTCCATGACCTGGAAAGTGATTAGGAATGTGTGAGGACCGATAGTTATGGAAAGGTCGACTTCGCCGATAACTGCTTTCCGAGACCCGTCAAATGCTTTGACGATAACCTTACTGCCCCTCACCGGGGATCCTTTGAATGATAGTCGCATTAAAGTGGACTTCGGCATAACGTTGATGGCCGATCCCGTGTCTACAGTACGCTGGCTAAAGCATCGTCCTGGAAGTTAACTGTGATATTGAGCGCCATGTTGTGGCTCTTGCCTTCCTCTGGAAAATCCTCATCACTGAATCCTAAGTTGTTGCAGGAAGTGATGTTAGAGATGATGCTATCAACCTGTCGTATTGACATATCCTGTTCCACAAAGGCCTGCTCTAAGACTTTCTGTGGAGCCTCTCTGTGGGCTTCGGAACTGAGTAAAAGTGATAGCACTGAGATCTTTGAAGGAGTTTGTAACAGCTGATCAACGATGTTGTATTCACTCCTTTGGATGAGCTTCAGCATCTCATCATTGTCCTTTGAAAGGCCGGGATTACTGGATTGACCGACTGGTGGATCAGGAGCTTATGTCGGAAGTTCCTTTTCTTTGTTAGGTTCTCCAACTCCTCGGTTGAAGATACGACCACTCCGTGTTACTCGACTGATGTCTGCAATATTCACGATGGAGGGTAATGGAATTTCCTTTCCATTCTCAATTATTGTTGCACCGTATTTGTAAGGGATCACCTTAGCTGATTCATACGGCACGGGTCCCGGCAGATAGATAACTATCGGAGCCTTCTGATTTTTCTGACTGTCGTAGGTAACTTCAATCAGCTCCTGGCTAGGAACCTTTGATTCGTCCAGTAGAGGGATGATGGTACAAACATCCTTGTTCTATTGATGATCAGAGATTATGACGTCTCTGATTTGATCAGCGAAGTAGTCCGGCGTCCAGTCGATTGGCTCGGAACCCAGACATGGGCGAATCTCTCTATGATCCACCTGACCCTGAAGAGCTGCCCGCACAAGGTAGCATCCTTGGTTATTCTCTGAGCAGACCCTATAGCATTCGTAATTATGTGGTGGTACCTGGCCACGCCCGCTTTGGATGCAGTGTAACCTCACTAGGTCAGTTCCCATAGATCGGACATCCTGACTTTGACGCCGAGTAGGGTTTCCATTTGTCTCACTAATTTTTTGCGTGTCTTCATCCATATAGATCGGAAGCCACCAGTGGTTTAACAAGTGTTGCAAAGTTCTTTGAACAATAGCGCACCCTTGGTTACTCTCACTGCATACTTTACAGTTCGAATAATTGTGAGAAGTGAGAAAACCGAGTTGAACCTGCCTGGCGTGTAACTCCACTAAGCTGGTATTCATCAAACAGATATCAAAGCTTTGGATCATGTTGACCTGATAAGGATTTCTATCATGGTAGTCCTGGATCCACCCAAGATCCATCTGACGCTGGAGGGCCTCTTGTATGAAAGAGCATCCCTGTTTGTTTACCGAACAAGTCAGACAGGAATCATAATCATGCAGTGGCAGATTATGATCCTGGCTTTGCCTTGAGTGCATTGCGACCAGGTTGACATTCATCGCACGGATGTCGTGGTTCTGATTGATATTGGAATTCGTATAGGCCATGTTAACCCCAAGAATTCGGTGTTGTTGGATCCATCCGAGATCTAACTGTTCCTGTAGAGCAGATTGCACCACATAACATCCTTGATTGTTTTTAGAGCAGATATCACACTGGTGATAATTATGAGGTGGCACATGGCCATATCCACTCTGTCTACAATGCATCTTGACCAAATTGGCCCTTAATAAGAGTACATAGTGAATTTGATAGCTGTCATTAGACTCTCCTTCTATCAAATTGACTACAGCTTTCTCGTGTTGAGGCAGCGGGTTCGTGAGAAAATTCGGATTCATGTCTTTGTAAGATAAGACCCCGCTCCTAACAAGCTTTTGTACGTCGGATTTGAAACTGAGACAGTTCTCTATGTTATGCCCTGGTCCTCCTTGATGGTAAGGACACGTCTGATCCTCCTTGAACCAAAAAGGCGGATTTTCTGGTACTGTAAGAGGAGGCTTGGTGTGGACGTGCCCCTTGACCTGTAATAATGGAAATAGCTTTGTGTACAACACAGGTATAGGGTCAAACCCCGTAGTTCGTATCGTACGGTTGTTGTTATATGGAGGACGAGCCTACTGAAGAGGTTGTTCTGTCCTTTGCTGATATTGTTGTTGATTAGGTCAGCTTTGTGCAACCTGAGGTTGATACGTAGGAACATGCGCATGGTTGATAGCAGGAGTTACAGCTGATACTGGTTGGTAATGTCGCCTTTGCTTTCTGAGAGAGATATTCCCAATATCCTGCTTTTTTTTCTTAGGGAGAGTACTACCGTATCATTTTGTACTACTTGATGATCCAGCGTCTTTAACTAGGCGTCCTTCTCGGACAGCTTCCTCAAGACGAACTCCCATGCCCACCATCTCGGTGAAGTCACTGGGCGCACTGGCAACCATTCTATCGTAGTAAAATGAGCTCAAGGTTTTCAAGAAGATCTTTGTCATCTCCTTTTCCTCCAGAGGTGGAGAAATCTGAGCGGCAATTTCACGCCATCTCTGAGCGTATTCTTTAAAGGTTTCCTTGTCCTTTTGTAACATTGATCTGAGTTGATCTCTGTCCGGTGCCATGTCAAAATTGTATTTATATTGTTGAATGAAGGCAGCGCCAAGATCTCTGAACGTGCCGATCGTAGCGCGGTTAAAACCCATGTACCATTTTAATGCGGCACCGGTTAAACTATCTTGAAAGTAGTGAATGAGCAGCTCCTGGTTCTTTGTCTGAGCTGACATTCGCCGAGCGTACATCACCAAGTGGCTTTGAGGGCAAGAGTTACCCTTGTACTTTTCAAAGTCGGGCACTTGGAATTTGTGCGGGACTTTCACATTGGGGACCAAACAAAGGTCTGCGGCGTCCTTTCAAATAAATCCTGACCGCGAAGGGCATGCAGTTCTTTCTGCATTTCCAGGAGTTGTTCCTAGAATTCATTCATTCTATCGAACATGCTGTCATTTCCACCAGACAGTATCTATGGAATCTATCCTTCCGGGACAATGTGTACTACGGGCGGTGGTATAGTCATCATGGCAGAGACTCTTGGTGCCTCCCGAAGTTTGTAACCTTTAGGAGTTGCTGTCATGCCCCATGGCATCTTCACTTTCCCGAAGTTTGTAACCTTCAGGACCAGCGGATCCTGCTGCGGTTCCTTGATCCTCAGCGATCGGCGGAACATATCCTTCCGGGATATAGTTGAGTGGCATGCCCCAGGGACGATCTTTCGGAATTTTGTACCTAGGCTCATACTTTTCCACTATGGGCGTTAATGTGATCTCTGAGAACACAGTTCGTTGTTGTAGCATCTGAGCTTCTGCTAGAGCTTGCATGTCGTTGTGAAGCTTCCTCAGATCCTCTTTCAGAGTGTCGATCTCTTCTCTCAACTCTCTGTTCTCTTCCTCGAGATCATCCATCTTTTTCTGACGATTGGCCCGAGTATTGTACGAATGAGACAGTTTGACTCTAGAACCGAGACACAAATGTGAGATTCATCGGTAAGAAGAATGCGTTTACGCAAGAATGATGAATGATATGCAATGATTATATTAATTGTATGTTTTTGTTTATTCAAAGTAAACTTCGAAAATTGGATTGCAAATACCAAACTGCGGGGGAAACCCTGTTTTATTGAATTCAAAGGTTTGCGGAAATGGAAATACGGTAGATTACAAAGTGCTATAAAAGGAAATTTAAACTAATGGATCCTGAGTCCTCTCTGAGGGGAGCTCAAGTGCTGGTTCTGGTGCTTTCCTTTTTTTTTACCGGGGCTCTTGGGCCGTTGTCGGGTTGTCATTCCTTTGCCAAGTGAAAGGAGCAAGCAAATTCCTTTGGTCATCCTAATTTTCTACAGCATGTTGCTCTAAAATCTCAATTAGAGCATCTTTTTCTCTTAATAGCTGATGTATTTTCTTGCACTCTACGTTGAGAATACGATACTTGTTCCTCCAAGACCTCTTCTCCTGCTGAACTTTGCTGAGAGTAACTTGAAACTTTTCCGTCTCAGACATAAAATAAAGGGTAGAGTCCCTTAATGGAAGAACTTCCTGACGAGGGTAAGGCATCCTCAACTTGAGAGCTCTAGTTTGTACCCAGTGGAGATAAGGCTCCACCGAGACACAGTCTGGTTTTCCTAGAGACTCTCGTCCTTTCCTATGAACGTGTTTCCAGGCGTGCACTATTTATGTCTTTAGTGCCCTGTCATTTTCTCCTTCCTTGAAGAAAAGACCTTCCATATGAGCATTACGCGGGACATGCCTCATTGGGTATCCAAATTGACGACGAACTAAAATTGGATGATAGTTGATCCCTCCCTTAGTTCCTATAAGGGGTACATTTGAGAAATTTCCACAACGGTCAATGATCCTGATCCCGTCGTAGATTCGATTGTGCCAATTGATGTCAGAGTTGGTAAGAGACATGACTCTCTGCAACCAACGTAAAGTATTCTTTTGATCCCAAAATGCAGCAGACTTTGGCAAGTGGGAAGTGAACTATTTGTAAAGCAGGGGTACACAGCATGTGATCATTCCTCTGCTGTATAGATTCCTTAAGTGTACCGAATGATATGCATCTGTGAGTAAGGTCGGTACGGGGTTTCTAATCAGAAAAATCTTAATGGCGTTGATATCCACGAAGTTATCAATGTTGGGAAACAAAAATAACACGTAGGTGAGCAAAACAAAGATGCTCTCGAAAGCGGCCACGTTCCCTATACTAGCAAAGTATAGAGTTTTCTTTATCAAGAATTGGGCTGGTAAACCTTGGATGCCACCCTTAGTGGCCATATGAGTCCTGACTTATGACTCGTCCAAATAAATTGCCCTTGCAATGTGAAATTCTAGTACCAGATGTGTGATGTTAAGTGCGATGTCACAACAACACACTCTGCAATGGACAATGCAATAACAAGCAATAACACAATGAATTGTTCACCCAGTTCAGTTCAAACAACCTACGTCTGGGGGCTAGAAAGCCAGGGATGAAATTCACTACTTATAGAATTAATTTACAGACTCAACAACCCAGTTGACAATCTCCTAAACTTAATTCCTACTAGTGACTTTCTACCTAAGAAACCACTTAGATATGAGAACACTACTCAATCCCTAAAAACACTTATGTGACACAATTCAAAGATCACACACTTCGAAACGCACTACTTGATTCTGCTTCACAGCTTTGATCAAGAACAACTCAAAACAACAATTCCAATTCCCACTAGAATGGTTTACAAAAACATGCACGAAGACACAAAACGACTCTCAGTTTTTAGCTCACTCTCTTCGTCACTTTTTCTTCATTACAGATGCGCTTTATATAGCTATCTGAATTGGGCTTGGACCTGCTACAATTTCTGACTTGATTTGTTATTTAAAACTGAATCTTCAAAATAGAATTTCTCCTAAAATCTTTTCAAATCTTCAACCTTTTAAATCTCCTACAAATCTGCACCAGATCTCCTATGCAGCAGAGAATATCTATCCCAAGATATTCGCATCCAATGAGACACCTTGCTCTCCACAATTCCAGCTAACACGCAAACCCTAACACCATCACAACCTGATGTTATTAATTCCGCAGATCTAATGTCACAACATCGTTTGTGACATCAGACATCCAACTTAAGAAACTTAAACACTTAACACAACCCAGTGTTAAGACTCAATGTTGTGACATTACCCATATGACATCAAACAGTGAACAACCTTTGTTTTACCAAAATTCTAGCCAATCCAAGAAACTAACAATCTCCCCCTTTGGCTAATTTTGGCTAAAACAATCTCTGCACCTTCAGAGACTTCAGCTGCGGAATAAACTTGAATATTTTTTGAAACTTCAAGCAGCAGCATCTTCAATACATAAAGACTTCACTTCACACAAAACTCTGCTGCAACACCATCTTCAACAATCACAATTTTCAACAATCAACAATGGTGCTCCCCCTCAAAACAAGAACCAACATAACAGCTATTCAGCAGATCAATAATTACTCCCCCTGAATTTCTGCACTTTTGCATCACATCACTTTAGCAGCATTTGACATTTGTACTCTTTGATACTCTTGGCTCACTTGGCTATTTCTCCCCCTTTTTAGCCACAATTGGACAAACCTCAACAAGTTAAATCTCCTATGACACCCTGTACAAAACCATACTTCTTCTGTCAGCAATATCCACATTTTGAAAATCCAGACATATTCTTCATCCATCCAGTTATGAAGGCTTCACACAATCATCCACAAGATCTGAAGCACACACACAATGCCTTCCACTGAACTCTAAGAATAACACACACCAAGACAAGTGTACAATCTATTCAAGGCCATGATTCAATCTTGTCTTCAGACATCTCCTCAGAAGCATGTGCGCACAAGATTCAAACAATTTGCTTCATATGACTAAAACCATCCACACCAAAACACCAATCAACAGCCTAATCTCATAAAATGCTATCTGACATTATATCCTCATAAGAGGCAACCAATCTCCACAAGCTTGATCAGCATGCAATCTTCACAATAAATGCACCTTTGCTGCAAAATCCATAGACAAGTACTCCCCCTGTCATGATTAACAAATGCTCTAGATGGAGATGAACATTTGAGCACATTTTCTGAGTACATGCATTTTGGTACCACAGTCCCTTTCTTCAAAGGCTATCATATAATTCATCTTCACCATCCAAGGCAAACCTTCTACTTCATCATTCTACCGTATGACTATGTAGATGCTCCTTAGATATAATGTAAGCACTAAGCTTCAGATCTAGAACAGAGACATCCTTCACCAAGGATACTCTTGACACTCTTGACACCAGGGAATTACATATGCTCTACTACTGGATTTACTATCAGCAAAATAATCCAAACTCAACACTGTGTCACAAACTCCACAAATTCTCAGCTTACTTATAGCTTTACTGAGATCCAGTCTCTTCAAGAGATCACAATTCCTCTATCCTTACATCCACCAGTAGTTGTTGAAACTGGTGAAGTCTTCAAAGACAGTAGTCATGCTTTGCCATAACAAACTACTAAACACATGACCATAATCTCCACCTCTTCTGACCAAAAATGCTAGAGCATCCAACTCCACATGTCCAATCTTAATCATCTTCCAGACATAACCACCAGCAAACATGATGTTATAACATCTTTTGGGACATCAGCTTCTCATCACCATTCAAAGGACTCATTGCACAAAGAAGTCCTTCAAGAAGCTCCCAATAAAACACAGTCAGAGCAACTTATTCATACACACCTGAATACCATAAGTTCCCACACCTTCTCTGAACCATATCCTAGCAAACTCAACCATATCCAGAGTATCTATACCAAATTCTTTTTCCAGAACATACTTCCACCATTTTATGAAAAGCACATGAATGTTATCTAGTATGGCCTTTTGAGTTTTCTCAGAAATTCTAACAACAACGGCTTCCTTCATTTGAGAGATATCCTGGACATTATCATCAGACTTATCTCTAATCTTCCTATTTCTATAAGAGATGAACACTTTACTCCTGGATTTTGTAGTACCATCCACATAGGTCTTCTGCTTATCAGTTCTCATCTTTGGAGGTGACTCAATAGCTTTTCTCTTCCTTGATTTCAGTCGTTTAGCAACCCCAGGAACCACTTTTGCAATTTTTTCATCATCACTCTTCTTTATTTTAAGGCTAGAAGTACCTTTCTTGAATTGAGATGTTTTAACATCAGCTCTAGCATCTGCATCTTCCAACCTAAGGATTGTCAACTTGTGAAATTTTTCTTCTGAACTATAGGAGTCATTAGTCAGGTTGCCATCTTTCTTGGCCTTGCAAGTATTCAGCTCCCAACACTTCTTAAGGTCACAACTTTTGATCCTTCCGTCAGCATTGTTAACTCCTTCATCTTGCTCACATAACTGACTACTCAAGTTGGCTTTTAACACATCATCCAACTTAGGAGTAACAACACCATAAGTTATTAACCCAGATTGACTTTTCACCATACTTTCACACTTGATGTTACCATCTGATGTTACAGCATCAACCTTTACATCACAAGATAAGCTGTCCACTTGAGGTATCCACTGATAGCAATTATCTTTGGATCTTACTCCCTTCATCACTACCTCATTCTGCTCATCAGCTACCACACATTCATCTTTGGTGTAGCTTACCTTGTAACCTTCATCACAAAGTTAACTTATGCTAATTAAATTAGCACTCGACCCTTGAACAAGGAGCACATTATCAAGAGTAAGGCCATCATGATTCTTCACTCTTCCAACTCCTTTTACTACTCCTTTTTCACCATTGCCAAAAATAACATCATTCGCATGGCAAGGATTGAACTCTACCAAATGCTTCTTGGATCCAGTCATGTGCTTTGAACAACCAGTTTCAAAGTACCATGCATCCATAGCAAAATGTCCATCTGATGTGTGAGCCAATAGACATGTGACCTGAACTTTAGCAACCCATTGTTTTACTACTTTGAGCCTGACCTCCTTCTGTCTGGGTTGAGGAGCAGAATTTGGATAACCATGAAGCTTGAAGCAGGAGAATTGCATATGTCCAAATCTGCCACAGTAGAAGCATCTAACTCTGTCATCTCTAAAGTGGTTAAACCTTTTTCCACCATGATGATGTTGCTGGTGCTGCCATCCATAGTGTTGATTTCTTCTTCTATAATAAGGTTGTTGTCTTCTACTACCATAGTTTGACTGTCTTCTATGGTAAGGATATTGTCTTTTGAATTGTCTCCTATGGTGATGAGGCTTCATTCTTCCATAGTAATGAGGCACAACATTGTTGTATCCATATTCATACATGTTCCCCTGATGTTGATGAACCATGTTCTGATTGAACCTAGCAGCCTTCATGCTCTTGTGATATTGAGGTGGCATATACTGACTAGCTCCCTGAGACTGCACCTTCTTCTGATGATGAGCATTCTTCTTCTTAACATTCTGAGGCTGTGGATGAGTAACCTTCTTAGGTGTAGAATCATGTCTCTTTGTTTGATGCTGAGACATTGGTTGAGACACCTCTTTCTTTGTTCCAGAAGTGCTTGCTTCTGTAGAACTCTTTTCCTCAACCACATATCCTATACCTGATTTATCTCCAACAACTTTCTCTGACTGAAGAATCTTATCAAGAGTGGTTGTACCACTGTTCATCATCCTAACAGATTTTCTCATCTGATCAAGTTGAGATTTAACTAGTACAACATCATTTTCCAGATCAGCTTTTACATTCTCAAGCTGAGCAATCTGTTGCTTGTGACACTTGTTTTCTTGACAAATCTCAGCACTTTTTAAACACAGCTCTTGATAAGTAGATGCTAACTCCTCATAAGTTATTTCTCCATCACTATCATCATCAGAAACAACAGTTCCTGTTAAGGCTCTAACACGCTTTGCTGACTCACCTTCACTTTCACTATCAGATTCAGACCAGGAAAATGTCATGCCCTTCTTCTGCTTCTTCAAGAATGTGGGACATTCTTTCTTGACATGTCCATATCCTTCACATTCAAAGCACTGAACTCCTTTATCTTGGGCAGTCTTCTCTTCATCCTTCTCTTTTGACTTGCTGATGTCAGAAGAGATGTTCTTGACATTAGGCTTGTAGTTATTGTTCATCCTCTTGAATACCTTGTTGAACTGCCTTCCCAACATAACAATGGCCTGAGATAGATCCTTCTGGGATTCATCACTATTCCCTTTTTCTTCTTGATCATTTGAAACCAAGGCTATACTCTTTGGCTTCTTTTCTGGTTCTTCCTCATTCAACCCAAGCTCAAAAGTTTGAAGAGATCCAATGAGCTCATCAACCCTCATCTTGCTGATGTCTTGAGCTTCTTCAATTGCAGTCACCTTCATCTTGTATCTCTTAAGAAGGGACCTAAGGATTTTCCTTACAAGCTTTTCTTCTTACATCTTTTCTCCAAGAGCACTGGATGCATTGGACAACTCAAGAATACTCATGTGGAAGTCATGGATAGTCTCATCTTCCTTCATCTTCAGACTTTCAAACTTCGATGTTAGAAGCTGAAGTCTTGACATCTTAACTCTAGATGTTCCTTCATGTGTAGCCTTCAAAATATCCCAAGCTTCCTTAGCAACTTCACAGGTATTGATCAACCTGAATATGTTCTTATCCACTCCATTAAAAATTGCATTTAAAGCTTTGGAATTACCAAGGGCAAGCTCATCTTCTTCCTTGGTCCATTCTTCTTCAGGCTTCGACTTTGAGGTGCCCTCTTTATCTTTCCCAGCATCATCTTTTTCACATACAACAGGTGCTTTCCACTCTTTAATAATGGCCTTCCATGCCCTGCTGTCCAAGGATTTCAAAAAGGTGATCATCCTTGGATTCCAATAGTCATAATTCGAGCCATCCAAAATAGGGGGTCTATTGACAAATCCTCCAACTTCTTTGTCCATCTTTACACCAGAAAGTAACTTCCCTAGATCTCACCCGAAGAAAGACAGGATACCTGCTCTGATACCAATTGAAATTCTGGTACCAGATGTATGATGTTAAGTGCGATGTCACAACAACACACTCTGCAATGGACAATGCAATAACAAGAAATAACACAATGAATTGTTCACCCAATTCAGTTCAAACAACCTACGTCTGGGGGCTACCAAGCCAGGGATGAAATTCAATACTTGTAGAATTAATTTACAGACTCAACAACCCAGTTGACAATCTCCTAAACTTAATTCCTACTAGTGACTTTCTACCTAAGAAACCACTTAGATATGAGAACACTACTCAATCCCTAAAAACACTTCTGTGACACAATTCAAAGATCACACACTTTGAAACACACTACTTGATTCTGCTTCACAGCTTTGATCAAGAACAACTCAAAACATCAATACCAATTCACACTAGAATGGTTTACAAAAACATTCACGAAGACACAAAACGACTCTCAGTCTTTAGCTCACTCTCTTCGTCACTTTTTCTTCATTACAAATGCGCTTTATATAGCTATCTGAATTGGGCTTGGACCTGCTACAATTTTTGACTTGATTTGTTATTTAAACTAAATCTTCAAAACAGATTTTCTCCTAAAATCTTTTCAAATCTTCAACCTTTTAAATCTCCTACAAATCTGCACCAGATCTCCTATGCAGCAGAGAATATCTATCCCAAGATATTCGCATCCAATGAGACACCTTGCTCTCCATAATTCCAGCTAACACGCAAACCCTAACAACATCACAACCTGATGTTATTAATTCTGCAGATCTAATGTCACAACATTGCTTGTGACATCAGACATCCAACTTAAGCAACTTAAACACTTAACATAACCCAGTGTTAAGACTCAATGTTGTGACATTGCCCATATGACATCAAACATTGAACAACCTTTGTTTTACCAAAATTCTAGCCAATCCAAGAAACTAACACAATGGTCTGATCCTTTGGAATTTCTTCCAGTCCAGAAAAGGGAGCTTGATCAGTGATATGCAGATCAGTCAAGTGAGAATACTCCTCAAGCGTTGGTGCTAGTTGATAATCCAGGAATGTTAAACAGTGATAGACCGGATCGTAGAACTGGATTAACATGGACAGGATTCCTTCAATTACGTGGACCCTTAACAAGGACAACAGTCCTCCATACTTGACTCTGAAAGCCTCGTGGTTGGTGATCATTCTCGGCAAACCTCTCAAATCCTCTAACTTTGGAACCTTGAAGGTGTACTTATGAGTTTTGCTTCTACCGAAATCCATTAGCGTAATCTCCTTTCTCTAACATTTGCAATCATTGTCTTAGTTTATTTGAAAAAGAGAGACTAGAAGAGAAGATTTTTTTTTGTTTAAATGTTTTTTAATGAATGTATGAATGTAGCACACAAAAACATAGTAAAAACATGGGGTCAAAGGGTCGGTGTCATGAAGTCAAGGCTCAACCCCCCCCAAAGGTTTATATTGGTGATTTTTTGTACCTGTCCGCAAAATCATTGACCCCTCTTGGGATGACAACAGCAAGCGGATCGCCAGTGAGCTGATGTATCCTAGAGTGATCTCAGATGAGGGTAGTATCGCGTGACAACTATTTCCGATAGCTTCCGCACTACAAAATGGCTTAAGTTTGCTAAAAACCTCAGCTTCTCAGATAACCCAGTCGACCACACTACTTACAACCGAAGTCGTATAGGCAATGTATCTGCAAAGGGAGTCTCCATTGAGTTTGATGGTCGATTGGGGGCTCTTAACTGGAATTCACTCCCAGTAAGATTACCCGTATTGCCATCACCTATCTTAGGTGTATACTCAATCTTTCCACATGCGGCATCAAACGCATTTCCATTAGCAGAAAAATAAACACAGATATCAATTAGGAAAAGCAATATATATATTTGTCTTAATCATCCTAGACCTCTAGTCTTATG
Organism: Lathyrus tuberosus; assembly: GCA_022829125.1. NCBI lineage: Eukaryota > Viridiplantae > Streptophyta > Magnoliopsida > Fabales > Fabaceae > Lathyrus > Lathyrus tuberosus. Next base: position 10,097,322 of record JALAZF010000103.1, read on the forward strand.
ATCCTATGCAGATAATGACCCCCCAGCAGAGCTGTCATTTCTGTGACACCTTGAGAACTTAAGGTTTTCTACCTAAGAGATGGGAAGAGAACAAGATCTCGAATCTCCCCAGCAGAGTCTCCATTTTTCTATAGCGTGAGTTTTATGTGTGGTTGCGAAGCACTATCACTTTGGGGTATTACAACTCGATTCATTTTTTATCCTATTGAAGCTGATGAAGGAAGGGAAATAGATGTCTCCAATTAACCCAGCTTGCATACTGAGTTTAAACAGATGACTGTTGGTTTACAGATGCTACAAAGATTGTGGGTCTCTCTTAGGTTATTTTGTTAAAATAGTGCCTGGGCGATTGGTGGGAGGTTTAAGACTGATGCTTTTGGATTGATTGATGGAGATACTGGATTTTGGGTTTTTTGATTAGTGTGCTCACTAAGATTTTTCAATCTTATGCCTACGTATTCCCGTTTGACGAAACAAGGAAATCATAGCGATCGTAGTTCCTCGTATTCTATGGGAGGAAAAAGGTTGTTTTGGTGTCTTGTTCAAAGCCCAAGACGTGAAGCTAAAATTGATTTGTATCTTGTTTAAAGCCCAAGATAAGAAGCTAAAGGGTCTATTTGTATCTTGTTCGAAGCCCAAGATAAGATGCTAAAGGGTCTTGGCTTTAGAGAGAATTTATCATCTCTAAAGAGGATCTGTTTGTCACAACTGTTGGGGGACTGATTATAAAGGAGAATTACTTTAACTGGGATATGTGAATCCAGCAATGCCATAATTTCCTTTATAGGGGATTTTCAACCTGAAGGAGAAGACTTTAACTCAGTGTAGAGCAATGTTATCTTTCCTTAGGAATTTCTCATGCTAAAAGAGGGACAGTGGCGTGGATGTAAATAATCCAGAGGCTTGCCGCTTACAGCAATTAGATGGGGAAAAGGAGTTGTTGATGTTTGTATGTTATGAACAAGGCACGACTTTGATGCTAAAAGGTTGATTGACTCAACTGGGGGGTTTCCTTATACAAAGCCTAAGAGGAGGCTATTGGCCCGACAAGAGGGTGTTTTTTTATCTGTCTCGTACGAAGCCCGAGATAGAGGCTGAAAAGGGTTGACTCAACAAGAGAATCTTTTATACTCAACAAGAGAGTGTTTTTCTATCTCGTACGAAGCCCGAGATGGAGGCTGAAAGGGAAGTGACCCAACAAGAGGGTCTTTTATACTCAACAAGAGAGTGATTTTCTATCTCGTACGAAGCCCGAGATGGAGGCTAAAAGTGTTTGAATCAACAAGAGAGTCTTTTATACTCAACAAGAGAGTGATTTGTATCTTGTACGAAGCCCGAGATGGAGGCTGAAAGGGATTTGACTCAACAAGAGAGTCTGAAAGGGTTAGCTCCGCTGGGGAGAATTATTTGTACAAAGCCCAAGAGGAGGCTGACTTCACCAGGAAGGATCATTATACAAAGCCTAAGGGGAGGCTATTGTGCTGGCGACTGTTTCAGTTTAGTGACAGGTCCAGTACATTGGATAAAGAGAAAATCTGTTCTTATATGGGTAATGTTGCGCTTAGGGATTGCTCAGAGGATTAGGGTTATTTCTTGTTCTTTAAGGAAATGGGAAATCCAAATGGTATTGAGACTGTCCAAGTCTACAGGTGTTTTGAGAAATCGATTCTCAGGTAGTGAATGATCTTCGTATGATGCCCAAGAGAAGGCTGGTATGTTAAGGGATGAAGGTCAACCCATTAACTGGTCTGACACTTGACTCAGAAAGACAGCTCTAACAAATTGATGACTAGGTTCTGTTCCTATACCTGTAGAGGTCTCTGGGTCCTTGTACTAAGCTCAAGAGAAGGCATAAGAGCTTTTAAGAAGCCGAAGGGTCCTTGTACAATGCCCAAGAGGAGGCGGGGATGCTTTTAAGAAGACTGTGGGTCCCCAAACCCCGAGAAGTTCAATACATGCCATTCACCGAGAATAGATCAAGCCAGGAAAGTCTGAGAATTTGGAAGAAACTCAAGAGATGCCATTCACGGAGAAAAGATCATCTCTGGGGAGTTAGGGTTTCTTTGGAAATGTCTAAGGGTGGCAGTCTGAGAAAGGGTTCACCGAGAATGCTGCCTTTCACGTCTCCATATTGTTTAACCCCAAGAGGAGGGAAGACTGTGTCTGGTAATCCTATGGGGATCTAGTTTTGTTTGTATTTAAGAGTGACCAACAGGGCTCTACCTAGTGCTAGACGTAGTTGCTGGGGAGAACCCTAAATAACTATACTAGTATTACACAGTTGATATTTTGACGAGCATATAAAATTTTGTGATAGAAGACTTACAGTGAGCAGCCCCACAATACAGTTATATATATATATGAAAGCGGATAAAGAAAGCGGGTAAACACTTACTCGGTTGTAGAGCTTCCATGTTGTTTTGTTAGTTGTTCAACAAATAAAACTTTGATAACAATATTATATTCAAAATCAAAGGAGAAAGTGCTTTGAAAAGATTGTTGGGGCTTACACCTCAAGGAGTGGCCCAAGTTTTATCAGTGATGACACTGTTGTTTAAGTTTATACAGAGGGACTTATACAAGTGACTGGGGCCCAAAAAGGTTTTCTGTACAAAGGGATGGGTCTTACACTCTCTCAAGAGGCCCAAAATTCTTTAAAGAAAAAGAATGGGGCTTATAACATGAGGGTAGGCCCAAGGTTTGATTTTTGAACTAGCGATCGCGCTGAGATTTTCTTTTAACACAAAGGGACATATACAATATCTGAGGCCCAAAATGGTTTTGGTTAAAAAGGGGTTGGGTCTTACACTCTATTAGAGGCCCAAAGAGTTTTATTTTTTGTACAAGTGGTTGGGCTTACATCTCTAGGAGAGGCCAAAGGTTTTATTTTGAACTGGCGACGATCGCGCCGAGCTTTTGAAATACAACGGGACTTATACAACATTTGAGGCCCAAAAAGGTTTGTATTTACAAAGGATTGGGTCTTACACTCTATTAGAGGCCCAAAGAGTTTGAAAAAGTTTGATGAGGGTTGAATTAATCAAAAACCCTAATTTGTTTTCAAAATGTATTTTAATTGAATAAAAAATTCAATTAAAATGACCAAAATTATTTAACATGTGGAAAACAAATTGTGCTCTTGGATTAATGTTTTAAAAATCATGTTTTGATCCACAAAATGATTGGAAATCACTAAAATTTTAAAAATCAAGAGGGAGGAAATATTTTAAATGTCAAAAACAATTAAAATATTAACTCTTTACAAAACTATCAAGTATATGAAATAAATGATATTTTTGGGATTTTTTGGGAAAATAAAATATTTTAACATTTTTGTGAATTATTAAAAAAAGAATCAACTCAAAATCATTAAAACTCAGAGAGAAATTAATTTTTTAATCAACTAAATAAAATCACAAAATTCAAATATTTGAATTTTCAAAAAGGGCGCCAAGAACAAGGGCAAGAACATGCGCCACCCTCTGTTTCTGCAGATTTTCATTTTCTAACTAATCTCACTAAATAATTGATTATATCACGCAATCTACATATCAATCTACCCGTTTCAACCTCACGATCATGTCCATGGTCTTTAATTTCATTTATTTTAAGCATGGAATAAGAAATCAAAGAGGAACCTCAAGAACCCTAAATTTTGCATGAAGGTTCAGAAATTCCACACACGATTCAAACAAAGCAATTGATTGAGGGAAAACACTCTATGTATGATTATGAACATATGGCCAAATTATTGTGCAGCAAAAAATGCTTGGATCATAGAGTTAGAAGAATTCATGCTTACCACTTGCAACTAGTGATCGTGTTTTGTGTTAGAGGTGTTACAACTTGGTTCTAAGGATATAGACAGCTTCCCTAGGTGCTATGGAGTGTGTCTGGATGCTTGGAGTGGATTGAATTGAGCTAGAACTTGATTTGGCACCTCAACTACAAATCTGCCAAAGGCTTGAGCAATTGGCTAGTGATTTTGTGAATCTGGTGTTCCAGATGTTGTGTGAGTGTTTGGATCACTTCTATATGATGTTTATGAGGCGTGTGTATGATTGTAGTGAGCGATTTTGGATGTGGTTCTTAAGCACTGTCTCTCTTTGGGGTACTATAGGTCGATTCATTTTTTATCCTATTAACCTGACTAAGGAAGGGAAATAGATGTCTCCAATTAACCATGCTTGCATACTGAGTTTATACAGCGGTCTGTTAGGTTACGGATGCTATATGGTAGTGGGGCCTCTTTCTTCTTACTTTGTTTGGAATGAAACACCGGGAATGTTCATGGGTAGGACGCTAGGACTGATGCTTTTCGATTGATATATGAGGGTACGGGATTTGGGTTTTGGATTAGTGTGCTCGCTAAGATTTTTCTTTCAATCTTATGCCTACGTATTCCCGTTTACCGAAACAGGGAAATCAGAGCGATCGTAGTTCCTCCTATTCTATGGGAGGAAATGGTGTTTTGGTGTCTTGTTCAAAGCCCAAGACGTGAAGCTAAAGGGGGTTTGTGTCTTGTTCGAAGCCCAAGATGTGAAGCTGAAGGTGATTTGTTTGTATCTTGTTCAAGCCCAAGATATGAAGCAAAAGGGTTTCGCCTTTAGAGAGAATTTGTCATGTATAAAGGGGTCTGTTCGCCACAACCGTTGGGTGACTCATTATAAAGGAGAATTACTTTAACCGGGATATGTGAATCTGACAATGCCATAATTTCCTTTATAGGGGATTTGTAACCTGAAGGAGAAGACTTTAACTCAGTGTAGAGCAATGTTATCTTTCCTTTGGAATTTCCCATGCTAAAAGAGGGACAGTGGCATGGATGTAAATAATCCAGAGGCTTGGCGCTTACAGCAATTAGACGAAGGGAAAAGGAGTTGTTGATGTTCGTATACTGTGAACGAGGCACAAATTGATGCTAAAAGGTTGATTGTCTCAACCGGGGTTTCCTTATACAAAGCTTAAGAGGAGGCTATCGTCCCACCAAGAGGGTGTTTTTGTATCTCGTACGAAGCCTGAGATGGAGGCTAAAAGGGTTGACTCAACAAGAGAGTGCTTTTATATGTGTCTTGTACGAAGCCCAAGACGGAAGTTGAAAGGTGTGACTCAACAAGAGAGTTCTTTATACTCAACAAGAGAGTGTTTTTATATCTCGTACAAATCTCGAGATGGAGGCGAAAAGGTTTGACTCAACAAGAGAGTCTTTTGTATCTCGTACGAAGCCCGAGATGGAGGCTAAAAGGTTTGACTCAACAAGAGAGTCTTTTGTATCTCGTACGAAGCTCGAGATGGAGGCTAAAAGGTTTGACTCAACAAGAGAGTTTTTTGTATCTCGTATGAAGCCCGAGATGGAGGCTAAAGGGATTGACTTAACAAGAGAATCTTTGTATCTCGTACAAAGCCCGAGATGGAGGCTAAAGGATGGTTGTTTCAGTTGAGAGACAGGTCCAGTATGTTGGTTAAAAAAGAAAATCAGTTCTTATAAAGAGACTGATTAAAGGTAAGGCTATGCTTTGGCACTTATCGGAGGATCAGGGTTATTTCATGTTCTTTAAGGAAATGGGAAATCCAGAAGGGTTTTGAGGTTGTCCAAGTCTGCGGGTGTTTTCCCTATTTTTGAAAGGGACTTGAGAATGCCTTCGAGACTCAAGGAAATTAGACTGTCCAAGTCTAGGGTTTTATCTTTTGTACTATGCTTAGAGAAACAGTAGTAGTAGGATCTAGACTCTTTGAAAGATTGTTTTATTAAGATGACTAATTTCTGTTCCTATACCTCTAGGAGGTTGTCGGGACAATTTGTACGAAGCCCAAGAGGAGGTTGGAAAATTTTAAGAAGCCGAGGGAGAATTTGTTCGAAGCCCAAGAGGAGGCTCTCTTCCCAAAGGAAGAATCCTTATACGAAGCCTAAGAGAAGGCTGTGAATACTTCTAAGAAGCCGACGGGTCCTTGTAAAACGCCCAAGAGGAGGCGGGGATGCTTTTAGGAAGCCTGTGGGTCCCCAAACCCCGAGAAGTTCAAGACATGCCATTCACCGAGAATGGATCAAACCAGGAAAGTCCGAGAATTTGGAAGAAACTCAAGAGATGCCATTCATAGAGAAAAGATAATCTCTTGGGAGTAGAGTTTCTTTGACAACTTCTAAACGGGACAGTCTGAGAAAGGGTTCAAAAAGAATCTGCCTTTCACATCTCCATATTGTTTAACCCCAAGAGGAGGCAAGACTGTATCTGGTAATCCTATAGGGATCTAGTTTAGTCTATTTAAGAGTGATCAAGAGGGCTTAGTGCTAGACGTAGTTGCCGGGGAAACTCTAAATAGCTATACTAGTATTACACAGTTGATATGAGTTTATGAAAGAAGACTTACAGTGAAACAGCCCCACAATACATTTATATATATATATATATATATATATGAAAGCCGTAAATGAAAGCGGGTAAACACTTACTCGGTTGTAGAGCTTCCATGCTGTATTGTTAGTTGATCAACAAAGAAAGATTGAAAACAACAGTATATTCAAAATCAAAGGAGAAAGTGCTTTGAAAAGATGTTGGGGCTTACAGCTCAAGGAGAGGCCTAAGGTTTATCAGTGATCGCACTGTCGTTTTGTACAGAGGGACTTATACAAGTGACTGAGGCCCAAGAAAGGTTTCCTGTACAAGGGGATGGCTCTTACACTCTCGCAAGAGGCCCAAGCGTTTAAAGAAAAAGAATGGGGCTTATAACACGAGGGTAGGCCCAGATGATTTTTTTTTGAATTGGCGATCGCGCCGAGGTTTTCTTTTAACACAGAGGGACTTATATAATGTCTGAGGCCCACAATTGTTTTGGTTAAAAGGGGATTGGGTCTTACACTCTATTAGAGGCCCAAATATTTTTGAATGGGTCTTATAGCTCGAGGAGAGGCCCAGGGTTTGTTTTTCAACAGACGATGATTGCGTCGAACTTTTCGAAATACAACGGGACTTCTACAATAAGTGAGGCCCAAAAATAGGTTTTCAAAGGGGGTTGGGTCTTACACTCTAATAGAGGCCCATGAGTGTTTGAAAATGTTTTGCGAGGGTGAAAACCAAAGAAACCCTAATTTGTTATTCTTTAAAAGTAAATATTTAAAGATAATCAAATAAAATACCAAATAAGTTTGAATAAAATATTTGTTATTTTTGTTTAAGGTTTGAAAAATGATGGATTAATCAAAAGGGATATTAAAACTCAATTGGTTTTGATTTTCAAAGTAAATATTCACTTTTAAAATGTTTAAAAAACATTAAAAAGGAATTTATTCACAAAAATACTACTTATATTAAATAAATAATATAAACTTAATTTTTTTGTGGAATAAAATATTTCAACATTTTTGTGATTTTTTGCAAAAAGAACCAATAAAAAATAATTAAAATTGAAAGAGTTATTAATTTTCCAATTAATAATAAAACATGAAAATATTGGGAAAAATAGCAAAAATATGAGAAAACACAAAATGGCATGGGTGGGGTTTGAACACACGACCTCAAGGTTATAGGGCGCACGCCTTACCACTTGGGTGGTGATACATCCATTGCCTGAAGTGAAACCACAAATATACAAGGCTTGCCTTGTTTTTGGCCTGGCCCAAGGCAAGGCAAGGCAAGTTTTGGGTCAGAAACGTGAAGGTCATAAATTTCTCATTTCTCCATGTTTAGGGACAAAATTTATATGCATCTGGCGTAGAATTTAACAAGGAATATGAAATTCTGGTACCAGACGTGTGATGTTAAGGTGCGATGTCACAACAACACACTCTGCAATAATGGACAGAATAAGCAACAGGAAAAACACAAGGAATTGTTCACCCAGTTCGGTCTAACTACCTACGTCTGGGGGCTACCAAGCCAGGGATGAAATTCACTACTTGTAGATATAATTTACAGACTCAACACACCAGTTGACAATCTCCTAAACTTATACTCTACTAGTGACTTTCTACCTAAGAAACCACTTAGATATGAGAACACTACTCAATCCCCTAAAACACTCAAAGAACAACCTCTTTGAGATCCCTTGATCTTGCTTCCTAGCTTCGATCAATCAACAACTCTCTATTTCTTCACAGCTTCTAGAGAGGACAGAAAATTCAACACCTATTCAAACCTAGAATAGTGTGATTACAAGTACTCTAAACAAACACTAGACTCTAAGCCTCCAGCTCTTGATCTTCAATCTGTTTTCTGTACCTTCTTCCTTGGTCTTGTGCGCTTTATATAGCTCCTTGAATTTGGATTGGATTTGTCATAATATTTGATCAGGTTTGTTAATTAAAAACTGAATCTTTTAAAACAGATTTTATCCCCAAAATCTTTTTAAATCTTCCACCTTTTAATTCTCCAACAAACCTGCAATCAAATCTCCTATGTAACAGAAAATATCTAGCCCAAGATATTCTCATCCAACGAGTCAACACTCTCCACAATTCCAGCTAATACGCGACCCTAATAACAACAAGCCCATGCTGTCATTAGCTTCAGTTCTGTAGGTCTGATGTTATATAATCACCTATGTGACATCAGACATCCACTTCAGCAACTAGCAACCTTAACACAGCCCAGTGTTAAGTGCAATGTTATGACATCAAGTCCATGACATCAAACATAGTTAACCTCACAACTTAGTACAACCCATTACTAAGACTCAATGCTGCAACATCAACACCATGACATCAGCATTGAACACCTTGTTGTTTTACCAAAATTCCAGCCAATCCAGGAACTTACAATCTCCCCCTTTGGCTAATTTTGGCTAAAACAATCTCTGCATCTTCAGAGACTTCAGCAGCGGAATATCTTCAATATTTTGACACATTAACTTGCAGCAGTTTGACAATCTTCATATAGTCTTCATTACTTGATCTGCTGCAGCACCATCTTCATTATTGACAACAGCCAATTGGTGCTCCCCCTCAAAAACTTGAACCAGCATCACAGCTGTTCAGTAGCTCAGAATGTGCAGCACATCTCCCCCTTGATGTCTGCTTTGCTGCACTCTGCACTCTTCAATGCTATGAATACTTCACTCGCAGTACTCCCCCTCCACAGCTGCATCATTACTTTTCAACTAAGCACCTTTTATTTTTATTCTTTTAGAAGCAACTACTCTTCTCCTTATGGCATTTATTAACTCTCCCCCTTTTTAGCCATAATTAGACAACTATCCCAAACCAAATGCCCTTCAAGGTGACATAATACTGGTCCCACTGTCAGTAGCAACAAGACCTATGTAGTCTCCAAGCACAATGTTCTGACATTATTAATGACATATTCAAAAACAACTTCCAACCCCTTGACTGGTCAGGCGATACAACCCAAGCATTTGAACAAACCATTATAAAACCACTCTTTCTCCTATGCTCAGCACAACACACCAATAAAGCATGAGTCAATCAAGCTCCAAACAACCAACCAAGAACCTCAAGCATGAGGATACACAACCAGACCCTATGAAGAAGAAGATCAAATCTCAGACGACATCAGGTCCTTCTACAGGAGCAACAAAAACTGGCAGGACTTCAGTGACCACTATGAAGCCTGGTAAGAACCATTCTGCTCAACAACAGCCTTCAGAAGATGAATGGGATGCAGATTGGAAGGCTTTTCTGGATGCAGGAGATTGGCATGAGGATGTAGTCTAATCTTGTATTTTCAACTATTGAATAAAAATCCTATTTTTAGATTTTTCAGTTGCCATGCCAAACACTTTACAGTACTTTTCTAAACTGCATTAAACAGAACTAGAGCACCAAGATGAGTTTCTTAGAGAGACTACACTAAAAAATCGAACAGACTATTTTATGTACCATACTATCTGCAGCTGAATAACCATTATCTTATAGGCCAACTGCACCATAAAACATCTTTCAATTAATTTTGAAGTAATACGCTCCCCAATTTTAAGCTCTCAAATTGGTTAGCATACATGAACTCATCATCTAATTTCTCTTTATTTACCAAATAATCTGAGTATTTAACCAGATCTTTTCTATCAACCTGCTCATCATCCCATTGATGAGTAACATTCTGCAATGTTGTAACATCTTTCTTGACATGGTGATTGCCCAACAGTCGTTTCTTCCACAAGAGTTGATAGCATAAGTTCTTTCCACATAACACTGATCTACGACTGTTCTTCTTCTTAGATCTGATTTTGCCCCTCTTTCTTCTTCTTAGTCTTCCAAGATCAGTTTGTATCTTTTGACCAGCATGATTCCATCCTAGAGGATGTGTATTTATTCTTGACATTTTAATCTAGGATCTGATAGAGCCAATATCAGAGGTCCTCTGCATGTCAATTTTCATATTGGGATCAGTCTTAGACTCTAGTCTATTCTGAATCATTTTTGCACTTTGCTCATCATCCTTCTTGAGGCTAGAGATACTCTTCTTGTCTTGAGATGTTTCACCATCTGCTCTGACATCTGTTTCTTTCGACACAGAGCTATTCATCCAGGGGAGGTTTTCTTCTGAGACATCGATCTTCTTCAGATCTTGATGATAGAATTTTTAATAGTTACCACTGTTATCTTCCATAACTTCAGTGAGTTCTTCAATATCTAGCCTTTTAGACTTACTCACAGTCAGACCACTACATTGATGCGAGATTCTGATGATTTGTTCAGATGTCAAGACATCAGCATCTTTCCTCTCGAGAGATGTTGCTCTATTCAGCTCCTGAGAACCTTTAATCCTTCCATCAATGGTGAGGACTGATGTGTAACTTTTGCTCTTGACTAATTTCAGATCATCTTTTCTTCTGACCTTCATCAACTTGAGGGAACCTTCATCATTCTGATGTCTACACCTGATAACTTCTTTATCATCACCAGACTGGCTTTCAGTTTGAGGAATCCACTGATAACAATTATCTTTGGATCTTGCACCAGTCATTACAGCCTCACCCTTCTCATTTGTTACAACACATTTGTCTTTGGTGTAGCTGACTAAGTAACCTTCATCACATAATTGGCTTATGCTGATCAAATTTGCACTTAAGCCATTGACAAACATAACATTGTCAAGTTCAGGTCTACCATCACCTTGGACTTTCCCAACTACTGCAACAATACCTTTTCCTCCATTGCCAAACATGACCTCATGAGGGGGGCAAGGCCTAAGATCATCAAACATGGATCTACATCCAGACATGTGCTTGGAACACCCACTGTCAAAATACCATGTATCTTCTTTAAACTCCTTGTCAGCCATGTGAGCCAATAAGCACTTCACCTTCTCCTTAGGTACCCATTGTTTAACAACTTTGGGCCTATCCTCCCTCCATCTGTTTTGAGGCTGAGGGTATCCATGCAGCTTGTAGCAAGAGTACTGCATATGTCCAAACCTTCCACAGTAATAACATCTCACCCTTTCATCTCTGAATCTTCTGCCATGATGAGATTGCTTAGGCTGCCATCCATAATGTGGTCTCCTCCTGCCATAACTAGCCTGCCTTTTATTATGCTGATATCTTCTTCCATAAGAAGGCTGAGAATGCTGTTTTCTGGATTGTCTCCCATGATGGTGAGGCTTTCTTCTTCCGTAGACATAAGGCACATCATTGTTAAATCTAAAGCCATGACTATACCAGTTGACCTGATGTTGAGACATCTGATGTGACATGCCCTGTTTGAACCTAGCAGCTTGCATGCTCTTATGGTATTGTGGGGGCATATACTGACTAGCTCTTTGGGGCTGCTTTCTCTTCTGATAAGGACCAGTCTTCTTCTCAATCCTCTTAGGTTGTGAAACATCAGCTTTCTTAGGAGTAGGATCCTGCACCTTTGGCTGATGTTGAGACAATGGTTGAGACATCTCCACTTTGGTTCCTGAAGTGCTTGCTTCAGTAGATACCTTTCCCTCAACCACAAATCCTAATCCAGTCCTGTCTCCAGCTATCCTTTCCGTCTGAAGAATCTTGTCAAGAGTGTCTGTACCACTGTTCAGCATCCTAACAGACTTGGTCATTTGATCAAGATGAGCTCTTACTAGCACCACTTCATTCTCCAGATCAGCTTTTTCATTCTCAAGCTGAGCAATCTGTTCCTTGTGACACTTGTTCTCTTGACAAATCTCAGCACTTTTAAAACACATCTCTCTGTAGGTTGAAGCTAGCTCATCATAAGTGACTTCTCCATCACTATCATCATCAGATTCAACAATTCCTGTCAAAGCTGTAACATGCTTTGCTGACTCACTTTCACTTTCACTGTCAGAGTCAGACCAGGAAATTGTCAAGCCCTTATTCTGCTTCTTCAAAAATATGGGACACTCTTTCTTGACATGTCCATACCCTTCACATTCAAAGCACTGAACACCTTTATCTTGGATAGTCTTCTCTTCATCTTTCTCTTTTAACTTGCTGATGTCAGAGGAGATGTTCTTGACATTAGGCCTGTAGTTATAGTTCATCTTCTTGAACACTTTGTTGAATTGCCTTCCCAACATAACTATAGCCTGAGGCAGATCCTCCTGGGACTCATCATCTTTAGCTGCTGCAGGAGTGGAGACTAAAGCTATACTCTTAGGCTTCTTTTCTGGTTCTTCCTCATTCAGTCCAAGTTCAAATGTTTGAAGAGATCCAATAAGCTCATCAACTCTCATCTTGCTGATGTCTTGAGATTCTTCAATGGCTGTTACCTTCATCTTATACTTCTTAGGGAGGGACCTAAGAATCTTTCTCACCAGCTTCTCTTCTGTCATCTTCTCACCAAGAGCACTGGATGCATTTGACAGCTCAAGAACACTCATGTGGAAGTCATGAATAGTCTCATCTTCCTTCATCTTCAAGCTTTCAAACTTAGATGTTAGAAGCTGAAGTCTAGACATCTTAACTCTAGATGTGCCTTCATGAGTAGCCTTCAAAATATCCCAAGCAGCCTTAGCAGTTTCACATGAGTTGATCAGCCTGAATATGTTCTTGTCAACCCCATTGAAGATAGCATTTAGGGCTTTTGAATTCCCAAGGGCAAGCTCATCTTCTTCCTTGGTCCATTCTTCTTCAGGCTTAGGCTTTGAGGTGCCTTCTTTATCCTTGCCAGCCTCATCTTTCTCACATACCTCTGGAGCTTTCCACTCTTTAATGACAGCCTTCCAAGCTCTGCTGTCTAATAACTTTAAAAAAGTAGTCATTCTAGGCTTCCAATACTCATAGTTTGAGCCATCCAAGATAGGGGGTCTGTTGACGAAACCTCCAACCTCTTTGTCCATCTTTCACCAGAAAGTAACTTCCCTAGATCTCACCCAAAGACAGATAGGATGCCTGCTTTAATACCAATTGAAATTCTGGTACCAGACGTGTGATGTTAAGGTGCGATGTCACAACAACACACTCTGCAATAATGGACAGAATAAGCAACAGGAAAAACACAAGGAATTGTTTACCCAGTTCGGTCTAACTACCTACGTCTGGGGGCTACCAAGCCAGGGATGAAATTCACTACTTGTAGATATAATTTACAGACTCAACACACCAGTTGACAATCTCCTAAACTTATACTCTACTAGTGACTTTCTACCTAAGAAACCACTTAGATATGAGAACACTACTCAATCCCCTAAAACACTCAAAGACAACCTCTTTGAGATCCCTTGATCTTGCTTCCTAGCTTCGATCAATCAACAACTCTCTATTGCTTCACAGCTTCTTGAGAGGACAGAAAATTCAACACCTATTCAAACCTAGAATAGTGTGATTACAAGTACTCTAAACAAACCCTAGACTCTAAGCCTCCAGCTCTTGATCTTCAATCTGTTTTCTGTACCTTCTTCCTTGGTCTTGTGCGCTTTATATAGCTCCTTGAATTTGGATTGGATTTGTCACAATATTTGATCAGATTTGTTAATTAAAAACTGAATCTTTTAAAACAGATTTTATCCCCAAAATCTTTTTAAATCTTCTACCTTTTAATTCTCCAACAAACCTGCAATCAAATCTCTTATGTAACAGAAAATATCTAGCCCAAGATATTCTCATCCAACGAGTCAACACTCTCCACAATTCCAGCTAATACGCGACCCTAATAACAACAAGCCCATGCTGTCATTAGCTTCAGTTCTGCAGGTTTGATGTTACAACATCACCTATGTGACATCAGACATCCACTTCAGCAACTAGCAACCTTAACACAGCCCAGTGTTAAGTACAATGTTATGACATCAAGCCCATGACATCAAACATAGTTAACCTTCACAACTTAGTACAACCCAGTACTAAGACTCAATGCTGCAACATCAACACCATGACATCAGCATTGAACACCTTGTTGTTTTACCAAAATTCCAGCCAATCCAGGAACTTACAGAATACAATGGTGGTGGTATTTTTTCCAGATCATACTCCCTCCTCAAAATCTGATAGGTTTTGAAAAAGGCCTATAATTGCATTTTCTATGCTACACTTTGATACAGGCATGAATTACATGATGAATTGGTTCAAACACAACATATATAACATGTATAAGGTGTGTATGATCAGTGGACTTCAAACCAATGCATATTTTGGAAAGTTCAAGCAATGATGCTTACCTCTTTTTGAGCCTTTGGAGTTTTTTGTGAAATCTGCCACACTTCTTGTTCCAGAAATGGTTTGATGCTTTGGACACTCTCAAATGAACCCTTAGAAGCTTTTAGGATGAGTGGAATCAGCTGGAACCTGCAAAAACACAAACTGGCCCTTTCTTGCAAAAGGGGTTAAAATGGCCAAAATAACAACTCTCTCAAATGGTGTTCCAGATGGGGGGAACCATTTGGGACGATTCAAGGATGTTATTTGGATTGTGTTTGAGGTTTTATCTAGTTTGGAAAGTGACTGATTCAAGACATGGCTTGAAAAATGACTGTAGTAAGTGTTCACCCATCTTTGGGGATACTGATAAGGCATGATGGTACATCCATATTGTGAACATAATTTGCACAATGATGGGAAATCTTAGTGGTCAAAATTTGGGGTATGACAAATGCCCCTATTTAATCTTCTAAGAAAAGCAAAAAGAGAAAACAATAATTAATGCGGAAATTACAGAACGACATTATTTTATTTATGATCGAGTCGATTCTTGAAACTATAGCCCTATAAAACAAAACTCTGTCGCTTTGGGCGAAGCAGAGAGGGAAATTTACAGAAAGCGAGTCCTATCAGAACATCCGTTTCACCTGGGAAGGGTGAAAGGTTAAAGATGGCAATTACTTTGACTGATGAACGATCTTCGGAACATCGATAGCAACCCATTTGCGGCAAAACCCTCGGTGAATCACAAAGTCTGGCACCTTCCTCGATTTGTCTTCAGAAATAATGCTGATTTCTAGTGGAGCAGGATCGTTGGAATCTGTTTCCCACTCAGAGTTGTCGCAGGAGGATTCCTCTGTTGTATTTTGCATAGTATTTGTGCTCTCAGGTAGATCTCCCCATCCAGTTGGTTGGATGTCTTTGAGCCTGATACGAGAGCTTTCGGGAGCAGTGTACTTGACCATAAAGTCGTATTTTCTACTTGGTTGCCCCAGGCTGTCCCACACTTCTTTGGAACTGGAGGAGTCATCTCTCTCGATGACGTTGACCTCGGGAAAAGCATAGTTGATGAATTTTAGTCCTGTAAACGTTGCGAATTCATTGTCGTGCTGGGTATTCTCAGGATAACCTGGGTGTTGATCCCGTGGTATGGCGGGGACACAGGTATTCTGTTCAATGATGCTCAGCTGATTTTCATTGTTCGGCTGATTTCGTTGCCCCAAGTCTCTGGGATACGGCTGCCAGATAGGCAGGCCATCCATTGGGCCATAATAGTCATGGTCAAAGTTGTCTTTCATTAGAGTGTCCTCCTCTAATGAGTTTGGTGGAGCAGGACATCCTTCCGAATCACAATCTCCATATATCATTTCGACGTCTGACCTGGGTATAAACCTCGGACTCTGTGTAGGAAAGCAAAAGGGAATCTGCGTTTCGTCTGAGACATATAACCGTCCTCATTGAGATAGGATTCCCATTCTTCCTCTATATCGGAAGAATTGTCTTTATTGATGGTATGCACTTCTTGAGGCACTGGGTGAAGGAAATCTCCACTGTGGAAGAAGTCCTGAATGGGATGAAGACTTTCATTGTTGGTAGTAGCTGTCTGGGTACAGGTTGTAGAAAAACCAAGACCCTTCTTTGTTTTATTGTCAGTAGGAATGACAAGTTGTCTCCATCCTTTTGTATTGGCACCTTTGACTATTTTGATAGCATCCTTGTATGAGGAAATGGAAGTTCCCTCTTCGGATTGATTATCCTTGCTCACCGACAGTGCTTGGAACTGAGTTCCAATAACCTCCTCGGGTTCTACACCAGTAGATGATGATAAGTTGCTTACGAATAAGGCCTGTTCTCCACAGACCGTGATGAGTTGGTCGTTCTGGATGAACTTTAGCTTTTGGTGGAGGGTTGAGGTGACCGCCCCAACCTGATGTATCCAAGGTGTTCCTAATAAACAACTGTACGTTGCCCGGATGTCCATGACCTGGAAAGTGACTTGGAAAGTGTGAGGACCAATAGTTATGGGAAGGTCGACTTCGCCGATAACTGCTTTTCTAAATCCGTCAAATGCTTTGACGACGACCTCACTGGTTCTTATCGTAGGTCCTTCGAAGGATAATTGCATCAAAGTGGACTTCGGCATAACATTCAGGGCTGACCCTGTGTCTTCCAGTACGCTGGCTAAAGCATCGCCTTGGCAGCTGACTGTGATATTGAGCGCCATGTTGTGACGGCGACCCTCTTCGGGTAATTCCTCATCACTAAATCCCAAGTTATTGCAGGAAGTGATGTTAGAGACAATGCTATCGAACTGTCCGATTGTTACATCCTGTTCCACAAAGGCCTGCTCTAAGACTTTCTGTAGAGCCTCCATGTACGCTTCTGAACTGAGCAAAAGTGATAATACCGAGATCTTTGAAGGAATTTGTAACAGTTGATCGACAATGTTGTATTCACTCCTTTGGATGAGCTTCAGCATCTCATCATCGTTTTTCAAAAGGTCGGGATTACTGGATTAACCGAACGGTGGATTGGGAACTTCTGTCTGAGGTTCCTTTTCTCTGCTGGGTTCTCCAACTCCTCGGTTGAAGATTCTACCACTCCGTGTTACTCGAGTGATGTCTGCAATATTCACGACGAAGGGTAACGGAATTTCCTTTCCGTTCTCAATTGTTGTTGCACCGTATTTGTAAGGGATGGCCTTAGTTGATTCATACGGTAATGGTCCCGGTAGATAGACGACTATGGGAGCCTTCTAATTTCTCTGCCCATCGTATGCAATTTCGATCCGTTCCTGGTTGGGGACTCTCGATTCGTCAAGTAGAGGGATGATGGTACAAACATCCCTAGCCCTCGGATGATCAGAGATTATGACAATGTCCTCAAGTTGATCAGCGAGGTAGTCCGGCACCAAGTTGATTGGTCCGGAACCCGGATATGGGTGAATCTCTCTACGATCCACTTGACCCTGAAGAGCTGCTCGCACAAGGTAACATCCTTGGTTACTTTCCGAACATACTCTACAACGTTCATAGTTGTGTGGTGGCACCTAGCCATACCCACTTTGAATACAATGTAACCTCACTAGGTCAATTTCCACAGATCGAACATCCCGACTTTGATGTCGAGTGGGGTTCCCGTTGGTAATACTAATTTGCTGGGTGTCTTCATCCATATAGATTGGAAGCCACTAGTGATTCAACAAGTGCTGAAGTGTTTCTTTGACAAGGGCACAACCTTGATCATTTTCACAGCCCGCCTTATAGCTCTGATAATCATGTGATACCAGGAACCCGAGCCAGACCTGTTTAGCATGTAACTCCACCAGGCTGGTATCATCAAGCAAATGTCGAAGATTTGAATCATGTTGATCTGAAAGGGATTCTTATCATGGTAGTCCTGGATCCACCCAAGTTCCATCTGACGCTGGAGGGCCTCTTGTACAAAAGAGCATCCCTGTTTGTTTACCGAGCAAGTCAGACAGGAACTGTAATCGTGCCGCGAAATATTATGATACTGGCTTTGCCCTGAGTGCATCGCCACCAAATTGACATTCATTGCACGGATGTCGTGGTTTTGAATGATGTTAGAATTCGTGTAAACCATGTTAACTCCACGAACTCGGTGCTCTTGGATCTATCTGAGATCCATCTGTTCCTGTAGAGCTGATTGCACCACAGAACATCCTCGACTGCTTTTAGAGCAGACATCGCACTAGTGATAATCATGAGGTGGCACATGACCATATCCACTCTGTCTACAATGCATCTTGACCAAGTTGGCCCTTAATAAGAGTACATCGTGAATTTGATAGATGTTGTTAGTCTCTCCCTGTATCAAATTGATCGTAGCCTTCTCGTGTTGAGGCAGCGGATTCGTGAGAACATTAGGATTCGTATCCTTGAAAGATAAGACCCCGCTCCTAACAAGCTTTTGCACGTCGGATTTGAAATTGAGACAATTCTCTATGTTATGCCCTGGTCCTTCTTGATGGTAAGGGCAAGTCTGATCCACCTTAAACCAAAAAGGCGGATTTTCTGGTACTGTAAGAGGAGACTTAGTCAGGACATGCCCTTTAGCTAGTAGTAACGGAAATAGTTCTGCGTACGATACGGGTATAGGATCAAATCCTGGTGGATGCGTTGTACGGTTGTTATTGTATGGAGGACGAGCCTGCTGAAGAGGTTGTTGTGTCCTTTGTTGATTAGGTTGGCTCTACGCAACCTGAGGTTGATACGTAGGAATAGGTGCAGGATTGATAGCAGGAGTTACAGCTGCTACTGGTTGATAACGTCGCCTTTGCTTTCCGAGAGAGATATTCCCAATATCCTGCTCTTTTTTCTTAGGGAGAGAACTACCGTATCGTTTTGCACTACTTGATGATCCAGCGTTTTTTACTAAACGTCCTTCTCGGACGGCTTCCTCAAGACGAACTCCCATGCCGACCATTTCGGTGAAGTCACTGGGCGCACTGGCGACCATTCTGTCGTAGTAAAATGAGCTCAAGGTCTTGAAGAATATCTTTGTCATCTCTTTTTCCTCAAGAGGTGGACAAATTTGAGCGGCAATTTCACGCCATCTCTGAGCGTATTCCTTAAAGGTTTCCTTGTCCTTTTGTGACATTGATCGGAGTTGATCTTTGTCTGGTGCCATGTCCAGATTGTATTTATATTGTTGGACGAAGGCAGTGCCAAGATCTCTGAAAGTGATAATCGTAGCACGGTTTAAACCCATGTACCATTTTAGTGCGACACCGGTTAAACTATCCTGAAAGTAGTGAATATGTAGGTCCTGCTTTTCTGTCTGAGCTGACATTCGCCGAGCGTACATCACCAAGTGACTCTGAGGGCAAGAGTTACCCTTGTACTTTTCAAAGTCGGGCACTTGGAATTTGTGCGGGACTTTCACATTGGGGACCAAACAAAGGTCTGCGGTTTCCTTTCCAAATAAATCCTGACCGCGAATGGCTTGCAGTTCTTTCTACATTTCCAGAAACTATTCCTGGAATTCATTCATTATTTTGAACATGCTTTCATTTCCACCAGAAGGTATCTATGGAATCTGTCCTTCCGGGACAGTGTGTACGTTTGGCCCTAGTATTGTACGAATGATACAGTTTGACTCTAGAACCGAGACACAAATGTGAGATTCGTAGGTAAGAAGAATACGTGACGTGAGAATGATGAATGCAATGATTATTAATTATTTTTGTTTATTCAAAGTAAACTTCGACAATTAGATTGCAAATATCAAACAGTGGGGAAACCCCATTTTATTGAATTCAAAGGATTGCGAAAATAGAAATATAATAGATTACAAGGTGCGGAAACAGAAACCTAAGCTAATGGGTCCCGAGTCCTCTCTGAGGAGAACCCGGGTGCTGATTCTGGTACTTTCCTTTTCTTTGACAGGGGATCTTGAACCGTTGTCGGATTGTCATTCTTTTGCCAAGTGAAAGAAACGAGAAAATTCCTTTGGTCATCCTGATTATCCACAACATGTTGCTCTAAAATCTCGATCAGAGCATCCTTATCCTTTAGCATTTGTTGTATTTTGGTACACTCCACATTGAGGGTGCGGTAATTTTTCTTCCAAGACCTCCTCTCCTGTTAAACTTTGTTGAGAGTAACCTGAAGTTTTTCCGTTTCAGTCATGAAGTACATGACAGATTCCCTTGGCGGAAGAACTCCGTGACGAGGATAAGGCATCTTTAGCTTGAGAGCTCTAGTTTGTACCCAGTGGAGATAAGGCTCCACCGAGACACAGTCCGGTTTTCCTAGAGACTCCCGTCCTTTCTTATGAACATGTTTCCAAGCGTGCACTATTTCCGTCTTTAGTGCCCTGTCATTTTCTCCTTCCTTGAAGAATATACCTTCCAGATGAGCATTACACGGGACATGCCTCATCGGGTATCCAAATTGACGGCGAACTAAAACTGGATGGTAATTGATTCCTCCCTTAGTTCCTATAAGGGGTACATTGGGGAAATTTTCACAACGGTCAATGATCCTGATCCCGTCATAAATCCTATAGCACCAATCTATGTCAGAGTTAGTGAGGGAAAATGGGAGATAAACCATTTATACAGCAGGGGCATGTAACGCCCCAGTTTTGCCAATTTTGTTTTATAGAGTCTTTTGATTATTTTATTTTTATTTTATTTTATTTTCGACTTTTGTGTGAAAATATGTTATTTTTCGTCGTGATTATATTTTATCGCGTTTTGGGAACGTTTACGAGATATTTGAGTGTGGGGGTATTTTGGACATTTCATTGATATTTTTACTAAGTTAGAATAGAAAAGAAAATAGAAAAAAGAAAAGGGAAAGAAAAATAGAGAGAAAGAAAGAAGAAAGAAGGAAAAAGAGAAGAAAAGAGGAGAAGAGAGAAAATTGGAGAAGTGTGGAAAAATCACCAAGATCAAGTTCTAGTATCGATTGAATCGGGTAAGGGTGCGAAACTCGATTATTCTATGATTGTATACGATTATGTATGTATGTTTGTTGTTGTTGTGGGATTAATTTGGAGAAAATTGGTAAAAATCATATTTGGTAGAATTGATTAGAAATTGATTTGAATGTGTCAAAACACTTGCTGATTGTATTCTTGATTGCCTATGTATGTTTGTTATGTGTTATTACAATTCAAATTGGTGATTTTCTGAGTTAGGTGAAGATTTGGTTGATTGGGGTTTGAAAAACGCAGAAAATGTTCTGCAGAATTTTTCTGGATCTGTCCTGGCCATACGCGTAAGCGACTTGCCAATACGCGTATGAGTCTAGGCGTTACGCGTAACAATGGCGTGGTTTTGGGTCAATACGCGTATGGAATACATGTTTTACCGGCCCTCTGGTGATACGCGTAAGGGCTATGGGCGTACGCGTATGGATTTTTGAAACGTGATTTTGTGAAGAGAAATTGTTCTGTCAATACGCGATTGGGAATAGGTGTTACGCGTATGAACAGGAGAATGTCAAAAATGTGATTTTTCAAAATGTGTTTTCGGTTTTGTCCGTAACTTTGGTTCCGATTATCCGATTTTTGAATTCTTGGTGTCGTTGGAAAGGTATCGAGTTGCACTTTATGATTATGATGTCTTGAGAATTGTTAGCCGATTAAATTATGTCGGGAAATGTGAATAGTGTTGGTTATCGATTTTTGTCGTTTTAATGGTGTGGAATTGACGTGTATTATGCCGTATGTTGTTGTTTTGTACGTGAGATGACTTATGTGCGGTTGTGATGATTCTTTGTGGCCGAAGGGCAAGAAAATGCTAAGTGTGGTATTTGATAAATGTGCATGATTATGAATGTGTGTATGGATGCAATGTGAATGTCATGAGTCATTGTATGCCAAGCATCATAGTGTGCATTGTTGAACGTCCTGAGAGACGGTTTAATTCCTGAGGGAATCTGCTATAACATCGTGGGCCTCGAAAATATGAGGCGATGCCTGAGGACTTAAAGCGATGGGTATAGACGATTGCGGGCTCCTTTGGAGACTTAAAGCAATCCTTAACGTCGTGTGCCTCGAAAATATGAGGCGATGCCTGAGGACCTAAAGCGACGGGTGAACATCGTAGGCCCGACGGGGAGTTACTTGAGATTCTCAGTAACGAGCGATGGTTCCAATAGTTCCTGAGTGAACTGATGATGAGACATGAGAAACAATGGAAGTCGGTACCGCATGGCATGTGCATAGAGTCGTTGTGTCGGTCTATGTGCATTGCATAAATCATGAATTAATTGTGTGTGAATTTGTGAATGTGATTGATGATTGTATGGTATATGTGTGGTGTGTAATGGTATTCGATGCTTGAGAATTGTGCGGTATTATCTTATATGTGGTTGTGGTGAGAATGTGTTACTTGTACATTTTTGTGTTTATATATAGAATTTTATTCAATTATATTATGGTTGTTTTTCTCACCCTTCTGCTGTTTTATAACGCTCTATGAGGCGTTGCAGATTAGAGCTGCTGGAGGTATTCCTTTTTGTGAAGCATTGCGTCTTCATTATTTTGGTCGGTCGGCTCTGATATGTGACTCCGGGTAGTTAGGGTGGCCGCGTGCTATTATTTTGTATATCTGATGATATATTTTGGTTGTACATATGCTACCTGATGTATGACAAACTGTTTATATGTGTATACGTATATATGTTAATCAGATTTTAGATTTTCCGCTTTAATTCTAATTTCTGAAAAGTGGGTGTAAGGAACAAAGTTTCCTCTGTGTGATTGCTACCCCACAGTTGCATATCATTATGGGCAGGTGTTGCATGTTATGTGTATGTTTGGTTACTTTGATGTGATTCCCCTTTCTATGCCGTATTTCAAATATACTCTGACGAATTTTCGAATTTTCTTTTACCGCCTTAATTGCGTGTTTTTGGGGGTATTAGATCGGGGGCGTCACAGGGCACACAACACATGATCATTCATCCGCCGTACAAATTCCCTAAGTATACAGAATGATACGCGTCCACGAGCAAAGTTGGCACAGGGTTTCCAACGAGAAAAACCTTAATGGCGTTGATATCGACGAAGTTATTAATGTTGGGAAACATAAATAACCCGTAGGTGAGTAAGACAAAGATGCTTTCAAAAGCAGTCATGTTCCCAATACTAGCAAAGTACAGAGCCTTCTTTGTCAGGAACTAGGCTGGTAAACCCGGGAGCCCTCCTTTAGTGGTCATTTGAGTCTTGACTTCCGACTCATCCAAATAAATTGCTCTTGCAATGGTCTGATCCTTTGGAATTTCTTCCAGTCCAGAAAATGGAGCTCGATCAGTAATGTGTAAATTGGTCAAGTGAGAGTACTCCTCCAACGTTGGTGCGAGATGGTAATCCGGGAATGTGAAACAGTGATAGACCGGATCGTAAAACTGAATGAGTGCCTCCATGATTCCTTCAATCATATGGATTCTTAACAGAGGTAGCAGACCTCCGTATTTGGCTCTGAAAGCTTCAGGGTTAATGATCATCCTTGCTAGTCCTCTAAAATCCTCTAGCTTTAGAACCCTGAAGGTGTACTTATGAGTTCTCCTTCTACCGAAGTCCATGAGCGCAATCTTTTTCTCTGACATTTGAAATCATTGTCTTAGTTTAATTTGAAAAAGAGAGACTAGAAGAGAAGGTTTTCTTTGCTTTATTGTTTTTTAGATGAATGCATGAATGCAGCACACAAAAACATAGAAAAAACATGGGGTCAAAGGGTTGTTGTCATGGAGTTAAGGCTCTACCAATCCCAAAGGTTTATACTAGTGATTTTTGCACCTGTCTCTCAGAATCATCAGTTCTTGTCGAGAAAACACCAGCGGGCCGGGAACCGTGCTAGGTGATGTTTTTCGAAGAACCATCAGAAGAGGGTGGTATCGCGTGACAACCATTTCCAATAGTTTCCGCACCACTAAAAGAGGTTTTTCCTAGGTGTATACTCAATCTTTCTACATGCAGCATCACACGCATTCCCATTAGCAGAAAAATAAACACAGATATCAATTAGGAACATCAGTATATATATTTGTCCTAAAGTCCTAGACTTTAAAGAGCTATGAATCCTATGTTCCTGACAGAAAATGGCTCCCCGGCGGAGTCGTCATTCTGTGGTACCTTCCCAACTTTAAAGGTTTTGATCTAAGATCCTAGTGGAGTCAACAAAAATCCTATCCCGTTGAAATCCCCAGAAAATAAAGAAAGAAAGAAAGAAGGCCCCACGGTGGGCGCCACTTTTCTATAGTGAGCGATTTTGGACGTGGTTCTTAAGCACTGCCGCTCTTTGGGGTTACTACAGGTTGATTCATTTTTTATCCTATTAAGCTGACTAAGGAAGGGAAATAGATGTCTCCAATTAACCCTGCTTGCATACTGAGTTTAAACAGCGGTTTGGTAGGTTACGGATGATATATGGTAGTGAGGCCTCTTTCTTCTTACTTTGTTTAGAACGAAACACCGGGAATGTTCATGGGTAGGACGCTAGGACTGATGCTTTTCGATTGATGTATGAGGGTACGGGATTTGGGTTTTGGATTAGTGTCCTTGCTAAGATTTTTCTTTCAATCTTATGCCTATGTATTCCCGTTTACTGAAACAGGGAAATTAGAGCGATTGTAGTTCCTCCTATTCTATGGGAGGAAATGGTGTTTTGGTGTCTTGTTCAAAGCCCAAGACGTGAAGCTAAAGGGGGTTTGTGTCTTGTTCGAAGCCCAAGATGTGAAGCTAAAGGTGATTTGTTTGTATCTTGTTCAAAGCCCAAGATATGAAGCTAAAGGGCTTCGCCTTTAGAGAGAATTTGTCATCTCTAAGGGGTCTGTGCGTCACAACCGTTGGGTGACTGATTATAAAGGAGAATTACTTTAACCGGGATATATGAATCCGGCAATGCCATAATTTCCTTTATAGGGGGTTTGTATCCTGAAGGAGAAGACTTTAACTCAGTGTAGAGCAATGATATCTTTCCTTAGGAATTTCCCATGCTAAAAGAGGGATAGTGGCGTGGATGTAAATAACCTAGAGGCTTGCCGCTTACAGCAATTAGACGAAGGGAAAAGGAGTTGTTGATGTTCGTATACTGTGAACGAGGCACAAATTGATGCTAAAAGGTTGATTGTCTCAACCGGGGTTTCCTTATACAAAGCTTAAGAGGAGGTTATCGGCCCACCAAGAGGGTGTTTTGTATCTCGTACGAAGCCCGAGATGGAGGCTAATAGGGTTGACTCAACAAGAGAGTGCTTTTATATGTGTCTTTCACGAAGCCCAAGACGGAAGCTGAAAGGTGTGACTCAACAAGAGAGTCCTTTATACTCAACAAGAGAGTGTTTTTGTATCTCGTACAAAGCGCGAGATGGAGGCGAAAAGGTTTGACTCAACAAGAGAGTCTTTTGTATCTTGTACGAAGCCCGAGATGGAGGGTAAAAGGTTTGACTCAACAAGGGAGTCTTTTGTATCTCGTACGAAGCCCGAGATGGAGGCTAAAAGGTTTGACTCAACAAGAGAGTCTTTTGTATCTCGTACGACGCCCGAGATGGAGGCTAAAGGGATTGAATCTACAAGAGAATCTTTGTATCTCGTACGAAGCCCGAGATGGAGGCTAAAAGATGGTTGTTTCAGTTGAGTGACATGTCTAGTATGTTGGTTAAAAGAGAAAATCAGTTCTTATAAAGAGACTGGTTAAAGGTAAGGCTATGCTTTGGCACTGATCGGAGGATCAAGGTTATTTCTTGTTCTTTAAGGAAATGGGAAATCCAAAGGGGTTTTGAGGCTGTCCAAGTCTGCGGGTGTTTTCCCTATTTTTGAAAGGGACTTGAGAATGCCTCCGAGACTCAAGGAAATTAGAGTGTCCAAGTCTAGAGTTTTATATTTTGTACTATGCTTAGACTAACAGTAGTAGTAGGATCTAGACTCTTTGAAAGACTGTTTTATTAAGATGACTAATTTCTGTTCCTATACCTCTAGGAGGTCGTCGGGATAATTTGTACAAAGCCCAGGAGGAGGCTGGAAACTTTTAAGAAGCCGAGGGACAATTTGTACGAAGCCCAAGAGGAGGCTCTCTTCCCGAAGGAAGAATCCTTATACGAAGCCTAAGAGGAGGCTATGAATACTTCTAAGACGAGAAGTTCAAGACATGCCATTCACCGAGAATGGATCAAGCCAGGAAAGTCCGAGAATTTGGAAGAAACTCAAGAGATGCCATTCACGGAGAAAAGATCATCTCTGGGGAGTAGAGTTTCTTTGACAACTTCTAAAGGGGAGAGTCTGAGAAAGGGTTCAAAAAGAATCTGCCTTTCACATCTCCATATTGTTTAACCCCAAGAGGAGGGAAGACTGTATCTGGTAATCCTATGGGGATCTAGTTTAGTCTATTTAAGAGTGATCAACAGGGCTTAGTGCTAGACGTAGTTGCCGTGGAAACTCTAAATAGTTATACTAGTATTACACAGTTGATATGAGTTTATGAAAGAAGTCTTACAGTGAAACAGCCCCACAATACAGTTATATATATATATATATATATATATATATATATATATATATATATATATATATATATATATATATATATATATATATATATGAAAGCGGTAAATGAAAACGGGTAAACACTTACTCGGTTGTAGATCTTCCATGCTGTATTGTTAGTTGTTCAACAAAGAAAGATTGAAAACAACAGTATATTCAAAATCAAAGGAGAAAGTGCTTTGAAAAGATGTTGGGGCTTATAGCTCAAGGAGAGGCCCAAGGTTTATCAGTGATCGCACTGTCGTTTTGTACAGAGGGACTTATACAAGTGACTGAGGCCCAAGAAAGGTTTCCTGTACAAGGGGATGGGTCTTACACTCTCTCAAGAGGCCCAAGCGTTTAAAGAAAAAGAATGGGGCTTATAACACGAGGGTAGGCCCAGATGATTTATTTTTGAATTGACGATCGCGCCGAGGTTTTCATTTAACGCAGAGGGACTTATACAATGTCTGAGGTCCATAATTGTTTTGGTTAAAAGGGGATTGGGTCTTACACTCTATTAGAGGCCAAAAGATTTTTGAATGGGTCTTTTAGCTCGAGGAGAGGCCCAGGGTTTGTTTTTCAACAGACGATGATCGCGTCGAACTTTTCGAAATACAACGGGACTTATACAATTAATGTGGCCCAAAAATAGGTTTTCAAAGGGGGTTGGGTCTTACACTCTAATAGAGGCCCATGAGTGTTTGAAAATGTTTTGCGAGGGTGAAAACCAAAGAAACCCGAATTTGTTATTCTTTAAAAGTAAATATTTAAAGAAAATCTAATAAAATACCAAATAAGTTTGAATAAACCATTTGTGATTTTTGTTTAAGGTTTGAAAAATGAGTTAATCACACGGGATATTAAAACTCACTTGGTTTTGATTTTCAAAGTAAATATTCACTTTTAAAATGTTAAAAAAAACATTAAAAAGGAATTTATTCACAAAAATACTAATTATATTAAATAAATAATATAAACTTAATTTTTTTGTGGAATAAAATATTTCAACATTTTTGTGGTTTTTTACAAAAAGAACCAATAAAAAATAATTAAAATTGAAAGAGTTATTAATTTTCCAATTAATTAATAAAACATGAAAATATTGGGAAAAATAGCAAAAATGTGAGAAAACACAAAATGTCATGGGTGGGGTTTGAACCCATGACCTCAAGGTTATAGGGCACGTGCCTTACCACTGGGGTGGTGATACATCCATTGCTTGAAGTGAAACCACAAATATACAAGGCTTGCCTTGTTTTTGGCCTGGCCCAAGGCAAGGCATGGCAAGTTTTGGGTCAGAAACGTGAAGGTCATAACTTTCTCAGTTCTCTATGTTTGGGGACAAAATTTATATGCATCTGGCCTAGAATTTCACAAGGAATCCAATGGTGGTGGTATTTTTTCCAGATCATACTCCCTCCTCAAAATTAGATAGTGGTTTTGAAAAAGGCCTATAATTGCATTTTCTATGCTACACTTTGATACATGCATGAATTACATGATGAATTGGTTCAAACAAAACATATATAACATGTATGAGGTGTGTATGATCAGTGGACTTCAAAGCAGTGCATATTTTGGAAAGTTCAAGCAATGATGCTTACCTCTTTTTGAGCCTTTGGAGTTTTCTGTGCAATCTGCCACACTTCTTGTTCCAGAAATGGTTTGATGCTTTGGACACTCTCAAATGATTCCTTAGAAGCTTTTAGGATGAGTGGAATCAGCTGGAACCTGCAAAAACACAAACTGGCCCTTTCTTGCAAAAGGGGTTAAAATGGCCAAAATAGCAACTCTCTCAAATGGTGTTCCAGATGGGGGGAACCATTTGGGACAGTTCAAGGATGTTATTTGGAGTGTGTTTGAGGTTTTATCTAATTTGGAAAGTGACTGATTCAAGACATGGCTTGAAAAATGCACAAAAAGCCTATTTTGAGGTTTTGAGAGGTGACTTTGTGATTAAAGGATTACAGGTCACTTGTGTGAGTTTGGATCACCTGCATATGATGTTTATGAGGTGTTAGGATCATGAGTTGTGATTGAAATGCTCTCTAAGTCAAAAAATCAGAGTTACCTTGCTAAAGAAGGCATTTTGGCCTAAAGAGAGGGATTTTGAGGAAAGCACCTGTTTGATGGCTTAGGTGTACTCAAACTGAGCACAAATGAGCTCTATTTATAGTAGAGCAAGTTTGTTTTGGGATCAATAGTGAGTGGCAACTGCAGCAGAGGTTTGGCCAATGGTTGCACTTTGGAATCCAAGTCTCCTCTAGCCATTGACTAGAGGTTAGGGCACAGGGCTGTGGTTCCCTTGGTCTTGGATAAGTCTTGACTGAATTCAGTTGGAAATGGCTCAGTCTATGCCACCTTGGTGTATGCATTGAATGCTCTAATCCAGAATTGGAGTCTTGTCCCTCTTTTAGGCAATTCTAGGTTTGGCATGCTACTTCTTGTTCCAAGGACTTTGGAGGCTTGGCTCAGTGTTTGTCCCCTTTAGATTTGATCCTCAGATGTGTCCAAAGTGATGACAAGGCTTGGAATTAGCTGATTTTGCCAAATCGAGCAAAATGCAAAATTCTGCCTAGCCTTGGCAGTTTTCAGCAAGGCATATTGCCATTGTCATATCTCATGGCCCAAGTGGAATTTTGTGATGTTCTTGGCCATTTTGGAAAGCCCTCATATGATACAATAACTGTTTGATCATATTTGGTTTTGATACCTTTTGGATCCAAGTGAAAAATCCCCCTACATTTGGAAAAAAGTGAAGGCAGATTCTGACTTAGTGAAAATTTCACTAACTGTTGGAAAAGAGTGACATTTTCACTTTTGGTGATTTTGATCATTCCATAACTCAAAATCCATGAGGAATTTGGAGGGAGGTTAGTTCTAAGCATTTGTAAAGGGTAATGAGAGCTACAAATCTAGCTTTGGATGGGTAAAAATGGCTTTGTGGTTTAGGAGTTATGATCCTCCGAAGTTGGTACCCTTGCCACTTTGTTCATAACTTAGAAAATTTTCTAAGTTTTTATGGTTACCCTTTTTACAAGTTATCCAACTTTTCTTGATTTTTCTTGATGAATGATGATTCAAATCAAACATTAACATCATTTTAGGGTTAAAAAACCATTTTTGTGAAAAATCTCAAAAAGTCAGAGTTGACTTTTGTGCACAGTTGACTTTTTATCAGATGAATTCCAAACTGTGCGATCCTTCATGAAATCAAGTCCTTGACCTAAATCAACCTTGATGGATTGATTTCATAGGTGTTATAGGGTGTATTGAATCATGTCCTAGGGTTAGGGAGCATGTCCTGGTCAAAAGTCAAAGCTACAGTTGACTTTTCCCGCAAATTCCTAACTGTGGTTCAGATGAAATTGAAACTTGTTGCTCAAGCTTCTTGGATCAATCCATTGTTGCAAATGGATCAATGTGGTATGTTAGAGACCCTCAAACCATCTCTTGAGGTCTTGACTCATGATTTGTCCCAAAAGTCAACTTAGGGGTGAATTAGGTCAAGAAACCCTAATTCCTGATTTTTGATGTATGCATCCCCTGAGGTCAAATTGACTTGATGCTTGGGTCCATGAGGTTCCATGGGGTATTTTAGGTCATGCTTCGAAGCATTGGCTCATGTCCAGAGGAAAATTTCCATCTGGAGGCCCTGGTCGACCAAAACCCTAGTTTGGTGACACTGGCGATCTTGTGGCTTGATCCACCTAGAAGGGAGCAGCCTTGTGCTTAATCCTTGAAGTGGGAGTCCTCTTGATCCTTTGTGGATGTTTGAGAGGTTAGACAAGTTGAAGACCATTTCATTCCTTGATTGATCCTTTGTCTAAGAACTCAAAGAGGGCTTGAAACCCTAATTTTGACTGTAGTAAGTGTTCACCCATCTTTGGGGATACTGATGAGGCATGATGGTACATCCATATTGTGATGATAATTTTCACAATGATGGGAAATATTAGTGGTCAAAATTTGGGGTATGACAGTGATTGGTTTGATTGGAATTGCTCTCAAACTCAAAACCCGATAGTGACTTGCCTTGGAAGGCAAATTTGGAAGTAAGGAGGATATTTTGAGGAAAGCATCTTGTAGCATGATTTTTGTGGTTTTGAAGCACTATCGCTTGGGTACTACAGTTCGATTCATTTTTTATCCTATTAAAGCTGATGAAGGAAGGGAAATAGATGTCTCCAATTAACCCTGCTTGCAAACTGAGTTTAAACAGTCAAAACTGTTGATTTACAGATGCTATCGAAATAGGGGGTTCGCCCTTTGGGGTTATTTTGTTGAAAACAGTGTCTGGGTAGGGTGTTGGGATGAATGCTTTTCGGTTGATATATGGGATTTTGGGTTTTTGATTAGTGTGCTCGCTAAGATTTTTCAATCTTATGCCTACGTATTCTCGGGATAGGGAAATCACAGCGATCGTAGTTCCTCCTATTCTTTGGGAGGAAAAAGGTGTTTTGGTGTCTTGTTCAAAGCCCAAGACGTGAAGCTGAATGTTTGTTTGTATCTTGTTCGAAGCCCAAGATGTGAAGCTGAAGGGTCTATTTGTATCTTGTTCGAAGCCCAAGATGTGAAGCTAAAAGGTCTTGACTTAGAGGGAATTTGTTATCTCTAAGGAGGAGTTGTTGATGTTTGTGTGTTGTAAGCAAGGCATGATTTGATGCTAAAAGGTTTATTGTCTTAACCGGGGTTTCCTTATACAAAGCCTAAGAGGAGGCTAAAAGGCTGACTTTTCCGGGGAAAATGTTCTTTCTATTTTGTACAAAGCCCAAGATTGAGGCTAAAAAGGGTTTGACTCAACAAGAGAGCCATTTTGTGTGTCTTGTACGAAATCCAAGACGGAAGCTAAAGGGGTTTGACTCAACAAGAGAGTCTTTTATACTCAACAAGAGAGTGATTTGGTGTCTCGTATGAAGCTCGAGATGGAGGCTAAAAGTTGTTTGACTCAACAAGAGAGTCTTTTATACTCAACAAGAGAGTGTTTTGGTGTCTCGTATGAAGCCCGAGACGGAGGCTAAAAGTTGTTTGACTCAACAAGAGAGTCTTTTATACTCAACAAGAGAGTGTTTTTGCTATCTCGTACGAAGCCCGAGATGGAGGCTAAAAGGGAAGTGACCCAACAAGAGGGCCTTTTATACTCAACAAGAGAGTGATTTTGTATCCCGTACGAAGCCCGAGATGGAGGCTAAATGTGACTGTTACAGTTGAGTGACAGGTCCAGTATGTTGGTTTAAAAGAGAAAATCAGTTCTTATATGAGCAATGTTGTACTCATTGATTGGATTTGAGGATCGGGATTAATTCCTGTTTTCTAAGGAAACGGGGAATCCACGGGGTTTTTGAGACTGTCCAAGTCTATGGGTATTCTTCCCATTCTTGAAAGGGGCTTGAGAATGTCTTTGAGACTCAAGGGTCTTAGACTGTCTAAGTCCAGAGTTTTATCTTTTGTACTATCCTTAAGAGAAATTAAGAGGCAGTACGTTTGCGGTAAAAAGATCTAGACTCTTTGAAAGACTGTTCTATTAAGATGACTAACTTCTGTTCCTATACCTCTAGGAAGTCGTCGGGACAATTTGTACGAAGCCCAAGAGGAGGATGGAAACTTTTAAGAAGCCGAGGGACAATTTGTACGAAGCCCAAGAGGAGACTATCTTCCCGGAGGAAGAATCATTGTACGAAGCCTAAGAGGAGGCTATGAAAACTTCTAAGAAGCCGACGGGTCCTTGTAAAACGCCCAAGAGGAGACGGGGATGCTTTTAAGAAGCCTGTGGGTCCTTGTACTAAGCCCAAGAGGAGGCTGATGAACAGTTCCAGAAGGGGTTTCACTTGGAACATTGGCCTTCTGTATAAGAACTGCTCAAGGGGAAATTTCTTAGATCTTGTTATCTAAAATTGTTGTAAAAGAAAATGGTTTAGGTTATGTTGAAATATCCGGAAGAACGTCGGATGTAAGGAGACGAGGCTTTGTCTAGTTCTAGACGTAGTTGCCGGGGAAACTCTAAATATCTATACTATTATTACACAGTTGATATGAGTTTATGAAAGAAGACTTACAGTGAAACAACCCCACGGTACAGTCATATACATATGAAAGCGGTAAATGAAAGTGGGTAAACACTTACACGGTTGTAGAGCTTCCATGCTGTTTGGTTAGTTGTTCAACAAAGAAAAGTTGAAAACAGTATATTACAAAATCAACGGACAAAGTGCTTTTGAAAGGAAAATTGGGGCTTACAGCTCAAGGAGAGGCCCGGGGTTTTATCAGTGATCGCACTGTCGTTTTGTACTGGGACTTATACAAGTGACTGAGGCCCAGGAAAGGTTTTCTTGTATAAAGAGGATGGGTCTTATACTCTCTCAAGAGGCCCAAAAATGATTGAAAGTGAACAAAAGATGGGTTTTATAGCTCAAGGAGAAGCCTAATGGTCAATTATAAAAAGGGCGACGATTGCGCCGAGGTTTTGAAAACACAGTGGGTCTTATACAATGACTGAGGCCCAAAAGTTTTTGGTTTCAAAAGGGGATTGGGTCTTACACTCTAATAGAGGCCCAAAGGTTATTTTGAATGGGTCTTATAGCTCGAGGAGAGGCCCAGATGGTTTGCTTTAAACGGGCGATAATCGCACCGAACTTTTGAAATACAACGAGACTTATACAACAAGTGAGGCCCAAAAATAGGTTTGTATTTACAAAGGATTGGGTCTTACACTCTATTAGAGGCCCATGAGTGTTTAGAAAAGTTTGTTAGGGTGAAAATCAGTAAAACCCTAATTCCATCATTTTTAAAGTAATTATTCAAAGAAAATTAATTAAAAATGATACAAATTTCAAATAAGTTTGAATAAACAACTTGTAATTTTGGTTTTAGGTTTGAAAAAATGAGGTTTTAATCACAAGATGAATTAAAACCTATTTGGTGTTGATTTTCCAACATGAATATTTATTTTTAAAAGGTTTAAAAACAAAAAAAATGAATTTATTCACAAAAATACTAATTATATTAAATAAATAATATAAATCTAATTTTTTTGTGGAATAAAATATTTCAACATTTTTGTGATTTTTTTGCAAAAAGAACCAATAAAAAATAATTAAAATTGAAGGAGTAATTAATTTTTCAAATCATTTAAAATAAATAGGAAAAATAACAAAAATAAGAAAAAGTGGTAAAAAAGAGATCTGGGGCGAAGGGGATTCGAACCCCAGACCTCTCGCTTGCCAATACACACAAAACCAGCTGATCAACCACTAGGGCGCAATGCCAATTCAAATATAGTATGGCAAATGAAAAATATATAGAGAACTTGGTTGGAAAACCTGAAGAATGGCGCCATGGCCATCTTCTTCCTCAAGCCCGTGCATGAAGCGCCCTATCTCACTCATCTCTCAACCATTTGACATGATTCAAACACCAAACTCGTGTGTTTTTCAACAAGGAACAAGATGGCAATACTTGATTTTATTTATTTTCAGTGTATAGCAAATTATATCATCATGACCGTATGAACCCTAATTTTGCAAAAGCAGTCGTGCAGACATGGTTATGAGGGCTATGGTCAAATTTCTTGAGGGGAAACACTCAACATATAATGGCAAGCAAATGGCAAAAATATCATGCGAGGAAATATGCATGGATCATGAAGATGGAGTTTTGAGGCTTACCTTGATGCAAGCTGAAATGGAACTCTGCACAGATGGTGTTCCAGATGCAATTTGATGATCCCTACAACTTAAATGGATGTTGTGGAGTGTGTTGCAAGCTTTGGAACACTCTGAAAACTTCTGGATCAAGTTGGAGAACTCCAACTGCATAATTGAGGCATAATGGCTTGGTTGAGGAGTGATTTTGAGCTAGGGGTGTTACAGTTGGTGTTTAAGTGTTTGGACACCTCAAATACATCATATGTGATGTGTCTGAGCAATTGGAATGGATTGCTTAGGTCTGCAACTCAAAACCCGATGGTGGTTGCTCAAAAACAAAGAAAATTGGCACTTAAGAGATAATGAGAGAAAGCAGTGCTATAAATTGCTTTGGTGTGCCTTGAATGATCCATTGGAACCTCTATTTATAGGTGATCAACTCTTGTCTTGGAGGAATAATGAATGGCTGCTGGATCAGACCACCTTCAAAGGGACTGGTTGGACATAAATGCCTCTTGCATTAGGTGTAACAGCTGCTCCAAATAGATCAGCTATGCCTTGACTGAAATCACATTCCTCAGTCACTTTAATTGTTGTTTAATCAGAGAACTTGACTGAGGAAAGTAAGAATCTTGACAATGCACTATTCCACATTAATGCCCTTTGAATTCAAGGTAAAATGTGACAAAATGTATGAACTTCAAGTTGGAAGATTCCTTGGCTTTGTAACTCAGCTTTGTAGGTTGGATCAAATGCATTGTGATTGGTTTGAGTACATGTGGCATAATGATCCTTGGTTTTGATTCACAAATCGTGTGTGGCAAGAAAACATGCAAACTGATTCTTCCAAAACAGCTTGCAGCAGCATGACTTTGGGCAAGGATTCCTCTTGGCTCAAGTTGAATCAATTCATGCTGAAAGGCTCTTTGGATTCTTAGAATCATATGCAACAACATTGATGTTTAGCTTTGGACTTGATTTAGCTTGCAACTATGTGAAAACATCTCACAAGTTTTGGTGTTTCAACAAAATCTGCCTTGGCTAGAATTTTTCTAAGTGTTGGAATATGATGTATTTTCATGTTTTAGTCATTTTGGCCCAATCATAACTCAGAATCCACAATGAATTGGAGTGAGATGTAGTTGAAGCTTTTGTAGAGGGTAATGAGAGATACAAATCTAGATTTGGATGGGGAAGAATGGACTCGTGGTTTAGGAGTTATGATCCTCCAAAGTTGGTACCCTAGCCACTTTGTTCCATAACTTAGAAAATTTTCTAAGTTTTTATGGTTACCCCTTTTACAAGTTATCCCACTTTTCTTGATTTTCCTTGATGAATGATGATTCCAATCACACATTAACATCATTTTAGGAATAAAAAACCATTTTTGTGAAAACTCTCAAAAAGTCAAAGTTGACTTTTGTGCACATTTGACTTTTTATCAGATGAATTCCAAACTGTGCAATCCTCTATGAAATCATGTCCTTGACCTAAGTCAAACTTGATGGATTGATTTCATAGGTGTTATAGGGTGTATTGAATCATGTCCTAGGGTTAGGGAGCATGTCCTGGTCAAAAGTCAAAGCTACAGTTGACTTTTCTTGCAAAACCCTAATTGTGGTTCAGATGAAATTGAAACTTGTTGCTCAAGCTTCTTGCATCAATCCATTGTTGAAAATGGATCAATGTGGTGTATTAGAGATCCCCAAATCATCTCTTGTGGTCTTGGCTCTTTTTTTGCCCCAAAAGTCAACTTAGGGGTGAATTAGGTCAAGAAACCCTAATTCCTGATTTTTTTATGAGTGCATCCCCTGAGGTTAAATTGACTTGATGATGGGGTTCATGATGTCCTTTGAAGCATCTTAGGTTGTGCTTTGAAGCACTGGCTCATGCCCAGAGGAAAATTTCCATCTGGAGGCCCAGTCGACCAAAACCCTAATTTGGTGACACTAGCGATCTTGAGGCTTAATCCACTTGGAATGTTGCAACCTTGTGCTTGATTCTTGATGTGGGAGTCCTTTTGATCCATTGTAGATGTTTGAGAGGTTAGACAAGTTGAAGATCATGTCATTCCTTGATTTATCCTTTGTCTGAGAGCTCTGAGAGGGCTTGAAACCCTAAGTTTGATTGTAGTGGAGGCTCACCTATCTTTGGGGAGACTAATGATCCATCCATATTGTGATGATGATTTGCACAATGATGGGAAATATTAGTGGTCAAAATATGGGGTATGACAGATGCCCCTATTTAATCTTCTTGGACCCGAAGGTGTGAATGGCGAAGATATTCGGGCATTCGGGGTGAAAGAGGATTAAATATCGGAATACCCGAAATTTTGATGATGGTTAAGAATGGTAGTTCGCGCATCCTTCTTCTTTTGCTAAGCAATGATGCTCAGAAAAGGTAAAACTTCCCCTCGATCTTGGTTTCCTACCAAGGAACTGGTCTCAGTTTCTGAGATAAACTTCCCCTCGATCTTGGTTTCCTACCAAGGAACTGGTCTAAGTTTCTTAAATAAACTTCTCCTCGATCCTGGTTTCCTACCAAGGAACTGGTCTAAGTTTCAGATGTAAACTTCTCCCGTTCTTGGCTTCCTAACAAAGAACTGGTCTCAGTTTCTTTTTTCAATAAACTTTATTGACAAGGGACGCTATTTGTAGCGGTTCTCCTCAAACTTCTCGCCGAATTTTCCTGGGGATATGCCATTTGATGAGTCTACTGGGGATATTACACCATACTTTTCTCGAGATCTTCCCGAAGAAATGCCATATGATGTGATCCACTTTGAGGTGCCGATGACTTTGTTGACATTTACTTTCTGGAGAGAAGAACCAATGTGCTGCCGAGAGTCTTTAGTCACGTGGCTTTCTCTGGGGATTTTCCTTAATCCGGGAAAGCAACGATATCATCTTCAATGGCGAAGAGTGACATTTATCGAACATTTTCTCTGGTCTTTCAGAGGTTCAAGTTATCAAAGTGGCCAAGGGCCGACTTTATCCCAGAAATAAATTGGAGGAGAGATGTAGGGCAGGCGCACCATTTCCTGACGAGGAAAGAACTGACAACTCGATTGTGAAGACTTTTATCACAAGGGGATAAGACCGACTAGAGTGATAATGATACAATATGAATGCGAATGTAAATCAATAATGCATGATGTATGTATGTTTATGCCTACAAAACTGACGCGACATACAGACTAATAGATGAACACAACTAGATACTCGGCCACGGTGGGAGATGAAAAGAATCACTGGTTCAAGATAGCAATTCTGCCTCGCTTAGGAGAGATAGTCCACGCGGGAACTACGTTGGTCGGGCTTTAGGAGACGAGAACTCGACCGAGGTGTTTCAGACGAAACAAGGTCTCTAACACAGTTGATCCTTCGTTCAGACATACTGGTTTAGAAGGAGTACTTTGATTCTGCTCTTTGAGGTTCGATTACTTCTGGAGAAGCGATCAATGTTCTTTCGATGTTCAACAGTCAAAAGAAATTGCCATCCTTGCTTTAAAAGCAAAAAAAGTTTTACGAGTAAATTCATTTTGTTTACCTCTTGGCTCAAGTTGAATCATTTCATGCTGACAGGCTCTTTGGATTCTTAGAAACATATGCAACAACATTGATGTTTACCTTTGGACTTGATTCAGCTTGCAACTATGTGAAAACATCTCACAAGTTTTGGTGTTTCAACAAAATCTGCCTTGGCTTGAATTTTTCTAAGTGTTGGAAAATGATGTATTTTCATGTTTTAGTCATTTTGGCCCAATCATAACTCAGAATCCACAATGAATTGGAGTGAGATGAAGTTGAAGCTTTTGTAGAGGGTAATGGGAGCTACAAATCTAGATTTGGATGGGGAAGAATGAACTCGTGGTTTAGGAGTTATGATCCTCCAAAGTTGGTACCCTAGCCACTTTGTTCCATAACTTAGAAAAATTTCTAAGTTTTTATGGTTACCCCTTTTACAAGTTATCCCACTTTTCTTGATTTTCCTTGATGAATGATGATTCCAATCACACATTAACATCATTTTAGGAATAAAAAACCATTTTTGTGAAAACTCTCAAAAAGTCAAAGTTGACTTTTGTGCACATTTGACTTTTTATCAGATGAATTCCAAACTGTGCAATCCTCTATGAAATCATGTCCTTGACCTAAGTCAAACTTGATGGATTGATTTCATAGGTGTTATAGGGTGTATTGAATCATGTCCTAGGGTTAGGGAGCATGTCCTGGTCAAAAGTCAAAGCTACAGTTGACTTTTCTTGCAAAACCCTAATTGTGGTTCAGATGAAATTGAAACTTGTTGCTCAAGCTTCTTGCATCAATCCATTGTTGAAAATGGATCAATGTGGTGTATTAGAGATCCCCAAATCATCTCTTGTGGTCTTGGCTCTTTTTTTTCCCCAAAAGTCAACTTAGGGTTGAATTAGGTCAAGAAACCCTAATTCCTGATTTTTTTATGAGTGCATCCCCTGAGGTTAAATTGACTTGATGATGGGGTTCATGATGTCCTTTGAAGCATCTTAGGTTGTGCTTTGAAGCACTGGCTCATGCCCAGAGGAAAATTTCCATCTGGAGGCCCAGTCGACCAAAACCCTAATTTGGTGACACTAGCGATCTTGAGGCTTAATCCACTTGGAATGTTGCAACCTTGTGCTTGATTCTTGATGTGGGAGTCCTTTTGATCCATTGTAGATGTTTGAGAGGTTAGACAAGTTGAAGATCATGTCATTCCTTGATTTATCCTTTGTCTGAGAGCTCTGAGAGGGCTTGAAACCCTAAGTTTGATTGTAGTTGAGGCTCACCTATCTTTGGGGAGACTAATGATCCATCCATATTGTGATGATGATTTGCACAATGATGGGAAATATTAGTGGTCAAAATATGGGGTATGACAGATGCCCCTATTTAATCTTCTTGGACCCGAAGGTGTGAATGGCGAAGATATTCGGGCATTCGGGGTGAAAGAGGATTAAATATCGGAATACCCGAAATTTTGATGATGGTTAAGAATGGTAGTTCGCGCATCCTTCTTCTTTTGCTAAGCAATGATGCTCAGAAAAGGTAAAACTTCCCCTCGATCTTGGTTTCCTACCAAGGAACTGGTCTCAGTTTCTGAGATAAACTTCCCCTCGATCTTGGTTTCCTACCAAGGAACTGGTCTAAGTTTCTTAAATAAACTTCTCCTCGATCCTGGTTTCCTACCAAGGAACTGGTCTAAGTTTCAGATGTAAACTTCTCCCGTTCTTGGCTTCCTACCAAAGAACTGGTCTCAGTTTCTTTTTTCAATAAACTTTATTGACAAGGGACGCTATTTGTAGCGGTTCTCCTCAAACTTCTCGCCGAATTTTCCTGGGGATATGCCATTTGATGAGTCTACTGGGGATATTACACCATACTTTTCTCGAGATCTTCCCGAAGAAATGCCATATGATGTGATCCACTTTGAGGTGCCGATGACTTTGTTGACATTTACTTTCTGGAGAGAAGAACCAATGTGCTGCCGAGAGTCTTTAGTCACGTGGCTTTCTCTGGGGATTTTCCTTAATCCGGGAAAGCAACGATATCATCTTCAATGGCGAAGAGTGACATTTATCGAACATTTTCTCTGGTCTTTCAGAGGTTCAAGTTATCAAAGTGGCCAAGGGCCGACTTTATCCCAGAAATAAATTGGAGGAGAGATGTAGGGCAGGCGCACCATTTCCTGACGAGGAAAGAACTGACAACTCGATTGTGAAGACTTTTATCACAAGGGGATAAGACCGACTAGAGTGATAATGATACAATATGAATGCGAATGTAAATCAATAATGCATGATGTATGTATGTTTATGCCTACAAAACTGACGCGACATACAGACTAATAGATGAACACAACTAGATACTCGGCCACGGTGGGAGATGAAAAGAATCACTGGTTCAAGATAGCAATTCTGCCTCGCTTAGGAGAGATAGTCCACGCGGGAACTACGTTGGTCGGGCTTTAGGAGACGAGAACTCGACCGAGGTGTTTCAGACGAAACAAGGTCTCTAACACAGTTGATCCTTCGTTCAGACATACTGGTTTAGAAGGAGTACTTTGATTCTGCTCTTTGAGGTTCGATTACTTCTGGAGAAGCGATCAATGTTCTTTCGATGTTCAACAGTCAAAAGAAATTGCCATCCTTGCTTTAAAAGCAAAAAAAGTTTTACGAGTAAATTCATTTTGTTTACCTCTTGGCTCAAGTTGAATCATTTCATGCTGACAGGCTCTTTGGATTCTTAGAAACATATGCAACAACATTGATGTTTACCTTTGGACTTGATTCAGCTTGCAACTATGTGAAAACATCTCACAAGTTTTGGTGTTTCAACAAAATCTGCCTTGGCTTGAATTTTTCTAAGTGTTGGAAAATGATGTATTTTCATGTTTTAGTCATTTTGGCCCAATCATAACTCAGAATCCACAATGAATTGGAGTGAGATGAAGTTGAAGCTTTTGTAGAGGGTAATGGGAGCTACAAATCTAGATTTGGATGGGGAAGAATGAACTCGTGGTTTAGGAGTTATGATCCTCCAAAGTTGGTACCCTAGCCACTTTGTTCCATAACTTAGAAAAATTTCTAAGTTTTTATGGTTACCCCTTTTACAAGTTATCCCACTTTTCTTGATTTTCCTTGATGAATGATGATTCCAATCACACATTAACATCATTTTAGGAATAAAAAACCATTTTTGTGAAAACTCTCAAAAAGTCAAAGTTGACTTTTGTGCACATTTGACTTTTTATCAGATGAATTCCAAACTGTGCAATCCTCTATGAAATCATGTCCTTGACCTAAGTCAAACTTGATGGATTGATTTCATAGGTGTTATAGGGTGTATTGAATCATGTCCTAGGGTTAGGGAGCATGTCCTGGTCAAAAGTCAAAGCTACAGTTGACTTTTCTTGCAAAACCCTAATTGTGGTTCAGATGAAATTGAAACTTGTTGCTCAAGCTTCTTGCATCAATCCATTGTTGAAAATGGATCAATGTGGTGTATTAGAGATCCCCAAATCATCTCTTGTGGTCTTGGCTCTTTTTTTTCCCCAAAAGTCAACTTAGGGGTGAATTAGGTCAAGAAACCCTAATTCCTGATTTTTTTATGAGTGCATCCCCTGAGGTTAAATTGACTTAATGATGGGGTTCATGATGTCCTTTGAAGCATCTTAGGTTGTGCTTTGAAGCACTGGCTCATGCCCAGAGGAAAATTTCCATCTGGAGGCCCAGTCGACCAAAACCCTAATTTGGTGACACTAGCGATCTTGAGGCTTAATCCACTTGGAATGTTGCAACCTTGTGCTTGATTCTTGATGTGGGAGTCCTTTTGATCCATTGTAGATGTTTGAGAGGTTAGACAAGTTGAAGATCATGTCATTCCTTGATTTATCCTTTGTCTGAGAGCTCTGAGAGGGCTTGAAACCCTAAGTTTGATTGTAGTGGAGGCTCACCTATCTTTGGGGAGACTAATGATCCATCCATATTGTGATGATGATTTGCACAATGATGGGAAATATTAGTGGTCAAAATATGGGGTATGACAGATGCCCCTATTTAATCTTCTTGGACCCGAAGGTGTGAATGGCGAAGATATTCGGGCATTCGGGGTGAAAGAGGATTAAATATCGGAATACCCGAAATTTTGATGATGGTTAAGAATGGTAGTTCGCGCATCCTTCTTCTTTTGCTAAGCAATGATGCTCAGAAAAGGTAAAACTTCCCCTCGATCTTGGTTTCCTACCAAGGAACTGGTCTCAGTTTCTGAGATAAACTTCCCCTCGATCTTGGTTTCCTACCAAGGAACTGGTCTAAGTTTCTTAAATAAACTTCTCCTCGATCCTGGTTTCCTACCAAGGAACTGGTCTAAGTTTCAGATGTAAACTTCTCCCGTTCTTGGCTTCCTACCAAAGAACTGGTCTCAGTTTCTTTTTTCAATAAACTTTATTGACAAGGGACGCTATTTGTAGCGGTTCTCCTCAAACTTCTCGCCGAATTTTCCTGGGGATATGCCATTTGATGAGTCTACTGGGGATATTACACCATACTTTTCTCGAGATCTTCCCGAAGAAATGCCATATGATGTGATCCACTTTGAGGTGTCGATGACTTTGTTGACATTTACTTTCTGGAGAGAAGAACCAATGTGCTGCCGAGAGTCTTTAGTCACGTGGCTTTCTCTGGGGATTTTCCTTAATCCGGGAAAGCAACGATATCATCTTCAATGGCGAAGAGTGACATTTATCGAACATTTTCTCTGGTCTTTCAGAGGTTCAAGTTATCAAAGTGGCCAAGGGCCGACTTTATCCCAGAAATAAATTGGAGGAGAGATGTAGGGCAGGCGCACCATTTCCTGACGAGGAAAGAACTGACAACTCGATTGTGAAGACTTTTATCACAAGGGGATAAGACCGACTAGAGTGATAATGATACAATATGAATGCGAATGTAAATCAATAATGCATGATGTATGTATGTTTATGCCTACAAAACTGACGCGACATACAGACTAATAGATGAACACAACTAGATACTCGGCCACGGTGGGAGATGAAAAGAATCACTGGTTCAAGATAGCAATTCTGCCTCGCTTAGGAGAGATAGTCCACGCGGGAACTACGTTGGTCGGGCTTTAGGAGACGAGAACTCGACCGAGGTGTTTCAGACGAAACAAGGTCTCTAACACAGTTGATCCTTCGTTCAGACATACTGGTTTAGAAGGAGTACTTTGATTCTGCTCTTTGAGGTTCGATTACTTCTGGAGAAGCGATCAATGTTCTTTCGATGTTCAACAGTCAAAAGAAATTGCCATCCTTGCTTTAAAAGCTAAAAAAGTTTTACGAGTAAATTCATTTTGTTTACCTCTTGGCTCAAGTTGAATCATTTCATGCTGACAGGCTCTTTGGATTCTTAGAAACATATGCAACAACATTGATGTTTACCTTTGGACTTGATTCAGCTTGCAACTATGTGAAAACATCTCACAAGTTTTGGTGTTTCAACAAAATCTGCCTTGGCTTGAATTTTTCTAAGTGTTGGAAAATGATGTATTTTCATGTTTTAGTCATTTTGGCCCAATCATAACTCAGAATCCACAATGAATTGGAGTGAGATGAAGTTGAAG
Source organism: Lathyrus tuberosus (assembly GCA_022829125.1). Classification (NCBI taxonomy): domain Eukaryota; kingdom Viridiplantae; phylum Streptophyta; class Magnoliopsida; order Fabales; family Fabaceae; genus Lathyrus; species Lathyrus tuberosus. The sequence goes on from JALAZF010000103.1 coordinate 10,140,643, forward strand.
CTTTTGTAGAGGGTAATGGGAGCTACAAATCTAGATTTGGATGGGGAAGAATGAACTCGTGGTTTAGGAGTTATGATCCTCCAAAGTTGGTACCCTAGCCACTTTGTTCCATAACTTTGAAAAATTTCTAAGTTTTTATGGTTACCCCTTTTACAAGTTATCCCACTTTTCTTGATTTTCCTTGATGAATGATGATTCCAATCACACATTAACATCATTTTAGGAATAAAAAACCATTTTTGTGAAAACTCTCAAAAAGTCAAAGTTGACTTTTGTGCACAGTTGACTTTTTATCAGATGAATTCCAAACTGTGCAATCCTCTATGAAATCATGTCCTTGACCTAAGTCAAACTTGATGGATTGATTTCATAGGTGTTATAGGGTGTATTGAATCATGTCCTAGGGTTAGGGAGCATGTCCTGGTCAAAAGTCAAAGCTACAGTTGACTTTTCTTGCAAAACCCTAATTGTGGTTCAGATGAAATTGAAACTTGTTGCTCAAGCTTCTTGCATCAATCCATTGTTGAAAATGGATCAATGTGGTGTATTAGAGATCCCCAAATCATCTCTTGTGGTCTTGGCTCTTTTTTTGCCCCAAAAGTCAACTTAGGGGTGAATTAGGTCAAGAAACCCTAATTCCTGATTTTTTTATGAGTGCATCCCCTGAGGTTAAATTGACTTGATGATGGGGTTCATGATGTCCCTTGAAGCATCTTAGGTTGTGCTTTGAAGCACTGGCTCATGCCCAGAGGAAAATTTCCATCTGGAGGCCCAGTCGACCAAAACCCTAATTTGGTGACACTAGCGATCTTGAGGCTTAATCCACTTGGAATGTTGCAACCTTGTGCTTGATTCTTGATGTGGGAGTCCTTTTGATCCATTGTAGATGTTTGAGAGGTTTGACAAGTTGAAGATCATGTCATTCCTTGATTTATCCTTTGTCTGAGAGCTCTGAGAGGGCTTGAAACCCTAAGTTTGATTGTAGTGGAGGCTCACCCATCTTTGGGGAGACTAATGATCCATCCATATTGTGATGATGATTTGCACAATGATGGGAAATATTAGTGGTCAAAATATGGGGTATGACAGATGCCCCTATTTAATCTTCTTGGACCCGAAGGTGTGAATGGCGAAGATATTCGGGCATTCGGGGTGAAAGAGGATTAAATATCGGAATACCCGAAATTTTGATAATGGTTAAGAATGGTAGTTCGCGCATCCTTCTTCTTTTGCTAAGCAATGATGCTCAAAAAAGGTAAAACTTCCCCTCGATCTTGGTTTCCTACCAAGGAACTGGTCTCAGTTTCTGAGATAAACTTCCCCTCGATCTTGGTTTCCTACCAAGGAACTGGTCTAAGTTTCTTAAATAAACTTCTCCTCGATCCTGGTTTCCTACCAAGGAACTGGTCTAAGTTTCAGATGTAAACTTCTCCCGTTCTTGGCTTCCTACCAAAGAACTGGTCTCAGTTTCTTTTTTCAATAAACTTTATTGACAAGGGACGCTATTTGTAGCGGTTCTCCTCAAACTTCTCGCCGAATTTTCCTGGGGATATGCCATTTGATGAGTCTACTGGGGATATTACACCATACTTTTCTCGAGATCTTCCCGAAGAAATGCCATATGATGTGATCCACTTTGAGGTGCCGATGACTTTGTTGACATTTACTTTCTGGAGAGAAGAACCAATGTGCTGCCGAGAGTCTTTAGTCACGTGGCTTTCTCTGGGGATTTTCCTTAATCCGGGAAAGCAACGATATCATCTTCAATGGCGAAGAGTGACATTTATCGAACATTTTCTCTGGTCTTTCAGAGGTTCAAGTTATCAAAGTGGCCAAGGGCCGACTTTATCCCAGAAATAAATTGGAGGAGAGATGTAGGGCAGGCGCACCATTTCCTGACGAGGAAAGAACTGACAACTCGATTGTGAAGACTTTTATCACAAGGGGATAAGACCGACTAGAGTGATAATGATACAATATGAATGCGAATGTAAATCAATAATGCATGATGTATGTATGTTTATGCCTACAAAACTGACGCGACATACAGACTAATAGATGAACACAACTAGATACTCGGCCACGGTGGGAGATGAAAAGAATCACTGGTTCAAGATAGCAATTCTGCCTCGCTTAGGAGAGATAGTCCACGCGGGAACTACGTTGGTCGGGCTTTAGGAGACGAGAACTCGACCGAGGTGTTTCAGACGAAACAAGGTCTCTAACACAGTTGATCCTTCGTTCAGACATACTGGTTTAGAAGGAGTACTTTGATTCTGCTCTTTGAGGTTCGATTACTTCTGGAGAAGCGATCAATGTTCTTTCGATGTTCAACAGTCAAAAGAAATTGCCATCCTTGCTTTAAAAGCAAAAAAAGTTTTACGAGTAAATTCATTTTGTTTACCTCTTGGCTCAAGTTGAATCATTTCATGCTGACAGGCTCTTTGGATTCTTAGAAACATATGCAACAACATTGATGTTTACCTTTGGACTTGATTCAGCTTGCAACTATGTGAAAACATCTCACAAGTTTTGGTGTTTCAACAAAATCTGCCTTGGCTTGAATTTTTCTAAGTGTTGGAAAATGATGTATTTTCATGTTTTAGTCATTTTGGCCCAATCATAACTCAGAATCCACAATGAATTGGAGTGAGATGAAGTTGAAGCTTTTGTAGAGGGTAATGGGAGCTACAAATCTAGATTTGGATGGGGAAGAATGAACTCGTGGTTTAGGAGTTATGATCCTCCAAAGTTGGTACCCTAGCCACTTTGTTCCATAACTTAGAAAAATTTCTAAGTTTTTATGGTTACCCCTTTTACAAGTTATCCCACTTTTCTTGATTTTCCTTGATGAATGATGATTCCAATCACACATTAACATCATTTTAGGAATAAAAAACCATTTTTGTGAAAACTCTCAAAAAGTCAAAGTTGACTTTTGTGCACAGTTGACTTTTTATCAGATGAATTCCAAACTGTGCAATCCTCTATGAAATCATGTCCTTGACCTAAGTCAAACTTGATGGATTGATTTCATAGGTGTTATAGGGTGTATTGAATCATGTCCTAGGGTTAGGGAGCATGTCCTGGTCAAAAGTCAAAGCTACAGTTGACTTTTCTTGCAAAACCCTAATTGTGGTTCAGATGAAATTGAAACTTGTTGCTCAAGCTTCTTGCATCAATCCATTGTTGAAAATGGATCAATGTGGTGTATTAGAGATCCCCAAATCATCTCTTGTGGTCTTGGCTCTTTTTTTGCCCCAAAAGTCAACTTAGGGGTGAATTAGGTCAAGAAACCCTAATTCCTGATTTTTTTATGAGTGCATCCCCTGAGGTTAAATTGACTTGATGATGGGGTTCATGATGTCCCTTGAAGCATCTTAGGTTGTGCTTTGAAGCACTGGCTCATGCCCAGAGGAAAATTTCCATCTGGAGGCCCAGTCGACCAAAACCCTAATTTGGTGACACTAGCGATCTTGAGGCTTAATCCACTTGGAATGTTGCAACCTTGTGCTTGATTCTTGATGTGGGAGTCCTTTTGATCCATTGTAGATGTTTGAGAGGTTAGACAAGTTGAAGATCATGTCATTCCTTGATTTATCCTTTGTCTGAGAGCTCTGAGAGGGCTTGAAACCCTAAGTTTGATTGTAGTGGAGGCTCACCCATCTTTGGGGAGACTAATGATCCATCCATATTGTGATGATGATTTGCACAATGATGGGAAATATTAGTGGTCAAAATATGGGGTATGACAGATGCCCCTATTTAATCTTCTTGGACCCGAAGGTGTGAATGGCGAAGATATTCGGGCATTCGGGGTGAAAGAGGATTAAATATCGGAATACCCGAAATTTTGATGATGGTTAAGAATGGTAGTTCGCGCATCCTTCTTCTTTTGCTAAGCAATGATGCTCAGAAAAGGTAAAACTTCCCCTCGATCTTGGTTTCCTACCAAGGAACTGGTCTCAGTTTCTGAGATAAACTTCCCCTCGATCTTGGTTTCCTACCAAGGAACTGGTCTAAGTTTCTTAAATAAACTTCTCCTCGATCCTGGTTTCCTACCAAGGAACTGGTCTAAGTTTCAGATGTAAACTTCTCCCGTTCTTGGCTTCCTACCAAAGAACTGGTCTCAGTTTCTTTTTTCAATAAACTTTATTGACAAGGGACGCTATTTGTAGCGGTTCTCCTCAAACTTCTCGCCGAATTTTCCTGGGGATATGCCATTTGATGAGTCTACTGGGGATATTACACCATACTTTTCTCGAGATCTTCCCGAAGAAATGCCATATGATGTGATCCACTTTGAGGTGCCGATGACTTTGTTGACATTTACTTTCTGGAGAGAAGAACCAATGTGCTGCCGAGAGTCTTTAGTCACGTGGCTTTCTCTGGGGATTTTCCTTAATCCGGGAAAGCAACGATATCATCTTCAATGGCGAAGAGTGACATTTATCGAACGTTTTCTCTGGTCTTTCAGAGGTTCAAGTTATCAAAGTGGCCAAGGGCCGACTTCATCCCAGAAATAAATTGGAGGAGAGATGTAGGGCAGGCGCACCATTTCCTGACGAGGAAAGAACTGACAACTCGATTGTGAAGACTTTTATCACAAGGGGATAAGACCGACTAGAGTGATAATGATACAATATGAATGCGAATGTAAATCAATAATGCATGATGTATGTATGTTTATGCCGACAAAACTGACGCGACATACAGACTAATAGATGAACACAACTAGATACTCGGCCACGGTGGGAGATGAAAAGAATCACTGGTTCAAGATAGCAATTCTGCCTTGCTTAGGAGAGATAGTCCACGCGGGAACTACGTTGGTCGGGCTTTAGGAGACGAGAACTCGACCGAGGTGTTTCAGACGAAACAAGGTCTCTAACACAGTTGATCCTTCGTTCAGACATACTGGTTTAGAAGGAGTACTTTGATTCTGCTCTTTGAGGTTCAATTACTTCTGGAGAAGCGATCAATGTTCTTTCGATGTTCAACAGTCAAAAGAAATTGCCATCCTTGCTTTAAAAGCCAAAAAAGTTTTACAAGTAAATTAATTTTGTTTACCTCTTGGCTCAAGTTGAATCATTTCATGCTGACAGGCTCTTTGGATTCTTAGAAACATATGCAACAACATTGATGTTTACCTTTGGACTTGATTCAGCTTGCAACTATGTGAAAACATCTCACAAGTTTTGGTGTTTCAACAAAATCTGCCTTGGCTTGAATTTTTCTAAGTGTTGGAAAATGATGTATTTTCATGTTTTAGTCATTTTGGCCCAATCATAACTCAGAATCCACAATGAATTGGAGTGAGATGTAGTTGAAGCTTTTGTAGAGGGTAATGAGAGCTACAAATCTAGATTTGGATGGGGAAGAATGGACTCGTGGTTTAGGAGTTATGATCCTCCAAAGTTGGTACCCTAGCCACTTTGTTCCATAACTTAGAAAAATTTCTAAGTTTTTATGGTTACCCCTTTTACAAGTTATCCCACTTTTCTTGATTTTCCTTGATGAATGATGATTCCAATCACACATTAACATCATTTTAGGAATAAAAAACCATTTTTGTGAAAACTCTCAAAAAGTCAAAGTTGACTTTTGTGCACAGTTGACTTTTTATCAGATGAATTCCAAACTGTGCAATCCTCTATGAAATCATGTCCTTGACCTAAGTCAAACTTGATGGATTGATTTCATAGGTGTTATAGGGTGTATTGAATCATGTCCGAGGGTTAGGGAGCATGTCCTGGTCAAATGTCAAAGCTACAGTTGACTTTTCTTGCAAAACCCTAATTGTGGTTCAGATGAAATTGAAACTTGTTGCTCAAGCTTCTTGCATCAATCCATTGTTGAAAATGGATCAATGTGGTGTATTAGAGATCCCCAAATCATCTCTTGTGGTCTTGGCTCTTTTTTTGCCCCAAAAGTCAACTTAGGGGTGAATTAGGTCAAGAAACCCTAATTCCTGATTTTTTTATGAGTGCATCCCCTGAGGTTAAATTGACTTGATGATGGGGTTCATGATGTCCCTTGAAGCATCTTAGGTTGTGCTTTGAAGCACTGGCTCATGCCCAGAGGAAAATTTCCATCTGGAGGCCCAGTCGACCAAAACCCTAATTTGGTGACACTAGCGATCTTGAGGCTTAATCCACTTGGAATGTTGCAACCTTGTGCTTGATTCTTGATGTGGGAGTCCTTTTGATCCATTGTAGATGTTTGAGAGGTTAGACAAGTTGAAGATCATGTCATTCCTTGATTTATCCTTTGTCTGAGAGCTCTGAGAGGGCTTGAAACCCTAAGTTTGATTGTAGTGGAGGCTCACCCATCTTTGGGGAGACTAATGATCCATCCATATTGTGATGATGATTTGCACAATGATGGGAAATATTAGTGGTCAAAATATGGGGTATGACAGATGCCCCTATTTAATCTTCTTGGACCCGAAGGTGTGAATGGCGAAGATATTCGGGCATTCGGGGTGAAAGAGGATTAAATATCGGAATACCCGAAATTTTGATGATGGTTAAGAATGGTAGTTCGCGCATCCTTCTTCTTTTGCTAAGCAATGATGCTCAGAAAAGGTAAAACTTCCCCTCGATCTTGGTTTCCTACCAAGGAACTGGTCTCAGTTTCTGAGATAAACTTCCCCTCGATCTTGGTTTCCTACCAAGGAACTGGTCTAAGTTTCTTAAATAAACTTCTCCTCGATCCTGGTTTCCTACCAAGGAACTGGTCTAAGTTTCAGATGTAAACTTCTCCCGTTCTTGGCTTCCTACCAAAGAACTGGTCTCAGTTTCTTTTTTCAATAAACTTTATTGACAAGGGACGCTATTTGTAGCGGTTCTCCTCAAACTTCTCGCCGAATTTTCCTGGGGATATGCCATTTGATGAGTCTACTGGGGATATTACACCATACTTTTCTCGAGATCTTCCCGAAGAAATGCCATATGATGTGATCCACTTTGAGGTGCCGATGACTTTGTTGACATTTACTTTCTGGAGAGAAGAACCAATGTGCTGCCGAGAGTCTTTAGTCACGTGGCTTTCTCTGGGGATTTTCCTTAATCCGGGAAAGCAACGATATCATCTTCAATGGCGAAGAGTGACATTTATCGAACGTTTTCTCTGGTCTTTCAGAGGTTCAAGTTATCAAAGTGGCCAAGGGCCGACTTCATCCCAGAAATAAATTGGAGGAGAGATGTAGGGCAGGCGCACCATTTCCTGACGAGGAAAGAACTGACAACTCGATTGTGAAGACTTTTATCACAAGGGGATAAGACCGACTAGAGTGATAATGATACAATATGAATGCGAATGTAAATCAATAATGCATGATGTATGTATGTTTATGCCGACAAAACTGACGCGACATACAGACTAATAGATGAACACAACTAGATACTCGGCCACGGTGGGAGATGAAAAGAATCACTGGTTCAAGATAGCAATTCTGCCTTGCTTAGGAGAGATAGTCCACGCGGGAACTACGTTGGTCGGGCTTTAGGAGACGAGAACTCGACCGAGGTGTTTCAGACGAAACAAGGTCTCTAACACAGTTGATCCTTCGTTCAGACATACTGGTTTAGAAGGAGTACTTTGATTCTGCTCTTTGAGGTTCAATTACTTCTGGAGAAGCGATCAATGTTCTTTCGATGTTCAACAGTCAAAAGAAATTGCCATCCTTGCTTTAAAAGCCAAAAAAGTTTTACAAGTAAATTAATTTTGTTTACCTCTTGGCTCAAGTTGAATCATTTCATGCTGACAGGCTCTTTGGATTCTTAGAAACATATGCAACAACATTGATGTTTACCTTTGGACTTGATTCAGCTTGCAACTATGTGAAAACATCTCACAAGTTTTGGTGTTTCAACAAAATCTGCCTTGGCTTGAATTTTTCTAAGTGTTGGAAAATGATGTATTTTCATGTTTTAGTCATTTTGGCCCAATCATAACTCAGAATCCACAATGAATTGGAGTGAGATGTAGTTGAAGCTTTTGTAGAGGGTAATGAGAGCTACAAATCTAGATTTGGATGGGGAAGAATGGACTCGTGGTTTAGGAGTTATGATCCTCCAAAGTTGGTACCCTAGCCACTTTGTTCCATAACTTAGAAAAATTTCTAAGTTTTTATGGTTACCCCTTTTACAAGTTATCCCACTTTTCTTGATTTTCCTTGATGAATGATGATTCCAATCACACATTAACATCATTTTAGGAATAAAAAACCATTTTTGTGAAAACTCTCAAAAAGTCAAAGTTGACTTTTGTGCACAGTTGACTTTTTATCAGATGAATTCCAAACTGTGCAATCCTCTATGAAATCATGTCCTTGACCTAAGTCAAACTTGATGGATTGATTTCATAGGTGTTATAGGGTGTATTGAATCATGTCCGAGGGTTAGGGAGCATGTCCTGGTCAAATGTCAAAGCTACAGTTGACTTTTCTTGCAAAACCCTAATTGTGGTTCAGATGAAATTGAAACTTGTTGCTCAAGCTTCTTGCATCAATCCATTGTTGAAAATGGATCAATGTGGTGTATTAGAGATCCCCAAATCATCTCTTGTGGTCTTGGCTCTTTTTTTGCCCCAAAAGTCAACTTAGGGGTGAATTAGGTCAAGAAACCCTAATTCCTGATTTTTTTATGAGTGCATCCCCTGAGGTTAAATTGACTTGATGATGGGGTTCATGATGTCCCTTGAAGCATCTTAGGTTGTGATTTGAAGCACTGGCTCATGCCCAGAGGAAAATTTCCATCTGGAGGCCCAGTCGACCAAAACCCTAATTTGGTGACACTAGCGATCTTGAGTCTTAATCCACTTGGAATGTTGCAACCTTGTGCTTGATTCTTGATGTGGGAGTCCTTTTGATCCATTGTAGATGTTTGAAAGGTTAGACAAGTTGAAGATCATGTCATTCCTTGATTTATCCTTTGTCTGAGAGCTCTGAGAGGGCTTGAAACCCTAAGTTTGATTGTAGTGGAGGCTCACCTATCTTTGGGGAGACTAATGATCCATCCATATTGTGATGATGATTTGCACAATGATGGGAAATATTAGTGGTCAAAATATGGGGTATGACAGATGCCCCTATTTAATCTTCTTGGACCCGAAGGTGTGAATGGCGAAGATATTCGGGCATTCGGGGTGAAAGAGGATTAAATATCGGAATACCCGAAATTTTGATGATGGTTAAGAATGGTAGTTCGCGCATCCTTCTTCTTTTGCTAAGCAATGATGCTCAGAAAAGGTAAAACTTCCCCTCGATCTTGGTTTCCTACCAAGGAACTGGTCTCAGTTTCTGAGATAAACTTCCCCTCGATCTTGGTTTCCTACCAAGGAACTGGTCTAAGTTTCTTAAATAAACTTCTCCTCGATCCTGGTTTCCTACCAAGGAACTGGTCTAAGTTTCAGATGTAAACTTCTCCCGTTCTTGGCTTCCTACCAAAGAACTGGTCTCAGTTTCTTTTTTCAATAAACTTTATTGACAAGGGACGCTATTTGTAGCGGTTCTCCTCAAACTTCTCGCCGAATTTTCCTGGGGATATGCCATTTGATGAGTCTACTGGGGATATTACACCATACTTTTCTCGAGATCTTCCCGAAGAAATGCCATATGATATGATCCACTTTGAGGTGCCGATGACTTTGTTGACATTTACTTTCTAGAGAGAAGAACCAATGTGCTGCCGAGAGTCTTTAGTCACGTGGCTTTCTCTGGGGATTTTCCTTAATCCGGGAAAGCAACGATATCATCTTCAATGGCGAAGAGTGACATTTATCGAACGTTTTCTCTGGTCTTTCAGAGGTTCAAGTTATCAAAGTGGCCAAGGGCCGACTTCATCCCAGAAATAAATTGGAGGAGAGATGTAGGGCAGGCGCACCATTTCCTGACGAGGAAAGAACTGACAACTCGATTGTGAAGACTTTTATCACAAGGGGATAAGACCGACTAGAGTGATAATGATACAATATGAATGCGAATGTAAATCAATAATGCATGATGTATGTATGTTTATGCCGACAAAACTGACGCGACATACAGACTAATAGATGAACACAACTAGATACTCGGCCACGGTGGGAGATGAAAAGAATCACTGGTTCAAGATAGCAATTCTGCCTTGCTTAGGAGAGATAGTCAACGCGGGAACTACGTTGGTCGGGCTTTAGGAGACGAGAACTCGACCGAGGTGTTTCAGACGAAACAAGGTCTCTAACACAGTTGATCCTTCGTTCAGACATACTGGTTTAGAAGGAGTACTTTGATTCTGCTCTTTGAGGTTCGATTACTTCTGGAGAAGCGATCAATGTTCTTTCGATGTTCAACAGTCAAAAGAAATTGCCATCCTTGCTTTAAAAGCAAAAAAAGTTTTACAAGTAAATTAATTTTGTTTACCTCTTGGCTCAAGTTGAATCATTTCATGCTGACAGGCTCTTTGGATTCTTAGAAACATATGCAACAACATTGATGTTTACCTTTGGACTTGATTCAGCTTGCAACTATGTGAAAACATCTCACAAGTTTTGGTGTTTCAACAAAATCTGCCTTGGCTTGAATTTTTCTAAGTGTTGGAAAATGATGTATTTTCATGTTTTAGTCATTTTGGCCCAATCATAACTCAGAATCCACAATGAATTGGAGTGAGATGTATTTGAAGCTTTTGTAGAGGGTAATGGGAGCTACAAATCTAGATTTGGATGGGGAAGAATGAACTCGTGGTTTAGGAGTTATGATCCTCCAAAGTTGGTACCCTAGCCACTTTGTTCCATAACTTAGAAAAATTTCTAAGTTTTTATGGTTACCCCTTTTACAAGTTATCCCACTTTTCTTGATTTTCCTTGATGAATGATGATTCCAATCACACATTAACATCATTTTAGGAATAAAAAACCATTTTTGTGAAAACTCTCAAAAAGTCAAAGTTGACTTTTGTGCACAGTTGACTTTTTATCAGATGAATTCCAAACTGTGCAATCCTCTACGAAATCATGTCCTTGACCTAAGTCAAACTTGATGGATTGATTTCATAGGTGTTATAGGGTGTATTGAATCATGTCCGAGGGTTAGGGAGCATGTCCTGGTCAAATGTCAAAGCTACAGTTGACTTTTCTTGCAAAACCCTAATTGTGGTTCAGATGAAATTGAAACTTGTTGCTCAAGCTTCTTGCATCAATCCATTGTTGAAAATGGATCAATGTGGTGTATTAGAGATCCCCAAATCATCTCTTGTGGTCTTGGCTCTTTTTTTGCCCCAAAAGTCAACTTAGGGGTGAATTAGGTCAAGAAACCCTAATTCCTGATTTTTTTATGAGTGCATCCCCTGAGGTTAAATTGACTTGATGATGGGGTTCATGATGTCCCTTGAAGCATCTTAGGTTGTGATTTGAAGCACTGGCTCATGCCCAGAGGAAAATTTCCATCTGGAGGCCCAGTCGACCAAAACCCTAATTTGGTGACACTAGCGATCTTGAGTCTTAATCCACTTGGAATGTTGCAACCTTGTGCTTGATTCTTGATGTGGGAGTCCTTTTGATCCATTGTAGATGTTTGAAAGGTTAGACAAGTTGAAGATCATGTCATTCCTTGATTTATCCTTTGTCTGAGAGCTCTGAGAGGGCTTGAAACCCTAAGTTTGATTGTAGTGGAGGCTCACCTATCTTTGGGGAGACTAATGATCCATCCATATTGTGATGATGATTTGCACAATGATGGGAAATATTAGTGGTCAAAATATGGGGTATGACAGATGCCCCTATTTAATCTTCTTGGACCCGAAGGTGTGAATGGCGAAGATATTCGGGCATTCGGGGTGAAAGAGGATTAAATATCGGAATACCCGAAATTTTGATGATGGTTAAGAATGGTAGTTCGCGCATCCTTCTTCTTTTGCTAAGCAATGATGCTCAGAAAAGGTAAAACTTCCCCTCGATCTTGGTTTCCTACCAAGGAACTGGTCTCAGTTTCTGAGATAAACTTCCCCTCGATCTTGGTTTCCTACCAAGGAACTGGTCTAAGTTTCTTAAATAAACTTCTCCTCGATCCTGGTTTCCTACCAAGGAACTGGTCTAAGTTTCAGATGTAAACTTCTCCCGTTCTTGGCTTCCTACCAAAGAACTGGTCTCAGTTTCTTTTTTCAATAAACTTTATTGACAAGGGACGCTATTTGTAGCGGTTCTCCTCAAACTTCTCGCCGAATTTTCCTGGGGATATGCCATTTGATGAGTCTACTGGGGATATTACACCATACTTTTCTCGAGATCTTCCCGAAGAAATGCCATATGATATGATCCACTTTGAGGTGCCGATGACTTTGTTGACATTTACTTTCTAGAGAGAAGAACCAATGTGCTGCCGAGAGTCTTTAGTCACGTGGCTTTCTCTGGGGATTTTCCTTAATCCGGGAAAGCAACGATATCATCTTCAATGGCGAAGAGTGACATTTATCGAACGTTTTCTCTGGTCTTTCAGAGGTTCAAGTTATCAAAGTGGCCAAGGGCCGACTTCATCCCAGAAATAAATTGGAGGAGAGATGTAGGGCAGGCGCACCATTTCCTGACGAGGAAAGAACTGACAACTCGATTGTGAAGACTTTTATCACAAGGGGATAAGACCGACTAGAGTGATAATGATACAATATGAATGCGAATGTAAATCAATAATGCATGATGTATGTATGTTTATGCCGACAAAACTGACGCGACATACAGACTAATAGATGAACACAACTAGATACTCGGCCACGGTGGGAGATGAAAAGAATCACTGGTTCAAGATAGCAATTCTGCCTTGCTTAGGAGAGATAGTCCACGCGGGAACTACGTTGGTCGGGCTTTAGGAGACGAGAACTCGACCGAGGTGTTTCAGACGAAACAAGGTCTCTAACACAGTTGATCCTTCGTTCAGACATACTGGTTTAGAAGGAGTACTTTGATTCTGCTCTTTGAGGTTCGATTACTTCTGGAGAAGCGATCAATGTTCTTTCGATGTTCAACAGTCAAAAGAAATTGCCATCCTTGCTTTAAAAGCAAAAAAAGTTTTACAAGTAAATTAATTTTGTTTACCTCTTGGCTCAAGTTGAATCATTTCATGCTGACAGGCTCTTTGGATTCTTAGAAACATATGCAACAACATTGATGTTTACCTTTGGACTTGATTCAGCTTGCAACTATGTGAAAACATCTCACAAGTTTTGGTGTTTCAACAAAATCTGCCTTGGCTTGAATTTTTCTAAGTGTTGGAAAATGATGTATTTTCATGTTTTAGTCATTTTGGCCCAATCATAACTCAGAATCCACAATGAATTGGAGTGAGATGTATTTGAAGCTTTTGTAGAGGGTAATGGGAGCTACAAATCTAGATTTGGATGGGGAAGAATGAACTCGTGGTTTAGGAGTTATGATCCTCCAAAGTTGGTACCCTAGCCACTTTGTTCCATAACTTAGAAAAATTTCTAAGTTTTTATGGTTACCCCTTTTACAAGTTATCCCACTTTTCTTGATTTTCCTTGATGAATGATGATTCCAATCACACATTAACATCATTTTAGGAATAAAAAACCATTTTTGTGAAAACTCTCAAAAAGTCAAAGTTGACTTTTGTGCACAGTTGACTTTTTATCAGATGAATTCCAAACTGTGCAATCCTCTACGAAATCATGTCCTTGACCTAAGTCAAACTTGATGGATTGATTTCATAGGTGTTATAGGGTGTATTGAATCATGTCCGAGGGTTAGGGAGCATGTCCTGGTCAAATGTCAAAGCTACAGTTGACTTTTCTTGCAAAACCCTAATTGTGGTTCAGATGAAATTGAAACTTGTTGCTCAAGCTTCTTGCATCAATCCATTGTTGAAAATGGATCAATGTGGTGTATTAGAGATCCCCAAATCATCTCTTGTGGTCTTGGCTCTTTTTTTGCCCCAAAAGTCAACTTAGGGGTGAATTAGGTCAAGAAACCCTAATTCCTGATTTTTTTATGAGTGCATCCCCTGAGGTTAAATTGACTTGATGATGGGGTTCATGATGTCCCTTGAAGCATCTTAGGTTGTGATTTGAAGCACTGGCTCATGCCCAGAGGAAAATTTCCATCTGGAGGCCCAGTCGACCAAAACCCTAATTTGGTGACACTAGCGATCTTGAGTCTTAATCCACTTGGAATGTTGCAACCTTGTGCTTGATTCTTGATGTGGGAGTCCTTTTGATCCATTGTAGATGTTTGAAAGGTTAGACAAGTTGAAGATCATGTCATTCCTTGATTTATCCTTTGTCTGAGAGCTCTGAGAGGGCTTGAAACCCTAAGTTTGATTGTAGTGGAGGCTCACCTATCTTTGGGGAGACTAATGATCCATCCATATTGTGATGATGATTTGCACAATGATGGGAAATATTAGTGGTCAAAATATGGGGTATGACAGATGCCCCTATTTAATCTTCTTGGACCCGAAGGTGTGAATGGCGAAGATATTCGGGCATTCGGGGTGAAAGAGGATTAAATATCGGAATACCCGAAATTTTGATGATGGTTAAGAATGGTAGTTCGCGCATCCTTCTTCTTTTGCTAAGCAATGATGCTCAGAAAAGGTAAAACTTCCCCTCGATCTTGGTTTCCTACCAAGGAACTGGTCTCAGTTTCTGAGATAAACTTCCCCTCGATCTTGGTTTCCTACCAAGGAACTGGTCTAAGTTTCTTAAATAAACTTCTCCTCGATCCTGGTTTCCTACCAAGGAACTGGTCTAAGTTTCAGATGTAAACTTCTCCCGTTCTTGGCTTCCTACCAAAGAACTGGTCTCAGTTTCTTTTTTCAATAAACTTTATTGACAAGGGACGCTATTTGTAGCGGTTCTCCTCAAACTTCTCGCCGAATTTTCCTGGGGATATGCCATTTGATGAGTCTACTGGGGATATTACACCATACTTTTCTCGAGATCTTCCCGAAGAAATGCCATATGATATGATCCACTTTGAGGTGCCGATGACTTTGTTGACATTTACTTTCTAGAGAGAAGAACCAATGTGCTGCCGAGAGTCTTTAGTCACGTGGCTTTCTCTGGGGATTTTCCTTAATCCGGGAAAGCAACGATATCATCTTCAATGGCGAAGAGTGACATTTATCGAACGTTTTCTCTGGTCTTTCAGAGGTTCAAGTTATCAAAGTGGCCAAGGGCCGACTTCATCCCAGAAATAAATTGGAGGAGAGATGTAGGGCAGGCGCACCATTTCCTGACGAGGAAAGAACTGACAACTCGATTGTGAAGACTTTTATCACAAGGGGATAAGACCGACTAGAGTGATAATGATACAATATGAATGCGAATGTAAATCAATAATGCATGATGTATGTATGTTTATGCCGACAAAACTGACGCGACATACAGACTAATAGATGAACACAACTAGATACTCGGCCACGGTGGGAGATGAAAAGAATCACTGGTTCAAGATAGCAATTCTGCCTTGCTTAGGAGAGATAGTCCACGCGGGAACTACGTTGGTCGGGCTTTAGGAGACGAGAACTCGACCGAGGTGTTTCAGACGAAACAAGGTCTCTAACACAGTTGATCCTTCGTTCAGACATACTGGTTTAGAAGGAGTACTTTGATTCTGCTCTTTGAGGTTCGATTACTTCTGGAGAAGCGATCAATGTTCTTTCGATGTTCAACAGTCAAAAGAAATTGCCATCCTTGCTTTAAAAGCAAAAAAAGTTTTACAAGTAAATTAATTTTGTTTACCTCTTGGCTCAAGTTGAATCATTTCATGCTGACAGGCTCTTTGGATTCTTAGAAACATATGCAACAACATTGATGTTTACCTTTGGACTTGATTCAGCTTGCAACTATGTGAAAACATCTCACAAGTTTTGGTGTTTCAACAAAATCTGCCTTGGCTTGATTTTCTAAGTGTTGGAAAATGATGTATTTTCATGTTTTAGTCATTTTGGCCCAATCATAACTCAGAATCCACAATGAATTGGAGTGAGATGTAGTTGAAGCTTTTGTAGAGGGTAATGAGAGCTACAAATCTAAATTTGGATGGGGAAGAATGGACTCGTGGTTTAGGAGTTATGATCCTCCAAAGTTGGTACCCTAGCCACTTTGTTCCATAACTTAGAAAAATTTCTAAGTTTTTATGGTTACCCCTTTTACAAGTTATCCCACTTTTCTTGATTTTCCTTGATGAATGATGATTCCAATCACACATTAACATCATTTTAGGAATAAAAAACCATTTTTGTGAAAACTCTCAAAAAGTCAAAGTTGACTTTTGTGCACAGTTGACTTTTAATCAGATGAATTCCAAACTGTGCAATCCTCTATGAAATCATGTCCTTGACCTAAGTCAAACTTGATGGATTGATTTCATAGGTGTTATAGGGTGTATTGAATCATGTCCTAGGGTTAGGGAGCATGTCCTGGTCAAATGTCAAAGCTACAGTTGACTTTTCTTGCAAAACCCTAATTGTGGTTCAGATGAAATTGAAACTTGTTGCTCAAGCTTCTTGCATCAATCCATTGTTGAAAATGGATCAATGTGGTGTATTAGAGATCCCCAAATCATCTCTTGTGGTCTTGGCTCTTTTTTTTGCCCCAAAAGTCAACTTAGGGGTGAATTAGGTCAAGAAACCCTAATTCCTGATTTTTTTATGAGTGCATCCCCTGAGGTTAAATTGACTTGATGATGGGGTTCATGATGTCCCTTGAAGCATCTTAGGTTGTGATTTGAAGCACTGGCTCATGCCCAGAGGAAAATTTCCATCTGGAGGCCCAGTCGACCAAAACCCTAATTTGGTGACACTAGCGATCTTGAGTCTTAATCCACTTGGAATGTTGCAACCTTGTGCTTGATTCTTGATGTGGGAGTCCTTTTGATCCATTGTAGATGTTTGAGAGGTTAGACAAGTTGAAGATCATGTCATTCCTTGATTTATCCTTTGTCTGAGAGCTCTGAGAGGGCTTGAAACCCTAAGTTTGATTGTAGTGGAGGCTCACCCATCTTTGGGGAGACTAATGATCCATCCATATTGTGATGATGATTTGCACAATGATGGGAAATATTAGTGGTCAAAATATGGGGTATGACAGATGCCCCTATTTAATCTTCTTGGACTCGAAGGTGTGAATGGCGAAGATATTCGGGCATTCGGGGTGAAAGAGGATTAAATATCGGAATACCCGAAATTTTGATGATGGTTAAGAATGGTAGTTCGCGCATCCTTCTTCTTTTGCTAAGCAATGATGCTCAGAAAAGGTAAAACTTCCCCTCGATCTTGGTTTCCTACCAAGGAACTGGTCTCAGTTTCTGAGATAAACTTCCCCTCGATCTTGGTTTCCTACCAAGGAACTGGTCTAAGTTTCTTAAATAAACTTCTCCTCGATCCTGGTTTCCTACCAAGGAACTGGTCTAAGTTTCAGATGTAAACTTCTCCCGTTCTTGGCTTCCTACCAAAGAACTGGTCTCAGTTTCTTTTTTCAATAAACTTTATTGACAAGGGACGCTATTTGTAGCGGTTCTCCTCAAACTTCTCGCCGAATTTTCCCGGGGATATGCCATTTGATGAGTCTACTGGGGATATTACACCATACTTTTCTCGAGATCTTCCCGAAGAAATGCCATATGATATGATCCACTTTGAGGTGCCGATGACTTTGTTGACATTTACTTTCTGGAGAGAAGAACCAATGTGCTGCCGAGAGTCTTTAGTCACGTGGCTTTCTCTGGGGATTTTCCTTAATCCGGGAAAGCAACGATATCATCTTCAATGGCGAAGAGTGACATTTATCGAACGTTTTCTCTGGTCTTTCAGAGGTTCAAGTTATCAAAGTGGCCAAGGGCCGACTTCATCCCAGAAATAAATTGGAGGAGAGATGTAGGGCAGGCGCACCATTTCCTGACGAGGAAAGAACTGACAACTCGATTGTGAAGACTTTTATCACAAGGGGATAAGACCGACTAGAGTGATAATGATACAATATGAATGCGAATGTAAATCAATAATGCATGATGTATGTATGTTTATGCCGACAAAACTGACGCGACATACAGACTAATAGATGAACACAACTAGATACTCGGCCACGGTGGGAGATGAAAAGAATCACTGGTTCAAGATAGCAATTCTGCCTTGCTTAGGAGAGATAGTCCATGCGGGAACTACGTTGGTCGGGCTTTAGGAGACGAGAACTCGACCGAGGTGTTTCAGACGAAACAAGGTCTCTAACACAGTTGATCCTTCGTTCAGACATACTGGTTTAGAAGGAGTACTTTGATTCTGCTCTTTGAGGTTCGATTACTTCTGGAGAAGCGATCAATGTTCTTTCGATGTTCAACAGTCAAAAGAAATTGCCATCCTTGCTTTAAAAGCAAAAAAAGTTTTACAAGTAAATTAATTTTGTTTACCTCTTGGCTCAAGTTGAATCATTTCATGCTGACAGGCTCTTTGGATTCTTAGAAACATATGCAACAACATTGATGTTTACCTTTAGACTTGATTCAGCTTGCAACTATGTGAAAACATCTCACAAGTTTTGGTGTTTCAACAAAATCTGCCTTGGCTTGAATTTTTCTAAGTGTTGGAAAATGATGTATTTTCATGTTTTAGTCATTTTGGCCCAATCATAACTCAGAATCCACAATGAATTGGAGTGAGATGTAGTTGAAGCTTTTGTAGAGGGTAATGAGAGCTACAAATCTAAATTTGGATGGGGAAGAATGGACTCGTGGTTTAGGAGTTATGATCCTCCAAAGTTGGTACCCTAGCCACTTTGTTCCATAACTTAGAAAAATTTCTAAGTTTTTATGGTTACCCCTTTTACAAGTTATCCCACTTTTCTTGATTTTCCTTGATGAATGATGATTCCAATCACACATTAACATCATTTTAGGAATAAAAAACCATTTTTGTGAAAACTCTCAAAAAGTCAAAGTTGACTTTTGTGCACAGTTGACTTTTAATCAGATGAATTCCAAACTGTGCAATCCTCTATGAAATCATGTCCTTGACCTAAGTCAAACTTGATGGATTGATTTCATAGGTGTTATAGGGTGTATTGAATCATGTCCTAGGGTTAGGGAGCATGTCCTGGTCAAATGTCAAAGCTACAGTTGACTTTTCTTGCAAAACCCTAATTGTGGTTCAGATGAAATTGAAACTTGTTGCTCAAGCTTCTTGCATCAATCCATTGTTGAAAATGGATCAATGTGGTGTATTAGAGATCCCCAAATCATCTCTTGTGGTCTTGGCTCTTTTTTTGCCCCAAAAGTCAACTTAGGGGTGAATTAGGTCAAGAAACCCTAATTCCTGATTTTTTTATGAGTGCATCCCCTGAGGTTAAATTGACTTGATGATGGGGTTCATGATGTCCCTTGAAGCATCTTAGGTTGTGATTTGAAGCACTGGCTCATGCCCAGAGGAAAATTTCCATCTGGAGGCCCAGTCGACCAAAACCCTAATTTGGTGACACTAGCGATCTTGAGTCTTAATCCACTTGGAATGTTGCAACCTTGTGCTTGATTCTTGATGTGGGAGTCCTTTTGATCCATTGTAGATGTTTGAGAGGTTAGACAAGTTGAAGATCATGTCATTCCTTGATTTATCCTTTGTCTGAGAGCTCTGAGAGGGCTTGAAACCCTAAGTTTGATTGTAGTGGAGGCTCACCCATCTTTGGGGAGACTAATGATCCATCCATATTGTGATGATGATTTGCACAATGATGGGAAATATTAGTGGTCAAAATATGGGGTATGACAGATGCCCCTATTTAATCTTCTTGGACTCGAAGGTGTGAATGGCGAAGATATTCGGGCATTCGGGGTGAAAGAGGATTAAATATCGGAATACCCGAAATTTTGATGATGGTTAAGAATGGTAGTTCGCGCATCCTTCTTCTTTTGCTAAGCAATGATGCTCAGAAAAGGTAAAACTTCCCCTCGATCTTGGTTTCCTACCAAGGAACTGGTCTCAGTTTCTGAGATAAACTTCCCCTCGATCTTGGTTTCCTACCAAGGAACTGGTCTAAGTTTCTTAAATAAACTTCTCCTCGATCCTGGTTTCCTACCAAGGAACTGGTCTAAGTTTCAGATGTAAACTTCTCCCGTTCTTGGCTTCCTACCAAAGAACTGGTCTCAGTTTCTTTTTTCAATAAACTTTATTGACAAGGGACGCTATTTGTAGCGGTTCTCCTCAAACTTCTCGCCGAATTTTCCCGGGGATATGCCATTTGATGAGTCTACTGGGGATATTACACCATACTTTTCTCGAGATCTTCCCGAAGAAATGCCATATGATATGATCCACTTTGAGGTGCCGATGACTTTGTTGACATTTACTTTCTGGAGAGAAGAACCAATGTGCTGCCGAGAGTCTTTAGTCACGTGGCTTTCTCTGGGGATTTTCCTTAATCCGGGAAAGCAACGATATCATCTTCAATGGCGAAGAGTGACATTTATCGAACGTTTTCTCTGGTCTTTCAGAGGTTCAAGTTATCAAAGTGGCCAAGGGCCGACTTCATCCCAGAAATAAATTGGAGGAGAGATGTAGGGCAGGCGCACCATTTCCTGACGAGGAAAGAACTGACAACTCGATTGTGAAGACTTTTATCACAAGGGGATAAGACCGACTAGAGTGATAATGATACAATATGAATGCGAATGTAAATCAATAATGCATGATGTATGTATGTTTATGCCGACAAAACTGACGCGACATACAGACTAATAGATGAACACAACTAGATACTCGGCCACGGTGGGAGATGAAAAGAATCACTGGTTCAAGATAGCAATTCTGCCTTGCTTAGGAGAGATAGTCCATGCGGGAACTACGTTGGTCGGGCTTTAGGAGACGAGAACTCGACCGAGGTGTTTCAGACGAAACAAGGTCTCTAACACAGTTGATCCTTCGTTCAGACATACTGGTTTAGAAGGAGTACTTTGATTCTGCTCTTTGAGGTTCGATTACTTCTGGAGAAGCGATCAATGTTCTTTCGATGTTCAACAGTCAAAAGAAATTGCCATCCTTGCTTTAAAAGCAAAAAAAGTTTTACAAGTAAATTAATTTTGTTTACCTCTTGGCTCAAGTTGAATCATTTCATGCTGACAGGCTCTTTGGATTCTTAGAAACATATGCAACAACATTGATGTTTACCTTTGGGCTTGATTCAGCTTGCAACTATGTGAAAACATCTCACAAGTTTTGGTGTTTCAACAAAATCTGCCTTGGCTTGAATTTTTCTAAGTGTTGGAAAATGATGTATTTTCATGTTTTAGTCATTTTGGCCCAATCATAACTCAGAATCCACAATGAATTGGAGTGAGATGTAGTTGAAGCTTTTGTAGAGGGTAATGAGAGCTACAAATCTAGATTTGGATGGGGAAGAATGGACTCGTGGTTTAGGAGTTATGATCCTCCAAAGTTGGTACCCTAGCCACTTTGTTCCATAACTTAGAAAAATTTCTAAGTTTTTATGGTTACCCCTTTTACAAGTTATCCCACTTTTCTTGATTTTCCTTGATGAATGATGATTCCAATCACACATTAACATCATTTTAGGAATAAAAAACCATTTTTGTGAAAACTCTCAAAAAGTCAAAGTTGACTTTTGTGCACAGTTGACTTTTAATCAGATGAATTCCAAACTGTGCAATCCTCTATGAAATCATGTCCTTGACCTAAGTCAAACTTGATGGATTGATTTCATAGGTGTTATAGGGTGTATTGAATCATGTCCTAGGGTTAGGGAGCATGTCCTGGTCAAATGTCAAAGCTACAGTTGACTTTTCTTGCAAAACCCTAATTGTGGTTCAGATGAAATTGAAACTTGTTGCTCAAGCTTCTTGCATCAATCCATTGTTGAAAATGGATCAATGTGGTGTATTAGAGATCCCCAAATCATCTCTTGTGGTCTTGGCTCTTTTTTTGCCCCAAAAGTCAACTTAGGGGTGAATTAGGTCAAGAAACCCTAATTCCTGATTTTTTTATGAGTGCATCCCCTGAGGTTAAATTGACTTGATGATGGGGTTCATGATGTCCCTTGAAGCATCTTAGGTTGTGATTTGAAGCACTGGCTCATGCCCAGAGGAAAATTTCCATCTGGAGGCCCAGTCGACCAAAACCCTAATTTGGTGACACTAGCGATCTTGAGTCTTAATCCACTTGGAATGTTGCAACCTTGTGCTTGATTCTTGATGTGGGAGTCCTTTTGATCCATTGTAGATGTTTGAGAGGTTAGACAAGTTGAAGATCATGTCATTCCTTGATTTATCCTTTGTCTGAGAGCTCTGAGAGGGCTTGAAACCCTAAGTTTGATTGTAGTGGAGGCTCACCCATCTTTGGGGAGACTAATGATCCATCCATATTGTGATGATGATTTGCACAATGATGGGAAATATTAGTGGTCAAAATATGGGGTATGACAGATGCCCCTATTTAATCTTCTTGGACTCGAAGGTGTGAATGGCGAAGATATTCGGGCATTCGGGGTGAAAGAGGATTAAATATCGGAATACCCGAAATTTTGATGATGGTTAAGAATGGTAGTTCGCGCATCCTTCTTCTTTTGCTAAGCAATGATGCTCAGAAAAGGTAAAACTTCCCCTCGATCTTGGTTTCCTACCAAGGAACTGGTCTCAGTTTCTGAGATAAACTTCCCCTCGATCTTGGTTTCCTACCAAGGAACTGGTCTAAGTTTCTTAAATAAACTTCTCCTCGATCCTGGTTTCCTACCAAGGAACTGGTCTAAGTTTCAGATGTAAACTTCTCCCGTTCTTGGCTTCCTACCAAAGAACTGGTCTCAGTTTCTTTTTTCAATAAACTTTATTGACAAGGGACGCTATTTGTAGCGGTTCTCCTCAAACTTCTCGCCGAATTTTCCCGGGGATATGCCATTTGATGAGTCTACTGGGGATATTACACCATACTTTTCTCGAGATCTTCCCGAAGAAATGCCATATGATATGATCCACTTTGAGGTGCCGATGACTTTGTTGACATTTACTTTCTGGAGAGAAGAACCAATGTGCTGCCGAGAGTCTTTAGTCACGTGGCTTTCTCTGGGGATTTTCCTTAATCCGGGAAAGCAACGATATCATCTTCAATGGCGAAGAGTGACATTTATCGAACGTTTTCTCTGGTCTTTCAGAGGTTCAAGTTATCAAAGTGGCCAAGGGCCGACTTCATCCCAGAAATAAATTGGAGGAGAGATGTAGGGCAGGCGCACCATTTCCTGACGAGGAAAGAACTGACAACTCGATTGTGAAGACTTTTATCACAAGGGGATAAGACCGACTAGAGTGATAATGATACAATATGAATGCGAATGTAAATCAATAATGCATGATGTATGTATGTTTATGCCGACAAAACTGACGCGACATACAGACTAATAGATGAACACAACTAGATACTCGGCCACGGTGGGAGATGAAAAGAATCACTGGTTCAAGATAGCAATTCTGCCTTGCTTAGGAGAGATAGTCCATGCGGGAACTACGTTGGTCGGGCTTTAGGAGACGAGAACTCGACCGAGGTGTTTCAGACGAAACAAGGTCTCTAACACAGTTGATCCTTCGTTCAGACATACTGGTTTAGAAGGAGTACTTTGATTCTGCTCTTTGAGGTTCGATTACTTCTGGAGAAGCGATCAATGTTCTTTCGATGTTCAACAGTCAAAAGAAATTGCCATCCTTGCTTTAAAAGCAAAAAAAGTTTTACAAGTAAATTAATTTTGTTTACCTCTTGGCTCAAGTTGAATCATTTCATGCTGACAGGCTCTTTGGATTCTTAGAAACATATGCAACAACATTGATGTTTACCTTTGGGCTTGATTCAGCTTGCAACTATGTGAAAACATCTCACAAGTTTTGGTGTTTCAACAAAATCTGCCTTGGCTTGAATTTTTCTAAGTGTTGGAAAATGATGTATTTTCATGTTTTAGTCATTTTGGCCCAATCATAACTCAGAATCCACAATGAATTGGAGTGAGATGTAGTTGAAGCTTTTGTAGAGGGTAATGAGAGCTACAAATCTAGATTTGGATGGGGAAGAATGGACTCGTGGTTTAGGAGTTATGATCCTCCAAAGTTGGTACCCTAGCCACTTTGTTCCATAACTTAGAAAAATTTCTAAGTTTTTATGGTTACCCCTTTTACAAGTTATCCCACTTTTCTTGATTTTCCTTGATGAATGATGATTCCAATCACACATTAACATCATTTTAGGAATAAAAAACCATTTTTGTGAAAACTCTCAAAAAGTCAAAGTTGACTTTTGTGCACAGTTGACTTTTAATCAGATGAATTCCAAACTGTGCAATCCTCTATGAAATCATGTCCTTGACCTAAGTCAAACTTGATGGATTGATTTCATAGGTGTTATAGGGTGTATTGAATCATGTCCTAGGGTTAGGGAGCATGTCCTGGTCAAATGTCAAAGCTACAGTTGACTTTTCTTGCAAAACCCTAATTGTGGTTCAGATGAAATTGAAACTTGTTGCTCAAGCTTCTTGCATCAATCCATTGTTGAAAATGGATCAATGTGGTGTATTAGAGATCCCCAAATCATCTCTTGTGGTCTTGGCTCTTTTTTTGCCCCAAAAGTCAACTTAGGGGTGAATTAGGTCAAGAAACCCTAATTCCTGATTTTTTTATGAGTGCATCCCCTGAGGTTAAATTGACTTGATGATGGGGTTCATGATGTCCCTTGAAGCATCTTAGGTTGTGATTTGAAGCACTGGCTCATGCCCAGAGGAAAATTTCCATCTGGAGGCCCAGTCGACCAAAACCCTAATTTGGTGACACTAGCGATCTTGAGTCTTAATCCACTTGGAATGTTGCAACCTTGTGCTTGATTCTTGATGTGGGAGTCCTTTTGATCCATTGTAGATGTTTGAGAGGTTAGACAAGTTGAAGATCATGTCATTCCTTGATTTATCCTTTGTCTGAGAGCTCTGAGAGGGCTTGAAACCCTAAGTTTGATTGTAGTGGAGGCTCACCCATCTTTGGGGAGACTAATGATCCATCCATATTGTGATGATGATTTGCACAATGATGGGAAATATTAGTGGTCAAAATATGGGGTATGACAGATGCCCCTATTTAATCTTCTTGGACCCGAAGGTGTGAATGGCGAAGATATTCGGGCATTCGGGGTGAAAGAGGATTAAATATCGGAATACCCGAAATTTTGATGATGGTTAAGAATGGTAGTTCGCGCATCCTTCTTCTTTTGCTAAGCAATGATGCTCAGAAAAGGTAAAACTTCCCCTCGATCTTGGTTTCCTACCAAGGAACTGGTCTCAGTTTCTGAGATAAACTTCCCCTCGATCTTGGTTTCCTACCAAGGAACTGGTCTAAGTTTCTTAAATAAACTTCTCCTCGATCCTGGTTTCCTACCAAGGAACTGGTCTAAGTTTCAGATGTAAACTTCTCCCGTTCTTGGCTTCCTACCAAAGAACTGGTCTCAGTTTCTTTTTTCAATAAACTTTATTGACAAGGGACGCTATTTGTAGCGGTTCTCCTCAAACTTCTCGCCGAATTTTCCTGGGGATATGCCATTTGATGAGTCTACTGGGGATATTACACCATACTTTTCTCGAGATCTTCCCGAAGAAATGCCATATGATATGATCCACTTTGAGGTGCCGATGACTTTGTTGACATTTACTTTCTGGAGAGAAGAACCAATGTGCTGCCGAGAGTCTTTAGTCACGTGGCTTTCTCTGGGGATTTTCCTTAATCCGGGAAAGCAACGATATCATCTTCAATGGCGAAGAGTGACATTTATCGAACGTTTTCTCTGGTCTTTCAGAGGTTCAAGTTATCAAAGTGGCCAAGGGCCGACTTCATCCCAGAAATAAATTGGAGGAGAGATGTAGGGCAGGCGCACCATTTCCTGACGAGGAAAGAACTGACAACTCGATTGTGAAGACTTTTATCACAAGGGGATAAGACCGACTAGAGTGATAATGATACAATATGAATGCGAATGTAAATCAATAATGCATGATGTATGTATGTTTATGCCGACAAAACTGACGCGACATACAGACTAATAGATGAACACAACTAGATACTCGGCCACGGTGGGAGATGAAAAGAATCACTGGTTCAAGATAGCAATTCTGCCTTGCTTAGGAGAGATAGTCCATGCGGGAACTACGTTGGTCGGGCTTTAGGAGACGAGAACTCGACCGAGGTGTTTCAGACGAAACAAGGTCTCTAACACAGTTGATCCTTCGTTCAGACATACTGGTTTAGAAGGAGTACTTTGATTCTGCTCTTTGAGGTTCGATTACTTCTGGAGAAGCGATCAATGTTCTTTCGATGTTCAACAGTCAAAAGAAATTGCCATCCTTGCTTTAAAAGCAAAAAAAGTTTTACAAGTAAATTAATTTTGTTTACCTCTTGGCTCAAGTTGAATCATTTCATGCTGACAGGCTCTTTGGATTCTTAGAAACATATGCAACAACATTGATGTTTACCTTTGGACTTGATTCAGCTTGCAACTATGTGAAAACATCTCACAAGTTTTGGTGTTTCAACAAAATCTGCCTTGGCTTGAATTTTTCTAAGTGTTGGAAAATGATGTATTTTCATGTTTTAGTCATTTTGGCCCAATCATAACTCAGAATCCACAATGAATTGGAGTGAGATGTAGTTGAAGCTTTTGTAGAGGGTAATGAGAGCTACAAATCTAGATTTGGATGGGGAAGAATGGACTCGTGGTTTAGGAGTTATGATCCTCCAAAGTTGGTACCCTAGCCACTTTGTTCCATAACTTAGAAAAATTTCTAAGTTTTTATGGTTACCCCCTTTTACAAGTTATCCCACTTTTCTTGATTTTCCTTGATGAATGATGATTCCAATCACACATTAACATCATTTTAGGAATAAAAAACCATTTTTGTGAAAACTCTCAAAAAGTCAAAGTTGACTTTTGTGCACAGTTGACTTTTAATCAGATGAATTCCAAACTGTGCAATCCTCTATGAAATCATGTCCTTGACCTAAGTCAAACTTGATGGATTGATTTCATAGGTGTTATAGGGTGTATTGAATCATGTCCTAGGGTTAGGGAGCATGTCCTGGTCAAATGTCAAAGCTACAGTTGACTTTTCTTGCAAAACCCTAATTGTGGTTCAGATGAAATTGAAACTTGTTGCTCAAGCTTCTTGCATCAATCCATTGTTGAAAATGGATCAATGTGGTGTATTAGAGATCCCCAAAGCATCTCTTGTGGTCTTGGCTCTTTTTTTGCCCCAAAAGTCAACTTAGGGGTGAATTAGGTCAAGAAACCCTAATTCCTGATTTTTTTATGAGTGCATCCCCTGAGGTTAAATTGACTTGATGATGGGGTTCATGATGTCCCTTGAAGCATCTTAGGTTGTGATTTGAAGCACTGGCTCATGCCCAGAGGAAAATTTCCATCTGGAGGCCCAGTCGACCAAAACCCTAATTTGGTGACACTAGCGATCTTGAGTCTTAATCCACTTGGAATGTTGCAACCTTGTGCTTGATTCTTGATGTGGGAGTCCTTTTGATCCATTGTAGATGTTTGAGAGGTTAGACAAGTTGAAGATCATGTCATTCCTTGATTTATCCTTTGTCTGAGAGCTCTGAGAGGGCTTGAAACCCTAAGTTTGATTGTAGTGGAGGCTCACCCATCTTTGGGGAGACTAATGATCCATCCATATTGTGATGATGATTTGCACAATGATGGGAAATATTAGTGGTCAAAATATGGGGTATGACAGATGCCCCTATTTAATCTTCTTGGACCCGAAGGTGTGAATGGCGAAGATATTCGGGCATTCGGGGTGAAAGAGGATTAAATATCGGAATACCCGAAATTTTGATGATGGTTAAGAATGGTAGTTCGCGCATCCTTCTTCTTTTGCTAAGCAATGATGCTCAGAAAAGGTAAAACTTCCCCTCGATCTTGGTTTCCTACCAAGGAACTGGTCTCAGTTTCTGAGATAAACTTCCCCTCGATCTTGGTTTCCTACCAAGGAACTGGTCTAAGTTTCTTAAATAAACTTCTCCTCGATCCTGGTTTCCTACCAAGGAACTGGTCTAAGTTTCAGATGTAAACTTCTCCCGTTCTTGGCTTCCTACCAAAGAACTGGTCTCAGTTTCTTTTTTCAATAAACTTTATTGACAAGGGACGCTATTTGTAGCGGTTCTCCTCAAACTTCTCGCCGAATTTTCCTGGGGATATGCCATTTGATGAGTCTACTGGGGATATTACACCATACTTTTCTCGAGATCTTCCCGAAGAAATGCCATATGATATGATCCACTTTGAGGTGCCGATGACTTTGTTGACATTTACTTTCTGGAGAGAAGAACCAATGTGCTGCCGAGAGTCTTTAGTCACGTGGCTTTCTCTGGGGATTTTCCTTAATCTGGGAAAGCAACGATATCATCTTCAATGGCGAAGAGTGACATTTATCGAACGTTTTCTCTGGTCTTTCAGAGGTTCAAGTTATCAAAGTGGCCAAGGGCCGACTTCATCCCAGAAATAAATTGGAGGAGAGATGTAGGGCAGGCGCACCATTTCCTGACGAGGAAAGAACTGACAACTCGATTGTGAAGACTTTTATCACAAGGGGATAAGACCGACTAGAGTGATAATGATACAATATGAATGCGAATGTAAATCAATAATGCATGATGTATGTATGTTTATGCCGACAAAACTGACGCGACATACAGACTAATAGATGAACACAACTAGATACTCGGCCACGGTGGGAGATGAAAAGAATCACTGGTTCAAGATAGCAATTCTGCCTTGCTTAGGAGAGATAGTCCATGCGGGAACTACGTTGGTCGGGCTTTAGGAGACGAGAACTCGACCGAGGTGTTTCAGACGAAACAAGGTCTCTAACACAGTTGATCCTTCGTTCAGACATACTGGTTTAGAAGGAGTACTTTGATTCTGCTCTTTGAGGTTCGATTACTTCTGGAGAAGCGATCAATGTTCTTTCGATGTTCAACAGTCAAAAGAAATTGCCATCCTTGCTTTAAAAGCAAAAAAAGTTTTACAAGTAAATTAATTTTGTTTACCTCTTGGCTCAAGTTGAATCATTTCATGCTGACAGGCTCTTTGGATTCTTAGAAACATATGCAACAACATTGATGTTTACCTTTGGACTTGATTCAGCTTGCAACTATGTGAAAACATCTCACAAGTTTTGGTGTTTCAACAAAATCTGCCTTGGCTTGAATTTTTCTAAGTGTTGGAAAATGATGTATTTTCATGTTTTAGTCATTTTGGCCCAATCATAACTCAGAATCCACAATGAATTGGAGTGAGATGTAGTTGAAGCTTTTGTAGAAGGTAATGAGAGCTACAAATCTAGATTTGGATGGGGAAGAATGGACTCGTGGTTTAGGAGTTATGATCCTCCAAAGTTGGTACCCTAGCCACTTTGTTCCATAACTTAGAAAAATTTCTAAGTTTTTATGGTTACCCCCTTTTACAAGTTATCCCACTTTTCTTGATTTTCCTTGATGAATGATGATTCCAATCACACATTAACATCATTTTAGGAATAAAAAACCATTTTTGTGAAAACTCTCAAAAAGTCAAAGTTGACTTTTGTGCACAGTTGACTTTTAATCAGATGAATTCCAAACTGTGCAATCCTCTATGAAATCATGTCCTTGACCTAAGTCAAACTTGATGGATTGATTTCATAGGTGTTATAGGGTGTATTGAATCATGTCCTAGGGTTAGGGAGCATGTCCTGGTCAAATGTCAAAGCTACAGTTGACTTTTCTTGCAAAACCCTAATTGTGGTTCAGATGAAATTGAAACTTGTTGCTCAAGCTTCTTGCATCAATCCATTGTTGAAAATGGATCAATGTGGTGTATTAGAGATCCCCAAATCATCTCTTGTGGTCTTGGCTCTTTTTTTGCCCCAAAAGTCAACTTAGGGGTGAATTAGGTCAAGAAACCCTAATTCCTGATTTTTTTATGAGTGCATCCCCTGAGGTTAAATTGACTTGATGATGGGGTTCATGATGTCCCTTGAAGCATCTTAGGTTGTGATTTGAAGCACTGGCTCATGCCCAGAGGAAAATTTCCATCTGGAGGCCCAGTCGACCAAAACCCTAATTTGGTGACACTAGCGATCTTGAGTCTTAATCCACTTGGAATGTTGCAACCTTGTGCTTGATTCTTGATGTGGGAGTCCTTTTGATCCATTGTAGATGTTTGAGAGGTTAGACAAGTTGAAGATCATGTCATTCCTTGATTTATCCTTTGTCTGAGAGCTCTGAGAGGGCTTGAAACCCTAAGTTTGATTGTAGTGGAGGCTCACCCATCTTTGGGGAGACTAATGATCCATCCATATTGTGATGATGATTTGCACAATGATGGGAAATATTAGTGGTCAAAATATGGGGTATGACAGATGCCCCTATTTAATCTTCTTGGACCCGAAGGTGTGAATGGCGAAGATATTCGGGCATTCGGGGTGAAAGAGGATTAAATATCGGAATACCCGAAATTTTGATGATGGTTAAGAATGGTAGTTCGCGCATCCTTCTTCTTTTGCTAAGCAATGATGCTCAGAAAAGGTAAAACTTCCCCTCGATCTTGGTTTCCTACCAAGGAACTGGTCTCAGTTTCTGAGATAAACTTCCCCTCGATCTTGGTTTCCTACCAAGGAACTGGTCTAAGTTTCTTAAATAAACTTCTCCTCGATCCTGGTTTCCTACCAAGGAACTGGTCTAAGTTTCAGATGTAAACTTCTCCCGTTCTTGGCTTCCTACCAAAGAACTGGTCTCAGTTTCTTTTTTCAATAAACTTTATTGACAAGGGACGCTATTTGTAGCGGTTCTCCTCAAACTTCTCGCCGAATTTTCCTGGGGATATGCCATTTGATGAGTCTACTGGGGATATTACACCATACTTTTCTCGAGATCTTCCCGAAGAAATGCCATATGATGTGATCCACTTTGAGGTGCCGATGACTTTGTTGACATTTACTTTCTGGAGAGAAGAACCAATGTGCTGCCGAGAGTCTTTAGTCACGTGGCTTTCTCTGGGGATTTTCCTTAATCCGGGAAAGCAACGATATCATCTTCAATGGCGAAGAGTGACATTTATCGAACGTTTTCTCTGGTCTTTCAGAGGTTCAAGTTATCAAAGTGGCCAAGGGCCGACTTCATCCCAGAAATAAATTGGAGGAGAGATGTAGGGCAGGCGCACCATTTCCTGACGAGGAAAGAACTGACAACTCGATTGTGAAGACTTTTATCACAAGGGGATAAGACCGACTAGAGTGATAGTGATACAATATGAATGCGAATGTAAATCAATAATGCATGATGTATGTATGTTTATGCCGACAAAACTGACGCAACATACAGACTAATAGATGAACACAACTAGATACTCGGCCACGGTGGGAGATGAAAAGTATCACTGGTTCAAGATAGCAATTCTGCCTTGCTTAGGAGAGATAGTCCACGCGGGAACTACGTTGGTCGGGCTTTAGGAGACGAGAACTCGACCGAGGTGTTTCAGACGAAACAAGGTCTCTAACACAGTTGATCCTTCATTCAGACATACTGGTTTAGAAGGAGTACTTTGATTCTGCTCTTTGAGGTTCGATTACTTCTGGAGAAGCGATCAATGTTCTTTCGATGTTCAACAGTCAAAAGAAATTGACATCCTTGCTTTAAAAGCAAAAAAAGTTTTACAAGTAAATTCATTTTGTTTACCTCTTGGCTCAAGTTGAATCATTTCATGCTGACAGGCTCTTTGGATTCCTAGAAACATATGCAACAACATTGATGTTTACCTTTGGACTTGATTCGGCTTGCAACTATGTGAAAAGATCTCACGAGTTTTGGTGTTTCAACAAAATCTGCCTTGGCCAGAATTTTTCTAAGTGTTGGAAAATGATGTATTTTCATGTTTTAGTCATTTTGGCCCAATCATAACTCAGAATCCACAATGAATTGGAGTGAGATGTAGTTGAAGCTATTGTAGAGGGTAATGAAAGCTACAAATCCAACTTTGGATGGGGAATAATGGCCTTGTGGTTTAGGAGTTATGATCCTCCAAAGTTGGTACCCTAGCCACTTTGTTCCATAACTTAGAAAAATTTCTAAGTTTTTATGGTAACCCCTTTTACAAGTTATCCCACTTTTCTTGATTTTCCTTGATGAATGATGATTCCAATCACACATTAACATCATTATAGGGTTAAAAAACCATTTTTGTGAAAAATCTCAAAAAGTCAAAATTGACTTTTGTACATAATTGACTTTTTATCAGATGAATTCCAAACTGTGCAATCCTCTTGGAAATCACGTCCTTGACCTAAATCAAACTTGATGGATTGATTTCATAGGTGTTATAGGGTGTATTTAATCATGTCCTAGGGTTAGGGAGCATGTCCTGGTCAAAAGTCAAAGCTACAGTTGACTTTTCTCGTAAAACCCTAATTATGGTCCAGATGAAATTGAAACTTGTTGCTCAAGCTTTTTGGATCAATCCATTGTTGCAAATGGATTAATGTGGTGTATTAGAGATCCTCAAATCATCTCTTGAGGTCTTGGCTCTTTTTCTGCCCCAAAAGTCAACTTAGGGGTGAATTAGGTCAAGAAACCCTAATTCCTGATTTTTTTTATGAGTGCATCCCTTGAGGTTAAATTGACTTGATGATGGGGTTCATGATGTCCCTTGGAGCATCTTAGGTTGTGCTTTGAAGAACTGGCTCATGCCCAGAGGAAAATTTCCATCTGGAGGCCCTAGTCGACCAAAACCCTAATTTGGTGACACTGGCGATCTTGAGGCTTAATCCACTTGGAATGCTGCAACCTTGTGCTTGATTCTTGATGTGGGAGTCCTTTTGATCCATTGTAGATGTTTGAGAGGTTAGACAAGTTGATGATCATGTCATTCCTTGATTGATCCTTTGTCTAAGAGCTCTGAGAGGGTTTAAAACCCTAAGTTTGATTGTAGTGGAGGCTCACCCATCTTTGGGGAGACTACTGATCCATCCATATTGTGATGATGATTTGCACAATGATGGGAAATCTTAGTGGTCAAAATTTGGGGTATGACACATCTGTTTGATGGCTTTGGTGTACTCAAACTGATCACAAATGAGCTCTATTTATAGTAGAGCAAGTTTGTTTTGCAAGGAATAGTGAATGGCAACTGCTGCTTAGGTTTGGCCAATGTTGAGCAATGATAATCTGAGTCTCCTCTAGCCATTGACTAGAGGTTAGGGCACAGGCTGCTGGTTCCCTTGGTCTTGGATAACTCTTGGCTGAATTCAGTTGGAAATGGCTCAGTCCATGCCACCTTGGTGCATCCAATAAATTCTCCAATCCAAAATTGGAGTCTTGTCCCTCTTTTAGGCATTTCTAGGTTTGGCATGCTATTTTTGGTTCCAAAGACTTGGGAGGCTTGGGATCAGAGTTGGTTCCTCCTTGGTCCCCCCTTGAGGTGTTCAGATGGATAAGTGTGTTTGTTGATAACACGAATTTAGATCATATTTTTACTTTGATTTATGTTAGTTCTTATTCCATTTTTCGTCTAATATCCGATTTTCTCGAGATTATTTAAGTTTTTTTGCAGGTAATCATATTTCAACAATCAAAGTATGCTAAATGTGGAAAAGAACCAAAACATGCAAGAAAAGAGCAGAAAAGAGAAGAAAAATTGAAGAAATCCATTTTCTGCTGATATCACGATCGTCATGGGAGTGCCACGACTGTGGCAGCTCCAAAGTACACCACGGCCGTCACATATCACCACGATCGTCATGCGCTTAATTTGCACGTTGGATGCAGAGACTTAACTACGAATTCTCAGAGAAGCAGTTTCACACGATGCCATTTTCCTCCGAAGTTTTCTAGGTCCAACGTGGTATAACCGTCAGCATGAGTGGCTGAATTTTCTCCAACTTCTACCTCAGCTGAGCCTATAAATAGAGGCATTCACGAAGAACAAAGGGTGGCCAATTTTGCTTTCAAAGTGTACCGTCTTGCTGCCAATTTGTTTTCAGAATTTTTATTTCATTTCTTAACTTTGCATTTCCATTTCCTTGTTAACCATTACCAAACAAAAGTGACAGTTTCTCACACTGAGGAACTGTTACAACTTAGCTTTAGTTTTCTTTGTTTCATTGCCTTCAACCTTGCAATTTATTACATTCAAGCAAGAACCTACCGGCTTGTGGAGGGATTGTCGTTGCCATTATTACTGAATTCCAGGTTTCGTTATTTAATTCAAGCATTGTTTATTTATTTCTTAATTATGTATGTGTTTATTTATTTCCTTGCTTTTGCATTTAATTTCTTAATTATGTCGAGCTAAACCGATATTATCGGTGTATAATGAAGTAACTAAAATGAATTAATTTTCTCTAAGCTAAAATCAATAATCAATCCTTCTTCTGGCTTCAATTTCTTAATTTAAAACCCAACGTTTATTACGAGAGTAAAAAAGTAACATAAGTTAAAGTCGAGACCACGGGAGTGTGAGGCTTTACCCGGATAGCTGAAATCGGGCATTAGTTTTAAAAACACCGGAAGCGCTTTAAAGTTAATTAGGTTTAATTAGTTTTCAAAAAGTATTTTTAACCTCATACGGGCTAGCAAGAGCAGACGTACTGACTTAGAAGTATAGTCCGAAGCAAGAACCACGGGAATGTGAGTTGAGGGCTTTTAAACCGGTTTCTCCTACAGATGAATAGGGTGATAAATCTCTATAGGCTTAGGTTTAATTAATTCTACGTAGGTTACCGAATTATATACCGATAACTTATTCATAACTAGTCTTCCCAAATTTTAATTTCCCATTTGAACTAAAAACCCAAATTCTGATTAGCCTTAGATAAACATAGTAACGATAGATAACGGTGCGTTCGATTTCTAGTCTCTGTGGGATCGATAATCTTTTAAAACTACGCGATACAACTGTATACTTGCAGTACCCTCATTCGACTCATAAAGTCGCGATCAAGTTTTTGGCGCCGTTGCCGGGGACTAATTAAGTCGATATTGTAATTCCTTTGTTACGTCGTATAGACTAAGGCAAAAACCAAAATTCCCTTTCTGTTGATTGTATGCCAAGTACTCGCTCTTCTGGCGAAGACCTCCTACGACCAACAGGCGAACCTGAACGTCTTCTTACTGTAAAAAGACGTATCCAAGAATACTGATTAGCTCACGATATCCCTTTTCCTTTATCAGAACCTGAATCTCAATCAGATCCTGAACTCGAATCCGAATCAGATTCCGAATCAGAACCAGACATGGAAGATCCACCACAGAACCGACCTCTTAAGTATTATGCTGCCGCATCTCAACAAGAACCTCACAACAGCATTGTCACTCCAGCTATCAACCAAAACGATTTCGAGTTGAAACCCTCGCTGTTATCTGCTGTACAACAAAATCAATTTTCTGGAAACCCAACAGAAGATCCGAACGAACATCTAACCAAGTTTGTGCAGTATGCAGACACAGTGAAAGCGAATGGTGTAACCGCAGACGCCATAAGACTACGTATTTTCCCTTTCTCATTAAGAGATAGAGCTTGGGCTTGGTTGCAATCCTTGCCATAAAATTCTATTACTTCTTGGGAAGATTTAAAGAAGGTCTTTCTGGCAAGATATTTTCCGCCAAGCAAAACAGCTATGCTGAGAGCCCAAATCAACAACTTCAGACAAAAAGACAACGAGTCTTTATATGATGCATGGGAAAGATACAAAGATATGAGGAGGATATGCCCGCATCATGGTCTTGAGGATTGGTTAATTATCCACATGTTTTACAATGGTCTCTTGTACAACACAAGATTGACAATAGATGCCGCCGCAGGTGGTACACTCATGGATAAACCCTATGATGAAGCCCAACAACTCATCGAGAGCATGGCTCAGAATCACTACCAATGGGGAGGTGAAAGAACTCAAGTGGAGAAATCCAAACCGAAAGGAGGAATGTACGAAGTATCTAGCCTAGATGCCGTCCGTGGTAAGGTAGATGCAATCGCTCAAAAGATAGACAACTTGACCATGACACCCACAGCCACCGTGGCTGCTGTAGCGCCAAACTGCGAATTATGTGGAACAGTTGGACACGCTGGCCCTGAATGCCAAGTTTTAGCAGGAGCCTCTACAGATCAAGTGAATTATGCTCAAGCAAACCCTTATGCAAATACCTACAATCCTGGTTGCAAGAATCACCCCAACTTCTCTTACAAAAACAACAATGCACTGTATGCACCTGGTCAAGCACCTCCTGCACCACCAGGTTATCAAAAGGCTGCAACAGCTGCTCCAAATGTTCCAAGGAAGTCTAACCTCGAACTGATGATAGAGAACTTCATAGCTACCCAGACTCAGACAAACAAAGAATTCCTAAAACAAAACGTACACACTAGCGAACAGATAAAGCAGTTAGCAAACAAAGTAGACGCTTTGGCCACTCACAACAAAATGCTTGAAACACAAATTTCCCAAGTGGCTCAACAACAAGCACCTACTGTTGCTCCTGCTGGAACATTTCCTGGACAGCCACAACCTAATCCTAAAGGACATGCAAACGTTGTTATACTGAGAAGTGGAAAAGAATTAGATGGATCCATTGACCAGAGACTTCAAAATCCAGCCATGTACCAAAAGTCTGCTAACGACCAAACAACTGAGAAGGAGAGTGAACCCAAGGAAAAGGAAGATAATAACCAAGAGGATGTAGACAAAGAAAAACCTTATGTGCCTCCATCACCTTATAAGCCGCGTATTCCGTACCCTCAAAGATTGAAAAATTCTAAAACCGCAAGGCAATTTAAGAAATTTGTTGAACTTCTGAAACAATTAAACATCACGATTCCTTTTACAGAAGCCATCACCCAGATGCCCTCGTACGCTAAGTTCCTAAAAGAAATCCTATCCAATAAGAAAAAGATTGAGGAAAACGAAACAGTTACGCTTACTGCTGAGTGTAGCGCAATAATTCAAAACAAAATGCCTCCTAAGCTAAAAGACCCAGGTAGTTTCTCAATACCTTGTGTAATTGGGAAGTTCATCATAGACAAAGCTCTATGCGACTTAGGAGCCAGTATCAGTGTTATGCCCTTATCCATTTGCAAGAAGCTTGATATGGGAGAATTAAGACCAACTAAGATGTCTGTGCAATTAGCTGACCGCTCTGTTAAATACCCAGTTGGTATACTAGAGAATGTCCCAGTTCGTATAGGACAATTCTATATCCCTACTGATTTCATAATCATGGATATTACAGAAGACTCTACTACTCCAATCATATTAGGAAGGCCATTCCTAGCTACTGCTGGAGCAATTATAGATGTCAAGAGAGGCAGGCTAACTTTTGAAGTTGGTGAAGAGAAAGTTGAATTTATCTTGACACAATTCTTACAAGCTCCAACCATAGATGACACATGTTATTTACTAGATGTCATAGACGAGTGCGTAAGAGAAATCGAGATGGAACCGACCATATATTCAGATATTCTAAAAATTCCTATACCTCCGATTTTCGAAGATGATAACTGGCGTGAACCTTATCAAGATGA
Organism: Lathyrus tuberosus; assembly: GCA_022829125.1. Classification (NCBI taxonomy): domain Eukaryota; kingdom Viridiplantae; phylum Streptophyta; class Magnoliopsida; order Fabales; family Fabaceae; genus Lathyrus; species Lathyrus tuberosus. Next base: position 10,178,210 of record JALAZF010000103.1, read on the forward strand.
TAGCCTAAGCGAATGCTTAGTACTTACACCAGATCATCTACCTTGCCCAAAGAACCCAGCCCTAGAACTAAAGACATTACCCAAAAATCTAAGGTATGAATTCCTAGACGAAGCTCTCGAACGACCTTTAATAGTCAACGCAGACTTAGGACAGACCGAAACGAAGAAACTATTAGATGTCTTAAGAAAATACCCAATTATGTTAGGCTATAACATCGCTGATCTTAAAGGAATAAGCCCTTCTATTTGTATGCACCACATTATGCTGGAGGAAGACTGTAAATCCTCTAGGGAACATCAGAGAAAGATTAGCCCGATCTTGAGCACTGTAGTCAAGGACAAAGTGAAAAAACTTTTAGAAGCAGGAATCATATACCCGATATCAGACTGTCAATGGGTTAGCCCAGTACATGTCGTTCCAAAGAAGGGAGGTGTTACAGTTGTTAAGAACGAAAAAGGTGAATCTATAACAAAAAGGGTTGTCACTGGAAGTAGAATGTGCATCGACTATAGGAAGCTAAATAAAGCCACTCGTAAAGACCATTTCCCATTGCCTTTCATTGACCAAATGTTGGAAAGATTGGCTAAACACTCATACTTCTGCTATTTAGACGGTTATTCAGGATTCTTTCAAATTCCTATTCATCCTGACGACCAAGAAAAGACGACCTTCACATGTCCCTATGGTACATTTGCTTATCGGCGAATGCCGTTTGGACTATGTAATGCACCTGCCACATTCCAAAGATGCATGATGTCAATCTTTGCTGACTTTATAGATGACATTATGGAAGTGTTTATGGATGAATTCTCCGTATGTGGGCAGAGTTTCGAAGAATGTCTATCGAACCTAGAAATGGTATTGGAAAGATGCGTAAAAGTTAATCTTGTATTAAACTGGGAGAAATGCCATTTTATGGTAAATGAAGGAATTGTACTTGGACACGTTGTGTCCGATAGAGGAATTGAAGTTGATAAAGCCACGATAGAAATTATAAAAGATCTTCAACCTCTAAAAACCGTACGAGAAATACGAAGTTTCTTAGGACACGCCGGTTTCTACCGACGATTCATAAAGGATTTCTCGAAAATCATTAAACCTCTTACCGGCCTATTAATGAAAGACGCTGAATTCATCTTTGATGAGAAATGCCTAAAAACGTTTGAACAGCTGAAAACAGCTCTTATCACCGCACCTATCATGCAACCACCAGATTGGAGATTACCTTTCGAAATCATGTGTGATGCAAGTGATTATGCTGTAGGTGCAGTCTTAGGACAAAGGAGGGATAGAAAACTTCACGCCATTTACTACGCAAGTAGAACTTTAGACTCCGCCCAAATGAACTACGCTACCATAGAAAAAGAACTTTTAGCCGTGATCTTTGCCCTTGACAAATTTCATTCCTACCTAGTGGGAGCTAAGATCATCATTTATATAGATCACGCAGCTATTAGATACTTACTTAACAAGAAGGATGCAAAACCTAGACTGCTAAGGTGGATCCTACTTTTACAAGAATTCAATTTAGAGATCAAAGATAAGAAAGGAACCGAAAACGTAGTAGCAGACCACTTATCCAGATTAGAAGGCATTAAACCAGAGCCAGTACCCATTAATGAGGATTTCCCCTATGAACGGCTCATAGCCCAACTAGAAAGTGATATGTCTACTCTACAGTTAAATGACCCAAAGATGGAAGAAGTCGTGGAAGAAATTAACATGCACACAACCCTGCCATGGTATGCTGACATAGTCAACTACTTAGCAGATGGAGTACTTCCACTAGACTTATCTTATCAACAAAAGAAAAAATTCTTTCATGATCTAAAACATTACTATTGGGATGAACCTTTGCTGTTTAAGAGAAGAGCCGACGGTATCTTCCGTCGTTGCGTCCCAGAAGAAGAAATAGAAAACATCATCTCTCAATGTCATTCTGCTCCTTATGGAGGACATGCTAGTACCTCAAAGACATGCGCTAAGATCCTGCAATCCGGCCTATTCTGGCCCAACCTTTGGAGGGATGTCCACATCGCAATACTAAACTGCGACCGGTGCCAACGCACTGGTAACATATCAAGACGCGATGAGATGCCTCAAAAAGGTATATTAGAAGTAGAAGTCTTTGATGTATGGGGGATTGACTTTATGGGACCCTTTCCATCATCCTTTGGAAATAAATATATACTCGTAGCTGTCGATTATGTTTCAAAATGGATTGAGGCAATAGCTTCTCCTACAAATGACACACGAGTAGTCATAAAGCTCTTTAAAAACACAATTTTTCCCAGATTTGGTGTGCCGAGACTTGTCATAAGTGACGGTGGTTCTCATTTCATATCAAAAATATTTGACAAATTACTATCGAAATATGGAGTAAGACACAGCGTAGCAACACCATATCAACCACAAACAAGTGGACAGGTTGAGGTCTCGAACCGAGAAATAAAACAAATTCTAGAAAAGACCGTAGCCACCTCTAGGAAAGACTGGTCATCAAAACTCAACGAAGCTTTATGGGCATATAGGACGGCCTACAAAACCCCAATCGGAACTACACCTTTCAAGCTTGTCTATGGTAAATCTTGCCATTTGCCAGTGGAATTAGAACATAAAGCCTATTGGGCTATTAAAACATTGAACTTAAGGTATGATTCAGCAGGTGAAAAACGTATCCTAGATCTGCATGAACTAGAAGAGTTAAGATTAGACGCTTACGAGAATGCTAAGATATATAAAGAAAGAACTAAAAGATGGCACGATAAGCGCTTATCTAGAAAAGAATTTAGTGTGGGAGACGTTGTACTCCTCTTGAACTCAAGATTAAAAATCTTTCCTGGGAAATTAAGGTCTAGATGGTCCGGTCCTTTTGAAATTACAAAAATTCTACAAAGTGGAGCGGTAGAAATAAAAGGGAGGAATAGTAATCCATTTTTAGTCAATGGACAACGTCTAAAACACTATCACAGCATTGAAAATAGAGATTATTTGAACTGCCTAAGACTTTTAGAGTTGCCCACCGAACCTCCTAACTAAGCATATAATTGAATTCGTCAGGCTTTCGACGTTAAAAACGGCGCTTAATGAGAGGCAGCCCATGATTTCCATTTTTCGTGCTTTATATTTGTTATTTCTTTATGCTTTCTATGTTTTGTTTTTATTTTGCAAATTTTCAGTTTCTTTTATATCGTTTTAAATTTAATTTGGAAACATTGTGCTGATCTTAAAAATTGAAAAAACTACAGGATTATAAAGTCTTTCTACCCTCTCTGTTCTCCTCTTCTGCTTTCATTTTTGAAAAAAGTATTAACTAATGGCAAACGAGGATAACATGCCAGTAGAATTTAGAGATGGAACACAGTGGTGTCGCTATGAGGCTTTGTCTTTTAGACCTTTTGCTTTGACAAAATTCGCCCACAGACCCACCATGACTGCCTTAGGTGTAGGTGAGAGCATAGACTTTCTGTTTAGCCAGTTAGGTTGGGAGGGTTTTACCAATAAGAAATATAAGTCTTACCGTAGGCTAACTTTAGAATTCTTGAGTTCTCTAAGTTACAACCCTCACTGTGGAAAAGGTTTAACCAGGGGAAGAATTACATTTAGATTATTTGGATACAGCTGTCAGTTCACCATAAAGGAACTGTCGTATCTTTTGGGATTTCCTGAAGGACCCCATGTTTTCTCTGTGGTTCAAGAGGACTTAGAGTTAGTTGGAGAGCTGAGTGACTTTTCGGGTAGAATTTCAGGGAAACCTGATTTTGACATGGACCCTATGCTTTCAACCGAGATACATAACCCCGCTTTCCGATACTTTCATATGATCCTGGCCTATACCCTGTTTGGTAAACCCGAAAATGATAACACTGTTTCGAGGGACGAGCTTTTTATTATGTTTTGTGCTTCTCAGTCTAGAGAGGTTAATGGACTTACTTTTATGCTGAATAACTTTTGCAAACTTATCAATAATGATAACAGTCCAATTTTGATAGGTAGCCTGGTTACTAAGATAGCTGATGCTATGGGATTCCGAACCCGACTCTCTGAGATTAACCCCTTTGGAGAATTTAGACCCATGAATATCACCTTTTGCTTCAATAGGGCTATGATTAGGGACCAAGGTCCGAACCACTTCCAGCTTTTAGTTAACAATGTTGTCGTACCACACTTTACACTTCCAAATCATGAACGCACAAGTGTGCATGATTAACATAACTGGCTGTATAACCTTGATGAACCCGTGCCTGAACCAGAAGAAACCTTTCCTGAACCTGAGATTGACCCAAAAACACCCCCTCATTACCATGATCTTGACTATATGGATTTCCAAGAAAATATTGACATTCCTAAAGCTGATGCCACTGATTATGCTTCTAATCTGAATTCTATTTTAAAGACTATGGATGAATATCATAAAGAAATCAATTCAGTGAAGGATGAGCTTAACATTATGCGTCAAAATATTGTTGGACTTATGGACATGACCGTTGAACAGTTTGATCATTTAAATCAAGCCATCACATCTTTGAAGAAACGCCTTGGCTAGATTTATGAAGCACCTTATTTTCAAGACTTACTTTTTATGCATTTTACTTTAGAACAATTTACATTAATTCTGTTTTCAATTTTTTCATGTTGGGAATAATTTGATTTCATACATTTTTGATACAGTGCTAGTAGTTTAACTAGCACCTTTCTGGTTTTAAATAATAATTCCATTTCCTGCTGTTATTCAATCTTTGTGATTTCAAATTCCATTCCTATTCTTTTAACTCTATATTAATCTGTGTTATAATGTTACTTATCTATGTGTATGAAATTACTGCTATTTCCATGTGCTTTTTATAACCTGCTATTGAATTAATGAGTTTGGAATCGTGTCTGTCATTAAACTAATTCACCACCCAGATTTCGTGGACGTCACGATCGTGATGACCCCGTGACGACCGTCACGCGGGTTTGAAACGAATTCTGCATAAAAACAGAATTGTTTCGTTCGTTCCCTCTTCTTCCTCCATTCAAACCCCAGCCGTCCACTACCTTCTGAAATTCCAAACCGTCCCATTATCATTTGAACCGCATTACTCATTTCAATAACCATTCAACTTCCCATTACACTATATAATCACATCATACGCAAATTCTCTTTTCACAAACCCTCAAAATTCCATAACCCACTTTCTTCCCAAAACCCTCTCTAACAAAACAATGGCACGTGAAATTCCAGACTTATCCACATTAAACTTCCGAGATGGAGAAGCAGGAGAACACCAAAGAGCTCGGTATATTGACTTCTACCGCCGTTCCATTCAACCAACCCGCTATGTCGACATTGCATGCTTAAAAGAACTCGGAATGCTTGAGGGAGTTCAATGGATGTTACAGAATGCCGATCTTTGGCAGCTTTGCACTCAGAGCCGGCCCACTTACGAAGACCTCACTTTAGAGTTCCTCAGTTCCTTTACCTACATAACCCCTCCGGGCCAAACGAACCAATTATCCAGAGTCGCAAAGTTCCGCATGTTTGGCAAAGAGTACTCAATCGAACAAGATCGTCTTGCCGAGATGCTTGGTTTCAAACATGGCGAGAATGTCCATCGCCGAGTACCGCAGGAAACTTTCTACCAAGCAGCGTTCCAACTATGGAATCATTTAACAGGAACCACAGTTGATAGTTGGGATAACCTTAACGCTACATTTATCCACAACCCAGCCGTCAGATACGTCCACCGCGCACTTGGAAGCACCATCTTTACACGAGATAGTAACCATAAGGTGAATTCTAAAGAGTTGTTTTTCCTTCATTGTATTTTTCATCCAGAGCTAATCAATGCCGCACCATTTTTACTAGCACACATACAGTCAAACTGTTCTAGAGGCGCCAAACCCTTCTACTTTGGAGGGATTGTCACCTGTATTGCACTCAGTTTGAATTTGGAAAATGACCTTGCTATACTACCCTCCTTGCCTCCAGTCTTCCTTAATATCGATTATTGCAGAAACTCTCAGCTCATCAAGTTACCACGAGATGGAAAATACCATCCTATGGTCCAAGCCAAAACGGTAAGAAGTATCATCATGCCTTGCAGGAGTCGTATTGACCCTCAGAATATGGCCAATTGGCTTTTTGATCTTAATGCTCCTGAGTAAAATGCGCCTGCTCCAGATGATCAAGCACAGGGAGTTGTTGATGAGATGGAGCAAGAAATGGATAACGCCCCTGAGAACCAACCACCGCCAGCCAATGATGCTCATTCGACCTCCAGACGTCGTCGCCGCCCTGACCAAGACCCAGTTACTAATGATGAAATCCTGAGGGCTATATGGCAGCAAACCCAGCAACAGAATGAAATGATGACACTTATGCGTCAAATCCAGCAAGGGCAAGTTGACCAAGGACAAAGACTTGACGGTGTCATCGAGGAGATGGGTGCATTGACACTGCAAGTGTAGGGCTTACACGAGTACATCCATCACATGGGCATTCCTGATCACGTCGTACACCATGGAAGAGGACGCTCTAGAGGCAGAGGACGTGGTCCACCTTGATTTTATCTTGCTTTTTGTATTTTGTTTCCCTTTTTAGTTTTCCTTTTCCCCTTTATATCGCAACATTGAGGACAATGTCCGATATAGTGTGGGAGAGTTAGATTTATTTCCGTTTATTTCCCTTTCTTGTACCTTCTTTTTCCTTATCAAAGTAATATATGAATATTTTCGTTCAGTTATCCGATTTCCTCACTTTATTCTGCCATAGCAAAAAAAATTTTACGATTAATGCTCGTCTGTGACATACCAAGCTTTAAACTATGTTAGGAAGCTAGGGAAGTGCTAACAAGATCGATACCGTCTTGACACCTTAGACCTCTTGCGTATGCGATATCAGTTTCGACACTTATTATACGATACCTTGAGTTCAGTCCTAAAGTAACCCTTAGTAGTTTATATTAGCAGTCAGCACCGTCTATATCACAAACCATGTGGGGAACCGATGAATATAAGTGTTTGATGCCCAATCAAGAAAAAGAAAAAAAATATTTCTTATCTATATGCCGAGAAATAAAATAAATGGAATATGCAACAACTCTCGCAGTTGTGAAAATGTGCAAGAAAAGAAAGAAAGAAAATCTGTTGTTGATTGGTTCAGAGGTACCTGATTCTGAACTTGGTAGGGCGAACTACTGTTCGACCCCCGCAATCTACGAATGGGATGTATAAAGGGTTACCACATTTGTGTATCAGGCCCCGTGCAAGAAAATGGGATCAAAGTCACTAACCGGTTACTCCACTACGTGCGTGAATAAGGCAAAGGGCTTAATGTGATTGCGCTAGAATGAAACCGGGTGAAATGGATACGAAAACTTATGGTTGAACTGTAATACAATGATTTGGAATGGATTGTACAAAAGAGAGGTCTATGACAAGCTTGTTGCTTTGTGTCGTTATTGTATCCTTAGTGTTCTACACTGGTACCCGTTTCACTAACAAGAAACTTTTTTTCAACACCATTGGTATGCCAGGTATGTGCATTTGATACAGTTTGTCCGTTTTAATAGATTGATTGCTTGAGGACAAGCAAAGATTCAAGTGTGGGAGAGTTTGATAACACGAATTTATATCATATTTTTACTTCGATTTATGTTAGTTCTTATTCCATTTTTCGTCTAATATCCGATTTTCTCGAGATTATTTAAGTGTTTTTGCAGGTAATCATATTTCAACAGTCAAAGTATGCTAAATGTGGAAAAGAACCAAAACATGCAAGAAAAGAGCAGAAAAGAGAAGAAAAATTGAAGAAATCCATTTTCTGCTGATATCACGATCGTCATGGGAGTGCCACGACCGTGGCAGCTCCAAAGTACACCACGACCGTCACATATCACCACGATCGTCATGCGCTTAATTTGCACGTTGGATGCAGAGACTTAACTACGAATTCTCAGAGAAGCAGTTTCACACGATGCCATTTTCCTTCGAAGTTTTCTAGGTCCAACGTGGTATAACCGTCAGCATGAGTGGCTGAATTTTCTCCAACTTCTACCTCAGCTGAGCCTATAAATAGAGGCATTCACGAAGAACAAAGGGTGGCCAATTTTGCTTTCAAAGTGTACCGTCTTGCTGCCAATTTGTTTTCAGAATTTTTATTTCATTTCTTTACTTTGCATTTCCATTTCCTTGTTAACCATTACCGAACAAAAGTGACAGTTTCTCACACTGAGGAACTGTTACAACTTAGCTTTAGTTTTCTTTGTTTCATTCCCTTCAACCTTGCAATTTATTACATTCAAGCAAGAACCTACCAGCTTGTGGAGGGATTGTTGTTGCCATTATTACTGAATTCTAGGTTTCGTTATTTAATTCAAGCATTGTTTATTTATTTCTTAATTATGTCTGTGTTTATTTATTTCCTTGCTTTTGCGTTTAATTTCTTAATTATGTCGAGCTAAACCGATATTATCGGTGTATAATGAAGTAACTAAAATGAATTAATTTTCTCTAAGCTAAAATCAATAATCAATCCTTCTTCTGGCTTCGATTTCTTAATTTAAAACCCAACTTTTATTACGAGAGTAAAAAAGTAACATAGGTTAAATTCGAGACCACGGGAGTGTGAGGCTTTACCCGGATAGCTGAAATCGGGCATTAGTTTTAAAAACAGCGGAAGCGCTTTAAAGTTAATTAGGTTTAATTAGTTTTCAAAAAGTATTTTTAACCTCATACGGGCTAGCGAGAGCAGACGTATTGACTTAGAAGTATAGTCCGAAGCAAGAACCACGGGAGTGTGAGTTGAGGGCTTTTAAACCGGTTTCTCCTACAGATGAATATGGTGATAAATCTCTATAGGCTTAGGTTTAATTAATTCTACGTAGGTTACTGAATTATATACTGATAACTTATTCATAACTAGTATTCCCAAATTTTAATTTCCCTTTAATTTCCCGTTTGAACTAAAAACCCAAATTCTGATTAGCCTTAGATAAACATAGTAACGATAGATAACGGTGCGTTCGATTTCTAGTCTCTGTGGGATCGATAATCTTTTAAAACTACGCGATACAATTGTATACTTGCAGTAACCCTCATTCGACTCATAAAGTCACGATCATTTGTCATATGCACAAATTTGGAAAATCGAGCAAAATGCACAAATCTGCCTTGCTTTGACAGTTTTCAGCAAGGCATATTGCCATTGTCATATCTCATGGCTCAAGTGGAATTTGATAGAGTTCTTGGCCATTTCGGAAAGCCCTCATATGATACAACAACTGTTTGATCATAGTTGGTTTTGATATTGTTAGTTCTTGGATTGTCTAGAATTTTGGTAAAACAAAGTTGTTCAATGTTGATGTCACATGGTTGATGTCTTAACATTGAGTCTTAACATTGGATAATGTTAAGTGTTTAAGTTGTTGAAGTTTTGAAGTCTGATGTCACATGCGATGTCATGACATCAGATATGCAGATCATTAAAACATCAGGTTTGAGATGTTTTTAGGGTTAAGCGTATTAGCTGGATTTTGGGAGAGCTGTTAGAGTTATTGGATGCGAATATCTTGGAGGAGATATTTTCTGTTGCAAACAGATTTGATGCAGATTTGTAGGAGTGTTTAAAGGCTGAAGATTTAAGAAGATTTTGAGAGAAAATATGTTTTGAAGATTCAGTTTTAAATAACAAATCAGGTCAGATATTGTAGCAGGTCCAAGCCCAAATCAAATAGCTATATAAAGCGCATCAATCCTGAAGGAAAAGTAACGAAGAAAGAGAGCTAAAGACTGAGAGTCGTTTGTGTCTTCATGTATGTGTTGTAAACCATTCTAGTGTGAATTGGTGTTGTTGTTTTGAGTTGTTCTTGATCAAAGTTGTGAAGCAGAATCAAGTTGTGTTTTTCAAAGCGTGTGATCTTTGAATTATATCACTGAAGTGATTTAGGGATTGAGTAGTGTTCTCATACCTAAGTGGTCTCTTAGGTAGAAGGTTCATTAGGTAGTGATTAAGTTTAGGAGATGTCAACTGAGTTGTTGAGTCTGTAAATTAATTCTACTGATAGTGAAATTCATCCCTGGCTTGGTAGCCCCCAGAGTAAGTTGTTTAACTGAACTGGGTGAACAATTCTTTGTGTCTTTTCTATTGTGTGTTGTTGTGACATCACACGTAACATCACATATCTGATACCAGAATTTCAATTGGTATCAGAGCAGGCATCTTGCTCTGCATCTGGGTGAGATCTAGGGCTGATACTTTCTGGTAAAGATGGACAAGGAAGTTGGTGGATTTGTGAATAGACCCCCTATTTTGGATGGCTCTAATTATGATTATTGGAATCCAAGGATGATTACCTTTTTGAAATCCTTGGATAGCAGGGCTTGGAAGGCTATCATAAAAGAATGGAAAGCACCTGTTGTTGTTGAGAAAGATGATGCTGGGAAAGAAAAAGAAGGCAACTCAAAAATGAAACCTGAAGAAGAATGGACCAAGGAAGAAGATGAGCTTGCCCTTGGTAATTCCAAAGCTTTAAATGTTATTTTCAATGGAGTTGATAAGAACATATTCAGGTTGATCAACATCTGTGAAGTTGCTAAGGAAGCTTGGGACATCTTAAAGACTACTCATGAAGGAACCTCAAAGGTTAAGATGTCAAGACTTCAACTTCTGACATCAAAGTTTGAAAGTATAAAGATGAAGGAAGATGAAACCATTCATGACTTTCATATGAGTATTCTTGAGCTGTCTAATGCCTCTAGTGCTCTTGGAGAGAAGATGACTGAAGAAAAGCTGGTGAGGAAAATCCTTAGATCCCTTCCCAAGAGGTATAAGATGAAGGTGACTGCAATTGAAGAAGCTCAAGACATCAGCAAAATGAGGGTTGATGAGCTTATTGGATCTCTTCAAACTTTTGAGGTAGGGTTGAATGAGGAGGAACCTGAAAAGAAGACCAAGAGTATAGCCTTGGTATCCAATACTCAAGAAGAGAAGAAAGGGAATGGTGTTGAATCTCAGGAGGAGCTTTCTCAGGCCATTGCTATGTTGGGAAGACAGTTTAACAAGGTTTTCAAGAGGATGAATAAGAACTACAAACCTAATGTTAAGAACATCTCCTCGGACATCAGCAAGTCAAAAGAGAAGGATGAAGAGAAGACTGCTCAAGACAAAGGGATCCAATGCTTTGAGTGTGAGGGTTATGGGCATGTCAAGAAAGAATGTCCTACATTCCTTAAGAAGCAGAAGAAGTGCATGACTATTTCCTGGTCTGATACTGACAGTGAAAGTGAAGAAGAGTCAGCCAAGCATGTCAGAGCATTGACAGGGACATGTGTGTCTGATGGAGAATCAAGTGATGAGGAACTGACTTTTGAGGAGTTAGCAGCCTCCTATCAAGAGTTATGTCTGAGGAGTGCAGAGGTTTGTCAAGAAAGTGAGAAACAAAAGAAACAAATTGTTCAGCTTGAGACTGTTAAGGCTGATCTTGAAAATGAAGTCTTGTTGGTCAAATCTCAACTTGATCAAATGACAAAATCTGTTAGAATGTTGAACAGTGGATCTGATACTCTTGTTAAGATCCTTCAGACAGAAAAGGTAGCAGGAGACAAATCTGGCTTAGGATTTGTTGTTGAGGAGAAGGTTTCTGCTAAAGCTAGTACTTCAGGAACCAAAAAGGACATGTCTCAACCAATGTCTCAACATAACAAAAAGAAACATAATCCTAAACCCAAGCAGGTTGCTCACCAACAGCCTCAAAATGTTGGGAAAAGGTATGCTCATGGTCCTCATCAAAAGAAGGTTCATACTTCTGGAGCTAGGCAGTATATGCCTCCTCAATACCATATGAGCATGCAGGCTTCTAGGTTTAACATATTCCATCAGATGTCTCAACATCAGGGGAATATGTATGGCTTTAAATATAATAATTCTGTGCCTCCTTATTATGGAAGAAGGAAGCCACGTCACCATAGAAGACAGCCTAAGAGATAGAATCCTCACTACAGGAGACAGGCAAACTATGGAAGAAAACAACACCAGTACTATGGATGGCAGCCACAGCAGTTTCATCATCAAGGTGGCAGGAAGTTTAACAACTTCAGAGAAGAAAGAGTAAGGTGCTTCTATTGTGGAAGATTTTGCCATATGCAATTTTCTTGCTTCAAGCTTCATGGTTATCCCAAGTCTATCCCTCAACCTAGACAAAAGGATAACAGGCCCAAGGTTGTTAAACAGTGGGTTCCTAAAGCTGAGGTTACATGTCTATTGGCTCACATTTCAGATAGACACTCTGCTAAGGATGGATGGTACTTTGACAATGGCTGTTCAAAGCACATGACTGGATTCAAAAACCAATTGGTGGATGTCAATTCTTGCTCCTCAATTAATGTTACTTTTGGAAATGGAGAGAAAGGGGTGGTAAAAGGTGTTGGAAAAGTGAAGTGTCATGATGGACCTGATCTTGACAATGTGCTTCTTGTCAATGGTTTGAGTGCTAATTTGATTAGCATAAGTCAGCTTTGTGATGAAGGATACAAGGTTAGCTACACTAAGGATGAGTGTTTGGTGACTAATGAGAAGAATGAGGTAGTTATGAAGGGAGTCAGATCCATAGATAATTGCTATCAATGGGTACCTGAAGAGTTCAGCTCATTAAGTGATGTTGAGGATGATGTTATGACATCTGACTGTGACATCAGAAGGATCACCAAACAACCTAGTGTTATGCAATTGTTCACAGGAAATCTTGAGGAACCTAAGGTCATAGAGGATGATCACTCAGATATGAAGAGTAATGACGATTTCTCTAAAGATATGGGTGCTGGTAGTGGTGATCTTAAGAAGTTTTGGAAGCAAGATGATAAGCAGACTGATAACTCACAAGACAACCATCACAGGTTGGCAATCTCTATTTTGGAAGATGGAGATGTTGGAGTTAAGGTTGAAACATCTCCTAGCCTTAAAATAAAGAAGAATGTTGAAGTGGTTGATCTGTCTGACAATGAGCTGATTGTAAAAGTAGTTCCTGGGGTTGCTAAAAGACTGAAATCAAGGAAAGGGAAAGCTATTGAGTCACCTCCAAAGGACATCTCTCATATGAAGAAAGTTGTTGTTGTTAGAACTTCTGAGAAAATTCAAAAGGCTTCACTAGATAACATTCCTTTGCATTTCATAAAAAGGTGGAAGTATGTTTTTCAAAGAGGGCTTAATCTGGAAAAAGAATTTGGTAAAGATGCTCTGAATATGATTAAGTTTGCTAGGCTGATGGAAACTGGTCATAGTTTTTACAAGTGCTATGAGAGACTTGTCAATGAATTCAATTCTGTTGACATTGCTGATAGAAGAAGTGAGAGAGATGAATGTGAGTTGAAGGATACAGACATATCCGCAAAAATTTGGTTCCTAAAGGGAAAATTATCTGTTGGGCGTATTAGTATTAATTATGTCATCATTCTCAAGATGGCTGCTGCAAAATTGGTCCTCATTAATCACAAAACAACTATTTTTGATGGACTAGAGAAGTCTCTTTATGAGAATAGATCTAAGAAGAATTACAATCATGGATCAGGGACTGAGCTTATAGGTTATGGTAATGCAAAGTACATAGCAGCAGGGAGTAGTTGCTCTCAACTTGTTTGGATGAAGCAACTGTTGACTAAAAACAATGTCAAGCAAGATGTTATGACATTGCACTGTGATTTGAGTATCTCCAAGAATCCTATTCAAAACTGTAAGGTAAAGCATATTGATATAAAGGACTTGGTTGAAGATAAGGTGGCTTTGGAACATGTGGCTACTGAAAAGCAATTAGCAGATATTTGTACTGCCTTCTTAGATGCAAACCAATTTGATAGTTTAAAATTGGGGAGTTGCATATATAAGGATTAGTTGGAAGATGTGTTAGGATGCAGTTGTCTTATGTGTGTGATTAAAGATAACAATTATTCAACTGCAGAAAGTTTACAAGATTGGAAGTATTAGTTCATCTAAAGCTTTAAACATAGAGTTTTGTTTCTTCTTCTTATTCAATCTGTCCCAACCTTCTGAGTTTTTAAATGTAATCCAGTCCTCATCACCATCTCCTTCATCGGAATCATATTGTTGCACTGGAGGTTTCTTGATGGTCTTCATCCTTGTCTCAGATGTTTTGCCTGTTCTTGTTGCTCCTGAAGAAGTTCCAGCTGTTGTCTGTGTTTTGCTCTTCTTCTTCAATGGATCTGGTTTCTTGTCCTCCTGCTTGAGGTTCTTTGCTGCATCTTTGGAGTTTGACTGGCTCATTCTTGGTTGCTGTGTGGTGCTGCTAGAAGGAAGAAGGCTTGTTTTTATACTGCAAACAAAGAGCATTGTTTGTATCGCCTGACTAGTCAAGGTGTTGGAACTTGTTTTTTTTGGGGAAAGCTTGGTGTTTGACTGTGTCATTTATTATGTCAGGACATTGTGTTTGGTGATTGTCCAATTGTGGCTAAAAAGGGGGAGAGTTAGCCTAGCCTTTGTGTGTAAGTGTGACCTATCTCAGTTCTGGTGTGGTGCAGATGTTGAGGGGGAGTGTGCATGTTGAACAACTGTTTATGCTGGTTCTGGATTTGAGTGGGAGTTTGCCCTTTGTTGATAGGTGGTGTGAAGCATTTTGAAGTGGGAGCTGTTTGTTTTAAAAAATGTCTCCGCTGCTGAAGTCTCTGATGTTGCAGAGATTGTTTTAGCCAAAATTAGCCATAGGGGGAGATTGTTAGTTCTTGGATTGGCTAGAATTTTGGTAAAACAAAGTTGTTCAATGTTGATGTCACATGGGTTATGTCTTAACATTGAGTCTTAACATTGGATAATGTTAAGTGTTTAAGTTGTTGAAGTTTTGAAGTCTGATGTCACATGCGATGTCATGACATCAGATATGCAAATCATAAAAACATCAGGTTTGAGATGTTTTTAGGGTTAAGCGTATTAGCTGGATTTTGGGAGAGCTGTTAGAGTTATTGGATGCGAATATCTTGGAGGAGATATTTTCTGTTGCAAACAGATTTGATGCAGATTTGTAGGAGTGTTTAAAGGCTGAAGATTTAAGAAGATTTTGAGAGAAAATCTGTTTTGAAGATTCAGTTTTAAATAACAAATCAGGTCAGATATTGTAGCAGGTCCAAGCCCAAATCAAATAGCTATATAAAGCGCATTAATCCTGAAGGAATAGTAATGAAGAAAGAGAGCTAAAGACTGAGAGTCGTTTGTGTCTTCGTGTATGTGTTGTAAACCATTATAGTGTGAATTGGTGTTGTTGTTTTGAGTTGTTCTTGATCAAAGCTGTGAAGCAGAATCAAGTTGTGTTTTTCAAAGTGTGTGATCTTTGAATTATATCACTGAAGTGATTTAGGGATTGAGTAGTGTTCTCATACCTAAGTGGTCTCTTAGGTAGAAGATTCATTAAGTAGTGATTAAGTTTAAGAGATGTCAACTGGGTTGTTGAGTCTGTAAATTAATTCTACTGATAGTGAAATTCATCCCTGGCTTGGTAGCCCTCGTTGTAATTTGTTTAACTGAACTGGGTGAATCATTCTTTGTGTCTTTTCTGTTGTGTGTTGTTGTGACATCACACGTAACATCACATATCTGGTACCAAAATTTCAGATACCTTTCGGATCCAAGTGAAAAATGCCCCTACACTTGGAAAAAAGTGAAGGCAGATTCTGACTTAGTGAAAATTTCACTAAGTGCTGGAAAAAAGTGACATTTTCACTTTTTGTGATTTTGATCATTCCATAACCTAAAATCCATGAGGAATTGGAATGAGTTCTGTTTGAAGCTTTTGTAGAGGGAAATGAGAGCTACAAATCCAGCTTTGAATAGGGAAAAATGGCCTTGTGGTTTAGGAGTTATGATCCTCCAAAGTTGGTACCCTAGTCACTTTGTTCCATAACTTAGAAAATTTCTAAGTTTTTTATGGTTACCCCTTTTTCAAGTTATCCAACTTTTCTTGATTTTTCTTGATGAATGGTGATTCCAATCACACATTAACATCATTTTAGGGTCAAAGAACCATAATTGTTAAAAATCTCAAAAAGTCAAAGATGACTTTTGTGCACAGTTGACCTTTTGTCAGATGAATCCCAAACTGTGCCATCCTTTATGAAATAAAGTCCTTGACCTAAATCAAACTTGATGGATTAATTTCATAGGTGTTATAGGGTGTATTGAATCATGTCTCAAGGTTTGGGAGCATGTCCTGGTCAATAGTCAAAGGTACAGTTGACTTTTCCCACGAAACCCAAATTGTGGTACTGATGAACTTGAAACTTGGGAATCAAGCTTCTTGGATCAATCCATTGTTGTAAATGGACCAATGTAGGGTGTTAGAGACCCTCTAATCGTGTCTTGAGGTCTTGGCTCATGATTTGTCCCAATAGTCAACTTAGGGGTGAATTAGGTCAAGAAACCCTAATTCCTGATTTTTGATGTATGCATCCCCTGAAGCCAAATTGACTTGATGATTGGGTTCATGATGTCCCATGGAGCATAATAGGATATGCTTTGAAGCATTGGCTTATGCCCAGAGGAAAATTTCCACCTGGAGGCCCTGGTCGACCAAAACCCTAATTTGGTGACACTGGCGATCTTGAGGCTTAATCCACCTAGAAGGGAGCAGCCTTGTGCTTAATCCTTGAAGTGGGAGTCCTATTGATCATTTGTGGATGTTTGAGGGGTTAGACAAGTTGAAGATCATGTCATTCCTTGATTGATCCTTTGTCTAAGAGCTCTGATAGGGCTTGAAACCCTAATTTTGATTGTAGTGGATGCTCACCCATATTTCGGGAGACTAATAAGGCATAATGACACACCCATATTATGGTGATGATTTGCACAATGATGGGAAATCTTAGTGGTCAAAATTTGGGGTATGACATCATTCAGTTAGGAATGTCTCAGTCCATGCCACCTTGATGCATCCATTGAATGCTTGGAAACAAAATTGGAGTCTTGAAGCTTTTTAGCCTTTTTAGGGCACTCATGGCTACATGTAGTTCCTTGGACTTGGGAGGCTTGTGGATCAGATCTTTTCACTTGGATGTTATCCTCTGATGTGTCCAAATGGATCACAAGGCTTGGAGTTGTCCAATTTAGCTAACTAGAGCAAAATGCACAAAATCTGCCTTGTAAAAATCAGTCCATGATGCCATGTTCCAAGGGTTGTATCTCCTTACTCAAATTGAATTTGGAGATGATCTGGTACTTGTTGGAAAGCCCTCATGGCATACTTCAACTTTGATGTTTACCAATGGACCTGGTTTAACATGGATCAAGGTGAAAAATGTCCCTACATTTTGGAAAAAGTAAGGCAGATTCTGACTTTTTGAAAATTTCACTAAGTGTTGGAAAAAGTCTCATTTTCATATTTTTATGATTTTGATCAATCCATAACTCAAAATCCATGAGGATTTGGAATCTCTTATAGTTGACACTTTAAATGTATGTCAGATGGACTTTCATTTAAGCTTTGAATGGAAGAAAAAGGCCTTGTGGTTTAGGAGTTATGACCTTGCAAAGTTGGGTAAAAACCATTTTTGTTCCATAACTTAGAAAAAATTTGGTTTCTCATGGTTGCCCCTTTTGCAAGAAACCTCACTTTTCTTGAATTTTCTTAATGAATGGTGATCAATACCATACATTAACATTATTTTTTACTTAGGGGAACCATATTTGTGAAAATTTTCAAAAAGTCAAACTTGATTTTGTGCACAGTTGACTTTTTTGTCAGATGAAATCCAAACTGCGTGATTCTTCGTGCAATCGAGTTCTTGACCCAATTCAAACCTAATGGATTGATTCCATAGGTGTTTTAGGGTCTCTTGAATCATGTCCCAAGATTTGGGAGCATGTCTTGGTTAAAAGTCAAAGGCACAGCTGACTTTTTTCTTCAAAATCCTAATTGTGGTCCAGATGAGAATGAAACTTGTGCATCAAGCGTCTTGAATCAATCCATTGTTATAAATGGATCAATTTCGTGTATTTGAGGCCTTCAAATGATGTCTTGAGGTCTTGGCTCATGTTTTGCTCCAAAAGTCAACCTAGGGGTGAATTAGGTCAAGAAACCCTAATTCCTGATTTTTTATGAATGCATCCGCTGAGGCTAAATTTACTTGATGATTGGGTCCATGAGGTCCCTTGGAGCATTTTGGATCATGTTTTGAAGTATTGGCTCATGCCCAGAAGAAAATTTTCATCTGGAGGCCTTGGTCAACCAAAACCCTAATTTGGTGACCCTGGCGATCTTGAGGCTTGATCCACTTGGAATGTTGCAACTTGTGCTTGATTCTTGATGTGGGAGTCCTCTTGATCCTTTGTGGGTGTTTGAGAGGTTAGACAAGTTGAAGATCATGTCATTCCTTGATTGATCCTTTGTCTAAGTGCTCTGAGAGGGCTCAAAACCCTAATTCTTGATTATGGTGAAAGCTCAACAATCCTTGAGGATATTGATGAGGCATGATGGCACATCCATATTATGGTGATGATTCTCAAAATGATGGGAAATCTTGGTGGTCAAAATTTGGGGTATGACAGATGCTCCTATTTAATCTTCTTAGACCTGAAGGTGTGAATGGCGAAGATGTTCGGACATTCAGGATGCAAGAGGATTAAATATCAGAATACCCAAAATTTTGACTGTAGTTATGAATGGCAGCTTGCTCATCCATCTTCTTTTGCTAAGTAATGATACTCAGAAAAGGGGAAAAAACTTCCCCTCGATCCTGGTCTTCAGCCAAGGAACTGGTCTTAGTTTCTTAATAAACTTCCCCTCGATCATGGTCTTCAGCCAAGGAACTGGTCTTAGTTTCTGAAATATACTTCCCCTCGATCCTGGTCTTCAGCCACAGAACTGGTCTCAGTTTCTTCTTGTCGAGTTTCTTCTTTGACAAGGGACGCTATGTGTAGCGGTTTTCATCAAACTTCTCCCCGAGTTTTACTGGGGAGACGCCATTTGATGGAAAAGTTTTGAGGTCAGAGTTGCTGGGAACACCCATTCGTCTGAGCTGTAGAGGTGTACAAACTTCTCTATTGGAGGCACCATTTGTTGACTCTACTGGGGAAAAACGAGTCTCTTGAGAGACTGCTTTTCGCTTTGGGGATATTACATCATACCTTTCTTCGAGATCTTCTCGGAGAAATGCCATGTGACGCAATCCAATTTTGAGGTGCTGACGACTTCATTAACATTGACTTTCTTAAGAGAAAAACCAATGTGTTGCTGAGAGTCTTCGGTCAAGAGGCTTTCTCTGGGGATTTTCCTTAATCCGGGAAAGCGAAAATATCATCTTCAATGGTGAAGAGTGACGTTTGTCGGATGTCTTCTTGCCTTTCAGAGGTTCAAGTTATCAAAGTGATCGGGGACCGTCTTCAATCCAGAAATAAACTAGGGAGAGATTGCTCAGACAAAACATTTCCTGACGAGGAAAAATCTGACAACTCGATTAATAAGAGGACCTTTATCACTTGGGAGATAAATAAGACTGGCCAGAGTGATAGTAATGCAATATGAATATGAATATGAATCAATAATGCATGATGTATGTATGTTTATGCTGACAAAACTGACACGACATACAGACTAAATAGATGAACGCGACCGGATACTAGGCCAACTACGGGGGACGAAAAAGTATCACTGGTTCAAAATAGAAATCATGCCTTGATTAGGAGAAATAATCCCTGTGGGAGAACACGTCCATCGGTCTTAAGAGGTAAGCACCCTGCCGGGGATGTCAGATGAAACATGGTATCTGACACAGTTGATCCTTCATTCAAGCGTACTGGTTTTGAAAGAGTACTTTGATTCTGCACTTTGAGGTTCAATCACCTCTGGAGAAGCTATCGATGTGCTTTTTTGAAGTTCAAAGTCAAAAGGAATTGTCATCTTTATTTGAAAAGCAGAAAAATTTTGACAAGTAAATTCATTTTTGTTTTATTTCAAGAATCGTTGATCATGTCAAAATGTCATTTTGTAAAGCTAAAACAAATGCGAATTGCAAACAAATGCACTAGGGCTCAAATTTTATTAATAGGATGGAAATCGGCCAGACGCGTGATCCCATAGAGTATTTACAAAGTTTAGAAAATTGTAATTTAAGGAAAAAGGGCTACATTGAAACATAACAACCGTTATCCTTCTACCAACTTTGAGTTCTAGACATCCTGAGCCTCTGTCGAAGATAACCTTGACTGGAAGATTCTTGATGGATGGCATGACTGTTGAGGAGTTGAACTGATCAGATGTAGTTACTTGCCATTAATCCCTAACTTTTTCCTGGATTGTACTTTGAGATTTCCAATCCATCGGGATGATTTTTGCTTATGTCTCTAATTTTTTCCTGGACCGCCCTTTCGGGTTTTCAATCCACCGAGATCTTATTTTTTTATTTAGGCGAAGTATTTCTTAACTACGTCAACATTCGTGGGGTAAGCAAACTCTTCTCCATCCATGGTTGCGAGTCTTAAGGCGCCGCCTGAGAAGGCTATCTTGACCACATAGGGGCCATCATAGTTCGGAGTCCATTTGCCCCGGGAATCAGTGAGGAATGATTGTATCTTTTTTAGCACAAGGTCTCATTTCCTAAAGACACGGGGTGGAACCTTTTTGTCGAACGCCTTCTTCATTCTTTGCTGATACAACTGACCGTGGCATAGAGCCGTTATTCGCTTTTCTTCGATAAGATTCAGCTCATCGTGTCTGCTTTGACACCATTCAGCTTCTGTTAGCTTAGCTTCCATCAATACCCGGATTGATGGGATCTGTACTTCTATGGAGAGCACTGCTTCCATGCCATATACTAGAGAGAAAGGGGTTGCCCCTATTGAAGTACAGACAGGTGTGCGATAACCGTGAAGAGCAAAGGGCAGCATTTCGTGCCAGTCTTTGTAGGTTATAACCATCTTCTGAACAATCTTCTTGATGTTTTTATTAGCCGCTTTGACTGCTCCGTTCATCTTAGACCGGTAGGGAGATGAGTTATGGTGTTCAATTTTGAACTCAGTGAATAACTCTTTCATCATCTTGTTGTTCAAGTTAGATCCATTATCAGTAATGATCTGTCTTGGAACACCATAACGACATATGAGATTGTTTTTGATAAATCAGACCACCACTTGTCAGGTTACATTGGTGTATCACACTGCTTTGACCCACTTGGTGAAGTAGTCAATGGCTACCAGGATGAACCGATGTCCATTTGAAGCTTTGGGTTCAATCATGCCAATCATGTCGATTCCCCATTAAGAAAAAGGCCATGGAGAAGAAAGAACTTTGAGATGTGTTGGCGGTACATGGATTCTGTCTGAGTATATCTGACACTTATGACATCTCCTCATGTACTTGTAGCTATCGGATTCCACGGTTAACCAATAGTATCCTGCTCTCAGAATTTTTCTCGCCATTGTGTGTCCGTTGGCATGAGTGCCAAAGGATCCTTCATGAATTTCTTTCATCAGCATGTTTGCTTCTGGTCTGTCTATGCATCGGAGCAAGACCATGTCGAAGTTTCTTTTATAGAGTGTATCACCGTTCAGGAAGAAGTTGCCTGCCAGTCTTTTGAGAGTCTTCCTGTCTTTTCTGGATGCCCCAAGTGGGTACTCTTGTTTTTTAAGGAAGCATTTGATATCGTGATACCAAGGTTTGTCGTCTATGACTGCTTCAATTGTGAAGATATAAGTGGGCTGTTCTAGGCACATTATGTCAATCTTAGGTATGTCGTTCCATTGACTTACACTAATCATGGAAGAGAGAGTGGCTAGTGCATCAGCCATGTGATTCTCTTCACGAGGGATATGATGGAACTCGATTCTGTTGAAGAATGGTAACAACCTTCTCGCGTAATCTTTGTAAGGAATCAATCCTTATTGGTATGTGTTCCAATCTCCTTTGATATAATTGATAACCAGGGTTGAGTCTCCATACACATCCAAGTTCATGATCCTTAAGTCGATCGCTTCTTCGAGACCCATGATACAAGCTTCGTATCCAGCCTCGTTGTTTGTACACTTGAATGTTAGTCGGGCGGTGAAAGGAATGTGGGTACCATGAGGTGTTACGATGATGGCCCCAATTCTGTTTCCATAATTGTTGACAGTTTCGTCAAAAATTAGTCCCCATTGGGAACCTGGTTCTGGACCTTCACTGGGTAGCGGTTCATCGCAATCTTTCATTTTTAAGTACATGACATCTTCGTCTGGGAAGTCAAATCCGACTGATTCTTGATCGTCAATCGGTTGATGAGCCAAATGATCGGCTCAAAATACTTGCTTTGATAGCTTTTTGAGCGTGATACTTGATGTCATATTCTGAAAACAACATCTGCCAACGGGCAACCCTTCCTGTGAGAGCAGGCTTTTCGAAGACGTACTTGATCGGATCCATTTTGGAGGTTAACCAAGTAGTGTGGCAAATCATGTACTGGCAAAGACGTTTGGCTGCCCAAGCCAAAGAACAACAAGTTTTCTCGAGCAAAGTGTACCGAGTTTCACAGTCTGTAAATTTCTTGCTTAAATAGTAGATGGCAGACTCTTTTCTTTTTGTTTCATCTTGTTGGCCAAGTACGCAACCCATGGAGTCTACCAAGACTATTAAGTATATGATTAGTGGTCTTCCCTCTACTAGAGGTGATAGGATTGGTGGATTCAACAGATATTCTTTGATGCTATCGAAAGCTTTTTGGCAGTCTTCTGTCCATACACAGCTTTGATTTTTTTTGAGTAGTTTGAAGATCGGTGCGCATGTCGCGGTCATGAGGAATATGAATCTGGAAATGTAATTCAGACGTCCCAAAAATCCTCTGACTTGTTTCTTAGTCTTTGGTGAAGGCATTTCTTGAATGGCCTTGACCTTGTCAGGATCAACCTCAATTCCTTTCTGGCTGACGATGAACTCTAAAAGTTTTCCCGAGCGGACACCGAGCGTGCATTTGTTGGGATTCAAGCAGAGTTTTTACTTTCTCAGACGCTCGAATAACTTTGACAGGTGGGTCACATCCTCCTCTTCTATCATAGATTTGGCAATCATGTCATCGACATACACTTCGATTTCTTTGTGCATCATGTCGTGAAACAGAGTAGTCATGGCCCTTTGATAGGTTGCCCCAGTGTTCTTCAAGCTGAACGGCATTACCTTGTAACAAAAGGTGCCCCATGGGGTGATGAATGAAGTTTTCTCCATATCTTCCAGTGCCATTTTGATTTGATTATAGCCCGAGAATCAATCCATGAAGGAGAAGACTTTGACCTTTGTTGTACTGTCTACCAGCATGTCTATGTGCGGTAGGGGAAAGTCATCCTTTGGACTGGCTTTGTTCAGATCCCTGTAGTCTACGCACATTCTGACTTTTCCATCCTTTTTCAGAACTGGCACTATGTTAGCTAGCCATTGAGGATATTCTGAGGTGGCGAGGAAACCCGCGTCAATCTGTTTCTGCACTTCCTCCTAGATTTTGATAGCCATATCCAGGTGAGTCCGTCTCAGTCTTTGTTTTACCGGCAGACATTTTGACTTTAACGGTAGATGATGTTCTACGATGCTGGTATCCAACCCTGGCATGTCTTGATAGGACCAAGCAAACACATATGGAAACTCTTTGAGAAGTTCTATCAAGCTTTCTTTTACAGTCGGACTGAAGAGTGCCCTAATCTTGACTTCTTTCCTCTCTTCCCCTGAACCCAAGTTGACCATTTCCAACGGCTCTTGGTGAGGTTCAATGGACCTTTCCTCTTGTCTGAGTAGTCGGGAGATCTCTTCTAGAATTTCTTCGTCTTCTTCTTCTTCAGCTTCAAATACCGGGAATTCAAAATTGGGAGAAGGCATTGGATTGTATGTTTCAACAGGGTTTAAAACAAGCAATCTGCATGGCGTGATGGTTTATTTTTAGAAGAGATAGAGAGAAATGCAAGAGTGTGTGCAGTGTATTGTCTAAAAAAATGCTTGTTATTGTTATTTTTGGTTGTTTTAGGATTACCATTTTCTGAAAAGTGAAAAGTGAAAACAACAATAACTGCGGAAATTATAGAACGACGTTTACTTATTTATGACTTTGTCGATTCTGCGGAAATTACAAAACTCTGTCGCTTTGGGCGAAGCGAAGAGGGACATTTACAGAAAGTGAGCCTTATAAAACCTTCGTTTCACCTGGGCAGGGTGAAAGGTCAAAACAAAGATAGCAATTACTTAGACTTATGGACGACTTTCGGGACATCAACAACAATCCATTGGCGACGAACTCCTCGGTGAATCACAAAGTCTGGTACCTTCTTTCTTGGTTCGTCCTCAGAAATGGCGCTGATTTCTGGCGGAGCAGGATCATTGGAGTCTTCCTCCCATGCAGAATTGTCGTAAATGAACTCTTTTATTGTATCTTGCATAATGTTTTCATTCTCAAGTGGATCTCCCCATCCAGTTGGCTGGATGTCTTCGAGCCTGATACGAGAGCTTTCAGGAGCGGTGTACTTTACCAAGAAGTCGTACTTGCCACTCGGCTGTCCTAAGGTATCCCATACTTCAGCGGGACTGGAGGAGTCATCTTTCTCGATGACGTTGACCTCAGGAAAAGCATATTTGATGAACTCATGTCCTGCAATATTTGCAGATTCATCATTGCACTGGATATCTTCGGAATGTCCTGAGTAATGATCCCACGATTCGGTGGGGACGCAGGTATTCTTTTCAATGATGCTCAGCTGATAAGCGTCATTTGGTTGACTCTTTTGCCCCAAGTCTTCTGGGTACGGTTTCCAGATAAGCAAGTCATCCAGGGGATCAAAATAGTCATAGTCGAAGTTGTCTTTCATCGGAGTGTCCTCCTCTAATGAGTTGGGCAGAGCACGGCATCCCTCAGGATCACAATCTCTGTATGAAATTCTGGCCTATATATCAGATGTCCTATCGAGATGTCAAGACACTGATATACAACAACAATGAACAAGTTCAAAATAAAAGTGTGTATAAAATGTAAAGAACACTAGAAATTGTTAACCCAGTTCGGATCTAACTATCCTACATCTGGGGGCTACCAAGCCAGGGATGAAATCAATATTCGATAGTATCAATTCACTGATAACCACACCCGGTTCAATCAGCTCACTTAATCACTACCCTTCCTATGACTTCTACCTAAGACTCCCCTAGGTATGAGGCCCTCCTCAAATCCCTCTTCAATCACAACCCGTGACTGGTTCCTTACAAGATAAAAACAATGGTCGAAACACAAATTCTCAATACTTCACAGCTTATGAGAATTAACACACAGTTACTCAATGCTTAAAAGCTTATGAGCAACCTTACACAACTTACACTACAGTCCTTATACTGTTATCATAAAATACCAGTTAGGCTCACAAAACACAAGCACACAACCCTAAAAATACATGTAAGTTCGACACCTAAAACTAGGTTTACATCAGTCTATTTATAGCTTGAAATCGGGACTGAATTGGGTTTCAAAAACGCAGCAATTAGGCTGCTCACAAATCTGCAAAATTAACTCCAATAAAATAGGTCTTCAATCCAAAGTTTCCTATTATGTCTCCATAAATAGAAACAGCAGCAAATCCGAAAACCAACAAGTAACCCTAATCCAAAAATGCTTTGGATGCCACATAGGATAACCAAATATTCACAGAATATTCAGTTACAAATCATTGTAACAGAATCTGCAATAAAACCTGTCTTCACAGCGCGATGTCCTATGAGCAGTCATGGGACATCTTCATTCGACATGTTGAACAATGAGTAATGAAACATATTTTTAGACATCTTCATTCAACACCTGCTGCTACATGAGTTTTAGCAAAATAATGCCAACCATAAAACCAAGGAAATAACAATCTCCCCCTTTGGCTTATTTTTGGCTAAAACTCCACACACACTCATATACCATCAGTATCAGCAGCGGAAGAAAACACCATTAATAGCAGTAAAAAAGACTCCCCCTCAGCTGCACACACAAAAAGAACTCCCCCTTAGCTGCATTCACCCTCAGCTGCATATACACACAATCTAGCAAACATCTCATAAAAAAAAAACTCCCCCTCAGCTGCATTCACCCTCAGCTGCATATACACACAATCCAGCAAACATCTCATCATAGCAACTCCCATTCACAAGCACAATCTACCTGCAGCACAAAAACTCCCCCTCAACTGCAGCAACATTTCACATCACATTCTAAAGCTGCTCTCCCTCACACTCACTACTCCCCCTTTTTAGCCACAAATATGACAAAGAGAGGTTATAGACAAATGTCACCAAATCACATAGCAGTACAATGTTCAAAACTAAAACAGAATAAAGTTGTCCTAAAAGAAGAAAGAAGAAAAAAAACAAAATAACAAAAACAAAAAAGTAAACATGCAGATAGCCTATAGCTATTCATTACTGTCCTCTTCAGCCACCTCATCACTTTCACCTTCAGATTCAGAAGCACCCTTCTCAGAACCAGAATCATCAGACTGTTGGACACTTTATCTATCAGACTCAGTAGATTCACCTTGTCCATCATCTTCAGCCAGCTCTTGCTCTTTAGCAGCATTTCTCTTTTCAACCAAGGCTTTAATCAGCTGCTCGAGCTTTGTCTTCCTTGCTGTATCTCTCCTGATAGATTCTTCTAGCTCCTTGCAGGTTTCTTGCAATTGAGCAATGGCTTCATCATCAAAATTAGCAGGTCGTGAAGGTGAGGAGGATGTCTCAACAACATCAGACACATGGACTCCACCTAGCAGCCTATAATGCAAAGTCATTGGAGGTTTTCTCTTGCTGACCTTGTCACTTCTTACTAAGCAGTCAGGAAATTGATCCAGGATTATTCCACAGATTAAGGATGGAAAGCATATGGGTAGCTTAACAGCGGATGAGCTAGCTTGCTTCAAAACTTGTTCAAAGATATGTGCTCCAAAGTTGAAAGGGACCTTCTTTCCAATAGCATAAATGAACTTTCCAAGCATGGATGAGATGGTGGAAGTATGATTGGTAGAAACCCAGTTTACCACTGCTATTCTGTGAAGGATAGCATATTTGACACTTAGCTTCCCAGAAGAGAGCTTTCCTTCATCTGGCCAAGCTTTGATGCACCCACCTGTTATCTCCTCACTGACTTCATCATCTGTGGCTCCTAACTCAGCCTGATGGTCCATAGGTCTCCCCAGAAAGTTATTAATCACTTTGGGAGAAAATTTCACAGCTTTGCCTCTTACATAGACTTTTCTGAGTTTGCTGTTACAATCTTCAGGGATACTCACAACAAACTCCTTAAGCAACTTCTCATAACATGGTCCTATGTCAGACACCGTCTTCATCAACCCAACAGCTTCAATAAGATCAACCACTTCCTTATACTTGTTGAAGTCTTTTCCCAGTTCTCTCTCTAAAGCTACTCTTCTTTGGTTGACAATTTTCCACCTATCAGTTTGCCTGACAGTTTGATCCTCCCTTCTCCCACCGATGTCCTGGACATCAGTTCCAGCATTTGACTCATTCAGGCTTGTGACCCTTCTTTTCTTGATTGGAACCACAACTTTACTCCATTGCTTAGAGGGACCTGCTCCAACCTTTCTTTTGTTGCTCTCCACATTAGCAGATTTCCTAATCATTTCTGCATCCTTTGAATTCTCAGCCACAATGGTATTCTCTTTTCTACTCTTGATTCTTTGTAGTATGTCAGCTATTTGTTCCTCATCAGAGTTTTTCTCAGCAACGCTACAACACATCTCAGCCTTCTTCTTGCTTCTTCTTTCCCTAGCCACCTGAACTGGTATACAATTCTCAGTCCGATCAGTAGGAATGTTATTTGTTTTTCCAGCCATGGATGTTGGGACGTCAGACCCGACATCTTTATCAGCTTCACTAACATCAAAGGTGACAAGTCTTCTAAGACTCTGATCTCTACTGAAAACACTACCATTAAGAGTCCTACTACCATTCTTAGTTTCGTCCACCCTCCTATTCAAATTCTTTTCAGTGACATTTTTTCTAGGGTTTATCTTATCAGAATAAAACCTAGTAATCATTTTGTCTTTCTTCCTAGATGAAAGGGGTTTAGACTTCTTACTTGACATACTCTCATTTACAGAGTGGGAAACTGGTTGTTCACCTCTAGTGTCAGCAGGAGCAACATTCAACGGGGCGATATCAAGGACAAGATCTGTGAGTTTGATCAATCGGTGAGGATCATAGTCTTCATCATTGAATTGGGAAGTTCTTGAATCAGCAGGAGCATCATGATGTTGAGACATTTTTTGTTGCTCACAAAATGCAATATTGAAGAGAGTAAGAGCAAACCCTAGCGAAGAAGAGTTTTGAGAAAATAGGTTAGATTGAGTTTTTGCACTGTAGGATTGAAGTTGGAATGGATTAGCTGGGCTATTTATAAGTTTTGGAAATGGGTCCTTATACGCGTGCCACTCACAAGTTCTTTGGTTTAATACTTCCACAATTGTGCTTTCGTTTTTCCACAGATAGCAATCCTCTGAGGTTCTTTCACCTCTCATAACAATAGCATTATTTTTATCCATTATTAAGCATTCATGGGTGGTAAAGATGACCTTAAGACCTTGATCACACAACTGGCTTATGCTTATTAGGTTAGTATCTAATCCTTCAACAAGCAATACTTCTTCCAGAATTGGCTGTCCTGGACAATCCACTCTTCCAACACCAAGCACTTTTCCTTTCGGTCCATTACCAAAAATCACCTCATTAGGAGCATGGTACTTAACATGTGACATATATCCACTAACACCAGTCATATGTCGAGAACATCCACTATCAAAGAACCATTTTTCATCTGTAGAGACTCTGAAAGACTTGTAGTCCCTATGTTCTTTTACACTATCCTTTGAAGTCCATATCCTTTTTGTTTCAACCCAGCTCTTTTTCCTACTATACTGTTGCATGGGTTTGGGATAACCATGTAGCTTATAGCAAAAAGCTTTTATGTGACCAAACTTCCCACAATGGTAGCACGTCCATCTTTGATTCTTCTTCTTTATGAAGTTCTTCTGATGTCTAGGAGGCTGTTGCAACATGTTATTCAACATCTTCAAACTTCTCTTATCTTGAACGGGTACTCCCTCAGATTTCTTTCCTTCATTTAATTCATTTGTAACTTCAGATCCTATACCACTGATATTTCTAGCATCTCTTCCTGACTTCAGAATTTCATCAAGTACGTCCGAACTCCTATTTAACATTCTGACATTTTTTATCATGTTGTCCAGTTTTGAATTCAAAACATTAACTTCACTTTGTAGATCAGCTATAGTAGACATATGCTCAGTATTCTCAGCTTCTAAATGAATAATGGCACATACTTGTTCTTCTTTCTGTTGACATACTTCTTCATGTTCAATGCACAACTTCTTATAAGAGATAGCCAGCTCTTCAAAAGTAAGCTCTTCAGATTCTTCATCTGATTCACATACTCCTGTTAAAGCTGTCACCAACTTTGCAGACTTCTCATCAGTGTCAGTTTCAGAATCATCTTCTGACCATGTCACAGATAATCCCTTCTTCTGTCTTTTGAGATAGGTGGGACACTCAGTTTTTACGTGCCCAAATCCTTCACATTCATAGCATTGAACTCTCTTCCCTTGATTAGAGTCTTCTTCAGTTCTGGATCTTCTGCCTCCATCCTGGTCTTTGTTGATGTCGAGAGACTTGTTTCGAACATTTTCTCTTGACTTCCAGTCCATCCTTTTCAACACTTTATTAAATTGTCTTCCAAGCAACACTAGCTCTTTGGACACATCTTCATCTTTGACCAGTTTTCCTTCATCATCTGAGTCATCAGCACTTGACACGAATGCTATACTCTTCTTCTTTTCAGCTTTTTCACCATGTCCTAACTCAAAAGTTTGGAGAGATCCCATAAGCTCATCCACCTTCATCTTGTCAATGTCCTGAGCTTCCTCTATAGCAGTAACCTTCATATCAAATCTCTTAGGAAGAGACCTGAGAATCTTCCTGACCAGCTTGCTGTCAGACATCTTTTCTCCTAAGGCACTAGAGGCATTAGCTATCTCAATAATGTTCATATGAAAATCATGAATGCTCTCATTCTCTTTCATCTTCAAACTCTCAAACTTGCTAGTGAGAAGCTGAAGCTTTGACATTTTCACCTTTGAGGTCCCTTCATGAGCAACTTTCAGGACCTGCCAAGCCTCTTTGGCAATAGTACAATGCTCAATCAGCCTGAAGATATTTCTGTTGACGCCATTGAACAGTGCATTCATGGCTTTAGAATTTCCAACAGATCCTTTGTAGTCAGCATCATCCCAGTCCTCTTCTTCCTTCAGAACATCAGTAAGATTTCCTTCTCCATCTCTTACCTTTGGAGGCTCCCAACCTTTGATAACCGCTTTCCATGCTTGATCATCCATGGACTTGATGAAGGCTATCATCCTAGGTTTCCAATATTCATAGTTAGAGCCATCCAGCAAAGGTGGTTTATTCAGAGCTCCTCCATCCTTGTCCATTGTACCAGAAAGTACCTTCCCTGAATCTCACCCAGAAACAACAAAGGGTGCAAGCTCTGATACCAATTGAAATTCTGGCCTATATATCAGATGTCCTATCGAGATGTCGAGACACTGATATACAACAACAATGAACAAGTTCAAAATAAAAGTGTGCATAAAATGTAAAGAACACCAGAAATTGTTAACCCAGTTCGGATCTAACTATCCTACATCTGGGGGCTACCAAGCCAGGGATGAAATCAATATTCGATAGTATCAATTCACTGATAACTACACCCGGTTCAATCAGCTCACTTAATCACTACCCTTCCTATGACTTCTACCTAAGACTCCCCTAGGTATGAGGCCCTCCTCAAATCCCTCTTCAATCACAACCCGTGACTAGTTCCTTACAAGATAAACACAATGGTCGAAACACAAATTCTCAATACTTCACAGCTTATGAGAATTAACACACAGTTACTCAATGCTTAAAAGCTTATGAGCAACCTTACACAACTTACACTACAGTCCTTATACTGTTATCATAAGATACCAGTTAGGCTCACAAAACACAAGCACACAACCCTAAAAATACATGTAAGTTTGACACCTAAAACTAGGTTTACATCAGTCTATTTATAGCTTGAAATATGGACTGAATTGGGCTTCAAAAACGCAGCAATTAGGCTGCTCACAAATCTGGAAAATTAACTCCAATAAAATAGGTCTTCAATCCAAAGTTTCCTATTATGTCTCCATAAATAGAAACATCAGCAAATCCGAAAACCAACAAGTAACCCTAATCCAAAAATGCTTTGGATGCCACATAGGATAACCAAATATTCACAGAATATTCAGTTACAAATCATTGTAACAGAATCTGCAATAAAACCTGTCTTCACAGCGCGATGTCCTATGAGCAGTCATGGGACATCTTCATTCGACATGTTGAACAAAGAGTAATGAAACATATTTTTAGACATCTTCATTCAACACCTGCTGCTACATGAGTTTTAGCAAAATAATGCCAACCATAAAACCAAGGAAATAACACTGTATATCATCTTGATGTCTGATCTGGGTATATATCTCGGACTCTGCGTGGGAAAGCAAAATGGCGTATGCGTTTCTCCCTGAGACATATAACCGTCCTCGTTGAGATAGGACTTTCACTCTTCATCTGAATCGGAGGAGTCACCCTCATTGATGGTGTGTACTTCTTGAGACACTGGGTGGAGGAAGCCTCCATCGTGAAAGAAGTCCTGAATAGGATGTAAACTTTCATCTTTAGTAGTCTGGGTATAGGTTGAAGAGAAACCAAGACCTTTCTTTGTCTTGTTATCAGTAGGAATGATAACCTGTTCCCATCCCTTTACGGTGTTACTTTTGATCACTTCGAGAGCATCTTTGTATGAGGAGATTGATGTTCCTCTTTCTGATCAATTCTCATTGCTCACCGAGAGTGCCTGGAACTGGGTTCCAACAACTTCCTCAGGTTCTACACAGGAGAATAATGATAAGTTGCTCACGATTAAGGCCTGCTCTCCGCATACTGTGACTAGCTTGTCATTCTTGACGAACTTCAGCTTCTGGTGAAGTGTCGAAGTGACTGCCCCGGCTTCGTATATCTAAGGTCTTCCTAATAAGTAGCTGTATGCTGCCTGGATGTCCATGACCTAGAAAGTGACTTGGAAAGTGTGAGGGCCGATAGTTATGGGAAGGTCGACTTCGCCGATAACTGTTTTTCTGGATCCATCAAAAGCTTTGACGATGACCTCACTGCCTCTCATCGGAGATCCTTGAAATGATAGTCGCATTAGAGTAGATTTTGGCATAACATTCAGACCTGATCTGGTATCTACCAGTGCACTGGCTAAAGCATCATCCTGGCAGTTGACTGTAATGTTAAGCGCCATGTTGTGATTTTTGCCTTCTTCTGGCAGTTCTTCATCATTGAATCCTAAGTTGTTGCAATAAGTGATGTTGGAGATGATGCTGTCAAATTGTCTTTTCGTTACATCTTGCTCTACGAAAGCTTGCTCTAAGACTTTCTGCAGAGCTTCCCTGTGAGCTTCGGAACTGAGCAAGAGAGATAGCACAGAGATTCTCGAAGGAGTTTGCAGCAGTTGGTCTACAATGTTGTACTCGCTCTTCTGGATGAGCTTCAGCATCTCATCGTTGTTCTTTACCAGTTCTGGATTACTGGATTAACCGACTGGTTGATTAGGAACTTCTGTTTGAGGTTCCTTTTCCTTGGTAGGTTCTCCAACTCCTTGGTTGAAGATCTGACCGCTCTGTGTTACTCGACTGATGTCGGTAATATTTACGACGGAGGGTAATGGTGTTTCCTTTCCATTTTCGATTGTTGTTGCTCCGTACTTGTAAGGGACAACTTTATCAGACTCGTACGGTATTGGTCCTGGAAGATAGATAACCACAGGAGCCTTTTGATTTTTCTGACCATCGTAGCCGGCTTCAATTAGTTCGAGGTTGAGAATCTTTCTACTATCAAGAGGAACTCTTAATTCATGGAGTAGAGGGATTATAGCACAACGTCTTTGGCCATTTCATGATTAGAGATTAAGACAATGTCTTTGCTTTGATCAGGGAGATAGTCAGGTATCCCGTTGGTCGACCCAGAACTTGAACATGATCAGATCTCTTTGTGGTCCAACTGATTTTGATGAGCCGCTCGCACGAGGTCTCATCCTTGGTTGTTTTCTGATCAAACTCTACAACATTCATAATTGTGTGGTGGCACCCGGCCACGACCGCTTTGTATGCAATGCAACTTCACTAGATTTGTTTCCATCGAGCGGACATCCTGACTTTGATACCTATCAAGATTTTCGTCAGTCATACTGATATGTTTTGTAGCTTAATCCAAGTAGATTGGAAGCCACCAGTGATCCAAAAAGTGTTGAAGTGTTCTTTGGACAAGTGCACATCCTTGGTCGTCTTTACGACATACTTTACAGTCTTGATAATCATGTGAAGCCAGAAAACCGAGCCTGACTTGCTTAGCGTGTAATTCTACTAGACTGGTATTCATCAAGCGAATATCAAAGATCTGAATCATATTGACTTGATGCTTATTTCTCTCCTAATAGTCCTGAATCCATCCGAGATCCATCTGACGCGGAAGGGCCTCTTATACAAAAGAGTATCCCTAATTTCTTATTGAGGAGATCGGACAGGAATTGTAATTGTGTCGTGGTAGATCATGGTATTGACTTTACCTTGAGTGCTTTGCCACCAAGTTGACGTTCATCGTCAGAATGTTGTGGTTCTGAACAATGTTGGCATTTGCGTGAGCCATATTAACCTTACGAATTCGATGATCTTGAATCCATCTGAGATTCATTTGTTCTTGTAGAGCTAATTGCACTACGGAACATCCTTGATTATTCTTTGAGCAGATTTCACACTGGTGATAATTATGAGGCGATACATGACCGTACCCGCTCTGCCTACAATGCATCCTGACCAAATTAGTTCCTAATAGGAGTACATCGTGAATTTGATAACTGCGGCTAAATTCTTCCTCTATCAAATTTACTGCAGTCTTCTCATGTTGAGGCAACAGGTTCGTCTGAACATTTGGATTAGTATCTTTGAAAGATAGGACCCTGTTCTTGACACGCTTCTGCACATCGGATTTGAAGCTGAGACAGTTTTCAATGTTGTGCCCCGGTCCTCCTTGATGATAAGGGCAAGTTTGATCCGCTTTGAACCAAAAAGGTTGATTTTCTGATACTGTAAAAGGAGACCTAGTTTGGACGTTCCCCTTGACCAGTAAGAGTGGAAACTGTTCTGCGTACAACATCTATATAGGGTCGAACCCTGATGGTCATGTGATACGATTGTTATTATTGTACTGTGGGCGAGCCTGCTGAAGAGGTTGTTGATGATTTTGCTGATACTGTTGTTGATTTGGTTGGCTCTGAGCAACCTGAGGTTGATACGTTGGAGCAGGTGCAGGGTTGATAGCGGGAGTTACTGCTGCTACTAGCTGATACCTTCGCCTTTGCTTTCCGAGAGAGATATTACCAATATTTTGCTCTTTTTTCTTTGGGAAAGCACCACCGTATCTCTTGGTATTTCTTGATGGCTCTGCATCTTTGACCAGTTGTCCTTCTCGGACTGCTTCTTCAAGGCGTGCCCCCATGTTCACTATTTCAGTGAAGTCGTTGGGCGCACTGGCGACCATTCGGTCAAATAGAATGAGCTCAAGGTTTTCAAAAAGATCTTTGTCATCTCTTTTTCATCAAGAGGGGGACAGATCTGGGCGACAATTTCACGCCATCTCTGAGCATATTCCTTGAAAGTTTCCTTGTCCTTCTGCGACATTGCTTTGAGTTGATCTCTGTCTGGTGCCATGTGTCATACCCTAAATTTTGACAACCAAGAGTTCCCATAATTGTGAGGATCATTACCATAATATGGATGTACCTTCATACCTCATCAATCTCCTCAAGGATTGTTGAGCATTCACTACAATCAAGAATCAGGGTTTTTGAGCCCTCTCAGAACACTTAGACAAAAGATCAATCAAGAAATGACATGATCTTCAACTTGTCTAAACATCTTAAAACATCCACAAAGGATCAAGAGGACCCTCACATCAAAAATCAAGCACACATTTGTGACATCCCAAGTGTTTTGAGCCGCGAAACACCCAATGTCGCCAAATTAGGGTTATGGACGACTGGGACCTCCAGAGTGAGATTTTCACAAAAGGATGAGCCAAGACTTCAACATGTGACTCAACATGCTCAAAATAACCCTAAGAATCCATTTTCAAAGCAAAATTACCCTCAGAGGATGCATTCCCCAAAAGTCGAGAATTAGGGTTTTTACGCGCCGAACCGCTCCGGAGCCAAAAGTCAAAACATGACTTTTTTGGCAAAAATGATCCTTATGATTCATATTTTCATAAAATGTGACTTATAAAATCATTTGAACAAGAATTGATCAAGAAATCATGATAACTTGTAAAAGGGGTAACCTTTAAGTTTTTAAGTTTGAATGATTTTGGTACTAACTTCCAAGGATCATAACTTGTGATCCAAGCAGCCATTTTGGGTGATCCAAAGCCTGATTTGTAGATCTTCCTACACTCTAAAAAAGCTTCAACTACCTCAAACTCCAATTCTTCATGGATTTTAAGTTATGGAGTGATCAAAATGACAAAATTGAAGAAAATGACACTTTTCCAACACTTAGTGAAAATTTGCCTAAGTTATCATCTTTGAACACCAAAGTTCATGAGGTTTTTTCAGTTGGATCCAAAAAGTTTCAAGATAAATTATGATCACACATGTATTGTATCATATTAGGGATTTCTAAAAAGCACAAGAGCCTTCCATAACTCAACCTGAGCAGGGAGATATGATCCCCTCAAAATCACCATTTCCAACTGTCTTGTACAAGGCAGAATTTGGTATTTTGCTTGATTTGGAAAAATCAGACAAATTCAAGCCTTGTTATCCATTTGGACACATCATAGGATGAAATCAAAGGGGAATGATCTGATCCCCAAGCCTCCCAAGTCCAAGAATCTACATATAGCCATAATAAACCTAAAAAGGCTAAAAAGTGCCAAGACTCCAATTTTGTTTCAATGCATTCAATGGATGCATCAAGGTGGCATGAACTGAGGCAAACTTAACTGAATGATTCAAGCTTTATCTCTGAACCAAAAGACCATAGGCATGTGCTCTAACCTCAAGTCAATGGCTAGAGGAGACTTGAGATTCCATTTGATCACCATTGGCCACAGACCTGCTGTAGTTGCCACACACTATTGTTGCTAAAACAAACTTGACATACTATAAATAGAGCTCATTTGTGATCAGCTTGAGTACACCAAAGCACCCACACTGATGATTTCCTTAAAATCTCCCTTTCACTCCAATTTTGCCTTCTAACTCAAGTCACTATCGGGTTTTGTGATTGAGAGTGATTCCAACCAAACCAATCAAACACACACCTCATAAACATCATGTATGAGTGGTCCAAAACACAAAATCACATCTGGAACATCAAATTCACAAAATCACCAACCAATTGCTTAAGATCTTGACAGAATTGCAGTTGAGGTAACACAACCAGTTCGAGCTCATTTCAATCCACTCCAAGCATTCAAACACACTCCTTGGCACCTAAGGAAGCTGTCTAGATCATTGGAACCAACTTACAACACCACCATCATCAAACTCGATCACCAGCTGCAAGAGGTAAGCCTGAACCCTTCAAACTCTATGATCCATGTGTAGCGCGATTTTTGTGTTCTTGAATCACTATCGCTTGGGCACTACAGTTCAATTCATTTTTTTATCCTGTTAAGTTGATTAAGGAAGGGAAATAGATGTCTCCAATTAACCCTGCTTGCATACTGAGTTTAAACAGTCAAAATTGTTGGTTTATAGATGCTATTAAGATGTGGGCCCCTCTTCAGTTATTTTGTTAACAATAGAATGTTTGGACCATTTATGAGGTCTTAAGATGTTAGGTCTGATGCTTTTCGATTGATGTATGAAGGTACTGGATTTTGGGTTTTTTATTAGTGTGCTAGCTAAGATTTTGCAATCTTATGCCTACGTATTCCCGAAACAGGGAAATCAGAGCGATCTTAGTTCCTCCTATTCTATGGGAGGAAATAGATGTTTTGGTGTCTTGTTCAAAGCCCAAGACGTGAAGCTAAAGGTGATTTGTATCTTGTTCAAAGCCCAAGATATGAAGCTAAAGGTTTGACTAAGATAAAATTTGTCATCTCTAAAGAGGAATTGTTGATGTTTGTATGCTGTGAGCAAGGCGCAAATTTGATGCTAAAAGGTTTATTGAATCAACTGGGGATTTCTCTATACAAAGCCTAAGAGGAGCCTATTGACCAAACAAGAGGGTGTTTATTATTTGTCTCGTACGAAGCCCGAGATAGAGGCTAAAATGGTTGATTCAACAAGAGATTACTAACAACTGACTGACTCAACAAGAGAGTGCTTTTATATGTCTTGTACGAAGCCCAAGACGGAGGCTAAAATGGGTTGACTCAACAAGAGAGTCTTGAACAAGTGATTGACTCAAGAAGAGAGTCTGAAGGTTGTTTGACTCAATGAGAGAGTCTTTTATACTCAACAAGAGAGTGATTTGTTGTCTCGTACGAAGCCTGAGATTGAGGCTAAAAGGAGATTGACTCAACAAGAGAGTATTTTATACTCAATAAGAGAGTGTTTTATATGTCTTGTACAAAGCCTAAGACGGAGGCTAAAAGTGGTTGACTCAACAAGAGAGCCTTTTATACTCAACAAGAGAGTGTTTTTCTATCTCGTACGAAGCCCGAGATGGAGGCTAAAAGGAGGTTGACTCAACAAGAGAGTCTTTTATACTTAACAAGAGAGTGTTTTATATATCTTGTACAAACCCCAAGACGGAGGCTAAAAATGGTTTTGACTCAACAAGTGAGTCTTTTATACTCAACAAGAGAGTGGTTTTTTATATGTCTTGTACAAAGCCTAAGACGGAGGCTAAAAAGTGATTGACTCAACAAGAGAGTCTGAAAAGGTTATCTCTGCAAGGGAGAATCATTTGTACAAAGCCCAAGAGGAGGCTGCCTTACCGCTGTGGATTCTGGAGATCCTGAAGCGGGTCCAAGTGTGGGGAACTCTCATGGGATAGACCGAGGTTTCTTCCTATGTTGGAAAGGAGATTGAGAATGTCTTTGAGACTTAAGGGTCTTAGACTGTCCAAGTCTAGAGTTTTATCTTTTGTACAATGCCTAAGAGGAGGCACGGGCATTAAGGGATGAGTATCAACCCTAAAATGGCCAGAGTTTTGACGCTAGAAAGACTGCTCTAGCAAAAAATGACTAAGTTCTGTCTTATACCTTTAAGAGGTCGTCAGGTTCCTTGTATTAAGCCCAAGAGAAGGCATGATAACTCAAAGAAGCCGAAGGGTCCTTGTACAATGCCCAAGAGGAGGCGGGGATGCTTTTAGGAAGCCTGTGGGTCCCCAAACCAAGAGAAGTTCAAGAAATGCAATTCACCGAGAAGAGATCATTCCAGGAAAGTTCGAGAATTTGGAAGAAACTCAAGAGATGCCATTCATGGAGAAAATATCATCTCTGGGGAGTTAGAGTTTCTTTGATAATTTCTAAGGGTGACAGTCTGAGAAAAGGTTCACCGAGAATACTGCCTTTCTCTTTGTTTCATATTGTTTAACCCCAAGAGGAGGGAAGACTGTATCTGAAATCCTACGGGGGGTCTAGTTTTGTTTGTATTTAAGAGTGGCCAACAGGGCTTTACCTAGTGCTAGACGTAGTTGCTGGGGAGAACTCTAAATAACTATACTAGTATTACACAGTGGATATGTGACAAGTATATAAAAGGATGTGAAAGAAGACTTACAGTGAAGCAGCCCCACAATACAGTCATATATGTGAAAACGGTAAATGAAAGCGGATAAACACTTACCCATTGTAGAGCTTCCATACTGTTTGGTTAGTTGTTCAACAAATAAAGTTTTGATAACAACATATATTTGAATTCAAAATCAGAGGAGAAAGTGCTTTGAAAAGATGGTTGGAGCTTACAGCTCAATGAGAGGCCCAAGTTTTAACGATGATCGCACCATTATTTTTAAAGATCGTATCGGGACTTATACAACGACTGAGGCTCAAAAAGTTTGTATGTACAAGGGGATGGGTCTTACACTCTATTAGAGGCCCAAAGATTTATTTTTGTACAAGATATGGGACTTACAACTCAAGGAGAAGCCCAGGGTTATTTGTTTCAACTGGCGATCGCGCCGAGATTTTTGTTTTAACGCAGAGGGGCTTATACAATGTCTGAGGCCCAAAAAGGTTTTGGTTAAAAAGGGATTGGGTCTTACACTCTATTAGAGGCCCAAATATTTTGAAAAGTGGTGGGGCTTACAGCTCAAGGAGAGGCCCAGTTGATTTTGTTAAAAAGGCGACGATCGCACCGTTGTCTTTGAAAATACAGTGGGACTTATACAATGACTGAGGCCCAAAAGGTGGTGTATTTACAATGGGGTTGGGTCTTACACTCTATTAGAGGCCCAAAGAGTTTGAAAAGAAAAGAAATGGGGCTTACAACACGAGGGTAGACCCAGTTGTTTTTGTTGAGAAGGCGACGATCGCGTCGTTCACTTGAAATTGTTCAGAGGGACTTATACAATAAGTGAGACCCATAATTGGTTTATTTACAAAAGGATTGGGACTTACACTCTATTAGAGGCCCAAATTGTTTGAAAATGATTTATGAGAGTGAAAATCAAAGAAACCCTAATTTTGTTTTCCTTTAAAAGTAAATATTTAAAGAAAATCAATAAAAATGATAAAAATACCAAATAAGTTTGGATAAACCACTTGTGATTTTTGTTTAAGGATTGAAAAATGAGGTTTTAATCACAAGATGATTTAGAACTCATTTGGTTTTGATTTTCAAAATAAATGTTCACTTTTAAATGTTTAAAAACAATAAAAAAATGAATTTATTCACAAAAATACCAAATTATATTAAATAAATAATATAAATTTGATTTTTTTGTGGAATAAAATATTTCAACATTTTTGTGATTTTTCATAAAAAGAACCAATAAAAAATGATAAAAATTGATTGAAAAATTAATTTTTCAAATCATTAATAAAATAATATGAAAAATAAGAAAAATAGGAAAAAGTGATAAAAAAGAGGTCTGGGGCGAGGGGGATTCGAACCCCAGACCTCTCGCTTGCCAATACTCACAAACTTACTAGTGTTTCCACTAGGACGCAATGCCAATTCATTATATACATGGCAAATGAAAAACATAAGGCAAACTTGGTTGGAAAACCTGAAGAATGGCACCATGGCCATCTTCTTCCTCGAGCTCATGCATGAAGCACCCTATCTCACTCGTTTCTCATCCATTTGACATGATTCAAACACCAAACTCATGCGTTTTTTAACAAGGATCATGATAGCAATATTCAATTTTGTTGAAACGGATTGAATCAGAACATAACAAGTTAAAACCTGAAGAACCCTAAAATTGGTATGAACTCAAGGGAATCCTATATACGAATTATAAACAACAATTGATTGAGGGAAAGCACTCAACATATGATGACAAGCAATTGGCAAAAGTATCATGCGAGGAAATATGCAAGGATCATGAAGATGTAGTTTTGAGGCTTACCTTGATGCAAGCTAAAATGGAACTCTGCAGAGATGGTGTTCCAGAAGTGGTTTGATGATCCCTACAGCTTCAATGGATGTTGTTGAGTGGATTGCAAGCCTTGGAACACTTTGAAAATCTTTGGATCAAGTTGGAGGAATCCAACTGCAGAATTGAGGCATAATGGCTTAGTTGAAGAGTGATTTTGAGCTAAAGGTGTTACAGAGATGGTTTAAGTGTTTGAACACCTCATATACATCATATGTGATGTGTTTGAGCAATTGGAATGGATTGCTTAAGGCTGCAACTCAAAACCCGATGGTGGTTGCTCAAAAACAAAGAAACTTGGCACTTAAGAGAGAATGAGAGAAAGCAATGTTGTAAGTTGCTTTGGGGTGATTTGAATGATCAATTGGAACCTCTATTTATAGGTGATCAACTCTTGTCTTGGAGGAATAGTGAATGGTTGCTGGATCATATCACATTCAATGGCTTTGGCTTGGTGGCATTTCTTCTCATGCAAGGCAACCTAGCCCCTCCCAAGAGCAGGGCTATGTCTTGACCAAATCCACATTCTTCAGATGTTTTTATTGTTGTTTAATCAGAGAACTTGATTGAGGAGAGTGAGAATCTTGAAAGTGCACTATTCCACATTAATGCCCTTGAATTCAAGGCATAATATGCCAAAATGCATTGATCTCAAGGTGAAAGATCCTTTGGCTTTTGGACTCAGCTTTGCAAGTGGGGTCCTTTGGATTAGGATCAGATTAGATGACTGTGGCATAGGGATTATTGGTCTTTGGCTCAAAATCATGCAAGATAAGAAATCTCACAAATTGATTTTTCATGACAGCCTTGCCATGGTGTGTTGTAGCAGCCATAACTCTTGGCTCAAGTGGAGTTGTTTCATGCTAGTGAGTTGCTTGGATTGTAGGCAACATGCACAACAACTTTGATGTTTACATCATGAATTGATTCAGCTTGCAACTAGGTGAAAAAAAACCAACAAGTTTTGGTGTTTTCAACAAAATCTGTCTTGGACAGAATTTTGTCTAAGTGTTGGAAAAGTTGTACTTTCATGTTTTTAGTCATTTTGATCCAATCATAACTCAGAATCCACAATGATTTGGAGTGAGGTGTAGTTGAAGCTTTTGTAGAGTGCCATGAGAGCTACAAATCCAGCTTTGGATCAACCAAAATGGTTGCTTGGATCACAAGTTATGATCCTTGGAAGTTGGTACCCTAGCCACTTTGTTCCATAACTTAGAAAAATTCGAAGTTTTTTATGGTTACCCCTTTTACAAGTTATCCCACTTTTCATGATTTTTCTTGATTAATGATGATTCTAATCACACATTAACATCATTTTAGGGTTAGGGAACCATAATTGATCAAAAAATCAAAAAGTCAAACTTTGACTTTTGGGCACAGTTGACTTTTTATCAGAAGAATTCCAAACTGTGCGATCCTCTATGAAATCAAGTCCTTGACCTAAATCAAACTAGATGGATTGATTTTATAGGTGTTATAGGGTGTATTGAATCATGTCCCAAGGTTTGGGAGCATGTCCTGGTCAAAAGTCAAAGGTACAATTGACTTTTTCTTCAAAAGCCCTAACTGTGGTTCAGTTGAAATTGAAACTTGTGCATCAAGCTTATTGGATTAATCCATTGTTGAAAATGGATCAATGTGGTATATTAGAAACCCTCAAACCATGTCTTGAGGTCTTGGCTCATGTTTTGTCCCAAAAGTCAACTTAGGGGTGAATTAGGTCAAGAAACCCTAATTCCTGATTTTTTTTATGAATGCATCCCCTGTAACACCCCCTTTCTATACCCCCAAATAATCACATTTAATCATTTAGGCACTTACGAAAAATTTCGTCAGAGTATAATTATAACCTAGTATAAAAGAGGCATGTAACATTATACATGAAATTAAAACATACAACACCTGCTCAACAATTGATATGAAACAGTGGGGTAACTTTGCCACAGAGGAACTTAGTCCTTACACCCAGATCTCAACATTTAGAATAAAAGCGGAAAATCTAAACATTGTATAACAACAACATATATACATATATACATGTATCCTCAAGTATTATCCACCAACATAACACATGTTTACATAAACATTCATCAACAAGATACATATACAAATGTATCACAAAAGAATCATAGTCATCCTAGCTACCCGGTGCTACATATCAGAGCCAACCGACCAAAAGAATGAAGACGCGCTTCACAAAAAGACCACCAGCATATCTACTCTGCAATGCCTCATAGAGCATTATAAAACAGCAGAAGGGTGAGAAATAATATCATAATAACAATGCATATAATTATATATATCTTAACATAAAAATACACATATTCCACATTCTCACCACAATTCATCACATCTCACTTATATACATCGCAATGTATACATATCTATTCAAACCAAGCATATACCTCATGCATATTTTCACAATTCTTATCAATCCACATAAACATACACATATTTGCTTATT
This sequence comes from Lathyrus tuberosus, assembly GCA_022829125.1. NCBI lineage: Eukaryota > Viridiplantae > Streptophyta > Magnoliopsida > Fabales > Fabaceae > Lathyrus > Lathyrus tuberosus. The sequence continues at coordinate 10,221,356 of JALAZF010000103.1, forward strand.
CATCAAAGCACCATTTTAAAGATGATAAATGCAAATCATAGAGACCAACTCACGACTCTATGCAAATGCAATGCGGTACCGACTCAATCATCTCATGTTCACTCAGGAACTCTGCTAGAACCATCGCTCGTTACATCACGGTAACTCCCCGTCGGGCATACGATGTTCTCCATCGCTCACACCTCTTATTTTTAAGGCACACGATCCAATCTGATCACTCACACCTCTTATTTTTAAGGCACACGACGTTTATGGATCACTCACACCTCTTTGTCTAAGGCACACGACTCGATCGCTCACACCTCTTTGTATAAGGCACACGATCGCCTATACCCATCGCTCACACCTCTTATTTTTAAGGCACACGATCCATCCGATCGCTCACACCCCTTATGTTTAAGGCACACGATGTTATAGCGGATTCTCATAGGAATCCCTCAACACAAGAATGCACATCATTATGCTTCACACGCAAATGACTCAAGACATTCTTGAAATGCATACATATCTACAATATATTCATGCATTCATCTCATACAATCACATACAATCTATATACATTCAAATATCATACATCCATCACCCATGCGTATCAATCATGCACAACATTTTATCACATATACTCACGCCTTACAATAGCACACAAGCTATACGTTACATATCCAACGCCTATAGCATGATAACACATCAATCGCACACATTGTACGTGATTAAAACCCGACAGCCCGACTATTTTCCAAAAACACGAATTAATTAAATCATCTTGTACCTTCCAAACCATCTTTAATAGAAAGAGCTTTTTATTAGCTTTCCAACGCTTCAAACGGGGGTCAAAACGGACTTACGGTCCAAAAGTTATGAAGAAAACAAAATCGGACATTTTGGAAATTCTGTGACCATGCGCCGACGCATGAGGCTTGGAGGTCGACGCATGAACATGGGAATTTCTCCCAGGTCAGCGCATGAATGCATGAGTCGATGCACAGTTGCAGGTTTTTGTTGAAAAATCAGTTTTCGATCGTTAAATGACTTCCGGAACTCCGATTTCGATTCCGTAAAAAGCTGTGTTCTTAGAATTCAAAATACTACCATATTTTCACCATTAAAAAGTCATCCAAAACATTTTCCATTTTTGAAATATTTTGAAACATAATTTTTATTAATTTATTCACACCCCAAAACTTAATCAACACCTATGAGAACATACCAACAAGTATCCCAACTCCAAACTCATTTTTACACCATATAGATAACACCCATATCAGTACCCAAACCTCAAACAACATCAACAACACATTTATACATACAAAATCATGTTTTGATCATCCTTCACAACATTTTCTACATTTAGGGTTTATACAAGAACTCATAAAAATCAGCCACAACAACAACACAATCATACATAATGATATACATTGATGAGATAATAAGATTTCACACCCTTACCCGGATTCCAAGCTTGCTAGATGATTGTTCTTGATAGTTTTCTAGGTTTTTCCAAGTTTTCTCCTCTTTTCTCTTCTTCTTCTTTCTTTCTCTTCTTTCTCTCTCCGTTTTTCTGTTCTTTCTCTTTTCCCCCTTATTTCTTCTTATCTCTTTTTCTTTTCTATTTCTTTTCCTACTTTCTTTTTTTTTTCTTTTTCTCATTTTCTTTTCTTATTTTCTACCCAAATTCAATTAATTTATTTCTCACATAATTCTACACTTAATCACTTTTCTGCCAATTTTACTAAATTTCCCCCATAATTCTATTTCCACTAAATTTCTAACTTCCCATTAATTGGGAAATGTTCAAAATACCCTCCATTCTAATTTTCCCCGAAAACTCTCAAAAACGGTAAAATATCATAACATGTCAACATAGCATATTAACACACCAATTTCACAAATAAAATAATTTATCACTCAATTAAAATAAAGGACTCAACAAAAATGGGAATAATTGGAATCGGGGCGTTACAACTCTCCCCCACTTTAGAAATTTTCGTCCTCGAAAATATTACCTGATTCAAACAACTCCGGATACGACTCTCGCATCCTACTCTCTAGTTCCCAAGTCATATCGCCTTCCGCTGCGCCTCCCCACGCTACTTTCACAAGCGCAATATCCTTGCCTCTTAGCTTCTTAACTTCACGGTCCAAAATCCTAATCGGTAAAGCTTCAACCGTAAGGTTATCTTTCACTTCAACCTCGTCCATAGGAATAACATGTGACGGATCCGGAACATACTTCCGAAGTTGCGAAACATGGAATACGTAATGCAAGTTCGAAAGATTCGGAGGCAACGCCACACGGTAAGCCATAACACCAACTCGCGCAGAAATCTGATACGGACCAATAAAACGAGAAGTCAATTTCTTCGACTTCAAAGCACGACCCACACCCGTAATCGGCGTAACTCTCAAAAACACATGGTCGCCTTCTTGAAACTCAAGATCTTTTCTTCTCTTGTCATGATAGCTCTTTTGTCTACTTTGTGAAGCTTTCATCTTTTCACGAATAAGCTTCACTTTCTCCGTCGTTTGTTGTACCATCTCCGGTCCAACTATTGTCCTCTCACCGGTTTCATGCCAACACAAGGGTGTTCGACATCTCCGACCGTACAAAGCCTCAAATGGTGCCATACTTATACTTGAATGAAAACTGTTATTGTAGGTGAACTCAATCAACGCCAAATAACTATCCCAAGCACCATCTTGCTCGAGCACACAAGCACACAATAAATCCTCCAACGATTGAATTGTCCTCTCAGTTTGACCATCCGTTTGCGGATGATAAGCCGAACTCAATCTTAGCTTAGAGCCCAAAGCCTTTTGTAAACTCTCCCAAAACCTCGATGTGAACCTAGGATCTCTATCCGATACAATACTCTTAGGAACTCCATGCAATTTCACAACCACAAGAACATAAATCTCGGCTAACTTGTCCAAAGGATAACTAATATCAATTGGAATGAAGTGAGCAGATTTAGTAAGCCTATCAACGATTACCCAAATAGCATTATGACCTCTTTGCGTATTCGGAAATCCCGTAACAAAATCCATCGATATACTATCCCATTTCCACTCCGGGTTGTCCGACGGTTGCATCAATCCACTAGGCTTTTGATGTTCCACCTTAGACTTTTGACAAGTTAAGCACGCATACACAAATTGAGCCACATCCCTCTTTAATCCGGACCACCAAAAGATTTTCTTCAAATCTTGATACATTTTATTCGCTCCCGGATGAATACTTAAGTTACTTCGGTGTCCTTCTTCCAATATCATCTTTTTCAACTCCGCATCATCTGGAATACAAATACGACCGCGGAATCTCAAAACTCCAAAATTATCAACCTTGAAATCCTCATTCTCATTCATCATTAAATCAACAAACTTCAAATCCAACTTTTGCTTTTCACAAACGGTTGCAAGAAAATCATTCGTAACATGTAGCATACCAAATCTCACACTTCTCGGCGTCATTTCACAAACCAAACTCAAGTCTCTAAAATTCTCCAAAAGTTCCCATTCTCTCATCATCAATGCGGACATATGTAACGACTTCCGACTCAAAGCATCGGCCACCACATTTGCCTTACCTGGATGGTAATTCAAACCAAAATCATAATCCTTCAAAAGCTCTAACCACCTTCTTTGTCTCATGTTCAATTCTTTTTTATCAAATAAATATTTCAAGCTTTTGTGATCACTAAAAACTTCAAATCTTGCACCATAAAGATAGTGCCTCCAAATTTTCAAAACGAACACCACGGCCGCTAACTCCAAGTCATGTGTAGGATAATTCTTTTCATGCACTCTCAATGGTCTAGAAGCATAAGCCACAACTTTCCCATCTTGCATCAAAACACCACCTAAACCAACCAAAGAAGCATCACAATACACAATAAATGGTTCCGTCGGATTTGGCAAAATCAAGATCGGAGCCGTCGTCAACCTTCGCTTTAGCTCATTGAAACTCTCTTCACAATGAATATCCCAAATAAAAGCCTTTCCTTTACAAGTCAATTGCGTTAACGGAAGTGCCAACTTCGAAAATCCCTCAATAAACCTCCGATAATAACCCGCCAAGCCTAAAAAGCTTCGAATCTCTGTAACCGTCCTAGGAGCCTCCCATTGCATCACCGCATCAATCTTGGATGGATCAACACTAATACCACTATCGAAAATGACATGTCCAAGAAAACTTACTTCCGACAACCAAAACTCACATTTCGACAACTTAGCATACAATTGTTTCTCTTTCAAAATTTGTAACACAATTCTCAAATGCTCTTCATGCTCCTCTTGAGACTTAGAGTAAATCAAAATATCGTCAATGAACACAACCACAAAACGATCTAACTATTCATGAAAAATACGATTCATGTATTCCATAAACACACCCGGCGCATTAGAAACCCCGAATGGCATCACGGAATATTCGTAATGGCCATACCGTGTCCTAAAGGCCGTCTTTTGAATGTCCTCTTCTTTCACCCGAATCTGGTGATATCCCGATCTCAAATCAATTTTGCTAAAAACACGCGCACCAACCAATTGGTCCAACAAATCATCGATCCTTGGAAGCGGATACTTGTTCTTAATTGTCACCTTGTTCAATTGTCGATAATCAATGCATAAGCGCATACTTCCATCCTTTTTCTTTACCAACAATACCGGAGCACCCCAAGGAGAAACACTTGGTCTTACAAATCTTTTGTCCAACAAGTCATTCAATTGCTTCTTCAATTCTACCAACTCCGATGCCGACATACGATACGGTGCCATCGAAACCAGTCTAGTACCTGGAACTAGATCAATAGAAAACTCAACTTCTCTTTCCGGCGGTACATCTGTAATATCCTCAGGAAACACTTCAGGAAAATCACACACAACAGGAAATACATCAAGTGACACTTGACTATCCACAATTAAAGATGCAAACAAACCGAACAATTGAGCTTTATCCGCTAAAAGTTTCTTCAACTCTTTAGTGGACAGGAAACTCTCATCTTCATCATCTTCCAAAGAAGGAAACCTCACTAACTTGTGATAGCAATCTATATGAACTCGATTAAATTGCAACCAGTTCATACCCAAGATTACGTCCAATCCCTCCAACAGTAAACACACTAAATCCATCTCAAAGTCTTTACCATAAATGGTCAAAGGACAACTCAAACAAACCAAAGAAGTAGTTACTGACCCCATTGCTGGAGTATCAATAACCATCTTACCATCCATCAGGGACAACACAAGATTCAAACGCTTCGCGCACTCAGACGAAATAAATGAATGAGTCGCTCCAGTATCAATAATAGCGACTAAAGGTGTACTATAAATAAAGCAAGTACCTTTAATGAGACGGTCTGCACTGGAAGTCTGAGTTCCTACCAAAGAAAATACCTTCCCACCAGTTGGAGCTTTCTTCGGATTCGGACACTTCGTGCTAATGTGACCAGGCTCCCCACAATTAAAACATTTCGCCACATTCCTTCTACAATCAGTAGTAGCATGCCCAAGGCCTCCACAGTTAGAACATCTCGCCACTGTCTTCCCACACTCAAATGATTTATGACCCATTCCACCACACTTGTAACACTTAATGGGACCGGAGCCTCCTCCTCCAGATCTCTTCTCAAAGTTTCCCCTATGCTTGCCCTTATCAACGGGTGTCACATAAGGCCCACTTCTAGCTTATTGCTTTCCCTTCCTCTCATTCAGACTTTTGTAATGCGTAGAACGAGCCTTGCTATCTTCCTCGAAGATTCTACAACATTCCGTCAAATCTGAAAACCTTCTTATCCTTTGATATCCCACAGCTTGTTTAATCTCTGGACGCAGACCATTCTCATACTTAATACACTTTGAAAACTCAGAATTAATTGCAGCATAGTGAGGATGGTACTGCACTAACTCCACAAACTTAGCAGTATAGTCCACCACGGACATACTACCTTGTTTCAGTTCAAGGAACTCCATCTCCTTCTTCCCTTTCACACTTTCAGGGTAATACTTCCTCAAGAACTCAGTACGAAATAAATCCCAAGTTATCTCTTCATCATCCACTTCAAGAACTTGACGCATACTGACCCACCAATCATCGGCTTCCTCCTTCAGCATGTGAGACCCAAGCCTCACCTTATTCTCCTCCGCACAGTCCATGACTCTGAATATCCTTTCAATCTCTTTCAACCAAAGTTGAGCACCATCGGGATCAAATCTTCCTTTGAAGACCGGTGGTTGATTCTTCCTGAACTCGTCATTAGCATTCACGTTCGGCGCACCTTGCACCGCCCTAGCCATTGCTTCCAAAGCAGCAGCCATCACATTGTCGTTTCTACCAGCCATATTCTGATCATTCCCAAAAATGACAACAAGGTTAAACAACAGTTCAACCATCACAACAACAATACAGACACAACTGACTCAACTCTGGCTCTGATACCACTTAATGTAACACCCCCTTTCTATACCCCCAAATAATCACATTTAATCATTTAGGCACTTACAAAAAATTTCGTCAGAGTATAATTATAACCTAGTATAAAAGAGGCATGTAACATTATACATGAAATTAAAACATACAACACCTGCTCAACAATTGATATGCAACAGTGGGGTAACTTTGCCACAGAGGAACTTAGTCCTTACACCCACATCTCAACATTTAGAATAAAAGCGGAAAATCTAAACATTGAATAACAACAACATATATACATATATACATGTATCCTCAAGTATTATCCACCAACATAACACATGTTTACATAAATATTCATCAACAAGATACATATACAAATGTATCACAAAAGAATCATAGTCATCTTAGCTACCCGGTGCTACATATCAGAGCCAACCGACCAAAAGAATGAAGACGCGCTTCACAAAAAGACCACCAGCATATCTACTCTGCAATGCCTCATAGAGCATTATAAAACAGCAGAATGGTGAGAAATAATATCATAATAACAATGCATATAATTATATATATCTTAACATAAAAATACACATATTCCACATTCTCACCACAATTCATCACATCTCACTCATATACATCGCAATGTATACATATCTATTCAAACCAAGCATATACCTCATGCATATTTTCACAATTCTTATCAATCCACATAAACATACACATATTTGCTTATTCATCCAAGCACCATTTTAAAGATGATAAATGCAAATCATAGAGATCAACTCACGACTCTATGCAAATGCAATGCGGTACCGACTCAATCATCTCAAGTTCACTCAGGAACTCTGCTAGAACCATCGCTCGTTACATCACGGTAACTCCTCGTCGGGAATACGATGTTCTCCATCGCTCACACCTCTTATTTTTAAGGCACACGATCCAATCTGATCGCTCACACCTCTTATTTTTAAGGCACACGACGTTTATGGATCGCTCACACCTCTTTGTCTAAGGCACACGACCCGATCGCTCACACCTCTTTGTATAAGGCACACGATCGCCTATACCCATCGCTCACACCTCTTATTTTTAAGGCACACGATCCATATGATCGCTCACACCCCTTATATTTAAGGCACACGATGTTATAGCGAATTCTCATAGGAATCCCTCAACACAAGAATGCACATCATTATGCTTCACACGCAAATGACTCAAGACATTCTTGAAATGCATACATATCTACAATATATTCATGCATTCATCTCATACAATCACATACAATCTATATACATTCAAATATCATACATCCATCACCCATGCGTATCAATCATGCACAAAATTTTATCACATATACTCACGCCTTACAATAGCACACAAGCTATACGTTACATATCCAACGCCTATAGCATGATAACACATCAATCGCACACATTGTACGCGATAAAAACCCGACAGCCCGACTATTTTCCAAAAACACGAATTAATTAAATCATCTTTTACCTTCCAAACAATCTTTAATAGAAAGAGTTTTTCATTAGCTTTCCAACACTTCAAACGGGGGTCAAAACGGACTTACGGTCCAAAAGTTATGAAGAAAACAAAATCGGACATTTTGGAAATTCTGTGACCATGCGCCGACGCATGAGGCTTGGAGGTCGACGCATGAACATGGGAATTTCTCCCGGGTCAGTGCATGAATGCATGAGTCGACGCACAATTGCAGGTTTTTGCTGAAAAATCAGTTTTCGATCGTTAAATGACTTCCGGAACTCCGATTTCGATTCCGTAAAAAGCTGTGTTCTCAGAATTCAAAATACTACCATATTTTCACCATTAAAAAGTCATCCAAAACATTTTCCATTTTTGAAATATTTTGAAACATAACTTTTATCAATTTATTCACACCCCAAAACTCAATCAACACCTATGAGAACATACCAACAAGTATCCCAACTCCAAACTCATTTTTACACCATATAGATAACACCCATATCAGTACCCAAACCTCAAACAACATCAACAACACATTTATACATACAAAATCATGTTTTGATCATCCTTCACAACATTTTCTACATTTAGGGTTTATACAAGAACTCATAAAAATCAGCCACAACAACAACACAATCATACATAATGATATACATTGATGAGATAATAAGATTTCACACCCTTACTCGGATTCCAAGCTTGCTAGATGATTGTTCTTGATAGTTTTCTAGGCATTTCCAAGTTTTCTCCTCTTTTCTCTTCTTCTTCTTTCTTTCTCTTCTTTCTCTCTCCGTTTTTCTGTTCTTTCTCTTTTCCCCCTTATTTCTTCTTATCTCTTTTTCTTTTCTATTTCTTTTCCTACTTTCTTTTTTTTTTCTTTTTCTCATTTTCTTTTCTTATTTTCTACCCAAATTCAATTAATTTATTTCTCACATAATTCTACACTTAATCACTTTTCTACCAATTTTACTAAATTTCCCCCATAATTCTATTTCCACTAAATTTCTAACTTCCCATTAATTGGGAAATGTCCAAAATACCCTCCATTCTAATTTTCCCCGAAAACTCTCAAAAACGGTAAAATATCATAACATGTCAACATAGCATATTAACACACCAATTTCACAAATAAAATAATTTATCACTCAATTAAAATAAAGGACTCAACAAAAATGGGAATAATTGGAATCGGGGCGTTACATCCCCTGAGGTTAAATTGACTTGATGATGGGGTTTATGAGGTCCCTTAGTGTGTATTGGGTTATGCTTTGAAGCATTGGCTCATGCCAGAGGAAAATTTCCATCTGGAGGCCCCAGTCGACCAAAACCCTAATTTGGTGACACTGACGATCTTGAGGCTTCATCCACTTGGAATGTTGCAACTTTGTGCTTGATCCTTGATGTGGGAGTCCTCTTGATCCATTGTGGATGTTTGAGAGGCTAGACAAGTTGAAGATCATGTCAATTCTTGATTGATCCCTTGTCTAAGAGCTCTGAGAGGGCTGGAAACCCTAAGTTTGATTGTAGTGGATGCTCACCCATCTTTGGGGAGACTAATGAGGAATGATGATTCATCCACATTGTGAAGATGATTTGCACAATGATGTCAAATCTTAGTGGTCAAAATTTGGGGTATGACAGATGCCCCTATTTAATCTTCTTGGACCCGAAGGTGTGAGTGGCGAAGGTATTCGGGCATTCGGGGTGCAAGAGGATTAAATATCGGAATACCCAAAATTTTGATCGTGGTTATGAATGGCAGCTTACGCATTCATCTTCTTTTGCTAAGCGATGATGCTTAGAAAAATTAAACTTCCCCTCGATCCTGGTTTCCTACCGAGGAACTGATCTTAGTTTCTGAAATGAACTTCCCCTCGATCCTGGGTTCCTACCAAGGAACTGGTCTTAGTTGCTGACATAAACTTCCCCTCAATCCTGGTTTCCTACCAAGGAACTGGTCTTAGTTTCTTAAATAAACCTCCCCTCGCTCCTGGTTTCCTACCAAGGAACTGGTCTCAGTTGCTGAAATGAAATTCCCCTCGATCCTGATTTCCTACCAAGGAACTGGTCTCAGTTGCTGATATAAACTTCCCCTCGATTCTGGTTTCCTACCAAGGAACTGGTCTCAGTTGCTGATATAAACTTCCCCTCACTCCTGGTTTCCTATCAAGGAACTGGTCTTAGTTTCTAAAATAAACTTTCCCTCGATCCTAGTTTCCTACCAAGGAACTGGTCTGAGTTGCTGAAATGAATTTCCCCTCGATCCTGGTTTCCTACCAAGGAACTTTTCTCAATTGCTGATATAAACTTCCCCTCGATCCTGGCCTTCAGCCAAGGAACTGGTCTCAGTTTCTTTTGTCAATAAACTTTCTTGACAAGGGACGCTGTTCGTAGCGGTTTTCCTCAAACTTCTCGCTGAATTTTCCTGGGGAGATGCCATTTGATGGAAAAAGATTTGATGTCAGACTTGCTAGGGAACCCATCTGTCTGAGTTGTAGAGGTGTACAAACTTCTTTGTTGGAGACGCCATTTGTCGGCTCTAGTGGGGAAAGCATGTCTCTTGAGAGATTGCTGTCGCTTGGGGGTGTTACATCATACTTTTCTCGGGATCTTCTCGGAGAAATGCCATATGATGTGATCCAATTTTGAGTTGCTGATGGCCATTTTGTCAACGAAAATTTTCGGAGAAAAATGGCTGCATTGCCGAATCTCTGATTAAGAGGCTTTCTCTGGCGATTTTCCTTAATTCGGGAAAGCGAAGACATCATCTTCAATGGTGAAGAGTGACGTTGGCTGAAGGTTCTCTGGCCTTTCAGAGGTTAAAGTTATAAAAGTGGTCAAGGGACCCACTTCCCTTCAGCAGCAAAGTGGAGGAGCAGTTGGTCAGACGCCTCCTTTCGCGATGAGGAAAGAACTGACAAGCCGATGGAAAAGACGTTCATCACTAGGGAACAAGACCGACTAGAGTGATAGTGATGCAATATGAATATGAATGTAAATCAATAATGCATGATGTATGTATGTATATGCTGACAAAACTGACGCGACATACAGACTAGTGGATGAACACGACTAGATACTCGGCCACTGCAGGGGACGAAGAAGTATCTTCGGTTCAAAATAGCAATTCTGCCTTGCTTATGAGAGATAGTCCCTGTTGGGAGCTACGTTGGTCGGTCTTAGGAGATGAGAACTCTGCCGAGGGTGTCAGACGAAACCTGGTCTCTGACATAATTGATCCTTCGTTTAGGTGTACTGGCTAAGAAAGAGTACTTTGATTCTGCACTTTGAAGCTCAATTGCTTCTGGAGAAATGATAGATGTTCTTTCGATGTTCAACAGTCAAAAGAAATTGCCTTCTTTGTTTTAAAAGCAGAAAAAAAAAAGTTTGACAAGTAAATTCATTTTTGTTTCATTTCAAGAATCGTTGATCATGTTAAAATGTCGTTCTATAAAGCTAAAACAAATGAGAATTATAAACAAAAGCACAAGGGCTCAAATTTTATTGATAGGATGGAAATAATCCAAGCGCGTGATTCCATAGAGTATTTACAAAGTTTAGAAAATGGTAATTTAAGGGAAAAAGGGCTACATTGAAACATGACGACCGCTATCCTTCTACCAACTTTGAATTCTGGACATCCTGAGCTTCTGTCGAAGATGACCTTGACTGGAGTTTTCCTGATGGATAGCATGACTGCTGCTGGGGGATTCAACCTTGTCAGACGTAGTTACTTGCCATTATCCCTAACTTTTGCTTGGATTGTACTGTGATGATTTCCAATCCATCGGGATGATTTTTTTATTATGTCTCTAATTTTTACCTGGACCTCCCTTTCTGGTTTTCAATCCACCGAGACGTTTTTTTTCCTTTTTTTTCTTCTTCTTCTTTTTTTTTTAATTTAGGAGAAGTATTTCTTGACTACGAAAACATTCGTGGGGTAGGAAAACTCCTCTCCATCCATGGTTGCAAGTCTCAAGGCGCCGCCTGAGAAAGCTTTCTTGACCATATAGGGGCTGTCATAATTCGGAGTCCATTTGCCCCGCGAATCAGTTAGGAATGATTGTATCTTTTTGAGCACGAGGTTTCCTTTCCTGAAGACGCGAGGTCAAACCTTTTTGTCGAATGCCTTCTTCATTCGTTGTTGATACAACTGACCATGGCATAGTGTCATTATTCGTTTTTCTTCCATCAGATTCAGTTCATCGTGTCGACTTTGACATCATTCAGCTTCTGTTAGCTTAGCTTCCATCAATACCCGGATTGATGGGATCTCTACTTCTATGGGGAGCACTGCCTCCATGCCATATACTAGAGAGAAAGGGGTTGCCCATGTTGAAGTGCGGACAGATGTGTAATAACCGTGAAGAGCAAAGGGTAGCATCTCGTGCCAATCTTTATAGGTTACAACCATCTTTTGAACGATCTTCTTGATGTTCTTGTTAACCGCTTATACCGCCCCGTTCATCTTGGGTCGGTAGGGAGATGAGTTATGGTGTTCGATCTTGAACTCAGCACACAACTCTTTCATCATCTTATTGTTCAAGTTGGATCCATTATCAGTAATGATCTGGCTTGGAATACCATAACGGCAGATGATATTGTTTTTGATAAAGCGGACCACCACTTGTCGGGTTACATTGGCGTATAATGCTGCTTAGACCCACTTGGTGAAGTAATCAATGGCTACCAGGATGAACCGATGTCCATTTGAAGCCTTAGGTTCGATCATGCCGATCATGTCGATTCCCCATATGGAAAAAGACCACGGGGAAGAAAGAACTTTGAGATGTGTTGGCGGCACATGGATTTTGTCTGAGTATATCTGACACTTGTGACACCTCCTCATGTACTTGTAGCAGTCGGATTCCATTGTCAACCAGTAGTACCCTGCTCTTAGAATTTTTCTTGCCATTGTGTGTCCGTTGGCATGAGTGCCAAAGGATCCTTCGTGAAATTCTTTTATCAGCATGTCTGCTTCGGGTCTGTCTACGCATCAGAGCAAGACCATATCAAAGTTTCTCTTATAGAGTGTATCACCGCTCAGGAAGAAGATGCTTGCTAGCCTTCTGAGGGTCTTTCGGTCCTTTCTGGGTACCCCAGGTGGGTATTCTTGTTTCTGAAGGAAGCATTTGGTATCGTGGTACCAAGGTTTCTCGTTTATGACTGCTTTAATCGTGAAGATGTAAGCGGGCCGTTCAAGGCACATTATGTCAATCTTAGGTAAGTCGTTCCATTGACCTACACTAATCATGGAAGAGAGAGTGGCTAAGGCATCAGCCATGTGATTCTCTTCACGAGGGATGTGATGAAACTCAATTCTGTTGAAGAATGGTAACAACCTTCTCGCGTAATCTTTGTAAGGAATCAGTCCTGATTGGTATGTGTTCCAATCTCCTTTGATCTGATTGCTAACCAGGGCTGAGTCGCCATATACATCCAAGTTCTTGATGCTTATGTCGATCGCTTCTTCGAGGCCCATGATACAAGCTTCGTATTCGGCCTTGTTATTTGTGCACTTGAATGTCAGTCTAGCAGTGAAATAAATGTGGGTAACCTGAGGTGTTATGATGATTGCCCCAATTTTGTTTCCGTAATGATTCACAGCTCCATCAAAAATTAGTCCCCATTGGGAACCTGCTTCTGGCCCTTCACTGGGTAGCGGTTCATCGCAGTCTTTCATTTTTAAATACATGACATCTTCGTCTAGGAAGTCAAATCCAACTGATTCCTGATCGTCAATCGGTTGATGAGCCAAATGATCAGCTAAAATACTTCCTTTAACAACTTTTTCAGCGTGGTACTCGATGTCGCATTCTGATAACAACATCTGCCAACGGGCAATTCTTCCTGTGAGAGCAGGTTTTTCAAAGATGTACTTTATCGGATCCATTTTTGAGATTAACCATGTAGTGTGATGAATCATATACTGGCAAAGACGTTTGGCTGCCCAAGCCATAGCACAACAAGTTTTCTCAAGCATAGTGTACCGAGTCTCGCAGTCGGTAAATTTCTTGCTCAGATAGTAAATGGCAGACTCTTTCCTTCTGGTTTCGTCTTGTTGGCCAAGTACACAACCCATTGAGTCATCCAAGACTGTTAAGTAGATGATCAGTGGTCATCCTTCCACTGGAGGTGATAGAATTGTCGGGTTCAACAGGTATTCCTTGATACTGTCGAAGGCGGTTTGGCAGTCTTCTGTCCAAACGCAGTCCTGATTCTTTTTGAGTAATTTGAAGATCGGCGCGCATGTCACGGTCAAGAGAAATATGAATCTGGAAATGTAGTTCAAACGTCCCAGGAACCCCCTGACTTGTTTTTCAGTCTGCAGAGAAGGCATTTCTTGAATGGCCTTGGCCTTGTCAGGATCAACCTCAATTCCATTTTGGCTGACGATGAACCCTAAGAGTTTCCCTGAACGGACACCAAATGTGCACTTATTGGGATTCAAGCGGAGTTTATACTTTCTCAGCCGCTCAAATATGTTTGACAGGTGGGTCACATGCTCCTCCTCTGTTCTAGATTTGGCAATCATGTCATCGACATATACCTTGATTTCTTTGTGTATCATGTCATGAAATAGAGTAGTCATGGCCCTTTGATAGGTTGCCCCGACGTTCTTCAAACCGAATGGCATTACCTTGTAACAAAAAGTACCCCATGGGGTGATGAAGGAAGTGTTCTCCATGTCTTTCGGCGCCATTTTTATTTGATTATAGCCAAAGAATCCATCCATGAAGGAGAAAACTTTGAACTTTGTTGTACTGTCAACCAGCATGTCAATTTGTGGTAAAGGAAAGTCGTCCTTTGAACTATCCTTGTTTATTCTTTGTAATCCACACACATTCTGACCTTTCCGTCCTTTTTCGGAACTGGTACGATGTTGGATAACCATTGAGGATATTCTGATGTGGCGAGGAAACCTGCGTCAAACTGTTTCTGTACCTCCTCTTTGATTTTGATGGCCAGGTCTGGATGAGTTCGTCTCAACCTCTGTTTTAGTGGCGGACACTCTGATCCTAACGGTAGATGATGTTCCACGATGCTGGTATCCAACCCTGGCATATCCATATAGGACCAAGCGAATACATCGGGAAGCTCTTTAAGAAGCTTTATCAAAATTTCTTTGGCAGTTAGACTGAGCACTTCCCCAATCCTGATTTATTTTCTCTCTTCTCCTGAGCCCAAGTTGACCGTTTTCAACGGCTCTTTGTGAGGTTTAATGGATCTTTCCTCTTGTCTGAGTAATCGGCAGATCTCCACTGGAATTTCTTTGTCATCTTCTTCTTCAGCCTCAAATACCGGGAATTCAAAGTTGGGAGAAGGCATCGGATCGTATGTTTTAATGGGGTTTAAAACAAGCAATCTGCATGACGTGATGATTTGTGTTTAGAAGAGATAGAGAAAAAGAAAGAGTGTGTGCAGTATTTTTTTTTACTGCTTGTTTTTATTATTTGAGTTGTTTTTTAGGATTACCATTTTCTGAAAAAGCGAAAAGAGAAAACAGCAATTAATGCGGAAATTATAGAACAACGTTTATTTATTTATTTATGATTTTGTCGATTCTTGAAACTACAGCCCTATAAAACAAAACTCTGTCGCTTTGGGCGAAGCGAAGAGGGACATTTACAGAAAGTGAACCATATCAAAACATCCGTTTCACCTGGGCAGGGTGAAAGGTTAAAACAAAGATGGCCATTACTTTGACTTATGAACGATCTTCGGAACATTGACTTCAACCCATTGGCGATGAACTCCTCGGTGAATCACAAAGTCTGGTACCTTCTTTGGTTTATCTTCAGAAATAACGCTGATTTTTGGTGGAGCAAGATCATTGGAATCTGTCTCCCAGGCAGAGTTGTCGTAGGAGGATTCCTCTGTTGTATTTTGCATAGTATTTGTGCTCTCAGGTAGATCTCACCATCCAGCTGGCTGAATGTCTTCGAGCCTGATACGAGAGCTTTCGGGAGCAGTGTATTTGACCATGAAGTCGTATTTGCCACTCGGTTGTCCCAAGGTGTCCCACACTTCTTTGGGACTGGAGGAGTCATCTCTCTCGATGACGTTGACCTTGGGAAAAGCATAGTTAATGAATTCCAGTCCTTCAAACTTTGCGAATTCATCGTCGCGCTGGACGTTTTCTGAATGACCTGAGTGTTGATCCATGACATGGTGGGGACGCAGGTATTTTTTCCAATGACGCTCAGCTAATTTTCATTGTTCGGCTGATTTTCTTGCCCTAAGTTTCCTGGGTACGGCTGCCACATAGACAGACCATCCATTGGGCCATAATAGTCGTGGTCAAAGTTGTATTTCATCGGAGTGTCTTCCTCTAATGAATTTGGCGGAGCACGACATCCTTCTGGATCACAATCTCCGTATATCATTTCGACGTCTGACCTCGGTATAAATCTCGGACTCTATGCGGGATAGAAAATGGCGTAGGCACCTCTTCCTGAGACATATAACCGTCCTTGTTGAGATAGGACTTCCACTCTTCATCTGTATTGGAGGAATATCCCTCGTTGATGGTCTGTACTTCTTGAGACACTGGGTGAAGGAAACCTCCACTATGGAAGAAGTTCTGAATGGGATAAAGACTTTCACCGTTAGCGGAAGTCTGGGTACAGGTTGCAGAAAAACCAAGACCCTTCTTTGTTTTATTATCAGTAGGAATGATGAGCTGTCCCCATCCTTTTTCGTTGTTACTCTCGATTACTTTGAGAGCATCTTTGTATGAGGAAATCGATGTTCCTTTTTCTGACTGATTTTCATTGCTCACCGAAAGCGCCTGGAACTGCGTTCCAACAACCTCCTCGGGTTCCACACAAGTAGATAATGATAGGTTACTCACGATCAAGGCTTGTTCTCCATAGACCGTGGCGAGTTGATCGTTCTTGACGAACTTCAGTTTCTGGTGAAACATCGAAGTGACTGCCCCAGCCTGGTGTATCCAAGGTCTTCCCAATAAACAGCTGTATGCTGCCCGGACGTCCATGACCTGGAAAGTGACTTGGAAAGTATGATGACTGATAGTTATGGGAAGGTCGACTTCGCCGATAACTGCTTTCCGAGACCCGTCAAATGCTTTGACGATGACCTCACTGCCCCTCATCGGAGATCCTTTGAATGATAGTCGCATTAGAGTGGACTTCGTTATAACGTTGAGAGCCGATCCGGTGTCAACCAGTTGTCGCTCCCGGGATTTTCATCCAGGACAAACGCGAAAGTGGCGCGGAAGAAAGAAAGAAGAGTCGCCATCCAGTCATTTTTATCCCAAAGAAAGGGAATGGTAATGCTGCACAAACCCGGGAGAAAGGAAAGAACGAGGTCTCGCGAACCAAAGAGAATGGGTAAGGGAGTTGGTTACGTGAAGGGAAGGTTATCGCACCCTTTCAAGTCTGTCGTACTCGACGGGATCCACGCTTGAAGTATTGCTAAAAGGGTGATAAACGAAAAGGAACTGAGAGAGAGTGAGAAACAAATGTAGGGAAAATAAAAGAAGTTCTCGAATGAGCCTACCCCACTACCTACGTATCTCATCGGGAACATGAGAATCAGAGCGACGTAGTTCCCCTGACTAAGGGAAAACTGTTTGTGTTTTTAGGGAACAACTAATGTTCTAGCTCAGGTGTTGCAGGCTCGCTGAATCGAGTGTGTTACTGTACTGCAAGAGAACAAGGAGAAGCACGTTCGTACGTTGAGAGTGAATGATATGAGAAGAGAATTCCCGAAGGAAAGACGTTTTTGTTTGTTTGAAGTTTTTTATTTGAAGTCTTTTGCATAGGAGAGTGTACCCAAGTCTTTTTCAATGGAATGTGCATCTCACGCATCATTCCAAAATGAAATGATGATGAAGTACACTAAGTATGAGGAATATCCTCAAACTTAATTCCCAAAGTTAAAGGCTTAAGCACACTAGCCTATTCCCTTTATTAAATGTTTTTGTTGTTTTGTAATGAAGAAGTGTTTTTTATTTTGTTTGTGAAACCTCTTCATGCTAAAGACTTGTACATCATGCTAGAAAACCTACAACACATTCCAAGATGGAATGTATGCAAGCCCCCCCCCCCCCCCCCGGTGGAATAAGGCTCACGGAACATGAAGATGTTTCAACCTTTATTAGGTGTTTTGAAGTTGTTTTGAGATGAGAGAAGAGAGAGTCAAAAGAAACAAAGGTAAAGACTAAGGGGACTAAGACTCAAACCCTAATGTTATCATGCTTGGAGGTCCTAAGGATTAAGTGTGGTTTAGAAACCTAAGTCTAAAAGAGGAGAGAAGAAGAGACAAGAGGTAACATAACTCACTTCTAAGATAGAAGGTGAATTATGAACCAAGAGGGAGAAGAAAAAAGTTGAACAAAGAAAGCATTGAAATGCTTTGCACAAACACAAAAGAGAAAGCATTAAAAAGATGAGGGAAGAAGGTATGTGTGGAAGGATATCCACACACTCATCTTACCATTAGCCCCTACAAGCAAAGTTTAGTTCAATAATGAAATAAAAAAGCATAAGTGAGAGAAGAAAGACAATTAAGCATCAAACTACTTATGAACTTAAGGTTCAAACAAAGCCTAAGTCTAAAGGTAAAGGATCCTAAGTGTTCAAGGACTTCTAAAGTCAGTATCTATGCCTAAAGGTATTCTATTAGGGTTAGGGTACCTAATGGGATCAAGCTAGGTTAAGAAAGATGTCAAAGATTCACACAAGTTCAAGTTATGAAGCAAAGATGAAGTATGAATGTGCATGACATACAAACATGGATAAATGCATAAAGAAATGTCAAAGCCCATAATTGAATGACATATTATAATGCATATGGAAGTCAATGAATGATCATACAAAGCATGAGTGACATGATCTAAGAAGATAAGGCAAATAGAAGTAAACAATGTTCAAGTTCAAATAAGAAAGGAAGAAACTTGTAACACAAGTCAAAGTTGAGAAGAACATGAAATCAAATGCAAATGGATGCAAGTCAGAATTAAACATCATATTTAAATGTGCTATAATGCATATGAATAAGCATACAAATCATGAGCATGTATGTTTAAGTAGGAGAAGTTAGATGAAGAAGAAGTGAGAAGAAGAGAAACAAGTTTCATATAGAAAAGAGATAACTTGCAACACAAGTCAAAGTGGAAAACCAAAGATAAATGAGCATGGGTTAAAGGCTAGTATCAAATGAAATTTAAGGTGCAATTAGAATGTAAGAATTAATCATACCAAGTACACATGCAAGTCATATTGAAACTAGTTAAGAAAGGAATGCAAATTAGGTCAAACATGCACAAGTATACAAGATGAAGATGAATGATCATTTGATTTTATGAAATGATTATGGGTCAGTAGCATATTCAATATGAAATGCAAATGAGATGCATGAATAGGCATTGATGATTCACAAACAAGTCATGTTAATCATTATAAGAAGATAAACAAGTTTAGGTCAAACAAATTCAAGTAATGATGCATTTAGGAACACAAACACAAACCAAATGAAAACACAATGCAAATGACCTATAATTCTAGGAAAATGACCTATAATATTCGAATTAAGGCCTATAACATGATCACACAAGTCCTAATGCAATGGCACAAGTGCCTCCTAATCACCCAAAGTTTAGAAGTCAAACAAAAGCACACAAATGTGACTTATAACAATCAACAAGGAAAAAATAGGAAGAGACTTGGAAAAAATATGAAATTAAATAAAAAAGTATCTAAGTCAGAAGCTAAACACATGTCAAAAGCTCATGCAAAGATTCAAGAAGAAACTAGTTCAAACAAGTCATCAAAGTCACATTAGGTCAACAAGAAGGATGCATAAAAAAAGGTTCAAATTCTACGCAAAATTGACTTTTAAAAATATGAGAAAAAAGTTTTTAGATGCTTTAAGATGTTGTTTAATCATGGCAATGAAAAATGTTTGTGGATCTGTGCAAAACAATTTGTTAAAGTTCATGTATAAAAGAAGATACCACATTAAAAAGAAATAAAAGAAAATTATGAAAATACTAGCAAAAAGTATTAAAATAAGAAATCAAAATAATGGAAAATTATTTAAATGTGTCAAGATGAGGTATGAATTTATTTGGAAGTTTTATAATGTATTTAGTATTTTTAATAAAATAAAATCAAAACAATATAAAAAAAGAAATTAAAAATAGAATGAAAACATGCAGGGGGTGCAGACATAGTAAAAGTCACGTTGGAAAATGTTTAGGCTTACAAAGTAAGGGGTTCAGATAGCAATGTGAGGCCTAGTCCAATTACAGCGTGCGTATGACAATTAAGGTGTACTTAGTCAAAAGTTTGACTCAATCTGAGCCTTAGGATCAATCAGTCAACAACAATCAAGAAAAGCATAACAATCACATGGATTAGAACGCATGCACATGGTAATTAACACGCATGCACACTCATGCAACCAAGTTAGAGTAAAAAAAAAAGGCACGCGCATGTGATATGATCATTAATGTGTTGGCAGCAATTTGAGTGTTAGATCAAATGAAATCAACAGCTGTGTTTTAAAATTACCAAAACCCTAGCTAAAACCCTCACCGGCCGGAGAAGGACCTCCGGTCATCTTCTCCGGCCACTCTCCGGCGACTGCAAATCCTCAAGTGTTCCAGAAATTCACAAAAATGATACCAAAATGTTCAGCATGTTTAGCAGGTTATAGATCCACCAATAGAAATCACAAACCATTCACATACAGAG
Source organism: Lathyrus tuberosus (assembly GCA_022829125.1). Lineage (NCBI taxonomy): Eukaryota > Viridiplantae > Streptophyta > Magnoliopsida > Fabales > Fabaceae > Lathyrus > Lathyrus tuberosus. The sequence goes on from JALAZF010000103.1 coordinate 10,241,978, forward strand.
AGAAACGATAGCATGAAGTTTGCCCTAGGTTTTAGATCTAAGCTTCTAACAAGCTCTATCAACTAGCCAGAGTGCAAGAGCTTCTAATAAGCTAAAATCGCAACAAAAACAAGCTTAAAATCAAGAAAACAAAACAAAACAATTTGAAGAAGTTCACCTGGATTGAAGTTTCTTGATGATTCTTGAGAAAACCAGAGGTGTAGGCTTGTTCTTGAGCTTTCAAGGAGCAAAATAAATGCTATGGAGCTTTGAATCTTGATGAAAACAAAATGAAATTCTAATTGCAATGAAGCTACACTTGAGGAGATTGATCATGATTCTTCCTTGTTCTTGATCAGAGAGTTACAATGATGAACAATGGATGAAAATGATAATGAAATCGTGCAGAGAGAGAGAGAATTCAGAGAGAGTTTTCAGAGAGTGAGGTTTGTGAAAGGTGAGAAAATGAGAGTGTCCCTTGCAAATTCTGTTAGATGAACTATTTATATCTTGAGTTAAGGGTTAACCATCCCAGTTGATAGTTAGAACCATGGTTAGTTGAGGTGGCTGAAGCAATGAGAGGGTGAGTGAAGCAAATTTCAAATGAAGGAGGGAAAGGCTCGTGTGTGGTGTTATTAATCATGTGGAGAAAGCTTATGATAATTATGGTGAGGTTTAATGATTAGTGGTGGTGATGTTATAATGCTGTGCAGCAAGGCTTGTCATGCAAGTTTCTCATTTCCTCTTTGGTGTATGGAGCAAAATGTATGTACATGACTTGTAAGATAATGTGTGTCTAAATGAGGAAAAGGATGGTTGGTGTTTGAAGGCATGCGTGTGAACTGATGTAAACCAAACAACAACAATGCAAAATATCTCATTCTTGGCAACACAAAACAATGGAAATGTGGAAGTTGGTAGATGAAATTCTCTATGTATGATGGATGAAATTATGAGCTCTTGGTGGCTATGGAAAGAGGAAATGTAATAGAACATGTTTGGTGTTAGAATTGAATTGAATGGAGGCTTGGAAAGTGATGGAAAGTGACTTAGAAGTCATGTGTGCAAAACTGAACCATGGGCGTGGGCAAGCTGTGACATGCAAGGCAACATGGCCTATGGGAATTCAGTGTGAAACCTCTCCCTTTGAACCCTCATATGACCTTCATAACATATTCAAATGAGAAAATGTCCAACATCAAAGTTGAAGAGGACATGGAGATGAACAACTTTGATGTTCAATAATTTTTCATTTGAAGCATTTTTGATAGAGAAAATTGGCTTGACATTTTTCACACCACCTGTTTCATGAAATTATGGCCTGGAGGCCTGAACTTGCCTTGCCATGACTTGAAATTTGCCTTGGTTTTGCTCCACTTTGATTGATCATAACACCCTCAATTTTGATCCAATGGAAGAGTTCTTGGTATGGATTTGAAGCTTGGAATGTGATCTTTAATTGGATGAACTTGGGCCTGAAGTTTGAAGCTTTTATCATGGAGAAAGAATGCCTTGAAGTAGAGTGAAAAATGGCCTAAACTTTCCATTTTTAGAAACCCTAAGTTTCTAAAAATGGAAACTTTGTACAATTCTTGATTTTTGAGGATTCCTCCATCATTTCTTGGTCAAATCTTGTCCAATGAAAATATGTAACTTGAGTTTCATGAATTTGACCTTAAAAAGTCAGGAGTTGACTTTTTCCTTTGCATAGTGGACTTTTCCCCAAATTTCTTGATTCTCAAGCAACTGATCAATTGAACCTCTTTTGAAATTAACCAATGAGCAATCTTCCATCCTTAGATACTTGATATCATGTAGAAAACATTGAGATCAAGTTTGAACCAAAATTTCATCAGGAGACTGCTTGAATTACAAACCCTAATTTGGACAGTTTTTGCTAGGATATGATGAAATGTCCAACTTCTTGGTGAATTCTCCTCTTCCAATGACTTGTGGGATCAAATGGGATGTCATGTGATATAAGAGACCCTTGAGGCTTATTGGGGAGACCCTTGGCCCTTGCTCTCTTGCTTTGAAATCAACTGATCACATGCCTTATGCATTAACCAAAGTTGAATGCTTTATTTTTCTATGCCTTGAATGTAATGCAATGCAATGAAAGTATATGCTAAATGATATGAAAAAAAAAGAGTGCAAATTTTGGGGTATTACAGTTGCCCCTATTCAATCACTGTAAACCTGAATGGATGATTGCGATTGCTTTCAGACTTTCAAGGTATGGAGGGATAGAATACTGAAGAATAACCAGAAAATTTGCACTCTGTGGAGAAGAAGAAAATGGATATAACCAAGTGAACTCTGCTTGGATAAAACTCTGATGGGAAGAATAGCACTGGAGAGATGTTCTTTGAACAACGTCAGATAACTACTGGCTTGCCATACTGCGAATGGACTTGGAAAACATCTTTTGTACGACACCAGACGACTACTGGCTTGCCACACTGCGGGTGGACTTTAACAATGTCTTTTGAACGACGCCAGACGACTACTGGCTTGCCACGCTGCGGGTGGACTTTAACAACGTCTTTAGTACGATGCCAGATGACTACTGTCTTGCCACGTTGCGGGTGGACTTTTTCCAATCTACGGTTGGTCTTGCTTTCTTTGCCACCCTAAGATGGACTTTTGTCAATCTGCGGTTGGACTTTGCTGATTTGCCACCCTAAGATGGACTTTTGCCAATCTGCGGTTGGACTTTGCTGATTTGCCACCCTAAGATGGACTTTTGCCAATCTGCGGTTGGACTTTGCTTTCTTTGCCACCCTAAGGTGGAGTTTTGCCAATCTGCGGTTGGACTTTGCTTTGTCTTTCGAGTAAAACCGGACAAATGCCGACGGGCCACGCTGCGGGTGGACTTTTGAAAGATACCTTTTGGATGAAGTCAGTTGACTATTGATGGGCCACACTGCGGGTGGACTTTTGCACAAATTCAACACTGGATTATTCTCTGTATACATATCAGACATCTCTACTGACTCTGCTGAGGAACAATGGTCAATGATGTGACCTCAGAGACTCCTGAAAGGATGATATCTCTACTGGCGAATGAGTGAACAATCCATCTGCTCCGAATTGTTACGCTTGCCAAAAATAAATTGTACTTTGAGATATGGGGAAGTGATGAATCTGTCAGGAATCATTTCATCTGTTTGGGGATGAACTCTGATCATAGCAACTCCGCTGGAGGAATGGCAACTTTTCGACTTGGTTGGGGAAAGAATGTACTAACACTCTACTGAGGAAGAGATTCTATTGATCTGCTAAACCTCTGTGGGGAGAAAAACAACTCAGCTGGGGAGTATTACTGACAAGATTCAATGCTGAACTCTGTGGGGATACAGCTTCCAGAGATACGATCTTGCTGGGGATCGGAGCTACTCCATCGGGGATGCGTAGATCCTAGTTAGAATACGTCCTGTTGCGACTCGCTGGGAAAGAGTCCCTAAAGATCTGCTTGGGAAAACACAAAGAAAATCCACTGTGATCTGTTAAGGAACAAAGCTATCGAGCTTAGAATAAAAGCCACAATGCCCCATACTAGGCAAACCTTCCGCTTGACAACTCCACTGGGGATAATGAATTTGCAACAAACTCTGCTGGGGAGAACCGCATCAAAGCGTCTCGTGCTAGAGATGCTCCTTAAGAGGATTTTATAGAAGACCAAGCATCTTCAAACTCTTAAGCAAATGCTAAGACTTGAGCTAAAAATACAATAATTGAGAGGTCACTCTACTGGAGATAATAGATCTAGAACACATCTTGCAGGAGGGATTTCAAGATGCCCCAAGCTTGGGAGGGTCACAAACTCACTTTTGCCCCAGATTATAAGGCTGATCTGAAGAAATTGTCCCAAGAGGATTTTACAGAAGAATTGACGTCTTCAAACTCCTAGACACTCACTGAGTCTCGAACATTATCTGCAAAGTCTGCGAAACATCTCAACTGGGGACTTTGCAACTGTTATCGACACAGAAAATCTTGTAACTTGTTGGACGTTTTGAATGGGAGAATCGACTTAATAAGATCCAACGATCCCTTATTAGCTTTGCCTTGTTGATCTCATCTTGCTGTAATCGGTCGCCGGTCAAACGGTGGATTGAATCGGTAAAAGTTGTGACAAAGGGGTGACACAGAAGCCCCTTCCTGAATATAATCGCCGCTGTATCATTCCTAGGGATAAGTGATCACTTGTCTGGGAGAAATGACCCCTGCTCTTGAAAAGGCTTGCACCTGTTACCTGCAACAAAAGAATACGCGCACATTCCCCAGGATATTGCCTGGTTTAAATCCACCATCCAGGATTACCTAACATTCAAAGTGATTTTAAATGTTTTTTTGCGCATGTTATTGTAAGGCCACAATGTTTTAAAATGCAATGTTTTATCAAAAATTCCGATGTTTTGCAAACAAAGTAGTAAAAACCAAATAAGAATCTTTTGAATGAAATTCAATTTATTGAAGAAATGCCTGAAATGGCAAATATATTTGGAAGCAAACCCTGGAAAGAGGAGATTGCTGTAAATTGAGAAAAGAAAATATCCTAATGGCAATGTGAAATCGGCATTCCACTGAGTTTCAATTCTGCTATAGCCAGTATGTCTTCAAAACTCCCCGGCCTCGCCTTCTGAGGAGTGATTGGACCGATTCCTATCCTTTGGAATGTAAGTTGCTGAAACGGTGATGTAGTAAAAATAACTCAGACCGCAATCGTTCGCTTAAATCCCTCTTTTGCATGGACCGCCCTTTCGGGTTTTCTATCCACCGGGATACCCCTTTTTGCCTAAGTTGCCCTTTCGGGTTTTCAACTTACCGGGTGTAAAATTTTTTATTTATATCCCTAATTTTTGCCCGAACCTTTTTATTCTATTTTTATGGTTCGCCGGGATGCCCTTTTTTGCATGGACTCTCTCCTTTTATTTTTATCCAGCGGGTCTATTTATGCGAAGTATTATTTTACTGCGTCTGAGTTAACAGGGGATGGAAAGTCTTCGCCATCCATGGTTGTAAGCAATAAGGCTCCGCCCGAGAAGACCTTTTTAACCACGAATGGACCTTCATAGTTGGGAGTCCATTTGCCCCTGTGATCTGTACTAGGAGGAAGGATCCTTTTGAGCGCTACATCTCCGACTTTGTAAACACGAGGACGCACCTTCTGATCAAATGCCCGCTTCATCCTTCGTTGGTATAACTGCCCATGACACACAACTGCCAGTCATTTCTCCTCAATAAGGCTCAATTGATTAAACCTGGCGCGAACCCATTCAGCTTCGTCTAACTTGACATCCATCATGACTCTGAGGGATGGGATCTTAACTTCCACTGGTAGGACTGCCTCCATACCGTACACAAGTGAGAATGGTGTTGCCCCAGTAGACGTGCGTATGCAAGGCGAACGGTAGCATCTCATGCCAATCTTTATATGTCACAACCATTTTTTGCACAATCTTCTTAATATTCTTATTGTCCGCCTCAACAGCGCAATTCATCTTCGGGCGATATGGCGAAGAATTGTGATGTTCAATTTTGAAGTCCCGGCACAGCTCAGCCATCATTTTGTTGTTCAAATTAGAACCGTTATCAGTAATAATTCTCTCGGGCACTCCATATCGACAAATGATATCCCGTTTCAGGAAACGAGCTACCACCTGCTTAGTGACGTTGGCATAAGATGCTGCTTCAACCCACTTCGTGAAATAATCAATGGTGACCAAGATGAAATGATGGCCGTTTGAAGCAGTAGGCTCAATTTTTCTGATCATATCAATGCCCCACATTGCAAAGGGCCAAGGAGAGGACATGACACTCAACGGATTCGGAGGCACATGCACTTAGTCTACATAAATCTGGCACTTGTGACATTTGCGGGCGTACTTGCAACAATCTGTCTCCATCGTCAACCAATAATACGCCGACCTCAATAGTTTCTTTGCCATTGCATGTCCTCCGGCATGGGTACCGAAAGAGCCTTCATGCACTTCTTGCATTAACAGGTCTGCTTCGTGTCTATCCATGCATCTGAGCAGAAGCATGTCAAAATTCCGTTTGTACATCACGTCATCTTGGTTCAGGAAGAAGCTACCAGACAATCTCCTCAAAGTCTTCTTATCTTTGGTAGATGCCCCAGGCGGGTACTCCTGAATTTTCAAAAAACACTTGATGTCATGAAACCATGGCTTGTTATCAGACGTTGCATCAACAGCAAACACAAATTCAGGTCTGTCAAGATGAGACACATCAATCTTGGGTACATGGTTCCACCTTTGCACTTTGATCATAGAAGACAATGTGGCCAAGGCATCAGCAAACTTATTCTCATCTCGAGGAATATGATACAGCTTTACTGTTGTGAAAAACGTCAACAGTTTTCTCATATAATCTCTATACGAAATCAGATGTGTCTGGTGGGTGTACCAGTTCCCATTCACTTGATTGATTACTAAAGATGAATCACCGAAGATATCGAGGGTCTTAATTCATAAATTAATCGCCTCCTCAATCCCCATTATACAAGCTTCATATTATGCTTCATTGTTGGTGCATCCGAAAGCTATTCGGGCAGTGAAGGGCATATGAACACCCTCCGATGTGATAAGAACTGCTCCAACTCCGCAACCATTCATGTTGACGGCCCCATCAAACAACAAACTCCATTTGGATTCAGGGTCTGGCCCCTCCCCCGAGATTGGTTCCTCGCAGTCTTTAACTTTGAGAAACATGATGTCCTCATCAGGGAAATCAAACTTCATGGGTTGGTAATCATCAATCGGTTGTTGCGCAAGATAGTCTGACAGGATACTTCCCTTGATGGCTTTCTGAGAAGTATAATGGATATCATATTCTGTTAAAACCATTTGCCACCGTGCAACTCTGCCTGTCAGTGCATGTTTCTCGAAAATGTACTTGACTAGATCCATTTTGGAAATCAACAAAGTTGTGTGCGTGAGCATATACTGCCTCACTCGCTTAGCATCCCATGCCAGTGCACAGGATGTCTTCTCAAGCATTGAGTATCGGGACTCACAGTCAGTGAATTTTTTGCTCAGGTAGTAGATAACATGCTCTTTCCTACCTGTCTCGTCGTGATGACCGAGAACACAACCCATAGACTCTTCAAGCACTGTCAAGTACATTATCAAAGTTCTCCCTGGAACCGGAGGTATTAAAATTGGAGGTTCCTGCAAATATCTTTTTATTTTATCGAATGCCACTTGGCAATCGTCATTCCACCTGACCGTTTGATCTTTTCTTAGCAGTTTGAATATTGGTTCACACGTGGCTGTTAGGTGAGATATGAACCTTGCAATGTAGTTTAATCTACCTAGAAAATCATGAACCTCTTTTTCTGTTTTTGGCTCAGGCATGTCTTGTATTGCTTTCACTTTGGCAGGATCGACCTCAATCCCTTTTTCACTTACGATGAAACCCAGCAGCATTCCAGAATACACCCCGAAAGTGCACTTGTTCGGATTCAACCTCAAACGGAACTTTCTCAACCTTTCAAACAACTTCTTCAAGTTAATCAGGTGTTCTTCTTCTGTTCGTGACTTGGCAATCATATCATCCACATAGCATTCAATCTCTTGGTGAATCAAATCGTGAAATAATGTTACCATTTGTCGCTCCCGAGATTTTCATCCAAGTACAAAGGCGAAAGTGGCACCGAAACAGAGTCGCCAGCAATGTGTATTTATCCCAAGAGAGGGAAAGGAAACACTGCGTAAACATGGGGAAATGAAATAGCATGGTCTTGTGACCAAGAGAATTGGGTTCGAGAGTCGGTTACGCGAGAGGAAGGTATTAGCACCCCCACGCGTCCATCGTACCCGATGGGATCCACGCTTGTTTATCTCGATCAAAGGGGTGTCGTCGTCTGGAGCTCCACTGCTACTGGAAAAGAAAAGGAACAGGAAAAAGGAAAAAGAAAAGAGAGAGAAAAAAGAAACAAATGTAGGGAATATAAAAGAAGTGCTCGCATGGGCCCTACCCCACTGCCTACGTATCTCATCGGGAGCATGAGAATCAAAGCGACGTAGTTCCCCTCAATGAGGGTCGCTTTGTTTGTGTTTTTTAGGGAACGGCTTACGCTCTAGCTCAGGTGTTGCAGCTCGCTGTATGGAGACTTAGGCGTTACCGTCTTGCAATAGAACGAGTAGGAGCGCGTGCGTACGTCGAGAGTGAGCGAGATGAGAAGAGAATTCCCGAAGGACAGACGTTACTGTTTGTTTGAAGTTTTTTAGAAAGAAGTGTTTTGATTGTTTTGTGTTTTGTAACGCGCATTGTATTTAAGTCCCTCATGTAAGATCGAATGCCTCGCATAACGACCCGAGATGGGACGCACACTAAACATTCCAAGAAAATGAGAGAAGATCCCTCACTATCTTATTCTTACATGAAAGGCCTAAATACAATGTTTGTTTTGCCTTTATTAAGTATTTTTTACTTTTGTTTGAAGATGAAAAGAGAAAAAACGCAAAGGAAACTCTAAAGGGAGACTAAGGGTCCTAATGTTATCATGCATGGATGTCCTATGGTTAGTGAGGTTTAGGAGAAAAGACTACCTAAAACCTAATGCTAATCCTACTCCAAGCTTAATCAAAAATTAAGTTGGACTAGGTAGCTCTAAAGGGAAAGAATCAAAGACTTGAACAAGTCTTGAGATTCATGGGATGAGAAAGAGTGAAAAAGATGAAAAAGAGTAATCATGAATTAATCGGAAATTAATCAAGAATATCCAAACTAAAATGAAGTGCTAATTAAAAGCAAGATTAAATTCTAAGACTAAAAGCTAAAATTAAGGATTAAATAGAAAATTAGTGTCAAAACCTAAGAATTAATTCCTAATTAATTTCTAATTAAATCTATTTCTAAAATTAATCCAAACAAAATCCAAATCATGAAATTAATTAAAATGAAATCCTAAAGATAATCTAATTAATCAATTAGAAAAAAAAAACAAAACAAATAAAATAAGACAATTAAAACAAAAATCTAAAAAAAACTAAAGCAAAGGTGCAAACAGCAGAACTGGGAGTGTGAGAATGAAGCACCAGGCGCATGGGCTCATGCCTTAGGCCCAATAACTTATACATGTCCAGGGGGGCGGAGAGTGTAAACCGGGTGTGTTGAAGATAACCAGGCGAGTGGGCTTTTTGTCTGAGCCCAATGATCTTAAAAAGAGGCCAGGGGGTGCGAATAGAAATGAGGGGTGGTGAAAAGAAAAACAAGAGTGGGCTCTGAAACCCGGTCCAGTTGTAAAACAAAAAGTTCTTAAAAAAAAACCCTAAATCAGAAGACAAACTCAATCTCCCTCCCTCGCAGCGCCGTCTTCCCCTGTTCTTCTTCATCACCACTCCGTCGTTTTCCTCTTCAAACAAACAAAACCGTCGCCTTCGACTTCTTCTTACTCCGTCGCACCATCACCCTCAACCAAACGCATCATCATCCTCCATGCTCCTCCTCTCTCACTAAATTCGAAGCTCACCTTCATCGCCTCTGATTTGCCGTCGTGACTAATACTCCGTCATCGCCATCTCCATTCAACAAACCCTCCGTCATCAATATTATCACCGCTCTTCCAACAACAAAACCTTATCAACACCTCAAAAATCAACGTGAGCGAAGACACAGAAACTCACCCTTCTCTTCACTGCGATCGTTAAACTACTCATCAAGCTTCGCCGGCGGCTCAACTCTTCCCATTCGTTCTCAATCGACTGTGGCCTCTTCTCCGGCCAATCGCATCTCAACGCTCTTCTATTCTCTCCAAACCATCCCGCCTTCAATTCCATTCAACCTCCTCCAACAAAATGTTCGCCACCGTTACTCACAAATAAAAAACGTCACACATAGAAATTAACAACAAAAAGAAACAAGCCTAAATAAATGAGCAACTACGAAGAACAGGATAATATCATACGTTAAAACAGAAAAAGATGAACTCACAAGGTCGGAGCTAGTCCGACTATTCCGACTCCGGCGACAGTAAGTTCGATTCCCACCTCTCTTGCTTCTGTTTCCTTGTACGTGGCTTCAATCGTTGTTGTTGATTTTGATTCTCCTTAAACTCCTTCTGCCTGCTTCTGTTCATTGAATCCGTCTTCTTCTCTTTCTGTCCGCGATTCTGAGTTTAGAGTTGAAATTCTTGCGTGAATTAGATTTGTGTTCTTGATCCGTGGATTTGCTGCGAAGGTGTGTTGTCTGTTGTTGATACTGGTTTGTTGTGGTTTTGCAGATCTGCCAATTTGGAGATGAAGAATTAGTGATGAAGGAGCTTGCGATTCGTTTTGGCTTGAAGTTGGCTGAAGAAGAAGTCACGGCTTTGCAGAATTGGTGAAGAGTTTGTTGCGCTGTGAGTGAGTTTTACAGGTTGGTTGTTGGAATATTGAATTACAAAATATGAGGTTGCAGAGTGAAATTTTCTGCCATCACAGTGAGAAAAACGTGAAGAGGAATCGTGAGGAATTGGAAATGAAAAATTGGTCCACCTCTCAATTCAGTTGTAGCTTGCTTTATACCAGGAAATCAAAGAGGGTAGTTTAGGTTTTTTTTCACTAAAATTCTGTTAGAGGAATTTTGTTTTTGATCACGTATTTGCCACTCATTTTGCTTTCTTTCGAATTCTGTTGCAAGTGGTTTTTTTGAAACTTTTGTGAATTCTGTTGACAGGGTGTGTGTCACGATTTTTGTACGTCTCGCAACCTTTATTTCGTGACATCACCATGTGCTTTTCCTGTTGTATATTTCACTTTTCAATGCCATGTATTCATTTTCTTTTTTTGTTTTTTTAAATTCATGTGCCATGCTGCTTTTCCTTTCCACTGCTATGTAACTTTATGTGACCTGCTCTTCATTTCGTTGAAGCATGGATTGGTTTTATGATATAGATTTTGGACAAATTAGAAATGGACATGGATTAGAATAAAAAAGGGGATGCAAAATGAAAGTTGAATCCAACTTGGATAACTACCAAAAAAGAATGGCTTTGGATATTTAAAAAAAATGGAATATGGATAACATATAAAAAGGTGGATTTTTGGGTAAAGAGAATAAAAATGGATTTGAAATGGATTATGAGTGGATTGTAAATATGGGTATTTATGATAAAATTGGATAATGGAAAAGATAAAAATGGATATGGATGAAGAATGATTTAGGAAAATGGATATGATAAAATGGAGTTAGAAATTAGAAATGGTTTATGAATAAAAGAAAAGGTAAGTGGATAAAAAAATGAAAATGGTTGATGGATTAAAAACAATGAGTTTGGATATGGATTATGGATAGAAAACGGATAACCAACTGAATTCAAAACCAATCACCAACTTTTCACAAGCCTCTGACAAAATAGTCACAGCTACCACTGAACAATCTGGCCACTCACATGATCCACTGAAGCATCTCAACCGATATCTATCCACCAGCTCAACTGTAAACAAGAACTCCAATTCTCCCTGGTATGCTGATAAATCTCGAAGAAGATGATTTGAACTGAGAAAAATTTAACCCTGATTCACACCAATGAACCTCTGACCCAATGCTTCTGATGAATTCTCTGAATAAGAACTTTAAAACCTGATGAACCTCTGAATAAGGAAAATGCCAATAATAAGAAAAACCCCTCGATCCCATGTCTTAAGAGACCAATGCAATGGTATGATTATGAATATGACCTAAAGATGCAAAATGAGAAAGAAACATAAGCCAGAAAAAGGTTAGAAAAAGATAGGGCAAATTTTGGGGTGCTACACCATTGCCCGCTGATACGTTGCCCCCGCGTTTTTCAACCCAAAAGGCATCACTTTATAACAGAAGGTATCCCATGGGGTAATGAACGTGGTCTTCTCCATATCCTCAAGTGCCATCTTGATCTGATTGTACCCGGAGAAACCGTCCATGAATGAGAACACTAAAAACTGAGCTGTATTATCAACCAGCACGTCAATATGAGGTAAAAGAAAGTCATCTTTCGGACTTACTCTGTTTAGATCCTGGTAATCAACGCACATTCTGACCTTACCATCTTTCTTCGGCACAGGAACAATATTTGCAACCCATGGTGGGTAATTGGTGACGGCCAGAAATCCCGCATCTAACTGTTTTTGTACCTGCTCTTTGATTTTGAGAGCCATTTCTGGTTTAGTTCTCCGAAGCTTCTGTCTGACAGGAGGACAACCCTCTTTCAACGGCAACTTATGCACAACAATGTCTGTATCTAACCCCGGCATATCTTGATATGACCAAGCAAAGATGTCGACATATTCCCGCAGCATACTGATCAGTTCTTTCTTTACCTCGGCCTGCAGACTGGCTCCAATCTTAATTTATTTCCTTGCGTCCTCGGAACCAATGTTGATAACCTCAATTGTCTCTTGGTGAGGTTGAATGGCCTTCTCCTCCTGCTTCAACAATCTAGCCAATTCTTCGGGAAGTTTACGGTCTTCTTCATCCCCTTCTTCGGCTTGATAAATCGGTTTGTCAAAGTCATACATGGCCATAGCAGAACCGTTATCAGTAGAATCCGGAGGATCAAGTCTGCATGAGGGGGTTCATGCTTTATTTTTGAATTTATTTTGACAAACAAAAAGAAAACAATACATTGCCATTTTTAATGCTTTTGTGCAAAAATAAAAGATGAAAGACAGCGAACAAAATTTGAATGCAAAACGTCCTTTATTAATGATTAAAAATTGCAAATGAAAATGTGTGACCCTACAAATGAATCTGTACGCCTTGAGTAGAGCGCCAGATTTTAACATGCATTATGGTTAGAGAAAAACAAAGAAAATTACTCTGTTTGAAAAGTAACTGGAATGATTTCCTCAGCGGACCAGTTTTGCAATTGTTGTCCCGAACCACGTGGGCATACCCAATTGTCCAAGTCACAATCACTGTCGATGCCATCTTCTGCAGCCGCACAAGACTGGTCTAGGTAAATGATTCTGCCACTGCTGAATATAATGGGTCCACTGTACTTTGCAGCCGAAGCCAGAGATGGTTGGTAGCCAATACCAAACTTGTCCTCTTTCACTGATGTCTCGATCAACTTGCCCCAACCCTGGGCATTACCTGCTCTAACAACCTCGATGGCTTGCTTATAAGACGAAATTGACGTGCCGGCCCCAGCTGGTGTAGGAGAAGATTCAGGCACTTTATCAATATTCACTGCCTCGAACGATTGGCAAAGCGTTTCATGGATTTCCCCATCCATCTAAACATACTTGAATGTGGACAAATGACTGACAAAAATGTCCTCTTCACCACACACAGTTACTACTTGTCCTTCAAACACGTATTTCAGCTTCAGATGTAATGTGGATGTAGCAGCCCCGGCCGCATGAATCCATGGGCGACCTAATAAATAGATATAAGCAGGCTGTATATCCATCACGTGGAATGTAGACTTGAACACTTGAGGTCCAATTTGCACAGGTAATTCCACTTCACCGAATACAGATCGTTTCGACCCATCAAATGATGTGACAACCAGATCACTTGGCCTCAAAATCAATCCATCAACCTCCAGTTTCATCAACGCCTTCTTAGGCAAGACATTAAGCTAAGAACCAGTGTCTACGAGCACGTGGGACAACACTGCGCCATTACACTCCATTGTAATATGCAGAGCCTTGTTGTGGTTCCTACCTTCAGAAGTCAAATCTCGGCTCGTGAAACCCAACCCATGGCTGACATTGACATTAGAAATCACACTCTCGAGCTGATTGACAGTAATTTCTTGTGGAACATATGCCATCTTTAACACCTTCAGCAAAGCCTCTCGGTGTGCATCAGAGCACATCAGTAATGAAAAAATTGAGATCTTTGAGGGCGTCTGGTTCAATTAATCAACGATTTTGTAATCACTCTTCTTTATTATTCTCATAAACTCCTCTACCTCGATGTCAAAGGTAATTTTGGGATCTGCTTCAGGCACGGGCACACTCTCAGCCACTTGTTTTCCTTTAGCTCTCACCGCAGCCTCGACTTCTTTATCACTTCGAAGAGTTTGTGGAGCAAACAACCTTCCACTCCTGGTAAAGCCTCCTAAACCACCCACATTATCAACATTTGAACCAGCCGATGTTCCAACTTCCAGCTTCTTCCCCTCATGGTACACATCCGCTCCATAGTGCCATGGGACTGCTTTCTCAGAGGTAAACGGAACCGGCCCTGGCACCGTGATGGTGACAGGACTGGGTCTTTCCGGCGCAACAATCGCTACAAGAACTGCCCTTGCAGGTACCTGAATTTCAGCAAGAGTATAATAAATTGTCACAGCTGACACCTCATCATTATCTTTCACAACACGGTCAAACTGTAGACGGCCTTCGTTAATCAGATTCTGTAAACCAATCATCAGTCTGTCACAGCCATTATCTTGACCCATACATTCCAAACAATCTCGGTCACAACCCAGGAACACTTGTCCCTTTAACAGACGACCTTTCACTACCAGTAATGAAGTCTTCACCTGATTAATATCTGTCACCAAATTCAACCTCTTTCCATCCTCAATGGCGTGCACATTTGCCCCGTCATGGTTCGGCATAGGGTTCTGGATAACATTAGGAGGTGGAGAAAAGTTGATTGCTTTAGCATCTATCAGATCCTGCACCTTATCTTGAAATGCCCAGCACTTTTCGGTGGTGTGCCCCGGAGCTCTTGAATGGAAATCACAGCAGGCATTAGCATCATAATTGGGTGGCAAGTTACCAGCAACAGGAGGACTCATGGTACGAAGTTCGACCAATTTCAATTGGAGTAACTAGGGTAACAATGCTGAGTAAGTCATATGAAGAGGGTCAATTTTGCGGTCCCTCTGCCTAGATCTTTGTGGGAACGGTGGTCGCTGCTGTTGTGGCTGCTGTTGCTGAACAGGTGGTGTTGGAATTGTCAATGCATCCACTTGGTGATAAGCCTGAGAACGTCTTTTTCCCCGTCCTCTGTACACAGCGCTTGTCTCGCCTTTTCTTCTTCTCTGCCCATTAGCAAAAGTTTTCTTTGTTCCTGAAGAACCAGCACCACTTACATCCTGAATCTTCCCCAATTTCAACAAATTCTTAATCCTTTCACCAGCAATTACGATATCAGAAAATCCTGTCGACGGGCAAGCAGCCGATCTATAAAGAAATGTCCCTTGCAGGGTACCCATGAACATATCCGCCATTTCTTTCTCAAGCAAAGGGGGTTGAACCTGGGCAGCCATTTCTCTCCATCTCTGCGCGTACTCCTTAAAGCTTTCCTTAGCGCCCTACGACAACCCTTGTAGCTGAGTGCGGTTGGGAGCCATATCGATATTATACTGATATTGTTTCAGAAATGCTTCTGCCAAATCTTTCCAGCTTCTCACAGCAACCCTGTTCAACTTCATGTACCAAGTCAATGAAGCTCCAGTCAAACTATCTTGAAAATAGTGCATCCACAACTTCTCGTCATCAGTGTGGGCTGAGATTCTCCCAAAATAAGCCTGAATATGTGTCTGGGGACACGTATTGCCGTGATATTTGTCAAAAGTGGGTGGCTTGAATTTTGGAGGAATTCTAACTCCTGGTACCAGACCTAGATTTGTAACATCAATGCCTAGAGAGTTCTTGCACTCCATAGCCCTGATTTTCTTAGCCAGCTCATCATACCTTCTGTCATTGGGGTTACCCATATCAGCATCCAGCAAAGTGAATTGATCTTCCTGAACATCTTCTAGAGGAGGATTAACACCAACATTTCTGGCATTCCCAGTACCCAGATTACCATTAGGAGTTGGAGTACCACCAGGAGGAGAATTGACCCTTGGCTGTGAATTGTCAACGTGATTACCTTCCGGCATGGCCTCTGAACGCTCGACCAGAAGTCTCAACCTCTCTTGGTTCTGTGCCATACCAGTCATGAGATCCATGAACTGGTCCATGCGGGTCCTCATCTCAGCCAAATCATTCTGAATTTGATCAACCATTCTGTTTTGATTGCCTCGTGTGGAGTAGCGATGTATGTGATCGGTAGCAATACTTCCTGTTGACAGAATAAATATGAGAACCAGATAGGGTACCTGAAAAACAAACAAAAATACAAGAATGAAATGTATGCAATGCAATGCTATGTTTTTTTATTCCCATGCCTTTTCGTGCCCCGATTCCGGTATTTCAGAAGTCCGCAGGATTCAGAAAACACACGAGATACAGTAGTTGATAAGAATATCCAGCCAGACAAGTGCACAAATGAGTGTAGAATTCTATGAAGTGATGTTGCAGCCAGGTGCTAGTGAACATTAATGTGATATCAAGAAAGCCACTGGAGAAAATACTGAGCATATCATAACTAGAAGAAAACCCAAAGGGACTGAGTCTGAACAAGTATTTTGAAAACATACAACCCAAATTCAGAAATTAAAGCAGCGATTCCTACAACAACTCTGTAGGTAATCAACATAATGAAAGCTAAAACGGACGAAACACCACATCCTGCAACCCTAGACTGAGCCTCTTGACTTCCTCAAATAGCACAGCATTCTCGGGATCTTCCGGCTCCTCAATCAGGCCTCTGATCAAGCAGTCTCTCAAACTGAAGAATTGGTACAAAGTGTTGATATTCTGACACAATTCTTCCCCACTTGTACTACCATAGTCTGGCTCTGTCTTGGACTTCTTCACTTCCGCCCGGGTCTTGAGATCAGCTATTTCTGCTTGAGCTTCCTGTGATAGCTTCTGACTTTCTTTCAAACTATCCCGGTACTTCCGACGCTGAGCATGTGCAGCTTTCAATTCTTCATCTGAGGTCTTGGCTTTAGCTTCCAATTCTTCAAACTTAGCTTTAAACTCTTCCTCTACCTTGTCCTGACGCTTCTGGTCATCGGCCCATTTTTGTTGCCACAAGGTAATAGCCTCATT
The DNA here is from genome assembly GCA_022829125.1 of Lathyrus tuberosus. Lineage (NCBI taxonomy): Eukaryota > Viridiplantae > Streptophyta > Magnoliopsida > Fabales > Fabaceae > Lathyrus > Lathyrus tuberosus. Next base: position 10,258,855 of record JALAZF010000103.1, read on the forward strand.
AGCTTCCTTCAAAGCCTTCTTGAGATTCTGGCGCTCTCTGGCATTATTCTTATCAATTAAGCCCCGTCTTTGGAAATAATTCAGTTTCCCTTCGAGTTCTTCTTTCCTGTTTTCAGCCATCTTCTCAGCAATGTGGACTCTTTCTTCCAACCCTCTGTTAACAGATGCAGCTTCCTGGTACAGGCTGGTGACGTCCGCATTCTCAACCCTGAGTTCATGAACCAAAACTTCCAGCTTTCAGAATTCTTCAATTGGCACCGAGGTCCTTGGCTCCACTACCTTGGGATATAACGGAGGCTCGACAGAGAATGGCAACAGTGTACGGCTACCCGGCGCTTCAGCCACTCAATATAATGAGGATAAGTCGTGGGATCAGGTCTCCAAAACTCCATCTTACCTTTCTTAACCCGAGTGTTCCAGGCTTCAGCAATAGAAAATGACACCTGTTCGTCATTTTTAGCAAGATAATACAAGGATTCCGCCACATCTTTTTCCAAAGGAGGTTCTTTTAGTGCATATCCAAACTGCTTCAGCGCGAGGATAGGATTGTATTTGATTCCTCCCCTCCTTCCTACCAGAGGCACATTTGGAAAAGCTCCACAACTAATAAGAATAGGTATACCCACCGTATCTTTCCGATGCCACCAGACTATATCTTCAGACGTCAAACCCATCAGCCTCTTGGAGCACTTAACAGTTCCTCGGAGATCCACAAAAGCTCCTGTCTTTGGAAAATGTCTATAAAACCAAGCATGGAACAAGGGAGCACAACATACTACCAACCTTCCTCGTTTTTTCTCATTCTTGTAATGCCTGGAATGGTATACATCGCCCAACAAAGTTGGGATTGGATTCTTCTTGACAAAGATACTGATTGCATCCATGTCAATAAATCCATCTATATTTGGAAACAGACAAATTCCGTACACACAAAGAGCTAAAATTGCATTAAAGGTAACCAAATCACCATCAACAAAACTCTTCTTTGCTTCTTCAATCAGAAAGTCTAGATGGAACCCTTTATAGCCCTCCTTTTCCTTAACATTATCTTTAACTATAGATACTCTCAAATGAATAGCCTCTGCAATGACGTTGTCAGGAATAACATTCTTTGAACTATAGTGAGGAGGAGTATCTTTGATAGAAATCTTCAGAATATCAGAAAACTCTTCCTAGGTAGGTACTAACAGATAATCATTGAATGTGAAGCAACGGAGCTGAGGATCATAAAACTGCAAGAGAGTATGCAAGGTATCATGCTGATCTGGAGTAAGAAGGCTCACATAACTCAAGATATTCCCAAACCTCTTTCTGAATTTATCCAGTTAGTTACTATCCATTAAATCTGGCAATTCTTTGATCTGTCCCACTTTAGGCTTCGGAAACCAGTAATGCACATTATTCTTTCTTAGAGGACCTTCCATCTGAAATAGAGAAAATACCCACCGGAATCGGAAACAATACTGAGACCTGGGAAAGAAAAACATAAAATGTTAATGATGTATGCAATGAGATGCAGCTAGGCATGTGATCAGAGCCAGAATCTGCAGTGTCGGTGCAATAACTGTGAAGAACCAAGTGTTTGTGCAACATCATATCAATAATATCATACCTAAGCACCAGTAAAGAACCAGATCCAGAATACCAAAACAAAGTACCCAAATCACTGATCATATGAGAACCACACAAAAGGGTAGGTAGAAGGTCAAGGTTACCTGCAAACCTGTAAACGTCCCCCCAATCTCACAGGTGTGTTCTAAAAGGTAGGATCCTCAGATTCGGATCCCGGATTGAGAAGCAATAGCACATTCAGCCCGTAGGATACAATGTTATCGCCAAACAAAGATATCGTCATTTGATTCACCACAAAATAAAGGCCATCCTATGCAAGTTCCAGAGTGGGCCCTCAGGTGCGAATGAGTTTGCCACAGAATGTGGGCTGCCACTGTCACCACTAAAGAGGGATGTTTCTACTAAGGTCCTCAATGATCGGTCACCAGATGCACATAACCCTCAAAGTCATACCCTGAATGAGGAAAACCCTCAAAGCAAGATAATCCTAAGAAAGTTGCACTCTGGCTGTGGAACTCACAACTGCTCCCGTGGCTAAATACCATGAGAGCCCTGTGACTGTCCACTCTAAGTCCTAAAGTACACTCGAGCCTGGGTAATGGGCTCATCTCACAGTAACAATCCCATCCCGCCAAAGGAAACTAGACAATCCAGAATATATGATGCATGATATAAATAGAATGCAATAAAGGCGGTAAAGTAAAGCGATAAAGCTGTAAATAAAAGCAGTAAAGCTAAACTAAAGCAAAACAAAGCAAACACCCAATAAGCAGTAAACAACCAAGCGCTAGGAGAGACTCGCATCGGGGAGGGACCAGCAAGAGGTCAACCCGTCCCCAGCAGAGTCGCCAGTTGTCGCTCTCGGGATTTTCATCCAGGTACAAACGCGAAAGTGGCGCGGAAGAAAGAAAGAAGAGTCACCAGCCAGGCATTTTTATCCCAAAGAAAGGGAATGGTAATGCTGCACAAACCCAGGAGAAAGGAAAGAACGAAGTCTCGCGAACCAAAGAGAATGGGTAAGGGAGTCGGTTACGTGAAGGGAAGGTTATCGCACCCCTTCACGTCTGTCGTACTCGACGGGATCCACGCTTAAAGTATTGCTAAAAGGGTGATAAACGAAAAGGAACTGAGAGAGAGCGAGAAACAAATGTAGGGAAAATAAAATAAGTGCTCGAATGGGCCATACCCGACTGCCTACATATCTCATCAGGAACATGAGAATTAGAGCGACGTAGTTCCCCTGACTAAGGGAAAACTGTTTGTGTTTTTAGGGAACGACTAATGTTCTAGCTCAGGTGTTGCAGGCTCGCTGAATCGAGTGCATTACCGTATTACAAGAGAACAAGGAGAAGCACGTTCGTACGTTGAGAGTGAATGAGATGAGAAGAGAATTCCCGAAGGAAAGACGTTTTTGTTTGTATGAAGTTTTTCAGAAGTTTTTTATTTGAAGTGTTTTGCATATGAGAGTGTACCCAAGTCTTTTTCAATGGAATGTGCATCTCATGCATCATTCCAAAATGAAATGATGATGAAGTACACTAAGTATGAGGAAGATCCTCAAACTTAATTCCCAAAGTTAAAGGCTTAAGCACACTAGTCTATTCCCTTTATTAAATGTTTTTGTTGTTTTTTAATGAAGAAGTGTTTTTTATTTTGTTTGTGAAACCTCTTCATGCTAAAGACTTGTACATCATGCTAGAAAACCTACAACACATTCCAAGATGGAATGTATGCAAGCCCCCCCATGGAATAAGGCTTATGGCACATGAAGATGTTTCAACCTTTATTAGGTGTTTTGAAGTTGTTTTGAGATGAGAGAAGAGAGACTCAAAAGAAACAAAGGTAAAGACTAAAGGGGACTAAGACTCAAACCCTAATGTTATCATGCTTGGAGGTTCTAAGGGTTAAGTGTGGTTTAGAAACCTAAGTCTAAAAGAAGAGAGAAGAAGAGAGCAAGAGGTAACATAACTCACTTATAAGATAGAAGATGAATTATGAACCAAGAGGGAGAAGAAAGAAGTTGAACAAAGAAAGCATTGAAATGCTTTGCACAAACACAAAAGAGAAAGCATTAAAAAGATGACGGAAGAAGGTGTGTGTGGAAGCATATCCACACACTCAACTTACCATTAGCCCCTACAAGCAAAGGTTAGTTCAATAATGAAATAAAAAAGCATAAGTGAAAGAAGAAAGACAATTAAGCATCAAACTACTTATGAACTTAAGGTTCAAACAAAGCCTAAGTCTAAAGGTAAAGGATCCTAAGTGTTCAAGGACTTCTAAAGTCAGTATCTATGCCTAAAGGTATTCTATTAGGGTTAGGGTACCTAATGGGATCAAGCTAGGTTAAGAAAGATGTCAAAGATTCACACAAGTTCAAGTTATGAAGCAAAGACGAAGTATGAATGTGTATGACATACAAACATGGATAAATGCATAAAGAAATGTCAAAGCCCAGAATTGAATGACATATTATAATGCATATGGAAGTCAATGAATGATCATACAAAGCATGAGTGACATGATCTAAGAAGATAAGGCAAATAGAAGTAAACAATGTTCAAGTTCAAATAAGAAAGGAAGAAACTTGTAACACAAGTCAAAGTTGAGAAGAACATGAAATAAAATGCAAATGGATGCAAGTCAGAATTAAACATCATATTTAAATGTGCTATAATGCATATGAACAAGCATAAGAATCATGAGCATGGATGTTTAAGTAGGAGAAGTTAGATAAAGAAGAAGTGAGAAGAAGAGAAACAAGTTTCATATAGAAAAGAGATAACTTGCAACATAAGTCAAAGTGGAAAACAAAAAGATAAATGAGCATGGGTTAAAGGCCAGTATCAAATGACATTTAAGGTGCAATTAGAATGTAGGAATTAGTCATACCAAGTACACATGCAAGCCACATTGAAACTAGTTAAGAAAGGAATGCAAATTAGGTCAAACATGCACAAGTATACAAGATGAAGATGAATGATCATTTGAATGTATGAAATGATTATGGGTCAGTAGCATATTCAATATGAAATGCAAATGAGATGCATCAATAGGCATTGATGATTCACAAACAAGTCATGTTAATCATTATAAGAAGATAATCAAGTTTAGGTCAAACAAATTCAAGTAATGATGCATTTAGGAACACAAACACAAACCAAATAAAAACACAATGCAAATGACCTATAATTCTAGGAAAATGACCTATAATATTCTAATGAAGGCCTATAACATGATCACACAAGTCCTAATGCAATGGCACAAGTGCCTCCTAATCACCCAAAGTTTAGAAGTCAAACAAAACCACACAAATGTGACTTATAACAATCAACAAGGAAAACATAGGAAGATACTTGGAAAAAATATGAAATTCAATCACAAAGTACCTAAGTCAGAAGCTAAACACATGTCAAAAGCTCATGCAAAGGTTCAAGAAGAAACTAGTTCAAACAAGTCATCAAAGTCACATTAGGTTAAGAAGAAGGATGCATAAAAAATGGTTCAAATTCTATGCAAAAATGACTTTTAAAAATATGATAAAAAAGTTTTAAGATGTTTTAAGATGTTTTTTAATAATGTCAAAAAGAATGAATGAAAAATGTTTGTGGAGATATGCAAAACAATTTGTTAAAGTTCATGTATCAAAGAAGAAACCACATTAAAAAGAAATAAAAGAAAATTATGAAAATATGAGCAAAAAGTATTAAAATCAGAAATAAAAATAATGGAAAATTATTTAAATGTGTCAAGATGATGTATGAATTTATTTGGAAGTTTTAGAATGTATTTAGTATTTTTAATAAAATAAAATCAAAACAATATAAAAAAAGAAATTAAAAATAGAATGAAAACATGCAGGGGGTGCAGACATAGTAAAAGTCACGTTGGAAAATGTTTGGGCTTACAAAGTAGGGGGTTCAGATAGCAATGTGAGGCCTAGTCCAATTATAGTGCGCGTATGACAATTAAGGTGTACTTAGTCAAAAGTTTGACTCAATCTGAGCCTTAGGATCAATCAGTCAATAACAATCAAGAAAAGCATAACAATCACATGGATCAGAACGCATGCACATGGTAATTAACACGCACGCACACACATGCAACCAAGTTAGAGTAAAAAAAAGGCACGCGCATGTCACATGATCATTAATGTGTTGGCAGCAATATGAGCGTTAGATCAAATTAAATCAACGGCTGTGTTTTAAAATTACCAAAACCCTAGCTGAAACCCTCACCGGCCGAAGAAGGACCTCCGGTCATCTTCTCCGGCCACTCTCCGGCGACTGCAAATCCTCAAGTGTTCCAGAAATTCACAAAAATGATACCAAAACTTTCAGCATGCTTAGTAGGTTATTGATCCACCAATAGAAATCACAAAACATGCACATAAAGAGAGAAACGATAGCATGAAGTTTGCACTAGGTTTTAGATCTAAGCTTCTAACAAGCTCTATCAACTAGCCAGAGTGCAAGAGCTTCTAATAAGCTAAAATCGCAACAAAAACAAGCTTAAAATCAAGAAAACGAAACAAAACAAGTTGAAGAAGTTCACCTGGATTGATGTTTCTTGATGATTCTTGAGAAAACCAAAGGTGTAGGCTTGTTCTTGAGCTTCCAAGGAGCAAAATAAATTCTATGGAGCTTTGAATCTTGATGAAAACAGAATGAAATTCGAATTGCAATGAAGCTACACTTGAGGAGATTGATCCTGATTCTTCCTTGTTCTTGATCAGAGAGTTACAATGATGAACAATGGATGAAGATGATAATGAAATCGTGCAGAGAGAGAGAGAGAATTCAGAGAGAGTTTTCGAAGAGTGAGGTTTGTGAAAGGGGAGAAACTGAGAGTGTCCCTTGCAAATTCTGTTAGATGAACTATTTATATCTTGAGTTAAGGGTGAACCATCCCAGTTGATGGTTAGAACCATGGTTAGTTGAGGTGGCTGAAGCAATGAGAGGGTGAGTGAAGCAAATTTCAAATGAAGGAGGGAAAGGCTCGTGTGTGGTGTTATTAATCATGTGGAGAAAGCTTATTATAATTATGGTGAGGTTTAGTGATCAGTGGTGGTGATGTTATGATGCTGTGCAGCAAGGCTTGTCATGCAAGTTTCTCATTTCCTCTTTGGTGTATGGAGCAACATGTATGTACATGACTTGTAAGATAGTGTGTGTCTAAATGAGGCAAAGGATGGTTGGTGTTTGAAGGCATGCGTGTGAACTGATGTAAACCAAACAACAATAATGCAAAACATCTCATTCTGGGTAACACAAAACAATGGAAATGTGGAAGTTGGTAGATGAAATTCTCTATGTATGATGGATGAAATTATGAGCTCTTGGTGGCTATGGAAAGAGGAAATGTAATAGAACATGTTTGGTGTTGGAATTGAATTGAATGGAGGCTTGGAAAGTGATGGAAAATGACTTAGAAGTCATGTGTGCAAAACTGAACCATGGTCGTGGGCAAGCTGTGAAATGCATGGCAACATGGCCTATGGGAATTCAGTGTGAAACCTTTCCCTTTGAACCCTCATATGACCTTCATAACATGTTCAAATGAGAAAATGCCCAACATCAAAGTTGAAGAGGACATGGAGATGAACCACTTTAATGTTCATCAATTTTTCTTTTGAAGCCTTCTTGATGGATAAAATTGGCTTGACATTTTGCACACCACCTGTTTGATGAAATTATGGCCTGGAGGCCTGAACTTGCCTTGCCATGACTTGAAATTTGCCTTGGTTTTGCTCCACTTTGATTGATCACAACTCCCTCAATTTTGATCCAATGGAAGAGTTCATAGTATGGATTTGAAGCTTGGAATATGATCTTTAATTGGCTCAACTTGGGCCTGAAGTTTGAAGCTTTTATCATGGAGAAAGAATGCCTTGAAGTAGAGTGCAAAATGGCCTAAACTTTCCATTTTTAGAAACCTTATGTTTCTAAAAATGGAAACTTTGTACAATTCTTGATTTTTGATGATTCCTCCATCATTTCTTGGTCAAATCTTGTCCAATGAAAATATGTAACTTGAATTTCATGAATTTGACCTTAAAAAGTCAGGAGTTGACTTTTTCCTTTGCACAGTGAACTTTTCCCCAAATTTCTTGATTCTCAAGCAACTGATCAATTGAACCTCTTTTGAAATGAACCAATGAGCAATCTTCCATCCTTAGATACTTGATATCATTTAGAAAACATTGAGATCAAGTTTGAACCAAAATTTCACTAGGAGACTTCTTGAATTACAAACCCTAATTTGGACAGTTTTTGCTAGGATATGATGAACTGTCCAACTTCTTGGTGAATTCTCCTCTTCCAATGACTTGTGGGATCAAATGGGATGTCATGTGATATAAGAGATCCTTGAGGCATGTTGGGGAGACCCTTGGCTCTTGCTCTCTTGCTTTGGATGACCAATACTCTGAAATCAACTGATCACATGCCCTATGCATGAACCAAAGATGAATGCTTTATTTTTCTATGACTTGAATGTAATGCAATGCAATGAAAGTATATGCTAAACGATATGAAAAAAAGAGAGGGAAAATTTTGGGGTATTACACCAGTACACTGGCTAAAGCATCGTCTTGGAAGTTGACTGTGATATTGAGTGCCATGTTGTGGCTTTTGCCTTCTTCTGGCAATTCCTCATCACTAAACCCCAAGTTGTTGCAGGAAGTGATGTTAGAGATGATACTATCGAATTGTCGTATTAACACATCCTGTTCCATAAAGGCCGGTTCTAAGACTTTCTGTAGTGCCTCTCTGTGGGCTTCGTAACTGAGTAAAAGAGATAACACAGAGATCTTTGAAGGAGTTTGTAACAGCTGATCAACAATGTTGTATTCACTCCTTTGGATGAGCTTCAACATCTCATCATCGTTATTTGAAAGGTCGGGATCACTGGATTGACCGGCTGGTGGATTGGGAACTTCTGTTTGAGGTTCCTTTTCTCTGTTAGGTTCTCCAACTACTCTGTTGAAGATTCGACCGCTCCGTGTTACTCGACTGATGTCTGCAATATTCACCACGGAGGGTAATGGAATTTCCCTTCCATTTTCGATTGTTGTTGCACCATATTTGTAAGGGATCGCCTTATCGGATTTGTACGGTACTGGTCCTGGCAGATAGATAACTACAGGAGCCTTCTGATTTTTCTGACTGTCGTAAGTAACTTCAATCTGTTCCTGGTTAAGAACTTTCGATTCGTCGAGTAGAGGGATGATGGTACAAACATCTTTGGTCCTTTCATGATCAAAGATTACGACAACATCCTTAATCTGATCAGCGAAATAGTCTGGCGTCCAGTTGATAGACCCCGAAACTGAATATTGTTGAATCTCTTTGCGGTCCAACTGACTCTGACGGGCTGCTCGCACAAGGTAACATCCTTGATTATTTTCCGAGCAGACTCTACAGCGCTCGTAGTTATCTGGTAGCACCTGGATACGTCCGCTTTGAATGTAGTGTAACCTCACTAGATATGTCTCCATAGATCGAACATCCTGACTTTGATGCCTAGTAGGGTTCCCATTAACTATGCTGACTTGTTACGTGTCTTCGTCCATATAGATCGGAAGCCACCAGTGGTTTAACAAGTGTTGTAAAGTTCTCTGAACGAGAGCGCAACCTTGGTTACTCTCACAACATACTTTACAGTTCAGATAATCATGTGAAGTGAGAAAACCGAGTTAGACTTGCTTGGCGTGCAACTCCATCAAGCTGGTATTCATCAAACGAATATCGAAGATTTGAATCATGTTGATCTGATAGGGATTTTTATCATGGTAGTCCTGGATCCACCTGTAGCGCGATTTTTGTGGTTTCGAAGCACTATCGCTTGGGTACTACAGTTCGATTCATTTTTTATCCTATTAAAGCTGATGACGGAAGGGAAATAGATGTCTCCAATTAACCCTGCTTGCAAACTGAGTTTAAACAGTCAAAACTGTTGATTTACAGATGCTATCAAAATAGGGGGTTCGCCCTTTGGGGTTATTTTGTTGAAAACTGTGTCTGGGTAGGGTGTTGGGACGGATGCTCTTCGGTTGATATATGGGATTTTGGATTTTTAATTAGTGTGCCCGCTAAGATTTTTCAATCTTATGCCTACGTATTCCCGGGATAGGGAAATTAGAGTGATCATAGTTCCTCCTATTCTATGGGAGGAAAAAGGTGTTTTGGTGTCTTGTTCAAAGCCCAAGACGTGAAGCTGAATGTTTGTTTGTATCTTGTTCGAAGCCCAAGATGTGAAGCTGAAGGGTCTATTTGTATCTAGTTCGAAGCCCAAGATGTGAAGCTAAAAGGTCTTGACTTAGAGGGAATTTGTTATCTCTAAGGAGGAGTTGTTGATGTTTGTGTGTTGTGAGTAAGGCATGATTTGATGATAAAAGGTTGATTGTCTCAACCGGGGTTTCCTTATACAAAGCCTAAGAGGAGGCTATTGACCCAACAAGAGGGTGTTTTTATATGTCTTGTACGAAGCCCAAGACGGAGGCTAAAGAGGTTTACTCAACAAGAGAGTCTTGAACATATGATTGACTCAACAAGAGAGTCTGGAGGTTATTTGACTCAATGAGAGAGTCTTTTATACTCAACAAGAGAGTGATTTTTTATCTCGTACGAAGCCCGAGATGGAGGCTAAAAGTGGTTGACTCAACAAGAGTGTCTTTTATACTCAACAAGAGAGTGTTTTTCTATTTCGGACAAAGCCCGAGATGGAGGCTAAAAGGGAAGTGACCCAACAAGAGGGTTTTTTATACTCAACAAGAGAGTGGTTTGGTGTCTCGTATGAAGCCTGAGACCAAGGCCAAAAGTTGTTTGACTCAACAAGAGAGTCTTTTATACTCAACAAGAGAGTGTTTTGGTATCTCGTACGAAGCCCGAGATGGAGGCTAAGGGGTGATTCAATAAGAGAATCTTTTATACTCAACAAGAGAGTGTTTTGTGTCTTGTACGATGCCCAAGATGGAGGCTGAAGGATGGATGACTCAACAAGAGAGTCTTTTATACTCAACAAGAGAGTGTTTTTGTATCTCGTACGAAGCTCGAGATGGAGGCTAAATGTGACTATTTCAGTTGAGTGACAGGTCCAATATGTTGGTTTAAATGAGAAAATCAGTTCTTATATGAGCAATGTCGTACTCCTTGATTGGATCTGAGGATCGGGATTATTTCCTGTTCTCTAAGGAAACGGGGAATCCACTGGGTTTTTGAGACTGTCCAAGTCTATGGGTGTTCTTTCCATTCTTGAAAGGGGCTTAAGAATGTCTTTGAGACTCAAGGGTCTTAGACTGTCCAAGTCTAGAGTTTTATCTTTTGTACTATCCTTAAGAGAAATTAAGAGGCAGTACATTTGCGGTAAAAAGATCTAGACTCTTTGAAAGACGATTCTATTAAGATGACTAACTTATGTTCCTATACCTCTAGGAGGTCGTCGGGACAATTTGTACGAAGCCCAAGAGGAGGCTATCTTCCCGGAGGAAGAATCATTATATGAAGCCTAAGAGGAGGCTATGGAAACTTCTAAGAAGCCGACGGGTCCTTGTACAACGCCCAAGAGGAGGTGGGGGATGCTTTTAGGAAGCCTGTGGGTCCTTGCACTAAGCCCAAGAGGAGGCTGATGAACAGTTCCAAAAGGGGTTTCACTTGGAACATTGGCCTTCTGTATATGAACTGCTCAAGGGGAAATTTCTTAGATCTAGTTATCTAAAATTGTTGTAAAAGAAAATGGTTTAGGTTATGTTGAAATATCCGGAAGAACGTCGGATGTAAGGAGACGAGGCTTTGCCTAGTTCTAGACGTAGTTGCCGGGGAAACTCTAAATATATATACTATTATTACACAGTTGATATGAGTTTATGAAAGAAGACTTACAGTGAAACAGCCCCACAACACAGTTATATACATATGAAAGCGGGTAAACACTTACTCGGTTGTAGAGCTTCCATGCTGTTTGGTTAGTTGTTCAACAAAGAAAAGTTGAAGACAGTATATTACAAAATCAAAGGAGAAAGTGCTTTTGAAAGGAAAATTGGGGCTTACAGCTCAAGGAGAGGCCCAGGGTTTTATCAGTGATCGCACTGTCGTTTTGTATAGAGACTTATAGAAGTGATTGAGGTCCAGGAAAGGTTTTTTGTACAAAGAGGATGGGTCTTACACTCTCTCAAGAGGCCAAAAAATGATTGAAAGTGAACAAAAGATGGGTCTTATAGCTCAAGGAGAAGCCCAATGGTCAATTTTAAAAAGGGCGACGATTGCGCCGAGGTTTTGAAAACACAGTGGGTTTTATACAATGACTGAGGTCCAAAAGTTTTTGGTTTCAAATGGGGATTGGGTCTTACACTCTAATAGAGGCCCAAAGGTGATTTTGAATGGGTCTTATAGCTCGAGGAGAGGCCCAGATGGTTTGTTTTAAACGGGCGATAATCACGCCGAACTTTTGAAATACAACGGGACTTATACAATAAGTGAGGCCCAAAAATAAGCTTTTATTTACAAAGGATTGGGTCTTACACTTTATTAGAGACCCATGAGTGTTTAGAATAGTTTGTTAGGGTGAAAATCAGTAAAACCCTAATTCCATCATTTTTAAAGTAATTATTCAAAGAAAATTAATTAAAATGATACAAATTCCAAATAAGTTTGAGTAAACAACTTGTGATTTTGGTTTTAGGTTTGAAAAAATGAGGTTTTAATCACAAGATGAATTAAAACCTATTTGGTGTTGATTTTACAACAAGAATATTTATTTTTAAAAGGTTTAAAAACAATAAAAATGAATTTATTCACAAAAATACTAATTATATTAAATAAATAATATAAATCTATTTTTTTTGTGGAATAAAATATTTCAACATTTTTGTGATTTTTTGCAAAAAGAACCAATAAAAAATAATTAAAATTGAAGGAGTTATTAATTTTTCAAATCATTTAAAATAAATATGAAAAATAACAAAAATAAGAAAAAGTGGTAAAAAAGAGATCTGGGGCGAGGGGGATTCGAACCCCAGGCCTCTCGCTTGCCAATACACACAAAACCAGCTGATCAACCACTGGGGCGCAATGCCAATTCAAATATAGTATGGCAAATGAAAAATATATAGAGAACTTGGTTGGAAAACCTGAAGAATGGCGCCATGGTCATCTTCTTCCTCGAGCTCGTGCATGAAGCACCCTATCTCACTCATCTCTCAACCATTTGACATGATTCAAACACCAAACTCGTGTGTTTTTCAACAAGGAACAAGATGGCAATAATTGATTTTATTTATTTTCAGTGTATAGCAAATTATATCATCATGAACGTATGAATCCTAATTTTTCAAAAGCAGTCGTGCAGACATGGTTATGAGGGCTATGATCAAATTTCTTTAGGGGAAACACTCAGCATATGATGGCAAGCAAATGGCAAAAATATCATGCGAGGAAATATGCATGGATCATGAAGATGGAGTTTTGAGGCTTACCTTGATGCAAGCTGAAATGGAACTCTGTACAGATGGTGTTCCAGATGCAATTTGATGATCCCTACAGCTTCAATGGATGTTGTTTAGTGTGTTGCAAGCTTTGGAACACTCTGAAAACTTCTGGATCAAGTTGGAGAACTCCAACTGCATAATTGAGGCATAATGGCTTGGTTGAAGAGTGATTTTGAGATAGGGGTGTTACAGTTGGTGTTTAAGTGTTTGGACACCTCAAATACATCATATGTGATGTGTCTGAGCAATTGGAATGGATTTCTTAGGGCTGCAACTCAAAACCCGATGGTGGTTGCTCAAAAACAAAGAAAATTGGCACTTAAGAGAGAATGAGAGAAAGCAATGCTATAAAGTGCTTTGTTGTGCCTTGAATGATCCATTGGAACCTCTATTTATAGGTGATAAACTCTTATCTTGGAGGAATAGTGAATTGCTGCTGGATCAGATCACCTTCAAAGGGATTGGTTGGACATAAATGCCTCTTGCATTAGGTGTAACAGCTGCTCCAAATAGATCATCTATGCCTTAACTGAAATCACATTACTCAGTCACTTTAATTGTTGTTTAATCAGAGAACTTGATGGAGGAGAGTAAGAATCTTGACAATGCACTATTCCACATTAATGCCCTTTGAATTCAAGGTAAAATGTGACAAAATGTGTGAACTTCAAGTTGGAAGATTCCTTGGCTTTGTGACTTAGCTTTGTAGGTTGGATCAGATGCATTGTGATTGGTTTGAGTACATGTGGCATAATGATCCTTGGTTTTGATTCAAAAATTGTGTGTGGCAAGCAAACATGCAAACTGATTTTTTCCAAAACAGCTTGCAGCAGCATGACTTTGGGCATGGATTCCTCTTGGCTTATGTTGAATCAATTCATGCTGAGAGGCTTTTTGGATTCTTAGTAACATATGCAATAACATTGATGTTTACCTTTGGACTTGATTCACCTTGCAACTATGTGAAAATATCTCACAAGTTTTGGTGTTTCAACAAAATCTGCCTTGGCCAGAATTTTTCTAAGTGTTGGAAAATGATGTATTTTCATGTTTTAGTCATTTTGTCCCAATCATAACTCAGAATCCACAATGAATTGGAGTGAGATGTAGTTGAAGATTTTGTAGAGGGTAATGAGAGCTACAAATCCATCTTTGGATGGGGAAGAATGGCCTGGTGGTTTAGGAGTTATGATCCTCCAAACTTGGTACCCTATCCACTTTGTTCCATAACTTAGAAAAATTTCTAAGTTTTTATGGTTACCCCTTTTACAAGTTATCCCACTTTTCTTGATTTTTCTTGATAAATGAGGATTCCAATCACACATTAACATCATTTTAGGGTTAAAAAACCATTTTTGTGAAAAATCTCAAAAAGTCAAAGTTGATTTTTGTGCACAGTTGACTTTTTATCAGATGAATTCCAAACTGTGCAATCCTCTATGAAATCAAGTCCTTGACCTAAATCAAACTTGATGGATTGATTTCATAGGTGTTATAGGGTGTATTGAATCATGTATTAGGGTTTGGGAGCATGTCCTGGTCAAAAGTCAAAGGCACAGTTGACTTTTTCCGTGAAACCCTAATTGTGGTTCTGATGAACTTGAAACATGGGAATCAAGCTTCTTGGATCAATCCATTGTTGCAAATGGATCAATGTGGTGTATTAGATACCCTCAAATCATGTCTTGAGGTCTTGGCTCATGATGTGTCCCAAAGGTCAACTTAGGGGTGAATTAGGTCAAGAAACCCTAATTCCTGATTTTTTTTATGAGTGCATCCCCTGAGGTTAAATTGACTTGATGATTGGGTCCTTGATGTTCCATGGAGTATATTAGATTAAGCTTTCAAGCATTGACTCATTCCTAGAGGAAAACTTCCATCTGGAGGCCCTGGTTGACCAAAACCCTAATTTGGTGACACTGGCGATATTGAGGCTTGATCCATTCAAAATGTTGTAACCTTGTGCTTGATTCTTGCTGTGGGAGTCCTCTTGATCCTTTGTGGATGTTTGAGAGGTTAGAAAAGTTTAAGATCATGTCATTTCTTGATTGATCCTTTGTCTAAAGCTCAGAGAGGGCTTGAAACCCTAATTCTGATTGTAGTGAATGTTCACCCATCTTTGGGGTGACTGAGGAGGTATGATGATACACCCATATCGTGATGATGATTTGTACAATGATGGGAAATCTTTAGTGGTCAAAATTTGGGGTATGACAGATGCCCCTATTAATCTTCTTGGATCCGAAGGTGTGAATGACGAAGGTATTCGGGCATTCGGGGTGCAAGAGGATTAAATATCGGAATACCCAAAATTTTGATGGTGACTAAGAATGGTAGTTCACGCATCCTTCTTCTTTTGCTAAGCAATGATGCTCAGAAAAGGTAAAAACTTCCCCTCGATCCTAGTTTCCTACCAAGGAACTGGTCTTAGTTTCTGAAATAAACTTCCCCTCGATCCTGGTTTCCTACCAAGGAACTGGTCTTAGTTTCTGAAATAAACTTCCCCCCGATCCTGGTTTCCTACCAAGGAACTGGTCTTAGTTTCTTTTGTCAATAAACTTTATTGACAAGGGACGCTATTTATAGTGGTTCTCCTCAAACTTCTCGCCGAATTTTCCTGGGGAGATGCCATTTGATAGGAAAAACTTTGATGTCAGACTTGATGGGGAACCCATTCGTCTGAGTTGTAGAGGTGTACAAACATCTCTGTTGGAGACGTTGTTTGTCGACTCTACTGGGGGGAAAACGAGTCTCTTGAGAGGCTGTTTCCGCTTGGGGTGTTACATCATACATTTCTCGAGATTTTCTAGGAGAAATGCCATATGATGTGATCCAATTTTGAGGTGCCGATGACCTTTTCGTCAGCGAAATATCTTTTTGTTAGAGAAAAACGGTTGCATTGCCGACTCTCTGATTAAGAGGCTTTCTCTGGGGATTTTCCTTAATTTGGGAAAGCAAAGACATCACCTTCAATGGCGAAGAGTGACGTTGGCTAAGGGTTCTCTGGTTCTTCAGAGGTTCAAGTTATCAAAGTGGTCAGGGGCTGATTCTAATCCAGAAATAAACTGGAGGAGAGATCGTTTAGACGTAACATTTCCTGACGAGGAAATAACTGACAACTCGATTGAGAGGACTTTTATCACTAAGGGATAAGACCGACTAGAGTGATAGTGATGCAATATGAATGTGAATGTAAATCAATAATGCATGGTGTAAGTATGTTTATGCCGACAAAACTGACGCGGCACACAGACTAGTAGATGAACACGACTGGATACTCGGACACAATGGGAGATGAAATGTATCACTAGTTCACGATAGCAATTCTGCCTTGCTTAGGAGAGATAGTCCACGTGGGGAACAATCGCTGGTCGGGCTTAGGAAGTAAGAACTCTGCCGGGGTGTGTCAGATGGAGCAAGGTCTCTAACATAGTTGATCCTTCGTTCAGGTGTACTGGTTTAGAAGGTGTACTTTGATTCTGCACTTTGAGGTTTGATTACTTCTGGAGAAGCGATCGATGTTCTTTCAATGTTCAACGGTCAAAAGAAATTGCCTTCCTTGTTTTAAAAGCAGAAAAAGTTTTACAAGTAGATTCATTTTGTTTCGTTTCAAGAATCATTAATCATATTAAAATGTCGTTCTGTAAAGCTAAAACAAATAAGAATTATAAACAAAAGCACAAGGGCTCAAATTTTATTGATAGGATGGAAATTAGCCAAGTGCGTGATTCCATAAAGTATATACAAAGTTAGAAAATGGTAATTTACAGGGAAAAGGGCTACATTAAAACGTAACGACCGCTATCCTTATACCAACTTTGAATTCTGGACATCCTGAGCTTCTGTCGAAGATGACCTTGACTGGAGTTTTTCTTCCGATGGATGGCATTACCGCTACTGAGGGACTTGCCTCTGTTGGACATAGTTACTTGCCATTATCCCTAATTTTTTCCTGGATTTTACTTTGAGGTTTCCAATCCACCGGGATGATTTTTTTTTATTTTGTCTCTAACTTTTGCTTGGACTGCCCTTTCGGGTTTTCAATCCACCGAGATGTTTTTTTTTAGTTTAGGCGAAGTATTTCTTGACTACATCAACATTTATGGGGTAGGAAAATCCCTCTCCGTCCATGGTTGCAAGTCTCAAGGCGCCGCCTGGGAAAGCTTTCTTGACCACATAGGGGCCGTCCTAATTCGGAGTCCATTTGCCCCGAGAATCAGTGAGGAATGATGGTATCTTCTTGAACACAAGGTCTCCTTTTCTGAAGACACGGGGTCGGACCTTTTTGTCGAGCGCCTTCTCCATTCCTTGCTGATACAACTAACCATGGCATAGTGCCGTTATTCACTTTTCTTTGATCAGATTGAGTTCGTCGTGTCGACTTTGACACCATTCAGCTTCTGTTAACTTAGCTTCCATCAATACCCGGATTGATGGGATCTCTACTTCTATGGGAAGTACTGCTTCCATGCCATATACTAGAGAGAAAGGGGTTGCTCCTGTTGAAGTGCGGACAGATGTACGATAACCGTGAAGAGCAAAGGGTAGCATCTTGTGCCAGTCTTTGTAGGTTACAACCATCTTTTGAACGATCTTCTTGATGTTTTTGTAAGCCGCTTCTACCGCTCCGTTCATCTTGGGTCGGTAAGGAGATGAGTTATGGTGTTCGATCTTCAACTCAGTGCGCAACTCCTTCATCATCTTATTGTTCAAGTTAGATCCATTCTCTGTAATGATCTGGCTCGGAACACCATAACGGCAGATGAGACTGTTTTTGATAAATCGGACCACCACTTGTCGGGTTACATTGGCGTATGACACTTCTTCTACGCATTTGGTGAAGTAATGAATGGCTACAAGAATGAACCGATGTCCATTTGAAGCCTTGGGTTCAATCATGCCAATCATGTCGATTCCCCATATGGAAAAAGGCCACGGGGAAGAAAGAACTTTGAGATGCGTTGGCGGTACATGGATTTTGTCTGAGTATATCTGACACTTGTGACACTTCCTCATGTACTTGTAGCAGTCGGATTCCATGGTCAACTAGTAGTACCCTGCTCTTAGAATTTTTCTCGCCATTGTGTGTCCGTTGGCATGAGTGCCAATGGATCCTTCGTGAATTTCTTTTATCAGCATGTCTACTTCTGGTCTGTCTACACATCGGAGCAAGACCATGTCAAAGTTCCTCTTATATAGGGTATCACCGCTCAGGAAGAAACTGCCAGCCAGCCTTTTGAGGGTCTTTCTGTCTTTCCTGGATGCCCCAGGTGGGTACTCTTGTTTCTGAAGGAAGCTATTGATATCCTGATACCAAGGTTTGTCGTCTATGACTGCTTCGATCGTGAAGATGTAAGCGGGCCTTTCAAGGCGCATTATGTCGATCTTAGGTAGGTCATTCCATTGACCTACGCTAATCATGGAAGAGAGAGTGGCTAATGCATCAGCCATGTGATTCTCATCACGAGGGATATGATGAAACTCGATTCTGTTGAAGAAGGGTAGCAACCTTCTTGCATAATCTTTGTAAGGAATCAATCCGGATTGGTATGTGTTCCAATCTCTTTTGATCTGATTGATAACCAGGGCTGAATTGCCATATACGTCCAAGTTCTTGATCCTTAAGTCGATCGCTTCTTCGAGACCCATGATACAAGCTTCGTATTCGGCCTCGTTGTTTGTACACTTGAATGTAAGTCTGGTGGTGAAAGGAATGTGGGTACCCTGAGGTGTTATGATGATTGCCCCAATTCCGCTTCCGTAATGATTGACAGCTCCGTCAAAGATAAGTCCCCATTAGGAACCTGGTTCTGGCCCTTCACTGGGTAGTGGTTCATCGCAATCTTTCATTTTTAGATACATGACATCTTCGTCTAAGAAGTCAAATTTGACTGATTCCTGATCTCTAATCGGTTGATGAGCCAAATGATCTGCTAAAATAATTCCTTTAACAGCTTTCTGAGTGTGGTATTCTATGTCATATTCTGATAACAACATCTGCCAACGGGCAATTCTTCCCGTGAGAGCAGGCTTTTCAAAGACATACTTGAATGGATCCATTTCAGAGATTAACCAAGTAGTGTGACGAATCATATACTGGTGAAGACGTTTGGCTGCCCAAGCCAAAGCGCAGCAAGTTTTCTCGAGCATAGTGTACCGTGTTTCACACTCAGTGAATTTCTTGCTCAAATAGTAAATGGCAGACTCTTTCCTTTTGGTTTTGTCTTGTTGGCCAAGTACACAACCCATTGAGTCCTCTAGGACTGTGAGGTAGATGATCAGTGATCTTCCTTCCACTGGAGGTGATAGAATCGGTGGGTTCAACAGATATTCCTTGATACTGTCGAAGGCAGTTTGACAGTCTTCTGTCCAAACGCAGTCCTGGTTCTTTTTCAGTAATTTGAAAATCGGAGCGCGTTTCGCGGTCTTGAGGAATATGAATCTGGAGATGTAGTTCAAACGTCCCAGGAATCCTCTGACTTGTATTTCAGTTTTCGGAGAAGGCATTTCTTGAATGGCCTTGACTTTGTCAGGATCAACCTTAATTCCTTTCTGGCTGACGATGAACCCTAGAAGTTTCTCTGAACAGACACCAAAGGTGTACTTATTGGGATTCATACGGAGTTTGTACTTTCTCAGCCGCTCGAATAGCTTTGACAGGTGGGTCACATGCTCTTCTTCTGTCTTAGATTTTGCAATCATATCATGGACATATACCTCGATTTCTTTGTGTATCATGTCATGAAAGAGAGTAGTCATGGCCCTTTGATAGAGTGCCCCAGTGTTTTTCAATGGACCTTTCTTCCTGTCTGAGTAACCGGGAGATCTCTTCTGGAATTTCGTCGTCAACTTCTTCTTCAGCCCCAAATACAGGGAATTCAAAGTTGGGAGAAGGCATTGGATCGTATGTTTCAACGGGGTTTAAAACAAGCAATCTGCATGACGGTATGATTTGTGTTTAGAAGAGATAGAGAGAATGTAAGAGTGTGTGCAGTGTATTTTTTGTTTACTGCTTGTTTTTATTATTGATTTGTTTTTTAGGATTACCATTTTCTAAGAAAGCGAAAGGAGAAAACAGCAATTAAAGCGGAAATTACAGAACGACGTTATTTTATTCATGAACAAGTCGATTCTTGAAACTATAGCCCCATAAAACAAAACTCTATCGCTTTGGGCAAAGCGAAGAGGGATATTTACAGAAAGGTTAAAACAAAGATGGCCATTACTTTGACTTATGAACAATCTTCGGGACATTGACAGCAACCCATTGGCGGAGAACTCCTCGGTGAATCACAAAGTATGGTACCTTCCTTAATTTGTCTTCAGAAATAACACTGATTTCTGGCGGAGCATGATCATTTGAATCTGTCTCCCAGGCAGAGTTGTCGTAGGAGGATTCCTCAGTTGTATTTTGCATAGCCTTTGTACTGTCTGCTGTATCTCCCCATCGAGTTGGCTGGATGTCTTCGAGCCTGATACGAGAGCTTTCAGGAGTGGTGTACTTGACCAAGTAGTCGTATTTTCCACTCAGTTGTCCCAGGGTATCCCACACTTCTTTGGAACTGGAGGAGTCATCCCTCTCGATGACGTTGACCTCGAGAAAAGTATAGTTAATGAATTCTAGTCCTGCAAATGTTGCGAATTCATCGTCGTGCTGGGTATTTTCAGGATAACCTGGGTGTTGATCCCATGACATGGTGGGGACGCAGGTATTGTTTCCAATGATGCCCAGCTGATTTTCATTGTTCGGCTGGCTCTCTTGCCCCAAGTCTCCTGGGTAAGGCTGCCACATTAGCATGCCATCCATCGGGCCATAGTAGTCATGGTCAAAGTTGTCTTTCATCAGAGTGTCTTCCTTTAATGAGTTTGGCGAAGCACGACATCCTTCTGGATCACAATCTCAGTATATCATTTCGGCATCTGACCGGGGTATACATCTCGGACTCTGTGCAGGATAGCAAAATGGCATAGGCACTTCTTCCTGAGACATGTAACCGTCCTCGTTGAGATAGGACTTCCATTCTTCCTCCGTATCGGAGAAATCACCTTTATCGATGGTATGTACTTCTTGAGTCACTGGTCGAAGGAAGCCTCCACTGTGGAAGAAGTTCTGAACGGGATGAAAACTTTTATCGTTAGCAGTTGTCTGGGTACAGGTCGCAGAAAAACCAAGACCCTTCTTTGTTTTATTGTCAGTAGGAATGACAAGCTGCCCCCATCCTGTTGTATGGGCACTCTCGACCGCTTTGATAGCATCTTTGTACGAGGAAATCGAAGTTTCCCCTTCGGATTGATTGTCATTATATGCGAAAGCGCTTGGAACTGAGTTCCGATTACCCCCTCCGGCTCTACATAAGTGGATGACGATAAGTTGCTTACGAGCAAGGCCTATTCTCTATAGACTGTGACAAGTTGGTCGTTCTGGACGAACTTTAGCTTTTGGTGGAGGGTTGAAGTGGCCGCCCCAGCTTGATGTATCCAAGGTCTTCCTAATAAACAACTGTAAGTTGCCCAGATGTCCATGACCTGGAAAGTGACTTGGAAAGTGTGAGGACCGATAGTTATGGGAAGGTTGACTTCGCAGATAACCTTTTTTCTGGATCCGTCAAATGCTTTGACGACGACCTCGCTGGTTCTCATCGGAGGGCCTTTGAATGATAATTGCATCAAAGTGGACTTTGGCATAACATTCAGGGTTGACCCTGTGTCTACCAATACGCTGGCTAAAGTATCGTCCTGGCAATTGACTGTAATGTTGAGCGCCATGTTATGACGGCGACCTTCTTCAGGTAATTCCTCATCACTAAATCCCAAGTTATTGCAGGAAGTGATGTTAGAGACAATGCTATCGAACTGCCTGATTGTTACATCCTGTTCCACAAAGGATTGCTCCAACACTTTCTATAGAGCCTCCCTGTGTACTTCTGAACTAAGTAACAGTGATAATACCGAAGTCTTTGAAGGAGTCTGTAACAGTTGGTCAACAATGTTGTATTGACTCCTTTGGATGAGCTTCAGCATCTCATCATCATTTTTTGAAAGGTCGGGATTACTGGATTGACCGAACGGTGGATTGGGAACTTCTGTCTGAGGCTCCTTCTCTTTACTGGGTTCTCCAACTCCTCTGTTGAAGATTCGGCCGCTCCGTGTTACTCGACTGATGTCTGCGATGTTCACGACAGAGGGTAATGGAATTTCCTTTCCATTCTCAATTGTTGTTGCACCGTACTTGTAAGGGATAACCTTAGTTGATTCATACGGTAGTGGTCCCGGTAGATAGATGACTATGGGAGCCTTCTGATTTTTCTGACCATCGTAAGTAATTTTGATCCTTTCCTGGTTGGGAACTCTTGATTCGTCAAGTAGAGGGATGATGGCACAAACATCCCTAGTCCTCTGATGATCAGAGATGACAACGCCCTCGATTTGATCAGCGAGGTAGTTGACTGATCCAGAACTTGAGCATGGTTGAATCTCTTTGCGGTCCAACTGATTTTGAAGGGCTGCTCGCACGAAGTAGCATCCTTGATTATCCACCAAGCAAACACCACACCACTCATAGTTGTGTAGTGGAACCTGGCCTCGTCCGCTTTGAATACAGTGTAACCTTACGAGGTATGTTTCCATCGACCGAACATCCTGACTTTGATATCTAGTAGGATTCCCGTTAGTGATACTAATTTACTGGGTGTATACATCCATATAGATTAGAAGCCACCAGTGGTTCAACAAGTGCTGAAGTGTTTCCTGGACAAGGGCATAACCTTGATCATTTTCGCAACCCGCTTTGCAGCTCTGATAATCATGTGATACCAGGAACCCGAGTCGTACCTGCTTAGCATGTAACTCCACCAGGCTGGTATTCATCAAGCGAACATCGAAGATTTGAATCATGTTGATTTGATAATGATTCCTATCATGGTAGTCTTGGATCCATCCAATATCCATCAGACGCTGGAAGGCCTCTTGTACAAAAGAGCATCCCTGTTTGTTTACCGAGCAAGTCAGACAGGAATTGTACTCATGTCGCGGCAGATTATGATACTGGCTTTGCCTTGAGTGCATCGCCACTAAGTTGGCATTCATTGCATGGATGTCGTGGTTCTGAATGATGTTGGAATTCGTATAAACCATGTTAACTCCACGAACTCGGTGCTCTTGGATCCATCCGGGATCCATCTGTTCCTGTAGAGCTGATTGCACCAGGAACATCCTTGATTGCTTTTAGAGCAGATATCACACTAGTGATAATTATGAGGTGGCACATGGCCATATCCACTTTGTCTACAATGCATCTTAACCAAGTTAGCCCTTAATAAGAGTACATCGTGAATTTGATAGACGCTGTCAGACTCTCCTTCTATCAGATTGACTGCAGCTTTCTCGTGTTGAGGCAGCGGGTTCGTGAGAACATTCGGATTCGTATCCTTGAAAGATAAGACCCCAATCCTAACAAGCTTTTGCACATCGGATTTGAAACTGAGACAGTTCTCTATGTTATGCCCTGGTCCTCCTTGATGGTAAGGGCAAGTCTGATCCACCTTAAACCAAAAAGGCGGATTTTCCGATACTGCAAGAGGAGACTTGGTCTGGATGTGTCCCTTGGCCAGTAGTAACAGAAATAGTTCTACGTACAATACGGGTATAGGATCAAGTCCTGGTTGCCACGTTGTACGGTTGTTGTTGTATTGAGGACGAACCTGCTAAAAAGGTTGTTGTGTCCTTTGCTGAAATTGCTGTTGATTAGGTTGGCTTTGAGCAACCTGAGGTTGATATGTAGAAACAGGCGCAGGGTTGATAGCAGGAGTTACAGCTGCTACTGGTTGGTACCGTCGCCTTTGCTTTCCGAGATAGATATTCCCAATATCTTGCTCTTTTTTCTTAGGGAGAGCACTACCATATTTCTTAGTACCACTTGTTGATCCAGTGTCTTTCACTAGACGTCCTTCTCGAACGGCTTCCTCGAGACGCACTCCCATACCGACCATTTCGGTGAAGTCGCTGGGCGCACTGCCAACCATTCTGTCATAGTAAAATGAGCTCTAGGTTTTTAAGAAAATATTTTTCATTTCTTTTTCCTCAAGAGGTGGACAAATTTGAGCAGCAATTTCACGCCATCTCTGAGCGTATTCCTTAAAGGTTTCCTTGTCTTTTGTGACATCGATCTGAGCTGATCTCTGTCCGGTGCCATGTCCAAATTGTATTTATATTATTGGACGAAGGCAGTGCCAAGATCTCTGAAAGTGCTAATCATTGGCGGTTTAAACCCATGTACCATTTTAATGCGGCACCGGTTAAACTATCCTGAAAGTAGTGAATTAGTAGATCCTGATTCTCTGTCTGAGCTGACATTCGCCGAGTGTACATCACTAAATGGCTTTGAGGGCAAGAGTTACCCTTGTACTTTTCAAAGTCGGGCACCTGGAACTTGTGTGGGACTTTCACATTGGGGACCAAGCAGAGATCTGCGGCGTCCTTCCCAAATAAATCCTGACCGCGAATAGCTTGCAGTTCCTTCTGCATTTCCAAGAACTGCTCCTGGAATTCATCCATTCTTTCAAACATAGTTTCCTTTCTACCAGAAGGTATCTATGGAATTTTTCCTTCCGGGACAGTGTGCACCACAGGGGGTGGTACCGTTACTACGGTAGTGAATCTTGGTGTTTCCCGAAGTTTGTAACCTTCAGGAGTTGTTGGTATGCCCCTGGCATCTTCGCTTTCCCGAAGTTTGTAACCTTCAGGCCCAGCGACTCCTGCTGAAGTTTTCGGATCTCCAGTGATCGGCGGAATATATCCTTCGGGGTTATAGTTGGGTGGCATGCCCCAAGGACGATATTTCGGCATTCTGTACCTAGGATCAAACTTCTCCACTATGGGCATTAAGGTGATCTCTGAGATCACAGTTCTTTGTAGCTGAGCTTCTGCCATGGCTTGCATGTCGTTACGAAGCTGTCTCATATCCTCTCTCAGAGCGTCAATCTCTTCTTTCAACTCTTTGTTCTCTTCCTCGAGATAATCCATCTTTTTCTGACGATTGGCCCGAGTATTGTACGAATGAGACAGTTTGACTCTAGAATCGAGACACAAACGTGAGATTCATAGGGAAGAAGAATACGTTACGTGAAAATGATGAATGCAATGATTATATTAATTGTTTTTTGGTTTAATCAAAATAAACTTCGATAATTTGATTGCAAATATCAAACAGTGGGGACATCCCATTTTATTAAATTCAAAGATTGCAGAAGCGGAAATACAGTAAATTATAAGGTGCGGAAGCAGAAACCTAAGCTAATGGGTCCCGAGTCCTCTCTGAGGAGAACTCGGGTGTTGTTTCTAGTACTTTCCTCTTCTTGGACCGGGGCTCTTGGGTCGTTGCCGGGTTGTCATTCCTTTGCCAAGTGAAAGGAGTGAGCAAATTCCTTTGGCCAACCTGATTTTCTACAGCATGTTGCTCAAAAATCTCAATTAGAGCATCCTTATCTTTCAGCAGTTGCTGTATTTTGGTACATTCCACATTGAGAATGCGGTACTTGTTCTTCCAAGACCTCCTCTCCTATTGAACTTTGTTGAGAGTAACCTGAAGTTTTTCCGTTTCTGTCATGAAATACATGACAGATTCCCTTGGAGGAAGAACTCCGTGACGAGGATAAGGCATTTTTAGCTTGAGAGCTCTAGTTTGTACCCAGTGGAGATAAGGCTCCACCGAGACACAGACCGGTTTTCCTAGAGACTCCCGTTCTTTCTTATGAACATGTTTCCAGACATGCACTATTTCCATCTTTAGTGCCCTGTCATTTTCTCCATCCTTGAAGAAAAGACCTTCCAAATGAGCATTAGGCGGGACATGCCTCATCGGGTATTTGAATTGACGACGAACTAAAACTGGATGGTAACTGATTCCTCCTTTAGTTCCTATGAAGGGTACGTTGGGGAAGTTTCCACAACGGTCAATGATCCTGATCCCGTCATAAATCCTATTGCACCAATCTATGTTAGAGTTGGTAAGAGACATGATTTTCTGTGACCAACGTAAGGCACTCTTATGATCCCAAAAAGTGGCAGACTTAGGCAAGGGTACACAGCACGTGATCTCCCCTCCGCTGTACAAATTCCCTAAGTGTACAGAATGATACGCATCTGCGAGCAGGGTTGGTACGACATTTCCAATGAGAAAAACCTTAATGGTGTTGATATCGACGAAGTTATCAATGTTGGGAAACATAAATAACCCGTAGGTGAGTAAAACAAAGATGCTTTCAAAAGCAGTTACGTTCCCTATACTAGCAGAGTACAGAGCCTTCTTTACCATAAACTTGGCTGGTAAACCTGGAACCCTCCTTTGGTGGTCATGTGAGTCTTGACTTCTGACTCATCCAAATAGATTGCTCTTGCAATGGTTTGATCCTTTGGAATTTCTTCCAGTCCAGAAAAGGGAGTGAAATTCTGGTATCAGACGTGTGATGTTAAGGTGTGATGTCACAACAACACACTCTGCATAATGGACATCAATAACAGTAAAATAACACCAAGAATTGTTGACCCAGTTCGGTTACAACCAACCTACTCTGGGGGCTACCAAGCCAGGGATGGAATTCACTACTTGTAGATATAATTTACAGACTCAACAACTCGTTGACAATCTCCTAAACTTACACTCTACTAATGACTTCCTACCTAAGAAACCACTTAGGTATGAGAACACCACTCAATCCCTTACAAACACTCAAAGAGACCACTTTGAGTAAGCTTGATCTTACTTCACAGCTTCGATCAAGCAACCACTCTCTATTACTTCACAGCTTCTAGAGAGGACAGAATAAGACACAACAATTCACCCTAGAATTCCGGTTACATAACTCGTACAAAATACTCAAGACACTCAGCCTCTGCTCTTGATTTTCGCTCTGTATTTCTGTCCCTTTTTCCTTTGGTCTTGTGCGCTTTATATAGCTCCTTGAATTGGTCTTGGACTTGCTACAATA
Organism: Lathyrus tuberosus; assembly: GCA_022829125.1. Lineage (NCBI taxonomy): Eukaryota > Viridiplantae > Streptophyta > Magnoliopsida > Fabales > Fabaceae > Lathyrus > Lathyrus tuberosus. Next base: position 10,285,897 of record JALAZF010000103.1, read on the forward strand.
TCTCCCAGATTTGTTATTTAAAACTGAATATTTAAAATAGATTTTCTCCTAAAATCTTTTTAAATCTTCAACCTTTTAAATCTCCTACAAATCTGCAACAGATCTCCTATGCAGCAGCAAATATCTATCCCAAGATATTCGCATCCAATGAGATAGCTTGCTCTCCACAATTCCAGCTAATACGCAACCCTAACAACATCACAGCCTGCTGTTGTTAATTCTGCAGATCTGATGTTACAACATCACCTATGTGACATCAGACATCCAACTTCAGCTATTAATTACTTAACACAGCCCAGTGTTAAGACTTCAATGTTGCAACATCAGCACCTTGACATCAACATTGAACATACTTTGTTTTACCAAAATTTCAGCCAATCCAGGAACTAACAATCTCCCCCTTTGGCTAATTTTGGCTAAAACAATCTCTGCACTCTGCATCTTCAGAGACTTCAGCAGCGGAAAAACTTCAATAATTTGAAACTCCATCAGCAGCAGTTTGACAATACTCTTAGTCTTTATCACTTGATCTGCTGCAGCACCATCTTCATTATTGACAACAGCCAATTGGTGCTCCCCCTCAAAAATATGAACCAGTATCACAGTTGTTCAGTAGCTCACAATGTGCAGCACTTCTCCTTCTTGATTTCTGCTTGGCTGCACTCTTCAACTTTATCTCCCCCTTAATATATGCATCACAATCATTTTGCAGTAACACTCTTTGATACTCTTGACTATCTTGGCTATCACAATCATTTTGCAGTAACACTCTTTGATACTCTTGACTATCTTGGCTATTTTCTCCCCCTTTTTAGCCACAATTAGGCAAACTTCAGTTAGAAGCCCTATAAACTATAGTCAGTACACTCTAGCTCTCATTGTTAGCCTCACAGTTAGCAACCAGGCACAATAAATCATAGAAGAAAACTAAAAACAAAACTAGTGCATATAACAGCACAAAATTCAAATTACATAACCAAGCACATTAAGTGCTGAAACAAAGACATAAATTGAAGTTAACACTAAATAAGAAGGCAAACATTAAAAGCTTGAATTATCTGAGCTGAGATCATCATTATCTTCTTCATCACCAGTGTTGGCTGCAACATCCTTCCTTGTGTTGGCTGCTACACCTTCCTTTGCTGCCAATCTCAGTGTCATGACAAGTCTTTCAAATTTTAGTTTCCTTTCAGTACTAACTCTTATGACTTCATCTAACTCCTTGCAAGCCTCCTCTAGTTCTGTAATCAACCCAGTCTTGGCTGGTGACTGTTGTGATGTTGAAGCAGATGTCTTGACACTGTCAGGAACATGTTTTACTTCAAACAACTTGGAATGGACTGACAAGGTAGGCTTCCTATTGCAAGCAACATCCAAATGCTGTAGAATTCCAGGATGTTGAGACAAGATAATCCCACAAATGAGAGAGGGAAAAGCAATGGGCATCTTCACAACATTTGTAGCAGCATGCTTAATAGTATGATCATAGATGTAAGAGCCATAGTCAATTCTTTACTTTGTCCCAACTGCATAAATTATCTTCCCCAATCTAACAGAAATCGTGGTCTTGTGACTAGTAGGAACCCAGTTGACAACAGCTATTCTGTGCAGAATGGCATATTTGACGCTCAACCAACTGGCTAACAGCTTTCCTTTTTCGGGCCAAACATCTACCTGACCACCAGTGATTTCTTTGCATATAACATTATTGGAGACTTCTAATTCTCCATAATCTTCCTCACTTCTTCCTAAGTAGGCATTGATCACTTTAGGAGTGAACCAGACACACTTACCCCTGATGGTAACTCTTCTGAAGGTTAGGCTCTTGCTGTCATTTATAGATTCAGGGATATTAACTATGAATTCTCTGACCAGTCTATCATAGCAGTTAGTCAACCCTGACATAGTCTTTATGAGACCAGCACACTTAATTAGGTCTACAATTTCAGTAGACTCTAAGTCTTCTGCTACTACCTCTCTTTCCAGTGCTATCCTTCTTTGGCTCACACAATTCCACCTGGATGCACAGTGAGCTGAGATGTGACCAGGTACTTGATTAGTAGCTGGGTTGATGTCTTGAGCATCACTCTCAGAATCTGACTCTTCCCTGATTCTCCTCTTCTTGCCAGACCTGGCAACTTTGGTCCACGATTTAGGAGAGTCTGGAGTCCTTTTCTTATCCTTCCTTCTTCCAATTCTATCATCATCAGATGAGTCCTCAATCTCTATAACCTTAACTTGTTCCTTCCCTTTATCCCTGTGGCTTTCATTCCTAGGGGACGATGTTCTGATATCAAAGCTGACATCAGTGTCACCAGGATCTGCACCATCAGCTTCTTGACTCAGGGCCTGTCTTTGAAGATTTTTGTCCTCACCTTGAGAGTCGACTTATTCAGCAGGCATTTGCCTTAAAGGGACAGAAATCCCTTTCACCCGTATCCCCTTCTCAAGGATTTTGGTGGCAAGTTGTTCCAAATGCATGTCTACATCAAACTTCTCCTCAACAGCTTGAGAGGATGATGACCTAGCTTCAGTTTTATTCACCGTGGTTGAGGGTTTAGGGTTACCTGACTCGGGAAGAGCAATAGAAATGTGTTCTTCGGAAGAAACCCTAGTTCGTACCTGCTCAGAGTTCTTGGAAGGGAAAGACATCGTTCCTTTGTAACAGACTAGGTTTGGAGAAGAACTTTCTATTCTGTTGAGATTTAGGGAGATGAAACGTTGCGATGAGAATGCTTTGGTAAGTCTTGATGTAGTATTAATATGGTAAGGCGCCTGATTTTGAATACTCTTTAAAGACCAATTACTAATTTTCTCCCTCCATAAAGACTTTCCTTTTAAACAATTCACTTCAGGACTCACTAACTTTGAGTGACCTTTCAGCCTCCTGATGTCATAGTCTGATGTTATAGCATCAACTTGAACATCATTAGTTGAATTTCCTTCAAGAGAAATCCACTGATAGCAGTTATCCTTGGTTCTGGTACCCTTCATAACAATCTGATTATGCTCATCAGAAACCACACACTCATGCTTAGTGTAGTTTACCTTGTACCCTTCATCACACAACTGGCTTATGCTGATCAAATTTGTATTTAATCCACTGACAAACAGAACATTGTCAAGTTCAGGTATACCATCACCTTTCACTTTCCCAACTCCTGCTACAACACATTTTTCTCCATTGCCAAACATAACTTCAAGAGGGGGGCAAGGTCTAAATTCAGCAAACATGGATCTACATCCAGACATGTGTTTGGAACACCCACTGTCAAAATACCATGTTCCTTCTTCAACCTTCTTGTCAGCCATGTGAGCCAATAAGCACTTCACCTTCTCCTTAGGTACCCATTGTTTAACAACTTTGGGCCTGTATTCTCTCCATCTGTTTAGGGGTTGAGGGTATCCATACAGCTTGTAGCAAGAGTACTGCATATGTCCAAACCTTCCACAATAAAAGCATCTCACCCTTTCATCTCTGAATCTTCTGTCATGATGAGATTGCTTAGGCTGCCATCCATAAGGTGGTCTCCTCCTACCATAACGGGCATGCCTTCTATTATGTTGATATCTTCTCCCATAAGAAGGCTGAGAATGCTGTTTCCTGGATTGTCTCCCATGATGGTGTGGCTTTCTTCTTCCATAGATATGAGGAACATCATTGGTGTATCCATATCCATAACCATACCAGATGTCCTGATGTTGAGACACCTGATGAGACATGTGCTGTTTGAACCGAGCAGCTTGCATGCTCTTGTGGTATTGTGGGGGCATATACTGACTAGCTCCTTGTGGCTGCTTTCTCTTCTGATTAGGACCAGTCTTCTTGTCAATCTTCGTAGGTTGTGAAACATCAGCTTTCTTAGGGGTAGGATCCTGCTTCTTTGGCTGATGTTGAGATGAAAGTTGTGACACTTCCTTCTTTGAACCTGAAGTGCTTTCTTCTGAAGTTCCCTTATCCTCAGCCACATAACCTATCCCAGCTTTGTCTCCAGCAACTTTTTCTGACTGAAGGATCTTGTCAAGTGTGTCTGTACCACAGCTCAACATCCTAACAGACTTGGTCATTTGATCAAGATGGGCTCTAACTAGCACCACTTCATTTTCCAGATCAGTCTTTTCATTCTCTAGCTGAGCAGTCTGTTGCTTGTGGCACTTGTTTTCTTGACAAATCTCAACACTTTTTAAACACAGCTCTTGATAGGTAGATGCTAACTCCTCATAAGTTACTTCTCCATCACTAGAATCATCATCAGAAACGACAGCTCCTGTTAGGGCTCTAACATGCTTTGCTGACTCACCTTCACTTTCACTATCTGAGTCAGACCAGGAAACCGTCATGCCCTTCTTCTGCTTTTTCAAGAAGGTGGGACATTCTTTCTTGACATGCCCATACCCTTCACACTCAAAGCACTGAACTCCTTTATCTTGGGTAGTTTTCTCTTCATCTTTCTTGCTGGTGTCAGAAGTCATGTTCTTGACATTAGGCCTGGAGTTATTGTTCATTCTCTTGAACACTTTGGTGAACTGTCTTCCCAACATAACTATGGCCTGAGATAGATCCTCCTGAGATTCAAAACTCTTTCCTTTTTCTTCTGCTTCATTTGACACCAAGGCTATACTTTTTGGCTTCTTTTCTGGTTCTTCCTCATTCAACCCAAGCTCAAAAGTTTGAAGAGATCCAATGAGCTCATCAACTCTCATCTTGCTGATGTCTTGTGATTCTTCAATGGCAGTAACCTTCATCTTATACTTCTTAGGAAGGGATCTAAGGATCTTCCTTACAAGCTTTTCATCTGACATTTTCTCACCAAGAGCACTGGATGCATTAGCCAGCTCCAGAACATTCATGTGGAAGTCATGAATAGTCTCATCGTCCTTCATCTTCAGGCTTTCAATTTTTGATGTTAAAATCTGAAGTCTTGACATCTTGACTCTAGATGTTCCTTCATGAGTAGCCTGCAAGATATCCCATGCTTCCTTAGCAACTTCATAAGTATTGATTAACCTGAAGATATTCTTATCCACTCCATTGAAGATGGCAGTTAGAGCTTTGGAATTTCCAAGAGCAAGCTCGTCTTCCTCCTTGGTCCACTCTTCTTCAGGCTTAGGCTTAGAGGTGCCTTCTTTATCTTTGCCGGCATCATCTTTCTCACACATGACAGGTGCTTTCCATTCTTTAATAACAGCCTTCCAAGCCCTGCTGTCCAAGGATTTTAAGAAGGTGGTCATCCTTGGCTTCCAATAATCATAATTGGATCCATCCAAAATAGGGGGTCTGTTGACGAATCCTCCAACTTCTTTGTCCATCTTTACACCAGAAAGTAACTTCCCTAGATCTCACCCAGAGACAGACAGGATGCCTGCTCTGATACCAATTGAAATTCTGGTATCATACGTGTGATGTTAAGGTGTGATGTCACAACAACACACTCTGCACAATGGACAGTAATAACAGTAAAATAACACCAAGAATTGTTGACCCAGTTCGGTTACAACCAATCTACTCTAGGGGGCTACCAAGCCAGGGATGGAATTCACTACTTGTAGATATAATTTACAGACTCAACAACCCGTTGACAATCTCCTAAACTTATACTCTACTAATGACTTCCTACCTAAGAAACCACTTAGGTATGAGAACACCACTCAATCCCTTACAAACACTCAAAGAGACCACTTTGAGTAACCTTGATCTTACTTCACAGCTTCGATCAAGCAACCACTCTCTATTACTTCACAGCTTCTAGAGATGACAGAATACGACACAGCAATTCACCCTAGAATTCTGGTTACACAACTCGTACAAAATACTCAAGACACTCAGTCTCTGCTCTTGATTTTCTCTCTGTATTTTTGTCCCTTTTTCCTTTGGTCTTGTGCGCTTTATATAGCTCCTTGAATTGGTCTTGGACTTGTTACAATATCTCCCAGATTTTTTATTTAAAACTGAATATTTAAAACAGATTTTCTCCTAAAATCTTTTTAAATCTTCAACCTTTTAAATCTCCTAGAAATCTGCAACAGATCTCCTATGCAACAGCAAATATCTATCCCAAGATATTCGCATCCAATGAGACAGCTTGCTCTCCACAATTCCAGCTAATACGCAGCCCTAACAACATCACAGCCTGCTGTTGTTAATTCTGCAGATCTGATGTTACAACATCACCTATGTGACATCAGACATCCAACTTCAGCTATTAATTACTTAACATAACCCAGTGTTAAGACTTCAATGTTGCAACATCAGCACCTTGACATCAACATTGAACATACTTTGTTTTACAAAAATTTCAGCCAATCCAGGAACTAACAGGGAGCTCGATCAGTGATATGTAAATCAGTCAGATGAAAATACTCCTCCAGCGTTGGTGCGAGCTGGTAATCCGGGAATGTGAAATAGTGATAGACCGGATCGTAAAACTGAATAAGTGCCTCCAGGATTCCTTCAATTATATGGACCCTTAACAGAGGTAGCAGACCTCCGTACTTGGCTCTGAAAGCGCAAGGGTTAGTGATCATCCTTGCTAATCCTCTCAAATCCTCTAGTTTTGGAACCTTGAAGGTATACTTGTGAGTTTTCCTTCTACCGAAATCCATTAGCGCAATCCTCTTTCTCTGACATTTGCAATCATTGTCTTAGTTAAATTTGAAAAAGAGATACTAGAAGAGAAAATTTTCTTTGTTTAATGTTTTTAAAATGGATGCATGAATGCAGCACACAAAAACATAGAAAAAACATGGGGTCAAAGGGTCGGTGTCATGAAGTCAAGGCTCTACCCCCCCCCCCCCCCCTCCCCCACACAAAGGTTTACACTAGTGATTTTTGTACCTGTCTCTCAAAATCATTAATTCTTGTCGAGATCACATCAGTGGGCCGGGAACCATGCTAGGTGATGTAATTCGAAGAATCTCAGAAGAGGGTAGTATCACGTAACAACTATTTCCGATAGCTTCCGCACTACTAAAAGAGGTTTTTCCTAGGTGTATACTCAATCTTTCCACATGCGGCATCACACGCATTCCCATTAGCAGAAAAATAAACACAGATATCAATTAGGAAAAGCAATATATATATTTGTCCTAATGTCCTAGACTTTTCAAGAGCTATGAATCCTATGATCCTAACAGAAAATGGCTCCCAAGCGGAGGCGCCATTCTGTGGTACCTTCCCCGTTTTAGAGGTTTTGACCTAAGATCCTAGTGAAAACCGATCCTAACTATAAAATTGGTTCCCAGTGACATCACCATGCCTGTGACACCTTGAATTCAAGACTCTCATTCCTTGGGGAAACAAGAAAGACTTTCTCGCATTGTGGTCGCCATTCTTCTATAGCGCGATTTTTGTGGTTTCGAAGCACTATCGCTTGGGTACTACAGTTCGATTCATTTTTTATCCTATTAAAGCTGATGAAGGAAAGGAAATAGATGTCTCCAATTAACCCTGCTTGCAAACTGAGTTTAAACAGTCAAAACTGTTGATTTACAGATGCTATCAAAATAGGGGGGTTCGCCCTTTGGGGTTATTTTGTTGAAAACAGTGTCTGGGTAGGGTGTTGGGACGAATGCTCTTCAGTTTATATATGGGATTTTGGGTTTTTTATTAGTGTGCTCGTTAAGATTTTTCAATCTTATGCCTACGTATTCCTGGGATAGGGAAATCAGAGCGATCGTAGTTCCTCCTATTCTATGGGAGGAAAAAGGTGTTTGGTGTCTTGTTTAAAGCCCAAGACGTGAAGCTGAATGTTTGTTTGTATCTTGTTCGAAGCCCGAGATGTGAAGCTGAAGGGTCAATTTGTATCTTGTTCGAAGCCCAAGTTGTGAAGCTAAAAGGTCTTGACTTAGAGGGAATTTGTTATCTCTAAGGAGGAGTTGTTGATGTTTGTGTGTTGTGAGCAAGGCATGATTTGATGCTAAAAGGTTGATTGTCTCAACTGGGGTTTCCTTATACAAAGCCTAAGAGGAGGCTATTGACCCAATAAGAGGGTGTTTTTATATGTCTTGTACGAAGCCCAAGACGGAGGCTAGAGAGGTTTACTCAACAAGAGAGTCTTGAACAAGTGATTGACTCAAAAAAAGAGTCTGGAGGTTGTTTCACTCAATGAGAGAGTCTTTTATACTCAACAAGAGAGTGATTTTCTATCTCGTACGAAGCCCGAGATGGAGGCTAAAAGTGGTTGACTCAACAAGAGTGTCTTTTATACTCAACAAGAGAGTGTTTTTCTATTTCGTACGAAGCCCGAGATGGGGGCTAAAAGGGAAGTGACCCAACAAGAGGGTTTTTTATACTCAACAAGAGAGTGGTTTGGTGTCTCGTATGAAGCCCGAGACGGAGGCCAAAAGTTGTTTGACTCAACAAAAGAGTCTTTTATACTCAACAAGAGAGTGTTTTGGTATCTCATACGAAGCCCGAGATGGAGGCTAAGGGGTGATTCAACAAGAGAAACTATTATACTCAACAAGAGAGTGTTTTGTGTCTTGTACGATGCCCAAGACGGAGGCTGGAGGATGGATGACTCAACAAGAGAATCTTTTATACTCAACAAGAGAGTGTTTTTGTATCTCGTACGAAGCCCGAGATGGAGGCTAAATGTGACTGTTTCAGTTGAGTGACAGGTCCAGTATGTTGGTTTAAAAGAGAAAATCAGTTCTTATATGAGCAATGTCGTACTCCTTGATTGGATCTGAAGATCGGGATTATTTCCTGTTCTATAAGGAAACGGGGAATCCACAGGGTTTTTGTGAATGTCCAAGTCTTTGGTTTTTTTTTCCTTTCTTGAAAGGGGCTTAAGAATGTCTTTGAGACTCAAGGGTCTTAGACTATCTAAGTCTAGAGTTTTATCTTTTGTATTATCCTTAAGAGATGTTAGTTCCTGGATTGGCTGGAATTTTGGTAAAACAAAGCATGTTCAATGTTGATGTCAAGGTGCTGATGTTGCAACATTGAAGTCTTAACACTGGGCTGTGTTAAGTAGTTAATTGCTGAAGTTGGATGTCTGATGTAACACAGGTGATGTTGTAACATCAGATCTGCAGAATCAATAACATCAGGTGCAGATGTTGTTAGGGTTGCGTGTTAGCTGGAATTGTGGAGAGTGGTTGACTCATTGGATGAGAATATCTTGGGATAGATATTTTCTGTTACATGGGAGATTTGATTGCAGGTCTGTTGGAGAATTAAAAGGTTGAAGATTTAAAAAGATTTTGGGGATAAAATCTGTTTTGAAGATTCAGTTTTAATTAACAAATCTGATCAAATATTGTAGCAAGTCCAAGACCAATTCAAGGAGCTATATAAAGCGCACAAGCCCAAAGGAAAAATGTACAGAAATACAGAGAGAAGATCAAAAGCATAGGCTGAGTGTCTTGAGTATTTTGTACGAGTTGTATTTACACTATTCTAGGGTTTGAATAGGTGTTAAGTTTCTGTCCTCTCTAGAAGCTGTGAAGCAATAGAGAATGGTTGCTTGATCGAAGCTGTGAAGTAAGATCAAGGGTACTCAAACTGGTCTCTTTGAGAGTTTGTAAGGGATTGAGTGGTGTTCTCATACCTAAGTGGTTTCTTAGGTAGGAAGTCATTAGTAGAGTATAAGTTTAGGAGATTGTCAACGGGTTGTTGAGTCTGTAAATTATATCTATAAGTAGTGAATTCCATCCCTGGCTTGGTAGCCCCCAGAGTAGGTTGGTTGTAACCGAACTAGGTCAACAATTCTTGGTGTTATTTTACTGTTATTGCTGTCCATTGTGCAGAGTGTGTTGTTGTGACATCACACCTTAACATCACACGTCTGATACCAGAATTTCAATTGGTATCAGAGCAGGCATCCTGTCTGTCTCTGGGTGAGATCTAGGGAAGTTACTTTCTGGTGTAAAGATGGACAAAGAAGTTGGAGGATTCGTCAACAGACCCCCTATTTTGGATGGATCCAATTATGACTATTGGAAGCCAAGGATGACCACCTTCTTAAAATCCTTGGACAGTAGGGCTTGGAAGGCTGTTGTTAAAGAATGGAAAGCTCCTGTCATGTGTGAAAAGGATGATGCTGGCAAAGATAAAGAAGGCACCTCTAAGCCAAAGCCTGAAGAAGAGTGGACCAAGGAGGAAGATGAGCTTGCCCTTGGAAATTCCAAAGCTCTGAATGCAATCTTCAATGGAGTGGATAAGAATATCTTCAGGTTAATCTATACCTGTGAAGTTGCTAAGGAAGCGTGGGATATCTTGCAGGCTACACATGAAGGAACGTCTAGAGTTAAGATGTCGAGACTTCAGATTTTAACATCAAAATTTGAAAGCCTGAAGATGAAGGAAGATGAGACTATTCATGATTTTCACATGAGTGTTCTTGAGCTGGCCAATGCATCTAGTGCTCTTGGAGAGAAAATATCTGAAGAAAGCTTGTAAGGAAGATTCTTAGGTCCCTTCCTAAGAGGTACAAGATGAAGGTGACTGCTATTGAAGAAGCTCAAGACATCAGCAAGATGAGAGTAGATGAGCTCATTGGATCTCTTCAGACTTTTGAACTTGGTTTAAATGAAGAAGAACCAGAGAAGAAGCCCAAGGGTATTGCTTTGGTCTCCACTCCTGCAGAAGATAAGGTACTCAAAGATTCTCCGGAAGATTTGTCACAAGCCATTGCAATGTTGGGAAGGCAGTTCAACAAAGTGTTAAAAAGATGGAACAATAACTACAAGCCTAGTGTCAAGAACAGTTCTTCTGACATCAGCAAGCCAAAAGAGAAAGATGAAGAGAAGACTGCCCAGGATAGAGGGGTCCAGTGCTTTGAATGTGAAGGGTATGGACATGTCAAGAAATAATGTCCCACATTCTTGAAGAAGCAGAAGAAGGGCATGTCAGTTTCCTGGTCTGAATCTGATAGTGAAAGTGATGGTGAGTCAGCAAGACATGCTAGAGCCTTAACAGGAACTGTTGTGTCTGATGATGATAGTGATGAAGAAATAACTTATGAGGAGCTAGCTTCTACTTATCAAGAGCTGTGTTTGAAAAGTGCTGAGATGTGTCAAGAAAACAAGTATCATAAGCAACAGATTGCTCAGCTTGAAAACGAAAAAGCTGATCGGGAAAACGAAGTTGTACTAATTAAGTCCCAACTCGATCAGATGACAAAATTCGTTAGGATGATGAATAGTGGTACTGCTGATCTTGATAAGATTCTTCAGTTAGAGAAAGCTGCTGGAGATAAATCAGGCATAGGATATGTGGCCAGCACTTCAGGAACAAAAAGGGAGATGTCTCAACCTTTGTCTCAACATCAACCTACGAAACAGGGTCCTACCCCAAAGAAGGTTGTTCAGCCCCAGAATGCTGAGAAGAAGAATGGTCCTCATCAGAGGAAGACACAGCCTCAGGGAGCTAGTCAGTATATGCCTCCCCAATATCATCAGAGGATGCAAGCTGCCAGGTTCAAGCAGAACATGTCTCATCAGAGGTTTCAACATCAGGAAAACTAGTATGGTTATGCATACAACAATGTTGTGCCTTATTACTATGGAAGAAGGAAGCCTCATCACCATAGAAGACAGCCTAAGAGACAGCAACATCAGTACAGGAGAAGACAATTCAACTATGGAATAAGGAGACAACATTATAGGTGGCAGCCACAACATTATCAAGGTGGGAGAAGACTTAACCACTTTAGAAACGACAGAGTCAGATGCTTCTTTTGTGGCAGGATTGGCCATACGCAGTCCTCGTGCTTCAAGCTTCACGGATATCCTAATTCTGCTCCTCAACCCAAACAGCAAGAGGTAAGGCCTAAGGTGATGAAGCAATGGATACCTAAAGTTACCAGCTTGATAGCTCACACTTCCTTGAGGGTTTCTACCAAAGATGACTGGTATTTTGATAGTGGGTGTTCAAGACACATGACTGGAGTAAAGAATCTGCTTGTTGATGTGAAACCTCAGTCTTCTGGCTATGTTACATTTGGTGATGGGATCAAAGGAGAGATAAAGGGGATTGGAAAACTAAACTGTGCTAGTACTCCCAAGCTGGAGAATGTTCTTCTTGTTAAAGGACTAACAGCTAATTTGATTAGCATTAGTCAACTTTGTGATCAAGGATTCAAAGTAGACTTCACAAAGTCCGAATGTATGGTGAAAGATGACAAAGGAGAAGTCATTATGAAGGGAGCCAGATTTAAGTACAATTGTTATCTTTGGGTGCCAGAAAATTCAAACTCCTCCACGTGTGTGCTTGCTAAAGAAGATGATGTCAAAATCTGGCATCAGAAGTTGGGACATCTTCACCTAAAGGGAATGAAGAGAATTATCTCCTAAGAAGCAGTCAGAGGGATTCCCAAACTTAGTATTGAGGAAGGAAAGGTGTGTGGAGACTGTCAAAAGGGAAAGCAGACAAAGATGTCTCATCTGAAGCTTCAACATGACACCACCTCCAAGGTATTGGAACTCCTTCATATGGATTTGATGGGACCTATGCAGGTTGAAAGTCTGGGTGGAAAGAAATATGCTTATGTAGTTGTGGATGACTACTCAAGATACACCTGGGTGAATTTCATCAAAGACAAATCTGAAGTGTTTGATGTCTTTAAAGAGCTCTGTCAAAAACTCCAAAGAGAAAAGGAGAGTAAGGTCATCAGAATAAGAAGTGATCATGGAAGAGAGTTCGAGAATAGCATGTTTGAAGAATTTTGCTCGTCTGAAGGTATAAGTCATGAGTTTTCATCTCCTATCACCCCTCAGCAAAATGGAGTTGTTGAGAGGAAGAACAGAACTATACAAGAGTCAGCTAGAGCAATGATTCATGCCAAGAAACTACCTTATCACTTCTGGGCTGAAGCCATGAACACTGCCTGCTACATTCACAACAGAGTTACCCTAAGAAGAGGCACTTCATCCACTCTATATGAACTATGGAAGGGAAGAAAACCTAATGTCAAGTACTTCCATGTGTTTGGTAGTAGATGTTACATCCTGGCAGATAGAGAACAGAGAAGAAAATTAGATTCCAAAAGTGATGAAGGGATATTTTTGGGGTACTCCATCAATAGCAGAGCTTATCGAGTCTTCAACTCCAGGACCAAAGTAATGATGGAGTCAATCAATGTTGTGATTGATGATGAAGATAAGCATGAAGTTGAGGATGTCATAAAAGATATTGGAACATCAGCTGATGAGGCAGCTGTTGAAGTTGAAGAAAGAAATCCATCCCCAGGCGCTGCTGATACTGAGCCTGAGCAACCTCAGAAGGATCCTTCTATCAGAATTCAGAAGGATCATCCTAAGGAGCTAATTATAGGTGATCCAAATTCTGGAGTAAGAACTAGGTCCAGAGAAATCATCGCTAGCTCGTGCTTCGTATCCAAAATTGAGCCAAAAAATGTTAAGGAAGCTCTGACAGATGAGTTTTGGATAAATGCTATGCAAGAAGAACTGGAGCAGTTCAGAAGAAATGAAGTCTGGGATCTTGTGCCAAGACCAGAAGGGGTGAATGTTATTGGAACAAAGTGGATCTACAAAAACAAGTTAGACGAGCTTGGAGTGGTTACAAGAAACAAAGCGAGACTTGTTGCACAAGGTTATACTCAAGTTGAGGGAGTTGACTTTGATGAGACGTTTGCTCCAGTGGCAAGATTAGAATCCATCAGACTACTCTTGGGTATGGCTTGTAACCTAAGATTCAAGCTGTTCCAAATGGATGTGAAGAGTGCCTTTCTAAATGGTTATCTGAATGAAGAAGTCTATGTAGATCAACCTAAAGGATTCACTGATCCAAACTTCCCCAATCATGTGTTCAAACTGAGGAAAGCACTGTATGGGTTAAAACAAGCTCCAAGGACCTGGTATGAGAGGTTGACAGAATTCTTAGTAGCAAATGGGTAGAGAAAAGGAGGCATTGACAAAACTTTGTTTGTCAAGGAAGAAGGCAGAAAATTAATGGTAGCCCAAATTTATGTGGATGACATTGTATTTGGGGGGATGTCAGATGCTATGGTAAAGCAGTTTGTCCAACAAATGCAATCAGAATTTGAAATAAGTTTGGTTGGAGAACTTACCTACTTCCTTGGATTACAAGTCAGACAAATGGAGGATTCTATCTTTATTTCTCAAAGCAAATATGCTAAGAGCATAGTAAAGAAATTTGGCCTGGATAAAGCCAATCACAAAAGGACACCTGCTCCCACCCATTTGAAGCTATCCAAGGATGAGAATGGAGTGAGTGTGGATTACAGCTTATACAGAAGTATGATTGGGAGTTTACTATATCTCACAGCAAGCAGACCTGATATTTCCTTTGCTGTTGGAGTGTGTGCTAGATATCAATCTGATCCTAAGGTGAGTCACTTGAATCAAGTGAAGAGGATTCTGAAATATGTGAATGGCACAAGTGACTATGGGATGCTATATAGCCATGATTCTGGGACTGATTTAAAAGGATACTGTGATGCTGATTGGGCTGGAAGTGCAGATGATAGAAAAAGCACTTCAGGAGGGTGTTTCTTTCTAGGGAACAATCTGATTTCCTGGTTCAGCAAGAAGCAGAATTGTGTATCTCTATCAACTGCTGAAGCGGAGTATATAGCAGCAGGAAGTAGTTGTTCTCAGCTGGTATGGATGAAGCAGATGTTGAGTGAATACAATGTTGAACAAGATGTTATGACACTATACTGTGATAATATTAGTGCAATTAATATATCTAAAAATCCTATACAGCATAGTAGGATAAAACACATAGACATAAAGCATCACTTCATAAGGGATCTGGTTGAAGAAAAAATTGTTACCTTGGAACATGTAGCCACAGAGAACCAGCTGGCTGACATATTCACTAAAGCCTTAGATGCAAACCAATTTGAAAGGTTAAGAAGCAAATTGGGAATCTGCATTTATGAAGACTAAATCTGCTAGAGGGGTTGTGGGCAGTTGGGGTGTTTCTGAAAATATGTAGTTAACTGCTTGGTGAAGTTTGTCTAATTATGGCTAAAAAGGGGGAGAAAATAGCCAAGATAGTCAAGAATTGTTAGTTCTTGGATTGGCTGGAATTTTGGTAAAACAAAGCATGCTCAATGTTGATGTCAAGGTGCTGATGTTGCAACATTGAAGTCTTAACACTGGGCTGTGTTAAGTAATTAATAGCTGAAGTTGGATGTCTGATGTCACATAGGTGATATTGTGACATTAGATCTGCAGAACTGATAACAACATGGGCTTATTGTTATTAGGGTATGCGTGTTAGCTGGAATTGTGGAGAGTGGTTGACTCATTGGATGAGAATATCTTGGGATAGATATTTTCTGTTACATGGGAGATTTGATTGCAGGTCTGTTGGAGAATTAAAAGGTTGAAGATTTAAAAAGATTTTGGGGATAAAATCTGTTTTGAAGATTCAGTTTTAATTAACAAATCTGATCAAATATTGTGACAAGTCCAAGCTCAATTCAAGGAGCTATATAAAGCGCACAAGACCAAAGGAAAAGGTACAGAAATACGGGGAGAAGATCAAGAGCAGAGGCAGAGTGTCTTGAGTATTTTGTACAAGATGTATAACCAGAATTCTAGGGTGAATTGCTGTGTCGTATTCTATCCTCTCTAAAGTTGTGAAGTAAAGAGAGTTGTATTACTTGATCAAAGCTGTGAAGCAGAATCAAGGGTTCTCAATGAGGTTGTTCTTTGAGTGGTTTTAGGGATTGAGTAGTGTTCTCATATCTAAGTGGTTTCTTAGGTAGAAAGTCACTAGTAGGAATTAAGATTAGGAGATTGTCAACTGGGTTGTTGAGTCTGTAATTTAATTCTACAAGTAGTGAAATTCATCCCTGGCTTGGTAGCCCCCAGACATAGGTAGTTAGACCGAACTGGGTGAATAAATCTTTGTGTTGATTTATTTACTGTTATTGATGTCCATTGTGCAGAGTGTGTTGTTGTGACATCGCACCTTAACATCACACGTCTGGTACCAGAATTTCAATTGGTATCAAAGCAGGCATCCTGTCTGGCTCTGGGTGAGATCTGGGGAAGATACTTTCTGGTGTGAAGATGGACAAAGATGTTGGAGGATTTGTCAACAGACCCCCTATATTGGATGGCTCAAACTATGAGTATTGGAAGCCTAGAATGACTACTTTCTTAAAGTCATTGGACAGTAGAGCTTGGAAGGCTGTCATTAAAGAATGGAAAGCTCCTGTGGTGTTTGAAAAAGATGATGCTAGCAAAGATAAAGAGGGCACCTCAAAGCTGAAGCCGGAAGAAGAATGGACCAAGGAAGAAGATGAGCTTGTCCTTGGAAATTCCAAAGCTTTAAATGCAATCTTCAATGGAGTGGATAAGAATATTTTCAGGTTAATTAATACCTGTGAGGTTGCTAAGAAAGCATGGGATATTTTGAAGGCCACTCATGAAGGAACATCTAGAGTTAAGATGTCAAGACTCCAGCTTCTAACATCGAAGTTTGAGAGTCTGAAGATGAAGGAAGAGGAGACTATCCATGACTTCCATATGAGTGTGCTTGAGCTGGCTAATGCATCCAATGCCCTTGGAGAAAAGATGTCAGAAGAAAAGCTTGTAAGGAAAATCCTGAGGTCTCTTCCTAAGAAGTACAAGATGAATGTAACTGCCATTGAAGAATCACAAGACATCAGCAAGATGAGGGTTGATGAGCTCATTGGATCTCTTCAAACTTTTGAGCTTGGTTTGAATGAGGAAGAACCTGAAAAGAAGCCCAAAAGTATAGCCTTGGTTTCCACTCCTGCAGAAGTTAAGAAAGTTACAGATGATGAGTCTCAGGAGGATCTGTCTCAAGCCATAGTTATGTTGGGAAGACAGTTCAACAAAGTGTTCAAGAGGATGAACAATAACTCCAGGCCTAATGTCAGGAACATCTCTTCTGACAACAGCAAGGCAAAAGAGAAGGATGAAGAGAAGACTGCCCAAGATAAAGGAGTTCAGTGCTTTGAATGTGAAGGGTATGGACATGTCAAGAAAGGGTGTCCCACATTCTTGAAGAAGCAGAAGAAGGGCATGACAGTTTCCTGGTCTGACTCTGATAGTGAAAGTGAAATTGAGTCAGCAAAGCATGTTACAGCTTTGACAGGAATTGTTGAACCTGATGATGATAGTGATGGAGAAGTCACTTATGATGAGCTAGCTTCAACCTACAAAGAGCTGTGCTTAAAGAGTGTTAAACTATGTCAGGAGAGGAATCAACAGAAGAAACAGATTGCTCAGCTAGAGAATGACAAAGCTAAATTGGAAAAAGAAGTCTTATGTGTCAAAGCTCATCTTAATCATATGACTAAATCTGTTAGAATGTTGAACAGTGGGACAGCCACTCTTGACAAGATACTACAGTCAGAAAAAGCTGCTGGAGACAAAGCTGGGATAGGTTATGTGGCTGAGGATAAGGGAACTTTAGAAGCAAGCACTTCAGGTTCAAAGAAGGAAGTGTCACAACCTTTGTCTCAACATCAGCCAAAGAAGCAGGATCCTACACCTAAGAAAGCTGATGTTTCACAACCTAAGAAGATTGAGAAGAAGACTGGTCCTTATCAGAAGAGAAAGCAGCCACAGGGAGCTAGTCAGTATATGCCCCCACGATACCACGAGAGCATGCAAGCTGCTCAGTTCAAACAGCACATGTCTTATCAGGTGTCTCAACATCAGGGGTATGGTTACACCAATGTTGTTCCTCATATCTATAGAAGAAGAAAGCCACACCATCATGGGAGACAATCTAGGAAACAACATTCTCAGCCTCCTTATGGAAGAAGATATAAGCATAATAGAAGGCAGGCCAGTTATGGTAGGAGGAGACCACATTATGGATGGCAGCCTAAGCAATCTCATCATGGCAGAAGATTCAGAGATGAAAGGTTGAGATGCTTTTATTGTGGAAGGTTTGGACATATGCAGTACTCTTGCTACAAGCTGCATGGATACCCTCAGCCTCAAAACAGATGGAGAGAGTACAGGCCCAAAGTTGTTAAACAATGGGTACCTAAGGAGAAGGTGAAGTGTCTATTGGCTCACACATCAGATGAACATTTTGCTATGGATGCATGGTACTTTGACAGTGGATGTTCAAAGCACATGACTGGATCCAAGAAGCATTTGGTAGAGTTCAATCCTTGCCATGCAAATGGTGTTATTTTTGGCAATGGTGAAAAAGGAGTAGTAGAAGGAGTTGGTAGAGTGAAGAATCATGATGGCCTTACTCTTGATAATGTGCTCCTTGTTCAAGGGTTGAGTGCTAATTTAATTAGCATAAGTCAACTTTGTGATGAAGGTTACAACGTAAGCTACACCAAAGATGAATGTGTGGTAGCTGATGAGCAGAATGAGGTACTGATGCTGGGAGTAAGATCCAAAGATAATTGCTATCAGTGGATACCTCAAGTGGACAGCTTATCTAGTGATTATGCTGTAACATCAGATGATGACATCAAGTGTGAAAGTATGGTGAAAAGTCAATCTGGGTTAATGACTTATGGTGCTGTTACTCCTAAGTTGGATGATGTGAGTAGTCAGTTATGTGAGCAAGATGAAGGAGTCAACAATGCTGATGGAAGGATCAAAAGCTGTGACCTTAAGAAGTGTTGGGAGCTGAATACTTGCAAGGCCAAGAAAGATGACAACCTGACTAATGACCCCTATAGTTCAGAAGAAAAATTCCACAAGTTGACAATCTTTAGGTTGGAAGATGCAGATGTTAGAGCTGATGATGAACTAATTGCAAAAGTGGTTCCTGGGGTTGCTAAACGACTGAAATCAAGAAAGAGGAAAGCTATTGAGTCACCTCCAAAGATGAGAACTGCTAAGCAGAAAATCTATGTGGATGGTACTACAAAATCCAGGAGTAAAGTGTTCATCTCTAGAAAGATCAGAGATAAGTCTGAGGATAATGTCCAGGATATCTCTCAAATGAAGGAAGTCGTTATTGTTAGAACTTTTGAGAAAATTCAAAAGGGCATACTAGATAACATTCCTGTGCTTTTCATAAAATGGTGGAAGTATGTTCTGGAAAAAGAATTTGGTATAGATACTTTGGATATGGTTGAGTTTGCTATGATATGGTTCAGAGAGGGTGTGGGAACTTATGGTATTCAGGTGTGTATGAATAAGTTGCTCTGACTGTGTTTTATTGGGAGCTTCTTGAAGGACTTCTCTGTGCAATGAGTCCTTTGAATGGTGATGAGAAGCTGATGTCCCAAAAGATGTTATAACATCATGTTTGCTAGTGGTTAGATCTGGAAGATGATTAAGATTGGACATGTGGAGTTGAATGCTCTAGCATTTTGGTCAGAAGAAGTGGAGATTATGGTCATGTGACTACTGTCTTTGAAGACATCACCAGTTTCAACAACTACTGGTGGATGTAAGGAAAGAGGAAGTGTGATCTCTTGAAGATACTGGATCTCAGTAAAGCTTATAAGTAAGCTGAGAATTTGTGGAGTCTGTGACACAGTGTTGAGTTTGGATTATTTTGCTAATAGTAAATCCAGTAGTGGAACATGTAATACCTTGGTGTCAAGAGTGTCAAGAGTATCCTTGGTGAAGGATGTCTTTGTTCTGGATCTGAAGCTTAGTGCTTACATTATATCTAAGGAGCATCTACATAGTCATACGGGAGAATGATGAAGTAGAAGGTTTGCCTTGGATGGTGAAGATGAATTGTATGATAGCCCTTGGTGAAAGGGACAGTGGTACCAAAATGCATGTAAATGTGCTCAAATGTTCATCTCCATCTAGAGCATTTGTTAATCTTGACAGGGGAAGTATTTGTCTATGGATTTTGCAGCAAAGGTACATATATTGTGAAGATTGCATGCTGATCAAGATTATGGAGATTGGTTGAATCTTATGAGGATATAATGTCAGATAGCATGCTATGACATTAGGCTGTTGGTTCATATTAAGGCAGTACAATTATCAGCAAAGCAATAGAAAAGTACTGTAAAGAATTTTGTAGAGTTACAGAAAAATGTAAAATATGATTGGAGTTTTATTAGATATTTGAAGATATAAGGTTAAACTACATCCTCATGCCAATCACCTGCATCCAGAAATGCCTTCCAATCTGCATCCCATTCATCTTCTGAAGGCTGTTTTTGAGCAGTATGGTTCTTACCAGGCTTCATAGTTGTCACTGAAGTCCTGCCAGTTTTTGTTGCTCCTGAAGAAGGACCTGATGTCGTCTGAGATTTGACCTTCTTCTTCAGAGGTTCTGGATTTTTATCCTCATGCTTGAGTTTCTTGGTTGATACTTTGGAGCTTGATTGACTCATGCTTTATTGGAGTGTTGTGCTGAGCAAAGGAGAAATAGTGGTTTTATAATGGTTTGTATCGCCAGTCTAGTCAAAAGTGTTGGAATGTGGTTTTGACCATGTCTTTAATAATGTCAGAACATTGTGTTTGGAGATTGCATAGATCTTGTTGCTACTGACAGTAGGGCGTGTATTATGTTGCATGTGATGAAGTGTAGGTCATATGAATTGGCATAATTTGTCTAATTATGGCTAAAAAGGGGGAGAGTTAAAAATTGCCATGAAGAGAGTAATTGATGCTGCTAAAAGTAAAATGTGTTTTGCTGAAGAGTGTTGATGCAGTTATTGAGGGGGAGTTTAGACTGAGCTGCTAGTGAAGATATCATAGCATTTGAAGAGTGCAGCCAAGCAGACATCAAGGGGGGAAGTGCTGCACATTGTGAGCTACTGAACAGCTGTGATGCTGGTTCATGTTTTTGAGGGGGAGCACCAATTGGCTGTTGTCAATAATGAAGATGGTGCTGCAGCAGATCTAGTAATGAAGACTATGAAGATTGTCAAACTGCTGCTGATGAAGTATCTCAAAATTACTGAAGGTTTTCCGCTGCTGAAGACTCTGAGGATTCAGAGGGTGTTTTAGCCAAAATTAGCTAAAGGGGGAGATTGTTAGTTCTTGGATTGGCAGGAATTTTGGTAAAACAAAGCATGCTCAATGTTGATGTCAAGGTGCTGATGTTGCAACATTGAAGTCTTAACACTGGGCTCTGTTAAGTAATTAATAGCTGAAGTTGGATGTCTGATGTCACATAGGTGATGTTGTGACATTAGATCTGCATAACTGATAACAGCGTGGGCTTGTTGTTATTAGGGTATGCGTGTTAGCTGGAATTGTGGATAGTGGTTGACTCATTGGATGAGAATATCTTGGGATAGATATTTTCTGTTACATGGGAGATTTGATTGCAGGTCTGTTGGAGAATTAAAAGGTTGAAGATTTAAAAAGATTTTGGGGATAAAATCTGTTTTGAAGATTCAGTTTTAATTAACAAATCTGATCAAATATTGTGACAAGTCCAAGCCCAATTCAAGGAGCTATATAAAGCGCACAAGACGAAAGGAAAAGGTACAGAAATACGGGGAGAAGATCAAGAGCAGAGGATGAGTGTCTTGAGTATTTTGTACAAGGTGTATAACCAGAATTCTAGGGTGAATTGATGTGTCGTATTTTGTCCTCTCTAAAGCTGTGAAGTAAAGAGAGTTGTATTACTTGATCAAAGCTGTGAAGCAGAATCAAGGGTTCTCAAAGAGGTTTTTCTTTGAGTGGTTTTAGGGATTGAGTAGTGTTCTCATATCTAAGTGGTTTCTTAGGTAGAAAGTCACTAGTAGGAATTAAGATTAGGAGATTGTCAACTGGGTTGTTGAGTCTGTAATTTAATTCTACAAGTAGTGAAATTCATCCCTGGCTTGGTAACTGGGTGAAAAAATCTTTGTGTTGATTTATTTACTGTTATTGCTGTCCATTGTGCAGAGTGTATTGTTGTGACATCGCACCTTAACATCACACGTCTGGTACCAGAATTTCAATTGGTATCAGAGCAGGGATCCTGTCTGGCTCTGGGTGAGATCTGGGGAAGATACTTTCTGGTGTGAAGATGGACAATGATGTTGGAGGATTTGTCAACAGACCCCCTATATTGGATGGCTCAAACTATGAGTATTGGAAGCCTAGAATGACTACTTTCTTAAAGTCATTGGACAGCAGAGCTTGGAAGGCTGTCATTAAAGAATGGAAAGCTCTTGTGGTGTTTGAAAAAGATGATGCTGGCAAAGATAAAGAGGGCACCTCAAAGCTGAAGCCGGAAGAAGAATGGACCAAGGAAGAAGATGAGCTTGCCCTTGGAAATTCCAAAGCTTTAAATGCAATCTTCAATGGAGTGGATAAGAATATTTTCAGGTTAATTAATACCTGTGAGGTTGCTAAGAAAGCATGGGATATTTTGAAGGCCACTCATGAAGGAACATCTAGAGTTAAGATGTCAAGACTCCAGCTTCTAACATCGAAGTTTGAGAGTCTGAAGATGAAGGAAGAGGAGACTATCCATGACTTCCATATGAGTGTGCTTGAGCTGACTAATGCATCCAGTTCCCTTGGAGAAAAGATGTCAGAAGAAAAGCTTGTAAGGAAAATCCTGAGGTCTCTTCCTAAGAAGTACAAGATGAAGGTAACTGCCATTGAAGAATCACAAGACATCAGCAAGATAAGGGTTGATGAGCTCATCGGATCTCTTCAAACTTTTGAGCTTGGTTTGAATGAGGAAGAACCTGAAAAGAAGCCCAAAAGTATAGCCTTGGTTTCCACTCCTGCAGAAGTTAAGAAAGTTACAGATGATGAGTCTCAGGAGGATCTGTCTCAAGCCATAGTTATGTTGGGAAGACAGTTCAACAAAGTGTTCAAGAGGATGAACAATAACTCCAGGCCTAATGTCAGGAACATCTCTTCTGACAACAGCAAGGCAAAAGAGAAGGATGAAGAGAAGACTGCCCAAGATAAAGGAGTTCAGTGCTTTGAATGTGAAGGGTATGGACATGTCAAGAAAGAGTGTCCCACATTCTTGAAGAAGCAGAAGAAGGGCATGACAGTTTCCTGGTCTGACTCTGATAGTGAAAGTGAAATTGAGTCAGCAAAGCATGTTACAGCTTTGACAGGAATTGTTGAACCTGATGATGATAGTGATGGAGAAGTCACTTATGATGAGCTAGCTTCAACCTACAAAGAGTTGTGCTTAAAGAGTGTTGAACTATGTCAGGAGAGGAATCAACAAAAGAAACAGATTGCTCAGCTAGAGAATGACAAAGCTGAATTGGAAAAAGAAGTCTTATGTGTCAAAGCTCATCTTAATCATATGACTAAATCTGTTAGAATGTTGAACAGTGGGACAGCCACTCTTGACAAGATACTACAGTCAGAAAAATCTGCTGGAGACAAAGCTGGGATAGGTTATGTGGCTGAGGATTAGGGAACTTCAGAAGCAAGCACTTCAGGTTCAAAGAAGGAAGTGTCACAACGTTTGTCTCAACATCAGCCAAAGAAGCAGGATCCTACACCTAAGAAAGCTGATGTTTCACAACCTAAGAAGATTGAGAAGAAGACTGGTCCTTATCAGAAGAGAAAGCAGCCATAGGGAGCTAGTCAGTATATGCTCCCACGATACCACGAGAGCATGCAAGCTGCTCAGTTCAAACAGCACATGTCTTATCAGGTGTCTCAACATCAGGGGTATGGTTACACCAATGTTGTTCCTCCTATCTATGGAAGAAGAAAGCCACACCATCATGGGAGACAATCTAGGAAACAACATTCTCAGCCTCCTTATGGAAGAAGATACCAGCATAATAGAAGGCAGACCAGTTATGGTAGGAGGAGCCAAGCAGACATCAAGGGGGAGTAAAGTGTTGTACAATGTGAGCTACTGAATAGCTGTGATGCTGGTTCATGTTTTAGAGGGGGAGCACCAATTGGCTGTTGTCAATTATGAAGATGGTGCTGCAGCAGATCGAGTGATGAAGACTATGAAGATTGTCAATTGTCAAACTGCTGCTAATGTGTTTCAAAGTTTTGAAGATTTTTCCGCTGCTGAAATCTCTGAAGGTGCAGAGTGCAGAAGTTGATTGCAGAGTGCAGAGATTATTTTAGCCAAAATTAGCCAAAGGGGGAGATTGTTAGTTCCTGGATTGGCTGGAATTTTGGTAAAACAAAGCATATTCAATGTTGATGTCAAGGTGCTGATGTTGCAACATTGAAGTCTTAACACTGGGCTGTGTTAAGTAGTTAATTGCTGAAGTTGGATGCCTGATGTCACACAGGTGATGTTGTAACATCAGATCTGTAGAATCAATAACATCAGGTGCAGATGTTGTTAGGGTTGCGTGTTAGCTGGAATTGTGGAGAGTGGTTGACTCATTGGATGAGAATATCTTGGGATAGATATTTTCTGTTACATGGGAGATTTGATTGCAGGTCTGTTGGAGAATTAAAAGGTTGAAGATTTAAAAAGATTTTGGGGATAAAATCTGTTTTGAAGATTCTGTTTTAATTAAAAAAACTGATCAAATATTGTAGCAAGTCCAAGACCAATTCAAGGAGCTCTATAAAGCGCACAAGACCAAAGGAAAAAGGTACAGAAATACAGAGAGAAGATCAAGAGCATAGGCTGAGTGTCTTGAGTATTTTGTACGAGTTGTATTTACACTATTCTAGGGTTTGAATAGGTGTTATGTTTCTGTCCTCTCTAGAAGCTGTGAAGCAATAGAGAGTGGTTGCTTGATCAAAGTTGTGAAGTAAGATCAAGGGTACTCAAAGTGGTCTCTTTGAGAGTTTGTAAGGGATTGAGTGGTGTTCTCATACCTAAGTGGTTTCTTAGGTAGGAAGTCATTAGTAGAGTATAAGTTTAGGAGATTGTCAACGGGTTGTTGAGTCTGTAAATTATATCTACAAGTAGTGAATTCCATCCCTGGCTTGGTAGCCCCCATAGTAGGTTGGTTGTAACCGAACTGGGTCAACAATTCTTGGTGTTATTTTACTGTTATTGTTGTCCATTGTGCAGAGTGTGTTGTTGTGACATCACACCTTAACATCGCACGTCTGATACCAGAATTTCAAGAGAAATTAAGAGGCAGTATATTTGCGGTAAAAAGATCTAGACTCTTTGAAAGACAGTTCTATTAAGATGACTAACTTCTGTTCCTATACCTTTAGGAGGTCGTCGGGATAATTTGTACGAAGCCCAAGAGGAGGCTGGAAACTTTTAGGAAGCCGAGGGACAATTTGTACGAAGCCCAAGAGGAGGCTATCTTCCCGGAGGAAGAATCATTATACGAAGCCTAAGAGGAGGCTGTGAAAACTTCTAAGAAGTCGACGGGTCCTTGTACAACGCCCAAGAGGAGGCAGGGGATGCTTTTAGGAAGCCTGTGAGTCCTTGCACTAAGCCCAAGAGGAGGCTGATGAACAGTTCCAATAGGGGTTTCACTTGGAACATTGGCCTTCTGTATATGAACTGCTCAAGGGGAAATTTCTTAGATCTAGTTATCTAAAATTGTTGTAAAAGAAAATGGTTTAGGTTATGTTGAAATATCCGGAAGAACGTCGGATGTAAGGAGACGAGGCTTTGTCTAGTTCTAGACGTAGTTGCCGGGGAAACTCTAAATATCTATACTATTATTACACAGTTTATATGAGTTTATGAAAGAAGACTTACAGTGAAACAGCTCCACAACACAGTTATATACATATGAAAGCGGTAAATGAAAGCAGGTAAACACTTACTCGGTTGTAGAGCTTCCATGCTATTTGGCTAGTTGTTCAACAAAGAAACGTTGAAGACAATATATTACAAAATCAATGGAGAAAGTGCTTTTGAAAGGAAAATTGGGGCTTACAGCTCAAGGAGAGGCCCAGGGTTTTAACAATGACCGCACTGTCATTTTGTACAGGGACTTATACAAGTGACTGAGGCCCAGGAAAGGTTTTCTATACAAAGAGGATGGGTCTTACACTCTCTCAAGAAGCCCAAAAATGATTGAAAGTGAACAAAAGATAGGTCCTATAGCTCAAGGAGAAGCCCAGTGGTCAATTTTAAAAAGGGCGACAATTGCGCCGAGGTTTTGAAAACACAATGGGTTTTATACAATGACTGAGGCCCAAAAGTTTTTGGTTTCAAAAGGGGATTGGGTCATACACTCTAATAGAGACCCAAAGGTGATTTTGAATGGGTCTTATAGCTCGAGGAGAGGCCCATATGGTTTGCTTTAAACGGGCGATAATCGGGCCGAACTTTTGAAATACAACGGGACTTATACAATAAGTGAGGCCCAAAAATAGGTTTGTATTTACAGAGGATTGGGTCTTACACTCTATTAGAGGCCCATGAGTGTTTAGAAAAGTTTGTTAGGGTGGAAATCAGTAAAACCCTAATTCCATCATTTTAAAAGTAATTATTCAAAGAAAATTAATTAAAATGATACAAATTCCAAATAATTTTGAATAAACAACTTGTGATTTTGGTTTTAGGTTTGAAAGAACGAGGTTTTAATCACAAGATGAATTAAAACCTATTTGGTGTTGATTTTCCAACATGAATATTTATTTTTAAAAGGTTTAAAAATAATAAAAATGAATTTATTCACAAAAATACTAATTATATTAAATAAATAATATAAATCTGACTTTTTTGTGGAATAAAATATTTCAACATTTTTGTGATTTTTTGCAAAAAGAACCAATAAAAAATAATTAAAATTGAAGGAGTTATTAATTTTTCAAATCATTTAAAATAAATATGAAAAATAACAAAAATAAGAAAAAGTGGTACAAAAGAGATCTGGGGCGAGGGGGATTTGAACCCCAGACCTCTCGCTTTCCAATACACACAAAACCAGCTGATCAACCACTAGGGCGCAATGCCAATTCAAATATAGTATGGCAAATGAAAAATATATAGAGAACTTGGTTGAAAAACCTGAAGAATGGCGCCATGGCCATCTTCTTCCTCGAGCTCGTGCATGAAGCACCCTATATCACTCATCTCTCAACCATTTGACATGATTCAAACACCAAACTCGTGTGTTTTTCAACAAGGAACAAGATGGCAATACTTGATTTTATTTATTTTCAGTGTATAGCAAATTATATCATCATGACCGTATGAACCCTAATTTTGCAAAAGCAGTCGTGCATACATGGTTATGAGGGCTATGATCAAATTTCTTGAGGGGAAACACTCAACATATGATGGCAAGCAAATGGCAAAAATATCATGCGAGGAAATATGCATGGATCATGAAGATAGAGTTTTGAGGCTTACCTTGATGCAAGCTGAAATGGAACTCTGCACAGATGTTGTTCCAGATGCAATTTGATGATCCCTATAACTTCAATGGATGTTGTGAAGTGTGTTGCAAGCTTTGGAACACTCTGAAAACTTCTGGATCAAGTTGGAGAACTCCAACTGCATAATTGAGGCATAATGTCTTGGTTGAAGAGTGATTTTGAGCTAGGGGTGTTACAGTTGGTGTTTAAGTATTTGGACACCTCAAATACATCATATGTGATGTGTCTGAGCAATTGGAATGGATTGCTTAGGGCTGCAACTCAAAACCCGATGGTGGTTGCTCAAAAACAAAGAAAATTGGCACTTAAGAGAGAATGAGAGGAAGCAGTGCTATAAAGTGCTTTGGTGTGCCTTGAATGATCCATTGGAACCTCTATTTATAGGTGATCAACTCTTGTCTTGGAGGAATAGTGAATGGTTGTTGGATCAGATCACCTTCAAAGGGATTGGTTGGACATAAATGCCTCTTGCATTAGGTGTAACAGCTGCTCCAAATAGATCAGCTATGCCTTGACTGAAATCACATTCCTCAGTCACTTTAATTGTTGTTTAATAAGAGAACTTGACTGAGGAGAGTAAGAATCTTGACAATGCACTATTCCACATTAATGCCCTTTGAATTCAAGGTAAAATGTGACAAAATGTGTGAACTTCAAGTTGGAAGATTCCTTGGCTTTGTGACTCAGCTTTGTAGGTTGGATCAGATGCATTGTGATTGGTTTGAGTACATGTGGCATAATGATCCTTGGTTTTGATTCAGAAATCATGTGTGGCAAGCAAACATGCAAACTGATTTTTTCCAAAACAGCTTGCAGCAGTATGACTTTGGGCATGGATTCCTCTTGGCTCAAGTTGAATCAATTCAGGCTGAGAGGCTCTTTGGATTCTTAGAAACATATGCAACAACATTGATGTTTACCTTTGGACTTGATTCAGCTTGCCACTATGTGAAAAGATCTCACAAGTTTTGGTGTTTCAACAAAATCTGCCTTGGCCAGAATTTTTCTAAGTGTTGGAAAATGATGTATTTTCATGTTTTAGTCATTATGGCCCAATCATAACTCAGAATCCACAATGAATTGGAGTGAGATGTAGTTGAAGATTTTGTAGAGGGTAATGAGAGCTACAAATCTAGCTTTGGATGGGAAAGAATGGCCTGGTGGTTTAGGAGTTATGATCCTCAAAAGTTGGTACCCTAGCCACTTTGTTCCATAACTTAGAAAAATTTCTAAGTTTTTATGGTTACCCATTTTACAAGTTATCCCACTTTTCTTGATTTTTCTTGATGAATGAGGATTCCAATCACACATTAACATCATTTTAGGGTTAAAAAACCATTTTTGTGAAAAATCTCAAAAAGTCAAAGTTGACTTTTGTGCACAATTGACTTTTTATCAGATGAATTCCAAACTATGCAATCCTCTATGAAATCAAGTCCTTGACCTAAATCAAACTTGATGGATTAACTTCATAGGTGTTATAGGGTGTATTGAATCATGTATTAGGGTTTGGGAGCATTTCCTGGTCAAAAGGCAAAGGCACAGTTGACTTTTTCCGCGAAACCCTAACTGTGGTTCTGATGAACTTGAAACTTGGGAATCAAGCTTCTTGGATCAATCCATTGTTGCAAATGGATCAGTGTGGTGTATTAGAGACCCTCAAATCATGTCTTGAGGTCTTGGCTCATGATTTGTCCCAAAAGTCAACTTAGGGGTGAATTAGGTCAAGAAACCCTAATTCCTGATTTTTTTTATGAGTACATCCCCTGAGGTTAAATTGACTTGATGATTGGGTCCTGAAGAAACGAAAAACACAAGAAGGGGGGTTTGAATTGGGGTTTTCGAAAATTTAAAGCAAAAAGGACAAGTTGGTTATCCTGGTTCATTTGAACTCAAACTACTCCAGTCCACTCGCCAAGGTGATTTCGCCTCTCTCTCTTGAGGACTTAATCCACTAATCAATAAAGATTACACAATCACAGAGACAACTGTCACTGTCTTCTTGAGTTTTAACCACAACTCAGTTTTCTCAAGGAATTTCAAAAGAAAATGAACAAGTGTATAAGATGCTTCTAATAAGCTATATCACAACTGTGATGTTTACACAATATTTTGATCGAATTGAAAACAGATGAAAACTTGAAGAAATATAAAGTGTATGCGCGCAAGTGAAGTTGTCATCTGTGCAAGGGCTCCTTTAAATAGATGAAATGATTTGATCCGTTGGAGACGTGAGAATTATTTTTGGAGGTTGATAAAATGCCATTGAATGCTCTTTCCAAAAATACAGATTTTGTTGGCACAATCCGTTACTTTGTGATACTCATAATTGTGAAGGATAGCGTATCAGAGTCCATGTTGATTTGTTGAATTATCAGAGTTTCTGGCTCAAGGCAGCTTTGGTGCTGAAGCGTGACACATTCTTCATCAGAACTTCGCTTGATTAGAACTTCGCTAGTTTAGATCTTGTGATACTTCCATATCAGAGCTTCGCTTGATTAGAACTTCGCTTTGATTAGATCTTGTGATACTTCCTTATCAGAACTTCGCTTGATTTGAACTTCGCTGGTCTAGATCTTGTGATGCTTCTATATTAGAACTTCTTTACATTATAACTTCCCTACATATCATAATAAATGAATTAAGGAGCATCAAGTTCTAAATAATATAGTGTTTGTTATCATCAAAACTATTAGGAATGTAGAATCAATTCTTGTTCTGACAATCTCCCCCTTTTTGATGATGACAAAAACTTATATTTTGATAATTAATTAAAAGAGTATGGAGTATAGAGGACTCCCGCTGAGTTAAAGATTTCCTTGAAAATGTTTTGATTTAAGATTTCCAAGAAGTTCTGATTGCCATTTTCCTGCTTTTTTAACAATATGTGGAAACAGAGGTTAAAATGTTCGAGACATAGTCCTGGTGCACTCTTATATTTCAAAATATTCTACGTTCTCCCCCTTTGTCATTAATCAAAAAGCGAAAAGATACATGAGAACACAAGTAAGCAACATGAGCATGATAAAGCACAAAGTAAGCAAGGCAACAAAAACATAAAAGAATCTAAGGTTGAGGAGCAGGTGGAAGTCTTGTGAACAATGCTTCCAGAAGGCCTTTGATCTGATTAGCGGATTCTTCTTGCTTGCCAAGCATCCCTTTAATTTCTGCGTTTGTTTCATCCTGTTTGTCCAATCTTTTTCTTACTGCCCCATTCTCTTTCTTCAACTCATCCAGAGTTTTCAGCACTAGAGCAGATGAAGTTGACTCTTCAGAAGGTACCAAATCCTCAGCGCTTTTAGCAGAATCTTTCTTTGGAGAGGCTTCAGGTGATTTTTCTTCGACTTCAGTAATAACCAGAGTTTGATGCTCAGAGATATCTTCTCGAGGTTCTAAAACCATAGGAGCTTTCCAGCCTAGAGGAAGAATGGGTTTCTTTTCCCAGAATCTTAGAACTTGATCATTGAAGATCTTCATATGGTCACAGAAGTTCTGTTGGGCTATGTCATAGCTGAGTTCCTTCATCTTCTGAGATTCAGAATTAAACCACTTTCTGAATTTGGTCCAGAGATAGTCAGAAGCAGCTGGATTCAGATTCTCCATACAACCCTGCTTCAGAAAGTTAATCCATTCCTGCATTTCTACCTCAAATGCCAATAAAGAGTTACCAACATCTGATTTGGAGATTTTTGGTTTTGGTTTGGGAATGGCTACTTTGTGAGAGGTTGAGGTAAGTTTGTCTAGAGCTTCTAAGTCAATTATATTTTTAAGGGGATCTTCTGAGATATATGTTAGAGGAGAGTCAGAAATGAGAATGGGAGAGGTAGGTGATGTAGTTTCTGAAGAGATGACATCTTGTGGGGGACTGGTGAAATTAGGTGAGGGTTGAAAGAAGTTGAGAGGACAGTTGATACCAGGAATAGAGGTGTCAGAGTTTTGAATTTGATGTTCTGGTTGGGAAGAAGTGAAGAGAGGTTCAAAATCAATGTAAGTTCCTGGATTGGCTGGAATTTTGGTAAAACAACAAGGTGTTCAATGCTGATGTCATGGTGTTGATGTTGCAGCATTGAGTCTTAGTACTGGGTTGTACTAAGTTATGAAGGTTAACTATGTTTAATGTCATGGGCTTGATGTCATAACATTGCACTTAACACTGGGCTGTGTTAAGGTTGCTAGTTGCTGAAGTGGATGTCTGATGTCACATAGGTGGTGTTGTAACATCAGACCTGCAGAACTGAAGCTAATGACAGCATGGACTTGTTGTTATTAGGGTCACGTATTAGCTGGAATTGTGGAGAGTGTTGACTCGTTGGATGAGAATATCTTGGGCTAGATATTTTCTGTTACATGGGAGATTTGATTGCAGGTTTGTTGGAGAATTAAAAGGTGGAAGATTTAAAAAGATTTTGGGGATAAAATCTATTTTAAAAGATTCAGTTTTTAATTAACAAATCTGATCAAATATTGTGACAAATCCAATCCAAATTCAAGGAGCTATATAAAGCGCACAAGACCAAGGAAGAAGGTACAGAAAATAGATTGAAGATCAAGAGCTGGAGGCTTAGAGTCTAGGGTTTGTTTAGAGTACTTGTAATCACACTATTCTAGGTTGAATAGGTGTTGAATTTTCTGTCCTCTCTAGAAGCTGTGAAGTAATAGAGAGTTGTTGATTGATCGAAGCTAGGAAGCAAGATCAAGGGATCTCAAAGAGGTTGTTCTTTGAGTGTTTTAGGGGATTGAGTAGTGTTCTCATATCTAAGTGGTTTCTTAGGTAGAAAGTCACTAGTAGAGTATAAGTTTAGGAGATTGTCAACTGGTGTGTTGAGTCTGTAAATTATATCTACAAGTAGTGAATTTCATCCCTGGCTTGGTAGCCCCCAGACGTAGGTAGTTAGATCGAACTGGGTGAACAATTCCTTGTGTTTTCCTGTTGCTTATTCTGTCCATTATTGCAGAGTGTGTTGTTGTGACATCGCACCTTAACATCACACGTCTGGTACCAGAATTTCAATTGGTATCAGAGCAGGCATCCTGTCTGTCTCTAGGTGAGATCTAGGGAAGTTACTTTCTGGTGAAAGATGGACAAAGAGGTTGGAGGATTTGTCAACAGACCCCCTATCTTGGATGGCTCAAACTATGAGTATTGGAAGCCTAGAATGACTACTTTTCTAAAGTCATTAGACAGCAGAGCTTGGAAGGCTGTCATTAAAGAGTGGAAAGCTCCAGAGGTATGTGAGAAAGATGAGGCTGGCAAGGATAAAGAAGGCACCTCAAAGCCTAAGCCTGAAGAAGAATGGACCAAGGAAGAAGATGAGCTTGCCCTTGGGAATTCAAAAGCTCTAAATGCTATCTTCAATGGGGTTGACAAGAACATATTCAGGCTGATCAACTCATGTGAAACTGCTAAGGCTGCTTGGGATATTTTGAAGGCTACTCATGAAGGCACATCTAGAGTTAAGATGTCTAGACTTCAGTTTCTAACATCTAAGTTTGAAAGCTTGAAGATGAAGGAAGATGAGACTATTCATGACTTCCACATGAGTGTTCTTGAGCTGTCAAATACATCCAGTGCTCTTGGTGAGAAGATGACGGAAGAGAAGCTGGTAAGAAAGATTCTTAGGTCCCTCCCTAAGAAGTATAAGATGAAGGTAACAGCCATTGAAGAATCTCTAGACATCTGCAAGATGAGAGTTGATGAGCTTATTGGATCTCTTCAAACATTTGAACTTGGACTGAATGAGGAAGAACCAAAAAAGAAGCCCAAGAGTATAGCCTTAGCATATAAAGATGATGAGTCCCAGGAGGATCTGCCTCAGGCTATAGTTATGTTGGGAAGGCAATTCAACAAAGTGTTCAAGAAGATGAACTACAACTACAGGCCTAATGTCAAGAACATCTCCTCTGACATCAGCAAGTCAAAAGAGAAAGATGAAGAGAAGACTGTCCAAGATAAAGGTGTTCAGTGCTTTGAATGTGAAGGGTATGGACATGTCAAGAAAGAGTGTCCCACATTCTTGAAGAAGCAGAATAAGGGCTTGACAATTTCCTGGTCTGACTCTGACAGTGAAAGTGAAAGTGAGTCAGCAAAGCATGTTACAGCTTTGATAGGAATTGTTGAATCTGATGATGATAGTGATGGAGAAGTCACTTATGATGAGCTAGCTTCAACCTACAGAGAGCTGTGTTTTAAAAGTGCTGAGATTTGTCAAGAGAACAAGTGTCACAAGGAACAGATTGCTCAGCTTGAGAATGAAAAAGCTGATCTGGAAAATGAAGTGGTGCTAGTAAGAGCTCATCTTGATCAAATGACCAAATCTGTTAGGATGCTGAACAGTGGTACAGACACTCTTGACAAGATTCTTCAGACGGAAAGGATGGCTGGAGACAGGACTGGATTAGGATTTGTGGTTGAGGGAAAAGTATCTACTGAAGCAAGCACTTCAGGAACCAAAGTGGAGATGTCTCAACCATTGTCTCAACATCAGCCAAAGGTGCAGGATCCTACTCCTAACAAAGCTGATGTTTCACAACATAAGAGGATTGAGAAGAAGACTGGTCCTTATCAGAAGAGAAAACAGCCCCAAAGAGCTAGTCAGTATATGCCCCCACAATACCATAAGAGCATGCTAGCTGCTAGTTTCAAACAGGGCATGTCACATCAGATGTCTCAACATCAGGTCAACGGGTATAGTCATGGCTTTAGATTTAACAATGATGTGCCTTATGTCTACAGAAGAAGAAAGCCTCACCATCATGGGAGACAATCCAGAAAACAGCATTCTCAGCCTTCTTATGTAAGAAGATATCAGCATAATAAAAGGCAGGTTAGTTATGGCAGGAGGAGACCACATTATGGATGGCAGCCTAAGCAATCTCATCATGGAAGAAGATTCAGAGATGAAAGGGTGAGATGTTATTACTGTGGAAGGTTTGGACATATGCAGTACTCTTGCTACAAGCTGCATGGATACCCTCAGCCTCAAAACAGATGGAGGGAGGATAGGTCCAAAGTTGTTAAACAATGGGTACCTAAGGAGAAGGTGAAGTGCTTATTGGCTCACATGGCTGACAAGGAGTTTAAAGAAGATACATGGTATTTTGACAGTGGGTGTTCCAAGCACATGTCTGGATGTAGATCCATGTTTGATGATCTTAGGCCTTGCCCCTCTCATGAGGTCATGTTTGGCAATGGAGGAAAAGGTAGTGTTGCAGGAGTTGGGAAAGTCCAAGGTGATGGTAGACCTGAACTTGACAATGTTATGTTTGTCAATGGCTTAAGTGCAAATTTGATCAGCATAAGCCAGTTGTGTGATGAAGGGTACAAGGTAAACTACACTAAGCATGAGTGTGTGGTTTCTGATGAGCATAATCAGATTGTTATGAAGGGTGACAGAACCAAGGATAACTGCTATTAGTGGATTTCTCTTGAAGGAAATTCAACTATTGATGCTCAGGTTGATGTTATAACATCAGATTATGACATCAGGATGCTGAAAGGGCACTCAGAGTTAGTATGTTCTGATGTGAATTTTTTTAAAGGAAAGTATTTATGGAGGGAGAAAATTAGTAATTGGTCTTTAATAAATACAGAAAATCTGGCGCCATACCTCAGACCATCATTTTCTTTTGGAGCAACATCACGGTTTTTCAAAGTCCTGTTCTCACAACGGTTCATCTTCTTCGCCTTCAAGAATCAATCCTCACTCAATCGTACCCATCTCAAAGGATTCATGGCGTCTCCGTCTAAGAAATCTGCGGGTCAAAGGTCGGAAAAAGGAATGGCTAGGGTTTCCACAGAAGAAGGGTTTGCAGAAGAAGCTTTGAATGTGGAACCCATCTCTGTGATGCTCCCAGAATCTGGTAAATCTAGACCTCCTAAACGTGTTTCTAAAAGGGCTGGGACTATCTTTAAAGATAATGAAACAAAAAGGATTGTTACTAGTGTTCTCTTTCGTGATAAGACAGCGCTTAGGTGATCCACGTCTCAAAATGTTGAGGAAATGGTGGATGTTGACAAGAGCGTAGATCAGATTGTTGACAAGATCCTTGATAAAGGTCTTCCTGTAAAAGGTATATCGAGACCACTGAGACAAATGCCTACTGAAAAGGAGAAGGAGGACATGCAAAGTGCTGCAACAAATCTCCATAGACTTGTTATGTCTGTTGTTGAAGAGTCTGAAGTTAGTAAAGATGCTGATCAGAGAGAAGACATGGCTGAGGAAACAAATGTTGAAGAAAATGTTAGAACATCACCTGACCCTGCTTCTGGTGGTAAAGACAATGCTGATGTAATAAACGTAGTTGATTTATCAGATGATGAAGTAATAGCTAGGGCTGTTCCAAGCATTGCCAAGAGGTTAAAAACAAGGAAGGGAAAGGAGGTTGAACCCTCTCCTAAGGAGTCATCAGTTGATAAGAAGAAGAACATTGCTGTTGGACCAGCAAAATCTTGGAGTAAAGTGGAGATAAATCTTAGGAAGAGGAAGGTTGTGGAGCATTCTGAGTCATACTATGATGTCGAAGATGATGTTCAGGACATCACGCCTGTCAGGAAAACTATTCTAAAGAGAATATCTGATAAGGTGCCTGAAGTTCCAATTGATAACATCTCCTTCCACTATGCCAGTAGTGCATCGATGTGGAAGTTCGTGTGTCAGAGAAGACTAGCCCTGGAAAGGGAACTGGGTAAGGAAGCCTTGGGTATGGAGGAAATTATGGAATTAATTAACACTGCTGGGCTAAAGAAGACTGTGACACAGCTTCCTAAATGTTACGAAGGGCTTGTCAAAGAGTTTGTTGTAAACATCCCTGTCGGCATTACTGATAAGAGAAGCACAGACTTCATGAAAGTCTTTGTTAGAGGGAAGGGTATTAATTTCTCTCCTAGTATCATCAACAGGTACCTAGGAAGAAATGATGGAGAATGCAGTGTTCTTGAGTCTACTGATAACGAGATTTGCAGGGAGATTACGGCAGGGCAAGTGAAGATTTGGCCTTTGAAAGGGAAGCTAAAAACTAGCAAGCTCAGCATCAAGTATGCCATCCTTCACAGGATTGGTGCAGCTAACTGGGTGCCAACCAACCATAAAACAACAATTGCGGTTGGTCTTGCAAAGTTTATCTATGCAATTGGAAAGAAAGTGAAATTCGACTTTGGAAGCTACATCTTTAACCAAGTAGTTAAACATACTGAAACCAATGTTGTAAAATTACCTATAGCGTTCCCTTCTTTGGTGTGTGGAATCATTACAGATCAGGAACCTGAGACTTTAACAAGCTCAGACATAGTTTGCCAGAGGAAGACAGCCGTGTCCCTTCACCCTAAATTGTTTTCTGGGAGTCATGTTCCAGATATTGTCATGACATCAAGTTCTGGAGGTAAGAATGTCACTACAAAAACAAAGCTGATTGAAGGACTGAAGGCAACCTGCGAGGACCTTGATATGGTTATCAGTACCAGCACTGTTAGGAAGATGAAGATTGAGCAGATGATCAAAGACTTGGAACAGGGAGAAGATGCTGGGAATGGTGACATTGAGGAGTCCAGGTCAGGTGAAGGTGATGAGGATGGCGAGAGTACCAGCTCGGATGAAGACTGATTTCCGTCTACTGTTTGTAGTGGTAGCTTTAATTTCTGTCTTTGTTTTGGCACTTGATGTGCTTGGTTTGTAATTTGAATATTGTGCTGGTTTATGCACCTACTTTTTGTTCTATGATTTGTTTTGCCTGTTTGCTGACTGTGAGGCTAACAATGAGGGCTAGTTTAGGACTAACTTTATTGGGATAATTGTCTAATTATGGCTAAAAAGGGGGAGAGTTAAAAATTGCCATGAGTAGTTGCTGCTAAAAGAATAAAAATAAAAGGTGTTTAGTTGAAAAGTAATGATGCAGCTGTGGAGGGGGAGTATAGACAGCATAGTTGTGGAGCTGCTAGTGAAGACTTCATAGCAATTGGAGAGTGCAGCAAAGCAGACATCAAGGGGGAGATGTGTTGCACATTGTGAGCTACTGAACAGCTGTGATGCTGGTTCAAGTTTTTGAGGGGGAGTACCAATTGGCTGTTGTCAATAATGAAGATGGTGCTGCAGCAGTTCAAGTAATGAAGACTATATGAAGATTGTCAAACTGCTGCAAGTTGAAGTTTCAATATATTGAAGATATTCCGCTGCTGAAGTCTCTGAAGACACAGAGATTGTTTTAGCCAAAATTAGCCAAAGGGGGAGATTGTAAGTTCCTGGATTGGCTGGAATTTTGGTAAAACAACAAGGTGTTCAATGCTGATGTCATGGTGTTGATGTTGCAGCATTGAGTCTTAGTACTGGGTTGTACTAAGTTGTGAAGGTTAACTATATTTGATGTCATGGGCTTGATGTCATAACATTGCACTTAACACTGGGTTGTGTTAAGGTTGCTAGTTGCTGAAGTGGATGTCTGATGTCACATAGGTGATGTTGTAACATCAGACCTGCAGAACTGAAGCTAATGACAGCATGGGCTTGTTGTTATTAGGGTCGCGTATTAGCTGGAATTGTGGAGAGTGTTGACTAGTTGGATGAGAATATCTTGGGCTAGATATTTTCTGTTACATGGGAGATTTGATTGCAGGTTTGTTGGAGAATTAAAAGGTGGAAGATTTAAAAAGATTATGGGGATAAAATCTGTTTTAAAAGATTCAGTTTTTAATTAACAAATCTGATCAAATATTGTGACAAATCCAATCCAAATTCAAGGAGCTATGTAAAGCGCACAAGACCAAGGAAGAAGGTACAGAAAACAGATTGAAGATCAAGAGCTGGAGGCTTAGAGTCTAGGGTTTGTTTAGAGTATTTGTAATCACACTATTCTAGGTTGAATAGGTGTTGAATTTTCTGTCCTCTCTAGAAGCTGTGAAGCAATAGAGAGTTGTTGATTGATCGAAGCTAGGAAGCAAGATCAAGGGATCTCAAAGAGGTTGTTCTTTGAGTGTTTTAGGGGATTGAGTAGTGTTCTCATATCTAAGTGGTTTCTTAGGTAGAAAGTCACTAGTAGAGTATAAGTTTAGGAGATTGTCAACTGGTGTGTTGAGTCTGTAAATTATATCTACAAGTAGTGAATTTCATCCCTCGCTTGGTAGCCCCCAGACGTAGGTAGTTAGACCGAACTGGGTGAACAATTCCTTGTGTTTTCCTATTGCTTATTCTGTCCATTATTGCAGAGTGTGTTGTTGTGACATCGCACCTTAACATCACACGTCTGGTACCAGAATTTCAATCAATATCAGACAGAACTTGTGTAAGTTCTGGTTATGGTTCAATAAAATCAGAAGGAATGGGGTCAATGTCAATGTCAAAATCGTCAAGAGTTTGTGGTGAAGGTGATGGATTTTCAGAAGGTTTAGGAGAAGACGAGGTTTCAGATGTTGATACCAATATGGATTCGACGACAGAAATGAAAGAAGAGTTACCTTTCTTTTTAGCAGCTTTGGGGGTTTTCTGAGGCGTTCCTTTAGAGGCTTTCCTTTTTCTTGATGTTCTGGTGGCAACTTCTAGAAGTGCTTGCCTGAGCTGTTGTAAAGAAACTTCTGGAAGGGTTCCATCAGCTTTACACGCATCCAGATATCTGAGAACAATTTCTGGATGAGTATCTGCTGAGTAGAGAGGAAAATCTTTCAGAGGTATTTTCCTGGTGGTAATGACTTCCTTAGAGATTTGGGTTGGATCCTTCTTGATGGTCTCAATGATTTTCATCTTCTTGAGGTTTTTTGCATTGAGTGGTCTTCCAGCAATAGTTTCTAGATCAGAAATTTTCTGAGCTTCAGTTAGGTGTTCTATCAGCTTGTTCTCTGTTAGAATATCTGAGATAAGTCTACCTAGAGGGATCCAATCTCTCTTGGTTCTTTCGTCTTCTCTTGTTTCCTTGACAGTGTTCTGCAGATGACTGAATAGACTGTGAGGAAGATTCGCTTTGGTAAAGGTGGAGATGAGGTATAGAAGGTACTATTGATCGTTGTTGATGTAGTCAGAAGAGCTTGTAGGTTTCCTGTGATAGATACACCCAAGAATGATTCTGGCCCAAATTCTGTGACGATTCTTTAGGTATTTGATTTTGTTGTCGTGTTGTCCGGAGGTGAAGATTTCCTTTGAGATAGTATTTAGGCCAGTGCCCTTTTCCATCACACTGCATCTAATTCCTGATCCATGATGATCAATCAGTTTACCAATAAGAGCTTCAGTGATGATAATCTTCTTTCCCATTATGTACGAAGTTACTTGATGATTAGAGGCCGATGCAAAAATCCAGAATTCATTAACGAGTTTGGGAAAAACTGGACCCATTAAGCGATTAAAGTATTTGGTCCATCCTTGAAACTCAACCTCAGGAGTAAGGTCATACCCATTTTCTTTCATGCTTTCAAAATCCACGATGAGTTCGCAGAGAACTTCAAGAGAGGCAATGGGAGTGAGAAGAGTTCTTGAGGGCTCAACATACCTTTCTTCAATGATTTGGTCAGCAGATTCTTGAGACATTGCTTGTTGAGAGCAGGAGGCCATTGTTCACAGACTTAGGGTTTTGTAGGACACAGAGGAACAAGAAATGTAGAAAACAAAACAAGAATTGCAAATAAAAGAAGAAGGCGATAGAGAGCTAAGTGAGTGATAGTGAGCGTGTGAGGGTGTTAGAAGTGACATATATATAAGAGTGACCAAGAAGTAAATAGCAATTAAAGACAATAAACATAATGATTAATAGCTGTAATGATTTCTGACAAGGGAGATAGCGTGAGAAATTTTGGGAACAGTTACCGATGTGACTTGGCGCCTCGATATGTCAACACAGACATTTCAGTTTTCCAGAGTTTGACACGTGTTCATCGTCAGAGAAGATCTGGAGTGTAGGTTGATAAGTGTTTGCTAGAGTGAACTTAATGATTCTCGTAAATGTGAAAATCTTCAAGCTGATTCTTCATCCAGAGCATCTGAGTACTGCATCCAGCTGCAGCTATATATTCAGCTTCAGCAGTTGATAGTGCAATGGTGGATTGTCTTTTGCTGGACCAAGAGATTAAGTTGTCTCCCAGAAACTGGCAGCTTCCAGAGGTACTTTTTCTTTCTATTCTATCTCCAGCAAAGTCAGCGTCACAGTATCCTACCAATTTGTATTCTTTGGACTTTCTATAGAAAAGACCAAGATTAGTAGTACCTTTCAGATATCTGAAACTTCGCTTAACTGCTGTTAAGTGAGATTCTCTAGGATCTGATTGGAATCTAGCACAAAGACAGACGCTATAGAGAATATCAGGTCTTGAAGCAGTTAAATAAAGGAGAGAACCAATCATACCTCTGTAGAGCTTCTGTTCTACTTTCTTACTTACCTCATCCTTTTCCAGAATGCATGTGGGATGCATAGGAGTTTTGGAAGGCTTACTTTCTGACATTTCAAATTTCTTTAGAAGATCTCTGGCATACTTGCTTTGATGTATGTAAGTTCCTTCTGGAGTTTGATTGATTTGAATTCCCAAGAAAAACTTGAGTTCTCCCATTAAGCTCATTTCAAATTCTACCTGCATAGTCTTAGAAAATTCTTTGCCCAAGGAGCTTTTAGTGGATCCAAAAATTATATCATCTACGTATATTTGACATATCAGAATGTGATTTTTAAATGACTTACAGAATAGAGTTGTGTCCACCTTCCCTCTGGTAAAGTCATTTTCTAAGATAAAGTTACTTAGTCTCTCATACCAAGCTCTGGGAGCTTGTTTTAGACCATATAACGATTTCTTAAGTTTATAAACATATTCTGGATGTTTTGTGTTTTCAAAACCAGGGGGTTGATGCATGTAAACTTCTTCATCAATGTAACCATTTAAAAATGCACTTTTGACATCCATCTGATAAAGAGTGATGTCATTATTTACAGCAAATGAAATTAAAAGTCTGATAGATTCTAACCTTGCGACTGGAGCAAAGGTTTCTGTATAGTCTATCCCTTCTTGCTGACTATAACCTTGTGCAACCAGTCGTGCTTTGTTTCTGACAACTTCTCCTTGTTCATTCAGTTTGTTTCTGAAGACCCATTTGGTTCCAATGATGTTGAAGCCTTTGGGTTTAGGGACTAGATCCCATACGTCGTTTCTGGTGAACTGATTCAATTCTTCCTGCATTGCGAGTATCCAATCATTGTCTGAGAGTGCTTCGTCAATAGAGGTGGGTTCAACCAGAGAGACTAATTCCATGAGAGATTCTTCAGTCTTTTTGAATGAGAATTCTTCAGTCTTTTTGAATGAGGATCTTGTTCTGATTGGGTCATCTTTCTTTCCCAGAATTTTGTCTTCGGGATGTGTTAGAGAACTTCTAGATTGTCTTTTCTGGATGGGTTCTTCAGAATTTGTTGTGACATTAGAGTTTCCTTCTGTTGAGTTTGACTGTTTTTCTTATGATCTGGTTTCAGTGCCTGTAATTTGAACTTCTATTTCTGCAAGAGATTCATCATGCTTTGGCTTTTGAGGGCCAAGCTTATCATCAAATCTGACACAAATGGATTCTACCACATTTCGTGTTTCTGTGTTATATACTCTGTAACCTTTTGAACGTTCAGAATATCCTAACATGAAACATTTTTGTGCCTTAGAATCAAACTTGTTCAGAGGATCATTAGTGTTTAAGATAAAGCATGTACATCCAAATGGATGAAAGTATGAAATGTTGGGCTTTTTGTTCTTCCACAATTCATATGGAGTCTTTTCCAGAATAGGTCTTATAGAGATTCTATTCTGAATATAACACGTTGTATTAACTGCTTCTGTCCAAAAGTGTTTAGCCATGTTAGTCTCATTGATCATGGTTCTGGCCATTTCTTGTAGAGTTCTATTCTTGCGTTCTACAACTCCATTTTGTTGTGGAGTTCTAGGACAAGAGAAATCATGAGAAATGCCATTTTCATTAAAAAAAGTTTCTAAATTTTTGTTTTCAAATTCCCCACCATGATCACTTCTGACTTTTACAATTCTAAATTCTTTTTCATTTTGAATTTGGTTACAGAAAGTAGAGAATACTGAGAGTGACTCGTCCTTGTGTTTTAAGAACTTTGCCCATGTCCATCTGCTATAGTCATCTACGATCACCAATCCATACTTCTTGCCACTGATGGATGCAGTTTTCACTGGTCCAAACAGATCTATATGTAGAAGTTCTAATGGTCTGGAGGTAGAAACAATATTTTTTGGTTTAAAAGAGGGTTTAGAAAACTTGCCTTTTTGACATGCTTCACACAGAAAATCTGAGCTGAACTTCAGGTTAGGAAGTCCTCTGACCAGATTGAGTTTGTTAATCTGAGATATTCTTCTCATACTAACATGCCCCAATCTTCTGTGCCAGACCCATTGCTCGTCGTCAGCAGACAAACGACATTTTACATTCTGACTTTTTAGTTCAGAAAGTTTTATTTTATAAATGTTGTTCTTTCTCTTTCCATTAAAGAGGATTGTTCCATCTTTCTGACTAACTGCCTTGCAGGACTTTTGATTGAAGATTATATCATAACCGTTATCACTTAATTGACTTATGGATAACAAGTTATGCATTAATCCTTCTACTAATAAAACATTAGATATAGAGGGTAGAGTACCGTTACCTATGGTTCCCGAGCCAATGATTTTACCTTTCTGATTGCCTCAGAAACCTACATACCCTCCAGCTTTAAGTTCCAGACTTTGGAACATATGCTTTCTTCCCGTCATGTGTCGCGAGCATCCAGAGTCCAGGTACCATGATTGGTGTTTCAATCTTGCTGTTAAAGACATCTGCAACATAAAGGATTTTATCCTTAGGTACACATATTTCTTTGGGTCCTTGTTTGTTAGTGTTCACAGAATTCTGATTGAGTTTTGGTTTCTCAATAGAATTTGAAGAGTAAGATTCACTAGTATATTTTATATCATGTTTGTGTCCATATGTGAAGTGAGAGTTTAAAGGAGCGTATTTTATGATCATATCATCAACTTGTTTAGGTTTATATGGAGCTTCTCCTTTAGGGTTAACATATCCTATGCCTTTTCTCCCATTTCTACTAACTCCATAGATCATTGACGCCATCTTGCTTCTGTCTATGTTTTTAGCTAGAAATTTTTTAAAATCATAGTCGTAATGTTTTAAAATGTTATCAGAACTAGTGGGAACAACTGAGTCAGATTTTTTCTGAGATTTTTGAGATTCAAAAGAGTTGAGTTTTGAAATGGTTTCTTTTAACTCAGAATTTTCTGCTTTCAGTTTTCTGTTCTCTTCAGACTCAGATACCAGATTATGTTTCAGATTCTTATATTTGAGCTGAAGTTTCTGATAATTTTCAAGAATTTCAGATAGACTATCTTCTAATTGAGATCTAGAAAATTTAGAGAATACCTCTTTAGTTTCTGAGTCAGAGTCTGATTCTGATGAGTTGGAATCATCTGATATGTTGGCCATTAGGGCAATGTTGGCGTGTTCATTTTCTTATTCGGATTCTGCTTCAGAAGATTCCGAGTCATCCCAGGTAGCCATAAGACTTTTCTTCCTTTCCTTGTTAAACTTCTTACTTGGCTTTTCTTTCTGCAGCTTAGGACAATCACTTTTGTAGTGTCCAGGTTCCTTGCATTCGTAACACACCACCTCTTTGTTTCTTGACTTTTTGTGTCCAGAAGATGGTTCAGAATGACTGCTTGATCTTCTAGAGTTTCTGAATTTCCTTTGCCTATTTTTCCATAGTTGTTGTATTCTTCTGGAAAGAAGTGATAGTTCATCTTCTTCTAAGGAGCCACCAGAGCTTTCTTCTTCTGCCTGAAAAGCTTTAGTTTCATATTTATATTTAGATTTAAGAGCAACAGACTTACCTTTCTTCTGGGGTTCATCTTCTTCTAGTTCTATCTCGTGACTTCTGAGAGAGCTGATCAGTTCTTCAAGAGATATTTCGTTGAGGTTCTTGGAGAGCTTTAGTGCTGTGAACATGGGTCTCCACACCTTTGGTAAGCTTCTGATGATCTTCTTGACATGATCTGCTGTTGAGTACCCTTTATTCAGAACTTTTAATCTAGCAACCAGAATTTGAAACCTTAAGAACATTTTCTCAAGAAGGGGGGTTTGAATTGGGGTTTTCGAAAATTTAAAGCAAAAGGACACGTTGGTTATCCTGGTTCGTTTGAACTCAAACTACTCCAGTCCACCCGCCAAGGTGATTTCGCCTCTCTCTCTTGAGGACTTAATCCACTAATCAATAAAGATTACACAATCACAGAGACAACTGTCACTGTCTTCTTGAGTTTTAACCACAACTCGGTTTTCTCAAGGAATTTCAAAAGAAAATGAACAAGTGTATAAGATGCTTCTAATAAGCTATATCACAACTGCGATGTTTACACAATATTTTGATCGAATTGAAAACAGA
This sequence comes from Lathyrus tuberosus, assembly GCA_022829125.1. NCBI lineage: Eukaryota > Viridiplantae > Streptophyta > Magnoliopsida > Fabales > Fabaceae > Lathyrus > Lathyrus tuberosus. The sequence continues at coordinate 10,330,414 of JALAZF010000103.1, forward strand.
TGAAAACTTGAAGAAATGTAAAGTGTATGCGCGCAAGTGAAGTTGTCATCTGTGCAAGGGCTCCTTTAAATAGATGAAATGATTTGATCCGTTGGAGACGTGAGAATTATTTTTGGAGGTTGATAAAATGCCATTGAATGCTCTTTCCAAAAATACAGATTTTGTCTGGCACAATTTGTTACTTTGTGATACTCATAATTGTGAAGGATAGCGTATCAGAGTCCATGTTGATTTGTTGAATTATCAGAGTTTCTGGCTCAAGGCAGCTTTGGTGCTGAAGCGTGACACATTCTTCATCAGAACTTCGCTTGATTAGAACTTCGCTAGTTTAGATCTTGTGATACTTCCATATCAGAGCTTCGCTTGATTAGAACTTCGCTTTGATTAGATCTTGTGATACTTCCTTATCAGAACTTCGCTTGATTGGAACTTCGCTGGTCTAGATCTTGTGATGCTTCTATATCAGAACTTCTTTACATTAGAACTTCCCTACATATCATAATAAATGAATTAAGGAGCATCAAGTTCTAAATAATATAGTGTTTGTTATCATCAAAACTATTAGGAATGTAGAATCAATTCTTGTTCTAACAGGTCCATGATGTTCCATGGAGTATATTAGATTATGCTTTCAAGCATTGGTTCATGCCCAGAGGAAAACTTCCATCTGGAGGCCCTGGTCGACCAAAACCCTAATTTGGTGACACTGGTGATCTTGAGGCTTGATCCATTCAGAATGTTGTAACCTTGTGCTTTATTCTTGCTGTGGGAGTCCTCTTGATCCTTTGTGGATGTTTTAGAGGTTAGGCAAGTTGAAGATCATGTCATTTCTTGATTGATCCTTTATCTAAAGCTCAGAGAGGGCTTGAAACCCTACTTCTGATTGTAGTGAATGTTCACCCATCTTTGGGGAGACTGAGGAGGTATGATGATACACCCATATTATGATGATGATTTGCACAATGATGGCAAATCTTTAGTGGTCACAATTTGGGGTGTGACACCACCAAAGATCCATCTGACGCTGGAGGGCCTCTTGTACAAAAGAGCATCCCTGTTTGTTTACCGAGCAAGTCAGACAGGAATCGTAATCATGTCGTGGCAGATTATGATACTGGCTTTGCCTTCAGTACATTGCCACCATGTTGACATTCATTGCACGGATGTCGTGGTTCTGAATGACATTAGAATTTGTATAAGTCATGTTAACTCCACGAACTCGATGCTCTTGGATCCATCCGAGATCCAATTGTTCCTGTAGAGCTGATTGCACCACGGAACATCCCTTATTGTTTTTAGAGAAGATATCACACTTGGGATAATTATGAGGTGGCACATGGCCATATCCACTCTGTCTACAATGCATCTTGACCAAGTTAGCCCTTAATAAGAGTACATCATGAATTTGATAGTTGTTGTTAGACTCTCCTTCTATCAAATTTACCACAGCTTTCTCGTGTTGAGGCAGCGGGTTTGTGAGAACATTCAGATTCGTATCTTTGAAAGATAAGACCACGCTCCTAACAAGCTTTTGCACATTGGATTTGAAACTGAGACAATTTTCTATGTTATGCCCTGGTCCTCCTTGGTGGTAAGGGCAAGTCTGATCCGCTTTAAACCAAAAAGGAAGATTTTCTGGTACTGTAAGAGGAGACCTGGTTTGGACATGTCCTTTGACCAGTAGTAACAGAAACAATTCTGCGTGCAACACCGGTATAGGATCAAACCCTGGTGGTCTCGTTGTACGATTGTTGTTATATGGAGGATGAGCCTGCTGAAGAGGCTGTTGTGTCCTTTGCTGATATTGTTGTTGATTCAGTTGGCTCTGAGCAACCTGAGGTTGATACTTAGGAACAGGCGCAGGGTTGATAGCATGAGTTACAGCTGCTACTGGTTGATATTGTCACCTTTGCTTTCCAAGAGAGATATTCCCAATATCCTGCTCTTTTTTCTTAGGGAGAGCACTACCGTATCGTTTTGTACTACTTGATGATCTAGTGTCATTAACTAAATGTCCCACTCGGACTGCTTCCTCAAGACGAACTCCCATGCCCACCATCTCGGTGATGTCACTGGGCGCACTGGCAACCATTCTGTCGTAGTAAAATGAGCTTAAGGTTTTCAAGAAGATCTTTGTCATCACTTTTTCCTCAAGAGGTGGACAAATCTGGGCTGCAATTTCACGCCATCTCTAAGCGTACTCCTTAAAGGTTTCCTTGTCCTTCTGTGACATCGATCTGAGTTGATCTCTGTCTGGTGCCATGTCCAGGTTATACTTATATTGTTGAACAAAGGCAGCGCCAAGATCTCTGAAAGTGCCGATCTTAGTGCGGTTTAAACCCATGTACCATTTGAGTGCGGCACCGGTTAAACTATCCTGAAAGTATTGGATCAGTAGCTCCTGGTTCTTTGTCTGAGTTGACATTCGCCGAGCGTACATCACCAAATGGCTTTGAGGGAAAGAGTTACCCTTGTACTTTTCAAATTCGGGCACTTTGAATTTGTACGGAACTTTCACATTGGGTACCAAACAAAGGTCTGCGGCGTCTTTTCCAAATAGATCCTGACCACGAAGGGCTTGTAGCTCTTTCTGCATCTCCAGGAACTGTTCCTGTAACTCATTCATTCTGTTGAACATACTTTCGTTTCCACCAGAAGGTATCTGTGGAATCTGTCCTTCCGGGAAAATGTGTACCACGGGTGGTGGTATAGTCATTATGGCCAAGACTCTCGGTGCCTCCCGAAGTTTGTAACCTTCAGGAGTTGCAGTCATTCCCCTGGCATCTTCGCTTTCCCGAAGTTTGTAACCTTCAGGCCCAGCGGCTCCTGCTGAAGTTTCCGGACCTTCAGTGATCGGCGGAATATATCTATCCGGGATATAGTTGATAGGCCTGCCCCAGGGACGATCTTTCGGCATTTTGTACCTAGGATCATACCTCTCCACTATGGGTGTTGATGTGATCTCTGAGATCATAGTCCTTTGTTGTTGCATCTGAGCTTCTGCTAGAGCTTGCATGTCGTTATGAAGCTTTCTCAGATCCTCTTTCAGAGTGTCGATCTCTTCTCTCAACTCTCTATTCTCTTCCTCGAGATCATCCATCTTTTTCTGAGGATTGGCCCGAGTATTGTACGAATGAGACTCTCTTCCTTTCCTGTGAACTTTTTCCTAGAGACTCTCTTCATTTCCTGTGAACGTTTTCCAGGCATGCACTATTTCCGTCTTTAGTGCTCTGTCATTTTCTCCTTCCTTGAAGAAAAGACCTTCCAGATGAGTATTACGCGGGACATGCCTCATCGGGTATCCAAATTGACGACGAACTAAAATTGGATGATAGTTGATTCCTCCTTTAGTTCCTATAAGGGGTACATTTGGGAAATTTCCACAACGGTCAATGATTCTGATCCCGTCATAGATTCGATTATACCAATCGATGTCAGAGTTGATAAGAGACATGATTCTCTGCGACCAACGTAAAGTATTCTTTTGATCCCAAAATGCAACAGGCTTGGGTAAGTGGGAAGTGAACCATTTGTACAGCAGGGGTACATAACATGTGATTATTCCTCTGCTGTACAAATTCCTTAAGTGTACCGAATGATAAGCATCTGCGAGCAAGGTCGTTACAGGGTTTCCAATTAGGAAAATCTTAATGGCGTTGATATCTACAAAGTTATTGATGTTGGGAAACAAAAATAACCCATAGGTGAGCAAAACAAAGATGCTCTCAAGAGCGGCCATGTTCCCTATACTAGCAAAGTATAGAGCTTTCTTTGTCAAGAACTGGGCTGGCAAACCCTGGATTCCACCCTTAGTGGTCATGTGAGTCCTAACCTCTGACTCGTCCAAATAGATTGCTCTTGCAATGGTTTGATCCTTTGGAATCTCTTCCAGTCCAGAAAAGGGAGCTTGTTCAGTAATATGCAAATCAGTCAGGTAAGAGTACTCCTCCAGTGTTGGTGCTAGTTGATAATCCGGGAATGTGAAACAGTGATAGACCGGATCGTAGAACTGGATTAGTGTGGACAGGATTCCTGCGATTACATGGACCCTTAATAGAGACAGCAGCCCTCCATATTTGGCTCTGAAAGCCTCGGGGTTGGTGATCATTCTCGCCGGACCTCATAAATCCTCTAGTTTTGGAACCTTGAAGGTGTACTTATGAGTTTTCCTTCTACCAAAATCCATTAGCGCAATCTCTTTATCTTACATTTGCAATCATTGTCTTAGTTTAATTTGACAAAGAGAGACTAGAAGAGAAGATTTTTCTTTGTTTTTTAATGTTTTTAAAATGAATGTATGAATACAGCACACAAAAACATAGAAAAAACATGGGGTCAAAGGGTCGGTGTCATGAAGTCAAGGCTCTACCCATCCCCAAAGGTTTATACTGGTGATTTTTTGTACTGTCTCGCAAAATCATTGACCCCTCTTCGGATAAAAACAGCAAGCGAATCGCCAGCGAGCTGATGTATCCTAGAGTGATATCAGATGAGGGTAGAATCGCGTGACAACTATTTCCGATAGCTTCCACACTACAAAATGGTTTCAGTCTACAAAAAACCTTAGCTTCTCAGATAACCCAATCGACCACACTACTTTCAACAACCGAAGTCGTAAAGGCAATGTATCTGCAAAGGGAGTCTCCACTGAGTTTGATGGTCGATCGGGGACTCTTAATTGGGATTCACTCCCCGCAAGATTACTCGTATAATGCCATCACCTATCTTAGGTGTATAATCAATCTTTCCACATGCGGCATCACACACATTCCCATTAGCAGAAAAATAAACACAGATATTAATTAGGAAAAGCAGTATATATATTTGTCTTAATCACCCTAGACCTCTTGTCTTATGATCCTATACAGACAATAACTCCCCAGCAGAGTCGCCATTTCTGTGACTTTTCGAGAACTTAAGGTTTCATCCCTTGGGAATGCAATAAAGAATGCCTCCCACTGTGGTCGCCACACTTCTGTGGCGTTTTCTAAACTTAAGGTTTCTACCGAAGAATGTAAGAAAGAGAAGAAGGCCCCACGGTGGGTGCCATTTTCTGTAGCTCGATTTTTGTGGTCTTGAATCACTATCGCTTGGGCACTACAGTTCGCTTCATTTTTTATCATGTTAAGCTGATTAAGGAAGGGAAATAGATGGCTCCAATTAACCCTACTTGCATACTGAGTTTAAACAGTCAAAACTGTTGGTTTACAGATGCTATTAAGATGTGGGCCCCTCTTCGGTTATTTTGTTAAGAATAGAATGTTTGGACCATTTGTGAGGTTTTAATATGTTAGGTCTGATGCTTTTCGATTGATGTATGAAGGTACTGGATTTTGGATTTTTGATTAGCGTGGTCGCTAAGATTTTGCAATCTTATGCCTACGTATTCCTGAAATAGGGAAATCAGAGAGATCGTAGTTCCTTCTATTCTATGGGAGGAAAGAGATGTTTTAATGTCTTGTTCAAAGCCCAAGACATGAAGCTAAAGGTGATTTGTATCTTATTCAAAGCCCAAAATAAGAAGCTAAAGGTTTGACTGAGAGAGAATTTGTCATCTCTAAAGAGGAATTGTTGATGTTTGTATGCTGTGAGCAAGGCGCAAATTTAATGCTAAAAGGTTGATTGACTCAACCGGGGATTTCTCTATACAAAGCCTAAGAGGAGGCTATTGACCCAACAAGAGGGTGTTTATTATTTGTCTCGTACAAAGCCCGAGATAGAGGCTAAAAGGGTTGACTCAACAAGAGAATACTAACAAGTGACTGACTCAACAAGAGAGTGCTTTTATATGTCTTGTACGAAGCCCAAGACGGAGGCTAAAAAGGGTTGACTCAACAAGAGAGTCTTGACCAGGTGATTGACTCAACAAGAGAGTCTGAAGGTTGTTTGACTCAACGAGAGAGTCTTTTATACTCAACAAGAGAGTGATTTGATGTCTCGTACGAAGCCCGAGATTAAGGCTAAAAGGAGATTGACTCAACAAGAGAGTCTTTTATACTCAACAAGAGAGTGTTTTATATGTCTTGTACAAAGCCCAAGATGGAGGCTAAAAGTTGTTGACTCAACAAGAGAGCCTTTTATACTCAACATGAGAGGGTTTTTCTATCTCGTACGAAGCCCGAGATGGAGGCTAAAAGGAGGTTGACTCAACAAGAGAGTCTTTTATACTCAACAAGAGAGTGGTTTTTTATATGTCTTGTACAAAGCCCAAGACGGAGGCTAAAAAGTGATTGACTCAACAAGAGAGTCTGAAAAGGTTATCTCTGGTAGGGAGAATCATTTGTACAAAGCCCAAGAGGAGGCTGCCTTACCGCTCTAGATTCTAGAGATCCTGAAGCGGGTCCAAGTGTGGGGAACTCTCATGGGAGAAACCGGGGTTTCTTCCTATGTTGGAAAGGAGCTTGAGAATGTCTTTAAGACTCAAGGGTCTTAGACTGTCCAAGTCTAGAGTTTTATCTTTTGTACAATGCCCAAGAGGAGGTACGAGCATTAAGGGAGGAGTAACAACCCTAAAATGGCCGGAGTTTTGACGCTGGAAAGACTGCTCTAGCAAAGGATGACTAAGTTATGTCTTATACCTTTAAGAGGTCGTCAGGGTCCTTGTATTAAGCCCAAGAGAAGACATGAGAACTTCTATGAAGCCGAAGGGTCCTTGTACAACGCCCAAGAGGAGGCGGGGATGCTTTTAGGAAGCCTGTGGGTCCCCAAACCAAGAGAAGTTCAAGAAATGCAATTCACCGAGAAGAGATCATTCCAGGAAAGTTCGAGAATTTGGAAGAAACTCAAGAGATGCCATTCACAGAGAAAAGATCATCTCTGGGGAGTTAGAGTTTCTTTGACAATTTCTAAGGGTGACAGTCTGAGAAAGGGTTCACCTAGAATACTGCCTTTCTCTTTGTTCCAAATTGTTTAACCCCGAGAGGAGGTAAGACTGTATCAGGAATCCTACAAGGGAACTAGTTTTGTTTGTATTTAAGAGTGACCAACAGGGCTTTACCTAGTGCTAGACGTAGTTTCCGGGGAAAACTCTAAATAAATATACTAGTATTACATAGTGGATATGTGACAAGTATATAAAAGGATGTGTAAGAAGACTTACAGTGAAGCAGCCCCACAATACAATCATATATGTGAAAGCGGTAAATGAAAGCAGATAAACACTTACCCGTTGTAGAGCTTCCATGCTGTTTGGTTAGTTGTTCAACAAAGAAAGCTTTGATAACAAAATATATTTGAATTCAAAATCAAAGGAGAAAGTGCTTTGAAAAGATGGTTGGGGCTTACAGCTCAATGAGAGGCCCAAGTTTTAACGATGATCGCACCGTTGTTTTTAAAGGTCGTACCAGGACTTATACAACGACTAAGGCCCAAAAAGTTTTTATGTACAAGGGGATGGCTCTTACACTCTATTAGAGGCCCAAAGATTTATTTTTGTACAAGAGATGGGACTTACAACTCAAGGAGAAGCCCAGGGTTATTTGTTTGAACTGGCGATCACGCCGAGATTTTTGTTTTAATGCAGAGGGACTTATACAATGTCTGAGGCCCAAAAAGGTTTTGGTTAAAAGGGGATTGGGCCTTACACTCTATTAGAGGCCTAAAGATTTTGAAAAGTGGTGGGGCTTACAGCTCAAGGAGAGGCCCGGTTGATTTTGTTAAAAAGGCGACGATCGCGCCGTTATCTTTGAAAATACAGCGGGACTTATACAATGACTGAGGCCCAAAAGGTGGTGTATTTACAAAGTAGTTGGGTCGTACACTCTTTTAGAGGCCCAAAGCGTTTGAAAAGAAAAGAAATGGGGCTTACAACACGAGGGTAGGCCCAGTTATTTTTGTTGAGAAGGCGACGATCGCGCTGTTCACTTAAAATTGTTCAGAGGGACTTATACAATAAGTGAGGCCCACAATTGGTTTATTTACAAAAGGATTGGGACTTACACTCTATTAGAGGCCCGAAGTGTTTGAAAATGATTGATGAGGGTGAAAATCAAAGAAACCCTAAGTTTGTTTTCCTTTAAAAGTAAATATTTAAAGAAAATCAATAAAAATGATAAAAATACCAAATAAGTTTGGATAAACCACTTGTGATTTTTGTTTAAGGTTTGAAAAATGAGGTTTTAATCACAAGATGATTTAGAACTCATTTGGTTTTGATTTTCAAAATAAATGTTCACTTTTAAATGTTTAAAAACAATACAAAATGTATTTATTCACAAAAATACCAATTATATTAAATAAATAATATAAATTTGATTTCTTTTTTGTGGAATAAAATATTTCAACATTTTTGTGATTTTTCAGAAAAAGAACCAATAAAAAATGATAAAAATTGAGTGAGAAATTAATTTTTCAAATCATTAATAAAATAATATGAAAAATAAGAAAAATAGGAAAAAGTGATAAAAAAGAGGTATGGGGCGAGGGGGATTCGAACCCCAGACCTCTCGCTTGCCAATACTCACAAACATATTAGTGTTTCCACTAGGGCGCAATGCTAATTCATTATATACATGGCAAATGAAAAACATAAGGTAAACTTGGTTAGAAAACCTGAAGAATGGCACCATGGCCATCTTCTTCCTCGAGCTCGTGCATGAAGCACCCTATCTCACTCGTCTCTCATCCTTTTAACAAGGATCATGATGGCAATATTCAATTTTCTTGAAACGGATTGAATCAGATCATAACAAGTTAAAACCTGAAGAACCCTAAAATTGGCATGAACTCAAGGGAATCCTATATATGAATTGTAAACAACAATTGATTGAGGGAAAAAACTCAACATATGATGACAAGCTGTAGCGCGGTTTTTGCGGTCCTGAGTCACGATCGCGTGGGTACTATAGTTCGATTCATTTTTTATCCTATTGAGCTGATTAAGGAAGGGAAATAGATGTCTCCAATTAACCCTGCTTGCATACTAAGTTTGAACAGCGGTCTGTTGGGTTACAGATGCTATGTGGATATGGGGCCCAATCTTTGATTATTTTGTTAAGAACACAGTGTCTGGACTATTTGGGAGGTTTTTAGTAATGTGTTTAAATTTGATGCTTTTGGGTTGATTTGGTGGAGATACTGGATTTTGGGTTTTTTTATTAGTATGCTCGCTAACATTTTTTCAATCTTATGCCTACGTATTCCCGTTTAATGAAACAGGGAAATCAGAGCGATCGTAGTTTCTCATATTCTATGGGAGGAATGAGGTTGTTTTGGTGTCTTGTTCAAAGCCCAAGACATGAAGCTAAAGGTGGTTTGTATCTTGTTCAAAGCCCAAGATGTGAAGCTAAAGGGTTTGGATGAGAGAGAATTTGTCATCTCTAAAGAGGAGTTGTTGATGTTTGTAAGTTGTGAGCAAGGCATGACTTTGATGCTAAAAGGTTGATTGACTCAACCGGGGTTTTCTTTATACAAAGCCTAAGAGGAGGCTATTGACCCAACAAGAGGGTCTTGAACAGGTGATTGACTCAACAAGAGAGTCTGGAGGTTGTTTGACTCAATGAGAGAGTCATTTATACTCAACAAGAGAGTGATTTGGTGTCTCGTACGAGGCCTGAGATGGAGTCTAAAAGGAGATTGACTCGACAAGAGAGTCTTTTATACTTAACAAGAGAGTGTTTTCTATCTCGTACGAAGCCCGAGATGGAGGCTAAAAGTGTTTGACTCAACCGGAGAGTCTTTTATACTCAACAAGAGACTGTTTTCTATCTCGTACGAAGCCCGAGATGGAGGCTAAAGGGAGATTGACTCAACAAGAGAGTCTTTTATACTCAACAAGAGAGTGATTTTTATCTGTCTTATACGAAGCCTAAGACGGAGGATAAAAAGGGGTTTGGCTCAACAAGAGAGTCTTTTATACTCAACAAGAGAGTGTTTTAGTGTCTCGTACGAAGCCCGAGATGGAGGCTAAAAGTTTGACTCAACAAGAGAGTCTTTTATACTCAACAAGAGATTCAGAAAGACAACTCTAGAAAATTGATGACTAGGTTCTGTTCCTATACTTGTAGAGGTCTCTGGGTCCTTGTACTAAGCCCAAGAGAAGGCATGAGAACTTTTAAGAAGCCGAAGGGTCCTTGTACAACTCCCAAGAGGAGGCTGGGATGCTTTTAGGAAGCCTGTGGGTCCCCAAACCCCGAGAAGTTCAAGATATGCTATTCATCGAGAATAGATCAAGTCAGGAAAGACCAATAATTTGGAAGAAACTCAAGAGATGCCATTCACGGAGAAAAGATCATCTCTAGGGAGTTTTCTTTGACAATTTCTAAGGGTTCACTGAGAATGCTGCCTTTCACGTTTCCATATTGTTTAACCTCAAGAGGAGGGAAGTCTGTATCTGGTAATACTATGGGGGATCTAATTTTGACTGTATTTAAGAGTGACCAACAGGCTTTACCTAGTTCTAGACGTAGTTGTCGGGGAAAACTCTAAATAACTATACTAGTATTACACAGTTGATATTTAACAAGTATATTAAAGGATGTGAAAGAAGAGTTACAGTGAGCAGCCCCACAATACAGTTATATATATATATATATATATATATATATATATATATATATATATATATATATATATATATATATATGAAAGCGCATAAAGAAAGCGGGTAAACACTTACTCGGTTGTAGAGCTTCCATGCTGTTTTGTTAGTTGTTCAACAAAGAAAGCTTTGATAACAATATTATATTCTAAATCAAAGGAGAAAGTGCTTTAAAAAGATTGTTGGGGCTTACAGCTCAAGGAGAGGCCCAAGGTTTTATCAGTGGTTGCACTGTTGTTTTGTATGGGGACTTATACAAGTGACTGAGGCCCGAAAAGGTTTTCTGTACAAAGGGAAGGGTCTTACACTTCCTCAAGAGGCCCAAAGGTGTTTAAAGAAAAGGAATGGGGCTTATAACACCAGGGTAGGCCCAGATGATTTGATTTTTGAACTGGCGATTGCGCCGAGATTTTTCTTATAACGCAGAGGGACTTATACATGTCTGAGGCCCAAAATGGTTTTGGTTAAAAGGGGATTGGGTCTTACACTCTATTAGAGGCCCAAAGTTGTTTTGTACATGAGATGGGGCTTACAACTCAAGGAGAGGCCGAAATGATTTTGTTTGAAAAATGACGATCGCGCCGAGATTTCTTTAACGTACTGGGACTTATACAATGCATTGAGGCCCAAAAAGGTTTTTATTTACAAGGGATGGGTCTTACACTCTATTAGAGGCCCAAAAATGTTTTGAAAAAGATTTGTGAGGGTGAAAATCAAAGAAACCCTAAATTTGTTTTCCTTTAAAAGTAAATATTTAAATAAAATCAATAAAATAATAAAATACCAAATATATTTGAATAAACCACTTGTGATTTTAGTTTATGGTTTGAAAAATGAGGTTTTAATCACAAGAGGAATTAAAACTCATTTGGTTTTGATTTTCAAGATAAATATTCACTTTTAAATGTTTGAAAACAATTAAAAATGAATTTATTCACAAAAATATCAACCATATTAAATAAATAATATAAATTTGATTTTTTTTGTGGAATAAAATATTTCAATATTTTTGTGATTTTTTACAAAAAGAACCAATCAAAAATAATTAAAATTGAGGGAGTTATTAATTTTTCAAATCATTAAAAATAATTTGAAAAATAGTAAAATATGAAAAAAATATGAAAAAGTGGTAAAAAAAGAGGGTCTGGGGCGAGGGGGATTCGAACCCCAGACTTCTTGTGCACAGGGCGCGCGCCTTACCACTAGGGTGGTGATACATCCGTTGATTGAAACACAACCACAAATATACAAGGCTTGCCTTGTTTTTGGCCTGACCCAAGGCAAGGCAAGGCAAGATTTTGGTTAGAAACGTGAAGGCCATAACTTTCTCATTTCTCCATGGATGGAGACAAAATTTAGAATTTGCTAAGGAATTCAATGGTGGTGGTGGTTTTTTCAGAAAACAAATCCTCCTCAAAACCCGATAGTGGTTTTGAAATAGGCCATGTTTTGCATTTTCTGTGCTACCTCTTGGTACAGGTGTGAATTACATGATAAATTGGTGCAAACACAACACATATAACATGTATAAGAGATGCATGATCAGTGGACTTCAAAGCAAGGCATATTTCAGAGAGTTCAAGTTGTGATGCTTACCTCTCTTTGGAGCTTTTGGGCTATCTACCAATTGCTTTGTTCCAGAAATGTTTTGATTCTTTGGACACCCTCAAATGATCCCTTAGAAGCTTTTAGAGTGGTTGGAACCAGCTGGAAACCTCAGGAATGGAACCTGGCCCTTTCTTGCAAAAGGGGCAAAAGTGGCCAAAATAGCAACTCTCTCAAATGGTGTTCCAGATGTGTTGAACCATTTGGGAAAGTTCAAGGATGATATTTGGAGTGTGTTTGAGATTTTATCTGGTTTGGAAAGTGACTGATTCAAGACATGGCTTGAAAAATACACAAAAGTCCTATTTTACTTGTGTCACTCCCGAGATTTTCATCCAAGTACAAACGCGAAAGTGACGCAGAAACAGAGTCGCCAGCAATGTGTATTTATCCAAAGAGAGGGAAAGGAAACACTACGTAAACCTGAGGGAAGTAAAAAGCATGGTCTCGCGACCATGAGAAATGGGTAAGTGAGTCGGTTACGCGAGGGGAAGGTATTAGCACCCCCACGCGTCCATCGTACTCGATGGGATCCACGCTTGTTGTCTCGATCAAAGGGTGTCGTCGTCTGGAGCTCCACTGCTACTGGAAAGGAGAAGAAACTGGAACGGAAAAGAACGAAGAAACAAGGAAGAAAAGGAAAAGAAGAGACTCGATAGGACGTCGCCGTCTTAGGCCTACATATTCCCTCGTGCAATGGGAAAGTCAGAGTCAATGTAGTTCAGACACGAACTAAGGGGGAAGGCTGCTCGCCAAGACATTGCCGTCTTGTGCCTACGTATCCTCAATCTAACCAGAAGGAGGAAATCAGAGCAGTCGTAGTTCGAACTAACAAGGTTTTAGTGTTTTTTATGAGCGACGTTGAGTTCGCGTCCGGCAGTTAGGGTCGATGCCTGTTTGCGACGAGACGGAAATAACGTGATATTTTCTGAAAAGGATTTGAAACTTAACGATCCCGAAGGGTAAAAAGGTTTGAGTTTGTTTTGTGTTTTTTAGACAGAAGTGGATTGAAGTTAGTTTGTAACTTGCATTGCACCCAAGTCTACAACATAGGAACGAATACTTCGCATATCGTCCCCAACAGGACGTACACTAAGTACCCTAGAAGAATGAAGGGAGACCCCCCATACCTCAGTTCCCATATATAAGGCTCATGCGCAATACACGTTAACCTTTATTAAGTGTTTTAGAAAGGTTATGAGATGAGAATAGAAGACTAAAAGAAAAGAAAACACTAAGGGGAAACTAATTGTACCTAATGTTATCATGCAAAAGATGGCCCTAAGGTTGAGGTTTAAGAACAACCTAAGTCTAAAGAAGAGAGAGGGATAGCACTACCTAATGATCATCCTACCTCACCTTAATCAAAAATTAAGGATGAGCTAGGATCCCAAAGGGATGTCAGAGAGTTCTACACAATCAAGCATTATATCATGGTCCAACATACAAAAGAGAAGTAAAAGAAGTGAGAGATGAAAGGAGGAATGAACATGGATAAGCATCCACATGTTCAAATGCCTTACCTCTGCCCCTATACAAAAGGTTAGTACCACATGGACACAAGTATTGCACACAAGTGCTAGAAAGTAAACCAAACAATGCTAGTTGTCTTAACGAAACAACTTAAGAAGCAACCAAAGGTTAAACCAAAAGGGAAGGGTCCTAAGGGTTAAGGAAAATTCAAGGTCAGTAGGTACATGTCAAGGTATCCTACTAAGGTTAACATGCCAAATGAAACCAAGCAAAGTCAAACTATGCATCAAATGATCACACAAATGCAAGATATGCACTAACTATGCAAGATGAAAGCATATGATCATGAACATGAATAAATGCATATGTAAACATTAAAGTCAGAAGTGAATGACATTTAATAATACATGGAGATGTCATTAATATAGCATGTGATTCACGAATGCAAGCATTGATTAAGTAAGAAGAAGTGAGAACAAGCATCATTTAAGTTCAACAATGAAGCATACTTGTAATGCAAGTAAGGAATGGAGATGTAAGATGAACATACATGTAAATGAATGCAAGTCAGTAGCATATAACATTTAAGATGCAAGAATGGACATGCAAAGTTCATACGAGTCTCATGTTGAAGCACATTGAAGATTAGAAGCAAACATGTGCAAATTAGGTCAAATAAACATGCAAAGGTTTATGAAGTTAGAAACATGCAAGATGATGTTAGAATTCATGGAATATGATTGAGAAGGATCACAAACAGAACATGAATCAAGTTTAAATGGACATTTAAGATCACACAAGCATTAATGAAAACAAACCATCAAAGTGTGTAAGAAGAAAAGCACAAGTCCACAAGACAATTCAAGTTCAAACAAAGGCATACAAGTCAATCCAAGATGAACAAGTAATGACCTATAATATGATAATGAGGACCTATAATGTTCACATAACATGTATCAAGAGGTCTCAACAAGTTTCACATAAGATTGCATAAAATGCACTTCAAAACCCTAGCACATGTTCTATAACATTCACATAAACAAAGGTGCATTTATGAATTCACAAAGAACAAGTTAAGAGGTTAATAAAATTAAAAAATGCAAGTCCATTGAATTACAAACAGCAAGCAAACATGTCTCAAAATAATGGATCAAAACTCATTAAGAATCATGCACAAACATGCTTCACAAGTTCACTCAAATAGCACAAGGATTATGCACAAATGTGACATTCAAACATCCTTTTAAAAATCCACAAAAATTGAACCAAGTGCCTCAAGATGTCACAAAATTATGTATCAATTTTCATGTGAAAATTCAACTCACAACTATGTCAAATAATTCACCAATTCACCATGTATCAAGAAAGAAATTCATGCCAAAGGCATCACAATGGAAAATTCATAAAAAATAGAAACATAAACCAAAATCAGAAAACAAAATTGTCAAAAATTATTTAAATGTGCCAGGATGCTCCGTGAATTTATTTGGGATTTTATCATGCTTGGAAGTATTTTTAAAAATTGAAAAGCAAACAATTATGAAAAGAAAAATTAAAAAAAAACAAGAGAAAAGGCCAGGGGGTGCACAGATAGCAAATACTCTTCATACTGCGTTAGGCTCAACATATAAGGTGCGAATAGCAGTTTCTGCCAGGCCCACGCGCTCATCAATCCATGTGCCAACATTTTGAAAAAAAGAAAAGAGAGGGAAATAAAACCATGTGCTCAGCATGCGAGTTATGTTGTTCAGTGGCACAATCTCAGTCGTGCACTAGATCCCAAGGCTGGGATGTCCCCTCATTCAACACTCACATGCCTGGTCAACCCTATAAACACGTGGCCATTAACCCCTGTGCTGCCAGCATCAATCAATGTGAAAGCATATTCTTTTCCAATCATTAGCCATTAAGTTTGCCATTAATTGCCAGATTATGACCTAATCATGTGGGTAAAAAAAGAATATTCTGCGCACAACTTCCCATTTCATTAATGCGTTGCCAGTTCCTCATTGGCCAGCATGAAAAGACTAAAAACAGCCAACCATACGATGGCACATCATCGTCCCTAACCTCCAGTCGCGATGAAAATTGGATACCATAGTTATTGGCTAACTAGGATCACACTTTTTTAATGTCACCACCGGTCTTTGATTTTATCCAAGGGAAGGGAGAAAAACCGAATACCCACAATGCAATGCAAATGCACTAAGATTCTAAGTTCGGGGGTTGGTTATACCTAGGGAAGGTGCTAGCATCCTAGATATCTGTAGTACTCTACAGGAACCTCTTGATTTTATTTTATCTGTTATTTTGTTTTTTTTTTGTTTGCTAATGGTTTAAGGGTAGGTGATTTATTATTATTATTATTCCTAAGTGTGCTCAACAAGATATCGCATCTTGTGCCTACATATCCTGTCAGGAGGGAATCAGAGCACCTGTAGTTCCTTATTAAGGATACTAAAGTTGTTTTAAAGGTTTAGGAGAGAAAATGAGTCATCATCTTAAGAAAACCACCACAGTTTTTTGAAAATGTTTGTATTTTGTGGGGTATGGGATTGTATGTCCCTTCTTTGAGATGATTAACATCTAATTCTCTTGTGTGGAGAATTAGGTGGGCTAAAGTTTGATTTTAAAAAATAAAAATTAAGGGGGGGACTAACCTAGGAAATCTATCCTAAGTTGTCTAATTGACTTATCTTAAGATATCGATTATGAAATGCAAATGATATGCACCATGCACAATAACATGGTTATTATGCATGGGATTTTCCTTTGGATATTTATGCGATTAATTTATTGTTATTTAGGCGAGGGTGCTAGCAAAGTGATGCTAGACTTGTGTCTAGTGACCAAAAGGTTGAATGCGATGCCTAAAGGCAATCGACTTACATAGGTAGAAAAGGGGCTCGACGTTGGATCGAGGATTTTTATTGTTTTTTGAAAGGTTTAGAGAATATGAGCAATAAATCAAATAAAAACAAACAAGCAAGCAAAACAAACGGTTCACACACGAGCGTACGATCTAGCGCAAGGGAGGGATTCTAACGGGGAACGTTTTATTGAGAAAATAGTTTGAACTAATAAAGGTTTATTTTATGTTGAGAATTAAGTTTTAAAGATTAATATCTAAATTAAAGTTAGAGGTTATCTTAATAATACAAAGATCTATTATAATATATTAAATCTAAAGCATCAGATTATATTTCGACACATCATATGCCATGTAGTTATATATCTGCCACATCAATTAAAATCATATGTGTCACATTTAAGATTGAATCTAACAATAAATTTGTATATTTCACTCTAATTTCTATCAAAAACTCATAAGTTACAACAACCTTATTATCTCATTTACAAGAGTTATTCATAATTAAACACAATTATCACCAATCTCAAATTCCTAATTTAATTTTTATAATTATTTTTATTCTCTCTCAATTGTTTTATTAAAGCTTTTCACATTCTCTAAAGTTTGTTACATATCCTTTATTTCTTTTTAATAGAATCTAATATCTAAAAAGAATAACACTATTTTGATAAATAAATAAAAACACTTATCACAAAAATAAATCAACGATTCAAAAATAAAATAAAATAATTAATTAATGAATAACAATAAAATTATATTAAAAATATTTAAAACTCTTATAAAATTTAATAACAACAATAATAAATATTTTAAATTACGGACTATATACATTACTAACTAATAAAAAATTTAATCTTAAATTATAAGAGGTTATCTCTATGGGCAAACATAAAATATTATACTTACACCTTATCTATTTTCACTATCCCTAAAACCTATAAATAACAAATGTGTTTTAGATTAAAAAAACACATTAATAACAAGATAATTAATTTACTTATTACTAATAAACTAAATATATATAAAAAAAATAAAAATGAATTATATCTAATTATATAGATTTATCCCTAATTACACAGGATTATCCCTATTATATAATATATTTAATCTGAAGCTATGGATTATATCACGACTTGTGATATGCCATATAATTCTATTTTTACCACATCAATTAAAATTGGGTTAATTGTGATTTACCCCCCTGACATATGAGAGTGTTTTGGTTTACCCCCCACCGTTGCCATAGGCAGGTTTTGGCAACGATTTTTTCAAAAAAACCGTTGCCTAAAGGCATGTAGGGGGGTAAATCAAAATTCGCTCATATGTCAGGGGGGGTAAATCACAATTAACCCATTAAAATTTTACATGTCACTCTTAGAATTGAATCTAACAACAAATTTGCACAATTGTTCTTCATCATTTCTTTATAATTATAAAATCTAAAACTATTTCATCCCATTCTTTATTTACTTTCATACCATAAACTTATATCATTAATTATAATTATAAAATTTAAGAATTACATTCGTTGTATAAAATCATCTCATATATAATATTTTAACATGTGTTCTCTCAAATCATCTTAATAATTATGATATATATTTCAAGTTATTGGGTTGTGCATAATTTTTGTATACACTTATGCACATATCCTTAAAAAAGTTCTAATAAATTATCTCAATAACATTACTTAAATTCACATAGAAAAAATTAAATGTATTTGAAACTATGCAGATAAAAAATGAATGGGATTTATTTTTTAGAAAATCAACATATTTATGTTTACTTTATTTGATTATTTTGAATGTGTAATTTAAAATAAAATATTATATATATAAATTGATAAATCATATTTATCAAAATAAAATATATTAACTACAGTTAAAATTTCAATACAAAAACAAATTAATACACACCCACACATCGTGCGGGTCCTAATCTAGTTTTAATTATTTCTAAAGTTTTAATTTAGTCTTACAGTTATATTAAAAAAGCTAATAAAGTTCTTCTTATTAATAAAAGGTTTTAGTTATTTAAAATTTATTATTTAAGTTTTAAAGTTATATTAGTAAAAAAGGTTTTCTTATTAAACGTTTAATTATTTTAAAGTTTTGATTATTATTTTATTTTAGTTTTTTTAAGTTATGTTAAGAAAATTAATTAAAAAAGGTTTTCATATTAATTTAGAAAAAGGTTTTAATTTTAATATTTTTATAAATAAAAGTTTTTATTATTACTTAATTTTAAAGTTATATTAAAAGATTAATAAAGTTTTTTCTTATTAAAAAGAATTTTTAATTTATAGTATTTTAACGAATAATAGTTTTATAAAAAACTTACCAATAAAAGAGTTTTAACAAATAGTTTAATTTATTTTGTTATATTTTATTAAGAGTGATTTTAAAAAAAGGGTATATTAAATAATAAAAAAGATTATATTTTTATAAAAGGGGTTATGTTTTTTTATAATTTAGAAATAAAATTAATGTTATTAACCTTAAGAAAAATGATTATTTAAAAGAATCTAAATCTTTATTATTATTTTTTTTAGAATTAATTGTGTTAGAAATAAATTCTAATTAAATTGAAAAAATGATTATTTGAATTTAAATTAAACAGAAAAAAATTACTTAAAACGAAGGAATCTGGTGTTCCGGGTGAGGGAGGGTCCATCGCGGACCCTCAGATCACAGCCGTTAGATGTGTGAATTTTAATCTAACAGATATGATGGAGCAGGTGTACGAATGGTATGTGTGTGGTGTGCATGTATGTGATCGATTCACACAACTCAGAAGAAGAAAAACACAAGAGACCTCCCACAATCCCCTTCTCTCTTCTCTCGTCTCTCTAAACGAGGGGGCTGGCGAAACCCTAGATCGCCGCTGCACCCTCAAATCGTCGTTGCTCTCATCTTCTCCATTTTCGGCTCTCCCTCTCTCGATCAAACAAGCAAATAAAACCCCACCCCGTGATTCCCAACCCCAATTTCATTATATTGATGGCGATTACATTTACATTGAATATCAAAGAATGCGAAAAAAGTAAAGGAAAGGGGGGCCGTCTATCGTTGCGCCAATTGAGTCAGGTACTCATGCGAGTTCTTCTTCTTCTTCTTTTGATGTGTGTATGCTTTGATTCACCGCGATGGTTATCGAATTCGTCTGCTTTTGGTGTATTTGCTGATGATGTGATTTTCGATGTTTGGTTCGCCTCAAGGGGAAGGATCCTCTGCTGCAATTTTCTTTGAGTATGTATGGACTATGAATTTCTCTACGAACTGTTTGTGTGTTTGTATTTCGTGTGGAAATCTGTAGCTATGTGTATCTGATTTTCGTATGAGCACTGATGCCTCCCTTGAGATTATGTTTCCAGTCAATTTTATAGGCATAAAGGGGATTAACCTCTAATTTTGAATTGAATATGCATGATTTATTGTCTGCTCTTGTTTTGGAAAGATTTCAAAAATTGTTTGAAACACGTCTTGGTTGTTGTTTTGGAAATGAAATTAAACTTATGTTTTTATGCCTTGCACTTGTTTTGGAAACTATTTGATGATGTTTGATTATGTTGTGGACGGGTTACTGATGAACCTTGTTCCCCTGTCTTGGTATGAAAGCTGATATTTGCGACTTTATTGTTGATCCTGAAATTGAATGCGGGATCTGCTCCTTATTTCAATTTTTTTTAAAAGGGGGTCTTATAGCAATTAGTTGTGATTCTGATTTCTTTCCAAAACTTGTCGGCTCGGTATTGATGAATCACAATTACTATTTGATAATTGTAATATACCATGAATGTTTTCAATTTCTTTCCTTATTTTCAACTGATCCTCGATTAATTCCAATTGTCAAATTGGTTATAACGATTCTATGTAACTTCTTGGACAGGAACGACCGAATAGATGATGGTAATCCATTTTGAATTTCATGTCGACATTGCTAGGTATGCTAACAAGGCTAAGCGCCCATTTGTACATCTGAGTCTTGTTAAAAATTTCTTTTCATGTGATATTAATTTTATGAGCACATTTGCAGGTCTCACCTTAACATGATATTCCAAATGCGGTCTTTCTAACATAAGTGATTAACTTAGACAAGCTAAGAATCTTTGGGAGCAGGACAGTCCTAATCAACCCGTTTCTCGACGAATCCAAACCCTGATGAAGGTTTCGAAGCTGAATTATGGCACTCACTGATAATAGCAGCAGCATTAGATACATTTTCGACCATTTGACTTAGATCTCGAGAAAGACATCCTTTGTATATCAAAGTTTTCAAAATTTGTTTTCACTTCTCTGCCTCTTTTACGATCTTACTCACTGTCATTTTCTCTGATTGACAGATATGGATGCTATCATAACTTCGTGGTTCTTTTACAAGGCCAGGTTGTGATTTTTCGTAAATACATAAATGATTTTGTGTCGTTTGATTTACGATGTCGCTTGGGATAAGTATCACATATGCTGTCAGCGTTGGATTTTGTTCAGGGAGCTTTCTAAAGTCAGATTGTTCTTAAAATAGTAACCTGCTGCAATCTGTATTTCACTAGCGGAAAATTATGGGCAGTTCCGAAAAACCAATGACAGAAGTGCAAAATCATCGGTTGCAGTTTGCTTTACTCATTCTTGATTTTGGTTCTAAGTTGCTTGTTATGCTGCGTTTGAACTTATGGTTTGTACTTGAAGAATTCAAATGACAGTTGTGGAATTGAGGGTGTAACAGAAGGAGAGAGCAGAGTTTGAGTGAGTTGGCGGGGAAGGTTCAATTCGCAATCCCTGTGATCAAATGATGTGAGCTCTTGGTTAAGTTCTGAGACGAAATTCAATTCTTACTATGAGAGTCATTTGTAAAGAAAGGTCTATATTTGTAGCGTAAATGAATTTTGGCAATTCCTTTTGTACTGTTGCAGCTTCAGTAGACCCCTTAGTAGCAAGTGCCATAGCTTTTGAGTCTTGTCCTTTTTTATTATTTTCTTTTAAGCTCTAATCCTTGCAATTTGCATCATTGTTCCAGGGCCCCAACCTGAGAGCATAACTTACTCGACACTGAAATTGTCGGTTTCGGTGTGGTTCGTCTCAGATCTGCAGCAATGGGGAGGTCAAATGGTTAAGTGTACGTGACAGCTTCCTTTGCAGGGACAAAGGGGTCCAAGTGTGATTGTGATAGAGGGCATCGATTTCATCTTCCAAGATTGCTTTCTAATTTGTGTATTTCAGGGAAGCTTTTGTAGCTTTTTGGCTTGTTACGTGCGTGAACATGAGCTTCCACTTAGAGTTTGATTTCATCTTCAGTTTTCATTTCAATTGTTGTGATTCAATTCGATGACAACTTGAACACTTTGTATTAAATTCTTGGACACCTGAGGTCCTTTGGATTTGTCTTGTGAATTTTATAAAGAACATAAGCTTTGACTAAATGTTGGATACCTGTTGGAAGTTGGGGACAAAGTTTAATACGTCATTTTTGTCTTGTACGGGAGGGCATCTTGGATTTGTGAACTTATATTAAAATCACAATTTTTGTGTCTTTGTGCAAAGAGACCTTGAATTCTAGAATTGCCAATGATGCACAACACGCTCTTCGGAATCATAACTTAAACAAGAATCTTGAACTAAAATGAGATATTCACAACTTGAGTCTTAGAACCAATTTGAACCACGGATTTTGAAAACAATTAGCTCATTTCTTGAAAATAATATCATGACAAACCTATCCTTCGGGTTTGGATGTTTGGATAGCGACCGTATCATGCGCGTGCCGTCAAACTATCATTTTGTTAATCTTGAGACCATGAAATCTTTTAACAATGGCTAAACTCCTTCAAAAATATAATATTCCCTAGACAATGTCATATTGCAGGCAAGCTTGAAGTTCAGAGTCCAAATCAAAATGTACTGAAGTCCAACAAACCCAAGTTGGAGATTAATGCACCAAGTCTTCTAGAACAAACATATGACGATTTCGCAAAATCACAACCCAATTCTGACTCTACTATGGAATGCGGCCATAAAATCCATCCAAACCATTTTCTAAGTCTTGTTCCAAGAATGGCCCACGAATGGGAAAGAAATCTAGGAATGTAACCCAGATCAAAATAGAAACCTTAGGAGCATTTTAAATGAGGGTCAATTGGTCGTGCCCTAAAATACTTGACTGTGAGAATAAGGGTCGTCTACACTTGAAATCAATGTATATGTACATGGTTGTTAGTCATAATAAAAAATGCACACAGAGACCACATGACCTAAAGATGCTATGCAAAAAGAAGAGGGATCTTAGGGTCAAAAATTAGGGTGTGACACCTCCAACCATCACAAAACCAGAAAACATGAATGAACCCTATTATTTCATCAATCTTTGACCTAGCATAACTATCTCATCTCTCAATGAAATTTAATAAAATTTGGACCAAAATTGTAGTACTCAACGAGAGGAACACAACCATGGCAAGAAAATATCAAAATGAGGCCTTAATCCAACAAATCATTGAACATAAAGTCACGGATACAAACATATGTTCATCAAGATTTCAAGTTCTATTCAATTTTCTAACCAGCATACATTGCCTACACTCCATAGGACTTCAATATGCACTCCTCCATCATCCTAATCACACAATACTACCATGTATGCTATGAGATCCAGAAAAATGTACCTTGCTAAAATGTGGATCTAGTGCCTTTAAGAACCTCTGGAGCTTTGTGTAGAGTCAACAGAAGCGAAATAAACGTTTATTGAAGTTTCTAAACTTGCTGCACAGAGATTGATGAAGAAAGTGAAGAATTCCAAATGCTTCAATGGCGGATCTAAGCTTCAAATGATGCAAACAGAAGAGAGAGCACGTTGTGGTGGTAAAGAACTTGAAGAAAACTCGTGAAAACCTTCCAGAATCACAGAGAAATCCAAAACTGAAATTTGAGAGTGAGAGAGAGAGTTTTGGTTTGTGTGTTGAAAAACTGGATCTAACTGATTCAGTTATGGAGGATTAGAGTATTTATATTGCTGGTTAGCGGTGTGGTTAAAATATAATCAGGGTTAAAAGTTGGTTAGATGTGAGGTTAAGTGAAAAGAGGAGTGAAGAGGGAAAATAAAAATGAATTGAAAATGGAGAGTGAAGTGAGAAGGGCACGGGTTTAGTTCAATGTGGAGGGAGCATATGAGCTTATGGTGTGGTCATGATGAATGGTGATGATGTGATCATAGTACAGCTGAGTTGCTTCTCACACAAGTTTCTTCTCTTTCTCTTGGTTTGAACAATTGAAGAAATGATGGTACAAGAGCATGTATGGTATGTAAGGGAGTGCATGGCTTTATATGGTAAGGTTTGGATGATAGCTGATGCGCATGTTAAGTAATAACAACAAGAAAATGAAACAGACAAGAGTTTATGCACAAATTCATGGTAGAAACTATGGCAAGGATTATCTCTAAGAATAATGGATGAATTGTTAAGTTTTTTGGCTTTTTTGAAAGAGGATGTGAAGTAGAGTAATGTTGGTGTTCATAATGAATGGAAATGAAGTCCATAAGATGTTCAAATTTGATCACAAAGTCACTAGAACAACACTGCAATTTGGACAAGTCCTGCCCTACTCGTGCCTGGCCCATGGCCTATGAAATGGACCAGTTTGAGGTACCCACTTTGAGCTACTATATCTCCCCAATGATTGATCAAATGAAAAATCCTCCAACATCAAAGTTGGAAAGGAGATCAAGAGGAACAAAAACCATGTTGAACATTTTTTCATTTGAAGCTAATATCTTGGAGAAATTTTCCTTGGAACATTGACATGTCATGTATACCAAGTGTTTGTGGAAATGACTGCGTGCTGGCTCGCCCCTGACTTGTCTGGATGGTCAATTTTGCCTTGGAAACCCTCAACTTTAACCCATCATATCTCTCTTGATTTTGATCCAATGGAGATGTTCTTGATATGGTTTTGAAGCTTAGGATGTGAACTTTCAATAGGCCTCCATAAAATTTGAGTTTGAAGCTTGGAACATGGAAAAAGAATGCTTCAAAAGTGACCCTTCAACTTGATAAAACTTGCCATAAATGGAAACCCTAAGTTTCTAAATTTGGCAACTTTGAATATTTCTTGATTTTTGATGAAACCCTAGACATTCCTTGATCAAATCTCCATCAATGGACATATTTGACATGAGGAACAAGATTTTGACCTCAAAAAGTTAGGAGTTGACTTTTTCCTCTGCACATTTGACTTTTCCCCAATCTGACTGATTCTCAACCAATTGATCAATTGAATATCCTCTGAAATGAATCAATGGCCAATACTTCATCCTTAGACAATTGAAACCCTATGGAAAACCTTGAACTCAAGCTTTGTCTCAAAAACCCACTTGCACTGACTTTTCCCCAAAACCCTAATTTTGCACAGGTTAGGAGAATGTGACTCACTTGAGATTGCTCATGTACCTTGATCCCATGCCAAGCACCAATGATATGCAAAGATGATTATGCAAAGAATGAAATGAAACATAAGCCAATCAGATGTTAGAAAAAAGAAAGGGCAAATTTTGGGGTGCTACAGCTGCCCATATTCAATCAACTTAGTCCTAAAGGTATGATAGCAACGGCTTTCAGACATTCAAGATACACAGAGATTGAATACCAAAAAAACCCTGAAATTTGCAACCTGTGGGTAGATACAAAATAAAGTGTTTGCCAACCAAAGATGGACTTAGAAACAGTGGATACCAACCAATAGTTGGGACATAAAAGGGTATCAACCACAAGTTGGGATAATGAGGACGCCGACCAAAGGCGTGCTCACAACAAAAGAGACCAACCCAAAAGTTGGGATACAGGAAGGATACCAACCAATAGTTGGAATAACAAGGATGCTGACCAAAGGCGAACTCACCACAAAAGAGACCAACCAAGAGTTGGGATAAAGAGAACTAACCAATATTTAAAGTAAAAACAGAGAATACCAACCAAAAGCTGGGCTAACAAAACGAATACCAACCAAAAGTTAGGGTAACAAAGAGAATACCAACCAAAAGTTGGGATAACAAAGAGAATACCAACCAATAGTTGGGATAACAAAGATAATACCAACCAAAAGTTGGGATAACAAAGAGAATACCAACCAATAGTTGGGATAACAAAGATACCAACCCAAAAGTCGGGATAACAAAGAGAATACCAACCAATAGTTGGGATAACAAAGATACCAACCCAAAAGTGTGCTTACGACAAATGAGACCAACCAAAAGTTGGGATAAACAAAGGTACCAACCAATAGTTGGAATAATAGAAGGATACCAACCAATGGTTGGGATGAAACACTAACCAATAGTTAGGATGACGTAGGGCACCAACCAAAAGTTGGAATGAAGACACTAACCAATAGTTAGGATGAAACCAAGGAGACCAACCAAGAGTTAGGATAAAAGATACTAACCAAGAGATAGAATGAAATGGAAGAGACTAGCCAAGAGTTAGGATGAAATGGGGGATACTAAACAAGAGTTGGGATGAGGGATACCAAAAGTTGGGAAAGAAGGACTAATCGAAAGCAAGCTTGCAGCGAAAGATGCCAACCAAGAGTTGGGATACACGAGGACACCGACCAAAGGTGTGCTCACCACAAAAGATACCAACCAAGAGTTGGGATACACGAGGACAACGACTAAACATGTAGTCACCAAAGGTTACCAACCAATAGTTGGGACATAAGATACTAACCAAAAGTTAGGATAAATGAGAACGCCGACCAAAGGTGAACGCAACAAAGGTTACCAACCAATAGTTGGGACAGAAGATACTAACTAAAAGTTAGGATGAAGGAGAATGCCAACCAAAGGCGAACTCAACAAAGGTTACCAACCAATAGTTGGGACAGATGATACTAACCAAAAGTTAGGATAACCGCGAACGCCGACCAAAGGCAAACTCATAACGAAGAATACCAACCAAGAGTTGGAATGAAATACACTAACCAAAAGTTAGGATAACGAGGACGCCGACCAAAGGCGTACTCACAACAAGAGAGACGAACTAAAAGTCAGAATGAAATAAGGGAGACCAACCAATAGTTGGGACAAAATACAGGGTACCAACCAATAGTTGGGAAAAATGAAGGGGACCAACCAATAGTTGGGACAAACAGCAGAGACCAACCAATAGTTGGGACAAACAGCAGAGACCAACCAAAAGTTGGGATAAAGGAAGGATACCAACCAATAGTTGGAATAACGAGGACGGCGACCAAAGGCATACTCGCCACAAAAGAGACCAACCAAGAGTTGGGATGAAATACACTAACCAAAAGTTAGGATAACGAGGACGCCGACCAAAGGCGAACTCACCAAAGGAGACCAACCAATAGTTAGGATGAAATACACAAACAAAAAGTTAGGATAACGAGGACGCCGACCAAAGGCGTACTCGCAACAAAGGAGACCAACCAATAGTTGGGATAACAGATACTAACCAAAAGTTAGGATAACGAGGACGCCGACCAAAGGCGTACTCACAACAAAGGAGACCAACCAATAGTTAGGATGAAATACACTAAAAGTTAGGATAACGATGACGACGACCAAAGGCGTACTCACAACAAAGGAGACCAACCAATAGTTGGGATGAAATACACAAACCAAAAGTTAGGATAACGAGGACGCCGACCAAAGGCGTACTCACAACAAAGGAGACCAACCAATAGTTGGGATAACAGCTACTAACTAAAAGTTAGGATAAGGAGGACGCCGACCAAAGGCGTACTCACAACAAAGGAGACCAACCAATAGTTGGGATGAAATACACTAACCAAAAGTTAAGATAACGAGGACGCCGACCAAAGGTGTACTCACAACAAAGGAGACCAACCAATAGTTGGGATGAAATACACTAACCAAAAGTTAGGATAACGAGGACGCCGACCAAAAGCGTACTCACAAAGGTTACCAAGCAATAATTGGGATAACAGCTGAAAATGCACAGGAAGTAGAATCAACAGACTTATGACCTGAAAAGAAGATGAATCCGCTGGGGAAAGAGAAGTCTACACAGACAACTCTGTAGGGGAGTATAGGAAGGAACAACAGTAAGAAGGACGAATCCACTAGTTGCAGTGTAATGTCAAACAACATCTCCTAAATTACCTCTCTTTCTACTGGGGAAAGAAACTAGTAACATATATCAAACCTGGCTTATGCTTCGAATGCATATTGTCGCTCCCGGGATTTTCATCCAAGTACAAACGCGAGAGTGGCACCGAAATAGAGTCGCTAGCAATGTGTATTTATCCCAAGAGAGGGAAAGGAAACACTGCATAAACCTGAAGGAAGGGAAAGAGCATGGTCTTGCCACCAAGAGAACGGGGTTCGAGAGTCGGTTATGCGAGAGGAAGGTATTAGCACCCCCACGCGTCCATCGTACCCGTTGGGATCCACGCTTGCTTGTCTCGATCAAAGGGTGTAGAAAACTGGAGCTTCGCTGCTACTGGAAAGGAAAAGGAACAGGTACGGAAAAGAATGAAGAAACGGGAAAGAAAAGGAAAAGAAAAGACTCGATGCTAGGCCTACGTATTCCCTCGAGAACGGGAAAATCAGAGTCAACGTAGTTCGGACGTGAACTAAAGGGGAAGGTTGCTCGCCAAGACATCGCCGTATCGTGCCAACGTATCCTCAATCTAACTAGAAGGAGTAAATTAGAGCAGTCGTAGTTCGACCTACGGGTCAAAAAGAGACAAAGAGGTGATAAAGAAAGGTTGTGCTCGGAGAGATCTCGCACGATCTCCTGCCTACGTATCTCCATTAACCAATGAAGAATCAGAGCGACGTAGTTCCCCTCACTAGGGATGAATTTGCTTTGTTTGTGTTTTTTAAGTGGAATACGTCCAGTCATGCGTTCTAGCAGTTAGGTGTCGCAGCTCGTTGTACGGAGTCCTTGGCATTTACCTGTTTGCGGTAGAACGAACGTGACAAATCCTTAAGAATGGAGTGAGGAAGATGAGAAGAGAATTGTTGTTTATTTTTGTATTTTTAAAAGAATTGTTTTGATTATCTTTGTGTTAATAACACATATTGCATTCAAGTCTATCGTATAAGATCGAATGCATCGCATGGTCGTCCTAACAGATCGTATGCTAAACACTCTAGGAAGGTGGAGAGAAACCCTCCTCCTTCCATTTCCCACACTTTAGGTTCAAGTGCAATACATGTTATGCCATCATTAAGTGTTTTTTACTTTTGTTTTTGAGGTAAGAAGAAGAGAGACTCAAAAGAGGAAAGGACAAAGTCTAAGAGGGGGACTAATGATCCTAAAGTTATCATGCACGGAGATCCTATGGTTAGGTGAGGTAAGTCTACCTATGTTAGTATGCATGGATTGCTATCCTAATGTCTCTCCTACCTCTGACTTAATCGAAAATTAAGTGGAGCTAGGAATCCTATGGGATCATGTCATCAGACAAGTAAACACAGGATAAATCAATCAAAAAATGAACTAAACGCAACGAAAGCGTAAACAGTGTTAGTCAACAATAATGTCAAACAATAAGAAAAGGGGGAGCTTTAGCCAAGGGGTCATATCAACCGAGGCAAACAAGCTAGCTGTGGGAAGTAGGTACTCCTCCAATGGTATCAAGAACCATGAAGAGCAGAATAAGAAAGGGGAAGATGTGAATCAGATCACATAAGCATCAGCATTGGTCAATGCGAGCTAAAGACAAAGCGTGGGGGTTGGTTACGAACCCTACCTTCCACTTGACCGACTCGATAACAGGAGCAGGTGATGTTCAAAGCTTCAATCATGTAATGAGAGCTAAGAACGACTCAACTAGAATAACGGGGGTTGATTGCGAACCCTACCTTCCGTCAATTGCCTCCTTGGAGGTCTTACCAGGGGAAATGGGAATGGGATGCCTCATAGAGGTCTTCAGGCACAATATTAAACAATCACAATCATGGCCTCACTTGAGGGCTTTCCATACAATCCTACTTATCATGGCATCAAAAGGAAAAATGCGGAATTAGTAAAAGAGAAGAGAAGTGATACCGAACCGATATCAATCCGTAGCAACGCAAGCAAAGTATATGAAAACCTGCCAACTTCTAGCGATCTAGCATAAATGAGCAAAAGTGTTAGAAAGTGAAACAGGTCCGTGAAAGGCATGGAACCAAATGCTCTTAAGACAATAAAACAAGGTCATAAGCCATAAACAGCAGCAACAACAGCGCTCCGGCACCTGCATAGCTGTAAAAACCAGCAACAAGTAAAAATAGCCTATAACAGCTACTATTTCCATAACAAGACAGATGTGTATACAATCAGGCAGAATAGTAACATTTTACAGCACACTTTGTGCACAACAGCTGTGTATGTGGCAGCAACTTCTACATTTTACTTATCAAATGTAAAACACTACAAAACAAACCCAAAGGTTTGTCAAAATTCAAATGGAAAGATCAATAAGAAGTAATTGCAATCAATACTAAATGTAACCAACAATTATTCAAAAATCTATGCAAAACATATTAAAGACTATTGACAAAGGTACCAAATGAAACTATTAAAATGATTAGTCAATGTTATCATTAAAATCTAACTAAAGTCAATGTAAGAACAAAATCATTTCAAACTATGTCAATGTCAATTAGTCCAAAGTTAATTTCTAATTCTAAAATGATTAATGAACTATTAGTGGCCAATTAAGCCAAAAACATATTATCAAGTCATCAAGCTACAAAACAACTATCAAGCAATTAAGCTAAAAACCGATTAGTGAACCATTAAGCAAAAAACATCAATTAGGATATGATGAAACCAAAACAATCGTCCGAAAACAATGATCGAAATCCAATGCCAATTATTCGAATTAAAACTAATAACTACTAAACGAAATTACAAGTCCATGAGAATCAATGTTAATCAAGATTAAATTCTAATCCAAACAATCTAACTAAAGTCAAGATTAGATTACTAAATGAAAATTAATATCTAATCGAAATTAGTTCAAAAACAATTCTAAAGTCAATATCTAAATCGAATTGAAATTAGTGTCTAAACAAAATTTAATAGAAATTATCTTCTAATAACTAATCCTACATCAAAAGCAATATCTAGTTAAAATTCCTAATCTGAATTTTCTATTTCAAATCAAGAATTAAAACAAAATTAATCCCTAGAACTAAAACCTAAAGATCTACATCAAATTCAATTTCACAATACTAAACTAGTTTTAAAACAATAAAAGTCTGCATCAAAGTCCAAATAATATAGCAATTACAAGGGTGCAGACCTGATTAGGGGGTGTGAAATCATGAGCCTAAATGCACACAGCTTGTACCAGGGGGTGAGAGTGAAATTTATGGTGTGAACAACATTTTCATGGTACAGGGAGAAGTCCAAATGGACCAGCAAAGCTCGGTCTACTACCACATGGAGATTACTACTTCAGAAAACCCTAGAGGACTCCATCTCGTCGCCGCTTTCCTTGCTTCTTCGTTCTCCTTCTCTTTCAATTTCACACACTTTCTTCTTTTTTCCCGGCGCCGTTCAACTTCTTCTTTTCCAGCGCCGATCTACTTCTTCTTCTCCGATTTACCCTTCGTTCTCAGCTCAATTTGTTAGCTCTCCTTCTCCTTGCACCGTCTCTCTCACGCTCACCCGCTCGACATTCCTCTACAAAACTCACCGCCGTGACACACGGCCAACATCACTGTGTTCTGTCACCTTCGTTTTCGATGCTCCGTTAACCAACTAACTCTATCTCCAATTTGATTCGCGCGAACAACAGATACGAAAACCAGAACATGTATCGCAAGCGAAAATCATCAAGATGAAGTTCAACAGAAGATTACCGGGTGCAGATGGACGAACGCTGGGACGATTCAGGTATAACGCTCGTTCCGATCCCTCCTCTCGTGATTTGAAAGCTCTGCTTCTTCTTGTTCGCGAATCCTTTTCTTTTTCCTTCTGATAATTGTTACTGTTGTTGTAATTGCGTTGAATCGTTGTTGATTATTCTTGATGGATTTGCAGATTGGGGCTTGTGGATTGTGTTGTTGAAGTCGTGAATTGGATTCTGTGAAATTGACGCACGAGTTCTTGAATTTTGTTGTCGATGCAGTTTTACGTCAATTGAAGATGATAGAGTTTTGGAGATTGCAGGTTCTTCAAGTTACCGATTGCTTGCGATTACGAGGCGATGGCGAAGGTCGTTGGTGAAGGCTGATGAAGCTTGTTGGTGTGTGATTGAGGAGTAGAGGTTTCTATAGAGGATTGAAGAAGACGAATTGAAGATGATGCATAGGGGATCGAATATTGAAGATGATTCTAGAGTTGAGAGAAGATTGTCTGTGGTTTTCTGTTGAAAGAAAAATCGGTTAGGAGTTTTGTTTGAAGATAGGTCAGTGAATTTTTCTCTGGTTTTCTGTTAGAGTGTATTGGTGAAGATGGAGAAAGACTAGAGGTTGAAGATTGGAAATTGAAAAAAGTGAGAGAGCAAGTTTTTTTTCAGAGGGAGAGTCTGATTGGAACAGTTAGAGATTTGCAGATTAGCCTTGGTGGAGTTGGTTAGAATCCGTTAGAATGTGAAAACTGATGTGGAAGTTATGATAGCAGGGGTCCAGAATTGTTAGAGAATTGTTAGGAGTAAGTAATAGAAACTGTTATATGAGTTTGGTTAGAAATTCTAATGTATTTTTCTCGTCCGAAAATAAACCGCTGCGGCTGCCATATATTTTCTTGATACTGATAAAAATGCCAGGGCCTTTCTGGCGTGTACTGTATGCATCGCTGTTAATTCTTGCCATAATGTGCTTTTTCTGTTAATTTCCTGCCATTTAATTGTTACTTTTGTACCATGTATTCATTTTTGCTGCTACCATTATATCTTCTCCTCTGGAATTAAAATGCTATGTACTCACTCTTTTCCACTGCTATTGCTTTATAGAACCACTTTTTATGTACATAAACAATGCAAAGTTTTCTCGCTGAAAATTAACCTTCCAGAAATATATAGTCATAGGCCAAATACTCCTAAGTATGACCTCAGCAACCTAAACAAAACTTCATCAACAGGCAGTCACCCTCGGGCATTACAAAGCTTCAAAAGTTATTGATGCCTTGGTGAAAACGGAAAGCGCAATTGGTGTTCCTTCTGTAGGATGTACAGTGGTGGGAACTATACAAGATACTTCTTTAGAATTCACATAGCCTGCCCTCCAAATGACTCATGTAGATATACGATATAAGCAGCATGCCAGGAACAAGTTTTAAGCATTCACATTCCAATGTAGAATATCAGCAACTATGTTTATATTTAAAATCCCACACCCTGAATTAAGGTAATGAATACACGAATTGGAAATGATGCATCTTGCCTAGTTGCAGTCAGTTTGAACTATGTAGGATTTCTTCATTGTGATCCCAGGAATTCAATCAGTAAGATCAATTGATCATGACCCAATACTCTTCAAATCAGACCACATATGTTTTGTCCTGATTACTATAGTCTCATGATCTTCCATTTATCAACCAATTCGCACAAAAGATAAGAAACCATGATCCCACGCCTTAGGAGCCCAATGCAAATGAAATGATACAAAATTATGACCTAATGATAATGCAAATGAGAGAGAATCATAAGCCAGTAAGAGCTGAAAGCAAGAGGGCAAATTTTGGGGTACTACAACTGCCCCTATTCAATCATCTGTGAACCTGAATGGATGAGAGCAACGACTATCAGGAATTCAAGGTACATAGGGATTGAATACAAAAATAACCGAGAAAATTTGCATTGTGTGGTTAAAGAAACAATAATGTAAATGAAGCCATGGTACGGAAGAAAAGTTTGTGAGAAAGAATTTGGAACCATTGGACCCTATAGGAAACCTGTTGGGAACTGGTGAACTACCTGTCGGGAACTGGTGAACTACCTGTCGGGAACTGGTGAACTACCTGTCGGGAACTGGTGCAATACCTGTTGGGAACTGGTGCAATACCTGTCGGGAACTGGTGAGCTTGGACCTGTTTTGCCTATCGGAAATGGGCAAGTATACCTGTCGAGAACTGGCAAGGTTCAAACCAAAGGGAGCTGTCGGGGACAGCTACAATTTATAACCAAGGCTTACCTATCGGGAATGGGTAACGGGACCTGTCGGGAACTGGTATGGTTAAAACTCAAGGGTGCTATCGGGGATGGCTACAGTTTATAACCAAGGCTTACCTATCAGGTATGGGTAAATGGACCTGTCGGGAACTGGTTAAATACCTGTCGGGAACTGGTGAGCTTGGACCTGTTTTACCTATCGGGAATGGGCAAGTGTACCTGTCAGGAACTGGCAAGGTTCAAACCAAAGGGAGCTGTCGGGGACGGCTACAGTTTATAACCAAGTCTTACCTACCAAGAATAGGTAACGGGGCCTGTCGGGAACTGGCATGGTTAAAACTCAAAGGGAGCGATCGGGAACGGCTGCAGTTTATAACCAAGGCTTACCTATCAGGAATGGGTAAATGGACCTGTCGGGAACTGGCATGGTTAAAACTCAAAGGGAGCTGTCGGGGACGGCTACAGGAATCTTATCGGGAATGGTTCCAAGAAACTTGTAAGCTGAGAGATGTGACTCGGTGGGGAGAAAAATGATGAAGCCCTTTGTACCATTTCGCAATGTCTGTCGGGGAATGAACTAGGCATTCTTTCTGGCTTTGTCAATGATATAAGGAGCAATGTTTTGGACCCTCGCACGAGTTATCAAAACTGGCTTATGCTTCACATGCGTATGTTTGAATTTTTCCATGGCGTAATGCTCCATCTCAATGGAAATGCTACGCGTTTTGAGGATGATATGCATATTATATGCAAAATGCAAGGAGGCCATCAGCAAAATAAATGTTGAGGAAAGGTAGGCAACTCCGCTGGGGATAACAAGCTGGATTGACTTCGTGGTCACAAACCGTACTGAGGAAGACAAATTGACCTGATCTCCTGATCTGGGCTCTGGCCTGACAAACCTGTCGAGGTTGCTGTAGGAAATGATAACTTTGCTGGGGAGACATCATCTGAACCAGTCTGCTTAGGGGATAACTATAACCATAGAACTCCGTTGGGGATTAATGAGCTTACAACAAACTCTGCTGGGGAGATGTCCCTTGAGAGGATTTTACAGAAGACCACGCCTCTTCAAACTCTACTGGGGAAATGCTTACAACAAACTTTGCTAGGGAGAACCACTTCAGAGCGTCTCATGCTGGAAATGTCCCTTGAGAGGATTTTACAGAAGACCACGCCTCTTCAAACTCTACTGGGGATAATAGATTTGGAACACCTCCTGCTGGGGAATTTTCAAAATGCTCCATGCTTGGGATGGTCAACCTCTTGCTCTTGCCCCATGATACTAGGCTGATTTGAAGAAAACGTCCCAGAAGGATTTTACAGAAGATTCGGCATCTCCAAACTCCTAGACACTTACTGAGTCTTGAACATTAGCTGCGAGGCCATTCTGCTGGGGAATTTGCAACCGTTATCGACACAGAAAAGCTTGTAGATGTTGGAAGTACTGAATAGGAGAATCGACTTAATAAGATACAACCCTGCGCATTAGAAACTGACTTGTTAATATCGAATAGTCATGCGCGACCGTCGGCCAGACGATGGATTCAATCAGTAAACGTTGTGACAAAAGAGTAAAATGAGAATATTTTTCTGAACATGCTGGCTACAGTACTACCATTTGACGATATTGCTGGGGATCATGAAGCTCTGTAAATACGCTGGGGATGACCACCTCTCGAAAGTACTTTCCTGCTAAGGAACCATCTCTGCTTGGGGAGGAATGATCATTGGAGCTTCGTAAAAGGATGCCCACCTGCTTAGAGGGGAAGATCAAACCATCTCTACCCTGTCTAGGGACTCAAACTCTTGCTGGAGAGAGGCAAATCCAACTCCAGTTGGGGAAACCAAACCTTATGTCTCTCGCTAGGGAGGATACTTTGCCGAGGACAATGTCGTCTTGGCTATCTCTGTCAGGGGCAACTAGCAACGCTAATACCTCACTGGGGAACGATACCCTCTGGCGCCTTGCCGAGGAAAAGAAAGTCCATGTTGGGAACTACTTTGGCGCTTCACACTTCTACTGATCGACTACATGCCAGATATCACAAGCGAACTCCCGACTTGCCTCG
Organism: Lathyrus tuberosus; assembly: GCA_022829125.1. Lineage (NCBI taxonomy): Eukaryota > Viridiplantae > Streptophyta > Magnoliopsida > Fabales > Fabaceae > Lathyrus > Lathyrus tuberosus. The sequence continues at coordinate 10,366,057 of JALAZF010000103.1, forward strand.
TACCACATGGTCTATTGGGAAAAATCGTCTCAAGAGGATTTTACAGAAAACCTGGCATTCAAAATGCCCCAGGGTATTCAAACTCTCGGAGAGATTTATAGATCTCGACGTAACTGCCCCAGACTGCATAATGTATGAAAGGATTTACCTCGACAAGATTCGTAAAGATTTGAAATACTCTGCCCCAGTATACCGAATCTTGAAGAGGTGCTTTTGATTAACCGTCTTTTGGAGTAGGATAGCTTATCGTGCTCTTGAGGTGGCCTGCCTCAATATAATCCTTGCAGTGATTTTGCCCCTGACTGATCTTAGAGAGATTTGTCAAATTGAGCTGATTGCCCCATATTACCCGTTTGTGGAGAGATTTATCGAATCTCGACATGATTGCCCCAGTTTGAATGCTTTTGGAGAGATTCAACGGATCTCAACGTGGTTGCCCCCAGTTTGGCTGAACTTTTAGAGATTTCTCGACGTGACTGCCTACGATTGACCACTCTCTGAAAAGACTTTCTCAACATGACTGCCTCAGCTTGGCTACACATTAAAGAGATTTATCGACGTGATTACCCCAGATTAGATGAGTCTTGGAATGGCTTGCCCATTTGGTGTGATCGTTTAATGGCTTGGCCCTGCTCAACGACGTCTTCTGGCGTTTGCATCTCATCTTGATCAATCTTTCCATTGTAGAAACTTTCCTGATGTCCTGTACTTACTCGCAAGTAAAACTGCTCGTTTTGAAAATGACAATTTTAATGAAATGCATATGACAGTTTTGAGATCCAAGTCTGTTCACTGGAAAAATATGGTGACATATAGTGAACGAATCACTTATCTGAATGTCACATCGATACCACCATGAATGGTAAGAAAGATCCTCTTGGGAGTCAGAACTGACGCGATATTAACCGAAGTATGCTTTCGAAACAACCCCGCTTCAATTAGGTCTTTTAAAGGTTGTAACGTGGCCTGGTTCACGGTTTAAGAAAGAAGGGATATAAGGCTCAAAGTTTTATTTTAACCCACCCATTCTTCTTGATGTTCTCCAGTCCTATGTTCAACTAATTTGCACAAGCGCTCACCTCTCAAAAAGATTTTGTGATCTTTAAGGAACCCAAGAAACTGATAATTTGAGACCCAATGAGGTTTTGGAGTAACAGTCACCCCTTTTGTCTTTTGTTTGTAGTCACACGACTTTGTTCTTGCTCGAGGATTTTCTTTTGTAATCCCTTTGTTTTTCACTTTCTCATTCTTTTGCTTTTTGATCCCTAATTTTTGCCTGGACTGACTCTTTTGAATCTTTGGATTTTGAAGTCCAGCGGGATGCCTTAACTTTTACCAAAGTCGCTTGTTTTCAAGTTTCGACTTAGCGGGATTTTTCCCTTTTGTTTTCTTATTCTTTTTTTTTGGAACAAATCGTGTGACACTGGCTTGTCTTGACTTTGTTGAAAGGGTTGTGACTGCCTCACTCCTTGATTGTTGATGGATAACCATTATGGTTTCACATCTCTTGACCTCTTGACGGTGGAATAGAAGATAATGGATCCTCAGATGCACACTCCTTTTGAAATTTGAACGCTTGGTCAAATTAACGGACACCTACCTTGCCATAGGTTAAGATTGAGGGTTTTTTCATACCAAAAGAAACTCCTACTTCAAGGCTCAAAGGGGTTAACGAGGGTCTATCTCCCTTATATCTCCAGTGTTTGGGGATTTGAAACAATGCCTGTACATCATCAACAGGGTTTTTGTTCAAAAGAATACAATCAGAAGTTTTTGCGTCTTCGATTTCGTCATCCTCCCTAGGCTCCTGCTTAAACAAGCATTTGATATCGATAAAAAAAAATATGAGTGAACACGACTTGATTTAATCATAACACGCATATTCATTTCATTACCATTATCAATTAAAAACATACAAGTTTTACAAATGAGTTTGCACTTTAACAGAAAAGAAACTACAAATGCAAAGAAATGACATGATATAATGATTGCCAGCTTCGAGGAACTGGGACTTTCCAAGCATGATTCGCTAATGAGCTAGCCGTCTTCAGAATTGCTCTTTGAAGTCACTCTGATAACCACCTGCACAACTACTCTCGGTGCCTTCTTCCATAACTTGGACTGATGGATCCACCTACCTTACAACCTTCAGTTGAATGCCCCTGTGCCCCATCATGGTAGTCACAACGGGCATTGACATCAAAACCTGGTGGGTAATGGAAAAGGCACTGGCTTCAATTTCTTCGACACTATTAATCCACCTTTAATCAAATCTTGCCATATCCGACTGTACGACATTGGCAATTGAGTGAAATGCCTCTCGACTTTCTTGGTCTTTGTCAGGCGTGCTGACGCGACTGACAGCGATATGACCGTTGATTCCGAGGACTGACAACTGATGCACTTTCATTATCTTGGAAGTTCGAGACATCTTGCATCTTTCCATACTTGAGCAGGCTCTCGATACGTTCTCCTACCATTACCAGGTCAGAAAATTTTGCCGCCCTATTGACAATCATTTTTTCCAAGTACAAACCTTGCAAGGTATCCATGAACTAATCTACCAATCCTCTATCCGAAAGTGGTGGTTGAACACGAGTAGCTAACTCTCTCCATCTCTGAGCATACCCTCTGAATGATTCATTATCTGCTTGAGACTAGTCTTGCAAATGCATTCGGCTGTGAGCCATGTCAAGATTATAGTGGTATTGCTTCACGAAGGCGTTGGCTAAATCTGACTGTGACTGGATGCAACCACTCTTTAACTGCATATACCAATACACTGATGCCCCACTCAAACTGTCTTGGAAACATTGAATCATGAGTTTGTCGTTGTGGACATAAGAGGTCATTCTTCGGTAAAACATCACCCAATGTTGCTTTGGATAACCATCCCCTTTGTACTACTCAAGGATCGGTGTCTTAAACTTTTGGTGGCAAAACAAGGCCAGGTACCAAACACATGCTTGAAGTAAACAACTCAAGAGTATCACGCCTCTCTAGGGCTTTAAGTTTCTCGTCCAATACACAGTATTTTTCGTCATCAACAGATCGTGGATCCTTAGGCTTCATCTTTGGAACTACCCCTTCGACATCTGGCACAAAGAATGCAAAATTGTTATAATCAGCATCATCGAGAGAAGATGAATGTCCGCCTCGGACAAAAGGACGTCCTTGCATAACTTGATTCTCAACAGGGATTCACACCGGCTGAGCTTGAGCAACATTGTTCATTAGAAGTGGAATGACATTCTCAATTCTATAAATATTGGCCCCTCCCCTTGTCATGGCGGCCACAGCTTCCATTAGTTGGTCCAACTGAGTTTTCATCAATTTAACATTGGCCCTGGTCACAAGCTAATTCGTCTCTTCCGAGTTCATGATGCTCCCAAAAGTTAATTCCAGTCCAATACGAAAGTCGGGAAACCAACTGCAAGTCGAGTCAAAGGATGGATGAGCTCACTGGTCTAGCCTGGAGAAAGATATGCAAAAGTATGCAAGATGCAAATGCAATGCAATAATATGAATGCAATAAGACATGGGATCAATGCTTCCATATAGTCTGAATAAGTGCTGTGTTGTGCCGATGAATGAATAAGTTCACAGGTCTGCTCTGAAGAGAAATACCAGAATACCAAAATATCCAAATAATCAGAATACCAGAATGCCAGAATAATCAGAATACCAGAATGCTAGAATATCGGCATAATCAGAATACCAAAATGCCAGAATATCGGCATAATCAGAATACCAGAATGCCAGAATATTGGCATAATCAGAGTGCCGACCTAATCAGAATACCGGGATAGTCACAATGTCAGAATACCATAATACCAGGCTGATGAGTCCACACTGATAGGAAAACCAGAATACCGGGTAGGTTAAAGGTCAAGGTTACCTGCAGACCTGTAAACAACCCGCCCCTCTCACATGTGGGTACTAGGGTCCTCAGTATCCCGGGCTCTTAGGTCAAGAAATGATGATACATTCACCATTTCTGGTTTGGCATCATCATCAATCGAGGAGACCTCAACTGATTCTCCAAAACGAAAGGTCCTCAGCTTCTGGCACTGAGGTCGAGAAGCAATAACACATTCATCCCTCGGGGTACAATACTATCGCCAATCGAGGAGTGCCTCCATTGATTCACTTTCAAAAAAATAACACCTATAGCAAGTTCCCAGTATTGGGTCCTCGGATCAAGAATATGTGGTCTGCCACAGAACGTGGTCTGCCACTGTCACATCTCAAGAGGAGTGCTGCAACTGAGTCCTCGGGAATGGTCACCAGAGTCGACAATTCCTCAAGAGAATAACTACTGGCCTGCATAACATGCAGTAGCAGAAAGCTCCTGATAGAACCTCGTCTGATTGTGGGTCTCATGAACAACAATACGGGGTCACCACCACGCAAGCGTCATGACTATCCACTCTAAAACCTATGTGTATGCTCAAGCCTGGGTATTGGGCTTATCTCTCAGAACACCCATCCAAACAGAAAACAGCACAGTCCAATATAGTATAATATATCATATGAAATGAAAATGCTAAAATACGGTAAATACAGTAATGTGAAGTAAAGCAGTAAATAACCATACAATAAAACAGTAAATACAGCACAACAGTAAACACCCAATGAAAGGAAAAATAGACAAGCGCTAGGATTGACTCGCTAAGGAAACCAGAGATTCTGGGTTCGATCCCCAGCAGAGTTGCCAGCTGTCGCTCCCGGGATTTTCATCCAAGTACAAATGTGAGAGTGGCACCGAAACAGGGTCGCCAGCAATGTGTATTTATCCCAAGAGAGGGAAAGGAAACACTGCATAAAAATGAAGGAAGGGAAAGATCATGGTCTTGCGACCAAGAGAACTGGGTTCGGGAGTCGGTTACGTGAGAGGAAGGTATTAGCACCCCCACGCGTCCATCGTACCCGATGGGATCCACGCTTGCTTGTCTCGATCAAAGGGTGTAGAAAACTGGAGCTTCGCTACTACTGGAAAGGAATAGGAACAGGTACGGAAAAGAATGAAGAAACGGGAAAGAAAAGGAAAAGAAAAGACTCGATAGAACGTCCTCGGAGTCCTAGGCCTACGTATTCCCTCGGGAACGGGAAAATCAGAGTCAACGTAGTTCGGACGTGAACTAAAGGGGAAGGTTGCTCGCTAAGACATCGCCGTCTCGTGCCAACGTATCCTCAATCTAACCAGAAGGAGGAAATCAGAGCAGTCGTAGTTCGACCTACGGGTCAAAAAGAGACAAAGAGGTGATAAAGAAAGGTTGTGCTCGGAGAGATCTCGCACGGTCTCCTGCCTACGTATCTCCATTAACCAATGAAGAATCAGAGCGACGTAGTTCCCCTCACTAGGGATGAATTTGCTTTGTTTGTGTTTTTTAAGTGGAATACGTCCAGGCATGCGTTCTAGCAGTTAGGTGTCGCAGCTCGTTGTACGGAGTCTTAGGCATTTACCTGTTCACGGTAGAACGGACATGACGAATCCTTAAGAATGGAGTGAGGAAGATGAGAAGAGAATTGTTGTTTGTTTTTGTATTTTGAAAAGAAGTGTTTTGATTATCTTTGTGTTAATAACACATATTGCATTCAAGTCTATCGTGTAAGATCGAATGCATCGCATGGTCGTCCTAACAGTCCGTATGCTAAACACTCTAGGAAGGTGGAGAGAAACCCTCCTCCTTCCATTTCCCACACTTTAGGTTCAAGCTCAATACATGTTATGCCATCATTAAGCGTTTTTTACTTTTGTTTTTGAGGTAAGAAGAAGAGAGACTCAAAAGAGGAAAGGACAAAGTCTAAGAGGGGGACTAATGATCCTAAAGTTATCATGCACGGAGATCCTATGGTTAGGTGAGGTAAGTCAACCTATGTCAGTATGCATGGATTGTTATCCTAATGTCTCTCCTACCTCCGACTTAATCGAAAATTAAGTGGAGCTAGGAATCCTACGGGATCATGTCATCAGACAAGTAAACACAGGATAAATCAATCACAAAATGAACTAAACGCAACGAAAGAGTAAACAGTGTCAGTCAACAATAATGTCAAACAATAAGAAAAGGGGGAGCTTTAGCGAAGGGGTCATATCAACCGAGGCAAACAAGCTAGCTGTGGGAAGTAGGTACTCCTCCAATGGTATCAAGAACCATGGAGAGCAGAATAAGAAAGGGGAAGATGTGAATCAGATCACATAAGCATCAGCATTGGCCAATGCGAGCTAAAGACAAAGCGTGTGGGTTGGTTACGAACCATATCTTCCACTTGACCGACTCGATAACAGGAGCAGGTGATGTTCAAAGCTTTAATCATGTAATTAGAGCTAAGAGCGACTCAACTAGAATAACGGGGGTCGATTGCGAACCCTACCTTCCGTCAATTGCCTCCTTGGAGGTCTTACCAGGGGAAATGGGAATGGGATGCCTCATAGAGGTCTTCAGGAACAATATTAAACAATCACAATCATGGCATCACTTGAGGGCTTTCCATACAATCCTACTTATCATGGCATCAAAAGGAAAAATGCGGAATTAGTAAAAGAGAAGAGAAGTGATACCGAACGAATATCAATCCGTAGCAACGCAAGCAAAGTATATGCAAACCGGCCAACTTCTAGCGATCTAGCATAAATGAGCAAAAGTGTTAGAAAGTGAAACGGGTCCGTGAAAGGCATGGAACCAAATGCTCTTAAGACAATAAAACAAGGTCATAAGCCATAAACAGCAGCAACAACAGCGCTCCAGCACCTGCATAGCTGTAAAAACCAGCAACAAGTAAAAATAGCCTATAACAGCTACTATTTCCATAACAAGACAGGTGTGTATACAATCAGGCAGAACAGTAACATTTTATAGCACACTTTGTGCACAGCAGCTGTGTATGTGGTAGCAACTTCTACATTTTACTTATCAAATGTAAAACACTACAAAACAAACCCAAAGGTTAGTCAAAATTCAAATGGAAAGATCAATAAGAAGTAATTGAAATCAATACTAAATGTAACCAACAATTAGTCAAAAATCTATGCAAAACATATTAAAGACTATTAACAAAGTTACCAAATGAAACTATTAAAATGATTAGTCAATGTTATCATTAAAATCTAAGTAAAGTCAATGTAAGAACAAAATCAATTCAAACTATGTCAATGTCAATTAGTCCAAAGTTAATTACTTATTCTAAAATGATTAATGAACAATTAGTGGCCAATTAAGCCAAAAACATATTATCAAGTCATCAAGCTACAAAACAACTATCAAGCAATTAAGCTAAAAACCGATTAGTGAACCATTAAGCAAAAAACATCAATTAGGATATGATGAAACCAAAATAATCGTCCGAAAACAATGATCGAAATCCAATGCCAATTAGTCGAATTAAAACTAATAACTACTAAACGAAATTACAAGTCCATGAGAATCAATGTTAATCAAGATTAAATTCTAATCTAAAAAATCTAACTAAAGTCAAGATTAGATTACTAAATGAAAATTAATATCTAATCGAAATTAGTTCGAAAACAATTCTAAAGTCAATATCTAAATCGAATTGAAATTGGTGTCTAAACAAAAGTTAATAGAAATTATCTTCTAACAACTAATCCTACATCAAAAGCAATATCTAGTTAAAATTCCTAATCTGAATTTTCTATTTCAAATCAAGAATTAAAACAAAATTAATCCCTAGAACTAAAACCAAAAGATCTACATCAAATTCAATTTCACAATACTAAACTAGTTTTAAAACAATAAAAGTTTGCATCAAAGTCCAAATAATAAAGCAATTACAAGGGTGCAGACCTGATTAGGGGGGTGTGAAATTATGAGCCCAAATGCACACAGCTTGTACCAGGGGGCGCGAGTGAAATTTGTGGTGTGAACAGCATTTTCATGGTACAGGGAGAAGTCCAAATGGGCCAGCAAAGCCCGGTCTACTACCACATGGAGATTACTAGTTCAGAAAACCCTAGAGGACTCCATCTCCTCGCCGCTTTCCTTGCTTCTTCGTTCTCATTCTCTTTCAATTTCACGCACTCTCTTCTTCTTTCCCGGCGCCGTTCAACTTCTTCTTTTTCGGCGCCGTTCTACTTCTTCTTCTCTGATTTACCCTTCGTTCTCAGCTCAATTTGTTAGCTCTCCTTCTCTTTGCGCCGTCTCTCTCACGCTCACCCGCTCGACATTCCTCTACAAAACTCACCGCCGTGACACACGGCCAACATCACTGTGTTCCGTCACCTTCGTTTTCGATGCTCCGTTAACCAACTAACTCTATCTCCAATTTGATTCGTGCAAACAACAGATACGAAAACCAGAACATGTATCGCAAGCGAGAATCATCAAGATGAAGTTCAACAGAAGATTACTGGGTGCATATGGACGAACGTTGGGACGATTCAGGTATGACGCTCGTTCCGATCCCTCCTCTCGTGATTTGAAAGCTCTGCTTCTTCTTGTTCTCGAATCCTCTTCTTTCTCCTTCTGATAATTGTTATTGTTGTTGTAATTGCGTTGAATCGTTGTTGATTATTATTGATGGATTTGCAGATTGGGGCTTGTGGATCGTGTTGTTGAAGTCGTGAATTGGATTCTGTGAAATTGACGCACGAGTTCTTTAATTTTGTTGTCGATGCAGGTTTACGTCAATTGAAGATGATAGAGTTTTGGAGATTGCAGGTTCTTCAAGTTACCGATTGCTTGCGATTACGAGGCGATGGCGAAGGTCGTTGGTGAAGGTTGATGAAGCTTGTTGGTGTGTGATTGAGGAGTAGAGGTTTCTACAGAGGATTGAAGAAGACGAATTGAAGATGATGCATAGGGGATCGAATATTGAAGATGATTCTAGAGTTGAGAGAAGATTTTCTGTGGTTTTCTGTTCAAAGAAAAATCGGTTAGGAGTTTTGTTTGAAGAAAGGTCAGTGAATTTTTCTCTGGTTTTCTGTTAGAGTGTATTGGTGAAGATGGAGAAAGACTAGAGGTTGAAGTTTGGAAATTGAAAAAAGTGAGAGAGCAAGTTTTTTTTCAGAGGGAGAGTCCGATTGGAACTGTTAGAGATTTTCAGATTAGCCTTGGTGGAGTTGGTTAGAATCCGTTAGAATGTGAAAACTGATATGGAAGTTATGATAGCAAGGGTCCAGAATTGTTAGAGAATTGTTAGGAGTAAGTAATAGAAACTGTTATGTGAGTTTGGTTAGAAATTCTAATGTATTTTTCTCGTCCGAAAATAAACCGCTGTGGCTGCCGTATATTTTCTTGATACTGATAAAAATGCCAGGGCCTTTCTGGCGTGTACTGTATGCATCGCTATTAATTCTTGCCATAATGTACTTTTTCTGTTAATTTCCTGCCATTTAATTGTTACTTTTGTACCATGTATTCATTTTTGCTGCTACCATTATATCTTCTCCTCTGGAATTAAAATGCTATGTACTCACTCTTTTCCACTGCTATTGCTCTATAGAACCACTTTTTATGTACATAAACAATGCAAAGTTTTCTCGCAGAAAATTAACCTTCCAGAAATATATAGTCATAGGCCAAATACTCCTAAGTATGACCTCAGCAACCTAAACAAAACTTCATCAATAGGCAGTCACCCTCGGGCATTACAAAGCTTCAAACGTTATTGATGCCTTGGTGAAAACGGAAAGCCCAAGTGGTGTTCCTTCTCTAAGATGTACAGTGGTGGGAACTATACAAGATACTTCTCTAGAATTCACATAGCCTGCCCTCCGAATGACTCATGTAGATATACGATATAAGGAGCATGCCAGACACAAGTTTTAAGCATTCATATTCCAATGTAGAATATCAGGAACTATGTTTATATTGAAAATCCCACACCCTGAATTAAGGTAATGAATACACGAATTGGAAATGATGCATCTTGCCTAGTTGCAGTCAGTTTGAACTGTGTAGGATTTCTTCATTGTGATCCCAGGAATTCAATCAGTAAGATCAATTGATCATGACCCAATACTCTTCAAATCAGACCACAGATGTTTTGTCCTGATTACTATAGTCTCATGATCTTCCATTTATCAACCAATTCGCACAGAAGATAAGAAACCATGATTTCACGCCTTAGGAGCCCAATGCAAATGAAATGATACAAAATTATGACCTAATGATAATGCAAATGAGAGAGAAACATAAGCCAGTAAGAGCTGAAAGCAAGAAGGCAAATTTTGGGGTACTACACATATGTTTGAATTTTTCTATGGCGTAATGTTCCATACAAAATGGAAATGCTATGCGTTTGGGAGGATGCCCTTCAAGAATGCTTATGCAATGCAAAAGAGGCGCTCCAGCAAAATAAATGCTAAAGACGAAGGCAACTCCACCGGGGATGACAAACTAAATTGTCCTATGAATTAAAAGATCATGCTGAGGAAGATTTCACTGAACGACTTCCTGATCACCAACTCTGCTGGAGATGAAGACTCCGAGAGAAATTCCACTTTGTTGGAGATGGATAAAGATGAATAGTGAAGATGAAACCCAAGAAATTTCTCTCCGCTGGAGATTACCCATGGCTTCTACCGAAGACAGAACCCAAAACATGGATCTGAAATATGCCAATAACAATTGGACTTAAAACCCGTTGGGGATGTCAACCGCTGTTGAACAAACCACTGTGAAGATCCCCACCAAACTCTGCTTGGGGAGACAAGTTAATAATACCAAACCTGCTTGGGGATACTATTGAACTTAACCTGTTGTTGGGAGACATCTGTACTTTCACCCTGCTGGGGAATATCAGCCACTATTAGCAAACCTGCTTGGGGAATGGTAAATGACGACATCAACTCTGCTGGAGATGAAGACTCCGAGAGAAATTCCACTTTGTTGGAGATGGATAAAGATGAATATTGAAGACGGAAACCAAGAAATTTCTCTCCGCTGGAGATTACCCATGGCTTCTACCGAAGACAGAACCCAAAACATGGATCTGAAATATGCCAATAACAACTGGACTTAAAACCCACTGGGGATGTCAACCGCTGTTGATCAAATAACTGTGAAGATCACCACCAAACTCTGCTTGGGGAGACAAGTCAATAATACCGAACCTGCTTGGGGATACTACTGAACTTAACTTGTTGTTGGGAGACATCTGTACCTTCACCCTACTGGGGAATATCACCCACTATTAGCAAACCTGCTTGGGGAATGGTAAATGACGACATCAACTCTGCTAGGGGATACCATCAAGCTTACTCATCTGTTGGGGATTAGATTATACCGTTGCTGATGAGAAAAACACTTCCTGACTAGCTGAGGAAAATGGGTGCCAAGACTCTGTGGGGAAAATAATATCTTTGTCCAAACAAGGAAGATATTCCATAAGTCTCCTGCTGGGGATGCAACGGCATCAACTTCTGACTGCTTGTTGAGAGTGTAATAAATCAAACACAACTCTAGCTGGGGAAATAATCCTCTGTACCCTGGCTGGGGAGAGCAATAATCTGCTGGGGAGGATGAACTTTCAATGCAGGGAGAGTAACTCTACTGGGGGGAAACTTGGGTGTTTCACGTTTCTGTTGATCAACTACATACTGATCTCCATACACGACCAACGGCCCCTTGAACTTTCCACTTGCCCCAGACCACAGGGTCTAATTGAAGAAATCATCTCAAGAGAATTTTATAGAGGACCGGGCGTTCACACTGCCCCAGGGTCTTCAAACTCTTAGAGAGATTTATCTGATCTCGACGCAACTGCCCCAGACTTCATAATCCATGAAGTAAATTACCTCGAAAGGATTTGTAATGACTTGAAAATACTCTGCCCCGGTACCTCGTACCTTGACGAGATGCTTTCAACTGACCGTCTTCAGGAAAGGATAACTTCTCGTGCTCTAGAGGTGGCCTGCCCCAATACGAGCCTTGAAGTGAATTTTCCCCGACTGACTGGTCTTCGAGAGATTTGCCCAAATCTTGACGTGATTGTCCCTGTTTGACTGCTTTAGGGAGAGTTTTCAATGTGACTGCTCTAGATTGGCTGCATCTTATCACCATTTATCGGGAACCCCCAGGCTGCGCACAATCTCTTGGCCACATACCCCTTTGACATGACTGTCCTTCAGAGTTTTCACCATCTCAACTTGGCGTGATCGAGCTTCTCGGCTGACGTTCATCATGTAAGCTTTTTTTTTATGTCAAACACATGCAAGCAGAAGATGTTTATTGTGAGAATGAGCATTCTAATGCAACACTCGTGTTTACCTTGAAGTTTTATTGAAAATGCATCGCCAAGCCTTGTGAACGAATCACTAGCTGGGATGCGACATTGATTTTTGAATGGAAAACAATACGCACATGCAATACCAAAAAAAATCTTATTAGCATAACTCATAGGAGTCAGGAACGCTATCTCGCCGAAGTGAACTTTCGGAATAAACCCTGCTTCAATTAGGACTTTTAAGGGTTGTAACGTGGCCTGGTTCACGGTTTTGAGAAAAAAGGATTTAAGGCTCAAAGTTTATCGGTGCCCACCCACTCTCCGTGATGTTCCCCAGTCCTACGTTCAGCTAATCTGACACAAGCGCTCATATCTCAAAAGGTTTTATGATCTTTAAGGAACCCATGCAATTGATGGTTTGAGACCTGACGAGGTTTTGGAGCAACAGTCACCCCTTTTGTCTTTTGTGTCTGTAATCACACGACTTTGTTCTTATTTGAGGATTTTTCTTTTGTAATCCTTTTCGCTTTTCGCTTTTCATTCTTTTGCTTTTTGATCCCTAATTTTTGCCTGGACTGACTCTTTTGAGTTTTTCGATTTTGAAGTCCAGCGGGATGCCCTAACTTTTTCCTAAGTCGCTTATTTTCAAGTTTCGACTTAGCGGGCTTTTTTCTTTTTCTTTTTTTTGAACAAATCGTGTGACACTAGTTTGTCTGACTTGTTTGAAAGGGTTGTGACTACCTCACTCCTTGATCATTGATGGATAACCATTGTGGTTTCACATCTTTTGACCTTTTGATGGTGTGGAATAAAAGGTAATGGATCCTCAGATGCACACTCCTTTTGAAATTTGAACCCTCGGTCAAATTAACTGACGCCTACCCTGTCCCTAGGTTAAGTGTGAGGGTTTTTTTCGTACGAAAAGAAACTCCTACTTCCAGGCTCAAAGGGGTTAACGAGGGTCTACCTCCCTTATATCTCCAGTGTTTAGGGATTGGAAACAATGCCTGTACATCCTCAATTAGGTTTTATCCAAAAGCACACAACCAAAGATTTTGCGTTTTCACTTCATCATCCTCCCTCAAGAGTTTTAAGGGAAGAAAGTTGGTATTGTAGTGCCTATATACATGATATGAGTGCATAAAAGTAAATTACTTCAAGAACAACACATCTATTACATTAAAATCACCATTCAAAAACACAAACAAGTTTTTTCATGCAGACGGTGTTTAAACAAACAAATGAAAGCTATATATGAAAATACAGTAAAGGAAGCTGATGATGTTTTTGTAGCCTGAGTGCTCATTTGGGAAGCTCATTCCATAAAGGAGTCTTGAATTCAAGTACAGACCATCAGGCCTGATCGTGACGACTTTTGAGTCGATTAAGTCTTGCACCTTGTGTTGCAGAGCTTTGCAATTTTAAATCAAATGGCCAGGTGCCCCTGAATGGAACTCGCATCTTGCACTCGCGTCCCAACCTGGTGGTATCTTTGTTAGACATGGTGTGAGAGTCCTTAATTGAACCAACTGATACGTGAGTAGATCAGGCAATAACTGAGCGTATAACATAGGAATAACATCAAACTGTCTTTCAGGCTTTTTCTGCCTTTGTTGTCCCTTTCTACAGCAGTTCTCTTGTTGACACTGATTCGAGCGCACAATCTTTTCAGGTGCTTTTCTCTTCAGACTTGGTCGAGGCGTAGGCAGTAGTTGCGGACGTGGGGATTCTAAGACCAAAGACTGCAAGAAATTCCCCTGACTTGAAGCAGCTTTGGGAGAGGCAACAGGGATATCCACTTTTTTTTTCAATAGCTAGAGTAGGACCACCTTGTATGCTTACGCCACCCGGCGTGAATTCAATCACTTTCGAATCGATCAGATCCTGGACAGCATGCTGAAATGCCCTACAATATTCCACATTATGCCCCGGTGCACCAGAGTGAAAACCACAGTGAACTCTTGCATCATAACCCATTGGGGGAATACCAGTAAGAGGAGCCAGAGTCCTTTTCTGCACCAGTTGCAACTGAAGGAGATGCTGTAATAGCTGAGAATATGGCACCGGTGGAGTCTCAAAGTGCCGGTTCATCTTAGGTCTATCTTGACACCGATGAGGAGCACTTCCCTATTGTGGAGATACAACCGGGATGGTCACAGTGGTAATCTGCTCACTCTTTGGGAGGGACCCCTTAAACAATGGAGGAGAGACAATTCCAGCCGCAGCTTCAGACATGGGAGTATTATCTTTATTCAGCACACCTCTCACGACCTCCATAACCAGGCTCATCTGTGTCTTCAGTTGATTGACCTCTTCCTTCAGAATTCTCTGGTCTTGAATCAACGCTTGCATTTTCCCCATAAACTGTCCCATTTGGCTTCGTACCTCCCTTAATTCCGCTTGAATTTGCTCCATGATCAACTTCTGACTGGCTTGAGTAGTTGAGTACTGAAATTTGGAGAGAACCATATCAGGACGAGAATAACCAGCCTCAAACACCTGTCATGCATATGAGTATGGAAATGCAATGCAAATGCATGTTCGAATATTTCCAAGGAATCATTCTGCTTTGATTCAAGTTTTTTTTCATACAAACCACAAGAAAAAGATGGAAATGCTCTGCAGCTAGTCTCAAAGTTAAGATCCTTGGAAATACGAGAACATGTATGCAAAATGATGATGCAGATGCAACAAACATGGGATCAAGGATTCCACAAAGCTCTGTACTATTGTGCTGCTGAATGGATAAGTTCAAAGGTCTGCTCTGAAGAGAATACCGGAATACCAGAATATCTGAATGACCAGAATACCAGGCTGATAAGTTCACACTGATAAGAGAACCAGAATACCAGGTAAGATGAAAGTTATAGTTACCTGCAAACCTGCAAACACCCAACCCCTCTCACATGTGGGTACTAGAAAACTAAGGATCCTCAGTATCCCGGGCTCTCAGGTCGAGAAATGATGATACGTTCACCATTTCTGGTTTGGCTTCATCATCAATCGAGGACCTCAACTGATTCCCCTAAAAAGGATATCCTATAGCAAGTTCCCAACATTGGGTCCTCGGATCAAGAATGCGTAATGGGTTTGCCATTTCTGGTCTGCCATTATCACATCTCGGGAGGAGTGCCGCAACTAAGTCCTTGGGAATGGTCACTAGAGTCGACAGTTCCTCAAGAGAATAACTACTGGCCTGTATCAACATACAGTAGCAGATATCTTCCGATAGAACCTCGTTTGGCTGTAGGTCTCGTGAACACCCGACGTGGCCAACACCACGGGAGCGTCAAGCCTACCCACGCTAATACCTATGTGTATGCTCAAGCCTGGGTAGTGGGCTTATCTCTCAGAAATCCCAACCTGCCAAACAGAAAATTCAGTACAGCACAGCACAGTCCAGCATAATAATGAAATGTAATGTCATAAATACGGTAAATACAGTAAAATAGTAAAACAGTAATACAGTAATGTAAAACAAAAAAAGCACCACAACAAACACCCCAATGAAAAATAAATAACCAAGCTCTAGGATTGACTCGCAAAGGGGATGGACCAACAAGAGGTCAACCTGTCCCCAGCAGAGTCGTCAGCTTTCGCTCCCGAGATTTTCATCCAAGTACAAACGCGAAAGTGGCGCGAAAACATAGTCGCCAGCAATGTGTATTTATCCCAAGAGAGGGAAAGGAAACACTGCGTAAACCTGAGGGAAGGAAAAAGCATGTTTTCGCGACCAAGAGAAATGGGTAAGGGAGTCAGTTACGCGAGGGGAAGGTATTAGCACCCCCACGCGTCCATCGTACTCGATGGGATCCACGCTTGTTGTCTCGATCAAAGGGTGTCGTTGTCTAGAGCTCCGCTCTACTAGAAAGGAGAAGAATCTGGAACAGAAAAGAACGAAGAAACAAGGAAGAAAAGGAAAAGAAGAGACTCGATAGGACATCGCCGTCCTAGGCCTACGTATTCCCTCGTGCAATGGGAAAGTCAGATTCAACGTAGTTCGGACACGAACTAAGGGGGAAGGCTGCTCGCCAAGACATCGCCGTCTTGTGCCTATGTATCCTCAATCTAACCAGAAGGAGGAAATCAGAGCAGTCGTAGTTTGACCTAACAAGGTCTTAGTGTTTTTTATGAGCGACGTTAAGTTCGCGTCCGGCAGTTAGGGTCGATGCCTGTTTGCGACGAGACGGAAATAACGTGCTCTTTTCTAAAAAAGGTTTGAAACTTAACGATCCTGAAGGATAAAAAGGTTTGAGTTTGTTTTGTGTTTTTTAGACAGAAGTGGATTGAAGTTAGTTTGTAACTTGCATTGCACCTAAGTCTACAACATAGGAACGAATACTTCGCGTATCGTCCCCAACAGGACGTACACTAAGTACCCTAGAAGAATGAAGGGAGACCCCCCATACCTCACTTCCCATATGTAAGGCTCATGTACAATACACATTAACCTTTATTAAGTGTTTTAGAAAGGTTATGAGATGAGAAGAGAAGACTCAAAGAAAAGAAAACACTAAGGGGAAACTAATTGTTCCTAATGTTATCATGCAAAAGATGGCCCTAAGGTTGAGGTTTAAGAACAACCTAAGTCTAAAGAAGAGAGAGGGATAACACTACCTAATGCTCATCCTACCTCACCTTAATCAAAAATTAAGGATGAGCTAGGATCCCAAAGGGATGTGAGAGAGTTCTACACAATCAAGCATTATATCATGGTCCAACATACAAAAGAGAAGTAAAAGAAGTGAGAGATGAAAGGAGGAATGAACATGGATAAGCATCCACATGTTCAAATTCCTTACCTCTGCCCCTATACAAAAGGTTAGTACCACATGGACACAAGTATTGCACACAAGTGCTAGAAAGTAAACCAAACAATGCTAGTTGTCTTAAGGAAACAACTTAAGAAGCAACCAAAGATTAAACCAAAATGGAAGGGTGTAGCACCCCAAAATTTGCCCTCGTGTTTTAGCTTTAACTGGTTTATGGTTCATTTCATTTTTGCATAATCATGTTTGAATATCATCTGGTTCATAGCATGGGATCAAGGTATTTTCTCGCGCTTCAGAAGCTCATCCAGTTCAGAAGGAATTCCAACAGTTTTTAGGGCCAAGCAGATAGCTTTCAAAGTCTTTTTGAGTATTTATTTTGCTCACTAGATGATTTGAGGGTTAGAAACTCCGGCATTTATTTTTGATCAGTGATTCAGCACCTGACAGTTATTTTCAGGCGGTCATTTCAAGTGCGAAAAGGAATTCACTGCATATTTCAGATATGTCTCAGTGCTAATATCCAAGGACAAGTTTCAGAGGTTTAATATGATTCAGAACAAGTGGAACCAAGCCATTCTCCAAGTTTCCCTCCAAAAGGCGCAAGAATTCAAATTTTCCTTGTGTTAACTGATTAACACATTGGTTAACCGATTAACCAAGGCGTAATTTGCCCAAACAGCTCATTGTTCAGCATTGCATTTTTTTTGAATTCAAATTTTAATCACCAATTTCATTTTCACACCAGTAGAAGGATCTAGGAGTATGATTTTCCATTCAAAATTTTAATTACTTTCCACTCTAATTCCACATTTTCCTTTCCTAATTCATTTTTACCCCAAATTCCACCCACTTAACCTCACTCCAAACCCAAACTTAACTCCTAACCTAGGGGTTATATAATCTCATCAATTCCAAACCTCTAGGGACCTAGATCATTTTTTTTCACTCCCAATTTTCAGAATTCTCTCTCACTTTTTCACTTTCAACCTCCATTTTCAACCACACTCAAAGCTCCTCCATAGAGATTAATAAGTTCTTCGTTGGAACTTGTTAATTCTTGAGCTTAAGCCTCTCATCATCACTCCATTCTTGCTTTTCATTGGTGATTTTCGTTTGGATCTAGATCTAGAATTTCAGAAGTGCTTATTAGAAGTGATTTTGGAGCATTGTTAGCTTATTGCTTGGATTTTCAGGTTTTACTTGCAAGGAGCTCATAGGATATTGGATTTCTTGCTTGAATTCATCAATTTCTGTTAACAACACTCACCAAAGCAAATCTCAGCTTTGTAGGTTGGTTTTCCTTAGATCTATACTTGATTGAGCTTATTTGCAATTTATACAATGTAGATCTTTGGTTGTTCTTGATTTTGATCCATTTTGCTTGAATTTGATTCTTGATGTTGATGATTATTGGATCTAAGTGATGTTTGAATGATGTGTTTGAGTTTAATTTTCGTGCATTGTTGATTACATGATCATTGGAGATGTTTGCATAAGTGATTTTTTTTAAAATTAATTGTGCTGTTGTAACAGGGTTAACCGATTAACCAATTGTAGTACAAGTTGGTTAATCGGTTAACCAGTGTATTTTGCTGTTTCTGCTGATTTTGGAGCTGTTAATCGGTTAACACATTTGGTTAACCGATTAACACTATTGCAGAGCGTGTTTTTTGCGTATTTTTGAGCATGCTTCGATCCCGTTTCATTTCTAATCTTCATGGATTAATATGATACTTGTTTAAGGACTGTTTTGATGCTGTTGCACCTCACACCATTGTATGCACACAATTTTCCGACATGCGACTCTTGGACTTTTATCGTTTATGGACATGTTTGCGTTGTTGCGTTCTTGATGCAATGGACACATAGCACACACTTCTTGAACATGTTGATTATGACTTGTTGTTGGTGTTGCTGGAGTTTTTGTTGTGAACATGATTGCTTGCACTTAACTTCATGAGATGCATGTTTTAACTTGACTTATTCATGTACCAAATGATATGCATTTTTTCATGATGATTTCAAGAGTTGTTTACCATGGTTTGTGGTATGATTGTGATCAGGTTTGATTGAAGAATATGTAATGCTTGATGCATGTTTGCTTTTCCATGAGTGAATCATTATTGAATGCATGCTGCCCTGATTTTCTACAGCTGTCTATGCGCATACATGTTGTTGTATGTGCTGCTGTTTGGCCTTTTGTACCCCTTCTTGTGCTAAATTGTGTGCTGTTATAAGTTGTCTTGCTTGTGTGCTGCCTTTTACCGTTGTGCAGGTGCTAGAGCGCTGTTGTAGCTGCTGTTTTTTTTTGTTGATTCATTTCTTATTTCATCCTCTTCTTCATCTCTTTCACTCTTTCTCTTCCCTTGAATCTTGAGACTTGTTTAAGTCTTGGATTTGCTCCCTTAGAGCTACCTAGTCCAACTTAATCTTTGATTAAGCTTGGAGTAGGATTAGCATTAGGCTTTCGTTTTGCATGCTAACTTAGGTAGTTGTTCCCCTTCTTACCTCAACCTATAGGGCCACTTTTGCATGACAACATTAGGATAAAATTCCCCTTAGTATTTTCTTTTCCTTGAGTCTTCTATTTTAATCTCATAACATTCCTAAAACACTTAATAAATATAACGTATATTGCGCTCGAGCCTTAAGTGCAGGAAATGAAGAACGAGGGGTCTCCCCTCCTCTTCTAGAGTGTTTAGCATACGTCCCATTTGGGGGCGACCATGCGACTCATTCTTTCCCGCATGGTAGACTTTGGTTCAATGTAAGTTACGAATTAACTTCAATACACTTCTGTCTAAATAACACAAAAACAAATTCAAACCTTTATATCCTTCGGGATTGTTAAGTTTCAAACTATTTTCAAAAAAGGGCACGTTATTTTCCGTCTCGTCACAAACAGGCATCGACCCTAATTGCCGGACGCGAACTTAACGTCGCTCATAAAAAACACTAAGACCTCGTTAGGTCGAACTACGACTGCTCTGATTTCCTCCTTCTGGTTAGATTAAGGATACGTAGGCACAAGACGACGATGTCTTGCCGAGCAACCTGCCCCCTTAGTTTGTGTCCGAACTACGTTGACTCTGACTTTCCCATTGCACGAGGGAATACGTAGGCATAGGACGAGTGATGTCCTATCGAGTCACTTCTTTTTTTTCTTTCCTTCCTCATTTCTTCGTTCTTCTCCGTTCCCGTTCCTTCTCCTTTCCAGTAGCAGTAGAACTCCAGATGACGACACCCTTTGATTGAGACAACAAGTGTGGATCCCATCGAGTACGATGGACGCGTGGGGGTGCTAATACCTTCCCCTCGCGTAACCGACTCCCTTACCCATTTCTCTTGGTCGCGATGACTATGCGTTTTCCCTTCCTTTCAGGTTTACGCAGTGTTTCCTTTCCCTCTCTTGGGATAAATACACATTGTTGGCGACTCTGTTTCCGTGCCACATCCGCGTTTGTACCTGGATGAAAATCCCGGGAGCGACAGCTGGCGACTTTGCTGGGGAAAGGTTGACCTCTTGCTGGTCCATCCCTTTTGCGAGCCAATCCTAGCGTTTGTTTGTTTTTATTTCATTGGGTGTTTACTGTTGTGCTTTATTTTGTTGTATATTACTTTATTATTGTATTTTATCGCATTTATTGCATTTCATTCCATTACTGTCATATGTTGTACTATTCTGCTGCTGTTGTTCTGTTGGGTGGGTTGGATTCATGAGAGAAAAGCCCGATACCCAGGCTCTAGCACACACCTATGATTAGCGTGGAAAATAGTGTGACTTGTGTGGAATTTGGCCAGACGTAGTATACATGAAAACTCCATATCCAGACGGGTTTTCTTTGGTAATATTCTATCCTGCGCATTTGGGGCAGATGATGGAATGTAACCTGGAAAACTGTCGACTCTGGCGACCATCTCCCGAGGACTCAGTTGCGGTACTCCTCCCAAGAGGTGATAATGGCAGACCAGAAATGGAAAATCCATTACGCTTCTCGATCCGAGGACCCAATGCTGGGAACTTGCTATAGGATGTCCTTTTTGAAAGTGAATCAGTGGAGGCGCTCCTTGATTGGCGATAGTACTGTACCCAGAAGGATGAATGTACTATTACTTCTCGACCTCAGTTCCAAAAACTGATGACCTTTCGTTTTCTAGAACCCACATGTGAGAGGGGACGGGTGTTTGCAGGTGACCTTAACCTTCAACCTACCTGGTTTTCTAGATTTCTTGTCGGTGTACTGTCATCATTCCGATATTCTGGAAGTTTTAGTGGTCCGTTATTATGGATTTCTGGGTTCCTGATATTTTGGGTGTTATTCAGTCAACAGAACAACAACAGTTTTGAGCATCATGGATACCTTGGTCCCGTGTTTGCATTTGCATCATCATTTTTGCATTCTAACATGTTTGTTCATTTGTAGGGTTGCATCCTAACTTTGATTCCGATTTTCTGAAGACTGTCCAAGATGAGTACTAGCACTGAATGGAAGAAAAGTATCATCATGTATAAGTTTCCGGAGCTTCATCTAGATTCTGTTCACAAAATCTTGGCCATGGCAAAACCTGAGGTACTGACAGACTTCAGAGGAGAATATGGAAGAATTCTGAATTTCTCCCGTGACGTTACCCAGTATGAGTACAGGGCTCTGCACACTCTGGTGCAATTCTATGACTCTCGCCTGCGGTGTTTTCTGTTCGCTGACTATCTTCTGGCTCCGACATTAGAGGAGTTTGCTCTAATTTTAGATGTCTCTGTCAAAGAAGAAGTTCCTTTCTATCCCTCTAAAGAGCTTTCGAATCTGGAAAAGGTTTCCGCTGCTTTGCACTTGGATCCATCTTTGTTGAAGAGCAATGTTGCCAGCAAAGAAGGATGTAATGGTTTTCACATGAAGTTTTTGGTGGAGCAGGCTGCTATTTGTGCTAAGAATAAGCGTTGGTCAGTGTTCAATGCAATTTTGGCTATGCGTGTTTATGGAACGACGTTGTTCTCGAATGTGAAGGATTTCATAGACATGCACGCCATCCGGATATTCACCATGAAGAATCTGGTACCTACCTTGCTATGGGATTTGTATTATTCAATGCATTATAAGAACGAGAAGAGAAGGGGATGACCCCTTAATTTCTGCACTTCAATTTTCTACAAGTGGCTTGCCGATCGCCTTCCCAAATCTGGGGCATTCGTGGACACTAGAGAAACATTGGATTGGTCCAAGAAATTGATGGGATTAAGGGCTGACAATTTGGCTTGGGTCAATCGTGATTTGTTGGGCCAAGAGATCATGATCAGTTGTGGGGGTTACCCAAATGTGCCTTTAATAGGAAGGAAATGGGGAATTAACTACAACCCTATTCTTGCTATTAGGAAATTTGGGTATGCTTTGAAAGAGCCGCCAAGGGATGAGGACGTTCAAGAGTCTCTATATGTGAGTGGAGAAGCCAACCTGGAAATGCTAAAAGAAGTTGCAAGCACTTGGGAAGACCGTCACAAGAAGGGGAAGACTTCTTTCGGAAAGAGCAACAACAGAGCATTCCCTGCCTATGAGGACTGGATTCAGAAGAGAGTGGAGAAGGTACTTCTACCATTCTCCAGAGAACCACCATCTTACCCCCTGTTGATTGAGCCTCCGACCACGGTTGAGATACAGAAGTTCAACAAGTTGTGGGCTGAAAAAGAAAAGCTTTGAGAAGAGAATAGTGAGCTGCATAGAGAAATTTACCAGCTGAAGCATGAGCGAGGTGAGGCTATCCATGTTGCCAAGATGAAAACCGAGCTCCTCGCCAAGAAGGGGAAAAAATTGGTTGATGAGGTCACGGCCAAGCAGAAGGTAGCACAAGCTCTAAAAGGCGTTAGCAGGGTTCTCAAGTCAAAGAAAGAAGACTTAGCCAGAGCTCTATTAAAGATTCATAGGTTTAATGCTCACCGAAACACGGCAATCACCGCCAACAAACAGAAAGAGGATAAGTATTTGGAGAAAATCGGGGGTTTGAAATCTAAGCTCCATAAGAAAAACGAAGAAATCCTAACAGAAATTTTCAAGAGAAAAGCGGTCGAGGAAAGACTCAATGAGGCAATGGCAACTATGGAGGAGTTGAAGCTTCAAGCTGAAGTAAAAAGGTCCAGAAGTGAGGGTCCCAATATGGACGGTGCTTTTGAAGAGGACGTTTGGGAGTTACATTGTCGCTACTTGAAGGGGATTATGCATAGGATAGATGTTCTCATCCAAGAGTTGATCCAAAATCCGAAGCATCCCAACACCAGGAAACTGTTCAGAGAGGTGCAAGACTGGTGTAAAGAGCATGATGGCTGGGGAGGACTGGCACGTTTGAATTTTGATGATATGCCATAGTTTGCTTTTTCTCTTTCATTGTATTTTGGATCACCACCAGGCTTGTTGGTTGGAATCTTTACTTATCTTTTTTAGACTGATGTCTTTATCTTGGGTTGTATCTGATGATAGATGACTATTCTCTTATTCTCCTATTATATATGAGCAGAATTTTCGTGCTATTCTATTGTTAAAATTGGAATCAAGGGGTGGATCGCCCTGTGAATATACAAACAAGTTTGCATTCGCATTTGCATAGCCATAATCATTTTGCATTTTGCATAGCAGGTTTATCTCTGGTTTTCTTATCGTGTTCTTCTACAGGCAGGATTGCTGACCAGCAGATTCATTGGTTTTCTACCAGATCCAATCAAAAGAGAGCTATGGAAAAGATGCAGGATGAGATGGCTGCCATGCAGAAGCACATGGTCGAGTTCATGGAACTAATGCAAGGCGTTGCACAAGGGAAAGAGCAGTTGAGGACCCTTTTCCAACCCTTGGTGGCAAGAGTTGACGAGGATGGCGTTCTTCATGGCGGCCTTCATAATGATGTCATTCCTCCGGGCGGAGGTGTTGGGGGTAATGGTATTCCTATTGGTCCTCCGGGCAGAGGTGTTCATGGTCCTTCTGTTGTGATCCCTCAGAACGGAGGAGAGCAGGTTGTGATTCCTTCTGTTGTAGGAGGAGGAAATAGTGTATGTGCTATTCATGGCCGTCGATATGATGACCAACAGGATGACATATTTTCTGTGCAAGGCGGGGATGGTGTTCCCCCGATTGTTGATGATCAAAGGATCATGTTGATTGAGGAACAACTGAAAGGGGTTGTGAATCAGAACTCTGTGGGTATGGATTTGGATGATTTAGGGCTGGTCCCCGGTGTTGTAATTCTGCACAAGTTTCAGGTTCACACCTTTGAGAAATACAATGGTACCACTTGCCCAAAGACTCATGTCTGGGAATACGTAAGGAAAATGGCTGCGTACTCTAGTGACGATAAATTACTGATGCATTTCTGTCATACGCCAAATTTTGACCACTAAGATTTCCCATCATTGTGTAAATCACCATCACAATATGGGGGAACCATTCTATTTCATCAGTCTCCCCAAAGATGGGTGAGCATTCCCTACAATCAAAATTAGGGTTTTAAGCCCTATCTGAGTGCTTAAACAAGGGATCAATCAAGGAATGACATGATCTTCAACTTGTCTAACCTCTCAAGCATCCACAAAGGATCAAAAGGACTCCCACTTCAAGGATTAAGCACAAGGCTGCTCCCTTTTAGGTGGATTAAGTCTCAAGATCGACAGTGTCACCAAATTAGGGTTTTGGTCGACCAGGGCCTCCAGATGGAAATTTTTCATCTGGGCACAAGCCAATGATCCAAAACATAACCTAATATACTCCATGGAACCTCATGGACCCAAACATCAAGTCAATTTGACCTCAGGGGATGCATACATCAAAAATCAGGAATTAGGGTTTCTTGACCTAATTCACCCCTAAGTGGACTTTAGGGACAAATCATGAGCCAAGAACTAAAGAGAGGGTTTGAGGGTCTCAAATGAACTATATTGATCCATTTGGAACAATGGATTAATCCAAGAAGCTTGAGCAACAAGTCTCAATTTCATCTGCACCACAATTAGGGTTTCGCGAGGAAAGTTAACTGTAACTTTGACTTTTGACCAGGACATGCTCCCAAACCCTAGGACATGCCTCAATACACCCTATGACACCCATGGAACATGTCCATCAAGTTTGATTTAGGTCAAGGACATGATTTCCTGAAGAATTGCACAGTTTGGAATTCATTTGATAAAAAGTCAACTGTGCACAAAAGTTAACTTTGACTTTTTGAGATTTTTCACCAAAATGGATTTTTAACCCTAAAATGATGTTAATGTATGATTTGAATCATCATTCATCAAGAAAAACCAAAGAAAGTGGGATAACTTGTAAAAGGGGTAACCATAAAACTTAGAAATTTTTCTAAGTTATAGAAAAAGTACCACTAATACACTAACTTTGGAGGGTCATAACTTCTAAACCACATGGCCATTTTTTCTCATCCAAAGATGGATTTGTAGCCCTCATTACCCTCTACAAAAACTTCAACTAGACCTAAGTCCAATTCATTAAGGATTTTGAGTTATGGAGTGATCAAAATCAAGAAACCACACTTTGTTAAAACACTTAGTGAAAATTTCACTAAGTCAGATTTGACCTCACTTTTTGCCAAATGTAGAGGGATTTTTCACTTGGAATCAAAAGAGATCAAAACCAAACTTGTTCAAACAGTTGTTGTATCATGTAAGGGCTTTCCAAAATGGCCAATAACATTACCAAATTCAACTTACACCATGAGATATGACATTGGCAAGTTGCCTTGCTGAAATTTGTCAAAGGCAAGGCAGTATTTGCAACTTTGCTCGATTTGCCAAAATCAGCCAAATTCAAATGCTCCTATCCACTTGGACACCTCATAGGATTGAATCTAAAGGGGACAATCACTGAGCCAAGCCTCCAAAGTCCATGGAACAAGAAATAACATGTTGAACCTAGAATGGCCAAAATAGGGACAAGACTCTAAATTTGGATTGAAGCATTCAATGGAACCATCAAGGTGGCATGGACTGAGCCATTCTCATCTGAAATCAGTCAAGACTTATCCAAGACCAAGGGAACCAAAGCTCTGTGCCCTAACCTCTAGCCATTGGCTAGAGGAGACTTGGATTTTCATTTGCCAACATTGGCCAAACCTACTTACCAGCTGCCATTCACTATTCCTTGCAAAACAAACTTGCTCTACTATAAATAGAGCTCAATTGTGATCAGTTTGAGTACACCAAAGCCATCTAACAGATGCTTTCCTCAAAATCTCTTTCTCTTGGCAAAAATGTCTTTCTTAGCAAGGTAGCTATCGGGTTTTGAGTTTGAGAGCAATTCCAATCAAACCAATCACTCACACACCTCACATACATCATATAGAAGTGATCCAAACACTTAGATAACTTCTGAAACACCAATTTCACAAAATCACCAGCTGGTTGCTCAAAATTTCAAACAAGTTGCAGCTGAGGTACCACAAAGTGATCCAGCCAATTTCAATCAAGTCTAAGCATTCAAACACAATCCATAGGGTGTAGGGAAGCTGTTCAAATCATCACCACTCATCTGTAACACCTCCAAATCAAAAATCACTTTGCACTTGCTGTCACGGCTTGGAGGTAAGCACATACTTGGTCATCTCTCAATCCATGCATATTTCCTCGCACAATAATTTGGCCATATGTTCATAATCATGTATGGAATGTTTTCCCTCAATTAATTGATTTGTTTGAATCGTGTATCAAAAATCCTAGCCTTCATGCAAAAATTAGGGTTCTTGAGGATTTTTCGTGATTACTTGTTGTATGTTCAATTTAAATGAAATTAATGGACATAGACATGATCGTGAGATTGAGACAAGCATAATGATATGTGGATTGCATGATATGATTAAGTATTCAGTGAGATTGGAGAGAAAATGCAAATCTGAGAATCCAACAACACGCGCGTGTTCTTCAGCTTGTTCTTGGCGCCTTTTTTCCAAATTCAAATATTTGAATTTTGTGATTTTGTTTAATTGATTCAAAAATTAATTTCTCTTTGAGTTTTAATGATTTTGAGTTGATTCTTTTTTTGATAATTCATAAAAATGTTAAAATATTTTATTTTATCAAAAAATCCCAAAAATATTATTTATTTCATATAATTGATATTTTTGCAAAGAATTAATATTTTAATTGTTTTTGACATTTTAATTATTTTTTCTACATTGATTTTGCAACTTTTGATGCTTTCTAATTACTTTGTAGGTTAATACTTAATTTTTGAAGCATTAATCCAAAATCACAATTTGTTTTTCACATGTTAAATAATTTTGATCATTTTAATTGAATTTTTATTCAATTAAATACATTTTTGAAAACAAATTAGGGTTTTTGGATTAATTCAACCCTCATAAATCATTTTCAAAACACTTTGGGCCTCTAATAGAGTGTAAGACCCAATCATTTCTTGACCAAACCATTTTGGGCCTCAGTGTATTGTATAAGTCCCGATACCGTAAAAAAACGAACGGCGCGATCGTCGCCCTTTTTGAAAAATAACCTTGGGCCTCTCCTTGAGCTATAAGACCCATTCAAAACTTTTGGGCCTCTAATAGAGTGTAAGACCCAACCCCCTTTTAACCAAAATCATTTTGGGCCTCACTTATTGTATAAGTCCTTCTGCGTTAAAAGAAAACCTCGGCGCGATCGCCATTTTTAAGCGAAAAGACAACTGGGCCTACCCTCGTGTTATAGGCCCCATTCTTCTTCTTTAAAACTTTTTGGGCCTCTTGAGAGAGTGTAAGACCCATCCCTTTGTACAAAAAACCTTTTTGGGTCTCAGTCACTTGTATAAGTCCCCCTGTACAAATTCAAACAGTGCGCTCACTAATAAAACCCTGGGCCTCTCCTTGAGCTGTAAGCCCCAAATCTTCCTTTTTCAAAGCACTTTCTCCTTTGATTTTGAATATACTGTTGTTTTCAATCTTTCTTTGTTGAACAACTAACCAAACAGCATGGAAGCTCTACAACCGAGTAAGTGGTTATCGCTTTCATTTACCGCTTTCATATATATTGTAAGTTCCTGGATTGGCTGGAATTTTGGTAAAACAACAAGGTGTTCAATGCTGATGTCATGGTGTTGATGTTGCAACATTGAGTCTTAGTACTGGGCTGTACTAAGTTGTGAAGGTTAACTATGTTTGATGTCATGGGCTTGATGTCATAACATTGCACTTAACACTGGGCTGTGTTAAGGTTGCTAGTTGCTGAAGTGGACGTCTGATGTCACATAGGTGATGTTGTAACATCAGACCTGCAGAACTGAAGCTAATGACAGCATGGGCTTGTTGTTATTAGGGTCGCGTATTAGCTGGAATTGTGGAGAGTGTTGACTCGTTGGATGAGAATATCTTGGGCTAGATATTTTGTGTTACATGGGAGATTTGATTGCAGGTTTGTTGGAGAATTAAAAGGTGGAAGATTTAAAAAGATTTTGGGGATAAAATCTGTTTTAAAAGATTCAGTTTTTAATTAACAAATCGGATTAAATATTGTGACAAATCCAATCCAAATTCAAGGAGCTATATAAAGCGCACAAGACCAAGGAAGAAGGTACAGAAAACAGATTGAAGATCAAGAGCTAGAGGCTTAGAGTCTAGGGTTTGTTTAGAGTACTTGTAATCACACTATTCTAGGTTTGAATAGGTGTTGAATTTTCTGTCCTCTCTAGAAGCTGTGAAGCAATAGAGAGTTATTGATTGATCGAAGCTAGGAAGCAAGATCAAGGGATCTCAAAGAGGTTGTTCTTTGAGTGTTTTAGGGGATTGAGTAGTGTTCTCATATCTAAGTGGTTTCTTAGGTAGAAAGTCACTAGTAGAGTATAAGTTTAGGAGATTGTCAACTGGTGTGTTGAGTCTGTAAATTATATCTACAAGTAGTGAATTTCATCCCTGGCTTGGTAGCCCCCAGACGTAGGTAGTTAGACCGAACTGGGTGAACAATTCCCTGTGTTTTCCTGTTGCTTATTCTGTCCATTATTGCAGAGTGTGTTATTGTGACATCGCACCTTAACATCACACGTCTGGTACCAGAATTTCAATTGGTATCAGAGCAGGCATCCTGTCTGTCTCTGGGTGAGATCTAGGGAAGTTACTTTCTGGTGAAAGATGGACAAAGAGGTTGGAGGATTCGTCAACAGACCCCCTATCTTGGATGGCTCAAACTATGAGTATTGGAAGCCTAGAATGACTACCTTTTTAAATTCATTAGACAGCAGAGCTTGGAAGGCTGTCATTAAAGAGTGGGAAGCTCCTGTTGTGTGTGAAAAAGATGATGCTGGCAAGGATAAAGAAGGCACCTCTAAGCGAAAGCCTAAAGAAGAATGGTCCAAGGAAGAAGATGAGCTTGCCCTTGGGAATTCAAACGCCCTAAATGGTATCTTCAATGGGGTTGACAAGAACATATTCAGGCTGATCAACTCATGTGAAACTGCTAAGGCTGCTTGGGATATTTTGAAGGCTACTCATGAAGGTACATCTAGAGTGAAGATGTCAAGACTTCAGCTTTTAACATCTAAGTTTGAAAGCTTGAAGATGAAGGAAGAGGAAGCTATTCATGACTTCCACATGAGTGTTCTTGAGCTGTCAAATGCATTCAGTGCTCTTGGTGAGAAGATGACAGAAGAGAAGCTGGTGAGAAAGATTCTTAGGTCCCTCCCTAAGAAGTATAAGATGAAGGTAACAACCATTGAAGAATCTCAAGACATCTGCAAGATGAGAGTTGATGAGCTTATTGGATCTCTTCAAACATTTGAACTTGGACTGAATGAGGAAGAACCAGAAAAGAAGCCCAAGAGTATAGCCTTAGTCTCCACTCCTGCAGCAGCTAAAGATGATGAGTCCCAGGAGGATCTGCCTCAGGCTATAGTTATGTTGGGAAGGCAATTCAACAAAGTGTTCAAGAAGATGAACTATAACTACAGGCCTAATGTCAAGAACATCTCCTCTGACATCAGCAAGTCAAAAGAGAAAGATGAAGAGAAGACTGTCCAAGATAAAGGTGTTCAGTGCTTTGAATGTGAAGGGTATGGACATGTCAAGAAAGAGTGTCCCACATTCTTGAAGAAGCAGAATAAGGGCTTGACAATTTCCTGGTCTGACTCTGACAGTGAAAGTGAAAGTGAGTCAGCAAAGCATGTTACAGCTTTGACAGGAATTGTTGAATCTGATGATGATAGTGATAGAGAAGTCACTTATGATGAGCTAGCCTCAACCTACAGAGAGCTGTGTTTTAAAAGTGCTGAGATTTGTCAAGAGAACAAGTGTCACAAGGAACAGATTGCTCAGCTTGAGAATGAAAAAGTTGATCTGGAAAATGAAGTGGTGCTAGTAAGAGCTCATCTTGATCAAATGACCAAGTCTGTTAGGATGCTGAACAGTGGTACAGACACTCTTGACAAGATTCTTCAGACGGAAAGGATAGCTGGAGACAGGACTGGATTAGGATTTGTGGTTGAGGGAAAAGTATCTACTGAAGCAAGCACTTCAGGAACCAAAGTGGAGATGTCTCAACCATTGTCTCAACATCAGCCAAAGGTGCAGGATCCTACTCCTAAGAAAGCTGATGTTTCACAACCTAAGAGGATTGAGAAGAAGACTGGTCCTTATCAGAAGAGAAAACAACCCCAAAGAGCTAGTCAGTATATGCCCCCACAATACCATAAAAGCATGCTAGCTGCTAGGTTCAAACAGGGCATGTCACATCAGATGTCTCAACATCAGGTCAACGGGTATAGTCATGGCTTTAGATTTAACAATGATGTGCCTTATGTCTACGGAAGAAGAAAGCCTCACCATCATGGGAGACAATCCAGAAAACAGCATTCTCAGCCTTCTTATGTAAGAAGATATCAGCATAATAAAAGGCAGGTTAGTTATGGCAGGAGGAGACCACATTATGGATGGCAGCCTAAGCAATCT
Organism: Lathyrus tuberosus; assembly: GCA_022829125.1. Classification (NCBI taxonomy): domain Eukaryota; kingdom Viridiplantae; phylum Streptophyta; class Magnoliopsida; order Fabales; family Fabaceae; genus Lathyrus; species Lathyrus tuberosus. Next base: position 10,396,926 of record JALAZF010000103.1, read on the forward strand.
CATCATGGCAAAAGATTCAGAGATGAAAGGGTGAGATGTTATTACTGTGGAAGGTTTGGACATATGCAGTACTCTTGCTACAAGCTGCATGGATACCCTCAGCCTCAAAATAGATGGAGGGAGGATAGGCCCAAAGTTGTTAAACAATGGGTACCTAAGGAGAAGGTGAAGTGCTTATTGGCTCACATGGCTGACAAGGAGTTTAAAGAAGATACATGGTATTTTGACAGTGGGTGTTCCAAGCACATGTTTGGATGTAGATCCATGTTTGATGATCTTAGGCCTTGCCCCTCTCATGAGGTCATGTTTGGCAATGGAGGAAAAGGTAGTGTTGCAGGAGTTGGGAAAGTCCAAGGTGATGGTAGACCTGAACTTGACAATGTTATGTTTGTCAATGGCTTAAGTGCAAATTTGATCAGCATAAGCCAGTTGTGTGATGAAGGGTACAAGGTAAACTACACTAAGCATGAGTGTGTGGTTTCTGATGAGCATAATTAGATTGTTATGAAGGGTGCCAGAACCAAGGATAACTGCTATCAGTGGATTTCTCTTGAAGGAAATTCAACTATTGATGCTCAGGTTGATGTTATGACATCAGATTATGACATCAGGATGCTGAAAGGGCACTCAGAGTTAGTATGTTCTGATGTGAATTTTTTTAAAGGAAAGTATTTATGGAGGGAGAAAATTAGTAATTGGTCTTTAATAAATACAGAAAATCTGGCGCCATACCTCAGACCATCATTTTATTTTGGAGCAACGTCACGGTTTTTCAAAGTCCTGTTCTCACAACGGTTCATCTTCTTCGCCTTCAAGAATCAATCCTCACTCAATCGTACCCATCTCAAAGGATTCATGGCGTCTCCGTCTAAGAAATTTGTGGGTCAAAGGTCGGCAAAAGGAATGGCTAGGGTTTCCACAGAAGAAGGGTTTGCAGAAGAAGCTTTGAATGTGGAACCCATCTCTGTGATGCTCCCAGAATCTGGTAAATCTAGACCTCCTAAACTTGTTTCTAAAAGGGCTGGGACTATCTTTAAAGATAATGAAACAAAGAGGATTGTTACTAGTGTTCTCTTTCGTGATAAGACAGCGCCTAGGTCATCCACGTCTCAAAATGTTGAGGAAAGGGTGGATGTTGACAAGAGCGTAGATCAGATTGTTGATAAGATCCTTGATAAAGGTCTTCCTGTAAAAGGTATATCGAGACCACTGAGACAAATGCCTGCTGAAAAGGAGAAGGAGGACATGCAAAGTGCTGCAACGAATCTCCATAGACTTGCTATGTCTGTTGTTGAAGAGTCTGAAGTTAGTAAAGATGCTGATCAGAGAGAAGACATGGCTGAGGAAACAAATGTTGAAGAAAATGTTAGAACATCACCTGACCCTGCTTCTGGTGGTAAAGACAATGCTGATGCAATAAACGTAGTTGATTTATCAGATGATGAAGTAATAGCTAGGGCTGTTCCAAGCATTGCCAGGAGGTTGAAAACAAGGAAGGGAAAGGAGGTTGAACCCTCTCCTAAGGAGTCATCGGTTGATAAGAAGAAGAACATTGCTGTTGGACCAGCAAAATCTTGGAGTAAAGTGGAGATAAATCTTAGGAAGAGGAAGGCTGTGGAGCATTCTGAGTCAGACTATGATGTCGAAGATGATGTTCAGGACATCACGCTTGTCAGGAAAACTATTCTAAAGAGAATATCTGATAAGGTGCCTGAAGTTCCAATTGATAACATCTCCTTCCACTATGCCAGTAGTGCGTCGATGTGGAAGTTCGTGTGTCAGAGAAGACTAGCCCTGGAAAGGGAACTGGGTAAGGAAGCCTTGGGTATGGAGGAAATTATGGAATTAATTAACACTGCTGGGCTAAAGAAGACTGTGACACAGCTTCCTAAATGTTACGAAGGGCTTGTCAAAGAGTTTGTTGTAAACATCCCTGTCGGCATTATTGATAAGAGAAGCACAGACTTCATGAAAGTCTTTGTTAGAGGGAAGGGTATTAATTTCTCTCCTAGTATCATCAACAGGTACCTAGGAAGAAATGATGGAGAATGCAGTGTTCTTGAGTCTACTGATAACGAGATTTGCAGGGAGATTACGGCAGGGCAAGTGAAGATTTGGCCTTTGAAAGGGAACCTAAAAACTAGCAAGCTCAGCATCAAGTATGCCATCCTTCATAGGATTAGTGCAGCTAACTGGGTGCCAACCAACCATAAAACGACAATTGCGGTTGGTCTTGCAAAGTTTATCTATGCAATTGGAAAGAAAGTGAAATTCGACTTTGGAAGCTACATCTTTAACCAAGTAGTTAAACATGCTGAAACCAATGCTGTCAAATTACCTATAGCGTTCCCTTCTTTGGTGTGTGGAATCATTATAGATCAGCAACCTGAGACTTTAACAAGCTCAGACATAGTTTGCCAGAGGAAGACAGCCGTGTCCCTTCACCCTAAATTGTTTTCTGGGAGTCATGTTCCAGATATTGTCATGACATCAAGTTCTGGAGGTAAGAATGTCACTACAAAAACAAAGCTGATTGAAGAACTGAAGGCAACCTGCAAGGACCTTGATATGGTTATCAGTACCAGCACTGTTAGGAAGATGAAGATTGAGCAGATGATCAAAGACTTGGAACAGGGAGAAGATGCTGGGAATGGTGACATTGAGGAGTCCAGGTCAGGTGAAGGTGATGAGGATGGTGAGAGTACCAACTCGGATGAAGACTGATTTCCGTCTACTGTTTGTAGTGGTAGCTTTAATTTCTGTCTTTGTTTTGGAACTTGATGTGCTTGGTTTGTAATTTGAATATTGTGCTGGTTTATGCACCTACTTTTTGTTCTATGATTTGTTTTGCCTGTTTGCTGACTGTGAGGCTAACAATGAGGGCTAGTTTAGGACTAACTTTATTGGGATAATTGTCTAATTATGGCTAAAAAGGGGGAGAGTTAAAAATTTCCATGAGGAGAAGAGTAGTTGCTGCTAAAAGAATAAAAATAAAAGGTGTTTAGTTGAAAAGTAATGATGCAGCTGTGGAGGGGGAGTATAGACAGCATAGTTGTGGAGCTGCTAGTGAAGTATTCATAGCATTGAAGAGTGCAGAGTGTAGCAAAGCAGACATCAAGGGGGAGATGTGCTGCACATTATGAGCTACTGAACAGCTGTGATGTTGGTTCAAGTTTTTGAGGGGGAGCACCAATTGGCTGTTGTCAATAATGAAGATGGTGCTGCAGCAGATCAAGTAATGAAGACTATATGAAGATTGTCAAACTGCTGCAAGTTAAAGTTTCAAAATATTGAAGATATTCCGCTGCTGAAGTCTCTGAAGATGCAGAGATTGTTTTAGCCAAAATTAGCCAAAGGGGGAGATTGTAAGTTCCTGGATTGGCTGGAATTTTGGTAAAACAACAAGGTGTTCAATGCTGATGTCATGGTGTTGATGTTGCAGCATTGAGTCTTAGTACTGGGCTGTACTAAGTTGTGAAGGTTAACTATGTTTGATGTCATGGGCTTGATGTCATAACATTGCACTTAACACTGGGCTGTGTTAAGGTTGCTAGTTGCTGAAGTGGATGTCTGATGTCACATAGGTGATGTTGTAACATCAGACCTGCAGAACTGAAGCTAATGACAGCATGGGCTTGTTGTTATTAGGGTCGCGTATTAGCTGGAATTGTGGAGAGTGTTGACTCGTTGGATGAGAATATCTTGGGCTAGATATTTTCTGTTACATGGGAGATTTGATTGCAGGTTTGTTGGAGAATTAAAAGGTGGAAGATTTAAAAAGATTTTGGGGATAAAATATGTTTTAAAAGATTCAGTTTTTAATTAACAAATCGGATCAAATATTGTGACAAATCCAATCCAAATTCAAGGAGCTATATAAAGCGCACAAGACCAAGGAAGAAGGTATAGAAAACAGATTGAAGATCAAGAGCTGGAGGCTTAGAGTCTAGGGTTTGTTTAGAGTACTTGTAATCACACTATTCTAGGTTTGAATAGGTGTTGAATTTTCTGTCCTCTCTAGAAGCTGTGAAGCAATAGAGAGTTATTGATTTATCGAAGCTAGGAAGCAAGATCAAGGGATCTCAAAGAGGTTGTTCTTTGAGTGTTTTAGGGGATTGAGTAGTGTTCTCATATCTAAGTGGTTTCTTAGGTAGAAAGTCACTAGTAGAGTATAAGTTTAGGAGATTGTCAACTGGTGTGTTGAGTCTGTAAATTATATCTACAAGTAGTGAATTTCATCCCTGGCTTGGTAGCCCCCAGACGTAGGTAGTTAGACCGAACTGGGCGAACAATTCCCTGTGTTTTCCTGTTGCTTATTCTGTCCATTATTGCAGAGTGTGTTGTTGTGACATCGCACCTTAACATCACACGTCTGGTACCAGAATTTCATATATAACTGTATTGTGGGGCTGTTTCGCTGTAAGTCTCCTTTCATAAACTCATATCAACTGTGTAATAATAGTATAGATATTTCGAGTTTCCCCGGCAACTACGTCTAGCACTAGGTAAAGCCCTGTTGATCACTCTGAACTTACAGTCAAAACTAGATCCACATAGGATTACCAGACACAGTCTTCCCTCCTCTTGGGGTTAAATAATATGGAGATGTGAAAGGCAGATTCTTTTTGAACCCTTTCTCAGACTGTCACTCTTAGAAATAGACTGAACTAGATCCCCAATAGGATTACCAGATACAGTCTTCTCTTCGGTTGTCCTCATTAGGAATTGTTAAGAAATTCTATTTCCCAGAGATGAATTATTCTCGGTGAAACTTCTCTTGAATTTCTTCAAACCTCAGAACTGTTCACTAAATGAATTATTCTCGGTGAAACTTTTCTTGAACATTTCTTTGGTTTGGGACCCACGGGCTTCTTAAAAGCATCCGCCTCCTCTTGGGCATCGTACAAGGACCCACAGGCTTCCTAAAAGCAACCCCGCCTCCTCTTTGGCTTAGTACAAGGACCCTACGGCTTCTTAAAAGTAATCACAGCCTCCTCTTAGGCTTCGTATAACGATCTCTTCCTCCGGGAATGATAGCCTCCTCTTGGGCTTCCTACAAGGACCGATCGGCTTCTTAAAAGATTCCAGCCTCCTCTTGGGCTTCATACAAATTGTCCCGACGACCTCCTAGAGGTATAGGAACAGAACTTAATCATCTTCATAGAATAGTCCTTTCCAAGAGTCTACTACTGTTTCTCAAAGCATGGTACAAAAGATGAACTCTAGACTTGGACAGTCTAATCTCCTTGAGTCTCAAAGACATTCTCAAGCACCCTTCAAAAATAGGAAGGAAACCCGTAGACTCGGACAGTCTCAATACCCTTCAGATTTCCCGCTTCCTTAAAGAACAGGAATAACCCGGATCCTTGAATCAAATCCATGAGTACAGTGTTGCTCATATAAGAACTGATTTTCTCTGTAAAAATCAGTATACTGGACCTGTCACTCAAATGAAACAGTAACCATAGCCTCCATCTCGGGCTTTATACGAGATACAAAAAAGGTTCTTATTGAGCCAAACAAACCTTCAGCCTCCATCTCGGGCTTCGTACGAGATACAAAAAAATTCTCTTGTTGAGTCGAACAGCCTCCATCTCAGGCTTTATACGAGATACCAAACGACTCCATCGTCGGGTCAAAACCTTTTAGCCTCTCTCTCGGGATTTGTACGAGACACATATTAGCCTCCTCTTAGGCTTTGTATAAGAAAACCACTAGTTGATCCAATCAACCTTTTAGCATCAAAGCTGTGCCTCGTTCACAGTACACAAACATCAATAACTCCTTCCCCTTTGTCTAATTGCTGTAAGCGGCAAGCCTCTGGATCATCTACATCCATGCCACTGTCCCTCTTTTAGTATGAGAAATTCTTAAGGAAAGATAGCATTGCTCTACACTGAGTTAAAGTCTTCTCCTTCAGGATAAAACCCCTTCTTAGGAAATTATGGCATTGCTAGGATCTGCGTATCCCGGTTAAAGTAATTCTCCTTTAACCCTTCTTTAGAGATGACAAATTCTCTCTAAAGTCGAGGTCCTTCAGCTTCACGTCTTGGGCTTTGAACAAGACACAAATAGACCTTTCAGCTTCACATCTTGGGCTTTGAACAAGATACAAATCACCTTTAGCTTCACGTCTTGGGCTTTGAACAAGACACAAAAACACCCATTTTGCTCCCATAGAATAGGAGGAACTACGAACGCTCTGATTTCCCTGTTTCGGTAAACGGGAATACGTAGGCATAAGATCGAAAGAAAAGATCTTAGCGAGCACACTAAACAAAAAACCCAAATCCCATATCTCTATCAATCAAAAGCAGTAATTCAAAAGCATCAGTCCTAACATCCTAATCCTTGTTCCCCGCTAGAAACCCTCTGTCTAGATAAAAAGAAAGAAACAATATTGGCGAAAATACAAATAACCAGTACAAAGGCCCCCCCACATTGATCGCATTTGTAACCTAACAGACCGTTGTTTAAACTCAGTATGCAAAGCAGGGTTAATTGGAGACATCTATTTCCCTTCCTTATTCAGCTCACAATAGGATAAAAAATGAATCGACCTGTAGTTTAAGCTCAACCGCAGAGAGCGACCAGCGCTTAAGAACCGCGTCCAAAATCGCTCGCTACAGAAAAAATGGCGCCCACCGTGGGGCTCTGTCTCTGTTTTCCTTTTTCCTTTTCATCTCTTGTGTGATACCACAGATTGGGGCTTCCGTCGGGGAACCCATTTTCTGTCAGGAACTTAGGATTCTTAGCTTTATAAGTCTAGGATTTTTAAGGCAAATATATATACTGCTTTTCCTAATTGAGTATGTGTTTATTTTTCTGCTACTGGGAATGCGTGTGATGCCGCATGTGGTGAGTTTGAGTATACACTTAAGAAAAGCCAACCTTTTTTTTGTAGTGCGGAAACTATCGGAAATAGTTGTTACGCGATACTACCCTCATTTGAGGCTGGTGATCTATTCTCGGTGAATGGCACTTACTCTAAGATTGCACACAACTCGCTGGCGATCCGCTTGTTGTCTGCCTTCCTGGGAGGAGCTGATGATAATGAGTACAGGTACAAAAATCACCCTAGTATAAACCTTTGGGGATGGGTAGAGCCTTGACTTCATGACAATGACCCTTTGACCCCATGTTTTTTCTATGTTTTTGTGTGCTGCATTCATGCATTCATTTAATAAAACATTAAAACATTCAAAAAAACTTCTCTTCTAGTCTCTCTGTTTTTCAAATTAAACTAAGACTGTGATTGCAAATATCAGAGAAGAGGATTACGCTAATGGATTTCGGTAGAAGGAGAACTCACCAGTATACCTTTAAGGTTCCAAAGTTAGGAGATTTGAGAAGGTTAGCAAGGATGATCACTAGCCCTGAGGCTTTTAGAGCCAAACACGGAGGTCTGCTACCACTGTTAAGAATCCATGCGATTGAGGGAATCATGGATGCGCTCATTCAATTCTACGATCCAGTTTATCACTGTTTCACATTCCCGGATTACCAGCTAGCACCAATGCTGGAGGAGTATTCTCATCTGATCGATTTACACATCACAGATCGAGCTCCATTTTCTGGACTGGAAGAAATTCCAAAGAATCAGACTATTGCAAGAGCAATTCATTTGGATGAGTCTGAGGTCAGGACTCACATGACTACTAAGGGTGGCATCCAAGGTTTGCCAGCCCAGTTCTTAACAAAGAAAGCTCTGTACTTTGCTTGTATAGGGAACGGGACTGCTTTTGAAAGCATCTTTGTTTTACTCACCTACGGATTATTTTTGTTTCCCAACATCAATAACTTCGTCGATATAAACTCCATTAAGGTTTTTCTCATTGGAAACCCTGTGCCGACTTTGCTCGCAGATGCGTATCATTCTGTACACTTGGGAAATTTGTACAGTGGAGGGGAGATCACATGCTGTGTACCTCTGATTTATAAATGGTTTATATCTCACTTGCCCAAGTCTGCCGCTTTTTGGGATTGCAAGAGTGTCTTATGTTGGTCGCAGAAGATCATGTCTCTTACCAACTCTGATATAGATTGGTGTAATAGGATTCATGATGGAATCAGAATCATCGACCGTTGTGGAAAATTCCCTAACGTACCCCTCATAGGAACTAAAGGAGGAATCAACTATCACCCGGTATTGGTTCGTCGTCAATTTGGATACCCAATGAGGCTTGTTCCGCACAACGCTCATCTGGAAGGTCTTTTCTTCAAGGAAGGAGAAAACGACAGAGCACTAAAGACGGAAATAGTGCAAGCTTGGAAACATGTCCATAAGAAAGGACGAGAGTCTCTGGGAAAACCGAACTGTGTCTCGGTGGAGCCTTATCTCCACTGGGTACAAACTAGAGCTCTGAAGCTAAAGATGCCTTATCCTCGCTACGGAATTCTTCCGCCGAGGGAATCTGTCATGTACTTCATGACGGAAACTGAAAAGCTTCAGGTTACTCTCAACGAAGTCCAGAAGGAGAGAAGGTCTTGGAAGAACAAGTACCGCACCCTCGACGTAGAGTGCATCAGAATACAGCAATTATTGAAAGAGAAAGATGCTCTGATTGAAATTTTAGAGCAGCACGCTGTAGAGAATCAAGATGACCAAAGGAATTTGCTCGCTCCTTTCACTTGGCAAAGGAATGACAACCCGACAACGGCCCAAAATCCCCGGTCAAAGAAAAGGAAGATACCAGAATCAGCACCCGAGTTCTCTTCAGAGAAGACTCGGGACCCATTAGCTTAGGCTTCTGTTTCTGCACTTTGTAATCTACTGTATTTCCATTTCTGTAATCCTTTGAACTTCAATAAAAAAGGGGGTTTCCCCACCGTTTGATATTTGCAATCTAATTGTCAAAGTTTATTTTGATTAAACCAAAAAACAATTAATATAATCATTGCATTCATCATTCTCACATCGCGTATTCTTCTTACCTACGAATCTTACGTTTGTGTCTCGATTCTAGAGTCAAACTGTCTCATTCGTATAACACTCGGGCCAATCGTCAGAAAAAGATGGATGATCTTGAGGAAGAAAACAGGGAGTTGAAAGAAGAGATCGACGCTCTGAGAGGGGATATGAGAAAGCTTCGAAACGACATGCAAGCCATGGCAGAAGCTCAACTACAAAGGACTGTGATCTCAGAGATCACCTCAACGCCCATAGTGGAGAAGTATGATCCTAGGTATCAGATACCGAAAGATCGCCCTTGGGGTATGCCTGTTAACTATATCCCGGAAGGATACGTTCCGCCGATCACTAAGGATCAGGGAATCACAACAGAAGCCGCTGGGCCTGAAGGTTACAAACTTCGGGAAAGTGAAGATGCCAGGGGCATACTGAAGACTCCTGAAGGTTACAAACTTTGGGAAACGCCAAGATTCACCGCCGTAGTCACGGTACCATCCCCTGTGGTGCACACTGTCCCGGTAGGACAGATTTCGCCAATACCTTCTGGTAAAAAGGAAACTATGTTTGACCGAATGGATGAATTCTAGGAACAATTCTTGGAAATGCAGAAGGAGCTGCAGGACATTCGTGGTCAGGATCTATTTGGGAAGGATGCCGCAGATCTCTGCTTGGTCCCCAATGTGAAAGTCCCGCACAAGTTCCAAGTGCCCGACTTTGAAAAATACAAGGGTAACTCTTGCCCTCAAAGTCACTTGACAATGTACGCTTGACGAATGTCAGCTCAGACGGAGAATCAGGACCTGCTGATTCACTACTTCCAGGATAGTTTAACCGGTGCCACACTCAAATGGTACTTGGGTTTAAATAGTGCTACGATCAGCACTTTCAGAGATCTTGGTAAAGCCTTCGTCCAACAATACAAATACAATTTGGACATGGCACCCGACAGAGATCAACTCAGATCAATGTCACAAAAGGATAAGGAAACCTTTAAGGAGTACGCTCAAAGGTGGCGTGAAATTGCCGCTCAAATTTGTCCACCTCTTGAGGAAAAAGAGATGACAAAGATCTTCTTAAAAACCTTAGGCTCATTTTACTACGATCGAATGGTTGCCAGTGCGCCCAGTGATTTCACCGAGATGGTTGGCATGGGCGTACGTCTTGAGGAAGCCGTCCGAGAAGGACGTTTGATAAAAGACGCTGGATCGACGAGCGGTACCAAGAAATATGGTAGTGCTTTCCCTAAGAAAAAAGAGCAAGATATTGGGAATATCTCTCTCGGAAAGCAAAGGCGACGCTATCAACCAGTAGCAGTTGTAATTCCTGCTATCAGCCCTGCGCCTGTTCCTACGTATCAACCTCAGGTTGCGCAGAGCCAACCTAATCAACAAAGGACACAACAACCTCTTCAGCAGGCTCGTCCTCCATATAACAGCAACCGTACAACACGACCATTAGGGTTTGATCCTATACCCATGTCGTACACAGAGTTGTTTCCATTACTGCTAGCCAAGGGGCACATTCAGACTAAATCCCCTCTTGCAGTACCGGAAAATTTGCCTTTTTGGTTTAAGGTGGATCAAACTTGCCCTTATCATCAAGGAGGTCCAGGGCATAACATAGAGACTTGTCTCAATTTCAAGTCCGACGTGCAAAAACTTGTTAGGAGCGGGCTCTTATCTTTCAAAGATACGCATCCCAATGTTCTTACGAACCCGCTGCCTCAACATGAGAAAGCTGCAGTCAATCTCATTGAGAAAGAGACTAATAATGTTTATCAAATTCACGATGTACTCTTATTGAAGACCAATCTGGTCAAGATGTATTGTAGACAGAGTGGATATGGCCATGTGCCACCTTATAACTATTATCAGTGGGATATCTGCTCTAAAGACAACCAAGGATGTTCGGTAGTGCAATCAACTCTACAGGAACAGATGGATCTCAGATGGATCCAAGAGCACCGAGTTCGTGGAGTTAACATGGTCTATACGAATTCTAACGTCATTCAGAACCACGATATCCGTGCAATGAATGTCAACTTGGTGGCGATGCACTCAAGGCAAAGCCAGTATCATAATCTGCCGCGGCACGATTACAATTCCTGTCTAACTTGCTCGGTAAACAAACAGGGATGCTCTTTCATACAAGAGGCCCTCCAGCGTCAGATGGATCCAAGACTACCATGATAGGAACCCTTATCAAATCAACATGGTTCAGATCTTCGATATTCGCGTGATGAATACCAACCTGGTAGAGTTACATGCTGAGCAGGTCCGACTCGGATTCTTAATATCACATGACTATCAAAGCTGTAAAGCGGGTTGCAAAAACGATCGAGGTTGTACCCTTGTCCAGGAGGCACTTCAGCACTTGTTAAATCACTGATGGATGCCAATCTATATGGATGAAGATACTCAGCAAATTAGTATCAATAACAGAAACCCCACTCGGCGTCAGAGTCAGGATGTCCGATCTGTGGAAGCTAACCTAGTGAGGTTACATTGTATTCAAAGTGGGCGCGGCCAGGTGCCACCACACAACTATGAACATTGCGGCGTCTGTTCGGAAAGTAACCAAGGGTGTTACCTTGTGAGAGCAGCTCTTCAGGGTCAGTTCGATCGTGGAGAAATTCGTCCATATCCGGGTTCTGGACCCATCAACTGGACGCCGAACTACCTTGCCAATCAAGTCGAGGATGTTGCCACAATCTCTGGTCATCACCATACCAGGGATGTTTTTGCCATTATCCCCCTACTTGACGAATCTAAGGTTCCCAACCGGGAACGGTTCGAGATTACTTATGATGATCAGAAAAATCAGAAGGTTCCCGTAGTCATCTATTTACCGGGACCATCACCGTATGAATCAACTAAGGTAATCCCGTACAGATACGGTGCAATAACAATTGAAAATGGAAAGGAAATTCCATTACTCTCCGTCGTGAATATTGCAGACATCAGTCGTGTAACACAGAGTGGTCGAATCTTCAACCGAGGAGTTGGGGAACCTAACAGGGAAAAGGAACTTTAGACAGAAGCTCTCGATCCATCAGTCGGTCAATCCGGTAATCCCGACCTTTCAAAAAATAACGATGAGATGCTGAAGCTCATCCAAAGGAGTGAATACAACATTGTCGATCAACTGTTACAGACTCCTTCAAAGATCTCGGTATTATCGCTGTTACTCAGTTCAGAAGCTCACAGGGAGGCTTTACAGAAAGTCTTGGAGCAGGCCTTTGTAGAACAGGATGTAACCATCAGACAGTTCGGTAGCATTGTCTCTAACATCACTTCTTGCAACAATTTGGGATTTAGTGATGAGGAATTACCTGAAGAGGGTCGTCGTCATAACATGGCGCTCAATATCACAGCTAACTGTCGGGACGATGCTTTAGCCAGCATACTGGTAGACACAGGGTCAACCCTGAATGTTATGCCGAAGTCTACTTTGATGCAATTATCATTCAGGGGCCTTCCGATGAGAATCAGCGAGGTCGTCGTCAAAGCATTCGACGGATCTAGAAAAACAGTTATCGGCGAAGTTGATCTTCCCATAACTATCAGTCCTCATACTTTCTAAGTCACTTTCCAGGTCATGGACATCCGGGCAACATATAGTTGTTTATTAGGAAGACCTTGGATACATCAGGCTGGGGCGGTTACTTCCACCCTCCACCAAAAGCTAAAGTTCATACAGAACGGCCAACTCATCACAGTCTGTGGAGAACAGGCCTTGCTGGTGAGTAACTTGTCATCACCTGCTGGTATAGAACCTGAGGAGGTTATTGGAACGCAGTTCCAAGCACTGTCGGTGAGCAAGGACAATCATTTTAAAGGAGGAACCTCGATTTCCTCATACAAAGATGCTATCAAAGCGGTCGAGAGTACCGATACAAAAGGATGGGGACAGCTTGTCATTCCCATTGACAATAAAACAAAGAAGGGTCTTGGTTTTTCTGCAACCTGCACCCAGACAGCAGCCGGCGATGAAAGTCTTCATCCCCTTCAAAATCTCTTCCACAGTGGAGGTTTCCTTCACCCAGTGTCTCAGACAGTTCATGCTATCGATGAGGAAGATCCCTCTAACACGGATGAAGAGTGGAAGTCCTACCTTTACAAGGACGGTTATATGTCTCAGGAAGAGGTGCCTATGCCTTTTTACTTTCCTACAGAAAGTCCGAGATTTATGCCAAGATCAGACGTCGAAACGATATATGGAGATTGTGATCCGGAAGGATGCCGTGCTCCGCCAAATTCATTAGAGGAAGACACTCCGATGAAAGACAATTTTCACTACAATTACTATGGCCCAATGGATGGTCTGCCAATGTGGCAACCTTACCCAGGAAACTTGGGGCAAGAAAGTCAGCCGAGTAATGAAACTCAGCTGAGCATCATTGAACAGAATACCTGTGTCCCCACCATGTCATGGGATCAACACTCAGGTCATTCGGAAACTACTCAACATGAAGATGAATTCGCAACATTTGCAGGACTTGAATTCATCAACTATGCTTTTCCCGAGGTCAACGTCATCGAGAGGGATGACTCCTCCAGTTCCAAAGAAATTTGGGACACCCTGGGATAACCAAGTGGAAAATACGACTTTATGGTCAAGTACACCGCTCCCGAAAGCTCTCGTATCAGGCTCAAGGATATCCAGCCAACTGGATGGGGAGATACGGCTGAGGGCACAAATGCTATGCGAAATACAACAGAGGAATCCTCCTACGACAATTCTTCCTGGGAGACAGATTCCAATGATCCTGCTTTGCCAGAAATCAGCGTTATTTCTGAAGACAAATCAAGGAAGGTGCCAGACTTTGTGATTCACCGAGGAGTTCGCCGCCAATGGGTTGCCGTCGAGGTTCCGAAGGTCGTTCATCAGTCAAAGTAATTGCCATCTTTTAACCTTTCACCCTGCCCAGGTGAAACGGATGTTTTGATAGGGCTCGTTTTCTGTAAATTTCCCTCTTCGCTTTGCCCGAAGCGACAGAGTTTGTTTTATAGGGCTGTAGTTTCAAGGATTGACTTGTTCATTAATAAAATAACGTCGTTCTGTAATTTCTGCATTAATTGCTGTTTTCTCTTTTTGCTTTTTCAGAAAATGGTAATCCTAAAAAACAATTCAAATAAAAACAAGCAGTAAAATAAAACACTGCACACACTTGCATTTTTCTCTATCTCTTCTAAACACGAATCATCACGTCATGCAGATTACTTGTTTTACATCCCGTTGAAACATACGATCCGATGCCTTCTCCCGACTTTGAGTTCCCGGTATTTGGGGCTGAAGAAGAAGATGACGACGAAATTCCAAAAGAGATCTCCCGATTACTCAGACAAGAGGAAAGGTCCATTGAACCTCATAAAGAGCCGTTGGAAACGGTAAACTTGGGTTCAGAGCAAAAGAGAAAAGAAATCAGGATTGGTGCACTACTCAGTCCAACTGCCAGAGAAGGTTTGATAAAGCTTCTCAAAGAATTCCCCGATGTATTCGCTTGGTCCTATCAGGATATGCCAGGGTTGGATACCAGCATCGTGGAACATCACTTACCATTAAGATTGGAATGTCCGCCAGTAAAGCAAAGGTTGAGACGCACTCACCCAGACATGGCCATCAAAATCAAAGAGGAGGTGCAGAAACAGATTGACGCGGGTTTCCTCGCCACATCTGAATATCCTCAATGGTTAGCCAACATCGTACCCATTCCCAAAAAGGATGGAAAGGTCAGAATGTGTGTAGATTACAGGGATTTGAACAAGGCAAGTCCAAAGGACGAATTTCCTTTACCACACATTGACATGCTGGTAGACAGTACAGCAAAATTCAAAGTCTTCTCCTTCATGGATGGATTCTCGGGCTACAACCAGATCAAAATGGCGCCGAAAGACATGGAGAAAACTTCGTTCATCACCCCATGGGGCACCTTTTGTTACAAGGTAATACCGTTCGGTTTGAAGAATGCCGGGGCAACCTATCAAAGGGCCATGACTACTCTGTTTCATGACATGATACACAAAGAAATCGAAGTGTATGTCGATGATATGATTGCAAAATCAAAAACAGAGAAAGAGCACGTCGAACATCTGTCAAAATTGTTCGAACGTCTAAGAAAATTCAAGCTCCGCTTGAATCCCAACAAGTGCACCTTCGGTGTCCGTTCAGGGAAACTATTAGGGTTCATCGTCAGCCAAAAAGGAATTGAGGTTGATCCTGACAAGGTCAAGGCCATTCGAAAAATGCCTTCTCCGAAAACTGAAAAACAAGTCAGAGGATTTCTGGGACATTTGAATTACATCTCCAGATTCATATTCCTTATGACCGCCACTTGTGCGCCTATTTTCAAATTACTGAAAAAGAACCAAGATTGCGTTTGGTTAGAAGATTGCCAAACTGCCTTCGACAGTATTAAGGAATATCTGTTGAATCCTCCGATTCTATCACCTCCAGTGGAAGGAAGACCACTGATCATTTACCTCACAGTCCTAGAGGACTCAATGGGGTGTGTACTTGGCCAACAAGATGAAACCAAAAGGAAAGAGTCTGCCATTTACTATCTGAGCAAGAAGTTCACCGATTGTGAAACTCGGTACACGATGCTTGAAAAAACTTGTTGCACTTTGGCTTGGGCAGCCAAACGTCTTCGCCAGTACATGATTCGTCATACTACTTGGTTGGTCTCCGAAATGGATCCAATCAAGTACGTATTTGAAAAACCTGCTCTCACGGGAAGAATCGCCCGTTGGCAGATGCTGTTATCGGAATATGACATAGAGTACCACGCTCAAAAAGCCGTTAAAGGAAGTATTTTAGCCGACCATTTGGCCCATCAACCGATTGACGATCAAGAATCAATCGGGTTTGACTTCCCAGACGAAGATGTCATGTATCTAAAAATGAAAGATTGCGATGAACCGTTACCCAGTGAAGGGCCAGAACCAGGTTCCCAATGGGGACTTATCTTCGACGGAGCAGTTAATCATTATGGAAACGGAATTGGGGCAATCATTGTTACCCCTCAGGGTACCCACATTCCTTTCACTGCCAGACTTACGTTCAAGTGTACGAACAACGAGGCCGAATACGAAGCTTGTATCATGGGTCTCGAAGAAGCAATTGATTTAAGGATCAAAAACTTGGACATATAAGGCGACTCAGCTCTGGTTATCAATCAGATAAAAGGAGATTGGAACACATACCAATCAGGATTGATTCCTTACAAAGACTATGCAAGAAGGTTGTTACCCTTCTTCAACAGAGTTGAGTTTCATCACATCCCTCGTGAGGAGAATCACATGGCTGATGCATTAGCCACTATCTCTTCTATGATTAGTGTAGGTCAATGGAATGACATACCTAAGATCGACATAATACGCCTTGAAAGGCCCGCTTACGTCTTCACGATTAAAGCAGTCATAGACAACAAACCTTGGTATCACGATATCAAATGCTTCCTTCAGAAACAAGAGTACCTATCTGGGGCACTCAGAAAAGACAGAAAAACCCTCAGAAGATTGGCTGGAAACTTCTTCCTGAGCGGGGACACTCTTTATAAGAGGAATTTTGACATGGTTTTGCTCCGATGTGTCGACAGACCAGAAGCAGACATGCTTATGAAAGAAATTCATGAAGGATCCTTTGGCACTCATGCCAACGGACACACAATGGCGAGAAAAATTCTCAGAGCAGGGTACTATTGGTTGACCATGGAATCCGACTGCTACAAGTACATGAGGAGGTGTCACAAGTGTCAGATATACTCTGACAAAATTCATGTACCGCCATCACATCTCAAAGTTCTTTCTTCCCCATGGCCTTTTTCCATATGGGGAATCGACATGATTGGCTTGATTGAACCTAAGGCTTCAAACGGACATCGGTTCATCCTGGTAGCCATTGATTACTTCACCAAGTGGGTCGAAGCAGCATCGTATGCTAATGTAACCCGACAAGTGGTGGTCCGATTTATCAAAAACAATATCATCTGCCGTTATGGTGTTCCAAGCGAGATCATTTCTGATAATGGATCTAACTTGAACAACAAGATGATGAAAGAGTTGTGCACATAGTTCAAGATTGAACACCATAACTCATCTCCCTACCGACCCAAGATGAACGGAGCGGTAGAAGCGGCTAACAAGAACATCAAAAAGATTGTTCAGAAGATGGTTGTAACCTATAAAGACTGGCACGAGATGATACCATTTTCTCTTCACGGTTATCGCACATCTGTCCGTACTTCAACAGGGGCAACCCCTTTCTCTCTAGTGTATGGCATGGAGGCAGTTCTCCCCATAGAAGTAGAGATCCCATCAATCCGGGTATTGATGGAAACGAAGCTCACCGAAGCTGAATGGTGTCAAAGCCGACACGACGAACTCAATCTGATCGAAGAAAAGAGAATCACGGCACTATTCCACGGTCAGTTGTATCAACAAAGAATAAAGAGGGCGTTTGACAAAAAGGTCCGACCTCGTGTCTTCAGACAAGGAGACCTTGTGCTCAAGAAGATACCATCATTTCTCACTGGTTCGCGAGGCAAGTGGACTCCGAATTATGATGGCCCCTATGTGGTCACGGAAGCTTTCTTAGGCGGTGCCTTGAGACTTACAACCATGGACGGAGAGGAATTTTCCTACCCCATAAATGTTGATGTAGTCAAGAAATACTTCGCCTAAACTAAAAAAAAACGTCTCGGTGGATTGAAAACCCGAAAGGGCGGTCCAGGCAAAAGTTAGAGACATGAAAAAAAATCATCCCGATGGATTGGAAATCTCATAGTACAATCCAGGCAAAAATTAGGGATAATGGCAAGTAACTATGTTCAACAGAGGCAGGTCCCACAGCAGCAGCAGTTACATCATCCATCGGAGGAAAACTCCAGTTAAGGTCATCTTCGACGGAAGCTCAGGATGCCCCGAATTCAAAGTTGGTAGAAGGATAATGGTCGTCATGTTTCAACGTAGCCCTTTTCCCTGTAAATTACCATTTTCTAACTTTGTATATACTCTGTGGAATCACGTGTTTGGCTGATCTCCATTTTATCAATGAAATTTGAGCCCTTGTGCTTTTGTTTGTAATTCTTGTTTGTTTTAGCTTTACAGAACGACGTTTTTAATATGATTAACGATTCTTGAAATAAAACAAAAATGAATTTACTTGTTAAAACTTTTTCTGCTTTTAAAATAAAGACGACAATTCTTTTGACTGTTGAACATCAAAGGAACGTCAACCGCATCTTTAGAAGTGGGCGAACTTCAAAGTGCAGAATCAAAGTACTCCTTCTATGCCAGTACGCCTAAATGAAGGATCAACTATGTCAGAGACCTCGTTTCGTCTGACACGCCTCGGCCGAGTTCTTATCTCCTAAGCCCGACCAACGGTAGCTCCCCAACAGGGATTATCTCTCCTAAGCAAGGTGGAATTGCTATTTTGAACCAGCGATATTTTTACACGCCCCGTGATGGTCGAGTATCCAGTCATGTTCATCTTTTAGTTTGTATGTCGCGTCAGTTTTGTCAGCATATACATACATACATCATGCATTATTGATTTGCATTTACATTTCATATTGCGTCACTATCACTCTAGTCGGTCTCGTCCCCTAGTGATAACAGTCCTCTCAATCGAGTTATCAGTTCTTGCCTCGTCAGGAAACACTGCGTTTGAACAACCTCGCCTCCAGTTTATTTCTGAGAGGAAGTTGGCCTTCGACCACTTTGATAACTTGAACCTCTGAAAGACCAGAGAACCTTCAACAAATGTCACTCTTAGCCATTGAAGGTGATATTTTCGCTTTCCCGGATTAAGGAAAATCCCCAGAGGAAGCCTCTTAAGCAGAGAGTCAGCAATACAACAGTTTTTCTCCAAAAAGACCGCTGATGAAAAGGTCATCGGCACCTCAAAATTGGACCCCATCATATGGCATTCCTCCGGGAAGATCCCGAGAAAAGTTTGATGTAAGATCCCAAACGAAAACAGTCTCTCCAGGGACTCACATTCCCCCAGTAGAATCGACAAATGGCATCTCCAAAACAGAGAAGTTTGTGTACCTCTACAATTCAGACGAATGGGTCCCCCAGCAAGTCTGACGTCAAAGCTTTTTCCGTCAAATGGCATCTCTCCAGGAAAATACGGCGAGAAGTTTGAGGAAAGCCGCTACAAATAGCGTCCCTTGCCAATAAAGTTTATTGACAAAAGAAACCGAGACCAGTTCCTTGGTAGGAAACCAAGATCGAGGGGAAGTTCATATCAGCAACTGAGACCCGGTCCTTGGTAGGAAACCAGGATCGAGGGGAAGTTTATATCAGCAACTGAGACCAGGTCCTTGGTAGGAAACCAGGATCGAGGGGAAGTTCGTTTCCACAACTAAGACCAGGTCCTCGGTAGGAAACCATGATCGAGGGGAAGTTTACCTTTTCTAAGCATCATTGCTTAGCAAAAGAAGATGAATGCGCAAGCTACCATTCATAACCGCCATCAAAATTTTGGGTATTCCGATATTTAATCCTCTTGCACCCCGAATGCCCGAATACCTTCGCCATTCACACCTTCGTGTCCAAGAAGATTAAATAGGGGCATCTGTCATACCCCAAATTTTGACCACTAAGATTTCCCATCATTGTGTAAATCACCATCACAATATGGGGGAACCATTCTATTTCATCAGTCTCCCCAAAGATGGGTGAGCATTCCCTACAATCAAAATTAGGGTTTTAAGCTCTCTCTGAGTGCTTAGACAAGGGATCAATCAAGGAATGACATGATCTTCAACTTGTCTAACCTCTCAAGCATCCACAAAGGATCAAAAGGAGTCCCACTTCAAGGATTAAGCACAAGGCTGCTCCCTTTTAGGTGGATTAAGTCTCAAGATCGACAATGTCACCAAATTAGGGTTTTGGTCGACCAGGGCCTCCAGATGGAAAATTTTCATCTGGGCACAAGCCAATGATCCAAAACATAACCTAATATACTCCATGGAACCTCATGGACCCAAACATCAAGTCAATTTGACCTCAGGAGATGCATACATCAAAAATCAGGAATTAGGGTTTCTTGACCTAATTCACCCCTAAGTGGACTTTAGGGACAAATCATGAGCCAAGACCTCAAGAGAGGGTTTAAGGGTCTCAAATGAACTATATTGATCCATTTGGAACAATGGATTAATCCAAGAAGCTTGAGCAACAAGTCTCAATTTCATCTGCACCACAATTAGGGTTTCGCGAGGAAAGTCAACTGTAACTTTGACTTTTGACCAGGACATGCTCCCAAACCCTAGGACATGCCTCAATACACCCTATGACACCCATGGAACATGTCCATCAAGTTTGATTTAGGTTAAGGACATGATTTCCTGAAGAATTGCACAGTTTGGAATTCATCTGATAAAAAGTCAACTGTGCACAAAAGTCAACTTTGACTTTTTGAGATTTTTCACCAAAATGGATTTTTGACCCTAAAATGATGTTAATGTATGATTTGAATCATCATTCATCAAGAAAAACCAAAGAAAGTGGGATAACATGTAAAAGGGGTAACCATAAAACTTAGAAATTTTTCTAAGTTATGGAAAAAGTACCACTAATACACTAACTTTGGAGGGTCATAACTCCTAAACCACATGGCCATTTTTTCTCATCCAAAGATGGATTTGTAGCCCTCATTACCCTCTACAAAAACTTCAACTAGACCTAAGTCCAATTCATTAAGGATTTTGAGTTATGGAGTGATCAAAATCAAGAAATCACACTTTGTTAAAACACTTAGTGAAAATTTCACTAAGTCAGATTTGACCTCACTTTTTGCCAAATGTAGAGGGATTTTTCACTTGGAATCAAAAGAGATCAAAACCAAACTTGTTCAAATAGTTGTTGTATCATGTAAGGGCTTTCCAAAATGGCCAAGAACATTACCAAATTCAACTTACACCATGAGATATGACATTGGCAAGTTGCCTTGCTGAAATCTGTCAAAGGCAAGGCAGAATTTGCAACTTTGCTCGATTTGCCAAAATCAGCCAAATTCAAATGCTCCTATCCACTTAGACACCTCAGAGGATTGAATCTAAAGGGGACAATCACAGAGCCAAGCCTCCAAAGTAAATGGAACAAGGAATAGCATGTTGAACCTAGAATGGCCAAAATAGGGACAAGACTCCAAATTTGGATTGAAGCATTCAATGGAACCATCAAGGTGGCATGGACTGAGCCATTCTCATCTGAAATCAATCAAGACTTATCCAAGACCAAGGGAACCAAAGCTCTGTGCCCTAACCTCTAGTCAATGGCTAGAGGAGACTTGGATTTTCATTTGCCAACATTGGCCAAACCTACTTACCAGCTGCCATTCACTATTCCTTTTAAAACAAACTTGCTCTACTATAAATAGAGCTCAATTGTGATCAGTTTGAGTACACCAAAGCCATCTAACAGATGCTTTCCTCAAAATCTCTTTCTCTTGGCAAAAATGCCTTTCTTAGCAAGGTAGCTATCGGGTTTTAAGTTTGAGAGCAATTCCAATCAAACCAATCACTCACACACCTCACATACATCATATAGAAGTGATCCAAACACCTAGATCACTTCTGAAACACCAATTTCACAAAATCACCAGTTGGTTGCTCAAAATTTCAAACAAGTTGCAGCTGAGGTACCACAAAGTGATCCAGCCAATTTCAATCAAGTCTAAGCATTCAAACACAATCCATAGGGTGTAGGGAAGCTGTTCAGATCATCACCACTCATCTGTAAGACCTCCAAATCAAAAATCACTTTGCACTTGCTGTCACGGCTTGGAGGTAAGCACATACTTGGTCATCTCTCAATCTATGCATATTTCCTCGCACAATAATTAGGCCATATGTTCATAATCATGTATGGAATGTTTTTCCTCAATTAATTGCTTTGTTTGAACCGTGTATCAAAAATCCTAGCCTTCATGCAAAAATTAGGGTTCTTGAGGATTTTTCGTGATTACTTGTTGTATGTTTAATTTAAATGAAATTAATGGACATAGACATGATCGTGAGGTTGAGACGAGTATAATGATATGTGGATTGCATGATATGATTAAGTATTCAGTGAGATTGGAGAGAAAATGCAAATCTGAGAATCCAAGAACACGCGCGTGTTCTTCAGCTTGTTCTTGGCGCCTTTTTTCCAAATTCAAATATTTGAATTTTGTGATTTTGTTTAATTGATTCAAAAATTAATTTCTCTAAGTTTTAATGATTTTGAGTTGATTCTTTTTTTGATAATTCATAAAAATGTTAAAATATTTTATTTTATCAAAAAATCCCAAAAATATTATTTATTTCATATAATTGATATTTTTGCAAAGAATTAATATTTTAATTGTTTTTGACATTTTAAATATTTTTTCTACATTGATTTTGCAACTTTTGATGCTTTCTAATTATTTTGTAGGTCAATACTTAATTTTTGAAGCATTAATCCAAAATCACAATTTTTTTTTCACATGTTAAACAATTTTAATCATTTTAATTGAATTTTTATTCAATTAAATACATTTTTGAAAACAAATTAGGGTTTTTGGATTAATTCAACCCTCATAAATCATTTTCAAAACACTTTGGGCCTCTAATAGAGTGTAAGACCCAATCCTTTCTTGACCAAACCATTTTGGGCCTCAGTGTATTGTATAAGTCCCGATACCGTCAAAAAACGAACGGCGCGATCGTCGCCCTTTTTGAAAAATAACCTTGGGCCTCTCCTTGAGCTATAAGACCCATTCAAAACTTTTGGGCCTCTAATAGAGTGTAAGACCCAGCCCCCTTTTAACCAAAATCATTTTGGGCCTCACTTATTGTATAAGTCCCTCTGCGTTAAAAGAAAACCTCGGCGCGATCGCCATTTTTAAGCGAAAAGACAACTGGGCCTACCCTCGTGTTATAAGCCCCACTCTTCTTCTTTAAAACTTTTTGGGCCTCTTGAGAGAGTGTAAGACCCATCCCTTTGTACAGAAAACCTTTTTGGGCCTCAGTCACTTGTATAAGTCCCCTTGTACAAATTCAAACAGTGCGCTCACTGATAAAACCCTGGGCCTCTCCTTGAGCTGTAAGCCCTAAATCTTCCTTTTTCAAAGCACATTCTCCTTTGATTTTGAATATACTGTTGTTTTCAATCTTTCTTTGTTGAACAACTAACCAAACAGCATGGAAGCTCTACAACCGAGTAAGTGGTTATCGCTTTCATTTACCGCTTTCATATATATAACTGTATTGTGGGGCTGTTTCGCTGTAAGTCTCCTTTCATAAACTCATATCAACTGTGTAATAATAGTATAGATATTTCGAGTTTCCCCGGCAACTACGTCTAGCACTAGGTAAAGCCCTGTTGATCACTCTGAACTTACAGTCATAACTAGATCCACATAGAGTTACCAGACACAGTCTTCCCTCCTCTTGGGGTTAAACAATATGGAGATTTGAAAGGCAGATTCTTTTTGAACCCTTTCTCAGACTGTCACTCTTAGAAATAGACTGAACTAGATCCCCAATAGGATTACCAGATACAGTCTTCTCTTCGGCTGTCCTCATTAGGAATTGTCAAGAAATTCTATTCTCCAGAGATGAATTATTCTCGGTGAAACTTCTCTTGAATTTCTTCAAACCTCATAACTGTTCACTAAATGAATTATTCTCGGTGAAACTTTTCTTGAACGTTTCTTTGGTTTGGGACCCACGGGCTTCTTAAAAGCATCTGCCTCCTCTTGGGCATCGTACAAGGACCCACAGGCTTCCTAAAAGCAACCCCGCCTCCTCTTGGGCTTAGTACAAGGACCCTACGGCTTCTTAGAAGTAATCACAACCTCCTCTTAGGCTTCGTATAATGATCTCTTCCTCCGGGAATGATAGCCTCCTCTTGGGCTTCGTACAAGGACCGATCAGCTTCTTAAATGATTCCAGCCTCCTCTTGGGCTTCGTACAAATTGTACCGACGACCTCCTAGAGGTATAGGAACAGAAATTAATCATCTTCATAGAACAGTCCTTTCCAAGAGTCTACTATTGTTTCTCAAAGCATGGTACAAAAGATGAACTCTAGACTTGGACAGTCTAATCTCCTTGAGTCTCAAAGACATTCTCAAGCACCCTTCAAAAATAGGAAGGAAACCCGTAGAATCGGACAGTCTCAATACCCTTCGGATTTCCATCTTCCTTAAAGAACAGGAATAACCCGGATCCTTGAATCAAATCCATGAGTACAGTGTTGCTCATATAAGAACTGATTTTATCTGTAAAAATCAGTATACTGGACCTGTCACTCAAATGAAACAGTAACCATAGCCTCCATCTCGGGCTTTATACGAGATACAAAAAAGGTTCTTATTGAGCCAAACAAACCTTCAGCCTCCATCTCGGGCTTTATACGAGATACCAAACGACTCCATCGTCGGGTCAAAACCTTTTAGCCTCTCTCTCGGGCTTTGTACGAGACACATATTAGCCTCCTCTTAGGCTTTGTATAAGAAAACCACTGGTTGATCCAATCAACCTTTTAGCATCAAAGCTGTGCCTCGTTCACAGTACACAAACATCAATAACTCCTTCCCCTTTGTCTAATTGCTGTAAGCGGCAAGCCTCTGAATCATCTACATCCATGCCACTGTACCTCTTTTAGTATGAGAAATTCTTAAGGAAAGATAGCATTGCTCTACACTGAGTTAAAGTCTTCTCCTTCAGGATAAAACCCCTTCTTAGGAAATTATGGCATTGCTAGGATCCGCGTATCCCGGTTAAAGTAATTCTCCTTTAACCCTTCTTTAGAGATGACAAATTCTCTCTAAAGTCGAGGTCCTTCAGCTTCACGTCTTGGGCTTTGAACAAGACACAAATAGACCTTTCAGCTTCACATCTTGGGCTTTGAACAAGATACAAATCACCTTTAGCTTCACGTCTTGGGCTTTGAACAAGACACAAAAACACCCATTTTCCTCCCATAGAATAGGAGGAACTACGAACGCTCTGATTTCCCAGTTTTGGTAAACGGGAATACGTAGGCATAAGATCGAAAGAAAAGATCTTAGCGAGCACACTAAACAAAAAACCCAAATCCCATATCTCTATCAATCAAAAGCAGTAATTCAAAAGCATCAGTTCTAACATCCTAATCCTTGTTCCCCGCTAGAAACCCTCTGTCTAGATAAAAATAAAGAAACAATATTGGCGAAAATACAAATAACCAGTACAAAGGCCCCCCCACATTGATCGCATCCGTAACCTAACAGACCGCTGTTTAAACTCAGTATGCAAAGCAGGGTTAATTGGAGACATCTATTTCCCTTCCTTATTCAGCTCACAATAGGATAAAAAATGAATCGACCTGTAGTTTAAGCTCAACCGCAGAGAGCGACCAATGCTTAAGAACCGCGTCCAAAATTGCTCACTACAATTTCTTCCAGGATAGCCTGCATGGGGCATCTTTGGAGTGGTATATGCAATTGGAGAGATGTCACATCCACAATTGGAGAGAGATGGTGGAGGATTTTATCAAGCACTACCAATATAACACTGATATGGCTCCTAATAGGACTCAGCTGCAGAGTATGTCTCAGAAGAACAATGAAAGCTTCAAGGAATACGCTCAGAGGTGGCGAGAACTGGCAGCGAGGGTACAACATCCCATGTTGGAGAAGGAGATGCTGAATATGTTTATGGCTACCTTGCCAGGTCATTATTACGAGAAGTTACTGCCTTGCATGTCAAGAAAGTTTGCTGATCTGATCTTGGTTGGGGAAATGTTGGAAAGCGGAATCAAAACTGGAAAGGTGTCGGGCAATGATGGGTCTTCTTCTAGTGGAGGGAAGAAAGCTTATGTGAACTATAAGAAGAAGGAGGAAGCAAATTTTGTTTCTTCATACCGCGGTAAAAGAAAACAGCGTGAGAATTATAATCAGCAGGTGGCTTTAGTGACTATTCCTGCAGCACTTCAACCTCAACAACAAAATGTTGCTCCTCGTCAGTACCCAGCCAGACCGAGAATGGCTGATAGGCATTTTACAACACCACCCATGCCTTACTCTCAATTGTTCCATCATTTGCTACAACTACAGTTGGTCCAGAAGAAGACTCTGGCCCCTCTTACAGGTAAACCACCTCCCGGTTATGACGCCAATGCTCATTGAGACTTCCATGCTGAAGCGCCGGGACATCACATTAATAATTGTAAAGCATTTAAACACAAGGTTTAGGATCTGTTGGACTCAAAGGCCATCAACTTTTCCAACGACATGCCAAATGTCATTCAAAACCCAATGCCGGACCACGGTGGGCTAAGGGTTAATGCTGTTATAGAAGAGGGTGAATCTTTGAATTTGGTTCTAGACGTGAATGAATTGAGGACTCCTCTATTGTTAGTGAAAGAGAGACTACTGAAGGGTGGAGTACACACTGGTTGCGATAAGAGTTGCTCATAATGTATGCTGCAGGCTAATGGTTGTGATCTGTTGAGATCACGTATTCAGAAGCTGATTGACAAAGATCGGTTGCAGTTTGATATGTGTGACCAACAGAAGAAAGTTAATGGCAAAAGGAATGAGGTTGCCACTGTTACTATCCCTTTCAAAACAATAACTATTTCAGCGCCGGCAAGACCAGTGCCGGTCATTATCACCACTCCTGGGCCCGTTCCATATGAGAGCACAAAAGCTATCCCCTGGAATTACGATGCTGAAGTATTTGTAAACGGGCAGAAGCAAGAACTGATAGGAATGTCAGTGATGAACTCCAGTTTTGAAAGTAATGATGAAGTAGGAGCTATCACGAGGAGTGGTAGAGTCTTTATCCCATCTGATGATCAGGCTGGTGGTTCTAGGCCAGACAAAGGGAAGCATGTTATGGACAATTCTGTGCAGACGCCGGTAGTGAACGATTCTGCAGCAAAGCTAGTTGACAACTTGTTCTCAGAGAATGTAGAAGAGTTTATGAGGTTGATTCGGAAAAGCGACTTCAAAATCGTTGAACAGCTGCACCAAACATCGTCTAAGATATCCATTTTATCTCTATTATTAAGTTCGGAGGCGCATCGAAATGCACTGTTGAAGGTATTGAATGTTGCGTATGTACCCCAGGAGATCTCAGTTAATCAGCTAGAGGGGGTAGTGGCTCATGTTAATGCAGGAAATGGCTTGGGATTTACTGATGTTGATTTGACTCCAGCTGGGAGAAATCATAATAATGCTTTGCACATTTCAGTTGAGTGCCGAGGAACGTTAATGTTCCATGTGCTTGTTGACACTGGGTCATCTTTGAATGTTTTACCGAAGAAAGCTTTGATGAAGTTGGACACTCGTGGGTTAATCTGCACACCAAGTAATTTGGTGGTGCGTGCATTCGATGGTTCAAAGAGATATGTCTTCGGGGAAATTGTGCTGCCAATTAAGGTTGGCCCAGAGGTTTTTGATGCTACCTTCTATAACATGGACATCCAATCTGCTTACAGCTGTCTACTGGGCCATCCATGGATTCATAGTGCTGGGGCAGTGACGTCCACATTACATCAGAAGCTGAAGTACGTGGTAGACAGACATGTGGTGACAGTTTGCGGAGAAGAGGATATCATGATAAGTCATTTGTCTACTTTCAAGTATGTGGAGGTAGATGGCGAAATACATGAAACTTTATGTCAGGGTTTTGAAGAAGTGAAGATCTCTGAGGAATATCTCAAGGAAGTCAGCCAATCTGAAGTGGAAAAATAGCCTGCAGTGGTATATCAGCCAGAGGTCTCCATGTCTTCCTTCAAGGATGCACGGGCTATGGTTGAAGCCGGCAGTTCATAGAAATGGGGTCAGGTTATTGAAGTCCAGAAAAAGCAGAATACTTACGGGCTGGGGTATAAGCCACCCAGGCGTCAAGAGGATCATCCCAGGTTTTATGGTCTGGTTCGTTTTACCAGTGCTGGTGTGTTCTTTGACAGAGTCAATGCTATTGATGAAGAAGGGGATAGCGATTGCGATATGGATAATTGGATCCGCCCCTGCATTCCAGCTCAAAGTCTTTGCAACTGGTCATCAGAGAGAGCCATTTAAGTGACCGGCCCAGTGTAATTGCCTTTGTTTTCCTGTTATGACAATCCTACGTTCTGCCCAAGACGTAGTGATTTTTGTTTGTAGGGCTTGAATATTTTATGTGTTTTCTTTATCATTAATAAAGGACGTTTTTCACATTCAAGTATTTTGATCCCCGCCTTTCTATTTTTACTTTTTTGCATTAAACCACATCAAAATGGAAATTTGTTTTTGTTTGTTGCATACATAATAAACATAAATCATCAATCATGCAGGTTTCCTTGTTCAGATACCACCAATCATGATTCAGCTATGGCTCAGTATGATTTCGACAATCCCATTTATCAGGCTGAAGAAGAGACTGATGAAGACTGTGACCTACCCTAGGAATTGGCCAGACTGTTAAAACAGGAGGAAAAGGTCATTCTACCACATCAGGAGGAATTGGAGATTGTTAACTTACGAACCGAGGACGCAAAGAAAGAAATAAGGATTGGGGCTGCCTTGGAAGACACTTTCAAGGGAAGATTGATTGAAATGCTTCAAAGGTATGTTGATATCTTCGCCTGGTCTTACCAAGATATGCCTGGGCTTGACACTGACATTGTGGTACACTGGATGCCGCTCAAAGAAGGTTGTACTCCGGTTAAACAGAAGCTGAGAAGGACGAAACCGGAAATGTCTGTCAAGATTAAATAAGAGGTTCAGAAACAAATAGATGTCGGATTTCTGGCTGTGACGAATTATCCTCATTGGGTTGCTAATGTCATACCCCAAATTTTTACCACTAAGATTTCCCATCATACTTCATCAGTCTCCCCAAAGATGGGTGAGCATTCACTACTATCAAAATTAGGGTTTCAAGCCTACTCTGAGCTCTTAGACAAATG
This sequence comes from Lathyrus tuberosus, assembly GCA_022829125.1. Classification (NCBI taxonomy): domain Eukaryota; kingdom Viridiplantae; phylum Streptophyta; class Magnoliopsida; order Fabales; family Fabaceae; genus Lathyrus; species Lathyrus tuberosus. The sequence continues at coordinate 10,425,761 of JALAZF010000103.1, forward strand.
ATCAATCAAGAAATGACATGATCTTACACTTGTCTAACCTCTCAAACATCCACAATGGATCAAGAAGACTCCCACTTCAAGGATTAAGCACAAGGTTGCTCCCTTCTAGATGGATCAAGCTTCAAGATCGACAGTGTCACCAAATTAGGGTTTTGGTCGACCAGGGCATCCAGATGGAAATTTTCATCTGGGCATAAGCCAATGATTCAAAACATAACCTAATATGCTCCATGGAACCTCATAAACCCAGTCATTAAATCAATCTTGCCTCAGGGGATGCATTCATAAAAAATCAGGAATTAGGGTTTCTTGACCTAATTCACCCCTAAGTTGACTTTTGGGACAAATTATGAACCAAGACCTCAAGACATGATTTGAGGGTCTCTAATATACCATATTTATCCATTTGGAACAAGGGATTGATCCAAGAAGCTTGAGCAACAAGTTTCAATTTCATCTGAACCACAGTTAGGGTTTCGCAGGAAAAGTCAACTGTAAATTTGACTTTTGACTAGGACATGCTCCCAAGCCCTAAGACATGATTCAAAATACCCTATAACACCCATGGAACATGTCCATCAAGTTTGATTTAGGTCAAGGACATGATTTCCTGAAGAATTGCACAGTTCGGAATTCATCTGATAAAAAGTCAACTGTGCACAAAAGTCAACTTTGACTTTTTGAGATTTTTCACAAAAATGGATTTTGAACCCTAAATTGATGTTAATGTATGATTTGAATCATCATTCATCAAGAAAAATCAAAGAAAATGGGATAACTTGTAAAAGGGGTAACCATAAAAACTTAGAAAATTTTCTAAGTTATGAAAAAAAGTGACAAAGGTACCAACTTTGGAGGATCATAACTCCTAAACCACAAAGCCATTTTTTTCCATCCAAAGCTTGATTTGTAGATCTCATTTCCCTCTACAAAATCTTCATACTGACCTATGTCCAAATTCCTCATGGATTTTGAGTTATGGAGTGATCAAAATCAAGAAAAGTCACTTTGTTCCAACACTTAGTGAAAATTTCACTAAGTCAGATTTTGCCTTACTTTTTTCCAAATGTAGGGACATTTTTCACTTGGATCCAAAAAGTGTCAAAACCAAATATGATCAAACAGTTGTTGTATCATATAAGAGCTTTCCAAAATGGCCAAGAACATCACCAAATTCAACTTGAGCCATGAGATATGACATTGGCAAGTTGTCTTGCTGATATCTGCCAATGCAAGGCAGATTTTTGCACTTTTGGTCGATTTGCCAAAATCAGCCAATTCCAAGCCTTGTCATCACCTTGGACACATCTTAGGATTGAATCTAAAGGGGACAATCATTGAGCCAAGCCTCCAAAGTCCTCGGAACAAGAAATAGCATGCTAAACCTAGAATTACCCAAAATAGGGACAAGACTCCAATTTTGGATTTGAGCATTCAATGGAAGCACCAAGGTGGCATGGACTGAGCCATTAGCAACTGAATTCAGTCAAGACTTATCGAGGACCAAGGGGACCAGCAGCCTGTGTTCTAACCTATAGTCAATGGCTAGAGGAGACTTGGATTTTCATTTGCCAACATTGGCCAAACCTACTCAGCAGTTGCCATTTACTATTCCTTGCAAAACAAACTTGCTCTACTATAAATAGAGCTCAATTGTGATTAGTTTAAGTACACAAAAGGCCTACAACACTTGCCTTTCTCAAAATCCACGTCTCACTCTAAAAAATGCCTTTCTTAGCAAGTCACTATCGGGTTTTTCATTAGAGAGCAATTCCACTCAAACCAATCACACACACACACACCTCATATACATCATATGTGAGCTGATCAAACACTTAAACAACATTTGGAACACTGATTTCTCAGAATCACCAGTCAATTGCTCAAGGTTTTAACCAAGTTGCAGTTGAGATGCCATGAAGTGATCCAGCTAATTTCCATCAAGTCCAAGCATTCAAACATACTCCATAGGGTGTAGGGAAGCTGTTCAGATAATCACAATTCATTTGTAACACCTCCTACTCAGAAATCAATTTGCTCTTGCTGTCACGACCTAGAGGTAAGCCTAAACTTGGTCATCTCTCAATCTATGCATATTTCCTCGCACAATACTTTTGCCAAATGTTCATAATCATGAATGGAATGTTTCCCCTCAAGTAATTGCTTTGTTTGAATCGTGTATCAAAAATCCCAGCCTTCATGCAGAATTTAGGGTTCTTGAGGATTTTTCGTGATTTCTTATTTTATGCTTAATTTAAATGAAATTAATTGCCATTGACATGATCGTGAGGTTAAAACGAGTTGATTGGTATATGGATTGCATGATATGATTAAGTATTCAGTGAGATTGGATATAAAATGCAAATCTGGGCAAAACTGAAAAACGCGTGTGTTCTTCTGCTGTTCTTGGCGCCATTTCTCTCAAATTCAAATATTTGAATTTTGTGATTCTATTTAATTGATTCAAAAATTAATTTCTCTCTGAGTTTTAATGATTTTGAGTTGATTCTTTTTTTAATAATTCACAAAAATGTTAAAATATTTTATTTTATCAAAAAATCCCAAAAATAATATTTATTTCATATAATTGATATTTTTGCAAAGAATTAATATTTTAATTGTTTTTTGACATTTTGAATATTTTTTCCACCTTGATTTTGCAACTTTTAATGCCTTATAATTATTTTGGCAAAAGTATTTTTGAAGCATTAATCCAAGATCACAATTTTTTTCCATATGTTAAACAATTTTGATCATTTTAATTGAATTTATATTCAATTAAAACATATTTTGAAAACAAATTAGGGTTTTTGATTAATTCAACCCTCATAAATCATTTTCAAAACATTTTGGGCCTCTAATAGAGTGTAATACCCAAGACTTTTTGTAAAATAACCTATTGTGGGCCTCACTTATTGTATAAGTCCCTCCGGGTATTTTCAAAAACCTCGGCGTAATCGTCGTTTTGTACGCAAATAACTCTGGGCCTACCCTCGAGTAGTAAGACCCATTCTTCTTTTTCAAACACTTTGGGCCTTTATTAGAGTGTAAGACCCAACCCTTTGTAAATACAACCTTTTTGGGCCTCACTTATTGTATAAGTCCCGTTGTATTTCAAAAAATTCGACGCGATCGTCATCCGTTGAAAAACAAACCTTGGGCCTACCCTCGAGTAGTAAGACCCATTTATTGTCTTTAAAACTCTTTGGGCCTCTTGAGAGAGTGTAAGAGCCAAACCCCCTTGTACAAATCATTTTGGGCCTCACTTATTGTATAAGTCCCTCTGTACAAGTAAACGGCACGATCGTCGCCTTTTAAAAATCAACTGGGCCTCTCCTCGAGCTATAAGACCCATTCAAAACGCTTTGGGCCTCTAATAGAGTGTAAGACCCAATCCCCTTTTAACCAAAAACAAATTTGGGCCTCAGATATTGTATAAGGCCCTTTGCTTTAAAAGAAAATCTCGGCGCGATCGCCATTTCAAACGAAAAATCATCTGGGTATAAGCCCCACTCTTTTTCTTTAAACCATTTGGGCCTCTTGAGAGAGTGTAAGACCCATCCCTTTGTACAGAAAACAATTTTTGGGCCTCAGTCACTCGTATAAGTCCCTTTATACAAATTCAACAGTGCACTCACTGATAAAACCCTGGGCCTCTCCTTGAGCTGTAAGCCCCAAATCTTTCTTTTCAAAGCACTTTCTCCATTGATTTTGAAATATAATGTTGTTTTCAATCTTTCTTTGTTGAACAACTAACCAAACAGCATGGAAGCTCTACAACCGAGTAAGTGTTTATATGCTTTCATTTACCGCTTTCATATACATATAACTGTATTGTGGGGCTGTTTCGCTGTAAGTCTTCTTTCATAAACTCATATCAACTGTGTAATAATAGTATAGATATTTAGAGTTTCCCCGGCAACTACGTCTAGCATTAAGCCCGTTGATCACTCTTAAATAGTCAAAACTAGATCCCCATAGGATTACCAGACACAGTCTTCCCTCCTCTTGGGGTTAAACAATAAGGAGACATGAAAGGCAGCATTCTCGGTGAACCCTTTCATAGACTGTCACTCGTAGAAGTTGTCAAAGAAACTCTACTCCCCAGAGATGATCTCTTCTCCGTGAATTGCATCTCTTGAGTTTCTTCCAAATTCTTGAACTTTCCTGGCTTGATCTATTCTTTGTGAATAGCCTGTCTTGAACTTCTCGGGGTTTGGGGACCCACAGGCTTCTTAAAAGTACTTGTCAAGAAACTCTATTCCCCAGAGATGATCTCTTCTCCGTGAATTGTATCTCTTGAGTTTCTTCCAAATTCTCGAACTTTCTTGGCTTGATCTATTCTTTGTGAATAGCTTGTCTTGAACTTCTCGGGGTTTGGGGACCCACATGCTTCCTAAAAGCATCCCCGCCTCCTCTTGGGCGTTGTACAAGGACCCGTCGGCTTCTTAGAAGTATTCACAGCCTCCTCTTTGGCTTCGTATAAATTATTTCTTCCTCCGGGAATGATAGCCTCCTCTTGGGCTTCATACAAGGACCACTCGACTTCTTAAAAGTTTCCAGCCTACTCTTGGGCTTCGTACAAATTGTCCCGACGACCTCCTAAAGGTATAGGAACTGAAATCAGTCTTCTTAATAAAACAGTCTTTCCAAGAGTCTACTACTGTTTCTCAAAGCATAGTACAAAAGATGAAACTCTAGTCTTGGACAGTCTAATTTCCTTGAGTCTCAAAGACATTCTCAAGCACCCTTCAAGAATAAAAAGGAACCCCGTAGACTCGGACAGTCTCAATACCCTTTGGATTTCTCATTTCCTTAAAGAACAGGAAATAACCCCGATCCTCGAAACAAATCCATGAGTGAAAACATTACTCATATAAGAACTGATTTTCTCTTTAAATCAGTATACTGGACCTGTCACTCAACTGAAACAGCACCATAGCCTCTCTCTTGGGCTTTATATAATGATTCTCCCCAGCGGAGCTAACAAATAGCCTCCATCTCGGGCTTCGTACGAGATACAAAAAACTCTCTTGTTGAGTCAAATAGCCTCCATCTCGGGCTTTATATGAGATACCAAAAGACTCCCTCGTTGAGTCAAAACCTTTCAGCCTCTCTCTCGGACTTTGTACGAGACACATATTAGCCTCCTCTTAGGCTTTGTATAAGAAAACCACTGGTTGATCCAATCCACCTTTTAACATCAAAGCTGTGCCTCGTTCACAGTACACAAACATCAATAACTCCTTCCCCTTCATCTAATCGCTGTAAGCGGCAAGCCTCTGGATTATTTACATCTACGCCACTGTCCCTCTTTTAGCATGAGAAATTCCTAAGGAAAGATGGCATTGCTCTAAATTGAGTTAAAGTCTTCTCCTTCAGGTTGGAAACCCCCTTTAAAGGAAATTATGGCATTGCCGGATTCACATATCCCGGTTAAAGTAATTCTCCTTTATAAACAGTTGTGACATACAAACCCCTCTTTAGAGATAACAAATTCTCTCTAAAGTCAAACTCTTTTAGCTTCATATCTTGGGCTTTGAACAAGATACAAATAGACTCTTCAGCTTCACATCTTGGGCTTTGAACAAGATGAAAACCACCTTTAGCTTCACGTCTTGGGCTTTGAACAAGACACCAAAACCCCATTTCTCCCGTAGAATACGAGGAACTACGAACGCTCTGATTTCCCTGTTTCGGTAAACGGGAATACGTAGGCATAAGATTGAAATAAAAATCTTAGCGAGCACCCTAAACAAAAACCCAAAATCCCATACTATCATACATCCGTCCTAACATTTCAACTGATAGCCTAAAACATTTTTTAACAAAATAACCTAGGAGAGACCCCGAATCTTTGTAGCATCTGTAAACCAACAGTTTTGACTGTTTAACCTCAGTATGTAAGTAGGGTTAGTTGGAGACATCTATTTCCCTTCCTTCATCAGCTTTAATAGGATAAAAAATGAATCGAGCTGTAGTACTAGAGCGATTGTGCTTCACAACCACATCCAAAAATCACTCGCTACAGAAGAATGGCGACTCTGTTGGGGACTGAGGTCTTGTTCTCTTCACATCTCTTAGGTAGAAACCTTAAAAAATTCTCTTTCTTTCTTTCTTTCTTTTCTGGGGTGGGACTTTTTGTCGACTTCACTAGGATCTCAGGTCAAAACCTTTAAGTTGGGAAAGAACCACAGAATGGCGTCTCCGCCGGGGAGCCATTTTCTGTCAGAAACATAAGATTCTTAGCTTTTTAAAAGTCTAGGACATTAGGACAAATATATATACTGCTTTTCCTAATTGATATATGTGTTTATTTTTCTACTAATGGGAATGCGTGTGATGCCGCATGTGGAAAGATTAAGTATACACTTAAGATAAGTGATGGCGACGAGGTCGACCATCAACCTCAGTGGAGGCTTCCCAATGCAACCCATTCCCTCTCTTAGGCAATGGGCCGATTGTGACGTCTGAGAAGCTGAGGAGCCAACCCTTTTGTAGTGCGGAAACTATCGAAAATGGTTGTCACGTGATACTACCCTCATTTGAGGCTGATGATCTATTCTTGGTGAATAGCATTTACTCTAAGATTTCATACAGCTCGCTGGCGATCCGCTTGCTGTTTGTTATCCTGGGAGGAGCTGATGATTTTGAGTACAGGTGCAAAAAATACCCTAATATAAACCTTTGGGGATGGGTAGAGCCTTGACTCCATGACAACGACCATTTGACCCCATGTTTTTCTATGTATTTGTGTGCTGCATTCATGCATTCATTTAAAAAACATTAAAACATTCAAAAAAAAATTCTTTTCTAGTCTCTCTGTTTTTTTCAAAATAAACTAAGACTGTGATTGCAAATATCAGAGAAAAGGATTGCGCTAATGGATTTCGGTAAAAGGAGAACTCATAAGTACACCTTCAGGATTCCAAAACTAGAGTATTTAAGAGGTTTGGCGAGGATGATCACAAACCAAGAGGCTTTTAGAGCCAAGTACGGAGGTTTATTATCTCTGCTAAGAGTCCATGTGATTGAGGGAATCATGGATGCACTCATTCAGTTCTACGATCCGGTTTATCATTGTTTTACATTCTCGGATTACCAGCTAGCACCAACGCTGGAGGAGTACTCTCACCTGATTGATTTACACATCACTGATCGAGCTCCATTTTCTGGACTGGAATAAACTCCAAAGAATCAGACCATTGCAAGAGCAATTCATTTGGACGAGTCTGAGGTCCGGACTCACATGACCATTAAGGGTGGCATACAAGGTTTGCCATCCCAGTTCTTGACAAAGAAAGCCCTGTACTTCGCCAGTATCGGGAACATAACTGCTTTTGAAAGCATCTTTGTTTTACTCACCTACGGGTTATTTTTGTTGCCCAACATTAATAACTTCATCGATATCAACTCCATTAAGGTTTTTCTCATTGGAAACCCTGTACCAACTTTGCTCGCAGATGCGTATCATTCTGTACACTTAGGGAATTTGTACAGTGGAGGGGAGATCACATGATGTGTACCTTTGCTTTATAAATGGTTTATCTCCCATTTGCCTAAGTCTGTTGCTTTTTGGGATCACAAGAGTGCCTTACGTTGGTTGCAGAAAATCATGTCCCTCACCAACTCTGACATAGATTGGTGTAATAGGATTTATGATGGGATCAGGATCATTGACCGTTGTGGGAACTTCCCCAACATACCCCTTATAGGAACTAAGGGAGGAATCAATTACCATCTAGTTCTCGTCCATCGTCAATGTGGATACCCGATGAGACACGTCGCACGGGGTGTTCATCTGGAAGGCCTTTTCTTCAAGGAAGGAGAAAGTGACAGAGCACTAAAGACAAAAATAGTGCACGCTTGGAAACATGTTCATAAGAAAGGACGGGAGTCTCTAGGAAAACCGGACTGTGTCTCGGTGGAGCCTTATCTCCACTGGGTACAAACTAGAGCTCTCAAACTAAAGATGCCTTATCCTCGTCATGGAGTTCTTCCACCGAGGGTGTCTGTCATGTACTTTATGACTGAGACTGAAAAGCTCCAGGTTACTCTTAACAAAGTTCAACAGGAGAGGAGGTCTTTGAAGAACAAGTACCGCACCCTCAACGTGGAGTGCATCAAAATACAGTAACTACTGAAAGATAAGGACACTCTGATTGAAATTTTGGAGCAACATGCTATAGAGAATCAAGATGACCAAAGGAATTTGCTCACTCCTTTCACCTGGCAAAGGAATGACAACCCGACAACGGCCCAAGAGCCTCGGTCAAAGAAAAGGAAAGTACCAGAGTCAGCACCCGATTTCTCTTCAGAGAGGACTCGGGACCCATTAGCTTAGGTTTCTGTTTCTGCACCTCGTAATCTACTATATTTCCATTTCTGTAATCCTTTGAATTCAATAAAACGGGGTTTCCCCACTATTTGATATTTGCAATCTAATTGTCGAAGTTTATTTTGATTAAACCAAAAAACAATTAATATAATCATTGCATTCATCATTCTCACATCGCGTATTCTTCTTACCTACGAATCTCACGTTTGTGTCTCGGTTCTAGAGTCAAACTGTCTCATTCATATAATACTCGGGCCAATCGTCAGAAAAAGATGGATGATCTTGAGGAAGAAAACAAAGAGTTGAAAGAAGAGATCGACGCTCTGAGAGAGGATATGAGAAAGCTTTGTAACGACATGCAAGCCATGGCAGAAGCTCAGCTACAAAGGACTGTGATCTCAGAGATCACCTCAACGCCCATAGTGGAGAAGTATGATCCTAGGTATCAAATGCCGAAAGATCGTCCTTGGGGCATGCCTGTTAAGTATATCCTGGAAGTATATGTTCCGCCGATCACTGAAGATCAGGGAATCATAACAGAAGCCGCTGGGCCTGAAGGTTACAAACTTCGGGAAAGCGAAGATGCCAGGGGCATACTGAAGACTCCTGAAGGTTACAAACTTCGGGGAACGCCAAGATTCACTGCCATAGTCATGGTACCACCCCTTGTGGTGCACGCTGTCCCGGAAGGACAGATTCCACCAATACCTTCTGGTGAGAAGGAAACTATGTTCGATAGAATGGATGAATTCCAGGAACAGTTCCTGGAAATGCAGAAGGAACTGCAAGCCATCCGCGGTCAGGATTTATTTGGAAAGGACACCGCAGACCTTTGTCTGGTCCCCAATGTGAAAGTTCCACACAAGTTCCAAGTGTCCGACTTTGAAAAATACAAGGGTAACTCTTGCACTCAGAGCCACTTGGTGATGTACGCTCGGCGAATGTCAGCTCAGACAGAGAATCAGGACCTACTGATTCACTACTTTCAGGATAGTTTAATCGGTGCCGCACTCAAATGGTATATGGGTTTAAACCGTGCTACGATTAGCACATTCAGAGATCTTGGTACTGCCTTCGTCCAACAATACAAATACAATTTGGACATGGCACCGGACAAAGATCAACTCAGATCAATGTCACAAAAGGACAAGGAAACCTTTAAGGAGTACGCTCAGAGATGGCGCGAAATTAACGCTCAGATTTTCCCACCTCTTGAGGAAAAAGAGATGACAAAGATCTTCTTAAAAGACCTTAAGCTCATTTTACTATGATAGAATGATTGCCAGTGCGCCCAGTGATTTCACCGAGATGGTGGGCATGGGAGTTCGTCTTGAGGAAGCTGTCCGAGAAGGACGTTTGGTAAAAGACGCTGGATCATCAAGTAGTACAAAATGATACGGTAGTGCTCTCCCTAAGAAAAAAGGGCAAGATATTGGGAATATCTCTCTCGGAAAGCAAAGGCGACGTTATCAACCGGTAGCAGCTGTAACTCCTGCTATCAGCCCTGTGCCTATTCCTACGTATCAACCTCAGGTTGCGCAGAGCCAACCTAATCAGCAAAGGACACAACAGCCTCTTCAGCAGACTCGTCCTCCATATAGCAACAACCGTACAACGCGGCCACCAAGGTTTGATCCTATACCCATGTTGTACGCAGAACTATTTTCGTTACTACTAGCTAAGGGGCACATCCAGACTAAGTCTCCTCTTACAGTACCGGAAAATCTGCCTTTTTGGTTTAAGGTGGATCAGATATGCCCTTATCATCAAGGAGGTCCAGGGCATAACATAGAGAACTATCTCAATTTCAAATCTGAAGTGCAAAAGCTTGTTAGGAGCGGGCTCTTATCTTTCAAGGATACGAATCCCAATGTTCTCACAAACCCGCTGCCTCAACATGAGAAAGCTGCAGTCAACTTGATTGAGAAAGAATTTAACAATGTCTATCAAATTCACGATGTACTTTTGTTAAGGACCAATTTGGTCAAGATGCATTGTAGACAGAGTGGGTACGGCCATCTGCCATCTCATAATTATCATCAGTGTGATATCTGCTCTAAAAGTAATCAAGGATGTTCTGTGGTGCAAGCAGCCCTACAGGACTAGATGGGTCTCAGATGGATCCAGGAGCACCGAGTTCGTGGAGTTAACATGGTTTACATGAATTCCAACATCATTCATAACCACGACATCGGTGCGATGAATGGCAACTTGGTGGCAATACACTCAAGGCAAAGCCAGTATCATAATCTGCCGCGGCACGATTATAGTTCTTGTCTGACTTGCTCGGTAAACAAACATGGATGCTCTTTCATACAGGAGGCCCTCCAGTGTCAGATGGATCTTGGATGGATCTAGGACTACCATGATAGGAATCCCTGTCAGATCAATATGGTTCAAATCTTCGACATTCGCTTGATGAATACCAACTAGGTAGAGTTGCATGCTGAGCAGGTCTGACTCAGATTCCTGATATCACATAATTATCACAGTTGTAAAGCGGGTTGCGAAAACAATCAGGCATGTGCCCTTGTACAGGAGCCACTTCAGCACTTGTTAAATCATTGGTGGATGCAAATCTACATGGATGAAGATACTCAGCAAATTAGTATCAATAACAGAAACCCCACTCGGCGTCAAAGTCAGGATGTCCGACTCGTGAAAGCTAACCTAGTGAGGTTACATTGTATTCAAAGTGGGCGTGGCCAGGTACCACCACACAATTATGAACGTTATGGAGTCTGTTCGGAAAATAACCAAGGGTGCTACCTTGTACGAGCAGCTCTCCAGGGGCAGGTGGATCGTGGAGAGATCCGCCCATATCCAGGTTCCGGACCCATCAATTGGTCGCCAAACTACCTTGCCAATAAAATTGAGGACGTTGTCATCATCTCTGATCATCAGAGGACCAGGAATGTTTTTGCCATTATCCCTCTGCTTGACGAATCAAGAATTCCCAACTGGGAACGGATCAAGATTACGTACGATGGTCAGAAAAACCAGAAGGTTCCCATAGTCATCTATCTGCCGGGACCACTACCGTATGAATCAACTAAGGCAATCCCTTACAAATACGGTGCAACTACAATTAAAAATGGAAAGGAAATTCCATTACCCTCCGTCGTGAATATTGCAGACATCAGTCGTGTAACACGGAGTGGTAGAATCTTCAACAGAGGAGTTGGAGAGTCCAACAAAGAAAAGGAACTTCAGACGGAAGCTCCCGATCCACCAGTCGGTCAATCCAGTAATCCCGATCTTTCAAAAAACTATGATGAGATACTGAAGCTTATCCAAAGGAGTGAATACAACATTGTCGATCAACTGTTACAGACTCCTTCAAAGATCTCGGTATTATCACTGTTACTCAGTTTAGAAGTGCACAGGGAGGCTCTACAGAAAGTTTTGGAGCAAGCCTTTGTGAAACAGGATGTAACCATCAGACAGTTCGATAGTATTGTCTCTAACATCACTTTTTGAAATAACTTGGGATTTAGTGATGAGGAATTACCAGAAGAGGGTCGCCGTCATAACTTGGCGCTCAATATTACAGTCAACTGCCAGGACGATGCTTTAGCCAGCGTACTGGTAGACACAGGGTCATCCCTGAATGTTATGCCGAAGTCCACTTTGATGCAATTATCATTCAAAGGTCCTCCGATGAGAACCAGTGAGGTCGTCGTCAAAGCGTTCGACGGATCCAGAAAAATGGTTATCGGCGAAGTTGACCTTCCCATAACTATTGGTCCTCACACTTTCCAAGTCACTTTCCAGGTCATGGACATCCGGGCAACGTACAGTTGTTTATTAGGAAGACCTTGGATACATCAGGCTGGAGCGGTCACTTCAACCCTCCACCAAAAGCTAAAGTTCGTACAGAACGACCAACTCATCACATTCTCTGGGGAGTAAGCCTTGCTCGTCAGCAATTTATCGTTATCCACCTATGTGGAACCAGAAGGGATAATTGGAACCCAGTTCCAAGCGCTTTCGCTACACAAGGACGATCAATTGGAAGGAGGAACTTCGATTTTCTCATACAAAGATGCTATTAAAGCAGTCAAGAGTACCGATACAACAGGATGGGGACAACTCGTCATTCCTACTAGCAATACAACAAAGAAGGGTCTTGGTTTTTCTGCAACCTGTACCCGGACAGCTGCCAGCGATGAAAGTCTTCATCCCATTCAGAACTTCTTTCACAGTGGAGGGTTCCTTCACCCAGTGCCTTACGCAATCCATGCTATCAATGAGGAGGATTCCTCCGACATGGATGGAGGATGGAAGTCCTATCTTAACGAGGACGGTTATATGTCTCAGGAAAAGGTGCCTACACCATTTTGCTATCCCGTACAGAGTCTAAGATTTATACCACAGTCAGATGTCGAAATGATATACGGAGGTTGTGATCCAGAATGATGTCGTGCTCCGCCAAATTCATTAGACGAGGACACTCTGATGAAAGACAACTTTGACCATAATTACTATGGCCCGATGGACGGCCTGCCAATGTGGCAGCCTTACCCAGGAGACTTGAGGCCAGAAAGTCAGCCGAGTAACGAAACTCAGCTGATCATCATTGAACAGAATACCTGTGCCCCACCATGTCATGGGATCAACACTCAGGTCATTTAGAAACTACTCGACATGACGATGAATTTGCAACGTTTGCAGGACTTGAATTCATCAACTATGCTTTTCCCGAGGTCAATGTCATCGAGAGGGATGACTCCTCCAGTTCCAAAGAAGTGTGGAACACCTTGGGACAACCGAGTGGAAAATACGACTACATGGTCAAGTACACCGCTCCCGAAAGCTCTCGTATCAGGCTCGAAGATATCCAGCCAACTGGGTGGAGAGATACAGCTGAGAGCACAAATGCTATGCAAAATACAACTGAGGAATCCTCCTACGACAATTCTGCCTGGGAGACAGATTCCAACGATCCTGCTTCACTAGAAATCAGCGTCATTTCTGAAGAAAAATCAAGGAAGGTGCCAGAATTTGTGATTCACCGAGGAGTTCGCCGCCAATGGGTTGCTGTCGATGTTCCGAAGGTCGTTCATCAGTCAAAGTAATTGCCATCTTTAACCTTTCACCCTGCCCAGGTGAAACGGATATTTTGATAGGGCTCACTTTCTGTAAATATCCCTCTTCGCTTCGCCCAAAGCGGCAGAGTTTTGTTTTATAGGGCTATAGTTTCAAGAGTCGACTTGTTCATTAATAAAATAACGTCGTTCTGTAATTTCCGCATTTATTGCTGTTTTCTCTTTTTTCTTTTTCTCAGAAAATGGTAATCCTAAAAAACAATTCAAATAATAAAAACAAGCAGTAAAAAAAATACACTGCACACACTTTTGCACTCTCTCTATCTCTTCTAAACACGAATCATCACGTCATGCATATTGCTTGTTTTAAGCCTCGTTGAAACATATGATCCAATGCCTTCTCCCAACTTTGAGTTCCCAGTATTTGGGGCTAAAGAAGAAGTTGACAACGGAATTCCAGGAGAGATCTCCCGATTACTAAGACAAGAGGAAAGGTCCATTGAACCTCACAAAGAGCCGTTGGAAACGGTTAACTTGGGTTCAGAAAAAGAGAGAAAAGAAATCAGGATTGGGGCATTGCTCAGTCCAACTGCCAAAGAGAGTTTGACAAAGCTTCTCAGAGAATTTCCCGATGTGTTTGCTTGGTCCTATCAGGACATGCCAGGGTTGGATACCAACATCGTGGAACATCACTTACCGTTAAGATCGAAATGTCCTCCAGTAAAGCAGAGGTTGAGACGCACTCACCCGGACATGGCCATCAAAATCAAAGAGGAGGTACAGAAACAGATTGACGCGGGTTTCCTCGCCACATCAGTATATCCTCAATGGTTACCCAATATCGTACCTGTTCCGAAAAAGGACAGAAAGGTCAGAATGTGTGTCGACTACAGAGACCTGAACAAGGCAAGTCCAAAGGACGACTTTCCTTTACCACATATTGACATGTTGGTTGACAGTACAACAAAGTTCAAAGTTTTCTCCTTCATGGATGGATTCTCGGGCTATAATCAGATAAAAATGGCGCCGAAAGACATGGAAAAAACTTCGTTCATTACCCCATGGGGTACCTTTTGTTACAAGGTAATGCCGTTCGGTTTGAAGAATGCCGGGGCAACCTATCAAAGGGCCATGACTACTCTCTTTCATGACATGATACACAAGGAAATCGAGGTATATGTCGATGACATGATTGCTAAATCAAAAACAGAGGAGGAGCATGTGACCCACCTGTCAAAACTATTTGAGCAGTTGAGAAAATACAGACTCCGCTTGAATCCCAACAAATGCACCTTCGGTGTCCGTTCAGGGAAATTTTTAAAGTTCATCGTCAGCCATAAAGGAATTGTGGTTGATCCTGACAAGGTCAAGGCCATTCAAGAAATGCCTTCTCTGAAAACTGAAAAACAAGTTAGAGGGTTCCTGAGACGGTTGAACTACATCTCCAGATTTATATTCCTCATGACTGCCACATGTGCACCGATTTTCAAATTACTAAAAAAGAACCAAGATTGCGTTTGGACAGAAGATTGCCAAACCGCCTTCGACAGTATTAAGGAATATCTGTTTAATCCTCCGATTTTATCACCTCTAGTGGAAGGAAGACCACTGATCATCTACCTCACAATCTTGGAAGACTAAATGGGGTGTGTACTTGGCCAATAAGACGAAACCAAACGGAAAGAGTCTGCCATTTACTATCTAAGCAAGAAGTTCACCGACTGTGAAACTCGGTACACGATGCTCGAGAAAACTTGTTGTTCTTTGGCTTGGGCAGCCAAACATCTTCGCCAGTACATGATTCGTCACACTACTTGGTTGGTCTCCGAGATGGACCCAATCAAGTATGTATTTGAAAAACCTGCTCTCACGGGAAGAATCGCCTGTTGGCAGATGTTGTTATCAGAATATGACATAGAGTACCACGCTTAAAAAGCCGTTAAAGGAAGTATTTTAGCCGATCATTTGGGGTGCTACAACTTTCCCTTTGCAAATTTTGAGCAAATCGAGCAAAACTCCCAAATATGCCTTGTTATGACAGTTGCAGCAAGGAAAGTTGCCACTGTCATAACTTCTTGCTCAAATTGAGTTTGGTGAAGTTTTTGGTCATTTTGGGAAGCCCTTATATGATACAACATATGTGTGATCATAGTTTGTTTTGATACCTTTTGGATCCAAGTGAAAAATGCCCCTACATTTGGAAGAAAGTGAAGGCAGATTCTGACTTAGTGAAAATTTCACTAAGTGTTGGAAAAAATGACATTTCATGTTTTCAGCCATTTTGACCCAATCATAACTCAAAATCCACGATGAATTGGAATGAGGTGTAGTTGAAGCTTTTGTAGAGGGCCATGAGAGCTACAAATCCAGCTTTGAATGGGGAAAAATGGCCTTGTGGTTTAGGAGATATGATCCTCCAAAGTTGGTACCCTAGCCACTTTGTTCCATAACTTAGAAAATTTCTAAGTTTTTATGGGTACCCCTTTTACAAGTTATCCCACTTTTCTTGATTTTTCTTTATGAATGATGATCCCAATCATACATTAACACCATTTTAGGGTCAAAAAACCATAATTGTGAAAAATCTCAAAAAAGTCAAAGTTGACTTTTATGCACAGTTGACTTTTTATCAGATGAACTCCAAACTGTGCGATCCTCTGTGAAATCAAGTCTTTGACCTAAATAAAACTTGATGGATTGATTTCATAGGTGTTATAGGGTGAATTGAATCATGTCCCATGGTTTGGGAGTATGCCTGGGTCAAAAGTCAAAGGCACAGTTGACTTTTCCCGTGAAACCCTAATTGTGGTTCTGATGAATTTCAAACTTGTTGATCAAGCTTCTTGGATCAATCCATTGTTGCAAATTGATCAATGTAGTGTGTTAGGGACCCTCAAATCATGTCTTGAGGTCTTGGCTCATGTTTTGTCCCAAAAGTCAACTTAGGGGTGAATTAGGTCAAGAAACCCTAATTCCTAATTTTTGGTGAATGCATCCCCTGAGGCTAAATTAACTTGATGATTGGGTTCATGAGGTCCCTTGGAGTATCTTAGGTTATGCTTTGAAGCATTGCCTCATGCCCAGAGGAAACTTTCCATCTGGAGGCCCTGGTCGACCAAACCCTAATTTGGTGACACTGGCAATCTTGAGGCTTGGTCCACTTAGAATGCTGCAGCCTCGTGCTTAATCCTTGATGTGGGAGTCCTCTTGATCCTTTTTGGATGTTTGAGAGGTTAGACAAGTTGAAGATCATGTCATTCCTTAATTGATCCTTTGTCTAAGAGCTCTGAGAGGGCTTGAAACCCTAATTTGATTGTAGTGAATGTTCACCCATCTTTGGAGAGACTGAGGAGGTATGATGGTTTACCCATATTGTGATGATGATTTGCAAAATGATGGGAAATCTTAGTGGTCAAAATTTCGGGTATGACAGATGCCCCTATTTAATCTTCTTGGACCCGAAGGTGTGAATGGCGAAGGTATTCGGGCATTCGGGGTGCAAGAGGATTAAATATCAGAATACCTAAAATTTTGATGGCAGTTATGAAAGGTAGCTTACGCATTCATCTTCTTTCGCTAAGCAATGATACTTAGAAAAGCTAAACTTCCCCTCGATCCTGGTCTTCATCCAAGGAACTGGTCTCAGTTTTCTGTTGAAATAAACTTCCCCTCGATCCTGGTTTCCTACCAAGGAACTGGTCTAAGTTTCTGATGTAAACTTCCCGTCGATCCTGGTTTCTTACCAAGGAACTGGTCTAAGTTTCTAAAATAAACTTCCCCTCAATCCTGGTTTCCTACCAAGGAACTGGTCTCAGTTTCTTTTGTCAATAAACTTCCCCTCGATCCTGGTTTCCTACCAAGGAACTGGTCTAAGTTTCTGAAATAAACTTCCCCTCGATCCTGGTTTCCTACCAAGGAACTGGTCTAAGTTTCTTTTGTCAATAAAATTTCTTGACAAGGGAGGCTATGTGTAGCGGTTTTATTCAAACTTCTCGCCGGATATTCCTAGGGAGATGCCATTTGATAGAAAAACTTTTGATGTCAGACTTGTTGGGGAACCCAGTTGTCTGAGTTGTAAATGTGTACAAACTTCTCTGTCGGAGACGCCATTTGTTGACTCTATCGAGGAATACGAGTCTCTTGAGAGACTATTTCCTCTTGTGGTATTACATCATACTTTTCTCGGGATTTTCTCGGAGAAATGCCATATGATGTGATCCAATTTTGAGGTGCTGATGACCTTTTCGTCAGCGGATTTTTTGGAGAAAAACTGCTGTATTGTCGAATCTCTGATTAAGAGGTTTTCTCTAGGGATTTTCCTTAATCCGGGAAAGCGAAGATATCATCTTCAATGGCGAAGAGTGACATTTGTCGAGGGTTCTCTGGTTTTTCAGAGGTTCAAGTTATCAAAGTGGTCAAGGGCCAATTCTAATCCAAAAATAAACTGGAGGAGAGAGATAGTTTAGACGCAACATTTTCTGACGAGGAAAGAACTGACAACTCGATTGAGAGGACTGTTATCACTAGGGGATAAGACCGAGTAGAGTGATGGTGATGCAATATGAATATGAATGTAAATCAACAATGCATGATATATGTATGTTTATGCTGACAAAACTGACGCGACATATAGACAAGTAGATGAACATGACTGGATACTCGGCCACAGTGGGAGATGAAAAGTATCATTGGTTCACGATAGCAATTCTGCTTTGCTTAGGAGAGATAGTCCCTGCGGGGAAAAACCGTTGGTCGGGCTTAGGAGGTAAGAACTCTGTCGGGGGGTGTCAGATGAAACACGGTCTCTAACACAGTTGATCCTTCATTTAGACGTACTGGTTTAGAAGGAGTACTTTGATTCTTCACTTTGAGGTTCGAGTACTTCTGGAGAAGCGATCGATGTTCTTTCGATGTTCGACAGTCAAAAGAAATTGCCATCTTTATTTTAAAATCAAAAAAGTTTGACAAGTAAAATTCATTTTTGTTTCGTTTCATGAATCATTGATCATATTAAAACGCTGTTCTGTAAAGCTAAAACATATAAGAATTGAAAACAAAAGCACAAGGGCTCAAATTTTATTGATAGGATGGAAATCAGCCAAACGCGCGATTCCATAGAGTATTTACAAAGTTAGAAAATGGTAATTTACGGGAAGAGGGATATATTGAAACATAACGACCACTATCCTTCTATCAACTTTGAATTCTGGGCATCCTGAGCTTCCGTCGAAGATGACCTTGACTGGAGTTTTTCTGATGGATGACATGACTGCTACTTGGGGATTTGCTCCTGTTGGACGTTGTTACTTGCCATTAATCCCTAACTTTTGCCTGGATTGTACTTTGAGATTTCCAATCCACCGGGATGATTTTTGATCATGTCTCTAACTTTTTCCTGGACCGCCCTTTCGGGTTTTCAATCCACCGAGACGTTTTTCCTTTTTTTTAGTTTAGGAGAAGTATTTCTTGACTACGTCAACATTCGTGGGGTAGGCAAATTCTTCTCCATCCATGGTTGCAAGTCTCAAGGCGCCGCCTGAGAAAGCTTTCTTGACCACATAGGGGCCGTCATAAGTCGGAGTCCACTTGCCCCGAGAATCAGTGAGAAATGATTGTATCTTCTTGAGCACAAGGTCTCCTTTCCTGAAGATGCGAGGTCGGACCTTTTTGTCGAATGATTTCTTCATTCTTTGCTGATACAACTGACCGTGGCATAGTGTTGTTATTGTCTTTTCTTCGATCAGATTTAGTTCTTCGTGTCTGCTTTGACACCATCCAGCTTCCATTAACTTGGCTTCCATCAATACCCGGATAGATAGGATCTCTACTTCTATGGGGAGCACTGCTTCCATGCCATATACTAGAGAGAAAGGGGTTGCCCCTGTTGAATTGCGGACAGATGTGCGATAACCGTGAAGAGAAAAGGGTAGCATCTCGTGCCAGTCTTTGTAGGTTATAACCATCTTTTGAACGATTTTCTTGATGTTCTTGTTAGCCGCTTCTACCGCTCCGTTCATTTTAGTTCGGTAGGGAGATGAGTTATGATGTTTGATTTTGAACTCTGCGCACAACTCTTTCATCATCTTATTGTTCAAGTTAGTTCCATTATTAGTAATGATCTGGCTTGGAACACCATAACGACATATGATATTATTTTTGATAAATCGGACCACCACTTGTCGGGTTACATTAGCGTACGACGCTGCTTCAACCCACCTTGTGAAGTAATCAATGGCTGCCAGAATGAACCGATGTCCGTTTGAAGCCTTGGGATCAATCATGTCGATCATGTCGATTCCCCATATGGAAAAAGGCCACGGGGAAGAAAGAAATTTGAGATGCGTTGGCAGTACATGGATTTTGTCTGAGTATATCTGACACTTATGACACTTCCTCATGTACTTGTAACAGTCGGATTCCATGGTCAACCAGTAGTACCCTACTCTCAGAATTTTCCTCGCCATTGTGTGTCCGTTGGCATGAGTGCCAAAGGATCCTTCGTGAATTTCTTTTATCAGCATGTTTGCTTCTGGTCTGTCTACGCATCGAAGCAAGACCATGACAAAATTTCTCTTATAGAGAGTATCACCCCTTAGGAAGAAGCTGCCAGCCAGTCTTCTGAGGGTTTTTCTGTCTTTTTGGATGCCCCAGGTGGGTACTCTCATCTTTGAAGGAAGCTTTTGATATCGTGATACCAAGGTTTGTCGTCTATGACTGCTTTAATCGTGAAGATATAAGCAGGCCTTTCAAGGCGCATTATGTCGATCTTAGGTAGGTCATTCCATTGACCTACACTAATCATGGAAGAGAGACTGGCTAATGCATCAGCCATGTGATTCTCTCCACGAGGGATATGATGAGACTTGATTCTATTAAAGAAGGGTAACAACCTTCTCGCGTAATCTTTGTAAGGAATCAATCCTGATTGGTATGTGTTCCAATCTCCTTTGATCTGATTGATAACCAGGGCTGAGTCGCCATATACATCCAAGTTCTTGATCCTTAAGTCGATCGCTTCTTCGAGACCCATGATACAAGCTTTGTATTCGACCTCGTTGTTTGTGCATTTGAACGTAAGTCTGGCGGTGAAAGGAATGTGGGTACCCTGAGGTGTTACGATGATTTCCCCAATTCCGTTTCCATAATGATTGACAGCTCCGTTAAAGATTAGTCCCCATTGGAAACCTGGTTCTGGCCCTTCACTAGGTAGCGGTTCATCGCAATCTTTCATTTTCAAGTACATGACATCTTCGTCTGGGAAGTCAAATCTGATTGATTCCTAATCGTCAATCGGTTGATGAGCCAAATGATCAGCTAAAATACTTCCTTTAACGACTTTTTGAACGTGGTACTCTATGTCATATTCTGATAACAACATCTGCCAACGGGCAATCCTTCCCTTAAGAGCAGGCTTTTCGAAAACATACTTGATTGGATTAATTTAGGAGATTAACCAAGTAGTGTGACAAATCATGTACTGGCGAAGACGTTTGGCTGCCCAAGCCAGAGCACAACAAGTTTTCTCAAGCATAGTGTACCGAGTCTCGCAGTCAGTGAATTTCTTCCTCAAATAGTAGATGGCAGACTATTTCCTTTTCGTTTCATCTTGTTGGCCAAGTACGCAACCCATCAAGTCCTCTAGGACTGTTAAGTAGATAAACAGTGGTCTTCCTTCCACTGGATGTTATAGAATTGGTGGATTCAACAGGTATTCCTTAATATTGTCGAAGGCGATTTGGCAGTCCTCTTTCCAAACGCAGTCCTGGTTCTTTTTGAGTAATTTGAAAATCGGCGTGCATGTCACGGTCATAAGGAATATAAGTCTGGAGATGTAATTCAGACGTCCCAGGAATCCCCTGACTTGTTTTTCAGTTCGCGGAGAAGGCATTTCTTGAATGGCCTTGACCTTGTTAGGATCAACCTCAATTCCTTTCTGGCCGACGATGAACCCTAAGAGTTTCCCTGAATGAACACCAAATGTGCACTCGTTGGGATTCAAGCGAAGTTTGTACTTTCTCAACCGCTCGAATAGTTTTGACAGGTGGGTCACATGCTCCTCTTCTGTCTTAGATTTTGCAATCACATCATCGACATATGCATCAATTTCCTTGTGTATCATGTCATGAAACAGAGTAGTCATGGCCCTTTGATAGGTTGCCCCGGCGTTCTTCAAACCGAACGACATTACCTTGTAACAAAAGGTACCCCATGGGGTAATGAACAAAGTTTTCTCCATGTCTTTCGGCGCCATTTTAATCTGATTATTGCTTGAGAATCCATCCATGAAGGAAAAAACTTTGAATTTCGTTGTACTGTCTACCAGCATGTCAATGTGTGGCAAAGGAAAGTCGTCCTTTGGACTGGCCTTATTTAGATCTCTGTAATCGACACACATTCTGACCTTTCCGTCCTTTTTTGGAACGGGTACGATGTTGGCTAACCATTGAGGATATTCTGATGTGGCGAGGAAACCCGCGTCAATCTGTTTATATACTTCCTCCTTGATTTTGATAGCCATATACGGGTGAGTCCTTCTCAACCTTTGTTTTACTGGCGGACATTCCGATCTCAACGATAAATGATGTTCCACGATGTTGGTATCCAACCCTGGCATATCCTGATAGGACCAAGCAAATACATCGGGAAACTCTTTGAGAAGCTTTATCAAACTTTCTTTGGCAGTTGGACTGAGCAGTGCCCCAATCTTGACTTCTTTTCTTTCCTCTTTTGAACCCAAGTTAACCGTTTCCAGCAGCTCCTTGTGAGGTTCAATGGACCTTTTCTCTTGTCTGAGTAGTCGGGAGATCTCTTCTGGAATTTCTTCTTCATCTTCTTCTTCAGCCCCAAATACCGGGAATTCAAAGTTGGGAGAAGGCATTGGATCGTATGTTTCAACGGGGTATAAAATAAGCAATCTGCATGACGTGATGATTTGTGTTTAGAAGAGATGGAGAGAAATGCAAGAGTGTGTGCAGTGTATTTTTTTTTTTGGAAAACTGCTTGTTTTTATTATTGAGTTGTTTTTTAGGATTACCATTTTCTGAAAAATCAAAAAGAGAAAATAGCAATTAATGCGGAAATTACAAAACGACATTATTTTATTGATGAACAAATCGATTCTTTGAACTACAACCCTATAAAAAAAACTCTGTCGCTTTGGGCAAAGCGAAGAGGGATATTTACAGAAAGTGAGCCCTATCAAAACATCCGTTTCACCTGGGCAGGGTGAAAGGTTAAAGACAACAATTGCTTTGACTTATGAACAATCTTCGGAACATCGACAGCAACCCATTGGCGGCGAACTCCTCGGTGAATCACAAAGTATGGTACCTTCCTTGATTTGTCTTCAGAAATAACGCTGATTTCTGGTGGAACAGGATCGTTGGAATCTGTCTCCCAGGCAGAGTTGTCGTAGGAGGATTCCTCAGTTGTATTTTGCATAATATTTGTGCTCTCAGGTGGATCTCCCCATCTAGTAGGCTGGATGTCTTCAAGCCTGATACGAGAGCTCTCAGGAGCGGTGTACTTGACCAAGAAGTCGAACTTGCTACTCGGTTGTCCTAAGGTGTCCCACACTTCTGTGGAACTGGAGGAGTCATTCCTTTCGATGACGTTGACCTCAGGAAAAGCATAGTTGATGAATTCTAGTTTGGCAAGTTTTGCCAATTCATTGTCGTACTGGATATTTTCTGAATGACCTGAGTAATGATCCCATGACATGGTGGGGACACAGGTAGTCTGTTCAATAATGCTCAGCTGATTTTCATTGTTCGGTTGATTTTCTTACCCCATGTTTCCTGGGTACAGCTGCCAGATAGGCAGGCCATCCATTGGGCCATAATAGTCGTGGTCAAAGTTGTCCTTCATTAGAGTGTCCTCCTCTAATGAGTTTGGTGGAGCACGGCATCCTTCCGGATCACAATCTCCGTAAATCATTTTAACATCTGACCTGGGTATAAATCTCGGACTCTGTACGGGATAGTAAAATGGTGTAGGCACCTCTTCTTGGGACATATAATTGTCCTCGTTAAGATAGGACTTCCACTCTTCATTTGCATCAAAGAGATCTCCCTCGTTGATGGTATGGACTGCTTGAGGCATTGGGTGAAGGAAACCTCCACTGTAGAAGAAGTCCTGAATGGGATGAATACTTTCATCGTTAGCAGCTGTTTGGGTGCAGGTCGCAGAAAAACCAAGACCCTTATTTGTTTTATTATCAGTAGGAATGACAAGATGTCCCCATCCTTTCATATTGTTACTTTCAATTTCCTCGAGAGCATCTTTGTATGAGGAAATAGAGGTTCCTTTCTCTGATTGATTCTCATTGCTCACCGAAAGTGCTTGGAACTGAGTCCCAACAACCTCCTCTGGTTCTATACAAGTAGATAATGACAGGTTACTCACGATTAAGGCTTGTTCTCCACAGACCGTGCTGAGTTGATCGTTCTTGACGAACTTCAGTTTCTGGTGCAGTGTCGAAGTGACTGCCCCAGCATGGTGTATCCAAGGTCTTCCTAATAAACAGCTAAACAGCTGTTCGCCGATAACTGCTTTCCGAGATCCGTCAAAGGCTTTAACGATAACCTCACTGCCTCTCATCGGGATCCTTTAAATGATAGTCACACTAAAGTGGACTTCGACATAACGTTGATGGTCGATCCTATGTCTACCAGTACGCTGGCTAAAGCATCGTCCTGGCAGTTGACTTTGATATTGATTGCCATGTTGTGACTTTTGCCCTCCTCTGGCAAATCCTCATCACTGAACCCTAAGTTATTGCAGAAAGTGATGTTAAAGATGATGCTATCGAACTATCATATTGACACATCCTGTTCCATAAAGGCCTGCTCTAAGACTTTCTGTAGAGCCTCTCTGTGGGCTTCAAAACTGAGTAAAAGTGATACCACAGAGATCTTTGAAGGAGTTTGTAACAGCTGATCAAGAATGTTGTATTCACTCCTTTGGATGAGCTTCAGCATCTCATCATCATTTTTTGAAAGGTCGAGATCACTAGACTGACTGACTGGTGGATTGGGAGCTTTTGTCTGAAGTTCCTTTTCTTTGTTAGGTTCTCCAACTCCTCGGTTGAAGATTTGACTGCTCCATGTTACTCGACTGATGTCTGCAATATTCACGACGGATGGTAATGGAATTTCCTTTCAATTCTCAATTATTGTTGCACCGTATTTGTAAGGGATTGCCTTAGCTGATTCATACGGTAATGGTCCTGGCAGATAGATAACTACAGGAGCCTTCTGATTTTTCTGACTGTCGTAGGTAACTTCAATCAGTTCCTGGCTAGGAACCTTTGATTTGTCCAGTAGAGGGATGATGGTACAAACATCCTTGTTCTGTTGATGGTCAGAGATTATGACAACGTCTTTGATTTGATCAGCAAAGTAGTCCGGTATCCAGTTGATTGGATCGGAACTCGGACATGGGTGAATCTTTTTATGATCCAACTGACCTTGAAGGGCTGCTCGCACGAGGTAACATCCTTGGTTATTTTCCGAGCAGACTCTACAACATTCATAGTTATGTGGTGGCACTTGGCCACGTCCGATTTGAATACAGTGTAACCTTACCAGGTCAGTTTCCATAGATCGGACATCCTGACTTTGACGCCTAGTAGGGTTCTCGTTAGTCACACTAATTTGTTGCGTGTCTTCGTCTAGATAGATCAGAAGCCACCAATGGTTTAACAAGTGTTGTAAAGTTCTTTGAACGAGATCGCACCCTTGGTTACTCTCACAACATACTTTACAGTTCTGATAATTATGCGGAGTGAGAAACCCGTGTTGGACTTGCTTAGCGTGTAATTCCACCAAGCTGGTATTCATCAAACGAATATCAAAGATTTGAATCATGTTGATCTGATAAGGATTTCTATCATGGTAGTCCTGGATCCACCCAAGATCCATCTGACGCTGGAGGGCCTCTTGTATGAAAGAGCATCCCTGTTTGTTTACCGAGCAAGTCAGACAGGAATTGTAATCATGCCGCAGTAGATTATGATACTGGCTTTGCCTTGAGTGCATCGCCACCAAGTTGATATTCATTGCACGGATGTCGTGGTTCTGAATGATGTTGGAATTTGTGTAGGTCATGTTGACTCCACGAACTTGATGCTCTTGGATCCATCCGAGATCCAATTGTTCCTGTAGAGCTTATTGCACCACAGAACATCCTTGATTGTTTTTAGAGCAGATATCACACTGGTGATAATTATGAGGTGGCACATGGCCGTATCCGCTCTGTCTATAATGCATATTGACCATATTGGTCCTCAATAAGAGTACATCATGAATTTGATAGATGTTGTTAGACTCTCCCTCTATCAAATTTACCGCAGCTTTCTCGTGTTGAGGCAACGGGTTTGTGAGAACATTTGGATTCATATCTTTGAAAGATAAGACCCCGCTCCTAACAAGTTTTTGTACGTCGGATTTGAAACTGAGACAGTTTTCTTTGTTATGCCCCGGTCCTCCTTGATGGTAAGGACAAGTCTGATCCGTTTTGAACCAAAAAGGAAAATTTTCTGGTACTGTAAGAGGAGACTTGGTTTGGACGTGTCCCTTGACCAGTAAAAGTGGAAATATTTATGCGTACAACATGGGTATAGGATCAAACCCTGGTGCCCGCATTGTACGGTTGTTGTTGTACGGGGGACGAGCCTGCTGAAGAGGCTGTTGTGTCCTTTGCTGGAATTGCGGTTGATTCGGCTGGCTCTGAGCAACCTGAGGTTGGTACTTAGGAACAGGCGCAGGGTTGATAGCAGGAGTTACAGCTGCTACTGGTTGGTATCGCCGCCTTTGCTTTCTGAGAGAGATATTCCTAATATCCTGCTCTTTTTTCTTAGGGAGAGCACTACCGTACCGTTTTGTACTACTTGATGGTCCAGCGTCTTTAACTAAATAACCTTCTCAGACAGCTTCCTCAAGACAAACTCCCATGCCCACCATCTCGGTGAAGTCGATGGGCGCACTGGCAACCATTCTATCGTAGTAAAATGAGCTCAAGGTTTCAAGAAGATCTTTGTCATCTCTTTTTCTTCAAGAGGGGGAGAAATCTGAGCGGCAATTACACGCCATCTCTGAGCATACTCTTTAAAGGTTTCCTTGTCCTTTTTTGCCATCGATCTGAGTTGATCTCTGTCCGGGGCCATGTCCAAATTGTATTTATATTGTTGAATGAAAGCAGCGCCAAGATCTCTGAACGTGCCGATCGTAGCGCGGTTTAAACCCATGTACCATTTTAATACGGCACCGGTTAAACTATCCTGAAAGTAGTGAATTAGTAGCTCCTAGTTCTTTGTCTGAGCTGACATTCGCCGAGCGTACATCACTAGGTGGCTTTGAGGGCAAGAGTTACCCTTGTACTTTTCAAAGTCGGGTACTTGGAACTTGTGTGGAACTTTCACATTATGAACCAAACAAATGTCTGCGGCGTCCTTTCCAAGTAAATCCTAACCGCGAAGGGCTTGTAGTTCTTTCTGCATCTCCAGGAACTGTTCTTGGAACTCGTTCATTCTGTTGTACATACTTTCATTTCCACCAGAAGGTATCTGTGGAATCTGTCCTTCCGGGACAGTGTGTACCACGGGTGGTGGTATAGTCATCATGGCCATGATTCTAGGTGTCTCCCGAAGTTTTTAACCTTTAGGAGTTGCTATCATGCCCCTGGCATCTTCGCTTTCCCGAAGTTTGTAACCTTCAGGCCCAACGGTTCCTGCTGCGGTTTCCTGATCCTCAGTAATCGGTGGAACATATCCTTCGGGATATAGTTAATAGGCATGCCCCAGGGACGATCTTTCGGCATTTTGTATCTAGGATCATACTTCTCCACTATGGGCGTCGACGTGATCTCTGAGATCACAGTCCTTTGTTGCTGCATCTGAGCTTCTGCTAGAGCTTGCATGTCGTTATGAAGCTTTCTCAGATCCTCTTTCAGAGTGTCGATCTCTCCTCTCAACTCTCTGTTCTCTTCCTCAAGATCATCCATCTTTTTCTGGTGATTGGCCCGAGTATTGTACGAATGAGACAGTTTGACTCTAGAATTGAGATGCAAACGTGAGATTCGTAGGTAAGAAGAATGAGTTACATGAGAATGATGAATGATATACAATGATTATATTAATTATATGTTTTTGTTTATTCAAAGTAAACTTCGACAATTGGATTGCAAATATCACATAGTGGGGGAACCCCCTTTTATTGAATTCAAAGATTGCGGAAACGGAAATACAGTAAATTACAAAGTACTGTAAAAGGAAATCTAAACTAATGGATCCTGAGTCCTCTCTGAGGAGAGCTCAAGTGTTGGTTCTGGTACTTTCCTTTTCTTTGACTGGGGCTCTTGGGCCGTTGTCGGGTGGTCATTCCTTTGCCACGTGAAAGGAGCGAGCAAATTCCTTTGGTCATCCTGATTTTCTACAGCATGTTGCTCTAAAATTTCGATCAGAGCATCTTTTTCTTTCAATAACTATTGTAGTTTCTTGCACTCTACATTGAGGATACGGTACTTGTTCCTCCAAGACATCCTCTCATGCTGAACTTTGTTGAGAGTAACCTAAAGTTTTTCCGTGTTCGACATGAAATAAAGGACAGAGTCCTTTAACGGAAGAACTTCCTGACGAGGGTAAGGCATCCTCAGCTTGAGAGCTCTAGTTTGTACCCAGAGGAGATAAGGTTCCACCAAGACACAGTCTGGTTTTCCTAGAGAATCTCATCCTTTCCTGTGAACGTGTTTCCAGGCATGTACTATTTCTGTCTTTAGTGCCCTGTCATTTTCTCCTTCCTTGAAGAAAAGACCTTCCAGATGAGCATTACGCGGGACATGCCTCATTGGGTATCCAAATTGACGACGAACTAACACCAGATGATAGTTGATTCCCCCCTTAGTTCCTATAAGGGGTACATTTGGGAAACTTCCACAACGGTCAATGATTCTGATCCCGTCGTAGATTCGATTGTACCAATCGATGTCAGAGTTGGTAAGAGATGTGATTCTCTGCGACCAATGTAAAGTATTCTTTTGATCCCAAAATGCAGCAGACTTGGGCAAATGGGAAGTGAACCACTTGTAAAGCAAGGGTACACAGCACATGATCATTCCTCTCCTGTATAAATTCCTTAAGTGTACCGAATGATACGCATCTACGAGTAAGGTTGTACTGGATTTCCAATCAGGCATATCTTAATGGCATTGATATCTACAAAGTTATAGATGTTGGGAAACAAAAATAACCCGTGGGTGAGCAAAACAAAGATGCTCTCAAAAGCGGTCACGTTCCCTATACTAGCAAAGTACAGGGCTTTCTTTATCATGAATTGGGCTGGCAAACCTTGGATGCCACCCTTAGTGGTCATGTGAGTCCTGACTTCTGACTCGTCCAAATAAATTGCTCTTGCAATGGTTTGATCCTTTGGAATTTCTTCCAGTCCAGAAAAGGGAGCTTGATCAGTGATATGCAGATCAGTCAGGTGAGAATACTCCTCCAGCGTTGGTACTAACTGATAATCCGAGAATGTGAAACAGTGATAAACCGGATCGTAGAACTGGATTAGTGTGAACAGGATTCCTTCAATTACATGGACCCTTAACAGAGATACCAGTCCTCCATACTTGGCTCTGAAAGCCTCGGGGTTGGTGATCATCCTCGCCAAACCTCTCAAATCCTCTAACTTTGGAACTTTGAAGGTGTACTTATGAGTTTTCCTTCTACCGAAATCCATTAGCGCAATCTTTTTATCTGACATTTACAATCATTGTCTTAGTTTAATTTGAAAAAGAGAGACTAAAAGAGAAGATTTTCTTTTTTGAATGTTTTTTAAATGAATTTATGAATGCAGCACACAAAAACATAGAAAAAACACGGGGTCAAAGGGTCGGTGTCATGAAGTCAAGGCTCTACCTCCCCCCCCCCCAAAGGTTTATACTGGTGATTTTTTGTACCTGTCCGCAAAATCATTGACCCCTCTTGGGATAACAACAGCAAGCGGATCGCCAGCGAGCTGATGTATCCTAGAGTGATCTCAGATGAGGGTAGTATTGCGTGACAACTATTTCTGATAGCTTCCTCAATACAAAATGGTTTATGTCTACTAAAAACCTCAGCTTCTCAGATAACCCATTCAACCACACTACTTTCAACAACCGAAGTCGTATAGGCAATGTATCTGCAAAGGGAGTCTCCACTGAGTTTGATGGTCGACCGGGGACTCTTAGCTGGAATTCACTCCCAGTAAGATTACCTGTATTGCCATCATCTATCTTAGGTGTATACTCAATTTTTCCACATGCGGCATCACACGCATTCCCATTAGCAGAAAAATAAACACAGATATCAATTAGGAAAAGCAGTATATATATTTGTCTTAATCATCCTAGACCTCTAGTCTTATGATCCTATACAGACAATGACTCCCCAGCAGAGTCGCCATTTCTGTGACATCTCGAGAACTTAAAGTTTCTATCGAAGATTGTAAGAAAGAGTAAAATGCCCCACGGTGGGCACCATTTTCTCTGTAGCGCGATTTTTGTGGTCCTGAGTCACGATCGCTTGGGTACTACAGTTCGATTCATTTTTTATCCTATTAAGCTGATTAAGGAAGGGAAATAGATGTCTCCAATTAACCCTGCTTGCATACTGAGTTTGAACAGCAGTCTGATGGGTTACAGATGCTATGTGGATGTGGGGCCCAATCTTCGATTATTTTGTTAAGAACACAGTGTCTGTACTATTTGTGAGGTTTTTGGTAATGTGTTTAAATGTGATGCTTTTGGGTTGATTTGGTGGAGATACTGGATTTTGGGTTTTTTTATTAGTATGCTCGCTAAGATTTTTTCAATCTTATGTCTACGTATTCCCGTTTAATGAAATAGGGAAATCAGAGCGATCGTAGTTCCTCCTATTCTATGGGAGGAAAGAGGTTGTTTTGGTGTCTTGTTCAAAGCCCAATACATGAAACTAAAGGTGGTTTGTATCTTGTTCAAAGCCCAAGATGTGAAGCTAAAGGGTTTAGATGAGAGAGAATTTGTCATCTCTAAAGAGAATTTGAATTTTAGTTATTTTTGTTAATTGATTCAAAAATGAATTTCTCTCTAAATATTTGTGTTTTTGAATTGATTCTTTTTCTCAAAATTCACAACAATGTTTAAATATTTTATTTTACAAAAAAAAATCCAGTTTATATTATTTTTCAATATAGTTAGAATTTTTGTAATTAATTTCATTTTATTTGTTTTTAAACATTTTTTAATGAAATTCCCAGTTTGATCTTTCAAAACCAATTGAATTTCAAACTTTCATGTGAATAAACATGATTTTTCAAAATATTTTTCAAAGTGTACAACTTGTTTTTGAATATATTTGGTATTTTATATCATTTTTTTCATTTAATTTCCTTTGAAAAGTGACATTTTAATTTAAAATTAGGGTTTCTTCTCAATTTTAAATTTTTAAAACACTTTTGGGCCTCTAATAGAGTGTAAGACCCATCCTTTGTAAGTAAAAAACCTTTTTAGGCCTCAGCCGTTGTATAAGTCTCACTGTGTTTCCAAAACCTCTCCGCGATCGCCATTTCAAAACAAAATCATCTGGGCCTACCCTTGTGTTGTAAGTTTCATTTCTTTTATTTTTTCAAACATTTTGTACCTCTAATAGTGTGTAAGACCCACCTCTCTTTGTATAGAAAACCTTTTTTTGGGCCTCAGTCATTGTATAAGTCCCAGTACAATTTTCAAAACAACGGTGCGATCACTGTTATTTCTGGGCCTCTCCTTGAGTTGTAAGCCCCATCTCTTTTACAAAAATAAACTTTTGGGCCTCTAATAGAGTGTAAGACCCAAACCTCTTTGTAAATACAATAATTTGGGCCTCAGTCATTGTATAAGTCCTGATACAATTTTCAGATCAACGGTACGATTACTGTTTTTCATCTGGGCCTCTCCTTAAGTATAAGCCCCAATCTTTTCAAAAATAACTTTACCTTTTGATTTAGGTTCAAACTCATACTTGTTATCAAAACTTTCTTTAATTTCTTGAACAACTAACCATACAGCTGTTATAATAGAAGCTTGCTCGCCTGTAAGTTTTATCAGCTTTCTTTTACATACTTGCACACACACACACACACACACACACATATATATATATATATATATATATATAGATATATATATATATATATATATATATATATATTTGCCTCCTCTTAGGCTTTGTATAATGATATCCCCCAAAGTGTCAGTCTCTTTTTAGCCTCAATCTTGAGCTTTGTACAAGACAGATAAACACTCTCTTATTGAGTCAGTCTTTTCCAGCCTCCGCTTAAGCTTTTTATAAGGACTTCCCCAGTGGAGTCAATCAATCTTTTAGCTTCAACCTTGGGCTTTGATCAAGGCACACAAAATTCAAAATTCCCTTCAGAGGAAACCAAAATCTCTCTGTAGGAAGATACTTCCCTGTATATCACACATCAAAATAGAAAATCAAACAAACCTTAATCCCAGATAACTGTTGTAAGTGGTACACTTGTTGATTCAAATATCCAAGCTGTAGTCCATCTCTTATCCTGGTAAATCCTCTCTTTCATCTAATTCTTGTAAGCGCCAAGCCTATGGATTATTTACATCCACGCCATTATCCATCTCTTAGCATGAAAGACTCCTGAGGAAAAATGGCATTGCTCAACACTGAGTTAAAGTTTTCTCCTTTAGGACAAATCTCCTATAAAGGAAATTATGGCATTGTTGGATTCACATATCCCAGTTAAAGTACTTCTCCTTTATAAACAGTCACCCAACAGTTACGATAAACAGATGAGATATCTCCCTTTAGAGATGTCAAATTCTCTCTTAGTCAAACCTTTTAGCTTCAATCTTGGGTTTTGAACAAGACACAAATACTCATTTAGCTTCAATCTTGGGCTTTGAACAAGACACCAAAAAATCTTTTTCCTCTCATAGAATAGGAGGAACTACGATTGCTCTGATTCCCTGTTTTTCTTTAACGGGAATACGTAGGCATAAGATTGCGAAATCTTAGCGAGCATACCAATAAAAAACATTAGGTCCAATACCTTCACATATCAATCAAAAACATTAGGGCCAGTACCTTCACATACCAATAAAAAAACTCTAGGTCCAATACCTTCACACATTCATAAAAAAACATCGGCAAGCCCGACATCAACAAAAACTCTCTCTCTCTCAAACACTCCTAAAGGGGAAACTTTCCCAAACCCATAACAGACAAACACCAGTAAGTAGAAAGCAGTAAGTAAAATTGCTAACAACTTGTGGATAACCACATATAGGATAGGCAACTGACAACTCCCCATTGTATAACCTGACACCAAACTCCCCGAATCTCTTTAAGCATTTGTTCAGTTAAACATTTGCGTGCAAGGTTAATTTTAGGTAGCTTCCATTTCCTTTCTAGCTTCATAGGATAAATAAGAAATTAGAAAGTGCATCCCACTCCTACCATTGCGGTGAGGAGAAACCCATGGTGATAAGGTGGTCGCGTCACCGAAAAAATCGCACGCTACAGTAAAATGGCGACTCTGATGGGGAACTAAACTAGGATTAGAATTCCTAAGAGGTCTAGGTTGTTTAGCATTTTCTATACTATATATATATATATATATATACTTTTCCTACTTGATATCCGTGTTTATTTTTTTGTCAATGGGAATACGAGTGATGTCGCATCTGGAATGTTTGAGAGAAACCTAAGATAATGGGTGGCATAGACGAGGGGTCTTATAGGGAGTGAATCCCGAATAAGCGAACCTGGTAGACCACCAAATTAGGCGAGGGCCCGTAGGATTCAGCCTGTTGATTATGATCATTGGTGAAAGCAGAGTTTTCCTAATGCGGCACCTGTAAACCTGAGGATTTACCCTAGGATGCTACAGCTTGTTCGGGTGAACCAGCTCGTTGTTGTTATCTCTAGGGGGTCAATGATTTTGGGAACCTTAGGATCCGTTCTACAGGTACAAAAATTGCCAGAATACAACCTTTGGGGATAGGTAGAGCCATGACTCCATGCTCGTGACATTGAATCCTTGAACCCATTTTTTTCAATGTTTTTGTGTGCTGCATTCATGCATTCATTTAAAAAACTCTTAAACAAAGAAAAAAAAAATATTTTCTCCTCTCTCTTTTTTTTCAAAATTAAACTGAAACAATGATTACAAATATCAGAGAGAAACATTTCGTTATGGATTTCGGTAGAAAAAATACGCACAAGTACACCTTCAAAGCTCCAAAACTAGAGGATTTAAGGGGGTTGGCAAGGATGATTACCAACCGTGATGTTTTCAGAGCTAAGTACGGAGGGTTGTTATCTCTGTTAAGGGTCCATGTAATTGAAGGAATCCTGTCTACACTGATCCATTTCTACGATCTGGTTTATCACTGCTTCACATTCCTGGATTACCAACTGGCACCAACATTAGAATAATACTCTAATCTGAATGATTTACCTATCACTGATCAAGCTCCTTTTTCTAGAATGGAAAAAATTCCAAAGGATCGGTCATTGCAAGAGCCATTTGTTTGGACGAGTCAGAAGTTAGGACTCATATGACCACCGATCGATCACCATTTTCACTTGTTTTCCGTCTATAATTCGGCACAAAACCGCACAATTGGTAACACATTGTTGGTTATTATTATTGTTTTTCAGTTTATTTTTACTTTTCGCATTGTCTTTCCGTTATTGTTTCTTTTGTGAGTTTTTTCTATTTTGTGCACTTTATGCGTGTTTTGGTAGTTTGTGTTGGTTTCAGATCATAGGTGGAAGCCCCGGAGGACTTACGCGAAGAATGGAAAAGTTCGAAGTGTTTCGAAAGTTTTTTTGGAAAAAGTCAGAAACCTAACACGGGCCCCAGTGTTGCTTGACACGGGTCGTGTCAGGAGAAGAGATGAAATTGAAGATTTGGGCTGAAGTCAAAGAGCTGACACGGGTGCCCGTGTCAGCTGACACGGCCCGTGTCAGCACACCTGGAGTGGAAGAATATTTGCGCAGAGAGTCAGAGGGCTGACACGGGTGCCCGTGTCAGCTGACACGGCTCGTGTCAGCAGGCCTAGGAGAGACAATTTTGTGATTTTTCTTATTTTCTGAGTTAAGTGTCCTAAGGGGTATTCTGGGTATTGCACATTATTATGTTTGATCTGGAACTACTTAAGCTAGGTTTTGAGGAAAAAGAAGACACTTTTGACTTTTACGAACAATTGACTTTAGAGTTTATGCGATCAAGGAGATTTGGAGAAGACGATCGTTTATGAGCGGAAGCGATTGAAGAATCAGTTTTCCTCCTATCAAATTGTAATGTCTATCTTTAATTTTCTTTTTGTTTTTGTTCTTAATACTATGAGAGGCTAAACCCCCCAATGCCAGGGGGGTGTCCCTGATTTTCCTTGTAATGACAATTTTCCCTTTGCAATAGAAATTTCACTGCTTTCTCATAATCATGTTTATCGTATAATGTTCTTAATGCTTGTCCATATTGGAAAATAGGATTTGATTTACGGTTAACCTTAGGTCGGACAAACCTCTGTTAACGCTTTTTATACGATAATACTATAGTAGATATCGCATAGGAATAGGGATACCCTATATTAATCGTAAAGCTTTTGATAAAAATAAGTGCTTGGTATTCTTTCTATACCGCTAAGGAATTAGGGTATAGGGAGAATACCAAAGGTTTTTCTACTAAGGAATTAGAGAAAAATATTCTTAAGAGCCGGTAATGATTGGTTCAAGCGATGATTTTGAAAAATGAGGATTATTATTATTATAAGGAATTTCGTACACCTTGCCCTGACATGTTTCTCATATTTGTTTAAGCCATTTTTACTTGTTCTGCTTATTTGCTCAATAGTTATTATAATTTTTATAACAAACAAACCCCCAAAGGCATTTTTGATTAATTGAAATAACATCTGCACTTACAATTACACGCAGTCCACGAGAGATCGATTATGGGGATAACCCCAACTATTACTACATTGGTAAAAATAATACACTTGCTATTTTTCCGATCAAGTTTTTGGCGCCGTTGCTGGGGACTGCCAAATTATAAGTTCTTGTGTTAATTCAATTGGAATTTTGTCACTCTGTGACTAAAATTTTTAATTTTATTTTTCTGCTATATTTTTTTTTATTGTTTATTATTACTATTACCTGCCTAACCTGTGTATGCGAGGTAAGGCCTCAGCTATATTTTCTTTTGACGCAGAACTAGAGATATCATTGCATGCTAGACGTCGTCAAGATAAGCTAGAAAGACTGGCAGCATCAAGTTCATAACTGATTATTTTCTGAGCAAGAAAAAGAAGAAGCAGTTTTAGTCCACTCCGAGCACACAGACTCCGGTAGAGACCTATAGCCGAAAATTGTTATTATGGCTGAAGATCCACCAGCAGAAAGACTTCTCGGTGACTATGGAAGGGCGAATGCTCCAACAGTGCGATTGACAATCGTTAATCAACCAGTTACTGTTGCACAATTCCAGCTGCACCCGTCCACTATTAGACAGCTTCAAAGTAGACCTTTTGTAGGAACGATTAATGAAGATGCAAATAAGCATCTACAAAGGTTTCTCACTATGAGCACGTCCTTAAAGATTAAGGGACATTCCGAAGAAGTAAATAAGCTGGTTATGTTTCCGTTTACATTAGCAGATGAAGCTGAAGAGTGGTTTTACTCATTACCTGCTGGGAGTATTACTACATGGCAAGAGATGGAAACGACATTTCTAAATGAATATTTCCCTGTTTCTGTGTACATCCGAAAGCGGTACAACATCGTAAACTTCAAACAGAAAGAGGGAGAGTCACTTGGAGATGGTATAAGAGGTTCAAGAGGTGCTTGATTGCGTGCCCCACTCATAACATGGACGCAACTGAACAAATGCAGAATTTTGTGAATGGTCTCAAGATGAAGACTAAGAAGCTCATCGATACAGTTGCAGGTGGCTCAACCAACTTTGCAACAGCCACTGGTATCAAAAAAATAACTGAGGCTATTGCAGCGAATGAGCACTTGGAGTTATATGATCGCAGTGTAAGCTAACCGGAAAGAATGATTGATTTGAAGCTTACTGAGCAAGTGGTAAAGATGGAGGATCAGATTGCGGCTGAGGTGGAAAGAAGACTTAAGAAGATGAATCTTGATACTCAAACTGTGGCACAGGTTCAACCGGTTCAAGCAGTAAATTATGAGATTTGTAGTGAACCTCATTATATTGCACATTGTGTTGCAACTCCGCAACAAATTGAAGAGATAAAAATCTTGGAGCAGAATAATCCCTACGCTCAAACTTATAATCCAGGGTGGAAGAATCATCCTAACTTCTCCTAGAAAGATCAGAATTAGCAACAATACCCACAGCAACAACAAGCTCCCCAAAAAATACAATGGGAGATTGCCATTGAGAAGATGGCCGCTCAAAGCTTCCAATTTCAAGAAGAGACAAGAAGTAATCTAAGGAACACAGGTGCTTCCATTAAAAATCTTGAAGTTCAGATGAGCCAGATAGCACAACAATGAGCAAGTTCTCAAACACCAGGCGCCCTCCCAAGCGCCACCATACCAAATCCGAAGAGTCATGAGAATGTCAATGTTGTTACCGCAAGAAGGCTGAAAGTTGCAGAAGAAGAAGAAGGGGCAGCCAATGAGTCACAATGTATAGAGGTGGATTTAGAAGTGAGAGAAAATCAAAGAGAGTCAGAGGAAGTCAGGCCACCAAAAAAGCCAACCGAAGAGAAAAGGAAAGAGGCGGTTAAACCAAAGATAAAGTTACCGTACCCATCAAGAGTGACAAAGAAGGAGACACAAGAAAAAGACTTTGAGAAATTCAGCTCATTATTAAAAAAATTAGAGATTAATATGTCCTTCTTTGAAGCCCTTGAACAAATGCCTCTATATAAGAAATTCATGAAGGAGGTCATTGGGAAAAAGAAACCTAGTGGAGAAGGGCTAAAGAGTGTAATTGAGGAGAGCAGTGGGGATCACAAGGTAGGAGAATTCCAATCAAACGGAAAGATCCTGGGTCTGTATCGATCCCCTGTACCATAAAGAACAGAACTTTTAAGAAAGTCTTGATTGATTCGGGTGCTAGTGTGAGTCTCGTGCTACTCTCAATTTTCAAAAAGCTGGGTATAGAAAAAATAAGTGAAACGGGGACAAATCTGAAGTTTGCCGATCTCACAACCAAGAGGTCATACGGCTTAGCAGAAAATGTGCTTGTGACCATTGATAACTTCATCTATCCAGTAAACTTTGAGATCATTGATCTACCTGAGGATAAGGAGACGACTATCATATTGGGTCAACCATTCTTGATGACTAGTAGGTGCAATGTGGATATTGAGGCTGGTACTCTAACCTTGAAATATTTTGAGGAGGAAATAACCTTAAAAGTGCTAGAGCTCAAGAAGCAAGGTCAAGAGGAAAGTAATCACCCCTCAGTTGGAATGATCCAAACATTGGGAATAAGCAAAAGCTCAAAACCACTTCAGGAAAAATTCTCTGGAATAATCCATCAGATTGCAGCATCTGAGTCATCTATTGCACCTAGCGAGACTCCAAAATCCAGTCGAGAAGTCAATAAACGGAAGAAGCATCAAAGAAAGAAGAGAAAAAAACATCAAAGGAAGAATGTGGAAGTTGGATGTGAGTTGAATCAAAATGTAGCTCTTATTTCTGAATCTTATCGGTGCTCTATTGCGGAAAGGTCAAGCAACAAAACTTGTAAGCTGAAGTATCCCCCATAGCATTGGGGAGTAACCCGTCGAGCCATGCGACGTTAAACGAAGCGCTACGTAGGAGGCAACCCACGCTTGTCTGATTAATTTCTTCCTTTTTGCTGTTGGTATTGTTTTGGTTGCAGGAAATAATCTGGATCCTACAGATGCACATGCTGATGCAGCAGTTGATGCTGTAGTTTCCTCAACCTCCTCCTCAGTGAGGCTTTGTGAGTACCCTCTCATGCTTGTTCTAAAACATTGAGGTCAATCTTTAGTTCAAGTATGGGGGGATTTTTATTTGCTTTCTGTTTGTTTTGTTTTCCGTTATTTTGCTTTGGTTTAAGTTGGTTCATGTGTGTTTTATGTTTATGTGTGTTACAGATTTAAGGTGGATGTGTCGGGTGAATGAGACGACTGGTGTTAGGTGGATGAGAAGGTGCAATCCTAACTTGCGCTCGAGGAAACCCCAGAAGTAGGTATCGTTGAAAGGACAATTGGACGTGATTTCAAACACTGGACCAAGACTAGAGTACTGTGCATCCAAGGTGAAATGACACTACATCATACCGAAGGAACCTTTGAAATGTCAGTATGCTAAACATGGTGAGGATCATAAAAAGCCATACACTATTGCATCATGAGAGTTGTCAGGTATGTACTCGTCTCTTTTAGTTTGCGCACCTGTCTGTTGAATTCCCACAATACACTTATACACACTGAGGCAATTGTTTCTATTTAGCCCTGAGCCTTTGTAGCCAACCCTTGTAATGTATCCGTTGCTAACCCCTTCGAGCCATATTCCCTTTTGTTTGTTATTAGCCACATTATGCGAACCTTTAGCCCAAAACACTTCCTCACCCTACTCGGACTAGTGTTATTGATTTCCCACTTGTGTAGAACTCTAAGTTTGGGGTTGAGACACTCAAAATAAAAGTAAGTAAGTGCATTCGAAAAAAAAAAGGAAAAAATAGAGCAAAAAAAAAAAGCTTTGAAAAAATATAATAAAGAAAAAAAAAGAGATGAAAGAATGCATTTACCTATAGGAGGATCCAGTTTGAAAAAAAATCGAAGAAGAACCTCGAAGTTACACTTGAGGAGAGAAACTGGAAAATCCTAATAAGTTGTGTCCAACGCCCTTGAGCATGAAAAGTGCAAGCTACACAGGGATGAGAGAAATGACATTGCGTATGAGCATAAAAACCCTTTGCTTTTTCCTTTTTGTTTGTTTATCCCACCGTGTCCCGAAGCCCCGTTACAACCTTTAAAGTCCTCGAATAGTGTGTAATGAACATAGATGTTGTGCAATCTTACGAGATGACAGTGCATACTTTGATTAGAGAGTATAAACACTTTAACCCGAGCGATTTGGTGACAGTGTGAAAAACTGACAAAGGAAGAGGTGCTGAATTATGGAAGTGTGGTCGATCGCCATGAGTCGGGTAAGAAGAAAAGGTTGAGAAGAAAGTGAAGGAAAATTGCGAAAAATATCAGCGGTACTGTGGTTGGTTAGAATAATTCGGGGGTGACCTAATTGCTGTCTTGAGCATTGCTTGAGGACAAACAATGAGATAAGTTTGGGGTTGTGATCGGTCACCATTTTCACTTGTTTTCCGTCCATCATTCAGCACGAAACCGCACAATTGGTAACACATTGTTTGTTATTATTATTGTTTTTCAGTTTATTTTTACTTTTCGCATTGTCTTTCCGTTATTGTTTGTTTTGTGAGTTTTTGCTATTTTGTGCACTTTATGCGTGTTTTGGTAGTTTGTGTTGGTTTCAGATCACAGGTGGAAGCCCGGGAGGACTTACGCGAAGAATGGAAAAGCTCGGAGTGTTTCGAACGTTTTTTTGGAAAAAGTCAGAAGTCTGACACGGGCCCCAGTGTTGCCTGACACGGGCCGTGTCAGGAGAAGAGATGAAATTGAAGATTTGGGCTGAAGTCCGAGAGCTGACACGGGTGCCCGTGTCAGCTAACACGACCCGTGTCAGCACACCTGGAGTGGAAGAATATTTGCGTAAAGAGTCAGAGGGCTGACACGGGTGCCCGTGTCATCTGACACGGCCCGTGTCTGCAGGCCTGGGAGAGACAATTTTGTGATTTTTCTTATTTTTCTGAGTTAAGTTTCGTGAGGGGTACTCTGGGTATTGCACACTGTTATGTTTGATCTGGAACTACTTAGGCTAGGTTTTGAGGAAAAATAAGACACTTTTGATTTTTACGAACAATTGACTTTAGAGTTTATGCGATCAAGGAGATTTGGAGAAGACGATCGTTCATGAGCGGAAGCGATTGAAGAATCAGTTTTCCTCCAATAAAATTGTAATGCCTATATTTAATTTTCTTT
The DNA here is from genome assembly GCA_022829125.1 of Lathyrus tuberosus. Classification (NCBI taxonomy): domain Eukaryota; kingdom Viridiplantae; phylum Streptophyta; class Magnoliopsida; order Fabales; family Fabaceae; genus Lathyrus; species Lathyrus tuberosus. The sequence continues at coordinate 10,466,255 of JALAZF010000103.1, forward strand.
TTGTTTTTGTTCTTTATACTATGAGAGGCTAAACCCCCCAATGCCAGGGGGGTTTCCCTGATTTTCCCTGTAATGACAATTTTCCCTTTGAAATAGAAATTTCACTGCTTTCTCATAATCATGTTTATCGTATAATGTTCTTAATGCTTGTCCATATTGGAAAATAGGATTTGATTTACGGTTAACCTTAGGTCGGACAAACCTCTGTTAATGCTTTTTATACGATAATACTATAGTAGATATCACCAAGGAATAGGGATACCCTATAGTAACCGTAAAGCTTTTGATAAAAATAAGTGCTTGGTATTCTTTCTATACCGCTAAGGAATTAGGGTATAGGGAGAATACCAAAGGTTTTTCTACTAAGGAATTAGAGAAAAATATTCTTAAGAGCCGGTAATGATTGGTTCAAGCGATGATTTTGAAAAATGATTATTATTATTATTATAAGGAATTTCGTACACCTTGCCCTGGCATGTTTCTCATATTTGTTTAAGCCATTTTTACTCGTTCTGCTTATTTGCTCAATAGTTATTATAATTTTTATAACAAACAAACCCCCAAAGGCATTTTTGTTTAATTGAAATAACATATGCACTTACAATTACACGCAGTCCTCGAGAGATCGATTCTGGGGATAACCCCAACTATTACTACATCGGTAAAAATAGTACAATTGATATTTTTCCGATCAACCACCAAATGAGGAATCCAAGGTTTACCAGCCAAGTTTTTGGTTGAGAAAGCCCTATACTTCGCCAATATAGGGAACTTTATTGCTTTCGAAGATATCTTTGTCCTACTCACATACAGGTTGTTCCTTTTTCCAAACATAGACAACTTCGTTGATACCAACGGTGTTAAGATATTTCTGATTGGAAACCCTGTACCAACTCTGTTCGCAGATGCTTATCACTCTGTACACTTAAGAAATCTATACAACAGAGGAATGATCACATGCTGTGTACCCTTGCTTTACAAATGGTTCATTTCCCATTTACCCAAGTCTGCTGCTTTTTGGGATCACAAGAGTACTCTACGGGCTAGGTTTTGTGGAAATTTCCCTAATGTACCCCTCATAGGAACTAAAAGAGGAATCAACTATCATCCAATTTTAGTTCGCCGTCAACTCGGATACCCGATGAGGAATATCCCGCATAATGCTCATTTGGAAGGTCTTTTCTTCAAGGAATGGGTAAATGACAGGGCACTAAAGAAAGAAATAGTGCATGCCTGGAAGCATGTTCACAAGAAAGGAAGAGAGTCTCTAGGAAGACCAAGTTGTACCTCCGTGGAACCTTATCTTCACTGGGTGCAAACTACAGCTCTCAAGCTGAGGATGCCTTACCCTCGTCAAGAAGTTTTTCCGTTAAAGGAATCTGTCCTTTATTTCATGTCTGACATGGAAAAACTCCAAGTAGCTCTTAACAAAGTTCAACGGGAGAAAAACTCTTGGAAAAACAAGTACCGTATCCTCAATGTAGAGTGTACCAAAATTCAGCAACTGTTAAAAGAAAAGGATGCTCTGATTAAGATATTAGAGCAACATGTTGTGGAGAATCAAGAAGACCGAAGAAATCTGCTCTCCCCTTTCACTTGGCAAAGGACTGACCACCCGACAACGGCTGAAGAGCCCCGGTCAAAGAAAAGGAAAGTACCAAAACCAGCATCTGAGATCTCCTTAGAGAGGACTCAGGATCCATAAGTTTAGACTTTTCCTTTTACAGCACTTTGTAAAATACTGTATTTTACCTTTCTGCAATCTTTCAAATTCAATAAAACAGGGTCTCTGCCCTTTACTGTATGATATTTGCAATCTGTTTGTTGAAGTTTCTTTTTTATTAAAGAAAAAAACAAAAATATATCATTGTATTCATCATTCTCATATAACGCATTCTTCTTATCTTCGAATCTCACGTATGTGTCATGATTCTAGAGTCAAACTGTCTCATTCGTACAATACTCGGGCCAATCGACAAAAGAAAATGGACGATCTCGAGGAAGAGAACAAAGAGCTAAGAGAAGAAATCGACACTCTGAAGGAAGATCTGAAAAAACTTCATAGTGACATGCAATCCCTAGCAACAGCTCAGAGGCAACAACAAAGGACTGTGATTTCAGAGATCACATCTACGCCCGTAGTGGAAATATATGATCCTTGGCACAACATGCCTAAAGATCTCCCCTAGGGAATTCCTATCAACTTTATCCATGAAGGATACATCCCGCTGGTCACTAAAGACCCAGAAACTGCAGCAGGAACCGCTGGGCCTGAAGGTTACAAACTTTGGGAAAGCGAAGACGCAAGAGTGATGACAGCAACTCCTGAAGGTTACAAACTTCGGGGCAAGGAAGCACCAAGAGGTACTGCCGTAATGCCTATACCACACCAGTGGTACACACTGTCCCTGAAGGACAGATTCCATAAATAACTTCTGGTGGAAAGGAAAACATGTACGAAACAATGAATGAGTTCCAAGAGCAATTCCTGGAAATGCAGAAGGAACTGCATGCCATTCGCGGTCAGGATTTATTCGGAAAGGACGCCGCAGACCTTTGTCTGGTCCCTAATGTGAAAATCTCGCACAAATTCAAGGTGTCTGACTTTGAAAAATATAAGGGCAACTCTTTCCCTCAAAGTCATTCGGTGATGTACGCTTGAAATATGTCAACTCAGACAGAAAATCAACAACTACTAATCCATTATTTCCAAGACAGTTTAACTGGTGCCGCACTCAAATGGTACATGGGTTTAAACCGCACCAAGATCGTTACTTTCAGAGATCTTGGGGCAGCCTTCGTTCAGCAATATAAGTATAACCTGGACATGGCACCGGACAGAGATCAACTTAGAGCAATGTCGCAGAAGGACAAGGAACCTTTCAAGGAATATGCTCAGAGCCAACCAAATCAACAATAGTATTAGCAAAGGACACAACAGCCTCTTTAGCACACTCGTCCCCAATACAACAACAACAACCGTACGACTCGACCACCATGGTTTGACCCTATACCGATGTTGTACTTAGAACTATTTCCACTTCTACTGGTCAAGGGGCACGTCCAAACCAGGTGTCCTCTTACAATACCGGAAAATCTGCCTTTTTGGTTCAAAGCGGATCAAACTTGCCCTTACCATCAAGGAGGACCGGGGCACAACATTGAAAATTGTCTTAGCTTCAAATTTGATGTGCAGAAGCTTGTCAGGAACAGGGTCCTATCCTTCAAAGATACTAATCCAAATGTTCAGACGAACTTGTTGCCTCAACATGAGAAGGCTGCCGTAAATTTAATAGAGGAGGAATTTAGCCGCAGTTATCAAATTCACGATGTACTCCTATTAGGAACCAATCTGGTCAGGATACATTGTATACAGAGCGGGTAAGGTCATGTACCACCTCACAATTATCACCAGTGTGATATCTGCTCAAACAATAATCAAGGATGTTTCGTAGTACAATCAGTTCTACAAGAACAAATGAACCTCGGATGGATTCAAGGTCATCGAATCCGTGAAGTCACTATGGCTCACACAAATCCCAACATTGTCCAGAACCACAACATTCTGACGATGAACGTCAACTTGGTGGCAATGCACTCAAGGCAGAGTCAATACCATGATTTGCCACGACACGATTACAATTCCTATCCGGCCTGCTCAATAAGCAATCAGGGATGCTCTTTTGTACAAGAGGCTCTCCAACGACAGATGGATCTCGGATGGATTCAGGATTACCATGATAGAAATAACCACCAAGTCAATATGATTCAGATCTTTGATATTCGCTTGATGAATACGAGTCTGGTAGAACTACACGCTAAGCAAGTCAGGCTCGGTTTTCTGGCTTCACATGTTTATCAAGACAGTGGAAAATGCCGTGAAAATGATCAAGGGTGTGCACTCGTCTAAAGAACACTTCAACACTTGTTGGACCACTGGTGGCTTCCAATATACTTGGACGAAGCTACACAGCAGATCAGTATGGCTATTGGGAATCCTACTAGACATCAAAGTCAGGATGTCCACTCGATGGAAACAGATCTAGTAAAGATGCACTGCATACAAAGCGGGTGTGGTCGGGTGCCACTTCACAACTACGAGCGCTGTAGAGTTTGTTTAGAGAACAACCAAGGATGCTACCTGTACGAGCAACTCTTCAAAATCAGTTGGACCGGAAAGAGATTCGACCATGTTCAAGTTCTGAGACAATCAACATGATACCCGACTATCTCCCTGATCAAAGCAAAGTCGTTGTCTTAATATCTGATCATGAAATGGCCAAAGACGTATGTGCCATAATCCCTCTACTACATGAATCAAGAGTTCCTCTTGATAGTAGAAATATTCTCAACCTCGAACCAATTGAGGTCGGCTACGAAAGTCAGAAAACTCAGAAGGCTCCAGTGGTCATATATCTGCCATGACCAATACCGTACAAATCCGATAAGGCTATCCCATATAAGTACGGTGCAATGACAATAGAAAATGGAAAGGAAAATCCATTACCCTCCGTCATAAACATTGCTGACATCATTCGAGTAACACGGAGCGGTCGGATCTTCAACAGAGGAGTTGGAGAACCCACCAATGAAAAGGAACCTCAAACAGAAGTTCCCTATCAACCAGTCGGGCAATCCAGTAATCCCAACCTTTCAAAGAACAACGATGAGATGCTGAAGCTCATCCAGAAAAGCGAGTACAACATGGTAGACAAACTGTTCCAAACTCCATCGAGAATCTGTGTGCTATCTCTCTTGCTCAGTTCCGAAGCTCATAGGGAAGCTTTGCAGAACGTCTTAGAGTAAGCTTTCGTAGAATAAGATGTGACGATAAGACAATTTGACGGCATCATCTCCAACATCACTTCCTACAACAATTTAGGATTTAGTGATGAAGAACTGCCAGAAGAAGGCAAAAATCACAACATGGTGCTTAACATTACAGTCAATTGCTAGGACAATGCTCTAGCCAGCGTACTGGTAGATACAGGGTCAGCTCTGAATGTTATGCCAAAATCTACTCTGATGCAACTATCATTTTAAGGATCTCCGATGAGAGGCAGTGAGATCATCGTCAAAGCATTCGATGGATCCAGAAAAACAGTGATCGGCGAAGTTGATCTTCCCATAACCATCGGTCCTCATACTTTCCAAGTCACTTTCCAGGTCATGGATATCCGGGCAGTATACAGTTGTTTATTAGGAAGACCTTGGATACACGAAGCTGGGGCTGTCACTTTGACACTTCACCAGAAGCTGAAGTTCGTCCTTTATGACAAGCTAGTCACAGTCTGTGGAGAGCAAGCCTTTATCGTGAGTAACTTATCATCATTATCCTGTGTAGAACCCGAGGAAGTTGTTGGAACTTAGTTTCAAGCACTCTCGGTGAGCAATGAGAATCAATCAGAGAGAGGGACATCGATTTCCTCATACAAAGATGCTCTCGAAGTGATCAACAGTAACAATGTAAAAGGATGGGGACAACTTGTAATTCCTACTGATAACAAGACAAAGAAAGGTCTTGGTTTTTCTTCAGCCTGTACCCAGACTACCAAGAAAGATGAAAGTTTTCATCCCATTTAGGACTTCTTCCACAGTGGAGGCTTTCTCCACCCAGTGTCTCAAGAAGTACATACCATCAATGAGGGTGACTCCTCCGATACAGATGAAGAGTGGAAGTCCTATCTCAACGAGGAAGGTTATATGTCTCAGGGAGAGGAGCATACGCCATTTTACTATCCCACGCAGAGTCCAAGATATATACCAAGATCAGATGTCAAGATGATGTACAGAGATTGTGATCCGGAAGGATGGCATTCTCCACCTAACTCATTAGAGGAGGACACTCTGATGAAATACAACTTTGACTATGACTATTATGACCCGCTGGATGACTTGCCTATCTGGCAACTGTACCCAGAAGACTTGGGGCAAAAGAGTCATCCAAAGTTCATCAACTATGCGTTTCCAGAGGTCAACGTCGTTGAGAAGGATGACTCCTCCGTTCCCACCGAAGTATGGGACACCTTAGGACAGCCGAGTGGCAAGTTCGACTTCTTGGTCAAGTACACCGCTCCTGAAAGCTCTCATATCAGGCTCGAAGACATCCAACCAACTTGAAGGGGAGATCCGCCTGAGAGTGAAAACACTGTGTAAGATACAACAGAGGAGTTTGTTGACGACAACTCTACCTGGGAGGAAAACTCCAACTATCCTGCTCCGCCAGAAATCAGCCCCATTTCTGAGGACAAACCAAGAAAAAAGGTACCAAACTTTGTGATTCAACGAGGAGTTCACCGCCAATGGGTTGCTATCGATGTCCCAAAATTCGTCCATATGTCTAAGTAATTGCCGTCTGTCGCTCCCGGGATTTTCATCCAAGTACAAACGCGAAAGTGGCACCAAAACAGAGTCGTCAGCAATGTGTATTTATCCCAAGAGAGGGAAAGGAAACACCGTATAAACCTGAAGGAAAGGATAGAGCATGGTCTTGCGACCAAGAGAACTGGATTCGGGAGTCAGTTACGCGAGGGGAAGGTATTAGCACCCCCACGCGTCCATCGTACCCGATGGGATCCACGCTTGCTGCTTCAATCAAAGGGTGTAAGGAAAGTTGCTGGAAAAAAAGAACTGGAAAAGGAATGGAAAAGGAAAGAGAAAGAGAAACAAATGTAGGGAAAATAAAAGAAGTGCTTGCATGGGCCCTACCCCACTGCCTACGTATCTCATCGGGAACATGAGAATCAGAGCGACGTAGTTCCCCTAACTAGGGATGGATTTTTTGTGTTTTTTAGGAACGACTAACATTTTAGCTCAGGTGTTGCAGGCTCCCTGGTCCGAGTGCGTTACCATCTTGCAAGAGAACGAGTAGGAGCACGTTCGTACGTTGAGAATGAGTGAGATGAGAAAAGAATTCCCGAAGGAAAGACGTTGTTGTTAGTTTTTTTTGTCTTTTAAGAAGTGTTTTTATTTGTTTGCATATGATAGTGTATCTAAATCTTAATCATTGGAATGTGTACATCCTCACATTCCAAGATGGAATGGGTAAGAAAGTACACTAAGGGTGAAGAAGACCCTCACACTTAGTTCCAATTATTAAGGTTCAAACACACTAGCATACTTGTATTTATTAAGTGTTTTTGTTGATTATGGGATGAAGAAGTGTTTTTCTTTATTTGTACCTTCAACAAGTATTGCATTTAAGTCCCTCTTAAAAGATCAAATGTTTAACACATTGACCCATGATGGGCTATATGCTACACATTCTAAGATTATAAGAGAAGACCCCTTGAAATCTTTTCTTTATATGAAAGGCCCAAATGCAATAAATGCCTACCTTTATTAGATATTTTGAATTTTCTTTGAGATGAGAAGATGAAAGACTCAAGAGAGAGGTAAAGGTAAAAATCTATGTGAACTAAGACTCAATCCTAATTGATTAGTAAAGGGAGTGATCCTGATGGTTTGTGAGGTTGCAAAACCTAAAGTCTAAAGAAGGAATGAGTTGGACAATTCACTTCTAAAGTAGAAGATGAATTGTAACTCAAAAGGGAAAGTAATGAGTTAATCAAAGAAAGCACATAAGTGCTTAACAAAACACAAGATTGAATTGTAAAAGATGAAAGGAAAGAGGTTTGAATGTGGATTCCTTATCCACACTCAATTTCAACTTACCAAAGCCCCTACATGGTTAGTAAACAAGGAAACATGCATAGGAAGTAAAAAGAAACACTTAATGCACATTAAAGTTCAAAAGAATAAGAGGAAGAATCAAATCCTAATATTACAACCAGAATGTGAATCATATTTACAACAAAGGATTATCACCATACAAGTTCAAATGAGTAAGCAACAATCATCATCCATAGCATCTAAACATGTTACCATAAGAAAGGATAGATGAAAGATGAAAAGAAATGAAAAGAACATGCATAAATGGAACATGCAATCCAACGATCAGAATTGAAACCAAATGAAAAAATGATTTATAAACATCTCAAAGTATTCATGAATCAACATTCAAGACATTCAAGAAGTGGTAGAAGAAGAATTGAAATGAAAGTTCAAAAGAAAGTGCAAACAATACATGTTAAGGATGCACAAAGTTCAAGTTAAAATGAACATGTAAAGATGGCCTATAATGTGTCCCAAGGACCTATAATATCATATGAATAGCTCACAAAATATGCAAAATGCTCATACAAATATGCACAAGAGAATTCATGTAAAACATGCACCAAAGTTAGAATGAAATGACATGTATTATGCTTCAAATGTAATGCATCAAACAAAAATCAAATGGACATATGAAAATTATGCAAACATGGTATTAGAATGCCTAAGTCATAAGTGAATCATACATCAAGATAGCATATCAAAATCCAAAGCAAAATGGCTTCAAATAAAGCAATTAGGTCAAGTTGAAACACCATGCGAAGTAGTGCAAAGACAAGCATCAAAACATGTCATAAATGACCTAAAAAATAAAAAAAAAATCATCTAACATGCTTCAATGTATTAGTGACTCAATGCAAAAAAAATCCAGTCAAAACAGTTTGTAATGAGCAAGAACAAAATTCCACAAGTTCATGTACCACATTTGGAATGCACACAAATGGAAATTCAAAGAAAATTATGGAACAGGGGCAAAAATATCATAAAATCATGAAATAAAAATATTAAAAATTTCCTAAATGTCTTAATAACACTCATGAATTTTTCTAGAATTTTATAATGTTGTTTTGTATTTTTAAAAATTAAAAAGGAAACGTGTACAAAATGAAGAAAATAGAAAGAAATGAAAATAAGAAGGGGGTGCATGCATAGTAAATTATCAGTTCAAAATGGCTTGGGCTTTGAAACATGAGGTACAAATAGCAATTTAGTCCAAGGTCCAAACACGCGCAATGTACACTGTAGCGAGCGATTTTGGACGCGGTTCTTAAGCGCTGGTCGCTCTCTGCGGTTGAGCTTAAACTACAGGTCGATTCATTTTTTATCCTATTGTGAGCTGACTAAGGAAGGGAAATAGATGTCTCCAATTAACCCTGCTTTGCATACTGAGTTTAAACAGCGGTCGGTTAGGTTACGGATGCTATCAATGTGGGGGGGCCTTTGTACTGGTTATTTGTATTTTCGCCAATATAGTTTTCTTTGTTTCTAGGACTTTCTAGCGGGGAACAAGGGTTAGGATATTAGGACTGATGCTTTTGAATTACTGCTTTTGATTGATGGAGATATGGGATTTGGTTTTGTTGTTTAGTGTGCTCGCTAAGATCTTTTCTTTCGATCTTATGCCTACGTATTCCCGTTTACCGAAACAGGGAAATCAGAGCGTTCGTAGTTCCTCCTAGTCTATGGGAGGAAATGGGTTTTTGGTGTCTTGTTCAAAGCCCAAGACGTGAAGCGAAAGGTGATTTGTATCTTGTTCAAAGCCCAAGATGTGAAACTGAAAGGTCTATTTGTGTCTTGTTCAAAGCCCAAGACATGAAGCTGAAGGACCTCGACTTTAGAGAGAATTTGTCATCTCTAAAGAAGGGTTAAAGGAGAATTACTTTAACTGGGATACGCGGATCCTAGCAATGCCATAATTTCCTAAGAAGGGATTTTATCCTGAAGGAGAAGACTTTAACTCAGTGTAGAGCAATGCTATCTTTCCTTAGGAATTTCTCATACTAAAAGAGGGACAGTGGCATGGATGTAGATGATCTAGAGGCTTGCCGCTTACAGCAATTAGATGAAAGGGTAGGAGTGTACTGTGTTTGGGTACTGTGAACGAGGCACAACTTTGATGCTAAAAGGTTGATTGGATCAACCAGTGATTTTCTTATACAAAGCCTAAGAGGAGGCTAATATGTGTCTCGTACAAAGCCCGAGAGAGAGGCTAAAAGGTTTTGACCCGACGATGGAGTCGTTTGGTATCTCGTATAAAGCCCGAGATGGAGGCTGTTTGACTCAACAAGGGAGTTTTTTTTGTATGTCTCGTACAAAGCCCGAGAGGGAGGCTAAACTTTGTTTGGCTCAATAAGAACCTTTTTTGTATCACGTATAAAGCCCGAGATGGAGGCGAAAGGGGTGATTGACTCAACGAGGGAGCCTCTTATGTGTCTCGTACAAAGCCCGAGAGGGAGGCTAAACTTTGTTTGACTCCACTGGGGAGGATCATTGTACAAAGCCCAAGAGGAGGCTATGGTTACTGTTTCAGTTGAGTGACAGGTCCAGTATACTGATTTTTACAGAGAAAATCAGTTCTTATATGAGCAACATTGTACTCATGGATTTGATTCAAGGATCCGGGTTATTCCTGTTCTTTAAGGAAGCGGGAAATCCGAAGGGTATTGAGACTGTCCGAGTCTACGGGTTTCCTTCCTATTTAATGAAGGGGTGCTTGAGAATGTCTTGGAGATTCAAGGAGATTAGACTGTCCAAGTCTAGAGTTCATCTTTTGTACCATGCTTTGAGAAACAGTAGTAGACTCTATGAAAGGACTGTTCTATGAAGATGATTAAGTTCTGTTCCTATACCTCTAGGAGGTCGTCGGGACAATTTGCACGAAGCCCAAGAGGAGGCTGGAATATTTTAAGAAGCCGATCGGTCCTTGTACGAAGCCCAAGAGGAGGCTGGAATATTTTAAGAAGCCGATCGGTCCTTGTACGAAGCCCAAGAGGAGGCTATCATTCCCGGAGGAAGAGATCATTATACGAAGCCTAAGAGGAGGCTGTGATTACTTCTAAGAAGCCGTAGGGTCCTTGTACTAAGCCCAAGAGGAGGCGGGGTTGCTTTTAGGAAGCCTGTGGGTCCTTGTACGATGCTCAAGAGGAGGCCGATGCTTTTAAGAAGCCCGTGGGTCCCAAACCAAAGAAACGTTCAAGAAAAGTTTCACTGAGAATAATTCATTTAGTGAACAGTACTGAGGTTTGAAGAAATTCAAGAGAAGTTTCACCGAGAATAATTCATCTCTGGGGAATAGAATTTCTTGACAATTCCTAATGAGGACAGCCGAAGAGAAGACTGTATCTGGTAATCCTATTGGGGATCTAGTTCAGTTTATTTCTAAGAGTGACAGTCTGAGAAAGGGTTCAAAAAGAATCTGCCTTTCACATCTCCATATTGTTTAACCCCAAGAGGAGGGAAGACTGTGTCTGGTAATCCTATGTGGATCTAGTTTTGACTGTAAGTTCAGAGTGATCAACAGGGCTTTACCTAGCGCTAGACGTAGTTTCCGGGGAAACTCGAAATATCTATACTATTATTATACAGTTGATATGAGTTTATGAAAGGAGACTTACAGCGAAACAGCCCCACAATACAGTTATATATATATGAAAGCGGTAAATGAAAGCGTATAAACACTTACTCGGTTGTAGAGCTTCCATGCTGTTTGGTTAGTTGTTCAACAAAGAAAGATTGAAAACAACAGTATATTCAAAATCAAAGGAGAAAGTGCTTTGAAATAAAAAGATTTGGGGCTTACAGCTCAAGGAGAGGCCCAGAGTTTTATCAGTGAGCGCACTGTTTGAATTTGTACAGAGGGACTTATACAAGTGACTGAGGCCCAAAATGTTTTTCTGTACAAAGGAATGGGTCTTACACTCTATTAGAGGCCCAAAAAGTTTTAAAGAAGAAGAGTGGGGCTTATAACACGAGGGTAGGCCCAGTTGTCTTTTCGCTTAAAAATGGCGATCGCGCCGAGGTTTTCTTTTAACGCAGAGGGACTTATACAATAAGTGAGGCCCAAAATGATTTTGGTTAAAAGGGGGTTGGGTCTTACACTCTATTAGAGGCCCAAAAAGTTTTGAATGGGTCTTATAGCTCAAGGAGAGGCCCAAGGTTTTTTTTCAAAAAGGGCGACGACCGCGCCGTTTGTTTTTGACAGTATCGGGACTTATACAATACATTGAGGCCCAAAATGTTTGGTCAAGAAAGGATTGGGTCTTACACTCTATTAGAGGCCCAAAATGTTTTGAAAATGATTTATGAGGGTTGAATTAATCCAAAAACCTTAATTTGTTTTCAAAAAATGTATTTAATTGAATGAAAATTCAATTAAAATGATCAAAATTGTTTAACATGTGAAAAACAAATTGTGATTTTGGATTAATGCTTCAAAAATTAAGTATTGACCTACAAAATAATTAGAAAGCATCAAAAGTTGCAAAATCAATGTAGAAAAAATATTTAAAATGTCAAAAACAATTAAACTATTAATTCTTTGCAAAAATATCAAATATATGAAATAAATAATATTTTTGGGATTTTTTGATAAAATAAAATATTTTAACATTTTTATGAATTATCAAAAAAAGAATCAACTCAAAATCATTAAAACTCAGAGAGAAATTAGTTTTTGAATCAATTAAACAAAATCACAAAATTCAAATATTTGAATTTGGAAAAAAGGCGCCAAGAACAAGCTGAAGAACACGCGTGTGTTCTTGGATTCTCAGATTTGCATTTTCTCTCCAATCTCACTGAATACTTAATCATATCATGCAATCCACATATCATTATGCTCGTCTCAACCTCACGATCATGTCTATGTCCATTAATTTCATTTAAATTAAACATACAACAAGTAATTACGAAAAATCCTCAAGAACCCTAATTTTTGCATGAAGGCTAGGATTTTTGATACACGATTCAAACAAAGCAATTAATTGAGGGAAAACATTCCATACATGATTATGAACATATGGCCAAATTATTGTGCGAGGAAATATGCATGGATTGAGAGATGACCAAGTATGTGCTTACCTCCAAGCCGTGACAGCAAGTGCAAAGTGATTTTTGATTTGGATGTGTTACAGATGAGTGGTGATGATCTGAACAGCTTCCCTACACCCTATGGATTGTGTTTGAATGCTTGGACTTGATTGAAATTGGCTGGATCACTTTGTGGTACCTCAGCTGCAACTTGTTTGAAATTTTGAGCAACCAGCTGGTGATTTTGTGAAATTGGTGTTTCAGAAGTGATCTAAGTGTTTGGATCACTTCTATATGATGTATGTGAGGTGTGTGAGTGATTGGTTTGATTGGAATTGCTCTCAAACTCAAAACTCGATAGCTACCTTGCTAAGAAAGGCATTTTTGCCAAGAGAAAGAGATTTTGAGGAAAGCATCTGTTAGATGGCTTTGGTGTACTCAAACTGATCACAATTGAGCTCTCTTTATAGTAGAGCAAGTTTGTTTTGCAAGGAATAGTGAATGGCAGCTGGTAAGTAGGTTTGGCCAATGTTGGCAAATGAAAATCCAAGTCTCCTCTAGCCATTGACTAGAGGTTAGGGCACAGAGCTTTGGTTCCCTTGGTCTTGGATAAGTATTGACTGATTTCAGATGAGAATGGCTCAGTCCATGCCACCTTGATGGTTCCATTGAATGCTTCAATCCAAATTTGGAGTCTTGTCCCTATTTTGGCCATTCTAGGTACAACATGCTATTTCTTGTTCCATGGACTTTGGAGGCTTGGCTCAGTGATTGTCCCCTTTAGATTCAATCCTCTGAGGTGTCCAAGTGGATAGGAGCATTTGAATTTGGCTGATTTTGGCAAATCGAGCAAAGTTGCAAATTCTGCCTTGCCTTTGACAGATTTCAGCAAGGCAACTTGACAATGTCATATCTCATGATGTAGGTTGAATTTGGCAATGTTCTTGGCCATTTTGGAAAGCCCTTACATGATACAACAACTGTTTGAACAAGTTTGGTTTTGATCTCTTTTGATTCCAAGTGAAAAATCCCTCTACATTTGGCAAAAAGTGAGGTCAAATCTGACTTAGTGAAATTTTCACTAAGTGTTTTAACAAAGTGTGACTTCTTGATTTTGATCACTCCATAACTCAAAATCCTTAATGAATTGGACTTAGGTATAGTTGAAGTTTTTGTAGAGGGTAATGAGGGCTACAAATCCATCTTTGGATGAGAAAAAATGGCCATGTAGTTTAGGAGTTATGACCCTCCAAAGTTAGTGTATTAGTGGTACTTTTTCCATAACTTAGAAAAATTTCTAAGTTTTATGGTTACCCCTTTTACAAGTTATCCCACTTTCTTTGGTTTTTCTTGATGAATGACGATTCAAATCATACATTAACATCATTTTAGGGTTAAAAATCCATTTTGGTGAAAAATCTCAAAAAGTCAAAGTTGACTTTTGTGCACAGTTGACTTTTTATTAGATGAATTCCAAACTGTGCAATTCTTCAGGAAATCATGTCCTTGACCTAAATCAAACTTGATGGACATGTTCCATGGGTGTCATAGGGTGTATTGAGGCATGTCCTAGAGTTTGGGAGCATGTCCTGGTCAAAAGTCAAAGTTACAGTTGACTTTCCTCGCGAAACCCTAATTGTGGTTCAGTTGAAATTGAAACTTGTTGCTCAAGCTTCTTGGATTAATCCATTGTTCCAAATGGATCAATATAGTTCCTTTGAGACCCTCAAACCCTCTCTTGAGGTTTTGGCTCATGATTTGCCCTAAAAGTCAACTTAGGGGTGAATTAGGTCAAGAAACCCTAATTCCTGATTTTTGATGCATGCATCCCCTGAGGTCAAATTGACTTGATGTTTGGGTCCATGAGGTTCCATGGAGTATATTAGGTTATGTTTTGGATCATTGGCTTGTGCCCAGATGAAAAATTTCCATCTGGAGGCCCTGGTCGACCAGAACCCTAATTTGGTGACACTGTCGATCTTGAGACTTAATCCACCTAAAAGGGAGCAACCTTGTGCTTAATCCTTGAAGTGGGAGTCCTTTTGATCCTTTGTGGATGCTTGAGAGGTTATACAAGTTGAAGATCATGTCATTCCTTGATTGATCCCATGTCTAAGCACTCAGAGAGGGCTTAAAACCCTAATTTTGATTGTAGGGAATGCTCACCCATCTTTGGGGAGACTGATGAGGTATGATGGTTCCTCCATATTGTGATGATGAGTGACACAATGATGGGAAATCTTAGTGGTCAAAATTTGGGGTATGACACACACCAACTATCATGCACTCTCAGTCAAATAAAGTCAAAACAATCCACACCTTTGGATCAAGTCCAGTCAACACAATAGTCAAAGTAATCAAACCCAACGCACACATATGAAGGAACACATTCACTACCATGCACTGCACCACACAATGATTAAGTGAAATCAGAAATAAGACACGTGAGGTCACGATTAAAACATGAATAAAACCCTAGCAGTTCAGACCACCGGCCGGAGATGACCTCTGGTCATCTTCTCCGGCCAACCTCCGGTGACAATAATTTTCAGGCAAGCATAAATGGACAAAATACACATCATTGGAAAGCTGAAGTGATGAGGAGCATGAATCCAGTGATAAAATGCACAAAATGTTCATGAAATAAGAGAATCGAGCAGAAGAAGTTTTGCCCTAACTTTTCAACTATGCCTCTAAAGGCCTATCAACTAGCCAGACAAGTTCTTTAGCTTATAAGAAGCTTCAAGAACCTGAAAACATCTTCAAAGCATGTCTATAATGGTGGAAATTCGTACCTGAAGATTTGTGACCTTGAGATATTCTTCAGAAAACCAGAGATTTTGCTTCCTCTTTGAGCTACTCTTGGCCAAATAAAGGCTTAGATGCAGTAGTTGATGATGATTCAATGGAGAGGAGTTGAAATCAAGCTTCAAAACCAGTTGCAATTGTGGAAGATTGAGAGAGAATAAGAGAGAGTTTCTGAGTGAGAAACTGAGCACAAGGAGCTTCGAAAACCAGTGGCAATGGTGGGAGATTGAGAGAGAAGAAGAGAGAGTTTTTGAGTGAGAGTGTGAAAATGAGTGTTGAAATGAATTTTGAGAGTGAGATTTCTATTTATAGTGTGAGCTTATCCATGGTTAACTGGGTGAATTAACTGAGTCCAAGTTGGTTTAGGTGTGTCCATCCTAACTAACTGAGTCAAGTTAGTTAGGGGACGAGTTAGCAAGGTTGTGTTATGGTGATGGTGGTTCATAGTGAGCTATGGTGGAGGTGAGAGTGAACTGAAATGGCAAGGCTGTTGTAGCATAAAATTGTTTAGCAAGTTGTTCCTTCCATTCTCATGTATGGCATGTGCTATGAGAAATATGTTTGGTTTAATGTGGAAATTGTTGGATAGTGTGAGCAATGTACGTGCAAACTGAAGTAGAGTTTCAACATCAACCATGAATTTTCATGCTTTAGTAGCAGCAACACACTTGATGCATCAGTGGGTGTTTGAAGGTGAAATTCTCCATGCATTGTGGATGGCTTGATGAGTTTTTGGAGTCATTTGAAAGAGGGATCATAGTAGAACATGTTTGGTATGAGAATTGAGTTGAATTGAGGTGTATAGAATAGTGTAAAATAGCTTAGAACATCCATATTTGAAACTGGTGGAAGGGCGAGGCACATGGTTGGCTAGCAAGGCATCTTGGTGCAGGGAATTTCAGTGTGATCACACCAAATTGGACCCATCATAACTTCTTAACCTTTGATCAAATGAACAAATCATGAACACCAATTTTGAAGATCTCACATAGGGGAACAACTTTCATGTTGAAAGATTTTCCATTTGAGGCATTTAACCATGAGTAATTGAACAAAACATTTGGTCCACCACATGTTTGTAGAAATGATGGCGCGTGACCTAAGACTTGCCCAAGCTGACTTGCATTTTGCCCAAGTTTTCCTCAACTTTGATCATCCATAACTCTCTCAATTCTTATCCAATGGAAATGTTCTACACATGGATTTGAAGCTTAAGACAAGATCTTTTGTTGTGGCCGAGTGGAATTTTCATTTGATGCTTCAATTTTGAATGGCTTTGGTTCAAAGTCTGGTGCAAAATGGCCAAAACTTGCCTTATTTAGAAACCCTACTTCTTCCAAAAATGGCAATTCTTCAAACCTTGATTTTTTTATGATCCCTTTGGAATTTCTTGATCAAATTTTGCACATTGGTCACATATAACATGAATTTCGTGGATTTGGCCTCAAAAAGTCAAGAGTTGACTTTTTCCTCTGATTATTTGACTTTGCCCCAATTTCCCTGATTTTTTATCTTTCTTCCAATTGAACCACTTCTAAAACCAATTGAGAGGCAATTTTCCACACTCAAACACTTAAGGACATGTAGAATACCATGACATCAACTTTTGTCCATAAAATCAAAGATACACTGATTTTATTGGAAACCCTAGTTTTGGCCCCTTCTGGTTAGGAGGAAATTGCACATCTTCCAAATCCAAATTCCTCTGAGTATGTTGTCTATCCTCTTAAAGGATGATGAGATATGCCACTTGAGGGTGTTTTTGAACCAATATGCTATCTCTCTTGAGGGTTTTTCTTTAGTTTTTGGACCTCTTGCATAGTGAAGGATGTAGTGCTTCAATCTCCTATTGAATCTCACTTTCTTGAGGTTTTGGATGATCAATTGAGATAGTATGAGACATGAAAGACCTCTTGGATTGCCTTGAGGCAACTTGTTTGACCTTTTTTTGCCTTGAATGATTCCTTGATTATCCATCTTCCCCCTGATCACATGCCTTGATGGTAAGAGGGATGCTATGCTTCATTTTTCTATGTTAAAGATGCAATACAATGCTAATGAGATGGATATGATATGATATATGATAATGCTATGCTATGATGACAAAAGAGAGAGCAAATTTTGGGGTATTACAGCTGCCCCTATTCAAACGCTGTAGACCTGAATGCCTGAAAGCGATTGCTTTCAGACTTTCAAGGTATAAAGTGATTGAATACCAAATATAACCAAAAATTTGCTCTGGACGACGAAGAACAAAAGGGATATAAACCCAACAAGGCTGCTGGATTGAATCTTCAATGAAACGTTGATGGAGAGATCTGTCTTTTGAACGATGCCAGACGACTACTGGCTTGCCACTCTATGGATGGACTTTCAACAATGTCTTTTCGCACGACGCCAGACGACTACTGGCTTGCCACTCTATGGATGGACTTTCAATAATGTCTTTTTGCAACGACGCCAGACGACTACTGGCTTGCCATACTGTCGATGGACTTTAGCTGCTCTGCCATTCTAGACAATGGACTTTTACCAATTCGTGTTGGATTTCTGCCAATCTGTCGTTGGACTTTTACCAATTCGTGTTGGATTTCTGCCAATCTGTCGTTGGACTTTTACCAATTCGTGTTGGATTTCTGCCAATCTGTCATTGGACTTCAATGATTACCAAACCAGCTTTGGAATCTCAACCCGCCATCTTCAGATGGAGTTTTGCAACTTTGCCAAACTAACATTGGACTTTGATGCTTACCAAACCGGCTTTGGAAGCTTTGCCAACTGATCACCCCACCTGCTGGAACAACCACCTGCAATACTATCCCACATGCTGGAATAATGTGAACAATTGTATATAATGATCACCCCACCTGCTGGAACAACCATCTGCAATATTATCCCACATGCTGAAATAATACGAACAACTGTATATAATGATCATCCCACCTGCTGGAACAACCATCTGCAATATTATCCCACATGCTGAAATAATACGAACAACTGTATATAATGATCACCCCACCTGCTGGAACAACCATCTGCAATACTATCCCACCTGCTGGAATAATATGAACAACTGTATATAATAATCACCCCACCTGCTGGAACAATCATCTGCAATACCATCCCACCTGGTGGAATAATATGAACAAACTGTATATAATGATCACCCCATCTGCTGGAACAACCATCTGCAATACTATCCCACTTGCTGGAATAATATGAACAACTGTATATAATGATCACCCCACCTGCTGGAACAACCATCTGCAATATTATCCCACATGCTGGAATAATATGAACAAACCGTCTGTATGCCAAAAATAAATTGGACTTTGAGTTGTAAATGAGCAATACAGAGAATTACACCACCGGCTGGGTAATATCATATGCTGCCACTTTGCTGAAGAATAGATTCCCTCGATCTATTTGGACCTTGCTGGGGAAATTACAACAACTCAGCTGGGGAGTACTGTTGACAAGACTTGAATAATGAACTCTGTGGGGATACCATTACCAGAGATACAATCTTGCTGGCGAATCAAGGCTACTCTGTCGGGGATACGCAAATCCTAGTTAGAACATTTCGTTGCAACATGCTGAGAAAGAGTCCCTAGAGATCTGCTGGGGAATCCCAAAGCAATTCCACGGTAGTCTGCTGAGGAATAATACTGTCGAGCTTAGGATAAGTGTCACAATGCCCCATGTTAGGCGAACTTTCCCTTTGACGACTCCACTGGGGATAATAAGTTTACAACAAACTCTGCTAGAGAAAACTGCTTTAAAGCGTCTCGTGCTGGGGATGCCCTTTTAAGAGGATTTTACAGAAGACCCAACGTCTTCCAACTCTATTGGGGATAATAAATCTGGAACATCTCCTGCTGGGGAAACTCATCATGCCCTTGGTTCGGGCAAGCTAACAACTTGCTTTCGCCCCATGATACAAGACTGATCTGAAGAAAACGTCATAAGAGGATTTTACAGAAGATTAAGCACCTTCAAACTCTTGGCAACTTCACTGGGGATACTACTGCGAGAAGCTCCATCTCTTAAGAGGATTTTATAGAAAACCAAGCGTTTTCAAACTCTTAGACGAACACCCTGTTTCCAGCTTCCGAACATTCGCTCTTGCACTACCCTTCACATCGCCTGTGAGGTACCGAAAAATTTGCACTCATTATGGACATGGAGCGCTCACTGCATTAATAACCGTTATCAACACAGAAAAATTCAATCTTCGACAACCATCGTCGTCATAACACCCAGTGGGAAATCTTGAATGAAAGAATCGACTTAATAAGATACAACAGTATCAAGTCATAACAAATATCTGTTGGTGCTGAGAGACAACTCTCGTGCGGCTTGAATCGATCACACTCATTACCTGCAACAGAAAAATATATGCACATGCCCCAGGATATTGCGTGGTTTTCTGAGTCCACCTTCCAAGGTTGCCCAACAAGCAAAGTAATTTTAATTGTCTTTTATGTGCATGTTTTTGCAAGGCCAATATATTTTCAAAGTAATGTTTTATTATAAAAAATTGGACGTTTTTGCAAACAAAACAGTAAAATGAAAATAAAAGCTTGTGACTGAATCTTCAATTTTATTGATGAAATGCCAAAATCGGCGAATTTACAATTGGAAGCAAACCCCTGAAAGAGTTGATTGCCATAAAATTGAGAAAAGAAATCTATCCTAATGATAATGCGGAAATTGGATTCCAACTGATTTCTGATTCTGTTATAACCAGTATGTATTCCAACTTTCTTGATTATCTTCGCCTTCAGAAGTTCGTGGTTGGAACAATTCCTCCTTCGGAAGCTTTACTATTGTACTGAAGAGTAGAGAACGTACAGATTAATTTAGACTGCAGTCATTCGCTTAAACCCCTCTTTTGCGTGGATTGCCTTTTCAGGTTTTCAACCCACCGGGATACCCATTTTTGCCTAAGTTGCCCTGTTGGGTTTTCAACTTACCGGGTGTACAATTTTTTCAAATTATATCCCTAATTTTTGCCCGAACCTTTATTCTGTTTTTGGTTCACCGGGATGCCCTTTTTTGCCTGGATTTTTTATTCTTTTATCCAACGGGTCTATTTATACGAAGTATTTTTCAACTGCATCTGAATTAACAGGGGATGAAAAGTCTTCACCGTCCATGGTTGTCAGCAATAAGGATCCACCTGAGAAAACATTTTTAACCATGAATGGACCTTCATAATTAGGAGTCCATTTGCCCCTGTGATCTGTACTCGGAGGAAGTATTCTCTTGATTACCACATCTCCGACCTTGTAAACTTGAGGTCGAACCTTCTGGTCGAATGCCCTCTTCATTCTGCGCTGGTATAGCTGGCCATGACATATCACTGCTAATCGTTTCTCCTCAATAAGGCTCAACTGATCAAATCTGGCTCGTACCCATTTAGCTTCATCTAGTTTAATATCCATCAATACTCGGAGAGAGGGAATCTCAACTTCGCTCGGTAGAACTGCCTCCATACCGTATACAAGTGAGTATGGTGTTGTCCCAGTGGACGTGCAGACTGATGTTCGATACCCATGCAAAGCCAATGGTAACATCTCATGCCAATCTTTGTACGTGACAACCATCTTCTGCACAATCTTCTTGATATTTTTGTTGGCCTCTTTGACCGCGTCATTCATCTTCGGGCGGTACAGAGAAGAATTGTGGTGTTCGATTTTGAAGTCCCGGCATAGCTCAGCCATCATCTTGTTATTCAAATTAGAACCATTATCAATAATGATTCTTTCGGGCACTCCATAGCGACAAATGATATCTCGTTTCAAGAAACGAGTTACCACTTGCTTAGTGACATTGGCATAAGATGCTGCTTCAACCCATTTAGTGAAGTAATCAATGGCGACCAAGATGAAACGATGGCCGTTTGAAGCAGTACGCTCAATTTTTCCGATCATGTCAATGCCCCACATTGTAAAGGGCCACGGAGAGGACATGATACTCAATGGATTTGGAGGAACATGTACTTTATCTGCATAGATCTGGCATTTGTGACACTTGCGGGCATACTTGCAGCAATCTGACTCCATTGTCAACCAATAATACCCCGATCTCAACAATTTCTTAGCCATCGCATGTCCTCCGGCATGGTTACCGAAAGAGCCTTCGTGCAGTTCAATCATCAACAGGTCTGCTTCGTGTCTATCCACGCATCTGAGCAGAACCATGTCAAAGTTTCTTTTATACAACACGCCATCTTTGTTCAAGAAGAAACTACCGGCTAGCCTTCTTAACGCCTTTTTGTCTTTGGAAGATGCCCCAGGCGGGTATTCTTGACTTTCCAAGAAGCATTTAATGTCATGGTACCAAGGCTTGTCATCAGACACTGCATCAACATCAAACACAAACGCAGGTCTATCGAGACGAGACACATCAATCCTGGGTACAAAGTTCCAACCATGCACTTTGATCATCGAAGATATAGTGGCCAAGGCGTCTGCAAACTTATTTTCATCTCTGGGAACATGGTACAACCTGACAGTTGTAAAGAATGTCAGCAATCTCCTCGTATAATTTCTATACGGAACCAAATTCTGCTGATGCGTATGCCACGTTCCCTTTACTTGATTGATTACCAGTGCTGAATCACCAAAGATATCGAGGGTCTTGATTCGTAAATCAATAGCCTCCTCAATCCCTGGTATGCAAGCTTCGTATTCTGCTTCATTGTTGGTACACCCGAAAGTTACTCGGGCAGTGAAGGGCATGTGAACACCTTCTGGCGTGATGAGAACTGCACTAACTCCGCACCCATTCATATTAACTGCCCCGTCAAACATCAAACTCCATTTGGATTCAGGGTCAGGCCCCTCCTCCAGAAGTGGTTCCTCGCAGTCTTTCGCTTTGAGAAACATGATGTCCTCATCAGGGAAATCAAACTTCATGGGTTGGTAATCATCAAGAGGCTGTTGCGCAAGATATTCTGACAGTATACTTCCTTTGATTGCCTTTTGCGAAGTATATTGAATATCGTACTCTGTCAGTACCATCTGCCACCTTGCAACTCTGTCTGTAAGTGCTGGTTTCTCAAAAATATACTTGACCGGATCCATTTTTGAGATCAACAGGGTTGTATGTGTGAGCATATATTGTCTCAATCGCTTTGCGGCCCATGCGAGTGCACATCATGTCTTCTCAAGCATTGAATAACGCGATTCATAATCTGTAAACTTCTTGCTCAGGTAGTAAATAACATGTTCTTTCCTACCTGTCTCGTCGTGTTGACCGAGAACACAACCCATGGATCCTTCGAGCACTGTCAAGTACATAATCAGTGGTCTCCCTTGAATCAGAGGTATCAGAATTGGAGGTTCCTGCAAATATATTTTTATTTTATCGAATGCATTTTGACAATCATCATTCCACCTGACCGTTTGATCTTTTCTTAGCATTCTGAATATCGGTTCGCAAGTGGCAGTTAGGTGAGATATGAACCTTGAAATGTAGTTCACTCTCCCTAGAAAGCCGTAAACTTCTTTCTCAGTTCTCGGTACAGGCATATCTTGTATAGCTTTCACTTTAGCAGGATCAACCTCTATTCCTTTTTCACTGACAATGAAACCCAGCAATTTTCCGGACCGCACGCCGAAAGTACACTTGTTAGGATTCAGTCTCAACCTGAATTTCCTCAACCTCTCAAACAACTTCTTCAAGTTGATCAAATGTTCCTCTTCTGTCTTTGATTTAGCAATCATGTCATCCACATAGCACTCGATCTCTTTATGAATTAGATCGTGGAATAACGTCACCATTGCTCTTTGATAAGTTGCCTCTGCGTTCTTCAACCCAAAAGGCATTACTTTGTAACAGAAGGTACCCCACGGGGTAATGAATGTCGTCTTCTCCATATCTTCAGGCGCCATCTTTATCTGATTGTACCCGGAGAATCCATCCATAAATGAGAACACTAAAAACTGAGCAGTATTGTCAACCAGCACATCAATATGAGGGAGTGGAAAGTCATCTTTAGGGCTCGCCCTGTTGATATCTCTGTAATCCATGCACATTCTGACTTTACCATCTTTCTTCGGCACTGGTACTATATTGGCCACCTAGGGAGGATAGTTGGTTACTGCCAGAAAACCTGCATCCAACTGTTTCTGTATTTCTTCCTTGATCTTCAAAGCCATTTCTGGTTTTGTTCTGCGCAGCTTTTGCTTGACTGGAGGACAGTCCTCTTTCAATGGTAGTCTATGCACAACTATGTCTGTATCTAAACCTGGCATATCTTGATATGACCAAGCAAAGATGTCAACGTATTCACGTAGCATGACTATCTGCTCTTGCTTTACATCAGCCCGCAGACTTGCACCGATCTTGATCTCTTTCATGCTTTCCTCTGAACCAATATTGATAATCTCAAGAGCTTCCTGATGAGGCTGAATGGTCTTTTCCTCCTATTTCAACAATCTAGCCAACTCTTCCGGGAGTTCATAGTCTTCATCACTTTCCTCCTCGGCTTGATAAATTGGATTGTCGAAATCATACGTCGGCATAACAAAATTATTTTCAGAGGAATCCACAGAATCAAGTCTGCATGATTGGATTGATGCTTTATTTTAGATTATTTTTTTCTTGAAAACAAAAGAAAAGAAAGTGCATTATCATTTTTAATTTTCTTTGTGCAAAAATAAAAATAAAGAAGGAATAAAGGAACACAAATTTGTAAACAAAAACGTCCTTTTTATTGATGTTTGAACATTATATGAGAAAATATGGTGGTCCTACAAATGGATCCTCACACCTTGGGCAGAGTGTGGGATTTTATGCATTATGAAAGACAAGAATTATTACTCTGAATGATGTACAACATGAATGATTTCTTCACTAGACCAGTTTTGCAATGCCTCACCCGGAGCCAGTGCATACACCCATCTGTCCAGATAATCTGAGCTTTCAGCGTCATCTTCTATTGCAGAGCAGGACTGATTAGGGTTGATAATTCCTCCACTGTTGAAATTGATTGGCCCACAAAATCGGGGAATTGGCGTATGGCCCGGTTGGTATCCAATGCCGAACTTATCTTCTTTTACAAACACATCGATGGCTTTACCCCAACCTTGGGCATTTCCGCTTTCAGCCACTTCTCTGGCCTGCTTGTAAGACACAATTGATGCACTCGGCCCAACTGGCACATTTGACACCACTGGTGTTGAAGTAGATTATGGGAATTGGTTGATATTCAGGGCTTCAAAGGACTGGCACAGGGTTTCATGAATCTCCCCATCCATTTCCACATATTTGAAAGTGGATAGATGACTCACAAATATATCTTCCTCACTGCAAACAGTAACCACTTGACTCTCAAACACATATTTGAGCTTCTGATGTAGTGTGGAGGTAACTGCGCCCGCTGCGTGAATCCACGGTCAGCCCAACAAACAGCTGTAAGTAGGCTGAATGTCCATAATGTGAAAGATTATCTTGAATATCTGTGGACCAACCTGTATTGGTAATTCTACCTCTCCAAACACCGATCTTTGGGATCCATCGAAAGCTCTCACAATCAGATCGCTGGGTCTAAGGACCAATCCATCTACTTCAATTTTCATCAGGGCCTTTTTGGGTAACACATTCAAGGAAGAACCTGTGTCGACCAGCACATGCGACAAAATAGCTCCTTTGCATTCAAGTGTGATGTGCAACGCTTTGTTGTGATTACGTCCATCTGGAGTCAAATCCCTATTCGTAAACCCCAACCCGTGGCTCATATTAACATTAGAAATTACTCCCTCCAACTGATTCACCGTAATCTCATGGGGAACATATGCCATATTTAAAACCTTCAACAAAGCAGCCCAGTGTGCATCTGAACTCATTAACAGGGATAATATTGAGATTTTAGAGGGTGTCTGATTGAGCTGCTCAATGATCTTGTAATCACTCTTTTTGATAATCCTCATAAATTCCTCAACATCACTATCAAAACTGATTTTAGGGTCCTCTTCCTGAACAGGCACCTTGTCATCAACAACCTATTTTCCTTTTGCTCTTGCAGCGGCTTCAACTTCTTTATCACTCCTTAGAGTCAGGGGAGCAAACAGTCGGCCACTTCTGGTAAAACCACTTGGTCCACTGACATTCTCAACACTGGTACCGGCAACAACCTCTGCTTTCTGTTGACTTCCTCCTTGATGAGTATTAGTTCCATATTGCCATGGAACTGCCCTATTAGACACATAAGAAGCAGATTCAAGAACTACAATCGTAGCCGATCTCGGCATCTCGGGCGTGATGATAGCAACAGGATCTTCAATGGGCACCTGTATTTCAACTGGATTATAATAAATGGTAACGGCAGAAACATCTTTTTCCTTCTCTACCTTATCAAACTGAAGGCTTCCTTCGTCCATAAGATCCTGCAGTCCAACTTTCAACTTACTGCAGCCATTAATCTATCTTGAACAATCCTCATAATCAGAGCCACATCCAGGAAATACCTTTCCTTTTAACAAACGCTCTTTTACAATCAACAGCGGAGTCTTTACCAAATTAACATCAGTAATCAGATTCAATTTCTCACCATCAGAAATAGCATTCATGCTTGCACCACCATGATGGGGCATTCGATTATCACAAACATTCGGCGGCTTAGAGAAATTAATAGCTTTTGCGTCAATCAAGTCCTGAACCTTATGTTGAAAAGCCCAGCACTTTTCTATCGAGTGACCTGGCGCACCAGAATGAAATTCACATCGAACATTAGCATCATAATTTTGAGGCAATTTTCCAGTATCTACCGGCCTCATAGTCCGTAGCTCAACCAACTTCTCTTTGAGCAATTGTGGTAACAAAGCAATATATGTCATAAGCAAGGGATCAAACTTATGGTCCCTTTGTCTATTAGCCTGGAATCAGGGTCTAGCTTGCTGATCTGGAGCTTGCTGTCCTGCCGGAACCGGAATGGTTACAGCGTCCACCTGATGGTAGGATTGAGTCCTGCCTCTGCCCTTTCCTCTATACACAGCACTGGACTCCCCTTCTCTTTTCCTTGGTCCATTAGCAAAGGGTTTCCTCGAACTCGAAGCACCAGTCCCACCGACGTCTTGAATTTTACCCAACTTCAGCAGACTCTCTATTCATTCCCCAGCAACAACAATGTCGGCAAACCCTGTTGAGGGACATGCAGCCAATCTATCCAAATACGGCCCTTGGAGTGTGCTCATGAACATATCAGCCATCTCACGATCAGCCAAAGGTGGTTTAACTCGAGCAGCCAATTCTCTCCATCTCTGCGCGTATTATTTAAAGCCCTCCTTATGATCCTGAGTCATACTCTGCAGTTGAGTATGATTGGGTGCCATGTCCAGATTATATTGATACTGTTTCAGAAACACAGCGCACAAATCTTTCCAGCTCTTTATATGAACCCTGTCCAGCTTAACGTACCATTCCAGGGAGGCGCCTGATAGGCTATCCTGGAAAAATACATCCAGAGCTTTTGGTCTTCAGTATAAGCGGCAATCTTGCGATTGTAAGCTTGCAAATGTGTTTTGGGACAGGTACTGCCATTGCACTTATCCAATGTAGGGAGCTTGAACTTGGGAGGGATTCTCACAACTTGCACGAGACCCATGTCTTCTACGTCAATCCCCAGAGGATTTTGGCTCTCAATAGCCTTGAGTCTTTCATCTAACCCTTCATACTTCCGGTCCTCATTGTAGAAACCCATGTCGTTGTTGAATGCGGTAAACTGGTCATCTTGATTATCCTCTAAACCATTATTATCAAGTCCCAGATGTACCCCACCGGTGGGGATGTTGACGACAGGAGGAGTGCACACATTGCGATTTGGGATTTCAGTCTCCAGCCTCTGAATAGTGACTCTCATGGCATCTTGACCAACCCTCATGGTCTCCTGACCAGCCCTCAGCTCTTGCTGACCTTGAGTAATCCCCTGCATAAGGTTCATGAACTGCTCCATCCTTCCCCTCAAATCATCTAATTCAGTCTGAACTTGTTCCATGACTCTGGCTTGATTGCGTCGGGTAAAGTATCGGTGAACTGGGGTATCAGCTATCGTGCCTGTAAACCAAATAAAGGTTAGCAGGCGCCTGCAAAAAAAGAACACCTGCAATGCAAAAATGATATGTTATGCAAATGCAAATGCACAGTTATGTTTGTCATTTCAAGATACTTTTCATATCCTGATTCCAATCGTAACCACGAATTCCTGACGACCAGAAATCATGATTATTGAGTTTTGCCTTGAAGAGATATTCAGATACGCCGATCACAAATATCTGAAGACCAGAAATAGTGATTGGGTAGTGTCCCAGTGTGCAGATATCTTATCACATCACATATATCTGAAGACCAGAAATTGTGAACAGAAATAACTCATTTCATACAAATTCCCAAAAGTTTTCAAGGACATTTGTCATAGTTTCAGCAACAGAATAAGAAACAAGCAGTCAAATGGATCCATCAACAATTTTGATGGTAACCATGGCAAATTACAAAGAAATAACAAAAATCCCTAATCTAATAGCTCTACGTCCTTCAGCTTCTGCCTGGAATACTTAATCTCTTCGAACAGGATGCGGGTACGCTGATGATGTGGCTTCTCAATCAGCTCTTTGATTAAGACATCCCTTTTTTCCAATGCATCAGATAATGAGCCCATGTGCATCAGCAAGGCTTCATCTTCACCGGCTCCTTTGCGCCTCTTAATTCCAGCTTGAATTTTAACCAGCTTCAGATCTGCCGTGACATCTTCAAGCTCTTTGTTGGCAATTTTCAGCTTATCCAGCATTCTTTACCTGTTCTTGACTTTTGCCAAGATCCTCTCGATACTTTCTTCTTTCTACATGTGCTTTCTTCAGCTCTTCATCTTTATCTTTTAACTGGATTAGCAATTCAGAGTTTTCAATTCTGACTTCATCCCAAGCTTGATGAAGTTTAGCTAATGAATCCTTGCTTCGGGCTAGCGCCTGCTTTGTAGCCTTGTGAGTCTGACTAGTATCATCTGCTCCCAAAGTAAGTTTCCGAAAGTACCGGGCTCTATCATCAAAATCTTCTTCTTTGTATGCCAAGATTTTCTCCGCTTTCAAAGCTCTCTTTTCCAACTCTTTGTTATCAACCAAAGCTTTCTGAAGACATCTGCTCATTCCAGAGTTCTCTATCTGCAACTATCTAACCATTTTCTTCCATTTCTCACACTCTTCATCCGGTACCATGGGGTGTTGGTTTGGACATAAGAGAATCTCTCTTGAAAAGGGTAGCAACAGCTCTTTGACCTTCATCTCAATCCAAGCATCGTAGTCAGGGTATGATCTACAGTCTCCTTTGCCAAAAATTAACTTTCCTGCTCTTTGCCTAAATTTCCAGGCATTTATTACTTCTGGCACTCTTTCATTCTTGGTTCCCATGAAAAACAGAGAAGCACTAATCTCTTTATCAGCAGGAGGCTTTCTCGAAGCATAACCAAATTGTCTAACAGCCAACACCGGGTTGTAGTTAATCCCACCTCTTCTTCCAAGTAGAGGCACATTCGGAAAACTTCGACATTTAACAGTAAGCTCTACTGTCAGTAATTTGGGATCAAACCAAATGATGTTATTGGTCGTCAAACCTATCAATCTCTTAGACCATTTCATTCTCTCAGCAGTTTCTACGAAAGCACCAGTTCGAGGTAAATGTTTGAAGAGCCAATGACATAACAATTGGGTACAATAACTAACCAGACTTCCTCTTCCCTTCTCATTTTTGTAGTGTACTGAGTAATAAAAATCCCCTAGCAGGGTAGGAATCGGATTCTTTGAGACTGACACTTTCATCGCCTGCATATCAACAAAGTCAAGTTGACCATGGAAAAGCACCAAACCGTAGATACAAAGAGCTAACATAGCATTGTAAGTAGTACAGTTTTGAGCCTTGGCAGCTTCCTGAGCTTGTTGAAAAAGAAACTCCAAATGAAATCCTTCCTCTTATTTGAGTTTACTCAGACCACTTTTTACAACAAACAGGTCCAGATGTAGAACAACAACGATTACTTCGGGGGTAAGAGCATCTCCAGAAAAATACGGTATAGAAGACGTGACTGGAATTTCCAAAATAAATGAGAATTCCTCCAAAGTGGGCATCAGAATATAATCAGGGAACAGGAAACATCTCATTGATGGTTCATAGAACTGTAAGAAAGTGTGCAACCCATCCTTCTCATACTTTGTGAATGCACATATCATTTTAATCAGCTCTCCATATTCCTTCTGAAAAGTGCTGAGAACACCAAAACCAGCCATGTTTATCATCTTGTTCAATGAATCCAGCTTAGGATCAGGGAATTTATATGACACATTATTCTTCCTTTTAACCTCAATCTCTTGGGAACTCATGATTGGAATCAGACAATATGGTAGGTACCTGCAAATGACAAACATAACCTATTATGATATGAGTATGCAAATGCAAAAGGCATGTGATCAAGCATTCAGATGTTTGTGTCTGTGTTGAACTGTGTGCACTGTGTCTCTGTACTGAATCTGGAAATATATCTGAGATGAATACTCAAACCACTGTCATAGGATACACTATATGTAATAATCATAGAATCACAAGTAAGGTATGTAGGAGGCTGGGTTACCTGCAAACCTGTAAACATCCCACCCATACTCACATGTGGTTCCTAGAAAACAAGGCTTGTCAGCTTCGGAGGTTTGAGAAGCGATAGCACATTCAGCCCGTAGGATACAATGTTATGCCAATCAAAGAGGTCGTCCACTGACTCACCTTAGAAAATAAAGGTCATCCTATGCAAGTTCCAGAGTGGGCCCTCGGGTGTGAGTGGGTTTGCCACAAAATGTGGTCTGCCACTGTCACCGCTAAAGAGAGATATTTCCACTATGGTCCTCATGATCGGTCACTAGAGTCGACAGCTCTCTAGATCGACATCCTGGAATACGCAAGATGCCCACGCCATGATGGGTCCCAAGATAGCCTCGTCTAGCTGTGAATTTCGTGATTACCCAACGTACACAGATGGCACGTAGGTCCCACTACTATCCACTCAAAATCTAAGTGTATTCTCGAGCCTGTGTACTGAGCTCATCTCTCAGAAATCCCATCCCGCCAAACAGACAGAACAGTACAACACAGTATAATATATGAAATGTAAATGCTAACATGCTGTAAATATGGTACAAGTAATAAAATACAGTAAACAGCAAATACAATACAACAGTAAACACCCAATGAAAGAAAAACAAACAAGCGCTAGGATTGACTCGCTTAGGATGGACCAGCAATAGGTCAACCTGTCCCCAGCAGAGTCGCCAGCTGTCACTCCCGGGATTTTCATCCAAGTACAAACGCGAAAGTGGCACCGAAACAGAGTCGCCAGCAATGTGTATTTATCCCAAGAGAGGGAAAGGAAACACCGCATAAACCTGAAAGAAAGGATAGAGCATGGTCTTGCGACCAAGAGAACTGGATTCAGGAGTCGGTTACGCGAGAGGAAGGTATTAGCACCCCCACGCGTCCATCGTACCCGATGGGATCCACGCTTGCTGCTTCAATCAAAGGGTGTAAGGAAAGATGCTGGAAAAAAAGAACTGGAAAAGGAATGGAAAAGGAAAGATAAAGAGAAACAAATGTAGGGAAAATAAAAGAAGTGCTCGCATGGGCCCTACCCCACTGCCTACGTATCTCATCGGGAACATGAGAATCAGAGCGACGTAGTTCCCCTCACTAGGGATGGATTGTTTGTGTTTTTTAGGAACGGCTAACGTTCTAGCTCAGGTGTTGCAGGCTCGCTGGTCCGAGTGCTTTACCATCTTGCAAGACAATGAGTAGGAGCACGTTCGTACGTTGAGAATGAGTGAGATGAGAAAAGAATTCCCGAAGGAAAGACGTTGTTGTTAGTTTTTTTTGTTTTTTAAGAAGTGTTTTTATTTGTTTGCATATGATAGTGTATCTAAATCTTAATCATTGGAATGTGTACATCCTCACATTCCAAGATGGAATGGGTAAGAAAGTACACTAAGGGTGAAGAAGACCCTCACACTTAGTTCCAATTATTAAGGTTCAAACACAATAGCATACTTGTATTTATTAAGTGTTTTTGTTGATTATGGGATGAAGAAGTGTTTTTCTTTATTTGTACCTTCAACAAGTATTGCATTTAAGTCCCTCATACAAGATCAAATGTTTAACACATTGACCCAAGATGGGTTATATGCTACACATTCTAAGATTATAAGAGAAGACCCCTTGAAATCTTTTCTTTATATGAAAGGCCCAAATGCAATAAATGCCTACCTTTATTAGATATTTTGAATTTTCTTTGAGATGAGAAGATGAAAGACTCAAGAGAGAGGTAAAGGTAAAAATCTATGTGAACTAAGACTCAATCCTAATTGATTAGTAAAGGGAGTGATCCTAATGGTTTGTGAGGTTGCAAAACCTAAAGTCTAAAGAAGGAATGAGTTGGACAATTCACTTCTAAAGTAGAAGATGAATTGTAACTCAAAAGGGAAAGTAATGAGTTAA
The DNA here is from genome assembly GCA_022829125.1 of Lathyrus tuberosus. Classification (NCBI taxonomy): domain Eukaryota; kingdom Viridiplantae; phylum Streptophyta; class Magnoliopsida; order Fabales; family Fabaceae; genus Lathyrus; species Lathyrus tuberosus. The sequence continues at coordinate 10,498,292 of JALAZF010000103.1, forward strand.
TCAAAGAAAGCACATAAGTGCTTAACAAAACACAAGATTGAATTGTAAAAGATGAAATGAAAGAGGTTTGAATGTGGATTCCTTATCCACACTCAATTTCAACTTACCAAAGCCCCTACATGGTTAGTAAACAAGGAAACATGCATAGGAAGTAAAATGAAACACTTAATGCACATTAAAGTTCAAAAGAATAAGAGGAAGAATCAAATCCTAATATTACAACCAGAATGTGAATCATATTTACAACAAAGGATTATCACCATACAAGTTCAAATAGTAAGCAACAATCATCATCCATAGCATCTAAACATGTTACCATAAGAAAGGATAGATGAAAGATGAAAAGAAATGAAAAGAACATGCATAAATGGAACATGCAATCCAACAATCACAATTGAAACCAAATGAAAAAATGATTTAAAACATCTCAAAGTATTCATGAATCAACATTCAAGACATTCAAGAAGTGGTAGAAGAAGAATTGAAATGAAAGTTCAAAAGAAAGTGCAAACAATACATGTTAAGGATGTACAAAGTTCAAGTTAAAATAAATATGTAAATATGACCTATAATGTGTCCCAAGGACCTATAATATCATATGAATAGCTCACAAAATATGCAAAATGCTCGTACAAATATGCACAAGAGAATTCATGTAAAACATGCACCAAAGTTAGAATGAAATGACATGTATTATGCTTCAAATGTAATGCATCAAACAAAAATCAAATGACCATATGAAAATTATGCAAACATGGTATTAGAATGCCTAAGTCAGAAGTGAATCATACATCAAGATAGCATATCAAAATCCAAAGCAAAATGGCTTGAAATAAAGCAATTAGGTCAAGTTGAAACACCATGCAAAGTAGTGCAAAGACAAGCATCAAAACATGTCATAAAATGACCTAAAAAATCAAACAAAAATCATCTAACATCCTTCAATGTATTAGTGACTCTATACAAAAAGAATCCAGTCAAAACAGTTTGTAATGAGCAAGAACAAAATTCCACAAGTTCATGTACCACATTTGGAATGCACACAAATGGAAATTCAAAGAAAATTATGGAACAGGGGAAAAATGTCATAAAATCATGAAATAAAAATATCAAAAATTTCCTAAATCTCTTAATAACACTCATGAATTTTTCTAGAATTTTATGATGTTATTTTGTATTTTTAAAAATTAAAAAGGAACCATGTACAAAATGAAGAAAATAGAAAGAAATGAAAATAAGAGGGGGGTGCATGCATAGTAAATTATCAGTTCAAAATGGCTTGGGCTTTGAAACATGAGGTGCAAATAGCAATTTAGTCCAAGGTCCAAACACGCGCAATCCACACCAACTATCATGCACTCTCAGTCAAATAAAGTCAAAACAATCCACACCCTTGGATCAAGTCCAGTCAACACAATAGTCAAAGTAATCAAATCCAACGCACACATATGAAGGAACACATTCACTACCATGCACTGCACCACACAATGATTAAGTGAAATCAGAAATAAGACACGTGAGGTGCACGCCTTTTTTAATGCGCTGGCACCACTGTAGCCACATGATGATGAAAAATCATCGGTCACGATTAAAACATGAATAAAACCCTAGCAGTTCAGACCACCGGCCGGAGATGACCTCTGGTCATCTTCTCCGGCCAACCTCCGGTGACAATAATTTTCAGGCAAGCATAAATGGACAAAATACACATCATTGGAAAGCTGAAGTGATGAGGAGCATGAATCCAGTGATAAAATGCACAAAATGTTCATGAAATAAGAGAATCGAGCAGAATAAGTTTTGCCCTAACTTTTCAACTATGCCTCTAAAGGCCTATCAACTAGCCAGACAAGTTCTTTAGCTTATAAGAAGCTTCAAGAACCTGAAAACATCTTCAAAGCATGTCTATAATGGTGGAAATTCGTACCTGAAGATTTGTGACCTTGAGATATTCTTCAGAAAACCAGAGATTTTGCTTCCTCTTTGAGCTACTCTTGGCCAAATAAAGGCTTAGATGCAGTAGTTGATGATGATTCAATGGAGAGGAGTTGAAATCAAGCTTCAAAACCAGTTGCAATTGTGGAAGATTGAGAGAGAATAAGAGAGAGTTTCTGAGTGAGAAACTGAGCACAAGGAGCTTCGAAAACCAGTGGCAATGGTGGGAGATTGAGAGAGAAGAAGAGAGAGTTTCTGAGTGAGAGTGTGAAAATGAGTGTTGAAATTAATTTTGAGAGTGAGATTTCTATTTATAGTGTGAGCTTAACCATGGTTAACTGGGTGAATTAACTGAGTCCAAGTTGGTTTAGGTGAGTCCATCCTAACTAACTGAGTCAAGTTAGTTAGGGGACGAGTTAGCAAGGCTATGTTATGGTGATGGTGGTTCATAGTGAGCTATGGTGGAGGTGAGAGTGAACTGAAATGGCAAGGCTGTTGTAGCATAAACTTGTTCAGCAAGTTGTTCCTTCCATTCTCATGTATGGCACGTGCTATGAGAAATATGTTTGGTTTAATGTGGAAATGGTTGGATAGTGTGAGCAATGTACGTGCAAACTGAAATAGCATTTCAACATCAACCATGAATTTTCATGCTTTGGTAGCAGCAACACACTTGATGCATCAGTGGGTGTTTGAAGGTGAAATTCTCCATGCATTGTGGATGGCTTGATGAGTTTTTGGAGTCATTTGAAAGAGGGATCATAGTAGAACATGTTTGGTATGAGAATTGAGTTGAATTGAGGTGTATAGAATAGTGTAAAATAGCTTAGAACATCGATATTTGAAACTGGTGGAAGGGCGAGACACATGGTTGGCTGGCAAGGCATCTTGGTGCAGGGAATTTCAGTGTGATCACACCAAATTGGACCCATCATAACTTCTTAACCTTTGATCAAATGAACAAATCATGAACACCAATTTTGAAGATCTCACATAGGGGAAGAACTTTCATGTTGAAAGATTTTCCATTTGAGGCCTTTAACCATGAGTAGTTAAACAAAACATTTGGTCCACCACATGTTTGTAGAAATGATGGCGCGTGACCTAAGACTTGCCCAAGCTGACTTGCATTTTGCCCAAGTTTTCCTCAACTTTGATCATCCATAACTCTCTCAATTCTTATCCAATGGAAATGTTCTACATATGGATTTGAAGCTTAAGACAAGATCTTTTGTTGTGGCCTAGTGGAATTTTCATTTGATGCTTCAATTTTGAATGGCCTTGGTTCAAAGTCTGGTGCAAAATGGCCAAAACATGCCTTATTTAGAAACCCTACTTCTTCCAAAAATGGCAATTCTTCAAACCTTGATTTTTTTATGATCCCTTTGGAATTTCTTGATCAAATTTTGCACATTGGTCACATATAACATGAATTTCATGGATTTGGTCTCAAAAAGTCAAGAGTTGACTTTTTCCTCTGATTATTTGACTTTGTCCCAATTTCCATGATTTTTTATCTTTCTTCCAATTGAACCACTTCTAAAACCAATTGAGAGGCAATTTTCCACACTCATACACTTAAGGACATGTAGAATACCATGACATCAAGTTTTGTCCAAAAAATCCAAGATACACTGATTTTATTGGAAACCCTAGTTTTGGCCCCTTCTAGTTAGGAGGAAATTGCACATCTTCCAAATCCAAATTCCTCTGAGTATGTTGTGTATCCTCTTAAAGGATAATGAGATATGCCACTTGAGGGTGTTTTTGAACCAATAAGCTATCTCTCTTGAGGGTTTTTCTTTAGTTTTTAGACCTCTTGCATAGTGAAGGATGTAGTGCTTCAATATCCTATTGAATCTCACTTTCTTGAGGTTTTGGATGATCAATTGAGATAGTATGAGACATGAAATACCTCTTGGCTTGCCTTGAGGCAACTTGTTTGACCTTTTATACCTTGAATGATTCCTTGATTGTCCATCTTCCCCCTGATCACATGCCTTGATGGTAAGAGGGATGCTATGCTTCATTTTTCTATGTTAAAGATGCAATGCAATGCTAATGAGATGGATATGATATGATATATGATAATGCTATGCTATGATGACAAAAGAGAGAGCAAATTTTGGGGTATTACACCGTCTTTATTTTAACATTTCACCCTGCCCAGGTGAAACAGATGTTTTTATAGGGCTCACTTTTCTGTAAATGTCCCTCTTCACTTCGCCCAAAGTGAAAGAGTTTTGTTTTATAGGGTTGTAGTTTCAAGAATCGACAAAATCATAAATAAATAACGTCGTTCTGTAATTTCCTCATTTTATTGCTGTTTTCACATTTCGCTTTTTCAGAAAATGGTAATCCTAAAAACAACTCAAAAATAAAAACGAGCATTTTTCAGAAAATACACTGCACACACTCTTGTATTTCTCTCTATCCCTTCTAAAAATGAATCGTCACGTCATGCAAATTGCTTGTTTTAAACCCCGTTGAAATATACGATCCCGTGCCTTCTCCCAACTTTGAATTCCCGGTATTCGAGGCTGAAGAAGAAGATGATGCAGAAATTCCAGAAGAGATCTCATGACTACTCAGGCAAGAGGAAATGTCTATTGAGCTTCACAAATAGTTGTTGGAAACTATCAACTTGGGTTCAGAAGAAGAGAGAAAAGAAGTCAAGATTAGGGCACTGCTTAGTCCGATGGTCAAAGAAAGCTTGATAAAGCTTCTCAAAGAAGTTCTAGATGTGTTTGCTTGGTCCTATCAGGACATGCCAGGGTTGGATACTAGCATCGTGGAACATCACCTACCGTTAAGATCAGAATGTCCGCCAGTGAAACAAAGGCTGAGACGGACTCATCCTGATATGGCTATCAAGATCAAAGAGGAAGTGCAGAAACAGATTGACGCAGGTTTCCTTGCCACCTCAGAATAGCCTCAATGGTTGGCCAACAGAGTACCAGTTCCGAAAAAGGACGGAAAAGTCAGAATGTGTGTAGACTACAGGGATCTGAACAAAGCCAGTCTGAAGGACGACATCCCCTTACCGCACATAGACATGTTGGTAGACAGTACTACAAAGTTCAAAGTCTTATCCTTCATGGATGGATTCTCGGGCTATAATTAAATCAAAATGGCGCCGAAAGACATGGAGAAAACTTCATTCATCACCCCATGGGGCACCTTTTGGTACAAGGTAATGTCGTTCGGTTTGAAGAACGTCGGGGCAACCTATTAAAGAGCCATGACTACTCTGTTTCACGACATGATGCACAAAGAAATCGAAGTGTATGTCGATGACATGATTGCCAAATCTAAGATAGAAGAGGAGCATGTGACCCACTTGTCAAAACTATTCGAGTGTCTGAAAAAGTACAAACTCCACTTGAATCCCAACAAATGCAGATTCGATGTCCGCTCAGGAAAACTTGTAGGGTTCATCGTCAGCCAGAAAGGAATTAAGGTTGATCCTGACAAGGTCAAGGCCATTCAAGAAATACCTTCACCAAAGACTGAGAAACAAGTTCGAGGATTTTTGGGACGTCTGAATTACATTTCCAGATTCATATCTCTCACAACCGTGACATGCGCGCCAATCTTCAAACTCCTTAGAAAGAATCAAAGTTGCGTATGGATGGAAGATTTCCAAAAAGCCTGCGACAGTATCAAAAGAACACTACAAAAAAACTGGTTAATTATGGCGGTTTAAAAAGTGTTTTTGTGGCGTTTTCAACCGCTTTAATTCACAAAAATGGCATTTTCTTGCAACGCAGTAATTTCGGCTGTCGCAAAGAAAAATGCGGCGGTTTTATATCAAACACCGTGCAAGCCGCCGCAATTTAATAAGAAGTGAAGTGGCGGTTTTAATCTGTAAATAATGGCAGGTCAAACCGCCAGAATTTTCATTAATTTTCTAAAAATTTAAAAACAACTTGTGGCAGTTTAAACCGCCATAATATTCTAATTTTTTTAAATATATATATATATATATATATATATATATATATATATATATATATATATATATATATATATATATATATATATATATAAACTAGTATGTATGCCCTTGCGAGGCACGGGACAAAATTTCTTAAATTAAAAAATGTTTTATAATTATTTACATTTTAGAAATGAAGTTATAGTAACGTTAAAATTAGTTGAATAATTTAATATTTTTGTTAATTGAAAACAATATTAAAAAAAATTTGTACATTAACCTTTAATAACAAAATTAAATAACAAAGCATTATTAAAATACTAATAACATTTTATCTCATTTCAAATACTCTATAAATAAAATGCACATAAAAAATAAAAAATGCGTCCTGAACAAATAAAATAACATATTTAAATATTGAATACAAAACATTTTAAAACACCTCCCGGATTTCTATCACCTCAGTTTGAATATTTTTGCTCACGTTCGGCTAACACCTGAATTTTCAGAATTTTTCCGAAGCAGGCAGAAGAAGCCACCAGGTAATAAAAACTACAGGAAATTCTCGAGATCTTCCAAAGATGATGGTTCCTTATGACATACCAATCCGATAAAAAGGCATGCATATAAGTTATTTGTTGCCTTCAAACAATGTCGTTACACCTCAATACTGTACTGCTTCTGTTATACAAAACATCACATGTAACATGGATTTAGCACAATTAAGCATGATAGTTTAACATAAAATTAATGTTCATTCTCAAAGAGACCCAAACATATTTAATGAATTCAATTATAAAAAGGCATGAGATGTGAAAATATATACTTTTGTAATACAAACTGCCGCATACAATTGGTTTCCACCATGAAAAAAATGTTTCTTGCTAATCAGTTTGCATACAGAACCAAATATTCTCAGTTTGTCTTCAAAATACATTGACATGGAGATTAACTCTAATTACTTAAGGAGCAACAATACACCAAAGCTTTATGTTATCTACCTTTTAACGCTGACTACAAATATTCGTGTTTGGAAAGCCTTGAACTCGGAGTTGGAAGGTGCAAACATGAACATGATTAAAAAGATGCTGCAAGCTAACTGAAATGTAAGAATCACTAAATTCAGACCAAGAAACATGTTTAGTTTATTAAATAATTGACAGGTTATTGTTTTTCATTGTAAGAATCATTATACAGTTTATTAAATTAGTTTGTCTTATATAAGTTTTTTTAATCAAAAGTTGAATCACATTAGAAATTACTTACCTCATTTATTATAGGAACAGATTGTCTAACAGGTTGAAAAAGCACTTCCTTTGCTTTGTCATCCTACAAACCATGATCAATGGACTCGAGTCTAACCACAAAGAAGAACACCACTGGGTGCAAATATGTTTAAACCATGGAAATAATCTCGTCAGGTGTGTCATCCGGTTCATAATTCTTAGCCTGCCATACAACCAAATAACTTATTATTCAAAGTTAACAACAAATACCATGAAAGAACAAAAACCTACATCAACTTGAGAAATAAAATAAACAAATCAGAGAGGGGAAAATCATATCAAACCTATACATATGTTGTTTCTTCTTCTGCTAGTACTCTTGACATTTCAATCTCTGACAACAAAATAAGCAAAGATGTAATAGCATCATAACAGAAGCAATTAGGTTTAGGTTAAAAGAGGAATGAATAAATTGAACGATCTCCAGCGGAAGCCAATGATTCAATACACCGAAAAAGCAAATGATAACACATCCAGGACTGAGCAATCTTGATGCCGGCGACTGATAAGGTGATAAGATGATAGAGAAATGAGCCTCCTGCAGATGAACATTGACCACAGAACTGATAACCAAACCAAAGAAACCAAGTTGAATAATTTAATATTTTTGTTAATTGAAAACAATAACAGAATAGCTTTCACATCAGAAAATCACACAAAAATTCAGAGTAAAAATACACACAGTTCTCATTTCAAAATCATCAGATCAATAGCAGCAATAAGGGAACAAAAACCACACAAACCATACACATTAAAAAACCACAACAATACCACACATACACAATACCAAAACCACAACAACATGTAATCATGCACACAGTTGTGAACTCAATTCCACACCAACATACGCAGACCCAGCAGCAAGGCAGGGCATTAATAAAATACAACATATCATCACAACGACAACATTAAGAAGCAGAGCAACAACTATAGAAATAATCAAAACATCACAGAGGGGGATACTATAGAATTCATACCAAAAGCCACATCACATGCACTCTCACTACATACACACACGAGCAGCAGATTACACAACATATACACACAACAGAGAAGTATCGCCTTCACAAAGAACAACAACAACACATTCACACAAAAAGTTCATCAAGAGGCATTGCAAAAGAAACATAGCCACACAACATACACGATCAGGGAAGTAACAACACACCAGAACCAAAAACACACGTACTGTAAAGGGCAAAATTCACATTATCATTAGAAATTCACACGAGCAACCATCACAAGCAGCAAAAGAGTAGCTACAACAACCATCAAAAGCACATCGAAGAATAGAGAACAAAGACTTACCTGGAAACCGTTGTCACCGAATCGTTGTGCCGAAACTCCTCGAAGGTACGCAATCCTTACACTTAAACTTGTGAAACTCAATTGGGTATTTGCGAAACTTCAATTCAATTCCTTCATTTTGAACTGCTACGGTTCCATTTATGAATTGATGAGAATAAGGTTTTGAAACCTCCTCCGCTGCCGCCAGCTTAAAGCCATGGCGAGGCGGGATTTTCTTAATCGTCGGTGATACGCAGATGAATGAGAGTAAGGTGGGCTGAGACGAAAGTGAGTGATTTAGTGAGAGAGGGTCAGGAGTGAGCTGCTTCGAGGAAGAGACTGAGTTTGAGTGGAGGCAAGCAAAGAACGGCACGGCGGATCAGAGGTTTTGGTGACGACAGGTTTAGAAGAGGAAGCTGCAAAGTATCATGTAAGAGAGAGAGAGGCAAAAGGTGGTTTGGTGTATTTGGGTTCGAACGGTTTCTGCTCAAATTGTGTGTCTTTTTTTGTAATACCCCGTAAATTTATAAACGCTCTGGTTAATATTATTATAATCAACTGGGTTCCGGTGTACTCTGAGCAATTATTAGAGGAAATAATTAGAGTAAACTGACGAACTCAGTGTTGATTTAATTAATAGTATTTAACTTTGAGTTTTTATTAATTGGGGCATTTGAGCTAATTTGGATAATTAGTGGTATGACCAATTAATATTACTACGTATATTTTCTTTTCCATTTCCTTATTTGATAAACATAGAACATTGGGGAAAGAAAAGGAAAGGAAAAGTGAAGAGAAGGAAAGGAAGAGAAGAAAATTTCTCCAAGAGCTCAAGATCATCTGTTCTTCATCTCAGTATCAATCTCCTCATCTTGTTGTCCAGGTGGGTTATAGTTAGACCCTTTAGAGTAGAGTTTAATTTGAGTTTAGAGTTAGGTTGGAATTGTGAAAATGGGTATTTTTGGTATAAAATCATGAATCTAACTGTTGAAATTCAATGTTTGATTGTATGTTATACTGCTTGTTATGTTATAACATGTTTTGATGCTTTGTGATTGATCAAAAATAGGAGTTTGGGGTGATTTTGGATCAACCCGTAGCAGGAAATTTCTGCTGGTTTTTCTGCATTTTTCTCTTCCCATACGCGTATGGGGCACGTCAATACGCGTATGGGGCATGTCATTACGCGTACGGCAAGAGCGTTACGCGTATGGCAATTTTAAAAAGGAATTTTCAAGGAAAAATGTCTCTGCCCATACGCGTACGGCCTTGGGCAATACGCGTATGGATGGCCGAGAATTTTGAGCAATACACGTATCGCTTGGGGCAATACGCGTATGGCTGGGCAAGAATTTTGGGCAATACGCGTATGGGGTGTGCCAATACGCGTATGGCCAGGAGAATTGCAGAAATTATGTTGTTGTAATTATTTTCCGATCGTTTGTTTCAAATGCCGTAACTTTTTGTACGTAACTCAGATTTGAACATTTTTGGTATCGTTGGAAAGATAATAAAATGTACTTTCTTATTACGATGGTTTTAAGATTGTCGGCCGATTTAATTATGTCAGGATTTCTAAAATAGCGTCGTTTTGTCGACTTTTAATTGTTAATGGTGTGTAATTGTTGTTAACAATATATGCATGTTAAAATATGGAATAGGCAGGGTGAGGATTATACCATAAACTGTGTCGGAAGTGTGAATTATCATTTTTGGCAATGCTCGTGCATGAAAGGCCGAGGCATGTGCATTTAAATCATAACCACTGTTTCTTGCGGTGTAGTTTCATGAGACTCGAGCACCTCCTCTGAAATGCTATGCACAACTACTTGGCAGGTTTGAGTCCCGTGTTAAGTACGATTGGAGCCTACGGGTAAAGAGACTTGTGACGGTGTACGGGCCGTGAGAAGTGACGGATCACGGTGTACGGACCTGTGATCCCGTATCCAATTCGTATGCGAAGTAGCTACAAGGATCCATGACTCGGGTCGTCTTCTAGACGTAGAAGCGGACGGGAATAGGGGATACCTTGGTATTGGTTATTGATTTGTGAATCCCTGAGTTTACAGGCTCAGGAGGTACTTCGGTACTAGTGTGAGTTTACAGGCTCACCGTGTTGGTTACTGGTGTGTGTGTACTCATGGTCACTCCCTTTTCCCCTTTGACATGAGTTAGGTTTATTAGAACCCTGTAAAGCCGAGAGGACTTTAAGATAGGAACTCAATGAGATTTGATGTATCTCACCCCACTGTTGTTGTTTACATCACAGGTTCTGCAGGTTCGGCGAAGGGTAAGGACAAGGTTATTTGACTTTCCTTACGGATCGTAGCTTTTGTGATGGCATGGCTTCCGCTATGGCGTTATGTTGAGATCATTGTATTGGTCTAGTTCTTAGTTTTTATCATTTTGGAACATCTTGTATATGTAATGCCTTAGACTTTTAGTGTTTTGTATTAGAGGCATTTATGTGTATAATGTGTTAACTAGGAACTTATTGTTTATTTCAGTACCAAAAGTGAAACTCATGTATAATATGAGATTTGATGCAAGTATTATATGTGGGCGTTACAGTTGGTATCAAAGCAGGTCATATCCTCGACCTAGCCATGAAATAGTATAAGTGTTTCTTTCCGTTTCATATGTGTTGTGTCGCTATGGGTCTTAAGTGTTATATTTATGGTATTGAGCCTGATCAACTTAATTCTATCTATATGACATTTAGAAACATGGTTGGCGGGTGCAGAAGCAATTGTGGTAGACCCACAAATCCTCCAGTTGGGACGAATCCACCAGGTGGCGATTGAGCCTGCTTTGTATCAGTTTGTGCAACAGATGCAGCAGCAGCAGAACCAGTTCATGCAACATATGGTGCAACGGATGAATGGAGGTCTTCATCCTCGAGTGGTTGTGCCAGAGGTTGTAGGTGGAAATTTTCGGGATTTTATCCACATGAATCCTCCGGAATTTCATGGCGGATTGGATTCTGTGAAAGCCCATGACTGGATTGCTGGCATGGAGAGAATCTTTCTGATGTTTTACTATAGTGAGGAGAACAAGGTAGTGTTTGCTTCTCACTCACTGAGGGGTCCTGCTGAGAGATGGTGGGAAGTTGCTTTAGCTTTTATGACTATGCAAGGTGTACCTAAAGTGTGGGAGCAGTTCAGGTCTATTTTTGTTGAAAGGTACCTTCCTAGTTCTTTGAGGATCCGAAGAGAGCTTGAAATTCAGCAGTTGAGGCAATATTTTATGATAGAGAACGGCTTGAGGGACGTTCAGACATAAGGGGATTCGCGTAAGTCGAATCAGAATGAGTGTGGGAAGTCAAGCCAACAGTTTCGGGTTAGGCAGCAAGCTTTCAAAAGGAGACGGGTCCAGAATTCTCGGACTAGTACACCTCATGTGTGTTGCACGTGTGGTAAGATGCATTTTGGTAGATGTCGCTTCAGAGGGGTGAAGTGTTATCAATGTCAGAAGGTGGGACGCATGGCGAGGGATTGTCCTCAGAATGGGAATCAGACGCAAGGGAATGAAGCAAAAGGCGATGACCCTAGGATTTCGGGTACGTGCTTCGTAAATGGACAACCTTGTTTTATTTTATTTGACTGTGGGGCAACGCATTCTTTTGTGTCTTTGAGATGTGTGAAGCGACTTGGGTTGCGAACTATTCCTTTGTTTCCTCCTATGGTGGTCACTACCGCCCTGGATGAAATGGTCGAAACACCATTGATGTGTGAAAATTGTGGGTTGTCGGTGAATGATAGAGTTTTCCAGATCGATCTTATTTGTTACCGCTCAAGAAAGTGGATGTTGTTCTGGGAATGGATTGGCTTTCAGCTAATTCAGTTTTTATCGGTTGTGAAGAGAAGTTAATCATTACTCCATCTGCTGAGGCTACTCCGAAAGACGTGTTATCAACGATTTTAGAAGGTACGGTGGGAATGGTAAATTTCTTGTTTGAGAAGGAGAAATCTGTTTTATTGGTTCTTACTAAGGAAGGAAGTAGTGAACAGCAAGTTCTGAGTATTCCTATAGTGTGTGAGTTTCCTGAAGTTTTTCCTGAGGATGTTACTTCTCTTCCTCCGGAGAGAGAAGTTGAGTTCTCTATTGACCTGATACCGGGAACGGCTCCTATATCCGTTTCTCCGTATCGGATGGCACCGCTAGAATTAAGAGAATTAAAGGACCAATTGGAAGATTTGATGTCTAAGCACTTTGTTAGACCTAGTGTTTCACCTTGGGGAGCTCCAGTGTTATTGGTAAAGAAGAAAGATGGGGGAATGCGGTTGTGCATTGATTATCGTAAGTTGAATAAAGTCACTATTAAGAACAAGTACCCCTTACCCATGATAGACGACTTGTTAGATCAATTGAAAGGAGCTTGTGTGTTCTCGAAGATTGATTTACGGTCGGGTTATCATCAGATCCGAGTGAAGAGTTCCGATGTGCCAAAAACTGCATTTAGAACACGTTACGGTCATTACGAATTCCTAGTGATGCCTTTCGGTGTGACTAATGCTCCAGCTGTTTTTATAGATTACATGAACCGTATATTTCAGGCTTACTTGGACCAATTTGTGGTAATCTTTATTGACGACATTCTTATTTATTCTCGTACTCCACAAGAGCACGGAGAACATCTGAGAATTGTCTTATCGGTATTGCGAGAGAAGCAATTGTTTGCTAAGTTGAGTAAGTGTGAATTTTGGATGTCGGAAGTAAATTTTCTTGGACATGTTATATCTCAAAGTGGGGTGGCAGTGGATCCATCGAAGGTAGAAGCCGTGATTAATTGGGAGAGACCGAGAAATGCTTCAGAGGTCAGAAGTTTCTTGGGATTGGCTGGTTACTATAGGAGATTCATTAAGGGCTTTTCTCAATTGGCCTTACCAATGACGAAACTTACTCGGAAGGATTTTGCTTTTGAGTGGGATTCGGGTTGTGAACAAAGTTTTATTAAATTGAAGGAAAGTTTGACGAGTGCTCTAGTATTAATTATTCCTGATCCTAACAACTCTTACGAAGTATTCTGTGATGCTTCTAAGAGGGGATTAGGGGGTGTTCTAATGCAAGGCGGTCAAGTAGTAGCTTATGCTTCTCGACAGTTGAAAGTTCATGAGAAGAATTATCCAACTCATGATTTGGAACTAGCTGCAGTGGTGTTTGCACTGAAGGTGTGGCGTCATTATTTATATGGTGTACGTTTTGAAATGTTCAGTGACCACAAGAGTTTGAAGTAGTTGTTTGACCAAAAGGAGTTGAATATGCGACAAAGAAGGTGGATGGAGTACTTAAAGGATTATGACTTAGAATTGAAGTATTCGTTGTTGGAAAAGTTTAGAGATCTTAATCTCCAGTTTGTGTGGACTCCGAAGGGTGTGATTATGGGAAATTTGAATGTCAATTCTACCTTAAGAGTTGAGATTCAACAAGAACAAATATTAGAGGAGGAGTTACAAGAGTTGTTACTTCAACCGGGCTTTACACGAGCAACTGATGGGATCGTTTTGTTTAATCAATGGATTTGTGTTCCGAAGGATGAGGCATTAAAAAGGAAGATCTTAGACGAAGCTCATAAAGGTACTTTTACGATACATCCTGGTTCTTCGAAGATGTATCAGGATTTAAAGAGGGATTATTGGTGGTCTGGGATGAAAAAGGATATAGCGGAATATGTGTCAGAGTGCGCGGTGTGCCAACAGGTGAAGATTGAACACCAAAGACCGGGCGGTCTGTTGCAACCTTTGGATATTCCAGTTTGGAAGTGGGATAGTATTTCTATGGACTTTGCAGTGGGTTTACCTCGTACACAAGGTGGTTATGATTCTATTTGGGTGATTGTAGACTGACTAACAAAATCTGCTCATTTCTTAGCCGTGAAGACTACTTATAAGGCAAGTCATCTTGCAAGATTGTTTATTGCTGAGATTGTGAGATTGCATGGTATTCCTCCTAGTATGGTTTCCGATAGAGATTCGAAGTTTACTTCGAGGTTTTGGAAGGTGTTCCAACAAGCGATGGGTACGAATTTGCGGTTGAGCACGTCGAATCATCCTCAAACGGAGGGTCAGACTGAATGAACAATACAAATGATGGAGGATATGTTAAGAGCTTGTGTGCTAGAGAGTATGGGAAATTGGAAAGAACTTTTGCCGTTAATTGAGTTTTCCTATAACAATAGTTAGCATGCGAGCATCGGTATGGCTCCATATGAAGCATTGTATGGGAGAAAATGTAGAACACCTTTGTGTTGGGCTGAAATTGGCGAAGATAGAATTTTGGGTCCCGAGATTATTCAAGAGACTACGAAAAAGATTCGAATGATCCGTGAGAAAGTTAAACAAGCACAAGATCGTCAAAAGAGTTATGCGGACAATCGTGGGAGACCTTTGGAATTTGAGGAAGGTGATCATGTATATCTGAAAGTTACTCCGAGATTGCGATTGAGAGGACCGTTTAAGTCACGCAAATTAAGTCCGAGATACGTGGGATCGTATCAGATTTTAGAAAGGATTGGTGAAGTTGCTTACAGATTAGCCTTACCACCCTCTCTATCTGAAATGCATGATGTTTCTCACGTATCTCAGCTCCGTGAGTCTATTCCTGATCCTCTTCAGCCAATTCTACCTGAATCCGTGGGAATAGAAGCAGACTTAACTTTTGAACCCCAACCGAGTTGTATTGTGGGAAGAGAAACAAAAGTATAAGGAACAAAGATATTCCACTCGTTAAGGTGCAATGGGATATGACACATCCGGGTGATGTTACTTGGGAACTAGAATCGAAAATGCGAGATTCTTATCCACATCTATTCAGGTAATGTTCTAAATTTGAGGACGAATTTCTGTTTAAGGGGGGGAGGATGTAATACCCCGTAAATTTATAAACGCTCTGGTTAATATTATTATAATCAACTGGGTTCCGGTGTACTCTGAGCAATTATTAGAGGAAATAATTAGAGTAAACTGACGAACTCAGTGTTGATTTAATTAATAGTATTTAACTTTGAGTTTTTATTAATTGGGGCATTTGAGCTAATTTGGATAATTAGTGGTATGACCAATTAATATTACTATGTATATTTTCTTTTCCATTTCCTTATTTGATAAACATAGAACATTGGGGAAAGAAAAGGAAAGGAAAAGTGAAGAGAAGGAAAGGAAGAGAAGAAAATTTCTCCAAGAGCTCAAGATCATCTGTTCTTCATCTCAGTATCAATCTCCTCATCTTGTTGTCCAGGTGGGTTCTAGTTAGACCCTTTAGAGTAGAGTTTATTTTGAGTTTAGAGTTAGGTTGGAATTGTGAAAATGGGTATTTTTGGTATAAAATCATGAATCTAACTGTTGAAATTCAATGTTTGATTGTATGTTATACTGCTTGTTATGTTATAACATGTTTTGATGCTTTGTGATTGATCAAAAATGAGAGTTTGGGGTGATTTTGGATCAACCCGTAGCAGGAAATTTCTGCTGGTTTTTCTGCATTTTTCTCTGCCCATACGCGTATGGGGCATGTCAATACGCGTATGGGGCATGTCATTATGCGTACGGCAAGAGCGTTACGCGTATGGCAATTTTAAAAAGGAATTTTCAAGGAAAAACGTCTCTGCCCATACGCGTACGGCCTTGGGCAATACGCGTATGGATGGCCGAGAATTTTGAGCAATACGCGTATCGCTTGGGGCAATACGCGTATGGCTGGGCGAGAATTTTGGGCAATACGCGTATGGGGTGTGCCTATACGCGTATGGCCAGGAGAATTGCAGAAATTCTGCTGTTGTAATTATTTTCCGATCGTTTGTTTCAAATGCCGTAACTTTTTGTACGTAACTCGGATTTGAACATTTTTGGTATCGTTGGAAAGATAATAAAATGTACTTTCTTATTACGATGGTTTTAAGATTGTCGGCCGATTTAATTATGCCGGGATTTCTAAAATAGCGTCGTTTTGTCGACTTTTAATTGTTAATGGTATGTAATTGTTGTTAACAATATATGCATGTTAAAATATGGAATAGGCAGGGTGAGGATTATACCATAAACTGTGTCGGAAGTGTGAATTATCATTTGTGGCAACGCTCGTGCATGAAAGGCCGAGGCGTGTGCATTTAAATCATAACCACTGTTTCTTGCGGTGTAGTTTCATGAGACTCGAGCACCTCCTCTGAAACGCTATGCACAACTACTTGGCAGGTTTAAGTCCCGTGTTAAGTACGATTGGAGCCTTCGGGTAAAGAGACTTGTGACGGTGTACGGGCCGTGAGAAGTGACGGATCACGGTGTACCGACCGGTGATCCCGAATCCAATTCGTATGCCAAGTAGCTACAAGGATCCATGACTCGGGTCGTCTTCTAGACGTAGAAGCGGACGGGAATAGGGGATACCTTGGTATTGGTTATTGATTTGTGAATCCCTGAGTTTACAGGCTCAGGAGGTACTTCGGTACTAGTGTGAGTTTACAGGCTCACCGTGTTGGTTACTGGTGTGTGTGTACTCATGGTCACTCCCTTTTCCCCTTTGACATGAGTTAGGTTTATCAGAACCCTGTAAAGCCGAGAGGACTTTAAGATAGGAACTCACTGAGATTTGATGTATCTCACCCCACTGTTGTTGTTTACATCACAGGTTCTGCAGGTTCGGCGAAGGGTAAGGACAAGGTTATTTGACTTTCCTTACGGATCGTAGCTTTTGTGATGGCATGGCTTCCGCTATGGTGTTATGTTGAGATCATTGTATTGGTCTAGTTCTTAGTTTTTATCATTTTGGAACATCTTGTATATGTAATGCCTTAGACTTTTAGTGTTTTGTATTAGAGGCATTTATGTGTATAATGTGTTAACTAGGAACTTATTGTTTATTTCAGTACCAAAAGTGAAACTCATGTATAATATGAGATTTGATGCAAGTATTATATGTGGGCGTTACATTTTTCTTTCTGAATTCTGGAAGCTTGTTTTGAAGATGAGAATGGTCATGCGTGTTGGTTTAAGGGTGTAGAAGAATGTGAGTAGATATCATTTTAGGCTTCAATTAACTTTGGGGAATCACTTAACCTTTCAATAGCAAATTATTTATGTTAGACCTTTTCATATGCTTAATTGTAGTTACCCGTGCAAGTTTTCAACTTCCAAGAAAAATGTCGTTTCATTCTACAATAAAATCTAAAACAAAATAAAGAATAAAGTTTGAATTATTTAATTGGAAAATAAACCAAAAAAATATAAGGTTGCCACATCACATGCATTAATGGTAGGTTTTCTAAAAATAGCAAGATTTCAAATAGTCAAGAGCTCTGAAAAAGCGACATGTGACAAACTTGTCAAAGAACTCATCTTGCTTTATTATATTTAATAGATGCATCATTTATAGTCCAACAAATGTGCTAGAACAAAATTATTTTTCATTGACAACAAACATAAGAATATTTAATGTATTGAGTAACATGACTCATTATTTGTATCCCAATCTCAACAACTATATATAATTTGCAACCATTTTTCATTAGTTTCAGGAAAATAATTGATTGATTGACTGGAATCTCTTACTAATAAAAGCTAAATATATTTAATTCCCACCAAAAATTAAAATCAAATACCAATCTCTATTCCTAGATTTATAACATGCTTATAAACAAAAACTAGAAACTGCATGTAGCAGCAAATGATTATCAAATGGTGAGAAGAAATATGTATTAGATAGACCAAGAAAGTAACACATTTCTAACATGAAAAAAAATCCTTTTTATGCTTATAAAAGATTAATAAATTGTAATATATATATGAACTTATCCATAATAAGGATTATTTTGAGGAGGAAACATATGAAGCATCAACAACTTTGAGAGAAAATAGAGGAATAAAATAACAATTCTCAAATTCCTATATCAATTTCTTATTGGAATTTAGGATTGTTGTTCTTTTTAAATATGCAAGTATGGTTAGGAACTAGAAAGTGCATTATGTATTCTAAATTTTAAGCTCTGTGTACTCTATAAAACACTCAGTTTTTCCTATGCTATAAAATATTAACATTGGAATTAAAATATATATCATGTATATTACATGAAAGTGCTGAGAAATAACTAAGTGAAAAAGCATGTAAGTGCATCCAGATGTCTCACATACACAGTATAGGATATCAGACATATTTATTGTGTCACTTTTTTTTGGCCTTTTATAAATATGTTTTATTTAAAGCTTAACAACAATCAAATAACCCTTCAATTTTATGTCTATAAATTAATATGACTACTTTATTGATATACCAGGTCTCTTTCCTAAGAATAGCTATTTTATCGCCTATTTTTTTAGTATAAGCTCAACTAATTGCAACATTGAACCTTTCAAAGTAATACCTCATATATTCTAATGAAACAGAAACTGAGAAGAGTAAGCTCAAATGCCAATCTCTATTCTAAGATTTAAAACAAATTTATGAAACTGAAACTGCACGTAGCAGCAAAATGGTTAGAAGCAATATGTATCAGATAGACCAAGCAAATATCACATTTGTAACATGCGAAAATCCTATTTATGTTTGTAAAACATTCATAAATTATAATATATATATATATATATATATATATATATAAAATAAAGATTATTATTTGTAGTACCCAAGCAAAACACCTACATACTTCATTAACTACGAATATGGAAACTTAGCTAAGCAATCTTGAAACCCATACAACACCCTTCATTATAGCATGTACCTCATACATCCATGTAGATCCACCTGTCGTCACCAAAAGATAATGTAAGCGTGTTTCTTTAGTTACTCACGTGAAGTTATATTCTAAGTTTTCTTATCCATAAATGGATTTGTAAGGCAATATGCGTCATCTTTGATTTCCATGAAAATTGCACCCCATATTGCCTACAAAAATTCCAAGAGTGTGACTACAGTAATTATCCATTCTTAGTCCCACTATATCTCAACATAATCATGTATCAAAGATTTACAAATTAACATTTAGATGAGGATTTTAAGAATACAAGATTACCCACTTAAAACCTTTGTGTGGATGAATTGGATATTGTGCATTAGCTTTAATGTAAACATCAGAAGGTGAATGAAGGGAAATAGACAAATACCTTGAGGATGTACATCATATGGTGATAATAAGTGATCCATATTTAAGAAGATTTCCAAAATTTGTTGTCAAATATTGATTTTCAATTTTAATGCTTTCTGATGAATCTTCATGCCACATCTGCAAGCAAAGCCAACAATGTGGAATTCAACATTTCAACCAAAATTTGGAGAAAACCTTAAGAGTACTACTACAATCAACACCCGCCATACAAGAAGAAAATAATGTAACAAGTCCATAATTTACTATGAAAAAAGAAAATTTCAAAAGTATGAACTTTTATCCTCGATAAGATATACTTTATATGTTATAAACTTATATGTAGTACTTTGCAACTCCCAAGAGAACAACCTTAGAAGCAACAAAGATAATAAGTTATATGTGGATTGGTTTTCCAAAGTAGTTCAACGTACCCCATCAAGAAGAAGTGTTCTGTCTACAATCATTTCAGAAAAGTTAAATTAATTTGGCTTATATTGGAAAATTGATATTTATGAATAAAGGTCTAAGATAAGATTCATGTCCAAAATAGATATAAATTTAAGAGTCATATCGATTAGATTCAACTTTATATCAAATCAAGACATGACTGACATCTGAAATCAAGAACAATACTAAAGTACTCATATATGGAGGAAAAGTTTAAAGGAATGTGAAATCAAGAAGTTGTTTGTCAGACCTTCAACCTTGATGGTAACCCCTTCCCAGATGTCCATCGTTTCAGATAAGAGAATGTTTTCATCTTGTTCTCTATCTCTGGATGCCATGCATAATCTAAATCATTTGTGTGTTTGTACAAAGGTTTAGGGTTTTTGAATCCCAAATTGAAATGGGGTTATATATGAGGGACAAAAGATAGTTTTTGCATCTTCTAATTGGGTTTTTGTGTCAACAACTTTGTTAGAAAATAGAGGAATCACTACCATATTTGAGAGGAATTTTTATCGTATTTTAGAAGAAGCGCAATCGGGTTTGAGAGATAATAGAGGAATTGTCACCAAATTTGAGAGGAAGACTCATCACCAGTTTGACATGGAACAGAGTCATCGCTGGATTTGAGAAGAAGTGCCGACAATTTTGTAGGAAACACTGCTGTAGGGTTTGAGAGAAAGACCAAAAATTGAATCTGAAGGGTTGAAATTTTTTCTAAAATATATTACTTAATTAGTTTACAGGAAAAAAATAGATTTAATAAAATAAAAATATAGATATAAAATAAAAAATAAAAAATAGGAAAATTGAAATAGATGTGAGCCTAGTAAAAGCAATTTGTGAAGAGTAGCGAAATAAAATAGTGTTTATAATGGCGGTTAAAACATTGGTAATTGTGGCGTCTTTAATAACCGTCATAATACACGGATAATTGTGGCAGTTTACATAACCGCCGTTATAAAACCGCCATAAATTACATTTTTTTGTAGTGGAATATCTGTTGAATCCACCAATCCTGTCACCTCCGGTAGAGGGAAGACCACTGATCATACACTTAACAGTCTTGGAAGACTAAATGGGTTGTGTACTTGGACAATGAGACGAAACCAAAAGTAAAGAGTCTGCCATCTACTATTTGAGCAAGAAATTTACCGACTGTGAAACTCGGTACACTATGCTTGAGAAAACTTGATGTGCTCTGGCTTGGCAGCCAAACGTCTTCGCCAGTACATGATTTGTCACACTACTTGGTTAATCTCCGAAATGGATCCGATCAAGTAAGTCTTTGAAAAACCTGCTCTCACGGGAAGGAATTCCCGTTGGCAAATGTTGTTATCAGAATACGACATTGAGTACCATGCTCAGAAAGCCATCAAAGGAAGTATTTTAGCCGATCATTTGGCTCATCAACCGATTGACGGCCAGGAATCAGTCGGATTTGACTTCCCAGACGAAGATGTCATGTACTTGAAAATGAAAGATTGCGATGAACCGCTACCCAGTGAAGGGCCAGAGCCAGGTTCCCAATGGGGACTAATATTTGATGGAGCTGTCAACACTTATGGAAATGGAATTGGGGCAATCATCGTAACACCTCAGGATACTAACATTCCTTTCACCGCCCGACTGACTTTCAAATGCACAAACAATGAGGTCGAATACGAAGCTTGTATCATAGGTCTCGAAGAAGCTATCGATTTGAGAATTAAGAACTTGAATGTGTATAGAGACTCAGCCTTTGTTCTCAATCAGATCAAAGGAGATTGGAACATGTAACAATCAAGACTAATTCCTTACAAATATTACGCGAGAAGGTTGTTACCATTCTTCAACAGAGTCGAGTTTCACCATATCCCTCGGAGAGAGAATCACATGGCTGATGCATTAGCCACTCTCTCTTCCATGATTAGTGTAGGTCAATGGAACGACGTACCTAAGATTGACATAATGCGCCTAGAACGACCCGCTTACATCTTCAGGATTGAAGCAGTCATAGACGACAAACCTTGGTATCACGATATCAAATGCTTCCTTCAGAAACAAGGGTACCCACCCGGGGCATCAAGAAAAGACAGGAAAACCATCAGGTGACTAGCAGGAAGCTTCTTTATGAGCGGTGACACACTCTATAAGAGAAACTTTGACATGGTCTTGCTCCGGTGCGTAGACAGACCAGAAGCAAGCATGCTGATGAAAGAAATTCACGAAGGATCCTTTGGCACTCATGCCAACGGACACACAACGGCGAGGAAAATTCTGAGAGCAGTATACTATTGGTTGACCATGGAATCCAATTGCTACAAGTACATGAGAGGATGTCACAAGTGTCAGATATATTTAGACAAAATCCATGTACCGCCAACACATCTCAAAGTTCTTTCTTCTCCATGGCCTTTTTCTATATGGGGAATCGATATGATTGGCATGATCAAACCCAAAGCTTCAAACGGACATCGATTCATCCTGGTAACCATTGACTACTTCACCAAATAGGTCGAAGCAGCGTCATACGCCAATGTGACCCGACAAGTGGTAGTCCACTTTATAAAAAACAATCTCATCTGCCGTTATGGTGTTCTAAGCCAAATCATTACTCATAATGAATCTAACTTGAACAACAAGATAATGAAAGAGTTGTGCGCTGAGTTCAAGATCGAACACCATAACTTATCTCCCTACCGTCCTAAGATGAACAGAGCGGTAGAAGCGGCTAACAAGAACATCAAGAAGATCGTTCAAAAGATGGTTGTAACCTACAAAGACTGGCATGAAATACTGGCTTTTGCTCTTCACGGTTATCGCACATCTGTCCACACTTCAATAGGGGTAACCCCTTTCTCTCTAGTATATGGCATGGAGGCAGTGCTTCCCATAGAAGTAGAGATACCATCAATCAGGGTATTGATAGAAGCTGTCATACCCCAAATTTTGATCACCTATATTTCCCATCATTGTGCAAGTCATCATCACAATATGGATGTACCTTCATGCCTCATCAGTCTCCTCAAAGATGGTTGAGCATTCACCACAATCAAGAATTAGGGTTTCAAGCCCTCTTAAAGCACTTAGACAAAGGATTAAACAAGAGATTACATGATCTTCAACTTGTCTAACCTCTCAAACACCTATAAAGGATCAAGAGGACTCCCACATCAAGAATCAGGCACAAAATGGCCACATTCAAAGTGGATCAAGCCTCACGATCGCTAGTGTCACCAAATTAGGGTTTTGGTCGACCAAGGCCTCCAGATGGAATTTTTCCTCTGGACATGAGCCAATACTTCAAAGCACAACCCAAGATACTCCAAGGGACCTCATGGACCCAATTATCAAGTCAATTTAACCTCAGGGGATGCATTTACAAAAAAACCAGGAATTAGGGTTTCTTGACCTAATTCACCCCTAAGTTGAATTTTGATGCAATACATGAGCAAAGACCTCAAGACATGATTTGAGGGCCTCCAATACACTACATTGATCCATTTGCAACAATGGATTGACCCAAGAAGCTTGATTCACAAGTTTCAATTTCATCAGGACCACAATTAGGGTTTCGAGGAAAAAATCAACTGTATCTTTGACTTTTGACCAAGACATGCTCCCAAACCTTGGGACATGATTCAATACACCCTATAACACTTATGGAACCCATCCATTAGGTTTGATTTAAATCAAGGACTTGATTTCACAAAGGATCGCACAGTTCGGGTTTCTTTTTATAAAAAGTCAACTGTGCACAAAATCAAGTTTGACTTTTTGGAATTTTTCACAAATATGGTTCCCCTAAGTCAAAAATAATGTTAATTTATGGTATTGATCATAATTTATTAAGAAAAATCAAGAAAAGTGTGGTTTCTTGCAAAAGGGGCAACCATGAGAAACCAACATTTTTCTAATTTATGGAACAAAAATGGTTTTGGTACCAACATCCAAGGACCATAACTTGAGATCCAAGCAACCATTTTGGGTGATCCAAAGCTGGATTTTTAGGTCTTGCTACACTCTACAAAAGCTTCAACTACCTCAGACTCCAATTCTTCATGGATTTTGAGTTATGGATTGATCAAAATCACAAAAACATGAAAATGACACTTTTTCCAACACTTAGTGAAAATCTGCCTAAGTTACCAGCTTTGAACATCAATGTTCATGAGGTTTTTTCAGTTGGGTCCAAATAGTTTCAAAACAAACTATGATCACACATGTTTTGTATCATATGAGGGCTTTCTAAAAAGCATAAGAGCGTCCCATAACTCAACCTGAGCAGGGAGATATGAATCCCTCAAAATCACCATTTCCAACTGTCTTAAGCAAGGCAGAATTTGGTGTTTTGCTCGATTTGACCAATTTGGACAACTCCAAGCCTTGTCATTCATTTGGACACATCTGAGGATAAAACAAAAAGAGATTGATCTGATCCCCAAGCCTCCAAAGTCCAAGAATCTACACTTAGCCATAACAAACCTAAAAAGGCTAAAAAGGTGCCAAGACTCCAATTTTGTTTCCAAGCATTCAATAGATGCACCAAGGTGGCATGAACTGACACATTCCTTACTGAATGAGTCAAGAATAAGCTCTGAATCAAAGGACCATAGGCCTGTGCCCTAACCTCAAGTCAATGGCTAGAGGAGACTTGAGATTCCTTTTGCTCAACATTGGCCAAAGGCCTGCTGCATCTGCCATTCACTATTGATTCCAAAACAAACTTGACACACTATAAATAGAGCTCATTTGTGCTCAGTTTGAGTACACCAAAGCACTACAACTGATGTTTTCCTCAAAATCTCCCTCTTTAGGCTAAAATACCTTCTTTTGAAAGTCATCTCTGAGTTTTTGAGTTAGAGAGCAATTCTGTAACACCCTCAATCTATACCCCCAAGCTATTAAAGCGATAAATAAGAATTCAAAATTTCATCAGAGTATATTTACAAATGCACGGCATAGACCAGGGGGTCACATCAATTTGAAACAAAATACAATCACCTGCTCATAAAGATATGCAACAATCCAGGTAATAATACACCCACAATTCAGACACAGAATAAAAGCGGAAAATCCGTAACTGAAACTCATATATATATATATATATATATATATATATATATCATAAAATTTTGTTTGTCATATACAAAATCATACATGTACAATCCAACAGATACATATACACAATACAAAATAATCACACTCGATCACCCCGACTACCCGGTGTCACATATCAGAGCCGATCGACAAAAGAATGAAGACCTAGCTTCACAAAAAGACCTCCAGCAACTCTAATCTACAATGCCTCATAGAGCATTATAAAATAGCAGAAGGGTGAGAAAAACAATCATAATACAGTTGAATATAATTATATATTCGCACAGAAATGCACAAGTAAAATATTCTCACCACAAATGCACCACAATCAATTACAACACAACACAGTACACTTATCAAGTATTCCATACCAATGCACATCAGTCATACACAATACACTTATCATCAATACAATTATACATATTCCATCTCATCAATCACATTCACAAATCCATACACAATTAATCCATGATTTATGCAAATGCACAGAGACCGACACAACGACTCTATGCATATGCCATGCGGTACCGACTTTCAATATTTCTCATCACTAGTTCACTCAGGAACTCTGCTGGAACCATCGCTCGTTACATCACTGTAACTCCCCGTCGGGCATACGATGTTCCCTGTCGCTTTCGGTCCTCTTTGTATAAGGCGCACGACGTTTATGGATCGCTTTCGGTCCTCTTTGTATAACACTCACGATCCGATCGCTCACACCCCACATGGGCACACGATCGTCTATAACCATCGCTTTCGGTCCTCTTATTTTTAAGGCAATTCATTCCTCTTATTTTTAAGGCTCACGATGTTATAGCAGATTCCCTCTGGAATCAATCCGTCACTCAGGACGTCACAACAATGCACATCATGATGTTTGGCATACAATGACTCATGACATTTAAAATGCACACATATATGCACTCATCTCAATCAACAAAATCATGCTTTACACTCAAGCCCAAAACAATGCATTTAATTGCCATACTGCCACAATCATCATCACGGCATTTAAACACATGCATTTTCTAATTCTCGACATAATTTAATCGGCCAATAATCTCAAAACCATCCTCATGAAAAAGGAACATTTTATAAGCTTTCTAACGCATCAAACCACGCCTCAAACCGAACCACAGATCAAAAGTTATGCAGAAAACAAAACTACACAAACAGCCACGTTCGCTAGGCGAACCCTCTAGCGAGTATTAGCTACCACCTTCGCTAGGCGAATGTCCAGCGAACCAACTACCAGCTAGAAAACAGACACAAAGTTCGCTAGGTGAACCCCTTGGCGAACCAAGGCAGCAACCACCAGACCCAAAAACATACAAAGTTCGCTAGGCGAACAACTCAGCGAACCTTCGCTGACCTTCGCTAACTGATTTGCTAGGCGAACCCGCGAAAACATCACTTGCTACTGCTTCGCCCTAGGTTCCCTAGGCGAACCAAGGAAAACTCAGAATTTCTCAACACTGTGTGGAAACCCAAAATGATATTTTCTACTACCAAAACATTTCCAAAACATCATATATCAATCAGAACTCAATACAATCATGGCAACAAGTATTCTACCACATTTACGTCGATTTCCAACCGCGAAAGTATCGATTTCTCACAAAATTCTCGTTTTCAACCTAAAACTCAAAAGCTATGGAAGACAAGAAAACATACAAGAAAACACATACATAATCATACACAAACATAGTATAATCGAGTTTCGCACCCTTACCCGATTTAATCACGTGTAGAAAAGTCGGGAGATTGATTTCTTTAATTTCAAGTTTTTCCTCTCTTTTTCTTCTCTTATTCTTTCTCTCTACTTTTCTTCTTCCCTTTTTCTTTCTCCTTACTATTTTTCTCTCTTTCTGTTATATCATATTCCAAACTTAGCAAAATAAACCAAACTTCCCAAAATACCCCAACACTCAATTATCTCGCAAACGCTCCCAAAACGCGATAAAATATAATCTCGAAGAAAAATAACATATTTTCACATAAAAGTCAGAAATAAAATAATATAATAATAAAATAATCAAAACGACTCAATTAATTAAAAAGACCAAACTGACAAAACTGACTGGACTGACTGGGGCGTTACAACTCTCCCCTACTTAGAAATTTTCGTCCTCGAAAATATACCTGAGATGAACAACTCTGGATACGACTCCCGCATCCGACTCTCCAACTCCCAAGTCAAATTGCCCTCAGCAGCGCCTCCCCACGCTACCTTCACCAGTGCAATATCCTTGCCCCGCAACCGCTTCAACTCGCGATCTAAAACACTCACCGGTAAAGCCTCGACTGTAAGGTTCTCCCTTACCTCAACCTCATCCATCGGAATCACATGCGACGGATCCAGAATATACTTTTGAAGCTGTGAAACATGAAACACATCGTGCAAATT
Source organism: Lathyrus tuberosus (assembly GCA_022829125.1). Lineage (NCBI taxonomy): Eukaryota > Viridiplantae > Streptophyta > Magnoliopsida > Fabales > Fabaceae > Lathyrus > Lathyrus tuberosus. Next base: position 10,525,744 of record JALAZF010000103.1, read on the forward strand.
CGACAAACTCGGTGGCAACGCCACCCTATAAGCCACAACACCCACTCTCGCCGATATCTGGTAAGGACCAATAAACCGAGAAGTAAGCTTATTCGACTTCAATGCCCTACCAACACTCGTTAGCGGCGTAACCCTCAGAAATACATGATCACCCTCTTGAAATTCTAGATCCTTCCTTCTACGATCATGATAACTCTTTTGCCTACTTTGAGAAGCCTTCATTTTCTCACGAATAAACTTCACTTTTTCCGTAGTCTGTTGAACCAACTCTGGTCCAACCACCGAACTCTCACCAGATTCATGCCAACACAACGGTGTCCGACACCTTCGTCCATATAACGCTTCAAATGGTGCCATTCCAATACTCGAATGAAAACTGTTATTATACATGAATTCAATCAACGCAAGATAACTATCCCACGCACCACCTTGTTCCAAAACACACGCTCGTAACAAATCTTCCAAAGACTGAATCGTCCTCTCCGTCTGCGGATGATAAGCCGAGCTCAATCTCAACTTAGAACCTAACACCTTCTGCAAACTTTCCCGAAATCTCGAAGTAAACCTCGGATCTCGATCCAAAACAAGACTTAACGGAACTCCATGCAACTTCACAATCACACTGATATAAATCTCGGCTAACCGCTCCAAAGAAAAACTTATGTCAATCGGAATGAAATGAGCCGATTTAGTCGGCCTATCCACAATCACCCAAATAGCATTATGCCCTCGCTATGTATTTGGCAACCCCGTTACAAAATCCATCGAAATGCTATCCCATTTCCATTCCGGAATATCCAACGGTTGCAACAAACCACTAGGCCTCTGATGTTCCCCTTTCGACTTCTAGCACGTCAAACAAGCATACACAAACTGAGCCACATCTCTTTTCAATCCAGACCACCAGAAAATCTTCTTCAAATCTTGGTACATCTTATTCGCTCCCGGATGTATACTCAAATTACTCCGGTGTCCTTCTTCCAAAATCATCCGTTTCAAATCCGAATCGTCTGGAATACAAATTCGCCCATGGAACCTCAACACACCATTAACATCCACTTGAAAATCTCCACTCGCATCTTTTCCACCAACCAACATCAAATCCACCAATTTCACATCCAACTTCTGTTTCTCACTTACCGTCATCAGAAAATCATTAGTAACCTTCAACATACCCAGCCTCACACTATCCGACGACACTTCACATACCAAACTCAAATCTCTAAACGATTCCAAAAGTTCCCACTCCTTAACCATTAAAGCGGACATATGCAACGATTTCCGACTCAACACATCGGCTACCACATTAGCTTTATCAGGATGGTAATTCAAGCCAAAGTCGTAGTCCTTCAAAAATTCCAACCATCTTCGTTGCCTCATATTCAATTCCTTCTGATCAAACAAATATTTCAAACTCTTGTGATCACTAAAGACTTCAAACCTCGCACCAAAAAGATAATGCCTCCAAATTTTCAACAAAAAAACCACAACCGCTAATTCCAAATCATGCGTAGGGTAGTTCTTCTCATGCACTCTCAATTGCCTCGAAGCATACGCCCCAACCTTACCGTCTTGCATTAGCACACCACCTAGACCAATCAAAGACACATCAGAATACACCACAAACGGTTCATTAGGATTCGGAAAAATCAAAATCGGAGTTATCGTCAATCTTCTCTTCAGCTCATTAAAACTTTCCTCACACCGTATATCCCAAATGAACGCTTGCCCTTTACAAGTCAACTGGGTCAAAGGAAGTGCTAGCTTAGAAAAACCTTTAATGAACCTTCGATAATAACCGGCCAAACCCAAAAAGCTTCAAATTTCAGTAACAGATCTCGGAGCCTCCCATTATAGAACTGCTTCTACTTTAGATGGATCCACAGCAATACCAGTACCTGAAATTACGTGTCCAAGAAAACTCACCTCCGACAACCAAAATTCACACTTGGACAATTTGGCAAAAGGCTTCTTTTCCTTCAAAACCTACAAAACAATACGCAAATGCTCCGCGTGCTCCTCCCGAGACTTAGAATAAATCAATATGTCGTCAATAAACACAACAACAAATCGATCCAAATGCTCATGGAAAATACGATTCATGTACTCCATAAACACACCTAGCGCATTAGAAACCCCGAACGGTATCACAGAATATTCATAATGACCGTTACGTGTCCTAAAGGCCGTCTTCTTAATGTCTTCCTCTTTCACCCTAATCTGATGATACCCTGACCTCAAGTCAATCTTACTGAACACACACGCACCAACCAACTGATCCATCAGATCATCAATTCTCGGAAGAGGATACTTATTCTTAATCGTCACCTAATTCAACTGGCGATAATCAATACACAATCGCATACTTCCATCTTTCTTTTTCACCAATAAAACTAGAGCACCCCAAGGAGAAACACTTGGCCTCACAAACCTCTTTTCCAACAATTCATTCAACTGCTTCTTTAACTCAACCAACTCAGATGCCGACATACGATAAGGTGCCATAGAAACAGGTCTAGTACCAGGAACTAGATCTATCGAAAACTCCACTTCTCTCTCTAGCGGCAAGTCTGAAATATCCTCAGGAAACACTTCAGGAAGATCACACATAACAGGGAATACCTCGAGTGAAACTTGACTATCCACAGTCAACGACGCAAACAACCCAAACAACTGAGCTTCCCCCGCCAAAAGTTTCTTCAACTCTTTGGTAGATAAGAAACTCGAATCTTCATCTTCCTCAAGAGAAGGAAACCTTACTAACTTATGATAACAATCAATATGAACCCGATTGAACTGCAACGAATTCATTCCTAGAACCACATCTAAACCCTCCAACGGCAAACACACCAAATCCATTTCAAAGTCTTTACCATAAATGGTCAAAGGACAACTTAAACAAACCAAAGAAGTAGTTACTGACCCAATTGTTGGAGTATCAATAACCATCTCACCATCCATCAAAGACAACACAAGATTCAAATGCTTCGCGCACTCAGACGAAATAAACGAATGAGTCGCTCCAGTATCAATAATAGCAACTAAAGACGTATTATTAATAAACCAAGTACCTCTTATCAGACGATCTGCATTTGAAGTCTGAGTCCCCGCCAATGCAAACACCTTCCCACTAGCTGGAGCTTGCTTCGGTTTCTGACACTTCGTGCTAATATGACCAGGGTCACCACAGTTGAAACACTTCAACACATTCTTCCTTTTGCACTCAGCTACAACATGCCCTAAACCTCCACAATTAGTACACTTCCCCAAATTCTTCCTACATTCAAACTGACGATGTCCCAATTCACCACACCTATAACACCTCAGAGGACCAGACATACCTCCACCACTTGACCTTCGATCAAAAGTACCCCTTTGCTTACCCTTATCCACTGGTGTTACATACGGACCACTACGGAACTGTTGCTTCCCTTTTCTGTCACTCAATCTCTTATAGTGAGTAGAACGAGCCTTACTATCCTCTTCATAAATCCTACAACATTCCACCAAATCATAAAACCTTCTTATCCTTTGATAACTGATTGCCTGCTTAATCTCAGGACGCAATCCGCTCTCATACTTCACACACTTAGAGAACTCCGCAGTCGCTTCAGCATAATGAGGATAAAACTGCACAAGCTCCACAAACTTAGCAGTATAATCAACAACAGACATATTACCTTGTTTCTATTCCAAGAACTCAATTTCCTTCTTTCCTCTTACATCTTCGGGAAAATACTTCCTCAGAAACTCCCGGCTAAATAATTCCCAAGTAACTTTTTCTTCCCCAGCTTCCAACACCTGACGAGTACTAACCCACCAATCATCCGCTTCTTCCTGTAACATGTGAGTTTCCAGTCTCACCTTACTGTCCTCAGCATAATCCATAACTCAAAAAATCCTTTCAATCTCTTTCAACCAAATCTGTGCACCATCAGGATTATGTCTCCCTTTGAAGACAGGCGGTCTGTTCTTCAGGAACTCATCATTACCAGCAGCATTAGGTGCACCCTGCATAACCCGAGCCATAGCTTGCATAGCAGCAGCCAAAACAACATCATTCGTACCAGCCATATTCTGTTCATTTCCAATAACAACAACTATGGTTAAACAAACAGCTCACTCCAAACGCCACACCGACAAGGACTGACACAAACTGACACGGACTGGCTCTGATACCACTTAATGTAACACCCTTAATCTATACCCCCAAGCTATTAAAGCGATAAATAAGAATTCAAAATTTCATCAGAGTATATTTACAAATACATGGCATAGACCGGGGGGTCACATCATTTTGAAACAAAATACAATCACCTGCTCATAAAGATATGCAACAATTCAGGTAGTAATACACCCACAATTCAGAAACAGAATAAAAGCGGAAAATCCGTAACTGAAACTCATGTATATATATATCATAAAAGTTTGTTTGTCATATACAAAATCATACATGTACAATCCAACAGATACATATACACAATACAAAATAATCACACTCGATCACCCGACTACCCGGTGTCACATATCAGAGCCGATCGACAAAAGAATAAAGACCTAGCTTCACAAAAAGACCTCCAGCAACTCTAATCTGCAATGACTCATCGAGCATTATAAAACAGTAGAAGGGTGAGAAAAACAATCATAATACAATTGCATATAATTATATATTCGCACAGAAATGCACAAGTAAAATATTCTCACCACAAATGCACCACAATCAATTACAACACAACACAGTACACTTATCAAGTATTCCATACCAATGCACATCAGTCATACACAATACACTCATAATCAATACAATTATACATATTCCATCTCATCAATCACCTTCACAAATCCATACACAATTAATCCATGATTTATGCAAATGTACAGAGACCGACACAACGACTCTATGCATATGCCATGCGGTACCGACTTCCAATATTTCTCATCACTAGTTCACCCAGGAACTCTGGTGGAACCATCGCTCGTTACATCACTGTAACTCCCCGTCGGGCATACCATGTTCCCCGTCGCTTTCGATCCTCTTTTTGTTAGGCGCACGACGTTTATGGATCGCTTTCGGTCCTCTTTGTATAAGGCTCACGATTGATCGCTCACACCCCACATGGGCACACGATCGTCTATAACCATCATTTTCGGTCCTCTTATTTTTAAGGCGATTCATTCCTCTTATTTTTAAGGCTCACGATGTTATAGCAGATTCCCTCTAGAATCAATTCGTCACTCAGGACGTCATAACAATGCACATCATGATGCTTGGCATACAATGACTCATGACATTTAAAATGCACACATATATGCACTCATCTCAATCAACAAAATCATGCTTTACACTCAAGCCCAAAACAATGCATTTAATTGCCATACGGCCACAATCATCATCACGACATTTAAACACATGCATCCAACATATATCACAAGCAAATCGTATGATAACTCATCAATTACACCCAATTAACCGACAAAAGTCGAAAAAAATACCACACATTTTCTAATTCCCGACATAATTTAATCGGCCAACAATCTCAAAACCATCCTCATAAAAAAAGAACATTTTATAAGCTTTCTAACGCATCAAACCACGCCTCAAACCGAACCACAGATCAAAAGTTATGCAGAAAACAAAACTACACAAACATCCCTGTTCGCTAGGCAAACCCTCTAGCGAGTTCGCTACCACCTTCGCTAGGCGAATGTCCAGCGAACCAACTAACAGCTAGAAAACAGACACAAAGTTCGCTAGGCGAACCAAGGCAGCAACCACCAGACCCAAAAACATACAAAGTTCGCTAGGCGAACAACTCAGCGAACCTTCGCTGACCTTCGCTAACTGATTCGCTAGGCGAACCCTCGAAAACATCATTCGCTACTGCTTCGCCCCAGGTTCGCTAGGCGAACCAAGGAAAAATCAGAATTTCTCAGCGCTGTGTGGAAACCCAAAATGATATTTTCTACTACCAAAACATTTCCAAAACATCATATATCAATCAGAACTCAATACAATCATGGCAACAAGTATTCTACCACATTTACGTCGATTTCCAACCGCGGAAGTATCGATTTCTCACAAAATTCTCATTTTCAACCTAAAACTCAAAAGTTATGGAAGACAAGCAAACATACAAGAAAACACATACATAATCATACACAAACATAGTATAATCGAGTTTCGCACCCTTACCCGTTTTAATCACGTGTAGAAAAGTCGGGAGATTGATTTCTTGAATTTCAAGTTTTTCCTCTCTTTTTCTTCTATTCTTCTTTCTCTCTACTTTTCTTATTCCCTTTTTCTTTCTCCTTACTATTTTTCTCTCTTTCTATTCTATCATATTCCAAACTTAGCAAAATGAACCAAACTTCCCAAAATACCCCCACACTCAATTATCTCGCAAACGCTCCCAAAACGCGATAAAATATAATCTCGATGAAAAATAACATATTTTCACATAAAAGTCAGAAATAAAATAATATAATAATAGAATAATCAAAACGACTCAATTAATTAAAAAGACCAAACTGACAAAACTGATTGGACTGACTGGGGCGTTACAAATTCCACCATGGCTCATGATCCAAACACATCCAATATGTTATATCTAAGCTGTCCAAACACTCACTTGTGACCTGAAACACCAAAATCAGAAAATACACTTCCAAAACCTCAAAATTGGACTTTTATGCATTTTACAAGGCATGCCTTGATTCAGTCACTTCCAAAACCAAACAAGGCCTCAAACACACTTCAAATATCATCCTCAAACTGTCCTAATTGGTTCCACTAATCCGGAACACCATTTGAGAGAGTGGCCATATTGGTCACTTTTGCCCCTTGTGCAAGAAAGAGCTAAAACTTGTTCCTAAAGATTTCAGCTGGTTCTAATCTTCCTAAAAGCTTCTAAAGGATCAATTGAGATTGTTCAAAGCATTAGATCATTTCTGGCACAAGGAACTTGACAGCTAGGTCAAGAAGCTCCAAGAGGTAAGTGCATCACAACTTGAACTCTTTGAATTATGCATTCCTTTGAGGTCCACTGATCATAAACATCTCATACATGTTGTATATGTTGTGTTTGAACCAATTTGTCATACAATTCTTGCCGGTACCATGAGATAGCATAGAACATGCAAAATTTGGCCTATTTTGAAACCACTATCGGGTTTTTATATAGGGGCACTTTCTGAAAATTCCAAAAGCACCATTGGATTCCTTGTGAAGTTCTAGGCCAGTTGCACCTAAATTTTATCCCAATCCATGGGGAAATGAGAAAGTTAGAGGCTTCACGTAAATTGCCAATCCTTGCCTTGCCTTGCCTTGGCCAGGCCTGAAAACTTGGCACCCCTTATGTATTTATGGGGTGGTTTTGATACACGGATGTATCACTACCCTAGTGGTAGCGCGCATGTGTGTTTGTTGTTGAGGTCGTGGGATCAAACCCCACCCAAGCCTTTTTTGCTACCCTTCCATATTTTTCTATTTTTAATATTTTCATGGTTTTTGTTAATTAATTCAAAAATTAATTTCTCTTGCAATTTTAATCATTTTTTATTGATTCTTGTTTTTTTTGAAAATTCACAAAAATATTGAAATATTTTATTCCATGAAAATCTCACAAAAATATTATTTATTTCATATATTTGATATTTTTGTAAAGAATTATATTCTTATTTGTTTTTAAACATTAAAAATATTTCTTTCTCTTGGTTTTGCAAAATTCAAATGATTTTTAAATCATCCCATGAATGAAACATGAGTTTCCAAATATAAATCCAAGATCACAACCTTTTTTTTCACATGTTTGATTATTTTAACTGATTTTTATTCAATTAAAATACATTTAAAAAGCAAAAATTACGGTTTTGATCATTATCACCCTAAAAAATCTTTTCAAACACTCATGGGCCACTATTAGAGTGTAAGACCCAGTCCCTTTTTAACCAAAACCTTTTTGGGCCTCAGTCAATGTATAAATCCCACTGCGATTTCAAAAAATCTCGGCGCGATCACCATTTCAAAACAAAACCAACTGGGCCTACCCTTATGTTGTAAGTCCCATTTATTTTCTTTTTTCAAACCTCTGGGCCTCTCCTTGAATTGTAAGACCCATCCCTTTGTACAGAAAACCTTTGTTGGGCCTTAGTCATTGTATAAGTCCCGATACAATTTTCAGATCAACGGTACGATTACTGTTTTTCATCTGGGCCTCTCCTTGAGTATAAGCCCCAACAATCTTTTCAAAAACAACTTCCCTTTTGATTTAGGTTCAAATCCATAGTTGTTATCAAAACTTTCTTTAATTTCTTGAACAACTAACCATGCAGCTCTTACAATGGAAACTTGCTCGCTTGTAAGTTTTATCAGCTTTCATTTACATTCTTTCATATATATATATATACAATTGTTTGTGCTGGAAGCTTGCTCACCTGTAAGTCCTTCTTTCATATCCTTTTAAATACTTGTCATGTATCAACTGTATATATACTTGTATGTCTGCTTAGAGTTTTCCCCGACAACTAAGTCTAGAAATAGGTAATGCCAGTTGGTCACTCTTAAATACAATCAAAACTAGTTCCCCATTGGAATTTCCAGATACAGTCTTGCCTCCTCTTGGGCTTATACAATATGGAACAAAGAGAAAGGCATTATTCTTGGTGAAACTTGTCTCAGACTGTCACTATTAGAAATTTTCAAAGAAGTTCATTTCCCTAGAGAGGATTAATTCTCGGTGAAACCTCTCTTGAATTTATTCAAACCCTAGAACTGTTCACTAAAGAAAAGATTATTCTCGGTGAAACTTTTCTTGAACTTCTCTTAGGTTTGGGACCCACAGGCTTCCTAAAATCATCCCCGCCTCCTCTTGGGCTTTGTACAAGGACCCTCCAGCATCTTAGAAGTTCTCATGCCTTCTCTTGGGCTTAATAAAAGGACCCTGAAGACCTCTTAAAGGTATAGGACAGAACTTAGTCATCCTTTGCTAGAGCAGTCTTTCCAGTGTCAAAACATCAAACCATTTTAGGGTTGATCCTCATCCCTTAAAACACCTGCCTCCTCTTGGACATCATACCAAAATAAACTCTTCCATACCAGTAGACTTGGACAGTCTAATCTCTTTTTGGATCACAAAGACATTCTCAAGTTCCCTACAAACATAGGAGAAACCCTGGTCATTTTAATAAATCTCCAGCAGAGTTAAAACCCATGTGTTTTAAAACCCAGTCTTTCTCCTAAGATTCCCCAGCCAGGGTCAGCTTACCATCAGTATAACACTATCCCAAATCAGAACCTCAAGGCATCTGATATCTCAACTCTTTTAGAACCCTCAGCAAGAGTTGATTCCCTATCTTGGACCTGCCTCTAAATCTTAATAATCCTCAGCAGAAGTCAGCCTCGTCTTAGGCTTTGTATAATGATTTTCCCCAGCTGAGTTAGCTTCAAAAGTACTCTCTAGTTGAGTCAATCGCCTTTCCACACTCTCTTGTTGAGTCAGTGGTACAAAACATAAACACGCTCTTGTCAAGTTATTCCCCTTTTAGCCTCAATCTTGGACTTTGTACAAGACATATATATAAACTTTCTCCAACAAAGTCAAAATCTTCATAAACCCCTTTAAAGCTAGGGACAATTATCTTCCCCAGCAAAGTCAATTCCCCCCAGCCTTCTTTTAGGCTTTGAGAATTAATATCCCTAAGAAGAATCAATATGCTTTTCAGCCTCCTCTTAGGCTTTGTATAATGATTTTCCCAGTATGGTCAGCCTCAATCTTGGGCTTTATACAAGACACCTAAAAATCCTCAGTTAAGTCAGTCTCATTTTAGCCACAATCTTGGGCTTTGTACAAGACAGGTAAATATTTCTTTCCCACAGAGTCAGTCTCATTTCAGCCTCAATCTTGGGCTTTGTACAAGACACCATGTAAATCTCTCCAGCAGAGTCAAATCCTCTTTTTTTGCCTCAATCTTGGGCTTTGTACAAGACAGATAAAACCTCTCGTCCATAGAGTTAGTTTTCCCTTTTAGCCTCAATCTTAGGCTTTGTACAAGACAGACAAAATATTTCCCCAGAAAAGCCAAACTTATAGCCTCCTCTTAGGCTTTGTATAATGATATCCCCCAAAGAGTCAGTCTCTCTTTAGCCTCAATCTTGGGCTTTGTACAAGACAGATAAACACTCTCTTGTTGAGTCAGTCTTTTCCAGGCTCCTCTTAGGCTTTGTATAAGGACTTCCCCAGTGGAGTCAATCAATCTCTTAGCTTCAACGTGGGCTTTGATCAAGGCACACAAAAATCAACATTCCCCTCAGAGTAAATCAAAAACTCTCTATAGGAAGATATTTCTCTGCATATCACACATCAAAACAGACATTCAAAACAAACCCTAATCCCAGATAACTGCTATAAGTGGCACACTTGTTGATTCAAATATCCAAGCTGTAGTCCATCTCTTATCCTGGAAAACTTCCTCTTTCATCTAATTGTTGTAAGCGGCAAGCCTCTAGATTATTTACATCCAAGCTAATGTCCCTATCTTAGCATGAAAGACTCCTAAGGAAAAATGGCATTGCTCAACACTGAGTAATTTTTCCCCTTCAGGACAAATCCTCTATAAAGGAAATTACGGCATTGCTGGATTCACATACCCCAGTTAAAGTAACCCTCCTTTATAAACAGTCACCCAACAGTTGTGATAAACAGACAAGATGTCTCCCTTTAGAGATGACAAATTCTCTCTCAGTCAAACCTTTTAGCTTCAATCTTGGGCATTGAACAAGACACAAATAAACCTTTTAGCTTCAATCTTGGGCATTGAACAAGACACCAAAACATCTTTTTCCTCCCATAGAAATAGGAGGAACTACGATTGCTCTAATTTCCCCGTTTCTTTAAACGGGAATTCGTAGGCATAAGATTGTGAAATCTTAGCAAGCATACCAAACAAAAAATCTAGGTCCAGTACCTTCACACCAATCAAAATTGAGGTCTAATACCTCACCAAAATCATCAAAAAACTCTCTCTCACATCTCTCTAAAAACAAACTTTCCCAACCCATCAGCAGATTAAACACCATCAAGTATAAAAGTAGAACCTATTGCTAACAACCTGTGGATAACCACATATAGGATGGGTAACTGACAACTCCCCATTGTATAACCTGACCCCGAACTCCCCGAATCTCTTTTAAGCATTTGTTAAGTTTAACATTCGCGTGCAAGGTTAGTTTTAGATAGCTTCCCTTTCCCTTCCAGCTTCACGGGATAAATAAGAAATAAAAAAGTAGCACCCCACTCCCCTCATTGTGAGGAGAAACCCATGGCGATAAGGTGGTCGCGTCACCGATAAAAATCGCATGCTACAGATAAATGGGGACTCTGTCGGGGAGTCATTTTGTCTGTTTAAGATTAAAACTAGAATTCCTAAGAGGTCTAGGATGTTAGTTTTAGGAATCATAATATATATATATATATATACTGCTTTTCCTACTTGATATCCGCGTTTATTTTTCTGCCAATGGGAATGCGAGTGATGTCGCATGTGGAAAGTTTGAGTGATACCTAAGATAGATGATGGCATAGACGGGCGGTTTTACAGGGAGTGAATCCTGAATAAGCTGTCCAGTAGACCATCAAATCAATGGAGACACCCTTTGCGGATTCAATGTTTAACGACTCCGTTGTGAAGGCAGATTGTCCCAATGTGGTATCCGTGAAGCTGATGATTTAGTAGACAGTAACCATGTGGCTATTTGGTAGTGCGGTAGCTATCGGAAATAGTTAACATGCGATACTACACTCAATTGAGATTACCCTAGGATGCTACAGCTCGCTTGGGTGAACCATCTTGCTGTTGTTATCCCAAGGGGGTGTAGCGAGCGATTTTGGTCGGTGACGCGACCACCTTATCGCTGGAGTTTGGATTTTCCTCCTCGTGGAGAAAGGGTGCTACTTTCTGATTTCTTATTTATCTCGTGAAGCTGGAAGGGAAAGGGAAGGTATCTAAAACTAACCTTGCACGCGAATGTTTAACTGAACAAATGCTTTAAAAGAGATTGGGGGGTCCGGGGTCAGGTTATACGATGGGTAGTTGTCAAGTACCCATCCTATATGTGGTTATCCACAGGATGTTAGCTTTTAGGTTTCGCTTTGTAATTGATAATGTTTATCTGCTGATGGGTTGGGAAAGTTTCTTGGGAAAGTATGACAGGGAGAGTGAGTTTTATTTATGTTTTGGGTAAGGTACTGGACCTAAGCTTTTAATTAGTATGCTCGCTAATATTTTGCAATCTTATGCCTACGTATTCCGGTTTAACGAAACAGGGAAATCAGAGCGATCGTAGTTCCTCCTATTCTGTGGGAGGAAAGAGATGTTTGGGTGTCTTGTTCAAAGCCCAAGACATGAAGCTAAAGGTGATTTGTATCTTGTTCAAAGCCCAAGATCTGAAGCTAAAGGGTTTTGGATGAGAGAGAACTTGTCATCTCTAAAGAGGAATTGTTGATGTTTATATGTTGTGGGCAAAGCACAAAGTTGATGCTAAAAGGTTGATTGACTCAACCGGGGGTTTCTTTATACAAAGCCTTAGAGGAGGCTAGAAGTTTGACTTTTCTGGGGGAAATGTTCTTTCTGTCTTGTACAAAGCCCAAGATTGAGGCTAAAAGGGATTTTGACTCTGTTGGGGAGAATGTATCTTGTATAAAGCCCAAGATGGAGGCTGAAAGGGTTTGACTCAACAAGAGAGTACTTTTATCTGTCCTGTATAAAGCCCAAGACAGAGGCTAAGAAAGGGTTGACTCAACAAGAGAGTCTTGAACAGGTGATTGACTCAACAAGAGAGTCTGAAGATTGATTGACTCAACAAGAGAGTCTTTTATACTCAATAAGAGAGTGATTTGATGTCTCGTACGAAGGCCGAGATTAAGGCTAAAAGGAGATTGACTCAACAAGAGAGTCTTTTATACTCAACAAGAGAGTGTTTTACATGTCTCGTACGAAGCCCGAGATTGAGGCTAAAAGGAGATTGACTCAACAAGAGAGTCTTTTATACTCAACAAGAGAGTGTTTTTTCTATCTCGTACAAAGCCCGAGATTGAGGCCAGAAAGGGATTGACTCAACAAGAGAGGCATTTATACTCAACAAGAGAGTGTTTTTATATGTCTTGTATAAAGCCCAAGATGGAGGCTAAAGGTGTTTGACTCAATAAGAGAGTCTGAAAAGGTTAGCTCCACTTGTGAGAATCATTTGTACAAAGCCCAAGAGGAGGCTGTCTTAATGCTGAGGATTATTTAGATCTTGAAGTGTGTCCAAGTGTGGGGAACTCTCATGAGAGAGACCGGGTTTCTGCGGGAGATTGATCCAGAGTGATCGTTATTTTTTCCTATTGTTTGAAAAGAAACTTGAGAATGTCTTTGAGACTCAAGAGGTTTAGACTGTCCAAGTCTAGAGTTTTATGTTTTGTATAATGCCCAAGTGGAGGCACGGGCATTAAGGGATGAGTATCAACCCTAAAATGGCCGGAGTTTTGACACTAGGAAGACTGCTCTAGCGAAGGATGACTAAGTTCTGTCTTATACCTTTAAGGGGTCGTCAGGGTCCTTGTATCAAGGCCAATAGAAGGCATGAGAACTTCTAAGAAGCCGAAGGGTCCTTGTACAACGCCCAAGAGGAGGCGGGGATGGTTTTGGGAAGCCTGTGGGTCCCCGAACCAAGAGAAGTTCAATAAATGCAATTCACAGAGAAGAGATCATTCCAGGAAAGTTTGAGAATTTGGAAGAAACTCTAGAGATGCCATTCACGGAGAAAAGATCATCTCTAGGGAGTTAGAGTTTCTTTGACAATTTCTAAGGGTGACAGTCTGAGAAAAGGTTCACCGAGAATACTACCTTTCTCTTTGTTCCATATTGTTTAACCCCAAGAGAAGGGAAGACTGTATCTGGAATCCTATGGGGATCTAGTTTTGTTTGTATTCGAGAGTGACCAACAGGCTTTACCTAGTTCTAGACGTAGTTGCCGGGGAAAAGTCTAAATAACTATACTAGTATTACACAGTTGATATGTGACAAGTATATAAATGGATGTGAAAGAAGACTTTCAGTGAAACAGCCCCACGATACAGTTATATACATATGAAAGCGGTAAATGAAAGTGGATAAACACTTACCCGTTGTAGAGCTTCCATGTTGTTTTGTTAGTTGCTCAACAAAGAAAGTTTTGATAACAACATATTCAAAATCAAAGGAGAAATTGTTTTGAAAAGATTGTTGGGGCTTACAGCTCAAGGAGAGGCCCAAGTTTTGACAATGATCGCACCGTTGTTTTAAAAACTATATAGAGGGACCTATACAATATGTGAAAATTGTTTTTATGTACAAGGGGATGGGTCTTACACTCTATTAGAGGCCTAAAGATTTATTTTAAATAAAATAAATGGGACTTACTACAAGCGGGTAGGCCCAAGGTTATTTGTTAAAAAGGCAACGATCGCGCCGTTGTTTTTGAAAATACACTAGGACTTATACAATGACTGAGGCCCAGAAAGTGGTGTATTTACAAAGGGGATGGATCTTACACTTTAATAGAGGCCCAAAGATTTATTTTAAATAAAAGAAATGGGACTTACAACACGAGGGTAGGCCCAGGGTGATTCAATTTTTGAACTGGCGATTGCGCCGAGATTTTTCTTTTAACGCAGGGGGACTTAAACAATATCTGAGGCCCAAAAATGTTTTGGTTAAAAGGGGATTGGGTCTTACACTCTATTAGAGGCCCATGAGTGTTTGAAAATGATTGATGAAGGTGGAATCAATCAAAACCCTAATTTCATCATTTTTAAAAGTGAATTCTTAACGAAAATGATAAAACACCAAATAAGCTTGAATAAACAACTTGTGATTTTTGGCTAAGGTTTGAAAAATGAGGTTTTAACCACAAGATTAATTAAAACTCATTTGGTTTTGATTTTCCAAGATGAATATTCACTTTTAAAATGTTTAAAAATAATTAAAAATGAATTTATTCATAAAAATACCAACTATATTAAATAAATAATATAAATTTGATTTTTTAGTGGAATAAAATATTTCAACATTTTTGTGATTTTTTGCAAAAAGAATCAATCAAAAATAATTAAAATTAAGTGAGTTATTAATTTTTCAAATAAATAAAAATAATAAGAAAAATAATAGAAAAATGGAAAAATCATTAAAAAGGGGTTTGGGGCGAGGGGGATTCGAACCCCAGACCTCTTGTGTGCAGTGCGCGCCTCCTACCACTGGGGTGGTGATACATCCGTGTATCAAAGCCTACCCACAAATATACAAGGCTTGCCTTGTTTTTGGCTTGGCCAAGGCAAGGCAAGGCAAGGTTTTGGCCAAAAACGTGAAGCTTGTAACTTTCTCATTTCTCCATGGATTGGGACAAAATTTAGGTCTATCCTGCCTAGAATTTCATAAGGAATCCAATGGTGGTGGTGGTTTTTTCATATGAGGTCCCCATTTTAAAACCCGATAATGGTTTTGAAATAGACCTCCATTTGCATTTTCTGTGCTACCTCATGGTACAGGCATGAATCACATGATGAATTGGTCCAAACACAACATATATAACATGTATGAGAAGTGTATGATTAGTGGACTTCAAAGCAATGCATATTTCTAAGAGTTCAAGATGTGATGCTTACCTCTTTAGGAGCTTTTTGGGCAATCTGTAAAGTGCCTTGTTCCAAAAACAATTTGATGCTTTAGACACCCTCAAATGATCCCTTAGAAGCTTTTAGGATGATTGGAATCAGCTGGAAACCTAAGGAATGGAAACTGACCCTTTCTTGCAAAAGGGGCAAAAGTGGCCAAAATAGTAACTCTCTCAAATGGTGCTCCAGATGTGGGGAACCATTTGGGATAGTTCAAGGATGATATTTGGAGTGTGTTTGAGGCTTTATCTGGTTTTGAAAGTGACTGAATCAAGACATGGCTTGAAAAATGTAAAAAAGTCCTATTTTGAGGTTTTGAGAAGGGACTTTGAGATTTTGGTGTTACAGGTCACTTGTGAGAGTTTGGACAGCTTAGATATGACATATTGGATGTGTTTGGATCATGAGCTATGATGGAATTGCTCTCTAACTCAAAAACTCAGAGTTACTTTGCTAAAGAAGGCATTTTTGCCTAGAGAAAGATATTTTGAGGAAAGAAATTGTTGTAGTGCTTTGGTGTACTCAAACTGAGCACAAATGAGCTCTATTTATAGTAGAGCAAGTTTGTTTTGCAAGCAATAGTGAATGGAGGTTGCTGCAGACCTTTAGCCAATTAGAGCATTTTGGAATCTCAAGTCTCCTCTAGCCATTGACTAGAGGTTAGAGCACATGCCTTCTGTTCCCTAGTTCAGAGATCATCCTTGACTCATTCAGTTGGAAATTGCTCGGTTCATGCCACCTTGGTGCATCCATTGAATGCTCCAAAACAAAATTGGAGTCTTGTCCCCTCTTTAGGGTTTTGTAGGTTTGGCATGCTATTTTTAGTTCCAAAGACTTGGGAGGCTTATGGATCAGTGTTTGTCCCTCCTTGGTCTCTCCCTGAGGTGTTCAGATGGATAAACTTGTTTGTCATTTACACAAATTGCTCAAATCGAGCAAAATGCACAAATCTTCCTTGTTATGACAGTTGCAGCAAGGCATATTGCCACTGTCATAACTCTTAGCTCATATGGGATTTGATGGGGTTTTTGGCCATTTTGGAAAGCTCTGATATGATCCAACACATGTGTGATCATAGTTTGTCTTGACACTTTTTTGGATCTAAGTGAAAAATACCCCTACATTTTGAAAAAAAGTGAAACAGATTCTGACTTAGTGAAAATTTCACTAAGTGTTGGAAAAAGTGACATTTCATGTTTTCAGCCATTTTGCTCCAACCATAACTCAAAATCCATGATGAATTGGAATGGGGTGTAGTTGACACTTTTAAAGTATTCCATGAGAGCTACAAATCCATCTTTGGATCAGCCAAAATGGTTGCTTGGATCACAAGTTATGATCCTTGGAACTTGGTACCCTAGCCACTTTGTTCCTTAACTTAGAAAATTTCTAAGTTTTTTATGGTTACCCCTTTTACAAGTTATCCCACTTTTCTTGATTTTTATTGATGAATGATGATCCCAATCACACATTAACATCATTTTAGGGTTAGGGAACCATAATTGATCAAAAATAAAAAGTCAAATTTTGACTTTTGGGCACAGTTGACTTTTTATCAGATGAATTCCAAACTGTGCGATCCTCTATGAAATCAAGTCCTTGACCTAAATCAAACTTGATGGATTGATTTCATAGGTGTTATAGGGTTTATTGAATCATGTCCCAAGGTTTGGAAGCATGTCCTGGTCAAAAGCCAAAGGCACAATTGACTTTTTCCGAGAAACCCTAACTTTGGTTCTGATGAACTTGAAACTTGTGAATCAAGCTTCTTGGATCAATCCATTGTTGCAAATGGATCAATGTAGTGTATTAGGGACCCTCAAATCATGTCTTGAGGTCTTGGCTCATGATTTGCCCCAAAAGTCAACTTAGGGGTGAATTAGGTCAAGAAACCCTAAATCCTGATTTTTTATGAATGCATCCCCTGAGGCTAAATTGACTTGATGATTGGGTTTATGAGGTCCCTTAGAGTATTTTGGGTTATGCTTTGAAGCATTGGCTCATGCCCAGAGGAAAATTTCCATCTGGAGGCCCTGGTCGACCAAAACCCTAATTTGGTGACACTGGCGATCTTGAGGCTTAATCCACTTGGAATGTTGCAGCCTTGTGCTTGATCCTTGATGTGGGAGTCCTCTTGATCCATTGTGGATGTTTGAGAGGTTTAGACAAGTTGAAGATCATGTCATTCCTTGATTGATCCTTTGTCTAAGAGCTCTAAGAGGGCTTGAAACCCTAAGTTCGAGTGTAGTGGATGCTCAACAATTCTTTGAGGAGATTGATGAGGCACAAAGGTACATCCATATTGTGATGATGGTTTTCACAATGATGGGAAATCTTAGTGGTCAAAATTTGGGGTATGACAGATGCCCCTATTTAATCTTCTTGGACCCGAAGGTGTGAATGGCGAAGGTATTCGGGCATTCGGGGTGCAAGAGGATTAAATATCGGAATACCCAAAATTTTGATGGTGGTTATGAATGGTAGTTTGCTCATCCAACTTATTTTGCTAAGCAATGATGCTTAGAAAAGGTTAAAACTTCCCCTCGATCCTGGTTTTTAGTCACGAAACTGGTCTCAGTTTCTCATGTAAACTTCCCCTCGATCCTGGTTTCCTGCCAAGGAACTGGTCTCAGTTTCTGATATAAACTTCCCCTCGATCCTAGTTTCTTACCAAGGAACTGGTCTAAGTTTCTTTTATCAATAAACTTTATTGACAAGAGACACTATTAGTAGTGGTTTTCCTTAAACTTCTCGCCGAATTTTCCTGGGGAGATGCCATTTGATGGAAAAAATTTTGATTGTAGAGGTGCACAAACTTCTCTGGTTGGAAACGCCATTTGTTGACTCTACTGGGGAAAACGAGTCTCTTGAGAGACTGTTTCCGTTTGGGGATATTACATCATACTTTTCCTCGAGATCTTCTAGGAGGAAATGCCATGTGACATAATCCAATTTGGGAGGTGCTGATGACCTTTTTGTCAGCGAATCTTTCGGAGAAGAACTATTGTATTACCGAATCTTTGACTAAGAGGCTTTCTCTGGGGATTTTCCTTAATCCGGGAAAGCGAAGATATCATCTTCAATGGCGAAGAGTGATGTTTGTTGAGAGTTATTCTTGCCTTTCAGAGGTTCAAGCTATCAAAGTGGTTAAGGGACCAACTCAATTCCAGGAATAAACTGGAGGAGAGATTGTTCAGACGATTCACCTCCTGACTAGGAAAGAACTGACAACTCAATTGACAAGAGGAATTTTATTACTAGGGGGTAAGACCGACTAGCGTGGTAGTGATGCAATATGAACATGGATGAATCAATAATGCATGATGTATGTATGTATATGCTAACGAAACTGACACGGCATACAAACTAATAGATGAACACGACTGGATACTCGGCCACTGCAGGGGACGAAGAGGTACCACTGGGTTCAAAATAGCAATTCTACCTTGCTTAGGAGAGATAGTCCTGGCGGGGAACAACCATTGGTCGGGTTTAGGAGATAAGAACTCTGTCGGGGGGGGTGTCAGATGGAACATTCGAATCTGACACAACTGATCCTTCATTCAGGTGTACTGGTCTAGAAGAAGTACTTTGATTCTGCACTTTGAATCTTAATCACCTTTGGAGTAGCGATTGATGTTCTTTCGATGTTCAATAGTCAAAAGAAATTGCCATATTTATTTTAAAAGCAGAAAAAAGTTTGACAAGTAAATTCATTTTTGTTTTATTTCAAGAATCGTTGATCATGTTAAAAATGTCATTCTGTAAAGCTAAAATAAATAAGAATTGCAAACAAAAGCACTAGGGCTCAAATTTTATTGATAGGATGGAAATCAGCCAATCGCATGATTCCATGGAGTATTTACAAAGTTAGAAAATGGTGATTTAAGGGAAAAGGGCTACATTGAAACATAACGACTATCATCCTTCTACAAAATTTGAATTTCGGACATCCTAAGCTTCTATCGAAGATGACTTTGACTGGAGTTTTCCTGACCGATGGCATTACTGATGCTGAGGGATTTTCCCCTTTGTCGAACATAGTTACTTGCCATTATCCCTAATTTTTGCCTGGATTGTACTGTGATGTTTCCAATCCATCGGGATGATTTTTTATTATGTCTCTAATTTTTGCCTGCACCGCCATTTCGGGTTTTCAATCCACCGAGACGTTTTTTTTCTTTTTTTATTTTATTTAGGCGGAGTATTTCTTGACTACGTCAACATTTGTGGGGTAGGCAAATTCCTCTCCATCCATGGTTGCGAGTCTCAAGGTGTTGCCTGAGAAGGCTTTGTTGACCACATAGGGGCCATCATAATTCAGAGTCCGTTTGCCCCGAGAATCGGTGAGAAATGATTATATCTTCTTGAGCACAAGGTCTCCTTTCCTGAAGACGCGAGGTCAGACCTTTTTGTCAAATGCCCTCTTCATTCTCTGCTGATACAACTGACCATGGCATAGTGTCATTATTCGCTTCTCTTCGATCAGATTCAGTTCGTCGTGTCGACTTTGACACCATTCAGCCTCTGTTAGCTTAGCGTCCATCAATACCCGGATCGATGGGATCTCTACTTCTATGGGAAGCACTGCTTCCATGCCATATACTAGAGAGAAATGGGTTTCCCCTGTTAAAGTGCGGACAGATGCGCGATAACCGTGAAGAGCAAAGGGTAGCATCTCGTGCCAGTCTTTGTAGGTTATAGCCATCTTTTGAACGATCTTCTTGATGTTCTTGTTAGCCGCCTCTACCGCGCCGTTCATCTTAGGCCGGTAGGGAGATGAGTTATGGTGTTCGATCTTAAACTCAGCACCCAACTCTTTCATCATCTTATTGTTCAAGTTGGATCCGTTATCGGTAAAGATCTGGCTTGGAACACCATAAGGGCAGATGAGATTGTTTTTGATAAATCGGACCACCACCTGTCGGGTTACATTGGCGAATAACGCTGCTTCGACCTACTTGGTGAAGTAGTCAATGGCTACCAGGATGAACCTGTAATACCCTAATTTTTACCCCTAATATCCCACATGTCCATTTGCATTTCATGCCACAAACAAGATCACACATTGGTTCCCTCTTCTATAGGTTTGTGCCTTGCAGGGATCTTTGGGTTTGTGTGTGTGTGTTTGTTATTTGTTTATTGCTTAATTTTTTTATGTTTACTAACCATTAATTAAAATCCAAAAATATTTTGTTTTCTTTCACTAACATTTTCAGGGGAAGAACAGGTTAAAATACCAAAAATCAGTCCCTCAGCTCGAACGAATTTCATCTGAACAAAGTCAAAGTTGATCTGCAATTAATTCAAGAATTATCTGATCAAGAGTTTCCAAGATTTAATTGATTATTATTCAATAGACTCCAAAGTTCATGTGCAACAAAATGCTCATTTTTCACAATTTTTGCACTGAGTAACCGGTTAGTAGTTATGCTGTAACCGGTTACCCTCGTGAAATTTTGAAAAATGGCAGAAAATTCAAATTTCAGCAATTTGGCACCAATCTCAGCCCTTGATCACATTTGGAATATTCTAGACCACCTCATTTTAATTCCCCTACATCACTTTGATCATTTTCCACCATGCACCTTCACTAATCACCACTCTTTTGATAATTCCCTCTAAATTTGAATTCCAATCCTAATTTTGATCATCCAAGCCTAATTCCAAACCACCAATTTTCCCAAGCCTAAATTATATAAATAGAGGCTTCATTTCATTCATTCATCAAGCTTTTGATAGCCAACAAACCTCTTGCAAATTCTCTTCCCAACCACAAAATTCACCAAAGCTCACTTTTCTTCTTTTGAAAGTTAACAAGAATTCACATTGAATCTTGTTCAACTTTGAGCTAAACCTTCATCCATTCTTGTTTTTCTTCATCAATTATAGTAGATCAAGGCTTTGGAATTTGTATCTTAAAGCAATTTGAAGGAATTTTCAGATTTGAAGTGGTAATCCATTTTTCACCATTGTTGAAGCTTCATCTTCATCTTCCATAATGTAGATCTTTGGAGATCTTTGTTACTTGATCCCTTGGATCTAGTAATTGTCTTTAATTGCTGGTTTTCACTGTTATTTTACTTTAAATTTCGTGCAATTTCAGTTCCATGATCACAAAGTGTTTGTAAAAAGTTTTGAAAGTGGATCATGCTGAATTTTGCACAATTTTCTGCATTCTGTTGCAGAGTAACCGGTTAGCAGATAAGCTGTAACCGGTTACTCTGTGTTAATTTTTAAAAATTACGCCTATTTTGAACTAAGTAACCGGTTAGCAGATATGCTGTAACCGGTTACTTCGAAACAGAATGCATATTTTCACTTGTTTTTGGGGCTGTTTTGGTTTTTCTTCTTCCTTCTTCCCCTTTCTTCTTGTTTTAGCCTTGAAATGCATTTTTGAGATTAATTTCTCTTCAATTTCAATGGACTTTAATTGGATATGGTTAAAGTAATTAAACATTCATTAGTTCAAATCTATCTTTTAATGAATTGTTAAATTCATTTGAGGTGCTTTGAATTAGTGATATGTTTTCACACTTAAACTTATCAATTAAAGGTGATTGAACTTGAAGATGAAAGGTTCTTAACTTTGTAATTCAATTTGGCTTTCTTCTTCATCTATTTCTCTTTTCTTTTGATCGATGAAAGTCTTATGGATCTTATAATTTCCTTGTTGAATTCTTGATCAAGACTAGATCATTACCTATTTTCTTTTCGTGCGATATTGCTTTCGGATGACGATCTACATATCGTTCATCTAGCATGCATTGGCACAAAGAGCTATTGACCAGCCTCATTGTAGGGTAATTACTCCGTAAATTACTCGGCGATTGCTTAACATAGCGCAACATTTGTCCCTCTTTATCCAATTCGGAATTTGAACTTTCGTGGTCCGGACCTTGATTGGTCACGTCAACCCAATGTTGGTTAAACTTTTTTATTAGGTCCATAATCTTTGAAACTTGGCGTTGTAGAGGCTTTGGTTCTACCAATCTTTTGTCAAGTTCATTAACTTTGGCCTAAGTGCATTGTTTAAGCGTTATAGTTCAAGATGCGAAACGGAATAATCGGTGAAGGCTTATGGCACTAGAGCCTTGTGCTACTAACCACTAACTTCTAACTTCTTTACTTTTCCTTCTCGCTCCCTATCTCTCTTTATTTTTTATAATTTATGCCATTTATCATATCATGTTTATGTTTATGTCATTTTTCTTTTGTCCACTTGGACCGTATTATCTTGTGTTTTTTTCGTTTTTTTCCTTTTGTCCATTTGGACTCAAAAACATTAATAAAGGATTAAACCACTAAAAGACTTGTGCTCTTAATTGTTGGACTATGGCCATTATCCCTTGCTTTGGAGGACCTATACCCTTGATTATGGACTTATGGACTTAGAGTTAGGATCTTAACCCATGCTTGGGAGTTTGTGATGGAAAACCTTGGATTTTGGATACTTGGAGTCCTTTTTTCTGAAGACTTATTTTGAATCAAGACCAAATCAAAAAGGAAAAATGCTTATGCTATGGAGCTTGTCCATGTGGTTAGATCTTTCTTATCCTTAGCTTTTATTTTATGCACTAGGATAGTCACTTCTTCTCCACCCCTTCTTCAACTTTCAAAATCTCATCTCTTTTTCAAAACCTTCTTGTTTTCAAACTTAAAACCGCTTTCATAATAAAACCTTGACTCCGGTCAAGTGATTTTTTAAACTTTCTTTTCTTTAATAAATGTTAATAAATATTAATCATATTTTTACCATTTCATAAAAACATAAAAAATATAAAAACTCATCAATCTCTTTTTTGTGCTTTGTGCACTTTTTCTTTTAAACTTTTTTCATAAGTTTAGACATGATTCATTTCTTTAAGCGGAATTATTCGCTTGGAAATGACGACTTGTATTTACACTTAAAATCAACCATAACGAACAATTTTTGCTCTTTGTACCACGAACTATGGGGTTTTGATCCTACATTGCACATCGTGGGTACGTAGGCATGAGGTGATAAGTCTCTCTAAACACAAAAATCTTAAAAAATATTTCTCTTCTCATCTCCCCAATCTCTTTCAAGCAAACCATTTTCAGACCAAAAAGCGGTAGATATTTCAAAGGGTTCCTATAGAGTACTATAGACGTTTTGGGTGCTAACACCTTCCCATTGCGTAACCAACCCCCCTTACACATTCTCTGTTTGTTCTTGTTGTTTTAGAACTCTTTAGGTTTTGTTCGCTCTTTTTCCTTTCCCTTTGTAGATAAAATAAAAGTGTGGTGGCAACTCTTGCTTTTTAAGTTAAGGTAATGAATAGCTTATACTCACAAATTTCCCCGCTACAGAAAAGTGGTGACTCTGTTGGGGACCATCTCCCTTGAGGGGTTTAGCCTAATTTGATTTATTTACTGCTTTTTGTCTTATTTGTTTGTTACTTGTTTGTTCTGTTTGGGAGTTCCTCTGTGTGTGAGATAGGTCCTATACCCGGACCAGAGTGTACTTTGAGATAGGAGGATAGTATAGTCAAGGGAGGTTTGAAGGAGTTGAATCCCGAAAAAGAAAAACTTGAGAATCTATCCACTCGGTGGTTGCCTCTTTGGAATTACTGATGCCGATCGAACGATCGAGAAGGCATTACTTTTTCCATATAAGCCTATAACACTGAGGACCGTAGTAACCTTTAACCTATCCTAGCTTTTTAGGATCGTGGCGCAGAAGCTATGAAGATGAAAATCTGACTTAGCTGTCACGTGATGCCACACTCAGGTTAGATTCTCTTGAGGATAATTACCAACCTCCAAACAAATCGGTGTACTGGTGTGTCTGATATTGGATTGTGGACCCTGGGCACTTTGTTAGAACCACTGTCTTATACAGGTACAATGAAGACAAAACCTTAGTACATACCTTTGTGGGATTGGTTCTTACCCTTGGCTTCATGCTCGTGACTTGAACCTTGACCCGTGTGCTTTGTGTGATCTTGTTTGTGGGTGTTGCATTCATGCACTCATGCATTCATGAGTATTCTTTTGGAAGGTTTCAAGGAACTTAAAGGTGTTATTGCAAACATTGCAGGAACTTTTGTTATGGATTTCGGAAGGAGAAGTACAAGGAAGTACACTTTCAAGAGTCCTAAGTTAGAGGGTTTGAGAGAGCTAGGATCTTTGGTTGTTGATACCGAGAAGTTCGAATCCAAATATGGAAGGCTTTTATCTCTCTTGAAGGTTGATATGGCTGAAGGATTGCTTGCTACTTTGGTTCAGTTCTATGACCCTTTGCTTCATTGTTTCACCTTTCCTGATTATTAGTTGGTACCTACGCTAGAGGAGTATTCTCTCCTGCTTGGTTTGCCTGTTTATGATCATATTTTCTCTGGTTTGGATCCCGCTCCCGAGCATCACATTATTGCGAAGGCTACTCACTTGAAGGTTTCCGAGATTAAGGCTCGCATGGATACCAAAGGAAAGATTCTTGGGTTACCCGCTAAGTTCTTGATGGATAGAGCTCATCACTTTGCTAGTGTGAAGAACACAGTTGCTTTTGAGGCTATTCTTGCCTTGCTTATTTATGGACTGTTCCTCTTCCCGAATGTTGAGAACTTTGTCGACATCAACGATATTCATATTTTCTTGATTGGGAATCCAATTCCCACTTTGCTTGCCGATGCTTACCATTATATTCACCTCAAGAATTTCCATGGTGAAGGGATGATCATCCGTTGTGCGCCTTTGCTTTACAAGTGGTTTATTTCTCACATGCCGAAGTCTGCAGCTTTCTGGAATCTCAAGGATGGTTTATATTGGTCGCGGAAGATCATGTCTCTCACTCATTCTGATATTGATTGGTGTAGCCGTATTTCTTCTGGAGCGATGATTATTGAAAGTTGTGGTGATTTTCCCAATGTGCCTCTTCTTGGTACAAAGGGAGGAATCAACTACAATCCGGTGTTGGCTCGTCGTCAGTTAGGATATCTTTTGCGAGAGGTACCGAAGAACATTCATTTGGCCGGTCTCTTTTCAAGGAAGAAGAATCTCAGGTTGCACTCAAGAGAGAAATTGTGAAAGCTTGGTGCGACATTCGTAGGAAAGGAAAGGAAAGTTTGGGAATTCCGAATTGTGTCTCTTCGAAACCTTACCTCCAGTGGGTTAAAGATAGGTCTATTACTTTGAAGATGCCTTATAAGCATCAGGAGCCTTTATCTCTAACTGATAAGAAGCCTATTCTCTACTTTATGGAAGACACACAGAAGCTTCAGATCGCTTTGGCCGAGATGCAACAAGAGAGAGATGCTTGGAAGAACAAGTATCAAATTGTCGAGTTAGAGAATGCAAGACTTCAAGAGCACTTCAATAAGAAAAATGAAGATGAATTTGCCAACAAGAAGAGAAAGGCACAAGAGGATTTATTTTCCTCTCGCATTCAGCCAGTTTCCGATATTCTGAAGAGTTTAGAATCTCCTTGGAAGTTGATCGTTGATCAGTTGCTAATTGAGAAGACTCAGATGCAGGCCCACATCAAGAAGCTGGAAGATAGAGCTGGGACTTCTTCTCATCGAATTCTCTAGGGATCTAGTTTTCTTTATTCTCTATTGTTTTAGGATTCTTGAATCTGTACTTCCGAGATGTGATCTTTTCCATCATTAATGAATGAGATTTTGGTATTTCAAATAACAATGTTTGCAATATGCCTTATAATTCCATGAAACTTTGCATTTGCATCTTGCATATCAAGCATCATTCTGCATTGTTTCTTGCCTTTTTCAGGTGTCTTATGTTTCTTTTGGTCTTCATTCAGCCAAACTGTCGCTCCAATATAATACTCGGGCTAATCAGAAGAAGAAGATGGATCAGTTGCAACAAGAGAACCGTGAGCTTCATGAAGAAGTATCAACTATGAAGGATGGTTTGGAAAGACTCACTGCTATGATGGAAGATCTGGTGGCTGCTCAGAATCAGCCACCACCACCTCCTCCTCCACTTTTAACTCTATGCCTATATATATGGCGCCTGCTAGTGTTCCTCAGTACTCCATGCCTCCTGGTTTCCCCTGGGGCATGCCTCATAACTTTGTTCCTGAGGGTTATCCACCACCACCGCCTCCTGAAATTCCAATTGTTCCTACTGTTCAACCTGTGATGACTGTACCACCGCCTGTGGTTCATACTGTTCCTTTTGGTGAAGAATAGATTTTCCATACTGCTCCAAGTGAAAATGCCAGTGCTTATGATAGAATGGAAGAGATTCAAGACCAGTTTACTGAAATGCAGAAAGAGATCAAAGCTCTGAGAGGTAAAGAACTGTTTGGAAAGAATGCTCATAAGTTATGCTTGGTCCCTAATGTGAAGATCCCGCATAAGTTCAAAGTCCCTGACTTTGAAAAGTATAAGGGTAACTCTTGTCCGATGAGTCATTTGACTATGTATGCTCATAAGATGTCGGTTCAGAAGGATAATGATCAGCTTCTCATTCACTACTTTCAAGATAGTTTGTCTGGCGCAGCTTTGAAATGGTATATGGGACTCGACAGTACTCGAATTCGCACCTTTGAAGACTTGGGTGAGGCTTTTGTGAAGCAGTATAAGTATAATATGGATATGGCTCCTGATCGTGACCAGCTTCGGGTAATGGCTCAGAAAGATAAGGAGACATTCAAAGAATACACGTAGAGGTGGCGCGAGATTGCTGCTCAGATTAATCCTCCTTTGGAAGAAAAAGAGATGACTAAGATTTTTCTGAAAACTCTGAGTCCTTTCTATTATGAGCGTATGATTGCTAGTGCCCCGAGTGACTTCGCTGAGATGGTTAATATGGGGATGAGATTAGAAGAAGGTGTCTGTGAGGGACGTTTGTCAAAAGATGGTAATCCTTCTGGTAATTCCAAGAGGTATGGTGGAGGATTTGCCAAGAAGAAAGAGGGTGAAACCCATGCTATTTTCCATGGAGGGCGCAAAAAGAGTTACAGTAAGAACATTCAGTGTCAGCAACATGTTGCATCTGTTACTCATATTATCAGTTCAGCTCCTGTTGTTCAGGCAGCTCCTGTGCAGCAACAACGTTCTAATCAACAGAATAATCAGCGGGGCCATTTTCAGAAAGATTTTGATCCGATTTCGATGACCTACATAGAATTGCTTCCTTGTTTAATTAAGAAGAATCTTGTTCAGGCCCGTCCACCACCTGCTGTTCCAAAAGATTCACCATAGTGGTATAAGCCTGAAGCTCATTGCGCTTTCCATCAGGGAGGAGTGGGACATGATAGTGAGAACTGTTATCCATTGAAGATGGAAGTTCAAAGGTTGGCTAGGAGTGGTATTTTGTCTTTCGAAGATTCCAACCCTAATGTCCAATCGAATCCGCTGCCTAATCATGGCAAGGCGTCTGTCAATATGGTTCATGGTTGTCCTGGTACATTCAAAATTTTTTATATCCGTTAGATCCGAAGATCTCTTGTGGAAATGCATGCACTTTTGAGTGAATACCATGATATTGATCATGACTATATAACTTGTTGCATCTGTTCCGTGAATCCTCGTGGTTGTGTGATAGTGAAGAGGGACATTCAAAGAATGATGGACGAAAATTTGATTGAAGTCAGTGCTAAAAGAGATGAATATCAGAATGAGGTGAATGTTATTGCACCACACTTTAATATTCCTGAACAAGTTGTTATCTCTTATGATAGTCAGAAAACAACTGTTATGCCTTTGGTTATTCGGTTGCCCAGCCCGGTAACCTATGAATCTGACAATGAGGTTCTGTATAAGTACAATGCCACCATGGTAGAAGATGGTAAGGAAGTGCCCATTCTTTCTTTGTCTTCTGTGGTAAGCGTCACTGATGTGAGTAGAGTGACCCGAAGTGGTCGTGTCTTTGCTCCTGAGCCTCCAAAGATTTTGGAGAGTGTTATTGCTGGCAAACGAACTCAAGATGAGAATAATGTCAATGCTTCTGGTCAGTCCAGTGGTTCGAAGGCTTTTGAGGATGAAGTATTGAAATTGATTAAGAAGAGTGAGTACAGTGTCGTGGATCAACTCTTGCACACCCGTCCAAGATTTCAGTGTTGTTCTTACTGATGAATTCTAAAGCTCATAGGAAATCTTTGCAGAAGGTATTGGAATAAGCATATGTCGAGCATGGTGTGACTGTTAATCAATTTGATGGAATTGTTGCCAATCTCACAGCATGTAATAATTTGAGTTTTTGTGATGAAGAGTTACCCGAGGAGGGGAGAAATCACAATTTGGCTTTACATATCTCCATGAACTGTCAAGAAGACGCGCTTTCCAATGTGTTGGTTGATACTGGCTCTTCTTTGAATGTGTTTCCAAAATCTACTTTATCAAAGCTTTCTTACCAAGGTCCTCCCATGAGGTATAGTGGAATTGTTGTTAAAGCTTTTGATGGATCTCGAAAGACTGTGATTGGAGAAGTTGATCTTCCGATCAAAATAGGACCATGCTTCTTCCATATTACTTTTCAAGCAATGGATATTCATCCTGCTTATAGTTGTTTGCTTGGCCGACCCTGGATTCATGAAGCTGGGGCAGTGACTTCAACTCTTCATTAGAAGTTAAAATCTGTTAAGAATGATAAGCTAGTAATTGTTGGAGTTGAGCAAGCAATGCTGGTGAGCCACCTTTCATCCTTTTCATATGTTGATGCTGATGAAAATGTTGGGACTCCATTCCAAGCTCTTTCTGTTGATGATAAATCCGTCAAGAAGAATGAGTTACTCATGTCTTCTTTGAAGGATGCTCTGCATGTATTAAAGACTGGTCGGTCTGATGGTTGGGGCCGAGTTATTGATGTGGTTGATAACCTGGGTAAAACTGGTTTAGGCTTTACTCCTGGTATAGTCAGAAGAGATTTGAAGCGTATTAATGAGGCCTTTCACAGTGCCGGATTCATCAACAAAGATCACTCTACTGTTGCCATCATTAAAGATGATGAAGAGGAAGAGCTTCCCGATTTTGTGACACATGGACAGATCTTCCAGAATTGGATAGCTGTTGATGGTCCCACTGTTGTTCATATTTAAAAGTAATTTGTTTTTGTTTCTTTCAAAAACATCCTTTCACTCTGCCCGAGGTGAAAGTGAATTTGTGAGGGCTTCGTTTCAAATTTTATCATCATCAATAAAATGTTATTTTGTTTATCCATATTATGTTTTCCCTTTTTGCTTTATTTCTGAAAAATGGTAACATAAAAAAACAAAATAATAATAATAATAATGTGATGATCACTTTTATCTGCATGATACTTGCACTTTTGTTCATATTCTAAAATCAAACATAAATCAGTGTGCAGATTGATTGTTAAACCCATTGAAAACAATAACCCTATGCCCCCTCCCAACTTTGAGTTCCTGTGTTTGGAGCTGAAGAAGAGGATATTGAGGAGATTCTAGATGAAATTTCTCGGTTGCTTGAGCATGAGGAAAAGCCCATTCAACCTCATGAAGAGCCGTTGGAATTGGTTAATTTGGGTTCAGAGGATGATATAAAAGAAGTCAAGATTGGGGCACTGCTTCAATTAGATGTTAAAAAGAGGATTGTGGAGCTTCTTAGAGAATATGTTGATGTGTTTGCTTGGTCATATCAAGACATGCCTGGTCTTGATACTGATATTGTGGAGCACTATTTGCCGTTAAAGCCAGAATGTCTGCAAAAAAAATGATGAAAAATGAATAAAAAAGGAATAAAAAATAAAGAAGAAAAAAAAAGAAAAAAAGAAGAAGAAGAAAAAGAAAATGATAAAGAGTCATTCTGGTGGGCTGTTGAAGCTGCTAATAAGAATATCAAGAAGATTGTTCAGAAGATGGTTGTTACTTACAAGGATTGTTCAACAGGGGCAACCCCTTTTTCTCTTGTTTACGGTATGGAAGTGTCATACCCCAAATTTTGACCACTAATATTTCCCATCACTGTGAAAATCATCATCACAATATGGGTGTACTTACATACCTCATCAATCTCCTTAGGAATTGTTGAGCATTCACTGCTCTCAGAACTTAGGGTTTCAAGCCCTCTCAGAGTTCTTAGACAAAGGATCAATCAAGGAATGACATGATCTTCAACTTGTCTAACCTCTCAAACACCCACAATGGATCAAGAGGACTCCGACTTCAAGGATTAAGCACAATGCTGCTCCCTTTTAAGTGGATTAAGCCTCGAGATCGCTAGTGTCATCAAATTAGGGTTTTGGTCGACCAAGGCCTCCAGATGGAAATTTTACTCTGGGCATGAGCCAATGCTTCAAAGCATAACCTATGATGCTCCAAGGGACATCATAAACCCAATCATCAAGTCAATTTTGCCTCAGGGGATGCATTCATAAAAAATCAGGAATTAGGGTTTCTTGACCTAATTCACCCCTAAGTTGACTTTTGGGACAAATCATGAGCCAAGACCTCAAGACATGATTTGAGGATCTCCAATACACTACATTGATCCATTTGCAACAATGGATTGATCCAAGAAGCTTGATCAACAAGTTTCAGTTTCATCTGAACCACAGTTAGGGTTTCGCGACAAAGTCAACTGTATCTTTGACTTTTGACCAGGACATGCTCCCAAACCTTAGGACATGAATCAATATACCCTATAACACCCATGGAACATGGCCATCAAGTTTGATTTAGGTCAAGGACATGATTTCCTAAAGGATTGCACAGTTTGGAATTCATCTGATAAAAAGTCAACTGTGCACAAAAGTCAACTTTGACTTTTTGAGATTTTTCACAAAAATGGTTTTTTAACCCTAAAATGATGTTAATGTATGATTGGAATCATCATTCATCAGGAAAAATCAGGAAAAGTGGGATAACTTGTAAAAGGGGTAACCATAAAAAACTTAGAAAATTTTCTAAGTTATGAACAAAGTGGCAAAGGTACGAACTTTGGAGGATCATAACTCCTAAACCACAAGGCCATTTTTTCCCATCCAAAGCTGGATTTGTAGCCCCCATGGCCCTCTACAAAAGCTTCAACTACACCTCATTCCAATTCATTATGGATTTTGAGTTATGGAATGATCAAAATGGCTGAAAACATGAAATGTCACTTTTTCCAACACTTAGTGAAATTTTCACAAAGTCAGAATCTTCCTTCACTTTTTCCCAAATGTAGGGGCATTTTTCACTAGGATCCAAAAAGTATCAAAACCAATTGTGATCAAACAGTTGTTGTATCATATAAGGGCTTTCCAAAATGACCAAAAACATCACCAAATTCCACTTGGGCCATGAGATATGACAAGGGCAATATGCCTTGCTGAAAACTGCCAAGGCTAGGCAGAATTTTGCATTTTTGCTCGATTTGGCAAAATTAGCTAATTCCAAGCCTTTTCATCATCTTGGACACATCTGAGGATCAAATCCAAAGGGGACAAACACTGAGCCAAGCCTCCAAAGTCCTTGGAACAAGAAATAGCATGCCAAACCTATAAATCCCTAAAAGAGGGACAAGACTCCAATTTTGGATTAGAGCATTTAATGGGTGCACCAAGGTGGCATGGACTGACACATTTGCAACTGAATTCAGTCAAGGATGATCCAACAACTAGGGAACCACAACTCTGTGCTCTAACCTCTAGTCAATGGCTAGAGGAAACTTGGATTCTCATTTGCCAACATTGGCCAAACCTCTGCTGCAGTTGCCATTCACTATTGATCCCAAAACAAACTTGCTCTACTATAAATAGAGCTCATTTGTGCTCAGTTTGAGTACCCCAAAGCCATCAAACAAATGCTTTTCTCAAAATCTCTTTCTCTTAGCAAAAATGCCTTCTTTAGCAAGGCAACTCTGAGTTTTTGAGTTAGAGAGCAATTCCAACCAAACCAATCACACACACACCTCATATATGTCATGTATAAGCTGTCCAAACTCTCACAAGTGACCTGTAATCCTTAAATCACAAAGTCACCTCTCAAAACCTCAAAATAGTACCTTTGTGGATTTTTCAAGCCATGTCTTGATTCAGTCACTTTCCAAACCAGATAAAGCCTCAAACACACTCCAAATAGCATCCTTGAACTGTCCCAAATGGTTCCCCCTATCTGGAACACCATTTGAGGAAGTTGCTATTTTGGCCATTTTAACCCCTTTTGGAAGAAAGGGCCAGTTTGTGTTTTTGCAGGTTCCAACTGATTCCACTCACCCTAAAAGCTTTTGAGGGATCATTTTAGAGTGTCCAAAGCATTAAACCATTTCTGGAACAAGAGGCTTGACAGATTGCACAAAAAATCCAAAAAACTCAAAATGAGGTAAGCCTCATGACTTGAACTTTCCAAAATATGCATTGTTTTGAGGTCCACTGATTATGCATCTCTTATATATTTCATATGTGTTGTGTTTGAACCAATTCATCATGTAATTCATGCCTGTACCAAAGTGTAGCATAAATAATGCAATTATAGGCCTATTTCAAAACCCCTATTGGATTTTGAGGAGGGATCATGATCTGGAAAAAATACCACCACCATTGGATTTGTTGTGAAATTCTAGGCCAGATGCATATAAATTTTGTCCCCAAACATGGAGAAATGAGAAAGTTATGGACCTTCCCGTTTCTTGCCAAAACTTGCCTTGCCTTGCCTTGGGCCAGGCCAAAAACAAGGCATGCCTTGTATATTTGTTGGTTGGTTTCAATCAACGGATGTATCACCACCCCAGTTGTAAGGCGCGCACCCTATAACCTTGAGGTCATGGGTTCAAACCCCACCCATGCCATTTTGTGTTTTTTCACATTTTTGCTATTTTCCTCATACTTTCAGCTTTTATTAATTAATTGAAAAATTAATAACTCCTTCAATTTTAATTATTTTTTATTGCTTCTTTTTGCAAAAACTCACAAAAATGTTAAAATATTTTATTACACAAAAAAATTGGATTTATATTATTTATTTAATATAATTGGTATTTTTGTGAATAAATACTTTGTATTTGTTTTTAAACCTTTTAAAAATAAATATTCATATTAAAAATCAACACCAAGTAGGTTTTAATTCATCTTGTGATTAAAACCTCATTTTTCAAACTTAAAACCAAAATTCCAAGTTGTTTATTCAAACTTATTTGGCATTTTCATCATTTTTTTATTAATTTTCTTTGAATAATTACATTAAAAAATGATGAAATTAGGGTTTTATTGATTTTCACCCAAAAAAACTTTTTCAAGCACTCATGGGCCTCTAATAGAGTGTAAGACCCAACCCCTCTTTGAAACCCAAAACTTTTGGGCCTCAGTCATTGTATAAAATCCACGGTGTTTTCAAAACTTCGGCGCGATCATCGCCCATTTAAAACAAACCATCTGGGCCTCTCCTCGAGCTATAAGACCCATTCAAAATCACTTTTGGGCCTCTAATAGAGTGTAAGACCCAATCCCCTTTTAAACAAAACCTTTTTGGGCCTCAGATATTGTATAAGTCCCTCTGTGTTAAAAGAAAACCTTGGCGAGATCGCCAGTTGAAAAATCAAACCCTTGGGCCTACCCTCATGTTATAAGCCCCGTTTCTTTTCCTTAAAACTTTTTGGGCCTCTTGAGAGAGTATAAAACCCATCCCCTTTGTACAGAAAAACTTTTGGACCTCAGTCACTTGTATAAGTCCCTGTACAAAGCGGCAGTGCGATCACTGAGAAAACCCTGGGCCTCTCCTTGAGTTGTAAGCCCCAACAATCTTTTCAAAGCACTTTCTCCTTTGATTTTGTATATAATATTGTTATTAAAGCTTTCTTTGTTGAACAACTAACAATACAGCATGGAAGCTCTACAACCGAGTAAATGTTTACCCACTTTCATTTACCGCTTTCATATATATATAACTGTACTGTGGGGCTGTTTCACTGTAAGTCTTCTTTCATAAACTCATATCAACTGTGTAATAATAGTATAGATATTTAGAGTTTCCCCGGCAACTACGTCTAGAACTAGACAAAACTTCGCCTCCTTACATCAACATTAGATAACTAGATCTAAGGAATTTCCCTGTGAACAGTTCATATACAGAAGGACATTATTCCATGTGAAACCCCTTCTGGAACTGTTCATCAGCCTCCTCTTGGGCTTAGTGCAAGGACGCGCAGGCTTCCTAAAAGCATCCCCGCATCCTCTTGGGCGTTGTACAAGGACCCGTCAACTTTTATTTCCCGAAATATATTTCATCGGTATGTTTATGTTTTATCACGTTTTGAGAGCGTTTGCGAGATATTTGGGAGTAGGGGTATTTTGGTCTTTTGGGGGTGAGATATTTGTTATTATAAGAAAATAGAAAGAACTAGAGAGAAAAGGAGAGAAAGAAGAAAAAGAGAAAAGAAGAGGAAGAGAAGAAAAAGAGGGAGAAGAGGAAAATCATCAAAATCAATGCTTGGACTTCGATTAACCGGGTAAGGGTGAGAAGTTTCAATTATATCTTGCTTGTGCATGTATATGTGTTGTTTGTTGTGATTTTTTTGGTTATTTCACGACTTTTACTCATTTGATAAATTGACGAACAATTGACAGAAATCGATGTTTCCACGGTCGAAAATCGTTATAAATCGCGTTGTATGATCCTTCTATGCATGTGAACATTTGTTGATACTTGTTTTTGCTGTTGGAATTGATTTGTGGTGAAAAATGGGGATTTTGGGGTTTTGGAGCCGTGTAGCCCGTAACAGAATTTTTCTGAGTCTGGTGCGACTCGCCACTCGTTCGCCAGGCGAAGTGCTGGCGAAGGGTAATTCGCCAGGCGTAATCGTAAGTCGCTAGGCGAAATTGGAAAGACAGAAATGTGTTAGCTTCTATAACTTTTGGTTTTTTCTAAAATTCATGGTTCGCCACTAGGTCGCCAGGCGAAGTGCTGGCGAAGGGGTATTCGCCAGGCGAAATCCTAAGTCGCCAGGCGAATCTGGCTGTTTCTCAATAAATTCTTTTCTTTGAAAATTCATAACTTTTGATCTGATTATCCGTTTTGATTGTTCTTTATATCGTTGTAAAGCTTATGAAATGTTCTTTCTTGTAAAAATTATTTCGAGATTGTTGGCCGATTAAATTATGTCGGGAATCTGAAATAGTGTCATTTTGTCGACTTTTGCCATTTTAATCGTGTGCAATTGATGTGTATCATGTAATGTGCTGTTGATATGGAGATCGTATGACTTGTGTGCTGATATGTGATATGAATGCATGTGATTGAATAACGTAAGGATGGTTCGTGGTCTTATGGAAAAATAAATGTGTTGTTTTGGATTTGATTTCAATGTATGATAATGATGTTTTGTGGGTAGCCTTGGTGGTGTGAATCCCTTGTGGAAGTCATTGTGATTGCATGATTGTTGTGGTTTGTGTATTATGATGAAAGGTATTGTTTGCGTGAAATTCAATATATGTGATTGGTGGCCTTAGGGCAAGAAAATGCAATATGTGGTAATTGTTGATATATGCATGATTATGGATGTGTATATGTGTGCATTTGAATGTCATGAGTCATTGTATGCTGAGCATCATGATATGCATTCTGGTAACGTCCTGAGTGACGGATTGATTCCAGAGGGAATCCGCTATAACATCGTGTACCATAAAAATAAGAGGTGTGAGCGATCGGATGGATCGTGTGCCTTAAAAATAAGAGGTGTGAGCGATGATTATAGACGATCGTGTGCCTTATACAAAGAGGTGTGAGCGATCGGGTCGTGTGCCTTATACAAAGAGGTGTGAGCGATCCATAAACGTCATGTGCCTTAAAAATAAGAGGTGTGAGCAATCGGATCGAATCGTGTGCCTTAAAAATAAGAGGTGTGAGCTACGGGGAACATCGTATGCCCGACGGGGAGTTACATGAATGATCCTAAGTAACGAGCGATGGTTCCAGCAGAGTTCCTGAGTGAACTAGTGATGAGAAATATTGGAAGTCGGTACCGCATGGCATTTGCATAGAGTCGTTGTGTCGGTCTCTGTGCATTTGCATAAATCATGGATGCATTATGTGTGGAAAATCATGATTTGATTAATTATGTGTGAGAATTGTGAATGGATGCATTATGTGTGGAAAATCATGATTTGATTGATTATGTGTGGAAATTGTGCATTGATTTGTTATGTGGGGAGATTGTGATAGCATTGGTAATTTGATGTGCATATGTGATAAATGCATTGGTTGTGGATAACATGTATTAGGCGTAGACATATGCTATGTGATGTGTGATGTGTTTCTAAATGTTATGACTTGGTATGCCTTGTGTGCAGATATGTGAGTATATTGGATACTTGATATATGCTATATTGTTGGATTAATAGATATATGTTACGTATATGTGGTATGTTATATGTATTAGTATGTGGTGTTTGTGGTGAGAATAACTATGTATGTGAATTTATATGTTTTGCATATTATTATGCAATCTGGGTTTAGTTGTTATTTCTCACCCTTCTGCTGTTTTATAATGCTCTATGAGGTATTGCAGATTAGAGTTGTTGGAGGTCTTTTTGTGGAGATTAGTCCTCCGTTCTGTTGTCGGTCTTGGTGTCTGCTCTGATACGTAGCACGGGAGTCGGGGAACGATTATATTTATATGTATACAGTTGTTGAATGTATTTTGTAGTACTTTTGTGTATATAGTTGATGTTCTAAAATGATTTATTTTGTAAAAAAAGTCGGGTATGGATCTTTCCGCTTTATTCCATAATTGACCTTTCCCTTTATATGGAAAAAGTTTCCCCTTTGAGGGTATTCTATTTTATGCTATGTATCAAATTTATGAGCAGGGATTGTGTTTACTTACTTTAAAATGTGGCATCCTTGTTTCTATCGGAAAAATAAATTTTTAGTTACTCTGATTTAATTATGTATGGTGTATTCACGATGGGAATTGGGGTGTTACAAAACCCGTAGACTCGGACAGTCTAAAGCTCCCTCGGATTCCCTGTTTTCCTAAAGAACAGGAAATAATCCCCACCCTCAGATCAAAGCTATGGGTACAACATTGCTCATATAAGAACTGATTTTCTCTTTTAACCAACATACTGGACCTGTCACTCAACTGAAACAGTAAACTTTTAGCCTCCATCTCGGGCTTTGTACGAGATACAAAACACTCCCTTGTTGAGTATAAAAGACTCTCTTGTTGAGTCAAACACCTTTAGCCTCCATCTCGGGCTTCGTACGAGGTACAAAAACACTCTCTCGTTGAGTATAAAAGACTCTCTCGTTGAGTCAAAACTTTTAGCCTCCCTCTCGAGCTTTGTACGAGATACATAAAGACTCTCTTGTTGAGTCAATTTCCTTTTAGCCTCTGTCTCGGGCTTCATACGAGACACCAAATCACTCCCTTGTTGAGTCAAAACTTTTAGCCTCCATCTCGGGCTTTGTACAAGACACAAAAAGACTCTCTTGTTGAGTCAAACCCCTTTAGTCTCAATCTTGGACTTTGTACAAGACAGAAAGAACATTTTCCCCGAAAAAGTCAACCTTTTAGCCTCCTCTTAGGCTTTGTATAAGGAAACCCCGATTGATACAATCAACCTTTTAGCGTCAAAGTTATGCCTCGTTCACAGCATACAAACATCAACAACTCCTTTTTTCCCCATCTAATTGCTGTAAGCGGCAAGCCTCAGGATTGTTTACATCCACCCCACTGTCCCTCTTTTAGCATGAGAAATTCCTAAGGAAAGATGGCATTACTTTAAACTGAGTTAAAGTCTTCTCCATCAGGTTAAAAACCCCGATAAAGGAAATTATGGCATTGCTGGATTCACATATCCTAGTTAAAGTAATTCTCCTTTATAATCAGTCACCCAACTGTTGTGACAACCAGACCCCTTTTGAGATGACAAATTCTCTCTAAATACAAAACCCCTTTAGCTTCATATCTTGGGCTTTGAACAAGATACAAATAGACTCTTTAGCTTCATGTCTTGGGCTTTGAACAAGATACAAACAAATCACCTTTGGCTTCACATATTGGGCTTCGAACAAGATACAAATCATTTTTAGCTTCACGTCTTGAGCTTTGAACAAGACACCAAAACACCATTTCCTCCCATATAATAGGAGGAACTACGATCACTCTGATTTCCCTGTTTCGGTAAATGGGAATACGTAGGCATAAGATTGAAAGAAAAATCTTAGTGAGCACACTAATCAAAAACCCAAAATCCCGTACCTTCACACATAAATCAAAAAGCATCTGTCCTAACATCTTACCAATAGCATAGTCCCGTCATTTCAGCCTTAACAAAGTAAGAAGAAAGAGCCCCCACTTCCATATAGCATCCGTAACCTAACAGACCGCTGTTTAAACTCAGTATGCAAGCAGGGTTAGTTGGAGACATCTATTTCCCTTCCTTCATCAGCTTCAATAGGATAAAAAGTGAATCGACCTGTAGTCCCCCCAAAGAACGACAATGCTTAAGAACCACGTCCAAAATCGCTCGCTACAGAAAAGTGGCGCCCACCGTGGGGCCTTTCTTTCTTTCTTACAAGTTAGGGTGAAAACATTGGGCAAGTCATTTTCATGGCGGTGTTCGCCACAGAAAAGTGGCGCCCACCATGGGGCCTTTCTTTCTTTCTTACAAGTTAGGGTGAAAACCTTGGGCAAGTCATTTTCATGGCAGTGTTCGCCACAGAAAAGTGGCGCCTACCGTGAGGCCAAATCTTTCTTTCCTACAAGTTAAGGTGAAAACCTTGGATAAGTTATTTTCATAACGGTTTCTTCGGGGAATATCATTACTGCTAAGATCGGCCCTCACTAGGATCTTAGGTCAAAACCTTTAAATTGGGAAGGAACCACAGAATGGCGACTCCACCGGGGAGCCATTTTTTGTCAGGAACATAGGATTCATAGCTCTTAAAAGGTCTAGGACATTAGGAAAAATATATATACTGCTTTTCCTAATTGGTATCTGTGTTTAATTTTCTGCTAATGGGAATGCGTGTGATGCCGCATGTGGAAAGATTAAGTATACACCTAGGAAAAACCTCTTTTAGTAGTGCGGAAGCTATCAGAAATAGCTGTTACGCGATACTACCCTCTTCTGAAGATTCTTCGAAAAAACATCACCTAGCACGGTTCCCCGCCCGCTGGTGTTTTCTCGACAAGAATTGATGATTTTGAGAGACAGGTACAAAAATTACTAGTATAAACCTTTGGGATGGGTAGAGCCTTGACTTCATGACACCGACCCTTTGACCCCATGTCTTTTCTATGTTTTTGTGTGCTGCATTCATGCATTCATCTAAAAAACATTAAAAACAAAGAAAATTTTCTCTTCTAGTCTCTCTTTTTTCAAATTAAACTAAGACAATGATTGCAAATGTCAGAGAGAAAAAGATTGCGCTAATGGATTTCGGTAGAAGGAAAACTCACAAGTATACCTTCAAGGTTCCAAAACTAGAGGATTTGTGAGGATTAGCAAGGATGATCACTAACCCTGACGCTTTCAGAGCCAAGTACGGAGGTCTGCTACCTCTGTTAAGGGTCCAAGTAATTGAAAGAATCATGGATGCACTTATTCAGTTTTACGATCCGGTTTATCACTATTTCACATTCCCAGATTACCACGTCGCACCAACGCTGGAGGAGTATTCTCATCTGACTGATCTATATATCACTAATCGAGCTCCATTTTCTGGACTAGAAGAAATTCCAAAGGATCAAATCATTGCAAAAGCAATTTATTTGGATGAGTCAGAAGTCAAGACTCACATTACCACTAAGGGAGGAATCCCAGGTTTACCAACCAAGTTTCTGGTAAAGAAAGCCCTGTACTTTGTCAGTATAGGGAACGTGGCCGCTTTCGAGAGCATCTTTGTTTTGCTCACCTACGGGTTATTTTTGTTTCCCAACATCGATAACTTTGTAGATATCAACGTCATTAAGGTTTTTCTCATTGGAAACCCTGTACCAACCTTGCTGGCAGATGCGTATCATTCTGTACACTTAGGGAATTTGTACAACGGAGGAAGGATCACGTGCTGTGTACCCCTGCTATATAAATGGTTTATGTCCCATTTACCTAAGTCTGCCGCTTTTTGGGATCATAAGAGTGCCTTACGTTGGTCGTTGAAAATCATGTCCCTTACCAACTCTGACATAGATTGGTGCAATAGGATTTATGACGGGATCAGGATCATTGATCGTTGTGGAAATTTCCCCAACGTACCCCTCATAGGAACTAAAGGAGGAATCAATTACCATCCAGTTCTTGTTCGTCGTCAATTTGGATACCCGATGAGGCATGTCCCGCGTAATACTCATCTGGAAGGTGTTTTCTTCAAAGAAGGAGAAAATGACAGGGCACTAAAACTGGAAATAGTGCATGCTTGGAAACATGTTCATAAGAAAGGACGGGAGTCTCTAGGAAAAACGGACTGTGTCTCGGTGGAGCCTTATCTCCACTGGGTACAAACTAAAGTTCTCAAGCTAAAGATGCCTTATCCTCGTCATGGAGTTCTTCCACCGAGGGAATCTGTCATGTACTTCATGAATGAAACGGAAAAACCTCAGGTTACTCTC
Source organism: Lathyrus tuberosus (assembly GCA_022829125.1). Classification (NCBI taxonomy): domain Eukaryota; kingdom Viridiplantae; phylum Streptophyta; class Magnoliopsida; order Fabales; family Fabaceae; genus Lathyrus; species Lathyrus tuberosus. Next base: position 10,566,911 of record JALAZF010000103.1, read on the forward strand.
AACAAAGTTCAACAGGAGAGGAGGTCTTGGAAGAACAAGTACCGCATTCTCAATGTGGAGTGTACCAAAATACAGCAACTACTGAAAGACAAGGATGCTCTGATTGAGATTTTGAAGCAGCATGCTGTAGAAAATCAGGATGACCAAAGGAATTTGCTCGCTCCTTTCACGTGGCAAAGGAATGACAACCCGACAACGGCCCAAGAGCCCAGGTCAAAGAAAAGGAAAGTGCCAGAATCAGCACTCGAATTCTCCTTAGAGAGGACTCGGGACCCATTAGCTTAGGTTTATGTTTCTGCATCTTGTAATTTACTGTATTTCCATTTCCGTAAACCTTTGAATTCAATAAAATGGGGTTTTCCCACTGTTTGATATTTGCAATCTAATTGTCAAAGTTTATTTTGATTAAACCAAAAAAACAATTAATATAATCATTGCATTCATCATTCTCACGTAACGTATTCTTCTTACCTACGAATCTCACGTTTGTGTCTCGGTTCTAGAGTCAAATTGTCTCATTCGTACAATACTCGGGTCAATCGTCAGAAAAAGATGGATCATCTCGAGGAAGAGAACAGAGAGTTGAAAAAAGAGATCGACGCTCTGAGAGAGGATATGAGAAAGCTTCGTAACGACATGCAAGCCATGGCAGAAGCTCAGCTACAAAGAACTGTGATCTCAGAGATCACCTCAACGCCCATAGTGGAGAAGTATGATCCTAGGTACAGAATGCCGAAAGATCGTCCCTGGGGCATGCCTGTTAACTATATCCCGGAAAGATATATTCCGCCGATCACTGGAGATCCGAAAACTTCAGCAGGAGCCGCTGGGCCTGAAGGTTACAAACTTTGGGAAAGCGAAGATGCCAGGGGCCTACCAACAACTCCTGAAGGTTACAAACTTCGGGAAACGCCAAGATTCACTGCCGTAGTAACGACACCGCCCCCTGTGATGCACACTGTCCCTGAAGGACAAATTCCACAGATACCTTCTGGTAGAAAGGAAACTATGTTTGACAGAATGGATGAATTCCAGGAGCAGTTCCTAGAAATACAAAAAGAACTGCAGGCCCTGCGTGGTCAGGATTTATTTGGAAAGGACGCCGCCGATCTCTGTTTGGTCCCCAATGTGAAAGTTCCGCACAAGTTCCAAGTGCCCGATTTTGAAAAGTACAAGGGTAACTCTTGCCCTCAAAGCCAATTGGTGATGTACGCTCGGCGAATGTCAACTCAGACAGAGAATCAGGATTTATTGATTCACTACTTTCAGGATAGTTTAACTGGTGCCGCATTAAAGTGGTACATGGGTCTAAACCGCGCTACGATAAGCACTTTCAGAGATCTTGGCACTGCCTTCGTCCAACAATATAAATACAATCTGGACATGGCACCAGACAGAGACCAACTTAGGTGAATGTCACAAAAGGACAAGGAAACCTTTAAGGAATACGCGCAGAGATGGCGCGAAATTGCTGCCCAAATCTGTCCCCCTCTTGAGGAAAAAGAGATGACAAAGATTTTCTTAAAGACCTTGAGCTCATTTTACTACGACAAAATGGTTGCCAGTGTGCCCAGCAACTTCACCGAAATGGTCGGTATGGGAGTGGGTCTTGAGGAAGCCGTCCGAGAAGGACGTTTAGTTAAAGACGCTGGATCATCAAGTAGTACAAAACGATACGGTAGTGCTCTCCCTAAGAAAATAGAGCAGGATATAGGGAATATCTCTCTTGAAAAGCAAAGGCAACGTTATCAACCAGTAGCAGCTGTAACTCCTGCTATCAACCCCATGTAACGCCCATTTTTTATTATTTAATCGTCTGGTTTTATTGTTGGCCTTGTTTAGGGCGCGTGTCTGAGTGCGTGGGGGTGATGTTAGTTATATGGAATTATTATTATTATTATTATTATTATTATTTTAATAATAGTATATTTCATAATATTATTATTAGTATGGTTACTATTATTTAGTAAAATAAAATCTGATATAATTAAGTAAATAATGGGAAAATAGAATTAATGAGGGCAGTTTAGTAATTAGAGATTAATTAGTGGAAATTGGTAAGGGTCTAGCATAATCATAATTTTAGAGATAGAAAGAGAAAGGCTAAGGAGAGGAAGAACAAGGGTGTGCTAGGGCAAAGATCTTCATCAATTTTTGCTGAAATTAATCAAGGATTCGAGGTAAGGGGGGAGAATTGTTTAATATTTGGTGAATTGATCATATAAGGGTAGTGGGGAGTCCTTAACCTCGAAAGAAATTATTTGATTATATGTTGTTGTATGATTGAGGTGTATACTGGTGAATCTATGTTAAAATTCGTGTTGTTGAACTGTCGAATCGTTGATATATTGATGTTGTTGATGCTGTTTGATCTTGACTGTTGTAGACCCTAGTTTTGGTACAGTTTAGGGAGAGGAAATTAACTCTAAGGCCTGTAATTCTTGATTAGTAATAATAAGTATAAGAGATAAGATGAACAATAGGACCTAAAAATCAATGTAGAATCAATTTTAGGACTGGTTAGGAGTGAAAACTAGTGAAATTCGTAGCAGAACATAGTCTGGTGTGGAGAAAACAGGTTTGCATAATAGATCTGGTCGTACGTGTATTGGGGAGGGCGTTACGCGTAAGGCTACGCAGGATGGGAGGCGTTGCACGTACGGGAAGGGCACAGTAAAGAATTGACACGGCCCTCTGCCAATAGGAGTAAGGGTACGCGTATGGTGGTAAGGCAATACGCGTATGAGAGTAGCCGTACGCGTAAGCAGATATGGAAGTTGGATTTGGAGGAAAAATGGGTCTCTGCCCATACGCGTATGACGCTGGTCAGTACGCGTATGGTGGGGCGAGGCAGGACGCCTTACGCGTCCGGTACGCGTAGGAAGGGCGAGGGAGCTGGTCATTACGCGTATGACCCAGGTCAATACGCGTATGGACAACATGAGTACAGAAATTCCCAGTTTTGCGATTTCTTTCCCGTTTTCGCATTGGAAATGGTTTCTCTTGGATTCATAGGTTGAGGATAGATGCCAGATGTGGAGGGATGTAACAATGGTTATGAAATTAATTAATTTAATAATTTCTTTGAGGAATAATTAATAATTAAGTGGATTAGGTGATGTGAAATAATCTTATGGTGTTGAATGATGATAGTGCGTTTGATGGTGTGATCAGGAGGATCGTGAGCATGTATCTATGTTATAATACATGTGTTTTAATATGCATTATGTGTCATACATTTCATGGTGATGGTGGGATGAATCATTGCTCAGGAGGAGTGTATGTGATTCATTCGTACTCCGAAATGGAGAATGGTGGGGATAGATCATTGCCAAGTAGAGGTGTATGTGATCTATCCGGGTTCGATTGAATGAACCGTGTTGTTGGTACCGCATGCATTGTGTCCGTGTCGTGTCGCATTGCATTTGTTAGTTGTTGATTGATGGTGATTGAATGTGACAGTATGTCGTGGTTGCATGTTGTTGATTTATATGAGATACTACTTCTTATATGTATTATTCACCTTTTTATATTGAATGTAGTTCTCACCCCTCTGTTGTTGTTGTGTTTGTGCTTCTTCGGAAGTACATATAATCCAGGTACTTAGAATGCGTGGATATGCGTGTTGCTTGTTCGAGTCTTAGGAGTGCTCTGATACGTAACACGAGGATATTTTAGGAGATTTTTTTATTTATAAATTTACTTGAGATTTTGTTACGTATCTTTAATCTGTTGAACCTTCCTAGTGAACCACTAGTTGATGTGGAATTTTATTTGTTGTTGGCATGTGGCCGTGATTCAAATAAATGAATTATTTCCGCTGTTTTATTTCGATTAATAAAAGGAGTTTCAATGTTGGTTTTGCAAATGTGGAATCCTACTTTATTTTGGTGTAAAAACTCTGATTATTTTCATAGAATTTTATGTATTTTCATAAATGGGAAAGTGGGGCGTTACAATTGGTATCAAAGCAGGTCGGTCCGTCCGGCCAGGTGTTATAGTTGAGTCTGTCCTTAGAATAGGAGTTGATTTGGTGTTCTGACCTAATGTCATTGTTGAACAGTATGGCAGGAAGGAATGATGCTGCTCTTGCTGCTGCTATGCAAGCCATGGCACAGACGGTAGAGAACTCCAATCAGGATGAAGGTGCTCAGTTTCGCGACTTAGCACAGTTCCAGAGCAATAAGCCGCCTACTTATGAGGGAGGTATCTTAGATCCAGAAGCTGCACATAAATGGCTGAAGGCTCTGGAGAAGATCTGCAGGACCATGGGATGCACTGATGCTCAGAAGGTACGGTTTGGTATGCATATTCTGGAAGGAGAGGCTGAGGCTTGGTGGGACAATAGTCGTCAGAGATTGGAAGCTGCATGTACTGAGATTACTTGGGCTGTGTTTCAAGCTGAGTTTCTGGAAAAGTATTTTCCGGAAGACATTCGTAGTGCAAAAGAGGTTGAATTTTTGGAGCTGAAACAGGGTGATAAGACAGTTGCAAAGTATGCCGCTAAGTTTGAGGAGCTGGTTCAATATTGTGCTCATTACAATACTGAAGAAGTTATGACTTCGAAGTGTTTGAAGTTTGAGAACGGGCTGCGTCCCGAGATCAAATTGGGTATTGCTTGTCAGAAGATAAGAAACTATCCAGAGCTGGTGAACAGAAGCAGAATTTATGATAATGATAACAGAGCCAGAATTGCTCAATACAAGGCTGTGAATGAGAAGAAGGGTAAGCAGAGATTTGGAGGTACTCCTTACAGTGCTCCACCTGATAAGGGGAAACAGAAAACTGATGTGGGAAAGAAACTAAAGGAGAAGGGAGCAGGTACTAATACTCTCAAGTGCTTCAGATGTGGTGGCGCGGGTCACTGTGCTAACAACTGTCAGAATGAGGTGAAGAAGTGTTTCAAGTGTGGCAAAGCAGGGCATGTTATAGCTGACTGCAGATCCACTATGCCTACTTGTTATAATTGTGGAGAGAAGGGTCACATCAGCACCCACTTTGAGAAGCCGAGGAATTCTCAGGCGTCTCAAACTGGTGGGAAAGTGTTAGCCTTGGTGGGAGCCCAATCCACTGAGGAGGAGAGTTCCGTCAAAGGTACTTGCTTTATTAATGATGTTCCTTTGATTGCTATCATTGACACGGGTGCAACGCACTCGTTTAATTCTGTTGATTGTGTGAAGAGATTAGGGATTGTGCCATCTACTCTAGAGCAGAGGATGATGATTGAAACTCCATCTATTGGTTCCGTGGTTACTTCTTTGGTGTGTTTGGAGTGTCCGCTGACCATGTTTGGTAGAGATTTCAGAGTGGACTTGATTTGTTTGCCACTCGGTAATCTTGATGTTATTTTGGGAATGAACTAGTTGGAGTTCAACCGGGTGTATATTGATTGCTTCAGGAAGACGTTACTATTTCTTACTCCTGAAGAGGAAGCATTAGCATATTCGCTATCTAGCAAGGAGTTGAGGGCGTTGTTGGAGGACGAAGCGAAGCTGTTTGCGGTGTTTGCCTCGTTACCTGTTGAAAGCAAGACTTCAGTTAATGAATTACCAGTAGTGAATGAATTTCCTGAAGTGTTTCCAGATGACATCACAGAATTGCCTCCGACAAGGGAAGTTGAATTCGCTATTGATCTTGTACTGGGTACCAGACCTATCTCTATGGCACCGTACAGGATGTCTGCATCAGAATTGGCAGAGTTGAAATCTCAGGTCGGGGAATTGCTCGATAAGAAGTTTATCAGACCAAGTGTGTCGCCGTGGGGAGCTCCAGTGTTGTTGGTGAAAAAGAAGGATGGTAGTATGCGTCTGTGCATTGATTACCGTCAGTTGAATAAAGTAACCATTAAGAATAAATATCCACTTCCGAGGATTGATGACTTAATGGATCAGCTGGTAGGAGCTCGTGTTTTCAGCAAAATTGATCTGAGGTCGGGTTACCATCAGATTAGAGTAAAGGAAGGTGATATTCAGAAGACTGCTTTCTGAACTCGCTACGGACATTACGAATATGCAGTGATGCCTTTCGGAGTGTCTAACGTGCCGGGTGTATTTATGGAATATATGAATCGTATTTTCCATTCTTATCTGGATCAGTTTATTGTGGTATTTATTGATGATATACTGATTTATTCTAAGTCTGACGAAGAGCATGCAGGTCACTTGAGAATTGCATTGCAGGTGTTGAAAGATAATAAACTGTTTGCAAAGTTCTCTAAGTGTGAATTTTGGTTGAAGACTGTGAGTTTCTTGGGTCATGTGATTTCTGGTGATGGTATAGCGGTGGATCCCTCTAAAGTAAGTGCAGTACTTCAGTGGGAAACTCCGAAGACCGCAACGGAGATTAGAAGTTTTTTTGGGTTTGGCAGGTTACTATAGAAGATTCATTGAAGGGTTTTCTAAATTTGCGTTGCCATTGACTCAGTTGACCAGGAAGAATCAAGCTTTTGTCTGGGATGCTACCTGTGAGGAGAGTTTCGAGGAACTGAAGAAGAAATTGACTACAACACCAGTATTAATTTTACCAAGTCCAAATGATTCTTTTGTAGTATATTGTGATGCGTCTAAGATGGGATTAGGCGGTGTGTTGATGCAAGGTGGCAAGGTAGTGGCTTATGCTTCAAGGCAGTTGAGGGTGCATGAGAGAAACTATCCTACTCATGATCTGGAATTAGTTGCAGTGGTGTTCGTGTTAAAAATCTAGAGACATTATTTGTATGGATCAAGATTTGAAGCATTTAGTGATCACAAAATTTTGAAATATTTGTTTGACTAGAATTGAATATGAGGCAGAGAAGGTGGTTAGAGTTCTTAAAGGATTATGATTTCAATTTGAGTTACCATCCGGGAAAAGCTAATGTTGTGGCAGATGCTCTGAGTCAGAAGACAATCCATATGTCTGCGTTAATGGTGAAGGAAATGGAATTGATTGAACAGTTCAGAGATTTGAGTATGGTTTGTGAAACTACACCGGGAAGTATCAGATTGGGTATGCTGAAGGTGAATAATGACTTTTTGGATGTAATTAAGGAAAATCAGAAAATGGATGTGAAATCAGTGGACTTGATGCCTGCAGGAGGAGATGATCCTGATAGTGACTTTAAAGTGGATAATGTTGGTGTGTTGAGATTCCGGGGCAGGATTTGTGTACCGGATAATGAGGAATTGAAAAAGGCAATCTTGGAGGAAAGTCATCGGAGTAGCTTAAGTATTCATCCGGGAGCTACAAAGATGTACCATGATTTGAAGAAGTTGTTTTGGTGGTCCGGTATGAAGAGGGACATAGCTCAGTTTGTCTACGCTTGTTTGACATGTCAGAAGTCAAAAGTAGATCACCAGAAGCCTTCGGGATTGATGCAACCATTAGAGATATTAAGTTTATTGGACCGTATCAGATCTTGCAGAGAGTTGGTGCAGTTGCCTACAGAGTGGCGTTGCCACCGGAACTTTCAAACTTGCATGATGTGTTTCACGTGTCGCAACTTCGGAATTATGTTTCAGATCCGTCTCATGTTATTCAGAGGGATGAAGTACAAATCAGGGAGAATCTTACAGTGGAGATGATGCCTTTAAGGATCGTGGATCGCAAGATGAAGCAACTCAGAGGAAAGGAGATACCTCTGGTGAGAGTAGCTTGGGGAGGAGCTGCTGGCGGAATTGTGACCTGGGAATTGGAGAGCAGGATGCGGGAGTCGTATCCAGAACTGTTTCCATCAGGTACATTTTCGAGGACGAAAATAAATTAAGTGGGGGAGAGTTGTAACGCACATTTTTAATTATTTAATCGTCTGGTTTTATTGTTGGCCTTGTTTAGGGCGCGTGTCTGAGTGCGTGGGGGGTGATGTTAGTTATATGGAATTATTATTATTATTATTTTATTAATAGTATATTTCATAATATTATTATTAGTATGGTTAATATTATTTAGTAAAATAAAAATCTGATATAATTAAGTAAATAATGGGAAAATAGAATTAATGAGGGCAGTTTAGTAATTAGAGATTAATTAGTGGAAATTGGTAAGGGTCTAGCATAATCAGAATTTTAGAGATAGAAAGAGAAAGGCTAAGGAGAGGAAGAACAAGGGTGTGCTAGGGCAAAGATCTTCATCAATTTTCGCAGAAATTAATCAAGGATTCGAGGTAAGGAGGGAGAATTGTTTAATATTTGGTGAATTGATCATATAAGGGTAGTGGGGAGTCCTTAACCCCGTAAGAAATTATTTGATTATATGTTGTTGTATGATTGAGGTGTATACTGGTGAATCTATGTTGAAATTCGTGTTGTTAAACTGTCGAATCGTTGATATATTGATGTTGTTTATGTTGTTTGATCTTGATTGTTGTAGACCCTAGTTTTGGTACAGTTTAGGGAGAGGAAATTAACTCTAAGGCCTGTAATTCTTGATTAGTAATAATAAGTATAAGAGAGATGATGAACAATAGGACCTAAAAATCAATGTAGGATCAATTTTAGGACTGGTTTGGAGTGAAAACTAGTGAAATTCGTAGCAGAACATAGTCTGGTGTGGAGAAAACAGGTTTGCGTAATAGATTTGGCCGTACGCGTATTGGGGAGGGCGTTATGCATAAGGCTAGGCAGGATGGGAGGCGTTATGCGTACTGGGAGGGCACAAGGAAGAATTGACACGGCCCTCTGCCCATGCGCGTAAGGGTACGCGTATGGTGGCAAGGCAATACGCGTATAAGAGTAGTCGTACACGTAAGCAGATATGGAAGTTGGATTTGTAGGAAAAATGGGTCTCTACCCATACGAGTATAACGTTGGTCAGTACGCGTATGGTGGGGCGAGGAAGGACGCCTTACGCGTCCGGTACGCGCAGGAAGGGCGAGGGAGCTGGTCATTACGTGTATGACCCAGATCAATACGCGTATGGACAGCATGAGTACATAAATTCCCAGTTTTGCGGTTTCTATGCCGTTTTCGCATCGGAATTGGTTTCTCTTGGATTGATAGGTTGAGGATAGATGCCAGATGTGGAGGGATGTAACAATGGTTATGAAATTAATTAATTTAATAATTTTTTTGAGGATTAATTAATAATTAAGTGGATTAGGTGATGTGAAATAATCTTATGGTGTTGAATGATGATAGTGTGTTTGATGGTGTGATCAGGAGGATCGTGAGCATGTATCTATGTTATAATACATCTGTTTTAATATGCATTATGTGTCATACATTTCATTGTGATGGTGGGATGAATCATTGCTCAGGAGGAGTGTATGTGATTCATCCATACTCCGAAATGGAGAATGGTGGGGATAGATCATTGCCAAGTAGAGGTGTATGTGATCTATCCGGGTTCGATTGAATGAACTGTGTTGTTGGTACCACATGCATTGTGTCCGTGTCGTGTCGCATTGCATTTGTTAGTTGTTGATTGATGGTGATTGAATGTGACAGTATGTCGTGGTAGCATGTTGTTGATTTATGTGAGATACTACTTCTTATATGTATTATTCACCTTTTTATATTGAATGTAGTTCTCACCCCTCTGTTGTTGTTGTGTCTGTGCTTCTTCGGAAGTACAGATAATCCAGGTACTTAGGATGCGTGGATATGCGTGTTGCTTGTTCGAGTCTTAGGAGTGCTCTGGTACGTAACACGGGGATATTTTGGGAGATTTGGTTATTTATCAATTTACTTGAGATTTTGTTACGTATCTTTATTCTGTTGAACCTTCCTGGTGAACCACTAGTTGATGTGGAATTTTATTTGTTGTTGGCATGTGGCCGTGATTCAATTAAATGAATTATTTCCGCTGTTTTATTTCGATTAATAAAAGGAGTTTCGATGTTGGTTTTGCAAATGTGGCATCCTACTTTATTTTGGTGTAAAAACTCTGATTATTTTCATAGAATTTTATGTATTTTCATAAATGGGAAAGTGGGGTGTTACACCCCGCGCCTACGTATCAACCTCAGGTTGCGCAGAGCCAACCTAATCAACAACAACTTCAGCAAAGGACACAACAGTATCTTCAGCAGGCTCGTCCCCAATACAACAACAACCGTACAACGCGGCCACCAGGATTTGATCCTATACCCGTATCGTACGCAGAACTATTTCCGTTACTACTAGCTAAGGGGCATGTCCAGACTAAGTCTCCTCTTACAGTACCGGAAAATCCGCCTTTTTGGTTTAAGGTGGATCATACTTGCCCTTACCATCAAGGAGGACCAGGGCATAACATAGAGAACTGTCTCAGTTTCAAATCTGACGTGCAAAAGCTTGTTAGGAGCGGGGTTTTATCTTTCAAAGATACGAATCCGAATGTTCTCACAAATCCGCTGCCGCAACAAGAGAAAGCTGCAGTCAATCTGATAGAGGGAGAGTCTAACAACGTCTATCAAATTCATGATGTACTCTTACTGAGGGCCAACTTGGTCAAGATGCATTGTAGACAGAGTGGGTATGGCCATGTGCCACCTCATAATTATCACCGGTGTGATATCTGCTCTAAAAACAATCAAGGATGTTCTGAGGTCCAATCGGATCTACAGGAACAATTGGATCTCAGATGGATCCAAGAGCATCGAGCATCAGATGGATCTTGGATGGATCCAAGACTACCATGATAGGAATCATTATCAGATCAACATGGTTCAAATCTTCGATGTTCGCTTGATGAATATCAGCCTGGTGGAGTTACACGCTACGCAAGTCTAACTCAGTTTTCTCACTTCACATGATTATCAGAGCTGTAAAGCGGGTTGCGAAAACAATCAAGGTTGTACCCTTATCCAGGAAACACTTCAGCACTTGTTGAACCACTGGTGGCTTCCAATCTATATGGACGAAGACACCCAGCAAATTATTATCACCAACGAAAATCCTACTAGATAACAAAGTCACGATGTTCGGTCGATGGAAACAGACCTCGTCAGGTTACACTGTATTCAAAGCGGACGTGGCCAGGTACCACTACATAACTATGAGCGGTGTGGAGTTTGCTTAGTGGATAATCAAGGATCCTACCTCGTGCGAACAACCCTTCAAAGTCAGTTGGACCGCAAAGAGATTCAACCATGATCAAGTTCTGGATCAGTCAGTTACCTCGCTGATCAAATCGAGGACGTTGTCGTAATCTCCGATCATGAGAGGAACAAGGATGTTTTTACCATCATCCCTCTACTTGACGAATCGAGAGTTCCCAATCGGGAACGGATTGAAATTACTTACGATGGTCAGAAAAATCAGAAGGCTCCCATAGTCATCTATCTACTGGGACCACTACCGTATGAATCAACTAAGGCTATCCCTTACAAATACGGTGCAACAATAATTGAGAATGGAAAGGAAATTCCATTACCCTCTGTCGTGAATATTGTAGACATCAGTCGAGTAACACGGAGCGGTAGAGTCTTCAACAGAGGAGTTGGAGAACCCAGCAAAGAAAAGGAACCTCAGACAGAAGTTCCTAATCCACCAGTCGGTCAGTCCAGTAATCCCGACCTTTCAAAAAACAATGATGAGATGTTGAAGCTCATCCAGAGGAGTGAATACAACATTGTTGATCAACTGTTACAGACTCCTTCAAAGATCTCGGTATTATTGATGTTACTTAGTTCAGAAGCGCACAGAGAGGCTCTACAGAAAGTCTTAGAACAGGCCTTTGTGGAACAGGATGTGTCAATACGACAGTTCGATGGCATCATCTCTAACATCACTTCCTGCAATAACTTGGGATTTAGTGATGAGGAATTACCTGAAGAAGGTCGCCGTCATAACATGGCGCTCAATATCACAGTTAACTGCCTGGACAATGCTTTAGCCAGCGTACTGGTAGACACAGGGCCAGCCCTGAATGTTATGCCGAAGTCCACTTTGATGCAATTATCATTAAAAAACCCTCTTATGAGAACCGGCGAGGTCGTCATCAAAGCATTTGACGGATCCAGAAAAATGGTTATCGGCAAAGTCGACCTTCCCATAACTATCGGTCCTCACACTTTCCAAGTCACTTTCCAGGTCATGGACATCCGGGAAACTTACAGTTGTTTATTAGGAAGACCTTGGATACATTAGGCTGGGGCGGTCACCTCGACCCTCTACCAAAAGCTAAAGTTTGTCCAGAACGACCAACTCGTCACAGTCTGTGGAGAACAGGCTTTGCTCGTAAGCAACTTATCGTCATCCACTTATGTGGAACCGGAAGGGATAATCGGAACCCAGTTCCAAACGCTTTCGCTACACAAGGACGGTCAATTCGAGGGGGGAACTTCCATTGCCTCATACAAAGATGCTATCAAAGCGGTTGAGAGTGCCAATACAACAGGATGGGGGCAGCTTGTCATTCCTACTAACAATAAAACAAAGAAGGGTCTTGGTTTTTCTGCAACCTATACCCAGACAGCTGCTAACAATGAAAGTTGTCATCCCATTCAAAACTTCTTCCACATTAAAGGCTTCCTTCAACCAGTGACTCAAGAAGTGCATACCATCAATAAAGATGATTCTTCCGATACAGAGGAAGAATGAAAGTCCTATCTCAACGAGGACGGTTATATGTCTCAAGATGAAATGCAGACTCCCTTTTGCTTTCCTACACATAGTCCAAGATTTATACCCAGGTCAAACGTCGAAATGATATATGGAGATTGTGATCCAGAAGGAAGCCGTGCTCCGCCAAACTCATTAGAGGAGGACACTCTAAGGAAAGACAACTTCGACCACAACTATTATGGCCCAATGGATGGCCTGCCAATGTGGCTGCTGTATCCGGGAGACTTAGGGTAAGGAAATCATTCGAACAATGAAAATCAGCTGAGCATCATTGAAAGGCATACCTGCGTCCCCACCATGTCATGGGATTATTACGCGGGGCGGTCAGAAAACATCCAGCACGTCGACGAATTCACAACATTTGCAGGACTAAAATTCATCAACTATGCTTTTCCCGAGGTCAACGTCATCGAGAGAGATTACTCCTCCAGTTCTAAAGAAGTGTGGGATACCCTGGGACAACCAAGTGGAAAATACGACTATTTGGTCAAGTACACCGCTCCTGAAAGCTCTCGTATCAGGCTCAAAGACATCTAGCCAACTGGACGGGGAGATATAGCTGAGAGCATAAATACTATGCAAAATGCAATAGAGGAATCCTCCTACGACAACTCTGCCTGGGAGACAGATTCCAATGATCCTGCTCCACTAGAAATCAGTGTTATTTCCGAAGACAAATCAAGGAAGGTACCGGACTTTGCGATTCACCGAGGAGTTCGCCGCCAATGGGTTGCTGTCGATGTTCCGAAGATCGGTCATAAGTCAAAGTAATTGCCATCTTTATCTTAACCTTTCACCCTGCCCAGGTGAAACGGATGTTTTGATAGGGCTCACTTTCTGTAAATTTCCCTCTTCGCTTCGCCCAAAGCAACAGAGTTTTGTTTTATAGGGCTGTAGTTTCAAGAATCGACTTGTTCATTAATAAAATAATGTCGTTCTGTAATTTCCGCATTTATTGTTGTTTTCTCTTTTTGCTTTTCTTAGAAAATGGTAATCCTAAAAAACAATTCAATAACAAAAACAAGCAGTAAACAAAAAATACACTGCACACACTCTTACATTCTCTCTATCTCTTCTAAAAACAAATCATCACGTCATGCATATTGCTTGTTTTAAACCCCGTTGAAACATACGATCCAATGCCTTCTTCCGACTTTGAGTTCCCGATATTTGGGCCTGTAGAAGAAAATGAAGACGAAATTCCAGAAGAGATCTCCCGATTACTCAGACAAGAGGAAAGGTCCCTCGAACCTCACAAAGGGCTGTTGGAAATGGTCAACTTGGGTTCATAAAAAGAGAGAAAAGAGATCAGGATTGGGGCACTGCTCAGTCCAATTGCCAAAGAGAGTTTGACAAAGCTTCTCAGAGAGTTTCCCGATGTATTTACTTGGTCCTATCAGGTTATGCCAGGGTTGGATACCAGCATCGTGGAACATCATCTACCATTAAGGTCAGAATGTCCGCCAGTAAAATAGAGGTTGAGACGGACTCACCCGGACATGGCCATCAAAATCAAAGAGGAGGTACAGAAACAGATTGACGAGGGTTTCCTCGCCACATCAGAATATCTTCAATGGTTAGCCAACATCGTACCCGTCCCGAAAAAAGACAAAAAGGTCAGAATGTGTGTAGATTACAGAGATCTGAACAAGGCTAGTCTAAAGGACGACTTTCCTTTACCACACATTGACATGCTGGTTGACGGTACAACAAAGTTCAAAGTTTTCTCCTTCATGGATGGATTCTCGGGCTATAATCAGATTAAAATGGCGCCGAAAGACATGGAAAAAACTTCATTCATTACCCCATGGGGTACCTTTTGTTACAAGGTAATGCCGTTCGGTTTGAAGAAAGCCGGGGTAACCTATCAAAGAACCATGACTACTCTGTTTCATGACATGATACACAAGGAAATTGAGGTATATGTCGATGATATGATTGCCAAATCTAGAACAGAGAAGGAGCATGTGACCCACCTGCTAAAACTATTCGAACGGCTGAGGAAGTACAAACTCCGCTTGAATCCCAACAAGTGCACCTTCGGTGTCCGTTCAGGGAAACTCTTAGGGTTCATCATCAGCCAGAAAGGAATTGAGGTTGATCCTGACAAGGTCAAGGCCATTCAAGAAATGCCTTCTCTGAAAACTGAAAAATAAGTCAGAGGATTCCTGGGACGTTTGAACTACATCTCCAGATTCATATTCCTCATGACCGCGACATGTGCGCTGATTTTCAAATTAAATAAAAAGAACCAGGACTGCGTTAGGACAGAAGACTATCAAACCGCCTTCGACAGTATCAAGGAATACCTGTTGAATCCGCCGATTCTATCACCTCCAGTGGAAGGAAGACCACTGATCATCTACCTAACAGTCTTGGAAGACTCCATGGGTTGTGTGCTTGGCCAACAAGACGAAACCAAAAGGAAAGAGTCTGCCATTTACTATCTGAGCAAGAAGTTTACGGACTGTGAAACTCGGTACACTGTGCTCGAGAAAACTTGTTGCGCTTTGGCTTGGGCGGCCAAACGTCTACACCAGTACATGATTCGTCACACTACTTGGTTGGTCTCCGAAATGGATCCAATTAAGTACGTTTTTGAAAAACCCGCTCTCACGGGAAGGATTGCCCGTTGGCAGATGTTGTTATCAGAATACGACATCGAATACCACGCTCAGAAAGCAGTTAAAGTTAGTATTTTAGCCGATCATTTGGCTCATCAACCGATTAACGATCAAGAATCAACCAGGTTTGATTTCCCAGACGAAGATGTCATGTATTTAAAGATGAAAGACTGCGATGAACCGCTACCCAGTGAAGGTACCAATGGGGACTTATCTTTGACGGAGCTGTCAATCATTATGGAAACGGAATTGGGGCAATCATTGTCACCCCTCAGGGTACCCATATTCCTTTCACCGCTAGACTTACGTTCAAGTGCACAAATAACGAGGCCGAATACGAAGCTTGTATCATGGGTCTCGAGGAAGCGATTGACTTAAGGATCAAAAACTTGGACGTATATGGCGACTCAGCTTTGGTCGTCAATCAAATCAAAGGAGATTGGAACACATACCAATCAGGACTGATTCCTTAAAAATTTTATGCGAGAAGGTTGCTACCCTTCTTCAACAGAGTCGAGTTTCATCACATCCCTCGTGAAGAGAATCACATGGCTGATGCATTGGCCACTCTCTTCCATCATTAGCGTAGGTCAATGGAACGACCTACCTAAGTTAGACATAATGCGCCTTGAACGGTGTAACACCCCAAAATTTGCCCTCTTGTTTTAGCGCTAACTGGCTTATGTTTCTTTTCATTTGCATTAGCATTGCTGCATTTGCATGTTTCTTTGAGCATGGGATCAGGGCATTTTCTTCAGCAGTACAAGATGTTCTCAGCACCGGTTTGATCTTTATCGGCAGTTAAGGCCAAGCATTTAATTCTCGAAGTCTTTTTGAGCATTTATTTTGCTCATTAAGTGATTTGAAGATCAACAGTTCTGGCAGTCAAATTTTGATCAGCAATTCAGCACTGAACAGCCGTCTCAGCAATTTAATCGGGGCCCGGAAAATATTTCACGGCATGTTTCAACTGCACTCAAGTAGTGAGGTCCAAAGACAAGTTTCAGAGGCATATTGTGGTTCAGAACAGGTGGAATCAAGTCCGTCTCCATTTTTCCTCCTTTTGGCGCCAAGCAGAAAATTCAAATTTTCCTCATGGTAACCGGTTACTCACCAGAGGGTAACCGGTTAACCAGTGTAATTTTTGCCCAGAATCTGCATTTTTCAGCACTGCAGAATTTTCAAATCATTTTAGTGGTCATGTGCATTGCTTGTGCCTACGTGGGAATGATCTAGAATAGCTTCATTTCATCATTTTCCACCCAAATTTTCCATTTCCACTCATCAATTTCCACCCCAATTCCACACTTCACTTCCTAACCCATTTTTTTCCCATTTTCCACTCACTCCAAACCCAAGCCAAATTCTTAAGCTAGAGGATATTTAAGCTCACTCATTCCAAACCAAGAAAGGACCTAGATCATTTTCACTCTCCAATTTTCAGAATTCTTTCAATTCTCTCAACTTTTCTCTCATTTTCCAAAACCCTCACTCAAAGTTTCATCATCAAAGTTCATCAAATTTCACCTTGGAATTTGTTGATCTTGAAACTAAACCACCATCCATTCACCAATTATTGAAAGAATCTTGGATTTGCTACTGTTTTGGAGTGTGGAATCTCTTTTGGAGCAGCTTTTCATTATTTGAGTTGTTCTAGCTGGGATCTTGGTTGTTCTTGCTTGGATCTTGAAGTTCATCACATAAATCTTTGGATTTCTTGCTTAGATCATCAATTTTCGTTCTCAACATTCACCAAGGCAAACCTCAGCCTTGTAGGTTGGTTTTCCCTAGATCTATAATTGAGTTTGATTGATCATAGCTTTTGCAATGTAGATCCATTGATTTCATGTGTTGTTGATGCTTTTGCTTGATGTTGATCATGAATGTTGATGATAATAGATTTGCATGATGTTTGATTGCTGTTCATGAGCTTAATTTCGTGCATGAGTGATTGTATGATCATTTGGAAATAATTGGATAAGTGGTTTGATGCTGAAAAGTGCTTTTGAAACTGATTTTTTTGACTGCTGTCCCAGAGTAACCGGTTACTCACCGTTTGTTAACCGGTTACTCTGTGTATTTTTTGCGTAAATGGTATGATTTTCAACTAAGTAACCGGTTACTCACCATTTGTTAACCGGTTACTCTGGGACAGAATGTGTATTTTAGTGCATTTTCTTGGTTGTTTGACATCCGATGCATGCCTAAACTTCATGGACTAATATGTTGATGATTTGTGGATTATTCTTGAGCTGTTACAGCTCACACTATTACATGAACACATTTCTCCGACACGCGATGCTTGGATTTCATCGTTTATGTGTATGATTGCGTTGTTGAACACTTGATGCTATGAACACATACGCACACTCACTTGTTGATCATGTTCATTGTGCATTGTTGTTGGATTGTGCATACTTACTTGTATCCAATTTCATGATGTGCATACTTGATTCATTTGATCATATGCTATATGTTGCATTCTTCCATGATGCTTGCAAGGTTATTCAACATGGTGTGTGGTTTGTTTATGATCATGATTAATTGAACGATGTATGTTGGTTGATGCACGTTTGCTCTGCCTTGATTGAATCATATTCAAATGTGGTGCATGTTATCCTGATTTCACATCTGAGTTTTGCATAAAGTGCTGTCATATGTGCTGTCTATGTGTACATGTATGCTGTTTGACCTTTTTACACCTGTTTTCATGCTGAGTTTCATGCTGTTGAATGTTGTTTGGTGTATGTGCATAATTTCATTCCTGTTCTGAAGCTAGTGTGTTGTTGTAGGTGTTGTTCCTGCTGTTTTTACTCCTTTCACTCCCTCGAGTCTCAAGACTTGTTCAAGTCTTAGACTCCTTTCCCCTTAGAGCTACCTAGTCCAACTTAATTTTCGATTAAGCTTGTAGTAGGATTAGCATTAGGTTTTAATTAGTCGTCTCTCCTAAGCCTCACTAACCATAGGTCACCCATGCATGATAACATTAGGACTCTTAGTTTCCCTTTAGAGTTTCCTTTGGGTCTTCTCTCTTCTCATCTCAAAACTTCTTGAAAACACTTAATAAAGATAAAGTGTATTGCGCACGAGCCTTAAGCGGGGGGAATGAGAAATGAGGGGCTTCCTCTCATCTTTCTAGAGTGCTTAGCAGGCGTCCTGTCTTGGGACGATTCGTTAAGTATTCTTCCCTGTGCCCTAGACTTTGGTGTAATGCAAGTTATGAAATAAGTTAAAAAGAAAAGACTTCTGTCTAAAAAACACAAAAACAAATTCAAATCATTTTATCCTTCGGGATTGTTGGGTTTCAATCTCATTTTCAGAAAAGAGCTCGTCGCTCACGTAAAAAACACTTACCCATTCGTGGTCGTACCCACGAACTACATTAGCTCTGATTCCTCTCTCTCGTCCGATTGAGGATATGTAGGCACAAGACAGCGATTGTCTTGGCGAGCAACCTTCCCCCACAGTTCCCGTCCGAACTACGTTGACTCTGACTTTCCCACTACTCTGAGGGAGTACGTAGGCCTAGGGCATCAAATATGTCCTACCGAGTCCGTCTTAGTCACCCCCATCCTCGTTTTCTTTTGTTCAGCCATAGATAGTAGGAAAGCTCACCCTCCGTTTAGAAAACAAGCGTGGATCCCATCGAGTATGATGGATGCGTGGGGTGCTAACACCTTCCCCTCGCATAAACGACTCCCGAACCTGGACTATGGTTGCGATGACCATGTCTTTCCCCCTTTCTCTTCAGGTTTATGCAGTGTTTCCTTTCCCTCTCTCGGGATAAATACACATTGCTGGCGACTCTGTGTTTTTCGCGCCACTCTCGCGTTTGTACCTTTGATGCAAATCTTTCGGGAGCGACAAACGGCCCGTTTACATCTTCACGATTGAAGCAGTCATAAATGACAAACCTTGGTATCACGATATCAAATGCTTCCTTCAGAAACAAGAGTACCCACCTGGAGCACTAAGAAAGGACAGAAAAACCCTTAGAAGATTGGCTGGAAGCTTCTTTCTGAGCGGTGATACACTCTATAAGTGGAACTTTGACATGGTCTTGCTTCGATGCATCGACAGACCAGAAGCAGGCATACTGATGAAAGAAATTCACGAAGGATCCTTTGGCACTCATGCCAACGGACAGACAATGGCGAGAAAAATTCTGAGAGCAGGGTACTATTGGCTGATAATGGAATCCGATTGCTACAAGTACATGAGGAAGTGTCACAATTGTCAAATATACGCTGACAAAATCCATGTACCGCCAAGGCATCTCAAAGTTCTTTCTTCCCCATGGCCTTTTTCCATATGGGGAATCAACATGATTGGGATGATTGAACCTAAGGCTTCGAACGGACATCGGTTCATCCTGGTAGCCATTGACTACTTCACCAAGTGGGTCGAAACAGTATCATACACCAATGTAACCCGACAAGTGGTGGTCCGATTTATCAAAAACATTCTCATCTGCCGTTATGGTGTTTCGAGCCAGATCATTACTGATAATGGATCTAACTTGAACAATAAGATGATGAAAGAGTTGTGCGCAGAGTTCAAGATCAAACACCATAACTCATCTCCCTACCGACCCAAGATGAAAGGAGTGGTAGAAGCGGCTAACAAGAACATCAAGAAGATTGTTCAGAAGATGGTTGTAACCTACAAAGACTGACACGAGATGCTACCCTTTACTCTTCACGGTTATCGAACATCTGTCTGCACTTCAACAGGGGCAACCCCTTTCTCTCTAGTATATGGCATGGAAGCAGTGCTCCCCATCGAAGTAGAGATCCCATCAATCTGGGTATTGATGGAAGCTAAGCTTACAGAAGCTGAATGGTGTCAAAGTCGACACGATGAACTAAACCTAATCGAAGAAAAACGTATAACGACATTATGCCATGGTCAGTTGTATCAGCAGAGAATGAAGAAGGCGTTTGACAAAAAAATCCGACCTCGCGTCTTCAGGAAAGGAGAGCTCGTGCTAAAAAAGATACAATCATTTCTCACTGATTCCCGGGGCAAGTGGACTCGAAATTACGACGGGCCCTACGTGGTCAAGAAAGCTTTCTCAGGTGGTGCCTTGAGACTTGCAACCATGGATGGAGAGGAATTTTCCTACCCCACGAATGTTGATGTAGTCAAGAAATACTTCGCCTAAAAAAAAATTAAAAAAAAAATCAAAAAAACGTCTCGGTGGATTGAAAACCCGAAAGGGCGGTCCAGGCAAAAATTAGAGACATGATCAAAAATCATCCCGGTGGATAGGAAATCTCAAAAGTACAATCCAGGAAAAAGTTAGGGATAATGGCAAGTAACTATGTCCAATAGAGGCAAGTACCTCAGCAACAATCACATCATCCGTCCGGAAAACTCCGATCAAGGTCAACTTCGACAGAAGCTCAAGATGCCCGAAATTTAAAGTTGGTAGAAGGATATTGGTCGTTATGTTTCGATGTAGCTCTTTTCCCTGTAAATTACCATTTTCTAACTTTGTAAATACTCTATGGAATCACGCGCTTGGCTGATTTCCATCCTATCAATAAAATTTGAGCCCTTGTGCTTTTGTTTGCAATTCTTATTTGTTTTAGCTTTATAGAATGACATTGTAACATGATCAACGATTCTTGAAATTAAAAAAAAAATGAATTTACTTGTTAAAATTTATCTGTTTTTAAAATAAAGATGGCAATTTCTTTTGATTGTTGAACATCAAAAGAACATCGATCGCTTCTCCAGAAGCAAGCGAACCTCAAAGTGCAGAATCAAAGTACTCATTCTAAATCAGTGCACCTGAACGAAGGATCAGTTATGTCAGATGCGAATACTCCATATGACATCTTCGGCCGAGTTTTTACCTCCTAAGCCCGACCAACGGTTGTTCCCCGCAGGGACTACTTCTCCTAAGCAAGGCAGAATTGCTACTTTTGGGCCAGCGGTACTTCTTCGCCCTGCAGTGGCCGAGTATCCCATCGTGTTCATCTGTCACTTTGTATGACGTGTCAGTTTTGTCAGCATAAACATACATACATCATGCATTATTGATTTACATTCGCATTCATATTGCATCACTATCACTCCAGTCGGTCTTATCCCCTAGTGATAACAGTCCTCTCAATCGAGTTGTCAGTTCTTTCCTCGTCAGGAAATGTTGCGTCTGAATAATCTCTCTCCTCCAGTTTATTACAGGATTAGAATTGGCCCTTGACCACTTTGATAACTTGAACCTCTGAAGAACCAGAGAACCCTCAGCCAACGTCACTCTTCGCCATTAAAGATGATGTCTTCGCTTTCCCGGATTAAGGAAAATCCCAGAGAAAGCCTCTCAACTAAAGACTTTCGGCAGCACATTGGTTCTTCTCTCTAGAAAGTGAATGTCAACTAAGTCATCGGCACCTCAAAATTGGATCACATCATATGGCATTTCTCCGGGAAGATCCCGAGAAAGGTATAATGTAATATCCCCAAGCGACAGCTATCTCTCAAGAGACTAACTTTGTCCACTCAAATGGCATCTCCCCAGGAAAATTCGTTGAAAAGTTTGAGGAAAAACCGCTACAAATAGCGTCCCTTGTCAATAAAGTTTATTGACAAAAGCAACTGAGACCAGATCCTTGGTAGGAAACCAGGATTGAGGGGAAGTTCATTTCAGCAACTGAGACCAGATCCTTGGTAGGAAACCAGGATCGAGGGGAAGTTCATTTCAGCAACTGAGACCAGATCCTTGGTAGGAAACCAAGATCGAGGGGAAGTTCATTTCAAAAGAAAACTGAGACCAGTTCCTTGGCTGAAGACCAGGATCGAGGGGAAGTTTACCTTTTCTAAACATTATTGCTTAGCAAAAGAAGATGAATGCGCAAACTACCGTTCATAGCAAACCATCAAAATTTTGGGTATTCTGATATTTAATCCTCTTGCACCCCGAATGCCCGAATACCTTCGTCATTCACACCTTCGGGTCCAAGAAGATTAAATAGGGGCATCTGTCATACCCCAAATTTTGACCACTAACATTTTCCATCACTGTACAAATCATCATCACAATATGGGTGTACTTACATGCCTCATCAATCTCCTCAGGAATTGTTGAGCATTCACTGTTCTCAGAACTTAGGGTTTCAAGCCCTCTCAGAGTTCTTAGACAAAGGATCAATCAAGGAATGACATGATCTTCAACTTGTCTAACCTCTCAAACACCCACAATGGATCAAGAGGACTCCCACTTCAAGGATTAAGCACAAGGCTGCTCCCTTTTAAGTGGATTAAGCCTCGAGATCGCCAGTGTCACCAAATTTGGGTTTTGGTCGACCAAGGCCTCCAGATGGAAATTTTCCTCTGGACATGAGCCAATGCTTCAAAGCATAACCTATGATGCTCCAAGGGACATCATAAACCCAATCATCAAGTCAATTTTGCCTCAGGGGATGCATTCATAAAAAATCAGGAATTAGGGTTTCTTGACCTAATTCACCCCTAAGTTGACTTTTGGGACAAATAATGAGCCAAGACCTCAAGACATTATTTGAGGATATCCGATACACTACATTGATCCATTTGCAACAATGGATTGATCCAAGAAGCTTGATCAACAAGTTTCAGTTTCATCTGAACCACGGTTAGGGTTTCGCGAGAAAAGTCAACTGTATCTTTGAATTTTGACCAGGACATGCTCCCAAACCCTAGGACATGAATCAATATACCTTATAACACCCATGGAACATGTCCATCAAGTTTGATTTAGGTCAAGGACATGATTTCCTAAAGGATTGCACAGTTTAGAATTCATTTGATAAAAAGTCAACTGTGCACAAAAGTCAACTTTGACTTTTTGAGATTTTTCACAAAAATGGTTTTTTAACCCTAAAATGATGTTAATGTATGATTGGAATCATCATTCATCAATAAAAATCAAGAAAAGTGGGTTAACTTGTAAAAGGGGTAACCATAAAAAACTTAGAAAATTTTCTAAGTTATGAACAAAGTGGCAAAGGTACCAACTTTAGAGATTCATAACTCCTAAACCACAAGGCCATTTTTTCCCATCCAAAGTTGGATTTGTAGCCCTCATGGCCCTCTACAAAAGCTTTAACTACACCTCATTCCAATTCATTATGGATTTTGAGTTATGGAATGATCAAAATGGCTGAAAACATGAAATGTCACTTTTTCCAACACTTAGTGAAATTTTCACTAAGTCATAATCTGCCTTTACTTTTTCCCAAATGTAGGGGCATTTTTCACTTGGATCCAAAAAGTATCAAAACCAATTGTGATCAAACAATTGTTGTATCATATAAGGGCTTTCCAAAATGACCAAGAACATCACCAAATTCCACTTGGGCCATGAGATATGACAAGGGCAATATACCTTGCTGAAAACTGCCAAGGCTAGACAGAATTTTGAATTTTTGCTCGATTTCGCAAAATCAGCTAATTCCAAGCCTTGTCATCATCTTGGACACATCTGAGGATCAAATCTAAAGGGGACAAACACTGAGCCAAGCCTCCAAAGTCCTTGGAACAAGAAGTAGCATGCCAAACCTAGAAATCCCTAAAAGAGGGACAAGACTCCAATTTTGGATTGGGGCATTTAATGGATGCACCAAGGTGGCATGGACTGACACATTTGCAACTGAATTTAGTCAAGGATGATGCAACAACTAGGGAACCACAGCTTTGTGCTCTAACCTCTAGTCAATGGCTAGAGGAGACTTGGATTCTCATTTGCCAACATTGGCCAAACCTCTGCTGCAGTTGCCATTCACTATTGATCCCAAAACAAACTTGCTCTACTATAAATAGAGCTCATTTGTGCTCAGTTATAGTACCCCAAAGCCGTCAAACAGATGCTTTCCTCAAAATCTCTTTCCCTTGGCAAAAATGCCTTCTTTAGCAAGGCAACTCTGAGTTTTTGAGTTAGAGAGCAATTCCAACCAAACCAATCACACACAAACCTCATATATGTCATGTATAAGCTGTCCAAACTCTCACAAGTGACCTGTAATCCTTAAATCACAAAGTCACCTCTCAAAACCTCAAAATAGTACCTTTGTGCATTTTTAAATCCATGTCTTGATTCAGTCACTTTCCAAACCAGATAAAACCTCAAACACACTCCAAATAACATCCTTGAACTGTCCCAAATGGTTCCCCCTATCTGGAACACCATTTGAGGAAGTTGCTATTTTGGCCATTTTAACCCCTTTTGCAAGAAAGGGCCAGTTTGTGTTATTGCAGGTTCCAATTGATTCCACTCACCCTAAAAGCTTCTAAGGGATCATTTGAGAGTGTCCAAAGCATCAAAGCATTTCTGGAACAAGAGGATTGACATATTGCACAAAAACTCCAAAAAACTCAAAAGGAGGTAAGCCTCATGACTTGAACTTTCCAAAATATGCATTGTTTTGAGGGCCACTGATTATGCATCTCTTATATATGTCATATGTGTTGTGTTTGAACCAATTCATCATGTAATTCATGCCTGTACCAAAGTGTAGCATAGAAAATGCAATTATAGGCCTATTTCAAAACCCCTATCGGATTTTTAGGAGGGATCATGATCTGGAAAAAATACCACCACCATTTGATTCCTTGTGAAATTCTAGGCCAGATGCATATAAATTTTGTCCCCAAACATGGAGAAATGAGAAAGTTATGGACCTTCCCGTTTCTTGCCAAAACTTGGCTTGCCTTGCCTTGGGCCAGGCCAAAAACAAGGCATGCCTTGTATATTTGTTGGTTGGTTTCAATCAACAGATGTATCACCACCCCAGTGGTAAGGCGCGCGCCCTATAACCTTGAGGTCGTGGGTTCAAACCCCACCCATGCCATTTTGTGTTTTCTCACATTTTTGTTATTTTCCTCATATTTTCATGTTTTATTAATTAATTGAAAAATTAATAACTCCTTCAATTTTAATTATTTTTTATTGGTTCTTTTTGCAAAAAATCACAAAAATGTTAAAATATTTTATTCCACAAAAAATTGGATTTATATTATTTATTTAATATAATTAGTATTTTTGTGAATAAATACTTTGTATTTGTTTTTAAACCTTTTAAAAATAAATATTCATATTAAAAATCAACACCAAGTAGGTTTTAATTCATCTTGTGATTAAAACCTCATTTTTCAAACTTAAAACCAAAACTCCAAGTTGTTTATTCAAACTTATTTGGCATTTTCATAATTTTTTATTAATTTTCTTTGAATAATTACATTAAAAAATGATGAAATTAGGGTTTTGTTGATTTTCACCCTAACAAACTTGTTCAAACACTCATGGGCCTTTAATAGAGTGTAAGACCCAACCCCTCTTTGAAACCAAAAACTTTTGGGCCTCAGTCATTGTATAAGACCCACGGTGTTTTCAAAACTTCGGCGCGGTCATCGCCCGTTTAAAACAAACCATCTGAGCCTCTCCTCGAGCTATAAGACCCATTCAAAATCACTTTTGGGCCTCTAATAGAGTGCAAGACCCAATCCCCTTTTAACCAAAACCTTTTTGGGCCTCAGATATTGTATAAGTCCCTCTGTGTTAAAATAAAACCTCGGCGCGATCGCCAGTTGAAAAATCAAACCCTTGGGCCTACCCTCATGTTATAAGCCCCGTTTATTTTCCTTAAAACTTTTTAGGCCTCTCGAGAGAGTATAAGACCCGTCCCCTTTGTACAGAAAAACTTTTGGGCCTCAGTCACTTGTATAAGTCCCTGTACAAAGCAGCAATGCGATCACTGATAAAACCCTGGGCATCTCCTTGAGCTGTAAGCCCCAACAATCTTTTCAAAGCACTTTCTCCTTTGATTTTGTATATAATATTGTTATCAAAGCTTTCTTTGTTGAACAACTAACAATACAGCGTGGAAGCTCTACAACCGAGTAAGTGTTTACCCGCTTTCATTTACCGCTTTCATATGTATATAACTGTACTGTGGGGATGTTTCACTATAAGTCTTCTTTCATAAACTCATATTAACTGTGTAATAATAGTATAGATATTTAGAGTTTCCCAGGCAACTACATCTAGAACTAGACAAAACTTCGCCTCCTTACATCAACATTAGATAACTAGATCTAAGGAATTTCCCCGTGAACAGTTCATATACAGAAGGACATTGTTCCATGTGAAACCCCTTTTGGAACTGTTCATCAACCTCCTCTTGGGCTTAGTGCAAGGACCCGCAGGCTTCCTAAAAGCATCCCCGCCTCCTCTTGGCCGTTGTACAAGGACCCATCGGCTTCTTAGAAGTTTTCACAGCCTGCTCTTAGGCTTCGTATAATGATTCTACCTCCGGGAAGATAGCCTCCTCTTGGACTTCGTACAAATTATCCCTCGGCTTCTTAAAAGTTTCCAGCCTCCTCTTGGGCTTCGTACAAATTATCCCGACGACCTCCTAGAGGTATAGGAACTGAAATTAGTCATCTTAATAGAACAGTCTTTCAAAGAGTCTAGATCTCACTACTACTGTTTCTTAAGCATAGTACAAAAGATAAAACCCGTAGACTCGGACAGTCTAAAGCTCCCTCGGATTCCTAGTTTTCCTAAAGAACAGGAAATAATCCCCACCCTCAGATCAAAGCTATGGGTACAACATTGCTTATATAAGAACTGATTTTCTCTTTTAACCAACATACTGGAACTGTCACTCAACTGAAACAGTAAACTTTTAGCCTCCATCTCGGGCTTTGTACGAGATACAAAACACTCTCTTGTTGAGTATATAAGACTCTCTTGTTGAGTCAAACACCTTTAGCCTCCATCTCGGGCTTCGTACGAGGTACAAAAACACTCTCTCGTTGAGTATAAAAGACTCTCTCATTGAGTCAAAACTTTTAGCCTCCCTCTCGGGCTTTGTACGAGATACAAAAAGACTCTCTTGTTGAGTCAATTTCCTTTTAGCCTCCGTCTCGGGCTTCATACGAGACACCAAATCACTCCCTTGTTGAGTCAAAACTTTTAGCCTCCATCTCGGGCTTTGTACGAGACACAAAAAGACTCTCTTGTTGAGTCAAACCCCTTTAGCCTCAATCTTGAGCTTTGTACAAGACAGAAAGAACATTTTCCCCAGAAAAGTCAACCTTTTAGCCTCCTCTTAGGCTTTGTATAAGGAAACCCCGGTTGAGACAATCAACCTTTTAGCGTCAAATCTGTGCCTCGTTCACAACATACAAACATCAACAACTCCTTTTTTCCCCATCTCATTGCTGTAAGCGGCAAGCCTCTGGATTGTTTACATCCACCCCACTGTCCCTCTTTTAGCCTGAGAAATTCCTAAGGAAAGATGGCATTACTCTAAACTGAGTTAAAGTCTTCTCCATCAGGTTAAAAACCCCGATAAAGGAAATTATGGCATTGTTGGATTCACATATCCCAGTTAAAGTAATTCTCCTTTATAATCAGTCACCCAACTGTTGTGACAACCAGACCCCTTTAGAGATGACAAATTCTCTCTAAAGACAAAACCCCTTTAGCTTCATATCTTGGGCTTTGAACAAGATACAAATAGACTCTTTAGCTTCATGTCTTGGGCTTTGAACAAGATACAAACAAATCACCTTCGGCTTCACATCTTGGGCTTCGAACAAGATACAAATCATTTTTATTTTCACGTCTTGAGCTTTGAACAAGACACCAAAACACCATTTCCTCCCATAGAATAGGAGGAACTACGATCGCTCTGATTTCCGTGTTTCAGTAAACGGGAATATGTAGGCATAAGATTGAAAGAAAAATCTTAGCGAGCACACTAATCAAAAACCCAAAATCCTGTACCTTCACACATCAATCAAAAAGCATCAGTCCTAACATCCTACCAATAGCATAGTCCCGTCATTTCAGCCTTAACAAAGTAAGAAGAAAGAGCCCCCACTTCCATATTGCATCCGTAACCTATCAGACTACTGTTTAAACTCAGTATGCAAGCAGGGTTAGTTGGAGATATCTATTTCCCTTCCTTCATCAGCTTCAATAGGATAAAAAATGAATCGATCTGTAGTCCCCCCAAAGAGCGACAGTGCTTAAGAACCACGTCCAAAATCGCTCGCTACAGGAAGCAGTGCTCCCAGTAGAAGTTGAAATCCCCTCTATGAGAGTTTTGATGGAAGCTGAATTGTCTGAGGCTGAATGGTGCCAAAGTAGATATGATCAGTTGAATTTGATTGAAGAGAAAAGAATGACGGCCTTGTGTCATGGCCAATTGTATCAACAGAGAATGAAGAAAGCTTTTGATAAGAAGGGTCGATCTCGCGTGTTCTGAGAAGGCGACCTTATGCTAAAAAAGATCTCGACTTTTACCAATGATTCTAGGGGCAAGTGGACTCCTAATTATGAAGGCTCATATGTTGTCAAGAGAGCCTTCTCTGGCGGTGCATTACTTCTTACAACCATGGATGGTGAAGAGTTCCCTCGTCCTGTGAACGCCAATGCAGTCAAGAAATACTTCGCCTAAAAAAATAAAAGAACAGCTCGCTAAGTGGAAAACCCGAAAGGGCGGCTTAGGCAAAAATGAGCGTCTCGGTGGGCTGAAAACCCGAAAGGGCGGTCCAGGCAAAAATTAGAGACAAAAACAGAAATAATCATCCCGGTATATTGAAAACCCGAAAGGGCAATCTAGGCAAAAGTTAGTGATTATGGCAAGTAACTGCATCTGGCCAGTCCTGATCATTCGAAAGCAACAGTGTCTATAAAGGATTCTGCTTCAATCGTCCTCAGCTGAAGTTTTGAGCACAATGGAATTCAAAGTTGTTAGGGAGAATAGTGGTCATTGTATTTCAATGTAACCCTTTCCATGTATTTACCATTTTTCAAACTCTGTAATGATCCATGGAATTACGCCATTTGCGGACTTCCATTCTATTAATAAAATTTGGGCATTTGTCCCTTTGTTTGTAATTCTATTTGGTTTCTGTTTACAAAATTTCATTTATTTTTTATGATGATTTTCGAAACAAAATGCAAATGATTGATTAAATTTTTGAAAATTATAAAAACATTTTCCTTTGATTTATGAATGCAAAAAAAAAACATCAACGGTTATTCCAAGGATGGTAAGATCGATGTTTTCCTCAGTAGGGTTTACTCTTACTCGTCTAACAGAATTTATTGACAGCTCCCTGGTAGAGTTTGTCGATATTTCCCCAGTAAAGTTTGCTGACTTTCCCTCTGCAGGGTTTTGTTCATACAACCAGTTGTTGACAAGATGGTAGGTCCCTTCAAGGTTGTGTTATGATGCGTTGAATTCATAAGGGTCAACGTTGTTTGGTTTTTCCCCAGCTAGGTTTTGATCCGAATCCTCTCCAGCTGATTATGTTATGGTCAGGAAGTTGAGTAGTTTTGAGGTCCCCTTCTCCTTAATGGTGGTCCCCACGCAGAGATTCATTTTCCCTGTCCCCAGCAGAAATCATATAAGGAATTTCCATCATAGTTTTACCTTCTAGGTGTGTTGTTGTTGCTTGGTATATTCCCAAGCGCAGAGCAGCGTTATCTTCCCCGACAAGTCCAGGACGTATTTCTCTCCTGATTGTTTGTTTTCAGAGAAGATTGTGCATCACTATTTAGGGTGTTCCCCAGTGAAACTGCCAATGATATCTATATTCCATAGATATTGATATATTAGTCCCTTGTTGGGTTTTTCTCTCATTTATGATGAGTATTGGTCTAAAATCCCCTACAGTTTGACCTTTTGCTGTTTTCCTCAGCAAGTCCAGGATGCCTCGCTCAGATTTGGTTAAACCTCAGAGAGCTTTTCTCTTGTATCTCCAGCAGATCTTCCTTGTATTCCCAATGGATTTGGCGTAGATGTTTATATGTCTACAAATCCCCAGCGAATGCATTATTTCTCCGCAGCAGATCTCTTCATCCTTTTGGAATGGAAGGTCCTGTGAATTCTTTATGATCCCCAGGAAATGTCAGAAAGATTTTGGTTGTTATGATTCCCCAACAGATTTCCTTCCATCCTCAAAGCAGAGTTTATGTTTTATCCTCTTTGTGGATCAATGAATTTAGAAGTTTGATATTTGGGTTTCTCCCCAAGGAGTATCTTCCTTTCTCTAGCAAGATTTGAGCCTTGTAGTAGGATTTATTTTCCTTCGATGGCTTTTGTTTATCTCTTGCAGGATTTCTTCATGTGAATCCCTAGTAGAGTTGCTAATAATATCTCCATCTTGTTGAGATTAGCCGAGTATTTAGTGGTGTTGTGATGTTTATTCCACCCTCTGTTTACCCTTTATGTCTGTCTTGTCAGCATATTCATACTCATAAGCATTGCATGCGCATTCATTTGTTGTGCATAGCATGTTATTGTTGCTTTGTGCATTTTTGCATTTGTGTTGGTGCTTCTTTGCTCTCTGGTGTTGTTATCCCCGTAGAGCATGTGTATCCTTTCTCCATTTAGAGTGTCAACCCGTAAGTAGAAAACTGCCTATCTTTGTTAATTCCCCACTGAGTTTATTTCTCGTGGAAGATTTTGTTTTAGCCTTCCTCCCTAATTCATTTGTCGGGATGGAATTAATCCCCAAATGAGATATTTCCTCCTCGGGATGAGTCTTGTTTGACCGTTTCTCTCTGGTTTATTCCCGGATTGAATTTTGGTCCCTTTCTTTTGGCTTATTACCTTCGTTGTCCTATCCTTTGTTGGTAGTAGGTGATATAGCCGGCTGGTTACCTTTGTCGTCCTGCCCTTTGTTGGTAGTAGGTAACATAGCCCGGTTTGATTACCTTGTTGTAGCTATCACTCATTTGATAGTTGGTAATCTCTCCCTTCTTTGTTCGAGTTTATTACCTTTGTTGTCCTGCCCTTTGTTAGTAATGGGTGATACTTCTCGATCCCTTTTTTGAGATTATTACCTTTGTCATCCTGCACTTTTGTTGGTAGTAGGTAATTTTTTTCTCACACCCTTGGTTGATTACCTAGTCGTAACTATCACTTGGTTTATAGTTGGTAATCTTTCTTTTGGCTTATTACCTTCGTCGTCCTGCCCTTTGTTGGTAGTAGGTGATATAGCCAGCTTGTTACCTTTGTCGTCCTGCCCTTTGTTGGTAGTAGGTAACATAGCCCGGTTTGATTACCTTGTTGTAGCTATCACTCATTTGATAGTTGGTAATCTCTCCCTTATTTATTCAAGTTTATCGCCTTTGTCTTCCTGCCCTGTGTTGGTAGTAGGTGATATTTCTCGATCCCTTTTGAGGTTATTACCTTTGTTGTCCTACCCTTTTGTTGGTAGTAGGTAATCTTTCTCATACCCTTGGCTGTTTACTTTGTTGTAACTGTCACTTGGTTGATGGTCGGCTTATTACCTTTGTCGCCCTGCCCTTTGTTGGTGGTAGGTAATATAGCCCGGTTTGGTTGCCTTGTATAGTTGTCACTTGGTTGATAGTTGGTAACCTTATCCTCTTTGTGAGATCGTTACCTTTGTCGTCCTACCCGTGTTGGTAGTAGGTAATTCTTCTCTTATCCTTTTGATTGACTGCCTTGTTGTAGCTATCACTTGGTTGGTAGTTGGCGATCTTTCCTTTTGATCATGCTATTATCGAATGTCTGGTATTAGACGATATGTTCCCCAGCGGAGATTCTTCTCTCCATGTTGGGACGGTTTTTCCCTCTTTTTTTTCTGGTGTCTGTAATTTTCCCTCATGGGGAATCTTACTCTTTGCGCTTCCCCAGTGGAGATTTGTTTCCTCCCCTGTTGGGATGTGTTTTCCCTTTTTTTTCCCCGGTGGAGTCTTTTCTCTTTGCTCCCTAGTTTGTTTGTCTCATGTGGCATATCCTCCCCACAGTGGTCTTGTGTCTGCATACCATTTGCATAATCATATCATTTTGTGGTCTCTTAGGGCCAAAAATTGGGTTTATTGTTATATTTAAGTCTCTTTTATCTCGTCGAGACAAAGATGTCAATCTTCTTATCTCCGGATAGAAGAAACTTAAATAGGGGCAGCTGTAATACCCTAAGTTTTACCCCTAAGATCCCACATGTCCTTTTGGATTTCATGCCACAAACAAGATCACACATTGGTTCCCTCTTCTATAGGTTTGTGCCTTGCAGGGATCTTTGGGTTTGTGTGTGTGTGTTTGTTATTTGTTTATTGCTTAATTTATTTATGTTTACTAACCATTAATTAAAATCCAAAAATATTTTGTTTTCTTTCACTAACATTTTCAGGGGAAGAACAGGTTAGAAATACCAAAAATCAGTCCCTCAGCTCGAACGAATTTCATCTGAACAAAGTCAAAGTTGATCTGCAATTAATTCAAGAATTATCTGATCAAGAGTTTCCAAGATTTAATTGATTATTATTCAAGAGACTCCAAGGTTCATGTGTTTATTTCCATGCCTTCTTTGACAAGCTAAGGAATCGAGCCAGAACCACAACAATGCAACAAAATGCTCATTTTTCACAAATTTTGCACTGAGTAACCGGTTAGTAGTTATGCTGTAACCGGTTACCCTCGTGAAATTTTTAAAAATGGCAGTAAATTCAAATTTCTGCAATTTGGCACCAATCTCAGCCCTTGATCACATTTGGAATATTCTAGACCACCTCATTTTAATTCCCCTACATCACTTTGATCATTTTCCACCATGCACCTTCACTAATCACCACTCTTTTGATAATTCCCTCCAAATTTAAATTCCAATCCTAATTTTGATCATCCAAGCCTAATTCCAAACCACCATTTTCCCAAGCCTAAACTCTATAAATAGAGGCTTCATTTCATTCATTCTTCAAGCTTTTGATAGCCAACAAACCTCTTGCAAATTCTCTTCCCAACCACAAAATTCACCAAAGCTCACTTTTCTTCTTTTGAAAGTTAACAAGAATTCACATTGAATCTTGTTCAACTTTGAGCTAAACCTTCATCCATTCTTGTTTTTATTCATCAATTATAGTAGATCAAGGCTCTGGAATTTGGATCTTAAAGCAATTTGAAGGAATTTTCAGATTTGAAGTGGTAATCCATTTTTCACCATTGTTGAAGCTTCATCTTCATCTTCCATAATGTAGATCATTGGAGATCTTTGTTACATGATCCCTTGGATCTTGTAATTGTGTTTAATTGTTGGTTTTCACTATTATTTTACTTTAAATTTCGTGCAATTTCAGTTCCATGATCACAAAGTGTTTGTAAAAAGTTTTGAAAGTGGATCATGCTGAATTTTGCACAATTTTCTGCATTCTGTTGCAGAGTAACCGGTTAGCAGATATGTTGTAACCGGTTACTCTGTGTTAATTTTTAAAAATTGCACCTATTTTGAACTAAGTAACCGGTTAGCAGATATGCTGTAACCGGTTACTTCGAAATAGAATGCATATTTTCACTTGTTTTTGGGGCTGTTTTGGTTTTTCTTCTTTCTTCTTCCCCTTTCTTCTTGTTTTAGCCTTGAAATGCATTGTTGAGATTAATTTCTCTTCAATTTCAATGGACTTTGGATATGGTTAAAGTAATTAAACATTCATTAGTTCAAATCTATCTTTTAATGAATTGTTAAATTCATTTGAGGTGCTTTGAATTAGTGATATGTTTTCACACTTAAAGTTATCAATTAAAGTTGATTGAACTTGAAGATGAAAGGTTCTTAACTTTGTAATTAAATTTGGCTTTCTTGTTCATCTATTTCTCTTTTCTTTTGATCGATGAAAGTCTTATGGATCTTAGAATTTCCTTGTTAAATTCTTGATTAAGACTAGTGTCGTACCTCGAAAAATACGATCCTCGCGATGGACGCGGAAAAAACTGTTCGAAACAGAGTCGCCACCGAACTTTATTCATTCCAAGGAAGGAATAGGAAAATATCAATAAAACCTTTAAGGGATAAGAAAATGGTCATCGCAACCAAATTCGGGTTCGGGAGTCGGTTACGCAAGAGGGAAGGTATTAGCACCCTCTACGTCCGTTGTAATCAACGGGAACCTCTTGATTCGATTCAGGAGATAAGTTAGCATGGTTTGTTTGTTTTCTTCTAAGGTAGATATTGCTTTCTAAGGGGGAAATGGGTGGTTTTTTATTAGGGTGCTCGACAAGGATTAGAACCCTTGTGCCTACGTATTCCCTCGTGCAATGGGAAAGTCAGAGCATTCGTAGTTCGTGGTACTACGGTTGGTTTGTGTTTTTTAAACGAACAAGTGTTTAATTCGCATTCTAACTGCTAAACGTTGGCTTGTCTGCTCGCTAGGGGAGGCTGAAGCACTAGTTTATATGCACGGAAGAATGGACTAAACAATGTTCTTTATGGAAAGTTGTTTGAGTATGATTAAGTGTATTAGAGATTTGATTGAGAAAATAGTTTGATTTGCGTATGTCTTAAGGTTTCGGTTGCATGGGAAGTGTTTGGTTTATTAAGTATTTTAGAGGAAGAATGATGATTATTCGATAAACGAGACGTCGGCCTCGCAACCAATTAATCGGGGTATTACTGAGATGTTAGATCTCAACGACACCTTTTTCATTCTATTAATTGTGAAATTATGTTTGTTGGACAATGGGCTTCTTTGTCCATGTAATTAGGGCAAGTGTTTCAGGAACGAAAGATCGGAATGAACACAACCCAAAGCGTGTGCCTCAAGAGCGTTCATTCGAGGGCCCAAGAAGTGCTAGACCTCAAGAGTTAACTACTTTCGTAATTTAATTAGGAAAAGATTTTGATTTGACGTATCTTAATAGACGTATTTGATCGAATTAGGGTTTGAATGAATTAAGAGTTCCTTAGGAGGATTTTTAGAAATGGAAGATCGAAACGCACACAACTCAAGGCGTGTGCCTCAAGAGCGTTTGTTCAAGGACCCAAGGAGTGCTAGACCCCAAAAGCCCACTATTTCCATAATTAATTGAGAAAATAGTTTAGAAATATCAACCTAAGTAGTTTGTAATTTAATTTGATTTAAGAAAAAATATTTTTAAAGGTTAAGAATTTAATTAGATTATGTATTTTAATTTGAGAAAAAAATTGTATTTTTTATGGATTAAGTGTTTTGATCAAGATTAAATATTTTAAGTGTTTTAAAATGATTAAGATGTAAATGAATTATGATTTTTTAATTTAATAATTGTAAAGGTTAATTATATTTTGATTAAGCAAAAGATTAATAGATTTAAGTATTTTTTATAAACGAAAGACGAAATGAACACAACTCAAAGCGTGCGCCTCAAGAGCATTCATTCAAGGACCCAAAGAGTGCTAGACCCCAAGAGCCCACTACTTTCGTAATTAGTTAGAAAATAGTTTGAATCATCTTATATAAAGAAATTAAATAATTAATTAGAAATTAATTTGATAAAAAGCTATTAAAGTCTAAGAGGACTAAATTGTATTATAGTATAATAATTAATTGGATTTTTAAGAAATTTTAGAAAACTCTAAAACAAGGATTAACACAAAATGAAATTAGTAATAATCTTAATTTACTATCATTAGCATTATCATAGTTATCAATTAAGCATTTCAATAATTATTTAACCTGAATCTCAAATTAGACTAGGTGTGTGGATTAAAAGGGGATGTGAGAGCCCAAAAACTGACCAAATAGAGGTCCAAGATGTTATTTTCCTGAAGAAAGGGTTGGGCCAGAAGCCCAAAACCCCTCAAATCTCATGGTCAACTGACATTGGGATAAGAGGAAGAAGAAGAATCAGCTTTGAGTCCTTAAAAAACGCTTGTGTACAACAATGAAAATGAGAATCAAATGGCACTCACAATGCATGTTGTTAATTAAATCATTTATAACTATTCAAATTTCAAAATGAAAAATAAAAAAACAATTATGGATGGGAATCTTCTATTGATGCCACGCATGTCCCTCTCCCTAGGTAATTAAATATTATTAAAGATAAAGGATGGTTATAAATCCAGGTCTTGTAACATACTCCTTTAGTCAAACCAAAACATTAATGATATTCTAATCAAATAACTATTTTAAAACGAATAAAAAAAGAGGAAGAAAGAAAAAAAATGAGTACCTATGCTACTCACTTTAAAACTTCGGCCTTTGTTATCTCTGTTTATCAAGACGATAGAGAAAAACTCTTTTAATCCTTAAATGTCTATCGCTCTCTTTCTCTTTCAGATTCATCACCAATAATTTTTCTCACAAACTCAAATTCCTCAATCTCATCCATTAAAGCACGAATAGATTCAGATCTTCAAACAGATAAAGAACCCTAATCCCTTTTCAACCCCCAAACCCTTATCTTACTCAAACAATCAGCCAATTCATACGAGTCTACAGAACTTAATGTCAATAACTCAACACAAAATGACAACAAACATACAAACAATAATGGGGATCTAATAGAACAGAGAAGGACAAACCTGATCGGAAGATTATTCCGACGATGGTAGCGGCGTCAGAATCCGACCTTGAGGTGAGCTCTCTTGAATCCTTCCTTCCTGCTTCTTCTTACACTATTCCAGTTTTCCCTTCTATTCCTCTATGTTGTCGCCGTTGTTTGTTGGATTTCTAAGGTTAAGCTCAAAGTACACTCAGATTCTAATGATGAATCTGAGGACCTTTTGTTGCAAGAGCTATTATATGAGGTTTTGTGGTGAGATTTTAGCAGAGTCTCGTTAGGGTTCTCCTCTTCGTTTGTGAGTGAATAGTGAGGTCTATTTATAGGCTCAGAAATTTAGGGTTTTTTGTATGAAAACTTACGGAGGAAGGATTATGGTTCAGATAAAATCAATCCTGCAAATCGTGAGTGGGAGGCGTGCTTGTACAAATTTTGTTGCTGAAGGATTTGTGTGGGTCCTTTGGTAGTGGCTCATTTTCATTTTTTTCTGTAGTGAGCTTCTAGAACAGCTCTAAATTTTCACTACGTGAATGTGTGATTTTCACTGTATGAGTAATTTCTGTAATTTTACTATGCTGATGTGGCTTTGGCGGACTCAAAATTATTGACATTTGTTGCTTCCTCCATGAACTATTATGCATAATGTATACTGTCCTGCTATGAATTTTGATGATGCAATGGAGTGATGACTCCCTATTGGTGTTTCTTTGTGTTAATTTTCAAGTTTCTTCCTTTCCTTGGTTATGTAGGTGGTATAGGTGCACTCATGAACATTGTACCATATCTGAATGATACTCATCGGTTTTGAGGGCATGCGATGGAAGTCGACCTCATCTGTCACCATTCTCAAGGTTTCAAGTCACAAACCTCCAACCAAAATCTAAGGTGAGAATGAAAAGAATTTTTAAAACCTTTCTGGCACTGCAATTGATATTCACAACAACCTTTCGGTTGCATAACATGTACCAAGCTTTCTATTGCACATGGACCTTTTCGTCGATACAATGTTTACTTCTTACTTGCGAATGGCCTTGTATCTTCCTTCCCGAATTAAAAGGTATCCATTCATTACTCCTCTAAATATTGTCTCTACTAAACCTTGAAAAGAGCCTATCCAATAGTATGACTTGTGAATTTTGAATCCATCATGGTATGGCATTTTGTTTTTTTTTTCTGTGTAACCTCATGTGCAACAAATACTTGTTAAAGGCTTCTATGCACCTTTTATGACTTAAGATTTGAATTTTGCATTCATGCTGACTTTTCTTGTTCTATTTCTTTTTCATGTACGTATCTTGGCATGAGGACTCTGGTGGAAGACTTGGATATGATGAGGAAACTCGGCTTGATGAAGAGTTTAAGAGCTATTCTTGAAGCTTGTAGTAAAGAAGCTTGGATTAGGAAAATGGTGGTTTGGTACAAGGTGAGTTGGCATGGTGTTTCAGAATTTGCCATAGGTAAAAGTGTTCCTCTGTTACAATTACTCTGACTGCAATAAATTGATAAGGGCTGGTATTGATTGATGGACTGGTTTTGTATGTGTGTGGCTTTTCTTACAGGTTTTTGGAAAATATTTAAACGGTTGGCTCATGAACCATGTAACGTATCAAACATTGTATTGGCAAGGTGATGACGGTTTGGTGCACTGCTTGTTGTGGTGATGGAGAAGCTTGAATTCTGGCATGAAGAAGGAGAGTCCAAAAGCTATTTTTGAGGCCTGTCATGAAAACTTGGAGTGTCTTGGTTGATGAATGGAATTTGACACATCCTGGCTCAAGTGGAGTAGATTTTCCAAGCTTGAGTTTTAACTCAACATTTAGTCACTTAGGTCTTATAGAATCATGATGCTATCTTAGTCACAAACTACAGAATTAGACTTGAACTTTCTTGTAACAATATTTGGTATTCAAGAATGAAATGTTTTGTTGAACCTTCAAATCTAATTTCTTGTAACACATATTCAAACCTTTGCTTTTCTTTGGAATGATTCACTCTTACCTTGTAACTTTGCATTCTTATGACTAGAACTTTGGACCTAAATTGATTTTGGGTTCTCAATTTCAAATGGTATAATGGTCTTGAAATTAATTTGGAATTGTATGGTTTTTGTGATCGATAATAGACTAGAGTATTTTCACTTGGAACTCAAATACAATTCACTTGGCCATCAACCTTAAAGTTCATGTCCACACTTGTTTCATGACTTGAAAAAACTTGAACGTGATGTGAAGCAACCATGCCTCAAAATAGCATTATACGAATAGCCTTGCTCAAATTATTCAAACTCATAATTCCAAAAGTAATTCAAACATGACTGAAGAAGTAAGATCAATGTCCATGATTCTTGTTTTACACTTCTTATCCTCATTGAACCGTGTTGTTTGGTACTGTGTTTGTTATCATTAGATCATGACCCTTATGGCTTAGATGAAACGTCCATGTCTAGAACATAACTTGTATTGTGGCTTTTGAACTTATAAGCATGAAATAAACTTAGTCATATTTAATCAAGACATTGGAGACAACATGAAAATTGAATCATCACTACCATTTCTTGATATAATCTTTGGACAAGACCTTGGCTTGAATCGGGCATTTGGATCGCATAGTAGATATGTTACTTAATATGCTAATGGTTTGACAAAATCATCCACCAATTTGAATCAATCCAAGGTAGGATTAAAAGTAAACATGACCTAAATATGAATGGTCATTTCTTAGTCTGTTTTAACCATACAGCCTCAGTGTCACACTTGGAATATGGTTAAAAATCTTCTTGATCATAACTTAAAACTTCAAGCGATTTTAAGCCCTTCCTTGAGGAAATAGATTCTAATCATTGTACTTGATCAGCTAGAATCATCTTGGACCATATCCGAAAATCAGTATTGAAACCAATTGACCGTAGCTTGACTAATTAATCATAAAATGAGTGTTCAAACCTCCTTATCTCTTCTTGAAAACATAGCAACCCAAATCAAGCTATCAAACATTTCAAACACATACCAGACCCTTATGGCCTGAGTCGTAGAAGGTGATTAGCCAGAAGCCAAGTAATCTTGCCGTAGGTAGGACAAAATTGGGGTATGACAACTAGATCGTTACCTATTTTCTTTTCGTGCGGTATCGCTTTCGGATGACGATCTACATATCGTTCATCTAGCATGCATTGGCACAAAGAGCTATTGACCGGCCTCATTGTAGGGTAATTACTCCGTAAATTACTCGGGGATTGCTTAACATAGTGCAACATTTGTCCCTCTTTATCCAATTCGGAATTTGAACTTTCGTGGTCCGGACCTTGATTGGTCGCGTCAACCCAATGTTGGTTAAACTTTTGTATTAGGTCCATAATCTTTGAAACTTGGCGTTGTATAGGCTTTGGTTCTACCAATCTTCTGTCAAGTTCATTAACTTTGGCCTAAGTGCATTGTTTAAGGCTATAGTTCAAGACGCGAAACGAAATAATAGGTGAAGGCTTATGGCACTAGAGCCTTGTGCTACTAACCACTAACTTCTAACTTCTTTACTTTTCCTTCTCGCTCCCTATCTCTCTTTATATTTTATGCTTTATGCCATTTATCATATCATCTTTATGTTTATGTCATTTTTTCTTTTGTCCACTTGGACCATATTATCTTGTGTTTTTTTCGTTTTTTTTCCTTTTGTCCATTTGGACTCAAAAACATTAATAAAGGATTAAAATACTAAAAGACTTGTGCTCTTAATTGTTGGACTATGGCCATTATCCCTTGCTTTGGAGGACCTATATTCTTGATTGTGGACTTATGGACTTAGAGTTAGGATCTTAACCCATGCTTGGGAGTTTGTGATGGAAAACCTTGGATTTTGGATACTTGGAGTCCTTTTTTCTGAAGACTTATTTTGAATCAAGACCAAGTCAAAAAGGAAAAATGCTTATGCTATGGAGCTTGTCCATGTGGTTAGATATTTC
Organism: Lathyrus tuberosus; assembly: GCA_022829125.1. Classification (NCBI taxonomy): domain Eukaryota; kingdom Viridiplantae; phylum Streptophyta; class Magnoliopsida; order Fabales; family Fabaceae; genus Lathyrus; species Lathyrus tuberosus. The sequence continues at coordinate 10,607,298 of JALAZF010000103.1, forward strand.
TTATCCTTAGCTTTTATTTTATGCACTAGGATAGTCACTTCTTCTCCACCCCTTCTTCAACTTTCAAAATCTCCTCTCTTTTTCAAAACCTTCTTGTTTTCAAACTTAAAACCGCTTTCATAATAAAACCTTGACTTCGGTCAAGTGATTTTTTAAACTTTCTTTTCTTTAATAAATGTTAATAAATATTAATCATATTTTGACCATTTCATAAAAACATAAAAAATATAAAAACTCATCAATCTCTTTTTTGTGCTTTGTGCACTTTTTCTTTTAAACTTTTTTCATAAGTTTAGACATGATTCATTTCTTTAAGCGGAATTATTCGCTTGGAAATGACGACTTGTCTTTACACTTAAAATCAACCATAACAAACAATTTTTTCTCTTTGTACCACGAACTACGGGGTTTCAATCCTACATTGCACATCGTGGGTACGTAGGCATGAGGCGATAAGTCTCTCCAAACACAAAAATCTTAAAAAATATTTCTCTTCTCATCTTCCCAATCTCTTTCAAGCAAACCATTTTCAGACCAAAAAGCGGTAGATATTTCAAAGGGTTCCTATAGAGTACTATAGACGTTTTGGGTGTTAGCACCTTCGCATTGCGTAACCAACCCCCTTACCCATTCTCTGTTTGTTCTTGTTGTTTTAGAACTCTTTAGGTTTTGTTCGCTCTTTTTCCTTTCCCTTTGTGGATAAAATAAAAGTGCGGTGGCGACTCTTGCTTTTTTAGTTAAGTTAATCAATAGCTTATTATACTCACAAATTTCCCCGCTACAGCACAGATGTCCGTTTGAAGCTTTGGGTTCGATCATGCCAATCATGTCGATTCCCCATATGGAAAAAGGCCATGGGGAAGAAAGAACTTTGAGATGCGTTGGCGGTACATGGATCTTGTCTGAGTATATCTGACACTTGTGACACATCCTCATGTACTTGTAGCAATCGGATTCCATGGTCAACCAATAGTACCCTGCTCTTAGAAATTTTCTCGCCATTGTGTGTCCGTTGGTATGAGTGCCAAAGGATCCTTCGTGAATTTCTTTCATCAACATGTTTGCTTCTGGTCTGTCTACGCATCGGAGCAGGACCATGTCAAAATTTCTCTTATAGAGTGTATCACCGCTCAGTAAGAAACTGCCTGCCAGCCTTTTGAGGGTTTTTCGGTCCTTTCTTAATGCCCCAGGAAGGTACTCTTGTTTCTGAAGGAAGCATTTGATGTCGTGATACTAAGGTTTGTCGTCTATGACTGCTTCAATCGTGAAGATGTAAGTGGGCCCTTCAAGGTGCATTATATCAATCTTAGGCAAGTCATTCCATTGACCTACGCTAATCATGGAAGAGAGTGGCTAATGCATCAGCCATGTGATTCTCTTCACGAGGAATGTGATGAAACTCGATTCTGTTGAAGAATGGTAATAACCTTCTCGCGTAATCTTTAAGGGATTAGCCCGGACTGGTATGTGTTCCAATCTCCTTTGATCTGATTGATAACTAGGGCTGAATTGCCATATACATCTAAGTTTTTTATTGTTCTCCATAGACCGTGACGAGTTGGTCATTCTTGATGAACTTCAGCTTTTGGTGAAGTGTCGAAGTGACTGCCCCAACCTGGTGTATCCAAGGTCTTCCCAACAAACAGCTGTATGTTGCTCGGATGTCCATGACCTGGAAGGTGACTTGGAAAGTGTGAGGACCGATAGTTATGGGAAGGTCGACTTTGCCGATAATTGTTTTTCTGGATCCGTCAAATGCTTTGACGACGACCTCACTGCCTCTCCTCGGAGAATCTTTGAATGGTAGTCGCATTAAAGTGGACTTCTGCATAGCGTTGAGAGCTGATCCGGTGTCTACCAGTACGCTGGCTAAAGCATCGTCCTGGTAGTTGGCTGTGATATTGAGCGCGATGTTGTGGGTTTTGCCTTCTTCTGGAAATTCCTCATCACTAAACTCCAAGTTTTTGCAGGAAGTGATGTTAGAGACGATAATGTCGAATTGCCTTATCGACACATCCTGTTCCACAAAGGCCTGCTCTAAGACTTTATGTAGAGCCTCTCTGTTGGCTTCGGAACTGAGTAAAAGAGATAACACAGAGATCTTTGAAGGAGTTTGTAACATCTGATCAACAATGTTGTATTCACTCCTTTGGATGAGCTTCAGCATCTCATCATCATTCTTTGAAAGGTCGGGATCACTGGATTGACTGACTGGTGGATTAGGAACTTCCGTTTGAGGTTCCTTTTCTCTGTTGGGTTCTCCAACACCTCGATTAAAGATTCGACTGCTCCGTGTTACTCGACTGATGTCTGCAATATTCACGACAGAGGGTAATGGAATTTCCTTTCCATTCTCCATTATTGTTGCACCGTATTTGTAAGTGATAGCTTTATCAGACTTGTACGACACTGGTCCCGGTAGATAGATAACTATAGGAGCCATCTGATTTATCTAACGGTCGTAAGTAACTTTAATCAGTCCCTGGTTAGGAACTTTTGATTCGTCAAGTAGAGGGATGATGGTACAAACATCCTTGGTCCTCTCAGGATTAAAGATTACAACAACATCTTTGATCTGGTCAGCGAAATATTCTGGCGTCCAGTTGATGGACCCAGAAACTGAACATGGTTAAATCTCTTTGCAGTCCAACTGACTCTGAAAGGCTGCTCGCACGAGGTAGCATCCTTGGTAATTTTCCGAGCAGACTCTACAGCGCTCGTAGTTATGTGGTGGCACTTGGCCACGCCTGCTTTGAATGCAGTGTAACCTTACTAGGTCTATTTTCATAGATCGGACATCCTGACTTTGATGTCTAGTAGGGTTCCCATTTATCACACTGATTTGTCGCGTGTCTTTGTCTAGATAGATCGGAAGCCACCAATGATTTAACAAGTGTTGTAAGGTTCTTTGAACGAGAGCGCACCCTTGGTTACTCTCACAACATACTCTACAGCTCTGATAATCATGTGAAGTGAGAAAACCAAGTTGGACTTGCTTGACGTGTAGCTCCACCAAGCTGATATTCATCAAACGAATATCGAAGATTCGAATCATGTTAACTTGATAAGGATTTCTATCACGGTTATCCCGAATCCATCCAAGATCTATCTGACGCTGGAGGGCCTCTTGTACAAAAGATCATCCCTGTTTGTTTACCGAGCAAATCAGACAGGAATTTTAATCGTACCGCAGTAGATTATGATACTGGCTTTGCCTTGAGTGCATTGTCACTAAGTTGACATTCATTGCACGGATGTCGTGGTTCTGAATGATGTTGGAATTTGCATACATCATATTAACTCCACGAACTCGGTGCTCTTGGATCCATCTGAGATCCAATTGTTCCTGTAGAGCTGATTGCACCACAGAACATCCTTGATTGTTTTTGGAGCAGATATCAGACTGGTGATAATTATGAGGTGGCACACGGCCGTATCCACTCTCTCTACAATGCATCTTGATCAAGTTGGCCCTCAATAAGAGTACATCATGAATTTGATAGCTGTTATTAGAATCTCCCTCTATTAAATTTACCGCAGCTTTCTCGTATTGAGGCAGCGGGTTCGTGAGAACATTCGGATTTGTATCTTTCAAAGATAAGACCCTACTCCTAACAAGCTATTGCACACCGGATTTGAAACTGAGACAGTTTTCTATGTTATCCCCTGGTCCTCCTTGATGGTAAGGGAAAGTCTGATCGGCTTTGAACCAAAAAGGTGGATTTTTAGGTACTGTAAGAGGAGACCTGGCTTGGACGTTCCCCTTGACCAGTAAGAGTGGAAACAATTTTGCGTACAACATCGGTGTAGGGTCAAACCCTGGTGGTCACGTTGTACGGTTGTTGTTATATGGAGGACGAGCCTGCTGAAGAGGCTGTTGTATCCTTTCCTGAAATTGTTGTTGATTCGGTTGGCTCTGAGCAACCTGAGGTTGATACGTAGGAACAGGCGCGGAGTTGATAGTAGGAGTTACAGCTGCTACTGATTGGTACCGTCGCCTTTGCTTTCCGAGAGAGATATTCCCAATATCCTGCTCTTTTTTCTAAGGGAGAGCACTACCGTATCGTTTTGTACTACTTGGTGATCCAGCGTCTTTAACTAAACGACCTTCTCAGACTACTTCCTCGAGACGAACTCCCATGCCTACCATTTCAGTAAAGTCACTAGGCGCACTGGCGACCATTCGGTCGTAGTAGAATGAGCTCAAGGTCTTTAAGAAGATCTTTGTCATCTCTTTTTCCTCAAGAGGTTGACAAATCAGGGCGGCAATTTTGCGCCATCTCTGAGCGTACTCCTTAAAGGTTTCCTTATCCTTTTACGACATGGCTCTGAGCTGATCTCTGTCTGGTGCCATGTCCAGGTTATACTTATATTATTGAACGAAGGAAATTCCAAGATCTCTGAAGTGTCGATCCTAGTGCGGTTTAAACCCATGTACCATTTGAGTGCGGGACCGGTTAAACTATCCTGAAAGTAGTGAATCAGTAGCTCTTGGTTCTTTGTCTGAGTTGACATTCGTCGAGCGTACATCACCAAATGGCTTTGAGGGCAAGAGTTACCCTTGTACTTTTCAAATTCGGGCACTTTGAACTTGTACAGAACTTTAACATTGGGGACCAAACAAAGGTCTGCGGCGTCCTTTCCAAAAATATCCTGACCGCGAAGGGCTTGCAGCTCTTTCTACATTTCCAGGAACTGTTACTGGAACTCATTCATTCTGTTGAACATACTTTCGTTTCCACCAGAAGGTATCTGTGGAATCTATCCTTCCGGAATAGTGTGTACCACAGGTGGAGGTATAGTCATCCTGGCAGTGACTCTAGGTCCTTCCCTCTCCCGAAGTTTGTAACCTTCAGGAGTTGCTGTCATGCCCCGGGCATCTTCGCTTTCCCAAAGTTTATAACCTTCAGGCCCAGCAGCTCCTGCTGCGGTTCCCTAATCTTCAGTGATCGGCGGAACATATCCTTCCGGGATATAGTTAATAGGCATGCCCCATGGACGATCTTCGGCATTTTGTACCTAGGATCATACTTTTCGACGATGGGCGTTGATGTGATCTCTGAGATCACAGTTATTTGTTGTTGCATCTGAGCTTCTGCTAGAGCTTGCATGTCGTTATGAAGCTTTCTCAGATCCTCTTTCAGAGTGTCAATATCTTCCCTCAACTCTCTGTTCTCTTCCTCGATATCATCCATCTTTTTCTGTCGATTGGCCCGAGTATTGTACGAATGAGACAGTTTAACTCTAGAATCGAGACAACGTGAGATTCGTAGGTAAGAAGAATGCGTTACGTGAGAATGATGAATGCAATAATTATATTTTAATTAGTTTTTTTGTTTAATCAAAATAAACTTCAACAATTGGATTGCAAACATCAAACAGTGGGGAAACCCCGTTTTATTGAATTCAAAGATTGCGGAATGGAAATACAGTAATTTACATAGTGCTGTTAAAGGAAATATAAACTTATGGGTCCCGAGTCCTCTCTGAGGAGAGCTCAGGTGTTGGTTCTGGTACTTTCCTTTTCTTTGACTAGGGTTCTTGAGCCGTTGTCGGGTTGTCTTTCCTTTGCCAAGTGAAAGGAGCGAGCAAATTCCTTTGGTCATCCTGATTTTCTACAGCGTGTTGCTCTAAAATCTCAATCAGAGCATCTTTTTCTTTTAACAGTTGCTGTATTTTCTTGCACTCCATATTGAGAATGCGGTACTTGTTCTTCCAAGACTTCTTCTCCTGTTGAACTCTGTTGAGAGTAACCTGAAGTTTTTCCGTATCAGACATAAAATAAAGGACAGGGTCCCTTAATGGAAGAACTTCCGGGCGAGGGTAAGGCATCCTCAGCTTGAGAGCTCTAGTTTGTACCTAGTGGAGATAAGGTTCAACTGAGACACAGTCTAGTTTTCCTAGAGACTCTATTCCTTTCCTATGAACGTGCTTCCAGGCATGCACTATTTCTGTCTTTAGTGCCCTGTCATTTTCTCCTTCCTTGAAGAAAAGACCTTCCAGATGAGCATTACGCGGGACATGCCTCATCGGGTATCCAAATTGACGACGAACCAAAACTAGATGATAATTGATTCCTCATTTAATTCCCATGAGGGATACATTTGGGAAATTTCCACAACGGTCAATGATCCTGATCCCATCATAGATTCAATTGTATCAATCGATGTCAGAGTTGGTAAGAGACATGATTCTCTGCGACCAACGTAAAGTACTTTTTTGATCCCAAAATGCAGCAGACTTTGGCAAATGGGAAATGAACCATTTGTACAACAGGGGTAAACAACATGTGATCATTCCTCCGCTGTACAAATTCCTTAAATGTACCGAATGATAAGCATCTGCGAGCAAGGTCGGTGCAGGGTTTCCAATCAGAAAAATCTTAATGGCGTTGATATCACAAATTTATCGATGTTGGGAAACAAAAATAACTCGTAGGTAAGCAAAATAAAGATGCTTTCGAAAGCGGCCACGTTCCCTATACTAGCAAAGTACAGAGCTTTCTTGATTAAGAACTGGGCTAGCAAACCCTGAATTCCATCCTTAGTGGTCATGTGAGTCCTGACTTCTGACTCGTCCAAATAGATTGCTCTTGCAATGTTTTGATCCTTTGGAATTTCTTCCAGTCCAGAAAATGGAGCTTGGTCAGTAATATGCAAATCAGTCAGGTGAGAGTACTCCTCCAGTGTTGGTGCTAGTTGATAATCCGGGAATGTGAAACAGTGATAGACCGGATCGTAGAATTGGATTAGTGTGGACAGGATCCCTTTGATTACATGGACCCTCAACAGAGACAGTAGTTCTCCATACTTAGCTCTGAAAGCCTCAGGGTTGGTTATCATCCTCGCCAGACCTCTTAAATCCTCTAGTTTTGGAACCTTGAAGGTGTACTTGTAAGTCTTTCTTCTACCGAAATCCACTAGCAATCTCTTTTTCTGACATTTGCAATCATTGTCTTAGTTTAATTTGAAAGAGAGAAACTAGAAGAGAAATTTTTTCTTTTTTTTAATGTTTCTTCAAATGAATGTATGAATGCAGCACACAAAAACATAGAAAAAACATGGGGTCAAAGGGTCGGTGTCATGAAGTCAAGGCTCTACCCATCCCCAAAGGTTTATACTGGTGATTTTTGGTACCTGTCTTCAAAATCACTCACCCCTCTTGGGATAACGACAGCAAGCGGATCGCCAGCGAGCTGTAGTATCTTAGAGTAATCTCAAATGAGGGTAGTATCGCGTGACAACTATTTCTGATAGCTTCCGCACTATAAAATGGTTTCAGTTTACTAAAATCCTCAGCTTCTCAGTTAACACAATGGAACAATCTGCTTTCAACAACCGAAGTCGTATAGGCATTGAATCCGCAAAGGGCATCTCCACTGATTTGATGGTCGATCGGGACCTCTTATCTGGGATTCACTCCCTATAAGATTACCCGTATAATGCCATCACTTATCTTAGGTGTATACTCAATCTTTCCACATGCGGCATCACACGTATTCCCATTAGCAGAAAAGTAAACACGAATATCAATTAGGAAAAGCAGTATATATATTTTTCCTAACATCCTAGATCTCTATAATCCTATATCCTAACAGACAATGACTCCCCAGTAGAGTCTCCATTTTCTTGTAGCGAGCGATTTTTGTCGGTGACACGACCACCTTATCGCTGGAGTTTGGGTTTTCCTCCTCGTAGAGAAAGGGTACTACTTTCTGATTTCTTATTTATCCCGTGAAGCTGGAAGGGAAAGGGGGAGTATCTAAAACTAACCTTGCATGCGAATGTTTACTTGAACAAACGCTCTAAAAGAGATTGGGGGGCCAGGGTCAGGTTATACGATGGGTAGTTGTCAATTACCCATCATATATGTGGTTATCCACAGGATGTTAGCTTTTAGGTTTTGCTTTGTAATTGATAGTGTTTATCTGCTGATGGGTTGGGAAAGTTTCTTAGGAAAGTATGACAGGGAGAGTGAGTTTTGTTTATGTTTTGGGTAAGGTACTGGACCTAAGCTTTTGATTAGTATGCTCGCTAAGATTTTGCAATCTTATGCCTACGTATTCCCGTTTAACGAAACAGGGAAATCAGAGCGATCGTAGTTCCTCCTATTCTATGGGAGGAAAGAGATGTTTTGGTGTCTTTTTTAAAGCCCAAGACATGAAGCTAAAGGTGATTTGTATCTGGTTCAAAGCCCAAGACGTGAAGCTAAAGGTTTTTGGCTGAGAGAGAATTTGTCACCTCTAAAGAGGAATTGTTGATGTTTGTATGTTGTGGGCAAAGCACAAATTTGATGCTAAAAGGTTGATTGACTCAACCGGGGGTTTCTTTATACAAAGCCTAAGAGGAGGCTAGAAGTTTGACTTTTCTGGGGGAAATGTGTAATACCCCAAAATTTGCTCTCCCCTTTTGGCATCATAGCATGGCATTATCATTTAGCATATCATATCCATCTCATTAGCATTGCATTGCATTTAACATAGAAAAATGAAGCATGGCATCCTTCTTACCATCAGGGCATGTGATCAGGTGGAAGGTGGACAATCAAGGGATCATTCAAAGCACAAAAAGGTCAATCAAGTTGGCTCTAGACAAGCCAAGAGGTCTCTCATGTCTCATACTATCTCAATTGATCTTCCAAAACCTCAAGGAAGTGAGATTCAATGGAAGATTGAAGCACTACATATTTCACTATGCAAGAGATTCAAAAATTGAAGGAAAACCCTCAAAAGAGATAGCTCATTGATTCAAAATCATTCTCAAGTGGCATTTCTCATCATCCTTTAAGAGGATACACAACATATTTTGAGGAATTTGGATTTGGAAGATGTGCAATTTCCTCCTAACCAAAGGGGGTCAAAACTAGGGTTTCCCATTAAATCAGGGAATCTTTGATTTTTTGAACAAAACTTGATGTCATGGTATTCTACATGTTCTTAAGTGTATATGTGTGGAAGATTGCATCTCAATTGGTTTTAGAAGTGGTTCAATTGGAAGAAAGATCAAGAATCAGAGAAATTGGGGCAAAGTCAAATAATCAGAGGAAAAAGTCAACTCTTGACTTTTTGAGGCCAAATTCATGAAATTCATGTTACATATGTCCAATGTACAAAATTTGATCAAGAAACTCCAAAGGAATCATGAAAAAATCAAGATGTGGAAAGTTGCCATTTTTGGATGAAGTAGGGTTACTAAAAATAGCAAGTTTTGGCCATTTTGCATCGGAGTTTGAACCAAGGCCATTCAAATTTGGAGTACCAAATGAAAATTCCACTCTGCCTCAATGAAAGGCCTTGCTTTAAGCTTCAAATCCATGTGTGGAACATCTCCATTGGATAAAAAATGAGGGAGATATGATTGATCAAAGTTTGAGCAAAGTAGGTTCAAAACTAGGTCATGACCAAGATTTTCAGGGCACGCGCGCAGTCATTTTAACAAACAGTTGGTGGGCCAAATGTCCATTCATTTTTCTCATGGTTAAAGGCTTCAAATGAAAAATCTTTCAACATGAAAGTTGTTCATCTATGTGAGATCTTCAAGATTGATGTTCATGATTTTTTTATGTGATCAAAGGATAAGGAGTTGAGATAGCTCAAAGTTTGGTCAACACAACTGAAAGTCACTAGGCCAACTTGTCATGCCATGCCACAAACTGCTCGACCATACATCAGTTTGTTTTTCCATCTGGTTATGGTCATTTTTAGGCATGTTTGAGGCATCCTTTCACTTTCATTTTCAAACCAAACTTGTTGTATTGTGATCATTCTTTCCAACAACATCAAAAGTTCCTCAAACCATCCACTAACATGAGAGAAATCCACCCTCAAACCTACATTGTTACATTGGTTACAAACTGTCACAAAATTAAAAAAACAGAAGGTTGTTGTTGTTATCATGTTTTAAGTCACACGCGTACATTCTCAACACACTCCCAACCTTTGCCTCATTTGAACAAACACCACCTTACACATACATAGCCTTACATCAAAGAGGAAATAAGAAAACTTATGGTACAAGCCAGGCTGCTGCACTGATAGTAACATCACCACCACTGGTTCACTCTCATCCTCACCATATCATCTCATAATCACTCCACACTCTAACCAAACTTCCCCAACTCGTGCCATTAACCACCTAACTCAGTTAGTTAACTCAAACTCAGTTAACTAACTCAGTTTAACTAGAGTTCTAACTGTTAACTGAACTGGTTGGGAGTTAACCTTGGATATATAAGCTGAAACTCTCACAATTTCAGAGGAGGATTCTCATTTTTCACTCTCACTCCAAATTGCTCTCACTTTTCTCTCGGAGTTCTCTCCATTCTCTCTCTGATTTCACACAAGTTCTTCACACATTCTCACTTTGATCTTCATTAGTTGTTCATCATCAAGCACTTCTGATCAAGAACAAGCTGAAGTAAGACCAAGCCATCAAGTGCAGCAATTTCTCCAATCGGAATTTCAATTTACTCTCTCCAAGATCCAAAGATTCAGAGCATTTATTTTGCTTTGAGGAAGCTCGAGGATAATTGCCTTTCTCTGGTTTTTCTGTTGATTCAAGAGTTCTCCAATTTCAGGTTCCATTTTCTCACACTTTCTTCACAGATTTTAGCTTGTTTTTATGGCATTTGAGGCTTAATAGAAGCAGTGTGAGTTCTGGCTAGTGATAGGCACTATAGGTGCTTAGATTATTTTCTAGGGCAAAAATGTTTGTGCTCGTTTCTCTGTGTACGTGATTGATCTGTGAATTTAAAGGCTAGATTAGTAATGTGCATGAGTTCAGCTTTCTTTTGGTATATGGCTTGTGAATTTCTGGAAAAAATGTGAGTTACAGGTGGTGCTTGGTCGCCGGAGAAGATGACCGGAGGTCATTCTCCGGCCGGTGACTTCAACTGTTAGGGTTTGCGTTGTTTTAATCTCGTCCGTTCATTTTGCGCAATCGTGTGGCTTATGTGATGACAGCACATTAAAATACATGTGCATGTCACGTGTGATTTTCTGAATTTTTTTTAAACATTGTGTGGTATGGTACATGGTAGTGTGTATGGACATTCAAGTGTGCGCGTTGATCTTGATTACCTTGACCTAGATTTGACCTTGACTTAATCTGATGGCTGGGAATGTATTGACTCTCGTTGACTGAAGTGCAGGCTTGCTATTGTGTTATGCGCGTAATTGGACCTAACCAGATTGCTATTCACACCTCCTCTTTTTTAAAGCCCAATGAATTTGCACTGTCCAATTGCTATGTTCATACCCCCCTGCATTTTGCATTTATTTTTCATTTTTATTTCTTTCTACACGTTTGATTTTTAATTTTTAAAAATACCAAATTGCATTATTAAATTCCACAAAAATTCATGTGTACTCTTAAAACATTTAGGAAATTTTCCATGATTTTATTTCTTGATTTTATGACCTTTTTACCCCTGGTCCATAATTTTCTTTGAATTTCCATTTAGATGCATTCTAAGCATGATACATGAATTTGTTTAATTTTGTTCTTGCTCATTACCAACTATTTTGACATGATTCTTTTTGCATTGATTCACTAATACATTGAAGCATGTTAGATGATTTTTGTTTGATTTTTTAGGTCACTTTATTACATGTCTTGATGCCTATATTTGTACCACTTTGCATGATGTTTCAATTTGACCTAATTGCTTTGTTTGAAGTCATTTTGCTTTGAATTTTGATATGCTATTTTGATATGTGGTTTATCTCTGATTAGTGAACTCCAATACCATGTTTTCATAATTTTCATGAGGACATTTGATTTTGCTTGATGCATTTCATTTAAGGCATTATGACATGTTATATCATTGTAATCTTTAGTGCATGTTTGCATGAATTCTTTTGTGCACATTTGTATGAGCATTTGCATATGTTATGAGCCATTCATATGATATTATAGGTCTTTGATACACATTATAGGTCATCTTTACATGTTCATTTCAATTTGAACTTTGTGCATCATTAACATGTATTGTTTGCCCTTTCCTTTTGAACTTTCATTTCAATTCTTCTTATATTACTTCTTGAATGTCTTGAAGTTATCTCATAAATACTTTTGAGATGTTCATAAACCATTTTCCATTTAGTTTCAATTCTGGTTGTTGATTTACATGTTCCATTTATGCATGTCCTCTTCATTTCTTTCCATCTTTCATCTACCCTTTCTTCTTGTAACATGTTTAAATGCTAATGGATGATGTTTGTTGCCTATTCACTTGCACTTGTATGATGATATTCATTTGTTGACCATATGATGCCCATTCTGGTTGTGGTTCTAGGATTTGTTTTCTCATTTAATTCTTTGGAGTTTTATGATGCATTACATGTTCTTTTACTTCTTATACTTCTTATACATGTTTACTAACCATGTAGGGGCTTTGGTAAGTTTCAATTGAGTGTGGATAAGGAATCCACATTCAACTTCTATCCTTTCTCTTTTACAATTCCATTTTGTGTTTTGTTAAGCACTTATGTGCTTTCTTTTAATAACTCATCACTTTCCCTTTGTGAATTACAATTCATCTTCTACTTTAGAAGTGAATTGTTTAATTCTTTCCTTCTTTAGACTTTAGGTTGAAACCTCACAAACCTTTAGGATCACTCCCTTTAATCTTCAATTAGGATTGAGTCTTAGTCCATATAGGTTTTACCTTTTCTCCTCTCTTGAGTCTCTTTTCTCATCTCAAAGAAAATTCAAAACATATAATAAAGGTAGGCATTCATTGCATTTAGGCCTTTCATATAAAGAAAAGATTATAAGGGGTCTTCTCTTGTAATCTTGGAATGTGTAGCATATAGCCCATCTTGGGTCAATGTGTTAAACATTTGATCTTGTATGAGGGACTTAAATGCAATATTTGTTGAAGGTGCAAATAATAAAAAACACTTCTTCATTTCTTAATTAACAAAAACACTTAATAAACACAAGTATGCTAGTGTGTTTGAACCTTGACAATTGGAGCTAAGTGTGGGGGTCTTCTTCACTCTTAGTGTGCTTTCTTACCCATTCCATCTTGGAATGTGAGAATGTACACATTCCAGTGACTAAGATCCAGATACACTGTCATATGCAAACAAATCCAAAACACTTTCTTCTAAAAGACAAACACAAACAATAACGTCTTTCCTTCGGGAATTCTTTTCTCATCTCATTCATTCTCAACGCACGAACGCGCTTCTACTCGTTCTCTTGCAAGATGGTAACGCACTCGGACCGGCGAGCCTGCAACACCTGAGCTAGGACGTAAGCCGTTCTCTAAAAAACACAGACAATCCATCCCTAGTGAGGGGAACTACGTCGCTCTGATTCTCATGCTCCCGATGAGATACGTAGGCAGTGGGGTAGGGCCCATGCGAGCACTTCTTTTATTTTCCCTACATTTGTTTCTCGTTCCTTTTCCAGTTCTCTTTTCGTTCCTTTTCCAGTATTCTTTTCTATCACCCTTTGATCGAGACAAGCAAGCGTGGATCCCATCGGGTACGATGGACGCGAGGGGGTGCTAATACCTTCCTCTCGCGTAACCGACTCCCGAACCCATTTCTCTTGGTCGTAAGACCCTGCTTTTTCCTTCCCTTCAGGTTTATGCGGTGTTTCCTTTCCCTCTCATGGGATAAATACACATTGCTGGCGACTCTGTTCGGTGCCACTTTCGCGTTTGTACTAGGATGAAAATCCCGGGAGCGACAGCTGGCGACTCTGCTGGGGATCGAACCCAGAGTCTCTGGTTTCCTTAGCGAGTCAATCCTAGCGCTTGTCTGCTTTTCTTTCATTGGGTGTTTACTGTTGTGCTATATGTTGTTGTTTATTTATTTTACTGTATTTACCGCATTTTAGCATTACATATCATATATTATATTGTGTTGCACTGTTTTGTCTGTTTGGCGGGATGGGTGTTCTGAGAGATAAGCCCACTACCAAGGCTTGAGTACATACATAGGTATTAGAGTGTATAGTCATGACGCTTGCGTGGTGGTGACCACGTATTGTTGTTCATGAGACCCACAACCAGACGAGGTTCTATCAGGAGCTTTCTGCTACTGCATGTTATGCAGGCCAGTGGTTATTCTCTTGAGGAACTGTCGACTCTGGTGACCATTCCCGAGGACTCAGTTGCGGCACTCCTCCCGAGTTGTGACAGTGGCAGACCACATTCCGTGGCAAACCCATTGCACATTCTCGATCCGAGGACCCAATGCTGGGAACTTGCTATAGGACATCCCTTTTTGAAAGAGAATCAGCGGAGGCACTCCTCGATTGGCGATAGTACTGTACCCTGAGGGATGAATGTACTATTGCTTCTCGACCTCAGTGCCAGAAGCTGAGGACCTTTTTGTTTTGGAGAATCAGTTGAGGCCTCCTCGATTGATGATGATGCCAAACCAGAAATGGTGAACGTATCATCATTTCTCGACCTGAGAGCCCGGGATACTGAACATCCTAGTACCCACATGTGAGAAGGGCGGTTTGTTTGCAGGTTTGCAGGTAACCATGACCTCCTACATACCCGGTTTTCTATCATCATTGCACAAAAAGGAAGTTTCATCCTATTGTATTCAGATGGTTCTTATCTATGGTTCTATATTAGTCTCAGAGCTACACTGACACCGTTCACAGTTCAGCACAGACACCGGATTACCTGATCACATTGCCCTTTGCATTGCATTATCATATCCTAACATACATGTTTATTCATTTCCAGGTGCATATTACCCTTGATTCCAGTCATCAGGTCGCTGCAAAGATGAACACTAAAGAGAGGAAGAATATCATCAGCTATAAGTTCCTTACGCCTACTTTGGGCCCTATTGTTGTGCTGAAGGGAATGGCGAGCCCGGCAGCACGAGAAGCTTTTGAAGAGAAATATGGGTGGATTTTATCTATGGTTCGTAATGTCAGTGATTATGAAGCCAGAGGTCTCCATACGTTGATGCAGTTCTATGATCCGCCTCTGAGATGTTTTGTATTTCCAGACTATGTGTTGGTTCCTACCCTGGAGGAGTATTCCAACATGTTGGGGATTGCTATCAAGGAGGAGCCCCCTTTCTTTGGATCAGTGGGGGATCTTGACTTTGGGAAGTTGGCTGGTGCTCTTTATTTGAGCAAATCAGAGCTAAGTGACAATGTCTCCCACAAAGGAAAGATTCGTGGTTACAAGCTGGAATATCTGATTAAGAAGGCCCAGGAAGCAGCTAAAGGCGAGAATTGGCTTGTTTTTAATGCTTTGCTAGCCCTTTGTATATACGGCATAGTGTTGTTTCCCAACGAGCCGGATTTTATTGATACGGACGCTATACGAATATTCCTGATGAAGAACCCGGTGCCAACGCTACTGGGAGATCTTCACTACTCGTTGTACAACCGAAACGAAAAGAAAAGAGGAGGGATAATTCGTTGTTGTGCACCCTTGTTCTATAAGTGGTTTGCAGGCCGTTTACCACAATCAGGGGCTTTTGTGGATTCCAAAGATTCTCTAGAGTGGAAACAGCGATTAATGGGATTGGTGGCCAAGGACATCGTATGGGTAGATCATGGGCTGATTGGTAAGAATATTATCCACAGCTGTGGTAAGTTCCCTAACGTTCCACTGATAGGAAGACTGGGTGGGATTAACTACAATCCTTCTTTGGCCATTCGACAATTTGGGTATGCCCTGACAGGTCCGCCTATTAAGAGAGATGTGGAGGAGTCCCTCTATTTTCATACATCAGAAGGATGGGAAGCAGCACAGAAAGCTTCTGAAAGCTGGGGTAGCATACTGAAAAAGGGGAAAGTTACTCTAGGAAAGCCTAACAACCGGGTTTATCCAGCATATGAAGAGTGGGTGAAGAAAAGAGTTGAAGATTTTCTCTTGCCTTTTGGTAAGGCACCCTTTTTGTATCCGGAGAATGAGAAAGCAAAAAGCACTGCTACGGTGGAAGAAGTTGACAAGTTGCAAGCTTTGGTGAAAAAGCTCCAAGGAGAGAATTCCGAGTTGAGTAGCCGTCTTCAGAATGCTCTACATGCCAACAAAGAGCTGGAGCGGAAAGCCCAAGATGCTGAACAAATCCTAACTGCAAAAGAAAAAGACTTTGCTGGAAGAGCACAACATTTCCGGAAGATTAGTAAAGGTGCTGATGATGCTACTCAAGCCCACAAGCAAACCAAACAGGCGTTAGCACAGACCAAAGAAAAGTTAACAAAGTTTCAGCACGCTTGGGACGAAGTTAGGATAGAGAATGCTGAATTACAGGAACGGTTGCAGATTAAGGACGAAGAGCTTGAAAAGGCGCATGAGCAGAGGAGAAAGTATCGGGAAAGCCTCGGTAAGAGTCAAGAACAGCTAGAAGAAGCTAGAGGTGAGCTGAGGAATACCAAGAAAGAGCTTGAAGAAGTCATGATAGAAAGGGAGATACTCAAGACGCAAGCCGGCATAAAGAGACACAAAGGAGTGTGTGATGACGAGGCTCTGATGTTGCACATGGGTTCTTTAACTGAAGCTCTTGAGAAAAGGGATGTCTTGATCAAAGAAATGATTGAAAAGCCGAATCACCAGCGTACCCGTATACTTTTTGAGGAGATCAAATACTCAAGTGATAAGCTGAAGGGTGTGGAATTGTCAGACTGATGTTCTTTTCCTTATATTTTGTTGTTAATGGTTACCATCAGGCTTGTTGATGGATCCATTTTTCCTTGTATTGCATTTGCGGCTGAACCTTTCTTAAATATACTTGATTACTTCGTTGAATGAGTATGAGCAGTTTTATTCAGAATTATTTCTTATCAGATAGCTGCACACAAGCACATGACCACAATACGTCTCTTTATATCACGATTTCTGGTCTTCAGATTTCTGTGGTTGGATTGGAATCAGGGTATAAAAGCACCTCGGAAATGACAAACATGGCATTGCATGGCATTGCATATCATTTTGCATTTTTTGTTACTTGCTTTTTCAAGTACTCGTTGCGGGGTCTCTAACCTGTATTTGATTTCAGGCAGTATAGCGGAGAGTCATATTCACCGATATTCGACGCGAAGGAATCAAGTAAGAATCATGGATCAAGTGCAAAGTGATTTGGCGGAAATGAGGGCGCGTATGGACCAGTTCATGACCCTCATGACTGGCATGGCGCAAAATTAGGAGAGACTGAGGCTTCTGGTAGAGCGTCCCGACAATGGGCCCGAAGGTGATCATCATGACAATTCACAGGGACATGGCATTCCTCCTCCCGGTGGCAACCCTCCTCCTGGTGGTAACAATCGGGGTAATGGAAATGGTAGGCATGCTGGTGTTACTCTTGAAGATACTCTGGAAGACCAATTTACTCTACTAGACGCTGATGTGGGTAATCAAGGTGATCGAAGGTATGAGGAGTTAGCAGAAAAGATCAGGGCCATAGAATGCAAGAACTCTATGGGTATTGATGTTACCAGCTTGGGGCTGGTCTCAGGAGTCAGAATTCCCCCTAAATTCAAACCTCCCACTTTTGATAAGTATCACGGCAATGCGTGTCCCCAAACGCATCTTCAAGCTTACTTTGGGAAGATTTCAGCCCATACGGATGACGAGAAGCTATGGATGCACTATTTTCAGGACAGTCTGGCTGGGGCATCCTTGACCTGGTACATGAAGTTGAATAGAGCTGCTGTGAAGAATTGGAAAGATCTGGCAGAAGCGTTCCTGAAGCAATACCAGTATAATATCGACATGGCGCCCAACCGCACCCAATTGCAGGGATTGTCCCAGAATGCCAAGGAGAGTTTCAAAGAATATGCACAGAGGTGGAGGGAAATGGCTGCCCAGGTCCAACCTCCCTTGTCAGACAGAGAAATGGCAGATATGTTCATGGGCACCTTGCAAGGGGCCTATCTGGATAGATTAGCTGCTTGTCCGTCAACTGGATTTGCTGATATTGTGATTGCGGGAGAAAGAATAGAAAGTCTGTTAAAGCTTGGAAAGATCCAGGATGTGAGTGGGGCTGGCTCTTCGGGGACGAAGAAACCGTTTGCTAGTAACCAGAAAAGAAGAGAAGGTGATACGAATGCTGTGTTTAGAGGACGAGGCAGAGGGCGTTCTCGAGCTTATTATCAGGTAGATGCTGTAACAATCCCCACACCGTCTGTTCAAAAACAACAACCCCAACAACAAGTTCAACAGCAACAACCCTTTTTCCAGCAAAGGTCTAGACAGAGGGATCGTAAGATTGATCCTCTCCCTATGACTTATGCCGCGCTGTTGCCCCGGCTACTCGAGTTAAAGTTGGTAGAACTCCGTACTATGAAAGCTCCGGTTGCTGGAAACCTGCCACCTAACTTCGATGCTAATGCTCGTTGTGAGTTCCATTCAGGTGCACAGGGGCATTCCATTGAAAAATGCTGGGCTTTCCATCATAAAGTACAAGATTTGATTGATGCTAAAGCCATCAATTTCTCTCCCGCTCCTAATATTACTCAGCATCCCATGCCTGATCATAGTGCAGCAAATGTGTACGTTATTGAAGATGGGAGGAGATTGAATTTGGTGTTAGACGTTCATCAAGTGAAAACTTCTTTGTTGGTTGTAAAAGATCGTTTATTGAAGGGACAGGTGTTCCCGGGCTGTAATCAAGATTGCTCTGAGTGTATGAATCAGGAGAACGGCTGTGATAAGTTGAAGATGGGTTTACAGAATCTGATCGATGAAGGATGTCTACAGTTCGACAGAGTCGTGAAAGACACTGATGAGATATCAACCGTGACCATCTATTACACTCCCGCTGAGATTCAAATGCCGGTCAATGCAGTTCCCGTGGCGAGTGTTGCGCCAGAAGGGCCCAGTCCTGTCACTATCACGGTGCCAGGACCAATTCCGTTCACATCCACGAAAGCTATCCCATGGCACTATGGGGCAGATGTATATTACGAAGGTAAAAAACAGGAAGTTGAGTCATCAGTCAGCCCAAATGTTGATAACGTAGGGGGTGTAGGGGGCTTTACAAGGAGTGGAAGGTTGTTCGCTCCCCAAACCTGGAGAAGTGATAAGGAGGTAGAAGCTGCAGCAAAGGCTAAGGGTAAACAGGTGGTTGAAAGTGCGCCTACACCTGAAGCAGAGACAAAGATTACTTTTGATAAGGAAATGGAAGAATTTATGAAGATAATCAAGAAAAGCGATTATAAGATTGTGGACCAACTGAATCAGACCCCTTCAAAGATTTCAATCTTGTCACTATTGATGTGCTCTGATGCGCACCGGCAGGCGTTGTTGAAAGTGTTGAAGAGTGCGTACGTGCCACAAGAAATTACTGTTAATCAGCTCGAGGGCGTAATCTCCAATGTCAATGTTAGCCATGGCTTGGGATTTACAAGCAGAGATTTGACTGTTGAAGGAAGAAACCATAATAAGGCTTTGCATATCACGATGGAGTGTAAGGGCGCAGTGTTATCTCATGTACTGGTAGACACTGGTTCATCACTCAATGTCTTGCCCAAGAAGGCATTAATGAAGCTGGAAGTTGACGGTTTGATCTTAAGGCCTAGTGAATTGGTGGTCAGAGCATTCGATGGAACTAGACGATCTGTGTTTGGTGAGGTGGAATTGCCCGTACAAATTGGACCACAGGTATTCAAATCCACGTTCCATGTAATGGACATACAACCTGCATATAGCTGCCTATTGGGACGCCCTTGGATTCACGGAGCCGGGGCTGTTACTTCTACTCTACATCAAAAGCTGAAGTATGAGTTTGAAGGGCAGGTTGTGACAGTGTGCGGGGAAGAAGACATCTTTGTGAGTCACTTGTCCACGTTCAAGTACATTGAAATGGATGGGGAAATTCATGAGATGCTGTGCCAATCATTTGAAGCAGTCAATATTGACGATGCACCTGAGTCTTCTTCTGTACCAGTTGGGGCTGGTACCTCCATTTCATCTTACAAACAAGCTGTCGAAGTCGTCAGGGCAGGCAACGCCCAAGGTTGGGGCAGGTTGATAGAGACCCCAATGAAGGAAGACAAATTTGGTATTGGTTATCATCCCTCTACAACTTCAGATGCGGGGAGCAGGGGACCCATTACTTTCAATAGTGGGGGAATTATCTACACGGACCAGTCTTGTGCAGCCACAGAGGATAGTGTTGACAGTAATTGTGACCTGGACAACTGGGTACGCCCTCATGTTCCGGGACAACAAGTGCAGAACTGGTTCGTTGAAGAAGTCATCCGGGTTACTCTTCAGACAGAGTAATTTTTCTTTGTTTTTTCTAACCATAATGCATGACAAAATCTTGCGCTCTGCCCAAGGCGTATAGATTCATTTGTAGGGCCACCATGGTTGCATTTGCAATGTTTAATCATTAATAAAGGACGTTTTGCAATCAAATTTTGTTCTCTGTCTTTCAGTTTTTATTTTTGCACAAAAAAATATAAAATGGCAATGTTTCATTTTCTTTTGTTTTGCTTAAAAATAAATTCTAAAATAAGGCATGAACCCGTTCATGCAGACTTGATCCTCCGGATACCACTGATAACGATTTTGATATGGCCATGTATGACTTTGACAATCCGATTTATCAAGCCGAAGAAGGGGATGAGAAAGATTGTGAACTCCCTGAAGAACTGGCCAGATTGTTGAAACAGGAGGAAAGGGTCATCCAGCCTCATCAGGAGACTGTAGAAATCATCAATATTGGTACCAAGGACGCCCAAAAAGAGATCAGGATTGGTGCCAGCTTGCGAGCAGATGTGAAGCAAACTTTGACGGAAATGTTGCGCGAGTATGTTGACGTCTTCGCCTGGTCGTATCAAGACATGCCGGGGTTGGATACGGATATTGTCGTGCACAGGCTACCATTGAGAGAAGAATGTCCGCCAGTCAAGCAGAAACTTCGTCGGACTCACCCCGACATGGCTTTAAAGATTAAGGAGGAAGTCCAGAAGCAGTGGGATGCTGGTTTTCTTGCTGTGACAAAGTATCCTCCATGGGTAGCCAACATCGTGCCAGTACCGAAGAAAGATGGAAAAGTGAGAATGTGTGTGGATTATCGAGATCTTAATAAAGCTAGTCCGAAAGATGATTTTCCACTACCTCATATTGATGTGCTGGTCGATAATACAGCTCAGTTTTCAGTGTTCTCATTTATGGACGGTTTCTCCGGGTACAATCAGATCAAGATGGCACCTGAAGATATGGAGAAGACCACGTTCATTACTCCGTGGGGTACTTATTGTTATAAAGTAATGCCTTTTGGTTTGAAAAACGCAGGGGCAACGTACCAGCGGGCGATGGTGACATTGTTTCATGACTTGATTCATAAGGAGATCGAATGTTATGTAGATGATATGATTGCCAAGTCGAGAACAGAAGAGGAACATCTGGTCAACCTGAAAAAGCTGTTTGAAAGGTTGAGAAAGTTTCGTCTGAGATTAAATCCAAACAAGTGCACGTTTGGGGTGCGGTCTGGAAAGTTGTTAGGTTTCATTGTGAGCGAAAGAGGAATCGAGGTTGATCCTGCCAAGGTGAAAGCAATACAAGAAATGCCTGAACCGAGAACAGAAAAAGAGGTTCGTGGTTTCTTGGGTAGATTGAACTACATTGCAAGGTTCATATCTCACCTAACAGCCACGTGTGAGCCAATATTTAAATTGTTAAGGAAAGATCAAACGGTCAGGTGGAATGACGATTGTCAATTGGCATTCGATAAGATAAAAGAATACTTGCAGGAACCTCCGATTCTAATACCTCCAGTTGAAGGGAGACCGCTGATAATGTATCTGACAGTGCTTGAAGGTTCCATGGGTTGTGTTCTCGGTCAACATGACGAGACAGGTAGGAAGGAGCATGCTATTTACTACCTGAGCAAAAAGTTCAATGATTGTGAGTCCCGATACTCAATGCTTGAAAAGACATGCTGTGCGCTTGCATGGGCCGCTAAGCGATTGAGGCAATATATGGTTAGGCACACGACCTTGTTGATTTCAAAAATGGATCCTATCAAGTATATTTTTGAGAAACCAGCATTGACAGGCAGAGTTGCACGGTGGCAAATGGTCTTGACAGAGTATGACATTCAGTACACTTCACAAAAGGCCATCAAAGGAAGTATCTTGTCCGACTATCTTGCGCAACAGCCGATTGATGATTACCAACCCATGAAGTTTGACTTCCCTGATGAAGACATCATGTTTCTCAAAGCTAAAGACTGCGAGGAACCACTTCCGGAGGAGGGGCCAGACCCTGAATCCAAATGGAGTCTGATGTTTGATGGGGCTGTCAATATGAATGGGTGCGGAGTTGGAGCAGTTCTTATCACGCCGGAAGGTGTTCATATGCCGTTCACTGCCCGAATAACTTTCGGATGCACCAACAATGAAGCAGAGTACGAAGCTTGTATAATGGGGATCGAGGAGGCGATTAATCTACGGATTAAAACCCTTGATATATTCGGTGATTCAGCTTTGGTAATCAATCAAGTGAAAGGGAGTTGGTACACGCACCAAGCAAATCTAGTGCCGTATAGAGATTATACGAGGAGATTGCTGACATTTTTCACAACAGTGAAACTGTACCACATTCCTCGAGATGAGAATAGGTTCGCTGATGCCTTGGCCACTCTGTCTTCCATGATCAAAGTGCAAGGATGGAACCATGTACCTAAGATTGAGGTATCCCGCCTTGACAGACCAGCATTTGTGTTTGCGGTCGATGCGACGTCTGATGACAAGCCATGGTTTCATGAGATTAAGTGTTTCTTGAAAAGTCAAGAGTATCCGTCAGGGGCATCGTCCAAAGACAGGAAGACGTTGAGAAGGTTAGCTGGTAGTTTCTTCTTGAACAAAGATGGCGTGCTGTATAAAAGAAATTTTGACACGGTCCTGCTTAGATGTGTGGATAGACATGAAGCAGACTTGTTGATGATTGAAGTGCACGAAGGCTCTTTCGGTACTCATGCCGGAGGGCAGGCAATGGCTAAAAAGTTGTTAAGGTCGGGATATTATTGGTTGACTATGGAGTCAGATTGTTGCAAATATGCCCGCAAATGCCATAAATGCCAGATCTACGCAGATAAAGTGCATGTACCTCCAAATCCGTTGAGTATCATGTCGTCGCCTTGGCCGTTTGCCATGTGGGGCATTGATATGATCGGAAAGATTGAGCCTACAGCTTCCAATGGTCATCGTTTCATCTTGGTGGCAATTGATTACTTCACCAAATGGGTTGAAGCCGCATCCTATGCCAATGTTACAAAGCAAGTGGTCGCTCGTTTCTTAAAACGGGATATCATTTGCCGATATGGAGTTCCCGAAAGAATCATTACTGATAATGGTTCTAATTTGAATAATAAGATGATGGCTGAGTTATGCCGGGACTTCAAAATCGAACACCACAATTCTTCTCCGTACCGCCCAAAGATGAATGGTGCGGTCGAAGCGGCCAACAAAAATATCAAGAAGATTGTACAGAAGATGGTTGTCACGTACAAAGATTGGCATGAGATGTTACCATTTGCTTTGCATGGGTATCGAACGTCGGTACGCACGTCCACTGGGGCAACCCCATTCTCACTTGTATATGGTATGGAGGCAGTGCTACCGGTTGAAGTAGAGATTCCGTCCCTCAGAGTCATGATGGATGTTAAGCTAGATGAAGCTGAATGGGTACGAGCCAGATTTGATCAGTTGAGCCTTATTGAGGAAAAGCGATTGGCGGCTGTATGTCATGGGCAATTATATCAGCGCAGAATGAAACAGGCATTTGACCAGAAGGTGCGTCCTCGGGTTTATAAAGTCGGAGATGTGGTACTCAAAAGGATCCTTCCTCCCAATACAGATCACAGGGGCAAATGGACTCCTAATTATGAAGGTCCATTCGTGGTTAAAAAGGTTTTTTCGGGCGGAGCTTTATTGCTTACAACCATGGATGGCGAAGACTTTTCATCCCCTGTCAACTCGGACGTAGTCAAAAAATACTTCGCATGAATAGACCCGCTGGATAATAAAAATAAAAAAATCCAGGCAAAAAAGGGCATCCCGGCGAACCAAAAACAGAATAAGGTTCGGGCAAAAATTAGGGATATAATTAAAAAAATTTTGTACACCCGGTAAGTTGAAAACCCGAAAGGGCAACTTAGGCAAAAAAGGGTATCCTGGTGGATCGAAAACCTGAAAGGGCGGTCCACACAAAAGAGGGATTTAAGCGAATGACTACGGTTTGAGTTATCTGTACCCTATCACCGTTTGAACAACTGACGTTCTGAAGGATAGGAATCGGTCTGATCATTCCTCAGAAGGCAAGGTCGGGGAGTTTTGAAGACATACAGGTCATAACAGAATGGAAACTCAGTGGAATTCCGTTTTCACATTGCCATTAGGATAGTTTCTTTTCTCAATTTTCAGCGATCACCTCTTTCCAGGGATTGCTTCCAGGTGTAATTGCCTATTCTGGGCTCTCAGTCAATAAATTGAATTTCAGTAAAAAGCTTTCTATTTTTGTTTTATTGCTTTGTTTGCAAAAACGTCCTAATTGTTGATAAAACATTGCATTTGAAAACATGGCAGCCTTGCAATAACATGCGCAGAAAAAATATTTGAAATTACTTCGAATGTTGAATACTCCCGGATGGTGGATTCTAGCCACGCAATATTCGGGGCATGTGGGCATATTCTTTTGTTGCAGGTAGCAGGTGCAGATGATTTTAAGCACAAGACCAGCAATAAATCACCCCACGCAAAAGACTGGGGCAATTATGGGTAAGGAGATCGGCGTTCATCGTTCGGTCGACGATTGTTCATAACGGGTCGATATCAGTGAATTAAGTTCAACTGGGTACCGTTGCATCTTATTAAGTCGATTCTCTTATTCAGTCCTTCCAACAGCTACAAGCTTTTCTATGTCGATAACGGTCACAGGTTCCCCAAAAAGAGTGGTCTCGTCGACACCGAAACTGATGGTCATTATCCCCAGCGAAGTCACAAGAGTTTGAAGAGGCTAGATCTTCTGTAAAATCCTCTTATGACATCCTCTTCGGGGACGAATTGTTGTTTTGTCCAAGCATGAGGCATGTTTGTTTCCCCAGCATGAAGTGTTGATCATCCCCAGTAGAGTTTGAGGACAGTTAGTCTTCTGTAAAATCCTCTCAAAAAGGCATTCCCCAACATGAGACGTTTTAAAGCAGTTTCCTCCAGCAGAGTTTGTTATAAACTCGTCATCCCTAACGGAATTGTCTAAAGGGAAGCTCGCCTAACATGGTGCATTGTGGTACTTATCCTAAGCTCGACAGTCATATTCTTCAGCAGACTACTGTGGATTTTCTTTGGGTTTCCCCAACAGATCTCTAAGGACTCTTTCCTAGCAAGTTGCAGTGGAATGTTCTAACCAGGATTTGCATATCCCTGGCAGAGTAGCCATGATCCCCAGCAAGATTGTGTCTCTGGTAATGATCCCCCACAGAGGTCAGCATCGAATCTTGTCAGCAATACTCCCCAGCTGAGTTGTTGTTCTCCCCGCAGAGGTTTATAAGATCGGCAGAATCTATTCCTCAACAAGGATGGTATAGCCTTTCCCCAGCCGGGTCAGAAGGTGGATAACCCCTACAAAGGGTCTTGGATTAGATAGACCCCCAAGCAGAGTTTTTTTTATGACTTTTCTTCCTTAGCAAGACGCCATGCAAAGAAATTCTCATCCCCAACGGAGTCGCTGTGACCAGAATTCATTCCCCCAGCAGATGAAGTGATTACTGGCAGATCTATTATTCTTCAAGTCCAATTTATTTTTGGCAAACTTGACAATTCGGAGCAGACGGATTGTTCATTCATTATCCAGCAGAGATGTTATCCTCTCAGGAACCTATAAAGTCAAGTCATCGATCATTGTTCCTCAGCAGAGTCAGCAGAGATGTCTGACACAGATGCAGAGAGTAATACAATTTTGCAAATTCTAAAAGTCCAACAGTGGATTGGCAAAAGTCCGTCTTCGGGTGGCAAAGCAGCTAAAAGTCCAACAGTGGATTGGCAAAAGTCCGTCTTCGGGTGGCAAAAGTCCAACAGTGGATTGGCAAAAGTCCGTCTTCGGGTGGCAAAAGTCCAACAGTGGATTGGCAAAAGTCCGTCTTCGGGTGGCAAAAGTCCAACAGTGGATTGGCAAAAGTCCGTCTTCGGGTGGCAAAGCAGCTAAAAGTCCAACAGTGGATTGGCAAAAGTCCGTCTTCGGGTGGCAAAAGTCCAACAGTGGATTGGCAAAAGTCCGTCTTCGGGTGGCAAAAGTCCAACAGTGGATTGGCAAAAGTCCGTCTTCGGGTGGCAAAAGTCCAACAGTGGATTGGCAAAAGTCCGTCTTCGGGTGGCAAAAGTCCAACAGTGGATTGGCAAAAGTCCGTCTTCGGGTGGCAAAGCAGCTAAAAGTCCAACAGTGGATTGGCAAAAGTCCGTCTTCGGGTGGCAAAAGTCCAACAGTGGATTGGCAAAAGTCCGTCTTCGGGTGGCAAAAGTCCAACAGTGGATTGGCGAAAGTCCATCTTCGGGTGGCACGAAGCTGCAAAGTCCACCAGTAGTGTGGCAAGCCAGTAGTCGTCTGGCGTCGTTCAAAAGACGTTGTCAAAGTCCACCAGTAGTGTGGCAGGCCAGTAGTCGTCTGGAATTGCATAAAAGACAGTATTAAAGTCCACCAGCAGCGTGGCAAGCCAGTAGTCGTCTGGCATCGTTCAAAAGACAGATCTCTCCGACGTTTCATCGAGGATTCAATCCAGCAGTCTCGTTGGGTTTATATCCCTTTTCTTCTTCACCATCCAGAGCAAATTTTTGGTTATATTTGGTATTCAATCACTATATACCTTGAAAGTCCGAAAGCATTTGCTTTCAGGCATTCAGGTCTACAGCGCTTGAATAGGGGCAGCTGTAATACCCCAAAATTTGCTCTCCCCTTTTGGCATCATAGCATGGCATTATCATTTAGCATATCATATCCATCTCATTAGCATTGCATTGCATTTAACATAGAAAAATGAAGCATGGCATCCTTCTTACCATCAGGGCATGTGATCAGGTGGAAGGTGGACAATCAAGGGATCATTCAAAGCACAAAAAGGTCAATCAAGTTGGCTCTAGACAAGCCAAGAGGTCTCTCATGTCTCATACTATCTCAATTGATCTTCCAAAACCTCAAGGAAGTGAGATTCAATGGAAGATTGAAGCACTACATATTTCACTATGCAAGAGATTCAAAAATTGAAGGAAAACCCTCAAAAGAGATAGCTCATTGATTCAAAATCATTCTCAAGTGGCATTTCTCATCATCCTTTAAGAGGATACACAACATATTTTGAGGAATTTGGATTTGGAAGATGTGCAATTTCCTCCTAACCAAAGGGGGTCAAAACTAGGGTTTCCCATTAAATCAGGGAATCTTTGATTTTTTGAACAAAACTTGATGTCATGGTATTCTACATGTTCTTAAGTGTATATGTGTGGAAGATTGCATCTCAATTGGTTTTAGAAGTGGTTCAATTGGAAGAAAGATCAAGAATCAGAGAAATTGGGGCAAAGTCAAATAATCAGAGGAAAAAGTCAACTCTTGACTTTTTGAGGCCAAATTCATGAAATTCATGTTACATATGTCCAATGTACAAAATTTGATCAAGAAACTCCAAAGGAATCATGAAAAAATCAAGATGTGGAAAGTTGCCATTTTTGGATGAAGTAGGGTTACTAAAAATAGCAAGTTTTGGCCATTTTGCATCGGAGTTTGAACCAAGGCCATTCAAATTTGGAGTACCAAATGAAAATTCCACTCTGCCTCAATGAAAGGCCTTGCTTTAAGCTTCAAATCCATGTGTGGAACATCTCCATTGGATAAAAAATGAGGGAGATATGATTGATCAAAGTTTGAGCAAAGTAGGTTCAAAACTAGGTCATGACCAAGATTTTCAGGGCACGCGCGCAGTCATTTTAACAAACAGTTGGTGGGCCAAATGTCCATTCATTTTTCTCATGGTTAAAGGCTTCAAATGAAAAATCTTTCAACATGAAAGTTGTTCATCTATGTGAGATCTTCAAGATTGATGTTCATGATTTTTTTATGTGATCAAAGGATAAGGAGTTGAGATAGCTCAAAGTTTGGTCAACACAACTGAAAGTCACTAGGCCAACTTGTCATGCCATGCCACAAACTGCTCGACCATACATCAGTTTGTTTTTCCATCTGGTTATGGTCATTTTTAGGCATGTTTGAGGCATCCTTTCACTTTCATTTTCAAACCAAACTTGTTGTATTGTGATCATTCTTTCCAACAACATCAAAAGTTCCTCAAACCATCCACTAACATGAGAGAAATCCACCCTCAAACCTACATTGTTACATTGGTTACAAACTGTCACAAAATTAAAAAAACAGAAGGTTGTTGTTGTTATCATGTTTTAAGTCACACGCGTACATTCTCAACACACTCCCAACCTTTGCCTCATTTGAACAAACACCACCTTACACATACATAGCCTTACATCAAAGAGGAAATAAGAAAACTTATGGTACAAGCCAGGCTGCTGCACTGATAGTAACATCACCACCACTGGTTCACTCTCATCCTCACCATATCATCTCATAATCACTCCACACTCTAACCAAACTTCCCCAACTCGTGCCATTAACCACCTAACTCAGTTAGTTAACTCAAACTCAGTTAACTAACTCAGTTTAACTAGAGTTCTAACTGTTAACTGAACTGGTTGGGAGTTAACCTTGGATATATAAGCTGAAACTCTCACAATTTCAGAGGAGGATTCTCATTTTTCACTCTCACTCCAAATTGCTCTCACTTTTCTCTCGGAGTTCTCTCCATTCTCTCTCTGATTTCACACAAGTTCTTCACACATTCTCACTTTGATCTTCATTAGTTGTTCATCATCAAGCACTTCTGATCAAGAACAAGCTGAAGTAAGACCAAGCCATCAAGTGCAGCAATTTCTCCAATCGGAATTTCAATTTACTCTCTCCAAGATCCAAAGATTCAGAGCATTTATTTTGCTTTGAGGAAGCTCGAGGATAATTGCCTTTCTCTGGTTTTTCTGTTGATTCAAGAGTTCTCCAATTTCAGGTTCCATTTTCTCACACTTTCTTCACAGATTTTAGCTTGTTTTTATGGCATTTGAGGCTTAATAGAAGCAGTGTGAGTTCTGGCTAGTGATAGGCACTATAGGTGCTTAGATTATTTTCTAGGGCAAAAATGTTTGTGCTCGTTTCTCTGTGTACGTGATTGATCTGTGAATTTAAAGGCTAGATTAGTAATGTGCATGAGTTCAGCTTTCTTTTGGTATATGGCTTGTGAATTTCTGGAAAAAATGTGAGTTACAGGTGGTGCTTGGTCGCCGGAGAAGATGACCGGAGGTCATTCTCCGGCCGGTGACTTCAACTGTTAGGGTTTGCGTTGTTTTAATCTCGTCCGTTCATTTTGCGCAATCGTGTGGCTTATGTGATGACAGCACATTAAAATACATGTGCATGTCACGTGTGATTTTCTGAATTTTTTTTAAACATTGTGTGGTATGGTACATGGTAGTGTGTATGGACATTCAAGTGTGCGCGTTGATCTTGATTACCTTGACCTAGATTTGACCTTGACTTAATCTGATGGCTGGGAATGTATTGACTCTCGTTGACTGAAGTGCAGGCTTGCTATTGTGTTATGCGCGTAATTGGACCTAACCAGATTGCTATTCACACCTCCTCTTTTTTAAAGCCCAATGAATTTGCACTGTCCAATTGCTATGTTCATACCCCCCTGCATTTTGCATTTATTTTTCATTTTTATTTCTTTCTACACGTTTGATTTTTAATTTTTAAAAATACCAAATTGCATTATTAAATTCCACAAAAATTCATGTGTACTCTTAAAACATTTAGGAAATTTTCCATGATTTTATTTCTTGATTTTATGACCTTTTTACCCCTGGTCCATAATTTTCTTTGAATTTCCATTTAGATGCATTCTAAGCATGATACATGAATTTGTTTAATTTTGTTCTTGCTCATTACCAACTATTTTGACATGATTCTTTTTGCATTGATTCACTAATACATTGAAGCATGTTAGATGATTTTTTTTTGATTTTTTAGGTCACTTTATTACATGTCTTGATGCCTATATTTGTACCACTTTGCATGATGTTTCAATTTGACCTAATTGCTTTGTTTGAAGTCATTTTGCTTTGAATTTTGATATGCTATTTTGATATGTGGTTTATCTCTGATTAGTGAACTCCAATACCATGTTTTCATAATTTTCATGAGGACATTTGATTTTGCTTGATGCATTTCATTTAAGGCATTATGACATGTTATATCATTGTAATCTTTAGTGCATGTTTGCATGAATTCTTTTGTGCACATTTGTATGAGCATTTGCATATGTTATGAGCCATTCATATGATATTATAGGTCTTTGATACACATTATAGGTCATCTTTACATGTTCATTTCAATTTGAACTTTGTGCATCATTAACATGTATTGTTTGCCCTTTCCTTTTGAACTTTCATTTCAATTCTTCTTATATTACTTCTTGAATGTCTTGAAGTTATCTCATAAATACTTTTGAGATGTTCATAAACCATTTTCCATTTAGTTTCA
Source organism: Lathyrus tuberosus (assembly GCA_022829125.1). Taxonomy (NCBI): domain Eukaryota; kingdom Viridiplantae; phylum Streptophyta; class Magnoliopsida; order Fabales; family Fabaceae; genus Lathyrus; species Lathyrus tuberosus. Next base: position 10,637,886 of record JALAZF010000103.1, read on the forward strand.
ATTCTGGTTGTTGATTTACATGTTCCATTTATGCATGTCCTCTTCATTTCTTTCCATCTTTCATCTACCCTTTCTTCTTGTAACATGTTTAAATGCTAATGGATGATGTTTGTTGCCTATTCACTTGCACTTGTATGATGATATTCATTTGTTGACCATATGATGCCCATTCTGGTTGTGGTTCTAGGATTTGTTTTCTCATTTAATTCTTTGGAGTTTTATGATGCATTACATGTTCTTTTACTTCTTATACTTCTTATACATGTTTACTAACCATGTAGGGGCTTTGGTAAGTTTCAATTGAGTGTGGATAAGGAATCCACATTCAACTTCTATCCTTTCTCTTTTACAATTCCATTTTGTGTTTTGTTAAGCACTTATGTGCTTTCTTTTAATAACTCATCACTTTCCCTTTGTGAATTACAATTCATCTTCTACTTTAGAAGTGAATTGTTTAATTCTTTCCTTCTTTAGACTTTAGGTTGAAACCTCACAAACCTTTAGGATCACTCCCTTTAATCTTCAATTAGGATTGAGTCTTAGTCCATATAGGTTTTACCTTTTCTCCTCTCTTGAGTCTCTTTTCTCATCTCAAAGAAAATTCAAAACATATAATAAAGGTAGGCATTCATTGCATTTAGGCCTTTCATATAAAGAAAAGATTATAAGGGGTCTTCTCTTGTAATCTTGGAATGTGTAGCATATAGCCCATCTTGGGTCAATGTGTTAAACATTTGATCTTGTATGAGGGACTTAAATGCAATATTTGTTGAAGGTGCAAATAATAAAAAACACTTCTTCATTTCTTAATTAACAAAAACACTTAATAAACACAAGTATGCTAGTGTGTTTGAACCTTGACAATTGGAGCTAAGTGTGGGGGTCTTCTTCACTCTTAGTGTGCTTTCTTACCCATTCCATCTTGGAATGTGAGAATGTACACATTCCAGTGACTAAGATCCAGATACACTGTCATATGCAAACAAATCCAAAACACTTTCTTCTAAAAGACAAACACAAACAATAACGTCTTTCCTTCGGGAATTCTTTTCTCATCTCATTCATTCTCAACGCACGAACGCGCTTCTACTCGTTCTCTTGCAAGATGGTAACGCACTCGGACCGGCGAGCCTGCAACACCTGAGCTAGGACGTAAGCCGTTCTCTAAAAAACACAGACAATCCATCCCTAGTGAGGGGAACTACGTCGCTCTGATTCTCATGCTCCCGATGAGATACGTAGGCAGTGGGGTAGGGCCCATGCGAGCACTTCTTTTATTTTCCCTACATTTGTTTCTCGTTCCTTTTCCAGTTCTCTTTTCGTTCCTTTTCCAGTATTCTTTTCTATCACCCTTTGATCGAGACAAGCAAGCGTGGATCCCATCGGGTACGATGGACGCGAGGGGGTGCTAATACCTTCCTCTCGCGTAACCGACTCCCGAACCCATTTCTCTTGGTCGTAAGACCCTGCTTTTTCCTTCCCTTCAGGTTTATGCGGTGTTTCCTTTCCCTCTCATGGGATAAATACACATTGCTGGCGACTCTGTTCGGTGCCACTTTCGCGTTTGTACTAGGATGAAAATCCCGGGAGCGACAAAATGTTCTTTCTGTCTTGTACAAAGCCCAAGATTGAGGCTAAAAGGAATTTTGACTCCGTTGGGGAGAATGTATCTTGTATAAAGCCCAAGATGGAGGCTGAAAGGGTTTGGCTCAACAAGAGAGTACTTTTATCTGTCCTGTATAAAGCCCAAGATAGAGGCTAAGAAAGGGTTGACTCAACAAGAGAGTCTTGAACAGGTGATTGACTCAACAAGAGAGTCTGAAGATTGATTGACTCAACAAGAGAGTCTTTTATACTCAACAAGAGAGTGATTTATTGTCTCGTGCGAAGCCCGAGATTGAGGCTAAAAGGAGATTGACTCAACAAGAGAGTCTTTTATACTCAACAAGAGAGTGTTTTATATGTCTCGTACGAAGCCCGAGATTGAGGCTAAAAGTAGATTGACTCAACAAGAAAGTCTTTTATACTCAACAAGAGAGTGTTTTTTCTATCTCGTACAAAGCCCGAGATTGAGGCCAGAAAGGGATTAACTCAACAAGAGAGGCTTTTATACTCAACAAGAGAGTGTTTTTATATGTCTTGTATAAAGCCCAAGACAGAGGCTAAAGGTGTTTGACTCAACAAGAAAGTCTGAAAAGGTTAGCTCCGCTAGGGAGAATCATTTGTACAAAGCCCAAAAGGAGGTTGTCTTAATGCTGAGGATTATTTAGATCCTGAAACGTGTCCAAATGTGGGGAACGATCATGAGAGAGACCGGGTTTCTGTGGGAGATTGATCCAGAGTGATCGATATTTTTTCCTATTGTTTGAAAGGAAACTTGAGAATGTCTTTGAGACTCAAGAGGTTTAGACTGTCCAAGTCTAGAGTTTTATCTTTTGTACAATGCCCAAGAGGAGGCACGGGCATTAAGGGATGAGTATCAACCCTAAAATGGCCAGAGTTTTGATGCTGGGAAGACTGATCTAGCGAAGGATGACTAAGTTCTATCTTATACCTTTAAGAGGTCGTCAGGCTCCTGTCGCTCCCGGGATTTTCATCCAAGTACAAACGTGAAAGTGGCGCGGAAACAGAGTCGCCAGCAATGTGTATTTATCCCAAGAGAGGGAAAGGAAACACTGCGTAAACCTGAGGGAAGGAAAAAGCATGGTCTCGCAACCAAGAGAAACGGGTAAGGGCGTTGGTTACGCAAGGGGAAGGTATTAGCACCCCACGCATCCATCGTACTCGATGGGAACCATGCTTGTTGTCTCGATCAAAGGGTGTCGTCATCTGGAGCTCCACTGCTACCAGAAAGGAAAAGGAACGGGAACGAAAGAGAACGAAGAAACGAGGGAGAAGAGAAAAAGAAGTGACTCGATAGGACATCGCTCGTACAATTCCTACATATTCCCTCGTGCAATGGGAACGTTAGAGTCAATGATCGGACACGAACTAAGGGGGAAGGTTGCTCGCCAAGATATCATCGTATCGTGCCTACGTATCCTCAATCTAACCAGAGAGGAAATCAGAGCAGTCGTAGTTCGACCTAATGAGGTCTGCATTTTTATGAGCGACGTTAAGTTCGCGTTCAGAAGTTAGGGTTGATGCCTGTTTGCGACGAGACGGAAGATAACGTGCTCTTTTCTGAAAATGATTTGAAACTTAACAATCCCGAAGGATGAAAAAGGTTTGAGTTTGTTTTGTGTTTTTTAGACAAGAAGTGGATTGAAGTTAGTTTGCAACTTACATTGTACCCAAGTCTACAACATAGGAACGAATACGTCGCGTATCGTCCCCAACAGGAGGTACACTAAGTACCCTAGAAGAATGAAGGGAAACCCCCCATACCTCACTTCCCATATATAAGGCTCATACTTAATACACGTTTAACCTTCATTAAGTTTTTTTGAAAGGTTATGAGATGAGAAGAGAAGACTCAAGGAAAAGGAAACTCTAAAGGGAATTTCTATCCTAATATTATCATGCAAAGGTGGCCCTAAGGTTGGTGAGGTATAAGAGCAACCTAAGTCTAAAGAAGAGAGAGGGATAGCACTACCTAATGCATATCCTACCTCACTTTAATCAAATATTAAAGGTGAGCTAGGATCCCAAAGGGATGTGAAGAAGTTCTACACAAACAAGCATTATATCATGCTATTCACAAAAGGAAAAGACAAGTAAGATAGATGAGAGATGAAAGAAGAGATGAACATGGATAACCATCCACGTGTTCAAGCACCTTACCTCTTCCCCTACATAAAAGGTTAGTACCAAATGATTACAAGTAATGAATACAAGTATCAAAATTAAACCAAACAAATGCTAGTTGCTTTAAGAAGACAACTTAGGAATCAAACAAAGCTTAAACAAAAAGGGAAGGGTCCTAAGGGTTAAGGAACATCCAAGGTCAGTAAGTACATGTCAAAGTGTCCTACTAAAGCAAACATGCCAAAGGAGATCAAACAATGTCAAACTAGGTTGAAACATGCATCAAAAGATCACACCAATGCAAGTTATGCATACCTATGCAAGATGAATGCAAATGGATCATAAACATGAATAAATGCATATGTAAACATCAAAGTCAGAAGTGAATGACATTTAAGAATGTGGGGGAATTCCATTAAGATGGCATGAGATTCATAAATGCAAACATTGATCAAGTAGGAAGAAGTGGGAGCAAACACCATTCAAGTTCCAACAATGAAGCATACTTGTAATGCAAGTAAGAAGTGAAGATGTAAGATGAACAATCATGTAATATGAATGCAATTCAGTAGCATATGACATTAGAGATGAAATTTAGAAGTCAAGAATGTATGCACAAAGTTCACACAAGTATCATGTTGAAGCACATTGAAGATTAGAAGCAAACATGGTTCAAACTAGGTCAAACAAGTTCAAACAAACACCCTAAGATTTATGAACTTAAGAGACATGTGAGGTGATGTTAAAAGCCATGTCATAGAGTCAAGAATGATTACAAATAGAAGTGGAATCATGTCAAAGTGAATGTGCAAGATCATATAAGAGTTTATACAAACATGTGCTCAAAGAAGGTCAAGTGAGAATGCACAATTAGACAACACATTTCAAGTTAAAACATGTGCATACAAGTCATGTAAGGATGGACTTTGAGTGACCTATAACATGAGAAAATTGACCTATAATGTTCATGCAACATGGATTAAAAGGTCTCAACAATTGTCAAAGAAGGTTGCACACAATGCATATTAAACCCTAGCACAAGTCTTCTAAAATCCACACAAACAAATATGCTTTTAAAATGAATCCAAAGTTGTGTTAGAGGCTCAATAAAATTGGGAGATTCAAGTAAATTGAAGTGCATCCAATGTACAAACATATCTCAAAAGTATGGATCAAAACCACTTAGGGATCATGCATAAACATGCTTCACAATCTCATATAAGTCACACAATCAAAGTGCTTAAAGATGGCATTCAAACATCTACCAAAAGTGACCTAAAAAATCTATAACAAATACATGAGATGCTTTAATATACCATACAAGCATATACCAATTTTCATGTGAAAATTCAAATCAAAACTATGTCAAACAAACTGAGAATGAAACATGTATCATGAATGGATATTCATACAAAAAGAATTACATGAAAATTCATGAAAAAATAGAAGAATATGCCAAAATCAGAAAATAAAATATGCAAAAATTATTTAAATGCATTAGAATGCTCCATGAATTTTTTGATAATCTTTAGATATTGAGAAGTATTTTTAGAAATTAAGAATGAAACAAATATGCAAAAGAAAATAAAAATAAAAGAAAATAGGCAGGGGGTGCTACACTAGAAATTTCCAAGTTATAACGCGCTTTAGGCTCAAAGGGAGGGGGTGTGAATATCAAAGTCAGCCCAGCCCAATAACATGTGTTCAGATGAGGCTCATATCATGTGGTTCAGTCAAAAGTTTGACTCAACAATAGCCATTAGATCAAGTCAACAATGATGATCAGGAAAAGTAATGCAATCACATGGCCAGGATGCAAGTACAAGATAAGATAGCATGCAACACACGTACATGAGCACACAATTCAAAACAATAAAAAATTAGAGCACGTGACTCCCACCCTCTCTCATTTATTCGCTAGAACGCTCCCACTCGTTGGATCAACAAGATCGTGTGGCTACATTTTAAACTGAGGATTGCCTAGGGTTGCTACACAGTTGGACATTCAGGTGGCCAGAGAAACTCCGGTCGTCTTCTCCGGCGAGTATCCGTCGTGCTCAGGTCTCAATCACAATGGAAACTCACGAATCACACACCATACTTATCCTCAAGTCATGTAGATTCCAAATCCAGCCTCACAAATCACAAACAAATCACAAACAGAAAGAAATGAAGCAAGAAAGTTTGCCCAACTTTTTAGATCTATGCTCCTAAAGAGCCTATCAACTATCCAGATCCACAAGAACTTCTATTAAGCTCCAAAACATGCAAAAACAAACTCGAATCAGATAAAGTTACAGAGGAAAGATTGAATGAAACCTGCACTTTGAATCTTCCTTTGATGCAAGAGAAAACCAGAGAGGAGGTTCCTAGCTTCCTTGTGCTTCAAACTAACCAAATAAAGGCTATGGACTGCTCTGAATCCGTGAAATTTGAGTGAAGAAACTTGGAGAGGAAGATGAACTTGAAGATTTAATGCTAACAGTTCCAAGATCTCTTGATGTTGATGATGAATCCTGAAGAAGATTGAAGCAATTGCAGGGAAAGCAAGCTCGAGAGAGAGAGAGAGATTTCAGAGAGAAAAAGGAGTGTGAAGTTTGGTGAGATGAAGAAATGAGCAAAGTTGGTTACAATTCTGTTATGATTTGTATTTATATGTGAGGTTAACTTCTAACTATTATGGTTAACAGTTGGAAGTGTGGTTAGGTTCGCTGTGAAGTTGAGTGAAGTTGAAATGGAAAATGGAGAGTAAAGTGAGGTTAATGGCACGGTTATGGTGTTTTGTTATGGTAAGGAGAATATCATGGAAGTTTATGGTGGGGAGTAAGATGGATGGTGATGATGTGCACTGAGCTTGCAAGGTACAATGCTGCAACAACTTGTCATGTAAGTTTCTTTTTCCTTTGGTTTGAACATATATGGCAACAGGTACATGAGCATGTGATGGGTAAGAGGTGTGTTTGCCTTGAAATGGCAAAACCAATGACATGGTATGGCTGATGCATGCGCATGATGTACAAGAAAAAAAAGGTTTTTTTTGACTGAATAGCTTGCTTGGCATGAAAGAAAGACAGCGGGTATGAGATGGTCTTTGGCACCTTGTGTTCTCATGGCCAATGGATGAAATGAAGAGTTCTTGGATCCTTTGGAAAGAGGAAATGGAGGAGAACAAAATTGATGTTGAAAGCAAACACAATTGAAGCCTCTAAGATGCTTAAAATTGACCATGAAAGTGCTTGTACATAACTGAGTTTGGTAAGTCATTTGTCTGGCTCGTGCCCAACCATATGCGTATGGAGTTCAAGTGTGATGACCCTAACTTTGATCCACTATAACTCTCAATGAGTTGATCAGATGAAAAAACTTCCAACACCAATGTTGTAGAGGAGACTGAGAGGAACAAGTTTGATGTTGAGCACTTTTTGATTTGAAGCCTCCATCATAGAGTAATTTGCTCTTGAACTTGAACATAACATGCACACCAAGTGTTTGTGACAATGACTGCGTGCTGACTGGTCATGACTTGCCATTTTGCCTTGATCTGCCTCAACTTTAATTGATCATATCTCTCTCAATTTTGATCCAATGGACATGTTCTTGGTATGGTTTTTAAGCTTGGAATGTGAACTTTTGAAAGGCCTCCCTAAGTTTCAGTTTGGAGCTTGGAACATGGAAAATGAATGCCTCAAAAGTGACCCTTCAACTTGCTAAAACTTGCCATAAATGGAAACCCTAAGTTTCTAAATTTGGCAACTTTGAGTCTTTCTTGATTTTTGATGAAAGCCTAGACATTCCTTGATCAAATATTCACCAATGATCATATTGAAATTGAGGAACATGAAATGGACCCCAAAAAGTCAAGAGTTGACTTTTTCCTCTGCACAGTTGACTTTTCCCCAATTCTCCTGATTTTCAGTCAATTGACAAATTGAATATCCTCTGAAACAAATTGATGGACAATTCTCCAATCTTAGACAAATAAGGATATGAGGAATACCATGAAAACAAGTCTTTCCCAAAAAATCAGAAATAAACTGATTTTATGGCAAACCCTAGTTTTGTACCCTCAGTCTAGGAGAAATCAGCTCGTCCTCCAAATCTAAATTCCTCTGAGTATGATGTGTATCCTCTCAAACAATGATGAGATGTGCCCTTTGGTGAGGATAAAAACACAAAGATCTTTCCCATTGGGGTTTTATACTCAAGAATCCCGAAACCCTAATTTTGCACTGGTTAGGAGGATGTGATTTCTTTGAGATTTCTTGTCAAGCCTGACCACATGATGAGATGGTGGCCCAATTAAGATCTCTTGAGGCTCAAGGCTCCGTGGATTTTATTAATATACCTTGATCCCATGCTAAGGCCAATGGTATGCAATGATGCTTATGCAAAAAATGAAATGAAACATAAGCCAGTTAATGCTAAAACATGAGGGCAAATTTTGAGGTGTTACAGCTGCCCCTATTCAAACTTCTTGGATCCGAGGGTATGATATCAACGGCTTTTAGACAATCAGGATACACGGGGTTTGAATACCAAAATAACCTGGAAATTTGCAACCTGTGGGGGTGATGAAATAAGCCAATTACGAGGGCGGCCGAAGGCAAACTCGAAAAGAAAGACTGGCCGAAGGCGGATTCTGCGGGGGGACAAGATAATACGAGGACGGCCGAAGGTGAACTCAAAAAGGTAGACCGGTCGAAGGCGGGCTATGCTGAGGAGGAAGACAAAACCGATTTAAGGAGGGCTAATCAATAAAAGGATACGAGATCGGCCGAAGGCGAACAAGAAAAGAAAGACCAAATCGAAGGTGGAATTTCAAAGAAAGACTATGCCGAAGGTAGACTATCCACCAAAGGAATATGATACCAAGCCGAAGGTAGACTCGAAAAAGAAATACCAAACCGAAGGTGGACTTTCAAAGAAAGACTATGCCGAAGGTAGACTTTCCAACAAAGGAATACGAGACCAAGCCGAAGGTAGACTCGAAAAAGAAAGACCAAACCGAAGGTGGACTTACAAAGAAAGACTATGCCGAAGGTAGACTTTCAAAGAAAGACTATGCCAAAGGTAGACTTTCCAACAAAGGAATACGAGACCAAGCCGAAGGTAGACTCGAAAAAGAAAGACCAAACCGAAGGTGGACTTTCAAAGAAAGACTATGCCGAAGGTAGACTTTCCAACAAAGGAATACGAGACCAAGCCGAAGGAGGACTCGAAAAGAAAGGCCAAGCCGAAGGTGGACTTTCAAACCTAACAATACGAGACCAAGCCAAAGGTGGACTCGAAAAAGAAAGACCAAACCGAAGGTGGACTTTCAAAGAAAGACTATGCCGAAGGTAGACTCTCAAACAAGGGATACAACGAGGACGGCCGAAGGCGGACTCGAAAAGAAAGGCCAAGCCAAAGTTGGACTTAAAAAGAAGACTAAGTAGAATCAACAGATCTACAAAGATGACTCCGTTGGGGAAAAGATAAATCTAAACAGACAACTCTGTAGGGGAGTCCAGGAAGGAACAACAGTAAGAAGGACGAATCCACTGGTTGCGGTGTAATGTCAAATAGTATCTCCTGACTTACATCTCTTTCTGCTGGGGAAAGAAATTGGTAACAGATGTCAAACCTGGCTTATGCTTCGAATGCATATGTTTGAATTTTTCTATGGCGTAATGCTCCATACAAAATGGAAATGCGACGCGTTTGGGAGGATGCCATTCAAGAATGCTTATGCAATACAAAAGAAGCATCTCAGCAAAATAAATGCTGAAGACGAAAGTAACTCCACTGGGGAGGACAAACTAAATTGTCCTCCGAATCAAAAGACCCTACTGAGGAAGATTTAGCTAAACGACTTCCTGATCACAAACTCCGCTGGAGATGAAGACTCCGAGAGAAATTCCACTCTGTTGGAGATGGATGAATATTGCAGATGGAACCCAAGAAATTTATCTGTGCTGGAGATTACCATTGAGTTCTACCGAAGATATAACCCAAAACCTGGATCTGAAATATGCCAATAACAACTGGACTTAAAACCTGATGGGGAGGTCAACCGCTGTTGAACAAACCACTATGAAGATCACCATCACTTTGTTTGGGGGGTCAGTCAATAATACCGAACCTGCTTGGGGATATTACTGAACTTAACCTGCTGATGGAAGACATATGTACCTCCACCCTACTGGGGATTAGATTATACCGTTACTGATGAGACAACACTTCCCTTCTAGCTAAGGAAAATGGGTGACAAGACTCTGTGGGGAAAATAACCTCTTTGTCCAAAGAAGGTATTCCATCAGTCTCCTGCTAGGGATGCAGAAGTAAGAAACCTCTGGATACTTGCTAAGAGAGTAATAAATCAACCCCAACTCTAGCTGGGGAAATAATCCTCGGTGTCCTAGCTAGGGAGAGCAACTACCTGCTAAGGAGGATGAAATTTCAATGTTGAGGAGAATAGCTCTACTAGGGAGAAATCCTGCTGCCCTGCAAACAAAATCAACAGTATATGCAAAATGGCCATCTAGATTACCATCCTAATGACTGTTGTCTGAGCAATTTCCACTGTTTTCCGATATGCTTTGCAAAGCTTAACATTTTCGCATGCAATGTTTATCAAAAATATCGGACGTTTTCACAAACAAAACAGTTAAAGTAAAAACACAAATGGAAAGCTCTTTGAATGAAATGAAAGTTTTATTTAATGAATTAGCCTGTAAATAGGCATTTACATCCGGAAGCAATTCCGGAAAAGAGGTAATTGGACAAAAGAAATAAAAGAAAATACACATGTCGGCAATGTGGGGAACAGATATCCACCATGATTCAATTCAGCTATGACCCGATATGGCTCGTTTATTCGCAGATGCTTCGACCTTCGAAGAGACTGACTGGACTGATTCCTTTCCTTCGAACTTTCCAAGTATCAAAAGTGTTCACAGATCGAACGCAGATCGTAGCCTCTTGATTTTGAATCCCTAAATTTTTCCTGGATCGCCCTTTTCGGGTTTTCAATCCACCGAGATACTCATTTTTGCCAAAGTTGCCTTTCCAGGTTTTCAACTTCGCGGGTTTATTCTTTTATTTTCTTTTTATCCCTAATTTTTTCCCGAACCTTTTCTTTTTATGGTTCGTCGGGGTGCCTTTTTTTGCCTGGATCTTCTTTTTATGTCTAGCGGGTCTCTTTTATGCAAAGTATTTTTTGACTACGTCTGTATTCACAGGGGACGTAAAATCTTCTCCATCCATAGTTGAGAGTAATAAGGCTCCACCAGAGAAAACCTGTCTTACTACATATGGCCCTTCGTAGTTTGGAGTCCATTTACCCCTGTGATCTGTTTAAGGAGGAAGGATCCTTTTCAAAACCAATTCACCAGCCTGAAAACATCGAGGACGTACTTTCTGATCAAAGGCTTTCTTTATCCTGCTCTGATACAAGCGACCATGTGCAATGGCTGCCAATATCTTTTCCTCGATAAGGCTCAGCTTATTCAATTTGGAACGCACCCATTCAGCTTCATCAAGCTTCACATCTGCCAGAATTCTCAAAGAAGGAATCTCCACCTCTACTGGTAGAACTGCTTCCATACCGTATACCAATGAGAAAGGAGTTGCCCCAGTTGATGTATGCACCGAAGTAAGATAATCGTGTAAAGAATAAGGCAACATCTCATGTCAGTCTTTATACGTTACCACCATCTTCTGCACAATCTTCTTGATATTCTTATTTGCTGCTTCAACAGCCCCATTCATCTTCGGACGGTAGGGGGAAGAATTGTGATGTTCAATCTTAAAGCTCTGACATATCTCCTTCATCATCTTGTTGTTCAAGTTTGAACCATTATCAATAATGATTCTCTCCAGGACTCCATACCGGTAGATGATGTCCTTTTTTATAAACTGGGCTACCACTTGTCTGGTGACGTTGGCATACGAGGCTGCTTCCACCCACTTCGTGAAGTAATCAATGGCAACCAAAATGAAACAATGCCCATTGGAAGTAGTCGGCTCAATCTTTCCAATCATATCAATGCCCCACATGGCAAAGGGCCAAGGCGATGACAACACATTCAGAGGAGTAGGCGGCACATGCACCTTATCTGCATAAATCTGGCATTTGTGACATTCTCGGGCGTATTTGAAACAGTCAGACTCCATAGTCATCTAGTAATACCCCGCTCTCAATAACTTTCTCGCCATAGCATGCCCATTGGCATGGGTACCAAAAGATCCTTCATGAACCTCTTCCATTAACAGGCTTGCCTCGTGTTCATCAACACAACGTAGCAAGACCATGTCAAAGTTCCTCTTGTATAACACATCGTCTTTATTCAAAAAGAAATTCCCGGCCAACCTCCTCAGAGTTTTCTTATCCTTAGCAGACGCACCCTCTGGATACTCTTGACTCTTCAGAAAAACCTTAATATCATGATACCAAGGTTTGCCATATGATACCCCTTCAACTGCAAACACAAAAGTGGATCTATCCAGACGCATGATTCTGATTGAGGGAGTTTCGTTCCAACGGTTCACCTGATACATCGAAGACAACGTTGCCAACGCATCTGCCATATGATTCTCCAACTGGGGTATGTGATGGAAATCGACTCTGTCAAAGAAAGGTAACAACCTTCTGGTGTAGTTGTTATAAGGCACCAAATTCGCTTGGCAAGTTTCCCATTCACCTGTAATCTGATTAACTACCAACGCGGAATCACCATAAACATCGAGGTTCATGATTCTCATATCAATTGCTTCTTTTAACCCCATGATGCATGCTTCATACTCCGCCTCATTGTTGGTGCATATGAACGCTAATCGGGCAGTGAAGGGTATGTGAGAACCCTTTGGAGTCGTAATGATTACCCCGATTTCGTTACCGTATGAGTTAACAGCCCCATCAAAGACCAGCTTCCATTGGGATCCTATTTCAGGTCCTTCATCATGCAAAGGCTCTTCACAGTCTTTCATCTTCAGAAACATGATGTGTTCATCAGGAAATTCAAACTTCATAGGTTGATAATCCTCAATTGGTTGTTCGGCGAGATATTCTGACAAAACACTTCCCTTAATGGCCTTTTGGGAAACATATTGATTATCGTATTCTGTCAGAACCATATGCCAACGGGCTATTCTTCCAGAAAGCGCTTGCTTTTCAAACACATACTTGATCAGATCCATCTTCGAAATCAAGAGGGTTGTGTGGTTTAACATATACTGCCTCAAACGCTTGGCTGCCCAAGCGAGTGCACAACATGTTTTTTCCAGCATCGAGTACCTCGACTCACAATCAGTGAACTTTTTACTCAGGTAGTAGATGGCATGCTCTTTTCTACCTGACTCGTCGTGTTGACCGAGCACACACCCCATTGAGTTCTCAAGAACCGTAAGATACATAATCAATGGCCTTCCTGGCACTGGCGGCATAAGGACCGGAGGTTCCTGCAAATATTCTTTTATTTTTTCTAACGCCTTTTGACAATTTTCGTTCCACCTGACCTCTTGATCTTTTCTTAACAATTTGAATATTGGTTCACACGTGGCTGTAAGATGAGAGATGAATCTAGTAATGTAGTTCAACCTCCCTAAGAAACCACGAACCTCTTTTTCTATTCTCGATTCAGGCATTTCTTATATGGCTTTTACTTTAGCAGGATCAACCTCGATACATTTTTCGCTAACAATAAACCCTAGTAATTTTCCAGATCTCACCCCGAAGATGCACTTGTTCGGATTCAACCTCAGTCTAAACTTTATCAACCTTTCAAACAGTTTCTGAAGATTCACCACATGTTCTTCCTCCATTTGTGACTTTGCAATCATGTCATCAACATAGACCTCGATCTCCTTGTGAATCATATCATGAAAGAGAGTCACCATAGCCCGCTGATAGGTTGCCACAGCATTTTTCAATCCAAAGGGCATTACCTTGTAACAGAATGTTCTCCACGGTGTTATGAACGTCGTCTTCTTCATATCCTCTGGGGCCATTTTGATTTGGTTATACCCAGAGAAGCCATCCATGAAGGAAAATATAGAGTATTGAGCAATATTGTCCACTAACACGCCAATGTGAGGAAGCGGGAAATCGTCTTTCGGGCTTGCTCTATTCAGATCTCTATAGTCAACACTCATCCTGACCTTTCCATCCTTCTTAGGTACAGGAACAATGTTAGCAACCCATGGAGGATAATTCTTCACAACCAGAAATCCAGCATCTATCTGTTTCTGAACCTCTTCTTTAATCTTGACAGACATTTCCGGTTTCGTCCTTCTCAGCTTCTGCTTTATCAGAGTACATCCTTCTTTGAGCGGCAGCCGGTGTACCACGATGTCAGTGTCAAGCCCAGACATGTCTTGGTAAGACCGAGCGAAGATATCAACATAATTTCGAAGCATTTCAATCAATCTTCCCTTTACACTGTCTTCCAAAGCAGCCCCAATCTTTACTTCTTTCTTTGCGTCCTCGGTTCCCAAGTTAATAATCTCCAATTCCTCCTGATGAGGTAGAATGACCTTTTCCTCCTGTTTCAACAGTCTGGCCAATTCCTCGGGTAAGTCACAATCTTCATCAGCCTGATAAATGGGATTGTTGAAATCAGACCGAGCCATAGCTGAATCATGATTGGTGGTATCTGAACAAGAAAACCTGCATGATTGATGATTTATGTTTTATTATGTATGCAACAAACAAACAAAAATTGCCATTTTGATGTGATTTAATGCAAAAAGTAAAAACAGAAAAACAGGGATCAAAATATTTGAATGTGAAAAACGTCCTTTATTAATGATAAAGAAAACACACAAAATATTCAAGCCCTACAAACAAGAATCACTACGTCTTGGGCAGAACGTAAGATTGTCATAACAAGAAAACAAAGGCAATTACACTGGGCCGGTCACTTGAATGGCTTTCTCTGATGACCAGTTGCAAAGACTTTGACCTGGAATGCAGGGGCGGATCCAATTATCCATATCGTAATCGCTATCCCCTTCCTTATCAATAGCATTGATTCTATCAAAGAACACACCAGCACTGGTAAAATGAATTGGACCATAAAACTTGGGAGGATCCTCAGGACGCCTGGGTGGCTTATATCCCAGCCCGTAAGTATTCTGCTTTTTCTAGACCTCGATAACTTGACCCCATTTCTTTGAACTGCCAGCTTCAACCACAGCCTGTGCATCCTTGAAGGAAGACATGGAGACCTCTGGCTGATATACCACTACAGGCTTAACCATTTCAGATTGGCTAACTTCCTTGAGAGGCACCTCAGTGATCTTCACTGCCTCAAAAGCCTGACATAAAGTTTCATGTATTTTTTCCATCTACCTCCACATATTTGAAAGTAGATAGATGACTTATCATGATATCCTCTTCTCTGCAAACCGTCACCACATGTTCGTCTATCATGTACTTCAGTTTCTGATGTAAAGTGGACATCACTGCTCCAGCACTATGAATCCATGGACGTCCCAGTAAACAACTATAAGCAGGTTGGATATCCATGATATTGAAGGTAGCATCAAAAACCTCTGGACCAACCTTAATTGGCAGCACAATTCCCCGAAGACAGATCTCTTGGAACCGTCGAATGCACACACCACCAAATCACTTGGTGTGCAGATTAACCCACGAGTGTCCAACTTCATCAGTGCTTTCTTCGGTAAAACATTCAAAGATGACCCAGTGTCAACAAGTACATGCGACATTAATGATCCTCGACACTCAACTAAAATGTGTAAAGCATTATTATGATTTCTCCCAGCTGGAGTCAAATCAACATCAGTAAATCCCAAGCCATTTCTTGCATTAACATGAGCCACTACCCCCTCTAGCTGATTAACTGAGATCTCCTGGGGTACGTACGCAACATTCAATACCTTCAACAACGCATTTCGATGCACCTCCGAACACAATAACAAAGATAAAATGGATATCTTGGGCGGTGTTTGGTGTAGTTGATCAACAATTTTATAGTCACTCTTCTGAATCAGCCTCATAAACTCTTCTACATTCTCTGAAAAGGAGTTGTCGACTGGCTTTACTGTGGAATCAATCACTACTGGCGTCTGCACATAATTATTCATAACCCGCTTTCCTTTGTCTGGCCTAGAACCATCAGCCTGATCATCAGATGGGATAAAGACCCTACCACTCCTCGTGATAGCTCCTGCTTCATCATTACTTTCAGCACTGGAGTTCATCACCGACGTACCCATCAACTCTTGCTTCTGCCCGTTAACAAACACGTCAGCACCATAATTCCAAGGAATAACTTTTGTGCTCTCATATGAGATGGGCCCAGGAGTGGTGATAATGACCGGCGCTGGTCTTGTCGGCGCTGAAATAGTTATCATTTTAAAAGGGATAGTAACAGTGGCAATATCATTCCTTCTGCCAGTAACTTCCTTCTTCTGGTCGCACCTATCGAACTGTAACCGACCTTCGTCAATCAGCTTCTGAATTTCGGATCTCAATAGATCACAACCATTTGGTTGCAGCAAACACTCTGAACAGCTTTTATCACAACCAGTGAAAACTCCCCCCTTCAGAAGTCTCTCCTTCACTACCAACAAAGGAGTGCTCAGTTTATTCATGTCTAGAACCAAATTCAAAGATTCACCATCTTCTATAACAGCATTAACCCTCGGCCCATCATGGTTCGGCATTGGGTTTTAAATGACATTTGGCACATCGTTGGAAAAGTTGATGGCCTTCGAATCCACCAAATCTTGGACTTTAAGCTTAAAAGCTTTACAGTCCTCAATGTGGTGCCTGGGTGCCCCAGAATGAAATTCACAGTGGGCATTGGGATTGTAACCCAGAGGTAGATTGCCAATAATAGGAGCCAAAGTCCTCTTCTGAATTAATTGCAATTGCATCAAATGCTGAAACAACTGGGAATAAGGCAATGGTGGAGTATCAAAGTGCCTATTCTGCTTAGGCCTTGGCTGATATTGGCGAGGAGCCTGATTTTGCTTTTGAGGTGGAAGTGTTGCAGGAATAGTTACTGAAGCCACCTGCTGATTATAATTCTGACGCTGCTTTCTCTTACTGCGGTATAATGAAACATAATTCGTTTCCTCTTTCTTCTTATAATTCACATAAGGTTTCTTCCCTCCACTAGAAGAAGACCCATCACTGCCTGACACCTTTCCAGTTTTAATTCCACTTTCCAACATTTCCCCAACCAAGATCAGATCAGCAAACTTTCCTGACATGCAAGGCAGCAGCTTCTCGTAATAATGACCTGGCAAGGTAGCCATAAACATATTCAACATATCCTTCTCCAACATGGGAGGTTGTACCCTCGCTGCCAGTTCTCGCCACCTCTGGGCGTATTCCTTGAAGCTTTCACTGTTCTTCTGAGACATACTCTACAGCTGAGTCCTATTGGGAGCCATCTCAGTGTTATATTGGTAGTGCTTGACAAAAGCCTCTACCAGCTCTCTCCAATTATGGACGTGACATCTCTCCAATTGCATATACCTCTCCAAAGATGCCCCAGATAGGCTATCCTGGAAGAAATGCATCAGTAATTTCTCGTCACTAGAGTACGCAGCCATTTTCCTTGCGTATGCCCAGACATGAGTCTTTGGGCAAGTGGTACCATTGTATTTCTCAAAGGTGGGAACCTGGAACTTATGCGGAATTACGACACCAGGGACCATCCCTAGATCATCCAAATCCATACCCACAGAGTTCTGATTCACAACCCCTTTCAGTTGTTCCTCAATCAACCTGATCCTTTGATCATTAACAATCGGGGGAACACCAGCATCCCCGCCTTGCCCAAAAAATATGTCATTCTGTTGGTCATCATATCGATGGCCATGAACAACACATAGACTATTTCATCCTCTTACAACAGAAGGAATCACAACCTGTTCTCCTCTGCCCTGAGGGATCACCACAAAAGGGCCATGAACACCTCCGCCCAAAGGACCAATAGGAATACCATTACCCCCAACACCTCCGCCCGGAGGAATGACCTCATTATGAAGGCCGCCATGAAGAACGCCATCCTCGTCGACTCTTGCCGCCAAGGGTTGGACAAGGATTCTAAGCTGTTCTTGCCCTTGTGCCACGCCTTGCATTAATTCCATGAACTGGGCCATGCGAGCCTGCATGGCACCCATCTCAGCCTGCATTTGTTCCATAGCTCCCCTTTGACTAGATCTGGTAGAATACCAATGAATCTGCTGATCAGCAATCCTGCTGATAAGTGTTTTATTCATGATAAAATAGCACATAAAATAGGGCATTTATCTTAATTGAATGACAAGATTCTAACATAAACACCTCAACTAATGAATGAAAGTAATATGGTGAAAAGTCTTCTTGGTTTGGTTTACATTTGTGCAGGAAAAGGCTAAAGAATGCATCAAAAAAAGAACAAAGAAGAAACTCTACCGTGGAACTTTCGCGTTGCGACAGGAAGTGATGGACAGCGATAGGCAGCGATGCAAAACAGAACCAAATTGTCCTTGAAGCAAAGAAAGCGACAGAGTTCGCGATGCGAACTTTCCTTCGTGTAGCGAATGTTTGCGATGCAAACTTTACTTCGCATAGCGAAGTAAGACGGCTTCACCAAAGGCAGTTTGACAGCTCAGAGACTTAATGGAGAAGAAAGGCAAGTTTACATAGAGAACATACTTTCGCTATGCGAAGTCAGGCGGCCAGAACTGCTATAAAAGGAGATCAAACTCAGTTCAAAGGGCATTCAGTTTTTATATCTTGCACTCTATCATATAGAATACTTTGTAATAGTTTAGGAAAGGAGAAATAGAAGAGGTTGTAAGGAGAAGGAGCTGGATTCACATCAAGAGTCGGGAAATCGTCGTTGATGTTGGTTCAACTCCATTCTTCCATTGTGCTTCAAGCTGCCATGAGTAGCTAAATCCCTCTCTTATTGGGATTGGTCGTAATTCACCGAAACAGTATGTATTATCTTTAATCATGGCGTTATATGCAATTTATGTATGAATCGTTATTGATGTTATCTTTGTTTTATCGTTTATTTCATGGATTGAATTGATATTGACAAATACGATTCTAATCTCGATCCAAGATAACATCTATTAAATCCTAAATGCTAGACATAGATTTAGTTTTAATATTCACAAAAGTATCGAATCTTAATGCTACCGTATTGTTTAATAGGCTGAGAAATCGTCGATTAAATCATAAGGTAGAACTCTCATCAAAGTTCAGACATGAACTTTGTTTGTAAACGATACGTGATAATATCGAAACATGCTTAAATTGTGTATAACTGATTTGTGATATACATATTGAATAGGTGGATGAACACCAATTCCCAACAAGTCTATTCCTCTTAAAACTATCTTCATTTATTATACACATTTACTTTTCGCAATTTACAAACCAAACATCTTGAAACTTTTACTTAGAATCATAGAGAATATTGAACGGTTTTGATATCGCTCCAATCCATGTGGATACGATAAAAACAAATACTTACATTTGATTGTACTCAACATCAAATTGGCGCCGTTGCCGGGGATTGACGTTTAAGATATTAAAACATCGCAATAGTTTCTATATTTCTAAGTTGTTATATATTGTATATATTTGTCTTTCACAACATTTGTTTAAGTGTTGGATAGGTGGTGAAACTTCTGTTTATGCTTCGAGGCAAGACTTCAGAGGAATAGCTTCTTTTTGATCCCGAGATCGAAAGAACCATCTGAAAGAACAAAAGACAAAAGAAGAAACAGAAATAGCTATCCAAAAAGAAAAATCACAAAGGAGTTTCCACATCAACTTCCTCAACAAAAGAAACAATGGCTGAAGTTGTCAACTGTGGACCTTGTCGGAGCAGTCCAAGACGATTAACTCGTCTCACCAATACTCACAATAACCGACAAGCTGAAATGAAAATGGGACTCCTGCAGATTATTTATACTAACCCTTTTACAGGTTTGGATCATGAAGATCCATATTCCCACCTCACAAAGTTCTATGAAATTGCCGGTACGTTAGGTGCACCCGAAGCTGAAGAGGAAGCAGTGTTTATGAGGTTATTCCTGCATTCTTTGATCGGTAAAGCGAAGGATTGGTATCTTGACCAACCTACTGAAACCATGACAAACTGGAATGTTTTGGAAGAAAATTTTCTTAACAGATTCTTCCCTCACAACCGGTTCATGGATGCAAAAACATCCATTACTGCGTTTGCTCAATCTGCAAATGAAACTCTATGTGAAGCTTGGGAACGTTATAAATTCATGCTATGGAAATGTACAAATCATGGTTTTGACAGCCTAACACAAGTCCACATTTTTCAGAATGGATTGCAGCCCCAACCAAAGCTCCTACTTGACGCAACAGCTGGTGGTTCTTTATTGGCAAAAAGTGCAGAGGAAGCAGTTGCAATTATCAATCGAATGGCTCTCACCGATCATCAAGTTCAATTTAATCGAGGAACCGCACAAAAGAAACCTGGAATTCTTGAGTTGGATATAAACACTGCAATCTTGGAACAAAATAAGCTTCTCACCCAAACTGTGGAAGAACTCACCAAGCAATTATCCACTCTTCCACAACAACTCAAACAAGTGCACGAAGCGCCTAAACCACAACAAGTAGCCATGTGCGAACTTTGTGCAGGAGATCACCCAACCGGTTTTTGTCCTCCAATTAATGAAGAGGTAAATTATGTGGGAAACCAGCAGCAGAGACAGTTCCCATGCCAGAACAATCAAGGTTACTTATACAACAACAATGCGAGCTATGGCCAAAATAGGTAGAACCAATACCAAAGCTATACTCAGCCAGATAAGCTTACAAAGATCGAAGAAACCTTGAATCAATTTATGCAGATGTCCATGGAAAACCAGAAAAATACGGATGCATCGATCAGAAATCTGGAAACGCAAGTAGGGCAAATCGCAAACCAGTTGAATGAGCAACAAAAAGGTATGTTTTCTGCTACCACTCAAAATAATCCTAAGGAAACTTGTAATGCAATTACGACGAAGAGTGATGACATGGTTCAAAACAAAGTTGGGGAGAATTCAAAAGAGATGGTTGTGGAGGAAAATCAAGAAAAAAATAAGAAAAAAGAGGTAGAAAACAATGTGATCCTGGAAAAGTCACCGTACCATTTACCATTGGAAGAATCCACTTTGACAAAGCTTTGATTGATCTTGGTTCAAGCACCAATCTTCTTCCGTTATCCATTCTTAAAAAGATTGGTGACCCTGAAATAGAACCTACAACAATGTTGTTAGAACTTGCTAACAAATCTATCACAAAACCAATTGGCATGGTAAAAGGTGTAATGGTGAAACTCGAAAGCTTCCTATTCCCGACAGATTTTTTGGTTATGGACAATGATGAGGATAGAGACACACCTCTGATTTTAGGCTGACCATTCATAAAGGCAGCTAGAATGATGATTGACATTGATGAAGGAATGATGAAAGTAAGTTCCAATAATAAAGAAGCCAACTTCAAATTATTTCAACACAAAGAGGATGACTACTCCAAGATTGAAGCTCCTGATGAAACAGGCCTGGAATTAAGGATAAAGAATGTTAAAGGAAGGCCAGAAAATGGTGGCATAGATGCTTTGGCAAATTCATACAAGCCACCTTGATTTTACGCGAAACAGGCGTCGAGCTAACGACGTTAAACAAACACTTGTTGGGAGGTAACCCAACCTTTTTATTTGTTTATGTTTGTTTCCTATTGCATAACTAGTCTAAATGGTAGGAAGAAAATAGCATGAATGGGCCAAAAGAAAATTCTGCATAAAACTGAATTCTGCAGATTTCGCATCGCGAAATATACTTCTTATATCGAAAGTAGCATAATCAGCAAAAATTCCATTCATGCCATTCTCCTTCCCTTTAATGTTTTTCTTTTGGTTCAGTTGTGGGTGTCATATGACCAATCCATATAGTTGATACTTGTCCTTTAAATGAGATTGGAAAAGAAAAAGAGTGGATGATCACATTCACATGAATCAACAATGGTACAATGGTAATGATACAAAATTTTGGAAGAATCACGCAATCCAAGGTACTTGTTTATTGCTTTCTTAGAACTTAGCATGATTATGACATGAGTAGTCTATATAAAATCAAGCCATTCAAGCTTATGCAAGAACATGTTTTCATTGTGAATCACGTAGTTCCAAAAACCAGAAAAGTGAGGTAACCTTTCATTGAGTACTATATGCTTAAGAGACTAATACATTCTTATTTTAACTCGTTTGGTTCATGCTTACTCTTGCATTTATATTAATAATTGTGGAGACATGGAAAGGATCAAGGCAATTCTTCAAAGTGAGCATAACTAGTAACCCAAATGAAGCCTCATTGTCCCTTGTGAGTGAGTGAGCATTTGTAACCCCTTTTGAGCCATATGACATTGAATCAATCATTGATGAACTAAGCAATGCATTAAGTAAACCGCTTAATGGATATTGTTCCACATCTTGAAAATTCATAAAATTTCATCCATGATTGATTCACAATCTTCTTGAAATAAACCCTTGAAACCATTGCCAATTCTTGAAAAGCATTCAAAGTAAAAAGAAATGTTTTATTCAAGTTGGGGAGAGGAAGAAAAATTCCTTTGTCAAGAAAAGAAAAATTAGAAAATGAAGAGATCAAGAAAAATATGAAAGAAAAAGAAAAGTAAGAAAAGAAAAAGGCAAATACCAAAAGATGGATAGATTCAAAAGAAAGAAACAAGGAAGGTTTGAAGGAGTAATATGGTACAAAGACTCAAATTCTATGAATGCTCTTCTAAAAAAAGAAAAGAAAAAACTCAAAACCCACTTTGTTTCCACTAGCCTTAGAAATGACACTTCCTTGGTACCTTAGCCTCATTACAACCTTAAAAAGACCTTAGTGATCTATGTTTTTGCTTATCGACATATTTTGCTTAAGATGAATGCATGAATTAATCTAGATGTTAGCAAGTTTGTTAAGTGAGACTTCAAAAGACCTTGATATTTCCACTTGTACAAAAAGTGTGATAGTTGTGATGCATGATAAGACATGTTTATTGCTTGGACTAATTGACAAAGAACTTTATGCGGAAAACTTGTTTCATAAACATGTCTAAATGCTTGGAAAGTAGTAGTGCATAATAACTTGGATGTGGAATTCACCATGGAACCATGTACTACATTTAAACATTTTTGGTTGATCATGTGAAAAATGGTATAGAAACTCTTGCTTTTATATAGCTTTGATTGAGGACAAACAAAGATTCAAGTTGGGGAGAGTTTGATAAGTGTTTTATTCATGATAAAATAGCACATAAAATAGGGCATTTATCTTACTTGAATGACAAGATTCTAACATAAACACCTCAACTAATGAATGAAAGTAATATAGTGCAAAGTCTTCTAGGTTTGGTTTACATTTGTGCAGGAAAAAGTTAAAGAATGCATCAAAGAAAGAACAAAGAAGAAATTCTTCCCTGGAACTTTCGCGTTGCGATAGGAAGCGACACAAAGCGACAGGAAGCAATGGACAGCGATAGAGAGCGATGCAAAACAGAACCAAACTGTCCTTGAAGCGAAGAAAGCGACAGAAGTTCGCGATGCAAACTTTAATTTGCATAGCGAAGTAAGACGGCTTCACAAAAGGCAGTTTGATAGCTCAGAGAATTAATGGAGAAGAAAGGCAAGTTCGCATAGCGAACATACTTTCGCTATGCGAAGTCAGGCGGCCAAAACTGCTATAAAAGGAGATCAAACTCAGTTCAAAGGGAATTCAGTTTTTATATCTTGTACTCTATCATATAGAATACTTTGTAATAGTTTAGGAAAGGAGAAATAGAAGAGGTTGTAAGGAGAAGGAGCTGGATTCACATCAAGAGTCGGGAAATCGTCAATGATGTTGGTTCAACTCCATTCTTCCATTGTGCTTCAAGCTGCCATGAGTAGCTAAATCCCTCTCTTGTTGGGATTGGTCGTAATTCACCAAAACAGTATGTATTATCTTTAATCGTGGCGTTATACGCAATTTATGTATGAATCGTTATTGATGTTATCTTTGTTTTATCGTCTATTTCATGGATTGAATTGATATTGACATATACGATTCTAATCTCGATCCAACATCTATTAAATCCTAAATGCAAGACATAGATTTAGGTTTAATATTCACAAAAAGTATCGAATCTTAATGCTACCGTATTGTTTAATAGGCTGAGAAATCGTCGATTAAACCATAAGGTAGAACTCTCATCAAAGTTCAGACATGAACTTCATTTGTAAACAATACGTGATAATATCGAAACATGCTTAAATTGTGTATAACTGATTTGTGATATACATATTGAATCGGTGGATGAACACCAATTCCCAACAAGTCTATTCCTCTGAAAACTATCTTCATTTATCATACGCATTTACTTTTCGCAATTTACAAGACAAACATCTTGAAACTTTTACTTAGAATCATAGAGAATATTGAACGGTTTTGATATCGCTCCAATCCCTGTGGATACGATAAAAAAAAATACTTACATTTGATTGTACTCAACATCACCCGCCTGTAACCAAATAAAGGTTAGAAAATCCCGGGACAAGTACCTGTTATTCAAAAAAAATGATATGTATGAATGCATGCATATGCCATGTCTTTAATTTCCAGGGCATTTCACACCCTGATTCCTGTCTTAAACACAAGAAGCTGAGTAATAGACATATTTTTGTTGAGAGAATTTTGTGGAGAAGAAATGTGCTGTGATAATTGTAATACCTCAAAATTTACCTTCATGTTTTCTCAATAATTGGTCTATACTTTACTCTTTTTGCATTCCATAGTAGGTCATAGATTGCATATCATGACATTCAACATAGGGCATGGGATCAGGTGTTTTTCAAAGGTGTGGATCATCCAAAGCAAGAGAATAAGGGCTAAGGGTTTCTCACAAGCCTCAGAGGAGTCTCAAGCCTCAAGGTGGTTTGAGGAGTCCATCACATCATCACAAGATCAAGCATGGCAAAAGATTGCAAGTGGATCTCTCCCTTCTAACTAGAGGGACCAATTAGGGTTTGTGAATCAAAAGGACTTCTTGGAGGGCTTTGTGTGTTCAAGCATGGTGTCATGAGGTCTTTATGCTTACAGGTATCCATAAGATGAGGGTTTGGTTGATAATTCATGGTGAAGAATGTTCAGTGGATCAGTTGCTTGTGAACTAAGCAAAAGTCAACTGTAAAGGAGAAAGTCAACTGTGGAATTTTGAAGTTCTTTTCATGGTTTTCAAGGTCTCACATCCTAATATGGTCTTCAATTGTCAAGATTCATGCCATTCATCAAGAATCAAGAGTTTGTGCAAAAGTTGCTAAATTTGGAAAATGACCTATAATGAGAACTTTCCATTTTTGGCAATTTTTCCACCACATTCAACTTGACTTTTCATCATCAAGGAAGCTTCAAATGAATTTTCCTCCAACATGAAAGTTGAAGATCTTTCTCTCACATTTCCAAAAAGTACTAGAACATCTCCATATCATTTGTGGAACTCTAGTTATGGTCAAAAGATGGCAAGTTGCATTTTGAGGTTTTCATATGGTTCCATTTTTCCACCTTTGGCATTTTGGCACAAATGGACTTGTATTTGATTTTATTGGTTCATGTTATATTACAACATCAAAATACAAGTCAAGAGGGGTACTTTGGGCCTTTGAATCAATTCATTCCATGACTTATTTCTCATTATTTTCACAAGGTACAATTATGCAAATTGATCAAAAACTCACAAACCAAGCAAGTGCAAGGCCCAATTTGAATTCAGAGGTGATCAATAAGTAAATTGGAGGTGAATCATGCTTGTTGCAAGGAGTTTGTACATGGGAATGAGTGGAAGCAACACAAAATGCATTTTGGCAAAACCACTCCAATCTCCTTAATGAAGGGTTTAACCATTTGTTAATCATAATCAGTAGACTAATGGAGAGTATATAAGCTAACTCATACCCTCACAGCTAGGTCAGAGACTCTCATTTGCTCAGTTTTGATTTTTTTCTCTCACACTTCCTCTCTTCGAATCTCAGTCTCCTTGGAGTTTCTTTGAGATTTCTCTTCACATTCTTGATCAGTGAAGAGAATAGAGCAAGAATCAATCACTGGTTGGAGCTCATACTGAGGATTTCACCAAGTTCCATTCAAGAGGATTCAAGTTCAAACCTCAAGATCTAGCACGATTTCAAGCTCTAGTTGCATTTATTTTGCAACTAGAGGTTCCAAGGAGTAGATCTGCAGTTTTTGGAGGGATTTCTTGGAGGATTTCAAGCTCTTCAAGGTTCAGGTTGGTGTTGATTTCATACTCATAGAACTTGAATTTTAGATGTGCATAATGATCTATGAAGTTCACTGAGCATGATGATCTATTTTATCTTAAGTTTGGACGTGTATCATGGATGTATTTGGTGATTTAAGTTTTGGATCCAAACTTTATTTTGTTCGATTTGCATTGTATGTGGACTGTTTGACAAAATGAGCATGATATTTGTGATCCTCATGATTTTTTGGTTAAAATGGTGTGCTCGTATGAAATTTCTGGATAAGTTTTGGTTACAGCTCACCGGAGAGGGTGACCGGAGCCCTAGCTCCGGCGACTGGTTAGTTTTCCGGTCGGTGGAGGGTTTAAGTGGAGAAGACATAATCATGACCGTCCATCACTTTGATCAAATGGTTCTCATGTTGCCACGTTTTATGTTTTCTGATTTTTATTTAATGATTTCATGTGTGCTTTTCCATGCGTGTTAACATGTGCCCTTTGATCCTAGCCACTCATCTTAATTACTTTTTTAATGTTTGATTTAATCTGGTACGTTGTTTTGATCATGTGGCTGTATGTTTGACAACACATTAAAAGGTCATGTGCCTATCACGTGGGTTCATTTTGTGTGCGCATGTGTTTGATAATTGTGGTGTGCATGTGAATCTGGTCCTTTGATTATGATTACTTGTTGATTGCATTGACTGTTGGTATGCGTAGGATTGATCTATTGGTTGATATTTAATCTGAACGTTTGACTGAATTCCATGGGATCATTGACTTGCGCTATTGGTTTTTTGGCCTTGGGCCTTCCTTTTCGCACCCTTCCCTTAAGCCCATGTCTATTTTCCAACGTGCTTGTGTTGCTGTATGCACCCCCTTGGTTTTCTATTTTCTTGTTATTTCATTTAATTGTTGCATTTGCATTTTATATTTTTAAAATCATTTTTATGCATTCAAAAATCCTGAAAAAATCATGAAGCTTGTTTTTAGTTTTATAAAATTTCTCCAAATTTTATTTTATTATTTTATTTCAT
The DNA here is from genome assembly GCA_022829125.1 of Lathyrus tuberosus. NCBI lineage: Eukaryota > Viridiplantae > Streptophyta > Magnoliopsida > Fabales > Fabaceae > Lathyrus > Lathyrus tuberosus. The sequence continues at coordinate 10,664,946 of JALAZF010000103.1, forward strand.
TCCTGGCATATAAATTAATTAATTGTTTAATTTCTTTGTAGTTTGTTTCACATGTGCACACTTCAACTTGTAGAATTTATTTCTCATCATTTATACATGATCTTGAACTCATTCTTTTTGAATTTGTTAGATGACATATTGAATTGCATAAAAACATTTTTATTTCATTTTTATACCCTTTTCATATTGCATTTTGGTCCCTCTCTTTTGTATATTGAATCATGGTGCTTACTTGATCTTTGCTTAATTGTTTAAGTTGCTTAACTTGTGAATTTTTGTGAGATCTTTTAGCATGTGATTGTCTTCTGACCTAGATCATTTGTGTTTAAATTTCACGATTTCTGAATGTCATATGATACATGTTTGCTCATTTGTGCTTAAGTGACTTATGCATGATCCTCTCTTGACATCTCTTTACACTAGTTGATTTGCCATGCTTAATTGATTGAGTTCCTTTGTGATTCTTTGAATGAGCTTTTGATATGATGTTTACCCCTGGTTGAGAACCTTTGAGACTAATTTTTGCAATTTGTGGATCATGTTTGAATCATGTTTGAGTACGCTTAAGTGTTGGAACTTTGTCCTCTTTTTGTAGTTTACTTTGGTGCATGTCTTGGAAGTGTTGATTGATGTTTGGACTTGTATGACTTGAGTTTGGTTTTGGTATGATATTGATGCATATGCTACTGCCTCTTGAGTTCTATACTTGGTTTTCATGTTACTTGAGCATAGTTGAATGCATTTGGTTTGAATTGTATAATGAATATCATTACCTTTCCTTTTGTGAACTTCTTTGGATCATAATGCTTCATGTTTTGAATCACTCTTGCACACATGAATTGTTGATGATAATATGATATTGGTTCTGACTTGTCTTCATTTTCATTTTTCCTTTCTCATTTCATTTTGATATGAAGTCCATGTATGCTTAATTGTGCATTTCATACAAATATGCTTGCATTCTTGCATGCTTACTTGAATTGTTTTGCATTGATCATTGAAACATGATTGTTGATTTGAGTTGGACATTTATGATATGATGTGCTTGCTGCCATTTATTGTATCTCATCTTCCTTCTTCTCCTCCTCTTTTCTTCTCTTTCACTCTTTCTCATCCCATGAATCTGAAGACTTGGTTAAGTCTTGGATTATTTTCCCCTTAGAGCTACCTAGTCCAACTTAATTTTTGATTAAGCTTGGAGTAGGATTAGCATTAGGTTTTAGGTAGTCCTTTCTTCTAAACCTCACTAACCATAGGACATCCATGCATGATAACATTAGGACTCTTAGTTTCCCTTTAGAGTTTCCTTGGTGTCGTTTCTCTTCTCATCTCAAAACTTCTTCAAAACACTTAATAAAGGTTAACGTGTTTTGCGCTTGAGCCTTCTATGTGGGAAGTGGGGAACAAAGGGCTTCCTCTTATTCTTCTAGGATACCTAGTGTACATCCTATTGGGGACGATGCGCGAAGTATTTTTTTCTGTGTTTAAGACTTTGGTTCAATGCAAGTTACAAATAACTGTAAAAAAACACTTCTTGCTTAAAAAACGTCAAACAAACACTAACGTCTTTCCTTCGGGAATTCTTCTCTCATCTCACTCACTCTCAGTGTACGAACGTGCTCCTACTCGTTCTCTTGCAAGACGGTAACGCCTAAGTTTCCATACAGCGAGCTGCAACACCTGAGCTAGAACGTAAGTTGTTCCCTAAAAAACACAATCCACCCCTAGTGAGGGGAACTACATCGCTCTGATTCTCATGCTCCCGATGAGATACGTAGGCAGTGGGGTAGGGCCCATTCGAGCACTTCTTTTATTTTCCCTACATTTGTTTCTTGTTCTCTCTCTCCTTTCTTTTTCCTTTTTCCCGTTCCTTTCCCTTTCCAGTAGCAGTGGAGCTCCAGTTGACGACACCCTTTGATTGAAGCAGCAAGCGTGGATCCCATCGGGTACGATGGACGCGTGGGGGTGCTAATACCTTATTCACACGTAACCGACTCCCGAACCCAGTTCTCTTGGTCGCAAGACCATGCTCTTTCCTTTTCTTCAGGTTTTCGCAGTGTTTCCTTTCCCTCTCTTGGGATAAATACACATTGCTGGCGACTCTGTTCTTCCGCGCCACTCTCGCGTTTGTACCATTGGATGCGAATCTTTCGGGAGCGACAGCTGGCGACTCTGCTGGGGACTCTCTGGTTGACCTCTTGCTGGTCCATCCCCTTTAGCGAGTCAATCCTAGCGCTTGTCTGTTTCTTTTCATTGGGGGTTTTTATGGTGCTTTGTTTTGTTGTATATTACTGTATTTGCTATTTTATTTGTTTTACTGTATTTATAGTTTTTATTGCATTACATTGCATTTTATTACTGTCATACTGGATATTACTGTGTTGTGCTGGCTGGTTTTCTGTTTGGCGGGTTGGGATGTGTAGCGAGTGATTTTTGGATGTGGTTGCGAAGCACAATCGCTCTGGTACTACAGTTCGATTCATTTTTTATCCTATTAAAGCTGATGAAGGAAGGGAAATAGATGTCTCCAATTAACCCTGCTTGCATACTGAGATTAAACAGTCAAAACTGTTGGTTTACAAATGCTACAAAGATTCGGGGTTTCTCCTAGGTTATTTTGTTGACGAGGGGTGCTTTAGGCTATCGGTTAGGATGTTAGGACGAATGTATGAGAGTATGGGATTTTGGGTTTTTGTTTAGTGTGCTCGCTAAGATTTTTCTTTCAATCTTATGCCTACGTATTCCCGTTTACCGAAACAGGGAAATCAGAGCGTTCGTAATTCCTCCTATTCTATGGGAGGAAATGGGTGTTTTGGTGTCTTGTTCAAAGCCCAAGACGTGAAGCGAAAGGCGGTTTGTATCTTGTTCAAAGCCCAAGATGTGAAGCTGAAAGGTGTTGATCTTAGAGAGAATTTGTCATCTCTAAAGAGGGGTTTATTTGTTACAACTGTTTATAAAGGAGGATTACTTTAACCAGGATGTGTGAATCCGGCAATGCCATAATTTCCTTTAAAGGGGATTTTAATCTGAAGGAGAAGACTTTAACTCAGTGTAGAGCAATGCTATCTTTCCTTAGGAATTTCTCATGCTAAAAGAGGGACAGTGGCATGGATGTAGAAGATCCAGAGGCTTGCCTCTTACATCAAATAGATGGAGGGGAAGGAGTTGTTGATGTTTGTGTACTGTGAACGAGGCACAACTTTGATGCTAAAAGGTTGATTGGACCAACCAGTGGTTTTCTTATACAAAGCCTAAGAGGAGGCTAATACGTGTCTCGTACAAAGCCCGAGAGAGAGGCTAAAAGGTTTTCCTTATACAAAGCCTAAGAGGAGGCTAAAAAAGTTTTGACTCGATGATGGAGTCTTTTGGTATCTCGTATAAAGCCCGAGATGGAGGCTATTTGACTCAACAAGAGAGTTTTTTGTATCTCGTACGAAGCCCGAGATGGAGGCTGTTGTTTGTTTGGCTCAATAAGAACCTTTTCGTATCTCGTATAAAGCCCGAGATGGAGGCAAAAGGGTGATTGACTCAACGAGGGAGTCTCTTATGTGTCTCGTACAAAGCCCGAGAGAGAGGCTAAACGTTGTTTGACTCCGCTGGGGAGAATCATTGTATAAAGCCCAAGAGATAGGCTATTGTAACTGGAGAAGGATCATTATACAAAGCCTAAGAGGAGGCTATGGTTACTGTTTCAGTTGAGTGACGGGTCCAGTATGCTGATTTAAAGAGAAAATCAGTTCTTATATGAGCAACACTGTACTCAAGGATTTGATTCGAGGATCTTGGCTATTCCTGTTCTTTAAGGAAGTGAGAAATCCAAAGGGTATTCTTCCTATTTAACGAAGGGGTCACTTGAGAATGTCTTTGAGACTCAAGGAGATTAGAGTGTCCAAGTCTAGAGTTTTATCTTTTGTACTATGCTTCGAGAAACAGTAGTAGACTCTTGGAAAGGACTGTTCTATGCATATGACTAAGTTATGTTCCTATACCTCTAGGAGGTCGTCGGGATAATTTGTACGAAGCCCAAGAGGAGGCTGGAAACTTTTAAGAAGCCGATCGGCCCTTGTACGAAGCCCAAGAGGAAGCTATCATTCCTGGAGGAAGAATCATTATACGAAGCCTAAGAGGAGGCTGTGAATACTTCTAAGAAGCCGGCGGGTCCTTTTACTAAGCCCAAGAGGAGGCGGGGTTGCTTTTAGGAAGCCTGTGGGTCCTTGTATGATGCCCAAGAGGAGGCCGATGCTTTTAAGAAGCCCGTGGGTCCCCAAACCCTGAGAAATTCAAGGCAAGCTATTCACAAGGAATAGATCAAGTCAGGAAAGTTCGAGAAGTTGGAAGAAACTCAAATATGCCATTCACGGAGAATACATTCATCTCTGGGAGTCGAGTATTCTTGACAATTCCTAATGAGGACAGCCGAAGAGAAGACTGTATCTGGTGATCCTATTGGGGATCTAGTTGTCTATTTCTATGAATAAATGAAACGACGTCACCTAGTTCTAGACATAGTTGCCGGGGAAACTCGAAATATCTATACTATTATTACACAGTTGATATGAGTTTATGAAAGAAGACTTGCAGTGAAACAGCCCCACAATACAGTTATATGTATTTGAAAGCGGTAAATGAAAGCAATAACCACTTACTCGGTTGTAGAGCTTCTATGCTGTTTGGTTAGTTGTTCAATAAAGAAATATTTAAAACAACAGTATATTCAAAATCAAAGGAGAAAGTGCTTTGAAAAAGAAAGATTTGGGGCTTACAGCTCAAGGAGAGGCCCAGGGTTTTATCAGTGAGCGAACTGTTTGAATTTGTACAGAGGGATTTATACAAGTGACTGAGGCCCGGAAAGGTTTTTTGTACAAAGGGATGGGTCTTACACTCTCTCAAGAGGCCCAAAAGGTTTAAAGAAAAAGAGTGGGGCTTATAACACGAGGGTAGGCCCAATTGATTTTTCGTTTGAAATGGCGATCGTGCCGAGGTTTTCTTTTAACGCAAAGGGACTTATACAATAAGTGAGGCCCAAAAATGTTTTTGGTTAAAAGGGGGTTGGGTCTTACACTCTATTAGAGGCCCAAAAGTTTTGAATGGGTCTTATAGCTCGAGGAGAGGCCCAAGGTTATTTTTCAAAAGGCGACGATCGTGCTGTTTGTTTTTTAAGGGTATCGGGACTTATACAATGCACTGAGGCCCAAAAATGATTTGGTAAAAAAAAGGATTGGGTCTTACACTCTATTAGAGGCCCAAAGTGTTTTGAAAATGATTTGTTTGAGTGAAAATCAAAGAAACCCTAATTTTATTCTTTAAAAGTATATATTTAAAGAAAATCAATGAAAAATACCAAATAGGTTTGAATAAACCACTTGTGATTTTTGTTTAAGGTTTGGAAAATGAGGTATAAATCACAAGAGATATTAAAACTCATTTGGTCTTGATTTTTCAAGATGAATATTCATTTAAAAATGTTTAAAAACAAATAAAAATGAATTTATTCACAAAAATACTAATTATATTAAATATATAATATAAATTTAATTTTTTTGTGGAATAAAATATTTCAACATTTTTGTGATTTTTTGCAAAAAGAACCAATAAAAAATAGTTAAAATTGAAAGAGTTATTAATTTTCCAATTAATTAATAAAACATGAAAATATTGGAAAAAATGGCAAAATGTGAAAAAACACAAAATGGCATGGTTGGGGTTTGAACCCAAGACCTCAAGGTTACAAGGCGCGCGTCTTACCACTGGGGTGGTGATACATCCATTGTTTGAAACAAAACAACAAATATACAAGTCATGCCTTGGTTTTAGGCCTGGCCCAAGGCAAGTTTTGGCTCAGAAACGTGAAGGTCATAACTTTCTCAATTCTTAATGGTTTGAGACAAAATTTATATGCATCTGGACCAGAATTTCATAAGGAATCCAATGGTGGTGGTAGTTTTTTCAGATCACACTCCCTCCTCAAAACCCGATAGTGGTTTTGAAAATGACCTATAATTGCATTTTCTATGCTACAACTTGGTACAGGCATGGATTACATGGTGAATTAGCTCAAACACAACATATACAACATGTATGAGATGTTTATGATCAGTGGACTTCAAAGCATTGCATGATTCAAAGATTCCAAGTTGTGAGGCTTACCTCTTTTTTGAGATTTTGGAGCTTTTGTGCAATCTGTCAAACCTCTTGTTCCAGAAATAATTTGATGCTTTAGACACTCTCAAATGATCCCTTAGAAGCTTTTAGGATGATTGGAATTGACTGGTACCTGCAAAAACACAAACAGTCCCTTTCTTGCAAAAGGGGTTAAAAGTGACCAAAATAACAACTCTCTCAAATGGTGTTCCAGATGTATGAAACCATTTGGGACAGTTCAAGGATGATATTTGGAGCGTGTTTGAGGTTTTATCTGGTTTGGAAAGTGACTGAATCAAGACATGGCTTGAAAAATGCACAAAAGGCCTATTTTGAGGTTTTGAGAGGTGACTTTGTGATTTTGTGATTACAGGTCACTTGTGATAGTTTGCACAGCTTACATATGATATATATGAGGTGTGTGTGTGATTGATTGTGATGGAAAAGCTCTCAAGCTCAAAAGCTCAAAGTTGCCTTGATAAAGAAGGCATTTTTGCCAAGAGAAAGAGGTTTTGAGGAAAGCATCTGTTTGATGGCTTTGGTGTACTCAAACTGATCACAATTGAGCTCTATTTATAGTAGAGCAAGTTTGTTTTGGGATCCACAGTGAATGGCAACTGCAGCAGAGGTTTGGCCAATGTTGTCCAATGGAAATCCAAGTCTCCTCTAGCCATTGACTAGAGGTTAGGGCATAGGGTTGTGGTTCCCTTGGTCTTGGATAAGTCTTGACTGATTTCAGTTGAGAATGGCTCAGTCCATGCCACCTTGATGCTTCCATTGAATGCTTCAATCCAAAATTGGAGTCTTGTCCCTATTTTGGCCATTCTAGGTTCAACATGCTATTTCTTGTTCCAAAGACTTTGGAGGCTTGGCTCAGTGATTGTCCCATTTAGATTCAATCCTCAGAGGTGTCCAAGTGGATAGGAGCATTTGGATTTGGCTGATTTTGGCAAATCGAGCAAAAATGCAAAATCTGCCTTGCCTTGACAGATTTCAACAAGGCAACTTGCCAATGTCATATCTCTTGACTCAAATTGAATTTGGTGATGTTCTTGGCCATTTTGGAAATCCCTTACATGATACAACAATTGTTTGAACATGTTTGGTTTTGATCTCTTTTGAATCCAAGTGAAAAATCCCCCTACATTTGGCAAAAAGTAGGGTAAAATCTGACTTAGTGAAATTTTCACTAAGTGTTGGAACAAAGTGACTTTTCTTGATTTTGATCACTCCATAACTCAAAATCCACTCAAAATCCATGAGGAATTTGGACATAGGTCAGTACGAAGCTTTTGTAGAGGGCAATGAGATCTACAAATCAAGCTTTGAATGGGGAACAATGGCATTGTAGTTTAGGAGTTATGGTCCTCCAAAGTTGGCACATTAGTGTGTCTTTTTCCATAACTTAGAAATTTTTCTAAGTTTTTATGGTTACCCCTTTTACAAGTTATCCCATTTTCTTTGATTTTTCTTGATGAATGATGATTCAAATCATACATTAACATCATTTTAGGGTTAAAAATCTATTTTGGTGAAAAATCTCAAAAAGTCAAAGTTGACTTTTGTGCACAGTTGACTTTTTATCAAATGAATTCCAAACTGTGCAATTCTTCATGAAATCATGTCCTTGACCTAAATCAAACTTGATGGACATGTTCCATGGGTGTCATAGGGTATATTGAATCATGTCTTAGGGCTTGGGAGCATGTCCTAGTCAAAAGTCAAAGTTACAGTTGACTTTCCTCGCGAAACCCTAATTGTGGTGCAGATGAAATTGAGACTTATTGCTCAAGCTTCTTGGATTAATCCATTGTTCCAAATGGATCAATATAGCTCATTAGAGACCCTCAAATCATGTCTTGAGGTCTTGGTTCATGATTTTCCCCAAAATTCAACTTAGGGGTGATTAGGTCAAGAAACCCTAATTCCTGATTTTTGATGAATGCATCCCCTGAGATCAAATTGCCTTGATGATTGGGTCCATGAGATTCCATAGAGTATATTAGGTTATGTTTTGGATCGTTGGCTTGTGCCCAGATGAAAAATTTCCATCTGGAGGCCCTGGTCGACCAAAACCCTAATTTGGTGACACTGTCGATCTTGAGACTTGGTCCACCTAGAAGGGAGCAGCCTTGTGCTTGATCCTTGAAGTGGGAGTCCTTTTGATCCATTGTGAATGTTTGAGAGGTTAGACAAGTTGAAGATCATGTCATTCCTTGATTGATCCTTTGTCTAAGGCTCTAAGAGGGCTTGAAACCCTAATTTTGATTGTAGTGGATGCTCACCCATCTTTGGGGAGACTGATGAAGTATGATGGTTCCTCCATATTGTGATGATGATTTGCACAATGATGGGAAATCTAAGTGGTCAAAATTTGGGGTATGACAGGATGTTCTGAGAGATAAGCCCACTACCCAGGCTTGAGCATACACACAGATTTTAGAGTGGATAGTCGTGATGCTTGCATGGGGGTGGCCATGTATTGTCGTTCATGAGACCCACAACCAGACGAGGTTCTATCAGGAGCTACCTGCTACTGTGCGTTGGTACAGGCCAGTAGGTATTCTCACGCCACCTTTGAGCATACTCCTTAAAGGTTTCCTTGTCCTTTTGCGACATCGATCTGAGTTGATCTCTGTCGAGTGCCATGTCCAAATTGTATTTGTATTGTTGGACGAAGGCAGTGCCGAGATCTCTGAATGTGCTGATCGTGGCACGGTTTAAACCCATGTACCATTTTAATGCGGCACCGGTTAAACTATCCTAAAAGTAGTGAATCAGTAGGTCCTGATTCTCCGTCTGAGCTGACATTCGCCGAGCGTACATCACCAGATGGCTTTGAGGGCAAGAGTTACCCTTGTATTTTTCAAAGTCGGGCACTTGAAATTTGTGCAGAACTTTTACATTGGGGACCAAGTAGAGGTCTGCGGCATCCTTTCCAAATAAATCCTGATCGCGAATGGCTTGCAGCTCTTTCTGCATTTCCAGAAACTGCTCCTGGAATTCATCCATTCTGTGGAACATGGTTTCCTTTTTACCAGAAGGTATTTGTGGAATCTGTCCTTCCGGGACAGTGTACACCACAGGGGGTGGGACCGTGACTACGGCAGTGAGTCTTGGCGTTTCCCGAAGTTTGTAACCTTCAGGAGTCTTCAGTATGCCCCTGGCATCTTCGCTTTCCCGAAGTTTGTAACCTTCAGGCCCAGCGGCTTCTGTTATGATTCCCTGATCTTCAGTGATCGGCGGAACATATCCTTCTGGGATATAGTTAACAGGCATGCCCCAAGGACGATCTTTTGGCATCTGATACCTAGGATCATACTTCTCCACTATGGGCGTCGAGGTGATCTCTGAGATCACAGTTCTTTGTAGCTGAGCTTCTACCATGGCTTGCATGTCGTTACGAAGCTTTCTCATATCCTCTCTTAGAGCGTCGATCTCTTCTTTCAACTCTCTGTTCTCTTCCTCAAGATCATCCATCTTTTTCTGACAATTGGCCCGAGTATTATACAAATGAGACAGTTTGACTCTAGAATCGAGACACAAACGTGAGATTCGTAGGTAAGAAGAATACACGATGTGAGAATGATGAATGCAATGATTATATTAATTGTTTTTTGGTTTAATCAAAATAAATTTCGACAATTAGATTGCAAATATCAAACGATGGGGAAACCCCTTTTTATTGAAATTCAAAGGATTGTGGAAACGAAAATACAGTAGATTACAAAGTGCGGAAACAGAAACCTAAGATAATGGGTCCCGAGTCCTCTCTGAAGAGAAATCGGGTGCGGACTCTGGTATTTTCCTTTTCTTTGACCAGGGCTCTTAGGCCGTTGTCGGGTTGTCATTCCTTTGCCAGGTGAAAGGAGTGAGCAAATTCCTTTGGTCATCTTGATTTTCTACAGCATGTTGCTCTAAAATCTCGATCAGAGCATCTTTCTCTTTCAGTAATTGCGGTATTTTGATGCACTCTATGTCGAGGGTGCGGTACTTGTTCTTCCAAGACCTTCTCTCCTTTTGAATTTGTTGAGAGTAACCTAAAGCTTTTCAGTTTCCGTCATGAAATACATGACAGATTCCCTCGGCGGAAGAATTTCGTAACGAGGATAAGGCATTTTTAGCTTGAGAGCCCTAGTTTGTACCCAATGGAGATAAGGCTCCACCGAGACACAGTCCGGTTTTCCCAGAGACTCTCGTCCTTTCTTATGAACGTGTTTCCAAGCGTGCACTATTTCCATATTTAGTGCCTTGTCGTTTTCTCCTTCCTTGAAGAAAAGATCTTCCAGATGAGCATTCAGCGGAATATGCCTCATCGGGTATCCAAATTGACGACGAACGAGAACTGGATGATAGTTGATTCCTCCCTTAGTTCCTATAAGGGGTACGTTGGGGAAGTTTCCACAATGATCAATGATTCTGATTCCATCATAGATCCTATTACACCAATCTATATCAGAGTTGGTAAGAGACATGATCTTCTGCGACCAACGTAAGGCACTCTTGCAATCCCAAAAAGCAGCAGACTTGGGCAAGTGGGAGATAAACCATTTGTAAAGCAAAGGTACACAGCATGTGATCTCCCCTCCGTTGTACAAATTTCCCAAATGTACAGAATGATACGCATCTGCGAGTAAAGTCGGCACAGGGTTTCCAATGAGAAAAACCTTAATGGAGTTGATATCGACGAAGTTATTGATGTTGGGAAACAAAAATAACCCGTAGGTGAGCAAGACAAAGATGCTTTCAAAAGCAGTCACGTTTCCTATACTGGAAAAATACAGGGCCTTCTTTGTCAAGAACTGGGCTGGCAAACCTTGGATGCCACCCTTAGTGGTTAGGTGAGTCCTAACCTCAGACTCGTCCAAATGAATTGCTCTTGCAATGGTCTGATTCTTAGGAATTTCTTCCATTCCATAAAATGGAGCTCGATCATTAATGTGTAGATCAATCAGATGAGAATATTCCTCCAGCGCTGGTGCGAGCTGGTAATCCGGGAATGTGAAACAGTGATAAACTGGATCATAAAACTGAATGAGTGCATCCATGATTCCCTCAATCACATGGACTCTTAACAGTGGTAGCAGACCTCCGTGTTTGGCTCTGAAAGCCTCTTGGTTTGTGATCATCCTCGCTAACGTTCTCAAATCCTCTAGCTTTGGAACCTTGAAGGTATACCTATGAGTTCTCCTTCTACCGAAATCCATTAGCGCAATCCTTTTCTCTGATATTTGCAATCACAGTCTTAGTTTAATTCGAAAAACAGAGAGACTAGAAGAGAATTTTTTTTTTAATGTTTTAATGTTTTTTAAATGAATGCATGAATGCAGCACACAAAAACATAGAAAAAACATGGGGTCAAAGGGTCGTTGTCATGAAGTCAAGGCTCTACCCATCCCCAAATGTTTATACTAGGGTGATTTTTGTACCTGTACTCATTATCATCAGCTCCTCCCAGGAAAGCAAAACAACAAGCGGATCGCCAGTGAGTTGTAGAGCGATCTTAGAGTAAATGTCATTCACCGAGAATAGATCACCAGCCTCAAATGAGGGTAGTATCACGTAACAACTATTCCCGATAGTTTCCGTACTACAAAAGGGTTTGGCTCCTCAGCTTCTCAGACATCACAATCGGCCCATTGTCTAGGTGATAGAATGGGTTGCATTGGCCAGCCTCCACTGAGGTTGATGGTCGACCTCGTCGCCATCTCTTATCTTAAGTGTATACTCAATCTTTCCACATGCGGCATCACACACATTCCCATTAGCAAAAAATAAACACGTATAGCAATTAGGAAAAGCAGTATATATATTTTTCCTTATCATCCTAGACCTTTAAAGCTATGAATCCTAAGTTCCTGACAGAAAATGGGTTCCCCGGCGGAAGCCCCAATCTGTGGTATCAATCCAAATTAACGGCGTTTTGACCTAAGATCCTAATGACGTCAAGGTTCCTACCTAGGGGACAAAAAAAAGAACAAGATCCCTAAAGAGACCCGTTTTCCCCAGCAGAGTCGCCATTTTTCTGTGGAAAATGGGGACGATTCTCTAAAGCAAGACAGATCCTTATGTGACTCCCCAGCAGAGTCGCCATTTTTCTGTAGCGAGTGATTTTTGGATGTGGTTGCGAAGCACAATCGCTCTGGTACTACAGTTCGATTCATTTTTTATCCTATTAAAGCTGATGAAGGAAGGGAAATAGATGTCTCCAATTAACCCTGCTTGCATACTGAGATTAAACAGTCAAAACTGTTGGTTTACAGATGCTACAAAGATTCGGGGTTTCTCCTAGGTCATTTTGTTGACGAGGGGTGCTTTAGGCTATCGGTTAGGATGTTAGGACGAATGTATGAGAGTATGGGATTTTGGGTTTTTGTTTAGTGTGCTCGCTAAGATTTTTCTTTCAATCTTATGCCTACGTATTCCCGTTTACCGAAACAGGGAAATCAGGGCGTTCGTAGTTCCTCCTATTCTATGGGAGGAAATGGGTGTTTTGGTGTCTTGTTCAAAGCCCAAGACGTGAAGCGAAAGGCGGTTTATATCTTGTTCAACGCCCAAGATGTGAAGCTGAAAGGTGTTGACCTTAGAGAGAATTTGTCATCTCTAAAGAGGGGTTTGTTTGTTACAACTATTTATAAAGGAGGATTACTTTAACCAGGATGTGTGAATCCGGCAATGCCATAATTTCCTTTAAAGGGGATTTTAACCTGAAGGAGAAGACTTTAACTCAGTGTAGAGCAATGCTATCTTTCGTTAGGAATTTCTCATGCAAAAAGAGGGACAGTGGCATGGATGTAGATGATCCAGAGGCTTGCCGCTTACAACAATTAGATGGAGGGGAAGGAGTTGTTGATGTTTGTGTACTGTGAACGAGGCACAACTTTGATGCTAAAAGGTTGATTGGACCAACCAGTGGTTTTCTTATACAAAGCCTAAGAGGAGGCTAATATGTGTCTCGTACAAAGCCCGAGAGAGAGGCTAAAAGGTTTTCCTTATACAAAGCCTAAGAGGAGGCTAAAAAAGTTTTGACTCGATGATGGAGTCTTTTGGTATCTCGTATAAAGCCCGAGATGGAGGCTATTTGACTCAACAAGAGAGTTTTTTGTATCTCGTACGAAGCCCGAGATGGAGGTTGTTGTTTGTTTGGCTTAATAAGAACCTTTTCGTATCTCGTATAAAGCTCGAGATGGAGGCAAAAGGGTGATTAACTCAACGAGGGAGTCTCTTATGTGTCTCGTACAAAGCCCGAGAGAGAGGCTAAACGTTGTTTGACTCCGCTGGGGAGAATCATTGTATAAAGCCCAAGAGAGAGTCTATTGTAACTGGAGAAGGATCATTATACAAAGCCTAAGAGGAGGCTATAATTACTGTTTCAGTTGAGTGACGGGTCCAGTATGCTGATTTAAAGGGAAAATCAATTCTTATATGAGCAACACTGTACTCAAGGATTTGATTCGAGGATCTGGGCTATTCCTGTTCTTTAAGGAAGTGAGAAATTCGAAGGGTATTGAGACTGTCCGAGTCTACGGGTTTTCTTCCTATTTAACGAAGGGGTCACTTGAGAATGTCTTTGAGACTAAAGGAGATTAGACTGTCCAAGTCTAGAGTTTTATTTTTTGTACTATGCTTTGAGAAACAGTAGTAGACTCTTGGAAAGGACTGTTCTATGCATATGACTAAGTTCTGTTCCTATACCTCTAGGAGGTTGTCGGGACAATTTGTACGAAGCCCAAGAGGAGGCTGGAAACTTTTAAGAAGTCGATCGACCCTTGTACGAAGCCCAAGAGGAAGCTATCATTCCCGGAGGAAGAATCATTATACGAAGCCTAAGAGGAGGCTGTGAATATTTCTAAGAAGCCGGCGGGTCCTTGTACTAAGCCCAAGAGGAGGAGGGGTTGCTTTTAGGAAGCCTGTGGGTCCTTAAGCCCGTGGGACCCCAAACCCCGAGAAATTCAAGGCAAGCTATTCACAAGGAATAGATCAAGTCAGGAAAGTTCGAGAATTTGGAAGAAACTCAAATATGCCATTCACGGAGAATACATTCATCTCTGGGAGTAGAGTATTCTTGACAATTCCTAATGAGGACAGCCGAAGAGAAGACTGTATCTGGTGATCCTATTGGGGATCTAGTTGTCTATTTCTATGAATAAACGAAATGACGTCACCTAGTTCTAGACGTAGATGCCGGGGAAACTCGAAATATCTATACTATTATTACACAGTTGATATGAGTTTATGAAAGAAGACTTACAGTGAAACAGCCCCACAATACAGTTATATGTATATGAAAGCGGTAAATGAAAGCAATAACCACTTACTCGGTTGTAGAACTTCCATGTTGTTTGGTTAGTTGTTCAACAAAGAAAGATTTAAAACAATAGTATATTCAAAATCAAAGGAGAAAGTGCTTTGAAAAAGAAATATTTGGGGCTTACAGCTCAAGGAGAGGCCCAGGGTTTTATTAGTGAGCGCACTGTTTGAATTTGTACAAAGGGATTTATACAAGTGACTGAGGCCCGGAAAGGTTTTCTGTACAAAGGGATGGGTCTTACACTCTCTCAAGAGGCCCAAAAGGTTTAAAGAAAAAGAGTGGGGCTTATAACACGAGGGTAGGCCCAATTGATTTTTCGTTTGAAATGGCGATCGTGCCAAGGTTTTCTTTTAACGCAAAGGGACTTATACAATAGGTGAGGCCCAAAAATGTTTTTGGTTAAAAGGGGGTTGGGTCTTACACTCTATTAGAGGCCCAAAAGTTTTGAATGGGTCTTATAGCTCGAGGAGAGGCCCAGGGTTATTTTTCAAAAGGCGACGATCGTGCCGTTTGTTTTTGACGGGATCGGGACTTATACAATGCACTGAGGCCCAAAAATGATTTGGTCAAAAAAAGGATTGGGTCTTACACTCTATTAGAGGCCCAAAGTGTTTTGAAAATGATTTGTTTGAGTGAAAATCAAAGAAACCCTAATTTTATTCTTTAAAAGTAAATATTTAAAGAAAATCAATGAAAAATACCAAATAGGTTTGAATAAACCACTTGTGATTTTTGTTTAAGGTTTGGAAAATGAGGTATAAATCACAAGAGATATTAAAACTCATTTGGTCTTGAATTTTCAAGATGAATATTCATTTAAAAATGTTTAAAAACAAATAAAAATGAATTAATTCACAAAAATACTAATTATATTAAATAAATAATATAAATTTAATTTTTTTGTGGAATAAAATATTTCAACATATTTGTGATTTTTTTCAAAAAGAACGAATAAAAAATAATTAAAATTGAAAGAGTTATTAATTTTCCAATTAATTAATAAAACATGAAAATATTGGAAAAAATGGCAAAATGTGAAAAAACACAAAATGGCATGGTTGGGGTTTGAACCCAAGACCTCAAGGTTACAAGGCGCGCGCCTTACCACTGGGGTGGTGATACATCCATTGTTTGAAACAAAACAACAAATATATAAGTCATGCCTTGGTTTTAGGCCTGGCCCAAGGCAAGTTTTGGCAAGTTTTGGCTCAGAAACGTGAAGGTCATAACTTTCTCAATTCTTAATGGTTTGAGACAAAATTTATATGCATCTGGACCAGAATTTCATAAGGAATCCAATGGTGGTGGTAGTTTTTTCAGATCACACTCCCTCCTCATAACCCGATAGTGGTTTTGAAAATGGCCTATAATTGCATTTTCTATGCTACAACTTGGTACAGGCATGGATTACATGGTGAATTAGCTTAAACACAACATATACAACATGTATGAGATGTTTATGATCAGTGGACTTCAAAGCATTGCATGATTCAAAGATTCCAAGTTGTGAGGCTTACCTCTTTTTTGAGATTTTGAAGCTTTTGTGCAATCTGTCAAACCTCTTGTTCCAGAAATGATTTGATGCTTTAGACACACTCAAATGATCCCTTAGAAGCTTTTAGGATGATTGGAATTGACTGGTACCTGCAAAAACACAAACAGTCCCTTTCTTGCAAAAGGGGTTAAAAGTGACTAAAATAGCAACTCTCTCAAATGGTGTTCCAGATGTATGAAACCATTTGGGACAATTCAAGGATGATATTTGGAGTGTGTTTGAGGTTTTATCTGGTTTGGAAAGTGACTGAATCAAGACATGAGGTTAGGGCACAGGGCTGTCCATTGGAAATCCAAGTCTCCTCTAGCCATTCACTAGAGGTTAGGGCACAGGGCTGTGGTTCCCTTGGTCTTGGATAAGTCTTGACTGAATTCAGTTGAGAATGGCTCAGTCCATGCCACCTTGATGCTTCCATTGAATGCTCCAATCCAAAATTGGAGTCTTGTCCCTATTTTGGCCGTTCTAGGTCCAACATGCTATTTCTTTTTCCAAAGACTTTGGAGGCTTGGCTCAGTGATTGTCCCCTTTAGATTCAATCCTCAGAGGTGTCCAAGTGGGTAGGAGCATTTGGATTTGGCTGATTTTGGCAAATCGAGCAAAAATGCAAAATCTGCCTTGCCTTGACATATTTCAACAAGGAAACTTGCCAATGTCATATCTCATGACTCAAATTGAATTTGGTGATGTTCTTGGCCATTTTGGAAAGCCCTTACATGATACAACAACTGTTTGAACATGTTTGGTTTTGATCTCTTTTGAACCAAAGTGAAAAATCCCCTTACATTTGGCAAAAAGTAGGGTAAAATCTGACTTAGTGAAATTTTCACTAAGTGTTGGAACAAAGTGACTTTTCTTGATTTTGATCACTCCATAACTCAAAATCCATGAGGAATTTGGACATAGGTCAGTATGAAGCCTTTGTAGAGGGCAATGAGATCTACAAATCAAGCTTTGAATGGGGAACAATGGCCTTGTGTTTTAGGAGCTATGGTCCTCCAAAGTTGGCACATTAGTGTCACTTTTTCCATAACTTAGAAATTTTTCTAAGTTTTTATGGTTACCCCTTTTACAAGTTATCCCATTTTCTTTGATTTTTCTTAATGAATGATGATTCAAATCATACATTAACATCATTTTAGGGTTAAAAATCCATTTTGGTGAAAAATCTCAAAAAGTCAAAGTTGACTTTTGTGCACAGTTGACTTTTTATCAGATGAATTCCAAACTGTGCAATTCTTCATGAAATCATGTCCTTGACCTAAATCAAACTTGATGGACATGTTCCATGGGTGTCATAGGGTATATTGAATCATGTCTTAGGGCTTGGGAGCTTGTCTTGGTCAAAAGTCAAAGTTACAGTTGACTTTCCTCGCGAAACCCTAATTGTGGTGCAGATGAAATTGAGACTTGTTGCTCAAGCTTCTTGGATTAATCCATTGTTCCAAATGGATCAATATAGCTCATTAGAGACCCTCAAATCATGTCTTGAGGTCTTGGTTCATGATTTCCCCCAAAAGTCAACTTAGGGGTGAATTAGGTCAAGAAACCCTAATTCTTGATTTTTGATGAATGCATCCCCTGAGATCAAATTGACTTGATGATTGGGTCCATGAGGTTCCATGGAGTATATTAGGTTATGTTTTGGATCATTGGCTTGTGCCCAGATGAAAAATTTCCATCTGGAGGCCCTGGTCGACCAAAACCCTAATTTGGTGACACTGTCGATCTTGAAACTTGATCCACCTAGAAGGGAGGAGCCTTGTGCTTGATCCTTGAAGTGGGAGTCCTTTTGATCCATTATGAATGTTTGAGAGGTTAGACAAGTTGAAGATCATGTCATTCCTTGATTGATCCTTTGTCTAAGGCTCTGAGAGGGCTTGAAACCCTAATTTTGATTGTAGTGGATGATCACCCATCTTTGGGGATACTGATGAAGTATGATGGTTCCTCCCTATTGTGATGATGATTTGCACAATGATGGGAAATCTAAGTGGTCAAAATTTGGGGTATGACAGGATGTTCTGAGAGATAAGCCCACTACCCAGGCTTGAGCATACACACAGGTTTTAGAGTGGATAGTCGTGACGCTTGCATGGGGGTGGCCATGCATTGTCGTTCATGAGACCCACAACCAGACGAGGTTCTATCAAGAGCTACCTGCTACTGTGCATTGGTACAGGCCAGTAGGTATTCTCTTGAGGGATTGTCGACTCTGGAGACCATTCCCGAGGACTCAGTTGCGGCACTCCTCCCGGGATGTGACAGTGGCAGACCACGCTCTGTGGCAAACCCATTGCACATTCTCGATCCGAGGACCTAATACTGGGAACTTGCTATAGGTTTTCCTTTTGAGGTCTTTCATTTCTGTGAATCAGTTGAGGCCTCCTCGATTGGTGATGATGCCAAACCAGAAATGGTGAACGTATCATCATTTCTCGACCTGAGAGCCCGGGATACTGAGGATCTTAGTACCCACATGTGAGAGGGGCGGGTTTGTTTACAGGTTTGCAGGTGACCGTGACCTTCTACCTACCCGGTGTTTCTGGATTCTTTGCCTCTACAGCCGTATCAGTGTGGTTATTCTGTTATCCCAGTTTGACTCAAGAGTTTGTACAGAGCCTCAAGATTGTCCAGCCAGTTCAGCACAGATGCTTGATGCCTTGATCCCATGTTTTGCATTGCATTTCATTTTTTCTCTGACATTCATATTTTTGCATTTCCAGGTTGTATCCGAATCTGTGATTCCAGTCAGAGGGCAGTATTAGGGATGGATGTTCCAAGAGGTAAGAAGGATATTATCATCTACAAGTTTCTCAAGCCAGCAATAGGTCCTCTCACCATCCTGAAGGGAATGGCAAGTCCTGAAGTATTGAATGCTTTCGCGGAGAAGTATGGGTGGATTCTGTCTTTTGTTCGCAACATCGACGATTATGAGTTTCGGGGTCTTCATACTCTGATGCAGTTCTATGACCCTCCACTGAGATGTTTTTTGTTCCCGGATTATTTGTTGGTGCCTACTTTGGAGGAATATTCTAACATGCTAGGGATTTCTATCAAGGAAGTTCCTCCCTTCTTTGGTTCAAAAGGAGATCTGGATTGTGGGAAATTGGCCGGTGCTCTTTATTTGAGCAAGTCCGAGATAGAAGCCAACATTTCTAACAAAGGAAAAATCTGTGGTTTCAAGTTGGGGTATCTAACGAAGAACGCTCAGAAGGCAGCAGAAGATAAAGAATGGGTTGTTTTCAACGCACTGCTAGCTCTTTGTGTTTATGGTATTGTGTTGTTCCCCAATGAGCGTGATTTTATGGATGAGGATGCTATCAGGATATTCATGATGAGGAATCCTGTGCCAACCCTGTTGGGCGATCTCCATTATGCCTTATACAACAGGAATGAAAAGAAGAGAGGAAGGATGGTTCATTGATGCGCTCCATTGTTTTATAAATGGTTCGCAAGTGTCTACCTCAGTCTGGTGCTTTTGTTGATTCTAAGGATTCTCTAGAGTGGAGTCAGCACCTGATGGGATTGGTCAGTAAAAACATCGTGTGGATAAATCAAGGATTGCTTGGCAAGGATATCATTCACAGCTGTGGTAAGTACCCTAATGTTCCTTTGATAGGGAGGAAGGGAGGAATTAACTATAACCCTTCTTTGGCCGTCAGACAGTTTGGTTACGCTCTGGTAGGACCACCTGTTAAGAGAGATGTGGAGGAATCATTGTATTTATACTCGTCTGAAGGATTGGAGGAGGCACAGAGAGCTTCTGAAGCTTGGGGTAGTATACTGAAGAAAGGCAAGGCCATTCTGGGCAAACCTAACAATCAGGCTTTCCTTCCTTATGTGGATTGGATAAAACAAAGAGTTGAGGAGTGCTACTTGCCTTTTGATCGAGCACCTATGCTGTACCCAGAAGGTGTGGAGGAAAGACTTACTGTGCCTATTGAAGAGTTCAACAAGCAACAGAAGTTGGTGCACGAATTGAGAGCAGAGAATTCTGGTATGAGTAGTCAGTTGCAAGGAGTTTTGCAGGACATCTTAGAGATGAAGTGGCAAGTTAAAGAGTCGAATGTGTTAGACGATGGCTATGGATCTAGAAGGGGGGTTGAATAGATCCCTTGAGTTTTACACGCAAATGGTCTACAAAAATTCTACCACTGGATAGAACGTCTACAACGAACCTTCTACCGAAAGGATCGGATATGCACGAATATATTATGCATGAGTACGAAAGAGAAAAATTCAGTTCTGAATATTACACTTATAAATACAGACAACAAATTATCACTTGCTTGATGTTTATACCGATCCAATGAGGTTAATTGATAAGCAATTTAAATCAATGTGTTCGAATTTTGCTTGGAAACAAATTATCAAACACCTAGTGTGCGTAAACACACTATGTGCAGAATTTCTATAGAGAATAATGTGCAGCTGCTCCAAAACACAATTCAATGAATTGTATCGATTTAACAAAACAGTTTATCAGCGTACAATTATTCTACGACAGAAATTTCAATAGTTTACTACGTCACAAATTCGAACAATACTGAAATGTAAAAGAGTTAAGGGAAAGAGAGAACAAACGAGATTTGATTAGGCAGTTCCCCAATCGTCCTCGCTTTGGGTACGTCTGCCCCCAACTCCGCAAAAGGAATTGAGATATATAGATATGTAGTTGTTGCAAATTGTTTATTACAAGAGAAAACTATGAACATTCAAACCCCGAACGTCTTCGATCGTTGATGCAGAATTTTCTCTTCCCTTGATTCAAGATGAATCAAGTGATCCGAATATGGATGATTCAATTACCGTCCCACGCTACTAAACCGAAAGAAAACTCCGTTCTTCAGTTACTTTCACTCGGTCAATTGAAATCTTCCAAGAATTCGAACCCAAACCTTCTTCTACGATCCTCTTATTACAGCTACTAAACCGAAACAGTTGCGCCAATTTCCGGTTACCTTCTCCCAGCCGAATCCCTATAGAAAGAACAGTTTGTACAAAAACCCCCCAAAATCTCTTCGATTCTTGGAGGACAAACCCAACTGGTTTGATTCAAGAAACACCTGCCAAACTCTCAACCCAGAAGATGAAGATCACACTTCCTAAATTCTGAACGTTATCACTTCGATCAATGGGCGACACAAACAAAGATGATTATGTGTGATTGTTTGTTTACACAATGAAGAAGATGAAGATGAAGAGAGAGCTGACATATATTTTTCACGTTTCTTGTTATGTGTAAAAAATGAAGACCAAAACTATTTATATGAAAAAATATGACCAACAAAAAAAATAACAGAAAACAGCAGAAAAGAAATTAAGTGAAAAAATGAAAAAAACAAGGTCATGCGTCGACCTCCAGAGTCTATGCGTCGACGCATAAAATGACATTTTTGAGTTCTCAGGTTTGTGTGCTTACCTGTGGCTTTTGGAGGTCAGCGCACAAATTCTGGGGTTAGCGCATGGTTTCAGGGGTCAGCGCATGAAGGCAAATTTTTTCAGGAAATTTCATATTTTGAATATTTTCACCAGACCAAGGTCAAACACACATGTTAGACACTACTAAAACAATAGTGGACCTTTATTCTTGGAGAGAACAAGATCCTATGCATCTAGACACATGACCAATAACGATAACACGCTATATGCCCGACACGTGAAGTGATACCGCTCAAATTACAATCTAATGTGTTTGTTGACATCATTAAAACAAGATAGCTAGAAAGATATCCCTCACAGACTGAGCGTTTGAAGAAGGCAGAAAATGATCTGGATAGCGGAATTCAGCATTTCAAGAAGCTTAGCATGGCAGCAGAGACATCCAGCAAAACCACCAGGACAACTAAGAAGCTTTTGGCTAAGACTGAAACCGAACTTGATGTTTATCAAGAGATGTGGAGTGAGGTCCAAGTCGAAAACGAGGGATTAAACAAGGATCTGCAAAAGGCGAAAGAAAAAGGGAAGCATTTCTTCAACAAGTGGAAAGAATCCCAAAAAGAGATTGAAGAGCTCAAATTACAAGTTGGAATCAAGAAGGTGAGACATGAAGGTAGCAGCGCTGAAGATCAGATTGTAACACTGAAAAAAGAGATTACGAAGAGAAACAGGTTAATCAAATGGCTGATCACGCGACCGGCACATCCTGACACTTTGAATCTTCTGGAAGAAGTGGAGACTAGTCTGTTTAGGGTAGAATTGTAGTTGTTGTGTATCTTTTTTGTGGTTACCATTAGGATTGTTGATGGAATCACCACTGGTTACAATTGACTTTATTTGTATGAATTCTGCCATCTTGATAATAGAATGTTTGATTTAGATATTTGTGCCTTTGTGTTTTTATTTGAATTGTGTTTTGTTTCTTTGGTTTAATGTTGTGGTATTGCTGAGCTCGGATTTATTTTCCGATGAGGTGTCCAATCCCTGGCCCGGTTTCAAAGATTGGAATCAAAGGATATACCTTGGAAATGTTCAAATATGTTAGTTTGCATTTCTACATTCTCATTTGCATAATCATAACCATTTTTGCATTGTAGGTTATCTCGGATTCTCCGGATTTCTTATGCTCTCTCTTTTTGTCAGTCAGGATTGGTCAACCAACTCATCGGTATTCTACCAGTTCTAACCAAAGCAGAGTGATGGAGCAAATTCAGGCAGAGTTGAGGGAAATGCGAAGCCGAATCGGGCAGTTTATGGGCGACATGCAAGCCTTGATTCAAGACTAGAAAATATTGAAGGAGGAGGTCAACCAAATGAAGATTCAGATGAGTCTGGTTATGGAAGTTGTGAGAGGTGTGTTAAGCAAAGATAATACTCCCAGGCCTGAGGCCGTGGCTGGAATTGTCTCTCCTTTATTGTTTGAGGAATCCCTCCCAAAGGATGATGTGCCTCACATGTTTTCTGCACAACCTGGGTTTTCGGAATTTCCTCGTCAGCAGCTACCTCTCGTCTGTCAAGACAACCCCAAGGCTAATAGGTACCCACTAAAGTCGAAGAAAGCTAACAGAATCTTTGATTCAGTTCCTATGTCTTATGCTCAGATGTTGAGGTATTTACTTCAGCTCCAATTGGTTGAACTTCGGACGGTAAATCCTCCTCGTGGAAAGCTCCCATTCGATTACGATGCAAATGCCCATTGTGATTTTCACTCTGGCGCACCGGGGCATGATGTGGAAAAATGTAAAGCCTTTCAGCATGTGTTTAAGGATCTGATTGACTTGAAAACAATTGAATTCATGACGGGCGGCGTAAGCGTACAAGGTGGTCTTACTCCTGTTGCTGCGAAAGAAGTGAATATCCCGGTTTGCCCTCATGAAGTTGCACTAAGTCAGGAGCATTTCTCGCAACCGGTGGTCTTGGAATCCTCTCGTCCTCAACTGTTGCCTGTTCCTAAGCCAAGTTTAAAGAGGAAAGAGCCCGAACGAGAGGAAGGCACAAGTAGGTATCGGCAACAGAGCTATCATATGAAGAGTCAACAAAAGCCCAGAAGGAAGGAGAGGAAGTTTGATCCCATTACTGTTCCTTACAGTTATCTGCTTGCCCGTTTACTTCAAGACTCTTTGATCGAATTAAAGGAAGCTTCTCCTGTTTCGTATCCTATTCCTCCGAATTATGACAAGAGTCCTAGATGCGAGTATCACTCGGGGATACAGGGGCATTCCATTGAAGATTGCAAGGTGTTTAGGCACAAGGTGCAAGATCTCATTAACGTGGGGTTTATCATTTTCACTAAAGAGGGTCTGTACATTAACTGAAGTTCCCCAAGTGAGCACTTGAGACCACAAAGACATCCCCTGAAGCAATCAGTCCAGTCGGAGCCAAGCCTCCTTAGCAATGGCAATCATTAGTTTCTTTACTGCATTTTCATACGTAGATTTCCTTTGTTTATTTAAACATTGTCTGCATGTAAAAAAACTTGTTTGTGCTTGAATGTAGATTTTAATGCAATGATGTGTTGTTCCTGAAGTATCTTACTTTTATGCCCTTATGTCATGTTTATATGCACTGCAATACCAACGTTTCTTGTCTAGACTCTTCGAGGGAGGATGACGAAATAAGAACGCGGACTTCTAATGGTACGCTTTCGGATAAAACCCTGTTAAGGATGTACAGGCATTGTTTCCAATTCACAAACACTGGAGAGATAAGGAGATAGACCTTTGTCAACCCCTTTGAGCCTAGTAGTAGGAGTTCTTTCTGAAAAAGAAAAACCCTCAAGTTTTAACCCATGGGCAGGGTAGGCGTCAGTTAGTTTGACCAAGTGTTCAACTTTCAGAAGGAGTATGCATATGAGGATCCATTACCTTCCATTCCACTATCAAGAGGTTAAGAGGTGTAGAACCACAATGGTTACTCCTCACCAACCGAAGAGTGAAACAGTCACAACCCTTTCAGGCAAGTCAGGCAAAACGGTGTCACATGACTTGTTCAAAAAAAAAAAAGAAAGAAAAAAAAGAAAAAGCCTGCTAAATCGAAAAACTTGGAAGCAAGTGACTTAGGCAAAAGTTAAGGCATCCCGCTAGACATCAAAATTGGAAACTCAAAAGAGTCAGCCCAGGAAAAAATTAGGGAACAAAAAGCAAAAGAATGAGAAAGCGAAAAGCCAAAAGGATTACAAATAAAATCCTCGATAAGAACAAAGTCGTGTGACTACAGACACAAAGGACAAAAAGGGGTGACTGTTGCTCCAAAACCTCGTCAGGTCTCGAATCACCAGTTGCATAGATTCCCTAGAAATCGGGAAACCTTTTGAGAGACGAGCGCTTGTGTCAAATTAGCTGAACATAGGACTGGAGAATATCATGAAGAGTGGGTGGGTACCAATAAACTTTGAGCCATAAATCCTTTTTTCTCAAAACTGGGAACCAGGCCACGTTACAACCCTTAAAAGTCCTAATTGAAACAGGGTTTAGTCTGAAGGCGTACTTC
The DNA here is from genome assembly GCA_022829125.1 of Lathyrus tuberosus. NCBI lineage: Eukaryota > Viridiplantae > Streptophyta > Magnoliopsida > Fabales > Fabaceae > Lathyrus > Lathyrus tuberosus. The sequence goes on from JALAZF010000103.1 coordinate 10,689,881, forward strand.
TACAAGACAACGTTCCTGACTCCCATGAGTTGTGCTAATAAGATTTTTGTTGGTGTTGCATGTGCGTATTGCTTTCCTTTCAAAAATAAGTGTCGTAACTCAGTTGTGCGACATATGTTCAATAAGGACTTCAAGGATAACATGAGTGTTGCATTAGATTTGTCATTCTCATAATAAACATTTTCTGCTTGCATGTGTTTGACATCAAAGAAGCTTACACGATGAACATCAGTCGAGAAGCTTAAACAGGCCAAGTTGAGGTGCCTGAGATTCCAGAGGACGTGCTGTTGAAAGATTATGTGGGAAAAAGGAGTTCCCAGCCATTTGTGTTGAGATGTAACCAATATGGGACAATCACACCGGGAAATCTCTTCAAAATGTAGCCAAGATGGGGCATTCACGTTGAGAAAATTTCTTCGAACTGGGGCAATTATGTCGAGATCCGGTAAATCTCTCCACAAGCGTGTAAACTGGGGCAATCACGTCGAGATTAGGCAAATCTCTCGAAGATCAATCAGTCAAGGGCAAAATCACTGCAAGGATTATATTGAGGCAGGCCACCTCAAGAACACGAGAAGCTATCCTACTCCAAAGGACGGTTAATCAAAAACACCTCTTCAAGATTCAGTATACTGGGGCAGAGTGTTGCAAGTCTCTACGAATCTTGTCGAGGCAAATTCTTTCGTACACTATGCAGTCTGGGGCAGTTATGTCAAGATTTAGAAACCTCTCCAAGAGTTTGAATACCCAGGGGGCATATATGCGCATTCTTTTGTTTGCAGGTGTGGAGATTTCACTGGATAGCTATGCAAAGAGGTATGATGCCTTCAAGCCAAATCCTTTTGCGAAGCACAAATGATCGTTCCTCCCCAAACAGACAGCTTCTTAGCAGGAAGGCTATTCTTGGAGGTAGTTACCCCCAGCGTATTTACAGAGCTTCATGATCCCCAGCAGCGTTGTCAACTGGGTAGCGTTGTATCTTATTAAGTCAATTCTCTCATTCAGTACTTCCAATAGCAACAAGCTTTTTCTGTGTCGATAACGGTTGTAAACTCCCCAGTAGAGTTGCTTCACACGCCTTACAGTTAATGTTCAAGACTCAGTGAGTGTCCAGGAGTTTGGAGATGTCGAATCTTCTGTAAAATCCTCTTGGGACGTTTTCCCCATATCAGATTTGTATCTTGGGGCAAAATCAAGTGGTGGACCATCCTGTCGCTCCCGGGATTTTCATCCTAGTACAAACGCGAAAGTGGCACCGAACAGAGTCGCCAGCAATGTGTATTTATCCCATGAGAGGGAAAGGAAACACCGCATAAACCGGAAGGGAAGGAAAAAAGCAGGGTCTTACGACCAAGAGAAATGGGTTCGGGAGTCGGTTACGCGAGAGAAAGGTATTAGCACCCCCTCGCGTCCATCGTACCCGATGGGATCCACGCTTGCTTGTCTCGATCAAAGGGTGATAGAAAAGAATGCTGGAAAAAAGGAACTGAAAGAAAGAAAGGGAAAGAGAAAGAGAAACAAATGTAGGGAAAATAAAAGAAGTGCTCGCATGGGCCCTACCCCACTGCCTACGTATCTCATCGGGAACATGAGAATCAGAGCGACGTAGTTCCCCTCACTGGGGATGGATTGTTTGTGTTTTTTAGAGAACGGCTTACGTCCTAGCTCAGGTGTTGCAGGCTCGCCGGTCCGAGTGCGTTACCATCTTGCAAGAGAACGAGTAGGAGCGCGTTCGTGCGTTGAGAATGAATGAGATGAGAAAAGAATTCCCGAAGGAAAGACGTTATTGTTTGTTTTTGTCTTTTAGAAGGAAGTGTTTTGGATTTGTTTGCATATGACAGTGTATCTGGATCTTAGTCATTGGAATGTGTACATTCTCACATTCCAAGATGGAATGGGTAAGAAAGCACACTACGGGTGAAGAAGACCCTCACACTTAGTTCCAATTATCAAGGTTCAAACACACTAGCATACTTGCGTTTATTAAATGTTTTTGTTAATTAAGAAATGAAGAAGTGTTTTCTATTATTTGCACCTTCAACAAGTATTGCATTTAAGTCCCTCATACAAGATCAAATGTTTAACACATTGACCCAAGATGGGCTATATGCTACACATTCTAAGATTACAAGAGAAGACCCCTTATAATCTTTTCTTTATATGAAAGGCCTAAATGCAATAAATGCCTACCTTTATTAGATATTTTGAATTTTTCTTTGAGATGAGAAAAGAGACTCAAGAGAGGAGAAAAGGTAAAACCTATATGGACTAAGACTCAATCCTAATTGAAGATTAAAGGGAGTGATCCTAAAGGTTTGTGAGGTTTCAACCTAAAATCTAAAGAAAGAATGAATTAAACAATTCACTTCTAAAGTAGAAGATGAATTGTAATTCACAAGGGGAAAGTGATGAGTTATCAAAAGAAAGCACATAAGTGCTTAACAAAACACAAAATGGAATTGTAAAAAAGAAAGGATAGAAGTTGAATGTGGATTCCTTATCCACACTCAATTGACACTTACCAAAGCCCCTACATGGTTAGTAAACATGTATAAGAAGTATAAGAAGTAAAAGAACATGTAATGCATCATAAAACTCAAAAGAATTAAATGAGAAACCAAATCCTAGAGCCACAATCAGAATGTACATCATATGGACAACCAATGGTTATTATTATACAAGTGCAAGTGAATAAGCAACAATCATCACCCATTAGCATTTAAACATGTTACAAGAAGAAGGGATAGATGAAAGATGGAAAGAAATGAAGAGGACATGCATAAATGGAACATGTAAATCAACAACCAGAATTGAAAATAAATGAAAAATGGTTTATAAACATCTCAAAAGTATTTATGAATCAACCATCAAGACTTTCAAGAAGTAATAGAAGAAGAAGTGAGATGAAAACTCAAAAAGAAAGTGCAAACAATACATGTTAATGATGCACAAAGTTCAAATTGAAATGAACATGTAAAGATGACCTATAATGTGTATCAAAGACCTATAATATCATATGAATGGCTCACACAACTATGCAAATGCTCATACAAATATGCACAAAAGAACTCATGCAAACATGCACTAAAGATTACAATGATATAACATGTTATAATGCTTTAAATGAAATGCATCAAACAAAAATCACATGGCCTCATGAAAATTATGAAAACATGGTATTGGAGTTCACTGATCAGAGATGAATCACATACCAAAATAGCATATCAAAATTCAAAGCAAAATGACTTCAAACAAAGCAATTAGGTCAAGTTGAAATGTCATGCAAAGTGGTACAAATATAGGCCTCAAGACATGTCATAAAGTGACCTAAAAAATCAAACAAAAATCATCTAACATGCTTCAATGTATTAGTGAATCAATGCAAAAAGAACCATGCCAAAACAGTTTGTAATGAGCAAGAACAAAATTAAACAAATTCAAGTATCATGCTTAGGATGCATCTAAATGGAAATTCAAAGAAAATTATGGAACAGGGGTAAAAAGGTCATAAAATCAGAAAATAAAATCATGAAAAATTTCCTAAATGTTTTAAGAATACACATGAATTTTTGTAGAATTTTCCAATATGTTTTGGTATTTTTAAAAATTAATTATGAAACGTGTAGCAAAATGGAAAAAATAAAATGGAATGTAAATGTGAATGGGGGTGCGTGACTAGTAATTAATCAGTTCAAATTACATTGGGCCTTAAACAAGGGAGGTGCGAATATCAAATTAGTCTAGGTCCAAGTCTGCGCAATCCACACTAATTAACATGTACACTCAGTCAACCAGAGTCAAACAAAAGATCACCATTGGATCAGGTCAAGTCAACCAACAAGTCAAAGTATTTGGATCCAACGCACTCACATGAATGTCCACTCACACTACCATGCACTGCACCACACGTTGATTAATTGAATTCAGAAATAAGGCACGTGAGGTGCATGTGCATTTTAATGTGTTGGCACGCTCCTCACCACACGATTAGAACACATCAACGGCCATGATTTAAACTGCAAACAAAACCCTAACCAAAAACCACCGGCCGGAGAGGGACCTCCGGTCACCTTCTCCGGTCACACGCCACCGTCTGCAACTTCAATTCTCCCAGAATCTTACAAACAGTATACCAAAATGAAGAGGAAGTAATGTAGAGCATGAATCCAGTGACAAAACATACAAAAAGTTCATGAAATGGGAGAATCGAGCATATGAATATTTGCCCTAACATTTCAACTATGCCTCTAAAGGCCTATCAACTAGCCAGACAAGTTCTTGAGCTTATATGAAGCATCAAGAACCTGATAACATCTTCACATTAGGTCTATAAGGGAAGAAATTCGTACCTGAAGATTTATGATCTTGATGTGTTCTTCAGAAAAACCAGAGATGTTGCTTCTTCTTTGAGTTTCTTTTGGCCAAATAAAGGCTTAGATGCAGAGAATGAATGATGCTTCAGTGGAGGAGAGTTGATATCCAAGCTCCAAAACAGTTGCAATGTGATGAAAATGGAGATAGAATCAGAGATATTCTGAGATGAAGATGAGGAAGATGAATGAAATGGAGTTTGAAAATCAGTTGCAATGTGGAGGAATTGAGAGAGAATCGAGAGAATTTCTGAGTTGAATGTGAGAAAATGAAGTTAGGAATGAAATTTGAGAGTGAAGTTTTTATTTATAGTGTGAGCTAACCATAGTTAACTGAGTGAGTCAGCTGAGTCATGGTGGTTTGGGTGAGTCATCCCTAACTAACTGAGTCAAGTTAGTTAGGGAGAGCAATGATATGGTGATGGCAACTCATGATATGCTATGGTGGAGGTGAAAAGAAAATGAAGGCACGGCTGGTTGTAGCAGAAACTTGCTCAGCAAGTTTGTTTCTTTCCATTCTCATGTATGCCAAGGCAAGTGTGCAATGTGTAAGTCATGTGTGTTTGGTTTAATGTGGAAAGCTGATGTGATGAAGTGTTTGGGGTGTGTGTGAACCAAAATCGTGCACCAGTCTGTCAATGCATCAGTATCAACATGAGGTGGTTTGAGGAAGTTTTTCTCTCTACTCAATGAATGAATTGGTGTGTTTTAGGAGTCATTGGAAAGAGGAGATGTAATGCTACATGTTTGGTACGAAAAATGAAATGAAATGATGCTTGGAAGAGGTTGAAAAATGACCTATAACACATAGGTTTGGAACTGGTATGAGGGCGTGGCCACGGTTGGTTGACAAGGTAACATGGCCCCTAGGTTTTCAGCGTGATCAAAGCACATTGGACTCAACATAACTTCTTGACCTTTGATCAGATGAAAAATTGATAAACACCAACTTTGAAGATCTCACATAGAGGAACAATTTTGATGTTGAAAGATTTTCCATTTGAAGCCTCTAATCATGAGTAATTGATCAATACATTTGGCCCACCAAGTGTTTGTAAAAATGACTGCGCGCGTGCCCTGAAAATCTTGGTCATGACCTAGTTTTGGACCTACTTTCCTCCAACTTTGATCAATCATATCTCTCTCAATTTTTATCCAATGGAGATGTTCTACACATGGATTTGAAGCTTAAAACAAGATCTTTCATTGAGGCAGAGTGGATTTTTCATTTGGTGCTCCAAATTTAAATGGCCTTGGTTCAAATTCTGATGCAAAATGGCCAAAACTTGCTATTTTTAGTAACCCTTCTTCATCCAAAAATGGCAACTTTCCACATCTTGATTTTTTCATGATTCCTTTGGAGTTTCTTGATCAAATTTTGTACATTGGACATATGTAACATGAATTTCATGAATTTGGCCTCAAAAAGTCAAGAGTTGACTTTTTCCTCTGATTATTTGACTTTGCCCCAATTTCTCTGATTCTTGATCTTTCTTCCAATTGAACCACCTCCAAAACTAATTGAGATGCAATCTTCCACATCCATATACCTAGGGACATATAGAAAACCATGACAACAAGTTTTGTCCAAAAAATCAGAGATACCCTGATTTAATTGGAAACCCTAATTTCAGCCCCTTCTGGTTAGGAGGAAAAAATGCAGTCTTCAATTTCAAATTCCTCAGAGTATGTTGTGTATCCCTTTAAAGGATGATGGGATATGCCACTTGAGGATGATTTTGAATCAATGAGCTATCTCTTTTGAGGATTTTCCTTCAATTTTTGGACTTCTTGCATAGTGAAAGATGTAGTGCTTCAATCTCCTATTGTATCTCTTATCCTTGAGGTTGTGGATGATCAATTGAGATAGTATGAGACATGAAAGGCTTCTTGGCTTGCCTTGAGGCAACTTGACTGACCTTTTTGTGCTTTGAATGATTCCTTGATTGTCCACCTTCCACCTGATCACATGCCCTGATGATAGGAAGGATGCCATGCTTCATTTTTCTATGTTAAATGCAATGTAATGTTAATGAGGTGGATATGATATGATAAATGATAATGCCATGCTATGATGACAAAGAGGGAGAGAAAATTTTGGGGTATTACAGCTGCCCCTATTCAAGCGCTGTAGACCTGAATGCCTGAAAGCGATTGCTTTCGGACTTTCAAGGTATATAGTGATTGAATACCAAAAATAACCAAAAATTTGCTCTGGATGGTGAAGAAGAAAAGGGATATAAACCCAACGAAACTGCTGGATTGAATCCTCGATGAAACGTCGGAGAGATCTGTCTTTTGAACGATGCCAGACGACTACTGGCCTGCCACGCTGCTGGTGGACTTTAATAATGTCTTTTATGCAATTCCAGACGACTACTGGCCTGCCACGCTACTGGTGGACTTTGGAAATGTCTTTTTGAACGACGCCAGACGACTACTGGCTTGCCACACTACTGGTGGACTTTAATAATGTCTTTTATGCAATTCCAGACGACTACTGGCCTGCCACACTACTGGTGGACTTTGCAGCTTCGTGCCACCCGAAGATGGACTTTTGCCAATCCACTGTTGGACTTTTGCCACCCGAAGACGGACTTTTGCCAATCCACTGTTGGACTTTTGCCACCCGAAGACGGACTTTTGCCAATCCACTGTTGGACTTTTAGCTGCTTTGCCACCCGAAGATGGACTTTCGCCAATCCACTGTTGGACTTTTAGAATTTGCCACCCTTAGATGGACCTTTCGCCAATCCACTGTTGGACTTTTAGAATTTGCCACCCTTAGATGGACCTTTCGCCAATCCACTGTTGGACTTTTGCCACCCGAAGACGGACTTTTGCCAATCCACTGTTGGACTTTTGCAATATTCCAATACCGGATTACACTCTGCATCCGTGTCAGACATCTCTGCCGACTTTGCTGAGGAACAATGATCAATGACTTGACTTTAGAGGTTCCTGAGAGAATAGTATCTCTGTTGGAGAATGAATGAACAATCCGTCTGCTTCGAATTGCCAAGCTTGCCAAAAATAAATTGGACGTGAAGAATAATAAATCTGCCAGTAATCACTTCATCTGCTGGGGGAATGAATTCTGGTCACAGCGACTCCGCTGGGGATGAGAATTTCTTTGCATGGCGTCTTGCTAAGGAAGAAAAGTCATAAAAAAAACTCTGCTTGGGGATCTATCCAATCCAAGACCCTTTGTAGGGGTTATCCACCTTCTGACCCGGCTGGGGAAAGGCTGTACCATCCTTGTTGAGGAATAGATTCTGTCGATCTGATAAACTTCTGCGGGAAGAACAACAACTCAGCTGGGAATTGCTGACAAGATTCGATGCTGACCTCTGTGGGGATATCATGACCAAAGATACGATCTTGCTGGGTATCAGGGCTACTCTGCCAGGGATATGCAAATCCTGGTTAGAACATTCCACTGCAACTTGCTAGAAAGAGTCCTTAGAGATCTGTTGGGGAAACCCAAAGCAAATCCACAGTAATCTGCTGAAGAATGTGACTGTCGAGCTTAGGATAAGTACTACAATGCCCCATGTTAGGCGAACTTTCCTTTAGACAATTCCGTTGGGGATGACGAGTTTATAACAAACTCTGCTGGAGAAAACTGCTTTAAAGCGTCTCGTGCTGGGGAATGCCTTTTTGAGAGGATTTTACAGAAGACTAACTGTCCTCAAACTCTACTGGGGATGATCAACACTTCATGCTGGGGAAACAAACATGCCCCATGTTTGGACAAAACAACAATTCGTCCCCGAAGAGGATGTCATAAGAGGATTTTACAGAAGATCTAGCCTCTTCAAACTCTTGTGACTTCGCTGGGGATAATGACCATCAAACTCTAATGGGGGGTGATCCACACTTCCTGCTGGGGAAACAACATGCCCCATGCTTAAGAAAACCAACAATTTGTCCCCGAAGCGGATGTCATAAGAGGATTTTACAGAAGATTTAGCTTCTTCCAACTCTTGTGACTTCGCTGGGGATAATGACCATCAGTTTCGGTGTCGACGAGACCCTTCTTTTGGGGAACCTGTGACCGTTACCGACATAGAAAAGCTTGTAGCCGTTGGAAGTACTGTATGAGAAAATCGACTTAATAAGATGCAACGGTACCCAGTTGAACTTAATTCACTGATATCGACCCGTTATGAACAATCGTCGATCGAACGATGAACGCCGATCTCCTTACCCGTAATTGCCCCAGTCTTTTGCGTGGGGTAAATGATTACTCGCCTTGTGCTTAAAATCATCTGTACCTGCTACCCGCAACAAAAGAATATGCACACATGCCCCGAGCTGGATCTAACTTCTGCAATTAAGAAAATCCAACCCTGAACCACCACTTGTTGGGGAGCAAGGTTTGTATGCAATCTCTTGCTGGAGAACATTATTAATGAAGCCTGCTGAAGACGGGGACCACAAATGCCTTGGGTTGGAATGCCCCTTGGTTTCAATCCTTTTGGCTGATTGAATACATATGCGTGACCAACCATTTTTCTTCACTTGTCCCAGACCAACATGATCCACCGGAAGAAGTTGTCCCTAGAGGATTTTACAGAAGACTTGACATCCAAAACGCTTCAATGTCCTCAAACTCTTGTAGAGATTTGTCGGATCTCGACGTAACTGCCCCAAACCGCGTGGATTACTTAGAAGAAGTAATCTCAAGAGGATTTTACAGAAGACTTGGCAAGCTCAATGCTTCAGTGTCTTCAAACTCTTGGAAGGATTCAATGTATCTCAAATTAGATGCTTCAGATTGTATGGTCTACAGAGGAATTTGCCTCGAGAAGATTCATGACCAATCTCATATCACCGTGAGATATTCTGCCTCAGTATTCTGAACCCTGGATAGGCTGACCAGTCATCTGAACGGACTACCTTCTCATGCTCTTGGGATAGCTTGCCCCAATATGAACCTTGAAGTAATTGCCCCAGTTTGACTGAACTCTGAAGAGATTTCTCGACGTGATTGGCTCAGATGAGCTACACTTTAAAGAGATGGTTCGACGTGATTGGCTCAGATCGACTACGTCTTAGCACAACTTGTTGGGAAAGCCCCTGCCCAACAAAGTTTCCTGAGGAAGTACCATTGGATATGGCTGCCCTTCGGGAGTTTCAGGATCCTCAACTCGACAAGATTAAGCTTCTGGACTGAATTTCCATATGTAAACTTCTTTTGATGTCAAACAAATGTATGCAAGCAGAAAATGTTTTATTCTGAGAATGAAAATTCTAATGCAACACAACATGTTAATCTCGAAGTTTTACTAAAAAGATGTAGCAAACCCTTTTGTGAGCGAATCACGGGTTAGGATACGACATTAATTTTTGAAAGAAATAATGCAATGCACATGCAACACCAACAAAGATCTTTTAGCACAACTGATAGGAGTCAGGAACGCTATCTCTTGGTAGTATGCCTTTGAAATAACCCTGTTTCAATTAGGACTTTTGAGGGTTGTAACGGGGCCTGGTTCACGGTTTTGAGAAAAAAGGATTTATGGCTCAAAGTTTATTGGTGCCCACCCACTCTTCGTGATGTTCTCCAGTCCTACGTTCAGTTAATTTGCCCAAGCGTTCGCCTCTCAAAAGGATTTCGTGATCTTTAAGGAAACCATGATACTGATGGTTTGACACCTAATGAGGCTTTGGATTGACAGTCACCCCTTTGTCTTTTGTCCGTAGTCACACGACTTTGTTCTTTCTTTTGAGGATTTTCTTTTGTAATCCTTTTGTTTTTCCGCTTGCGCATTCTTTTGCTTTTTGATCCCTAATTTTTGCCTGGACTGATTCTTTTGAATCTTGGATTTCGGAGTCCAGCGGGATGCCCTAACTTTTGCCTAAGTTGCTTGTTTTCAAGTTTCAACTTAGCGGGCTTTTTCATTTTTCTTCTTTTTCTTTTTCTTGAACATGTCGTGTGACATTGGCTTGTCTTGACTTTGTTGAAAGGGTCGTGACTGCCTCACTCTTTGATTGTTGATGGATAACCATTGTGGTTTCACATCTCTTGCCCTCTTGACGGTGGAATAGAAGGTAATGGATCCTCAGATGCACACTCCTTTTGAGGTTTGAACGCTTGGTCAAACTAACTAACGCCTACCCTGCCCCTGGGTTAAAGGTGAGGGTTTTTTCCGTACGAAAGAAACTCCTACTTCAAGGCTCAAAGGGGTTAACGAGGGTCTATCTCCCTTATATCTTCAGTGTTTGGGGAGTTGAAACAATGCCTGTACATCCTCAACAGGGTTCTTATTCCAAAGCACACCGTTAGAGATTTTTGCGTTTTCAGATCATCATTCTCCCTCATAGAGTTTGAGCAAGAAAAATGGTATTGCAGTATACATTAGCATTAAATGAGTAAACACAAATGAAATTCTTCAAGAAAACATATTCATTGCATTAAAATCCTCATACCAAATACAAACAAATTTTAACATGCGAACAATGTCTGAACGAACAAATAAAGACTACATATGAAAATGCAGCAAGGAAAATAAAGATTGTCGTTGTTGAGGAGGCTTGGCTCCGTCTAGACTGACCACTTCTGGTGATGTTCTTGTAACTTTGAGCACTCACCATGGTACAGAAGCTTCACCTTGTGGGGTACCGTCTGGGGTGATAACCTTTGAGTCAATCAAATCCTGCACCTTGTGCTGGAACACAATACAGTTATCAAGTGTGTGCCCAAATGTTCCTGAATGGAACTCACAGCTAACACTCATGTCATAGTCCGGAGGAATGGGGTATGGCACGGGCATGGCCCTTCTCAGCTGGATTTGCGAACTTTTGAGCAAACGAGCCAACAACTGACTGTACGGAATAGGAATAGGATCAAATGTCCTCTTGGGCTTCCTTGGTCTGAGTAGCCTCCGCTGCTGATAATCTTGCTGCTGCTGGTTCGGGCGCCCAACCTGGCCCTGCACTTTCCTTTTTGCATTCGGCTGAGGCACAAATAAGGGTTGCTGACATAGGTCTTCTGCAACACAGGGTTGTGGAAGAGATCCCTGACGCGAGGTAGACCCTTTGGAAAAGGAGAGAGTCCTCAGTTCCCTTGCAACAATGGGAGTGACATCACTTGGTTTACCAGCACCAACTGATGCAAACTTGATTGTCCCTGAATCAATTAGCTCCTGGACTTTATGCTTGAACCTGGTACAATTCTCAACATTGTGACCAGGTGCCCCAGAATGGAACTCACATCTAGCCTTAGCATTAGGTCCCAGAGGAATCTTCGTGGGCAATGGCCCCAAACTAACACACTCAACCAGCTTGAGCTCGAGCAAGTAAGAAAGCAATTGTGCATACGAAATCGGAATGGGATCGAACTTCCTCTTAGGCCCCTCTGACTTAGGATCCTCTTGGAAATCAGGAAGTGACTGCTGATGCGAGAGCTCTGAACCTTTAGCTTTCAGAGGAGATTCACGAAGCAATCCATGATCTAAAGCATATCCCAAAGAGATGGGAGGAGTAGAGACCTCTGTTGTGGAAGCGGGCACATGATCATTTTCCTTTTTTAACACCTTATTCAAGATTTCCATGACCAGGCCCATTTGAATCTTCATCTGGTTGACTTCCTCCCTCAGTAGTTCCTGACCTCGGGACAACGCCTGAATGTCCCCCATAAAATGCCCCAATTGGGCCCTCACCCCAGCCAAATCCTTCTGCATTTGATCCATGATTCTTACTTGATTTCTTCGCGTCGAATATCGGTGAATATGATTCTCAGCTATACTGCCTGAAACCAAATAAAGGTTAGAGACCCCGCAATGAGTACCTGAAAAGCAAGTAACAAAAATGCAAAATGATATGCAATGCCATGCAATGCTATGTTTGTCATTTCCGAGGTGCTTTATACCCTGATTCCAATCCAAACCACAGAAATCTGAAGACCAGAAATCGTGATATAAAGAGACGTATCGTGGTCATGTGCTTGTGTGCAGCTATCTGATAAGGAATAATTCTGAATAAAACTGCTCATACTCATTCAACAAAGTATTCAAGTACATTTAAGAAAGGCTCATCCGCAAATGCAATACAAGGAAAAATGGATCCATCAACAAGCCTGATGGTAACCATTAACAACAAAATATAAGGAAAAGAACATCAGTCTGACAATTCCACATCCTTCAGCTTATCACTTGAGTATTTGATCTCCTCAAAAAGTATACGTGTACGCTGGTGATTCGGCTTTTCAATCATCTCTTTGATCAAGACATCCCTTTTCTCAAGAGCTTCATTTAAAGAACCCATGTGCAGCATCAGAGCCTCGTCATCACACACTCCTTTGTGTCTCTTTATGCCGGCTTGCGTCTTGAGTATCTCCCTTTCTATCATGACTTCTTCAAGCTCTTTCTTGGTATTCCTCAGCTCACCTCTAGCTTCTTCTAGCTGTTCTTGACTCTTACCGAGGCTTTCCCGATACTTTCTCCTCTGCTCATGCGCCTTTTCAAGCTCTTCGTCCTTAATCTGCAACCGTTCCTGTAATTCAGCATTCTCTATCCTAACTTCGTCCCAAGCGTGCTGAAACTTTGTTAACTTTTCTTTGGTCTGTGCTAACGCCTGTTTGGTTTGCTTGTGGGCTTGAGTAGCATCATCAGCACCTTTACTAATCTTCCGGAAATGTTGGGCTCTTCCAGCAAAGTCTTTTTCTTTTGCAGTTAGGATTTGTTCAGCATCTTGGGCTTTCCGCTCCAGCTCTTTGTTGGCATGTAGAGCATTCTGAAGACGGCTACTCAACTCGGAATTCTCTCCTTGGAGCTTTTTCACCAAGGCTTGCAACTTGTCAACTTCTTCCACAGTAGCAGGGCTTCTTGCTTTCTCATTCTCCGGATACAAAAGGGGTGCCTTACCAAAAGGCAAGAGAAAATCTTCAACTCTTTTCTTCACCCACTCTTCATATGCTGGATAAACCCGGTTGTTAGGCTTTCCTAGAGTAACTTTCCCCTTTTTCAGTATGCTACCCCAGCTTTCAGAAGCTTTCTGTGCTGCTTCCCATCCTTCTGACGTATGAAAATAGAGGGACTCCTCCACATCTCTCTTAATAGGCGGACCTGTCAGGGCATACCCAAATTGTCGAATGGCCAAAGAAGGATTGTAGCTAATCCCACCCATTCTTCCTATCAGTGGAACGTTAGGGAACTTACCACAGCTGTGGATAATATTCTTGCCAATCAGCCCATGATCTACCCATACGATGTCCTTGGCCACCAATCCCATTAAACGCTGTTTCCACTCTAGAGAATCTTTGGAATCCACAAAAGCCCCTGATTGTGGTAAACGGCCCGCAAACCACTTATAGAACAAGGGTGCACAACAACGAATTAATCCTCCTCTTTTCTTTTCGTTTCGGTTGTACAACGAGTAGTGAAGATCTCCCAGTAGCGTTGGCACCGGGTTCTTCATCAGGAATATTCGTATAGCGTCCGTATCAATAAAATCCGGCTCGTTGGGAAACAACACTATGCCGTATATACAAAGGGCTAGCAAAGCATTAAAAACAAGCCAATTCTCGCCTTTAGCTGCTTCCTGGGCCTTCTTAATCAGATATTCCAGCTTGTAACCACGAATCTTTCCTTTGTGGGAGACATTGTCACTTAGCTCTGATTTGCTCAAATAAAGAGCACCAGCCAACTTCCCAAAGTCAAGATCCCCCACTGATCCAAAGAAAGGGGGCTCCTCCTTGATAGCAATCCCCAACATGTTGGAATACTCCTCCAGGGTAGGAACCAACACATAGTCTGGAAATACAAAACATCTCAGAGGCGGATCATAGAACTGCATCAACGTATGGAGACCTCTGGCTTCATAATCACTGACATTACGGACCACAGATAAAATCCACCCATATTTCTCTTCAAAAGCTTCTCGTACTGCAGGGCTCGCCATTCCCTTCAGCATAACAATAGGGCCTAAAGTAGGCGTAAGGAACTTATAGCTGATGATATTCTTCCTCTCTTTAGTGTTCATCTTTGCAGGGACCTGATGACTGGAATCAAGGGTAATATATGCACCTGGAAATGAATAAACATGTATGTTAAAATATGATAATGTAATGCAAAGGGCAATGTGATCAGGTAATCAGGTGTCTGTGCTGAACTGTGAACGGTGTCGGTGTAGCTCTGAGACTAATATAGAACCATAGATAAGAACCATCTGAATACAATAGGATGAAACTTCCTTTTGTATGATGAGGATAGAAAATCGGGTATGTAGGAGGTCATGGTTACCTGCAAACCTGTAAACAACCCGCCCTTCTCACATGTGGGTACTAGGATGTTCAGTATCCCGGGCTCTCAGGTCGAGAAATGATGATACGTTCACCATTTCTGGTTTGGCATCATCATCAATCGAGGAGGCCTCAACTGATTCTCCAAAACAAAAAGGTCCTCAGCTTCTGGCACTGAGGTCGAGAAGCAATAGTACATTCATCCCTCAGGGTACAGTACTACCGCCAATCGAGGAGTGCCTCCGCTGATTCTCTTTCAAAAAGGGATGTCCTATAGCAAGTTCCCAGCATTGGGTCCTCGGATCGAGAATGTGCAATGGGTTTGCCACGGAATGTGGTCTGCCACTGTCACAACTCGGGAGGAGTGCCGCAACTGAGTCCTCGGGAATGGTCACCAGAGTCGACAGTTCCTCAAGAGAATAACCACTGGCCTGCATAACATGCAGTAGCAGAAAGCTCCTGATAGAACCTCGTCTGGTTGTGGGTCTCATGAACAACAATACGTGGTCACCACCACGCAAGCGTCATGACTATCCACTCTAATACCTATGTATGTACTCAAGCCTTGGTAGTGGGCTTATCTCTCAGAACACCCATCCCGCCAAACAGACAAAACAGTGCAACACAATATAATATATGATATGTAATGCTAAAATGCGGTAAATACAGTAATGTACAGTAAAGCAGTAAATAACCATACAATAAAACAGTAAATACAGCACAACAGTAAACACCCAACGAAAGAAAAACAAACAAGCGCTAGGATTGACTTGCTTAGGATGGACCAGCAATAGGTCAACCTCATACTCCCCAGCAGAGTCGCCAGCTGTCGCTCCCGGGATTTTCATCCTAGTACAAACGCGAAAGTGGCACCGAACAGAGTCGCCAGCAATGTGTATTTATCCCATGAGAGGGAAAGGAAACACCGCATAAACCGGAAGGGAAGGAAAAAAGCAGGGTCTTACGACCAAGAGAAATGGGTTCGGGAGTCGGTTACGCGAGAGGAAGGTATTAGCACCCCCTCGCGTCCATCGTACCCGATGGGATCCACGCTTGCTTGTCTCGATCAAAGGGTGATAGAAAAGAATGCTGGAAAAAAGGAACTGAAAGAAAGAAAGGGAAAGAGAAAGAGAAACAAATGTAGGGAAAATAAAAGAAGTGCTCGCATGGGCCCTACCCCACTGCCTACGTATCTCATCGGGAACATGAGAATCAGAGCGACGTAGTTCCCCTCACTGGGGATGGATTGTTTGTGTTTTTTAGAGAACGGCTTACGTCCTAGCTCAGGTGTTGCAGGCTCGCCGGTCCGAGTGCGTTACCATCTTGCAAGAGAACGAGTAGGAGCGCGTTCGTGCGTTGAGAATGAATGAGATGAGAAAAGAATTCCCGAAGGAAAGACGTTATTGTTTGTTTTTGTCTTTTAGAAGGAAGTGTTTTGGATTTGTTTGCATATGACAGTGTATCTGGATCTTAGTCATTGGAATGTGTACATTCTCACATTCCAAGATGGAATGGGTAAGAAAGCACACTACGGGTGAAGAAGACCCTCACACTTAGTTCCAATTATCAAGGTTCAAACACACTAGCATACTTGCGTTTATTAAATGTTTTTGTTAATTAAGAAATGAAGAAGTGTTTTCTATTATTTGCACCTTCAACAAGTATTGCATTTAAGTCCCTCATACAAGATCAAATGTTTAACACATTGACCCAAGATGGGCTATATGCTACACATTCTAAGATTACAAGAGAAGACCCCTTATAATCTTTTCTTTATATGAAAGGCCTAAATGCAATAAATGCCTACCTTTATTAGATATTTTGAATTTTTCTTTGAGATGAGAAAAGAGACTCAAGAGAGGAGAAAAGGTAAAACCTATATGGACTAAGACTCAATCCTAATTGAAGATTAAAGGGAGTGATCCTAAAGGTTTGTGAGGTTTCAACCTAAAATCTAAAGAAAGAATGAATTAAACAATTCACTTCTAAAGTAGAAGATGAATTGTAATTCACAAGGGGAAAGTGATGAGTTATCAAAAGAAAGCACATAAGTGCTTAACAAAACACAAAATGGAATTGTAAAAAAGAAAGGATAGAAGTTGAATGTGGATTCCTTATCCACACTCAATTGACACTTACCAAAGCCCCTACATGGTTAGTAAACATGTATAAGAAGTATAAGAAGTAAAAGAACATGTAATGCATCATAAAACTCAAAAGAATTAAATGAGAAACCAAATCCTAGAGCCACAATCAGAATGTACATCATATGGACAACCAATGGTTATTATTATACAAGTGCAAGTGAATAAGCAACAATCATCACCCATTAGCATTTAAACATGTTACAAGAAGAAGGGATAGATGAAAGATGGAAAGAAATGAAGAGGACATGCATAAATGGAACATGTAAATCAACAACCAGAATTGAAAATAAATGAAAAATGGTTTATAAACATCTCAAAAGTATTTATGAATCAACCATCAAGACTTTCAAGAAGTAATAGAAGAAGAAGTGAGATGAAAACTCAAAAAGAAAGTGCAAACAATACATGTTAATGATGCACAAAGTTCAAATTGAAATGAACATGTAAAGATGACCTATAATGTGTATCAAAGACCTATAATATCATATGAATGGCTCACACAACTATGCAAATGCTCATACAAATATGCACAAAAGAACTCATGCAAACATGCACTAAAGATTACAATGATATAACATGTTATAATGCTTTAAATGAAATGCATCAAACAAAAATCACATGGCCTCATGAAAATTATGAAAACATGGTATTGGAGTTCACTGATCAGAGATGAATCACATACCAAAATAGCATATCAAAATTCAAAGCAAAATGACTTCAAACAAAGCAATTAGGTCAAGTTGAAATGTCATGCAAAGTGGTACAAATATAGGCCTCAAGACATGTCATAAAGTGACCTAAAAAATCAAACAAAAATCATCTAACATGCTTCAATGTATTAGTGAATCAATGCAAAAAGAACCATGCCAAAACAGTTTGTAATGAGCAAGAACAAAATTAAACAAATTCAAGTATCATGCTTAGGATGCATCTAAATGGAAATTCAAAGAAAATTATGGAACAGGGGTAAAAAGGTCATAAAATCAGAAAATAAAATCATGAAAAATTTCCTAAATGTTTTAAGAATACACATGAATTTTTGTAGAATTTTCCAATATGTTTTGGTATTTTTAAAAATTAATTATGAAACGTGTAGCAAAATGGAAAAAATAAAATGGAATGTAAATGTGAATGGGGGTGCGTGACTAGTAATTAATCAGTTCAAATTACATTGGGCCTTAAACAAGGGAGGTGCGAATATCAAATTGGTCTAGGTCCAAGTCTGCGCAATCCACACTAATTAACATGTACACTCAGTCAACCAGAGTCAAACAAAAGATCACCATTGGATCAGGTCAAGTCAACCAACAAGTCAAAGTATTTGGATCCAACGCACTCACATGAATGTCCACTCACACTACCATGCACTGCACCACACGTTGATTAATTGAATTCAGAAATAAGGCACGTGAGGTGCATGTGCATTTTAATGTGTTGGCACGCTCCTCACCACACGATTAGAACACATCAACGGCCATGATTTAAACTGCAAACAAAACCCTAACCAAAAACCACCGGCCGGAGAGGGACCTCCGGTCACCTTCTCCGGTCACACGCCACCGTCTGCAACTTCAATTCTCCCAGAATCTTACAAACAGTATACCAAAATGAAGAGGAAGTAATGTAGAGCATGAATCCAGTGACAAAACATACAAAAAGTTCATGAAATGGGAGAATCGAGCATATGAATATTTGCCCTAACATTTCAACTATGCCTCTAAAGGCCTATCAACTAGCCAGACAAGTTCTTGAGCTTATATGAAGCATCAAGAACCTGATAACATCTTCACATTAGGTCTATAAGGGAAGAAATTCGTACCTGAAGATTTATGATCTTGATGTGTTCTTCAGAAAAACCAGAGATGTTGCTTCTTCTTTGAGTTTCTTTTGGCCAAATAAAGGCTTAGATGCAGAGAATGAATGATGCTTCAGTGGAGGAGAGTTGATATCCAAGCTCCAAAACAGTTGCAATGTGATGAAAATGGAGATAGAATCAGAGATATTCTGAGATGAAGATGAGGAAGATGAATGAAATGGAGTTTGAAAATCAGTTGCAATGTGGAGGAATTGAGAGAGAATCGAGAGAATTTCTGAGTTGAATGTGAGAAAATGAAGTTAGGAATGAAATTTGAGAGTGAAGTTTTTATTTATAGTGTGAGCTAACCATAGTTAACTGAGTGAGTCAGCTGAGTCATGGTGGTTTGGGTGAGTCATCCCTAACTAACTGAGTCAAGTTAGTTAGGGAGAGCAATGATATGGTGATGGCAACTCATGATATGCTATGGTGGAGGTGAAAAGAAAATGAAGGCACGGCTGGTTGTAGCAGAAACTTGCTCAGCAAGTTTGTTTCTTTCCATTCTCATGTATGCCAAGGCAAGTGTGCAATGTGTAAGTCATGTGTGTTTGGTTTAATGTGGAAAGCTGATGTGATGAAGTGTTTGGGGTGTGTGTGAACCAAAATCGTGCACCAGTCTGTCAATGCATCAGTATCAACATGAGGTGGTTTGAGGAAGTTTTTCTCTCTACTCAATGAATGAATTGGTGTGTTTTAGGAGTCATTGGAAAGAGGAGATGTAATGCTACATGTTTGGTACGAAAAATGAAATGAAATGATGCTTGGAAGAGGTTGAAAAATGACCTATAACACATAGGTTTGGAACTGGTATGAGGGCGTGGCCAAGGTTGGTTGACAAGGTAACATGGCCCCTAGGTTTTCAGCGTGATCAAAGCACATTGGACTCAACATAACTTCTTGACCTTTGATCAGATGAAAAATTGATAAACACCAACTTTGAAGATCTCACATAGAGGAACAATTTTGATGTTGAAAGATTTTCCATTTGAAGCCTCTAATCATGAGTAATTGATCAATACATTTGGCCCACCAAGTGTTTGTAAAAATGACTGCGCGCGTGCCCTGAAAATCTTGGTCATGACCTAGTTTTGGACCTACTTTCCTCCAACTTTGATCAATCATATCTCTCTCAATTTTTATCCAATGGAGATGTTCTACACATGGATTTGAAGCTTAAAACAAGATCTTTCATTGAGGCAGAGTGGATTTTTCATTTGGTGCTCCAAATTTAAATGGCCTTGGTTCAAATTCTGATGCAAAATGGCCAAAACTTGCTATTTTTAGTAACCCTTCTTCATCCAAAAATGGCAACTTTCCACATCTTGATTTTTTCATGACTCCTTTGGAGTTTCTTGATCAAATTTTGTACATTGGACATATGTAACATGAATTTCATGAATTTGGCCTCAAAAAGTCAAGAGTTGACTTTTTCCTCTGATTATTTGACTTTGCCCCAATTTCTCTGATTCTTGATCTTTCTTCCAATTGAACCACCTCCAAAACTAATTGAGATGCAATCTTCCACATCCATATACCTAGGGACATATAGAAAACCATGACAACAAGTTTTGTCCAAAAAATCAGAGATACCCTGATTTAATTGGAAACCCTAATTTCAGCCCCTTCTGGTTAGGAGGAAAAAATGCAGTCTTCAATTTCAAATTCCTCAGAGTATGTTGTGTATCCCTTTAAAGGATGATGGGATATGCCACTTGAGGATGATTTTGAATCAATGAGCTATCTCTTTTGAGGATTTTCCTTCAATTTTTGGACTTCTTGCATAGTGAAAGATGTAGTGCTTCAATCTCCTATTGTATCTCTTATCCTTGAGGTTGTGGATGATCAATTGAGATAGTATGAGACATGAAAGGCTTCTTGGCTTGCCTTGAGGCAACTTGACTGACCTTTTTGTGCTTTGAATGATTCCTTGATTGTCCACCTTCCACCTGATCACATGCCCTGATGATAGGAAGGATGCCATGCTTCATTTTTCTATGTTAAATGCAATGTAATGTTAATGAGGTGGATATGATATGATAAATGATAATGCCATGCTATGATGACAAAGAGGGAGAGCAAATTTTGGGGTATTACACATCCCAAACATGAAGCATCATGAAATTCCCCGGCAGGAGTATTCCAGATCTATTATCCCCAACAGAGTGGCCGCCCAACTACTGCATCCTAGCTCAAGTCTCGGTATTAGTTTAAGAGTTGGAAGATGTTGAATCTTCTGTAAAATTCTCTTAAGAAACATTCCCTGGCATGAGACACTTTGAAGTGATTCTCCCCAGCGGAGTTTGTTGTAAGCTTATTTCCCCAGTAGAGTTTGAAGAGGCGTGGTCTTCTGTAAAATCCTCTCAAGGGACATCTCCCCAGCAGAGTTTGTTGTAAGCTCATTAATCCCCAGCAGAGTTCTATGGTTGTAGTTATTCCCTAAGCAGATTGGTTCAGATGATGCCTCCCCAGCAAAGTTATTTTTTCCTACAGTAGCTTTAACAGGTTTGTCAGGTCAGTGCCCAGATCAGGAGGTCAGGTTAATTTGTCTTCCCCAGTACGGTTTGCGACCGCGAAGTCAATCCAGCTAGTTATCCCCAGCGGTGTTGCCTTCCTTTCCTCAACATTTATTTTGCTAAGGACCTCTCGGCATTTTGCATATAGTGTGCATAGCATCCTCAGAACGCGTAGCATTTCCATTGAGATGGAGCATTACGCCATGGAAAAATTCAAACACATGCATGTGAAGCATATGCCAGTTTTGATAACGAGTGCGAGAGTCCAAAACATTGCTCCTTGTATCATTGGCAAAGCCAGAAAGAATGCGTCGTTCATTCCTCAACAGACATTTCAAAGTAGTACAAGGGTTTCATCATCTTTCTCCCCACAGAGTCATATCTCTCAGGTTTCTTGGAACCATTCCCGATACGATTCCTTTAGCCGTTCCCGACAGGCAAACCGGAACCATTCCCGATAGGATTCCTTTAGCCGTTCCCGACAGGCAAACCGGAACCATTCCCGATAGGATTCCTTTAGCCGTTCCCGACAGGCAAACCAGAACCATTCCCAATAGGATTCCTTTAGCCGTTCCCGACAGGCAAACCGGAACCATTCCCGATAGGATTCCTTTAGCCGTTCCCGACAGGCAAATCAGAACCATTCCCGATATGATTCCTTTAGCCGTTCCCGACAGGCAAACCGGAACCATTCCCGATAGGATTCCTTTAGCCTTTCCCGACAGGCGACCTTTGAGTTTTAAACCTAGCCGTTCCCGACAGGCCCATTTACCATTCCCGACAGGTAAGCCATAGGTTTTTAACTTTAGCCGTTCCCGACAGGCGCCCTTTGAGTTTTAAACCTGACCATTCCCGACAGGCCCATTTACCATTCCCGATGGGTAAGCCATAGGTTTTCAACATTGATCGTTCCCGACAGGCACATTGACCGTTCCCGACAGGCACATTAGCCGTTCCCGACAGGCACATTGACCGTTCCTGACACGCACATTGACCGTTCCCGACAAGCACATTGACCGTTCCCGACAGGCACATTGACCGTTCCCGACAGGCACATTGACCGTTCCCGACAGGCTCATTGACCGTTCCCGACAGGCACATTGACTGTTCCTGACAGGCACATTGACTGTTCCCGACAGGTAGTTCACCGGTTCCAGACAGGTTTCCTATGGGGTCCAATGGTTCCAATTTCTCTCTCACAATTTTTCTTCCTTACCATTGCTTCATTTACAGCTTTTTTCTTTGTCCACACAGTGCAAATTTTCTCGGTTATTTTTATTCAATCCCTATGTATCTTGAATTCCTGATAGCCGTTGCTTTCATCCATTCAGATTCACAGTTGATTGAATAGGGAAGTTGTAATACCTCAAAATTTACCTTCATGTTTCTCAATAACTGGTCTATGCTTTACTCTTTTTGCATTCCATAGTAGGTCATAGATTGCATAGCATGGCATTCAGCATAGGGCATGGAATCAAGTGTTTTTCAAAGGTATGGATCATCTAAAGTAAGAGAATAAGGGCTAAGGGTTTCTCACAAGCCTCAGAGGAGTCTTAAGCCTCAAGGTGGTTTGAGGAGTCCATCACATCATCACAAGATCAAGCATGGCAAAAGATTGCAAGTGGATCTCTCCCTCCAAACTAGAGGGACCAATTAGGGTTTGTGAATCAAAAGGACTTCTTGGAGGGCTTTGTGTGTTCAAGCATGGTGTCATGAGGTCTTTATGCTCACAGGTATCCATAAGATGAGGGTTTGGTTGATAATTCATGGTGAAGAATGTTCAGTGGATCAGTTGCTTGTGAACTAAGCAAAAGTCAACTGTAAAGGAGAAAGTCAACTATGGAATTTTGAAGTTATTTTCATGGTTTTCAAGGTCTCACATCCTCATATGGTCTTCAATTGTCAAGATTCATGCCATTCATCAAGAATCAAGAGTTTGTGCAAAAGTTACTAAATTTGGAAAATGACCTATAATGAGAACTTTCCATTTTTGGCAATTTTTCCACCACATTCAACTTGACTTTTCATCATCAAGGAAGTTTCAAATGAATTTTCCTCCAACATTAAAGTTGAAGATCTTTCTCTCCCATTTCTAAAAAGTACTAGAATATCTCCATATCATTTGTGGAACTCTAGTTATGGTCAAAAGTTGGCAAGTTGCATTTTGAGGTTTTCATATGGTTCCATTTTTCCACCTTTGGCATTTTGGCACAAATGGACCTGTATTTGATTTTATTGGTTCATGTTATATTACAACATCAAAATACAAGTCAAGAGGGGTACTTTTGGCCTTTGAATCAATTCATTCCATGACTTATTTCTCATTATTTTCACAAGGTACAATTATGCAAATTGATCAAAAACTCACAAACCAAGCAAGTGCAAGGCCCAATTTGAATTCAGAGGTGATCAATAAGTAAATTGGAGGTGAATCATGCTTGTTGCAAGGAGTTTGCACGTGGGAATGAGTTGAAGCAACACAAAATGCATTTTGGCAAAACCACTCCAATCTCCTTAATCAAGGGTTTAACCATTTGTTAATCATAATCAGTGGACTAATGGAGAGTATATAAGCTAACTCATGCCCTCACAGCTAGGTCAGAGACTCTCATTTTCTCAGTTTTGATTTTTTGCTCTCACACTTCCTCTCTTCGAATCTCACTCTCCTTGGAGTTTCTTTGAGATTTCTCTTCACATTCTTGATCAGTGAAGAGAATAGAGCAAGAATCAATCACTGGTTGGAGCTCATACTGGGGATTTCACCAAGTTCCATTCAAGAGGATTCAAGTTCAAACCTCAAGATCTAGCACGATTTCAAGCTCTAGTTGCATTTATTTTGCAACTAGAGGTTCCAAGGAGTAGATCTGCAGTTTTTGGAGGGATTTCTTGGAGGATTTCAAGCTCTTCAAGGTTCAGGTTGGTGTTGATTTCATACTCATAGAACTTGAATTTTAGATGTGCATAATGATCTATGAAGTTCACTGAGCATGATGATCTATTTTATTTTAAGTTTGGACGTGTATCATGGATGTATTTGGTGATTTAAGTTTTGGATCCAAACTTTATTTTGTTCGATTTGCATTGTATGTGGACTGTTTGACAAAATGAGCATGATATTTGTGATCCTCATGATTTTTTGGTCAAAATGGTGTGCTCGTATGAAATTTCATGATAAGTTTTGGTTGCAGCTCACCGGAGAGGGGTGACCGGAGCCCTAGCTCCGGCGACTGGTTAGTTTTTCGGCCGGTGGAGGGTTTAAGTGGAGAAGACATAATCATGATCGTCCATCACTTTGATCAACTCGTTCTCATGTTGCCACATTTTATGTTTTCTGATTTTTATTTAATGATTTCATGTGTGCTTTTCCATGCGTGTTAGCATGTGCCCTTTGATCCTAGCCACTCATCTCAATTACTTTTTTAATGTTTGATTTAATCTGGTACGTTGTTTTGATCGTGTGGCTGTATGTTTGACAACACATTAAAAGGTCATGTGCCTATCACGTGGGTTCAGTTTGTGTATTGAGTAATTGTGTGTGGGCATGTGTTTGATAATTGTGGTGTGCATGTGAATCTAGTCCTTTGATCATGATTACTTGTTGATTGCATTGACTGTTGGTATGCGTAGAATTGATCTATTGGTTGATATTTAATCTGAACGTTTGACTGAATTCGATGAGATCATTGACTTGCGCTATTGGTTTTTTGGCCTTGGCCCTTGCTTTTCGTACCCTTCCCTTAAGCCCATGTCTATTTTCCAACGTGCTTGTGTTGCTGTATGCACCCCCTTGGTTTTCTATTTCCTTGTTATTTCATTTAATTGTTGCATTTGCATTTTATTTTTTTAAAATCATTTTTATGCATTCAAAAATCCTGAAAAAAATCATGAAGCTTGTTTTTAGTTTTATAAAATTTCTCCAAATTTTATTTTCTTATTTTATTTTATTCTTGGCATATGAATTAATTAATTGTTTAATTTCTTTGTAGTTTGTTTCACATGTGCACACTTCAACTTGTAGAATTTATTTCTCATCATTTATACATGATCTTGAACTCATTCTTTCTGCATTTGTTAGATGACATATTGAATTGCATAAAAAAAAATTTGTTTCATTTTATTAACTTTTTCATATTGCATTTTGGTCCCTCTCTTTTGCATATTGAATCATGGTGCTTACTTGATCTTTGCTTAATTGGTTAAGTTGCTTAACTTGTGAATTTTTGTGAGATCTTTTAGCATGTGATTGTCTTCTGACTTAGATCATTTGATTTTAAATTTCACAATTTCTGAATGTCATATGATACATGTTTGCTCATTTGTGCTTAAGTAACTTATGCATGATCCTCTCTTGACATCTCTTTACACTAGTTGATTTGCCATGCTTAATTGATTAAGTTCCTTTGTGATTATTTGAATGAGATTTTGATATGACGTTTACCCCTGGTTGAGAACCTTTGAGACTAATTTTTGCAATTTGTGGATCATGTTTGAATCATGTTTGAGTATGCTTAAGTGTTGGAACTTTGTCCTTTTTTTTGTTGTTTACTTTGGTGCATGTCTTGGAAGTGTTGATTGATGTTTGGACTTGTATGACTTGAGTTTGGTTTTGGTATGATATTGATGCATATGCTACTGCCTCTTGAGTTCTATACTTGGTTTTCATGTTACTTGAGCATAGTTGAATGCATTTGGCTTGAATTGCATGATGAATATCATTACCTTTCCTTTTGTGAACTTCTTTGGATCATAATGCTTCATGTTTTGAATCACTCTTGCACACATGAATTATTGATGATAATATGATATTGGTTCTGACTTATCTTCATTTTCATTTTTCCTTTCTCATTTCATTTTGATATGAAGTCCATGTATGCTTAATTGTGCATTTCATACAAATATGCTTGCATTCTTGCATGCTTACTTGAATTGTTTTGCATTGATCATTGAAACATGATTGTTGATTTGAGTTGGACATTTATGATATGATGTGCTTGCTGCCATTTATTGTATCTCATCTTCCTTCTTCTCCTCCTCTTTTCTTCTCTTTCACTCTTTCTCATCCCATGAATCTCAAGACTTGGATTCTTTTCCCCTTAGAGCTACCTAGTCCAACTTAATTTTTGATTAAGCTTGGAGTAGGATTAGAATTAGGTTTTAGGTAGTCCTTTCTTCTAAACCTCACTAACCATAGGATATCCATACATGATAACATTAGGACTCTTAGTTTCCCTTTAGAGTTTCCTTGGTGTCGTTTCTCTTCTCATCTCAAAACTTCTTCAAAACACTTAATAAAGGTTAACGTGTATTGCGCTTGAGCCTTCTATGTGGGAAGTGGGGAACGAGGGGCTTCCTCTCATTCTTCTAGGATACCTAGTGTACGTCCTGTTGGAGATGATGCGCGAAGTATTCGTTCCTATGTTTAATACTTTGGTTCAATGCAAGTTACAAATAACTGTAAAAAAACACTTCTTGCTTAAAAAACTTCAAACAAACACTAATGTCTTTCCTTCGGGAATTCTTCTCTCATCTCACTCACTCTCAGCCTACGAACGTGCTCCTACTCGTTCTCTTGCAAGACGGTAATGCCTAAGTCTCCATTCAGCGAGCTGCAACACCTGAGCTAGAACGTAAGCCGTTCCCTAAAAAACACAATCCACCCCTAGTGAGGGGAACTACGTCGCTCTGATTCTCATGCTCCCAATGAGATACGTAGGCAGTGGGTAGGGCCCATTCGAGCACTTCTTTTATTTTACCTATATTTGTTTCTTGCTCTCTCTCTCCTTTCTTTTTCCTTTTTCCCTTTTCCCGTTCCTTTCCCTTTCCAGTAGCAGTGGAGCTCCAGTTGACGACACCCTTTGATTGAAGCAGCAAGCGTGGATCCCATCGGGTACGATGGACGCGTGGGGGTGCTAATACCTTCCTCACGCGTAACCGACTCCCGAACCCAGTTCTCTTGGTCGCAAGACCATGCTCTATCCTTCCTCTCAGGTTTATGCGGTGTTTCCTTTCCCTCTCTTGGGATAAATACACATTATTGGCGACTCTGTTTCGGTGCCACTTTCGCATTTGTACTTGGATGAAAATCCCGGGAGTGACAATAATATGCTTGTGAATATCAACATTGCCAAGGAATCATCTCTGAATAAACCAGTCATTCCAAATTAAGGGGAAACCAATGTGTACCGAAGCATTCTACAACGAAATCATAAATTGGAAATACATCAAGAGAATGGCTCCATCAACAGGCCTGATGGTAACCACAGTACATCAACAAAAACTGCATTAGGAAAATGGAAAAGGAACTATCAATCATATAACTCCAAATCTTTCAGCCCCTCAATAGAATGCCTAATTTCTTCGAAGAGTACTCTGGTGCGCTAATGGCTTGGCCATTCAATCATTTACTTGATCAAAACATCCCTCTTGCCCAGAGCTTCAACTAATGAATCCATGTGCATTAAGAGAGCCTCGTCATTACTCACTTCTTTAGGCTTTTTCACACCAGCTAATATTTTGAGTTCTTCTGTTTCTGCCATAGCATCTTCAAGTTCTTTCTTGGAAGCTTTCAACTCATCTCAAACCTTCTTCAACTGCTCTTGGCTTTTACCGACATCTTTACGATGCTTTCTTCATTGTGCATGCGCTCTCTAAAGTTCATCGTCTCTGGACTTTAACTGCTCTTGCAACTCTGCATTCTCTATTCTAACTTTGTCCCATGCTTGCTGAAGTTGAGTGAGCTTGGCTTTTGTTTCGGCCAAGGATTGCTTAGTCTGTTTGTGAGTCTAGGCGGAAACATCAGCGGCCATACTTGCCTTCTGATAATGTTGGGCTCTGTCAGTAAAATCTTTTTCTTTCTCTGTCAAGATCTTCATTACATCTTGGGCTTTCCATTCCAATTCTTTGTTGGTATGTAGATCGTCTTGAAGACGACTGCTCAAATCAGAATTCTCCACTCGAAGCTCTTTCACCAAGGCTTGCAATTTGTTGAATTCTTCCATGGCGGCAGTATTTCCTTCTTTCTCATTCTCAGGATACAAAGGGGGTGCCTTATCAAAAGGCAAGTGAAAATCTTTAACCCTCTTCTTCACCCAATCTTCATATGCTAGATAAGCCCGATTGTTGAGTTTGCCTAGAGCGGCCTTTCCTTTTTTTAGTACATTGGCCCAGGCCTCAGAAGCTTTTTGTGTCGTTTCCACACCATCTGATGCGTGGAAATACAACGACTCTTCTAAATCCCTCTTAATGGGCGGACCTATCAGAGCGTACCTAAATTACCTAATGGACAAAGAAGGATTATAGTTGATTCCTCCATTTCTTCCTATCAATGGAACATTGGGGAACTCACTACAACTATGGATAATGTTCTTGCCAAGTAGCCCATGGTCTATCCATACAATGTTTTTGGCGACCAGTCCCATCAAACGCTGACTCCATTCTAGAGAACTTTTGGAATCCACAAAAGCACCTGACTGCGGTAGGAGATTTACGAACCATTTATAAAACAATGGTGCACAGAAATGAGCCATCCCTCCTCTTTTCTTTTCATTTCTATTGTATAAGACATAATGAAGATCTCCCAACAGGGTTGGCATTGGATTTTTCATCATGAATATCCTAATGGCATCCACATCAACAAAGTCAGGCTCGTTTGGG
Organism: Lathyrus tuberosus; assembly: GCA_022829125.1. NCBI lineage: Eukaryota > Viridiplantae > Streptophyta > Magnoliopsida > Fabales > Fabaceae > Lathyrus > Lathyrus tuberosus. The sequence goes on from JALAZF010000103.1 coordinate 10,718,665, forward strand.
AACAATACAATACCATATACGCAAAGGGCCAATAATGCATTGAAAACAACCCATTTCTTGTATTTCGCTGCCTCCTTAGCTTTCTTTATCAGATACCCCAGCTTATAACCACAGAGCTTTCCTTTGTTAGAGATATTGGCCTCTAACTCTGACTTGCTCAAATAAAGAGCACCAGCCATTTTCCTAAAGTCCAGATTGCCCTTAGACCCAAAGAATGGAGGATCTTCCTTGATAGAAATCCCTAGCATGTTGGAATACTCCTCTAAGGTAGGTACCAACAAATAATCCAGAAACACAAAGCATCTCAGAGGAGGGTCGTAGAACTGCATTAAAGTATGAAGACCCTGGTATTCGTAATCACTGATATTGTGAACAAAAGATAAAATCCACCCATATTTTTCTTTGAAAGCCTCCAACACATCAGGGCTTGCCATTCCATTCAGGATAGTAATAGGGCCTAGAGTAGGCATGAGGAATTTGTAAATAATAATGTTCTTCTTCTCTTTAGTATTCATCCTTGTGAGAACCCGGTGATCGGAATCAAGAGTAGAATATGAACCTGGAAATGAGTAAACATGTATGTTAGTATATGTAAATGCAATGCAAAATACATGGGATCAAAGTGTCGCGTGTCTGTGCTGGACTGTGAACAGTGTCGGTGTAGATCTAAGAATATTATAGAACTGTGGACAAAAATCATATGAATATAGTAGGATGAATCATCCTTTTGTGTAATAACGCCAGAAAACCGGGTATGTGGGAGGTTATGGTTACCTGCAAACCTACAAACACCCGCCCATCCTTACAGGTGGGTACTAAAATGAAGGTTCCTCAGTTTCGGATTCTCTATTTGAGAAGCAATAATACATTCATCCCTCGGGGTACAATACTATTGCCAAACAAAGAGGTCGTCCACTGATTCCCCAAAAAAAGAAAAAGGCAACCTATAGCAAGTTCTCAGCATTGGGTCCTCAGATCAAGAAGTGTAATAGGTTTTCCATTTATGGTCTGCCATTATCACATCTCGGGAGGAGTGTCGTTACTGAGTCCTCTGGAATGGTCACCAGAGTCGACAGTTCCTCAAGAGAATATCCACTGGCCTGTATCAACATACAATAACAGATAGCTCCCTATAGAACCTCATCTGGCTTTGGGTCTCGTGAACAACAATACGTGGTCACCACCACGCAAGCGTCACGACTATCCACTCTAATACCTATGAGTATGCTCAAGCCTGGGTAGTGGGCTTATCTCCCAAAAATCCCAACCTGCCAAACAGAAAATCTAGTACAGCACAGCACAGTCCAACATAATAATGAAATGTAATGCCATAAATACAGTAAATACAGTAAAATAGTAATACAGTAATGTACAACAAAATAAAGCACCATAATAAACACCCAATGAAAACAAACAACCAAGCGCTAGGATTGACTCGCAAAAAGGGGATGGACCAGCAAGAGGTCAGCCTATTCCCCAGCAGAGTCGCCAGCTGTCGCTCCCGGGATTTTAATCCAAGTACAAACGCGAAAGTGGTGCGGAAACAGAGTCGTCAGCAATGTGTATTTATCCCAAGACAGGGAAAGGAAACACTAAGTAAACTCGAGGGAAGGAAAAAGCATGGTCTCGCGACCAAGAGAAATGGGTAAGGGAGTCGGTTACGCGAGGGGAAGGTATTAGCACCCCACGCGTCCATCGTACTCGATGGGATCCACGCTTGTTGTCTCGATCAAAGGGTGTCGTCATCTGGAGCTCCACTGCTACTGGAAAGGAAAAGGAACAGGAACGGAAGAGACCGAAGAAACGAGGGAGAAGAGAAAAAGAAGTGACTCGATAGGACATCGCTCGTCCTATGCCTACGTATTCCCTCGTGCAATGGGAAAGTCAAAGTCAACGTAGTTCGGACACGAACTAAGGGGGGAGGTTGCTCGCCAATACATCGCCGTCTCGTGCCTACGTATCCTCAATCTAACCAGAGAGAGGAAATCAGAGCAGTCGTAGTTCGACCTAACGAGGTCTGCATTTTTTATGAGCGACGTTAAATTCGCGTCCGACAGTTAGGGTCGATGCATGTTTGCGACGAGACGGAAGATAACGTGCTCTTTTCTGAAAATGATTTGAAACTTAACAATCCCGAAGGATGAAAAAGGTTTGAGTTTGTTTTGTGTTTTTTAGACAAGAAGTGGATTGAAGTTAGTTTGCAACTTGCATTGTACCCAAGTCTACAACATAGGAACGAATACGTCGCGTATCGTCCCCAACAGGACGTACACTAAGTACCCTAGAAGAATGAAGGGAAACCCCCCATACCTAACTTCCCATATATAAGGCTCATGCGCAATACACGTTTAACCTTCATTAAGTGTTTTTGAAAGGTTATGATATGAGAAGAGAAGACTCAAGGAAAAGGAAACTCTAAAGGGAATTTCTATCCTAATGTTATCATGCAAAGGTGGCCCTAAGGTTGGTGAGGTATAAGAGCAACCTAAGTCTAAAGAAGAGAGAGGGATAGCACTACCTAATGCATATCCTACCTCACTTTAATCAAAGATTAAAGGTGAGCTAGGATCCCAAAGGGATGTCAAGAAGTTCTACACAAACAAGCATTATATCATGCTATTCACAAAAGGAAAAGGCAAGTAAGATAGATGAGAGATGAAAGAAGAGATGAACATGGATAACCATCCACGTGTTCAAGCACCTTACCTCTTCCCCTACATAAAAGTTTAGTACCAAATTATTACAAGTAATGAATACAAGTATCAAAAGTAAACCAAACAAATGCTAGTTGCTTTAAGAAGACAACTTAGGAATCAAAAAAAGTTTAAACCAAAAGGGAAGTGTCCTAAGGGTTAAGGAACATCCAAGGTTAGTAAGTACATGTCAAAGTGTCATACTAAAGCAAACATGCCAAAGGAAATCAAACAATGTCAAACTAGGTTGAAACATGCATCAAAAATCACACTAATGCAAGTTATGCATACCTATGCAAGATGAATGCAAATGGATCATAAACATGAATAAATGCATATGTAAACATCAAAGTCAGAAGTGAATGACATTTATGAATGTGGGGGAATGTCATTAAGATGGCATGAGATTCATAAATGCAACATTGATCAAGTAGGAAGAAGTGGGAGCAAACATCATTCAAGTTCCAACAATGAAGCATACTTGTAATGCAAGTAAGAAGTGAAGATGTAAGATGAACAATCATGTAATATGAATGCAAGTCAGTAGCATATGACATTGGAGATGAAATTTAGAAGTCAAAAATGTATGCACAAAGTTCACACAAGTATCATGTTGAAGCACATTGAAGATTAGAAGCAAACATGGTTCAAACAAGGTCAAACAAGTTCAAACAAACACCCTAATATTTATGAACATAAGAGACATGTGAGGTGATGTTAGAAGCCATGGAATAGAGTTAAGAATGATTACAAATAGAAGTGGAATCATGTCAAAGTGAATGTGCAAGATCATACAAGAGTTGATACAAACATATGCTCAAAGAAGGTCAAGTGAGAATGCACAATTACACAACACATTTAAAGTTAAAACATGTGCATACAAGTCATGTAATGATGTACTTTGAGTGACCTATAACATGAGAAAAGTGACCTATAATTATCATGCAACATGGATTAAAAGGTCTCAACAATTGTCAAAAAAAGGCTGCACACAATGCATATTAAACCCTAGCACAAGTCTTCTAACATCCACACAAACAAACATGCTTTTAAAATGAATCCAAAGTGGTGTTAGAGGCTCAATAAAATTGCGAGATTCAAGTCAATTGAAGTGCATCCAGTTTACAAACATATCTCAAAAGTATGGATCAAAACCACTTAGGGATCATGCATAAACATGCTTCACAATCTCATATAAGTCACACAAACAAAGTGCTCAAAGATGGCATTCAAACATCAACCAAAAGTGACCTAAAAAATCTATAAAAAATGCATGAGATGCTTTAATATAGCATACAAGAATATACCAATTTGTATGTGAAAATTCAAATCAAAACTATGTCAAACAAACTGAGAATGAAACATGTATCATGAATGGATATTCATACAAAAAGAATTAAATGAAAATTCATGAAAAAATAGAAGAATATGCCAAAATCAGAAAATACAATATGCAAAAATTATTTAAATGCATTAGAATGCTCCATGAATTTTTTTTGAATTTTTAGATGTTGAGAAGTATTTTTAGAAATTAAGAATGAAACAAATATGCAAAAGAAAATTAAAATAAAAGAAAATGGGCAGGGGGTGCTACACTAGCAATTTCCAAGTTATAATGCGCTTTGGGCTCAAAGGGAGGGGGTGTGAATATCAAAGTCAGCCCAGTCCAATAACACGTGTTCAGATGAGGCTCATATCATGTGGATCAGTCAAGAGTTTGACTCAACAATAGCCATTAGATCAAGTCAACAATGATGATCAGGAAAAGTAATGCAATCACATGGCCAGGATGCAAGTACAAGATAAGATAGTATGCAACACACGTACATGAGCACACAATTCAAAACAATCCGAAAATGAGAGCACGTGACTCCCACCCTCTCTCATTCATTCACTGGCACGCTCCCACTCGTTGGATCAACAAGATCGTGTGGCTACGTTTTAAACTGAGGATTGCCTAGGGTTCCTACACAGTTGGACATTCAAGTGGTCGGAGAAGACTCCGGTCGTCTTTTCCGGTGAGCATCCGTCGTGCTCAGGTCTCAATCACAATGGAAACTCACGAATCACACACCAAACTGATCCTCAAGTCATGTAGATTCCAAAACCAGCCTCACAAATCACAAACAAATCACACATAGAAAGAAACAAAGCAAGAAAGTTTGCCCTAATTTTTAGATCTATGCTCCTAAAGAGCCTATCAACTAGCCAGATCCACAAGAAATTCTATTAAGCTCCAAAACATGCAAAAACAAACTCGAATCAGATAAAGTTGCAGAGGAAAGATTGAATGAAACCTGCACGTTGAAGCTTCCTTTGATGCAAGAGAAAACCAGAGAGGAGGTTCCTAGCTTCCTTGTGCTTCAAACTAGCCAAATAAAGGCTATGGACTGCTCTGAATCCGTGAAATTTGAGTGAAGAAACTTGGAGAGGAAGAATGAACTTGAAGATTCAATGCTAACAGTTCCAAGATCTCTTGATGATGATGATGAATCCTGAAGAAGATTGAAGCAATTGCGGGGAAAGCAAGCTCGAAAGAGAGAGAGAGAGAGAGAGAGAGAGAGAGAGAGAGAGAGAGAGAGAGATTTCAGAGAGAAAAAGGAGTGTGAAGTTTTGTGAGATGAAGAAATGAGCAAAGTTGGTTACAATTCTATTATGATTTGTATTTGTATGTGAGGTTAACTTCTAACTGTTATGGTTAACAGTTAGAAGTGTGGTTAGGTTAGCTGTGAAGTTGAAATGGAAAATGGAGAGTGAAGTGAGGTTAATGCCATAGGTTATGGTGTTTTGTTATGGTAAGGAGAAGATCATGGAAGTTTGTGGTGGGGAGTAAGATGGATGGTGATGATGTGCACTGAGCTTGCAAGGTACAATGCTATAACAACTTGTCATGTAAGTTTCTTTTTCCTTTGGTTTGAACATATATGGCAACGGGTACATCAGCAGGTGATGGGTAAGAGGTGTGTTTGCCTTGAAATGGAAAAACCAATGACATGGTATGGCTGATACATGCGCATGATCTACAAGAAAAACAAAGGTTTTTTTTACTGAATAACTTGCTTGGCATGAAAGAAAGACAGTGGGTATGAGATGGTCTTTGGCACCTTGTATTCTCATGGCCAATGGATGAAATGAAGAGTTCTTGGATCCTTTGGAAAGAGGAAATGGAGGAGAACAAAATTGATATGGAAAGCAAACACAATTGAAGCCTCTAAGATGCATAAAATTGACCATGAAAGTGCTTGTACATAATTGAGTTTGGTAAGTCATTTGTCTGGCTCGTGCCCAACCATATGCATGTGGATTTTAAGTGTGATGACCCTAAATTTGATCCACTATAAATCTCAATGAGTTGTTTAGATGAAAAAACTTCCAACACCAATGTTGTAGAGGAGATTGAGAGGAACAAGTTTGATGTTGAGCACTTTTTGATTTGAAGCCTCCATCATAGAGTAATTTGCTCTTGAACTTGAACATAACATGCACACCAAGTGTTTGTGACAATGACTGCGTGCTGACTGGTCATGACTTGCCATTTTGCCTTGATCTTCCTCAACGTTAATTGATCATATCTCTCTCAATTTTAATCCAATGGACATGTTCTTGGTATGGTTTTGAAGCTTGGAATGTGAAATTTTGATAGGCCTCCCTAACTTTCAGTTTGGAGCTTGGAACATGGAAAAAGAATGCCTCAAAAGTGACCCTTCAACTTGATAAAACTTGCCATAAATGGAAACCCTAAGTTTCTAAATTTGGCAACTTTGAGTCTTTCTTGATTTTTGATGAACCCCTAGACATTCCTTGATCAAATCTTCACCAATGATCATATTGAACTTGAGGAACATGAAATGGACCCCAAAACGTCAAGAGTTTACTTTTTCCTCTGCACGGTTGACTTTTCCCCAATTCTCCTGATTTTCAGTCAATTGACCAATTGAATATCCTCTAAAATAAATTGATGGACAATTCTTCAATCTTAGACAAATAAGGACATGAGGAATTCCATGAAAACAAGTCTTGCCCAAAAAATCAGAAATAAACTGATTTTATGGCAAACCCTAGTTTTGTACCCTCAGTCTAGGAGAAATCAACTCGTCCTCCAAATCTAAATTCCTCTGAGTGTGATGTGTATTCTCTCAAACAATGATGAGATGTGCCCTTTGGTGAGGATAAAAACACAAAGATCTTGCCCATTGGGGTGTTATACTCAAGAATCCCAAAACCCTAATTTTGCACTAGTTAGAAGGATGTGATTTCTTTGAGATTTCTTGTCAAGCCTGACCACATGATGAGATGGTGGCCCAATTAAGATCTCTTGAGGCTCAAGGCTCCTTGGATTTGATTGACATACCTTGATCCCATGCTAAGGCCAATGGTATGCAATGATGCTTATGCAAAAAGTGCAATGAAACATAAGCCAGTTAATGCTAAAACATGAGGGAAAATTTTGAGGTGTTACAGGTCCTTGTATCAAGCCCAAGAGAAGGCATGAGAACATCTAAGAAGCCGAAGGGTCCTTGTACAACGCCTAAGAGGAGGCGGGGATGCTTTTAGGAAGCCTGTGGGTCCCCAAACCAAGAGAAGTTCAAGAAATGCAATTCACAGAGAAGAGATCATTCCAGGAAAGTTTGAGAATTTGGAAGAAACTCAAGAGATGCCATTCACGGAGAAAAGATCATCTATGGGGAGTTAGAGTTTCTTTGACAATTTCTAAGAGTGACAGTCTGAGAAAAGGTTCACCGAGAATACTGCCTTTCTCTTTGTTCCATATTGTTTAACCCCAAGAGAAGGGAAGACTGTATCTGGAATCCTATGGGGATCTAGTTTTATTTGTATTCGAGAGTGACCAACAGGCTTTACCTAGTTCTAGACGTAGTTGCTGGGGAAAACTCTAAATAACTATACTAGTATTACATAGTTGATATGTGACAAGTATATAAAAGGATGTGAAAGAAGACTTACAGTGAAACAGCCCCACAATACAGTTATATACATATGAAAGTGCTAAATGAAAGTGGATAAACACTTACCCGTTGTAGAGCTTCCATGCTGTTTTGTTAGTTGCTCAACAAAGAAAGTTTTGATAACAACATATTCAAAATCAAAGGAGAAAGTATTTCGAAATGATTGTTGGGGCTTACAGCTCAAGGAGAGGCCCAAGTTTTGACAATGATCGCAACGTTGTTTTAAAAACTGTATAGAGGGACCTATACAATATGTGAGGCCCAAAATTGTTTTAATGTACAAGGGGATGGGTCTTACACTCTATTAGAGGCCCAAAGATTTATTTTAAATAAAAGAAATGGGACTTACAACACAAGGGTAGGCCCAGGGTTATTTGTTAAAAAGGCAACGATCGCGCTGTTGTTTTTGAAAATACAGTGGGACTTATACAATGACTGAGGCCCACAAAGTGGTGTATTTACAAAGGGGATGGGTCTTACACTCTAATAGAGGCCCAAAGATTTATTTAAATAAAATAAATGGGACTTACAACGCGAGGGTAGGCTCAGAATGATTCGATTTTTGAACTGGCGATTGCGCCGAGATTTTTCTTTTAACGCAGGGGGACTTATACAATATCTGAGGCCCAAAAAGGTTTTGGTTAAAAGGGGATTGGTTCTTACACTCTATTAGAGGCCCATGAGTGTTTGAAAATGATTGATAAGGGTGGAATCAATCAAAACCCTAATTTCATCATTTTTAAAAGTGAATTCTTAAAGAAAATGATAAAACACCAAATAAGCTTGAATAAAGAACTTGTGATTTTTGGTTAAGGTTTGAAAAATGAGGTTTAACAACAAGATGAATTAAAACTCATTTGGTTTTGATTTTCCAAGATGAATATTCACTTTTAAAATGTTTAAAAACAATTAAAAATGAATTTATTCATAAAAATACCAACTATATTAAATAAATAATATAAATTTGATTTTTTTGTGGAATAAAATATTTCAACATTTTTGTGATTTTTTTCAAAAAGAATCAATAAAAAATAATTAAAATTGAGGGAGTTATTAATTTTTCAAATCATTAAAAATAATAAGAAAAATAATAGAAAAATAGAAAAATTATTAAAAAGGGGTCTGGGGCGAGGGGGATTCGAACCCCATAACTCTTGTGTGCAATGCGCGCCTCCTACCACTGGGGTGGTGATACATCCGTGTATCAAAGCCTACCCACAAATATACAAGGCTTGCCTTGTTTTTGGCCTGGCCAAGGCAAGACATGGCAAGGTTTTGGCAAAAAACGTGAAGCTTGTAACTTTCTCATTTCTCCATGGATTGGGACAAAATTTAGGTTTATCCTGCCTAGAATTTCACAAGGAATCCAATGGTGGTGGTGGTTTTTTTAGATGAGGTCCCCATTTTAAAACCCGATAGTGGTTTTGAAATAGGCCTCCATTTGCATTTTATGTGCTACCACATGGTACAGGCATGAATCACATGATGAATTGGTCCAAACACAACATATATAACATGTATGAGATGTGTATGATCAGTGGTCTTCAAAGCAATGCATATTTTTAAGAGTTCAAGTTGCGATGCTTACCACTTTAGGAGCTTTTTGGGAAATCTGTCAAGTGCCTTGTTCCAGAAACAATTTGATGCTTTGGACACCCTCAAATGATCCCTTAGAAGCTTTTAGGATGATTGGAATCAGCTGGAAACCTCAGGAATGGAAACTTGCCCTTTCTTGCAAAAGGGGCAAAAATGGTCAAAATAGCAACTCTCTCAAATGGTGCTCCAGATGTGGGGAACCATTTGGGACAGTTCAAGGATGATATTTGGAGTGTGTTTGAGGCTTTACCTGGTTTTGAAAGTGACTGAATCAAGACATGGCTTGAAAAATGCAAAAAAGTCCTATTTTGAGGTTTTGAGAAGGGACTTTGAGATTTTGGTGTTACAGGTCACTTGTGAGAGTTTGGACAGCTTAGATATGACATATTGGATGTGTTTGGATCATGAGCTGTGATGGAATTTCTCTCTAACTCAAAAACTTAGAGTTACCTTGCTAAAGAAGGCATTTTTGCCTAGAGAAAGAGATTTTGAGGAAAGCAATTGTTGTAGTGCTTTGGTGTACTCAAACTGAGCACAAATGAGCTCTATTTATAGTAGAGCAAGTTTGTTTTGCAAGCAATAGTGAATGGAGGCTGCTGCAGACCTTTAGCCAATTGGAGCATTTTGGAATCTCAAGTCTCCTCTAGCCATTGACTAGAGGTTAGAGCAAAGGCCGTTGGTTCCCTAGTTCAGCGATCATCCTTGACTCATTCAGTTGGAAATGGCTCAGTTCATGCCACCTTGGTGCATCCATTGAATGCTCCAAAACAAAATTGGAGTCTTGTCCCCTCTTTAGGTTTTTTTAGGTTTGGCATGCTATTTTTAGTTCCAAAGACTTGGGAGGCTTATGGATCAGTGTTTGTCCCTCCTTGGTCTCCCCCTGAGGTGTTCAAGTGGATAAACTTGTTTGTCATTTGCACAAATTTCTCAAATCGAGCAAAATGCACATATCTGTCTAGTTATGACAGTCGCAGCAAGGCATATTGTCACTGTCATAACTCTTAGCTCATATGGGATTTGATGGGGTTCTTGGCCATTTTGGAAAGCTCTCATATGATACAACACATGTGTGATCATAGTTTGTCTTGAAACTTTTTGGATCCAAGTGAAAAATGCCCCTATATTTTGAAAAAAGTGAAACAGATTCTGACTTAGTGAAAATTTCACTAAGTGTTGGAAAAAGTGACATTTCATGTTTTTAGCCATTTTGCTCTAACCATAACTCAAAATCCATGATGAATTGGAATGGGGTGTAGTTGACACTTTTAAAGTATGCCATGAGAGCTACAAATAGATCTTCTGATCAGCCAAAATGGTTGCTTGGATCACAAGTTATGATCCTTGGAAGTTGGTACCCTAGCCACTTTGTTCCATAACTTAGAAAATTTCTAAGTTTTTTATGGTTACCCCTTTTACAAGTTATCCCACTTTTCTTGATTTTTCTTGATGAATGATGATCCCAATCACACATTAACATCATTTTAGGGTTAGGGAACCATAATTGATCAAAAAATCAAAAGTCAAACTTTGACTTTTGGGCACAATTGACTTTTTATCAGATGAATTCCAAACTGTGTGATCCTCTATGAAATTAAGTCCTTGACCTAAATCAAACTTGATGGATTGATTTCATTGGTGTTATAGAGTGTATTGAATCATGTCCCAAGGTTTGGAAGCATGTCATGGTCAAAAGTCAATGGCACATTTGACTTTTTTAGCGAAACGCTAACTGTGGGTCTGATGAACTTGAAACTTGTGAATCAAGCTTCTTGGATCAATCCATTGTTGCAAATGGATCAATGTAGTGTATTAGGGACCCTAAAATCATATCTTGAGGTCATGGCTCATGTTTTTTCCCAAAAGTCAACTTAAGGGTGAATTAGGTCAAGAAACTCTAATTCCTGATTTTTTATGAATGCATCCCCTGAGGCTAAATTGACTTGATGATTGGGTTTATGAGGTCCCTTAGAGTATTTTGGGTAATGCTTTGAAGCATTGGCTCATGCCCAGAGGAAAATTTCCATCTAGAGGCCCTGGTCGACCAAAACCCTAATTTGGTGACACTGGCGATCTTGAGGCTTAATCCACTTGGAATGTTGCAGCCTTGTGCTTGATCCTTGATGTGGGAGTCCTCTTGATCCATTGTGGATGTTTGAGAGGTTTAGACAAGTTGAAGATCATGTCATTCCTTGATTGATCCTTTGTCTAAGAGCTCTGAGAGGGCTTGAAACCCTAAGTTCGACTGTAGTGGATGCTCAACAATTCCTTGAGGAGATTGATGAGGCACAAAGGTACATCCATATTGTGATGATGGTTTGCACAATGATGGGAAATCTTATTGGTCAAAATTTGGGGTATGACAGGGGGGTCAATGATTTTGGGAACAAGTACAAAACTTCACCAAAATACAACCTTTGGGGATGGGTAGAGCCATGACTCAATGCTCGTGACGTTGAACCCTTGAACCCATGTTTTTTCTATGTTTTTGTGTGCTGCATTCATGCATTCATTTAAAAAACTTTTAAACAAAGAAAAAATCTTCTTTTCTCTTCTCTTTTTTTTCAAATTAAACTAAAACAATGATTGTAAATATCATAGAAGAAGATTGCGTTATGGATTTCGGTAGAAGGAAGACGCACAAGTACACCTTCAAGGCTCCAAAACTAGAGGATTTAAGTGAGTTGGAAAGGATGATCACCAACCCTGATGCTTTCAGAGCTAAGTACGGAGGACTGCTGTCTCTATTAAGGGTCCATGTAGTTGAAGGAATCCTGTCTACATTGATTCAGTTCTACGATCCGGTTTATCACTGTTTCACATTCCTGGATTATCAACTAGCACCAACACTAGAGGAGTACTCTCACCTGACTGGTTTACCCATCACTGACCAAGCTCCTTTTTCTAGACTGGAAGAAATTCCAAAGGATCAAACCATTGCAAGAGCAATCTATTTGGACGAGTCAGAAGCCAGGACTCACATGACCACTAAGGAAGGAGTCCAAGGTTTACCGGCCAAGTTTTTGGTAGAGAAAGTCCTATACTTTGCCAGTATAGGAAACATAACTGCTTTCGAATATATCTTTGTTCTACTCACATACGGGTTGTTCCTTTTTCCCAACATTGATAACTTCATCGATACCAACGCCATTAAGATATTTATGATTGGAAACCCTGTACCAACCTTGCTCGCAGATGCTTATCATTCTGTACACTTAAGGAATTTGTACAGCAGAGGAATGATCACATGATGTGTACCATTGCTATACAAGTGGTTCACTTCCCATTTACCCAAGTCTGCTACTTTTTGGGATCATAAGAGTACTCTACATTGGTCACAGAGAATCATGTCTCTTACCAACTTTGACATAGATTGGTACAATCGAATCTATGATGGGATAAGGATCATTGACAAATATGGAAATTTCCCTAATGTACCCCTCATAGGAACTAAAGGAGGAATCAACTATCATCCAATTTTAGTTCGCCGTCAACTCGGATACCCGATGAGCCATATCCCGCGTAATGTTCATCTAGAAGGTCTTTTCTTCAAGTAAGGAGAAAATGACAGGGCACTAAAGACAGAAATAGTGCATGCCTGAAAACATGTTCATAGGAAAGGAAGAGAGTCTCTAGGAAAACCAGACTGTGTCTCTGTGGAACCTTATCTTGTAACACCCTAAATTTCCTGCGCTATTTAATTAAAATAATCAGAGTAAAATAATACGAAACAGAAATAAAGGATGCTACTTCCAACTTATCATTTGCCCATAAATAAACATGTAACATATAAATGACATTTTCAAAAATCACACAAATTTAATCCAACAAAATAACCTTTTATTACGCAGTAGAAAATAGTTTATTCCAATCAACAAAATATAACGATTTCAATTAACTAAAGAAACTAGTTTTCATGTCAGAAAAACAACTAATAATTCTTCAACAAATAAAATCATATAAAAGCGTTCCCAACTCCCAATGTTACATATCAGAGCAGACGCCACTAAAGTGAAGCACCTCGTCTTCACCGACCACGACTTCCAAACTACTCCTGATTCTCTGCACGTTACCCACGTGGAGGTAACATTCAAACAGAAGGGGTGAGATTCTCAAATCAACAAAAGAAATGCATTATATATATATATATATATATATATATATATATATATATATATATATATATAAGCATATGATTATTAAGCAATCCACCCTAACATCAATTCACATCGCACACATTCCACACACTAGTAGATAGTCATAATTTTCCATAAAACAACATGATAGATAATGCAATGCAATGAGACTCCACACTAGACTCAATGCATGTGGTACCATTCGATCCCTTTTTCATGATCATAATTCCCGTCGGAATATCCACAACGTCGCTCACACCCCACATGGGCACACGACATCCGTAATCGCTCATACCCCACATGAGCACACGACTACCGTAATCGCTCACACCCCACATGGGCACACGACTACCTCAACAACATCAACAATTTGATTCTACCACATAAAATCCGGATAAGACGCTCACACCCCACATGGGCACACGACTTATCTCACAACTCATGCAATCAAGTAATGCATATCAACAACAACATACAATTACTTTCATAAAATCAATGTATCACGCCCCTACATGCCACACCACGACATGCCATAACAGTCCAACAACATCATCATACCACATAGCAAGTTACAATCAACAAAATAATACAACATCAACAACGACAACAACAATACCACGTACAATGATATTTATATTAATCATTATACCACACCACTACTAGTCACCATGCAACAAAATGCTATAACGGCTCAACAACATCATCATACAACCTCATAAGCAACAACTATTACATTTATAAGTTATGCCACAACACCATTAAGCGACAAGACGCGCGACCACGATTAATAACATGCCAAATCACCCAACCACGCATAAATAAAATATCCTACTAGCAACAAGACCGTGTTTAATAGAAAGAATATTTCGTTAGCTTTCTAACGCTTCGAACGGGGGCCAAAACGGACTTACGGATCAAAAGTTATAAAGAAAACAAAATTTGACATATTGGAAAAATTGTGCAACACACGGGTCCGTACAGGTCGACTCATGAGTCGACTCATGCTGCGCAAAAACAGAAAATTTTTCTGTTTTTAATCGTTAAATTCCTTCCGGACCTCCGATTTCGATTCCGTAAAAAGTCCCGATTTCGTAATTCAAAATTCTACGATTGTATGACATTTATAACAACATTTAACACTTATTTAGAGGTCCTATCATCATATTATACGTCATCTACCTCATCTCATGGCCTCACAACATCAATTTATCCCCAATTTCTTCATACATTCTTCTCAAATCAAAACCCCATCTACAAGACCCCAACATACCTAAACTATATATCAATTAGAACATATTCTAACACCACAAACACAACTCAAACATGCAATTTACATAATTTACACATAGTCACAAACATCGACACACAACCTTTCTTTCACACCGAATCACCCAAAGCAACAATGAAATGCATAGATATAGATAATAATAATTTACCCACCCTCATACATATATTATACAGCCCTTAAGTGATCGAAGAACCCCACCTTTACCTTAAGTGAAGATTCCTCAAAGCTCTCTAATGGAGGTTCTCCCAGCCCTAGCTATGCTTCTCTTTTCCGTTTCTCCTTTCTCGAGACACGATCATTCAACAACGATTCTCCCTCTCTAATTTTCTTCTTTTTCCCACTATAACCCTTAGACCCCTAATATGATCTTCCTTCCTTACCATCACTAATCCTCGCATAAATGACCACTTTACCCTCATACATATATTCATATTATCCAATAAAATAATTATAGGTAATTATTTAAATCCAAATAACTTTAAATAAATTATTTAAATAAAATAATTATTTAAATAATATTACTAAAATTCCTATTAATTGTTTTTAAATCTAAATAATTTCATTTAAATTGTCTAAATTAAGGATAAGCCTCAATACCCTTATCGTCCTACACTACCCAACACATGATCTCACCAAAACACATCATATATCACATAATTCACAAATACACGATATTAATCATGAATAATCACCAACCAAACATATTGTAATTATCGGGGCGCTACATATTTCCACTGGGTACAAACTAGAGCCCTCAAGCTAAGGATGTCTTACCCTCGTCAAGAAGTTCTTCCGCTAAAGGAATATGTCCTTTATTTTATGTCTGATGCGGAAAAACTGCAGGTCACCCTCAAAAAAGTTAGACGGGAAAAGAAATCTTGGAAGAACAAATACCGCATTCTCAATGTGGAGTGTACCAAAATTCAGCAACTGTTAAAAGAAAAGGACACTCTGATTAGGATATTAGAGTAACATGCTGTAGAAAATCAAAAAGACCGAAGAAACTTGCTCACTCCTTTCACTTGGCAAAGGACTGACAACCCGACATCGGCTCAAGAGCCCCGGTCAAAGAAAAGGGAAATACCAGAACCAGCACCTGAGCTCTCCTCGGAGAGGACTCAGGATCCATAAGCCTAGACTTTTCCTTTTGCAGCACTTTATAAAAATACTGTATTTCCATTTCCGCAATCTTTCGAATTCAATAAAACAGGGTCTCCACCCTTTACTGTATGATATTTGCAATCTGTTTGTTGAAGTTTCTTTTTTATTAAAGTAAAAAAAATTAATATATATATATATCATTGCATATCATTCATCATTCTCACATAACGCATTCTTCTTACCTTCGAATCTCACGTATGTGTCACGATTCTAGAGTCGAACTGTCTCATTGGTACAATACTCGGGCCAATCGACAAAAGAAAATGGATGATCTCGAGGAAAAGAACAAAGAGATGAGAGAAGAAATCGACACTCTGAAGGAAGATTTGAGAAAACTTCACAGTGACATGCAATCTCTAGCAGCAGCTCAGAAGCAACAACAAAGGACTGTGATCTCATAGATCACATCTACGCCTATAGTGGAGACGTATGATCCTCGGTACAACATGCCTAAAGATCGTCCCTGGGGCATGCCTATCAACTTTATCCCTGAAGGATACATTCCGCCGGTCACTAAAGACCCAGGCACTGCAGCAGGAACCGTTGGGCCTGAAGGTTACAAACTTCGGAAGGCGAAGATGCAAGAGTTATGACAGTGACTCCTGAAGGTTACAAACTTCGGGACAAGGAAGCACCAAGAGTCACCGTCGTAATGACTATACCACAACTGGTGGTACACACTGTCCCAGAAGGACAGATTCCACAAGTAATCTCCGGTGGAAATGAAAACATGTACGACAGGATGAATGAGTTCCAGGAACAATTTCTGGAGATGCAGAAGGAAATACATGCCATTCGCGGTCAGGATTTATTCAGAGATGGCGTGAAATTGCCGCCCAGATCTGTCCCCTCTTGAGGAAAAAGAGATGAACAAGATCTTTTTGAAAAACTTGAGCTCATTCTACTACGACTGAATGGTCGCCAATGCGCCCAACGAATTTACTGAAATGGTAAATATGGGGGTATGCCTTGAGGAAACAGCCCGAGAAGGACGTTTGGTCAAAGATGCAGGACCATCGAGCAGTACCAGAAGATACGGTAGTGTTTTCCCTAAGAAAAAAGAGCAAGATATTGGTAATATCTCTCTCGAAAAGCAAAGGTAAAGGTATTAACCAGCAGCAGCGGTAACTCCCGCTATCAACCATGTGCCTGTTCCAATGTATCAACCTCCGGTTGCTCAGAGCCAACCAAATCAACAACTAAGGACACAACAACCTCTTCAGCAAGCTCGTCCTCAGTACAACAATAAAAACTGTACAACGCAACCACCAGGGTTTAACCCTATACCGATGTTGTACGCAGAACTGTTTCCACTACTACTAGTCAAGGGGCGCGTCCAAACCAAGTCTCCTCTTACAGTACCAGAAAATCAGCCTTTTTGGTTCAAAGCAGATCAAACTTGCCCTTACCATCAAGGAGGACCGGGACATAACATTGAAAACTGTCTCAGCTTTAAATCTGATGTGCAGAAGCTTGTCAGGAACGGGGTCCTATCTTTCAAAGATACTAATCCAAATGTTCAGACGAACCCGTTGCCTCAACATGAGAAAACTGTAGTAAATTTGATAGAGGAAGAATCTAACCACAACTATCAAATTTGCGATGTACTCCTATTAGGAACCAATCTGGTCAAGATGCATCACAGACAGAGTGGGTACGGTCATGTACCATCTCACAATTATCACCAGTGTGATATCTGCTCAAAGAATAACCAAGGATGTTCCGTAGTGCAATCATCTCTACAAGAACAAATGAATCTCGGATGGATTCAAGATCATCGAATCCGTGAGGTCATACAAATTCCAACATCATTCAGAACCATGACATCCGTGCGATAAATGTCAACTTGGTGGCAATACACTCAAGGCAAAGCCAACATCATGATCTGCCACGGTACGATTACAATGTGAGGGATATTCTCCTAGCTACCTTGTTTTAATGATGTCAACAAACATATTAGATTGTAATTTGAGCGGTATCACTTCACGTGTCAGGCATATAACGTCTAACCATTATCGTTCATATGTCTAGATGCATAGGATCTTGTTCTCTCTAATAATAAATGTCCACTATCGTTTTAGTTGTGTCTAGTATGTGTCTTTGATATTGGTCTGGTAAAAATACTCAGAAAAATTGAATTTCCTGAAAATTTGCACTTCATACACTGACCCTTCAGTTCATGCGCTAACCCCAAATTTTATGCCCTAACCTCCAAAAGTTGCGGGAAAGCGCACAAACTTGTGGACACCAAGTTATTCACTTATGCTTCGACGCATGAAAGCTGGAGGTCGATGCATGACCTCAGATTCTGTATTTTTTCACTTAATTTATTTTTTGTTATTTTTTGTTGGTCATATTTTTCATATAAATAGTTTTGGTCATCCTTTTTATTCACAACAAGAAACATGAAAGATATATGGCATTTCTCTCTTCATCTTCATCTTCTTCACTGTGTAAACAAACAATCACACATAATCATCTTTGTATGTGTCGCCCATTGATCGAAGTGATAACGTTCAGAATTTAGGAAGTGTAATCTTCATCTTCTGGGTTGAGAGTTTGGCAGGTGTTTCTTGAATAAAACCAGTTGGTTTTGTCCTCCAAGAATCTGATAGATTTTGGGGGGTTTTTGCACAAACTGTTCTTTCTACAGGGATTCGGCTGGGCGAAGGTAACCGGAAATTGGTGCAATTGTTCGGTTTAGTAGCTGTAATCAGAGGATCGTAGAAAGGAGGTTTGGGTTCGAATTCTTGGTAGATCGCAATTGACCGAGTGAAGGTAACTGAAGAACGGTGGTTTCTTTCGGTTTAGTAGCGTGGGACGGTAATTGGATCAACCATATTTGGAGCACTTGATTCATCTTGAATCAAGGGAAGAGAAAATTCTGCATCAACGATCGAAGACGTTCGAGGGTTTGGATGTTCATTGTTTTCTCTTGTAATAAACAATTTGCAACAACAATATATATATATATCTCAATTCCATTTGTGGAGTTGGGGGCAGACGTACCCAAAGCGAGGACGATTAGGGAACTGCCTAATCAAATCGCGTTTGTTCTCTCTTTCCTTAACTCTTTTACAATTCATTTCGTTCGAATTTATGAAGTCGCAAGTCATCGAAATTTCTGTAGTAGAGTAATTGTAAGCTGATAAATTGTTTTGTTAAATTGATACAATTCCTTGAATTATATCTTGGAGCAGCTATACATTACTCATTACTGAAATTCTGCACTTAGTGTGTTTTCGCACACTAGGTGTTTGATAATTTGTTTCAAAGAAAATTCGAACTTGTTGTCTTTAAATTGCTTATCACTTTTCCTCATTGGATTGGAATATACATCAACCAAGTGATATTTTGTTGATTGCGTATCTTAAGTGTAATATTCAAAACTGAATTTTACTCCTATGCATTCATCCTGATATCTTCGTGCATATCCGATCCTTTTGGTAGAAGGTTCGTTGTAGGCGTTCTATCCAGTGGTAGCTTCCGTTTAAATAATTTTTAAAAACAAATTTTGTAAACCATTTTCGTGTAAAACTCAAGGGATCTATTCAACCCCCCTTCTAGATCCATAGCCATCGTCTAACAAGTGGTATCACGAGCTCCGGTTAATTCTGGTGCTTCGGTAAAACTTCTTGGATCATGGCGAACGAACCTAAAGGGGTTATAATAGAGCTCCAGTTTTTACAGACGAAAATTACAGCTACTGGAAGGATTGTATACGCGTTCATATTAATTCCAATGATCGAAAGGTTTGGAACGTTATTTTAAATGGTCCCATGCAAATTACTATGACTAACACGGAAGGCGTTGTCGTTCCTAAACCCGAAGCTCAATGGACTGAGGAGGACGAGAAAAAGTACAGTTATGATTGGAAGGCTCGTAATATGATCATCTCCTCCTTGGGAGTTGACGAGTATTATCGAGTCTCCCATTGTTAAACGGCCAAAGCCATGTGGGATGCTTTACAAGTAGCCCACGAAGGCACTAATGATGTTAAGTTGGCTCGTATTAATACACTAACGCAAGAGTTTGATTTGTTTTACATGAAGCAAGGGGAAACCATTACGGATATGCAAAAACGATTCACTCACATTATCAACAAACTACATGTTCTTGGTAAACCAATTCCAAATGAGGTTTCTACTAACAAAATTCTGAGGTGTCTTAACAGGGAATGGCAACCGAAGGTCACCGCTATCAAGGAGTCCAATGATCTTGCTACACTAGACCTCACGACACTGTTTGGGAAACTTGATGAGCATGAGCAAGTGCTCATTAGCTTGGATAAACATGAAAAGAGTATCAAGAAAGAGAAGGCAAAAGATACGGAGAAGAAGTCGATAGCTCTTAAGGCTTCTTGTTCAAAGTCCACACATCAAGAGCTAAGTGATGATGAAACCAATAATGACAAAGATGAAGAATCCGGTGATGATATGGGCTTATTTGTGGAAAGATACAATAGAGATGTTCGTAAGAACGATATTCAACACTCGGATAGAAATCTAGTCAAGTTTAGGAAGCAATCTAGAAGCGAAGGAAATAAAAATGGCAAGGTAAAAGGTATGTGCTACAACTGTGGAAAATCCGGGCACTACAAGCCGGATTGTCCATCACTAAAGAAAGGCAAAGATAAGGATAATGACAAGAGTCGCTCAAACAAAATGTCCAACAAGTATTGACTAGCATACATCGCTTGGGAAAGCGATAGTGAGTCGGAGAAAGATGATTCCTCAAGCGACGAAAGTGAATCCGTTAACTTTTGTCTTATGGCACGCCACAACAAAGCAAAAGAGGTAAAGCATTCTAAATATGATCATGTTAATACTATGTCTCATTTAGAGTTACGAAAGGCTTTTGACATGTTACACTATGAGGCTAAGGAAGCATTTCAACGCTTAGCCTCAAACAAAAGAATTTTCACATATTTGGAGAAGAAGGTTTCCAATTCCGAAAAGGAATTGGAAGCTCTCAAAAACTCTATAGTGGACACATCAAAAGCCAAGGTTGAAAAGGATCCTACCTCTTGGTTCAATTGGGGTTGTGACACTTGTCATATTTGGCAACGAGAGGTGAGAACCCTCAAGGCCAAATTGGACAAGGCTCTTAAGCCAAAAGTTACGTTTGCTATTGATCGATCACATTTTCGTGAGAGCATGAATAATCCATATCAAAAGTATACTTATGTGATTCGAGATAGTGATAGCAAAAGTAAATTCCAAATGAATCGTAATTGTCTTTACTGTTGTAAGCTTGGTCATACTATTGAGAAATGCCGCTTCAGAAGGTTTCTTGTTCCGAAAGGCATCTACCAATGGTTGCCCAAGTGCGGTTTTGGTTTCACTCACCTTAAAGGACCCAATGAGAATTGGGTACCTACTCTCCCTTGATTGTTTTTGTAGGAACAAAGTCTTGAGACCACCGAAAGAAGATGGGTTCTGGATAGTGGCTACTCGAGACACATGACCGGAGACATATCTCTTTTTATCGACTTTGTGGCGAAGAAAAAGGGGTTTGTCACCTACGGAGATAACAACAAGGGACAGATTCTTGGCAAAGGTAGTGTAGGTAAACCCTCATCTACTACTATCTCTGATGTGCTGCTTGTGGAAGGCCTTAGACACAACCTTTTAAGCATCAGTCAACTATGTGACAAAAATTATAAAGTATATTTTTCCAAGGATTGTTGCATAGTTGAAGATTGCGACAAAAAGAACGTGTTTAAGGGCTTGAGGGTGAACAACGTCTATATGCTAGACTTAAATGAGGTATCGTTGATTGAAGATAAGTGTCTAATCGCCATGAATGAAGATTCATGGTTGTGGCATAGACGGTTGGCTCACATCAATTTTGATTTGCTTAACAAAATTGTCTCTAAAGACTTAGTCATTGGTTTGCCCAAAATTAAATTCACAAAGGATCACCTTTGTGATGCGTGCCAAATGGGGAAGCAAACAAGGATCTCATTCAAATCCAAAAACATTGTTTCAACTATGAGACCCCTTGAGCTCCTCCATATGGACCTCTTTGGACCATCTAGGGTTAAAAGTCTAGGTGGTAACTATTATGGGCTTGTTATAGTCGATGATTTTTCTAGGTTTTGCTGGACAATCTTCTTAGCAAATAAGAGTGATACTTTCTCGGCCTTTGAACGATTTGCTAAGTTATCTCAGAACAAGTTAAACACAAACATTGGGTCAATTAGAAGTGGCCATGGGGATGAGTTTGAAAACCATTTATTTGAAGCATTTTGTGATTCCAACGGAATTGATCATAATTTTTCCTCACCACGTACCCCTCAACAAAATGGGATAGTAGAACGTAAAAATAGAGTTTTGGAAAAACTTGGAAGGACTATGATCAATGATGGTGGATTACCAAAATACTTTTGGGCCGACGCCATAAGTACGGCTTGTTATGTTTTGAATAGGGTGCTCATCCGGCCTATTCTAAACAAGACACCGTATGAGCTTTTAAAAGGGCGTAAGCCAAACATATCTCACTTTCATGTATTTGGTTGCAAATGCTTTATGTTAAACAATGGGAAATAGTCTCTTGGTAAATTTGATGCCAAGACCGACGAGGGTATTATTCTTGGATACTCTCAATCAAGTAAAGCATATAGAATTTATAATAAGAGGTTACGCATAGTTGAAGAGTCAGTTCATGTTACTTTTGACGAGTCTTATCCGAGAAATGTCGGAGAAGGTAGTTCTTTTCATGGTGTAGGTGTACCTACTGAAGACATACTCAAGGACACTGATAAGGGAATTGATCAGCCTGAAGCAGTGCGTATTGAGGAGGAAAAGGATCACCAACCAGTGAAAAGTGAGGATGATCATCATGCTGATAAAGATGAATTTCCTCTAGCTTGGAAGTCTTCAAAAGACCATCCAATTGACAACATTCTTGGTGATATCTCTAAGGGAGTAACTACTCGCTCTAAACTTAGTAACTTTTGTTATTACTCTGCTTTTGTTTCCCAAGTTGAACCTAAAAACGCTAAGGATGCGTTACTCTATGAGCATTGGTTTCTATCAATGCAAGATGAACTAAATCAGTTCTGGAGAAATGAGATTTGGGACCTTGTCCCCCCTCCACGAGATCATCGAGTAATAGGCACCCGATGGGTGTTTAGGAATAAACTTGATGAAAATGGAGTAATAACGCATAACAAAACTAGGCTTGTAGCGCAAGGCTATAACCAAGAGGAAGGAATCGACTATGAGGAAACTTATACGCCGGTTGCCCGACTCGAGGCTATACGCCTTCTACATTCCTATGCGTGCACAAAGAACTTTAAATTATTCCAAATGGATGTTAAAAGTGCGTTCCTTAACGGAAGAGGTTTATGTAGCCCAACCTCCGGGTTTTGAATCCCATGAATATCCTGATCATGTCTATAAACTAAAACGAGCTTTGTACGGACTTAAACAAACCTCTAGGGCTTGGTATGAACATCTAAGCAAATTTCTACTAGATCAAAGGTATTCAAGAGGAAAGGTTGACACAACCCTCTTTATTAAACGTCATGGAAAACACTTAATTTTGGTACAAATTTATGTTGACGATGTCATATTTGGGTCTACTAACATGACCTTGGTCAAGGAGTTTTCTAGTTTGATGCAGGGTGAGTATGAAATGAGCATGATGGGGGGAACTCAACTATTTTCTCGTATTGCAAATCAAACAACTTGAAGAGGGCACATTTGTGAGTCAAACGAAATACTGTCTTGAGTTACTAAAATGTTTTGATATGTTGAACTGCAAAGCAATAGATACTCTTATGCCTACAAGTGCTACTCTTGATCGTGACGAAAAGGGTAAGGATGTTGAGGTAAAGAAGTATCGAGGTATGGTAGGGTCTCTTCTTTATCTTACCGCATCACGTCCCGATATAATGTTTAATGTATGCATGTGTGCGCGGTATCAGGCACATCCCAAGGAATCCCACCTAAAGGCAGTCAAGCGCATACTTCGATACCTTTCTTGTACTCTGTCGCGGTGAAAATTGGATACCATAGTTATTTGTTATCTAGGATCGCATTTTTTATGTCACCACCGGTCTTTGATTTTATCCAAGGGAAGGGAGAAAAACCGAATTCCCACAATGCAACGCAAATGCACTAAGATTCTATGTTCGGGGGTTGGTTATACCTAGGGAAGGTGTTAGCATCCTAGATATCTGTAGTACTCTATAGGAACCTCTTGATTTTATTTTATGTTATTTGTTATCTGTTTTGCTAAGGGTTTAAGGGTAGGTGATTTATTATTTTTATTCCTAAGTGTGCTCGACAAGATATCACATCTTGTGCCTACATATCCTGTCAGGGGGGAATTAGAGCACTTGTAGTTCCTTATTAAGGATACTAAAATGTTTAAAGGTTTTAGGAGAGAAGATGAGTCATCATCTTAAGAAACCCACCACAATTTTGAAAATGTTTGTATTTTGTGGGGTATGGGATTGTATGTCCCTTCTTTGAGATGATTAACATCTAATTCTCTTGTGTGGAGAATTTGGTAGGCTAAAGTTTGATTGATTTTAAGGGGGACTAACTTAGGAAGTCTATCCTAAAGTTGTCTAAGAAACTAAAACCTATGGGGAGGTATGAAAAGCATATGCACCATGCACAATAATTGATTATCATGCATGGTATTTTCCCTTGGATGTTACGCAATTAATTACAAAGGAGATTTACACCGGAGTGCTAGCAAAGTGGTGTTAGTCTCGTGTCTAGTGATCGAAAGGTTGAATGCGATGCCTAAAGGAAATCGACTTACATGGGTAGAAAATGGGCTCGACGTTGGATTTAGAATTTTAATTATTTTTGAAAGGTTTAGAATATAAGAGGCATGCATACATCATAAGCATAAGCAAAGCATAATACCAAACAAGACTTAAACTATTCACACACAAGCGTACTAATATGCGCGAGGGATTATAACGGGGAATGACTTATTAAGAAAAGAGTTTGCAAAATTTAAAGGGAGAATTAATATATAAAAGGTTTATATTTCATTTTTATTTTTTTTTTATTTTATTTTTTCAAGAGCTAATATATTAAAAGGTTAAATTTTTTTAAAGAAAAAAAGAGTTAAAGGCTTATCTTAAAAAAAAGGTTAACTTTAATGTTTTAATAAAAAAAGTTTTATTTTTATTTGTAAAAAAAAGTTTATGTTTATTAAGAGAGACATAAAGATATTTTAATTATAAAAAAGGTTATCTAAAAAAGAAAAGATTATAATTATATACAAAAGTTCCTTATACCTTATTTTTTAGTTATATAAAAAACAATTTTAATTAATATAAAAAGAATGACATAAGAAAGGTTAAAAATAAAAAGAAAAAAATGAAACGGAGGGATCCCGTGCGCAAGAGGGAAGAGGGTCCATCGCGGACCCTCAGATCACAGCCACACGATCAAAGGGGCGCTATGATCAAGGGATTAAAATGGGAGGGTGCATGGTTAAAACCGTGTGTGCACGTGTACATGATAACGCTCTTGAAAAAAACAAAAAAAACAAAAAGAGAGAAGACTCTCTCGTTCCTCTCAGACTCTCTCAAAGAAAAATTGGGTTTTGGAAACCCTAATCCTCGCCGTCACTCTCGTCTTTCCTCCATTTTCTCTCTCGATCGATTAAACAATGGCCCTAACTACCCTAAATCCCACAAAGTCCCAACCCCAATTTCATTAATATTTCACAATTTACATGTTACAGATGTGATGATTTAAAGCAAAAACAAAAAGAAAGGATGGCCGGCGATGATGGCGATGGCGGTGGGAGAGACAAGGCGACTACCGGCAATAGCAGTGATTAGTGGAGAGATTTCATGACAGTGGTGCAGTGTTGACTTCGTGAGGGTGGCGGCTCTGCGTCTCTTGTTCCGGCGGTGTAGTGACGACACTTGGTGTGAGTTCGAAGCAGACGACGACGGCTGCACGGTGGCTTTGCAATCGAAGAGGATAGGTCACGATGTCGGGGACGTCGAAGGTACAACTTCTCTTCCAATTCTATATCATGTTGCTGTGAATTTCTGATGATGTCTGCTTGTTTTGCTGGTGTGCATTTCTGATTTATGTATGCTGTGTGAAATTGTTCATGGTGTGAATTGGTATGAACTCCTGATGTGAATACTGCTCTGTATTTTGCAAGGTTTGTTCGTGTGAATTGAGGTGAATGGTTTTGTGTTGCTTGTGGTGTAAAAGCTGCCTCGTGGTGTGAATTTTTGAGATTTTCTCTGTGAATGTATCTGGGTGTCCAAGTGTCCCTGAATTGTTTTCTACTACCCTTTTTTATAGCCTTGATGTAATGAATGCTCAGGATTGAAAATGAATACGAAATTATTCCGTTGATTTGATTTTGGAAGGAATGTGATGGTTGTTGATTCTTGTCATTTAATGATAATGATTCCTTTAACTTCTTTGCTTTTCTGACTTTGGAATGATTTTAATTGAGGATTATTTGTTTCAGTTTTCGAACCTATACACTTGATTGCTTTTGAAAGGAAACGAATTAGCTTTGATGATTCATAATTTGATGAACCTTTCCTTTTTGATTGAACATGTCTAAACATCTCTGGTTTCTTTCCTTGATCACGTAAAAAAACCTTACAGATGATGGAAACTTGGTATTTGTTTCTTGACAAAATTGATTCCCCCTTGCTGCTGATTTCTATTTAATCGTGTGATAACCTTTCCACTTCGAGTCGAACATGCTTGTGTGTTTTTTGAATTTAAAATGGTTTGTGATATTTGATCATGCGCTTCAGCTGGTACTTTTTGGAGAATTGTGACTCCTGAATGCTCTCAATTGGTGATGTTTCTCTTGAATTATCTAGGGCTATGCTTATGCATTGTACTAATGTTTTGTCTTGACTTTTCATGTGTTTGTTTTGCGTATCCATGAGGGAGAAGGCTTGAGCGACAAAACCAAAAAAAGATGGATATTCGGTTACTTCTTCAACCAATTCCCATGAGTTTCCAAAGGTCTCAATATATGCTCTTGCTTTGGAATCAAATTGGATTGTTGTTTTATTTTCTTCAACCTTTGATGTCTGTTGATTGTAATCAGCTAATTGATAATGACAGTTTGTTTGCAGTAAGTTTGAATATCAATAGCAACATCTTCAAGAAGCTATACCGAAGTAATTTTTTGTCACTGAAGTCGGGCAATGGTTCATGGAAAAGAATCGCTCTTGTCAGCACTATCCAGTGGTGGATTTTTGCGCTAGAGGGATGGAGTATCCTCGGGACGAAACAGGTCACCTCGGCACCATCAGCGAAGCGAGGTCTTCAAAAGCTCTTACATTTTCGGATCCATGGTAGAAAAATTGAGAATTGATATATGAACCGTCCCTGTTATCGGTCTTCTCTCCTTTGTGTCATTTCTTGTTTAATGCTTAGGATTAGGATTTTCAAAGACACTTATGTCCCGTGTCAAGCACTGGTTATTAACTTAGTACAAATGCAATTTTATCAACATAGTGTCTGCGCTGGCCAATATAATAGAATAGGTCACAGCTGATGCTAGATGGCCCTTGTAATTTTTGGAAAAATGACTTGTACTTGGAGATAGTCTTTTACGTTCATTTTAATCTCATGTGCCAGTCATGTATTTCATTTGCTTCATGTGAATCCTAGTTTTATTTTACTGTGTAGTGGAGAAGTATCAGTCTTAAATACTTGCGAAGCCCTCATGCCTAGTGTAATCTTTCCACAACATATCTATTAACATTGAATATCACCAAGAAATCCACGGCCTAAATGTGCAAGCACCCATATGAACAAAAACTTGCAAAATGGAAATTCCAACAATGAACAGAACTCCTTGTATTAAACTTATTCCTCACGCCAACTTGTATTCATGATAAAAAATAAAACATCTTGTGGGAATTTCTCATTTCCTCTTGTTGATACATTGGCTAGCTTATTTCAAATAAAAGTAAAAGAATTTGTGTATGCAACTTAACTTCTTTATGCTTGAAATTATAAGCTTGCATTTGAATTTGAAGTTTGGAGTTGGAATTCGAAATTTTGTAATGGGCGTGGATGATCCCACATTGAACTTTTGATTCATGGTTCACATAGGAACATTTTTTAGAAATAACCTTGGATTTGATTTGAGCCTCTTTGAATTTTGGGACTTGAGTATGAATCTTGAGTTTAGAATTTGATGATAATCATATGAACTTGTAACTTTGACATGAAACTTGAAATAAACATGGAACCTTGAATCAACTTTTGTAAAAGAAAATGAATCTTTGAACTTCACTTTGAAAATTTCCTTAATTTAAGACCTTTACCTAAAACTTTACCACTTCAAAGTGTACAACTCACTATTAACAAGAAAATCCACATACTTTCTCTTTAAACCATGATCTAATCTTCCAGAGCAAAGCCCTGCTTGACATTTATCACCCACTCAATCACAAATGAACTTGGTATAAGGAAACACGCCCTTGAAGAATCTTCAGATATAATTTGTAACACAATTTTCCACACAACCATGACTAGTTATTAAATGACCACGTGCCACATCAATGGATAGAAAACCCTGATCCTCCTTAGAGAAACCTCTGAGAAACCTTAAGAATAAAAGACCTTGTATTGGCCAAGGGATCATAAGAATGAGGACACATCCTTTCTTTACCTCAACAAGAATCAAACACAATTTGCAAGGGACCAGAATCACCATGAGCACACACACACTTCTATGACCTCTGAACCTTCTACAGCAGTCTTAATTTCACAAATGAAAACAAACAGACAAAGTCTGATAAATTGGTTAGCTATGCATGGATGATTGACCTAGAAATGATGTGATATGCTATGCAGATAATGCGAAATGAAAACAGAATATTAGGGTCAAAAATTAGGGTATGACAGATGCCCCTATTTAAGTTTCTTCTATTCGGAGATATGGAGATTGAAATCTTCGTCTCGACGTGATAGGAGAGACTTAAATACAAACTTGCACAATTTTTGGCCCAAAGATGCCACAAGATGCACATGATATGAGATGGAATGATATGATGCAAGACAAAGATCCTGTGGGGGAATGGTGTCACAGGGGGTAATAGCATACAGTTAACGTCGAAACATAGTTAAAGAATGGAAGACTCGACGAGGAACAACTTAGCAAGACTCCACGGGGAAAGATCCAACTCCACTGGGGATGAAACTCAACTCTACTGGGGACTAGACTACCAACTGACAATCACAAGGTAGCTTAAACACGTGGTATCTCCAAAATAGAACAAAGGTGTGTATTGCCTACTACCAAGGATATGGTAGCTTAAACAGCAGGCAAGAAACTTGAAAAGAAGGATAACTTACTACCAACAGATGGTAGCCTAAGCAAAGGTATCCAATTGAAATGAAGGTGAGTATATTACGTACTACCGAACCTCTGGTAGCCTAAGCAAAGGTAATAAACTTTAAAGGAGAGATCACCTACTACCAAACACGGTAGCCTAAGCATAGGTGTCCGACCCAAAAAAAGACGTGTTACCTATTATCAAACATATGATAGCATAAGCAAAGGTAAACACAAAAGGAAAGATGACCTACCACCAAACATGGTAGCCTAAGCAAAGGTATCTAACCAAAATCCAATAGACATATTACCTACTATCAAACATATGATAGCCTAAGTAGAGGTAATTGACTTGAAAGGAAGAGATCATCTACTACCAAACACGGTAGCCTAAGCAAAGGTGTCTGACC
This sequence comes from Lathyrus tuberosus, assembly GCA_022829125.1. NCBI lineage: Eukaryota > Viridiplantae > Streptophyta > Magnoliopsida > Fabales > Fabaceae > Lathyrus > Lathyrus tuberosus. The sequence continues at coordinate 10,748,227 of JALAZF010000103.1, forward strand.
CAAAAGAAAGGTGTGTTACCTACTATCAAATATAATAGCCTAAACAAAGGTAAACACAAAAGGAAAGATGACCTACTACCACCACGGTAGCCTAAGCAAAGGTATCTGACCAAAAGGATAGACATATTACCTACTATCAAACATGATAGCCTAAGTAGAAGTAATAGACTGGAAAAGAAGGATCACCTACTGCCAACTTGTGGCAGCCTAAGCAGAGGTGTCCGACCCAAAAGAAAGGTGTGTTACCTACTATCAAACATATGATAGCCTAAGTAGAAGTACACAAAAGGAAAGATGACCTACTACCAAATATGGTAGCCTAGGCACAGGTATCAGACCAAAAAGATATGGTATATTACCTACTATCAAACACATGATAGCCTAAGCAGAGATAATAACCTGAAAGAAGAGATCACCTACTACCAAACACGGTAGCCTAAGCAAGGGTGAACACAAAAGGAAAGATGACCTACTACTATACATGGTAGCCTAAGAACAGGTATCAGACCAAAAAGATATGGTATATTACCTACTATCAAACATATGACAGCCTAAGCAGAGGTAATAACCAAAATAAGCTTCCAATGATCAAAATATAATTCAGCTTCTTCTTTAACTAAATGTTCCATTTAGAAAGGGGTAAATAAACCTCCCCACACCTCAAGATTGTGTGCCCTGAACGGGTTTACGAATAAAATCCAGCGAGATTGTATGCCATGAGCAAGTCTTGAAATAAAAACTACGAGGTTGTCTGCCTCGAGTAAAGTCTTAAAATAAAAACTACGAGGTTGTCTGCCTCGAGTAAAGTCTTGAAATAAAAACTACGAGGTTTTCTGCCTCGAGCAAGTCTGAAATGAAAGCTACGAAGTTGTCTGCCTCGAGCAAAGTCTTGAAATAAAAGCTATGAGGTTGTCTGCCTCGAGTAAAGTCTTGAAATAAAAACTACGAGGTTGTCTGCCTCGAGCAAAGGTCTTGAATTCCTCCTAGAAAGGCGAATACTTGTTGGAAAGTAACTTCACAGGGGATTGGAATTTCACTGGAGATTGAAGACTTCAGCGGGAATCCATAACTTACTGGAGATTAGAAAATATCACCGGGAACCTTCCGAAGAGAAGGAGGTCTGGTTGACTTGTAAACAAGTCTTATCAAATAAAGAGAAAGATCATCTGAATCTTCACCAAACTTCTCGAAGAGATGCCATTTGATGGAAGTAAATTAAATAGTAGACTCACTGGGAGAGCATCACTGAGGAGCTATATCACTGCAGTTTGAAATAAAATCATTGTAACAGGAATTCTCAGATAAAGAGAAAATCTGTAAAGTCTTCAACAAACTTCTCTGACGGATTTCTGGAGAGGTGCCATTTGATGGAGAACAAGTTGATGATCTTGATAACTTCTGGGGATAGACAAACTATCTTGAAAAGAGACTGCCATTTGTCATCCAAATAGAAAACCTGAAAACAAAATAAGCTGCTCAACTAAAGAGGCTGTAACGGTCTATTTTTGATATTCCCTATTTTTGTGCTAATTGATGTTTTGTTATTGAGTCTTTTATTTAATTGAGCAATATTTATGTGAATGGTGAAGTTGGTGTTTTATTAGCCTCGCCGGGCGAAGTATGTGTCGCCGGGCGGCGTGTACGTTTCTGTGATGTTTTGGATTTTGTGTACTTAATAGATATTTATGTTAATTATGATGTTGGTAAGTTAATATGTTGTTTTTACATATGTTGTATTTTTACCGTTTTTGGAGATTTCGCGGGAAAATTAGAATAGAGGGTATATTAGATATTTTATAATTAGTGGTATTTAATTAATAGTTAGTTTTAATATTTATTAGAAGTGTAGATTTTAAGTTAAGAAAATATAATAAGTTAGTAAGTTAGAAAGTATTATAAGTTTAGAAAAGAAGAAAAAGAAAAGTTAGTAAGAGTTTTTTCAAAAGAGAAGAAAAAGAGAGAAATAGAGAAGTGAAGAGAAAGTGAAGAAAAGTTGGAAAATTCACCAAACGAGCTTCGGGAAACGGTTTCTTATCGGGTAAGGGTGCGAAACTCGGTTATTATATCATTGTATACGATTATATCCGTTTGTTTTTGAATTGTTTGGATTGTGTAGGAAAATATTGAGTTTAGGTTAGTTTTTGACATAATCGATAAAATCGGGAGTTTTTACGGATGAAATTCGAAACAAATTGTGTAGTTTAGTCGTGTGAGGTTAGGCCGACGTTATAGAAACTCGTTTCGTTAAAATCGGTTGATAATTGAAGATTTTGTGTTTTTGAGTTTTGATTATGTGTATGAATAGTGATTTCGAAAAGTCGAGGAATCGGGTTTTTCTTGATCCTAATATGTCCGTATGCATTTATGTGATATTACCGCGTGTTTTGTTTGAGGGAATTCTGAGAATCGGTCGGGTTTTGAGGGGTTTCGCGCGGCTGGCAGCAGCTGCCCCAAAATTCTGGTTTTTGTGCGCGTCGTACGGACTCGTGCTGTAGGTGAAAATTCTGTTTTCGTGTAATTTTCGGAAATTCATATCTCTTGAACCGTAAGTCGATTTTAACCCTCGTTCAAAGCGTTAGGAAGCTAACGAGATGTTCTTTCTAGGAAAAATAGTTTTGGGGTCTGAACTTGCTCCAATCGGTATAGTTTTTACGAACCGTTTCGTAGTGTCGGGCGTCCAGTTTATGTTTTGCGTTATTTTGAAATATTCATATCTTGTTAACCGTTTATCGTATTTAAGAGTTCTTTATACCGAATCGGAGCTGTCGATGAGTACTTTTTGATGATGATAGAAAATATTATTTTTGGCCGACTTTTAGCCGACTTTTCCGAGAAATCGTAAAATGGAATTTTGAGTTATTTTTCAATATTGTAAGACATGTTATGATATGTTATGAGATGGCTTGTGTGATGATTCTTTGATGGGAATTTGATGTTGTGGAATGGTATATTAGTGTTTGTGGCCATTTTGGGCAATTGTGTGCATTACTTTATATGTACTTGAAATGCATGATTTAATGTATGAGTCTTGATTGCCATGGGTCATTATATGACATGCATCATGTTGAAGACATTGTAAGATCCCTTCGTGGGTGTAAACAATGCATGAAGACATTGTAAGATCCCTTCGTGGGTGTAAACAATGCAGTTAGACATTGTAAGATCCCTTCGTGGGTGTAAACAATGCATGTTGAATTGTAGATCCCTTATGGGTGTAAGCAATTGTTGTATTGATCGTGTGCCTATTATAAAGGACTAAAAACGATCCATAACGTCGTATGCTTGGTGATAAGTGGTAGCGACGGGGAACATCGTATGCCCGACGGGGAGTTACCCTAAGTAACGAGCGATGATTCCAAGAGTTCCTGGGGGACTAGTGGTACCGCATGCATAGAGTCGTTGTGTCGGTCTCTGTGCATTTGCATAATTCATTACATGAATGTTTATGTGTTGAATTTTGAGAAGGATTTGTTATGCATTGTGTTAATGTATATGCTTATGTGATTGATGTGTGAAATGGGTTGAATATGTCTTGTGTTGTTTACAAGTATCATATTTGTGTGGTGAGAATAATTGTGCATATTTTGCTAAGTGTTATATAATGATATGCAATTATATTATAATCCTGTTTCTCACCCTTCTGCTGTGGTTTAATGCTCTATGAGGCATTGCAGATTAGAGGCTGGAGTCTTTTGCGAAGATTAGTGTCTTCGTCTTTTGTCGTTCCGTCGGCTCTGATATGTAACACGGGTAGTCGGGGTTCGAGTGTAGATGTTTCTTTTGGCTTGTATATGGTGGCTTCTATGAACATGTATATGACATACTTATCTTTTGTGATGACATCAGTTATGGATGTTCCGCTTTAATTCTGTAACTGAACGAGGATATTTTTGGAACTGAGTTCCTATGATTATATGACTATCAGGTTGTTATATATCTATATGAGCATAATGTTTTAGTTCACGTTGGTGTGACATCTCTGGCTATATCATGATAAATTATTCTTTGCTCTGATGTTTTATTTATAAGATTAGTTTATTCCGATTTTTGTACGGGGTATAGAAGGGGTGTTACATTAAGTGGTATCAGAGCCAATGTTTGGTTTGTCCGACCATGTTGTCGTGTCGGTTGTGTCTTGTTGGTCTGTTGCACTCTGTGGAGTGGTTGTTTAACCATAATTTGCTATCATTGGGAATGTTCAGATTATGGCAGCAAGACGTGACGCTGCTATGACTGCGGCCATGCAAGCTATGGCGCAACCGATGCAGAATTTACCGAATGCTGCGGCGGACGAGGAGTCGCGTAGTATGGATAAGTTTCAGAAGAATAATCCACCGAGCTTCGAAGGTACTCATGATCCTGAGGGAGCACAGATTTGGCTGAAGAAGATTGAGAAGATCTTCCATTTCATTAGGTGTTCCGAGGATCAGAAGGTGCAATTTGGTACTCATGTGTTGGAAAAGGAAGCTGAAGATTGGTGGGCGAATGCTTCTCAGAGGTTTGAGGAGGATGAAATAGTGGTTACATGGGCTGTGTTCAAGGATGCTTTTCTGGAAAAGTATTTTCCGGAAGATGAGAGAGGTAAGAAGGAAATTGAATTTCTTGAACTGAAGTAGGATAATTCCTCTGTTGCGGATTATGCTGCTAAGTTTGAGGAACTTGTGAAGTTCTGTCCTAATTATAATACGGCTGGTTCTGAGAGGTCAAAGTGTTTGAAGTTTGTGAATGGCTTGAGGCCAGAAATCAAGCAGGGTATCGGTTATCAGGAGATCAGGCAGTTTCCAGTGTTGGTGAACAAAAGTAGGATTTTTGATGAGGATAGCAAAGCACGTGCTACTCATTACAAGAATCTGAATGATAAGAAAGGAAAAGGGCAGTTCAGAGGTAGGCCTTATGTGACTTCTGCTGATAAGGGGAAACAGAAGGCTACTTTTGATAGGAAGCCGAGTGGAGGAGGAATGAATTCTTCTGTGAAATGTTATAATTGTGGTGGTATGGGTCATCGTGTGTCGGAGTGTAGGAGGAATATGAACAAGTGTTCTAATTGTGGTTTGACGGGTCATGTGGCTGCTGATTGTAGGAGGAATACGGTCAAGTGTTATAATTGTGGGGAGAATGGTCACTATAGTACAAAGTGCACGAAACCAAGACAAGCTCAAGCGGGCGGAAAGGTGTTTGCATTGGCGGGGACTCAAACTACGAATGCAGACCGTTTGATTAAAGGTACGTGTTTTATTAATAGTACACCTTTAGTTGCTGTTATTGATACGGGAGCGACTCATTCGTTTATTTCGTCTGAGTGCGCGAAGCGTTTGAATCTTGCGTTAACTTTGATGGGTGCTGAAATGGTTATTAAGACTCCTGCTTCAGGGTCGGTAAATACATCTTTGGTGTGTATGAGTTGTCCTTTAACCATGTATGGTAAAGACTTTGTTATGGATTTAGTATGTTTGCCGTTGGTGGGATTGAACGTGATCTTGGGTATGAACTGGTTGCAATTTAATCGAGTTCATATAGATTGCTATCACAAGTTAGTAAGGTTTCCTTCTATGGAAGGTGATGAATTTGAGAGTTTCCTATCCACTAAAGAGTTGAAGAAACTTTTAGCGGACGAAGCTCAATTGTTTGGTTTGTTTGCATCATTGTCGGTGGAGAGTAAAGTTGAGCTTGATGTGTTTCCAGTGGTGTGTGAATTTCCAGAAGTATTTCCGGAAGATATTACGGACGTACCGCCGGAAAGAGAAGTTGAATTTTCTATTGATCTAGTTCCGGGTACTAGACCGATTTCGATGGCACCGTATCGTATGTCGGCATCGGAATTGGTAGAATTGAAAAAGCAATTGAATGACTTGTTGGACAAGAAATTTGTAAGGCCAAGTGTTTCTCCTTGGGGTGCTCCGGTATTGTTGGTAAAGAAGAAGGACGGGAGTATGCGGTTATGCATTGATTATCGACAGTTGAACAAAGTGACAATTAAGAACAAGTATCCGCTTCCAAGGATCGATGATTTGATGGACCAATTGGTTGGTGCGAATGTTTTTAGCAAGATTGATTTGAGATCAGGATACCACCAGATTCGTGTGAAAGGAGAGGATATTCAAAAGACGGCCTTTAGGACACGGTATGGTCATTACGAATACTCCGTGATGCCATTCGGGGTTTCTAACGCGCCGGGTGTGTTTATGGAATACATGAATCGTATTTTTCATGAACAGTTGGATCGTTTTGTGGTTGTGTTCATCGATGATATTTTGATTTACTCTAAGTCTCAAGAGGAGCATGAAGAGCATTTGAGAATTGTGTTGCAAATTTTGAAAGAAAAACAATTGTATGCTAAGTTGTCAAAATGTGAATTTTGGCTGTCGGAAGTAAGTTTCCTTGGACATGTTATTTCCGGTAGTGGTATTAGTGTTGATCCATCCAAGATAGATGCGGTGATGCAATGGGAGGCTCCTAGGTCGGTTACGGAGATTCGAAGCTTTTTAGGCTTGGCAGGTTATTATCGGAGGTTTATTGAGGGATTTTCGAAATTGGCACTTCCTTTAACGCAATTGACTTGTAAAGGAAAGGCTTTCATTTGGGATATTCATTGTGAAGAGAGTTTCAATGAGCTAAAGAGAAGGTTGACAACGACTCCGATCTTGATTTTGCCTAATCCTAATGAACCATTTGTTGTGTATTGTGATGCTTCATTGACGGGTTTAGGTGGTGTTTTGATGCAAGATGGAAAAGTTGTGGCATATGCATCTAGACAATTGAGAGTGCATGAAAAGAATTATCCTACACATGACTTGGAGTTAGCGGCCGTGGTGTTTGTTTTGAAAATATGGAGGCATTATCTTTATGGTGCGAGATTTGAAGTCTTTAGTGATCACAAGAGCTTGAAATATTTATTTGATCAAAAAGAGTTGAACATGAGACAAAGGAGGTGGCTAGAACTTTTAAAGGATTATGATTTTGGTTTGAATTACCATCCGGGTAAGGCAAACGTGGTGGCCGATGCCTTAAGTCGGAGGTTGTTACATATGTCCGCATTGATGATGAAAGAATGGGAACTTTTGGAGGATTTTAGAGACTTGAGTTTAGTTTGTGAAATGACGCCGAGAAGTGTGAGACTTGGTATGCTACATGTTACAAATGATTTTCTTGCAACGGTAGGTGAAAAGCAAAAGTTGGACTTGAAATTCGTTAATTTGATGTTGAATGAGAATGAAGATTTCAAAGTTGATAATTTTGGAGTTTTGAGATTCCGTGGTCGTATTTGTATTCCCGATGATGTGGAGTTAAAAAAGATGATATTGGAAGAAGGGCACCGAAGTAACTTAAGTATTCATCCGGGAGCGAACAAAATGTATCAAGATTTGAGAAAAATCTTTTGGTGGTTCGGATTAAAGAGGGACGTTGCTCAATTTGTGTATGCATGCTTAACTTGTCAAAAGTCTAAGGTGGATCATCAAAAACCGAGTGGATTTATGCAACCGTTGGATATTCCGGAATGGAAATGGGATAGTATATCGATGGATTTTGTTACGGGATTGCCGAATACGCAAAGAGGTCATAATGCTATTTGGGTAATTGTTGATAGGCTTACTAAATCTGCTCACTTTATTCCAATTGATATTAGTTATCCTTTGGAGAAGTTAGCCGAGATTTATGTTCTTGTGGTGGTGAAGTTACATGGAGTTCCTAAGAGTATTGTATCGGATAGAGATCCTAGGTTTACATCGAGGTTTTGGGAGAGTTTACAAAAGGCTTTGGGTTCTAAGCTAAGATTGAGTTCGGCTTATCATCCGCAAACGGACGGTCAAACCGAGAGGACGATTCAATCGTTGGAGGATTTATTGCGTGCTTGTGTACTCGAGCAAGGTGGTGCTTGGGATGGTTATTTGGCGTTGATTGAATTCACTTACAATAACAGTTTTCATTCGAGTATAAGTATGGCACCATTTGAGGCTTTGTATGGTCGGAGATGTCGAACACCTTTGTGTTGGCATGAAACCGGCGAGAGGACGATAGTTGGACCGGAAATGGTACAACAAACAACGGAGAAAGTGAAGTTTATTCGGGAGAAGATGAAAGCTTCTCAAAGTAGACAAAAGAGCTATCATGACAAGAGAAGGAAAGATCTTGAATTTCAAGAAGGCGACCATGTGTTTTTGAGAGTTACACCGGTTACGGGTGTGGGTCGTGCTTTGAAGTCGAAGAAGTTGACTTCTCGTTTTATTGGTCCATATCAGATATCCGAAAGAGTTGGTGCAGTGGCTTACAGGATAGCATTGCCACCGAATCTTTCGAATCTACATGATGTTTTCCATGTTTCACAGCTACGGAAGTATGTTCCAGATCCGTCTCATGTGATTCCGATGGATGAGGTTGAGGTAAGAGATAATCTTACGGTTGAGGTTTTACCGGTGAGGATTTTAGATCGCGAGTTGAAAAGGTTAAGAGGCAAGGAGATTGCACTTGTGAAAGTGGCGTGGGGAGGCGCTGCTGAGGGCAATTTGACATGGGAATTGGAAAGTCGGATGCGGGAGTCGTATTCGGAGTTGTTTGAATCAGGTAATATTTTCGAGGACGAAAATTTCTAAAGTGGGGGAGAGTTGTAACGGTCTGTTTTTGATATTCCCTATTTTTGTGCTAATTGATGTTTTGTTATTGAGTCTTTTATTTAATTGAGCAATATTTATGTGAATGGTGAAGTTGGTGTTTTATTAGCCTCGCCGGGCGAAGTATGTGTCGCCGGGCGGCGTGTACGTTTTTGTGATGTTTTGGATTTTGTGTACTTAATAGATATTTATGTTAATTATGATGTTGGTAAGTTAATATGTTGTTTTTACATATGTTGTATTTTTACCGTTTTTGGAGATTTCGCGGGAAAATTAGAATAGAGGGTATATTAGATATTTTATAATTAGTGGTATTTAATTAATAGTTAGTTTTAATATTTATTAGAAGTGTAGATTTTAAGTTAAGAAAATATAATAAGTTAGTAAGTTAGAAAGTATTATAAGTTTAGAAAAGAAGAAAAAGAAAAGTTAGTAAGAGTTTTTTCAAAAGAGAAGAAAAAGAGAGAAATAGAGAAGTGAAGAGAAAGTGAAGAAAAGTTGGAAAATTCACCAAACGAGCTTCGGGAATCGGTTTCTTATCGGGTAAGGGTGCGAAACTCAATTATTATATCATTGTATACGATTATATCCGTTTGTTTTTGAATTGTTTGGATTGTGTAGGAAAATATTGAGTTTAGGTTAGTTTTTGACATAATCGATAAAATCGGGAGTTTTTACGGATGAAATTCGAAACAAATTGTGTAGTTTAGTCGTGTGAGGTTAGGCCGACGTTATAGAAACTCGTTTCGTTAAAATCGGTTGATAATTGAAGATTTTGTGTTTTTGAGTTTTGATTATGTGTATGAATAGTGATTTCGAAAAGTCGAGGAATCGGGTTTTTCTTGATCCTAATATGTCCGTATGCATTTATGTGATATTACCGCGTGTTTTGTTTGAGGGAATTCTGAGAATCGGTCGGGTTTTGAGGGGTTTCGCGCGGCTGGCAGCAGCTGCCCCAAAATTCTGGTTTTCGTGCGCGTCGTACGGACGCGTGCTGTAGGTGAAAATTCTGTTTTCGTGTAATTTTCGGAAATTCATATCTCTTGAACCGTAAGTCGATTTTAACCCTCGTTCGAAGCGTTGGGAAGCTAACGAGATGTTCTTTCTAGGAAAAATAGTTTTGGGGTCTGAACTTGCTCCAATCGGTACAGTTTTTACGAACCGTTTCGTAGTGTCGGGCGTCCGGTTTATGTTTTGCGTTATTTTGAAATATTCATATCTTGTTAACCGTTTATCGTATTTAAGAGTTCTTTATACCGAATCGAAGCTGTCGATGAGTACTTTTTGATGATGATAGAAAATATTATTTTTGGCCGACTTTTAGCCGACTTTTCTGAGAAATCGTAAAATGGAATTTTGAGTTATTTTTCAATATTGTAAGACATGTTATGATATGTTATGAGATGGCTTGTGTGATGATTCTTTGATGGGAATTTGATGTTGTGGAATGGTATATTAGTGTTTGTGGCCATTTTGGGCAATTGTGTGCATTACTTTATATGTACTTGAAATGCATGATTTAATGTATGAGTCTTGATTGCCATGGGTCATTATATGACATGCATCATGTTGAAGACATTGTAAGATCCCTTCGTGGGTGTAAACAATGCATGAAGACATTGTAAGATCCCTTCGTGGGTGTAAACAATGCAGTTAGACATTGTAAGATCCCTTCGTGGGTGTAAACAATGCATGTTGAATTGTAGATCCCTTATGGGTGTAAGCAATTGTTGTATTGATCGTGTGCCTATTATAAAGGACTAAAAACGATCCATAACGTCGTATGCTTGGTGATAAGTGGTAGCGACGGGGAACATCGTATGCCCGACGGGGAGTTACCCTAAGTAACGAGCGATGATTCCAAGAGTTCCTGGGGGACTAATGGTACCGCATGCATAGAGTCGTTGTGTCGGTCTCTGTGCATTTGCATAATTCATTACATGAAAGTTTATGTGTTGAATTTTGAGAAGGATTTGTTATGCATTGTGTTAATGTATATGCTTATGTGATTGATGTGTGAAATGGGTTGAATATGTCTTGTGTTGTTTACAAGTATCATATTTGTGTGGTGAGAATAATTGTGCATATTTTGCTAAGTGTTATATAATGATATGCAATTATATTATAATCCTGTTTCTCACCTTTCTGCTGTGGTTTAATGCTCTATGAGGCATTGCAGATTAGAGGCTGGAGTCTTTTGCGAAGATTAGTGTCTTCGTCTTTTGTCGTTCCGTCGGCTCTGATATGTAACACGGGTAGTCGGGGTTCGAGTGTAGATGTTTCTTTTGGCTTGTATATGGTGGCTTCTATGAACATGTATATGACATACTTATCTTTTGTGATGACATCAGTTATGGATGTTCCGCTTTAATTCTATAACTGAACGAGGATATTTTTGGAACTGAGTTCCTATGATTATATGACTATCAGGTTGTTATATATCTATATGAGCATAATGTTTTAGTTCACGTTGGTGTGACATCTCTGGCTATATCATGATAAATTATTCTTTGCTCTGATGTTTTATTTATAAGATTAGTTTATTCCGATTTTTGTACGGGGTATAGAAGGGGTGTTACAGAGGCTGCCACTTGTCGTCTGTATAATTTCTGAGAAACTGTTGCAACAACACTACTTAGAGAAATAATTATGTCTTCCATGGTAATCTTCAAATAGATTCTTCCTGGGGAGACAAAGTGCAAAATAAATGCACGCACAATTTAGGTTCAAAAGCCTAGAGAGATTTAAGATTGTGATTATCAGGGACCAAAGTTCAATTCAGGAAATAACTGAAAAGAAACGGGCAAGAAAGACTCTATCCAGTGAGGAATGAACTCAACTAGGGTTTATCTTTATCCAAAAACGGAAAAGAAAACTAAAGCAACCATCTTCCATGAGGATCGAACTCAGTGGGGAATTGGAAAGGATGTGCTCTTTCTGCTTAGGGCTGACGACTCTACTTGGAGGGAGAGGACAAACCCTGTCACTTGGGGATAAACACAGCCAAAGTGAAAGAATAAACAAACAAAAACAAAAATGCAAAATGCACAAATGCCATGTATCTATATGAATTAATGTATGTTATGTTTAGGCTGACAAAACAAACGAAGATAAGTAAGATGGAGATGAAATAAACATCTCGACACGGATACTCAACCAATCTTCGCAAGATAGAAGTATCATGGGGATGAACGGAAATCCATATATGGAAACAAAGTCCTGCTTCAAGGTTTCAAACTTCTCTGAGGAAAAGAGAGCACTCCACTTGGGGATGATCATCCTGACTTCACTTAGGGAATTGGCAAGATGAATCTGGTCACTCTGTTGAGAGATGAGAAAGGTCCATTGGGAACGGATCAAACTCATGACTCGAGAGACTTCGTGGGGATAAAATAAATATCCATGACGAACTGAAGTAGTCTGGATGAAAGTTACGGCTGGAGATGCTAGAGCTGAGGCTTCATAGGGGATAAAATAAATATCCACTTCATTAGGGGAAGCTCGGATCAAAGTTACCAACTAAAGATGCCAGAGTTGAGACTTCATAGGGATGAAATAAACATCCATTTTGTCGCTCCCGAGATTTTCATCCTAGTACAAACGTGAAAGTGGCACCGAAACAGAGTCGCCAGCAATGTGTATTTATCCCAAGAGAGGGTAAGGAAACACCGCATAAACCTGAGGGAAAAGATAGAGCATGGTCTTGCGACCAAGAGAATTGGATTCGGGAGTCGGTTACGCGAGAGGAAGGTATTGGCACCCTCTTGCGTCCATCGTACCCGATGGGATCCACGCTTGCTTGTCTCGATCAAAGGGTGATAGAAAAGATGCTGGAAAAGGAACTGGAAAAGGAATGGAGAGAAAAAGAGAAACAAATGTAGGGAAAATAAAAGAAGCGCTCGAATGGGCCCTACCCCACTGCCTACGTATCTCATCGGGAACATGAGAATCAGAGCGACGTAGTTCCCCTTACTAGGGATGGATTGTTTGTGTTTTTTAGAGGAATACGTCAGCGTTCGCGTTCTAGCAGTTTAGGTGTTGCAGCTCGCTGTAGGGAGACTTAGGCGCTACCTGTTTGCGGTAGAACGGAAATGACGCATCCTTAAGGAATGAATGAAGGAGATGAGGAAAGAATTCCCGAAGGAAAGACGTTATTGTTTGTTTTTATCTTTTAAGAGTTTTTTTCATTTGTTTGCATATGATAGTGTATCTAAATCTTAGTCATTGGAATGTATACATTCTCACATTCCAAGATGGAATGAGTAAGAAAGCACACTAAGTGAGAAGAAGACCCTCACACTTAGTTCCAATTATCAAGGTTCAAACACACTAGCATATTTGTGTTTATTAAATGTTTTTGTTGATTAAGAAGTGAAGAAGTGTTTTTCTTTATTTGTACCTTCAACAAGTATTGCATTTAAGTCCCTCATACAAGGTCAAATGTTTAACACATTGACCCAAGATGGGCTATATGCTACACATTCTAAGATTATAAGAGAAGACCCCTTATAATCTTTTCTTTATATGAAAGGCCTAAATGCAATAAATGCTTACCTTTATTAAATATTTTGAATTTTCTTTGAGATGAGAAGATGAAAGACTCAAGAGAAGAGAAATGTAAAATCTATGTGAACTAAGACTCAATCCTGATTGATTAGTTAAGGAGTGATCCTAATGGTTTGTGAGGTTGCAAAACCTAAAGTCTAAAGAAGAAATGAGCCAAACAATTCACTTCTGAAGTAGAAGATGTATTGTAACTCAAAAGGGAAAGTAATTAGTTAATCAAAGAAATCACATAAGTACTTAACAAAATACAATATTGAATTGTAAAAGATGAAAGGAAAGAAGTTTGAATGTGGATTCCTTATCCACACCTAATTCAACTTACCAAACCCCTACATGGTTAGTAAACAATGAAACATGTATAAGAAGTATAAAAGCACTTAATGCACAATAAAGGTCAAAAGAAAAAGTTGAAGAATCAAGTCTTAAGATCACAACCAGAATGTGAATCATATGGATAACAAGTGAATATCATCATACAAGTTCAATGGAACAAACAACAATCATCATCCATAGCATTCAAACATGTTTTCATAAGAAAGGATAAATGAAAGATGAAAGGAAATAAAAAGAACATGCATAATGGAACATGTAATCCTAAAGTCAGAATTGAAACTAAATGGAAAATGACTTATAAACATCTCAAATTATTCATGGATCAAACATCAAGATATTCAAGAAGGAATAGAAGAAGAAGTGAATTGGAAGTTCAAAAAGAAAATGCAAACAAAACATGTTAAGGATGCACAAAGTTCAAATGGAAATGAACAAGTAAAGATGACCTATAATGTGTACCAATGACCTATAATATCACATGAATAGCTCATACAACATGCCAATGATCATACAAAGATGTACAAAAGAATTCATGTAAACATGCACAAAAATTAGAATGATATGACATGTTGTTATGCTTCAAATGTAATGCATCAAACAAAAATCAAATGGACTTATGAAAATTATACAAGCATGGTATTGGAATGCCTAAGTCAGAAGTGAATCATACATAAAGATGGCATGTGAAAATTCAAAGCAAAATGATGTCAAACAAAGCAATTAGGTCAATTTGAAACATCATGCAAAGTAGTGCAAAGATAAGCATCAAAACATGTCGTAAAATGACCTAAAAAAATCAAACAAAAATCATCTAATATGCTTCAATGTATTAGTGAATCAATGCAAAAAGAACAAAGTCTAAACAATTTACAATGAGTAAGAACAAAATTAAACAAATTCATGTATCACATTTGGAATGCATAGAAATAAAAATTCAAAGGAAATTATGAGACAGGGGTAAAAATGTCATAAAATCATGAAATAAAAATACCAAAAATTTCCTAATTGTCTTGAAAATGTTCATGAATTTTTCTAGAATTTTATAATATTGTTTGTTATTTTTTAAAATTAAAAAGGAAACGCACAAAATGAAGAAAATAAAAAGAAATGGAAATAAGGGAGGGGGTGCATGCATAGCAATCATTCAGTTCAAATTGGTTTGGGCTTTAGAACATGGGGTGCAAATATCAGTACCAAGCCTGGTCCACATCTGCGCAATCCACACCAATTAATCATGCACACTCAGTCAACAAAAGTCAAAACAATCATCACCCTTGGATCAGGTCAAGTCAACACTATAGTCAAAGTAGTTAAATCCAACACACACGCACGAATAAGCACACTAACTACCATGCACTGCATCACATAAAGTTTAAGTGAATTCAGAAATAACACACGTGACATGCACGCCTACTTTAATGCGCTGGCAGCATTTTCACCACACGATTGGAACAAAAGCAACGGTCACGATTAAAACACACCAAAACCCTAGCATTTACAGTCACCGGCCGGAGATGACCTCCGGTCATCTTCTCCGGTCCACAACCACCGTCTGCAACTTCATGTTTCCCAGAATTTCACAAATATTATACCAAAATGAAGAGGAAGTAATGGAGAGCACGGATCCAGTGATAAAATGCACAAAATATTCATGAAATAAGAGAATCGAACAGAGGAAGTTTTGCCCTAACTTTCCAACTATGCCTCTAAAGGCCTATCAACTAGCCAGACAAGTTCTTGAGCTTATAAGAAGCTTCAAGAACCTGAAAACAACTTCAAAGCATGCCTATAATGGTGGAAATTCGTACCTGGAGATTTGAGACCTTGAGATATTCTTCAGAAAACCAGAGATTCTGCTCCCTCTTTGAGCTACTCTTGGCCAAATAAAGGCTTAGATGCAAAAATTGATGATGCTTCAGTGGAGAAGAATTGAAACCAAACTTCAAAACCAGTTGCACTGTGGTGAAATTGAGAGATAATCAGAGAGAGTTTTGGAGAGAATTGAACAAAGTGTGCCTCAAAAAATCAATAGCAATGGCGAGATTGAGAGAAGAAGAGAGAGTTTCTGAGTGAGAGTGTGAGAATGAGTGTTGAAAATTGAATTTTGAGAGTGAAGTTTTTATTTATAGTGTGCTCTAACTATGGTTAACCTGAGTTGGTTAACTGAGTTGAAATGGTTTAGGTGAGTCATCCCTAACTAACTGAGTCAAGTTAGTTAGGGAGAGCAATGATATGGTGATGGCAACTTATGGTAAGCTAGGGTGGAGGTGAAAGTGAAATGAATGGCATGGCTGTGTATCAGAAACTTGCTCAGCAAGTTTGCTCTTTCCATTTTCATGCAAGGCACGTGCTATAGCAGTGTAGGTGATGCTCATGGTGTATTCAAATGAGGGAAAGAGTTGTTTGATGGATGTCTGAACCAAGTTATGTAGCAAAGCCATCAATGCATCAGTGGAATATAGGGTGATTTGATGATGTTTTTCTCTCTACTCAATGGATAGTTTGATGTGTTTTTGAGGTCATTTGAAAGAAGAGATGTAATGCTACAAGTTTGGTATGAAAATTGTGTTGAAATGATGCTTGGAAGAGGTTGGAAAATGGATTGGAACATCCACATTTGGAACTGATGCAATGGCGTGGCAATGGGGTTAGCTGGTAAGGTAAGCATGGCATGGAATTTCAGCATGATCACCCTAACTTGAGGCCACTACATCTCCATCATAACTTGATCAAATGAAATTTTGCCCAACATGAACATTGAAGAGGGCATTGTAAGGAATAATTTTGATGTTGACAAGTTTTCCAAATGAAGCCTCTAACCATGAGAAAAATAGGTGAACATTTGGCACACCACCTGCTTGTAAAAATGATGGCGCGTGGGCCTAAGAATCCTTGGTCATCACCTGATTTTGGACCTACTTTCCTCCAACTTTGATCAATCATATCTCACTCAATTTTTATCCAATGGAGATGTTCTACACATGGATTTGAAGCTTAAAACAAGATATTTTGTTGAGGCTGAGTGGAATTTTCATTTGATGTCCCAATTTTGAATGCCCTTGGCTCAAAGTTAGGTGCAAAATGGCCTAAAATTACTATTTTTGGAAACCCTACTTCTTCCAAAAATGGCAACTTTTCAAATCTTGATTTTTCATGATCCCTTTGGAGTTTCTTGATCAAATTTTGTACATTGGTCACATATAACATGAATTTCATGAATTTGGCCTTAAAAAGTCAAGAGTTGACTTTTTTCTCTGATTATTTGACTTAGCCCCAATTTTCCTGATTTTTTATCTTTCTTCCAATTGAACCACTTCTAAAACCAATTGAGAGGCAATTTTCCACACACATACACTTAAGGACATGTAGAATACCATGACATCAAGTTTTGTCTAAAAAATCAGAGATGACCTGATTTAATTGGAAACCCTAGTTTTGATACCCACCTCCTAGGAGAAAAATGTGCAGTCTTCAATTTCAAATTCCTAGGAGTATGTTGTGTATCCTCTTAAAGGATGATGAGATATGCCACTTGAGGGTGATTTTGAACCAATGAACCATCTCTTTTGAGGATTTTCCTTCATTTTTTGGACCTCTTGCATAGTGAAAGATGTAGTGCTTCAATCTCCTATTGAATCTCCTCTTCTTGAGGTTTTGGATGATGAATTGAGATAGCATGAGACATGAAAGACCTCTTGGCTTGCCTTGAGTGAACTTGTTTGACCTTTTGTGCTTTGAATGATTCCTTGATTATCCACCATTCACCTGATCACATGCTTTGATGGTAAGAGGGATGTTATGCTTCATTTTTCTATGTTAGATATGCAATGCAATGCTAATGAGATGGATATGATATGAAATATGATAATGCTATGCTAGGATGCCACAAGGGGAGAGCAAATTTTGGGGTATTACAGCTGCCCCTATTCAAACGTTGTAGACCTGAATGCTTGAAAGCGATTGCTTTCAGACGTTCAAGGTATATAGCGATTGAATACCAAATATAACCAAAAATTTGCTCTGGATGATGAAGAACAAAAGGGATATAAACCCAACGAGACTGCTGGATTGAATCTTCAATGAGACGTTGTCGGAGAGATCTGTCTTTTGAACGACGCCAGACGACTATTGGCTTGCCATACCGTCAATGGACTTTCAACCATGTCTTTTTGAACGATGTCGGGTGACTACTGGCTTGCCATACTGTCGATGGACTTTCAACAATGTCTTTTTGAACGACGCCAGGTGACTACTGGCTTGCCATACTGTCGATGGACTTTCAATAATGTGTTTTTGAACGACGCCAGACGACTACTGGCTTGCCATACTGTCGATGGACTTTCAACAATGTCTTTTTAAACGACGCCAGACGACTACTGGCTTGCCATACTGTCGATGGACTTGAGCTGCTCTGCCAATCTGTCATTGGACTTTTGCCAATCCGTTGTTGGACTTTCTGCCAATCTGTCGTTGGACTTTCACCAATTCGTGCTGGATTTCTGCCAATCTGTCGTTGGACTTCAAGGATTACCAAACCGGCTTTGGAATCTCAAACTTGCCATCTTCAGATGGACTTTTGCAGCTTTGCCAAACTGTCGTTGGACTTCAGTGCTTACCAAACCGGCTTTGGAAGCTTTGCCAAACTGTCGTTGGACTTTTACCAATTCGTGTTGGATTTCTACCAATCTGTCGTTGGACTTTTACCAATTCGTGTTGGATTTCTGCCAATCTGTCATTGGAATTTTTTGAATACCAAACCGGCTTTGGAATCTCAAACTTGCCATCTTCAGATGGACTTTTGCAGCTTTGCCAAACTGTCGTTGGACTTTTACCAATTCGTGTTGGATTTCTGCCAATCTATCGTTGGACTTTTACCAATTCGTGTCAGATTTCTGCCAATCTGTCGTTGGACTTTTACCAATTCGTGTTGGATTTCTGCCAATCTGTCGTTGGACTTCAATGATTACCAAACCGGCTTTTAAATCTCAAACTTGCCATCTTCAGATAGACTTTTGCAGCTTTGCCAAACTGTCGTTGGACTTTTACCTATTCGTGTTGGATATCTGCCAATCTGTCGTTGGACTTCAATGATTACCAAACTGGCTTTGGAATCTCAAACTTGCCATCTTCAGATGGACTTTTGCAGCTTTGCCAAACTGTCGTTGGACTTTTACCAATTCGTGTTGGATTTCTGCCAATCTGTCGTTGGACTTTTACCAATTCGTGTTGGATTTCTGCCAATTTGTCGTTGGACTTTTACCAATTCGTGTTGGATTTCTGCCAATCTGTCGTTGTACTTTTACCAATTCGTGTTGGATTTCTGCCAATCTGTCATTGGACTTCAATGATTACCAAACCGGCATTGGAATCTCAAACTTGCCATCTTCAGATGGACTTTTGCAGCTTTGCCAAACTGTCGTTGGACTTTTACCAATTCGTGTTGGATTTCTGCCAATCTGTCGTTGGACTTTTACCAATTCGTGTTGGATTTCTGCCAATCTGTCGTTGGACTTTTACCAATTCGTGTTAGATTTCTGCCAATCTGTCGTTGGACTTCAATGATTACCAAACCGGCTTTGGAATCTCAAACTTGCCATCTTCAGATGGACTTTTGCAGCTTTGCCAAACTGTCGTTGGACTTTTACCAATTCGTGTTGGATTTCTGCCAATCTGTCGTTGGACTTCAATGATTACCAAACCGGCTTTGGAATCTCAAACTTGCCATCTTCAGATGGACTTTTGCAGCTTTGCCAAACTGTCGTTGGACTTTTACCAATTCGTGTTCAATTTCTACCAATCTTTCGTTGGACTTTTACCAATTTGTGTTGGATTTCTGCCAATCTGTCGTTGGACTTTTCATTGCAACTTGCTGGGGAAAGTCCCTATATTTGCTGGGGAAACCCAAAGCAATTCCACGATAGTCTACTGAGGAATAAAACTGTCAATCTTAGGATAAGTGTCATAATGCCCCATGTTAGGCGAACTTTCCGTTTGACGATCCGGTTTGGGATAATGAGCTTGTCATCAACTCTGCTGGAGAAAGCTGCTTTAAAGCGTCTCGTGCTAGGGATGCCCTTTGAGAGGATTTTACAAAAGACCAAGTGTCCTCAAACTCTATTGGGGATAATAAATCTGGAACATATCCTGCCGGAGAAATTCAAAATGCCCCATGCTCGGGAGGGTCAACAACTCCACTGGGGATTATTCTTTAACAAATTTCACATGCTGAAACCTGCAGGACATATGGCACTAGACTTACTGGTACATCCTGCCGAGAATAAACGCCACAGGGGATATTACTGCGAGAAGCTTCGTCTCTTAAGAGGATTTTACAAAAGACCAAGCGTCTCCCAACTCTATTGGGGATAATAAATCGAGAACATCTCCTACTGGGGAAATTCAAAATGCCCCATGTTTGGGAAGGTCAACAACTTGCTTCCTGCTCAATGATACAAGACTGACGTGAAGAAATCGTCGTAGGAGAATTTTACAGAAGATTAAGCATCTTCAAACTCCTAACGATTCTACTAGGGATTGACCATCAACTTCGGTGTCTGTGAAGCAACTCTACTGGGGAATTTGCAACCATTATCAACACAGAAAAGCTTGTAGCTGCTGGAAGTAATGAATAGGAAAATCGACTTAATAAGATACAACACCACCCAGTCGGAATAGACTTGCCGATATCGAATCTTCGTGAGCGACCGACGGCCGAAGATGGGCTCAATCAGTAAACGTTGTGACAAAAGGGTGACAAGCGAACCCTTCCCTGAACATAATTGCCCAGTCTTCTGCAACAAAAGAGTATGCACACATGCCCCAAGATATGACTTCTGCAACTGAGAAAATCTGACGTTGAACCACCACTTATTGGGAGAAAGGTTTCGATGCATCTCTTGCTGGGAACATGATTAATGAAGCCTGCTGAAAATAGGGGACCACAAATGCCTTGGGTTGGAATGCCCCTTTGTTTCAAGCCTTTTGGCTGATTGACGGCATATGCGTGAACAACAGTTTTTTTCAATTTTCCATTTGCCCCAGACCAACACGGTCCACCAGAAGAAATTGTCTCAAGAGGATTTTACAGAAGACTTGACATCCAAAACGCCTCAATGTCTTCAAACTCTTGGAGAGATTCGTCGGATCTCGAAGTAACTGCTTCAGACTGTATGGTCTATAAAGAAATTCGCCTCGAGAAGATTCATGAACAATCTCATATCCCCGTGAGATATTCTGCCCCAATACTCTGAACCCTGGATAGGCTGATCAGCCGTCTAGATGGACTACCTTCTCATGCTCTTGGGATGGTCTGCCCCAGTATGAACCTTGAAGTAGTTTTGCCCCTGACTACTGATCTTCGAAGGAAGACCAAGGATGCCTGCATTTGTAGGGATTTGAGTCTCGAAGTAATTGCCCCAGTTTGGATGGACTCTGGAGAGATTTCTCGACGTGATTGGCTCAGATTGGCTACACCTTAAAGAGAGGATTCGACGTGACTGCCCCAAATCGACTACGTCTTAGCACACCTTGTTGGAAAAGACCCTACTCAACAAAGTTTCCTGAGGAAGTATCATTGGATGTGGATGTCCTTCGGGAGTCTCAGAATTCTCAACTCGGCAAGATTAAGCTTCTAGACTGAATTTCCATATGTAAACTTCTTTTGATGTCAAACAAATATATGCAAGCAGAAAATGTTTTATTCTGAGAATGAAAATTCTAATGCAACACACATGTTAATCTTGAAGTTTTACCGAAAAGACGTCGCAAAGCCATGTGAACAAATCACTGCTTAGGATACGACATCGATTTTTGAATGAAAGAGTGCAATGCACATGCAACACCAACAACGATCTTTTAGCACAACTCATAGGAGCCAGGAATGCTATATCTTGGTAGTATGCTTTCGAAATAAACCCTGTTTCAATTAGGACTTTTGAGGGTTGTATCGTGGCCTGGTTCACGACTTTGAGAAAAAAGGATTTAAGGCTCAAGGTTTATCGGTGCCCACCCACTCTTCGTGATGTTCTCCAGTCCTACGTTAAGCTAATTTGCACAAGCGCTCATCTCTCAAAAAGATGTTATGATCTTTAAGGAACCCATGCACCTGATGGTTTGACACCTAATGAGGCTTTGGAGTAACAGTCACCCCTTTTGTCTTTTGTTCGTAGTCACACGACTTTGTTCTTGCTCGAGGATTTTCTTTTGTAATCCTTTCATTTTTTGCTTTCGCATTCCTTTGCTTTTTCTTTTTATCCCTAATTTTTGCCTGGACTGATTCTTTTGAATCTTTGATTTCGGAGTCCAGCGGGATGCCCTAACTTTTGCCTAAGTTGCTTGTTTTCAAGTTTCAACTTAGCGGGCTTTTCATTTCTTTTTTTTTATTCTTCTTCTTTTTTTTTGAACACGTCGTGTGACACCGGCTTGTCTTGACTTTGTTGGAAGGGTTGTGACTACCTCACTCTTTGATTGTTGATGGATAACCATTGTGGTTTCTCATCTCTTGACCTCTTGACGGTGGAATAGAAGGTAATGGATCCTCAGATGCACACTCCTATTGAAATTTGAACGCTCGGTCAAATTAATTGACGCCTACCCTGTCCCTGGGTTAAATGTGAGGGTTTTTTCATACGAAAAGAAACTCCTACTTCAAGGCTCAAAGGGGTTAACGAGGGTCTATCTCCCTTATATCTCAGTGTTTGGGGATTCGAATCAATGCATGTACATCCTCAACAGGGTTCGATTCAAAAGCACACAATTAGAGATTTTTGCGTTTTCAAATCATCATCCTCCCTCAAGAGTTTAAGCGCAACAGTTGGTATTGCAATGCACATATACAAACTTATGAGTGAATATGAATGGATTACTTCAGGAAAAACATGCGCGCTTTATTAGGATTAACATAAAAAGAAAAACAGATTTCATGCATGCATACAAATGTTTTGACAAACATAAAAAGCTACACATGAGAATGCAGTAAAGAAACTAAATGATTGTCCTTGTTGATGAGGCTTGACTCCGTCTGGACTTATTGATTCTGAAGATGTCTTTGCAACCTGGGTGCTCAATCTGATGAAGAAAGTTCAATTTATGGGCCACCCGTCGAGTGTGATAATCTTTGAGTCAATCAAGTCTTGCACCTTATTGAACACTTTGCAATTATCAATTGTATGTCCAACCGTTCCCAAGGGAAACTCGCACCTGGCATTCATGTCATAATCCAGAGGAAAAGGAAACGGCACTGGCGTGACATTGCCTAGCTGAATCAAAGAGCCTAGGAGAAAGCGAGCAAGAAGTTGACTTTGAGAAATAGGAATTGGATTAGACACCCTCTCAGACCTCCTGGGTCTTCGTTGCCTCTGTTGCTGACGGTTTTGCTGCCAATATTGACTACGGTGCCTATTCTTCCCCTATACTTTTCTTTCCACATTTGGCCGAGGAACAAAAAAAGGTTGCTGACGTGATGACTTTGAAACCTGAAGCTGAGGAATACACCCGTGACCTGAGGTAAACCCTAGAGAAGGGGAATGAATACTCACTTCCTTTGCAGCTACTGGCGTAAGATCACCTGATACCTTCAAGCCATCTGGTCCAAACTTGATTGCCTTAGAGTCAATTAAGTCTTGCACTTGGTTTTGGACTGCTATACGCCCCTTAATATCATAGCCTGTTGCCTCTGAGTGAAAATCACACTGAGGATTAGCATCCCATCCTTTTGGAAGCTCAGCAGGAGAAGGAGTCAACTTCCAGAGCTCAATCAATCTTAGCTGAAGCAGTTGCTGAAGTAATTTGGCATGACACATCGTTAGAGGATCAAAACCCTTTCTTGCTACTATTGATGATGAAAGGATGCAACCGGGAGGGTCCCATCTGTGATTTGCTGATGCGGTAGTTTCAGAACCCAAGGCTTCTGGATTGAGGAAGGTCCCTGAGAGGAGGGAAGAAAATCCATTTCTTTAGCACCAGTTGGAGGAACATTTCTTCGCTTGACAGTGTCGAAGGGCGCAAATTCGATTGCCCCTGAATCAGCAAGCTCTTGATCTTATACTTGAGCATCTTACAATTTTCAACATTATGACCAGGTACCCCTAAATGGAATTCACACCTATCATAGACATTGGAACCCATACGAAACTTGGCGTGTGGAGGTCCCACAACAATCAATTCAATTAGCTGAAACTTGAGCAAGTGCTGAAGCAACTGAGCGTATGGCATCGGAATCGGATCAAACTTCTTCTCAGTATTCTCTTGCTTAAGACCCTCAAGAAACAGTTGGTGATGAAAAAGCTCTGATGGTGGAGAGGATTCACGAGGCAAACCATGGTCTAGAGGATACCCCAAAGAAATAGGAGGAGTGAGAACCTCTGCTGCGGAAGCGGGAACTTGATTGTCTTCCTTTCTTAACACGACATTCAGAATTTCCATAACCCGACCCATCTGAGTCTTTATCCAATTGACTTCTTTTCTCAGCGATTCCTGACCTCGGGACAATGCCTGAATGTCCCCCATAAAATGCCCCAGCCGGGCCTTCATCTCAATCACCTCCGCTCGGAGTTGTTCCATATCTGAACCTTGATTGTGGTGAATTGAGTAGTTGGAAGAAGTCATGTTGGCCGTTTCTGAAGAGAATACCCAGTCAGAATGAGAAATCCGCTCCGGACACCTGTTATGCATATGAGTATGAGAATGCCATGCAGAATGCCATGTTCGAGTATTTCCAAGGGATCATTATGCTTTAACTCGAAAAAAAAATTTGTTTGAAAAATTTTTTTTTTTGAAAAAAACATAATAAATGAATGGAAATGCTCAGTGGCAAGTCTCAAAGTTAATCTCCCCTGGAAATACAAGAACCTGTATGCGAAAATGATGATGCAGATGCAACAAACATGGGATCAAAGCTTCCATATAATCTGGATAACTGCTGTGCTGACGGCTGAATAAGCTCATAGGTCTGCTCTGAAGAAAATACCAGAATACCAGAATAACCAGAATACCGGATGATCAAAATACCAGAATACCGGGTGATCAAAATACCAGAATACCGGATGATCAAAATACCAGAATACCAGGCTGATAAGTCCACACTGATAGGAAATCCAGAATATCGGGTATGTCGAAGGTCACGGTTACCTGCAAACCTGTAAACAACCCGCCCTTCTCACATGTGGGTACTAGGATGTTCAGTATCCCGGGCTCGCATCATCATCAATCAAGGAGGCCTCAACTGATTCTCCAAAATGAAAGGTCCTCAGCTTCTGGCAATGAGGTCGAGAAGCAATAGTACATTCATCCCTCGGGGTACAATACCATCGCCAATCGACGAGTGCCTCCACTGATTCTCTTTCCCAAAAGGAACACCTATGGCAAGTTCCCAGCATTGGGTCCTCAGATCGAGAGTGTGCAATGGGTTTGCCACATAATGTGGTCTGCCACTGTCACATCTCGGAAGGAGTGCCGCAACTGAGTCCTCGGGAATGGTCACCAGAGTCGACAGCTCTCTAGATCGACATCCTAGAATACGCAAGATGCGTACACCATGATGGGTCCCAAGATAGCCTCGTCTAGCTGTGAATTTCGTGATTACCCAATGTACACAGATGGCACGTAGATCCCACTACTCTCCACTCTAATCCTAAGTGTATACTCAAGCCTGTGTAATGGGCTTATCTCTCAGAAATCCCATCCCGCCAAACAGAAAACCAGCACAGTCCAGTATAGTATAATATATCATATGAAATGAAAATGCTAAAAATGCGGTAACTACAGTAATGTACAGTAAAGCAGTAAATAACCATACAATAAAACGGTACATACAGCACAACAGTAAACACCCAATGAAAGAAAAACAGACAAGCACTAGGATTGACTCGCTTAGGGATGGACCAGCAATAGGTCAACCTGTCCCCAGCAGAGTCGCCAACTGTCGCTCCCGGGATTTTCATCCTAGTACAAACGCGAAAGTGGCACCAAAACAGAGTCGCCAGCAATGTGTATTTATCCCAAGAGAGGGAAAGGAAACACTGCATAAACCTGAGGGAAAAGATAGAGCATGGTCTTGCGACCAAGAGAATTGGATTCGGGAGTCGGTTACGCGAGAGGAAGGTATTAGCACCCCCTCGCGTCCATCGTACCCGATGGGATCCACGCTTTCTTGTCTCGATCAAAGGGTGATAGAAAAGATGCTGGAAAAGGAACTGGAAAAGGAATGGAGAGAAAAAAAGAAACAAATGTAGGGAAAATAAAAGAAGCGCTCGAATGGGCCCTACCCCACTGCCTACGTATCTCATCGGGAACATGAGAATCAGAGCGACGTAGTTCCCCTCACTAGGGATGGATTGTTTGTGTTTTTTAGAGGAATACGTCAGCGTTCGCGTTCTAGCAATTTAGGTGTTGAAGCTCGTTGTAGGGAGACTTAGGCTTTACCTGTTTGCGGTAGAACGGAAATGACGCATCCTTAAGGAATGAATGAAGGAGATGAGGAAAGAATTTCCAAAGGAAAGACGTTATTGTTTGTTTTTGTCTTTTAAGAGTTTTTTTTTCATTTGTTTGTATATGATAGTGTATCTAAATCTTAGTCATTGGAATGTATACATTCTCACATTCCAAGATGGAATGAGTAAGAAAGCACACTAAGTGAGAAGAAGACCCTCACACTTAGTTCCAATTATCAAGGTTCAAACACACTAGCATATTTGTGTTTATTAAGTGTTTTTGTTGATTAAGAAGTGAAGAAGTGTTTTTCTTTATTTGTACCTTCAACAAGTATTTCATTTAAGTCCCTCATACAAGGTCAAATGTTTAACACATTGACCTAAGATGGGCTATATGCTACACATTCTAAGATTATAAGAGAAGACCCCTTATAATCTTTTCTTTATATGAAAGGCCTAAATGCAATAAATGCTTACCTTTATTAAATATTTTGAATTTTCTTTGAGATGAGAAGATGAAAGACTCAAGAGAAGAGAAAGGTAAAATCTATGTGAACTAAGACTCAATCCTAATTGATTAGTTAAGGGAGTGATCCTAATGGTTTGTGAGGTTGCAAAACCTAAAGTCTAAAGAAGAAATGAGCCAAACAATTCACTTCTGAAGTAGAAGATGAATTGTAACTCAAAAGGGAAAGTAATGAGTTAATCAAAGAAAGCACATAAGTACTTAACAAAATACAATATTGAATTGTAAAAGATGAAAGGAAAGAAGTTTGAATGTGGATTCCTTATCCACACCCAATTCAACTTACCAAACCCCCTACATGTTTAGTAAACAATGAAACATGTATAAGAAGTATAAAAGCACTTAATGCACAATAAAGTTCAAAAGAAAAAGATGAAGAATCAAGTCTTAAGATCACAACCAGAATGCGAATCATATGGATAACAAGTGAATATCATCATACAAGTTCAATGGAACAAACAACAATCATCATCCATAGCATTCAAACATGTTTTCATAAGAAAGGATAAATGAAAGATGAAAGGAAATGAAAAGAACATGCATAAATGGAACATGTAATCTTAAAGTTAGAATTGAAACTAAGTGGAAAATGACTTATAAACATCTCAAATTATTCATGGATCAAACATCAAGATATTCAAGAAGGAATAGAAGAAGAAGTGAATTGGAAGTTCAAAAAGAAAATGCAAACAAAACATGTTAAGGATGCACAAAGTTCAAATGGAAATGAACAAGTAAAGATGACCTATAATGTGTACCAATGACCTATAATATCACATGAATAGATACAACATGCCAATGATCATACAAAGATGTACAAAAGAATTCATGTAAACATGCACAAAAATTAGAATGATATGACATGTTGTTATGCTTCAAATGTAATGCATCAAACAAAAATCAAATGGACTTATGAAAATTATACAAGCATGGTATTGGAATGCCTAAGTCAGAAGTGAATCATACATAAAGATGGCATGTGAAAATTCAAAGCAAAATGATTCAAACAAAGCAATTAGGTCAATTTGAAACATCATGCAAAGTAGTGCAAAGATAAGCATCAAAACATGTCATAAAATGACCTAAAAAAATAAAAAAAAATCATCTAATATGCTTCAATGTATTAGTGAATCAATACAAAAATAACCAAGTCCAAACAATTTACAATGAGTAAGAACAAAATTATACAAATTCATGTATCACATTTGGAATGCATAGAAATAAAAATTCAAAGGAAATTATGAGACAGGGGAAAAAATGTCTTAAATCATGAAATAAAAATACCAAAAATTTCCTAAATGTCTTGAAAATGTTCATGAATTTTTTTAGAATTTTATAATATTGTTTGGTATTTTTTAAAATTAAAAAGGAAACGCACAAAATGAAGAAAATAAAAAGAAATGGAAATAAGGGAGGGGGTGCATGCATAGCAATCATTCAGTTCAAATTGGTTTGGGCTTTAGAACATGGGGTGCAAATATCAGTACCAAGCCTGGTCCACATCTGCGCAATCCACACCAATTAATCATGCACACTCAGTCAACAAAAGTCAAAACAATCATCACCCTTGGATCAGGTCAAGTCAACACTATAGTCAAAGTAGTTAAATCCAACACACACGCACGAATGAGCACACTAACTACCATGCATTGCATAACATAAAGTTTAAGTGAATTCAGAAATAACACACGTGACATGCACGCCTACTTTAATGCGCTGGCAGCATTTTCACCACACGATTGGAACAAAAGCAACGGTCACGATTAAAACACACCAAAACCCTAGCATTTACAGTCACCGGCCGGAGATGACCTCCGGTCATCTTCTCCGGTCCACAACCACCGTCTGCAACTTCATGTTTCCCAGAATTTCACAAATATTATACCAAAATGAAGAGGAAGTAATGGAGAGCACGGATCCAGTGATAAAATGCACAAAATATTCATGAAATAAGAGAATCGAACAGAGGAAGTTTTGCCCTAACTTTCCAACTATGCCTCTAAAGGCCTATCAACTAGCCAGACAAGTTCTTGAGCTTATAAGAAGCTTCAAGAACCTGAAAACAACTTCAAAGCATGCCTATAATGGTGGAAATTCGTACCTGGAGATTTGAGACCTTGAGATATTCTTCAGAAAACCAGAGATTCTGCTCCCTCTTTGAGCTACTCTTGGCCAAATAAAGGCTTAGATGCAAAAATTGATGATGCTTCAGTGGAGAAGAATTGAAACCAAACTTCAAAACCAGTTGCACTGTGGTGAAATTGAGAGATAATCAGAGAGAGTTTTGGAGAGAATTGAACAAAGTGTGCCTCAAAAAATCAATAGCAATGGCGAGATTGAGAGAAGAAGAGAGAGTTTCTGAGTGAGAGTGTGAGAATGAGTGTTGAAAATTGAATTTTGAGAGTGAAGTTTTTATTTATAGTGTGCTCTAACCATGGTTAACCTGAGTTGGTTAACTGAGTTGAAATGGTTTAGGTGAGTCATCCCTAACTAACTGAGTCAAGTTAGTTAGGGAGAGCAATGATATGGTGATGGCAACTTATGGTAAGCTAGGGTGGAGGTGAAAGTGAAATGAATGGCATGGCTGTGTATCAGAAACTTGCTCAGCAAGTTTGCTCTTTCCATTTTCATGCAAGGCACGTGCTATAGCAGTGTAGGTGATGCTCATGGTGTGTTCAAATGAGGGAAAGAGTTGTTTGATGGATGTCTGAACCAAGTTATGTAGCAAAGCCATCAATGCATTAGTGGAATGTAGGGTGATTTGATGATGTTTTTCTCTCTACTCAATGCATAGTTTGATGTGTTTTTGAGGTCATTTGAAAGAAGAGATGTAATGCTACAAGTTTGGTATGAAAATTGTGTTGAAATGATGCTTGGAAGAGGTTGGAAAACGGATTGG
Organism: Lathyrus tuberosus; assembly: GCA_022829125.1. Classification (NCBI taxonomy): domain Eukaryota; kingdom Viridiplantae; phylum Streptophyta; class Magnoliopsida; order Fabales; family Fabaceae; genus Lathyrus; species Lathyrus tuberosus. The sequence goes on from JALAZF010000103.1 coordinate 10,777,585, forward strand.
AACATCCACATTTGGAACTGATGCAAGGGCGTGGCAATGGGGTTGGCTGGTAAGGCAAGCAAGCCATGGAATTTCAGCATGATCACCCTAACTTGAGGCCACTACATCTCCATCATAACTTGATCAAATGAAATTTTGCCCAACATGAACATTGAAGAGGGCATTGCAAGGAATAATTTTGATGTTGACAAGTTTTCCAAATGAAGCCTCTAACCATGAGAAAAATACGTGAACATTTGGCACACCACCTGCTTGTAAAAATGATGGCGCGTGGGCCTAAGAATCCTTGGTCATGACCTGATTTTGGACCTACTTTCCTCCAACTTTGATCAATCATATCTCACTCAATTTTTATCCAATCGAGATGTTCTACACATGGATTTGAAGCTTAAAACAAGATCTTTTGTTGTGGCCGAGTGGAATTTTCATTTGATGTCCCAATTTTGAATTGCCTTGGCTCAAAGTTAGGTGCAAAATGGCCTAAAATTACTATTTTTGGAAACCCTACTTCTTCCAAAAATGGCAACTTTTTAAATCTTGATTTTTCATGATCCCTTTGGAGTTTCTTGATCAAATTTTGTACATTGGTCACATATAACATGAATTTCATGAATTTGGCCTTAAAAAGTCAAAAGTTGACTTTTTTCTCTGATTATTTGACTTAGCCCCAGTTATCCTATTTTTGATCTTTCTTCCAATTGAACCACTTCTAAAACCAATTGAGAGGAAATTTTCCACACACATACACTTAAGCATGTAGAATACCATTACATCAAGTTTTGTCCAAAAAATCAGAGATGACCTGATTTAATTGGAAACCCTAGTTTTGATACCCACCTCCTAGGAGAAAAATGTGCAGTCTTCAATTTCAAATTCCTAGGAGTATGTTTTGTATCCTCTTAAAGGATGATGAGATATGCCACTTGAGGGTGATTTTGAACCAATGAACCATCTCTTTTGAGGATTTTCCTTCATTTTTTGGACCTCTTGCATAGTGAAAGATGTAGTGCTTCAATCTCCTATTGAATCTCCTCTTCTTGAGGTTTTGGATGATCAATTGAGATAGCATGAGACATGAAAGACCTCTTGGCTTGCTTTGAGTGAACTTGTTTGACCTTTTGTGCTTTGAATGATTCCTTGATTATCCACCTTTCACCTGATCACATGCCTTGATGGTAAGAAGGATGCTATGCTTCATTTTTCTATGTTAGATATGCAATGCAATGCTAATGAGATGGATATGATATGAAATATGATAATGCTATGCTAGGATGCCACAAGGGGAGAGAAAATTTTGGGGTATTACACACTTCGCCGGGGAAGGTTAGAGCCAAAGAGATTTACTGGGAATTCTTAGGTCACCAATTGGAGAATTCTTGCATCAAACGTGCCATAACTGTTTGAAGTAGAGATTCATCGGGGAATAGTTATGACCGCTGAAATAGAGCTTACTGGTGACATGGGTGAAAAATGCTATGAGGACATTGTAACTCTGCACTGATGAACTGCGTGGTAGTCGCCATTTCGAACAATAGTTGTTGTGGATGGATAGAATGACCTTCAATTCTTAAATGCCCCAGATCACACGGTTTACGAGAAGAAGTCATCTCAAGAGGATTTTACAGAAAACTGAGCATCCAAAATGTTCCAATGTTTTCTAACTCTTTGAGAGACTTGTCGAATCTCGACGTAACTGCCCCAGACTGATGGTGTTCTGTACAACTAAGCCATCGAATTTGGAGATATTTATCTAATCTCGACGTAATTGCCCCAGATCGACTGTATTATGTGGAAGTCATTCCAAGAGAATTTTACAGAAAAATTGGCATCCCAGAATGTTCCAATGTCTTCCAACTCTTGAGAGATTTGCAGAATCTCTACATAACTGTCCCAGATTGACTGTATTCTGTGCAACTGAGTCTTCAAACTTACCCTTGGGGTCAGATTATGGAAGCAGCAATTGAGAATAACTTGCCCCTGTTCAGCGGAGTCTTCAGGAAACATGCCCCTGGATACGAACATCTTTCTGAAATAATTTTCCATTTACTCATCAGAGTTTCAAGTCTAAAATGACCGAGCTCATTACTGATGCTCATATGCAAGCTTCTATGATGTCGAGCAACGTTAGCATGTAGAAAATGTTAATTCTGAAATGGGTAATGCAACACGCACGTTTGTCTTGAAGTTTTTTTTTTTTTGAAAAAATATCGCAATAACTTGTGACCGAATCACTAGTTGGGATATGGAATTGATTAATTTTACAAAGCCAACACAAATTTTGAGCGTTGCTCATAGGAGTCAGGAAACGTTATCTCAATTAGTATGCTTTCAAAATAAACCCTACTTCAATTAGGTCTTTTAAGCGTTGTATCGTGGCTTGGTTCACGGTTTAAGAAACAAAGGATAAAGGCTCAAAGTTTATTTATACCCACCCATTCTTCGTGATGTTCTTCGGCCCTACATTCAGTTAACCTGACACGAACACTCATTTCTCAAAAGGAGTTTTTTTATACGGTTGAGAAACCACTGAGGCTTTGGACATGACAATCACTCACCTATTTGCTTTTGGCGTTCGATCACTCGACTTTGTTATTTATTGAGGATTTTTCTTTATAATCCTTTGTTTTCGTTTTTTTGTTTTTCATTCCCTGACTTTTGCCTGGACTGAGTCTCTTGGATTTGAATTTGAAGTCCAGCGGGATGCCCTAATTTTTCCCAAGTCTCCTTCATAGGTTTTGACTTAGCAGGCTTTTTCTTTTTTTTATCTTTTTGATTTAGGAACAAGTCGTGTGACTCTAAGTCGTTTTGACCTTTTTTAAAAGGATTGTGACTGCCTCACTCTTTAGATAGTCGAAGGATAATCATTGTGAATTTTACTGCTAGCCTCTTAATATGTGAGGGATAGATTAAGTGGATTCTCGGATGTTCACTCCTCCTTTCTCTTTTTTGGAAAGTCGGGGCGCTCGATCAGCTTAACTGAACACTACCCTACCCCAGGTTAAAATTGAGGTTTTTTTTTATTTAGAAAAGAAAACTCCTACTTCAAGGCTCAAAGGGGTTAAAGAGGGTTTATCTCCCTTATATCTTCGGTGTTTGGGATTTGAAATAATGCCTTACATCCTCAGTAGAGTCTTATTCAAAAGCATACAACAAGAGATCTTATGTTTTTGATTCGTCATCCTCCCTCCAATTCTCTGCCTAAACAAGAGATCGGGTAGCATTGGCATTTTAACAAAGTAAAGCATTTAAAATGAGTGAAACGAATGGATTTCTTCAAGATAAACATTATTCATTGCATTAATTATTCAAAATAACAAGTCCTCACACGCAAAAAAAGTGCATTAACGAACGCAGAAAATTACATATGAAAACAACAAATAAGCTTAAAATATGGCGAGACATAGCCTAGAGAAAACCGTCCTCTGTATCAATCCACCATGTGCAAGGAGGGGATTACTTCTTGTTCAAGTAAGAGATGTATCTCAACTTGGGGTTTGCACAATTCGAAAGACAAGACTCCCTTCTGAACCATCTCTTTCCCTTTCTTCTTCAAAACATGACATTCCTTGATGTCATGGCCGGGTGCCCCTTGATGGAAGGCACAGAAGGCATCAACTTTGAAATAACTCCCATGGGTCACCAGGACGGATAATGGAGTTTCCTTCTTGATTAAACCATATTGTAAGAGGGTAGGGAACAGATTAGCGTAGAGCACAGGGATATCTAAAAATTCACCACTTCGTTCAACTGGCTGGTTGGCTGAGGAGGCAGAAAATCCATCCTGGCGTTGGTATATGGCCAACTCTTTGACCAAATCTATCAGGCTCCTCTTGGTAATCTTTAAGTCTGCAACCTCGTCATGAAGTTCTTGCTTTTCATGCTCTTGAGTGTCTATCAGATTCTTCATAGTAGTAGAAAAAGTTGCCATGTTGGCCTTTAGAGTGGCAATCTCCGCTCGGAGTGCTTGGTTTTCCTGTTCCAAATGATCCATCCTTTTCTTGCGACCGAGTAGAGTATCGTATCGATGATTCGGGGTCTGAGAAGAGAGACGGGAATGAGAACTTGGAATGCAAAGGAATGCAAATGCGAATGCAAATGATGCGTATGATGCAACAAGATTCATGGAACTCGACTATTTATAATCATCAAGGAATATCAAAAGACTCGTCTTAATAATCATAAAAAAACGTTTACAGTCATTAGTACCGGAATACTAGATGATTGGTTTAATACAAAAATTAAAACGCGTATGTACACCTTACAACAGTCATAACGTAAAGCTAAATAAAAGCTAATAATGATGGATCTAAGGAGACTCTTCCAACGGTCTTCTTTGAGTCCTTTGGCTTCTTCCAATTGAGCTTCTTCTAGAAGTGTTGACTGAAGATTAGAATGGAATAAGGCGTCTTTGAGCTTTCCGTTTATGCAAGAAGTAACCTCTTTCCAACAAATCCTCTTTTTGTAGTTATCTTAGCTCGAATATCAATCAAAATTGAGAGATGGATACTTGTCCTAAATTAGTAACTCCATTAGTGGAGAAAGATTCTCCAGGGTTAGGTATCGACTAATAATTATAGATGTCAGTAGAACGAAGATGATAACTTCCCATATCTGGTCTTGAACCTTTCTTCATTTTCCCGCAAAGTCTTCAGTCTCCTTAGATCGTCCAAGTTAAGACTATTGTAAGTGTACTTCAACGTTTTTTTTTTGTTTTTTTTTTAGAGTCCATGATATCCTTACGATGTTTACAAACAAGACTAAGTTCCACGAATCTTTATGATATGATGTTAATGGATGCATAGATGCAAACACAAAGACAAAGCACAGAGAACACATAAGCAAACAAACAAACAAGGGTCCTAGGTTCAAAGGAGCGTGAACGGAGTCAAGGTCTACCCATCCCATAAGGTAGTATGGTTTCAAATGTACCTGCCGAACGGGTTCTAAAAGTTCCCAGAGTCTACGACCCATCTTTCGGATATTATCGACTTCCCAAATCACTTGGTATTCAATAATATTCTCAAGAGGATCTCGTCCGAGTGTAGTATCGCGTGACAACTATTTGGAAATAGACTCCCGCATAGTCACCGCACTACATTCTAAAAGGCCAAGTGGGTTTAAAGGTGCTACGGTCCTCAGTCTTAAGGGTTCTTGGTCGAAGTTAATACCGTTTTCACGAATGAACTCGTTCAAACAATATTAAGTTCAAAAGAACCTAAATTGAGCGATGATTTTCTCAATTTGACTTTTCAGGAATCGACTCCGTCAAAGTACCCTTGACCATATCATCTCCTATAATTCACTCAAGTCCGGGTCTAGGACTCGCATTTTTTATGTCACCACCGGTCTTTGATTTTATCCAAGGGAAGGGAGAAAAACCGAATTCCCATAATGCAACGCAAATGCACTAAGATTCTATGTTCGGGGGTTGGTTATACCTAGGGAAGTTGTTAGCATCCTAGATATCTGTAGTACTCTACAGGAACCTCTTGATTTTATTTTATGTTATTTGTTATCTATTTTGATAAGGGTTTAAGGGTAGGTGATTTATTATTTTTATTCCTAAGTGTGCTTGACAAGATATCGCATCTTGTGCCTACATATCCTGTCAGGGGGGAATCAGAGCACTTGTAGTTCCTTATTAAGGATACTAAAATGTTTAAAGGTTTTAGGAAAGAAGATGAGTCATCATCTTAAGAAACCCACCACAGTTTTGAAAATGTTTGTATTTTGTGGGGTATGGGATTGTATGTCCCTTCTTTGAGATGATTAACATCTAATTCTCTTGTGTGGAGAATTTGGTAGGCTAAAGTTTGATTGATTTTAAGGGGGACTAACTTAGGAAGTCTATCCTAAAGTTGTCTAAGAAACTAAAACCTATGGGGAGGTATGAAAAACATATGCACCATGCACAATAATTGATTATCATGCATGGGATTTTCCCTTGGATGTTACGCAATTAATTACAAAGGAGATTTAAACGGGTGTGCTAGCAAAGTGGTGCTAGTCTTGTGTCTAGTGACCGAAAGGTTGAATGCGATGCCTAAAGGCAATCGACTTACATGGGTAGAAAATGGGCTCGACATTGGATCGAGAATTTTAATTATTTTTGAAAGGTTTAGAATATAAGAGGCATGCATACATCATAAGCATAAGCAAAGCATAATACCAAACAAGACTTAAACTATTCACACACAAGCGTACTAATATGCGCGAGGGATTATAACCGGGAATGACTTATTAAGAAAAGAGTTTGCTAAATTTAAAGGGAGAATTAATATATAAAAGGTTTATATTTCATTTTTATTTTTATTTTTTTTATTTTATTTTTTCAAGAGCTAATATATTAAAAGGTTAAATTTTTTTAAAGAAAAAAAGAGTTAAAGGCTTATCTTAAAAAAAAGGTTAACTTTAATGTTTTAATAAAAAAAATTTTATTTTTATTTGTAAAAAAAAGTTTATGTTTATTAAGAGAAACATAAAGATATTTTAATTATAAAAAAGGTTATCTAAAAAAGAAAAGATTATAGTTATATAAAAAACAATTTTAATTAATATAAAAAGAATGAAATAAGAAAGGTTAAAAATAAAAAGAAAAAAATAAAACGGAGGGATCTCGTTCGCAAGAGGGAAGAGGGTCCATCGCAGACCCTCAGATCACAGCCACACGATCAAAGGGGCGCTATGATCAAGGGATTAAAATGGGAGGGTGCATGGTTAAAACTGTGTGTGCACGTGTACAGGATAACGCGCTTGAAAAAAACAAAAAAAAAAAGAGAGAAGACTCTCTCGTTCCTCTCAGACTCTCTCGAAGCAAAATTGGGTTTTGGAAACCCTAATCCTCGTCGTCACTCTCGTCTTTCCTCCATTTTCTCTCTCTATCGATTAAACAATGGCCCTAACTACCCTAAATCCCACAAAGTCCCAACCCCAATTTCATTAATATTTCACGATTTAGATGTTACAGATGCGGTGATTTAAAGCAAAAACAAAAATAAAGGATGGCCGACGATGATGGCGATGCGGTGGGAGAGACAAGGCGACTCCCGACAATAGCAGTGATTAGTGGAGAGATTTCATGACAGTGGTGCAGCGTTGACTTCGTGAGGGTGGCGGCTCTGCGTCTCCTGTTCCGGCGGTGTAGTGACGAAGCTTGGTGTGTGTTCGAAGCTGACGACGACGGTTGCACGGTGGCTTTGCAATCGAAGAGGATAGGTCACGATGTCGGCGACGTCGAAGGTACAACTTCTCTTCCAATTCTATGACATGTTGCTGTGAATTTCTGATGATGTCTGCTTGTTTTGCTGGTGTGCATTTCTGATTTATGTATGCTGTGTGAAATTGTTCATGGTGTGAATTGGTATGAACTCCTGATGTGAATACTGCTCTGTATTTTGCAAGTTTTGTTCGTGTGAATTGAGATGAATGGTTTTGTGTTGCTTGTGGTGTAAAAGCTGTCTCGTGGTGTGAATTTTTGAGATTTTCTCTGTGAATGTATCTGGGTGTCCAAGTGTCCCTAAATTGTTTTCTACTGCCCCTTTTTATAGCCTTGATGTAATGAATGCTCAAGATTGAAAATGAATACGAAATTATTCCGTTGATTTGATTTTGGAAGGAATGTGATGGCTGCTGATTCTTGTCATTTAATGACAATGATTCCTTTAACTTCTTTGCTTTTCTGACTTTGGAATAATTTTAATTGAGGATTATTTGTTTCAGTTTTCGAACCGATACGCTTCATTGCTTTTGAAAGGAAACGAATTGGCTTTAATGATTCATAATTTGATGAACCTTTCCTTTTTGATTGAACATGTCTAAACATCTCTGATTTCTTTCCTTGATCACGTAAAAAAACCTTACAGATGATGGAAACTTGGTATTTGTTTCTTGACAAAATTGATTCCCCCTTGCTGCTGATTTCTATTTTATCGTGTGATAACCTTTCCACTTCGAGTCGAACATGCTTGTGTGTTTTTAGAAATTAAACTGGTTTGTGATATTTGATCATGCGCTTCAGCTGGTACTTTTTGGAGAATTGTGACTCCTGAATTCTCTCAATTGGTGATGTTTCTCTTGAATTATCTAGGGCTATGCTTATGCATTGTACTAAAGTTTTGTCTTGACTTTTCATGTGTTTGTTTTGCGTATCCATGAGGGAGAAGGCTTGAGCGACAAAACCGAAAAAATATGGATGTTCGGTTACTTCTTCAACCAATTCCCATGAGTTTCCAAAGGTATCAATATATGCTCTTGCTTTGGAATCAAATTGGATTGTTGTTTTATTTTCTTCAACCTTTGATGTCTGTTGATTGTAATCAGCTAATTGATAATGACGGTTTGTTTGCAGCAAGTTTGAATATCAATAGCAGTATCTTCAAGAAGCTATGCCGAAGTAATTTTTTGTCACTGAAGTCGGGCAATGGTTCATGGAAAAGAATCGCTCTTGTCAGCACTTTCCAGTGGCGAATTTTTGCGCTAGAGGGAGGGAGTATCCTCGGGACGAAACAGGTCACCGCGGCACCATCAGTGAAGCGAGGTCTTCAAAAGCTCTTACATCTTTGGATCCATGGTAGAAAAATTGAGAATTGATATATGAACCGTCCCTGTTATCGGCTGATGATGATCATACAAGGTGATCTTCTCTCCTTTGTGTCATTTCTTGTTTAATGCTTAGGATTAGGATTTTCAAAGACAGTTATGTCCCATTGTAATACCCCAAAATTTGCTCTCCCTTTTGTCATCATAGCATAGCATTATCATTTATCATATCATATCCACCTCATTAGCATTGTATTGCATCTTTAACATAGAAAAATGAAGCATAGCATCCCTCTTACCATCAAGGCATGTGATCAGGTGGAAGGTGGACAATCAAGGGATCATTCAAAGCACAAAAAGGTCAGTCAAGTTGTCTCAAGGCAAGCCAGGAGGTCTTCCATGTCTCATATTACCTCAATTGACCATCCATACCTCAAGAAAGTGAGATTCAATAGGAGATTGAAGCAATACATACTTCACTATGCAAGGGATCCAAAAAAAATGAAGGAAAACCCTCAAAAGAGATGGTTCATTGATTCAAAATCACCCTCAAGTGGCATATCTCATCATCCTTTAAGAGGATACACAACATACTCTGAGGAACTTGAAATTGAAGACTGCACTTTTCCCTCCTAACCAGGGGGGGCCAAAACTAGGGTTTCTAATAAAGTCAGGGAATCTTTGATTTTTTGGACAAAACTTGTTGTCATGGTATTCTATATGTCCTTAAGTGTAGGGATGTGGAAAATTGCCTCTTAATTGGTTTTAGAAGGGGTTCAATTGGAAGAAAGATAAAAAATCAGAGAAATTGGGGCCAAGTCAAATAATCAGAGGAAAAAGTCAACTCTTGACTTTATGAGGCCAAATTCATGAAATTCATGTTATATGTATCCAATGTACAAAATTTGATCAAGAAACTCCAAAGGAATCATGAAAAAAATCAAGATGTGGAAAGTTGCCATTTTTGGAAGAAGTAGGGTTTCCAAAAATAGTAATTTTGGACCATTTTGCATCAGAATTTGAACCAAGGCCATTTAAAATCAAGACCTCAAATGAAAATTCCACTCGGCCACAACAAAAGATCTTGTTTCAAGCTTCAAATCCATGTGTTGAACATCTCCATTGGATAAAAATTGAGTGAGATATGACTGACCAAAGTTGGAGAAAAGTAGGTTCAAAACTAGGTCATGACCAAGGGTTATCAGGTCACGCGCATGTCCTTTTTACAAACAGTTGGTGGTACAAATGTACACCTATTTTTCTCATGGTTAGAGGCTTCATTTGCAAAACTTTTCAACATCAAAAATGTTCCTTGTAATGTCCTCTTCAAGTTTCATGTTGGGCAAAATTTGATTTGATCAAGCTATGAAGTAGATATGGTGAGCCAAGTTGTAATGATCTTGCTGAAGTTCCATGCCAAGATGCATTGCCAGCCAACCTCATTTCCTCGCCCCTAACCAGTTTTCAAACTTGTGTGTTATGAGTCATTTTCCAACCTCTTCCAAGCATCATTTCATTTTATTTTTCACACCAAACTTGTAGTACTATATCCCCTCTTTCAAATGAGCCCAAAAACACACCAAACCATTCATTGTGTAGAGAGAAAAACATGTGTAAACCACCCTATGTTGGCACTGATGCATTAACAGCTTGATACACGATTTGGTTCACACACACCACAAACACTTCATAACCTCAACTTTCCTCTTTAAACCAAACACACATGACATAAATCTCATACACTAGCACGTGCTTTGCATGGAAATAGAAAAAACAAACTTGATGAGCAAGTTTCTAATGCAACAGCCTTTGCCATTCGTTTCTCTTGCTGCTCCACTATAACACACCATAAGTCATCACCACAACATCATAGCCATAGCATAACTCGTCCCCTAACTAACTTGGCTCAGTTAGTTAGGATGGACTCAGTTTAACCACCTTGACTCACTCTAACTAACTCACTAAACCATGGTTAACTCACATTATAAATAGAAGCTCCACCCTATAACTTCAGTTTCTAACTTCATTTTTCCACATTCTCTCAAAAACTGTCTCTGCTTTACTCTCAATCTCACCATTGCAAAGGATTCTCGAGCTCACATTGTTCATCCTCCTCCTAAATCTTCTTTGATTCTCTCTCAATTTCACCAAAGAGCAATTGGTTTTGAAGCTTGGATCCAATTTCTTTCCACTGAATCATCATCAAGTACTTCATCAAAGCCTTTATTTGGCCAAGTGAAGCTTAAGGAAGAAGCTCATTCCTCTGGTATTCTTGTTTGCTCAAAGTCTCAGCAGTTTCAGGTCTGATCTCTTGAACATTGATTGCACGATTTCTATTCATTATCACTCGTTTTCTTGATGACTTGAGCTTACTAGGAGCATTCCTAACTTCGGCTAGTTGATAGGCCTTCTAAAGGCGTAGTTGCAAAACTTAGGGCACAAATTCATATCCTCTGTTCTTGCTATGTGTGCATGCTTTGTGGTTTTTATGAGCATATTCTTGATCTACATAAGTTCAGCTTCAATTTGGTATGCGATTTGTGTGTTTCCATGAACGTGTGAGTTTGCAGGTGGTGGCTGTTGGCCGGAGAAGATGACCGGAGGTCATCTCCGGCCGGCAACTTTGATTGCTAGGGTTTGTGTGTGTTTTAATCCTGTCTGTTGATTTTGCATCATCGTGTGGTCCATGGCGTGACAGCACATTAAAATCAGTGTGCATGTCACGTGTTTTTCTGATTTTATTTTTAAACGTTGTGTGGTGTGGTACATGGTAGGGAGTGTGGTCCTTCACGTGTGCGCGTTGATTTTGATTACTTGGACTGTTGTGTTAACTTGACTTAATCTAATGGCGTGGAGTGTTTGACCTATGTTTGACTGAGAGTGCATGTTAATTAGTATGGATTGCGCAGACTTGGACCTTGGACCAAACTGATATTTGCACCCCTATGTCTTAAGCCCAAACCAATTTGAACTGAATATTTGCTATGCATGCACCCATTCCTTTTTTCATTTCATTTTATTTTTCCATTTTTCATGCATATTTGCTTTTTAATTTTTAAAAATACCAAATAGCATTAGAAAATTCCATAAAAATTCATGAACATCATTAAGACATTTATAAAATTTTTGATGATTTTATTTTCTGATTTTATGACATTTTTTCCCCTATTGCATATTTTCTTTGAATTTTTCATTTGTGTGCATTCCATTGATGATACATGATTTTGTTCATTTTTGTTCTTGATCATCAAAAATGGTTTTGCTTTGCATCTTTTTGAATTGAGTCATTAATATCTTGAAGTATGTTATATGATTTTTATTTTATTTTTTTAGGACATTTTATGACATGTCTTGGTGTCCATTTTTGTAATACTTTGCATGTGCTTCCAATTTGACCTAAATGCTTTGTATGAAGGCATTTTGCCTTGAATTTTGCATGCTACTTTGGTGTGTGATTCATTTCTGATTTGTGTATCTCAAAATCATGCTTGAATAATTTTCATGAACCCATTTGATTTTTGTTTAAAACATTTCACTTGAAGCATAATAACATGTCATATCCTTGTAATCTTTGTGCATGTTTACATGATTGCTTTTGTGCATACTTGCATGATCATTTGCCTATTTTGTGAACTATTCATTTGACATTATAGGTCATTGGTACATATTATGTGTCATCTTTGCATGTTCATTTCCCTTTTGAACTTTGTGCATCCTTAACATGTTTTGGTTTGCATCTTTTATTTTGAACTTCCATTTCAATTCTTTTTCTTATATTACTTCTTGAATGTCTTGATGATTGATCCATGAATGATTTGAGATGTGTATAAGCCATTTTCCATTTAGTTTAAATTCTGATCCTTGGATTACATATTCCATTTATGCATGTTTCTTCTCTTTCTTTCCATCTTTCATCTATCTTTTCTTATGGAAACATGTTGAATGTTAATGGATGGTGATGGTTGCTTATTCATTTAAATTGATAGGATGATATTCTCTTGTTTTCAATATGATGTACATTCTGGTTGTGACATTAGGATTTGATCTTTCATCTCATTCTTTTGAGCTTTATGGTGCATTAAGTGTTCTTTTACTTCTTATACTTCTTATACATGTTTACTAACCATGTAGGGGCTTTGGTAAGTTGCAATTGAGTGTGGATAAGGAATCCACATTCAAACTTCTTTCCTTTCATCTCTTTTATAATTCAATTATGTGTTTTGTTAAGCACTTATGTGCTTTTCCTTGATTAACTCATCACTTTCCCTTTTGAATTACAATTCATCTTCTACTTTAGAAGTGAATTGTTTAATTCATTCTTTCTTTAGACTTTAGGTTTAAACCTCAAAAACCATTAGGATCACTCCCTTGAATCTTCAATTAGGATAGAGTCTTAGTTCATATAGATTTTGCCTTTCTTCTCTCTTGAGTCTTTCATCTTCTCATCTCAAAGAAAAAGGCAAAATATCTAATAAAGGTAGGCATTTATTGCATTTAGGCCTTTCATATAAAGAAAAGATTATAAGGGGTCTTCTCTTGTAATCTTAGAATGTATAGCATATAGCCCATCTTGGGTCAATGTGTTAAACATTTGATCTTGTATGAGGGACTTAAATGCAATACTTGTTGAAGGTACAAATAAAAAAGCACTTCTTCATTTTATAACCAACAAAAACACTTAATAAAGGCAAGAAAAATATTGTATTTAGGCCTTTCATGTGGGAACAAGGAGGTGAGGGGTCTTCTCTCATTTCCTTGGAATGTTTAGCGTACGTCCCGTCTTGGGTCGATATGCAAGGCATTCAATCCTATATGAAGGACTTAAATACAATACGAGTTACAAAACACCAAAAATAAACAAAACAATTCTTGCTTAAAAAAAAGACAAAAACAAACAATAACGTCTTTCCTTCGGGAATTCTTTTCTCATCTCACTCACTCTCAGCGTACGAGCGTGCTTCTACTCGTTCTCTTGCAAGATGGTAATGCACTCGGACCAGCGAGCCTGCAAACACCTGAGCTAGAACGTTAGCCATTCCTTAAAAAAATAAAAACAAACCATCCCTAGTGAGGGGAACTACGTCGCTTTGATTCTCATGTTCCCGATGAGATACGTAGGCAGTGGGGTAGGGCCCATTCGAGCACTTCTGTTATTTTCCCTACATTTGTTTCTCTTTCTCTCCCCTTTCGTTTTCCATTTCTCTTTCCATTCTTTTTTCCAGTACCCTTTTTATCACCCTTTGATCGAGACAAGCAAGCGTGGATCCCATCGGGTACGATGGACGCGTGGGGGTGCTAATACCTTCCTCACGCGTAACCGACTCCCGAACCCAGTTCTCTTGGTCGCAAGACCATGCTTTTCCTTCCCCTCAGGTTTATGCAGTGTTTCCTTTCCCTCTCTTGGGATAAATACACATTGCTAGCGACTCTGTTTCGGTGCCACTTTCGCGTTTGTACTTGTATGAAAATCCCGGGAGCGACACCCATGTCAAGCACTGGTTATTAACTTAGTACAAATGTAATTTTATCAGCATAGTGTCTGTGCTAGCCAATATAATAGAATAGCTCACAGCTGATGCTAGATGGCCCTTGTAATTTATGGAAAAATGACTTGTACTTGGAGATAGTCTTTTACGTTCATTTTAATCTCATGTGCCAGTCATGTATTTCATTTGCTTCATGTGAATCCTAGTTTTGTTTTACTGTGTAGTGGAGAAGTATCAGTCTTAAATACTTGCGAAGCCCTCATGCCTAGTGTAGTCTTTCCACAACATATCTATTAACATTGAATATCACCAAGAAATCCACGGCCTAAATGTGCAAGCACCCATATGAACAAAAACTTGCAAAGTGGAAATTCCAACAATGAACAGAACTCCTTGTATTAAACTTATGCCTCACGCCAACTTGTATTCATGATAAAAAATAAAACATCTTGTGGGAATTTCTCATTTCCTCTTGTTGATACATTGGCTAGCTTATTTCAAATAGAAGTAAAAGAATTTGAGTATGCAACTTAACTTCTTTATGCTTGAACTTATAAGCTTGCATTTGAATTTGAAGTTTGGAGTTGGAATTCGAAATTTTGTAATGGACGTGGATGATCCCACATTGAACTTTTGATTCATGGTTCACATAGGAACAATTTTTAGAAATAACCTTGGATTTGATTTGAGCCTCTTTGAATTTTGGGACTTAAGTATGAATCTTGAGTTTAGAATTTGATGATAATCAGATGAACTTGTAACTTTGACATGAAACTTGAAATAAACATGGAACCTTGAATCAACTTTTGTAAAAGAAAATGAATCTTTGAACTTCACATTGAAAATTTCCTAAATTTAAGACCTTTACCTAAAACTTTACCACTTCAAAGTGTACAACTCACTATTAACAAGAAAATCCACATACTTTCTCTTTAAACCATGATCTAATCTTCAAGAGCAAAGCCCTGCTTGACATTTATCACCCACTCAATCACAAATGAACTTGGTACAAGGAAACACGCCCTTGAAGAATCTTCAGATATAATTTGTAACACAATTTGCCACACAACTATGACTAGTTATTAAATGACCACGTGCCACATCAATGGATAGAAAACCCTGATGCTCCTTAGAGAAACCTTGAGAATAAAAGACCTTGTATTGGCCAAGGGATCATAAGAATGAGGACCCATCCTTTCTTTACCTCAACAAGAATCAAACACAATTTTCAAGGGACCAGAATCACCATGAGCACACACACAACTTCTATGACCTCTGAACCTTCTACAGCAGACTTAATTTCACAAATGAAAACAAACAAACAAAGTCTGATAAATTGGTTAGCTATGCATGGATGATTGACCTAGAAATGATGTGATATGCTATGCAGATAATGCGAAATGAAAACAGAATCTTAGGGTCAAAAATTAGGGTATGACATACTCCAAAGTATGGGTTGTGGTATTCCAAAGGTAATGTTTGTTCCTTAGTTAGCTACTCCGATTCCGACTCTGTCGGGTGCAAGTTGGATAGGAAAAGTACTAGTGGCACATGTCACTTTTTCGCAAATTCGTTGGTGAGTTGGCACAGCAAGAAATAAGTTTTCGTGCTTTGTCAACAGCCGAGGCGGAATATGTTGTCGCCGGTAGTTGTTGTGCTCAAGCCTTATGGCTTAAACAACAATTACTTGATTTCAACTTAAAACTTGAAAGTATTCCAATTTTGTCCGATAACACTAGTGCGATTAATCTAACTAAGAACCCCGTATTGCATTCACGCACCAAGCATATTGAAATACGCCATCATTTTCTTAGGGATCATGTAGAGAAAGGTGATGTAATTTTTGAGCACGTTAACTCGAAGAATCAACTTGCTGATATTTTCAAAAAACCATTAGCTACAGAGCCTTTCTTTCACATCTGTAGGGAACTTGGCATTCTCGATATCTCGGATCATGCTTAATAGTCCTTTAGAGTATTGATCTTCACATATATATGCTTGTTTATTCTTTTCACTAACAATGCAAAGAGATATTTAGCCATATGTGAGGGATTTAATCGTCATGATGACCAAGGTAATATCATTCCGATTTATAGATGTTTATCAATATTTTGTGCCATATTAATTATTATAATCTTGATGTTTATTGCATTTAGAGCACTTGTCTTTCATGTGGATGTTTTGTTCTGTATGTGCATGTGTCTATTTATCTGGTTGGAACTTTAAAATTTCAAAATTTCACTTTTTTTTGTGTATGCGTCGACGCATAGATTCATGCGCTGACCTACTAAATTTTCGGGATAGCGCATAAACACATGTTCAACATTTTTTAAAATTTCACGAATCATGCGCCAACGCACAGATTCACAGGTCGACGCATGGCTTGACCGTTCAGACTCCCTTCTTTACCGGGACTTGTGCGCCGACCTAGTGCTGTTCATTTTCCCTACATATTCTCATTGCACATTAATCCATGATTCTTGCATGTCATCCCATTAGTCTTTATGGTCAATCTCTCCCTATCCTCCTCCATTAAACCTCATCAATCACAATTACTCTCCACTAAATCCTCATCCAAACCCTAGAAATCAAAACCCACCAAAAGGAAATCTTCTATACTGCTACAAGGTTTCCTAAAGGCTGTCATATCTACTCTTTACTCTCAGAGAAAAACAAGTGTCATCATCCTCTCTCAACTTTTCTTCAACAATGGCTTCAAGAAGAAACCCTAGTAGAAGGGGAACAAGAGGATCATCTTCACAATCAGCACCCACCAAAGCAACATCATCTACACAACGGGTAACATTTGAATCTTTAATTTCTGAAAGGCTAACTACTCCGTTTGCGGAACTGTTTTCTAATCGGGCTGTTATAAGACACCATGGGTTTTATCCTCTGATGGGTCCAGATTTTCACATTCCTGAGATTTCTGAACTTATAAATTTTCAAAATCTTAGTGAATTTGTAGAATGTGATGATAAGTATAGTGAAGACTTGACTCGGTTATTCTATTGTGGGATCAAGGGAAAATTTCGTGGGGCTGAGTTTAAGTTCTCCATGAATAATACAGAATTTGAAGTGACAAATGATTTATGGTCTACATTGTTTGTCTTGGACACTGATGACACTCTCCTAAAGGTTACTGATAAAACCTTTGTTGAGGGCTATGAATTTAAAGTTGCTCTGAATTCAATGTTGCGGGAACCGTATTTAGCTGATTTTGTGGCAAGTGAATTATTTCCTAAAAGTGTCACTACCGGCCATCTAAAATTCAAAGATCGTATTCTTCAGTGGATTGTTGCTCGCATCTTGAGGCCTAAGAAAGGAGGATACTCAAGAGTTGAGCAGGCAGAGGTTCACCTCATCTATATTCTCAAGAATAGGATCAAAATTAACTGGCCCTATTATTTTGCTTATAGGATGTTCACTACTCGCAGCTCCCACAAATTTCTGGCACTTGGTTATGCGTCTGTTGTTGCAAACATTTTGAATCACTTTGATGTTCCTATTCCGCAAATTTGTCACATTCATATCACTGCTGAACAATAATTTCTTGCCAAAACCCTTTCCATGATGGGTAACTTTTGGTAGTCACATGAGAACAGGTTCATCTATCGACCAAGATCCACCCATCCTGAACATGATGAACCGGTTCATCTTGAAGCAAGTGATGATGAAGGCATTCCTGGAAATGCAAAGCAAGCGGTTAATGATGAAAATGTGATTGTACAGGAAGATGTGGTTATGCAAGGGAATGTGGATATGCAGGAAGAGGACAATGAGGCATGGATGGGCCAACAACCTGAAGAGACCTCTGAAAATCAGGGCTGGGGTCAGTGGCAAAACTGCTGGACTGTGCTTTGTGATGCATACGTTCCTCCATCTTATGGTGAAGACTATGAATGGCAGCCACCGGAAAATTCTGCTCCTCCAACTCCACCATTCTAGCATGATCGGCAGTCGTCTGAAGAAATTCTAGCAAGGCCGAATGAGTTGTCTCTGCAACATCAAGAATTCCAAGCACTGCAGGACACTCGATACACTACTCAGAAGGAACAATTCACAAATCTGTCTAACCAACTATCTTCTCACGTCACCAACTTCAAAAATTTTGCAAATGCAGCCATGAATCGTTTCAATCAAATGGATGCCAACTTAACTCAGCAAAATCTGAACTTGGCAAACAGCCTTGGTAACCTCAACAACACCTTGATTGAGCTCAACCTTCAACTCGAGGATCTTCCACCACCAAGTCAACATTATAGGGGAAGCGGTCATCATTTTAGGGGGAGAAGACCATAGAGATTAGGGCATTATGCTTCATTTGTGTTTGCGTTTATGTTTTGTGATCTGGTTGTTTTTTTTTGCTTAACTTTGACATGTGCTTCCATTTGTTTAAACTCTTCCGGAGTGAATGTTTTGCTCATTTTTTTTGTTCCGTATTTAATCATTCCTAATTTTCCATTAGCGGTATCATATGTGGATGCATGTTAATGTTTGTTTGTTGCAATTATATGATGATCCAATACGTATTATACTGCATTATTTTGACCACTGTCTTTTCTTCTTCTTGATGTTGTCAAAGGGGGAGAATAATAACAAGCAGAAATCTTATTTACCAGATGTCAAAGTCAGGGGGAGCTTTGTTCACTCTCAAATTACATATCTTGTGACAGCTCAGAAAGTGTTGCCATCATCAAAAAGGGGGAGTATGTGAGGGATATTCTCCTAGCTACCTTGTTTTAATGATGTCAACAAACATATTAGATTGTAATTTGAGCGGCATCACTTCACGTGTCGGGCATATAGCGTCTAACCATTATCGTTCATATGTCTAGATGCATAGGATCTTGTTCTCTCCAATAATAAATATCCACTATCGTTTTAGTTGTGTCTAGTATGTGTCTTTGATATTGGTCTGGTAAAAATGCTCAGAAAAATTGAATTTCCTGAAAATTTGCACTTCATGCGCTGACCCTTCAGTTCATGCGCTAACCCCAAATTTTATGCGCTAACCTCCAAAAGTTGCGGGAAAGCGCACAAACTTGTGGACACCAAATTATTCACTTATGCATCGACGCATGAAAGCTGGAGGTCGATGCATGACCTCAGATTCTGCATTTTTTCACTTAATTTCTTTTCTGTTATTTTTCTGTTATTTTTTGTTGGTCATATTTTTCATATAAATAGTTTTGGTCATCCTTTTTATTCACAACAAGAAACATGAAAGATATATGTCATTTCTCTCTTCATCTTCATCTTCTTCACTGTGTAAATAAACAATCACACATAATCATCTTTGTTTGTGTCGCCCATTGATCGAAGTGATAACGTTCAGAATTTAGGAAGTGTAATCTTCATTTTCTGGGTTGAGAGTTTGGTAGGTGTTTCTTGAATAAAACCAGTTGGTTTTGTCCTCCAAGAATCGGATAGATTTTGGGGGTTTTTGCACAAACTGTTCTTTCTACAGGGATTCGGCTGGGCGAAGGTAACCGAAAATTGGCACAATTGTTCGGTTTAGTAGCTGTAATCAGAGGATCGTAGAAAGGAGGTTTGGGTTCGAATTCTTGGTAGATCGCAATTGACTGAGTGAAGGTAACTGAAGAATGGTGGTTTCTTTCGGTTTATTAGCATGGGACGGTAATTGGATCAACCATATTCGGAGCACTTGATTCGTCTTGAATCAAGGGAAGAGAAAATTCTGCATCAACGATCGAAGATGTTCGAGGGTTTGGATGTTCATTGTTTTCTCTTGTAATAAACAATTTGCAACAACAGTATATATATATATATATATATATATATATATATATATATATATATATATATATATATATATATATATATATATATATATATATATATATATCTCAATTCCATTTGTGGAGTTGGGGGCAGACGTACCCAAAGCGAGGACGATTGGGGAACTGCCTAATCAAATCGCGCTTGTTCTCTTTTTCCTTAACTCTTTTACAATTCATTTCGTTCGAATTTGTGAAGTTGCAAGTCATCAAAATTTCTGTAGTAGAGTAATTGTAAGCTGATAAATTGCTTTGTTAAACTGATACAATTCCTTGAATTGTATCTTGGAGCAGCTGTACATTACTCATTACTGAAATTCTGCACTTAGTGTGTTTTCGCACACTAGGTGTATGATAATTTGTTTCAAAGCAAATTCGAACTTGTTGTCTTTAAATTGCTTATCACTTTTCCTCATTGGATTGGAATATACATCAACCAAGTGATATTTTGTTGATTGCGTATCTTAAGTGTAATATTCAAAACTGAATTTTTCTCCTCTGCACTCATCCGTGATATCTTCGTGCATATCCGATCCTTTTGGTAGAAGGTTCGTTGTAGACGTTCTCTCCAGTGGTAGCTTCCGTTTAAACAATTTTTAAAAACAAATTTTGTAAACCATTTGCGTGTAAAACTCAAGGGATCTATTCAACCCCCCTTCTAGATCCATAGCCCTCGTCTAACATACAATTCATGTCCGATCTGCTCAATAAATAATCAGGGATGCTCTTTTGTACAAGAGGCCCTCCAGCGTCAGATGGATCTCGGATGGATTCAGGACTACCGCGATAGAAGTCACTATCAAGTTAATATGATTTAAATCTTTGATATTCGCTTGATGAATACCACTCTGGTGGAATTACATGCTAAGCAAGTCAGGTTTAGCTTTCTGGCTTCACATGATTATCAAAATTGTAAAGTGTGTCGTAAAGACGACCATGGATGTGCACTTGTCCAAAGAACACTTCAACACTTGTTGAACCACTGGTGGCTTCCGATCTACCTAGATAAAGACACACAACAAGTCATCATGACTGATGAGAATCCTGATAGGTATCAAAGTCAGGATGTTCGCTAAATGGAAACAGATCTAGTGAAGTTACTCTGCATACAAAGCGGACGTGGTCGGGTGCCACCACACAAATATGAGCACTGTAGAGTTTGCTCGGAGAACAACCAAGGATGCTACCTCGTGCGAGAAGCCCTTTAAAATCAATTGAACCGGAAGGAAATTCGACCATGTTCAAGCTCTGGTTCAATCAACGTAATGCAAAACTATCTTCCTGATCAAAGCAAAGACGTTGTCTTAATCCCTAAACAAGAAGTGGCCAAAGATGTATGCGCTATAATCCCTCTACTCCATGAATCAGGAGTTCCTCTTGATAGTAGAAAGATTCTCATCCTCGAACCAATTGAGGTCGCCTATGATGGTCTGAAAAATCCGAAGGCTCCTGTAGTTATCTATTTTCCCGGACCAATACCGTACAAATCCGATAAGGCTATCCCTTACAAGTACGGCGCAACAACAATTGAAAATGGAAAGAAAACTCCATTACCCTCCGCCGTGAACATTGCAGACATCAGTCGGGTAATGTGGAGCGGCCGGATCTTCAACAGAGGAGTTGGAGAACCCACCAAGGAAAAGGAACCTCAAACAGAAGTTCTAAATCAACCAGTCGGTCAATCCAGTAATCCCTACCTTTCAAAGAACAACGATGAGATGCTGAAGCTCATACAAAAAAGTGAGTACAACATTGTAGACCAACTGTTGCAAACTCCTTCAAGAATCTCTGTGCTGTCTCTCTTGCTCAGTTCCAAAGCTCACAAGGAAGCTTTACAGAGAGTCTTAGTGCAAGCCTTTGTGGAACAAGATGTAACAATAAGACAATTTGACAACATCATCTCCAACATCACTTCCTGCAACAACTTGGGATTCAGTGATGAAGAACTGCCGAAAGAAGGCAAAAATCACAACATGGCTCATAACATTACAGTCAACTGCAAGGTCGATGCTTTAGCCAGCGTACTGGTAGACACAGGATCAGCTCTGAATGTTATGCCAAAATCTACTATGATGCGACTATCATTTCAGGGATCTCCGATGAGAGGCAGCGAGGTCATCATCAAAGCCTTTGACGGATCCAGAAAAATAGTTTTCGGCAAAGTCGACCTTCCCATAACTATCGGTCCCCACACTTTCCAAGTCACTTTCCAGGTCATGGACATCTGGGCAGCATACAACTATTTTTTAGGAAGACCTTGGATACACGAAGTTGGGACAGTCACTTCGACACTTCACCAGAAGCTGAAGTTCGTTAAGAATGACAAGCTAGTCATAGTCTGTGGAGAGCAAGTGTTAATAGTAAGCAACTTATCACCATCATCCTATGTAGAACCAGAAGAGGTTATTGGGACTCAGTTCCAAGCATTCTCGGTGAGCAATGAGAATCAGTCAGAGAGAGGGACATCGATTTCCTCATACAAAGATGCTCTCAAAGTAATCAAAAGTAACGACGTAAAAGGATGGGGATAGGTTGTCATTCCTACTGATAACAAGACAAAGAAAGGTCTTGGTTTTTCCTCAACTTGTACCCAGGCTACTACTAACGATGAAAGTTTTCATCCCATTCAGGACTTCTTTCACAGTGGAGGCTTCCTCCGCCCAGTGTCTCAAGAAGTAAATACCATCAATGAGGGTGACTCCTCCGATACAGATGAAGAGTGGAAGTCCTATCTCAACAAGGACGGTTATATGTCTCAGGGAGAGGCGCATATGCCATTTTGCTATCCCACGCAAAGTCCGAGATATATACCAAGATCAGATGTCAAGATGATGTATGGAGATTGTGATCCGGAAGGATGTCGTGCTCCACCAAACTCATTAGAGGAGGACACTCTGATGAAAGACAACTTTGATTATGACTATTATGACCCAATGGATGACTTGCCTATCTGGCAACCGTACCCAGAAGACTTTGGGCAAAAGAGTCAGCCAAACGATACATATCAGCTGAGCATCATTTAAAAGAATACCTGACTCCCCACCAAATCATGGGATCATTACTCAAGGCATTCAGAAGATATCCAGCACAATGATGAATATGCAAAGATTGCAGGGCAAAAGTTCATCAACTATGCTTTTCCCGAGGTCAACGTCATCGAGAGGGATGACTCCTCCAGTTCCACTGAAGTATGGGACACCTTAGGACAACTAAGTGGCAAGTACGACTTCTTGGTCAAGTACACCGCTCCTGAAAGCTCTCGTATCAAGCTTGAAGACATCCAGCCAACTGGATGGGGAGATCCGCCTGAGAGTGGAAACACTGTGCAAAATACAATAGAAGAGTTCGTCTACGACAACTCTACCTGGGAGGAAGACTCCAACGATCCTGCTCCGCCAGAAATCAGCGTCATATCTGAGGAAAAACCAAGAAAGAAGGTACCAGACTTTGTGATTCACCGAGGATTTCGCCGCCAATGGGTTGCTGTCAATGTCCCGAAAGTCGTCCATAAGTCTAAGTAATTGTCGTCTTTATTTTAACCTTTCACCCTGCCCAGGTGAAACGGATGTTTTGATAGGGCTCACTTTCTGTAAATGTCCCTCTTCTCTTCTGCCAAAGTGACAGAGTTTTGTTTTATAGGGTTGTAGTTTCAAGAATCGACAAAATTATAAATAAATAAACGTCGTTCTGTAATTTTCGCGTTTATTAATGTTTTCACTTTTCGCTTTTTTAGAAAATGGTAATCCTAAAAACAACTCAAAAATAAAAACGAACATTTTTTTCAGAAAATACACTGCACACACTCTTGCATTCTCTCTATCTCTTCTAAAAATAAATCATCACATCATGCAGATTGCTTGTTTTAAACCCCATTGAAACATACGATCCAATGCCTTCTCCCAACTTTGAATTCCCGTTATTTGAGGTTGAAGAAGAAGAGGATGAAGAAATTCCAGAGGAGATCTCCCGATTACTCAGACAAGTGGAAAGGTCCATTGAACCTTACAAAAAGCCGTTGGGAATGGTCAACTTGGGTACAGAAGAAGAGAGGAAATAAGTCAAAATTGGGGCACTGCTCAGTCCGACTGTCAAAGAAGACTTGATAAATCTTCTCAAAGAGTTACCCGATGTATTCGCTTGGTCCTATCAGGACATGCCAGGGTTAGATACCAGCATCGTGGAACATCATCTACCGTTAAGAACATAATGTCCGCCAGTAAAACAAAGACTAAGACGGACTCATCCAGACATGGCCTTCAAAATCAAAGAGGAAGTGCAGAAACAGATTGATGCGGGTTTCCTCGCCACATCATAATATCCTCAATGGTTAGCCAACATAGTACCAGTTCCTAAAAAGGACGGAAAAGTCAGAATGTGCATGATTGAACCAAAGGCTTCAAACAGACATCGGTTCATCCTGATATCCATTGACTACTTCACCAAGTGGGTCGAAGCAGCGTCATACGCCAATGTAACCTGACAAGTGGTTGTCCGATTTATCAAGAACAATCTCATCTGCCGTTATGGTGTTTCCAGCCAGATCATTACTAATAATGGATCTAACTTGAAAAACAAGATGATGAAAGAGTTATGTGCTGAGTTCAAGATCGAACACTATAACTCATCACCCTACCGACCCAGGATGAACGGAGCGGTAGAAGCGGCTAACAAGAACATCAAGAAGATCGTTCAAAAGATGGTTGTAACCTACAAAGACTGGCACGAGATGCTACCCTTTGCTCTTCACAGTTATCGCACATCTGTCTGCACTTCAACAGGGGCAACCCCTTCTCTCTAGTATATGGCATGGAAGCAGTGCTCCCCATAGAAGTAGATATCCCATCAATCAGGGTATTGATGGAAGCTAAGCTAACAGAGGCTGAATTGTGTCAAAGTCGACACGACGAATTGAATATGAGTGAAGAAAAGCGAATAACGGCTTTGTGCTACGGTCAGTTGTATCAGCAAAGAATGAAGAAAGCATTTGACAAAAAGGTCCGACCCCGCGTCTTCAGAAAAGGAGACTTTGTGCTAAAAAATATACAATTGTTTCTCACTGATTCCCAGGGCAGATGGGCTCCGAATTACGATGGCCCCTATGTGGTCAAAAAAGCTTTCTCAGGCGGCGCCTTGAGACTCGCAACCATGGATGGAGAAGAATTTACCTACCCCACAAATGTTGATGTAGTCAAGAAATACTTCGCCTAAATAAAAAAAATAAAAAAAATGTCTCGGTGGATTGAAAACCCGAAAGGGCGGTCCAAGCAAAAATTAGAGACATAAGCAAAAATCATCCCGATGGATTGGAAATCTCCAAAGTACAATCCAGGAAAAAGTTAGGGATTCATGGCAAGTACCTACGTCCGACGAGGTTAAATCCCCAGCAGTAATTCCATCCATCAGGAAAACTCCAGTCAAGGTCATCTTCGACATAAACTCAGGATGTCCAGAATTCAAAGTTGGTAGAAGGATAGCGGTCATTATGTTTCAATGTAGCCCTTTTCCCTTAAATTACCATTTTCTAAACTTTGTAAGTACTCTTTGGGATCACGCGCTTGGCTGATTTCCATCCTATTGATAAAATTTGAGCCCTAGTGCTTTTGTTTGCAATTCTTATTTGTTTTAGATTTACATAATGATGTTTTTAACATGATCAACGATTCTTGAAATAAAACAAAAATGAATTTACTTGTCAAAACTTTTCTGCTTTTAAAATAAAGATGGCAATTCTTTTGACTGTTGAACATCGATCGGTTCTCCGAAGATGGCTGAACCTCAAAGTGCAGAATCAAAGTACTCCTTCTAAACCAGTGCACCTGATGAAGGATCAACTGTGTCAAATGTAATATCCTATCTGATATCCCTGGCAAAGTGTTTACCTCTTAAGACCAATTGAACAACTCTTTCTCCCCACGAGGACCGTCTCTCCTAAGCAAGGCAGGATTACTATTTTGAGCCAGTGATACTTTTCATCCCCCCGTAGTGGCCGAGTATCCAATTGTGTTCATCCATTAGTCTGTATGTCGCGTCAGTTTTGTCAGCATATACGTACATACATCATGCATTATTGATTCATACTCATATTCATATTGCATCACTATCACTCTAGTCGGTCTAGTTCCCAAGTGATAAAGTCATCTCAATCGAGTTATCAGTCCTTTACTTGTTAGGTAATACAGGGTCTGAGCAGTTTCTCCCCAGTTTATTTCTGGATTGGAGACGGTCCTCAACCACTTTGATAACTTGAACCTCTGAGAAACAAGAAGGCATTCGACAAACGTCACTCTTTACTATTGAAGATGATGCTCTCGCTTTCCCGAATTAAGGAAAATCCCTAGAGAAAGCCTCACAACTAAAGACTCTCAGCAACACATTGGTTTTTCTCTTCAGAAAGTCAATGTTAATGAAGTCGTCAACACCTCCAAATTAGATTACATCACATGGCATTTCTCCAAGAAGATCTCGAAGAAAAGTATGATGTAATATCCCCAAGCAGGAAACAGCCTACCAAGAGACTCGTTTTCCCCCTAGTAGAGTCAACAAATGGCATCTCCAATAGAGAACTTTGCACACCACTACAACTCAGACGAATGGGTTCCCCAGCAAATATGACATCAAAAAAATTTTCCCATCAAATGGCATCTCCCCAGGAAAATTCGGCGATAAGTTTGAGGAAAACCGCTACACATAATGTCCCTTGTCAAGGAAGGGACTTGAAAAAAAAACCAGTTCTGTGGCTGAAGACCAGAATCTAGGGGAAGTTTATTGACAAAAGAAACTAATACCAGTTCCTTGGCTGAAGACCAGGATCGAGGGGAAGTTTATACAAGAAACTAAGACCAGTTCCTTGGCTGAAGACCAAGATCAAGGGGAAGTTTATATCAGAAACTAAGACCAGTTCCATGGGTAAAAACTAGGATCAAGGGGAAGCTTATTTCGGAAACTGATACCAGTTCCTTGGCTGAAGACCAGGATTGAGGGGAAGTTTATTGACAAAAGAAACTAAGACCAGTTCCGTGGGTAAAAATCAGGATCGAGGGGAAGTTTTACCCTTTTCTAAGCATCAACGCTTAGCAAAAGAAGATGGATAGGCAAAATGCCATTCATAACCACTGTCAAAATTTCGGGTATTCCGATACTTAATCCTCTTGCACCCCGAATGCCCGAATACCTTCTCCATTCACACCTTCGGGTCCAAGAAGATTAAATAGGGGCATCTGTCATACCCCAAAATTTGACCACCAGGATTTCCCATCATTGTGCAAGTCATCGTCACAATATGGATGTACCTTCATGCCTCATCAATCTCCTCAAAGATGGTTGAGCATTCACCACAATCAAGAATTAGGGTTTCAAGCCCTCTTAAAGCACTTAGACAAAGGATTAATCAAGAGATGACATGATCTTCAACTTTTCTAACCTCTCAAACACCTATAAAGGAACAAGAGGACTCCCACATCAAGAATCAGGCACAAAGTGGCCACATTCCAAGTGGATCAAGCCTCACGATCGCCAATGTCACCAAATTAGGGTTTTGGTCGACCAATGCCTCCAGATGGAATTTTTCCTCTGGGCATGAGCCAATGCTTCAAAGCACAACCCAAGATACTCCAAGGGACCCCATGGACCCAATCATCAAGTCAATTTAACCTCAGGGGATGCATTTACAAAAAAATCATGAATTAGGGTTTCTTGACCTAATTCACCCCTAAGTTGAATTTTGATGCAATACATGGAACAAAACCTCAAGACATGATTTGAGGGCCTCCAATACACTACATGATCCATTTGCAACAATGGATTAACCCAAGAAGCTTGATTCACAAGTTTCAATTTCATCAGGACCACAATTAGGGTTTCGAGGAAAAAGTCAACTGTATCTTTGACTTTTGACCAAGACATGCTCCCAAACCTTGGGACATGATTCAATACACCCTATAACACTTATGGAACCCATCCATTAGGCTTGATTTAAGTCAAGGACTTGATTTCACAAAGGATCGCACAGTTCGGGTTTCATCTGATAAAAAGTCAACTGTGCACAAAATCAAGTTTGACTTTTTGGAATTTTTCACAAATATGGTTCCCCTAAATAAAAAATAATGTTAATGTATGGTATTGATCATCATTCATTAAGAAAAATCAAGAAAAGTGAGGTTTCTTGCAAAAGGGGCAACCATGAGAAACCAAAAATTTTCTAAGTTATGGAACAAAAGTGGTTTTGGTACCAACTTCCAACGACCATAACTTGAGATCCAAGCAACCATTTTGGGTGATCCAAAGTTGGATTTGTAGGTCTTGCTACACTCTACAAAAGATTCAACTACCTCAGATTCCAATTATTCATGGATTTTGAGTTATGGATTGATCAAAATCACAAAAACATGAAAATGACACTTTTTCCAACACTTAGGGAAAATTTGCCTAAGTTACCAGCCTTGAACATCAATGTTCATGAGGTTTTTTCAGTTGGGTCCAAATAGTTTCAAAACAAACTATGATCACACATGTTTTGTATCATTTGAGGGCTTTCTAAAAAGCACAAGAGCCTCCCATAACTCAACCTGAGCAGGGAGATATGAATCCCTCAAAATCACCATTTCCAACTGTCCTAAGCAAGGCAGAATTTGGTGTTTTGCTCGATTTGACCAATTTAGACAACTCTAAGCCTTGTCATCCATTTGGACACATCTGAGGATAAAACAAAAGGAGATTGATCTGATCCCCAAGCCTCCAAAGTCCAAGAATCTACACTTAGCCATAACAAACCTAAAAAGGCTAAAAAGGTGCCAAGACTCCAATTTTGTTTCCAAGCATTCAAAAGATGCACCAAGGTGATATAGACTGACACATTCCTAACGGAACAAGTCAAGAATAAGCTTTGAATCAAAGGACCATAGGCATGTGCCCTAACCTCAAGTCAATGGCTAGAGGAGATTTGAGATTCCTTTTGCTTAACATTGGCCAAAGGCCTGCTGCAGCTGCCATTCACTATTGATGCCAAAACAAACTTGACACACTATAAATAGAGCTCATTTGTGCTCAATTTAAGTACACCAAAGCACTACAACTGATGCTTTCCTCAAAATCTCTCTCTTTAGGCCAAAATGCCTTCTTTTGCAAGTCATCTTTAAGTTTTTGAGTTAGAGAGCAAGTCCACCACAGCTCATGATCCAAACACATCCAATATGTTATATCTAAGTTGTCCAAACACTCACTTGTGACCTGAAACACCAAAATCAGAAAATCCACTTCCAAAACCTCAAAATTGGACTTTTCTGCATTTTCCAAGCCATGCCTTGATTCAGTCACTTCCAAAACCAAACAAGGCCTCAAACACACTTCAAATATCATCCTCAAACTGTCCTAATTGGTTCCACTCATCTGGAACACCATTTGAGAGAGTTGCTATATTGGTCACTTTTGCCCCTTATGCAAGAAAGAGCTAAAACTTGTTCCTGAAGATTCCAGCTGGTTCTAATCATCCTAAAAGCTTCTAAAGGATTAATTGAGAGTGTTCAAAGCATTAGATCACTTCTGGCACAAGGAACTTGACAGTTTGCACAAGAAGCTCCAAGAGGTAAGTGCATCACAACTTGAACTCTTTGAATTATGCATTCATTTAAGGTCCACTGATCATAAACATCTCATACATGTTGTATATGTTGTGTTTGAACCAATTTGTCATACAATTCTTGCTTGTACCATGAGATAGCATAGAACATGCAAAATTTGGCCTATTTTGAAACCACTATAGGGTTTTAAAATAGGGGCACTTTCTGAAAATTCCAAAAGCACCATTGGATTCCTTGTGATATTTTAGGCCAGATGCACCTAAATTTTGTCCCAATCCATGGAGAAATGAGAAAGTTAGAGGCTTCACATAAATTGTCAAAACTTGTCTTGCCTTGCCTTGGCCATGCCTGAAAACTTGGCACGCCTTATGTATTTATGGGGTAGTTTTGATACACGGATGTATCACCACCCCAATGGTAGTGCACATGTGTGTTTATTGTTGAGGTCGTGGGTTCAAACCCCACCCAGTCCTTTTTTGCTACCCTTCCATATTTTGCTATTTTTAATATTTTCATGGTTTTTGTTAATTAATTCAAAAATTAATTTCTCTCTCAATTTTAATTATTTTTTATTGATTCTTTTTTTGAAAATTCACAAAAATATTGAAATATTTTATTCCATGAAAATATCACAAAAATATTATTTATTTCATATATTTGATATTTTTGTAAATAATTATATTTTTTATTTGTTTTTAAACATTAAAAATATTTCTTTCTCTTGGTTTTGCAAAATTCAAATGATTTTTAAATCATCCAATGAATGAAACATGATTTTCCAAATATAAATCCAAGATCACAACCTTTTTTTTCCCATGTTTGATTATTTTAACTTATTTTTTATTCAATTAAAATACATTTAAACCAAAAATTAGGGTTTTGATCATTATCACCCTAACAAATCTTTTCAAACACTCATGGGCCTCTATTAGAGTGTAAGACCCAATCCATTTTTAACCAAAACCTTTTTGGGCCCCAGTCATTGTATAATACCCACTGCGATTTCAGAAAATCTCGGCACGATCACCATTTCAAAACAAAACCAACTGGGACTACCCTTGTGTTGTAATTCCCATTTCTTTTCTTTTTTCAAACCTTTGGGCCTCTCTTTGAGTTGTAAGACCCATCTCTTTGTACAAAAAACCTTTGTTGGGCCTCAGTCATTGTATAAGTACCGATACAATTTTCAGATCAATGGTATAATTACTGTTTTTCATCTGGGCCTCTCCTTGAGTATAAGCCCCAACAATCTTTTCAAAAACAACTTCCCTTTTGATTTAGGTTTAAATTCATCGTTGTTATCAAAACTTTCTTTAATTTCTTGAAAAACTAACCATGCAGCTGTTACAATGGAAGCTTCCTCGCCTGTAAGTTTTATCAGGTTTCATTTACATGCTTTCATATATATATATATATAATTGTTTGTGCTGGAAGCTTGCTCGCCTGTAAGTCCTTCTTTCATATCCTTTTAAATAATCTTCATATATCAACTGTATATATACTTGTATATCTGCTTAGAGTTTTCCACGGCAACTAAGTCTAGAAATAGGTAAAGCCAGTTGGTCACTCTTAAATAGAGTCAAAACTAGTTCCCCATAGGAATTTCCAGATACAGTCTTGCCTCCTCTTGGGCTTATAGAATATGGAACAAAGAGAAAGGCATTATTCTCGGTGAAACTTTTCTCAGACTGTCACTATTAGAAATTGTCAAAGAAGTTCATTTCCCCATAGAGGATTAATTCTCGGTGAAACCTCTCTTGAATTTCTTCAAACCCTAGAATTGTTCACTAAAGAAAAGATTATTCTCGGTGAAACTTTTCTTAGGTTTGTACAAGACAGATAAACACTCTCTTGTTGAGTCGGTCTTTTCCAGCCTCCTCTTAGGCTTTGTATAAGGACTTCCCCAGTGGAGTCAATCAATATCTTAGCTTCAACCTTGGGCTTTGATCAAGTCACACAAAAATCAACATTCCCCTCAGAGGAAATAAAAAACTCTCTGTAGGAAGATATTTCTATGTATATCACACATCAAAACAGACATTCAAAACAAACCCTAATCCCAGATAATTGCTATAAGTGGCATACTTGTTGATTCAAATATCCAAGCTGTAGTCCATCTCTTATCCTGGAAAACTTCCTCTTTCATCTAATTGCTATAAGCGGCAAGCCTCTGGATTATTTACATCCAAGCCAATGTCCCTCTCTTAGCATGTAAGACTCCTAAGGAATAATTGCATTGCTCAACACTGAGTTAACGTTTTCCCCTTCAGGACAAATCCCCTATAAAGTAAATTATGGCATTGCTGGATTCATATACCCTAGTTAAAGTAACCCTCCTTTATAAACAGTCACCCAACAGTTGTGATAAATAGACAAGATGTCTCCCTTTAGAGATGACAAATTCTCTCTCAGTCAAACCTTTTAGCTTCAATCTTGGGCGTTGAACAAGACACAAATAAACCTTTTAGCTTCAATCTTGGGCTTTGAACAAGACACCAAAACATCTTTTTCCTCCCATAGAAATAGGAGGAGCTATGATTGCTCTAATTTCCCTGTTTCTTTAAACGGGAATACGTAGGCATAAGATTGTGAAATCTTAGCGAGCATACCTAACAAAAACTCTAGGTCCAGTACCTTCATACTAATCAAAACTGAGGTCCAATACCTCACCAAAATCATAAAAAAACTCTCTCTCATATCTCTCAAAAAAGAAACTTTCCCAACCCATCAACAGATTAAACACCATCAAGTATAAAAGTAGAACCTATTGCTAACAACCTGTGGATAACCACATATAGGATGGGTAACTGACAACTCCTCATTCTATAACCTGACCCCGAACTCCCCGAATCTCTTTTAAGCGTTTGTTCAGTTAAACATTCACGTGCAAGGTTAGTTTTAGATAACTTCCCTTTCCCTTCCAGCTTCACGGGATAAATAAGAAATCAGAAAGTAGCACCCCACTCCCCTCATTGTGAGGAGAAACCCATGGCGATAAGGTGGTCTCGTCACCGACAAATATCGCACGCTACAGAAGCCAAGCTAACTGAAGCTGAATGGTGTCAAGGTCATAACGATGAACTGAACCTGATCGAAGAAAAGTGAATAACGGCTCTATGCCATGGTTAGCTATATCAGCAGAGAATGGAGAAAGCGTTAGACAAAAAGGTCCGACCTCGCGTCTTCAGAAAAGGAGACCTTGTGCTCAAGAAGATACAATCATTCCTCACTGATTCCCGGGGAAAATGGACTCCGAATTATGAAGGCCCTTATGTGGTCAAGAAAATCTTCTCAGGCGGCGGCTTGAGACTCGCAACCATGGATGGAGAGGAATTTTCCTACCCCACAAATGTTGACGTAGTCAAGAAATACTTCGCCTAAATAAAAAAAAAAGTCTCGGTGGGTTGAAAACCCGAAAGGGCGGTCCAGGCAAAAATTAGAGACATAAGCAAAAAAAATCATTCTGATAGATTGGAAATCTCAAAGTATAATCCAGGCAAAAGTTAGGGATTCATGGCAAGTAACTACGTCCGACAAGGTGAAGTCCCTCAGAAGTCATGCCATCTATCAAGAAAACTTCAGTCAAGGTCATCTTCGACAGAAGCTCAGGATGTCCAGAATTCAAAGTTGGTAGAAGGATAACGGTTGTTATGTTTCAATGTAGCCCTTTTCCCTTAAATTACCATTTTCTAAACTTTGTAAATACTCTATGGAATCACGCCCTTGGCTGATTTCCATCCTATCAATAAAATTTGAGCCCTAGTGCTTTTGTTTACAGTTTTCATTTGTTTTAGCTTTGCAGAATGGCATTTTTAACATGATCAACGATTCTTGAAATAAAACAATAATGAATTTACTTGTCAAATTTTTCTGCTTTTAAAATAAAGATGGCAATTCCTTTTGACTATGAACTTTAAAAAGAACATCCATAGTTTCTCCGAAAGTGATCAAACCTTGAAAGTGCATAATCAAAGTACTCATTCTAAACCAGTGCACCTGAATGGAGGATCAACTATTTCAGATACCATGTTTCATCTGAAATCCCCGGCAGAGTTTGTACCTCTTAAGACCGATCGACGATTCTCTCCTCCCCACAGGGACCATCTCTCCCAAGCAGGATAGGGTTGCTATCTTGGAACACTGATACTTTTTGTTCCCTGCCGTGGTCGAGTATCCAGTCAGGTTCATCTATCAGTTTGTATGTCGCGTCAGTTTTGTCAGCATAAACATACACACATCATGCATAATTGATTCATATTCATATTCATATTGCATCACTATCACTCTGGTCAGTCTTATCCCCAAGTGATAAAGTCCTCTTAATCAATCTAGTTGTCTATTCTTTTCCTCGTCAGGAAATGTTTTGTCTGAACAATCTTTCTCCCCAGTTTATTTCTGGATTGGAGACGGTCCTCGACCAGTTTGATAACTTGAGCCTCTGAAAGGCAAGAAGACATTCTACAAACGTCACTCTTCACCATTGAAGATGATATTTACGCTTTCCCAGAAAGGAAAATCCCCAGAGAAAGCCTCTCAACCAAGACTCTCTGCAACACATTGGTTTTTCTCCCAAGAAAGTTAATATTAATGAAGTCATCAGCACCTCAAAATTGGATTGCATCATATGGCATTTCTCCAAGAAGATCTCGAAGAAAAGTATGATGTAGTATCCCCAAGCGGAAAACAGCCTCTCAAGAGACTCGTTTTCCCCAGTAGAGTCAACAAATGGCATCTCCAACAGAGAAATTTGCACACCTCTACAGCTCGGATGAATGGGTTTCCCCAGCAAGTTTGACATCAAAACTTTTTCCCATCAAATGGCATCTCCCCAGGAAAATTCGGCGAGAAGTTTGATGAAGACCGCTACACATAGCGTCCCTTGTCAAGGAAGAAACTCGACAAGAAGAAACTGAGTCCAGTTCCTTGGCTGAAGACCAGGATCGAGGGGAAGTTTATTTCAAGAAACTGAGACCAGTTCCTTGGCTGAAGACTAGGATCGAGGGGAAGTTTATCAAGAAACTGAGACCAGTTCCTTGGCTGAAGACCAGGATCGAGGGGAAGTTTATTTCAGAAACTAAGACCAGTTCCGTGGCTGAAGACTGGGATCGAGGGGAAGTTTTTACCTTTGCTAAGCATCTTTATTTAGCAAAAGAAGATGGACAAGAAAACTGCTATCCATAACCACTGTCAAAATTTTGGGTATTTCGATATTTAATCCTCTTGCACCCCGAATGCCCGAATACATTCGCCATTCACACCTTCGGGTCCAAGAAGATTAAATAGGGGCATTTGTCATACCCCAAATTTTGACCACCAAGAGTTCCCATCATTGTGAGGATCATTACCACAATATGGATGTACCTTCATACCTCATCAATCTCCTCAAGAATTGTTGAGCATTCACTACAATGAAGAATCAGGGTTTTTGAACCCTCTCAGAACCCTTAGACAAAGGATCAATCAAGAAATGACATGATATTCAACTTGTCTAAACCTCTTAAAACATTCACAAAGGATCAAGAGGACCCTCACATCAAAAATCAAGCACACAGTTGTGACATCCCAAGTGTTTTGAGCCTCGAAACACCTGATGTCGACAAATTAGGATTTTGGACGACAGGGACCTCCAGAGTGAGATTTTCACAAAAGGATGAGCCAAGAATTCAACATGTGACTCAACATGCTCAAAATAACCCTAAGAATCCATTTGCAAATCTAAATTACCCAAATAGGATGCAGTCCCCAAAAGTCGTGAATTCGGGTTTTTACGCACCGAACCGCTCTGGAGCCAAAAGTCAAAACATGACTTTTTTGGAAAAAATGATCCTTATGATTCATATTTTCAAAAAATGTGACTTATAATGTTATTTGAACAAGAATTGATCAAGAAATCATGATAACTTGTAAAAGGGGTAGCCTTGAAAAATTGAAAAAATTTCTAAGTTATTAAGTTTGAATGATTTTGGTACCAACTTCCAAGGATCATAACTTGTGATCCAAAGCCTGATTTGTAGATCTTCCTACACTCTACAAAAGCTACAACTACCTCAAACTCCAATTCTTCATGGATTTAAGTTATGGAGTGATCAAAATGACAAAAATGAAGAAAATGACACTTTTCCAACACTTAGTGAAAATCTGCCTAAGTTATCAGCTTTGAACACCAAAGTTCATGAGGTTTTTTTAGTTGGATCCAAATAGTTTCAAGAAAAACTATGATTACACATGTATTGTATCATATGAGGGCTTTTTAAAAAGCACAAGAGCCTCCCATAACTCAACCTGAGCAGGGAGATATGATCCCCTCAAAATCATCATTCTCAATTGTCTTGTACAAGGCAGAATTTGGTATTTTTCTCGATTTGGCAAAATCAGACAAATTCAAGCCTTGTCATCCATTTGGACACATCATAGGATTAAATCAAAGGGGAATGATCTGATCCCCAAGCCTCCCAAGTCCAAGAATCTACATATAGCCATAACAAACCTAAAAAGGCTAACAAGTACCAAGACTCTAATTTTGTTTCAATGCATTCAATGGATGCATCAAGGTGGCATGAACAGAGGGAAACTTAACTGAATGAGTCAACCCTTATCTATGAACCAAAATACCATAGCGTGTGCTCTAACCTCAAGTCAATGGCTAGAGGAGACTTGAGATTCCATTTTATCACCATTGGCCACAGACCTGCTGCAGTTGCCACACACTATTGCTGCCAAAACAAACTTGACACACTATAAATAGAGCTCATTTCTGATTAGTTTGAGTACACCAAAGCACCCAAACTAATGCTTTCCTCAAAATCTCCCTTTCACTCCAATTTTGCCTTCTAACTCAAGTCACTATCGGGTTTTGAGATTGAGAGTGATTCCAACCAAACCAATCACACACACACACACACCTCGTAAACATCATGTATGAGTGACCCATAACACAAAATCACATCTAGAACATCAAATTCACAAAATCACCAGCCAATTGCTCAAGTTCTTGACAGAATTGCAGTTGAGGTACCACAACCAGTTCCAGCTCATTTCAATCCACTCCAAGCATTCAAACACACTCCTTGGCACCTAAGGAAGCTGTCCAGATCATTGGAATCAACTTACAACACCTCCATCATCAAGCTCGATCACCAGCTGCAAGAGGTAAGCCTGAACCCTTCAAACTCTATGATCGATGCATCATGAATGAATTTTTGAGTTACCATCTTGTTTATGCATGTATGTAGAGTAATAACCCTTAATCAATTGCCATGAATCCATCGTGTATGGAATTTCATTGTGTTCATGCTGAAATTAGGGTTCTTGAGGTTTTCTGTTGATTTCTTCCTCCATAAAATGCAATTAAACTATATGGTTGTGATCCTTGTTCAAAAACGAACAAGATTGGTACTTGAATCGTGCAAAACCATTGAGAAATCATGGAGAAAAGTGAGTAAACACAAATCTGCAGTAAACAGGGTTGTGCGTGTTCTTCATTTGACCGTTGGCGCCCTTTTTCAAATTTTCATATTTGACTTTTTGTTATTTTTGTTAATTGATTCAAAAATTAATTTCTCTCTGAATATTTGTGTTTTTGAATTGATTCTTTTTCTCAAAATTCACAAAAATGTTTAAATATTTCATTTTAGAAAAAAAAAATCCAATTTATATTATTTTTTAATATAGTTAGAATTTTTGTAATTAATTTCATTTTATTTGTTTTTAAACATTTTTTAATGAAATTCCCACTTTGGTCTTTCAAAACCAATTGAATTTCAAACTTACATGTGAATAAACAAGATTTTTCAAAATATTTTTCAAAGTTTACAACTTTTTTTTGAATATATTTGGTATTTTAAATCATTTTTTTTTCATTTAATTTCCTTTGAAAAATGACATTTTAATTTAAAATTAGGGTTTCTTCTCAATTTTAAATTTTTAAAACACTTTTGGGCCTCTAATAGAGTGTAAGACCATGTGTCATACCCCAAATTTTGACCACTAAGATTTCCCATCATTGTGCAAATCATCATCACAATATGGAGGAACCATCATACCTCATCAGTCTCCCCAAAGATGGGTGAGCATTCACTACAATCAAATTTAGGGTTTTAGGCCCTCTTAGAGTTTTTAGACAAAGGATCAATCAAGAATTGACATGATCTTCAACTTGTCTAACCTCTCAAATATTCCTAATGGATCAAGAGGACTCCCACTTCAAGGATTAAGCACAAGGCTGCTCCCTTCTAGATGGATCAAGCCTCAAGATCGCCAGTGTCACCAAATTAGGGTTTTGGTCGACCAGGGCCTCCAGATGGAAATTTTCCCTCTGGGCATGAGCCAATGCTTCAAAGAATAACCTAAAATGCTCCAAGAAACATCATGGACCCAATCATCAAGTCAATTTAGCCTCAGGGGATGCATTCATCAAAAATCAGGAATTAGGGTTTCTGGACCTAATTCACCCCTAAGTTGACTTTTGGGACTAATCATGAGCCAAGAACTCAAGAGATGATTTGAGGGTCTCCAATATACCACATTGATCCATTTGCAACAATGGATTGATCCAGGAAGCTTGGTCAACAAGTTTCGGTTTCATCTGAACCACAGTTAGGGTTTCGCGGGAAAAGTCAACTGTAGCTTTGACTTTTGACCAGGACATGCTCCCAAACCCTAAGACATGATCCAGTACACCCTATATCACCTATGAAATCAATCCATAAAATTTTATTTAGGTCAAGGACTTGATTTCATAAAGGATCGCACAGTTTGGAATTCATTTGACAAAAAGTCAATTGTGCACAAAAGTCAACTTTGACTTTTTGAGAGTTTTCACAATTATGGTTCCTTAACCCTAAAATGATGTTAATATATGATTTGAATCAACATTCATCAAGAAAAATCAAGAAAAGTGGGATAACTTGTAAAAGGGGTAACCATAAAAACTTAGAAATTTTTCTAAGTTATGGAATAAAGTGGCAAGGGTACCAACTTTGGAGGATCATAACTCCTAAACCACAAGGCCATTTTTCCCATCCAAAGGTGCATTTGTAGCTCTCATTACCCTCTACAAAAGCTTCAACTACACCTCATTCTAATTCATCATGGATTTTGAGTTATAGAATGATCAAAATCACAAAAAGTGAAAATGTCACTTTTTTCCAACACTTAGTGAAATTTTCACTAAGTCAGAATCTGCCTTCTCTTTTTTCCAAATGTAGAGGTATTTTTCACTTGAATCCAAAAGGTATCAAAACCAACTATAATCAAACAGTTATTGTATCATATGCGGGCTTTCCAAAATGGCCAAGAACTCCATCAAATTCCACTTGAGCCATGAGATATGACAATGCCAATATGCCTTGCTGCAAACTGTCATGGCAAGGCAGATTTTGGAGTTTTGCTCGATTTGCCCAAATTTTTCAAAGGGCAAGCAACTCTATCCATCTAAACACCTCGAGGGGGCCAAGGAGGAACCAACTCTGATCCCAAGCCTCCCAAGTCTTTGGAACCAAAAATAGCATGCTAAACCTAGAAATCCCTAAAAGAGGGACAAGACTCCAATTTTGGATTGGAGCATTTAATGGATGCACCAAGGTGGCATGGACTGAGCCTCTTCCAACTGAATTCAGTTAAGACTTATCCAAGACCAAGGGAACCAGCAGCCTGTGCCCTAACCTCTAGTCAATGGCTAGAGGAGACTTGGATTCTCATTGCTCAACATTGGCCAAACCTATGCAGCAGTTGCCATTCACTATTCCTTGCAAAACAAACTTGCTCTACTATAAATAGTCTAACACCCCCAATCTATACCCCCAATTAATTAAAATAGTAAAAGAAAATTCAAAATTTTGTCAGAGTATATTTAAATTATCATGGCATAGACCGAGGGGTCACATCAAATTGAAACAATTCATACAACACCTGCTCATAAAGATATGCAACAGTGGGGTAGCAATCAATAGAGGAACTCAGTTCCTTACACCCACATTTCAGAATTTAGAATAAAAGCGAAAAATCTAAAACTGAATAACATACATATATATCACATGAAAAATTTGTCATACATCGAGTTGTACATGCACAAGCCAAAAGATATATATACAGAATACACAATAATCACTAACGGCCTCCCTAACTACCCAGTGTCACATATCAGAGCCGACCGACAAAAGAATGAAGACGCAAAGCTTTACAAAAATACCTCCAGCAACTCTAATCTGCAATGCCTCATAGAGCATTATAAAATTGCAGAAGGGTGAGAAAAACAACCATAATATAATTTCATACAATCATATATAACACGAAAATACACACACACACACAGATATATATATATATATATATATATATATATATATATATATATATATATATATATATATATATATATACAATTCTCACCACAACTCACGCCATAATGCAAACACAGGGCATTACAAGGAATAATTCATATGTCCATCACCAACACATATTCATATATCAATTTATCCACAATTCCACACATAATCAACCATAATGATTTATGCAATGCAAGAGACCGACACAATGACTCTATACATATGCACATGCGGTACCGACTTCCATTGTTTCTCATCCCTAGTTCACTCAGGAACTCTGCTGGAATCGTCGCTCGTTACATCACTGTAACTCCCCGTCGGGCATACGATGTTCCCCGTCACTCACACCTCTTTGTATAAGGCACACGACGTTTATGGATCGCTCACACCTCTTTGTATAAGGCACACGACCCGATCGCTCACACCCCACATGGGCACACGATCGTCTATAATCATTGCTCACACCTCTTTGTATAAGGCACACGACGTTATAGCGAATTCCCTCTGGAATCCAAACCGTCACTCAGGACGTCTCAACAATGCATATCATGATGCTTGGCATACAATGACCCATGACATTTAATATGCACACATAAATACATTCATTTACATCGACAAAATCACACTTTGCACTTATGCCCAAAACAATGCATTTAATTTCCATACGGCCACAAATCATCACAACCCCATCTAAACACATACATTTACCTCATACAACAACACCTTACACGATACACATCAATTCCGTACAAGTATAACGACAAAAGTCGACAACCGACACTATTCGCAATTTTTCGACATAATTAAATCCGCTAACAATTTCACAATCATCATAATTAGAAAGAACAGCTCAATAGCTACACAACAATACCAAGAATGTCAAAATCGGACAAACGGAACTCAAGTTACGAAAGAAAACGAAAAACGATATTTTGAAAAGTCCCATTTTGCAATTGTCCTGTCCATAACCGTATTGCCCTTAGCTATACGCGTATGAGCAGAGACTCATTTTCCCCAAAGTTCACGTGTAAAAGTCCGTACGCGTATTGCCCAACCACGTACGCGTATTGCCCTGAAAAACTACGTGTATCATACGCAAGTGGGCAGATGGCCGAGCAAAATAACATTTCATACGCGTATTGGCCCATGACTCGCCCTCCATACGCGTATTGCCAAGGTCCATACGCGTATGAACATGCCCCATACGCGTATGACCTGGAAAAAACAGAAAAAATTCTTCTGCATAATTTTCTTATGGGTTCCAATCCAAAACACCCCAAATTCCACCTACACACCAGAAAATTGCCAATACAATGTCCAATAACAAGTATCTATCATGTACCAACAATTATGGATACTAAAAACATGATTTCTAACACATTTAATCAATTTCTAATCAATTTTACCAACAATGGGTTTTACTAAATATTTCCATTTCAATCCAACAAACATCACAAATACACATACATAATCATACACAATCAAACAATAATTGAGTTTCGCACCCTTACCCGATTAAATCGATTCTAGAAGTTGATTTTTCTTGATTTCCCAAGCTTTTCTCACTATTTCTCTTCTTCTTCTCTTTTCTCTCCTTTTTCTTTCTTCTCCCTTTCTTTCTTTCTATTTTTCTCTCTTCTATTTTTCTATTTTCTTACTTAATGAAAAATATCCTAAAATGACCAAAATACCCCCACACTCAAATATCTCACAAACGATCCCAAAACCCGATAAAATATCACAACATTGAAAAATAACATATTTTCAGAGAAAAGTCGAAAATAAAATAAAATAATAATCAAATAATCAAACGACTCGATTAAATAAAACTCACACAAAACCTGGGTCGTTACAAATAGAGCTCATTTGTGATCAGTTTGAGCACACCAAAGCCATCAAACAGATGCTTTCCTTAAAATCTCCTTCTTCACTCCAATTTTGCCTTCTAAGGCAAGTCACTATCGGGTTTTGAGTTTGAGAGCAATTCCAATCAAACCAATCACACACAAACCTCATAAAAATCATATAGAAGTGATCCAAACACTCACATAACATCTGGAACACCAAAATCACAAAATCACCAGCCAATTGCTCAAGCCTTTGACAGATTTGCA
Source organism: Lathyrus tuberosus (assembly GCA_022829125.1). NCBI lineage: Eukaryota > Viridiplantae > Streptophyta > Magnoliopsida > Fabales > Fabaceae > Lathyrus > Lathyrus tuberosus. The sequence goes on from JALAZF010000103.1 coordinate 10,819,424, forward strand.
GTTGGGATACCATCTCAAGTTCCAGATCATTTCAATCCGCTCCAAGCATCCAAACACACTCCATGGCACCTAGGGAAGCTATCCAGATCATTGGAACCTAGCAGTAACACCTCTAACCCAAAACACGATCACCAGCTGCAAGAGGTGAGCATGAGCTCTTCTAACTCTATGATCCATGCATTTTTTGCTGCATAATAATTTGGCCATATGTTCATAATCATGCATAGAGTGTTTTCCCTCAATCAATTGCATTGTTTGAATCGTGTGTGGAATTTCTGAACCTTCATGCAGAATTTAGGGTTCTTGAGGTTTCTCTTTGATTTCTTATTCCATGCTTAAAATAAATGAAATTAAAGACCATAGACATGATCGTGAGGTTGAAACGAGTAGATTGATATGTAGATTGCATGATATAATCAATTATTCAGTGAGATTGGATAGAAAACGCAAATCTGCAGAAACAGAGGAAGGACGCGTGTTCTTGCCATGTTCTTGGCGCCCTTTTTCAAATATTTGAATATTTGAATTTTGTGATTTTATTTAATTGATTCAAAAATTAATTTCTCTCTGAGTTTTAATGATTTTGAGTTGATTCTTTTTCTAATAATTCACAAAAATGTTAAAATATTTTATTTTACCAAAAAATCCCAAAAATATTATTTATTTCATATAATTGATATTTTTGCCAAGAATTAATATTTTAATTGTTTTTGACATTTAAAATATTTTTTCCTTCTTGATTTTGCAAATTTTAATGATTTCTAATCATTTTGTTGGTCAAAACACGATTTTTGACACATTAATCCAAGATCACAATTTGTTTTCCACATGTTAAACAATTTTGGTCATTTTAATTGAATTTTTTATTCAATTAAAATACATTTTGGAAACAAATTAGGGTTTTGATTCATTCAACCCTCATCAAACCTTTTAAAAACACTTTGGGCCTCTAATAGAGTGTAAGACCCAATCCCCCTTTGTACCTAAAACATTTTGGGCCTCAGTCATTATATAAGTCCTAGTACAGTCTTCAAAATAACGGTGCGATCGTTGTTTTTCATTTGGGCCTCTCCTTGATCTGTAAGCCCCATCACTTGTACAAAAATAAACTTTGGGCCTCTAATAGAGTGTAAGACCCAATCCCCTTTTAACCAAAAGTTTTTTGGGCCTTAATACATTATATAAGTCCTAGTACGTTAAAAAATCTCGGCGCAATCGCCAGTTTGAAAATTAAATCATCTGGGCCTACCCTCGTGTTATAAGCCCCATTCCTTTCTTTAATAAACTTTGGGCCTCTTGAAAAGTCCCATTTTGCAATTGTCCTGTCCATACGCGTATGAGCAGAGACTCATTTTCCCCAAAGTTCACGTGTAAAAGTCTGTACGCGTATTGCCCAACCTCGTACGCGTATTGCCCTAAAAAACTACGCGTATCATACGCAAATGGGCAGATGGCCGAGCAAAATAACATTTCATACGCGTATTGGCCCATGACTCTCCCTCCATATGCGTATTGCCAAGGTCCATACGCGTATGAACATGCCCCATACGCGTATGACCAGGAAAAATCAGAAAAATTTCTTTTGCATAATTTTCTTACGGGTTCCAATCCAAAACACCCCAAATTCCACCTACACACCAGAAAATTGCCAATACAATGTCCAATAACAAGTATCTATCATGTACCAACAATTATGGATACTAAAAACATGATTTCTAACACATTTAATCAATTTCTAATCAATTTTACCAACAATGGGTTTTACTAAATATTTCCATTTCAATCCAACAAATATCACAAATACACATACATAATCATACACAATCATACAATAATTGAGTTTCGCACCCTTACCCGATTAAATCGATTCTAGAAGTTGATTTTTCTTGATTTCCCAAGCTTTTCTCACTATTTCTCTTCTTCTTCTCTTTTCTCTCCTTTTTCTTTCTCCTCCCTTTATTTCTTTCTATTTTTCTCTCTTCTATTTTTCTATTTTCTTACTTAATGAAAAATATCCTAAAATGACCAAAATACCCCCACACTCAAATATCTCGCAAACGATCCCAAAACCTGATAAAATATCACAACATTGAAAAATAACATATTTTCAGAGAAAAGTCGAAAATAAAATAAAATAATAATATACTAATCAAAGGACTCGATTAAATAAAACTCACACAAAACCTGGGTCGTTACAACTCTCCCCCACTTAGAAATTTTCGTCCTCGAAAATATTACCTGAGATGAACAACTCTGGATACGACTCCCGCATCCGACTCTCCAACTCCCAAGTCAAATTGCCCTCAGCAGTGTCTCCCCACGCCACCTTCACAAGTGCAATATCCTTGCCCCGCAACCGCTTCACTTTGCGATCCAAAACCCTAACTGGTACTGCCTTGACCGTAAGGTTCTCCCTTACTTCAACCTCATCCATCGGAATCACATGCGACGGATCTGGAACATACTTCCGAAGCTGTGAAACATGAAACACATCGTGCAAATTCGACAGATTCGGCGGCAACGCCACCCTATAAGCCATAGCACCCACTCTCGCGGATATCTGGTAAGGACCAATAAACCGAGAAGTAAGTTTCTTCGATTTCAATGCACGACCCACACCCGTTACCGGCGTAACCCTCAAAAATACATGATCGCCCTCTTGAAACTCAAGATCCTTCTGTCTCCGATCATGATAACTCTTTTGTCTACTCTGAGAAGCTTTCATCTTCTGACGAATAAACTTCACTTTCTCTGTCATCTGTTGCACCAATTCTGGCCCAACCACCGTTCGCTCACCAGATTCGTGCCAACACAACGGTGTCCGACACCTTCGTCCATACAATGCTTCAAACGGTGCCATTCCAATACTAGAATAAAAACTGTTATTATACGTAAACTCAATCAATGCAAGATAACTATCCCACGCACCACCTTGTTACAAAACACAAGCTCTCAACAAATCCTCCAAAGACTGAATCGTCCTCTCCGTCTGACCATCCGTCTGCCGATGATAAGCCAAACTCAATCTCAATTTAGAACCCAACGCCTTCTGTAAAGTTTCCCACAACCTCGATGTAAATCTAGGATCTCGATCAGAAACAATACTCAATGGAACCCCATGTAATTTCACAATCACACTGATGTAAATCTCAGCTAACCGCTCCAAAGTAAAACTGATATCAATCGAAATAAAATGAGCCGATTTAGTCAGCCTATCAACAACCACCCAAATAGCATTATACCCTCGCTGAGTATTCGGTAACCCTGTTACAAAATCCATGGAAAAACTATCCCACTTCCATTCAGGAATATCAAACGGCTGCAACAAACCACTAGGCCTCAGATGTTCCACCTTCGATTTCTGACAAGTCAGACATGCATAAACAAACTGAGCCACATCTCTTTTCAATCCAGACCACCAGAAAATCTTCTTCAAATCTTGGTACATCTTATTCGCTCCCAGATGTATACTCAAATTACTCCGGTGTCCTTCCTCCAAAATTATCTTTTTCAACTCTGCATCATCTGGAATACAAATCCTACCTCGAAATCTCAAAACACCATTAATATCCACTTGAAAATCACTACTCGCATCTTTTCCTCCAACCAACATCAAATCCACAAGTTTCACATCCAACTTTTTCTTCTCACAAACAGTCATCAGAAAATCATTAGTAATCGTTAGCATACCAAGCCTAACGCTATCCGACGTCACTTCACAAACCAAACTCAAGTCTCTAAACGATTCCAAAAGTTCCCACTCCTTAACCATTAAAGCGGACATATGTAACGATTTCTGGCTCAAAGCATCAGCTACCACATTAGCTTTACCAGGATGGTAATTCAAGCCAAAGTCGTAGTCCTTCAAGAATTCCAACCATCTAAGTTGCCTCATATTTAGCTCTTTCTGATCAAACAATATTTTCAAACTTTTATGATTACTAAAGACTTCAAACCTTGCACCGTAGAGATAATGCCTCCAAATCTTCAACACAAACACCACAGCCGCTAACTCAAGATCATGATTAGGATAATTCTTCTCATGAACTCTTAACTGCCTTGAAGCATAAGCCACCACCTTACCTTCTTGCATCAGAACACCACCTAGACCAATCAAAGAAGCATCACAATAAACCACAAATGCTTCATTAGGATTCGGAAAAATCAAGATCGGAGCTGTCGTCAATCTTCTCTTCAGCTCAGTAAAACTCTCCTCACACCGAATATCCCAAATGAACGCTTGCCCTTTACAAGTCAACTGGGTCAAAGGAAGTGCTAGTTTCGAAAAACCTTCAATAAACCTCCGATAATAACCAGCCAACCTCAAAAAACTTCAAATTTCAGTAACGGATCTCGGAGCCTCCCATTGTAGAACTGCTTCTCCTTTAGATGGATCCACAGCAATACCATTACCTAAAATTACGTGCCCAAGAAAACTCACCTCCGACAACCAGAATTCTCACTTGGATAATTTGGCAAAAAGCTTCCTCTCCTTCAAAACCTGCAAAACAATACGCAAATGTTCTGCATACTCCTCCTGAGACTTAGAATAAATTAAGATATCATCAATAAACACCACCACAAAATGATCCAGATGCTCGTGAAAAATACGATTCATGTACTCCATAAACACACCTGGCGCATTAGAAACCCCGAACGGCATCACATAATATTCATAATGACCATATCGTGTTCTAAAAGCCGTCTTCTGAATGTCTTCCTCCTTCACCCTTATCTGATGATACCCTGACCTCAAGTCAATCTTACTAAACACACACGCACCAACTAACTGATCCATCAGATCATCAATTCTTGGAAGAGGATACTTATTCTTGATCGTCACCTTATTCAACTGGCGATAATCAATACATAATCGCATACTCCCATCTTTCTTTTTCACCAATAACACTGGAGCACCCCAAGGAGAAACACTTGGTCTCACAAACCTCTTTTCCAATAACTCATTCAACTGTTTCTTTAACTCCACCAACTCAGATGCCGACATACGATAAGGTGCCATAGATACAGGTCTAGTACCAGGGACTAGATCTATAGAAAACTCCACCTCTCTCTCTGGCGGCAAGTCTGAAATATCCTCAGGAAACACTTCCGGAAATTCACACACAACAGGAAACACATCAAGTGAAACTTGACTATCCACAGTTAAAGATGCAAACAATCCAAACAACTGAGCTTCATCCGCCAAAAGTTTCTTCAACTCTTTGGTAGATAAGAAACTCGAGTCTTCGTCTTCCTCAAGAGAAGGAAACCGTACCAGCTTATGATAACAATCAATATAAACTCGATTGAATTGCAACCAATTCATACCCAGGACCACATCTAAACCTTCCAACGGTAAACACACCAAATCCATCTCAAAGTATTTACCATAAATGGTCAAAGGACATCTTAGACAAACCAAGGAAGTAGTTACTGACCCCATTGCTGGAGTATCAATAACCATTTCATCACCCATCACAGACATCACAAGATTCAAACGCTTCGCGCACTCAGACGAAATAAACGAATGAGTCGCTCCAGTATCAATAATAGCAATCAAAGGAGTACTATTAATAAAGCAAGTACCTCTGATCAGGCGATCTGCACTCGAAGTCTGAGTCCCCGATAATGCAAACACTTTCCCACTAGCTGGAGCTTGTTTCAGTTTCGGACACTTTGTACTAACATGTCCCAGCTCACCACAATTAAAGCACTTCACCACGTTCTTCTTACAATCAGCTGAAATGTGTCCTATACCTCCATAGTTAGAACACTTCCTAAAATCTTTCCTGCACTCAAACTGACGATGCCCCACTTCACCACACCTATAACATCTCATAGGACCAGACATTCCTCCTCCACTTGACCTTTTCTCAAAATTCCCTCTTTGTTTACCTTTATCAGCTGGTGTCACATACGGACCACCACGGAACTGTTGTTTCCCTTTCCTCTCGCTCACACTCTTGTAATGAGTAGAACGAGCCTTACTGTCCACTTCATAAATCCTACAACAATCTACCAAATCAGAAAACCTCTGAATCCTTTGATATCCAATCGCCTGCTTTATCTCAGGACGCAAGCCATTCTCAAACTTAACACACTTAGAGAATTCAGCAGTCGCTTCAGCATAATGAGGATAAAACTGCACAAGTTCCACAAACTTAGCAGTATAATCAACAACAGACATATTACCTTGTTTTAGTTCCAGAAACTCAATTTCCTTCTTTCCTCTCACATCTTCAGGAAAATACCTTCTCAAGAACTCCCGGCTAAAAACTTCCCAAGTAATTTCTTCCTCTTCTGCAGCTTCCAACACACGACGAGTACTAACCCACCAGGCATCAGCTTCTTCCAATAACATGTGAGTACCCAGTCTCACCTTCTGATCTTCATCACAATCCATCACTCGGAAAATCCTTTCAATCTCCTTCAGCCAAATCTGTGCACCATCTGGATCATATTTTCCTTTGAAGACAGGCGGTTTGTTCTTCCTGAACTCATCATTACCTGCAGCATGAGGTGCACCCTGCACAACACGAGCCATAGCTTGCATAGCCACAGCCAAAGCAGCATCATTCCTACCAGCCATATTCTGTTCATTTCCAATAACAGAAACTATGGTTAAACAAACAACTCATCCAACCACAACGACCAACAAGGACTGACACAACTGACACGGACTGACACAAACTGGCTCTGATACCACTTAATGTAACACCCCCAATCTATACCCCCAATTAATTAAAACAGTAAAAGAAAATTCAAAATTTCGTCAGAGTATATTTAAATTATCATGGCATAGACCTAGGGGTCACATCAAATTGAAACAATTCATACAACACCTGCTCATAAAGATATGCAACAGTGGGGTAGCAATCAACAGAGGAACTCAGTTCCTTACACCCACATTTCAGAATTTAGAATAAAAGCGGAAAATTTAAAATTGAATAACATACGTATATATCACATGAAAAGTTTGTCATACATCGAGTTGTACATGCACAAGCCAAAAGATATATATACAGAATACACAATAATCACTAACGGCCTCCCTAACTACCCGGTGTCACATATCAGAGCCGACCGACAAAAGAATGAAGACGCAAAGTTTCACAAAAATACCTCCAACAACTCTAATCTGCAATGCCTCATAGAGCATTATAAAACATCAAAAGGGTGAGAAAAACAACCATAATATAATTGCATACAATCATATATAACACGAAAATACACATATATATATATATATATATATATATATATATATATATATATATATATATATATATATATATATATATATATATATATATATATATACAATTCTCACCACAACTCACGCCATAATGCAAACACAAGGCATTACAAGGAATAATTCATATGTCCATCACCAACACATATCCATATATCAATTTATCCACAATTCCACACATAATCAACCATAATGATTTATGCAATGCAAGAGACCGACACAACGACTCTATACATATGCACATGCGGTACCGACTTCCATTGTTTCTCATCACTAGTTCACTCAGGAAGTCTACTGGAATCGTCGGTCGTTACATCACTGTAACTCCCCGTCGGGTATACGATGTTCCCCGTCGCTCACACCTCTTTGTATAAGGCACACGACGTTTATGGATCACTCACACCTCTTTGTATAAGGCACACGACCCGATCGCTCACACCCCACATGGGCACACGATCGTCTATAATCATTATTCACACCTCTTTGTATAAGGCACACGACGTTATAGCGAATTCCCTCGGGAATCCAAACCGTCACTCAGGACGTCTCAACAATGCATATCACGATGCTTGGCATACAATGACCCATGACATTTAATATGCACACATAAATACATTCATTTACATCGACAAAATCACACTTTGTACTTATGCCCAAAACAATGCATTTAATATCCATACGGCCACAAATCATCATAACCCCATCTAAACACGTACATTTACCTCATACAACAACACCTTGCACGATACACATCAATTTCGTACAAGTATAACGACAAAAGTCGACAACCGACACTATTCCTAATTTTCCGACATAATTAAATCGGCTAACAATTTCACAATCATCATAATTAGAAAGAACAGCTCAATAGCTACACAACGATACCAAGAATTTAAAAATCGGACAAACGGAACTCAAGTTACGAAAGAAAATGAAAAACGATATTTTGAAAAGTCCCATTTTGCAATTGTCCTGTCCATAACCGTATTGCCCTTAGCTATACGCGTATGAGAAGAGACTCATTTTCCACAAAGTTCACGTGTAAAAGTCCGTACGCGTATTGCCGGACCTCGTACGCGTATTGCCCTGAAAAACTACGCGTATCATACGCAAATGGACAGATGGCCGAGCAAAATAACATTTCATACGCGTATTGGCCCATGACTCGCCCTCCATACGCGTATTGCCAAGGTCCATACACGTATGAACATGCCCCATACGCGTATGACCTGGAAAAACCAGAAAAATTTCTTCTGCATAATTTTCTTACGGGTTCCAATCCAAAACACCCCAAATTCCACCTACACACCAGAAAATTGCCAATACAATTTCCAATAACAAGTATCTATCATGTACCAACAATTATGGATACTAAAAACATGATTTCTAACACATTTAATCAATTTCTAATCAATTTTACCAACAATGGGTTTTACTAAATATTTCCATTTCAATCCAACAAACATCACAAATACACATACATAATCATACACAATCATACAATAATTGAGTTTCGCACCCTTACCCGATTAAATCGATTCTAGAAGTTGATTTTTCTTGATTTCCCAAGCTTTTCTCACTATTTCTCTTCTTCTTCTCTTTTCTCTCCTTTTTCTTTCTCCTCCCTTTATTTGTTTCTATTTTTCTCTCTTCTATTTTTCTATTTTCTTACTTAATGAAAAATATCCTAAAATGACCAAAATACCCCCACACTCAAATATCTCGCAAACGATCCCAAAACCCGATAAAATATCACAACATTGAAAAATAACATATTTTCAGAGAAAAGTCGAAAATAAAATAAAATAATAATCAAATAATCAAACGACTCGATTAAATAAAACTCACACAAAACCTGGGTCGTTACAAATAGAGCTCATTTGTGATTAGTTTGAGTACACCAAAGCCATCAAACAGATGCTTTCCTTAAAATCTCCTTCTTCACTCCAATTTTGCCTTCTAAGGCAAGTCACTATCGGGTTTTGAGTTTGAGAGCAATTCCAATCAAACCAATCACACACAAACCTCATAAAAATCATATAGAAGTGATCCAAACACTCACATAACATCTGGAACACCAAAATCACAAAATCACCAGCCAATTGCTCAAGCCTTTGACAGATTTGCAGTTGGGGTACCATCTCAGGTTCCAGATCATTTCAATCCGCTCCAAGCATCCAGACACACTCCATGGCACCTAGGGAAGCTATCCAGATCATTGGAACCTAGTTGTAACACCTCTAACCCAAAACACGATCACCAGCTGCAAGAGGTGAGCATGAGCTCTTCTAACTCTATGATCCATGCATTTATTGCTGCACAATAATTTGGCCATATGCTCATAATCATGCATAGAGTGTTTTCCCTCAATCAATTGCATTGTTTGAATCGTGTGTGGAATTTCTGAACCTTCATGCAGAATTTAGGGTTCTTGAGGTTTCTCTTTGATTTCTTATTCCATGCTTAAAATAAATGAAATTAAAGACCATAGACATGATCGTGAGGTTGAAACGAGTAGATTGATATGTAGATTGCATGATATAATCAATTATTCAGTGAGATTGGATAGAAAACGCAAATCTGCAGAAATAGAGGAAGGACGCGTGTTCTTGCCATGTTCTTGGCGCCCTTTTTCAAATATTTGAATATTTGAATTTTGTGATTTTATTTAATTGATTCAAAAATTAATTTCTCTCTGAGTTTTAATAATTTTGAGTTTATTCTTTTTCTAATAATTCACAAAAATGTTAAAATATTTTATTTTACCAAAAAATCCCAAAAATATTATTTATTTAATATAATTGATATTTTTGCCAAGAATTAATATTTTAATTATTTTTGACATTTAAAATATTTTTTCCTTCTTGATTTTGCAAATTTTAATGATTTCTAATCATTTTGTTGGTCAAAACACGATTTTTGAAACATTAATCCAAGATCACAATTTTTTTTCCACATGTTAAACAATTTTGGTCATTTTAATTGAATTTTTTTATTCAATTAAAATACATTTTGGAAACAAATTAGGGTTTTGATTCATTCAACCCTCATCAAACCTTTTAAAAACACTTTGGGCCTCTAATAGAGTGTAAGACCCAATCCCCCTTTGTACCTAAAACATTTTGGGCCTCAGTCATTATATAAGTCCTAGTACAGTCTTCAAAATAACGGTGCGATCGTTGTTTTTCATCTGGGCCTCTCCTTGAGCTGTAAGCCCCATCACTTGTACAAAAATAAACTTTGGGCCTCTAATAGAGTGTAAGACCCAATCCCCTTTTAACTAAAAGTTTTTTGGGCCTCAATACATTGTATAAGTCCTAGTACGTTAAAAAATCTCGGCGCAATTGCCAGTTCGAAAATTAAATCATCTGGGCCTACCCTCGTGTTATAAGCCTCATTCCTTTCTTTAATAAACTTTGGGCCTCTTGAGAGAGTGTAAGACCCATCCCTTTGTATAGAAAACCTTTTCGGGCCTCAGTCACTTGTATAAGTCCCTGTACAAATTCAAAATAACAGTGCAATCACTGATAAAACCTAGGGCCTCTCCTTGAGCTGTAAGCCCCAGCAATCTTTTCAAAGCACTTTCTCCTTTGATTTTGAATATAATATTGTTATCAGAACTTTCTTTGTTGAGCAACTAACAAAACAGCATGGAAGCTCTACAACCGAGTAAGTGTTTACCTGCTTTCTTTATCCGCTTTCATATATATATATATATATAACTGTATTGTGGGGCTGCTCACTGTAAGTCTTCTTTCACATACTTTATATACCGTGTAATACTAGTATAGCTATTATGAGTTTTCCCCGGCAACTACGTTTAGTACTAGGTAAAGCCCCGCTGATCACTCTTAAAAATAGACAAAACTAGATCCCCTATAGAAGCACCAGATACAGTCTTCTCTTCGGCTGTCCTCCTTAGAAATTGTCAAAGAAACTCTAACTCCCCAGAGATGATTTTTTCTTTGTGAATGGAATCTCTTGAGTTTCTTCTAAATTCTCGGACTTTCCAGGCTTGATCTATTCTCTGTGAATAGCCTGTCTTGAACTTCTCGGGATTTGGGGACCCACAGGCTTCTTAAAAGCATCCTAGCCTCCTCATGGGCATTGTACAAGGACCCGTCGACTTCTTAGAAGTTTTCACAGCCTCCTCTTAGGCTTTGTATAATGATTCTTCCTCAGCGAAGATAACCTTCTCTTGGGCTTCGTACAAATTGTCCCTTCGGCTTCTTAAAAGTTTTTCTGCTTTCTCTTGGGCTTTGTACAAATTGTCCCGACGGCCTCTTAAAGGTATAGGAACAGAAACTAGTCATCTTAATAGAACAGTCTTTCAAAAGAGTCTAGAACTTCAACCCTTAACATTCCAGCCCTCATTCAGGCATCATACAACATGCCTTCGTTATCTGAGAATTTACTTCTCAAACACCAACAGACTTGGACAGTCTCAATACCCTTTGGATTTCCCATTTCCTTAAAGAACAGGAAATAACCCTGATCCTCTGATCAATCCCAAAGCACAAACATACCTTTAACCAGTCTCTTTATAAGGACTGATTTTCTCTTTTATCCAACATACTGGACCTTTCGCTCAACTGAAACAGTCGCAAGCACAGATAGCCTCCTCTTGGGCTTTGTATAATGATTCTCCCCACACTCTCTTGTTGAGTATAAAAGATTCTCTTGTTCAGTCAAACATTTTCAGCCTCCATCTCGGGCTTCGTACGAGATACAAAATCACTCTCTTGTTGAGTATAAAAGACTCTCTTGTTGAGTAAAAAACCTTTAGCCTCCATCTCGGGCTTCGTACGAGACACTACGGGAAAAGAGGGAAAATAGGGCGCTTTTTTCCCTATAAAAGCGCTGTCTAAGCCTGCGCTGTAGTAGGTAAAGACGGCGCTTTTTTATTTATGAAAAAGCGCTCTCTAAAATGGAACTTTAGACAACGCTTTTAAAAGCGCTGTCTAAAGTATACCTTTAAAATTTAAAATTTTTTTATTATAAACTTTAGAAAGCGTTTTTTCCTTAAAAAGCGTTCTCTAAAGGTGCTTTTAGACAGCGCTTTTGAAAGCGCTGTCTAATGTATACGGAAAATGATTTTTTTATATACCTTTGGAGAGCGCTTTTCCCTGAAAGCGCTCTCTAAAGTGGACTTTAGAGAGCGCTTTTTCCTTAAAAGCGCTCTCTAAAGTATACCTATAACTTTATTGATTTTTTATGCGTATAAAAAATCCCATTTTAGCCTTTTTTTTTATGCAGAAACCTGCATAGTTTCAAACCAGCATTTCTTATATAATTTCTTGCAACAACAGAATTCTTATACATTTCAAGAAATAGAATTCTTGCAACAACAGAATTCATATATACATTTCAATAAAATTAACATTCACAAAACTTACAACAGAATTCACAAAATTTACAAAATTCACAAAATTCTTGCAACAAGAGAATTCATATACATTAACAGAATTCACAAAATTTTAGACAGAATTCTTCTTGCAACAAAATTTTCTTATATTCACAAAACTAAAATTTACATTCCCAAAACTATACATTCAAAAAAGATTTTTTAGAAGAAAGAATTCGCACAATTCTTCCGTAATATAATTCAATTGTTTCCTTGTGTAAGAAGAACACGCCATATCTTCGAAATACTACATAACAAAACAAAATACGCATTATTTAGTTAAAAATAATAAATTATATGACATATCCGATAAATATTAAAATAAATCCTAAGTTATAAAACCATGCATACCCTAATAGGAATCTCCAATTGTCCCATTTGAATGATTTCTCTCATGAACCTCAAAACGAAGTACCCGCAGTCTATGCCATTACGCTGACGAGGGCACTACACATAGACAAACAAATAAGAAATAATATATAGATGTTTTGTGTTATTAAGTAGCATCACTAATAAGCAATATTGTGAAAATTAATATACCTCCACTTTGACCCATGTAATATTGGTTGATCAAGCCCGTGCTACTCGAGTCTCTCTTTGTGCACGGTATAGTAGTATAGCTCTATAAAAGAAAAACGTAAACTTAGAACAATGTCACAGAAATAATTAGATATACAAATACACACGAATATTTCGAACAGTCTCACTTACGTGTCAACCACATCCTTCATATTCTGATATGTGGACCAATCAGTATCCAATGAATTAAGATAATATACCACATCTGTTATAGGATTAATGGCAACCAACAACCAGTGTCCACTGTAAAATATAACAAAAGTTTAGATGGATAATTTCTACGCAAAAGATACAAATTAAAGATTAGAATGAAATTATAATGAAAATCTTACCCGTTTCCAGTATTATACGGTAAAAGAAACAGACATTCTGTGTTGCTGGCCGTAAATCGCTCAAGTAAGTGGTCTCTTACTTCAATTGCATGCATACCAATTCTCGGTGCATTAACAAGGCTGCAAGAGAAGAAACGGAATTTGTTTGACAAATCCGTCCCCCGCATGAATTTTTCATACATGCAGCTTAAATAAAAACATAATAAACATTAGACTATTATCATTGAAATGTGTAAATAAATTGTTCAACTAAATAAATAATAGATTGATTGGAGTACCAGATGTATGAAAGCATAACACCGATGCCTAATTCAATATGATTGAAAACCTGCTCCATGTCCTCTTTTCCGATTATCTCGGAATGAGGAAAACCAAAACACCTTCGTCCATGTTGATTTGACGAATAACACCTTGCATCAAATCTGACATTGCCAAAAGTGTTTCTAGACACGTCTGAAAGTGAGTCTACTTTTTTCCTTCACGGTCCTTGTAGGAGCTTTTTTCTTGCCGGTCTGTTGTGAAGGTTGAGCAGTAACCTAACAATCATATAAGTTAGGTAAAGTAGAAAATCATGAATTCGGATAATAGAATAACACTTAAAAGCAACCTCTCTGTGTGATTCAACAGACTCGTTTTGCAGCAAAACCCCTTTATTCTTTGCTGCGGGTTTTGTAGGAGTCTAACATTACCATGTAAAAAAAATGTAAGTAATGGTTCAGAATGATTTTCAAAATCGTTCAGAATTGACATTTGAATACTAAGAGATTCGTAATGGTTTTCAACATACCTCATCACCTATGGAAATGAGGTCTAACGGTCATGCAACAAACGAACCTATTGCATCCCGCAGCAATGTAACCTCTGAAACCGAGTCTGGTATCGGTAGTAACGCTTCCGTATCTAAAGCGATATCAACCGACACTTTCAAATAACCTTGTGGGAGCGGATGATGGTGAAGTAACGCTCCCGCAAAGTTATGCACTTTTCCCTTGCCAACCATGCGATAAGTCGGAAACGACAAATACAGCTGGCAAGATGAAATGCCCTGAAGCAATAATAAATATGTAACTGTTAATATGTATAAAGGTCAAATAAAATAAATGTGTTAATTTAATTAAAATAAATATGTGCTAATTACCTCGGGAATTTTATTTGGAGAATTGATACTAGCTTTGTCACTAGCATCTTTCAAACCGGACCCGCGCCTTTCCGCCTCATATCTCTCTTTATCCTGTTGTAATGCTTGGACTTGCGCTTATAGTGCCATCACAGTTTGCATGATTTCTTGGGTGGTGGGATTTTTTTTCTTTGATTGCTTATACAAGGATGATGGAGTCACACCAAATCCTTTACCTCTCACCCTACCGGGATACTCAGGAACATTTAGTACTCGACTAAGAATGCTCCTGCAATCATCCTCACCTGCGGGTATGGATTTAGATAGATTCTCCTGAAATTCATTGATATATCGAAAATTATTAGTGGGGATTAAAAATTAATTATAATTTAATAAAATTTCAATTAACTTTGAGACATAATGTTATACTTACACATTCTTCATAAACATGCTGAACATCTTCTGTAACAGCTCCACCCTTACCCACGCGAGCTTCCTTCCACAAAACATGGTCCGGAAGTGATGATTCTTCACTTTTAGACTCTTCTAACTACACATTTAGTTAAATAATAAGTTCATCAATTATAACACAATAATACAATTAATAAAATCATAGCATTAATATATACTTACCAATTTTTGTTGTAATCGTGCATATCCCAAACGCCCTTTTCTGTATGGATACGCGGGGTTTGATGCTCTTTCGCGATTAATGGCACTCAATTTCTGGATAAAATTTTTTAAGTCATATCAAAACAAACTAATGAAACACATATATAATACAATCAATAGACATGACAAGACAACATTACATTGAATTCTTCGGTTTTCCGTTTGTCTACAAAAATGCCCCATTCTTGCGGTGTAATCACATCCGCATACAACGGTGGAAGTTCTGCTTCAACAAAATTTTTGTTCTCGTCCCTAAGATATTTGTTTGATAATAAGGCTCTAAACCCTCTGTGTCTCTTTCCGGCTAATTGAAGACAATACTTTTGTCGGCTTTCTTCAACATTAAAGGACCTCTACGAAAAAACATACACATATAAACATAAAGTGTTTTAGTATAAGTAAATTAAAGACTTAATCGTCAACAAAAATCTAATAACATCAATCATATTTGGTAAGTACCTGTATCTCAGTACATATCTTTTCTTTACCAGCATCCAACAATTTACTCCTCCAATTATCACTAGTGATTGGAATGTGCTGACGGGCAAGTGAACCAATGTATGAAGATAACATTGAACCGTTGGGCTCAACTAGTTGGTTCTGTTCACTCCAATGTACATCAAATCTCATCCCTTTATCTCTAGCACGGATGATTCTCTTCATAATGGTTTTTCCTCTTTTTATTTCATGTTCTACATTCGAAGCTTCATTCTGAGATTCCTGTGTATCTTGTGTCTCGTGGGTGTCTTCCTGGTTATTAGACATTTTACCTGTAAGAAAGAAAAAAACAAAAAGTAAATGACAAATATAAATTCATAAAGCAAAAGAGTTTCTTACCAACACCCTCACTTCACTGTTAATGAATACTTACAACTTACACAGCCTAAGCAAGTTAAAGTGAAAATTGAAAAGGAAAAGAAAAATAATTAATAAACACTGAAATTGATACTTGTTAGTAACAGGTATCAAGTAAATAAACAAACACCATTATAAAAGAATGATAAGATTCTGAGTTTCTAATTCTAACAAGAAATTGATACTTGTTAGTAACAGGTACCAAAAGGAGAGGTCAATAGTAATCCTACACAAAATATTTGAACAGTAACATATTCAATAGTAATCCTACACAAAATTTCACTGCAGGGTCATATTCTATTATATATACCAAACAAGAACAACAATAATAGTTTAAAAATCGAGAAATAAATTTATAAATAAAAAACATCAACAACAATGTTAGAACAGTAACAACGAACAACAACAACGAACAGCAACAACGAACAACAGTAACATGCAAGAACGATTTACGGCCAGCAACAACGAACAATGTTAGAAGTAAGAACAACAACAACAATGTTAGAAGTAAGAACAACAACAACAATGTACCTCTTCTTCGTCACGACTGCAGCAAAACGACGGCAGCAGTGAAGTCACGACAATGAACGACGGCAGCAGAACGACGGCAACCGCGAATGAACGACGACAATGGCGGATGAACGACGACAATGGCAAAGGGTTTCAGCAGAGAAGAAAGAGAGCAAGGGTTTCAGCAGAGAAGAAAGAGAGCAAGGGTCACGAGAAGAAAATGATTAGAAGCAGTTTCAGAAAATGAAATGAAATGTGTTTTATATTTTAATTAATAAATGACCTTAGAGGGCGTTTTACTTAAAAAGCGCTTTCTAAGGTGAGGAGACTTAAAGACCTTAGAGGGCGCTTTTCTTAAAGCGCTTTCTAAGGTTAAACTTTAGACAGCGCTTTTCTAAAGCGCTCTCTAAAGGCTACTTTTAGAAGGCTTATAACAGCGCTTTGTCCTTAGAAAGCGTTGTCTAAGGTTTACCTGAAAATGTCAAAAAATATAAAAATGAGTCTGGGGCGAGGGGGATTCGAACCCCAGACTCAAAGCATGGCAAACAAATACACAAAGTTGAAGCCTTTTGTCCCCAACCTCAGAGTTGTCATACCTTCTTTTGCTCCAATCTCAGAATTGACGCATCGCTTCTCCAACCTCAGAGTTATCGCACCTACGTTTCCCAACCTCAGAGTTGATGAATATCCTGTTCTTTACCAACTTCAAAGTTGTCGTGTACCTCTTCTCAACCTCAGAGTTGATGAACGTCCCTTTCTTCCCAAAACTCCTAGTTGACACCTTTCGTCTCCAACCTCAGAGTTGACGTATATCCTTCTTCCGTCCCCAGAGTTGAAGTTATGGTTTTTCTCAACCTCAGAGTTGATGGTCCACCCTCTTATCCCCAGCGGAGTCATTTTTGTAGGTCCGTTGATTCTACAAACCTCCGGGCAAAAGTCCATCCAAGGGTGGAAAATCAGTTGTAAGTCCAACCGTAGATTGGCTAAAGTCCACCCGTAGTGTGGCAGGCCAGTAGTCGTCTGGCGTTGTATAAAAGACATTGTTAAAGTGCACCCGTAGCGTGGCAAGCCAGTAGTCGTCTGGCATTGTTCTAAAAGACATATCTCCAGTGCTATTCTTCTCACCAGAGTTTTATCCAAGCAGTGTTTATTTGTTTGGGTTTATATCCCTTTTCTTATTCTCCACAAAGTGCAAATTTTGCGGTCCTTTTTGTATTCAACCACCTTGTACCTTGAACGTCTGAAAGCCTTTGCTATCATCCTTTCAGGTCCAAGTTGATTGAATAGGGGCAGCTGTAGTACCCCAAAATGTGCCCTACCTTTTTCCGGCTTTTGCTTCTCGTTCATCTGCATTTTTAGGTCATAACTCATAATCATATCATTTCATTGGTTTTCTGAGATATGGGATTGAAGGATTTTCTTGTTATAAGTGTTTGCCCTGTTCAGGACGATTCTGCAAGTCCTCTTCTGCGAAGTTCATCAGTGTATATCTGGGTGATTTAGGTTTTTATTCATGGTTGAGCTTGTGGGCTGTTTATCGGTTGAGATTCTTCAGTGGATCATGGGAGTGGCCAGATTGTTCAGTGGTAGCTGTGACCATTTTATCAGAGGCTGGTGAATAGTTTATGATTGGTTTTGAATTCTTTCGGTTATCCATTTTCTATCCGTCATGACCATTTTCAACCATTTTAACCAATTTTCTTTCCGCATTCAAATTTATTTCAATATCCATTCCTTACCATTTTCAAATCCTATTTTCATCTAAATATCCATTTTAATTCATTTCTATCCAATTCAAACCAATTTCCATAATATCCATTTGTTAATCCATTTCAATTTCCATTAACCATTTATCCAAATTTAATTCATTATCCACGTTTTAATATCCATTCTTAATTTTGGTTATCCATTTCAACTTTATCCATTTTTTATCCATAATTTTTAAGTCCAAATAGGTCCATTTTAACCATTTTTTCTTACCTTGTTTTCATATTCCAATTGTTCAAAATCCATTTCCTGATTTACTTTTTTTTATCTATATCATTTTCTTCCATCTTGTAAATCCATTTTCAACCCAAACGTCTAAGGCAAGCCCATTACACCAGTTAACCATTTCCTGAATCCATATTTGTTTTAATTCAATCCCAATTCCATTTGTTTAGCCTAAAGTCCATTGCAAACATCATTCAAAAGAAAAGTACATGGCGTGGAAAGAACACTGAAGATTATTATTACTATGGCTTATGAGGTGGGCTTGGCTGATAAAATCAACACTGTTGTGAGATCTTTTTCTGGTGGTATAAAGTAAAAAGTTGTGGCTGCTGCAAACGTGATACCTCACGGCCCAAAAAAGTGCCTCACGCTGAAAAATTGTTGCCAAGTTTACAACACTAATTAACAGCAAATTATAATAGAATTCAAAAATGGCAAAATAAGTGCCAACCGCGTGACATTTCTTTCGGAGCCAAAAACAAAATTCCTCTAACAGAATTTCAATTTGAGATACCTAAACTACCTTCTCCAAATTCACTGTATAAAATTCAACCAGCAGCGATTGAATGGGGGGAATTGGTTTTTTTCATCACCTCAAAGGAGAACCTCCTTTCACTGCAACCGAATTGGATAACCAAAGTCACGAACATCATCAATTATTGAAATGGCGAGCTCTGCTCCTTCCAAAGCCTCTCCATTACCGCATCTTCATCGCAATTGACAACCTGCAGAAATAACAGCAAGATACTCTTCATCATTTCCGATTCATCAACTTGCAAGAAGAATTCGCAAACACTTCATCAACATCACAAGACCTGTGGATTGAAGCACAACGTCAGCAAAATCTCAACAACACAAAGAAGCATCAATGCAACGATAACAGAAGTAGAGTAAAGAAGAAGAAGAATTTTGAATCTCAACAACGAAGCAGTTCGAAGCGGTTCGCAAATTCAAAGCAGCAGTATGAAACAAAGTTAGAGAAGAAGGAAGAAGATAGGAAGAGCAACGTTACCTTCGGTTTATTCATCGTCGCCGGTTTTGAAGAAGCACCGGACGTTTCTCCGGTAGGTAAGCTCTGATCTATATGAGATGTATTCGTTCGTCATCGTACATAATGCTTTCTGTGAACTCTCAATCCATAACATAGCTGCGTCAATCCGTAATTTTCAATTTGTGTAGCTTGCTTCGATTTGTATTTTCAATTTTCGGTTCCGGTGTGAGTTTTGTTCAGATTTGAATTCGAGAGAGCTTTGAGCGTGATAGTTTGTTGCGGTAAGGGCGGCGTAGTGGAACGAATGGAGGAAGCTGTTGTTATGGTTGATTGAATGACCAGAGTGCCGAGACGGAGGGAAAGCTACATCGTCGCAATGCCGGTGTTGGAAGAGTTGACGACGGTGGACGGCGCGGCAAAGAACGTCGTTGACGATGCGATTGCTGAGCAAGAGCGGCGGAGGCTTCATGGACAAAAACGGCACGGCGGGGCGATGATTTGTTTTGTTGTTGTGTGGAAGTCCGTAGGAGGTTCGAGACGGAGATGGCGAGCGATACGAATCAGATGAAGGTGGAGGTCGTCGTGAGGATTTGTATTCAAAGAGACGGCGGTCGACACGGTGTCTTGGTTAGGTTTCCGGGGATAATAATGGGGAACGGAGGAGGCGTCAAAGGTGATGGTGACGGAGCTCCGAAATAAGGAGAGCGGCGGAGGGAGTTTGTTTTTTTTTAGGGAAGTCGCCAGTGTTTTGAAGGAGAATGGCAAAAGTTGGACAAAGGAAGTGAGGGGTGAGTTGTGAAGAGGGTGACGACGGCAGTGAAATGAGAAAGAGGAGAGTGAGAGTGTGTTGCTGAGACACTAGGGTTTTTTAGAGATTATTTCTTGTCCACTGGGCCTTAAGCTTTTAGCCCATTTTATTTCATTTCCTAACACACACTCAGTTTACTCCGCACACCTCCCCTTGCCTTCACATGTTTTTCATGGTGGAAAACGTCTTGGGCCAGGCCCATCCGCCCAGAATTTCTATTAACACCGCCCAATTACTACCTGAACCCCCCTTTGTTTCATGATAAACTCCCTTGGGCTTAGCGAGTAAGCCCACTTGCCTGGCATTCTTTTTCTCACTCCCAGAATGCTGTCCGCACCCCCTGGGTTTTAGATTTTAATATTTGGTTAATTGATTTGGTATTTTGTTTTGGTTAATTAACTTAGAATAACTAGATTTTATAATTAGTTAGTTTTAGATAATTAATTTTGATTAACTTTCTAGAATTAATTTTAGGATTAGTTTTCTTTAGATTTAGTTTTAGAAGTTTAATTAGAAACTTATTTGAATTAACAATAGATTTAGATATTAGTTTTAGGATTAATCTTAGTATTAATTTTAGACTAACTTTTACTTAGAACTTAATCTTGCTCAATTAGCATTTTAATTTTTGTGGATACACTTGATTGATTTTAAATCTTGTTTTGATATTCATTTTGATTAATACTTGAGTTGTCTCTTTTACTTGTCTTTCTCTTTTATGAATAGCATGATATAATGCTTTGTGTGTACAACTTATCCACACCCTTAGGGATCCTAGCTCACCTTTAATCTTTGATTAAAGTGAGGTAGGATAAGCATTAGGTAGTGTTATCCCTCTCCTTCTCCTTTCTTTTAGGATTAGACCTCCTAAACCTCACTAACCATAGGACATCCACGCATGATAACATTAGGACTCTTAGTCTCCCTTTAGAGTTTCCTTCGGGTTTTCTCTCATCTCATCTCAAAATAAAAGTAAAAAATACTTAATAAAGGTTAACGTGTATTGCGCTCGAGCCTTAAGTGTAGGAAGTGAAGAACAAGGGGTCCCCCCTCCTCTTCTAGAGTGTTTAGCATACGTTCCATTTGGGAGCGACCATGCGATTCACTCGTTCCCGCATGGTAGACTTTGGTACAATGCAAGTTACAAATAACTGTAAAAAACACTTCTTGTTTAAAAAACTTCAAACAAACAATAACATCTTTCCTTCGGGAATTCTTTTCTCATCTCACTCACTCTCAGCGTACGAACGTGCTCCTACTCGTTCTCTTGCAAGACGGTAACGCACTCGATTCAGCGAGCCTGCAACACATGAGCTAGAACGTAAGTCGTTCCCTAAAAAACACAATCCACCCCTAGTGAGGGGAACTACGTCGCTCTGATTCTCATGTTCCCGATGAGATACGTAGGCAGTGGGGTAGGGCCCATGTGAGCACTTCTTTTATTTTCCCTACATTTGTTTCTCTTTCTCTCTCCCTTCCTTTCCCGGTTCTTTAGCTAGCAGTTCCTTTTCCTTTCCAGTAGCAGCGGAGCTCCAGTTGAAGACACCCTTTGATCGAGACAAGCAAGCGTGGATCCCATCGGGTACGATGGACGCGTGGGGGTGTTAATACCTTCCTCACACGTAACCGACTCCCGAACCCAGTTCTCTTGGTCGTAAGACCATGCTCTTTCCTTTTCCTTCAGGTTTACGCAGTGTTTCCTTTCCTTCTCTTGGGATAAATACACATTGCTGGCGATTCTGTTTCCGCGCCACTCTCGCGTTTGTACTGTTGGATGCGAATCTTTCGGGAGCGACAGTATGGTATTGATCATCATTCCTTAAGAAATATCAAGAAAAGTGAGGTTTCTTGCAAAAGGGGTAACCATGAGAAACCAAAAATTTTCTAAGTTATGGAACAAAAATGGTTTTGGTACCAACTTCCAAGGACCATAACTTCTGATCCAAGCAACCATTTTGGGTGATCCAAAGCTGGATTTGTAGGTCTTGTTACACTCTACAAAAGCTTCAACTACCTTAGACTCCAATTCTTCATGGATTTTGAGTTATGGATTGATCAAAATCACAAAAACATGAAAATGAAACTTTTTGCAACACTTAGTGAAAATCTGCCTAAGTTACCAGCCTTGAACATCAATGTTCATGAGGATTTTTCAGTTGGATCCAAATAGTTAAAAAAAAACTATGATCACACATGGATTGTATCATATGAGGGCTTTCTAAAAAGCACAAGAGCCTCCCATAACTCAACCTGAGCAGGGAGATATGATCCCCTCAAAATCACTATTTCCAACTGCCTTGTACAAGGCAGATTTTGTGCATTTGCTAGATTTGTCAAAATTGGGCAACTCCAAGCCTTGTCATCCACTTGGACACATAAGAGGATAAAACAAAAAAAAAGAATGATATATTCCCCAAGCCTTCAAATTCCAAAAATCTACACATAGCCATAACAAACCTAAAAAGGATAAAAAGGTGCCAAGATTCCAATTTTGTTTCCAAGCATTCAATGGATGCACGAAGGTGGCATGGACTGACACACTCCTAAGTGAATGAGTCAAGAATCAGCACTGAATCAAAGAACCATAGGCTTGTGCCCTAACCTCAAGTCAATGGCTATAGGAGACTAAAGATTCCCTTGGATCAACATTGGCCAAAGGCCTGTACCAGCTGCCATTCACTATTGCTTGCTAAACAAACTTGTTCTACTATAAATAGAGCTCATTTGTGCTCAGTTTGAGTACACCAAAGCACTACAACTGATGTTTTCCTCAAAATCTCTCTCTTTAGGACAAAATGCCTTCTTTTGCAAGTCATCTCTGAGTTTTTGAGTTAGAGAGCAATTCCACCATAACTCATGATCCAAACACATCCAATATGTTATATCTAAGTTGTCCAAACACTCACTTGTGACCTGAAACACCAAAATCAGAAAATCCACTTCCAAAACCTCAAAATTTGACTTTTTTGCGTTTTCCAAGCCATGCCTTGATTCAGTCACTTCCAAAACCAAACAAGGCCTCAAACACACTCCAAATATCATCTTCAAACTGTCCCAAATGGTTCCCCTTATCTGGAACACCATTTGAGAGAGTTGCCATATTGGTCATTTTTCCCCCTTTTGCAAGAAAGAGCTAAAACTTGTTCCTGAGGATTCCAGCTGGTTTTGATCATCCTAAAAGCTTCTAAGGGATCAATCAAGAGTGTCTAAAGCATTGGATTACTTTTGGCACAAGGATCTTGACAGTTAGCACAAGAAGCTCCAAGAGGTAAGTGCATGACAATTTGAACTCTTTAAATTATGCATTCCTTTGATGTCCACTGATCATAAACATCTCATACATGTTGTATATGTTGTGTTTGAACCAATTTACCCTGCTATTATTGACTGAGTAGTGAGATAGCATAGAACATGCAAATCAAGGCCTATTTTGAAACCACTATCGGGTTTTTAAATAGGGACTCTTTCTAAAAAATCCAAAAGCACCATTGGATTCCTCATGAAATTCTAGGCCAGATGCACCTAAATTTTGTCTAAATCCATGGAGAAATGAGAAAGTTAGAGGCTTCACGTAAATTGCAAAAACTTGCCTTGCCTTGGCCTTGACCAGGCCTGAAGATAAGGCACCCCATATATGCACATGGGGTGGTTTTGATACACGAATGTATCACCACCCCAGTGGTAGCGCGCATGTGTGTTTGTGTATGAGGTCGTGGGTTCAAACCCCACCCAGACCTTTTTTATTACTCTCTCATTTTTTCTATTTTTTTCTTCATATTTTGATGTTTTTGTTAATTAATTCAAAAATTAAGTTCTCTCTCAATTTTAATTATTTTTTTATTAATTATTTTTTTGAAAATTCACAAAAATATTAAAATAGTTTATTCCATGAAAATTTCACAAAAAATATTATTTATTTCACATATTTGATATTTTTGTAAAGAATTATATTTTATTTGTTTTTATATATTAAAAATATTTCTTTCTCTTGGTTTTGCAAAATTCAAATGATTTTTAAATCATCCCATGAATGAAACATGATTTTCCAAATATAAATCCAAGATCACAACCTTTTTTCACATGTTTGATCATTTTAATTGAATTTTTATTCAATTAAAATACATTTTAAAACCAAAAATTAGGGTTTTGATCACTATCACCCTAACAAATCTTTTCAAACCACTTTGGGTCTCTTTGT
Organism: Lathyrus tuberosus; assembly: GCA_022829125.1. Lineage (NCBI taxonomy): Eukaryota > Viridiplantae > Streptophyta > Magnoliopsida > Fabales > Fabaceae > Lathyrus > Lathyrus tuberosus. The sequence goes on from JALAZF010000103.1 coordinate 10,844,134, forward strand.
AGAGTGTAAGTCCCATTCCTTTTGTACAGAAACCTTTTTGGGCCTCAGTCACTGTATAAGTCCCGATACGATATTAAAAAACCTCGGCGCGATCGTCGCCTTTTCAACAAAATAACTTGGGCCTCTCCTAGAGTTGTAAGCCCCATCACTTGTAAAAAAAAACTTTGGGCCTCTAATAGAGTGTAAGATCCAACCCTCTGTGTATATACAATAATTTGGGCCTCATTCATTGTATAAGGCCCAATACAATTTTCAAAACAACGGTACAATTACTGTTTTTCATCTGGGACTCTCCTTGAGTATAAGCCCCAACAATCTTTTCAAAACAACTTCCCTTTTGATTTAGATTCAAACCAATAGTTGTTATCAAAACTTTCTTTAATTTCTTGAACAACTAACCATACAGCTGTTACAATGGAAGCTTGGTCGCCTGTAAGTTTTTATCAGCTTTCATTTACATGCTTATATATATATATATATATATATATATATATATATATATATATATATATATATATATATATAACTGTATTGCTGGAAGCTTGCTCACCTGTAAATCCTTATTTCATATCCTTTTAAATACTTGTCATATATCAAGTGTATATATACTTGTATATCTGCTTAGAGTTTTCCCCGACAACTAGGTCTAAAAATATGTAAAGCCAGTTGGTCACTCTTAAATACAATCAAAACTAGTTCCCCATAGGAATTCCAGATATAGTCTTGCCTTCTCTTGGGCTTAAACAATATGGAACAAAGAGAAAAGCATTATTCCCAGTGAAACTTTTGTCAAACTGTCACTATTAGAAATTGTCAAAGAAGTTCATTTCCCCAGAGAGGATTAATTCCCAGTGAAACCTCTCTTGAATTTCTTCAAACCCCAGAACTGTTCACTAAAGAAAAGATTATTCCCGGTGAAACTTTTCTTGAACTTTTCTTAGGTTTGGGACCCACAGGCTTCCTAAAAGCATCCCCGCCTTCTCTTGGGCTTTGTACAAGGACCCTCTGGCTTCTTAGAAGTTCTCATGCCTTCTCTTGGGCTTAATACAAGGACCTTGAAGACCTCTTAAAGGTATAGGACAAAACTTAGTCATCCATTGCTAAAGCAGTCTTTCCAGAGTCAAAAACCTCAGACCAATTTAGGGTTGATTCTCATCCCTTAAAACACCTGCTTCCTCTTGGACATCATACAAAGATAAATGCTTCCATACCAGTTGACTTGGATAGTCTAATCTCCTCTTGAGCCTCATAGACATTCTCAAGTTCCTTTCAAACACAGGAGAAACCCTGGTCATTTTAATAAATCTCCAGTAGAGTTAAAACCCATGGGTTCTAAAACCAAGTCTTTTATCCTAAATTTCCTCAGCCAGGGTCAGTTTATCATCAGTATAACACTATCCCAAATCAGAACCTCAAGGCATCTGATACCTCAACTCTTTTGGAACCCTCAGCTAGAGTTGATCCCCCAACTTGGACCTGCCTCTGGATCTCAATTATCCTCAGCAGAAGCCATCCTCCTCTTAGGCTTTGTATAATGATTTTCCTCAGCAGAATTAGCCCCAACAACATGCTTTTGTTGAGCCCATCTTCTTTCTTAAAGGACTCTCTTGCTGAGTCAATCACCTTTCCATACTCTCTTGTTGAGTCAATGGTACCAAAAACACTCTCTTGTTGAGTCATTCTTTTAGCCTCAATCTGGGGCTTTGTACAAGACACATATAATCTTTCTCCAACAAAGTCAAAATCTTCATAACCTTCTCTTAAGCTCTGGATAAATATCTTCCTCAGTGAAGTCAATTCCTCCCAGCCTTCTTTTAGGCTTTGAGAAATAATATCCCTAAGCAGAATCAATCTGCTTTTCAGCCTCCTCTTAGGCTTTGTATAATGATTTTCCTCAGTAAGGTAAGCCTCAATCTTGGGCTTTGTACAAGACACCCAAATAAAACACTATCTCGTTAAGTCAGTCTCATTTCAGCCTCAATCTTGGGCTTTGTATAAGACACCGTATAAATCTCTCCAGCAGAGTCAATCTCCTTTTTGCCTCAATCTTGGGCTTTGTACAAGACAGATAAAACCTCTCACCAGTAGAGTCAGTTCCCCTTTTTAGCCCCAATCTTGGGCTTTGTACAAGACAGATAAAGTATTTCCCTGGAAAAGTCAACTTTTAGCCTCCTCTTAGGCTTTGTATAATGATATCCCCAAAAGAGTCAGTCTCTTTTTAGCCTCAATCTTGGGCTTTGTACAAGACAGATAAACACTCTCTTGTTGAGTCAGTCTTTTCTAGCCTCCTCTTAGGCTTTGTATAAAGACTTCCCCAGTGGAGTCAATCAACCTGGTAGCTTCAACCTTGGGCATTGATCAAGGCACACAAAAATCAACATTCCCCTCAGAGGAAATCAAAATCTCTCTGTAGGAAGACATTTCTCTGTATATCACATATTTAAACAGATATTCAAAACAAAACCCTAATCCCAGATAACTGCTATAAGTGGCACACTTGTTGATTCAAATATCCAAGTTGTCGTCCATCTCTTATCATGGTAAATCCTTTCTTTAATCTAATTGCTGTAAGTGGCAAGCCTCTAGATTATTTACATCCACGCCACTGTCCCTCTTTTAGCATGAAAGACTCCTAAGGAAAAATGGCATTGCTCAACACTGAGTTAAAGTTTCCTCCTTTAGGACAAATCCCTCATAAAGGAAATTATGGCATTGCTGGATTCACATATCCCAGTTAAAGTAATTCTCCTTTATAAACAGTCGCCCAACAGTTGTGATAAACAGACAAGATGTCTCCCTTTAGAGATAACAAATTCTCTCTTAGTCAAACCTTTTAGCTTCAATCTTGGGCTTTGAACAAGACACAAATACTCAACCTTTTAGCTTCAATCTTGGGCTTTGAACAAGACACCAAAACAAACATCTTTTTTCTCCCATAAAATAGGAGGAACTACGATTGCTCTGATTTCCCTATTTCCATTACCTTTATACTAATCAAACACTCTAGGTCCAGTACCTTCACACTAATCAAAACTGAGGTCCAATACCTCACCAAAATCATCAAAAACTCACTCTCTCTCATATTTCCCAAAGAAGAAACCCTCCCAATCAACAGATAAACACCATCAAGTATAAAAGCAGAACCTATTGCTAACAACCTGTGCATAACCACATATAGGATGGGTAATTGACAACTCCCCATTGTATAACCTGACCCCGAACTCCCCGAATCTCTTAAGCGCTTGGTCAGTTAAACATTCACGTGCAAGGTTAGTTTTAGATAGCTTCCCTTTCCCTTCCGTCTTCACGGAATAAATAAGAAATCAGAAAGTAGCACCCCACTCCTACCATTGAGGTGAGGAACCCAACGGCGATAAGGTGGTCGCGTCACCGACAAAAATCGCATGCTACAGAATCAGTCTCTTTTTAGCCTCAATCTTGGGCTTTGTACAAGACAAATAAACACTCTCTTGTTGAGTCAGTCTTTTCCAGCCTCCTCTTAAACTTTGTATAAGGACTTCCCCAGTGGAGATAATCAATCTTTTAGCTTCAACCTTGGGCTTTGATCAAGGCACACAAAAATCAACATTTCCTTCAGAGGAAACCAAAATCTCTCTGTAGGAAGATACCTCCCTGTATATCACACATCAAAACAGAAAATCAAACAAACCTTAATCCCAGATATCTGCTGTAAGTGGAACACTTGTTGATTCAAATATCCAAGTTGTATTCCATCTCTTATCCTGATAAATCCTCTCTTTCATCTAATCACTGTAAGCGGCAAGCCTTTGGATTATTTACATCCACGGCATTGTCCCTTTCTTAGCATGAAGGACTCCTGAGGAAAAATGGCATTGCTTAACACTGAGTTAAAGTTTTCTCCTTCAGGACAAATCCCCTATAAAGGAAATTATGGCATCGCTGGATTCATATATCTCAGTTAAAGTACTTCTCCTTTATAAACAGTCACCCAACAGTTGTGATAAACAGATGAGATATCTCCCTTTAGAGATGACAAATTCTCTCTCAGTCAAACCTTCTAGCTTCAATCTTGGGCTTTGAACAAGACACAAATACTCATTTAGCTTCAATCTTGGGCTTTGAACAAGACACCAAAACATCTTTTTCCTCCCATAGAATAGGAGGAACTACGATTGCTCTGATTTCCCTGTTTTTCTTTAACGGGAATACGTAGGCATAAGATTACGAAATCTTAGCGAGCATACCAATCAAAAACATTAGGTCCAGTACCTTCACATACCAATAAAAAACATTAGGTCCAGTACCTTCACATACCAATCATAAACTCTAGGTCCAGTACCTTCACACATTCATCAAAAAACATCGGCAAACCCGACATCAACAAAAACTCTCTCTCTCTCTCTCAAACACTCCAAAAGGGGAAACTTTCCCAAACCCATAACAGACAAACACCAGTAAGTAGAAAGCAGTAAGGAAAATTGCTAACAACCTATGGATAACCACATATAGGATGGGCAACTGACAACTCCCCATTGTATAACCTGACCCCGAACTCCCCGAATCTCTTTAAGCATTTGTTTAGTTAAACATTTGCTTGTAAGGTTAGTTTTAGATAGCTTCCCTTTCCTTTCCAGCTTCATAGGATAAATAAGAAATCAGAAAGTAGCACCCCACTCCTACCATTGCGGTGAGGAGAAACCCATGGCGATAAGGTGGTCGCGTCACCGACAAAAATTGCACGCTACACCATGTCCAAGTTATACTTATACTGCTGAACGAAGGCAACATCGAGATCTCTGAAAGTATTGATCTTGGTGTGGTTTAAACCCATGTAGCATTTGAGTGCGGCATCGGTTAAACTGTATTGGAAGTAATGGATCAGTAGTTATTGATTCTCTGTCTGAGTTGACATCTTTCGAGCGTACATCACCAAAATACTTTGAGGGTAAGAGTTGCCCTTGTATTTTTCAAAGTCAGGTACGTTGAATTTGTGCGGGATTTTCACATTAGGGACCAAACAATGGTCTGCGGTGTCTTTTCTGATTAAATCCTGACCGCGAATGGCATGCAGTTCCTTCTGCATTTCCAGGAATTTCTCCTAGAACTCATTCATTCTTTCATACATGTCTTCGTTTCCACCCGAAATTACTTGTGGAATCTGTCCTTCCGGGACAGTGTGTACCACTGATGTGGTATAGTCATTACGGCGGTGACTCTTGGTGCTTCTATGCCCCGAAGTTTGTAACCTTCAGGAGTTGCTGTCATCACTCTTGCGTCTTCGCTTTCCCAAAGTTTGTAACCTTCAGGCCCAGCGGTTCCTGCTGCAGCTTCTGGGTCTTCAGTGACCGGCGGGATGTATCCCTTAGGGACAAACTTGATAGGCATGCCCCAGGGGCAATCTTTAGGCATGTTGTACCGAGGATCATACGTCTCCACTATGGGTGTAGATGTGATCTCTGAGATCACAGTCCTTTGTTGTTGCCTCTGAGCTGCTGCCAGAGATTGCATGTCATTGTGAAGTTTTTTCAGTTCTTCCTTCAGAGTGTCGACTTCTTCTCTTAGCTCTTTATTCTCTTCCTCGAGATCGTCCATTTTCTTTTGTCGATTGGCCCGAGTATTATACGAGTGAGACAATTTGACTCTAGAATCGTGACACATACGTGAGATTCGAAGATAAGAAGAACGCGTTATGTGAGACTGATGAATGCAATGATATATTTTTTTTGTTTTTTGCTTTAATAAAAAAGAAACTTCAACAAATAGATTGCAAATGTCATACAGTAAAGGGTGGAGACCCTGTTTTATTGAATTTGAAAGATTACAGAAATGGAAAATACAGTACTTTACAAAGTGCTGTAAAAGGAAATGGCTAAGCTTATGGATCCTGAGTCCTCTCTGAAAAGAACTCAGATGCTGGTTCTGGTATTTTCCTTTTCTTTGACTGGGGCTCTTTAGCTGTTGTCGGGTTGTCGGTCCTTTGCCAAGTGAAAGGAGCGAGCAAATTTCTTCCGTCTTCTTGATTTTCTACAACATGGTGTTCTAATATCTTAATCAGAGCATCCTTTTCCTTTAGTAGTTTCTGAATCTTGGTACACTCCACATTGAGAATTTGGTACTTGTTTTTCCAAGAGTTTTTCTCCCGTTGAATTTTGTTGAGAGCGACCTGGAGTTTTTTCGTATCAGACATAAAATTAAGGACAGATTCCTTTAATGGAAGAACTTCTTGACGAGGGTAAGGCATCCTAAGCTTGAGGGCTCTAGTTTGCAACCAGTGGAGATAAGGCTCCACGGAGATACAGTCTAGTCTTCCTAGAGACTCTCTTCCTTTCCTGTGAGTGTGTTGCCAGGCATGCACTATTTCCTTCTTTAGTTCTCTGTCATTTTCTCCTTCCTTGAAGAAAAGACTTTCTAGATGAACATTATGCGGGACATGCTTCATCGGGTATCCAAGTTGACGGCGAACTAAAATTGGATGATAGTTGATTCCTCCTTTACTTCCTATGAGGGGTATATTAGGGAAATTTTCGCATTTGTCGATGATCTTTATCCTCTCGTAAATCCTATTATACCAATCTATGTCAAAGTTGGTAAGAGACATGATTCTCTATGACCAACGTAGAGTACTCTTACGGTCCCAAAAAGCAGCAGACTTTGGGAAATGGGAAGTGAACCGTTTGTAAAGCAGTGGTACACAGCATGTGATCATTCCTCCGCTGTACAAATTCCTCAAGTGTACAGAATGATAAGCATCTGCGAGCAAGGTTGGTACGGGTTTTCCAATCCGAAATATCTTAATGGCATTGGTATCGACAAAGTTATCGATGTTGGGAAAAAGGAACAACCCGTATGTGAGCAGAACAAAGATATCTTCGAAAGAAATTATGTTTCCTACACTGGAAAAGTATAGAACTTTCTCCGTCGGGAATTTAGCTGGTAAACCCTGGATTCCTTCCTTTGTGGTCATGTGAGTCCTGACTTCTGACTCGTCTAAATAGATTGCTCTTGCAATGGTTTGTTCTTTTGGAATTTCTTCCAGTCCAGAAAAGGGAGTTTGATTAGTGATAGGTAGATCAGTTAGATGAGAGTACTCCTCAAGTGTTGGTGCTGGTTGATAATCCAAGAATATGAAGCAGTGATAAACCGGATCATAAAATTGAATTAACGTAGATAGGATTCCTTCAACTACGTGGACCCTTAACAGAGACAACAGCCCCCCATGCTTAGCTCTGAAAGCATCGGGGTTGGTAATCATCCTTGTCAGCCTTCTTAAATCCTCTAGTTTCGGAGCCTTGAAGGTGTACTTGTGCGTATTTCTTCTACCAAAATCCATAACGCAATCTTTCTCTCTGATATTTGCAATTATTGTTTTAGTTTATTTTGAAAAAGAAGAGAGGAAGAAAAGAGAAGATTTTTCTTTATTTAAAAGTTTTTTAAATGAATGCATAATGCAGCACACAAAAACATTGAAAAAATATGGGTTCAAGGGTTCAACGTCACGAGCATGGAGTCATGGTTCTACCCATCCCCAAAGGTTGTATTCTGGTAAATTTTTGTACCTGTATAACAGGTTAAAGGTTCCCAAAATCATTGACCCCCCTAGGGATATCAACAACAAGCTGGTTCACCTCAGCGAGTTGTAGCATCCTAGGGTAATCTCATTTGAGTGTAGCATCGCATATCAACTATTCCCGATTGTTACCGCACTACCAAATGGTCACATGGTTAATGTCTACTAAATCCTCAGGGTCACGAGTGCCGCACAAGGATAGCGTCTATTTTCATGACGTTAGTCGTTCAACATAGTATCCACATGGGCCCTCACTTGATTTGATGGTCTACCAGGATTGCTTATTCGGGAATCACTCCCTGTAAGTCCACCCGTCTATGCCATCACTTATCTTAGGGTTCTCTCAAACTTTCCACATGCATATCAATCGCATTCCCATTGATAGAAAAATAAACACGGAAATCAAGTATGAAAAGTAGTATATATATATTTAGTATAATACCTAAAACTAAACATCCTAGACCTCATAGGAACTATAATCCTAAAGATTCCCCAGCAGAGTCGCCATTTTCCTGTAGCGTGCGATTTTTGTCGGTGACGCGACCAAGTTATCGCCATAGGTTTCTCCTCACCGCAATGGTAGGAGCAGGGTGCTACTTTCTGATTTCTTATTTATCCTGTGAAGCTGGAAAGGAAAGGGAAGCTATCTAAAACTAACCTTGCACGCAAGTGTTTAACTGAACAAATGCTAAGAGATTCGGGGAGTTTGGGGTCAGGTTATACAATAGGGAGTTGTCAATTACCCATCCTATATGTGGTTATCCACATGTTGTTAGCAATTTCTACACTGTTTTCTACTTATTGGTGTTTTTCTATCATGGGTTAAGAAAGTTTCTCCTTTGGGAGTATTTGAGAGAGAGAGAGAGAGAGAGAGAGAGTTTTTGTTTAATTTCGGGTTTTCCAAGGTTTTTGATGAGTGAAGGTACTGGACCTAAAGTTTTTTATTAGTGTGTAAAGGTACTGGACCTAAAGTTTTTTGATTGGTGTGCTTGCTAAGATTTCGCAATCTTATGCCTACGTATTCCCGTTAAAGAAAACAGGAAAATCAGAGCAATCGTAGTTCCTCCTATTCTATGGGAGGAAAGGATGTTTTGGTGTCTTGTTTAAAGCCCAAGATTGAAGCTAAAGGTTATTTGTGTCTTGTTCAAAGCCCTAGATTGAAGCTAAAAGGTTTGACTGAGAGAGAATTTGTCATCTCTAAAGGGAGACATCTTATCTGTTTATCACAACTGTTGTGTGACTGATTATCAAGGAGAATTACTTTAACTGGGATATCTGAATCCAGCAATGCCATAATTTCCTTTATAGGGGATTTATCCTGAAGGAGAATACTTTAACTCAGTGTTGAGCAATGCCATTTTTCCTTAGGATTCTTTCATGCTAATAGAGGGGCAGTGGTGTGGATGTAAATAATCCAGAGGCTTGCCACTTACAGAAATTAGATGAAAGAGGGAGTTTTACCAGGATAAGAGATGGACTACAACTTGGATATTTGAATAAACAAGTGTGCCACTTATAGCAGTTATTTGGGATTAAGGTTTGTTTTGAATGCCTGTTTTGATGTATGATATACAGAGAAATGTCTTCCTACAGAGAGATTTTGATTTCCTCTGAGGGGATGTTGATTTTTGTGTGCCTTGATCAAAGCCCAAGGTTGAAGCTAAGAGATTGATTGACTCCACTATGGAAGTCCTTATACAATGCCTAAGAGGAGGCTAAAAAAGACTGACTCAATAAGAGAGTGTTTATTTGTCTTGTACAAAGCCCAAGATTGAGGCTAAAAACAGATTGACTCTTTGGGGATATCATTGCACAAAGCCTAAGAGGAGGCTAAAAGTTGACTTTTCTGGGGAAATATTTTGTCTGTCTTGTACAAAGCCAAAGGTTGAGGCTGAAAGGGAAAACTAACTCTACTGGTGAGAGGTTTTATATGTCTTGTACAAAGCCCAAGATTGAGGCTAAAAGAAAATTGACTCTGCTGGAGAGTATGATTTGTCTTGTAGAAAGTCCAAGATTGAGGCTAAAAAGAGAATTGACCCTGCTTAGGAGATTTTATATGTGTCTTGTACAAAGCCCACGATTGAGGCTAAAGGATATTTGACTGACTCAGCTGAAGATATTTATGGGTGTCTTGTACAAAGCCTAAGATTGAGGCTGAAAGAGACCGACTCAACAAGAGAGTGTTTTTATTTGTCTTGTACAAAGCCCAAGATTGAGGCTGAAAAGGGTTAACTTAACAAGAGAGTGTTTTTAAGAAAGAAGATTGACTCAACAAAAGAGTGCTTTTGAGGCTAACTCTGCTGAGGAAAATCATTATACAAAGCCTAAGAGGAGGCTGAAAAAGGTTGACTCAATAAGAGAGTGCTTTAAGAAAGAAGATTAACTCAACAAGAGAGTGCTTTTATCCATCTTGTACAAAGCCCAAGATTTAGGCTGACTTTTACTGAGGAAAAGAATGATCATTATACAAAGCCTAAGAGGAGGCTGAAAATGATTGACTCAACAAGAGAGTGGGGAAAAATCTTTATACAAAGCCTAAGAGGAGGCTAGTTTCTGCTGAGGATTATTGAGATCCCGAGACATGTCCAAGTTGGGGAATCAACTCTTGCTGAGGGTTTACAGAATAGTTGAAATATCAGATGCCTTGAGGTTCTGATAAAGGTTTATAGATAGTGATTTGACCCTAGATGGGGAAATTTAGGATAAAGATTGAGTTTTAGAACCTATGGAGGTTTTAACTCTGTTGGAGATTGATCAAATGACCAGGGTTTTTCGTGTGTTTGTAGGGAACTTGAGAATGTCTTTGAGATCCAAGAGGATATTAGACTGTCCAAGTCTACTGATATGGAAGAGTTTATCTTTGTATGATGCCCAAGAGGAGGCTGGTGCTTTAAGGGATAAGAATCAACCCTAAAATTGGTCTGAGGTTTTGACTCTTCGGGAAGACTGCTCTAACAAAGGATGACTAGGTTCTGTCCTATACCTTTAAGAGGTCTTCAGGGTCCTTGTAATAATCCAAAGAAAATGCATGAGAACTTCTAAGAAGCCGGAGGGTCCTTGTACAAAGCCCAAGAGGAGGCTGGGGATGCTTTTAGGAAGCCTGTGGGTCCAAACTTAAGTAAAGTTCAAGAAAAGTTTCACCGGGAATAATCTTTTTTTAATGAACAGTTCTAGGGTTTGAAGAAATTCAAGAGAGGTTTCACCAGGAATTAATCCTCTCTGGGGGAAATGAATTTCTTTGACAATTTTCTAAAAGTGACAGTCTGAGAAAAGTTTCACCGGGAATAATGCCTTTCTCTTTGTTCCATATTGTATAAGCCCAAGAGGATGCAAGACTGTATCTGTAATTCCTATGGGGAACTAGTTTTAACTCTGTTGAAAGATCGACCACTGGCTTTATTTAGTTCTAGACCTAATTGTCGGGGAAAACTCTAAGCAAGATAATATACAGGCATATATATATATAGATGAAATATATACTGTATATAAATGAGGGTAGGAGGACTTACATGTGAGCAAGCTTCTAGCACAAACAAATATATATATATATATATATATGTGTGTGTGTGCAAGTATGTAAAAGAAAGTTGTTTAAAACTTACAGGTGAGCAAGCTTCCATTATAACAGTTGTATGGTTAGTTGTTCAAGAAATTAAAGAAATTTTTGATAACAACTATGAATTTGAACCTAAATCAAAAGGGAAATTTATTTTTGAAAAGAAAATTGGGGCTTATACTCAAGGAGAGGCCTAGATGAAAAACAGTAATCGTACCATTGATCTGAAAATTGTATCGGGACTTATACAATGACTGGGGCCCAAATTATTGTATTTACAAAGAGGATAGGTCTTACACTCTATTAGAGGCCCAAAGTTTATTTCTGTACAACAATGATGGGGCTTACAACTCAAGGAGAGGGCCAGATGAAAATGTTTTGAAAACGACGTTCACGCTGAGATTTTTGAAATCGCAGTGGGACTTATACAATGACTGAGGCCCAAAATGGTTTTCATGTACAGGGAATGGGTCTTACACTCTATTAGAGGCCCAAAGTGTATTATAAAAAGAAAGATGGGACTTACAACACAAGGGGAGGCCCAGATGGTTTTTGTTTAAAAGGCGATGATCGCGCCGTGATTTTTTAAATCGTGTCGGGACTTATACAATGACTGAGGCCCAAAATTATTTCCTGTACAAAGGGGTTGGGTCTTACACTTTATTAAAGGCCCAATAGTGTTTTGAAAAAGATTTGTAAGGGTGAAAATAATCAAAACCCTAATTTGATTTTTAAATGTATTTTAATTGAATAAGAATTCAATAAAAATGATCAAAAAAATTCAAACATGTGTGAAAAATAAGTTGTGATCTTGGATTAATGTTTGAAAAATCATATTTCACTCATAGAATGATTTGAAAATCATTTGAGTTTGCAAAATCAAGAGAAAGAAATATTTTTAAATGTTTAAAAACAAATAAAAACATAATTCTTTACAAAAATACAAAATATATGAAATAAATTATATTTTTGTGAAATTTTTGTAGAATAAAATATTTTAACATTTTTAGGAATTTTCAAAAAAAGAACCAATAAAAAATAATTAAAATTGAGAGAGAAATTAATTTTTGAATTAATTAATAAAAACCATGAAAATGTGAAAAATAGCAAAAATAGAGAAAATGGCAAAACGGTCTGGGTGGGTGTTGAACCCACGACCTACCAAACAAACACACATGCGCGCTACCACTAGGATGGTGATACATCCGTGTATCAAAGCCACCCCTTGAACATATATGGGATGCCTTGTTTTAGGCATGGCCAAGGCGCCATGGCCTGGCCCTTGCCCAAGGCAAAACCTGATTTTAGGCCTCTTGCATGAAGGCTCTAACTTCCTCATTTCTCCATGGATTGGGACAAAATTTAGGTATATCCTGCCTATAATTTCATGAGGAATCCAATGGCGCCCTTGGAATTTTCAGAAAGTGTTTCCATTTTAAAATCCGATAGTGATTCCAAAATAGGCCTAGATTTGCATGTTCTATGCTATCACATCATACAGGCAACAATAGCATGGTAAATTGGTTCAAATACAACATATATGACATGTATGAGATGTCCATGAACAATGGACATCAAAGCAATGCATGATTTAAAGAGTTCAAGTTGTGATGCACTTATCTCTTGAAGCTTCTTGTGCTATCTGTCAAGTTCCTTGTTCCAGAAGTAATTCAATGTTTTGAACACTCTTGATTGATCCCTTAGAAGCTTTTAGGATGATCAAAACCAGCTGGAATCCTTAGGCACAAGAATTGGCCATTTCTTGCAAAAGGGGCAAAAGTGACCAAGATACTAACTCTCTCAAATGGTGTTCCAGATGAGGGAAACCAATTGGGACAGTTTGAGGATGATATTTGGAGTGTGTTTGAGGCCTGGTTTGGTTTTGGAAGTGACTGAATCAAGAAATGGCTTGAAAAATACAAAAAAGTCAAATTTTGAGGTTTTGGAGGTTGACTTTCTGATTTTGGTGTTTTAGATCAAAGGTGAGTTTTTGATCAGCTTAGATATGATATATTGGATATGTTTGGATCATGAGTTGTGGTGGAATTTCTCTCTAACTCAAATTGAATTTGGAGATGATCTGGTACTTGTTAGAAAGCCCTCATGGCATACTTCAACTTTGATGTTCACCAATGGACCTGGTTTAACTTGGATCAAGGTGAAAAATGTCCATTTTGGAAAAAGTAAGGCAGGTTCTGACTCTTTGAAAATTTCACTAAGTGTTGGAAAAAGTGTCATTTTCATGTTTTTGTGATTTTGATCAATCCATAAATCAAAATCCATGAGGATTTGTGATCGGAAAAATAGCAAGTGTACTATTTTTACCGATGTAGTAATAGTTGGGGTTATCCCCAGAATTGATCTCTCGAGGACTGCGTGTAATTGTAAGTGCAGATGTTATTTCAATTAAACAAAAATGCCTTTGGGGGTTTGTTTGTTATAAAAATTATAATAACTATTGAGCAAATAAGCAGAACGAGTAAAAATGACTTAAACAAATATGAGAAACATGCCAGGGCAAGGTGTATGAAATTCCTTATAATAATAACAATCCTTATTTTTCAAAATCATCGCTTGAACCAATCATTACCGGCTCTTAAGAATATTTTTCTCTAATTCCTTAGTAGAAAAACCTTTGGTATTCTCCCTATACCCCAATTCCTTAGCGGTATAGAAAGAATACCAAGCACTTATTTTTATCAAAAGCTTTACGGTTACTATAGGGTATCCCTATTCCTAGGCGATATCTACTATAGTATTATCGTATAAAAAGCGTTAACAGTGGTTTGTCCGACCTAAGGTTAACCGTAAATCAAATCCTATTTTCCAATATGGACAAGCATTAAGAACATTATACGATAAACATGATTATGAGAAAGCAGTGAAATTTCTATTGCAAAGGGAAAATTGTCATTACAGGGAAAATCAGGGACACCCCCTGGAATTGGGGGATTTAGCCTCTCATAGTATTAAGAACAAAAACAAAAAGAAAATTAAAGATAGACATTACAATTTGATCGGAGGAAAACTGATTCTTCAATCGCTTCCGCTCATGAACGACCGTCTTCTCCAAATCTCCTTGATCGCATAAACTCTAAAGTTAATTGTTCGTCCAGGTCAAAAGTGTCTTCTTTTTCCTCAAAACCTAGCCTAAGTAGTTCCCGATCAAACATAATAGTGTGCAATACCCAGAATACCCCTCAGGACACTTAACTCAGAAAATAAGATAAATCACAAAATTGTCTCTCCCAGGCCTGCTGACACGAGTCGTGTCAGCTGACACGGGCACCCGTGTCAGCCCTCTGACTCTCTGCGCAAATATTCTTCTGCTCTAGGCGTGCTGACACGGGCCATATCAACTGACACGAGCACCCGTGTCAGCTCTCTGACTTCAGCCCAAATCTTCAATTTCATCTCTTCTCCTGACACGGCCCGTGTCAGGCAACACTAGGGCCCGTGTCAGGCTTCTGACTTTTTCCAAAAAAAAACTTTTGAAACACTCCAAACTTTTCTATTCTTCGCGTAAGTCCTCCGGGGCTTCCACCTGTGATCTGAAACCAACACAAACTACCAAAACACGCATAAAGTGCACAAAATAGCAAAAACTCACAAAAGAAACAATAACGGAAAGACAATGCGAAAAGTAAAAATAAACTGAAAAACAATAATAATAACCAACAATGTGTTACCAATTGTGCGGTTTCGTGCCGAATGATGGACGGAAAACAAGTGAAAATGGTGATCGATCACAACCCCAAACTTATCTCATTGCTTGTCCTCAAGCAATGCTCAAGACAGCAATTAGGTCACCCCCGAATTATTCTAACCAACCACAGTACCGCTGAGATTTTTCGCAACTTTCCTTCACTTTCTTCTCACCCTTTCCTTTTTACCCGACTCATGGCGATCGACCACACTTCCACAATTCAGCACCTCTTCCTTTGTTAATTTTTCACACTCTCACCAAATTGCTCGGGTTAAAGTGTTCTTACTCTCTAATCAAAGCATGCACCGTCATCTCATAAGCTTGTACAACATCTATGTTCATTACACACGCACACAACACACACTATTCGAGGACTTTAAAGGTTGTAACGTGGCTTCGGGACACGGTGGGATAAACAAACAAAAAGGAAAAAACAAAGGGTTTTTATGCTCAGATGCAGTGTCATTTCTCTCATCCCCGTGTAGCTTGCACTTTTCATTCTCAAGGGCGTTGGACACAACTTATTAGGATTTTCCAGTTTCTCTCCTCAAGTGTAACTTCGAGGTTCTTCTTCGATTTTTTTCAAACTGGATCCTCCTATAGGTAAATGCATTCTTTCATCTCTCTTTTTTTTCTTTATTATTATTTTTTTTCAAGGCTTTTTCTTTGCTCTATTTTTTCTTTTTTTTTCGAATGCACTTACTTACTTTTATTTTGAGTGTCTCAACCCCAAGCTTAGAGTTCTACACAGGTGGGAAATCAATAACACTTGTTCGAGCAGGGTGAGGAAGTGTTTTGGACTAAACGTTCGCATAATGTGGTTAATAACAAACAAAAGGGAATATTGCTCGAAGGGGTTAGCAACGGATACATTACAAGGGTTGGCTACAAAGGCTCAGGACTAAATAGAAACAATTGCCTCAGTGTGTGTAAGTGTACAGTGGGAATTCAATAGACAGGTGCGTAAACTAAAAGAGACGAGTACATACCTGACAACTCTCATGATGCAATAGTGTATGGCTTTTTAGGATCCTCACCATGTTTGGAATATTGACATTTCCAAGGTGCCTTCAGTGTGATGTAGTGTCATTTCACCTCAGATGCACAGTACTCTAGTCTTGGTCCAGTTTCGGAAATCATGTCCAATCGTCCTTTCAGCGATACCTACTTTCGGGGGTTTCCTCGAGCGCAAGTTAGGATTGCACCTTCTCATCCACCTAACACCAGTCGTCTCATTCACCCGGCACATCCACCTTAAATATGTAACACACATAAACATAAAACACACCAAGATAAACGAACTAACTTAAACCAA
Source organism: Lathyrus tuberosus (assembly GCA_022829125.1). Classification (NCBI taxonomy): domain Eukaryota; kingdom Viridiplantae; phylum Streptophyta; class Magnoliopsida; order Fabales; family Fabaceae; genus Lathyrus; species Lathyrus tuberosus. Next base: position 10,860,260 of record JALAZF010000103.1, read on the forward strand.
AGTAAAATAACGGAAAATAAAACAAACAGAAAGCAAATAAAAATCCCCCCAACACTTTAACTAAACATTGACCTCAATGTTTTAGAACAAGCATGAGAGGGTACTCACAAAGCCTCACTGAGGAGGAGGTTGAGGAAACTGCAGCATCAACTGCTCCATCAGCATGTGCATTTGTAGGATCCAGATTATTTCCTGCAACCAAAACAAAACAAACAGCGAAAAGAAAGAAATTAATTAGACAAGCGTGGGTTGCCTCCCACATAGCGCTTCGTTTAACGTCACATGGCTCGACGGGTTACTCCCCAATGCTATGTGGGATACTTCAACTTACACGTTTTGTTGCTTAACCTTTCCGCAACAGAGCACCGATATGATTCAGAAACAAGAGCTACATTTTGATTCAACTCACATCTAACTTCCACATTCTTCCTTTGATGTTTTTTCTCTTCTTTCTTTGATTCTTCTTCCTTTTATTGACTTCTCGACTGGATTTTGGAGTCTCGTTAGGTGCAATAGATGACTCAGATGCTGCAACCTGATGGATTATTCCAGAGACTTTTTCCTGAAGTGGTTTTGAGCTTTTGCTTGTTCCCACTGTTCGGATCATTCCAACTGAGGGGTGATTACTTTCCTCTTGACCTTGCTTCTTGAGCTCTAGCACCTTTAAGGTTATTTCCTCCTCAAAATATTTCAAGGTTAGAGTACCAGCCTCAATATCCACATTGCACCTACTAGTCATCAAGAATAGTCGACCCAATATGATAGTCGTCTCCTCATCCTCAGGTAGATCAATGATCTCAAAGTCTACTGGATAGGTGAAGTTATCAATGGTCACCAGCACATTTTCTGCTAAGCAGTATGACCGCTTGGTTGTGAGATCGGCAAACTTCAGATTTGTCCCCGTTTCACTTATTTTTTTTATACCCAGCTTTTTGAAAATTGAGAGGGGCATGAGACTCACACTAGACCCAAGATCTTTCCGTTTGATTGGAATTCTCCTACTTTGTGATCCCCCACTGCTCTCCTCAATTACACTCTTTAGCTCTTCTCCACTAGGTTTCTTTTTCCCAATGACCTCCTTCATGAATTTCTTATATAGAGGCATTTGTTCAAGGGCTTCAAAGAAGGGCATATTAATCTCTAATTTTTTTAACAATGAGCTGAATTTCTCAAAGTCTTTTTCTTGTGTCTCCTTCTTTGTCACTCTTGATGGGTACGGTAACTTTATCTTTGGTTTAACCGCCTCTTTCCTTTTCTCTTCGGTTGGCTTTATTGGTGGCCTGACTTCTTCTGGCTCTCTTTTATTTTCTCTCACTTCCAAATCCACCTCTATACATTGAGACTCATTGGCTGCCCCTTCTTCTTCTTCTGCAACTTTCAGTCTTCTTGTGGTAACAACATTCACATTCTCATGACTCTTCGGATTTAGTATGATGGCGCTTGGGAGGGCGCCTGGTGTTTGAGAACTTGCTAATTGTTGTGCTATCTGGCTCATCTGAACTTCAAGATTTTTAATGGAAGCACCTATGTTCCTTAGATTACTTCTTGTCTCTTCTTGAAATTGGAAGCTTGGAGCGGCCATCTTCTCAATGGCAATCTCCCATTGTGCTTTTCGGGGAGCTTGCTGCTGCTGTGGGTATTGTTGCTGATTCTGATCTTTCCAGGAGAAGTTAGGATGATTCTTCCACCCAGGATTATAAGTTTGAGCGTAGGGATTATTCTGCTTCAAGAATTTTATCTCTTCAATTTGTTGCGGAGTTGCAACACAATGTGCAGTATAATGAGGTCCACTACAAATCTCACAATTTACCGCTTGAATCGGTTGAACCTGTGCCACAGTTTGAGTATCAAGATTCATCTTCTTAAGTCTTCTTTCCACCTCAGCCGTAATGTGATCCTCCATTTTTACCACTTGCTCAGTAAGCTTCAAATCAATCATTCTTTCCGTTTGGCCTACACTGCGATCATATAACTCCAAGTGCTCATTCGCTGCAATAGCCTCAATTATTTTTTTGATACCAGTGGTTGTTGCAAAGTTTGTTGAGCCACCTACAGTTGTATCGATGAGCTGCTTAGTCTTCATCTTGAGACCATTCACAAAATTCTGCATTTGTTCAGTTGCGTCCATGTTATGTGTAACACCCCAATTTCCCATTTATGAAAAATACACATAATTTTATGAAATAATCAGAGTTTTGCACTAACAATAAAGTAGGATGCCACATTTGTAAAACCAACATCAATACTCCTTTTATTAATCGAAATAAAACAGCGGAAATAATTCATTTAATTAAATCACGGCCACATGCCAACAACAAATAAATTCCACATCAACTAGTGGTTCACCAGGAGGGTTCAACAAAATAAAGATACGTAACAAAATCTCAAGTAATTTGATAAATAACAAAATCTCCCAAAATATCCCCGTGTTACGTATCAGAGCACTCCTAAGACTCGAACAAGCAACACGCATATCCAAGCAACCTAAGTACCTGGATTATCTGTACTTCCGAAGAAGCACAGACACAACAACAACAAAGGGGTGAGAAATCACATTCAATATATACGGTGAACAAATACATGATAAAACTAGTATTCACGCTCAATCATAAAATCAAGACCCACTGGTCACAACCATCACCATACAATACTTCATATAACAACAAAATGCAATGCGACATAACTATGGACACAATGCATGTGGTACCAACAACACGGTTCATTCAATCGAACCCGGATAGATCACATACACCTCTACTTGGCAATGATCTATCCCCACCATTCTCCATATCGGAGTACGGATGAATCACATACACTCCTCCTGAGCAATGATTCATCCCACCATCACCATGAAATGCATGACACATAATGAATATTAAAACACATGTATTATAACATAGATACATGCTCACGATCCTCTTGATCACACCATCAAACACCAATATCCAACCCCATACATTTATTTCACACAACACCAATCGATTACTAATTAATTAATTAATTCCCTAAAATTATTAAATTAATTATTTTCGTCTCCAATTATATATTTCTCAAGGTCTGACATCTATTCCCAACCTCTCAAACCAAAAGAAACCGATTCAGACGCGAAAATGGGAAAGAAATCGCGAAATGGCAAAATTCTGCACTCACGCTGGCCATACGCGTATTGCCAAGTCCTCTCGCCCATTCCTACGCGTACCAGACGCGTAAGGCGTCCTGCCTCGCCCCACCATATGCGTACTGACCATCTTCATACGCGTATGGGCAGAGACCCATATTTCCTCCAAAATCCAACTTCCAGATCTGCTTACGCGTACGACTACTCCCATACGCGTATTGCCTTGCCACCATACGCGTACCCTTACGCGTATGGGCAGAGGGTCGTGTCAATTCTTCCGTTTGGCCTCCCCTTACGCGTAATGGCCCTTGCCCTGCCCAGCCCATACGCATATCACCCCACCCCATACGCGTACGGCCAGATCTATTACGCAAATTCACCATTCCCACACCAGACAGAATTCTGCTACGGGATTCCCCATTTTCCACTCCAAATTGGTCCTAAAATTGGTTCTACATCAGTTTTAGTACTCATAATTTCATCTTATCGCTTCATCTATTATTACTACCTGACTTTTAGGTCTTAGATTCCCAATTGTTCTCCCAATTTGGGTCAAAACCAATCTACAACAGAGATGCTCATACAACAACAACAACAATAGAAAAATCATATTAACACAGATCGATTCATGCACAATCTCATCATCATGTCAGACATATACAACAAATCATCAACACAACATTTTGCATACCAATTCCTACGGGGTTAAGGACTCCCCACTACCCCATCATGATCGGATCACCAATATTAAACCCGTTTCTCCCCCTTACCTCGAACCCTTGATTAATTCCTGCGAAAATTGATGAAGATCTTAGCCCTAGCACACCCTTGTTTTTCCTCTCCTTAGCCTTTCTCTTTCTATCTCTAAAATTCTGATTATGCTAAGCCCTTACTATTTTCCACTAATTAATCTCTAATTACTAAACTTCCCTCATTAATTCTATTTTCCCATTATCCACTTAATTATATCAGATTTTATTTTACTAAATAATAATAACCATACTAATAATAATATTATGAAATATACTATTAATAAAATAATAATAATAATAACAATAATTCCACATAACTAACATCACCCTCCACGCACTCAGACACGCACCCTAAACAAGGCCAACAATTAAAATAAAACCAGACGATTAAATAATTAAAAATGGGGTGTTACAACTCTCCCCCACTTGAATTATTTTCGTCCTCTAAAATGTACCTGATGGAAACAGTTCTGGATACTACTCCCGCATCCTGCTCTCCAATTCCCAGGTCACACTTCCGCCAGCAGCTCCTCCCCAAGCTACTCTTACCAGAGGTATCTCCTTTCCTCTGAGTTGCTTAATCTTGCGATCCTCGATCCTTAAAGGCATCGTCTCCACTGTAAGATTCTCCCTAATTTGCACTTCATCCCTCTGAATAACATGAGACGGATCTGAAACATACTTCCGAAGTTGCAACACGTGAAACACATCATGCAAGTTTGAAAGTTCCGGTGGCAACGCCACTCTGTAAGCAACTGCACCAACTCTCTGCAAGATCTGATACGGTCCAATAAACTTAGGATCCAACTTCTTTGATTTTAATGCACGTCCCACACCGGTCACTGGGTTAACTCTCAGGAACACATGATCACCTTCACTGAATTCCAAATCTTTCTTCCGATTATCATGATAACTTTTCTGCCTACTCTGAGACGCCTTCATCTTTTCACGAATCATTTGAATCGTCTCCGTAGTCTATTGCACAATTTCTGGTCCAAGCACCACATTCTCACCTGTTTCATACCAACACAGAGGTGTCCTACACCTCCTACCATACAATGCTTCGAAAGGCGCCATTCCAATGCTAGAATGGTGACTGTTATTATACGTGAACTCAATCAATGGCAAATGAGTATCCCACACACCACCTTTTTCCAATACACATGCTCTCAGAAAATCTTCCAACGACTGGATAGTCCTCTCTAACTGACCATCGGTCTGTGGTTGATAAGTCGAGCTCAACTTTAACTTAGAACCCAAGGCTTCCTGCAGTCTCCTCCAAAATTCTGAAGTAAACCTCAGATCTCTATCTGACACTATGCTCGACAGTACACCATGTAACTTCACAATTATCCTGATATAAATCTCCGCCAGCTTCGATAACGGAAAACTGATGTTAATTGGTATAAAATGTGCGAACTTCGTAAGTCGATCCACCACTACCCAAATAGCATCAAAGCCCCTCGCCGTATTCGGAAAACCAGTCACAAAATCCATAGCAATACTGTCACATTTCCATTCAGGAATCTCTAATGGTTGCATCAATCCCGAAGGCTTCTGGTGCTCTACGTTTGACTTCTAACATGTCAAACAAGCATAAACAAACTGAGCTATGTCCCTCTTCATACCGGACCACCAAAACAACTTCTTCAAATCATGGTACATCTTTGTAGCCCCCGGATGAATACTCAAGCTACTCCGATGACTTTCTTCTAAGATTGCTTTCTTTAATTCCACATTATCCGGCACACAAATCATGCCCCGGAATCTCAACACGCCCACATTATCCACTTTAAAGTCACTATCAGGATCATCTCCTCCTGTAGGCATCAAGTCCACTAATTTCACATCCAGTTTCTGATTTTCCTTAATTACATCCAAAAAGTCATTATTCACTTTCAGCATACCCAATCTGATACTTCCCGGTGTAGTTTCACAAACCATACTCAAATCCCTGGACTGTTTAATCAATTCCATTTCCTTCACCATTAACGCAGACATATGGATTGTCTTCTGACTCAGAGCATCTGCCACAACATTAGCTTTTCCCGGATGGTAACTCAAATTGAAATCATAATCCTTTAAGAACTCTAACCACCTTCTCTGCCTCATATTCAATTCTTTCTGATCGAATAGATACTTCAGACTCTTGTGATCACTGAATACTTCAAATCTTGATCCATATAAATAATGTCTCCAGATTTTTAACACGAACACCACTGCAGCTAATTCCAGATCATGAGTAGGATAGTTTCTCTCATGCACCCTCAACTGTCTTGAAGCATAAGCCACTACCTTGCCACCATGCATCAACACACCGCCTAATCCCATCTTAGACGCATAACAATACACTACAAAAGAATCATTTGGACTTGGTAAAATTAACACTGGTGCTGTAGTTAATTTCTTCTTCAGTTCCTCAAAACTTTCCTCACAGGAAGCATCCCAGACAAAAGCTTGATTCTTCCTGGTCAACCGAGTCAATGGCAACGCCAATTTAGAAAACCCTTCAATGAATCTTCTATAGTAACCTGCCAAACCCAAAAAGCTTCTAATCTCCGTTGCGGTCTTCGGAGTTTCCCACTGAAGTACTGCACTTACCTTAGAGGGATCCACCGCTATACCATCACCAAAAATCACATGACCCAAGAAACTCACAGTCTTCAACCAGAATTCACACTTCGAGAACTTTGCAAACAATTTATTATCTTTCAACACCTGCAATGCAATTCTCAAGTGACCTGCATGTTCTTCGTCAGACTTAGAATAAATTAGTATATCATCAATAAATACCACAATAAACTGATCCAGATAAGAATGGAAAATACAATTCATATATTCCATAAATACACCCGGCGCGTTAGACACTCCGAAAGGCATCACTGCATATTCGTAATGTTCATAGCAAGTTCTGAAAGCAGTCTTCTGGATATCACCTTCCTTTACTCTAATCTGATGGTAACCCGACCTCAGATCAATTTTGCTGAAAACACGAGCTCCTACCAGCTGATCCATTAAGTCATCAATCCTCGGAAGTGGATACTTATTCTTAATGGTCACTTTATTCAACTGACGATAATCAATGCATAGACGCATACTACCATCCTTCTTTTTCACCAACAACACCGGAGCTCCCCACAGCGACACACTTGGTCTAATAAACTTCTTATCGAGCAATTCTCTGACCTGAGATTTCAACTCTGCCAATTCTGATGCAGACATCCTGTACAGTGCCATAGAGATAGGTCTGGTACCCGGTACAAGATCAATAGCGAATTCAACTTCCATTGTCGGAGGCAATTCCATGATGTCATCTAGAAATACTTCAGGAAATTCATTCACTACTGGTAATTCATTAACTGAAGTCTTGCTTTCAACAGATAACGAGGCAAACACCGCAAACAGCTTCGCTTCGTCCTCCAACAACGACCTCAACTCCTTGCTAGATAGCGAATCTGCTGATGCTTCCTCCACCGGAGTAAGAAACAGTAACGTCTTCCTGAAGTAATCAATATACACCCGGTTGAACTCCAACCAGTTCATTCCCAAAATAACATCAAGATTACCGAGTGGTAAACAAATCAAGTCCACTCTGAAATCTCTACCAAACATTGTCAACGGACACTTCAAACACACCAAAGAAGTAACCACGGAACCAATAGATGGAGTTTCAATCGTCATCCTCTGCTCTAGAGTAGATGGAACAATCCCTAACCTCTTCACACAGTCAACAGAAGTAAACGAGTGCGTTTCACCCGTGTCAATGATAGCAATCAAAGGAACATCATTAATAAAGCAAGTACCTTTGACGCAACTCTACTCTTCAGTGGATTGGGCTCCCACCAAGGCAAACACTTTCCCACCAAATTGAGACGTCTGAGACTTCTTCGGCTTCTCACAGTGAGTGCTGATGTGACCCTTCTCTCCATAATTATAACAAGTAGGCATAGTGGCTTTGCGATCAGTTATAACATGACCTGCTTTGCCACACTTGAAACACTTCTTCACCTCATTCTGACAGTTGTTAGACGGTGACCCGCGCCACCACATCTGAAGCACTTGAGAGTATCAGCACCTGCTCCCTTCTTCTTTGGTTTCTTCCCCGCATTCGTTTTCTGTTTCCCCTTATCAGCTGGAGCACTGTAAGGAGTACCTCCAAATCTCTGCTTACCCTTCTTCTCATTCACAGCTTTGTAATGAGCAATTCTGGCTCTGTTGTCATTATCATAAATTCTGCTTCTGCTCACCAGCTCTGGATAGTTTCTTATCTTCTGACAAGCAATACCCAATTTGATCTCGGGACGCAGCCCGATCTTAAACTTCAAACACTTCGAAGTCATCGCTTCTTCAGTATTGTAATGAGCACAATACTGAACAAGCTCCTCAAACTTAGCGGCATACTCAGCAACTGTCTTATCACCCTGTTTCAGCTCCAAAAATTCAACCTCTTTTGCACTACGAATGTCTTCTGGAAAATACTTTTCCAGAAACTCAGCTTGAAACACAGCCCAAGTAATCTCAGTACCCGCAGCTTCCAATCTCTGACGACTATTGTCCCACTAAGCCTAAGCCTCTCCTTCCAGCATATGCGTACCAAACCGTACCTTCTGAGCATCACTGCATTCCATGGTCCTGAAGATCTTCTCCACAGACTTCAGCCATTTCTGTGCAGCCTCTGGATCCAAGATACCTCCCTCATAAGTAGGCAGCTTGTTGCTCTGGAACTGTGCTAAGTCGCGAAACTGAGCACCTCCAACCTGATTGGCGTTCTCTACAGCCTGTGCCATGGCTTGCATAGCAGCAGCAAGAGCAGCATCATTCCTTCCTGCCATACTGTTCAACAATCAACATATGGTCAGAACACCAAATCAACTCCTATTCTAAGGACAGACTCAACTATAACACCTGGCCGGACGAACTGACCTGCTCTGATACCAATGGTAACACCCCACTTTCCCATTTATGAAAAATACACATAATTTTATGAAATAATCAGAGTTTTGCACCAACAATAAAGTAGGATGCCACATTTGTAAAACCAACATCAAAACTCCTTTTATTAATCGAAATAAAACAGCGGAAATAATTCATTTAATTAAATCACGGCCACATGCCAACAACAAATAAAATTCCACATCAACTAGTGGTTTACCAGGAAGGTTCAACAGAATAAAGATACGTAACAAAACCTCAAGTAATTTGATAAATAACAAAATCTCCCAAAATATCCCCGTGTTACGTATCAGAGCACTCCTAAGACTCAAACAAGTAACACGCATATCCAAGCAACCTAAGTACCTGGATTATCTGTACTTCCGAAGAAGCACAGACACAACAACAACAAAGGGGTGAGAAATCACATTCAATATATACGGTGAACAAATACATGATAAAACTAGTATTCACGTACAATCATAAAATCAAGACCCACTGGTCACAACCATCGCCATACAATACTTCATATAACAACAAAATGCAATGCGACATAACTATGGACACAATGCATGTGGTACCAACAACACGGTTCATTCAATCGAACTCGGATAGATCACATACACCTCTACTTGGCAATGATCTATCCCCACCATTCTCCATATCGGAGTACGGATGAATCACATACACTCCTCCTGAGAAATGATTCATCCCACCATCACCATGAAATGCATGACACATAATGCATATTAAAACACATGTATTATAACATAGATACATGCTCACGATCCTCCTGATCACACCATCAAACACCAATATCCAACACCATACATTTACTTCACACAACACCAATCGATTACTAATTAATTAATTAATTCCCTAAAATTATTAAATTAATTATTTTCGTCTCCAATTTTATATTTCTCAAGGCCTGGCATCTATTCCCAACCTCTCAAACCAAAAGAAACCGATTCAGACGCGAAAACGGGAAAGAAATCGCGAAACGGCAAAATTCTGCACTCACGCTGGCCATACGCGTATTTCCCTGGGCCATACGCGTATTGGCCAGTCCTCTCGCCCATTCTTACGCGTACCAGACGCGTAAGGCATCCTGCCTCGCCCCACCATACGCGTACTGACCAGCTTCATACGCGTATAGGCAGAGACCCATATTTCCTCCAAAATCCAACTTCCAGATCTGCTTACACGTACGGCTACTCCCATACACGTATTGCCTTGCCACCATACGCGTACCCTTACGCGTATGGGCAGAGGGTCGTGTCAATTCTTACGTTTGGCCTCCCCTTACGTGTAATGGCCCTTGCCCTGCCCAGCCCATACGCGTATCACCCCACCCCATACGCGTACGGCCAGATCTATTACGCAAATTCACCATTCCCACACCAGACTGAATTCTGCTACGAGATTCCCCAATTTCCACTCTAAATTGGTCCTAAAATAGGTTCTACATCAGTTTTAGTACTCATAATTTCATCTTATCACTTCATCTATTATTACTACCTGACTTTTAGGTCTTAGATTCCCAATTGTTCTCCCAATTTGGGTCAAAACAAATCTACAACAGAGATGCTCATACAACAGCAACAACAACAAAAAAATCATATTAACACAAATCGATTCATGCACAATCTCATCATCATGTCAGACATATACAACAAATCATCAACACAACATTTTGCATACCAATTCCTACGGGGTTAAGGACTCCCTACTACCCCATCATGATCGGATCACTAATATTAAACCCGTTTCTCCCCCTTACCTCGAATCCTTGATTAATTCCTGCGAAAATTGATGAAGATCTTAGCCCTAGCACACCCTTGTTTTTCCTCTCCTTAGCCTTTCTCTTTCTATCTCTAAAATTCTGATTATGCTAAGCCCTTACCAATTTCCACTAATTAATCTCTAATTACTAAACTACCCTCATTAATTCTATTTTCCCATTATCCACTTAATTATATCAGATTTTATTTTACTAAATAATAATAACCATACTTATAATAATATTATGAAATATACTATTAATAAAATAATAATAATAATAACAATAATTCAACATAACTAACATCACCCTCCACGCACTCAGACACGCACCCTAAACAAGGCCAACAATTAAAATAAAACCAGACGATTAAATAATTAAAAATGGGGTGTTACATTATGATTGGGGCACGCAACCAAGCACCTCTTGAACCTCTTATACGCTTCTCCAAGTGACTCTCCCTCTTTCTGTTTGAAGTTCACGATGTCGTACTGCTTTCGGATGTACACAGAAACAGGGAAATATTCATTTAGAAATGTCGTTTCCATCTCTTGCCAAGTAGTAATACTCCTAGCAGGTAATGAGTAAAACCACTCTTCAGCTTCATCTGCTAATGTAAACGGAAACATAACCAGCTTTTTTGCTTCTTCAGAATGTCCCTCAATCTTAAAGGACGTGCTCAAAGTGAGAAACCTTTGTATATGCTTATTTGCATCTTCATTAATCTTTCCTGCAAAGGGTCTACTTTGAAGGTGTCTAATAGTGGACAGGTTCAGCTGGAATTGTGCACCAGTAACTGGTTGATTAATGATTGTCAACCGCACTGTTGGAGCATTCGCCCAGCCATAGTCACCGAGAAGTCTTTCTGCTAGTGGATCTTCCGCCATAATAACAATTTTTGGGTCTGAGTCTGTGCCGGAGTCTGTGTGCTCGAAGTGGACTGAAACTGCTTCTTCTTTTTCGTGCTAAGAAATAATCAGTTCTGAACCTGACGCTGCCAGTTGTAGCACGATTTTTGTGGTTTCAAATCACTATCGCTTTGGTATTATAGTTCAATTCATTTTTTAACCTGTGAAGCTGATTAAGGAAGGGAAATAGATGTCTCTAATTAACCCTGCTTGCATACTGAGGTTAAACAGTCAAAACTGTTGGTTTACAGATGCTATCAAAAAGGGGGTCTGTCTTAGGTTATTTTCTTAAAAACAGTGTCTAGACTATTGGCTAGGTTTCTGGTAAGGTGTTAGGTCTGATGCTTTGGATGTATGACGGTACGGGATTTTGGGTTTTTTTATTAGTATGCTCGCTAAGATTTTGCAATCTTATGCCTACGTATTCCCGTTTAACGAAACAGGGAAATCAGAGTGTTCATAGTTCCTCCTATTCTATGGGAGGAAAGAGATTGTTTTGGTGTCTTGTTCAAAGCCCAAGACATGAAGCTAAAGGTGGTTTGTATCTTGTTCAAAGCCCAAGATATGAAGCTAAAGGTTTGACTAAGAGATAATTTGTCATCTCTAAAGAGGAATTGTTGATGTTTGTATGCTGTGAGCAAGGCACAAATTTGATGCTAAAAGATTCATTGACTCATCCGGGGATTTCTTTATACAAAGCCTAAGAGGAGGCGGGAAGTTTGACTTTTCTGGGGAAAATGTTCTTTATGTCTTGTACAAAACCCAAGATTAAGGCTAAAGGGATTTTAACTCCGTTAGGGAGAATGTATCTTGTATAAAGCCCAAGATGGAGGCTGAAAGGGTTTGACTCAACAAGAGAGTACTTTTATCTATCCTGTATAAAGCCCAAGACGGAGGATAAAAAAAAGTTTGACTCAACAAGAGAGTCTTGAACGGGTGATTGACTCAACAAGAGAGTCTGAAGGTTGATTGACTCAATAAGAGAGTCTTTTATACTCAACAAGAGAGTGATTTGATGTCTCGTACGAAGCCCGAGATTGAGGCTAAAAGGAGATTGACTCAACAAGAGAGTGCTTTTATATGTCTTGTACAAAGCCCAAGATGGAGGCTATAAAGGGGTTGACTCAACAAGAGAGTCTTTTATACTCAACAAGAGAGTATTTTTCTGTCTCGTACGAAGCCCAAGAGTGAGGCTAAAAGGAGATTGGCTCAACAAGAGAGTCTTTTATACTCAACAAGAGAGTGTTTTTATATGTCTTGTACAAAGCCCAAGACGGAGGCTAAAAGTTGACTCAACAAGAGAGTCTGAAAAGGTTATCTCTGCTGGGGAGAATCATTTGTACAAAGCCCAAGAGAAGACGTGTGTCCAAGTGTGGGTTACTCTCATGAGAGAGACCGGGTTTAGGCTGGGGATTGGTCCAGGGTGATCGGTGTTTTTTCCTATGTTTGAAAGGACCTTGAGAATGTCTTTGAGACTCAAGAGTTTTAGACTATCCAAGTCTAGAGTTTTATCTTTTGTACAATGGCCAAGAGGAGGCGCGGGCATTAAGGGATTAGTATCAACCCTAAAATGGTCGAAGTTTTTGACACTGGCAAGACTGCTCTAGCAAAGGATGACTAAGTTCTGTCTTATACCTTTAAGAGGTCATCAGGGTCCTTGTATTAAGCCCAAGAGAAGGCATGAGAACTTCTAAGAAGCCGAAGGGTCCTTGTACAACGCCCAAGAGGAGGCGGGGATGTTTTTAGGATGCCTGTGGGTTCCCAAACCAAGAGAAGTTCAAGAAATACAATTCACAGAGAAGAGATCATTCCAGGAAAGTTCGAGAATTTGGAAGAAGATCAAGAGATGTCTTTCACGGAGAAAAGATTATCTCTGGGGAGTTAGAGTTTCTTTGACAATTTTTAAGGGTGACAGTCTGAGAAAAGGTTTACTGAGAATACTGCCTTACTCTTTGTTCCATATTATTTAACCCCAAGAGAAGGGAAGAATGTATCTGGAAATCCTATGGGGATCTAGTTTTGTTTGTACTTAAGAGTGACCAACAAGGCTTTACCTTGTTCTAGACGTCTTTTCCGGGGAAAACTCTAAATAACTATACTAGTATTACACAATGGATATGTGACAAGTATACAAAAGGATGTGAAAGAAGACTTACAGTGAAACAGCCCCACAATACAGTTATATACATATGAAAGCAGTAAATGAAAGCAGATAAACACTTACCCGTTGTAGAGCTTCCATGTTGTTTTGTTAGTTGTTCAACAAATAAATTAAAGAAAGTTTTGATGACAACATACATTTGGATTCAGAATCAAAGGATAAAGTGTTTGGAAAAGATTGTTGGGGCTTACAGCTCAAGGAGAGGCCCAAGTTTTATCGATGATCGCACCGTTGATTTAAAAACTATACAGAGGGACTTATACAATATGTGAGGCCCAAAATTGTTTTTATGTACAAGGGGATGGGTCTTACACTCTATTACAGGCCCAAAGAAATTTAAAGAAAAGAAATGGGGCTTATAACACGAGGGTAAGCCCAAAAAGTTTTTATGTACAAGGGGATGGGTCTTATAGTCTATTAGAGGCCCATGAGTGTGAAAATGAATAAATATGGGTCTTATAGCTCAAGGAGAAGCCCAGGGTTATCTGTTTGGCAACGTCGATCGCGTCGAGGTTTTTGAAAACACTGTGGGTCTTATACAATATCTGCGGCCCAAATCATTTTGGTTTCAAAAAGGGGTTGGGTCTTACACTCTATTAGAGGCCCAAAGAAACTTAAAGAAAAGAAATAGGGCTTATAACACGAGGGTAGGCCCAATTGGTTTTATAAAAAAGGCGACGATCGTGCCGTTGTTTATGAAAATACAGTGGGACTTATACAATGACTGAGGCCCAAAAAGTGGTGTATTTACAAAGAGGATGGGTCTTACACTCTAATAGAGGCCCAAAGATTTTAAGAAAAAGAATGGGACCTACAACTCAAGGAGAGGCCCAATTGGTTTTATTTTAAACTGGCGATCGTGCCAAGATTTTTAAAAACACCGTGGGTCTTATACAATGACTGAGACCCAAACTATTTTGGTTTCAAAGAAGGATTGGGTCTTACACTCTATTAGAGGCCCAAAGATGATTGAAAATGATTGATGAGGGTGGAATCGATCAAAACCCTAATTTCATCATTTTTAAAAGTGAATTCTTAAAGAAAATCATTAAAAATGATAAAACACCAAATAAGCTTGAATAAACAACTTGTGATTTTTGGTTAAGGTTAGAAAAATGAGGTTTTAATCACAAGTAGAATTAAAACTCATTTGGTTTTGATTTTTCTAGATGAATATTCACTTTTTAAATGCTTAAAAACAATTAAAAATGAATTTATTCATAGAAATACCAACTATATTAAATAAATAATATAAATTTGATTTTTTTGTGGAATAAAATATTTCAACATTTTTTGTGATTTTTTGCAAAAAGAACCAATCAAAAATAATTAAAATTGAGGGAGTTATTAATGTTTCAAATCATTAAAAATAATAAGAAAAATAATAGAAAATGGAAAAACATTAAAAAAGGGTCTGGGGCGAGGGGGATTCGAACCCCAGAGCTCTTGTGTGCAGTGCTCGCCTCCTACCACTGGGGTGGCGATACATCAGTGTATCAAAGCCCACCCACAAATATACAAGGCTTGCCTTGTTTTTGGCCTGGGCAAGGCAAGGCAAGGTTTTGGAAAAAAACGTGAAGCTTGTAACTTTCTCATTTCTCCATGGATTCGGACACAATTTAGGCCTATCCTGCCTAGAATTTCACAAGGAATCTAATGGTGGTGGTGGTTTTTTCAGATGAGGTCCCCATTTTAAAACCCTATAGTGGTTTTGAAATAGGCCTCCATTTGCATTTTTTGTGCTACCCTCGTGATACAGGCATGAATCACATGATGAATTGGTCCAAACACAACATATATAGCATGTATGAGATGTGTATGATCAGTGGACTACAAAGCAATGCATATTTCAAAGAGTTCAAGTTGTGATGCTTACCTTCTTAAGAGCTTTTTGGGCAATCTGTCAAGTGCCTTGTTCCAGAAACAATTTGATGCTTTGGACACCGTTAAATGATCTCTTGGAAGCTTTTAGGATGATTGGAAAAAGCTGGAAACCTCAGGAACGGAAACTAGCCCTTTCTTGCAAAAGGGGTAAAAGTGACCAAAATATCAACTCTCTCAAATGGTGTTCCAGATGTGGGGAACCATTTGGGATAGTTCAAGGATGATATTTGGAGTGTGTTTGAGGCTTTATCTGGTTTTGAAAGTGACTGAATCAAGACATGGCTTGAAAAGTGCAAAAAAGTCCTATTTGAGGTTTTGAGAAGGGACTTTGAGGTTTTGGTGTTATAGGTCACTTGTGAGAGTTTGGACAGCTTAGATATAACATATTGGATGTGTTTGGATCATGAGTTGTGATGGAATTGTTCTCTAACTCAAAAACTCAGAGTTACCTTGCTAAAGAAGGCATTTTTTCCTAGAGAAAGAGATTTTGACGAAAGCAAGTGTTGTAGTGCTTTGGTGTACTCAAACTGAGCATAAATGAGCTCTATTTAGAGTAGAGCAAGTTTGTTTTGCAAGCAATAGTGAATGGAGGCTGCTGTAGACCTTTGCCCAATTGGAGCATTTTGGAATCTCAAGTCTCCTATAGCCATTGACTAGAGGTTAGAGCACAGACCTTTGGTTCCCTAGTTCAGAGATCATCCTTGACTCATTCAGTTGGAAATGGCTCAGTTCATGCCACCTTGGTGCATCCATTGAATGCTCCAAAACAAAATTGGAGTCTTGTCCCCTCTTTAGGGTTTTTTAGGTTTGGCATGCTATTTTTAGTTCCAAAGACTTGGGAGGCTTATGGATCAGTGTTTGTCACTCCATAACTAAAAATCCATGAAGAATTGGAGTGAGGTGTAGTTGACACTTTTAAAGTATTCCATGAGATCTATAAATCCATCTTTGGATCAGCCAAAATGGTTGCTTGGATCACAAGTTATGATCCTTGGAAGTTGGTACCCTAGCCATTTTGTTCCATAACTTAGAAATTTTCTAAGTTTTTTATGGTTACCCCTTTTACAAGTTATCCCACTTTTCTTTATTTTTCTTGATGAATGGTGATTCCAATCACACATTAACATCATTTTAGGGTTAGGGAACCATAATTGATCAAAAAAACAAAAAGTCAAACTTTGACTTTTGGGCACAGTTGACTTTTTATCAAATGAATTCCAAAATGTGTGATCCTCTAAGAAATCAAGTCCTTGACCTAAATCAAACTTTATGGATTGATTTCATAGGTGTTATAGGGTGTATTGAATCATGTCCCAAGGTTTGGGAGCATGTCCTGGTCAAAACTCAAAGGCACAGTTGACTTTTTCCGCGAAACCCTAACTGTGGTTCTGATGAACTTGAAACTTGTGAATCAAGCTTCTTGGATCAATCCATTGTTGTAAATGGATCAATGTAGTGTGTTAGGGTCCCTCAAATCATGTCTTGAGGTCTTGGCTCATGTTTTGTCCCAAAAGTCAACTTAGGGGTGAATTAGGTCAAGAAACCCTAATTCCTGGTTTTTTTATGAATGCATCCCCTGAGGCTAAATTGACTTGATGATTGAGTTTATGAGGTCCCTTAGAGTATCTTAAGTTGTGATTTGAAGCATTGGCTCATTCCCAGAGGAAAATTTCCATCTGGAGGCCCTGGTCGATCAAAACCCTAATTTGGTGACACTGGCGATCTCGAGGCTTGATCCACTTGGAATGTTGTAGCCTGGTGCTTGATCCTTTATGTGGGAGTCCTATTGATCCATTGTGGATGTTTGAGAGGTTCAGACAAGTTGAAGATCATGTCATTCCTTGATTGATCCTTTGTCTTAGAGCTGTGAGAGGGCTTGAAACCCTAAGTTTGATTGTAGTGGATGCTCACCCATCTTTGGGGAGACTAATGAGGTATGATGGTTCATCCATATTGTGATGATGGTTTGCATAATGATGGGAAATCTTAGTGGTCAAATTTTGGGGTATGACACTGTAGCGCGATTTTTGTGATCCTGAGTCACGATCGTTTGGGTACTACAGTTCGATTCATTTTTTATCCTATTGAGCTGATTAAGGAAGGGAAATAGATGTCTCCAATTAACCCTGCTTGCATATTGAGTTTGAACAGCGGTCTGTTAGGTTACAGATGCTATGTGGAAGTGGGGCCCAATCTTTCGTTATTTTTCCTAAGAACACTGTGTCTGGATCATTTTTGAGGTTTTTGGTAATGTGTTTAAATTTGATGCTTTTGGGTTGATTTGGTGGAGATACTGGATTTTGGGTCTTTTTGATTAGTATGCTCGCTAAGATTTTTCAATCTTATGCCTACGTATTCCCGTTTGACGAAACAGTGAAATCAGAACGATCGTAGTTCCTCCTATTCTATCGGAGGAAAAAGGTTGTTTTTGTGTCTTGTTCAAAGCCCAAGACATGAAGCTAAAGGGAATATATGTATCTTGTTCAAATTCCAAGATGTGAAGCTAAAGGTGGTTTGTATCTTATTCAAAGCCAAAGATGTGAAGCTAAAGGGTTTGGCTGAGAGAGAATTCGTCATCTCTAAAGAAAAGTTGTTGATGTTTGTATGCTGTGAGCAAGGCACATGTTTGATGCTAAAAGGTTGATTGACTCAACCAGGGTTTTCTTTATACAAAGCCTAAGAGGAGGCTAGTGACCCAACAAGAGGGTGTTTTTATATGTCTTGTACGAAGCCCAAGACGGAGGCTAAAGGGTTTGTGACCCAACAAGAGGGTCTTTTATACTCAACAAGAGAGTGTTTTGCTGTCTCGTACGGAGGCTAAAAGTGTTTGACTCAATAAGAGAGTCTTTTATACTCAATAAGAGAGTGTTTTCTATCTCGTACGAATCCCGATATGGAGGCTAAAAGTGTTGGACTCAACAAGAGAGTCTTTTATACTCAACAAGAGAGTGTTTTCTATCTCGTACGAAGCCCGAGATGGAGGCTAAAAGTGTTTGACTCAACAAGAGAGTCTTTTATACTCAACAAGAGAGTGTGGAAAGAATCATTGTACAAACCCCAAGAGGAGGCTAGCTTTGCTGGTGACTGTTTCAGTTTGGTGACAGGTCCAGTATGTTGGATAAAAGAGAAAATCAGTTCTTATAAAGGGAATGATTAAAGGTAAGGTTTTGCTTTGGTACCGATCAGAATATCAGGGTTATTTCCTATTCTTTAAGGAAATGGGAAATCCAAAGGGTATTGAGATTGTCCAAGTCTACTGGTGTTTTGAGAAATTGATTCTCAGATAGTGAATGATCTTTGTATGATGCCCAAGAGAAGGCTGATATGTTAAGGGATGAAGGTCAACCCATTAACTGGTCTGACACTTGACTCAGAAAGACAGCTCTAGCAAATTGATGACTAGGTTCTATTCCTATACCTGTAGAGGTCTCTGGGTCCTTGTACTAAGCCCAAGAGAAGGCATGAGAGCTTTTAAGAAGCTGAAGGGTCCTTGTACAACGCCCAAGAGGAGGCGGGGATGCTTTTAAGAAGCCCGTGGGTCCCCAAACCCTGAGAAGTTCAAGACATGCCATTCACCGAGAATAGATCAAGCCAGGAAAGTCCAATAATTTAGAAGAAACTCAAGAGATGCCATTCACAGAGAAAAGATCATCTCTTGGGAGTTAGAGTTTCTTTGACGATTTCTAAGGGTGAGAGTCTGAGAAAGGGTTCACCGAGAATGCTGCCTTTCACGTTTCCATATTGTTTAACCCCAAGAGGAGGGAAGACTGTATCTGGAAGTCCTATGGGGATCTAGTTTTGACTGTATTCAAGAGTGACCAATGGGCTTTACCTAGTGCTAGACGTAGTTGTCGGGGAAAAATCTAAATAACTATACTATTATTACACAGTTGATATTTGACAAGTATATAAAAGTTTGTGAAAGAAGGCTTACAGTGAGCAGCCCACAATACAGTTATGTACATATGAAAGCAGTAAATGAAAGCGGGTAAACACTTACTCGGTTGTAGAGCTTCCATGCTGTTTTGTTAGTTCTTCAACAAAGAAAACTATGATAACAATATTATATTCAAAATCAAAGGAGAAAGTTCTTTGAAAAGATTTGTTGGGGCTTACAGCTCAAGGAGAGGCCCAAGGTTTTATCAGTGATTACACTATTGTTTTGAAATTGTACAGGGACTTATACAAGTGACTGAAGCCCGAAAAGGTTTTCTGTAGAGAGGGACGGGTCTTACACTCTATTAGAGGCCCAATGATTTATTATTATTTTTTTACAAGTGGTGGGGCTTACAGCTCAAGGAGAGGCCCAAAAAGTTTTTGTTAAAAAGGCGAGGATCGTGCCGAACTTTTTTATGGGATCGGGACTTATACAATAAACTAAGGCCCAAATCATTTTGGTTTTCAAAAAGGGTTGGGTCTTACACTCTATTAGAGGCCCAAATAAAAGAAATGGGGCTTATAATACGAGGGTAGGCCTAGAAAATTTGATTTTTGAACTGGCGATCGCGCCGAGATTTTCTTTTAACGCATAGGGGCTTATACAATATCTGAGGCCCAAAATTGTTTTGGTTAAAAGGGGATTGGGTCTTACACTCTATTAGAGGCCCAAAGTGTTTGAAAAAAGTTTGATGAGGGTTGAATTAATCAAAAACCCTAATTTGTTTTCAAAATATATTTTAATTGAATAAAAATTCAAGGCTTAAATAGTGTTTTAGTCCCTGTAAGTTAGCGAGTTTTTGGTTTTCATCCCTGTAAATTTTTTTTTTTTGTTTTAGTCCCTATATCTTACTTTTTGCTTGCTGTTTAGTCCCTGAAGCCAAAATCCGCAGGAAAATACGAAGGTTTCCTGCGGGTTTTCCTGCAGATTTTCCTGCGGATTTTGGTTTTAAGGACTAAAACGAACGCGAATGTGAAATATAGGGACTAAAACCAAGAAAAATAGATTACAGGGACGAAAACCAAAAACACGCTAACTTACAGGGACGAAAATACTATTTAAGCCAAAATTCAATTAAAATGATCAAAATTGTTAAACATGTTTGAAAACAAATTGTTATCTTGGATTAATGTTTGAAAAAACATGTTTATATTCACAAAATGATTGGAAATCAATCAAGTTTGAAAAATCAAGGGAGAAAAATATTTCAAATGCTAAAACCAAATAAAACATTAATTCTTTGCAAAAATATCAAATATATGAAATAAATAATATTTTTGGGATTTTTTGGTAAAATAAAATATTTTAACATTTTTGTGAATTATTAAAAAAAAGAATCAACTCAAAATCATTAAAACTCAGAGAGAAATTAATTTTTGAATCAATTAAATAAAATCACAAAAATTCAAAAATTCAAATTTTGAAAAAGGGCACCAAGAACAATGGCAAGAACACGCGCCACCCTCTGTTTCTGCAGATTTGTGTTTTCTATCCAATCTCACTGAATACTTGATTATATCATGCAATCTACATATCAATTTGCTCGTTTTCACCTCACGATCATGTCTATGGTCTTTAATTTCATTTATTCTAAACATGGAATAAGAAATCAAAGAGAAACCTCAAGAACCCTAAAATTTGCATGAAGGCTCAGAAATTCCATACACGATTCAAACAAAGCAATTGATTGAGGGAAAACACTCTATGCATGATTATGAACATATGGCCAAATTATTGTGCAACAAAAAATGCATGGATCATAGAGTTAGAAGAGCTCATGCTTACCTCTTGCAGCTGGTGATCGTGTTTTGGGTTAGAGGTGTTACAGCTAGGTTCCAATGATGTGGATAGCTTCCCTAGGTGCCAAGTGATGTGCCCGAGTGCTTGGAATGGTTTGAAATAAGATGGAACTTAAGATGGTATCCCAACTGCAACTTGGTTAAAACCTTGAGCAGTTGGCTGGTGATTTTGAGAAATCAGTGTTCCAGATGTTGTTTAAGTGTTTGGATCACTTCTATATGATGTTTATGAGGTGTGTGTGTGATTGGTTTGGTTGGAATTGCTCTCAAACTCAAAACCCGATAGTGGCTTGCTTTGGAAGGCAAATTTGGAAGTGAGAAGGTGATTTTGAGGAAAGCATCTGTTTGATGGCTTTGGTGTACTCAAACTGATCACAAATGAGCTCTATTTATAGTGGAGCAAGTTTTTTTTGCAAGCGATAGTGAATGGCAACTACTGCAGAGGTTTGGCCAATGTTGATCAATGAGAATCCAAGTCTCCTCTAGCAATTGACTAGAGGTTAGGGCACAGGCTGTTGGTTCCCTTGGTCTTGGATATGTCTTGACTGAATTCAGTTGGAAATGGCTCAGTTCATGCCACCTTGGTGCATCCATTAAATGCTCCAAACCAAAATTGGAGTCTTGTCCCCTCTTTAGGGATTTCTAGGTTTGGCATGCTACTTTTGGTTCCAAAGACTTGGGAGGCTTATGGATCAGTGTTTGTCCCTCCTTGGTCTCCCTCTGAGGTGTTCAGATGGATAAGTGTGTTTGTCATTTGCATAAATTTGGCAAATCGAGCAAAATGCACAAATATGCCTTGCTTTGACAGTTTTCAGCAAGGCATATTGCCATTGTCATATCTCATGGCTCAAGTGGAATTTGATGGAGTTCTTGGCCATTTTGGAAAGCCCTCATATGATACAACAACTTTTTGATCATAGTTGGTTTTGATACTTTTTGGATCCAAGTGAAAAATGCCCCTACATTTGGAAAAAAGTGAAGGCGGATTCTGACTTAGTGAAAAATTCACTAAGTGTTGGAAAAAAGTGACATTTTCACTTTTTGTGATTTTGATCATTCCATAACTTAAAATCCATGAGGAATTGGAATGAGTTGTGTTTGAAGCTTTTGTAGAGTGCCATGAGAGCTACAAATCTAGCTTTAAATGGGGAAAAATGGTGTTAGTTCTGTTATTGGCAGCAATTTCGGTAAAACAATGTGGTTGTTCAAGATGTCATGTCTGATGTCTTAACATGTGCTTCTAACATTCTGCATGTGGTGTGTTGTTTGGTATTGTAGTTTTTATCCATGATGTCAAGACTGATGTCTTAACATCTGTTGACAGAACATCATGTTCAGTCTGCTATTTGTTTTAGGTCTGCGTGTTAATTGTTATGATTTGAGAGATTCTATTTGAGAGATTGCAGGCGAAATTCTTGGAGAAGATTTATTCAGAAGCAATCGTTTGTTTCTGTATTTAGGGCGAAAAGATTTGATGATAAAATCTGTGTTTATTGTGCATCAAATCTGAGTTTTTCACAGAGCCCAAGCCCAAGTATCTATTTCTATTTAAAGAAGTCTCAACCCTACTTGGAAGTGACGAAGACTAGAGATTAAAGACTGAGTGTCAAAGTGTTAGGGTTTGTGTTTTCGTCTATTATTTGTGAGCCATTCTTTCATCTTTCAGATGCTTGAATTGGACTGATTGTTTGAGTTGTATGTTGTCCACTCTAAGCTTTTAAGCACGAGTGTTTGTTCTTGATTGAAGCTTTTAAGCAAGATCAAGTATTGTCATTAAAGTGTGATCTTCTAATATTTGTAATTTTTCTATTGTCATCACGGTTGTGATTGAGGGGGGAGTGAGAGGTGTCTCATATCTAAGAGTGTCTTAGGTAGAAGTGTCATTGGGTAGTGATTAAGTGAATAGATTGTCAACTTGTGTGTTAATTGTAGAATCTATGAATTAATACTACTGATAGTGAATTTACTCCCTGGCTTGTTAGCCCCCAGACGTAGGTTGTTAGACCGAACTGGGTGAACAATTCTCTGTGTTTGTTTATTGTTCCTCTGTGTTGTTCTTTTAATGTCTTGTTCATACAACAGATATTGATGTTGTGACATCTCACTTAAAATCACATATCTGATACCAGAATTTCAATTGGTATCAGAGCAGGCATCCTGCTCTGTATCTGGGTGAGATCTAGGGTTGTTAATTTCTGGTACAATGGAAAAGGAGAGTGGCAGATTTGTGAATAGACCCCCTATTCTAGATGGATCAAATTATGACTATTGGAAACCTCGCATGGTTACTTTTTTGAAGTCTTTAGACAGCAGGGCTTGAAGGCTGTTATGAAAGGATGGAAACATCCTGTCATTGTGGGAGAAGATGGTCAGTCAAAGCTGAAACCTGAAGAAGATTGGACCAAGGAAGAAGATGAACTTGCTCTTGGAAATTCAAAGGCTTTGAATGCCTTATTTAATGGTATTGACAAGAACATTTTCAGGCTGGTCAACACATGTGAAGTGGCTAAGGAGGCTTGGGATATCCTAAAAACAATTCATGAAGGAACTTCCAAGGTCAAGATGTCAAGACTTCAGATGCTAACAACAAAGTTTGAAAGTTTGAGGATGAAAGATGATGAGACCATTCATGACTTTCACATGAATATACTTGAACTGTCAAATGCTTCTAGTGCCCTAGGAGAGAGGATGTCTGATGAGAAGCTGTTGAGAAAAATTCTCAGGTCTCTCCCCAAGAGATTTGATATGAAGGTGACTGCTATAGAGGAAGCTCAAGACATCAGCCAGATGAGGGTAGATGAATTGATTGGGTCACTTCAGACATTTGAATTAGGGTTGAATGACAGATCTGAAAAGAAGGTCAAAAGCATAGCTTTGGTGTCTAGTACAGAAGATGATGAGAAAGAGTGTGGTCGTGAAACTCAGGAGGAGCTATCCAATGCCATTGTTCTACTGGGAAGACGGTTTAATAAGGTTTTGAAAAGAATGGACAGGAGCTATAAACCTAATGTCAAGAACATCACATCTGACGTCAACAGGTCAGGGGATCAGATGAAGAAAACAATAACTGAGGAGAAGCCTAATAATGACAAAGGAATCCAATGTCATGGTTGTGAGGGTTATGGTCACATCAGAGCTGAATGCCCTACATATCTTAAGAAGCAGAAAAAGGGCTTATCTGTGTCCTGGTCTGATTCTGAAAGTGAGCAAGATGAAGAGACTGCCAAGCATGTTAGGGTATTGACTGGAAGGTATATATCTGATGATGATTCTAGGGATGAAGAGAGTATATATGATGAGCTAACTGACTCTTATAGAGAGATATGCAGTAAAAGTGAAGAAGCCTGTCAAGAAGGGGAGAGGCAGAAGAAGATTATTGCTCAACTCAAGGCTGAAAAGACAGAGCATTTGGAAACCATTGCCAAGCTGGAAGATGAAGTATCTGTGCTGAACTCTAAACTTGAATCTATGTCCAAGTCTATCAGAATGCTGAATAGTTGAACTGATGTTCTAGACAAGATTCTTAATGTTGAAAGACTTGCAAGAGACAAAAGTAGATTGGGGTTCTACAGTGGATCTGCTTCAAATGATGTTATTCCTAGTTCTAAGCCAGTGATGTTGAAACCGATGTTGAAACATCCTGACAGGACTCCCTCTAGGAAGAAATTCAGGCGCTGGAGATGCCATCATTGTGGGAACTTTGGACACATAAAGGCTTTCTGTTATAAGTTACATGTGTATCCTATGAGTGTTCCTAATTGGGCACCCAGACAGGAAATTCATAAAGGTAATCAAGTCATCAAGCAAGAGAAGCAATGGGTCTCTAAAACTGATGTTATCAGCTTGATAGCTCATACTTCTCTTAGAGTCTCCACTAAAGAAGACTGGAAATTTGACAGTGACTGTTCAAGACACATGACAGGAGTGAAGAATTTGCTGGTGGATGTTAAACTTCATTCTTCTGGCCATGTGACTTTTGGTGATGGTGTCAAAGGAGAAATCAAAGGTGTGGGAAAGTTGAATTGTGAAGGTGCACCTAGACTTGATGATGTACTGCTAGTTAAGGGGTTGACAGCAAATTTGATCAGTATTAGTCAATTATGTGATCAAGGACTCTTATTTAATTTTACCAAAACTGAGTGCATTGTCACAAATGAGAAAGGTGAAGTTATCATGAAGGGTTCTAGGTCTAAGGACAACTGTTACCTATGGGTGTCACAAGACTCAAGTTCCTCCACATGTGTTCTTGCAAAAGAAGATGAAGTCAAAGTATGGCATCAAAAGTTGGGACATCTGCATCTAAAGGGAATGAAGAGAATCATATCTACAGAAGCAGTAAGAGGAATCCCAGAGCTCAAAATTGATGAAGGAAGAGTTTGTGGAGACTGTCAAATAGGGGAGCAGACCAAGATGTCACATCAAAAGCTTCAACATCCCACTACTTCAAAAGTGTTGAAACTTCTTTATATGGATCTAATGGGGCCTATGCAGGTGGAAAGTCTAGGTGGGAAGAAATATGCTTATGTAGTTGTGGATGATTATTCCAGGTACACTTGGGTGAATTTTATCAAAGACAAAACAGAAGTGTTTGATGTGTTTAAAGATCTCTGTCAAAGACTCCAAAGAGAAAAGGAAAGCAATGTCATCAGAATAAGAAGTGGTCATGGGAGAGAGTTTGAAAATAGCAAGTTTACTGAATATTGTTCTACTGAAGGCATCAGTCATGAGTTTTCCTCACCTATTACCCCTCAGCAAAATGGAGTTGTTGAAAGGAAGAACATGACCATTCAAGAATCTGCTAGAGCAATGATTCATGCCAAAAAGCTTCCTTACCATTTCTGGGCTGAAGCTATGAATACTGCCTGCTACATTCACAATAGAGTTACCTTGAGAAGAGGTACTTCAGCTACCTTGTATGAGCTGTGGAAGGGAAGAAAACCAAGTGTGAAGTACTTTCATGTCTTTGGAAGTAAATGTTATATTTTGTCAGATCGTGAACAAAGGAGGAAAATGGATCCTAAAAGTGATGAGGGAATCTTTTTGGGATACTCTAAAACAACAGAGTTTATAGGGTATTCAACTCCAGAACCAGAGTCATGATGGAATCTATAAATGTAGTTGTTGATGACTATGGAATGAAGGAAGATGCTGATGTTCTGGATGATGTTGGAACATTTGTTGATGATGTATCAACAGAAGCTGAAGACAGAAGTGTAAATCCCAGCCCTACTACTGCTGAACCTGAACCAGAGTAGCCTAACAAGGGACCATCCATCAGAGTGCAAAAAGACCACCCAAAAGAGCTTATCATAGGTGATCCAAACTCAGGAGTTACCACTAGGTCAAGAGAAGTTATGTCAAATTCTTGCTTTGTATCCAAAATTGAGCCCAAAAATGTTAAAGAAGCCTTGAAAGATGAATTTTGGATTAATGCCATGCAAGAAGAGCTGCGACAATTCAAAAGGAATGAAGTGTGGGATCTTGTACCAAGGCCTGATGGAATAAATGTGATTGGCACCAAGTGGGTTTACAAGAATAAATCTGATGAACAAGGAGTGTTCACCAGAAATAAGGCTAGACTGGTTGCCCAAAGTTACACTCAGGTAGAAGGAATTGATTTTGATGAGACTTTTGCTCCTGTGGCCAGACTAGAATCTATCAGGTTACTCTTAGGTGTGGCTTGTAATCTCAAATTCAAGTTATTCCAGATGGATGTAAAGAGTGCTTTCTTGAATGGGTACTTAAATGAAGAAGTTTATGTATATCAACCCAAGGGGTTTATTGATCCAACATTTCCTAACCATGTCTACAAACTAAGGAAAGCTCTTTATGGATTAAAGCAGACACCTAGAGCTTGGTATGACAGGCTTACTGAATTTTTGGCTCTGAATGGTTACAGAAAAGGAGGAATTGACAAGACATTGTTTGTCGAAGAGGAAGGAGGAAAACTGTTGATAGCTCAAATATATGTTGATGACATAGTGTTTGGTGGGATGTCAGAAGCAATGGTTCAACATTTTGTGAAGCAGACGCAGTCTGAGTTTGAGATGAGTCTTGTTGGTGAGCTCAGCTATTTTCTAGGTCTGCAAGTTAGATAAATAGAAGACTCCATATTTATCTCTCAGAGCAAGTATGCAAAGAACATAGTCAAGAAGTTTGGTATGGAGAATGCTAATCACAAGAGGACACCTGCTCCTACTCACCTGAAGTTGTCCAAGGATGAACATGGAGTTAGTGTGGATCAAAGCCTATACAGAAGCATGATTGGAAGCTACTGTATTTCACAGCTAGCAAACCTGATATCTCCTTTGCTGTAGGAGTTTGTGCCAGATATCAATCTGAACCTAAAATTAGCCACATGAATCAAGTGAAGAGAATTATGAAATACATGAATGGTACTAGTGACTATGGCATACTATACAGTCATGGATCAGGCACTGAATTGAGTGGGTATTGTGATGCTGATTGGGCAGGGAGTGCTGATGATAGAAAAAGTACTTCAGGAGGATGCTTCTTCTTGGGGACCAAATTTATCTCGTGGTTTAGCAAAACGCAGAACTGTGTGTCTCTCTCTACTGCTGAGGCTGAGTACATAGCAGCAGGAAGTAGTTGTTCACAACTAGTTTAGATGAAGCAAATGTTAACTGAATACAATGTCAAGCAAGATGTCATGACATTGTTCTGTGATAATCTGAGTGCTATCAATATCTCCAAAAACCTAATTCAACATAGCAGGACTAAGCATATTGACATACGCCATCACTTTATAAGAGATCTTGTTGAAGATAAAGTGGTTGCTTTGGAACATGTTGCTACTGAAATGCAATTAGCTGATATTTTTACTAAGGCCTTAGATGTAAATCAATTTGAAAATTTAAGAAGCAAATTGGGGATTTGCATATATGAAGACTAATAGAATATTTTTGGAGTGCAGGAAGGTGACTTTTGGTCTTATGTGTGTGAGCTTATCTCCTCGGTGAAATTGACAAAATAAGAATGTTTGGAAACATGGAAACAAACTAGAACATTTTTATTGCTGGAAGTACTCAATATTACATTTTTTTTAACAGAAACTACAAGCAAAGAGTTTCCATGTTTGGATTTGGCTATTCATTCCAACCACCTGAGTTAATAAAGTTAACCCAATCTTCATCTGCTTCATCCTCAGAATCATGTTGTTGCACTTGAGCCTTCTTAATGGTCTTCATCCTTGTGTCTGTTTTTCTTCCTGTCCTTGTTGCCCCGGTAGAGGATCCACCTGTTGTCATTTCTTTGGACTTCAACTCCTTTGGTTGTGTGCTCTTGTTCTTCTGGTCTTGCTTCAACTGACCCTTGTGTGTTTCAACTGTCTTGGAGGACTGACTCATGTTTCCCTCTCAGTTTAGCTATCGTAAGAAGCAGTAAGGTGTAGCTGTTTTTATATCAAAAGAGAACCTTGTTTGTATCGCCTGACTAGTCAAAGATGTAGTTGTTGGAGGTGGTGTATTTTTCCTTGTGATCTGTGCAATTTTTTTTGAAAATTGTGTTTTGTGCCGTGCTTCTGAGGGTGTTTGTCTAATTGTGGCTAAAAAGGGGGAGAGTAGCCTCTAGCAGCTTTGTAGATTTGTGTTGTCTGCTGCTGGTTTTCTTGAAGGAAGAGTATTTGTGAGGGGGAGTTTTAGTTTTGTTTGGTGTTTCAGCTGCTGAATGTTAGTGTTGTGTTTTGGTGTGTTTCTGCTGCAGGTATCTCTGATGTGTGTTGATATTGTTTTAGCCGAAATTAGCCAAAGGGGAGATTGTTAGTTCTGTTATTGGTAGAAATTTTGGTAAAATAATGTGGTTGTTCAAGATGTCATGTCTGATGTCTTAACATGTGCTTCTAACATTTTGAATGTGGTGTGTTATTTGGTATTGCAATTTTTATGCATGATGTCAAGACTGATGTCTTAGCATCTGTTGACAGAACATCATGTTCAGTCAGCTATTTGTTTTAGGGTTGCGTGTTAATTGTTATGATTTGAGAGATTCTGTTTGAGAGATTGCACGCGAAATTCTTGGAGAAGATTTATTCATATGCAATCGTTTGTTTATGTATTTAGGGCGAAAAGATTTGAAGATAAAATATGTGTTTATTGTGCATCAAATCTGAGTTTTTCACAGAGCCCAAGCCCAAGTATCTATTTCTATTTAAAGAAGTCTCAACCCTACTTGGAAGTGACGAAGACTAGAGATTAAAGACTGAGTGTCAAAGTGTTAGGGTTTGTGTTTTTGTCTGTTATTTGTGAGCCATTCTTTCATCTTTCAGATGCTTGAATTGGACTGATTGTTTGAGTTGTATGTTGTCCACTCTAAGCTTTTAAGCACGAGTGTTTGTTCTTGATTGAAGCTTTTAAGCAAGATCAAGTATTGTCATTGAAGTGTGATCTTCTAATATTTGTAATTTTTCTATTGTCATCACGGTTGTGATTGAGGGGGAGTGAGAGGTGTCTCATATCTAAGAGTGTCTAAGGTAGAAGTGTCATTGGGTAGTGATTAAGTGAATAGATTGTCAACTTGTGTGTGGATTGTAGAGTCTATGAATTAATAATACTAATAGTGAATTTCCTCCCTGGCTTGGTAGCCCCCAGACGTAGGTTGTGAGACCGAACTGGGTGAACAATTCTCTGTGTTTATTTATTGTTCCTCTGTGCTGTTCTTTTACTGTCTTTTTCATACAACAGATATTGATGTTGTGACATCTCACTTAACATCACATATCTGATACCAGAATTTCAAATGGCTTTGTGGTTTAGGAGTTATGATCCTCCAAAGTTGGTACCCTAGCCACTTTGTTCCATAACTTAGAAAATTTCTAAGTTTTTTATGGTTACCCCTTTTACAAGTTATCCAACTTTTCTTGATTTTTCTTGATGAATGATGATTCCAATCACACATTAAAATAATTTTAGGGTCAAAGAACCATATTTGTGAAAAATCTCAAAAAGTAAAACTTTGACTTTTGGGCACAGTTGACTTTTTGTCAGATGAACTCCAAACTGTGCGATCCTCTATGAAATCAAGTCCTTAACCTAAATCAAACTCGATGGATTGATTTCATAGGTTTCATAGGGTGTATTGAATCATGTCCCAAGGTTTGGGAGCATGCCTGAGTCAAAAGTCCAAGGCACAGTTGACTTTTCCCGTGAAACCCTAATTGTGGTTCTGATGAAATTGAAACTTATTGTTCAAGCTTCTTGGATCAATCCATTAATACAAATGGATCAATGTAGTGTGTTAGAGACCCTCAAATCCTCTCTTGAGGTCTTGGCTCATGTTTTGTCCCAAAAGTCAACTTAGGGGTGAATTAGGTCAAGAAACCCTAATTCCTGATTTTTTATGAATGCATCCCTTGAGGCTAAATTGACTTGATGATTGGGTCCATGACGTCCCTTGGATCATCTTAGGTTATGCTTTGAAGCATTGGCTCATGCCCAGAGGAAAATTTCCATCTGGAGGCCCTGGTCGACCAAAACCGTAATTTGGTGACACTGGCGATCTTGAGGCTTAATCCACTCAGAATCTTGCAACATTGTACTTGGTTCTTGCTGTGGGAGTCCTCTTGATCCATTGTGGGTGTTTGAGAGTCTAGACAAGTTGAAGATCATGTCATTCCTTGATTAATCCTTTGTCTAAGAGCTTTAAGAGGGCCTGAAACCCTAATTTTGATTGTAGTGGATGCTCACCCATCTTTGGGGAGACTAATGAGGCATAATGATACACCCATATTGTGATGATGATTTGCACACTGATGGGAAATCTTAGTGGTCAAAATTTGGGGTATGACAGATGCCCCTATTTAATCTTTTTGGACCCGAAGGTGTGAATGGCGAAGGTATTCGGGCATTCGGGGTGCAAGAGGATTAAATATCGGAATACCCGTAATTTTCATGGCGGTTATGAATGGTAGTTTAGGCATTCATCTTCTTTTGCTAAGCAATGATGCTTAGAAAAGGTAAAAACTTCCCCTCGATCTTGGCTTTTTACCAAGGAACTGGTCTCAGTTTTCTGAATTGAACTTCCCCTCGATCCTGGTTTCCTACCAAGGAACTGGTCTAAGTTGCTGAAATAAACTTCCCCTCGATCCTGGTTTCCTACCAAGGAACTGGTCTAAGTTGCTGAAATAAACTTCCCCTCGATCCTGGTTTCCTACCAAGGAACTGGTCTAAGTTTTTGATATAAACTTCCCCTCGATCCTAGTTTCCTACCAAGGAACGGGTCTAAGTTGTTGAAATAAACTTCCCCTCGATCCTGGTTTCCTACCAAGAATCTGGTCTAAGTTTCTGATATAAACTTCCCCTCGATCCTGGTTTCCTTCCAAGGAACTGGTCTAAGTTTCTTTACCAATAAACTTTCTTAACAAGGGACGCTATGTGTAGCGATTTTCCTCAAACTTCTCGCCGAATTTTCCTGTGGAGATGCCATTTTATGGAAAATGATTTGATGTCAGAGTTGCTGGGGGAACCCAGACGTCTGAGTTGTAGAGGTGTACAAACTTCTCTGTTGGAGACGCCATTTGTCGAACCTACTGGGGAAAATGAGTCTCTTGAGAGGCTGTTTCCGCTTGGGGTGTTACATCATACTTTTCTCGAGATTTTCTTGGAGAAATGCCATATGGTGTGATCCAATTTTGAGGTGCTGATGACCTTTTCGTCAGCGGATTTTTCGGAGAAAAAATTGTTGTATTGTCGAATTTCTGATTACGAGGCTTTCTCTGGGGATTTTCCTTAATCCGGGAAAGCAAAGATATCCTCTTCACTGGC
Source organism: Lathyrus tuberosus (assembly GCA_022829125.1). Lineage (NCBI taxonomy): Eukaryota > Viridiplantae > Streptophyta > Magnoliopsida > Fabales > Fabaceae > Lathyrus > Lathyrus tuberosus. Next base: position 10,892,312 of record JALAZF010000103.1, read on the forward strand.
GAAGAGTGACGCTTGTCGAGGATTCTCTGGTTTTTCAGAGGTTCAAGTTATCAAAGTGGTCGAAGGCCAATTCCAATCCAGAAATAAACTGGAGGAGAGAGATAGTTCAGACGCAACATTTCCTGACGAGGAAAACACTGACAACTCGATTGAGAGGACTTTTATCACTAGCGGATAAGGCCGACTAGAGTGATAGTGATGTAATATTAATGTGAATGTAAATCAACAATGTATGATGTGTGTATGTTTATGCCAACAAAACTGATGTGACATACAGACAGATAGATGAACATGACTGGATACTCGGCCACAATGGGAGATGAAAAGTATCACCGGTTCACGATAGCAATTCCGCCTTGCTTAGGAGAGATAGTCCACGCGGGGAAAATCGTTGGTCGGGCTTAGGAGACAAGAATTCTGTCGGGGATGTCAGATGTAATATTCGCATCTGACATAACTGATCCTTCATTCAGCCGCACTAGTTTAGAAGGAGTACTTTGATTCTGCACTTTGAGGTTCGAATACTTATGGAGAAGCGATCGATGTTCTTTCGATGTTTGACAGTCAAAAGAAATTGCCATCTTTATTTTAAAAGCAGAAAACTTTGACAAGTAAATTCATTTGTGCTTTATTTCAAGAATCATTGATCACGTTAAAACGTCATTCTGTAAAGCTAAAACAAATAGGAATTACAAACAAAAGCACAAGGGCTCAAATTTTATTGATAGGATGGAAATCAGCCAAACGCGTGATTCCATAGAGTATTTACAAAGTTAGAAAATGGTAATTTACGGGAAAAGGGCTACATTGAAACATAACGACTGCTATCCTTCTACCGACTTTGAATTCTGGGCATCCTGAGCTTCCGTCGAAGATGACCTTGACTGGAGTCTTTCTGATGGACGACATAACTGCTACCGGGGAATTTGCCCCTGTTGGACGTAGTTACTTTCCAGTATCCCTAACTTTTGCCTGGATTGTACTTTGAGATTTCCAATCCACCGGGATGATTTTTGGTCATGTCTCTAATTTTTGCCTGGACCGCCCTTTTAGGTTTTCAATCTACCGAGACGTTTTTTTTTTAGTTTAGGCGAAGTATTTCTTGACTACATCAACATTCGTGGGGTAAGCAAATTCTTCTCCGTCCATGGTTGCAAGTCTCAAGGCGCCACCTGAGAAAGCTTTCTTGACCACATAGGGGACGTCATAATTTAGAGTCCACTTGCCCCGGGAATTAGTGAGAAATGATTGTATCTTTTTTAGCACAAGGTCACCTTTCCCAAAGACGCGAGGTCGGACCTTTTTGTCAAATGCCCTCATCATTCTTTGCTGATACAACTGACCATGGCATAGAGTCGTGATTCGCTTCTCTTTGATTAGGTTTAGCTCGTCGTGTCGACTTTGACACCATTCAGCTTCTGTTAGCTTAGCTTCCATCAATACCCAGATTGATGGGATCTCTACTTCTATGGGGAGCACTGCCTCCATGCCATATACTAGAGAGAAAGGGGTTGCCCCTGTTGAAGTCCGGATAGATGTGCGATAACCATGAAGAGCAAAGGGTAGCATCTCGTGCCAATCTTTGTAGGTTACAACCATCTTTTGAACAATCCTCTTGATGTTCTTGTTAGCCGCTTCTACCGCTCCGTTCATCTTAGGTCGGTAGGGAGATGAGTTATGGTGTTCGATCTTAAACTCAGCGCACAACTCTTTCATCATTTTATTGTTCAAGCTAGATCCATTATCAGTAATGATCTGGCTCGGAACACCATAACGGAAGACGAGGTTATTTTTGATAAATCGGACCACCACCTGTCGGGTTACATTGGATTACGACGCTGCTTCGACCCACTTGGTGAAATAGTCAATGGCTACCAAAATGAACTGATGTCCGTTTGAAGCCTTGGGTTCAATCATACCAATCATCTTGATTCCCCATATAGAAAAAGGCCATGGGGAAGAAAAAACTTTGAGATGTGTTGGCGGTACATGGATTTTGTCGGAGTATATCTGACACTTGTGACATCTCCTCATGTATTTGTAGCAGTCAGATTCCATGGTCAACCAGTAGTACCCTGCTCTCAGAATTTTTCTCGCCATTGTGTGTCCATTAGCATGAGGGCCAAAGGATCCTTCGTGAATTTCTTTTATCAGCATGTTTGCTTCTAGTCTGTCTACGCATCGGAGCAAGACCATGTCAAAGTTTCTCTTATAAAGTGTGTCACTGCTCAGGAAGAAGTTGCCTGCCAGTCTTCTGAGGGTCTTTCTGTCTTTCCTGGGTGCCCCAGGTGGGTACTCTCATTTCTGAAGGAAGCATTTGATATCGTGATACCAAGGTTTGTCGTCTATGACTGCTTCAATCGTGAAGATGTAAGCGGGCCGTTCAAGGCGTATTATGTCGATCTTAGGTATGTTATTCCATTGACCTACGCTAATCATGGAAGAGATAGTGGCTAACGCATCAGCCATGTGATTCTCATCATGAGGGATGTGATGAAACTCGATTATGTTGAAGAAGGGTAACAACCTTCTCACATAGTCTTTGTAAGGAATCAGTCCTGATTGGTATGTGTTCCAATCTCATTTGATCTGATTGATAACCAAGACTGAGTTGCCATATACGTCCAAGTTTTTGATCCTTAAATCGATTGCTTCCTCGAGACCTATAATACAAGCTTCGTATTCGGCCTTGTTATTTGTGCACTTGAACGTAAGTTTGGCGGTGAAAGGAATGTGGGTACCCTGAGGGGTAACAATGATTGCCCCAATTCTGTTTCTGTAATGATTGACAGCTCCGTCAAAGATTAGTCCCCATTGGGAACTTGGTTCTGGCCCTTCACTGGGTAGCGGTTCATCGCAGTCTTTCATTTTTAGATACACGACATCTTCGCCCGGGAAGTCAAACCCGACTGACTCCTGATCATCAATCGGTTAATGAGCCAAATGATCGGCTGAAATACTTTCTTTAACGGCTTTCTGATCGTGGTACTTGATGTCGTATTCCGATAACAACATCTGCCAATGGGAAATCCTTCCCGTTAGAGCAGGCTTTTCAAAGACATACTTGATCGGATCCATTTCGGAGACCAACCAAGTAGTGTGACGAATCATATACTGGCGAAGATGTTTGGCTACCTAAGCCAGAGAAAAACAGGTTTTCTCAAGCATAGTGTACCGAGTCTCGCAGTCGGTGAATTTCTTGCTCAGATAGTAAATGGCAGACTCTCTTCTTTTTGTTTCGTCTTGTTGGCCAAGCACACAACCCATTGAGTCTTCCAAGACTGTGAGGTAGATGATCAGTGGTCTTCCTTCCATTGGAGGTGATATAATCGGTGGGTTCAACAGGTATTCCTTAATACTGTTGAAGGAGGTTTAGTAATCTTCTGTCCAAACGCAACCCTGATTCTTTTTTAGTAATTTGAAAATTGGTGCGCATGTCGCGGTCATGAGAAATATAAATCTGGAAATGTAGTTCAAACGTCCCAGGAATCCCCTGACTTGTTTTTCAGTCTTTGGAGAAGGCATTTCTTGAATGGCCTTGACCTTGTCAGGATCAACCTCAATTCCTTTCTGGCTGACGATGAACCCTAAAAGTTTCCCTGAACGGACACCGACTGTGCACTTATTGGGATTCAAGCGGAGTTTGTACTTTCTCAGTCGCTCGAATAGTTTTGACAGGTGGGTCACATGCTCCTCTTCTTTTTTAGATTTGGCAATCATATCATCGACATACACTTCAATTTCTTTGTGTATCATGTCATGAAATAGAGTAGTCATAGACCTTAGATAGGTTGCCCCGGCGTTTTTCAAACCGAACGGTGTAACGACCCAGTTTTTGTGTGAGTTTTATTTAATCGAGTTGTTTGATAATTTTATTATTATTTTATTTTATTTTTGACTTTTCTCTGAAAATATGTTATTTTTCAATGTTGTGATATTTTATCGGGTTTTGGGATCGTTTGCGAGATATTTGAGTGTGGGGGTATTTTGGTCATTTTAGGATATTTTTCATTAAGTAAGAAAATAGAAAAATAGAAGAGAGAAAAATAGAAAGAAAGAAAGGGAGAAGAAAGAAAAAGGAGAGAAAAGAGAAGAAGAAGAGAAATAGTGAGAAAAGCTTGGGAAATCAAGAAAAATCAACTTCTAGAATCGATTTAATCGGGTAAGGGTGCGAAACTCAATTATTGTATGATTGTGTATGATTATGTATGTATATTTGTGATGTTTGTTGGATTGAAATGGAAATATTTAGTAAAACCCATTGTTGGTAAAATTGATTAGAAATTGATTAAATGTGTTAGAAATCATGTTTTTAGTATCCATAATTGTTGGTACATGATAGATATTTGTTATTGGACATTGTATTGGCAATTTTCTGGTGTGTAGGTGGAATTTGGGGTGTTTTGGATTGGAACCCGTAAGAAAATTACGCAGAAGAAATTTTTTTGGTTTTTCCAGGTCAATCGCGTATAGGGCATGTTCATATGCGTATGGACCTTGGCAATAAGCGTATGGAGGGCGAGTCATGGGCCAATACGCGTATGAAATGTTATTTTGCTCGGCCATCTGCCCATTTGCGTATGATACGCGTAGCATTTCAGGGCAATACGCGTACGGACTTTTACACATGAACTTTGGGGAAAATGAGTCTCTGCTCATACGCGTATGGCTCAGGGCAATACGCATATGGACAGGACAATTGTAAAATGGGACTTTTCAAAATATCGTTTTTCGTTTTCTTTCGTAACTTGAGTTTCGTTTGTCTGATTTTTACATTCTTGGTATCGTTGTGTAGCTATTGAACTGTACTTTCTTATTATGATGATTTTGTAATTGTTAGCCGATTTAATTGTGTCAGGAAATCGGGAATAGTGTCGGTTGTCGACTTTTGTCATTATAACTGTGCGTAATTGTTGTGTATTATGCCAGGTGCTGTTTTATGAGGTAAATGTATATGTTTAGATGGGGTTGTGATGATTTGTGGCCGTATGGAAATTAAATGCATTCTTTTGGGCATAAGTGCAAAGTGTGATTTTTTCGATGTAAATGAATGTATTTATGTGTGCATATTAAATGTCATGGGTCATTGTATGCCAAGCATCATGACATGCATTGTTGAGACGTCCTGAGTGACGGTTTGGATTCCAGAGGGAATTCGCTATAACATCCTGTGCCTTATACAAAGAGGTGTGAGCGATGATTATAGACGATCGTGTGCCCATGTGGGGTGTGAGCGATCGGGTCGTGTGCCTTATACAAAGAGGTGTGAGCGATCCATAAATGTCGTGTGCCTTATACAAAGAGGTGTGAGCGACGGGGGAACATCGTATGCCCGACGGGGAGTTATAGTGATATAACGAGCGATGATTTTAGCTGAGTTCCTGAGTGAACTAGTGATGAGAAACAATGGAAGTCGGTACCGCATGTGCATATGCATAGAGTCGTTGTGTCGGTCTCTTGCATTTGCATAAATCATTAATGGTTGATTATGCGTGGAATTATGGATAAATTGTTATATGGATATGTGTTGGTGATGAAAATATGAATTATTTCCTTGTAATGCCTTGTGTTTGTATTATGGCGTGAGTTGTGGTGAGAATTGTATATATATGTGTATTTTTGCGTGTTATATATAATTGTATGCAATTATATTATGGTTGTTTTTCTCACCCTTCCACTGTTTTATAATGCTCTATGAGGCATTACAGATTAGAGTTGTTGGAGGTATTTTTGTGAAGCTTTGCGTCTTCATTCTTTTGTCGGTCGGCTCTGATATGTGACACCGGGTAGTTAGGGAGGCCGTTTGTGATTATTGTGTATTCTGTATATATATCTTTTGGTTTGTGCATGTACAACTCGATGTATGACAAACTTTTCATGTGATATATATGTATGTTATTCAGTTTTAGATTTTCCGCTTTTATTCTACATTCTAAAATGTGGGTGTAAGGAACTGAGTTCCTCTGTTGATTGCTACCCCACTGTTGCATATCTTTATGAGCAGGTGTTGTATGAATTGTTTCAATTTGATGTGACCCCTCGGTCTATACCATGATAATTTAAATATACTCTGATGAAATTTTGAATTTTCTTTTACTGTTTTAATTAATTGGGGGTATAGATTGGGGGTGTTGCATTAAGTGGTATCAGAGCCAGTTTGTGTCAGTCCGTGTCAGTTGTGTCAGTCTTTGTTTTTCGTTGTGGTTGGATGAGTTGTCTGTTTAACCATTGTTTCCGTTATTGGAAATGAACAGAATATGGCTGGTAGGAATGATGTTGCTTTGGCTGCGGCTATGCAAGCTATGGCTCGTGCTGTGCAGGGTGCACCTCATGCTGCAGGTAATGATGAGTTCAGGAAGAACAAACCGGCTGTCTTCAAAGGAAGATATGATCCGGATGGTGCACAGATTTGGCTGAAGGAGATTGAAAGGATTTTCTGAGTGATGGATTGTGATGAAGATCAGAAGGTGAGACTGGGTACTCACATGTTATTGGAAGAAGCTGATAACTGGTGGGTTAGTACTCGTCGTGTGTTGGAAGCTGTAGAAGAGGAAGAAATTACTTGGGAAGTTTTCAGCCGGGAGTTCTTGAGGAGGTATTTTCCTGAAGATGTGAGAGGAAAGAAGGAAATTGAGTTTCTGGAACTAAAACAAGGTAATATGTCTGTTGTTGATTATATTGCTAAGTTTGTGGAACTTGTGCAGTTTTATCCTCATTATGCTGAAGCGACTGCTGAATTCTCTAAGTGTGTTAAGTTTGAGAATGGCTTGCGTCCTGAGATAAAGCAGGCGATTGGATATCAGAGGATTCGGAGGTTTTCTGATTTGGTAGATTTTTGTAGGATTTATGAAGAGGACAGTAAGGCTCGTTCTACTCATTGCAAGAGTGTGAGCGAGAGGAAAGGGAAACAACAGTTCCGTGGTGGTCCATATGTGACACTAGCTGATAAAGGTAAACAAAGAGGGAATTTTGAGAAAAGGTCAAGTGGAGGAGGAATGTCTGGTTCTATGAGATGTTATAGGTGTGGTGAAGTGGGGCATCGTCAGTTTGAGTGCGGGAAAGATTTTAGAAAGTGTTCTAACTGTGGAGGTATAGGACACATTGCAGCTGATTGTAAGAAGAATGTGGTGAAGTGCTTTAATTGTGGTGAGCAGGGACACGTTAGTACAAAGTGTCAGAAACCGAAACAAGCTCCAGCTAGTGGGAAAGTGTTTGCATTATCGGGGACTCAGACTTCGAGTGCAGATCGTCTGATCAGAGGTACTTGTTTTATTAATAGTACTCCTTTGATTGCGATTATTGATACTGGAGTGACTCGTTCGTTTATTTCGTCTGAGTACGCGAAGCGTTTGAATCTTGTGTTGTCTGTGATGGGTGGTGAAATGGTTATTGATACTCCAGCAATGGGGTCAGTAACTACTTCCTTGGTTTGTCTAAGATGTCCTTTGACCATTTATGGTAAAGACGTTGAGATGGATTTGGTGTGTTTACCGTTGGAGGGTTTAGATGTGGTCCTGGGTATGAATTGGTTGCAATTCAATCGAGTTCATATTGATTGTTATCATAAGCTGGTACGGTTTCCTTCTCTTGAGGAAGACGAAGACTCGAGTTTCTTATCTACCAAAGAGTTGAAGAAACTTTTGGCGGATGAAGCTCAGTTGTTTGGTTTGTTTGCATCTTTAACTGTGGATAGTCAAGTTTCACTTGATGTGTTTCCTGTTGTGTGTGAATTTCCGGAAGTGTTTCTTGAGGATATTTCAGACTTGCCGCCAGAGAGAGAGGTGGAGTTTTCTATAGATCTAGTCCCTGGTACTAGATCTGTATCTATGGCACCTTATCGTATGTCTGCATCTGAGTTGGTGGAGTTAAAGAAACAGTTGAATGAGTTGTTGGAAAAGAGGTTCGTGAGACCAAGTGTTTCTCCTTGGGGTGCTCCAGTGTTATTGGTGAAAAAGAAGGATGGGAGTATGCGATTATGTATTGATTATCGCCAGTTGAATAAGGTGACGATCAAGAATAAGTATCCTCTTCCAAGAATTGATGATCTGATGGATCAGTTAGTTGGTGCGTGTGTGTTTAGTAAGATTGACTTGAGGTCAGGGTATCATCAGATAAGCGTGAAGGAGGAAGACATTCAGAAGACGGCTTTTAGAACACGATATGGTCATTATGAATATTCTGTGATGCCGTTCGGGGTTTCTAATGCGCCAGGTGTGTTTATGGAGTACATGAATCGTATTTTTCACGAGCATCTGGGTCATTTTGTGGTGGTGTTTATTGATGATATCTTAATTTATTCTAAGTCTCGGGAGGAGCATGCAGAACATTTGCGTATTGTTTTGCAGGTTTTGAAGGAGAGGAAGCTTTTTGCCAAATTGTCCAAGTGTGAATTCTGGTTGTCGGAGGTGAGTTTTCTTGGACACGTAATTTCAAGTAATGGTATTGCTGTGGATCCATCTAAAGTAGAAGCAGTTCTACAATGGGAGGCTCCGAGATCTGTTACTGAAATTCGAAACTTTTTTGGTTTGGCTGGTTATTATCGCAGGTTTATTGAAGGTTTTTCGAAACTAGCACTTCCTTTGACCCAGTTGACTTGTAAAGGGCAAGCGTTCATTTGGGATATTCGGTGTGAGGAGAGTTTTACTGAGCTGAAGAGAAGATCGACGACAGCTCCGATCTTGATTTTTCCGAATCCTAATGAACCATTTATGGTTTATTGTGATGTTTCTTTGATTGGTCTAGGTGGTGTTCTGATGCAAGAAGGTGAGGTGGTGGCTTATGCTTCAAGGCAGTTAAGAGTTCATGAGAAGAATTATCCTACTCATGATCTTGAGTTAGCGGCTGTGGTGTTTGTGTTGAAGATTTGGAGGCATTATCTCTACGGTGCAAGGTTTGAAGTCTTTAGTGATCATAAAAGTTTGAAATATTTGTTTGATCAGAAAGAGCTTAATATGAGGCAACGTAGATGGTTGGAATTCTTGAAGGACTACGACTTTGGCTTGAATTACCATCCTGGTAAAGCTAATGTGGTAGTCGATGCTTTGAGCCGGAAATCGTTACATATGTCCGCTTTAATGGTTAAGGAGTGGGAACTTTTGGAATCGTTTAGAGACTTGAGTTTGGTTTGTGAAGTGACGTCGGATAGCGTTAGGCTTGGTATGCTAACGATTACTAATGATTTTCTTATGACTGTTTGTGAGAAGCAAAAGTTGGATGTGAAACTTGTGGATTTGATGTTGGTTGGAGGAAAAGATGCGAGTAGTGATTTTCACGTGGATGTTAATGGTGTTTTGAGATTTCGAGGTAGGATTTGTATTCCAAATGATGCGGAGTTGAAAAAGATGATTTTGGAGGAAGGACACCGGAGTAATTTGAGTATACATCCGGGAGCAAATAAGATGTACCAAGATTTGAAGAAGATTTTCTGGTGGTCTGGATTGAAAAGAGATGTGGTTCAGTTTGTTTATGCATGTTTGACTTGTCAGAAATCGAAGGTGGAACATCTGAGGCCTAGTGGTTTGTTGTAACCGTTGGATATTCCTTAATGGAAGTGGGATAGTATTTCCATGGATTTTGTAACAGGGTTACCGAATACTCAGTGAGGGCATAATGTTATTTGGGTGGTTGTTGATAGGCTGACTAAATCGGCTCACTTTATTCCGATTGATATCAGTTTTACTTTGTAGCGGTTAGCTGAGATTTACATCAGTGTGATTGTGAAGTTGCATGGGGTTCCATTGAGTATTGTTTCTGATCGAGATCCTAGATTTACATCGAGATTTTGGGAAAGTTTACAGAAGGCGTTGGGTTCTAAATTGAGATTGAGTTCGGCTTATCATCTGCAGACGGATGGTTAGACGGAGAGGACGATTCAGTCTTTGGAAGATTTGTTGAGAGCTTGTGTTTTGGAGCAAGGTGGTGCGTGGGATAGTTATCTTGCATTGATTGAGTTTACGTATAATAACAGTTTTCATTCTAGTATTGGAATGGCACCGTTTGAAGCATTGTATAGACGAAGGTGTCGGACACCGTTGTGTTGGCACGAATCTGGTGAGCGAATAGTGGTTGGGCCAGAATTGGTGCTACAGACGACGGAGAAAGTGAAGTTTATTCGTGAGAAGATGAAAGCTTCTCAGAGTAGACAAAAGAGTTATCATGATCGGAGATGGAAGGATCTTGAGTTTCAAGAGGGCGATCATGTATTTTTGAGGGTTACGCCGGTAACGGGTGTGGGTCGTGCATTGAAATCGAAGAAACTTACTTCTCGGTTTATTGGTCCTTACCAGATATCCGCGAGAGTGGGTGCTGTGGCTTATAGGGTGGCGTTGCCGCCGAGTCTGTCGAATTTGCACGATGTGTTTCATGTTTCACAGCTTCGGAAGTATGTTACAGATCCGCCGCATGTGATTCCGATGGATGAGGTTGAAGTAAGGGAGAACCTTACGGTCGAGGCAGTACCAGTTAGGGTTTTGGATCGCGAGGTGAAGCGGTTGCAGGGCAAGGATATTGCACTTGTGAATGTGGCGTGGGGAGGCGCTGCTGAGGGCAATTTGACTTGGGAGTTGGAGAGTCGGATGCGGGAGTCGTATCCAGAGTTGTTCATCTCAGGTAATATTTTCGAGGACGAAAATTTCTAAGTGGGGGAGAGTTGTAACGACCCAGTTTTTGTGTGAGTTTTATTTAATCGAGTTGTTTGATTATTTTATTATTATTTTATTTTATTTTTTACTTTTCTCAGAAAATATGTTATTTTTCAATGTTGTGATATTTTATCGGGTTTTGGGATCGTTTGCGAGATATTTGAGTGTGGGGGTATTTTGGTCATTTTAGGATATTTTTCATTAAGTAAGAAAATAGAAAAATAGAAGAGAGAAAAATAGAAATAAAGAAAGGGAGAAGAAAGAAAAAGGAGAGAAAAGAGAAGAAGAAGAGAAATAGTGAGAAAATCTTGGGAAATCAAGAAAAATCAACTTCTAGAATCGATTTAATCGGGTAAGGGTGCGAAACTCAATTATTGTATGATTGTGTATGATTATGTATGTATATTTGTGATGTTTGTTGGATTGAAATGGAAATATTTAGTAAAGACCATTGTTGGTAAAATTGATTAGAAATTGATCAAATGTGTTAGAAATCATGTTTTTAGTATCCATAATTGTTGGTACATGATAGATATTTGTTATTGGACATTGTATTGGCAATTTTCTGGTGTGTAGGTGGAATTTGGGGTGTTTTGGATTGGAACCCGTAAGAAAATTATGCAGAAGAAATTTTTCTGGTTTTTCCAGGTCATACGCGTATGGGGCATGTTCATACGCGTATGGACCTTGGCAATACGCGTATGGAGGGAGAGTCATGGGCCAATACGCATATGAAATGTTATTTTGCTCGGCCATCTGCCCATTTGCGTATGATACGCGTAGCATTTCAGGGCAATACGCATACGAGGTTAGGCAATACGCGTACGGACTTTTACACGTGAACTTTGGGGAAAATGAGTCTCTGCTCATACTCGTATGGCCCAGGGAAATACGCGTATGGACAGGACAATTGTTAAATGGGACTTTTCAAAATATCGTTTTTTGTTTTCTTTCGTAACTTGAGTTCTGTTTGTCCGATTTTTACATTCTTGGTATCGTTGTGTAGCTATTGAACTGTTCTAATTATGATGATTTTGTAATTGTTAGCCGATTTAATTGTGTCGAGAAATCGGGAATAGTGTCGGTTGTCGACTTTTGTCATTATAACTATGCGTAATTGATGTGTATTATGCAAGGTGTTGTTGTATGAGGTAAATGTATGTGTTTAGATGGGGTTGTGATGATTTGTGGCCGTATGGAAATTAAATGCATTGTTTTGGGCATAAGTGCAAAGTGTGATTTTATCGATGTAAATGAATGTATTTATGTGTGCATATTAAATGTCATGGGTCATTGTATGCCAAGCATCATGATATACATTGTTGAGACGTCCTGAGTGACGGTTTGGATTCCAGAGGGAATTCGCTATAACGTCGTGTGCCTTATACAAAGAGGTATGAGCGATGATTATAGACGATCGTGTGCTCATATGGGGTGTGAGCAATCGGGTCGTGTGCCTTATACAAAGAGGTGTGAGCGATCCATAAACGTCGTGTGCCTTATTCAAAGAGGTGTGAGCGACGGGGGAACATCGTATGCCCGACGGGGAGTTATAGTGATATAAAGAGCGATGATTCCAGCAGAGTTCCTAAGTGAACTAATGATGAGAAACAATGGAAGTCGGTACCGCATGTGCATATGCATAGAGTCGTTGTGTCGGTCTCTTGCATTTGCATAAATCATTAATGGTTGATTATGCGTGGAATTGTGGATAAATTGTTATATGGATATGTGTTGGTGATGAAAATATGAATTATTTCCTTGTAATGGCTTGTGTTTGTATTATGGCGTGAGTTGTGGTGAGAATTGTATATATATGTGTATTTTTGCGTGTTATATATAATTGTATGCAATTATATTATGGTTGTTTTTCTCACCCTTCTGCTGTTTTATAATGCTCTATGAGGCATTGCAGATTAGAGTTGCTGGAGGTATTTTAGTGAAGCTTTGCGTCTTCATTCTTTTGTCGGTCGGCTCTGATATGTGACACCGGGTAGTTAGGGAGGCCGTTTGTGATTATTGTGTATTCTGTATATATATCTTTTGGTTTGTGCATGTACAACTCGATGTATGACAAACTTTTCATGTGATATATATGTATGTTATTCAGTTTTAGATTTTCCGCTTTTATTCTAAATTCTGAAATGTGGGTGTAAGGAACTGAGTTCCTCTGTTGATTGCTACCCCACTGTTGCATATCTTTATGAGTAGGTGTTGTATGAATTGTTTCAATTTGATGTGACCCCTCGGTCTATGCCATGATAATTTAAATATACTCTGATGAAATTTTGAATTTTCTTTTACTGTTTTAATTAATTGGGGGTATAGATTGGGGGTGTTGCAAACGGCATTACCTTGTAACAAAAGGTACCCCATGGGGTGATGAACGAAATTTTCTCCATGTCTTTCGGCGCCATCTTAATCTGATTATAGCCCGAGAATCCATCCATGAAGGAGAAAACTTTGAATTTTGTTGTACTGTCTATCAGCATGTCAATGTGTGGTAAAAGAAAGTCATCCTTTGGACTAGCCTTGTTTAGATCCCTGTAGTCAATACACATTCTGACTTTTCCGTCCTTTTTCAGGACTGGTACGATGTTGGCTAGCCATTGAGGATATTCTGAGGTAGCGAGGAAACCCGCGTCAATCTGTTTCTGTACTTCCTCCTTGATTTTGATGGCCATGTCCTGGCGAGTCCGTCTTAACCTTTGTTTTCCTGGCGGACATTCCGATCTTAACGGTAGATGATGTTCCACGATGCTGGTATCCAACCCTGGCATGTCCTGATAGGACCAAGCAAATACATCGGGGAATTCTTTGAGAAGCTTTGTCAAACTTTCTTTGGCGGTTGGACTGAGCAGTGCCCCAATCCTGACTTCTTTTCTCTCTTTTTCCGAACCCAAGTTGACTATTTCCAACGGCTCCTTGTGAGGCTCAATGGACCTTTCCTCTTGTCTGTGTAGTCTGGAGATCTCTTCTGGAATTTCGTCGTCAACTTCTTCTTCAGCCCCAAATACCGGGAATTCAAAGTTGGGAGAAGGCATTGGATCGTATGTTTCAACGGGGTTTAAAACAAGTAATCTGCAAGATGTGATGATTGTTTTTTAGATGAGATAGGGAGAATGCAAGAGTGCGTGCAGTGTATTTTTTTTTTTAAAACTGCTTGTTTTTATTATTGAGTTGTTATTTTTAGTATTACAATTTTCTTGAAAAAACGAAAAGAGAAAACAGCAATTAATGCGGAGATTACAGAACGACGTTATTTTATTCATGAACAAGTCGATTATTGAAACTACAGCCTTATAAAACAAAACTTTGTCGCTTTGGAAAAAGCGAAGAGGGAAAATTTATAAAAAGCGTGCCCTATCAAAACATCCGTTTCACCTGGGCAGGGTGAAAGGTTAAAGTAAAGATGGCAATTACTTTGACTTATGGACGATCTTCGGAACATCGCCAGCAACCCATTGGTGGCGAACTCCTTGGTGAATCACAAAGTCTGGTACCTTCCTTGGTTTGTCTTTAGAAAAAACGCTGAATTCTGGCGGAGCAGAATCATTGGAATCTGTCTCCCAGGCAGAGTTGTCGTAGGAGGATTCCTCAGTTGTATTTTGCATAGTATTTGTGTTCTCAGGCAAATCTCCCCATCCAGTCGGTTGTATGTCTTCGAGCCTGATACGAGAGCTCTCAGGAGTGGTGTACTTGACCATATAGTCGTATTTTCCACTTAGTTGTCCCAAGGTGTCCCACACTTCTTTGGAACTGGAGGAGTCATCTCTTTCGATGATGTTGACCTCGAGAAAAGCATAGTTAATGAATTCTAGTCCGGCAAACTTTGCGAATTCATTGTCGCTCTGGACGTTTTCTAAATGACCTGAGTGTTGATCCCATGACATGGTGAGGACGCAGGCATTCTGTTCAATGATGCTCAGCTGATTTTCATTGTTCGGCTGGTTTTCTTGCCCTGGGTCTCCTGGGTACGGCTGACAAATAGGCAGGCCATCCATCGGGCCATAATAGTCGTGGTTAAAGTTGTCTTTCATTAGAGTGTCCTCCTCTAAAGAGTTCGGTGGAGCACGACATCCTTCCGGATCACAATCTCTGTATATCATTCTGACATCTGACCTGGGTATAAATCTCGGACTCTGTGCGGAATAGCAAAATGGCATAGGCACTTCTTCCTGAGACATATAACCGTCCTCGTTAAGTAAGGACTTCCATTCCTCATCTGTGTCAGAAGATTCACCCTCGTTGATGGTATGGACTGCTTGAGGCAGTGGGTGAAGGAAGCCTCCACTGTGGAAGAAGTTCTAAATGGGATGAAGACTTTCATCGTTAGCAGCTGTCTGGGTGCAGGTCGCAGAAAAACCAAGACCCTTCTTTGTTTTATTATCAGTAGGAATTACAAGATGTCCCCATCCATTCGTATTGTTATTTTCAATTGCCTTGAGAGCATCTTTGTATGAGAAAATAGAGGTTCCCTTCTCTGATTGATTCTCATTGCTCACTGAAAGTGCTTGGAACTGAGTCCCAACAACCTCCTCGGGTTCTATACAAGTAGATAATGACAGGTTACTCACGATCAAGGCTTGTTCTCCACAGACTGTGATGAGTTGATCGTTGTTGACGAACTTCAGTTTTTGGTGCAGCATCGAAGTGACTGCCCCAGCTTGGTGTATCCAAGGTCTTCCTAATAAGCAACTGTATGTTACCCGGATGTCCATAACTTGGAAAGTGATTAGGAAAGTGTGAGGACTGATAGTTATGGGAAGTTCGACTTCGCCAATAACTGCTTTCCGAGATCTATCAAAGGCTTTGACGATGACCTCACTTCCCCTCATCGGGGATCCTTTGAATGATAGTCGCATTAAGGTGGACTTCGGCACAACGTTGAGGGTCGATCCGGTGTCTACCAGTACGCTGGCTAACGTATCGTCCTAGCAGTTAATTGTGATATTGAGCTCCATGTTGTGGCGTTTTCCCTCCTCTGGTAAATCCTCACCACTGAACCCTAAGTTGTTGCAGGAAGTGATGTTAGAGATGATGCTATCGAACTGTTGTATTGACACATCCTGTTCCACAAAGGCTTGCTCTAAGAATTTTTGTAGAGCCTCTCT
Organism: Lathyrus tuberosus; assembly: GCA_022829125.1. Lineage (NCBI taxonomy): Eukaryota > Viridiplantae > Streptophyta > Magnoliopsida > Fabales > Fabaceae > Lathyrus > Lathyrus tuberosus. Next base: position 10,908,066 of record JALAZF010000103.1, read on the forward strand.
GTGGGCTTCGGAACTGAGTAAATGTGATAGCACATAGATCTTTGAAGGAGTTTGTAACAGTTGATCAACAATGTTGTATTCACTCCTTTGGATGAACTTCAGCATCTCATCGTTGTTTTTCGAAAGGTCGGGATCATTGGACTGACCGACTGGTGGATTAGGAGCTTTGGTCTGAAGTTCCTTTTCTTTGTTAGGTTCTCCAACTCCTCGGTTGAAGATTCGACTGCTCCGCGTTACTCGACTGATGTCTGCAATATTCACGACTGAGGGTAATGGAATTTCCTTTCCATTCTCAATTATTGTTGCACCGTACTTTTAAGGGATCGCCTTAGCTGATTCATACGGTAATGGTCCCGGTAGATAGATAACTATAGGAGCCTTCTGATATTTCTGACTGTCGTAAGTAACTTCAATCAGCTCCTGGCTAGGAACCTTTGATTCGTCCAGTAGAGGGATGATGGTACAAACATCCTTGTTCTGTTGATGATCAGAGATTATGACAACGTCTCTGATTTGATCAGCGAAGTAGTTCGGTGTCCAGTTGATTGGCTCAGAACTCGGACATGGGTGAATCTCTTTACGATCCAACTAACCTTGAAGAGCTGCCCGCACAAGGTAGCATCCTTGGTTATTCTCCGAGCAGACTCTGCAGCGTTCATAGTTGTGTGGTGGAACTTGGCCACGTCCGCTTTGAATACAGTGCAACCTCACTAGGTCAGTTTCCATAGATCGGACATCCTGACTTTGACGTCTAGTAGGGTTCCCATTAAGCACACTGATTTATTGCGTGTCTTCATCCAGATAGATCGGAAGCCACCAATGGTTTAACAAGTGCTGTAAAGTTCTTTGAACAAGAGCGCACCCTTGGTTACTTTCACTGCATCTTTACAGTTTAGATAATCGTGAGAAGTGAGAAAACCAAGTTGAACCTGCTTGGCATGTAACTCCACCAAGCTGGTATTCATTAGACGAATATCAAAGATTTGGATCATGTTGATCTGATAAGGATTTCTATCATGGTAGTCCTGGATCCACCCACGATCCATCTGACGCTGGAGGGCCGCTTGTTCAAAAGAGCATCCTTGTTTGTTTACCGAGCAAGTTAGACAGGAATTGTAATTATGTCGCGGAAAATTATGTTACTGGCTTTGCCTTGAGTGCATCGCCACCAAGTTGACATTCATTGTACGGATGTCGTGGTTCTGAATGATGTTGGAATTCGTATAGGTCATGTTGACTCCACGAACTCGATGCTCTTGGATCCACCCGAGATCCAATTGTTCCTGTAGAGCTGATTGCACCACAGAACATCCTTGATTATTTTTAGAGCAAATATCACACTGGTGATAATTATGAGGTGGCACATGGCCATATCCACTCTGTCTACAATGCATCTTGACCAAGTTGGCCCTTAATAGGAGTACATCATGAATTTGATAGTTGTCGTTAGACTCTCCCTCTATCAAATTGACTGCAGCTTTCTCATGTTAAGGCAACGGGTTCGTGAGAACATTCGGATTCGTATCTTTGAACGATAAGACCCCGCTCCTAACAAGCTTTTGTACGTCGAATTTGAAACTGAGACAGTTTTCTATGTTATGCCCTGGTCCTCCTTGATGGTAAGGACACGTCTGATCTGTTTTGAACTTAAAAGGCAGATTTTCCGGTACTGTAAGAGGAGACTTGGTCTGGACATGCCCCTTGACTAGTAGTAATGGAAACAATTCTGCGTACAACATGGGTTTAGGATCTAACCCTGGTGGTCGCGTTGTACGGTTGTTGTTGTACTGAGGACGGGCCTGCTGAAGAGGTTGTTGTGTCCTTTGCTGATATTGTTGTTTATTAGGTTGGCTCTGTACAACCTGAGGTTGATACGTAGAAACAGGCGCAGGGTTAATAGCAGGAGTTACAGCTGCTACTGGTTGGTAACGTCGCCTTTGCTTTCCGAGAGAGATATTCCCAATATCCTGCTCTTTTTTCTTAGGGAGAGCACTACTGTATCGTTTTGTACTACTTGATGGTCCAGCGTCTTTAACCAAACGTCCTTCTCGGACGGGTTCCTCAAGACGAACTCCCATGCCCACCATCTCGATGAAGTCACTGGCCGCACTGGAAACCATTCTGTCATAGTAAAATGAGCTCAGGGTTTTTAAGAATATCTTTGTCATCTCTTTTTCCTCCAGAGGTGGAGAAATCTGAGCGGCAATTTTACGCCGTCTCTGAGCGTATTCTTTAAATGTTTCCTTGTCATTTTGTGACATCGATCTAAGCTGATCTCTGTCCGGTGTCATGTCCAGATTATACTTATACTGCTAAATGAAGGCAGCGCCCAGATCTCTGAATGTGCGGATCGTGGCGCGGTTTAGACTCATGTACCATTTGAGTGCGGCACTGGTTAAACTATCCTGAAAGTAGTGAATCAATAGCTCCTGGTTCTTTGTCTGAGCTGACATTCCCCGAGCATACATCACTAAATGACTTTGAGGGCAAGAGTTACCCTTGTAGTTTTCAAAGTCGGGTACCTGGAACTTGTGTGGAACTTTCACATTGGGGACCAAGCAGAGGTCCGCAGTGTCCTTTCCAAATAGACCCTGACCGCGAATGGCTTGTAGTTCTTTCAGAATTTCCAGGAACTGTTATTGGAATTCATTCATTCTGTCGAACATGTTGTCGTTTCCACTAGAAGGTATTTGTGGAATCTGTCCTTCTGGGAGAGCGTGTACTACGGGCGGTGGTATAGTCATCATGGCCGAGACTCTAGGTGCCTCCCGAAGTTTGTAACCTTCAGGAGTTGTTGTCATGCCCCTGGCATCTTCGCTTTCCCGAAGTTTGTAACCTTCAGGCCCAGCGCCTCCTGCTGCATTTTTCAGAACTTCCATGATCGGCGGAATATATCCTTCCGGGATATAGTTGAGTGGCATGCCCCAGGGATGATCTTTCGGCATTTTGTACCTAGGATCAGACTTCTCCACTACGGGCATTGATGTGGTCTCTGAGATCACAGTCCGTTGTTATTGCATCTGAGCTTCTGCTAGAGCTTGCATGTCATTATGAAGCTTTCTCATATCCTCTTTCAGAGTGTCAATCTCTTCCCTCAACTCTCTGTTCTCTTCCTCGAGATCATCCATCTTTTTCTGACGATTGGCCCGAGTATTGTACGAATGAGACAGTTTGACTCTAGAATCTAGACACAAACGTGAGATTCGTAGGTAAAAAGAATGTGTTTATGCGAGAATGATGAATGATATGCAATGATTATATTAATTGTATGTTTTTGTTTATTCAAAGTAAACTTCGACAATTAGATTGCAAATATCAAACAGTGGGGAAACCCCGTTTTATTGAATTCAAAGGATTGAAGAAACGGAAATACAGTAGATTACAAAGTGCTGAAAAAGGAAATCTAAACTAATGGACCCTGAGTCCTCTCTGAGGAGAGCTCAGGTGCTGGTTCTGGTATTTTCTTTTTCTTTGACCGGGGCTCTTGGGCCGTTGTCGGGTTGTCATTCCTTTGCCAAGTGAAAGGAGCGAGCAAATTCCTTTGGTCCTCCTGATTTTCCACAATATGTTGCTCTAAAATCTCAATTAGAGCATCTTTTTCTCTTAATAGTTGCTGTATTTTCTTGCACTCTACATTGAGAATACGGTACTTGTTCCTCCAAGACCTCTTCTCCTGCTGAACTTTGCTGAGAGTAACCTGAAGCTTTTCCGTCTCAGACATAAAATAAAGGGCAGAGTCCCTTAATGGAAGAACCTCCTGACGAGGGTAAGGTATCCTCAGCTTGAGAGCTCTAGTCTGTACCCAGTGGAGATAAGGTTCCACCGAGACACAGTCTGGTTTTCCTAGAGACTCTCGTCCTTTCCTATGAACATGTTTCCAGGCATCCACTATTTCTGTCTTTAGTGCCCTGTCATTTTCTCCTTCCTTGAAGAAAAGACCTTCCAGATGAGCATTGCGTGGGACATGCCTCATTGGGTACCCAAATTGATGACGAACTAATACCGGATGATAATTGATTCCTCCCTTAGTTCATATAAGGGGTACATTTGAGAAATTTCCACAACGGTCAATGATTCTGATCCCGTCGTAGATTCGGTTGTAGCAATCGATGTCAGAGTTGGTAAGAGACATGATTCTCTGCGACCAACGTAAAGTATTCTTTTGATCCCAAAATGCAGCAGACTTGGGCAAATGGGAAGTGAACCATTTTTACAGTAGGGGTACACAACACGTGATCATTCCTCCGCTGTATAAATTTCTTAAGTGTACCGAATGATACACATCTGCGAGTAAGGTCGGTACAGGGTTTCTGATCAGGAAAATCTTAATGGCGTTGATATCTACGAAGTTATCAATGTTGGGAAACAAAAATAACCCGTAGGTGAGCAAAACGAAGATGCTCTCGAAAGCAGCCACGTTCCCTATACTGGCAAAGTACTTGGCTTTCTTTATCAAGAATTGGGCTGGAAAACCTTGGATGCCACCCTTAGTGGTCATGTGAGTCCTGACTTCTGACTCGTCCAAATAAATTGCTTGTGCAATGGTTTAATCCTTTGGAATTTCTTCCAGTCCAGAAAAGGGAGCTTGATCAGTGATATGCAGATCAGTCAGGTAAGAGTACTCCTCCATCATTGGTGCTGGCTGATAATTTGGGAATGTGAAACAGTGATAGACCTGATCGTAGAACTGGATTAGTGTGGACTGGATTCCTTCGATTACATGGACCCTTAATGGAGATAGTAGTCCCCCATACTTGGCTCTAAAAGCCTCGTGGTTGGTGATCATTCTCGCGAAACCTCTCAAATCCTCTAACTTTGGAACCTTGAAGGTGTACTTGTGATTTTTCCTTCTTCCGAAATCTATTAGCGCAATCTCCTTTTTCTGACATTTGCAATCATTATCTTAGTTTAATTTGAATGAATGTATGAATGCAACACACAAAAACATAGAAAAAACATGGGGTCAAAGGGTCGGTGTCATGAAGTCAAGGCTCTACCCCCCCCCCCAAAGGTTTATACTGGTGATTTTTTGTACCTGTCCGCAAAATCATTGACCCCTCTTGGGATGACAACAGCAAGCGGATCGCCAGCGAGCTGATGTATCTTAGAGTGATCTAAGATGAGGGTAGTATCGCGTGACAACTATTTTCGATAGCTTCCGTACTACAAAATGGTTTCAGCCTACTAAAAACCTCAGCTTCTCAGATAACCCAGTCGACCACACTACTTTAAACAACCGGAGTCGTATAGGAAATGTATCTGCAAAGGGAGTCTCCACTGAGTTTGATGGTCGATCGGGGACTCTTAACTGGGATTCACTCCCCGTAAGATTACCCGCATTGCCATCACCTATCTTAGGTGTATACTCAATCTTTCCACATGCGGCATCACACGCATTCCCATTAGCAGAAAAATAAACACAGATATCAATTAGAAAAAGTGGTATATATATTTGTCATAATCATCCTAGACCTCTAGTCTTATGATCCTATACAAACAATGACTCCCCAGCAGAGTCGCCATTTCTGTGATATTTTGTGAACTCAGGGTTTTCTGCCTAAGTTTGTAAGAAAGGGAAGACAGGGCCCCACGGTGGGCGCCATTTTTTCTGTAGCGCGATTTTTGTGGTCCTGAGTCACGATCGCTTGGGTACTACAGTTTGATTCATTTTTTATCCTATTGAACTGATTAAGGAAGGGAAATAGATGTCTCCAATTAACCCTGCTTGCATACTGAATTTGAACAACGGTCTGTTAGGTTACAGATGCTATGTGGAAGTGGGGCCCAATCTTTGGTTATTTTGCCTAAGAACACGGTGTCTGGATCATTTGTGAGGTTCCTGGTAATGTGTTTAAATTTGATGTTTTTGGGTTGATTTGGTGGAGATACTGGATTTTGGGTCTTTTTGATTAGTATGCTCGCTAAGATTTTTCAATCTTATGCCTACGTATTCCCGTTTGACGAAACAGGGAAATCAGAGCGATCGTAGTCCCTCCTATTCTATGGGAGGAAAAAGGTTATTTTGGTGTCTTGTTCAAATCCCAAGACATGAAGCTAAAGGGAGTATATGTATCTTGTTCAAAGCCCAAGATGTGAAGCTAAAGGTGGTTTGTATCTTGTTCAAAGCCCAAGATGTGAAGCTAAAGGGTTTGTCTGAGAGAGAATTCGTCATCTCTAAAGAGAAGTTGTTGATGTTTGTATGTTGTGAGCAAGGCACAAGTTTGATGCTAAAAGGTTGATTGACTCAACCGGGGTTTTCTTTATACAAAGCCTAAGAGGAGGCTAGTGACCCAACAAGAGGGTGTTTTTATATGTCTTGTACGAAGCCCAAGACGGAGGCTAAAGGGTTTGTGACCCAACAAGAGGGTCTTTTATACTCAACAAGAGAGTGTTTTGTTGTCTCGTACGAAGCCCGAGATAGAGGTTGAAAGGGAATTGACTCAACAAGAGAGTCTTTTATACTCAACAAGAGAGTGGTTTATCTGTGCCTTGTATGAAGCCCAAGACGGAGGCTAAAAGTGTTTGACTCAACAAGAGAGTCTTTTATACTCAACAAGAGAGTGTTTTATATCTCATACGAAGCCCGAGATGGAGGCTAAAAGTGTTTGACTCAACAAGAGAGTCTTTTATCCTCAACAAGAGAGTGTTTTCTATCTCGTACAAAGCCCGAGATGGAGGCTAAAAGTGTTTGACTCAACAAGAGAGTCTTTTATACTCAACAAGAGAGTGTGGAGAGAATCATTATACAAAGCCTAAGAGGAGGCTAGCTTTGCTGGTGACTGTTTTAGTTTGGTGACAGGTCCAGTATGTTGGATAAAAGAGAAAATCAGTTCTTATAAAGGGAATGATTAAAGGTAAGGCTGTGCTTTGGTACCGATCAGAAGATCAGGGTTATTTCCTGTTCTTTAAGGAAATGGGAAATCCAAAGGGTATTGAGATTGTCCAAGTCTACTGGTGTTTTGAGAAATTAATTCTCAGATAGTGAATGATCTTTGTATGATGCCCAAGCGAAGGCTGATATGTTAAGGGATAAAGGTCAACTCATTAACTGGTCTGACACTTGACTCGGAAAGACAGCTCTAGCAAATTGATGACTAGGTTCTGTTTCTATACTTGTAGAGGTCTCTGGGTCCTTGTACTAAGCCCAAGAGAAGGCATGAGAGCTTTTAAGAAGCTGAAGGGTCCTTGTACAACGCCCAAGAGGAGGCGGGGATGCTTTTAAGAAGCCTGTGGGTCCCCAAACCCCGAGAAGTTCAAGACATGTCATTCACCGAGAATAGATCAAGCCAAGAAAGTCCGAGAATTTGAAAGAAACTCAAGAGATGCCATTCACGGAGAAAAGATCATCTCTGGGGAGTTAGAGTTTCTTTGACGATTTCTAAGGGTGAGAGTCTGAGAAAGGGTTCACCGAGAATGCTGCCTTTCACGCTTCCATATTTTTTAACCCCAAGAGGAGGGAAGACTGTATCTGGAAATCCTATGGGGATCTAGTTTTGACTGTATTCAAGAGTGACCAACGGGCTTTACCTATTGCTAGACGTAGTTTCCGGGGAAAACTCTAAATAACTATACTATTATTACACAGTTGATATTTGACAAATATATAAAAGTTTGTGAAAGAAGACTTACAGTGAGCAGCCCCACAATACAATTATGTACATATGAAAGCGGGTAAACACTTACTCGGTTGTAGAGCTTCCATGCTGTTTTGTTAGTTGTTCAACAAAGAAAACTTTAATAACAATATTATATTCAAAATCAAAGGAGAAAGTGCTTTGATAAGATTTGTTGGGGCTTACAGCTCAAGGAGAGGCCCAAGGTTTTATCAGTGATTGTACTGTTGTTTTGAAATTGTACAAGAACTTATACAAGTGACTGAGGCCCGAAAAGGTTTTCTGTACAGAGGGACGGGTCTTACACTCTATTAGAGGTCCAATGATTTTTTATTATTTTTTTACAAGTGGTGGTGCTTACAGCTCAAGGAGAGGCCCAAAAAGTTTTTGTTAAAAAGGCGACGATCGTGCCGAACTTTTTGATGGGATCGGGACTTATACAATACACTGAGGCCCAAATCATTTTGATTTTCAAAAATGGTTGGGTCTTACACTCTATTAGAGGCCCAAAGAAAAGAAATGAGGTTTATAACACGAGGGTAGTCCCAGATAATTTGATTTTTGAACTGGCGATCGCGCCGAGATTTTCTTTTAACGCATAGGGGCTTATAAAATATCTGAGCCCAAAATTGTTTTGGTTAAAAGGGGATTGGGTCTTACACTCTATTAGAGGCCCAAAGTGTTTGAAAAAAGTTTGATGAGGGTTGAATTAATCAAAAACCCTAATTTGTTTTCAAAATATATTTTAATTGAATAAAAATTCAATTAAAATGATCAAAATTGTTAAACATGTGTGAAAACAAATTGTGATCTTGGATTAATGTTTGAAAAATCTTGTTTATATCCACAAAATGATTAGAAATCAATCAAGTTTGGAAAATCAAGGGAGAAAAATATTTCAAATGCTAAAAACAAATAAACATTAATTCTTTGCAAAAATATCAAATATATGAAATAAATAATATTTTTGGGATTTTTTTGGTAAAATAAAATATTTTAACATTTTTGTGAATTATTAAAAAAAGAATCAACTCAAAATCATTAAAACTCATAGAGAAATTAATTTTTGAATCAATTAAATAAAATCACAAAAATTCAAATATTCAAATTTTGAAAAAGGGCGCCAAGAACAACGGCAAGAACACGCACCACCCTCTGTTTCTGCAGATTTGCGTATTCTATCCAATCTCACTGAATACTTGATTATATCATACAATCTACATATCAATTTGCTCGTTTTCACCTCACGGTCATGTCTATGGTCTTTAATTTCATTTATTTTAAACATGGAATAAGAAATAAAAAAGAAACCTCAAGAACCCTAAAATTTGCATGAAGGCTTAGAAATTCCATACACGATTCAAACAAAGCAATTGATTGAGGGAAAACACTCTATGCATGATTGTGAACATATGGGCAAATTATTGTGCAGCAAAAAATGCTTGGATCATAGAGTTAGAAGAGCTCATGCTTACCTCTTGCAGCTGGTGATCGTGTTTTAGGTTAGAGGTGTTACAGCTAGGTTCCAATGATGTGGATAGCTTCGCTAGGTGCCAAGTGATGTGCCTGAGTGCTTGGAATGGTATGGTATCCCAACTGCAACTTGGTTAAAACCTTGATCAGTTGGCTGGTGATTTTGAGAAATCAGTGTTCCAGATGTTGTTTAAGTGTTTGGATCACTTCTATATGATGTTTATGAGATGTGTGTGTGTGTGTGTGATTGGTTTGGTTGGAATTGCTCTCAAATTCAAAACCCGATAGTGACTTGCTTTGGAAGGCAAATTTGGAAGTGAGAAGGTGATTTTGAAGAAAGCATCCGTTTGATGGCTTTGGTGTACTCAAACTGATCACAAATGATCTCTATTTATAGTGGAGCAAGTTTGTTTTGCAAGCGATAGTGAATGGCAACTGCTGCAGAGGTTTGGCCAATGTTTATCAATGAGAATCCAAGTCTCCTCTATCCATTGACTAGAGGTTAGGGCACAGGCTGCTGGTTCCCTTGGTCTTGGATATGTCTTGACTGAATTCAGTTGGAAATGGCTTAGTCCATGCCACCTTGGTGCATCTATTAAATGCTCCAAACCAAAATTGGAATCTTGTCCCCTCTTTAGGGATTTCTAGGTTTGGCATGCTACTTTTGGTTCCAAAGACTTGGGAGGCTTATGGATCAGTGTTTTTCCCTCCTTGGTCTCCCCCTGAGGTGTTCGGATGGATAAGTGTGTTTGTCATTTGCACAAATTTGGCAAATCAAGCAAAATGCACAAATCTGCCTTGCTTTGACAGTTTTTAGCAAGGCATATTGCCATTGTCATATCTCATGGCTCAAGTGGAATTTGATGGAGTTCTTGGCCATATTGGAAAGCCCTCATATGATAGAACAACTGTTTCATCATAGTTGGTTTTGATACTTTTTGGATCCAAGTGAAAAATGCCCCTACATTTGGAAAAAAGTGAAGGCAGATTCTGACTTAGTGAAAATTTCACAAGTGTTGGAAAAAAGTGACATTTTCACTTTTTGTGATTTTGATCATTCCATAACTTAAAATCCACGAGGAATTGGAATGAGTTGTGTTTGAAGCTTTTGCAGAGTGCCATGAGAGCTACAAATTCAGATTTGAATGGGGAAAAATGGCCTTGTGGTTTAGGAGTTATGATCCTCCAAAGTTGGTACCCTAGCCAGTTTGTTCCATAACTTAGAAAATTTCTAAGTTTTTTATGGTTACCCCTTTTACAAGTTATCCAACTTTTCTTGATTTTTCTTGATGAATGATGATTCCAATCACACATTAACATCATTTTAGGGTCAAAGAACCATATTTGTGAAAAATCTCAAAAAGTCAAACTTTGACTTTTGGGCACAGTTGACTTTTTGTCAGATGAACTCCAAACTGTGCGATCCTCTATGAAATCAAGTCCTTGACCTAAATCAAACTTGATAGATTTATTTCATAGGTGTCATAGGCTGTATTGAATCATGTCCCAAGGTTTGGGAGCATGTCTGGGTCAAAAATCAAAGGCACAGTTGACTTTTCTCGCGAAACCCTAATGGTGGTTCTGATGAAATCGAAACTTATTGTTCAAGCTTCTTGGATCAATCCATTGTTGAAAATGGATCAATGTAGTGTGTTAGAGACCCTAAAATCCTCTCTTGAGGTCTTGGCTCATGTTTTTTCCCAAAAGTTAAATTAGGGGTGAATTAGGTCAAGAAACCCTAATTCCTATTTTTCTATGAATGCATTCCCTGAGGCTAAATTGACTTGATGATTGGGTCCATGAGGTCCCTTGGATCATCTTAGGTTATGCTTTGAAGCATTGACTCATACCCAGAGGAAAATTTCCATCTGGAGGCCCTGGTCGACCAAAACCCTAATTTGGTGACACTGGCGATCTTGAGGCTTAATCCACTCAGAATGTTGCAACATTGTACTTGGTTCTTGTTGTGGGAGTCCTCCTAATCCATTGTGGGTGTTTGAGAGGCTGGACAAGTTGAAGATCATGTCATTCCTTGATTGATCCTTTGTCTAAGAGCTCTGAGAGGGTCTGAAACCCTAATTTTGATTGTAGTGGATGCTCACCCATCTTTTGGGAGACTAATGAGGCATAATGATACACCCATATTGTGATGATGATTTGCACAATTATGGGAAATCTTAGTAGTCAAAATTTGGGGTATGACAGACACTAGTCTTTCTAGCTTGTCTTGACGGCGTCTAGCGTGCAATGATCTCTCTGGTTCTGCGTCAAAAGAAAATACACCTGAGGCCTTACATCGCATACACAGGTTAGGCAGGTAATAGTAATAATAAACAATAAAAAAATAGCAGAAAAATAAATTTAAATATTTTAGTCACAGAGTGGCAAAATTCCAATTGAATTAACACAAGAACTTATAATTTGGTAGTCCCCGGCAACGGTGCCAAAAAGTTGATCTGAAAAAGAGCAAGTGTACTATTTTTACCGATGTAGTAATAGTTGGGGTTATCCCCATAATCGATCTCTCGAGGACTGCGCGTAATTTTAAGTGCATATGTTATTTCAATTAAACAAAAATGCCTTTGGGGGTTTGTTTGTTATAAAAATTATAATAACTATTGAGCAAATAAGCAGAACGAGTAAAAATGACTTAAACAAATATGAGAAACATGCCAGGGAAAGGTGTATGAAATTCCTTATAATAATAACAATCCTTATTTTTCAAAATCATCGCTTGAACCAATCATTACTGGCTCTTAAGAATATTTTTCTCTAATTCCTTAGTAGAAAAACCTTTGGCATTCTCCCTATACCTTAATTCCTTAGCGGTATAGAAAGAATACCAAGCACTTATTTTTATCAAAAGCTTTACGGTTACTATATGGTATCCCTATTCCTAGGTGATATCTACTATAGTATTATCGTATAAAAAGAATTAACAGTGGTTTCCGACCTAAGGTTAACCGTAAATCAAATCCTATTTTCCAATATGGACAAGCATTAAGAACATTATACGATAAACATGATTATGATAAAGCAGTGAAATTTCTATTGCAAAGGGAAAATTGTCATTACAGGGAAAATCAGGGACACCCCCCTGGCATTGGGGGATTTAGCCTCTCATAGTATTAAGAACAAAATAAAAAAGAAAATTAAGATAGACATTACAATTTGATCGGAGGAAAACTGATTCTTCAATCGCTTCCAATCATGAACGGTCGTCTTCTCCAAATCTCCTTGATCGCATAAACTCTAAAGTCAATTGTTCGTCCAGGTCAAAAGTGTCTTCTTTTTCCTCAAAACCTAGCCTAAGTAGTTCCAGATCAAACATAATAGTGTGCAATACCCAGAATACCCCTCAGGACACTTAACTCAGCCCAAATCTTCAATTTCATCTCTTCTCCTGACTCGGCCTGTGTCAGGCAACACTGGGGCCCGTGTCAGGCTTCTGACTTTTTCCAAAAAAACTTTTGAAACACTCCAAACTTTTCCATTCTTCGCGTAAGTCCTCCGAGGCTTCCACCTGTAATCTGAAACCAACACAAACTACCAAAACACGCATAAAGTGCACAAAATAGCAAAAACTCACAAAAGAAACAATAATGGAAAGACAATGTGAAAAGTAAAAATAAACTGAAAAACAATAATAATAACCAACAATGTGTTACCAATTGTGCGGTTTCGTGCCGAATGATGGACGAAAAATAAGTGAAAATGGTGACCGATCAATTTGGAATCTCTTGTAGTTGACACTTTTAAAGTATGTCAGATAGACTTTAATTTGAGCTTTGAATGGGAGAAAAAGGCCTTGTGGTTTAGGAGTTATGACCTAAATTGGGTAAAAACCACTTTTGTTCCATAACTTACAAAAATTTTGGTTTCTCATGGTTGCCCCTTTTGCAAGAAACCTCAATTTTCTTGATTTTTCTTAATAACTGACGATCAATACCATACATTAACATTATTTTTTACTTAGGGGAACCATATTTGTGAAAAATTTCAAAAAGTCAAACTTGATTTTGTGCACAGTTGACTTTTTGTCAGATGAAATCCAAACTGTGTGATTCTTTGTGCAATCAAGTTCTTGACCCAATTCAATCCTAATGGATTGATTCCATAGGTGTTTTAGGGTGTCTTGAATCATGTCCCAAGATTTGGGAGCATGTCTTGGTCAAAAGTCAAAGGCACGGTTGACTTTTTTCTTCAAAACCCTAATTGTGGTCCAGATGAGAATGAAACTTATGCATCAAGCTTCTTGAATAAATCCATTGTTGTAGATGGATCAATGTAGTGTATTTGAGGTCCTCAAATCATGTCTTGAGGTCTTGGCTCATGTTTTGCTCCAAAAGTCAACTTAGGGGTGAATTAGGTTAAGAAACCCTAATTCCTGATTTTTTTATGAATGCATCCCCTGAGGCTAAATTGACTTGATGATTGGGTCCATGAGGTCCCTTGGAGCATTTTGGATCATGTTTTGAAGTATTGGCTCATGCCCAAAAGAAAATTTTCATCTGGAGGCCTTGGTCTACCAAAACCCTAATTTGGTGACACTGGTGATCTTGAGGCTTGATCCACTTGGAATGTTGCAGCTTGTGCTTGATTCTTGATGTGGGAGTCCTCTTGATCCTTTGTGGGTGTTTGAAAGGTTAGACAAGTTGAAGATCATGTCATTCCTTGATTGATCATTTGTCTAAGTGCTTTGAGAGGGCTCAAAACCCTAATTCTTGATTATGGTGAAAGCTCAACAATCCTTGAGGAAATTGATGAGGCATGATGGCACATCCATATTATGGTGATGATTCTCACAATGATGGGAAATCTTGGTGGTCAAAATTTGGGGTATGACAATCACATATGTATATTTTTGATAAGGATTATTCATGCTTTTTCTAATATGTGATCGATCAATAGCAAATGTGACTTTAGGTTCTAAAGCCTTGTCTAGTTTGGTTTTAAGAGTTCTTACCTCCTTTTGCCAAATGTGACAAGTTTCACAACCTGCCCAATTTAACCAAGTACACTTGTCATCCTCGATTTTAGCTTTTGTTTTGCTTCCACCATTGATTTATTAAGAGCTTCTAAATCCATTTCGGAATCGAAAATCTTTTTATCTATATGTGAAAAAAAATTCTTATTTGAAGCTAAGCGTTTAAAAGCTTCTTTAGCTTCATGGTGTAAAGTATCAAAAGCATTTTGCAATTCGGAATGATACATTTTATTAGAGTGTTCATACTTAAAATTTCTTACCTTATTTTTCTTCTTTTGATGAGCCGAGAGACAAAGATTGACGGATTCGTCTTCATCACTTGAGCTACCTTCACTAGAGGATTCACTCTCACTTTCCCAAGCAATGTATACCCTTCTAGGTTTGCTCGTTTTGTTTTGTTGACGATTCTTTTCTTTTCCTTTGTCCTTCTTCATAAATGGACAATCCGGCTTGTAGTGACCGACCTTTCCATAATTGTAGCATGTGTAAGAACAAGATTTGGTTCTACATCTGGCCTTTGAGTTTTGATGATAACTGCACATGTTATCTAATAGAACAATTCTGTATGATATGGTTTCTGCCTAGTGTGTGACTATTGTCAATATGATTCTGACTCTGATAAGAAGATGTGTGACGTCATCAGACTCTGTTATCAACACTCTGGAAGAAAACATATATGTGTACAAGATAAAGTCAAAATTAATGAATGTTTCTAATACAACGGTTCTAATGAACGTTAGTTCTGGACATTCTAATTGAGACTTTATGAGAAAAGCCTATAAGGCTTTCTAATTTGATGCTCTTCTAATGTTACAAGTTCTGAAGATTCTGAAGACGTGGTTCAGGTGAACACGGTTTTGAAGATTCTGAAGACACAATATCTGAAGGTCAAGTTCTAAAGAGTTTCTGAAGACAAGGTTTATGTGAACGAAGTACTGAAGACTCTGAAGACAAGGACGTGCTTAATGAATTCTGAAGACTTTGAAGACAAGGTTTCGAAGAAACAGGTTCTGAAGACTCTGAAGATATTACTTCTAAAAGAACGAGTGCTGAAGATTCTCAAGATAGTTCTATTGAACAAAGATCTTGGAATTCTGAAGACTGGGTTTCTGAAGTTGCAAAGAATTGACTCTTCTACAACATTCTTCATCAATGTTTTATTTGAAGCCACTGAAGACATTAGAAAGACTGAAGATAAGAATGATTTTGAGATGAACACAAGAATACAAAAACGATGACCTCTACCTCGACAAGGTGGCGCAAGAACAGCTTTTTGTACAGTGATGTTGACCATTTCTTCATGTGAATGTTGGGATATTGCTGTTGGAATATGTTTCCAAGAATGCCCCACAACGGATCTATTCTCTCAAGCTATATAAATTGAAGATCAAGAAGCTTGAAGAATTGTTGGTTGCTGGTGATAGCACGCTGCTATCCAAGGCCAAAGTGCTGAAGAAAATGTTGTAGCGTGGTTTTTGTGGTTTCGAATCATTATCGCTTTGGTACTATAGTTCGATTCATTTTTTATCCTGTTGAGCTGATTAAGGAAGGGAAATAGATGTCTCCAATTAACCCTGCTTGCATACTGAGGTTAAACAATCAAAACTGTTGGTTTACAGATGCTATCAAAAAGGGGGGTTTGTCTTAGGTTATTTCGTTTAAGAACACAGTGTCTGGACTATTTGCGAGGCTTCTGGTAAGGTGTTAGGTCTGATGCTTCATGATTGATGTATGGAGGTACTGGATTTTGAGTTTTTTTTATTAGTATGCTCGCTAAGATTTTGCAATATTATGCCTACGTATTCTCGTTTAACGAAACAGGGAAATACAACGATCGTAGTTCCTCCTATTCTATGGGAGGAAAGGGATGTTTCGGTGTCTTGTTCAAACCCAAGACATGAATCTAAAGGTGATTTGTATCTTGTTCAAAGCCCAAGATGTGAAGCTAAAGGGTTTTGACTCAAAGGGAATTTGTCGTCTCTAAAGAGGAATTGTTGATGTTTGTAAGCTGTGAGCAAGGCACAAATTTGATGCTAAAAGGTTGATTGACTCAACCGGGGATTTCCTTATACAAAGCCTAAGAGGTGGCTGGAAGTTTGACTTTTCCGGGGAAAATGTTCTTTCTATCTTGTACAAAGCCCAAGATTGAGGCTAAAAGGGATTTTGTATCTTGTATAAAGCCCAAGATGGAGGCTGAAATGATTTGACTCAACAAGAGAGTACTTTTATTTGTCCTGTATAAAGCCCAAGACGGAGGCTACAAAGGTTGACTCAACAAGAGAGTTTGAAGGTTGATTGACTCAATGAGAGAGTCTTTTATACTCAACAAGAGAGTGATTTGTTGTCTCGTACGAAGCCCGAGATTGAGGCTAAAAGGAGATTGACTCAACAAGAGAGTGTTTTTCTATCTTGTACGAAGCCCGAGATTGAGTCTAAAAGGAGGTTGACTCAACAAGAGAGTCTTTTATACTCAACAAGAGAGTGTTTTATATATGTCTTGTACAAAGCCCGAGATGGAGGCTAAAATGGATTACTCAACAAGAGAGTCTGAAATGGTTAGCTCCGCTGGGGAGAATCATTTGTACAAAGTCCAAGAGGAGGCTGTCTTACTGCTGAGGATTATTGAGATCCTGAAGCGTGTCCAAGTGTGGGGAACCCTCATAAGAGAGACCTGGTTTCTGCTGGAGATTGATCCAGAGTGATCGGTGTTTTTTCCTATGTTTGAAAGGAACTTGAGAATGTCTTAGAGACTCAAGAGTTTTAAACTATCCAAGTCTAGAGTTTTATCTTTTGTACAATGCCCAAGAGGAGGCGCGGGCATTAAGGGATGAGTATCAACCCTAAAATGGTCGGAGTTTTAACGCTGGAAAGACTGCTCTAGCAAAGGATGACTAAGTTCTGTCTTATACCTTTAGGAGGGCGTCAGGGTCCTTGCATTAAGCCCAAGAGAAGGCATGAGAACTTCTAAGAAGCCGAAGGGTCCTTGTACAATGCCCAAGAGGAGGCGGGGATGCTTTTAGGAAGCCTGTGGGTCCCTAAACCAAGATAAGTTCAAGAAATGCAATTCACAGAGAAGAGATCATTCTAGGAAAGTTCGAGAATTTGGAAGAAACTCAAGAGATGCCATTCACGGAGAAAAGATCATCTCTGGGGAGTTAGAGTTTCTTTGACAATTTCTAAGGGTGACAGTCTGAGAAAAGGTTCACCGAGAATACTGCCTTTCTCTTTGTTCCATATTGTTTAACCCCAAGAGAAGGGAAGACTGTATCTGGAAATCCTACGGGGATCTAGTTTTGTTTGTATTTAAAGAGTGCCCAACAGAGCTTTACCTAGTTCTAGACGTAGTTGCCGGGGAAAACTCTAAATAACTATACTAGTATTACACGGTGGATATGTGACAAGTATATAAAAGGATGTGAAAGAATACTTACAGTGAAGCAGCCCTATAATACAATTATATACATATGAAAGTGGTAAATCAAAGCGGATAAACACTTACCCGTTGTAGAGCTTCCATGTTGTTTTGTTAGTTGTTCAACAAAGAAATTAAAGAAAGTTTTGATGACAACATATATTTGAATTCAAAATCAAAGAAGAAAGTGTTTTGAAAAGATTGTTGGGGCTTACAGCTCGAGGAGAAGCCTAAGTTTTAACGATGATCACACCGTTGTTTTGAAAACTATACAGAGGGACTTATACAATATGTGAGCCCCAAAAGTTTTTATGTACAAGGGGATTGGGTCTTACACTCTATTAGAGGCCCAAAGATTTATTTTTTGTACAAGAGATGGGACTTACAGCTCAAGGAGAATCCCATGGTTATTTGTTTGAAAACGGCGATCGTGCCGAGGTTTTTGAAAACACAGTGTGTCTTATACAACATTTGAGGCCCAAATCATTTTGGTTTTAAAAAAGGGTTGGGTCTTACACTCTATTAGAGGCCCAAAAATATTTAAAGAAAAGAAATGGGGCTTATAACACAAGGGTAAGCCTCGATGATTTGATTTTTGAACTGGCGATTGCGCCGAGATTTTTCTTTTAACGCAGAGGGACTTATACAATATCTGAGGCCCAAAATTGTTTTGTTTAAAAGGGGATTGGGTCTTACACTCTATTAGAGGCCCAAAGAGTTTAAAAATGAATAAAGATGGGTCTTATAGCTCAAAGAGAAGCCCATAGATTTTTGTTAAAAAGGCGACGATCGTGCTGAACTTTTTGACGGTATCGGGACTTATACAATACACTAAGGCCCAAAATATTTCGTTTTCAAGAGGGGTTGGGTCTTACACTCTATTAGAGGCCCATGAGTGTTTGAAAATGATTTGTTTAGGGTGATTAAGATCAAAACCCTAAAATAATTTCAAAATGTATTTTAATTAAATAAAAATTAATTAAAATGATCAAAATTATCAAACATGTGTGAAAAACAAGTTGTGATCTTGGATTAATGTTTGAAAAACCATGTTTATATCCACAAAATGATTGGAACCCAATTAAATTTGAAAAATCAAGGAGGAAAAAATATTTTAAATGTTAAAAAATAAATAAAAGATTAATTCTTTGCAAAAATATCAAGTATATGAAATAAATAATATTTTTGGGAATTTTTGGAAAAATAAAAGATTTTAACATTTTTGTGAATTATTAAAAAAAGAATCAACTCAAAATCATTAAAACTCAGAGAGAAATTAATTTTTGAATCAATTAAATAAAATCACAAAATTCAAATATTCAAATATTCAAAAATGGCGCCAAGAACACACCAAGAACACGCGCCACCCCTCTGTTTCTGTAGATTTGTATTTTCTCACCAATCTCACTGAATACTTGATGAAATCACACAATGCACATATCAATCTACTCGTTTTCACCTCACGATCATGTATATGGTCTTTAATTTCATTTATTTTAAGCATGGAATAAGAAATCAAGACAAAACCTCAAGAACCCTAAAATTTGCATGAATCCTGAGAATTTTGATACACGATTTAAAAATAGCAATTAATTGAGGAGAAACATTCTATGCATGATTATGAACATTTGGCAAAAGTATTGTGCAAGGAAATAAGCATAGATTAGGAGATGACCAAGTTTAGGCTTACTTGAAGGTCGTGACAACAAAAGCAAAGTGATTTTTGAGTTGGAGGTGTTACAGATGAGTTGTGATGATCTGAATAGCTTCCCTACACCATATGGAGTGTGGTTGAATGCCTGGACTTGATTGGAAATTGCTGGATCACTTCATGGCATCTCAACTGCAACTTGGTTAAAACCTTGAGCAATTGGCTAGTGATTCTGAGAAATCAGTGTTCCAGTTGTGGTTTAAGTGTTTGGATCACTTCTATATGATGTTTATGAGGTGTGTGTGTGATTGGTTTGGTTGGAATGGCTCTCAAACTCAAAACCCGATAGTGACTTGCTTTGGAAGGAAATCTTGGAGTGAAAGAAGAGATTTTGAGGAAAGCATCAGTTTGATGGCTTTGGTGTCCTTAAACTGAGCATAAATGAGCTCTATTTATAGTAGAGCAATTTTTTTGCAAGCAATAGTGAATGGCAACTGCAGCAGATCATTGTCCAATTGCATCACTTTGGAATCTTAAGTCTCCTCTAGCCATTGACTAGAGGTTAGAGCACAGGTCTTTGGTTCCCTAGTTTAGAGATCATCCTTGACTCATTCAGTTGGAAAAGGCTCAATTCATGCCACCTTGGTGCATCCATTGAATGCTCCAAAACAAAATTGGAGTCTTGTCCCCTTTTTAGGCATTTCTAGGTTTGGCATGCTACTTTTGGTTCCATAGACTTGGGAGGCTTATGGATCAGTGTTTGTTCTTCATTGGTCTCCCCCTGAGGTGTTCAGATGGATAAACTTGCTTGTCATTTGCACAAATTGCTCAAATCGAGCAAAATATGATACAACATATGTGTGATCATAGTTTGTCTTGACATTTTTTGGATCTAAGTGAAAATGCCCTTACATTTTGAAAAAAGTTAAACAAATTCTGACTTAGTGAAAATTTCACTAAGTGTTGGAAAAAGTGGCATTTTCATGTTTTTGTCATTTTGGTCACTCCATAACTAAAAATCCATGAACAATTGGAGTGAGGTGTAGTTGACACTTTTAAACTATGCCATGAGAACTACAAATCCATCTTTGGATCAGCCAAAATGGTTGCTTGGATCTCAATTTATGACCCTTGGAAGTTGGTACCCTAGCCACTTTGTTCCATAACTTAGAAAATTTCTAAGTTTTTTATGGTTACCCCTTTTACAAGTTATCCCACTTTTCTTGATTTTTCTTGATGAATGATGATTCCAATCACACATTATCATGACTTTAGGGTTAGGGAACCATAATTGATCAAACAATCAAAAAGTCAAACTTTGACTTTTGAGCATAGTTGACTTTTTATTAGATGAATTCCAAACTGTACGATTCTCTATGAAATCAAGTCCTTGACCTAAATCAAACTTGATGGATTAATTTCATAGGTGTTATAGGGTGCATTGAATCATGTCCCAAGGTTTGGGAGCATGTCCTGGTCAAAAGTCAAAGGCACAGTTGACTTTTTCCGCAAAACCCTAACTGTGGTTCTGATGAACCTAAAACTTGTTAATCAAGCTTCTTGGATCAATCCATTGTTGCAAATGGATCAATGTGGTTTATTAGGGACTCTCAAATCATGTCTTGAGGTCTTGGCTCAGGCTTTGTCCCAAAAGTCAACTTAGGGGTGAATTCGGTCAAGAAAACCTAATTCCTGATTTTTTTTATGAATGCATCCCCTGAGGGTAAATTGACTTGATGATTGGGTTTATGAGGTCCCTTAGAGAATTTTGGGTTATGCTTTGAATCATTGGCTCATGCCCAGAGGAAAATTTCAATCTGGAGGCCCTGGTCGACCAAAGCCCTAATTTGGTGACACTGGCGATCTTGAGGCTTGATCCACTTGGAATGTTGCAACCTTGTGCTTGATTCTTGATGTGGGAATCCTCTTAATCCATTGTGGATGTTGGAGAGGTTTAGACAAGTTGAAGATCATGTCATTCCTTGATTGATCCTTTGTCTAAGAGCTCTGAGAGGGCTTGAAACCCTAAGTTTTATTGTAGTCGATGCTCACCCCTCTTTGGGGGGACTAATGAGGTATCATGGTCCATCCATATTGTGATGATGATTTGCACAATGATGGGAAATCTTAGTGGTCAAAATTTGGGGTATGACAGATGCCCGTATTTAATCTTCTTGGACCCGAAGGTGCGAATGGCGAAGGTATTCGGGCATTCGGGGTGCAAGAGGATTAAATATCGGAATACCCAAAATTTTGATGGTGGTTATGAATGGTAGCTTATGCATTCATCTTCTTTTTCTAAGCGATGATTCTTATAAAAGGTAAAACTTCCCCTCGATCCTAGTTTCCTACCAAGGAACTGGTCTAAGTTTCTGATATAAACTTCCCCTCGATCCTGGTTTCCTACCAAGGAATTGGTCTCAGTTTCTGATGTAAACTTCCCCTCAATCCTGGTTTCCTACCAAGGAACTGGTCTAAGTTTCTAATGTAAACTTCCCCTCGATCCTGATCTTCAGCCAAGGAACTGGTCTCAGTTTCTGATATAAACTTCCCCTCGATCCTGGCTTCCTACCAAGGAACTGGTCTCAGTTTCTTTTGTCAATAAACTTTCTTGACAAGAAACGCAATTCGTAGCAGTTTTTCCTCAAACTTCTCGCCGAATTTCGTTTACTGGGGATACGCCATTTTACGGAAAAGGGTTGAGGTCAGACTTGCTGGGGAACCCATTGGTCTAAGCTGTAGAGGTGTGAAAACTTCTCTGTTGGAGACGCCATTTGTTGACTCTACTGGGGAAAACGAGTCTCTTGAGAGACTGCTTTCTGCTTGGGGATACTACATTGTACTTTTCTTCGAGACCTTCTCGGAGAAATGCTATACAATGTACCCCAATTTTGAGGTGCCGATGACTTCATTAACATTGATTTTCTAGAGAAAAGAACCACTGTGTTTCCGAGAGTCTTTAGTTGCGAGGCTCTCTCTGGGATTTTCCTTAATCCGGGAAAGCAAACATATCATCTTCAATGGAGAAGAGTGACGTTTGTCGAGAGTTTTCTTGTTTTTCAGAGGTTCAAGTTATCAAAGTGGTCAAGGGCCTTCTCCATCCCAGAATAAACTAGAGGAGAGATCTCTCAGATGAGGCGTTTCCTGACGAGGAAATAACTGACAACTCGATTGAGAGAACTTATATCACTAGGGGGTAAGACCGACTAGAGTGATAGTGATGCAATATGAATATCAATGTAAATCAATAATGCATGATGTATGTATGTATATGCTGACAAAATTGACGCGACATACAGACCAGTGGATGAACACGACTGGATACTAGGCCACTGCTGGGGACGAAGAAGCATCATTTGTTCAAGATAGCAATTCTGCCTTGCTTAGGAGAGATAGTCCCTGTGGGGAACATCGTTGGTCGGGCTTAGGAGATAAGAACTCTGCCGGGGATGTCGGACGGAATATTCGCATATGACATAGTTGATCCTTCATTCAGGTGTACTGGTTAAGAAGGAGTACTTTGAAGCTCGATTACTTCTGGAGAATCGATCGATGTTCTTTCGATGTTCAACAGTCAAAAGAAATTGCCATATTTATTTTAAAAGCACAAAAAGTTTGACAATTAAATTCATTTTTGTTTTATTTCAAGAATCGTTGATCATATTAAAATGTCGTTCTGTAAAGTTAAAACAAATAAGAATTGCAAATAAAAGCACGAGGGCTCAAATTTTATTGATAGGATGGAAATCAGCCAAACGCGTGATTCCATGGAGTATTTAAAAAGTTAGAAAATGGTAATTTAAGGGAAAAGGGCTACATTGAAACATAACGACCGCTATCCTTCTACCAACTTTGAATTCTGGACATCTTGAGCTTCTGTTGAAGATGACCTTGACTGGCGTTTTCCCTTATGGATGGCGCGACTGCTGAGGAGTCGACTGATCAGACGTAGTTACTTGCCATTAATCCCTAACTTTTACCTGGATTGTACTTTGATATTTCCAATCCACCGGGATTATTTTTGACTCTGTCTCTAATTTTTGCCTGGACCGCCCTTTCGGGTTTTCAATCCACCGAGACGTTTTTTTTTATTTTATTTAGGCGAAGTGTTTCTTGACTACGTCAACATTTGTGGGGTATGAAAATTCCTCTCCATCCATGGTTGAAAGTCTCAAGGCGCCGCCTGAGAAAGCTTTCTTGACCACATAGGGGTCGTCATAATTCGGAGCCCATTTGCCCCGTGAATCAGTGAGAAATGATTGTATCTTTTTTAGCACAAGGTCTCCTTTCCTGAAGACGCGAGGTCGAACCTTTTTGTCAAACACCTTCTTCATTCTCTGTTGATACAACTGACCATGGCATAGTGCCATTATTCTCTTTTCTTCGATCAGATTCAGCTCATCTTGTCGACTTTGACACCATTCAGCCTCTGTTAGCTTAGCTTCCATCAATATCCAGATTGATGGAATCTCTACTTCTATGGGGAGCACTGCTTCCATGCCATATACTAAAGAGAAATGGGTTGCCCCTGTTGAAGTGCGAACAGATGTACGATAACCGTGAATAGCATAGGGTAGCATCTCGTTCCAGTCTTTGTAGGTTACAACCATCTTCTGAACAATCTTCTTGATGTTCTAGTTAGCCGCTTCTACCGCTCCATTCATCTTAGGTCGGTAGGGAGATGAGTTATGGTGTTCGATCTTGAACTCAGCGCACAACTCTTTCAACATCTTATTGTTAAAGTTGGGTTCATTATCGGTAATGATCTGGCTCAGAACACAATAACGGCAGATGAGATTGTTCTTGATAAATCGGACCACCACTTGTCGGGTGACATGGGCGTATGACACTACTTCGACCCACTTGGTGAAGTAGTCAATGGCTACTAGAATGAATCGATGTCCGTTTGAAGCCTTGGGTTCAATCATGCCAATCATGTCGATTCCCCATATGGAAAAAGGCCATGGGGAAGAGAGAACTTTGAGATGCGTTGGCGGTACATGGATTTTGTCTGAGTATATCTGACACTTGTGACATCTCCTCATCTACTGGTAGCAATCGGATTCCATTTTCAACCAATAGTACCCTGCTCTTAGAATTTTTCTCGCCATTTTGTGTCTGTTGGCATGAGTGCCAGAGGATCCTTCATGAATTTCTTTTATCAGCATGTTTGCCTCTGGTCTGTCTACGCATCGGAGCAAGACTATGTCGAATTTTCTCTTATAGAGTGTATCACCGCTCAGAAAGAAGCTGCCTGCTAGCCTTCTGAGGGTCTTTCTAT
Organism: Lathyrus tuberosus; assembly: GCA_022829125.1. Taxonomy (NCBI): domain Eukaryota; kingdom Viridiplantae; phylum Streptophyta; class Magnoliopsida; order Fabales; family Fabaceae; genus Lathyrus; species Lathyrus tuberosus. The sequence continues at coordinate 10,932,483 of JALAZF010000103.1, forward strand.
CTTTTCTGGATGCCCCAGGTGGGTACTTTTGTTTCTGAAGGAAGCATTTGATATCATGATACCAAGGTTTATCGTCTATAACTGCTTCAATCGTGAAGATGTAGGCGGGTCGTTCAAGGCGCATTATGCCAATATTAGGTATGTCATTCCATTGACCTACACTAATCATGGAAGAGAGAGTGGCTAGTGCATTAGCCATGTGATTCTCTTCACGAGGGATATGATGAAACTCGATTCTGTTGAAGAAGGGTAACAACCTTCTCGCATAATCTTTGTAAGGAATCAGTCCCAATTGATATGTGTTCCAATCTCCTTTGATCTGATTGATAACCAGGGCTGAGTCTCCATATACATCCAAGTTTTTGATTCTTAAGTCGATTGCTTCTTCAATACCCATATACATGCTTCGTATTCGGCCTCATTGTCTGTACACTTGAATGTCAGTCGGGAGGTGAAAGGAATGCGGGTACCCTGAGGTGTTATAATGATTGCTCCAATTCCGTTTCCATAATGATTCACAGCTCCGTCAAAAATTAATCCCCATTGGGAACCTAGTTTTGGCCCGTCACTAGGTAGCGGTTCATCGCAATCTTTCATTTTCAAATACATGACATCTTCGTCTGGGAAGTCAAATCCAATTGATTCTAAATCGTCAATCGGTTGATGAGCCAAATGATCGGCTAAAACACTTCCTTTGACGACTTTCTGAGCATGGTACTCGATGTCGTATTCCGATAACAACATCTGCCAACGGGCAATCCTTCCCGTGAGAGAAGGCTTTTCAAAGACATACTTGATTGGATCCATTTCGGAGATTAACCAAGTAGTGTGACGAATCATATACTGGAGAAGACGTTTGGCTGCCCAAGCCAGAGCACAGCAAGTTATCTCAAGCATAGTGTACCGAGTTTCACAGTCGGTGAATTTCTTGCTCAAATAGTAAATGGCAGACTCTTTCCTTTTGGTTTCGTCTTGTTGGCCAAGTACACAACCCATTGAGTCCTCCAAGACTGTTAGGTAGATGATCAGTGGTCTTCCTTCCACTGGAAGTGATAGAATCGGTGGGTTCAACAGGTATTCCTTGATACTGTCGAAGAGGGTTTGGCAATCTTCTGTCCAAATGTAGTCCTGATTCTTTTTGAGTAATTTGAAAATTGGTGCATATGTTGCGTTCATGAGGAATATAAATCTGGAAATGTAATTCACACGTCCTAGGAATCCCCTGACTTGTTTTTATGTCTTAGGAGAAGGCATTTCTTGAATGGCCTTGACCTTGTCAGGATCAACCTCAATTCCTTTCTGGCTGACGATGAACCCCAGCAGTTTTCCTGAGCAAACACCGAACGTGCATTTGTTGGGATTCAAGCGGAGCTTGTACTTTCTCAGACACTCGAATAGTTTTGACAGGTGGGTCACATGTATCGCTCCCGGGATTTTCATCCAGGTACAAACGCGAAAGTGGCACCGAAACAGAGTCGCCAGCAATGTGTATTTATCCCAAGAGAGGGAAAGGAAACACTGCATAAACCTGAGGGAAAGGAAAGAGCATGGTCTTGCGACCAAGAGAACTGGGTTCGAGAGTCGGTTACGCGCGAGGAAGGTATTAGCACCCCCTCGCGTCCATCGTACCCGATGGGATCCACGCTTGCTTATCTCGATCAAAGGGTGTAAGGAAAGGATGCTGGAAAAGGAACGAATAGCTGGAGAACTGGAAAAGGAAAGGAGAGAGAAAGAGAAACAAATGTAGGGAAAATAAAAGAAGTGCTCGAATGGGCCCTACCCCACTGCCTACGTATCTCATCGGGAACATGAGAATCAGAGCGACATTAGCTCCCCTCAGCTAAGGGAAAGTTGTTTGTGTTTTTTAATGGAACGGCTAACGTTCTAGCTCAGGTGTTGCAGCTCGCTGTATGGAGACTTAGGCGTTACCGTCTTGTGAGAGAACGAGAAGAAGCACATTCGTACGTCGAGAGTGAGTGAGATGAGAAGATAATTCCCAAAGGAAAGACGTTATTGTTTGTTTGGAGTTTTTTAGAAAGAAGTGTTTTTTGCAGTTATTTGTAACTTGCATTGCACCAAAGTCTAGGGCACAGGGACGAATACTTAACGAATCGTCCCAAGACATGACGCCCGCTAAGCACTCTATAAAGATGAGAGAAAGCCCCTCATTTCTCATTCCCCACGCTTAAGGCTCGTGCGCAGTACTCTTTTTCTTTATTAAGTGTTTTCAAGAAGTTTTGAGATGAGAAGAAGTGACTCAAAAGGAGCAAAAGGTGAAAACTAATGAGGGATACTAAGACTCAATCTTAATGTTATCATACATGGTGATCCTAAGGTTAATGTGGTTTAAGAAACCTACCCAAATGAAAGGAGAAGAAGAGCAAAAGAAGCAACTTACTTCCAAGGTGGAAGTTAAGTTGATCTTAAAGAGGGATGAAGAAGAAATTATTCAAGGAAGCATATAAATGCTTATCATGATCACAATCGAATGATTAAAGGAAATAAGAGAAGATGAGAAAGAGGAGTTTGTGTGGAAGCATATCCACACACATACTTACCATTTGCACCTACATGAAAAAGTTAGTTCACAAAGCATTAACAAGTAGTGGAATGAAGAAAGGATAACAAGCAATGATCAAAATAATTAAGAATCAATGAAATAGGATCCTAAGAGATGAAACCCAATTAAGGTCAGAACCTACATCTAAAGGTGTTCTCTAATATTAACGTATCAACCACATACTAACTATGCACAATTACATGTCCTAAACACCAAAGAAGTGAATCATGGAAGAAATAGATGAAGAAAAAATGAATATGCAAAGTAATCATGCATTAATGCTTCATACAAGACCAAAGTCAGAACCAATGTCATTTAGGAATACCTCACAATGTATATGAATCATCGTACAATTCGTAAAAGAAATGATGTAAGAAGAAGAGATGAGAAAGAGAAGGAACATAGAGAAGAAACATGCTAAAACTTCAAGTTAATATGCACAAACTTATGTCAAATATAAGCACATGTTAAGATGACTTAGAATATCATGAAAATGACCTATAATATCATGAAAATGACCTATAAAGTATGCACAATCAATCACAAAAAGGTTGCACAAATGCTTCACCGAAACACGCTAGAATGAAGTGGAAGAAAGTACCCAAAAATACCTTCCATTACAATGCATCAAAACAACATCAAAGCACATATGAAAATTATGAAAATATGATTATAATAAACCTAAGCCAGAGGCTAAACACATATAAAAAGCATAGCACAAAAATCAACAAGAAATGTGCTCAAATGAGTTCACAACTTCACCTTGAAACACATCCATAGCAAGCTCAATTATGCAAATCAAAACACATGAGAAAATGAGTTTAAAAATTCAACTAAAATATTTTTATATGTTTCAGTATATTATTTGACCAAACCAAAAAGAATGAGCAAAAAATGTTGTGTGAGATGGGAGAAATAAAATGTACAAGTGCAAGTATCAAAGAAAAGTTCAATTGAAAAAGAAATTGAAGAGAAATTATGAAAATATGATCCACCACTATTAAAATATGAATTAAAAATAATATAAAATAACCTAAATGTGTTAGGAACACGTGTGAATTAATTTGAAATTTTTGGAGTTTATATGGTATTTTTAAAAATCAAAATTTGAAATTATATGGAAAAGAAATAAAAATGCAAAAGGGATTAGAAGGGGGTGCTGGAAAAGTAATTACTAGCTTAAAAGAAAGAAATGGGCTCAGGATGGAGGTGCAAATAGCAGAAATGAGTTCAGCCCACAAAGCTTGTGCGTGTGTGATAGTGTACGTCTCAGTTAATATGCAGATTAAATCTCAGCCCTAGGATCACACAGTCAACCATCAATCAAGTCAACCACATGAATCTAACCAATCAGCACGCACGAACACCATAGATATCGTATACTCACACACACGTGAACGCCTGGGGATGTAAAAAAAACACGTGAGAAAGGAATGCAGCCATTAATGCACTGTTGCGTCCTCATTGGTCCGTCGTAAAGTGAATGAAATGCACCAACCAAATCGTGCCATGCCGTCTTTCTCTCTCTCACCATCATCACTTCATAATTGTTTAATCATTGGAAATATATGAACACATCCAATAGCGCGCGGACACCTCATCATCTCCATTATTAACTCATGCAATAGACATTAAAACTCATACAAAAACGCAAAATTTTTGCCAATCTTCTACCTCAAATAACTCCATCAATTCTTAATGAAAATTAACAAAATAAGATACCAAACTGAAGCCCAAACTTCATAGATCATGAATATGCTAATTAAATCTCAAAAAGATCATTCTGATATCAAGAAAAATGGCACGAAAGTGACATGTTCAAGCACAAATTTCACAAAATCACAAAATCACATAAAATCCAAATTAAACAACCAATGGTGTGCCATCATTTCAGGACTTCCAGATGCAATGCATGATTACTAATTTCACATTGTAGATCCCTAAAATTATGATGAAATAAAGCCAAAGTTTCAAGATCCCTAACCTTGTGAGATGCTAATTTATGTTTTAGAAATCCGAGAACTTCTTGCAAGATCTTCAAATCAACACTTTGAGCCAAATAAAGGCTAAAACCAGATCCAATACTTGATTAGAGTAGAAATTTGGAGTGATGAGTGAAACTTGAGATTTCTTCAATGGTGGATTCAAGCAAATCTAATGCATATAGTAGAAAGAGGAAGTTATGGAGGTGATGCTGCTCCAAAAATCTTCGAAAATGATGAAGAAACGAGAGAGAAATATTGATCTGAACTCTTGAAAGTGAGAGAGAAACTTGAGATTTCTTGAGAGAGATTGTGATGAAAATGTGAGAAATGTGTGAGATTAGAGAGAGAGGGTGAAGAATGATTGAGAATAATTTCTGAGAATGTGGAAAAATGAGAGAGAGAGTGAAATTGTGTGTGAGTTTTGTTTATATAGTTAGGGTTAAATGTGTTTAACCATGGTCAACTGAGTTGGTTAAATGAGTTGGTGTGAGGTTAACTGAGTAGACTCTAACTAACTGAGTCATGACAGTTAGAGGTGAGTTGGGAAGATTGGTTAAGGTGTGGGTGAGTTTATGAAGTGTATGGTGAGGTTTAAAGTGGATGGTGGTGATGTAAGGAAATGTTTAGCTTAATGAAGTAAAAGATGGACTGGTGTGTAGTATGTGTGTGAATATTTGAATTAGCAACAACAACAATGTTATTTTTTCTGATTTTATAGCAGCTTGATATCACTTAAAACAAGGAAGTTTAGTGATGAATATCTCTCACTTTCATGAATGGAAATGTGTGATTTTGGTGGCAAATGAAAGAGTAGATATAGGAGAATAAGTTTGATGTTGAAATTGAATTGAATAGAGGCTTGTAGGGTAGTGTAAAATGACTCCAAACATCATGGTTCAGAACTGGTGCATGGGCGTGGCAAGTTGGTAGGATGGCATGGCAACCTGACTTGGAAAATTCAGCATGAACACGTCAACTTGGGACCATCATAACCCCATCATAACTTGCTCAAATGGAAAAATGTCCAACATCAAAGTTGAAGAGGACATTGAGATGAACAACTTTGATGTTCAACATTTTTTCATTTGAAACTTCCTTAAATGAGAAAAATGGGTGGACATTTGGCCCACCAAGTGTTTGTCAAAATTATGGCGCATGGGCCTGGTCATGCTTGGTCATGACTTGGTTTTTGACCTAGTTTTGCCACACTTTGATCAACCATAACCCTCTCAATATTGATCCAATGGAGGAGTTCTTTACATGGATTTGAAGCTTGGAATGTGAACTTTATTTGGCTCAACTTGGGTCTGAATTTTGGAGCTTTTATCATGGAGAAAGAGAGCCTCAAAGTGTGGTGCAAAATGGTCCAAACTTGCCATTTTTGGAAACCCTGAATTTCCAAAATTGGAAACTTTGCACATTTCTTGATTTTTCATGATTCCTCCATCATTTCTTGTTCAAATTTTGTCCAATGGATACATGTAACTTAGATTTCATGAATTTGACCTCAAAAAGTCAGGAGTTGACTTTTTCCCTGCACAGTTGACTTTTTCCCCAATTTCCCGATTTTGAATCTTCTGACCAATTGAAACCCTTCCGAAACCAATTGATGAGCAATTTTCCATCCATATATACTTAGAAACACAAGGAATACTATGAGATCAAGTTTTGTCCAAAAAATCAGAAATAAAATGACTTTATGTCAAACCCTAATTTTGTACCCTCTAGTTAGGAGGAAATAACACATCCTCCAAATCCAAATTCCTCTGAATATGATGTACATCCCGTCTAACAAAGATGAGGTAGGGCATTTGGAGGTGATAAAAACTCAAAGAGCTTGCCCATTTGGGGCTCAGATCCCCATTTTAGACTGTTTTGTGTAGGAATTGATGCACTGCCCAATCTTCCTGATAAATTCCAACTTCCCATGACTTGGGGAATCAATTGAGATGTCATATGATATAAGAGACCCTTGAGGCTTGCTTGAAGACCCTTGGCCTTTATTCTTTTGCTTTTCTCTGGCTTTCCATTATCCCCACCTTGAAGCACTAGATACCATGCCTTGCAAACAATGATATGCAACTTATGACCTACTATGGAATGCAAATGAGTAAAGCATAGACCAATTTATTGAGAAACATGAGGGAAAATTTTGAGGTATTACAGCTGCCCCTATTCAATCAACTGTGAATCTGAATGGATGAAAGCAACGACTATCAGGAATTCAAGATACATAGGGATTGAATACAAAAATAACCGAGAAAAAATTTGCATTGTGCGGAAGCAACGGTAAGGAAGAACAGTTTGTGAAAAAGAATTTGGAACCATTTAACCCCATAGGAAACCTGTTGGGAACTGGTGAACTACCTGTCGGGAACTGGTGAGCATGGACCTGGGTTACCTATCGGGAATGGGTAAGTGTACCTGTCGGGAATCGGTGAACCACCTGTCGGGAACTGGTGAACTACCTGTCGGGAACTGGTAAGCTTGGACCTGGGTTACCTATCAGGAATGGGTAAGTGTACCTGTCGGGAACTGGTGAACTACCAGTCGGGAACTGGTGAACTACCTGTCGGGAACTGGTGAACTACCTGTCGGGAACTGGTGAAATACATGTCGGGAACTGGTAAACTTGGACCTGGGTTACCTATCAGGAATGGGTAAGTACACCTGTCGGGAACTGGCAAGGTTCAAACTAAAGGGAGCTGTCGGGGACGGCTACCGTTTATAACCAAGGCTTACCTATCGGGGATGGGTAAATGGACCTGTTGGGAACTGGTAAGGTTAAAACTCAAAGGTGATGTCGGGGACGGCTACAGTTTATAACCAAGGCTTACCTATCGGGGATGGGTAAATGGACCTGTTGGGAACTGGTATGGTTAAAACTCAAAAGTGCTGTCGGGGACGGCTACAGGAATCCTATCGGGAATGGTTCCAAAAAACTTGTAAGCTGAGAGATATGGCTCTGTGGAGAGAAAAATTATGAAACCCTTTGCGCTGCTTTGAAATATCTGTTTGGGAATGAGCGAGACGTTCTTTCTGGCTCTGTCAATGATATAAGGAGCAAAGTTTTGGGCTCTCGCACGAGTTATCAAAACTGGCCTATGCTTCACATGCATATGTTTGAATTTTTCCATGGCGTAATGCTCCATCTCAATGGAAATGCTACGTATTTTGAGGATGCTATGCATACTATATGCAAAATGCAAGGAGGTCATCAGCAAAATAAATGCTGAGGAAAGGTAGGCAACTCCACTGGGGATAACAAGCTGGATTGACTTCGTGGTCGCAAACCGTACTAGGGAAGACAAATTGACCTGATCTCCTGATCTGGGCACTGACCTGACAAACCTGTTGAGGTTGCTGTAGGAAATGATAACTTTGCTAGAGAGGCATCATCTAAACCATTCTACTTGGGGAATAACTATAACCATAGAACTCCACTGGGGAAATGAGCCTACAACAAACTTTGCTGGGGAGAACCACTTCAGAGCGCCTCGTGCTAGAAATGTCCCTTGAGAGGATTTTACAGAAGACCACACCTCTTCAAACTCTACTGGGGATAATAGATTTGGAACACCTCCTGCTGGGGAATTTTCAAACTGCCCCATGCTTGGGATGACGACTTCACTGGGGATTCACAACATTTATCGACACCGAAAAGCTTGTAGTTGTTCGAGGTATTGAATGGGAGAATCGACTTAATAAGATACAACACTACCTATTTGGAACTGACTTGTTAATAACGAATCGTCGTGCGCGACCATCGGCCAGACGATGGACTCAATTAGCAAATGTTGTGACAAAAGAGTGAAATGAGTATCTTTTTCTGAACATGATGGCTTCAGTACTACCATTTGACAACGTTGCTGAGGATCATGAATCTCTGTTAATACGCTGGGGATGACCACCTCCCAGAAGTACTTTCCTGCTAAGAAACCGTCTCTACTTGGGGCGGAACGATCACTTGCACTTCATAAAAGACTTTGGCTTGAAGACGTCATACATCTTTGAACAACTATCCGGTGAGCTCTCCACACCTGCAAACAAAAGAATGCACACATATGCCCCAGGGTAACATGGGTTTTGTAGTATTCACCCAAGCACACCTTTCATTTTAAAGCAATTTTAACTGTTTTCCTTTTTTATGCACGCTATTGTAGAACGTCCACGTTTTCACATGCAAATGTTTATAAAAAACTCAGGACATTTATGCAAACAAAGCAAATTATAAAAAACAAACAGATAGAATTATTCTGAATAACAACCATTTTATTGATTGAAGAGCCTGAAAATAGGCATTTACATCAAGAAGCAATTCCTGGAAAGAGGTAATTTCCAAAACAGAAAAGAAACTATCCTAATGGCAATGTGAAACTGGAACTCCATTGAGTTTCAACCCTGCTATGGTTCATATGTCTTCAAGACTCTCCAACTGTCTTGCCTTCAAAGGGGGACGATTGAACTGATTCCTATCCTTCGGAATGCTCATTGATTGAGACGAGACAATACAGATCACTCAGATCGCAGTTTTCGCTAAATCTCCCTTTTGCCTGGATCGCCCTTTATGGGTTTTCAATCCACCGAGATACCCTTTTTTGCCTAAGTTGCCCTTGCGGGTTTTCAACTTACCAGGTGTACTTTCTTATTATTTATATTATTATTTTTATCCCTAATTTTTTCCCGAACCTTTTCTTTTTTTTTATTATGGTTCGCCGGGATGCCCTTTTATGCCTGGACTCTCTTTCTACTGTCCAGCGGGTCTCTTTATACGAAGTATTTTTTAACTGCGTCTGAGTTCACAGGGGACAAAAAATCCTCCCCGTCCATTGTTGTAAGCATCAAGGCTCCGCCCGAGAAAACCTTCTTGACAACATATGGACCTTCATAATTAGGAGTCCATTTGCCCCTGTGATCTGTATTCGGAGGAAAAATCCTTTTCAATACCAAGTCGCCCGTCTGGTAAGTCTGAGGACGCACTTTCTGGTAAAATGCCCGTTTCATTCTCCTCTGGTACAGCTGTCCATGACATACTGCAACCAATCGTCTTTCTTCAATGAGACTCAGCTCATTGAACCTCGCTCGAACCCATTCAACCTCGTCGAGTTTAACATCCGTCATGACCCTCAAAGAAGGGATCTCCACTTCCACTGGTAGTACTGCTTCCATACCGTATACAAGAGAAAACGGGGTTGCCCCAGTAGACGTACGAATAGAAGTGCGGTACTCGTGTAAAGCGAAAGGCAGCATTTCATGCCAATCCTTATACGTCACCACCATCTTTTGCACAATCTTCTTAATATTTTTGTTGGCTGCCTCGACGGCACCATTCATCTTCGGGCGATAAGGAGAAGAATTGTGATGTTTAATTTTGAAGCTCTGGCATAGTTCTTGCATCATCTTTTTGTTGAGATTAGAACCATTGTCAGTAATGATCCTTTCAGGCACCCCATATCGACAGATAATCTCTTTCTTAATAAATCGGGCTACCACCTGCCTGGTGACATTTGCAAAAGAGGCAGCTTCCACCCACTTGGTAAAGTAATCAATAGCCACCAGAATGAATCGATGTCCATTGGAAGCAGTAGGCTCAATCTTCCCAATCATATCAATGCCCCACATAGCAAAGGGCCATGGAGAACTCATCACATTCAGGGGATTTGGTGGCACGTGCACCTTGTCAGCATAGATTTGCCATTTGTGACATTTCTGGGCGTACTTAAAGCAATCAGCCTCCATAGTTAGCCAGTAATACCCGGCTCGCAATAACTTCTTCGCCATAGCATGCCCACCAGTATGGGTACCGAAAGATCCTTCATGCACTTCTTGCATTAACAGGTCTGCTTCGTGTCTATCCACGCATCTGAGCAAGACTATGTCAAAGTTTCGCTTGTAAAGCACATCCTCATTCAAGAAGAAGCTTCCTGCCAACCTCCTCAGAGTCTTCTTGTCATTGTTTGATGCCCCAGCCGGATACTCTTGACTCTTCAAGAAACGCTTGATATCAAAATACCAGGGTTTATCATCAGTCGTCGTATCAACGACAAACACATGAGCGGGTTTGTCTAGCCTCATCACATCAATCTTTGGGATATGGTTCCACCAATTCACCCGAATCATGGAAGACAACGTAGCTAAAGCATCAGCCATCTGATTCTCATCACGAGGTATATAGCACAATTTTACTGTTGTAAAGAAAGTCAATAGTCTTCTCGTGTAGTCTCGGTAAGGAATCAAGTTCTGCTGGTGGGTATGCCAATCCCCATTGATTTGGTTGATCACTAGAGTAGAGTCTCCAAATATCTCAAGAGTCTTGATTCTTATATCAATAGCTTCTTCAATACCCATGATACAAGCCTCATATTCAGCTTCATTGTTGGTGACATCAAACGTTAACCTGGGAGTGAAAGGTATGTGTGATCCTTTCGGAGTAATAAGGACTGCCCCAACACCACTTCCATTCATGTTAACGGCCCCATCGAACATCAGTTTCCATTTGTCATCAGGATCCGGCCCTTCGTCAACCGGGGGCTCTTCACAATCTTTAGCCTTGAGAAACATGATGTCTTCATCAGGAAAGTCAAACCTCATTGGCTGATAATCATCAATAGGCGAATCGGCAAGATAATCAGACAACACACTCCCTTTGATAGCTTTCTGGGAAGTGTATTGTATATCATATTCAGTCAAAACCATCTGCCACCCTTCCATTAAGAGTTGGCTTCTCAAAAATGTACTTGATTGGATCCATTTTTGAAATCAGCAGGGTTGTATGAGTTAGCATGTATTACCTCAATTGCTTAGCAGCCCATGCTAGTGCGCAGCACATCTTCTCAAGCATCAAGTACCTAGACTCGCAATCGGTGAATTTTTTGCTCAGGTAGTATATAGCATGCTCTTTCCTACCTGTCTCGTCGTGTTGACCGAGAACACAACACATTGATCCATCACGTACAGTGAGATACATAATCAGTGGCCTCCCAGGAACTGGAGGCATGAGAATCGGAGGATTTTGCAAATATTCTTTTATTTTATCAAAGGCCTTTTGACAGTCATTGTTCCACCGGATTGCTTGATCTTTTCTCAATAATTTGAATATTGGCTCACAAGTCGTGGTAAGATGAGATATAAATCTTGCAATATAATTCAGTCTTCCCAAAAATCCAAGAACTTGTTTTTCTGTTCTTGGTTCCGGCATCTCTTGAATGGCCTTTACCTTTGCTGGATCCACCTCGATTCCCTTTTCACTGACGATGAAGCCCAGAAGCTTACCAGATCTTATCCCGAAAGTACACTTATTCGGGTTCAGCCTCAATCTGAACTTTCTCAACCGTTCAAACAACTTTTTCAAATTTATCAAATTCTCTTATTCTGTTTGTGATTTGGCAATCATATCATCCACATAAACTTCAATTTCTTTGTGAATCATATCGTGGAAGAGGGTCACCATGGCATGCTGATATGTTGCTCCAGCGTTCTTTAAACCAAACGGCATCACCTTATAGCAGAATATGCCCCAAGGGGTAATGAATGTAGTTTTCTCCATATCCTCCGGCGCCATCTTGATCTGGTTATATCCGGAAAACCCATCCATGAAAGAAAACACAGAGAATTGAGCCGTATTATCTACCAACACGTTAATGTGTGGTAATGGAAAATCATCTTTTGGACTCGCCCTGTTCAAATCTCGATAATCCACGCACATTCTGACTTTGCCATCCTTCTTCGACACAGGCACAATATTAGCGACCCATGGCGGATAACTAGTAACAGCTAGAAACCCCGCATCCAACTGCTTTTGCACCTCCTCTTTAATCTTGATGGCCATTTCAGGTTTGGTTCTCCGAAGCTTCTGCTTGACAGGAAAACAACCCTCTTTCAGCGGCAATCTGTGCACCACGATGTCTGTATCCAACCCCGGCATATCTTGATAAGACCATTCGAAGATGTCAACATACTCTCGCAACATCTCAATCAGCTATTTCTTTGCATTCTCTATCAGGCTTGCCCCTACTTTGACCTCTTTCTTTACCTCTTCAGTACCGAGATTGACAACTTCTATAGATTCCTGATGAGGCTGAATGGCTCTTTCTTCCTGCTTCAATAATCTAGCCAACTCTTCAGGAAGTTCACAGTCTTCCTCGTCCCCCTCTTCAGCTTGGTATATTGGATTATCGAAGTCATAATAAACCATAGCAGGGTCGTCATCAACAAGATCCAGAGAATTATTTCTGCATGAATGATAATTCATGCTTTTAAAAATTGCTTTTTGAAAGAAACATAAAAAATGCACAAAAACTGCGAAGAAAACATTGCCATTTTATAAAAAATAACAAAATGGAAGACAAGGAACACAACTTTGAATACAAAACGTCCTTTTATTAATGATAAAAATTTGTATGAGAACAAATGGGGGCCCTACAATGAAGTCACTATGCATTGGGCAGAGCATAGGACCTTTGCATGCTTAATAAAAGAAAACATAGAAAATTACTTATTTGGCAGAGTAACTTGGATGAGATCCTCCGAAAACCAATTGTTCAGCTTCATTCCTGGGGCACAGGGCCGCACCCAATTGTTCAGGTCACAGTCACTATCTTCACCGTCTTCAATTACTGCACAAATCTGGCTGGGATGTATGACTCCTCCACTTGAGAAAATAACTGGCCCTTGGCGCTCTTGACCCTGTAGTAGTGGAACTCGAGGAGGTTTATAACCAATTCCACTCTTATCATCCTTGAAAGGTAGCTCAATTACTTGTTCCCAACCTTTGGTATGACCAGACTGCACCACTTCCAAAGCCTACTTATACGAAGTCATAGAAGCTCCCACCCTTGCCTCACCAGAAGGAAAGTCTCTCACCATATTCATAGTTTCAAATGCCTGACAGAGAGTTTCGTGGATTTCTCCTTCCATCTCCACGTACTTGAAGGATGACAGATGACTAACGAAAATATCTTCTTCTCCGCATACCGTAACAACCTGACCATCAACTACAAATTTTATCTTCTGATGCAAGGTTGAAGATACAGCCCCAGCAGCGTGGATCCATGGACGACCCAATAGACAACTATAGGCTGGTTGGATGTCCATCACATAAAACACCGTATTAAAGACCTGGGGTCCGATCTGGACAGGTAGCTCTACTTCTCCAAACACTGATCTCTTTGAACCATCAAATGCTTTCACCACTAGATCACAAGGCCTCAGTATAACTCCTTCCACATCCAGCTTTGCTAATGCTTTCTTAGGCAACACATTGAGGGACGAACCAGTGTCCACCAATACATGGGATAGCATAGCACCTTTACATTCCATTGATATGCGGAGAGCCTTATTGTGGTTCCTTCCTTCTGGCGTTAAGTCAAAATCTGTGAACCCTAAACTGTTACCGACGTTAACATTGGAAATCACACTTTCAAGCTGGTTCACTGATATTTCTTGTGGTACGTACGCCATGTTTAGGATCTTTAACAACGCGCTCCTATGCGCTTCGGAGCATAGCAATAATGACAATATGGATATCTTAGAAGGAGTCTGATGTAGATGGTCAACGATCTTATAATCGCTCTTTCTGATTATTCTCATGATTTCCTCAACATCTTTCTCCAATGACTTATCAGATTCTGCCCCTGGCACTGGTTCATCACCTATCACCTTCTTTCCTTTGGTCCTCGTTAATGCTTCATTATCGTCTTTCCTGAGTGTCTGCGGAGCAAAAAGCCTTCCGCTGCGAGTGAAACCACCCATTCCCCCAACATTTCCGATACTTGAACCACTTTCTTTAGGAGTCTGCACCTCCTACCTCTGTCCTTGGCTATTAGTTCCATAGTACCACGGAATCGCGACCTTGTTCTCATTTGGGACGTGACTGGGAACAGTTATAGCTATAGGAGCTACTCGTGCAGGCGCAGACGTCTGTACAGGAGCATGCGCCAGAATTTCCACAGGATCAAAGTAGATTGTAATAGTAGAAACTTCATCATCATTCTTTTTCAACTGATTAAATTGTAAACATCCTTCATCCATCATGCACTGAAGGCTATTTCTCAACTTCACACAACCGTTATCAGCGATCAAACAATCTTCACAACTTTCCGAACAACCAGGAAATACAGCCCCTTTCAGTAGGCAGTCTTTCACAACTTTCAACGGAGTCTTGACATCTTTAATATTCCTCACCAGATTCAAATCTTCATCTTCTTTAATGGAATTCACCCCTGGTCCATCATGCGAAGGCATGGGATTTTGAATTACATTAGGCCTCAGAGCAAAATTAATAGCCTTTGAATCAACAAGATCTTGAACCACATGTTTGAAAGCCTTGCAATTTTCCACATTGTGACCTAGTGCATTTGAGTGAAATTCACACTTTTCATTTGTATCGTACCCAAAAGGTAATTTACCCGCTGGGGGAGCCAAAGTCCTCAATTGTACCAACTTCAAACGAAGTAAATTCTGTAGCATTTGTGAGCATGTCATAGGGAAAGCATCAAAATGTTGGTCATTCATTCTCTTTCTTGGGTGATACTGCCTTTGCTCTGCAGGTTGAGCTTTAGTACCCGGCGTTGGAATAGTTATAGATGCTGATTGGTGGTATGAACCCTGTCGTCCTCTACCTCTTCCCCCTTGTGCATATGCAGCATTAGCGTCACCTTCACGCTTCCTGTTATTGTTACCAAAAAACTTCTTTGCGGGAGCTGAACTTGTACTACTTCCGTCCTGAATCTTCCCCATCTTTAACAAACTCTCGATTCTCTCTCCAGCAATTACTATATCAGCAAACCCAGTGGATGGACAGGCAGCCAACCGATCGAGATACGGACCTTGCAAAGTATTCATGAACATGACAGCCATTTCTCTATCCGCCAATGGAGGTTGTACCTGGGCAGTGAGTTCACGCCACCTCTGGGCGTACTGCTTAAAACCTTCCTTAGGGTCCTGTGTCATGCTTTGTAACTGAGTGCGATTCGGTGCCATGTCGATGTTATACTGGTATTGCTTTAAGAAAGCCAAGCACAACTCTTTCCAGCTTCTGACGTGAGTCCTTTCCAACTTTATATACCATTCCAGTGAGGCTCCAGACAAGCTGTCTTGGAAAAAATACATCCATAATTTCTGATCATCAGAATAAGCAGCTATCTTTCGGTTATATGCCTGGAGATGAGTTTTAGGACAAGTGCTACCATTGTACTTGTCGAAAGTAGGTGGTTTAAACTTCGGGGGAATCTTGACACCCTGTACTAGCCCCATATCCTCAACATCAATTCCCAAAGGATTCTGACTTTCTATAGCCTTCACTCTTTCATCCAGTCCCTCGTATTTCTTGTCATCATGGTAGAATCCCATACCAACACTAAGTACAGAAAACTGATCATCCTGACGATCTTTCACTAGCCCATTGTTGCCAGGAACAAAACCCAGGTTAACTCCAACCGGAGGAGGAGTAACAACCAGAGGATTGACTACAGGAGGGTTAACAACAAGAGGGTTAACCCTAGGGGGATTAACATGATCACTAGTAGGAATCTCTGTCTCCAACCTCTGGATGGTAGCTCGCATGTCTTCTTGCCCTGCTCTCAGGTCCTGCTGTCCCTGGGCAACGCCCTGCATCAAATTCATAAACTATTCCATGCGTGCCCTTAACTCAGCCAACTCTGTCTGTACCTGATCCATGATCCTTGTTTGATTTCTTCTGGTTGGGTATCGGTGAATATGAGAATCAGCTATTATGCCTGAAACCAAATAAAGGTTAGCGAGTTCCTACAGCAAGTACTTGTTATGCAAAATGACATGTTATGCAATGCAAATGCCATGTTTATCACTTCCAGGGCATTTTCACACCCTGATTCCAGTCTTAGTCACAAGGAACTGCGCAAGATACAGATATTATCAAGAGAAACCGTGTTGTGACATCGTGCTATGATAAAGTATGTGTGAGTAGAGCAGTGGCAAAGAGCTACTTCTGAATAAACCCATCCCTTGAATTTAACAGGAAAACAGTACACATATAAGCGTTCCATAATGAATTCAAAATAGGAGAATACGTTAAAATAGTGGATCCATCAACAAGCCTGATGGTAACCACAGTACATTAACAAAGCTATATTAAGAAAATGGGCAAGTAAGATCAAACATCCAACTCCAGGTCTTTCAATTTCTCACTAGAATATTTTATTTCTTCAAAAAGGATTCTGGTGCGCTGATGACCTGGCCTTTCAATCAACTCTTTAATCAAAGTGTGTCTGTTTTTCAGAGCTTCTGCTAATGAATCTGCGTGCATCAACAGAGCTTCATCAGTACTCACTTCCTTAAACCTTTTCACCCCAGCTTGTATCTTGAGTCTTCCCATCTCCGTCATGGCATCCTCAAGCTTTTTCTTGGACATTTTCAGTTCATCATTAACATTTTTCAGCAGCCCATGGCTTTTTCCAAAGTCTTCCCGATGTTTTCTCCGTTGTTCATGCGCTCTAATAAGCTCGTCATCTCTGGCCTTTGATTGCTCGCGCAACTCTGCATTCTCTATTCTGACCTCATCCCAGGCTTACCGAAGCTTGGCTAACGTGTCTTTGGTCTGGGCTAAAGCCTGCTTGGTCTTCTTATGAGCTTGAATGGCAGCATCAGCATCCTTACTGATTTTCTGGAAATGCTGAGCTCTTTCGGAAAAATCCTTTTCTTTTGCCACTAAGATTTTTTCAGTTTCTTGGGCTTTCTGTTCCAACCTTCTATTGGTATATAGCGCTTCTTGCAGACGACTGTTCAACTCAGAATTCTCTTCTTGAAGCTTTTCCACCGAAGCTTGCAACTTGTCAAATTCTTCCACAGTGACAGTACTTCTTTCTTTCTCATCATCTGGATACAGACAGGGCGCATCACCAAAAGGCAAGTGAAAATCTTCAACTCTTTTCTTCACCCACTCTTCATATGCTGGATAAGCCCGATTATTGGGTTTTCCTAGGGCAACTTTCCCTTTCTTCATTACAATAACCCAAATTTCAGAAGTTTTTTGTGTTGTTTCCCAACCATCTGATGTGTGGAAATACAGGGACTCATCTACATCTCTCTTAATGGGCGGACCCGTCAGAGTATACCCAAATTGCCGGACGGCCAAAGAAGGATTGTAGTTGATTCCCCCTTTTCTTCCTATTAGTGGAACATTAGGAAACTCACCACAACTGTGGATAATGTTTTTGCCAACTAGCCCATGGTCTACCCATATGATGTCCTTGGCAACCAGTCCCATTAAACGCTGACTTCATTCTAGAGAATATTTAGAATCCACAAAAGCTCCTGATTGCGGTAAGCGACTTGCAAACCACCTGTAGAACAAAGGTGCGCAGCAACGAACTATCCCTCCTCTTTTCTTCTCATTTCTGTTGTACAAGGAGTAGTGAAGATCCCCCAGCAGTGTTGGTACTAGATTTTTCATCATGAATATCCGGATAGCGTCTGCATCAACAAAATCAGGCTCATTGGGAAACAATACAATGCCATATACATAGAGGGCTAGCAAGGCATTAAAGACAACCCAGTTCCCGTCTTTTGCAGCCTCCAGAGCCTTCTTTACCAAATACCCCAACTTGTAACCTCGAAGCTTTCCTTTGTTGGAGATATTGGCTTCTAACTCTGACTTGCTCAAATAAAGAGCATCAGCTACTTTTCCAAAGTCAAGATCACCCTCAGACCCAAAGAAAGGAGGCTCCTCCTTAATAGCAATCCCTAACATGCTGGAATACTCCTCTAAGATGGGTACCAACACATAATCTTGAAATACAAAACACCTCAGAGGCGGATCGTAGAACTGCATCAACGTATGGAGACCCCTGTATTTGTAATCCTGACATTGTAGACAACAGATAAAATCCACCCATATTTTTCTTCAAAAGCTGCTCGCACTTCAGGGCTCGCCATTCTATTCAGGGCAATAATATGGCCTAGAGTAGGCGTGAGGAACTTGTAACTGATGATATTCTTCCTCTCTTTAGTATTCATCCTTGTGAGAACCTGCTGACTGGAATTAGGAGTAAAATATGCACCTGGAAATGAAAAACATGTATGTTAGGACATGTAAATGCAATGCAAAGGGCATGGTATCAAGGTGCCAAGTGTCTGTGCTGGACCGTGAACGGCGTCAGTGTAGCCCTGAGAACAATATATAACCATATATAGGACCCTCTGAATATAATAGGATGAATTCTCCTTTTGTGTAATTATAACAAAAGACCGGGTATGTAGGGGGTTATGGTTACCTGCAAACCTGTAAACAACCCGCCCTTCTCACGTGTGGGTGCTAAGATCCTCAGTATCCCGGGCTCTCAGGTTGAGAAATGATGATACGTTCACCATTTCTGGTTTGGCATCATCACCAATCGAGGAGGCCTCAACTGATTCACAAAAGCGAAAGGTCCTCAGCTTCAGGCACTGAGGTCGAGAAGCAATAGTACATTCATCCCTAGGGGTACAGTACTATCGCCAATCGAGGAGTGCCTCCACTGATTCTCTTTCAAAAAGGATATCCTATAGCAAGTTCTCAGCATTAGGTCCTCGGATCGAGAATGTGCAATGGGTTTACCACAGAACGTGGTCTGCCACTGTCACATCTCAAGAGGAGTGCCGCAACTGAGTCCTCGGGAATGGTCACCAGAGTCGACAGCTTTCTAGATCAACACCCTAACATGCGCAAGACACACACGTCAGAATGCGTCCCAAGATAGCCTCGTCTGGTTGTGAATTTCGTGAACACACAAACGCACCAAGATGGAACGTAGGTCCCACTACTCTCCACTCTAGTCCTAGGATGTACTCAAGCTTGGGTATTGGGCTTATCTCTCAGATCACCCATCCCGCCAAACAGAAAACAGCACAGTCCAGTATAGCATAATATAGCATTTGAAATGAAAATGCTAAAATGTAGTAAATACAGTAATGTACAGTAAGGCAGTAATACAGTACATAGCAATATAGTACAATAGTAAATACAGCAAAACAGTAAACACCCAATGAAAGAAAAACAGACAAGCGCTAGGATTGACTCGCTAAGGAAACCAGAGATTCTGGGTTCGATCCCCAGCAGAGTCGCCAGCTGTCGCTCCCGGGATTTTCATCCAAGTACAAACGCAAAAGTGGCACCGAAACAGAGTCGCCAGCAATGTGTATTTATCCCAAGAGAGGGAAAGGAAACACTGCATAAACCTGAGGGAAAGGAAAGAGCATGGTCTTGCAACCAAGAAAACCGGGTTCGGGAGTCAGTTACGCGCGAGGAAGGTATTAGCACCCCCTCGCGTCCATCGTACCCGATGGGATCCAAGCTGGCTTGTCTCGATCAAAGGGTGTAAGGAAAGGATGCTGGAAAAGGAACGGATAGCTGGAGAACTGGAAAAGGAAAGGAGAGAGAAAGAGAAACAAATGTAGGGAAAATAAAAGAAGTGCTCGAATGGGCCCTACCCCACTGCCTACGTATCTCATCGGGAACATGAGAATCAGAGCGACGTAGTTCCCCTCAGCTAAGGGAAAGTTGTTTGTGTTTTTTAATGGAACGGCTAACGTTCTAGCTCAGGTGTTGCAGCTCGCTGTATGGAGACTTAGGTGTTACCATCTTGCGAGAGAACGAGAAGAAGCACATTCGTACATCAAGAGTGAGTGAGATAAGAAGAGAATTCCCGAAGGAAAGACGTTATTGTTTGTTTGGAGTTTTTTAGAAAGAAGTGTTTTTTGCAGTTATTTGTAACTTGCATTGCACCAAAGTCTAGGGCACAGGGACGAATACTTAACGAATCGTCCCAAGACAGGATGCCCACTAAGCACTCTAGAAAGATGAGAGGAAGCCCCTCATTTCTCATTCCCCACACTTAAGGCTCGTGCGCAATACTCTATATCTTTATTAAGTGTTTTCAAGAAGTTTTGAGATGAGAAGAAGTGACTCAAAAGGAGCAAAAGGTGAAAACTAATGAGGGATACTAAGACTCAATCTTAATGTTATCAAACATGGTGATCCTAAGGTTAATGTGGTTTAAGAAACCTACCCAAAAGAAAGGAGAAGAAGATCAAAAGAAGCAACTTACTTCCAAGGTGGAAGTTAAGTTGATCTTAAAGAGGGATGAAGAAGAAATTATTCAAGGAAAGCATATAAATGCTTATCATGATCACAATCGAATGATTAAAAGAAATAAGAGAAGATGAGAAAGAGGAGTGTGTGTGGAAGCATATCCACACAAATACTTACCATTTGTACCTACATGAAAAAGTTAGTTCACAAAGCATTAACAAGTAGTGGAATGAAGAAAGGATAACAAGCAATGATCAAAACAATTAAGAATCAATGAAATAGGATCCTAAGAGATGAAACCCAATTAAGGTCAGAACCTACATCTAAAGGTGTTCTCTAATATTAACGTATCAACCACATACTAACTATGCACAATTACATGTCCTAAACACCAAAGAAGTGAATCATGGAAGAAATAGATGAAGAAAAAATGAATATGAAAAGTAATCATGCATTAATGCTTCATACAAGACCAAAGTCATAACCAATTTCATTTAGGAATACCTCACAATGTATATGAATCATCGTACAATTCGTAAAAGAAATGATGTAAGAAGAAGAGATGAGAAAGAGAAGGAACATAGAGAAGAAACATGCTAAAACTTCAAGTTAATATGCACAAACTTATGTCAAATATAAGCACCTATTAAGATGACTTAGAATATCATGAAAATGACCTATAATATCATGAAAATGACCTATAAAGTATGCACAATCAATCACAAAAAGGTTGCACAAATGCTTCACCGAAACACGCTAGAATGAAGTGGAAGAAAGTACCCAAAAATACCTTCCATTATGAAAATATGATCCACATCTATTAAAATCTGAATTAAAAATAATAGAAAATAACCTAAATGTGTTAGGAACACGTGTGAATTAATTTGGAATTTTTGGAGTTTATATGGTATTCTTAAAAATCAAAATTTGAAATAAATATGGAAAAGAAATAAAAATGCAAAAGGGATTAGAAGGGGGGTGCTGGAAAAGTAATTACTAGCTTGAAAGAAAGAAATGGGCTCAGGATGGAGGTGCAAATAGCAGAAATGAGTTCAGCCCACAAAGCTTGTGAGTGTGTGATAGTGTACGTCTCAGTTAATATGCGGATTAAATCTCAGCCCTAGGATCACACAGTCAACCATCAATCAAGTCAACCACATGAATCTAACCAATCAGCGCGCACGAACACCATAGCTATCGTATACTCACACACACGTGAACGCCTGGGGATGTAAAAAAAAACACGTGAGAAAGGAATGCAGCCATTAATGCGCTGCTGCATCTTCATTGGTCCGCCGTAAAGTGAATGAAATGCACCAACCAAATCGTGCCATGCGGTCTTTCTCTCTCTCACCATCATCACTTCATAATTGTTTAATCATTGGAAATATATGAACACATCCAATAGCGCGTGGACACCTCATCATCTCCATAATTAACTCATGCAATAGACATTAAAACTCATACAAAAACACAAAATTTTTGCCAATCTTCTACCTCAAATAACTCCATCAATTCATAATGAAAATTAACAAAATAAGATACCAAACTGGAGCCCAAACTTCATAGATCATGAATATGCTAATTAAATCTCAAAAATATCATTCTGATATCAAGAAAAATGGCACGAAAGTGACATGTTCAAGCACAAATTTCACAAAATCACAAAATCACATAAAATCCAAATTAAACAACCAATGGTGTGCCATCATTTCAGGACTTCCAGATGCAATGCATGATTACTAATATCACATTGTAGATCCCTAAAATTATGATGAAATAAAGCCAAAGTTTCATGATCCCTAACCTTGTGAGATGCTAATTTGTGTTTTAGAAATCCAAGAACTTCTTGCAAGATCTTCAAATCAACACTTTGAGCCAAATAAAGGCTAAAACCAGATCCAATACTTGATTAGAGTAGAAATTTGGAGTGATGAGTGAAACTTGAGATTTCTTCAATGGTGGATTCAAGCAAATCTAATGCATACAGTAGAAAGAGGAAGTTATGGCGGTGATGCTACTACAAAAATCTTCGAAAATGATGAAGAAACGAGAGAGAAATCTTGATCTGAACTCTTGAAAGTGAGAGAGAAACTTGAGATTTCTTGAGAGAAATTGTGAGAAATGTGTGAGATTAGAGAGAGAGTGGAGAATGATTGAGAATGATTTATGAGAATGTGGAAAAATGAGAGAGAGAGAGAGAGAGAGAGAGAGAGTGAAATTGTGTGTGAGTTTTGTTTATATAGTTAGGGTTAAATGTGTTTAACCATGGTCAACTGAGTTGGTTAAATGAGTTGGTGTGAGGTTAACTGAGTAGACTCTAACTAACTGAGTCATGACAGTTAGAGGTGAGTTGGGAAGATTGGTTAAGGTGTGGGTGAGTTTATGAAGTGTATGGTGAGGTTTAAAGTGATGGTGGTGATGTAAGGAAATGTTTAGCTTAATGAAGTAAAAGGTGGACTGGTGTGTAGTATGTGTGTGAATATTTGAATTAGCAACAACAACAATGTTATTTTTTCTGATTTTATAGCAGTTTGATATCACTTAAAACAAGGAAGTTTGGTGATGAATATCTCTCACTTTAATGAATGGAAATGTGTGATTTTGGTGGCAAATGAAAGAGTAGATATAGGAGAATAAGTTTGATGTTAAAATTGAATTGAATAGAGACTTGTAGGGTGGTGTAAAATGACACCAAACATCATGGTTCAGAACTGGTGCATGGGCGTGGCAAGTTGGTAGGTTGGCATGGCAACCTGACTTGGAAAATTCAGCATGAACACGTCAATTTGGGACCATCATAACCCCATAATAACTTGCTCAAATGGAAAAATATCCAACATCAAAGTTGAAGAGGACATTGAGATGAACAACTTTTATGTTCAACATTTTTTCATTTGAAGCTTCCTTCAATGAGAAAAATGGGTGGACATTTGGCCCACCAAGTGTTTGTCAAAATTATGGCGCATGGGCCTGGTCATGCTTGGTCATGACTTGGTTTTTGACCTAGTTTTGCCACACTTTGATCAACCATAACTCTCACAATATTGATCCAATGGAGGAGTTATTTAGATGGATTTGAAGCTTGGAATGTGAACTTTACTTGGCTCAACTTGGGCCTGAAGTTTGGAGCTTTTATCATGGAGAAAGAAAGCCTTAAAGTGTGGTGCAAAATGGTCCAAACTTGCCATTTTTGGAAACCCTGAATTTCCAAAAATGGAAACTTTGCACATTTCTTGATTTTTCATGATTCCTCCATCATTTCTTGTTCAAATTTTGTCCAATGGATACATGTAATTTGGATTTCATGAATTTGACCTCAAAAAGTCCGGAGTTGACTTTTTCACTGCACAGTTGACTTTTTCCCCAATTTCCCGATTTTGAATCTTCTGACCAATTGAAACCCTTCCGAAACCAATTGATGAGCAATTTTCCATCCATATATACTTAGAAATACAAGGAATACCATGAGATCAAGTTTTGTCCAAAAAATCAGAAATAAACTGACCTTATGTCAAACCCTAATTTTGTACCCTCTGGTTAGGAGGAAATAGCACTTCCTCCAAATCCAAATTCCTCTGAATATGATGTACATCCCGTCTAACAAAGATGAGGTAGGGCATTTGGAGGTGATAAAAACTCAAAGAGCTTGCACATTTGAGGGTCAGATCCCCATTTTAGACTGTTTTGTGTAGGAATTGATGTACTGCCCAATCTTCTTGATAAATTCCAACTTCCCATGACTTGGGGAATCAATTGAGATGGCATATGATATATGAGACCCTTGAGGCTTTCTTGGAGACCCTTGGCCTTTATTCTTTTGCTTTTCTCTGGCTTTCCATTATCCCCACCTTGAAGCACTAGATACCATGCCTTGCAAACAATGATATGCAACTTATGACCTACTATGGAATGCAAATGTGTAAAGCATAGACCAATTTATTGAGAAACCATGAGGGCAAATTTTGAGGTATTACAACATGCTCTTCTTCTGTCTTAGATTTGGCAATCATATCATCGACATATACCTCGATTTCTTTGTGTATCATGTCATGAAACAGAGTAGTCATGGCCCTTTGATAGGTTGCCCCAAAGTTCTTCAAACCGAATGGAATTACCTTGTAACAAAAGGTACCCCATGGGGTAATGAATGAAGTTTTATCCATATCTTTCGGTGCCATTTTTATCTGATTATAGCTCGAGAATCCATCCATGAAGAAGAAGACTTTGAACTTTGTTGTCCTGTCAACCAGCATGTCAATGTGTGGTAAAGGAAAGTCGTCCTTTGGACTAGCCTTGTTCAGATCCCTGTAGTCTACACACATTCTGAAATTTCTATCCTTTTTCAGAACTGGTACTATGTTGGCTAGCCATTGAGGATATTCTGATGTGGCAAGGAAACCCGCGCCAATCTGTTTCTGTACTTCCTCTTTGATTTTGATGGCCATATCTGGGTGAGTCCGTCTCAACCTTTGTTTTACTGGCGGACATTCTGATCCCATCGGTAGGTGATGTTCCATGATGTTGGTATCCAACCCTGGCATATCCTGATAGGACCAAGCGAATACATCGGGAAACTCTTTGAGAAGCTTTATCAAACTTTCTTTGACAGTTGGACTAAGTGGTGCCCCAATCTTGACCTCCTTTTTCTCTTCCTCTGAACCCAAGTTGACTATTTCCAATGGCTCTTCGTGAGGTTTAATGGACCTTTCCTCTTGTCTGAGTAATCAGGAGATCTCTTCTGGAATTTCTTTGTCATCTTCTTCTTCAGCCTCAAATACCGGGAATTCAAAGTTGGGAGAAGGCATTGGATCGTATGTTTCAAAGGGGTTTAAAACAAGAAATCTGCATGACGTAATGATTATTTTTTAGAAGAGATAGAGAGAAATTCAAGAGTGTGTGCAGTGTATATTTTTTTACTGCTTGTTTTTGAATTGTTTTTTAGGATTACCATTTTCTGAAAAAGCGATAAGAGAAAATAGCAATTAATGCGGGAATTACAAAATGACGTTATTTTATTTATGAACTTGTCGATTCTTGAAACTACAGCCCTATAAAACAAAACTCTGTCACTTTGGGTGAAGCGAAGAGGGAAATTTACAGAATGTGAGCCCTATCAAAACATCTGTTTCACCTGGACAGGGTGAAAGGTTAAAACAAAGATGGCCATTACTTTGACTTATTAACGATCTTCAGAACATCGACTGCAACCCATTGGCGGCGAACTCCTCGGTGAATCACATAGTCTGGTACCTTCCTTGATTTGCCTTCAGAAATAACGCTGATTTCTGGTGGAGCAGGATCATTGGAATCTGTCTCCCAGGCAGGGTTGTCGTAGGAGCATTCCTCAGTTGTATTTTGCATAGTATTGGTGCTCTCAGGTGGATCTCCCCATCCAGTGGGCTGGATGTCTCCGAGCCTGATACGAGAGCTTTCAGGAGTGGTGTACTTGACCAAGAAGTCGTACTTGCCACTCGGTTGTCCAAAGGTGTCCCACACTTCTTTGGAACTGGAGGAGTCATTTCTCTCGATGACGTTGACCTCGGGAAAAGCATAGTTAATGAATTCTAGTCCTGCAAACTTTGCAAATTCATCGTCGCACTAGATATTTTCTGAATAACCTGAGTGTTGATCCCATGACATGGTGGGGACGCTGGTATTTTTTCTAATGATGCTCAGCTAATTTTCATTGTTCGGCTGATTTTCTTGCCCCAAGTCTCCTGGGTACGGCTGCCAGATAGGAAGGCCATCCATTGGGCCATAATAGTCGTGGTCAAAGTTGTCTTTCATCAGAGTGTCTTCCTCTAATGGGTTTGGTGGAGCACGACATCCTTCCAGATCACAATCTCCGGATATCATTTTGACGTCTGACCTTGGTATAAATCTCGAACTTTGTGCGGGATAGCAAAATGGCATAGGCACCTCTTCCTGAGACATATAACCGTCCTCGTTAAGATAGGACTTCCATTCCTCATCTGTATTGGAGGAATCACCCTCGTTGATGGTATGTACTTCTTGAGACACTGGGTGAAGGAAACCTCCACTATGGAAGAAGTTCTGAATGGGATGAAGACTTTCACCGTTAGCGGCAGTCTGGGTACAGGTTGCAGAAAAACCAAGACCCTTTGTTTTATTATCAGTAGGAATGACAAGCTGTCCCCATCCTTTTGCGTTGTTATTTTTAATCACTTCGAGAGCATCTTTGTACGAGGAAATCGGTGTTCCTCCTTCTGATTGGTTGTCGTGGCTCACCGAAAGTGCCTGGAACTGAGTTCCAACAACCTCCTCAGGTTCTACACAAGTGGACAATGAAAGGTTACTCACGATCAAGGCTTGTTCTCCACAGACCGTGACGAGTTGGTCATTCTTGACGAACTTCAGCTTCTAGTGAAGTGTTGAAGTGACTGCCCCAGCCTCGTGTATCCAAGGTCTTCCTAACAAACAGGTGTATGTTGCTCGGATGTCCATGACCTGGAAAGTGACTTGGAAAGTGTAAGGACCGATAGTTATGGGAAGGTCGACTTTGCCGATGACTGTTTTTCTGGATCCGTCAAATGCTTTGACGACGACCTTACTACCTCTCATAGGGGATCCTTTGAATGATAGTCGCATTAGAGTGGACTTCGGCATAACATTGAGAGTCGATCCGGTATCTACCAGTACACTGGCTAAGGCATCGTCCTGGTAGTTAACTGTGATATTGAGCGCCATGTTGTGACTTTTGCCTTCTTCTAGCAATTCCTCATCACTAAACCCCAAGTTGTTGCAGGAAGTGATGTTAGAGATGATACTTTCAAATTGCCTTATTGACATATCCTGTTCCATAAAGGCCTGCTCTAAGACTTTCTGTAGAGCCTCTCTGTGGGCTTCATAACTGAGTAAAAGAGATAACACAGAGATCTTTGAAGGAGTTTGTAACAGCTGATCAACAATGTTGTATTCACTCCTTTGGATGAGCTTCAGCATCTCATCATCATTCTTTGAAAGGTTGGGATTACTGGATTGACCGACTGGTGGATTGGGAACTTCCGTTTGAGGTTCCTTTTCTCTGCTGGGTTCTCCAACTCCTCTGTTGAATATTCGACCGCTCCATGTTACTCGACTAATGTCTGCAAAATTCATGACGGAGGGTAATGGAATTTCCTTTCCATTCTTAATTGTTGTTGCACCGTATTTGTAAGGGATCGCCTTATCGGATTTGTACGGCACTGGTCCCGGTAGATGGATAACTACAGGAGCCTTCTGATTTCGGTGACTGTCGTAAGTAACTTCAATCAGTTCCTGGTTAAGAACCCTCGATTTGTCAAGTAGAGGGATGATGGTACAAACATCTTTGGTCCTTTCGCGATCAGAGATCACGACAACATCCTTAATCTGATCAGCAAAATAGTCTGGCGTCCAGTTGATTGATCCAGAACTTGGGCACGGTTGAATCTCCTTGGGAGCCAACTGACTTTGAAGGGCTGCTCGCACGAGGTAACATCCTTGATTATTTTTCGAGCAAACTCTACAGTGCTCGTAATTGTGTGGTGGCACCTGGCCACATCCGCTTTGAATGCAGTGCAACCTTACTAGGTCTATTTCCATAGATCGGACATCCTGACTTTGATGTCTAGTAGGGTTCCCATTTGTCACACTGATTTGTTGCGTGTCTTCGTCTAGAGAGATCGGAAGCCACCAATGGTTTAACAAGTGTTGTAAAGTTCTTTGAACGAGAGCCACCCTTGGTTACTCTCACAACATACTTTACAGCTCAGATAATCATGTGAAGTGAGAAAACCGAGTTGGACTTGCTTGGCGTGTAACTCCACCAAGCTGGTATTCATCAAACGAATATCGAAGATTTGAATCATGTTGATATGATAAGGATTTTTATCATGGTAGTCCTGGATCCACCCAAGATCCATCTGACGCTAGAGGGCCTCTTATACAAAAGAGCATCCCTGTTTGTTTATCGAGCAAATCAGACAGGAATTGTAATCGTGCCGCGGAAAATTATGATACTGGCTTTGCTTTGAGTGCTTTGCCACTAAGTTGACATTCATTGCACGGATGTCGTGGTTCTGAATGATGTTGGAATTTGCATACGTCATATTAACTCCACGAACTCGGTGCTCTTGGATCCATCCGAGATCCAATTGTTCCTGTAGAGCTAATTGCACCATAGAACATCCTTGATTGTTTTTAGAGCAGATATCACACTTGTTAAAATTATGAAATGGTACATGCTTATATCCGCTCTGTCTGCGATGCATCTTGACCCAGTTGGCCCTCAATAAAAGTACATCATGAATTTGATAGATGTTTTTAGACTCTCCTTCTATCCAATTTACCGCAGCTTTCTCGAGTTGAGGCAGCGGGTTCGTGAGAACATTCGGATTCATATCTTTGAAAGATAAGACCCTGCTCCTAACAAGCTTTTGTACATCAGATTTGAAACAGAGACAGTTTTCTATGTTATGCCCTGGTCCTCCTTGATGGTAAGGGCAAGTCTGATCCGCTTTGAACCAAAAAGGCAGATTTTCCGGTATTGTAAGAGGAGCCCTGGTTTGGACGTGTCCCTTGACCAGTAAGAGTGGAGACAATTCTGCGTACAACATGGGTATAGGGTCGAACCCTGGCGGTCGTGTTGTACGGTTGTTGTTATATGGAGGACGAGCCTGCTGAAGAGGTTGTTGTGTCCTTTGCTGATATTGCTGTTGATCTGGTTGGCTCTGAGCAACCTGAGGTTGATACGTAGGAGCAGACGCAGGGTTGATAGCAGGGGTTATAGCTGCTACTGGTTGTTATCGTCGCCTTTGATTTCTGAGAGAGATATTGCCAATATCTTGATCTTTTTTATTAGGGAGATCACTACCGTATCTTTTTGTATTACTTGGTGACCCAGCGTCTTTAACTAAACATCCTTCTTGGACTGCTTCCTCAAGACGAACTCCCATGCCTACCATTTCAGTAAAGTTATTGGGTGCACTGGCGACCATTCTGTCGTAGTAAAATGAACTCAAGGTCTTTAAGAAGATCTTTGTCATCTTTTTTTTCCTCAAGAGGTGGACAAATCTGGGCGGCAATTTCATGCCATCTCTGAGCGTACTCCTTGAAGGTTTCCTTGTCCTTTTATGACATGGCTCTGAGTTGATCTCTATCTGGTGCCTGTCATACCCCAAATTTTGACCACTAAGATTTCCCATCATTGTGCAAATCATCATCACAATATGGATGTACCTTTGTGCCTCATCAATCTCCTCAAGGAATTGTGGAGCATTCACTACAATCAAGCTTAGGGTTTCAAGCCCTCTCAGAGCCTTTCGACAAAGGATCAATCAAGGAATGACATGATCTTCAACTTTTCTAACCTCTTATATACCCACAAAGGATCAAGAGGACTCCGACATCAAGAATTAAGCACAAGAGTGCAACATTTCAAGTGGAACAAGCCTCAAGTTCATCTAATACAAAGTCAACTGACGTAGAAAGTCAAAGTTTGACTTTTGGTCAACTTTGAGCTTCACAAGCCATTACTCAAGAAAATATGATGAATGATTTTATTTGATCAAGTTTAAATCAAGAAATCATGCAAAATTGCAAAATTGATCAAATTGAAAGAAACTTAGAAATTTTTTCTAAGTTAAAATCATGTTCAAGTGCACAACTTTTCAAGGTTGTAACTATTGATCCAAGCATCCATTGATTTTGCGTAAGAGCTACTTTTAAAGAGGGTATATGATACTTCAACATTGTAGAAGGAATCAACTCAAAATATCATAAGGATTGAAAGAGATAAGTGATCAAAGTTGGGAATTCTTAATGTCAAATGTTCCGACATTTCATAGGACATCATTAATATTTTTCCAGCAAGAATGTCCCAACTTCAAGGATGTTTTTCTCCATGATCCAAGTTGATTCAAGCCAAACCTTGAACATCAAAGTTGAAGTACGTAATCTCACCTTTCCAGAAAGTCCTAGAAAGCCCATTTATCATTCTCGAGCAGAAATTATGATCTCTGCAAAAGGCATTGATAAAACAGAATTTTTAAGACAGCTTTTAGGATAGACTTGATCACACAAGTTCAAGGTTATTTTTGGAAACTTTACAAGTCTTATCTTCACAAACCTTGAACATCAAAGTTGAAGTACGTCATCTCAACTTTCCAGAAAGTCGCAGAACGTCCATTTATCATACTCGAGCAGGAAGTTATGGACTTTACAGTAAGGCTTGCTGCAGCTGTTTTTTAGGACTGATTTTGTGCACTTTTTCTTGTGCCACACAATTTTCAAGCTTTGTCACCATGCAGGACAAGCATCAAAGGTGCAATTCACTTCAAATCAAAATATCATAGTGGATTAAAAGATATAAGTGATTAGAGTTTGGAATTGTTAATGTTCAAAGTTGTCAAATGTTTCAACATTTCATAGGACATCATTAATATTTTTCCAGCAAGAATGTCCCAACTTCAAGAATGTTTTTCTCCATGATCCAAGTTGAACCAAGTCTAGGGTCAAACATCAAAGTTGAAGTATGTCATCTCAGCTTTCCATAAAGTCCTGGAACAGCCATTTATCATTCTTGAGCAAGAAGTTATGGATTTTACAACAAGGCTTGCTGCAGCTGATTTTTAAGACAGGTTTCAGGACAGATTTGCTCATTTCTTGTGCCACACAAATTTTTAAGCCTTGTCATCATTTTGGACCCATCTGAGGATCAAATCCAAGGGGGATGATCTGATCTCCAAGCCTCCAAAGTCCTTGGAACCAAAAATAGCATGCCAAACCTAGAAAACCCTAAAAGAGGGACAAGACTCCAAGTTTGGTTTAGAGAATTTAATGGATGCTTAGAGGTGGCATGAACTGAGCTTCCTCCAACTGAATTCAATCAAGATTCATCCAACAACAAGGGAATCAGCAACCTGTGCCCTAACCTCTAATCAATGGCTAGAGGAGACTTGAGATTCCAAAATGCAACCATTGGATAAAACTCTGCTGCATTTGCCATTCACTATTGCTTGCAAAACAAACTTGCTCTACTATAAATAGAGCTCATTTGTGCTCAGTTTGAGTACACCAAAGCCATCAAACAGATGCTTTCCTCAAAATCACTTCTTTCACTCCAAAATGCCTTCTTTAGCAAGATAATTCTGAGTTTTTGAGTTAAAGAGCATTTCCACCACAGCTCATGATCCAAACACATCCAATATGTCATATCTAAGCTGTCCAAACTCTCACAAGTGACCTATAACACCAAAATCACAAAGTCACCTCTCAAACCCTCAAAATTGGACTTTTTTGCATTTTTCAAGCCATGTCATGATTCAGTCACTTTCCAAACAAGATAAATCCTCAAACACACTCCAAGTATCATCCTTGAATTGTCCCAAATGGTTCCCCCCATATGGAACACCATTTGAGAGAGTTGGCATTTTGGCCACTTTTGCCCATTTTGCAAGAAAGAGCTCAAACTTGCTCCAGAGGTTTCCAGCTGATTCCAACCATCATAAAAGCTTCTAAGAGGTCATTTGAGGGCGTCCAAAGCATCAAATCATTTCTGTAACAAAGCACTTGGTAGGTTGCACAAAATCTCCAAAAAAAAGGTAAAATTCACAACTTGATTTCTTTGAATCATGCTTTCCTTTGATGTCCACATACATGCATCATATTGAACAATTCTTGAAGAAAAAATGTAGTCCTTAATGTGTATGTTGTGATCCATTTACTGTTTGCACTTTAACATGTTTATATGTGGAGTTTATGTTGTTTTAAAATCAACATGCAGTTCTGGTTTTTTGCTTCGTGCATTCTGTACATTAAGTTTCAGTATGTCTGAGTGATACCATTGGATTCCTTGCGAAAAATCAGTCAAGATAGGTTCTTACGGATTTTAATTTCGTTAAAAATTGAGAGAGTTATGAGTGTTGGAAGTTTGATAAAAAAGACGTTGAAAACTAAAAGAGATGTCGAATGTGATGTTGTGACATCTTTCCTTTTTCTTATTTTATCTTCAAAACTCAACCAATTCTTTTACATAGCAAAAATCATCATTTTCCAATTTTATTTTACACACTTCTTATCCATACTCCATAATATTTTAATCCACAAAATATCACAAAAAAATATTTTTATTTGATATATTTTTAATATATTCAAAAATATTGTTTTAAATTGTTTTAAATGCTTTTAAAATGATTTCTTTTTCTTGATTTTTAAAACCAAAATGATTTTAAATATTCATGTGGATAAAATACTTTTTGATAAACCTTAATCATTGTTTATAACATGATTAATGATTTTATTTGATATTTTTATCATTTTTTAGTTGATTTTTCTTTGAAAAATGCCTTTAAAAAATGAAATTGGGGTTTCTTTGATTTTCACCCTAACAAATCTTTTTCAAACACTTTTGGGCCTCTAATAGAGTGTAAGACCCAATCCTTCGTAAATACAAACCATTTTTGGGCCTCAAATGTTGTATAAGTCCCGTAGTATTTCAAAAGTTCGGCGCGATCATTGCCCGTTTAAAATAAAACATCTAGGCCTCTCCTCAAGCTATAAGACCCATTCAAAATCATTGGGCCTCTAATAGAGTGTAAGACCCAATCCAATTTTAACCAAAACAATTTTGGGCCTCAGATATTGTATAAGTCCCCCTGCGTTAAAAGAAAATCTCGGCGCGACCGCCAGTTCAAAAATCAAAACCCTGGGCCTCTCCTTGAGCTATAAGCCCCACCACTTGTATAAAAAAAAACTTTGGGCCTCTAATAGAGTGTAAGACCTAATCCCCTTTTAACCAAAACAATTTTGGGCCTCACATATTGTATAAGTCCCTCTGTACAGTTTTCAAAACAACAGTACAATCACTGATAAAACCTTGGGCCTCTCCTTGAGCTGTAAGCCCCAACAATCTTTTCAAAGCACTTTCTCCTTTGATTTTGTATATAATATTGTTATCAAAGCTTTCTTTGTTGAACAAACTAACAAAACAACATGGAAGCTCTACAACCGAGTAAGTGTTTACCCGCTTTCTTTATCCGCTTTCATATATATATAACTGTATTGTGGAGCTGCTCACTGTAAGTCTTCTTTCACAAACTTTTATATACTTGTCAAATATCAACTGTGTAATACTAGTATAGTTATTTAGATTTCTCCCCGGCAACTACGTCTAGCAATAGGTAAAGCCCTATTGGTCACTCTTAAATACAAAAAAAACTAGACACCCATAGGATTACCAAACACAGTTTTCCCTCCTCTTGGGGTTAAACAATATGGAAACGTGAAAGGCAGCATTCTCTGTGAACCCTTTCTCAGACTGTCACCCTTAGACATTGTCAAAGAAACTCTACTCCCCAGAGATGATCTTTTCTCGGTGAATGGCATCTCTTGAGTTTCTTCCAAATCCTCGAACTTTCATGAAATAATCTCTTCTCGGTGAATTGCATTTCTTGAACTTCCCTCGGTTTGGGACCCACAGGTTTCCTAAAAGCATCCCCGCCTCCTCTTGGGCATTGTACAAGGACCCTTCGACTTCTTAAAAGCTCTCATGCCTTCTCTTAGGCTTAGTACAAGGACCCAGAGACCTCTACAGGTATAGGAACAGAACCTAGTCATCAATTTGCTAGAGTTGTCTTTCTGAGTTAAGTATCAGACCAGTTAATGGGTTGACCTTCATCCCTTAACATACCAGCCTTCTCTTGGGCATCATACAAAGATCATTCACTATCTGAGAGTCGATTTCTCAAAACACCAGTAGACTTAGACAGTCTTGATACCCTTCAGATTTCCCATTTCCTTAAAGAACAGGAAATAACCCTGATCCTCTGATCAATCCCAAAGCACAACAATACCTTTAATCGTTCCCTTCATAAGAATTGATTTTCTCTTTTATCCAACACATTGGACCTGTCACTCAACTGAAACAGTTACCAGCATAAACAGCCTCCTCTTGGGCTTTGTACAATGATTCTCCCCACACTCTCTTGTTGAGTATAAAAGACTCTCTTGTTGAATCAAGCCCCCTTTAGCCTCCATCTTGGGCTTCGTATGAGATACAAAACACTCTCTTGTTGAGTATAAAAGACTCTCTTGTTGAGTCAAACACCTTCAGCCTCCATCTCGGGCTTCGTACGAGATAAAAAATCACTCTCTTGTTGAGTATAAAGACTCTCTTGTTGAGTCAATCACTTTCAGCCTCCATCTCGGGCTTCGTACGAGATACAAATCACTTTCTTGTTGAGTATAAAAGACTCTCTTGTTGAGTTAATAACTTTTAGCCTCCATCTCGGGCTTTGTACGAGATACAAATCACTCTCTTGTTGAGTATAAAAGACTCTCTTATTGAGTCAAACCCTTTCAGCCTCCATCTCGGGCTTCGTACGAGATACAAAACACTCTCTTGTTGAGTATAAAATACTCTCTTGTTGAGTCAAACCTTTAGCTCCGTCTTGGGCTTTGTATAAGACACATAAAAACACCCTCTTGTTGGACCAATAGCCTCCTCTTAGGCTTTATATAAGGAAAACCCCAGTTGAGTCAATCAACCTTTTAGCATCAAAGATGTGCCTTGTTCATAGCATACAAACACCAACAACTCCTTTTCCCCCATCTAATTGCTGTAAGCGGCAAGCCTCTGGATTATTTACATCCACACCACTGTCGCTCTTTTAGCATGAGAAATTCCTAAGGAAAGATGGCATTGCTCTAAACTGAGTTAAAGTCTTCTCCTTCAGGTTGAAAATCCCCTATAAAGGAAATTATGGCATTGCTGGATTCACATATCCCAGTTAAAGTAATTCTCCTTTATAATCAGTCACACAACAGTCGTGACAAACAGACCAAATACCCCTCTTTAGAGATGACAAATTCTCTCTAAAGTCAAAACCCTTCTGCTTCACATCTTGGGCTTCGAACAAGATACAAATGGACCTTTTAGCTTCACATCTTGGGATTTGAACAAGATACAAACCACATTTAGCTTCACGTCTTGGGCTTTGAACAAGACACCAAAACAACCTTTTTCCTCCCATAGAATAGGAGGAACTACGATCGCTCTAATTTTCCTTTTTCGTTAAACGGGAATACGTAGGCATAAGATTGGAAAAATCTTAGATAGCATACTAATCAAAAACCCAAAATCCCGTACCTTCATACATCAATCAAAAAGCATTAGTCCTAACATCCTACCAATAGCCTAGACATTGTGTTCTTAATAAAATAACCTAAGAGAGACCCACAATCTTAATAGCATCTGTAAACCAATAATCATCTGTTTAAACTCAGTTTTCTAGTAGGGTTAATTAGAGACATCTATTTCCCTTCCTTCATCAGCTTCAATAGAATAAAAAATGAATCGAACTGTAAAACGATAGTGCTTCGCAACCATGCAAAAATTTGCGCTACAGTGCCATGTCCAGGTTATAATTATATTATTGAACGAAGGCAGCGCCAAGATCTCTGAAAATGCCGATCTTGGTGCGGTTTAAACCCATGTACCATTTGAGTGCGGCACCGGTTAAACTATCCTGAAAATAGTGAATCAGTAGCTCTTGGTTCTTTGTCTGAGTTGACATTCGCCGAGCGTACATCACCAAATGGCTTTGAGGGCAAGAGTTACCCTTGTACTTTTCAAATTCGGGCACTTTGAATTTGTGCGGAATTTTCACATTGGGGACCAAACAAAGGTCTGCGACGTCCTTTCCAAATAGATCCTGACCGCGAAGGGCTTGTAGCTCTTTCTGCATCTCCAGGAACTGTTCCTGGAACTCATTCATTCTGTCGAACATACTTTCGTTTCCACCAGAAGGTATCTGTGGAATCTGTCCTTTCGGGCCAGTGTGTACCACAAGTGGTGGTATAGTCATCATGGCAGTGACTCTAGGTCCTTCCCTCTCCTGAAGTTTGTAACCTTCAGGAGTTGCTGTCATGCCCCGGGCTACTTCGCTTTCCCGAAGTTTGTAACCTTCAGGCCCAGCGGCTCCTGCTGCGGTTCCCTGATCTTCAGTGATCGGCGGAACATATCCTTCCGGGATATAGTTAATAGGCATGCCCCAGGGACGATCTTTAGGCATGGTATACCGAGGGTCATACTTTTCCACTATGGGCGTTGATGTGATCTCTGAGATCACAGTCCTTTGTTGTTGCATCTAAGCTTCTGCTAGAGCTTGCATGTTGTTATGAAGCTTTCTCAGATCCTCTTTCAGAGTGTCGATCTCTTCCCTCAACTCTTTGTTCTCTTCCTCGAGATCATCCATCTTTTTCCGTCGACTGGCCTGAGTATTGTACGAATGAGGCAGTTTGACTCTAGAATCGAGACACAAACGGGAGATTAGTAAGTAAGAAGAAAGTGTTACGTGAGAATGATGAATGCAATAATTATATTTTAATTAATTTTTTTTGTTTAATCAAAATAAACTTCGACAATTGGATTGCAAATATCAAACAGTGGGGAAACCCCGTTTTATTGAATTCAAAGATTGCAGAATGGAAATACAGTACTTTACATAGTGCTGTAAAAGGAAATCTAACTTATGGGTCCCGAGTCCTCTCTGAGGAGAGCTCAGGTGCTGGTTCTGGTACTTTCCTTTTCTTTGACCGGGGTTGTTGAGCCGTTGTCGGGTTGTCATTCCTTTGCCAAGTGAAAGGAGCGAGCAAATTCCTTTGGTCATCCTAATTTTCTACAGCATGTTGCTCTAAAATCTCAATTAGAGCATCTTTTTCTTTTAACAGTTGTTGTATTTTCTTGCACTCCACATTGAGAATACGGTACTTGTTCTTCCAAGACCTCTTCTCCTGTTGAACTTTGTTGAGAGTAACCTGAAGTTTTTCCGTATCAGACATAAAATAAAGGACAGGGTCCCTTAACGGAAGAACTTCCTGACGAGGGTAAGGCATCCTCAGCTTGAGAGCTTTAGTTTGTACCCAGTGGAGATAAGGTTCCACCGAGACATAGTCTGGTTTTCCTAGAGACTCTCTTCCTTTCCTATGAACGTGTTTCCAGGCATGCACTATTTCTGTCTTTAGTGCCCTGTCATTTTCTCCTTCCTTGAAGAAAAGTCCTTCCAAATGAGCATTACGCGGGACATGCCTCATCGGGTATCCAAATTGACGACGAACCAAAACTGGATGATAATTGATTCCTCATTTAATTCCTATGAGGGGTACATTTGGGAAATTTCCACAACGGTCAATGATCCTGATCCCCTCTTAGATTCGATTGTACCAATCGATGTCAGAGTTGGTAAGAGACATGATTCTCTGCGACCAACGTAAAGTATTCTTTTGATCCCAAAATGCAGCAGACTTTGGCAAAT
Source organism: Lathyrus tuberosus (assembly GCA_022829125.1). Classification (NCBI taxonomy): domain Eukaryota; kingdom Viridiplantae; phylum Streptophyta; class Magnoliopsida; order Fabales; family Fabaceae; genus Lathyrus; species Lathyrus tuberosus. Next base: position 10,970,370 of record JALAZF010000103.1, read on the forward strand.
GAGAAATGAACCATTTGTACAGCAAGGGTACACAGCATGTGATCATTCCTCTACTGTACAAATTTCTTAAGTGTACAAAATGATAAGCATCTGCGAGCAGGGTCGGTACAGGGTTTCCATTCAGAAAAATCTTAATGGCATTGATATCCACAAAGTTATCGATGTTGGGAAACAAAAATAACCCGTACGTAAGCAAAACAAAGATGCTCTCGAAAGCGGCCACGTTCCCTATACTAGCAAAGTACAGGGCTTTCTTTATCAAGAACTGGGCTGGCAAACCCTGGATATCACCCTTAATGATCATGTGAGTCCTGACTTCTGACTCATCCAAATAGATTGCTCTTGCAATGGTTTGATCCTTTGAAATTTATTCCAGTCCAGAAAAGGGAGCTTGGTCAGTAATATGCAAATCAGTCAGGTGAGAGTACTCCTCCAGTGTTGGTGCTAGCTGATAATCCGGGAATGTGAAACAGTGATAGACCGGATCGTAGAACTAGATTAGTGTGGACAGGATTCCTTCGATTACATGGACCCTTAACAGAGACAGCCGTCCCCCGTACTTAGCTCTGAAAGCCTCAGGGTTGGTTATCATCCTCGCCAGACCTCTTAAATCCTCTAATTTTGGAACCTTGAAGGTGTACTTGTGAGTCTTCCTTCTACCGAAATCCATTAGCAATCTCTTTATCTGACATTTGCAATCATTGTCTTAGTTTAATTTGAAAAAGAGAGACTAGAAGAGAAGATTTTTCTTTGTTTTAATGTTTTTTAGATGAATGCATGAATGCCGCACACAAAAACATAGAAAAAACATGGGGTCAAAGGGTCGGTGTCATGAAGTCAAGGCTCTACCCATCCTCAAAGATTTATACTGGTGATTTTTTTGTACATGTCCTTAAAATCACTGACCCTCTTGTGATAACAACGACAAGCAGATCGCCAGCGAGCTGTAGTATCTTAGAGTAGTCTCAAATGAGGGTAGTATCGCGTGACAACTATTTCCGATAGCTTCCGCACTACAAAATGGTTTCAGTCTACTAAAATCCTCAACTTCTCGGATAACCCAATCGAACAATCTGCTTTCAACAACCGAAGTCGTATAGGCATTGAATCCGCAAAGGACATCTCCACTGATTCGATGGTCGACTGGGACCTCTTATCTGGGATTCACTCCCCGTAAGATTACCCATATAATGCCATCACTTATCTTAGGTGTATACTCAATCTTTCCACATGCGGCATCACACGCATTCCCATTAGCAGAAAAATAAACACGGATATCAATTAGGAAAAGCAGTATATATATTTGTCCTAACATCCTAGACCTCTAGTCTTATGATCCTATACAGACAATGACTCCCCAGCAGAGTCGCCATTTCTGTGACACTTTGTGAATTTAAGGCCTTCTACCTAAGCCTGTAAAAGGTCTTCTCTTACCGTAAGACTGCAAGAGATAAATACTTCCCATTGTGGTCGCCATTTTTCTGTAGCGCGGTTTTTGTGGTTTCGAATCACTATCACTTTGGTACTACAGTTCGATTCATTTTTTATCCTGTTGAGATGATTAAGGAAGGGAAATAGATGTCTCCAATTAAACCTGCTCGCATACTGAGGTTAAACAGTCAAAACTGTTGGTTTACAGATGCTATCAAAAAGGGGGGTCTGTCTTAGGTTATTTCATTAAAGAACACAGTGTCTGGAATATTTACGAGGCTTTTGGTAAGGTGTTAGGTCTGATGCTTCTTGATTGATGTATGGAGGTACTGGATTTTGAGTATTTTTTATTAGTATGCTCGCTACGATTTTGCAATCTTATGCCTACGTATTCCCGTTTAACGAAACAGGGAAATCAGAGCGATCGTAGTTCCTCCTATTCTCTGGGAGGAAAGGGATGTTTTGGTGTCTTGTTCAAAGCCCAAGACATGAAGCTAAAGGGAATTTGTATCTTGCTCAAAGCCCAAGATGTGAAGCTAAAGGGTTTTGACTGAAAGGGAATTTGTCGTCTCTAAAGAGAAATTGTTGATGTTTGTATGTTGTGAGCAAGGCACAAATTTGATGCTAAAAGGTTGATTGACTCAACTGGGGATTTCCTTATACAAAGCCTAAGAGGCGGCTGGAAGTTTGACTTTTCTGGGTAAAAGGTTCTTTCTGTCTTGTACAAAGCCCAAGATTGAGGCTAAAAGGGATTTTTACTCCGTTGGGGAGAATGTATCTTGTATAAAGCCCAAGATGGAGGCTGAAACGATTTGACTCAACAAGAGAGTACTTTTATCTGTCTTGTATAAAGCCCAAGACGGAGACTACAAAGGTTGACTCAACAAGAGAGTCTGAAGGTTGATTGACTCAATGAGAGAGTCTTTTATACTTAACAAGAGAGTGATTTGCTGCCTCGTACGAAGCCCGAGATTGAGGCTAAAAGGAGATTGACTCAACAAGAGAGTCTTTTATACTTAACAAGAGAGTGTTTTTCTATCTCGTACGAAGCCCGAGATTGAGGCTAAAAGGAGGTTGACTCAACAAGAGAGTGTTTTATATATGTCTTGTACAAAGCCCAAGACGGAGGCTAAAATGGTTGACTCAACAAGAGAGTCTAAAAAGGTTAGCTCCGCTGGGGAGAATCATTTGTACAAAGCCCAAGAGGAGGCTGTCTTACTGCTGAGGATTATTGAGATCCTGAAGCGTGTCCAAGTATGGGGAACTCTCATGAGAGAGATCGGGTTTCTGCTGGAGATTGATCCAGAGTGATCGGTGTTTTTTCCTATGTTTGAAAGGAACTTGAGAATGTATTTGAGACTCAAGAGTTTTAGACTGTCCAAGTCTAGAGTTTTATCTTTTGTACAATGCCTAAGAGGAGACGCGGGCATTAAGGGATGAGTATCAACCCTAAACTGGCCGGAGTTTTGACGCTGGAAAGACTGCTCTAGCAAAGGATGATTAAGTTCTATCTTATACCTTTAAAAGGTCGTCAGGGTCCTTGTATTAAGCCCAAGAGAAGGCATGGGAACTTCTAAGAAGCTGAAGGGTCCTTGTACAATGCCCAAGAGGAGGCGGGAATGCTTTTAGGAAGCCTGTGGGTCCCCAAACCAAGAGAAGTTCAAGAAATACAATTCGTAGAGAAGAGATCATTCCAAGAAAGTTCGATAATTTGGAAGAAACTCAAGAGATGCCATTCACGGAGAAAAGATCATCTCTGGGGAGTTAGAGTTTCTTTGACAATTTCTAAGGGTGACAGTCTGAGAAAAGGTTCACCGAGAATACTGCCTTTCTCTATGTTCCATATTATTTAACCCCAAGAGAAGGGAAGACTGAATCTGGAAATCCTACGGGGATCTAGTTTTGTTTGTATTTAAAGAGTGACCAATAGGGCTTTACCTAGTTCTAGACGTAGTTGTCGGGGAAAACTCTAAATAACTATACTAGTATTACACAGTGGATATGTGACAAGTATATTAAAGGATGTGAAAGAAGACTTACAGTGAAGCAGCCCCATAATACAGTTATATACATATGAAAGCGGTATATGAAAGCGGATAAACACTTACCCGTTGTAGAGCTTCCATGCTGTTTTGCTAGTTGTTCAACAAAGATATTAAAGAAAGTTTTGATGACAACATATATTTGAATTCAAAATCAAAGGAGAAAGTGTTTTGAAAAGATTGTTGGGGCTTACAGCTCGAGGAGAGGCCCAAGTTTTAACGATGATCGCACCGTTGTTTTGAAAACTGTACAGAGGGACTTATACAATATGTGAGGCCCAAAAGTTTTTATGTACAAGGGGATTGGGTCTTACACTCTATTAGAGGCCCAAAGATTTATTTTTTGTACAAGAGATGGGACTTACAGCTCAAGGAGAAGCCCATGTTTATTTGTTTGAAAACGGCGATCGTGCCGAGGTTTTTGAAAACACAGTGGGTCTTATATAGCATCTGAGGCCCAAATCATTTTGGTTTTAAAAAGGGGTTAGGTCTTACACTCTATTAGAGGCCCAAAAAGATTTAAAGTAAATAAATGGGGCTTATAACATGAGGGTAGGCCCAGATGATTTGATTTTTGAACTGGCGATTGCACCGAGATTTTTCTTTTAACGCAGAGGGACTTATACAATATCTGAGGCCCAAAATTGTTTTGGTTAAAAGGGGATTGGGTCTTACACTCAATTAGAGGCCCAAAGAGTTTGAAAATGAATAAAGATGGGTCTTATAGCTCAAGGAGAAGCCCAGAGATTTTTGTTAAAAAGGCGACGATCGTGCCGAACTTTTTGACGGTATCGGGATTTATACAATACACCGAGGCACAAAATATTTTGGTTTTCAAGAGGGGTTGGGTCTTACACTCTATTAGAGACCCGTGAGTGTTTGAAAATGATTTGTTTATGGTGATTAAGATCAAAACCCTAAATTAATTTCAAAATGTATTTTAATTAAATAAAAATTTAATTAAAATGATCAAAATTATCAAACATGTGTGAAAAACAAGTTGTGATATTGGATTAATGTTTGATAAATCATGTTTATATCCACAAAATGATTTGAAACCAATTAAATTTGGAAAATCAAGGAGGAAAAAATATTTTAAATGTTAAAAAACAAATAAAAGATTAATTCTTTGCAAAAATATCAAGTATATGAAATAAATAATATTTTTGGGAATTTTTGGCAAAATAAACGATTTTAACATTTTTGTGAATTATTAAAAAAGGAATCAACTCAAAATCATTAAAACTCAAAGAGAAATTAATTTTTGAATCAATTAAATAAAATCACAAAATTCAAATATTCAAATATTCAAAAATGGCGCCAAGAACACACCAAGAACACGCGCCACCCCTCTGTTTCTGTAATTTTCATTTTCTCACCAATCTCACTGAATACTTGATGAAATCACACAATACACATATCAATCTACTCATTTTCACCTCACGGTCATGTCTATGGTCTTTAATTTCATTTATTTGAAGCATGGAATAAGAAATCAAGACAAAACCTCAAGAACCCTAAAATTTGCATGAAGGCTGAGAATTTTGATACACGATTCAAACAAAGCAATTAATTGAGGGGAAACATTCTATGCATGATTATGAACATTAGGCAAAAGTATTGTGCGAGGAAATATGCATAGATTAAGAGATGACCAAGTTTAGGCTTACTTGAAGGTCGTGACAGCAAGAGCAAAGTGATTTTTGAGTTGGAGGTGTTACAGAATAGTTGTGATGATCTGAAAAGCTTCCCTACACCATATGGAGTGTGTTTGAATGCCTGGACTTGATTGGAAATGGTTGGAGCACTTCATGGCATCTCAACTGCAACTTGGTTAAAACCTTGAGCAATTGGCTGGTGATTCTGAGAAATCAGTGTTCCAGTTGTGGTTTAAGTGTTTGGATCACTTCTATATGATGTTTATGAGGTGTGTGTGTAATTGGTTTGGTTGTAATGGCTCTCAAACTCAAAACTCGATAGTGACTTGCTTTGGAAGGCAATCTTGGAGTGAAAGAAGAGATTTTGAGGAAAGCATCAGTTTAATGGCTTTGGTGTCCTTAAGCTGAGCACAAATGAGCTCTATTTATAGTAGAATAAGTTTGTTTTGCAAGCAATAGTGAATGGCAACTGCAGCAGATCATTTTCCAATTGCATCACTTTGGAATCTTAAGTCTCCTCTAGCCATTGACTAGAGGTTAGAGCACAGGCCTTTGGTTCCCTAGCTCAGAGATCATCCTTGACTCATTCAGTTGGAAAAGGCTCAGTTCATGCCACCTTGGTGCATCCATTGAATGCTCCAAAACAAAATTGGAGTCTTGTCCCCTTTTTAGGCATTTCTAGGTTTGGCATGCTACTTTTGGTTCCAAAGACTTGGGAGGCTTATGGATCAGTGTTTGTTCCTCCTTGGTCTCCCCCTGAGGTGTTTAGATGGATAAACTTGTTTGTCATTTGCACAAATTGTTCAAATCAAGCAAAATGCACAAATCTGGCTTGCCATGACAGTTGCAGCAAGGCATATTGCCATTGTCATAACTCTTAGCTCAAATGGGATTTGATGGAGTTCTTGGCCATTTTGAAAAGCTCTCATATGATACAACATATGTGTGATCATAGTTTGTTTTGAAACTTTTTGGATCCAACTGAAAAATGCCCCTACATTTTGAAAAAAGTGCAACAGATTCTGACTTAGTGAAAATTTCACCAAGTGTTGGAAAAAGTGGAATTTTCATGTTTTTGTCATGTTGGTAACTCCATAACTAAAAATCCATGAAGAATTGGAGTGAGGTGTAGTTGACACTTTTAAAGTATGCCATGAGAGCTACAAATCCATCTTTGGATCAGCCAAAATGGTTGCTTGGATCTAAAGTTATGACCCTTGGAAGTTGGTACCCTAGCCACTTTGTTCCATAACTTAGAAAATTTCTAAGTTTTTTATGGTTACGCCTTTTACAAGTTATCCCACTTTTCTTGATTTTTCTTTATGAATGATGATTCCAATCACATATTATCATCATTTTAGGGTTAGGGAAACCATAATTGATCAAAAAATCAAAAAGTCAAACTTTGACTTTTGGGCATAGTTGACTTTTTATCAGATGAATTCCAAATTGTGCGATCCTCTATGAAATCAAGTCCTTGACCTAAATAAAACTTGATGGATTAATTTCATAGGTGTTATAGGGTGCATTGAATCATGTCCCAAGGTTTGGGAGCATGCCCTGGTCAAAAGTCAAAGGCACAATTGACTTTTTCCGCGAAACCCTAACTGTGGTTCTGATGAACCTGAAACTTGTGAATCAAGCTTCTTGGATCAATCCATTGTTGCAAATGGATCAATGTGGTTTATTAGGGACCCTCAAATCAAGCCTTGAGGTCTTGGCTCAGGCTTTTTCCCAAAAGTCAACTTAGGGGTGAATTAGGTCAAGAAACCCTAATTCCTGATTTTTTTTTATGAATGCATCCCCTGAGGCTAAATTGACTTGATGATTGGGTTTATGAGGTCCCTTGGCTCATGCCCAGAGGAAAATTTCCATCTAGAGGCCCTGGTCGACCAAAACCCTAATTTGGTGACACTGGCGATCTTGAGGCTTGATCCACTTGGAATGTTGCAACCTTGTGCTTGATTCTTGATGTGGGAATCATCTTGATCCATTGTGGAGTTGGAGAGGTTTAGACAAGTTGAAGATCATGTCATTCCTTGATTGATCCTTTGTCTAAGAACTCTGAGAGGGCTTGAAACCCTAAGTTTGATTGTAGTGGATGATCGCCCCTCTTTGGGGAGACTAATGAGGTATGATGGTTCATCCATATTGTGATGATGATTTGTACAATGATGGGAAATCTTAGTGGTCAAAATTTGGGGTATGACAAAGGCTACAAGATGAAGCTTAAAATGAAGAATGCTCAATGAAGAAGAAGCTGAAGCAAACTATTTGAATGTGTGTACAAATGATGAATATGCTAAAGCCGTGTGAAACTAGTCAAGTGAAACAGCAATAAGTGAAGCATAGTAACTTAGTTTATCTTGATGGTTAAACTGAAAGAAGTATTATATGCTCAAGAAAGAAGTTCATCAAAAGAAGCTTAAAGCTCATGAAAAGAAGCCGTAGTGCTCATCAAGAAAGCTTTTAAGCAATACATAACTAATGTTTTATAATCTCTCAGAGATTCATTCTTTAGATAGTTTCTGTATTAGAAAGCAAGGAGTCGTTGCTCAGAAACTTGCTATAAACACTTAAGTGTTCATGTACTTCATTTGTGTAATCAGCTTGTAAGAAGCATATTAGTGCACAAGAAAATTCTTGTAAAAGGTGTTGTTCCTTAAGTGGTCAAGTGAAGACCAGAATGCTTGAGAAGACTAAGCGTGTTTCTAACAGCTTAGTGGATGGTGTTCCTTGAGCGGCTCAGTGAAAGCCAGGATGCTTGAGATGGCTAAGCGTGTTGTTTAACAGCTTAGAGGTTGTAATCATTTTGATGATTATTGGATTAAGTCCTTGTCTAAGGCGAAATCATCAAGGTTGGTGGACCGGAGTAGCTTCGTTAACAGTGATTCAGGATAAAAATAATTGTGTTCATTTATTTTTATTTACTTGTTAACGTCATTAGTTTAATTATTCAAAGGGGACGAAATGTGAAACCCAACTCAACCCCCCTTTCTCGTGTTTCTCAACCTTCAGCATAAACCTTTTGATTTAACACTCTTATTTCCTTCATGCTTAGAGGACTTTGATTATCGTCGAAAGTTTACGAGATTCTTCTCCGAATGTTAAATTCCATTTTTCCTTATATATCTATTATATCTTCTCACGAACAACCCCATATCTTCATTTGTATCATCATCATCATCACTTGACTCGCTTTCACTTAGCTCTTTTGTGGAGGACTTTGAGCTAGAAGCCTTTAGAGCTATAAACTTCTTGTCAGTGTCTTTCGGCTTCTCTTTCTTTTCCTTCTTCTCTTGTTGGTCGAGACTTATGAGCTCTTGCTCATGTTCCTCAAGCTTACAAAACAAAGTTGTGATGTCCAAAGTCATAAGATCATTAGCTTCCTTTATGGTAGTGCCCTTAGGTTGTCATTCCCTATTAAGACATCTCAAAATTTTGTTAGTAGCAACATTATTGGAAATGAGTCTACCAAGTGAATTTAAACGATTGATTAGGTGAGTAAGTCTCTTTTGCCTTTCCGCAATGGTTTCACCATGCTTCATGTGAAAGAGATCAAACTCTTGTGTCAAAGTATTGTTTCAAGTTAGTTTGACATCATTAGTTCCCTCATGGGCAACTTGTAATGCGTCCCACATAGGCTTAGCAGTAGTACAATGGGAAACTCTATAATATTCATCAACTCCCAAAGACGATATGAGAATATTTCTAGCCTTCCAATCGTAGTTTTACTTTTTCTCATCATCATTGTTCCATAGTGCTTCTGACTTAGGCAAAACAACGTTATTCGCATTGGTCATAGTTATTTCAATAGGACCATTTTGAACAATGTTCCATACCTTTCTATCAATATAATTGATATGCACCCGCATACAATCTTTCCAATAACCGCAGTTTTCACCATTAAAAACCGGTGCTTTGTTGTACGCTCCTTTAGGTTAGTTAGTCATTTTCTAAAAATCTATATGCGAATCACTAGATGAACCGGTGCTCGTGATACCACTTGTTAGAAGATAGCAATGATCTAGAAAGGGGGGTTAAATAGATTACTAATTTTTAACAATATCGGCGCTTAAAAAATTATTTCAAAAATGTGCGGAAGCGGCCTTGGATATAAAATCGTCTAAACGAACCATTATTAGTAAGATCGGATATGCGAAACCGAATGGAATAATATTGATGAGATAACGAAATCAATATTGTTCCCAATCAACCAATTCAAATAAAGACCGCGTTGATTTAACCAATTTCCAATTAATTATAAACATTAAAATTGAATTGACAATTTTAAGAACAGTTTGTGTGCAATCAATACGTCGAACACTTGGTGTGCACAACACCCCAAGTTCAATTTCCTATGAAATGATAGTGCATAATTTTTCACAATTGCAATCAAAGTGATTTCAATGAATTTCCAAAACAGTTTTTCAGCACTACACAACAGTAAAAATTTATCGAACAATTGATTTCACACAAACGTTAACAACACGAAGTAAAGAGATAGATAGATAGAGAGAGAACGACACCCCATTTGTTTAGGAAGTTTCCCTATCGTCCTCGCTTCGGGTACGTCTGCCCCCAATTCTAAAACTAGAATTGAGATATGTATAATATCTAGTTGCAAAGTTTTGTACAAGAGAAGTTATAGCTACCACACACTCAAACCTAATTATTGATGTTGATTCTATCCACTTCTCTCCCCTTGATTCTAGCCGAACCAAGTGCATCAAACGCTTCAAACAAACCTCCAATTACCGTTACTCACTTGAATCTTCAAGTCTTTCACTCGGCTAATTTCGATTGCAAGACGTTCGACCCCAAATCTTTCAACATAATCCTCCGGTTACCGCTACTTTCTTGACCGAACCCACCGTTCTTCAAGCCTTTCACTCGGCTGAATCTGTGATGCAAAGATTTGCGTAAACCCCCCCCCCCCCCCCCCTCCAAATCCCTCAAGATCTTGGAGGACAAAACCCCAATGAATTTATTCAAGAAAATCCCACTGAAATCTCAACCAAAACTACGTTATCACCTCGACAAAGCACAACTCGACAAAGATGATTATGTGTGATTATTGAAAAATGCAAGTGTGAGAATGAAGATGAAGAGCAATTCAATGTATATTTTCAATTTTCTTGTTGGTTGTTGTACAAAAAATGATGCATATGAATATATATATATATATATATATATTATATGAAAACATAACATAAATAACAGCTTTTTGAATCATAAAGATGCAGAAAAATGAGCTCAAATGCGCGAGAGGTCGACCTCCACAACCTGTGAGTCGACCTGAACATGCCAGAAAGCAATCCTGCGCATAAAGTGAATCTGTGCATCGACCTGAACCTGACCATGCGTCGACGCATGAGCACCCGAGAGCTCCAAGATGATATCAATCAGTATGCGTCGACCTACACAACATCTGTGAGTTGACGCAAGGGTGCCAGAATGTCACAAACACATTTTTATCAATTTTGAGTCGATCTAAGCCATGTATGGGTCGACCTAATGCATCAAGAAGGATTTAAAACACATTTTACACATAGGGAATGACCCTATATGCCTAGATTCATGTATGTGGATCATTATGCGCATCTTAAACGAATGAATGCAAGCTGAGACAAATTGATACCGTCCAAAGTACACAAATACGAAATTCCTATTTTTGACATCATTAAAACAAAACTGAAATCTCCAAGAGTTTGACTAAATTTTGGTAAAACATAATGTTGTGAAAGATGTTCCAACATGAAGGATTCTGCCTAAGACCAAAGATGTCGAGTGAAATGTCCTAGCATGACAATTCGACATCATGACTATCACAGCAGGTTTTGTTTAAATCTGTTCCAAGATTCAAGGCTCGATTGGCAGTGGATCAAGGATCAAAGATATGAAGTCCAACTCAGCAGAAGGCAATAAAAGAAGACCAAGACCTAATGCAAAAAAAGAGAGAGAGAGGACGACATAGATTTAGGAATCCTATTTTGTAAAGTAGGGTTTAGGTTTTGAGAGTCGTAGGTTTCTCTTGTAAGTCCCCCTCTGTATCGATTTGATACAGTGTGGTAGACATAAGTACTTGTACAGATTCAGAAACTCGTAGGTAATGAATCGTGTATTTTTCTTGGATGAAGCTTTGAAGCAAATCCAAGTTAACTTGTTAGTCAAGGATGCTTGACTGAACTTTGTATTGGAAGGGGTGTCTTTCAATAGGAATGATACAGTTATGGTGTAGTAACTGTTAGATAATCACAACTTGTGATTTAGGGAGTTAGATGGGTTTCTCTTATCAATTAGATGTGACTTCTAATGATAAAGTCTTCATTGGGTGGTGATAGGTAAGCGTGGGTGTTTACTATAAACCTGGGGTTATTTACATAAAAATATACTACTGATAGTGGAGTCTTCTTCCAATATTGGTATCCCCCAGATGTAGGTGAGTTGCACCGAACTGGGTCATCATATTCTGTGTTGTTTATCATTCTGCTATTTACAGTTCAGTATTGACTAATTTGTTTGAACAGATGTCGAAACATCTGTGTTTCTGCAGTTACTGATATTCAAGGTATCAATATGTTATTATGTTCTTGTTTAAATAATTATGCAGAACAATGTCTTGACATGTGTTAAGACATCTGTTGTCTGCTATGTGTCATACGCCAAATTTGACCACTAAGATTTCCCATCATTGTGCAACTCATTACCACAATATGGATGAACAATCATGCCTCATCAACATCCTCAGAGATGTTTGAATTTTTACTATTACCAAGAATTAGGGTTTCAAGCCCTCTCAGAGCACTTGGACAAAGGATAAATCAAGAAATGACATGATCTTTAACTTGTCTAACCTCTCAAACATCCACATAAAGGATCAAGAGGACTCCCACATCAAGAATCAAGCACAAAGTTGCAACATTCCAAGTGGATCAAGCTTCAAGATCGCCAGTATCACCAAATTAGGATTTTGGTCGACTGAGGCCTCCAGATGGAAATTTTCCTCTGGGCATGAGCCATTGCCTCAAAGCACAACTTAAGATACTCCAAGGGACCTCATGGATCTAATCATTAAGTCAATTCAACCTCAGGGGAAGCATTCATCAAAAAATCAGGAATTAGGGTTTCTTGACCTAATTCACCCCTAAGTTAACTTTTGGGACAAAACATGAGCCAAGACCTCAAGACATGATTTAAGGGTCTCCAATACACTACATTGATCCATTTGCAACAATGGATTGATCCAAAAATCTTGATCCACAAGTTTCAATTTCATCAGGACCACAATTAGGGTTTCGAGGGAAAAGTCAACTGTACCTTTGATTTTTGACCCAGACATGCTCCCAAACCTTGGGACATGATTCAATACACCCTACAACACCTATGGAATATATCCATTAGGTTTGATTTAGGTCAAGGACTTGATTTCACAAAAGATCGCATAGTTTGGATTTCATCCGATAAAAAGTCAATTGTGCATAAAATCAAGTTTGACTTTTTGGAATTGTTCACAATTATGGTTCCTTGACCCTAAAACAATGTTAATATGTGATTTGTATCATCATTCATCAAGAAAAATCAAAGAAAATGAGTTAACTTGTAAAAGGGTTAACCATAAAAAAACTTAGAATTTTTCTAAGTTATGGAACAAAGTGGCTAGGGTACCAACTTCCAAGGACCATAACTTGAGATCCAAGAAACCATTTTGGATTATCCAAAGCTGGATTTCTAGCTCTCATTACACTCTAAAAAAGTGTCAACTAGAGCTCATTCCAATTCCTCATGGATTTTAAGTTATGGAGTGATCAAAATGGCTGAAAACATGAAAATGACATTTTTCCAACACTTAGTGAAATTTTCACTAAGTCAAAATCTGCCTTACTTTTTACCAAATGTAGGGACATTTTTCACCTTGATCCAAGTCAAACCAGGTCTAGGGGTGGACATCAAAGTTAAAGTATGCCATGAGGGATTTCCAACAAGTACTAGATCATCTCTAAATTCCATTTGAGCAAGGAGATACAACCCTTGGAACATGGCATCCTGAACTGAGTTTTACAAGGCAGATTTATGCACATTGGCTCGATTTGTCCATATCTGATCAATCCAAGCCTTGTCAGTAATTTGGACACATCTGAGGATAAAACAAGAAGGGAATGATCTGATCCCCAAGCCTCCAAAGTCCAAGAATCTACAATAGCCATGCCAAATCTAAAAAGGCTACAAAGATGCCAAGACTCCAATTTTGTTTCCAAGCATTCAATGGATGCACCAAGGTGGCATGAACTGAGCCTATTCCAACTGAATTCAGTCCAAGTTTTTCTCTGAACGAAAGCTACAAAGCTTGTGCTCTAATCTCAAGTCAATGGCTAGAGGAGACTTGAGATTCCATTTGATCACAATTGGCCACAGACCTGTACCAGTTTCCATTCACTATTGCTTGCAAAACAAACTTACCTTACTATAAATAGAGCTCATTTATGCTCAGTTTGAGTACACCAAAGCACCCAAACGGATGTTTTCCTCAAAATCTTACTTTCACTCCAATTTTGCCTTCTAACTCAAGTCACCATCGGGTTTTGAGTTTGAGAGCAATTCCAACCCAACCAATGGTTCACACGCCTCAAATATAACATATAAAAGTGATCCATAACACAAAATCACATCTGGAACATCAGATTCTCAAAATCACCAGCCATCTGCACAAGCCTTTGACAGATTTGCAGTTGAGGTGCCAAATCAAGTTCTAGCTCAATTCAATCCACTCCAAGCATTCAGACACACTCCATAGCACCTAGGGAAGCTGTTAGATCATCACAACTCATTTGTAACACCTCCAACTCAAAAATCAAATTGCTCTTACTGCCACGACATACAAGTAAGCCTAAACTTGGTCATCTCATGATTCATGCATATTTCCTCGCATAATAATTTTGCCATATGTTCATAATCATGTATGGAGTGTTTCCCCTCAATTGATTGCTTTATATGAATCGTGTATGGAATTTCTTAGCCTTCATGCAGAAATTAGGGTTCTTAAGGTTTCTCTTTGATTTCTCATTCCATACTTAAAATAAATGAAATTAAATACCATAGACATGATCATGAGTTGAAAACGAGCAGATTGATATGTGGATTATGTGATTTCATCAAGTGTTCAGTGAGATTTATGAGAAAATGCAAATCAGATGAAAACAGAGCACACGGGCAAGAATAAGGTGTTCTTGGCGCCCTTTTTCCAACTTTTGAATTTTTGAATTTTTATTATTTTATTTAATTGATTCAAAAATTAATTTCTCTCTGAATTTCAATGATTTTGAGTTGATTCTTTTTTTCAAAAATCACAAAAATGTTAAAATATTTTATTTTACAAAAATTTCCGAAAAATTTTATTTATTTCATATATTTGATATTTTTACAAATAATTAATTTTTATTTGTTTTTTAACATTTAAAAACTTTCTTTCTTTTGATTTTCCAAACTTAATTGGTTTTCAATCATTTTGTGGATAAAAACATGATTTTTGAAACATTGAACCAAAATCACAACTCATTTCTCACATGTTTTCAATGATTTTATTAATTTTTAATCAAAATTAATTCCATTTTTAACAAAATTAGGGTTATGATTGATTTCACCCTCGTCAATCTTTTTCAAAACCTTCTTTGGGCCTCTTGATAGAGTGTAAGGCCCACCTCTTTGTAAATAAAATAATTTGGGCCTCAGTGTATTGTATAAGTCCCGATACAGTTTCAGAAATTTCGACGCGATCGCCGTTTTCAAAACTATTTTTAACTGGGCATGCCCTCGTGTTGTAAGTCCCATTTCTTTTTTTTAGACATTCTTTGGGCCTCTTGATAGAGTGTAAGTCCCACCCCTTTGTAAATAAAACAATTTTGGGCCTCATACATTGTATAAGTCCCTCTGTATATTTTCAAAAGTTCGGCGCGGTCGTCGCCTTTATATCAAAATCGACTGGGTTTCTCCTTGGGCTATAAGACCCATCTTTATTCATTTTCAAACTCTTTGGGCCTCTCCTTGAGTTGTGATGCATTGTATTCGCAAGTGTACGAATCGCGTCAGAGTAATATAAAAAGTTATCGTATCCACAGAGACCAAATGTCGATCTAACGAATTCTGTTTGTTACATTGCTTATCTAAGGCAGTTCAATTCAGGGTTTAATAATGCAGAGGAAAATAAATAAAAGTAAATGACGAGGTAATAAAATTCAGACAAAACAATAGGCTTGAATGTAATTTTCATAACCGATAATATTTCTATATTCATCAACAGAACTACTTACGGGCAATATCTTCTATTTTAAGAAAAGAATTCAATTTAACAGGAACTGCCGCTTTTGCGTAGTCAGAACCAATTTTACCCTCTAAACTAACCCCTTTATTGTCAGTTATAAAAAGGCGTGCATTGCGTTAGAGTCATGGAAAACTTACTTTTAACAAATGCAAATTCTAAACTAAACAGAAAAGTATTTTGACCTGAAATCTCTAAACTAAAGAGGTTCAAAATGAACCAGATTCTAATCCCACTAACGCGTCCGAAAATAGTTTTAAAATCTCTTTTCTAAAGTGTTAAAAATCCCTACTCAATTGAGCAAAGCGCTTTCGCTGTATTTGATCAGTTGAGAACTAAACAAGTTCACAAATGGTTGGACGGCTTTCGATCTTACCACACATTGGTTTTAAGTACAGAAAACTTGTGTTAAAGATTAAAATAGCCCTTAAGTATTTCTATTAACATATACACGTATTACGGTGATTATGGTCTTTACATTCTTACCTATCTAAAACTTAGCCAGCCATGGTAGTTATAACAGTCATATTAATTCTTATCATGTATGGAATTAAGTCTTTTGAAAAGTAAAGTTTTGAAAAGTAAGGCAAGACAATAAATAAACAAAATAAAGCAAGTGCAAGAAATAGATAAAAGTAAATGCGATTAAAATAAAACCTGCTCCAAAGCGGAGTCTTTAAATCTGGTACAATGTACGGAAAAGAAAATGCTGGCAGGATTACTTCTACCAAAGTGCTCCAACTTGATTACAGACACTCCAAGACTTGATTACAAACTCGATCACACACAGTGCAATAACTCCTCGATGTGAGAAGATTACCGCTTTACAAGAGTGAAATTTATACCTAGGATGAAGTAAACTAAGATTGGATGATCCTAAATTTTGAGTTCCGAGAGTATTTATAGGCAAAGTTGGCATGGTGCAAAGACAAAAGTGACCTTGGCTTGAAAAAAATGGGCGGGAATTAATTTTGCCTTGTCGCGCCCACGACAGGCCTATCGCGCCCGCGACAAGAAGAAAACGGGAAAGGTGAGTGCTGATCGTGGGAACGTGGCAGTTGAGTTATGGAGATCATGGGACACGTCGTCGCGTACCCTGGGGCGCCCGCGACAAGAGAAACGACCAGAGTAAATTGCTGCCAAACTTGAATTCTAGCTCCTTTTGCATCCTTTTTCGCCTGGGGCCTCGATTTATTGAAAACCTGAAAACAAAGGAAAACATAACAATAACAAAGCATAAAAAATAGAAAAAAACTAATATGCATGTGAAATCAGAGTCGAAAATACAGTATAATTTAGTGTCATCAAATTCTACCACACTTAGACCTTTGCTTGTCCTCAAGCAAAACATTTAAAGCTCATAGAAAAATCAGTGTCGATCGATGATTTTTGGGCGAAAAGGGCTTGTAAGTCCGAGTCTGGATGCAGTGGTCGGTACTAACTGAGTGAACCAAGGGCATCGTGATGACACTAATCTGCAAATACGGACTTAAACTTCGCTCCTATACTAATCAACCCATTATATCCCACAATACTTAGGCCTTCCTTTTCCATCTCTTTTGAGTCCTTTTCATTCAAGCGCAATCACATTAAGCCCGTTTTCCGCACATGCTTCATGGTAGAGTGACCTGTTAGTGATTCTGATCTTTTCATACCGGATTTCTGGCACAAGGAACTGTGTAAAATCCTTTTATTCCTCTCAAGTGCAGTTGTGGGGGATCGGATCGTAATCCGCCCTACCGAGTTCAGCGCCAGATACCTCTGAACCAACTGAAATGAGCAAGCTATGTTTTTTTTCTTTTGTAGCAACGGTGCAGATAAAAAAAAATTTCTCTTTGCTTTTTTTTTCTTGCACTCAGATCAGTCACTTATATTCGTCGGTCTCCTACTTAGAACATGTTTAGGCCGGAGCTGATTGCTGAAATAAACTACTAAGGATGATTTTGAAATGAAATTAGGGCCATGGTACATGGGGTTTCAGGTGTGATTCTTATATTTACGAAGTTCATGGTGTAAGGACGATACTGATGTTTCGAAGGTTCTCCCAAGTCACCGCATCCTAACCCGAACCTGTCTTAAAGTCCAGAAATTTTTTAGAACAACACTTTTTTCCTAGAATTTTTTTTTTTTTTGGGGTTAAAATATGTGGGAAAAAATGAAGGTGAACCAAAAAATATACTTATACTAATGATTCTTCAAATACATGCATTTTCTAAAACAGAAACAAAAGTAAATAACTGAAGGAAAAAACAAACTACTAAAACGACGAAAATAAAAATGATAAAATCTCCTCCCACACTTAAATCAAACATTGTCCCCAATGTTTCGAAGTAAGCTAAGGAGAAAGGAACCTGGCAAAACTAGTGAGGACCGCTGGTGCCCTCGCCGCCCTGTGCTGAACGCTCGGAACGACGGGATCTGCTACGGTGATGGTCTCGCTGGTCCATCCTAGCCTGTAATTCTGACTGAGCAGCTTTCACCTCACGAAGGTTACCTAAGATGGAACCCTGAGTGGCCTCCATAAGCTGAAAGTGCTGATGGTTATATTGCTGTTGACGGGACTTCTCAGTGGTGATCGCAAGCAGAGTACGGGAGATGGTCTCGTAAGATTGGTCCGCTCTCCGCTGCGATTCTTGCATAAAGCTCATCTGGTCCGCCATCTGTTGCTGAATGGAAGAGAGCAGGTCTTCATGCCGTGCTTCTCTAGCCATATGGTCTCGCCACATATCCTCCGTAATATAAAATCCGGGAGCAGCTCCTGCAAAAGTGTTAGAAGAAGATGGTGCGGTGTGTGATTGTGTAGGACGAGGGGGGGACACACACTCTCTATGGTCATACTCATCATCTGTGTTGGGCCCCTCATTGTCATGGACATTAGGAGGAATTGGACCTAGAAAAGGTGGGGCAGTAAGGTCATAGATCCAGTTCCTCTCGAATCGTACATCTGTACGTCTACTGCACGGCATAACAATTGATTCGACGGCTGCCCCGTGAATCATCAACTCGTAACCACCAGCCCTCCTCGATCGGCATAATTTCATGTCTTTCAGAAATTTTAAATTAATTGTGCGAGGGCGCAGTGGTTCTAAAGTAGCTATCTCATCATTCAAATTTAGTGCCCGAGCAATAGACGTAATCAATCCGCCAAAAACTATCGGTCCACCCTTATTTACCGTTAAGCACATGTGGGCGATCATAAATGGAACCGGATTGATTCTTACATTTGTGAGGCATCCTTGCAAGAACAAAAGTTCTTTGCTATTAACTTTGTTTTGATTCTCCCGGCCAAAAATAGAGCATGCCAAAAGATATCTGAAAATTCTTATGGCCGGGTTATGAATGGTCGAGGCGAGTATTCCCTTAAAGGAATCAACAATAGTATCTGACAACCTGCGCCAGAAGGTGAATATCCCGACTGACCATTCAGCATCTGAAGGAGCCTCACAAACAGCACCCTCCCCATGAGGGAATCCCAATAAACCTGCTAGTTCATCAGTACTTAACTGATACTCAACAACAAATAGTCTAAAATGCACGGTACCGACTGTGCTAGCAGTGTCGGGACGAACAGTATAAACCAATGAACTCAAAAACTCAATCGTCATCCTCTCATAGGTGGGTTCTTTTGTGGTGAAAACAGTGCCTAAACCTACAAAGTCTAACATATGGAAAACGCTATGATGAACCCCTAAAGCGTGCAAGCAAGTATCATCGACATACCTCGTCGAGAGAATTTCTCGATCCTGAAGCTTTTGAAGTTGCCGCCTCTGCCTATTCCCGGATTGTCCTTCCCGAAGAATGACTCCATTAAACTCCATTGATGAAGATGGTGAAGAGGGTGGAAGAAAAGTGGTATGATAAAGGTTGTATTTTTTTTGGGTTTTTGTTGATGGAAATTGAAATGGAAAGTTAAGAGATGATTGGTGAATGCTAGAGATATGAATTTCAATGGGGTTTTATAGGGATTTTTCGGAGGGAAAAAATGGGTTTGAAAAGGTTGGAGCTTCAAAAATGGTGGAAATGGAGGTTCTGTCCCGAATTTACAAGGACGCTGCCGCGGGTGCGACAGATGTGTCGCGAGTGCGGCGAGAGCAAATTCGCTGATGGGCCTCAATTTGTCTTTTTGAATGGGCTTTTTGTCCTTCATTTGGCCTTGGGGGGTCTTTTTAGCATTCCATATGTCCTAAAAATGTAGTTTTGCACAAAATTTTCACAAGTATATATATTTTTTTATAATAATTTTTTTTTTAATATTTTGTCAAAGAAAATAAAAAATAAAATAAAAGAAAATATTAGCATATGAACATAAAAAACTCAAACCTTAATATAAATCGGAAATATATCAAATGCAAATAGTAGGAAATATGTCTGGGTGATACTAGAAGTAAATTAATGCATAAGAAATATAGTAAATAATATGAAAATGGAAATCAAGATGTCTGGTCATTAGTCTGGTCATCTCCACGGAGTCTTGCTATCTCACGACGGAGCTCCGCCATGTCTTCATATAGCACATCGTACTCAGTAGCGTGGGTCAGCTCTGACACTTCCATCCCCAGGTGTTGGTCAGCAAGAGTCTGTCGGAGATCTGCTATCTCTTGGCACATCATCGCCATCTGGGTCTGCATATCTGGAGTACCTAATGAATGATTATTTGACCACACCGTGGTCCTGTCAGGTGGTGGAGCTGGAACGTACTCTGGCTCTGGGCAGGGTCGTGGTGCGTCCACCGTCTCACTGTGTCCTTCTAAGGCATATGTCCAGTTTGCTGGGTCATGGACACTGGTCATAACAGGATCTGGAAAAGTGAAATGATGTATGGTCTCACCATCGATCAGGAGTCTGAACTGAGAGGGATTAAAGGAGTTCCTTCTCATCAGCCCCGATCTAAACAAAAATCAATATCCATGGTGGTATGGCTGCAGTAGGGAGTCAAATGAAATAGCTTTCGGCCAAGGCCTAGAGCAGCAGCAATCTCAGTCACATTACCTCCTACATGTATAGGTCCTCCTGCCTAGGTGGCAACACCACTAAAATAATACAGCATAAAGTTACCACAAGCTAAACGACGCGACTGATTCGCACAAAACATGAAAAATATGTCCTCCTCAGTAACGTGGTCATCAGCATTTGCTCTCCCAAAGAATGTATGGGTAATGATCATCTGAAAGTATCGGAGAGCTGGGTTATGGATAACCTGCGAAATGTGAGTATCAGGGTCAGGGCCTCCACCTCCAGAGATGTCACTCCAGAATTTCTCCACGTCTCTACTCATGAAGTAACCCATGGGCAGCTCAGGGATAGCGCCGACTCCAGTCTCAAATCCAAGAAGATCACCGAACTCAGTATGGGTGAACGAATACTCTGTGCCAAATAACCTGAAGCTGGTGTGGCCATCTGGTCCCAAGTACGGATCATAGGAGAAAGAGCTGAGGAACTCCAGAGTGAGATTCCTATAGGTGGGATGCAAATCATCAGCGTACTGGTCCCATTTGAGCTGGTGGGTCAAGTGACACTGGGCTCTATGCCCAAAGCTTCCATGCAATTACTGTCTGGGTAGCGAGTGGGTGTCATAGGTCTGAGTGAAAGCATCGCATAGCGCTCTCTCTGGGCGTCGTCTCTAAAGGTCACGTGCATGTCGTCGACTGGTGGCATCCTAAAAGAAAAGGTTAGGAAAAACAGGCCCTGAAATCAAACACACCAAACAAGTTAGATATATATGTACAAACAAACAAATAAACGTAAATCAAAATAAATGGAAAGAAAATAAATACGAAAAGGAAAAGAACCATGGGTTGCCTCCCAAGCAGCGTTTCCTTAACGTCATTAGCTCTACGAGTTCAAGTCATGTATCTGGTGCGAGGATAGGTGGGTCTGTTAACGTGAACCTGGAGTAGTATGCTGGAATGTCACCTCCTTCATAATGCTTAAGCCTTTGTCCATTTACAACGAACGGACTGCAAGATTTGTTCTTAATTTCCACTGCACCAGATTTTAGGACTTTGGAAACTTCGAACGGGCCCGTCCATCTAGATCGAAGCTTACCTGGAAAAAGTCGCAGTCTTGAATTGTATAGAAGAACAGGGTCACCTATGTTGAAGTCTTTCTTGACGATCTTCTTGTCATGCCATGCTTTGGTTCTCTCTTTATATATGATGGCATTTTCATAGGCTGATTGTCGGAGCTCTTCTAACTTATGTATGTCTAAGATGCGTTTCTCACCAGCTGCTAGGTAATCAAAATTTAAGGTTCTAATGGCCCAATATGCTTTGTGTTCCAATTCAAAGGGTAAGTGACATGATTTTCCGTAAACTAGTTGGTAAGGGGTTGTTCCAATGGGAGTCTTATAGGCTATCCTATAGGCCCACAGTGCTTCTGAAAGCTTCTGTGACCAATCCTCTCTGGATATCGAGACAGTTTTTTCTAAGATATGCTTGATCTCTCTATTGGATACTTCTACTTTCCCACTGGTTTACGGGTGGTAAGGTGTGGCTACTCTATGTTTAACTCCATACTTCCTCAACAGTTTGTCAAAAATCCTAGATATAAAATGTGATCCTCCATCACTTATGACTAGCCTGGGAACTCCAAATCTAGGGAATATATTCTGCTTGAACATCTTAATCACTACTCGGGTGTCGTTTGTGGGTGCATCTATAGCTTCAATCCATTTGGACACGTAATCGACATCGACTAAAATATATTTGTTTCCTAAGGATGATGGAAAAGGTCCCATAAAGTCGATTCCCCAAACATCAAAAAGTTCTACTTCTTGAATGTTTCTTAATGGCATTTCATTTCTCCTCGAGATGTTTCCGGAGGGTTGACACGGGTCACACTTGGTTATATATGTATGAACATCACGCCATATAGTTGGCCAATAAAGACCAGCTTGTAAGATCTTAGCGTGAGTCTTAGATATGCTTGCGTGTCCTCCGTAGGGTGCTGAGTGACAATGTTCTATGATATGGTGCACTTCTTCCTCTGGAACACACCGGCGAAAGATTCTGTCAGTGCCTCTCTTAAAAAGGAGTGGTTCATCCCAATAGAAATGTTTAACGTCATTGAAGAACTTCTTTTTCTGCTGATAGCTGAGGTCAGGAGGTATTATATCTGCAGCAAGATAGTTAACAAAATCTGCATACCAAGGTACATTATTTACCGCTAAGGATTTTTCAGAATCTTCTAAGGTTTCTAAACTTACATCTCCAATGGCATCTAGCTTAGCGATTAACCTGTCATAAGCAAAGTCATCATTTATGGGTACTACATCAGGTTTCAAAAACTCAAGCCTGGAAAGGTGATCGGCAACTACATTCTCGGTGCCTTTCTTATCTCTGATATCAAGGTCAAATTCTTGCAATAAAAGTATCCACCGGAGTAATCTAGGTTTAGCATCCTTTTTATTCAAAAGGTATCGGATGGTGGCATGATCAGTGTAAACAATTATTTTGGCTCCCACCAAATAGGATCTAAATTTGTCTATGGCGAAAACTACGGCTAGGAGTTCTTTTTCTGTGGTTGTATAGTTTAGCTGAGCAGCATCTAGAGTTCTACTGGTGTAGTAAATCACATGTAACTTCTTATCAGATCTTTGCCCTAGCACTGCTCCTACAGCATAATCACTAGCATCACACATGATTTCAAAAGGTTTTGTCTAATCTGGTGGTTGCATAATGGGTGCTGAGATTAAAGCTTGTTTTAAAAGGTTGAATGCTTCGTTGCATTTTTCATCAAAAATGAATTCGGCATCTTTCATCAGAAGACCTGTCAAAGGTTTAGTGATCTTAGAGAAGTTTTTAATGAAACGCCGGTAAAATCCAGCATGTCCAAGAAAACTTCGAACTTCTCTAATTGTTTTGGGTGGTTTAAGATTCTCTATCACCTCGATCTTGGTTTTATCAACTTCAATGCCTTTTTCAGAAACGATATGTCCTAGAACTATACCTTCAGTGACCATGAAGTGACATTTCTCCCAATTTAATACCAGGTTTACTTCGACACATCTCTTCAAGATCTTTTCAAGGTTGACTAGACAGTTATTGAAATCAAATCCGCAGACTGAGAAATCGTCCATGAAGACTTCCATAACTCCATTAAGATAATCAGCGAAGATTGACATCATGCAACGCTGGAAAGTTGCTGGGGCATTACAGAGTCCGAAAGGCATACGTCTATAGGCAAAAGTTCCATATGGGCATGTGAAGGTTGTTTTCTCTTGGTCATCAGGGTGTATAGGAATTTGGAAAAAACCTGAATATCCGTCGAGGTAACAGAAGTAGGAATGTCTAGCTAGACGTTCCAACATCTGATCTATAAAAGGCAATGGGAAATGGTCTTTCCTAGTGGCTTTGTTTAACTTTCTGTAATCTATGCACATACGCCAACCTCCTTCTATCCGTTTTGTAACGTGCTCACCTTTTTCATTTTGAACCACGGTGATGCCTCCCTTTTTAGGTACTACATGCACAGGGCTTACCCATTTACTGTCCGAGATCTGATATATTATCCCTGCTTCCAACAACTTAAGAACTTCCTTCTTAACTACCTCACTCATTATAGGGTTAATCCTTCTTTGGTGTTCTCTCGAAGGTTTAGCATCTTCTTCAAGTGAAATCCGGTGCATGCACACGGATGGACTTATTCCTTTAAGATCTGAGATGTCGTACCCTAGTGCTGAGGGATATCTTCGCAAGACATCTAAGAGTTGGTTTGTTTCATTTTGGTTCAGAACGGCACTGACTATAACTGGTCTGTCCATTTCTTTGTCTAAAAACTCATATCTTAGATTCTTGGGTAATTCTTTTAATTCTAAGGTTGGTTTGCTAGGGTTTTGTATAGGATCTGGAGTTAAGGATAAACATTCAAAAAGGCTATCATCTATGTAGGGTTCCATACTGTCATCATCTTTCTCAATGGGCGTTGAAGGTAGTTTTATTCTTTCTATTGGCTCTTCCTGGTTAAGTTCACGGACACATTCATCAATGACATCAACTGCATAACATGCATCTCCTATTACTAGTTCCGTGAGAAACATTGCTAGGACAAACTCTATTTTTTCGTTACCTACCTCAAAAGTCAATTTTCCTTTCTTGACATCTATTATGGCTCCTGCAGTTGATAGGAAGGGTCTACCTAGGAGGATTGGGATATCTTTATCTTCTTTGATGTCCATTACGACGAAGTCGGTGGGAATGAACAACTTTCCTATTCGAACTGGGATGTCTTCTAATACGCCTACAGGGTATTTTATAGATCTGTCAGCTAATTGGAGAGACATCTTAGTAGGTTGCAAATCTCCTAGTTTCAATCGTTCACAAACTGTGAGGGGCATTAGGCTTACACTGGCTCCTAAGTCCAGAAAGGCTTTATCTATGACATGATTCCCCAAAATACAAGGTATGGAGAAATTCCCCGGATCTTTGTCTTTTTTGCCAAGTTTGTTCTCGGAAATGGAATTACACTCCACTGGTTTTGGATCGTCAAGTCTACGTTTATTGGTGAGGATGTCCTTCAGGAATTTAGTATAAGATGGTATTTGGGTGATGGCTTCTGTAAAAGGAATCTCTACATGGAGTTTTTCTATAACTTTAACAAACTTCTGGAATTGGTCATTGATCTTAGTTTGTTTAAGTCTTTGTGGATAGGGAATTGGTGGTTTGTATGGCTGAGGGGGTGTTGAAGCTTCGTCCGTAACTTCTCCTTTATCTTTGTCTTTTGGTTTCTCAATTTCTACGGGTTTCTCACCTTCGGAGGTAGCATCCTTTTTGGAAATTTCGGAGTCACTCAATGTCGGGTTTTTAGGCCCTTCATAAGTGGTTCCACTTCGTAAGGTAACAGCGTTAGCTTGCCCTCGAGGGTTCTGTTGAGGTTGTCCAGGAAATTTTCCTCCAGGAGTAGTTTGGGGTGCTTGCTTTAAGGCTACCTGAGAGATCTGGGTTTCAAGCATCTTGATGTGGGTGGCCATTTGATCCATTTTGGTTCCTAGTTGGGTAAGCAGCTCATTCACATGAATATTCTGATTTAGGAACTCTTTGTTTTGCTGGGCTTGTGCTGTCATAAAATCATTTAGCACTTTCTCAATATTTGGCTTAGGTGGCACTGCTTGCATAGGTTGGTTTTGTCTAGGTGCTTGATTGTTGGTTGATCTTGGAGGTGCTTGGTTTTGGATAGGGTTATTGTTTTTGTAGGAAAAATTAAGGTGATTCCTCCATCCAGGGTTGTAAGTATTTGAGAACGGGTTTCCTTGGGCATAGTTGACTGGGTCTGGGTTAGTCTCGTTTAACAGATGGCAGTCAGCTGATTGATGACCTTTAGTACCACAAAGTTCGCAATCCGATACTACTGCTGCTGTAGCGGTTGGTTGTGCGTACATTTGATCGATCTTGAGGGCCATAGCATCCATTTTGGCTTGCATCATGTCTATAGAGCTTACCTCGTGTTTACCTCCTTGGGCTTCTTTCTTTTCCACTGTTGCTCTTTCGTTTCCCTATTGATGATGGTTTTGAGCCATATCTTCAATGAGGCCACAAGCGTCAGGATAGGGTTTGTTCATCAGGGCACCGCCAGCGGCAGCGTCGATGGACATCTTTGTGTTATAATGAAGTCCGTGGTAAAAGGTATGTATAATCAACCATTGCTCCAAACCGTGGTGTGGACAAGCCCTTAGAAGGTCTTTATACCTCTCCCAAGCTTCAAATAGCGATTCTCCTTGGTTTTGGGTAAATCTTGTTATTTGGTTTCGGAGAACGGCTGTTTTGCTTGGGGGAAAGTATCTAGCAAGGAATGTTCTCCTAAGGTCTTCCCATGTTGTTATAGAATTGGCTGGAAGGGAATCTAACCAAGTTAGGGCTTTGTCTTTAAGGGAAAAGGGAAATAGTCTTAAACGAATCGCCTCAGGACTAGCACCATTGGTCTTAAAGGTGTTTGACAACTGGATAAAGACTTTTAGATGTTGGTTTGGGTTTTCAGACGGTAGTCCTGTGAATTGTTTTTGTTGAACTAGTTGTAATAGGGATGGTTTTAGTTCAAAATTATTGGCAGGTATGGTAGGGTTAACTATACTAGAGCTTGGTTCTTCGTCAGCAGGCTGAGCGAATTCCTTAAGGGGTCTTTGGTTACGATCTTCGGCCATAGCTTGCTTAATTCGACGAAGCCAAAGTCGTGCGCGAGCGTAACGTTCTGGTTCCACTAAAGGATCTATTACACTACTGGAGTTACGAGATCTTCGCATCGACCAGTTCGTGCGGCCCTATTCTCAACGGTGATAACAAACGAAATTCGAAATTTGGAGAAATTGATCCCTGGCAACGGCGCCAAAAACTTGATGCGTTGTATTCGCAAGTGTACGAATCGCGTCAGAGTAATATAAAAAGTTATCGTATCCACAGAGACCAAATGTCGATCTAACGAATTCTGTTTGTTACAGTGCTTATCTAAGGCAGTTCAATTCAGGGTTTACTAATGCAGAGGAAAATAAATAAAAGTAAATGACGAGGTAATAAAATTCAGACAAAACAATAGGCTTGAATGTAATTCTCATAACCGATAATATTTCTATATTCATCAACAGAACTACTTACGGGCAATATCTTCTATTTTAAGAAAAGAATTCAATTTAACAGGAACTGTCGCTTTCGCGTAGTCAGAACCAAGTTTACCCTCTAAACTAACCCCTTTATTGTCACTTATAAAAAGGCGCGCATTGCGTTAGAGTCATGGAAAACTTACTTTTAAGAAATGCAAATTCTAAACTAAACAGAAAAGTATTTTGACCTGAAATCTCTAAACTAAAGAGGTTCAAAATGAACCAGATTCTAATCCCACTAACGCGTCCGAAAATAGTTTTAAAATCTCTTTTCTAAAGTGTTAAAAATCCCTACTCAACTGAGCAAAGCACTTTCGCTATATTTGATCAGTTGAGAACTAAACAAGTTCACAAATGGTTGGACGGCTTTCGATCTTACCCAACATTGCTTTTAAGTACAGAAAACTTGTGTTAAAGATTAAAACAGCCCTTAAGTATTTCTATTAACATATAGACGTATTACGGTGATTATGGTCTTTACATTCTTACCTATCTAAAACTTAGCCAGCCATGGTAGTTATAACATTCATATTAATTCTTATCATGTATGGAATTAAGTCTTTTGAAAAGTAAAGTTTTGAAAAGTAAGGCAAGACAATAAATAAACAAAATAAAGCAAGTGCAAGAAATAGATGAAAGTAAATGCGATTAAAATAAAACCTGCTCCAAAGCGGAGTCTTTAAATCTGGTACAATGTACGGAAAAGAAAATGCTGGCAGGATTACTTCTACCAAAGTGCTCCAACTTGATTACAGACACTCCAAGACTTGATTACAAACTCGATCACACACAGTGCAATAACTCCTCGATGTGAGAAGATTACCGATTTACAAGAGTGAAATTTATGCCTAGGATGAAGTAAACTAAGATTGGATGATCCTAAATTTCGAGTTCTGAGAGTATTTATAGGCAAAGTTGGCATGGTACAAAGACAAAAGTGACTTTGGCTTGAAAAAAATGGGCGGGAACTAATTTTGCCTTGTCGCGCCCGCGACAAGAAGAAAACGGGAAAGGTGAGTGCTGATCGTGGGAACGTGGCAGTTGAGTTGTGGAGATCATGGGACACGTCGTCGCCTACCCTGGGGCGCCCGCGACAAGAGAAGCGACCAGAGTAAATTGCTGCCAAACTTGAATTCTAGCTCCTTTTGCATCCTTTTTCGCCCGGGGCCTCGATTTATTGAAAACCTGAAAATAAAGGAAAACATAACAATAACAAAGCATAAAAAATAGAAAAAAACTAATGTACATGTGAAATCAGAGTCGAAAATACAGTATAATTTAGTGTCATCAAGTTGTAAGACTCATCGCTTTGTACATAAAACCTTTTTTGGGCCTTAGTCGTTGTATAAGTCCCGATGCGATCTTCAAAACAACGGTGCGATCACTGTTAAACCTTGGGCATCTCTTTGAGTATAAGCCCCAACAATATTTTCAAAGGTAACTTCCCTTTTGATTTAGATTCAATATACATATTGTTATCAAAACTTTCTTTAATTTCTTTAAACAACTAACAGTACAGCATGGAAGCTTGCTCACCTGTAAGTTTTAGCAGCTTTCATTTATTCGCTTTAATATATATAACTGTATTGTGGGAAGCTGCGCATGGTAAGCCTTCTTTCATACCCTTTTAAGTACTTGTCATATATCAACCGTATATATATATATATATACTAGTATAGCTATTTAGAGTTTTCCCCGGCAACTAGGTCTAGAACTGGGTAAAGCCAGTTGGTCACTCTTCAAATACAATCAAAACTAGATCCCCATAGGATTTCTAGATACAGTCTTGCCTTCTCTTGGGCTTAAACAATATGGAATAAAGAGAAAGGCAGTATTCTTCATGAACCTTTTCTCAGGCTGTCACTATTAGAAATTGTCAAAGAAATTCTACTCCCCAGAGTTGATCGATTCTCAGTGAATAGCATCTCTTGAGTTTCTTCAAACCGTTGAACTTTCACTAAATGATCTATTCTCAGTGAATAGAATTTCTTGAATTTTTCTTTGTTTGGGACCCACAGGCTTCCTAAAAGCATCCCCGCCTCCTCTTGGGCTTTGTACAAGGACCCTTCGGCTTCTTATAAGTTCTCATGCCTTCTCTTGGGCTTAAAACAAGGACCCTGACGACCTCTTAAAGGTATAAGACAGAACTTAGTCATCCTTTGCTAGAGCAGACTTTCCAGTGTCAAATCACAGACCGATTAAGGGTTGACCATCATCCCTTAAAACACCCGCCTCCTCTTGGGCATTATACAAAAGATAAAACTCTTCCGCACCAGTAGACTTGGACAGTATAGATCCCCTTGAGTCTCAAAGACATTCTCAAGTTCCCTACGAATGTAGGAGGAACCCTGATCATCCGATCAATCCCCAGCCAGGGTCAAAAGGCTATTAATAAACCCTCTATCAGAACCTCAAGGCATCTGATACTTCAACTCTTCTGTAAATCCTCATCAAGAGTTGATTCCCCGACTTGGACCTGCCTCGGGGTCTCAATTACCCCCGGCAGAAAGTTAGCCTCCTCTTAGGCTTTGTATAATGATCCTTCCTCAACGAAGTGAGCCTCCTCTTAGGCTTTGTACAAATTATTCTCCCTAGCAGAGCTAACCTTTTCAGACTCTCTTGTTGAGTCAATCACGTTGTCGGACTCTCTTGTTGAGTCCACCAACTTTTCAAGACTCTCTTGTTAAGTCAATCACCTTTTAGCACTCTCTTGTTGAGTTAACCCTTTTAACCTCAGTCTTGGGCTTTGTACAAGACAGATAAAATCACTCTCTTGTTGAGTCGATCTTTTCCAGCCTCCTCGCAGGCCGGGTATAAAGATTTCCCCTAACAGAAATCAGATTCCTCTTAGGTAGGATGATTTCTCCAGCTTGTTCAGCCACAATCCTGGGCTTCGTACAGGACAGATAAAAGCACTCTTTTGTTGAGTCAAACCCTTTTAGCCTCAATCTTGGGCTTTATACAAGACATAAATCTTTATCTCTTAAACTGGGGACAAATATCTTCCCCAGTAGAGTTATTCCCTCCCAGCCTTCGTTTAGGCTTTGAAGAATGATTTCTCCTGCAGAGTCAAACTCAGTTCAGCCTCAATCTTGGGCCATGTACAAGACACATAAAAAAATCCTCAGCTGAGTAAGTTAAGTTTCCCTTTTTGCCTCAATCTTGGGCTTTGTACAAGACACATACAAACCTCCCCGGCGGAGTAAAAATCCCCGTTTAGCCTCAATCTTGGGCTTTGTACAAGACAGATAAAACACTTTCCCCCAGAATAGTCAAACTTCTAGCCTCCTCTTAGGCTTTGTATAATGATATCCCCAAAGAGTCAGTCTGTTTTTTGCCTCAATCTTGGGCTTTGTAGAAGACACATAAGCACTCTCTTGTTGAGTCAATCATTTCCAGCCTCCTCTTAGGAATTGTATAAGGACTTCCCTAGTGGAGTCAATCAACCTCTTAGCTTCAACCTTGGGCTTTGATCAAGGCATACAAAAATCAACAATCCCTCTTTAGAGATGACAAGTTCTCTCTCAGTCAAACCTTTTAGCTTCAATCTTGGGCTTTGAACAAGACACTAATAAACCTTTTAGCTTCAATCTTGGGCTTTGAAAAAGACACCAAAATATCTTTTTCCTCCCATAGAATAAGAGGAACTACGATTGCTCTGATTTCCCTGTTTTGTTTAAACGGGAATACGTAGGCATAAGATTGCGAAAACTTAGCGAGCATACTAATCAAAAACTCTGGGTCCAGTACCTTCACACATCAATCAAAACTTAGGTCCAGTACCTTACCAAAAACATTGGGAATAACCCAAACATCAATAAAAACTCATTTATTCACTCATATTTCCCAAGAAACTTTCCCAACCCATTAACGGATAAACATTATCAAGTACAAAGCGAAACCTAAAGCTAATATCATGTGGATAACCACATATAGGATGGGTAATTGACAACTCTCCATTGTATAACCTGACCCCAGACCCCTCAATCTCTTTAAAGCGTTTGTTCAGTTAAACATCTGCGTGCAAGGTTAGTTTTAGATAGCTTCCCTTTCTCTTCCAGCTTCATGGGATAAATAAGAAATCAGAAAGTAGCACCCCACTCCTCCTCATTGCAGTGAGGAGAAAAAACAGCGATAAGGTGGTCGCGTCACCGACAAAAATCGCTCGCTACAGTAAAATGGCGACTCTGCTGGGGAGTCATTTTGATTGTTTAGGACTAGGATTATAGCACTTAAGAGGTCTAGGATGTTAGTTTTAGGAATGAATATATATATATATATATCGCTTTTCCTAATTGATATCCGTGTTTATTTTTCTTCTAATGGGACTGCGGGTGATGCCGCATCTGGAAAGTTTGAGTGACACCTAAGATAAGTGATGGCATTAGACGGGTAATGTTACAGGGAGTGACTCCCAAATAAGAGGTCCTGGTAGACCATCGAATCAGTAGAGAGACCCTTTGCGGATTCAATGCCTATACGACTTCGGTTGTTGAAAGCAGATTGTTCGATTGTGGTATTTAATGAAATTGAGGATTTATTAGGCTGAGACCATGTTACTATTTTGTAGTACGGAAGCTATCGAAAATAGTTGTCACGCGATACTACCCTTATTTGAGATTACTCTAAGATACTGCAGCTCGCTCGGGTGAACCAGCATGTTGTCGTTATCCCAAGAGGGGTCAATGATTTTGAAGACAGGTACAAAAAGTCACCAGTGCAACCTTTGGGGATGAGTAGAGCCATGACTTCATGACACCGAACCTTTCACCCCATGTTTTTTCTAAGTTTTTGTGTGCTACATTCATGCATTCATTTCATTAAAAAACTTTAAACAAAGAAAAATTTTCTCTTCTAGTCTCTTTTTTCAAATTAAACTAAGACAATGATTGCAAATATCAGAGAAAAAGATTGCATTATGGATTTCGGTACGAGGAAGACTCACAAGTACACCTGCAAGGTTCCAAAAACTAGAGGATTTGAAAGGGTTGGCAAGGATGATCACCAACCCTGATGCTTTCAGAGATAAGTACGGAGGACTGTTGTCTCTGTTAAGGGTCCATGTAATTGAAAGAATCCTGGCTACACTAATCCAGTTCTACGATCCGGTCTATCATTGTTTCACATTCCCGGATTATCAATTAGCACTAACACTGGAGGAGTACTCTCACCTGATTGATTTACCCATCACTGACCAAGCTCCTTTTTCTGGACTAGAAGAAATTCCAAAAGATCAAACCATTGCAAGAGCAATCTATTTGGATGAGTCAGAAGTCAGGACTCACATGACCACTAAGGGTGGAATCCAAGGTTTACCAGCCAAGTTTTTGATAAATAAGGCTCTGTACTTTGCTAGTATAGGGAACGTGACTGCTTTCGAGAGCATCTTTGTTTTACTCACCTACAGGTTATTTCTGTTTCCTAACATTGATGACTTCGTTGATATCAATGCCATTAAGATTTTTCTGATTGGAAACCCTGTACCAACCTTGCTTGCAGATGCTTATTATTTTGTACACTTAAGGAATTTGTACAGCGGAGGAATGATCACATGCTGTGTACCCCTGCTATACAAATGGTTCACTTCCCATTTACCTAAGTCTACTGCTTTTTGGGATCATAAGAGTACTCTACGATGGTCACAGAGAATCATGTCTCTTATAAACCCTGATATCAATTGGTATAATCGGATCTATAACGGGATAAGAATCATTGACCGTTGTGGAAATTTCCCTACTATACCCCTCATAGGAATTAAAGGAGGAATCAATTATCATCCTGTTTTAGTTCGTCGTCAATTCGGATACCCGATGAGACATGTCCCGCATAATGTTCATCTGGAAGGTCTTTTCTTCAAGGAAGGAGAAAATGACAAGGCACTAAAGACAGAAATAGTGCATGCCTGGAAACATGTTCACAGGAAAGGAAGAGAGTCTCTAGGAAAACCAGACTGTGTCTCTGTGGAACCTTATCTCCATTGGGTACAAACTAGAGCTCTCAAGCTGAGGATGTCTTACCCTCATCAAGAAGTTCTTCTGTTAAAGGAATATGTCCTTTATTTTATGTCAGATACGGAAAAACTTCAGGTTACTCTCAATAAAGTTCAACAAGAGAAGAAGTCTTGGAAGAATAAGTATCGCATTCTCAATGTGGAGTGTAACAAAATACAGCAACTGTAAAAAGAAAAAGATGCTCTGATCGAGATTTTAGAGCAACACGCTGTAGAAAATCAAGATTACCAAAGGAATTTGCTCGCTCATTTCACTTGGCAAAGGAATGACAACCCGGCAACGGCTAAGGAACCCCGGTCAAAGAAACGTAAAGCACCAGAACCAGCACCTGAGCCCTCTTCAGAGAGGACTCAGGATCCATAAGTTCAAACGTTTCTTTTACAGCACTTTGTAAAATATTGTATTTCCTTTCTGCAATCTTTCAAATTTAATAAAACGGGGTCTCCCCACTGTATGATATTTGCAATCTATTTGTTGAAGTTTCTTTTGATTAAACAAAATAGTTAATATAATCATTGCATATCATTCATCATTCTCCATAACGCATTCTTCCTCCCTACGAATCTCACGTTTGTGTCTCGATTCTAGAGTCAAACTGTCTCATTAGTACAATACTCGGGCCAGTCAACAAAAGAAGATGGATAATCTTGAGGAAGAGAACAGAGAGTTGAGAGAAGAACTCGACGCTCTGAAAGAAGATCTGAGGAAGCTTCATAGTGACATGCAACCTCTGGTGGCAGCCCAGATGCAACAACAGAGGACTGTGATCTCGGAGATCACATCTACACCCATAGTGGAAAAGTATGATCCTCGGTATAACATGCCTAAAGATCGTCCCTGGGGCATGCCACTTAACTATATCCCAGAAGGATATATTCCGGCGATCACGGAAGATCCGGAAACTGCAGCAGGAGCCGCTGGGCCTGAAGGTTACAAACTTCGAGAAAGCGAAGATGCAAGGAGCATGACAAAAACTTTTGAAGGTTACAAACTTCGGGAGAGGGAAGCACCAAGAGTCACTTACGTAGTAACTATACCACCACCCGTGGTACACACTGTCCCGGAAGGACAGATTCCACAGATACCGTCTGGTGGAAACGAAAGTATGGACAATAGAATAAAGGAGTTCCAGGAACAATTCTTGGAGATGCAGAAGGAGCTGCAAGCCATTCGCGGCCAGGATCTATTCGGAAAGGACGCCGCAGACCTTTGTCTGGTCCCCAATGTGAAAGTTCCGTACAAATTCAAAGTGCTCGAATTTGAAAAGTACAAGGGTAACTCTTGCCCTCAAAGCCATTTGGTGATGTATGCTCGGAGGATGTCAACTCAGACAGAGAACCAACAGCTACTAATCCACTATTTCCAAGATAGTTTAACCGGTGCCGCGCTCAAATGGTACATGGGTTTAAACCGCACTATGATAATCACTTTCAGGGATCTTGGTGCTGCCTTCGTTCAGCAGTATAAGTATAACCTGGACATGGCACCGAACAGAGATCAACTCAGAGCAATGTCACAGAAGGACAAGGAAACCTTTAAGGAATACGCTCAGAGATGGCATGAAATAGCCGCCCAGATTTATCCACCTCTTGAGGAAAAAGAGATCACGAAGATCTTCTTAAAAACCTTGAGCTCATTTTACTACGCCCAGTGACTTCACTGAGATGGTGGGCATGGGAGTACGTCTGGAAGAAGCAGTCTGAGAAGGATGGTTAGTAAAAGATGCTGGACCATCAAGCAGTACCAAAAGATACGGTAGTGCTCTCCCTAAGAAAAAAGAGCAAGATATTAGCAATATCTCTCTCGGAAAGCAAAGGAGACAGTACTAACCAGTAGCAGTTATAACTCTTACTATCAACCATGCGCCTATTCTAACATATCAACCTCAGATTGCTCAGAGCCAACCAAATCAACAACAATATCAGCAAAGGACACAACAGCCTCTTCAGCAGGCTTGTCCTCAGTACAACAACAACTGTACAACACGACCACCAGGGTTTGACCCTATACCAATGTTGTACGTTGAACTGTTCCCGCTACTACTGGTCAAGGGGCACGTCCAAACCAGGTCTCCTCTTATAGTACCGGAAAATTCACCTTTTTGGTTCAAAGCGGCTCAGACTTGTCCTTACCATCAAGGAGGACCGGGGCATAACGTAGAAAACTGTCTCAGCTTCAAATCTGATGTACAGAAGCTTGTCAGGAGCGGGGTTTTATCCTTCAAGGATACAAATCTAAATGTTCTGACTAACCCGTTGCCTCAACACGAGAAGGCCGCAGTAAATTTGATAGAAGAAGTGTCTAAGCACAGCTATCAAATTCATGATGTACTCTTATTGGGAACCAACCTGATCAAGATGCATTGCAAACAGGGCAGATACGGGCATATACCGTCTCATAACTATCACCAGTGTAATATCTGCTCTAAAAACAATCAAGGATGTTCTGTGGTGCAATCAGCTCTATAAGAACAGATGGATCTCGGATGGATCCAAGATCACCGAATTCGTGAAGTCAACATGACTTATACGAATTCCAACATCATTCAGAACCACGACATCCGTGCGATGAATGTCAACTTGGTGGAAATGCACTCAAGGCAAAGCCAACATCATGATCTGCTACATCACGATTATGATTCTTGTCTGATTTGCTCGGTAAACAATCAGGGATGCTCTTTTGTACAAGAGGCCCTCCAGCGTCAGATGGATCTTGGATGGATTCAGGATTCTCGCGATAGAAGTCATTATCAAGTGAATATGATTCAAATCTTTGATATTCGCTTGATGAATACCAGCTTGGTGGAATTACACGCTACACAAGTCCAACTTGTTTTTCTTACTTCGCACGATTATCAGAACTGTAGAGTGTGTTGTGGGAGTGACCAAGGATGTGCACTCGTTCAGAGGACACTTCAACACTAATTAAACCACTGGTGGCTTCCGATCTATCTAGATGAAGACACGCAACAAGTTAGTATGATTAACGGGAACCCTACTAGGCATCAGAATCAGGATGTTCATTCAATGAAGACAGATCTAGTGAGGTTACATTGGATACAAAGCGGACGTGGCTGGGTGCCACCACGCAACTATGAGCGCTGTAGAGTTTGCTCAGAGAATAATCAAGGATGCTACCTCGTGTGAGCAGCCCTTCAAAGTCAGTTGGACCACAAAGAGATTCAACCATAGTCAAGCTCTAGTTCAATGTCAGACTATCATCCTAATCAAGGCAAAGATGTTGTCTTAATCCCTAAACGAGAAGTGGCCAAAGATGTGTGCGCCATAATCCCTCTACTCCATGAATCAAGAGTTCCTCTTGATGGTGGAAGGATTCTCAACCTCGAACCAATTGAGGCCAGATACGATGGTCAGAAAAATTAGAAGGCTCCTGTAGTTATCTATCTACCGGGACCAGTACCGTACAAGTTTGATAAAGCTATCCCTTACAAATACGGTGCAACAACAATTGAGAATGGAAATGAAACTCCATTACCCTCCATCGTGAATATTGCAGACAT
This sequence comes from Lathyrus tuberosus, assembly GCA_022829125.1. NCBI lineage: Eukaryota > Viridiplantae > Streptophyta > Magnoliopsida > Fabales > Fabaceae > Lathyrus > Lathyrus tuberosus. Next base: position 11,006,934 of record JALAZF010000103.1, read on the forward strand.
CAGTCGAGTAAAACGGAGAGGTCGAATCTTCAACCGAGGAGTAGGAGAGCCCACCAGAGAAGAGGAACCTCAAACAGAAGTTCCTGATCAACCAGTCGGTCAGTCCAGTAATCCCGACCTTTCAAAGAACAACGATGAGATGCTGAAGCTCATCCAGAAGAGTGAATACAACATTGTAGATCAATTGTTGCAAACTCCTTCAAAAATCTCTGTGTTATCTCTTTTACTCAGTTCCGAGGCTCACAGGGAGACTCTACAGAAAGTCTTAGAACAAGCCTTTGTGGAGCAGGATGTAACAATAAGACAATTCGACAGCATCATCTCCAACATCACTTCCTGCAACAACTTGGGTTTAGTGATGAGGAACTGCCGGAAGAAGGCAAAAGTCATAACATGGCACTCAATATTACAGCCAACTGCCAGGACGATGCATTAGCCAGCGTACTGGTAGACACCGGATCAACTCTGAATGTTATGCCAAAGTCAACTCTAATACGACTATCATTTCGAGGATCTCCGATGAGAGGCAGTGAGGTCATCGTCAAAGCATTTGACGGATCCCAAAAAACAGTTATCGGCGAAGTCGACCTTCCCATAACTATCGGTCCTCACACTTTCCAAGTCACTTCCCAGGTCATGGACATCCGGACAGCATACAGCTGTTTGTTAGGAAGACCTTGGATACACGAAGCTGGGACAGTCACTTCGACACTTCACCAGAAATTTAAGTTCGTCAAGAACGACCAACTAGTCACAGTCTGTGGAGAGCAAGCCTTGATCGTAAGCAACTTATCGTCGGCCACTTGTGTAGAGCCAGAGGAGGTTGTAGGAACTCAGTTCCAAGCACTTTCGGTGAGCAATGACAACCAATCAGAAAAGGGAACGTCGATTTCCTCGTACAAAGATGCTCTCGAAGTGATCAAAAGTAACAGTACAAAAGGATGGGGACAACTTGTCATTCCTACTGATAACAGAACAAAGAAAGGTCTTGGTTTTTCTTCCACCTGTACCCAGACTGCTACTAATAATGAAAGCCTTCATCCCATTCAGAACTTCTTCCACAGTGGAGGTTTCCTTCACCCAGTATCTCAAGAAGTACATACCTTCAACGAGGGTGACTCCTCCGATACAGATGAAGAATGGAAGTCCTATCTTAATGAGGACGGTTATATGTCTCAGGAAGAGGTGTCTATGCCACTTTACTATCCCGCACAGAGTCCGAAATATATACCGAGGTCTGATGTCAAAATGATATACGGAGATTATGATCCGGAAGGATGTCGTGCTCCACCAAACTCATTAAAGGAGGACACTCTGATGAAAAACAACTTTGACCACGACTATTATGGCCCAATGGATGGCCTGCCTATCTGACATCCGTACCCAGGAGACTTGGGGCAAGAGAGTCAGCCCAACGATGCATATCAGCTGAGCATCATCGAAAAGAATACCTGCGTCCCCACCAAATTGTGGGATCATTACTCAGGGCATTCAGAAAATATCCAGTATGACGATGAATTTGCAAGGATTACAGGACAAGAGTTCCTTAATTATGCTTTTCCCGAGGTCAATGTCATCGAGGGGGATGACTCCTCCAGTTCCAAGGAAGTGTGGGACACCCTGGGACAACCGAGTGGCAAATACGACTTCATGGTCAAGTACACCGCTCCTAAAAGCTCTCGTATCAGGCTCGAAGACATCTAGCCAACTGGATGGGGAGATCCCACCGAGAATACAAACACTGTGCAAGATACAACTGAGGAATCCTCCTACGACAACTCTGCCTGGGAGACAGATTCCAATGATCTTGCTCCACTAGAAATCAGCATCATTTCTAAAGACAAATTAAGAAGGAATGTACCGGACTTTGTGATTCACCGAGTTCACCGCCAATGGGTCGTTGTCGATGTCCCGAAAGTTGTTCATAAGTCTAAGTAATCGTTGTCTTTATTTTAACCTTTCACCTTGCCCAGGTGAAACGGATGTTTTGATATGGCTCACTTTCTGTAAATGTACCTCTTCGCTTTGCCCAAAGCGACAGAGTTTTGTTTTATAGGGTTGTGGTTTCAAGAATCGACCAAATCATAAATAAAATAACGTCGTTCTGTAATTTCCGCATTTTATTGTTGTTTTCTCCTTTCGCTTTTTCAGAAAATGGTAATCCTAAAAATAACTAAAATAACAAAAACAAGCAGTTTTTTGAAAAAATTACACTTCACACACTCTTGCATTCTCTCTATCTCTTCTAAAAACCAATCATTACGTCGTGCAGATTGCTTGTTTTAAACCCCATTGAAACATGAAATTCTGGTATCAGATATGAGATGTCGAAATAGATGTCACGACACTAATATCTGAACAATGATCAATATAAGAAAGATATAAAAACAGTAAAAAATAGCAAAGAGACACAAGCAATTGTTAACCCAGTTCGGTGCAATCACACCTACGTCTGGGGGCTACCAAGCCAGGAAGGAAATCCACTAAACAGAATTAGTTTGAAGGCTCTAAGTAAACACATTCCAGTTTACAATCTTCTCACCTAATCTCTACCTGTGAGATTTCTATCTAAGACACTTAGACAAGAGACACCTCTCACTCCCCCTCAATCACATGCAGTGATAACTACAGAACAATACTAAAGAGAAGAACACACTTCAAATACAAAACTTGATCTTGCTTAAAAGCTTCAATCAAGAACAAAGCGCTCGTACTTAAAAGCTTAGAGTTGAAAAATTACAACTCAACTAATCAGTCCAATTCAAGCATCTAACAGATGAATGAATGGCTCACAGAAACAATACAATGCTAGATCCCTAAAACTTGAATGCAACTTACAATAACTTATTCTCTCTACACAACAATTAGGGTTGAACATTTTTAAATAGTAATAAACTCCTTGGGCTTGGGAATTAGCAGATCTTTGATTCAATTAATAATTAAAGCTAATTATTCTCCATATCTTTTTGCAAGAAAATAGCAACAACCTATTCTTCAGAATATCATAGAAATTGCTTGCTTCAATTTAAAGATACTCCAAGATTTTCACAAGCAAATACTGAATAAAAGCACAACAGATTGCAAAAAGAGCGCAACAAATAAGTCATAACATTCTCAGCAGAATGTTCTATCAACAGATGTTAGTACATCGTGTTTGACATCATGCACAAAGTCCTGCAATACTAAGAAACACTATCTGCAGAATGTTAGAAACAACATGTCAAGACATCAAGTAAGACATCTTGATGAACCACTTTGTTTTAGCAAAATTGCTGCCAATACAGAACTAACAAACTCCCCCTTTGGCAAATTTTGGCTAAAACACTATAGCACCAACAAGAACAGAGATCCCTGCAGCAGAAGCAACACAGTAACACATATAACATTCCAAGATAACTAGAAACTCCCCCTCAAGCCAAGGAGCAGAAAAAACCAGCAAAGAAGCCCAAGGAAACCAGCTGCACACACAGAACAAAACTACTAAGCTACTCTCCCCCTTTTTAGCCATAATTGGACAAACACCAGACAGAAAACTCCATTGTTAGAGAAGCTAAAATTAACATAGAGAAGTTGTCATCAAAAGAGCAGTACAAACATCTTCAAAATGAGAATATGCACACAAGAGTGACACCAGAAAACCAGAACAGAATTCAAGCACACAAGGGTGCCAAAAGAAAAAGAACCAAAATAACAACAAAAAAAACTTCATGAACAGATCACTCAAGCATCTCCAGAACCAGCAGAATCCTCACTCTCAGACTTGTCTTCATCACTCTCTGTATTGCCATCAGACTCACCAGAACCACCCTCCTCAGAACCTTCCTTCTCATTTGCATCCTCAACAGTATCACCTTCAGCCATTCTAAGAGTCATGATCATTCTTTCAAACTTCAGTTTTCTTTCAGTACTAACTCTAATAACCTCATCCAGTTTCTTGCAGGCTTCTACCAACTCAGAAATTACCCCAGACTTGTTTGTGGGCTGGTGTGAAGTAGAGGCAGATGTCATGACAATGTCAGGGACATGTTTACCTTCAAACAATTTACAGTGAAGGGATAATGCAGACCCCCTTTTGCAAACAACATCAGAATGAGATAGGATACCAGGGTGCTGATTTAAAATAATGCCATAGATAAGGGAGGGGAAGGCAATGGGCATCTTCACAGCAAAAGTACCAGCTTGCTTCATAGTCTGATCAAATATAAAGGAACCATAATCAAAACTCTTCTTAGTCCCAACAGCATATATAAACCTTCCCAAACCAATAGAAATAGTGGAAGTGTGATTTGTGGGGACCCGGTTAGCAGCACCTATCCTATGCAAAATAGCATATTTAACACTTAGCAGGCCAGCAGATAACTTGTGTTTCATAGGCCAACCTTCAACCTGATTAGCTATGATAGTTTTGCACACCTGATTATCAGTAGCTTCCAGCTCACATTGATCATCTTCATCTCTGCCAAGGTACTTGTTGATTATGGTAGGAGAGAATTCCACACACTTTCCTCTAACATACACCTTTCTGAAATCCTTACTATTCTTATCATTACAGTCAACAGGAATGTTGACTATAAACTCCTTCACTAGCACATCATAGCATTTTAAAAACTTGGTCACTGTCTTCATCAATCCAGCATGCTCAATCAAAGCCATTACCTCCTTACACTCCAAAGCGTCTTTCCCTAACTCTCTCTCCAGTGCTATCCTTCTTTGATAAACATACTTCCACTTTTGAACACTGTCAGCATAGTGGAAGGAGATGTTATCCAAAGGAACATCATGGACTATTCCTGAAATCCTTTTTAACATAGTCTTTTTCACAGGAGTGATGTCCTGGACATCATCCTCAACATCAAAGTCTGAATCAGTTTCAGGCCTAGCCTTCCTTTTCTTGGAGCTGGTAGCCACCTTGCTCCATGATTTTGAAGGGCCAACAGCAGGTTTCTTCTTAGTACTCCTAGCAGGAGTTTTCTCAACAGTAGTTATTCCTCTTCTGGTCCTCAATCTTTTGACTATCCCAGGGTTCACACAAGCAATCAGGTCATTGTCTGACAGGTCATCAACATTCACAATATTGTCAGCCTTTGCATGCTCCTTTTCCTTAGGGTCAGGATCATTACTCCTGGTTCGGAGAGCTTTTCTTAGCAGAAGATGTTTCAACATCTTGTTCAACCACAGTTCCAGCATTTACCAACACAGAGCTAGCCAGTGTGTGAAGATTTTCTTCTGTGTTATCTTCCTCAGAATTTGAAGTATCAACATCCCTTTCCTCACTTTGATTCTCATTTAAAGTGGGGACAGCATTAATTTGAGCAAGGGGGATTGAAATCCCAGGAACCTTACGATCTCCATACAACAGTCCAGTGACAATACTTTTAATGGTTCTATCCACATACTTACTACCTTCCCTATGATCATAAGAAGACTCAACAGTGGGTTTAGAGGAGTTACCTGCAGGTGTACGTTTGGAACTTCTTACATGTAGTTTGCTGGGCCTTGTCTTTTCAGTTTCAGAATGGGGAATCATGGACAATGGAGCAACGTCAAGAACAGCTTCAGGAGAGATATCTTCCGAAGAAACCCTAGATTTTGAAGGGGTAGGATTTTTAGCAGGAGAGTTCTTGGACGGAGAAGAATGTTGTTGAGACATCGTTAACTTCTTACAAATGCTTGAACTTGGACTAGAAAGATTTCTTTTTCTGAGAGGGAAGATGAAAGAACTGAGCAAGTAAGTAGCAAGATGGATGTAGCGCGTAGGAACAATGTGATAAAATGATTGCCTATGGTAGGGGGGCTGCTTTTGTTGGAAACTTAAAAGGAAGTAAATGATATTTTCACAAAATAGTAAATGGCTTTTTAAATTTTTAAAGTTCAATGAAAGTTTCCCACATGCCATTAATTGCTACAGATCTTCATAAATACAAATGCCTAATTTTCCTCTTAAGGTTTCAAATTGACTTGCATCCAAAGCCTTAGTGAAAATGTCAGCTAACTGCTCCTCTGTGGCAACATGTTCCAAAGCAATAACCTTGTCTTCTACAAGTTCCCTTATGAAATGATGACGGGTATCAATGTGTTTGGTCCTGCTATGTTGAATAGGGTTCTTGGATATGTTTATAGCACTCAAATTGTCACAATACAATGTCATGACATCCTGTGTGACATTATATTCAGTGAGCATTTATTTCATCCACTCTAGTTGAGAACAACTACTTCCAGCTGCTATATACTCTACTTCAGCAGTAGATAGAGAGAAACAATTTTGCTTCTTGCTAAACCATGATATAAGATTGTAGGTCGAACGACCAACGTTGGATTAAGTTGATGCTATTGATGCATGTTTGAGTTGTTGTTTCGTTGTTGTTGTTCTGGTTATTCTTGTTGATGATGTAGTTGATTGTATGCCTTTGATAATTGTCGCATACATTGCATTCATGAGTCAGGGCTGTATGCTCACACCACGTTGGCCTTGATGGCATTGATTAAGTTGGCCTTGATGGCACCACGTTGAAGGCTTATGCCTTGTTGAAATGCCTCGATAACCTGGCATATGTTTAAGTTGGGAGTTTTACTCCGATGGTACCACATGCATGTGCATAGTTGTGTCACATTTTGAGTCGTTGTGAAGTTGTTGTTGTTCTTGATTCGTTGTTGTTGCGAAGTTGTCGTTGTTGAGAAGTTGTTGCTTGTTATAAGTTGTTACTGCTATGTCCTGTTGCTTGTAATAAATTACTAATGTCGTGAGCTGTTGTTATATATGTTGTTCTTACTATAATTTGCGTCTTTCATATAAGTTGTTGTTATATGTTGTGATTTGCTGTCAATACAAGTTGGGGTTGCTATTAAGTTGCTTATTTCTAGTTGTTGCATGACTGTCGTATGAAGCGGTGGAATTTATATGATTCTAATCTAGCATATTAATTATCGTATTTTGTTTATAATATTCGACATCTCACCCCTTCTGTAATGATGTTACCTATTATGGGTAACTGAGCAGGTACTCAAGAATAGCTGCAGAAGTTGAGGTATAATGTGAAGTCTTAGATGCTGTTAGCTCGAGTTGGTCTTGCTCTGATACGTAGCACTCGGGGGGATGAACGATTGTTGTTTATTTGTTGTTATTGTCTTAGTAGTTGAATCTTAAATTGTTGTTATTAAAGAATTGTTGTTTCAAAGTTGTTTTGAGTTGGACATGAGATTATGTCATTATAAGTTGAATTATGTGAAGCCGCTTATTAATAAAAGTTGTTTTGTTTTCAAAAGGATAATACAAGGTTGTTATCAGTTCTTCTGAATCAGTGTTATGTATCTGAATTATTTGTGATTAATATGAAGTTGTTTTCTGTTGAAAATGTGACATCCTGTTTATGTTGAAGAATTTTTAAAGATGAAAACTCTGATTTTATTACTTATCCGCCGGGTAGAAATGGGGTGTTACATTAGTGGTATCAGAGCAGGTCGGTCTGTCCGGCCAATGTTGTCTAATGTTATTTCTTCCTTAGTACTCGACATGTGTGTGGAACACTGTCGGTGCTTGTTTGTTAGTAGTTTCTAGTAGTTATCTACAGGTTGGTTTGAATTAAGTGGGGGAGAAGTTTGCTCCCGGACGTGTTGTTAGTATGTAGAAGTTGGTTCAAGGTGATGTTGATAGCGAGGGTGCAAATGTTGTTGGAGCGATGTTATTGCGGACCGGCGAGAGTTTGGACTCGCGAATCCGTATCGGTCAAGTTGGAGATGTGCGTAGAGTCTGGACGGTGAATCGAAGATGATTGAAATTAAGGAATTATTCCGAATGGAATGATAAGTTGGTGGATTAATCCGGTAAGTTGTATATCTTGAGTATAGTTGGATTAAAGTCGAGTGATTCTCGTAGTAGGATGAAAAGAAAGGATGTTGGTGAATTTTGGGAAGCAAGAGAGAAAGATGGAACTTATGTTCATCAACCTCAAATTCTGGTTTTGTGATTTTGGAGCAGCTGTCAGTAAACGAGGCATAACTTTTGACTCGTGATTCGGATGGAAGCGGTTCTGGACTTTTTGGAAAGCTTACGAAATTCCCTACAGTTTTCATATAAGATTTGTCTTCAGGAAGTTTGTGAAGAGGGAGAAAGGTGCATTTTAATATTTGGGTCTGTTGCTGACTTTTTTTTGGAAAATTCTGCATACGGAAATTCTGGACCAGACCCGTTGTGTAGCTGATAACTTTTTACTCGTAAGTCGGATTTGAGCGATTCTGGAAGTTCTGAAATATACACAAAATTCTCTACATTTTGGAATATGATTTTGTGATTGAGAGATCTGTATTGAAGGAGATATATATGGTTGAAGTTGAGCGACATTTGCTGAAAAAAAATTTGGAAGGATGGAAACAAGTGTGGAATATTATTAAGAATAAAGTGTTGGTATTTGTAAGATGTGACTGTATCGGAGAATGCTTGGAGATGCAACTTATGTTGAATGAGGATGATTATGACGATGATGCTAAGTAAAGGTAATGTTGAGAGAAATGCGAAAGTTGATTTGTATTGCTAAGAATTTTCACCTTGGTTGAAAGTTGTAATTGGAGCAAACTGAATTGGATCGTTCTCAATGTTGTAGCGACTTCAGTATTGGAAAAATATTTAAAGTCATGTTGTACCATGAACGTGCATAAGAGGATGCGTAATGGATTTTGAACGTTTTTGCATCGTTGACGAAGTTGAAACTAAAGAAACTAAGAGTGGCATTGGTAAGCCTTAAAAAGTTGGTGGAGCATTAGGCTTACAGACTTTGGGCACAAGTTGAAGTACGCTATTGGGTTGGGTACTGATGATTTATTTCACCATTATGGTTGTTGGCTGTCTATTGACAAATTGAGGAACTGATCACCCTTAATCTATTGTTGATAGTAGACGGAATCATAATTGAGGGATAGATGTGTCGTGCCAACTAGTATAGTATGTACGTTGAATTGGTCGAAGTCAAGCCAAGTGCTTGAAGGTTGTTTTGCTGATACAAGTTCATATGTTAGAATATTAGTTGAATTTAAGGATGACAGCACGAAGTTGTGTTTGATTGATGAGTAGTATGGGGACTCACAGTCGAGTTCTAGATAACTTGAGCCGTTGTTTGTGATGAAGTGATTGGCTAGTATGCCTTAAGGTGTATGTATGGAGTATGAAGCGTATCTTCCATATTTGTTGGATGAGTTGGAACTGGTGTTTGTTGCAAATGTTTTGAGCTGTTGTAAAATCAGAGGAATAACGCGTAGAATATTTGAAGGTTGAGTTGTGATTATTAAAAGAAGTTAAATTATAAGTTGATTGGTAAAAGTGGAGTTTTGGTTGGTAAAGATGATTGATCTTGTTGAATATAAGTGGACTCAGGTGTCAAATGTTGTTGTAATGTTGTTATGCGCCTAAGGTGATTTTGGGAACTATGTTGATAAAAGATAGTAAAGTTGTAATTTATGTGTGGTGTTAACGGGGAGATCCCGAAGAGTTAAGTCGAAAGCCTTGGTATTATGTCGACTCTGATGATTGGAAGTTAGAGGTCAACTGAGTAGAGTTAGTACCTTGAAATTAATCAGAGTGCGCAGCGAACGCGTAGTGTATTGCGGTTGTTTAGACGTGAATTGTACCGATGTTGATATTTGATTACGTTGATGTTGTGTTTAAGTTGGTATTCCTAAGTTGTTGTGTTCTGGTTCTTAAACCGGCAAATTCTTAAGTTGGTTACTTCTTGTGTTGCGATGTTAGTTGTCAATTGCATCACTTGGGTAGTATTCGCGTTGTTGTCGCCGTTGAGGTTAAGAACCGTTGTTTGTGTTATACGTGGGTTTCCTTCAGAGTATGGATATAAGGATCGTATATGAGTTTTGGTGTTGTTTACGTTGCTGCGGTAATGATGCGATGTTGTATAGTCGAGTATAGGCAAGTGAAGGTTGTTACTATGTTGTAAGGTGATTGTTTCCAAGGTATTACTAGAATGGTTGGCGAATAGTAACGGTTATGTTGCAAGAGTAATTGAAGTATCGGAGTATACGTATTGGGTTTAAACCGTGATTGAGTTGTTGTTAAATCGAAAGATTAAAATGCAAATGTTGTGTTAAGGATGGTTGTGTCGGATAGATTTTTGAGGACGAAAATGTCCTAAGTGGGGGAGAGTTGTAACGCCCCGAATTTAATTAATTAGTTAATTAAATTAGTAAAGGATTTAATTGTTGGAAATAGACGAAGTTGAGAATTAATCGGAGTAGTTGGATTTGTCGGTATTATTTTAAGAGGCGTATTGGGATTATTAAGTTAAAGTCGGATTTTAGTCGGTTAAATCGGAGGAATAATATTAAGAATAATATTATTTACTTATTGGACTATCTTATTTAATTAACTAAGTTGAATTGTTGGACCATTTGGTTGATAATCGAAATTAATCTATTAAGCCGGGAGTAAGTAGTTGTTCGCGAATTATTATTTCGGTTAATTTTGTGTTTCGAAGAATTAAGTCGTTAAGTCGGAATATTAGTCGGAAAGTCGAAGAAATAATATTAGAATTATATAAGGATAATAGTTGGGCTTAATTAAGTGTTGTTAGCAGTAAAAGGTGGGTTGCGAATATTAAGCCCAATAAGAATAATGGTGTGATGGTATTATTTTATTATTAGTCATTAGAAGGAATTTGAGAAGTAGTGGTAACAGCAAGAACCAAGAGGAACGAGGGTTTTGGTGGAGAAGAGGAACGTGGAAGTTGCAGTTAAGAGGCAAACAGAATCCGATCGAGAAATTAGAGAGCGACCTTCAATCCCAGGTAAGGGTGGGTTCGACTATTATAATCGGGTTATGATGAATGTTATGTGGGTATTAGGTTGTATTGAATTGACACTGTTTGTAATTTTGTTGAGTAATCTCTGTTTGGTCTCATACTGTCACACGATGTGAAATTGGGTTTATGGGAAATTAATGTTGTGATTGAAAATTGATGTTGCAGTAAGTATAAGTTGATTATGTCTGAGATAGTTGATCGAAGAAAATATGTTGATGTGTTGATGTGTTATATGTCGTAATTGGTTATATGTCGTAATTTGTTAAATTGATATTGAGTGGAATCTGAGCCAAAGTGTAGGCATTGGAGGCGGGGGCCTCAGAGCAATGGAGGCGGGGGCCTCAGCAATTGGAGGCGGGGGCCTCAAAGTGAAATTAAACCCATTAATTAAATCCAACTCTTTATACTTTAGTTTAAAAGTGATAAGTGATAATGTGATTATTATCCAAAACTAAAACTTTTGCACGTGATTATGATTGCTTAAAATTTACTCTCCACTATACCATGTTTTCTTAGTTGATTACATTGTAGTACAAACTTTAAAAGTGACATTTATATACCAAATCAATCTCTCTTAAGAATAAATGGAGAAATTAAAAAGGATGAGAGAAAGTAGTGAAGGAGGCGAGGGCCTCCAAGTATTGAGGTGGGCGCCTCCTAAGGTTTTGGGTTCTTTGGATTTTGTTTGATTTTGGAGTGTGTTATATATTAATTATGAGTTTGGATTAATTGTATGAATAGCAGCAGCATTTTAGCAGGAGTATATATTGTAGCAGTGAAACAATTAACAAGTGGTAAATTGACAGAGATAATATTTTTAGTAGTAGTGAAGGTAGCAGAGTAATATTTAGTATCTGTGTGGATCAAAATGAATTGCAGGATAATTACAATGCTTAGTCCAGTTAGTAGCAGAAGAGGAAATTGAACAGTAGGAATTGAATTAATTCAATAAGTAGTGAAGCAACAGAGTTGGTATTGGTTTTATTAGTAGCAGGATATATTTATGATAGTAACAGTAGCAGTTAGTAGTCTCGCAGAACCATATCGGTAACGCAAACACTGTATAGGAAAAAAAATAAGTAGTCGAATTAAATTAAGTAGAATATGTAGAAATAATATAAGCTGTGGTAGTAGTTAATTAGTAGAAAAATAATGAATCGGTTTAGTAGAATTGTTCGGAATAATTACGGATCGTTGTTGTATATTTTAGTTGTTTTGTAGTGTTGAATACTTGCTGTAAATTATGAATTTCAGGTGTTGATGAATATGTTGTTGTTGATTAAGTTGTAGGTCGAATGACCAATGTTGTTTGAGTTGTGTTGTTGTTGATTAAGTTGTAGGTCGAATGACCAATGTTGTTTGAGTTGTGTTGTTGTTGATTAAGTTGTAGGTCTTATGACCAATGTTGTTTGAGTTGTGTTGTTGTTGATTAAGTTGTAGGTCGAATGACCAATGTTGTTTGAGTTGTGTTGTTGTTGATTAAGTTGTAGGTCGAACGACCAACGTTGGATTAAGTTGATGCTATTGATGCATGTTTGAGTTGTTGTTTCATTGTTGTTGTTCTGGTTGTTCTTGTTGATGATGTAGTTGATTGTATGCCTTTGATAATTGTCGCATACATTGCATTCATGAGTCAGGGCTGTATGCTCACACCACGTTGGCCTTGATGGCATTGATTAAGTTGGCCTTGATGGCACCACGGTGAAGGCTTATGCCTTGTTGAAATGCCTCGATAACCTGGCATATGTTTAAGTTGGGAGTTTTACTCCGATGGTACCACATGCATGTGCATAGTTGTGTCACATTTTGAGTCGTTGTGAAGTTGTTGTTGTTCTTGATTCGTTGTTGTTGCGAAGTTGTCGTTGTTGAGAAGTTGTTGCTTGTTATAAGTTGTTACTGCTATGTCCTGTTGCTTGATATAAATTACTAATGTCGTGAGCTGTTGTTATATATGTTGTTCTTACTATAATTTGCATCTTTCATATAAGTTGTTGTTATATGTTGTGATTTGCTGTCAATACAAGTTGGGGTTGCTATTAAGTTGCTTATTTCTAGTTGTTGCATGACTGTCGTATGAAGCGGTGGAATTTATATGATTCTAATCTAGCATATTAATTATCGTATTTTGTTTATAATATTCGACATCTCACCCCTTCTGTAATGATGTTACCTATTATGGGTAACTGAGCAGGTACTCAAGAATAGCTGCAGAAGTTGAGGTATAATGTGAAGTCTTAGATGCTGTTAGCTCGAGTTGGTCTTGCTCTGATACGTAGCACTCGGGGGGATGAACGATTGTTGTTTATTTGTTGTTATTGTCTTAGTAGTTGAATCTTAAATTGTTGTTATTAAAGAATTGTTGTTTCAAAGTTGTTTTGAGTTGGACGTGAGATTATGTCATTATAAGTTGAATTATGTGAAGCCGCTTATTAATAAAAGTTGTTTTGTTTTCAAAAGGATAATACAAGGTTGTTATCAGTTCTTCTGAATCAGTGTTATGTATCTGAATTATTTGTGATTAATATGAAGTTGTTTTCTGTTGAAAATGTGACATCCTGTTTATGTTGAAGAATTTTTAAAGATGAAAACTCTGATTTTATTACTTATCCGCCGGGTAGAAATGGGGTGTTACATTAGTGGTATCAGAGCAGGTCGGTCTGTCCGGCCAATGTTGTCTAATGTTATTTCTTCCTTAGTACTCGACATGTGTGTGGAACACTGTCGGTGCTTGTTTGTTAGTAGTTTCTAGTAGTTATCTACAGGTTGGTTTGAATTAAGTGGGGGAGAAGTTTGCTCCCGGACGTGTTGTTAGTATGTAGAAGTTGGTTCAAGGTGATGTTGATAGCGAGGGTGCAAATGTTGTTGGAGCGATGTTATTGCGGACCGGCGAGAGTTTGGACTCGCGAATCCGTATCAGTCAATGTGGAGATGTGCGTAGAGTCTGGACGGTGAATCGAAGATGATTGAAATTAAGGAATTATTCCGAATGGAATGATAAGTTGGTGGATTAATCCGGTAAGTTGTATATCTTGAGTATAGTTGGATTAAAGTCGAGTGATTCTCGTAGTAGGATGAAAAGAAAGGATGTTGGTGAATTTTGGGAAGCAAGAGAGAAAGATGGAACTTATGTTCATCAACCTCAAATTCTGGTTTTGTGATTTTGGAGCAGCTGTCAGTAAACGAGGCATAACTTTTGACTCGTGATTCGGATGGAAGCGGTTCTGGACTTTTTGGAAAGCTTACGAAATTCCCTACAGTTTTCATATAAGATTTGTCTTAAGGAAGTTTGTGAAGAGGGAGAAAGGTGCATTTTAATATTTGGGTCTGTTGCTGATTTTTTTTTGGAAAATTCTGCATACGGAAATTCTGGACCAGTCCCGTTGTGTAGCTGATAACTTTTTACTCGTAAGTCGGATTTGAGCGATTCTGGAAGTTCTGAAATATACACAAAATTCTCTTCATTTTGGAATATGATTTTGTGATTGAGAGATCTATATTGAAGGAGATATATATGGTTGAAGTTGAGCGACATTTGCTGAAAAAATTTTGGAAGGATGGAAACAAGTGTGGAATATTATTAAGAATAAAGTGTTGGTATTTGTAAGATGTGACTGTATCGGAGAATGCTTGGAGATGCAACTGATGTTGAATGAGGATGATTAAGACGATGATGCTAAGTAAAGGTAATGTTGAGAGAAATGCGAAAGTTGATTTGTGTTGCTAAGAATTTTCACCTTGGTTGAAAGTTGTAATTGGAGCAAACTGAATTGGATCGTTCTCAATGTTGTAGCGACTTCAGTATTGGAAAAATATTTAAAGTCATGTTGTACCATGAACGTGCATAAGAGGATGCCTAATGGATTTTGAACATTTTTGCATCGTTGACGAAGTTGAAACTAAAGAAACTAAGAGTGGCATTGGTAAGCCTTAAAAAGTTGGTGGAGCATTAGGCTTACGGACTTTGGGCACAAGTTGAAGTACGCTATTGGGTTGGGTACTGATGATTTATTTCACCGTTATGGTTGTCGGCTGTCTATTGACAAATTGAGGAACTGATCACCCTTAATCTATTGTTGATAGTAGACGGAATCATAATTGAGGGATAGATGTGTCGTGCCAACTAGTATAGTATGTACGTTGAATTGGTCGAAGTCAAGCCAAGTGCTTGAAGGTTGTTTTGCTGATACAAGTTCATATGTTAGAATATTAGTTGAATTTAAGGATGACAGCACGAAGTTGTGTTTGATTGATGAGTAGTATGGGGACTCACAGTCGAGTTCTAGATAACTTGAGCCGTTGTTTGTGATGAAGCGATTGGCTAGTATGCCTTAAGGTGTATGTATGGAGTATGAAGCGTATCTTCCATATTTGTTGGATGAGTTGGAACTGGTGTTTGTTGCAAATGTTTTGAGCTGTTGTAAAATCAGAGGAATAACGCGTAGAATATTTGAAGGTTGAGTTGTGATTATTAAAAGAAGTTTCTTCTGTTTCTCCCCTTCAAGACATACTTCTTCACTTCTGAGACACACCTTTTTGTAGGAAGCTGCAAGTTCTTCAAAGGTCAATTCATCATCACTAGAATCTCCATCAGAGACACATCTTCCAATCAAGGCAGTTACATGTTTAGCAGATTCCTCTTCAATTTCACTTTCAGAGTCCTCATCAGACCAGGAGACAGCTAGGCTTTTCTTTTGTTTCTTGAGGTAAGTAGGACATTCAGCTCTAATGTGACCAAATCCCTCACAACCATGGCACTGAATTCCTTTTCCTTGAGTGGATTTTTCTTCAGACCTTGTTCTCCTTCCACCATCATTGGACCTGCTGATGTCAGATGAGTTGTTCTTGACATTTGATCTTGACTTTATGTCTATTCTCTTCATCACCTTGTTAAACTGTCTTCCTAGCAAAACTATAGCTTTAGATAGGCTTTCATCACCATCCAGGGTACTCTCCTCCTCTTCATCTTCAGTATTGGGCACAAATGCTATGCTCTTGGCTTTCTTTTAAGATTTGTCACTTATTCCTAGTTCAAATGTTTGAAGAGATCCAACAAGTTCATCAACCCTCATATTGCTAATATCTTGAGCTTCTTCTATGGTAGTCACTTTCATGTCAAATCTCTTGGGAAGAGATCTGAGAATTTTTCTTACCAGCTTTTCGTCAGACATCCTTTCACCTAGGTGTAGCACCCCAAAATTTGCCCTACCTTTTTCTGGCTTATGTTTCTTTCTCATTTTTGTATCTTTAGGCCATAATTCATAATCATATAGTGCATTGGACTTCTAAGACGTGGGATCGAAAGTTTTTCTTATTGGCCTTATTCAGAGGATTCATCAAAGGCTTTGGGTCAGAGGTTCATTAGTGTGAATCAGGTTTTAATTTCTTCTCAGTTCAAACCATCTTCTTCGAGATTTATCAGCATACCAGGGAGAATTGGAGTTCTTGTTTACAGTTGAGCTGGTGGATAGTTATCGGTTGAGATTCTTCAGTGGATCATGTGAGTGGCCAGATTGTTCAGTGGTAGCTGTGACTATTTTGTCAGAGTCTTGTGGAAAGTTGGTGATTGGTTTTGAATTCAGTTGGTTATCCATTTTCTATCCATAATCCATATCCAAACTCATTGTTTTTAATCCATCAACCATTTTCATTTTTTAATCCACTTATCTTTTTCTTTTATTCATAACCATTTTCTAAACCATTCACAAATATCTACATTTCTAATATCCAATTCCATTTTTAATTCGTCCATATCCATTTTTCCATACCCATTTCTTAAATCCTTCTTTTTATAAATATCCATTTTTTTATTATTATCCAATGTCCAATTTCTAAATCCATTTAGAATAGTTTTCTTACCAAATATCCACATTTTTATCCAATTCAAACCAATTTCAATTCTATCTCCACATAAATCCATTTATCCACTTTTCAAATCCATATTTTCCAATAACCAAATTCATAAAACCATATGCATTTCTAAACCATTTCCAAATCCATTTATTTATCCAAATTAAATCCATAAACCATTGTCTTTCCAAATGCCCCAGTCCATATTCATTTTCCAAAACAGCCATACAATTCAGGCCCATGATTTTTTCACTAAAAATAAAGGCTTCACATCAAGTCCCTAGTCTTCAACCATGTCCCACGTATGACCATTAAGCCACCAGCTAAACCGCCCCAACATTGTACAACAGAATTACATGACAGAAAATTAAAAGAAAAAGGTGATTATATAACAGAAAAAACAAAAATACAAAGTCTCTAGCAAGAAAAGGAGGTAGGCGCCAGTCATGAAAATCTCACTGATGAATTCACGTGCAAAGTTTCAAAACCAATTCAAGGCCACCAAACGTGTGACTCTTTACACAGCGTTGTGCAAAACGCGTGACCACTCCAAATTCTCATAACAGAATTACATTGCCAATTCCTATCCTACCCCTCCCAATTCTTGCATAAATCAAGCTGCAACGGATTTCATTCCACACGGATCACCCCTCACCAATTCTCATCAGCACCACGCATACATTCCTCAACAGAACCTCTCCACCTTCATTCCTCATCACCATCGTATCATCCTTCCAATTTTCTCTTCATCATTTCCAAGTTCAAATATGTAGCAAACTGTTACCAACCTTCTGCTATTCATATCATCATCATCAGCTTTGCAGCAAAGTTCAACGACATTTTTTCTGCTTCACTTTCGCCATACCAAAATCTTCACGAATTCCATCGAACCACAAGCTTTTTGCGCAAATCCTGTACAGATCCAAGTTCCATCTCCATCTCAACAACTTCTGCTATTATCTGAACAACCTTCAAGCAATAACTGGAACACAAAAGGCATTCGTCAGAACACACTAACAAGTAATCACGAAGAGAATTTCACAATTTTGCGATTCAACAAGGACTTGCTGAAACCGCACGTAGCAGAGCCAAGGAAGAATGAGAAGAAAATGGAATCAAGCAAACGCGATAAGATGGAAACAGTACCTGAGTCATGAAACCTCTTTGCATCTTCGAACCGCCATCGGAGCGACTCCGATAGGTACGTCAATCTCGATCTAAACTTTGATTTCGTGATATTGTTGTTCGTCAGCTTGTGTTCATTCTGTTTCTTGTATTTGTGTTCTTGTAATTTGAAATGTCTTGTTTGATTTTGCACCCTACGTTTGAGAGAGACGAGCGTATCGTGGTGAGAGAGGAGAGGTAGATGTAGAGCGACGTCACGGAATCGCTTGTTTCGCGACGGAGTTTCATAATGATGTTGAAGAGGAGTTTGGTTGTGGCGGCGCATTATGGAAATGAAAAAACGACGAGGGAGTGAGGATCCTGGTGCGATGTTGTTTTACTCCGGCGCGGTGTTTCCGGCGAGGCGTCGTATTATTTTGGTTCGGCCATTGTTGAGTGATGAAGGAGAGTTCGCCAGGGATTATTTGGAGACGTGGAAAGGGGAAGACGGCGAGACGTTGATGGAGAGATATGGCGGAATCACGGACGGAGCATTAAAAGTGGACGGGAGAGGTAGTGTTTCACTGGCGGGTGAGTTTCGAGTGATGAAGATGATGGTGAGGACGGCGTAATGGTGGAGATTTGAAGGAAAAGACGATGCGGCCGGAGAATTGAGGGAGAGCTTTGAAACGGTGAGGGGGAAGGCTAGTGAGGGTGGGACGATCTGCTTTGAACAAGAAGAGGGAGTGTTAGGTTAAGCCTTCAATGATGGAGTAAACCGGGTTGCCAGAATGGGCCGTAAGCCCGATTTGTTTTTTTGTTCACACCCACAATCCCAGAAATTCTGATTGCACCCCCTCTGATCTTGCTAAGAGAAATCAATGGGCCTAGCCCATCGCCTGAACTGTTCACACCACCCTGGATTTGTCCGTACCCTTTAGTTTTTGGTGGTTCTTTTTGTTAGATTTTCTTTTAATTAATATTTGATTTTTATTGTTTTGTTTTTGCTAATTAATTAATTAAACTATCTTTAGGATTAATTCTAACTTTTTTATTTTGTTTGGTTAATTGTTTTAGTTAATTAATTTAGGATAACTAGTTTAGTTATTAATTTTAGAATTAGAGTTTAATTTTAGAATTAATCTTGTTTCTAATTTTTCTAATTAACTTTTAACTTTGTTTTTTATTATTTGTTTTTAATTCGATTTTAATTTAGAATTTAATCTTGACTTAGAACTAGAAGTTTAATTAATTTAGGATTAACTTTAGAATTAGAAATTAACTTGAATTAATTTTAGGTTTAATCTTGATTTTAATTAGCACTTTAATTTTTAACTTTGTTATTTTATTAATTGTTGACCATGATTCTAATTGCCTATTCTGTTTAATTCCTGATTAAGTACTTGGTTTCATATTTGATTTTCTCTTTGTGATTGAGCTGTCTGGTGTTTACTTGTTGATTACCTCTGTATTCGCATGCTCCCTTAAGGCTCCTAGTCCGACTTAATTTCTGATTAAGCTCGGAGTAGGATAGACGTTAGGCTCTCAATCCAAGCATGACAACATTAGGTAGAATTCCCTCCTAATCCTGACCTTAGGGCCATTTTGCATGATAACTTGTAGGACAGAGCTTCCCCTTTTCTCTCGCACTCGTGCGATTGAGACTAGTTAGACTCCTCTCTTTTCTCTCGCACCCTTGCGATTGAGACTGTTCCTTCCTTTTTTTCCCGTAGTCCCACGAACTACGGACGCTCTGACTTCCTCTCTCTGGATAGATTAAGGATACGTAGGCACGAGGATCCCTATCCTTGGCGAGCACACTAACAACTAACTTCTCCTTCCTCTTTTAAGCTTTCATACTTGTGTTTGCTTTAGCATTTGAGATGCTTCTTTCTTCTTTCACTCTTTCTCATCCCTTGGATCTCAAGACTTGTTCAAGTCTTGGATTCTTTCCCCTTAGAGCTACCTAGTCCAACTTAACTTTTGATTAAGCTTGGAGTAGGATTAGCATTAGGTGTTAGTTAGTCTTTTCTCTTAAACCTCACTAACCTTAGGTCATCCATGCATGATAACATTAGGACTCTTAGTTTCCCTTTAGAGTTTCCTTTGCGTTTTCTCTCTTCTCATCTCAAAAGAAAAATAAAAATACTTAATAAAGGTTAACGTGTATTGCGTCCGAGCCTTAAATGTAGGAAATGAAGAACGAGGGGTCCCCCCTCCTCTTCTAGAGTGTTTAGCATACGTTCCATTTGGGGGCGACCATGCGATTCACTCGTTCCCGCACGATAGACTTTGGTGCAATGCAAGTTGTAAGCTAACTCAAAACACTTCTTTCTAAAAAAACTTCAAACAAACAATAACGTCTTTCCTTCGGGAATTCTCTTTTCATCTCACTCACTCTCAGCGTATGAACGTGCTCCTACTCGTTCTCTTGCAAGATGGTAACGCACTCAGACCAGCAAGCCTGCAACACCTGAGCTAGAACGTTAGTCGTTCCCTAAAAAACACAAACAAAGCGACCCTCGTTGAGGGGAACTACGTCGCTCTGATTCTCATGTTCCCGATGAGATACGTAGGTAGTGGGGTAGGGCCCATTCGAGCACTTCTTTTATTTTCCCTACATTTGTTTCTTTTTCTCTCTCTTTTCCTTTTCCTTTTTCCCGTTCCTTTCCCTTTCCAGTAGCAGTGAAGCCCCAGACGATGACACCCTTTGATCGAGACAAGCAAGCGTGGATCCCATCGAGTACGATGGACGTGAGGGGGTGTTAATACCTTCCTCTCACGTAACCGACTCCCGAACCCAGTTCTCTTGGTCGCAAGACCATGCTCTTTCCTTTCTCTTCAGGTTTATGCGGTGTTTCCTTTCCCTCTCTTGGGATAAATACACATTGTTGGCGACTCTGTTTCGGTGCCACTTTCGCATTTGTACTTGGATGAAAATCCCAGGAGCGACACTAGGGCACTTGAGGCATTAGCTATTTCAAGAACATTCATGTGGAAGTCATGTATGCTCTCATCTTCCTTCATCTTTAAGTTTTCAAACTTGGTAGTCAGTTGTTGAAGTCTTGACATCTTTACTTTGGAAGTACCTTCATGAGTAGGCTACAAAGATGCCAAGACTCCAATTTTGTTTCCAAGCATTCAATGGATGCACCAAGGTGGCATGAACTGAGCCTATTCCAACTGAATTCAGTCCATGTTTATCTCTGAACCAAAGCTACAAAGCCTGTGCTCTAATCTCAAGTCAATGGCTAGAGGAAACTTGAGATTCCATTTGATCACAATTGGCCACAGACCTGTACCAGTTGCCATTCACTATTGCTTGCAAAACAAACTTGCTCTACTATAAATAGAGCTCATTTGTGCTCAGTTTGAGTACACCAAAGTACCCAAACTGATGCTTTCCGCAAAATCTCACTTTCACTCCAATTTTGCCTTCTAACTCAAGTCACCATCGGGTTTTGAGTTTGAGAGTAATTCCAACCCAACCAATGGTTCACACACCTCACATATAACATATAAAAGTGATCCATAACACAAAATCACATCTGGAACATCAGATTCTCAAAATCACCAGCCATCTGCACAAGCCTTTGACAGATTTGCAGTTGAGGTGCCAAATCAAGTTCCAGCTCAATTCAATCCACTCAAAGCATTCAGACACACTCCATAGCACCTAGAGAAGTTGTTCAGATCATCACAATTCATCTGTAACACCTCCAACTCAAAAATCAAATTGCTCTTGCTGCCACGACATACAAGTAAGCCTAAACTTGGTCATCTCATGATTCGTGCATATTTCCTCGCACAATAATTTTGCCATATGTTCATAATCATGTATGGAGTGTTTCCCCTCAATTGATTGCTTTGTATGAATCGTGTATGGAATTTCTTAGCCTTCATGCAGAAATTAGGGTTCTTAAGGTTTCTCTTTGATTTCTCATTCCATACTTAAAATAAATGAAATTAAAGACCATAGACATGATCATGAGTTGAAAACGAGCAGATTGATATGTGGATTGTGTGATTTCATCAAGTATTCAATGAGATTGATGAGAAAATGCAAATCAGATGAAAAACAGGGCACGCGGGTAAGAACAAGGTGTTCTTGGCGCCCTTTTTCAAACTTTTGAATTTTTGAATTTTTATTATTTTATTTAATTGATTCAAAAATTAATTTCTCTCTGAATTTTAATGATTTTGAGTTGATTCTTTTTTTCAAAAATAAAAAATATGTTAAAATATTTTATTTTACAAAAATTTCCCAAAAATATTATTTATTTCATATATTTGATATTTTTGCAAAGAATTAATTTTTATTTGTTTTTTAACATTTTAAAAATTTTCTTTCTCATGATTTTCCAAACTTAATTGGTTTTCAATCATTTTGTGGATAAAAACATGATTTTTGAAACATTTAACCAAAATCACAACTCATTTCTCACATGTTTTCAATGATTTTATTAATTTTTAATCAAAATTAATTCCATTTTTAACAAAATTAGGGTTATGATTGATTTCTCCCTCATCAATCTTTTTCAAAACCTCCTTTGGGCCTCTTGATAGAGTGTAAGTCTCACCTCTTTGTAAATAAAATAATTTGGGCCTCAGTGTATTGTATAAGTCCCGATACAGTTTTAGAAATTTCGACGCGATCGTCGTTTTCAAAACTATTTTTAACTGGGCCTACCCTCGTGTTGTAAGTCCCATTTCTTTTCTTTAAACATTCTTTGGGCCTCTTTATAGAGTGTAAGTCCCACCCCTTTGTAAATAAAAAAAATTTCGGCCTTACACATTGTATAAGTCCCTCTGTATATTTTCAAAAGTTCGGCGCAGTCGTCGCCTTTATATCAAAATCGACTGGGTTTCTCCTTGAGCTATAAGACCAATATTTATTCATTTTCAAACTCTTTGGGCCTCTCCTTGAGTTGTAAGACCCATCCCTTTGTACAAAAAACCTTTTTTGGGCCTCAGTCGTTGTATAAGTCCCGATGCGATCTTCAAAACAACGGTGCGATCACTGTTAAACCTTGGGCATCTCTTTGAGTATAAGCCCCAAAAATCTTTTCAAAAGTAACTTCCCTTTTGATTTAGATTCAATATACATGTTGTTATCAAAACTTTCTTTAATTTCTTTGAACAACTAACAATACAACATGGAAGCTTGCTCACCTGTAAGTTTTAACAGCTTTCACTTATTCGCTTTCATATATATAACTGTATTGTGGGAAGCTGCGCACGGTAAGTCTTCTTTCATATCCTTTTAAATACTTGTCATATATCAACCGTATATATATACTAGTATAGCTATTTAGAGTTTTCCCCGGCAACTAGGTCTAGAACTAGGTAAAGCTAGTTGGTCACTCTTTAAATACAATCAACACTAGATCCCCATAGGATTTCCAGATACATTCTTGCCTTCTCTTGGGCTTAAACAATATGGAACAAAGAGAAAGGCTGTATTCTTCGTGAACCTTTTCTCAGGCTGTCACTATTAGAAATTGTCAAAGAAATTCTACTCCCCAGAGTTGATCTATTCTCGGTGAATAGAATCTCTTGAGTTTCTTCAAACCGCATAACTTTCACTAAATGATCTATTCTCGGTGAATAGCATTTCTTGGACTTTTCTTGGTTTGGGACCCACAGGTTTCCTAAAAGCATCCCCGCCTCCTCTTGGGCTTTGTACAAGGACCCTTCGGCTTCTTAGAAGTTCTCATGCCTTCTCTTGGGCTTAAAACAAGGACCCTGACGACCTCTTAAAGGTATAAGACAGAACTTAGTCATCCTTTGCTAGAGCAGTCTTTCCAGTGTCAAATCACAGACCGATTAAGGGTTGATCCTCATCCCTTAAAACACCTGCCTCCTCTTGGGCATTTTACAAAAGATAAAACTCTTCCGCACCAGTAGACTTGGACAGTCTAGATCCCCATGAGTCTCAAAGACATTCTCAAGTTCCCTACGAACGTAGGAGGAACCCTGATCATCCGAGCAATACTCAGCCAGGGTCAAAAGGCTATTAATAAACCCTCTATCAAAACCTCAAGGCATCTGATACCTCAACTCTTCTGTTAATCCTCAGCAAGAGTTGATTCCCCGACTTGGACCTGCCTCGGGATCTCAATTACCCCCAGCAGAAATTTAGCCTCCTCTTAGGCTTTGTATAATGATCCTTCCTCGGCGAAGTTAGACTCCTCTTGGGCTTTGTACAAATGATTCTCCCCAGTGGAGCTAACCTTTTTAGACTCTCTTGTCGAGTCAATCACGTTGTCGGACTCTCTTGTTGAGTCCACCAACTTTTCAAGACTCTCTTGTTAAGTCAATCACCTTTTAGCACTGTCTTGTTGAGTCAACACTTTTAGCCTCAATCTTTGGATTTGTACAAGACAGATAAAATCACTCTCTCGTTGAGTCGATCTTTTCCAGCCTCCTCGCAGGCCGGGTATAAGGATTTCCCCTAACAGAAATCATATTCCTCTTAGGTAGGATAATTTCTCTAGCTTGTTCAGCCACAATCCTAGGCTTCGTACAGGATAGATAAAAGCACTCTCTTGTTGAGTCAAACCCTTTTAGCCTCAATCTTGGGCTTTATACAAGACATAAATCTTCAGCTCTTAAACAGGGGACAAATATCTTCCCCAGCAGATTTATTCCCTCCCAGCCTTCGTTTAGGCTTTGAGGAATGATTTCTCCCGCAGAGCCAAACTCAGTTCAGCCTCAATCTTGGGCCTTGTACAAGACACATAAAAAATATCCTCAGCTGAGTCAGTTAAGTTTCCCTTTTAGCCTCAATCTTGGGCTTTGTACAAGACACATACAAACCTCCCCGGCGGAGTCAAAATCTCCGTTTAGCCTCAATCTTGGGCTTTGTACAAGACTGATAAAACACTTTCCCCCGAAAAGTCAAACTTCTAGCCTTCTCTTAGGCTTTGTATAATGATATCCCCAAAGAGTCAGTCTCTTTTTTGCCTTAATCTTGGGCTTTGTACAAGACACATAAGCACTATCTTGTTGAGTCAATCATTTCCAGCCTCCTCTTAGGCTTTGTATAAGGACTTCCCTAGTGGAGTCAATCAACCTCTTAGCTTCAACCTTGGGCTTTGATCAAGGCACACAAAAATCAACAATCCCTCTTTAGAGATGACAAGTTCTCTCTCAGTCAAACCTTTTAGCTTCAATCTTGGGCTTTGAACAAGACACAAATAAACCTTTTAGCTTCAATCTTGGGCTTTGAACAAGACACCAAAATATCTTTTTCCTCCCTTAGAATAGGAGGAACTACGATTGCTCTGATTTCCCTGTTTCGTTTAAACGGGAATACGTAGGCATAAGATTGCAAAATCTTAGCGAGCATACTAATCAAAAACTCTAGGTCCAGTACCTTCACACATCAATCAAAACTTAGGTCCAGTACCTTACCAAAAACATCGAGAATAACCCGAACATCAATAAAAACTCACTCACTCACTCACTCATATTTCCCAAGAAACTTTCCCAACCCATTAACGGATAAACACTATCAAGTACAAAGGGAAACCTAAAGCTAATATCCTGTGGATAACCACATATAGGATAGGTAATTGACAACTCCCCATTGTATAACCTGACCCCGAACCCCCCAATCTCTTTAAAGCATTTGTTCAGTTAAACATCCGCATGCAAGGTTAGTTTTAGATAGCTTCCCTTTCCCTTCCAGCTTCATGGGATAAATAAGAAATCAGAAAGTAGCACCACACTCCTCCTCATTGCGGTGAGGAGAAAAACCAGCGATAAGGTGGTCGCGTCACCGGCAAAAATCGCTCGCTACACTATGCCAGAATTTCAATTGGTATCAGAGCAGGCATTCTGTCTGTTTCTAGATGAGATCTTTGGGAGATACTTTCTGGCGTTTAAACAAGGAGGAGCTTTGGAGATCAGATCAATCAACTCAGACATACTCAAGGGTATTAATGGATGGGATAGATGTTCTGGATCGAAGGTAACAACCTGGTGGTTGTTCATGTTGCTGAGGAGGTTCTACAACGACTGCAGGAGAAATGGCTAGTTCTCTTGTTGCGGTGTCTTATAAGATGTTCTGACATCTTATTAGGGCAAGTTGAATTTGTTCCTTGGTGGTTCCACTGCATATGTTTCTGATGGAAGAGCTCTGGAATTTATGGGGTTCTGGAGTTGTTACTGAAGACAGATGGTAGAAGATCTCAATTGTCGGCCTCTATATTTGAAGATATCTGCATCTTTTTATTCCAAAGTCGGGAGCGATGGAATGGAGAGAGTTGTTGGAAGATATCTGTTATGGTGACTTGGTACTTGGAAGCTTGGTTCCATGGTGCAGTTTGAAGTCAGTTGAAGAGGAGGGGAGTTAAGAATAGGTTTATCAAGTTCATGCTCTAGGAGTTTGATAAATTATTGATCGGCTAAGTTATCAAAGATACTTGAGAATTCTCTCAAGTCCACTCATAAAGGCATATCAGTCGTGCATCTGGAGTCTTCTAGTTATTCTTCTGACTAGAGGGTGTTTTCTATGAAACATAAACCTGAAAAACAACAAGGAATGATTAATCTCTCTTAATCCTAAGGTTGGATCCAATCTGAATGGAGATTTCAGAACTGTTGAGGTAAATAAGGTTCGTTCAAAGAGAATCTTAGTTACTTGAGTCAAGGGTGGCAGCCTTGGTATCTCAACACTTTGTTTATCAAAGAAGATACTTGCAAAAGATTGAATACTTGATAAGTGTTCATGGAGTGATCTGTTAGAGTATGGTTTCAACAGTGAAGCAGGGCTATTGAACAAGGATTTAAGATCAATTGCTATTTGTGATATTCACAAGTATTTAATTGATTATCCTTGTATGTGAAGTTCAAGATTGCTGATGTTCAACACGGTGTTGGAACATCTCTTCATCTGTTTTGTGTAGAATCATGGGAGGGGTAGTGCATAAGCTTTTGGATCTATTTCTCTTGGGTGTTGATCTAAGAATCTGCTTCAGTTTGGTGTGGCAGAAGCATCTGATCTCTGGAGAGTTTCCTGGCAAGAAGATGGTCTAGACAATGGTGATGTGGAAGATGAAGAAGAAGACATCATAATCTTGATGAGTAGTTCTTGGATCAGTTTATTTCTGATCTAGGAGTATTGAAGTGTAGCAGGTGTGTTCCAGTTGTTACTTGAAGCATCTGATGTTTATCTGGAAAGTGTCCTGGCAAGAGACTTGTCCAGAATATGGTGCTGGTGATGGCACAACTTGGGTCAGTTTATTTCTGATCTAGGTACATAGGAGCGTGTGATCTTGCTCATCTTGGGAGTCAAGGTTAAGTGGCAATTATCTCTGACTTTCTACAGACTGCTCTACTTAAGGAAAGTGGCATCCTTTAATGTAGCTATGGTGTAGTCAATGACTACTTTCTTCTAAAGAATCAGACTTGGTACGTTGAGTTCTTTGAAGTTTCAGAGCAGATATTCATCAAGGTGTGAGATTGTTTGGAATACCTGTAATAAGATTAAGCAGGATGGAGGTTGTCTACTCAAACTTGGTTGTTGAATCAAGTTTATGAGAGCATGGAACTCTTGTTCTGTTAAAGGGAGGAGGTTCTTCTAAGTGGCAGAAGGAGGAGCTGAATTCAGTAGTTGGATGTCGTATCAGAATGTTCTGACATCAAGCTTAACATCAGGATCTCAGCTGGTGATGTGGCACATCAACTTAAGATAAGTTGATCTACGGGAGAATGGAAGTTATGGATGCTTCAAAAAGGTCTGTCTCATAGCAGTTTGCGGGAGCTGCAAGTAGGAAAAGATGTTACATGTCTAAGGCTTGGTGGATCCAAGATGGCTTGCTATGGAGCAAGTAGTTCATGTAACTTGAAGATCATATTTCATTGGTGGATCAGTGTATCTTGTGGGAGTTATGAAGAAGGGTGAGATCAGTAAAAAGTGGCATTTGGTTGGTTTCATATTTGAATTCAAGAAGGATGAGGCAATCAAAAGTGGCATTTGGTAGTTCTCATATGTGGATTCGAGAAATCAATATAATCAAACAGTGGCATTTGATTACTCTTGAGGAGTGTCTTGGAACAAATTACTCTTGGGCAGAAGGGTGGATGGTTGAAGGCTTGAGGAGGTATTGATTATTTTCTATCTTGGAGCTTGTGGCAGAAGTTCTCAATCTATGGAAGATTACCTTCTTTTGGTGGATGAGAGTTTATTTCTCTCTTTGGTTATCTGGAGTTCTTGTTGATCAAGCTGGTGGCGCAGTGTTGTTTGAAGATCTTCAGTTGGATTACTATGCAGATAGTAAGTCCAGTGGTGGAGCATATCAAGAACTATGTTAATTTGTGTCTATGATATGTGAAGGATGTTCTAACTGATGTTAGAACATCTTCTGGGTTAGTTATCCTTGGAGTAAATTCTTGGTTCACATCTTGTCTAAGAGGTATTTATCTTATCGTACGGGAGAATGATGGGTAAAGGATTGTCTTAGAAGTCTAATGTGAATGTTACATGCTAGAAGTGGATCAGTTTAGTGCTTGTGGAACAAATGGGCTGAAGATTTCTGGAGCATGTATTTGATGTCCTTCAAGTGTGAAGAACATCTGGGCGAGCTAGCAAACTAAGGGCTCTGTATGTCTCTTTGAGGAATGTGAAGTATTCCAGATTCAATTGGGTTGTATCTCATGGAACAAGGAGATCTATACTGAGAATTCAGGATGAATTCGTGTGGTGTATAGATGGTTTCTGGACGAGAGGGATCAATGGAGCTTTGGTCTCAATCCAAGAGTTTGTTAGTTATGGTACAAGGATGTGTTCTTGGTACTCTCACTATATGATCATGAAGTTGTCATGGGATATCATATGGTGATTTTGAGTTGTTTCTTGCTGAAGAAGCATCAGTTGAGAAAGATAGGGGGAGAACTTATGTCTGTTAAATGTACTAGTGTGGTACATGGTTTGCTTGAGGGTCAAGCATTAGGTGAATGCGTTCAGCAGGTGTATTGAACAGAGGGTGCACTCTTGAAGACATAAAGATGCGTCTTATGTTTTCCATTCATTTAGGGTGTTTTTCTGGAAAAGGTGCACTGGTTATCTATGACAGGGGGGTTAGACTTCTGTTCTGGATATATGGTTGCAGTGGTGCATATTGTTTATCAAGATTGCTTGTGGTTTCAAGCAGTTTGTGATAGATTGCCTCAGGTGAGGTTGATATGTCAGACGAGATGTCGTGACATTGCTCAATTGGAATAAGTTCTGGGTGAAGTTATCAGGTTGTTCTGATTCTATCACCGGTTTCA
Organism: Lathyrus tuberosus; assembly: GCA_022829125.1. Lineage (NCBI taxonomy): Eukaryota > Viridiplantae > Streptophyta > Magnoliopsida > Fabales > Fabaceae > Lathyrus > Lathyrus tuberosus. The sequence goes on from JALAZF010000103.1 coordinate 11,035,961, forward strand.
ATAGACTAAATTAGGAGTGGTACAAGTATCTTGGTAATCTCTGCTGATGGAAAGGTCTTTGGAAGAATTCTATAGTAAACAAGTTTGCTAATTCTGGAATAAGGAAGTAATTCAGGATAAACAGAAGATGGGTGTAATTATAGTCCGGTCTGTGGGGACCATAAATCTGACAATATCAGGTTAGGTATCAAGACACTGTTCAGAAGCAGTTTCAAGGACAAGTCAGACATATAGAATCTTTCGAAACTATCTTGACCAGCGGTTACTGCACTCATTGACTAGTCTTTTGTTTCTGGCAAATGGATTGGCTCTACCTACTTAGCTCTTTTAATATTTAAGAAGGATTGTGCTAGAACGTCTTCCTTAAGTTAAGAGCAAATGGGTTTTGTCCGTGTTTGGGTAAGCATTATCTGGGTTTGGGCTTGCATGGGTCAATTTTGCCATCTTTTGGCTAAAAAAGGGGAGAATGGCTATCTTGATGTCATGAACTGTTTGCATGCATTTGAGCTACTTATCAAACTGAAGAATGTTTCAGTCAAAATTTGTCAAAAGGGGGAGATTGAAAGCTCCAAGAGTTTGACTAAATTTTGGTAAAACATAATGTTGTGAAAGATGTTCCAACATGAAGGATTCTGCCCCAGACCAAAGATGTCGAGTGAAATGTCCTTGCATGACAATTTGACATCATGACTATCACAACAAGTTTTGTTTAAATCTGTTCCAAGATTCAAGGCGCGATTGGCAGTGGATCAAGGATCAAAGATATAAAGCCCAACTCAGCAGAAGGCTATAAAAGAAGACCAAGACCTAATGCAGAAAAGAGATAGAGGACGACATAGACTTAGGAATCCTATTTTGTAAAGTAGGGTTTAGGTTTTGAGAGTCGTAGGTTTCTCTTGTAAGTCTCCTTTTGTATCGATTTGATACAGTGTGGTAGACATAGGTACTTGTACAGATTCAGAAACCCGTAGGTAATGAATCGTGTATTGTTCTTGGATGAAGCTTTGAAGCAAATCCAAGTTAACTTGTTAGTCAAGGATGCTTGACTGAACTTTGTAATGGAAGGGGTGTCTTTCAATAGGAATGATACAGTTATGGTGTAGTAACTGTTAGATAATCATAGGTTGTGATTTAGGGAGTGAGATGGGTTTCTTATATCAATTAGATGTGACTTCTAATGATAAAGTCTTCATTGGGTAGTGATAGGTAAGCGTGGGTGTATACTGTAACGCCCCAGTTTTGTTAGATTTATTTAATAGAGTAGATTTAATTGGTTTTGGTTTTATATTATTTTATTATTGACTTTTATTTGGCATATATTATTTTTCATCGTTGTTGATGTTTTATCGCATTTTGAGAGCGTTTGGGAGATATTTGAGCTGAGGGGTATTTTGGTCTTTTGCTTGGGTAAGTTTATGTTTTTATATAAATAGAAAGAAATAGAGAGAAAATGAGAGAAAGAAGAAAAGAAGAAAGAAGAGAAAGAGAAAAGAAGATGAAGAAGAGAGAAAAGACGAGAAAGTGGGAAAAATCGGGAAAAGCTCCGTTCCAATCGAATTTAATCGGGTAAGGGTGTGAAATCTTGTTATCTTAACAATGTGTATGATTATGTATGATTGTATTGTGGATTTTTGTTGATTTTCATGAGTTTTGGGGTATAAACCCATTGGTGTAGAAAATGGTAGAAATCGATGTTTTCGCGGATAGAAACCGATATAATTTGTGTTGTATAATCTCCACATGTTTATGAATCATTGCTATGAATTGTTTTGCTGTTGGAAGTAAATTGGGGGAGAAAATGGAATTTTTGGGGATTTTGGAACAGTTAAAACGAAGCAGAAATTCTGCTTCTGGTGCAGAGCGTCGGGCGAAAGGCCCAGAGCCACGAGGGTGCCAAGCTACTGGTTTGATTCACCATTGGGGGAATTTCCTTCGCCCCTCCTTCGCCGGGCGAAGCGAAGGCGAAAAAGAAGCGTCGTCGGGCGAAACCCCTCTGTCGCCGGGCGCTTTTGTTTTTTTCATATAATTTTCTTTTCTTTTAACGATTCATAATTCTCGAACCGTAACTCCGATTTAGGCATTCTTTATATCGTTGGAAAGCTATTGAGTTGTACTTTATGATTATGATGGTGTGGAAACTGTTGGCCGATTTTATTATGTCGGAAAGTCGGGAATAGTGCTATTTAGCTACTTTTACCGTTTTGATTGTGTGTTTGAATGCGAATCATACAATAGTGCATTGATGTGAATGTATATAGATTGTATGTGATTGTATGAGATGAATGCATGAATATATATTGTGAATATGTATGCATTTCAAAAATGTCTTGAGTCATTTTGCATGTGAAGCATAATGAAGTACATTATTGTGTTGAGCGACTCTAATGAGAATCCGTTGTATCGTCGTGTGCCTATGTCAGGTGTGAGCGATGATTAAGAACGATTATGTGCCTATGTGAGGTGTGAGCAATCGGATTGTGTGCCTAGGTGAGGTGTGAGCAATCAGATCGTGTGCTCGCATGTGGGGTATGAGCGATCGGGTCGTGTGCCCAGGTGGGGTGTGAGCGATCCATAAACATTGTGTGCCCATGTGGGGTGTGAGCAATGGGTGAACATCGTACACCCGACGGGGAGTTACAGTGGTAACGAGCGATGGTTCCAATAAGTTCCTGAGTGAACTTGAGATGATTGAGTCGGTACCGTATTGCATTTGCATAGAGTCGTGAGTTGGTCTCTATGATTTGCATTTATCATCTTTATCATGATGTGTTGTTGAGTAAACATAATTGTGTATGTTTATGTGGAATGATTGGGAATTGTGAAAGTATGCATGATTAATATGCTTGGGTGATATATAGATATACCTTGTGATGTATATGGAGGAATTGTGATGGATTGTGGTGAGAATGTGGAATATGTGTATTTTTATGTTTATATATATAATTATATACATTGTTATTATGATAATATTTCTCACCCTTCTGCTGTTTTAGAATGCTCTATGAGGCATTGCAGAGTAGGTATGCTGGTGGTCTTTTTGTGAGGCGTGTCTTCATTCTTTTGGTCGGTCGGCTCTGATATGTAGCACCGGGTAGCTAGGATGGATGTGATTCTTTTGTGATACATATGTATATGTATCTTGCTGATGAATGTTTATGTAAACATGTATGATGTTGGTGGAGAATATTTGATGATTCATGTATATATGTATATATGTTTATTGTTATTCAATGTTTAGATTTTTCGCTTTTATTCTAAATATTGAGATGTGGGTGTAAGGACTAAGTCCCCCTGTTGCAAGTTACCCCACTGTTGCATATCAATGTTGAGCAGGTGTTGTATGTTGTAAAATTGTGTTTAATTTCAAGTATAATGTGACATACCTTTTTATGCCATGTTGTTTTAATTATACTCTGATCAAATTTTGTATACGTGCCTAATTGATTAATTGGGGGTATAGAAAGGGGTGTTACATTAAGTGGTATCAGAGCAGGTCGGTCCGTCCGGCCAAGTTGTTGAGTCAGTTGGTGTGACAGTTGAATATTGTTGTTGTTGTTTGTCCCTTGGTACGTGATATGTGTGGAAGCACTGTCAGTACTTTCTGGTTTTTCTAATCCTTTGTCTTCAGGATTGAGGATGAGATAAGTGGGGGAGAAGCTGGTACTTCTCCAAGTTTCTTCAGGTGTGGAGCGTTGACTCAATGTGTTGAGAATTGCAAGATTGTAAGTGTTGTTTGGACAGTGTTGCTCCCGGTTCCGGAGGGAATACGGAGGTAAGGTTTATGTCAACTAAGGATTTGTGCCTTAGGTAGTTTTGTGCATAAGATACAAGAAATGCTATTATAGTTTGGTGATGGCGGTTTATGCCCCATCATGATTGTCGGTTGTCTATTGACAAATTGAGGAACTGATCACCCTTAATCTCTTGTTGATAATAGACGGGAATTATGTTGGATGGCATAGACGTGTCTTTCCGGCTTTGATAGTGTGTGAAATGAGTTGTTTGGAATTTAAGGAGATGATTACAGATGGTTTTGATGAGTCGATGAAGATGCTAATATCGGAAGATGAAATGGATTAGAGGTTTTGGTATGTTAGTCCAGTTGTGAAGTCATTGAGAGAGAATGATTGGGTTTTATTTAAGGACTGCTTCACAGAGAGTAGAGATTGAACTTAATTGGACGAAGGTGAATAGTTGAGGTTTATATCTGCTAAGTAAGTAGGAAACTCTTAGTAGATGGGAATAAGATGTTTGTTTTGTCTGTGATGGTAGTGTTCTGGGAATTGGCAGGAAGTCGCGGTGATGGGCCGTCAGTTGGGCATAGTTTTCAGATGTGTTTTTGGATGAAACATTAAGGTGTTGTCTTAGAGAGCTCCAGTATTGTTGGTAACAAAAGGAAGGATGATGGAATGGAATAACAAGTATAATGGTATTGAGACTATGGACAGCAAACTTAGAGTTCTGGTGGGTTTGGAGTCTTTGGAGTTTTAAGGCATTAATGGAAATTGTGAAAAAACCCTTGTGGGTGGATGTAACATTGTGTTTGAGAATTCTTTTTGGTTGGTTGTTGATACATGTTGGAATTGCGGAATTGGACGGTCAGGAGAAGAAATTGGGTATGGATTACTAACAGTTGAATAAGGTAATGATTGAGAATAAGTGTCCACTTTCATGAACAGATGACTAGAATGGTTTGGTTGAGTTTGAGTGAATTACAATTGTTTGGAATGTTTGATAAGAGTGGTGAATTGTGTGAGTCGAGGGTTTGATCGATTTAATGTGACTGGTTAGGTTTGTTATCCTCGGAATAGGTTGTTATTTACTCGGTTAAGCTTGTATGTGAGTAACCAGTTACCCAGTGAAAAGTTTTGCAAAAGCTTTAAGGATTTATATCTTTTGGATTTTGGTTGGGAATTGCAACGTACGGTGATGGTATTTGGTGTTAGTAACGCGTCTCTAATGTTTATGGAGTAGAGGAATCGTATCTTCCATATTTAATTGGATAAGTTCGTAGTGGTTTCGATTGAGGATATTTGGATTTGTTATAAACTCAGAGGAAGAATGAGTAAAGTGTTTGAGATTTGAACTACAAGTGTTGAAAAGAGACGAAGTTTTATGCTAAGTTATTCGAGTGAGAATTTTGGTTGAAAAGGGTTAGTTTCTTGGAAATGTTATTTCAGATGAGAGTATGGTTAATGGATCCATCGGAAGTAGATGTAGTTCTACATGAGAGGCTCCGAAGTTAGTTAAGGAGATTAGAAACTTTTGGACTCAGTTGGTTGTTATTACAGGTTATGGAAGACTTTGTTAAGTTCGTACTTCTGGTATCTCAGTTGACTTGCAAAGGGTGAGTCGTTTGTTTGGATGTTCGTTGTGAGTAAGTTTTGGTGAGCTGGAGTAGAAGTTGTCTATGGTTTCAGCTTTGATTTTGTGTGATCCTAATAAACCGGTTGTGGGGTATCGTGATGTGTCTTTGATGAGTTTAGTCAACGTGGTAATGCAAGAGGGTAAAGTCGTGGCTTATGCTTTACGACAATTGAGGATTTATAAAAGGATCTGTATTATTATGGATTTGGAATTGGTTGCGGTGGTATTGTGTTGGAATATTTGGAGGTATTATCTTTATGGTTCTAGGTTCGAAGTGTTTGGTAATCGCAAGGATATTGAGTACTTGTTTGGTCTAAAGGAATAGAGTATGAGACAACAAGGATGGTTAGAGTTCGTGATGAGTTATGAATTTGGTTTAGATTATCCTTCGGGGAAAAGCTGTAGTTGTGCCTGAAAAGTTAAGTCGGAAGTTTCTATGCATGTTTGTTTTGATGGTCAGGGAGTTAGAATTATTTGAGCAATTCCGAGACTTGTGTATGGTGTATGAGATAACACAGGAGAGTGTGAGGTTGGTGATATTAAAGTGAACAGTGATTTTTGGCGAATATGAGAAAGAGTTAGACTTTGGACGTGAAATTGATAGTTTTGATGGTTACGAGTAATCAGAGTGTGCAACGGAAGCGTGAGGTGGCAGGATTCGTATAGGCATGTGTGACTTGTAAGAGTTCATAGGTTGAACATTGAGAACATGTAGGAATGATGAGACCATTGGACGTTTCAGAATGGAAGTGTTAGGTGAAAGGTTTAAATATTATTCATGGGCTACTATGTAGATGGAGGTTTTGGTTATATGTTCGATTGGGAATCGTAGCATTGTTGTAATAAGGTTGTGTGACAAGGATGTTGGTATTCTGGTTTTGTAGAGGTTATGGAATCGATGTGGTGTCGTGGAACTTGTGCTCTTGTTTGTGTTGTTGCCTCGTTTCCATCGTGATGGATCGAGTGTGTGTGGCTAATTCCTTGTGGGGAATTAGGGGAGTGTTATCTGTGGTGATGGTAACGATCTTGTTGTGTTTCGGTTCTAGAGTGAACCTGTGTGTTGGTATCGTGGTTTTCCTTGAGTTGTGAGTTGGTCGTCAAGTGCATTGTATGGGCATTGCATCTTGTCGTTCTAGTCGTCATCATCGTTGTGTCGTTGTTGTAGTTGTGGTTAGCAAGGTTATTTTCCAGTTGTGTTATTTGTGGTGTGCCTTTTGTTGGCATGTTGGTTTGTTAGTTGGATGCGAGAGTCGTGTCCGGAGTTGTTCGTCTCAGTATATTTTCGAGGACGAAAATTTCTAAGTGGGGGAGAATTGTAACGCCCCAGTTTTGTTAGATTTATTTAATAGAGTAGATTTAATTGGTTTTGGTTTTATATTATTTTATTATTGACTTTTATTTGGCAATATATTATTTTTCATCGTTGTTGATGTTTTATCGCATTTTGAGAGCGTTTGGGAGATATTCGAGCTGAGGGGTATTTTGGTCTTTTGCTTGGGTAAGTTTATGTTTTTATATAAATAGAAAGAAATAGAGAGAAAATGAGAGAAAGAAGAAAATAAGAAAGAAGAGAAAGAGAAAAGAAGAGGAAGAAGAGAGAAAAGAGGAGAAAGTGGGAAAAATCGGGAAAAGCTCCGTTCCAATCGAATTTAATCGGGTAAGGGTGTGAAATCTTGTTATCTTAACAATGTGTATGATTATGTATGATTGTATTGTGGATTTTTGTTGATTTTCATGAGTTTTGGGGTATAAACCCATTGGTGTAGAAAATGGTAGAAATCGATGTTTTCGCAGATAGAAACCGATATAATTTGTGTTGTATAATCTCCACATGTTTATGAATCATTGCTATGAATTGTTTTGCTGTTGGAAGTGAATTGGGGGAGAAAATGGAATTTTTGGTGATTTTGGAACAGTGAAAACGAAGCAGAAATTCTGCTTCTGGTGCAGAGCGCCGGGCAAAAGGCCCAGAGCCCCGGGCGGTTGTTCCTTCGTCGGCCGAAAATGAGAGGCGCGAGGGTGCCAAGCTACTGGTTTGATTCACGTTTGGGGGAATTTCCTTCGCCCCTCCTTCGCCGGGCGAAGCGAAGGCGAAAAAGAAGCGTCGCCGGGCGAAACCCCCCTGTCGCCGGACGCTTTTGTTTTTTTCATATAATTTTCTTTTCTTTTAACGATTCATAATTCTCGAACCGTAACTCCGATTTAGGCGTTCTTTATATCGTTGGAAAGCTATTGAGCTGTACTTTATGATTATGATGGTGTGGAAACTGTTGGCCAATTTTATTATGTCGAAAAGTCAGGAATAGTGCTATTTAGTGACTTTTACCGTTTTGATTGTGTGTTTGAATGCGAATCATACAATAGTGCATTGATGTGAATGTATATAGATTGTATGTGATTGTATGAGATGAATGCATGAATATATATTGTGAATATGTATGCATTTCAAGAATGTCTTGAGTCATTTTGCATGTGAAGCATAATGAAGTACATTCTTGTGTTGAGCGATTCTAATGAGAATCCGTTGTATCGTCGTGTGCCTATGTGAGGTGTGAGCGATGATTAAGAACGATTGTGTGCCTATGTGAGGTGTGAGCAATCGGATTGTGTGCCTAGGTGAGGTGTGAGCAATCAGATCGTGTGCCCGCATGTGGGGTGTGAGCGATCGGGTCGTGTGCCCAGGTGGGGTGTGAGCGATCCATAAACATTGTGTGCCCATGTGGGGTGTGAGCAATGGGTGAACATCGTACACCCGACGGGGAGTTACAGTGGTAACGAGCGATGGTTCCAATAAGTTCCTGAGTGAACTTGAGATGATTGAATCGGTACCGTATTGCATTTGCATAGAGTCGTGAGTTGGTCTCTATGATTTGCATTTATCATCTTTATAATGATGTGTTGTTGAGTAAACATAATTGTGTATGTTTATGTGGAATGATTGGGAATTGTGAAAGTATGCATGATGAATATGCTTGGTGATATATAGATATACCTTGTGATGTATATGGAGGAATTGTGATGGATTGTGGTGAGAATGTGGAATATGTGTATTTTTATGTTTATATATATAATTATATACATTGTTATTATGATAATATTTCTCACCCTTCTGCTGTTTTATAATGCTCTATGAGGCATTGCAGAGTAGGTATGCTGGTGGCCTTTTTGTGAGGCGTGTCTTCATTCTTTTGGTCGGTCGGCTCTGATATGTAGCACCGGGTAGCTAGGATGGCTGTGATTCTTTTGTGATACATATGTATATGTATCTTGCTGATGAATGTTTATGTAAACATGTATGATGTTGGTGGAGAATATTTGATGATTCATGTATATATGTATATATGTTTGTTGTTATTCAATGTTTAGATTTTTCGCTTTTATTCTAAATATTGAGATGTGGGTGTAAGGACTAAGTCCCTCTGTTGCAAGTTACCCCACTGTTGCATATCAATGTTGAGCAGGTGTTGTATGTTGTAAAATTGTGTTTAATTTCAAGTATAATGTGACATACCTTTTTATGCCATGTTGTTTTAATTATACTCTGATCAAATTTTGTATACGTGCCTAATTGATTAATTGGGGGTATAGAAAGGGGTGTTACATATACTGTAAATTTGAGGTTGTTTAGATAAAACTATACTACTGATAGTGGAGTCTTCTTCCTGGATTGGTATCCCCTAGATGTAGATGAGTTGCACCGAACTAGGTCATCATATTCTGTGTTGTTTATCATTCTGCAATTTACAGTTCAGTATTGATTAACATGTTGGAACAGATGTCGAAACATCTGTGTTTCTGCAGTTACTGATATTCAAGGTATCAATTTGTTGTTCTGTTCTTGTTTAAATAATTATGCAGAACAATGTCTTAACATGTGTTAGAAAATCTACTGTCAACTATGCCCTAATTTCAAAAACAATAAGGAACCTTGCCCTCACAGAGTTTAATCCCTACTGCTAACAGATTCTCTACCCCGTAACAGATTAATCACTAACATTTCACTACAAAACAATATTGCCCAAATTAACAATTTACAGTATCTCATGAAGCATACAGAATAACTTTCCAACAAAATAACTTTACTCAATTGTGTGATTTAGAAACTTTTCCAATAACTAATTTTGAAACAACTGATTATTGTTATAGGATGCTGTGGCCTAAAATAAGCAAGCTTAATAGATCAGTAAAAAGTAGTTTGTAAAAACAAGAATCACTTAAATTGCTTTGTATAAGCTTACAACGTGTTTGAATAAACATGCCGATTACAAACATAATTTGAGCATTTATCACTTTTTTTATATGAAAATTTTGCGATTCTCTTTTTAAATGCTTCTGTAGTAGAATTTTCCAATTATTCACAGACGTTTTAATAAGTTCAACTGAATCAAACCTATATGCAACAGCTTATTTAACTAGATACGCCTAGATCGAGTAGGCTAAAATGACAGACAGATCCATAACTGGAGGTTCGGAAGTTGCTGTCCGTGAATGGAAGAAACTACTTGGTCTTCTCTTCAGTTTTTGTTGATGTCGAGGCAAAAGTAACCGGATTTGTTGGATGGTCCTTGACAATCAAGCTAAGCACTTCAGGTCTTGCATAGTGTCCAACAACATCAAAATCGAACTTAGCTCTTGCTATTTCCCCAAGATCTGCGCATAAGTTTCAAAAGTCAGGGCGTAGCATTCAACTCATAAAGGCAAACTCATGACAAAGAAACTACGGAAAAGTACGACATTTATAGACCTTCAAGAGATCCCAAGAGACATATCATTAAAAGCGCCTATTATTAATCGTTATTCGGAAAATAAACAACCTCAATGAGGTTCTTTAGGTTAGCTGGCTATTTCCATATAGTAGCTATTTTTATATGAAATCAAAGCTGCACGCATATTTCCAACGATGAAGTTTCATTTGGTTGGTTCCTAATAGTTCAAGTGTAATTATCTTCTTTATAATGTTTAATCCAACTGAACTTCAAAATATTGAAACAAAGAATGGACGCTGAAAATACTTCATACAAATTTTTATATTTTTCATATAATTTTTCTAACATAATCATCCGTATATGCAACCCTATTGAAATTGTAACCAACTAAATAAGATGAAAACTGGATCAAAAAAGCTGAAGTCTTAAAGTTATTCGGGTCATAATAACAGATTTAAATATATGATACAAACGTGTAAGTAATAAAATAATAATCTAGGTAAAAAATAAGTTCTGATCATGAATTGGAAGACCTTTTTACCAATCGTGAATCGAATCTTATTATGGGTCGTAAGTCGTAAAATAAATTGCTAATAAAGCATGTTACTTTTAAGTAAAGAAACAAGAGACATAACAAAATTATAAGTTGATATTTCATATATGAGGCTCAAAATGATTCAAGATTCAAGTCATATATCAAATGCCAAAAGAAAAGTTGCTGGTTATACATAGTAGACAAAAAATGTGGTTGGCTACACTAAGTTTAGGTAGTAATAATTAGAATGAATCAAGATTTGTCATAGTGAACTGGGATTCATCGTAATGAATTGAGATTCAAGATAAGAATCATGCACAACTAGATACACACTCGTGATTCGTATCGATTGATTTCAATTTAGTATCAAATCAAGATACGACTTGCATGTATTGTAAGATAAAGATACTGGTAACCATGTCTGGCACAGTGTACCAGACATGTACTGTGTAACAATCAATGCTTACTTGCAGCTGGACATACATTAAAAGAAAGCAACACTCTTTGTAACAAAGTACAAGCAACTAGTGTAAATATCAACCATGGACGACAGACATACCTAGGTCTGCTGATATCAGCGCCTCACCCTCATAATTTGGTCCAGCCAAAACAGCCCCTGACGGTGATATAATGACACTACCTCCAGCACATACAACAGAATCAGGTGTGAGGTCATCTTCTAAACCTTCAAAAACATGCTCTGGAGCAGGTGGATAATCCTTCCTCCTACAGAACTGGTTTGTTGACAAAACAAAGCATCCACCTTCATGTGCAATATGCTTCATCGATGCTTGCCACAAGTCCCTGGAATCAGCAGTTGGTGCACAATATATTTCCACGCCTGTTAAAACCAAGTGACATCGATTTAGATATGTGACCAAACAGCTTCAGTACAAATATATGCAATATCTAATGCTACTAAGGGGAGTTTATCCAAATAGGCCTTGTTTGGATAAACATGTTAATTTAGCTCTTATAGAATAAGTGCTAATCATTTAAGTGTATAAACTCTTTCTATAAAAAAAATCAAATCAAATCGTTTTCTTAAGCTATCCTGAAGAGCATATGGAAATTGGATAGAAACATTTAATGGAAATGTCATAAGTTGTTTCACATGTACTATAATAGTAGATAAGCTCAAATAAATCAATACAAAAAGGCCCCAAGTACTATAGATTTTTTTTTGTATATCAAAAGACCTATACAATTTGATCATTTAAAATAGCATGCAATTGGAAGACAAAAAAAATCTTAGGTAAAATTTCTAACCTTTAGCATACATTGCTGTTCTTAATAGTGGCATCTTATTCTCAGAACAAATGGAAGCACCTATTTTTCCAATTGGAGTTTCAAACACTGGAATGGTGGATCCATCTCCAAATCCCCAGATAACCCGTTCGATTGCAGTTGGCATGATTTTCCTATGCTTTCCTAAGTAATGACCTTGAGAATCAAAGAAGAGGACAGTACAATAAAGCGTGTAGCCATCCCTCTCTATCACACCCATCACTAAATGTACTTTATACTTTTCTGCCATTGCTGCCAATCTATCCACCTCAGGACCTACAATAATCACAATATTTGTTACTGGAAAGTGTGTGAATGACAGCTGCTCGGATCTGTTAAAATCATCAATATGTGAACATTTTATAGTTGAAATTTTCATACAAAAAAATTCGTCCTGGGATTTCCCCCTTCCAATTCTCGAACTAAATCAAGAAACGTCAGCAGACTAACGACTAGACTAAGAAAACAAATGTATAGAATCAAACTGATCAAACTTCTTCATATTCCTGACAGCCAATATGCAATAAAGGGAGTTGATGTGTAAAACAAAACTTTAACAAAAAAATGAGAGGTCTTAACTTTAGTTGCATCAATATATTAGTAAAATTGTATATATACATATAAAAACAACACAAATAGACAAAGTGCATAACTAAAGCTCAAATAACTCCTAAGGCAATAATTTCTTCTAACTAAGCTCTTACCAGGAACATCAATGGCCGCTACACGGTACTTCCTGAACTCTTCTCTACCCTTGGCTGTGCGGTTACCAATAGTAACACCAAAACTAGAACGGCGCGGAAAGCCACCGATAAATGCTTCTGGAAACACAACAAGCTGGGAGCCATAGCTAGCAGCTTCAGCCAGCAATCTCTCAGCCTTATCTGCAACCAAAACTCTCAGAAAAATTAGAAACCAATTCAACATTGACACAGAAAGCTAAAACTGAAAAAGTATCACTCCCAAATCAGGTAAAAATGTATTTTTCAGTGGATATCAATCATAAACATCAAATCATTAAAAATTGTTTCACTTCAATTATAACTATTGGGAGAAACTGAAGAATTAAAGTATTGAAGTACCAAAATAGTGGAAATTTAACATCGAATCGAGAAAGGGTTTCAGATTATAAAAAGCAGATTATAATCAATTTTGAAAGAAAAGGATGGTTATTGGATGAATTAGAGATGGGAAGTGAGAGAACCTAAAGTGGCGGGAGTGTCGTAGAAGACGGTGGAGGCCTGAACAACGGTGGCTCGAACGGTGAGTTCGTTGAAATCGGAACCCATGTTGGCCTCAGCGATGATTGGTGCTTCGTTGATGGTTGGAGTGTTAGTTACAAGTGCCATGTCTTTCTTTAGCGAGTCAAGTGATTTCTCATCAGTTTGCAGTTCTTTCATTTTATACTTTTAATAAATAAAAATACGTGCTACACTGCTACCTATACTCTCACTCTAATAATTAATATTTAACTTTCATATTCATTGAATTTATGAGCATGTTTGTTTTGGTTTTTTTTTTAAATAATCTATAATATAAGAAATTTATGTGTTATGGTTAACACAATATTAACCTTTGTTCTTAAGATGCCACCTCATAAAATTAGGGGTAAAATTGAGTTCAAAACCAACAATTTTCAACCAAATCATTTTCTAATTCAATACTAACTATGTCATTTGCACTACACACCATTAAGTTTGGCTCAAACGTGACTGAACAGTGCCAATGCAGTTCACCTTTTCACCTTTTCAACTTTCCGTACATTTTTTACTTTTTCTCTTTTTTCAATGTATCAACTCTTTCTCTGTCTCTCACTCCTTTCACTCTTTCTCTCTCTCATCGTTCCTTTTCTCTTTCTGACTCTCTTCTTCTTCCTCCACCTTCTTCTTCTTCCATCTTCCTCTTATTCTTCCTTCTTTATCTTTTTCTATAGAAATCAATAGAAAATTTGCAACATTGATTTATAAATCGAAATGATGATCTTTTGAAAAACAAATCTAAATTTGTTATCAACAATATTGCTTTGGAAATTTTCCGTCGTAAGTTCTCTCAATCTCTCTTTTGCTAACCATTATTTTGGTTATCCCATCGATGTTCCCTAATCATTCATGTGGAAATCGTTAACTTTTCTGGTGTTTAATTTATGTCACAAGTGAAAATGGTGGAGAAGACCGACGCCGATAGGAAGGAAGAGATGGTTACCATAGAGTACACCATTAACCTCCATAAACGTCTCCATGGATGGTATTCCTTCACACTCGCTCTTTCTGTAATTTTTAGGGTTTATGATATCACTTTATTACTTTTGACCCCTTTTACAGTTGCTGATATTTTGGCTAAAGCTTTGGCTTTTGAAAATGTTCCAACTCGAAATGAGGTGAGTCTGAAGATGCTTTCTATTCATCCATCATGAATCACTCAGATTGTTACCCATTTTTAATTCTGATGCTTTCTGTAAGATATATTGTAGATTAAGGAAGTTTTTTTCAAAATGCTAAATAGGAATGGGATGTTTAACGATGCCCACATTCGACTTTCTCTAACACGAGTAAAGATGGTTTATTCTCTCAGACTTTTCTTTCTATTTCGTTAATTATTTGTTTCCTAATGGTTTTTATTCCATTCTCAACAATGAAACCCTGTAAACATGCAAATACTAAATGGTTAGCCTATTTTTTCATAAGTGTTGACTATATTTCATTCTGTTTGCAACCAAAGTTTTGAAACTATCAATCATATTTAATTCAATCGCGAAAGTGACTATTAACCATTTCTATGCTTTTCACTTGGACATGCAATGTTATACTGAAATTTGTCCTTGCTAAATTATGCAGTGCTTGCTGAATGGAAGCCCCCTGTTTATGATAATGAGCGTGGTATAGTTCTTGTAACTGCCACAACTTGCCGTAACTCCCCTAATGTAAGTTTTTTGTTTGTATAATTGTTAATTTGAGAGAGGAAGTTGTCATTTTAATAATCTATACTTGAATTGTTGTTATGATTTTCATGCTTTCACATACTCTGATTTTACATGGGATTGCTTGGGAGATACTTTCTCCACTCTCAATTATAAGCAAAAAAATGTTACGTTTGGAGGTCTTAAATAGAACATGTTTATTATAGTAAATAATTTAGTATGTAAACATGTCCACTACTTAAAAGTTGCTTCTGTGTTTTCATGTTTTTGTTAACCTTTTTATTTGACTCTAAATGAAGGCTTTTAAAGAGAGAGTATGAGAAACAGATGAATTGGAAAAAAGATTAGGCCAGACAGAATGCAAGGTATTTTTAAAGTTATGATGTTATGTTCTGTTGCAATTTGAAGACTTCAGATTTAATATTGTATTTTATGAAATCCTTAACTCTAGAAGGAACATAAATCTCTTTGGTTATAGTTTTAAAGAAATCTTTGTTATTTCATGATGTAATCACAGTATTATTCAAGGTCTGGGGGTTATATGTTTGGAAAGGATTGCAGACAACGCGACTTCTATTGCAGTTTCATTGTAGTTTCGATTAGACTTCAATTGCCGACAATGTGACTTCAATTGTAGTTGCATTGCAATTTCGATTAGACTTCAATTGCCAACAATGCAACGTCAATTATAGTTACATTGTGCTTTCAATTACACTTCAATTACCGACAAACCCAACCATTTTGCTTCTGGTGTACATTTATGGTATGTACTGTTTGTTGATAAATAAATGAAGTGTGAAAATTAACTTGAATTAAATTCAGGTGGATATATCCGAACAGGTTCAATATATTGGTGATGATGTAAATTCAAATGGAAAGTATGAAGAGGATAGTCAAGAAAATCTATGGATCAAAGTCAATGTTGATCAAATTGGTTTTTATAGGGTGCATTATGAAGACAAGCTCGCAATTCGATTGAGGAAAGCATTACAAAATAACTACTTGCTTCCTACTGATAAATTTGGTGTGTGCAAAGTCATAATGATAAATGAGTAGAATCTATAATTCTACGATACAATTTTTTTCTAGGCGGTTTTATTAAATAAGTGTTTTTTAATATTACAGGCATTTTGGACGATGGAAACACGCTATGTCAGGCTTGCAAACAGTCGCTTTCAAGGGCAACTATTTGATAATTCTATCAAAAATGATTTGCCAGATTATTGATTTGCTAGATTTTACATTTGATCCAACAAGATGATCTTAATTTGTTTCCTAAACTATATTCAAACTTCAACAATCAACATCAATGTCAAACAACTTTTTACGGTAATATTTTCTACTTTCAAATTAAATTTTTGTTAGATCATGGTAAATGAACATTTCTTATATTTAATTTAAATATTATGTCATTTGCAGTATGGAATTTAACTTTAATTTTTCGCAAAAGACTGATGAAGGAGTTCAATTTTTGAGCTCTTTGGCTGATGCTTCATGTTGTTTATTTTGTGATTTCATTCATGATGGAAGAGAACTATTTTGAAGAACTATAGACATGTATTGTTGGGAATTTTGTTGTTCTGTATAAATCAGATTTGAAATGCTCTCACTGATCCCACTCATGGTAAGGATTCTTTTTAACTTTGTCTCCAAGTATATTACTCCATATTTCAACTACGAATATTGAATCCTGTTAACCTATATCTGTCTATCATTTCAGACCGAACGCATGACCGATGTACAGCTTAATACAGACACATTGGTTACATTTAGTCACTTACATTTGCTCAAATTATAAGTAGTTGAGATTGTCGTTCTTCGCATCAGTAACCGCTTCAGGACAATATAGCTGAATTTTTATGCGACTGCCCTGACACATTTCTGCAATCAATCGGCATAAGGTAAATAACGGAGTTCGCAACCCCATAAACTTATTAGCCTTTGAGCCTGG
This sequence comes from Lathyrus tuberosus, assembly GCA_022829125.1. Classification (NCBI taxonomy): domain Eukaryota; kingdom Viridiplantae; phylum Streptophyta; class Magnoliopsida; order Fabales; family Fabaceae; genus Lathyrus; species Lathyrus tuberosus. The sequence continues at coordinate 11,052,724 of JALAZF010000103.1, forward strand.
TAATATAATTTTAGTTTCTCTTGACTACCAACATTTGTGCACCACCATTTGTTTCCTGCTTCCTAACACAAACAGCTAACCATAAGACATTCATGGAAGTAGGAAGGTCTTGAGCAGCAACCACTTCAACAGAAAACAAACAGCTCAGTTTCTGCATTCCAATATCTTAAAGTGTCTGCATAGGATTCCACTTCCAAATCCCTTTCTTCTAATTTGGTCCCAAATTAGTTGTTGATGTCTTAGCTGCCTCCACCTGTTTGGTATTTGTCTTTGAAATTCCATCCTCAAGCTTTGATCTTGATCGCCATGGGACAAAGACATACGACGGGATCACTGTTTGTTACTACTTTCACCATAAGCTTCAACTATGTGTATGTCATTGTCATCATCATCTTCAATAGACGAAACAGGAGTAGTTCGTGGAAAGATAAGCAAAGCTGTTCTTCGAGTTGTGGCAAACGTGTGAATTGTTTGGTTGTGGCACCACTACACTTGCACTGATTGGTATGTTTCACAGACAGAAGATGCTGATTTTGTGAAACTTCTCTTCCTCGCCTCAAATTCTTTAGAATATTAAGGAAAACAGAAGAAGCCAAAGTACATAGCAATAGAAAAGGTTATTTCAACAGTGCTAATATGCATTCCTAACTTTGTTTACTTAATATGTAAGTATAATATTTATCCTTTTGTATTTTCAGAATTTAATTTCTTTGTATTAAGTCCAGTTGTTTGAATTTTTCATTGTTCAAAGGAATTTTGTGTCGATACATCAGTAAGTATCCTCTGTCTATATTGAATTGTTGTATATGAACTATTATGTTGATGTCGGTAAAAATTGACCTATATTCTGTTTTTATAGATGCATATGTCATTTGCCTTGAATGCAAAAGTCTTGACACAATACTTTCTAAGGAAAACCGTGTGTTCTTTCTCTGGTATAAAAAAGGTTAAATTTCTATGTGCCAATTTCCTCTCTTTCTTTTTATCTCCTTTAGACTTGCTTCCCTCTCAAATATATAAGATCAAGACTTTACTCTCAAATATATAAGATCAAGATTTTATGTCTTTATGGTAATTCTTCCATTGGATCCATGATTTTTTATTTTGATGATATGATGGTTTTGAGTTTGTTGTTTCAATTCTAAGAATCACATTTATGAGAGAATACATGGTAGGGAATGAAAATACTACGTTATAAGGTTGAGAGAAAAATAATATAAAAGTTGTCAGAAATGACATTACATTACTTGCTATAACTTTGATTGTTCCCATGTATTTATTCTCAACTCAAAATGGAAAAATGGACTAAAGTGAACTGAAAATTTTATAACATGCTATAACTTTTATATTGGTCGTGGACTAAAGTGAAGTTAAAATTTCAAGGACTTAAGTGAAGTTAAACTCAACAAATATCTTATAATTATATTGATTTGTTTTGCATTGTGGACTGAGAAGTTCAGTTGCACCGATCAAGGGTGGTTTTGTTGCTCGTGTTGGCCGTAGAACTGTAGGGGACATGATTTTGTTGTTTTATCCCTTCATTTTTGGAATCTATGTGTAAAATAAGGAGAATGATAATAAATTTATGATTGGAGCTATTTAAACCTATAATGTAATTTATTAATTGATATTAATTGAATCAAAACAATAAAAGTAGAAATATAGTATTTCCCTTATTTAAATAAGGTAAATTTTAATATTTACGGAAAAACTGTACCACTAATCCAAATATATTTAAAATATATATTTTTAATTATGATCATTATAAATGATTATTAATTAACATTCAAACTGATTTTTATACGTGTTCCTTGCCATTCTATTTTTTTTGTATAAAAATAATTCAATTATATTTAACATAAATTATTTAATATTTTGAAATTTGTGTGGATGAAACAATAATAAGTGAGCAAATGAAAAGTGCTTATAACAAAGGAGGGAGTGCATATTTTAATATTGTATTATATTGATTTTTTATAATAATATGTATTATATAATTCTAAAATAATTAAATTATTTCTAAGCAAACTTCAAATAAATGATTCATTTAGTGAAACATTAGATATTTTTTATTTTTGAATTTCAACGATCATATGCATAATTTTGGATTCAATACATTTTATTATGCATTAAAGATAAATAAATATAAGCTTGATAAATATTTAAAAAATACTAAAAATATTAGTTTTTTAAAAATAAATATAAAACAAATGTTATTACGGGTAAATAAACAAATGGAAAATCTATTTTTAAAAATAAGAACTTTTTGGTTGAACAATATAATTTTTTTAATCTAATTTATATTATATTTTAAAAACAAATGTGCGTAACAAACCAGTACCCGTGCGAACTCACGAGTATCCAAACCAAAATCCGTGCGAACGCATGAGTTTTAATATTTTTTGTCTAATTAAAGAAAATAAACATAAATATCTTTATAATCATGTATGAATCCAAACAAAAAAAATGTATATCAGTGTATATCAATTTCAGAATGAACAATTATTTGTACCAATATCTTTCACCCACTATGGTTGTATCTTTCACCCAACAGTATACATTATACATGATTTTAAAATATAATATTTTTTTAAAAAATAATAATAATTTTTTAGTTTAAAAAAATAATAAATTTTTAATCAAAATAAATTATAAAATCTAAGTATAAGTGTATGTTTTTGAACAATACTGGTTTTTACCTACGGGCAAAAATACATTGTTGATTCAAATATTTATATATAGAATCATATATATAAGTAATGTCAAAACAAAAATATTTTTTATATACAGAAAAAAAATACATTGTTCATTAAATTTTTTATATATACGGGAACAAAATATTATTGTTATAAACGATAACAACTTTAATTGTTCCAAATATTATGCACTATAAATTTATCGATCATTTTTTCAAATAGATGAAAAGATTAATGAAAAAATTAATATTGTTATAAACGAAAATAACCTTATTACATTTTTGAAACAAATGCACATACTAACTATAGAAGACAAATTTTAATCAAATCATAACTATAATTGTTTTTAAAACACAAAAATAAAACAATTATAACATGAATATAAAGTCACTGATCAAAATATTGATTAATAATGAGAAAATGTTCACTATTGGTTCTATTTTTTTTAGAAATAATATCAAAATAAAAATAATATTTATATAGATAAATTTATATAGTTGATTCAAATATTTTTATACATAGAAAGAATTATAGGAACTGATTTATTATCTCCGTTAAAAATAATAATTATTTTGGTTGAACATTTTTATTTTATTTTTTATTTTTATTTTAATTTGAAAAAAAATGCGCGTACCATACTTGTACCCGTGCGAATGCACGGGTCTCCCACTAGTTTTTATAGTGTAATAAAATTTTGTGGAAAAAAATTTTACAAAAAAACTTTTCATAAAAGCTTCAAATGAAAATTTGGTTTGAATAGTTATTCTTAAAATGTTATTTTAGGTATTTTATCATTTTAGCGGAACTTTTTTTGGATATCAAAATTTCAAAAAATCACTTAATTTTGAAGCTATTTTAAATAGCTTTTCATAAAAATTATTTTTAAAATACAACTTTTTGAAAAAATTGTGATTTTGACTATGTTTTGATCTTCAATGATGTATATTTATGTTATAGCATGCCAAAATTAGTCTTTTAATTTATAAAAAACAAATTTAAAAAAACTTGTAATATTTTAAAAAAACGTTTTTAAGAATCCATTTTCAAAAATACAAAGAAAAAATCCATTTTTTTAAAGTTAAAACAAACTGACCCTATATCTTTTATTGACATGAGAAAATCAATGACCATAGGAAACAACTACTCTTTTATCCACCATTGATTTATTATCAACTTGGACAATAATATATTAAATTTTAAATCATGTAACTACTCCACTACCTATTATTAATAAGATTATTTTAGTAAATAACATTAGTTTTATCTTTCTAAAAAAACATTGTGAGACGAAGGGAACATCTAATTATATGCATAAATTGTTGGATGAATAACTTATTTAAAGTTTATAGTACAAATACTTATCAAAATAAGCACTTATGAAGAAGCTTACATAAACTATTTTTTTTAACAGGGTTTGTTAGAAGCGTTGAAAGGATCAGAGAAGACGGATGATGCCCTATCGGAGAATGAGAATGAAATTCTGGCACGCAGATACCAGATGTCGAGACAGATGTCGCAACACCAGGATCAACAACAGCTTGATCACACAAGATGTAGAAAATTAAATGACAGAAAAGTAAAATAAACGACAAAATTGTTAACCCAATTCGGTGCAACTGACCTACGTCTGGGGGCTACCAAGCCAGAAAGGAAATTCACTATGATAGTATTAGTTCAAAGCTAAACTCTCGCGTTTACAACTTCTCGCCTAATCACTACCTTGTGCAATTTCTACCTAGACAACCTCTAGATATGAGATCCCCCTCTCACTTCCTAATCAGTCACAATCCCAGTGACAATTCAACAATTACACAAACAATAGAAGTAGCACACTTCTAAGACAATACTTTATTTTGCTTAAAAGTTTCAATCAAGAACAATACACTCTTGCTTAAAAGCTTTAGAGTGGACAATGAACAATGAACAACCAGTCAACCTCAATGCATCAAAAGATACATGAGTGACGTACAATTAACAATTACTAAACCCCAAAGACCAACCAAAACACGGCTATTCCTTATTTCACAAAATCTTCACATTGTGTTCTGTTTTTAAATAGGGTTTAGTCTTCACTTTAAATAGCCTTCAGACCTAATAGACTTGGGCTTTTTGAGGCGCACAAATAGTAGCAATCAGTTTTATCTGGCTGCAAATCATCCTGCACAATAATAGGAGCAAAATACAAACTTTCCTAAAAAGGCTCAAGGATCCTTTTTATGAAAAGTAACATAATCTGTCATAACAGAAAATCCCACAATATACTCCTATGAAAACGCACGTGTGTGAATTAGAACACACTCAAAAATCACACTAAAGATACCAAAATAGTCATGCCCTAACTTTCTGGTATAACATGTCCTGGAACATGTCACAACATCATGCTGGGTATGATGTCTGACTGTCATGGCTGATCGGTAAATTAGCAAGTGTACTAATTTGCCAATGTAGTAATAAAAGAGGAAATCCCCAGTGTCAATCTCAAGGACTGCTTGACGATATAGAGTTCTGGATTTATTTTAGTTAAATAAAAGCTTTGGGGTTTTGGAATTGTTTGGTTTAATTATAAAAATAATTGCGAATAAAATAAAGAAAGTACGGGAACGATTAAAACAGATATAAGTAGTATGCTAGGGATGGTGTATGATCTGATTCAGTAATAACTCTGAATTAACATTGTAACAACTTATTTTAACTAATATATTACCGGTTCTTTAGGGTGTTTACTCCAAAGTCCTTAGCGAGAAAACCTTTAATAATCCAACCTAATTCCTATGTCCATAGAGAATTACAGTTGAAGTTAAGCATTCAATATATCAAGAATAATCCGGTTATTAGAGGGTATCCCTAGTCCTATGTGATATCTATAACACCTCAAAATTTGCCCTCCTATTTATACCCTCAAAAGTGGATTATGTTTCATACTTCATATGCATTTAAGTCATAAGCATTGCATATGCATCATTTGGTTATCATAAGGCATGGTATCAAGGGTACCACTATCATAGACTGGGCAAAGTAAAGAGGATAAGAAGTGTTCAAATAATCAAGCCACAAATGCTTCTCATACCTCAAGACACCTCATATGGTTCACCATGTCATCAAGAGTTTGAAATTGGCAAGTGAATGGAAGAGAATCAAACCCTCATAGCTGTTGGTCCTCAACTAGGGTTTTGGATGTTTATGCTGGGAACAACTTCATGAGCAAGGTTATTGGGTCTTTAACATCATCCCATCACATGAATCATCTTGGTTTGAGGCAATCTACATCATGGCCAGAGGAATTTGGGTTTTGAGGATCAGTCAATTTCTCCTGACTTTTGGGGCGTTTTGCCTAAAGTCTGTTTATTTTTTATTTTTAAGGCAAGACTTGATCCTATGGTATTTTATGTACTCCCAAGTGTCTAAGATGGGAATATGACCCATCAATTGCATTCATAAGGGTTTCAATTGGAGGATTGATTGAAAATCAGGAGAATTGGGGAAAAAGTCAATTGGTCAAGGAAAAAGTCAACTCCAGACTTTTTAAGGTCAAAATCGTGATCCTCATGTTAAACATGGCCTATGGGTGGAATTTGATCAAGAAATGTCCAAAGAATCAAGAAAAATCAAGAGTTGTGAAAGTTACCATTTTGGGAAATTAGGGTTTCTTAAGAACTTTCCATTTTGGGAAAGTTTTCATCCTTTTTCAGCCATCTTCAAGCCTAAGTTTCTCCATGCTACAAGCTTCATTTGGAAAATTTCTTCAAAGGGAAGTTGTAGTATGATCTCTCACCTTTCCAACCATATAAAGAACTCATCATTTGGATGTGTGAATCAAAAATTATGATCACTTGAAAATAGGATGTTCAAGGTGTTCAACATGGAAAATAACTTAAAAAAATTCATGACTTTTGGCAGCTCGTGTATAGCATGATTCAAGGCATATTTTCACCATGTTTGGGACATCTTTTTCACTAGCTTTCAACATGAAAAGTGTAGTATGGAACATTTCCTTCAAAATGGTTACAAGAACCATGGCATTTGGATCACAATTCAAGAAGTTCAAGCCTTCCCAAAACCAAAAAAACTCACTTTTGAAAGAAGCTCATGTCAAGCTCATACAAGCTCATGTTGGCAGCTTTGGCACCCCTACCTTCAACCTCATTTTTCTGCATGTAAAAGAGCTTGGATTACCTTGCTATGAACATCAATGTTGCTCTATCAAGTGCCTTCTTTCCATAGCCACCAAGATCACTTGAATTGGTTCAATAAATTGTGAGATGCATGGCTGCAAACATGGCTTTATGGTTATGTCATGACACGTTCTTGCCTTACTCTCTGCATGTTCTAACCTGCCACTACTCTTCATCATGCGTATAAAGCAACACCACACACCTCATGTCACCTTCAATTACTACATATAACCATGCATAGCCTTACACCACCATGCATCCATATTATGCTTACCATATTCAACAAGAAAGAAAAAGAAACAACTTAATATGCAAGTAATTGTTGCCATACCAGTACATCATCCATTACCATCGTTATCCACATGATACAACCATACACACATGCTAAATCATCTAACCCGTTGTAATACCTTAATTTTTAACCCTAAGATCCCACATGTCTTTTGCATCTCATACCACAAACAAGATCACAAGCTTTGGTTCTCTTGCCCACCTCTGAAGGTTTGTTCTTGAGTGAGATCGCCAAACACCCCTATTCTCTTGTTTGTTTGATGTTTGTATTTGTTTATGTTTACTAACCATTAATTAAAATCCAAAAATATGTTTGTTTTTCCTTTAATAACTTTTTCAGGAAGAATTTGGACCAAGGATATCAAAATCAGTCCCACAACTCGAATGAATTTCATCTGAACAAAGTCAAAGTTGATCTGCAGACAATTTAAAAATCATCTGATCAAGAGTTTCCAAGATTTAATTGATTATTATTCAAGAGACTCCAAGGTCATGTGTTTATTTCCATGCCTTCTTTGACAAGCAAGAAAAATCGAGCCCGAGCCAAGACAACACATCAAAAAGCCAATTTTCTCATTCTTTTTTTCACTGTGTTAATCGATTAACACATTTTGCACTGAAAATGGTTAATCGATTAACCTGTGCGTTTTTGGAGAAAATGTGCCAAATTCATATTTTGCAGCATTTTGGCACCAAATTCAAATGATCACATGTGGAATATCCTAGACCACCTCATTTTAATTCCCCTACATCATCTCAATTAATTCCCACCATGTACCTCCACTAATCACCACTCTTTTGATAATTTCCCACCAAAATTCAAATTCCAATCCTAATTTTGTTTCCTAACCAAATTCCAAACCACCAAATTTTCAAACCTAAACTCTATAAATAAAGATCTCATTTCATTCATTTCACAAGCTTTTGAGAGCCAAATTCACCTTGCTAAAATTTCTCTACAAGCTTTTGAGAGCCAACAAACCTCTTGCAAATTCACTTCCCAACCACAAAATTCACTTTTCTTCTTTTGAAAGTTAACAAGAATTCACATTGAATCTTGTTCAACTTTGAGCTAAACCTTCATCCAAACTTGTTTTCTTCATCAATTCTCATAGATCAAGGCTTTGGTGTTTGGATCTTGAAGCAATTTGAAGGAATTTTGAGATTTGAAGTGGTAATTCATCTCTCACCATTGTTGAAGCTTTAATTTAATCTTCCATAATGTAGATCCTTAGTAGATTCTTGTTACTTGATCCTTTGGATCTTGTAATTATGTTTGATTGCTAGTTTTTGCTGCTGTTTTACTTGATTTTTCGTGCACAATTGCATCCTTGATCATGAGGTGTTTGGAGAAATGATTGATCAAGGATTTTTCAATTTTCAAATTGATTTGCTGTTGTTTTTACAGTGTTAATCGATTAACCAAAACCAGCACGAATTGGTTAATCGGTTAACAGTTGGATTTTGCGCCCAGAATTGCATTTTTCAACTGGTTAATCGATTAACACTTTTACACATGAAATGGTTAATCGATTAACCAGTGTCCAGAATGTGTTTTTTTGCTTGTTTTTGGGATTGTTTTGGTTTTTCCTCCTTTTTCTTCCCCTTTCTTTTTGTTTTGGCCTTGAAGTGCATTGTTGAGATTAATTTCTCTTCAATTTCAATGGACTTTGGATATGGTTAAAGTAATTAAACATTCATTAGTTAAAATCTATCTTTAAATGAATTGTTGAATTCATTTGAGGTGCTTTGAATTAGTGATATGTTTTCACACTTAAACCTATCAATTAAAGGTGATTGAACTTGAAGATGAAAAGTTCTTGAAATTGTAATTCAATTTGGCTTTCTCTTCATCTATTTCTTTTTATTTTGATCGATGAAAGTCTTATGGATCTTAGAATTTCTTTGTTGAATTCTTGATCAAGACTAGATCGCTACCTATTTTCTTTTCGTGCGGTATTGCTTTCGGATGACGATTTACATATCGTTCATCTAGCATGCATTAGCACAAAGATCACTATTGACCGGCCTCGAGTAGGGTGACTTCTTTATAAGTCACTTGGCAATTGCTTAACATAGCACTACATTTGTCCCTTCCTCCAAATCGGAACTTGATCTTTCGTGGCCCAAACCTTTTGGTTGTGTAAGCCCAAGGATGGTTAATCTTTTGTATTAGGTTCAAAATCTTTGAAGCTTGTTGCGTAGAGGCTTTGATTTTATCAATCTTCTAACAAGTCTTCATTAACCTTGACCTAAGTACATTGTTTAATCATTATAGTTCAAGACGCGAGATGGAATAATCGGCGTTACCTTTTGAAGGCTTATGGCACTAGGGACATGTGCTACTAATTACTAACTTCTAACCTTACCTTTATGCTTCCTTCTCGCTCCCTATCTCTCATTATTTTATATGCTTTATGTCATTATATCATATCATATCATTGTTTATGCTTCCGCAATTTTTCGTTTGTCCACTTGGACCATATGTTTATGTTTATGTCATTTTTCTTTTGTCCATTTGGACCATATTATCTTATGCTTTTGTTTTTCTTTTGTCCATTTGGACTCAAAAACATTAATAAAGGCTTAAACCACTAAAATACTTGTGCTCTTAATTGTTGGACTATGGCCAATATCCCTTGCATTGGAGGATTTCTACTCTTAGACTTCTTGGCTTGATTATGGACCTATGGACTTAGAATTAGGATTCTCTCCCTTGTGCTTTGGATCATTATGGAGTTTGGTATTCTAGCCTTTATTTGGCTTGCTTATTGTCTCAAGAGGATGGAATTTTTTTCTTATTATGCTTTGAAGAGTACCTCCATGTGGTTAGATCTTTCTTACCTTAGCTTTTATTTTATGCACTAGGATAGTCACTTCTTCTCCACCCCTTCTTCAATTTTCAAAATCTCCTCTCTTTTTCAAAATCTTCTTGTTTTCAAACTCAAAATCGCTTTCATAATAAAACCTTGACTTTGGTCAAGTTGATTTTCAAACTTTGTTTTCTCTAATAAAAGTCAATCAATGTTAATCATATTTTGAACATTTAAAAAAAAACATTAAAAAAATACCAAAACTCATTCAAACTTTTTGTGCTTTTATGCACCTTTTTTCTTTTAAACCTTTAAAAAATAATTAGACATGAGTCATTTTTTGTTGAGATGTAAAGCTCCTAACCATGGTATTTTGTGTAAAGTATGGCCATTTTCCACTTAGATGTTGAAGCGATAGTCTTGTTGATTGTAATCCTGAAAGTGCGAGAAAGACACAAGAAAGGGGGGTTTGAATTGTGTATTCACTCTTACAAACTTTTCGCCTCTTATCGTTGAAGCGCTAAGAGAATATCAGAGTTCGTTGAGAGACTCTGACTTGAGATACATCATTCAGATCTTGCAATGCATAAAGCATAAGTAACAACAAGAGTCTGAATAAGATATGCTTGATTCAGAACTTGTCGTGCGGAAGCTTATCAGAGTTAAGTTGCAAGGTTTTGACTTGCTTATGTAAGGTTCTGATTCTTAATACCGAAACATATACAATAACTAAAAGCATAACAAGAGTAAGGAACACACGATATATCCTGGTTCACCTGAGCAACTCTCAAGCTAATCCAGCCCCCCCTCCTCAAGTGATTTCGCCTTGAACACAAGGACTTAAACCACTATAATCAAACATAGATTACAGATGCATTGGCAACAGCCGGTGACTAACAACCTGCACAACCACAGCTGTGACTAACCCAAAATGAACCGTTCAGGGATTTAACTTAATGAATATAACAAACATTGACCTAATAGGTTCCAATCTCGCAAGATCTACTATCAAGATTTCACAACTAAACGTTCAGGGATTCGACTAAACGAATATAACATTTACTGACCATTCTTCCAGGATTTTCAATGAGTTCCATCAGTGATCTCACAAGAGTCTGACCCAACATTGGTCCTCTTTGAGATATGACTATCATTGACCATATTTCAGGATTTCCACAATGACACCTAGCCATTGTCTTTTCAAGTCTCTGATCACACTGATCACTTGAGGAATCCTAATTCACATAGAATTAGTTGTTCTGAAGATTACAATAACGCTTCTTAACAAGCATATAACTCCTAAGTTTAAGTACAAACGAACACTCAGTGTTCTAGCAAGATATGAGCAACAGCTCCTTACAAACTACATGATTCTAACAAGATGTACATGATTTGACAGTTGAATAACATCTTGAGAATTCTTCATCTTCTTCGTTGAGCAAGCTTTGAGCAACAACTCCTTTGCTACTGATCTTTGATCTTCATAGATGATGTAGTTGGTTGATGACTTGACTGATTTACGATGTAGTCTTGTTCATTAACAGCTTCTGTTCCAATTGATTGTTGTTGTGTTGAATAATGATCTTTGAGTTTCAACAACAATGATCGTATGTTAATGGTGATAGCTTTGAATGTTTAGTGTAACAACGATAACTGATAATTGCGACTATCATCATATCGATACCTTCAGAAGCGCTTCTTCTTTTCTTTTATAGCCATGTAAAATAGAGTCTTTAAAGAGCCGTTGGCTATTTGAAAAGATTCGTTATACAATGATGAAGGTTGTACTGCCATATCTTCTTTTTACTGTAGAAGAAGTGATGGGATAGGTATTTTAGTTCGGTGTATAGTCATTGCTAACGGTAACATTTGTCTTCAAATCTTCATAGGCTTCTGATGATAATTAATTGAAGCATGAGTAGAGACTTTCTAACTGGGTCTTCAGAAACTTCAAGTCTTCAGTCTTCAGAACTTGTCAATTAGGAATCTGTCTTTAGAGCTTCAGCACTTCGGTTCTCCACAAGATTATCTTCTTCAGAAGCTTCGTTATCTTCAGAATCACAACCACTTTCAGAGAGCATCCACAAGAGCATTGCAACAGCAATATCGGCATCCTTGGATCTAATCAGATACAGAAGCATACTTGCTTCTTGCGACTTGTGTCACACATAGTAACTTCGCATATAATCAATTACGCACATCTGGCTGGTGCTTGTTGGATCTGATATCTTCTATGATATGATCTGCACACAACACACGTTAGAACATAAAATAGTTCTTTCACAAATACACATTGTTATCATCAAAACATAGAGACGAATTGCAGAGACAACTCTTGCTCTCACAATCTCCCCCTTTTTGATGATGACAAAACTAAGTATTTTGATTGAACATTTTATACAAGGTAATCACCAAACAAACATATTCAGAGTCCGGAACAACAGCTCCCCCTGAATGTGTTAACCTCAAAATTTTAGCTGTGATTATCTAGAATCTCATATGATCCAAAGACTCACAAAATAACAATTTGAATTGCCAGAACAAAGAATAGAAAAGGAATACTTATCTATCTCGTCTTTAAGGAGACAAAAATCTTCAGCATCTGGACTAGTTCATCAGAACTTCCGTCTTCAGATCTTTAGAACTTAGTTCCTTTGTACGTCGTATCAGAGCTCATAATCTTCAGAGACGTCTGAAGCATTTTCTACTTTTCAGCAGATACATTTTAGCATTGAGAAAGAACAGTTCTTTCTTAATAACATAGCCTCGCTATTTATCATAGACAGACACTGTCTTAAGAAACTCCCCCTGAGTTTCAGACTTGATGAAGATTATAGATTTTAACATTTGAATCTTCTGGGTAGTCTCCCCTTAGTTTCCATAAGTTAGATATTGGGATCATCAGAATCATAATTCAGATATATTAATTTTAAATCACCAATAAGATCATGACTTTTCAGAGTTTGACTTTGAACACAGGCCTTCATCTCAGAACCTTGTTACTGTCACAACTCAGTGGTTCATCAAAGCTTGATTCTTGATCTGATACCAATAGAAGGATAATTTAGTGATCAATCAACGCTTGATTCTGAATTTGATACCAATGTGATCTTGATTCTTAGTCAGATACCAAAGTAGGTTGAGTTTAATACCAACTGAAAGGTATTCTCTTTGTGTGCTGAAATTAATACCAATGAAGATATTTGAAAATATTTCACAGGTTAGCTTTGATTTATATCACTACAGACTGAGTCTGGTACCAATCTTTATATACTGAGTCTGATTACCAAATGTAGATTTAGTCTGATACCGAATCATTTATGCTCAGTTGAATTCTTGGTTTATCAGATCTTCTTCTTCTTGGATCTTCAATCCAGATCTTCAGACAGTCTTCGACTTCTAATTTGCTTAGTTCTTCTGAAGAGCATATTGAGATGTAGACTCTGTCTTGACTGCTTTCAGAGCTTTCCTTCTTCTGATTCTTATGTTCTGAACATCATATTCTCAGACAGCTTACAACTTCTAAACCAAGTGAATACAGGAATCATGATAACCTTGACTTTCAGAAAGTTCTTAACTTCTGAATAGTACTGGGTAAATCTGATTCTGAACACATGTTCACAAAGTGTACAACTTCGATTATATGAACAACAGTTCATAAGAACTTTTATCAGAGTTCTTTCAATTTAACCTATTCTAAGAATGCCTAGTTAACTTGTTCAGAGTTCCTCAATTAAACATCAAATAATCGTTAGTGGTAAACGCATATTATCATTGATTTACTTGCTTGAGTTTTGCATTCTTTCAAAATTGTATTTCTATTTCTCCCCCTTTTTGACATCATCAAAAAGTTAGAGCATGTTAGGCATTTTAAATCATGATGCATATGATTAATATGATAATGAATTTTTAATGTAATAAGACATTCAAAGCATAATTCATTCTTGATAAGAGATAGAACATTTTCAATCCTAACTATTCAAAACAAGGGATTAACTTAGAAAGTGCCTAGGGAATGGGAGGAGGTGGAAGACGAATCACTGGACTCAACTATTCTTAATGCAGTTGCCTGTTTATCTTTAACTAGTTTGATTGTTAGTTGCTTGTTCTTCACGATTTCTTCAGAAATCCATCCATGAAATTCCGTCCAAACATCTCCCAAAGCAGTGGGATCCATACTGGAGCTGGATATGTCTAGCAAGTTCTGGATTCTGGTAATAGCATTATCCTTAAAAAAATTCAATACTTTATTAACAGTTTTTGACCTTTTTGCAGATGATCCTTCGCCATCAGCACATCTTTTCTTCTTTTCCTTAATTTTCTTTTTCAAGATCTCTTGAAGCTGATCTAGAATAACCTCCAAGTCAAACCATACATCTAAGGTTTCATTTTCAAATTTTCTCAGTTAATCAATCACTTTTCCTTGATCAAGTGGTCTGTTGAAGTTAGGAAACCCTTTGATAGGAACTCCCATAGCCATAGTCACTTCCCTTAGTGACATACCATCAAGATCAGCAGCTTCTTTCTTCTTCTCTAGATCCTTGTATCTGAGAACTTTTCCTGCACTCTTGAGAAGTTTACTTGACTCTCCTTCGTTAATAATTATATCTTTAACTATTCCTGACTCTACCAGAATGTCAGAAATGAGTCTCCCATACAAAACATGCCTTATTTCTGTGCTTGAGCCTATTCTGGAGTCCTTGATGGATTCTTTCAGAAGCTTGAACAGAATCGCCGAAAGATGAATCTTTATCCCTTTGAGTAGAAAGTATAGAACATACTTCTAGATCTCATTTAATTTATCTGAAGAAAAGTGATGAAATACGTTTCCTTGCAGGATTTTGAGCCATACTTGTAGAGGATCTTTGAGATGGGAGAGGATTGGATTCTCAGTATCAATTACCGTTGCTTCTTTGAAAATGGAAGCCATAATGTTTGCATTTCTTTGCTTACTAAGTTCTGTCTTAGTGATTCTTACTCCTGTATTATCAAACAGCAGTAAATCTGAGATGGTATTTTCAGATATTACTATCCTTCTTCCAAAGACAGAAGACATAATGGTATTACCGCCAGTTACAACATGAACCCAGAAGTCCTTGACCAGACAAGCATAGGTTGGTCCTTCCAACCTTTTGAAGTAGTTACTCCACCCTTGAGATTCCATCGAGTGAGTAACTTCACATCCATTTTCTTTTAAACTTTTAAAGTTCACTATTGTTTCACTTTTGACAATGAGTTTCTTAGCTGGTGTCTTGGCAGTGATGGGACATGCGCATTGACAGAAGGTGGCCATTGTTGATGATAGAGAAGGTAGTTTTTCCTAACAGAGCTTGCTTAAGATTTTTTAGAGGAAAGGAGAGTGTGAATTGTGAAAATGTGAATGAAGGGTGATCCAATTTATAGACTAAGGTGAGTAAGGATTTCGAGGAGTTGATATGAACGACGATTGATATTTCCTAAGAAGTAATGAATACCTAGAGATACTAAGAGACATAGTTAACTGAAAGGGCACGATTAAATTCTTCTATGAGGGAGACTATCAACCAATTGTGAATGATTAGATGGTAATTATTACTAAGTAACGACACAGAGAGTGATGCCAAAAAAAAACTTTGCATATTCATTATTACAAGTGCGATGAATAAATATTATTAACTTTAATGAATATATATTAATCAATGTATATTGATTCAGATGAGCCTAAGATTAAGCATTCTTAATAATAATAAGCAATTTATAGACAAAGATATTTCATTCATTAATTAACGAGATACATGCTATAATTAAAGAAGACAGACACACAAATAAAAAACCTTAGGAGATCTATCTTATTCTAAGAGTGTTATGGGTTGACAGAACTCAGGAAAGATCTTTTCAGTCATAACATTTCTCCTGCAATGACTAACTATTCCTTGAAGATCAAGAATATGGGAGATAACTCTGCAGTAGGGAACTTTGTAGACTGTGTCTTCCCTAGACAGATTAATTTCTTCCTTTAGATGATTATACATGGATTGTGGTAGGTTTATTTTGATCCGAGACACTAAGAAGAAAATAAATAATCTTTCTTTGTCACATAACCATCCTGCTCCTCTTTCTTTTGGTCTTAAATTAGTTACCATTAGCTTGTACCAATCTTTAGCAATGGGAGTGAGGGTACATGGTTGAGTGGGACGCCATTCTGTCTCAAAAATGACGTGCATATGCCTGTCGAAGCTATGACTATTGATATTTCTTTCCACAGTCACACCATCTTCAACACACCTAATGGCTTTAGCTATGATGGTAGGGTTAATCAAGATTGGACAGCCAGTAACCACAGAGAAGATAGCATTTTTGCCATAGTTATATTCTAGTACTCGAGCATTTGCCCAGAACTCAGTTACAAGCGCAGGAAAGACTGGTCCAACAAGCATGTTGAAGTAGTTTTCCTAGTTCTGAAATTCGATTCCAGAGAGAATACTTGTTTTGTTGAGTTGAGGCAGAAGGTTTACATTCAGAGTAAATTCCTTCAGAAGTTCAAGATCAGAAATTTCACCTCTGATGTTATGGGAAGTCATTTTGAACGGGAGTGATTTAGTTTGAGAGAAAGAAATTAAACTATGAGAAGGTTAAAGAGTGATTCTTCTTAGAGTAGAGGAAATGATATGGGAAGGACTTAGGATCAATAGCTATTTAATGAACTGAAACATGCATGGTTCATTATTTTCGAGAATAGCTATGAGCAGCTATGGAGGTCAGCTTTGACAAGATAAGTTATAGACCCTATATAGAGGTTGTCAGTGCAGATCACAAATAAGGATACGAATAGACGTATGCTTATGAGCCGTAAGGGAGTGACTAACACAATGTAATCATAACTGCTTATTTTACTCTCAATATTAGTCGATTCATAAATGCGTGAAAATCTTATTATATTTTCAATAAATCTTTCCGAAGCCTAATGTGTCAGTGAATGATCAGCAAGATTCAAAATATTGCTATTGTTTTAAATTCAGAGAATACGGATGATCATGAATGATGAAAAATGTACCTTAGAGATTCTGAATTCTTTTTAATGATGGCGGTTTCTCGAGACACTCAAGATCTTTTAATATGTCTTAGAGAGTCTGAAGTCCTTTCCGTGATACTCCGTCTGAGTGCTTTCCAATCTGACTCTGAGCTTCTGCTTCCTTCAGAGTGATCTGTCGTTGAAGAGTATCGATGTTATCAATCTTATCTTCAGATGATCTTTCCCCTTTTTCCTTTTTGGAGCTGGTCATCTGACTTCTGGGAGCAACCTTCAGAGATTTTGATTTTTATTATCAAAATGTCTACCTTTCATCAAGATTTCATTTCATAACTTTTTCTGACTCAGTTTCTTCGATCAGATGCAGAGCTTGTTCAGAAACAAGTATCATTAAACATGTGTGTAACACATGACATAGTTTTCAAGATAATATTGTTCTTGCAATGCTGATCTAACCTGTTTGGATTTAGTTCATTAAAGGATTTTCAGCATATCTGCTTCTGAAAAGAGTGTCAGCTGATTTCTTCATTCTGAACAACATCAGTGACTTAGATACTTTTTGGCTTTGAGTGGATGGCTTCTGTTTCTGTATCTAGTCAAGCATCTTCTGATTCCAGAATTTATGCAACATGAACTTTTGAGAAAAATAACAGATAACATTCTGAACAATTACAGTTAGTCCAACTGAGATAGAACAAAACTCAATTATCTATGTTATTTCAATCAAGACTTAGAATTTGTACTTAATCAGATTCCTGATGAATCTCTAGATTTCCTCTTTCTGAATGTTCTTCAGTTTTCTGCAAGGTTTCTTCTGCAGACTTAATTCTGAAGTTCAAAATCATAGAACAACAATCTTTCTTCTTTACATGAAGAAATTCTTAATGAGCTCTAAATGAGAAAGTCAAGGGTGGACTAATCCGTTTCTTGAAAACATCTCAAAAACTCATAAAGAATTAATCTTCAGCAAACAAGATTTCTCGTTTTCTGATGATTCAATCTTGAGCAAATACGTTGTTTATCCAAACATATCTTCTAAGATAAGCATTCAATAGATACTACTACTTATCTGATGAATCTATCTTGTCAGCTAATTCTTCAATCTTCTCCCAAGTTTTAGTGTAGAAGATTTTGTTGTTGACAATTCCAACACTCCAAGAATCAGTGGCTTACTCAGGTAATCCAGTTGATTACAATTTAGTACACAATCATCTTCTGAGCTGATACTGAAATTGTAAGTGGATTGAAATCTCACCCAGAGTATTTCTACACACCATATCTGGATCTTTTTCAGACACTGTTAAGTGTTTGATATCCATCAATAACTGAACCGGAGCTCTGATATCAATTGAAGGTGCGAGAAAGACACAAGAAAGGGGGGGGGGGGGGTTTGAATTGTGTATTCGCTCTTACAAACTTTTCACCTCTTATCGTTGAAGCGCTAAGAGAATATCAGAGTTCGTTGAGAGACTCTGACTTGAGATACATCATTCAGATCTTGCAATGCATAAAGCATAAGTAACAACAAGAGTCTGAATAAGATATGCTTGATTCAGAACTTGCCGTGCAGAAGCTTATCATAGTTAAGTTGCAAGGTTTTGACTTGCTTATGTAAGGTTCTGATTCTTAATACCGAAACATAAACAATAACTAAAAGCATAACAAGAGTAAGGAACACACGATACATCTTGGTTCACCTGAGCAACTCTCAAGCTAATCCAGTCCACCCTCCTCAAGTGATTTTGCCTTGAACACAAGGACTTAATCCACTATAATCAAACATAGATTACAGATGCACGGGCAACAGCCGGTGACTAACAACCTGCACAACCGCAGCTGTGACTAACCCATAATGAACCGTTCAGGGATTCAACTTAATAAATATAACGAATATTGACCTAATAGGTTCTAATCTCACAAGATCTACTATCAGGATTTCACAGCTAAACGTTCAGGGATTCAACTAAACGAATATAACATTTACTGACCATTCTTCCAGGATTTTCAATGAGTTCCATCAGTGATCGCACAAGAGTCTGACCCAACATTGGTCCTATTTGAGATATGACTATCATTGACCATATTTCAGGATTTCCACAATGACACCAAGCCATTGTCTTCTCAAGTCTCCGATCACACTGATCACTTGAGGAATCCTAATTCACATAGAATTAGTTGTTCTGGAGATTAGAATGATGCTTCTTAACAAGCAGATAACTCCTAAGTTTAAGTACAAATGAACACTCAGTGTTCTAGCAAGATATGAGCAACAGCTCCTTGCAAACTACATGATTCTAACAAGATGTACATGATTTGACAGTTGAATAACATCTTGAGAATTCTTCATCTTCTTTGTTGAGCAAGCTTTGAGCAATAACTCCCATGCTACTGATCTTTGATCTTCATAGATGATGTAGTTATTTGATGACTTGACTGATTTCCGATGTAGTCTTGTTCATCAACAACTTCTGTTCCAATTGATTGTTGTTGTGTTGAATAATGATCTTTGAGTTTCAAAAACAATGATTGTATGTTAATGGTGATAGCTTTGAATGTTTAGTGTAACAACGATAACTGATCGTTGCGACTATCTGTCATACCCCAAATTTTGACCACTAAGATTTCCCATCATTGTGAAAATCATCATCACAATATGGATGGACTATCTTGCCTCATCAGTCTCCCCAAAGATGGGTGAACATTCACTACTATCAAAATTAGGGTTTCAAGCCCTCTCAGAGCTCTTAGACAAATGATCAATCAAGAAATGACATGATCTTTAACTTGTCTAACCTCTCAAATATCCATAATGGATCAAGAGGACACCCACTTCAAGGATTAAGTACAAGGTTGCTCCCTTCAAGGTGGATCAAGCGTCAAGATCGCCAGTGTCACCAAATTAGGGTTTTGGTCGACCAGGGCCTCCAGATGGAAATTTTCATCTGGGCATGAGCCAATGATTCAAAACATATCCTAATATACTCCATGGAACCTCATGGACCCAATCATCAAGTCAATTTGGCCTCAAGGGATGCATACATAAAAAATCAGGAATTAGGGTTTCTTGACCTAATTCACCCCTAAGTTGACTTTTGGGATAAATCATGAACCAAGACCTCAAGACATGATTTGAAGGTCTCTAATATACCATACTAATCCATTTGAAACAATGGATTGATCCAAGAAGCTTGAGTAACAAGTTTCAATTTCATCTGAACCACAATTAGGGTTTTGCGAGAAAAGTCAACTGTAACTTTGACTTTTGACCAGGACATGCTCCCAAACCCTAAAACATGATTCAATATACCCTATAACACCCATGGAACATGTCCATCAAGTTTGATTTAGGTCAAGGACATGATTTCCTAAAGGATTGCACAGTTTGGAATTCATCGGATAAAAAGTCAACTGTGCACAAAAGTCAACTTTGACTTTTTGAGATTTTTCACTAAAATGGATTTTCAACCTTAAAATGATGTTAATGTATGATTGGAATCATCATTCATCAAGAAAAATCAAAGAAAGTGGGATAACTTGTAAAAGGGGTAACCATAAAAACTTAGAAAATTTTCTAAGTTATGAAATAAAGTGACAAAGGTACCAACTTTGGAGGATCATAACTCCTAAACCACAAAGCCATTTTTTTCCATTCAAAGCTTGATTTGTATATCTCATTGCCCTCTACAAAAGCTTCATACTGACCTATGTCCAAATTCCTCATGGATTTTGAGTTATGGAGTGATCAAAATCAAGAAAAGTCACTTTGTTCCAACACTTAGTGAAAATTTCACTAAGTCAGAATCTGCCTTACTTTTTTCCAAATGTAGGGGGATTTTTCACTTGGATCCAAAAAGTATCAAAGCCAAATATGATCAAACAGTTGTTGTATCATATAAGGGCTTTCCAAAATGGCCAAGAACATCACCAAATTCAACTTGAGCCATGAGATATGACATTGGCAAGTTGCCTTGCTGAAATCTGCCAAGGCAAGGCAGAATTTTGCACTTTTGGTCGATTTGCCAAAATCAGCCAATTCCAAGCCTTGTCATCACTTTGGACACATCTGAGGATTGAATCTAAATGGGACAATCACTGAGCCAAGCCTCCAAAGTCCTTGGAACAAGAAATAGCATGCTAAACCTAGAATTTCCCAAAATAGGGACAAGACTCCAATTTTGGATTGGAGCATTCAATGGAAGCACCAAGGTGGCATGGACTGAGCCATTTGCAACTGAATTCAGTCAAGACTTATCCAAGACCAAGGGGACCAACAGCCTGTGCCCTAACCTCTAGTCAATGGCTAGAGGAGACTTGGATTTTCATTTGCCAACATTGGCCAACCCTACTCAACAGTTGCCATTCACTATTCCTTGCAAAATAAACTTGCTCTACTATAAATAGAGCTCAATTGTGATCAGTTTAAGTACACCAAAGGCCTACAACACTTTCCTTTCTCAAAATCCACTTCTCACTCTAAAAAATGCCGTTCTTAACAAGTCACTATCGGGTTTTTCATTAGAGAGCAATTCCACTCAAACCAATCACACACACACCTCATATACATCATATGTGAGCTGATCAAACACTTAAACAACATCTGGAACACTGATTTCTTAGAATCACCAGTCAATTGCTCAAGGTTTTAACCAAGTTGCAGTTGAGATGCCATGAAGTGATCTAGCCAATTTCCATCAAGTCCAAGCATTCAAACACACTCCATAAGGTGTAGGGAAGCTGTTCAGATCATCACAATTCATCTATAACACCTCCAACTCAGAAATCAATTTGCTCTTGCTGTCACGACCTAGAGGTAAGCCTAAACTTGGTCATCTCTCAATCTATGCATATTTCCTCGCACAATACTTTTGCCAAATGTTCATAATCATGCATGGAATGTTTCCCCTCAATTAATTGCTTTGTTTGAATCGTGTATAAAAAATCCCAGCCTTCATGCAGAAATTAGGGTTCTTGAGGATTTGTCGTGATTTCTTGTTTTATGCTTAATTTAAATGAAATTAATTGTCATAAACATGATCGTGAGGTTGAGACGAGCATATTGATATGTGGATTGCATGATATAATCAAGTATTAAGTGAGATTGGATAGAAAATGAAAATCTGGGCAAAGTTGAAAAACGCGCGTGTTATTCAGCTGTTCTTGGCGCCATTTCTCTCAAATTCAAATATTTGAATTTTGTGATTTTATTTAATTGATTCAAAAATTAATTTCTCTCTGAGTTTTAATGATTTTGAGTTGATTCTTTTTTTAATAATTCACAAAAATGTTAAAATATTTTATTTTATGAAAAAATCCCAAAAATATTATTTATTTCATATAATTGATATTTTTGCAAAGAATTAATATTTTAATTGTTTTTGACATTTACAACATTTTTTCCCTCTTGATTTTGTAAATTTTAATGACTTCTAATTATTTTGTAGGGCAAAACTTGGTTTATGAAACATTAATCCAAGATCACAATTTGTTTTCCACATGTTAAACAATTTTGATCATTTTAATTGAATTTTTATTCAATTAAAATACATTTTGAAAACAAATTAGGGTTTTTGATTAATTCAACCCTCATAAATCATTTTCAAAACTCTTTGGGCCTCTTGAGAGAGTGTAAGACCCAAAAAAACCCTTGTACAAACAATTTTGGGCCTCACTTATTGTATAAGTCTCTCTGTACAAGCGAACGGCGCGATCGTCGCCTTTTAAAAACCTTGGGCCTCTCCTCGAGCTATAAGACCAATTCAAAACTTTTGGGCCTCTAATAGAGTGTAAGACCCAATCCTTTGTAAATACAAACCTATTTTGGGCCTCACTTATGGTATAAGTCCCGTTGTATTTCAAAAAGTTCGACGCGATCGTCATCCGTTGAAAAAAACAAACCTTTTGGGCCTACCCTCGAGTAGTAAGACCCATTTCTTTTCTTTAAACACTTTGGACCTCTTGAGAGAGTGTAAGAACCACCCCTTTGTACAGAAAACAATTTTTGGGCCTCAGTCACTTGTATAAGTCCCTCTGTACAAATTCAACAGTGCGATCACTGATAAAACCCTAGGCCTCTCCTTGAGCTGTAAGCCCCAAATCTTTCTTTTTCAAAGCACTTTCTCCTTTGATTTTGAATTATACTGTTGTTTTCAATCTTTCTTTGTTGAAACAACTAACAAACAGCATGGAAGCTCTACAACCGAGTAAGTGTTTATCCGCTTTCATTTACCGCTTTCATATACATATAACTGTACTGTGGGGCTGTTTCACTGTAAGTCTTCTTTCATAAACTCATATCGACTGTGTAATAATAGTATAGATATTTAGAGTTTCCCCGGTAACTACGTCTAGCACTAAGCCCTATTGATCACTCTTAAATAGACAAAACTAGATCCCCATAGGATTACCAGATACAGTATTCCCTCCTCTTGGGGTTAAACAATATGGAGATGTGAAAGGCAGATTCTTTTTTGAACCCTTTCTCAGACTGTCACTCCTAGACATTGTCAAAGAAACTCTAACTCCCCAGAGATGATCTTTTCTCCGTTAATGGCATCTCTTGAGTTTTTTTCCAAATTCTCGAACTTTCCTGGCTTGATCTATTCTTTGTGAATAACCTGTCTTGAACTTCTCGGGGTTTGGGGACCCACAGGCTTCTTAAAAGCACTTGTCAAGAAACTCTACTCCCCAGAGATGATCTTTTCTCAGTGAATGGCATCTCTTGAGTTTCTTCCAAATTCTCGAACTTTTCTGGCTTGATCTATTCTCTGTGAATAGCCTATCTTGAACTTCTCGGGGTTTGGGGACCCACATGCTTCCTAAAAGCATCCCCGCCTCCTCTTGGGCGTTGTACAAGGACCCGTTGGCTTCTTAGAAGTATTCACAGCCTCCTCTTAGGCTTCGTATAAATGATTTCTTCCTTCGGGAATGATAGCCTCCTCTTGGGCTTAGTACAAATTGTCCCTCGGCTTCTTAAAAGTTTCCAGCCTCCTCTTGTGCTTCGTACAAATTGTCCCGACGACCTCCTAAAGGTATAGGAACAGAAATCAGTCATCTTAATAGAACAGTCTTTCCAAGAGTCTACTACTGTTTCTCAAAGCATAGTACAAAAGATGAAACTCTAGACTTGGACAGTCTAATTTCCTTGAGTCTCAAAGACATTCTCAAGCACCCTTCAAGAATAGGAAGGAACCCCGTAGACTCGGACAGTCTCAATACCCTTTGGATTTCCCAATTCCTCAAAGAAAAGGAAAATATCCCTGATCCTTGAATCAAAATCCTTGAGTATAACATTACTCATATAAGAACTGATTTTCTCTTTAAAACCAATATACTGGACCTGTCACTCAACTGAAACAGCACCCTAGCCTCCTCTTGGGCTTTATA
This sequence comes from Lathyrus tuberosus, assembly GCA_022829125.1. Taxonomy (NCBI): domain Eukaryota; kingdom Viridiplantae; phylum Streptophyta; class Magnoliopsida; order Fabales; family Fabaceae; genus Lathyrus; species Lathyrus tuberosus. The sequence goes on from JALAZF010000103.1 coordinate 11,077,088, forward strand.
CAATGATTCTCCTCAGTAGAGTCAAACTTTTTTAGCCTCCATCTCGGGCTTCGTACGAGATACAAAAGACTCTCTTGTTGAGTCAACTCCTTTTAGCCTCCGTCTTGGGCTTTGTACAGGACAAAAATACTCTCTTGTTGAGTATAAAACCCTTGGCCTCCATCTCGGGCTTCGTACGAGATACCATAGAGGACTCTCTTGTTGATTCACTTCCCTTTTAGCCTCTATCTCGGGCTTCGTACGAGACACATAAAAAACACCCTTTTGTTGGGCCAATAGCCTTCTCTTAGACTTTGTATAAGAAAACCCCTGGTTGATCCAATCAACCTTTTAGCATCAAAACTGTGCCTCGTTCACAGTATACAAACATCAACAACTCCTTCCCCTTCATCTAATCGCTGTAAGCGGCAAGCCTCTGGATCATCTACATCCATGCCACTTGTCGCTCCCGGGATTTTCATCCAGGTACAAATGCGAGAGTGGCGCGAAAAAATAGAGTCGCCAGCCGTGTAAATTTATCCCAAGGGAGGGAAAGGGAACACCGCATAAACCTTAGGAAGGGGGAAAGGAATGGTCATCGCAACCATAGCCTGGGTTCGGGAGTCGGTTACGCGAGGGGAAGGTGCTAGCACCCCACGCGTCCATCGTACTCGATGGGATCCACGCTTGTTGTCTATTCTAAGGGTGAGTTATACTATCATCTAGGGCTGTATTAAAACGGAGAAGGGAAAGACAAAGACAGACTCGGTAGGACGTCGACGTCCTAGGCCTACGTACCCCCCTTGTGCAATGGGGAATTCAGAGTCAACGTAGTTCGGACCAAGTTCTTTTTGTGTTTTTTATGAGCGACGTTAAGTCCGCGTCCGGCAGTTAGGGTCGATGCCTGTTTGCGACTCAGACAGAAAATAACGTGCCCTTTTTTAAAATAGCCTTTAAGTTGAAGGTCCCGAAGGATAAAAGGTTTGAGGTTGGTTGGTGTCTTTTAGGACAGAAGTGGCTTAAGTTAGTTCCTAAGCTGCATTGCACCAAAGTCTAGGGCACATGGGCGAATACTTAACGCATCGTCCCAAGACAGGACACTCGCTAAGCACTCTAGAAAGATGAGAGGAAGCCCCTCATTTCTCATTCCCCACGCTTAAGGCTCGTGCGCAATACACCTTATTCTTATTAAGTGTTTTAAAGAAATTTGAGATGAGAAGAGAGAAGACACAAGGGTAACTCTAAAGGGGACTATGAATCCTAAAGTTATCATGCATGGGTGACCTACGGTTAGTGAGGTTTGAAGGCAACCTAAACCCTAAGGAAGAAGATGAGAGAGAAAAAGGTAAGGGTGACCATGGATAGTTATCCATACCCTTAAAGAACTTACCTTAGTCCCTGCATAAAAGATTACTACAGAACATATATAAATAAGAGAAACGAGGTGAATGGAAATCAAGTAGTGGAAAACAATAATGAGAACCATTCAATCATGAACTTAGAAACAAAGAACAACCCCAAAAGCAAATGGCACAAGTGCCTTTTCAAACAGATAATCATATAAGGTCAAAGATGCGCTTGCAAGAAAATCTCAAGTGAAAATAACTCCGATAATTAGAAAAATGGTTCCTAAAATTCCCAAATTAATCATTAAGGTTCCTCAACCAGAGGCAAACAACATATAAAAAGTCCCTGCAAAAATCCAAAATGTTAGTCATTCAACTAATCATACAAAACTCAAGTAAGGGGTATGATTCAATGTGCCAAAGAGAAGGACCTAGATGCAATATGAAATGATTTTAGAAATGATAAAAAAATATTTTAATGTATTTTAGAATGTTAGTGAACAAATGCGAAAAGAACGGGTGAAAAATGTTTTATGATTGCAGAGAGATAAAATAAAGAAATTTAAGCATGCATGGTATGGATAATGCAAAAAGAAATTGAGTAAATAATTAGTTTAAATGAAAAAAATAAAAAATAAATTTTGTAAAAAAATTATTAAAATGATAAATATGATGTATGTATTTTATGGGAATTTTAAATGCAATTAACTATTTTTTAAAAAAATTAAAATGAAATGTAATGATTAAATAAAAATAAAAATATGGAAAAAAATAATAATAATAAAAAATAAATAAACGTGGCCAGCTGATGACCGTTGGATCTGGCCAACGGACGACCAGGATTTCATCTTCTTCGCCCAAACCCTAACCTCACCGGAAATCTTACCAGCCGCCGGAGCTAGGGTTCCGGTCATCCCTTTCGACCACCTGCAACCAAAAAGTCACCAGAACACGCAAACGAATATACCTTCTTGGCCAGAATTTCACCAGGATTAATAATATGCAATTAAAAATCACAAACAAACAATGCATAAGCCAAATCGAACGAAACAAGGTTAGATCACAAACTTTCAAACTCACAATATGCACATAATACACGTCCAATCTCAAAATAAAACATACCAGAATTATCAGTGGATATCATATATCATTATACACTCCAAAAAATTGAGTTCTAAGATCCTGAAAAATGCACTAACCTGAGGTCACGCAATCCGTACCCTTGTTGTTAGCTTCAAACAGTGGTTGATTCGTGCTATATGGAACCCAAGGATTCAGATTGTGAAAGTAGTTTGTGAAAAATTCTTGTGGATGATGAGATTCGAAGGAGAGAAGGATTAGGGTTTTTTGTTTTTTGAGAATGAGTGAAGTTATGGAAAAATGAGAGAGAGTTTTGAATATATAGTGGAGTCTAAAATGAAGGGCAAAAGGTAGAATTTTAGCTTAAGTGAAAATAACACCGTCTTCGGCAAGGAATTTCGACTCTGAGCCTTCCACAACATCGTCCGCCTCTAAATCACGGTCGTAACGCAAAAAGAATGGACATCATACGATCAAAATCGAGTGCGATCGATATGTTTAAGCTGTAAGACGTCACTGAATAAGTCGTTTTTTTCAGCTTATTTGGTGTCCGCTACTCGAAAACGTGACGAGGTCAACCTCTTCGGAGCATAATCTCGACTCGACTTTGTCAGAAACGTTGTAGATCTATGAGTCAGTGACCTCGTGTCAAAAGATGAGCGCGATCGGACAAAAAACGAGTGAGATATGAATTTTCCCGTGAAACAACTTTCAGCCTTTTTCTTCGGTTCAGCACTTCCATTTTGCGAAATAAACCAAAACGATGATCTTCGGAGCATTGTTCGAACTCGAGCTTGTCTTGGAACTTGTAGATGATAAAATTTGTGAACCAACGCTTCGAGAACGGACGCAATCCGATGAGAATTGACCGAGTTATGAATTTTACAAAATTTGACAGACAGTGCACTGCATCAAAGAACCCCACTGGTAATTCACATTTTCGGGGTGCTTCCGCTCGGACCTGACCCAAACTGAATTCACGGCACGAAGATAACATCTAAACGGAATTTTAGGCACCGGAACGACATCAATCCGATAAACGAGCTGAGAGTTATGAATTTTTTAGCGTCCGAAATACACCGGTTCAGCATTATTTTCAGTTGTTCTTCTGCTGTATCGACTCAAAGAATTCGCGTATTCGGATATCTTCCTCAAAGAATTAGCTTTTGGCCAAAACACGAAAGTTGGAGAGGATATCCAGACGGAACTTTTGGCATAAGAATCGCTCAAAAATGATGATCCAATCAGAAGCTAAGCCCTTTTGAATGCCACTGACGCAATTATCCAGCGAAACCGAAATTCCAGAAACAAATAATTTCTACCTTTTTCCTTGATGAATTGACTTCCGAGCCGAACATAAAAGTTGTAGAGAATACCAAGACGGTTCTAACTGTTGAATATCCAGCCAAAACGAGTTCCAGAGCAAGAGTTATGAATTTTGCAAATTTGCACAGCAAGCTGATTTTCTACTCAAACTGTTCTGAATCGGCTGAAAACTTTGACTTTCTCTGAGATTCTTGACATGAAAAATTATCTTTGATAAGAGCTTTGCTGACCCGTTGATTATGTAACCCGGAGAAGTGCTTTGCGCCTATGTCGAGTGAATAAACGTCTGTTGCAACCTGACGATGCTTGAACAGAGAATCTTGATCCCATGCTAATGATATGCATACATGATAATGCAAAAAATGAAATGAAACATAAGCCAGTTAGTACTAAAGTAAGGAGGACAAATTTTGGGGTGCAACAGCTGCCCCTATTCAATCAACTTGGTCCTGAGTGTATGATAGCAACGGCTCTCAGACATTCCAGGATACACGGGGATTGAATACTGAAAGAACTCCAAAAATTTGCGACCAACAGAAGAGGGATGACTCGCTGGGGAACGAACAAAAATGCTGCACTTGTCACGATACGTACGAGTGTTGAAAACCAAGGTATTGGAAAGTCACGAAATAAACACAAACGAATGTTAACTATGCCGGGGATAAACACTGACGGGTGTCAAGGAATTCAGAAAATCAAATACGGACGGGTATCAAAAAGGTACACGGACGGGTGTAATACGGACGAGTATCTAAAAGGTACACGGACAGGTGTAAAGGTTTCAACACGGACGGGTATCTAAAAGGTACACGGACGGGTGTAAAGGTTTCAATACGGACGGGTATCTAAAAGGTACACGGACGGGTGTAAAGGTTTCAATACGGACTGGTATCAAAAAGGTACACGGACGGGTGTAGAGGTTTCAACACGGACGGGTATCTAAAAGGTACATGGACGGGTGTAAAGGTTTCAATACGGACGGGTATCTAAAAGGTACACGGACGGGTGTAAAGGTTTCAATACGGACGGGTATCTAGAAGGTACACGGACGTGTGTAGAAAGCTCAATACGGACGGGTATCAAAAAGGTACATGGACGGGTGTAAAGGTTTTAATACAGATGGGTATCAAAAAGGTACACGGACGGGTGTAAAGGTATCAATACGGACGGGTATCTAAAAGGTACACGGACGGGTGTAGAAAGCTCAATAAGGACGGGTATCAAAAAGGTACACGGACGGGTGTAAAGGTTTTAATACGGACGGGTATCAAAAAGGTACACGGACGGGTGTAGAAAGCTCAATACGGACGGGTATCAAAAAGGTACACGGACGGGTGTAAAGGTTTCAATACGGACGGGTATCTAAAAGGTACACGGACGGGTGTAGAAAGCTCAATACGGACGGGTATCAAAAAGGTACACGGACGGGTGTAAAGGTTTTAATACGGACGGGTATCAAAAAGGTACACATACGGGTGTAGAAAGCTCAATACGGACGGGTATCAAAAAGGCACACGGACGGGTGTAAAGGTTTTAATACGGACGGGTATCAAAAAGGTACACGGACGGGTGTAAAGGTTTCAATACGGACGGGTATCAAAGGGTACACGGACGGGTGTAAAAAGGTGTAAAGCAACTTTTACCGGGGATTAATCTCGTTGGGGATTGAATAAGTCTAAATAAAAGACTCTGCCGGGGAACACAAATATGAGGAACGCGCCCCTCCAAAATCTCCTGAGTTATGCCATCTCCGCTGAGAAAGAGAAACTGGCAAAGAGAGCGTTAAACCTGGCTTATGCTTCGAATGTAAATGTTTGAATTTTACCGTAATGCTCCACACGAGGTGGAAATGCTACGCGTTTGAGGATGCAATGCAAGTGCTTATGATATGCAAAAGGGGTCCCTCCAGCAAAATAAATGTCGGAGAGAAAAGAACGATTCAGCTGGGGACGACAAAAATAAATTGTCCTCTGAGTCCCAGAACCCTGTTGAGAAGGATCACCGTGACCGACTCTCTGGATCAATAACTTCTGCTGGGGATGAAGTCCCAAATGAACATTCGCTTTACTGGGGGTTATACATAACCTTTTGAAAAGGGAGGCTACGGCCTAAATCAGAAGGGTGCCAAATATCACTTGGACTTTAAAACCTGCTGGGGATGTCAACCACCGTTGGGCAAACTGTTGCGAGGATTACCACCAAACTCTGCTTGAGGGGACGGTAGATGCTGACATCCACCCTGCTAGCGGATAACATCAAGCTTACTTATTTGTTGAAGATCAGATTGCACCGTTGCTGCTGAGAAAAGCATTTCCTGACTGGCTGAGGAAAATAAGTGTTCAGACTCTGTGGGGACATAATGTCTCGCTCCTAGGGAGGTCTCCTGCTGGGGAAGGTCTGCTCTGCTGAGGAAAGTGCAATCTCAATGCCGGGGAAAACAAATTGCTAGGGAAGTACAATCCCGTTGCCCTGCAGCTTGTCTTGTCTTTGTGGTCATAAATGGCTCTCTGAACTTTCCACCTGCCCCAGACTACCAGGTCTAATGGAAGAAATCGTCTCAAAAGGATTTTACAGAAGACCGGGCCTTTGCACTGCCCCGGGGTCTTCAAACTCTTGGAGAGCTTTATCAGATCTCGACATAACTGCCCCAGTCTCCATAGTCCATGGAGTACTTCACCTCGAAAGGGATTTGTAATGACCTGAAATACTCTGCCTCAGTATTTTGTACCTTGAAGAGGTTCTTCCAATTAACCATTTTCAGGAATGGACACTCTCCCACACTCTAGAGGTGGTCTGTCCCAATATGAGCTTTGAAGTGACTTTGCCCCCGATCTTAGAATGAATGCCCCAGAATAACTGAACTTCAGAGAGATTTCTCGACGTGACTGCCCCAGATTGGCTACATCTTAACACTACTTACTGGGGAAGCCCACTCTACACTGAGTCTCTTGGCAGCATGCCCCTCGATATGATTGTCCTTCGGAATTTTCAAGCAACCCAACTTGGCAGGATCAAGCTTCTTGACTGACTTTCACTGTGTAAGCTACATTGATGCTTAGGCACATGTATGCAAACAGAACAAGTTATCTATGAGAATTCTAATGCAACACTCATGTTAACCTTGAAGTTTTTATTGAAAATGCGTCGCCCAACCTTGTGAACGAATCACTAGCTGGGATGCGACCTTGATTTTTGAATGGAAAAATAGTGTGCACATGCAATACCAACAAATCTTATTAGCACAACTCATAGGAGTCAGGAACGCTATCCTGTTGAAGTACGCTTTCGGAATAAACCCTGTTTCAATTAGGACTTTTAAGGGTTGTAACGTGGTTTGGTTCACGGTTTCATAAAAAAGGATTTATGGCTCAAAATTTATCGGTACCCACCCACTCTTCGTGATGTTCTCCAGTCCTATGTTCAGTTAATCTGACCCGAACACTCATCTCTCCAAAGGTTTATGATCTTTAGGGAACCCATGCCACTAATGGTTTGACACCTAAGGAGGTTTTGGAGTGACAGTCATCCCTTTTATATTCTGTAATCACACGAATTTGTTCTTATCGGGGATTTTCTTTTCGCCTTTCGCTTTTTCTTTCCTTTTTTTTTAAATCCCTAATTTTTGCCTGGACTGACTCTTTTGAGTTTCTTCGATTTTGAAGTCCAGCGGGACGCCCTAACTTTTGGCTAAGTCACTTGTTTACAAGTTTCGACTTAGCGGGCTTTCTCTTTTTATTCCCCTTTTTGAACAAAGTGCGTGACACTGGTTGTCTTACTTGCTTGTGACTGCCTCACTCCCTGATTGTTGGAGGATAACCATTGTGGTTTCACGTCTTTTGCACACTCTCCTTGGATTTTGAGCGCTCGGTCAAACTAACTGACGCCTACCCTGCCCCTGGGTTAAATATGAGGGTTTTTTCGTACGAAAGAAACTCCTACTCCGAGGCTCAAAGGGGTTAACGAGGGTTTATCTCCTTATCTCTCCGGTGTTTATGGTTTTGAAACAATGCCTGTACATCCTCAACAGGGTTCTATCCAAAAGCGTACTATTAGAGACCTGCGTTCTTATTTCGTCATCCTCCCTCAAGAGTTCTTAACAAGAAAAATTGATATTGCAGTGCATATAAACATTTAAGAGTGAATACGAATGGATTTCTTCAAGGAAAGCATACTTATTGCATTAATATCATCATTAAAAAACAAACGAGTCTTACATGCATACGATGCTTTAACAAGAAATAAGAAACTACAAATGAAAATGCAGTAAAGAAGCTGAAGATTGCCATTGCTGAGGAAGCTTAATTCTGCCTGGACGTACTTGCAGACTGAGTGTTCATTTGAGAAAGGAGGCTTCCATTGATGTACATATCGTCTTCAGTGAATACAATGATCTCTGAGTCCACCAGGTCTTGCACCTTATGCCTGAATACATTACACTCATCAATCGTGTGCCCGAACGTTCCCGAGTGGAACTCGCACCTAGCAGTCATGTCATAATCGGGAGGAATAGGGTACGGTACTGGCGCGGTACCCCTTGTTTAAATCAGAGACTTCTTAAGCAAGCGCGTAAACAGCTGACTATAAGGGATAGGAACAGGATCAATTATCCTTTTGGGCCTTCTTGGTCTCGACTGCCCCTGTTGCTGATAATTCTGCTGTCAGTGCTGATTTGAGCGCCCAGTCTGGCCCTGCACTTTCCTTTCTGCACTCGGCTGAGGCACAAATAAGGGTTGGGCCTTCTTGGTCTCGACTGCCCCTGTTGCTGATAATTCTGCTGTCGGTGCTGATTTGAGCGCCCAGTCTGGCCCTGCACTTTCCTTTCTACACTCGGCTGAGGCACAAATAAGGGTTGTGGAAGAGATCCCTGACGCGAGGTGGATCCTTTGGCAAAAGAGGGAGTCATCAGTCCCTTTGCAACACTGGGAGTAACATCACTTTGTTTACCAGTGCCAACTGATGTAAACTTGATTGCCCCTGAGTCAATGAGCTCTTGGACTTTATACTTGAGCATCTTACAGTCTTCAACATTATGACCAGGTGCCCCTGAATGGAATTCACACCTATCATGGACGTTGGAACCCATACGAAACTTGGTGTGTGGAGGTCCCGCAGCAATCAATTCAATCAGCTGAAACTTGAGCAGGTGCTGAAGCAACTGAGCGTATGGCACCGGGATCTGATCAAACTTCTTTTCAAGCTTTTCTGGATTAAGACCCTCAAGAAATGGTTGTTGATGAAAAAGCTCTGACGGTGGGGAGGATCCAAGAGGAAGTTCATGGTCTAGAGGAGACCCCAAAGAGATGGGAGGAGTGAGATCCTCTACTGTGGAAGCGGGCATAGGACTGTCTTCCTTTTTCAACACCCTATTCAAAATTTCCATGATCAAACCCATCTGAGTCTTCATCTGATTGATCTCTTCCCTTAGCATCCTCTGCTCCTGGAGCATGTCTTCCCCAAATTGCCCCATCTGGCTTCGCATTTCCCTCAACTCAGCTTGGATTCGTTCCACGATTCTCTTCTGATTTGGTCTTGTAAAATACCGGTGAATGTGCTGATCTGAAATCCCGAGATTAGAACAAGACAAGAACACCGGAAATAAACACCTGTCATGCAAAATGATTATGCAAAATGATTATGAATATGCAAATGCAAATGGACGTGTTTGAAAATTCACAAGGCGATCCACCCCTTGATTCTGGTTTAATAACAAGATATAATGGAACTTCTGCTCACAAATCTGAGATAACAAGTCTGAATACAAAAACCATAGGTCCCAACCAACAAGCCTGGTGGTGATCCACATACAATAAAAGAGGGAAGAAAACTAAGGCATGTCATCAAGGTTTACAAGAGTCAATCCTCCCCATCCACTATGCTTTCTGCACCAGTTTTGAACTTCCTCGAATAGCTTTCTGGTGTCGGGATGCTTCGGCCTCTGAATCAGTCCTTGATAAGAAGGTCTCTCCTGTGTATGATCCCATCCAAGTATCGGCAATGTAACTCCCAAGCGTCTTCTCCAGAAACACTTTCCATGCTAGGTCCCTCATGTCTAGATCTCTTCACTTCAGCTTGGGCCTTCAGTTCCTCTATGGAGGCTATAGCTTTGTTGAGTTGATCTTGGACAACTTGTCTCTTGAATATCCCTGATAGAACCTCGGCGTCTTTCTTCTTGAGCGTAGACCTCAACTGATCAATCTTAGCTAGGTAAGCGTCTTCCTTTCTTTTATTCTCAGCCATGGCAGTTTCTTGTTGATCATTGAACCTGTGAATCTTCAACAAAGCCTTGCCTAATTCCTCCTCCTTGGACCTGAGAACGCTACTGATACCATCCAAAGCTTGTTTCATTCTTTCCCTGGATGCAACCATGTCAACAAGCTCTTTTTCTGCTTTAGCAAGGAGCTCTGTCTTTAACTTGGCGGTATGAACAGCTTCACCCCGCTCATGCTTCCACTGATAAATTTCTCTCTTTAGCTCATTATTTTCTTCCCGTAACCTTTCCCTTTCAGCCCATAATGTGTTATACTTCTCCAACTCAACGGTGGTAGGAGGCTCGATCACCAAAGGATACAGAGGTGGTTCCACCAGGAATGGGAGAAGCTCCTCTTCTGCTCTCTTCTTAATCCACTCTTTATATGGATGGAAAGCCCGATTGTTACTTTTCCCGAATGGAATCTTACCCTTCTTAGTCACCTGTTTCCAAGCATTCACAACTTTCCTTATCAACCCTTGATCCTCAATACCATTGAAGAATAAGGATTCTCGGACATCTCGCTCTTCGGGTGGATTCTTCAAAGGATAGCCGAACTGTCTGATAGCTAGGGAGGGATTATAGTTAATTCCACCTTTCCTCCCTATCAAGGGAACATTAGGAAATTCTCCGCATTTGCAAATAATCTCCATTCCTAGCAAGTCACGATTAATCCAAACGATGTTATTGGCAGTCAAGCCCATAACCCTCTTAGACCACTTCAGAGAATCTTTCGTATCAACGAAAGCGCCAGATTCAGGGAGACGACTCAAAAACCAAGTAGCTAAGAGCGGCGAACAGCAACTCACAGTTTTCCCACGCCTATTCTCATTCTTATAGTGAACTGAATGGTACACATCACCTAGCAAGGTAGGTATAGGATTCTTCGACATAAAGATCCTGACGGCGTGCACATCCACCAGATCAGGAATATTCGGAAACAGAACAATCCCATAGATACACACAGCTAGAATAGCTTGGAAAGCAGTCCAGTTCTTCTCTTTGACATGTATACAAGCTTGATCAAATAGGAACTTCAATAGGAAACCCTTAACTCCTTGTTTTTCTGCAATATTACTGTTAAGAACAGGCTCACTAATGTGAAGAGCAACAGCCATATCTTTTATACCGGGGTGTTCTTCAGAAAAGAAAACTATATCATGACTAATAGGAATTCCCAAAATAAATGAGAATTCCTCCAACGTCGGAGCCAAGATGTAGTCCGGGAAAGTGAAGCAACGCAGAGGCGGGTCGTAAAACTGAAGAAGTGTGTGAATGGCATCCTTCTCATACTGGGAGATATTATAGAAAAATTTCAGAAGTCTTCCATACCTTCCACTGAACTCTGTACGAACTCCGGAACCAGCCATATTAATCAATTTATGAATCACTGTCAAAGTCGGCTCTAGGAACGAATAGGCAACAGTCTTCTTTCTCCGAACATCCATGCTGAAGTAACCTCAAAAAACCGGAATCAAGAGTAAGATGCAAGCCCTGCAGAATGTCAAACATGTCAGAATGAAAAAAAAATGATATGCTCATGCAAACATGGGGTCAAGGCACACTGCTGGATGTGCTGTGCTGTTAGCTGAACGAGAAACCAGATAACCAGAGCTCTGAACCACTGAGGAGCCCACATAATCAGACATTGATGAGAAATCCATAATAGGGGTAGGTTGAAGGTCTCGGTTACCTGCAAACCTGCAAACGCCCATCCCCTCTCACGTGTAGGTACTAGGATGTTCAGTATCCCGGGCTCTCAGGTCGAGAAATGATGATACGTTCACCATTTCTGGTTTGGCATCATCATCAATCGAGGAGGCCTCAACTGATTCTCCAAGGCGGAAGGTCCTCAGCTTTGGTACTGAGGTTGAGAAACAATAGTACGGTGGAGAAATGACTTTTTACTTTTGTTTTTCGCAAAACATGTTGCGGTTAGCAAGAGTCGCCACCGACTTTTCTTTTATCCAATTTATTTAGGAAAGCTGAAAAGAACAGGAAAGACCGTTTTGAAAAGATTTTTGAGTTCGGGGGGTAAGTTATGAAAAGGGAAGGTGTTAGCACCCCTTTTCATCCGTAGTTATCTACGGGCTCTTAATTGCTAGCTCACTTTAACTTGCTTTTTTTTGAAATGTGGTGTGTGTTTAGAAAATATTTCGTAAAAGTTGACTTTGTAATAATTCGTGTAAGAATGTATACAAAGTGTTTGTTTTTGAAAATATTTTTGAAAGTGTGAGGTGTGAAAAGTATTTGTTTTTTGAGTTGTGAGCGAGCATTTAAAAGTTACCTACCCTTAATTTATGAGGTCTTTCTTGTACTTATCATTTTCCTTGAGAGATAGCACTATCCATACCATTAGTGGGTAGGTAGTCCTATCTATTGGATGTGGAGGGACAACGAAGGGTCATCAAATGGTCATAGGAGGCAACATGTAAGGATACCTTAGCAATTCGTAGGGACTACCATCATTTTTCCGTAGGGTCATCGAGGGACAAGATCATTTTTTGTAGGCAACTTGAAGGGTCATCGAGGGACTATGATCTTTATATCGAAGGGACTGTGATGATATTATTCGTAAGCGTCTTTTGCTAAAGTATCCTTACGTTCGAGGGGCATTCATCCCTCAGGGTACAGTACTAAAGTCAATCGAGGAGTGCCTCCGCTGATTCTCTTCAAAACGTAGGGGCCGTCCTATGCGAGTTCCAAAGCGGGCCCTCGGGTGCGAATGGGTTTGCCACAGGATGTGGTCTGCCACTGTCACCACTAAAGAGGGATGTTTCCACTAAGGTCCTCAATGATCGGTCACCAGAGTCGACAACTCTCTAGATTAACACCCCAACATGCGCAAGACACACACGTTAGAATGCGTCCCAAGATAGCCTCGTCTGGTTGTGAATTTCGTGAACACACAAACGTACTAAGCGGGCACGTAGGTCCCACTACTTTCCACTCTAGTCCTAGGGTATTCTCAAGCCTTGGTATTGGGCTTAGCTCTCAAACCCACCCAACCTGCAAAACAAAGACAGCCAGCACAACACAGCAGTATGACAGTAATAAAAAATGAAATGCAGAAAATGCGGTAAAAAAATAAAAATAAAAATACAACACTTAAAGCAAATCAAAACCAAACACCCAAAAAGAACAAAGACAAGCAAGCGTTAGGACTTACTCGCTTAGGGATGGACCAGCATAGGTCAACCAGAGTCCCCAGCAGAGTCGCCAGCTATCGCTCCCGGGATTTTCATCCAGGTACAAACGCGAGAGTGGCGCGGAAAAACAGAGTCGTCAGCCGTGTAAATTTATCCCAAGGGAGGGAAAGGGAACACTGCATAAACCTTAGGAAGGGGGAAAGGAATGGTCATCGCAACCATAGCCTGGGTTCGGGAGTCGGTTACGCGAGGGGAAGGTGCTAGCACCCCACGCGTCCATTGTACTCGATGGGATCCACGCTTGTTGTCTATTCTAAGGGTGAGTTATACTATCATCTAGGGCTGTACTAAAACGGAGAAGGGAAAGACAAAGACAGACTCGGTAGGACGTCGACGTCCTAGGCCTACGTACCCCCTTGTGCAATGGGGAATTCAGAGTCAACGTAGTTCAGACCAAGTTCTTTTTTTTGTTTTTTATGAGCGACGTTAAGTCCGCGTCCGACAGTTAGGGTCGATGCCTGTTTGCGACTCAGACGGAAAATAACGTGCCCTTTTTTAAAATAGCCTTTAAGTTGAAGGTCCCGAAGGACAAAAGGTTTGAGGTTGGTTGGTGTTTTTTAGGACAGAAGTGGCTTAAGTTAGTTCCTAAGCTGCATTGCACCAAAGTCTAGGGCACAGAGGCGAATACTTAACGCATCGTCCCAAGACAGGACGCTCGCTAAGCACTCTAGAAAGATGAGAGGAAGCCCCTCATTTCTCATTCCCCACGCTTAAGGCTCGTGCGCAATACACCTTATTCTTATTAAGTGTTTTAAAGAAATTTGAGATGAGAAGAGAGAAGACACAAGGGTAACTCTAAAGGGGACTATGAATCCTAAAGTTATCATGCATGGGTGACCTACGGTTAGTGAGGTTTAAAGGCAACCTAAACCCTAAGGAAGAAGATGAGAGAGAAAAAGGTAAGGGTGCCCATGGATAGTTATCCATACCTTTAAAGAACTTACCTTAGTCCCTGCATAAAAGATTAGTACAAAACAGATATAAATAAGAGAAACGAGGTGAATGGAAATCAAGTAGTGGCAAACAATAATGAGAACCATTCAATCATGAACTTAGAAACAAAGAACAGCCCCAAAAGCAAATGGCACAAGTGCCTTTTCAAACAGATAATCATATAAGGTCAAAGATGCGCCTGCAAGAAAATCTCAAGTGAAAATAACTCCGATAATTAGAAAAATGGTTCCTAAAATTCCCAAATTAATCATTAAGGTTCCTCAACCAGAGGCAAACAACATATAAAAAGTCCCTGCAAAAATCCAAAATGTTAGTCATTCAACTAATCATACAAAACTCAAGTAAGGGATAGGATTCAATGTGCCAAAGAGAAGGACCTAGATGCAATATGAAATGATTTTAAAAATGATAAAAAAATATTTTAATGTATTTTAGAATGTTAGTGAACAAATGCGAAAAGAACGGGTGAAAAATGTTTTATGATTGCAGAGAGATAAAATAAAGAAATTTAAGCATGCATGGTATGGATAATGCAAAAAGAAATTGAGTAAATAATTAGTTTAAATGATAAAAATAAAAAATAAATTTTGTAAAAAAATTATTAAAATGATAAATATGATGTATGGATTTTATGGGAATTTTAAATGCAATTAACTATTTTTTAAAAAATTAAAATGAAATGTAATGATTAAATAAAAATAAAAATATGGAAAAAAATAATAATAATAAAAAATAAATAAACGTGGCCAGCTGATGACCGTTGGATCTGGCCAACAGACGACCAGGATTTCATCTTCTTCGCCCAAACCCTAACCTCACCGAAAACCTTACCAGCCGCCGGAGCTAGGGTTCCGGTCATCCCTTTCGACCACCTGCAACCAAAAAGTCACCAGAACACGCAAACGAATATACCTTCTTGGCCAGAATTTCACCAGGATTAATAATATGCAATTAAAAATCACAAACAAACAATGCATAAGCCAAATCGAACGAAACAAGGTTAGATCACAAACTTTCAAACTCACAATATGCACATAATACACGTCCAATCTCAAAATAAAACATACCAGAATTATCAGTGGATATCATATATCATTATACACTCCAAAAAATTGAGTTCTAAGATCCTGAAAAATGCACTAACCTGAGGTCACGCAATCCGTACTCTTGTTGTTAGCTTCAAACGGTGGTTGATTCGTGCTCTATGGAACCCAATGATTCAGATTGTGAAAGTAGTTTGTGAAAAACTCTTGTGGATGATGAGATTCGAAGGAGAGAAGGATTAGGGTTTTTGGTTTTTTGAGAATGAGTGAAGTTATGGAAAAATGAGAGAGAGTTTTGAATATATAGTGGAGTCTAAAATGAAGGGCAAAAGGTAGAATTTTAGCTTAAGTGAAAATAACACCGTCTTCGGCAAGGAATTTCGACTCTGAGCCTTCCACAACATCGTCCGTCTCTGAATCACGGTCGTAACGCAAAAAGAACGGACATCATACGATCAAAATCGAGTGCGATCGATATGTTTAAGCTGCAAGACGTCACTGAATAAGTCGTTTTTTTCAGCTTATTTGGTGTCCGCTACTCGAAAACGTGACGAGGTCAACCTCTTCGGAGCATAATCTCGACTCGACTTTGTCAGAAAAGTTGTAGATCTATGAGTCAGTGACCTCGTGTCAAAAGATGAGTGCGATCGGACAAAAAACGAGTGAGATATGAATTTTCCCGTGAAACAACTTTCAGCCTTTTTCTTCGGTTCAGCACTTCCGTTTTGCGAAATAAACCAAAACGATGATCTTCGGAGCATCGTTCGAACTCGAGCTTGTCTTGGAACTTGTAGATGATAAAATTTGTGAACCAACGCTTCGAGAACGGACGCAATCCGATGAGAATTGACCGAGTTATGAATTTTACAAAATTTGACAGACAGTGCACTGCATCAAAGAACCCCACTGGTAATTCACATTTTCAGGGTGCTTCCGCTCGGACCTGACCTAAACTGAATTCACGGCACGAAGATAACATCTAAACGGAATTTTAGGCACCGGAACGACATCAATCCGATAAACGAGCTGAGAGTTATGAATTTTTTAGCGTCCGAAATACACCGGTTCAGCATTATTTTCAGTTGTTCTTCTGCTGTATCGACTCAAAGAATTCGAGTATTCGGAGATCTTCCTCAAAGAATTAGCTTTTGGCCAAAACACGAAAGTTGGAGAGGATATCCAGACGGAACTTTTGGCATAATAATCGTTCAAAAATGATGATCCAATCAGAAGCTAAGCCCTTTTGAATGCCACTGACGCAATTATCCAGCGAAACCGAAATTCCAGAAACAAATAATTTCTACCACTTTCCTTGATGAATTGACTTCCGAGCCGAACATAAAAGTTGTAGAGAATACCAAGACGGTTCTAACTGTTGAATATCCAGCCAAAACGAGTTCCAGAGCAAGAGTTATGAATTTTGCAAATTTGCACAGCAAGCTGATTTTCTGCTCAAACTGTTCTGAATCGGCTGAAAACTTCGAATTTCTCTGAGATTCTTGACATGAAAAATTATCTTTGATAAGAGCTTTGCTGACCCGTTGATTACGTAACCCGGAGAAGTACTTTGCGCCTATGTCGAGTGACGAAATAAACGTCTGTTGCAACCTGACGATGCTTGAACAGAGAATCTTGATCCCATGCTAATGATATACATACATGATAATGCAAAAAATGAAATGAAACATAAGCCAGTTAGTACTAAAGTAAGGAAGACAAATTTTGGGGTGCAACACCACTGTCCCTCCTTTAGCATGAGAAATTCCTAAGGAAAGATGGCATTGCTCTAAACTGAGTTAAAGTCTTCTCCTTCAGGTTGGAAATCCCCTATAAAGAAAATTATGGCATTGCTGGATTCACATATCTTAGTTAAAGTAATCTTCCTTTATAAACCAGTCACCAAACAGTTGTGACAAACAAACCCCTCTTTAGAGATGACAAATTCTCTCTAAAGACAACACCTTCAGCTTCACATCTTGGGCTTTGAACAAGATACAAACCACCCTTTTAGCTTCACATCTTGGGCTTTGAACAAGATACAAATCACCTTTCGCTTCACGTCTTGGGCTTTGAACTAGACACCAAAACACCATTTCCTTCCATAGAGTAGGAGGAACTACGATCGCTCTGATTTCCCTGTTTCGAAAAAACGGGAATACGTAGGCATAAGATTGCAAGAAAAATCTTAGCGAGCACACTAATCCAAAAAACCAAAATCCCACATCTTCCCATCTCAATCGAAAAGCATCAGTCCTAACCTCCCACCAATCGACCGGACACTATTTTTAACAAAATAACCTAAGAGAGACCCATAATCTTTGTAGCATCTGTAAATTAACAGTCATCTGTTCAAACTCAGTTTGCAAGCTGGGTTAATTGGAGACATCTATTTCCCTTCCTTCATCAGCTTCAATAGGATAAAAAATGAATCGAGCTGTAGTACCCCAAAAGCGATAAGTGCTTCGCAACCACGTCCAAAAATTCGCGCTACACTATCATCATATCGATACCTTCAGAAGCGCTTCTTCTTTTCTTTTATAGCCATGTAAAATAGAGCCGTTAAAGAGCCGTTGGCTGTTTGAAAAGATTCGTTATGCAATGATGAAGGTTTTACTGCCATATCTTCTTTTTACTGTAGAAGAAGTGATCGGATAGGTCTTTTAGTTCGACGTACAGTCATTGCTATCGGTAACATTTGTCTTCAAATCTTCAAAGGCTTATGAGGGTAAATAATTGAAGCATGAGTAGAGACTTCTAACTGGGTCTTCAGAAACTTCAAGTCTCCAGTCTTCAGAACTTGTCAATTAGGAATCTGTCTTCAGAGCTTCAGCACTTCGGTTCTCCACAAGATTATCTTCTTCAGAAGCTTCGTTATCTTCAGAATCACAACCACTTTCAGAGAGCATCCACAAGAGCATTGCAACAGCAATATCGGCATCCTTGGATCTAATCAGATACAGAAGCATACTTGCTTCTTGCGACTTGTGTCACACATAGTAACTTCGTATATAATCAATTATGCACATCTGGCTGGTGCTTGTTGGATCTGATATCTTCTATGATTATGATCTTCACACAACACAAGTTAGAACATAAAATAGTTCTTTCACAAATACACATTGTTATCATCAAAACATAGAGACGACTTGCAGAGACAACTCTTGCTCTCACAAATCCAAGCAAATCTTTCATCGTAATGTGATGCAAATGCTTCTTTCCAATATCTTTGGGTAATTAGTTGAGTATTCTCTCTTGAGAATGACGGGTTGTCTTTTCAAGATAAAATGAATCATAACCAATAATTTTTGTTATTTTTACCACGAACTACGAGGTTTTGATCCTACATTGCACTTCGTGGGTACGTAGGCATGAGGCGATAAGTCTCTCCAAACATAAAAATCTTAAAAAAAATACTTCTTTTCTCATCTCCCCAATCTCTTTCAAACAAACCATTTTCAAACCAAAAGCGATAGATATTTCAAAGAGTTCCTATAGAGTACTATAGACGTTTTGGGTACTAACACCTTCCCTTAACGTAACCAACCCCCTTACCCAGTCTCTGTTTATGTGTTCTTGTTTTAGAACTTGTTTAGGTTTTGTTCGCTCTTTTTCCTTTCCTTTTTTGGATAAAATAAAAGTGCGGTGGCGACTCTCGTTTTATGAGTTAAGTTAACCAATAGCTTATACTCACAATTTCCCCGCTACAGAAAAGTGGCGACTCTGCTGGGGACTCTGGTTCCTAGTGGGTTCAGCCTACTTTGATTTATTTGCTATTGATTGTTCTGTCAGGGTGCTTGGTGATCTGTGTGGTGAGATAAGTCCTATACCTGGACTTGAGTGCACTTATGATAGGAGGGTGGTATAGTCTTGTTCGGATTACGCGGAGTAGTCCTTACTAAGCTGACTTGAGATCCCCCACTCAGTGGAGGCCCCTTTGGAATTACTGATGTCATACGAGTAGTCGTAATGATATTACTTTTCCGACATGGGAGCCTAAGACGGTGAGGACCGTAGAACCCTTAACCCATCTTGGCCTTATTAGGACGTGGTGCAGCGGCTATTCAGGTGTAGACTTGAATCGGTTGTTACGCGATACCACACTCAGACGAGTTTCTCTTGAGAATATTATTGGCTGAGGAGTAGTCGTTTAAGCTGATAATATCTGAAAGATGGATCGAGGACTTTGGGAACTTTTTAGAACCTTGTTCTACAGGTGATATAACCCTAGTACATACCATTGTGGGAGGTTCTTAACCCTTGGCTCCATACTCGTGACTCGGAACCTTGAACCCGTGTATTTTGTGCGACCTTGTCTGTGGTTGTTGCATCATGCACGCATACATTCATGGACATTTTGTTTCCATCAACTTACAAAGATCTTAGATATTTTTCTTTGCAAACATCGCAGATAATGTGATCATGGATATTGGAAGGAGAAACACTCAGAAGTATTATTTCAAAGCTCCTGATCTTACAGAGTTGAAAAAGCTAGAGTCCTTGGTAGTTGATCGTGCTGGTTTCAGATCTCATCGTGGAAGATTCTACCTATCCTATATACCAATATTGAAGATGGAATTCTGAACATCCTTGTGAAGTTCTACGATCCTATCTACCGATGTTTCACTTTTCCTGATTATCAGCTCATGCCGACTTTGGAGGAGTATGCTTATCTGTTGGGTATACCAGTTTCTGATAAGGTTCCTTATACTGGTATGGAGGAAGCTCTTAAGCCCCAAGAAATTGCTGCAGCCACCCATTTGATGAAGGCTGACATTGATGCTAACC
The DNA here is from genome assembly GCA_022829125.1 of Lathyrus tuberosus. Classification (NCBI taxonomy): domain Eukaryota; kingdom Viridiplantae; phylum Streptophyta; class Magnoliopsida; order Fabales; family Fabaceae; genus Lathyrus; species Lathyrus tuberosus. Next base: position 11,097,057 of record JALAZF010000103.1, read on the forward strand.
TTAAGGTCAAGGGAGGCGTCAAGGGTATGACTTCTAAGTTCTTGATTGGGAAAGCCACCATGTTTGCTAATGCTGGTAGCACATTGGCGTTTGAGGCTATATTTGCTTTGCTTATCTACAGACTAGTCTTATTTCCTAACGTTGACAACTTTATGGATGTTAAAGCTATTAGGATTTTCTTGATTGGGAACCCTGTTCCGACTTTACTTGGTGATACTTACTTCTCCATCCATCATAGGACTTATAAGGGGAATGGTACCATTGTTTGCTGCGCACCTTTACTGTACAAGTGGTTTATTTCGCACTTGCCACAGTCATCGGCTTTCAAGGAGAACAAGAATTGTTTAAGGTGGTCTCAGAGGATCATGTCTCTTACTCATGCTGACATTACTTGGTCTTCTTCCGTTTATGACGGTGTCCAGATTATTGATAGTTGTGGGGAATTCGCTAATGTGCCTCTTCTTGGCACACAAGGAGGAATTAACTATAATCCAAGTTTAGCTCGTCGTCGGCTTGGTTATATGATGAAAGAAAAGCCAAAGAATATTCATTTAGAGGGTTTGTTTTTCCAAGGAGGGAATGACTCTCTTGGTTTGAGGAAAAGAATGGCTCATGCTTGGACTAAGATTCATAGGATGGGTAGAGGACAACTTGGGAGACAAGTTTGCATTGCTTTGGAACCTTTTAGGCTTTGGGTGAAAGAAAGAGCTAAGGTGCTCAAAATGCCTTATTCTTTTGAGACACCCATGTCTACAGTGGTCGCTACACCACTCCCTATTCCTTCTGATGATATGAAGACTCTTCAAGATGCTTTAGCCAAGATGAAGGAAGAAAAAGATCTTTGAGAATCCAAGTTTCATGCGCCAAACCTTGAGAAGTTAAAGTTGCAAAAGTAGATGAAGGAGAAAGATGACTTGATTGAGTTGCTTGAGCAACGTGCTGTGAAGAGACATGGAGAGGATTTATTTTCCTCTACCACATCATCATCTCATCCTCCTACTTCTGGTGCTTGGAAGGGTATCGTGGATCAGCTCGTGTTAGAGAAGACCGCCATGAAGGACAACTATGAGAGAGAGATTAAGAGACTCCGAAGGAAGTATCAGCTTGGATCGTCATCAGATGCTCCGTAGGATCTTTAGGATCTAGCTTTTCCTTATTGTATTTTGATCCTTTGTAACTAGAACTTCCAAGTGTAAATCTTTCCAATATTCAATACAATGAGATGTTTATCAGTGTTATTTCTTTACGATGTTTACAATTGCTTTACATTTTAAAGATCCTTGAAAGTTGAATGAAACATTTGCATTTTGCATTAGCATTCACATCATTGTGCATTGTTTCTTGCCTTTTCCAGGTGTCTTATGTTTCCCTTTGGTCTTCATTCAGCCAAGCTGTCGTACCAGTATAATACTCGGGCTAATCTGAAGAAAAAGATGGATCAATTGCAACAAGAGAACCGTGAGCTTCGTGAGGAAGTGACAACTTTGAAGGATAGTTTGGAGAGACTCACTGCTAGGATGAAAGCTTTGGTGGCTGCTCAGAATCAGCCACCCCTCCCCCTCCGCTTTCAACTCCTGTGCAAAGGATAATCATTTCTGAGATTGTCTTTATGCCCATCTCTGTGGCGCCTGCTAGTGTTCCTCAATATTCCATGCCTCCTGGCTTCCCCTGGGGCATGCCTATTAACTTTGTTCCTGAAGGTTATCAACCACCACCACCACCGCCTCCTGGAGTTCCAGTTGTTCCTACCGTTCAGCATGTGATGACTGTACCACCGCTTGTGGTTCATACCCTTCCTTTTGGTGAAGAACAGATTTTCCACAACTGCTCCGAGCGAGAGTGTTGATGCTTATGATAGAATGAAAGAGATTCAAGACCATTTTACTGAAATGCAGAAAGAAATAAAAGCTTTAAGGGGTAAAGAATTGTTTGGGAAGAATGCTCATGAGTTATGCTTGGTTCCTAATGTGAAGATCCCACATAAGTTCAAGGTCCCTGACTTTGAAAAGTATAAGGGTAATTCTTGTCCGTTGAGTCACTTGACTATGTATGCTCGTAAGATGTCGACTTAGACTGATAATAATCAACTTCTCATTCACTACTTTCAAGATAGGTTGTCTGGTGCAGCCTTGAAATGGTATATGGGACTCGACAGTACTCGAATTCGCACTTTCAAAGACTTGGGTGAGGCTTTTGTAAAGCAGTATAAGTATAATGTGGATATGGCTCCCGATCGGGATCAGCTTCGAGCAATGGCTCAGAAAGATAAGGAGACATTAAAAGAATACGCGCAAAGGTCGTGCGAGATTGCTGCTCAGATTAATCCTCCTTTGGAAGAAAAACAGATGACCAAGATTTTTTTGAAAACTCTGAGTCCTTTCTATTATGAGCATATGATTGCTAGTGCCCCGAGTGATTTCACCGAAATGGTTAATATGGGGATGAGATTGGAAGTAGGTGTCCGTGAGGGACGTTTGTCAAAAGATGGTATTTCTGTAGGTAATTCCAAGAAATGTGGGGGAGGACTTGCCAAGAAGAAAGAAGGTGAGACCAATGCTATTTCCTGTGGAGGACGCAAAAAGAGTTATGGTAAGAATAATCAATGTTAGCAACATGTTGCATCTGTTACGCCTGTTATCAATTCAACTTCTGTTGTTCAAGCTGCTCATGAACAACGCTCTAATCAACAAAAAAATCAACGAGGCCATTTTCAGAAGGACTTTGATCCGATTCCGATGACATATATGGAATTGCTTCCTTCTTTAATTCAGAAGAATCTTGTTCAAACCCGTGCACCACCTACTACTCCAAAAGATTCGTTGTGGTGGTATAAGCCTGAAGCTCATTGTGCTTTTCATCAGGGAGGAGCTGGGCATGATACTGAGAACTATTATCCATTGAAGATGGAAGTGCAAAGATTGGTTAGAAGTGGTATTTTGTCTTTCGAAGACTCCAATCCTAATGTACAATCGAATCCGCTGCCTAATCATGGCAAGGCATCTGTCAATATGGTTTATGGTTGTCCTGGTACATTCAAAATTTTTGATATCCGTTGGATCCGAAGATCTCTTGTGGAAATGCATGCACTTTTGAGTAAATACCATGATATTGATCATGATTATGCAGCTTGTTGCATCTGTTCCGTGAATCCACGTGGTTGTGTGATAGTAAAGAGGGACATTCAAAGGATGATGGATCAGAATTTGATTGAGGTCACTGCTAAAAGGGATAAATATCATAATGAGGTAAATGTTATTGCGCCACGCTTTAATATTCCTGAATGAGTTGTTATCTCTTATGACAGTCGGAAGACCGCTGTTACACCTTTGGTTATTCGGCTACCCGGTCCGGTACCCCATGAATCTGATAAAGCTGTTCCGTATAAGTACAATGCTACCATGGTAGAAGATGGTAAGTAAGTGCCCATTCCTTCTTTGTCTTCTGTGGTAAGTATCGCTGATGTTATTAGAGTGACACGGAGTGGTCGTGTCTTTGCTTCTCAACCTCCAAAGATTGTGGAGAACGTTGTTTATGGCAAACGACCTCAAGATGAGAGTAATGTTGATGCTTCCGGTCAGTACAATGGTAAGAAGGATTATGAGGATGAAATATTGAAATTGATCAAAAAGTGAGTATAGTGTTGTAGATCAACTCTTGTACACCCCGTCCAAGATTTCAGTGTTGTCCCTACTGATGAATTCTGAAGCTCATAGGCAATCTTTGCAGAAGGTATTGGAACAAGCATATGTTGAGCATGATGTGATTGTTAATCAGTTTGATGGAATTGTTGCCAACCTCACAGCATGTAATAATTTGAGTTTCTGTGATGAAGAGTTACCTGAGGAGGGGAGAAATCACAATTTGGCTTTACATATCTCTATGAACTGTCAAGAAGATGCACTTTCCAATGTGTTGGTTGACACTGGCTCTTCTTTGAATGTGTTGCCAAAATCTACTTTGTCGAGGCTTTCGTACCAAGGTGCTCCCATGAGGTATAGTGGGGTTGTGGTTAAAGCTTTTGATGGATCTCAAAAAACTATGATTGGAGAGGTTGATCTTCCAACCAAGATAGGACCTTGTTTCTTCCAAATTACTTTCCAAGTAATGGATATTCGTCCTGATTATAGTTGTCTGCTTGGCCGACCCTGGATTCATGAAGCTGGGGTAGTGACTTCGACTCTTCATCAGAAATTGAAATTTGTTAAGAATGACAAGCTGGTAATTGTTGGAGGCAAGCAAACGATGTTGGTGAGCCATCTTTCATCCTTTTCGTATGTTGATGCCGATGAAAATGTTAGGACTCCGTTCCAAGCTCTTTCCGTTGATGATAAAACTGTCAAGAAGAATGAGTTGCCCATGTCTTCTTTAAAAGATGCTCTGCATGTATTAAAGACTGGTCAGTCTGACGGTTGGGGCCGAGTTATTAATGTGGTTGATAACCTGGACAAAGCTGGTTTAGGCTTTACGCCTGGTGCAGTTAGAAGAGATTTGAAGCGTATTAATGAGGCCTTTCATAGCGCCGGATTCATTAACAGGGATCACTCTACTGCTACCATCATTGAAGATGATGAAGAGAAAGAACTTCCCGATTTCATGACACATGGACAGATCTGCCAGAATTGGATAGCTGTTGATGTTCCCACTGTTATTCATATTTCAAAGTAATTTGTTTTTGTTTCTTTCAAAAATCCTTTCACTCTGCCCAAGGTGAAAGTGAATATGTGAGGGCTTTGTTTCAAATTTTATCATCATCAATAAAATGTTACTTTGTTTATCTATATTATGTTTTCCCTTTTTGCTTTATTTTTGAAAAATGGTAACATGAAAAACCAAAAAAATAATAATAACGTGATCATTTTTATCTGTATAATACTTGCACTTCTTGTTCATATTCTAAAATCAATCATAAATCATTGTGCAGATTGATTGTTAAACCCATTGAAAACAATGACCCTATGCCCTCTCCCAACTTTGAGTTCCTTGTGTTTGGAGCTGAAGAAGAGGTTATTGAGGAGATTCCAGATGAAATTTCTTGGTTGCTTGAGCACGAGGAAAAAACCATTCAGCCTCATGAAGAGCCTGTAGAATTGGTTAATTTGGGTTCCGAGGATGATAAGAAAGAAGTCAAGATTGTGGCACAGCTTCAGTCAGATGTTAAGAAGAGAATGGTAGAGCTTCTTAGAGAATATGTTGATGTGTTTACTTGGTCCTATCAGGACATGCCTGGTCTTGATTCTGATATTGTGGAGCACCATTTGGCATTGAAGCCTGAATGTCCACCTGTGAAGCAGAAATTGAGAAGAACTCATCCCGACATGGCTGTGAAGATCAAAGAGGAGGTTCAAAAGCAGATTGATGTTGGTTTTCTTGTGACTTCTGAGTATCCTCAATGGGTGGGCAATATTTTGTATGTTTCAAAGAAAGACAGAAAAGTTGGAATGTGCGTCGACTACAGAAATTTGAATAAAGCGAGTCCGAAAGATGATTTTCCACTGCCACACATTGATATGTTGGTAGATAATACTGCTAAGTTCAATATCTTTTCTTTTATGGATGGATTTTCTAGTTATAATCAAATAAAGATGGCACCTGAGGATATGGAAAAAATAACATTCATTACACCCCGAGGAACATTCTGTTACAGAGTGATGCCCTTCGGTTTGAAAAACGCTGGTGCAACATACCAGAGAGCTATGACTACTTTGTTCCATGATATGATGCACAAAGAAATTGAGGTCTATGTAGATGATATGATTTGTAAGTCAAAGACTGAAGAAGATCATATTGAGTACTTATTGAAGTTGTTTCAACGTTTGAGAAAGTTTAAGCTCCGTTTGAATCCTAATAAGTGAACTTTTGGTGTCCGTTCTGGAAAGTTGTTGGGCTTTATTGTTAGACAAAAAGGCATTGAAGTTGATCCTGGTAAAGTTAAAGCTATTCAGGAAATGCCTGCACCCAAAACAGAAAAACAAGTAAGAGGATTCTTGGGACGTTTGAATTATATCTCCCGATTTATATCTAATATGACTGCCACATCTGCGCCGATCTTCAAGCTTCTTTGCAAAGATCAGGGTTGTGTATGGACAGAGGATTGTTAGAAAGCTTTTGAAAGAATTAAAGAGTATCTGCTTGAACCTCCGATTTTGTCTCCTCCTGTGGAAGGAAGACCTTTGATCATGTATTTGACTGTGCTGGAAGAGTATATGGGTTATGTTCTGGGTCAACAAGATGAATCTGGTCGAAAAGAATTTGCCATTTATTATTTGAGAAAGAAGTTCACCGATTGTGAGTCTCGGTACTCAATGCTTGAAAAGACATGTTGTGCTTTAGCTTGGGCCGCCAAGCGCCTCCACCAGTATATGTTGAATCATACTACTTGGTTGATATCGAAGATGGATCCAATCAAGTATATCTTTGAAAAGCCTGCTCTGAATGGGAGGATTGTTTGTTGGAAAATATTGTTGTCAGAATATGATATCGAGTATCGAACTCAAAAAGCAATAAAAGGAAATGTTTTGGCTTATCATTTGGCACACCAGCCAATTGATGATTATCAATCAATCAGGTTTGATTTTCCTGATGAAGATGTGATGTATCTAAAGGTTAAAGATTATGATGAACCATTACCTGATGAAGGACCCGAGCCTGGATCCCGTTGGGGTTTGATTTTTGACGGAGCTGTTAATGAGTATGGCAATGGTATTGGGGCAATAATTGTTACTCCTCATGGTTCTCATATTCCTTTTACCGCAAGGTTGATGTTCACTTGCACAAATAATACGACTGAGTATGAAGCATGTATTATGGGCTTAGAAGAAGCTATTGATTTAAGAATCAAGATTCTTGATGTATACAGAGATTCAGCCCTGGTGATTAATCAGATTAAAGGAGAATGGGAGACACGTCAACCTGATTTGATTCTTTATCGAGATTATGCAAGGAGGTTGTCAACTTTCTTCAATAAGGTTGAGTTTCATCATATACCTAGAATAGAGAATTGAATGGCAGATGCTTTAGCAACTATATCCTCCATGATTGTAATGAATCAGTGGAATGATGTACCCAAAATTGATGTTATGCGTCTTGATAGACCAGCTCATGTGTTTGCAGTTGAAGAGGTCGTTGATGATAAACCATGGTATTATGATATCAAATACTTTCTTTAGAATCAAAAGTACCCACTTGGGGCATTCAAGAAAGATAAGAAGACTTTGAGAAGATTGGATGGTAGTTTCTTCTTGAATGATGATGTGTTGTATAAAAGAAATTATGACATGGTCTTGCTAAGATGTGTGGATAGACACGAAGCAGACATGTTGATGAAAGAAATTCATGAAGGATCATTTAGTACCCATGCCAATGGGCATGCAATGGCTAAGAAAATGTTGAGGGAAGGTTACTATTGGCTAACAATGGAATCTGACTATTGTAAATTTGTAGAGAAGTGCCATAAGTACCAGATTTATGCTGACAAAATTTATGTACCACAAACTCCTCTCAATGTTATCTCTTCTCCATGGCCTTTCTCCATGTAGGGCATTAGTATGATTGGAATGATTGAGCCTAAAACGTCGAACGGACACCGTTTCAAATTGGTGGATATTGACTATTTTATCAAGTGGGTTGAAGCGGCATCATATGCCAATGTGACCAAGCAACTAGTGGTCCGGTTTATTAAGAACCAAATCATCTGTCGGTATGATGTTCCGAGCAAGATTATCACTGATAATGGGTCGAATCTGAATAACAAGATGATGAAAGAATTATGTGATGAGTTTAAGATTGGGCATCATAATTCTTCTCCTTACAGACCTAAGATGAATGAGGCTGTTGAAGCTGCTAATAAGAACATTAAGAAGATTATTCAGAAGATGATTGTTACTTATAAGGACTGGCATGAGATGCTCCCTTTTGCTTTGCATGGGTATCGTACATCCGTCCGCACTTCAACAGGGGCAACCCCTTTCTCTCTTATTTATGGTATGGAAGCAGTGCTCCCGGTAGAAGTTGAAATCCCTTCTATGCGAGTTTTGATGGAAGCTGAATTGTCTGAGGCTGAATGGTGTCAGAGTAGACATGACCAGTTGAATTTGATTGAAGAGAAAAGAATGACGGCCTTGTGTCATGGCCAATTATATCAACAGAGAATGAAGAAAGCTTTTGACAAAAAAGTTCGACCTCGTGTGTTCAGAGAAGGCGACCTCGTGCTTAAAAAGATCTCGAATTTTACCAATGATTCTAGGGGCAAGTGGACTCCTAATTATGAAGGCCCATATGTTGTTAAGAGAGCCTTCTCTGGCAGTGTATTACTTCTTACAACTATGGATGGTGAAGAGTTCACTCGTCTTGTGAATGCCGATACAATCAAGAAATACTTCGCCTAAAAATAAAATAAAAGCAGCTCGCTAAGTTGAAAACCCGAAAGGACGGCTTAGGAAAAAATGAACGTCTCGGTGGGCTGAAAACCCGAAAGGGCGGTCCAGGCAAAAATTAGAGACAAAAACAGAAATAATCATCCCGGTAGATTGAAAACCCGAGAGGGAAATATAAAAGTTAGGGATTATAGTTAGTAACTGTATCTGGCCAGTCTTAATCGTTGAAAGCAACATTGTCCATTACGGATATTTCTTCAATCATCCTCAGCTGAAGTTTTAAGCACAGTGGAATTCAAAGTTGTTAGGGAGAATAGTGGTCATTGTATTTCAATGTAACCCTTTCCATGTATTTACCATTTTTCAAACTTTGTAATGATCCATGGAGTTACGCCATTTGCGGACTACCCTTCTATTAATAGAATTTGGGCCTTTGTCCCTATTGTTTGCAACTCTTGCTTTGTTTCTGTTTGCAAAATCTCATTTATTTTTTACGATGATTTTTGAAACAAACTGTGAATAATTGATTTAAATTTTTTGAAAATTATAAAAACATTTCCCTTTGATTTATGAATGCTAAAAGGAATGTCAATGGTTATTCCAAGAATGGTAAGATCGATGTTTTCCTCAGTAGGGTTTGTTCTTACTCTTCTAGAAGAATTTACTGACAGCTCCCCAGTAGAGTTTGTTGATTATTCTCCAATAGAGTTTGTTGATATTTCCTCAACAAAGTTTGTTCATGATCGGTTGTTGATAAGATAGTGAGTTTCTTTCCGGAATTTGTGAGGGACCTATATTCCAGTATTTCCGAGTTGAACACTGGTTTGTGTTTTCTCCAGACGAGTGCTATTTGATTTTTCCCCAACTAGGTTTTGATCTGGATTTTCTCCAGCTGATTATATTATGGTCAGGTAGTTGAGCAGTTTTTAAGATCCTCTCTCATTGGTGTTAATTCCCACACAGAGATTCAATTTTTTGCTATCCCCAGCAAAAATCATATGAGGAATCCCCATTCAGAGTTTTACCCTCTAGACGTGTTGTTGTTGCTTTGGATGTCCCCAAACAGAGAACACTGTTATTTTTCTCTAAGAAGCATTGACATAGTGACCGCTTGTCGGGTTTTATCTTGTCTTGTGGATGTCTTTCTCTCCAGGTTGTTCTACCCAGAGATGTATCCTTGCTGATTCCCCAACGGAGGCAGTGCATTATGGTTTCGAATGTTTCCCCGACAAGTCCAGAATATACTTCTCTTCAGATTGTTTGTTTTCACTGAAGATTGTGCATCACTATTACGGTTATTCCCTAGTGAAGTCGCTAATGATATATCTATTCAAGGAATATTGATATATTAGTCACCTGTTGGGTTTTCTCTTAGTTATGACGAGTATTGATCTAAACTCCCCCACAGTTTGACCTTTTGCTGTTTTCCTCAGCAAGTCCAGGATGCTTTGCTCAGAATTGGTTAATCCTTAGAGAGCTTTTCTCTTGTATCTCCAGCATATCTACCTTGTATTCCTAGTGGATTTTGCGTAGATGTTTATATGTCTACAATCCCCAGCGGATTCATTTCTTTTTTTCGCAGCAGATCTCCTCATCTTATTGAAGTGGAAGTTCCTGTGAATTCTTTATTATCCCCAGGGAAAGTCAGAAAGATATGGGTTGCTATAATTCCCCAACAGCTTCTTGCCATCCACAAAGCAGAGTTTATGTTGTTATCCTCTTTGTGGATCGTTGCTGTTAGAAGATTGATATTTGGGTTTCTCCCCAAGGAGTATCTTTTTTTCTCCAGCAAAATTTGAGCCTTTTAGTAGGATTTATTTTCCTTTGATGGCTTTTTTTTTCCTCTTGTAAGATTTCTTCGGATGAATCCCTAGCAGAGCTGCTGATGATATCTCCATCTTGTTGAGATTATCCGAGTATTCAGTGGTGTTGTTTTGTTTATTCCACCCTCTGCTTATCCTTATGTCTATTTTGTCAGTATATTCATACTCATACTCATTGCATGCATATTCATTTTGTTGTGCATAACATATTGTTGTTGCATTGTGCATTTTGCATCTGTGTTGGTGCTTCTTTGCTCTTTGGTGCTGTTATCCCCGCGGACGTGTGTGTCCTCTCACCATTTAGAGCGTTGACCCGTAAGCAGAAAATGCCTATCTTTGTTAATTCCCCACTGAAATTATGCCTCGTGGAAGATATTTGTTTTAGCCTTCCTCCCCAGTTCATTTGTCTGGATGGAATTAATCCCCAGTTGAGATATTTCCTCCTCGGGATGAGTCTTGTTTGACCGTTTCTCTCTAGTTTATTCCCGGATTGAATTTTGGTTCCTTGCTTTGGCAATGGAAGCTTATCACCATTGCTGTCTTGCCCATTTAGTTGGTAGTAGGTGATATAGTTGGCTTTTTACCTTTGTCATCCTGCCCATTTAGTTGGTAGTAGGTAATATAGCCCGGTTTGGTTACCTTGTTATAGTTGTCACTTGGTTGATAACTGGTAATCTCTCCCTGTTCGGGTTTATCTCCTTTGTCATCCTGCCCATTTTGTTGGTAGTAGGTGATATTTCTCGGATCTTTTGAGATTGTTACATTTGTCGTCCTGCCCTTTGTTGGTAGTGGGTAATTTTTTCTCACACCCTTGGTTGATTACCTTATTTTAACTGTCACTTGGTTGATAGTTGGTAATCCGTCTTAGCTGGCTTATTACCTTTGTCGTCCTGCCCTTTAGTTGGTAGTAGGTAATATAGCCGGGCTTGATTACCTTGTTATAGTTGTCACTTGGTTGATAGCTGCTAATCTCTCCCTGTTCGGGTTTATCGCCTTTGTCGTCCTGCCCATTTAGTTGGTAGTAGGTGATATTTCTCGTACCCCTTTTTGAGGTTATTACCTTTGTCGTCCTGCCCTTTGTTGGTTGTAGGTAATATTTCTCATATCCTTTTTTACTGGCTTGTTGCAGCTATCATTTGGGTGGTAGTTGGCAATCTTTCCTTTTGAATATGCTATTACCGAATGTCGGGTAGTAGATGACCTTTCCCCTAGCGGAGATTTTTTCCTCCTTGTTGGGACGATGTTATCCCCCTTTTATTCCTGGTGTTGGTAATTTTCCCTCAGTTGGAATCTTACTCTTTATTCTTCCCCAGCAGAGATTATTTCCTCCCCTGTTGGGATGTGCTTTCCCTCTTTTGTTTTCCCCTGTAGAGTCTTTTCTCTTTGCTCTCCAGCTTTTTGTTTGTCTCCTGTGGCGTTTCTCCCCATAGAGGTCTTGTGTCTGCATATCATTTGCACGATCATATCATTTTGTGGTCTCTTAGGGCCAAAAATTAGGTTGTTGTTATATTTAAGTCTCTTCTATCTCGTTGAGACAAAGATGCCCATCTTCGTATCTGCGAATAGAAGAAACTTAAATAAGGGCAACTGTAATACCCTAATTTTTACCCCTAAGATCCCACATGTCTTTTGTATCTCATACCACAAACAAGATCACAAGCTTTGGTTCTCTTGCCCTCCTCTAAAGGTTTGTTCTTGAGTGAGATCACCAAGTAACCATGTTCTCTTGTTTGTTTGATGTTTGTATTTGTTTATGTTTCCTACCATTAATTAAAATCCAAAAATATGTTTGTTTTTCCTTTACTAACTTTTTAAGGAAGAATTTGAACCAAGGATATCAAAATCAGTCCCATAGCTCGAATGAATTTCATCTGAACAAAGTCAAAGTTGATCTGCAGACAATTCAAAAATCATCTGATCAAGAGTTTCCAAGATTTAATTGATTATTATTCAAGAGACTCCAAGGTTCATGTGTTTATTTCCATGCCTTCTTTGACAAGCAAGAAAAATCGAGCCCGAGCCAAGACATCACATCAAAAAGCCAATTTTCTCATTTTTTCACTGTGTTAATCGATTAACATATTTTGCATTGAAAATGGTTAATTGATTAACCTGTGCGTTTTTGGAGAAAATGTGCCAAATTCAAATTCTGCAGCACTTTGGCACCAAATTCAAATGATCACATGTGGAATATCCTAGACCACCTCATTTTAATTCCCCTACATCATCTCAATTAATTCCCATCTTGTTACTTGATCCTTTGGATCTTGTAATTGTGTTTGATTGCTGGTTTTTGCTGCTGATTTACTTGATTTTTCATGCACAATTGCATCCTTGATCATGAGGTGTTTGAAGACATGATTGATCAAGGATTTTGCAATTTTCAAATTGATTTTCTGCTGTTTTTACAATGTTAATCGATTAACCAAAACCAGCATGAATTGGTTAATCGATTAACATTTGGATTTTGCGCCCAGAATTGCATTTTTCACTGGTTAATCGATTAACACTTTTACACATGAAATGGTTAATCGATTAACCAGTGTCCAGAATGTGTTTTTTTGCTTGTTTTTGGGGCTATTTTGGTTTTTCCTCCTTATTCTTCCTCTTTCTTTTTGTTTTGGCCTTGAAGGCTTATGGCACTAGGGCCTTGTGCTACTAATTACTAACTTCTAACTTTACCTTTACGCTTCCTTCTTGCTCCCTATCTCTCTTTATTTTATATGTTTTATGTCATTATATCATATCATATCATTGTTTATGCTTCCGCAATTTTTCCTTTGTCCACTTGGACCATATGTTTATGTTTATGTCATTTTTCTTTTGTCCATTTGGACCATATTATCTTGTGCTTTTGTTTTTCTTTTGTCTATTTGGACTCAAAAATATTAATAAAGGCTTAAACCACTAAAAGACTTGTGCTCTTAATTGTTGGACTATGGCCACTATCCCTTGCATTGGAGGATTTCTACTCATAGACTTCTTGGCTTGATTATGGACCTATGGACTTAGAACTAGGATTCTCTCCCTTGTGCTTTGGATCATTATGAAGTTTGGTATTCTAGCCTTTATTTGGCTTGTTTATTGGCTTAAGAGGATGGAATTCTTTTCTTATTATGCTTTGAAGAGTACCTCCATGTGGTTAGATCTTTCTTACCTTAGCTTTTATTTTATGCACTAGGATAATTACTTCTTCTCCGCCCCTTCTTCAATTTTCAAAATCTCCTCTCTTTTTCAAAATCTTCTTGTTTTCAAACTCAAAATCGCTTTCATAATAAAACCTTGACTTTGGTCAAGTTGATTTTCAAACTTTGTTTTCTCTAATAAATGTCAATCAATGTTAATCATATTTTGACCATTTCAAAAAAAAAACATTAAAAAAATACCAAACCTCATTCAAACTTTTTGTGCTTTTATGCACCTTTTTTCTTTTAAACTTTTCAAAAAGAATTAGACATGAGTCATTTTTTGTTGAGATGTAAAGCTCCTAACCATGGTATTTTGTGTCAAGTATGGCCATTTTCCACTTAGATGATGAAGCGATAGTCTTGTTGATTGTAATCCAAGCAAATCCTCCATCGTAATGTGATGCAAATGCCTCTTTCCAATACCTTTGGGTAATTAGTTGAGTATTCTCTCTTGAGAATGACGGGTTGTCTTTTCAAGATAAAATGAATCATAACCAATAATTTTTGTTATTTGTACCACGAACTACTAGGTTTTGATCATACATTGCACTTCGTGGGTATGTAGGCATGAGTCGATAAGTCTCTCCAAACACAAAAATCTTAAAAAAAATACTTCTTTTCTCATCTCCCCAATCTCTTTCAAACAAACCATTTTCAAACCAAAAGCGATAGATATTTCAAAGGGTTCCTATAGAGTACTATAGACGTTTTGGGTGCTAACACCTTCCCTTAACGTAACCAACCCCCTTACCCAGTCTCTGTTTATGTATTCTTGTTTTAGAACTTGTTTAGGTTTTGTTCGCTCTTTTTCCTTTCCTTTTTTGGATAAAATAAAAGTGCGGTGTGTTGCACCTCAAAATTTTCCCTCTTGCTTTTAGCTTTTACTAGCTTATGTTGCATTGCATTGTTTGCATAATCATCATTTGCATTTCATTGGTTCTTTGGCATGGGATCAGGGTGTCTAAATCAAATCCAAGGAGCCTTGAGCCTCAAGAGGTCTTAATGGGTCATCACCTCATCATATGATCAAGCTTGACAAGAGAATGCAAGGCATCACATCACCCTAATCAGTGCAAAACTAGTGTTTTGGATCTCTTGAGTAGAATGCCCCAATGGGCAAGATCTTTGAGTTTTTATCACCTCCAAATGTCATACCTCATCTTTGTTAGACAGGATATGCATCATATTAAGAGGAATTTGGATTTGGAGGATGCGCTATTTTCTCCTAGACTGAGGGTTTAAAACTAGGGTTTGCCATGAAATCAGTTTATTTCTGATTTCTTGGGTAAAACTTGACCTCATGCTATTCTACATGTCCTCAAGGGTCTATAGATGGAAGATTGCCCATTGATTCATTTCAGAAGAGGTTCAATTGGCCAATTGGTTGAGAATCAGGAAATTTGGGGAAAAGTCAACTGTGCAGTGGAAAAAGTCAACTCCTGACTTTTTAAGGTCAAATTCATGAAATTCAAGTTACATATATTCATTGGACAATATTTTATCAAGAAATGATGGAGGAATCATGAAAAATTAAGAAATGTACAAAGTTTCCATTTTTAGAAACTTAGGGTTTCCAAAAATGGCTAGTTTGGACCATTTTGCACCACACTTTGAGGCTTCCTTTCTTCAAGGTAAAAGCTCCAAACTTCAGGCCCAAGTTGAGCCAATTAAAGTTCACATTCTAAGCTTCAAATCCATATAAAGAACTCTTCCATTGGATCAAAATTGAGGGAGTTATGATCAACCAAAGTTTGGTAAAATCAAGGCAAAAACCAAGTATGGCAAGGCAAGTTCAGGCCCATAGGCCATAATTTCATGAAACACATGGTGGGAAAAATGTCAAGCTATTTTTCTCAGTGATGGAGGCTCCAAATTAAAA
Organism: Lathyrus tuberosus; assembly: GCA_022829125.1. Taxonomy (NCBI): domain Eukaryota; kingdom Viridiplantae; phylum Streptophyta; class Magnoliopsida; order Fabales; family Fabaceae; genus Lathyrus; species Lathyrus tuberosus. The sequence continues at coordinate 11,112,319 of JALAZF010000103.1, forward strand.
AATGTTGAACATCAAAGTTTTTCATCTCAATGTCCTCTTCAACTTTGATGTTGGACGTTTTTCCATTTGAGCAAGTTATGATGGAGTTATGGTGGTCCAAACATGGAAGCTTCAAACTGAAATTCACTAGCCATTGCCACGCATACCATGCAGGTCATGCGTGCCCATGATGCAGTCCCACATTCTTATGTTACAAGTCATTTTATACCATCCTACAAGCCTCTATTCAATTCAATTTCCATACCAATAATGTTCTCCCATGTTCCCTCTTTCTAATGACACTAAAATCTCATTAAACCATCCTGTCGCTCTCGAAAGATTCGCATCCAACGGTACAAACGCGAGAGTGGCGCGGAAAAACAGAGTCGCCAGCAATGTGTATTTATCCCAAGAGAGGGAAAGGAAACACTGCGTAAACCTGAGGGGAAAGGATAGAGCATGGCCTTGCGACCAAGAGAACTGGGTTCGGGAGTCGGTTATGCGTGAGGAAGGTATTAGCACCCCCACGCATCCATCATACCCGATGGGATCCACGCTTACCTGTCTCGATCAAAGGGTGTCGTCAACTGGAACTTCGCTGCTGCTGGAAAGGAAAAAGTACGGGAAAAAAAAGGAAAAAAGAAAAGAGAGAGAGAGCAAGAAACAAATGTAGGGAAAATAAAAGAAGTGCTCGCATGGGCCCTACCCCACTGCCTACGTATTTCATCGGGAGCATGAGAATCAGAGCGACGTAGTTCCCCTCACTAGGGGTGGATTGTGTTTTAGGGAACGGCTTACGTTCTAGCTTAGGTGTTGCAGCTCGCTGAATCGAGACTTAGGCGTTACCGTCTTGCAAGAGAACGAGAAGGAGCACGTTCGTACGTTGAGAGTGAGTGAGATGAGAAAAGAATTTCCGAAGGAATGACGTTATTGTCTGTTTGAAGTTTTTTAGACAGAAGTGTTTTTTAAGTTAGTTCATAACTTGCATTGAACCAAAGTCTTAAATACAGGAACAAATACTTTCGCGCATCGTCCCCAACAGGAAATACACTAGGTATCCTAGAAGAATGAGAGGAAGCCCCTCGTTCCCCACTTCCCACATATAAGGCTCAAGCGCAATACACGTTAACCTTTATTAAGTGTTTATTTTACTTTTCTTTTGAGAGGAGAAGAGAAACGACGCAAGGGAAACTCTAAAGGGAAACTAAGAGTCCTAAAGTTATCATGCATGAATGTCCTATGGTTAGTGAGGCTTAGGAGGAAAGACTACCTAAAACCTAATGCAAATCTTACTCCAAGCTTAATCAAAAATTAAGTTGGACTAGGTAGCTCTAAGGGGAAAGAAATCCAAGACTTGAATAAGTCTTGAGATTCAAGGGATGAGAAAGAGTGAAAACGAAGAAAAGAGAAAAGAAGAAGAGAAAAGAGATGGGGCAGTAAGCATACCACAAGCATCAGATCAAATCATAACATAGAACATGCTTCAAAGATCATACAAGCACATACCAAGCGTACAAGTGAAGGCACACAAGAAAGGATGCAAGTAAACTTGCACAAGATTCACAATTTCACACACTAAGGGTTCATACAAAGACGACATGAACAAAATAAGATGAAAGTGAAACCAAGTCAGAATTCAATTCATATCATGATCATCTAATCCAAACATGCAAGAATGTTTCACATTATGATGCATTATGAGCCAAAGAAACCACAAAAACCAATGATGATGATATGCATCATACAAATCAAACCTGATGATCAAGTGAGACGAAAACCAAGTAATGAACTCAAGGGAGCAGTAGCATATGTATAACATCATACCAAAATCAAACTCAAGTCATGCAAGATGAATCCTTAAGCAACACATTCAAAACATGCATCAAAGTTAATCAAAACATCCACTTAATTCAAGTCAAAATAACATCAACCTAGAAAATCAAGAACAAATTGGAAAATGATCAAATGAAGATGATTCCAAAGCCACAAGTAAGCTCAAATAGAACATGATCATACCATAAAAACATATCAAGCATCACTCCATCACAAGTAAGCAAATACATTCAAACTATATCATGTATCAAAGTAAACTTCAATCAAACTTGCATCACAAAAAAAATTCAACCAAAAATAACAAAGTGAATTAATAAAATCCCAAAAAATATTCAAACAGAAGTTAACTCAGTCAAGTAACATGTGTAAAAATATCAAACCAAAATTCACAAACTAAATACCTCAAACAATTGGGCAAAGATCACATAAGAGCAATGATTCAACAAGCAAAAGAAAGTGACCAAAATGCAATATAGAAAAGTTTTAAAAATGAAACAAAAATGTTTTTATGCAATTTAATATGTCACCTAATAAATGCAAAAATAATGGATTAAAAATGTATTATAGATGAGGAGAAATAAAATTTACAAGTTGGAGTGTGCAAGTGAAACAATTAAGAAAAGAAAATAAAGAAATTAATTAAAACAGATGCCAAAATAAAAATAAAATGAGAAAATAAAATATGGAAATATTTGGTAAAACTAAAAATAAGTTTCATGATTTTTTGTATGATTTTTAGATGCATAAAAGTAATTTTAGAAATTAAAAAGCAAAATAAATAAATAAAATAAAATAAAATGGAATGAAAGATGCAGGGGGTGTAAACAGTAAAGAATTCATGTTGAAAATGGAAAAGGGCCCAGACTGGGGGGGGGGGGGGGGCGCATAGCAAAGCCCAAAGGAAAGGGGCCCAAAGCGCACGGTCAATGGAGCATGGAAAAAGTCAATACGCATGGGAGATCTCAGCCTATCATTCAATCCAACGCTCCAAAACACATTAAACCAAAACCACAAGATTAAAATAAAATGAAACCAACGCTCCAGATGTAAGGCCCATGATAGTAAAACACACACACAACCGGTCAGCAACACCATGTACCAGCCATGTACCACGCACATGCTTTCATTTAATTGTTGTCATTATCTCCACCGCAGGATCCATCAGACGGACACGATGTGAATCACACGGTAGTATGCGTGGTTGGCAAGCATACAATTAATAAAATAAAAACATAAAAAAGGAAACACGTGGTAGCCAGAGGGACGTTGGATCAAGAGCATCAACGGTCCTGCTTCGTCTTCTTCACTTGCCTTCCTCGCTGGACTGGTTCTCCGGCAGCCGCCGGAGCTAGGGCTCCGGCCACCCTCTCCGGTGAGCTGCAGCGTGTTTTTTTCCAGAAATTGCAAGTAGGTACTCCATTTTGACCAGAAAAACGCAAGGATCTCAAATATGCAATTATTTTTCACAAATAACCAACCAATAAGGAGAATCAAACAAAAACATAAATAGATCTAAAACTTTAAATCAACATATCTCACAAACCACACGTCCAAACTTCAAATAAAATATATCAGCATGCTCAGGGAAGTTCACAGATCATTATGCATATCTAAAATTCAAGTTCTGTGAGTATGAAAAATTCACCAACCTGAACCTTGTAGAACTTGAAATCCTCCAAGAAATCCCTCCAAATACTGCAGATCCACTTCTTAGAACCTCTAGATGCAAAATAAATGCAACTAGAGCTTGAAATCGTGCTAGATCTTGAGATTTAAGTTTGAACCCTATTGAATGGCACTTGATGAAATCTTCAGTATGAGCTCAAAACAACGGTGGATTCTTGCTCTATTCTCTTCACTAATCAAGAATGTGAAGAGAAAACTCAGAGAAGCTCCAAGAAGAATGAGATTCAATGACAGGAAGTGTGAGAGCAAAAATCCACAAGTGTGCAAATGAGAGCTTCTACCCTAGCTGTGAGGGCATGAGTAAGCATATATACCCTTCATTAGTTCACTGATTAGGATTAGGAAGTGATTAGAACTCCTATTAATGAGATTTGAGTGAATTGCAAAAATGCATTTTACACCACCACCACCAATTTACATGTGGGAAACCCTTGCCACCAGTACAATTCACCTCCAATTTACTCATGTATCATTTCTGAATTGATTTTGGGCCTTGTACTTTCTTGGTTTGCAAGCTTTGAATTAATTTGGCATTTTTGCACTTTGTGAGAATAATAAGAAATATGGCATGGCATGAATTGAATCAAAGGCCACAAATGATCTTCTTGACTTGTATTTTGATGTTGTAATATGGCATGAAGCAATTGGGAACATTACAAGTCCATTTGTGCAAAAATGCAAAAGGTGGAAAATTTGACATATAAGGAATCCATGAAAATCACCTTGCATTGTTTTGACCATAACTAGAGTTCCACAAATGATATGGAAATGTTCTAGCACTTTTTGTAAATGGGAGAGAAAGATATTCAACTTTAATGTTGGAGGAAAATTCATTTGGAGCCTCCTTGATGATGAAAAGTCAAGTTGAATGTGGTTGAAAAATTGCCAAAAATGGAAAGTTTGTATTATAGGTCATTTTCCAAATTTAGTAACTTTTGCACAACCTCTTGATTCTTGATGAATGGTATGAATCTTGACCATTGAAGACCATATGAGGATGTGAGACCTTGAAAACCATGAAAAGACCCCAAAAATTCCACAGTTGACTTTCTCCTTTACAGTTGACTTTTGCTTATTTCACCAGCAACTGATCCATTAAACAGTCTTCACCATGAACCATCAACCAAATCCCCATCCATGAACACTTGTGAGCATATGGAAGCCATAAAACATGCTTGAACCCCCAAAGTCCTCAAGAAACTCTCTTGAAACCAAAAACCCTGATTGGTCTCTCTGGTTAGGAGGGAGAGATCCACTTGCAACCTTTTGCCATGCTTGATCTTAAGAAGATATGATGAACCCCATGAGCCACCTTGAAGCTTGAGACTTGAGAATATGGACCAAGTGCCTTGATCCCATGCCCTATGCTGAATGCCATGCTATGCAATATATGACCTACTATGGAATGCAAATGAGTAAAGCATAGACCAATTTGTTGAGAAACAAGAACGTAAATTTACAGCTGCCCCTATTCAATCAACTGTGAATCTGAATGGATGAAAGCAACGGCTATCAGGAATTTAAGATACATAGGGATTGAATACAAAAATAACCGAGAAAATTTGCACTGTGGTTAGAGAATATGTTGTAAAGGTAAGGAAGAAAAGTTGGTGAAGAAAACCTTGGAACCATTGGATCCCATAGGAAACCTGTCAGGAACTGGTGAGATACCTGTCGGGAACGGGTGAGATACCTGTCGGGAACGGGTGAGATACCTGTCGGGAACTGGTGAAATACCTGTCGGGAACGGGTGAGATACCTGTCAGGAACTGGTGAGCTTGGACCTGTTTTGTCTATCGGGAATGGGCAAGTGTACCTGTCGGGAACTGGCAAGGTTCGAACCAAAGGGAGCTGTCGGGAACGGCTGCAGTTTATACCCAAGGATTACCTATCGGGTATGGGTAACGGGGCCTGTCGGGAACTGGCATGGTTAAAACTCAAAAGAGCGGTCGGGAACGGCTGCAGTTTGTAACCAAGGTTTACCTATCGGGAATGGGTAACGGGGCCTGTCGTGAACTGGCATGGTTAAAACTCAAAGGAGCGGTCGGGAACGGCTGCAGTTTATAACCAAGGTTTACCTATCGGGAATGGGTAGCAGGCCTGTCGGGAACTGGCATGGTTAAAACTCAAAGGAGCGGTCGGGAACGGCTGCAGGAATCCTATCGGGAATGGGTAGCGGGCCTGTCGGGAACTGGCAAGGTTCAAACCAAAGGGAGCGATCGGGAACGGCTGCAGGAATCCTATCGGGAATGGTTCCAAGAGACTTGCAAGTTGAGAGATATGACTCTGTGGGGAGAAAAATGATGAAACCCTTTGTACCGTTTTGCAATGTCTGTCGGGGAATGAACTAGGCATTCTTTCCGGCTTTGTCAATGATGTAAGGAGCAAAGTTCTGGACTCTCGCACGAGTTATCAAAACTGGCCTATGCTTCACATGCATATGTTTGAATTTTGCCATAATGCTCCATACGAAATGGAATGCTACGCATTTAAGAGGATGCTATGCGTACTATATGCAAAATGCAAAGAGGTCCTCAGCAAAATAAATGCTGAGGAAAGGAAAGACAACTCCGCTGGGGAGAACTAGCTGGACTGACTTCGCGGTCGTAAACCGTACTGGGGAAGAGAAATTGACCTGACCTCCTGATCTGGGCACTGTCCTGACAAACCTGTTGAGGCTACTGTAGGAAATGATAACCTTGTTGAGAAGGCATCATCTGAGCCAGTATGCTTGGGGAATAACTATAACCATAGAACTCCGCTGGGGATTAATGAGCTGACGACAAACTCTGTTGGGAAGATGTCCCTTGAGAGGATTTTACAGAAGACCACGCCTCTTCAATCTCTACTGGGGAACTAGGTTTACAACAAACTCTGCTGGGGAGAATCACTTCAAAGTGCCTCATGCCAAGGAAAGTTTCTTGAGAGAATTTTACAGAAGATCTGACATCTTTCAACTCTCAAACTGATACCGAGACTTGAGCTAGGATGCAGTAGTTGGGAGGCCACCCTGTTGGGGAAAATAGATCTGGAATACTCCTGCTGGGGAATTCATAATGCCCCATGCTTGAGATGGTCAACCATTTGATTTTGCCCCAAGATACAAGTATGATTTGGAGAAAATATCCCAAGAGGATTTTACAGAAGATCCGACATCTTCCAACTCCTAGACACTTACTGAGTCTTGAACATCAACTCTAAGGCGTGTGAAGCAACTCTACTGGGGAGTTTACAACCGTTATCAACACAGAAAAGCTTGTAGCTGTTGGAAGTACTAAATAGGATACAATACTACGCTGATGACAACGCTGCTGGGAATTATGAAGCTCTGTAAGTACGCTAGGGATGACTACCTCCAAGAATAACGCTCCTGCTGAGAAGTCCTCTCTGCCTGGGGAGGAACGATCATTTGCGCTTCGCAAAAGGATTCGGCTTGAAGACGTCTTACATCTTTGCATAGTTATCCTATGAAATCTCGTCACCTGCAAACAAAAGAATGCGCACATATGCCCCAGAATAATACGAGGTTCGGTAGAATTCAACCAAGCACACGCGTCATTTAAAGCAATTTTAAATGTTTTGTCCTTTATGCACATTATTGTAGAACCCCCAATATTTTCGCATGCAAATGGTTATAAAAAATTTGGACGTTTGTGTAAACAAAGCAAATATAAAAACAAAACAACAGGTAGAATTATTCTGAATAACGACAATTTTATTGATTGAAGAGCCTGAAAAGTAGGCATTTACATCAAGAAGCAATTCCTGGAAAGAGGTAATTGCCAAAACAGAAAAGAAACTATCCTAATGGCAATGTGAAAATGGAACTTCATCGAGTTTCAACCCTGCTATGGTTCATATATCTTCAAAATTCTCCAACTACTTTGCCTTCAAAGGGGGACGATTGAACTGATTCCTGACCTTCGGATTGCTTACTGACTGAGACGAGGCAATACAGATTACTCAGATCGCAGTTTTCGCTAAATCTCTCTTTTACCTGGATCGCCCTTTACGGGTTTTCAATCCACCGAGATACCCTTTTTTGCCTAAGTTGACCTTGCGGATTTTCAACTTACCGGGTGTACTTCTCTTTTTATTATTTTATCCCTAATTTTTGCCCGAACCATTTTCTTCTTTTTTTTTTTTGGTTCGTCGGGATGCCCTTTTTTGCCTAGACTCTCTTTTTACTGTCCAGCGGGTCTCTTTATGCGAAGTATTTTTTAACTGCATCTGAGTTCACAGGGGACCAAAAATCCTCACCGTCCATTGTTGTAAGCATTAAGGCTCCGCCCGAGAAGACCTTCTTAACGACAAATGGACCTTCATAATTAGGCGTCCATTTGCCCCTGTGATCTGTATTCGGAGGAAGAATCCTTTTCAATACCAAGTCGTCTGTCTGGTAAGTCTGAGGGCGTACTTTCTAATCAAATGCTCGTTTCATTCTCCTCTGATACAGTTGTCAATGACAAACTGCAGCCAATCGTCTTTCTTCGATGAGACTCAACTCATTGAACATCGCTCGAACCCATTCAGCCTCACCAAGTTTAACATCCATCATGACCCTTAAAGAGGGGATTTCCACTTCAACCGGTAGCACTGCCTCTATACCATATACAAGCGAAAACGGGGTTACCCCAGTAGATGTACGAACAGAAGTACGGTACCCATGTAAAGCGAAAGAGAGCATTTCATGCCAATCTTTATATGTCACCACCATCTTCTGCATAATCTTCTTAATATTTTTGTTGGCTGCCTCGACGACGCCATTCATCTTCGGGCGGTAAGGAGAAGAATTGTGGTGTTCGATTTTGAAGCTCTGGCATAACTCTTTCATCATCTTGTTGTTGAGATTAGAACCATTGTCAGTAATGATCCTTTCAGGCACCCCATATCTGTAGATAATCTCTTTCTTAATGAATCGGGCTACCACCTGCCTGGTAACATTTGCGAAAGAGGCAGCTTCTACCCACTTGGTAAAGTAATAAATAGCCACCAGAATGAATCGGTGTCCGTTGGAAGCTGTAGGCTCAATCTTCCCTATCATATCAATGCCCCATATAGCAAAGGGCCACGGAGAACTCATCACATTCAAGGGGTTTGGTGGCACATGCACCTTATCAGCATAGATTTGGCATTTGTGGCATTTTCGGGTGTACTTAAAGCAATCAGCCTCCATAGTTAACCAATAATACCCTGCTCGTAATAATTTCTTCGCCATAGCATGCCCACCAGCATGGGTACCAAAAGATCCTTCATGTACTTCCTGCATTAACAGGTCTGCTTCCTGTCTATCCACACATCTGAGCAAGACCATGTCAAAGTTTCGCTTGTACAACACATCCCATTCAAAAAGAAGCTTCCTGCCAACCTCCTCAGAGTCTTTTTTGTCATTGTTTGATGCCCCAACTAGATACTCTTGACTCTCCAAGAAACGCTTGATATCAAAATACCAGGGTTTATCATCAGTCGTAGTATCAGCGGCAAACACATGAGCGGGTCTGTCTAATCTCATCACATCAATCTTCGGGATATGGTTCCACCAATTCACCTGAATCATGGAGGACAATGTAGCTAAAGCATCAGCCATCTGATTCTCATCACGAGGTATATAGCACAATTTCACTGTTGTAAAGAAAGTCAACAGTCTTCTCGCGTAGTCTCTGTAGGGAATCAAGTTCTGCTGGTTGGTATGCCAATCTCCATTGATCTGATTGATCACTAGAGCGGAATCACCAAATATCTCAAGAGTCTTGATCCTCAAATCAATGGCTTCTTCGATACCCATGATACTTGCCTCATATTCCGCTTCGTTGTTGGTGACACTAAAAGTTAACCTAGCAGTGAAAGGTATGTGTGATCCTTTCGGAGTAATCAGGACTGCCCCAACACCACTTCCATTCATGTTAACGGCCCCATCGGACATCAGTTTCCATTTGTCATTAGGATCCGGTCCTTCATCAACCGGAGGCTCTTCACAATCTTTAGCCTTGAGAAACATAATGTCTTCATCAGGAAAATCAAACCTCATTGGTTGGTAATCATCAATAGGCGACTCAGCAAGATAATCAGACAACGCACTCCCTTTGATAGCCTTCTGAGACGTGTACTGTATATCATATTCAGTCAAAACCATCTGCCACCGAGCGACCCTTCCATTAAGAGTTGGCTTTTCAAAGATGTACTTGATTGGATCCATTTTTGAAATCAGTAGGGTTGTATGAGTCAGCATGTATTATCTCAATCGCTTAGCAGCCCATGCTAGTGCACAACATGTCTTCTCAAGCATCGAGTACCTGGACTCACAATCAGTGAATTTCTTGCTCAGGTATTATATAGCATGCTCTTTCCTACCTGTCTCGTCGTATTGACCGAGAACGCAACCCATTGATCCATCACGTACAGTGAGATACATAATCAGTGGCCTCCCAGGAACTGGAGGTATGAGAATCAGAGGATTTTGCAAGTATTCTTTTATTTTTTCAAAGGCCTTTTGACAATCACTGTTCCACCGGATTGATTGATCTTTTCTCAATAACTTGAAGATTGGCTCACAGGTTGTGGTAAGATGAGATATAAATCTTGCAATATAATTCAACCTTCCCAAAAACCCACGAACCTACTTTTCAGTTCTCGGCTCTGACATTTCTTGAATGGCTTTTACCTTTGCTGAATCCACCTCGATTCCTTTTTCACTGACGATGAAACCCAGAAGTTTCCCAGATCTTACCCCGAAAGTACATCTATTCGGGTTCAGCCTCAGTCTGAAATGTCTCAACCGCTCAAACGACTTCTTCAAATTTATCAAATGCTCTTCTTCTGTTTGTGACTTGGCAATCATATCATCCACATAAACTTCAATTTCTTTGTGAATCATATCGTGGAAGAGCGTTACCATGCCGCGCTGATATGTAGCCCCAGCATTCTTTAGACCAAACGACATCACCTTATAATAGAATGTGCCACAAGGGGTAATAAATGTAGTTTTCTCCATATCCTCGGGCGCCATTTTAATCTGGTTGTATCCTGAAAACCCATCCATGAAAGAAAACATAGAGAATTGAGCCGTATTGTCCACCAACACGTCAATGTGTGGTAACGGAAAATCATCTTTTGGACTAGCCCTGTTCAAATCTTGATAATCCACACACATCCTGACTTTACCATCCTTCTTCGGCACAGACACAATATTAGCGACCCAAGGCGGATAATTAGTAACAACTAGAAACCCCGCATCCAACTGCTTTTGCACTTCTTCTTTAATCTTGATGGCCATTTTAGGCTTGGTTCTCCGAAGCTTCTGTTTGACAGGAAAACAACCCTCTTTTAGCGGCAATCTGTGCACGACGATGTCTGTATCCAACCCAGGCATATCTTGATAAGACCAGGCGAAGATGTCGACATACTCTTGCAACATTTCAATCAGCTCTTTCTTTACATTCTCAGCCAGACTTGCCCCTACTTTAACCTCTTTCCTTACCTCTTCAGTACCAAGATTGACAACTTCTACATCTTCCTGATGAGGCTGAATGGCTCTTTCTTCCTGTTTTAGTAATCTAGCCAACTCCTCCAGCAGTTCACAGTCTTCTTCGTCCCCCTCTTCGGCTTGGTATATTGGATTATCGAAGTCATAATAAACCATAGCAGAGTCGTTATCAATGAGATCCAGAGAATCACTTCTGCATGAATGGTAATTCATGCCTTTAGAACTGCTCTTTGAAAGGAAAAAGGAAAAATGCAAGAAAACTGAAGAAAACATTGCCATTTTTATTTAAATGATAAAAATAAAAAAGAAAGACAGGGAACACAATTTGAATACAAAACGTCCTTTCATTAATGATAAAAACTTGTATGAAAACAAACATGGGGGCCCTACAATGAAGTCACTATGCCTTGGGCAGAGCATATGACTTTTGCATGCTTAATGAAAGAAAATAAAGAAAATTACTTATTAGGCAGAGTAACTTGAATGAGATCCTCCGAAAACCAATTGTTCAGCTTCACTCCTGGGGCACATGGACGCACCCAGTTGTCCAGGTCACAGTCGCTATCTTCACCATCTTCAATTGCTGCACAGGTATGGCTTGGATATATGACCCCTCCACTTGAGAAGAAAACTGGCCCTTGGCGCTCTTGACCCTGTTGTGGGACCTGAGAAGGTTTATAACCAATTTCATTCTTATCATCCTTGAAAGGTATCTCAACCATTTGTCCCCAACCTTCGGTATGACCAGACTGCACCACCTATAAAGCCTGCTTATATGAAGTCATAGAGGCTCCCACTCTTGCCTCACCAGACGGAAACGGAGAATCTTTCACCATATTCATAGTTTCGAATGCCTGACAGAGAGTTTTGTGGATTTCTCCGTCCATCTCCACATACTTGAAGGATGACAGATGGCTAACAAAAATATCTTCTTCTCCGCATACTGTAACAACTTGACCATCAACTACAAACTCTATCTTCTGATGCAAGGTTGAAGATACGGCCCCAGCAGAGTGAATCCAGGGACGACCCAATAGACAACTATAGGCCGGTTGGATGTCCATCACATAAAACACTGTATTGAACACCTGGGGTCCTATCTGGACAGGCAGCTCTATTTCTCCAAACACTGATCTCTTTGAACCATCAAACGCCTTCACGACTAGATCATAAGGTCTGAGTATCACCCCCTCCACATCCAGCTTGGCTAATGCCTTCTTAGGCAGCACATTGAGGGACGAGCCAGTATCCACCAATACATGGGATAACATGGAACCTTTACATTCCATTGATATGTGGAGAGCCTTATTGTGATTCCTTCCTTCTGGCGTTAAGTCAAAATCTGTGAACCCTAAACCGTTTCCAGCATTAACATTGGAGATCACACCTTCAAGCTGGTTCACTGATAACTCTTGCGGTACGTACGCCATATTCAAAATTTTGAGCAGAGCGTTCCGATGAGCTTCGGAACATAGCAACAATGACAATATGGAAATCTTAGAAGGAGTTTGATGTAGATGGTCAACGATCTTATAATCGCTCTTTCTGATTATTCTCATGAATTCTTCAACATCTTTCTCAAATGACTTATCAGATTCTGCCTCTGGCACCGGTTCAGCCCCTGGCGTTGGTTCATCATTCAGTACCCGTTTCCCTTTAGCCCTCTCTGATGCTTCAGTATTGTCTTTCCTGAGTGTATGAGGAGCAAAAAGCCTTCCGTTGCGAGTAAAACCACCCACTCCTCCAACATTTATGACACTTGAACCACTTTCTTTAGGAGTCTGCACCTCCTGCCTCTGTCTTTGACTATTAGTCCCATAGTACCACGGGATAGCAACCTTGTTCTCATTTGGGACGTAGCTGGGAACATTTATAGTTATAGGAGCCACTCGTTCAGGCGCAGATATCTGTACAGGAGCAGGCACCAGAATTTCCACAGGATCAAAGTAGATTGTAATAGTAGAAACTTCATCATCACTCTTTTTCAACTGATCAAATTGCAAACATCCTTGATCTATCATACTCTGAAGGCCAGTTCTCAACTTTACACAACCATTAACAGCAGTCAAGCAATCTTCACAACTCTTTGAACAACCAGGAAATACAGCCCCTTTCAGCAGGCGTTCCTTCACAACTTTCAACGGAGTCCTGACATCATTAATATCCCCCACCAGATTCAGCCCTCTATCCTCTTCAATGGCATGCACCCCCGGCCCACCATGCGGGGGCATGGGATTTTGAATTACATTAGGCCTCGGAGCAAAATTAATAGCTTTTGAATCAACAAGGTCTTGCACTACATGTTTGAAAGCCTTGTAGTTTTCCACATTGTGTCCTGGCGCATTGGAGTGAAACTCACACTTTTCATTTGCATCATATCCAGCGGGTAACCTGCCCGTTGGGGGAGCCAAAGTCCTTAACTGTACCAAATTCAAACGAAGTAAATTCTGTAGCATCTATGAACAGGTCATAGGGAAAACATCAAAATGTCTGTCATTCATTCTCTTTCTTGGGTGATACTGCCTCTGAGCTGCAGTTTGAGCCTCATTACCCGAAGTTGGAATAGTTATAGATGCTGCCTAGTGATGTGCACCCTGTTGTCCTCTACCTCTCCCCCCTTGTGAATACACAACATTAGCGTCACCTTCACGCTTTCTGTTGTTGTTGCCAAAAAACTTCTTTGCAGGAGCTGAACTTGTACCACTTCCGTCCTGAATTTTCCCCATCTTTAACAAACTCTCAATTCTCTCTCCAGCAATTACTATGTCAGCAAACCCAGTAGATGGACAAGCGGCTAGCTTGTCAAGATACGGACCTTGCAAAGTATTCATGAACATGTCAGCCATTTCCCTATCTGCCAACGGAGGTTGCACCTGAGCAGCAAGTTCACGCCACCTCTGTGCCATACTTTGTAACTGAGTGCGATTCGGTGCCATGTCAATGTTATATTGGTATTGCTTTAAGAAAGCCAAGCACAAATCTTTCCAGCTTCTGACGCGGGCTCTGTCCAATTTTATGTACCATTCCAGTGAGGCTCCAGACAAGCTGTCCTGGAAAAAAATACATCCATAACTTCTGATCATCAGAATAAGCTGCTATCTTCCGGTTGTAAGCCTGGAGGTGAGTTTTGGGACAAGTGCTACCATTGTACCTGTCGAAAGTAGGTGGTTTAAACTTCGGGGGAATATTGACACCCTGTACCAGTCCCATATCCTCGACATCAATTCCCAAAGGATTCTGACTTTCTATAGCTTTCACTCTCTCAGCCAATCCCTCGTATTTCCTTTCATCATGGTAGAATCCCATATCAGCATTGAGTACAGAAAACTGGTAATCTTGACGATCTTCCACCAGCCCAGTGTTGCCAAGAGCAAAACCCACATTAACTCCAACCGGAGGAGGAGTAACCACAGGAGGATTGACCATAGGAGGGTTGACCACAGGAGGATTGACCCTAGGGGGATCAACGTGACCACCAGTAGGAATCTCAATCTCCAACCTCTGGATGGTAGCTCTCATGTCTTCTTGCCCAGCTCTCAGGTCCTGTTGCCCCTGAGCAACCCCTTGCATCAGATTCATAAACTGTTCCATACGTGCCCTTAGCTCAGCCAACTCTGTCTGCATTTGATCCATAGCTCTATCCTGGTTTCTTCTGGTTGCGTACCGGTGAATAGGAGATTCAGCTATTGTGCCTGAAACCAAATAAAGGTTAGAGGTCACCTACAACAAGTACCTGTTATGCAAAAAATGCTTATGCTTATGAGGATGCAAATACAAAATGCAAACAAACATATTTAAACATTTCCGGGCCGAATCTGCTTTGATTCCAGCTTTGGGCAAGGGATCGGACACAACATCGGAAAATAAATCCGAATCCAGAAATACCACCGGATCAAACCACAAGAACAAATACTCTCCAAAAACCAGGACTGCCAGAGCACAGATACTTAAACCAAATATTACATTACTGAAAACAAAGTAGTTCTTACAGAAAGATTCAAGCATAATCAAAGGTGATTCCATCAACAATCCTGATGGTAATCCCGAACAACGATAAAAAATAAAATCAACTACAAATTAACTCCAAACAAACTAGCTTCAACTTCCTCAAGAAGGTCTGCGGTGTCAGGATGTGTGGGTTGCTGCATCAGCCCTTTGATCAACTTGTTCCTCTTCGCAATCTCCTGGTTCAACTTAGCGATCTGCTCTTCAGTGTTGTTGCCTTCGTGCTTTGATTTCTTGACCTCGGCTTATAGCTTGAGTTCTTTAATCTCTTTCTGGGCTTCTTTCCATTTGGCAAAGTAACGGTCTTTCCTCGCTTTCACCACTGAAGCTCCTCTTGCAGCTCTTCATTCTCAATCTTAGCTTCCTTCCACATATCCTGATACGTGGCCAATTCATCCTCTGCTTTGGTCAAAAGCTTCTTGTTTTTCCTCTTAGCCTTGACTGACGAATCTGCAGCCATACTGATCTTTTTGAAGTGTTGAGCCCTGTCAGCAAAGTCCTTCTCCCTTTTCTCTAGATGCGTAGTCATGTCTTGAACCCTCCGTTTCAACTCCAAGTTGTCATGTAGAGCACTTTGTAGTCGACTACTCATGTCAGAGTTTTCCACCTTCAGATCAGATACCAACTTACGCTGCTTATCAAACTCTTCAAACGGAATAGTGAGTCTTTATTCCACAACCTCTGGATATAAGGGAGGCGCCCGATCAAAAGGCAAATAGAACTTTTCTACCCTTTTCTTCACCCATTCAACATAGGGAGCGAAAGCTTGATTATTGGGCTTACCCAAAACAGTCTTACCTATCTTCTGTCTGCTAAGCCAAGCTTGAGAAGCTTCTTGTGCAATAGCCCCACTTTCGGTCATATGAAAATACAAAGATTCTTCCAAACCTTCTTCAACTGGAGGATCTTTTAGAGCGTATGCAAACTGCCTGATAGCCAGAGACGGATTGTAGTTAACCGACCAAAGGTACA
Organism: Lathyrus tuberosus; assembly: GCA_022829125.1. Classification (NCBI taxonomy): domain Eukaryota; kingdom Viridiplantae; phylum Streptophyta; class Magnoliopsida; order Fabales; family Fabaceae; genus Lathyrus; species Lathyrus tuberosus. The sequence continues at coordinate 11,128,277 of JALAZF010000103.1, forward strand.
TTAGGATACCTGCCACAGCTATGCAAAATATCAGTCCCCACCAATCCCTTGTCAACCCAAAGAATGTCCTTAGCCGCCAAGCCCATCAGATGCTTACTCCACTCTAAAGAAGTCTTTGAATCAATAAAAGCACCAGATTGGGGTAAACGTTTGGCAAACCACTTGTAAAAGAGAGGTGCGCAACAACAAACCACCCCACCTCGCCTTTTCTCATTCTTGTTGTATAGGGCGTAGTGGAGATCACCTAACAAAGTAGGCACTGGATTCTGAGCTATAAATACCTGAATAGCATCTGTATCGACAAAATCAGACTCATTGGGGAATAACACAATACCATATATGCACCTAGCCAATATTGCATTGAAAGCCACCCATCTCTTTTCTTTTGCTTCCTCTTGAGCCCTCTTCACTAAGTACCCCAAGTGATAGCCTCGGAATCTTCCTTTCTTAGAAAAGTCAGCCTCCACTGTAGATCTGCTCAAATAAAGAGCTTCCGCCACTGCCTGGAAATCACAATCTCCTTGAGAACCACAAAAAGGAACACCTTCTTTGACAGGAATCTTTAAAAGGTCAGAGTACTCCTCCAAGGTAGGAACTAACACATAATCTGGCATCACAAAGCACCTCAAGGAAGGATCATAAAATTGCATCAAGGTGTGTAGCCCATTGTATTCATACTCACTGAGACTCCGAACTAGGGGTAAAATCCAACCATACTTCTCTTCAAAGGCTCCTAAAACTTCTGGACCAGCTATACTCTGCAGACTGTTCAACGGGCCAAGAGTGATCTTCGAAAACCTGTAGACGATGATATGCTTCTTACCCCTCTTAGTGTCCATCCCTATGAATGCCCTCTGACTGGAATCAAAGACTAGATACTACCTGAAAATGCATAAACATGAGTGTCAGGAAGATGGGATACAATGCAGAGCACGGGATCAAGGTATCCACACAAACTGGCTGCACTGTGCTGACTGAACAAACCAAGGCTCTGTACCAAAACTCAGAACAATAACCACCACAGTGATAGAACCAGAAAAACAGGTAGGTTGAAAGTCACGGTTACCTGCAAACCTGCAAACCCCATCCCTCTCACATGTGGGTACTAGGATGTTCATTATCCCGGGCTCTCAGGTCGAGAAATGATGATACGTTCACCATTTCTGGTTTGGCATCATCATCAATCGAGGAGGCCTCAACTGATTCTCCAAGACGAAAGATCCTCAGCTTTAGAGGTTTGAGAAGCAATAGCACATTCAGCCCGAAGGATACAATGCTATTGCCAATCAAAGAGGTCGTCCGCTGATTCACTTCAAAAGGGAAATCCTATGGCAAGTTCCCAGCATTGGGTCCTTGGATCGAGAATGTGCAATGGGTTTGCCACAGAACGTGGGCTGCCACTGTCACATCTCGGGAGGAGTGCCACAACTGAGTCCTCGGGAATGGTCATCAGAGTCGACAATCCCTCCAGAGAATAACTACTGGCCTGTATCAACATACAGTAGCAGATATCTCCGGATAGAACCTCGTCTGATTGTAGGGATCGTGATCACCCACACGTGGCCAACACCACGGGAGCGTCACGCCTACCCACGCTAAAACCTAGGTGTATGCTCGAGCCTGGGTATTGGGCTCATCTCTCAAAACATCCCAACCCGCCAAACAGAAAACCAGCCAGCACATCGCAGTAATATCCAGTACGACAGTAATAAAATGCAATGCAATAAAAAGCTGTAAAAAATAGTAAAGCAGTAAAGCAAAAAATGCAGTAAACAGTAATACAGTAATATACAACAAAGCAACACCACAAAAAACACCCAATGAGAGAAAACAAACAAGCGCTAGGATTGACTCGCTAAAGGGGATGGACCAGCAAAAGGTCAACCAGAGTCCCCAGCAGATTCGCCAGCTGTCGCTCCCGAAAGATTTGCATCCAACGGTACAAACGCGAGAGTGGCGCGGAAAAACAGAGTCGCCAGCAATGTGTATTTATCCCAAGAGAGGGAAAGGAAACACTGCGTAAACCTATATTGAAAGGATAGAGGATGGCCTTGCGACCAAGAGAACTGGGTTCAGGAGTCGGTTATGCGTGAGGAAGGTATTAGCACCCCCACGCATCCATCGCACCCGATGGGATCCACGCTTACCTGTCTCGATCAAAGGGTGTCATCAACTGGAACTTCGCTGCTGCTGGAAAGGAAAAAGGACGAGAAAAAAAAGGAAAAAAGAAAAGAGAGAGAGCAAGAAACAAATGTAGGGAAAATAAAAGAAGTGCTCGCATGGGCCCTACCCCACTGCCTACGTATCTCATCGGGAGCATGAGAATCAGAGCGACATAGTTCCCCTCACTAGGGGTGGATTGTGTTTTAGGGAACAACTTACGTTCTAGCTCAGGTGTTGCAGCTCGCTGAATCGAGACTTAGGCGTTACCGTCTTGCAAGAGAACGAGAAGCAGCACATTCGTACGTTGAGAGTGAGTGAGATGAGAAAAGAATTCCCAAAGGAAAGATGTTATTGTTTGTTTGAAGTTTTTTAGACAGATGTGTTTTTTAAGTTAGTTCATAACTTGCATTGAACCAAAGTCTTAAATACAGGAACGAATACTTTCGCGCATCGTCCCCAATAGGACGTACACTAGGTATCCTAGAAGAATGAGAGGAAGCCCCTCGTTCCCCACTTCCCACATATAAGGCTCAAGCGCAATACATGTTAACCTTTATTAAGTGTTTTTTTTTACTTTTCTTTTGAGAGGAGAAGAGAAACGACGCAAGGGAAACTCTAAAGGGAAACTAAGAGTCCTAAAGTTATCATGCATGGATGTCCTATGGTTAGTGAGGCTTAGGAGGAAAGACTACCTAAAACCTAATGCTAATCCTACTCCAAGCTTAATCAAAAATTAAGTTGGACTAGGTAGCTCTAAGGGGAAAGGAATCCAAGACTTGAATAAGTCTTGAGATTCAAGGGATGAGAAAGAGTGAAAAAGAAGAAAAGAGAAAAGAAGAAGAGAAAAGAGATGGGGCAGTAAGCATACCACAAGCATCATATCCAAATGATAACATAGAACATGCTTCAAAGATCATACAAGCACATACCAAGCATACAAGTGAAGGCACACAAGAAAGGATGCAAGTAAACTTGCACAAGATTCACAATTTCACACACTAAGGGTTAATACAAAGATGACATGAACAAAATAAGATGAAAGTGAAACCAAGTCAGAATTCAATTCATATCATGATCATCTAATCCAAACATGCAAGAATGTTTCACATTATGATGCATTATGAGCCAAAGAAACCACAAAAACCAATGATGATGATATGCATCATACAAATCAAACCATGATGATCAAGTGAGATGAAAACCAAGTAATAAACTCAAGGGAGCAGTAGCATATGTATTAACATCATACCAAAATCAAACTCAAGTCATGCAAGATGAATCCTTAAGCAACACATTCAAAACATGCATCAAAGTTAATCAAAACATCCACTTAATTCAAGTCAAAATAACATCAACTTAGAAAATCAAGAACAAATTGGAAAATAATCAAATAAAGATGATTCCAAAGCCACAAGTAAGCTCAAACAGAACATGATCATACCATAAAAACATCTCAAGCATCACTCCATCATAAGTAAGCAAATGCATTCAAACTATATCATGTATCAAAGTAAACCTCAATCAAATTTGAATCACAAACAAAATTCAACCAAAAATAGCAAAGTGAATTAATGAAATCCCAAAAAATATTCAAACAGAAGTTAACTCAGTCAAGTAACATGTGCAAAAAGATCAAACCAAAATTCACAAACTAAATACCTCAAACAATTGGGCAAAGATCACATAAGAGCAATGATTCAACAAGCAAAAGAAAGGGACCAAAATGCAATATGGAAAAGTTTTAAAAATGAAACAAAAATGTTTTTATGCAATTTAATATGTCACCTAATAAATACAAAAATAATGGATTAAAAATGTATTATAGATGAGGAGAAATAAAATTTGCAAGTTGGAGTGTGCAAGTGAAACAATTAAGAAAAGAAAATAAAGCAATTGATTAAAACAGATGCCAAAATAAAAATAAAATGAGAAAATAAAATATGGAAATATTTGGTAAAACTAAAAATAAGTTTCATGATTTTTAGATGCATAAAAGTAATTTTAGAAATTAAAAAGCAAAACAAACAAATAAAATAAAATAAAATGGAATGAAAGATGCAAGGGGTGTAAACAGTAAAGAATTCATGTTGAAAATGGAAAAGGGCCCAGACTGGGGGGGGGGGGGGCGCATAGCAAAGCCCAAAGGAAAGGGGTCCAAAGCGCACGGTCAATGGAGCATGGAAAAAGTCAATACGCAGGGGAGATCTCAGCCCATCATTCAATCCAACGCTCCAAAACACATTAAACCAAAACCACAAGATTAAAATAAAATGAAACCAACGCTCCAGATGTAAGGCCCATGCTAGTCAAACGCACACACAACCGGTCAGCAACACCATGTACCAGCCATGTGCCACGCACATGCTTTCATTTAATTGTTATCATTATCTCCACCGCAGGATCCATCAGACGGACACGATTACATCACCAAGTCAAACAATCATTAAAAACCAAGGCCATGATGTGAGTCACACGGTAGTAAGCGTGGTTGGCAAGCATACAATTAATAAAATAAAAACATAAAAAAGGAAACACGTGGCAGCCAGAGGGACATTGGATCAAGAGCATCAACGGTCCTGCTTCGTCTTCTTCACTTGCCTTCCTCGCCGGACTGGTTCTCCGGCAGCCGCCGGAGCTAGAGCTCCGGCCACCCTCTCCGGTGAGCTGCAGCGTGTTTTTTTTTTCCAGAAATTGCAAGTAGGTACTCCATTTTAACCAGAAAAACGCAAGGATCTCAAATATGCAATTATTTTTCACAAATAACCAACCAATAAGGAGAATCGAACAAAAACATAAATAGATCTAAAACTTTAAATCAACATATCTCACAAACCACACGTCCAAACTTCAAGTAAAATATATCAGCATGCTCAGGGAAGTTCACAGATCATTATGCATATCAAAAATTCAAGTTTTGTGAGTATGAAAAATTCACCAACCTGAACCTTGTAGAACTTGAAATCCTCCAAGAAATCCCTCCAAATACTGCAGATCCACTCCTTAGAACCTCTAGATGCAAAATAAATGCAACTAGAGCTTGAAATCGTGCTAGATCTTGAGATTTAAGTTTGAACCCTCTTGAATGGCACTTGATGAAATCTTCAGTATGAGCTCAAAACAACGGTTGATTCTTGCTCTATTCTCTTCACTGATCAAGAATGTGAAGAGAAAACTCAGAGAAGCTCCAAGAAGAATGAGATTCAATGAGAGGAAGTGTGAGAGCAAAAAACCACAAGTGTGCAAATGAGAGCTTCTACCCTAGCTGTGACGGCATGAGTAAGCATATATACCCTTCATTAGTTCACTGATTAGGATTAGGAAGTGATTAGAACTCTTGTTAATGAGATTTGAGTGAAATTGCAAAAATGCATTTTACACCACCACCACCAATTTACACGTGGGAAACCCTTGCCACCAGTACAATTCACCTCCAATTTACTCATGTATCATTTCTGAATTGATTTTGGGCCTTGTACTTTCTTGGTTTGCAAGCTTTGAATTAATTTGGCATTTTTGCACTTTGTGAGAATAATAAGAAATATGGCATGACATGAATTAATTAAAAGGCCACAAATGATCTTCTTGACTTGTATTTTGATGTTGTAATATGGCTTGAAGCAATTGGGAACATTACAAGTCCATTTGTGCAAAAATACAAAAGGTGGAAAATTTGACATATAAGGAATCCATGAAAATCACCTTGCATTGTTTTGACCATAACTAGAGTTCCACAAATGATATGGAAATGTTATAGTACTTTTTGGAAATGGGAGAGAAAGATCTTCAACTTTAATGTTGGAGGAAAATTCATTTGGAGCTTCCTTGATGATGAAAAGTCAAGTTGAATGTGGTTGAAAAATTGCCAAAAATGGAAAGTTTGTATTATAGGTCATTTTCCAAATTTAGTAACTTTTGCACAACCTCTTGATTCTTGATGAATGGTATGAATCTTGACCATTGAAGACCATATGAGGATGTGAGACCTTGAAAACCATGAAAAGACCCCCAAAATTCCACAATTGACTTTCTCCTTTATAGTTGACTTTTGCTTATTTCACCAGTAACTGATCCACTGAACAGTCTTCTCCATGAACCATAAACCAAATCCCCATCCATGAAAACTTGTGAGCATATGGAAGCCATAAAACATGCTTGAACCCCCAAAGTCCTCAAGAAACTCTCTTGAAACCAAAAACCCTGATTGGTCTCTCTGGTTAGGAGGGAGAGATCCACTTGCAACCTTTTGCCATGCTTGATCTTAAGAAGATATGATGAACCCCATGAGCCACCTTGAAACTTGAGACTTGAGAATATGGACCAAGTGCCTTGATCCCATGCCCTATGCTGAATGCCATGCTATGCAATATATGACCTACTATGGAATGCAAATGAGTAAAGCATAGACCAATTTGTTGAGAAACAAGAAGGTAAATTTTGAGGTACTACACATCCACCCTACATGAAGAATTCCACCCTCAAACATCCTTGGTTTCATTGAGATTTTGCTGCCAAAGTTAGAATGTTATGGCATGGTTGTTGTTCATTTTGCACGCATACTTTACACACCATTCAGCCTTTACTTCTTTAAGCCAAACACACTCTCTTACATATGCCATGCTATGTTGCTATCATGCACCAAAGAGGAAAAACAAAATTTGCTCTACCAGCTTGCGTGATAAGTTGCTGCTACACAATAACATCATGACCATTCATTCTGATCACATAACCTCATTATTCTCTCACTTCTTAACCTCACCATAGCATCATGAACTGCTCCACACCATAACCAACCTTCCCAACTCGCCTCTAACTAACTTAACTCAGTTAGTTAGAGTGAACTCATTTAACCCAGCTCCAAATCACTTAACTAACTCACTTAACCACACTAGTTAATTCTTAACCCCAACTATATAAACAAACTCACACATAATTTCAAGGGAGTTCTCTCATTTTGTCCACATTCTCAGAAATCATTCTCACTCTTCTCTCTGAACTCTCTCTACCATTGCACGAATTCACCATTGTTATTCATCATCATCATCATCATCATCATCATCATCATCATCAAGCATCACCCAACACCATTGATGGATAGAAGGCAAGCTCAACACAACCACTGCAGTTCAAGATCCATTCTATTTCTCTCTGAAACTTCGCATTCCAAAGCCTTTATTTGGCCAAATCTTGAGCTCAAGAATTCAAGAAGGAATCTTTGGTTTTCTTACAACATTCATTTCATCAAGTTCAGGTTTTATCACTTCAACTGTTTCTCTCTAATTCAAGCTACTTTGAGTTCATATTTTGATTGTTTGAAGTTCACTAGGAACTATTTTCATATCCGGCTAGTGATAGGCTCATTAGGAGTATAGTTGTGAATTTTAGGGCAAACTGTTCTTGTTCATTTCTCTTTGATTTTGCTTTGTTTGTGAAAACTAAACATGGATTCGTGATCTCCTCAACTTACTCTTCACTTTGATATACGGTTTGGCAATTTCTGGAAAAAGTGAAAGTTGCAAGTGGTGGCGTATCACCGGAGAAGACGACCGGAGGTCCTTCTCCGGCCGGTGACATTTATCAGCTAGGGTTTCTAGCTTTATATCATAGCCGTTGGATTATTTGCATCGTGTGGTTATAACCTTGCCAATGCATTAAAAAGCCATGTGACTTACACGTGCTCTATTTTGACTTCAGATTGATTACGTGTGTGTGTGTATGCTGGTTAGTGTGTGATTGCACCATGGGCGTTAGATGTTGTTACTTTTTCCTATCCTGTGACTTTGATTGATCTAATGGCTTTGATTGAATCCTCACGTTAATTGCATGTGCACTCTATCACACACAAACACGCGTTGTATTGGACTAGATTCATATTGATATTCACACCTCCTTTTTAAAAGCCCAAGTGTTCCTGAACTGAACTTTTACTTCCACTGCACCCCCTGCTCTTTTTCATTTCATTTTAATTTGTTTTTTATATAATTTTCATTTCACTTCATTAAAAATACCAAAACACATTGAAAAATTCCAAATAAATTCATGTGACATCCTTACACATTTAATTAATGTTTTACAATTTTTAATTTTGGTTTCATTAATTTTTGAGCATATTTCCACAATTTCTTTTCAATTTCTTTTTCATTTAAACTTTTCTTTGACACTTGAACTAGTGCATTTTATTTCTCCCATCTCATACAACATTTTTGACTCATTCTTTTTGCATTGGTTAGATAACACATTGAAGCATCTAAATCAATTTTCTTTTTATCTTTAAAAGTCATTTTGTCATGTGTTCAGGAGTTCTTATTTGAGCATTTTTGTGGTATGTTTCAATATGTTTTCATGAGGCCTTTTGAGGCACTTTTCTTTTGAGTTTTGCCATGAGTTTTTTATACATGTTTTTGCTTCTGACTTGGATTGTTTAGGACCTATTTTTACAATTTTCTCATGCGCTTTGATATTTGCTTAATGCCTTGCATTTGAAGTTACCTGTATGCACATTCTTCTACTTCATTCTCATATGATTTTGTTGAGGCACTTGTGCCACCTCTTGTGTTTACTTTGTATGATATTATAGGTCATTAGTATGATATTATAGGTCATTTGTTCTCATTCTTTGTCATTTGTACATGATTGTTCTAAATGTCATCCTTACATGAATATTTCTGTCTTAATGCTTGCATCTTCTCTTCTTAAGCTCTACATGTTTCATGTGTGCATTTTGTATGACTTTTCATATATCTCATTTGTATCTCATCAATACTATGCCACTGCCCATATGCATTCATTAATCATTTCACATGTTATGCACTTTTGGTATGTCACTTTGTGCATCTAATTGGAAATTGTTTCTTTCTTTCTTATCTCTTCTTCATCTTACTTCCTCTATTTGTATCATTGCATCCATGACTTGTGTGATGATTCATATGCATTTTCAGACATTTATAAATAGTATATCGTTCTGACCTTGATCTTTTGTGAAGCATTATTGCATGATCACTTTGCATGTCCACTCATCTTTCATCTATTCCTTTCATAAGTGCTTTTATTTGATGTTTAAGACTTTGCTTGTGCATAGTTTGTGTGTGTTAGAGCTCTTAACCTTAGAGAATATCCTTAGAGCATACGTTCTAACCTTGATTGATTTTCATCTCTTAGGATCCTTATCCATTGGTTCTTAATTTGTTTAATCATTACTTGTTATTCCTTCCTTATTTCACTAATTGTAAATAGTTTTTGAACTAACCTTTTTATGTAGGTGCTAATGGTAAGTAAGTGTGTGGATGTGCTTCCACATACACTTCTTTCTTTCATTTTCTCTTATCTCTTTTAATCATTCAATTTGTGATCATGATAAGCATTTATATGCTTTCCTTGAATAACTTCTTTCATCCCCCTTTTTGAGTTATAACTCATCTTCTACTTTAGAAGTGAGTTGTTTAATTCACTCTTCTTCTCCTTTCTCTTAGGATTAGGTTTCTTATACCACATTAACCATAGGAACATCCATGCATGATAACTTTAGTGTTTGAGTCTTAGTCTCCCTCATTAGATTTTACTTTTCTCAACCTTTTGAGTCTCTCTTCTTCTCATCTCATAATCTTTTTAAAACACTTAATAAAGGTTAAACGTGTATTGCGCATGAGCCTTATATGTGGGAAGTGAATAATGGGGGGGGGGGGTCTCCCTTCATTCTTCTAGAGTACTTAGTGTACGTCCTGTTGGGGACGATACGCGATGTATTCGTTCCTATGTTGTAGACTTGGGTGACATGCAAGTTACAAATAACTTCAAAAACACTTCTTTCTAAAAAACTTCAAACAAACAATAACGTTGTTTCTCTCTTCATCTCATTCACTCATTCCTTAAGGAGGCGTCATTTCCGTTCTACCGCAAACAGGTAACACCTAAGTCTCCATACAGCGAGCTGCAACACCTAACTGCTAGGACGCGAACGTTGACGTTTCTACTAAAAAAAACAAACAACTTTCCCGTAGCTGAGGGGAACTACGTCGCTCTGATTCTCATGTTCCCGATGAGATACGTAGGCAGTGGGGTAGGGCCCATTCGAGCACTTCTTTTATTTTCCCTACATTTGTTTCTCATTCTCTTTCCATTCCTTTTCCAGTATCTTTTCTATCACCCTTTGATCGAGACAACAAGCGTGGATCCCATCGAGTACGATGGACGTGTTGGGTGCTAACACCTTCCCTTCGCGTAACCGACTCCCTTACCCTTTTCTCTTGGTCGCATGACCATGCTTTTCCTTTCCCTCAGGTTTACGCAGTGTTTCCTTTCCCTCTCTTGGGATAAATACACATTGCTGGCGACTCTGTTTCCGTGCCACTTTCGCGTTTGTACTTGGATGAAAATCCCGGGAGCGACAGCTGGCGACTCTGCTGGGGATAATAAGTTCAGAATCTTTGGTTCCCTAAGCGAGTCAATCCTAGCGCTTGTCTGTTTTTGTTTCATTGGGTGTTTTTTATGGAGTTGTAGTGCTGTTTTTGCTGTTTTACTGTATTGCTATTTATAGTATTACTGCTTTACTGTATCTTGCTGTATTACTGTTTTTATTGCATTTACTGCATTACATATCATTATTATGCTGCGCTGCGCTGGTTCTTCTGTTTGGTGGGTAGGGTGTTCTGAGAGATAAGCCCACTACCCAGGCTTGAGCATACACATAGGTATTAGTATGGGTGGACGTGTCGCTCCCGTGGTGTTTGGCCACGTGTGGGTGTTCACGAGACCTACATCCAGACGAGGTTCTATCCGGAGCTATCTGCTACTGTATGTTTGATACAGGTCAGTAGATATTCTTTGGAGGAATTGTCGACTCTAGTGACCATTCCCGAGGACTCAGTTGCGGCACTCCTCCCGAGTTGTGAGAATGGCAGACCAGAAATGGCAAACCCATTGCACATTCTCGATCTGTGGACCCAATGCTGGGAACTTGCTATAGGATATCCTTTTTGAGGGGAATCCGTTGAGGCCTCCTCGATTGATGATGATGCCAAACCAGAAATGGTGAACGTATCATCATTTCTCGACCTGGGAGCCTGTGATATTGAGGATCCTCACTTTTCTAGTACCCACATGTGAGAGGGGGAGGGTTGTTTACAAGTTTGCAGGTAACCTGGACTTTCAACATACCCGGTACACTGGATTTCTTATCAGTATGGTTTATCTATGTGGTTACTCTGTTGTTCTGGAATTCTGGAGAACTTGAGCCTTGATTTTATTCAACTATTTCAGTCCAGCACAGACACGCGGCACTTTGATCCCATGCTTTGCATTGCATCTTTTTCTCTAACATTCATATTTTTCACTTTCCAGGTAGTATCTGATTTTGATTCCAGTCAAAGGGCAGTCATGGGGATGGATACCAAGATGGGTAGGGAGAACATAATTGTGTACAAGTCCCCGAAGCTAATCCTGGGTCAGATTTGTAGATTACAAGAGATGGCCAGTCCGGAAGTGTTAGGAATGTTCGGAGAGAAGTATGGTTGGATCCTATCCTTTGTTCGTAACATCAGTGAATATGAATATAACGGCTTGCACACCTTGATGCAGTTTTATGATCCGTCCCTGAGATGCTTTGTATTGACAGATTATGTTTTGGTTCCTACTCTGGAGGAGTATTCTAACATCCTGGGAATTTCCATCAAAGAAGGTGTTCCTTTCTGTGGGTCGAAGGCAGATCTTGATTTCCAAGTTGTGGCTGGTGCTCTTTATTTGAGCAAGTCAACTTTGGAAGCTGATATTTCTGGCAAGGGAAAGGTTTGTGGCTATCACCTATCATACTTGGCAAACAAGGCTTAAGAGGCAGCAAAGGAGAAGAAGTGGAATGTCTTCAATGCAGTGCTGGCTCTCTGTGTATATGGTATTGTCTTGTTCCCGAATGAGCCTGATTTTGTTGACACGGATGCTATCAAAATATTTGTAGCTCAGAATTCGGTGCCAACCTTATTAGGGGATCTTCATTATGCCTTGTAGAACAGGAACGAGAAGAAACTAGATGGGACAGTCCATTTTTGTGCACCTCTTTTCTATAAGTGGTTTGCCAATCGTCTACCCCAGTCAGGTGCTTTCAAGGATACTAAGAGTTCCGTGAAATGGAGTCAACGTCTGATGGGCCTAGATGCTAAGGATATTGTTTGGGTGAATCACGGAATTCTGGGTAAATACATTTTGCACAGTTGTGGTGAGTACCCCAATGTCCCGTTGATAGGGAGAAAAGGAGGTATCAACTATAACCCTTCCTTGGCTATCCGGCAGTTTGGGTATGCCCTAAAAGGTCCCCCAGTTGAAAAGGAGTTGGAAGAGTCTTTGTATTTTCACATGGCTAACGATGGATTGGATGTGGCACAGAAAGCTTCCAAAGCATGGCTCAATAAACAGAAAAGAGGAAAAACCGTGTGGGGTGTGCCTAACAATCAAACTTTCCCTCCATATGATCAATGGATAAAGAAGAGGGTCGAAGAGTACTATTTGCCTTTTGATTGGGCGCCTCCCTTGTATCCCAAAGTGATAGAGGAAAGAATCACCGTACCTATTGAAGAATTCGATAAGCAGCGAAGAGCGGTGCAGGATTTGAGGGAGGAAAATGCTGGTATGAGTAGTAGGCTTCAGGGCGCTTTACATTACAACTTGGAGTTGAAATGGAAGGTCCAAGATTTGACAGAGTGCTTGGGAAAAAGGGAGAAGGATCTTAATGACAGAGCTCAGCACTGTAGAAAAATCAGTATAACTGCTGAATCATCCAGCAAAGCCTACAGGGAAACCAAGAAACTCTTGACCAAAACTGAAGACAAGCTTGCCACATATCAGAAGATGTGGGAAGAGCTTAAGATTGAGAATGGGGAGTTAAAAGAAGAAATTCAAAGAATGAAGGAAGACAAGAAGCACTTCTCTGGTAAGTGGAAAGGAGCCCAGAAAGAAATTAAAGAGCTCAAGCTGCAAGCGGGAATCAAGAAGTCAAAGCGCGAAGGCAATGATGTTGACGAGCAGATTGCTAGGTTGAATCAGGAGGTCGAGAAGAGAAACAGACTGATCAAGGGGTTGCTAAAAAGACCTACTCATCCAGACCTGTGAACCTTCTTGAGGAGATTGAAGCCAGTTTGTTTGGAATTGATTTGTAGTGATTCTGTTGTTTGTATTTTGCTATGATTACCATCAGGATTGTTGATGGAATCACTTTTGTTTGAATCTAACCTACCTGTATGTTTTCTTATGATATGATATTAAAGTATTTGGTTCAGCCGTATTTGTCTCAACAGCTCTCAATTTTTGAAAGGTGGCTTCCTTTGTTTGATTCTGCAATATTTCTGGATTCGGATTTATTTTCTGATGTTGTGTCCAATCCCTTGCCCGATTTCAAAGTTGGAATCAAAGAGGATATGCCCTGGAAATGTTTAAATATGATTGTTTGCATTTTGAATTTGCATCCTCATGATCATAAACATTTTGCATAACAGGTACTTGCTCCGGTCTTTCCTAACATTTATTTGGTTTCAGACAGGATAGCTGACCAACCGATTCATCAATATTCTACTCAACTCAACCAGAAAAGAGTAATGGAGCAAATGCAAGCAGAAATGGCCGCCATGCAAGCCCGTATTGTAACACCCCACTTTCCCATTTTTCAAAATAAACAAAATATATGAAATAAATTAGAGTTTCCACACCAAAGTAGGATGCCACATTTTAAAATCAACAAAACAAATCTCCTTTATTTTAATAAAATCAAACAGCGGAAAATTTATTCAATTATTCGATTTACGACCGCCTACCTATAACACCAAAAACTCCACATACTCGTGGTCCACCATAATAAACATCAATTGAAAGATACGTAACAAGTATACAACATAAAACAAATGGTAAAAACCCCCAAATCCCGTGTTACGTATCAGAGCGACTCTCTAAACTCGAACAAGCTACACAAGCTCCAAGCACTAACCTGGCACCTGAATATCTGTACTTCCGAAGAAGCACAGACCCAACAACAACAGAGGGGTGAGAACTACATTCACTACAAGAAAAAAATTGATTTGCGACGGTTTTTTTGGCAGATTACGACGGTTCAAACTGTCGTAAAACCTGTTTCGCGACAGTTTCTCAACCGTCGTAGAAGTGTGTGTCGCGGGGCTGTTTTACGACGGTTTAGAAAACCGCCGTGCCAACTGTCGTACATATTTACGACAGTTCTTAACCGCCACCAAATTATAACCACGACAGTTCCAAACCTTTCAATAGTTTTTTTCCAAGGTAAATTGCGGCGGTTTAAACCGCCTTAAATTATGAATATTTTAAAAAAAAAATTCCACCCATAATATTTTTAGCATTATCATAAAAATAAAATAAAAAAACTAAATTCTTACTCTATTATTGTTATAAAAAAATTCCTTATAGCTACTATCAGTATCACAACCAATATACCATAAAAAAAATCCTTATTGCTACTATCAGAACCAATACATCATAATACAGTTAAACTACTAATATGAGTTTGCAAACATGCTACCTAATATCCTAGTATACTATTTAGTGTACTTCCCCATTGATGAGAACACCAAATGGCATGCCACTATCTATTCCACCATATTGATCTTTTTTCAAATCCTACAATAATTAACTCAATCAACATTAATTAATTAATTAGTTGTATGTAATGTAAGCAGTGCATAAGACTGAAGCCATGAATTAACCAGAACATTAGCTCCAATACTGGTTCCAATAAGAAACATGTCGCTAATGCCTAGAAAGCAGACTGGCAGCTTCCATCTTCACCATGTTCCCCTGCTATATTAAGTGTTGGCACCTTCTCCTATGTAGCCAGCTTTTCTCCATAGCCACTAACCTGGAAAATCAAATAAGCTTTTACATTAAAATGACGACATAAAATTCAGAAGCAACCAAGTGGCATTCTATTGTGTCAAAAGAAAATGTAAATATTTAGTGAGAATCACCTTGTGCATGATATGACTTTCCTTTATGTACTTAAGCAATTTGACCAAGTTGATATTTATCTATATTTAGTTCAAATAAAAAATCATTGATGGACATAGTAAAATCAGAGGCTTTCCTTTCTTCAGAAGCCTTTTCTATATCACGATGTGAATCTATGAGATTTCCATCTTTTCATTGAGTATTACACGGATAAATTCTTGTATAACAACCATTAGAGTTTGAATATATCTCCTATTAGCAGGTCCCAAAAGGTTCTGGAATCTTACAAAGTACCGCTCGACATGGCGATGCACATTTTCTAGCTGTACAAACAAACTATATCATTTAATCTAACAATGAATCAGAAAATCAAAACTAAGCATCCAAAGCATTGGTATCTAAATGAAATAACTCTTTTGATATCAACACTAATCTAATAATGAATGGGAAAATCAAAACTAAGCACCCAAAGCATTGGTGTCTAAATGAAATAAGTCTTGTGATGTCAACACTAAAGATACATTAATTGACCGTTCACTTGATCAAGATTCAAAACCATTCATTTGGTAGGCTTTTCAAATCAATCACCCCAAATTGCCTTATAGCTCATATGATTGGTAAGGCTGGGAATTTGGGCGCTCCTGTACCTACTCTTAAGTTCTGCAAGTAAGAACAAGGTTGTTCAAGAAACATGAGTGCTAAACTCTCTATTAACTTGATTTTCAATTGTAAAAGCTTTTGGTAATGCTAGGCAGTGAGTCTACAATTACATTAGCCATTCACACCATCATGGCAATAAATAAATAAGAAAAGCAAATAAATAAGACAAGCTTCAATTTGGAGCCAGCTAGATAAAATTTAAACTTATTATATGTGAAATCGGTGTTTAATGATGTCAATGTGTCTACTCATATAATTGTTATCAAACACACCCTTTATAAGTGTCTACAATTACATTAGCCATTCAAAACATCATGGGAATAAACCATTCAATCATACAAGACTTAAACCTTGAACCTTAAACCATTATTTTTATATAAAAAATATGTCTAAGCAATGAACCCCCTGAATTATTTACTCACTGTTATGAAGATTGAAGAAAAATCATGAAGCATTGTGAATGATGAAGAAAACAATGGTCCAGCACAGATGCAATGCGGTCCGGTACAGCGACGATGTGAATTTATTGCGGCAATTACAAGTGATTTTGTTTCACACCGCCATTGCGGTCGACGCGGTTACAGTGTCATCCGCATATGCAATATTGTGGCCGCATCAAGTGATGCGGTCCGCAATTTCAAACAATGGCAGTTACTTCCTCACAAAATAAATTCTAATACATAATTAAATCAGAAATGTTTTTAAGCACAAGTCAATACTTACCTTCAAGTATCTCTAAACAGGATGTAAGGCCTTTATATCATCTCATTCCACTTAGGAAAGTTGTCACTATCTTCATGGCATTTTCAACAACATGGCTATTCCATATATCATTTGATCTGTCTAAAACATAATATTAAGATAGATAGGTGATTCAATATAATGGTCAATCTAAAACATAATATTAATTTGTTCATATAACAAATACTGAAGAATGCTTCAGCAGGCTCTAAATACACCAGTAAACCAAACCTTTTTCACCATATGAGATTGGAATAGATGACATTGTTCCAGCATCTATTTTCACCATATTCTAATAGAATATTGAAACCATAAACTTCTCCATGTTCAATAGGTGACATTGTTCCAGCATCTGTGTTCAAGTAAGGATCTGAAAAATCATAACAAAAATGTAAGACAACCCATGAAAGGATTTGAATTAGAAACAAATATAAACCATGAAAGGTTGAAACTTTGTAGAAAAACAAATAAAGGTTAAAGTAGAAAAAAAATGAAAAAGAATGCATGTAAAGATACCGATTTTGATAGCAGTGACACGAAGTCCACAAGCTTTGAGAAGTAAACCAATACTACTAGTTGTAACACCTTTACCAAGTCCACTAACAACTCCTCCAGTTACAAGAACATACTTCATGTTTTTTCTTGTTCAATGTCTTGTTGTTTTATGACACTAAAGAGTATTTTTATAAGAATAACTAAAGAGTTTTTAAGAGAGTGAATCTGTGTTGTTGAAGAAGAAATGAAGAATATGAAGAATAGTTAATACTAGTTTAAAGATGGAGACGACAATAGGGGGTGGTATATATACACCATTCTGGCTATATACGGAAAAATAAAAAAATTCAACCGGGTATTATTAATATAAACTAGATATTACCAAGTCGGCTGTTTTATACAGGAGTGGCTAGCTACAACAGTTGAACCAGAAAAGAAATGACCACCCAAAATAGTCTTGGAACCACCCTCACAGGACATACCCTTTAAAAAGAGATGACCTCGCGGCCTCTGCAAAACAACTTCCAAAACATAATATCTTCTTTCCCATCGAACATCCAAAAGCACTTACACGGATTTTCTAACTAATTCTTCCCATTTTCCTGCTACACCCTTAATTCTATTATGAAACTCCAAAAAACAGCCCAATGAAGGATGTGAAAGAACCTCAAGCTTTCGCATCAATCATTAATTAATTAATTTAGGGTTTTTAAATTCAAGTGGATTCTTAAGAAACACAAGAAACAAAGTAATTGATTTAGGGTTTTTAAACTGAAACATATCATATATGAGAAACATAGAGAACTTGATTTAGAGTTTAAGAATACTAACCTGTTAAGATTGAATTGGGATTAGTGTGGAGTTTTTGCAGTGGCGTTCCGATAGATATACCAAGGCGGAGGCGTTAGAGTTTCTTGGTTAACGAGTTGCGGTGCTGAAAAGAAGAAGCAGTCCTGAAAAGAAGAAGAAGCGGTTCTTTTATTTTTGAGGGAAAATAGTTTTGGCAAAAAAAGTGAATTTTTCAATTTGGTAAAAAAAAAGGGCGGTTGGGCAACTGTTGCAATCTATTAGAGGAATTTTAAGCACCAGTAAAAAATATATAATGGCGGTTCAAAACCGTTGCAACCCACTAAAAAAAATTTAAGGGCAGTTTAGGAACCGTCGCAACCCTAAGGTTAGGGCGGTTTATGAACCGTCGTAGACCATAGTTTAGGGCGGCTGGGTTGGAACCGTCGCAACTCGTGTATTTTTTAGAAAAATTAAAGGACGGTTATAAAAACCGTCGTAGGAACCGTCGTAATATACATAAGAGGGCGGTTTTCAGTGAACCGTCGCAACCTATGTGTCGCAAAATGACATTTTTCTTGTAGTGATTCAATATAAAAAGGTGCATAATACATATAAGGAGGTAGTATCTCACACCACCAACAACAACATATAATCACGACCTACTGTCATATTCAATCACTAACAATCAACATATTAACAATGCAATGCATGTGGTACCAACATCACCATGGTTCATTCAATCGAACCCGAATAAATCACATACACCCCTACTTGGCAATGATTTATCCCACCACACTCCTCAAGGGAGTTCGGATGAATCACATACACTCCTCCTGAGCAATGATTCATCCCACCAATAACATGTATGCATGACTCAATTCACATAACAACACATGTATGACACATTCATACAAATTCACGATCCTCCTGATCACAACAAACATACATATAACACACATGTATATCAAATGATAAACAATTCACGATCCTCCTGATCATAACAAACGTACACATAACACACATATATAACAAATGATAAACAAATTCACGATCCTCCTGATCACAACAAACAAACATATAACACTCATATATAGACATACATAGTTACGATCCTCCTGATCCCACATGAGACACCTAATCGTTCTCACTTGCACCATAATCATTGAATCCTCACAAGTCCCATAATTCATCAAATACTAATTAATTCCTAAAAATTATCAAATTAATTAGTTTCATCACCAACTGTGTACTACTCAGCATCTGACTCCCAATCCCAACCTCTCAAACCAAGAGAAACTGAATCAGGCGCGAAGACGGGAAAAGAATCGCAAAACGGTGAAATTCCGCACTCACGCTGTCCATACGCGTATTGACCAGCTTCATACGCGTATGGGCAGAGACCCATTTTTCTTCAATGTCAAATTCCAGATCTGCATACGCTTACGGCCACCCCATACGCGTATTGCCTTGCCTACCATACGCGTACCCTTAGACGTATGGGCAGAGAGGCGTGCCAACTCCTACTCGTGGCTTCTCCTTACGCGTAACGCCTCCCATCCTGCCTAGCCTTACGCGTAACGCTCTCCCTAATACGCGTACATCCAGATTTATTACGCAAACCTGTTTTCTCCACACCAGTCTGAGTTTTGCTACGAAATCTTCACTTCTTCACTCCAAAACAGTCCTAAAATTAGTTCTACATCAATTTTAGGTTGTATGAGTCATCCTACATCTTTCTCTTAACATTACTAAGTCAGTTTTGGTCTAAATTCGTTCGTTAAACCTGAATCACAACTAATTCTGCAACATTCACATTTCAAGCAACAATAACACATCAAAATGCAGACAAAATCAGTAGATCAACACGTAATATTCATCACAGATTCACATATACATCTCACAATCATACACTCACACAAAATCAGACAAAATCCTACGGGGTTAAGGACTCCCCACTACCCTTATACGATTTAATCACCAAATATGAACCCGTTCTCCCCCTTACCTCGAATTGTTCAGAAATCTGGAAAAATTGGGAAGAAATCCTTGCCGTAGCACCCCTTCCTCTTCCTTGTTCTTCTTTCTCTCAAATTCTTGTTTTACGTGAAAACCACCTTAGTCCACTAAACTCCCCTTGATTCTCTTTTATCAGGTTTTATTTATTTAATTAATAAAAAAATAATATTGATAATAATAATCCTAATAATAATAATGATAATAACAAGAATAATAATAATAACACTAATATTAACCATATTAATATTATCATTTTCGCATCACTATCCTTATTATTAACTAAAGTCATAATTCTCATTAATTCACTAAGGCACTACCCTTCACACACCCTTAACCAGGCCCAACAAACAGAAATAATAACACGACGATTAATAATTTAAATTGGGGTGTTACAACTCTCCCCCACTTAAATTATTTTCGTCCTCGAAAATATAACGGAAATGAATCACTCCGGGTACAACTCTCACAATCGACAACTAATAATCATACTAACAAAAGGTACACCATGAATGACACAAACTAACAGACGACCTTGCTAACAGCAACTACAACAACGACAAGATGCAATGCCCATACAATGCCCTTGACGACTAATTCACGACCCAAAGAATACTCAAGTTACAAACACACAAAGATCGTTACCCTCACTATAGGTAACCCCCTCCTAATTCCCCACCATAGGAATTAGCCACTCGCACTCGAACCATCACCATAGGCAGCGAGGCAACAACAAAAACCAGAACATAAAGTTCCACGACACAACATCGTTTCAACAACCTCTACATAACCATGATATTAATATCATTGTCACACAATATTATTACAACAATGCTACGATTCACCCATCAACATAAGACTAAAACATCCATCTACTTAATAGTCCAAGAATAATATTTAACCTTTTCCACCTCCATTCTGATTAGTCCAATGGTCTCATCGCTCCTACATATTTCCACTGTTCAACCTATGAACTCGTACCAGTTATGCACACACATACGAAAGGTACCATATCACGCTTTCGATGCGCACTCTGATTACTCGCAACAATCAATTTCACCAAAGTCATGTCCAACTTTTGACTCTCTCTAATCTTCACCAGAAAATCATAGTTCATTACTAATATACCCAACCTCACACTCTGCTGTGTTATCTCACACACCAGGCGCAAGTCTCTGAACTGCTCAAATAATTCTAATCCATCTGGCCATCAAAACAGACATGTATAAAAACTCCCGACTTAACTCATCTGGCACGACATTAACTTCTCCAATAGGATAATTCCAGCTAAGGTCATAACTCATCTGGAATCTCAACCGTCCTCGTTGTCTCATACTCTATTATTTCCGACCAAACAGGTACTCAATATTCTTGTGATTACTAAACAATTTGAATTCAAACCATAAAAATAATATTGCTAGATCCTCAACACAAAAATAACCGCAGCCATCTTGAAATCATGAATTCTCAATTGTCGTAAAGCATAAGCGACGACTTTTCCATCCTGCATCCACACACTGACTAAATTCATCATGGACACATCCCAATACCTCACAATGGTTTATTAGGATCACGAAGAAGAAAAACTGGGGCCGCAAACAAATTCTACTTTAGCCCTCTCAAACTCCTTCACAATGAACATCCAAAGCAAACGACTTACCCTTTGCAAGTCAACTTAAGTAACAAAATTCTAACTTGGAAGAGCCTTCCATAACCTCCGGTAATAACCAACTAAAGTCCAAAAGCTTCTAATCACCTTAACCGACTTCGGAGTCTCTCATTGTAGAACTGCATCTACTTCCGATGGATCCGTAACAATACTATAACATATCCAAGAAAACTAACCTTTTTAACCAAAATCCTCACTTGAATAATTTAGCATACAAATCTCTTTCTTTTCAACACTTACAACTCGATTATCAACCACCCCACATAGTCTCCTTCTGACCTTATATTAGATCCGGATATCCCTAATGAACACCACTCCGAACTCATTCCATCTTGTCCAGACTCATATACAAGCTTAACCGAGTAAATAACAACCCATTCCAATGATAACAAACATAACCAGTCACATGAAATCGATCAAAGCCTCGACCCACACAAACCCACCACTCTTATCAAACGTCCCAAACAATTGTAATTCCAATCAAACTCAACCAAACCATTCCAACCCTCCATTCTTGAAAGTGGACACTTATTCCCAATCGTTACTTCATTCAACTGTCGGTAATCCATACACAATTTTATTCTCTGAACAACCCACATTTCACAATTTCTAACATGTATCAATAATCAACCAAAGAGAACTCTCAATCTCAAAATTACATCCACACCCAAGGGTTTTCTCAAAATTCCCCTTAATGCCCTAAAACTCCAAGAATTCCAAAACACATCCAAACTCTAAGTTTGCTTCCCATAGCCTCAATACCCTTATACACATCATGCTTGTTATTCCATCCGGAACCACATCTGGGAATCATACACAACGGGTAGCCCTTTATTGTGGCTTTCCTGCCAATTCTAGAATGATACTATCACAAACATAGCAAACATCTTGGTTTCATCGCCTAAGAGTTTTTCCCTCAGAGACATCCCGACCTGACCAACATACCAAAACCTATAATCCGCCTTATTTTCTGATATAAGAATCTTCAATGATAACCTACTAAGTCCAAGACACTCTTAATCTCCGTCACTGTCTTCAAAGGTTTTCCACCGAAGCACTGCTTTAATTTCTCGATGGATCTACCACAATACCCTCACAAAAATAACTTGTTCCAATAAACTCACCGTTTATAATCAAAACTCCCAATTCGAAACTTGCAAACAATTCATTATCCTTCTGCACCTACAAAACAATTCTCATATGCTCTGCGTGATTTTCCTCCGATTCGGAATACTCAAACATCATCAACAAATCCTGACGGTTCAATTCATATACTCCACAAATACACCCTGCATCTACTTCCTGTACGGAGTCATTGACATCAAATTCGTATCAAGTGCTGAATCAATAGCCACCTCTACCTCATTAATACACCTGTGATCCACTTATATCGCATGAAAATAAATCCAAAAAGAAATTCATAAACAACCAGAAACTCGACACGTGCAACTTCACTACTAACTCGTCACAATGCGAATGTTAATACACTGAGGCTTCTCTTGATAAATATTCACCCGTTCGCTCAACACACCACAATACCAGTTCCCTACCATTATCCAATTCGGATCCACACCTCAGAAAGACATTAAGGATTACCCAACACCGATATCTCTCTAGCCATCACCTTGTTCTCTACTCCCTGACAAGCAATCACTAACCATACCTAATTGTCCCTCCTCGGAGATATTCTTCAACTTGACCGACAAGTACTTCTCTTCTACATCTTCTTTTAGATAATAAAGATCTCTACCGACTCAACACAACCATCTTCCACATCCCCTGCTATCTTAACCGTCAAGGTGCATCTATTCCTTCATCTTGATTTCCGACTACTATCAACAAGAGATTGAGGGTGATCAGTTCCCTAATTTGTTCATAGACAGCCGATCATCCTGATGAAGTATAGACCCTCCCTCACCAACTATGATAACACTCCATTACTTACCAATCCGTCCTTCCAGAGTGGAAGCATCTTGGAGAAGCACCAGCTTCTCCCCCACTTATCTCAACCTCAACTCCTGCAACTAACCGGTTAGAAAACAAGCACGTACCGATAGTGTTCTACACACATGTCGCATACCACGACACAACTCATACTAGACAACCTGGCCGGACGGACCGACCTGCTCTGATACCAATTGTAACACCCCACTTTCCCATTTTTCTAAATAAACAAAATATATGAAATAAATCAGAGTTTCCACACCAAAGTAGGATGCCACATTTTAAAATCAACAAAACAAATCTCCTTTATTTTAATAAAATCAAACAGCGGAAAATTTATTCAATTATTCGATTTACGGCCACCTACCTATAACACCAAAAACTCCACATACTTGTGGTCCACCATAATATTCATCAATTGAAAGATACGTAACAAGTATACAACATAAAACAAATGGTAAAAACCCCCAAATCCCGTGTTACGTATCAGAGCGACTCTCTAAACTCGAACAAGCTACACAAGCTCCAAGCACTAACCTGGCACCTGAATATCTGTACTTCCGAAGAAGCACAGACACAACAACAACAAAGGGGTGAGAACTACATTCAATATAAAAAGGTTCATAATACATATAAGGAGGTAGTATCTCACACCAACAACAACAACATATAATCACGACCTACTGTCATATTCAATCACTAACAATCAACATATTAACAATGCAATGCATGTGGTACCAACATCACCATGGTTCATTTAATCGAACCCGGATAAATCACATACACACCTACTTGGCAATGATTTATCCCACCACACTCCTCAAGGGAGTTCGGATGAATCACATACACTCCTCCCGAGCAATAATTCATCCCACCAATAACATGTATGCATGACTCAATGCACATAACAACACATGTATGACATATTCATACAAATTAACGATCCTCCTGATCACAACAAACATACATATAACACACATATATATCAAATGATAAACAATTCACGATCCTTCTGATCACAACAAACGTACACATAACACACATATATAACAAATGATAAACAAATTCACGATCCTCCTGATCACAACAAACATACATATAACACACATATATAGACATACATAGTTACGATCCTCCTAATCCCACATGAGACACCTAATCGTTCTCACTTGCACCATAATCATTGAATCCTCACAAGTCCCATAATTCATCAAATACTAATTAATTCCTAAAAATTATCAAATTAATTAGTTTCATCACCAACTGTGTACTACTCAGCATCTGACTCTCAATCCCAACCTCTCAAACCAAGAGAAACCGAATCAGGCGCCAAACGGTGAAATTCCGCACTCACGCTGTCCATACGCGTATTGACCAGAGTCATACGCGTAATGACTAGCTCCCTCGCCCCCTCCTGCGCGTACCAGACGCGTAAGGCGTTCTGCCTCGCCTTACCATACGCGTATTGCCCAGCTTCATACGCGTATGGGCAGAGACCCATTTTTCTTCAATGTCAAATTCCAGATCTGCATACGCGTATGGTCACCCCCATACGCGTATTGCCTTACCTACCATACGCGTACGCTTACGCGTATGGGCAGAGGGCCGTGCCAACTCCTCCTCGTGGCTTCTCCTTACGCGTAACGCCTCCCATCCTGCCTAGCCTTACGCGTAACGCTCTCCCCAATACGCGTACGACCAAATTTATTACGCAAACTTGTTTTCTCCACACCAGTCTGAGTTTTGCTACGAAATCTTCACTTCTTCACTCAAAAACAGTCCTAAAATTAGTTCTACATCAATTTTAGGTTCTGAGAGTCATCCTACATCTTTCTCTTAACATTACTAAGTCCGTTTTGGTCTAAATTCGTTCGTTAAACGTGAATCACAACTAATTCTGCAACATTTACATTTCACGCAACAATAACAAATCAAAATGCAGACAAAATCAGTAGATCAACACGTAATATTCATCACAGATTCACATATACATCTCACAATCATACCCTCACACAAAATCAGACAAAATCCTACGGGGTTAAGGACTCCCCACTACCCTTATACGATTTAATCACCAAATATGAACCCGTTCTCCCCCTTACCTCGAATTGTTCAGAAATCTGGAAAAATTGGGAAAAATCCTTGCCCTAGCACCCCTTCCTCTTCCTTGTTCTTCTTTCTCTCAAATTCTTGTTTTACGTGAAAACCACCTTAGTCCACTAAACTCCCCTTGATTCTCTTTAATCAGGTTTTATTTATTTAATTAATAACAAAATAATATTGATAATAATAATCCTAATAATAATAATGATAATAACAAGAATAATAATAATAATACTAATATTAACCATATTAATATTATCATTTTTGCATCACTATCCTTATTATTAACTAAAGTCTTAATTCTCATTAATTCACTAAGGCACTACCCTTCACTCACCCTTAACCAGGCCCAACAAACAGAAATAATAACACGACGATTAATAATTTAAATTGGGGTGTTACACGTATCACCCAATTCATGGAAATGATGCAAGGAGTCGTACAGGGACAGGAGCAACTCAGAACTCTCGTTCAACCTCTCGTGGCAAGAGTAGATGGCAATGGTGTCTTACATGGTGGTCTCCGGAACAATGTTATTCCTCCGGGCGGAGGTGCTAATGGGCACAATATTCAGAATGGAACTCCGGGCGGAGTCCCAGTTCCCACTGTTGTTATCCCTCCGGGCGGAGGAGAGAATGTGGTGATGCCTTCTATGGTTGGAGGGGGAAACAGTATTCATGCAGTTCATGGCCATCACTTTGATGACCAACAAGACGATGTTTTCTCTGTACCAGGTGGAGATGCTGGTCTCCCGGTTGTTAATGACCAGAGGATTAGAATGATTAAAGAACAGCTAAGAGGGGTGGTAAATCAAAAATCTGTGGGAATGGATCTGGATGACCTAGGGCTGGTTCCTGATGTGAGAATTCCTCATAAATTTCAAGTCCCCACTTTTGAGAAGTACAACGGCACTACTTTCCCCAGGACACATGTTCGGGCGTATGCAAGAAAGATGGTTGCGTACTCCCGTGATGAAAAATTGCTGATGCACTTCTTCCAGGACAACTTGTATGGAGCGTCCCTAGAATGGTATATGCAACTTGAGAGGAGCCATGTACGCAACTGGAGAGAGATGGTGGAAGCATTTGTGAAACACTATCAATATAATACCGACTTGGCTCCCAATCGTACACAGTTACAAAATATGTCTCAAAAGAGTGGTGAAAGTTTTAAGGAGTACGCGTAGAGGTGGCGCGAGTTGGCGGCAAGGGTACAACCACCCATGCTGGAGAAGGAAATGCTGAATCTGTTTATGGATACTTTGCCGGGACATTATTACGAAAAGCTGTTACCTGACATGTCTGGCAAGTTTGCTGACTTGATCATGGTTGGGGAGATGCTAGAGGGTGGAATCAAAGCTGGGAAAGTTTCGGGTAATGATGGGTCGTCTTCTAGTTAAGGGAAGAAACCATATGCAAATTACAAAAAGAAGGAGGAAACAAATTCTGTCTCGTCTCACCGAGGTAAAGGGAAGCAATGCCAGAATTATAATCAGCAAGTAGCTTCAGTGACGATTCCTGCAGCGCTTCCACAACAACAGCAAAATTAGGCACCTCGCCGTTACCCAGCTAGACAAAGGACGGTTGATAGGAATTTTGAAACACCTCCCATGCCGTATTCCCAGTTGTTCCAGCATTTGCTACAACTACAGTTAATCCAGAAGAGGACCTTGGCCCCTCTCACAGGTAATCCACCTCCGGGTTATAATCCCAACGCCTACTGCGACTTTCATTCCGGGGCACCCGGACATCACATCGAGGACTGCAAAGCTTTTAAGCATAAAGTCCAAGACCTGGTGGATTCTAAAGCTATCAATTTTTCAAATGACGTGCCGAATGTTATCCAGAATCCAATGTCGGATCATGGCGAGCCAAGGGTTAACGTTGTGTTAGAGGAGAATGAATCTTTAAATCTGGTTATGGATATGAACGAGTTAAGAACTCCTTTGATGGTGGTAAAGGAGAGATTATTATGGGTGGAGTGGACCCCGGATGGAGAAGAATTATTCAGAGTGTCTGATACAGACGAATGGCTGTGGATTGTTGAAATCAGGAGTTCAAAAGTTGATCGATGAAGGTAGGTTGCAGTTTGACAGGTGTGACCAACGAAGAGAGGTTATTGGAAGCGATGTGGCTACTATCACTATCCCATTCAAGACAATCACAATTTCAGCGGCGGCAAGACCAGCGCCGGTTATAATTACAAGTCCTGGACCCATTCCTTATGAGAGCACCAAGGCCATTCCTTGGAACTATGGGGCAGAAGTTTTCGTTAATGGGCAGAAACAAGAGTTAATGGGAACGTCGGTAGCGAGTTCCAGTCTTGAGGAAGCAGGAGCTATTACCCGAAGTGGCAGAATCTTCACCCCTTCCGATGAACGGGCTGATAATTCCAGACAGGACAAGGGTAAATAGGCCGTAGATAATTCTGTGTAGACCCCGGCAGTGACTGACTCCATAGTAAGGCCAGCTGATAGTCCCTTCTCCGAGAATGTAGAGGAATTCATGAGGCCGATTCGAAGAAGTGACTATAAAATTATGGATCATTTGCATCAGACGCCGTCCAAGATATCCATCTTATCTTTGTTGTTGTGTTCGGAAGCTCACCGAAACGCATTATTGAAAGTACTGAATGCTACCTATGTGCCCCAAGAGATCTCAGTCAATCAACTTGAGGGGGTGATAGCCCATGTTAATGCAGGCAGCGATTTGGGGTTTACTGATGCTGACTTGACTCCAGCTGGGAAAAACCATAACAATGCCTTGCATATTTCCGTTGAGTGCCGTGGGTCATTGATGTCTCATGTGCTTGTGGATACAGGATCATCTTTAAATGTTTTGCCTAAGAAGGCATTGATGAAGTTGGATACCCGTGGGTTGATATGCACGCCCAGTGATTTGGTGGTGCGCGCATTTGATGGTTCTAAAAGGGCTATTTTTGGAGAGGTTGTGCTGCCAATTAAGGTTGTCCTGGAGGTCTTTGACGCCATATTCTATATAATGGATATTCAGCCCGCTTACAACTGTCTACTTGGTCGGCCGTGGATTCACAGTGCTGGGGCTGTAACATCTACACTCCATCAGAAGCTGAAATATATGGTGGATCGACATGTGGTGATAGTTTGCGGAGAGGAGGACATTATGATAAGCCATCTATATATTTTCAAATATGTGGAGGTAGACGGCGAGATACAGGAAATGCTATGTCAGGATTTTGAAGCGGTAAAAGTTCATGAAGAAGTTCCCGAAGAGGTTAGCCCATCTGAAATGGTTAAGCAGCTTACAGTGGTAGAGCAGCCGAAGATTTCTATGTCATCCCTCAAAGATGCAAGCGCTGTAGTTGAAGCTGGAAGCTCACAAAAATGGGATCAGATTATCGAGGTGCGGAAGAAGCAAGATACTTATGGGCTGGGTTACAAGCCACCCAGGCGTCCTGAAGAGCCTCTGAAGTTTTACGGCCCGGTTTATTTTACCAGTGCTGGGGTATTCTTTGATAGAGTCAATGCTATTGAAGAGGATGAGGACAGTGATTGCGACATGGATAATTGGATCATCCCCTACATGGCTGGTCAAAGCCCATGCAACTGGTCATCGGAGAAGATCATCCAAGTGACTGGACCAGAGTCATTGTCTCTGTTTTTTCTGTTATGTTTGATCCTACGCTCTGCCCAAGGCATAGTGACTCTTGTTTGTAGGGCTTGAACATTTCGTATGCTTTTCTTTATCAATAATAAAGGACTTTTCGCATTCAAATGTTTCTAATCCCTGTTTTTCTGTTTTAGTTTGTGCATAAAATCACAGCAAAATGGCAATGTGTTTTGTTTGTTACATACATAATAAAACATGAATCATCTATCATGCAGGTTACCTTGTTCAGATTCCATCCCCCATGATTCGGCTATGGCTCAATATGATTTCGATAATCCCATATATCAGGCTGAAGAAGAGGTCGAGGAAGGCTGTGAACTTCCTAAGGAATTGGCCAGACTACTAAAACAGGAGGAAAGGGTCATCGTGCCTCATCAGGAGGAGATTGAGATTGTTAATTTGGGAACAGAGGATGCGAAGAAAGAGGTAAAGATTGGGGCTGCTTTAGAAGGCAGTGTAAAGAGAAGATTGATTGAAATGCTTCGAAAGTATGTGGATATCTTCGCCTGGTCTTACCAAGACATGCCCGGGCTTGACACTGACATCGTGGTGCACCGGTTGCCGCTCAAAGAGGGATGTACTCCGGTTAAGCAGAAGTTAAGGAGAACGAAACCTGAAATGTCTGTCAAGATCAAAGAGGAGGTTCAGAAGCAGATATATGCTGGATTTCTGGCTGTGACAAGTTATCCTCTGTGGGTTGCTAACATTGTGTCTGTACCTAAGAAGGATGGAAAGACCAAGATGTGTGTTGATTATAGAGATCTGAATAGAGCAAGCCCAAAAGATGATTTCCCGCTCCCTCACATCGACGTGTTAGTGGACAATATTGCTTAATACTCTGTGTTTTCCTTCATGGATGGCTTCTCTGGGTATAACCAAATCAAAATGGCCCCAGTGGACATGGAGAAAACAACGTTCATAACACCTTGGGGGACATTCTGTTACAAAGTAATGCCCTTTGGATTGAAAAATGCTGGGGCAACTTACCAGCGGGCAATGGTGACTCTCTTTCATGATATGATTCACAAAGAGATCGAAGTATATGTTGATGACATGATCGCGAAGTCACAAACAGAGGAGGAGCATCTGGTGAATATTCATAAGCTTTTTGATAGGTTGATAAAGTTCAGACTGAGGTTGAATCCGAACAAGTGCACCTTCGAGGTAAGATCAGGAAAACTACTGGGGTTTATTGTCAGCGAAAGAGGTATCGAGGTTGATCCTGCTAAAGTAAAAGCCATACAAGAAATGCCTGAGCCGAGAACAGAAAAAGAGGTTCGTGGTTTTCTAGGGAGGTTGAACTACATTGCTAGGTTCATATCTCATCTTACAGCCACTTGTGAACCAATATTCAAATTGTTAAGAAAAGATCAAGTGGTCAGGTGGAATGAAAATTGTCAAAAGGCGTTCGAAAAAATAAAAGAATATTTGCAGGAACCTCCGGTCCTTATGCCACCAGTGCCAGGAAGGTCGTTGATTATGTATCTTATGGTTCTTGAGAACTCAATGGGGTGTGTGCTCGGCCAACACGACGAGTCAGGTAGAAAAGAACATGCCACATACTACCTGAGTAAAAAATTCACTGATTGTGAGTCGAGGTACTCAATGCTGGAAAAAACATGTTGTGCACTCGCTTGGGCAGCTAAGCGTTTGAGGCAGTATATGTTAAACCACACAACCCTCTTGATTTCGAAGATGGATCCAATTAAGTATGTGTTTGAAAAGCAGGCGCTTTCTGTAAGAATAGCCCATTGGCAGATGGTTCTGACAGAGTACGATATTCAATATGTTTCCCAAAAAGCCATTAAGGGAAGTGTTTTGTCAGAGTATCTTGCCGAATAACCAATTGAGGATTATCAACCGATGAAGTTTGAATTTCCTGTTGAGTATATTATGTATCTGAAGATGAAAGACTGTGAAGAGCCTCTACATGATGAAGGACCTGAAGTTGGATCCCAGTGGAAGCTAGTCTTTGATGGGGCTGTCAATTCATATGGTAACAGAATCGGGGAATTCATTATGACTCTACAGGGTTCTCATATACCCTTTACTGCCTGGTTAGCGTTTATATGCACCAACAATGAGGCGGAGTATGAAGCATGCATCATGGGGTTAGAAGAAGCAATTGATTTGAGAATCAAAAACCTCGATGTTTATGATGATTCCGCGTTGGTGGTTAATCAGATCACAAGTGAATGGGAAACTCGTCAAGCAAATTTGGTGCCTTATAACAATTATGCCAAAAGGTTGTTACCTTTCTTTGACAGAGTCGATTTCCATCACATACCCCAGTTAGAGAATTAGATGGCAGATGCGTTGGCAACGTTATCTTCGATGTATCAGGTGAACCGTTGGAATGAAACTCCCTCGATCAGAATCATGCGTCTGGATAGACCCGCTTTTGTGTTTGCAGTTGAAGGGGTGTCAGATGGCAAACCTTGGTATCATGATATTAAGGTTTTTCTGAAGAGTCAAGAGTATCCGGTTGACACGTCCACCAAAGATAAGAAAACTCCGAGGAGGCTGGCGGGAAATTTCCTTTTGAACAAAGACGATGTGCTGTACAAGAGGAACTTTGACATGGTCTTGCTACGTTGTGTTGATGAACACGAGGCAAGCCTATTGATGGAGGAAGTTCATGAAAGTTCTTTCGGTACTCATGCCAATGGGCACTCTATGGCCAGAAAACTGTTGAGGGCGGGGTATTATTGGATGACTATGGAGTCAGATTGTTTCAAATACGCTCAAAAACGTCATAAGTGCCAGATCTATGCAGATAAGGTACACGTACCGCCTACTCCTCTGAATGTGTTATCATCACCTTGGCCCTTTGCCATGTGGGGCATTGATATGATCGGGAAGATTGAGCCGACTGCTTCCAATGGGCATCGTTTCATTTTGGTTGCCATTGATTATTTTACGAAGTGGCTGGAAGCAGCCTCATATGCCAACGTTACCAGACAAGTAGTAGCTCGATTTATCAAGAAGGACATCATCTGCCGGTATGGAGTCCCGGAGAGAATCATTACTGATAATGGTTCAAATTTGAATAACAAGATGATGAAGGAGTTGTGTCAGAGCTTTAAGATTGAACATCATAATTCTTCTCCCTATCACCCGAAGATGAATGGGGCTGTTGAGGCGGCAAATAAGAATATCAAGAAGATTGTGCAGAAAATGGTGGTGACGTATAAAGACTGGCATGAGATGTTGCCCTATGCTTTACACGGTTATCGTACTTCGGTGCGTACATCAACTGGGGCAACACCTTTCTCGCTTGTATATGGTACGGAAGCAGTTTTACCCGTAGAGGTTGAGATTCCTTCTTTGAGAATTCTGGCAGATGTGAAGCTTGACGAAGCTGAATGGGTGCGTTCCAGATTGAATCAGCTGAACCTAATTGAGGAAAAGAGATTGGCAGCCATTGCACATGGCCGGTTGTACCAGAGCAGGATGAAGAAAGCATTTGATCAAAAGGTGCGTCCTCGGTGCTTTCAGGTTGGTGAATTGGTTTTGAAAAGGATCCTTCCTCCTCAGATAGATCACAGGGGAAAATGGACTCCAAACTACGAAGGTCCATATGTAGTAAGACAGGTTTTCTCTGGTGGAACCTTATTACTCTCGACTATGGATGGCAAAGATTTTACATCCCCTGTGAACGCAGACATAGTCAAAAAATACTTTGCATAAAAGAGACCCGCTGGACATAAAAAGAAGATCCAGGCAAACAAGGGGCATCACGACGAACCATAAAAAGAAAAGGTTTCTGGCAAAAGTTAGGGACAAAAAGAAAAAAGAATAAACCCGCAAAGTTGAAAACCTGACAAGGCAACTTTGGCAAAAATGGGTATCCCGGTGGATTGAAAACCCGTAAAGGGCGGTCCAGGCAAAAGTTAGGGATTTGAAAGCAAGAGGTTGCGGTCTGGGTTCGATCTGTGAACATTTCTGATACACGGGAATTTCGAAGGAAAGGAATCAGCCCAATCAGCCTCTCCGAAGGCCAACACATATGCGGATGAGCTAGACATACGGGTCATAGCTGAATCAAATCATGGTGGATATCTGTTCCCCACATTGCCGACATGTGTATTTTCTTTTACTTTTTGTGCAATTACCTTTTTTCAGGAATTACCTCCGAAGGTAAATGCTTATTTACAGGCCAATTCATTCAATAAAATTTTCACTTCAGTCAAAGAGCTTTCCATGTTTGTTTTATTTTTACTGTTTTGTTTGTGAAAAGTCTGATATGTTGATAAGACATTGCATGCAAGATGTTAAGCTTTGCGAAGCATATCGGAAAACAGTGGAAATTGCTCATGAAATAGTCATTAGGATGATAATCTAGATAGCTATTTTGCGTTGGCTGTTGATTTTGTTTGTAGGGTAGCAGGATTTCTCCCCAGTAGAGTTCCTCTCCTCAGCATCTGAAAGATCATCATCCTCAGCAGAGTTTAATCTATTACTCCACGGCAAGCAGTCAGAGGTCTGGTATTTAGTTACCTCCGCAGGAGAGGAGATGCTTGTTTCACTAGTAGCTGAGTGCTCTAATCCCCAGCAGGGTAAGGTGAATCTTTTCCTCCCCAAGTTATTACTCTCCCCAGCCAGAGTACAGAGGATTATATCCCCATCTAGAGTGGTGGTTAGTCCATTACTCTTTTAGCAAATAGCCAGAAGTTGATACGTCTGTATCCCCGACAAGAGACTGTTGGAGTATTTTATTTGGACAAAGATGTTATTTCCTCACAGAGTCTGAATGCCTATCTTTCTCAGCTGATCAAGAAAAGGTTGTCTCACCGACAATGGTTTGGTCTGATCCCCAGCAAAGGATTAATCTTGGTGGTATCCCCTAGCTGATGTTATCAATCAACATTCCCCAAGCAGATTTGTTGGTGCTGGCTGATATTCCCCAGCAGGATAAAGGTAAGAGCATCTCCCAACAGCAGCGCGAGTTCAGTAATACCCCAAGCAGGATTTGGTATTGTTGCCTTATTCTCCCAAGCAGAGTGTGGTGGTGATCCTCTCGGTGGTTTGTTCAACAATAGTTGATATCCCCAACAGGTCTTAAGTCCAATCGTTATTGGCATTCTTTAAGATTCATGTAGAAGTCATTGGTAATCCCCAACGGAGAGCATTTCTCTTTGGGCTTCACTTTAATAGTTCCATCCATCCCCAACAGAGTGGAAGTTCTCTCGAAGTTTTCATCTCCAGCAGAGTTTGGGATCAGGAAGTCATTCATGGAAGCCTTCTTCAGCAAGGTCTATTAAGTCAGAGGACAATTTAGTTTGTCATCCCCGGTGGAGATGCCTTGATCTTCAGCATTTATTTTGCTGGAGCGCTTCTTTTGCATTGCATAAGCATTCTTGTATGGCATCCACCCAAACGCGTAGTATTTCCATTTCGTATGGAGCATTACGCCATAGAAATTCAAACATATGCATTCGAAGCATAAGCCAGGTTTGATATCTGTGACCAATATCTTTCCCCAGCAGAAAGAGATGACATTCAAGAGATGTTGTTTGACAATACACCGTAACCAGTGGACCTTTCTTACTGTTATTCCTTCTTGTACTCCCCTACAGAGTTGTCTGTGTAGACTTCTCTTCCCTCAATAGGGTCATCTTCTTTTCAGGTTGTAAGTCCGTTGATTCTACTTCCTGTGCATTTGCGTTGGTTATTCCAACTTTTGGTTGGGACCCTTCGTTCATCCCAACTTTTGGTTGGTATTCTCTTGGTTATTCCAACTTTTGGTTGGTACCCTTCCTTCATCCCAACTTTTGGTTGGTATTCTCTTGGTTATTCCAACTTTTGGTTGGTACCCTTCGTTCATCCCAACTTTTGGTTGGTATTCTCTTGGTTATTCCAACTTTTGGCTGGTACCCTTTGTTCATCCCAACTTTTGGTTGGTATTCTCTTGGTTATCCCAACTTTTGGTTGGTACCCTTTGTTCATCCCAACTTTTGGTTGGTATTCTCTTGGTTATTCCAACTTTTATTTGGTACCCTTTGTTCATCCCAACTTTTGGTTGGTATTCTCTTAGTTATTCCAACTTTTGGTTGGTACCCTTTGTTCATCCCAACTTTTGGTTGGTATTCTCTTGGTTATCTCAACTTTTGGTTGGTACCCTTTGTTCATCCCAACTTTTGGTTGGTATTCTCTTGGTTATCCCAACTTTTGGTTGGTACCCTTCGTTCATCCCAACTTTTGGTTGGTATTCTCTTGGTTATTCCAACTTTTGGTTGGTACCCTTTGTTCATCCCAACTTTTGGTTGGTATTCTCTTGGTTATCCCAACTTTTGGTTGGTACCCTTCGTTCATCCCAACTTTTGGTTGGTATTCTCTTGGTTATTCCAACTTTTGGTTGGTACCCTTCGTTCATCCCAACTTTTGGTTAGTATTCTCTTGGTTATCCCAACTTTTGGTTGGTACCCTTTGTTCATCCCAACTTTTGGTTGGTATTCTCCTGGCTATTCCAACTTTTAGTTGGTACACCTTTTGTTGTATCCCAACTTTTGGTTGGTATCCCTTGCTTTTGAGTCTACCTTCGGGTGGCGAGCATGTTATTTCGTATCTCCCCGCAGTGTGCAAATTTCCAGGATATTTTGGTATTCAAACCCCGTGTATCCCGATTTGTCTGAAAGTCGTCGCTATCATACCCTCGGATCCACAGAGTTTGAATAGGGGCAGCTGTAGCACCTCAAAATTTGCCCTCTTACTTTTAGCTTTTACTGGCATATGTTGCATTGCATTGTTTGTATAATCATCATTTGCATTTCATTGGTTCTTTGGCATGGGATCAGGGTGTCTAAATCAAATCCAGGGAGCCTTAAGCCTCAAGAGGTCTTAATGGGTCATCACCTCATCATATGATCAAGCTTGACAAGAGAATGCAAGGCATCGCATCACCCTAATCAGTGCAAAACTAGGGTTTTGGATCTCTTGAGTAGAATGCCCCAATGGGTAAGATCTTTGAGTTTTTATCACCTCCAATGTCATACCTCATCTTTGTTAGACATGATATGCATCATATTCAGAGGAATTTGGATTTGGAGGATGTGCTATTTTCTCCTAGACTGAGGGTTTAAAACTAGGGTTTGCCATGAAATCAGTTTATTTCTGATTTATTTGGTAAAACTTGACCTCATGGTATTCTACATGTCCTCAAGGGTCTAGAGATGGAAGATTGCCCATTGATTCATTTCAGAAGAGGTTCAATTGGCCAATTGGTTGAGAATCAGGAAATTTGGGGAAAAGTCAACTGTGCAGTGGAAAAAGTCAACTCCTGACTTTTTAAGGTCAAATTCATGAAATTCAAGTTACATATATTCATTGGACAAAATTTGATCAAGAAATGATGGAGGAATAATGAAAAATCAAGAAATGTACAAAGTTTCCATTTTTTGAAACTTAGGGTTTCCAAAAATGGCAAGTTTGGACCATTTTGCACCACACTTAGAGGCTTCCTTTCTTCAAGATAAAAGCTCCAAACTTCAGGCCCAAGTTGAGCTAATTAAAGTTCACATTCTAAGCTTCAAATGCATATAAAGAACTCTTCCATTGGATCAAAATTGAGGGAGTTATGATCAACCAAAGTTTGGTAAAATCAAGGCAAAAACCAAGTCATGGCAAGACAAGTTCAGGCCCATAGGCCATAATTTCATCAAACACATGGTGGGTAAAATGTCAAGCTACTTTTCTCAGTGATGGAAGCTCCAAATGAAAAAATGTTGAACATCAAAGTTGTTCATCTCAATGTCCTCTTTAACTTTGATGTTGGACGTTTTTCCA
Organism: Lathyrus tuberosus; assembly: GCA_022829125.1. Taxonomy (NCBI): domain Eukaryota; kingdom Viridiplantae; phylum Streptophyta; class Magnoliopsida; order Fabales; family Fabaceae; genus Lathyrus; species Lathyrus tuberosus. Next base: position 11,165,234 of record JALAZF010000103.1, read on the forward strand.
TTTGAGTAAGTTATGATGGAGTTATGGTGGTCCAAACATGGAAGCTTCAAACTGAAATTCACTAGCCATTGCCATGCATACCATGCTGGTCATGCGTGCCCATGATGCAGTCCCACATTCTTATGTTACAAGTCATTTTACACCATCCTACAAGCCTCTATTCAATTCAATTTCCATACCAATAATGTTCTCCCATGTTCCCTCTTTCTAATGACACTAAAATCTCATTAAACCATCCACCCTACATGAATAATTGCACCCTCGAACATCCTTGGTTTCATTGAGATTTTGCTGCCAAAGTTAGAATGTTATGGCATGGTTGTTGTTCATTTTGCATGCATACTTTACACACCATTCAACCTTTACTTCTTTAAGCCAAACACACTCTCTTACACATGCCATGCTATGTTGCTATCATGCACCAAAGAGGAAAAACAAAACTTGCTCTACAAGCTTGCGTGATAAGTTGCTGCTACACACTAACATCATGGCCATTCATTCTAATCACATAACCTCATCATTCTCTCATTTCTCAACCTCACCATAGCATCATGAATTGCTCCACACCATAGCTAACCTTCCCAACTCGCCTCTAACTAACTTAACTCAGTTAGTTAGAGTGAACTCATTTAACCCAACTCCAAATCACTTAACTAACTCACTTAACCACACTAGTTAAATCTTAACCCCAACTATATAAACAAACTCACACACAATTTCAAGGGAGTTCTCTCATTTTGTCCACATTCTTAGAAATCATTCTCACTCTTCTCTCTGAACTCTCTCTACCATTGCACGAATTCACCATTGTTATTCATCATCATCATCATCAAGCATCACCCAACACCATTGATGGATTGAAGGCAAGCTCAACACAACCACTGCAGTTCTAGATCCATTCTATTTCTCTCTGAAACTTCGCATTCCAAAGCCTTTATTGGCCAAATCTTGAGCTCAAGAATTCAAGAAGGAATCTCTGGTTTTCTTACAACATTCATTTCATCAAGTTCAAGTTTTATCACTTCAACTGTTTCTCTCTAATTCAAGCTACTTTGAGTTCATATTTTGATTGTTTGAAGTTCACTAGGAACTATTTTCATATCCGGCTAGTGATAGGCTCATTAGGAGCATAGTTGTGAATTTTAGGGCAAACTGTTCTTGTTCATTTCTCTTTGATTTTGCTTTGTTTGTTAAAACTAAACATGGATTCGTGATCTCCTCAACTTCCTCTTCATTTTGATATACAGTTTGGCAATTTTTGGAAAAAGTGAAAGTTGCAAGTGGTGGCGTATCGCCGGAGAAGACGACCGGAGGTCCTTCTCCGGCCGGTGACATTTATCAGCTAGGGTTTCTAGCTTTATATCATAGCCGTTGGATTATTTGCATCGTGTGGTTATAACCCTGCCAACGCATTAAAAAGCCATGTGACTTGCACGTGCTCTATTTTGACTTCAGATTGATTACGTGTGTGTGTGTGTATGCTGGTTAGTGTGTGATTACACCATGGGCGTTAGATGTTGTTACTTTTTCCTATCCTGTGACTTTGATTGATCTAATGGCTTTGATTAAATCCTCACGTTAATTGCATGTGCACTCTATCACACACAAACACGCGTTGTATTGGACTAGATTCATATTGATATTCGCACCTCCTTTTTAAAAGCCCAAGTATTCCTGAACTGAACTTTTACTTCCACTGCACCCCCTGCTCTTTTTCATTTCATTTTAATTTCTTTTTTATATAATTTTCATTTCACTTCATTAAAAATACCAAAACACATTGAAAAATTCCAAATAAATTCATGTGACATCTTTACACATTTAATTAATATTTTACAATTTTTAATTCTGGTTTCATTAATTTTTGAGCATATTTCCACAATTTCTTTTCAATTTCTTTTTCATTTAAACTTTTCTTTGACACTTGAACTTGTGCATTTTATTTCTCCCATCTCATACAACATTTTTGACTCATTCTGTTTGCATTGGTTAGATAACACATTGAAGCATCTGAATCAATTTTCTTTTGATCTTTAAAAGTCATTTTGTCAAGTGTTTAGGAGTTCTTATTTGAGCATTTTTGTGGTATTTTTCAATATGTTTTCATGAGGCCTTTTGAGGCACTTTTCTTTTGAGTTTTGCCATGAGTTTTTTATACATGTCTTTGCTTCTGACTTGGATTGTTTAGGACCTATTTTTACAATTTTCTCATGTGCTATGATATTTGCTTAATCCCTTGCATTTGAAGTTACCTGTATGCACATTCTTCTACTTCATTCTCATATGATTTTGTTGAGGCACTTGTGCCACCTCCTGTGTTTACTTTGTATGATATTATAGGTCATTGGTATGATATTATAAGTCATCTTGAACCATGATTATAGGTCATTTGTTCTCATTCTTTGTCATTTATACATGATTGTTGTAAATGTCATCCTTACATGAATATTTTTGTCTTAATGCTTGCATTTTCTCTTCTTAAGCTCTACATGCACTACACCAAAAATGACTTTTACTAGCGCACCTTAGACAACACTTTTATGCAAAAGCGCTGCTATAAGTTAAATAAAAAATAAAACACGAAAACTGTATACGAAAAAGAGTAAAAGCGCTGCTAAAAGGCCTACCTTAGACAGCGCTTTTTTAAAAGCGCTGGTAAAGGACCACATTAGCCAGCGCTTTTTGAAAAGCGCTGTCTAAGGTCTTATTAATTAAAATAAAAAATTGCATAGTATCAGTATTCTATTTTTCATATCTCTATTCTTTCCCTCTCTGCTGCGAACTGCGAACGAATGAAGAACAGCTCTCGCCACCGTCCTCCACCGTCTCGGTTACAATCTCGCCTTCGTCCTTCCTCCATTGTCCTCCACCGTCCTCCACCGTACTCCACCGTTCTCCACCGATTCGGTAAGATTTATTCTTTTCTGTTAAGGTTAACGTTAGAGATGATAAATAGTCGTTCTACTCATGAATGTAGCTTGGTACTGACTTTGGGATAGATGGTTAGGGTCATAACAAGACTCCAATACTTTAATCATTACAAGTTTTTTCTCAGTCATCCAGCAACTGTTCCATGGATTTGTAAGGTCCATTTTCTGATATGAACATTTCTGGAATGGCTTATTCCATGGATTTGTTAGGTACTAAGTGTTTTGTTGTTCTCTTATGGATATTAATATCTTGGTTTTATGCTATTTTTACAATTTTCTCATGTGCTTTGATATTTGCTTAATGCCTTGCATTTGAAGTTACCTGTATGCACATTCTTCTACTTCATTCTCATATGATTTTGTTGAGGCACTTGTTCCACCTCTTGTGTTTACTTTGTATGATATTATAGGTCATTGGTATGATATTATAGGTCATTTTTTCTCATTCTTTGTCATTTGTACATGATTGTTCTAAATGTCATCCTTACATGAATATTTTTGTCTTAATTCTTGCATCTTCTCTTCTTAAGCTCTACATGTTTCATGTGTGCATTTTGTATGACTTTTCATATATCTGATTTGTATCTCATCAATAGTATGCCACTGCCCATATGCATTCATTAATCATTTCACATGTTATGCACTTTTGGTACGTCACTTTGTGCATCTAATTGGAAATTGTTTCTTTCTTTCTTATCTCTTCTTCATCTTATTTCCTCTATTTGTATCATTGCATCCATGACTTGTGTGATGATTCATATGCATTGTGAGACATTTATAAATAGTATATGGTTCTGACCTTGATCTTTTGTGAAACATTATTGCATGATCACTTTGCATGTCCACTCATCTTTCATCTATTCCTTTCATAGGTGCTTTTATTTGATGTTTAAGACTTTGCTTGTGCATAGTTTGTGTGTGTTAGAGCTCTTAACCTTAGAGAACATCCTTAGAGCATAGGTTCTGACCTTGATTGATTTTCATCTCTTAGGATCCTTATCCATTGGTTCTTAATTTATTTAATCATTACTTGTTATTCCTTCCTTATTTCACTAATTGTAAATAGTTTTTGAACTAACCTTTTTATGTAGGTGCTAATGGTAAGTAAGTGTGTGGATGTGCTTCCACATACACTTATTTCTTTCATTTTCTCTTATCTCTTTTAATCATTCAATTTGTGGTCATGATAAACATTTATATGCTTTCCTTGAATAACTTCTTTCATCCCCCTTTTTGAGTTATAACTCATCTTCTACTTTAGAAGTGAGTTGTTTAATTCACTCTTCTTCTCCTTTCTCTTAGGATTAGGTTTCTTAAACCACATTAACCATAGGAACATCCATGCATGATAACTATAGGGTTTGAGTCTTAGTCTCCCTCATTAGATTTTACTTTTCTCAACCTTTTGAGTCTCTCTTCTTCTCATCTCATAATCTTTTTAAAACACTTAATAAAGGTTAAACGTGTATTGCGCATGAGCCTTATATGTGGGAAGTGAATAATGGGGGGGGGTCTCCCTTCATTCTTCTAGAGTACTTAGTGTACGTCCTGTTGGGGACAATACGCGACGTATTCGTTCCTATGTTGTAGACTTGGGTGCAATGCAACTTACAAATAACTTCAAAAACACTTCTTTCTAAAAAACTTCAAACAAACAATAACGTTGTTTCTCTCTTCATCTCATTCACTCATTCCTTAAGGAGGCATCATTTTCGTTCTACCGCAAACAGGTAATGCCTAAGTCTCCATACAGCGAGCTGCAACACCTATCTGCTAGGACGCGAACATTGACGTTTCTACTAAAAAACACAAACAACTTTCCCATAGCTGAGGGGAACTACGTCGCTCTGATTCTCATGTTCCCGATGAGATACATAGGCAGTGGGGTAGGGCCCATTCGAGCACTTCTTTTATTTTCCCTACATTTGTTTCTCATTCTTTTTCCATTCCTTTTCCAGTATCTTTTCTATCACCCTTTGATCGAGACAACAAGCGTGGATCCCATCGAGTACGATGGACGTGTTGGGTGCTAACACCTTCCCTTCACGTAATCGACTCCCTTACCCGTTTCTCTTGGTCACAAGACCATGCTTTTCCTTTCCCTCAGGTTTACGCAGTGTTTCCTTTCCCTCTCTTTGGATAAATACACATTGCTGGAGACTCTGTTTCCGCGCCACTTTCGCGTTTGTACTTGGATGAAAATCCCGGGAGCGACACGGTGGAGACTCTTATTTTATGAGTTAAGTTAACCAATAGCTTATACTCACAATTTCCCCGCTACACCCGTGCCTCACACACACTAACCTCCATTCTTCAATTTCCTTAACTTCACTCTCTAACCACACTCTAACTCACATCCCAACCATGATTAAATTCTTCTAACCACATGTATAAATACTCTAACAACCTCTTGCCAATTCAGTTAGATTCAGTTGCACATCACACTTGAGGAAAAACACCAAAAACTCCATTGATAACCCAAAATTCAGAGCTTCAAAGCTTGCTCATTTCTGAAGCTCTTTGCAAGATTCTTCCACCATCATCATCACCATACTACAACCTTTCCTCTGTATGCATTGATCGTGATCTGGGAGCTCCCATAGAGGCCACACAAGTTCACAGCAGTTCATCACCAAACTCCATTTTTAAGCTAGATTCAAGGGTTAAAGGCATTTATTTTGCCTCCAAGAGTTGATAGCAAGACTTGCAGGAAGTTTTCTAGGGTTTCTTGGAGATTGAATCTCATCTCAAACTAGGTCAGATACTAAAATTTATTACATCATTATAGACTGTATAAGCTGATTTAGGGCCTCATGTTGTTGCATCTGAAGCCCTCCTATCCGAGGCAATGTTTGTGGTTAGCAATTAGGGCAAACTGTGAAGTTTTGAATTTTTTAGATCTAAGTATTTCCTTCGAATCTCTTTGTGTGTTGACTGTATGGATATTTTGAAGGCATATTTGTGATCTGCGTGAAAATCCAAGCAGGGTGATGTAGGGTTTTTTCATTTTTGGTCGTGTTCTGCCTGAGCTCCGGTGGAGCAGGCCGGAGAAGATGACCGGAGGTCATCTCCGGCGACTGGTTGTCCAAACCCTAGAAACCTCAGGCCAAGTGCACATTCTAATCTGAGATGTTGATTCATTTTGATCCTAAGGACATGATGAGGCCAGCGCATTAAAAAGATCATGTGCCCATCACGTGAAATCTTTCCCTCTGGATTGGATTCAAATTAAATCTGAGTGCTTTAATCATGGCCGTCCATAGTTTCCATCCAAGGGAACACACCTTGCCGGCAATGAATTCCAATTTCAAAGGAAAATCAGAAATAAGTGTGATTTAATCACCACCGTCCATTGATCCTGATCCAATGGCCATAACCCTGCCAACACATTAATGAAATCACGCCCTTGACACGTGACATATTTTTCCCTCATTTCTCCAATTTAATTCGTAAATAAAATCTGACCAAAAAAGGGTTTTTTTGGCACGTTGGGCCTAGCACAATTGGTTTTCACGCCCCCATGACTGAGCCCAAGTGACTTTCTGAACTAGGGAATTGCTAGTGTAGCACCCGCCTTATTTCTAGGTTTTTTTAATTTTCTCTCTTGTGCACGTTTCATAATTGAGTATTAGAAATACCAAAAGTCATTAGAAAATTCCAGATTAATTCATGGACATTGTTAAGTGTTTTAATTAATTTTTTCTGAATTTTAATTTCATTTTTAGTGTGATTTGGTATTTGTCTTGAATTTTATAAAAGAATGGTGTTCTTAATGACGTACCTTGTGATACAAGCTATAAAAGATGAACTTCCCTTGACAATTTGGACCTCAATTTTGGTGTGCAATTAGCTATATGATTAGGTACTTTGGCCTATTTATGTTGGATTGGTACTTTGGCCATGACTTTTGAAGTGCTTTTGAGCTCCATCTTTTGAGCCTTGCCTTGTATGATCGTCTTTGGCATGTGTTTGGTATTTGCAACTACTTGAGTGCCTTAGGTACATGGTTTGAACACAATCTTTGCATGTAATCACCCACAGTCCTTGGCCTAACTTGGTTAATTGTTCATAATTTTTTTGAAGCATTTAACTATTTTTCATTGAATATTGTTTTGTAGCCTATGCTTGGTGATGCTTAGAGGTAGGGTTGATTTTGAGACCTTTGTGAAGCTTGCCTTGAAGTGAAATCTTTTACATGATTAGGCATACTCCCTAGGACCTTTTGTTCCTTGTTATGATGCTTTTACATATGTGTTTGGACCATGATTCATATGCTCACTCTTAAGTCATTGTTGCTTACCCGATGCTTGTCTAATATTTTCCTAATTGCTTGGATTTTGAAGATGCATTTATGCAATTCATTAGGTATCCTTGATTCATTGATTTACATTGTCAAGACATGAGCTAAAGCCTTGTAATATCATTTTATAGGTCATCATTGGATGTTTGAGAATGGGTTGAAACTTGTTTGAACATGACTTTAAATGTGAACCAACTTTGGTCATTCTTTTATGTCTTATGTATATGCCTTGTGACCACTCTTTCAACACTTGAACATGCTATATTAGAGGTCTTTACCTACTGACTTGGATGCTCATACATGTGTATATGCATCATGTGTCCCATCTTTACTTGACTTACAAGTTACAAGTTCATAGAAAATGTTTAAAGCTTGTTTTGTGCATTGCTTGTTGTGACTTCTATAAGTGCATCCACATGGAACTTTTCATGATGACTTGAGATCACTGTGGACATTTAAATATGAATTCACTTCTGACTTGTACCATTGCACATGCATACTTACATGTTGTACCTTATTTGATCAAACATGTTGTTACATCTTAAGTGAACTACTTGTGTGTAGACTTGTGTAACCCTTAATGAAGCTCTAACATGCTACTTCCATGGCAACTTAAGGTCATTCTCATACCTTGAACTCATGTTTTAAGTTCTGATCCATGTCATTTACATGTCCATCTCATACTTTTATACATCATACAACCTTAAGTGCTTGATTCATTCTAAGTGAAACATCTTTGTGCTAGATTGCCTAAACTTTTGAATGTGATTTGATATGAATCTCATAATCACTTCTTCACATCTTAAAATTCATTTCTCATGGTATTCACTACTGACCTCATCTCATATGTGTGCCTTAATTCAATTCATATGACCTTTAGAAACCATTTGTGCATAGTTTGTGAATGATTTGTGTTGTAAGCTAACTTAGGACACAACTTGGAAGTGTTTGATCTTCCTTAGGATACTAACTTAGATAGAATTAAACTTGGTTTAGCTACTGACCTATATAGGATCTTACCCTCTTAAGACCTATCTCATTTTGTTTGTGGTTTTCCATTGCACCTAGAACCATTGTAGGGCATTTGCATTAGTTTTAGGACATAGTTTGCATAAATTTTCAACTAGTCATTAGTTGAGCTTGTTTGCATAAACCTTTCAACCATTAATTAGTTGAGCTTGTGTGTGAGGTAAGTATCTTTAGTTTGATGTTTACATTCTTATTCCACCTCTTTTTCATCTCACCTCTCTTTCTTCTTTGAATTTTGGATTGATTCCATTTAATGTTTACTTGTGCAATAACATGATCCCTTAAGGCTCCTAGTTTGGTTTTAATTTTTGATTAAGACCAAAGTAGGATAGACATTAGGCAAGTAATCCTTTACATGCTAACAAGTAGGTTAGTCCCATCTTAACCTTAACCATAGGGCCACCATTGCATGATAACATTAGGACCTAGTCTCCCTTAGTGTTTTTCTTTCAACTTTGAGTCTTTCTCCTCTCATCTCAAAACAAAATAAAAAACATGTAATAAATACAATGAGTATTATATGCCATGAGCCTTAAGTACATGAGGAATGGAGGGTGGATGGCTTCTCTTCACTTTCCTAGAGTGCTTAGCATGCGTCCCGTCTTGGGTCGATTTGCGACGTATTCGATCCTAATCATAGACTTTAGTGCAATACGAGTTTTGAACAATAAATCAAAACACTTTCTTCTAAAAAACAAAAACAAACAAACATCTTCCTTTAGGATTCTCTTCTCATCTCCATTACTCCATTCGTAAAGGATGCGTCACTTCCGTTTTACCGCAAACAGGTAAACGCGTAAGAGTCCATACAACGAGCGACAACACCTAAACTGCTGGAACACAAACGTTGGCGTCTTCCACTAAAAAACACAAAATAACAAGACCCTATTAGATTGAACTAGGACTGGTCTGACTTCCTCCTTCGCGTTAGATTGAGGATAGGTAGGCATGAGACGACGATGTCTTGGCGAGCAAACTTCCCCCACAAATCCGTAGTCCGTCGAACTACGTCGACTATGATTCTTCGCTCGTCCACGAAGATACGTAGGCATAGGATTGCGATGATCCTTGCGATTCCTCTTTTGGTTTTCACCTTCCCTTTTCCTTATGTTTTCCAGTTAGCAGTTGAGCTTCAGATAACCTACACCCTTTGATCGATAACAACCAGCGTGGATCCCATTGAGTACGATGGACGCGAGGGGGTGCTAATAGCTTCCTCTCGCGTAACCAACTCCCGAACCCAGGATATGGTTGTGATGACCATACCTTTACCTTTGTTGAGGTTTTCTTCGATCATTTCCTTTCCCTGCATCGGGATAAATAACATTCGGTGGCAACTCTTTTGTCTTTTCCGCCGGTTAATTTTCGTAGATGCGACAATATCTACTATAATATATTCTTAAGCAAAGCATTAACAACGGCGGTCCAGCCTAATCGTTAACTATAAATCAAGCTCTGTTTGTCCGACAGAGAAAGCATAAGAACAACAAGAGAATGTGGGTACCCTGAGGTGTCATGATGATTTCCCCAATTCCATTTCCATAATTGTTGACAGCCCCGAAAAAAATTAATCCCCATTGGGAACCTGGTTCTGGCCCTCCACTGGGTAGCGGTTCATCGCAATCTTTCATTTTCAAATACATGACATCTTCGTCTGGGAAGTCATATCTAATTGATTCTTGATCGTCAATCGATTGATGAGCCAAATGATCGGCTAAAATACTTACTTTGACAACTTTTTGAGCAAGTTACTCAAAGTCGTATTCTGATAACAACATCTGCCAACGGGCGATCTTTCCCGTGAGAGCAGGCTTTTAAAAAACGTTCTTGATCGGATCTATTTCGGAGATTAGCCAAGTAGTGTGACAAATTATGTACTTGCGTAGACGTTTGGCTGCCCAAGCCAGAGCGCAGCAAGTTTTCTCGAGCATGGTGAACCGAGTTTCACAGTCCGTGAATTTCTTGCTTAAGTAGTATATGGCAGACTCTTTTCTTTTTGTTTCGTCTTGTTGGCCAAGCACACAACCCATAGAGTCTTCCAAGACTGTTAGGTAGATGATCAGTGGTATTCCTTCCACTGGAGGTGACAAGATTGGTGGATTCAACAGATATTGTTTGATACTATCGAAGGCTTTTTGGCAGTCTTCTGTCCATACACAACTTTGATTCTTTTTTAGTAATTTGAAGATTGACGCGTATGTCGCGGTCATGAGGGATATAAATCTAGAAATGTAATTCAGACGTCCCAAAAATCCTCGGACCTGTTTTTCAGTCTTTGGTGAAGGCATTTCTTGAATGGCCTTGACCTTGTCAGGATCAACCTCGATTCCTTTCTGGCTGACGATGAACCCTAACAGCTTTCCTGAGCGAACACCAAACGTGCATTGGTTGGGATTCAAGCGGAGTTTATACTTTCTCAGACGCTTGAATAACTTTGATATGTGGGTCAATGCTCCTCTTCTGTTTTAGATTTAGCAATCATATCATCGACATACACTTCGATTTCTTTGTGCATCATGTCGTGAAACAGAGTAGTCATGGACCTTTGATAGGTTGCCCTAATGTTCTTCAAGCCGAACGTCATTACCTTGTAACAAAAGGTGCCCCAGGGGGTGATGAATGAAGTTTTCTCCATATCTTCCGGCGCCATTTTGATTTGATTATAGCCCGAGAATCCATTAATGAAGGAGAAGACTTTGAACTTTGCTGTACTGTCAACCAACATGTCTATGTGTGGTAAGGGAAAGTCATCCTTTCGACTGGCTTTGTTCAAATCCCTGTAGTCTACACACATTCTGACTTTCCATCCCTTTTCAGAACTGGCACTATGTTCGCCAACCATTGAGGATATTCTGAGGTGTCGAGGAAACCAACGTCAATCTGTTTCTGCACTTCCTCCTTGATTTTGATAGCCATATCCGGGTGAGTCCATCTCAACCTCTGTTTCACCGGCGGACATTCTGATTTCAACGGTAAATGATGCTCCACGATGCTAGTATCCAACCCTGGAAGGTCCTGATAGGACCAAGCAAACACATTGGGAAATTCTTTGAGAAGTTTTATCAAGCTTTCTTTGACAGTTGGCCTGAGCAGTGCCCAAATCTTGATTTCTTTCCTCTCTTCTTCTAAACCCAAGTTGACAGTTTCCAACGGCTCTTTGTGAGGTTCAATGGACCTTTCCTCTTGTTTGAGTAATCGGGAGATCTCTTTTGGAATTTTCGCGTCCTCTTCTTCTTCAGCCTCAAATACCGGGAGTTCAAAGTTGGGAGAAGGCATGGGATCGTATGTTTCAACGGGGTTTAAAACAAGCAATCTGCATGACGTGATAATTTTTTTTAGAAGAGATAGAGAGAATGCAAGAGTGTGTGCAGTGTATTTTCTGAAAAATACATGTTTTTATTTATTTTTGGGCTGTTTTAGGATTACCATTTTCTGAAAAGCGAAAAGTGAAAACAACAATAAATGCGGGAATTACAGAACGACGTTATTTATTTATGATTTTGTCGATTCTTGAAACTACATGCCTATAAAACAAAACCCTGTCGCTTTGGGCGGAGCGAAGAGGGACATTTACATAAAGTGAGCCCTATAAAAACATCCGTTTCACCTCGGCAGGGTGAAAGGTCAAAACAAAGATGGCAATTACTTAGACTTATGGACGAATTTTGGGACATCGACAGCATCCCATTGGCGACAAACTCCTCGGTGAATCACAAAGTCTGGTACCTTCTTTCTTGGTTTGTCCTCAGAAATGACGCTGACTTCTGGCGGAGCAGGATCGTTGGAGTCTTCCTCCTAGGCAGAGTTGTCGTAAACAAACTCTTCTGTTGTATGTGTTTTCATTCTCTGGCGGATCTCCCCATCCAGTTGGCTGGATGTCTTCGAGTCTGATACAAGAGCTTTCAGGAGCGGTGTACTTGACCAAGAAGTCGTACTTGCCACTCGGCTGTCCTAAGGTGTCCCATACTTCTGTGGGACTGGAGGAGTCATCCCTCTCAATGACGTTGACCTCGGGAAAAGCATAGTTGATGAACTCTTGTCATGTAATCTTTGCAGATTCATCATTGTGATGGTTATTTTCACAATGCCCTGAGTAATGATCCCATGATTCGGTGGGGACGCAGGTATTCTTTTCAATATTGCTCAGCTGATAAGCATCGTTGGGCTGACTCTTTTGGCCCAAGTCCTCTGGGTACGACTGCCAGATAGGCAAGTCATCCAGTTGGTCAAAATAGTCATAGTCGAAGTTGTCTTTCATCGGAGTGTCCTCCTCTAATGAGTTTGGTGGAGCACGACATCCCTCAGGATCACAATCTCTGTATATCATCTTGACGTCTGATCTTGGGATATATCTCGGACTCTGCGTGGGAAAGCAAAATGTCGTATGTGTCTCTCCCTGAGACATATAACCGTCCTCGTCGAGATATGACTTCCACTCTTCATCTGTACCAGAGGAGTCATCCTCATTGATGGTGTGTACTTCTTGAGACACTGGGTGTAGAAAGCCTCCACCGTGGAAGAAGTTCTGAATGGGATGAACACTTTCATCGTTAGTAGCAGTCTGGGTACAGGTTGAGGAGAAACCAAGACCTTTCTTTGTCTTGTTATTCGTAGGAATGACAAGCTGTCCTTATCCTTTTGCGTTATTACTCTCGATCACTTTGAGAGCGTCTTTGTATGAGGAAATCGATGTCCCTTTCTCTGATCGATTCTCATTGCTCACCGAGATTGCTTGGAACTGGGTTCCAACAACCTCCTCGGGTTCTACACAGGAAAATGATGATAAATTGCTCACGATTAAGGCATGCTCTCCGCATACTATGACTAACTTGTCATTCTTGACGAACTTCAGCTGTATGCTGCCCGGATGTCCATGACCTGGAAAGTGACTTGGAAAGTGTGAGGACCGATGGTTATGGGAAGATCGACTTCGCCGATAACTGTTTTTCTAGATCTGTCAAAGGCTTTGACGATGATCCCACTGCCTCTCATTGGAGCTCCTTGAAAAGAAAGTCGCATCAGAGTAGATTTTGGCATAACAGTCAGAGCTGATCCTGTGTCTACCAGTACGCTGGCTAGAGCATCATCCTGGAAGTTGAATGTAATGTTAAGTGCCATATTGTGATTTTTGCCTCCTTCAGGCAGTTCCTCATCACTGAATCCTAAATTGTTGCAGGAAGTGATGTTGGAAATAATACTATCAAACTGTCTTATCGTCACATCTTGTTCTACGAAAGCTTGCTCTAAGACTTTCTACAGAGCTTCCCTGTGAGCTTCAGAACTGAGTAGGAGAGATAACACATAGATTCTAGATGGAGTTTGCAACAGTTTGTCTACAATGTTGTACTCGCTCTTCTGGATGAGCTTCAGCATCTCATCGTTGTTTTTTACTAGTTTCGGATTACTGGATTGACCGACTGGTTGATTGGGAACTTCTGTTTGAGGTTCCTTTTCTTTGGTGGGTTCTCCAACTCCTCTGTTAAAGATCCGACCGCTCCGTGTTACCCGACTGATGTCGACAATGTTTACGACGGAGGGTAATTGAGTTTTCTTTCCATTTTTTATTGTTGTTGCACCGTACTTGTAAGGGATTGCCTTATCTGATTTGTACGGTATTGGACCCGGCAAATAGATAACCACATGAGCCTTTTGATTTTTCTGACCATCGTAGGCAGCCTCAATTGGTTCGAGGTTGAGAATCTTTCTACTATCAAGAGGAACTCTTGATTCATGGAGTAGAGGGATGTTGACGCATACGTCCTTCGTCCTCCCATGATCGGAGAATATGACAACGTCTTTGCTTTGATCAGGAAGATAGTCTTACATCACATTGATCGAACCAGAACTTGTACATGGTCGAATCCCTTCCCGGTCCAACTGATTTTAAAGAGCTGACGGTACAAGGTAACATCCTTGGTTGTTTTTTGAGCAAACTCTACAGTGCTCATAGTTATGTGGTGGCACCTGGCCACGTCCAGTTTGTATGCAGTGTAACTTTACTAGATCTGTTTCCATCGAACAGACATTCTGACTTTGATGCCTGTCAGGATTCTTGTCAGTCATACTGATCTATTGTGTTGCTTCATCCAAGTAAATTGGAAGCCACCAGTGGTCCAACCAGTGTTGAAGTGTTCTTTGGATAATTGCACATCATTGGTCGTCTTCACGATGCACTTTACACCTTTGATAATCATGTGAAGCCAGAAAACCGAGCCTGACTTGCTTAGCGTGTAATTCTACCAAACTGGTATTCATCAAGCGAATATCAAAGATTTGAATCATATTAACTTGATGGTTACTTCTATCACGGTAACCCTGGATCCATCAGAGATCCATCTAACGTTGAAGGGCCTCTTGCACAAAAGAGCATCCCTGATTATTTATTGAGCATATCAGACAGGAATTGTAATCATGTCGTGGCAGATCATGATGTTGACTTTGCCTTGAGTGCATTGCCACCAAGTTGACATTCATCGCCAGAATGTTGTGATTCTGGACAATGTTGGGATTTGCGTGAGCCATATTGACCTCACAGATTCGATGATCTTGAATCCATCCGAGATTAATTTGTTCTTGTAGAGCTGATTGCACTACAGATCATCCTTGATTATTATTTGAGCAGATATCACACTGGTGATAATTGTGAGATGGCACATGACCGTACCCGCTCTGTCTGTAATGCATCCTAACCAGATTGGTTCCTAATAGGAGTACATCGTCAATTTGATAACTGCAGCTAAATTCCTCCTCTATAAAATTTATGGCAGTCTTCTCATGTTGAGGAAACAGGTTCGTCTGAACATTTGGATTTGTATCCTTGAAGGATAGGACCCTGTTCCTGACAAGCTTCTGCACATCAGATTTGAAGTTGAGATAGTTCTCAATGTTGTGCCCCGATCCTCCTTGATGATAAGGGCAAGTTTGATCCTCTTTGAACCAAAAAGGCAGATTTTCTGGTACTGTAAGAGGAGACCTGGTTTGGACATGCCCCTTGACCAGTAGAAGTGGAAACAGTTCTGCGTACAACATTGGTATAGGGTCGAACCCTGGTAGTCATGTCGTACGATTGTTATTGTACTATGGACGAGCCTGCTGAAGAGGCTGTTGTGTCCTTTATTGATACTGTTGTTGACTTGGTTGACTCTGAGCAACCTGAGGTTGATACGTCGGAACCAGCGTTGGGTTGATAGCGGGAGTTACCGTTGCTACTGGTTGATACCTTCGCCTTTGCTTTCCGAGAGAGATATTACCAATATCTTGCTCTTTTTTCTTTGAGAAAGCACTACCGTATCTTTTGGTACTGCTTGATGGCCCTACATCCTTGACCAATTGTCCTTCTCGGATTGCTTCTTCAAGGCATACCCCCATGTTCACCATTTCAGTAAAGTCACTGGACGCACTTGCAACCATTCGACCGTAATAGAATGAGCTCATGGTTTTCAAAAAGATCTTAGTCGTCTCTTTTCCCTCAAGAGAGGGACAGATTTGGGCAGAAATTTCACGCCATCTCTGACCATACTCTTTAAAAGTTTCTTTGTCCTTCTGCGACATTGCTCTGAGTTGATCTCTATATGGTGCCATGTCCAGGTTATACTTATGCTGCTGAACGAAAGCAGCACCAAGATCTCTGAAAGTAACAATCTTGGTGCGGTTTAAACCCATGTACCATTTGAGTGCGGCACCGGTTAAACTGTTTTAAAAATAATGGATCAGTAGCTGTTGATTCTCTGTTTGAGTTGACATCTTTCGAGCGTACATCACCAAATGACTTTGAGGGCAAGAGTTGCCCTTGTATTTTTCAAAGTCAGGCACCTTGAAGTTGTGTGGGATTCTCACATTAGAGACCTGACAAAGGTCTGCGGCGTCTTTTCCGAATAAATCCTGACCGCGAATGGCATGCAGTTCCTTCTGCATCTCCAGGAATTGTTCCTAGAACTCATTCATCCTTTCGTACATGTCTTCATTTCCACCAGAGATTACTTGTGGAATCTGTCCTTCCGGGACAGTGTGTACCACAGGTTGTGGTATAGTCATTACGGCGGTGACTCTTGGTGCTTCCGTGCTCCGAAGTTTGTAACCTTCAGGAGTTGCTGTCATGACTCTTGCGTCCTCGCTTTCCCGAAGTTTGTAACCTTCAGGCCCAGCGGTTCCTGCTGCAGTTTCTGGTTCTTCAGTGACCGGCGGTATATATCCTTCAGGGACAAAGTTGAGAGGCATGCCCCAAGGACGATCTTTAGGCATGTTGTACCGAGTATCATATGTCTCCACTATGGGCGTAGATGTGATCTCCGAGATCACAGTCCTTTGTTGTTGCTTCTGAGCTGCTGTCAGGGAATGCATGCCACTATGAAGTTTTTCAGATCTTCCTTCAGAGCGTCGATTTCTTCTCTCAGCTTTCTGTTCTCATCCTCGAGATCATCCATTTTCTTTTGTCGATTGGCCCGAGTATTGTATGAGTGAGACAGTCTGACTATAGAATCGCGACGTATACGTGAGATTCGAAGATAAGAATAATGTGTTATGTGAGAATGATGAATGCAAATGATATATATATTTTTGTTTTTTTTGCTTTAATAAAAAAGAAACGCCAACAAATAGATTGCAAATATCATACAGTGGGGTGACCCTGTTTTATTGAATTTGAAAGATTGCAGAAATGGAAAAGTACAATATTTTACAAAGTGCTGTAAAGGAAATGTCTAAACTTATGGATCCTGAGTCTTCTCTGAAGAGAACTCAGATGATGGTTCTGGTATTTTCCTTTTCTTTGACCGAGGCTCTTCAGCCATTGTCGAGTTGTTAGTCCTTTTCCAAGTGAAAGGAGCGAGCAAGTTTCTTCGGCCTTCTTAATTTTCTACAACATGCTGCTCTAGTATCTTAATCAGAGCATCCTTTTCCTTTAGCAGTTTTTGAATCTGAGTACACTCCACATTGAGAATTCGGTACTTGTTCTTCCAAGAGCTCTTCTCTCGTTGAACTTTGTTGAGAGCGACCTGGAGTTTTTCTGTGCCAGACATAAAATAAAGGACAAATTCCTTTAACGGAAGAACTTCAGGGTAAGGCATGCTCAGTTTGAGGGCTCTAGTTTGCACCCAGTGGAGATAAGGTTTCACGGAGATACAATCTGGTCTTCCTAGAGACTCTCTTCCTTTCCTGTGAATGTGTTGCCAGGCATGCACTATTTCCTCCTTTAGTGCCCTGTCATTTTCCCCTTCCTTGAAGAAAAGACCTTCCAGATGAACATTATGTGGGATATTCTTCATCGGGTATCCGAGTTGACGGCAAACTAAAATTGGATGATAGTTGATTCCTCCATTAGTTCCTATGAGGGGTACATTAGGGAAGTTTCCACATTTGTCGATAATCTTTATCCCCTCATAAATCCTATTATACCAATCTATGTCAGAGTTAGTAAGAGACATGATTCTCTGTGACCAACGTAGAGTACTCTTATGGTCCCAAAAAGCAGTTGACTTGGGAAAATGGGAAGTGAACCATTTGTAAAGCAGAGGTACACATCATGTGATCATTCCTCTGCTGTACAAATTCCTTAAGTGTACAGAATGATAAGCATCTGCGAGCAGGGTTGGTACGGGGTTTCCAATCAGAAATATCTTAATGGCATTAGTATCGACGAAGTTATCGATGTTGGAAAAAAGGAACAACCCATACGTGAGCAGAACAAAGATATCTTCGAAAGCAATTATGTTTCCTACACTGGCAAAGTATAGAGCTTTTTTCGTCAGGAATTTAGTTGGTAAACCCTGGATTCCTCCTTTAGTGGTCATGTGAGTCCTAACTTCTGACTCGTCCAAAGAGATGGCTCTTGCAATGACCTGATCCTTTGGAATTTCTTCCTGTTCAGAAAAAGGAGCTTGAGCAGTGATGGGTAAATCACTCAGGTGAGAGTACTCTTCTAGCGTTGGTGCTAGTTGATAATCCGGGAATGTGAAGCAGTGATAAACCGGATCGTAGAATTGAATCAGCATAGATAGGATTCCTTCAACTACATGGACCCTTAACAGAGACAACAACCCTCCATGCTTAGCTCTGAAAGCATCAGGGTTGGTAATCATCCTTGCCATCCTTCTTAAATCCTCTAGTTTCGGAGCCTTGAAGGTGTACTTGTGCGTCTTTCTTCTACCGAAATCCATAACGCAATCTTTCTCTGATATTTGCAATTATTATTTTAGTTTATTTTGAAAAATAAAGAGAAGAGAAAAGAGAAGAAAGAGAAAGAAGAGAAGATTTTTTTCTTTGTTTAAGAGTTTTTTTAAGTGAATGCATGAATGCAGCACACAAAAACATTAAAAAAACATGGGTTTAAGGGTTCAACGTCACGAGCATGGAGTCATGGCTCTATCCATCCCCAAAGGTTGTATTCTGGTTAATTTTTGTAGCTGTAGAACTGGTTAAAGGGTCCCAAAATCATTGACCCCCTAGGGATATCAACAGCAAGCTGGTTCACCCGAGCGAGCTGTAGCATCCTAGGGTAATCTCATTTGAGTGTAGTATCGCGTATCAACTATTTTCGATAGTTACCGCACTACCAAATGGCCACATGGTTAATGTCTACTAAATCCTTAGGGTCACGGGTGCCGCACTGGGATAACGTCTATTTTCACGACGTTAGTCGTTCAACATAGTATCCACACGGGCCCTCACCTGATTTAATGGTCTACCAGGATCGCTTATTCGGGAATCACTCCATGTAAGTCCACCCGTCTATCCCATCACTTATCTTAGGGTTCTCTCAAACTTTCCACATGCGTATCAATCGCATTCCCATTAACAGAAAAATAAACACGGATATCAAGTAGGAAAAGCAGTGTATATATATATATATATATATAGTATAATACCTAAAACTAATCATCCTAGACCTCTTAGGAACTATAATTCTAAAGATTCCCCAGCAGAGTCACCATTTTCTTGTAGCGTGCGATTTTTATCGGTGACGCGACCACCTTATCACCATGGTGTAGCGAGCGATTTTTGTCGGTGACGCGACCGCGTTATCACTGAAGTCTGGGTTTTCCTCCTTAAGGAGAAAGGGTGCTACTTTCTGATTTCTTATTTATCCCATGAAGCTGGAAGGGAAAGGGAAGCTATCTAAAACTAACCTTGTATGCGATTGTTTAACCGAACAAACGCTTAAAAGAGATTCGGGGAGTCGTGGTCAGGTTATACAATGGGTAGTTGTCAATTACCCATCCTATATGTGGTTATCCACAGAATATTAGCTTTAGGGTTTTTCTTTGTAATTGATGGTGTTTATCTGGTGATGGGTTGGGAAAGTATGACAGGGAGAGTGATTTTTGTTGATGGTCGGGTTCTTCCCGATGTTTTTGGTAAGGTACTGAACCTAAGCTTTGATTGATGTGTGAAGGTTCTGGATCTAGGGTTTTTGATTAGTATGCTCGCTAAGATTTTGCAATCTTATACCTACGTATTCCCATTTAAACGAAATAGGGAAATCAGATCAATCGTAGTTCCTCATATTCTATGGGAGGAAAAATATGTTTTGGTGTCTTGTTCAAAGCCCAAGATTGAAGCTAAAAGGTTGAGTATTTGTATCTTGTTCAAAGCCCGAGATGGAGGCTAAAAGGTTTGACTGAGAGAGAATTTTTCATCTCTAAGGGGGGATTGTTGATTTTTGTGTGCCTTGGTCAAAGCCCAAGGTTGATGCTAAAAGGTTAATTGACTCGGCTAGGGGATTTCCTTATATATAGCCTGCGAGGAGGCTAAATATGCCCGACTCAATAAGAGAGTGTATATATGTCTTGTACAAGGCCCAAGATTGAGGTAAAAAGAGACTGACTCTTTGGGGATATCATTATACAAAGCCTGAGAGGAGGCTAAAAGTTTGACTTTTCTGGAGAAAATGTTATGTCTTTCTTGTACAAAGCCCAAGATTGAGGCTAAAAGGGATTTTTGACTCCGTCGGGGAGTTTTGTACGTGTCTCGTACAAAGCCCAAGATAGAGGCTGAAATGAGAAATTTAATTTACTCAACTGAGGATATTTTGAGTGTCTTGAACAAAGCCTAAGACGGAGGCTAAACAGATTTGAATCTACTGGAGAGTGTTATCTATCTCGTACAAAGCCCAAGATGGAGAAAAGAGTTTGGCTCTGCTTGGGAGTTTATTCCTCAAAGTCTAATGAAGGCTCGGAGGAATTGACTTCGCTGGGGAAAATGTTTGTCCCAAGCTTATGAAGGTTTATATCTCATACAAAGCCCAAGATAAAGGCTAAAAGGGTTTGACTTAACAAGAGAGCGCTTTTATCTGTCCTGTACAAAGCCCAGGATTGTGGCTGAACAAGCTGGAGAAAGCCTAAGAGTGGGCTAACTTTGCTAGGGGGAATCATTATACAAAGCCTAAGAGGAGGCTACGGACTCAACTAGAGAGTGTTTTTATCTGTCTCGTACAAAGCCCGAGATAGAGGCTAAAGGGGTTGACTCAACAAGAGAGTGCTTGACCCAACGAGAGAGTCTGAAAAGTGATTGACTCAGCAAGAGAGTCTGAAGAATGATTGAATCAACAAGAGAGTCTGAAAAGTGATTGAATCAACAAGAGAGTCTGAAAAGTGATTGAATCAACAAGAGAGTCTGAAGAATGATTGACTCAACAAGAGAGTCTCGAGAATTGATCGACTCAACAAGAGAGTATGAAAAGGTTAGCTCAGCAGGGGAGAATCATTGTACAAAGCCCAAGAGGAGGCTGACTTCGCTGAGAAAGGATCATTATACAAAGCCTAAGAGGAGGCTGCACTTCTGCAGGGTATTCTGGAGATCCCGAGGCAGGTCCAAATGGGGAATCAACTCTTGCGGGGGAATGCAGAAGAATTAATAGATCAGAAACCTTGAGGTTTTGATTTGAGATAGTGTTGTCCTGATGATAAACTGATCCTGGTTGGGGAATCTTAGGAGAGAGACGGGGTTTTAGAACCCACAAGTTGTAACTCTTGCTGGAGATTAATCCAGAATCCAGGGTTTCTCCTTTGTTTTGTAGGGAACTTGAGAATGTCTTTGAGACTCAAGGGTACTTAGACTATCTCAGTCTATTGGAAGAGTTTTATCTTTTGTATGATGCCCAAGAGGAGGCCGACTCTTTTAAGGGATGAGTATCAACCCTACAATTGGTCTGAGGGTTTTGACCTTTTTAGAAAGACATCTCTAACGAAGGATGACTAAGTTCTGCCCTATACTTTTAAGAGGTCTTCAGTGTAACACCCCGATTTTCGTAAGAATATTTATTTAATTTATTTAAATATTATATTCGTGGTTTTCTGTAATTTTTGGCGAATTGTGTTGATGTCAGTGTTTTTATGAAGTTTTGGTTATTTTAATTAAATAATAGTATGTAATATGGATATATTAGTATAATTATTAAGTTAAATTAATATTAGAGGAATTAAGGGTAAGATGGACATTTTAGGAGTATTAGTGAGGGTATTATGGAGAAAGCCCAAATTTGAGGCCCAAGAGTTAAATTAACCAAAAAGGAGGAATTGAGGAGAATTAGGATTCATTTGTGGAGATTGTGAAATAAGGAGAAAGTGCAGAGCTCTGAGGAAAAAGGGAGAAGGCGAGGATTTTCGTGAAGGTTTCCAAAGGCTCAAGAGAGAACTCATCAGATCGACAATCTAAGGTATAGAGAGTAATTACCTTTCATTGTTTTCATTATAGGATTCGATTGATTAAAGTGGATGCTGGGGATTTTAAGGTTTTGAGGGTTTTATGGGTTTTGAGGTAAACTGATGACTTTGAGGGCATTCTGTGAGAACGATTAATAAGAGTCAAATTTAATCGGTAAAATAGACGTTTGGGGCAGACTTCCCCGTTGTTGTAGTTTTAACCCTGTGGTGAAGGATTTATGGAGTTTATATGAAGTTTGAGAGTTTTGAAGGTTTAGGAGAAATTAAGGTTTCCTGTAGTGTCCTGAATCGACCTAACAAACGTAGATTTTAGGCCTTTAATTTCTGTGATATGTTAGGACTGTTGTAGGGATGATTTTGGGTCATTTGAGACTGTAATCGCAGGTGCTTTGAAGGTTGGGGGAGCTACTGATGCGTAGCAGCGATTTGCTGTAATCGCAGGTTCGCTAGGCGAACCATTGCTTCGCTAGGCGAATGTTCGCCAAGGCTCGCTAAGCGAGCAGCGTATCGAATGCACGATATTATGAGTGTGAGTACAGAGGTGATTCTGGAGTAGAGGGAGTGATTCGCTGGAAGCCTCGCTAGGCGAAGGGAACAACGAGTAGGTTCGCTAAGCGAACAAACTAGCGAGCATGACAGATGGTTGGGTTTCTGGTGTTGAGTGTGGGATCTGTGAGGTTCGCTGGCCGCTTCGCTAAGCGAAGGCCACAGCGAACAGGTTCGCTAGGCGAACCCTGGAGCAAACAACGATTGTTTTGTGAAAATTCCGTTTTCTGTTGTTGTGTCGTTCTGGTGTTTGATGCTGTGATATTTATGATGATTTACCATGATGTTCTTGATGACATTGAGGTGATAAATTGTGATGTTCAGATGAATATATGATGATATGAATTTTATGAAAATTTATGAATGATGATGCACATAATGATGTTTACTTGATGATGATGAATTATTGACGTTTGTGTATCATACATTCATATGCATACTCTGTGACGACGCTTCATTCCCATTGTGCGGATATGAGGTAATTATGTCGTGCTCTGATTCCAAATGCAGGATCGATCCTATTGACGAGGATCTTTGGAGGGTTGATGGCCTAATGTCTATCTATTATGACGATTGGTACCATATGCATGAGTCTTGTTATGCATTGCATCTTATGTGGCATTGATGATTTTGTGATATGGTGTTTCCTAATGTTTTCCTTGATGATGACCTTGATGATGTCGTTTATGAAGATAATTCCATTTTATGTATATCTTGTTTTATAATGATTATTATGAATTGTGATTACTCACCCTGCCTGTTTGAATATTGCCTCCACGTGGGTAACGTGCAGGTGATCAGGTTTAGCTGTGGATGCTTTTGAGGACCTTGAAGTTTATTTGCTTTTGGTCGAGTTAGAGGGTCTTGCTCTGATAGTGTAACATCGGGTTGGGGTCCTTTGAGTCGAACTATATTGTTTCCTTATTTTTGTTGTCATTTGATGATATGGTTTTATTATGATTATTATGACGGTTGTTGAAAAACCTTTTATTTGAGAATTTTGAGTTCCGCTGCCATGTGAAGGCTTTTTGATTTATTTTGAGGAAAACCCTTTATTTATAGGGTAATTGTGTTATTTTGATTTAATGAGAAATGTGCACCCTTTGAGGGGAATTTTTATGCCTGACTCTGATATTTGAGTTGTTTTTGCTGCAACATTATTGGGGGGAGAAAAGGGTGTTACATTAGTGGTATCAGAGCAGGTCGGTCTGTCCGGCCAGGTTTTTACGTGATGTCAGTCCCCTGTCAGTCGACGAGTGTGTGTACACTGTTAATGTTTTAGTTCTTCTAACCTTGTTGGTGGTGTGCAGGATGGCTGGAAGAAACGATCGTACGATTGCTGATTACTGATGCGTTGCTAATGTGGTGGCACAGCTGAATCCAAATGGTGGAGCTCCTGATGAGTTTCGTGCTTTGGGGAAGTTTCAAAGGAACAATCCACCGACTATTGTGGGTACGCATGATCCAGCAAGTGCACACAAGTGGCTGAAGGCGATCGAGAAGATTTTCCAAGTGATGGGGTGTTCTGTTGAGCAACAGGTTCAGTTCGGAACGCATATGCTGGAAGAGGAAGCTGAGGACTGGTGGGATAACACCCGTCAGAGAATTAAGGATGTTGGAACTGTGATAACTTGGGCTGTGTTTAAGCAGGAGTTTCTGGGGAAGTATTTTCCAGAGGATGCTCGTGGCAAGAGAGAAGTGGAATTCCTGGAGCTGAAGCAAGGAGACATGACTGTGGCAGAGTATGCTGCGAAGTTTGAGAAGCTAGTGAAGTTCTGTCCGCACTACAATCGCGCTGATGCTGAGATGTCTAAATGTCTCAAGTTTGAGAATGGGCTGAGACCAGAGATTAAGTAGGGTATTGAGTACCAACAGATCCGCAGGTATGCTGAGTTGGTTGACAAGAGCAGAATCTACGATGAGGACAGCCGAGCTCGATCTACTCACTATAAGAAGTTGAGTGAGACGAAAGGGCAATATAGGGGTAAGCCTTATACAACTTCAGCTGACAAAGGGAAACAGAAGGCTTCAGATGGGAAAAAGGCAAGTCGGGGAGCAGCTCTCACTTCTGGAAAGTGTCATAAGTGTGGCGAGCAAGGTCACCGTGCTGATGCGTGTACCAATAATGTGCTGAGGTGCTACAGATGCAGTAAGAAAGGTCATCGAGCTACTGATTGCAAAGATGAGGGTCCAATCTGTTTCAATTGTGGTGAGAAAGGTCATATCAGTACTCAATGTTAGAAGCCGAAGAAGACTGCTACTGCTGCCCAGACCAGTGGCAGAGTGTTTGCTTTGAATGGTGCAGAGGCGCCAGAGAAGGACAACCTGATTCGAGGTACTTGGTTTATTAATAATATCGAATTGGTTGCTATTATTGATACTGGTGCTACTCATTCTTTTATCTCGCTTGAATGTGCTAATAGATTGAGTTTGAAGTTATCTGATATGAATGGGAATATGGTAATAGAAACTCCAGCTAATGGTTCTGTTACTACTACCCTTGTGTGTTTGAGATGTCCTGTGACGATTTTTGAGAAGAGCTTTGTGATGGATTTGGTGTGCCTACCCTTGCACCAAATTGACGTGATCTTTGGAATGAACTGGTTGGAGTTCAACCGTGTTCATATCAATTGTTATAACAAGACTGTAGAGTTTCCTGAGATTGATGATAGCGGGGAGTTGATGTTATTATCTGCTAAGCAAGTAGACGAACTTGTGGAAGACGAAGCTTTGGTGTTTGCAATGTTTGCATCGTTGCAAATTGATCGTGAAGCTGCGAGTGTGGAGTTTCCTGTTGTTTGTGAATTCCCAGATATGTTTCCATATGACATCAGTGATTTGCCTCCAGAGCGTGAAGTAGAGTTTGTAGTGGACTTAATACCAGGTACGAGTCCAGTGTCGATGGCTCCTTATCGGATGTCAGCTTCTGAGTTAAGTGAATTGAAGAAACAGTTGGAAGAATTGCTTGAGAAGAGGTTTGTTCGACCAAGTGTTTCTCCGTGGGGTGCTCCCGTGTTTTAGTGAAGAAGAAGGATGGAAGTATGAGGTTGTGTGTTGATTATCGGCAGCTGAATAAAGTGACGATCAAGAATAAGTATCCGCTACTGAGAATCGACGATTTGATGGATCAGCTAGTAGGTGCTTGTGTGTTCAGCAAGATTGATTTGAGGTCGGGTTATCATCAGATTCGAGTTAAGCCCGATGATATTCCTAAGACAGCTTTCAGAACGAGGTATGGTCACTATGAGTACACTGTGATGCCGTTTGGTGTGTCCAATGCCCCTGGTGTGTTCATGGAGTATATGAATCGGATTTTCCATGAGTATTTGGATAAGTTTGTGGTGGTGTTTATCGATGATATCTTGATATATTCTAGATCTGAAGAAAAGTATGCCAAGCATTTAAGGACTGTGTTGCAAGTGTTGAAAGAGAAGAAGTTTTATGAAAAGCTGTCGAAGTGTGAGTTTTGGTTGAAGGAAGTGAGTTTCCTTGGCCATGTGATTTCAAGTGGTGGTGTTGCTGTTGATCCTTCGAAGATTGATGTCGTGCTACAGTGGGAGACTCCGAAGTCTGCTACTGAGATACGAAGTTTTTTGGGATTAGTGGGTTATTACCGCAGGTTTATTGAAGGCTTTTCTAAGTTGGCATTACCTTTGACTCAGTTGACTCGAAAGGATCAGACTTTTGTGTGGGATGTAGCTTGTGAAGAGAGTTTTGTGGAATTGAAGAAGAGATTGACTACTGCTCTAGTGTTGATTTTTCCTAATCCGAGTGAATCTTTTGTGGTGGAGTGTTGATGCAGAAGGGACAAGTCGTTGCCTATGCTTCGAGACAATTGTGAGTTCATGAGAGAAATCATCCTACGTATGACTTGGAATTGGCCGCGGTGGTGTTTGTGTTGAAAATTTAGAGACACTATCTGTTTGGCTCTAAATTTGAAGTGTTCAGTGATCATAAAAGTCTGAAGTACTTATTTAATCAGAAGGAATTGAATATGAGGCAGAGAAGGTGGCTAGAGTTGTTGAAGGATTTTGATTTTGATTTGAGTTATCATCCGGGAAAAGCGAATGTAGTGGCCGATGTGTTGAGCAGGAAGTCATTGGATATGTCGATGCTTATAGTGAAAGAGTTGGAACTAATTGAGCAATTCAGAGATTTGAGTTTGGTGTGTGAAGCGACTCCTGACAGTGTGAAGTTGGGAATGTTTAAGTTGACTAGTGGTATTCTGGAAGAAATCAGAGTGGGACAGCAATTTGATTTAAAGTTGGTTGACCAATTGACTTTGATTAACCAAGGTAACGGAGGTGACTTCCGAGTTGACGAGAATTGTGTGATGATGTTCAGAGACAGGGGGTGTGTCCCAGATGTTCCAGATATTAAGAAGAGCATTCTTGAAGAAAGACATCGAAGTAGGTTGAGTATTCATCCCGGTGCTACGAAGATGTACCAAGATTTGAAAAAGTTGTTTTGGTGGCCAGGTATGAAGAAGGATGTTGCAGAGTTTGTTTATGCGTGTTTGACTTGTCAGAAGTCGAAAGTTGAGCATCAGAAGCCTTTAGGTATGATGCAGCCGCTGAGGATTCCAGAATGGAAATGGGATAGTATTTCCATGGATTTTGTGGTGGGGTTGCCGAAGACTGCTAAGGGAAATGATTCAATTTGGGTGATCGTGGATAGATTAACTAAGTTGGCTCATTTCTTACCAGTGAAGATTAATCATTCCATGCAGAAGCTAGCCGAGATGTACATTGAAGAGATTGTGAAGTTGCATGGGGTTCCTTCGAGTATTGTGTCGGATAGAGATCCGAGGTTTACATCGAGGTTCTGAAAGAGTTTGCAAGATGCGTTGGGTACTAAGTTGAGGATGAGTTCTACATATCATCCGTAGAGGGACGGTCAGACAGAAAGGACTATCCAATCTTTAGAAGATTTACTGAGGGCTTGTGTGTTGGATCATGGAGGATCGTGGGATAGCTATTTGCCATTGATTTAGTTCTCGTACAATAATAGTTTTCATGCTAGTATTGGGATGGCGCCTTATGAAGCTTTGTATGGGAGAAGGTGTAGGACTCCGTTGTGTTGGTATGAGTCGGCCGAGAGTGTTGTACTCGGACCTGAAATTGTGCAAGAGACGACTGAGAAGATTAAGAAGATCCAAGAGAGGATGAAAGCTTCACAGAGTCGTCAGAAGAGCTACCATGATAGGAGGAGGAAAGCACTTGAATTCCAAGAGGGAGATCACGTGTTTCTGAGAGTGACGCCAGTGACTGGTGTGGGTCGAGCTTTGAAGTCTAGGAAGCTCACTCCACGTTTTGTTGGTGAATATCAGATATCATAGAGGATAGGAGAGGTAGCCTATCGAATTGCTTTACCGCCGTCACTTGCGAATTTGCATGACGTGTTCCATGTGTCTCGGTTGAGGAAGTACATTCCGGATCCATCGTATGTGATTCAGATCAATGATGTACAAGTGAGGGATAATCTGACTGTGGAAGCATTGCCTATGCGTGTCAATGGTCGAGAGATGAAGCAATTGCAGGGTAAAGACATAGCTTTGGTGAAAGTGTTATGGGGTGGACCAGCTGGCGAAAGTTGGACTTGGGAACGTGAAGATCAGATGAGGGAGTCGTATCTGACTCTATTTCCTTGAGGTAATTTTCGAGGACGAAAATCCTTTAAGTGGGGGAGAGTTGTAACACCCCGATTTTCGTAAGAATATTTATTTAATTTATTTAAATATTATATTCGTGGTTTTCTGTGATTTTTGGCGGATTGTGTTGATGTCGGTGTTTTTATGAAGTTTTGGTTATTTTAATTAAGTAATAGTATGTAATATGGATATATTAGTATTATTATTAAGTTAAAATAATATAAGAGGAATTAAGGGTAAGATGGACATTTTAGGAGTATTAGTGAGGGTATTATGGAGAAAGCTCAATTTTGAGGCCCAAGAGTTAAATTAACCAAAAAGGAGGAATTGAGGAGAATTATGATTCATTTGTGGAGATCGTGAAATAAGGAGAAAGTGCAGAGCTCTGAGGAAAAAGGGAGAAGGCGAGGATTTTCGTGAAGGTTTCCAAAGGCTCAAGAGAGAACTCATCGGATCGACAATCTAAGGTATGGGGAGTAATTGCCTTTCATTATTTTCATTATAGGATTCAATTGATTAAAGTGGATGTTGGGGATTTTGGGGTTTTGAGGTAAACTGATGACTTTGAGGGCATTCTGTGAGAACGATTAATAAGAGTCGAATTTAATCGGTAAAATAGACCTTTGGGGAAGACTTCCCCGTTGTTGTAGTTTTAACCCTGTGGTGAAGGATTTATGGAGTTTATATGAAGTTTGAGAGTTT
Source organism: Lathyrus tuberosus (assembly GCA_022829125.1). Classification (NCBI taxonomy): domain Eukaryota; kingdom Viridiplantae; phylum Streptophyta; class Magnoliopsida; order Fabales; family Fabaceae; genus Lathyrus; species Lathyrus tuberosus. The sequence continues at coordinate 11,194,049 of JALAZF010000103.1, forward strand.
TGAAGGTTTAGGAGAAATTAAGGTTTCCCGTAGTGTCCTGAATCGACCTAACAGATGTAGATTTTAGGCCTTTAATTTAGAAGATTTACTGAGGGCTTATGTGTTGGATCATGGAGGATCGTGGGATAGCCATTTGGCATTGATTGAGTTCACGTACAATAATAGTTTTCACGCTAGTATTGGGATGACGCCTTATGAAGCTTTGTATGGGAGAAGGTGTAGGACTCCGTTGTGTTGGTATGAGTCGGCCGAGAGTGTTGTACTCGGACCTGAAATTGTGCAAGAGACGACTGAGAAGATCCAAGATAGGATGAAAGCTTCGCAGAGTCGTCAGAAGAGCTACCATGATAAGAGGAGGAAAGCACTTGAATTCCAAGAGGGAGATCACGTGTTTCTGAGAGTGACGCCAGTGACTGGTGTGGGTCGAGCTTTGAAGTCTAGGAAGCTCACTCCACGTTTTGTTGGTCCATATCAGATATCATAGAGGATAGGAGAGGTAGCCTATCGAATTGCTTTACCGCCGTCACTTGCGAATTTGCATGACGTGTTCCATGTGTCTCGGTTGAGGAAGTACATTCCGGATCCATCGCATGTGATTCAGATCAATGATGTACAAGTGAGGGATAATCTGACTGTGGAAGCATTGCCTATGCGTGTCAATGGTCGAGAGATGAAGCAATTGCAGGGTAAAGACATAGCTTTGGTGAAAGTGTTATGGGGTGGACCAGCTGGCGAAAGTTGGACTTGGGAACGTGAAGATCAGATGAGGGAGTCGTATCTGACTCTATTTCCTTGAGGTAATTTTCGAGGACGAAAATCCTTTAAGTGGGGGAGAGTTGTAACACCCCGATTTTCGTAAGAATATTTATTTAATTTATTTAAATATTATATTCGTGGTTTTCTGTGATTTTTGGCGGATTGTGTTGATATCGGTGTTTTTATGAAGTTTTGGTTATTTTAATTAAGTAATAGTATGTAATATGGATATATTAGTATTATTATTAAATTAAAATAATATAAGAGGAATTAAGGGTAAGATGGACATTTTAGGAGTATTAGTGAGGGTATTATGGAGAAAGCTCAATTTTGAGGCCCAAGAGTTAAATTAACCAAAAAGGAGGAATTGAGGAGAATTATGATTCATTTGTGGAGATCGTGAAATAAGGAGAAAGTGCAGAGCTCTGAGGAAAAAGGGAGAAGGCGAGGATTTTCGTGAAGGTTTCCAAAGGCTCAAGAGAGAACTCATCGGATCGACAATCTAAGGTATGGGGAGTAATTGCCTTTCATTGTTTTCATTATAGGATTCAATTGATTAAAGTGGATGTTGGGGATTTTGGGGTTTTGAGGGTTTTATGGGTTTTGAGGTAAACTGATGACTTTGAGGGCATTCTGTGAGAACGATTAATAAGAGTCGAATTTAATCGGTAAAATAGACCTTTGGGGAAGACTTCCCCGTTGTTGTAGTTTTAACCCTGTGGTGAAGGATTTATGGAGTTTATATGAAGTTTGAGAGTTTTGAAGGTTTAGGAGAAATTAAGGTTTCCCGTAGTGTCCTGAATCGACCTAACAGACGTAGATTTTAGGCCTTTAATTTAGAAGATTTACTGAGGGCTTGTGTGTTGGATCATGGAGGATCGTGGGATAGCCATTTGCCATTGATTGAGTTCACGTACAATAATAGTTTTCATGCTAGTATTGGGATGGCGCCTTATGAAGCTTTGTATGGGAGAAGGTGTAGGACTCCGTTGTGTTGGTATGAGTCGGCCGAGAGTGTTGTACTCGGACTTGAAATTATGCAAGAGGCGACTGAGAAGATTAAGAAGATCCAAGAGAGGATGAAAGCTTCGCAGAGTCGTCAGAAGAGCTACCATGATAAGAGGAGGAAAGCACTTGAACTCCAAGAGGGAGATCACGTGTTTCTGAGAGTGACGCCAGTGACTGGTGTGGGTCGAGCTTTGAAGTCTAGGAAGCTCACTCCACGTTTTGTTGGTCCATATCAGATATCACAGAGGATAGGAGAGGTAGCCTATCGAATTGCTTTACCGCCGTCACTTGCGAATTTGCATGACGTGTTCCATGTGTCTCGGTTGAGGAAGTACATTCCGGATCCATCGCATGTGATTCAGATCAATGATGTACAAGTGAGGGATAATCTGACTGTGGAAGCATTGCCTATGCGTGTCAATGGTCGAGAGATGAAGCAATTGCAGGGTAAAGACATAGCTTTGGTGAAAGTGTTATGGGGTGGACCAGCTGGCGAAAGTTGGACTTGGGAACGTGAAGATCAGATGAGGGAGTCGTATCTGACTCTATTTCCTTGAGGTAATTTTCGAGGACGAAAATCCTTTAAGTGGGGGAGAGTTGTAACACCCCGATTTTCGTAAGAATATTTATTTAATTTATTTAAATATTATATTCGTGGTTTTCTGTGATTTTTGGCGGATTGTGTTGATGTCGGTGTTTTTATGAAGTTTTGGTTATTTTAATTATGTAATAGTATGTAATATGGATATATTAGCATTATTATTAAGTTAAAATAATATAAGAGGAATTAAGGGTAAGATGGACATTTTAGGAGTATTAGTGAGGGTATTATGGAGAAAGCTCAATTTTGAGGCCCAAGAGTTAAATTAACCAAAAAGGAGGAATTGAGGAGAATTATGATTCATTTGTGGAGATCGTGAAATAAGGAGAAAGTGCAGAGCTCTGAGGAAAAAGGGAGAAGGCGAGGATTTTCGTGAAGGTTTCCAAAGGCTCAAGAGAGAACTCATCGGATCGACAATCTAAGGTATGGGGAGTAATTGCCTTTCATTGTTTTCATTATAGGATTCAATTGATTAAAGTGGATGTTGGGGATTTTGGGGTTTTGAGGGTTTTATGGGTTTTGAGGTAAACTGATGACTTTGAGGGCATTCTGTGAGAACGATTAATAAGAGTCGAATTTAATCGGTAAAATAGACCTTTGGGGAAGACTTCCCCGTTGTTGTAGTTTTAACCCTGTGGTGAAGGATTTATGGAGTTTATATGAAGTTTGAGAGTTTTGAAGGTTTAGGAGAAATTAAGGTTTCCCGTAGTGTCCTGAATCGACCTAACAGACGTATATTTTAGGCCTTTAATTTAGAAGATTTACTGAGGGCTTGTGTGTTGGATCATGGAGGATCGTGGGATAGCCATTTGCCATTGATTGAGTTCACGTACAATAATAGTTTTCATGCTAGTATTGGGATGGCGCCTTATGAAGCTTTGTATGGGAGAAGGTGTAGGACTCCGTTGTGTTGGTATGAGTCGGCCGAAAGTGTTGTACTCGGACTTGAAATTATGCAAGAGGCGACTGAGAAGATTAAGAAGATCCAAGAGAGGATGAAAGCTTCGCAGAGTCGTCAGAAGAGCTACCATGATAAGAGGAGGAAAGCACTTGAACTCCAAGAGGGAGATCACGTGTTTCTGAGAGTGACGCCAGTGACTGGTGTGGGTCGAGCTTTGAAGTCTAGGAAGCTCACTCCACGTTTTGTTGGTCCATATCAGATATCACAGAGGATAGGAGAGGTAGCCTATCGAATTGCTTTACCGCCGTCACTTGCGAATTTGCATGACGTGTTCCATGTGTCTCGGTTGAGGAAGTACATTCCGGATCCATCGCATGTGATTCAGATCAATGATGTACAAGTGAGGGATAATCTGACTGTGGAAGCATTGCCTATGCGTGTCAATGGTCGAGAGATGAAGCAATTGCAGGGTAAAGACATAGCTTTGGTGAAAGTGTTATGGGGTGGACCAGCTGGCGAAAGTTGGACTTGGGAACGTGAAGATCAGATGAGGGAGTCGTATCTGACTCTATTTCCTTGAGGTAATTTTCGAGGACGAAAATCCTTTAAGTGGGGGAGAGTTGTAACACCCCGATTTTCGTAAGAATATTTATTTAATTTATTTAAATATTATATTCGTGGTTTTCTGTGATTTTTGGCGGATTGTGTTGATGTCGGTGTTTTTATGAAGTTTTGGTTATTTTAATTAAGTAATAGTATGTAATATGGATATATTAGTATTATTATTAAGTTAAAATAATATAAGAGGAATTAAGGGTAAGATGGACATTTTAGGAGTATTAGTGAGGGTATTATGGAGAAAGCTCAATTTTGAGGCCCAAGAGTTAAATTAACCAAAAAGGAGGAATTGAGGAGAATTATGATTCATTTGTGGAGATCGTGAAATAAGGAGAAAGTGCAGAGCTCTGAGGAAAAAGGGAGAAGGCGAGGATTTTCGTGAAGGTTTCCAAAGGCTCAAGAGAGAACTCATCGGATCGACAATCTAAGGTATGGGGAGTAATTGCCTTTCATTATTTTCATTATAGGATTCAATTGATTAAAGTGGATGTTGGGGATTTTGGGGTTTTGAGGTAAACTGATGACTTTGAGGGCATTCTGTGAGAACGATTAATAAGAGTCGAATTTAATCGGTAAAATAGACCTTTGGGGAAGACTTCCCCGTTGTTGTAGTTTTAACACTGTGGTGAAGGATTTATGGAGTTTATATGAAGTTTGAGAGTTTTGAAGGTTTAGGAGAAATTAAGGTTTCCCGTAGTGTCCTGAATCGACCTAACAGATGTAGATTTTAGGCCTTTAATTTAGAAGATTTACTGAGGGCTTATGTGTTGGATCATGGAGGATCGTGGGATAGCCATTTGGCATTGATTGAGTTCACGTACAATAATAGTTTTCACGCTAGTATTGGGATGACGCCTTATGAAGCTTTGTATGGGAGAAGGTGTAGGACTCCGTTGTGTTGGTATGAGTCGGCCGAGAGTGTTGTACTCGGACCTGAAATTGTGCAAGAGACGACTGAGAAGATCCAAGAGAGGATGAAAGCTTCGCAGAGTCGTCAGAAGAGCTACCATGATAGGAGGAGGAAAGCACTTGAATTCCAAGAGGGAGATCACGTGTTTCTGAGAGTGACGCCAGTGACTGGTGTGGGTCGAGCTTTGAAGTCTAGGAAGCTCACTCCACGTTTTGTTGGTCCATATCAGATATCATAGAGGATAGGAGAGGTAGCCTATCGAATTGCTTTACCGCCGTCACTTGCGAATTTGCATGACGTGTTCCATGTGTCTCGGTTGAGGAAGTACATTCCGGATCCATCGCATGTGATTCAGATCAATGATGTACAAGTGAGGGATAATCTGACTGTGGAAGCATTGCCTATGCGTGTCAATGGTCGAGAGATGAAGCAATTGCAGGGTAAAGACATAGCTTTGGTGAAAGTGTTATGGGGTGGACCAGCTGGCGAAAGTTGGACTTGGGAACGTGAAGATCAGATGAGGGAGTCGTATCTGACTCTATTTCCTTGAGGTAATTTTCGAGGACGAAAATCCTTTAAGTGGGGGAGAGTTGTAACACCCCGATTTTCGTAAGAATATTTATTTAATTTATTTAAATATTATATTCGTGGTTTTCTGTGATTTTTGGCGGATTGTGTTGATATCGGTGTTTTTATGAAGTTTTGGTTATTTTAATTAAGTAATAGTATGTAATATGGATATATTAGTATTATTATTAAATTAAAATAATATAAGAGGAATTAAGGGTAAGATGGACATTTTAGGAGTATTAGTGAGGGTATTATGGAGAAAGCTCAATTTTGAGGCCCAAGAGTTAAATTAACCAAAAAGGAGGAATTGAGGAGAATTATGATTCATTTGTGGAGATCGTGAAATAAGGAGAAAGTGCAGAGCTCTGAGGAAAAAGGGAGAAGGCGAGGATTTTCGTGAAGGTTTCCAAAGGCTCAAGAGAGAACTCATCGGATCGACAATCTAAGGTATGGGGAGTAATTGCCTTTCATTGTTTTCATTATAGGATTCAATTGATTAAAGTGGATGTTGGGGATTTTGGGGTTTTGAGGGTTTTATGGGTTTTGAGGTAAACTGATGACTTTGAGGGCATTCTGTGAGAACGATTAATAAGAGTCGAATTTAATCGGTAAAATAGACCTTTGGGGAAGACTTCCCCGTTGTTGTAGTTTTAACCCTGTGGTGAAGGATTTATGGAGTTTATATGAAGTTTGAGAGTTTTGAAGGTTTAGGAGAAATTAAGGTTTCCCGTAGTGTCCTGAATCGACCTAACAGACGTAGATTTTAGGCCTTTAATTTAGAAGATTTACTGAGGGCTTGTGTGTTGGATCATGGAGGATCGTGGGATAGCCATTTGCCATTGATTGAGTTCACGTACAATAATAGTTTTCATGCTAGTATTGGGATGGCGCCTTATGAAGCTTTGTATGGGAGAAGGTGTAGGACTCCGTTGTGTTGGTATGAGTCGGCCGAGAGTGTTGTACTCGGACTTGAAATTATGCAAGAGGCGACTGAGAAGATTAAGAAGATCCAAGAGAGGATGAAAGCTTCGCAGAGTCGTCAGAAGAGCTACCATGATAAGAGGAGGAAAGCACTTGAACTCCAAGAGGGAGATCACGTGTTTCTGAGAGTGACGCCAGTGACTGGTGTGGGTCGAGCTTTGAAGTCTAGGAAGCTCACTCCACGTTTTGTTGGTCCATATCAGATATCACAGAGGATAGGAGAGGTAGCCTATCGAATTGCTTTACCGCCGTCACTTGCGAATTTGCATGACGTGTTCCATGTGTCTCGGTTGAGGAAGTACATTCCGGATCCATCGCATGTGATTCAGATCAATGATGTACAAGTGAGGGATAATCTGACTGTGGAAGCATTGCCTATGCGTGTCAATGGTCGAGAGATGAAGCAATTGCAGGGTAAAGACATAGCTTTGGTGAAAGTGTTATGGGGTGGACCAGCTGGCGAAAGTTGGACTTGGGAACGTGAAGATCAGATGAGGGAGTCGTATCTGACTCTATTTCCTTGAGGTAATTTTCGAGGACGAAAATCCTTTAAGTGGGGGAGAGTTGTAACACCCCGATTTTCGTAAGAATATTTATTTAATTTATTTAAATATTATATTCGTGGTTTTCTGTGATTTTTGGCGGATTGTGTTGATGTCGGTGTTTTTATGAAGTTTTGGTTATTTTAATTATGTAATAGTATGTAATATGGATATATTAGCATTATTATTAAGTTAAAATAATATAAGAGGAATTAAGGGTAAGATGGACATTTTAGGAGTATTAGTGAGGGTATTATGGAGAAAGCTCAATTTTGAGGCCCAAGAGTTAAATTAACCAAAAAGGAGGAATTGAGGAGAATTATGATTCATTTGTGGAGATCGTGAAATAAGGAGAAAGTGCAGAGCTCTGAGGAAAAAGGGAGAAGGCGAGGATTTTCGTGAAGGTTTCCAAAGGCTCAAGAGAGAACTCATCGGATCGACAATCTAAGGTATGGGGAGTAATTGCCTTTCATTGTTTTCATTATAGGATTCAATTGATTAAAGTGGATGTTGGGGATTTTGGGGTTTTGAGGGTTTTATGGGTTTTGAGGTAAACTGATGACTTAGAGGGCATTCTGTGAGAACGATTAATAAGAGTCGAATTTAATCGGTAAAATAGACCTTTGGGGAAGACTTCCCCGTTGTTGTAGTTTTAACCCTGTGGTGAAGGATTTATGGAGTTTATATGAAGTTTGAGAGTTTTGAAGGTTTAGGAGAAATTAAGGTTTCCCGTAGTGTCCTGAATCGACCTAACAGACGTATATTTTAGGCCTTTAATTTAGAAGATTTACTGAGGGCTTGTGTGTTGGATCATGGAGGATCGTGGGATAGCCATTTGCCATTGATTGAGTTCACGTACAATAATAGTTTTCATGCTAGTATTGGGATGGCGCCTTATGAAGCTTTGTATGGGAGAAGGTGTAGGACTCCGTTGTGTTGGTATGAGTCGGCCGAAAGTGTTGTACTCGGACTTGAAATTATGCAAGAGGCGACTGAGAAGATTAAGAAGATCCAAGAGAGGATGAAAGCTTCGCAGAGTCGTCAGAAGAGCTACCATGATAAGAGGAGGAAAGCACTTGAACTCCAAGAGGGAGATCACGTGTTTCTGAGAGTGACGCCAGTGACTGGTGTGGGTCGAGCTTTGAAGTCTAGGAAGCTCACTCCACGTTTTGTTGGTCCATATCAGATATCATAGAGGATAGGAGAGGTAGCCTATCGAATTGCTTTACCGCCGTCACTTGCGAATTTGCATGACGTGTTCCATGTGTCTCGGTTGAGGAAGTACATTCCGGATCCATCGCATGTGATTCAGATCAATGATGTACAAGTGAGGGATAATCTGACTGTGGAAGCATTGCCTATGCGTGTCAATGGTCGAGAGATGAAGCAATTGCAGGGTAAAGACATAGCTTTGGTGAAAGTGTTATGGGGTGGACCAGCTGGCGAAAGTTGGACTTGGGAACGGGAAGATCAGATGAGGGAGTCGTATCTGACTCTATTTCCTTGAGGTAATTTTCGAGGACGAAAATCCTTTAAGTGGGGGAGAGTTGTAACACCCCGATTTTCGTAAGAATATTTATTTAATTTATTTAAATATTATATTCGTGGTTTTCTGTGATTTTTGGCGGATTGTGTTGATGTCGGTGTTTTTATGAAGTTTTGGTTATTTTAATTAAGTAATAGTATGTAATATGGATATATTAGCATTATTATTAAGTTAAAATAATATAAGAGGAATTAAGGGTAAGATGGACATTTTAGGAGTATTAGTGAGGGTATTATGGAGAAAGCTCAATTTTGAGGCCCAAGAGTTAAATTAACCAAAAAGGAGGAATTGAGGAGAATTATGATTCATTTGTGGAGATCGTGAAATAAGGAGAAAGTGCAGAGCTCTGAGGAAAAAGGGAGAAGGCGAGGATTTTCGTGAAGGTTTCCAAAGGCTCAAGAGAGAACTCATCGGATCGACAATCTAAGGTATGGGGAGTAATTGCCTTTCATTGTTTTCATTATAGGATTCAATTGATTAAAGTGGATGTTGGGGATTTTGGGGTTTTGAGGGTTTTATGGGTTTTGAGGTAAACTGATGACTTTGAGGGCATTCTGTGAGAACGATTAATAAGAGTCGAATTTAATCGGTAAAATAGACCTTTGGGGAAGACTTCCCCGTTGTTGTAGTTTTAACCCTGTGGTGAAGGATTTATGGAGTTTATATGAAGTTTGAGAGTTTTGAAGGTTTAGGAGAAATTAAGGTTTCCCGTAGTGTCCTGAATCGACCTAACAGACGTATATTTTAGGCCTTTAATTTAGAAGATTTACTGAGGGCTTGTGTGTTGGATCATGGAGGATCGTGGGATAGCCATTTGCCATTGATTGAGTTCACGTACAATAATAGTTTTCATGCTAGTATTGGGATGGCGCCTTATGAAGCTTTGTATGGGAGAAGGTGTAGGACTCCGTTGTGTTGGTATGAGTCGGCCGAAAGTGTTGTACTCGGACTTGAAATTATGCAAGAGGCGACTGAGAAGATTAAGAAGATCCAAGAGAGGATGAAAGCTTCGCAGAGTCGTCAGAAGAGCTACCATGATAAGAGGAGGAAAGCACTTGAACTCCAAGAGGGAGATCACGTGTTTCTGAGAGTGACGCCAGTGACTGGTGTGGGTCGAGCTTTGAAGTCTAGGAAGCTCACTCCACGTTTTGTTGGTCCATATCAGATATCACAGAGGATAGGAGAGGTAGCCTATCGAATTGCTTTACCGCCGTCACTTGCGAATTTGCATGACGTGTTCCATGTGTCTCGGTTGAGGAAGTACATTCCGGATCCATCGCATGTGATTCAGATCAATGATGTACAAGTGAGGGATAATCTGACTGTGGAAGCATTGCCTATGCGTGTCAATGGTCGAGAGATGAAGCAATTGCAGGGTAAAGACATAGCTTTGGTGAAAGTGTTATGGGGTGGACCAGCTGGCGAAAGTTGGACTTGGGAACGGGAAGATCAGATGAGGGAGTCGTATCTGACTCTATTTCCTTGAGGTAATTTTCGAGGACGAAAATCCTTTAAGTGGGGGAGAGTTGTAACACCCCGATTTTCGTAAGAATATTTATTTAATTTATTTAAATATTATATTCGTGGTTTTCTGTGATTTTTGGCGGATTGTGTTGATGTCGGTGTTTTTATGAAGTTTTGGTTATTTTAATTAAGTAATAGTATGTAATATGGATATATTAGCATTATTATTAAGTTAAAATAATATAAGAGGAATTAAGGGTAAGATGGACATTTTAGGAGTATTAGTGAGGGTATTATGGAGAAAGCTCAATTTTGAGGCCCAAGAGTTAAATTAACCAAAAAGGAGGAATTGAGGAGAATTATGATTCATTTGTGGAGATCGTGAAATAAGGAGAAAGTGCAGAGCTCTGAGGAAAAAGGGAGAAGGCGAGGATTTTCGTGAAGGTTTCCAAAGGCTCAAGAGAGAACTCATCGGATCGACAATCTAAGGTATGGGGAGTAATTGCCTTTCATTGTTTTCATTATAGGATTCAATTGATTAAAGTGGATGTTGGGGATTTTGGGGTTTTGAGGGTTTTATGGGTTTTGAGGTAAACTGATGACTTTGAGGGCATTCTGTGAGAACGATTAATAAGAGTCGAATTTAATCGGTAAAATAGACCTTTGGGGAAGACTTCCCCGTTGTTGTAGTTTTAACCCTGTGGTGAAGGATTTATGGAGTTTATATGAAGTTTGAGAGTTTTGAAGGTTTAGGAGAAATTAAGGTTTCCCGTAGTGTCCTGAATCGACCTAACAGACGTAGATTTTAGGCCTTTAATTTAGAAGATTTACTGAGGGCTTGTGTGTTGGATCATGGAGGATCGTGGGATAGCCATTTGCCATTGATTGAGTTCACGTACAATAATAGTTTTCATGCTAGTATTGGGATGGCGCCTTATGAAGCTTTGTATGGGAGAAGGTGTAGGACTCCGTTGTGTTGGTATGAGTCGGCCGAGAGTGTTGTACTCGGACTTGAAATTATGCAAGAGGCGACTGAGAAGATTAAGAAGATCCAAGAGAGGATGAAAGCTTCGCAGAGTCGTCAGAAGAGCTACCATGATAAGAGGAGGAAAGCACTTGAACTCCAAGAGGGAGATCACGTGTTTCTGAGAGTGACGCCAGTGACTGGTGTGGGTCGAGCTTTGAAGTCTAGGAAGCTCACTCCACGTTTTGTTGGTCCATATCAGATATCACAGAGGATAGGAGAGGTAGCCTATCAAATTGCTTTACCGCCGTCACTTGCGAATTTGCATGACGTGTTCCATGTGTCTCGGTTGAGGAAGTACATTCCGGATCCATCGCATGTGATTCAGATCAATGATGTACAAGTGAGGGATAATCTGACTGTGGAAGCATTGCCTATGCGTGTCAATGGTCGAGAGATGAAGCAATTGCAGGGTAAAGACATAGCTTTGGTGAAAGTGTTATGGGGTGGACCAGCTGGCGAAAGTTGGACTTGGGAACGGGAAGATCAGATGAGGGAGTCGTATCTGACTCTATTTCCTTGAGGTAATTTTCGAGGACGAAAATCCTTTAAGTGGGGGAGAGTTGTAACACCCCGATTTTCGTAAGAATATTTATTTAATTTATTTAAATATTATATTCGTGGTTTTCTGTGATTTTTGGCGGATTGTGTTGATGTCGGTGTTTTTATGAAGTTTTGGTTATTTTAATTAAGTAATAGTATGTAATATGGATATATTAGTATTATTATTAAGTTAAAATAATATAAGAGGAATTAAGGGTAAGATGGACATTTTAGGAGTATTAGTGAGGGTATTATGGAGAAAGCTCAATTTTGAGGCCCAAGAGTTAAATTAACCAAAAAGGAGGAATTGAGGAGAATTATGATTCATTTGTGGAGATCGTGAAATAAGGAGAAAGTGCAGAGCTCTGAGGAAAAAGGGAGAAGGCGAGGATTTTCGTGAAGGTTTCCAAAGGCTCAAGAGAGAACTCATCGGATCGACAATCTAAGGTATGGGGAGTAATTGCCTTTCATTGTTTTCATTATAGGATTCAATTGATTAAAGTGGATGTTGGGGATTTTGGGGTTTTGAGGGTTTTATGGGTTTTGAGGTAAACTGATGACTTTGAGGGCATTCTGTGAGAACGATTAATAAGAGTCGAATTTAATCGATAAAATAGACCTTTGGGGAAGACTTCCCCGTTGTTGTAGTTTTAACCCTGTGGTGAAGGATTTATGGAGTTTATATGAAGTTTGAGAGTTTTGAAGGTTTAGGAGAAATTAAGGTTTCCCGTAGTGTCCTGAATCGACCTAACAGACGTAGATTTTAGGCCTTTAATTTAGAAGATTTACTGAGGGCTTGTGTGTTGGATCATGGAGGATCGTGGGATAGCCATTTGCCATTGATTGAGTTCACGTACAATAATAGTTTTCATGCTAGTATTGGGATGGCGCCTTATGAAGCTTTGTATGGGAGAAGGTGTAGGACTCCGTTGTGTTGGTATGAGTCGGCCGAGAGTGTTGTACTCGGACTTGAAATTATGCAAGAGGCGACTGAGAAGATTAAGAAGATCCAAGAGAGGATGAAAGCTTCGCAGAGTCGTCAGAAGAGCTACCATGATAAGAGGAGGAAAGCACTTGAACTCCAAGAGGGAGATCACGTGTTTCTGAGAGTGACGCCAGTGACTGGTGTGGGTCGAGCTTTGAAGTCTAGGAAGCTCACTCCACGTTTTGTTGGTCCATATCAGATATCACAGAGGATAGGAGAGGTAGACTATCGAATTGCTTTACCGCCGTCACTTGCGAATTTGCATGACGTGTTCCATGTGTCTCGGTTGAGGAAGTACATTCCGGATCCATCGCATGTGATTCAGATCAATGATGTACAAGTGAGGGATAATCTGACTGTGGAAGCATTGCCTATGCGTGTCAATGGTCGAGAGATGAAGCAATTGCAGGGTAAAGACATAGCTTTGGTGAAAGTGTTATAGGGTGGACCAGCTGGCGAAAGTTGGACTTGGGAACGTGAAGATCAGATGAGGGAGTCGTATCTGACTCTATTTCCTTGAGGTAATTTTCGAGGACGAAAATCCTTTAAGTGGGGGAGAGTTGTAACACCCCGATTTTCGTAAGAATATTTATTTAATTTATTTAAATATTATATTCGTGGTTTTCTGTGATTTTTGGCGGATTGTGTTGATGTCGGTGTTTTTATGAAGTTTTGGTTATTTTAATTAAGTAATAGTATGTAATATGGATATATTAGTATTATTATTAAGTTAAAATAATATAAGAGGAATTAAGGGTAAGATGGACATTTTAGGAGTATTAGTGAGGGTATTATGGAGAAAGCTCAATTTTGAGGCCCAAGAGTTAAATTAACCAAAAAGGAGGAATTGAGGAGAATTAGGATTCATTTGTGGAGATCGTGAAATAAGGAGAAAGTGCAGAGCTCTGAGGAAAAAGGGAGAAGGCGAGGATTTTCGTGAAGGTTTCCAAAGGCTCAAGAGAGAACTCATCGGATCGACAATCTAAGGTATGGGGAGTAATTGCCTTTCATTGTTTTCATTATAGGATTCAATTAATTAAAGTGGATGTTGGGGATTTTGGGGTTTTGAGGGTTTTATGGGTTTTGAGGTAAACTGATGACTTTGAGGGCATTCTGTGAGAACGATTAATAAGAGTCGAATTTAATCGGTAAAATAGACCTTTGGGGAAGACTTCCCCGTTGTTGTAGTTTTAACCCTGTGGTGAAGGATTTATGGAGTTTATATGAAGTTTGAGAGTTTTGAAGGTTTAGGAGAAATTAAGGTTTCCCGTAGTGTCCTGAATCGACCTAACAGACGTAGATTTTAGGCCTTTAATTTAGAAGATTTACTGAGGGCTTGTGTGTTGGATCATGGAGGATCGTGGGATAGCCATTTGCCATTGATTGAGTTCACGTACAATAATAGTTTTCATGCTAGTATTGGGATGGCGCCTTATGAAGCTTTGTATGGGAGAAGGTGTAGGACTCCGTTGTGTTGGTATGAGTCGGCCGAGAGTGTTGTACTCGGACTTGAAATTATGCAAGAGGCGACTGAGAAGATTAAGAAGATCCAAGAGAGGATGAAAGCTTCGCAGAGTCGTCAGAAGAGCTACCATGATAAGAGGAGGAAAGCACTTGAACTCCAAGAGGGAGATCACGTGTTTCTGAGAGTGACGCCAGTGACTGGTGTGGGTCGAGCTTTGAAGTCTAGGAAGCTCACTCCACATTTTGTTGGTCCATATCAGATATCACAGAGGATAGGAGAGGTAGCCTATCGAATTGCTTTACCGCCGTCACTTGCGAATTTGCATGACGTGTTCCATGTGTCTCGGTTGAGGAAGTACATTCCGGATCCATCGCATGTGATTCAGATCAATGATGTACAAGTGAGGGATAATCTGATTGTGGAAGCATTGCCTATGCGTGTCAATGGTCGAGAGATGAAGCAATTGCAGGGTAAAGACATAGCTTTGGTGAAAGTGTTATGGGGTGGACCAGCTGGCGAAAGTTGGACTTGGAAACGTGAAGATCAGATGAGGGAGTCGTATCTGACTCTATTTCCTTGAGGTAATTTTCGAGGACGAAAATCCTTTAAGTGGGGGAGAGTTGTAACACCCCGATTTTCGTAAGAATATTTATTTAATTTATTTAAATATTATATTTGTGGTTTTCTGTGATTTTTGGCGGATTGTGTTGATGTCGGTGTTTTTATGAAGTTTTGGTTATTTTAATTAAGTAATAGTATGTAATATGGATATATTAGTATTATTATTAAGTTAAAATAATATAAGAGGAATTAAGGGTAAGATGGACATTTTAGGAGTATTAGTGAGGGTATTATGGAGAAAGCTCAATTTTGAGGCCCAAGAGTTAAATTAACCAAAAAGGAGGAATTGAGGAGAATTATGATTCATTTGTGGAGATCGTGAAATAAGGAGAAAGTGCAGAGCTCTGAGGAAAAAGGGAGAAGGCGAGGATTTTCGTGAAGGTTTCCAAAGGCTCAAGAGAGAACTCATCGGATCGACAATCTAAGGTATGGGGAGTAATTGCCTTTCATTGTTTTCATTATAGGATTCAATTGATTAAAGTGGATGTTGGGGATTTTGGGGTTTTGAGGGTTTTATGGGTTTTGAGGTAAACTGATGACTTTGAGGGCATTCTGTGAGAACGATTAATAAGAGTCGAATTTAATCGGTAAAATAGACCTTTGGGGAAGACTTCCCCGTTGTTGTAGTTTTAACCCTGTGGTGAAGGATTTATGGAGTTTATATGAAGTTTGAGAGTTTTGAAGGTTTAGGAGAAATTAAGGTTTCCCGTAGTGTCCTGAATCGACCTAACAGACGTAGATTTTAGGCCTTTAATTTAGAAGATTTACTGAGGGCTTGTGTGTTGGATCATGGAGGATCGTGGGATAGCCATTTGCCATTGATTGAGTTCACGTACAATAATAGTTTTCATGCTAGTATTGGGATGGCGCCTTATGAAGCTTTGTATGGGAGAAGGTGTAGGACTCCGTTGTGTTGGTATGAGTCGGCCGAGAGTGTTGTACTCGGACTTGAAATTATGCAAGAGGCGACTGAGAAGATTAAGAAGATCCAAGAGAGGATGAAAGCTTCGCAGAGTCGTCAGAAGAGCTACCATGATAAGAGGAGGAAAGCACTTGAACTCCAAGAGGGAGATCACGTGTTTCTGAGAGTGACGCCAGTGACTGGTGTGGGTCGAGCTTTGAAGTCTAGGAAGCTCACTCCACGTTTTGTTGGTCCATATCAGATATCACAGAGGATAGGAGAGGTAGCCTATCGAATTGCTTTACCGCCGTCACTTGCGAATTTGCATGACGTGTTCCATGTGTCTCGGTTGAGGAAGTACATTCCGGATCCATCGCATGTGATTCAGATCAATGATGTACAAGTGAGGGATAATCTGACTGTGGAAGCATTGCCTATGCGTGTCAATGGTCGAGAGATGAAGCAATTGCAGGGAAAAGACATAGCTATGGTGAAAGTGTTATGGGGTGGACCAGCTGGCGAAAGTTGGACTTGGGAACGTGAAGATCAGATGAGGGAGTCGTATCTGACTCTATTTCCTTAAGGTAATTTTCGAGGACGAAAATCCTTTAAGTGGGGGAGAGTTGTAACACCCCGATTTTCGTAAGAATATTTATTTAATTTATTTAAATATTATATTCGTGGTTTTCTGTGATTTTTGGCGGATTGTGTTGATGTCGGTGTTTTTATGAAGTTTTGGTTATTTTAATTAAGTAATAGTATGTAATATGGATATATTAGTATTATTATTAAGTTAAAATAATATAAGAGGAATTAAGGGTAAGATGGACATTTTAGGAGTATTAGTGAGGGTATTATGGAGAAAGCTCAATTTTGAGGCCCAAGAGTTAAATTAACCAAAAAGGAGGAATTGAGGAGAATTAGGATTCATTTGTGGAGATCGTGAAATAAGGAGAAAGTGCAGAGCTCTGAGGAAAAAGGGAGAAAGCGAGGATTTTCGTGAAGGTTTCCAAAGGCTCAAGAGAGAACTCATCGGATCGACAATCTAAGGTATGGGGAGTAATTGCCTTTCATTATTTTCATTATAGGATTCAATTGATTAAAGTGGATGTTGGGGATTTTGGGGTTTTGAGGGTTTTATGGGTTTTGAGGTAAACTGATGATTTTGAGGGCATTCTGTGAGAACAATTAATAAGAGTCGAATTTAATCGGTAAAATAGACCTTTGGGGAAGACTTCCCCATTGTTGTAGTTTTAACCCTGTGGTGAAGGATTTATAGAGTTTATATGAAGTTTGAGAGTTTTGAAGGTTTAGGAGAAATTAAGGTTTCCCGTAGTGTCCTGAATCGACCTAACAGACGTAGATTTTAGGCCTTTAATTTAGAAGATTTACTGAGGGCTTGTGTGTTGGATCATGGAGGATCGTGGGATAGCCATTTGCCATTGATTGAGTTCACGTACAATAATAGTTTTCATGCTAGTATTGGGATGGCGCCTTATGAAGCTTTGTATGGGAGAAGGTGTAGGACTCCGTTGTGTTGGTATGAGTCGGCCGAGAGTGTTGTACTCAGACTTGAAATTATGCAAGAGGCGACTGAGAAGATTAAGAAGATCCAAGAGAGGATGAAAGCTTCGCAGAGTCGTCAGAAGAGCTACCATGATAAGAGGAGGAAAGCACTTGAACTCCAAGAGGGAGATCACGTGTTTCTGAGAGTGACGCCAGTGACTGGTGTGGGTCGAGCTTTGAAGTCTAGGAAGCTCACTCCACGTTTTGTTGGTCCATATCAGATATCACAGAGGATAGGAGAGGTAGCCTATCGAATTTCTTTACCGCCGTCACTTGCGAATTTGCATGACGTGTTCCATGTGTCTCGGTTGAGGAAGTACATTCCGGATCCATCGCATGTGATTCAGATCAATGATGTACAAGTGAGGGATAATCTGACTGTGGAAGCATTGCCTATGCGTGTCAATGGTCGAGAGATGAAGCAATTGCAGGGTAAAGACATAGCTTTGGTGAAAGTGTTATGGGGTGGACCAGCTGGCGAAAGTTGGACTTGGGAACGTGAAGATCAGATGAGGGAGTCGTATCTGACTCTATTTCCTTGAGGTAATTTTCGAGGACGAAAATCCTTTAAGTGGGGGAGAGTTGTAACACCCCGATTTTCGTAAGAATATTTATTTAATTTATTTAAATATTATATTAGTGGTTTTCTGTGATTTTCGGCGGATTGTGTTGATGTCCGTGTTTTTATGAAGTTTTGGTTATTTTAATTAAGTAATAGTATGTAATATGGATATATTAGTATTATTATTAAGTTAAAATAATATTAGAGGAATTAAGGGTAAGATGGACATTTTAGGAGTATTAGTGAGGGTATTATGGAGAAAGCCCAATTTTGAGGCCCAAGAGTTAAATTAACCAAAAAGGAGGAATTGAGGAGAATTAGGATTCATTTGTGGAGATCGTGAAATAAGGAGAAAGTGCAGAGCTCTGAGGAAAAAGGGAGAAGGCGAGGATTTTCGTGAAGGTTTCCAAAGGCTCAAGAGAGAACTCATCGGATCGACAATCTAAGGTATGGGGAGTAATTGCCTTTCATTGTTTTCATTATAGGATTCGATTGATTAAAGTGAATGTTGGGGATTTTGGGGTTTTGAGGGTTTTATGGGTTTTGAGGTAAACTGATGACTTTGAGGGCATTCTGTGAGAACAATTAATAAGATTCGAATTTAATCGGTAAAATAGACCTTTGGGGAAGACTTCCCCATTGTTGTAGTTTTAACCCTGTGGTGAAGGATTTATGGAGTTTATATGAAGTTTGAGAGTTTTGAAGGTTTAGGAGAAATTAAGGTTTCCCGTAGTGTCCTGAATCGACCTAACAGACGTAGATTTTAGGCCTTTAATTTAGAAGATTTACTGAGGGCTTGTGTGTTGGATCATGGAGGATCGTGGGATAGCCATTTGCCATTGATTGAGTTCACGTACAATAATAGTTTTCATGCTAGTATTGGGATGGCGCCTTATGAAGCTTTGTATGGGAGAAGGTGTAGGACTCCGTTGTGTTGGTATGAGTCGGCCGAGAGTGTTGTACTCGGACTTGAAATTATGCAAGAGGCGACTGAGAAGATTAAGAAGATCCAAGAGAGGATGAAAGCTTCGTAGAGTCGTCAGAAGAGCTACCATGATAAGAGGAGGAAAGCACTTGAACTCCAAGAGGGAGATCACGTGTTTCTAAGAGTGACGCCAGTGACTGGTGTGGGTCGAGCTTTGAAGTCTAGGAAGCTCACTCCACGTTTTGTTGGTCCATATCAGATATCACAGAGGATAGGAGAGGTAGCCTATCGAATTGCTTTACCGCCGTCACTTGCGAATTTGCATGACGTGTTCCATGTGTCTCGGTTGAGGAAGTACATTCCGGATCCATCGCATGTGATTCAGATCAATGATGTACAAGTGAGGGATAATCTGACTGTGGAAGCATTGCCTATGCGTGTCAATGGTCGAGAGATGAAGCAATTGCAGGGTAAAGACATAGCTTTGGTGAAAGTGTTATGGGGTGGACCAGCTGGCGAAAGTTGGACTTGGGAACGTGAAGATCAGATGAGGGAGTCGTATCTGACTCTATTTCCTTGAGGTAATTTTCGAGGACGAAAATCCTTTAAGTGGGGGAGAGTTGTAACACCCCGATTTTCGTAAGAATATTTATTTAATTTATTTAAATATTATATTAGTGGTTTTCTGTGATTTTCGGCGGATTGTGTTGATGTCCGTGTTTTTATGAAGTTTTGGTTATTTTAATTAAGTAATAGTATGTAATATGGATATATTAGTATTATTATTAAGTTAAAATAATATTAGAGGAATTAAGGGTAAGATGGACATTTTAGGAGTATTAGTGAGGGTATTATGGAGAAAGCCCAATTTTGAGGCCCAAGAGTTAAATTAACCAAAAAGGAGGAATTGAGGAGAATTAGGATTCATTTGTGGAGATCGTGAAATAAGGAGAAAGTGCAGAGCTCTGAGGAAAAAGGGAGAAGGCGAGGATTTTCGTGAAGGTTTCCAAAGGCTCAAGAGAGAACTCATCGGATCGACAATCTAAGGTATGGGGAGTAATTGCCTTTCATTGTTTTCATTATAGGATTCGATTGATTAAAGTGAATGTTGGGGATTTTGGGGTTTTGAGGGTTTTATGGGTTTTGAGGTAAACTGATGACTTTGAGGGCATTCTGTGAGAACAATTAATAAGAGTCGAATTTAATCGGTAAAATAGACCTTTGGGGAAGACTTCCCCATTGTTGTAGTTTTAACCCTGTGGTGAAGGATTTATGGAGTTTATATGAAGTTTGAGAGTTTTGAAGGTTTAGGAGAAATTAAGGTTTCCCGTAGTGTCCTGAATCGACCTAACAGACGTAGATTTTAGGCCTTTAATTTAGAAGATTTACTGAGGGCTTGTGTGTTGGATCATGGAGGATCGTGGGATAGCCATTTTCCATTGATTGAGTTCACGTACAATAATAGTTTTCATGCTAGTATTGGGATGGCGCCTTATGAAGCTTTGTATGGGAGAAGGTGTAGGACTCCGTTGTGTTGGTATGAGTCGGCCGAGAGTGTTGTACTCGGACATGAAATTATGCAAGAGGCGACTGTAAAGATTAAGAAGATCCAAGAGAGGATGAAAGCTTCGCAGAGTCGTCAGAAGAGCTACCATGATAAGAGGCGGAAAGCACTAGAACTCCAAGAGGGAGATCACGTGTTTCTGAGAGTGACGCCAGTGACTGGTGTGGGTCGAGCTTTGAAGTCTAGGAAGCTCACTCCACGTTTTGTTGGTCCATATCAGATATCACAGAGGATAGGAGAGGTAGCCTATCGAATTGCTTTACCGCCGTCACTTGCGAATTTGCATGACGTGTTCCATGTGTCTCGGTTGAGGAAGTACATTCCGGATCCATCGCATGTGATTCAGATCAATGATGTACGAGTGAGGGATAATCTGACTGTGGAAGCATTGCCTATGCGTGTCAATGGTCGAGAGATGAAGCAATTGCAGGGTAAAGACATAGCTTTGGTGAAAGTGTTATGGGGTGGACCAGCTGGCGAAAGTTGGACTTGGGAACGTGAAGATCAGATGAGGGAGTCGTATCTGACTCTATTTCCTTGAGGTAATTTTCGAGGACGAAAATCCTTTAAGTGGGGGAGAGTTGTAACACCCCGATTTTCGTAAGAATATTTATTTAATTTATTTAAATATTATATTCGTGGTTTTCTGTGATTTTTGGCGGATTGTGTTGATGTCGGTGTTTTTATGAAGTTTTGGTTATTTTAATTAAGTAATAGTATGTAATATGGATATATTAGTATTATTATTAAGTTAAAATAATATAAGAGGAATTAAGGGTAAGATGGACATTTTAGGAGTATTAGTGAGGGTATTATGGAGAAAGCTCAATTTTGAGGCCCAAGAGTTAAATTAACCAAAAAGGAGGAATTGAGGAGAATTAGGATTCATTTGTGGAGATCGTGAAATAAGGAGAAAGTGCAGAGCTCTGAGGAAAAAGGGAGAAAGCGAGGATTTTCGTGAAAGTTTCCAAAGGCTCAAGAGAGAACTCATCGGATCGACAATCTAAGGTATGGGGAGTAATTTCCTTTCATTGTTTTCATTATAGGATTCAATTGATTAAAGTGGATGTTGGGGATTTTGGGGTTTTGAGGGTTTTATGGGTTTTGAGGTAAACTGATGACTTTGAGGGCATTCTGTGAGAACAATTAATAAGAGTCGAATTTAATCGGTAAAATAGACCTTTGGGGAAGACTTCCCCATTGTTGTAGTTTTAACACTGTGGTGAAGGATTTATGGAGTTTATATGAAGTTTGAGAGTTTTGAAGGTTTAGGAGAAATTAAGGTTTCCCGTAGTGTCCTGAATCGACCTAACAGACGTAGATTTTAGGCCTTTAATTTAGAAGATTTACTGAGGGCTTGTGTGTTGGATCATGGAGGATCGTGGGATAGCCATTTGCCATTGATTGAGTTCACGTACAATAATAGTTTTCATGCTAGTATTGGGATGGCGCCTTATGAAGCTTTGTATGGGAGAAGGTGTAGGACTCCGTTGTGTTGGTATGAGTCGGCCGAGAGTGTTGTACTCGGACTTGAAATTATGCAAGAGGCGACTGAGAAGATTAAGAAGATCCAAGAGAGGATGAAAGCTTCGCAGAGTCGTCAGAAGAGCTACCATGATAAGAGGAGGAAAGCACTAGAACTCCAAGAGGGAGATCACGTGTTTCTGAGAGTGACGCCAGTGACTGGTGTGGGTCGAGCTTTGAAGTCTAGGAAGCTCACTCCACGTTTTGTTGGTCCATATCAGATATCACAGAGGATAGGAGAGGTAGCCTATCGAATTGCTTTACCGCCGTCACTTGCGAATTTGCATGACGTGTTCCATGTGTCTCGGTTGAGGAAGTACATTCCGGATCCATCGCATGTGATTCAGATCAATGATGTACGAGTGAGGGATAATCTGACTGTGGAAGCATTGCCTATGCGTGTCAATGGTCGAGAGATGAAGCAATTGCAGGGTAAAGACATAACTTTGGTGAAAGTGTTATGGGGTGGACCAGCTGGCGAAAGTTGGACTTGGGAACGTGAAGATCAGATGAGGGAGTCGTATCTGACTCTATTTCCTTGAGGTAATTTTCGAGGACGAAAATCCTTTAAGTGGGGGAGAGTTGTAACACCCCGATTTTCGTAAGAATATTTATTTAATTTATTTAAATATTATATTCGTGGTTTTCTGTGATTTTTGGCGGATTGTGTTGATGTCGGTGTTTTTATGAAGTTTTGGTTATTTTAATTAAGTAATAGTATGTAATATGGATATATTAGTATTATTATTAAGTTAAAATAATATAAGAGGAATTAAGGGTAAGATGGACATTTTAGGAGTATTAGTGAGGGTATTATGGAGAAAGCTCAATTTTGAGGCCCAAGAGTTAAATTAACCAAAAAGGAGGAATTGAGGAGAATTAGGATTCATTTGTGGAGATCGTGAAATAAGGAGAAAGTGCAGAGCTCTGAGGAAAAAGGGAGAAAGCGAGGATTTTCGTGAAAGTTTCCAAAGGCTCAAGAGAGAACTCATCGGATCGACAATCTAAGGTATGGGGAGTAATTTCCTTTCATTGTTTTCATTATAGGATTCAATTGATTAAAGTGGATGTTGGGGATTTTGGGGTTTTGAGGGTTTTATGGGTTTTGAGGTAAACTGATGACTTTGAGGGCATTCTGTGAGAACAATTAATAAGAGTCGAATTTAATCGGTAAAATAGACCTTTGGGGAAGACTTCCCCATTGTTGTAGTTTTAACACTGTGGTGAAGGATTTATGGAGTTTATATGAAGTTTGAGAGTTTTGAAGGTTTAGGAGAAATTAAGGTTTCCCGTAGTGTCCTGAATCGACCTAACAGACGTAGATTTTAGGCCTTTAATTTAGAAGATTTACTGAGGGCTTGTGTGTTGGATCATGGAGGATCGTGGGATAGCCATTTGCCATTGATTGAGTTCACGTACAATAATAGTTTTCATGCTAGTATTGGGATGGCGCCTTATGAAGCTTTGTATGGGAGAAGGTGTAGGACTCCGTTGTGTTGGTATGAGTCGGCCGAGAGTGTTGTACTCGGACTTGAAATTATGCAAGAGGCGACTGAGAAGATTAAGAAGATCCAAGAGAGGATGAAAGCTTCGCAGAGTCGTCAGAAGAGCTACCATGATAAGAGGAGGAAAGCACTAGAACTCCAAGAGGGAGATCACGTGTTTCTGAGAGTGACGCCAGTGACTGGTGTGGGTCGAGCTTTGAAGTCTAGGAAGCTCACTCCACGTTTTGTTGGTCCATATCAGATATCACAGAGGATAGGAGAGGTAGCCTATCGAATTGCTTTACCGCCGTCACTTGCGAATTTGCATGACGTGTTCCATGTGTCTCGGTTGAGGAAGTACATTCCGGATCCATCGCATGTGATTCAGATCAATGATGTACGAGTGAGGGATAATCTGACTGTGGAAGCATTGCCTATGCGTGTCAATGGTCGAGAGATGAAGCAATTGCAGGGTAAAGACATAACTTTGGTGAAAGTGTTATGGGGTGGACCAGCTGGCGAAAGTTGGACTTGGGAACGTGAAGATCAGATGAGGGAGTCGTATCTGACTCTATTTCCTTGAGGTAATTTTCGAGGACGAAAATCCTTTAAGTGGGGGAGAGTTGTAACACCCCGATTTTCGTAAGAATATTTATTTAATTTATTTAAATATTATATTCGTGGTTTTCTGTGATTTTTGGCGGATTGTGTTGATGTCGGTGTTTTTATGAAGTTTTGGTTATTTTAATTAAGTAATAGTATGTAATATGGATATATTAGTATTATTATTAAGTTAAAATAATATAAGAGGAATTAAGGGTAAGATGGACATTTTAGGAGTATTAGTGAGGGTATTATGGAGAAAGCTCAATTTTGAGGCCCAAGAGTTAAATTAACCAAAAAGGAGGAATTGAGGAGAATTAGGATTCATTTGTGGAGATCGTGAAATAAGGAGAAAGTGCAGAGCTCTGAGGAAAAAGGGAGAAAGCGAGGATTTTCGTGAAAGTTTCCAAAGGCTCAAGAGAGAACTCATCGGATCGACAATCTAAGGTATGGGGAGTAATTTCCTTTCATTGTTTTCATTATAGGATTCAATTGATTAAAGTGGATGTTGGGGATTTTGGGGTTTTGAGGGTTTTATGGGTTTTGAGGTAAACTGATGACTTTGAGGGCATTCTGTGAGAACAATTAATAAGAGTCGAATTTAATCGGTAAAATAGACCTTTGGGGAAGACTTCCCCATTGTTGTAGTTTTAACACTGTGGTGAAGGATTTATGGAGTTTATATGAAGTTTGAGAGTTTTGAAGGTTTAGGAGAAATTAAGGTTTCCCGTAGTGTCCTGAATCGACCTAACAGACGTAGATTTTAGGCCTTTAATTTAGAAGATTTACTGAGGGCTTGTGTGTTGGATCATGGAGGATCGTGGGATAGCCATTTGCCATTGATTGAGTTCACGTACAATAATAGTTTTCATGCTAGTATTGGGATGGCGCCTTATGAAGCTTTGTATGGGAGAAGGTGTAGGACTCCGTTGTGTTGGTATGAGTCGGCCGAGAGTGTTGTACTCGGACTTGAAATTATGCAAGAGGCGACTGAGAAGATTAAGAAGATCCAAGAGAGGATGAAAGCTTCGTAGAGTCGTCAGAAGAGCTACCATGATAAGAGGAGGAAAGCACTTGAACTCCAAGAGGGAGATCACGTGTTTCTAAGAGTGACGCCAGTGACTGGTGTGGGTCGAGCTTTGAAGTCTAGGAAGCTCACTCCACGTTTTGTTGGTCCATATCAGATATCACAGAGGATAGGAGAGGTAGCCTATCGAATTGCTTTACCGCCGTCACTTGCGAATTTGCATGACGTGTTCCATGTGTCTCGGTTGAGGAAGTACATTCCGGATCCATCGCATGTGATTCAGATCAATGATGTACAAGTGAGGGATAATCTGACTGTGGAAGCATTGCCTATGCGTGTCAATGGTCGAGAGATGAAGCAATTGCAGGGTAAAGACATAGCTTTGGTGAAAGTGTTATGGGGTGGACCAGCTGGCGAAAGTTGGACTTGGGAACGTGAAGATCAGATGAGGGAGTCGTATCTGACTCTATTTCCTTGAGGTAATTTTCGAGGACGAAAATCCTTTAAGTGGGGGAGAGTTGTAACACCCCGATTTTCGTAAGAATATTTATTTAATTTATTTAAATATTATATTAGTGGTTTTCTGTGATTTTCGGCGGATTGTGTTGATGTCCGTGTTTTTATGAAGTTTTGGTTATTTTAATTAAGTAATAGTATGTAATATGGATATATTAGTATTATTATTAAGTTAAAATAATATTAGAGGAATTAAGGGTAAGATGGACATTTTAGGAGTATTAGTGAGGGTATTATGGAGAAAGCCCAATTTTGAGGCCCAAGAGTTAAATTAACCAAAAAGGAGGAATTGAGGAGAATTAGGATTCATTTGTGGAGATCGTGAAATAAGGAGAAAGTGCAGAGCTCTGAGGAAAAAGGGAGAAGGCGAGGATTTTCGTGAAGGTTTCCAAAGGCTCAAGAGAGAACTCATCGGATCGACAATCTAAGGTATGGGGAGTAATTGCCTTTCATTGTTTTCATTATAGGATTCGATTGATTAAAGTGAATGTTGGGGATTTTGGGGTTTTGAGGGTTTTATGGGTTTTGAGGTAAACTGATGACTTTGAGGGCATTCTGTGAGAACAATTAATAAGAGTCGAATTTAATCGGTAAAATAGACCTTTGGGGAAGACTTCCCCATTGTTGTAGTTTTAACCCTGTGGTGAAGGATTTATGGAGTTTATATGAAGTTTGAGAGTTTTGAAGGTTTAGGAGAAATTAAGGTTTCCCGTAGTGTCCTGAATCGACCTAACAGACGTAGATTTTAGGCCTTTAATTTAGAAGATTTACTGAGGGCTTGTGTGTTGGATCATGGAGGATCGTGGGATAGCCATTTTCCATTGATTGAGTTCACGTACAATAATAGTTTTCATGCTAGTATTGGGATGGCGCCTTATGAAGCTTTGTATGGGAGAAGGTGTAGGACTCCGTTGTGTTGGTATGAGTCGGCCGAGAGTGTTGTACTCGGACTTGAAATTATGCAAGAGGCGACTGAGAAGATTAAGAAGATCCAAGAGAGGATGAAAGCTTCGCAGAGTCGTCAGAAGAGCTACCATGATAAGAGGAGGAAAGCACTAGAACTCCAAGAGGGAGATCACGTGTTTCTGAGAGTGACGCCAGTGACTGGTGTGGGTCGAGCTTTGAAGTCTAGGAAGCTCACTCCACGTTTTGTTGGTCCATATCAGATATCACAGAGGATAGGAGAGGTAGCCTATCGAATTGCTTTACCGCCGTCACTTGCGAATTTGCATGACGTGTTCCATGTGTCTCGGTTGAGGAAGTACATTCCGGATCCATCGCATGTGATTCAGATCAATGATGTACGAGTGAGGGATAATCTGACTGTGGAAGCATTGCCTATGCGTGTCAATGGTCGAGAGATGAAGCAATTGCAGGGTAAAGACATAGCTTTGGTGAAAGTGTTATGGGGTGGACCAGCTGGCGAAAGTTGGACTTGGGAACGTGAAGATCAGATGAGGGAGTCGTATCTGACTCTATTTCCTTGAGGTAATTTTCGAGGACGAAAATCCTTTAAGTGGGGGAGAGTTGTAACACCCCGATTTTCGTAAGAATATTTATTTAATTTATTTAAATATTATATTCGTGGTTTTCTGTGATTTTTGGCGGATTGTGTTGATGTCGGTGTTTTTATGAAGTTTTGGTTATTTTAATTAAGTAATAGTATGTAATATGGATATATTAGTATTATTATTAAGTTAAAATAATATAAGAGGAATTAAGGGTAAGATGGACATTTTAGGAGTATTAGTGAGGGTATTATGGAGAAAGCTCAATTTTGAGGCCCAAGAGTTAAATTAACCAAAAAGGAGGAATTGAGGAGAATTAGGATTCATTTGTGGAGATCGTGAAATAAGGAGAAAGTGCAGAGCTCTGAGGAAAAAGGGAGAAAGCGAGGATTTTCGTGAAAGTTTCCAAAGGCTCAAGAGAGAACTCATCGGATCGACAATCTAAGGTATGGGGAGTAATTTCCTTTCATTGTTTTCATTATAGGATTCAATTGATTAAAGTGGATGTTGGGGATTTTGGGGTTTTGAGGGTTTTATGGGTTTTGAGGTAAACTGATGACTTTGAGGGCATTCTGTGAGAACAATTAATAAGAGTCGAATTTAATCGGTAAAATAGACCTTTGGGGAAGACTTCCCCATTGTTGTAGTTTTAACACTGTGGTGAAGGATTTATGGAGTTTATATGAAGTTTGAGAGTTTTGAAGGTTTAGGAGAAATTAAGGTTTCCCGTAGTGTCCTGAATCGACCTAACAGACGTAGATTTTAGGCCTTTAATTTAGAAGATTTACTGAGGGCTTGTGTGTTGGATCATGGAGGATCGTGGGATAGCCATTTGCCATTGATTGAGTTCACGTACAATAATAGTTTTCATGCTAGTATTGGGATGGCGCCTTATGAAGCTTTGTATGGGAGAAGGTGTAGGACTCCGTTGTGTTGGTATGAGTCGGCCGAGAGTGTTGTACTCGGACTTGAAATTATGCAAGAGGCGACTGAGAAGATTAAGAAGATCCAAGAGAGGATGAAAGCTTCGTAGAGTCGTCAGAAGAGCTACCATGATAAGAGGAGGAAAGCACTTGAACTCCAAGAGGGAGATCACGTGTTTCTAAGAGTGACGCCAGTGACTGGTGTGGGTCGAGCTTTGAAGTCTAGGAAGCTCACTCCACGTTTTGTTGGTCCATATCAGATATCACAGAGGATAGGAGAGGTAGCCTATCGAATTGCTTTACCGCCGTCACTTGCGAATTTGCATGACGTGTTCCATGTGTCTCGGTTGAGGAAGTACATTCCGGATCCATCGCATGTGATTCAGATCAATGATGTACAAGTGAGGGATAATCTGACTGTGGAAGCATTGCCTATGCGTGTCAATGGTCGAGAGATGAAGCAATTGCAGGGTAAAGACATAGCTTTGGTGAAAGTGTTATGGGGTGGACCAGCTGGCGAAAGTTGGACTTGGGAACGTGAAGATCAGATGAGGGAGTCGTATCTGACTCTATTTCCTTGAGGTAATTTTCGAGGACGAAAATCCTTTAAGTGGGGGAGAGTTGTAACACCCCGATTTTCGTAAGAATATTTATTTAATTTATTTAAATATTATATTAGTGGTTTTCTGTGATTTTCGGCGGATTGTGTTGATGTCCGTGTTTTTATGAAGTTTTGGTTATTTTAATTAAGTAATAGTATGTAATATGGATATATTAGTATTATTATTAAGTTAAAATAATATTAGAGGAATTAAGGGTAAGATGGACATTTTAGGAGTATTAGTGAGGGTATTATGGAGAAAGCCCAATTTTGAGGCCCAAGAGTTAAATTAACCAAAAAGGAGGAATTGAGGAGAATTAGGATTCATTTGTGGAGATCGTGAAATAAGGAGAAAGTGCAGAGCTCTGAGGAAAAAGGGAGAAGGCGAGGATTTTCGTGAAGGTTTCCAAAGGCTCAAGAGAGAACTCATCGGATCGACAATCTAAGGTATGGGGAGTAATTGCCTTTCATTGTTTTCATTATAGGATTCGATTGATTAAAGTGAATGTTGGGGATTTTGGGGTTTTGAGGGTTTTATGGGTTTTGAGGTAAACTGATGACTTTGAGGGCATTCTGTGAGAACAATTAATAAGAGTCGAATTTAATCGGTAAAATAGACCTTTGGGGAAGACTTCCCCATTGTTGTAGTTTTAACCCTGTGGTGAAGGATTTATGGAGTTTATATGAAGTTTGAGAGTTTTGAAGGTTTAGGAGAAATTAAGGTTTCCCGTAGTGTCCTGAATCGACCTAACAGACGTAGATTTTAGGCCTTTAATTTAGAAGATTTACTGAGGGCTTGTGTGTTGGATCATGGAGGATCGTGGGATAGCCATTTTCCATTGATTGAGTTCACGTACAATAATAGTTTTCATGCTAGTATTGGGATGGCGCCTTATGAAGCTTTGTATGGGAGAAGGTGTAGGACTCCGTTGTGTTGGTATGAGTCGGCCGAGAGTGTTGTACTCGGACTTGAAATTATGCAAGAGGCGACTGAGAAGATTAAGAAGATCCAAGAGAGGATGAAAGCTTCGCAGAGTCGTCAGAAGAGCTACCATGATAAGAGGAGGAAAGCACTAGAACTCCAAGAGGGAGATCACGTGTTTCTGAGAGTGACGCCAGTGACTGGTGTGGGTCGAGCTTTGAAGTCTAGGAAGCTCACTCCACGTTTTGTTGGTCCATATCAGATATCACAGAGGATAGGAGAGGTAGCCTATCGAATTGCTTTACCGCCGTCACTTACGAATTTGCATGACGTGTTCCATGTGTCTCGGTTGAGGAAGTACATTCCGGATCCATCGCATGTGATTCAGATCAATGATGTACGAGTGAGGGATAATCTGACTGTGGAAGCATTGCCTATGCGTGTCAATGGTCGAGAGATGAAGCAATTGCAGGGTAAAGACATAGCTTTGGTGAAAGTGTTATGGGGTGGACCAGCTGGCGAAAGTTGGACTTGGGAACGTGAAGATCAGATGAGGGAGTCGTATCTGACTCTATTTCCTTGAGGTAATTTTCGAGGACGAAAATCCTTTAAGTGGGGGAGAGTTGTAACACCCCGATTTTCGTAAGAATATTTATTTAATTTATTTAAATATTATATTCGTGGTTTTCTGTGATTTTTGGCGGATTGTGTTGATGTCGGTGTTTTTATGAAGTTTTGGTTATTTTAATTAAGTAATAGTATGTAATATGGATATATTAGTATTATTATTAAGTTAAAATAATATAAGAGGTATTAAGGGTAAGATGGACATTTTAGGAGTATTAGTGAGGGTATTATGGAGAAAGCTCAATTTTGAGGCCCAAGTATTAATTTAACCAAAAAGGAGGAATTGAGGAGAATTAGGATTCATTTGTGGAGATCGTGAAATAAGGAGAAAGTGCAGAGCTCTGAGGAAAAAGGGAGAAAGCGAGGATTTTCGTGAAAGTTTCCAAAGGCTCAAGAGAGAACTCATCGGATCGACAATCTAAGGTATGGGGAGTAATTGCCTTTCATTGTTTTCATTATAGGATTCAATTGATTAAAGTGGATGTTGGGGATT
This sequence comes from Lathyrus tuberosus, assembly GCA_022829125.1. Taxonomy (NCBI): domain Eukaryota; kingdom Viridiplantae; phylum Streptophyta; class Magnoliopsida; order Fabales; family Fabaceae; genus Lathyrus; species Lathyrus tuberosus. The sequence goes on from JALAZF010000103.1 coordinate 11,224,330, forward strand.
TTGGGGTTTTGAGGGTTTTATGGGTTTTGAGGTAAACTGATGACTTTGAGGGCATTCTGTGAGAACAATTAATAAGAGTCGAATTTAATCGGTAAAATAGACCTTTGGGGAAGACTTCCCCATTGTTGTAGTTTTAACCCTGTGGTGAAGGATTTATGGAGTTTATATGAAGTTTGAGAGTTTTGAAGGTTTAGGAGAAATTAAGGTTTCCCGTAGTGTCCTGAATCGACCTAACAGACGTAGATTTTAGGCCTTTAATTTAGAAGATTTACTGAGGGCTTGTGTGTTGGATCATGGAGGATCGTGGGATAGCCATTTGCCATTGATTGAGTTCACGTACAATAATAGTTTTCATGCTAGTATTGGGATGGCGCCTTATGAAGCTTTGTATGGGAGAAGGTGTAGGACTCCGTTGTGTTGGTATGAGTCGGCCGAGAGTGTTGTACTCGGACTTGAAATTATGCAAGAGGCGATTGAGATGATTAAGAAGATCCAAGAGAGGATGAAAGCTTCGTAGAGTCGTCAGAAGAGCTACCATGATAAGAGGAGGAAAGCACTTGAACTCCAAGAGGGAGATCACGTGTTTCTAAGAGTGACGCCAGTGACTGGTGTGGGTCGAGCTTTGAAGTCTAGGAAGCTCACTCCACGTTTTGTTGGTCCATATCAGATATCACAGAGGATAGGAGAGGTAGCCTATCGAATTGCTTTACCGCCGTCACTTGCGAATTTGCATGACGTGTTCCATGTGTCTCGGTTGAGGAAGTACATTCCGGATCCATCGCATGTGATTCAGATCAATGATGTACAAGTGAGGGATAATCTGACTGTGGAAGCATTGCCTATGCGTGTCAATGGTCGAGAGATGAAGCAATTGCAGGGTAAAGACATAGCTTTGGTGAAAGTGTTATGGGGTGGACCAGCTGGCGAAAGTTGGACTTGGGAACGTGAAGATCAGATGAGGGAGTCGTATCTGACTCTATTTCCTTGAGGTAATTTTCGAGGACGAAAATCCTTTAAGTGGGGGAGAGTTGTAACACCCCGATTTTCGTAAGAATATTTATTTAATTTATTTAAATATTATATTCGTGGTTTTCTGTGATTTTTGGCGGATTGTGTTGATGTCGGTGTTTTTATGAAGTTTTGGTTATTTTAATTAAGTAATAGTATGTAATATGGATATATTAGTATTATTATTAAGTTAAAATAATATGAGAGGAATTAAGGGTAAGATGGACATTTTAGGAGTATTAGTGAGGGTATTATGGAGAAAGCTCAATTTTGAGGCCCAAGAGTTAAATTAACCAAAAAGGAGGAATTGAGGAGAATTAGGATTCATTTGTGGAGATCGTGAAATAAGGAGAAAGTGCAGAGCTCTGAGGAAAAAGGGAGAAAGCGAGGATTTTCGTGAAAGTTTCCAAAGGCTCAAGAGAGAACTCATCGGATCGACAATCTAAGGTATGGGGAGTAATTGCCTTTCATTGTTTTCATTATAGGATTCAATTGATTAAAGTGGATGTTGGGGATTTTGGGGTTTTGAGGGTTTTGAGGTAAACTGATGACTTTGAGGGCATTCTGTGAGAACAATTAATAAGAGTCGAATTTAATCGGTAAAATAGACCTTTGGGGAAGACTTCCCCATTGTTGTAGTTTTAACCCTGTGGTGAAGGATTTATGGAGTTTATATGAAGTTTGAGAGTTTTGAAGGTTTAGGAGAAATTAAGGTTTCCCGTAGTGTCCTGAATCGACCTAACAGACGTAGATTTTAGGCCTTTAATTTAGAAGATTTACTGAGGGCTTGTGTGTTGGATCATGGAGGATCGTGGGATAGCCATTTGCCATTGATTGAGTTCACGTACAATAATAGTTTTCATGCTAGTATTGGGATGGCGCCTTATGAAGCTTTGTATGGGAGAAGGTGTAGGACTCCGTTGTGTTGGTATGAGTCGGCCGAGAGTGTTGTACTCGGACTTGAAATTATGCAAGAGGCGACTGAGAAGATTAAGAAGATCCAAGAGAGGATGAAAGCTTCGTAGAGTCGTCAGAAGAGCTACCATGATAAGAGGAGGAAAGCACTTGAACTCCAAGAGGGAGATCACGTGTTTCTAAGAGTGACGCCAGTGACTGGTGTGGGTCGAGCTTTGAAGTCTAGGAAGCTCACTCCACGTTTTGTTGGTCCATATCAGATATCACAGAGGATAGGAGAGGTAGCCTATCGAATTGCTTTACCGCCGTCACTTGCGAATTTGCATGACGTGTTCCATGTGTCTCGGTTGAGGAAGTACATTCCGGATCCATCGCATGTGATTCAGATCAATGATGTACAAGTGAGGGATAATCTGACTGTGGAAGCATTGCCTATGCGTGTCAATGGTCGAGAGATGAAGCAATTGCAGGGTAAAGACATAGCTTTGGTGAAAGTGTTATGGGGTGGACCAGCTGGCGAAAGTTGGACTTGGGAACGTGAAGATCAGATGAGGGAGTCGTATCTGACTCTATTTCCTTGAGGTAATTTTCGAGGACGAAAATCCTTTAAGTGGGGGAGAGTTGTAACACCCCGATTTTCGTAAGAATATTTATTTAATTTATTTAAATATTATATTAGTGGTTTTCTGTGATTTTCGGCGGATTGTGTTGATGTCCGTGTTTTTATGAAGTTTTGGTTATTTTAATTAAGTAATAGTATGTAATATGGATATATTAGTATTATTATTAAGTTAAAATAATATTAGAGGAATTAAGGGTAAGAGGGACATTTTAGGAGTATTAGTGAGGGTATTATGGAGAAAGCCCAATTTTGAGGCCCAAGAGTTAAATTAACCAAAAAGGAGGAATTGAGGAGAATTAGGATTCATTTGTGGAGATCGTGAAATAAGGAGAAAGTGCAGAGCTCTGAGGAAAAAGGGAGAAGGCGAGGATTTTCGTGAAGGTTTCCAAAGGCTCAAGAGAGAACTCATCGGATCGACAATCTAAGGTATGGGGAGTAATTGCCTTTCATTGTTTTCATTATAGGATTCGATTGATTAAAGTGAATGTTGGGGATTTTGGGGTTTTGAGGGTTTTATGGGTTTTGAGGTAAACTGATGACTTTGAGGGCATTCTGTGAAGGATTTAACCCTGTGGTGAAGGATTTATGGAGTTTATATGAAGTTTGAGAGTTTTGAAGGTTTAGGAGAAATTAAGGTTTCCCGTAGTGTCCTGTATCGACCTAACAGACGTAGATTTTAGGCCTTTAATTTCTGTGATATGTTAGGACTGTTGTAGGGATGATTTTGGGTCATTTGAGACTGTAATTGCAGGTGCTTTGAAGGTTGGGGGAGCTACTGATGTGTAGCAATGATTTATTGTAATCGCAGGTTCGCTAGGCGAACCATTGCTTTGCTAGGCGAATGTTCGCCAAGGTTTGGTAAGCGAGTAGCGTAGCGAATGCGCGATATTATGAGTGTGAGTACATAGGTGATTCTGGAGTAGAGGGAGTGATTCGCTGGAAGCCTTCCTAGGCGAAGGGAACAGCGAGTAGGTTCGTTAAGCGAACAAACTAGCGAGCATGACAGATGGTTAGGTTTCTGGTGTTGAGTGTGGGATCTGTGAGGTTTGCTGGCCGCTTCGCTAAGCGAAGGCCACAGCGAACAGGTTCGCTAGGCAAACCCTAGAGTGAACAACTGTTGTTTCGCGTAAATTCCGTTTTCTGTTGCTGTGTCGTTCTGGTGTTTGATGTTGTGATATTTATGATGATTTACCATGATGTTCTTAATGATATTGAGGTGATAAATTGTGATGTTCTGATGAATATATGATGATATGAATTTTATGAAAATTTATGAATTATGATGCACATAATGATGTTTACTTGATGATAATGAATTATTGACGTTTGTGTATCATACATTCATATGCATACTCTGTGACGACGCTTCATTCCCATTGTGCGAATATGAGGTAATTATGACGTGCTCCGATTCCAAATGTGGGATCGATCCTATTGATGGGGATCTTTGGAGGGTTGATTGCCTAGTGTCCATCTATTATGACGATTGATACCACATGCATGAGTCTTGTTATGCATTGCATCTTATGTGGCATTGATGATTTTGTGATATGGTGTTTCCTGATGTTTTCCTTGATGATGACCTTGATGATGTCGTTTATGAAGATAATGCCATTTTATGTATATCTTGTTTTATAATGATTATTATGAACTGTGATTACTCACCCTGCCTGTTTGAATGTTGCCTCCACGTGGGTAACATGCAGGTGATCAGGTTTAGCTGTGGATGCTTTCGAGGACCTTGAAGTTTATTTGCTTTTGGTCGAGTTAGAGGCACTTGCTCTGATAGTGTAACATCGGGTTGGGGTCCTTTGAGTCGAACTATGTTGTTTCCTTATTTTTGTTGTCATTTGATGGTATGGTTTTATTATGATTATTTGTTGAAAAACCTTTTATTTGAGAATTTTGAGTTCCGCTGCCATGTGAAGGCTTTTTTATTTATTTTGAAGAAAACCCTTTGTTTACAGGGTAATTGTGTTATTTTGATTTAATGATAAATGTGCACCCTTTGAGGGGAATTTTTATGCCTTACTCTGATATTTGAGTTATTTTTGCTGCAACATTATTGGGGGTAGAAAAGGGTGTTACATTCATGGTCCTTGTATTAAGCCCAAGAGAAGGCATGAGAACTTCTAAGAAGCCGGAGGGTCCTTGTACAACGCCCAAGAGGAGGCGGGGATGCTTTTAGGAAGCCCGTGGGTCCCTAACCAAGAAAAGTTCAAGAAATGCTATTCACCGAGAGTATATCATTTAGTGAAAGTTCGAGGTTTGGAGAAACTCAAGAGATCCTATTTGTAGCGCGATTTTTGTGGTTTCGAATCACTATCGCTTTGGTACTACAGTTCGATTCATTTTTTATCCTATTAAAGCTGATTAAGGAAGGGAAATAGATGTCTCCAATTAACCCTGCTTGCATACTAAGATTAAACTGTCAAAACTGTTGGTTTATAGATGCTATCAAAAATGGGGGTCTGTCTTAGGTTATTTGCTTACAAAAAACAGTGTCTAGACTATTTGTGAGGTTTTTTGTAAGATGTTAGGTCTGATGTTTCTTGATTGATGTATGAAGGTACTGGATTTTGGGTTTTTGATTAGTATGCTCGCTAAGATTTTAAAATCTTATGCCTACGTATTCCCGTTTAACGAAACAGGGAAATCAGAACGATCGTAGTTCCTCCTATTCTATGGGAGGAAAGGGGTTGTTTTGGTGTCTTGTTCAAAGCCCAAGACATGAAGCTAAAGGTGGTTTGTATCTTGTTCAAAGCCCAAGATATGAAGCTAAAGGTTTGACTGAGAGAGAATTTGTCATCTCTAAAGAGGAATTGTCGATTGTTTGTATGCTGTGAGTAAGACACTAATTTGATGCTAAAAGGTTGATTGATTCAACCGGGGTTTCTTTATATGAAGCCTAAGAGGAGGCGGGAAGTTTGACTTCCCCGGGGAAAATGTTCTTTCTGTCTTGTACAAAGCCCAAGATTGAGGCTAAAATGGATTTTGACTCCGTTGAGGAGAATGTATCTTGTATAAATCCCAAGATGGAGGCTGAAAGGGTTTGACTCCACAAGAGAGTACTTTTATCCGTCCTGTATAAAGCCCAAGACAGAGGCTAAGAAAGGGTTGACTCAACAAGAGAGTCTTGAACAGGTGATTGACTCAACAAGAGAGCCTGAAGATTGATTGGCTCAACAATAGAGTCTTTTATACTCAACAAGAGAGTGATTTGTTGTCTCGTACGAAACTCGAGATTGAGGCTAAAAGGAGATTGACTTAACAAGAGAGTCTTTTATACTCAACAAGAGAGTGTTTTATATGTCTCGTACGAAACCTGAGATTGAGGCTAAAAGGAGATTGACTCAACAAGAGAGTATTTTATACTCAACAAGAGAGTGTTTTTTCTATCTCCTACAAAGCCCGAGATTGAGGCCAGAATGGGATTGACTCAATAAGAGAGTCTTTTATACTGAACAAGAGAGTGTTTTTATATGTCTTGTACAAAGCCCAAGACGGAGGCTAAAGGTGTTTGACTCAACAAGAGAATCTGAAAAGGTTAGCTCTGCTAGGGAGAATCATTTGTACAAAGGCCAAGAGGAGGCTGTCTTAATGCTGAGGATTATTGAGATCCTGAAGCGTGTCCAAGTGTGGGGAACTCTCATGAGAGAGACCGGATTTCTGTGGGAGATTGATCCAGAGTGATCGGTATTTTTTCCTATTGTTTGAAAGGAACTTGAGAATGTCTTTGAGACTTAAGAGGTTTAGACTGTCCAAGTCTAGAGTTTTATCTTTTGTATGATGCCCAAGAGGAGGCACGGGTATTAAGGGATGAGTATCAACCCTAAAATGGCCGAAGTTTTGACGCTGGAAAGACTGCTCTAGCAAAGGATGAATTAGTTCTGTCTTATACCTTTAAGAGGTCGTCAGGGTCCTTGTATTAAGCCCAAGAGAAGGCATGAGAACTTCTAAGAAGCTGAAGGGTCCTTGTACAACGCCCAAGAGGAGGCGGGGATGCTTTTAGGAAGCCTGTAGGTCCCCAAACCAAGAGAAGTTCAAGAAATGCAATTCACAGAGAAGAGATCATTCTAGGAAAGTTCGAGAATTTGGAAGAAACTCAAGCGATGCCATTCACGGAGAAAAGATCATCTCTGGGGAGTTAGAGTTTCTTTGACAATCTCTAAGGGTGACAGTCTGAGAAAAGGTTCACCGAGAATACTGCCTTTCTCATTGTTCCATATTATTTAACCCCAAGAGAAGGGAAAACTGTATCTGGAATCCTACGGGGGATCTAGTTTTATTTGTATTTAAGAGTGACCAATAAGGGTTTACCTAGTTCTAGACGTAGTTGCCGAGGAAAACTCTAAATAACTATACTAGTATTACACAGTGGATATGTGACAAGGATATAAAAGGATGTGAAAGAAGACTTACAGTGAAGCAGCCTCACAATACAGTTATATACATATGAAAGCGGTAAATGAAAGTGGATAAACACTTACCTGTTGTAGAGCTTCCATGCTGTTTTGTTAGTTGTTCAACAAAGAAAGTTTTGATAACAACATATATTTGAATTCAAAATCAAAGGAGAAAGTGCTTTGAAAATATTGTTGGGGCTTACAGCACAAGGAGAGGCCCAAGTTTTAACGATGATCGCACCGTTGTTTTGAAAACTGTATAGAGGGACTTATATAATATGTGAGGCCCAAAAAGTTTTTATGTACAATGGGGTGGGTCTTACAGCTCTATTAGAGGCCCAAAGATTTATTTTAAATAAAAGAAATGGGACTTACAACACGAGGGTAGGCCCAGGGTTATTTGTTAAAAAGGCGACGATCACGCCGTTGTTTTTGCAAATACAGTGGGACTTATACAACGACTGAGGCCCAAAAAGTGGTGTATTTACAAAAGGGATGGGTCTTACACTCTAATAGAGGCCCAAAAAGTTTTTAAATAAAAGAATTGGGACTTACAACACGGGGGTAGGCCCAGATGATTTGATTTTTGAACTGGCGATTGCGCCGAGATTTTTCTTTTGACGCACAGGGACTTATACAATATCTGAGGCCCAAAATTTGTTTTGGTTAAAAGGGGATTGGGTCTTACACTCTATTAGACGCCCATGAGTGTTTGAAAATGATTGATGAGGGTGGAATCGATCAAAACCCTAATTTTATCATTTTTAAAAGTGAATTCTTAAAGAAAATCAATAAAAAATGATAAAACACCAAATAAACTTGAATAAACAACTTGTGATTTTTGGTTAAGGTTTGAAAAATGAGGTTTTAACCACAAGATGAATTAAAACTCATTTGGTTTTGATTTTTCAAGATGAATATTCACTTTTAAAATGTTTTAAAACAATTAAAAATGAATTTATTCATAAAAATACCAACTATATTAAATAAATAATATAAATTTAATTTTTTTATGGAATAAAATATTTCAACATTTTTGTGATTTTTTGCAAAAAGAATCAATAAAAAATAATTAAAATTGAGGGAGTTATTAATTTTTCAAATCATTAAAAATAATAAGAAAAATTATAGAAAAATGGAAAAAACATTAAAAAGGGGTCTGGGGTTCGAATCCCCCTCGCCCCAGACCCCTTTTTAATGTTTGGCCAATTGGAGCATTTTGGAATCTAAAGTCTCCTCTAGCCATTGACTAGAGGTTAGAGAACAGGACTTTGGTTCCATAGTTCAGAGATCATCATTGACTCATTCAGATGGAAATGGCTCAGTTCATGCCACCTTGGTGCATCCATTGAATGCTCCAAAACAAAATTGGAGTCTTGTCCCCTCTTTAGGGTTTTTTAGGTTTGGCATGCTGTTTTTAGTTCCAAAGACTTGGGAGGCTTATGGATCGGTGTTTGTCCCTCCTTGGTCTCTCCCTGAGGTGTTCAGATGGATAAAATTGTTTGTCATTTGCACAAATTACTCAAATCGAGCAAAATGCACAAATCTGCCTTGTTATGACAGTTGCAGCAAGGCATATTGCCACTGTCATAACTCTTAGCTCAGATGGGATTTGATGGGGTTCTTGGCCATTTTGGAAAGCTCTCATATGATACAATACATGTGTGATCATAGTTTATCTTGACATTTTTTGGATCCAAGTGAAAAATGCCCCTACATTTTGAAAAAAGTGAAACAGATTCTGACTTAGTGAAAATTTCACTAAGTGTTGGAAAAAGTGACATTTCATGTTTTCAGCCATTTTGCTCCAACCATGACTCAAAATCCATGATGAATTGGAATGAGGTGTAGTTTATACTTTTAAAGTATGCCGTGAAAGCTACAAATCCATCTTTGGATCAGCCAAAATGGTTGCTTGGATCTCAAATTATGATCCTTGAAAGTTGGTACCCTAGTCACTTTGCTCCATAACTTAGAAAATTTCTAAGTTTTTTATGGTTACCCCTTTTGCAAGTTATCCCACTTTTCTTGATTTTTCTTGATGAATGATGATTCCAATCACACATTAACACCGTTTTAGGGTTAGGGAACCATAATTGATCAAAAAATCAAAAAGTCAAACTTTGACTTTTGGGCACAGTTGACTTTTTATCAGATGAATTCAAAACTGTGCGATCCTCTATGAAATCAAGTCCTTGACCTAAATAAAACTTGATGGATTGATTTCATTGGTGTTATAGGGTGTATTGAATCATGTCCCAAGGTTTGGGAGCATGTCTTGGTCAAAAGTCAAAGGCACAGTTGACTTTTCTCGCGAAACCCTAACTGTGCTTCTGATGAACTTGAAACTTGTGAATCAAGCTCCTTGGATCAATCCATTGTTGCAAATGGATCAATGTAGTGTATTAGGGACCCTTAAATCATGTCTTGAGGTCTTGGATCATGTTTTGTCCCAAAAGTCAATTTAGGGTTGAATTAGGTCAAGAAACCCTAATTCCTGATTTTTTATGAATGCATCCCCTGAGGCTAAATTGACTTGATAATTGGGTTTATAAGGTCCCTTAGAGTATTTTGGGTTATGCTTTGAAGCATTGGCTCATGCCCAGAGGAAAATTTCCATCTGGCCTGGTCGACCAAAACCCTAATTTGGTGACACTGGCGATCTTGAGGCTTAATCCACCTAGAAGGGAGCAACCTTGTGCTTAATCCTTGAAGTGGGAGTCCTCTTGATCCATTGTGGATGTTTGAGAGGTTTAGAAAAGTTGAATATCATGTCATTCCTTGATTGATCCTTTGTCTAAGAGCTCTGAGAGGGCTTGAAACCCTAAGTTTGATTGTAGTGGATGCTCACCCATCTTTGGGGAGACTGATGAGGCACAAAGGTACATCCATATTGTGATGATGATTTGCACAATGATGGGAAATCTTAGTGGTCAAAATTTGGGGTATGACAGATGCCCCTATTTAATCTTCTTGGACCCGAAGGTGTGAATGTCAAAGGTATTCGGGCATTCGGGGTGCAAGAGGATTAAATATCGGAATACCCGAAATTTTGATGGTGGTTATGAATGGTAGCTTACACATTCATCTACTTTTGCTAAGCGATGATGCTTAGAAAAGGTAAAACTTCCCCTTGATCCTGGTCTCCTACCAAGGAACTGGTCTCAGTTTCTGATGTAAACTTCCCCTCGACCCTGGTTTCCTACCAAAGAACTGGTCTAAGTTTCTGAAATAAACTTCCCATCGATCCTGGTTTCCTACCAAGGAACTGGTCTCGGTTTCTGATGTAAACTTCCCCTCGATCCTGGTTTCCTACCAAGGAACTGGTCTAAGTTTCTGAAATAAACTTCCCCTCGATCCTGGTTTCCTACTAAGGAACTGGTCTAAGTTTATGATATAAACTTCCCCTCGATCCTGGTTTCCTACCAAGGAACTGGTCTAAGTTTCTGAAATAAACTTCCCCTCGATCCTGGTTTCCTACCAAGGAACTAGTCTAAGTTTCTTTTGTCAATAAACTTTATTGACAAGGGACGCTATTAGTAGTGGTTTTTCTCAAACTTCTCGCCGAATTTTCCTGGGGAGATGCCATTTAATAGAAAAAGTTTTGATGTCAGACTCGCTAGGGAAACCCATTCGTCTGAGTTGTAGATGTGTTCAAACTTCTCTGTTGGAGACGCCATTTGTTGACTCTACCGGGGAAAGCAAGTCTCTTGAAATACTGCTTTCTGCTTGGGGGTATTACGTCACACTTTTCCCGAGGTCTTCTCGGAGAAACGCCATGTAATGCAATCCAATTTGGAGGTCCTAATGACCTTCTTTGTTGGCGAATTTTTGGAGGGAAAACTGCGATATTGCCGAAGCTTTGATTATGAGGCTTTCTCTGGGGATTTTCCTTAATTCGGGAAAGCGAAGATATCATATTCAATGGTGAAGAGTGATGTTTGTTGAAAGCTCTCTTGCTTTTCAGAGGTTCAAGTTATCAAAGTGGTCGAAGACTGGACATTTCCCGACGAGGAAAGAACTGACAACTCGATTGAGAGGACTTTTATCACTCAGGAATAAGACCGACTAACGTGATAGTGATGCAATATGAATATGAATGTAAATTAATAATGCATGATGTATGTATGTATATGTTGACGAAACTGACACGACATACAGACTAATGGATGAACATGACTGGATACTCGGCCATTGCGGGGAATGAAGAGGTACCACCAGGTTCAAAATAGCAATTCTACCTTGCTTAGGAGAGATAGTCCCTACGGGGAACAACCGTTGTCGGGCTTAGGAGATAAGAACTCTGCTGGGGATGTCGGATGTAATATTCACATCTGACACAGCTGATCCTTCATTCAGCCGTACTAGCTTAGAAGGAGTACTTTGATTCTGCACTTTGAAGTTCGATTACTTCTGGAGAAGCGATCGACATTTTTTCGATGTTCAACAGTCAAAAGAAATTTCCATCTTTATTTTGAAAAGCAGAAAAAATGTTGACAAGTAAATTCATTTTTGTTTTATTTCAAGAATCGTTAATCACATTAAAACGTCATTCTGTAAAGCTAAAACAAATGAGAGTTGTAAACAAAAGCACTAGGGCTCAAATTTTATTGATAGGATGGAAATCAGCCAAGCGCATGATTCCATAGAGTATTTTCAAAGTTAGAAAATGGTAATTTAAGGGAAAAGGGCTACATTGAAACATAACGACCGTTATCCTTCTACTAACTTTGAATTCTGGACATCCTGAGCTTCCGTCGAAGATGACCTTGACTGGAGTTTTTCTGACTGATGGCATGACTGCTGAGGAGCTGAACTGATCAGACGTAGTTACTTGCCATTAATCCCTAACTTTTTCCTGGATTGTACTTTAAGATTTCCAATCCATCGGGATAATTTTTTATCATGTCTCTAATTTTTGCCTGGACCGCCCTTTCGGGTTTTCAATCCACCGAGACGTTTTTTTTTTTGTTTTTTGTTTATTTTTATTTAGGCGAAGTATTTCTTGACTACGTCAACATTTGTGAGGTAGGAAAATTCCTCTCCAACCATGGTTGCGAGTTTCAAGGCGCCGCATGAGAAGGCTTTCTTGGCCACACAGGGGCCGTCATAATTCAGAGTCCATTTGCCCCGAGAATCAGTGAGAAATGATTGTATCTTCTTGAGCACAAGGTCTCCTTTCCTGAAGACGCGAGGTCGGACCCTTTTGTCAAACACCCTATTCATTCTCTGCTGATACAACTGACCATGGCATATGGCCGTCATCCGCTTTTCTTCGATCATATTCAGTTCATCGTGTCAACTTTGACACCATTCAGGCTCTGTTAGCTTAGCTTCCATCAATACCCGGATTGATGGGATATCTACTTCTATGGGAAGCACTGCTTCCATGCCATATACTAGAGAGAAATGGGTTGCCCCTGTTGAAGTGCGGACAGATGTACGATAACCGTGAAGAGCAAAGGGTAACATCTCGTGGCAATATTTGTAGGTTACAACCATCTTTTGAATGATCTTCTTGATGTTCTTGTTAGCCGCTTCTACCGCTCCAATCATCTTGGGTCGGTAGGGAGATGAGTTATGGTGCTCAATCTGGAACTCAACGCACAACTCTTTCATCATCTTGTTGTTCAAGTTGGATCCATTATCAGTAATGATCTGGCTTGGAACACCATAACGGCAGATGAGATTGTTTTTGATAAATCGGACTACCACTTGTCGGGTTACCTTAGCATATGACGCTGCTTCGACCCACTTGGTGAAATAGTCAATGGCTACCAGAATGAACCGATGTCCGTTTGAAGCCTTGGGCTCAATCATGCCAATCATGTCGATTCCCCATATGGAAAAAGGCCATAGGGAATAGAGAACTTTGAGATGCGTTGGCGGTACATCGATCTTGTTTGAGTATATCTGACACTTATGACACCTCCTCATGTACTTGTAGCAATCAGATTCCATTATCAACCAATAGTACCCGACTCTTAGAATTTTTCTCGCCATTGTGTGTCTGTTGGCATGAGTGCCAAAGGATCCTTCATGAATTTCTTTTATCAGCGTGTTCGCTTCTGGTCTGTCTACACATCAGAGCAAGGCCATGTCAAAGTTTCTCTTATAAAGTGCATCACCGCTCAGAAAGAAGCTGCCAGCCAGTCTCCTGAGAGTCTTTCTGTCCTTTCTGGATTCCCCAGGTGGGTATTCTTGTTTCTGAAGGAAGCATTTGATATCGTGATACCAAGGTTTGTCATCTATGACCGCTTCAATCGTGAAGATGTAAGCGGGCCTCTCAAGGCGCATTATGTCAATCTTAGGTATGTCGTTCCATTGACCTACACTAATCATGGAAGAGAGAGTGGCTAATGCATCAGCCATGTGATTGTCTTCATGAGGGATATGGTGAAACTTGATTCTGTAGAAGAATGGTAACAACCTTCTCGCGTAATCTTTGTAAGGAATCAGTCCTGATTGGTATGTGTTCCAATCTCCTTTGATTTGATTAATAATGAGCGATGAGTCGCCATATACATCTAAGTTTTTGATCCTTAAGTCGATTTCTTCTTCGAGACCCATGATACAAGCTTCGTATTCGGCCTCGTTGTTTGTGAACTTGAACGTAAGTCTGGCGGTGAAAGGAATGTGGGTACCCTGAGGTGTTATTATGATTGCCCCAATTCTGTTTCCATAATGATTGACAGCTCCGTCAAAGATTAGTCCCCATTGGGAACCTAGTTCTGGCACTTCACTGGGTAGCGGTTCATCGCAGTCTTTCATTTTTAAGTACATGACATCTTCGTCCGGGAAGTCGAACCCGACTGATTCTTGATCGTCAATCGGCTGATGAGCTAGATGATCGGCTAAAACACTTCCCTTAACGGCTTTCCGTGAGAGCAGGTTTTTCAAAGACGTTTGGCTGACCAAGCCAGAGCACAACAAGTTTTCTCAAGCATAGTATAGCGAGTCTCGCAGTCGGTAAATTTCTTACTCAAATAGTAAATGGCAGACTCTTTTCTTTTGGTTTCGTCTTGTTGGCCAAGCACACAACCCATGGAGTCTTCCAAGACTGTTAGGTAGATTATCAGCGGTCTTCCTTCCACTGGAGGTGATAGAATCGGTGGGTTCAACAGGTATTCCTTGATACTGTCGAAGGCGGCTTGACAATCTTCTATCCAAACACAATCCTGATTCTTTTTGAGTAATTTGAAGATTGGCGCACACATCGCGGTCATGAGGAATAAAAATATGGAAATGTAATTCAAATGTCCCAAGAATCCCCTAACTTGGTTTTCAGTCTTTGGAGAAGGCTTTTCTTGAATGACCTTGACCTTGTCAGGATCAGCCTCAATTCCTTTCTGGCTGACGATGAACCCTAAGAGTTTCCCAGAACGGACACCGAAGGTGCACTTGTTGGGATTCAAGCGGAGTTTATACTTTCTCAACCGCTCGAATAGCTTTGACAGATGGGTCACATGCTCCTCTTCCGTCTTAGATTTGGCAATCATATCATCGACATATACCTCGATTTCTTTGTGTATCATGTCGTGGAAAAGAGTAGTCATGGCCCTTTGGTAGGTTGCCCCGACATTCTTCAACCCGAACGGCATTACCTTGTAACAAAAAGTACCCCATGGGGTGATGAACAAAGTTTTCTCCATATCTTTCAGCGCCATTTTTATCTGATTATAGCCCGAGAATCTATCCATGAAGGAGAAGACTTTGAACTTTGTTGTACTGTCAACCAGCATGTCAATGTGTGGTAAAGGAAAGTCGTCCTTTGGACTAGCCTTGTTTATATCTCTATAATCCACACACATTCTGACCTTTCCGTCCTTTTTCGGAACTGGTACGATGTTGCCTAACCATTGAGGATATTCTGCTGTAGCGAGGAAACCCGCGTCAATCTGTTTCTGTACCTCCTCTTTGATTTTGATGGCCATGTTTGGATGAGTCTGTCTCAACCTTTGTTTTACTGGAGGACATTCTGATTTTAATGGTAGATGATGTTCCACGATGCTGGTATCCAACCCTGGTATGTCTTGATAGGACCAAGCAAATACATCGGGAAATTATTTGAGAAGCTTTATCAAACTCTCTTTGACAGTCGGACTGAGCAGTGCCCCAATCTTGACTTCTTTTCTCTCTTCTTATGAACCTAAGTTGACCGTTTCCAACGGCTCTTTGTGAGGTTTAATGGACCTTTCCTCTTGTATGAGTAATCGGGAGATCTCCTCTGGAATTTCTTTGTCATTTTCTTCTTCAGCCTCAAATACCGGGAATTCAAAGTTGGGAGAATGCATCGGATCGTCTGTTTCAAAGGGGTTTAAAACAAGCAATCTGCATGACGTTATGATTGTTTTTTAGAAGAGATAGAGATAAATTCAAGAGTGTGTGCAGTGTAAATTTTTTTTGAAAACTGCTTGTTTTTATTATTTGTTGTTTTTTAGGATTACCATTTTCTGAAAAAGCGAAAAAGAGAAAACAACAATTAATGCGGGAATCATAGAATGACGTTATTTTATTTATAAACTTGTCGATTCTTGAAACTACGACCCTATAAAACAAAACTCAGTCGCTTTGGGCGAAGCGAAGAGGGATATTTACAAAAAGTGAGCCCTATCAAAACATCCGTTTCGCCTGGGCAGGGTGAAAGGTTAAGATAAAGACGACAATTACTTAGACTTATGAACAACCTTCGGAACATCGACTGCAACCCATTGGCGGCGAACTCCTCGGTGAATCACAAAGTCTGGTACCTTTCTTGATTTGTCTTAAAAAATAACGCTGATTTCTGGTGGAGCAGGATCATTGGAATCTGTCACCCAGGCAGAGTTGTCGTAGGAGGATTCCTCAGTTGTATTTTGCATAGTGTTTGTGCTCTCATGTATATCTCCCCATCCAATTGGTTGGATGTCTTCGAGCCTGATATGAGAGCTTTCGGTAGCGGTGTACTTGACCAAGAAGTCGTATTTACCACTTGGTTGCCCTAAGGTATCCCACATTTCTTTGGAACTGGAGGAGTCATCTCTCTCGATGACGTTGACCTCGGGAAAAGCATAGTTAGGGAACTCTTGTCCTGTAATTATTGCGAATTCATCGTTGTACTGGATATTTTCTGAATGCCCTGAGTAATGATCCCATGATTATGTGGGGACGTAGGTATTCTTTTCAATGATGCTCAGCTGATTTTCATTGTTCGGCTGATTTTCTTGCCCCAAGTCTCCTGGGTACGGCTGCTAGATAGGCAGACCATCCATTGGGAAATAATAGTCGTGGTCAAAGCTGTCTTTCATCAGAGTGTCTTCCTCTAATGAGTTTGGTGGAGCACGACATCCTTCTGGATCACAATCTCCGTATATCATTTTGACATCTGACCTTGGTATAAATCTCGATATAGCAAAATGGCATAGGCACTTCTTCCTGAGACATATAACCGTCCTCGTTAAGATAGGACTTCCATTCCTCATCTGTGTCAGAGGAATCTCCCTCGTTGATGGTATGTACTTCTTGAGACAGTGGGTGAAGGAAACCTCCACTATGGAAGAAGTCCTGAATGGGATGAAGACTTTCACCGTTAGCGGCAATCTGGGTACAAGTTGTAGAAAAACCAAGACCCTTCTTTGTTTTATTGTCAGTAGGAATGACAAGCTGTCCCCATCCCTTTGCATTGTTACCTTTGATCACCTCGAGAGCATCTTTGTACGAGGATATTGCCATTCCTCTTTCTGATTGATTGTCATTACTCACTGTAAGTGCTTGGAACTGGGTTCCAACAACCTCCTCTGGTTCTACACAAGTGGACAATGAAAGGTTACTCACGATCAAGGCTTGTTCTCCACAGACCGTGACGAGTTGGTCATTATTGACGAACTTCAGCTTTAGGTGAAGTGTCGAAGTGAGTGCCCCAGCCTGGTGTATCCAAGGTCTTCCCAACAAACAGCTGTATGTTGCTCAGATGTCCATGACCTAGAAGGTGACTAGGAAAGTGTGAGGACCGATAGTTATGGGAAGGTCGACTTCGCCGATAACTGTTTTTCTGGACCCGTCAAATTCTTTGACAACGACCTCACTGCCTCTCATCGGAGATCCTTTGAATGATAGTCGCATTAGAGTGGACTTCGGCATACCGTTGAGAGCTGATCCGGTGTCTACCAGTACGCTGGCTAAAGGATCGTCCTGGCAGTTGACTGTGATATTGAGCGCCATGTTGTGGCTTTTGCCTTCTTCTGGAAATTCCTCATCACTAAACCCCAAGTTGTTGCAGGAAGTGATGTTAGTGACGATACTGTCGAATTGCCTTATCGACACATCCTGTTCCACAAAGGCCTACTCTAAGACTTTCGGTAGAGCCTCTCTGTGGGCTTTGGAACTGAGTAAAAGAGATAACACTGAGATCTTTGAAGGAGTTTGTAACAGCTGATCAACAATGTTGTATTCACTCCTTTGGATGAGCTTCAACATCTCATCATCGTTCTTTGAAAGGTTGGGATTACTGGATTGACCGACTGGTGGATTAGGAACTTCCGTTTGAGGTTACTTTTCTCTATTAGGTTCTCCAACTCCTCTGTTGAATATTCGACCACTCCGTGTTACTCGACTGATGTCTGCAATATTCACGACAGAGGGTAATGGAATTTCCTTTCCATTCTCAATTGTTGTTGCACCGTATTTGTAAGGGATCGCCTTATCGGATTTGTACGGTACTGTTCCCGGTAGATAGATAACTACAGGAACCTTCTGATTTCTCTGACTGTCGTAAGTAACTTCAACCAGTTCTTGGTTAAGAACCTTCGATTCGTCAAGTAGAGCTATGATGGGACAAACATCTTTGGTCCTTTCGTGATCAGAGATCATGACAACATCCTTAATCTGGTCAGCGGAATAGTCTGGCATCCAGTTGATTGATCCAGAACTTGGACACGGTTGAATCTCTTTGGGACTCAACTGACTTTGAAGGGTTACTCGCACGAGGTAACATCCTTGATTACTTTCTGAGCAGACTCTACAAGGCTCGTAGTTATCTGGTGGCAGCTGGCCACATTTGCTTTGAATGCAGTGTAACCTCACTAAATGTATTTCCATTGATCGGATATCTTGGCTTTGATGTCTAGTGGGGTTTCCATTAATCATACTGACTTGTTGTATGTCTTCATCCATATAGATCGGAAGCCACCAGTGGTTTAACAAGTGTTGCAAAGTTCTTTGAATGAGAGCACACCCTTGGTTACTGTCACAACATACTTTATAGTTCAGATAATCATGTGAAGTGAGAAAACCGAGTTGGACATGCCTGGCGTGTAACTCCACCAAGCTGGTATTTATTACACGAATATCGAAGATTTGAATCATGTTGATCTTATAAGGATTTCTATCATGGTAGTCCTGGATCCACCCAAGATCCATCTGACACTGGAGGGCTTCTTGTACAAAAGATCATCCCTGTTTGTTTATCGAGCAAGTCAGATAGGAATTGTAATCGTGCCGCGGCATATTATGTTACTGGTTTTGCCTCTAGTGCATTGCCACTAAGTTGACATTCATTGCACGGATGTCGTGGTTCTGAATGGTGTTGGAATTTGCATACGTCATATTAACTCCACGAACTCGGTGCTCTTGGATCCATCCGAGATCCAATTTTTCCTGTAGAGCTGATTGCACCACAGAACATCCTTGATTATTTTTAGAGCAGATATCACACTGATGATAATTATGAGGTGGCACATGGCCGTATCCACTCTGTCTACAATGCATCTTGACCAAGTTGGACCTTAATAAGAGTACATCATGAATTTGATAGCTGTTATTGGACTCTCCCTCTATCAAATTTACCGCAACTTTCTCGTGTTGAGGCAGCGGGTTCGTGAGAACATTCAGATTCATATCTTTGAAAGATAAGACCCCGCTCCTAACAAGCTTTTGCACATCGGATTTCAAACTGAGACAATTTTCTATGTTATACCCTGGTCCTCCTTAATGGTAAGGGCAAGTCTGATCCGCTTTGAACCAAAAAAGCGGATTTTTCGGTACTGTAAGAGGGGTCCTGGTTTGGACATGCCCCTTGACCAGTAATAGTGGAAACAGTTCTGCGTACATCACTGGTATAGGGTCGAACCCTGGTGGTCGTGTCATACGATTGTTGTTATACTGAGGACGAGCATGCTGAAGAGGCTGTTGTGTCCTTTGCTGAAACTACTGTTGATTCGGTTGGCTCTGAGCAACCTGAGGTTGATAGGTAGGAATAGGCGCAGAGTTGATAGCAGGAGTTACAGCTGCTACTGGTTGGTGTCATACCCCAAATTTTGACCACTAAGATTTCCCATCATTGTGCAAATCATCACCACAATATTGATGTACCATCTTGCCTCATCAGTATCCCCAAAGATGGGTGAACACTTATTACAATCAAACTTAGGGTTTCAAGCCCTCTTAGAGCTTTTAGGCAAAGGATTAATCAAGGAATGACATGATCTTCAACTTGTCTAACCTCTCAAACATCCATAAAGGATCAAGAGGACTCCCACTTCAAGGATTAAGCACAAGGCTGCTCCCTTCTAGGTGGATCAAGCCTCAAGATCGCCAGTGTCACCAAATTAGGGTTTTGGTCGACCAGGGCCTCCAGATGAAAATTCTCCTCTGGGCATGAGCCAATGCTTCAAGGCATAACCTATGATGCTCCAAGGGACATCATAAACCCAACCATCAAGTCAATTTAGCCTCAGGGGATGCATTCACTAAAAATCAGGAATTAGGGTTTCTTGACCTAATTCACCCCTAAGTTGACTTTTGGGACAAATCATGAGCCAAGACCTCAAGACATGATTTGAGGGTCTCCAACATACCACATTGATCCATTTGTAACAATGGATTGATCCAGGAAGCTTGAGCAACAAGTCTCAATTTCATCAGAGCCACAATTAGGGTTTCGCGAGAAAAGTCAACTGTATCTTTGACTTTTGACCAGGACATGCTCCCAAACCCTAGGACATGATTCAATACACCCTATAACACCTATGAAATCAATCTATCAAGTTTGATTTAGGTCAAGGACATAATTTCCTAAAGGATGGCACAGTTTGGAATTCATCTGATAAAAAGTCAACTGTGCACAAAAGTCAACTTTGACTTTTTGAGATTTTTCACAATTATGGTTTTTTAACCCTAAAATGATGTTAATGTATGATTGGAATCATCATTCATCAAGAAAAATCAAGAAAAGTGGGATAACTTGTAAAAGGGGTAACCATAAAAACTTAGAAAATTTTATAAGTTATGAACAAAGTGGCAAGGGTACCAACTTTGGAGGATCATAACTCCTAAACCACAAAGCCATTTTTCCCTATCCAAAGCTTGATTTGTAGATCTCATTACCCTCTACAAAATCTTAGAACTGACCTCCCTCCAAATTCATCATGGATTTTGAGTTATGGAATGATCAAAATCACTAAAAACATGAAAATACAACTTTTCCAACACTTAGATAAATTCTGGGCAAGGCAGATTTTGTTGAAACACCAAAACTTGTGAGATCTTTTCACATAGTTGCAAGCTAAATCAAGTCCAAAGGTAAACATCAATGTTGTTGCATATGTTCTAAGAATCCAAAAAGCTTACCAGCATGAATTGATTCAACTTGAGCCAAGAGAAATCCATGCCCAAAGTCATGCTGCTGCAAGCTGTTTTGGAAAAATCAATTTGCATGTTTGCTTGCCACACATGATTTCTGAACCAAAACTGAGGATCATTGTGCCACATGTACTCAAACCAATCACAATGCAACTGATCCAACTGATAAGGCTGAGTCACAAAGCCAAGGAATCTTCCAACTTGAAGTTCATGCATTTTATCCCATTTTACCTTAAATTCAAATAGCATTAATGTGGAATAGTGCATTGTCAAGATTCTCACTCCCCTCAGTCAAGTTCTCTGATTAAACAACAATTAAAATGACTGAGGAATGTGATTTTAGTCAAGGCATAACTGATCTATTTGGAGCAGCTGTTACACCTAAGGCAAGAGGTATTTATGCTAAACCAATCCCTTTGAATGTGATCTGATCCAGCAGCCATTCACTATTCCTCCAAGACGAGAATTGATCACCTATAAATAGAGGTTCCAATGGATCATTCAACTCATCCCAAAGGCAATTATAGCACTACTTTCTCTCACTCTCTCTTAAGTGCCAAATTTCTTTGTTTTGAGCAACCACTATCGGGTTTTGAGTTGCAGCCATAAGCAATCCATTCCAATTGCTCAAACACATCACATATGATGTATTTGAGGTGTCCAAACACTTAAACACCAACTGTAACGCCCCTAGCTCAAAATCACCCTTCAACCAAGCCATTATGCTTCAATTATTCAGTTGGAGTGCTCCAGCTTGATCCAAAGACTTTCAAAGTTTTCTAAAGCTTGCAACACACTCCACAACATCCATTGAAGCTGTAGGGATCATCAAATCACATCTGGAACACCATCTGTGCAAAGTTCCATTTCAGCTTGCATCAAGGTAAGCCTCAAACTCCAAATTCATGATCCATGCATATTTCCTCGCATGATATTTTTGCCAATTGATTGCCATCATATGTTGAGTATTTCCCCTCAAAAAAATTAATCATAGCACTTATAATCATGTCTGCTCGATTGCTTTTGCAAAATTAGGGTTCATACGGCCACAATGATATAATTTGCTATACACTGAAAATAAATAAAATTGGGTATTGCCATCTTCTTCCTTGTGAAAAAACGCATGAGTTTGGTGTTTGAATCATGTCAAATGGTTGAGAAACAAAGAGATGGAGGGCTTCATGCACGAGCTGGAGGAAGAAGATGGCCATGGCGCCATTCTTCAGGTTTTCCAACCAAGTTCTCTATATATTTATCATTTGCCATACTATATTTGAATTGGCATTGCGCCCTAGTGGTTGATCAGCTGGTTTTGTGTGTATTGGCAAGCGAGAGGTCTGGGGTTCGAATCCCCCTCGCCCCAGATCTCTTTTTTTATCACTTTTTCCTATTTTCTTATTTTTCACATTATTTTGTTAATAATTTGAAAATTTAATTTCTCACTCAATTTTAATTATTTTTGGGTTAATACCTATTTTCCCCCTGCCATATGGGGGTGTTTTGAAAAACACCCCTGCGAAAAAAAAAGTTGCATAACTAACCTTAACAAATTTTAAAAGTTTTGATTTAAACCTTTGTCAGGCCACATCATCAAAAATGCTTATGTGGCAATCATTTTTTTAATGTTTAATTGTTACATATTTCCACATCAGTTAATGAGGACATGCAATGACCATTTTGCCCTCACACAATTTTCTTAAAAAAAACCCTAACCCATCATCTTCTACGTTTTCTTCTTCCTTGTTTTCTTCTCCTTCGTTTTCTTCTAAGTCTTCTTCTCCTTCGTTTTCTTCTAAGTCTTCTTCTCCTTCGTTTTCTTCTAAGTCTTCTTCTCCTTCGTTTTCTTCTAAGTCTTCTTCTCGTCTTCTTCTTTTTTCTTCTTATTTCGTTTCCCTATCCATTTCTTTATTTTTTCATTTTCGTCAATGAAATCCAGCTACGATAGTCAAACATTTTCGTCTAACTCAAGCTTATCTTCCAATGGAAGAGTAACTCCCAAATGTGGCCACAATGTCTCCATGAAGATGTTTGTATCGAAATCGGTTTCAAACCATGGGAGAAAATATTGGAAATGTAAGTTTTGGGGTAAAGGTGACGATTGCAACGCATTTCACTGGGATGATGATTTTTTCGGCTACTCTGATGAAGGAATAGTTCAACTGAGTGAAATTACAAGCATGATGGAAGAAATGAAGAAAAAGCTTGATGGGTTAACAAAGAAGATGAATTATGTTTTAGTTGCTTTAATTTGTATCTGTGTTCATTTCTTTCTTAGGTCATGTTGTAACTGAAGTGATTGTAACTTTGTTGTAACTTATCAGATTGTATTGCTTTTAGTTGTTGTTTATGTAACTTGTTTATGTACATACCTAAGTGAATAAATTTAGTTGTTGTTTCTGTTATATGATTTTATTGCTTTTGTTGGAATATTGCACTGTTATATGTTAAGATAACAAGAACATAAAAGAACAAGAACATAACTAATAAGTTGGATAGATAACAATTATCACACAAATACATAAAAGATGTTCACTGAAAAATAACTGAGATGTTCACATAACTGATATGGTTCACAAAATAAGTCAAAGTTACAAAATGGCACATTATGTGCTTAACAAAATAACAAACAAACAGAAAAGTTTCAAATCTAAGTTACAAAATGGCACATTATGTGCTTAACAAAATAACAAACAAAGGTTTCAAATCCAAGTTACAAAATGGCACATTATGTGCTTAACTACTGAGTCATGCGCCTAGCAATATCCTTCCACTTATTCTTTGATGCACTCCCACTTTGTGCATTACTTCCATCATCAAAAACTAATGGCACATCAGGTGTTGATCCAGGCCCACCATGTCTTTTGGCATTCCTTACTTCTTTCAACCTTTCACTGCACCTCTTTCTTGATGGCTTCTTACTTGCAGCTTTTTTCTTGGCAGAAGGTTTTTTGACATTGATAGCAGCAGGTAGTGTATCATGACTAGCAGCAGGCTGTGTTTGTGAAACTTGTGTAGCAGGAGGTTCTGCATCTTGTGTAGCAGGTTGTGTAGCATCTTGTGTAGCAAGTTTTGCATCCTGTGTTTGTGAAACTTGTGTAGCAGGTTGTGTAGCAGGTTGTGTAGCATCTTGTGTAGCAAGCTCTGCATCCTGTGTTTGTGAAACTTGTGTAGCAGGGTGTGAATCATTTGGTTCAGGTGTGGGATTAACAAGTTGTGATTGTTGTTCCTCATAAAGACTCATCATTTCATTCAGCAATGCATCTAACTCTGGGTCATCAACATTTCCATCAACATTTCCATCAGCTTGTGCAGTAGATGTTTGTGGTGCATCAGGCTTTGTAGAGGCTTTGGTCCTTGGTGTCTTTCTCTGCATAATGCAGAAACATATATAAGAACACATATAATACATCAACATATAAATTGTGGCCAAATTTGTTGATGATACAGAAACATATATAAGAACACATATAATAAGAACATATATACAGAACACATATAATAAGAACGCATATACATCAACATATACAGAAACATATATAAGAACACATATAATACATATATAATAAGAACACATATAATAAGAACACATATACATCAACATATACAGAAACATATATAAGAACACATATAATACATATATAATAAGAACACATATAATAAGAACACATATACATCAACATATACAAAAACATATATAAGAACACATAT
This sequence comes from Lathyrus tuberosus, assembly GCA_022829125.1. Classification (NCBI taxonomy): domain Eukaryota; kingdom Viridiplantae; phylum Streptophyta; class Magnoliopsida; order Fabales; family Fabaceae; genus Lathyrus; species Lathyrus tuberosus. The sequence goes on from JALAZF010000103.1 coordinate 11,248,606, forward strand.
AATACATATATAATAAGAACACATATAATAAGAACACATATACATCAACATATACAGAAACATATATAAGAACACATATAATACATATATAATAAGAACACATATAATAAGAACACATATACATCAACATATACAGAAACATATATAAGAACACATATAATACATCAGCATAATGCAGAAACATTACATGATACACCTTACCTTTCTCTTCAGTGCATTAGGATCTTGTTCCTTAGCTTGACACTTCCTTGAATTGTGGCCAAATTTGTCACACTTTGTGCATCTATATTGGCTTAGTAGGTTTGTCATCCATGTCACTTTCATCAGCATCTGAACTACCAAGTTCCTCACTAGCATACTCCACATCCTCACAGTTTGTTGCATTCCTCTGTGAACAGGATCCTAAGACCCTTTTGGGCACCAAAAGATTCAGCTTCTTTACCTTGCTCCTTGCATGTCCTCATTAACTGATGTGGAAATATGTTACAATTAAACATTAAAAAAATGATTGCCACATAAGCATTTTTGATGATGTGGCCTGACAAAGGTTTAAATCAAAACTTTTAAAATTTGTTAAGGTTAGTTATGCAACTTTTTTTTTCGCAGGGGTGTTTTTCAAAACACCCCCATATGGCAGGGGGGAAAATAGGTATTAACCCATTATTTTTTATTGGTTATTTTTGCAAAAAATCACAAAAATGTTGAAATATTTTATTCCACAAAAAAATTAAATTTATATTCTTTATTTAATATAATTAGTATTTTTGTGAATAAATTCCTTTTTAATTGTTTTTTAAACATTTTAAAAATGAATATTTACTTTGAAAATCAAAACCAAATGAGTTTTAATATCTCTTGTGATTAAAAACCTCATTTTCCAAACCTTAAACAAAAATCACAAATGGTTTATTCAAACTTATTTGGCATTTTGTTTGATTTTCTTTAAATATTTACTTTTAAAGAATAACAAATTAGGGTTTCTCTGGTTTTCACCCTTGAAAATCATTTTCAAACACTCATGGGCCTCTATTAGAGTGTAAGACCCAACCCTTTTTGAAAGCCAAACATTTTTGGGCCTCACTTATTGTATAAGACCCACGGCGTTTTCAAAAATCTCGGCGCGATCGCCATTTCAAACAAAAATAAACTATGGGCCTCTCCTTGAGCTGTAAGCCCCATCACTTGTACAAAAATAAATCTTTGGGCCTCTAATAGAGTGTAAAACCCAATCCCCTTTTAACCAAAACAATTTTTGGGCCTCAGACATTGTATAAGTCCCTTTGTGTTAAAAGAAAACCTCGGCGCGATCGCCAATTTAAAAATAAATCATCTGGGCCTACCCTCGTGTTATAAGCCCTATTATTTTTCTTGAGAGAGTGTAAGACCCATCCCTTTGTACAGAAAAAACCTTTCTTGGGCCTCAGTCACTTGTATAAGTCCCTATACAAATTCAAAACCACAGTGCAATCACTAATAAAACCTTGGGCCTCTCCTTGAGTTGTAAGCCCCAACATTTCTTTCAAAGCACTTTCTCCTTTGATTTTGAAATATACTGTTGTTTTCAATTTCTCTTTGTTGAACAACTAACAATACAGCATGGAAGCTCTACAACCGAGTAAGTGTTTATACGCTTTCATTTACCGCTTTCATATACATATAACTGTATTGTGGGGCTGTTTCACTGTAAGTCTTCTTTCATAAACTCATATCGACTGCGTAATAATAGTATAGATATTTAGAGTTTCCCCGACAACTACGTCTAGCACTAAGCCCAGTTGATCACTCTTGAATAGACTAAACTAGATCCCCATAGGATTACCAGATACAGTCTTCCCTCCTCTTGGGGTTAAACAATATAGAGATGTGATAGGCAGATTCTTTTTTAAACCTTTCTCAGACTGTCACCTTTAGAAGTTGTCAAAGAAACTGTACTCCACAGAGATGATATTTTCTCCGTGAATGACATCTCTTGAGTTTCTTCCAAATTCTCGGACTTTCCTGGCTTGATCCATTCTTGGTAAATGGCATGTCTTGAACTTCTCGGGGTTTGGGGACCCACAGGCTTCCTAAAAGCATCCCCGCCTCCTCTTGGGCGTTGTACAAGGACCCGACGGCTTCTTAGAAGTATTCACAGCCTCCTCTTAGGCTTCGTATAAGGATTCTTCCTTTGGGAAAATAACCTCCTCTTGGGCTTCGTACAAATTGTCCCTCGGCTTCTTAAAAGTTTCCAGCCTCCTCTTGGGCTTCGTACAAATTATCCCGACGACCTCCTAGAGGTATATGAACAGAAATTAGTCATCTTAATAGAACAGTCTTTCAAAGAGTCTAGATCCTACTACTGTCTCTCTAAGCATAGTACAAAAGATAAAACTCTAGACTTGGACAGTCTAAGACCCTTGAGTCTCAAAGACATTCTCAAGCCCCTTTCAAAGATAGGGAAAACACCCGCAGACTCGGACAGTCTCAATACCCTTTGGATTTCCCATTTCCTTAAAGAACGGGAAATAACCCTGATCCTCCGATCAGTGCCAAAAGCACAACCTTACCTTTAATCTTCATAAGAACTGATTTTCTCTTTTAACCAACATACTGGACCTGTCACTCAACTGAAACAGTTACCATAGCCTCCTCTTGGGCTTTGTACAATGACTCTCCCCAGCGGAGCTAACTTTTAGCCTTCATCTCGGGCTTTGTACGAGATACAAATCACTTTCTTGTTGAGTATAAAAGATCCTCTTGTTGGGTCACAACCTCTTTTAGCCTCCATCTCGGGCTTCGTACGAGATACAAAAGACTCTCTTGTTGAGTCACATGCCTTTCAGCCTCTATCTCGGGCTTCGTACGAGATACAAAAAGACTCTCTTGTTGAGTCAAACCCTTTTAGCCTCAGTCTTGGGCTTTGTACAAGACAGAAAGAACATTTTTCCCGGAAAAGTCAACCTTTTAGCCTCCTCTTAGACTTTGTATAAGAAAAACCCCAGTTGAGTCAATCAACCTTTTAGCATCAAAGTTGTGCCTCGTTCACAGTATACAAACATCAACAACTCCTTTTCCCCCATCTAATTGCTGTAAGCGGCAAGCCTCTGGATTATTTACATCCACGCCACTGTCCCTCTTTTAGCATGAGAAATTCCTAAGGAAAGATAGCATTGCTCTACACTGAGTTAAACTCTTCTCCTCTAGGTTGAAAAGCCCCTATAAAGGAAAATATGGCATTGCCGGATTCACATATCCCGGTTAAAGTAATTCTCCTTTATAAACAGTTGTGATAAACATACCCCTCTTTGGAGATGACAAATTCTCTCTAAAGTCAACACCCTTTTAGCTTCACATCTCGGGCTTTAAACAAGATATAAATAGACCTTTCAACTTCACATCTTGGGCTTTAAACAAGATACAAACCACCTTTAGCTTCACGTCTTGGGCTTTGAACAAGACACCAAAACACCATTTCCTCCCATAGAATAGGAGGAACTACGATCGCTCTGATTTCCCTGTTTCGGTAAACTGGAATACGTAGGCATAAGATTGCAAGAAAAATCTTAGCGAGTACACTAATCCAAAACCCAAATCATGTACTCTCACATATCAATCGAAAAGCATCAGTCTTAAACTCCCACCAATTACCCAGGCACTTTTGTTTTCACAAAATAACCTAAGAGAGACCCACAATCTTTGTAGCATCTGTAAACCAACAGTCATCTGTTCAAACTCCGTTTGCAAGCAGGGTTAATTGGAGACATCTATTTCACTTCCTTCATCAGCTTCAATAGGATAAAAAATGAATCGAACTGTAGTACCCAAAAAGCGATAGTGTTTCGCAACCACGCAAAAATTCGCGCTATAGAAAATATGGTAACTCTGCTGGGGACAACAAGTCTCTGTATGATCTATTTTACCTTAGTCATCATCGTCCCCATTTTCCAACAGGAAAATGGCGACTCTGCTGGGGTAAAATGAGATCTTGTTCTCTTCCCATCTCTTAGGTAGAAACCTGAAAAAACGGTGGCGCCCACCTAGGGGCCCTTCTTTCTTTCTTTTTAATTTCACTGGGATAGGACTTTTTGTTGACTCCACTAGGATCTTAGGTCAAAAAACTTTTAAATTGGGAAGAAACCACAGAATGGTGACTCCGCCGGGGAGCCATTTTTTTCAAGAACATAGGATTCATAGCTCTTTAAAGTCTAGGACTTTAGGACGAATATATATACTACTTTTCCTAATTGATATCTGTGTTTATTTTTCTGCTAATGGGAATGCGTGTGATGCTGCATGTGGAAAGATTGAGTATACACCTAGGAAAAACCTCTTTTAGTGGTGCGGAAACTATTGGAAATGGTTGTCACGCGATACCACCCTATTCTGAGGGTCCTTCGAAAAACATCACCTACCACGGTTCCCGGCCCGCTGGTGTTTTCTCGACAAGGACTGATGATTTTGAGAGACAGGTACAAAAATCACTAGTATAAACCTTTGGGATGGGTAGAGCCTTGACTCCATGACAACGACCCTTTGACCCCATGTTTTTTCTATGTTTTTGTGTGCTTCATTCATGCATTCATCTAAAAAACATTAAAGCAAAGAAAAACTTCTCTTCTAGTCTCTCTTTTTTTCAAATTAAACTAAAACAATGATTGCAAATGTCAGAGAAAAAGATTGCGCTCATGGATTTTGGTAGAAGGAGAACTCATAAGTACACCTTCAGGGTTCTAAAGCTAGAGGATTTGAGAGGACTAGCAATGATGATCACTAACCCTGAAGCTTTCAGACCCAAATACGGAGGTCTGCTACCTCTGTTAAGAATCCATGTGATTGAAGGAATCATGGAGGCACTCATTCAGTTTTAAGATCCGGTCTATCACTGTTTCACATTCCCGGATTACCAGCTCCCACCAACGCTGGAGGAGTATTCTCACCTGACCAATTTACACATTACTGATCGAGCTCCATTTTCTGGACTGGAAGAAATTCCAAAGGAACAGACCATTGCAAGAGCAATTTATTTGGATGAGTCGGAAGTCAAGACTCACATGAACACTAAGGGAGGGCTCCCGAGTTTACCAGCCCAGTTCCTGAAAAAGAAGGCTCTGTACTTTGCTAGTATAGGGAACATGACTGCTTTTGAAAGCATCTTTGTCTTACTCACCTACGGGTTATTTCTGTTTCCCAACATTAATAACTTCGTCGATATCAATACCATTAAGGTTTTTCTCATTGGAAACCCTGTGCCAACTTTGCTCGCGGACATGTATCATTCTGTACACTTAGGGAATTTGTACAGCGGAGGAATGATCACATGCTATGTGCCCCTACTGTATAAATGGTTTATCTCCCATTTGCCTAAGTCTGCTGCTTTTTGAGATCATAGGAATGCCTTACGTTGGTCGCAGAAAATCATGTTCCTCACCAACTCTGACATAGATTGGTGCAATAGAATTTATGACGGGATCAGGATCATTGATCGTTGTGGAAATTTCCCCAACGTACCCCTTATAGGAACTAAGGGAGGAATCAATTACCATCCACTTTTGCTTCGTCGTCAATTTGGATACCCAATGAGGCATATCCCGCGTAATGCTCATCTGGAAGGTCTTTTCTTCAAGGAAGGAGAAAGTGACAGGGCACTAAAGACGGAAATAGTGCACGCTTGGAAACATGTTCATAAGAAAGGACGTGAGTCACTAGGAAAATTGGACTGTGTCTCGGTGGAGCCTTATCTCCACTGGGTACAAACTAGAGCTCTCAAGCTAAAGATGCCTTATCCTCGTCACGGAGTTCTTCTGCCAAGGGAATTTGTCATGTACTTCATGACTGAAACGGAAAAACTTCAGGTTACTCTCAACAAAGTTCAACAGGAGAGGAGGTCTTGGAAGAACAAGTACCGCATTCTCAATGTGGAGTGTATCAAAATATAGCAACTACTGAAAGATAAGGATGCTCTAATTGAAATTTTGGACCAACATGCTATGGATAATCAGGATGACCAAAGGAATTTGCTCATTCCTTTCACTTGGCAAAAGAATGACAACCCGACAACGGCTCAAGAGCCCCGGTCAAAGAAAAGGAAAGTACCAGAATCAGCAACCGGGTTCTCCTCAGAGAGGACTCGGGACCCATTAGCTTAGGTTTCTATTTCCGCACCTTGTAATATACTGTATTTCCATTTCCGCAATCCTTTGAATTCAATAAAAAGGGGTTTACCCACTGTTTGATATTTGCAATCTAATTGTCGAAGTTTACTTTGAATAAACAAAAAAATAATATAATCATTGCATTCATCATTCTCACGTCACGTATTCTTCTTACCTACGAATCTCACGTTTGTGTCTCGGTTCTAGTGTCAAACTGTCTCATTCGTACAATACTCGGGCCAATCGTCAGAAAAAGATGGATGATCTCGAGGAAGAGAACAGAGAGTTGAGAGAAGAGATCGACGCTCTGAGAGAGGATATGAGAAAGCTTCGTAATGACATGTAAGCCATGGCAGAAGCTCAGCTACAAAGGACTGTGATTTTAGAGATCACCTCAACGCCCATAGTGGAAAAGTCTGATCCTAGGTACAAAATGCCGAAAGATCGTCCCTGGGGCATGCTACTCAATTATATCCCGGAAGGATATATCCCGTTGATCAATGAGGATCTGGGGACTGCAGCAGGAACCGTTGGGCCTGAAGGTTACAAACTTTGGGAAGGCGAAGATGCCAAGGGCATGACAGCAACTCTTGAAGGTTACAAACTTCGGGAGACACCGAGAGTCTCGGCCATAATGATTGTACCACCGCCCGTGGTACACACTGTCCCGGAAGGACAGATTCCCCAGACACCTTCTGGTGGAAACGACAACATGTTCGAAAGAATGAATGAATTCCAGGAATAGTTCCTGGGAATGCAAAAAGAACTGCAGGCCCTTCGCGGACAGGATTTGTTTGGAAAGGACGCCGCAGACCTTTTCTTGGTCCCCAATGAGAAAGTTCCGCACAAGTTCCAAGTTCCCGACTTTGAAAAGTACAAGGGTAACTCTTGCCCTCAGAGCCATTTGGTGATGTACGTTTGGCGAATGTCAGCTCAGACAGAGAATCAGGATTTACTGATTCACTACTTTCAGGATAGTTTAACCGGTGCCGCACTAAAATGGTACATGTGTTTAAACCGCGCTACGATCAACACTTTCAGAGATCTTGGCACTGCCTTCGTCCAACAATACAAATACAATTTGGACATGGCACCAGACAGAGATCAACTCAGATCAATGTCACAAAAGGACAAGGATACCTTTAAGGAATACGCTCAGAGATGGCGTGAAATTGCCGCTCAAATTTGTCCACCTCTTGAGGAAAAAGAGATGACAGAGATATTCTTAAAGACCTTGAGCTCATTTTACTACGATAGAATGGTTGCCAGTGCGCCCAGCGACTTCACCGAAATGGTCGGTATGGGAGTTCGTCTTGAGGAAGCCGTCCGGGAAGGACGTTTAGTTAAAGACGCTGGATCATCAAGTAGTACAAAACGATACGGTAGTGCTCTCCCTAAGAAAAAAGAGCAGGATATTGGGAATATCTATCTCGGAAAGCAAAGGCGACGCTATCAACCAGTAGCAGCTGTAACTCCTACTATCAACCCTGCGCCTGTTTCTACGTATCAACCTCAGGTTGCACAGAGCCAACCTAATCAACAAAGGACTCAACAGCCTCTTCAGCAGGCTCGTTCTCAATACAACAATAACCGTACAACACGACCACCAGCATTTGATCCCATACCCGTATCGTACGCAGAACTATTTCCATTACTACTAGCCAAGGGGCATGTCCAGACTAAGTCCCCTCTTATAGTACCGGAAAATCCGCCTTTTTGGTTTAAGGTGGATTAGACTTGCCCTTACCATCAAGGAGGGCCAGGGCATAACATAGAGAATTGTCTCAATTTCAAATCCGACGTGCAAAAGCTTGTTAGGAGCGGGGTCTTATCTTTCAAAGATATGAATCCTAATGTTCTCACGAACCCGCTGCCTCAACGCGAGAAGGCTACGGTCAATTTGATAGAGGGAAAGACTAGCAACGTCTATCAAATTCATGATGTACTCTTGTTAAGATCCAATTTGGTTAAGATGCATTGTAGACAAAGTGGATATGGCCATGTTCCGCCTCATAATTATCATCAGTGTGATATCTGCTCTAAAAATAATCGAGGATGTTCTGTGGTGCAATCAGCCTGCAGGAACAGATGGATCTCAGATGGATCCAGGAGCACCGAGTTCGTGGAGTTAACATGGTTTATACGAATTCCAACGTTATTCAAAACCACGACATCCGTGCAATGAATGTCAATTTGGTGGCAATGCACTCAAGGCAAAACCGGTATCATAATCTGCCGCGGCCCAATTACAATTCCTGTCTGACTTGCTCGGTAAACAAAAAGGGATGCTCTTTTGTGCAAGAGGCCCTCCAGCGTCAGATGGATCTTGGGTGGATCCAGGACTACCATGATAGGAATCATTATCAGATCAACATGATTCAAATCTTCGATATTCGCTTGATGAATGTCAGCCGGGTAGAGTTACACGCTACGCAGGTCCAACTCGGTTTTCTCACTTTGCATGATTATCAGGGCTGCAAGGCGGGCTGTGAAAATGATCAAGGTTGTGCCCTTGTCTAGGAAACACTTCAGCACTTGTTGAATCACTGGTGGCTTTCCATCTATACGGATCGAAATTGCTTACGATGGTCAGAAAAGTCGGAAGGCTCCCATAGTCATCTATCTACCAGGACCATTACCATATGAATCAACTAAGGCTATCCCTTACAAATACGGTGCAACAACAATTGAGAACGGAAAGGAAATTATGTTACCCTCCTTCGTGATTATTGCAGACATCAGTCGAGTAACACTGAGTGGTAGAATCTTCAACCGAGGAGTTGGAGAATCCAACAAATAAAAGGAACTTCCAACAGAAGCTCTTGATCCACCAGTCGGTCAATCCAGTAATCCCGACCTTTCGAAAAACGATGATGAGATGCTAAAGCTCATCCAAAGGAGTGAATACAACATTGTTGATCAACTATTACAAACTCCTTCAAAGATTTCAGTATTATCACTTTTGCTCAGTTCAGAAGCGCATAGGGAGGCTCTACAGAAAGTCTTAGAGCAGGCCTTTGTGGAACAGGACGTAACCATCAGACAATTCGATAGCATTGTCTCTAACATCACTTTCTACAATAACTTGGGATTTAGTGATGAGGAATTACCTGAAGAAGGTCGCCACCATAACATGGCACTCAATATTACAGTCAGCTGCCAGGGCGATGCTTTAGCCAGCGTACTGGTAGACATAGGGTCAGCCCTGAATGTTATGCCGAAATCCACTTTGATGCAATTATCCTTCGAAGGACCTCTGATGAGAACCATCGAGGTCATCGTCAAAGCATTTAATGGATCCAGAAAAGCAGTTATCGGCAAAGTCGACCTTCCCATAACTATTGGTCCTCACACTTTCCAAGTCACTTTCCAGGTCATGGACATCCGGGCAATGTACAATTGTTTATTAGGAAGACCTTGGATACATCAGGCAGGGGTGGTCACATCGACCCTTCACCAAAAGTTAAAATTCGTCCAGAACAACCAGCTCGTCACGGTCTGTGGAGAACAAGCCTTGCTCGTAAGCAACTTATCATCATCTACTGGTGTAGAACCCGAGGGGGTTATTGGAACTCAGTTCCAAGCACTGTCGGTGAGCAAGAACAATCAATCTGAGGGAGAAGCCTCGATTTCCTCATACAAAGATGCTATCAAAGCGGTCGAGAGTGCCAATAAAACAGGATGGGGACAGCTTGTCATTCCAACTGATAATAAAACAAAGAAGGGTCTTGGTTTTTCTTCAACCTGTACCCGGACAACTGCTAACAATGAAAGTTTTCATCCCATTTAGAACTTCTTTCAAAGTGGAGGTTTCCTTCTCCCAGTGACTCAAGAAGTACACACTATCAATGAGGAGGATCCCTCTGACACAGATGAGGAATGTAGCTCCTATCTCAATGAGGACGGTTATACATCGCAGGAAGAGGTGCCTACGCCATTTTGCTATCCCGCACAAAGTCCGAGATTTATACCAAGGTCAGACGTCGAAATGATATACGGAGATTGTGATCCGGATGGATGCCGTGCTCCGCCAAACTCATTAGAGGAGGACACTCTGATGAAAGACAACTTCGACCACAGCTACTATGGCCCGATGGATGGCCTGCCAATGTGGCAGCCTTACCTAGGAGACTTGGGGCAAGAAAATCAGCCGAAAAACCAACTGAGCATCATTGAACAGAATACATGCGTCCCCACCATGTCATGGGATTAACACTCAGGTCATTCAGAAAATATCCAGTACGATGACGAATTCGCAACGTTTGTAGGACTAGAATTCATCAACTATGCTTTTCCCGAGGTCAACGTCATCAAAGGGGATGACTCCTCCAGTTCCAAAGAAGTGTGGGACACCCTGGGACAACCAATTGGAAAATACGACTATATGGTCAAGTACACTGCTCCCGAAAGCTCTCGTATCAGGCTCGAAGACATCCAGCCAACTGGATGGGGAGATTTACCTGAGAGCACAAATACTATGCAAAATACAATAGAGGAATCCTCCTACGACAACTCTGCCTGGGAGACAGATTCTAATGATCCTGCTCCACCAGAAATCAGCGTTATTTCTGAAGACAAATCAAGGAAGGTGCCAGACTTTGTGATTCACCGAGGAGTTTGCCGCCAATGGGTTGCGGTCGATGTTCCGAAGATCGTTCATCAGTCAAAGTAATTGCCATCTTTAATCTTTCACCCCGCCCAGGTGAAACGGATGTTTTGATAGGGCTCGCTTTCTGTAATTTTTCCCTCTTCGCTTAGCCCAAAGTGACAGAGTTTTGTTTTATAGGGTTGTAGTTTCAAGAATCGACTTGTTCATTAATAAAATAACTTTGTTCTGTAATTTCCGCATTTATTACTGTTTTCTCTTTTCATTTTTTCAGAAAATGGTAATCCTAAAAACAAATCAAAAATAAAAAACAAGCAGTTATCAAAAAATACACTGCACCCACTCTTGCATTCTCTGTATCTCTTCTAAACACAAATCATCACGTCATGCAGATTGATTATTTTAAACCCCGTTGAAACATACGATCCAATGCCTTCTCCCAACTTTGAGTTCCCGATATTTGGGGTCTAAGAAGAAAATGTCAACGAAATTCCAGAAGAGATCTCCCGACTACTCAGACAAGAGGAAAGGTCCATTGAAACTCACAAAGAGCTGTTGGAAACGGTAAACTTGGGTTCAGAAAAAGAGAGAAAAGAAATCAGGATTGGGGCATTGCTTAGTCCAACTTCCAAAGAGAGTTTGACAAAGCTTTTCAAAGAATTCCCCGATGTGTTCGCTTGGTCCTATCAGGATATGCCAGGGTTGGATACCAGCATCGTGGAACATCATCTACCGTTAAGGTCAAAATTTCCACCAGTAAAGCAAAGGTTGAGATGGACTCACCAGGACATGGCCATCAAAATCAAAGAGGAGGTACAGAAACAGATTGACGCGGGTTTCCTCGCCACATCAGAATATCCTCAATGGTTAGCCAACATCGTACCAGCTCCAAAAAAGGACGGAAAGGTTAGAATGTGTGTCGATTATAGAGATCTGAACAAGGCTAGTCCAAAGGACAACTTTCCTTTACCACACATTGACATGCTGGTTGACAGTACAACAAAGTTCAAAGTTTTCTCCTTCATAGATGGATTCTCGGGCTATAACCAAATAAAAATGGCGCCGAAAGACATGGAAAAAACTTCGTTCATCACCCCATGGGGCACCTTTTGTTACAAGGTAATGCCGTTCGGTTTGAAGAACGTCGGGGCAACCTATCAAAGAGCCATGACTACTCTGTTTCATGACATGATACACAAAGAAATCGAGGTATATGTCGATGATATGATTGCAAAATCTAAGACAGAAGAGGAGCATGTGACCCACCTGTCAAAACTATTCGAACGTTTGAGAAAGTACAAACTCCGCTTGAATCCCAACAAGTGCACCTTTGGTGTCTGTTCAGGGAAACTCTTAGGGTTCATCGTCAGCCAGGAAGGAATTGAGGTTGATCCTGACAAGGTCAAGGCCATTCAAGAAATGCCTTCTCCGAAAACTGAAAAACAAGTCAGAGGATTCCTGGGACGTTTGAACTACATCTCCAGATTCATATTCCTTATGACCGCGACATGTGCGCCAATCTTCAAATTACTCAAAAAGAACCAGGATTGCGTTTGGACAGAAGATTGCCAAACCTCCTTCGACAGTATTAAGGAATACCTGTTGAATTCGCCGATTCTATTACCTCCAGTGGAAGGAAGACTGCTGATCATCTATTTAACAGTCTTGGAAGACTCCATGGGCTGTGTACTTGGCCAACAAGACGAAACCAAACAGAAAGAGTCTGCCATCTACTATTTGAGCAAGAAGTTCACCGACTGCGAGACTCGGTACACTATGCTTGAGAAAACTTGATGCGCTTTGGCTTGGGCAGCCAAACGTCTTCGCTAGTACATGATTCGTCACACTACTTGGTTGGTCTCCGAAATGGATCCTATCAAGTATGTATTTGAAAAACCTGCTCTCACGGGAAGGATCGCCCGTTGGCAGATGTTGCTATCAGAATATGACATAGAGTACCATGCTCAAAAAGCCGTTAAAGGAAGTATTTTGGCCGATCATTTGGCTCACCAACCGATTGACGATCAGGAATCAATCGGGTTTGACTTCCCAGACGAAGATGTCATGTATTTGAAAATGAAAGATTGCGATGAACCGCTACCCAGTGAAGGTCCAGAACCAGGTTCCCAATGGGGACTTATCTTTGACGGAGCCGTCTATCATTACGGAAACAGAATTGGGCCAATCATTGTTACCCCTCAGGGTACCCACATTCCTTTCACCGCCAGACTTACGTTCAAATGTACAAACAACGAGGCCGAATACGAAGCTTGTATTATGGGTCTCGAGGAAGCGATTGATTTAAGGATCAAAAACTTGGACGTATATGGCGACTCAGCTTTGGTTATCAATCAGATTAAAGGAGATTGGAACACATACCAATCAGGATTGATTCCTTACAAAGATTATGCATGAAGGTTGTTGCCCTTTTTCAACAGAATCGAGTTTCATCACATCCCTCGTGAAGAGAATCACATGGCTGATGCATTGGCCACTCTCTCTTCCATGATTAGTGTAGGTCAATTGAATGACATACCTAAGATCGACATAATGCGCCTCGAACGGCCCGCTTACATATTTGCGATTGAAGCAGTCATAGACGACAAACCTTGGTATCACGATATCAAATGCCTCCTTCAGAAACAAGAGTACCCACCCGGGGCATCCGAGAAAGACAGAAAAACCCTCAGAAGACTGTCTAGGAGCTTCTTCCTGAGCGGTGATACCCTCTATAAGAGAAACTTTGACATGGTCTTGCTCCGATGTGTAGACAGACCAGAAGCAAACATGCTATTGAAATAAATTCACGAAGGATCCTTTGGCACTCATGCCAATGGACACACAATGGAGAGAAAAATTCTAAGAGCATGGTACTACTGGTTGACCATGGAATCCAACTGCTACAAGTACATGAGGAAGTGTCATAAGTGTCAGATATACTCTGACAAAATTCATGTACCGCCAACGCATCTCAAAGTTCTCTCTTCCCCTTGGCCTTTTTCCATATGGGGAATCGACATAATTGGCGTGATTGAACCTAAGGCCTCGAACGAACATCGGTTCATCCTGGTAGCCATTGATTACTTCACCAAGTGGGTCGAAGCAGTGTCATACGCTAATGTAACCCGACAAGTGGTGGTCCGATTTATCAATAACAATATCATTTTCCGTTATGGTGTTCCGAGCCAGATCATTACTGATAATGGATCTAACTTAAACAATAAGATGATGAAAGAGTTGTGCGCAAAGTTCAAGATCAAAAACCATAACTCATTTCCCTACCGACCCAAGATGAACGGAGCGGTAGAAGCGGCTAACAAGAACATCAAGAAGATCGTTCAAATGATAGTTGTAACCTACAAAGACTGGCACGAGATGCTACCCTTTGCTCTTCACGATTATCGCACATCTGTCCGCACTTCAACAGGGGCAACCCCTTTCTCTCTAGTATATGGCATGGAAGCAGTGCTTCCCATAGAAGTAGAGATCCCATCAATCCGGGTATTGATGGAAGCTAAGCTTACTGAAGCTGAATGGTGTCAAAGTCGACACGACGAACTAAATCTGATCGAGGAAAAATGGATAACGGAACTATGCCACGGTCAGTTGTATCAGCAAAGAATGAAGAAGGCATTCGAGAAAAGGGTCCGACCTCGCGTCTTCAGGAAAGGAGACCTCGTGCTCAAAAAGATACAATCATTTCTCACTGATTCCCGGGGCACATGGGCTCCGAATTATGACGGCCCCTATGTGGTCAAGAAAGCTTTCTCAGGCGGCGCCTTGAGACTTGCAACCATGGACGGAGAGGAGTTTTCCTACCCCACAAATGTTGACGTAGTCAAGAAATACTTCTCCTAAACTAAAAAAAAAAAAAAAGTCTCGGTGGATTGAAAACCCGAAAGGGCAGTCCAGGCAAAAATTAGAGACACGATCAAAAATCATCCCGGTGGATTGGAAATCTCAAAGTACAATCCAGACAAAATTTAGGGATAATGGCAAGTAACTACGTCTGATCAGTCCCTCAGCAGCAGTTACACCATCCGTCAGGAAAACTCCAGTCAAGGTCATCTTCGACAGAAGCTCAGGATGTCCCGAATTCAAAGTTGGTAGAAGGATAGTGGTCATTATGTTTCAATGTAACCCTTTTCCCTGTAAATTACCATTTTCTAACTTTGTAAATACTCTATGGAATCACGCGTTTGGCTGATTTCCATCCTATCAATAAAATTTGAGCCCTTGTGCTTTTGTTTGCAATTGTTATTTGTTTTAGCTTTACAGAATGATGTTTTTAACATGATCAACGATTCTTGAAACGAAACGAAAACGAATTTACTTGTTAAAACTTTTTCTGCTTTTAGAATAAAGATGGCAATTTCTTTTGATTGTTGAACATCGAAAGAACATCAATTGCGTTTCTGAAGGTGTTCGAGCCTTAAAGTGCAGAATCAAAGTACTCCTTCTAAACCAGTGCGCCTGAACGAAGGATCAGCTATGTCAGATGCGGATACTCTGTCTGACATCCTTGGCCGAGTTCTTACCTCCTAAGCCCGAGCAACGGTTGTTCCCCTCAGGGACTACTTCTCCTAAGCAAGGCAGAATTGCTATCTTGAACCAGTGATATTTCTACATGCCCCGCTGTGGCCGAGTATCCAGTCGTGTTCATCCGTTAGTTTGTATGTCGCGTCAGTTTTGTCAGCATATACATACATACATCATGCATTATTGATTTGCATTCACATTCATATTGCATCATTATCACTCTAGTCGGTCTTATCCCCTAGTGATAACAGTCTTCTCAATTAAGTTGTCAAGTTCTTTCCTCGTCAGGAAATGTCGCGTCGGAATTATCTCTCTCCTCCAGTTTATTTTTGGATCAGAGTTGGCCCTTGACCACTTTGATAACTTGAACCTCTGAAAAACCAGAGAACCCTCAGACAAATGTCACTCTTCGCCATTGAAGATAATATCTTCGCTTTCCTGGATTAAGGAAAATCCCCAGAGAAAGCCTCACAATTAAAGACTTTTAGCAACACATTGATTTTTTTTCTCCAGAGAGTCAATGTCAACAAAGTCATCGGCACCTCAAAATTGGGGTACATCATATGGCATTTCTCTGAGAAGATCTCGAGAAAAGAATTGTGTATTGTTCCCCAAGCAGATAACAGTCTCTCAGAAGACTCGTTTTCCCCGATAGAGTCGACAAATGGCGTCTCCAACAGAGAAGTTTGTACACCTATACATTTCAGACAGATGGGTTCCCCAGCAAGTCTGACATCAAAATTTTTCTATTAAATGGCATCTCCCCAGGAAAATTCGGCGAGAAGTTTGAGGAAAATCGCTACGAATAGCATCCCTTGTCAAGAAATTTTATTGACAAAAGAAACTTAGACCAGTTCCTTGGTAGGAAACTAAGAACGAGGGGGCGTTTATTTCAGAAACTAAGACCAGTTCCTTGGTAGGAAACCAAGAACGAGGGGAAGTTTATATCAGAAACTCAGACCAGTTCCTTGGTAGGAAACCAGGATCGAGGGGAAGTTTATTTCAGCAACTTAGACTAGTTCCTTGGTAGGAAACCAAGAACGAGGAGAAGTTTATTTCAGCAACTTAGACCAGTTCCTTGGTAGGAAACCAGGATCGAGGGGAAGTTTATTTTAGAAACTGAGACCAGTTCCTTGGTAGGAAACCGGGATCGAAGGGAAGTTTATTTCAGAAACTGAGACCAGTTCCTTGGTAGGAAACAAGGATCGAGGGGAAGTTTATATCAGAAACTAAGACCAATTCCTTGGCTGAAAACCAGGATCGAGGGGAAGTTTTTACCTTTTCATTGCTTAGAAAAAGAGGATGAATGTGTAAGCTACCATTCATAACCACCATCAAAATTTCAGGTATTCCGATATTTAATCCTCTTGCACCCCGAATGCCCGAATACCTTCGCCATTCACGCCTTCGGGTCCAGGAAGATTAAATAGGGGCATCTGTCATACCTCAAATTTTGACCACTAAGATTTCCCATCATTGTGCAAATCATCACCACAATATTGATGTACCATCTTGCCTCATCAGTATCCCCAAAGATGGGTGAACACTTACTACAATCAAACTTAGGGTTTCAAGCCCTCTCAGAGCTTTTAGGCAAAGGATCAATCAAGGAATGACATGATCTTCAACTTATCTAACCTCTCAAACATCCACAAAGGATCAAGAGGACTCCCACTTCAAGGATTAAGCACAAGGTTGCTCCCTTCTAGGTGGATCAAGCCTCAAGATCGCCAGTGTCACCAAATTAGGGTTTTGGTCGACTATGGCCTCCAGATGAAAATTCTCCTCTGGGCATGAGCCAATGCTTCGAGGCATAACCTATGATGCTCCAAGGGACATCATAAACCCAACCATCAAGTCAATTTAGCCTCAGGGGATGCATTCACTAAAAATCAGGAATTACGGTTTCTTGACCTAATTCACCCCTAAGTTGACTTTTGGGACAAATCATGAGCCAAGACCCCAAGACATGATTTTAGGGTCTCCAACATACCACATTGATGCATTTGTAACAATGGATTGATCTACGAAGCTTGAGCAACAAGTCTCAATTTCATCAGAGCCACAATTAGGGTTTCGCAAGAAAAGTCAACTGTATCTTTGACTTTTGACCAAGACATGCTCCCAAACCCTAGGACATGATTCAATACACCCTATAACACATATGAAATCAATCCATCAAGTTTTATTTAGGTCAAGGACATGATTTCCTAAAGGATGGCACAATTTGGAATTCATTTGATAAAAAGTCAACTGTGCACAAAAGTTAACTTTGACTTTTTGAGATTTTTCACAATTATGGTTTTTTAACCCTAAAATGATGTTAATGTATGATTGGAATCATCATTCATCAATAAAAATCAAGAAAAGTGGGATAACTTGTAAAAGGGGTAACCATAAAAACTTAGAAAATTTTCTAAGTTATGAACAAAGTGGCAAGGGTACCAACTTTGGAGGATCATAACTCCTAAACCACAAAGCCATTTTTCCTCATCCAAAGCTTGATTTGTAGATCTCATTACCCTCTACAAAATCTTAAAACTGACCTCCCTCCAAATTCATCATGGAGTTTGATTTATGGAATGATCAAAATCACTAAAAACATGAAAATGCAACTTTTCCAACACTTAGAAAAATTATGGGCAAGGCATATTTTTTTGAAACGCCAAGACTTGTGAGATCTTTTCACATAGTTGTAAGCTGAATCAAGTCCAAAGGTAAACATCAATGTTGTTGCATATGTTTCTAAGAATCCAAAAAGCTTACCAGCATGAATTGATTCAACTTGAGCCAAGGGAAATCCATGCCCAAAGTCATGCTGCTGCAAGCTGTTTTGGAAAAATCAGTTTGCATGTTTGCTTGCCACACACGATTTATGAACCAAAACTGAGGATCATTGTGCCACATGTACTCAAACCAATCACAATGCAACTGATTCAACTGATAAGGCTGAGTCACAAAGCCAAGGAATCTTCCAACTTGAAGTTCATGCATTTTATCCCATTTTACCTTAAATTCAAATAACATTAATGTGGAATAGTGCATTGTCAAGATTCTCACTCCCCTCAGTCAAGTTCTCTAATTAAACAACAATTAAAATGACTGAGGAATGTGATTTCAGTCAAGGCATAACTGATCTATTTGGAGCAGCTGTTACACCTAAGGCAAGAGGCATTTATGCTGAACCAATCCCTTTGAATATGATCTGATCCAGCAGCCATTCACTATTCCTCCAAGACGAGAATTGATCACCTATAAATAGAGGTTCCAATGGATCATTCAACTCATCCCAAAGCCAGTTATAGCACTGCTTTCTCTCACTCTCTCTTAAGTGCCAAATTTCTTTGTTTTTGAGCAACCACTATCGGGTTTTGAGTTGCAGCCATAAGCAATCCATTCCAATTGCTCAAACACATCACATATGATGTATTTGAGGTATCCAAACACTTAAACACCAACTGTAACACCCCAAGCTCAAAATCACTCTTCAACCAAGCCATTATGCTTCAATTATGCAGTTGGAGTGCTCCAGCTTGATCCAAAGACTTTCAAAGTGTTCCAAAGCTTGCAACACACTCCACAACATCCATTGAAGCTGTAGGGATCATCAAATCACATCTGGAACACCATCTTTGCAAAGTTCCATTTCAGCTTGCATCAAGGTAAGCCTCAAATTCCAACTTCATGATCCATGTATATTTCCTTGAATGATATTTTTGCCAATTGATTGCCATCATATGCTGAGTATTTCCCCTCAAAAAAATTGATCATAGCACTCATAATCATGTCTGCTCGATTGCTTTTGCAAAATTAGGGTTTATACGCCCACAATGATATAATTTGCTATACACTGAAAATAAATAAAATTGGGTATTGCCATCTTCTTCCTTGTGAAAAAATGCATGAGTTTGGTGTTTGAATCATGTCAAATGGTTGAGAAACGAAGGAGATGGAGGGCTTCATGCACGAGCTGGAGGAAGAAGATGGCCATGGCGCCATTTTTCAGGTTTTCCAACCAAGTTCTCTATATATTTATCATTTGCCATACTATATTTGAATTGGAATTGCGCCCCAGTGGTTGATCAGCTGGTTTTGTGTGTATTGGCAAGCGAGAGGTCCCCCTCGCCCCAGATCTCTTTTTTATCACTTTTTCCTATTTTCTTATTTTTCATATTATTTTGTTAATAATTTGAAAAATTAATTTCTCACTCAATTTTAATTATTTTTTATTGGTTCTTTTTGCAAAAAATCACAAAAATGTTGAAATATTTTATTCCACAAAAAAACTAAATTTATATTATTTATTTAATATAATTAGTATTTTTGTGAATAAATTCCTTTTTAATTGTTTTTTAAACATTTTAAAAATGAATATTTACTTTGAAAATCAAATGGTTTATTCAAACTTATTTGAAAATCAAAACCAAATGAGTTTTAATATCTCTTGTGATTAAAACCTCATTTTCCAAACTTTAAACAAAAATCACAAATGGTTTATTCAAACTTATTTGGCATTTTGTTTGATTTTCTTTAAATATTTACTTTTAAAGAATAACAAATTAGGGTTTCTCTGGTTTTCACCCTCGCAAACTATTTTCAAACACTCATGGGCCTCTATTAGAGTGTAAGACCCAATCCTTTTTGAAAGCCAAACATTTTTGGGCCTCACTTATTGTATAAGACCCGCGGCGTTTTCAAAAAATCTCGGCGCGATCGCCATTTCAAGCAAAAACAAACCATGGGCCTCTCCTTGAGCTGTAAGGCCCATCACTTGTACAAAAATAAATCTTTGGGCCTCTAATAGAGTGTAAGACCCAATCCCCTTTTAACCAAAATAATTTTTGGGCCTCAGACATTGTATAAGTCCCTCTGCGTTAAAAGAAAACCTCGGCGCGATCGCCAATTTAAAAATAAATCATCTGGGCCTACCCTTATGTTATAAGCCCTATTCTTTTTCTTTAAACACTTGGGCATCTTCAGAGAGTGTAAGACCCATCCCTTTGTACAGAAAAAACCTTTCTTGGGCCTCAGTCACTTGTATAAGTCCATGTACAAATTCAAAACCACAATGCAATCACTAATAAAACCTTGGGCCTCTCCGTGAGCTGTAAGCCCCAACATTTCTTTCAAAGCACTTTCTCCTTTGATTTTGAAATATACTGTTGTTTTCAATTTCTCTTTGTTGAACAACTAACAATACAACATGGAAGCTCTACAACCGAGTAATTGTTTATACGCTTTCATTTACCGCTTTCATATACATATAACTGTATTGTGGGGCTGTTTCACTGCAAGTCTTCTTTCATAAACTCATATCGACTGTGTAATAATAATATAGATATTTAGAGTTTCCCCGACAACTACGTCTAGCACTAAGCCCAATTGATCACTCTTGAATAGACTAAACTAGATCCCCATAGGATTACCAGATACAGTTTTCCCTCCTCTTGGGGTTAAACAATATGGAGATGTGAAAGGCAGATTCTTTTTGAAACCTTTCTCAGACTGTCACCTTTAGAAGTTGTCAAAGAAACTCTACTCCCGAGAGATGATCTTTTCTCCGTGAATGGCATCTCTTGAGTTTCTTCCAAATTCTCGGACTTTCCTGGCTTGATCCATTCTCAGTGAATGGCATGTCTTGAACTTCTCGAGGTTTGGGGACCCACAGGCTTCCTAAAAGAATCCCCACCTCCTCTTGGGCGTTATACAAGGACCCGACGAATTCTTAGAAGTGTCATACCCCAAATTTTGACCACTAAGATTTCCCATCATTGTGCAAATCATCATCACAATATGGATGAACTATCTTGCCTCATCAGTCTCCCCAAAGATGGGTGAACACTTACTACAATCAAAATTAGGGTTTCAAGCCCTCTCAGAGTGCTTAGACAAAGGATCAATCAAGGAATGACATGATCTTCAACTTGTCTAACCTCTCAAATATCCACAATGGATCAAGAGGACTCCCACTTCAAGGATTAAGCACAAGGTTGCTCCCTTCTAGGTGGATCAAGCTTCAAGATCGCCAGTGTCACCAAATTAGGGTTTGGTCGACCAGGGCCTCCAGATGGAAATTTTCATCTGGGCATGAGCCAATGCTTCAAAACATATCCTAATATACTCCATGGAACCTCATGGGCCCAAGCATCAAGTCAATTTGGCCTCAAGGGATGCATACATCAAAATTCAGGAATTAGGGTTTCTTGACCTAATTCACCCCTAAGTTGACTTTTGGGACAAATCATGAACCAAGACCTCAAGACATGATTTGAGGGTCTCTAATATACCATATTGATCCATTTGGAAAAATGGATTGATCCAAGAAGCTTTAGCAACAAGTTTCAATTTCATCTGAACCACAATTAGGGTTTTGCGAGAAAAGTCAACTGTAGCTTTGACTTTTGACCAAGACATGCTCCCAAACCCTAGGACATGATTCAATACACCCTATAACACCCATGGAACATCTAAATCAACTTTGATTTAGGTCAAGGACATGATTTCATAAAGGATCGCACAGTTTGGAATTCATATGATAAAAAGTCAACTGTGCACAAAAGTCAACTTTGACTTTTTGAGATTTTTCACAAAAATAGATTTTTAACCCTAAAATGATGTTAATGTATGATTTGAATCATCATTCATCAAGAAAAATCAAAGAAAGTGGGATAACTTGTAAAAGGGGTAACCATAAAAACTTAGAAAATTTTCTAAGTTATGAAAAAAAGTGACAAAGGTACCAACTTTGGAGGATCATAACTCCTAAATCACAAAGCCATTCTTCCCCATCCAAAGCTTAATTTGTAAATCTCATTGCCCTCTACAAAAGCTTCACACTGACCTATGTCCAAATTCCTCATGGATTTTGAGTTATGGAGTGATCAAAATCAAGAAAAGTCATTTTGTTCCAACACTTAATGAAAATTTCACTAAGTCAGAATTTGCCTTACTTTTTTCCAAATGTAGGGGGATTTTTCACTTGGATCCAAAAGGTTTCAAAACCAAATATGATCAGACAGTTTTTGTATCATATAAGGGCTTTCTAAAATGGCCAAGAACATCACCAAATTCAATTTGAGCTTTGAGATATGATAGTGGCAAGATGCCTTGCTGAAATCTGCCAAGACAAGGCAGATTTTTGCACTTTTGGTCGATTTGCCAAAATCAGCCAATTCCAATACTTGTCATCACTTTGGACACATCTGAGGATTGAATCTAAAGGGGACAATCACTGAGCCAAGCCTCCAAAGTCCTTGGAACAAGAAATAGCATGTCAAACCTAGAATTGCCTAAAATAGGGACAAGAATCCAATTTTGGATTGGAGCATTCAATGGAAGCACCAAGGTGGCATGGACTGAGCTATTAGCAACTGAATTCAGTCAAGACTTATCGAAGACCAAGGGGACCAGCAGCCTGTGCCCTAACCTCTAGTCAATGGCTAGAGGAGACTTGGATTTTCATTTGCCAACATTGGCCAACCCTACTCAGCAGTTGCCATTCACTATTCCTTGCAAAACAAACTTGCTCTACTATAAATAGAGCTCAATTGTGATCAATTTAAGTACACCAAAGGCCTACAACACTTGCCTTTCTCAAAATCCACTTCTCACTCTCAAAAATGCCTTTCTTAACAAGTCACTATCGGGTTTTTCAATAGAGGGAAATTCCACTCAAACCAATCACACACACACCTCACATACATCACATGGGAGTTGATCAAACACTTAAACAACACCCGGAACACTGATTTCTCAGAATCACCAGTCAATTGCTCAAGGTTTTAACCAAGTTGCAGTTGAGATGCCATGAAGTGATCCAGCCAATTTCCATCAAGTCCAAGCATTCAAACACACTCCATAGGGTGTATGGAAGCTGTTCAGATCATCACAACTCATCTGTAACACCTCCAACTCAGAAATCAATTTGCTCTTGCTGTCACGACCTAGAGGTAAGCCTAAACTTGGTCATCTCTCAATCTATGCAAATTTCCTCGCATAATACTTTTGCCAAATGTTCATAATCATGCATGGAATGTTTCCCCTCAATTAATTGCTTTGTTTGAATCGTGTATAAAAAATCCCAGCCTTCATGCAGAATTTAGGGTTCTTGAGGATTTGTCGTGATTTCTTGTGTTATGCTTAATTTAAATGAAATTAATTATCATAAACATGATCGTGAGGTGAAAACGAGCAGATTGATATGTGGATTGCATGATATAATCAAGTATTCAGTGAGATTGGATAGAAAACGCAAATCTGGGCAAAACTGAAAAACGTGCGTGTTCTTCAGCTATTCTTGGCGCCATTTCTCTCAAATTCAAATATTTGAATTTTGTGATTTTATTTAATTGATTCAAAAATTAATTTCTCTCTGAGTTTTAATGATTTTGAGTTGATTCTTTTTTTAATAATTCACAAAAATGTTAAAATATTTTATTTTCCCAAAAAATCCCAAAAATATTATTTATTTCATATAATAGATATTTTTGGAAAGAATTAATGTTTTAACTGTTTTTGACATTTAAAATATTTTTTCCTTATTGATTTTGCAAATTTTAATGATTTCTAATCATTTTGTAAGGCAAAACTTGATTTATGAAGCATTAATCCAAAATCACAATTTGTTTTCCACATGTTATACAGTTTTGATCATTTTAATTGAATATTTTATTCAATTAAAACACATTTTGAAAAAAAATTAGGGTTTTTGATTAATTCAACCCTCATAAATCATTTTCAAAACTATTTAGGCCTCTATTAGAGTGTAAGACCCAACCCCTTTGAAAACCAAGTCATTTTTGGGCCTCAGTCCTTGTATAAGACCCCCGGTGTTTTCAAAATCTCGGCGCGATCGCCATTTTAGAAAAAAAAAGTCATCTGGGCCTACCCTCGTGTTGTAAACCCCATTCTTTTTCTTTAAACACTTGGACCTCTTGAGAGAGTGTAAGACCCAAAACCCCCTTGTACAAACAATTTTGGGCCTCACTTATTGTATAAGTCCCTCTGTACAAGTAAACGGCGCGATCGTCGCCTTTTAAAAAATCAATTGGGCCTCTCCTCGAGCTATAAGACCCATTCAAAACTCTTTGGGCCTCTAATAGAGTGTAAGACCCAATCCCCTTTTAACTAAAACTACTTTGGGCCTCAGATATTGTATAAGCCCCTTTGCGTTAAAAGAAAATCTCGGCACGATCGCCATTTCAAAAATCATCTGGGCCTACCCTCGTGTTATAAGCCCCACTCTTTTTCTTTAGGCCTTTTGGGCCTCTTGAGAGAGTGTAAGACCCACCCCTTTGTACAAAAAACCTTTTTTGGGCCTCAGTCACTTGTATAAGTCCCTTTGTACAAATTCAACATTGCGATCACTGATAAAACCCTGGGCCTCTCCTTGAGCTGTAAGCCCCAAATCTTTCTTTTTCAAAGCACTTTCTCCTTTGATTTTGAATTATACTGTTGTTTTCAATCTTTCTTTGTTGAACAACTAACCGAACAGAATGGAAGCTCTACAACCGAGTAAGTGTTTATCCGCTTTCATTTACCGCTTTCATATCATATAACTGTATTGTGGGGCTGTTTCGCTTTAAGTCTTCTTTAATAAACTCATATCAACTGTGTAATAATAGTATAGATATTTTGAGTTTCCCCGGTAACTACGTCTAGCATTAAGCCCGTTGATCACTCTTAAATAGTCAAAATTAGATCCCCATAGGATTACCAGACACAGTCTTCCCTCCTCTTGGGGTTAAACAATATGGAGATGTGAAAGGCATATTCTTTTTGAACCCTTTCTCAGACTGTCACTCGTAGAAGTTGTCAAGGAACTCTATTCCCCAGAGATGATCTCTTCTCCGTGAATTGCATCCCTTGAGTTTCTTCCAAATTCTCGAACTTTCCTGGCTTGATATATTCTTTGTGAATAGTCTGTCTTGAACTTCTCGGGGTTTGGGGACACACAGGCTTCTTAAAAGTATCCTTAGGAATTGTCAAAGAAACTCTACTCCCCAGAGATGATATCTTCTCCGTGAATTGCATCCCTTGAGTTTCTTCCAAATTCTCGAACTTTCCTGGCTTGATCTATTCTTTGTGAATAGCCTGTCTTGAACTTCTCGGGGTTTGGGGACCCACAGGCTTCCTAAAAGCATCCCCGCCTCCTCTTGGGCGTTGTACAAGGACCCGTCTGCTTTTTTGAAGTATTCACAACCTCCTCTTAGGCTTCGTATAAATGATTTCTTCCTCCGAGAATGATAGCCTCCTCTTGGGCTTAGTACAAATTGTCTCTCGGCTTCTTAAAAGTTTCCAGCCTCCTCTTGGGCTTCGTACAAATTGTCCCGACGACCTCCTAGAGGTATAGGAACAGAAATTAGTCATCTTAATTGAACAATCTTTCCAAGAGTCTACTAGTGTTTCTCAAAGCATAGTACAAAAGATGAAACTCTAGACTTGGACAGTCTAATTCCCTTGAGTCTCAAAGACATTCTCAAGCACCCTTCAAGAATAGGAAGGAACCCCGTAGACTCGGACAGTCTCAATACCCTTTGGATTTCCCCTTTCCTCAAAGAAAAGGAAATATCCCTGATCCTCGAATCAAAATCCCTGAGTACAATGTTACTCATATAAGAACTGATTTTCTCTTTAAATCAGCACATTGGACCTGTCACTCAACTGAAACAGTACCCTCTTTCGCCTCCATCTATGGCTTTGTACGAGATACAAAAAGGTTCTTATTGAATCAACACTTTAGCCTCCATCTCGGGCTTTATACGAGATACAAAAAGAAAAAAAGACTCTCTTGAGTCAACAACACTTTAGCCTCCGTCTTGGGCTTTGTACAAGACACAAATCACTCCCTTGTTGAGTCAAACACCTTTTAGCATCTCTCTCGGGCTTCGTACGAGACACATAAAAAACACCCTCTTGTTGGGCCAATAGCCTCCTCTTAGGCTTTGTATAAGAAAACAACTAGTTGTTATAATCAACCTTTTAGCATCAAAGCTATGCCTCGTTCACAGCACACAAACATCAACAACTCCTTCCCCTTCATCAAATCGCTGTAAGCGGCAAGCCTCTGGATCATCTACATCCATGCCACTGTCCCACTTTTAGCATGAAAAATTCCTAAGGAAAGATAGCATTGCTCTACACTAAGTTAAAGTCTTCTCCTTCAGGTTGAAATCCCCTATAAAGGAAATTATGGCATTGCCGGATTCACACATCCCGGTTAATGTAATTCTCCTTTGTGACAGACAAACCCCTCTTTAGAGATGACAAATTATCTCTAAAGTCAAACCTTTAGCTTCACATCTTGGGCTTTGAACAAGATACAAACTACCTTTAGCTTCACATCTTGGGCTTTGAACAAAATACAGATCACCTTCAGCTTCACGTCTTGGGCTTTGAACAAGACACCAAAACACCATTTCCTCCCGTAGAATAGGAGGAACTACGATCGCTCTGATTTCCCTGTTTCAGAAAAACGGGAATACGTAGGCATAAGATTGAAAGAAAAATCTTAGCCAGCACACTAAACCAAAACCCAAATCCCGTACCTTCACATATCAATCGAAAAGCATCAGTCTTAATCTCCCACCAATCGCCCTAGCACTATTTTAACAAAATAACCTAAGAGAGACCCACAATCTTTGTAGCATCTGTAAACCAACAGTCATCTGTTGAAACTCAGTTTGCAAGCAGGGTTAATTGGAGACATCTATTTCCCTTCCTTCATCAGCTTCAATAGGATAAAAAATGAATCGAACTGTAGTACCAAAGCGATAGTGCATCGCAACCACGTCCAAAATCGCTCGCTACAAGAAGTATTCACAGCCTCCTCTTAGGCTTCGAATAAGGATTCTTCCTTTGGGAAGAGAGCCTCCTCTTGGGTTTCGTACAAATTGTCCCTCGTCTTCTTAAAAGTTTCCAGCCTCCTCTTGGGCTTCATACAAATTATCCCGACGACCTCCTAGAGGTATAGGAACAGAAATTAGTCATCTTAATAGAACAGTCTTTCAAAGAGTCTAGATCCTACTACTGTCTCTCTAAGCATAGTACAAAAGATAAAACTCTAGACTTGGACAGTCTAAGACCCTTGAGCCTCAAAGACATTCTCAAGCCCCTTTCAAAGATAGGGAAAACACCCGCAGACTCGGACAGTCTCAATACCCTTTAGATTTTCCATTTCCTCAAAGAACGGGAAATAACCCTGATCCTCCGATCAGTGCCAAAAGCACAACCTTACCTTTAATCTTCATAAGAACTGATTTTCTCTTTTAACCAACATACTGGACCTGTCACTCAACTGAAATAGTTACCATAGCCTCCTCTTGGGCTTTGTACAATGATTCTCCCCAACAGAGCTAACTTTTAGCCTTCATCTCGGGCTTTGTACGAGATACAAATCACTCTCTTGTTCAGTATAAAAGATCCTCTTGTTGGATCACAACCTCTTTTACCCTCCATCTCGGGCTTCGTACGAGATACAAAAGACTCTCTTGTTGAGTCACACGCCTTTCAGCCTCCATCTCGGGCTTCGTACGAGATACAAAAAACTCTCTTGTTGAGTCAAACCCTTTTAGCCTTAGTCTTGGGCTTTGTACAAGACAGAAAGAACATTTTCCCCGAAAAAGTCAACCTTTTAACCTCCTCTTAGGCTTTGTATAAGAAAAACCCCGGTTGAGTCAATCAACCTTTTAGCATCAAAGTTGTGCCTCGTTCACAGTATACAAACATCAACAACTCCTTTTCCCCCATCTAATTGCTGTAAGCGGCAAGCCTCTGGATTATTTACATCCACGCCACTGTCCCTCTTTTAGCATGAGAAATTCCTAAGGAAAGATAGCATTTCTCTACACTGAGTTAAAGTCTTCTCCTCTAGGTTGAAAAGCCCCTATAAAGGAAATTATGGCATTGCCGGATTCACATATCCCGGTTAAAGTAATTCTCCTTTATAAACAGTTGTGACAAACATACCCCTCTTTGGAGATGACAAATTCTCTCTAAAGTCAACACCCTTTTAGCTTCACATCTTGGGCTTTAAACAAGATATAAATAGACCTTTCAGCTTCACATCTTGGGCTTTAAACAAGATACAAACCACCTTTAGCTTCACGTCTTGGGCTTTGAACAAGACACCAAAACACCATTTCCTCCCATAGAATAGGAGGAACTACGATCGCTCTGATTTCCCTGTTTCGGTAAACGGGAACTCGTAGGCATAAGATTGCAAGAAAAATCTAAGCGAGCACACTAATCCACAACCCAAATCACGTACTCTCACATATCAATCGAAAAGCATCAGTCTTAAACTCCCACCAATCACCCAGGCACTTGTTTTTCACAAAATAACCTAAGAGAGACCCACAATCTTTGTAGCATCTGTAAACCAACAATCATCTGTTCAAACTCAGTTTGCAAGCAGGGTTAATTGGAGACATTTATTTCCCTTCCTTCATCAGCTTCAATAGGATAAAAAATGAATCGAACTGTAGTACCCCAAAAGCGATAGTGCTTCGCAACCATACAAAAATTCGCGCTACAGTTGGTACTGTCGCCTTTGCTTTCCGAGAGAGATATTACCAATATATTTCTCTTTTTTCTTAGGGAGAGCACTACCGTATCGTTTTGTACTACTTGATGATCCAGCGTCTTTAACTAAACGTCCTTCTCGGGCTGCTTCCTCAAGACGAACTCCCATGCCTACCATTTCAGTAAAGTCACTGGGCGCACTGGCGAACATTCGGTCGTAGTAAAATGAGCTCAAGGTCTTTATGAAGATCTTTGTCATCTCTTTTTCCTCAAGAGGTGGACAAATCAGGGCGGCGATTTCACGCCATCTCTGAGCGTACTCCTTAAAGGTTTCCTTGTCTTTTTGTGACATGGCTCTGAGTTGATCTCTGTTCGGTGCCATATCCAGGTTATATTTATATTGTTGAACGAAGGCAGCGCCAAGATCTCTGAAAGTTCCGATCCTAGTACGGTTTAAACCCATGTACCATTTGAGTGCGGCACCGGTTAAACTATCCTGAAAGTAGTGAATCAGTAGCTCTTGGTTCTTTATCTGAGTTGACATTCGCCGAGTGTACATCACCAAATGGCTTTGAGGGCAAGAGTTACCCTTGTACTTTTCAAATTCGGGCACTTTGAATTTGTGCGGAACTTTCACATTGGGGACCAAACAAAGATCTGCGGTGTCCTTTTCGAATAGATCCTGACCGTGAATTGCTTGCAGTTCTTTCTGCATTTCCAGGAACTGTTCCTGGAACTCATTCATTCTGTCGAACATACTTTCATTTCCACCAGAAGGTATCTGTGGAATCTGTCCTTCCGGGACAGTGTGTACCACGGGTGGTGGTATAGTCATCATGGCAGTGACTCTAGGTCCTTCCCTCTCCCGAAGTTTATAACCTTCAGGAGTTGCTGTCATGCCCCTGGCATCTTCGCTTTCCCGAAGTTTGTAACCTTTAGGCCCAGCGGCTTCTAATACGGTTCCCTGATCTTCAGTGATCGGGGAACATATCCTTCCGGGATATAGTTAATAGGCATGCCCCAGGGACGATCTTTCGACATTTTGTACCTAGGATCATACTTTTCCACTATGGGCGTCGATGTGATCTCTGAGATCACAGTCCTTTGTTGTTACATCTGAGTTTCTGCTAGAGCATGAATGTCGTTATGAAGCTTTCTCAGATCCTCTTTCAGAGTGTCGATCTCTTCCCTCAACTCTCTATTCTCTTCCTCGAGATCATCCATCTTTTTCGGTCGATTGGCCCGAGTATTGTACGAATGAGACTATTTGACTCTAGAATCTAGACGTAAACGTGAGATTCGTAGGTAAGAAGAATGCGTTACGTGATAATGATGAATGCAATAATTATATTTTAATTAATTTTTTGTTTAATAAAAATAAAGTTCGACAATTGGATTACAAATATCAAATAGTGGGGAAACCCCATTTTATTGAATTCAAAGATTGCGGAATAGAAATACAGTAATTTACATAGTGCTGTAAAAGGAAATCTAAACTTATGGGTCCCGAGTCCTCTCTGAGGAGATCCCAGGTGCTGGTTCTGGTACTTTCCTTTTCTTTGACCGGGGCTTTTGAGCTGTTGTCGGGTTGTCATTCCTTTGCCAAGTGAAAGGAGCGAGCAAATTCCTTTGGTCATAATGATTTTCTACAGCATGTTGCTCTAAAATCTCAATCAGAGCGTCTTTTTCTTTTAACAGTTGCTGTATTTTCATGCACTTCACATTGAGAATACGGTACTTGTTCTTCCAAGACTTTTTCTCCTGTTGAAATTTGATGAGAGTAACCTGAAGTTTTTCCGTATCAGACATAAAATAAAGGATAGGGTCCCTTAATGGAAGAACTTCCTGGCGAGGGTAAGGCATCCTCAGCTTGAGAGCTCTAGTCTGTACCCAGTGGAGATAAGGTTCCACCGAGACACAGTTTGGTTTTCCTAGAGAATCTCTTCCTTTCCTATGAACGTGCTTCCAGGCATGCACTATTTTCTGTCTTTAGTGCCCTGTCATTTTCTCCTTCATTGAAGAAAAGACCTTCCAGATGAGCATTACGCGGGATATGCCTCATCGGGTATCTAAATTGACGACGAACAAAAACTGGATGATAATTGATTCCTCCTTTAATTCCTATGAGGGTACATTTGGGAAATTTCCACAACGGTCAATGATCCTGATCCCGTCACAGATTCGATTGTACCAATCGATGTCAGAGTTGGTAAGAGACATGATTCTCTGTGACCGACGTAAAGTATTATTAGGATCCCAAAATGCAACAGACTTGGGCAAGTGGGAAATGAACCATTTGTACAGTAGGGGTACACAACATGTGATCATTCCTCCGCTATACAAATTCCTAAGGTGTACCGAATGATAAGCATCTGCGAGCAAGGTCGGTACAGGGTTTCCAATCAGAAAAATCTTAATGGCGTTGATATCTACAAAGTTATCGATGTTGGGAAACAAAAATAACCCGTAGGTAAGCAAAACAAAGATGCTTTCGAAAGCGGCTACGTTCCCTATACTAGAAAAGTACAGAGCTTTCTTGATTAAGAACTGGGATAACAAACCCTGAATTCCACCCTTAGTGGTCATGTGAGTCCTGACTTCTGACTCATCCAAATAGATTGCTCTTGCAATGGTTTGATCCTTTAGAATTTCTTCCAGTCCAGAAAAGGGAGCTTGGTCAATAATATGCAAATCAGTCAGGTGAGAGTACTCCTCAAGTGTTGGTGCTAGCTGATAATCCAGGAATGTGAAACAATGATAGATCGGATCATAGAACGGGATTAGTGTGGACAAGATTCCTTCGATTACATGGACCCTTAACTGAGACAGCAGTCCTCCATACTTAGCTCTAAAAGCCTCAGGGTTGGTTATCATCCTCGCCAGACCTCTTAAATCCTCTAGTTTTGGAACCTTGAAGGTATACTTATGAGTCTTCCTTCTACCGAAATCCATTAGCAATCTCTTTTTCTGACATTTGCAATCATTGTCTTAGTTTAATTTGAAAAAAAGAGAGACTAGAAGAGAAAATTTTTCTTTATTTTAATGTTTTTTAAACGAATGTATGAATGCAGCACACAAAAACATAGAAAAAAATGGAGTCAAACGGTCGGTGTCATGAAGTAAAGGCTCTACCCATCCCCAAAGGTTTATACTGGTGATTTTTTGTACTTGTCCTCAAAATTATTGACCCCTCTTGGGATAACGACACCAAGTGGATCGCCAGCGAGCTGTAGTATCTTAGAGTAATCTCAAATGAGGGTAGTATCGCGTGACAACAATTTCCGATAACTTTCGCACTACAAAATGGTTTCAGTCTACTAAAATCCTCAGCTTCTCGAATAACCCAATGGAACAATCTGCTTTCAAAAACTGAAGTCGTATAGGCATTGAATCCATAAAGGGCATCTCCACTGATTTGATGGTCGACCGGGACCTCTTATCTGGGATTCACTCCCTGTAAGATTACCCGTATAATGCCATCACTTATCTTAGGTGTATACTCAATCTTTCCACATGCGGCATCACACGCATTCCCATTAGCAGAAAAGTAAACACGAATATCAATTAGGAAAAGAAGTATATATATTTGTCCTAACATCCTAGACCTCTATAATCCTATGATCCTAACAGACAATGACTCCCTAGCAGAGTCGTCATTTCTGTGACACTTTATGAACTTAAGGTCTTCTACCTAAGCCTATAAGAGAGAAATGCCTCCCACTGTGGTCGCCATTTTTCTGTGGTGGCCACAGTGAAAATGACTTGTTCAAGGTTTCTACCTAAAGCTGTAAGAAAGAAAGACTCCCACTGTGGTCACCATTTTTCTGTAGCGCGATTTTTGTGGTTCCGAATCACTATAGCTTTGGTACTATAGTTCGATTCATTTTTTATCCTGTTGAAGCTGATTAAGGAAGGGAAATAGATGTCTCCAATTAACCCTGCTTGCATACTGAGGTTAAACAGTCAAAACTGTTGGTTTATAGATGCTATAAAAAAGGGGGGGTCTGTCTTAGGTTATTTGCTTAAAAAAAACAGTGTCTAGACTATTTGCGAGGTTTTTGGTAAGATGTTAGGTCTGACGCTTCTTGATTGATGTATGGAGGTACTGGGTTTTGGGTTTTTCATTAGTATGCTGCTAAGATTTTACAATCTTATGCCTGCGTATTCCCGTTTAACGAAACAGGGAAATCAGAGCGATCGTAGTTCCTCCTATTATATGGGAGGAAAGGAGTTGTTTTGGTGTCTTGTTCAAAGCCCAAGACATGAAGCTAAAGGTGGTTTGTATCTTGTTTAAAGCCCAAGATATGAAGCTAAAGGTTTGACTGAGAGAGAATTTGTCATCTCTAAAGAGGAATTGTAGATTGTTTGTATGCTATGAGCAAGGCACTAATTTGATGCTAAAAGGTTGATTGACTCAACCGGGGTTTCTTTATATGAAGCCTAAGAGGAGGCGGGAAGTTTGACTTCCCCGGGGAAAATGTTCTTTCTGTCTTGTACAAAGCCCAAGATTGAGGGTAAAAGGGATTTTGACTCTATTGAGGAGAATGTATCTTGTATAAAGCCCAAGATGGAGGCTGAAAGGGTTTGACTCAACAAGAGAGTACTTTTATCTGTCCTATATAAAGCCCAAGACAGAGGCTAAGAAAGGGTTGACTCAACAAGAGAGTCTTGAACAGGTGATTGACTCAACAAGAGAGTCTGAAGATTCATTGTCTCAACAAGAGAGTCTTTTATACTCAACAAGAAAGTGATATGCTGTCTCGTATGAAGCCCGAGATTGAGGCTAAAAGGAGATTGACTCAACAAGATAGTCTTTTATACTCAACAAGAGAGTGTTTTATATGTCTCGTACGAAGCCCGAGATTGAAGCTAAAAGGAGATTGACTCAACAAGAGAGTCTTTTATACTCAACAAGAGAGTGTTTTTTCTATCTCGTACAAAGCCCGAGATTGAGGCCAGAAAGGGATTGACTCAACAAGAGAGTCTTTTATACTCAACAAGAGAGTGTTTTTACACGTCTTGTACAAAGCCCAAGACGGAGGCTAAAGGTGTTTGCCTCAACAAGAGAATCTGAAAAGGTTAGATCCGATAGGGAGAATCATTTGTACAAAGCCCAAGAGGAGGCTGTCTTAATGCTGAGGATTATTGAGATCCTGAAGCGTGTCCAAGTGTGGGGAACTCTCATGAGAGAGACCGGGTTTCTGTGGGAGATTGATCCAGAGTGATTGGTATTTTTTCCTATTGTTTGAAAGGAACTTGAGAATGTCTTTGAGATTCAAGAGGTTTAGACTATCCAAGTCTAGAGTTTTATCTTTTGTATGATGCCCAAGAGGAGGCACACGTATTAAGGGATGAGTATCAACCCTAAACTGGCCGGAGTTTTGACGCTGGAAAGACTGCTCTAGCAAAGGATGACTAAGTTCTGTCTTATACCTTTAATAGGTCGTCAGGGTCCTTGTATTAAACCCAAGAGAAGGCATGAGAACTTCTAAGAAGCCGAAGGGTCCTTGTACAACGCCCAAGAGGAGGTGAGGATGATTTTAGGAAGCCTGTGGGTCCCCAAACCAAGAGAAGTTCAAGAAATGCAATTCACAGAGAAGAGATCATTCCAGGAAAGTTCAAGAATTTGGAAGAAACTCAAGAGATGCCATTCACATAGAAAATATCATCTCTGGGGAGTTAGATTTTCTTTGACAATCTTTAAGGGTGACAGTCTGAGAAAAGGTTCACCGAGAATACTGCCTTTCTCTTTGTTCCATATTGTTTAACCCCAAGAGAAGGGAAGACTGTATCTGGAATCCTACGGGGGATCTAGTTTTGTTTGTATTTAAGAGTGACCAACAGGGCTTTAACTAGTTCAAGACGTAGTTGTCGGGGAAAACTCTAAATAACTATACTAGTATTACACAGTGGATATGTGACAAGGATATAAAAGGATGTGAAAGAAGACTTACAGTGAAGCAGCCCCACAATACAGTTATATACATATGAAAGCGGTAAATGAAAGCGGATAAACACTTACCCGTTGTAGAGCTTCCATGTTGATTTGTTAGTTGTTCAACAAAGAAAGTTTTGATAACAACATATATTTGAATTCAAAATTAAAGGAGAAAGTGCTTTGAAAAGATTGTTGGGGCTTACAGCTCAAGGAGAGGCCCAAGTTTTAACGATGATCGCACCGTTGTTTTGAAAACTGAACAGAGGGACTTATACAATATGTGAGGTCCAAAAAGTTTTTATGTACAATGGGGTGGGTCTTACAGGTCTATTAGAGGCCCAAAGATTTATTTTAAATAAAAGAAATGGGACTTACAACACGAGGGTAGGCCTAGGGTTATTTGTTAAAAAGGCGACGATCGCGCCGTTGTTTTTGAAAATACAGTGGGACTTATATAATGACTGAGGCCCAAAAAGTGGTGTATTTACAAAGGGGATGGGTCTTACATTCTAATAGAGGCCCAAAAAGTTTATAAATAAAATAAATGGGACTTACAACACGGGAGTAGGCCCAGATGATTTGATTTTTGAACTGGCGATTGCGCCGAGATTTTTCTTTTAACGCAGAGGGACTTATACAATATCTGAGGCCCAAAAATTGTTTTGGTTAAAAGGGGATTGGATCTTACACTCGATTAGAGGCCCATGAGTGTTTGAAAATGATTGATGAGGGTGGAATCGATCAAAACCCTAATTTCACCATTTTTAAAAGTGAATTCTTAAAGAAAATCAATAAAAAATGATAAAACACCAAATAAGCTTGAATAAACAACTTGTGATTTTTGGTTAAGGTTTGAAAAATTAGGTTTTAACCACAATATGAATTAAAACTAATTTGGTTTTGATTTTTCAAGATGAATATTCACTTTTAAAATGTTTTAAAACAATTAAAAATGAATTTATTCAAAAAAATACCAACTATATTAAATAAATAATATAAATTTGATTTTTTTATGGAAAAAAATATTTCAACATTTTTGTGATTTTTTGCAAAAAGAATCAATAAAAAATAATTAAAATTGAGGGAGTTATTAAGTTTTCAAATCATTAAAAATAATAAGAAAAATAATAGAAAAATGGAAAAAACATTAAAAAGGGGTCTGGGGTGAGGGGGATTCGAACCCCGGACCTCTTGTGTGCAGTGCGTGCCTCCTACCACTAGGATGGTGATACATCTGTGTATCAAAGCCCACCCACAAATATACAAGGCTTGCCTTGTTTTTGGCCTGGCCAAGGCAAGGCAAGGCAAGGTTTTGGCCAAAAACGTGAAGCTTGTAACTTTCTCATTTTTCCATGGATTGGGATAAAGTTTAGGTCTATCCTGCCTAGAATTTCACAAGGAATCCAATGGTGGTGGTTGTTTTTTCAGATGAGGTCCCCATTTTAAAACCCGATAGTAGTTTTGAAATAGGCCTCCATTTGCATTTTCTGTGCTACCTCATGGTACATGCATGAATTAAATGATGAATTGGTCCAAACACAACATATATAACATGTATGAGATGTGTATGATCTGTGGACTTCAAAGCAATGCATATTTCTAAGAGTTCAAGTTGTGATGCTTACCTCTTTAGGAGCTTTTTGGGCAATCTGTCAAGTGCCTTGTTCCAGAAACAATTTGATGTTTTGGACACCCTCAAATGATCCCTTAGAAGCTTTTAGGATGATTGGAATTAGCTGGAAACCTTAGGAATGGAAACCGGCCCTTTCTTGCAAAAGGGGCAAAAATGACCAAAATAGCAACTCTCTCAAATGGTGTTCCAGATGTGGGGAACCATTTGGGATAGTTCAAGGATGATATTTGGAAAGTGTTTGGGGCTTTATCTGGTTTTGAAAGTGACTGAATCAAGACATGGCTTGAAAAGTGCAAAAAAGCCCTATTTTAAGGTTTTGAGAAGGGACTTTGAGATTTTGGTGTTTCAAGTCACTTGTGAGAGTTTGGATAGCTTAGATATGACATATTGGATGTGTTTGGATCATGAGCTGTGATGGAATTTCTCTCTAACTCGAAAACTCAGAGTTACCTTGCTAAAGAAGGCATTTTTTCCTAGAGAAAGAGATTTTCAGGAAACCAAGTGTTGTAGTGCTTTGGTGTACTCAAACTGAGCACAAATGAGCTCTATTTATAGTAGAGCAAGTTTGTTTTGCAAGCAATAGTGAATGGAGGCTGCTGTAGACCTTTGGCCAATTGGAGCATTTGGGAATCTCAAGTCTCCTCTAGCCAT
Organism: Lathyrus tuberosus; assembly: GCA_022829125.1. Lineage (NCBI taxonomy): Eukaryota > Viridiplantae > Streptophyta > Magnoliopsida > Fabales > Fabaceae > Lathyrus > Lathyrus tuberosus. The sequence goes on from JALAZF010000103.1 coordinate 11,285,625, forward strand.
TGACTAGAGGTTAGAGCACAGGCCTTTGGTTCCCTAATTCAGAGATCATCCTTGACTCATTCAGTTGGAAATGGCTCGGTTCATGCCACCTTGGTGCATCCATTGAATGCTCCAAAATAAAATTTGAGTCTTGTCCCCTCTTTAGGGTTTTTTAGGTTTGGCATGCTATTTTTAGTTCCAAAGACTTGGGAGGCTTATGGATCAGTGTTTGTCCCTCCTTGGTCTCTCCCTGAGGTGTTCAGATGGATAAACTTGTTTGTCATTTGCACAAATTGCTCAAATCGAGCAAAATGCACAAATCTGCCTTGTTATCACAGTTGCAGCAAGGCATATTTCCACTGTCATAACTCTTAGATCAGATGGGATTTGATGGGGTTCTTGGCCATTTTGGAAAGCTCTCATATGATACAACACATGTGTGATCATAGTTTGTCTTAACACTTTTTGGATCCAAGTGAAAAATGCCCCTACATTTTGAAAAAAGTGAAACAGATTCTGACTTAGTGAAAATTTCACTAAGTGTTGGAAAAAGTGACATTTCATGTTTTCAGCCATTTTGCTCCAACCATAACTCAAAATCCATGATGAGTTGGAATGAGGTGTAGTTGATACTTTTAAAGTATGCCATGAGAGCTACAAATCCATCTTTGGATCATCCAAAATGGTTGCTTGGATCACAAGTTATGATCCTTGGAAGTTGGTACCCTAGCCACTTTGTTCCATAACTTAGAAAATTTCTAAGTTTTTTATGGTTACCCTAGCCAGATGATTTTGTTTTTTAAGGCGACGACCGCGCCGTGATTTTGAAAACACAGTGGGACTTATACAATGTCTGAGGCCCAAAAGGTTTTGTATTTACAAAGGGATGGGTCTTACACTCTCTCAAGAGGCCCAAAGTTTGTGAAAAGAGATTGACGAGGGTTGAATTAATCAAAACCCTAATTTTTTTTAAAATGGAATTAATTTTGTTTAAAAATTAATAAAAATTGATGAAAACATGTGAAAAATAGGTGGTGATCTTGGATCAATGTTTCAAAAATCATGTTTATATCAACAAAATGGTTAAAAATCATTCAAGTTTGGGAAATCAAGAAGGAAAAAATACTTTAACATTTTTGTGAATTATTAAAATAAGAATCAACTCAAAACCATTAAAATTCAGAGAGAAATTAGTTTTTTAATCAATTAAATAAAATCACAAAAATTCAAATATTCAAATATTTGGAAAAGGGCGCCAACACCAAGTTCTTGCCCGCGTGCCCTGTTCTTGGCTGATTTGCGTTTTCTCATCAATCTCACTGAATACTTGATGAAATCATACAATCCACATATCAATCTGCTCGTTTTCAACTCACGATCATGTCTATGGTCTTTAATTTCATTTATTTTAAGCATGGAATAAGAAATCAAGACAAAACCTCAAGAACCCTAAATTGTGCATGAAGGCTGAGAATTTTGATACACGATTCATACAAGGCAATCAATAGAGGGGAACATTCTATGCATGATTATGAACATTTGGCAAAAGTATTGTGCGAGGAAATATGCATAGATTAGGAGATGACCAAGTTTAGGCTTACTTGAAGGTCGTGGCAGTAAGAGCAATTTGATTTTTGAGTTGGAGGTGTTATAGATGAGTTGTGATGATCTGAACAGCTTCCCTACACCCTATGGAGTGTGTTTGAATACTTGGACTTGATTGGAAATGCTTGAATCACCTCATGGCATCTCAGCTGCATATGAGCTTTAAGTGGATTTGGAGCTTTGTGATTTTGGTGTTCCAGATGGCTGGAAGTGGTTTGATCAGCTCAGGTATGATGTATGTGAGGTGTTAAAGCAATTGGTTTGGATGGAATTGCTCTCTACTGAAAAATTCGATAGTGACTTGCTAAGAAAGGCATTTTTGATAGTAAGAGGATGATTTTGAGAAAGACAAGTTTTATAGGCCTTGGTGTACTTAAACTGATCAGAAATGAGGTCTATTTATAGTGTGTCAAGTTTGTTTTGCAAGGAATAGGGAATGGCAACTACAGCAGGCCTTTGGCCAAATGGATCATTTTGGAATCTCAAGTCTCCTCTAGCCATTGACTTGAGATTAGAGCACAGGCCTATGGTTCTATGATTCAAGGATAAGGCATAACTAAAGTGTTCATTTTTTCTCTGATACATGCCACCTCTAAGCATCCATTAAATGCTCCAAAATAAAATTGGAGTCTTGGCCTCCTTTAGGCTTTTTAGGTTTGGCATGCTACTTGTAGTTCCAAAGACTTGGGAGGCTTATGGATCAGTGTTTGTCCCTCCTTGGTCTCCCGTGTGCAGATGGATAAACTTGTTTGTCATTTTCACAAATTGAGCAAATCGAGCCCTAATGCACAAATCTGCCTTGTCATGACAGTTGCAGCAAGGCATGTTGCAGCTGTCATAACTCTTAGCTCAGATAGAATTTGATGGAGTTCTTGGACATTTTGGAAAGCTAATATATCCTATTTCAACATGATATCCAACTTTCGTTTTGATCCAACCTGAATTACAATGAAAAATGCCTCTACTTTTGAGAAAAAATAAGGCAGATTCTGACTTAGTGAAAATTTCACTAAGTGTTGGAAAATTGTCACTTTTGTGTTTTCAGCCATTTTGATCACTCCATAACTTGAAATCCATGAGGAATTGGAATGATATGTAGTTGAAACTTTTAAAGTATGCCATGAGAGCTACAAATCCATCTTTGGATCATCCAAAATGGATGCTTGGATCTTAAGTTATGGTCCTTGGAAGTTGGTACCCTAGCCACTTTGTTCCATAACTTAGAAATATTCTAAGTTTTTTTATGGTTACCCCTTTCACAAGTTAACCCATTTTCCTTGGTTTTTCTTGATGAATGATGATTCCAATAACACATTAACATTGTTTTAGGGTTAATAAACCTTGGTTGACAAAAAAAATCAAAAAGTCAAACTTTGACTTTTTGGACAGTTGACTTTTTTATTAGATGAATTTTAAACTGTGCGATCTTTTGTGAAATCAATTCTTGGGCTCAAACAAACTTCATGGGGGACCTCCAAGGGTAGTTAGGGATGTCTTGAGTCATGTCCCAAGGTTTGGGATCATGCCTTGGTCCAAAGTCAAAGGTTCAGTTGACTTTTTTCATCAAAACCCTAATTGTGGTCCAGATGAAATTGAAACTTGTGGACCAAGCTTCTTGGATCAATCCATTATTGTAAATGGATCAATGTAGTGTATTTAAGACCCTCAAATAATGTCTTGAGGTCTTGGCTCATGTTTTGTCCCAAAAGTCAACTTAGGGGTGAATTAGGTCAAGAAACCCTAATTCCTCATTTTTTATGAATGCTTCCCCTGAGGCTAAATTGACTTAATGATTGGGTCCATGAGGTCCCTTGGAGTATCTTAGGTTGTGCTTTGAAGGATTGGCTCATGCCCAGAGGAAAAATTCGACCTGGAGGCCCTGGTCGACCAAAACCCTAATTTGGTGACACTAGCGATCTTGAGGCTTGATCCACTTGGAATGTTGCAACCTTCTGCTTAATTCTTAATGTGGGAGTCCTCTTGATCCTTAATGGATGTTTGAGAGGTTATAAAAGTTAAAGATCATGTCCTTTCTTGATTGATCCTTTGTCTAAGTGCTATGAGAGGGCTTGAAACCCTAATTCTTTGATTGTAGTGAATGCTCACCCATCTTTGGGGAGACTAATGAGAATGAAAATTCATCCATATTGTGATGATGATTTGCACAATGATGGGAATCTTAGTGGTCAAAATTTGGGGTATGACACATGGGTTTCTCCTCACCACAATGGTAGGAGTTGGGTGCTACTTTATGATTTCTTATTTATCCCGTGAAGCTGAAAGGGAAAGGGAAGATATCTAAAACTAACCTTGCACGCAAATGTTTAACTGAATAGTCACTGAGGGAGATTAGGGAGTTCGAGGTCAGGTTATACAATGGGGAGTTGTCAATTACCCATCCTATACATGGTTATCCATGGGTTGATTAGCATTAGGTTCTACTTTATACTTGATAGTGTTTGTCTGTAAATGGGAAAGTTTCTTCTTTGTGGAGATGTCTGTGAGAGAGAGTATTTTTCTTGTTTTTCGGGTTTTCCGATGTTTTTGGTGAGGTACTGGATCTAAAGTTTTTTATTAGTGTGCTCGCTAAGATCTCACAACCTTATGCCTATGTATTCCCGTTAAAGAAAATAGGGAAATCAAAGCAATTGTAGTTCCTCCTATTCTATGAGAGGAAAAAGATGTTTTGGTGTCTTGTTCAAAGCCCAAGATTGAAGCTAAAGGTTATTTGTGTCTTGTTCAAAGCCCAAGATTGAAGCTAAAGGTTTTACTGAGAGGGAATTTGTCATCTCTAAAGGGAGACATCTTGTCTGTTTATCACAGTTGTTGGGTAACTGTTTATAAAGGAGGATTAGTTTTACTGGAATATGAGAATCCAACAATGCCATAATTTCCTTTATAGGGGATTTGTCCTGAAGGAGAAATCTTTAACTCAGTGTCGAGCAATGCCATTTTTCCTTAGGAATCTTTCATGCTAAAAGAGGGACATTGGCTTGGATGTAAATAATCCAGAGGCTTGCCACTTACAGCACTTAGATGATAGAGGAAGTTTATCAGGATAAGAGATGGACTACAACTTGGATGTTTGAATCAACAAGTGTGCCACTTAATGCAGTTATCTGGGATTAGGGTTTGTTTGATTTATCTGTTTTGATTTGTGATGTATGGAGAAATGTCTTCCTACAGAAAGGTTTTTGATTTCCTTTGAGGGGATAATGGTTTTTGTGTGCCTTGATCAAAGCCCAAGGTTGAAGCTAAAAAGTTGATTGACTCCCTGATGAGTTTATTATCTATCTTGTACAAAGCCCAAGATTGAGGCAAAAAAAAGAGACTGACTCTTTTGGGGATATCATTATACAAAGCCTAAGATGAGGCTAAAAGTTGACTTTTCCGGGGGAATATTTTGTCTGTCTTGTACAAAGCCCAAGATTGAGGCTAAAAGAGGGTTTTGATTCCACTGGGGAATATTTGTATGTGTCTTGTACAAAGCCCAAGATTGAGGCTAAAAGAAGATTAACTCTACTGCAGAGTATGATTTGTCTTATACAAAGCCCTAGATTGAGTATGAAAAAAGGACCTTGTAGCACCCCAAAATTTTCTCTCTTACTTTAGTACTAACTGGCTTAGGGTTCATTTCATTTTTTTGCATTATCATGTGTGCATATCATTGGTTCTTAGCATGGGGTCAAGGTGCCTGAGGCAGTTAAAGAGGAGAAGGTGTTCTTCAAAAGGGTCAAGTCCCATACCATTTATCAGGAATCAAGGGTTGGTACAAAGTTACTAAATATGGAAGTGACCTATAATTTGAAAATTTCCATTCTGGGTAAGTTCTTACACTACATTCAGCTTGACTTTTCATCATCAAGGAAGCTTCTAATGAAGTTTTCTCAAACATGAAAGTTGAAGATCTTTTTCTCCCCTTTCCAACAAGTACTAGATGGTCTCCATATCATTTGCGAAATTCAAGTTATGATCAAAAGAAGGCAAGGTGGTTTTTAGGGTTTCCTTATGGTTCCATCTTCATACCTTTTGTATTTTGGGACATATTGACCTATAATTGGTTCCATTGCTTCAAGTCACATTATAACATCCAAGTGCACCTCATATGGATCATTTTTGGCCTTTGAATCAAGTGGATCCATGGCTTATTCATCACTTATTTCCCATTGTGCCAAATTACAAGATCATTGAAAATTCATAAACCAAGACATCTCAAGGCCCAAATTCCATACAGGTGTGATTAGCAATTGAAATGTGAATGATCCATCATCAAGGGCTTGGGTGTACATGCATGGAGGAGGGATTATTTCACATTATGCAAATTTCCAAAATCACCCAAAACTCTTTAAGTGAGGAATTAACAAGGCCCAAATGCTAATCAGTGGATTAACCTAATATATTTAAGCTAACTCATGCACTGGTTAGAGGGGAGACACGTGATTTTGAGGAGAACAAAACTTTCAACCCTAATCCTTCATTGCTTCAAATCTCACAATCCACAAGAGTTTTTCCAAAACTTCTTTCACAATCTGAACGCTTGGGATCCATAGAGCACGAAGCAACCCTCATTCGAAGCTAACAACAAGGATACATGTTGCTTGATCTCAGGTTAGTTGCACTTTTCATGATCTTAGAACTCAAATTTTTGACATGCATAATGATCTGTGGTTGTTGCTAAGCATGATGATGTATTTTTTTTTGAATTTGGACGTGTAGATTGGTTGCATCGTGAGTTTTAAGTTTTGGAACCATAACTTGTTTCATTCGAATCTCTTTGTGTGTTGGTTATTTGTGATTTTTAATGGCATATTATTGATCCTCATCAAATTCTGGACAAGAAGGTATACCCTTTTGCATTTTCTGGGAGGTTTTTGGTTGCAGGTGGCCAGAAGGGACGACCGGAGCTAGGGCTCCGGCGTCTGGCTTGATCGCCGGTGAGATTAGGGTTCCAAGGTAAGGGACGAAATCTCAACCGTCCATGGCCTTCATCGTGTGGTCCACAGCGTGCCACATTTTTAAATTTTTGTTTTTATTTTATGGTTTAAGTGTGTGCCACTCCATGCTTGTTAACGTGTGCTGCAGATCTAGGCCATTGGTTTTGATTATTTTTTGAATTATTGATCTAATGCCATGCGTTTGATTGATCGTGTGTACAGGATTTGGCCAACACATTAAATATGCATGTGAGGCTCACGTGTGCCTTTTAATTTTCTGATTAATTTTGTATGAGCGCACGTATGATAGTTATGGTGTGCTGGGTGATCTCAACCATTGATCTTATTTACTTTGTGATATGTTTGACTTGATGATGTGCGTTGGATCAAGTGTGTGGTCCTGATTAAACCTGATTGTTTGACTCATTCCATTGTTCCTCATTGACTGCGCCTTGGACTTTCAACATTGGGCCTTGCTTTCCACACCCCTTTCTTAAAGCCCACTTATCATTTCCAACGTATTTGGGCTGCTGAACACACCCCACATGTTTATTTCAATTTATTAATTTTATTTAATTGCATTATTTCATTTTTATTCTTAAAAATAGATAATTGCATCCAAAAATCATAAAAAAAATCATGAAGCATTTTTAGAGTTTTATAAAATTTTCCCAAATTTTATTTTTTATTTTTATTTTATTTTTAGCATCTGAAATAATTATTTGTTTATTTTCATTTGAATTTATTCCAGGTATGCATACTCTAACTTGTTTATTTTATTTCTCATCATCCATAAAACATTCTGAGTCCATTCTTTTTGCATTGTTTCACCAACATATTGAGGTTCATTAAAACATTTTTCTCATATTTTTAAAATCATTTCATATTGCATTTTAGTCCCTTTCTGTTGCATACTGAACCATGTTTCCTACTTGATCTTTGCATGATTGTTTGAGTGACTTATCTTGTGGATTTTTGCATGAGTTTTTAACATGATGTTTACCTCTGGTTGAGGTGTGTTAAGTTTTAATTTGGTAATTTTAGAAGATTTTTTCCTAATTGTTTGATTGCTCTTTGTATGAGGCCTTCTTGTATGCACATCTTTGATCATGCCTGATTACTTGTTTGAGAAGGCACTTGTGCCATTGTTTGGGGATTGTTTCTTTGACTTCATGAACCATGTTAGAATTATTATAGGTCACTTGATTGCCATTATAGGTCATTGGTGTGAGGTTGTTGCATATTGTGTGCCCATGTTCAATGTTTGATTTACATGCCTCTTTTTGACTTATTTTCTCACTTCTTCTCATCTGTGTCTCTTCATGATTTATATTTGGTTTGTGTATGCCATGCAATATCACTCATTTGCATTTCATTTGATGTATGTTACTGAATTTGGAGCTTTGCATTCATATCATATGTAATTCATGTTCCATCTTGCATACTTGAACATGTTTCATCTACATGCTTCCTCTTCCTTCTTCTAATGATTCCTAATACTTGGATACTTGTTTGTGTGCCTCATGTGACACTTGCATAGCATGTTTAAGAACATGTTTGGGTCATCCACATTCTGACTTGGATGAGTTTAATTTGGTTTGTAACCTTTTCTCTTTTGTTTGTGACTTGCTTGGGTTTCATTTGTCTTATTGTCACTTATGTCTGTCTTGTACTAACCTTTTATGCAGGGGCTAAGGTAAGTTATTTGAGGGTGTGGATAGTTATCCATGTCCACCCCCACTCTTTATTTCTCTCATCTTTTCTTTTCTTTAGGCTTAGGTTGTTGTCAAACCTCCCCTTAGGGCCACCTTTGCATGATAACATTAGGACTAAATTCCATAGGATAGTCTCCCTCCAAACTTCCCCTTAGGGACATCTTTGCATGATAACATAAGGATAGATTCTCCCCGTAGTGTCTTTTCTTTTCTCTTGAGTCCCTCTTCTCATCTCATAACAATTTCTAAGATACTTAATAAGGTCAACTTGCCTTGCACACAAGCCTTAAACATAGGAAATGAAGATTGAGGGGTCCCCTTTCTCTCTTCTAGAGTGTTGAGCATACGTCCCATTGGGGACGACCATGCGACGCATTCGTTCCCGTCTCATAGACCTTTGTTCAAGTTGAGTTATGAACCAACTCAAGTCACTTCTGTCCTAAAAAATACAAACGAACTTCAAACCTTTTTATCCTGCGGGATTGTCAAACTAAAGGCTATTTTCAAAAAGGGCACGTTACCTTCCGTCTGAGTCGCAAACAGGCATCGACCCTAACTGCCGGACGCGAACTTAACGTCGCTCATAAAAAACACAAAAAGAACTTGGTCCGAACTACATTGACTCTGAATTTCCCATTGCACAAAGGGAGTACGTAGGCCTAGGACAACGACGTCCTACCGAGTCTGTCTTTGTTTTTCCCTCCCCCGTTTTAGTACAACCATAGATGTTAGGACAACTCACCCTTAGAATAGACAACAAGTGTGGGTCCCATCTAGTACGATGGACGCGTGGGGTGTTAACACCTTCCCCTCGCGTAACCGACTCCCGAACCCAGGCTATGGTTGCGATGACCATTCCTTTCCCTCTTCCTCAGGTTTATGCAGTGTTTCCTTTCCCTCTCTCGGGATAAATATACATTGTTGGCGACTCTGTGTTCCGCACCACTTTCGCGTTTGTACCTGGATGAAAATCCTGGGAGCGACAGACCTGTCTCAACAAGAGAGTGTTTTTATCTGTCTTGTACAAAACCCAAGATTGAGGCTAAAAAGAGGATGACTCTGTTTAGGGGGATTTTATATGTGTCTTGTACAAAGCTCAAGATTGAGGCTAAAAGATATTTGACTGACTCAGCTGAAGATATTTATGGGTGTCTTGTATAAATCCCAAGATTGAGGCTAAAAAGATGATTGACTCAATAAGATAGTGTTTTATCTGTCTTGTACAAAGCCCAAAATTGAGGCTAAAAAAGGGTTGACTCAACAAGAGAGTGCTTTATAAGTGATTGACTCAATAAGAGAGTGATTTTGAGGTTAACTCTGCTGAGGAAAATCATTATACAAAGCCTAAGAAGAGTCTGTCTTCTGCTGAGGATTATCGAGATCTAGAGGCAGGTCCAAGCCGGGGGATCAACTCTTTCTGGTGGTTTACAGAAGAGTTGAGGTATTAGATGCCTTGAGGTTCTGATAGGCTAGTGTGGTATTGATGATAAGATGACCCTAGCTGGGGAAATTTAGGATAAAGATTGAGTTTTAGATCCTGTTGTCAATACCCAAATTTTAACCACCAAGATTTCCCATCACTGTGCAAATAATCATCACAATATGGGTGTACCTTCATGCCACATCAAATCTCCTCTGTTAAGCATTCACTTCAATCAAAGATTAGGGTTTTGAGCCCTCTCAGAGCATTTAGACAAGGATCAATTAAGAAATGACATGATCTTCAACTTGTCTAGCCTCTTAAACACCCACAAAGGATCAAGAGGACTCCCACATCAAGAATCAAGCACAAAGTTGCAACAATACCATGTGGATCAAGCCTCAAGATCGCCAGTGTCACCAAATTAAGGTTTCGGTCGACTGAGGCCTCCAGATGAAAATTTCCATCTGGACATGAGTCAATTCCTCTATGTATGGCCCAATAATCTCAAAATGATCCCAAGATCCCATCCACAATGGCCAAATCACCTTGAAGGTCCATCTATCAAAAAATCAGAAATTAGGGTTTTGACCTAATTCAACCCTAGAGTTAACTTGTGAAGTGAGGCATGGCTTGAAGCTTCAAAATGAACTTCAAAGACCTCAAATACATCCTATTGACATGGATACAAGATTTGATTAAATCAAAGTGCTCAAATCATAAGCCACAAGAACACAAAACCATCTGATCACAAATTAGGGTTTCTGATGGAAAAAGTCAACCCTACCCTTGACTATTGGCCTACCCTTGATCTCAAACCTTAGGGAGGAGTCTAAGACATTCCTAAATAACCTTGGAGGCCATCCATGAAATTTAATTGAGCCCAAGGATTGATTTCACAAAAGGATCACAAAGTCAAAATTTCCTCTAGTGAAAAAGTCAACTATACAAAAATCCAAGTTTGACTTTTTGGATTTTTTGGTCAACCAAGGTTACTTAACCCTAAAACAATGTTAATATGTGATTTGAATCATCATTCATCAAGAAAAATCAAAGAAAGTGAGTTAACCTGTAAAAGGGGTAACCATAAAAAACATAGAATTTTTCTAAGTTGTGGAACAAAGTGGCTAGGGTACCAACTTTGCAAGGTCATATCTCCCAAACCCTAAGGCCTTTTTCTCCCATTCAAAGCTCAGATTGAAGTTCATGTTACATACTTCAAATATGTCAACTAGACCTCATTCCAATTCATCATGGATTTTGAGTTATTGTTTGAGCAAAATCACAAAAAAACATGAAAATGACATTTTTCCAACACTTAGTGAAATTTTCACTAAGTCAGAATCTGCCTTATTTTTTCCCAAATGTAGAGGCATTTTTCATTGTAATTCAAGTTGATTCAAAACCAAAGTTAGACATAATGTTGAAATAGGATATGTCAGCTTTCCAAAATGTCCAAGAACTCCATCAAACTCAACCTGAGCTAGAGGTTATGACAGCTGCAACATGCCTTACTGCAAACTGTTTTGCAAGGCAGATTTGTACATTAGGGCTCGAATTGATCAAATTATGTAAAAACAAACATGGTTATCCATCTTCACACATCAGGGGGAGACCAAGGAGGAACAAGCATTGATCCATAAGCCTCTCAAGTCTTTGGAACTACATATAGGGGTGGCATCCCTAAAAGCTAAAGATGCCTCAAAACTCCAATTTGGTTTTGAGGCATTCAATGGATACATAGAGCTGGCATGTATCAGTCCATGATCAGCCAAATGAGTCAAGATAAGCTCATACAACAGAGAACCATAGGCCTGTGCTCTAATCTCAAGTCAATAGCTAGAGGAGACTTGAGATTCCATTTGATCACAATTGGCCAAAGGCCTGCTGCAGTTGCCACACACTGTTGCTTGCAAAACAAACTTGACACACTATAAATAGGCCTCATTTGTGATCAGTTTGAGCACACCAAAGGTCCTAAACAGATGCCTTTCTCAAAACCACCACTTTCACTCCCAAAACACCTTCTCTTACAAGTCACTATCGGGTTTTGCATTTGAGAATGATTCCAACCAAACCAATGGTTCACACACCTCACATATAACATATAGAAGTGATACAAACTCTTACATAACATCTGGAACATCAATTTCACAAAATCACCAGCCAACTGCTCAAGTTCTTGACAGAGTTGCAGTTGGGGTACCATCTCAAGTTCTAGTTCATTTCAAACCACTCCAAGCATTCAGACACACTCCTTGGCACCTAAGGAAGCTGTCCAGATCATTAGAACCAACTTACAACACCTCCATCACCAAACTCGATCACCAGCTGCAAGAGGTAAGCATGAACTCTTCAAACTCCATGATGCATGCATATTTTACTGCACAATAATTTTGCCACATGTTCATAATCATGTATGGAGTGATAACCCTCAATCAATTGCCATGAATCAATCGTGTATGGAATTTCATTGTGTTCATGCTGAAATTAGGGTTCTTGAGGATTTCTTCTGATTTCTCACTCAATACTCAAAATAAATGCAATTAAACTATATGGTTGTGATCCTTGTTCAAAAGCGAACAAAATTGATACTTCAATCGTGCAAAACCATTGAGAAATTATGGAGAAAAGTGAGAAACGTAAATCTGAACAAACAGAGGGCGCGGGCAAGAACCAAGTGTTCTTGGCGCCATAATTCAAAATTTTGAATTTTTGTTAATTTTGTTAATTAATTCAAAAAATAATTTCTCTCTGAATATTTATGTTTTTGAATTGATTCTTTTTCTCAAAATTCATAAAAATGTTAAATTATTTTATTTTACAAAAAAATCCAATTTATATTATTTATTTAATATAGTTAGAATTTTTGTAATTAATTTCATTTTAATTGTTTTTAAACATTTTTAAATGGAATTCCCACTTTGATCTTTCAAAACTAATTGAATTTCAAACTCTCATGTAATTAAACATGATTTTTCAAAATATTTTTCAAGGAGTACAACTTATTTTTGAATATATTTGGTATTTTATATCATTTTTTCTCATTTAATTTCCTTCGAAAAATAACATTTTAATTTAAAATTAGGGTTTCCTGTTGATTTTAAATTTTAAACACTTTGGGCCTTTGATAGAGTGTAAGACCCAATTCTTTGTAAATACAAACCTTTTTGGGCCTCAGATGTTGTATAAGTCCCACTGTATTTTCAAAATCACGGCGCGGTCGTCGCCTTTTAAAACAAAATCATCTGGGTCTCCCCTCGTGTTGTAAGTCCCATCTTTCTATTTTAAAACATCTTTTGGGCCTCTGATAGAGTGTAAGACCCAGTCCCTTTTTAACCAAAATAATTTTGGGACTCAGTCGTTGTATAAGTCTCGATACGATCTTCAAAACAACGGTGCGATCATTGTTAAACCTTGGGCCTCTCCTTGAGTATAAGCCCCAACAATATTTTCAAAAACAACTTCTCTTTTGATTTAGATTCAAATATACTTGTTGTTATCAAAACTTTCTTTAATTTCTTTGAACAACTAACAATACAGCATGGAAGCTTGCTCACCTGTAAGTTTTAACAGCTTTCATTTACTCGTTTTCATATATATAACTGTATTGTGGGAAGCTGCTCCCCTGCAAGTCCTTTTTTCATACCCTTTTAAATACATGTCATATATCAACTGTATATATACTAGTATAGTTATTTAGAGTTTTCCCCGGTAACTAGGTCTAGAACTAGGTAAAGCCAGTTGGTCACTCTTAAATACAGTCAAAACTAGATCCCCATAGGACATCCAGATACAGTCTTGCCTTCTCTTGGGCTTAAAAAAGATGGAACAAAGAGAAAGGCATTATTCTTCATGAAACTTTTCTCAGGCTATCACTATTAGAAATTTTCAAATAAATTCTATTCCCCAGAGATGATCTATTCTCAGTGAATAGCATCTCTTGAATTTCTTCAAACCTCTGAACTTTCACTAAATGATCTATTCTCGGTGAATAGCATTTCTTGAACTTTTCTTGGTTTGGGACCCACAGGCTTCCTAAAAGCATCCTCGCCTTCTCTTGGGCTTTGTACAAGGACCCTCCGGCTTCTTAGAAGTTCTCATGCCTTCTCTCGGGCTTAATACAAGGACCCTGAAGACCTCTTAAAGGTATATGACAGAACTTAGTCATCCTTTGTTAGAGCTGTCTTTCTAAAAAGAGTCAAAACCTCACACCAATTTTAGGGTTGATACTCATCCCTTAAAAGAGTCAGCCTCCTCTTGGGTGTTATACGAAGATAAACTCTTCCATACCAATAAACTTGGATAGTCTAAATCCCCTTGAGTCTCAAAGACATTCTCAAGTTCCCTACAAACATAGGAAGAACCCCCAATCATTTTTGATCAATCTCAAGTAGAGATAAAACCCATGGGTTCTAAAACCCAGTCTCTCTCCTAAAAGTTCCCCAGCCAGGGTTAGTTTATCACCTGTATTAGAACCTCAAGGTATCTGATACCCACACTCTTCTGTAACCCTCAGTAAGAGTTTATTCCCCATTTGGACCTGCCTCAGGATCTAAATAATCCCCAGCAAAGTTAGCCTCCTCTTAGGCTTTGTATAACGATAATTCCTTAGCATAGTCAGCCTCCTCTTGGGCTTTATACTATGATTCTCCCTAGCGGAGCTAACCTTTTTGGACTCTCTTGTTGAGTCAATAACCTTTCAGACTCTCTTGTTGAGTCAATCACCTTTCAGTACTCTCTTGTTGAGTCAACCCTTTTAGCCTCAATCTCGGGCTTTGTACGAGACAGATAAAACCACTCTCTTGTTGAGTCAATCTTTTCCAGCCCCCCTTAGGCTTGGTATAAAGATTTCCCCTAGCAACAGTTAGCCTCCTCTTAGGCTTTGTATAATTATTTCTCCAACTTGTTCAGCCACAATCCTGGGCTCTGTACATGACAAATAAAAGCACTCTCTTGTTGAGTCAAACCCTTTCGGCCTCAATCTTGGGCTTTGTACAAGACATAAATCTTCATAACCTTCTCTTAAGTTTGGGACAAATATATTCCCCAACAGAGTCAATTCCTCCCAGCCTTCTTTTAGGCTATGAGAAATAATACCCTAAGCAGAGTCAATCCTCTTTTCAGCCTCAATCTTGGACTTTGTACAAGACAGATAATACTCTCCAACAGGGTCAAAACCATTTTTAGCCTCAATCTTGGGCTTTGTACAAGACAGACAAAACATTTTCCCCAGAAAAGTCAAACTTTCAGCCTCCTCGTAGGCTTTGTATAATGATATCCCTAAAAAGCTAGTCTCTTTTTTAGCCTCAATCTTGGGCTTTGTACAAGACACCGACATAAACGCTTTCTCGTTGAGTCAATCTTTCCTAGCCTCATCTTAGGCTTTGCATAAGGACTTCCCTAGTGGAGTCAATCAACCTCTTAGCTTCAACCTTGGGCTTTGATCAAGGTGCACAAAAAACAACATCCCCTCAGAGAAAATCACAATCTCTCTATAGGAAGTCATTTCTCTGTTTATCACTTATCAAAATAGATATATCAAAAGAAACCCTTATCCCAGATAACTGTTGTACGAGGCACAATTGTTGATTCAAATATCCAAGTTGTTATCCATCTTTTATCCCGGTAAATCCTCTCTTTCATCTAATTGTTGTAAGAGGCAAGCCTCTGGATCATTTACATCCATGCCATTGTCCCTCTCTTAGTATGAGAAATTCCTAAGGAAAAATGGCATTGCTCTACATTAAGTTAAAGTTTTCCACTTTAGGAAAAATCCCCTATAAAGGAAATTATGGCATTACTAGATTCATATATCCCAGTTAAAGTAATCCTCCTTTATAAACAGTGATCCAACAGTTGAGATAAACAGACCAAATGTCTCTCTTTAGAGATGACAAATTCTCTCTCAGTCAAACCTTTCAGCTTCAATCTTGGGCTTTGAACAAGACACAAATACTCATTTAGCTTCAATCTTGGGCTTTGAACAAGACACCAAAACATCATTTTTCCTCCCATAGAATAGGAGGAACTACAATTACTCTGATTTCCCTGTTTCGTTTAAACAAGAATACGTAGGCATAAGATTTCAAAATCTAAGCGAGCATACTAATCAAAAACCCTAGGTCCAGTACCTTCACACATCAATCAAAACTTAGGTCCAGTACCTTAGCAAAAACTCACTCTCCCTCTCATATTTCCCAAGAAACTTTCCCAACCCATTAACGGATAAACACCATCAAGTACAAAGCAGAACCTAAAGCTAACAACCTGTGGATAACCACATATAGGATGGGTAATTGACAACTCCCCATTGTATAACCTGACCCCGAACTCCCCGAATCTCTTTAAGCGTTTGTTCAGTTAAACATTTGCAAGGTTAGTTTTAGATAGCTTCCCTTTCCCTTCCAACATCATGGGATAAATAAGAAATTAGAAAGTAGCACCCCCTCCTCTTCATTGAGGAGAAAACCCAAATTTCGCGATAAGGTGGTCTCGTCACCGACAAAAATCGCACGCTACAGTAAAATGGAGACTCTGCTGGGGAGTGCCATGAGGATCTGTTTTACCTTAGTCATCATCGTCACCATTTTCCTATAGAAAAATGGCGACTCTGCTGGGGACGTCTTTGATCTGTTTAGGATTATAGACTAGAATTCTTAAGAGGTCTAGGATGTTAGTTTTAGGAATGAAAATATATATCGCTTTTCCTACTTGATATCCGTGTTTATTTTTCTGCTAATGGGAATGCGGGTGATTCGCACGTGGAAAGTTTGAGTGATACCTAAGATAAGTGATGGCATAGAAGGGTGGTCTTATAGGGAGTGATTCCCGAATAAGTGATCCTGGTAGACCATCGAATCAGTGGAGATACCCTTTGCAGATTCAATGTCTAGTGACTTCGGTTGCAAAAGCATATTGTTCGATTGTGGTATCCATGAAACTGATGATTTAGTAGACTGTGACCATGTGACTATTTTGTAGTGCAGAAGCTATCGGAAATAGTTGTCACGCGATACTACCTCAATTAAGATTACTCTAAGATACTACAGCTCGCTCGGGTGAACCAGCCTGCTGTTGTTATACCAAGGGGGGTCAATGATTTTGGGGACAGGTACAAAATTCACCATAGTACAAC
Source organism: Lathyrus tuberosus (assembly GCA_022829125.1). Taxonomy (NCBI): domain Eukaryota; kingdom Viridiplantae; phylum Streptophyta; class Magnoliopsida; order Fabales; family Fabaceae; genus Lathyrus; species Lathyrus tuberosus. The sequence goes on from JALAZF010000103.1 coordinate 11,302,416, forward strand.
CTTTGGGAATGGTTAGAGCCATGACTCCATGCTCGTGACGCTGAACCTTTGAACCCATGTTTTTTCTATGTTTTTGTGTGCTGCATTCATGCATTCATTTCATTAAAAGACTTTAAACAAAGAAAATTTTCTCTTATACTCTCTCTTTTTTCAAATTAAACTAAGACAATGATTGCAAATATCAGAGAAAAAAAGATTGCGTTATGGATTTTGGTAGGAGGAAGACTCACAAGTACACCTTCAAGGTTCCCAAACTAGAGGATTTAAGAGGGTTGGCAAGGATGATCACCAACCCTGATGCTTTCAGAGCTAAGTACGGAGGACTGCTGTCTCTGTTAAGGGTCCATATATTTGAAGGAATCCTCTCTACACTGATTCAGTTCTACAATCTGGTCTATCACTGTTTCACATTCCTAGATTATCAACTAGCACCAACACTAGAGGAGTACTCTCACCTGACAGATTTACCCATCACTGACCAAGCTCCATTTTTTGGACTGGACGAAATTCCAAAGGATCAAACCATTGCAAGAGCAATCTATTTGGACGAGTCAGAAGTCAGGACTCACATGATCATTAAGGGTGGAGTCCAAAGTTTACCGGCCAAGTTTTTGATAGAGAAAGCCCTGTACTTTGCCAGTATAGGAAACATTACTGCTTTCGAGGATATCTTTGTTATACTCACCTACGGATTGTTCCTTTTTCCCAACATTGATAACTTCATTGATATCAATGCCATTAAGATATTTCTGATTGGAAACCCTGTACCGACCTTGGTCGCACATGCTTATCATTCTGTACACTTAAGGAATTTGTACAGCGGAGGAATAATCACATGCTGTGTACCCCTGCTATACAAATGGTTCACTTCCCATTTACCAAAGTCGATTGCTTTCTGGGATCATAAGAGTACTTTATGTTGGTCACAGAGAATAATGTCTCTTACCAACTCTAACATAGATTAGTACAATAGGATCTATGACGGGATAAGAATCACTGACCGTTGTGGAAACTTCCCTAATGTACCCCTCATAGGAACTAAAGGAGCAATCAACTATCATCCAGTTTTAGTTCGTCGTCAATTCGGATACCCGATAAGAAAATGACAGGGCACTAAAGACAGAAATAGTGCATGCCTGGAAACATGTTCACAGGAAAGGAAGAGAGTCTCTAGGAAAACCAGACTGTGTCTCTGTGGAACCTTATCTCCACTGGGTACAAGCTAGAGCTCTCAAGTTGGGGATGCCTTACCCTCGTCAAGAAGTTCTTCCGCTAAAGGAATCTGTCCTTTATTTTATGTCTGATGCGGAAAAACTCCAGGTCACTCTCAACAAAGTTCAACGGGAAAGGAAATCTTTGAAGAATAAGTACTACATTCTCAATGTGGAGTGTACCAAAATACAACAACTGTTAAAAGAAAAAGATGCTCTGATTGAGATTTTAGAGCAACATGATGTAGAAAATCAAGAAGACCGAAGGAATTTACTCGCTCCTTTCGCTTGGCAAAGGAATGACAACCCGACAACGGCTCGAGAGCCCCGGTCAAAGAAAAGGAAAATACCAGAACCAGTACCTGAGCCCTCCTCAGAGAGGACTCAGGATCCATAAGCTTAGACATTTCCTTTTACAACACTTTATAAATTACTGTATTTCCATTTCCGCAATCTCTGAATTCAATAAAACGGGGTTTCCCCACTGTATGATATTTGCAATCCAATTGTTGAAGTTTCTTTTGATTAAAATTAATTAAAATATAATCATTGCATATCATTCATCATTCTCACATAACGCGTTCTTCTTCCCTACGAATCTCACGATTGTGTCTCGATTCTAGAGTGCCAAACTATCTCATTCTTACAATACTCGGGCCAATCGGCAAAAGAAAATGGATGATCTCGAGGAAGAGAACAGAGAGTTGAGAGAAGAAATCGACACTCTAAAAGAGGATCTGAGAAAACTTCACAGTGACATGCAATCTCTGGCAGCAGCTCAAAAACAACAACAAAGGACTGTGATCTCAGAGATCATATCTACGCCCATAGGGGAGACGTATGATCCTCGGTATAACATGCCTAAAGATCATCCCTGGGGCATGCCACTCAACTATATCCCGGAAGTATATATTACGCCGATCACGGAAGATCCAGAAACTGCAGCAGGAACCGCTGGGCCTGAAGGTTACAAACTTCGGGAAAGTGAAGATGCAAGGGCATGATAGCAACTCCTGAAGGTTACACACTTTGGGATAGGGAAGCACTAAGAGTCACTGCCGTAATGACTATACCACCAACCGTAGTACACACTGCCCAAGAAGGATAGGTTCCAATGATACCTTCTAGTGGAAACGAAAGTATGTACGACAGAATGAATGAGTTCCAGGAATAATTCCTAGAGATGCAGAAGGAACTACATGCCATTCGCGGTCAGGATCTATTCGGAAAGGATGCCGCATACCTTTGTTTGATCTTGAAGATTGCTGGTTTATACCTGAGTGAATCGCACACTCAGAGATAACAACAGAGTCGCCACCGAACTTTATTTAGTCGCAAAGGACAGGGAAAATATCGATAAAACCCAAGGGGAAGAGAAACGGGAACGGGGGTCAGTTATGCGAAAGGAAGGTACTAGCACCTAACGCATCCATCGTACTCGACGGGAATCATTTCGCTTGCTTCTAGGCTTGGATGGGTTATCTATCTAAAGGCTTCTAACTAAAATAAGGAGGAGAGAGAAAGAAAGGGAAAAAGAAAAGAAAGAAAGAAGGTGGAAGGAAAGAAGGGTGGAAGTGTGCTCGCCAAGACATCGCGTCTCGTGCCTACGTATCTGACATTCAAAAGAATGCAGAATCAGAGCTTCCGTAGTTCAGGGAACCGAATGGAAAAAGAGAAAAAGAAAGGAAAGCGGTGTCAAAACCAAGAGCAAAAGACAGAAGGAAATTCCACTGGGGATTCCAAAGAAATGGTGTCAAAACCAAGAAAGGAGTGCAAAAGGTAAAAGGGAGTATTCAACTGAGGAGTAAGAGACTAAAGTGACCGTGCAAAGAACAAAAGAGTAACGGTGTCAAAACCAAGAGAAAAAGAGATAGAGAAAGATCCGCTGGGGATGCAAAAGAGATGGTGTCATAACCAAGAGAGTAAGGGAATAAGAGAGAAATGGTGTCCAAACCAAGGGAAAAAGGAATAAGAGAGAAATGGTGTCCAAACCAAGAGAATACAGGATAAAGAAAGAAATGGTGTCCAAACCAAGAGGATAAGAGATAAAGAAAGAGATGGTGTACAAACCAAGCAAGAAGAGGATTAAGACTCTGTGGGGAAACGAAGTTTTAACATATAAGAAAATGTGATCAACCAAAGAACGGGTGTAGGACCGAGCGAAGGTCGTGACCCAAAGGACGGGTGTAGGACCAATCAAAGGTCGTGACCCAAAGGACCAGTGTAGGACCGATCAAAGGTTGTGACCCAAAGGACGGGTGTAGGACTGAGCGAAGGTCGTGACCCAAAGGACGGCTGTAGGACCGAGCAAAGGTCATGACCTAAAGGACGGGTGTAGGACCGATGAAAGGGTGTGACCCAAAGGACGGGTGTAGGACCGATCAAAGGTCGTGACCCAAAGGACGGATGTGGGACCTAGCAAAGTTTGTGACCCAAAGGGGTTCGGTAAACTGACCGAACAAACAGTACTCAACCGAAGAAAGGGTATTTGAACCAAAGAAAGGTTACTAACGCAAAGATGCAACTATTCGAACCAAGAGGAGGTTGGCAACTGCTGGGGATTCCATTTTTACAGACAGACTGTGATTAACCGAAAGGAGTGAGTGATTAACCAAGAGAAGGTGATTAACTCGAAAAAGGTTAAGTATTTTGACAGACGGACTGTCATTAACTGAAGAGAAAAACGAGTGATTAACAAAGAGAAGGTGATTAACTCGAAAAAGGGTTCAGTATTTTAACAGATGGACTGTGGTTAACTGAAGATACGGGTGATTAGCAAAGAGAAGGTGATTAACCCAAGATGTTCAGTATTTTAACAGACAGACTATGATTAACTGAAGAAATGGGTGATTAACCAAGAAAAGGTGATTAACCCAAGAAAAGCTCAGTATTTTAACAGACGGACTGTGGTTAACTGAAGAAAATGGTGATTAACTAAGCGAAGGTGATTAACCCAAGAGGAAACTCAGTATATTAACAGACGGACTGTGGTTAACTGAGGAGGAGTGCAAATTGGTGTTATAACTGACAGACAGTGGTTAACCAATCAAAGGGAGAAGAACCAAAATGAGGTTGTAAACTCCAGGAGACTTACGATTTTAACAGGTAGACTGTGATTAACCGCAGAAAAGAGATTGAGATCCTTCAGGGGAATCAAAAGGAAATGATTGATTACAAGAAGAAAGGAGTAATGAAACAAAGAGAGATTGCTAGCGCAAGAATAATGATCTTAACCAAGAAGGATGGTGATTGATCAAAAGGAGAGATTGTAAAAGATAAGAATGATCAAGGATCAACTTGACTGAGGAAGAAGATACGCTACCACCTGGAATTAGAGGTGACTATGCCAAGCACATGGTCATTCGTCCCCTACTTGAAGTAGTCAGAATGAGAGTAGGAATTCTCCCTTCTCATTCCTCCTTTAACACACAGGGTGTAGTGCAGAAATTGAAACTGACAGCATAACAACTCCAAGTTGTACAGTGCTCCAACGTGTTGTGAAGTGAACAGCGTAACAACTTCAGTTTGTACAGCGCTCCAAAGTCGTGTATCGGCCGTTGTATAAATCTTCAACAGCGCTCCAAAGGGAAGGATCAACTAATCGAAACATGGTTTCGATTAATTAATCAAAGGGGAAAAGCCATGCCAACAATTTTCCAAAGAGAGTGAAAAATCATTAAGGCAAAAGGTGTAAATTATTGATTATACATGATTAAATTTGCTCAATATAGAACAAATATAATGTGATCAAGAATTGAATGTGCAAAACAGTGCCATACAAATATTAGCATGTATCACAAATCATGTGTCAAGTGATCAAAGATTGTGCAAAAAATTAGCATGATCAAACAAATATCAAGAACACACATAAATTGCAAAAATTGATAAATCAATCATTGAATTAATGTAAATATGCTTTAAACAGAGGGTAACAACATTAAAAACATCCATAAATATCAAGCATATCAATCCATGGAAGTTAGAATGAGATAGCATGGCAAACACACTTGAAAATGCAAGAAAATGGCCTTCTGGTTCAGTGTTAATCGGTTAACCATATGGTTAATCGGTTAATGGCTTGAAAATCAGTATTTTTTGGTGAAAAATGAACTGGTTAACGGATTAACACTGTGACAGTGGTAAAAATAACAGTAAAAATAGCTTTTCAAAAGTAGTTTTCAACACATAATCACTTATCCAAACTTCCACATGCTATGGTATGATTTTGTGCACGAAAACTACATCATGTAAGTGCAAATAAACACAAATTACAAGCATTAATCATGGAGATTAAAGATCAAGCAATTACATGATAAATTAAACCGAAGACGATCGAAATCACAACATAAATGCGTGGAAATGACCGATACAATGAGTAAAGTGAGATCCACCAACCTACAAGGCGGAGATGTGCCTTGGTAATTGTTGCAAAGGATTCTTGATGCAGAAAATCAAAGAAAACCAGAGGAATCTACTATAGTAGCCGAATCATACAGAAACCGGGCAAATTGCGATGAAGCTCCGGAATGCGAATTCAAACCGTTGAATGTTGAAGCAAACACTTGAGATGAATACAAAAGTTGAAAGAACTCCAGAAACTCAAGTATAATAGCCAGATGATGAATATAATCAAAGAAAGCCAGAAGAATCTTCAATTATGGCCGAAACGTATCAAAACCGAGCAAACTTCGATGAAAACTCTGAAATGCGAATTATCACCGAAGAATCTTGAATCGATCAGTTGAGATGAATCCAAAAGCTACTGAAGCTCCACAAAATCCAGTAGAATGGAATGATAATGAAGGTTAAGCTCAAGAAAAAGCACTTTCAAGGTGAAATTAGCTTTTCTTCTATGGTGAATTAAGAGCTTTAGTGAGGTTTGGTGAAAAAGATGAAGAGGAATGTGTAGAGAGTGAAGAAAGTGTGAATTTGTGTGAATGATTGTGGAGGGTTTGTGAAATGAGTGAGGCTTTGTTTATATAGACTTTTGGTTTGGAGTGTGAGAGCTTTGAATTTTGGTTTGGACTTAGCTTTGGGAGAGGTTTGGAGTTAGGGTTGGATTTAGTTACGCTTGACTCACTGAGTCAAGGTAGTTAACTCGGTTAGTTAGGATCAACTCGGTAACAATCCCAAGGTGAGCTTCATCATCCAAAGGTCCACATTACTTGGAAAACAAGGAACATGGTGCACTTAATTTAAAGTGAAGTATAGAATAAATGTAAGGGAAGTGTCTTGAATGGTCTTGAACTGTCTAGAATGTTTCACACTATGCTAGAATAGAATATACCAAAAGAGTGTGGAGAGAGTTGCTTAAATATGATGGAAATGCTGATTTTTTGCTGAAATAGTAGGTGTTAATCGATTAACCAACAGGTTAACCGATTAACAACTGTAAAAAAGCTGAATTTGGCGTTGTAAAGGATGTTAATCGATTAACCAAATGGTTAACCGGTTAACCAGTAAAAAACTTTCCCAATTTTGTCTGAAAAGGGGTGTTATGACCAAGGTTCCGATTTCCGACCTCTTTCTTTGATAAATAGGCATAAAAACCCTTGTTTTGTGCTTGTGTTGATGATGTGATGACTTTGTGAGGATGCGATTAATCGGGCTCGAAAAACCTGAATATTCCTGCAACAAAATCATAGAGAAAAAATGCGAATGTGTATGCTAGCGATGCGAGTACACATGCTTATGCAAAAAAAAAGAGGTCAAATTTCGGGTTACGACAGCTGCCCCTATTTAATCCACTTGGACCCGAATGTTCGAATTACGCAAGCTCTTCGATGATTCGAGGTAGAATGAGATTAAATAAAAGAGTAGCTCGAAAATTTGGCCGACGGAGGCGAAAGAAAAGCGCGAGTGTAGAGAGTTTGAAAGGAAGTTTGGCTGAATATCTGCTGGGGAGATGAATCAGGCCAAAAGAAAGGGAGTATGCTTGATGCATATGCTATGCTACGTGTTGTTCTACATGATGCTTGGTATCATGCAATGCAAGGATGCAAGGTTAAGGTACCGTATCGCAAGTTTACAGGTGTTGGACGAACCAGAAAGGTTTTGGACGGGCCAAGGAATTGAAAAGGTTCTGGAAAGGTTTGCCAGATGAAAACTGGATTTTGATTGGGACGCATGTTTAAACCTGTATGGTGTAATGCTCCGTGTTGATGAATATGATATGCTTTTGAAAATGCAATGTTATGTGAATGATGATTACTATATGCAGAATGTTAGTGATCATGTTTTGAAGAGATGTAAAGTATGATCGGGTTTATGTTAAGGCTTCATGTTATGCTAGATGAATAACTAAGCATGAGTGAAGCGACGTGATCAAAGCATGAGAAAGATCTATGCAATGGTTCAAGTGTTTTGTTGTGGTAGACGAAAAGTCGAGGTTAGGGTGCAGCCATAAAGACGTGATTCCTCGACACCTACTTCATGATTAGTAGTTGTTGATGCACCGTTGCTCTTGTCTCAAAACAGGGAAAGAACTTGTACCTTGGTAGTATGTATCTGCCCCAGTCTGTTGGGTATCTGCATGGATTACCCCAATTACAAGGTAGGAAACAGTTGTGTCACAGGATGATATGGATTCAGCTTGACCCAATGTATCAGAATAGTATGCCCCGGATTAACCGTTTCGTGGAGAGGTTGACTTCTTGTGCTCTTGAGGTGGCCTGCCTCATCATGAGCTCTGAAGTGATTTTGCCCCTGTCTGATCGATCTTTGGAGGAATGCCCCTGACCAGCTAATCTTTGAGAGATTTGTTGAATCTCGACATGATTGACTCGGATTGACTGAATTGAGAGGTGGCTAGGACCTTTTGCTCAACAAAGTCTCCAAGCGTTTTGCCCCTTGAGGTGACCAAACTTTCCATTGTAGGAACCTTTTTTATGTCAAGTGCTTGTTCACAAGTAAAATGTGTTGGCTTTGAAAATGATAATGTTAACGCTATGCATATGTCAGTTTTGAAATCCAAGTATGTTCACTGAGATTATGACATATAGTGAATGGATCACTCTTTAGAATGCCATGTCAGTATCAGCACAAATGATAAGCAAATCTTTGGGAGTCAGCTTTGACACGATTTTACTGTCGTATGCTTTTGTAATAAACCCTGCTTCAATTAGGTCTTTTGCAGGTTGTAACGTGGCCTGGCTCACGGTTTAAGAAAGAAAGGATATAAGGCTCAAAAATTATTTTACCCCACCCATTCTCCTTGATGTTCTCCAGTCCTACGTTCAATTAGTTTGACACAAGCGTTCACCTTTCAAAATATCTTTGAATAGTAGATGTGATGGTAAGGGAACTGACGAGAGTTTTGGAGCGGCAGTCACTCACCTTTTGTTTTTGTCACATGTGATCACATGAAATTGTTCTTATTGAGGATTTCTCTCTTGATTCTCTGTTTTGTTCTTTTTGTTTTCCCTAATTTTTGCGTAGACTGGTTATTTTGAACTTGCAGTCTACCGGGTTGCTTTAATTTTTGCCTAAGTCATTTGTTTTTGAGTTTTTGACTTAGCGGTCTTTTATTCTTTTGCTCTTTTTTTTTCTTATGATTTTGATTTTTTCTCTCGAACAAAATTGTGTGACGTGTGTTTGATTTGTAGGGTGAGTTGTGACTGCCTCATTCCTTTGGTCAATGAGGGATAACCATTGTGGATTCGTAATTTTTCCGACCTCTTGCGAGGGATAGGATGTGGTTGATCCTCAGAATGGGGTGCTCCTCTTTTGAAATTTGAACGCATGGTCAAACTAGTTAAAGACTACCCTTCCCCTGGTTAAGATTGAGGGTTTTTTAGTGCACAGAAAGAAACTCCTACTTCAAGGCCCAAAGGGGTTGACTAGGGATTATCTTCCTTATACCTCCAATGTTTGGGGATTTGAACAAATTCCTTACATCATCAGCAAGGTTTTATTCAAAAGCATACAGACGATAACCTCGCGTCTTTTTGATTTCATCATTCTCTTTTTGATTTTGCTTGATCAAATGTGCGATATTGATAAAAAGTATGAGTGAACACGAATGGATTTTTTCAAAACATACACATTCATTTCATTATTATTATCATCTGAAAACAAACAAGTTTTACAAGTGAACAATGCTTGACAAACAAAAAGATTACAAATGGAAAAGATGGAATGACATGATGATTGTAGATGTTGAGGAAGTTCTCACAGGCTTATTCAAGGGATTCTTTTGCGATCTTGGCTCTTACACGGGCAAAGGATTCCCGTTCAACCATAGTTTCTCACCTTGAACAGTTAAGTGCTTCTAGTCAATCAACTGTTGGACCTTAGCTTTGAAAGCGTTGCAATCCTCAGTCGAATGCCAGCTAACCCAGCATGATATCTGCACCGCACACTGGGATCATACCCAGGTGGGAATGTTTTTGGAGGGGGCTTCAGAGTTTTAGGAACCACCAGCGAGTTCTGAACCAGATGTGGGAGAAGTTGACTGTATGTCACAGGAATCGGATCTAGAGGAGCATTCCTTCGTCCTAGATTATTTCGGGGCTTGTACTTGTTCTGGCGCTCTCGGCCTTGGGCTCACTGATTATGAGCCTGAGGAGGCTGTTGATACGGTGGTTGTTGGTATTGCGTAGCAGCAACATATGGGAATGAATAGTGTGGTGTAAGAGTCTGAGGTGCTTGAGGATGAACCTGACGAGTAGCATATGGTGGGAACACTTGAACAGGGTGCATCCATCTAGGATTGACTGTATGATTAACCGTCTGACCAAAATGGACCCCATACGGAGTGTAGGGTACCCCAGGATAAGTAACTAAAGGTGCAACAATAGAGGGTGCCCCAAGATAGGCAAAAGGCATTCCAGAGGTAGCAGACTGAAGACCTTGGTAGGGGTACTGCCCAACAGGTTGAACAGCTAGAGGAATCTGCACATGAACAGGAGGACCTCTATTCTTAGCTTCGGCAGATGTTTCAGCAATCATAGGTGCAGAATTTTGGCATGGCTTCTTTGTAAAGCAAAGCAACTTCTGATCGAGGAGCTCCTGGACTTTTTCCTTAAAGATAGCACAGGTTTCTGTAGAATGCCCTACATATCCAGCATGGTATCCACATGTGGCATTAGGATCATGCTTAGGATGATATTGATACTTGGCTGGATTGATTTCTTTAGGAACAATTGCCCCAGCATGAATCAGAACAGGCAGTAGATGTGTGTAACTCACGGGAATTAGATCATGACGAGGACGTCTCCTTCCTTGATTGTTGTTCCCTTTGCTGATTTGCTTACGCTTTTTTTTCTGATTGCCTTGAGTGGTCTTTCGATTAGACAAGGGGTGAACCGGCAGATTGCTTGCATCCACATTCAAGATCTTATCCACTTTTTGTCCAATATGGGCTTGTTCATCAATCACAACCAGATCAGAGGGGTTTATTGTCATACTGTCCAGAAGTAGTTCCACAACCATGTCAACCTTGCCTCCCTTGCGCATCGTGTCCTCATACCCAATCTGTTCCATGATCCTTTGGCTTTCAGCGTTAGAGAATCGTTGTCTTTAGACTGATGAAGGGAAGAAAGTGAGCTTTCTCTGGTTTGAAGATATGCAATGCAAAGGTACGTATGCATATGTTGTTTATGCAGATGGAATGCAAATGAGAAATGCAACACCAATGATGCAAAGGTTAGATGATGCAAAAGTACCACAAACACATGGTGATGCAATAACTCAAGTTCAAAAGTTTGGCATACATGATGATGCAATAACATTATGCAATAACATTAAGCAATAATGTAAGTTATGGATGCAACATCTTCTGGATAATCTGCACAGGTAGCTCTGTGTAGGTGCGAAGATCTGATGTGCGTGAGAGAGCAAAGGTATGAAGTGGCTTGTTTTCCGGCAAAAACCCATCCCCCTCACAGGTGTGATCTAGACACAACAAGGTGGTCCCTAGAAAGGTCGCCCAAACCATAGGACTCAGAATAAAAATCCGCCGCCGCAGTGAATTCTCACAGGACGGGAGTATTCTCAAGCGAATCACGATCTGGGATGTAGCTCTCGTGATAATCCAACACGCAAAACGCAGGCCTCACGACTATCCACGTTCTATCCTATGTGTATACTAGGCCCGGTGTTAGGACCTTTCTCTCCAATAATATCTACCCATCCCGACAACAGCAGAAAAAAAAGCAGATATCCAGAATATGCAGCATATGAATATTCAAAGCAGTAAAGAAATGCAGTAAATAAACATAAAGCTAAAGCATAAAATAAAGCTAGTAAAGCGCGAAAGATAAACACCCAAGCAAGCAAGAAAAGAAAACAAAACTAGGCGAGACCCCAACCTGCAAGCAAGCTGATTCCCCAGCAGAGTCGCCAGCTGAAGATGGCTGGTTTATACCTGAGTGAATCGCACACTCAGAGATAACAACAGAGTCGCCACCGAACTTTATTTAGTCCCAAAGGACAGGGAAAATATCGATAAAACCCAAGGGGAAGAGAAACGGGAACGGGGCTCGGTTATGCGAAAGGAAGGTACTAGCACCTAACGCATCCGTCGTACTCAACGGGAACCATTTCGCTTGCTTCTAGGCTTGGATGGGTTATCTATCTAAAGGCTTCTAACTAAAAGAAGGAGGAGAGAGAAAGAAAGGGGAAAAAGGAAAGAAAGAAAGAAGGTGGAAGTGTGCTCGCCAAGACATAGCGTCTCGTGCCTACGTATCTGACATTCAAAAGAATGCAGAATTAGAGCTTCCGTACTTCAGGGAACCGAACGGAAAAAGAGAAAAAGAAAGGAAAGCGGTGTCAAAACCAAGAGCAAAAGACAGAAGGAAATTCCTTTGGGTATTCCAAAGAAATGGTGTCAAAACCAAGAAAGGAGTGCAAAAGGTAAAAGGGAGTATTTAACTGAGGAGTAAGAGACTAAAGTGACCGTGCAAAGAACAAAAAAGTATCGGTGTCAAAACCAAGAGAAAAAGAGATAGAGAAAGATCCGCTGGGAATGCAAAAGAGATGGTGTCATAACCAATAGAGTAAGGGAATAAGAGAGAAATGGTGTCCAAACCAAGGGAAAAAGGAATAAGAGATAAATTGTGTCCAAACCAAGAGAATACAGGATAAAGAAAGAAATGGTGTTCAAACCAAGAGGATAAGAGATAAAGAAAGAGATGGTGTACAAACCAAGCAAGAAGAGGATTAAGACTATGTGGGGAAAATAAGTTTTAACAGATAAGAAAATGTGATCAACCAAAGAACGGGTGTAGGACCGAGCGAAGGTCGTGACCCAAAGGACGGGTGTAGGACCGATCAAAGGTCATGACCCAAAGGACCAGTGTAGGACCGATCGATGGTCCTGACCCAACGGACGGGTGTAGGACCGAACGAAGGTCATGACCCAAAGGACGGGTGTAGGACCGAGCAAAGGTCGTGACCTAAAGGACGGGTGTAGGACCGATCAAAGGTTGTGACCCAAAGGACGGGTGTAGGACCGATCAAAGGTCGTGAACCAAAGGACGGGTGTGGGACCGAGCAAAGGTCGTGACCCAAAGGGGTTTGGTAAACTGACTGAACAAACAATACTCAACCAAAGAAAGGGTATTTAAACCAAAGAAAGGTTACTAACCCAAAGATGCAAGTATTCGAACCAATAGGAGGTTGGCAACTGCTGGGGATTCGGTGTTTACAGACGGACTGTGATTAACCGAAAGGAGCGAGTGATTAACCAAGAGAAGGTGATTAAGTCGAAAAAGGGTTCGGTGTTTTAACAGACGGACTGTGGTTAACTGAAGAGACGGGCGATTAGCCAAGAGAAGGTGATTAACCCAAGAGGTTCAGTATTTTAACAGACGGACAGTGATTAACTGAAGAAACGGGTGATTAACCAAGAGAAGGTGATTAACCCAAGAAAAGCTCAGTATTTTAATAGACGAACTGTGGTTAACTGAAGAAAAGGGTGATTAACCAAGAGAAGGTGATTAACCCAAGAGGAAACTCAGTATATTAACAGACGGACCGTGGTTAACTGAGGAGGAGTGCAAATTGGTGTTATAACTTACAGACAGTGGTTAACTAATCAAAGGGAGAAGAACCAAAAGAAGGTTGCAAACTCTAGGGACCTACGATTTTAATAGACAGACTGTGATTAACCGCAGAAAAGAGATTGAAATCCTTCAGGGGAATAAAAAGGCAATGATTGATTACAAGAAAAAAGGAGTAATGATACAAAGAGAGATTGCTAGCGTAAGAATAATGATCTTAACCAAGAAGGATGATGATTGATCAAAAGGAGAGATTGTAAAAGATAAGAATGATCAAGGATCGACTCGACTGAGGAAGAAGATACGCTACCGCCTGGAACTAGAGGTGACTAAGCCAAGCACATGGTCATTCGTCCCCTACTTGTAGTAGTCAGAATGAGAGTAGGAATTCTCCCTTCTCATTCCTCCTTTAACACACAGGGTGTAGTGCAGAAATTGAAACTGACAGCATAACAACTCCAAGTTGTACAGTGCTCCAACGTGTTGTAAAGTGAACAGCGTAACAACTTCAGTTTGTACAGCACTCCAAAGTCATGTATCGGCCGTTGTATGAATCTTCAACTCCGCGGTGGGAAAAGAGAGAAAAAAGCTCTAAAGGAAGCCTAAAGAGAGGGAAAGAGAAGGATCAACTAATCGAAACATGGTTTCGATCAATTAATCAAGGGGGAAAAGCCATGCCGACAATTTTCCAGAGTGAAAAATCATTAAGGCAAAAGGTGTAAATTATTAATTATACACGATTAAATTTGCGCAATATAGAACAAATATAATGTGATCTAGAATTGAAAGTGCAAAACAGTGCCATACAAATATTAGCATGTATCACAAATCATGTGTCAAGTGATCAAAGATTGTGCAAAAAATTAGCATGTTCAAACAAATATCAAGAACACATAAATTGCAAAAATTGATAAATCAATCATTAAATTAATGTAAATATGCTTTAAATAGAGGGTAACAACATTAAAAACATCCATAAATATCAAGTATATCAATCCATGGAAGTTAGAATGAGATAGCATGGCAAACACACTTGAAAATGCCAGAAAATGGCCTTCTGGTTTAGTGTTAATCGGTTAACCATATGGTTAATCGGTTAACGGCTTAAAAATTAGCGTTTTTTGGTGAAAAATGAACTGGTTAACTGATTAACCAAATGGTTAACTGATTAACACTGTGACAGTGGTAAAAATAACAGTAAAAACAGCTTTTCAAAAGTAGTTTTCAACACACAATCACTTATCCAAACTTCCACATGCTATGGTATGATTTTGTGCACGAAAATTACATCATGTAAGTGCAAATAAACACAAATTACAAGCATTAATCATGGAGATTAAAGATCAAGCAATTGCATGATAAATTAAACCGAAGACGATCGAAATCACAACGTAAATGCGCGGAAATGACCGAAACAATTAGTAAAGTGAGATCCACCAACCTATAAGGCGGAGATGTGCCTTGGTAATTGTTGCAAAGGATTCTTGATGCAGAAAATCAAAGAAAACTAGAGGAATCTACAATCGTAGCCGAATCGTACCGAAACCGGGCAAATTGCGATGAAGCTCCGGAATGCGAATTCGAACCGTTGAATGTTGAAGCAAACACTTGAGATGAATCCAAAAGTTAAAAGAACTCCAGAAACTCAAGTATAATAGCAAGATGATGAAGATAATCAAAGAAAGCCAGAAAAATCTTCAATTATGGCCGAAACGTATCGAAACCGAGCAAACTTCGATGAAAACTCCGAAATGCGAATTATCATCGAAGAATCTTGAATCGATCACTTGAGATGAATCCAAAAGCTACTGAAGCTCCACAAAATCCAGTAGAATGGAATGATAATGAAGGTTAAGCTCAAGAAAAAGCACTTTCAAGGTGAAAGTAGCTTTTCTTCTATGGTGAATTAAGAGCTTTAGTGAGGTTTGGTGAAGAAGATGAAGAGGAATGTGTAGAGAGTGAAGAAAGTGTGAATTTGTGTGAATGATTGTGGAGGGTTTATGAAATGAGTGAGGCTTGTTTATAAAGACTTTTGGTTTGGAGTGTTAGAGCATTAGACTTTGGTTTGGACTTAGCTTTGGGAGGTTTGGAGTTAGGGTTGGAGTTAGTTACACTTGACTCACCGAGTCAAGGTAGTTAACTCGGTTAGTTAGGATCAACTCGGTAACAATCCCAAGGTGAGCTTCATCATCCAAAGGTCCACATTACTTGGAAAACAAGGAACATGGTGCACTTAATTTAAAGTGAAGTATAGAATAAATGTGAGGAAATGTCTTGAATGGTCTTCAACTGTCTAGAATGTTCCACACTATGCTAGAATAGAATATACCAAAAGAGTGTGGAGAGAGTTGCTTAAATATGATGGAAATGTTGAATTTTTGCTGAAATAGCAGGTGTTAATCGATTAACCAACAGGTTAACTGATTAACAGTTGTTAAAAAGCTAAATTTGGCATTGTAAAAGGATGTTAATCGATTAACCAAATGGTTAACCAGTTAACCAGTCAAAAACTTGCCCAATTTTGCCTGAAAAGGGGTGTTATGACCAAGGTTCCGATTTCCGACCTCTTGCTTTGATAAATAGGCATAAAAACCCTTGTTTTGTGCTTGTGTTGATGATGTGATGACTTTGTGAGGATGCGATTAATCTGGTTCGAAAAACCTGAATATTCCTGCAACAAAATCATAGAGAAAAAAAGAGAATGTGTATGCTAGCGATGCGAGTGCACATGATTATGCAAAAAAAAAGAGGTCAAATTTCGGGTTACGACAGGTCTCCAATGTGAAAATTCCGTACAAATTCAAGGTGCCCGAATTTGAGAAATACATGGGTATCTCTTGCCCTCAAAGTCATTTGGTGATGTAGGCTCGAAGGATGTCAACTCAGATAGAGAACCAACAACTAGTGATCCACTATTTCCAAAATAGTTTAACCGGTGCCGCACTCAAATGGTACATAAGTTTAAACCGCACCAAGATTGTCACTTTCAGAGATCTTGGCGCTGCCTTCGTTCAACAGTATAAGTATAACCTGGACATGGCACCAGACAGAGACCAACTCAGAGCCATGTCGCAGAAGGACAAGGAAACCTTTAAGGAATATGCTCAGAGATGGCGTGAAATTGCCGCCCAGATTTTTCCACCTCTTGAAGAAAAAGAGATAACAAAGATCTTCTTGAAAACCTTGAGCTCATTTTACTACGACCGAACGGTCGCCAGTGCGCCCAACAACTTTACTGAGATGGTGAATATGGGAGTACGCCTTGAAGAAGCAGTCTGAGAAGGATGTATGGTCAAAGATGCAGGACCATCAAGCAGTACCAAAAGATACGGTAGTGCTTTCCCTAAGAAAAAAGAGCAAGATATTGGTAATATCTCTCTCAGAAAGCAAAGGCGCCTGTACCAACCAGTAGCAGCTGTAACTCCTTCTATCAACCCTGCGCCTATTCCAACATATCAACCTCAGGTTGCTCAGAGCCAACCGAATCAACAACAATATCAGCAAAGGACACAAAGCCTCTTCAGCAGGCTCGTCCTCAGTACAACAACAACCGTACAACGCAACCACCACGATTTGACCCTATACCAATGTTGTACGCATAACTATTTCAATTACTACTGGGAAAGGGGCACGTCTAAACCAGGGCTCCTCTTGCGATACTGGAAAATCCGCCTTTTTGGTTCAAAGAGGATCAGACTTACCCTTACCATCAAGGAGGACCAGGGCATAACATGGAAAATTGTCTCAGCTTCAAATCCGATGTGCAGAAGCTTGTCAGGAACGGGGTCCTATCCTTCAAGGATACAAATCCAAATGTTCAGACGAACCTGTTGCCTCAACACGAGAAAGCTACGGTAAATTTGATAGAGGAAGAGTCTAAACACAGCTATCAAATTCACGATGTACTCTTATTGGAAACCAACCTGGTCAAGATGCATTCCAGACAGAGCGAATACGATCATGTACCGTCTCATAATTATCACCAGTGTGATATCTACTCTAAAAACAATCAAGGATGTTCTGTGGTGCAATCCGCTCTACAGGAACAGATGGATCTCGGATGGATCCAAGATCATCGAATTCGTGAGGTCAATATGACTTATACGAGTTCCAACATCATTCAAAACTATGACATCCGTGCGATGAATGTCAACTTGGTGGCAATGCACTCAAGGCAAAGCCAACATCATGATCTACCACGACACGATTACGATTCCTGTCTGATCTATTCGGTAAACAATTAGGGATAATCTTTTGTACAAGAGGCCCTCCAGCGTCAGATAGATCTTGGATGGATTCAGGACTACCGCGATAGAAGTCATTATCAAATTAATATGATTCAAATATTTGATATTCGCTTGATGAATACCAGCTTGGTGGAATTACATGCTAAGCATGTCCAGCTCAGTTTTCTGACTTCGCATGATTATCAGAACTGTAAAGTATGTCGTGAGAGTGACCAAGGATGTGCACTCGTTCAAAGAACACTGCAACACTTGTTGAACCACTAGTGGCTTCCGATCTATCTAGATGAAGACACACAACAAGTCAGCATAATTAACGGGAACCCTACTAAGCATCAAAGTCAGGATGTTCGATCAATGGAAACAGATCTAGTGAGGTTACACTGCATACAAAGCGGACGTGGCCCGGTGCCACCACACAACTATGAGCGCTGTAGAGTTTGCTCAGAGGATAACCAAGGATGCTACCTCGTGCGAACAACCCTTCAAAATCAGTTGGACTACGAAGAGGTTCAACCATGTTCAAGCTCTAGTTCAATTAACATAATGTCAGACTATCTTCCCAATCGAGGAAAAGAAGTTGTCTTAATCTCTAAATGAGAAGTGGCCAAAGATGTGTGCGCCATAATCCCTTTACTCCATGAATCAAGAGTTCCTCTTGATAGTGGAAAGATTCTCAACCTTGAACCAATTGAGGCCGGCTATGATGGTCAGAAAAATCAAAAGCCTCCTGTAGTTATCTATCTACCGGGACTAGTACCGTACAAATCTGATAAGGCTATCCCTTACAAATACGGTGCAACAACAATTAAGAATGGAAAGGAAATTCCATTACCCTCCGTCGTGAACATTGCCGACATCAGTCGAGTGACACGGAGTGGTCGGATCTTCAACAGAGGAGTTGGAAAACCCAGCAAAGAAAAGGAACCTCAAATAGAAGGTCCAATTCAACCAGTCGGTCAATCCAGTGATCCTGGCCTTTCCAAGAACAACGATGAGATGCTGAAGCTCATCCAGAAGAGTGAGTACAACATTGTTGATCAACTGTTGCAAACTCCTTCAAAAATCTCTGTGCTATCTCTTTTACTCAGTTCTGAAGCCCACAGAGAGGCTCTACAGAAAGTCTTAGAGCAATCCTTTATGGAACAAGATGTGACAATAAGATAATTCGATAGCATCATCTCCAACATCACTTCCTGCAATAACTTAGGGTTTAGTGATGAGGAACTACCGGAAGAAGGCAAAAGTGACAACATGGCGCTTAACATTACAGTCAACTGCCAGGATGATGCTTTAGCCAGCGTACTGGTAGATACCGAATCAGCTTTGAATATTATGCCAAAATCTACTCTAATACGACTATCATTTAGAGGATCCCCGATGAAAGGCAGCGAGGTCATCGTCAAAGCATTTGACGGATCCTAAAAAATAGTTATCGGCGAAGTCGACCTTCCCATAACTATCGGTCCTCATACTTTCCATGTCACTTTCCAGGTCATGGATATCCGGGCAGCATACAGTTGTTTGTTAGGAAGATCTTGGATACACGAGGCTGGGGCACTCACTTCGACACTTCACCAGAAGCTGAAGTTCGTCAAGAACGACCAACTAGTCACAGTCTGCGGAGAACAAGCCTTGATCGTGAGCAACTTATCGTCATCCACTTGTGTAGAACCAGATAAGGTTGTAGGAACCCAGTTCCAAGCACTTTCAGTGAGCAATGACAACCAATCAGAAAGAGGAACGTCAATTTCCTCGTACAAAGATGCTCTCGAAGTAATAAAAAGTAACAATGCAAAAGGATGGGGACAACTTATCATTCCTATGGATAACAAGACGAAAAAAGGTCTTGGTTTTTCTTCAACCTGTACCTTGACTGCTACTAACAATGAAAGTCTTCATCCCATTCAGAACTTCTTCCATAGTGGAGGCTTCCTTCACCCAGTGTCTCAAGAAGTACATACCATCAACGAGGGTGATTCCTCTGATACAGATGAAGAGTGGAAGTCCTATCTTAACGAAGGCGGTTATATGTCTCAGGGAGAGGTGCCTACGCCACTTTGCTATCCCGCACAGAGTCCGAGATATATATCGAGGTCAGATGTCAAGATGATATACGGAGATTGTGATCCGGAAGGATGTCGTGCTCCACCAAACTCATTAGAGGAGGACACTCTGATGAAAGACAACTTTGACCATGACTATTGTAGCCCAATGGATGGCCTACCTATCTGGCAGCCGTACCCAGGAGACTTGGGGCAAAAGAGTCAGTCGAACGACGCTTATCAGCTGAGCATCATTGAAAAGAATACTTGCGTTCCCAGAGACATGGGATCATTACTCAGGGCATTCAGAAGATATCCAATACAACGATGAATTTGCAAAGATTGCAGGACAAGAGTTCATCAACTACGTTTTTCCTGAGGTCAACGTTATCGAAAGGGATTACTCCTCCAGTTCCAAGGAAGTATGGGACACCTTAGGACAACCGAGTGGCAAGTACGACTTCCTGGTCAAGTACACCGCTCCTGAAAGCTCTCGTATCAGGCTCGAAGACATCCAACCCACTGGATGGGGAGATTTACCTGAGAATGCAAACACTATGCAAGATACAACAGAAGAGTTCGTCTACGGCAACTCTACCTGGGAGACAGATTCCAACGATCCCGCTCCACCAGAAATCAGCGTCATTTTTGAAGACAAGCCAAGAAAGAAGGTACCAGACTTTGTGATTCACCAAGGAGTTCACCGCCAATGGGTTGCTGTCAACGTTGTGAAAGTAGTTCATAAGTATAAGTAATTGTCGTCTTTGTCTTAACCTTTCACCTTGCCCAGGTGTAGTGAGCGATTTTTGTCAGTGACGCGACCACCTTATCACTGGAGTTTAGGTTTTCCTCCTCGTGGAGAAAGGGTGCTACTTTCTGATTTCTTATTTATCTCGTGAAGCTGGAAGGGAAAGGGAAGATATCTAAAACTAGCCTTGCACGCGAATGTTTAACTAAACAAACGCTTAAAAAGAGATTGGGGGGTCGGGGGTCAAGTTATACGATGGGTAGTGTAGCACCCCAAAATTTTCCTTTCTCTTTCTAACACTAACTAGCTTATGTTTCATTTCATTCTTGCATTATCATCTTTGTATATTATTGGTTATTAGCATGGGATCAAGGTATCTAGGCCAGCTCAAGGGAAGAAGAGGTTTTCCAAAGCTTCAAGCAAGAGTTCATGTGTATTGTCCAAGAGATTAAGAGGAGAGATGGTTCTTGATATCATCATTACTTGAGTCTCAAAGGAGCCTTGGGCCTCAGGGCATCCTAATTTGTCCATCACCTCCGCCGAATATTGTAGTTGGCAAGGAATTTCAAGTGAATCACACCCTCCTAGCCTGATTTCTCAGACTAGGGTTTTGGAGATCCTTGAGTTTAACCCCCCAGTGGGAAAGATCTTTGAAGTTTCATAATCATCAAGTGGCATATCTCATCATTGTTTGAGAGGATACACATCATACTCAGAGCAATTTGGATTTGGAGCATGGGTCGATTCCTCCTAGACTGAGGGCACGGAAATTGGGGTTTGCATTAAAATCAGTTTATTCCTGACTTTTTGAGGTCAACGTGGTGATTTTCAAGTCAAATATGGTCCATGGATGAGATTTGATCAAGGAATGTTCAAGGATTCATGAAAAATCAAGAATGTGAAAAAGTTACTAAAAATGGAAATTTAGGGTTTTAGAAACTTACTATTTTTGGTAAGTTTTTAACCACTTTCAAAGCCATTTTTCACCTTGATCAAGACTTTATTTGAAAATATCTTCCACATGAAAGGTGTAGTATGGAGCATTTCCTTCAAAATGAGCACAAGAACCATGTCATTTGAGTTATTTTTGAATGATTTGTGATGCTCCAAAGTTGGACATTTTCATCTTGCAAATTTCTAAAACTTAGAATTTTTTCTAAGTTGTTTTTGGCAGCTTCAAGGACACATGTTCATGGTAAGTTTTCACATGATTCAAGGCTTTGTTTCAACCTATTTTCAACATGAATCTTGTTCTATTATCTTCCTACTTGATGTTGAGCTCAAGAACTCACCATTTGACCAAGGATTCACCAAGTTATAAGGGCATGAAGTGAGTTGTACGCATTTGTTTCTAAGGCATAGAAAGGCATGTGTTTCCTTTGGTTTTGGTACCATTTGGAGGATATTTTTGCAGCATGGCATGTACACCTTGATATCACACGTATGACATCACAACAACATTGCCTATTTGAGCCAAACAAATCTCATACACATCATGCACTCTATTTCCATTTTTGCCATATCTTGAAAAGAAATAGAAGAGTAATTTCTGACTCTCATTACCTCTCTCTCACGTGTTAATCCCTCACACTTCATTCCACTAAAAAAAACTCACACAAAAGCCACCACTACATTGCCATAACCGTGCACATGCTCTCATTTTCATTTTTCAAGTTCCAAACAAAAATCGTGTGAAAAACTTTCAGCTGATTTCCATTCTCCCTCTCACGTGCCAAGTTAATATATAAGCATCCTAAAACCCTAGAAACCATTTTGTACACTCACTCTTGGATGAAAAAATCAGATCTGAAGCATTCTCTCTCACTCAAAGTTGAAGCTCTCGAATCTCACTGAACCAAGGATTCCTCTCTTTTTCTTTCTTCATTATTCTCCCTGAGAACTTTTAGCATCAAGAGGAAAGGATTTCTTAAGGTTTAGATTCATTTCAAGGTGCAACGGACAGTATTCCGTTAGGTAAACTTCCAACTCCATTTCCTGACTTGTTATGAATGTTTGAAGCTTGTTGTTTATGGTTCTGAAGTCCTCTGTATGTAGAGGCAATGATTATACGCATGTTGTGTTAGTTTACATGGATTTCAGTTTGTGTGTTGAATTTTCGAGCTCGGTTTTCATGGCTGTTAATTGATCTTAAATGATTTTGGATGGTGGATTTGAGATCCCCTTGAAATTTCCTACAAGATGATGTACTTGGTTGCACGTTTTGGTGAGGTTTTGTTCTGTAGCTCCGCCGAGCCTCCTGGAGAAGATGACTGGAGCTAGGGCTCCGACATCGGAGCTGTGTTGAGGACTTGGCGAGTTAATTTGTTGACCGGCGTGTGTTTGGTGGTCGGACGCTGACATGTACCCGCATTTTAGTGAAACGTGGCATTTCTTTTATTTCATTTCGCTTTGTTGGAGTTTTCTGATGTTAAGATCCAAGCCGTCCATTGCTTTTAATTAACATTTATCCAGATCCAAGGGTGGAGTGAGCCCAGGATCATATGGACTGGGGTACATCTGATTTTGATCAGATGGTTGTGATTCGACAGAGGTACATCACATAGGTACCAGATCATAGTTTCAAAACATTAGGTGGGCCTGACACGCTTTTTCTATTTGCACCACCATGTTTTGGGCCCAATGCGCCATTTGACTTGATTGCCTTGCATCTGGCATTACTGATGCACCCCCTGCTCATTCCTTTGGTTTTGTTTTTTTTTCTTTTTATTTCTTTTTATTTAATTCCATTTTTATTTTAATCGTTAAGCATATCATAAAAATGCAAAAAAATGTGTTTCTGATTATTCAAGGTCTTGACTTATTTTTCATGATTTTTATTATAGTTTTCACTTTATTTTCATATTTTATTTGAATTTAATTTGTGATGTGCTTTTATATTTTTGACCTTGAGCAAGGGTTATATTTTGATGCCATGAGCTTGCCTTCTTGAGCCAATCTTTTTACTTTGTTTTTACATGTGGATGAGTAATGTTTGAATGTTAACTTCCTGCCTTGGTGATCACCTTTGATTGTTTTTCATGTGATTTTTGATGCTCCTCGATCCATGCTCATTTTATTGCATACCTTGCCTTGTGGAGTATCTTTGGACTTGTTCTTGAACTAGTTTTGTTCCAATCTTTTTGCAAATGCTAATTGGATATTTAAACTTGTTTTTGATTATTTTTTGGATCACTTTGTTGTTTTTGCTTGGTGCTTACATTTGATGATGTTTTGAGCATGCTAGTGCACACTTCTTGACCTAACTTTGTGCCTTTGAATGACATGAACTTTCTTGATGCTTTGTGATCCTTCTTTGATTGATAGATTTTGATTTGCCTTGACCCTTGGTGCATGACCTATATTTGTATGGCTTTATTTGTGTGGAAGTATGTGAATCATTTTGGATCCTATTTTGTTGCATACTCCCATAGTTTTGATACAAGTCTTGAGTATGATGCTTGATGATTATTCTTGTTTGGTTTGAGCTTGATTATGGCTTGTGGATGATTCATTTGCTACTGTCCACATGGATTCACATCATGTTCTCATTTCATTCGATCATTATGGATTGATTTTTATGTTGCATTTCATTAGCATTTCATTGTTGCTATTTGTTTTTGAGTTGTGAATTGAATGTGAAAATTCTGGTTGCATTTCCTTGTTGCTTCTAACGTGTTTGTTAAGCTTGTGCAAGGATTTGCAAGAGGTTTGCGATAGTGCTTATCCGCTTGGTATTCCACTTTATTTGTGGGATACCTCATCACTTCTGATGCGACTTATCTTATTTCTCACTTTGTGAGATGTACATACTTGCTTGCGTATTGTCTGGATTGCGTTTCTTGCAGGTATACTGTTTGATTGTATGGTTGTATCTGGTACAGACCACAGGTCGGTTGTGATTTATTTTCACACCGACCATGCTTTAAAGCTTAGGTCGGATATACGATTTCTGACTTGCTTTGTTGGTTGATGCTAGCTTGCTCGATGTATTCCGGATCTCTTACTTTGTTTGCCTTTGCTACGGATTGTTATCCGTTTGGTATAACTTCTTTTCCCTTTTATCTCATTCTGCACTTTACTGCTTTCGATGCCATGAGAAGTAGGATTGGGAGTCCATACCACTTGGCCGGCAAGTCTGGAAGTCCTCAAAGGAGGCCATGTTTATGATTGTTTACTTTTGCACCAAAGACCTCAAAAGAGGCGTCCCATCCCCGATCCCCCTTGATAAGTCCTCGGAGAAGGTAAGCGAAAAGGGACCTACAATCGGTACCCCGCACTTTCAGTTGAGTCGTTCACTCTCTCGCACTACGTGTTGATGCATTGAACATGTGCCCCCGCTCTTGTTATCGAGTCGTCAAGTGAAAGAAGGGTTTAGCAATTAAACCTCCACAATTTGTCTTTAGCTCACGTCGACGGACATTGATGCTTTGTGCTCGTACGCACAATCCTTTTTCCCCATTTCTGTCCTAACCGATAACATGATGTCGTGGTTAGGCTTCCATATTCCCATAGTTAGCTTATTTGTCGCGGTTGATATGACCCCGTGGCCAAAGCTCCTCATCCTGCCCGATGAATTGATATCGTGGCTAGGAGTCCCTGTTGCTTTTTCCTGCTTCGATGATGTGATATCGTTGCTAGGCATCTCCCTTGGCCACTATGATGACATGAATCCACAGTCGGATGTGTGCTACTCGAGCGATGTGGATACTTCTCGAGCTTGTTTGTTTTTGTTATGTTTCCGTGGTTCCACGAACTAGACGCGCTGATTTCCTCTCTCTGGATAGATTGAGGATACGTAGGCACAAGACGGCGATGTCTTGGCGAGCACTTTTCCCTCCTTTTTCCCGTCCACGAACTATGGACACTCTGATTTCCTCTCTCTGGATAGATTGAGGATATGTAGGCACAAGACGACGATGTCTAGGCGAGCACTCTTCCCTCCTTTTTCCCGTCCACGAACTACGGACGCTCTGATTTCCTCTCTCTGGATAGATTAAGGATACGTAGGCACAAGACGGCGATGTCTTGGCGAGCACCCTTCCCTCCTTTTTCCGTAGTACCATGAACTACGGACACTCTGATTTCCTCTCTCTAGTTAGATTGAGGATACGTAGGCACAAGACGGCGATGTCTTGGCGAGCACGCTTCTCACCCTTCTTTCCATAAGTCAAACTACGACTGCTCTGATTTCCTTTCTCTGGTTAGATTGAGGATACGTAGGCACAAGACGGCGATGTCTTGGCGAGCAACCTTACCCCCATTAGTGCGTATTCCGTCGAACTACGTCGACTCTGATTCTTCGTTCGTCCACGAAGATACGTAGGCATAGGATCGCGACGATCCTTGCGAGTCTGTCTTTGTTTTCCCGTTTCCGTTTAGCTTAGACTTTTGACACACCCTTTAGACATAGACAACAAGCGTGGATCCCATCGAGTACGATGGACGCGTGGGGGTGCTAATACCTTCCCCTCACGTAACCGACTCCCTTACCCGTTTCTCTCTGTCGCAATGGCCGTGCTTTTCCTTTCCCTTAGGTTTATGCAGTGTTTCCTTTCCCTCTCTTGGGATAAATACACATTGCTGGCGACTCTGTTTCCGCACCACTTTCGCGTTTGTACCTGGATGAAAATCCCGGGAGCGACAGCTGGCGACTCTGCTGGGGACAGTATGTTGACCTCTTGCTGGTCCATCCCCTATGCGAGTCAGTCCTAGCGCTCATGTGTTTATTCGTCTTTGGGTGTTTACTTTACTTCTTTGCATGATTATCTATTTGCATTGCATCCTACTTGCGCTTTTATTTCCTGCATACTGGTTATTGGCTTGACTGTCTGGTTCTTCTTGGCGGGTTGGGTTGTTACAAGAGGTAAAAGGCCCAATACATAGGCTATGAGTTATGCATAGGAACACTAGGAATATAGTGGTCCATGGGCGGCGGGTGGTGTCACGCTACCTTAGCCAAGCATGATGCCACGAGCAGTGGAGGTTCAAATGGAGTATTATCATTGAACACTTTCGTGTGAATATGATGATGCTTCCGGATGAATCGTCGAACCTGCGTTTCTCTTTGACCTACCCTGACCTAGTCTATACCCGTGAGTGGGGCGGGAATGATTCTTACAGGTACAGGTACTGTTGGTGACTTTGTTTCTGATGGTGACTATGGTTCTGTTCATGGCCGTGGTTCGGATGGTGACTTTTTTGTGGTTCCCGGTTTTCTAAGATTGCGCCGAACCTTTGATCTTGTGTCGTGTAATTCAGACAGTTCAGCACATCAGTTATCTAGATTATGTGGCAGCAGTGATCCCATATCTTTCCATCATGACATCATATCATTTCAACATACATGCTCTGTTATTCCCAAGGATATTAGTTTTGAAACTTGCTATTGAGCATTCCATTTAGTCCTTGTGGTTTTTCGGTTTAAAACTTGAATCAAAGCAGAAAAACTCCTTGGAAATAACCGAAAATGTCATTTGCATACATCCATGCATACATGCATTCATAACAGGTGCTCAGAGTCAGATTCCTCATTCTGATTTGGTCTTCTCTTTAGAATTGCCAACTTGATTTCTTCCCACTACTCAACTTCCGACGATCAGATTTCAGTTATGGAACAGATCCGTGTAGAGTTGGCTGAGATGAAAGTTCAGATGGGACATTTTATGGTGGACGTGCAGGCATTATCTCAAGGTCAACAAATTTTGAAAGAGGAAGTCAATTAGATGAAGACTCGGATGAACCTGGTTATGGAAATATTGAATACGGTTTTAAGGAAGGAAAGCAATCATGTGCCCATTTCCGTAACAAATATTCTCACTCCTCCTATCTCTTTGGAATCTCCTTCAAACCATGAAGCACTTTGTGGATCTCTTCCACAACCTTGCGGTTTCTGGAATTTCTAGTCAGCGGCTAGTTCCCATTCATCAAGTGAATTCAAGGGGTAACTCATGAATATCATTCGCCACCTGTACTTCTAAGGGCTTCTTCCCGACAGCCGTTGTCTGTTCCAAGTAATGATAATCAGACGATCAATCAGAATCGGTCATCCGAATACTCATGCAGGTCATCAGAAGCATAGAAAACCAACAAGAGAGTTCGACATAGTTCATGTGCCTCATATCTAGTTGTTCCCTCAATTGCTCAAGCTTTCATTAGGGAAAACCAAGCGATTAGTTCTAGTTATTTCTCCTTATCCTATAGGGATTGATACCGATGCCTATTGTGACTACCATTCTGGGGAACCTGGCCATTTAATTGAAGATTGTAAGTCATTCAGAGACAAGGGTAAAGACAAGGTCCAGGATCTGATTGACTCCAAGACTATTGTGTTCATACCAACAAAAGGTGGGAATCTGGCACCAACCCAGTAATAGAATGAACATCCAGACTACTAACTGCTGAAAGTCCCTAAGATTAACAAGTCCAGATGGAGCCAAGTCTCCTCAATGATGGCAATTTCCTGTTTCTTTACTGCATTTTCATTTGTATCTTGCTTGTTTGTTTAAACATTGTCTGCATGTAAAAACTTGTTTGTATTTTGAATGATGATTTTAATGCAATGAATGTGTTGTTCTTGAAGTACTTTACTTTTATGCACTCATATCATGTTTATATACACTGCAATACCAACTTTCTTGCCTTAAACTCTTGAGGGAGGATGATGATTTGAAAATGCAAAAATCTCTAGTTGTATGTTTTTGGATAGAACCCTGTTGAGGATGTACAGGCATTGTTTCAAATCCCTAAACACTGGAGATATAAGGGAGATAGACCCCCGATAACCCCTTTGAACCTTGAAGTAGGAGTTTCTTTCGTACGAAAAACCCTCACATTTAACCTAGGGGAAGGGTAGGCGTCAGTTAATTTGACCGAGCGTTCAAATTTCGAAAGGAGTGTGCATCTGAGGATCCATTACCTTCTATTCCACACCATCAAGAGGTCAAAAGATGTGAAACCACAATGGTTATCCATCAATGATCAAGGAGTGAGGTAGTCACAACCCTTTCAAACAAGTCAGACAAACCAGTGTCACACGATTTGTTCAGAAAAAAAAAAAGAGAAAAGAAAGAAAGCCGCTAAGACGAAATTTGAAAACAAGCGACTTAGGCAAAAGTTAAGGCATCCCCGCTGGACTTCAAAATTGAAAACTCAAAAGAGTCATTCCAGGAAAAAATTAGGGAACAAAAAGCAAAAGAATGAGAAAGCGAAAAGCTAAGAGGATTACAAAGAAAAATCCTGGATAAGAACAAAGTCGTGTGGCTACAGACACAAAAGACAAAAGGGGTGACTGTTGCTCCAAAACCTCATCGGGTCTCAAACCATCAATTGCATGGGTTCCTTCAAGATCATAAATCCTTTTGAGAGATGAGCGCTTGTGTCAGATTAGCTGAATGTAGGACTGGAGAACATCACGAAGAGTAGGTGGGCACCGATAAACTTTGAGCCTTAAATCCTTTTTTCTCAAAACTGTGAACCAGGCCATGATACAACCCTCAAAAGTCCTAATTACAACAGGGTTTATTTCGAGAGCTTACTCCAACGAGATAGCATTCCTGACTCCCATGGGTTGTGATAATAAGGTTTTTGTTTGTATTGCATGTGTGTATTGTTTTTCCATTCAAAAATTAATGTTGCATCCCAGCTAGTGATTCGTTCACTAGGTTTGGCGACACGTTTTCAATAAAAACTTCAAGTTTAATATTTGTGTTGCATTAGAATTATCATTCTCATAATAAACATTTTCTGCTTGCATACATGTGCTTAAGCATCACAGAACTTTGCACAATGAACAACAGTTGAGAAGCTTGATCCTGCCGAGTTGAGATGTTTGAAAGCTCCGAAGGACAGTCATGTCAAGGGGAATGTTGCTAAGAGACTGTGCACAACTTGGGCGTTCCCAACGAGTTATGATAAGACATATCCAATTTGGGGCAGCCAAGTCAAGAAATCTCTCTAAAAGTTTAGCCAATCTGGGGCAGTCACATTGAAAAATCTCCCTAAAGCAGCCAAGCAAGGGTAATCATGTCGAGATTCGGCAAATCTCTCGAAGGCCAGTCGGTCAGAGGCAAATTCACTTCAAGGCTCGTATTGGGGCAGGCCACCTCTAGAGCATAAGAAGTTGTCCACTCCTGAAGACGGTTAATTGAAAGCACCTCTTCAAGGTTCAAAATACTGGGGCAGAACATTTCAAGCCATTTAAATCTTTTTGAGGCAAATTACTTCATGCAGTCTGGGGCAGTTATGTCGAGATCTGATAAATCTCTAAGAGTTTGAAGTCCAGGGGCATGTTGAGGGCCAGGTCTTCTATAAAATACTCTTGAGACGATTTCTTTCATTAGACCCTATAGTCAGGGGCAAGTGGAGATCAAAGGGTTGTTGGTCATGTGTGAGAATCAGCACGCTGTCGATCAACAGAAGCATGAATCGCCAAAGTGGCTTCTGGTATGGAATTTCTCTTCCTCAGCAAGGTACCAAAAGGTATCTTTTCCCAGTGAGGGAGGCGTTCGGAACGCCATTCGTCCTCATCAAAGATAGGTGAAGTTCTATCATCCAAGGAAGAGCATTATGAAAATTCTGATTATCCTCCTCAGCCAGAGTTCAGAAGTTTGCTCTTCCCCGGCCGGGTTGGTGAAGTTTATTGCTTGTCAACACGAATTTATATTCCCCCGTACAAGTTAAGTGTGTTGGGTTGATGTTTCTCAAGCTTGTGGTGAAGTGGTTTCCGTTTCCCCAACGGAGTAAGGGTAGAATGTCGTCCCCTAACAGAGCAGATATCGTCAATAGTCGTTCCCCAAACAGATTTGTGGGTGGTGGTTAGCTTTCCTCAATAGGTTAGAGGCCAATTTCCATTGGTACTTCTCTTCAGTAGAGCCCTGGGGCATTTGCAGCAAATGTTTATTACAGAACGAAGTTTTGGTTGGATTCTCGAGCAGAGTCGATAAACATAGAAGCGGTCCAGTTTACCGTATGGCTGCAGGGTAGCAAGATTGCTTCTCCCCAGTAAAGTTTCTCTCCCTAGCATTGAAATTTCATCATATTCAGTAGAGCATACTCTCCCCAGCAAGAGTACAGAGGATTGTGTCCTCAGCCAAAGTCATGGTTGGTCTATTATTCCTCAGCAAGAAGTCAGAAGTGGGTTTCTCCAAAGTGGGTGGTGTTGTATCTCCAGCAGAGGGCTTGTTGGGTATCTTCCCCCGACGAAGACGTTATTTTCCCCACAGAGTATTGGTATCTACTTTCCTCAGCAGGTCAGGAAGTATATTTTCACCGGCAACTGTATGCTCTAATCCCCAGCAGGGCAAAGTCACTTCTCCAGCAGCAGGTTAAGTTCAATGATATCCCTAGCCGGTTCGGTATTATTGACTTGGCTCCCCAAGAAAAGTTTGGTGGTAATATTTGCAACAGTTTGTTCAACGGTGTTTGACATCCCCAATAGGTCTTAAATCCAATTGTTATTGGCACTTTTCAGTATTAGGTTTTGGGTT
This sequence comes from Lathyrus tuberosus, assembly GCA_022829125.1. NCBI lineage: Eukaryota > Viridiplantae > Streptophyta > Magnoliopsida > Fabales > Fabaceae > Lathyrus > Lathyrus tuberosus. The sequence continues at coordinate 11,333,150 of JALAZF010000103.1, forward strand.
TCATTTTCAGCAGAGATTGTGATCAGGAAAGTTGTTCAATGTGATTTTTCCTCAGTAGGGTTTTGACCTCAGAGACAGTTTAGTTTGTCATCCCCGGTGGAGTTGCCTTCATCTTCGGCGTTTATTTTGCTGAGGTGTTCCTTTTGCATAGCATAAGCATTATTTGCGTTGCATCCTCCCAAATGCGTAGCATTTCCATTTCGTATGGATCATTACGCCATAGAAAAATTCAAGCATATGCATGTGAAGCATAAGCCAGGTTTGTTTTTTTTTGCCAGAGTTTTTCCCCAGCAAAAGTGGCATAACACAGGGTGTGTTGTTTAACTTTATACCCTAGTCGATTGTTGTTCTCTTACGGAAGAACTGTCGAATGCTCCCCTGCAGAGTTGTCTGTTTAAGCTTCTCTTTTCTCCAGCGGAGTCATCTTCTCTTCAGGTCGTAAGTCCGTTGATTCTACTTCCTGTATTTCCTGTGTTCCAACTTTTGGTTGGTAATCTTTGTTACATCCTAACTATTTGTTGGTCTCCTTTATTATCCCAACTTTTGGTTGGTCTCCCTTTTCTATCCCAACTATTGGTTGGTCCACTCTTTCATCCCAACTATTGGTTGGCCTCCTCTTTTATCCTAACTATTGGTTAGTATGTGTCATCCCAACTATTGGTTGGTCCCTTGTGTTATCCTAACTATTGGTTAGTGTAGTTCATCCCAACTATTGGTTGGTACCCCTCTTTCATCCTAACTATTGGTTAGTCTTTGTTATCCCAACTATTGGTTGGTCCACTCTGTTATCCTAACTATTGGTTAGTGTATTTCATCCCAACTATCGGTTGGTTCCCTTCGTTTGTCCCAACTATTGGTTGGCACCTTTCATCCCAACTATTAGTTGGCACCTTTCATCCCAACTATTGGTTAGTCTCCCTTTTCTATCCCAACTATTGGTTGGTCCACTCTTTCATCCTAACTATTGGTTAGTATCTGTTATCCCAACTATTGGTTGGTCCACTCTGTTATCCTAACTATTGGTTAGTGTATTTCATCCCAACTGTTGGTTGGTTCCCTTCGTTTGTCCCAACTATTAGTTGGTCTCCTTTGTTATCCCAATATTGGTTGGTCTCCCTTTTCTATCCCAACTATTGGTTGGTCCACTCTTTCATCCTAACTATTGGTTAGTATCTGTTTGTCCCAACTATTGGTTGGTCAACTTTTTTATCCTAACTATTGGCTAGTATATTTCATCCCAACTTTTGGTTGGTATCTTTCATTGTGAGTTTGCTTTCGGTTAGTACCCTTTTTCCCAACTCTTGGTTAGTAATTATTGGTTAACATCTCTCATCCCAACTATTGGTTGGTACCATTTTCTATCCCAACTATTGGTTGGTCAACTACTTCTATCCCAACTATTGGTTGGTATCCGCTATCTCTAAGTCCAGCTTTGACTGGCAATCACTCTGCCTTCCATTTCCCCACAGGTTGCAAATTTTAGGGTTATTTTGGTATTCAATCTCCGTGTATCTCGATTGTCTTGAAGCCTTTGCTTCCAAACCCTCGGATCCAAGAAGTTTGAATAGGGGCAGCTGTAGCACCCCAAAATTTGCCTTTCTCTTTCTAACACTAACTGGCTTATGTTTCATTTCATTCTTGCATTATCATCTTTGCATATCATTGGTTATTAGCATGAGATCAAGGTATCTAGGCCAGCTCAAGGGAAGAAGAGGTTTTCCAAAGCTTCAAGCAAGAGTTCATGTGTATTGTCCAAGAGATTAAGAGGAGAGATGGTTCTTGATATCATCATTACTTGAGTCACAAAGGAGCCTTGGGCCTCAGGGCATCCTAATTTGTCCATCACCTCAGCAGAAGATTGTAGTTGGCAAGGAATTTCAAGTGAATCACACCCTCCTAGCCTGATTTCTCAGACTAGGGTTTTGGAGATCCTTGAGTTTAACCCCCCAGTGGGCAAGATCTTTGAAGTTTCATCTTCATCAAGTGGCACATCTCATCATTGTTTGAGAGGATGCATATCATACTCTTTGGATTTGGAGCATGGGTCGATTCCTCCTAGACTGAGGGCACCAAAATTGGGGTTTGTCATAAAATCAGTTTATTTCTAATTTTTTGGTCAAGACTTGATTCCATGGTATTCCTCATGTCCCCAAGTGTCTAGGAATGGAGAATTGTTCATCAATTTGATTCAGAAGGGTTTCAATTGCTCAAAAATCCCAAAATTAGGAGAATTGGGAACAAAGTCAACTGTGCAGTGAAAAAGTCAACTCCTGACTTTTTGAGGTCAACATGGTGATTTTCAAGTCAAATATGGTCCATGGATGAGATTTGGTCAAGGAATGTTCAAGGATTCATGAAAAATCAAGAATGTGAAAAAGTTACTAAAAATGGAAATTTAGGGTTTCAGAAACTTACTATTTTTGGTAAGTTCTTAACCACTTTCAAAACCATTTTTCACCTTGATCAAGGCTTTATTTGAAAATCTCTTCTACATGAAAGGTGTAGTATGGAGCATTCCCTTCAAAATGAGCACAAGAACCATGTCATTTGAGTTATTTTTGAATGAGTTGTGATGCTCCAAAGTTGGACATTTTCATCTTGCGAATTTCTAAAACTTAGAATTTTTTCTAAGTTGTTTTGGTCGGCTTCAAGAACACATGTTCATGGCAAGTTTTCACATGATTCAAGGCTTTATTTCAACCTATTTTCAACATGAATCTTGTTCTATTATCTTCCTACTTGATGTTGAGCTCAAGAACTCACCATTTGACCAAGGATTCACCAAGTTATAAGGGCATGAAGTGAGCTGCACTCATTTGTTTCTAAGGCATGGCAAGGCATGTGTTTCCTTTGGTTTTGGTACCATTTGGAGGATATTTTTGCAGCATGGTATGTACACCTTGATCTCACACGTATGACATCATCACAACATTGCCTATTTGAGCTAAACAAATCTCATACACATCATGCACTCTATTTCCATTTTTGCCATATCTTGAAAACAAATAGAAGAGTAATTTCTGAATCTCATTCACTCTCTCTCATGTGTTAATCCCTCACACTTCATTCCACTAAAAAAACTCACACAAAAGCCACCACTACATTGCCATAACCGTGCACATGCTCTCATTTTCATTTTTCAAATTCCAAACCAAAATCGTGTGACAAACTTTCAGCTGATTTCCATTCTCCCTCTCACGTGCCAAGTTAATATATAAGCATCCTAAAACCCTAGAAACCATTTTGGACACTCACTCTTGGATGAAAAAAATCAGATTTGAAGCATTCTCTCTCACTCAAAGTTGAAGCTCTCGAATCTCATTGAACCAAGGATTCCTCTCTTTTTCTTTCTTCATTATTCTCCCTGAGAACTCTTAGCATCAATAGGAAAGGATTTCTTAAGGTTTAGACTCATTTCAAGGTGCAACATACAGTATTCTGTTAGGTAAACTTCCAACTCCATTTCCTGACTTGTTATGAATGTTTGAAGCTTGTTGTTCATGGTTCTGAAGTCCTCTGTATGTAGAGGCAATGATTATACGCATATTGTGTTAGTTTACATGGATTTCAGTTTGTGTGTTGAATTTTCGAGCTCGATTTTCACGGCTGTTAAGTGATCTTAAATGATTTTGGATGGTGGATTTGAGATCCCCTTGAAATTTCCTACAAGATGATGTACTTGGTTGCATGTTTTGGTAAGGTTTTGTTCTGTAGCTACGGAGAGCCTCCTGGAGAAGATGACCGGAGCTAGGGCTCCGGAATCTGAGCTGTGTTGATGACATGGCGAGTTGATTTGTTGACCGGTGTGTGATTGGTGGTCGGACACTGACATGTACTCGCATTTTAGGGAAATGCAACGTTTCTTTTATTTCATTTCGCTTTGTTGGAGTTTTCTGATGTTAAGATCCAAGCCGTCCATTTCTTTTAATTAGCATTTATCCAGGTCCAAGGGTGGAGCGATCCCAGGATCATATGGACTGGGGTACGTCTGATTTTGATCAGATGGTTGTGATACGATGGAGGTACATCACATAGGTACCAGGTCATAGTTTTAAAACATTGGGTGGGCCTGGCACGCTTTTTCTATTTGCACCACCCTGGTTTGGGCCCAATGCGCCATTTGACTTGATTGCCTTGCATCTGGCATTACTGATGCACCCCCTGCTCATTCCTTTGGTTTTGTTTTTTGTCTTTTTATTTCTTTTTTTTTGAATTCTATTTTTATTTTAATTGTTAAGCATATCATAAAAATGCAAAAAAATATGTTTCTGATTATTCAAGGTCTTGACTTATTTTTCATGATTTTTATTTTAGTTTCCGTTTATTTTCATATTTTATTTGAATTTAATTTGTGATGTGCTTTTATATTTTTGACCTTGAGCTAGGGTTATGTTTTGATGCCACGAGCTTGCCTTCTTGAGCCAATCTTTTTACTTTGTTTTGACATGTGGATGAGAAATGTTTGAATGTTATCTTGCTGCCTTGGTGATCACCTTTGATTGTTTTTCATGTGATTTTTGATGCTCCTCGATCCATGCTCATTTTATTGCATACCTTGCCTTGTGGAGTATCTTTGGACTTGTTCTTGAACTAGTTTTGTTCCAATATTTTTGTACATGTTAATTGGATCTTTAAAATTGTTTTTGATTATTTTTTGGGAATTTATTGGATCAATTTTCTATTTTTGGTTGGTGCTTTCATTTGATGATGTTTTGAGCATGCTAGTGCACACTTCTTGACCTATCTTTTGTATGGCTTTATTTGTGTGGAAGTATGTGAATCATTTTGGATCCTATTTTGTTGCATGCTTGCATAGTTTTGATACAAGTCTTGAGTATAATGCTTGATGGTTATTCTTATTTGGTTTGAGCTTGATTATGGCTTGTGGATGATTCATTTTCTACTGCCCACTTGGATTCACAGCATGTTCTCATTTCATTCGATCATTATGGATTGATTTTTATGTTGCATTTCATTAGCATTTGATTGTTGCTATTTGTTTTTAAGTTGTGAATTGAATGTGAAAATTTCGGTTGCATTTCCTTGTTGTTTCTAACGTGTTTGTTATGCTTGTGCAAGGATTTGCAAGAGGTTTCTGATAGTGCTTATCCGCTTGGTATTCCACTTTATTTATGGGATACCGCATCAATTCTGATGCGACTTATCTTGTTTCTCACTTTGTGAGATGTACATACTTGCTTACGTATTGTCTGGATTGCGTTTCTTGCAGGTGTCCTATTTGATTGTATGGTTGTGTCTGGTACACACCACATGTCGGTTGTGATTTATTTTTACACCGACCATGCTTTGACGCTTAGGTCGGATATACAATTTCTGACTTTCTTTGTTTGTTGATGCTAGCTTGCTCGAAGTATTCCAGACCTCTTACTTTGTTTGCCTTTGCTACGGATTGTTATCCGTTTGGTATAGCTTCTTTTCCCTTTTATCTCATTCCGTACTTTACTGCTTTCGATGCCATGAGAAGTAGGACTGGGAGTCCGTGCCACTTGGTCGGCAAGTCTGGAAGTCCTCAAAGGAGGCCATGTTTGTGATTGTTTACTTTTGAGCCAAAGACCTCAAAAGACGCATCCCATCCTCGATCCCCCTTGATAAGTCCTCGGAGAAGGCAAGCGAAAAGGGACCTACGTTAGCTCGCGTCGACCGACGTTGATGCTTTGTGCTCGTACGCACAATCCTTTTTCCCCGTTTCTGTCCTACCCGATAACATGATGTCGTGGTTAGGCTTCCATATTCCCACAGTTAGCTTGTTTTTCGTGGTTGATATGACCCCGTGGCAAAAGCTCCTCATCCTGCCCGATGAATTGATATCATGGCTAGCAGTCCCTGTTGCTTTGTCCTGCTTCGATGATGTGATATCGTTGCTAGGCATCTCCCTGGGCCACTGTGATGACATGAATCCACAGTCGGATGTGTGCTACTCGAGCGATGTGGATACTCCTCGAGCTTGTTTGTTTTTGTTATGTTTTTGTGGTTCCATGAACTACGGACGCTCTAATTTACTCTCTCTGGATAGATTGAGGATACGTAGGCACAAGACGGCGATGTCTTGGCGAGCCCTCTTCCCTCCTTTTTCCCTTCCACGAACTATGGACGCTCTGATTTCCTTTCTCTGGATAGATTGAGGATACGTAGGCACAAGACGGCGATGTCTTGGCGAGCACTCTTCCCTCCTTTTTCCCGTCCAAGAACTACGGAGGCTCTGATTTCCGCTTTCTGGATAGATTGAGGATACATAGGCACAAGACGACAATGTCTTGGCGAGCACTCTTCCCTCGTTCTTCCATAGTACCATGAACTACGGACGCTCTGATTTCCTCTCTCTGGTTAGATTGAGGATACGTAGGCACAAGACGGCGATGTCTTGGCGAGCACGCTTCTCACCCTTCTTTCCATAGGTCGAACTACGATTGCTCTGATTTCCTCTCTCTGGTTAGATTGAGGATACGTAGGCACAAGACGGCGATGGAAAAATTTGATGCTAAAAGGTTGATTGACTCAACCGGGGGTTTCTTTATACAAAGCCTAAGAGGAGGCTAGAAGTTTGACTTTTCCGGGGGAAATGTTCTCTCTGTCTTGTACAAAGCCCCGGATTGAGGCTAAAAGGGATTTTGACTCCGTTGGGGAGAATGTATCTTATATAAAGCCCAAGATAGAGGCTGAAAGGGTTTGACTCAACAAGAGAGTACTTTTATTTGTCTTGTATAAAGCCCAAGACAGAGGCTAAGAAAGGGTTGACTCAACAAGAGAGTGTTGAACAAGTGATTGACTCAACAAGAGAGTCTGAAGATTGATTGTCTCAACAAGAGAGTCTTTTATACTCAACAAGAGAGTGATTTGCTCTCTTGTACGAAGCCCGATATTGAGGCTAAAAGGAGATTGACTCAACAAGAGAGTCTTTTATACTCAACAAGAGAGTGTTTTACATGTCTCGTACGAAGCCCGAGATTGAGCCTAAAAGGAGATTGACTCAATAAGAGAGTGTTTTTTCTATCTCGTACAAAGCCCGAGATTGAGGCCAGAAAGGGATTATCTCAACAAGAGAGTCTTTTATACTCAACAAGAGAGTGTTTTTATATGTCTTGTATAAAGCCCAAGACGGAGGCTAAAGGTGTTTGACTCAACAAGAGAGTCTGAAAAGGTTAGCTCCGCTAGGGAGAATCATTTGTACAAAGCCCAAGAGGAGGCTGTCTTAATGCTGAGGATTATTTAGATCCTGAAGCGTGTCCAAGTGTGGGGAAATCTCATGAGAGAGACATGGTTTTTGCGGGAGATTGGTCTAGAGTGATCGGTATTTTTTGCTATTGTTTGAAAGGAAACTTGAGAATGTCTTTGAGACTCAAGAGGTTTAGACTGTCCAAGTCTAGAGTTTTATCTTTTGTACAATGCCTAAGAGGAGGCACGGGCATTAAGGGATGAGTATCAACCCTAAAATGGCCAGAGTTTTGACGCTGGGAAGACTGCTCTAGCGAAGGATGACTAAGTTCTGTCTTATACCTTTAAGAGGTCGTCAGGGTCCTTGTATCAAGCCCAAGAGAAGGCATGAGAACTTCTATGTAGCCGAAGGGTCCTTATACAACGCCCAAGAGGAGGCGAGGATGCTTTTAGGAAGCATGTGGGTCCCCAAACAAAGAGAAGTTCAAGAAATGCAATTCACAGAGAAGAGATCATTCCAGGAAAGTTCAAGAATTTGGAAGAAACTCAAGAGATGCCATTCACGGAGAAATGATCATCTCTGGGGAGTTAGAGTTTCTTTGACAATTTCTAAGGGTGACAGTCTAAGAAAAGGTTCACCGAGAATACTGCCTTTCTCTTTGTTCCATATTGTTTAACCCCAAGAGAAGGGAAGACTGTATCTGGAATCCTATGGGGATCTAGTTTTGTTTGTATTCGAGAGTGACCAACAGGCTTTACCTAGTTCTAGACGTAGTTGCTGTGGAAAACTCTAAATAACTATACTAGTATTACACAGTTGATATGTGACAAGTATATAAAAGGATGTGAAAGAAGACTTACAGTGAAACAGCCCCACAATACAGTTATATACATATGAAAGCGATAAATGAAAGCGGATAAACACTTACCCATTGTAGAGCTTCCATGCTGTTTTGTTAGTTGCTCAACAAAGAAAGTTTTGATAACAACATATTCAAAATAAAAGGAGAAAGTGTTTTGAAAAGATTGTTGGGGCTTACAGCTCAAGGAGAGGCCCAAGTTTTGACAATGATCGCACCGTTGTTTTAAAAACTGTATAGAGGGACTTATACAATATGTGAGGCCCAAAATTGTTTTTATGTACAAGGGGATGGGTCTTACACTTTATTAGAGGCCCAAATATTTATTTTAAATAAAAGAAATGGGACTTACAACACGAGGGTAGGCCCCGGGTTATTTGTTAAAAAGGCAACAATCGCGCCGTTGTTTTTTCTTTTAACGCAGGAGGACTTATACAATATCTGAGGCCCAAAAAGATTTTGGTTAAAAAGGGATTGCGTCTTACACTCTATTAGAGGCCCATGAGTGTTTGAAAATGATTGATGAGGGTGGAATCAATCAAAACCCTAATTTCATCATTTTTAAAAGTGAATTCTTAAAGAAAATGATAAAACACCAAATAAGCTTGAATAAACAACTTGTGATTTTTGGTTAAGGTTTGAAAAATGATGTTTTAACCACAAGATGAATTAAAACTCATTTGGTTTTGATTTTCCAAGATGAATATTCACTTTTAAAATGTTTAAAAACAATTAAACATGAATTTAATCATAAAAATACCAACTATATTAAATAAATAATATAAATTTGATTTTTTTTTTGTGGAATAAAATATTTCAACATTTTTGTGATTTTTTGCAAAAAGAATCAATAAAAAATAATTAAAATTGAGGGAGTTATTAATTTTTCAAATCATTAAAAATAATAAGAAAAATAATAGAAAAATGGAAAAATCATTAAAAAGAGGTTTGGGGCGAGGGGGGTTCGAACCCCAGACCTCTTGTGTGCAGTGCACGCCTCCTACCACTAGGGTGGTGACACATCCGTGTATCAAAGCCTACCCACAAATATGCAAAGCTTGCCTTATTTTTGGCCTGGCCAAGGCAAGGCAAGGCAAGGTTTTGGCCAAAAACGTGAAGCTTGTAACTTTCTCATTTCTCCATGGATTGGGACAAAATTTAAGTCTATCCTGCCTAGAATTTCACAAGGAATCCAATGGTGGTGGTGCTTTTTTCAGATGAGATCCCCATTTTAAAACCCGATAGTGGTTTTGAAATAGGCCTCCATTTGCATATTCAGTGCTACCTCATGGTACAGACATGAATCACACGATGAATTAGTCTAAACACAACATATATAACATATATGAGATGTGTATGATCAGTGGACTTCAAAGCAATGCATATTTCTAAGAGTTCAAGTTGTGATGCTTACCTCTTTAGGAGCTTTTTGGGCAATCTGTCAAGTGCCTTGTTCCAGAAACAATTTGATGCTTTGGACACCCTCAAATGATCCCTTAGAAGCTTTTAGGATGATTGGAATCAGCTGGAAACCTCAGGAATGGAAACTGACCCTTTCTTGCAAAAGGGGCAAAAGTGGCCAAAATAGCAACTCTCTCAAATGGTGCTCCAGAGTGGGGAACCATTTGGGACAGTTCAAGGATCATATTTGGAGTGTGTTTGAGGCTTTATCTGGTTTTGAAAGTGAATGAATCAAGACATGCCTTGAAAAATGCAAAAAAGTCCTATTTTGAGGTTTTGAGAAGGGACTTTGAGATTTTGGTGTTACAGGTCACCTGTGAGAGTTTGGACAGCTTAGATATGACATATTGGATGTGTTTGGATCATGAGCTGTGATGGAATTGCTCTCTAACTCAAAAACTCAGAGTTACCTTGCTAAAGAAGGCATTTTTGCCTAGAGAAAGAGATATTGAGGAAAGAAATTGTTGTAGTGCTTTGGTGTACTCAAACTGAGCACAAATGAGCTCTATTTATAGTATAGCAAGTTTGTTTTTCAAGCAATAGTGAATGGAGGCTGCTGCAGACCTTTAGCCAATTGGAGCATTTTGGAATCTCAAGTCTCCTCTAGCCATTAACTAGAGGTTAGAGCACAAGCCTTCGGTTCCCTAGTTCAGAGATCATCCTTTACTCATTCAGTTGGAAATGGCTCAGTTCATGCCACCTTGGTGCATCCATTGAACCTCTTTAGGGTTTTTTAGGTTTGGCATGCTATTTTTAGTTCCAAAGACTTGGGAGGCTTATGGATCAGTGTTTGTCCCTCATTGGTCTCTCCCTGAGGTGTTCAGATGGATAAACTTGTTTGCCATTTGCACAAATTGCTCAAATCGAGCAAAATGCACAAATCTGCCTTGTTATGACAGTTGTAGCAAGGCATATTGCCACTGTCATAACTCTTAGCTCAAATGGGATTTGATGGGGTTCTTGGCCATTTTGGAGAGCTCTCATATGATACAACACATGTGTGATCATAATTTGTATTGACACGTTTTGGATCCAAGTGAAAAATGCCCCTACATTTTGAAAAAAGTGAAACAGATTCTGACTTAGTGAAAATTTCACTAAGTGTTGGAAAAAGTGACATTTCATGTTTTCAGCCATTTTGCTCCAACCATAACTCAAAATCCATGATGAATTGGAATGGGGTGTAGTTGACACTTTTAAAGTATGCCATGAGAGCTACAAATCCATCTTTGGATCAACCAAAATGGTTGCTTGGATCACAAGTTATGATCCTTGGAAGTTGGTACCCTAGCCACTTTGTTCCATAACTTAGAAAATTTCTAAGTTTTTTATGATTACCCCTTTTACAAGTTATCCCACTTTTCTTGATTTTTCTTGATGAATGATGATCCCAATCACACATTAACATCATTTTAGGGTTAGGGAACCATAATTGATCAAAAAATCAAAAAGTCAAACTTTGACTTTTGGGCATAATTGACTTTTTATCAGATGAATTCCAAACTGTGTGATCCTCTATGAAATCAAGTCCTTGACCTAAATTAAACTTGATGGATTGATTTCATAGGTGTTATAGGGTGTATTGAATCATGTCCCAAGGTTTGGAAGCATGTCCTGGTCAAAAGTCAAAGGCACGGTTGACTTTTTCCACGAAACCCTAACTATGGTTCTGATGAACTTGAAACTTGTGAATCAAGCTTCTTGGATCAATCCATTATTGTAAATGGATCAATGTAGTGTATTAGGGACCCTCAAATCATGTCTTGAGGTCTTGGCTCATGTTTTGCCCCAAAAGTCAACTTAGGGGTGAATTAGGTCAAGAAACCCTAATTCCTGATTTTTTATGAATGCATCCCCTGAGGCTAAATTGACTTGATGATTGGGTTTATGAGGTCCCTTAGAGCATTTTGGGTTATGCTTTGAAGCATTGGCTCATGCCTAGAGGAAAATTTCCGTCTGGAGGCCCTGGTCGACCAAAACCCTAATTTGGTGACACTGGCGATCTTGAGGCTTAATCCACTTGGAATGTTGCAGCCTTGTGCTTGATCCTTGATGTGGGAGTCCTCTTGATCCATTGTGGATGTTTGAGAGGTTTAGACAAGTTGAAGATCATGTCATTCCTTGATTGATCCTTTGTCTAAGAGCTCTGAGAGGGCGTGAAACCCTAAGTTTGACTATAGTGGATGCTCAACTATTCCTTGAGGAGATTGATGAGGCACAAAGGTACATCCATATTGTGATGATGGTTTGCACAATGATGGGAAATCTTAGTGGTCAAAATTTGGGGTATGAAAGATTCCCCTATTTAATCTTCTTGGACCCGAAGGGGTGAATGACGAAGGTATTCGGGCATTCGGGGTGCAAGAGGATTAAATATCGAAATACCCAAAATTTTGATGGTGGTTATGAATGGTAGTTTGCTCATCCATCTTCTTTTAATAAGAAATGATGCTTAGAAAAGGTAAAAACTTCCCCTCGATCCTGGTTTTTAGCCAAGGAAATGGTCTCAATTTCTGATGTAAACTTCCCCTCGATCCTGGTTTCCTACCAAGGAACTGGTCTCAGTTTCTGATATAAACTTCCCCTCGATCCTGGTTTCCTACCAAGGAACTGGTCTAAGTTTCTTTTGTCAATAAACTTTATTGACAAGGGACGCTATTAGTAGTGGTTTTCCTCAAACATCTCGCCGAATTTTCCTGGGGAGATGCCATTTGATGGAAAAAAATTTGATTGTAGAGGTGCACAAACTTCTCTGGTTGGAGACGCCATTTGTTGACTCTACTGGGGAAAACGAGTCTCTTGAGAGGCGGTTTCCGCTTGGGGATATTACAACATACTTTTACTCGAGATCTTCTCGGAGGAAATGCCACGTGACGTAATCCAATTTGGGAGGTGCTGATGACCTTTTTGTCGGCGAATCTTTCAGAGAAGAACTGTTGTATTGCCGAATCTTTGACTAAGAGGCTTTCTCTGGGGATTTTTCTTAATCCGGGAAAGCGAAGATATCATCTTCAATGGCAAAGAGTGATGTTTGTTGAGAGTCATTCTTGCCTTTCAGAGATTCAATCTATCAAAGTGGCAAGGGACTAACTCCAATCCAGGAATAAACTGGAGGAGAGATTGTTTAGACGATTCACCTCCTGACGAGGAAAGAACTGACAACTCAATTGACAAGAGGGCTTTTATTACTAGGGGGTAACACCGACTAGCGTGGTAGTGATGCAATATGAATATGGATGAATCAATAATGCATGATGTATGTATGTATATGCTGACGAAACTGACACGACATACAGACTAATAGATGAACACGACTGGATACTCGGCCACAGCGGGGGACGAAGAGGTACTGTAACACCCCCAATCTATACCCCCAATTAAATAAAACAGTAAAAGAAAATTCAAAATTTCATCAGAGTATATCTAAATTATCATGGCATAGACGGGGGAAATCACATTATATTTAAACAAATCATACAACACCTGCTCATAAAGATATGCAACAGTGGGGTAGCAATCAACAGAGGAACTCAGTTCCTTACACCCACATTTCAGATTTTAGAATAAAAGCGGAAAATCTAAAACTGAATATCATATATATATATATATATATCACATGAAAAGTTTGTCATACGTCAGGTTATACATGCACAAGCCAAAAGATATATATATATATATATATATATATATATATATATATATATATATATATATATATATATATATAGTACACAATAATCACAAACGTCCTCCGTAACTACCCGGTGTCACATATCAGAGCCGACCGACAAAAGAATGAAGTCCTAAGCTTCACAAAAAGACCTCCAGCAACTCTAATCTGCAATGCCTCATAGAGCATTATAAAACAGCAGAAAGGTGAGAAAAACAATCATCATATAATTGCACACAATTATATATAACACAAAAATACACATATATACGGTTCTCACCACAACTCACACCATAATTCAAACACAATACAACACAAGGTATAATTCATATTTCCATCACCAACACATATCCATATATCAATTTATCAATTTATTCACCATTCCGCACATAAATTAACATAAATGATTTATGCAAATGTAAGAGACCGACACAACGACTCTATGCATATGCACATGCGGTACCAACTTCCATTGTTTCTCATCACTAGTTCACTCAGGAACTCTGCTGGAATCATCGCTCGTTACATCACTGTAACTCCCCGTCGGGCATACGATGTCCCCCATCGTTCACACCCCACATGGGCACACGACGTTTATGGATCGCTCACACCCCACACGGGCACACGACCTGATCGCTCACACCCCACATAGGCACACGATCGTCTATAATCATTACTCACACCCCACACGAGCACACGACGTTATAGCAGATTCCCTCTGGAATCCAAACCGTCACTCAGGACGTCACAACAATGCATATCATGATGCTTGGCATACAAGGACTCATGACATTCAAATACACACATATATGCATTCACCAAAATCACAATTTGCACTTAAGCCCAAAACAATGCATTTAATTTCCATACGGCCACAAATCATCTCAATACCATCTAAACACATGCATTTACATCATACAACATCACCTTGCACGATAGTTACACACAATTATAACGACAAAAATCGACAAAACGACACTATTCATGATTTCCGACATAATTAAATCGGCTAACAATTTCCAAATCATCATAATAAGAAAGTACAGCTCAATAGCTTTCCAACGATACCAAGAATGTAAAAATCGGATAAACGGAACCCAAGTTACAAAAGAAAAACGAAAACGATATTTTGAAAAGTCCCATTTTACCATTCTCCTGGCCATACGCGTATTGCCCTGAGCCATACGCGTATTGCCCTGATTCCTCGCCATGCCATACGCGTATTGCCCAAGGTCATACGCGTATGGACAGAGACTCATTTTTCCCAAAATTCACGTTAAAATTCCAATACGCGTAGTGCCAACACCGTACGCGTATTGCCCTAAAATGTTACGCGTATCATACGCAAATGGGTAGATGGCCGAGAAAAGTGACATCCCATACGCGTATTGGCCCAAGACTCGCCCATGTTACGCATATTGCCAAGGTCCATACGCGTATGAACATGCCCCATACGCGTATGACCTGGAAAAACCAGAAAAAATTCTGCAGAACAAAGTTCTACGTTTTCCACCCCAAATCATCCCATTTTTCACCTACAAACCAGAAAATTGCCAATACAATGTCTAACAACATGTATCTATCATGTACCAACAATAATGAACACTAAAAACATGATTTCCAACACATTTAATCGATTTCTAATCAATTTTACATAATATAGGTTTTACTAAATTTTTCCAATTCAATCCAATAACAACCACAAACACACATACATAATCATATACAAGCATACAATTACTGAGTTTCACACCCTTACCCGATTAAATCGATTCTAGAAGTTGATTTCTTTGATTTTCCAAGTTTTTCTCACTTTTCTTCTCTTCACCTCTTTTCTTCCCTTTTTCCTTCCTCTCTTTTTCTTTCTCTCTATTTTTCTCTCTTTCTATTTTCTATTCTTTCTGACTTAAGAAAAATATCATGAAATGACCAAAATACCCTCACACTCAAATATCTCGCAAACGTTCCCAAAACCCGATAAAATATATTCGCGATGAAAAATAACATAATTTCAGATAAAAGTCGAAAATAAAATAATATAATAATAAAATAATCAAAACGACTCGATTAAATAAAAGCACACAAAACTGGGGCGTTACAACTCTCCCCCACTTAGAAATTTTCGTCCTCGAAAATATACCTGAGACGAACAACTTTGGATACGACTCCCGCATCCGACTCTCTAACTCCCAAGTCAAATTGCCCTCAGCAGCGCCTCCCCACGCCACTTTCACAAGTGCAATATCCTTGCCTCTCAACCGCTTCACTTCGCGATCCAAGACCCTAACTGGTAATGCCTCGACCGTAAGGTTCTCCCTTACCTCAACCTCATCCATCGGAATCACATGTGACGGATCCGGAACATACTTCCGAAGCTGTGAAACATGGAACACATCGTGCAAATTCGACAGATTCGGCGGCAACGCCACCCTATAAGCCACAACACCCACTCTCGCAGATATCTGGTAAGGACCAATAAACCGAGAAGCAAGTTTCTTCGATTTCAATGCACGACCCATTCTTGTTACCGGCGTAACCCTTAGAAATACATGATCGCCCTCTTGGAACTCAAGATCTTTCCGCCTCCGATCATGATAACTCTTTTGCCTACTCTGAGAAGCCTTTATTTTCTCACGAATAAGCTTCACTTTCTCCGTAGTCTGCTGCACCAACTCTGGTCCAACCACCGAGCTCTCACCAGATTCGTGCCAACACAACGGTGTTCGACATCTTCGTCCATACAGTGCTTCAAACGGTGCCATTCCAATACTAGAATGGAAACTTTTATTATATGTGAACTCAATCAATGCAAGATAACTATCCCACGCACCACCTTGTTCCAAAACACAAGCCCTCAACAAATCTTCCAACGACTGAATCGTTCTCTCCGTCTGACCATCCGTCTGCGAATGATAAGCCGAACTCAATCTCAATTTAGAACTCAATGCCTTCTGTAAACTTTCCCAAAATCTCGAGGTAAACCTTGGATCTCGATCCGAAACAATACCTAACGGAACTCCATGCAACTTCACAATCACACTGATGTAAATCTCAGCTAACCGCTCCAAAGAAAAACTGATGTCAATCGGAATAAAATGAGCCGATTTAGTCAGTCTATCCACAATCACCCAAATAGCATTATGCCCTCGCTGAGTATTAGGAAAACCTGTCACAAAATCCATGGAAATGCTATCCCACTTCCACTCAGGATATCCAATGGCTGCAACAAACCACTAGGCCTCAGATGTTCCACTTTTGATTTCTGACAAGTCAAACATGCATAAACGAACTAGGTCACATCTCTTTTCAATCCAGACCACCAGAAAATCTTCTTCAAATCCTGATACATCTTATTCGCTCCCGGATGTATACTCAAATTACTCCGGTGTCCTTCTTCCAAAATCATCTTTTTCAACTCCGCATCATCCGGAATACAAATTCTACCTCGGAATCTCAAAACACCATTAATATCCACTTTAAAATCACTATTCGCATCTTTTTCTCCCACCAACATCAAATCCACAAATTTCACATCCAACTTCTGTTTCTCACTAACCGTCATTAGAAAATCATTAGTAATCGTTAGCATTCCAAGCCTCACGCTATCCGACGTCACTTCACAAACCAAACTCAAATCTCTAAACGATTCCAAAAGTTCCCACTCTTTAACCATTAAAGCGGACATATGTAACGATTTCCGACTCAATGCATTGGCTACCACATTAGCTTTACCAGGATGGTAATTCAAGCCAAAGTCGTAGTCCTTCAAAAATTCCAACCATCTACGTTGCCTCATATTTAGCTCTTTCTGATCAAACAAATATTTCAAACTCTTATGATCACTAAAGACTTCAAACCTTGCACCGTAGAGATAATGCCTCCAAATCTTCAACACAAAAACCACAACCACTAATTCAAGATCATGAGTAGGATAATTTTTCTCATGCACTCTCAATTGCCTTGAAGCATAAGCCACGACCTTACCTTCTTGCATCAGAACACCACCTAGACCAATCAAAGAAGCATCACAATAAACCACAAATGGTTCATTAGGATTCGGTAAAATCAAAATCGGAGCTGTCGTCAATCTTATCTTCAGCTCATTAAAACTTTCCTCGCACCGAATATCCCAAATAAACGCTTGCGCTATACAAGTCAACTGGGTCAAAGGAAGTGCTAGCTTAGAAAAACCTTCAATAAACCTTCGATAATAACCAGCCAAACCCAAAAAGCTTCGAATTTCAGTAACAGATCTAGGAGCCTCCCATTGTAGAACTACTTCTACTTTAGATGGATCCACAGAAATACCATTACCTGAAATTACATGTCCAAGAAAACTCACTTCTGACAACCAGAACTCACACTTGGAAAATTTTGCAAAAAGCTTCCTTTCTTTCAAAACCTGCAAAACAATACGCAAATGCTCTGCATGCTCCTCCCGAGACTTATAATTAATCAAAATGTCATCAATAAACACAACAACAAATCGATCCAGATGCTCGTGAAAAATACGATTCATGTATTCCATAAACACACCTGGCGCATTAGAAACCCCGAACGGTATCACAGATGTTATTTCTATGCTTTTGTGGTTGGCATTTATTTTGCTAAAACTATTATAGCAGCAAGATGTTGAATCTTAATGTTCTAAGGGGCTGCTTTTAACATGCCGGATGAAGATGTCCCATACCAGCTCATAGGACATCGCGTTGTGGATTCAGTTTTAATGCAGATTCTGTTACTATGAATTGTTACTGAATATTCTGTGAATATTTGGTTATCCTATGTGGCATCCAAAGCATTTTTGGATTGTGGTTATTTGGTGGTTTTCAGATTTGCTGCTGTTTCTAATTATGGAGACATAATAGGAAACTTTGGATTGAAGACCTATTTTGTTGGAGTTAATTTTGCAGATTTGTGAGCAGTCTATTTGCTGCATTTTTGAAGCCCAATTCAGTCCAGATTAATTGCTATATATTGACTGATGTAAACCTAGTTTTAGGTGTGGAACTTACTTGTGTTTTTATGGTTTTCGAGTGTATTTTGTAAGCCTAACTGGTATCATTCTGATAACAGTATAAGGACTGATTTCTTGTGTTGTAAGTTCTGTCAAGTTACTCATAAGCTTTTAAGCATTGAGTTTCTTGTGTGTCAATCCTCATAAGCTGTGAAGTATTGAGGATTGTGTGTTTTGAAAGTGTGTCTTTCGTTTTTGTTTCTTGTGTGGAAAGGTACCAATCACGGGTTGTGGTTGTAGAGGGATTTGAGGAGGGCCTCATACCTAGGTGAGTCTTAGGTAGAAGTCATAGGAAGGGTAGTGATTAAGTGAGCAGATTATCCGGTGTTTGTATGATCTGTGAATTGATACTATCGTATATTGATTTCATCCTTGGCTTGGTAGCCCCCAGAGTAGGTGTGTTAGACCGAACTGGGTAAACATATCGCTGTGTTATTTACTTTCTGCACTGTTATTGTTAATTGTTATCTTGTTCATTGTGTTGGATATCAGTGTCTCAACATCCGTATAGGACATCTGATATCTGTGCCAGAATTTCAACAGAATATTCATAATGACTGTAACGTGTCCTAAAAGCCGTCTTCTGAATATCTTCCTCTTTCACCCTAATCTAATGATACCCTGATCTCAAATCAATCTTACTGAACACACAAGCACCAACCAATTGATCCATCAGATCATCAATCCTTGGAAGAGGATACTTATTCTTAATCATCACCTTATTCAACTGGCGATAATCGATACACAACCGCATACTTCCATCTTTCTTTTTCACCAATAAAACTGGAGCACCCCAAGGAGAAACACTTGGCCTTACAAACCTCTTCTCCAACAAATCATTCAACTGCTTCTTTAACTCAACCAACTCAGATGCCGACATACGATAAGGTGCCATAGAAACAGGTCTAGTACCAGGAACTAGATCTATAGAAAACTCCACCTCTCTCTCTGGAGGCAAGTCCGAAATATCCTCAGGAAACACTTCCAGAAATTCCCACACAACAGGAAACACATCAAATGAAACTTGACTATCCACAGTCAAAGATGCAAACAATCCAAATAACTGAGCTTCATCCGCCAAAAGTCTCTTCAACTCTTTGGTAGATAAGAAACTCGAGTCTTCGTCTTCCTCAAGAGAAGGAAACCTTACCAGCTTATGATAACAATCAATGTGAACTCGATTGAATTACAACCAATTCATTCCCAGAACCACATCTAAACCCTCCAACGGCAAACACACTAAATCCATCTCAAAGTCTTTACCATAAATGGTCAAAGGACAACTTAGACAAACCAAAGAAGTAGTTACTGACCCCATTGTTGGAGTATCAATAACAATCTCACCACCCATCAAAGACAACACAAGATTCAAACGCTTCGCACACTCAGACAAAATAAACGAATGAGTCGCTCCAGTATCAATAATAGCAACTAAAGAAGTACTATTAATAAAACAAGTACCTCTGATCAGACGGTCTGCACTTGAAGTCTGAGTTCCCGCTAAAGCAAATACCTTCCCACTAGTTGGAGCTTGCTTCGGTTTCGGACACTTCGTACTAATATGACCAGGTTCACCACAGTTGTAACATTTCACCACATTCTTCCTGGCACAATCAGCTGCAACATGTCCTACACCTCCACAATTAGTACACTTCCTCAAATCTTTCCTGCACTCAAACTGACGATGCCCCAACTCACCACATTTATAACACCTCAGAGGACCAGACATTCCTCCTCCACTTGACCTTTTCTCAAAAGTACCTCTTTGTTTACATCTTTATCAGCTGGTGTTACATACGGACCACCACGAAACTGTTGCTTCCCTTTCCTCTCGCTCACACTCTTGTAATGAGTAGAACGAGTCTTACTGTCCTCCTCATAAATCCTACAACAATCCACCAAATTAGAAAACCTCCGAATCCTTTGATAACCAATTACTTGCTTTATCTCAGGACGCAATCCGTTCTCAAACTTAACACACTTGGAAAATTCCGCAATCGCTTCAGCATAATGAGGATAAAACTGCACAAGTTCCACAAACTTAGCAGTATAATCAACAACAGACATATTACCTTGTTTTAGTTCCAAGAACTCAATTTCCTTCTTTCCTCTTACATCTTCAGGAAAATACCTCCTCAGAAACTCCATACTAAACACAGCCCAAGGAATCTCCTCCTCTGCAGCTTCCAACACATGACGAGTACTAACCCATCAATCATCAGCTTCTTCCAATAACATGTGAGTACCCAGTCTCACCTTCTGATCTTCAGCACAATCCATCACTCGGAAAATCCTTTCAATCTCTTTCAGCCATATCTGTGCACCATCAGGATCATATCTTCCTTTGAAGACAGGCGATTTGTTCTTCCTGAACTCATCATTACCTGCAGCATTAGGTGCACCCTGCACAGCCCGAGCCATAGCTTGCATAGCAGCAGCCAAAGCAACATCATTCCTACCAGCCATATTCTGTTCATTTCCAATAACAACAACTATGGTTAAACAAACAGCTCACTCCACACACCACACAGACCAGGACTGACACAAACTGACACGTACCAAGCTCTGATACCACTTGATGTAACACCCCCAATCTATACCCCCAATTAAATAAAACAGTAAAAGAAAATTCAAAATTTCATCAGAGTATATCTAAATTATCATGGCATAGACGGGGGAAATCACATTATATTGAAACAAATCATACAACACCTGCTCATAAAGATATGCAACAGTGGGGTAGCAATCAACAGAGGAACTCAGTTCCTTACACCCACATTTCAGATTTTAGAATAAAAGCGGAAAATCTAAAACTGAATATCATATATATATATATATATATATATATATATATATATATATATATATATATATATATATATATATATATATCACATGAAAAGTTTGTCATACGTCAGGTTATACATGCACAAGCCAAAAGATATA
The DNA here is from genome assembly GCA_022829125.1 of Lathyrus tuberosus. Lineage (NCBI taxonomy): Eukaryota > Viridiplantae > Streptophyta > Magnoliopsida > Fabales > Fabaceae > Lathyrus > Lathyrus tuberosus. Next base: position 11,354,277 of record JALAZF010000103.1, read on the forward strand.
TATATATATATATATATATATATAGTACACAATAATCACAAACAGCCTCCCTAACTACCCGGTGTCACATATCAGAGCCGACCGACAAAAGAATGAAGTCCTAAGCTTCACAAAAAGACCTTCAGCAACTCTAATCTGCAATGCCTCAAAGAGCATTATAAAACAGCAGAAGGGTGAGAAAAACAATCATCATATAATTGCACACAATTATATATAACACAAAAATGCACATATATACGGTTCTCACCACAACTCACACCATAATTCAAACACAATACAACACAAGGTATAATTCATATTTCCATCACCAACACATATCCATATATCAATTTATCAATTTATTCACCATTCCGCACATAAACTAACATCAATGATTTATGCAAATGCAAGAGACCGACACAACGACTCTATGCATATGCACATACGGTACCGACTTCCATTGTTTCTCATCACTAGTTCACTCAGGAACTCTGCTAGAATCATCGCTCGTTACATCACTGTAACTCCTCGTAGGGCATACGATGTCCCCATTCGGTCACACCCCACATGGGCACACGACGTTTATGGATCGGTCACACCCCACACGGGCACACGACCCGATCGCTCACACCCCACATGGGCACACGATCGTCTATAATCATCGTTCACACCCCACACGGGCACACAACGTTATGGCGAATTCCCTCTGGAATCCAAACCGTCACTCAGGACGTCACAACAATGCATATCATGATGCTTGGCATACAAGGACTCATGACATTCAAATACACACATATATGCATTCACCAAAATCACACTTTGCACTTAAGCCCAAAACAATGCATTTAATTGCCATACGGCCACAAATCATCTCAATACCATCTAAACACATGCATTTACATCATACAACAACACCTTGCACGATACACACTAGTTACACACAGTTATAACGACAAAAATCGACAAAACGACACTATTCTCAATTTCCGACATAATTAAATCGGCTAATAATTTCAAAATCATCATAATAAGAAAGTACAGCTCAATAGCTTTCCAACGATACCAAGAATGTAAAAATCGGATAAACGGAACCCAAGTTACGAAAGAAAAACGAAAACGATATTTTGAAAAGTCCCATTTTACCATTCTCCTGCCCATATGCTTATTGCCCTGAGCCATACGCGTATTGCCCTGATTCCTCACCATGCCATACGCGTATTTCCCAAGGTCATACGTGTAAGGACAGAGACTCATTTTTCCTAAAATTCACGTTAAAATTCCAATACGCGTAGTGCCAACACCGTACGCGTATTGCCCTAAAATGTTACGCGTATCATACGCAAATGGGTAGATGGCCGAGAAAAGTGACATCCCATACGCGTATTGGCCCAAGACTCGCCCATGTTACGCATATTGCCAAGGTCCATACGCGTATGAACATGCCCCATACGCGTATGACCTGGAAAAACCAGAAAAAATTCTGCAGAACAAAGTTCTATGTTTTCCACCCCAAATCATCCCATTTTTCACCTACAAACCAGAAAATTGCCAATACAATGTGTAACAACATGTATCTATCATGTACCAACAATAATGAACACTAAAAACATGATTTCCAACACATTTAATCGATTTCTAATCAATTTTACATAATATAGGTTTTACTAAATTTTTCCAATTCAATCCAATAACAACCACAAACACACATACATAATCATATACAAGCATACAATTACTGAGTTTCGCACCCTTACTCGATTAAATCGATTCTAGAAGTTGATTTCTTTGATTTTCCAAGTTTTTCTCACTTTTCTTCTCTTCTCCTCTTTTCTTCCCTTTTTACTTCCTCTCTTTTTCTTTCTCTCTATTTTTCTCTCTTTCTATTTTTTATTCTTTCTAACTTAAGAAAAATATCATGAAATGACCAAAATACCCCCACACTCAAATATCTCGCAAACGTTCCCAAAACCCGATAAAATATATTCGCGATGAAAAATAACATAATTTCACATAAAAGTCGAAAATAAAATAATATAATAATAAAATAATCAAAACGACTCGATTAAATAAAAGCACACAAAACTGGGGCGTTACAGGTACCACTGGGTTCAAAATAGCAATTTTACCTTGCTTAGGAGAGATAGTCCCGGCGGGGAACAACCGTTGGTTGGGCTTAGGAGATAAGAACTCTGTCGGGGGGTGTGAGATGGAACATTCGCATCTGACACAGCTGATCCTTCATTTAGGTGTACTGGTCTAGAAGGCGTACTTTGATTATGCACTTTGAAGCTTAATCGCCTTTGGAGTAGCGATCGATGTTCTTTCGATGTTCAACAGTCAAAAGAAATTTCCATCTTTATTTTAAAAGCAGAAAAAAGTTTGACAAGTAAATTCATTTTTGTTTTATTTCAAGAATCCATGATCATGTTAAAAATGCCATTCTATAAAGCTAAAACAAATAAGAATTACAAACAAAAGCACTAGGGCTCAAATTTTATTGATAGGATGGAAATCAACCAATCGCGTGATTCAACGGAGTATTTACAAAGTTAGAAAATGGTAATTTAAGGGAAATGGGCTACATTGAAACATAACGACTGTTATCCTTCTACCAACTTTGAATTCCGGACATCCTGAGCTTCTGTCGAAGATGACTTTGACTGGAGTTTTCTTGACCAATGGCATTACTGCTTCTGAGGGATTTGCCCCTTTCTTGAACATAGTCACTTGCCATTATCCCTAATTTTTTCCTGGATTGTAATGTGATGTTTCCAATCCACCGGGATGATTTTTGATTATGTCTCTAATTTTTGCTTGGACCGCCCTTTCAGGTTTTCAATCCACTGAGACGTTTTTTCTTTTTTTTTTTATTTTATTTAGGCGAAGTATTTCTTGACTACGTCAACATTTGTTGGGTAGGCAAATTCCTCTCCGTCCATGGTTGCGAGTCTCAAGGTGCCGCCCGAGAAGGCTTTCTTGACCACATAGGGGCCGTCATAATTCGGAGTCCATTTGCCCCGAGAATCAGTGAGAAATGATTGTATCTTATTGAGCACAAGGTCTCCTTTCCTGAAGACACGAGGTCGGACCATTTTGTGAAACGCCCTCTTCATTCTCTTCTGATACAACTGACCATGGCATAATGCCGTTATTTGCTTCTCTTTAATTAGATTCAATTCGTCGTGTCAACTTTGACACCATTCAGCCTCTGTTAGCTTAGCTTCCATCAATACCCGGATCGATGGGATCTCTACTTCTATGGGAAGCACTTCTTTCATGCCATATACTAGAGAGAAATGGGTTGTCCCTGTTGAAGTGCGGACACCGTGAAGAGCAAAGGGTAGCATCTCGTGCCAGTCTTTGTAGGTTATAACCATCTTTTGAATGATCTTTTTGATGTTCTTGTTAGCCGCTTATACCGCGCAATCATGCCAATCATGTCGATTCCCCATATGGAAAAAGGCCATGGGGAAGAAAGAACTTTGAGATGCGTTGGCGGTACATGAATATTGTCTAAGTATATCTGACACTTATGACATGTCCTCATGTACTTGTAGCAATCGGATTCCATGGTCAACCAATAGTACCCTGCTCTTAGAATTTTTCTCACCATTGTGTGCCTGTTGGTATGAGTGCCAAAGGATCCTTCGTGAATTTCTTTCATCAACATGCCTGCTTCTGGTCTGTCTACGCATCGGAGCAGAACCATGTCAAAATTTCTCTTATAAAGTGTATCACCGCTCAGGAAGAAACTGCCTGCCAGCCTTCTGAGGGTTTTTCGGTCCTTTCTTAATGCCCCATGAGGGTACTCTTGTTTTTGAAGGAAGCATTTGATGTCGTGATACCAAGGTTTGTTGTCTATGACTGCTTCAATCGTGAAGATGTAAGCGGGTCGTTCAAGGCGCATTATGTCAATCTTAGGTAAGTCGTTCCATTGACCTACGCTAATCATGGAAGAGAGAGTGGCTAATGCATCAGTCATGCGATTCTCTTCACGAGGGATGTGATGAAACTCGATTCTGTTGAAGAATGGTAACAACCTTCTCGCATAATCTTTGTAAGGGATCAGCCTGGACTGGTATGTGTTCCAATCTCCTTTAATCTGATTGATAACCAGGGCTGAATCACCATATACATCCAAGTTTTTGATCCTTAAGTCGATCACTTCTTCGAGACCCATGATACAAGCTTCGTATTCGGCCTCGTTGTTTGTACACTTGAATGTTAGTCGGGCGGTGAAAGGAATGTGGGTACCCTGAGGTGTTATGATGATTTCCCCAATTCTGTTTCCGTAATGATTGACAGCTCCATCAAAGATAAGTCCCCATTGGGAACCTGGTTTTGGCCCTTCACTAGGTAGTGGTTCATCGCAGTTTTTCATTTTCAAATACATGACATCTTCATCTGGGAAGTCAAATCCGACTAATTGTCGATCATCAATCGGTTAATGAGCCAAATGATCGGCTAAAACACTTCCCTTAATGGCTTTCTGAGCATGGTATTCGATGTCGTATTCTAACAACAACATCTACCAATGGGCAATCCTTCCCGTGAGAGCATGCTTTTCAAAGACGTACTTGATTGGATCCATTTCGGAGATTAACCAAGTAGTGTGACAAATCATGTACTGGCAAAGATGTTTGGCTGCCCAAGCCAAAGCACAACAAGTTTTCTCAAGCATAGTGTACCGAGTCTCACAGTCGGTGAATTTCTTACTCAAATAGTAAATGGCAAACTCTTTCCTTTTGGTTTCGTCTTGTTGGCCAAGTACACAACCCATTGAGTCCTCCAAGACTGTTATGTACATGATCAGTGGTCTTCCTTCCACTGGAGGTGATAGAATCGGTGGGTTTAACAGGTACTCCTTGATATTGTCGAAGGTGGTTTGCCACTCTTTTGTCCAAACGCAGTCCTGATTCTTTTTGAGTAGTTTGAAGATCGGCGCGCATGTCGCGGTTATGAGGAATATAAATCTGGAAATGTAGTTCAAACGTCCTAGGAATCCCCTGACTTGTTTTTCAGTTTTTGGAGAAGGCATTTCTTGAATGGCCTTGACTTTGTCAGGATCAATCTCAATCCCTTTCTGGCTGACAATGAACCCTAAAAGTTTCCCTGAGCGAACACCGAACGTGTATTTATTGGGATTCAAGCAGAGTTTATACTTTCTTAACCGCTCGAATAGTTTTAACAGGTGGGTTACATGCTCCTCTTCTGTTCTAGATTTGGCAATCATGTCATCGACATATACCTCGATTTCTTTTTGTATCATGTCGTGGAATAGAGTAGTACTCATGACCTTTTGGTAGGTTGCCCCGGCATTCTTCAACCCGAACGGCATTACCTTGTAACAAAAAGTACTCCATGGGGTGATGAACGAAGTTTTCTCCATGTCTTTTGGTGCCATTTTTATCTGATTATAGCCCGAGAATCCATCCATGAAGGAGAAGACTTTGAACTTTATTGTACTGTCAACCAGCATGTCAATGTGTGGTAAAGGAAAGTCGTCCTTTGGACTAGCCTTGTTTAGATCTCGGTAATCCACACAAATTCTGACCTTTCCGTCCTTTTTCAGAACTGGTACGATGTTGGATAACCATTGAGGATATTCTGATGTAGCGAGGAAACTCGCGTCAATCTGTTTTTGTACCTCCTCTTTGATTTTGATGCCCATGTCTGGATGAGTTCGTCTCAACCCTTGTTTTACTGGTGGACATTCTGATCTTAACGGTAGATGATGTTCCACGATGCTGGTATCCAACCCTGGCATGTCTTGATAGGATCAAGCGAATACATCGGGAAATTCTTTGAGAAGCTTTATCAAACTCTCTTTCACAGTCGGACTGAGCAGTGCCCCAATCTTGACCTCTTTTCTCTCCTTCTCTGAACCTAAGTTGACCGTTTCCAACGGCTCTTTGTGAGGTTCAATGGACCTTTCCTCTTGTCTGAGTAGTCGGGAGATCTCCTCTGGAATTTCTTCGTCATCTTCTTCTTCAGCCTCAAATACCGGGAATTCAAAGTTGGGAGAAGGCATCAGATCGTACGTTTCAATGGGGTGTAAAACAAGCAATCTGCATGATGTGGTGATTTTTTTTAGAAGAGATAGAGAGAAATGCAAGAGTGTGTGCAGTGTATTTTTTTTACTGCTTGTTTTTATTATTTGAATTATTTTTTAGGATTACCATTTTCTGAAAAAGCGAAAAGAGAAAACAGCAATTAATGCGGAAATTACAGAACGACGTTATTTTATTTATGATTTAGTCGATTCTTGAAACTACAGCCCTATAAAACAAAACTCAGTCGCTTTGGGCGAAGTGAAGAGGGATATTTATAGAAAGTGAGCCCTATCAAAACATCTGTTTCACCTGGGCAGGGTGAAAGGTTAAGATAAAGACTGCAATTACTTTGACTTATAAACAATCTTCGGAACATCGACTGCAACCCATTGGCGGCGAACATCTCAGTGAATCACAAAGTCTGGTACCTTCCTTGATTTGTCTTCAGAAATAACGCTAATTTCTGGTGGAGCAGGATCATCGGAATCTGTCTCCCAGGCATAATTGTCATAGGAGGATTCCTCAGTTGTATTTTACATAGTATTTGTGCTCTCAGGTATATCTCCCCATCCAGTTAGTTGGATTTCTTTGAGCCTGATACGGGAGCTTTCGGGAGCAGTGTATTTGACCAAGAATTCGAATTTTCCACTCGGTTGTCCCAGGGTATCCCACACTTCTTTGGAACTGGTGGAGTTATCTCTCTCGATGACGATGACCTCAGGAAAAGCATAGTTAAGGAACTCTTGTCCTGTAATTATTGCGAATTCATCGTTGTACTGGATATTTTCTGAATGACCTGAGTGTTGATCCCATGACATGGTGGGGACGCAGGTATTCTTTTCAATGATGCTCAGCTGATTTTCATTGTTCGGCAGATTTTCTTGCCCCAAGTCGCCTGGGTACGGCTGCCAGATAGGAAGACCATCCATCGGGCCATAATAGTCGTGGTCGAAGTTGTATTTCATTGGAGTGTCCTCCTCTAATGAGATTGGTGGAGCACGACATCCTTCCGGATCACAATCTCTATATATCATTTTGACATCTGACCATGGTAAAAATCTCGGACTCTGTGCGGGATAGCAAAATGGCATAGGCACTTCTTCCTGAGACATATAATCGTCCTCGTTAAGATAGGACTTCCATTCCTCATAGGTGTCAGAGGAATCTCCCTCGTTGATGGTATGTACTTCTTGAGACACTGGGTGAAGGAAAACACCACTTTGGAAGAAGTCCTGAATGGGATGAAGACTTTCACCGTTAGCAGCTGTCTGGGTACAGGTTATAGAAAAACCAATACCCTTCTTTGTTTTATTGTCAGTAGGAATGACAAGTTGTCCCCATACCTTTGCATTGTTACCTTTGATCACCTCGAGAGCATCTTTGTACGAGGATATTGTCGTTCCTCTTTCTGATTGATTGTCATTACTCACTATAAGTTCCTGGAACTGGGTTCCAACAACCTCTTCTGGTTCTACACAAGTGGACAATGAATGGTTACTCACGATCAAGGCTTGTTCTCCACAGACCGTGACGAGTTGGTCATTCTTGACGAACTTTAGCTTCTGGTGAAGTGTCGAAGTGACTGCCCCAGTCTGGTGTATCCAAGGTCGTCCCAACAAACAGCTGTATGTTGCTCGGATGTCCATGAACTGGAAAGTGACTTGGAAAGTGTGAGGACTGATAGTTATGGGAAGGTCGACTTCGCCGATAACTATTTTTCTGGACCCGTCAAATGCTTTGACGATGACCTCACTACCTCTCATCAGAGATCCTTTGAATGATAGTCGCATTAGAGTGGACTTCGGCATAATGTTGAGAGTCGGTCCGGTGTCTACCAGTACGCTGGCTAAAGCATCGTCCTGGCAGTTGAATGTGATATTGAGCACCATGTTGTGGCTTTTGCCTTCTTCTGGCAATTCCTCATCACTAAACCCCAAGTTGTTGCAGGAAGTGATGTTAGAGATGATACTGTCGAATTGTCTTATCGACACATCCTGTTCCACAAAGGCCTGCTCTAAGACTTTCTGTAGAGCCTCCCTGTGGGCATCGGAACTGAGTAAAAGAGATAACACAGAGATCTTTGAAGAAGTTTGTAACAGCTGATCAAAAATGTTGTATTCACTCCTTTGGATGAGCTTCAGCATCTCATCATCGTTCTTTGAAAGGTCGGGATCACTGGATTGGCCAACTGGTGGATTGGGAACTTCCGTTTGAGGTTTCTTTTATCTGTTGGGTTCTCCAACTCCTCGGTTGAAGATTCGACCGCTCCGTGTTACTCGACTGATGTCTGCAATATTCATGACGGAGGGTAATGGAATTTCCTTTCCATTCTCAATTATTGTTACACCGTATTTGTAAAGGATAGCTTTATCAGACTTGTACGACACTGGTCCCGGTAGATAGATAACTACAGGAACCTTCTGATTTCTCTGACTATCGTAAGTAACTTCAATCAGTCCCTGGTTAGGAACTTTTGATTCGTCAAGTAGAGGGATGATGGTACAAACATCCTTGGTCCTCTCAGGATCAGAGATTACAACAACATCTTTGATCTGGTCAGCGAAATAGTCTGGCGTCCAGTTAATGGACCCCGAAACTGAACATGGTTGAATCTCTTTGCAGTCCAACTGACTCTGCAGGGCTGCTCGCACGAGGTAGCATCCTTGGTTATTTTCTGAGTAGACTCTACAGCGCTTGTTGTTATGTGGTGGCACCTGGCCACGTCCGCTTTGAATGTAATGTATCCTTACTAGGTCTATTTCTATAGATCAGACATCCTGACTTTGATATCTAGTAGGGTTCCCGTTTGTCACACTGATTTGTTGCGTGTCTTCGTCTAGATAGATCAAAAGCCACCAATGATTTAACAAGTGTTGTAAGGTTCTTTGAACGAGAGCGCACCCTTGGTTACTCTCACAACATACTTTACAGCTCTGGTAATCATGTGAAGTGAGAAAACCGAGTTGGACTTGTTTGGCGTGTAACTCCACCAAGCTGGTATTCATCAAACGAATATCGAAGATTTGAATCATGTTAACTTGATAAGGATTTCTATCACGGTAATCCTGAATCCATCCAAGATCCATCTGACGCTGGAGGGCCTCTTGTACAAAAGAGCATCCCTGTTTATTTACCGAGCAAATCAGACAGGAATTGTAATCGTGCCGCGGTAGATTATGATACTTGCTTTGCCTTGGGTGCATTGACACTAAGTTGACATTCATTGTATGGATGTTGTGGTTCTGAATGATGTTGGAATTTGCATAAGTCATATTAACTCCATCAACTCGGTGCTCTTGGATCCATCCGAGATCCAATTGTTTCTATAGAGCTGATTGCACCACAGAACATCCTTGATTGTTTTTGGAGCAGATATCACACTAGTGATAATTATGAGGTGGCAAATGGCCGTATCGACTCTGTCTACAATGCATCTTGACCAATTTGGCCCTCAATAAGAGTACATCATGAATTTGATAGCTGTTATTGGACTCTCCCTCTATCAAATTTACCGCAGCTTTCTCGTATTGAGGCAGCGGGTTCGTGAGAACATTCGGATTCGTATCTTTGAAAGATAAGATCCCGCTCCTAACAAGCTTTTGCACATCAGATTTGAAACTGAGACAGTTTTCTATGTTATGCCCTGGTCCTCCTTGATGGTAAGGGCAAGTCTGGTCCGCTTTGAACCAAAAAGGCGGATTTTCTGGTACTGTAAGAGGAGACCTGGTTTGGACGTGCCCCTTGACCAGTAAGAGTGGAAACAATTATGCGTACAACATTGGTATAGGGTCAAACCCTGGCGGTCGCGTTGTACGGTTGTTGTTATATGGAGGACAAGCCTGCTGAAGAGGATGTTGTGTCCTTTGCTGAAATTGTTGTTGATTCGGTTGGCTCTGAGTAACTTGAGGTTGATACGTAGGAACAGGCGCAGAGTTGATAGCAGGAGTTATAGCTACTACTGATTGGTACCATCGCCTTTGCTTTCCGAGAGAGATATTCCCAATATCCTGCTCTTTTTTCTTAGGGAGAGCACTACCGTATCGTTTTGTACTACTTGGTGATCCAGCGTCTTTAACTAAATGTCCTTCTCGAACTGCTTCCTCGAGAAGAACTCCCATGCCTACCATTTCAGTAGAGTCACTGGGCACACTGGCGACCATTCGGTCGTAGTAGAATTAGCTCAAGGTCTTTAAGAAGATCTTTGTCATCCCTTTTTCCTCAAGAGGTGGACAAATCTGGGCAGCAATTTTGCGCCATCTTTGAGCGTACTCCTTAAAGGTTTCCTTATCCTTATGCGACATGGCTCTGAGCTGATCTCTGTCTGGTGCCATGTCCAGGTTATACTTATATTGTTGAATGAAGGCAGCGCCAAGATCTCTGAAAGTGCCGATCCTAGTGCAGTTTAAACCCATGTACCATTTGAGTGCGGCACCGGTTAAACTATCCTGAAAGTAGTGAATCAGTAGCTCTTGGTTCTTTATCTGAGTTGACATTCGCCGAGCGTACGTCACCAAATGGCTTTGTGGGCAAGAGTTACCCTTGTACTTTTCAAATTCGAGCACTTTGAACTTGTGCGGAACTTTAACATTGGGCACCAAACAAAGGTTTGCGGCGTCCTTTCCAAATAGATCCTGACTGTGAAGGGCTTACAGCTCTTTCCGCATCTCCAAGAACTGTTCCTAGAACTCATTCATTCTGTCGAACATACTTTCGTTTCCACCAGAAGGTATCTATGGAATCTGTCCTTCCGGGACAGTGTGTACCACGGGTGGTGGTATAGTCATCATGCCAGTGACTCTAGGTCCTTCCCTCTCCTGAAGTTTGTAACCTTCATGAGTTACTGTCATGCCCCGGGCATCTTTGATTTTCCGAAGTTTGTAACCTTCAGGCCCAGCGTCTCCTACTACAGTTCCCTGATCTTCAGTGATCGGCGGAACATATCCTTCCGGGATATGGTTAATAGGCATGCCCCATGGACGATCTTTAGGCATTTTGTACCTAGGATCATACTTTTCCACGATGGGCGTTGATGTGATCTCTGAGATCACAGTTCTTTGTTGTTGATCTGAGCTTCTGCTAGAGCTAGCATGTCGTTATAAAGCTTTCTCAGATCCTCTTTCAGAGTGTCGATCTTTTCCCTCAACTCTCTGTTCTCTTCCTCGAGATCATCCATCTTTTTCTGTCGATTGGCCCAAGTATTGTAAGAATGAGACAGTTTGACTCTAGAATCGAGGCGCAAACGTGAGATTCATAGGTAAGAAGAATGCGTTACGTGAGAATGATGAATGCAATAATTATATTTTAATTAGTTTTTTTGTTTAATCAAAAGAAACTTCAACAATTGGATTGTAAACATCAAACAGTGGGGAAACCCCATTTTATTGAATTCAAAGATTGCGGAATGGAAATACAGTAATTTACATAGTGTTGTAAAAGGAAATCTAAACTTATGGGTCCCAAGTCCTCTCTGAGGAGAGCTCAGGTGCTGGTTCTGGTACTTTCCTTTTCTTTGACCGGGGCCCTTGAGCCGTTGTCGGGTTGTCATTCCTTTGCCAAGTGAAAGGAGCGAGCAAATTCCTTTGGTCATCCTGATTTTCTATTGCGTGTTGCTCTAAAATCTCAATCAGAGCATCTTTTTCTTTTAACAGTTGCATTTATTTTCTTGCACTCCACATTGAGAATAAGGTACTTGTTCTTCCAAGACTTCTTCTCCTGTTGAACTCTGTTGAGAGTAACCTGAAGTTTTTCCGTATCATACATAAAATATAGGACAGGGTCCCTTAATGGAAGAACTTCCTGGCGAGGGTAAGGCATCCTCGGCTTGAGAGCTCTAGTTTGTACCTAGTGGAGATAAGGTTCCACCGAGACACAGTCTGGTTTTCCTAGAGACTCTCTTCCTTTCCTATGAACGTGCTTCCAGGCATGCACTATTTTTGTCTTTAGTGCCCTATCATTTTCTCCTTCCTTGAAGAAAAGACCTTCCAGATGAGCATTACGCGGGACATGCCTCATCGGGTATCCAAATTGACGACGAACAAAAATTGGATGATAATTGATTCCTTCTTTAATTCCTATAAGAGGTACATTTGGGAAATTTCCACAACGGTCAATGATCCTGATCCCATCATAGATTCGATTGTACCAATCGATGTCAGTGTTGGTAAGAGACATGATTCTCTGCGACCAACGTAAAGTACTTTTTTGATCCCAAAATGCAGCAGACTTTGGCAAATGGGAAATGAACCATTTGTACAGCAGGGGTACACAACATGTGATGATTCCTCCGCTGTACAAATTCCTTAAATGTACCGAATGATAGGCATCTACGAGCAAGGTCGGTACAGGGTTTCCAATCAGAAAAATCTTAATGGCGTTGATATCTACAAAGTTATCGATGTTAGGAAACTAAAATAACCCGTAGGTAAGCAAAACAAAGATGCTTTCGAAAGCGGCCACGTTCCCTATACTAGCAAAGTATAGAGCTTTCTTGATTAAGAACTGGGCTGGCAAACCCTGAATTCCACCCTTAGTGGTCATGTGAGTCCAGACTTTTGACTCGTCCAAATAGACTGCTCTTGCAATGTTTTGATCCTTTGGAATTTCTTCCACTCCAGAAAAGGGAGCTTGGTCAGTAATATGCAAATCAGTCAGGTGAGAGTTGTAACGCCCCAATTTTTATCAGTTTTTATTTAATTGAGTCGTTTTGATTATTTTATTATAATATTATTTTATTTTCGACTTTTATTTGGAAATGTGTTATTTTTCAATGTTGTGATATTTTATCGCGTTTTGGGAACGTTTGCGAGATATTTGAGTGTGGGGTTATTTTGGTCATTTCATCTTATTTTTCCTTAAGTTAGAAAATAGAAATAGAAAGAGAGAAAAATAGAAAGAAAGAAAAAGAGAAGAAGGAAAAGGGAAAGAAAAGAGAAGAAGAGAAGAAAAAGAGAGAAATCTTGGAAATCAAGAAAACAATCTCCCGACTTTTCTAAACACGATTAAATCGGGTAAGGGTGCGAAACTTGATTATTATATGCTTGTGTATGATTATGTATGTATGTTTTTGGTTGTTATTGGATTGAAATGGAAATAGATAGTAAAAACCATATTATGTAAAAATTGATTAGAAATCGATTAAATGTGTTTGAAATCATGTTTAGTGTTCCTTATTGTTGATACATGATAGATACATGTTGTTAGGTCTTGTATTAGTAATTTTTCTGGTGTATAGGTGAAATTGGGTTGATTTTGGTTGGAAAACGCAGAACAAAATTCTGCAGAAAAATTCTGGTTTTCCACTGCCCATACGCATATCACTCAAGGCAATACGCGTATTGGTCAAGGCAATACACGTATGGCATTGAAGAAAACTGGGCAATACGCGTATGGAGCTTTAATTTCTCGGCCATCTGTCCATTTGTGTAATGGTACGCGTAAGGTTTAAGGCAATACGCGTATGGCTCAGGGCAATACGCGTATGTCTTTTCTTGTTTAGTCCGTAACTTGTTAGCCGATTTAATTATGTCGGGAATTTGGAATAGTGTCGTTTTGTCGACTTTTGTCGTTATAATTGTGTGTAATTGGTGTGTATCATGCAATGTGTTGTTGATATGGATATGGTATGTTTTTCGTGCTGTTGTATGGTATAAATGCATTGTTTTGGGCTTGAATTGCAAAGCATGATTAATGTTGAATGAGATGATTGCATATATGTGTGCATTTGAATGTCATGAGTCATTGTATGCCGAGCATCATGATGTGCATTCTTGTGATGTCGTGTGCCCTAGTGGGTGTGAGCGACGAATCGGCTCCAGAGGAAATCTGCTATAACATCGTGAGCCTTATACCGAGAGGACCGAAAGCAATGGGTATAGACGATCGTGTGCCCGTGTGGGGTGTGAGCAATCGGATCGTGAGCCTTATACAAAGAGGATCGAAAGCGATCCATAAACGTTGTGAGCCTTATACAAAGAGGACTGAAAGCGACGGGGAACATCGTATGCCCGACGGGGAGTTACACTAAGTAACGAGCGATGGTTCCAATAGTTCCTGAGTGAACTGGTGTTGAGAATTGATGGAAGTCGGTACCGCATGTGCATATGCATAGAGTCGTGGTGTCGGTCTCTTGCATTTGCATAGATCATTAATGGTTTGTTTATGTGTGGAATTGTAGATGAAATTGATAAATTGATATATGTATATGGTTGGTGATACTTGTATTGTGCTTGGTTGGTATACCTTGGTGATGGAAAAATGAATTATACATTGTGTTGTTGTGTGTTTGAATTTTGGTATGAGTTGTGGTGAGAACAGTATATATGTGTATTTTTGTTGTTATATATAATTGTATGCAATTATATGATGATTATGTTTCTCACCCTTCTGCTGTTTTATAATGCTCTATGAGGCATTGCAGATTAGAGTTGCTGGAGGTCTTTTTGGGAAGCTTAGGACTTCATTCTTTTGTCGGTCGGCTCTGATATGTGGCACCGGGTAGTCAGGGGGATCGTTTTGTAGTTTGATGTGTATATGTATATATATCTTTTGGCTTGTGCATGTATGACTTGATGTATGACAAACTTTTTATGATATCTATATATATATATATATATGAGATTTCAGTACAGATTTTCCGCTTTATTCTGTATTTGAATTGTGGGTAGTAGGAACTAAGTTCCTCTGTTTATTTGCTACCTGTGAGTGTTGCATATCTTTATGGGCAGGTTAATTGTGTTTGTTTCAAATTGATGTGACCCCTCAGTCTATGCTGTGAATTTCTAAATATACTCTGATGAAATTTTGAATTTTATTTTACCGCTTTATTTAATTAGGGGTATAGATTGGGGGTGTTACATTAAGTGGTATCAGAGCTAGTCCATGTCAGTTGTGTCAGCCCTTGTCGGTCTTGGTGTTTGGATGAGCTGTTTGTTTAACCATAGTTGCTGTTATTGGAAATGAACAGAATATGGCCGGTAGGAATGACGCTGCTTTGGCTGCTGCTATGCAAGCTATGGCTCAGGCTGTGCAGGGTGCACCTAATGCTGCAGGTAATGATGAGTTCAGGAAGAACAAACCGCCTGTCTTCAAGGGAAGATATGATCCTGATGGTGCTCAGATATGGCTGAAAGAGATTGAAAGAATTTTTCGAGTGATGGATTGTGCTGAGGATCAAAAGGTGAGACTGGGTACTCACATGTTATTGGAAGAAGCTGATGATTTGTGGGTTAGTACACGTCATGTGTTGGAAGCTGCAGAGGAAGAGATCACTTGGGCTGTGTTTAGCATTGAGTTTCTGAGGAAGTATTTTCCTGAAGATGTAAGAGGAAAGAAGGAAATTGAGTTCTTGGAGTTAAAACAAGGTAATATGTCTGTTGTTGATTATACTGCTAAGTTTGTGGAGCTTGTGCAGTTTTATCCACATTATGCTGAAGCGACTGTGGAATTTTCTAAGTGTGTAAAGTTTGAGAACGGATTGCGTCATGAGATAAAGCAAGCCATTGGTTATCAAAGGATTCAAAGGTTCTCTGATTTGGTGGATTGTTGTAGGATTTATGAAGAGGATAGTAAGGCTCGTTCTACTCAGTATAAGAGTGTGAGTGAGAGGAAAGGGAAGCAACAGTTCCGTGGTGGTCCGTATGTAACACCAGCTGATAAGGGTAAACAAAGGGGAAATTTTGAGAGAAGGTCAAGTGGAGGAGGAATGTCTAGTCCTCTGAGATGTTATAGATGTGGTGATGTGGGACATCGTCAGTCTGAATGTAGGAAGGATTTGAGGAAGTGTTCTAATTGTGGAGGTTTAGGACATGTCGCAGCTGATTGTTCAAGGAAGCATGTGGTGAAGTGTTTCAACTGTGGGGAACCTGGTCACATTGGTACGAAGTGTCCGAAACCGAAGCAAGCTCCAGCTGGTGGGAAATTTTTTGCCTTGGCAGGAACTCAGACTTCAAGTGCAGATCGTCTGATCAGAGGTACTTGTTTTATTAATAGTACTCATTTAGTTGCTATTATTGATACTGGAGCGACTCATTCGTTTATTTCGTCTGAGTGCGCGAAGCGTTTGAATCTTGTGTTGTCTTCGATGGGTGGTGAGATGGTTATTGATACTCCAACAATGGGGTCAGTAACTACTTCTTTAGTTTGTTTAAGTTGTCCTTTGACCATTTATGGTAAAGAATTTGAGATGGATTTGGTGTGTTTACCATTGGAGGGTTTAGATGTGGTTCTGGGAATGAATTGGTTGCAATTCAATAGGGTTCATATTGATTGTTATCGTAAGTTGGTAAGGTTTCCTTCTCTTGAGGAAGACGAAGACTCGAGTTCCTTATCTACCAAGGAGTTGAAGAAACTTTTGGCGGATGAAGCTCAATTGTTTGGGTTGTTTGCATCATTGACTGTGGAGAGTCAAGTTTCATTTGATGTGTTTCCTGTTGTGTGTGATTTTCCTGAAGTGTTTCCTGAGGATATTTCAGACTTGCCGCCAGAGAGAGAGGTGGAGTTTTCTATAGATTTAGTACCTGGTACCAGACCTGTTTCTATGGCACCTTATCGTATGTCGGCATCTGAGTTGGTTGAGTTAAAGAAACAGTTGAATGAATTGTTGGAAAAGAGGTTTGTGAGGCCAAGCATTTCTCCTTGGGGTGCTCCAGTTTTATTGGTGAAAACGAAAGATGGAAGTATGCGGTTGTGATTATCGCCAGTTGAATAAGGTGACGATTAAGAATAAGTATCCTCTTCCAAGGATTAATAATCTGATGGATCAGTTAGTTGGTGCGTGTGTGTTCAGTAAGATTGATTTGAGATCCGGGTATCATCAGATTAGGGTGAAAGAGGAAGATATTCAGAAGACGGCTTTTAGGACACGATACGATCATTATGAATATCCTGTGATGCCGTTCGGGGTTTCTAATGCGCCAGGTGTGTTTATGGAGTACATGAATCGTATTTTCCACGAGCATTTGGATCGATTTGTTGTTGTGTTTATTGATGACATTTTGATTTATTCTAAGTCTCGGGAGGAGCACGCGGAGCATTTGCGTATTGTTTTGTAGGTTTTGAAAGAAAGAAATCTTTTTACCAAGTTGTCCAAGTGTGAGGTCTGGTTGTCGGAGGTGAGTTTTCTTGGGCACGTGATTTCAGGTAATGGTATTTCTGTGGATCCATCTAAAGTAAAAGCGGTTCTACAATGGGAGGCTCCAAGATCTGTTACTGAAATTCGAAGCTTTTTGGGTTTGGTCGGATATTATCGAAGGTTCATTGAAGGTTTTTCTAAGCTAGCACTTCCTTTGACCCTGTTGACTTGTAAAGGGCAAGCATTCATTTGGGATATTTGGTGCAAGGAAAGTTTTAATGAGCTGAAGAGAAGATTGACGACACCTCCGATTTTGATTTTACCGGATCCTAATGAACCGTTTGTGGTGTATTGTGATGCGTCTTTGATTGGTCTAGGTGGTGTTCTGATGCAAGAAGGTAAGGTCGTGGCTTATGCTTCAAGGCAGTTGAGAGTGCATGAGAAAAATTATCCTACTCATGATCTCAAATTAGCGGCTGTGGTTTTTATGTTCAAGATTTGGAGGCATTATCTCTATGGTGCAAGGTTTGAAGTCTTTAGTGATCATAAAAGTTTGAAATACTTGTTTGATCAGAAAGAGCTGAATATGAGGCAACGTAGATGGTTGGAATTCTTGAAGGACTACGACTTTGGCTTGAATTACCATCCTGGTAAAGCTAATGTGGTAGCCGATGCGTTGAGTCAGAAATCGTTGCATATGTCCGCTTTAATGGTTAAGGAGTGGGAGCTTTTGGAAGCTTTTAGGGACTTGAGTTTGGTATGTGAAGTGAGTCGGATAGCGTGAGGCTTGGAATGCTAACGATTACTAATGATTTTCTGATGACGGTTAGTGAGAAACAGAAGCTGGATGTGAAATTTGTGGATTTGATGTTGGTTGGAGAAAAAGATGCGAATTGTGATTTTAAAGTGGATATTAATGGTGTTTTGGGGTTCCGAGGTCGAATTTGTATTCCTGATGATGTGGAGTTGAAAAAGATGATTTTGGGGGAGGGACACCGGAGTAATTTGAGTATACATCCGGGAGCTAATAAGATGTATCAGGATTTGAAGAAGATCTTTTGGTGGTCTGGTTTGAAAAGAGATGTGGCTCAGTTTGTTTATGCATGTTTGACTTGTCAGAAATCGAAGGTAGAACAACTGAGGCCTAGTGGTTTGTTGCAACCGTTGGATATTCCTGAGTGGAAGTGGGACAACATTTCCATGGATTTTGTGACAGGGTTACCGAATACACAGCGAGGGCATAATGCTATTTGGGTGGTTGTGGATAGGCTGACTAAATCTGCTCATTTCATTCCAATTGACATCAGTTTTTCTTTGGAGAGGTTAACTAAGATTTACATCAGTGTGATTGTGAAGTTGCATGGGGTTCCATTGAGCATTGTTTCGGATCGAGATCCGAGGTTTAACTCGAGATTTTGGGAAAGTTTACAGAAGGCGTTGGGTTCTAAATTGAGGTTCAAATCGGCTTATCATCCTCAAACGGATGGACAGACGGAGAGGAGGATTCAGTCGTTGGAAGATTTGTTGAGGGCTTGTGTTCTTGAACAAGGTGGTGCGTGGGATAGTTATCTTGCATTGATTGAGTTCACGTATAATAACAGTTTCCATTCGAGTATTGGAATTGCACCGTTTGAAGCGTTGTATGGACGAAGATGTCGAACACCTTTGTGTTGGCACGAATCTGGTGAGAGTTCGGTGGTTGGGCCAGAGTTGGTGCAACAGACTACGGAAAAAGTGAAGCTTATTCGTGAGAAAATGAAGGCTTCTCAGAGTAGGCAAAAGAGTTATCATGATCGGAGAAGAAAAGATCTTGAGTTCCAAGAGGGCGATCATGTATTTTTGAGAGTTACGCCGGTAACGGGTGTGGGTCGTGCATTGAAATCGAAGAAACTTACTTCTCGGTTTATTGGTCCTTACCAGATATTCGCGAGAGTGGGATCTGTGGCTTATAGGGTGGCGTTGCCGCCGAATCTGTCGAATTTGCACGATGTGTTCCATGTTTCACAGCTTCGGAAGTATGTTTCGGATCCGTCGTATGTGATTCTGATGGATGAGGTTGAGGTAAGGGAGAACCTTACGGTTGAGGCATTACCCGTTAGGATTTTGGATCGCGAGGTGAAGCGGTTGAGGGGAAAGGATATTGCACTTGTGAAAGTGGCGTGGGGAGGCGCTGCTGAGGGCAATTTGACTTGGGAGTTAGAGAGTCGAATGAGGGAGTCGTATCCAGAGTTGTTCATCTCAGGTATATTTTCGAGGACGAAAATTTCTAAGTGGGGGAGAGTTGTAACGCCCCAGTTTTGTCAGTTTTTATTTAATTGAGTCGTTTTGATTATTTTATTTTTATTTTCGACTTTTATTTGGAAATATGTTATTTTTCAATGTTGTGATATTTTATCGCGTTTTGGGAACGTTTGCGAGATATTTGAGTGTGGGGGTATTTTGGTCATTTCATCTTATTTTTCCTTAAGTTAGAAAATAGAAATAGAAAGAGAGAAAAAAAGAGAGAGAGCAAAAGAGAAGAAGGAAAAGGGAAAGAAAAGAGAACAAGAGAAGAAAAAGAGAGAAAACTTGGAAATCAAGAAAACAATCTTCCGACTTTTCTAAACACGATTAAATCGGGTAAGGGTGCGAAACTTGATTATTATATGCTTGTGTATGATTATGTATGTATGTTTTTGGTTGTTATTGGATTGAAATGGAAATAGATAGTAAAAACCATATTATGTAAAAATTGATTAGAAATCGATTAAATGTGTTTGAAATCATGTTTTCGTGTTCCTTATTGTTGATACATGATAGATACATGTTGTTAGGTCTTGTATTGGTAATTTTTCTGGTGTATAGGTGAAATTGGGTTGATTTTGGTTGGAAAACGCAGAACAAAATTCTGCAGAAAAATTATGGTTTTCCACTGCCCATACGCGTATCACTCAAGCCAATACGCGTATTGGTCAAGGCAATACGCGTATGGCATTGAAGAAAACTGGGCAATACGCGTATGTAGCTTCAATTTCTCGGCCATCTGTCCATTTGCGTAATGGTACGTATAAGGTTTAAGGCAATACGTGTATGGTGTAGGGCACTACGCGTATTGGAGTTTTAATGGGAATTTTGGGGGAAAATGGGTCTCTGCCCATACGCGTATGACCTTGGGCAATACACGTATGGAATGGGTGAGGAATCAGGGCAATACGCGTATGGCTCAGGGCAATACGCGTATGGCCAGGAGAATTGCAAAATGGGGTTTTTCGCGATGTCTTTTCTTGTTTAGTACGTAACTTGTGTTTCGTTTATCCGTTTTTAACATTCTTGGTATCGTTGAATAGCTATTGAATCGTACTTTCTTATTATAATAATTTTGAGATTGTTAGCCGATTTAATTATGTCAGGAATTTGGAATAGTGTTGTTTTGTCGACTTTTGTCGTTATAATTGTGTGTAATTGGTGTGTATCATGCAATTTGCTGTTGATATGGATATGGTATGATTTGCATGCTGTTACATGGTATAAATGCATTGTTTTGGGCTTGAATTGCAAAGCATGATTAATGTTGAATGAGATGATTGCATATATATGTGCATTTGAATGTCATGAGTCATTGTATGCCGAGCATCATGATGTGCATTCTTGTGATGTCGTGTGCCCTAGTGGGTGTGAGCGACGAATCGATTCCAAAGGGAATCTTCTATAACATCGCGAGCCTTATACGAAGAGGACCGAAAGCGATGGGTATAGACGATCGTGTGCCCGTGTGGGGTGTGAGCGATCGGATTATGAGCCTTATACAAAGAGGACCGAAAGCGATCCATAAACATCGTGAGCCTTATACAAAGAGGACCGAAAGCGACGGGGAACATCATATGCCCGACGGGGAGTTACACTAAGTAACGAGCGATGGTTCCAATAGTTCCTGAGTGAACTGGTGTTGAGAATTGATGGAAGTCGGTACCGCATGTGCACATGCACAGATTTTCCGCTTTATTCTGTATTTGAATTTTGGGTAGTAGGAACTAAGTTCCTCTGTTTATTTGCTACCTGCGAGTGTTGCATATCTTTATGGGCAGGTTAATTGTGTTTGTTTCAAATTGATGTGACCCCTCGGTCTATGCCGTGAATTTCTAAATATACTCTGATGAAATTTTGAATTTTCTTTTACCGCTTTATTTAATTGGGGGTATAGATTGGGGGTGTTACAAGAGTACTCCTCCAGTGTTGGTGGTAGCTGATAATCCGGGAATGTGAAACAATGATAGACCGGATCGTAGAACTGGATTAGTATAGACAGGATTCCTTCTATTACATGGACCCTCAACAGAGACAGCAGTCCTCCATACTTAGCTCTGAAAGCCTCAGCGTTTGTTATCATCCTCGCCAGACCTCTTAAATCCTCTAGTTTTGGAACCTTGAAGGTGTACTTGTGAGTCTTCCTTCTACCGAAATCCATTAGCAATCTCTTTTTCTGACATTTGCAATCATTGTCTTAGTTTAATTTGAAAAAGAGAGACTAGAAGAGAAAATTTTTCTTTGTTTTAATGTTTTTTCAAATGAATGTATGAATGCAGCACACAAAAACATAGAAAAAACATGGGGTCAAAGAGTCGGTGTCATGAAGTCAAGGCTCTACCCATCCCCAAAGGTTTATACTGGTGATTTTTGGTACCTATCCTCAAAATCACTGACCCCTCTTGGGATAACGACAGCAAGCGGATCGGCAGCGAGCTGTAGTATCTTAGAGTAATCTCAAATGAGGGTAGTATCGCGTGACAACTATTTCCGATAGCTTCCGCACTACAAAATGATTTCAGTCTACTAAAATCCCCAGCTTCTCGGATAACCCAATGGAACAATCTGCTTTCAACAACCGAAATCGTATAGGCATTGAATCCGCAAAGGGCATCTCGACTGATTTGATGATCGACCGGGACCTGTTATCTGGGATTCACTCCCCGTAAGATTACCCGTATAATGCCATCACTTATCTTAGGTGTATACTCAATCTTTCCATATGCGGCATCACACGCATTCCCATTAGCAGAAAAGTAAACACGTATATCAATTAGGAAAAACAATATATATATTTGTCCTAACATCCTAGACCTCTATAATCCTATGATCCTAACAGACAATGACTCCCCAGCAGAGTCGCCATTTTACTGTAGCGAGCGATTTTTGTCGGTGACGCGACCACCTTATCGTTGGAGTTTGGGTTTTCCTCCTCGTGGAGAAAGGGTGCTACTTTCTGATTTCTTATTTATCCCGTGAAGCTGGAAGGGAAAGGGAAGGTATATAAAACTAACCTTGCACGCGAATGATTAACTGAACAAACGCTTTAAAAGAGATTGGGGGGTCCGGGGTCAGGTTATACGATGGGTAGTTGTCAATTACCCATCCTATATGTGGTTATCTACAGGATGTTAGCTTTTAGGTTTCGCCTTGTAATTGATAGTGTTTATCTGCTGATGGGTTGGGAAAGTTTCTTGGGAAAGTATGACAGGAAGAGTGAGTTTTATTTATGTTTTGGGTAAGGTACTGGACCTAAGCTTTTGATTAGTATGCTCACTAAGATTTTGCAATCTTATGCCTACATATTCCCGTTTAATGAAACAGGGAAATCAGAGCGATCGTAGTTCCTCCTATTCTATGGGAGGAAAGAGATGTTTTGGTATCTTGTTCAAAGCCCAAGACATGAAGCTAAAGGTGATTTGTATCTTGTTCAAATCCCAAGACGTGAAGCTAAAGGGTTTTGGCTGAGAGAGAATTTGTCATCTCTAAAGAGGAATTGTTGATGTTTGTATGCTATGGGCAAAGCACAAATTTGATGCTAAAAGGTTGATTGACTCAACCGGGGGTTTCTTTATACAAAGCCTAAGAGGAGGCTAGAAGTTTGACTTTTTCGGTGGAAATGTTCTTTCTGTCTTTTACAAAGCCCAAGATTGAGGCTAAAAAGGATTTTGACTCCGTTGGGGAGAATGTATCTTGTATAAAGCCCAAGATGGAGGCTGAAAGGGTTTGACTCAACAAGAGAGTACTTTTATCTGTCCTGTATAAAGCCCAAGACAGAGGCTAAGAAAGGGTTGACTCAACAAGAGAGTCTTGAACAGGTGATTGACTCAACAAGAGAGTCTGAAGATTGATTGACTCAACAAGAGAGTCTTTTATACTCAACATGA
Organism: Lathyrus tuberosus; assembly: GCA_022829125.1. Classification (NCBI taxonomy): domain Eukaryota; kingdom Viridiplantae; phylum Streptophyta; class Magnoliopsida; order Fabales; family Fabaceae; genus Lathyrus; species Lathyrus tuberosus. The sequence goes on from JALAZF010000103.1 coordinate 11,377,547, forward strand.
GAGTGATTTGTTGTCTCGTCTAAAGCCCGAGATTGAGTCTAAAAGGAGATTGAATCAACAAGAGAGTCTTTTATACTCAACAAGAGAGTGTTTTATATGTCTCGTACGAAGCCCGAGATTGAGACTAAAAGGAGATTGACTCAACAAGAGAGTCTTTTAAACTCAATAAGAGAGTGTTTTTTCTATCTCGTACAAAGCCCGAGATTGAGGCCAGAAAGGGATTGACCCAACAAGAGAGTCTTTTATACTCAACAAGAGAGTGTGTTTATATGTCTTGTATAAAGCCCAAGACGGAGGCTAAAGGTGTTTGACTCAACAAGAGAGTCTGAAAAGGTTAGCTCCGCTAGGGAGAATAATTTGTACAAAGCCCAAGAGGAGGCTGTCTTAATGCTGAGGATTATTGAGATCCTGAAGCGTGTCCAAGTGTGGGGAAATCTCATGAGAGAGATCGGGTTTCTACTAGAGATTGATCCAGAGTGATCGGTATTTTTTTCCTATTGTTTGAAAGGAAACTTGAGAATGTCTTTGAGACTCAAGAGGTTTAGACTGTCCAAGTCTAGAGTTTTATCTTTTGTACAATGCCCAAGAGGAGGCACGGGCATTAAGGGATGAGTATTAACCCTAAAATGGCAAGAGTTTTGACACTGGGAAGACTGCTCTAGCGAAGGATGACTAAGTTCTGTCTAATACCTTTAAGAGGTCGTCAGGGTCCATGTATCAAGCCCAAGAGAAGTCATGAGAACTTCTAAGAAGCCGACGGGTCCTTGTACAACGCCCAAGAGGAGGCGGGGATGCTTTTAGGAAGCCTGTGGGTCCCCAAACCAAGAGAAATTCAAGAAATGCAATTCACCGAGAAGAGATCATTCCAGGAAAGTTCAAAAATTTGGAAGAAACTCAAGAGATGCCATTCACGGAGAAAAGATCATCTCTGGGGAGTTAGAGTTTCTTTGACAATTTCTAAGGGTGACAGTCTGAGAAAAGGTTCATCGAGAATACTGCCTTTCTCTTTGTTCTATATTGTTTAATCTCAAGAGAAGGGAAGACTGTATCTGGAATCCTATGGGGATTTAGTTTTGTTTGTATTGGAGAGTGACCAACAGGCTTTACCTAGTTCTAGACGTAGTTGTCGGGGAAAACTCTAAATAACTATACTAGTATTACACAGTTGATATGTGACAAGTATATAAAAGGATGTGAAAGAAGACTTACAGTGAAACAGCCCCACAATACAACTATATACACATGAAAGCGGATAAACACTTACCCATTGTAGAGCTTCCATGTTGTTTTGTTAGTTGCTCAACAAAGAAAGTTTTGATAACAACATATTTAAAATCAAAGGAGAAAGTGTTTTGAAAAGATTGTTGGGGCTTACAGCTCAAGGAGAGGCCCAAGTTTTGACAATGATCGCACCGTTGTTTTAAAAACTGTATAGGGGGACTTATACAATATGTGAGGGCCAAAATTGTTTTTATGTACAAGGGGATGGGTCTTACACTCCATTAGAGGCCCAAATATTTATTTTAAATAAAAGAAATAGGACTTACAACATGAGGGTAGGCCCAGGGTTATTTGTTAAAAAGGCAACGATCGCGCCGTTGTTTTTTCTTTTAACGCAGGGGGACTTATTCAATATCTGAGGCCCAAAAAGGTTTTGGTTAAAAGGGGATTGGGTCTTACACTTTATTAGAGGCCCATGAGTGTTTGAAAATGATTGATGAGGGTGGAATCAATCAAAACCCTAATTTCATCATTTTTAAAAGTGAATTCTTAAAGAAAATGATAAAACACCAAATAAGCTTGAATAAACAACTTGTGATTTTTGGTTAAGGTTTGAAAAATGAGGTTTTATCCACAAGATGAATTAAAACTCATTTGGTTTTGATTTTCCAAGATGAATATTCACTTTTAAAATGTTTAAAAACAATTAAAAATGAATTTATTCATAAAAATACCAACTATATTAAATAAATAATATAAATTTTATTTTTTTGTGGAATAAAATATTTCAACATTTTTGTGATTCTTTGCAAAAAGAATCAATAAAAAATAATTAAAATTGAGGGAGTTATTAATTTTTCAAATGATTAAAAATAATAAGAAAAATAATAGAAAAATGGAAAAATCATTAAAAAGGGGTCTGGGGCGAGGGGGATTCGAACCCCAGACCTCTTGTGTGCAGTGCGCGCCTCCTACCACTGGGGCGGTGATACATCCGTGTATCAAAGCCTACCCACAAATATACAAGGCTTGCCTTGTTTTTTGCCTGGCCAAGGCAAGACAAGGCAAGGTTTTGGCCAAAAACGTGAAGCTTGTAACTTTCTCATTTCTCCATGGATTGGGACAAAATTTAGGTCTATCCTGCCTAGAATTTCACAAGGAATCCAATGGTGGTGGTGCTTTTTTCAGATGAGGTCCCCATTTTAAAACCCGATAGTGGTTTTGAAATAGGCCTCCAGTTGCATTTTTTGTGATACCTAATGGTACACGAATGAATCACATGATGAATTGGTCTAAACACAACATATATAACATGTATGAGATGTGTATGATCAGTGGACTTCAAAGCAATTCATATATCTAAGAGTTCAAGTTGTGATGTTTACCTCTTTAGGAGCTTTTTGGGCAATCTGTCAAGTGCCTTGTTCCAGAAACAATTTGATGCTTTGGACACCCTCAAATGATCCCTTAGAAGCTTTTAGGATGATTGGAATCAGCTGGAAACCTCAGGAATGGAAACTGGCCCTTTCTTGCAAAATGAGCAAAAGTGGCCAAAATAGCAACTCTCTCAAATGGTGCTCCAGATGTGGGGAACCATTTGGGACAGTTCAAGGATGATATTTGGAGTGTGTTTGAGGCTTTATCTGGTTTTGAAAGTGACTAAATTAAGACATGGCTTGAAAAATGCAAAAAGTCCTATTTTGAGGTTTTGAGAAAGGACTTTGAGATTTTGGTGTTACAAGTCACTTGTGAGAGTTTGGACAGCTTAGATATGACATATTGGATGTGTTTGGATCATGAGCTGTGATGGAATTGCTCTCTAACTCTAAAACTCAGAGTTACCTTGCTAAAGAAGGCATTTTTTCCTAGAGAAAGAGATTTTGAGGAAAGCAATTGTTGTAGTGCTTTGGTGTACTCAAACTGAGCACAAATGAGCTCTATTTATAGTAGAGCAAGTTTGTTTTGCAAAAAATAGTGAATGGAGGCTACTGCAGACCTTTAGCCAATTGGAGCATTTTGGAATCTCAAGTCTCCTCTAGCCATTGACTAGAGGTTAGAGCACAGGCCTTTGGTTCCCTAGTTCAGAGATTATCCTTGACTCATTCAGTTAGAAATGGCTCAGTTCATGCCACCTTGGTGCATCCATTGAATGCTCCAAAACAAAATTGGAGTCTTGTCCCCTCTTTAGGGATTTTTAGGTTTGGCATGCTATTTTTAGTTCCAAAGACTTGGGAGGCTTATGGATAAGTGTTTGTCCCTCCTTGGTCTCTCCCTGAGGTGTTTAGATGGATAAACTTGTTTATCATTTGCACAAATTGCTCAAATCGAGTAAAATGCACAAATCTACCTTGTTATGACATTTGCAGCAAGGCATATTGCCACTGTCATACCTCTTAGCTCAGATGGGATTTGATGGGGTTCTTGGCCATTTTGGAAAGCTCTCATATGATACAACACATGTGTGATCATAGTTTGTCTTGACACTTTTTGGATCCAAGTGAAAAATGCCCCTACATTTTGAAAAAAGTGAAACAGATTTTGACTTAGTGAAAATTTCACTAAGTGTTGGAAAAAGTGACATTTCATGTTTTCAGCTATTTTGTGTCGCTCCCGGGATTTTCATCCAGGTATAAACGCGAAAGTGGCGCGGAAGAAAGAAAGAAGAGTCGCCAGTTGTCGCTCCCGAAAGATTCGCATCCAACGGTACAAACGCGAGAGTGGCGTAGAAAACACAGAGTCGCCAGCAATGTGTATTTATCCCAAGAGAGGGAAAGGAAACACTGCATAAACCTGAAGAGAAACGGGGAAAGACATGGTCATCGCAACCATAGTCCAGGTTTGGGAGTCGGTTATGCGAGGGGAAGGTGTTAGCACCCCACGCATCCATCGTACTCGATGGGATCCACGCTTGTTGTCAAAACGGAGCGTGACCTGTCCTACTATCTATGGTTGTACAAAAGAAAACGGGGATGGGGGTGACTAAGACGGACTCGATAGGACATATTTGATGCCCTAGGCCTACGTACTCCCTCAGTGCAATGGGAAAGTCAGAGTCAACGTAGTTCGGACGGGAACTATGGAGGAAGGTTGCTCGCCAAGGCAATCGATGTCTTGTGCCTACATAACCTCAATCGGACGAGAGAGAGGAGTCCGAGCTAATGTAATTCGTGGGTACAATCACGAATGGGTAAGTATTTTTTACGTGAGCGATGAGCTCTTTTCTGAAAATGAAATTTGAAACCCAACAATCCCGAAGGATAAAAAGATTTGAATTTGTTTTGTATTTTTTAGACAGAAGTTTTTTCTTTTTAAGTTAGTTCATAACTTGCATTGCACCAAAGTCTAGGGCACAGGGACGAATACTTAACGAATCATCCCAAGACAGGACGCCTGCTAAGCACTCTAGAAAGACGAGAGGAAGCCCCTCATTTCTCATTCCCCACGCTTAAGGCTCGTGCGCAATACACTTTATCTTTATTAAGTGTTTTTCAAGAAGTTTTGAGATGAGAAGAGAGAAGACCCAAAGGAAACTCTAAAGGGAAACTAAGAGTCCTAATGTTATCATGCATGGATGACCTATGGTTAGTGAGGCTTAGGAGGGACGGCTACCTAAAACCTAATGCTAATCCTACTCCAAGCTTAATCAAAAATTAAGTTGGACTAGGTAGCTTTAAAGGGAGAGAATCCAAGACTTAAACAAGTCTTGAGATTCATGGGAGAAAGAGAGTGAAAGAGAAGAATGAGAAAGATAAGGATGAGATAAGAAACAAGATAGGGTAGCAAACAAGTCATATTAAGTGTATCCAACTTACATCCATAAACAAGTCTCAAAGATCATGCAAAACATCTCAAGTAAGCATGCAAAGGTAATCATGAAAGAATGCAAGAATACTTATATGAAATGCACAATTAAGCACCAATGAACTTCATATCAAGATGAAATAAGAAAAATAAGATGAAGATGAAAGAAAGTCAGAATCAATATCATACCATCATCAACAATTCTCATGTGCAAGAGAAGATCAAAACATGAAACATTATGCACCAAAGAAAGTCCACAAAAGGAAGTCAAAGTTCAAGCACTTAAAGCATACCCAAACATGATCCACAAATTGCAAAATTTGGTCACAAGGGACCTCAACCAGGGGTAAGCATCATACCAAATACTCATGCAAAGAATCACAAAGAAACTCAATTAATTAGGCATGGCAAAGCAATTAGGGTTAAGAGAAGTCAAGAGATGATCATGCATAATTCACTTAAACACAAATAATCAAACATATATCAAATGACATTAAAAAATTGTGAAATTAAAACCCAGTGACCTAAGTCAGAAGCTAGCAACATGCCAAAAGATCACACAAAAATTCACAAGTTAAGTACCTCAAACAATGCTTCGAAGTTGTATAAGAACAAAGAAGAACAATGCACAAATAGAGGGACTAAAATACAATATGAAAAGAGTTTAAAAATATGAGAAAAATATTTTTAAGGACCTCAAGATGTCCTCTAAAATATGCAAAAAGAATGGGATGTAAATCATGTACCAATGATGAGAACAAAAATCAACAAGGCAAGGTGTGCACAATTGAGACAATTCACAAAGAAAATTAATCAAGCAATTAATTCAGATGCATAAAATAAAATAAAAATGGAAAATAAAATTTGACAAAATTTTATAAAATTCCAAAGATGCTTCATGATTTTTTTGGTGATTTTTAGATGCATAAAACTAATTTTAAAAATTAAAATGCAAAACAAAGCAAAGAAAATAAAAAAGGAATAAAAGAAACCCAGGGGGGTGCAACAAGCAGAGAATACACGTTCAATACATCAAATGGGCTGAACAGGGGGTGGGGATAGCAAGCCCAAGTCAAACGATCCATCAGCGCATACAAAAGAATCCAGTCAAACCAACTTGACTCAAACGTGACCACCAGATTCATCCAAAGACCCACATGCAGTCAACAAAACCAAGGTAATCAAGATTAACGCATCAGATCACAAGGCACGCAATAATAAATGTAAGCATGCACACACAAAGATCAATTTGGACATAACATAAGGTCACGTGACAAGCAGGTGAGTTTTTTAATGCGTTGGCGAAATCAAGATCAATGGATTAATCAAACGTGCGTTAATGAGTCAATCCATCAAAAATTATGCAAGATGTAAGGCGCAGATCTGTGGTACATGATAACTAGCATGGATAGGCACACACGCACATTAAATAAAACAAAAGAAAATTAAATGAAGTGGCATGATCTGAACCATCAGATCTGGACCACCAACGGTCCAGATTATGTCTTCAACCTCAAACCCTGATTCACCTACAGTCAAAACCAGGTGCCGGAGCCCTAGCTCCGGTCACCTTCTCCGGCGAGCACCAAACCAAAATTCTCCAGAAATCACACACGAGTACATCATTTTGTTCAGATTTTCACAAGGATTCCAAATATACCAATCATTTCATCAAACAGTAAACACACATGCCAAATCGAAGAAAAGAAGTTTGGATCTAAAAACTTCAGATCCAAAATACAGCCCTAATACACGTCCAAAATCAAATCAAATTACATCAGGATGATCAGCAACTCTCAAAGAACACAATGCACACCATAAAATCAAGTTATATGATGAAGAATTTCACACTAACCTGAGAATTGCAGAGCTTAAAATACAGCAAGAAAACCCTCTAGAAGCTGCAGATCTACTCCTTAGAACCTCTTATTGCAAAATAAATGCAATTAGAGTTTGGAATCGTGCTAGATCTTGAGGTTTGAACTTTAACCTTCCAAAACTGAATCTGATGAAAAACTCACTCTCAGCTTCAATGAACGGTTGATTCTTGCTCTATTTACTTCACTGATCAAGAATGTGAAATAAAATCTCAAAGAAACTCTAAGGAGAGTGAGTTTCGAAGAGGGAAAGAGTGAGAGAAAAAATTGGAATTCTGAGCAAATGAGGGTGCATGAGGTGTGAATGAACGTGTGAGCCTTCTTATATAGGCTTGTTTAGAGCTCTGAGCATGATTAGGGTTTTGTTAATCCCTTGATTAAGGCTATCCAAAGTAATTTGCAAAAATGCAAGTTGTGATGAACCCACTAATCCACACGTGCAAATTTCATGGAATAAGTATGATTCATTTACATTTCACTTGCTGATCATAATGGAATTGGGTTTGGGCTTTGTGGATGCTTGATTCATGAGATTTAATCCATCTTGCAAATTTGCATTTTGTGAAAATAGTGAGGTACATGGCACGGATTCCCTTGATTCAAGGGCCAAAAATGGTCCTCACGGAGTGTACTTGGATGTGGCAATGTGACTTGAAGCATTAGAAACAATTACAAGTCATTTTGAACCAAAATGCAAGAGGTGGAAAAATGAATACATGAGAAAACCCTAAAAAGCACCTTTCCTTCTTTTGATCATAACTTGAGAACCACAAATGGTATGGAGACAATCTAGTACTTTTTGGAAAGGGGAGAGAAAGATCTTCAACTTTCATGTTTGAGGAAAATTCATTTGAGGCTTCTTTGATGATGAAAAGTCAAGTAGAACGTGGTGGAAAAACTGCCAAAAATGGAAAGTTTCAATTATAGGTCATTTTCCAAAAATAGTAAATTTTGCACAAACTCTTGATTCTTGATGAATGACATGAATCTTGATATTTAAGGACCATATGAGGGCATAAGACCTTAAAAATAATGGAGAGGACCTCAAAATTCCATGGTTGACTTTCCTCTCCACTGTTGACTTTTTCTTGGTTCACAAGCAACTGATCCACTGAATATCTTCCACAATGAACCACTAGCCAAGCCTTCCTCTATGAATGTTTGTGAGCATATGGAACCCATGAGAGCATGCCTGAATCCACAAAGTTTTCTCAAGAAGCTCTTTGAATCTAAGAACCCTAATTTGGTCCCTCTGGTTAGGAGGGAATGATTCACTTGAAATCCTTTGCCATTCTCGATCCTATGAATATATGATGACCCCCACAAAACACCTTGAGGCTTGAGACTCCTTTGAGATGGACCAAGTACCTTGATCCCATGCTAAGAACCAATGCCATGCACAAATGCTAATGCAAGAAATGCAAAGAAACATGCAGTTAGCTAAAAACAAGAGAGCAAATTTTGGGGTGTTACATACCGGCAGATGATGTCCTTCTTAATAAACCGGGCTACCACTTGTCTGGTGACGTTGGCATACGATGTTGCTTCCACCCACTTCGTGAAATAATCAATAGCCACCAGGATAAAACTATGTCCATTCGAAGCAGTCGGCTCGATCTTCCCAATCATGTCAATGCCCCACATGGTAAAAGGCCAAGGTGACGACAAAACATTCAGAGTAGTAGGCGGTACGTGCACCTTATCAGCATAAATCTGGCATTTATGACATTTCTGGGCGTATTTAAAACAATCAGACTCCATAGTCATCCAATAATACCCCGCTCTTAACAATTTGCTTTCCATAGCATGCCCATTGGCATGAGTACCAGAGGAACCTTCGTGAACTTCTTCCATTAACAGGTATGCCTCGTGTTCATTAACACAACGTAGCAAGACCATGTCAAAGTTTCTCTTGTATAACAGATCATCTTTTTTCAAAAAGAAGTTTCCTGATAACCTCCTCAATGTATTTTTATCCTTGAAAGATGCCCCAGCTGGGTATTCCGGACTCTTCAAAAAGACTTTGATATCATGATACCAAGGCTTGCCATCTGATACACCTTCAACTGCAAATACAAAAGCAGGTTTGTCCAAACGCATGATTCTGATTGAAGGAGTTTCATTCCAACGATTCACTTGATACATTGATGACAACGTTACCAACGCATCATCCATCTGATTCTCTATCCAGGGAATGTGATGGAAGTCCACTCTGTCAAAGAAAGGTAACAACCTTCTGGCATAGTTGTTATACGGAACAAGATTCGCTTGACGAGTCTCCCATTCACCTGTAATTTGATTAACCACCAACGCAGAATCACCGTAAACATCGAGGTTCTTGATTCTCAAATCAATCGCTTCTTCTAACCCCATGATGCATGCTTCATACTCTGCCTCATTGTTGGTACATACGAACGCCAATCGAGCAGTGAAGGGTATATGAGAACCCTTTGGAGTCGTAATGATTGCCCCGATTCTGTTACCATATAAATTAACAACCCTATCAAAAACCATCTTCCACTGAGATCCAATCTCAGGTCCTTCATCAGGCAAAGGTTCTTCACAATCCTTCATCTTCAGATACATGATATGCTCATCCGGAAATTCAAACTTCATCGGTTGATAATCCTCAATTGGTTGTTCGGCAAGATATTCTGACAAAACATTTCCCTTAATGGCTTTCTGGGAAACATACTGAATATCGTATTCTGTCAGAACCATCTGCCAACGGGCTATTCTACCAGAAAGTGCTTGTTTCTCAAACACGTACTTGATCGGATTCATCTTCGAAATCAAGAGGGTTGTGTGGTTTAACATATACTGCCATAAACGCTTAGCGGCCCAAGCGAGTGCACAACATGTTTTCTCCAGCATCGAGTACCTTGACTCGCAATCAGTAAACTTTTTACTCAGGTAATAGATGGTGTGCTCCTTTCTACCTGACTCATCTTGTTGACCGAGCACACAACCCATTGAATTCTCCAGAACCGTGAGATACATAATCAAAGGTCATCCTGGCACTGGCGGCATAAGGATCGGAGGTTCCTGCAAGTATTATTTAATCTTTTCAAACGCCTTTTGACAATTTTCATTCCACCTGACCGCTTGATCTTTTCTTAGCAACTTGAAGATTGGTTCACACGTGGCTGTGAGATGCGAGATGAACCTAGCAATGTAGTTTAATCTCCCCAAGAAACAACGAACCTCTTTTTCTGTCTTCGGCACAGGCATTTCTTGTATGGCTTTTACCTTTGCAGGATCAACCTCGATTCCTTTTTCACTAACAATAAACCCCAGCAATTTTCCTGATCTCACCCCGAAGGTGCATTTGTTTGGATTCAACCTCAGTCTGAATTTTCTTAATCTTTCAAATAGCTTCTGAAGATTCAATAGATGTTCTTCCTCCGTCTGTGACTTCGCAATCATGTCATCAACATAGACCTCAATCTCTTTGTGAATCATATCATGAAAGAGAGTCACCATCGCCCGCTGATAGGTTGCCCCTGCATTCTTCAATCCAAAGGGCATCACTTTGTTGCAGAAAGTTCCCCACGGTGTTATGAACATTGTTTTCTCCATGTCCTCTTGGGCCATCTTGATTTGGTTATACTCAGAGAAGCCACCCATGAAGGAAAACACCGAATACTAAGCAGTATTGTCAACTAACACGTCAATGTGAGGGAGTGGGAAATCGTCCTTTGGGCTTGCTCTGTTCAAATCCCTGTAATCAACACACATCCTGACCTTCCCATCCTTCTTAGGTACAGGCACGATGTTAGCAACCCATGGAGGATAATTTGTTACGGCAAGAAAACCGACATCTAGCTGTTTCTGAACCTCTTCCTTGATTTTGACCGACATCTCCGATTTAGTTCTTCTCAACTTTTGTTTGACTGGAGCACAACCTTCTTTAAGTGGTAGCCGGTGTAAAAAAATATCAGTATTGAGCCCAGGCATGTTTTGGTAAGACCAGGCGAAGATGTCCACATACTCACGCAGCATTTCAATCAATCTTCCCTTAACACTGTCTTCCAATGCAGCCCCTATCCTTACTTCCTTTCTGGCATCCACGGTTCCCAAATTCACAATCTCAATTTCCTCCTGATGAGGTAGGATGACCTTCTCCTCTTGCTTTAACAATCTGGCCAACTCTTCGGGCAGTTCACAATCTTCGTCAGTCTCTTCTTCAGCCTGATAGATTGGATTGTCAAAGTCATACCGAGCTATAGCTGAGTCATGATCGGTGTCATCTGAACAAAAAGACCTGCATGATTGATGAGGTATTGTAATACACCAAATTTTGACCACTTATATTTCCCATCATTGTGAAAATCATCATCACAATATGGATGAACCATCATGCTTCATCAGTCTCCCCAAAGATGGGTGAGCATCCAATACAATCAAAATTAGGGTTTCAAGCCCTCTCTGAGTGCTTAGACAAAGGATCAATCAAGAAATGACATGATCTTCAACTTTTCTAATCTCTTAAACATCCACAATGGATCAAAAAGGACTCCCACTCCAAGGATTAAGCACAAGGCTGCTCCCTTCTAGGTGGATCAAGTCTCAAGATCGATAGTGTCACCAAATTAGGGTTTTGGTCGACTAGGGCCTCCAGATGGAAACTTTCATCTGGGCACAAGGCAATGATCCAAAACATGACCTAATATACTTCATGGAACCTCATGAACCCATGCATCAAGTCAATTTTGCCTCAGGGGATGCATTCATCAAAAATCAGGAATTAGGGTTTCTTGACCTAATTCACCCCTAAGTTGACTTTTGGGACAAACCATGAGCCAATACCTCAAGAGATGATTTGAGGGTCTCTAATACACCATATTAATCCATTTGGAACAATGGATTGATCCAAGAAGCTTGAGCAACAAGTTTCATTTTCATATGCACCACAATTAGGGTTTTAAGGGAAAAGTCAACTGTAACTTTGACTTTTGACCAAGACATGCTCCCAAACCCTAATACATGATTGAATATACCCATTGATACCCATGGAACATGTCCATCAAGTTTGATTTAGGTCAAGGACATGATTTCCTGAAGAATTGCACAGTTTGGAATTCATCTGATAAAAAGTCAACTGTGCACAAAAGTCAACTTTGACTTTTTGAGATTTTTCACCAAAATGGATTTTTAACCCTAAAATGATGTTAATGTATGATTTGAATCATCATTCATCAAGAAAAATCAAGAAAAGTGAGATAACTTGTAAAAGGGGTAACCATAAAACTTAGAAATTTTTCTAAGTTAAAAATAAAGTGGCAAAGGTACCAACTTTGGAGGACCATAACTCCTAAACCACAAGGCCATTTTTTGTCATCCAAATATGGATTTGTAGCCCTCATTATCACCTACAAAAACTTCAACTACAAGTCATTCCAATTCATTAAGGATTTTGAGTTATGGAATGATCAAAGTGGCTGAAAAGTGAAAATGTCACTTTTTCCAACACTTAGTGAAATTTTCACTAAGTCAGAATTCTGCCTCACTTTTTGCCAAATGTAGGGGGATTTTTCACTTGGAATCAAAAGAGATCAAAACCAAACTTGTTCAAACAGTTGTTGTATCATGTAAGAGCTTTCCAAAATGGCCAAGAACATTGCCAAATTCAACCTACATCATGAGATACAACATTGACAAGTTGCCTTGCTGAAATCTGTCAAGGCAAGGCAGAATTTGCACTTTGGCTCGATTTGCCAAAATCAGCCAAATTCAATTGCTCCAATCCACTTGGACACCTCAGAGTATTGAATCCAAAGGGGACAATCACTGAGCCAAGCCTCCAAAGTCCATGGAACAAGAAATAGCATGTTGAACCTAGAGTTGCCAAAATAGGGACAAGACTTCAAATTTGGAATGAGGCATTCAATGGAACCATCAAGGTGGCATGGACTGAGCCATTCTCATCTGAAATCAGTCAAGACTTATCCAAGACCAAGGGGACCAAAGCTCTGTGCCCTAACCTCTAGTCAATGGCTAGAGGAGACTTGGATTTTCATTTGCCAACATTGGCCAAACCTACTTACCAGCTGCCATGCACTATTCCTTGCAAAACAAACTTGCTCTACTATAAATAGAGCTCAATTGTGGTTAGTTTAAGTACACCAAAGCCATCTAACAGATGTTTTCCTCAAAATCTCTTTCTCTTGGCAAAAATGCCTTTCTTAGCAAGGTAGCTATCGGGTTTTGAGTTTGAGAGCAATTCTGCACAAACCAATCACTCACACACCTCACATACATCACATATGAGCTGATCAAAGACTCACATAACATCTGAAACATCAAAATCTCAAAATCACTTGCCATCCACACAAGTTTGAAGAGAAGTTGCAGCTGAGATGCCATAAACTGATCCAGTCCATTTCAATTCAATCCAAATGTTCAAACACACTCCATATGGTGTAGGGAAGCTGTCCAGATCATCACAACTTGTCTGTAACACCTCCAACTCAAAATCACATCTGCTCTTGCTGTCACGACTTGGAGGTAAGCCTAAACTTGGTCATCTCTCAATCTATGCATATTTCCTTGCACAATAATTTGGCCATATGTTCATAATCATGTATGGAATGTTTTCCCTCAATTAATTGCATTGTTTGAATCGTGTATCAAAAATCCTAGCCTTCATGCAGAAATTAGGGTTCTTGAGTCTCTTCGTGATTTCTTGTTGTATGTTTAATTTAAATGAAATTAAAGTACATAGACATGATCGTGAGGTTGAGGCGAGCATAATGATATGTGGATTGCATGTTATAATTACGTATTCAGTGAGATTGGATGGAAAATGCAAATCTGGGCAAACTGAAAAACGCGCGTGTTCTTGGTGTTGTTCTTGGCGCCATTTTCATATATTTGAATATTTGAATTTTGTGATTTTGTTTAATTGATTCAAAAATTAATTTCTCTCTGAGTTTTAATTATTTTGAGTTGATTCTTTTTTTAATAATTCACAAAAATGTTAAAATATTTTATTTTATCAAAAAATCCCAAAAATATTATTTATTTCATATAATTGATATTTTTGTAAAGAATTTTGATTGTTTTTGGCATTTTAAATATTTTTTCTACATTGATTTTGCAACTTTTAATGCTTTCTAATTATTTTGTAGGTCAATACTTAATTTTTGAAGCATTAATCCAAGATCACAATTTGTTTTCCATGTGTTAAACAATTTTTGATCATTTTAATTGAATTTTTATTCAATTAAATGCATTTTGAAAACAAATTAGGGTTTTGGATTAATTCAACCCTCATAAATCATTTTCAAAACACTTTGGGCCTCTATTAGAGTGTAAGACCCAATCCTTTTTTTGACCAAATCATCTTTGGGCCTCACTTATTGTATAAGTCCCGATACCGTCAAAAAACAAACGGCGCGATCGTCGCCTTTTCAAAAATCATCTGGGCCTACCCTCGAGTAGTAAGACCCATTTATTTTTCTTTAAAACTTTTTGGGCCTCTTGAGAGAGTGTAAGACCCATCCCCCCTTGTACAAAAACTTTTTGGGCCTCACTCATTGTATAAGTCCCTCTGTACAAGTAAACGGTGCGATCGTCGCCCGTTTAAAAAAATAAAAACCATTTGGGCCTACCCTCGTGTTATAAGCCCCACTCTTTTCTTTAAACCTTTTTGGGCCTCTTGAGAGAGTGTAAGACCCATCCCTTTGTACAGAAAACCATTTTGGGCCCCAGTCACTTGTATAAGTCCCGCTGTACAAAGTTAAACAGTGCGCTCACTGATAAAACCCTGGGCCTCTCCTTGAGCTGTAAGCCCCAAACCTTTCTTTTTCAAAGCACTTTCTCCTTTGATTTTGAATATACTGTTGTTTTTAATCTTTCTTTGTTGAACAACTAACCAAACAGCATGGAAGCACTACAACCGAGTAAGTGGTTATCGCTTTCATTTACTGCTTTCATATTATAAACTGTATTGTGGGGCTGCTCACTGTAAGTCTCCTTTCATAAACTCATATCTACTGTGTAATAATAGTATAGATATTTCGAGTTTCCCCGGCAACTACGTCTAGAACTAGGTGACGCCGTTTCATTTATTCGTTGAAATATACGCCTAGATCCCCAATAGGAGCACCAGATACAGTCTTCTCTTTGGCTGTCCTCCTTAGGAATCGTCAAGAAGCTCTACTCCCCAAGATGAATGTATTCTCCGTGAATGGCATCTTTGAGTTTCTTCCCAATTCTCGAACTTTCTTGACTTGATCTATTCCTTGTGGATAGCTTGCCTTGAATGTCTCGGGGTTTGGGTACCCACTACGGTCATAATCTTGGACCTTAACTAAGGAACCCTCTTTAAAAGTTAAAAGTCGTTGGATAGTAAACCTCGCACGTTTACTAGTGGTTTTCATCTTTAAAAGAGTTATCTCTCCTAATGGAAAGGAGATGATAGACCCACGGGCTTCTTAAAAGCACCGGCCTCCTCTTGGGCATTATTCAAGGACCCTACGGCTTCTTAGAAGTATTCACAGCCTCCTCTTAGGCTTCGTATAATGATCTCTTCCTCTGGGAATGATAGCCTCCTCTTGGGCTTCGTACAAGGACCCGTCGGCTTCTTAAAAGTTTCCAGCCTCCTCTTGGGCTTCGTACAAATTGTCCCGACGACCTCCTAGAGGTATAGGAACAAAACTTAGTCATCTGCATAGAACAGTCCTTTCATAGAGTCTACTATTGTTTCTCGAAGCATAGTATAAAAGGTAAAATTCTAGACTTGGACAGTCTAACTTCCTTGAGTCTCAAAGACATTCTCAAGCACCCTTCGTTAAATAGGAAGGAAACCCGCAGACTCAGATAGTCTCGATACCCTTTGGATTTCCCGTTTCCTCAAAGAGAAGGAAATATCCCTGATCCTCAAATTAAATCCCTGAGTACAGTGTTGCTCATATAAGAACTGATTTTCTCTTTTAAATCAGTATATTGGATCTGTCACTCAACTGAAACAGTTACAATAGCCTCCATCTCAGGCTTCGTACGAGATACCAAAATTCTCCCCAGTGGAGTCAAAACAACGTTTTCGCCTCTCTCTCGGGCTTTGTACGAGATACAAAAACACTCTCTTACTGAGTATGAAAGATTCTCCAACTGAGTCAACTCTTTGCTAGCCTCCTCTTAGGCTTTGTATAACGATATACCCCACTGGGTCAAAAACTTTTAGCCTCTCTCTCGGGCTTTGTACGAGACACAAAATAGCCTCCTCTTAGGCTTTGTATAATGATTTTCCTAGCAGAAATTAGCCTCCTTTTAGGCTTTGTATAAGAAAACCCCTGGTTGATCCAATCAACCTTTTAGCATCAAAGTTGTGCCTCGTTCACAGTACACAAACATCAACAACTCCTTTCCCTTCATCTAATCGGTGTAAGCGGCAAGCCTCTGGATCATCTACATCCATGCCACTGTCCCTCTTTTAGCATGAGAAATTCCTAAGGAAAGATGGCATTGCTCTACACTGAGTTAAAGTCTTATCCTTCAGGTTAAAACCCTTTCTTCGGAAATTATGGCATTGCTCGGATCCGCGTATCCCAGTTAAAGTAATTCTCCTTCTCCCCTCTTTAGAGATGACAAATTCTCTCTAAAGTAGAGGTCTTTCAGCTTCACGTCTTGGGCTTTGAACAAAACACAAATAGACCTTTCAGCTTCACATCTTGGGCTTTGAACAAGATACAAATCACCTTTCGCTTCATGTCTTGGGCTTTGAACAAGACACCAAAACACCATTTCCTCCCATAGAATAGGAGGAACTACGAACGCTCTGATTTCCCTGTTTCGGTAAACGGGAATACGTAGGCATAAGATCAAAAGAAAAGATTTTAGCGAGCACAATCAACAAAAAACCCAAATCCCATATCTCCATCAATCAAAAGCAGTATTTCAAAAACATCAGTCCTAACATCCTAATCCTTGTTCCCCGCCAGAAACCTTTGCCTAGATAGAAAGAAAGAAAACCTGTATTGGCGAAATACGAATAACCAGTACAAAGGTCCCCCCACATTGATAGCATCCGTAACCTAACAGACTGCTGTTTAAACTCAGTATGCAAGCAGGGTTAATTGGAGACATCTATTTCCCTTCCTTATTCAGCTCACAATAGGATAAAAAATGAATCGACCTGTAGTTTAAAGCTCAAACCGCAGAGAGCGACCAGCGCTTAAGAACCGCGTCCAAAATCGCTCGCTACAGAAAAAATGGCGCCCACCGTGGGGCTCTTGTTTTTCTTTCTGTCTGTTTTCCTTGTAAAATGGCGACTCTGCTGGGGAGTCTCCTTTTCTGCCTTAGGGCATCATCCCCGTTTTCCATGGAAAATGGGAACTCTACCGAAGAGAAAGATTGACCTATGCTTGTCCATCTCTTAGGCAGGGAACCACAGATTGGGGCTTCCGCCGGGGAACCCATTTCTGTCAGGAACTTAAGATTCATAGCTTTATAAGTCTAGGATGATTAGGACAAATATATATACTGCTTTTCCTAATTGTTATACGTGTTTATTTTTCTGCTACTGGGAATGCGTGTGATGCCGCGTGTGGTGAGATTGAGTATACACTTAAGAAAAACCAACCTTTTTCGTAGTGCGGAAGCTATCGGAAATAGCTGTTACGCGATACTACCCTCATTTGAGGCTGGTGATCTATTCTCGGTGAATAACACTTACTCTAAGATTGCACACAACTCGCTGGCGATCCGCTTGTTGTCTGCCTTCCTGGGAGGAGCTGATGATAATGAGTACAGGTACAAAAATCACCCTAGTATAAACCTTTGGGGATGGGTAGAGCCTTGACTTCATGACAACGACCCTCTGACCCCATGTTTTTTCTATGTTTTTGTGTGCTGCATTCATGCATTCATCTAAAAAACATTAAAACATTCAAAAAACTTTCTCTTCTAGTCTCTCTGTTTTTCAAATTAAACTAAGACTGTGATTGCAAACAACCGAAGAAAAAGATTGCATTAATGGATTTCGGTAGAAGGAGAACTCGCCAGTATACCTTCAAGGTTCCAAAGTTAGGAGATTTGAGAAAGTTAGCGAGGATGATCGTTAACCCAGAGGCTTTCAGAGCCAAGCACGGTGGTTTGCTACCACTGTTAAGAGTCCATGTGATTAAGGGGATCATGAACGCGCTCATTCAATTCTATGATCCGGTTTATCATTGTTTCACATTCTCGGATTACCAGCTTGCACCAACGCTGGAGGAGTATTCTCATCTGACTGATTTACATATCACTGATTGAGCTCCGTTTTCTGGACTGGAAGAAATTCCAAAGAATCAGACTATTGCAATAGCAATTCATTTGGACGAGTCTGAGGTCCGGACTCATATGACCACTAAGGGTGGCATCCAAGGTTTGCCAGCCCAGTTCTTGACAAAGAAAGCTCTGTACTTCGCTAGTATAGGGGACGGGACTGCTTTTGAAAGCATCTTTGTCTTGCTCACCTACGGATTATTTTTGTTTCCCAACATCAATAACTTCGTCGATATCAACGCTATTAAGGTTTTTCTCATTGGAAACCTTGTGCCGACTTTGCTCGCAGATGCGTATCATTCTGTACACTTAGGAAATTTGTACAGCGGAGGGGAGATCACATGTTGTGTACCTTTGCTCTACAAATGGTTTATCTCTCACTTGCCCAAGTCTGCTGCTTTTTGGGATTGCAAGAGTGTCTTACGTTGGTCGTAGAAGATCATGTCTCTTACCAACTCTGATATAGATTGGTGTAATAGGATTTATGAGGGAATCAGAATCATTGACCGTTGTGGAAACTTCCCCAGCGTGCCCCTCATAGGAACTAAGGGAGGAATCAACTATCATCCGATGTTAGTTCTTCGTCAATTTGGATACCCGATGAGACACATCCCACTGGGTGTTCATTTGGAAGGTCTTTTCTTCAAAGAAGGAGAAAGTGACAGAGCACTAAAGATGGAAATAGTGCAAGCTTGGAAACAGGTTCATAAGAAAGGATGAGAGTCTCTGGGAAAACCGGACTGTGTCTCGGTGGAGCCTTATCTCCATTGGGTACAAACTAGAGCTCTCAAGCTAAAGATGCCTTATCCTCGTTACGGAATTCTTCCGCCGAGGGAAACTGTCATGTACTTCATGACGGAAACTGAAAGGCTTCAGGTTACTCTCAACAAAGTTCAAAAGGAAAGAAGATCTTGGAAGAACAAGTACCGCACCCTCGACGTAGAGTGTATCCAAATACAGCAACTACTAAAAGAGAAAGATGCTCTGATTGAAATTTTGGAGCGGCATGCTGTAGAGAATCAAGATGACCAAAGGAATTTGCTCACTCCTTTCACTTGGCAAAGGAATGACAACCCGACAACGGCCCAAGAGCCCCGGTCAAAGAAACAGAAGATATCAGAATCAGCACCCGGTTTCTCCTCAGAGAGGACTCGGGACCCATTAGTTTAGGTTTCTGTTTCTGCACTTTGTAATCTACTGTATTTCCATTTCTGTAATCCTTTGGAATTCAATAAAAAGGGGTTTCCCCACTGTTTGATATTTGCAATCTAATTGTCGAAGTTTATTTTAATTAAACCTAAAAACAATTAATATAATCATTGCATTCATCATTCTCACATCGCGTATTCTCCTTACCTATGAATCTCACGTTTGTGTCTCGATTCTAGAGTCAAACTGTCTCATTCGTACAATACTCGGGCCAATCGTCAGAAAAAGATGGATGATCTTGAGGAAGAAAACAGAGAGTTGAAAGAAGAGATTGACACTCTGAGAGAGGATATGAGAAAGCTTCGTAACGACATGCAAGCCATGGCAGAAGCTCAGCTACAAAGAACTGTGATCTCAGAGATAACCTCAACGCCCATCATAGAAAAGTATGATCCTAGGTATCAGATGCCGAAAGATCGTCCTTGGGGCATGCCTGTTAACTATATCCCGGAAGGATATGTTCCGCCGATCACTGAAGATCAGGGAATCGCAACAGAAGCCGCTGGGCCTGAAGGTTACAAACTTCGGGAAAGCGAAGATGCCAGGGGCATACTGAAGACTCCTGAAGGTTACAAACTTCGAGAGGCGCCAAGACTTACTGCCGTAGTCACGGTACCACCCCCTGTGGTGCACACTGTCCCGGAAGGACAGATTCCACGGACACCTTCTGGTAAGAAGGAAACTATGTTTGACAGAATGGATGAATTCCAGGAACAGTTCTTGGAAATGCAGAAAGAGCTGCAAGCCATTCGCGGTCAGGATCTATTTGGAAAGGACGCCGCATATCTCTGCTTGGTACCAAATGTAAAAGTCCCGCACAAGTTCCAAGTGCCCGACTTTGAAAAATACAAGGGTAACTCTTGCCCTCAGAGCCATCTGGTGATGTACGCTCGGCGGATGTCAGCCCAGACGGAGAATCAGGACCTGCTGATTCACTACTTCCAGGATAGTTTAACCGGTGCCGCACTCAAATGGTACATGGGTTTAAACCGTACTACGATCAGTACATTCAGAGATCTTGGTAATACCTTCGTCCAACAATACAAATACAATTTGGACATGGCACCCGACAGAGATCAACTCAGATCAATGTCACAAAAGGACAAGGAAACCTTTAAGGAGTACGCCCAGAGATGGCGTGAAATTGCCGCTCAGATTTGTCCACCTCTTGAGGAAAAAGAGATGACAAAGATCTTCTTAAAGACCTTAAGCTCATTTTACTATGACCGAATGGTTGCCAGTGCACCCAGTGATTTCACCGAAATGGTCGGCATGGGTGTACGTCTTGAGGAAGCTGTCCGAGAAGGACGTTTGGTAAAAGACACTGGATCAACGAGCGGTACTAAAAAATATGGTAGTGCTCTCCCTAAGAAAAAAGAACAAGATATTGGGAATATCTCTCTCGGAAAGCAAAGGCGACGTTATCAGCCAGTAGCAGCTGTTACTCCTACTATCGGCCCCGCGCCTGTTCCTATGTATCAACCTCAGGTTGCGCAAAGCCAACCTGACCAACAAAGGACACAACAGCCTCTTCAGCAGGCTCGTCCCCCATATAACAACAATCGTACAACACGGCCACCAGGATTTGATCCTATACCTGTAACGTACGCAGAACTGTTTCCGTTACTGCTAGCCAAAGGGCACATCCAGACTAAGTCTCCCCTTTCAATTCCGGAAAATCCGCCTTTCTGGTTTAAGGTGGATCAAACATGCCCTTATCATCAAGGAGGTTCAGGGCATAACATTGAGACTTGCCTCAATTTCAAATCCGACGTGCAAAAGCTTGTTAGGAGCGGGCTCTTATCTTTCAAAGATACGAATCCTAATGTTCTTACGAACCCGCTGCCTCAACACGAGAAAGCTGCAGTCAATCTGATTGAGAAAGAGACTAACAATGTCTATCAAATTCATAATGTACTCTTATTGGGGACCAATCTGGTCAAGATGCATTGTAGACAGAGTAGATATGGCCATGTGCCACCTCATAATTATCACCAGTGTGATATCTGCTCTAAAGACAACCAGGGGTGTTCTGTAGTGCAATCAGCTCTACAGGAACAAATGGATCTTTGATGGATCCAAGAGCACCGAGTTCGTGGAGTTAACATGGTTTACACGAATTCCAACGTCATTCAAAACCACGACATCCGTGCGATGAATGTCAACTTGGTGGCGATGCACTCAAGGCAAAGCCAGTATCATAATCTGCCGCGGCACGATTACAGTTCCTGTCTGATTTGCTCGGTAAACAAATAGGGATGCTCTTTCATACAAGAGGCCCTCCAGCGTCAGATGGATCTTGGATGGATCCAAGACTACCATGATAGGAACTCCTATCAAATCAACATGGTTCAGATCTTTGACATCCGCGTGATGAATACCAATCTGGTAGAGTTACATGCTGAGCAGGTCCGACTCGGATTCTTAATATCACACGATTATCAAAACTGTAAAGCAGGTTGCGAAAACGATCGAGGCTGTACCCTTGTCTAGGAGGCACTTCAGCACTTGTTAAATCACTGGTGGATGCCAATCTATATGGACGAAGATACTCAGCAGATTAGTATCAATAACAGGAATCCTACTCGTCGTCAAAGTCAGGATGTCCGATCAATGGAAGGTAACCTAGTAAGGTTACATTGTATTCAAAGTGGGCGTGGCCAAGTGCCACCACACAACTATGACAGTTGTAGCGTCTGTTCGGAAAGTAACCAAGGGTGTTACCTTGTGAGAGCAGCTCTTCAGGGTTAGATCGATCATGGAGAAATTCATCCATATCCAGGTTCAGGACCCATCATTTGGTCGCCGAACTACCTTGCCGATCAAGTTGAGGATGTTGTCACGATCTCTAGTCATCATAGGACCAGGGATGTTTTTTCCATCATTCCTCTACTTGACGAATCTAAAGTTCCCAAACAGGAACGGATCGAGATTACTTATGATGGTCAAAAAAATCAGAAGGTTCCCATAGTCATCTATCTACCGGGGCCACTACTGTATGAATCAGCTAAGGCAATCCCTTACAAATACGGTGCAACAATAATCGAGAATGGAAAGGAAATTCCATTACCCTCCGTCGTGAATATTGCAGACATCAGTCGTGTAACACGGAGTGGTCGAATCTTCAACCGAGGGGTTGGAGAATCCAACAAAGAAAAGGAACTTCAGGCGGAAATTCCTGATCCACCAGTCAGTCAATCTGGTAATCCCAACTTTTCAAAAGACAAAGATGAGATACTAAAGCTCATCCAAAGGAGTGAATATAACATTGGTGATCAACTGTTACAGACTCCTTCAAAGATCTCGGTATTATCACTGTTACTCAGTTCAGAAGCCCACAAGGAGGCTCTACATAAAGTCTTGGAGCAAGCCTTTGTGGAACAGGATGTAACAATCAGACAATTCGATAGTATTGTCTCTAACATTACTTCTTGCAATAGTTTGGGATTTAGTGATGAAGAATTACCTGGAGAGGGTCGTCGTCATAACATGGCGCTCAATATCACAGTTAACTGCCAGGGCGATGCTTTAGCCAACGTACTGGTAGACACAGGGTCAGCCCTGAATGTTATGCCAAAGTCCACCTTGATGCAATTATCATTCAAGGGCCCTCCGATGAAAGTCAGCGAGGTCGTCGTCAAAGTATTTGACGGATCCAGAAAAACAGTTATCGGCGAAGTTGATATTCCCATAACTATTGGTCCTCACACTTTCCAAATCACTTTCCAGGTCATGGACATCCGGGCAACATACAGTTGTCTATTAGGAAGACCTTGGATACATCAGGCTGGAGCGGTTACTTCAACCCTCCACCAAAAGCTAAAGTTCGTCAAGAACGATCAACTTGTCATGGTTTATGGGGAACAAGCCTTGCTTGTGAGTAACCTATCATCATCTGCTTGTGTAGAACCCGAGGAGGTTATTGGAACTCAGTTCCAAGCACTATCGGTGAGCAAGAACGATCAATCCGAAGAAGGAACTTCAATTTCTTCATACAAAGATGCTATCAAAGCAGTCGAGAGTACCGATACGACAGGATGGGGACGGCTTGTCATCCCTATTGACAATAAAACAAAGAAGGGTCTTGGTTTTTCTGCAACCTGTACCCAGATAGCTGCCAATGATGAAAGTTTTCATCCCCTTCAAAACTTCTTCCACAGTGGAGGTTTTCTTCACCCAGTGTCTCAGACAGTTCATGCTATCAATGAGGAGGATCCCTCTGACACAGATGAAGAATGGAAGTCCTATCTTAACGAGGACGGTTATATGTCTCAGGAAGAGGTGCCTATGCCTTTTTGCTTTCCCACAGAAAGTCCGAGATTTATACCAAGATCAGATGTCGAAATGATCTACGGAGATTGTGATCCGGAAGGATGCCGTGCTCCGCCAAATTCATTAGAGGAAGACACTCTGATGAAAGACAACTTTGATCACAATTACTATGGCCCGATGGATGGTCTGCCAATGTGGCAGCCTTACCCAGGAAACTTGGGGCAAGAAAGTCAGCCGAGTAATGAAACTCAGCTGAGCGTCATTGAACAGAATACCTGTGTCCCCGCCATGTCATGGGATCAACACTCAGGTCATTCAGAAACTACTCAACATGAAGATGAATTCGCAACGTTTGCAGGACTAGAATTCATCAACTATGTTTTTTCTGAGGTCAACGTCATCGAGAGGGATGACTTCTCCAGTTCCAAAGAAGTTTGGAACACTTTGGGACAACCAAGTGGAAAATACGACTTTATGGTCAAGTACACTTCTCCCAAAAGCTCTCGTATCAGGCTCGAAGATATCCAGTCAACTGGATGGGGAGATACAGCTGAGAGCTCCAATGCTATGCAAAATTCAACAGAGGAATCATCCTACGACAATTCTGCTTGGGAGACAGATTCCAATGATCCTACTCCACCAGAAATCAGCGTCATTTCTGAAGACAAATCAAGGAAGTTGCCAGACTTTGTGATTCACCGAGGAGTTCGCCGCCAATGGGTTGCCGTCGAGGTTCCGAAGATCGTTCATCAGTCAAAGTAATTGCCATCTTTAACCTTTCACCCTGCCTAGGTGAAACCGATGTTTTGATAGGGCTCGCTTTCTGTAAATTTCCCTTTTTGCTTTGCCCGAAGCGACAGAGTTTTGTTTTATAGGGCTGTAGTTTCAAGATTCGACTTGTTCATTAATAAAATAACGTCGTTCTGTAGTTTCCGCATTAATTGTTGTTTTCTCTTTTTGCTTTTTCAGAAAATGGTAATCCTAGAAAAAAACATTCAATAATAAAAACAAGCAGTAAAATCAAAACACTGCACACACTTACATTTTCTCTATCTCTTCTAAACACGAATCATCACGTCATGCAGATTGCTTGTTTTATACCCCGTTGAAACATACGATCCGATGCCTTCTTCCAACTTTGAGTTCCCGGTATTCGAGGCTGAAGAAGAAAATGACAATGAAATTCCAGAAGAGATCTCCCGATTACTCAGACAAGAGGAAAGGTCCATTGAACCTCACAAAGAGACGTTGGAAACGGTAAACTTGGGTTCAGAAAAAGAGAGAAAAGCAATCAGGATCGGAGCACTTCTCAGTCCAACTGTCAAAAAAAGTTTGATAAAGCTTCTCAAAGAATTTCCCGATGTATTCGCTTGGTCCTATCAGGATATGCCAGGGTTGGATACTAGCATCGTGGAACATCACTTACCGCTAAGATCGGAATGTCCGCCAGTAAAGCAAAGGTTGAGACGGACTCACCCGGACATGGCCATCAAAATCAAAGAGGAGGTACAGAAACAGATCGACGCGGGTTTCCTCGCTACATCTGAATATCCTCAATGGTTAGCCAACATCGTACCCGTTCCCCAAAAGGATGGAAAGGTCAGAATGTGTGTTGATTACAGAGATCTAAATAAGGCAAGTCCAAAGGACGACTTTCCTTTACCACACATTGACATGCTGGTGCACAGCACAGCAAAGTTCAAAGTATTCTCCTTCATGGATGGATTCTCGGGCTATAACCAGATCAAAATGGCACCGAAAGACATGGAGAAAACTTCGTTCATTACCCCATGGGGTACCTTTTATTACAAGGTAATGCCGTTCGGTTTGAAGAATGCCGGGGCAACCTATCAAAGGGCCATGACTACTCTGTTTCATGACATGATACACAAAGAAATCGAGGTATATGTCGATGATTTGATTGCAAAATCAAGAACAGAGGATGAGCACGTTGAACATCTGTCAAAATTGTTCGAACGTCTAAGAAAATTTAAGCTCCGCTTGAATCCTAACAAGTGCACCTTCGGTGTCCGTTCGGGGAAATTACTAGGGTTCATCGTCATCCAGAAAGGAATTGAAGTTGATCCTGACAAGGTCAAGGCCATTCAAGAAATGCCTTCTCCGAAAACTGAAAAACAAGTCAGAGGATTCCTGGGACGTTTGAACTACATCTCCAGATTTATATTCCTTATGACCGCGACATGTGCGCCGATTTTCAAATTACTCAAAAAGAATCAGGATTGCGTTTGGTCAGAAGATTGCCAAACCGCCTTCGACAGTATCAAGGAATATTTGTTGAATCCTCCGATTCTATCACCTCCAGTGGAAGGAAGACCACTGATCATTTACCTCACAGTCTTAGAGGACTCAATGGGATGTGTACTTGGCCAACAAGATGAAACTAAAAGGAAAGAGTCTTCCATTTACTATCTAAGCAAGAAATTCACCGATTGCGAGACTCGGTACACAATGCTTGAAAAAACTTGTTGCGCTTTGGCTTGGGCAGCCAAACGTCTTCGCCAGTACATGATTCGTCATACTACTTGGTTGGTCTCCGAAATGGATCCAATCAAGTACGTTTTCGAAAAACCTGCTCTCACGGGAAGGATTGCCCGTTGGCAGATGTTACTATCAGAATATGACATAGAGTACCACGCTCAGAAAGCCGTTAAGGGAAGTATTTTAGCCGATCATTTGGCTCATCAACCGATTGACAATCAAGAATCAATCGGGTTTGACTTCCCAGACGAAGATGTCATGTATCTAAAAATGAAGGATTGCGACGAACCGCTACCCAGTGAAGGGCCAGAACCAGGTTCCCAGTGGGGACTTATCTTTGACGGAGCAGTTAATCATTATGGAAACGGAATTGGGGCAATCATTGTTACCCCTCAGGGTTCCCACATTCCTTTCACTGCCAGACTTACGTTCAAATGTACGAACAACGAGGCCGAATACGAAGCATGTATCATGGGTCTCGAAGAAGCGATTGATTTAAGGATCAAAAACTTGGACGTATACGGCGATTCAGCCCTGGTTATTAACCAGATAAAAGGAGATTGGAACACATACCAATCAGGACTGATTCCTTACAAAGACTACGCAAGAAGGTTGCTACCTTTCTTCAACAGAGTCGACTTTCATCACATCCCTCGTGATGAGAATCACATGGCTGATGCATTAGCCACTCTCTCTTCCATGATTAGTGTAGGTCGATGGAATGACATACCTAAGATCGACATCATGCGCCTTGAACGGCCCGCTTACATCTTCGCGATTGAAGCAGTCATAGACAACAGACCTTGGTATCACGATATCAAATGCTTCCTTCAGAAACAAGAGTACCCATCTGGGGCACTCAGAAAAGACAGGAAAACCCTCAGAAGATTGGCTGGAAACTTCTTCCTGAGCGGTGACACTCTTTATAAGAGAAATTTTGACATGGTCTTGCTCCGATGTGTCGACAGACCAGAAGCAGACATGCTCATGAAAGAAATTCATGCAGGATCCTTTGGCACTCATGCCAACAGACACACAATGGCGAGAAAAATTCTCAGGGTCGGGTATTATTTGTTGACAATGGAATCCGACTGCTACAAGTACATGAGGAGGTGTCACAAGTGTCAGATATACTCCGACAAAATTCATGTACCGCCATCACCTCTTAAAGTTCTTTCTTCCCCGTGGCCATTTTCCATATGGGGAATCAACATGATTGGCATGATTGAGCCCAAGGCTTCAAACGGACATCGGTTCATCCTGATAGCCATTGATTATTTCACCAAGTGGGTCGATGCAGCGTCATTCGCCAATGTAACCCGACAAGTGGTGGTCCAATTTATCAAAAACAATATCATATGTCATTATGGTGTTCCAAGTGATATCATTACTGATAATGGATCTAACTTGAACAATAAGATGATGAGGGAGTTGTGCGCAGAGTTCAAGATTGAACACCATAACTCATCTCCCTACCGACCCAAGATGAACGGAGCGGTAGAAGCGGCTAACAAGAACATCAAGAAGATTGTTCAAAAGATGGTTGTAACCTACAAAGATTGGCACGAGATGCTACCCTTTGCTCTTCATGGTTATCGCACATCTGTCCGCACTTCAACAGGGGCTACCCCTTTCTCTCTAGTATATGGCATGGAGGCAGTGTTTCCCATAGAAGTAGAGATCCCGTCAATCAGGGTATTGATGGAAGCTAAGCTCACCGAAGCTGAATGGTGTCAAAGTCGACACGACGAACTGAACCTGATCGAAGAAAAGAGAATCACGGCACTATGCCACGGTCAGTTGTATCAACAGAGAATGAAGAGGGCGTTCGAAAAAAAGGTCCGACCTCGTGTCTTCAGGAAAGGAGACCCCGTGCTCAAGAAGATACAATCATTTCTCACTGACTCTCGGGGAAAATGGACCCCAAATTATGATGGCCCCTATGTGGTCACGAAAGCTTTCTCATGCGGCGCCTTGAGACTTGCAACCATGGACGGAGGGGAATTTGCCTACCCCACGAATGTTGATGTAGTCAAGAAATACTTCTCCTAAAACTAAAAAAAAACGTCTTGGTGGATTGAAAACCCGAAAGGGCGGTCCAGGCAAAAGTTAGAGACATGAAAAAGAATCATCCCGATGGATTGGAAATCTCATAGTACAATCCAGGCAAAAGTTAGGAATAATGGCAAGTAACTATGTTCAACAGAGGCAAGTCCCTCAGTAGTAGTTACATCATCTATCGAAGGAAATCTCCAGTCAAAGGTCATCTTCGACAGAAGCTCAGGATGCCCCGAATTCAAAGTTGGTAGAAGGATAGTGGTCGTTATGTTTCAACGTAGCCCTTTTCCCTGTGAATTACCATTTTCTAACTTTGTATATACTCTTTGGAATCACGCGTTTGGCTGATCTCCATCTTATCAATAAAATTTGAGCCCTTGTGCTTTTGTTTGTAATTCTTTACTTGTTTTAGCTTTACAGAACGACGTTGTTTAAACTTAATCAGCGATTCTTGAAATAAAACAAAAATGAATTTACTTATTAAAAACTTTTTCTGCTTTTAAACTAAAGATGGCATTTCTTTTGACTGTTGAACATCTGAAGAACATCGATCGCTTCTCCTGAAGTAAGCGAACTTCAAAGTGCAGAATCAAAGTACTCCTTCTAAGCCAGTACTCCCGAATGAAGGATCAATAATGTCAGAGACCTTGTTTCGTCTGACATCCTCGGCCGAGTTCTCATGTCCTAAGCCCGATCAACATAGCTCCCAACGGGACTATCTCTCCTAAGCAAGGTGGAATTGCTATTTTGAATCAACGGTACTTCTTCACCCCGCGATGGCCGAGTATCCAATTGTGTTCATCTCTTAGTCTGTATGTCACGTCTGTTTTGTCAGCATATACATACATACTTCATGCATTTTATTTGCGTTCGCATTTCGTATTGCATCGCTATCACTTGAGTCGGTCTTGTCCCCTAGTGATAAACAGTTTTCTCAATCGAGTTTGTCAGTTTTTTCCTCGTCAGGAAATACTGTGTCTGAACAACCTTGCTTCCAGTTAATTCTGGAAAGAAGTTGGTCCTTGACCACTTTGATAACTTGAACCTCTGAAAAGCCAGAGAAAACTTTCAATAAGCATCACTCTTCGCCATTGAAGATGATATCCTTGCTTTCCCGGATTAAAGAAAATCCACAGAGAAAGCCTCGTGATCAGAGATTCGGCAGCATGCCAGTTTTGCTCCGAAAGGACCGCTGATGAAAAGCTCATCGGCCCCATAAAATTGGACCCCATCATATGGCGTTTCTCCGGGAAGATCCCGAGAAAAGTATGATGAAAGATCCCAAATGAAAACAGTCTCTCAAGAGACTCGCTTTCCCTAGTAGAATCGACAAATGGCGTCTCCAACGGAGAAGTTTGTACAACTCTACAACTCAGACGAATGGGTTCCCCAGCAAGTCTGACATCCAAACTTTTTCCACTCAAATGGCATCTCCCCAGGAAAATTCGGCGAGAAGTTTGAGGAAAGCCGCTATGAATAGCGTCCCTTGTCAAGAAAGTTTATTGACAAAAGAAACTAAGACCAGTTCTTGGTAGGAAACCAGGATCGAGGGGAAGTTTAAATCAGAAACTAAGACCAGTTCCTTGGTAGGAAACCAGGATCGAGGGGAAGTTTAAATCAGAAACTAAGACCAGTTCCTTGGTAGGAAACCAGGATCGAGGGGAAGTTTAAATCAGAAACTAAGACCAGTTCTTGGTAGGAAACCAGGATCGAGGGGAAGTTTAAATCAGAAACTAAGACCAGTTCTTGGTAGGAAACCAGGATCGAGGGGAAGTTTAAATCAGAAACTAAGACCAGTCCTTGGTAGGAAACCAGGATCGAGGGGAAGTTTAAATCAGAAACTAAGACCAGTTCCTTGGTAGGAAACCAGGATCGAGGGGAAGTTTAAATCAGAAACTAAGACCAGTTCTTAGTAGGAAACCAGGATCGACGGGAAGTTTAAATCAGAAACTAAGACCAGTTCTTGGTAGGAAACCAGGATTGAGGGGAAGTTTAAATCAGAAACTAAGACCAGTTCCTTGGTAGGAAACCAGGATCGAGGGGAAGTTTACCTTTTCTAAGCATCATTGCTTAGCTAAAGAAGATGAATGCGTAAGCTACCATTCATAACCACCATCAAAATTTCGGGTATTCCGATATTTAATCCTCTTGCACCCCGAATGCCCAAATCCCTTCGTCATTCACACCTTCGGGGCCAAGAAGATTAAATAGGGGAATCTGTAATACCCCAAATTTTGACCACTTAGATTTCCCATCATTGTGAAAATCATCATCACAATATGGATGAACCATCATGCTTCATCAGTCTCGCCAAAGATGGGTGAGCATCCAATATAATCAAAATTAGGGTTTCAAGCCCTCTCTGAGTGCTTAGACAAAGGATCAATCAAGAAATGACATGATATTCAAATTTTCTAATCTCTTAAACATCCAAAATGGATCAAAAAGGACTCCCACTCCAAGGATTAAGCACAAGTCTGCTCCCTTCTAGGTTGATCAAGTCTCAAGATCGACAGTGTCACCAAATTAGGGTTTTGGTCGACCAGGGCCTCCAGATGGAAACTTTCATCTGGGCACAAGGCAATGATCCAAAACATGACCTAATATACTTCATGGAACCTCATGAACCCATGCATCAAGTCAATTTTGCCTCAGGGGATGCATTCATCAAAAATCAGGAATTAGGGTTTCTTGACCTAATTCACCCCTAAGTTGACTTTTGGGACAAACCATGAGCCAAGACCTCAAGAGATGATTTGAGGGTCTCTAATACACCATATTGATCCATTTGGAACAATGGATTGATCCAAGAAGCTTGAGCAACAAGTTTCATTTTCATCTGCACCACAATTAGGGTTTTAAGGGAAAAGTCAACTGTAACTTTGACTTTTGACCAAGACATGCTCCCAAACCCGAATACATGATTTAATATACCCTATGACACCCATGGAACATGTCCATCAAGTTTGATTTAGGTCAAGGACATGATTTCCTGAAGAATTGCACAGTTTGGAATTCATCTGATAAAAAGTCAACTGTGCACAAAAGTCAACTTTGACTTTTTGAGATTTTTCACCAAAATGGATTTTTAACCCTAAAATGATGTTAATGTATGATTTGAATCATCATTCATCAAGAAAAATCAAGAAAAGTGAGATAACTTGTAAAAGGGGTAACCATAAAACTTAGAAATTTTTCTAAGTTAAAAATAAAGTGGCAAAGGTACCAACTTTGGAGGACCATAACTCCTAAACCACAAGGCCATTTTTTCTCATCCAAAGATGGATTTGTAGCCCTCATTATCACCTACAAAAACTTCAACTACAAGTCATTCCAATTCATTAAGGATTTTGAGTTATGGAATGATCAAAGTGGCTGAAAAGTGAAAATGTCACTTTTTCCAACACTTAGTGAAATTTTCACTAAGTCAGAATTCTGCCTCACTTTTTGCCAAATGTAGGGGGATTTTTCACTTGGAATCAAAAGAGATCAAAACCAAACTTGTTCAAACAGTTGTTGTATCATGTAAGAGCTTTCCAAAATGGCCAAGAACATTGCCAAATTCAACCTACATCATGAGATACAACATTGACAAGCTGCCTTGCTGAAATCTGTCAAGGCAAGGCAGAATTTGCACTTTGGCTCGATTTGCCAAAATCAGCCAAATTCAATTGCTCTAATCCACTTGGACACCTCAGAGGATTGAATCCAAAGGGGACAATCACTGAGCCAAGCCTCCAAAGTCCATGGAACAAGAAATAGCATGTTGAACCTAGAGTTGCCAAAATAGGGACAAGACTTCAATTTTGGAATGAGGCATTCAATGGAACCATCAAGGTGGCATGGACTGAGCCATTCTCATCTGAAATCAGTCAAGACTTATCCAAGACCAAGGGGACCAAAGCTCTGTGCCCTAACCTCTAGTCAATGGCTAGAGGAGACTTGGATTTTCATTTGCCAACATTGGCCAAACCTACTTACCAGCTGCCATGCACTATTCCTTGCAAAACAAACTTGCTCTACTATAAATAGAGCTCAATTGTGGTCAGTTTAAGTACACCAAAGCCATCTAACAGATGCTTTCCTCAAAATCTCTTTCTCTTGGCAAAAATGCCTTTCTTAGCAAGGTAGCTATCGGGTTTTGAGTTTGAGAGCAATTCTGCACAAACCAATCACTCACACACCTCACATACATCACATATGAGCTGATCAAACACTCACATAACATCTGAAACATCAAAATCTCAAAATCACTTGCCATCCACACAAGTTTGAAGAGAAGTTGCAGCTGAGATGCCATAAACTGATCCAGTCCATTTCAATCCAATCCAAGTGTTCAAACACACTCCATATGGTGTAGGGAAGTTGTCCAGATCATCACAACTTGTCTGTAACACCTCCAACTCAAAATCACATCTGCTCTTGCTGTCACGACTTGGAGGTAAGCCTAAACTTGGTCATCTCTCAATCTATGCATATTTCCTCACACAAAAATTTGGCCATATGTTCATAATCATGCATGGAATGTTTTCCCTCAATTAATTGCATTGTTTGAATCGTGTATCAAAAATCCTAGCCTTCATGCAGAAATTAGGGTTCTTGAGGTCTCTTCGTGATTTCTTGTTGTATGTTTAATTTAAATGAAATTAAAGTACATAGACATGATCGTGAGGTTGAGGCGAGCATAATGATATGTGGATTGCATGTTATAATTACGTATT
Organism: Lathyrus tuberosus; assembly: GCA_022829125.1. NCBI lineage: Eukaryota > Viridiplantae > Streptophyta > Magnoliopsida > Fabales > Fabaceae > Lathyrus > Lathyrus tuberosus. The sequence goes on from JALAZF010000103.1 coordinate 11,410,473, forward strand.
CAGTGAGATTAGATGGAAAATGCAAATCTGGGCAAACTGAAAAACGCGCGTGTTCTTGGCGCCATTTTCATATATTTGAATATTTGAATTTTGTGATTTTGTTTAATTGATTCAAAAATTAATTTCTCAATGAGTTTTAATTATTTTGAGTTGATTCTTTTTTTAATAATTCACAAAAATGTTAAAATATTTTATTTTATCAAAAAATCCCAAAAATATTATTTATTTCATATAATTGATATTTTTGTAAAGAATTAATATTTTGATTGTTTTTGGCATTTTAAATATTTTTTCTACATTGATTTTGCAACTTTTAATGCTTTCTAATTATTTTTTAGGTCAATACTTAATTTTTGAAGCATTAATCCAAGATCACAATTTGTTTTCCATGTGTTAAACAATTTTTGATCATTTTAATTGAATTTTTATTCAATTAAATGCATTTTGAAAACAAATTAGGGTTTTGGATTAATTCAACCCTCATAAATCATTTTCAAAACACTTTGGGCCTCTATTAGAGTGTAAGGCCCAATCCTTTTTTTGACCAAATCATCTTTGGGCCTCACTTATTGTATAAGTCCCGATACCGTCAAAAAACAAACGGCGCGATCGTCGCCTTTTCAAAAATCATCTGGGCCTACCCTCGAGTAGTAAGACCCATTTATTTTTCTTTAAAACTTTTTGGGCCTCTTGAGAGAGTGTAAGACCCATCCCCCCTTGTACAAAAACTTTTTGGGCCTCACTCATTGTATAAGTCCCTCTGTACAAGTAAACGGCGCGATCGTCGCCCGTTTTAAAAAATAAAAACCATTTGGGCCTACCCTCGTGTTATAAGCCCCACTCTTTTCTTTAAACCTTTTTGGGCCTCTTGAGAGAGTGTAAGACCCATCCCTTTGTACAGAAAACCATTTTGGGCCCCAGTCACTTGTATAAGTCCCGCTGTACAAAGTTAAACAGTGCGCTCACTGATAAAACCCTGGGCCTCTCCTTGAGCTGTAAGCCCAAACCTTTCTTTTTCAAAGCACTTTCTCCTTTGATTTTGAATATACTGTTGTTTTTAATCTTTCTTTGTTGAACAACTAACCAAACAACATGGAAGCACTACAACCGAGTAAGTGGTTATCGCTTTCATTTACTGCTTTCATATTATAAAATGTATTGTGGGGCTGCTCACTATAAGTCTCCTTTCATAAACTCATATCTACTGTGTAATAATAGTATAGATATTTCGAGTTTCCCCGGCAACTACGTCTAAAACTAGGTGACGCCGTTTCATTTATTCGTAGAAATAGACGCCTAGATCCCCAATAGGAGCACCAGATACAGTCTTCTCTTCGGCTGTCCTCCTTAGGAATCATCAAGAAGCTCTACTCCCCAAGATGAATGTATTCTTCGTGAATGGCATCTTTGAGTTTCTTCCCAATTCTCGAACTTTCCTGACTTGATCTATTCCTTGTGGATAGCTTGCCTTGAATGTCTCGGGGTTTGGGTACCCACTACGGTCATAATCTTGGACCTTAACTAAGGAACCCTCTTTAAAAGTTAAAAGTCACTGGATAGTAAACCTCGCACGTTTACCAGTGGTTTTCATCTTTAAAAGAGTTATCTTTCCTAATGGAAAGGAGATGATAGACCCACGGGCTTCTTAAAAGCATCGACCTCCTCTTGGGCATTATTCAAGGACCCTACGACTTCTTAGAAGTATTCACAGCCTCCTCTTAGGCTTCGTATAATGATCTCTTCCTCCGGGAATGATAGCCTCCTCTTGGGCTTCGTACAAGGACCCGTCGGCTTCTTAAAAGTTTCCAGCCTCCTCTTGGGCTTCGTACAAATTGTCCCGACGACCTCCTAGAGGTATAGGAACAGAACTTAGTCATCTGCATAGAACAGTCCTTTCATAGAGTCTACTACCGTTTCTCGAAGCATAGTATAAAAGGTAAAATTCTAGACTTGGACAGTCTAACTTCCTTGAGTCTCAAAGACATTCTCAAGCACCCTTCGTTAAATAGGAAGGAAACCCGCAGACTCAGATAGTCTCGATACCCTTTGGATTTCCCGTTTCCTCAAAGAGAAGGAAATATCCCTGATCCTCAAATTAAATCCCTGAGTACAGTGTTGCTCATATAGAACTGATTTTCTCTTTTAAATCAGTATATTGGATCTGTCACTCAACTGAAACAGTTACAATAGCCTCCATCTCAGGCTTCGTACGAGATACCAAAATTCTCCCCAGTGGAGTCAAAACAACCTTTTCGCCTCTCTCTCGGGCTTTGTACGAGATACAAAAACACTCTCTTACTGAGTATAAAAGATTCTCCAACTGAGTCAACTCTTTGCTAGCCTCCTCTTAGGCTTTGTATAACGATATACCCCACTGGTTCAAAAACTTTTAGCCTCTCTCTCGGGCTTTGTACGAGACACAAAATAGCCTCCTCTTAGGCTTTGTATAATGATTTTCCTAGCGGAAATTAGCCTCCTCTTAGGCTTTGTATAAGAAAACCCCTGGTTGATCCAATCAACCTTTTAGCATCAAAGCTGTGCCTCGTTCACAGTACACAAACATCAACAACTCCTTTCCCTTCATCTAATCGCTGTAAGCGGCAAGCCTCTGGATCATCTACATCCATGCCACTGTCCCTCTTTTAGCATGAGAAATTCCTAAGGAAAGATGGCATTGCTCTACACTGAGTTAAAGTCTTATCCTTCAGGTTAAAACCCTTTCTTCGGAAATTATCGCATTGCTCGGATCCGCGTATCCCAGTTAAAGTAATTCTCCTTCTCCCCTCTTTAGAGATGACAAATTCTCTCTAAAGTAGAGGTCTTTCAGCTTCACATCTTGGGCTTTGAACAAGACACAAATAGACCTTTCAGCTTCACATCTTGGGCTTTGAACAAGATACAAATCACCTTTCGCTTCATGTCTTGGGCTTTGAACAAGACACCAAAACACCATTTCCTCCCATAGAATAGGAGGAACTACGAACGCTCTGATTTCCCTGTTTCGGTAAACGGGAATACGTAGGCATAAGATCAAAAGAAAAGATCTTAGCGAGCGCAATCAACAAAAAACCCAAATCCCATATCTCCATCAATCAAAAGCAGTATTTCAAAAACATCAGTCCTAACATCCTAATCCTTGTTCCCCGCCAGAAACCTTTGCCTAGATAGAAAGAAAGAAAACCTGTATTGGCGAAATACGAATAACCAGTATAAAGGCCCCCCCACATTGATAGCATCCGGAACCTAACAGACCGCTGTTTAAACTCAGTATGCAAGCAGGGTTAATTGGAGACATCTATTTCCCTTCCTTATTCAGCTCACAATAGGATAAAAAATGAATCGACCTGTAGTTTAAAGCTCAAACCGCAGAGAGCGGCCAGCGCTTAAGAACCGCGTCCAAAATCGCTCGCTACAGGTATGTTTTATTATGTATGCAACAAAAGAAACATATTGCCATTTTGATGTGGGTTTTTAATGCATAAAAAATAAAACAGAAAGACAGAGATCAAAATATTTGAGTGTGAAAAGTCCTTTATTGATGATAAAGCAAAACATGCAACAGTTAAAAGCCCTACAAATAAAATCACTACGTCTTGGGCAGAACGCAGGATTAACATAATAGGAAAACAAAGCAATTACTCGAAACTAGTCACTTGAATGACTTTTCCAGAAGACCAGTTGCACAGAATTTCTCCTGGGATGCAAGGGCGGATCCAGCTATTCATGTCACAATCACTGTCCCCTTCTTCCTCAATGGCATTAACTTTGTCGAAGAAAACACCAGCACTGGTGAATCGGACTGGGCCATAGAATTTGGGAGATTCCTGACTTTCCTGGGTGGCTTGTATCCCAATCCATAGGTATTCCCTTTCGGCTGAACTTTAATCACTTGGCCCCACTTTTGTGAGCTTCCAGCTTCGACTATAGCCTTAGCGTCTTTAAACTAAGACATAGAAACCTCAGGTTGATCTGCCACTGCGGGCTGCTCTGTGGTCTCGGACTGATCCTTAAACTGAATAACCTCTTCAGACACCTTCACTTTTTCAAACCCCTGACACAACGTCTCATGGATTTCACCATCCACTTCCACGTATTTAAAGGTTGACAGCTGACTAATCATTATGTCCTCCTCTCCACACACTGTCACCACGTGACCATCTACCATGTATTTCAGCTTTTGATGCAAAATGGAGGTTACAGCGCCTGCACCATGGATCCAAGGACGACCCAACAGACAGCTGTATGCTGGCTGAATATCCATTATGTAAAATGTTGCATCAAAGATTTCTGGCCCAACCTTGATCGGAAGCACAATCTCACCAAAGACAGATCTCTTCGATCCATCAAAAGCTCGCACCACCAAGTCGCTTGGTGTACAAATAAGTCCCCTGGTATCTAACTTCATTAATGCTTTCTTTGGCAATACATTCAACGATGATCCAGTATCAACCAACACATGTGACCTCAGTGAACCACGACACTCAATCGAAATATGCAGGGCGTTGTTATGATTCCTCCCAGCAGGAGTCAAATCAAGATCTGTAAAAACCAAGCCATTACCCGCATTCACGTGCGCCACAACCCCCTCCAGCTGGTTAACAGAAATCTCTTGAGGAACATAGGCCGCATTCAAAACTTTCAGAAGAGCATTCCTATGAGCTTCAGAGCATAACAACAATGACAGAATAGAAATCTTCGACGGGGTTTGATGTAACTGGTCCACAATTTTATAATCGCTCTTCCGGATGAGTCTCATAAACTCCTCTACATTTTCAAAAAAAGCATCACCAGCCGGCTTTACCGTAGAATCCACAATCCCTGGAGTCTGAACAGAACCATCAATTACCTGTTTTCCCTTATCTTGCCTAGAAGTACTGGGTTGATCATTAATAGGAGTAAGCACTCTACCACTTCTCGTTATAGCATCAGTCTCAACTTTAGCTTCTGAACTGGTACTCACTGGTGGTGTAGTCATTAATTCCTGCTTTTGCCCATTGACAAACACCTCTGCGCCGTAATTCCAGGGAATAGCCTTGGTACTTTCATACGGAATGGGTCCAGCCCTTGTGATGACGACTGGAGGTGGCCTTGCCGGACCAGAAATAGTAATTGTTTTTAACGGAATGGTGATAGTGGCAACCTTCTCACTAACAACCTCTTCTTACTGATTACCTCTATCAAACTGCAAACAGCCCTCATTAATCATATTCTGGATACCCATCTTCAACGAATCACAACCATTATCCTTTGTCAAGCAATCTGAACAGTTCTCATTACAACCCGGATAGACGCGACCCTTTAGTAACCTGTTTTTAACCACAGCCAGTGGAGTCTTCAGCTTCTCAACATCCATGATCAAATTCAAAGCTTCACATTCCTTAATTATCGCATTCACCCTCGGCCCATTGTGATCAGGCATCGGGTTTTGCGTAAAATTGGGCCTATCGTTCGAGAAATTGATAGCCTTGGAGTCTACAAGGTCTTGCACCTTGTGATGAAATGCCCTACATTTCTCCATAGTGTGCCCCGGAGCACCAGAGTGAAAATCGCAGTGTGCGTTAGCATCGTAGCCTCGTGGGAGTTCCCCTGTTGGTGGAGCCAGGGTACGGAGCTCAACTAGACGCAACTGCAGCAAATGTTGCAACAACTGTGCATACGACATAGGTGGTTGCTCAAAATGCCTCTCTGCATTTCTTTGTCTATTCTGATACTGGCCCCGCTTCCTGTTCTGATTAGTATTATTCCTTTGTTGCTATGGTGGAGGTAACGTTGCTGGTATAGTTACCGATGCTACATGTTGATTATTGTTCTGGCGTTGTTTCTCTTTTCCCTTGTAAGATGATACAACTTTGGCCTCTCCTTTCTTCTTATAACCATCAAATGGCTTCTTTACATGTCCGGAGGACGATCCGTCACCACTAGAAACTTTTCCAGCCTTAATTCCAACCTCTACCTTCTGTCCGATTGCAATCACATCTGCAAACTTGCCTAGTGAACAAGGCAATAGCTTTTCATAATAGTGCTTAGGCAGTGTGTCCATGAACATATCCAACATCTCTTTCTCCAGCATTGGTGGTTGTACCCTAGCCGCCAATTCACGCCACCTTTACGCGTATTCTTTGAAACTTTCATCATTTTTCTGGGACATGCTCAACAGCTGAGTTCTGTTGGGAGCCATGTATGTGTTGTATTGGTAATGCTTGATAAAAGTTGCAGCTAACTCTCTCCAAGTACAAAAATCTCTACTTTCCAGCGCCATATACCATTCCAAAGACGCGCCGGACAGGCTGTCTTGGAAAAAGTGCATCATTAGCTTCTCGTCCTTGGCATGGGCAACCATTTTCCTGGTATACGCCTTTACATGAGTTCTCGGGCAAGTAGAACCATTATACTTCTCCAGTGTAGGAATCTGAATGTTGTGAGGAATAACAATATCAGGGACCAACCCTAGGTCGTCCAGATCTATTCCCAGATCATCCTGCTTTACCACCCCTTTCAGTTGCGCTTCAATTAAACAGATCCTCTCATCACTGACCACAGGAGGGCCAGCGTCCAAGCTTCTGACTGAAAAAACATCATCCTGTTGATCATCAAAACGATGGCCATGGATAGCTCAAATAGTACTTCCTTCTCCAACCACTGAAGGGATCCCACCCTGTCCACCAGCACCAGGGATAGGAATGTTGATACCAGCACCACCTCCGCCCGGAGGAATAACACGATTAAGAAGACCACCGTGTAAGATACCATTTTCATCAACCTGCACCACCAAAGGCTGAACTAGAGTTCTGAATTCATTCTGACTCTGCACCACACCTTGCATCATCTCTATGAATTGATCGATGCGAGCTTGCATAGATGCCATGTCTGCCTAAACTTTGTCCATCACTCTGCTTTGATTAAGCCTGGTAGAATACCGATGAGCTGGTTGATCAATCCTGACTGTTAAAAAGAGAGAGCATAAGAAATCCCGAGAATCCAAGATAACCTGCTATGCAAAAAGAGATGAATATGCAAATGCAAATGTAAACATGTATGAACATTATCAAGGCGATCTATCCCTTGATTCCAGTTTTAATGACAGAAGAGAACTGAATTCCTGATCATATAAAGAGAATAAGCATCTGTTATAACACAAGTCTGAATAAGCATAAACAAAGATCCCGACCAACAAGCCTGGCGGTGATCCTGGAAATACAAAGAAAACAGCAGCAAGGAAACTAAGGCATATCATCAAGACTCAGCCATGCTAGAATTCCCCATTCGTCATTCTTTTTCACCAATTCTGCACTTCCTTAGGAAGCTTCTTGGTATTAGGATGCTCTGGTCTCTGAATCAACTCCTGAATCAAAAGATCCCTCCTGTGCAAAATCCCTGTTAAATAACGACTATGCAATTCCCAATCATCTTCTCCAGAAGCTCCACCTGAACTTGGACCTTCGCTTCTGGCTCTTTTCACTTCGGCTTGGATCTTCAGCTGTTCCATATCTGCCATGGTTTCCTTGAGCTTTTCCTCAATTGCTCTCCTCTCAAAGATCCCTGATAAAATCTCCTTATCCTTTTTCCGAAGCTTAGTCTTCAAACCTTCAATCTGCTCTAGATACTTGTCCTCTTTCAACCTGTTGGCAGTAATTGTTGTATTCCGACGGTCATGGAACCTGTGAATTCTTGACATAGCATAAGCCAACTCTTTCTTTTTGGACGAAAGGACCTTGCTAACACTTTTCAACGCTTGAGCCACTTTCTCTCTGGCTGTGGCTTCTTTAGCCAATTCTTTCTCCTTCACAGCCAAAAGTTCTGATTTCAACCTGGCAACATGGATAGCTTCGCCTTTTTCGTGCTTCAACTGACCAACCTCTCTGCCCAACTCACGAGTCTCCTCTCGGAGTTTCTCATTCTCAGCCCATAACTTATCATACTTCTCTATATCAATAGTCGTGGGAGCCTCGATCATCAAAGGATACAAAGGTGGTTCCACTGGGAAGGGAAGAAGCTCTTCTTCTGCTCTTTTCTTAATCCACTCTCCATAGGAAGGAAAAGCCCGGTTATTACATTTGCCGAATGAGGTTTTTCACTTCTTGGTCACCTGCTTCCAAGCATTCACAATCTTCCTTATCATCTCTTGATCCCCAGTACCATTGAAGAATAAGGACTCTCTGATATCTCGCTCTTCAGGTGGACCTCTCAAAGGATAACCAAACTGCCTGATAACAAGGGAAGGATTATAGTTAATTCCACCTCTTCTCCCTATCAAGGGTACATTAGGGAATTCTCCGCACTTGCAAATAATCTCCATCCCTAGCAAGTCATGGTTGAACCAAACAATGTTGTCAGCAGTCAAGCCCATTAACCTCTTTGCGCCAGCTTCAGGGAGATGACTCAGAAACCAAGTAGATAATAGTGGTGCACAGTAGCTCACAGTTCTTCCACACCTATTTTCATTCTTGTAGTGGACTGAGTGATACACATCACCTAGCAAGGTAGGTATAGGATTCTTTGAAATAAAGATTCTGACAGCATGCATATCCACCAGATCAGGAACATTGGGAAACAGGACAATCCCATAGATGCACATAGCCAGAATAGCTTGGAAAGCAGTCCAATTCCTCTCCTTAACATATATGCAAGCTTGATCAAACAAGAACTTCAATAAGAAACCCTTAGCTCCTTGTTTCTCCACAATATTACTGCTCAGAGCGGATTCACCAATATGAAGAGCAATGGCCATTTCTTTTATCCCGGGACGTTCTTTAGAAAAGAATAATATGTCATGCCTGATGGGGATTCCCAAAATAAATGAGAACTCCTCCAACGTTGGAGCCAAGATATAGTCTGGGAAAGTGAAGCAACGCAAAGACGGATCATAGAACTGAAGAAGTGTATGAATGGCATCCTTCTCATACTTGGAGATACTGTAGACAAACTTCAGAAGTCTCCCATACTCTCCACCGAACTTTGTACAAACTCCGGGACCAGCCATACTAATCAACTTATGAATCAACGTCAAGGTCGGGTCTGGGAACGAATAAGCAACAGTCTTCTTTCTCTGGACATCCATGCTAAGGCAACCTCAGAAAATCGGAATCAAGAGTAAGATGCAAGCCCTGAAAAATGTCAGACATGTTAGAATGCAAGAAAAATGATATGCACATGCAAGCATGGGATCAAGGCATCACTGCTGGATGTGTTGTGTTGTTAGCTGAACGAGAACCACAACCCTGAAAACCAGAATTCTATAATACCGAACCATTGAGATAACCAGAAACCCAGATAATCAAACACTGATGAGAAATCCAGAAAACCAGGTAGGTTGAAGGATTCGGTTACCTGCAGACCTGTAAACACCCATCCCCTCTCACATGTGGGTTCTAGAATACCGAGGATCCTCAATATCACGGGCTCTCAGGTCGAGAAATGATGATACGTTCACCATTTCTCGTTTGGCATCATCATCAATCGAGGAGGCCTCAACTGATTCCCCTAAAAAATAAGGTCATCCTATGCGAGTCCATCAGCATTGGGTCCTCGGATCGACAAGTGTAATGGGTTTGCCATTTCTAGTCTGCCATTATCACAGGTCGGGAGGAGAGGCGCAACAGAGGTATCGGAGAAACGGTCACCAGAGTCGACAGCTCTCTAGATCAAAACCCTGAAATGTGCAAGACACGCACGTCAGAATGCGTCCCAAGATAGCCTCGTCTGGTTGTGAATTTCATGAACACACAAACGCACCAAGCTGGCACGTAGGTCCCACTACTCTCCACTCTAGTCCTAGGGTGTACTCAAGCCTGGGTATTGGGCTTATCTCTCAGAACAACCCAACCTACCAAATAGAAACTAGCCAGCACAATACAGCAATATTCAGTATGACAGTAACAAAATGAAATGCAATGCAATAAAAGCTGTAAAACAGTAATATACAACATAATACAGCACAACAAATAAACACCCAACGAAAAAACAAACAAGCGCTAGGATCGACTCGCTAAAGGGGATGGACCAGCAAGAGGTCAACCAGAGTCGCCAGTTGTCGCTCCCGAAAGATTCGCATCCAACGGTACAAACGCAAGAGTGGCGCAGAAAACACAGAGTCGCCAGCAATGTGTATTTATCCCGAGAGAGGGAAAGGAAACACTGCATAAACCTGAAGAGAAAGGGGGAAAGACATGGTCATCGCAACCATAGTCCAGGTTCGGGAGTCGGTTATGCGAGGGGAAGGTGTTAGCACCCCACGCATCCATCGTACTCGATGGGATCCACGCTTGTTGTCTAAACGGAGGGTGAGCTGTCCTACTATCTATGGCTGTAATAAAGAAAACGGGGATCGGGGTGACTAAGACGGACTCGGTAGGACATATTCGATGCCCTAGGCCTACGTACTCCCTCAGTGCAATGGGAAAGTCAGACTCAACGTAGTTCGGACGGGAACTGTGGGGGAAGGTTGCTCGCCAAGACAATCGCTGTCTTGTGCCTACATATCCTCAATCAGACGAGAGAGAGGAATCAGAGCTAATGTAGTTCGTGGGTACGACCACGATTGGGTAAGTGTTTTTTACGTGAGTGACGAGCTCTTTTCTGAAAATGTAATTTGAAACCCAACAATCCCGAAGGATAAAAGGATTTGAATTTGTTTTCTATTTTTCAGACAGAAGCGTTTTCTTTTTAAGTTAATTCATAACTTGCATTGCACCAAAGTCTAGGGCACACGGACGAATACTTAACGAATCGTCCCAAGACAGGACGCCCGCTAAGCACTCTAGAAAGATGAGAGGAAGCCCCTCATTTCTCATTCCCCACGCTTAAGGCTCGTGCGCAATACACTTTATCTTTATTAAGTGTTTTTCAAGAAGTTTTGAGATGAGAAGATAGAAGACCCAAAGGAAACTCTAAAGGGAAACTAAGAGTCCTAATGTTATCATGCATGGATGACCTATGGTTAGTGAGGCTTAGGAGGGACGACTACCTAAAACCTAATGCTAATCCTACTCCGAGCTTAATCAAAAATTAAGTTGGACTAGGTAGCTCTAAAGGGAGAGAATCCAAGACTTAAACAAGTCTTGATATTCAAGGGAGAAAGAGAGTGAAAGAGAAGAATGAGAAAGAGAAGGATGAGATAAGAAACAAGATAGGTCAGCAAGCACATCATATCAAGTATATCCAACTTACATCCATAAACAAGTCTCAAAGATCATGCAAAACATCTCAAGTAAGCATGCAAAGGTAATCATGAAAGAATGCAAGCATACTTATATGAAATGCACAATTAAGCACCAATTAACTTCATATCAAGATGAAATTAGAAAAATAAGATGAAGATGAAAGCAAGTCAGAATCAAGATCATACCATCATCAACAATTCTCATGTGCAAGAGAAGATCAAAACATGAAACATTATGCACCAAAGAAAGTCCACAAAAGGAAGTCAAAGTTCAAGCACTTAAAGCATACCCAAACATGATCCACAACTTGAAAAATTTGGCCACAAGGGACCTCAACTAGGGGTAAACATCATACCAAATACTCATGCAAAGAATCACAAAGAAACTCAATTAATTAGGCATGGTAACGCAATTAGGGTTAAGAGAAGTCAAGAGATGATCATGCATAATTCACTTAAGCACAAATAATCAAACATATATCAAATGACATTCAAAAATTGTGAAATTAAAACCCAAGTGACCTAAGTCAGAAGCTAGCAACATGCCAAAATATCAAACAAAAATTCACAAGTTAAGTACCTCAAACAATGCTTCAAAGTTGCATAAGAACAAAGAAGAACAATGCACAAATAGAGGGACTAAAATGCAATATACCAAGAGTTTAAAAATATTAGAAACGTATTTTTAAGGACCTCAAGACACCCTCTGAAATATGCAAAAAGAATGGGATGCAAATCATGTACCAATGATGAGAACAAAAATCAACAAGGCAAGGTGTGCACAATTGAGACAATTCACAAAGAAAATTAATCAAGCAATTAATTCAGATGCATAAAATAAAATAAAAATGGAAAATAAAATTTGATAAAATTTTATAAAATTCCAAAGATGCTTCATGATTTTTTTGGTGATTTTTAGATGCATAAAACTAATTTTAAAAATTAAAATGCAAAACAATGCAAAGAAAATAAAAAAGGAATAAAAGAAACCCAGGGGGGTGCAACAAGCAGAGAATACACGTTCAATACATCAAATGGGCTGAACAGGGGGTGGGGATAGCAAGCCCAAGTCAAACGATCCATCAGCGCATACAAAAGAATCCAGTCAAACCAACTTGACTCAAACGTGACCACCAGATTCATCCAAAGACCCACATGCAGTCAACAAAACCAAGGTAATCAAGATTAACGCATCAAATCACAAGGCACACAATAATAAATGTAAGCATGCACACACAAAGATCAATCTGGATATAACATAAGGCCACGTGACAAGCAGGTGAGTTTTTTAATGCGTTGGCGAAATCAAGATCAATGGATTAATCAAACGTGCGTCAATGAGTCAATCCATCAAAAATTATGCAAGATGTAAGGCGCAGATCTGTGGTACATGATAACTAGCATGGAGTAGCACACACGCACATTAAATAAAAAAACAAAATTAAATGAAGTGGCATGATCTGAACCATCTGATCTGGACCACCAACGGTCCCGATTACGTCTTCAACCTCAAACCCTGATTCACCTGCAGTCAAAACCAGGTGTCGGAGCCCTAGCTCCGGTCACCTTCTCCGGCGAGCACCAAACCAAAATTCTCCAGAAATCACACACGAGTACATCATTTTGTTCAGATTTTCACAAAGATTCCAAATATACCAATCATTTCATCAAACAGTAAACACACAAGCCAAATCGAATAAAAGAAGTTTGGATCTAAAAACTTCAAATCCAAAATACAGCCATAATACACGTCCAAAATCAAATCAAATTACATCAGGATGATCAGCAACTCTCAAAGAACACAATGCACACCATAAAATCAAGTTATATGATGAAGAATTTCACACTAACCTGAGAATTGCAGAGCTTAAAATACACCAAGAAAACCCTCTGGAAGCTCCAGATCTACTCCTTAGAACCTCTTATTGCAAAATAAATGCAATTAGAGTTTGGAATCGTGCTAGATCTTGAGGTTTGAACTTGAACCTTCCAAAACTGAATTTGATGAAAAACTCACTCTCAGCTTCAATCAACGGTTGATTCTTGCCCTATTTACTTCACTGATCAAGAATGTGAAATAAAATCTCAAAGAAACTCCAAGGAGAGTGAGTTTCGAATAGGGAAAGAGTGAGAGCAAAAATTGGAATTCTGAGCAAATGAGGGTGCATGAGGTGTGAATGAACGTGTGAGCCTTCTTATATAGACTTGGTTAAAGCTCTGAGCATGATTAGGGTTTTGTTAATCCCTTGATTAAGACTATCCAAAGTAATTTGCAAAAATGCAAGTTGTGATGCACCCACTAATCCACACGTGCAAAGGTCATGGAATAAGTATAATTCATTCACATTTAACTTTCTGATCATAATGGAATTGGGTTTGGGCTTTGTGGATGCTTGATTCATGAGATTCAATCCATCTTGCAAATTTGCATTTTGTGAAAATAGTGAGGTACATGGCACGGATTCCCTTGATTCAAGGGTCAAAAATGGTCCTCATGGAGTGTACTTGGATGTGACAATGTGACTTGAAGCATTAGAAACAATTACAAGTCATTTTGAACCAAAATGCAAGAGGTGGAAAAAAGAATACATGAGAAAACCCTAAAAAGTACCTTGCCTTCTTTTGATCATAACTTGAGAACCATAAATGGTATGGAGACAATCTAGTACTTTTTGGAAAGGGAAGAGAAATATCTTAAACTTTCATGTTTGAGGAAAATTCATTTGAAGCTTCTTTGATGATGAAAAGTTAAGTTGAATGTGGTGGAAAAATTGCCAAAAATGGAAAGTTTCAATTATAGGTCATTTTCCAAAAATAGTAACTTTTGCACAAACTCTTGATTCTTGATGAATGACATGAATCTTGACATTTGAGGACAATATGAGGGCATAAGACCTTAAAAATCATGAAGAGGACCTCAAAATTCCATGGTTGACTTTCCTCTCCACTGTTGACTTTTTCTTGGTTCACAAGCAACTGATCCACTGAATATATTCCACAATGAACCACTAGCCAAGCCTTCCTCTACGAATGTTTGTGAGCATATGGAACCCATTAGAGCATGCTTGAATCCACAAAGTTTTCTCAAGAAGCTCTTTGAACCTAAGAACCCTAATTTGGTCCCTCTGGTTAGGAGGGAATGATTCACTTGAAATTCTTTGCCATTCTCGATCCTATGAAGATATGATGACCCCCACAAAACACCTTGAGGCTTGAGACTCCTTTGAGAAGGACCAAGTTCCTTGATCCCATGCTAAGAACCAATGCCATGCACAAATGCTAATGCAAGAAATGCAAAGAAACATAAGCCAGTTAGCTAAAAACAAGAGAGCAAATTTTGGGGTGTTACACCAGCCAGACATTTTTATCCCAAAGAATGGGAAGGGTAATGCTGCACAAACCCGGGAGAAAGGAAAGAACAAGGTCTTGCGAACCAAAGAGATTGGGTAAGGGAGTCGGTTACGTGAAGGGAAGGTTATCGCACCCCTTCACGTCCGTCGTATTCGACGGGATCCACGCTTGAAGTACTTCTCAAAGGATGATTAAAAAGATACTGGAAAAAACAGAATGGAAAGATAACGAGAAACAAATGTAGGGATAATAAAAGAAATGCTCGAATGGGCCCTACCCCACTGCCTACGTATCTCATCGGGAACATGAGAATCAGAGCGACGTAGTTCCCGTCAGCTAAGGGAAAGTTGTTTGTGTTTTTTAGTGGAACCGTCAGAGTGCGCGTCCCAGCAGTTAGGTGTTGTAGCTCACTGTGTGGAGACTTAGGCATTACCTATTTGCGGTAGAACGGACATGACAAGTCCTTAAGGAATAGAATGAAGGAGATGAGAAGAGAATTTGTTTGTTTTTTGTCTTTTAGAAAGAAGTATTTTGATTATTTTGCGTTTACAACGCATATTGTATTTAAGTCCTTCACGTAGGATCGAATGCCTCGCATATCGACCCAAGACGGGACATATGCTAAACATTCTAAGAAAGTGAGAGAAGACCCCTCACTATCTCATTCTCACATGAAAGGCTCAAATACAATATATGTTATGCCTTTATTAAGTGTTTTTGCTTTTTGTTTTGAGATAAGAAGAAGAGAGACTCAAAGGGAAGCAAAGGTAAAATCTAATGAGGGAGACTAAGACTCAAACCCTAAAGTTATCATGCATGGATGCTCCTATGGTTAACGTGGTTTAAGAAACCTAACCCTAAGAGAAAGGAGAAGAAGAGTGAATTAAACAACTCACTTCTAAAGTAGAAGATGAGTTATAACTCAAAAGGGAGAAGAAAGAAGTTATTCAAGGAAAGCATATAAATGCTTATCAAACACAAGTAGAATGAATAACAGAGATAAGAGAAGATGAAAGAAAGAAGTATATGTGTAAGCATATCCACATACTTACTTACCATTAGCACCTACATGAAAAGGTTAGTTCAAAAACTACTTACAAGTAGTGAAATAAGGAAAGAATAACAAGTAATGATCAAACAAATTAAGAATAAATGGATAAAGATCCTAAGAGATGAAAATCATTCAAGGTCAGAACCTATATCCAAAGGATGCTCTCTAAGGTTAAGAGATCAAACACACCCAAACTTTGCACACATAATGCCTTAAACATCCAAGAGATGCACCATGAAAGGAATAGATGGAAGATGAATGGAAATGCAAAGTGAACATGTATTTATGCTTAATGAAATGCTAAGGTCAGAAGCATGCATCATTTATAAATGTCTTATAATGCATATGAATCATCATATAAGTCATGGATGCAATGATACAAATAGAAGAAATAAGATGAAATAGAAGTAAGGAGAAGAAACAAGTTTCATCATATACACAAAGTGACATGCTAATGATGTATATCATATGGAATGATTAATGAATGCATATGGGCAGTGGCATACCATTAATGAGATGCCAATGGAATGTATGAGATGGCATACAAAAATGCACACATGAAACATGTAGAGCTTAAGAAGATACAAGAGAAGGAATCATGTCAAACTTTCAAGTTACCATGCATAAACCCATATCAAATGCAAACACAAGTAAAAGTGACCTATAATTAAACAAGGATGACCTATAATATCACACAAATGACCTATAAAATATGCACAAACAATCATAAAATGGTGGCATAAATGCCTCATCAAAACATGTTGGCATGAAGTAGAAGAAAATGCACAAAAGTAACTCCAATCATAAGGCATCAAACAAATGTCAAAGCACATGAGAAAATTTTGGGAAAAGGTCATATACATCACTGATCAGAAGCAAAACATGCAACAAAACCTCATAGCAAAACTCAAAAGAAAGATGCCTCAAAAGGCCTCATGAAATCACATGGAAACACACCACAAAAACACTTAAATATACACATCCAAACACATGATAAAATGACTTTAAAAAATCAAATGAAAATTATTTTAGATGCTTCAAAATGTCCTATAATCAATGCAAAAAGAATGGAGGAAAAACAGTGTGTGAAATGAGAGAAATAAAATGTGCAAGCTCAAGTGTTCATGAAGAAGTTCACTCAAAAAGAAAATGGAAAGAAATTAAGGAATTATGATCTAAAATCCATGAAATCAGAATTTCAAAAAAAGGGAAAATTAGTTAAATGTGTTAAGAACACACATGAATTAATCTGGAATTTTTAGAGTTTATTTGGTATTTTTAATAAAAAGAAATCAAAACAATATATGAAAGAAAAAATAAAAATGAAATGAAATGGGAAGGGGTGCAGAAAAAGTAAAAATGCACGTTCACAATGGTTTGGGCTCAAACAGGGGTGTGCTAATATCAATCTGAATCCAGTCCAATTACATGTGGTACATGCCATTATGGTACACACTCAGTCAACTGTTGACTCAAGGATAGGCGCTGGATCAAGTCATTGTAAGATCATCAAGTAAGTACGCACATCAAATGAATCAAATAAGAGGCACATGATAAGAACTACGTACTCACACACACACACAACCATCAGAGTTCAAAATTTATGTCACGTGAGAAGGAGCACTTCTCATTTATACGCTGGCAACACAATGGCCTTTGGATCAAAAACTAATCAACGACCACGTTATAAAGTTGGACTAAAACCCTTCCTGAACCCTCACCGGCCAGAGAAGGACCTCCGGTCATCTTCTCCGGCCATCTCTGGTGACTATAACCCTCACATCTCCCCAGAAATGCACAAATCAGGTATCAAACGAAAGCTAATCTCATGAGGAACACAAATTCAGCAAAAAAATTCACAGATCAAGAATGAATAAAGAGAATCGAAGAAGAGAAGCTTTGCCCTAATTTTCAGTCTAAACTCCTAAGGAGCTCTATCAACTAGCCAGAGTGTCAGATGCTCCTATTGAGCTCAGATCAACACAAAAATAACAAAAACAGTGAAAATCGTGCAAGAAAGGTTTGAGGATTTTGGAACCTGAAACTTGAAGATCTTTGAGATTGTTAAGAAAACCAGAGATATCAACTTGATCTTGAACATCTAGAACTTCAATTTGAGCAAAATAAATGCTATTTGATCTTGAGAATAAGAAGAGAACTGAATCTGAGATTGGAGATGATTAAGCTATTCAATGCTTCAGTGATTTACTCTTGCTTGATTATGAAGATTGAGGAATAACTTGAGGAATTCGTGCAGAGAGATAGAGAGAGTTCAGAGAGAAAGCTTGAGAGTATTTTTTGGAGTGAGTGAAAAAATGAGAGTTTGTGAAATCTGAAAAATGGTAGTCCTCCCTTGAAAATCTGTGTGAGTTTGTTTATATAGTTGGGGTTAAGATTTAACTATGGTGGTTAACATTTAGGAGGAGAGTTAAATGAGTTGGGTTATATGAGTTCACTCTAACTAACTGAGTTAAGTAAGTTAGTGGCGAGTTGGAAAGGTTTGGCTATGGTGTGGAGAGGTTTCTTGGAGTTATTGTGTGCTAAACAATTTGAAAATGAGAGAGGGAACCGTGTGATGTTATGTTGTGTAGCAGCATGCTTAGTGGACAAGTTTTCCACTTTGATGTATGATGGATAGTAGGTACATAGTGTAAGGGAATGTGTTTGGCTTAAAGAAGTAAAGAGTGGATGGTGTGAAGCATGTGTGCAAGCTGATGAAACAACAACAAACAATGCCAAACAAATCAGTGGGAATGTTGATGTTTGAGAAGGAATTTCTCTCATGTCAATGTATGAAAGGATGAGGTTTTGGTGTCATTAGAAAGAGGGAACATGGGAGAACATGATTTGTATGTAAATTGAATTGAATAGAGGCTTGTAAGATGACCAAAAATAGCTCTAAACATCAATACACAAAACTTGTTTCATGGGCGCGTGACCTGGTAGGCTGGCATGGCATCATGACTTGTGAAATTTCAGCATGAAACCATCACCTTTGGACTCCTATACCTCATTCATAACTTGTTCAAATGGAAAAATGTCCAACATAAAAGTTGAAGAGGACATTGATAGGAACAACTTTGATGTTCAACATTTTTTCATTTGAAGCTTCCTTCAATGAGAAAAATGGCTTGACATTTGGCACACCAAGTGTTTGATGAAATTATGGCCTGGAGGTCTGAACTTTCCTTGCCATGACTTGGTTTTTGCCTTGATTTTACCAAACTTTGATTGATCATAACTCTCTCAATTTTGATCCAATGGCATAGTTCTTTATATGGACTTGAAGCTTAGAGTGTGATCTTTAATTGGCTCAACTTAGGCCTGAAGTTTGGAGCTTTTAGCTTAGAGAAATAATGCCTTAAAGTGTAGTGCAAAATGGTCCAAACTTGCCATTTTTGGAAACCCTAAGTTTCTAAAAAAGGCAACTTTGTACATTTCTTGATTTTTCATGATTCCTCCATCATTTCTTGATAAAATCTTGTCCAATGAACATAAGTAACTTGAATTTCATGAATTTGACCTTAAAAAGTCAGGATTTGACTTTTTTCACTGCACAGTTGACTTTTCCCCCAATTTTTTGATTCTCAAGCAACTGGCCAATTGAACCTCTTCTGAAATGAACCAATGAGCAATCTTCGATCCTTAGACACTTAATATCATGTAGAAAACATTGAGATCAAGTTTGAACCAAAATTTCATCAAGAGAATGCTTGGATCACTAACCCTAATTTGGACTGTTTGATATGAGATGATGCACTGTCCAATCTTCTTGATGAATTCTCCTCTTCCAATGACTTGTGGGATCAATTGAGATCATATGAGATGTAAGAGACCCTTGAGACTTGTTGGGAGACCCTTGGGTCTTATTCTCTTTCTTTGAAAGATCAATACTCTGAAAACCACTGATCACATGCCCTAATGCAAGATGTATGATATGTGAGATGAAATAAGATCTAAATGCAATGCAAGGAAACATAAGCCAATAAAAACTAAAAGCAAGAGGGCAACTTTTGAGGTGCTACAGCTGCCCCTATTCAAACTTCTTGGATCCGAGGTTATGATAGCAACGGCTTTCAAACAAAGGGGATACACGGGGTTTGAATACCAAAATAACCTAGAAATTTGCAAACTGTGGGGATAACGAAATAGAGTTGTTTACACGGACGGCCGCAGACGAACTCGAAAAGGAAGACCGGCCACAGACGGGCTACCTAGCAAAAGCAACACGAGGACGGCCGCAGACGAACTCAAAAAGGAAGACCGGCCACAGACGGGCTACCTAACAAAAGAATACGAGGACGGCCGCAGACGAACTCGAAAAGGAAGACCGACCACAGATGGGCAACCTAGCAAAAGCAACACGAGGACGACCGTAGACGAACTCAAAAAGGAAGACCGACCACAGATTGGCAACCTAACAAAAGAATACGAGGACGGCCGCAAACGAACTCGTAAAGGAAGACCGGCCACAGACAGGCTACCTAACAAAGGAATACGAGGACAGCCGCAGACGAACTCAAAAAGGAAGACCGGCCACAGACGGGCTACCTAATAAAGGAATATGAGGACGGCCGCGGACGAACTCGAAAAGAAAGACCGGCCACAGACGGGCTACCTAACAAAGGAATACGAGGACAGCCGCAGACGAACTCGAAAAGGAAGACCGACCACAGATGGGCTACCTAACAAAGGATAAAACGAGGACGGCCGCAGACGAACTCGAAAAGGAAGACCGGCCACAGACGGGCTACCTAGCAAAAGCAACACAAGGACGGCCGCAGACGAACTCGAAAAGGAAGACCGACCACAGACGGGCTACCTAACAAAAGAATACGAGGACGTCCGCAGACGAACTCGAAAAGGAAGATCGGCCATAGACGGGAAACCTAACAAAGAAATACGAGGACGGCCGCAGACGAACTCGAAAAGGAAGACCGGCCACAGACGGGCAACCTAAAGATTAGTAGAATCAACAGATCTACAAAAACGACTCCGCTGGGGAAAAGAGAAACCTAGACAGACAACTCTGCAGGGGAGTATATGAAGGAATAGGAAGGATGAATCCACTAGTTGCTGTGTAATGTTAAACAACATCTCCTGAGTTACATCACTTTCTACTGGGGAAAGAGTCTGGCAATATAAATCAAACCTAGCTTATGCTTCGAATGCGCATGTTTGAATTTTTCTATGGCGTAATGCTCCATACGGAATGGAAATGCTACGCGTTTCGGAGGATGCCATGCAAAAATGCTTATGCAATGCAAAAGAAACGTCTCAGCAAAATAAATGCTGAAGACAAAGGCAGCTCCACCGGGGATGACAAAATGAATTGTCCTCTGAATAAAAGATCCTGCTGAGGAAAATTCTACTGAACGACTTCTGAATCCCAAACTCTGCTGGAGATGAAAACTCTAGGAGAAGTTCCATTCTGTTGGGGTGGATAACCACGAATATTGAAGATGGAATCCAAAGAGAAATTCTCTCCGCTGGGGTTACCAATGACTTCTACCTGAATCTGAAAGAATGGCAATAACACTTGGACTTAAAACTTGCTGGGGATATCAACTGCCGTTGAACAAACCACTAAGAGGATCACCACCACGCTCTGCTTGGGAGAACAGGTTAATAATATTGAATCTCTGCTTGGGGAGATTACTGACCTTAACCCACTGCTGGGAAACTCTTACCTCTATCCTGCTGGGGAATATCAGCCACCACCAGCAAACCAGCTTGGGAAACAGAGATTGACAACATCTGCTTTGCTAGGGGATACCACCAAGATTAATCCTCTACTGGGGATCAGGCCAAACCATTGTTGGTGAGAAAACATTTCCTGATCAGCTGAGGAAGATAGGTGTTCAGACTCTGTGGGGAAGTAACACCTTTGTCCAAAGAAGATATCCCATCAGTCTCTTGCTAGGGATGCAAAAATATCAACTTCTAGCTACTTGTTAGGAGAGCAATGGACCAACCACCACTCTAGCTGGAGAAACAAGCCTTTGTATTCTGCCTGGAGAAGGTAATTTCTTCTGAGGAAAAGATTCACCCTACCTACTAGGGATAAGAGCACACAGCTGCTAGTGAAACAAGCATATCCTGTCCTCGAAGCAGACCGTTCTTGACTACCTGCCGGGGAGTAATAGATCAACCATGACTTCGGTTGGGGACACCATCCCCTGTACTCTTACAGGGGAGAGTAAGCCCTGCTGAAGATGATGATCTTTCAGATGCTAAGGAGAGTAACTCTACCAGGGAGAAACCCTGCTACCCTGCAAGCAAAATCAACAGACAACGCAAAATGGCTATCTAGACTATCATCCTAATGACTATTTCATGAGCAATTTCCACTGTTTTCCGATATGCTTTGCAAAGCTTAACATCTTGCATGCAATGTCTTATCAAAATATCGGACTTTTCACAAACAAAACAGTAAAAATAAAACAAAAATGGAAAGCTCTTTGACTAAAGTGAAAATTTTATTGAATGAATTGGCCTGTAAATAGGCATTTACATTCGGAGGCAATTCCTGAAAAGAGGTAATTGCGCAAGAAAGTAAAAGAAAATACACATGTCGGCAATGTGGGGTACAGATATCCACCATGATTCAATTCATCTATGACCCGTATGTCTCGCTTATCCGCATATGTTTTGACCTTTGAAGAGGCTGATTGGGCTGATTCTTTTCCTTCAGAATCCCCATGTATCAAAAGTGTTCACAGATCGAACGTAGATCGTAACCTCTTGCTTTCAAATCCCTAACTTTTGCCTAGATCGCCCTTTTTGGGTTTTCAATCCACCGGGATACCTATTTTTGCCAAAGTTGCCTTGTCAGGTTTTCAACTTTGCGGGTTTATTCTTTTTTTTCTTTTTATCCCTAACTTTTGCCCGAACCTTTTCTTTTTATGGTTCGTCGGGATGCCCCTTTTTTGCCTGGATCTTCTTTTTATGTCCAGCGGGTCTCTTTTATGCAAAGTATTTTTTGACTACGTCTGCGTTCACAGGGGATGTAAAATCTTCACCATCCATAGTTGAGAGTAATAAGGCTCCACCAGAGAAAATCTATCTTACTACATATGGACCTTCGTAATTTGGAGTCCATTTGCCCCTGTGATCTGTTTGAGGAGGAAGAATTCTTTTCAAAACCAATTCACCAGCTTGGAAACACCAAGGACGCACTTTCTGATCAAAGGCTTTCTTCATCCTGCTCTGGTACAACCGACCATGCGCAATGGCTGCCAATCTCTTTTCCTCGATAAGGTTCAGCTGATTCAATCTGGCACGCACCCATTCAGCTTCGTCAAGCTTCACATCTGCTAGAACTCTTAAAGAAGGAATCTCAACCTCTACTGGTAGAACTGTTTCCATACCATATACGAGTGAGAAAGGAGTTGCCCCAGTTGATGTACGCACTGAAGTACGATAACTGTGTAAAGCATAAGGCAACATCTCATGCCAGTCTTTATACGTTACCACCATCTTCTGCACAATCTTCTTGATATTCTTATTTGCTGCCTCAACAACCTCATTCATATTCGAACGATAAGGAGAAGAATTGTGATGTTCGATCTTAAAGCTCTGACATAGCTCCTTCATCATCTTGTTATTCAAATTTAAACCATTATCAGTAATGATTCTCTCCGGGACTCCATACCGGCAGATGATGTCCTTCTTGATAAACCTGGCTACCACCTGCCTAGTAACGTTGGCATATGAGGCTGCTTCCACCCACTTCTTGAAATAATTAATGGCAACCAAAATGAAATGATACCCATTGGAAGCAGTCAGCTCAATCTTCCCTATCATATCAATGCCCCACATAGCAAAGGGCCAAGGTGACGATAACACATTCAGAGGAATAGGCGGTACATGTACCTTATCTGCATAGATCTTGCACTTATGATATTTCCGAGCGTATTTGAAACAATCCGACTCCATAGTCATCCAATAATACCCCGCTCTCAACAGTTTTCTGGCCATAGCGTGCCCATTGGCATGAGTACCAAAAGAACCTTCATGAACTTCTTCCATTAACAGGCCTGCCTCGTGTTCATCAACACAACGTAGCAAGACCATATCAAAGTTCTTCTTGTATAACACATCATCTTTGTTCAAAAAGAAGTTTCCCGCCAGCCTCCTCAGAGTTTTATTATCTTTGGTGGACGCGTCAACCGGATACTCTTGACTCTTCAAAAAGACCTTAATATCATGATACCAAGGCTGGCCATCTGATACCCCTTCGACTGCAAACACAAAAGCGGGTCTATCCAGACGCATGATTCTGATCGAGGGAGTTTCAGTCCAACGGTTCACCTTATACATCGAAGATAACGTTGCCAATGCATCTGCCATCTGATTCTCTAACCGGGGTATGTGATGGAAATCGACTCTGTCAAAGAAAGGTAACAACCTTCTGGCATAGTTGTTATAAGGCACCAAATTCGCTTGACGAGTTTCCCGTTCACCTGTGATCTGGTTAACCACCAACGCGGAATCACCATAAACATCGAGGTTCTTAATTCTTAAATCAATTGCTTCTTCTAACCCCATGATGCATGCTTCATACTCCGCCTCATTGTTGGTGCATATGAATGCTAACCGGGCAGTAAAGGGTATGTCAGAACCCTGTGGAGTCGTAATGATTGCCCCGATTCCGTTACCATATGATTTGACAGCCCCATCAAAGACTAGCTTCCACTGGGATCCAATTTCAGGTCCTTCATCATGTAGAGGCTCTTCACAGTCTTTCATCTTTAAATACATAATATGCTCATCAGGAAATTCAAACTTCATCGGTTGATAATCCTCAATTGGTTGTTCGGCAAAATATTCTAACAAAACACTTCCCTTAATGGCTTTTTGGGAAACATATTGAATATCGTACTCTGTTAGAACCATCTGCCAACGGACTATTCTTCCAGAAAGCGCTTGCTTTTCAAACACATACTTGATCGGATCCATCTTCGAAATCAAGAGGGTTGTGTGGTTTAACATATACTGCCTCAAACGCTTAGCTGCCCAAGCGAGTTCACAACATGTTTTTTCCAGCATTGAGTGTCTCGACTCACAATCGGTGAATTTTTTACTCAGGTAGTATATGGCATGTTCTTTTCTACCTGACTCGTCGTGTTGACCGAGCACACACCCCATTGAGTTCTCAAGAACCGTAAGATACATAATCAAGGGTCTTCCTGGCACTGGCGGCATGAGGACCGGAGGTTCCTGCAAATATTCTTTTATGTTTTCGAACGCCTTTTGACAATTTTCATTCCACCTGACCGCTTGATCTTTTCTTAGCAATTTGAATATTGGTTCACACGTGGCTGTAAGATGAGATATGAACCTAGCAATGTAGTTCAACCTCCCTAGAGAACCACGGACCTCTTTTTCTGTTCTCGGCTCAGGCATTTCTTGTATGGATTTTACTTTAGCAGGATCAACCTCGATACCTCTTTCGCTGACAATAAACCCCAGTAGTTTTCCCAATCTCACCCCGAAGGTGCACTTGTTCGGATTCAACCTCAGTCTGAACTTTATCAAACTATCAAAAAGCTTCTGCAGATTTACCAAATGCTCCTCCTCCGTTTGTGACTTCGTGATCATGTCATCAAGATATACTTCGATCTCTTTGTGAATCATATCATGAAAGAGAGTCACCATTTCCCGCAGATAAGTTGCCCCAACATTTTTCAATCCAAAGGGCCATTTTCTCCATGTCCTCTGGGGCCATTTTGATTTGGTTATACCCAGAGAAACCATCCATGAAGGAAAACACAGAGTATTGAGCAGTGTTGTCCACTAACACGTCGATGTGAGGGAGCGGGAAATCATCTTTTGGGCTTGCTCTATTCAGATCTCTATAATCAACGCACATCTTGACCTTTCTGTCCTTCTTAGGTACAGGCACAATGTTAGCAACCCACGGAGGATAACTTGTCACAGCCAGAAATCCAGTATCTATCTGTTTCTGAGCCTCCTCTTTGATCTTGACAGACATCTCAGGTTTCATTCTTCTCAACTTCTGCTTAACCGGAGTACATCCCTCTTTGAGCGGCAACCGATGTACCACGGTGTCAGTGTCAATCCCAGGCATGTCTTGGTAAGACCAGGCAAAGATATTCACATACTTTCGAAGCATGCCAAAGCAGCCCCAATTTTTACCTCTTTCTTTGCATCCTCGGTTCCCAAATTAACAATCTCAATCTCCTCCTGATGAGGCACGATTACCCTTTCCTCCTGTTTTAGTAGTCTGGCCAATTCCTCAGGAAGTTCACAGCCTTCCTCAACCTCTTCTTCAGCCTGATATATGGGATTATCGAAATCAAACTGAGCCATAGCCGAATCATGAGGGATGGAATCTGAACAAGGTAACCTGCATGATAGATAATTCATGTTTTATTATGTATGCAACAAACAAAACACATTGCCATTTTGATATGATTTTATGCACAAAATTAAACAGAAAAACAGGGATCAGAAACATTTGAATGCGAAAAGTACTTTATTATTGACAAAGAAAAGCATACGAAATGTTCAAGCCCTACAAACAAGAATCACTATGCCTTGGGCAGAGCGTAGGATCAAACATAACAGAAAAACAGAGATAATTACTCTGGTCCAGTCACTTGGATGATCTTCTCTGATGACCAGGTATGCAGGGGCGTATCCAATAATCCATGTCGCAATCACTGTCCTCATCCTCTTCAATAGCGTTGACTCTATCAAAGAATACCCCAGCACTGGTAAAACGAACCGGGCCGTAAAACTTCGGAGGCTCTTCAGGACGCCTGGGTGGCTTGTAACCCAGCCCATAAGTATCTTTCTTCTTCTATACCTCAATAATCTAACCCCATTTTTGTGAGCTTCCAGCTTCAACTACAGCCCGTGCATCTTTGAGGGATGACATAGAAATCTCCGGCTGCTCAACCACGGTAAACTGCTTAACCACTTCAGATGGGCTAACCTCCTTAGGGGTTTCCTCATGAACTTTTACCGTTTCAAAAGCTTGACATAACATTTCCTGTATCTCGCCATCTACCTCCACATATTTGAAAGTAGATAGATGGCTTATAGTAATGTCCTCCTCTCCGCAAATTGTCACCACATGTCCATCCACCATATACCTCAGCTTCTGATGGAGTGTAGACATTACAACCCCAGCACTGTGAATCCACGGCCGACCAAGTAGACAACTGTAAGCGGGTTGACTATCCATTATATAGAATATGGCGTCAAAGACTTCCGGGCCAACCTTAATTGGAAGCACAATCTCTCCAAAAACAACCCTTTTAGACCCATCAAATGCGCGCACCACTAAATCACTTTTCGTGCATATCAACCCTCGAGTATCTAACTTCATCAATGCCTTCCTAAGCAACACATTTAAAGATGATCCTGTATCCACAAGCACGTGAGACATCAATGACCCACGACACTCAACAGAAATATGCAAGGCATTGTTATGGTTTCTCCCAGCTGGAGTCAAGTCAGCATCAGTAAACCCCAAACCGTTGCCTGGATTAACATGGGTTATCACCCCCTCAAGCTGATTGACCGAGATCTCTTGGGGCACATAAGAAGCATTCAGTACTTTCAACAATGCGTTTCGGTGAGCTTCCGAACACAACAACAAGGATAAGATGGATATCTTGGACGGCGTCTGATGCAAATGATCCACAATTTTATAGTCACTTCTTCGAATCAACCTCATAAATTCCTCTACATTCTCGAAGAAGGGACTATCAGCTGGCCTTACTACGAAGTCAGTCATTGCCGGGGTCTGCACAGAATTATCTACGACCTATTTACCCTTGTCCTGTCTGGAATTATCAGCCCGTTCATCGGAAGGAGTGAAGATTCTGCCACTTCAGGTAATAGCTCCTGCTTCCTCAAGACTGGAACTTGCTACCGTCGTTCCCATTAACTCTTGTTTATGCCCATTAATGAAAACTTCTGCCCCATAGTTCCAAGGAATGGCCTTGGTGCTCTCATAAGGAATGGGTCCAGGACCTGTAATTATAACCGGCGCTGGTCTTGCCGCCACTGAAATTGTGATTGTCCTGAATGGAATAATGATAGTAGCCACATCACTGCCGATAACCTCTTTTTGTTGGTCACATATGCCAAACTGCAACCTACCTTCATCGATCAACTTTTGAACTCCTGATTTCAACAACCTACAACCATTCGTCTGTATCAGACACCCTGAACAATTCTTGTGACAACCGGGGTCCACTCCTCCCATCAATAATTTCCCCTTTACCACCATCAAAGGAGTCCTTAATTCATTCACATCCATAACCAGATTCAAAGATTTGTTCTCCTCTAACACAGCATTGACCCTTGGCCCGCCATGATCAGGCATTGGGTTCTGGATAACATTCGGCACGTCATTTGAAAAATTTATGGCCTTAGAATCCACCAAGTCTTGAACTGTATGCTTAAAAGCTTTACAGTCCTCGATATGATGTCCGGGTGCCCCAGAATGAAAGTCGCAATGGGCGTTAGGATTATAACCCGGAGGTGGATTACTAGTGATAGGAGCTAGAATCCTCTTTTGAATTAGCTGCAACTGAAGTAAGTGTCGGAATAACTGTGAATACGGTAGAGGTGGAGTATCAAAATGTCTATCTCATTTGGGCTTGTACTGTTGTTGGCGAGGAGCCTGATTTCGCTGCTGAGGAGGCGCTGCAGGAATTGTTACTGAAGCTACTTGCTGATTATAGTTCTGGTGTTGTTTCCCTTTACCTCGGTAAGACGAGACATAATTGGTTTCCTCCTTCTTTTTGTAATTCAAATATGGTTTCTTTCCCTAACTAGAAGACGACCCATCATTACTCGAAACTTTCCCAGCTTTGATTCCACCCTCTAGCATCTCCCCAACCATGATCAAGTCAGCAAACTTGCCCGACATGCAAGGTAACAACTTTTCAAAATAATGTTCCGGAAAAGTATCCATAAATAGATTCAACATTTCCTTCTCCAGCATGGGTGGTTGTACCCTTGCCGCCAACTCGCGCCATCTCTGCGCGTATTCCTTAAAGCTTTCACCACTCTTGAGACATATTTTGTAACTGTGTACGATTGGGAGCCAAATCAGAATTATACTGGTAGTGTTTCACAAATGCTTCCACCATCTCTCTCTAGTTGCGTACATGGTTCCTCTCAAGCTGCATATACCATTCCAGGGACGCTCCAGAAAAGCTGTCTTGGAAGAAGTGCATCAGCAATTTTTAATCACGGGAGTACGCAGCCATCTTTCTTGCGTATGCCCGAACATGTGTCCTGGGGTAAGTAGTGCCATTGCACTTCTCAAAAGTGGGGACTTGAAACTTATGAGGAATTCTCACATCAGGAACCAGCTATAGGTCATCCAGATCCATTCCCACAGAATTCTGATTTACCACCCCTCTTAGCTGTTCTTCAATCATTCTAATCCTTTGGTCATCAACAACCGGGAGACCAGCATCTCCACCTGGTACAGAGAAAACATCGTCTTGTTGGTCATCAAAGTGATGGCCATGAACTGCATGAATACTGTTTCCCCCTCCAACCACAGAAGGAATCACCACATTCTCTCCTCCACCCGGAGGGATAACCACAGTGGGAACTGGAACTCCGCCCGGAGGTCCATTCTGAATATGGTGTCCATTAGCACCTCCGCCCGGAGGAATAACATTGTTCTGGAGACCACCATGTAATACACCATTATCATTCACTCTTGCCACGAGAGGTTGAACGAGAGTTCTAAGTTGTTCCTGTCCCTGTACGACTCCTTGCATCATTCCCATGAATTGGGAGATACGGGCTTGCATGGCGGCCATCTCTGCTTGCATTTGCTCCATTACTCTTTTATGGTTGAGTCGAGTAGAATATTGGTGAATCGGTTGGTCAGCTATCCTGTCTGAAACCAAATAAAGGTTAGGAAAAGAACCGGAACGAGTACCTGTAAAGCAAACAAAAAAAATGCAAAATGATATGCAATGCAATGCAAATGCCATGTTTATCATTTCCAAGGTTCCCTACACCCTGATTCCAATCTCAACCACAGAAATCTGAAGATCAGAAATCGCGATACGAAGGGACGCGCCGTGACCATGTGCTTGTGTACGGATAACAGCCAAAGGAACATTTATGAATAAACTGCTCATTTTAATTAAAAAGAAAACAGCCATACGCATAGCGTTCAACAATGAGTTCAAACAACATACATCAAAATAGTGGATTCATCAACAAGCCTGATGATATCCATTAACAAAATTACATTAAGAAAGAGAGAAAAACAGTCAATCTGATAACTCTAGATCCTTCAACTTTTCGCTTGAATACTTGATCTCCTCGAAGAGTATGCGAGTGTGCTGGTGATCTGGTCTTTCGATTAACTCCTTAATCAGAACATCTCTTTTTGCTAGAACTTCAGTCAACGAATCCATATGCATCAGGAGAGCTTCGTCATTACAGACTCCTTTGTGCCTCTTCACGCTGGCTTGCATCTTGAGTTTCCCTATATCTGCCATAGCCTCTTCCAGCTCCTTCTTGGAAATCTTTAGCTCCTCTCTGGCGCTCTCCAATTGCTCTTGACTTTTGCCAAGGTTCTCCCGAAATTTCCTCCGTTGTCATGTGCCTTTTTAAGCTCGTCATCCTTGATCTTTAGCTATTCCTGAAAACTCTGTATTCTCGATTCTAACCTCATCCCAGGCTTGCTAAAACTTGGCTAATGTGTCCTTGGTCTGAGCTAAAGCCTGTTTGTTCTTCTTATGAACTTGAGTGGCAGCATCGGCACCTTTACTAATTTTCTAGAAATGTTGAGCTCTTTCGGTGAAATCCTTTTCTCTTGCAGCTAAGATTTTTTCGGCGTCTTGGGCTTTATGCTCCAACTATTTGTTGGCATGCAGAGCATTTTGAAGAAGACTACTTAAGTCTGAATTCTCCACCCGAAGCTCCTTCACCAACTTTTGCAGCTTGTCAAACTCCTCGATGGCTACCGTAGTAGGCTGCTCTAGCATTACGGGATATAAAGGCGATTCCCTTGAAAAAGGCAAGAGTAATTCGTTCACCTTCATTTCAATCCATCTTTCATACTCAGGATAAGATCTGCAATCCATTTTTCCAAAGACTGTTTTTCCTGTTTTACGCTGGTGCCCCCAAGCATTCACAACTTCTCGCAGCATTTCCTCATTTTCAGTCCCTGTAAAAAACAAAGATTTCTCAACATCCTGATCTGTTGGAGGATACCTGGAAGCGTATCCAAACTGTCTAATGGCCAGGATCGGGTTATAGTTGATTCCCCCTTTCTTGCTAATTAGAGGCACATTGGGAAAATTCCCACAACTGGTGATAATCTCTATTCCCAACAACTTACGATCGAACCAGACGATGTTATTGGCAGTCAATCCCATTATCCGCTTGGACCATTTTAAAAAATCTTTTGTATCTACAAAAGCACCTGTCTGAGGTAAATGCTTCAAAACCCAATGAGATAAAAGTGGAGTGCAACAATTGACAGATCATCCCCTTCTTTTTTCATTCTTGAAGTGCACAGAGTAGTAAAAATC
Source organism: Lathyrus tuberosus (assembly GCA_022829125.1). NCBI lineage: Eukaryota > Viridiplantae > Streptophyta > Magnoliopsida > Fabales > Fabaceae > Lathyrus > Lathyrus tuberosus. The sequence continues at coordinate 11,441,587 of JALAZF010000103.1, forward strand.
TCCTAACAAAGTGGGAACCGTGTTTTTGAGAACAAAAACTCTTATAGCCTGCATATCCACAAAATCCTGTTGATTAGGGAATAGAACAATGCCATATATGCACAAAGCCGGGATGGACTTTTAAACTGCCCAATTCTTTGCTTCAGCAGCCTCTTGAGCTTGGTCAGTAAGAAAGGCTAGGTGAAAACCTTTGATCCCCCTTTTGATAGCCACATTTCCTTTTAGCACTGAATCTTTCACCTGTACCCCAGCTGCAATCTCCTCTATGCTAGGATGGCTACCAGAAAAGAATGGCAAAGCTGATTCGACCGGAATTCCCAAAATAAATGAGAACTCTTCCAAAGTAGGCATCAAAATGTAATCAGGAAAAAGAAAGCATCTCAGCGACGGCTCATAAAACTGTAGCAACGTGTGAAGAGCATCATGTTCACACTGTGTGATTCTACGGACCATCTCAACCAATTTCCCATATTTCTTCTGGAAGTGGACAAGAACACCCGGGTCAGCCATATCTATCACCTTATGCTGTAAATCCAAACTGGGTTCTGGGAACTTATAGGAAACATTGCTCTTTCTCTTGAGACTTGTCTCTGTCGAGCCCATTGATTGGAATCAGAAGTGTAATAAGCACCTGTAAATAACAAACATGAATGTTATGACATGATAATGCAATGCAAAAGGGCATGGTATCAGCGTGTTCTGTGTCTGTGCTGGACTGTGTGCACAGTGTCTGTACAAATCTGAGAATAATACTGTAGATAGAAACCCACTGACTGCAATAGGTTACATTATCTGTCTGTGAAAATACTAGAGTATTAGGGTATGTGGGAGGCATGGTCACCTGCAAACCTGTAAACACCCGCCCCTACTCACATGTGGGTACTAGAATAGCGGTTCCTCAATTTCGGATTCTCTATTTTGAGAAGCAATAGCACATTCAGCCCGTAGGATACAATGCTATCGCCAAACAAAGAGATTGTCCAATGATTCCCCAAAAATAATGGCCATCCTATGCAAGTTCCAAAGTGGGCCCTCGGGTGCGAATGGGTTTGCCATAGAATGTGGGCTGCCACTGTCACCACTAGAGAGGGATGTTTCCACTAAGGTCCTCAATGATCGGTCACCAGAGTCGACAGCTTTCTAGGTTACCACTCCGAAATGCACAAGACGCGCAAATCAGAACATCTCCCAAGAAAACCTCGTCTGGTTATGGATTTCGTGTAAACCATACGTACCAAGACGCTACGTAGGCCACACTACCATCCACTCTAGTCCTATGTGTGTACTCAAGCCTGTGTAATGGGCTTATCTCTCAGAATACCCATCCCGCCAAACAGAAAACCAGCACAGCACAGTCCAGTATAATCATGAAATGAAAATGCAGTAAATGCGGTAAAAACAGTAATACAGTAAAACAGTAATAAACAACAAAATAAAGCACAACAAAATAAACACCCAATGATAACAAACAAACAAGCGCTAGGATTGACTCTCTTAGGGAACCAGAGTCCCCAGCGGAGTCGCCAGCCGTCGCTCCCGGGATTTTTATCCAGGTACAAACGCGAAAGTGGCGCGGAAGAAAGAAAAAAGAGTCGCCAGCCAGGCATTTTTATCCCAAAGAAAGGGAAGGGTAATGCTGCACAAACCCGGGAGAAAGGAAAGAACAAGGTCTTGCGAACCAAAGAGAATGGGTAAGGGAGTCGGTTACGTGAAGGGAAGGTTATCGCACCCCTTCACGTCCGTCGTATTCGACGGGATCCACGCTTGAAGTACTGCTCAAAAGGTGATAGAAAAGATACTGGAAAAAATAGAATGGAAAGAGAACGAGAAACAAATGTAGGGAAAATAAAATAAATGCTCGAATGGGCCCTACCCCACTGCCTACGTATCTCATCGGGAACATCAGAATCAGAGCGACGTAGTTCCCCTCAGCTAAGGGAAAGTTGTTTGTGTTTTTTAGTGGAACCGTCAGAGTGCGCGTCCCAGCAGTTGGGTGTTGCAGCTCGCTGTGTGGAGACTTAGCGTTACCTATTTGCGGTAGAACGGGCATGACAAGTCCTTAAGGAATAGAATGAAGGAGATGAGAAGAGAATTTGTTTGTTTTTTGTCTTTTAGAAAGAAGTATTTTGATTATTTTGTGTTTACAACGCATATTGTATTTAAGTCCTTCACGTAGGATCGAATGCCTCGCATATCGACCCAAGATGGGACGTATGCTAAACATTCTAAGAAAGTGAGAGAAGACCCCTCACTATCTCATTCTCACATGAAAGGCTCAAATACAATATATGTTATGCCTTTATTAAGTGTTTTTGCTTTTTGTTTTGAGATAAGAAGAAGAGAGACCAAAGGGAAGCAAAGGTAAAATCTAATGAGGGAGACTAAGACTCAAACCCTAAAGTTATCATGCTTGGATGTTCCTATGGTTAACGTGGTTTAAGAAACCTAACCCTAAGAGAAAGGAGAAGAAGAGTGAATTAAACAACTCACTTCTAAAGTAGAAGATGAGTTATAAGTCTAAAGGGAGAAGAAAGAAGTTATTCAAGGAAAGCATATAAATGCTTATCAAACACAAGTAGAATGAATAACAGAGATAAGAGAAGATGAAAGAAAGAAGTATATGTGGAAGCATATCCGGATACTTACTTACCATTAGCACCTACATGAAAAGGTTAGTTCAAAAACTACTTACAAGTAGTGAAATAAGGAAAGAATAACAAGTATTGATCAAACAAATTAAGAATCAATGGATAAAGATCCTAAGAGATGAAAATCATTCAAGGTCAGAACCTATATCCAAAGGATGCTCTCTAAGGTTAAGAGATCAAACACACCCAAACTTTGCATACATAAAGCCTTAAACATCCAAGAGATGCACCTTGAAAGGAATAGATGGAAGATGAATGGAAATGCAAAGTGAACATGTATTTATGCTTAATGAAATGCTAAGGTCAGAAGCATGCATCATTTATAAATGTCTTCTAATGCATATGAATCATCATATAAGTCATGGATGCAATGATACAAATAGAAGAAATAAGATGAAATAGAAGTAAGGAGAAGAAACAAGTTTCATCATATACACAAAGTGACATGCTAATGATGTATATCATATGGAATGATTAATGAATGCATATGGGAAGTGGCATACCATTAATGAGATGCCAATGGAATATATGAGATGGCATACAAAAATGTACACATGAAACATGTAGAGCTTAAGAAGATACAAGAGAAGGAATCATGTCAAACTTTCAAGTTACCATGCATAAACTCATATCAAATGCATACACAAGTCAAAGTGACCTATAATGAAATAAGGATGACCTATAATATCACACTAATGACCTATAAAAGATGCACAAACAATCATAAAATGGTGGCATAAATGCCTCATCAAAACATGTTGGCATGAAGTAGAAGAAAATGCACAAAAGTAACTCCAATCATAAGGCATTAAACAAATGTCAAAGCACATGAGAAAATTATGGGAAGAGGTCATATAAATCACTGATTAGAAGTAAAACATGCAACAAAACCTCATAGCAAAACTCAAATGAAAGATGCCTCAAAAGGCCTCATGAAATCACATGGAAACACACCACAAAAACACTTAAAGATACACATCCAAACACATGATAAAATGACTTTAAAAAATAAAATGAAAATTGGTTTAGATGCTTAAAAATGTCCTTTAATCAATACAAAAAGAATGGAGGAAAAACAGTGTGTGAAATGAGAGAAATAAAATGTGCAAGCTCAAGTGTTCATGAAGAAGTTCACTCAAAAAGAAAATGGAAAGAAATTATGGAATTATGATCTAAAATCCATGAAATCAGAATTTAATAAAAAATAGGGAAAATTAGTTAACTGTGTTAAGAACACACATGAATTAATCTGGAATTTTTAGAGTTTATTTGGTATTTTTAATAAAAAGAAATCAAAACAATATATGAAAGAAAAAATAAAAATGAAATGAAATGGGAAGGGGTGCAGAAAAAGTAAAAATGCACGTTCAAAATGGTTTGGGCTCAAACAGGGATGTGCTAATATCAATCTGATTCCAGTCCAATTACATGTGGTACATGCCATTATGGTACACACTCAGTCAACTGTTGACTCAAGGATAGGCGCTGGATCAAGTCAATGTAAGATCATCAAGTAAGTACGCACATCAAATGAATCAAATAAGAGGCACATGATAAGAACTACGTACTCACACACACACAACCGTCAAAGTTCAAAAATTATGTCACGTGAGAATGAGCACTTCTCATTTATACGCTGGCAACACAATGGCCTTTGGATAAAAAACTAATCAACAGCCACTTTATAAAGTTGGACTAAAACCCTGCCTGAACCCTCACCGGCCGGAGAAGGACCTCCGGTCATCTTCTCCGGCCATCTCCGGCGACTGTAACCCTCACATCTCCCCAGAAATGCACAAATCAGGTATCAAACGAAAGCTAATCTCATGAGGAACACAAATTCAGCAACAAAATTCACAGATCAAGCAGGAATAAAGAGAATCGAAGAAGAGAAGCTTTGCCCTAATTTTCAGTCTAAACTCCTAAGGAGGTCTATCAACTAGCCAGAGTGTCAGATGCTCCTATTGAGCTCAGATCAACACAAAAATAACAAAAACAGTGAAAATCGTGCAAGAAAGGTTTGAGGATTTTGGAACCTGAAATTTGAAGATCTTTGAGATTGTTAATAAAACCAGAGATATCAACTTGATCTTGAACTTCTAGAACTTCAATTTGAGCAAAATAAATGTTATTTGATCTTGTGAATAAGAAGAGAACTGAATCTGAGATTGGAGATGATTAAGCTATTCAATGCTTGAGTGATTTACTCTTGCTTGATTGTGAAGATTGAGGAAGAACTTGAGGAATTCGTGCAGAGAGAGAGAGAGTTCAGAGAGAAAGCTTGAGAGTGTTTTTTGGAGTGAGAGTGAAAAAACGAGAGTTTGTGAAATCTGAAAAATGATAGTCCTCCCTTGAAAATCTGTGTGAGTTTGTTTATATAGTTGGGGTTAAGATTTAACTATGGTGGTTAACAGTTAGGAGGAGAGTTAAATGAGTTGGGTTAAATGAGTTCACTCTAACTAACTGAGTTAAGTTAGTTAGTGGCGAGTTGGAAAGGTTTGGCTATGGCGTGGAGAGGTTTCTTGGAGTTATTGTGTGTTGAACAATTTGAAAATGAGAGAGGGAACCGTGTGATGTTATGTTGTGTAGCAGCATGCTTAGTGGACAAGTTTTCCACTTTGATGTATGATGGATGGTAGGTACATAGTGTAAGGGAATGTGTTTGCCTTAAAGAAGTAAAGAGTGGATGGTGTGAAGCATGTGTACAAGCTGATGAAACAACAACAAACAATGCCAAACAAATCAGTGGAAATATTGATCTTTGAGAAGGAACTTCTCTCATGTCAATGTATGAAAGGATGAGGTTTTGGTGTCATTAGAAAGAGGGAACATGGGAGAACATGATTGGTATGGAAATTGAATTGAATAGAGGCATGTAAGATGACGAAAAATAGCTCTAAACATCAATACACAAAACTGGTTTCATGGGCGCGTGACCTGGTAGGCTGGCATGGCATCATGACTTGTGAAATTTCAGCATGAAACCATCAACTTTGGACTCCTATAACTCATTCATAACTTGTTCAAATGGAACAATGTCCATCATCAAAGTTGAAGAGGACATTGATAGGAACAACTTTAATGTTCAACATTTTTTCATTTGAAGCTTCCTTCAATGAGAAAAATGGCTTGACATTTGGCACACCAAGTGTTTGATGAAATTATGGCCTGGAGGCCTGAACTTGCCTTGCCGTGACTTGTGATCGGGTAAAAGGTGGACAATCAAGGAATCATTAAAAGCAAAAAAGGTCAAACAAGTTCACTCAAGGCAAGCCAAGAGGTCTTTCACGTCTCATACTACCTCAATTGATCATCCAAAACCTCAAGAAGGTGAGATTCAATAAGAGGTTGAAGCAATGCATACTTCACTATGCAAGGGGTCCAAAAAAATGAAGGAGAACCCTCAAAAGAGATGGTTCATTGATTCAAAATCACCCTTAAGTGACATATCTCATCATCCTTTAAGAGGATACACAACATACTCTGAGGAATTTGAAATTGAAGACTGCATATTTTTCTCCTAGGAGGAGGGTACCAAAACTAGGGTTTCCAATTAAATCAGGGTATCTTTGTTTTTTTTGGGCAAAACTTGATGTCATGGTATTTTATATGTCCTTAAGTGTATGAGTGTAGAAAATTGCCTCTCAATTGGTTTTAGAAGTGGTTCAATGGGGAGAAAGATAAAAAATCAGGAAATTTGGGGCCAAGTCAAATAATCAGAGGAAAAAGTCAACTCTTGACTTTTTTAGGCCAAATTCATGAAATTCATGTTATATGTGTCCAATGAACAAAATTTGGTCAAGAAACTCCAAAGGAATCATGAAAAATCAAGATGTGGAAAGTTGCCATTTTTGGAAGAAGTAGGGTTACTAAATAAGGCAAGTATTGGCCATTTTGCATCAGAGTTTGAACCAAGGCCATTTAAAATCAAGACCTCAAATGAAAATTCCACTCGGCCACAACAAAATATCTTGTTTCAAGCTTCAAATCCATGTGTAGAACATCTCCATTGGATAAAAATTGAGTGAGATATGATTGGCCAAAGTTTGGGCAAAGTAGGTTCAAAACTAGGTCATGACCAAGGATTCTCAGGTCACGCGCATGTCCTTTTTACAAACAGTTGATGGGCCAAATGTACACCTACTTTTCTCAGGGTTAGAGGCTTCATTTGCAAAACTTTTCAACATCAAAGTTGTTCCCTGTAGTGTCATTTTCAAGATTCATGTTGGACAAAATTCCATTTGATCAAGTTATTAGGGAGAAATCTTGGTCTCAAGTTAGGGTGGTTATGCTGAAATTTCGTGCCATGCCAGCCTTACCAATCGACCACCTGGTGCGCCCATCAGCCAGTCTTGTGTGCTTAAGTTCATAGTCATTTTGGAGCATGTTTAAGGCATCATTTTAGTTCCTTTTTCACATCAATATTGTTCTCCAATGTGCCCTCTTTTAAATGAGCCCAAAAACACACCAAATCATACATTGGGTAGAGAGAAAAACATCATCAAACTACCCTACATTACACTGATGCATTGTTGGCTTTGATGTGCAATGTGGTTCAGACATACATCAAACATCTCTTTCCTCTTTAAGCCAAACACAGCCTCTTACACATGCTATGCCATGCTGCTTCCATACACTAAAGAGGCAGAATAAAACTTGCGAAGCAAATTTCTCTTGCTGCTCCACCATAACACACCATAAGTCATCACCATAACATCATAGCCATAGCATAACTCGTCCCCTAACTAACTTGGCTCAGTTAGTTAGGATGGACTCAGTTTAACCACCTTGACTCACTCTAATCAACTCACTAAACCATGGTTAGCTCACACTATAAAACAGAATCACACTCTCTAACTTCAGTTTCTAACTTCATTTTTCCATTTACATCTCAAAAACTCTCGCCACTCTCTCTCTGATTCTCTCATCCTTCTTCCATTTCAACATTCATCTTCCATATTGAACTCAGAATCAATCTTCTTCTCTCTCAATTTCTCACCATAGCAACTGGTTTTGAAGCTTGGATCTCATTTCTTCTCCATTGAATCATCATCAAGTACTTCATCAAAGCCTTTATTTGGCCAAGTGAAGCTTAAGGAAGAACCTCATTCCTCTGGTATTCTTGTTTGCTCAAAGTCTCAGCAGTTTCAGGTTTGATCCCTTGAACATTGATTGCACGATTTCTATTCATTATCAAGTGTTTCTTGCTGATTTGAGCTTAATAGAAGCCTTTAATATCTAGCTAGTTGATAGAGCTTCTTAGAAGCTTAGATCCAAAAATTTAGGGCAACATGTTCATGCTTGTTTCTTGCTGTATGTGAATGGTTTGATGATTTCATTGGTAGAATCATGATGTGTGTTACTTCCTCTTCATTTTGGTGTATTGTTTGTGAGATTCTGGGAAAATGGAGGTTACAGACGGTGGTTGTTGGCCGGAGAAGGTGACCGGAGGTCCCTCTCCGGCGGGTAGCTTTGATGGCTAGGGTTTCGCTCAGATTTAAACACGGTCGTTGGATGTTCATCATCGTGTGGCTTGTGTGATGACAGCACATTAAAATCAGTGTGCATGTCACGTGGTTTTTCTGATTTTATTTTTAAACGTTGTGTGGTGTGGTACATGGTAGGGAGTGTGGTCCTTCACGTGTGCGCGTTGATTTTGATTACTTGGACTGTTGTGTTGACTTGACTTAATCTGATGGCTTCGATTGGTTTGACTATTGTTGACTGAGTGAGCATGCTAGTTATGTGTACTGCGCGTGTAATGGACCTAACCAGATTGCTTTCTACACCTCCCTCTTTTAAAAGCCCAAATCATTGGAACTCATAATTGCTATGCATGCACCCCTCCCTTATTTCCATTTTATTTTATTTTCTTCATTTTTTACATGTTTGCTTTTTAATTTTTAAAAATACCAAATAGCATCATAAAATTCCATAAAAACTCATGAACATCATTAAGACATTTAGAAAATTTTTTGATGTTTTCATTTCCTGATTTTATGACATTTTTGCCCCTGTTGCATATTTTCTTTGAATTTTTCATTTGTGTGCATTCCATTGATGATACATGATTTTGTTCATTTTTGTTCTTGATCATCAAAAATGGTTTTGCTTTGCTTCTTTTTGAATTGAGTCATTAATACCTTGAAGTATGTCATATGATTCTTATTTGATTTTTTAGGACATTTTATGACATGTCTTGGTGTTCATTTTTGTAATACTTTGCATGTGCATCCAATTTGACCTAAATGCTTTGTATGAAGGCATTTTGCCTTGAATTTTGCATGCTACTGTGGTGTGTGATTCATTTCTGATTTGTGTATCTCAAAATCATGCTTGAATAATTTTCATGAACCCATTTTATTTTTGTTTAAAACATTTCACTTGAAGCATAATAACATGTCATATCCTTATAATCTTTGTGCATGTTTACATGATTGCTTTTATGAATATTTGTATGATCATTTGCCTATTTTGTGAACTATTAATTTTGACATTATAGGTCATTTGTACATATTATGTGTCATCATTGCATGTTCACTTTCATTTGAACTTTGTGTATCCTTAATATGAAGTACTTGTGTTTTCTTTTGAACTTCCATTTCAATTCTACTTCTCATATTACCTCTTGAATGTCTGGATAGTTGCTTCATGAATACTTGTGAGATGTTTATGAACCTTTTTTCATTTCATTTCAATTCTGATCCTTGTATTACATGTTCCCTTTATGCATGTTTCTTTCATTTCTTTTCATCTTTCATCTCCCTTTTCTTATGATAGCTTGTTCTAATGCCATGGATGATGATTGTTGGTTGTTCACTTGAACTTGCTTGATGATAATCATTTATTTTCCATATGATGCACATTCTGGTTGTGACCATTAGGATTTGATCTTTCATCTCATTCTTTTGAACTTTATGGTACATTAAGTGTTCTTTTACTTCTTATACTTCTTATACATGTTCACTAACCATGTAGGGGCTTTGGTAAGTTGCAATTGAGTGTGGATAGGGAATCCACATTCAAACTTCTATCCTTTCTTTTTTACAATTTAATATTGTGTTTTGATTAAGTACTTATGTGCTTTCTTTGATTAACTCATTACTTTCCCTTTTGAGTTACAATTCATCTTCTACTTTAGAAGTGAATTGTTTAATTCATTCCTTCTTTAGACTTTAGGCTTTGAAACCTCACAAACCATTAGGATCACTCCCTTAACTAATCAATTAAGACTGAGTCTTAGTTCATTTAGATTTTACCTTTTCTCCTCCCTTGAGTCTTTCATCTTCTCATCTCAAAGAAAATTCAAAATATGTAATAAAGGTAGGCATTTATTGCATTTAGGCCTTTCATATAAAGAAAAGATTATAGGGGGTCTTCTCTTGTAATCTTAGAATGTGTAGCATATAGCCCATCTTGGGTCAATGTGTTAAACATTTGACCTTGTATGAGGGACTTAAATGCAATACTAGTTGAAGGTACAAATAAAAAACACTTCTTCATTTCTTAATCAACAAAAACACTTAATAAACACAAGTATGCTAGTGTGTTTGAACCTTGACAATTGGAACTAAGTGTGAGGGTCTTCTTCACCCTTAGTGTACTTTTCTTATTCATTCCATCTTGGAATGTGAGAATGTACACATTCCAATGACTAAGATTTAGATACACTATCATATTCAAACAAATGGAAAAAACTCTTAAAAGACAAAAACAAACAATCACGTTTTTCCTTCGGGAATTCTTTCCTCATCTCCTTCAATCATTCCTTAAGGATGCGTCATTTCCGTTCTACCGCAAACAGGTAACGCCTAAGTCTCCCTACAGCGAGCTGCAACACCTAAACTGCCAGGATGCGAACGTTGACGTATTCCACTAAAAAACACAAACAATCCATCCCTAGTCAGGGGAACTACGTCGCTCTGATTCTCATGCTCCCGATGAGATATATAGGCAGTGGGGTAGGGCCCATGCGAGCACTTCTTTTATTTTCCCTACATTTGTTCTTCTTTCTTCCTCCTTTCTTTCTTTCAGATCCTTTTCCAGTCTTTTTTTACTTACACCCTTTGATCGAGACAAGCAAGCGTGGATCCCATCGGGTACGATGGACGCGTGGGGGTGCTAATACCTTCCTCTCGCGTAACCGACTCCCGAACCCAGTTCTCTTGGTTGCAAGACCATGCTTTTCCTCTCCTCCAGGTTTATGCGGTGTTTCCTTTCCCTCTCTTGGGATAAATACACATTGCTGGCGACTCTGTTTTGGTCCCACTTTCGCGTTTGTACTTGGATGAAAATCCCGGGAGCGACAGCTGGCGACTCTGTTGGGGATCGAACCCAGAATCTCTGGTTTCCTTAGCGAGTCAATCCTAGCGCTTGTTTGCTTTTCTTTCATTGGGTGTTTACTGTTGTGCTGTATTTACCATTTTATTGTATGGTTATTTACTGCTTTACTGTACATTACTGTATTTACTGCTTTTTAGCATTACATATCATATTACTGCTGTTGTGTTGGACTGTGCTATTTTCTGTTTGACGGGATGGGATTTCTGAGTGATGAGCTCAGTACACAGGCTCGAGTATACACTTAGATTTAGAGTGGAGAGTAGTGGGACCTACGTGCCATCTGTGTACGTGGGTAATCACGAAATTCACAGCTAGACGAGGCTATCTTGGGACCCATCATGGCGTGCGCATCTTGCGTATTCCAGGATGTCGATCTAGAGAGATGTCGACTCTAGTGACTGATCATGAGGACCGTAGTGGAAACATCCCTCTTTAGTGGTGACAGTGGCAGACCACATTCTGTGGCAAACCCATTCGCACCCGAGGGCCCACTTTGGTACTTGCATAGGATGACCTTTATTTTCTAAGGTGAGTCAGTGGACGACCTCTTTGATTGGCATAGCATTGTATCCTACGGGCTAAATGTGCTATCGCTTCTCAAACCTCCGAAGCTGACAAGCCTTATTTTCTAGGAACCACATGTGAGTATAGGTGGGATGTTTACAGGTTTGCAGGTAACCTAGCCTCCTACATACCTTACCTGTGATTCTATGGTTGTTACAGACAGTGTACCCTATGACAGTGTTTTGAGTATTCATCTCAGATATATTTCCAGATTCAGTGCAGAGACACCGTGCACACAGTTCAACACCGACACCGACACCTGGATACCTGATCACATGCCTTTTGCATTTGCATACTCATATCATAACAGGTTATGTTTGTCATTTTCAGGTACCTACCATATTGTCTGATTCCAATCATGAGTTCCTAAGAAGTTGAGGTTAAAAGGAAGAATAATGTGTCATATAAATTCCCTGATCCTAAGCTGGATTTATTGAACAAGATGATAGGCATTGCTGGTTCGGATGTTCTCAGCACTTTTCAAAAGGAATATGGAGAGCTGATTAAGATGGTCCGTGCATTCACAAAGTATGAGAAGGATGGGTTGCATACTTTCTTACAGTTCTATGAACCGTCAATGAGGTGTTTCCTGTTCCCTGACTACATTCTGATGCCCACTTTGGAAGAATTCTCATTTATTTTGGGAATTCCAGTCACATCTTCTATACCGTATTTTTCTGAAGGTGCTCTTACCCCTGAAGTAATTGTTGTTGTTCTACATCTGGACCTGTTTGTTGTGAAAAGTGACCTGAGTAGACTCAAAGAAGATGAAGGATTTCATTTGGAGTTTCTTTTTCAACAAGCTCAGGAAGCTGCCAAGGCTAACAACTGGACTACTTACAACGCTGTGCTAGCTCTTTGTACCTATGGTTTGGTGCTTTTCCCCGGTCAGCCTGATTTTGTTGATATGCAGGCGTTGAAAGTGTTTGTTTCGAAGAATCTGATTCCTACCCTACTAGGGGATTTTTATCACTCAGTACATTACAAAAATGAGAAGGGAAGAGGAAGCTTGGTTAGTTGTTGTACCCAATTGTCATGTCATTGGCTCTTCAAACATTTACCTCGAACTGGTGCATTTGTAGAAACTGCTGAGACAATGAAGTGGTCCAAGAGACTGATAGGTTTGACTGCCAATAACATCATTTGGTTTGATCCCAAATTACTGACGCTAGAGCTTACTGTCAAATGTGGAAGTTCTCCGAATGTGCCTCTACTTGGAAGAAGAGGTGGGATTAATTATAACCCGGTATTGGCAGTTAGACAATTTGGTTATGCTTCGAGACATCCTCCTGCTGATGAAGAGATTAGCGCTTCTCTGTTTTTCGTGGGAACCAAGAATGAAAGAGTGCCGGAAGTAATAAATGAGTGGAAGTTTAGGCAAAGAGAGGGAAAGTTGACTTTTGGCAAAGGAGACTATAGATCGTACCCTGACTACGATGCTTGGATTGAGATGAAGGTCAAAAAGTTGTTGCTACCCTTCTCCAGAGAGGTTCTTTTATGTCCCGATCAACATTCCATGGTACCGGTTGAAGAGTGCGAGAAATGGAAGAAAATGGTTAGAGAGCTGCAGATAGAGAACTCTGGAATGAGCAGATGTCTTCAGAAAGCTCTAGCTGACAACAAAGAGTTGGAAAAGAGAGCATTGAAAGCAGAAAAAACCCTGGCGGACAAAGAAGAAGATTTTGATGACAGAGCTCGATACTTCCAGAAGCTTACCTTGGGAGCAGATGATACTAGTCAGGCTCATAAGGCTACAAAGCAGGCGCTAGCCCGAAGCAAGGATTCGTTAGCTAAACTTCGTCAATCTTGGGATGAGGTCAGAATTGAGAACTCTGAATTGCTGACCCAGTTAAAAGATAAAAATGAAGAGCTGAAGAAAGCACATGAAGCAAGAAGAAAGCATCGAGAAGACCTTGACAAAAGCCAAGAACAGATAAGGAACGCTGAAGATAAGCTGAAAACTGCCAACAAAAAGCTTGAAGAGGTCACGGCAGATCTGAAGCTGGTTAAAATTCAAGCTGAAATTAAGAGGCGCAAAGGAGCCAATGAAGATGAAGCGTTGCTGATGCACGTGGGGTCATTAGAGGATGCATTGGAAAAAAGGGACGTCGTAATCAAAGAGCTGATTGAGAAGCCACATCATCAGCGTATCCGCATCCTGTTCGAAGAGATTAAGTACTCCAGCCAGAAGCTGAAAGATGTAGAGCTATCAGATTAAGGATTTCGCCATTTCTTTGAAATTTGCAATGGTTACCATCAGAATTGTTGATGGATCCATTTGACTGCTTGTTTCTTATTTTGTTGCTGAAACTACGACAAACGTGCTTGAAAATTTTTGGGAATTTGTACGAAATGAGCTATTTCTATTCACAATTTCTGGTCTTCAGATATCTGTGATGTAATAAGATATCTGCACACTGGCACACTACAAAATCACTATTTCTGGTCATCAGATATTTGTGGTTGGCGTATATGAATATCTCTTCATGGCAAAACTCAATAATCACGATTTCTGGTCGTCAGGAATTCGTGGTTACGATTGGAATCAGGATATGAAAAGTATCTTGAAATGACAAACATAACTCTGCATTTGCATTTGCATATCATTTTCGCATTGCAGGTTTTCCTTTTGCAGGCGCCTGCTAACCTTTATTTGGTTTTCAGGCACGATAGCTGATACCCCAGTTCACCGATATTCTACCCGACGCAATTAAGCAAGAGTAATGGAGCAAGTTCAGACTGAGTTAGTTGATTTGAGGGGAAGGATGGAACAGTTCATGAACCTTATGCAGGGGATTGCTCAAGGTCAGTAGGAGCTGAGAACCGGTCAAGAAAACATGAGGATTGGACAAGAAGCTATGAGAACCACTATCCAGACGCTGGAAACTGAAATCCCAAATCGCACTGTGCGCACTCCTCCTGTTGGCACAATCCCTACTGGTGGGGTACATTTGGGATTTGACAATAATGAGGATGGTCAAGATGACCAGTTCACTGCATTCAACAATGACATGGGTTTCTATAATGACGACCGGAAGTACGAATGGTTAGATGAAAGACTCAAGGCTATTGAGAGCCAAAATCCTCTGGGCATTGATGTAGAAGACATGGGTCTCGTGCAGGGTGTACGAATCCCTCCCAAGTTCAAGCTTCCTGCTTTGGATAAGTACAATGGCAGTACCTGTCCCAAAACACATTTGCAAGCTTACAATCGCAAGGTTACCGCTTATACTGATGACCAGAAGCTCTGGATGTATTTTTTCCAGGATAGCCTGTCAGGCGCTTCCCTGGAATGGTACGTTAAGCTGGACAGGGTTCACATAAAGAGCTGGAAAGATTTGTGCGCTGCGTTTCTGAAGCAGTATCAATATAATTTGGATATGGCACCTAATGGTACTCAGCTGTAGAGTATGACTCAGGATCCTAAGGAGGGCTTTAAGCAATACGCACAAAGATGGAGGGAGTTGGCTGCACGAGTTCAACCACCTTTGGGTGATCGTGAGATGGCTGATATGTTCATGAGCACACTCCAAGGGTCGTATTTGGATAGATTGGCTGCGTGTCCTTCCACAGGGTTTGCTGATATTGTTGTTGCTGGGGAACGAATAGAGAGTCTGCTAAAATTGGGTAAGATTCAAGACGTCGGTGGGACTGGTGCTTCGAGTTCGAGGAAACCCTTTGCCAACGGAACAAGGAAACGAGAAGGGGAGTCCAGTGCTGTGCATAGAGGAGGGGGCAGAGGTAGGAATCAGTCCTATCATCAGGTGGATGCTGTAACCATTCCGGTTCCAGCTGGACAGCAAGCTCCAGATCAGTAAGGTAGACCCCGATTCCAGAATGACAGACCAAGGGACCGTAAGTTTGATCCTTTGCCTATGTCATATGCTACTTTGTTACCACAACTGCTCAAAGAGAAGTTGGTTGAACTACGGACTATGAGGCCGCTAGACACTGGGAAATTGCCTCCAGGTTATGATGCCAATGCTCGATGTGAATTTCATTGTGGCGCGCAAGGTCACTCGATAGAGAAGTGCTGGGCTTTTCACCATAAGGTTCAGGACTTGATTGACGCAAAAGCTATTAACTTTTCTAAGCCGCCGAATGTTCGTGATAATCTGATGCCCCATCATGGAGGTGCAAGCATGAATGCTATTTCTGATGGTGAGAAACTGAATCTGATTACTGATGTGAATTTGGTAAAGACTCCGTTGTTGATTGTAAAAGAGCGTTTGTTAAAAGGAAAGGTATTTCCTGGATGTGGCTCTGATTGTGAAGATTGTTCAATACAGATTAATGGCTGCAATAAGTTGAAAGTTAGACTGCAGGATCTTATGGACGAAGGAAGACTTCAGTTTGATAAGATAGAGAAGGAGAAAGATGTTTCTGCCGTTACTATTTACTATAATCCAGTTGAGATATAGGTGCCTGTTGAGGAGCCTGTTGCTATCATCGTGCCTGAGAGGCCGAGACCAGTTATGATTATAGTTCCTGAATCGGCTGCTTATGTGTCTAATAGAGCAGTTCTATGGCAATATGGAACTGATACTCATCAAGGAGGAAGTCAACAGAAAGCAGAGGCTGTTGGTACCAGTGTTGAGAATGTCAGTGGACCAAGTGGTTTCACCAGAAGTGGTCGACTGTTTGCTCCCCAGACTCTAAGGAGTGATAAAGAAGCTGAAGCTGCTGCAAGAGCAAAAGGAAAACAGGTTGTTGATGACAAGGTTCCTGCTCAGAAAGAAGACCCTAAAATCAATTTTGATAGTGATGTTGAGGAATTTATGAGGATTATCAAAAAAAGTGATTACAAGATCATTGATCAGCTCAATCAGACACCCTCTAAAATCTCAATATTATCCCTGTTAATGAGTTCAGATGCACACCGGGCTGCTTTGTTGAAAGTTCTAAATATGGCATACGTTCCCCAAGAGATTACAGTGAATCAGTTGGAGGGAGTAATTTCTAATGTGAATGTGAGCCACGGGTTGGGGTTTACGAATAGGGGTTTGACTCCAGATGGACATAATCACAACAAGGCATTGCACATCACACTTGAATGCAAAGGAGCTGTTTTGTCGCGTGTGCTGGTTGACACAGGATCTTCCTTGAATGTGCTACCCAAAAAGGCCCTGATGAAGATTGAAGTAGATGGGTTGATTCTTAGACCCAGTGATCTGATTGTGAGAGCTTTTGATGGATCCCAAAGATCGGTGTTTGGAGAGGTAGAACTACCAATACAGGTTGGTCCACAGATATTTAAGACAATCTTTCATGTTATGGACATTCAGCCTGCTTACAGCTGTTTGTTGGGCCGACCATGGATTCACGCAGCAGGCGCAGTTACCTCCACACTTCATCAAAAGCTCAAGTACGTGTTCGAGGGTCAAGTGGTTACTGTTTGTGGTGAGGAAGATATATTTGTGAGTCATCTATCCACTTTCGAATATGTGGAAATGGATGGAGAAATTCAAGAAACCCTGTGCCAGTCTTTCGAAGCCCTGAATATCAATAACTTACCAGAATCTACTTCAGCAGTAGTGGTGTCGAATGTGCCAGGTGGGCCGAGTGTATCAATTGTGTCATGTGAGCAAGCCTTTAAGTTTTTGTATGATAGCAAATTGTGTGATAAATGCAAAGTGTGTGATATGCATGATATAAGATTAGTATGCATGATTAGCTGGTACATACATATGATTTCATACCTATACTATGCTTTAAAAGACAATGCAAATTGATTCATATTATCATTGAAATCATAAAAACAATTTTCCTTATGTATGCATCGATTCATATGTGTCTTGCATCGACACATACCTTTGATAAATTCACAAAAACAATTTTGCTTCAGTATGTGTCGATTCATACGAATCTCGTATCGATAAATGCTCCTGTGTAATTGTGTTATGTATCGATTCATTCGCATCATGTATCGATGCATGACTGACTTTACATTCTGGAAATTAATAGTTACAGTATGCATCGATGCATACAATTATGTGCCGACTCATGTATGTGTTATACCCACTATGTATTGACTCATACGATATTTGTATCGATACAAAAAGCTGTTTGTTGCTTTTAACCGTTTCTTTTTTTCACATATAAGATGTTATGACAGTTCAGTTTTTAGTTAAGAATTTTGTGAAAGTGAAAGGTGTGCAATCAAAGCAAAAGGCAAGTTTGGTGTGCATCAATTCTGCGAGCAGCTTTAGAGACCTGAAAGATACTTTATCTTCATCATCTTCTCAATCTCTTTAATTCAAGAACATCAACACATAATCATTTTTGTTCTTCGGATTAAAGGATCTTCGAGATAACGTTCAGTGGTACGATCAAGGATCTAGCTGAGTTGAAGATTCAAAGGGGGTTTCGAGGAAAAACCATCTGGTTTGTCCTTCAAGAACGGGTGTGTTCTTGAGGGTTTGTTAGTCACGATTGCAGAACATATTCAGCCGCAACGTAGGGTTTGGAAATTTGGATATTTCGCAAACAGGTCGTGGAACCGGTGAATTGTTTGTATTTCTTGCAGGGAAAATTCTTGATCAAGCTCAGATCAAGTGAAGGTTCATACAATAGGAAGATCTTGGGGTTTAGATTTTTGGCTTTGTATTGTAACCTTGTAAACAACGAATTCAGCATTATTGATATAACAGGTCTCAATTTCAGTTTGAAATTGAGAGGGAGACGTACCCACCCGCGAGGACGAAAGTGGGAACTTCCTTACCAAATCTCTGCGTATTGTATTCTATTTTTAGCTCTTTACGTTTTCAATAATTTTGTGATTCGTTTGGGGTATGGTGTATTAAAGTTTCAAGATACAATAGTGGTACGAAAACTCTTGTCAAAATCACAATTATTGTCAATCATTGAACACATACACACCAAGTGTTTGACAAAATTGTTTGCTGAGTTTTTGTTCATTGGAAATAGTATTTGTATGATAAGTGCATTTGATTCGATTCTAATCCGGTGTTAATAAATCTTTGTCATCCTAATAAATCCATCATAAACTCGTGTGTCCGGTTTTCTAGTAGCTGGTTCAGAATAGACGGAAGTCGATTCGGGATCGTATTTTTTTCCGCTAACTTAAAAGACTCTGATAAGCATTTTTAAATCCCTGAATTTCAAGGAGGTGATCTATTCACCCCCCCTCTCGATCACTAGCCACACCGTCAAACAAGTGATACAAGCAGGCCAGAGAAGTGGTTGAAAGCGGAAATGCCCAAGGTTGGGGTAAAGCTATTGATATATTTGTGAAAGAAGATAAGTTTTTCATTGGATACCAGCCGGGCCGAACGCCACTTCCCCGATTCCGTGGGCCAATCAGCTTCAACAGTGGAGGAATTATCAACCCTAATCAGTCCTGCTCAGCAATAGAAGATGGTGCTGAAAGCTCAGAATATCTGGACAGATGGGTATATGCACTAGCTCCGGGCGAGGCATTGCAAAACTGGTCTAGTGAAGAAATCGTTCGTGTTGTACACCATTCAGAGTAATAATTCTTGTCTTTCATAATGCATAAAATCCCACACTCTGCCCAAGGTGTGAGGATCCATTTGTAGGGCCACCATATTTTCTCATATAATGTTCAAATATCAATAAAAGGACGTTTTTGTTTACAAATTTGTGTTCCTTTATTCTTTCTTTATTTTTATTTTTGCACAAAGAAAATTAAAAATGATAATGCACTTTCTCTTCTTTTGTTTTCAAGCAAAATAATCTAAAATAAAGCATAAATCCAATCATGCAGACTTGATTCTGTGAATTCCTCTGAAAATGATTCTGTTATGCCCACGTATGATTTCGACAATCCGATCTATCAAGCCGAGGAAGAAAGTGATGAAGACTATAAACTCCCGAAAGAATTAGCTAGACTGTTGAAACAGGAAGAGAAGACCATTCAGCCTCATCAGAAAGTTCTCGAGGTTATCAATATTGGGTCAGAGGAAAGCAAGAAAGAGATCAAGATCGGTGCAAGTCTGCGGGCTGATGTAAAGCAAGAGTTGATAGTCATGCTACGTGAATACGTTGACATCTTTGCTTGGTCATATCAAGATATGCCAGGTTTAAATACGGATATAGTTGTGCATAAACTACCATTGAAAGAGGACTGCCCACCGGTCAAGCAGAAGCTGCGCAGAACAAAACCAGAAATGGCTTTGAAGATCAAGGAAGAAGTACAGAAACAGTTGGATGCAGGTTTTCTGGCAGTGACCAACTATCCTCCTTGGGTGGCCAACATAGTACCGGTGCCGAAGAAAGATGGCAAGGTTAGAATGTACGTGGATTACAGAGATCTCAACAGGGCGAGCCCTAAAGATGACTTTCCACTTCCTCATATTGATGTGCTGGTTGACAATACTGCTCAATTTTCAGTGTTCTCATTTATGGATGGATTCTCCGAGTACAATCAGATAAAGATGGCGCCTGAGACATGGAGAAGACGACATTCATTACCCCTTGGGGTACCTTCTGTTAGAAAGTAATGCCTTTTGGGTTGAAGAACGCAGGGGCAACTTATCAAAGAGCAATGGTGACGTTATTCCACGATCTAATTCATAAAGAGATCGAGTGCTATGTGGATGACATGATTGCTAAATCAAAGACAGAAGAAGAACACCTGATCAACTTGAAGAAGTTGTTTGAGAGGCTGAGGAAATTCAGGTTGAGACTGAATCCTAACAAATGTACTTTTGGCGTGAGGTCCGGAAAATTGCTTGGTTTCATTGTTAGTGAAAAAGGAATAGAGGTTGACCCTGTTAAAGTGAAAGCTATACAAGATATGCCTGTACCAAGGACTGAGAAAGAAGTTCGCGGCTTTCTAGGGAGATTGAATTACATTTCAAGGTTCATATCTCACCTAACTGCCACTTGCGAGCCGATATTCAAAATGATAAGAAAAGATCAAACGGTCAGGTGGAATGATGATTGTCAAAATGCCTTCGATAAAATAAAAAGATATTTGCAGGAACCTCCGATTCTAATACCTCCAGTTCAAGGGAGACCACTGATTATGTACTTGACAGTGCTCGAAGGATCCATGGGTTATGTTCTCGGTCAGCACGACGAGACAGGTAGGAAAGAACATGCTATCTACTACCTAAGCAAGAAGTTTACAGATTGTGAATCACGTTATTCAATGCTTGAGAAGACATGTTGTGCACTCGCATGGGCCGCCAAGCGATTGAGACAATATATGCTCACACATACAACCCTGTTAATCTCAAAATTAGATCCGGTCAAGTATATTTTTGAAAAACCAGCGCTTACAGGCAGAGTTGCAAGGTGGCAGATGGTACTGACAGAGTACGATATTCAATTTACTTCGCAAAAAGGAATCAAAGGAAGTATACTGTCAGATTATCTTGCGCAACAGCCTCTTGATGATTACCAGCCCATGAGATTTGATTTCCCTGATGAGGACATCATGTTTCTCAAAGCGAAAGACTGCGAGGAACCACTTCTGGAGGAGGGGCCCGACCCTGAATCCAAATGGAGTTTGATGTTTGACGGGGCGGTTAACATGAATGGGTGCAGAGTTGGTGCAGTTCTCATTACGCCAGAAGGTGTTCACATGCCCTTCACTGCCCGAGTAACTTTCGAGTCTACCAACAATGAGGCAGAATACGAAGCTTGCATACTAGGGATTGAGGAAGCTATTGATTTACGAATCAAGACCCGCGATATCTTTGGTGATTCAGCACTGGTAATCAATCAAGTAAAGGGAACTTGGCACACACATCAGTAGAATTTGATTCCGTATAGAGATTATACGAGGAGATTGCTGACATTCTTTACAACTGTCAAGTTGTACCATGTTCCCCGAGATGAGAACAAGTTTGCAGACGCCTTGGCCACTATATCTTCGATGATCAAAGTGCATGGTTGGAACTTTGTACCCAGGATTGATGTATCTCGTCTTGATAGGCCTGCTTTTGTGTTTGAGGTTGATGTAGTGTCTGACGATAAGCCTTGGTATCATGACATCAAATGCTTCTTGAAAAATCAAGAATACCCGCCTGGGGCATCTTCCAATGACAAGAAGGCATTAAGAAGGCTAGCCGGTAGTTTCTTCTTGAACAAAGATGGCGTGCTGTATAAGAGGAATTTTGACACGGTTCTGCTCAGATGCGTGGATAGACACGAAGCAGACCTGTTGATGATCGAGGTGCACGAAGGCTCCTTTGGTACCCATGTCGGAGGACATGCGATGGCTAAGAAATTGCTGAGATTGGGGTATTATTGGTTGACAATGGAGTCAGATTGCTGCAAGTATGCTCGCAAGTGTCACAAATGCCAGATCTATGCAGACAAAGTGCACGTTCCTCCCAATTCGTTGAGTATCATGTCTTCTCTGTGGCCATTTGCGATGTGGGGCATTGATATGATCGAAAAAATTGAGCCTACTGCTTCAAACGGCCATCTTTTCATCTTGGTCGCCATTGATTACTTCACTAAATGGGTTGAAGCAGCATTTTATGCCAATGTCACTAAGCAAGTGGTGGCTCGTTTCTTGAAGCGAGATATCATTTGTCGATATGGAGTTCCCGAAAGAATCATTACTGATAATGGTTCTAATTTGAATAATAAGATGATGGCTGAGCTATGCCGGGACTTCAAAATCGAGCATCACAATTCTTCTCCGTACCGCCCGAAGATGAATGGCGCGGTTGAAGCGGCCAACAAAAATATCAAGAAGATTGTGCAAAAGATGGTTGTTACGTACAAATATTGGCATGAGATGTTACCATTGGCTTTGCATGGGTATCGAACATCAGTCTGCACGTCCACTGGGGCAACGCCATACTCACTTGTATACGACATGGAGGCAGTTCTACCGATCGAGGTTGAGATCCCCTCTCTCTGAGTATTGATGGACGTTAAACTAGATGAAGCTGAATGGGTACGAGCCAGATTTGACCAGCTGAGCCTTATTGAGGAGAAGCGACTAGCAGCAGTATGCCATGGCCAGCTATACCAGCGCAGAATGAAGAGGGCATTCGATCAAAAGGTTCGACCTCAAGTATACAAGGTCGGAGATGTGGTAATCAAGAGAATACTTCCTCCGAGTACAGATCACAGTGGCAAATGGACTCCTAACTATGAAGGTTCGTTCGTGGTAAAAAAGGTTTTCTCAGGTGGAGCCTTGTTGCTGACAACCATGGATGGTGAAGACTTTTCATCCCCTGTTAATTCAGATGCAGTTAAAAAATACTTCGTATAAAGAGACCCGCTGGATAAAAGAAAAAACAATCCAGGCAAAAAAGGGCATCCCGGCGAACCAAAAACAGAATAAAGGTTCGGGCAAAAATTAGGGATATAATAAAAAAATTGTACACCCGGTAAGTTGAAAACCCGAAAGGGCAACTTAGGCAAAAAAGGGTATCCCGGTGGATTGAAAACCTGAAAAGGCGGTCCACTCAAAAGAGGGATTAAAGCGAATGACTGCAGTCTAAATTAATCTGTACGTTCTCTACTTTTCAGCAAAATAGCCAAGTTTTCTGAAGGAGGAATTGTTCTGACCACGAATTTCCAAAGGCGAAGATAATCAAGAGAGTTGGAATACATACTGGCTATAACAGAATCAAAAATCAGTTGGAATCCAATTTCCGCATTATCATTAGGATAGATTTCTTTTCTCAATTTTATGGCAATCGCCTCTTTCAGGGGTTTGCTTCTGATTGTAAAGTCGCCGATTTTGGCATTTCATTAATAAAATTGAATATTTAGTCACAAGCTTTTGTTTTCATTTTACTGTTTTGTTTGCAAAAACGTCCGATTTTTGATAATAAAACATTAATTTGAAAATATCTTGGCCTTGCAAAAACATGCACGAAAAGACAATTAAAATTACTTTGCTTGTGGGACAACCTTGGATGGTGGACTAAAAAGATCACGCAATATCCTGGGGCATGTGCATATATTTCTCTGTTGCAGGTAATGAGCACGATCGATCCAAGCATCATGATCGTAACCACGAGCAGATATTTGCTATGACTTGATACTGTTGCATCTTATTAAGTCGATTCTTCCATTCAAGAGTTCCCACTGAGCTTCGTGACGGCAACGGCGGTCGAAGATGGAATTTTTCTGTGTTAATAACGGTTATTAATGCAGTGAATACTCCAGGTCAATAACAAGTGCCAATCCTCTGATACCTCGTAGACAATGCAAAGGGCAATTCAAGAGCGAATATTCGGAAGTGTTCATCTAAGAGTTTGAAAACGCTTGGTTTTCTATAAAATCCTCTTAAAAGATGAAATTTCTCACAGTAACTTTCCTTTATGGCATTTACCAGCAAGTGGTAGTGTCATATTTCCCGCAGGTTTCAGCATGTGAAATTTGTCAAAGAATAATTCCCAGCAAAGTTGTTGACTCTCCCAAGCATGGGGCATTTTGAATTTCCCCAGCAAAGGATATTCCCGATCTGTTATCCCCAGTAGAGTTTGAAGACGTTTGGATTTCTGTAAAATCCTCTTAAAAGGGCATTCCCTAGCACGAGACGCTTTAAAGCATTTTTCTCCAGCAGAGTGTGTTGTAAACTCATTATCCCCAGCGGAGTCGTCAAAGGGAAAGTTTGCCCAACATGGGGCATTGTGACATTTATCCTAAGCTCGACAGTCTTCTTCCTCAGCAGATTATCGTGGAATTGCTTTGGGTTTCCCTAATAGATCTCTAGGGACTCTTTCTCAGCATGTTGCAACAGATTGTCTTTCAACCAAGATTTGCATATCCCCGGCAGAGCAGCCCTGATCCCTAGCAAGATCATATCTCTGGTAATGGTACCCCCACAGAGTTCAGTATTGAATCTTGTCTGCTATACTCCCCAGCCGAGTCGCAGTAATTTCCCCAGCAAGGTTTAAAGAGATCGACAGAATCTCTCCTTCAGCAAGGTGTCAACTTATGATATTACCCAGCGGGTGGTGTAATTCTCAGCAGTGTTCATTTACAATCCAAAGTCCAATTTATTTTTGGCAAGCGTACAGTTTGTTCATGTTATTCCAGCAGGTGGAGTGATCATTTGGCAATTTTAAGCTTCCAACGACAGTTTGGTAAGCCCCGAAGTCCAACGACAGTTTGGCAAAGCTTCCCACGACAGTTTGGTTAGCACCGAAGTCCAACGCCAGTTTGGCAAAGCTTCCAACGACAGTTTGGTAAGCACCGAAGTCCAACGACAGTTTGGAAAAGCTTCCAAAGCCGGTTTGGTAAGCACTGAAATCCAACGATAGTTTGGTAAAAGCTGCAAAAGTCCATCTGAAGATGGCAGGTTTGAGATCCTAAACGCCGGTTTGGTAATCCTTGAAGTCCAACGACAGATTGGCAGAAATCCAGCACAAATTGGTGAAACTCCAACGACGGTTTGGCAGAAGTCCAACGACAGATTGGCAGAAATCCAGCATAAATTGGTGAAAGTCCAACGACAGTTTGGCAGAAAGTCCAACGACAGTTTGGCAGAAAGTCCAACGACAGATTGGCAGAGCATCTAAAGTCCATCGACAGTATGGCAAGCCAGTAGTCGCCTGGCGTCGTTCAAAAAGACATTGTTGAAAGTCCATCGACGGTATGGCAAGCCAGTAGTCGTCTGGCGTCGTTCAAAAAGACATTGTTGAAAGTCCATCGACAGTATGGCAAGCCAGTAGTCGTCTGGCGTCGTTCAAAAGACATATCTCTCCGACAGCATTTCATTGAAGATTCAATCCAGCAGTTTTGTTGGGTTTATATCCCTTTTGTTCTTCATCATCCAGAGCAAATTTTGGGTTATATTTGGTATTCAATCACTATATACCTTGAAAGTCTGAAAGCAATCGCTTTCAGACATTCAGGTCTACAGCATTTGAATAGGGGCAGCTGTAATACCCCAAAATTTGCTCTCTCTTTTGTCATCATAGCATAGCTTTATCATATACCATATCATGTCCATCTCATTAGCATTGCATTACATTTCTAACATAGAAAAATGAAGCATAGCATCCCTCTTACCATCAAGGCATGTGATCGGGTAAAAGGTGGACAATCAAGGAATCATTCAAAGCACAAAAGGTCAAACAAGTTCACTCAAGGCAAGCCAATAGGTCTTTCATGTCTCATACTACCTCAATTGATCATCCAAAACCTCAAGAAGGTGAGATTCAATAAAAGGTTGAAGCAATACATACTTCACTATGCAAGGGGTCCAAAAAAATGAAGGAGAACCCTCAAAAGAGATGGTTAATTGATTCAAAATCACCCTCAAGTGGCATATCTCATCATCCTTTAAGAGGATACACAACATACTCTGAGGAATTTGAAATTGAAGACTGCACATTTTTCTCCTAGGAGGAGGGTACCAAAACTAGGGTTTCCAATTAAATCAGGGTATCTTTGTTTTTTTGGGAAAAACTTGATGTCATGGTATTTTATATGTCCTTAAGTGTATGAGTGTAGAAAATTGCCTCTCAATTGGTTTTAGAAGTGGTTCAATGGGGAGAAAGATCAAAAATCAGGAAATTTGGGGCCAAGTCAAATAATCAGAGGAAAAAGTCAACTCTTGACTTTTTTAGGCCAAATTCATGAAATTCATGTTATATGTGTCCAATGT
This sequence comes from Lathyrus tuberosus, assembly GCA_022829125.1. Lineage (NCBI taxonomy): Eukaryota > Viridiplantae > Streptophyta > Magnoliopsida > Fabales > Fabaceae > Lathyrus > Lathyrus tuberosus. The sequence goes on from JALAZF010000103.1 coordinate 11,467,717, forward strand.
ACAAAATTTGGTCAATAAACTCCAAAGGAATCATGAAAAATTAAGATGTGGAAAGTTTCCATTTTTGGAAGAGGTAGGGTTACTAAATAAGGCAAGTTTTGGCCATTTTGCATCAGAGTTTGAACCAAGGCCATTTAAAATCAAGACCTCAAATGAAAATTCCACTCGGCCACAACAAAAGATCTTGTTTCAAGCTTCAAATCCATGTGTAGAACATCTCCATTGGATAAAAATTGAGTGAGATATGATTGGCCAAAGTTTGGGCAAAGTAGGTTCAAAACTAGGTCATGACCAAGGATTCTCAGGTCACGCGCATGTCCTTTTTACAAACAGTTGATGGGCCAAATGTACACCTACTTTTCTCAGGGTTAGAGGCTGCATTTGCAAAACTTTTCAACATCAAAGTTGTTCCTTGTAGTGTCATCTTCAAGATTCATGTTGGACAAAATTCCATTTGATCAAGTTATTAGGGAGAAATCTTGGTCTCAAGTTAGGATGGTTATGCTGAAATTTCGTGCCATGCCAGCCTTACCAATCGACCACCTGGTGCGCCCATCAGCCAATCTTGTGTGCTTAAGTTCATAGTCATTTTGGAGCATGTTTGAGGCATCATTTCAGTTCCTTTTTCACATCAATATTGTTCTCCAATGTGCCCTCTTTCAAATGAGCCCAAAAACACACCAAATCATACATTGGGTAGAGAGAAAAACATCATCAAACTACCCTACATTACACTGATGCATTGTTGGCTTTGATGTACAATGTGGTTCAGACATACATCAAACATCTCTTTCCTCTTTAAGCCAAACACAGCCTCTAACACATGTTATGCCATGCTGCTTCCATACACTAAAGAGGCAAAATAAAACTTGAGAAACAAGTTTCTCTTGCTACTCCACCATAACACACCATAAGTCATCACCATAACATCATAGCCATAGCATAACTCGTCCCCTAACTAACTTGGCTCAGTTAGTTAGGATGGACTCAGTTTAACCACCTTGACTCACTCTAATCAACTCACTAAACCATGGTTAGCTCACACTATAAAATAGAATCACACTCTCTAACTTCAGTTTCTAACTTCATTTTTCCATTTACATCTCAAAAACTCTCGCCACTCTCTCTCTGATTCTCTCATCCTTCTTCCATTTCAACATTCATCTTCCATATTGAACTCAGAATCAATCTTCTTCTCTCTCAATTTCTCACCATAGCAACTGGTTTTGAAGCTTGGATCTCATTTCTTCTCCATTGAATCATCATCAAGTACTTCATCAAAGCCTTTATTTGGCCAAGTGAAGCTTAAGGAAGAAGCTCATTCCTCTGGTATTCTTGTTTGCTCAAAGTCTCAGCAATTTCAGGTTTGATCCCTTGAACATTGATTGCACGATTTCTATTCATTATCAAGTGTTTCTTGCTGATTTGAGCTTAATAGAAGCCTTTAATATCTAGCTAGTTGATAGAGCTTCTTAGAAGCTTAGATCCAAAAATTTAGGGCAACATGTTCATGCTTGTTTCTTGCTGTATGTGAATGGTTTGATGATTTCATTGGTAGAATCATGATGTGTGTTACTTCCTCTTCATTTTGGTGTATTGTTTGTGAGATTCTGGGAAAATGGAGGTTACAGACGGTGGTTGTTGGCCGGAGAAGGTGACCGGAGGTCCCTCTCCAGCGGGTAGCTTTAATGGCTAGGGTTTCGCTCAGATTTAAACACGGTCGTTGGATGTTCATCATCGTGTGGCTTGTGTGATGACAGCACATTAAAATCAGTGTGCATGTCACGTGGTTTTTTTGATTTTATTTTTAAACGTTGTGTGGTGTGGTACATGGTAGGGAGTGTGGTCCTTCACGTGTGCGCGTTGATTTTGATTACTTGGACTGTTGTGTTGACTTGACTTAATCTGATGGCTTCGATTGCTTTGACTATTGTTGACTAAGTGAGCATGCTAGTTATGTGTACTGCGCGTGTAATGGACCTAACCAGATTGCTTTCTACACCTCCCTCTTTTAAAAGCCCAAATCATTGGAACTCATAATTGCTATGCATGCACCCCTCCCTTATTTCCATTTTATTTTATTTTCTTCATTTTTTACATGTTTTCTTTTTAATTTTTAAAAATACCAAATAGCATCATAAAATTCCATAAAAACTCATGAACATCATTAAGACATTTAGAAAATTTTTGATGTTTTCATTTCCTGATTTTATGACATTTTTGCCCCTGTTGCATATTTTCTTTGAATTTTTCATTTGTGTGCATTCCATTGATGATACATGATTTTGTTCATTTTTGTTCTTGATCGTCAAAAATGGTTTTGCTTTGCTTCTTTTTGAATTGAGTCATTAATACCTTGAAGTATGTCATATGATTTTTATTTGATTTTTTAGGACATTTTATGACATGTCTTGGTGTTCATTTTTGTAATACTTTGCATGTGCATCCAATTTGACCTAAATGTTTTGTATGAAGGCATTTTGCCTTGAATTTTGCATGCTACTGTGGTGTGTGATTCATTTATGATTTGTGTATAGCAAAATCATGCTTGAATAATTTTCATGAACCCATTTGATTTTTTTTTAAAACATTTCACTTGAAGCATAATAACATGTCATATCCTTATAATCTTTGTGCATGTTTACATGATTGCTTTTGTGCTTATTTGTATGATCATTTGCCTATTTTGTGAACTATTAATTTTGACATTATAGGTCATTGGTACATATTATGTGTCATCATTGCATGTTCAGTTTCATTTGAACTTTGTGTATCCTTAATATGAAGTACTTATGTTTTCTTTTGAACTTCCATTTCAATTCTACTTCTCATATTACCTCTTGAATGTCTGGATAGTTGCTTCATGAATACTTGTGAGATGTTTATGAACCTTTTTTCATTTCATTTCAATTCTGATCCTTGGATTACATGTTCCCTTTATGCATGTTTCTTTCATTTCTTTTCATCTTTCATCTCCCTTTTCTTATGATAGCATGTTCTAATGCCATGGATGATGATTGTTGGTTATTCACTTGAACTTGCTTGATGATAATCATTTATTTTCCATATGATGCACATTCTGGTTGTGACCATTAGGATTTGATCTTTCATCTCATTCTTTTGAACTTTATGGTACATTAAGTGTTCTTTTGCTTCTTATACTTCTTATACATGTTCACTAACCATGTAGGGGATTTGGTAAGTTGCAATTGAGTGTGGATAGGGAATCCACATTCAAACTTCTATCATTTCTTTTTTACAATTTAATATTGTGTTTTGATTAAGTACTTATGTGCTTTCTTTGATTAACTCATTACTTTCCCTTTTGAATTACAATTCATCTTCTACTTTAGAAGTGAATTGTTTAATTCATTCCTTCTTTAGACTTTAGGCTTTGAAACCTCACAAACCATTAGGATCACTCCCTTAACTAATCAATTAAGATTGAGTCTTAGTTCATTTAGATTTTACCTTTTCTCCTCCCTTGAGTCTTTCATCTTCTCATCTCAAAGAAAATTCAAAATATGTAATAAAGGTAGGCATTTATTGCATTTAGGCCTTTCATATAAAGAAAAGATTATAGGGGGTCTTCTCTTGTAATCTTAGAATGTGTAGCATATAGCCCATCTTGGGTCAATGTGTTAAACATTTGACCTTGTATGAGGGACTTAAATGCAATACTTGTTGAAGGTACAAATAAAAAACACTTCTTCATTTCTTAATCAACAAAAACACTTAATAAACACAAGTATGCTAGTGTGTTTGAACCTTGACAATTGGAACTAAGTGTGAGGGTCTTCTTCACCCTTAGTGTACTTTTCTTACTCATTCCATCTTGGAATGTGTGAATGTACACATTCCAATGACTAAGATTTAGATACACTATCATATGCAAACAAATGGAAAAAACTTTTAAAAGACAAAAACAAACAATCACGTCTTTCCTTCGGGAATTCTTTCCTCATCTCCTTCAATCATTCCTTTAGGATGCGTCATTTCCGTTCTACCGCAAACAGGTAATGCCTAAGTCTCCCTACAGCGAGCTGCAACACCTAAACTGCCAGGACGCGAACGTTGACGTATTCCACTAAAAAACACAAACAATCCATCCCTAGTCAGGGGAACTACGTCGCTCTGATTCTCATGCTCCCGATGAGATACGTAGGCAGTGGGGTAGGGCCCATGCGAGCACTTCTTTTATTTTCCCTACATTTGTTCTTCTTTCTTCCTCCTTTCTTTCTTTCAGTTCCTTTTCCAGTCTTTTTTTCCTTACACCCTTTGATCGAGACAAGCAAGCGTGGATCCCATCGGGTACGATGGACGCGTGGGGGTGCTAATACCTTCCTCTCGCGTAACCGAATCCCGAACCTAGTTCTCTTGGTCGCAAGACCATGCTTTTCCTCTCCTCCAGGTTTATGCGGTGTTTCCTTTCCCTCTCTTGGGATAAATACACATTGCTAGCGACTCTGTTTTGGTGCCACTTTCGCGTTTGTACTTGGATGAAAATCCCGGGAGCGACACTTGGCCCAACAAGTCACGGTTAACCCAAATTAGATTATCTGCCCTCAAGCCCATTAATCTTTTGGACCAATCCAATGTTCCTTGAGTATCTACAAATTCCCCAGATTTGGGAAGACGGTCTGCAAACCATTTGTAGAAGACTGGCGCACAACAATTAAGGGGCCCTCCCCTCCTCTTCTCGTTCTTATAATGCACTGAGTGGTACAGATCTCCAAGCAAAGTAGGTACCGGATTCTTCATGGTAAATATCCGGACAGCATGCATGTCCACAAAATCCTTCACATTTGGGAACAACACCGTTCCATAGACACACATAGCCAAGATGGCGGTGAAAACCGACCAACATCTAGCCTTAGCATGCACAACAGCCTGTTCTACCAAAAATTTCACGTGAAAGCTTTTACACCCTCCCTTACTGGCAACGTTGTTTTCCAACAAAGACAGATCCAAATGCAAAGCCTCGGAGACCCTTTCTAAATCAGGAAGTTCTTTAGAAGGATAGAAATGAGCCTCTTCTTTGATAGAAACATCCAGAATGAGAGCAAACTCCTTCAATGTCGGAGCCAAAAGATAATCCGTGAATAGAAAACATCGCAGGTGAGGGTCATAAAATTGCACCAGAGTTTGCAAAGCCCTATACTCGTATTCAGTGATGTCGCGGGCAAAATTCAGAATTCTTCCATATTCTCCCCTAAAGTCTGCCAATACCCCAGATTCTGCCATAGCCACAATCTTGTGAACGGGATCCAGAATAAGTGGTGGGAACTTGTACACTATGATGTTCTTCTTCTTCTCAGTACTCATTCTCAATAGTCTTCAGAAACCGGCATCAAGGTTAGGATGCAACCCTGCAAATGAATAAACATGTTAAAATGCAGAATGATGATGCAAATGCACACATGGGATCAAGGATGCCACACAGACTGGACAACTGTTGCGCTGAACAAACTGAATAGTCTCAAGGATCTGCCCAAATACCCAGAATACCAGAATAACCATAATACCACACTGATAAATCTGCTGACCAGAAAACCGGGCGTGTTGAAGGTTAAGGTTACCTGCAAACCTGTAAACACCCTGCCCCTCTCACATGTGGGTACTAGAAAATGAAAGGTCCTCAGCTTCTGGCACTAAGGTCGAGAAGCAATAGTACATTCATCCCTCGGGGTACAGTACTATCGCCAATCGAGGAGCGCCTCCACTGATTCTCTTTCAAAAAGATCATCCTATAGCAAGTTCCCAGCATTGGGTCCTCGGATCGACAAGTGTAATGGGTTTGCCATTTCTGGTCTGCCATTATCACATCTCGGGAGGAGTGCCGTTACTGAGTCCTCGGGAAGGGTCGCCAGAGTCGACAGTTTTCCAGGTTACATCCCATCGCCTGCACCAATGCGCAGGATAGAACATTACCAAAGAAAACCTCGTCTGGATATGGGGTTTTCATGTATACTACGTCTGGACAAATGCCACATAAGTCACACTACTTTCCACGCTAATCCTAAGTGTATGCTCGAGCCTGGGTATTGGGCTTGCCTCTCAGAATTCCCAACCCGCCAAACAGAAGACAGTGCAGCGCAGCAGATAATAATAACATGCAATGCAGTAAATACGGTAAAAATAAAATACAACAAATAAAGCAAAACAAAAACACCCAAAGAGAACAAAAGCAAACAAGCGCTAGGACAGACTCGCTTAAGGAACCAGATATCCCCAGCAGAGTCGCCAACTGTCCCTCCCAGGATTTTCATCCAGGTACAAACGCGAAAGTGGCGCGGAAAACAGAGTCACCAACAATGTATATTTATCCCAAGAGAGGGAAAGGAAACACCGCATAAACTTGAGGAAGAGGGAAAGGAATGGTCATCGCAACCATAACCTGGGTTCGGGAGTCGGTTACGCGAGGGGACGGTATTAGCACCCCCACGCGTCCATCGTACTCGATGGGATCCACGCTTGTTATCTAATCTAAGGGTGAGTTATCCTAAAATCTATGGCTGTATTGGAACGGGGGAGGGGAAAACAAAGACAGACTCGGTAGGACATTGTCGTCCTAGGCCTACATACTCCCTTTGTGCAATGGGAAATTCAGAGTCAACGTAGTTCGGACCAAGGTTCTTTGTGTTTTTTATGAGCGACGTTAAGTTCGCGTCTGACAGTTAGGGTCGATGCGTGTTTGTGACAAAACGGAAAGTAACGTGCCCTTTTTGAAAATAGCCTTAAGTTTGACAATCCCAAAGGACAAAAATGATTTGAAATTTGTTTTATATCTTTTAAGACAGAAGTGAGTTGAGTTCTTTCATAACCTACATTGCACCAAAGTCTATGACACGGGAACGAATGTGTCGCATAGTCGCCCCCAATGGGACGTATGCTCAACACTCTAGAAGAATGAAGGGAGACCCCTCAATCTTCACTTCCTATGTTTAAGGCTTGTTTGCAAGGCAAGTTGACCTTATTAAGTATCTTAGAAGTGTTATGAGATGAGAAGAGATACTCAAAAGAAAAGAAAAAAACTACGGGGATTCTATCCTAATGTTATCATGCAAAGATGGCCCTAAGGGGAGGTTTGAGAACAACCTAAGTCTAAAGAAAAGGAGAGATGAGAGAAAGAAAGAGTGAGTGTGAACATGGATGACTATCCACACACTCAAGTGTCTTACCTCTGCCTCTGCACAAAAGATTAGTACAACACCAATACTGAATATAAGCATTAAAAAAAATAAATCAACCAAGCTAGTTTGCCTTGAGATGGCAAACTAAGAAACACACCAAACTCAAACCAAAAGGGAAAGGTACTAAGGGCTAAGGAACCTCCTAGGGTAATAGGCACATGTCAATGTACCATACTAAAGCTAGGGTACTAGACAAAGGTCCACCTAAATTAAAACATGCACCAATAGATCATGCAAAAGCAAGCTATGTGTTAACTATGAGAAATAAAAACAAATGGATCATGCAACAATGCATATGCAAGCACTAAACCCATAAGAAAATGACATGTGATATGATATTTAAGATGCAAGGATGATCATGGAGATGGCATGTGAATCATGTATGCAAACACATAGAAGAAAAAGAACAAACTAGCTTATGCAAGTTCACATGCATTTAAGATGGATCCAAAAAACATGTTAGAAGGATGAGAAAATTAGGTAATGCAAGCCTTATGAAGTGCAACCAGTGTGCAAACATGTGCCAAAAGAGTGTGCAAAAATTCATCACTAAACATGATCAAAGATGCCTCAACATTTCATGCAAATTGTCCAAATATGGCACTCAAAAGTCAACAAGAAATGCCCTAAAAAATCTATAAAAAATGTATGGAATGCCTCAATGTATCATGTCAATATGGATAAATAATCATGAGAAAATTCAATTTAGAACTATGCCAAACAAAAATGGGAACATGCAAATGTCATGACTAAATGCACACATGAAAGAAATTCAAAGAAAATTCCAAATAAAACATTAAAATATGCAAAAATAAGAAAATAAAATATTCAAAAATTATTTAAATGAGTGATTATGATTCATGAATTTTTCCATGATTTTATGATGCTTGGGTGTATTTTTAAAAATTGAAAATGAAACAAATAAGAAAAAGAAAATAAAAACAAATAAAATGGGCCAGGGGGTGCACGAGTAGCAAATATCACGTTAAAAATCCAACGGGCCCAGAAGGAGGGGGTGCAACTAACAAGAGGTGCTAGGCCCAAGGCGCGTGGGTCAGGGAGGGTGCATGGCATGTGGCTTAGTCAACCAATTGACTCAATAAGAGCCCTTAGATTTAGTCAACGCAAGAAGATCAGAAAAGCAAGCAAAACGCACGAATCACAATGTAAGCACACGTTAACCAACTATGCAACACACACACACGATCCATCAATATAAAAATAAAATCAGAAAATGAAATACAAAGGGCACGTGCAAGGGAGGGTGCCTCATTAATGCGATGGCACCCTCATAATCGTCAGATCAAAACCATCGTGTGGTCGTGTTTTAAACTGGGAGACACCTAGGGTTCCGACCAAGTTGGGTTTTCAGGTGGCCGGAGAAGACCTCCGGTCATCTTCTCTGGCGAGTCTTCACCATGGGGGGACTTACAGGTGCCCAGAAATGCATAAAAATTATACCATTCTCTTCCTCTCCCCACGCAGATCAAGAATATGCATTCAAATCTCACGAATAACAAACACACACGCAGATTCGAACAAAATAAAGTGTGCCCTAAAAATCTGCAACTCACACACACGATGCCAACTACCACCCAGATCGAACCATGTTGTTAGGGAACTCTTAAAACAAGCAAAACACATGAAAATAACATGCATTCAGTAGAGTTCAGAGGAGAAAAAGAAGCTTATACCTGCGGTTTTGTGATGCTTGTGATCCAAGGAAAAACAACAATGGAATCCTTGATGCTTGATGATTGCAATTGGCCAAATAAAAGCAATAGGATGCACGTAGCTGGTTCAGAATTTTAGCAGCATAACCCTTCTTTTTTCTCCAAATTCGTCCCTGTTTTTCTCTCAGTTTTCATGTCCTTTTATAGAGTGGATGAGGTGCATTAGGGTTGATATTTTGGGCCTGAATGATGCTAAGTTACCCATGATACAAGAAAGGAAAGTTCTGATCCTCTTTGATCACACCATGCCATGAAAATTTCAGTTTTGGACACAACACTTTAGGTGTTCATAGCTTGAGAATCACGTGTCCTTTTGGTGCACTCTTGTGCTCTTTGGATAGAGGGCAATGTGGACAACAATTTTGGTGTTGAAAGTGAATCGAATAGAGTCCCCTAAGGGACCTAAAAATAACCCCAAAGTTGCTTGGTTGGAACTGAGTTTGCATGCTCCTTAACCAGGTCACGACCTAGCAATGTGCGTGTGAGATTTTCAGTGTGAGGTCACCTACTTTGACTCATCATATCTCTCCATGAGTTGATCAGATGAAAAAACTTTCAACACAAGAGTTGTAGAGGACATGGAGAAACAAAAGTGATGTTGAACAATTTTCCATTTGAAGCCTCTATCAATGAGATATTTGCCCTTGAAGTTGGAAAAAACATGCACACCAAGTGTTTGTGAAATTGAGGGCGTGCTGGCTCGCCCATGACTTGCCAAGGCTGGTCATTTTGCCCTAGAAACCTCAAACTTTAAACCACCATATCTCACTCAATTTTGATCCAATAGAGATGTTCTTGGTATGGTTTTGAAGCTTGGAATGTGAACTTTTGAAAGACCTTCATAACCCTTAAGTTTGGAGCTTGGATCACAGAAAAAGAATGCTCCAAAGATGGGTACTCAACTTGCCAAAACTTTCCATAAATGGAAACCCTAGTTTCTATTTTTGGAAACTTTTCACATCTCTTGATTTTTGGTGAATCTCTTGATATTTCTTGATCAAATCTTCATCAATGGACATATTTGAGATGAGGAACATGAATTTGACCTCAAAAAGTCAGGAGTTGACTTTTTCCTCTGCACAGTTGACTTTTCCCCAATTCTCCTATTTTTCACTCTTTTGATCAATTGAACCTCTTATGAACCAAATTGATGGACAATTTTCCAGTATTAGAAACTTGGGGACCCAAGGAATACCATAGAATCAAGTTTAGCCCAAAAAAATCAGAAATAACCTGATTTTATAGCAAACCCTAATTTTGGTACCCTCAGTCTAGGAGGAATCAGCACATCCTCCAAATCCAAATTCCTCTGAGTATGATGTGTATCCTCTCCAACAAAGATGAGATATGCCATTTGCTGATGATAAAAACTCAAAGAGCTTGCCCATTGGAGCAATAAACTTAAGAATCTCAAAACCCTAATTTCGGCACTGGTTAGGAGAGAGTGATGCACTTGAGATCTCTTGCCAAGTGTAATCTCCTGGTGATGTGATGGACCAAATAGGATCTCCTGAGGTCCAAGGCCCCTTAGTGACTCAAGTAATGGTGGCATCAATAACCATTTCTCCTCTTGATCTCTTGGACAATACATGGACCTTTGCTTGACCCTTTGGAGAACATCTTTTCCTCTTGAACTGCCTTAGACACCTTGACCCCATGCTAAGAACCAATGATATGCACACATGATAAAATGCAAAAATGAAATAAAACATAAGCCAGTTAGTACTAAAAGTAAGAGAGCAAATTTTGGGGTGCTACAGCAACCCCTTTCTCTCTAGTATAGGATGGGTAACTGACAACTACCCATTGTATAACCTGACCCCGACTCCCCGAATCTCTTTTAAGCATTTGTTCAGTTAAACAATTGCGTGCAAGGTTAGTTTTAGATAGCTTCCCTTTCCCTTCCAACTTCATGGGATAAATAAGAAATCAGAAAGTATCACCCTTTCTCCTTGAAGAGGAAAACCCAAACTTCAGTGATAAGGTTGTCGCGTCACCGACAAAAATCGCTCGCTACAGTGACCATTGGGGAACGTATCGAGAATGGGCTCAAAACAGGGAAAATTTCTAGCACTGTTGTTGTGCCCCAAATTTTCCCCTTAGATCCATTGATCTTTTGCATATCATTTTAGGACAATCATGCTGCATAGCTAACCCTTTTACCAGATTTTTGTTTGTGTTTGTTTCTTTTTATCAGGTTTGTCTTGAGGAGGTTCAAGAAGTAATTGATCAAGATCTTTGGATGGAGCATTGAATCAAGCAAGTCTCTAAGAGATGCCTCCCTAACCCTAACCCCACCATGACCAAATTTCTACTCATTTTATCTACCCTCAATTGTCACCTTCATTTTCTAAACCTATTTCATTAACCTTTTCATTTAACCAACTTTATTCCAATTGTTCAATTTAATTTTCCTTAAAACCACATTTAATCCTAATCATTGCCAAATCCATTATTATTGATTTTTCCTAATCACCTTTGCTTATGCAAGACCATTTTATTTCCTAAGCCTATGTTTCATAATCCATCGTGACCAAAAAGAAGGAAAGGAAGGTGTTACAAATTATCAGATTCATTTTCATTGCCAAGTGGCCAATAGGAATAAAGTATGGATATATTGACTTTTCAACCCAAGCATCAGCTAATGGAAATGTGCCAGATTGGAAAAGAAGGAATTCAACACTTTTGAAATCTATTCATTTGAAATCCATTTCCATTTAATCCTTGGCGCGAATCATATTTTGAATCCTCCAAAGAGCACTGCCTATTTTGAGCTTCGTCTTACTTGCTTCAGCAAAGGCATTTCTGAGACATTGCCATTTTCACTATTCACTCTGTTGCCACCTGCTCTTGCCTGAAACGATGCTTTGGTGCTATCCTCATCATTACTTCTTTCAACACCTGCATGTATGACATCAAATAAGGAGCATTTGAAATAATGCACGAGTTGGTGAAATTTGCACTGCACCTCTGAAGATTTGTGCAGCATGAGAAGCGTATTGAGTGGACCAACGGGAAGAAAGACGTTGCAAACCCTAGCCACCAAGAATTGGTTCTTTGGATGACTTAACCTGGCCCATCAAGCAGCCTATATAAAGAGCTCGTCTACAGCTCTCAAAAACATCAACATTACAACAACACTTCTCACAAAATTGTTAAAAGTTTCTGGTGCACAAGCAAGAGAGAGGAAGAGTGGTTTCAACTTTCTGGTTCAAGCTCGAAAAGTTCATCACAAGGCGAGGAAACAGTGGACTTGCTCCACTAGGTATCACCTAATCTCTTTCTTTCCTTATGCATTATGATGATGATCATACACCATACTGTTATCATTTTTTCCATCACCGTCTAATTTTCATGGCTATTTTGCTTCATGTTTGAATATCATGCTATCATATTTCTGTCTGATTATTGTATTGCTGTGAGAAATCACCATGCTGGTTTTCATTTTTCGTGTTGATTTAATCATGTTCGGTTCATCTGGTTTTGTTCGTGTTCGTAAAATGAAATGAAATAAATGTATGAGACTGGGTGGCGTTCGCCACATTTGGTTTAGTGGCTCCCGCCACATAGCTTTATTAATAATATAATATATATCACTCACCACTTAATAATATATTTAATAACCACTCACACACAAAAAAAATAATAGAAAATGAAAGTGCACATGTGGCGCCCACCATGCTTATGCATGGCGCCAGCCACTCCTCACCATGGCACAAGCCACCCTTCTTTCAAGGAAAAGGTGGCGCAAGCCACCCCTTTCCTGGGCTTCCACCTTTTTTTTATTTTGTTGTTTTTTTACTGCTTTATTTCATTTCTTTTCCATTCTTTTTAATAATTGTAAAACAATATAATTTCCTCTGCTTCTTATTTATTTTCTTATCAATTGTGTTTGAATGTTAAATACATTTCCTTAAGCATGCTACAATTTATGTTTGAACATTACTGCATGAACTTTACCATAAAATGCTATGCTGCATGATTCGATTGCCTTGTTCTTCAACTGTGAGAATGACTTTCTGCCATGCTTGACATATTAATGTGTTATTATTGTTAAACATGTTATTTTGGGAGCATGCTATTAATTTGTGAAGTTTGGTTGAATATTGTTTACTGGCTTTATCATGAGAATGTTGGCTGTTCTTTCTTTTTTTTTGCTTCTGTTTGCTATGCTATATGTTTCCAATGCTTTGTTTTTCAAACTATGATAAGTCTTTGCTGCTATGTTTGACATAATCATGTGCTCACTGTTTCTAAAAAAATGTTACTGTTTTTAAATATGCTGTAATTCATGAAGCTTTGTTGCCCTGATAAATGTTGTTTGCTTTCTGTTTGAAATCACATGAGCAAATTCTTTTGCTTCTGTTGCTTTTCATGCCATGAGTTTAAATTCCTTTGTTTCTGTTTACTTTCCATGCTATGATTGTCGTGCTTGTATGACTACTGTTTGTGAATTAAGTATTCTATTTATGTATTTAATTTATGAAGTTCTGTCTCTGACTTTATCATGACCCTTGCTATGTAAATTTGTTTGTTTTGCTATATGTTAATGAACAACATGATTTCAAATGCTTTGCTTCTAAGTGTAAATGCTTCTCTGCCATTTATGTTCATAGTTCACAATTGCATGATCACTTGCTTACTGTTTGCTATATTCTCATTTATGTTCACTGCATGACCATATGCATTCTCTGCCTTATATGTCACAATTGCATGATCACTTGCTTACTGTTTGCTATATTCTCATTATGTTCATTGTATGACCACTTGCACTCACTCTTTGCCATGTCCATATTTATGTCACAATCGCATGATCACTCACTCACTGTGTGCTATGTCCACTTTTTAAGTACATTTCATGATTATATGCTTACTGTTTTATTGAACTCTTATTTATTTCATATCCTTCAAACTCTCAGTAACTCTTATTTATAAGATGTTACACTCCCCTATTCCAAAGGAAATTGTTTCTTAAAATTGACTCATGAAGTCATTAAACAAACCACCCTACCTTTAACAATAGGAACCTATCCCATTTCTTGGCTATCATGAGCCAATGAAATCATAACTTAGTAATAGATAGAGTTATCGTGAACTCTATGTGATTCTCATCATCATGAAAACTCACTTTCCCCCTATAACGTAGAGTTAGAGAGTTATTGTGATCTCTAAAATGAGCTCATACTCATTTTCCCCTTAGAACTTTGGCCATAGTCAATGGTTCCTATCCCTCACCTTTAGTAGAACTATGTGTACTCTGATTCTACTCCCGAGGATACGTAGGCGCAAGGTGCGATGCCTTGTCGAGTATACTTAGTAATAAACCCCTAGGGTTTCAACCTTTAGCATAGAACCCTTAGCAAGCAAGTAAGAAATAACAAGTAAAACAAGAGGTTCCCGTAGAGTACTACGGACGTTTAGGGTGCTAATACCTTCCCTAGGCGTAACCAACCCCCGAACCTTAGATCTCCCCCCTTTAGGTTTTTCTAACGATCTTGAACCTTTCCATTGGATAAATCAAAGTCGGTTGTAAAAGAAAATGATGCAAATTAATTAATAATTTGTTATCCGATTTTCACCGCAACAGAAATGGCGACTTCACTGGGGACAGTTAGACCTATTGCTGGTCCTTTCCTAAGAAGGTTAAGCCTATCTTGTTTTATGTTATTCATGTTTGCTTATTTGTTTGTATGTGCTTATGTATGTCATATTTGCTGGTATCTCCGTTTTTGCTTTATTATCTTGTTTATCTTGGGTTGATATGATATCTATGAGTGAGATAAATCCTATACCCGGATTTGAGCGTTCAATTATGATACGACGATGGTATTCAAGGAGGCTTTGAGGGAGTCGAATCCTGAAATGTTGAATTGAGAACACCATCACTCAGTTGAGGCCCTCTTGAGAGCTTAGTTATGTTGAACGAATCCGTTCGTGAAAGCGTGCTACTCTCGACCTAGGAGCCCGTGATATTGAGAACCGTAGTTACCAAACCCCACTAAGCCTTTTAGTATGTAGTGCGGTGACCATGATGGAGTCTATTTCTGAATTGGTTGTCACGCGATACTACGCTCAGACGAGATCCTCTTGAGAATTTTATTGATTACCAAGTCATCTGGGAAATCGTTAAAATCCGAAAGATGGGTTGTCGACTCTGGGAACTTCTTAGAACCCCATTCAGCAAGTGAAAAACCAATAGAACATACCAATGGGAAGGGTGAACCCTTGACTCCATGCTCAACCTACCTTCCTTTGCCTTTGTTTGTGTGTGCTCTGTGTGTGCTTTTTGAATTCATACATCATAAGCATTCATGTTGCATCTATTTTATGGAACTCAGACTTCTTTTCTTATATCAGAGGGATATCATGGATAGCTCAAGAAGGAACACCATCAAATACACTTTCAAGAGTCCCAAATTGGATGACCTAAGGAAATTGGGAGATTTGCTAATAGACCCTGAAGGGTTCATAAGCAGATATGGGAAGTTGTGGGTGTTGTTGAAGAAATCCATTGATGAAGGACTCCTCTCAACTTTGCTTCAGTTCTATGATCCAAAGTATCACTGCTTCACATTCCCTGACTATCAGCTTTTACCCACCCTTGAAGAATACTCTCAGATTATTGGTTTGCCTATCAAGGATTAGTCTCCATTTCCTATCTTCGAGAAGGATCCTAAAGAGGAGGAAATAGCCAAGGAAGCCCATCTGGAGTTAGTTGATGTCAAAAGTAATTTAATCTCTAAGGGAGTAATTTTTGGGTTAACTGCTAAGTTCTTGTTTGAAAAGGCTTGCTACTTCTCCAAAAACTCCAACAGGGATGCCTTTGAAGCTGTGTTTGCATTGCTCATCTATGGACTCTTCTTGTTTCCAAAGATTGACAACTTTGTGGATCTGAATGCAATCAAAATCTTCTTGAAACGAAATCTGGTACCTACCCTGCTTACTGAAGCCTGCCACTCAGTCCATACAAGAAACGTTCATAAAAATGGACAGATTACCTGCTGTGTTCTCATATTGTATAGATGGTTTATTTCGCATCTACCAAAGTAAGGCGCATTCTGGGATTCTAAGGAAGGATGGTGGTCTCAGAAAGTTATGGCACTCTCCCATGCAGACATTGACTGGTATAATAGGGTGTATGATGGAATCTTGATTATAGATAACTGTGGAAATTATGGCAATGTGCCTCTTCTTGGCATTAAAGGTGGTATCAGTTATAACCCCGTATTGGCACGACGCTAATTAGGGTATCCTTTAGAAGACAAACCTCTCAGTGTTCATGTGGAAAGCATCTACTTTGAAACATATGACAAAAATGAAGAACAGAATAGACTGATCTTGAACGCTTGGGGTGGCAAGCGTAAAAGAGGAAAAAGTTCTTTAGGATGACCTAATTGTGTGTCCTTGGAGCCTTATCTACAATGGGTCAGAAGAAGAGCTATAGAACTGAAGATGCCTTACAAAAGGCAAGAGCCAATCACTTTGAAGAAAGAGCCTGTCTTGTATTTCATGACAAAAGAATAAGAGCTGGAAATCTCTTTAAGACAAACCTAAAAGTCATAAGAAGCCTGGAAGCTCAAGTATCAAGTGGTCGTTGAAGAGAATCTGGAACTCCAGAAGCAGCTACAGACCAAGAATGATGAGTTACTCCCATGCAAGAAAAGAAAGGCCTTAGAAGATCCAAGTTCCTCTAACAGTCAGCCTCCTGCTTGGAAATCTATTCTTGACAACCTCGTCGCAGAAAGGGATCAAATGGAGAAAGAAATCAGAAGACTCAACGCAAGGCTCTTGGGAGAATTTCCTTAGGACTTTCTAGCTTTTATTTAGCTTCATGTTTAGGGCTTTTTGAAAGTGTATCAACTCTTGTAATTCACCTTTTATTTAATGAAAATGAGGTCTTTTGGTATCTCTTGATATTTTGCAAGTGTCTGAATTCCATGAAACTTTGCATTGCATTTTGCATTCCTGCTAAACTATCAAGTTACTATTCTTGTTTTGCAGATTTTATAGAAAATGGATGCTACGGGGAAGAGAGTTTGGCCTTACTACTTTGAACTACAGGAAGTGGAGCGTTTGTTATGGTTGGGAGAGATGATTGAAGACCAGTAAGCCTTCGTTGACATATATGGATGCGTCATCCCGCTGATGAAGACACCAGTAACTGTAGGGCCTCTGGAAGTCTTTGTCCAGTTGTATCACCCCGCGTACCGCTGTTTCATTTTCTCGGAATTCCAGTTGGTGCCAACCCTGGAGGAATTCTCAGCTATGATAGGAATTCCGATCAGAGAAGCTCCTATCTTTTGTGGGATTGAAGAAGTGCCTTCTGCCAGAGATATCGCCAGAGTAACCAGAATCAGACTATCTGACATCCAAGCCAACCTGACCAACAGGGAGGAAAGCGTGGGTTGCCTGCCCAGTTCTTGATGGAAAAAGCTCTGTACTTCAAGAACAGGGGGAGTGAAGCTTTGTTTGAATCAACTCTAGCACTGATGATATATGGTTTGTTCCTGTTCCCGAATGCCAAGGATTTTGTGGACACCCAAGCCATTTAGATTTTTACAGTCAACAATCCAATTCCAACACTGCTAGTTGATGTTTACCATTCCATACAGACCAGATACACGAAAGGCTGTGGGCCAATCGTTTGCTGCGTAGCCCTTTTTTACAAGTGGTTCGTTTCTTATCTGCCTAAGACTCCAGCTTTCTGGGAGGTTGAAGACTATAAGATTTGGTCTAGAAAACTGATGGAACTGAAGCATACCGACATCGAATGGTATGATTCAACCGACGAAGGAATTATCATAATCCACAGCTGTGGGGATTGCCCCAACGTGCCTCTTCTGGGAAGAAACGGTTGTATCAATTATAACCCTGTCCTTGCACGCCGTCAGTTGGGTCATTTGAAGAGAGGAATTCCAAATGACGAAGATATGCAGATGATGTTCTATGATGAAAGGGGAGGTTTTGAAATGAAGATGCGTTTAAAGTACGCTTGGTGCCAGATTAACAGACAGCTTTGGAAAGCTGAATGTTCGGTCATAGAGGCTCACCTGCAATGGTCTCGTGATATAGCGCGTGTAATGATGAAGCCACGTCCTCACCATGAATAACCTACCAAGACTAAGCAGAAGATGATGGAGGAACTAGGAGAATTGGTTCTCGCAAAGGAGGAGACAAAGGAGTGTATCATCAAAATAATGAGAGTAATCAATAGAGGAGAAGGATCATCAACCGGTGGATTCAATCTCTAGTGTTACTGTCGACATTTCTGTTGTCATTGTACCCTCTCATTTTGATGTATTTCTACTTATGTACTTGGAGTATGGAATACCCTGCTCCGGATGTAATACTCACCAGACTCTTACAATGAAGAAGTTTTATTTTATCAAGAATCCGCTATCTATATTATTTGCAAAATTTCTTTGGTTTCTTGATAGTTTAGTCTGCATTTGCATCCGCATCTGCATTTGCATCTTCATGTGAATTTTTCTTTCCTTGTCTTTGTCTTATGTCACTGTGTTCTCTCCAGAATCGTCACACTGAACCGCAGAAACAACTACAACACTCGGGCCCAAGCTCGATTCAGGATGTCAGAGGAATACGGGGAAATGGACAGAGTCAATAATGAGCTAAATGAGATAAGAGGAGGAATGGGACAAATCCTCGAGGCAATTAATGTTAAGAAAGCAAAGATGGACACTCAGGCCATTGTGGTTTCTGAAATCGTCACCACAACGGTAGAACCACCCATCATTCCTGTCATCCCTACTCTGGGTATGCCAGAGGACTTTATCCGTGCTACAATTCCTTTGACAACACAGCAAGCAGTTCCTTTGGTTAATGAGACTCTTCAAGCTATTCCTACCTATGCTCCGCTAGTAGTGCAAATGCAAGTGCATCCATTCTTCCAGAACCACCAGCCCTACGACTATGTTGATATGTCAGAAGAAGGAGATGATAGACACGAAAAGTTGAGGGAAAGTGTTGAAACAATGCAGAGGAAGATGAAGGCAATGGAGATGAGTAATACTTTCAGTGCTGACATCAAAGACATGTGTTTGGTTTTCGATTTGGTAATTCCACCCAAGTTTAAGTTACCGAATTTTGAGTTATACTCAGGGTTTGCATGTCCCAAATCCCATTTGATTATGTACTACAGAAGAATGGCCGCGCATGTGCGCAATGACAAGCTGATGATCCACTGTTTCCAGGACAGTTTGAAAGGAGCTGCTGGTAAGTGGTACTTAAGTCTGGACCAGTCCCAGATCCACTGTTTCCAGGATGTCACTGATGCTTTTGTGAAACACTACAAATACAACATGGATCTAGCTCCTGACCGTAGGTAATTACTGAGTATGGCCCAGAAAGGCACTGAGACTTTCAATGAATACGCACAATGTTGGAGAGAGACTGCTTGTCAAGTTGAACCACCATTGACTGAGAAAGAATTGGTTGATTGGTTTGTAGACACAGTAAGGCCTGAATTTTATGAGAGGATGATCAGCAGTGTCAGTGCAAATTTCGCTGATATAGTTGCCATCGGCGTGAAGGTAGAAGCGGGATTAAAAAGTGGAAAAGTGATTGGTTCTCCGAGTAGTTCAGCTGGCGCCAGTACTAAGAAGACTCTTAGTCATTCCCATAAGAAGAAGGAAGGTGAAACTAATGCCATTATAGCAGGGAAGACCCAGAGCCCTCGATGGAAGCAACCAATGTACCAACAACAGCAGAGACCTAATTTCTTGCAGCATCTAATTTACCAGATGCAGTACGCTCCGCAACCCTACGTAGCTGCAGTTACCCCTACTTTTAATCACCAAGCAGCGCAGTAGGCGCCAGTATATCACCAGACAACCCGTCAGCAATGGCCTAAGAACCAGAATTATCAACAACCGAGACCACAGGTTCCACAGCAGAATTCTCCCCACAAGAGGCAAGGAGGAAAGCCAGCATTTCCACCTATACCTATGTCATATACAGAGCTTTACCTGTCCTTATTGGAGCAAGGGTTAATTGTTACTAGACCTTTGGCACCACCGACAGAGAAATCTATGCCTTTCTTCAATCCAAATGCAACTTGTGCTTTTCATCAAGGAGGCGCTGGTCATGACTTAGAGGGCTGTTTAGCATTGAAGAATGTAGTGAAGACTTTGATGGAAAAGAATATCCTTTCTTTTGCTGATAATCCACCGAATGTGAAAAACAATCCTTTACCTACTCATGGGACCACTAATGCTATAGAAGATGAGAAGAGTGAAGTATTAGTTTTGGATGTAACGAAGATCAAGACTCCTATCAAGACTTTTCATGCTAAACTGTTTAAAGCTGGGTTAGTTGAAGTTTGTCATGACGACTGTGAAGAATGTAATGTCAGTACCAAGGGCTGCCGTTTAGTCCAAAATGATGTTCAAAATCTGATCAATGAAGGATTCTTACAGGTGTTCAGTAAGGAGAAGGAAAACAAAGTTGCAGCGATAGAACCTGTGTTTAACCTACCAAAGCCAAAAGGGCAAGCATCTAAGGCTGCCATGACCAAGTCTGGTTCCGTAATTCTAGTATTTAACAAATTAGTACCAATCTTCAGTAAACCAGGAGCGACTGATACTTCTGCTACTAGTCATTCCAAGCAAAGTAACATCAGACAACCTGTTCCATTTAGGTTCCGAGGAACCAAGGCTGTGCTGTGGGTCTATGAGAATGTTATGAGTAGCAGAAGACAAAAAGACGTGATTCCAAGGAAAGAGGTGGGAATCACTGCTGAAGATGTAGTTCCAAGGAAAGAGGCGGGAACTATTGTTGAAGATGTGACCAATATAGTGGGAACTGGGAAGATGACCCAAAGTGGAAGAGTCTACACTCCTTCTTTCAAGGAAACCACACCCAAAGAAACTGTCATTCCTACATCATCCAAAGACAAGGGAAAGAAGGTGATTTCTCAATAAGCCGATGAAGAGTTCCTAAGAATTATCAAGATGAGTGATTATAAAGTGATAGATCAGCTCCATCAGACACCATCCAAGATTTCGATCTTATCTCTGTTAGTTAATTCGCCAGTTCATAGATCAGCTTTGCAGAAAGTACTAGCCCAGGCACATGTAGCTCAGGATATAACAGCTGGACAGTTTGACCATGTCGTCGCCAATATTACAGCCTGTAATACTCTTAGCTTCAGTGATGAGGAGTTACCCCGAGCTGGAAGGAATCATAATCTTGTTTTACATATATCAGTAAAATGTCAGGAGGATACGATGGCCAGAGTTCTCATAGATACCGGTTCATCCTTGAACGTTTTGCCGAAGAGAACTCTTGATAAATTGTCTTACCAAGAAGCCATAATGAAACCCACCTCTCTTATCGTCAAAGCTTTTGATGGTTCAAGAAGGTCGGTGATGGGGGAAATTGAGCTACCTGTGTTGGTTGGCTCCCAAACATTCAACATCCTTTTTCATATCTTGGATATCAACCCTGCTTACAGTTGTTTACTGGGTAGACCTTGGATCCACGAAGTTGGTGTTGTAACCTCTACCTTACATCAGAAGATGAAGTTCGTGGCCGATGAGAAGTTAGTTATCATACATGGTGAGGAGGACCTGATGGTCAGTAACTTGTCCTCGTTTCGTTACATTGAAGCGGATGAAGATGCTTTGGAAACTTCTTTCCAGGCTCTTAAAATAGCTAATGCCGTTATGATTTATGACAAAGAACCAGTGGTCTCTGATTGTCCATCTTTTGCTTCTTTCAAAAGCATTCAATCTGATCTGCAAGGAGGAGTTCCTGAAGGCTGGGGCAAGATCGTGGAAGTTCCAGAAAGAGAGAAATACTAGGGGTTGGGTTACAAACCGACTCTTGAGGGAAAATCTACTTCAACGAAAGGAAGACTGAGGACCATTCAAGAAGTGTTCGTCTGCGGAGGACAGCAAGTCCATGCAATTATTGAAGAGGCTGAGGACGAAGATATCAATCACTTGGTGTTTCGGTGTGACGCTGCTTTAAGTAACTGGGAAGCCATTGAGATACCTACTTTGTACCCGTTGACAGAGTAATTTGTTTGTTAGCTTTGTTGTTTTCAAATTCCATAGCCCTGCCCAAGGCTTTTGGATTATTTTGTATGGGCCACCGCTTTTAAATCTTATTAATTAATGAAGTGTTTATTTTGTTAAATTCCTTGTCTTTCTTCTTGTTTTCGTTTTAAGAAAAATGGCTATCTTTTCAAAACTGCATTCTTTTTTTCTCCTTCTTGCATTCATGTTTTTGCATTTTTAATAAAATGAATCCCTCCATCATGCAGAGTAATTCCTAAACCCCTTGTATTCAATGACCCTACTCTCACCATCGACTTTGATTCACCCATTTTTCAAGCTGAGGAGGAAGAAGATTATGAGATCCCCGTTGATTTGGCAGAAATGTGTGAGTATCAGTACACGGATCTTCAGCTACACGAAGAGAAAGTTGATGTCATCAACCTTGGCACTGAAGAGAAGAGGAAAGAGGTCAAGATTGGGGAAACCCTTGGGGCAGAGATCAGACAATGGCTAGTCCTGCTTCTGGAAGAATATGTAGACGTGTTTGCTTGGTCTTATCAAGACATGCCTGGATTGGATACAGATATAGTAGTTCACAAACTACCTCTCAAGCCTGATTGTCCACCTGTGAAGCAGAAACTCCGTAGAAGTAGACCTGATATGGCTCTCCAAATCCGAGATGAAGTTAAGAAACAATTGGACGCAGGATTTTTGGCAGTTTCAAAGTATCCCAAATGGGTAGCCAACATTGTGCCAGTTATGAAGAAAAACGGTAAGGTGAGAATGTGCGTAGATTATAGGGACCTCAACAAAGCTAGTCCTAAGGACGA
The DNA here is from genome assembly GCA_022829125.1 of Lathyrus tuberosus. Lineage (NCBI taxonomy): Eukaryota > Viridiplantae > Streptophyta > Magnoliopsida > Fabales > Fabaceae > Lathyrus > Lathyrus tuberosus. The sequence goes on from JALAZF010000103.1 coordinate 11,490,492, forward strand.
TTTCCCACTACCACATATTGACACTCTTGTGGATAATACAGCCAAGTTTGCAGTGTTCTCCTTTATGGATGGTTTTTCTGGTTACAACCAAATTAGAATGGACCCAGCTGACATGGATAAGACTACATTTATCACCCCGTGGGGCACCTACTGTTACAAAGTTATGCCTTTTGGTCTGAAGAATGCAGGGGCAACTTACCAAGAGCTATGGTAACTTTGTTCCATGATATGATCCACAAGGAAATTGAAGTGTACGTGGACGACATGATTGCTAAATCCCGAAGCGAGGAAGAACATTTGAACCATCTCTTGAAGTTGTTTAAGAGACTACGGAAGTATCAATTGAAGTTGAATCCAGCTAAGTGTACCTTTGGTGTCAGGTCAGGGAAGTTGCTTGGTTTCATTGTCAGTCAGAAAGGAATTGAAGTAGATCCTGACAAAGTGTGAGCCATTCAAGAAATGCCAGCTCCACAAACTGAATCACAAGTGAGAGGATTTCTGGGTCGTTTGAACTATATATCTAGATTTATCTTCAAACTACTCTGCAAAGACTAGTCTGTAGAGTGGAATACTGATTGCCAACAAGCTTTTGAGAAGCTCAAAAGCTATTTGCAGGAACCACCTATTCTGATTCCTCCTATTCCTGGAAGACCTCTTATCATGTACATGACTGTTCTAGAGGGATCCATGGGTTATGTGTTGGGCCAACGCGATGAAACTGGTCGCAAAGAACATGCCATTTATTATTTGAGTAAGAAGTTCATTGGTAGTGAAAGCCGTTATTCATTACTTGAGAAGACTTGTTATGCCTTAGCATGGGCCGCTAAACGCTTAAGGCAGTATCTGAAATGTCACACTACTTTGTTGATTTCGAAGATGGATCCGATAAAGTACATTTTTTAGAAACCTGCTCAAACGGGGAGACTTGCCCGCTGGCACATGCTATTATCTGAATATGACATTCAGTATGTCACTCAAAAGGCCATTAAAGGAAGTGTTCTTTCAGAATATCTTGCCGATCAACCAGTCGAAGACTATGAACCACTCAAGTTTAATTTCCCGGACGAGGATATCATGGCAGTAAAAGATTGTGAAGAGTCAAGCTCTGAAGAGGATCCCAGGGCTGGATATAGGTGGAAGATGATGTTCGACGGTTCATCCAATTACAAGGGACATGGAGTAGGTGTTGTTATAATTAATCCTGAAGGTGGTTACACCCTTTTTACAGCTAGATTGGATTTTGGATGTACGGGTAATATTGCTGAGTATGAAGCGTGCATTCTGGGTCTGGAAGCTACAATTGATCTTGGAATCTGTTTTCTTGAAGTTATGGGTGACTCTGCTCTAGTCATTTATCAAATCAGAGGCGAATGGGAGACAAAAGATGAGAAGCTTATCCCTTATCAGGCATATGCTTTGGAGTTGATTAAGTGTTTCGATGAGATAACTTTTCGCCATGTGCCCCGTACTGAGAATCATGTGGCTGATGCTTTAGCAACACTGGCGTCGATGTGGCAAGTTAGATTTATCAACGAAGATCCAATAGTCAGTATTGGAAGGAGAACTGAGCCTGCCTACTGCCAATCTGTTGAAGAAGAGTCAGATGGCAAGCCTTGGTTCCATGACATTTTGAAATTCCTAAAGAATCAAGAATATCCTGTCAATGCTTCCAATCTTGATAAGAAGACGTTGCGAAGATTGTCATCCAAATTCTTCCTCAGTAACAACGTGCTGTACAAAAGGAATCATGATATGGTCCTGCTAAGATGTGTTGATAGACGAGAAGCAGACCTTTTGATTCACGACATTCACGAAGGAGCCTTTGGCACTCACGCCAACGGACATGCCATGGTTAAGAGAATTTTGAGGGCTGGGTATTATTGGTTAACTATGGAAGCTGATTGCATCTGATATGCCAGGAAATGTCATAAGTGTCAGATCTACGCAGACAAAATTCATGTTCTTCCTACTTTGCTGAATGTTTTGTCATCCCCATGGCCTTTCTCCATGTGGGGCATTGACATGATAGGAGATATTGAGCCAAAGGCTTCCAATGGTCATCGTTTTATTTTGGTGGCCATTGACTATTTCACTAAATGGGTTGAAGCCGCTTCCTTTGCCAATGTGACTAAGCAAGTAGTTGCTCGTTTTATCAAGAATAATATCATTTGTCGTTATGGAATTCCCAACAGAATCATCACTGACAACGGAAATAATTTGAACAACAAGACGATGAAAGAGTTATGCGACAATTTCAAGATTGAGCATCATAATTCTTCACCTTATCGTCCAAAGATGAATGGAGTTGTCGAAGCTGCAAACAAGAACATCAAGAGGATCCTGCAGAAAATGGTCAAGACTTATAAGGATTGGCACGAGATGTTACCATTCGCTCTGCACGGATTGAGAACTTCGGTTCGAACCTCGACAGGGGCAACCCCTTTTTCCCTTGTATATGGGATGGATGCAGTACTCCCCATTGAAGTAGAAATACCATCTCTGGGAATCCTGATGGAAACTAAACTTGAAGAAGCTGAGTGGGTTAGAGAAAGATACGACCAACTGAACCTCATTGATGAGAAGCGACTGACTGCTATGTGTCATGGTCATCTGTATCAGAAGAGAATGAAGAGGGCTTTTGACAAGAAGGTCTGTGTCCAGGAATTTCGAGAAGGAGAGCTTGTACTCAAGAAGATTCTGCCATCTCAAAGGGATGCTCGTGGAAAGTGGGCACCTAACTATGAGGGTCCATATGTGGTGAAGACTGTGTTTTCGGGAGGTTATTTATTCCTCAGAACAATGGATGGTGAACAGCTCACACACCCTGTGAATGCTGACTCAGTACGGAAATATTATGCTTGAAAAGAATTCTAGAATTTTAGTCACTAGGGAGTAGGTCATTGAATATGATGTAATCCTTTCCTTTTGCCATTTTTCAATTGTAATGATCCTTGGAACTTCGCTATTTGGCAAGTTACCATTCTAATGAAATCAGTTTCTTGAGCTATTCTCTTTGCTTGATGTTTATCATTACTCTGACATTTCCATTATTTTGCAAAAACTTCACTTATTTATTAATAATGATTTTAAAAGCGGAATGTTTTGAAAACTTTGAGCTCTAAAGAAGATTAACAGTATCTCCCTGATAAATGCTTTAACAATGGCTAACTACTAAGGACGTCTCGCGGATACCTATGCAAGATGTTTGAAGAAAATTTGTTTCACCAATAAATTAGGGATGTTCCCATCATTGATTTTGAAGACTGATTATCTGCTCAGATTCCAGTGTGACTCTTCGTAGTGGACACGGTGTTTTCCTTTTTGCCGTCTCCGGTCTGTCGTTTCTTGCATATCATTTATCATCTGCATCATACCATAGCATTGAGCATCTTTGCGTTTGGGGTGTCTTGTGTGCGTGGTTTTGTTTTGCTTTCCTTTCCCCTTTGGTGGGTCTTTGTTTCTTTGTTTTTTTTGCTTTGTTTGCGTCCGGTTTCTTTGCCTCTGTGTGCCAGGTTTTGACCATTTGTGCGGTATTCCCCAGGAAGTCTAACCTGTGACCCTTTTATCACCTATATATCACCTCGTTTGGATACCTAACATTTCGGTAGCCATTAACACTATTCATGTTTGGTTATCGTGAACCATTTTTCTTCAAAATCAGATTATCATGAATTTGTATGTTTGGTTATCATGAACCATTCTTTTCTTTGAAATCAGATTATCATGAATCTGTATTTCTGGTTATCATGAACCCTTTTCTTTGAAATCAGATTATCATGAATCTGTATTTCTGGTTATCTTGAACCATCTTTTCTATGAAATCAGATTATCATGAATCTGTATTTCTGGTTATCTTGAACCATCTTTTCTATGAAATCAGATTATCGTGAATCTGTATTTTTGGTTATCATGAACCCTTTTCTTCGGAATCAGATTATTGTGAATCTGTGTTTCTGGTTATCATGAACCATTCGTTTGCTTATTTTCTGGTTATCGTGAACCGCTTTATTTGGAATCAAATTATCGTGAATCTGTATTTCCGGTTATCGTGAACCATTTTGCCTTGTGTTTTAGGTTATCATGGACCTATACCTCTGGTTATCATGAACCAGTTGTTTGTTTTCGGTTATCATGAACCATTTGCTTGTCTCCGGTTATCGTGAACCTCTTTTGCTTAACTCAGGTCAAATATGAACCTAAGCCCAATTTACCTAGCTAAACAATTAGTTGTTATTTTAATTAATTCTTGTGAATACCGGAGTCTATTTTTGGCTCATTAACCTTATCCCCAGTCAGGTCCAGTTGTCTTTTTATCTGGCGCGCAGAGTTTGTCTCTGTCTTTTCTGGCTTTTCTTGAAGATCTCGTTCGAACTCTTCAGCATAAGAAATCCCCAGAAAATCTTTTTTCGGGTGTCCTTCCTTTTTTTCAGCTGATCTCCAGTGGAGATCGTGTCTTCTTTCTGGTTTCATGCCCAGTAATATCGTGTCTTCTTCCCCGTGTCATCCGGTCTTGTTTAGGCCTGTCGTCCTTCCTCCCTGGATCTGTCCCCAGTGGAGAATCCCTTTTGTTTTCTATCCCCGGTGTTGCCTCGGAGTCTCCCCAGTGAGTCTCTTTTGTTGGTTAACCTGCATCCCCGAGGAGTCTCTTTCTCGCGGATACTAACCTTCTTCTTTGCTTCCCCAGTGAAGCTTTCCCTCTGTGTTTGGTGGCTTTTCTTTCTTTGGTGTCCTGTTTTGTCTGCATTTCTTGCATCTCTCATGGCATCATATCATCATTTTAGTAGCATTGCATGTCTTTGTATCTAAGGGAAAAATTTTCAGTTTGCTGTATTTAAATATCCTCCACCTTGATTCCATGAGGACCCCCGTCTCTCATGCCATCCGGTGAAGATATTTAAATAGGGGCAACTGTTGTACCCCAAATTTTTCCCTTAGATCCATTGATCTTTTGCATATCATTTTAGGTCAATCATGCTGCATAGCTAACCCTTTTACCAGGTTTTTGTTTGTGTTTGTTTCTTTTTATCAGGTTTGTCTTGAGGAGGTTCAAGAAGTAATTGATCAAGGTCTTTGGATGGAGCATTGAATCAAGCAAGTATCTAAGAGATGCCTCCCTAACCCTAACCCTACCATGACCAAATTTCTACTCATTTTATCTACCCTCAATTGTCACCTTCATTTTCTAAACCTATTTCATTAACCTTTTCATTTAACTAACTTTATTCCAATTGTTCAATTTAATTTTCCTTAAAACCACATTTAGTCCTAATCATTACCAAATCCATTATTATTTATTTTTCCTAATCACCTTTGCTTATGCAAGACCATTTTATTTCCTAAGCCTATGTTTCATAATCCATCGTGACCAAAAAGAAGGAAAGGAAGGTGTTACAAATTATCAAATTCTTTTTCATTGCCAAGTGGCCAATAGGAATCAAGTATGGATATGTTGACTTTTCAACCCAAGCATCAGCCAATGGAAATGTGCCAGATTGGAAAAGAAGGAATTCAGCACTTTTGAAATCTATTCATTTGAAATCCATTTCCATTTAATCCTTGGCGCGAATCATATTTTGAATCCTCCAAAGAGCATTGCCTATTTTGAGCTTCGTCTTACTTGCTTCAGCAAAGGCATTTCTGAGACATTGCCATTTTCACTATTCACTCTGTTGCCACCTGCTCTTGCCTGAAATGATGCTTTGGTGCTATCCCCATCATTACTTCTTTCAACACCTGCATGTATGACATCAAATAAGGAGCGTTTGAAATAATGCACGAGTTGGTGAAATTTGCACTGCACCTCTGAAGATTTGTGCAGCATGAGGAGCGTATTGAGTTGACCAACGGGAAGAAAGACGTTGCAAACCCTAGCCACCAAGCAATGGTTCTTTGGATGACTTAACTCGGCCCATCAAGCAGCCTATATAAAGAGCTCGTCTACAGCTCTCAAAAACATCAACATTACAACAACACTTCTCACAAAATTGTTAAAAGTTTCTGGTGCACAAGCAAGAGAGAGGAAGAGTGGTTTCAACTTTCTGGTTCAAGCTCGAAAAGTTCATCACAAGGTGAGGAAATAGTGGACTTGCTCCACTAGGTATCACCTTATCTCTTTCTTTCCTTATGCATTATGATGATATTCATACACCATGCTGTTATCATTTTTTCCATCACCGTCTAATTTTCATGGCTATTTTGCTTCATGTTTGAATATCATGCTATCATATTTCTGTCTGATTATTGTATTGCTGTGAGAAATCACCATGCTGGTTTTCATTTTTTGTGTTGATTTAATTATGTTTGGTTCGTCTGGTTTTGTTCGTGTTCGTAAAATGAAATGAAATAATTGTATGAGACTGGGTGGCGTTCGCCATATTTGGTTTAGTGGCTCCCGCCACATACCATTATTAATAATATAATATATATCACTCACCACTTAATAATATATTTAATAACCACTCTGTAGCGAGCGATTTTGGACGCGGTTGCGAAGCGCTATCGCTTTTTGGTGTCTACAGCTCGATTCATTTTTTATCCTATTAAAGCTGATGAAGGAAGGGAAATAGATGTCTCAAATTAACCCTGCTTGCAAACTGAGGTTAAACAGCGGTCTGTTAGGTTACAGATGCTACAAAGATTCGGGATCTCTATTGGGTGTATTTTTTTTTTAAGTGGTGTTCGGTCGATTGGTGGGATGTTAGGATGTTAGGACGGATGCTTCTTGATAGATATGTGAGAGTATGGGATTTTGGGTTTTTGTTTAGTGTGCTCGCTAAGATTTTTCTTTCAATCTTATGCCTACGTATTCGCGTTTACCGAAACAGGGAAATCAGAGCGATCGTAGTTCCTCCTATTCTATGGGAGGAAATGATTGTTTTGGTGTCTTGTTCAAAGCCCAAGACGTGAAGCGAAAGGTAATTTGTATCTTGTTCAAAGCCCAAGATGTGAAGCTGAAAAGTTTATTTGTATCTTGTTCGAAGCCCAAAATATGAAGCTGAAGGGGTTTGACTTCAGAGAGAATTTGTCATCTCTAGAGGGGGTCTGTATGTCACAACTGTTTATAAAGGAGAATTACTTTAACCGGGATTTATGAATCCGACAATGCCATAATTTCCTTTATAGGGGATTTTAACCTGAAGGAGAAGACTTTAACTCAGTGTAGAGCAATGCTATCTTTCCTTAGGAATTTCTCATGCTAAAAGAGGGACAGTGGCATGGATGTAGATGATCCAGAGGCTTGCCGCTTACAGCAATTAGATGAAGGGGAAGGAGTTGTTGAGGTTTGTATACTGTGAACGAGGCACAACTTTGATGCTAAAAGGTTGATTGGATCAACCAGTGATTTTCTTATACAAAGCCTAAGAGGAGGCTAATATGTGTCTCGTACAAAGCCCGAGAGGGAGGCTAAAAGGTTTTGACTCGACGATGGAGTCTTTTGGTATCTCGTATAAAGCCCGAGATGAAGGCTATTTGACTCAACAAGAGAGTTTTTTTGTATCTCGTATGAAGCCCGAGATGGAGGCTGTTGTTTGTTTGGCTCAATAAGAACCTTTTTGTATCTCGTATAAAGCCCGAGATGGAGGCGAAAGGGGTGATTGACTCAACGAGGGAGTCTCTTATGTGTCTCGTACAAAGCCCAAGAGAGAGGCTAAACGTTGTTTGACTCCGCTGGGGAGAATCATTGTACAAAGCCCAAGAGAGAGGCTAACTTTGCTGGAGAAGGATCATTATACAAAGCCTAAGAGGAGGCTATGGTTACTGTTTCAGTTGAGTGACAGGTCCAGTTGTCATACCCCAAATTTTGACCACTAAGATTTTCCATCATTGTGAAAATCATCATCACAATATGGATGTACCATCATACTTCATCAGTCTCCCCAAAGATGGGTGAGCAAGCCCTCTCAGAGACTTAGACAAAGGATCAATCAAGGAATGACATGATCTTCAACTTGTCTAACCTCTCAAACATCCACAATGGATCAAAAGGACTCCCACTTCAAGGATCAAGCACAAGGCTGCTCCCTTCTAGGTGGATCAAGTCTAAAGATCGATAGTGTCACCAAATTAGGGTTATGGTCGACCAGGGCCTCCAGATGGAAAATTTTCATCTGGTCACAAGCCAATGATCCAAAACATAACCTAATATACTTCATGGGACCTCATGGACCCAATCATCAAGTCAATTTTGCCTCAGGGGATGCATTCATAAAAAATCAGGAATTAGGGTTTCTTGACCTAATTCACCCCTAAGTTCACTTTTAGGGCAAATCATGAGCCAAGACCTCAAGAGAGGGTTTGAGGGTCTCTAATGAACTATATTGATCCATTTGGAACAATAGATTAATCCAAGAAGCTTGAGCAACAAGTCTCAATTTCATCTGCACCACAATTAGGGTTTCGCGAGGAAAGTCAACTGTAACTTTGACTTTTGACCAGGACATGCTCCCAAGCCCTAAGACATGATTCAATATACCCTATGACACCCATGGAACATATCCATCAAGTTTGATTTAGGTCAAGGACATGATTTCATGAAGAATTGCACAGTTTGGAATTCATCTGATAAAAAGTCAACTGTGCACAAAAGTCAACTTTGACTTTTTGAGATTTTTCACCAAAATGGATTTTTAACCCTAAAATGATGTTAATGTATGATTTGAATCATCATTCATCAAGAAAAATCAAAGAAAGTGGGATAACTTGTAAATGGGGGTAACCATAAAAACTTAGAAAATTTTCTAAGTTATGGGAAAAGTGACACTAATGTGCCAACTTTGTAGGACCATAACTCCTAAACCACAAGGCCATTGTTCCCCATTAAAAGCTTGATTTTTAGATCTCATTACCCTCTACAAAAGCTTCATACTGACCTATGTCCAAATTCCTCATGGATTTTGAGTTATGGAGTGATCAAAATCAAGAAAAGTCACTTTGTTCCAACACTTAGTGAAAATTTCACTAAGTCAGAATTTTACCTTACTTTTTGCCAAATGTAGGGGGATTTTTCACTTGGATTCAAAAGAGATCAAAACCAAACATGTTCAAACAGTTGTTGTATCATGTAAGGGCTTTCCAAAATGGCCAAGAACATTACCAAATTCAATTTGAGTCATGAGATATGACATTGGCAAGTTGCCTTGCTGAAATCTGCCAAGGCAAGGCAGATTTTTACACTTTTGGTCAATTTGCCAAAATCAGCCAAATCCAAATGCTCCTATCCACTTGGACACCTCTGAGGATTGAATCTAAAGGGGACAATCACTGAGTCAAACCTCCAAAGTCTTTGGAACAAGAAATAACATGTTGAACCTAGAATTGCCAAAATAGGGACAAGACTCCAATTTTGGATTAGAGCATTCAATGGAAGCATCAAGGTGGCATGGACTGAGCCATTCTCAACTGAATTCAGTCAAGACTTATCCAAGACCAAGGGGACCAACAGCCTGTGCCCTAACCTCTAGTCAATGGCTAGAGGAGACTTGGATTTTCATTTGCCAACATTAGCCAAACCTACTCAGTAGTTGTCATTCACTATTCCTTGCAAAACAAACTTGCTTACTATAAATAGAGCTCAATTGTGATCTGTTTGAGTACACCAAAGCCATCAAAAAGATGCTTTCCTCAAAATCTCTTCTTTCACTCCAATTTTTCCTTCTAAGGCAAGTCACTATCGGGTTTTGAGTTTGAGAGCTTTTCCAATCAAACCAATCACACACACACCTCATATACATCATATAGAAGTGATCCAAACACTCACACAACATCTGGAACACAGATTTCACAAAATCACCAGCCAATTGCTCAAGTTCTTGACAGATTTGCAGTTGAGGTACCATCTCAAGTTCCAGATCATTTCAATCCATTCCAAGCATTCATACATACTCCATGGCACCTAGGGAAGCTATCCAGATCATTAGAACCTAGCTGTAACACCTCCAACACAAATCACGATCACCAGCTGCAAGTGGTAAGCATGAGCTCTTCTAACTCTATGATCCATGCAATTTTTGCTGCACAATAATTTGGCCATATGTTCATAATCATGCATGGAATGTTTCCCCCCAATTAATTGCATTGTTTGAATTGTGTATGAAAAATCCTAGCCTTCATGCAAAAATTAGGGTTCTTGAGGATTTTTCGTGATTTCTTGTTTTATGCTTAATTTAAATGAAATTAATTGTCATAGACATAATCGTGAGGTTGAAACGAGTTGATTGGTATGTGGATTGCATAATATAATCAAGTATTCAGTGAGATTGGAGAGAAAATGCAAATCAGCCAAATCCAGAACACGCGCGTGTTCTTCAGCTGTTCTTGGCGCCATTTTTTGAAAATTCAAATATTTGAATTTTGTGATTTTATTTAATTGATTCAAAAATTAATTTCTCTCTGAGAGAGGCCCAAAGAGAAAGTGCTTTGAAAAAGAAAGATTTGGGGCTTACAGCTCAAAGAGAGGCCCAGGGTTTTATTAGTGAGTGCACTGTTGTTTTGTATAGAGGGACTTATACAAGTGACTGAGGCCCAAAAAGGTTTTGCTGTACAAAGGGGTTTGGGTCTTACACTCTCTCAAGAGGCCCAAAAGGTTTTAAAGAAAGAGAGTGGGGCTTATAACACGAGGGTAGGCCCAGATGATTTTTCGTTTAAAATGGCGATCGCGCCGAGGTTTCCTTTTAACGCAGAGGGGCTTATACAATATCTGAGGCCCAAAGTTTGTTTTTGGTTAAAAGGGGGTTGGGTCTTACACTCTAATAGAGGCCCAAAAAGTTATGAATGGGTCTTATAGCTCAAGGAGAGGCCCAGGGTTTATCTTTAAACTAGCGACGATCGTGCCGAATTTAAAAATGTACAGAGGGACTTATACAATAAGTGAGGCCCAAAATATTTCTGTACAAGTGGGTTGGGTCTTACACTCTAATAGAGGCCCAAAATGAGTTTTAAGAAAAGAAATGGGTCTTACTACTCGAGGGTAGGCCCAAGGTTTTTTTTGTCAAAAGGCGACGATCGCGCCGTTTGTTTTTGACGGTATCGGGACTTATACAATACACTGAGGCCCAAAAATGATTTGGTCAAAAAAAAGGATTGGGTCTTACACTCTATTAGAGGCCCAATAGTTTTGAAAATGATTTATGAGGGTTGAATTAATCCAAAAACCTAATTTGTTTTCAAAAATGTATTTAATTGAATAAAAATTCAATTAAAATGATCAAAATTGTTTAACATATGGAAAACAAATTGTGATCTTGGATTAATGCTTCAAAAATTAAGTATTGACCTACAAAATAATTAGAAAGCATTAAAAGTTGCAAAATCAAGGTGGAAAAAATATTTTAAATGTCAAAAACAATTAAAACATTAATTCTTTACAAAAATATCAATTATACAAAATAAATAATATTTTTGGGATTTTTTGGGAAAATAAAATATTTTAACATTTTTGTGAATTATTAAAAAAAGAATCAACTCAAAATCATTAAAACTCAGAGAGAAATTAATTTTTGAATCAATTAAATAAAATCACAAAATTCAAATATTCAAATATTCAAAAAATGGCGCTAAGAACACCCAAGAACACGTGCGTGTTCTGGGTTTGCCCAGATTTGCATTTTCTCTCCAATCTCACTGAATACTTGATTATATCATGCAATCCACATACCAATCAACTCGTTTCAACCTCACGATCATGTCTATGACAATTAATTTCATTTAAATTAAGCATAAAACAAGAAATCACGAAAAATCCTCAAGAACCCTAATTTCAGCATGAAGGCTAGGATTTTTGATACACGATTCAAACAATGCAATTAATTGAGGGGAAACATTCCATGCATGATTATGAACATATGGCCAAATTATTGTGCAGCAAAAATTGCATGGATCATAGAGTTAGAAGAGCTCATGCTTACCACTTGCAGCTGGTGATCCTGATTTGTGTTGGAGGTGTTACAGCTAGGTTCCAATGATCTGGATAGCTTCCCTAGGTGCCATGGAGTGTGTATGAATGCTTGGAATGGATTGAAATGGTTTGGAGTTGAAGATGGTACCTCAACTGCAAAACTGTCAAGAACTTGAGCAATTGGCTAGTGATTTTGTGAAATCTGTGTTCCTGATGTTCTGTGAGTGTTTGGATCACTTCTATATGATGTATGTGAGGTGTGTGTGTGATTGGTTTGATTGGAAAAGCTCTCAAACTCAAAACCCGATAGTGACTTGCCTTAGAAGGCAAAATTGAAGTGAAAGAAGAGATTTTGAGGAAAGCATCTGTTTGATGGCTTTGGTGTACTCAAACTGATCACAATTGAGCTCTATTTATAGTAGAGCAAGTTTGTTTTGCAAGGAATAGTGAATGGCAACTGCTGAGTAGGTTTGGCCAATGTTGGCAAATGAAAATCCAAGTCTCCTCTAGCCATTGACTAGAGGTTAGGGCACAGGCTACTAGTCCCCTTGGTCTTGGATAAGTCTTGACTGAATTCAGTTGCTAAGGGCTCAGTCCATGCCACCTTGATGCTTCCATTGAATGCTCCAATCCAAAATTGGAGTCTTGTCCCTATTTTGGCAATTCTAGGTTCAACATGCTATTTCTTGTTCCAAAGACTTTGGAGGATTGGCTCAGTGATTGTCCCCCTTAGATTCAATCCTCAGAGGTGTCCAAGTGGATAGGAGCATTTGGATTTGGATGATTTTGGAAAATCGACCAAAAGTGCAAAATCTGCCTTGCCTTGGCAGATTTCAGCAAGGCAACTTGCCAATGTCATATCTCATGACTCAAATGGAATTTTGTAATGTTCTTGGCCATTTTGGAAAGCCCTTACATGATACAACAACTGTTTGAACATGTTTTATTTTGATCTCTTTTGAATCCAAGTGAAAAATCCCCCTACATTTGGTAAAAAGTAGGGTAAAATCTGACTTAGTGAAATTTTCACTAAGTGTTGGAACAAAGTGACTTTTCTTGATTTTGATCACTCCATAACTCAAAATCCATAAGGAATTTGGACATAGGTCAGTATGAAACTTTTGTAGAGGGCAATGAGATCTAAAAATCAAGCTTTGAATGGGGAACAATGGCCTTGTGGTTTAGGAGTTATGGTCCTGCAAAGTTGGCACATTAGTGTCACTTTTTCCATAACTTAGAAATTTTTCTAAGTTTTTATGGTTACCCCCTTTTACAAGTTATCCCATTTTCTTTGATTTTTCTTGATGAATGATGATTCAAATCATACATTAACATCATTTTAGGGTTAAAAATCCATTTTGGTGAAAAATCTCAAAAAGTCAAAGTTGACTTTTGTGCACAGTTGACTTTTTGTCAGATGAATTCCAAACTGTGCAATTCTTCAGGAAATCATGTCCTTGACCTAAATCAAACTTGATGGACATGTTCCATGGGTGTTATAGGGTGGATTGAATCATTTCCTAGGGTTTGGGAGCATGTCCAGGTCAAAAGTCAAAGCTACAGTTGACTTTTCTCGCGAAACCCTAATTGTGGTGCAGATGAAATTGAGACTTGTTGCTCAAGCTTCTTGGATTAATCCATTGTTCCAAATGGATCCTTATAGTTCATTAGAGACCCTCAAACCCTCTCTTGAGGTCTTGGTTCATGATTTGTCCCAAAAGTCTACTTAGGGGTGAATTAGGTCAAGAAACCCTAATTCCTGATTTTTGATGAATGCATCCCCTGAGGCAAAATTGACTTGATGGTTAGGTGAATGAGGTCCCATGAAGTATATTAGGTTATGTTTTGGATCCTTGGCTCATGCCCAGAGGAAAATTTCCCTTTGGAGGCCCTGATCGACCAAAACCCTAATTTGGTCATACTGGCAATCTTGAGGCTTGATCCACCTAGAAGGGAGCAGCTTTATGCTTAATCCTTGGAGTGGGAGTCCTTTTGATCCATTGTGGATGTTTGAGAGGTTAGACAAGTTGAAGATCATGTCATTCCTTGATTGATCCTTTGTCTAAGAGCTCTGAGAGTGTTTGAAACCCTATGTCTGATTGTAGTGGATGCTCACCCATCTTTGGGGAGACTGATGAAGTATGATGGTTCCTCCATATTGTGATGATGATTTTCACAATGATGGGAAATCTTAGTGGTCAAAATTTGGGGTATGACAGATGCCCCTATTTAATCTTCTTGGACACGAAGGTGTGAATGACGAAGGTATTCGGGCATTCGGGGTGTAAGAGGATTAAATATCGGAATACCCGAAATTTTGATGGTGGTTATTAATGGTAGCTTACGCATTCATCTTATTTAGATAAGTGATGATGCTTAGAAAAGGTAAACTTCCCCTCGATCCTGGTCTTCAGCCAAGGAGCTGGTCTCAGTTTCCTTTTGGGATAAACCTCCCCTCGATCCTGGTTTCCTACCAAGGAACTGGTCTTAGTTTCTCTTGTTAACTTCCCCTCGATCCTGGTTTCCTACCAAGGAACTGGTCTTAGTTTCTGATTTAAACTTCCCCTCGATCCTGGTTTCCTACCAAGGAACTGGTCTTAGTTTCTTTTGTCAACTTCCCCTCGATCCTGGTTTCCTACCAAGGAACTAGTCTCAGTTTCTTATTTAAACTTCCCCTCGATCCTGGTTTCCTACCAAGGAACTGGTCTAAGTTGCTTTTGTCAATAAACTTTATTGACAAGGGACGCTATTTGTAGCGGTTCTCCTCAAACTTCTCGCCGAATTTTCCTGGGGAGATGCCATTTGATGGGAAAAAGTTTGATGTTAGACTCGCTGGGGAGCCCAATCGTCTGAATTGTAGAGGTACACAAACTTCTCTGTTGGAGACGCCATTTGTCGACTCTATCTGGGGAAAATGAGTCTCTTGAGAGACTGCTTCCGCTTGGGGTCTTACATCATACTTTTCTCGGGATCTTCCCGGAGAAATGACATATGATGGGCTCCAATTTTGAGGTGCCGATGACCTTTTCATCAGCGGTTCTTTCGGAGCAAAACTGGAATGCTGACGAATCTGTGATTACGAGGCTTTCTCTGTGGATTTTCCTTAATCCGGGAAAGCGAGGATATCATCTTCAATGGCGAAGAGTGATGCTGACTGAAAGTTCCTCTGGTTTTTCAGAGGTTCAAGTTATCAAAGTGGTCAAGGGCCAACTTCCTTCCAGAAATAAACTGGAGGCGAGGTTGTTCAAACGCAGCGTTTCCTGACGAGGAAAGAACTGACAACTCGATTGAGAGAACTTCTATCACTAGGGGACAAGACCGACTAGAGTGATAGTGATGCAATATGAAATGTGAATGCAAATCAATAATGCATGATGTATGTATGTATATACTGACAAAACTGACGCGACATACAGACCAATAGATGAAGTACCGCTGGTTCAAGATAGAAATTCCAACTTGCTTAGGAAAGATAGTCCCTGTTGGGAGCTATGTTGGTCGGGCTTAGGAGATGAGAACTCGGCCGAAGAGGTCAGATGGAATAGTCGCATCCGACACTGTTGATCCTTCATTCAGGCGCACTGGCGTAGAAGGAGTACTTTGATTCTGCACTTTGAAGTTCGCCTACTTCTGGAGAAGCGGTTGATGTTCTTTTGATGTTCAGCAGTCAAAAGAAATTGTCGACTTTATTAAAAAGCAGAAAAAGTTTTAACAAGTAAATTCATTTTTGTTTTATTTCAAGAATCGTTAATCATGTTAACAACGTCGTTCTGTAAAGCTAAAACAAATAAGAATTACAAACAAAAGCACAAAGGCTCAAATTTTATTGATAAAATGGAGATCAGCCAAACGCGTGATTCCAAAGAGTATTTACAAAGTTAGAAAATGGTAATTTGCAGGGAAAAGGGCTACGTTGAAACATAAAGACCGCTATCCCTCTACCAACTTTGAATTCAGGGCATCCTGAGCTTCCGTCGAAGATGACCTTGACTGGAGTTTTCTGACGGATGATGTAACTGCTGTTGAGGGACTTTCCTCTGTTGAACATAGTTACTTGCCATTATCCCTAATTTTTGCTTGGATTGTACTTTGATGTTTCCAATCCATCGGGGTGATTTTTTTATGTCTCTAACTTTTGCCTGGACCACCCTTTCGGGTTTTCAATCCACCGAGACGTTGTTTTTTTTTTTAGTTTAGGCGAAGTATTTCTTGACTACATCAACATTCGTGGGGTAGGTAAATTCCTCTCTGTCCATGGTTGCAAGTCTCAAGGCGCCGCCTGAGAAAGCTTTCGTGACCACATAGAGGCCATCATAATTTGGGGTCCATTTACCCCGAGAATCAGTGAGAAATGATTGTATCTTCTTGAGCACGAGGTCTCCTTTTCTGAAGACACGAGGTCAGACCTTTTGGTCAAACGCCCTCTTCATTCTCTGTTGATACAATTGACCATGGCATAGTGTCGTGATTTGCTTCTCTTCAATTAGGTTGAGTTCGTCGTGTCGGCTTTGACACCATTCAGCTTCGGTGAGCTTAACTTCCATCAATACTCGGATTGACGGGATCTCTACTTCTATGGGGAGCACTGCTTCCATGCCATACACTAGAGAGAAAGGGGTTTCCCCTGTTGAAGTGCGGACGTATGTGCGATAACCGTGAAGAGCAAAGGGTAACATCTCGTGCCAGTCTTTGTAGGTTACAACCATCTTCTGAACGATCTTCTTGATGTTCTTATTGGCCGCTTCTACCGCTCCGTTCATCTTGGGTCGGTAGGGAGATGAGTTATGGTGTTCAATCTTGAACTCTGCGCATAACTCTTTCATCATCTTATTGTTCAATTTGGATCCATTATCAGTAATGATCTGGCTTGGAACACCATAACGGCAAATGCTATTGTTTTTTATAAATCGGACTACCACTTGTCGGGTTACATTAGCGTACGACGCTGCTTCGACCCACTTGGTGAAATAGTCAATGGCTACTAGGATGAACCGATGTCCGTTTGAAGCCTTGGGCTCAATCATGCCAATCATGTCGGATCCCCATATCGAGAATGGCCATGGAGAAGAAAGAAATTTGAGATGCGTTGGCGGTACATGGATTTTTTCGGAGTATATCTGACATTTGTGACACCTCCTCATGTACTTGTAGCAGTCGGATTCCATTGTCAACTAATAGTACCCTGCTCATGAGTGCCAAAGGATCCTTCATGAATTTCTTTCATAAGCATGTCTGCTTCTGGTCTGTCAACGTATCGGAGCAAGACCATGTCAAAATTTCTCTTATAGAGAGTGTCACCGCTCAGGAAGAAGTTTCCAGCCAATCTTCTGAGGGTTTTTCCGTCTTTCCTGGATGCCCCAGGTGGGTACTCTTGTCTCTGAAGGAAGAATTTGATATCGTGATACCAAGGTTTGTTGTCTATGACTGCTTCGATCGTGAAGACGTAGGCGGGCCATTCAAGGAGCATTATGTTGATCTTAGGTAAGTCGTTCCATTGACCTACACTAATCATGGAAGAGAGAGTGGCTAAAGCGTCAGCCATGTGATTCTCATTACGAGGGACGTGATGAAACTCGACTCTGTTGAAGAAAGGTAGCAACCTTCTCGCGTAGTCTTTGTAAGGAATCAATCCTGATTGGTATGTGTTCCAACCTCCTTTTATCTGATTGATAACCAAGGCTGAGTCGCCATATACGTCCAAGTTTTTGATCCTTAAATCAATCGCTTCTTCGAGACCCATAATACAAGCTTCGTATTCGGCCTCGTTGTTCGTACATTTGAACGTAAGTCGAGCGGTGAAAGGAATGTGGGTACCCTGAGGGGTAACAATGATTGCCCCAATTCCGTTTCCATAATGATTAACTACTCCGTCAAAGATAAGTCCCCATTAGGAACCTGGTTATGGCCCTTCACTGGGTAGCGGTTCATCGCAATCTTTCATCTTTAGATACATGACATCTTCGTCTGGGAAGTCAAACCCGATTGATTCTTGATTGTCAATCGGTTGATGAGCCAAATGATCGGCTAAAATACTTCCTTTAACGGCTTTCTAAGCGTGGTACTCTATGTCATATTCTGATAACAGCATCTGCCAACGGGCAATCCTTCCCGTAAGAGCAGGTTTTTCGAAGACATACTTGATTGGATCCATCTCGGAAACCAACCAAGTAGTATGACGAATCATGTATTGGCGAAGACGTTTGGCTGCCCAAGCCAAAGCGCAACAAGTTTTCTCAAGCATCGTGTACCGAGTCTCGCAGTCGGTGAACTTCTTGCTCAGATAGTAGATGGCAGACTCTTTCCGTTTAGTTTCGTCTTGTTGGCCAAGTATACATCCCATTGAGTCCTCTAGAAAAGTGAGGTAAATGATCAGTGGTCTTCCTTCCACTAGAGGTGATAGAATCGAAGGATTCAACAGATATTCCTTGATACTGTCGAAGGCGGTTTGGAAATCTTCTGACCAAACGCAATCCTGGTTCTTTTTTAGTAATTTGAAAATCGGCGCACAGGTCGCAGTCATGAGGAATATGAATCTGGAGATGTAGTTCAAACGTCCCAGGAATCCTCTGACTTGTTTTTCAGTTTTCGGAGAAGGCATTTCTTGAATGGCCTTGACCTTGTCAGGATCAACCTCAATTCCTTTCTGGCTGACGATGAACCCTAAGAGTTTCCCTGCACAGACACCGAAGGTTCACTTGTTGGGATTCAAGCGGAGTTTGTACTTCCTCAAACGCTCGAATAGTTTCGAAAAGTGGGTCACATGCTCACTCTCTGTTTTTTATTTTGCAATCCTATCATCGACATATACCTCAATTTCTTTGTGTATCATGTCATGAAACAGAGTAGTCATGGCCCTTTGATAGGTTGCCCCGACGTTCTTCAAACCGAACGGCATTACCTTGTAACAAAAGGTACCCTAGGGGGTGGTGAACGAAGTTTTCTCCATGTCTTTCGGCGCCATTTTGATCTGGTTATAGCCCGAGAGTCCATCCATGAAGGAGAAGACTTTGAACTTTGTTGTACTGTCTACCAGCATGTCAATGTGTGGTAAAGGAAAGTCGTCCTTTGGACTTGCCTTGTTCAGGTCTCTGTAGTCGACACACATTCTGACTTTTCCGTCCTTTTTGGGAACGGGTACGATGTTGGCTAACCATTGAGGATATTCAGATGTAGCGAGGAAACTCGCGTCAATCTGTTTCTGTACCTCCTCTTTGATTTTGATGGCCATTTCTGGGTGAGTGTGTCTCAACCTCTACTTTACTGGTGGACATTCTAATCTTAACGGTAAGTGATGTTCCACGATGTTGGTATCCAACCCTGGCATATCCTGATGGGACCAAGCGAATACATCGGGGAATTCTTTGAGAAGCTTTATCAAACTCTCTTTGGCAGTTGGACTGAGAAGTGCCCCAATCCTGATTTCTTTTCTCCCTTTTTCTGAACCCAAGTTTACCGTTTCCAACGGCTCTTTGTGAGGTTCAATGGACCTTTCCTCTTGTCTGAGTAGTCGGGAGATCTCTTCTGGAATTTTGTCGTCATTTTCTTCTTCAGCCTCGAATACCGGGAACTCAAAGTTGGGAGAAGGCATTGGATCGTATGTTTCAACGGGGTTTAAAACAAGCAATCTGCATGACGTGATGATTCATGTTTAGAAGAGATAGAGAAAATGCAAAAGTGTGTGCAGTGTTTTATTTTACTGCTTGCTTTTATTTTTAATTATTTTTTAGGATTACCATTTTTTGAAAAACGAAAAGAGAAAACAACAATTAATGCGGAAATTACAGAACAACGTTATTTTATTAATGAACAAATCGATCCTTGAAACTACAGTCCTATAAAACAAAACTCTGCCGCTTTGGGCTAAGCGAAGAGGGAAAATTTACAGAAAGCGGGCCCTATTAAAACATCCGTTTCACCTGGGCAGGGTGAAAGGTTAAAAGATGGCAATTACTTTGACTGGTGAACGACCTTCGGAACATCGACAACAACCCATTGGCGGCGAACTCCTCGGTGAATCACAAAGTCTGGTACCTTCCTTGATTTGTCTTCAGAAATAACGCTGATTTCTGGTGGAGCAGGATCATTGGAATCTGTTTCCCAGGCAGAATTGTTGTAGGAGAATTCCTCTGTTGCATTTTGCATAGTATTTGTGCTCTCAACTATATCTCCCCATCCAGTTGGCTGGATGTCTTCGAACCTGACACGAGAGCTTTCGGGAGCGGTGTACTTAACCATATAGTCGTATTTTCCACTTGGTTCTCCCAAAGTGTCCCAAACTTCTTTGGAACTGGAGGAGTCATCCCTCACGATGACGTTGACCTCGGGAAAAGCATAGTTGATGAACTCAAGTCCCGCAAACGTTGCGAATTCATCTTCACGTTGAGTAGCTTCAGGATGACCCGAGTGTTGATCCCATGACATGGTGGGGACACAGGTATTCTGGTCAATGATGGTCAGCTGATTTTCATTATTCAGCTAACTTTCTTGCCCCAAATCTCCTGGATAAGGTTGCCACATTGGTGGACCATCCATTGGGCCATAGTAGGTGTAGTCAAAATTGTCTTTCATCGGAGAGTCTTCCTCTAATGAATTTGGCGGAGTACGGCATCCTTCCGGATCACAATCTCCATATATCATTTCGACATCTGACCGTGGTATAAATCTCGGACTCTGTGCGGGATAGCAAAATAGTATAGGCACCTCTTCCTGAGACATATAATCGTCCTCGTAGAGGTAGGACTTCCATTCTTCCTCTGTGTCAGAGGAATCTTCCTCATTGATAGCATGAACTGCCTGAGGCGCCGGGTGAAGGAAACCTCCACTGTGGAAGAAGTTTTGAAGGGGATGAAGATTTTCATCGTTGGCAGTTGTCTGGGTACAGGTTGCAGAAAAACCAAAACCCTTCTTTATTTTATTGTCAATAGGAATGACAAGCTGTCCCCATCCGGTTGTATCGGTACTCTCGACCGCTTTGATAGCATCTTTGTATGAGGGAATCGAGGTTCCTCCTTGGGATTGATTGTCCTTGTCGACCGACAGCGCTTGGAACTGCGTCCCAATAACCTCCTCAGGTTCTACACAAGTAGATGATGATAAGCTACTTACGAGCAAGGCCTGTTCTCCATAGACTGTGACAAGTTGATCATTCTGAACGAACTTTAGCTTTTGGTGGAGGGTTGAAGTAACCGCTCCAGCCTGATGTATCCAAGGTCTTCCTAATAAACAACTGTATGTTGCCCGGATGTCCATGACCTGGAAAGTGACTTGGAAAGTGTGAGGACCGATAGTTATGGGAAGATCAACTTCGCCAATAACTGTTTTTCTGGATCCGTCGAATGCTTTGACGACAACCTCGCAGACTCTCATCGGAGGGCCTTTGAATGATAATTGCATCAAAGTGGACTTTGGCATAACATTCAGGGCTGACCCTGTGTCTACCAGTACGCTGGCTAAAGCATCGTCCTGGCAGTTAACTGTGATATTGAGCGCCATGTTATGACGGCGACCCTCTTCGGGTAATTCCTCATCACTAAATCCCAAATTATTGCAGGAAGTGATGTTAGAGACAATGCTATCGAACTACCTGATTGTTACATCTTGTTCCACAAAGGCTTGCTCCAAGACTTTCTGTAGAGCCTCCCTATGCGCTTCTGAACTGAGTAACAATGATAACACAGAGATCTTTGAAGGAGTTTGTAACAGTTAATTGGCAATATTGTATTCACTCCTTTGGATGAGCTTCAGCATCTCATCATCATTTTTTGAAAGGTCGGGATTACTGGATTGACCGACTGGTAGATCAGGAGTTTCCGTCTGAAGCTCCTTTTCTTTGTTAGGTTCCCCAACCCCTCGGTTAAAGATTCTACCACTCCGTGTTACACGACTGATGTCTGCAATATTTACGACGGAGGGTAATGGAATTTCCTTTCCATTTTCAATGGTTGTTACACCGTACTTGTAAGGGATAGCCTTAGTTGATTCATACGGCAATGGTCCCGGCAGATAGATGACTACGGGAGTCTTCTGAGTTTTCTGACCATCGTAAGCAATTTCGATCCGTTCCCGGTTGGGAGCTCTAGATTCGTCAAGTAGAGGGATGATGGAAAAAACATCCATGGTCTGGTGACGACCAGAGATTGTGACAACATCCTCGAGTTGATTGGCAAGGTAGTTCGGCGTCCAGTTGATGGGTCCGGAACATGGATATGGGCAAATCTCTCCACGATCCACCTGACCCTGAAGAGCTGCTCTCACAAGGTAACACCCTTGGTTACTTTCTGAACAGACACTACAACGGTCATAATTGTGTGGTGGCACCTGACCACGCCCACTTTGAATACAATGTAACCTCACTAGGTTAGCTTCCATTGATCGGACATCCTGACTCTGACGCCGAGTAGGATTCCTGTTACTGATACTAACCTGCTGAGTATCTTCATCCATATAGATTGGTATCCACCAATGATTTAACAAGTGTTGAAGTGCCTCCTGGACAAGGGTACAACCTCGATCATTTTTGCAACCCGCTTTACAGCTGTGATAATTATGTGACACTAGGAATCCGAGTCGGACCTGTTCAGCATGTAACTCTACCAAGTTGGTATTCATCAAGCGAATGTCAAAGATTTAAACCATATTGATCTGATAGGGATTCCTATCATGGTAGTCTTGGATCCATCCAAGATCCATCTGATGCTGGAGGGCCTCTTGTACGAAAGAGCATCCCTGTTTGTTTACCGAGCAAGTCAGACAGGAATCGTAATTGTGCCGTGGCAGATTATGATACTGGCTTTGCCTTGAGTGCATCGCCACCAAGTTGGCATTCATTGCACAGATGTCGTGGTTCTGAATGACGTTGGAATTCGTGTAAACCATGTTAACTCCACGAACTCGATGCTCTTGGATCCATCCGAGATCCATTTGTTCCTGTAGAGCTGCTTGCACCACAGAACATCCCTGGTTGTCTTTAGAGCAGATATCACACTGGTGATAGTTATGAGGTGGCACATGGCCATATCCACTCTGTCTACAATGCATCTTGACCAGATTGGTCTTCAACAAGAGTACATCGTGAATTTGATAGACATTGTTAGATTCTTTCTCGATCAGGTTGACTACAGCTTTCTCATATTGAGGCAGCGGGTTTGTGAGAACATTGGGATTCGTATCTTTGAAAGATAGGAGCCCGCTCCTAACAAGCTTTTGCATGTCGGATTTGAAATTGAGACAATTCTCTATGTTATGCCCTGGACCTCCTTGATGATAAGGGCATGTCTGATCCACCTTAAACCAAAAAGGCTGATTTTTCGGTACTGTAAGAGGAGACTTAGTCTGAATGTGCCCCTTAGCCAATAGTAACGGAAATAGTTCTGCGTAGAACATGGGTATAAGATCAAACCCTGGTGGCCGCGTTATACGGTTGTTATTGTATGGAGGACGAGCCTGCTGAAGAGGTTGTTGTGTCCTTTGCTGATTAGGTTGGCTTTGCGCAACCTGAGGTTGATACGTAGGAATAGGCATAGGGCTGATAGCAGGAGTTACAGCTGCTACCGGCTGATATCGACGCCTTTGCTTTCCGAGAGAGATATTCCCAATATCTTGCTCTTTTTTCTTAGGGAGAGCACTACCGTATTTTTTAGTACTGCTCGTCGATCCAGTGTCTTTTACCAAACGTCCTTCTCGGACGGCTTCCTCAAGACGTACACCCATGCCGACCATTTCGGTGAAGTCACTGGGCGCACTGGCAACCATTCGGTCATAGTAAAATGAGCTTAAGGTCTTTAAGAAAATCTTTGTCATCTCTTTTTCCTCAAGAGGTGGACAAATTTGAGCGGCAATTTCACGCCACCTTTGAGCATACTCCTTAAAGGTTTCCTTGTCCTTTTGCGATATCGATCTGAGTTGATCTCTGTCGGGTGCCATGTCCAAATTGTATTTGTATTGTTGGACGAAGGCAGTGCCAAGATCTCTGAAAGTGCTGATCGTGGCACGGTTTAAACTCATGTACCATTTTAATGCGGCACCAGTTAAACTATCCTAAAAGTAGTGAATCAGTAGTTCCTGATTCTCCGTCTGAGCTGACATCCGCCGAGCGTACATCACCAGATGGCTCTGAGGGCAAGAGTTACCCTTGTATTTTTCAAAGTCGGGCACTTGGAATTTGTGCGGGACTTTCACATTGGGGACCAAGCAGAGGTCTGCGGCGTCCTTTCCAAATAGATCCTGACCGCGGATGGCTTGCAGTTCTTTCTGCATTTCCAGGAACTGTTCCTAGAATTCATCCATTCTATCGAACATAGTTTCCTTCTTACCAGAAGGGATCGGTGGAATCTGTCCTTCCGGGACAGTGTGCACCACAGGGGGTGGTACCGTGACTACGGCAGTAAATCTTGGCATTTCCCGAAGTTTGTAACCTTCAGGAGTCTTCAGTATGCCCCTGGCATCTTCGTTTTCCCGAAGTTTGTAACCTTCAGGCACAGTGGCTTCTGTTGTGATCCCCTGATCTTCAGTGATCGGCGGAACATATCCTTTCGGGATATAGTTTGCAGGCATGCCCCAGGGACGATCTTTCGGCATTTGATACCTAGGATCATACTTCTCCACTATGGGCGTCGAGGTGATCTCTGAGATCACAGTTCTTTGTAGCTGAGCTTCTGCCATGGCTTGCATGTCGTTACGAAGCTTTCTCATATCCTCTCTCAGAGCGTCGATCTCTTCCTTCAACTCTCTGTTTTCTTCCTCAAGATCATCCATCTTTTTTTGACGATTGGCCCGAGTATTATACGAATGAGACAGTTTGACTCTAGAACAGAGACACAAACGTGAGATTCATAGGTAAGAAGAATACGCGATGCAATGATTATATTAATCGTTCTTTTGGTTTAATCAAAATAAACTTCGACAATTAGATTGCAAATATCAAACAGTGGAGAAACCCCTTTTTATTGAATTCAAAGGATTACAGAAATGGAAATACAGTAGATTACAAGGTGCAGAAACAGAAACCTAAGCTAATGGGTCCTGAGTCCTCTCTGAAGAGAAATCGGGTGCTGATTCTGGTACTTTCCTTTTCTTTGACCGGGGCTCTTGAGCCGTTGTCGGGTTGTCATTCCTTTGCCAAGTGAAAGGAGCGAGCAAATTCCTTTGGTCATCTTGATTCTCTACAGCATGTTGCTCCAAAATTTCAATCAGAGCATCTTTCTCTTTCAGTAGTTGTTGTATTTTGATGCACTCTACACTGAGGGTGCGGTACTTGTTCTTACAAGACCTCTTCTCCCTTTGAACTTTGTTGAGAGTAACCTGAAGCTTTTCAGTTTCTGTCATGAAGTACATGACAGATTCTCTCGGCGGAAGAATTTCGTGACGCGGATAAGGCATCTTTAGCTTAAGAGCTCTAGTTTGTACCCAATGGAGATAAGGCTCCACCGAGACACAATCCGGTTTTCCTAGAGACTCTTGTCCTTTCTTATGAACGTGTTTCCAAGCGTGCACTATTTCCGTCTTTAGTGCTCTGTCACTTTCTCCTTCCTTGAAGAAAAGACCTTCCAGATGAGCATTCAGCGGAATATGCCTCATCGGGTATCTAAACTGACGGCGAACCAATATCGGATGATAGTTGATTCCTCCCTTAGTTCCTATAAGGGGTACGTTGGGGAAGTTTCCACAACGATCAATGATTCTGATTCCATCATAGATCCTATTACACCAATCTATATCAGAGTTGGTGAGGGACATGATTTTTTGCGACCAACGTAAGGCACTCTTGCAATCCCAAAAAGCAGCAGACTTGGGCAAGTGGGAGATAAACCATTTGTAAAGCAAAGGTACACAGCATGTGATCTCCCCTCCACTGTACAAATTTCCCAAGTGTACAGAATGATACGCATCTGTGAGCAAAGTCGGCACAGGGTTTCCAATGAGAAAAACCTTAATGGAGTTGATATCTACAAAGTTATTGATGTTGGGAAACAAAAATAACCCGTAGGTGAGCAAGACAAAGACGCTTTCAAAAGCAGTCACGTTTCCTATACTGGCAAAATACAGGGCCTTCTTTGTCAAGAACTGGGCTGGCAAACCTTGGATGCCACCCTTAGCGGTCATGTGAGTCCTGACCTCAGACTCGTCCAAATGAATTGTTCTTGCAATGGTATGATTCTTTGGAATTTCTTCCAGTCCGGAAAATAGAGCTCAATCATTGATATGTAAATCAATCAGATGAGAATACTCCTCCAGCGTTGGTGCTAGTTGGTAAACCGAGAATGTAAAGCAATGATAAACTGGATTGTAGAATTGAACGAGCGCGTCCATGATTCCCTCAATCACATGGACCCTTAACAGAGGTAGGAGACCTCCATATTTGGCTCTGAAGGCCTCTTGGTTTGTGATCATTCTCGCCAAACCTCTTAAATCCCCTAGTTTTGGAATCCTGAAGGTATACCCATGGGTTCTCCTTCTACCGAAATCCATGAGCGCAATCCTTTTCTCTGATATTTGAAATCACAGTCTTAGTTTAATTTGAAAAACAGAGAGACTAGAAGAGAAATTTTTTGAATGTTTTAATGTTTTTTAAATGAATGCATGAATGCAGCACACAAAAACATAGAAAAAACATGGGGTCAAAGGGTCGTTGTCATGAAGTTAAGGCTCTACCCATCCCCAAAGGTTTATACTAAGGTGAGTTTTGTACCTGTACTCATTATCATCAGCTCCTCCCAGGAAATCAAAACAACAAGCGGATCGCCAGCGAGTTGTAGAGCAATCTTATAGTAAGTTCCATTCACCGAGAATAGATCACCAGCCTCAAATGAGGGTAGTATCGCGTGACAACTATTTCCGATAGCTTCCGCACTACAAAAGGGTTTGGCTCCTCAGCTTCTCAGACATCACAATCGGCCCATTGCCTATGAGAGGGAATGGGTTGCATTGGTCAGCCTCCACTGAGGTTGATGGTCGACCTCGTCGCCATCACTTATCTTAAGTGTATACTCAATCTTTCCACATGCGGCATCACACGCATTCCCATTGGCAGAAAAATAAACACATATATCAATTAGGAAAAGCAGTATATATATTTGTCCTAAACATCCTAGACCTTTAAAGCTATGAATCCTAAGCTCCTGACAAAAAATGGGTTCCCCGGCAGAAGCCCCAATCTGTGGTATTCACACAAGTGAAGAGAAAAAAGGTTAGAGGGGCCCCACGGTGGGCGCCGCTTATAAAGTTTCTACCTAATAGATGAGAAGAGAACAAGATCCTGCTACAAAGGTGAGATAGATCCTAATGACAAATCCCCAGCAGAGTCGCCATAGTCCCCAGTGAAGTCGCCATTTTTCCTGTAGCGAGCGATTTTTGACGCGGTTGCGAAGCACTATCGCTTTTTAGTGTCTACAGCTCGATTCATTTTTTATCCTATTAAAGCTGATGAAGGAAGGGAAATAGATGTCTCAAATTAACCCTGGTTGCAAACTGAGGTTAAACAGCGGTCTGTTAGGTTACAGATGCTACAAAGATTCGGGGTCTCTATTGGGTGTATTTTTTTTAAAAGTGGTGTTCGGTCGATTGGTGGGATGTTAGGATGTTAGGACGAATGCTTCTTGATAGATATGTGAGAGTATGGGATTTTGGGTTTTTGTTTAGTGTGCTCGCTAAGATTTTTCTTTCAATCTTATGCCTACGTATTCCTGTTTATCGAAACAGGGAAATCAGAGCGATCGTAGTTCCTCCTATTCTATGGGAGGAAATGATTGTTTTGGTGTCTTGTTCAAATCCCAAGACGTGAAGCGAAAGGTAATTTGTATCTTGTTCAAAGCCCAAGATGTGAAGCTGAAGAGTTTATTTGTATCTTGTTCGAAGCCCAAGATACGAAGCTGAAGGGGTTTGACTTCAGAGAGAATTTGTCATCTCTAAAGGGGGTCTGTATGTCACAATTGTTTATAAAGGAGAATTACTTTAACCGGGATTTGTGAATCCAGCAATGCCATAATTTCCTTTATAGGGAATTTTAACCTGAAGGAGAAGACTTTAACTCAGTGTAGAGCAATGCTATCTTTCCTTAGGAATTTCTCATGCTAAAAGAGGGACAGTGGCATGGATGTAGATGATCCAGAGGCTTGCCGCTTACAGCAATTAGATGAAGGGGAAGGAGTTGTTGAGGTTTGTATACTGTGAACGAGGCACAGCTTTGATGCTAAAAGGTTGATTGGATCAACCAGTGGTTTTCTTATACAAAGCCTAAGAGGAGGCTAATATGTGTCTCGTACAAAGCCCGAGAGGGAGGCTAAAAGGTTTTGACTCGACGATGGAGTCTTTTGGTATCTCGTATAAAGCCCGAGATGAAGGCTATTTGACTCAACAAGAGAGTTTTTTTGTATCTCGTATGAAGCCCGAGATGGAGGCTGTTGTTTGTTTGGCTCAATAAGAACCTTTTTGTATCTCGTATAAAGCCCGAGATGGAGGCGAAAAGGGTGATTGACTCAACGAGGGAGTCTCTTATGTGTCTCGTACAAAGCCCGAGAGAGAAGCTAAACGTTGTTTGACTCCGCTGGGGAGAATCATTGTACAAAGCCCAAGAGAGAGGCTAACTTCGCTAGAGAAGGATCATTATACAAAGCCTAAGAGGAGGCTATGGTTACTGTTTCAGTTGAGTGACAGGTCCAATATGCTGATTTTGAAAGAGAAAATCAGTTCTTATATGAGCAACACTGTACTCAAGGATTTGATTCGAGGATCAGGGATATTTCCTGTTCTTTTAGGAAGTGGGAAATCCAAGGGTTATCGAGACTGTCCGAGTCCACGGGGTTCCTTCCTATTTTTGAAGGGGTCACTTGAGAATGTCTTTGAGACTCAAGGATGTTAGACTGTCCAAGTCTAGAGTGTCATCTTTTGTACTATGCTTTGAGAAACAATAGTAGACTCTTTGAAAGGACTGTTCTATGCAGATGATTAAGTTCTGTTCCTATACCTCTAGGAGGTCGTCGGGATAATTTGTACGAAGCCCAAGAGGAGGCTGGAAGCTTTTAAGAAGCCGACGGGTCCTTGTACGAAGCCTAAGAGGAGGCTATCATTCCCGGAGGAAGAGATCATTATACGAAGCCTAAGAGGAGGCTGGGAATACTTCTAAGAAGCCGAGAGGTCCTTGTACGAAGCCCAAGAGGAGGCGGGGATGCTTTTAGGAAGCATGTGGGTCCTTGTACGATGACCAAAAGGAGGCCGATGCTTTTAGGAAGCCCATGGGTCCCCAAACCCCGAGAAATTCAAGGCAGGCTATTCACGAGGAATAGATCAAGCCAGGAAACTCAAGAGATGCAATTCACGGAGAAGAGATCATCTCTGGGGAGTAGAGTTTCTTGACAAGTCCTAATGTGGACAACCGAAGAGAGACTGTATCTGGTGATCCTATTGGGGATCTAGTTGTCTATTTCTATGAATAAACGAAACGACATCACCTAGTTCTAGACGTAGTTGCTGGGGAAACTCTAAATATCTATACTATTATTACACAGTTGATATGAGTTTATGAAAGAAGACTTACAGCGAAACAGCCCCACAATACAGTTATATGTATATGAAAGCAGTAAATGAAAGCAATAACCACTTACTCGGTTGTAGAGCTTCCATGCTGTTTGGTTAGTTGTTCAACAAAGAAAGATTGAAAACAATAGTATATTCAAAATCAAAGGAGAAAGTGCTTTGAAAAAGAAAGATTTGGGACTTACAGCTCAAGGAGAGACCCAGGGTTTTATCAGTGAGCGAACTGTTGTTTTGTACAGAGGGACTTATACAAGTGACTGAGGCCCAAAAAGGTTTTGCTGTACAAAGGGGTTTGGGTCTTAGACTCTCTCAAGAGGCCCAAAAGGTTTTAAAGAAAGAGAGTGGGGCTTATAACACGAGGGTAGGCCCAAATGATTTTTCGTTTAAAATGGCGATCGCGCCGAGGTTTCCTTTTAACGCAGAGGGGCTTATATAATATCTGAGGCCCAAAGTTTGTTTTTGGTTAAAAGGGGGTTGGGTCTTACACTCTAATAGAGGCCCAAAAAGTTATGAATGGGTCTTATAGCTCAAGGAGAGGCCCAGGGTTTATCTTTAAACTGGCGACGATCGTGCCGAATTTAAAAATGTACATAGGGACTTATACAATAAGTGAGGCCCAAAATATTTCTGTACAAGTGGGTTGGGTCTTACACTCTAATAGAGGCCCAAAATAAGTTTTAAGAAAAGAAATGGGTCTTACTACTCGAGGGTAGGCCCAAGGTTTTTTTTGTCAAAAGGCGACGATCGCGCCATTTGTTTTTGACGGTATCGGGACTTATACAATACACTGAGGCCCAAAAATGATTTGGTCAAAAAAAGGATTGGGTCTTACACTCTATTAGAGGCCCAAAATGTTTTGAAAATGATTTATGAGGGTTGAATTAATCCAAAGACCTAATTTGTTTTCAAAATATGTTTTAATTGAATAAAAATTCAATTAAAATGATCAAAATTGTTTAACATATGGAAAACAAATTGTGATCTTGGATTAATGCTTCAAAAATTAAGTATTGACCTACAAAATAATTAGAAAGCATTAAAAGTTGCAAAATCAAGGTGGAAAATATATTTTAAATGTTAAAAACAATTAAAACATTAATTCTTTGCAAAAATATCAATTATACTAAATAAATAATATTTTTGGGATTTTTTGGGAAAATAAAATATTTTAACATTTTTGTGAATTATTAAAAAAAAGAATCAACTCAAAATCATTAAAACTCAGAGAGAAATTAATTTTTGAATCAATTAAATAAAATCACAAAATTCAAATATTTGAATTTTCAAAAAATGGCGCCAAGAACAGCTGAAGAACACGCGCGTGTTCTGGGTTTGGCTGATTTGCATTTTCTCTCCAATCTCACTGAATACTTGATTATATCATGCAATCCACATACCAATCAACTCGTTTCAACCTCACGATTATGTCTATGACAATTAATTTCATTTAAATTAAGCATAAAACAAGAAATCACGAAAAATCCTCAAGAACCCTAATTTCTGCATGAAGGCTAGGATTTTTGATACACGATTCAAACAATGCAATTAATTAAGGGGACACATTCCATGCATGATTATGAACATATGGCCAAATTATTGTGCAGCAAAAATTGCATAGATCATAGAGTTAGAAGAGCTCATGCTTACCACTTGCAGCTGGTGATCGTGATTTGTGTTGGAGGTGTTACAGCTAGGTTCCAATGATCTGGATAGCTTCCCTAGGTGCCATGGAGTGTGTATGAATGCTTGGAATGGATTGAAATGATCTGGAACTTAAGATGGTACCCCAACTGCAAACTTGTCAAGAATTTGAGCAATTGGCTGGTGATTTTGTGAAATCTGTGTTCCAGATGTTGTGTGAGTGTTTGGATCACTTCTATATGATGTATATGAGGTGTGTGTGTGTGATTGGTTTGATTGGAAAAGCTCTCAAACTCAAAACTCGATAGTGACTTGCCTTAGAAGGAAAAATTGGAGTGAAAGAAGAGATTTTGAGGAAAGCATCTGTTTGATGGATTTGATGTACTCAAACTGATCACAATTGAGCTCTATTTATAGTTGAGCAAGTTTGTTTTGCAAGGAATAGTGAATGGCAACTGCTGAGTAGGTTTGGCCAATGTTGGCAAATGAAAATCCAAGTCTCCTCTAGCCATTGACTAGAGGTTAGGGTACAGGCTGCTGGTTCCCTTGGTCTTGGATAAGTCTTGACTAAATTTAGTTGAGAATGGCTCAGTCCATGCCACCTTGATGCTTCCATTGAATGCTCCAATCCAAAATTGGAGTCTTGTCCCTATTTTGGCAATTCTAGGTTCAACATGCTATTTCTTGTTCCAAAGACTTTGGAGGTTTGGCTCAGTGATTGTTCCCTTAAGATTTAATCCTCAGAGGTGTCCAAGTGGATAGGAGCATTTAGATTTGGCTGATTTTGGCAAATCGACCAAAAGTGTAAAAATCTGCCTTGCCTTGGCAGATTTCAGCAAGGCAACTTGCCAATGTCATATCTCATGACTCAAATTGAATTTGGTAATGTTCTTGGCCATTTTGGAAAGCCCTTACATGATACAACAACTGTTTGAACATGTTTGGTTTTGATCTCTTTTGAATCCAAGTGAAAAATCCCCCTACATTTGGCAAAAAGTAAGGTAAAATTCTGACTTAGTGAAATTTTCACTAAGTGTTGGAACAAAGTGACTTTTCTTGATTTTGATCACTCCATAACTCAAAATCCATGAGGAATTTGGACATAGGTCAGTATGAAGCTTTTGTAGAGGGTAATAAGATCTAAAAATCAAGCTTTGAATGGGGAACAATGGCCTTGTGGTTTAGGAGTTATGGTCCTCCAAAGTTGGCACATTAGTGTCACTTTTTCCATAACTTAGAAATTTTTCTAAGTTTTTATGGTTATCCCTTTTACAAGTTATCCCACTTTCTTTGATTTTTCTTGATGAATGATGATTCAAATCATACATTAACATCATTTTAGGGTTAAAAATCCATTTTGGTGAAAAATCTCAAAAAGTCAAAGTTGACTTTTGTGCACAGTTGACTTTTTATCAGATGAATTCCAAACTGTGCAATTCTTCATGAAATCATGTCCTTGACCTAAATCAAACTTCATGGACATGTTCCATGGGTGTCATAGGGTATATTGAATCATGTCTTAGGGCTTGGGAGCATGTCCTGGTCAAAAGTCAAAGTTACAGTTGACTTTCCTCGCGAAACCCTAATTGTGGTGCAGATGAAATTGAGACTTGTTGCTCAAGCTTCTTGGATTAATCCATTGTTCCAAATGGATAAATATAGTTCATTAGAGACCCTCAAACCCTCCCTTGAGGTCTTGGCTCATGATTTTCCCTAAAAGTCAACTTAGAGGTGAATTCGGTCAAGAAACCCTAATTCTTGATTTTTGATGAATGCATCCCCTGAGGCAAAATTGACTTGATGATTGGGTCCATGAGGTCCCATGAAGTATATTAGGTTATGTTTTGTATCATTGGCTTGTGCCCAGATGAAAATTTTCCATCTGGAGGCCCTGGTCGACCAAAACCCTAATTTGGTGACACTGTCGATCTTGAGACTTGATCCACCTAGAAGGGAGCAGCCTTGTGCTTGATCCTTGAAGTGGGAGTCCTTTTGATCCATTGTGGATGTTTGAGAGGTTAGACAAGTTGAAGATCATGTCATTCCTTGATTGATCCTTTGTCTAAGAGCTTTGAGAGGGCTTGAAACCCTAAGTCTGATTGTAGTGGATGCTCACCCATCTTTGGGGAGACTGATGAAGTATGATGGTTCCTCCATATTGTGATGATGATTTTCACAATGATGGGAAATCTTAGTGGTCAAAATTTGGGGTATGACACACTCACACACAAAAAAAATAATAGAAAATGAAAGTGCACATGTGGCGCCCGCCATGCTTATGCATGGCGCCAGCCACTCCTCACCATGGCGCAAGCCACCCTTCTTTCAAGGAAAAGGTGGCGCAAGCCACCTCTTTCCTGGGCTTCCACCTTTTTGTATATTTTGTTGTTTTTTTACTGCTTTATTTCATTTCTTTTCCATGCTTTTTAATAATTGCACAACAATATAATTTCCTCTGCTTCTTATTTATTTTCTTATCAATTGTGTTTGAATGTTAAATACATTTCCTTGAGCATGCTACGATTTATGTTTGAACATTACTGCATGAACTTTACCATAAAATGTTATGCTGCATGATTCCATTGCCTTGTTCTTCAACTGTGAGAATGACTTTCTGCCATGCTTGACATATTAATGTGCTATTATTGTTAAACATGTTATTTTGGGAGCATGCTATTAATTTGTGAAGTTTGGTTGAATATTGTTTACTGGCTTTATCATGAGAATGCTGGCTGTACTTTTTTTTTGCTTCTGTTTGCTATGCTATATGTTTCCAATGCTTTGTTTTTCAAACTGTGATAAGTCTTTGCTGCTATGTTTGACATAATCATGTGCTCACTATTTCTAAAAAAATGTTACTGTTTTTAAATATGCTGTAATTCGTGAAGCTTTGTTGCCCTGATAAATGTTGTTTGCTTTCTGTTTGAAATCACATGAGCTAATTCTTTTGCTTCTGTTGCTTTTCATGCCATGAGTTTAAATTCCTTTGTTTCTGTTTACTTTCCATGCTAT
The DNA here is from genome assembly GCA_022829125.1 of Lathyrus tuberosus. NCBI lineage: Eukaryota > Viridiplantae > Streptophyta > Magnoliopsida > Fabales > Fabaceae > Lathyrus > Lathyrus tuberosus. Next base: position 11,524,567 of record JALAZF010000103.1, read on the forward strand.
GATTGTCGTGCTTGTATGACTACTGTTTGTGAATTAAGTCTTCTATGAATGTATTTAATTTATGAAGTTTTGTCTCTGACTTTATCATGACCCTTGCTATGTAAATTTGTTTGTTTTGCTATATGTTAATGAACAACATGATTTCAAATGCTTTGCTTCTAAGTGTAAATGCTTCTCTGCCATTTATGGTCTTAGTTCACAATTGCATGATCACTTGCTTACTGTTTGCTATATTCTCATTTATGTTCACTGCATGACCATTTGCATTCTCTGCCTTATATGTCACAATTGCATGATCACTTGCTTACTGTTTGCTATATTCTCATTATGTTCATTGTATGACCACTTGCACTCACTCTTTGCCATGTCCATATTTATGTCACAATCGCATGATCACTCACTCACTGTGTGCTATGTCCACTTTTTAAGTACATTTCATGATTATATGCTTACTGTTTTATTGAACTCTTATTTATTCATATCCTTCAAACTTTCAGTAACTCTTATTTATAAGATGTTACACTCCCCTATTCCAAAGGAAATTGTTTCTTAAAATTGACTCATGAAGTCATTAAACAAACCACCCTACCTTTAACAATAGGAACCTATCCCATTTCTTGGCTATCGTGAGCCAACGAAATCATAACTTAGTAATAGATAGACTTATCGTGAACTCTATGTGATTCTCATCATCATGAGAACTCAATTTCCCCCTATAACGTAGACTTAGAGAGTTATCGTGAACTCTAAAATGAGCTCATACTCATTTTCCCCTTGGAACTTTGGCCATAGTCAATGGTTCCTATCCCTCACCTTTAGTAGAACTACGCGTACTCTGATTCTACTCCCGAGGATACGTAGGCGCAAGGTACGATGCCTTGTCGAGTATACTTAGTAATAAACCCCTAGGGTTTCAACCTTTAGCATAGAACCCTTAGCAAGCGAGTAAGAAATAACAAGTAAAACAAGAGGTTCCCGTAGAGTACTACGGATGTTTAGGGTGCTAATACCTTCCCTAGGCGTAACCAACCCCTGAACCTTAGATCTCCCCCTTTAGGTTTTTCTAACGATCTTGAACCTTTCCTTTGGATAAATCAAAGTCGGTTTTAAAAGAAAATGATGCAAATTAATTAATAATTTGTTATCCGATTTTCACCGCAACAACTGTGAATCAACAATCAGGGGTCGATAAGCCACAAGGTGGGTTCTCTAAAGAAAAGGAAGAGAAAACAAATGATGTCGTGGCTGGTGTCCACCCTCAAGCGTAAACTCCCATGGCTCCTATGCCACATTTTCGGTATCCATATGTTGTTGTTGCCCAATACCAACAACCACCATATCAACAGCCTCTTCAGACTCGTAAGCAGCAAGCCCAAGGCCGAGAGCGTCAGAACCAACGCAAACCCCAGAATAATCTAGAATGAAGAAACGTTCCTCTATATCCAATTCCTGTGACATACAGTTAACTTCTCCCATATCTGGTTCAGAATGCGTTGGTGGCTCTCAAAGCTCTAAAGCCTCCTCCAGGACCATTCCCACCTGGTTATGACCCCAGTGTGCAATGTGGATATCATGTTGGGTCAGTTGGGCATTCGACTGAGGATTGCAACGCTTTCAGAGCTAAAGTCCAACAGTTGATTGACAAGAAGCACTTAACTGTTCGAGATGGTAAATTGTGGGTGAACGGAAATCCCTTGTCTGTGTAGGGGCCAAGATTGCAAAAGCATCCCGTGAAATAATTGATCAAGCCTGAGAACACCTCCTCGATGTTGGCAATCATTGTCATTCCATCATTTCCATTTGTAATCTTTCTTTTTGTCTAGCATTGTTCACTTGTAAAACTTGTTTGTTTTCAGATGATAATAATAATGAAATGAATATGCATGTTTTGAATAAATTCATCCTTGTTCACTCATACTTTTTATATGTATCGCACATTTGATCAAGCAAAATCAAAAAGAGAATGATGAAATCAAAAAGACATAAGATCACTGTCTGTATGCTTTTGAATAAAAACCTTGCTGACGATGTAAGGCATTGGTTCCATTCCCAAACACCGGAGGTATAAGGAAGATATTCCCTAGTCAACCCCTTTGGGCCTTGAAGTAGGAGTTTCTTTCTGTGCACATAAAACCCTCAATCTTAACCAGGGGCAGGGTAGTCTTCAGTTAGTTTGACCATGCGTTCAAATTTCAAAAGAGGAACACCCCATTTGAGGATCAACCACATCCTATTCCTCGCAAGAGGTCGAAAAATCATAAATCCATATTGGATATCCCTCACCGATCAAAGGAGCGAGGCAGTCACAACTCACCCTTACAAATCAAACAAACACGTGTCGCACGAGCTTGTTCAAAAAAAAAGAAAAAAAATCAAAATCACAAAAGCAAGAAGAAAAAAAGCCCGCTAAGTCAAAAGCAAATGACTTAGGCTAAAATTAGGGCATCCCGGTAGACTGCAAATTCAAAATAATCAGTCTATGCAAAAATTAGGGAAAACAAAAAGAACAAAAAAAAAGAAGAATCAAAGAGAAAAATCCTCGACAAGAACAAGTTCGTATGATCACATATGACAAAAACAAATGGTGAGTGACTGCCGCTCCAAAACCCTCGTCGGTTCCTTTACCGTCACTTCCATCATTCAAAATCCTCTTGAAAGATAAACGCTTGTGTCAAAGTAGCTGAACGTAGGATTGGAGAATATCAAGGAGAATGGATGGGTTAAAATAAATTTTGAGCCTTATATCCTTTCTTTCTTAAACCGTGAACCAGGCCACGTTACAACCCTCAAAAGACCTAACTGAAGCATGGTTTATTTTGAAAGCATACTACGGTAAAATTGCGTCAAAGCTGACTCGTAAAGGTTTGCTTATCATTTTTGCTGGTACTGACATGGAATTCTAAATGGTGATTCATTCACTATATGTCATAATCTTAGTGAACATACTTGGATTTCAAAATTGACATATGCATATCATTAACATTATCATTTTCAAAACAAACACTTTTTAATTGCAAAGAAGCACTTGACATCAAGAAAGTTTCCAAAATGGAAAGTTTGATCAACTCAAAGGGAAAAACGCCTGAAAACTCCGCTGAGCAAAAGGACCTAGCCATCTCAAGATTCAGTCAATCTGGAATAATCACGTCGAGATTCGACAAATCTCAAAGATCAGTTGGTCAGGGGCATTCCTCCAAAGTCATTTGGCCAGGGGCAAGATCACCTCAAGGCTCATACTGGGGCAGGCCACCTCAAGAGCTCAAGAAGCCAACCTCTCCAAGAGATGGTTAATTAGGGGCATAATGTTCTGAAACACTGGGGCAAGCCGAATTAAGAGCATCCTATGACACAACTGTTTTTTACCTTGCGACTGGGGAAATCCATGCAGATACCCAACAGGCTGGGGCAGAGGCAGGCTACCAAAGTACAAGTAATCTCCCTATTTTGAGGCAAGAGCAGTGGTGCATCAACAACTGCTAATCCTGAAGTAGGTGTGGGGAATCACGTCTTTATGGCTTAAACCCTAACCTCAACTCTTATGCCTCCCACAACAAAGCACTTGATAGATTCTCAAAAACCACTGCACAAGCCATTCTCATGCATTAATCATGTCGCTTCACTCATGCATATCATTCATCTGGCATAAATGAAGCTTTGGCATAAGCCCGATCATACTTGACATCTCTTTAAAACCCGATTACTGACATTCTAGATAGAGTAATCGTCATCGCATATCATTGCATCCTTAAACGCATAGTATATTCATCAAGATTGAGCATTACGCTATACAGGTTCAAACATGCGTCCCAATCAAAACCCAGTTCTTGTTTGGTAGTCAGTTCTCGTATGACTTGTCATATCAAAATCTAGTTCTCGTCTGGTAGTCAGTTCCCTTCTGACGTTGCCCTTCAAATTCCAGTTCTCGTCTGGTAGTCAGTTCTCGTCTGACTCGTCTCTTCAAAATCCAGTTCTCGTCTGGTAATCAGTTCTCGTCTGATTTGTCTCTTCAAATCCGGTTCTCGTCTGACTCGTCTCCTCAAAATCCAGTTCCCGTCTGGTAGTCAGTTCTCGTCTGGCTTAATCAAAATCCAGCTCTCGTATGGTAGCCAGCTCTCGTCTGACTTGTCTCTTTAATTTCCAGTTCTCGTCTGGTGGTCAGTTCTCGTCTGACTTACTTCTTTAAAATCCAGTTCTCGTCTGGTGGTCAGTTCTCAGCTGACCTATCTTTTCGAAATCCAGTTCTTGTCAGGCTTATCCTTTCAAAGTCCAGTTCTTGTTTGGCAAACTTTTCTAGTTCTCGTCTGGCAAACTTTTCTAGTTCTCGTCTGGCAAACTTTTCCAGTGCTTGTCTGGCACACTTTTTCAAAGTCCAGTTCTCGTCTGGTAAACTTTTCCAGTTCTTGTCTGGTACACTTTTTCAAAGTCCGGTTCTCGTCTGGTGCACTTTTTCAAACTTTTCCGGTTCTCGTCTGGCACACCTTTTCAAAGTCCAGTTTTCATCTGGAAAATCTTTGCAAAGTTCGGTTCCCATCTGATTTGTCTCTTCAAAGCCCAGTTCTCGTCTGGTAGTCACTTCATGTCTGACCAATCTTTACAAACGTTAACAACACGAAGTAAAGAGATAGATAGATAGATAGATAGAGAGAGAGAGAGACAGAGAGACAGAGAGAGAGAGAGAGAGAGAGAGAGAACGACGCCCGATTTGTTTAGGCAATTCCCCTTTTGTCCTCGCTTCGGGTACGTCTGCCCCCAATTCTAAAACTAGAATTGAGATATGTATAATATCTAGTTGCAAATTTTTGTACAAGAGAATTTATAGCTACCACCCACTCAAACCCAATTGTTGATGTTGATTCTATCCAATTCTCTCCCCTTGATTCTAGCCGAATCAAGTGCATCAAAAGCTTCGAACAAACCTCCAGTTACCGCTACTCATTTGAATCTACAAGTCTTTCACTCGAATGATTCGCAAGACGTTCGACCCCAAATCTTTCAACACAATCCTCCGGTTACTACTACTTTCTTGACCGAACCAACCGTTCTTCAAGCCTTTCACTCGGCTGAATCTGTGATGTAAAGATTTGTGCAAAAATCCCCCAAATCCCTCAAAATCTTAGAGGACAAAACCTCAATGGTTTTATTCAAGAAAATCCCACTGAAATCTCAACCCAAACTACGTTATCACCTCGACAAAGCACAGCTCAACAAAGATGATTATGTGTGATTGTTGAAGAATGCAAGTGTGAGAATGAAGATGAAGAGCAATTCAATGTATATTTTTAATTTTCTTGTTGGATGTTATACAAAAAATGATGCATATGAATATACATACAATTATTCAAAGACATTTTAATAAGTTCAAATGAATCAAACCTATATGCAACAACTTATTTTACTAGATAAGCCTAAATCGGGTAGGCTAAAATGACAGACAGATCCATAACGGGAGGTTCGGAAGTTGACGGTGAATGGAAGAAACTACTTGGTCTTCTCTTCAGTTTTTGTTGATGTCGAGGCAAAAGTAACCGGATTTGTCGGATGGTCCTTGACAATCAAGCTGAGCACTTCAGGTCTTGCATAGTGTCCAACAACATCAAAATCGAACTTAGCTCTTGCTATTTCCCCAAGATCTGCGCACAAGTTTCAAAAGTCAGGGCGTAGCATTCAACTCATAAAGGCAAACTCATGACAAAGAAACTACGGAAAAGTACGACATTAATAGACCTTCAAGAGATCCCAAGAGACATGACATTAAAAGCACCTATGATTAATCGTTGTTTGGAAAATAAACAACCTCAATGAGGTTCTTTAGGTTAGCTGGCTATTTCCATATATTAGCTATTTTTACATGATATTGAAGCTACACACATATTTCCAACTATGAAGTTTCATTTGGTTGGTTCCTAATAGTGCAAGTGTAATTATCTTCTTTATAATGTTTAATCCAACTGAACTTCAAAATATTGAAACAAAGAATGGAGGCTGAAATCCAAAATTCCTATTACTCATACTAGCCTGCAAGTCTGGAACATAGTTATCAAATCTTATTTCTGATCATGATGAAGATACTGGTAACCATGTCTGGCACAGTGTACCAGAAATGTACTGGGTAACAATCAATGCTTACTTGCAGCTGGACATACATTAAAAGAAAGCAATATTCTTTGTAACAAAGTACAAGCAACTAGTGTAAATATCAACCATGGACACAGACATACCTAGGTCTGCTGAAATCAGCGCCTCACCCTCATAATTAGGTCCAGCCAAAACAACCCCTAACGGTGATATAATGACACTACCTCCAGCACATACAACAGAATCAGGTGTGAGGTCATCTTCTAAACCTTCAAAAACATGCTCTGGAGCAGGTGGATAATCCTTCCTCCTACAGAACTGGTTTGCTGACAAAACAAAGCATCCACCTTCATATGCAATATGTGTCATCGATGCTTGCCACAAGTCCCTAGAATCAGCAGTTGGCGCACAATATATTTGCACACCTGTTAAAACCAAGTGACATTGATTTAGATATGTAAACAAACAACTTCTGTACAAATATATGCAATATCTAATGCTACTAAGGGGAGTTTATCCAAATAGGCCTTGTTTGGATAAACATGTTAATTTAGCTCTTATAGAATAAGTGCTAATCATTTAAGTGTGTATAAACTATTTCTATAAAATTCAAATCAAATCGTTTTCTTAAGCTATCCTGAAGAGCATATGGAAATTGGATAGAAACATTTAATGGAAATTTCATAAGTTGTTTCACATGTACTCTAATAGTTGATAAGCTCAAATAAATCAATACAAAAAGGCCCCAAGTACTATAGATTTTTTTTTTGTCTATCAAAAGACCTATACAATTTGATCATTTAAAATAGCATGTAATTGGAAGACAAAAAAAAATCTTAGGTTAAATTTCTAACCTTTAGCATACATTGCTGTTCTTAATAGTGGCATCTTATTCTCCCAACAAATGGCAGCACCTATTTTTCCAATTGGAGTTTCAAACACTGGAATGGTGGATCCATCTCCAAATCCCCAGATAACCCGTTCGATTGCAGTTGGCATGATTTTCCTATGCTTTCCTAAGTAATGACCTTGAGAATCAAAGAAGAGGACAGTACAATAAAGCGTGTAGCCATCCCTCTCTACCACACCCATCACTAAATGTATTTTATACTTTTTTGCCATTGCTGCCAATCTATCCACCTCAGGACCTATAATAATCACGATATTTGTTACTGGAAAGTGTGTGACGACAGCAGCTCGGATCGGTTAAAATCATCAATATGTGAACATTTTAGAGTTGAAATTTTCATACAAAAAAATTCATCCTGGGATTTCCCCTTTCAATTCTCGAACTAAATCAAGAAACGTCAGCAGACTAACGACTAGACTAAGAAAACAAATGTATAGAATCAAACTGATCAAACTTCTTCATATTCCTGACAGCCAATATGCAACAAAAGGAGTTGATGTGTAAAACAAAACATTAACAAAAAAATGAGAGGTCTTAACTTTAGTTGCATCAATATATTAGTAAAATTGTATATATACATATAAAAACAACACAAATAAACAAAGTGCATAACTAAAGCTCAAATAACTCCTAAGGCAATGATTTCTTCTAACTAAGCTCTTACCAGGAACATCAATGGCCGCCAAACGATACTTCCTGAACTCTTCTCTACCCTTGGCTGTGTGGATACCAATAGTAACACCAAAACTAGAACCACATGGATAGCCACCGATAAATGCTTCTGGAAACACAACAAGCTGGGAGCCATAACTAGCCGCTTCAGCCAGCAATCTCTCAGCCTTATCTGCAACCAAAATACTCAGAAAAATTAGAAACCAATTCAACATTGACACTGAAAGCTAAAACCTATGATGCATAGGTACGAGTACGATACCCGGTGCGAATATTGGTACCAGTACAGGATACGTGATTTTTTTAAAAAATTAAGGTACGGGTACATTAATACGAAATAAAAATTTTCTATAAAATGTATGAGTAGAGAATTACTCCCTTCATCTCAAAATGAAAGTCCTTTTTGTCAAGAAATTTTGTCCAAAATAAGAGTCTTTTTAAGTTTTCAATGCAACCTTAATTAATTTTTACCAACTTTATCCTTAATAATTATTGTCCATACTACTTTCAAGATATTACATCACACCATACTTTTGTGACAACCAATAGTAATTAAGGACAGTATTGTAAAATTGTTACATTTAATTATTTAATCATTATTTTTCTTAATCTATGTATAATAATCGTAAAAGACTTTTATTTTGAGACGGAGGAAGTAAATTGTTAGGTTCATAACAAAACAACACTATAAAAAATTGAAAAACTAAAAAATAATGTTAAAATACAATAAATAAAAAATAAATAAAAAACACACACACACATATATATATATATATATATATATATATATATATATATATATATATATATATATATATATTTGAGAAAACCATAAATTTCATTTACAACCGAATAATAAAAAAAAAAATAAGTACCACAAATACGGTACAAATATCTGGTACACATACGCATTCGATATCGATACTTCACTATTTTAAAAGTATTAATGCTTCATAGACTAAAACTGAAAAAGTATTACTCCCAAATCAAGTAAAAATGTATTTTTCAGTGGATATCAATCATAAACATCAAATCATTAAAAACGTTTCACTTCAATTATACTACTGATAGAAACCGAAGAATTGAAGTACCAAAATAGAGGAACTTTAACATCGAAGCGAGAAAGGGTTTCAGATTATAAAAAGCAGATTATAATCAATTTTGAAAGAAAAGGATGGGTATTGGATGAATTAGAGATGGGAAGTGAGAGAACCTAAAGTGGCGGGAGTGTCGTAGAAGACGGTGGAAGCCTGAACAACTGTGGCTCGAACGGTGAGTTCATTGATGGTTGGAGTGTTAGTTACAAGTGCCATGTCTTTCTTTAGGGCCTATTTGGTTGGCGGGAAGGGGAGGAGATATTTATAAAGGGAGGGGGAGGGAAGGGAAGGGGAGAAAGGGAGGGGAGGGAAGCTCTCAGACTCACATTTTGCCGATATTTGTGCTATTCGTTTTCGTGGCAATGATAAGTTGCCAAAATCATTTTTAAATGTTCTTTCTATTACCAATTTCAAAATTTCAAAGTTGCGTAAATAAAAAGGTTGCGTGAACATCTTCCTGTAGCTTTAGAAATAGGGTAGGTTAAAATGACAGACAGATCCATAACTGGAGGTTCGGAAGTTGCTGTCCGTGAATGGAAGAAACTACTTGGTCTTCTCTTCAGTTTTTAAAACATTTGACTACAACATTTTTACTACTAAGTTTCAAATTTTAAAAATATTATGGTGATTGAAACCAAAGTTTGATAATTTTATATAATAAAAAACATTTTTAATTTTTTTTGTCGGTTTAAAAGAAGAGTCTTATGGTGGTTGAAACCAAAGTTTGATAATTTTATATAATAAAAAACATTTTTAATTTTTCTGTCGGTTTAAAAGAAGAGTATTAGAAGACTGTGAATGCAGTCATCTTTATTTTGAAAAATAATAATGTATAATTGAAATGTCATTCTCATGATTTTTTCTAAAGTATGTTATAGTACGTATGAAATATTTATGATGATGATATTTTTTATCCTAGTCTTATTTTTTTCATCCTTATTTTTTTCATCCACAAAATTAAACATAAAGTCATATTTAAGATATATAAGTCTATTTCTACTCAAGTCACCGTATTTTTATAAGGCAGAGGTTAACATAATATTAGTCGCTTTCGTTGCCCAACATTTGACTACAAAACAATATTGCCCAAATTAATAATTTACAGTATCTCATGAAGCATACAGAATAACTTTACTCAATTGTGTGATTTAGAAACTTTCCTAATAACTAATTTTGAAACAACTGATTATTGTTATAGGATGTTGTGGCCTAAAATAAGCAAGCTTAATAGATCAGTAAAAAGTAGTTTGTAAAAACAAAAATCACTTAAATTGCTTTGTATAAGCTTACAACGTGTTTGAATAAACATGCAGATTACAAACATAATTTGAGCATTTATCACTTTTTTATATGAAAATTTTGCGATTCTCTTTTTAAATGCTTCTGTAGTAGAATTTTCCAATTATTCAAAGACGTTTTAATAAGTTCAACTGAATCAAACCTATATGCAACAGCTTATTTTACTAGATAAGCCTAAATCGGGTAGGCTAAAATGACAGACAGATCCATAACTGGAGGTTCGGAAGTTGCAGACCGTGAATGGAAGAAACTACTTGGTCTTCTCTTCAGTTTTTGTTGATGTCAAGGCAAAAGTAACCGGATTTGTTGGATGGTCCTTGACAATCAAGCTGAGCACTTCAGGTCTTGCATAGTGTCCAACAACATCAAAATCGAACTTAGCTCTTGCTATTTCCCCAAGATCTGCGCATAAGTTTCAAAAGTCAGGGCGTAGCATTCAACTCATAAAGGCAAACTCATGACAAAGAAACTACGGAAAAGTACGACATTTATAGACCTTCAAGAGATCCCAAGAGACATATCATTAAAAGCGCCTATGATTAATCGTTGTTCGGAAAATAAACAACCTCAATGAGGTTCTTTAGGTTAGCTGGCTATTTCCATATATTAGCTATTTTTACATGATATTGAAGCTGCACGCATATTTCCAACTATGAAGTTTCATTTGGTTGGTTCCTAATAGTGCAAGTGTAATTATCTTCTTTATAATGTTTAATCCAACTGAACTTCAAAATATTGAAACAAAGAATGGAGGCTGAAATCCAAAATTCCTATTACTCATACTAGCCTGCAAGTCTGGAACATAGTTATCAAATCTTATTTCTGATCATGATGAAGATACTGGTAACCATGTCTCACCTCACTAAATTTTCTTTTTATTTTATTCAATCTTTCTCTTTTCAATCTTATACATTAACATAATCAACACTCTTTCCTCGTATTCTATTAATTTCTCTTATGTTAAATATTCGAGTATTATTTTATACAATTTAGACATGTGTTGTATTTAAAAATATATTATAGTATTTATAAAAGATAATATAGTATTTCAAAATGTATTATGTTTAAAATGATATAATTTTTAATTTTATTTCTAATAAATATTATAGAATTTTTATTTTTATTATTTATTTAAAAAAATGTCCGTTTAGGGTCGGGTAGCCCGAAGCCCATAATGGGTCAGACTCGGGTAGTAATTTTTGAGTCCATATTACAACAGGGTTTTTTGGCCTAGACCTAAAAAGTCCGAAGTCCGCCGGGGTCGACCCGTTTAGGGATGGGTAGCCCATTTTAACAGCTCTATTCCTGATGCTACTGAACCAGTGCCACCTCTTACTACTGATGCTGCTGAGCGAGAGACATTTGGTGGAAGCCCTGTAGACTTGTTGTCACTACTGCCATTGTACCCATACCAAACTTCCATACATATTTGGGACAGAAAGGTAGCATTAGTTGGATTCTTTCTTTTAATTTATGTTTATTTTAAATTACAAGTTTTTGAAATTGATTTATTTTTCTACAGGACCGTGATTCGCTGAAGTTTATTAACCACGAGCGGAAGATTATTGGCTTGCCTCAGCCTAATGATGAGTGGTTTTATGTTGTTTTGTCTCTATCTGGGATAAAGGACTTATGCATGATCAGTTATATTACGGTCAACCACGGGGTGCTTAATGCATTCGTGGAGAGATGACACTCTGAGGCCTCTTCATTTCATCTCCCGCATAGTGAGATGTCTATCACATTCGACGATGTGTCGTGTTTGCTACATCTTCTGATTAGAGAAATACTTCTAGATCATGGGAGGATTACCAAAGACGAGGCACTCGAGATGATGGTAGACTATTTAGGAGTTGATCCAGTGGATGCGATAAAGGATTTTGATTGAACCATGGGCTCATGCTAGGTTCTAATTCTTGAAAAAGGTATACACAGATGGGATTGTTAGATCACAGCAAGCTATAGGGGATGACCAGTATGTGGGACTCCATAGAGCGTATGATATGAGAGCATACCTGCTATATTTGGTTGACACTGCGATTTTTGTGGACAAGAGTGCCACTTATACAAATGTCGTCTACCTACAGTACTTCGAGGATTTTGAGTGGATACATGAGTACAACTGGGGGACCGTTTGTTTGGTCAAATTGTACTCAAAGCTATCAGAGGGTTCTAGGTGGAAGATGAAGCAGATCACAGACAGCATCACACTACTGGCGGTAATATTTATTGGTTTTTTAATTTTTCTGTGTCATTTTCATTTCATCTTTGCAACGCCATTATTCATGATTCGTGTGTTCCAAAATTTTCAGGCTTAGATCCTCCGACACTTCCCACACATCTCTAGTTGGACGAGTGTACCGACTTACACTGAGGATATGTCGTGTGCTACTGCATTTGCCCCACTCATAGGGAACCAAGCGACATATCCGTTCAGAGTGTATCTCGACTACTCGATTGCCGAGGACATGCACTTCAACCGCTATGTGGATCACCGTGAGACACAATCATTTGATGAGATAGTGTTATACTCAGGATGGTTGGCCTGCGGATCATGTCTCACTGCTCCTCATCTGCCCGAGCGCATCATGCGGCAGTTCGGTAACACTCAGACCATTCCCAAACACCCTGTTGTCTCTGCTCTTTCTGTTTTGAAACATAGATAGATGGATGCCATGTTTAATGATTACGAGAATCATCTGGTACCAGATGAGATACGGAGTACCATAGCTGAAAGCGACTAGAGCTACGTCGATGGGTACATCATTTCATCCAGTTGGATTTGGATCGATTTGTTAGATATCTAAATTATAAATTATATTTTTTATTAATATTATAAAAGTACTAATAAATAATAAATTTGATGAAATATATAACATATACTAAATTAAAAGTTAATATTACAAAATGATAACGATCATTTATAGTTGAAATAAATAAAATAGTAAAATTAAATATATTAAATCAAACTAAAAAAATACTATTTAAAAAATAATATAATCTAATAATAAATTAACACAACATATCGTACTAATAAAAAATATATAAGTATAAATATATATACATGTGGTTCGGTTTGGTTTGAATCGGTTTTCAAAAATCAATCTAAAATTCGATCCGAACCGTATGATTTATACAAAATGACATCCAAACACATCCAATCATTTTTGTTATTTTACGGTTTTCGGTTTTTTTTATTGATTTGCGGTTTTTATTTGAATTGGTTTGGATTTGAACACCCTTAATTATATATTAGTGGTCTTTTAGAATTTGTTAGTGTAGTTAAGAGTTGAATTGAGTGTTATGTGTGAGTTCAATTAGTCATGAATATGGATAGTGAAGTGTTGTATATTGTTGACGGTTAGATGTTATGTCAGTTAGAATGAATTAAAAGTTAGCTTGCATTCAAATTGAAAGTTAGTTATATTAGAGGTTGTGAACTGATTATAATTAGTTGTTAGAATTATGCAGGCAGGATTTCATGGTATGTCCTTTGATTCAATTGGAATATGAAAAATTAGTCAAATTAACTTTATTGATTTTGCTAACTTTCAGGCCATCAAGAACATTGGATTCATAAACTTGTTCATTAGAAGTCTTCCTATTCGCGTTGCACTTCTAGGACCAGTTATAACATTGCAGTGGTTTCTCTATGACACTATAAAAGTGCTATCGGGATTGTAAGTGACTTCTTTTTATCAGTTTTCCTATACTATAGTAGGCACCTGGCCAATAAATTATCTATGACACTAATATGCTAGTGAAAAAATGCATGAATTGTGAGCTTTAAACAACAAGATTAATCTAGCAGTGCTATTAGAATTGAAGAAAGACCAATTAAAATTAGGGATGTGTAAAAATATGGTTAATCAAATATATTACTATATTAAATTGCATTGAACCATAAAAAAAACTGAACTACTTAAATGGTTAATAAACTGAACTATTTAATTAACATAATTCTAATTCAATTTAAAATCGATTCATAACCAATTTTCTTTTATAAACTGTTTTAATTATATAAATAAATTTTTTATACAAAATGAAGAAAAACTATTGAGAGTGAAAAAAAATTGAAAATAATTTAATGAAAAACAAATTTCCCCAAACTAAAATTTTTATAAAAAAATTTTATTCTATTTTTTTTTCCGAAAAAAAATTAAAAATAATTTTTAATTAAAAAATTTTCGCAAAATTAATTTTTTTTTTTTGAAAATATTTTTTTTTTCAGAAAAAATTATTCTAAAAAAAAGTTTTAAAATAATTTTTTTCCAGAAGTTTAAATTTTATTTTCGGAAAATTTTAATTTTTTTTTGAAAAATTTAAAACAAAAATTTTTTTATTCCGAAATTTGTTTCTTCAAAATTTTTTTTTTAAAAATTTATATTTTGAAAAATAAAAAAAAATTAATTTTTATTCTGAAAATAATTTGTTTTATTCTGGAATTTATTTTTTTGAAAAATAAAAAAGAATTTAAAATTTTTTTTATTCGGGATTTTATTTTTTGAAAAAAAAAAATTTAAATTCTTTTCGAAAAAAAAAATTTAAAATTTGTGTTTTTTATTCCGGAATTTATTTTTTCGAAAAGTAAAAAAAAGTTTAATATTTTTTTTCCAAAAAATTTAACAAAAATTTTATCCAGAATTTATTTTTCTTCTGAAAATTTTAAAATTCCAAAAAAAATTATAATTTTTGTTTTTTAGTCTGGAATTTATTTTCTTGAAAAATAAATAAAAAAATTTTATATTTTTTTATTCTGAATTTTTTTTTGAAAAAAAAAATTATTCTAGAATTTTTTTTCGGAAACGGAAAAAAAAACTAAGAATTTCATGTATTGATTTGTTTGCTGATTATCTTAGCTTTGTGAGGTTGGATGTTTGCAGATGGAACGTTGATTAGAAGATGAAATCATCCTGAAAAATATTGTTTGACATTTGTTTGTTGGTTGGTTATCATCCTGAGATTATTAATTGATTTTATGAACTAATTTACAATTTCTTAAAATATTTGCTCTAGTTCATGTTTAAAGATATTATAATAGTATTGTATTATTTGATTAGAACCACATGTATTGTGCTGTTGATTAATGAAATAAAGTTCATGTCATTAATATGTGTATTTTATAGTAATGTATAATGATTAAAATCTATAACTTTCTCAACAGTTGGCTTATTTTACTTACCTAGTTTTTTTAATTGTACGTGTAGTATAAATAAATACTATTGATATGTTTCTCATTTGATTTTCTCATTTGATAGTTTATAAGGATTGATAATTTGATTTTCTGAATGAGAGAAACATGTTTTTCAAATATTATTTTTTTTTTTTAAATTAACATTTTTTTTTCAAATTAAAAAAATTGGTTTTAAAAAAATTCAAATTATAAAATTGGTTTATAATTGCAAACTGATTATAAACTAGTTTGTAAATACAAACTGGTTCTAAACTAGTTTTAAATTGAATTGAAATCATTTTAGCAGTTAACTATATTTTTATTGAAATGGTTACTGTAAACTGAATTGAATCATAAATGTAATTTTGTTTAGTGCAGTTCATGAACCACGAACACTCTATTGTAAACAAACAACTTTGGTACAAATATATGCAATATCTAATGCTATTAAGGGGAGTTTATCCAAATAGACCTTATTTGGATAAACAGTTAATTTAGCTCTTATAAAATAAGTGCTAATCATTTAAGTGTGTATAAACTATTTCAATTAAAAAATCAAATCAAATTGTTTTCTTAAGCTATCCCGAAGAGTATATGGAAATTGGATATAAACATATAATGGAAATGTCATAAGTTGTTTCTATATGCTCTACCTCCACCTACCAAATAGTGTCACATCACACATGTACTATAATAGTAGATAAAGTCAAATAAATCAATACAAAAAGGCTTTAAGTAGTATAGATTTTTTTTAGTTTATCAAAAGAACTATACAATTTGATCATTCAAAATAGCATGTAATAGGAAGACAAAAAAAATCTTTTATTGAAATCGGAGCCCATGTTGACCTCAGCGATGATTGGTGCTTCATTGATGGTTGGAGTGTTTGTTACAAGTGCCATGGGTCCCTTTTGTTGGAGGTATACGGAACTAGGGAAGGGAGGGGATATTTATAGGGATGAGATATTTATAAATATATTTGTTTGATTTATTTTTTATAAAGGAAAGGGGCGGGAAGGAAGGTTATGGTAGTACCATTTACACGTTTGTCACTCCTGTTATTTGCCAACATTATTTTATTTGTCTTACTAGTGAGTTACTCGTGCATTTACATGCTACGTTGCGAAAATTACTTGTTATTTATGTAATTTCTTTTCAGATTTTAAATTTTTTACAAAGTAACTAATTTAATAGGTTAATAAATCTAACAAAAGTAGTACCTATAAATTACCAAATACAAAATTAACACTTTCTACTTATGGAATTAAAAAAATACACCCTCTGGTCACTATTATAAACAACAAAAAACTTTTTAGGTTCATTGAATATTTGATGTATCTGATATATAATAAGATCCAGATACATCATTTATTCAATGAATCTAAAAATGTTTTTGTTGCTTATAATAGTGACCGGAAGGTGTATATAATAATATCATTCAATACACAAAATGTGACTCGAATATGGTACTTCATTTATGCAACAGTAATAATTTCCTGATAGAATTCTTCAATTCTTCAATAGCATGAATAAATATATCTAACTTAATTCAATGTAAGAAAAATAAAATTAAAATAATAATAATTACAAAATATATTGATTTTGTTTTGTTTTATTAACCTTTTTCTAAAAATATAAATAATTACAAAATATATTTTATTTTAAGTAAGAATCTCGAATTTTAATAAAAACATTTAAATAATAATATAAAAAAATTAGTAGTATTTAACACCTAAAAACCAAAACATGGTATAAATATATCACATTAACTTAATAAGACAACTTAAAAAAGACAACTTTAAAATTACTTTTATAGTGAAAATATTTTAAATTGAAAATTAAATTATTCATATGTTTTTAGAATGAATAACTAAATATTTATCATATCTTCTCAAAATTATTTATTCAATAGTGATAAATATGTGTCTCATATTTAATTATGTTTATAAAAGATATTTTATTGGCAAATAATAATCATATATCAAAGATATTTTATTCGAAACTTTGTGACTATTTAAACTTTAAAGATATTGTAACGTACTGCCGTTTATAAAAATAATTGTACCAACATTTAGACTTTCGTGTGTTCGTTTATAAAAATATTTTTAACTTATTTCTGTTTATAAAAATAATTGTATCAATAATTAATTTTTTTTCGTTTATAAAAATAATGTGTATCAACAATGCACTCTTCCCATTTATAAAATTATTTGTATCAATAATATATTTTTTTCAAGTTAAAAAAATACTAGTATTTTAATTTTTCAATTTTTAATTTTTGATTTATTATAAAATGGTTTTTTAATTCTAAATTATAAAATGAATTTGATTTTATTTTTGTATTTTAGTATTTATTTGAATTGAGAAAACATCTTTCAAACTTTAAACACTTATTATTTTAATTTGCAAATAGATTTATCTATCTCCATCAATAAAAATATATGCATCTATATTGAGAAATTACGATTCATATTAGAGAATTATTTATTATTGGTAATATCAAATCCAATCACTAATAACAACCTCTTTTGAATTAGTGATTTAAATTTGTAACTTTGAATCTTCTAAAGTATTTTTTTATTAACATACATTTATTATTGGTAATGTCAAATCCTATCAAAATTTAATATTGGAAAAATCATTATAATTATTTATCTTATTTACTAATATTAATGATTAATAATGATTAGATATAGTACACAAAAAAAACATATTTTAAAAACAAATATTTGTAACATAAGTTTTTTTAATGTGTGAAGCTGTCTTTTATTACATTGGAGAATTTTTTCCTGTATCTAAAAGAAAATACAATAAATTAAATGCAAAACTTAAAACTGAATCATTTAATATACACCAATTTTTAAAACTTTAAACCAAAAGAGGTATCATAAAAAACGTATTTAGAAATAGAGTATTTAATATTTAGAACTATATATTAATTTGTATTATTCATATTTATAGATACAATACAATCAAATGCAATTCAAAAAAATTGTTTTTAAACATAATGTTTATAAAGATACAATACAATCAATTTTAAATCGAAAACTCGTATTTTAAAAAGATAAATTTTATATCTAATTAGTAAAATATAGATTTTAAAACTAATTGATAAAAAAAACAAAAGTTCCGCTATTTGTATTCCTTAAATATTTAAAAGAATAATTGGAAATTCAATCATCCTCTCATTGATAATCTATTTTTTGATATAATCAATAGTTATTCCAAATATCAATGAAAAGTATCAAAATTTATTATATTTAAGAAGAAATAACTTAATTTAAATACAAAATCTTAATAACCCAATAATATTAAAAAAATTGTTTTACCCTATTGCAATTTTTAACACCACGGTAAATACATCAATTAGGCTCTTTCTTTATTTCACAACGCACAATTTTTCACATAGGTGCTGCTATTTGCAGATAATTAATTCATACACATTACTTTTGTCACACCATACTGCTTTGTGTGATTCAACCTGAGAATAAGTAGAGTTTCATCTTCCATTTTTTTCATTACACTGGTCAAACATCAACAATGAATAAACCAAAATCATAGTAAAAAAAAACAAACAAACAACATCAAAATCTCCTTCTATACCCCGTACCATCAAATCCTGACAAAAGAGTTCCTTGTATCTTAGAATGCAAGCTTAATAGTATAATATTTTATTTAGATTACAATATTTAACAACATATAAATATTTAAATCATAACTTCAAAAATGAGTTCTTCAAAATAATTGCATGTGTCTTGTAAACTATTGTGATTGTGATTAACTAAATGGCTTCCACTACAAAAGAACATAACATAAGTAGACATGAAAAGCAAAAACCTTGAAAATCATAGTAAAAATTTCTCTTTTTTTTACGCCCAATGAATCTTGGATTCCAAAGCTGGGGCCTGCATCTTAATCATATCAACAACTTCTATTTTTATCCGTTGAAACCTCTCACCATCCTCCAGGATTTGCAATAAACCAATTATTCTTGGCAGCACCTAACAACAACAGAAAAAAGTCCTTCAAAGCAGATATTAGCAGACACACCAGGCCCAAACAATAGCTCTTGCAAGTTGTAATCTGGCCAAAGATGATGCCATCACATACTGGCATACACACGACTAAGAAAGGTGCATGCAAAAAAATACATATTAGAAGCCGCTACATCTCTCAACTGCAAAAAAACTCAACTACAGAAACACATCAGAACAATTGAAATCAAACACATACAAAACAAAAGAATACATAAATAATCGGTATAAATTGCAAAAAAATAAATAATTGCAAGTCATATAACGCAATTCAGTAAATATCATAACAACGTTTGGGCTTTTCTCACATTGATTCACTCATGGTGTCATATTCCATCCTCTCAATGATCAATCACAGAAAGTTGTTAAGATTTTGCATATGAAATTAAAATTATAAAGTCTTGTCATTTATATAGTCAGTGTTATCCGGGGTCGATAACACTGATTCATAGGTATTCATAGGTTCATATCTTTTTAATCACTGTCCGCGTTGCATGGACACCAAACAAAGATCTAGCATAGCTAATTGTGCATAAATATAGGAATACCAATAGCAACTCAAGATATACAAATCAGTTTGTTTCCTCAAATAATTTTCCAATAGACAAAAGTTTCTTCAATTCATTAATTTAAAAAGTGAAAGAACTGAAGAGAGATCAGCAGTCAAAGTCTCATCACAAAACAAAAATGCTTTCCTAACCTCAAGTACCTATTCCACCCATAGTTAGTAAATCCACATGAAGTGAAGCTGGATTAAGCTCCCAACAGTCTTTCAACAATTCAGGAGCTTCGTCGCAGGGAAATTTCTGCGCAGATATCTGATGAGAAAGTAACCAATGCTTAACATTCTTAAGGAACATTGCAATCATATAAATAAATTGAGGTTAATACTACAAAACAAATAGGATTCTATTAGAGAAACTAATTCATACAATGGCAAAACTTGGTGTTTACATCAGTTTTTTGTTGCCAAACTTACCAGTCTATTTTTCCACAAAAGATTTGAGACAATCCATCCACCTTAGAAGTTCAATTCTATCCTTGTTCTTCATGTACTCGTGTCAAAATGTAGAGAGTTCGTTATTTACTCCCCTTGTACTCAAGTACTCACAACACATCTCTTGAATCTCAGGTTTCAAGTTCCCACGATCAACAATTTAAACAGACAGAAATTATTAGCAGCACACATATCATCAAATTGAACATCATATAACTCCAATTTGAAACACAACTAATTAAAATTTCTCCCTAATGAAAACCAAATCAAATCCAATTTAACACAATCACAGTTCATATCACCACATTAAACAAACAATACAGTGTTGAACATAGAAAACCCTCACAAAAAAAGAATCTATAATCATAAATTTAAAAATCATACCAAGAAACTCAAGTCCCTGAAATGCAAATTAACAGAATAATAGTTTACAATAAGAGTGAAAGAGGCAAAATGCAAATGCAAACGACATGCCTTGAAAAAATTGCTGCAACTAAAGAGTATAAAAATGGAATGTAAAAACCTAGAAATTATGCAGAGAGTGAAGATGAAAGACAAAACCTTGAATATTGGCGAGTCTTGTGCGTCTTGTGCGAGTCTTGTGCGTTCTCTTCAAAAGCATCTGCAAAGGAAAATAATGTAGGATATCGAAACCTGTGGTGGGGGAGGTAGGAAATGTGCGACGACGGTGAGTGAAAAAGAAAGAAGAAATGCAGAATAAGATTGAGAGAGTGAAGATATTGATATTGGATAGCCATTACTTAATATCATTACATAGGTAACCTATAATGCATTGGTAATGAATAATTTCAACTTTCAAAGTGCTTATTCAATACCCAATGTACTTATTGGAAAACCATGACTCTACATATTCCTTTTGTTTTCCAATTTCTTATTTTAAGCGTGAAAAAATACCATGACTCTACAGCTTCCAAGAGTTTATTTCTAACTTTTTAATTGAAAAATAAAACCAAAAAAATTAGAGCATGCCATATCAGCAGCATTTATTGTCAACTGGCTAATATTGCAGCAACAATGTTTAAAGTCCTTAATACCTTTTTGTTAAGCGTAATTAAGGATTTAAATAGAAGGGTAAATTGGATAATCAGCGGGGTAAGTTTTTAATAGTTAGATATTAGATTCTTTTTTTAGTGTCAATAATAAGTGCTAAAATCCCTTTTTAAATGTTCTTTCTATTACCAATTTCAAGGCATCTTCCTGTAGCTTTAGAAAATACATTAATTAATTTGAAAACTTATAATAATTAATATTTACCTTAATTCATTTTATGCCAATAATACTATATGTACTATATGATTACAAAATAATGATAATTATTACTTTTTGATTAATAGCAATAATATTTTGACAGTTTTCCACTTAGATTTAAAATTTGAGGAAATTAACAACAACATATGCATGATTATATATGAATTTTTATGTCCTTTGAATCTTAGCTCTAACATTATTTTTTTCTATTTTAGTTTTAAAATTACCTCTAACATTATTTTATTTATTTTTAATTATAAAAATTATTTTTGTGGGTTAGATGGATCATCAAGATCAAAGAATTGTTATTAACAAATGGTTTGATTTGCGTCGAAGAGCTATGGTTCAACTAATGTCTGCTGTTGTTTACTATTATGTCCGAATGTCTCATAAGAGAAAATTGTGTTATAGTATGAGCTCCGAGAGAGAAAGGGTTCGCGAAAAAATAATGTATCGAATTAGTATCAGTGAAATTAGTAGAAATATATTAAGAACGGGTCCTAAAACTTTTATGAGCTTATGTGGTCTATTAGAAAGAGAAGAGAGATTACAAGCTACTCGATGGTCAAGTGTGGAAGAGCAAGTTGCAAAATCAATCTATATATTAACACATAATGCTAAAGATCATGAAGTGAATTTTTGGTTTCGTCGTTCTGGGGAGACTATTAGTCGTCATCTTCATCAAGTTTTGAGAGCTATTCTTGAATTGGAAGACAATTTTCTTGTCCAACCCGATGGCTGAACAGCCCCTCCTGAAATTTCTAGTAGTTATAGATTCTACCCGTATTTTAAGGTAAATTTTGTTATTAATAAATTATATTCCCTACACAAAAAATACTATAATTTCTAGTAGTCATAGATTTTATTGATAAATATATATAATATTATTTTAGGATTGTGTTGGTGTAATAGATGGAACACATATACATGTCAAAGTATCAGGAAAAGATGATCCTAGATAATAAAGAATGCATTAACACATGAAGATAAACTTAAAATTCTTCAAGGTAATTCACTGAATATTATGACATTTTTAAAGGTGGTATGAGTGGGGTTTCTTGGAAAGTCAGAAGTTTGGGATGCTTTAATTGAGGTAACTTTTGATGAACTTTTTATATTTTAAAATATTTTATTAATAAAGAATTGTATAACTTTTATTAATCTTATATCTTTTATTTATCATACTTTTTCAGTCAAAACCAAAAGCATCAAATTGGAAAAATGTACCACTTCCAAATTATGAGAAGATGGTGATATTGTATGGACCTAACCGAGCTGATGGAGAGGAATCTTGAACTTTAAAAGAGACAAGAAAACAAAATTCATCGGTCACCAATGAAGACTTTGTTGAAAGTATTCAAGATATTGATGACCATGTTGCTCGAAATGAGGTGAATTTGGAAAGCTTTGATGCTACTTACGATTTTTCTATACCCGAAACATAATCACCAGACCCTTTAAGCGGTAGTAAAAGGAAGAAAATGAAAGTGGTTAAAAACAAAGATACAAACAACGAAATTACTGAACTCCAAGAATCATTTGTCTTGGTTGCAAATGCACTAACAGAAGGAAATGCTGCAATACGGGAAGGAAATGAAATAATGAGAAAGCATCAAAAATATGAGCTGCCTTCAATTTCAGGAGAAGAAACATGAAATTTAATAAAGGGGTATGGATGTGATGCAAAGTCATTGCCTCAGATATATTGCACTGTCATGAAAGATGCTGACAAACTTAGAATGATTCTCTAATGCCCGCTAGAAGTACACAAAGAAGTGATAATGCAAATGGTATTTGCCTCATCTGATTGATCATCTTATAATAGTCTTATGACTTTTATAAATATTTTGTTTACAATTTAATATGTTTCTGAATATTTTGTTTACATTTTAATATATTTCTGAATATTTTGTTTCAATTAGTGTTGTTTATAAATGGAAGTTTTTATTTGGTGATATTTACTCAAAACTATTTTTATTTAGAATTGGTTTTACTAAATACAAGTGATAATATTTGTAAGGATAAAAATGTAATTTAGTTTTAAATTTCCTCCCCTCCCCTCCCCTTGTGAACTAAACACATATGTAGTTAAAAATCATTCCCTTCCCATCCCCGCCCCTTCTTTGAACCAAACATATATTTAGTTAAAATACCTCCCACCCCCTTCCATCCCTTCCCCTCCCCTCTATTAAATTCCCTCCCTTCCCCCTCCCTCGGTTGAACTAAACGGACCCTTAGAGAGTCAAGTGATATCTCATCAGTATGCAGTTCTTTCATTTTATACTTTTAATAAATAAAAATACATGTTATCTATACTTTCACTCTAATAATTAAATATTTAACTTTCATATTCATTGAATTTATATCTCTCATTAAGATGAGAAAATCAGTGACATAGAAAAGAACTACTCCCTTTGTCTTACAATAACTATCATATTTTTAGAGATTTTTTAATGCACTTAGATAGTTCTTACTTCTCAGACACCACACATAATTATTTAAATATTTTTAGATTTCAGAGATTTATTTTCGGACGCACCTATTTGTGAATAAACGTTGACATATTTTGGAGATACATCTCTGAAACCATTTTAAACATTTAAGACATTTCACTCATAAGCCATTTACATTTGAATTGTTCCGGAGATGCATTTCCGTGAATATTTCGGAGATACATCTCCGAAATGTATCAGAACAAGTATTTTTTACTATAAGTTGTGCATTTGTGTTCAGATGAAGTATAACGCACAATCCAAAATAAAATAAAGGGTTAAATATACAACACCCCCTACAATGTAGGTGAGTTTTGCTTTACCCCTGTAAAAAAATTTTGAATCCCCCTTGAAATGTTAAAATTCTATGTCTTTTGCCCCCTAAGTGTCAAAGTTACCTCCTGTAATATATATATTTTTTGGTTTACCCCCCAGATTCAGTGTTCAAATTGCACACTTAGGGGGATAAAGCAAAAAAATATATTACAGCGGGGAATCCCAAAAAAATATTATAGGGGGTAAAGCGAAACTCGCGTACATTGCAGAGGGGTGTTGTATATTTAACCCTAAAATAAAAAATAGACGTACAAAATAATAAGAGACTAATATTAGGTGTGTCAAAAATAAAATAGCAATGTATGCAGAAAATGTCGTACAATCGAGATCCAAAATATAGTAAAATCGTCAAAATAAGTAGAGAGTATAATACTACAATAAAATAATAACAGACTACTACTATCTGTGTGTGACAACATCTCCTCTACCTCCTCTGTTTGCTCTGCCTTATCGGTCATCAACCCCCCTGCCCTCTGACAATGTCATCGGTTAACAGTGCCCCCTGTGCCTCTGCCATGATGACATCTAGGACTCACCTAACATCAGACCTGTACACAAGCAATTTTTCGAGGTTCGCCCTTACATGTGAACTTTTAATTTATCCCAAAGGAGGGAAGGGGGAAAAATCTGAGTAAACTCGTGAGTGTGTGCAATGCAAAACAATGCACTTGAGAGATCGAGAATCGGTATTGGTTATACAAAGGGACGGTATTAGCACCCTAAGTATCTATAGTATCATATAGGAACCTCTTGTGTATATTTGTGTTACTGTTGATTAAGTCATCTGCTATGTATTAGGTATTTGTTGACTGTTTTGAGTGAGTGATAAGAGTGGGAAATGTTTTTGTTGTTTTTGTAAGGATATGTTGAAATAAACTAAGACAAAGGTGTATGAACCTAAAGCTTTTATTTATTACTGTGCTCACTAAGATCTCACAATCTTATGTCTACGTATTCTAAAAAGAAAATTGAGAAATCAGAGCGTTCGTAGTTCCACCTACTAATGGGTGGAATTGGGTTTGTTGGGTTTGAGAAGAGACAAATTGTCATCTTAAGGGAGACATCTCACCTATTCACCACAAACATTTTGAGAAAGAGGATAATAAGGGAAGAAGCTTTAAATTTGGATGTAAAAAATCCAGAGTAATGCCACATCTTCCTTTAAATGAGTCTTTGCAAATTAAGAGAAGGACCTTGACTTGGATATAGAATCAACAAGTGTGCCACTTATATCACTTAAATGAAAGAAGTGTTTTTGGTACCATAATAAGAGAATGACTCTAACTTGGATTTTGAATCAACATGTGTGCCACTTACATCACTTATAATGAAAAAAGTTTGAAATGTTTGATTTATGCTGTGGAGAATAGAAGAGACATCTCTTCTATAGAGATGATTAATGTCTGATATCTGGGGAGTTTTGAATTTGAAGCCAAAGGTTGGCTAGGGTTTGACTTGAAGTTGAAGTTGAATCCTAAAGTTTGAACTAAGTCTAAACTAAGGATGAGTATTGAAATGCAACAGTTATATGAATGCAAGTGTTGTAAATGTCAAGAGAAACTTAACAAGACAAGTTTGATTAAGCTTTTAAATAAGTGTATTCATCGAGGATGACATGAGTATGGTATGATTAAGCATGATGCATCAACATTTGAATGTATATTAGACAAAGAGATGTGTTCATCATGGTAAGAGTTTATGAAGTAAATACTTGAATATGTGAGCAAATGTTTAATCCATGGAAGCAAACACAAAGAAGTTTAAGTAATGTGTTCAAGATGAATCGAGGATCAGATGGTGGTGAAGGGTAAACAAAACTTTAATGGAAGTTCATGAAGATAAGTACAGGAACCAAGCATTCATTCATGGTTGAATCAAGGGCTTTATGGAATCCAGACTTAAGTGGAAGCCCTACTCATCCTCAAGATGTTTTGAAAGTTTAATCAAAGGGAAACCTTAATTAAACATTTAATCAAAAGTATTTTCAAAAGAAAAATCAATTAAACATGGTATGAATGGTGTTTAAGTCAAGACAAGCATGTTATGTACATTAAACAAGACTTAGACAAAGCATATTATCCACATAAATAATCATGATCAATTAGGTTAAGGAAAAAATAAAAAGAAAGTCAATTTTAAAGGCATGAAACACTTAAAATGTACCACTTTTTCAACCTAATAAAAAATAATTAAATAAACATTATTTTCAAAAAATTTCATGGATTCCCAAAATAGGGAAGATAAATGAAGAGTGTGCAAAAAATTGGCTCAAAAAGATCAATTTTACTATGTGAAGTAATTGTGTGAAGTTGTGAAAAAAAATTGAAAAGAAAAGTGATACAAAAATAGGAATTGCTCCCACCAAGGCTTGAACCTGCGCCCTTGGGGTGGGGGATTAAAACTTTACCACCAGGCCAACTGCTTGTGTATGATAAAGGGTGCACGTATTGTATAATATATTAAGGTTAAAGTGTGAAAATGCTAAAAATATAAAACAATAAAAGATCTGGGGCGAGGGAGATTCGAACCCCAGACCTTGTGGCACACAAACACCTATAACGCGCTTTCTAACCACTGGGGTGGTGATACATCCGTGTATCAAATCACACCCAATTGAATAAATAATAAAACAAGTCCCAGAAATTCAAACAATTCGCGCCACCATCATTGTTGTCATCCTCGTGCATCATCATCTTCATCAATATTTTCAAATTTCCAGATTCTTCATTTCTCAACCAAATGGGATCATGTAAAGATGAAACTTGTGGGGATTTTGACAAGGAATTGAATGTTCTATTCCATTTTATTTATTTTCAGTGTAAATCAAAATATCAAGTATGAACACATAAATCATAAATATGCAAAAGCTAATGTGGAATCTCATATGTTTATGATAAAAAACAATTAATTGAGGGAAAATGATCTACATATTGCGGCTAAGTGAAAGCCAGGATGCTTGAGAGGGCTAAGCGTGTTATTTAACAACTTAGAGGTTGTAATCATTTTGATGATTATTGGATTAAGTCCTTGTCTAAGGCGAAATCACCAAGGTTGGTGGACTGGAGTAGCTTCGTTAACAGTTAACTAGTATAAAAATAATTATGTTCATTTATATTTATTTACTTGTTAATGCCATTAGTTTAATTCCGCAAAAGGGGACGAAATGTGATACCCAATTCAAACCCCTTTTCTCGTGTTTCTCAACCTTCAATTGGCATCAGAGCTTTGGTTTTGTTATTGATGTTTATCAAACACTTAACCGTGTCAGATAAAGATTCGAACGAGCTTTGAGAAACGCTCTGGCTCATCTCCTCCACCATCTACAGGTTCAGTCTCATACGATGATGAAAAGATTGAGTACTGAAATGACAAACCATAAAGGTTCATTATGGATTGTGTCACTGATTCTTAGAGCTGGTTGTTATTGAAAACATAATCTTCTCTTACGGTGCTTGCAAGAAGATTGAAAGTAAGATGAAGAATTAGCTGGTAAAAGGATAATAGACTCATAAGATAGTTAGTAGAATCTGATGAATGCTATTCTTGAAATACGTTAGTTGAGAGCTACGTATCTCCTCAAGGTGATGCCTAGACAAAGCTTAAGAAGAATGATCTAGAAGAGATTAACAAGAAGCATCAAAAAGCATAAAATCTTGTTTGCTGAAGGTTAATTATTTCTGAGTATGGGATGTTTTCAACAAACAGACTTGGTCTACCGTTGACTTTCTTAGTATTGCTCATTAGGAACTCTTTCATGTGAAAAAGAGAGAATGCTCGTGTCATGATTCTGAAGCATGGAAACTTCAAGATGAAGTATGCTGAAGATGTTAGAAATCTTATCATCAATATTTTAAATCATGACTGCAGAACTTAAGATTCTGAATGATGATTTCTTCGTCAGGATTCTTGAAGAAGATGATCAGAAGCTTGCTATTTAAATGAAAGCTTATGGCAACTGGTCAAGCATGCAGAAGATCTGGAGTAAAGCCTCTCATGAAGAACTGAAGATCTAAGCTAAATAGTATATAACTGTTTGTGCTTCAATTTGTCAGAAGTTGAAGAGATCAAGATCAGAAGATGTAGAGAGAAGTCTGATGGCAAAAGAAGTCACTTGCTATAAGTGAAATAAGGTATGTCATGTCAGATAAGTCTATCTTGACTTCAAAAGGATAAAGCCTAAGAAGAAAGCATGAAATGCTTAAAGGAAAAGGCTGAAGAATACACGAGATATTTTTATGCCCTAAGAAGACATCAAAGAAGAAGAACGAACTAACATAGCATTCTCAGCTAATGTTAGAACGTCTGATGCAGAAGATCTCTCCAGAAGATAAAGCAGTTTCTTATTCAACAGAAACTAATCCTACTACAGATAATCATTGGATATGGCTATTAGGATTCTGACTACCTGCTCTAGAAACTTTGCAGGATTCTAAAGAGATCAGAAGGGAAGTTCTTCAGTTGTCAAGAGTGCATTCAAGAAAGAGCAACTTACGATTTTCTGATTATTTTCGTATGTGTGTCTATGAAGAGAATTGGATGAAGCATAAGATAAATTAAGTCATGTTAGCTTGAGAAAGGTATCTCAGTTGAACAAGCTTAAGTTTCTCAGAATGTTATCCAAAGTTTCTTTTCAAGAGCTCCTGATACATGAATGTATCTTTCTGTGTTCACTACTTTTTGGACTCATGTGACTGAGTGAAAGTATGAGCTTAAGAAGCTATCTGGTGAAAAGAAGATTCTGATGTTCTAGTTTTTCACTATCAGATACAGATGATTGAAGATAGAACAAGCTTGGAAAATAGATGGCTTAAAACATGATATATGAGAAATCATCATGACAAAGCATTTCTAGGAAGCAGCTAGCATGTTTTTTCAGAACAAAATATGATTCGAATCTATTCTGATGCATATTGGTTAGATTGCTCTGAATATCCAAATGCTACTGAAGTACCTTCTTCAGAAATCAAATCAATGTCGGATTTGATAATGAGCTTGGAAGTCAGAAACTAAAGCTTAGTGGAAGAATACAAAGTTAGAAGCTATCTTCTCTGAATGAAGTTATTGATGAAGATCAGAATAAAGAAATCAGAAGATGCTCAATAAAAAACCATCACAGTTCATTTAATCCCTAAGAAAGGAAAGAACAGAAGTTGTCACTTTCTCATGAACTGATTATGGATGAAAAGACTCAGCTAGTAAGAACAAGATTATCATTCAAACCCTCTAAGAAATATGTCTTGGTTTGATGATCAGATGATATCTGCATCTGGTGAAAATTAGCATACGTTCAAAGATTGAACTCTGATGAATCAAGAGGAAATTCAACAAGTTTCTTTAGCACATAACTGTTCAGAAGTATATGCTAAAGTTAAGAAACTAGTGGCTTTCTGGAGACAAGCCTTCTTGAAGATAGAAGATGGATGATTCTAAGATGAAGACTAGAGATAGAACTTGGCTCATCTCTAATGATCAAGATGAAACAAACATTAGGAAAGATGTATTCATCTATCAGAATGGAAGATCAAGAAGTCATGAAGATGATCGTGTCTCTACACAAGGTTCAAGGATTCTCATGAAGACTGTAAAAGGAAGAAAAATCTATAAATCCAGTTCTGAGAAGAAACAATTCTAGTGGTCCAACTAGAAGTGCTCATCAACAATGTCATCAACTGTAGAGGAAAATTATGTGATGATTCTGAAGAAGCGTCTACAAATGGAATTCTACAAGAGTATTGACAGTAACGTATTTCTAACTCTTACTATTATTTTAAATAGTTTAGAAATTATTCTTATATTCTAGAATTACTATGATAAGAATTTAGAAGAAAATTATTTTCTAAATTTCTGATTCAGTCTTTTTCTTATGACTTGAATCTCTCTTCAAAATTCCTTGCTGAAAATAAACTTATTCTCATTCAACATGTGAACCTAGTTCTATGTCTAGAATGGTAAGAAGTTATCTCACAATAGTTATTTCTCTAGAATAGAAAATTAAGTTTCTGATGTTTGAATAGTAATTGTTTTACTTCTGAAATGTGAGACTTCTGACAAGTGAAGTTCTCATGCACCTGAAGCGTCCAAAGGTTAAAAGATCCTTTTAGATTATTTTGACTGTTGGAAACTAGAGTGTGATTCATTTACTAGCCATAATGGTATGGAGAGTTGGTATGTCAACAAGACTTTTGTTTTATATGTACCATACCTCGTATTTGATGGGACAACTCGGGTGATGAGAAAATCTTGGATATAGGAATTAAAATCATTTCGCCTTACCCCGTGTTAGACTTTCTATATTCATTCCCCTTAGAGTATCTTCTTTGTTTCTTTTTGAAGATAGTGTTTACATAACTCTTCCGTCTCTAACTATTATTTGGGGCGTTCCTAATTATCACCTTTATCACAACTGTTTTGGAAATAGCAGCAGTCACTATTTTTAGATAAATCGTTAATTGTTTTGTGTGTCTTGAGTCTCTCCATCTCCTTTGATCATCATTATTCCCTGATTAGTGCTCACCTATGAACTATTATTAAACCATAAATAATTAATAAAATATCATTGATTAATAATATATTTTTGAATACGATTGATGTTTCTCCTTAAGGGGATTGGTTTCTTTGTTTTGAATGGAAGGGAGCTTGCAAACCTCACTTCTTAGACTTTACAGATAGGATTCAAGGAGAGCTTACAAACCTCCTCTCGAAGACTATTTGACACAGGGAGAGCTTACAAACCTCAGGCCCCAAAAATTTGTTGAATCTTAGAACTTCCAAGTCCTTAGTTTTGTCATAAGCCCTAAGTATGTTTGTGTCTGTCGTCTCCCATTGTAATTTCTTAATTAGTATTAATGAAATTTCCTTTTTTGTCATTATGATCGTCTTCATATTTCTTCGTCAATGTCTATTCTTATTTGCCTTTTTGATTTCTGACAAAGGGGGAGAAAGTATAATCATTTTGATATTCCTAAATCTAAAAATCTCGATACAAAATATAATTGAATGTTTTTTTTCTTCTAACCCATGTTTAAGAATTGATCAGGAACTTCAAAAAAGTTCAATGAACGTTAGAACATGCTATTAGAAGACAGGAGACAAGACATATAAGAATATATGATATATTATCAGAAGATACAAGACATATCAGAAGCTATGATATATCAGAATACATGAATTCTATTTGATAAAATATTAAAAGATATGATCAAGAAACAAGTGGAAGGCTTTAGAAGTCAATAATCAAGAAGATTATATCTGAAGCAATTGTACAAGAGATCATAAGATATAATCATCAGAAGACATGTACAAGAAAAAAGAATGCTAAACAAGCTCGATCTGATAATATATATGAATTTCTGGTGTTGACCACTAAGTTATCAGAAACAAGGGATGTCTATGAGTTTCACGTTGATACCCAAAACTTGTCAGACGTTGTAAACTTTCTGAAAGAATGATTCAATTGGTATCTAAAATTCAATTGGTATCTAAACTTCAAATGGCATCTAGACTCCAAAATTAAAAGAATGTGAATCTTTCGAAGATCAAATCAAGTCATGGTCATTAAAGAAAATATTCGGTTTCTGAACCATCAAATGACATGAGGATATGGGCACCTGTTGGTGATCTGTGCTAAGATATTGAAGATTTGGATTTGATACATGACGCGTGGCATCTAAGAAAGTATCTACCAGTTTCTAATATATAATGTTAGACATCAAATCTGATAAGACAAATCACGTGCTGATACGTCTACAGTATTCTGATACCAAGCTAGGTTTTAAGATGAAGATTTTCCAGTTCTAGTCAGATTCTAATGAGACATCAATGAGAAGTAATCATTATCTGTTGATATGATTCTACTTCAAAATCATTTTGTGATTCTTGGGATCAGGGGGAGACTCTGAACAAGCATAAATGAATTTTGAGAGTAACAGAATCAAGGGGAGCCCGTTAAGCTTATCTCTGACTCTATGGATTTATGGTGATTACCCTATACAAATTGTCTATCAAAATGCATTGTTTGTCATCATCAAAAATGGGGAGATTGCAAGAACAAGATTTGGTTCTACATCTGGCCTTTGAGTTTTGATGATAACTGAACATGTTATCTAAGAGAACCATTCTGTATGATATGGTTTCTGTCTAGTGTGTGACTGTTGTCAATATGATTCTGACTCTGATAAGAAGACGTGTGATGTCATCAGACTTTGTTATCAACACTCTGGAAGAAAACATATGTGTGTACAAGATAAAGTCAAGATTCGTGAATGTTTCTAATACAACGGTTCTAATGAACGTTAGTTCTGGACATTCTAATTGAGACTTTATGAGAAAGGCCTATAAGGCTTTCTAATGTGATGCGCTTCTAATGTTACAAGTTCTGAAGATTCTGAAGACGTGGTTCAGGTTAACATGGTTCTGAAGATTCTGAAGACACAATATCTGAAGTTCAAGTTCTGAAGAGTTTCTGAAGACAAGGTTCAGGTGAACAAAGTACTAATGACTCTAAAGACAAGGATATGCTTAATGCATTCTGAAGACATGGTTCTGAAAGGAATAGGTTCTGAAGACTCTGAAGATATTACTTCTAAAAGAATGAGTGCTGAAGATTCTCAAGATAGTTCTGCTGAACAAAGATCTTGGAATTTTGAAGACTGGGATTCTGAAGTTGCAAAGAATTGACTCTTCTACAACATGCTTCATCAACGTTTTATTTGAAGCCATTGAAGACATTAGAAACACTGAAGATAAGAATGGTTTTAAGCTGAACACAAGAATACAAAAATTGTGACCTCTACCTCGACAAGGTGGCGCAAGAGCAGATTTTTGTATAGTGATGTTGACCATTCCTTCATGTGAGCGTTGAAATATTGTTGTTGGAATATGTTTCCAAGAATGCCCCTCAACAGATCTATTCTCTCAAGCTCTATAAATTTAAGATCAAGAAGCATGAAGAATTGTTGGTTGCTGGTGATAGCACGCTGCTCTGCAAAGCCAAAGTGGTGAAGAAAATGCTACACGCTAAAGCTTAAATGAAGAATGCTCAATGAAGAAGAAGCTAAAGCAAACTGTTTAAATGTGTGTACAAACGATGAATATGCTAAAGCCATGTGAAACTAGTCAAGTGAAACAGCAATAAGTGAAGCATAGTAACTTATTTGATCTTGATGGTCAAACTGGAAGAAGCATTATATGCTCAAGAAAGGAGTTCATCAAAAGAAGCTTAAAGCTCATGAAAAGAAGTCATAGTTCTCATCAAGAACGCTTTTAAGGAATACATAACTAATGTTTTATAATCTCTCAGAGATTCATTCTTTAGATAGTTTCTGTATTATAAAGCAAGGAGTTGTTGCTCAAAAACTTGCTAGAAAGACTTAGGTGTTCATGTACTTAATTTGTGTAATCAACTTGTAAGAAGCATATTAGTGCACAAGAAAATCCTTGTAAAAGATGTTGTTCCTTGAGCGGTCAAGTGAAGACCAGAATGCTTGAGAAGACTAAGCGTGTTTCTAACAGCTTAGTGGATGGTGTTCCTTGAGCGTCTAAGTGAAAGCCAGGATGCTTGAGAGGGCTAAGCGTGTTGTTTAACAACTTAGAGGTTGTAATCATTTTGATGATTATTGGATTAAGTCCTTGTCTAAGGTGAAATCACCAAGGTTGGTGGACATGAGTAGCTTCATTAACAGTGAACCAGGATAAAAATAATTGTGTTCATTTATTTTTATTTACTTGTTAACATCATTAGTTTAATTCCGCAAAAGGGGACGAAATGTGAAACCCAATTCAACCTCCCCCACTTTCTTATGTTTCTCAACTTTCAGCATGAACCTTTTGATTTAGCACTTTTATTTCCTTCATGCTTAGAGGTCTTTGATTGTCGTCGAAAGTTGACGGGATTCTTGTCCGAATGTTGAATTCCATTTTTCCTTATATATCTATTATATCTTCTCACAAACAGCCCCATATCTTCATTCTTATTATCATCATCATCATCACTTGACTTACTTTTACTTAGCTATTTTATGGAGGACTTTGAGCTAGAAGCCTTTAGAGCTATAAACTTCTTGTCCGTGTCTTTAGGCTTCTCTTTCTTTTCCTTCTTCTCGTGTTGGTCTAGACTTATGAGCTTTTGCTCATGTTCCTCAAGCTTGCGAAACAAAGTTGTGATGTCCAAAGTCATAAGATCATTAGCTTCCTTTATAGTCGTAACCTTAGGTTGTCATTCCCAATTAAGACATCTCAAAATTTTGTTAGTAGCAACATCATTAGAAATGGGTCTACCAAGTGAATTTAAACGATTGATTAGGTGAGTAAATCTCGTTTACATTTCCGCAATGGTTTCACCATGCTTCATGTGAAAGAGATCAAACTCTTGTGTCAAAGTATTGATTCGAGCTAGTTTGACATCATTAGTTCCCTCGTGGGTAACTTGTAATACGTCTCACATAGCCTTAGCAGTAGTACAATGAGAAACTCTATAATATTCATCAACTCGCAAAGAGGATATGAGAATATTTCTAGCCTTCCAATCGTAGTTATACTTTTTCTCATCATCATCATTCCATTGTGCTTCCGGCTTAGGCACAACAACGTTATCTGCACTGGCCATAGTTATTTCAGTAGGACCATTTTGAATAATGTTCCATACCTTTCTATCAATAGAATTGATATGCACCCGTATACAATCTTTTCAATAACCGTAGTTTTCACCATTAAAAATCGATGCTTTATTGTACGCCCCTTTAGGTTCGTTAGTAATTTTCTAAAAAGCTATATGCGAAGCACTAGATGAACTGGTGCTCGTGATACCACTTGTTAGACGATGACAATGATCTAGAAGGGGGTTGAATAGATCACTAATTTTTAACAATCGTCTAAACGAACTGTTATTGGTAAGATCGGATATGTGAATTCGAATGGAATAATATTGATGAGATAACAAAATCAATATCGTTCCCAATCAACCAATTCAAATAAAGACCACGTTGATTTAACCGGTTTCCAATGAATTATAAATGGTATAATCGAATTGACAATTTTACAAACAGTTTATATGTGATCAATACGTCGAACACTTGGTGTGCACAACACCCCAAGTTCAATTTCCTATGAAATGATAGTGCATAATTTTTCACAATTGCAATCAAAGTGATTGCAATGAATTTCCAAAATAGTTTTTCAGCACTACACAACAGTAAAAATTTATCGAACAATTGATTTCACACAAACGTTAAAAACATGAAGTAAAGAGATAGATACATAGATAGATAGAGACACTAAGAGAGAGAGAGAGAGAGAGAGAGAGAGAGAGAGAACGACACCCGATTTGTTTAGGTAGTTCCCCTTTCGTCCTCGCCTCAGGTACGTCAGCCCCAATTCTAAAACTGGAATTGAGATATGTATAATATCTAGTTGCAAAGTTTTGTTCAAGAGAAGTTATAACTACCTCACACTCAAGCCTAATTGTTGATGTTGATTCTATCCATTTTTCTCCCTTTGATTCTAGCCGACTCAAGTGCATCAAACGCTTCAAACAAACCTCCGATTACCGCTACTCACTTGAATCTTCAAGTCTTTCACTCGGCTGATTTCGATAGCAAGACGTTCGACCCCAAATCTTTCAACACAATCCCCCAGTTACCGCTACTTTCTTGACTGAACCCACCATTCTTCAAGCCTTTCAGTCGGATGAATCTGTGATGCAAAGATATGTGCAAAAAAAAACCCCAAATCCCTCAAAATCTTGGAGGAAAAAACCCCAATGATTTTATTCAAGAAAATCCCATAGAAATCTCAACCCAAACTAGATATACAAATCTTACGTTTGGACGTTATCACCTCGACAAAACACAGCTCAACAAAGATGATTATGTGTGATTGTTGAAGAATGCAAGTGTGAGAATGAAGATGAAGAGCAATTCAATGTATATTTTCAATTTTTTGTTGGTTGTTGTACAAAAAATGATGCATATGAATATATATATATATATATATATATATATATATATATATATATATATATATATATGACTATGAAAACATAACAGAAATAACAGCTTTTTGAATCACAAAGATGCAGAAAAATGAGCTCAAATGCGCGAGAGGTCGACCTCCACAACCTGTGAGTCGACCTGAACATGCCAAAAAGCAATCCTGCGCATAAAATGAAACTGTGCATCGACCTGAACCTAACCATGTGTCGATGCATGAGCACCTGAGAGCTCCAAGATGATATCATTCAGTATGCGTCGACCTACACAACATCTGTGAGTCGACGCAAGAGTGCCAAAATGTCACAAACACATTTTTATCAATTTTGAGTCGACCTAAGTACTGTATGGGTCGACCTAATGTATCAATAATGATTTAAAACACATTTTACACATAGGAAATGACCCTATATGCCTAGATTCATGTATGTGGATCATTATGCGCATCTTAAACGAATAAATGCAAGCTGAGACAAGGTGATACCGTCTAAAGTACAAAAGTACGAAATTTTTCTAGTTTTGACATCATTAAAACAAAGCAATAAAAAACCTTGCACTCATAGAGTTTAATCCCTACTGCTAACAAATTCTCTACCCTGTAACAGATTAATCATTATCATTTGACTGCAAAACAATATTGCCCAAATTAACAATTTACAGTATCTCATGAAGTATACAGAATAACTTTACTCAATTGTGTGATTTAGAAACTTTCCTAATAACTAATTTTGAAATAACTGATTATTGTTATAGGATGCTGTGGCCTAAAATAAGCAAGCTTAAAAGATCAGTAAAAAAGTAGTTTGTAAAAACAAGAATCACTTAAATTGCTTTGTATAAGCTTACAACGTGTTTGAATAAACATGCAGATTACAAACATAATTTGAGCATTTATCACTTTTTTATATGAAAATTTTGCGATTCTCTTTTTAAATGCTTCTTTAGTAGAATTTTCCAATTATTCAAAGACGTTTTAATAAGTTCAACTGAATCAAACCTATATGCAATAGCTTATCTTACTAGATAAGCCTAAATCGGGTAGGCTAAAATGACCGATAGATCCATAACTGGAGGTTCAGAAGTTGTTGATGGTGAATGGAAGAAACTACTTGGTCTTCTCTTCAGTTTTTGTTGATGTCGAGGCAAAAGTAACCGGATTTGTTGGATGGTCCTTGACAATCAAGCTGAGCACTTCAGGTTTCGCGCATTTGAGCTCATTTTTCTGCATCTTTGTGATTCAAAAAGCTGTTATTTCTGTTATGTTTTCATAGTCATATATATATATATATATATCCAAAATATCACATTGATTTATCTCACCTCACTAAATTTTCTTTTTATTTTATTCAATTTTTCTCTTTTAAATCTTATACATTAATATAATCAACACTATTTTCTCGTATTCTATTAATTTCTTTTATGTTAAATATTCGAGTATTATTTTATACAATTTAGACATGTGTTGTATTTAAAAATATATTATAGTATTTATAAAAGATAATATAGTATTTCAAAATGTATTATGTTTAAAATGATATAATTTTTAATTTTATTTCTAATAAATATTATAGAATTTTTATTTTTATTTTTTATTTAAAAAAATGTCCGTTTAGGGTCGGGTAGCCCGAAACCCATAATCGGTCAGACTCGGGTAGTAATTTTTGATCCCATATTACAACAGGGTTTTTTTGGCCCAGCCCTAAAAAGTCTGAAGTCTGCCGGGGTCGACCCATTTAGGGCTGGGTAGCCCATTTTAACAGCTCTATTCCTGATGCTACTGAACCAATGCCACCTCTTACTACTGATGCTCCTGAGCGAGGGACATTTGGAGGATGCCCTGTAGACTTGTCACTACTGCCATTGTAACCATACCAAACTTCCATACATATTTGGGACAAAAAGGTAGCATTAGTTGGATTCTTTATTTTAATTTACATTTATTTTAATTTACAAGTTTCTGAAATTGATTTATTTTTCTACAGGACCGTGATCCGCTGAAGTTTGTTAACCACGAGCGGAAGATTATTGGCTTGCCTCAGCCTAATGATGAGTGGTTTCATGTTGATTTGTCTCTATCTGGGATAAAGGACTTATGCATGATCAGTTATATTACGGTCAACCACGGGGTACTTAATGCATTCGTGGAGAGATGACACTCTGAGGCCTCTTCATTTCATCTCCCGCATGGTGAGATGTCTATCACATTCGACGTTGTGTCGTGTTTGCTACATCTTCTGATTAGAGAAAAACTTCTAGATCATGGGAGGATTACCAAAGACGAGGCATTCGAGATGATGGTAGACTATTTAGGAGTTGACCCAGCGGATGCGATAAAGGAGTTTGATTGAACCATGGCCTCATGCTAGGTTTTAATTCTTGAAAAAGGTATACACAGATGGGATTGTTAGATCACAGCAAGCTATTGGGGATGACCAGTAGGTGGGACTCCATAGAGCGTATGATATGAGAGCATACCTGCTATATTTGGTTGACATTGCGATTTTTGTGGACAAGTGTGCCACTTATACAAATGTCGTCTACCTACAGTACTTCGATGATTTTAAGTGGATACATGAGTACAACTGGGGGACCGTTTGTTTGGTCAAATTATACTCAAAGCTATCAGAGGGTTCTAGGTGGAAGATGAAGCAGATCACAGGCAGCATCACACTACTGGCGGTAATATTTATTGGTTTTTTAATTTTTCTATGTCATTTTCATTTCATCTTTGCAACGCCATTATTCATGATTCGTGTGTTCCAAACTTTTCAGGCTTAGATCCTCCGACACTTCCCACACATCTCTGGTTGGACGAGTGTATCGACTTACACTAAGGATATGTCGTGTGCTACTGCATTTGCCCAACTCATAGGGAACCAAGCGACATACCCGTTCAGAGTGTATCTCGACTACTCGATTGCAGAGGACATGCACTTCAACCGCTATGTGGATCACCGTGAGACACAACCATTTGATGAGATAGTGTTATACTCAGGATGGTTGGCCTGCGGATCATGTCTCACTGCTCCTCATCTGCCCGAGCGCATCCTGCGGCAGTTCGGTAACACTCAGACCATTCCCAAACACCCTATTGTCTCTGCTCTTCCTGTTTTGAAACATAGATAGATGGATGCCATGTTTAATGATTATGAGAATCATCTGGTACCAGACGAGATACGAAGTACCATAGCTGAAAGCGACTAGAGCTACGTCGACGGGTACATCATTTCATCCAGTTGGATTTGGATCAATTTGTTGGATATCCAAATTATAAATTATATTTTTTATTAATATTATAAAAGTACTAATAAATAATAAATTTGATGAAATATATAACATATACTAAATTAAAAGTTAATATTACAAAATGATAACGATCATTTATAGTTGAAATAAATAAAATAGTCAAAATAAATAGATTAAATCAAACTAAAAAAATAGTAGTATTTAAAAAATAATATAATCTAATAATAAATTAACACAACATATCGTACTAATAAAAAATATATAAGTATAAATATATATACATGTGGTTCGGTTTGGTTTGGATTAGTTTTCAAAAATCAATCTAATCGTACCTGGATCAGACAGTATCTGGTGGCCAACAACGTCGTCTGGACTTCAGCTCCGGTGAGGTTGAAAGACGGCGGAGGGGGGGGGGGGGGTGTACCTGCAAGGTACTCCGACGCTCAAGTAAGGCAAGGGTCACAAGTAAAAGCAAGTACAAGGTTAGAGTAAGAGAGTGTGTGTAACCTGACCCTCTCAAGTGAGAGGATATTTATAGAGAGCCCCCAGTGTGGGGCCAACAGTTACTTGCATTGGGCTGGATTGCCAAGCCCAATCCAAGTAACTATCAGGGCTTACGTGGCGTAGTGAAGACCAGCACGTGTTCTTCGCTCTGGGGTAACCGTTCCTAGATCTCTGGAACTAGGGTAAACCGATTCCATCGGGAGTGGGCGGTTACATGAGAACGGGTCCTCGCAGGGAGGAGTCTTGCGTGTCGGGGAGAGACGTGTCCTCGCGGGGATGACTCTTATGTGAGAAGGATATGGCTCCTCGCAGGAAGGAACACCTGAGTGTCGAGGAAGAGCGAGCCCTGAGGGGCTTGATGCCTCTGCTCGACGGACTCTACTGAGCCCGACGATGTTGAGGGGTGGCACGTGCCCGACTCTGTTGGGGCGTGTTTGTGCCTGACAGTGGTCTTGTAAAGAGGTCCTTGTTGGGCCATCTCATGTCCTGTGGGTTGGGCCTTCTGGACTGAGGGGCAGACCCTGGCCTAGTCTAGAACAGGAGCCCCCCAAGTCGTTGCTCCGAAGTGTCAGAGTAATGACTTAAGGGCCAACAAGCATGTCGGGGAAGTATCGATCGCGTGACCGCGATGAGGGGAACTTGTTTGAGATCCACTGGCTGTATCGTCGGGGAGCCAAATGTTCGTTGGGTAGAAATCGACGAGCAGACTCGAGCGTGGGCGTTTGCGGATGGTCTACTCAGTGGGGATGCGAGAAGTTTGAACTTGGGTGTCGAAGAAAATGGAGAGACGCGTGTTGGGGAGCGAACGGTCGCATGTATGCCACGTGTCAGACGCCATTATTGCCTAGGGGCGACTAGGCTGGGGTAGTGTACTCTAGTAGTCTAAAACCCTTCGAATTCTGTGAGGATCCTATAAATAGGCCCCACCTCATTTCATTTGCACCATTTGCTCTTTTCCTCTCAGACTCTCCCTCTATTCTTCTCCGTTTTTTTCGGCCTGCGAGCCGTTTTATTTATTTTTCAATACGTATGCCCGGCCTGCGTGCCAGGGGCTTTTGATACTTGATTGTAATATTTGTACAATGGGCTTCTGCCCGCTTCAATGCATTTTTGCTTATCTGCTCGTGTGTTGTTTGTATGATTTATACTGTGTGTGATGTTATTGTATTTATTATACTTTGTTTGTTTCTTTCCAAGTAATAGAGATTTCTACACTTTGTTTTTGTCTAAGTAATAAAGACTTTGGGATCTGCTCGACCTTGATAGTCCCTGACCGCGTGGAGAGCTAGTCGGGTGGTCGGAGACGTATTCCGACCTCCAACGAGGCTAAGAGCTCGGTCGAGGTCTTAGCTTCGTGGCGTGAACTTCCCATCGCGAGCTGGGTGTTCTGCCTATTTGGTACAACGACGGCGGAGCTCGATCGATGTGTCCCCGTCGGATCAAAGGTCTTCGCGCACACACAACGCGGCCTTCGACCATCGTGTTTTGTATAGGGGTGTCGCACTCGTACCTTAGTGCGTCCACGTAATCGCGATGTTCGTGAGTCGCGGGCAGTGCTTAACTGTAGTATTGTTTGAGCTTCTCAGCGTTCCATGGTCGAGCAAGTTCTTCCCCGTGCAGATTTTCGAGGAAATAGGCTCCTGTCCCCGTTTTCGCGCGGACGTGGTACTGGCCCTCCCAGTTCGCGGCGAGTTTGCCCTCTCGCGAGTCTTTTTTGGTTCCTTCGTAGGACGAGGGTGCCCACCTGAAAATTACGTTTGATAACTTTGTCGTTATAACGCAGTGTTATTTTCTACTTAAGTGAAGCTTCTCGGAGAGAAGCGCCCGAACGTGTCTCCTCGACGAAATCGAGTTCTTCCCTCAGGGTTTCATCGTTCGTGTCCCCGTCGAGGGGGGATTCTGTCCTCCTCGAGGGTTCCCTGATTTCCACGTGAACTTCCCATCACGAGCTGGGTGTTCTGCCTATTTGGTACAACGACGGCGGAGCTCGATCGAGGTGTCCCCGTCGGATCAAAGGTCTTCGCGCACACACAACGCGGCCTTCGACCATCGTGTTCTGTATAGGGGTGTCGCGCTCGTACCTTAGTGCGTCCACGTAATTGCGATGTTCGTGAGTCGCGGGCAGTGCTTAACTGTAGTATTGTTTGAGCTTCTCAGCGTTCCATGGTCGAGCAAGTTCTTCCCCGTGCAGATTTTCAAGGAAATAGGCCCCTGTCCCCGTTTTCGCGCGGACGTGGTACTGGCCCTCCCAGTTCGCGGCGAGTTTGCCCTCTCGCGAATCTTTCTTGGTTCCTTCGTAGGACGAGGGTGCCCACCTGAAAATTACGTTTGATAACTTTGTCGTTATAACGCAGTGTTATTTTCTGCTTAAGTGAAGCTTCTCGGAGAGAAGCGCCCGAACGTGTCTCCTCGACGAAATCGAGTTCTTCCCTCAGGGCTTCATCGTTCGTGTCCCCGTCGAGGGGGGCTTCTGTCCTCCTCGAGGGTTCCCTGATTTCCACGGGGATCACCGCTTCCGTTCCGTAGATCAGACGGAAGGGGGTCTCCCCGGTCGTGGAATGTGGGGTCGTTCGGTAGGCCCAGAGGACGCTGTGTATCTCCTCGACCCACCGTTGTTTGGCGTCGCCTAATCGACGTTTCAGTCCTCGTAGGATTACTCTGTTCACCGCCTAAGTCTGTCCGTTCGTTTGAGGGTGCTCGACAGACGTGAAGTGCTGCTTCGTGCCTAGCTTAGAGACGAAGTCTTGGAAGTTCTTGTCGGTGAACTGTGTTCCAATGTCGGTGACAATAGCTTGAGGTACGCCGAATCGGGCGAGGACGTTCCTTTTGTAGAAATGCAGTATGTTGAAGGCCGTGATTTTTTCCAATGCTTCCACCTTAATCCACTTCGTGAAGTAGTCCACCCCGACGATGAGGTATTTGTTTTGATACGACCCCTGGACGAAAGGTCTGAGGATATCCATCCCCCACCACACAAACGGCCACGGGGAGGACAGTGTTTTGAGCTCGTTGGGAGGAGCAAGGTGCATGTCCCCGTGTCGTTGGAATCTATCATACTTCTTGACGTGTTCCTTGGTGTCCTGTTGCATGGTGGGCCAGTAATACCCTGCTCGAAGCGCCTTACAGGCTAACGATCGCCCGTCGAGGTGGTGTGCATTAATTCCTTCGTGGATTTCCTGGAGGATGCCGGGGACCTTGGTCTCCTCGACGCACCTGAGGAGGGGAATAGAGAACCCTCGCCGGTATAGCTTGTCCTCAACTATCGTGTATGAGCATGCCTGCCGCTTGACCATTCCGGCTTCCTTGGGATTTTCGGGCAGTTTTCCCGTCGTGAGGTATTCGTACACGGGGGTCATCTAGCAACTGCTGTCACCAATGGCGTTTACATCCGCCACTGGTGCGGGTTTGTCGATGCTCGACCGAGAAAGTACTTCTTGTATGATGGATTTGTTCCCGCCTTTCTTCTTTGTGCTTGCAGTTTGGACAAGACATCTGCTCGGGCATAATGCTCGCGGGGGATGTGAGTTACTTCCGCGGAGGTGAACTTTTTCATCTTTTCTTTCACCAAGGCCAAGTATTCTATGAGGTTGTCGTTCTTGGCCTGGTACTCTCCTCGGACTTGCGAGGCCACGAGCTGGGAGTCGGTGAAGAGTTTGACCTCCTTGGCACCGAGGTCCTCGGCCAGCCGATGTCCGGCGAGGAATGCCTCGTACTCCGCTTGGTTGTTCGACGTCGGGAAGCATAGTTCGAGGGATACCTCGATCAGGATGCCTTCCTCGTTTTCGAGGATGATGCCCGCTCCGCTTCCCTTCGGGCTGGATGCTCCGTCGACATAAATCATCCATTTCTGGGATCCGTTGGTCGAAGGTTCCGGGACGGTCATCTCCGCTACAAAGTCGGCCAATAGCTGAGCCTTCAGGTCTTTCCTCCCTTCGTATTGGATGTCAAACTCGGCGAGTTCGAGCAACCACCTAAGCATCCTCCCCGACATGTCCGATCGTCCAA
Organism: Lathyrus tuberosus; assembly: GCA_022829125.1. Taxonomy (NCBI): domain Eukaryota; kingdom Viridiplantae; phylum Streptophyta; class Magnoliopsida; order Fabales; family Fabaceae; genus Lathyrus; species Lathyrus tuberosus. Next base: position 11,568,660 of record JALAZF010000103.1, read on the forward strand.
GGAGCTGCCTTATAGGCTGTTCGGTCCTTACGACGACAGTGTGGGCAAGGAAGTAGTGGCGTAGCCTCCTGGCCGCGGTAACGAGGCCCAGGGCGACTTTCTCTATCTGCTGGTACCTGAGCTCGGGGCCTTGGAGGGCTTTGCTTGTGAAGTAAATTGGCTTCTGCCCGTCCGGGGTTTCCCGAATGAGGACGGCGCTGACTGCTTCACTCGTGATTGCAAGATACAAGAAAAGTGTCTCCCCGCCGTCAGGCCGTGAGAGGACTGGGGGTTGTGATAGGACTTGTTTTAGGTGGAGGAGCGCCTACTCGCATTCTTCGCTCCACTCAAACTCCGCTTTTTGTCGAAGAAGTTTGAAAAATGGGAGTGCGTACTGTGCAGATTTGGCGACGAAGCGGGAGAGAGCGGTGAGCATCCCGTTCAATGATTATATCGACTTCTTTGAGTCCGGAGTAGGGATCTCAGAAAAATCCATACACTAGTCGGGGTTGGCTTCGATTCCTCACTCTGTGAGGTAAAAGCCGAGAAACTTACCTGCCCGGACGCCGAAGGTACATTTGTTGGGATTGAACCACATGCGGCACCTCCTTGCTGTGTCGAACACCTTCTTGACGTGCGCGGCATGGTCGACTTCTTCTGCTGATTTGACGATCATGTCGTCCATGTAGACCTCGAGCATGTCGTCGATTTCAGCCCAGAAAACCTTATTCATCATCCGTTGGTAGGTCGCACCGGCGTTCTTCAGACCAAAGGGCATCACGTTGTAATAGGAGTTGCCCAACGCGGTCATGAAAGTCGTGTGCTGTTTGTGGACCTTGTCCATGGGAATTTGGTTGTATCCCGAGTATGCGTCCATGAAGGATAATAGTTTGTAACCTGCAAAATTGTCGACCAGCTGGTCGATGTTAGGCAAGGGATAACAGTCTTTCGGGCAAGCCCGGTTAAGATCAGTATAATCCACGCACATCCTCCATTTTCCATTATTCTTTTTTACGAGTACAACGTTGGACAGCCAGGTTGTGTACCTGGCCTCCGAAATAAAATTCGCCTTTAGGAGGTCTTTTACAGCTTTTTCAGCAGCCTCCACTTTTTCAGGAGACTGCCTACGTCTACGTTGAGCTATGGCCCTAGCGGCCAGATCTACTGCGAGCTGATGGCAAGCCACCTCGGGGTCAAGGCCAGGCATCTCGGAGGCGCTCCATACGAACAGATCAGCGTTCTCCCTTAGACATGCCTTCAGTTGCTCCTTCGTCAGGTCGGGGATTCTGGTGCCAATCTTCACGTTACGGTCTAGATCGTCCCCGAGTACCACGAGCTCAAAGTCTCTGTCGGGGATGGGGTGCGTTAGGTAGAGAGGCTGCCCGTTATTTTCTGCCTGGAGTTGGTGGTCTTCTGCCCCGTCTTCATCGGGTTCTTCCGGGAACCTGCTGTCGAGTTCGACCGCGTTGACGCGCGGGAGAGGTACCTGTTCGACGTCCTGGGGTGGCTTGGCCACGGTCTTGGGTCTGATGCCGATGGAACTCATGCCTTTGATGGCGGCGTCGAAGCATCTTCTGGCCGCGTCTATGTCCCCGTGCATCGTTACCACTCGTCCCCTGGCCGTGTAGTACTTCATTTTGAGGTGGACTGTTGATGGCACCGCCGTAGGCTAGGCCAGGGTGGTCCTCCCGAGGATGCAGTTGTAAAGGGATGGGCATTCGACCACCAGGAAACGGATCTTCACCTGTCGGGCAGTGTCTTCGGCCCCGAATGTAACCATCAGCTCAACGTAACCCCAATGGTCTGGTGGTGGTTCCGTTGAATCCCTGCAGATCTGAACCGACGTACGCGGTCAGATGTCTCTCGTCGAGCTGAAGGGTCCCGAACAGATGGGCATACATAATGTCGACCGAACTTCCCTGGTCGACGAGGATCCTTTGAACGTCAAAGTTTGCCATCGGTGCCCTGACCAGGAGGAGAATAGTGGAGTTTGGCGCACCCCCGGGGAGTTCCTCGAGGTAGAAGGTGATAGGGTTGGAGTTCCCCCGCACTTTCTCGAGAGTGGTTGTCTTCGCCGATGTTGCGGATTCCAGTTCATCAAATTTACGCTTGATCGATCCGACGAACAACTTCTCGGGACCACCCCCGGAGATGACCATCGCTTTGGGGAAGCTTTCCCAGGTGCTACGGGCAGTGACGGGGTCCTAGTGGGGGAAGGTCGCCCACATGTTGCGAATTTCTTCTTGGCCCTCAATGATTACGGGGACAAAGAAGTCCTCGAGTCGAGTGATGCTGAGGGCGACCTGAAGCCGACTCTCGTAGGGAGGGGGCGTCGTCTCCTCAACGTTCTGGGCTTCCCGGGAGCTGGGACGAGGAGTATCATTTTTCTGGGCGTATTTCTTTAGGTGCCCTTCCTTGATCAGAATTTCAATCGCATCTTTGAGATGGATGCAATCTTCTGTGACATGCCCGTGGCTCCGGTGGAACCTACAGTATTTTGACTTGTCAACGTTTGATTTGGGGGCAGTGGGCTTCAGAAAGCGGACTCCTCCTTTCACAAATTCTGAGTTCTGGCACTCGGAGAGGATTCGCGCGGGGAGCGTTGAGCGGGGTGTATTCAGTGAACCGGTCAGCTGGTCCGCGTGGTTCACGAGGTTCACTGGGGCGATTATCTCTCTTTCTTTCTCCTCCTCGTCGGGGAGGGGAGTCTTAATCTTTGTGGCCGCGGGGGCCTTCTTTGCGTCTCGATTCAAGGGATATCTGCGCTGCCTTCGACTCCTCGAGCTCGGTGTACGACTGAGCCCGTTGGAGGAGATCCTCCAGACGGCGAGATCTGCGGAGGCCCACGGACTTGGCAAAGTCAGATCCAAAACGTAGCCCATAGATGATTAAATACTTCTTCATGTCGTCGGTCGTATGGACCTCGACAGCTTCTCTGTTGAATCTCTCAATGTAGTTTTTGAGAGATTCATTCTTCCCCTGGAAGATGCTTTCTATGGCAGCTTCTGTCTTCGGGTGTCGACGAGATGCAGTAAAGTGTTTGGTGAAGCGTTGTCTTAGTTGCTTCCAGGATGTGATCGACCCGGGTGCCAGACCCTTGTACCAAGTCATGGCGCCCTTCCGCAAGATGGTGGGGAAAAGCCTGCACTTAATGGCTCCCTTGACGTTTCTGAAGTCGAGCATGGCTTCGAAACTTTCGACGTGGTCGTCGGGGTCGGCCAGGCCGTCGTAGTTCCCCAGTTGCGGAGGTTTCTCCATGCCCGCAAGAATTGGGGCGTTCATGATCTCCCATGACAGAGGGGTCCTCTGGTCGTCGTCATCACTTCCTGTCGGGGACCTCGAAGGGGATCGCTTATGCCGTGGAGGGGAATTCCTCGAACGGTTCCTCGGCCTCTCCTCGGTCTGTTTGGACTTCTTGGTAGTGGTGGAGGCCCTGGGTTCCTTCCGAGGCGGGGAACGAGGGCGTTTCTGGGAGATCGTCGGCTGGGGACGCTCAAGGCGTGGCCGACGACCTCCGCGCACCAGCGAGGGGGTTCGAGATTCGTCGGAAGGGGTCCTAGGCGGGGAAGGAGAACGACGAGGTGACAGTGGACGACGATGTCTTCGCGGGGAAGATCGCCGTGCCCGCCCTTGCTCTGGTATTCTAGTGTGCGATCAGCTGGTTGGTCTGATTGATCAAGGCAAACAGGGCCACGGTGCTCGAATCTGCATTGGGCGGAGGACCAACTGGCTGAAAAATGGCTTGCTGATCTTCTTGGCGGGCGGCGTTGTCAGCCACGTCTTGGGAGTCCGGGGAGTCGGTCTGCCCGTCTCTTACGTCGCCTTCATCGCCGTTGAGGATAGCAGCGTCCTCGTGGTGGTTTCCGTTCTCGAGTTGTGCGAGGATGGTGTCCAGAGCTTTGTGAGCGGACGGATTGGCCATGCTGGTGATGAATGAGAGGATTGCTTTGGTTTATCGAAGGAAAAACGGGGAAGCAAAGGGTTCCCACAGACGGTGCCACTGATCGTACCTGGATCAGACAGTATCTGGTGGCCAACAACATCGTCTGGACTTCAGCTCCGGTGAGGTTGAAAGACGGGGGAGGGGGGTGTACCTGCAAGGTACTCCGACGCTCAAGTAAGGCAAGGGTCACAAGTAAAAGCAAGTACAAGGTTAGAGTAAGAGAGTGTGTGTAACCCGACCCTCTCAAGTGAGAGGGTATTTATAGAGAGCCCCCAGCGCAGGGCCAACGGTTACTTGCATTGGGCTGGATTTCCAGGCCCAATCCAAATAACTGCCAGGGCTTACGTGGCGTAGTGAAGACCAGCACGTGGTCTTCGCCCTGGGGTAACCGTTCCTAGATCTCCGGAACTAGGGCAGACCGATTCCATCGGGAGTGGGCGGTTACATGAGAACGTGTCCTCGTAGGGAGGAGTCTTGCGTGTCGGGGAGAGACGTGTCTTCGCGGGGAGGACTCTTATGTGAGAAAGAGATGGCTCCTCGCAGGGAGGAACACCTGAGTGTCGAGGAAGAGCGAGCCCTGAGGGGCTTGATGCCTCTGCTAGACGGACTCTGCTGAGCCCGACGATGTTGAGGGGTGACACGTGCCCGACTCTGTTGGGGCGTGTTTGTGCCCGACAGTGGTCTTGTAAAGAGGTCCTTGTTGGGCCATCTCATGTCCTGTGGGTTGGGCCTTCTCGACTGAGGGGCAGACCCTGGCCCAGTCCAGAACACAATCTAAAATTCGATCCGAACCGTATGATTTATACAAAATGACATCTAAACAGATCCAATCATTTTTGTTATTTTACGGTTTTCGGTTTTTTTTTATCGATTTGCGGTTTTTGTTTGAATTGGTTTGGATTTGAACACCCTTAATTGTTAGTGGTCTTTTAGAATTTGTTAGTGTAGTTAAGAGTTGAATTGAGTGTTATGTGTGAGTTCAATTAGTCATGAATATGGATAGTGAAGTGTTATGTATTGTTGACAGTTAGATGTTATGTCAGTTAGAATGAATTAAAAGTTACCTTGAATTCAAATTGAAAGTTAGTTATATTAGAGGTTGTGAACTTATTATAATTAGTTGTTAGAATTATGCAGGCAGGATTTCATGGTATGTCCTTTGATTCAATTGGAATATGAAAAATTAGTCAAATTAACTTTATTGATTTTGCTAACTTTCAGGCCATCAAGAACATTGGATTCATAAACTTGTTCATTAGAAGTCTTCCTATTCGCATTGCACTTCTAGGACCAGTTATAACATTGCAGTGATTTCTCTATGACACTAAAAAAGTGCTATCGGGATTGTAAGTGACTTCTTTTTATCAGTTTTCCTATACTATAGTAGGCACCTGGCCAATAAATTATCTATGACACCAATATGCTAGTGAAAAAATGCATGAATTGTTAGCTTTGAACAACAAGATTAATCTAGCAGTGCTATTAGAATTGAAGAAAGACCAATTAAAATTAGGGATGTGCAAAAATATGGTTAATCAAACTATATTATTAAATTGAATTGCATTGCATCATAAAAAAAAACTGAACTACTTAAATGGTTAATGAGCTGAACTATTTAATTAAAACAATTCTAATTCAATTTACAATCGATTTATAATCAGTTTTCTTTTATAAACTGTTTTAATTATATAAATAAATTTTTCATACAAAAAGAAGAAAAACTATTGAGAGTGAAAAAAAAATTGAAAATAATTTTTTGAAAAAAAATTTTACCAAAGTAAAATTTAAAAAAAAAAAATTTATTCTATTTTTTTTTCAGAAAAAGAATTAAAATTAATTTTTAAATAAAAAAATTTCGCAAAATTTAAATTTTTTTTATGAAAATATTTTATTTCAAAAAAAATTATACTAAAAAAAAAATTTTAAATAAATTTTTTCCAGAAGTTTAAATTTTTTTTCGGAAAATTTTTTTTTTTTTGAAAAATTTAAAACAAAAGTTTTTTTATTCCGAAATTTGTTTCTTCAAAAAACTTTTAAAAAAATTTATATTTTGAAAAATAAAAAAATTTAATTTTTATTCTGGAATTTATTTTTTTGAGAAATAAAAAAAATTAAAAATTTTTTTATTCTGAATTTTATTTTTCAGAAAAAAAAATTTAAAATTTTTTTCGAAAAATAAAATTAATTTTTTTTCAAAAAAAAATTTTTAATTTATGTTTTTTATTCTGGAATTTTTTTTTTGAAAAATAAAAAAAAAGTTTATTATTTTTTTTCCAAAAAATTTAACAAAAATTTTATCCTGAATTTTTTTTTTCTGAAAAATTTTAAATTCCAAAAAAAAATTCTAATTTTTGTTTTTTAGTCTGGAATTTATTTTTTTGACAAAGAAATAAAAAATTTTAAATTTATTTATTCTGAATTTTTTTTTTGAAAAATAAAATTATTCTAGATTTTTTTTTTGAAATTTTGTTTTTTTTTTCGAAAACGGAAATTTTTTTTAAAAATTTCATGTATTGATTTGTTTGCTGATTATCTTAGCTTTGTGAGGTTGGATGTTTGCAGATGGAACGTTGATTAGAAGATGAAATCATCCTGAAAGATATTATTCGACATTTGTTTGTTGGTTGGTTATCATCCAGAGATTATTAATTGATTTTATGAACTAATTTACAATTTCTTAAAATATTTGCTCTAGTTCATGTTTAAAGATATTATAATAGTATTATACACCCTCAGGTCACTATTATAAGCAACAAAAACTTTTTTAGATTCATTGAATAAATAATGTATCTGGACCTTATTATAAATCAGATACATCAAATATTCAATGAACCTAAAAAGTTTTTTGTTGCTTATAATAGTAACCAGAGGGTGTATTATTTGATTAGAACCATATGTATTGTGCTGTTGATTAATGAAATAAAGTTCATGTCATTAATATGTGTATTTTATATTAATGTATAATGATTAAAATCTATAACTTTCTCAACAGTTGGCTTATTTTACTTACCTAGGTTTTTTTAATTGTACGTGTAGTATAAATAAATACTATTGATATGTTTCTCATTTGATTTTCTCATTTGATAGTTTATAAGGATTGATAATTTGATTTTCTGAAGGAGAGAAACATGTTTTTCAAATATTATATATATTTTTTTAAATTAACATTTTTTTTTCAAATTAAAAAAATTGGTTTTAAAAAAGTTCAAATTATAAAATTGGTTTGAAACATTACTGGCTTTTTGAGTCTATGGGACTTTATGGTTGTGTGAACTTGTCAATACTTGGATGCAAGGAGAAATAGCAGGCTCATGACTGTTTCTGGTATGCTTGGATGTTATTATGACAAGGTCCTTAAAGATAGCTCATTCCTGCTAGTTGGAAGCACTTGCACTTTTATGACTTGTGAGTTCCATGATTGAGCTGTTTATGTTGGTATGGTTCCAAGATTACAATAACTGGTCCAAACTTTGTTAGCAATGGAGCCTGGCAGTTTTTCAATAAAAATGACTTGTATCATTTTTTGTCATCACTGTTTTTTTTAGTCAGTTTGTATACAAGAACTCATGTTATATTTTGTATCCAAGAGGCTTTGCTTTTGAGTTTTGCTTTTGAGCAGGAAATTTGTTCCTTACTCAGTCTGTTACAAGAATGCCCTTTTGTATTGTGAACTAAGTTGGTTTTTTGTGCTTAAGGTTGGATATTTGAACTGCTAACTTACTGAAGTTATGCAACTGGTTATGATTTGTGGTTCTAACTTGTTTACAACCTGCTGATATGATTGGTTTCTCCTTGTGTGCCAAAACTTATGCTATGTGTTGTTAGGTGCGGATTCGGCCTAAAATGGGCATATCTTTCTTTGCACTTTTTCATCTCTTTTCTCATGTTTTCATGGTTTTTATCCATGATTGTTGTTGTTCTTCTACACATTGAGAATATACCTTTGGTGCTTGTAATGTGTGTGTTATTGTGCAGGAAATGCACTAAATGATCAAAGTTTGAAGACACAAAGAAATGGTGCAAGCTGCTAAAGTATTGAAGTTGCAACAGCAGGATTCGCCTCGCGAGTGCTGGCGAGCTCCTAGCGAAGGTTCGCCTAGCGAACGTTGGCGAGTGTCCCAGCGAAGGGGTGGCAGAAAGTTTCAGTAGGAAAAGTCCCTAAATTCGCTGGGCGAAGGTTTTGGCGAAGGCTCGCTTCGCGAGTGTTTTGTTCGCTTCGCGAATGCACGTGAATTTCTGGGGCGGTTTGACTGTTTGAGGCACCTGATGTGCCTATTTTTTAACCATTCGCCTAGCGAACCTTCAAATTTCTGAATTGTATAAATACAATTTTTACACTTTTTAGTTGATGTTTTTGGTATTGTTCTGATATTGTTGTAATTTTGGGATCAGAACTTGATATCTCTTTCATTTCCAAGGGAGAAAAGGTAGGATATTTGATTTCTTGTTGGAGAGGGATGTAATCTTTTGATACCTATTGTATTTCCTCTAATGTATGTATGTGATTTGAATTCTGATTTTCTATTGTTGTTGTCTTTGGTTGATTATTTGTGGTCTTGACAAAACCTTTACAAATCTTTGATCTTAGATTTTCATCTATCAATGAACAAGCTTTTGACATGGTTTTGTGAGTTGATATTCATTTTATCTTTTGTTGTATTGTGTTGATTAAGTAGCATGGGTAGCATGAGTAGGATCGATACGGTATCGCGAGGATGCGTGATAATAGTGATGAGGAAGGATATTCGCATTCATTGGACAAATTAGTTGAATACATGTAAAAAGGGTTAAGCGTGTGTACATATTTTGATCTTGCTTAAATACGAAGAAATCATTTATTTGGTATGGATGTTATAGTAATATCTGTTAGGACTAAACTCTAGAGATAGATTTAGGATTAACACTTGCGTGAGTATCTGCTCTTAAAGCTCTGTGTTGGTTTTGTTGCGTGAGACATCACTGATGAGACAATACAGTTGGCCTCTCGACGTTGCGTTAGACATAACCTCCGTTGTGAGTGATACGCGAGGATATTTGGCGAATGATTGATTTGTGTTTGCTTGATTAGAATAATGCATGTGTTATCAATTGATGAGATCCAATTCCAACAAGGTCCCGTTTATAATTCTGTCTTTACTTTATATTTTCCGTCTTTATATTTTCCGCATTTGCTTTTGGTTCGTCTTTAAACCAGAACTTTTGATCCATGAGCTTAGAAATGTAGAAACCGTTGAATGGCATTCTTTCCCTCGCACTGATCCCTGTGGAGAACGACAAAACTGGGTTACTTATATATTTTTGCTTGCTGCTATTCTAGCTTCAACATGTGTTCAAGCCTATATCAATATGCCATCTGATGTACATTTAAGTTGAGCTACTGTTGCCTTGCTATCTGTTCAGGTCATATGTGTAAGTTTTGTGAAATGAATTATCTTGTCTTTAAGAAATAAAGCACACCCTTAATATTTGCTTATGTGTGTGGTAACATAGTGTTACTTTGTGATAACTGACTGCTTGTGTGTATGTACCTGCTGGTGTTTGTCCCTGAAATAAAGTTGGTTGTGAATTCATTCTGATATAGTACTACATTCATACACTTTCTTTTCACATCCCATTGTGCACACAAATTGCTATGCCATGTTCACATTGCTGTCATTATTGATTGTTGATTAGTTAGCATATTTGGACTCATGATGTGCATGTTCTTACTTTGTTAAGCTTGTTTTGCCCATGTGCCTGTCTAAATCTCATAATGATGCATCTTTACTCATGCCATGCCATAAACATATGTCTGCTACCACCATGTTATACCTAGTGTTTAAGACATGAATGTAGACTTTCAAAATGCCCCTTTGATGTATGTCTGAGTTGGGAGTGTTGCCAGGCATTGTGTTCAATTTGTATGCATAAAATCCTGTCTTGATATGTGGTTAGGTTGTGTGGACCATTGCTATGTTTGGTATTTACTTGGTATGTACAATCTACTGCTAATCCTTTAAAGTTTATATCTGCTGCCCTGTTTGGCGCTCACAATGTATCATGACATGTTGGTTTGTTACTTAAAATTAAGTTAAATTGGTATCCTAAGACTGGTATGTACATTTGAAAATCCCTTGAATTTTGTGCATTATTGCCTTGTGGTATGTACAAGAACTTCCCTAAATGATATATTATCTGTCTGCACACTAACTATTTGGTATTGTTGATACTTTGTTCTCACATGCCACCAATATCTAGTTGCCATTGCCTTTCTGCTTTGTTTTGGTCAGTGCTAATGTCAAGAAGATTTGATATCTGTTGTCTCTATTGTATTAATCATCATGCCATGAATACATATCACAACTTGTCCTTGCCCTTGAACTAAGTTGTTAATCAATGTTGAACTTATGTTTGTTGCTATGACCATGCCTTGCAGCCTTTCCCTTAAGTTTGTTTTGTGATATCATTTTGTTTCCACATACTTAAAATGTCACTTGGCAAACATTTTCTATGACAATGCATTCCTGATGCACCTCTACTCATGCTATGCTGTTTGTTTTGAGCCAATGCGACTTGTGTACTTGTGACTGATGTATGAGCTAGCAATCTCTTAAAATCTCTGCCTGCTAATATCATATGTGTGCAAACTCTGCATATTCTAGTTGGGTGTATGTGTCAACTTTTAATATGCTTGTCTACCATATGCTTAAGTTGTTCAAACTGTTATCTCATTTGAATTATGAGTACAAGATTTGTGGATAAACTGTTATGTTCAAAAGCATTGAAACACATTCCTAATAATCGCTTGTGTGTGAAGTAACAGTAACCTGCCCTATGAAATGACAGGTTGTTCTTGTATTGGTATGTTATGTTTTGTTTTGTTCATCATGTCTTGAGAAAAAACTTCATTTGGTTTTGTATTGTTGCTATTGTGATATTGAAAGCCTGAATGCACTTGACAACATTTGCACTACTTGCTCTCTATCCTACTGTCATCATCTTGTTAATACTCATTTGATATGTTCCAAATCTTGTCACTAATGATTGAAGTTGTCATGTTCTTGCTTAAATATGGAACCTGTTATTGTTTGTCCTGTCTTGCTCTTGTCTCATAACTTAGAATAACGTGCCTAAGCTGCTTTTTGAACATTAAGAGTGTAATACCTAAGCTGACATATATCGTACATGACCATGTATTTGCAATGATATCATCGTGTAAGTTTTCCTCTCAACACTTTGAATGAATGACTCGAAAATACTGTCACCTGCTGGTTTGAACTTTTGGTACTAATGCTACTTGATTCAATGTTTTTCTGAGCTATCTCATAAGATTCATGCAATAATTGGTTAATACAATAGAATCCCATCATATGTTATAGAAACTTTGCATTCAGGTTGATGTTTTCATCCAACCTTGTTGGTTCTGGCCTTATGCATAGCAGGAACTTAATTCATCCCATCATCTTGTTGTTGTTCATTTGCCAGCTTAAAACATATAGCATATTTGTGCTCTACTTGTAGTGTACATGGCTCTAAAATCATTGTACCTAATTTCAATGCAACAATTCGTGTCATGTTTACTATTTTGATTAAGTTGAACATGATTTTGGCAGAAGAAATCGTTGAGTATGTCCAGTTGGGATAGTTGATTTGATAAGTTATCAGGTTGAGTTCTAGGACTCCTTGCTCTAGCTGGTTGTGGCAACTTGTATGTTAGCACTCATTTCCTCGCTTGCCAATACTTAAATGAATATGGAGTCATGTTGGTTACCGGATGTAACAGCCACCCTAGTGGCAAGCACACACACATACACACGCATATTGACCCTTAGAACTGGGGTTCGAATCCCCCTCGCCCCAGTCCTTTTATTTTTTAATTTTCCAAAATATCCTTGTTCTCCATATATTGTTTTGTGTCTATAACCTGTTAAGCATGCGCGCGCTGGCATGATTGGCAATGTTTTGGGTCTGCATGCGCAAGGTCCTGGGTTCAATACCCGTGGGGGACCTCTCCTATTATTTTTATAACATGTTGTTTTGTATACATTTATGGTTTGTACTTGAACTTCAAAATTCCATAACTCAACCATTTTTATCCTTTTTCACTCATTCTTTTTTCTAAATGTTTCTTAATGAGTCTACTTTTTGAACATAAAAAGGAATTAGTGAAAATCCATAATTTTGAGGTACTTGTTCATGTTGAAAGTGGAGGGCCTTTTTAGGGTTTCTACCATGAACACTTTTGATTTCTTTATTTCTCTTGCCATGTTATCTTTGTTCATCTTGTTTAAATAATGTCTAATATGTTTGGTTCTAACATTGCATGATGTTATAAACTTTACTTCACCTGAATGTGTTGTTATTCAATATTGCATCTTCAGGTAAATATCCCACAAACTTCCTGTTTCATAAAACTGTTATTCTCCTCCTCCCCTTCCAAAGGAAAGTCTTTCTATTGACCTCAAAGTCATAGATCCCTAATAATCAACCCTTGACCTCATAGTCATAGGTATTTACATCCTCCTTGACCTCATAGTCATAGGATCCCCTCTTGACCTCATAGTCATAGAGTCATCTATTAAACCTTTGACCTCATAGTCATAGGTAGGCTTTGACCTCATAATCATATCCATGCACCCTTGGCCTCATAGCCAATCATCTCACAACTTAGAACTAAGATAGAGTTCTTGGACTCTATGTGGGACTCATCACCTTGAGTATTCACTTACCCCATCATAACTTAGACTTAGAGAGTTTCTTCAAACTCTAAGATGAGCTCATACTCATTTCCCCTGGGAACTTTGGCCATTGTCATTGCATCCATTATCGGTTTTAAGGAACTCAGTCATATTTTCCTTTGAAAATCACAGGTATCATGGATATTGAGAAGAAGAACACTAAAAAGTTCAATTTCAAAAGGCCTAATCTGGTTAAGCTGAAGAAGTCAGCAACCTTGGTAACTGGACATGAAAGTTTCCGAAAGCGGTATGGAAGATTGGTTGGCCTTCTTAGAACTAAGATGGAGGAGGGTATTCTTGACACTTTGGTTCAGTTTTATGATCCTCTTTATCATTGTTTCACTTTCCCTGATTACCAACTTGTTCCGACCTTGGAAGAATACTCTCATTGGTTTGGCTTACCTGTGAAAAAACAAAGATCTTTCAGCGGTTAGGAGAAGATTCCCACACCAAAAGAGATTGCTGATTGTATCCATTTGGATATGTCAGAAGTCAAGCCTCACATCACCACCAGGGATGGTATCAAGAGGTCACCGTCTAAGTTCTTATATGAAAAAGCATGTCAATTCTTCAATCCAAACAGTATAGATGCCTTTGAAGCGATCTTTGCTTTATTGGTCTATGGTCTGTTTTTGTTCCCCAACGTGGAGGATTTTGTCGACATCAACACCATCAGGATCTTTATCAGTGGAAATCCTGTGCCTACACTACTTGGTGATGCATACCATTCCATCCATCATAGGACTCTTCAAGGGAAGGGTTCTATTTTATGCTGTGCACCGTTGCTTTACCAGTGGTACATCACTCATCTGCCTCGAACATCTGAATTCAGAGACAACCCTGATAAGTTGCGTTGGTCTCAAAGGATTATTTCTCTTACCCACAATAACATCTTTTGGTATGATCATGTCTATGACAAAGAGGTATACATTGACAGTTGTGGTCTATTCCCTAACGTACCGCTTCTTGGTATTCATGGTGGGATCAACTATAACCCTGTTCTTGCCAGACGCCAATTTGGATTTGCAATGAAAGAAAAGCCTAGGAGTATTCATGTATCCAGTTTCTTCTACCTTAATGAAAAAGCCACTAATGAGACCAAAAGTGGAGTTTGGCGTGCTTCGGACAAATTCTACGAAAGCACCAAGAATGATCTGGGAAAAAGGAACTGTGTATCTTTGGAACCGTTCCTCCATTGGGTTCGATCTCGAGCTTGTGACCTCAAAAATCTTCCCAAAATACTTCATCAGCCAACTATTGTACCTCCATCTGCTATTCCCATTGAGCGCATGGAAGAATACTAGGAAACTCAAGCAAGGATGAAGCTTGAAAGAGACACGTGGGAATGGAAGTATCATATCGTCTGCATTGAACAAAAAGAGCTGAAGAAGAAGATGAATGAGAAAGATGATCTGATCGAATGGCTAGAAAAACGTGTGATAGATGAACCTTTGGCACGAGAGAATTTATTTTTCTCTAGCGTGCAACCTACTTCTAGCACTCACGAACACGCCAACATTCCTCCAACATCTGGCGCGTGGAAAGGAATTGTGGACAAGCTGGTCATAGAGAATGACAAGTTGAAAAGACAGAAGAGGAGGCGTGAAGTGGAACACTCTTAGATTGGGTTGCTTTTCTAGGCTTAGTTGTTGTTCTTATCTTCTTGTATTTTGAGCCTTTTTGAACTATTGAAATGTACTATTTGTAACTCTTCTCAATATTTAATGAAGTGAGGCTTACTTTGAAATCATCTTTCTCAAGTTCCTTAAAACCAATTGCATTCGCATTGCATTTTGCATTCTTTGTTAAACTATCAAGAGACTAACTTTATTTTACAGATTTTGTAGACATGGACGCCGTAGGGAAAAAGGTCTGGCCTTACTTCTTTGAGCTCCTAGAGCTAGAGCAATTGTTGTGGTTAGGGGACATGGTTGAAGACCAGTCAGCCTTCGCTGACAGGTATGGGTGTATTCTTCCATTAATGAGACTCCCGGTGACTGAAGGGCCTCTTGAAGTTCTGGTTCAACTATATCATCCAGCATATCGTTGCTTCGTGTTCCCAGAATTCCAGCTGGTACCAACTTTAGAAGAATTCTCCGCAATGATAGGGATTCCTGTCAGGGGAGCTCCTATCTTTTCTGGAATTGAGGGAATGCCCTCCCTTAGAGACATCGCCAGGAGAACAAGGATCAGAGTGTCTGACATCCAGGCTAAGCTGACTATCAAAGAAGGACGGCGCGGACTACCCGCCCAATTCTTGCTGGAACAGGCTCTTTATTTCAAGAATAGAGGGAATGAGGCACTATTTGAGTCAACTTTCGCTCTACTAATCTATGGTTTATTTCTGTTTCCAAATGCAAAGCACTTTGTGGATGTTCAGGCCATCCAGATATTCACATTCAACAATCCCGTTCCAACGCTGCTGGCAGATGTCTACCATGCCGTGCAGACCAGGTATACAAGAGGTAGTGGGCAAACTGTCTGTTGTGTGGCCCTTTTCTATAAATGGTTTATTTCTTATTTGTCAAAGACTCCAGCCTTTTAGGAGGTTGAGGACTGCAAAATCTGGTCCAAAAAGTTGATGGAATTGAAGTATACCGATATTGAATGGTATGATTCAACTGATGAAGGGATTGTTGTAATCCATAGCTGTGGGGACTACCCCAATGTACCCCTTATGGGAAGGAATGGTTGTATCAACTATAACCCTGTCCTAGCCCGCCGCCAGCTGGGCCATCTTAAAGAGGGAATTCCAGATAATGATGACATGCAGATGATGTATTATGAGGAAGAAGAAGGATTTGAAATGAAGATGCGATTTGAGCGCGCCTGGCGCCAAATCAACAAACAACTGTGGAGGGCTGAATGCCCTGTCACCGAGGCTCACCTACAATGGTCTCGTGACATAGCTCGTATGATGAGGAAACCATTCCCTCGCCACGAATCACCCCCTAAGACCAAACAGAGGGTGATGGACGATTTAACAGACTTGTTCCTTGAGAAAGAAAGGATCAAGGAACACATTGATGAACTGATGAAGAAAATCGATGGAGGAGAAGGGACATCAACTAGTGGGTCTAATTTTTAGTTTCCTTGGTGTTTCTGCTATTTCCCTTTTGTTTTATTGTTATTTCCTGTTGTTGTTGTTGCTATTTCCCTTTTGTTGTGGTTGTAATCCCACTTATGTACTCGGAGTATGAAGATGCACTGCTCCTAATGTAATGTTCGACAAATTTCTTAATGAAGAAGTTTGTTTTGTTGAAGACTCCATTGTCTACATTATTTGCAAAATCTCTTTGGTTTCTTGATAGTTTAGCTTGCATTTGCATCTTGCATCTCATACACATTTACATTCGCATTTCGTTTACATTTCTCAGTCTTGAGGCTCTCTCCTTTTTTGTGTCTGAAGCATACCTAACACCTATTCAAGACAATGGCAGCAATGAATGGAATTCTAAAGAACCAAGAAGATTTGAAAGAGGAGGTCAGAATCCTCAAATGCCAGATGAATTGGGTTCTGGAAACTTTGCAAGCTCTGATAAAGGAAGAGGAGTATGCTCACCCTGATACTCCAAGTGAACTTGTCAGTTTATCGTCTTTTATGGTTCCTCTAACTCAAGGACCTCCTCAAAATCAAGGGCAAGATCACTGTCAACCGTGTCAGCATGCTCGACAAAGGCCTAGAAAGCCAAAGAGGAATTTCACTCCATTACCAATACCATATAGTCAGTTGTTGCCAGTTTTGATTGAAGGAGGATTGATAATACCAAAATAATTAAATCCAACACCATTTCCGTATCCACCAGGCTTTGATGCCAATGCCCGATGTAACTACCATGCTGGGGCACAGGGGCATTCAACTGAAGACTGTAAGGTGCTCCCGAGTAAGGTTCAGAATCTGTTGGACTCTGAGAGGATCTCATTCACGCCTCAAGGAATTCAAATCAACAAACCTTTGCCATCTCACGTGATTCCCCCATACCAAGGATCTGCCTTTGGGGAAACTTCACACCAGTCCACCTTTGATCTTAGTCTTTTACCAGAATGTAATCGTCATCAGGTGTCTACCGAAAGGGTGTTTCAGCCTCCAACTGTTGTTTCTCCTCGAGTTTCTCGAAATCAAGATAAAAAGAAGTGCTCTGTCAAAAATGGCAAGGTTCACTACACGCCTATCCCGATACCACTGAGAAAACTGTTCCCACTGCTGATTCAGAACAAGTTGGTGACGCCTCAACTCTACAACCCTGTGCCAGGACCTGGCACAATCCAAACCTGACATGTGAATTCCACAAGGGAGATGAGGGGCATGACTTGGATGATTACCGAGCCTTGAAAGCTATGGTGCAAAATCTGATCCACAAAAAGGATTTGATCTTCAAAGAAGATCATCCAGAGATTGAATGCAAATTCTGCACGGGGACAATGGGGCATCCCATTGAAGAATGCAATGAGTTTGAAGCGAGACTGCTAAGTTTGCTAAAGACACTACAACCTCAGGAAGTTACGTCAGATGTCTATGTCCCCACTTGTGAAGCAAAAGGCAAAAAGATTGCAAAGCCTCTCAAAGTTCTGTATCACAAGGAACTAATGATTAATGACGAGAGTGTTCCCCCGCTTGGGCCCGAAAACTGAAATCTTCTGAAATCAAGTCGCCAAGGCTGGCTGTATTTTGTTCATTTCAGTATTTTCATTTGTATTTTCTTTGCATGTTGAATTTGCATTTGCTTATAAGCTTTGTTGTACCTTCAAATTGGAAAGATTAATGAAATGTTTGTGCACCTTTTGATTAAGTCCATTCATTTCACTCATTTTATTTTCATGAAAACAAAAAATATATCTTTATCTTGCTTCTTTTCATTTATCAAATTGTTTTTAAGCAAAGATTAGGGAGGATGATGAGAATATTATCCATAATTGATGTGGTATGCTTTCGATTAAACCTTGACGAGGATGTAAGGCATTGTTTCAATTCCTAAACACTGGAGAAATAAGGAAGATAATCCCTCGTTAACCCTTCGAGCCTAGAAGTAGGAGTTTTTTTCCTTACACAAAAACACCTTAAATCTCAACCTTGGGGCAGGGTAGTTCTCAGTTTAACTTGGTTATGCACCCAAATGCAAGTGCTTCATACAAGACACCAGTCAGCACTCTCAAATCAAATGAGTAAATATTGTACAAGTTGTTCCTCCAAGCAATAAATATGGAAGGATCGTTGAGAAATCCTTAATCAAAGAGTAAGTTGAGTCTATTTCAAGGCAAAACCCAAGACGGGAAGCCCAAACTTCGCCTTATACAAGAAGGTTCGTACAACAATCAAGACAAAGAAGCAGTCTCATAGCCTCAACGAAGACAAAAAAGAGGTCTCATAACCTCAATCAAGCAAAGAGGAGGTCTCATAACCTAAAGAAAAAAAAAGGGAGGTCTCAAAACCTCAGTAAAGAGGAGAAGAGGTCTCATAACCTCAGTGAAGACAAGAAGAGGTCTCATAACCTCAAACAAAGACAAGGAGGGGTCTCAAAACCTCAGCATTAAAGAATAACCAAATTCTGCAAGGGAGTAATGACTACAAAGGTGTCTGAATCATCGTCAACTATCATCAATTTATAGCCTTTGGAAACTTGAATGTATAGCTTGAGTTAACTGAGTGTAAGATTGGAGTTCATCACGAAGATGGGGTGGGACAAATAAATTTTGAGCCTTTATCCTTTGTTTCATAAAACCATGAACCAGGCCACTTTACAACCCTTAAAAGACCTAATTGAGGTAAGGTTATTTTGAAAGCATACTACAGCAAGGTTGATTAACCTAACTCCTAATGATCTTTGCTAATCGCGTGTGTTAATCACTTCATCTATCATTCCGTAAATGACTAGATCCACTTTGCTTTTGATTTAAATCACTCCACCGTGTGTGTTTCACCAATAAAATTGATTTCAAAAGCTTGCATGAATGTTGAATTGAAATTGCCAATTTTTAATGAACAATACTTGTTTGTAAAACAAATTCAATATCAAAGGAATCCCAACAGATGCAGCCAGCCAGGGAATTTGACCTGATGAAGGGCTCAGTCTAGGGCATCTCCTCCATAAATCAAGCATCCCAAGAGCTACTAAATCAGGGGCAGAAACTTTTCAAATTCAGGATATTGGGGCAATCTTATGACAAGTTTGCTTCAAGGCAAGGACTCCAAAGACCCACCAACAGGGGCAAGTTTGTTCCCCGGTTGTTTCTACCACAGTCTGAGTACTTTTTATTGCGAATACAGTTGAACTGGGGCAGTTATGCCGAGACTCTTTTCTCTTCAAAAGTTTGAAGATATTGAAGCATCCGGTATGCCAATTCTTCTGTAAAATCCTCTTGATATTTTCTTCTGACAAACCGTGTACACTGAGGAAAATGAGTTATGCATAACTACTCAGCCTTTGTGACATCTTTTGCTAGCTCTCCAGTAAGTTATTACATCAGCTAAACTTGATAATTCCTAATGGATCTTTTCTCTCCAGTGAAGAGATCAAGCTCATGATGGCAATCCTAGTGAAGTAGTGATGCTATACCAACTGGAGTAGGTTGTAATCTTGAAGCAGAACTACTAATCCTGTAAGTTCATCCCCAGTAATAGTACAATCTGTTGAGTTTGGATGGGTATCCTTGTCGAGATGTTTATTTTATCTCCAGTTTCGCTTCTTGTCTGTTTTGTCAGCATGAACATAAGCATGGCATAAGCACCATATGCATAGCATTTTAGCTCTCTGCTACCTCTTCTTCTGGTGTTTATCTGCTTTGTTCACTTTGGCGTTTATCTCCCCAAGTGACTGGGTTTGTCTTTTCTCTCAAATAGAGTTGTCAGCCCTAGGCATAAAGTGCGCATCCTTTCTGAATTCCCCACAGAGTTTTATCCTCGTGAATGATGGTTGGTTCAGTTGCCTTTTCCACATTTGGATAAGATAAATCCCCATTGGAGCCTATTCCTCAATGGTTGGAGTCTTGTTTAGCCATTTCTTTCTAGCTTGTCCCTAGATTGAACTTTGGTCCCTGGCAGGTTAGGTTGTTGAACCTAGTTTGAGCCTGCATTTATTTTGTATTTTGTCTCGCAGGAAGAATCTTTGAAGACAAAATTCATTCTCCAGCAGTGTTGTGAATCAACATCTCTTTGGAATTTATACCCAACAATAAGTAACAATCTCTCGAAGAAGCTTGTTTTACTATGGCAATAAGTGGCCGTCTCTTATGAGAAGCTTATCTATCTCTGGTACTATCCAACCTTTTTGCAAACCATAATTGGTATTCCCCAGGAAGTCTAACCTGCAACCACGGTATTGACCTATCAAATATTTAACCCCCTTATGTGAGTACCTAAAATCCAGCTCATACTGGTATCCAAAAATCCAACTCATACTGGTAGTCAAAATCCAGCTCATACAGGTAGTCAAAATCCAGCTCATACTGGTAGTCAAAATCCAGCTCATACTGGTAGTCAAATCCTGCTCATACTGGTGGTCAAAATCCAGCTCATACTGGTATCCTAAAATCCAGCTCACACTGGTATCCAAAAATCCAGCTCATACTGGTGGTCAAAATCCAGCTCATATTGGTAGTCAAAATCCAGCTCATACTGGTATTCAAAGTCTAACTCATATTGGCATCCAGATCCAGCTCATACTGGTATCCAAAAGTCCAGCTCATACTGGTACCTAGAATCCAGCTCATACTGGTATCCAAATATCCAGCTCATACTGGTATCCAAAAGTCCAGCTCATACTGGCATTCAAAATCCAGCTCATAGTGGTATCCCAAAGTCCAACTCATACTGGCATTCAAAATCCAGCTCATACTGGTATCCAAAAGTCCAGCTCATACTGGTACCCAAAATCCAGCTCATACTGGTATCTAAAAGTCCAGCTCATACTGGTACCCAAAATCCAGCTCATACTGGTATCCAAAAGTCCAGCTCATACTGGTACCCAAAATCCAGCTCATACTGGTATCCAAAAATCCAGCTTATACTGGTAGCTAAACTATAACCCCAAACTGGTAGTCCTTTCTAACTCATATTGGAGTCCAACTCATATTGGTACCCGATTCCCATCATCAATGGCTCATTAACCTTATTCCCAGCTAAAAGTCCAGTCGTTTTCCATCATCTAGCACACAAGAGTTTATCTCTGTCTTTTTTGGTTTTTCTTGAAGATCTCGTTTGAACACTTCAGTATAAGAAAATCCTAGAAAAACTTTTAGCGAATGTCTATCCTTTTATTTCAAACTGATCCCCAGTGGAGATCATATCTTCTTTCTAGTTTCATGCCCAGTAAGAATGTGTCTCTATTTCCCCAGTGTCGTCCGGTCACATATGAACCTGTCGTCCATCTCCCTAGATCTTTCCCTAGTGGAGAATATGCCTCTGACTCCTATCTCTAGTGAAGAACTGTAGGGTCTTCCCCTTTATGTTTCTATCCCCAGTATTTCCTCAGAGTCTCCCCAGTGAGTCTCTCTTGTTGGTCAGCTTGTATCCCCGTTGAGTTTGCCTCATGGATACTAACCTTCATCCTTCCCCAGTGTTATTCACATGTGGTTGTTTGCTCTTTATCCCTGGTATTTGGTCTGTCTGCATCTTTGCACAATCATGACATCATATCATCATACCAGAAATTCATGGCATGTCAGCATTTGTATGTCTATTAGCATCTGCATTCCATCTATGGGCAAAATTTTTGGTTTGCTATATTTAAATACCTTTCCACCTTGATGTCCCGAGGATTTCATTTCCTCGTGCCATCCGGTAAAGCTATTTAAATAGGGGCAACTGTTGTACCCCAAATTTTACCTCTTAGATGTCATAACATCTTGCATAGACATTTGGGATCAATTATATATGCACTGCTTAACTGACCCATATCTAGCAGCTTGTTTCTCTTATGTTTAAAATTAGGGTTTGTACAGAGAAATTCAAGGCCTCCTAAGGCATTCTATGATCCCATACAATCATCATGAAGGTTCACCAGTTGTTTAAAACCAAGATCTCAAGGCTTTGAATCAAGTAAAGTTAACAAGGGATCACCAGACCAAAGTGTGTGATTAGGCTTTTAACCTAAGGAATCACTGAAGAGTTTTGTCATGTTAGGTCAAGTTTTGCTTGGTTCATCAACCATTTGAGTTACCTACATCCAAGAGGTCTCAGTCAACAAGAATTCAAAGTCACCTGGCTCTCATCATGATTAGTTTGAGCCACAGTTTCACCCTGTCTCCAAATTAGGGTTTATGTTAAGACAAGTGGATCATTGCCTTTGATTTTGATCAAGAGGTGCTCTCAAGCCTTAGGACTTAACTCCATATGATAAAATACATCCCTAAAGGCAATCTATGAGATTTAGATGTGAAGGAAGAAGCAATATCATAAGAGTTTGCCCCAGTGCATTCACAGTTGAAATTAGGGTTTTGACTAAAACCCTAATCCATGGGATTTTGATCCAAATGAAACCCCCAAGGCCTCAATTCATCATCATATGTCTCATTGATGATTTAGGGTATGATAAATTAAGTCTCAAGAGTTTCCTTGCAAAGGAAGCAAGGTTTAGTTCATGAAACTTTTCATTTGTGGAGTTTTCCCCTCTTGTGCCAATTTGAAATGGTCATAACTTCCAAGCCACACATCCAATTTGAGTGACTCAAAGCCCAAATGGAAGCTCTTTCCATGATCTTCAAAGTGTTAAATATGACTTTTCTCCAAAAAATGCATGGTTTGTGAGTTATGAGACTTAGAAGCTAAACTGCCCCAAGACTTAGTGAAATTTCAGCTTGTTTTCCTTTAACTTGCACCCGACTTTAACCTAATTTTTCATAAAGTTCCAGGCCTTAACTCAAAAATCTTTAAACATTAAAGTTGTAGAGGGCATTGAGAGCTTTCCAAAAAGTACTCGAACTCCTCCATCCATTGAGTGAGCTAGGAGTTTCGAAGATCTAAAGTTGGAGGTTTCATTCCTTAAAGTTCAAGAAACCAACTTTTGAGTTTTGACTCAAACACTTCCCTAATCACCAATTTTCCTTGTTTCTGAGTTTTAATGATACATTTAACCTTAATTCAAGCCTTTCCACGAAAATCCCAAGTGGTTTACATTAAAATATGAATTGATGTCTTGTTTGTGCAAGTGGGAGGGAGAGAGAAACTTTACAAAAGCAAATAAACATTTGTTTATTCCTTGAGCTATGGACCAATCACTTCTCAACAGTTCTTGCTCAGGTATTCAGAGATCCTTGGAAGATTTGTGCTCTACAAATGGACACTTCACACGAAAGGAAAGGGCATTGTTGGCATTTTTGGCAAAATAACCATACCTTGAATCCTCATACTTTCCCTATAAATAGCAAGCATGGTTCCTTCATTTTTCACCAACATCTTTCACAAACACACTCTAAATACATCGGAGTTCGAAGTCTTGCAAGAGAAGAAGGAGAAAGAAGCTTTGCTTTGGAAGCTCGTGTTTTTTTCAGCAAGAAAGAAGCTCGTGCATAACTGAAGTTGCAGTGGACATATTTCATTTGGTAACATCCCTTTCATTCTCTACACTCCTACTCATTGTTCATACTCCCATACATGTTATCATCATACCTATGTCATGGTTGCTACTATAATATATGTCTTGTGTGTTCTCATTCCATTCATCCATAATGTGTAAACAATGTGTGTTTGAGTTTTCTGTCCATAGCCTACAACCATAGTTTGGTTATTCTGCTGATATGAAGTAGATATGTGCATTATCTTTTGTTTTTGTTATTATGTTTGAAACATTACTGGCTTTTTGAGTCTATGTGACTTTATGGTTGTGTGAACTTGTTAATACTTGGATGCAAGGAGAAATAGCAGGCTCGTGACTGTTTCTGATATGCTTGGATGTTATTATGACAAGGTCCTTAAATATAGCTCATTCCTGCTAGTTGGAAGCACTTGCACTTTTATGACTTGTGAGTTCCATGATTGAGATGTTTATGTTGGTATGGTTCCAAGATTACAATAACTGTCAAAACTTTGTTAGCAATGGAGCCTGGTTGTTTTTCACTAAAAATGACTTGTATCATTTGTTGTCATCACTGTTTTGTTTAGTCAGTTTGTATACAAGAACTCATGTTATATTTTGTATCAAAGAGGCTTTGCTTTTGATTTTTGTTTTGAGCAGGAAATTTGTTCCTTACTCAGTCTGTTACAAGAATGCCCTTTTGTATTTATTCATGTGCTTATCCATATCCTGTTGTGTACACGACTTTGACATGTCATGATCTTGTATTGTGAACTAAGTTGGTTTTTTGTGCTTAAGGTTGGATATTTGAACTGCTAACTTACTGAAGTTATGCAACTGGTTATGATTTGTGGTTCTAACTTGTTTACAACCTGCTGATATGATTGGTTTCTCCTTGTGTGCCAAAACTTATGCTATGTGTTCAAGCCTGTATCAATATGCCATCTGATGCACATTTAAGTTGAGCTACTGTTGCCTTGCTATCTGTTCAGGTCATATGTGTAACTTTTGTGAAATGAATTATCTTGTCATTAAGAAATAAAGCACACCCTTAATATTTGCTTATGTGTGAGGTAACATAGTGTTACTTTGTGATAACTGACTGCTTGTGTGTATGTACCTGCTGGTGTTTGTCCCTGAAATAAAGTTGGTTGTGAATTCATTCTGATATAGTACTACATTCATACACTTTCTTTTCACATCCCATTGTGCACACAAATTGCTATGCCATGTTCACATTGCTGTCATTATTGATTGTTGATTAGTTAGTATATCTGGACTCATGATGTGCATGTTCTTACTTTGTTAAGCTTGTTTTGCCCACGTGCCTGTCTAAATCTCATAATGATGCATCTTTACTCATGCCATGCCATAAACATATGTCTGCTACCACCATGCTATACCTATTGTTTAAGACATGAATGTAGACTTTCAAAATGCCCCTTTGATGTATGTCTAACTTGGGAGTGTTGCCAGGCATTGTGTTCAATTTGTATGCATAAAATCCTGTCTTGATATGTAGTTAGGTTGTGTGGACCATTGTTATGTCTGGTATTCACTTGGTATGTACAATCTACTGCTAATCCTTTGAAGTTTATATCTGCTGCCCTATTTGGTGCTCACAATGTATCATGACATGTTGGTTTGTTACTTAAAATCAAGTTAAATCAGTATGCTAAGACTGGTATGTACATTTTAAAATCCCTTGAAGTTTTGTGCATTATTGCCTTGTGGTATGTACAAGAACTACCCAAAATGATATATTGTTTGTCTGCACACTAACCATTTGGTATTGTTGATACTTTGTTCTCACATGCCACCAATATCTAGTTGCCATTGCCTTTCTGCTTTGTTTTGGTCAGTGCTAATGTCAAGAAGATTTGATATCTGTTATCTATATTGCATTAATCATCATGCCATGAATACATATCACAACCTGTCCTTGCCCTTGCACTAAGTTGTTAATCAATGTTGAACTTATGTTTGTTTCTATGACCATGCCTTGCAGCCTTTCCCCTAAGTTTTTTTTGTGATATCATTTTGTTTCCACATACTTAAACTGTCACTTGGCAAACATTTTCTATGACAATGCATTCCTAATGCATCTCTACTCATGCTATACTGTTTGTTTTGAGCCAATGCGACTTGTGTACTTGTAACTGATGTATGAGCTAGCAATCTCTTGAAATCTCTGCCTGCTAATATCATATGTGTCAAACTCTGCATATTCTAGTTGGGTGTATATGTCAACTTTTAACATGCTTGTCTACCATATGCTCAAGTTGTTCAAACTGTTATCTCATTTGAATTATGAGTACAAGATTTGTGGATAAACTGTTATGTTCAAAAGCATTGAAACACATTCCTATTGTGATATTGAAAGAACTTGTATTGGTATGTTCTTGTATTGGTATGTTCTGTTTTGTTTTGTTCATCATGTCTTGAGAAAAAACTTCATTTGGTTTTGTATTGTTGCTATTGTGATATTGAAAGCCTGAATGCACTAGACAACATTTGCACTACTTGCTCTCTATCCTACTGTCATCATCTTGTTAATACTCATTTGATATGTTCCAAATCTTGTCACTAATTATTGAAGTTGTCATGTTCTTACTTAAATATGGAACCTGTTATTGTTTGTCATGTTTTGCTCTTGTCTCATAACTTAGAATAACGTGCCTAAGCTGCGTTTTGAACATTAAGAGTGTAATACATGAGCTGACATATATCATACATGACCATGTATTTGCAATGATATCATCGTGTAAGTTTTCCTCTCAACACTTTGAATGAATGACTCGAAAATACTGTCACCTGCTGGTTTGAACTTTTGGTACTAATGCTACTTGATTCAATGTTTTTCTGAGCTATCTCATAAGATTCATGCAATTATTGGTTAATACAATAGAATACCATCATCTGTTATAGAAACTTTGCATTCAGGTTGATGTTTTCATCCAACCTTGTTGGTTCTGGCCTTATGCATAGCAGGAACTTAATTCATCCCATCATCTTGTTGTTGTTCATTTGCCAGCTTAAGACATATAGCATATTTGTGCTCTACTTGTAGTGTACATGGCTTTAAAATCATTGTACCTAATTTCAATGCAACAATTCGTGTCATGTTTACTATTTTGATTAAGTTGAGCATGATTTTGGCAGAAGAAATCGTTGAGTGTGTCCAGTTGGGGTAGTTGATTTGATAAGTTTTCAGGTTGAGTTCTTGGACTCCTTGCTCTGGCTGGTTGTGGCAACTTGTATGCTAGCACTTATTTCCTCGCTTGCCAATACTTAAATAAATATGGAGTCATGTTGGTTACTGGATGTAACAACCACCCCAGTGGCAAGCACACACACATACACGTGCATATTGACCCTTAGGACTGGGGTTCGAATCCCCCTCGCCCCAGTCCTTTTATTTTTTAATTTTCCAAAATATCCCTGTTCTCCATATATTGTTTTGTGTCTATAACTTGTTAAGCATGTGCGCGTTGGCATGATTGGCAATGGTTTGGGTCTGCATGTGCAAGGTCCTGGGTTCAATACCCATGGGGGACCTCTCCTATTATTTTTATAACATGTTGTTTTGTATACATTTATGGTTTGTACTTGAACTTCAAAATTCCATAACTCAACCATTTTTTATCCTTTTTCACTCATTCTTTTTGCTAAATGTTTCTTAATGAGTCTACTTTTTGAACATAAAAAGGAATTTGTGAAAATCCATAATTTTGAGGTACTTGTTCATGTTGAAAGTGGAGGGCCATTTTAGGGTTTCTACCATGAACACTTTTGATTTCTTTATTTCTCTTGCCATGTTATCTTTGTTCATCTTGTTTAGATAATGTCTAATATGTTTGGTTCTAACATTGCATGATGTTATAAACTTTACTTCACCTGAATGTGCTGTTATTCAATATTGCATCTTCAGGTAAATATCCCACAAACTTCTTGTTTCTTAAAACTGTTATTCTCCTCCTCCCCTTCCAAAGGAAAGTCTTTCTATTGACCTCAAAGTCATAGATCCCTCATAATCAACCCTTGACCTCATTGTCATAGGTATTTACATCCTCCTTGACCTCATAGTCATAGGATCCCCTCTTGACCTCATAGTCATAGAGTCATCTCTTAAACCTTTGTCCTCATAGTCATAGGTAGGCTTTGACCTCATAGTCATAGCCATGCACCCTTGGCCTCATAGCCAATCATCTCACAACTTAGAACTAAGATAGAGTTCTTGGACTCTATGTGGGACTCATCACCTTGAGTATTCACTTACCCCATCATAACTTAGACTTAGAGAGTTTCTTCAAACTCTAAGATGAGCTCATACTCATTTCCCCTAGGAACTTTGGCCATTGTCAATGGTTCCTTAAAATCACCCTTAGTTAGGTGAACTACGGTTGCTCTGATTCTTTAGTCAGATACGTAGGCACAAGATACGACGTCTTGGCGAGCAAACTTAGTGTACATACCCCTAGGTCCTTACCTTTAGCATTTTAGGTATTTACCTTTACCCTTAGCAGATCCTTAGCAAGCAAACATAACATAACACAAACTAAACAAGAGGTTCCTGTAGAGTACTACAAATATTAAGGGTGCTAATACCTTCCCTTAGTATAACCAACCCCCGAAC
Source organism: Lathyrus tuberosus (assembly GCA_022829125.1). Lineage (NCBI taxonomy): Eukaryota > Viridiplantae > Streptophyta > Magnoliopsida > Fabales > Fabaceae > Lathyrus > Lathyrus tuberosus. The sequence goes on from JALAZF010000103.1 coordinate 11,596,443, forward strand.
CTTAGATATCCCCCTTTTAGGTTTTCTCGATCTTGAACCTTTCCTTTGGATAAATCAAAGTCGGTGGTGAATTCAAAGAAATGTGATGCAAGTTAATTAATATCTTGTTATCCGATTCTCACCGCAACAGTTGCAAATGCACTAACAGAAGAAAATGCTGCAATACGAGAAGGAAATGAAATAATGAGAGAGCGTCAAAAATATGAGCTGCCTTCAATTTCAGGAGAAGAAACATGGAATTTAATAAAGGAGTGTGGATGTGGTTCAAAGTCATTGCCTCAGATATACTGCACTGTCATGAAAGATGCTGACAAACTTAGAATGATTCTCTAATGTCCGCAAGAAGCACACAAAGCAGTGATAATGCAAACGGTCTTTGGCTCATCTGATTGATCATCTTATAATAGTCTTATGACTTTTATTAATATTTTGTTTACAATTTAATATGTTTCTGAATATTTTGTTTACATTTTAATATATTTCTGAATATTTTGTTTCAATTTGTGTTGTTTATGAATGAAAGTTTTTATTTGATAATATTTACTCAAAACTATTTTTATTTAGAATTGTTTTTACTAAATACAAGTGATAATATTTGTAAGGATAAAAAGGTAATTTAGTTTTAAATTCCCTCCCCTCCCCTTGTGAACCAAACATATATGTAGTTAAAAATCCTTCCCCTCCCATCCCCTCCCCCTCTTTGAACCAAACATATATTTAATTAAAATACCTCCCACCCCACCCCTCCCTTCCCCTCCCCTCTATTAAATTCCCTCCCCTCCCCCTCCCTTCGTTGAACCAAACGGACCCTTAGAGAGTCAAGTGATATCTCATCAGTCTACAGTTCTTTCATTTTATACTTTTAATAAATAAAAATACATGCTACCTATACTTTCACTCTAATAATTAAATATTTAACTTTCATATTCATTGAATTTATATCTCTCATTGAGATGAGAAAATCAGTGGCATAGGAAAGAACTACTCCCTTTGTCTTACAATAACTATCATATTTTTAGAGATTTTTTTAATGCACTTAGATAGTTCTTACTTCTTAGCCACCACGCATAATTATTTAAATATTTTTAGATTTCGGAGATGTATTTTCGGACGCACCTATTTGTGAATAAACGTTGACATATTTCAAAGATACATCTCCAAAATCATTTTAAACATTTAATACATTTCACTCATAAGCCATTTACATTTGAATTGTTTCAGGGATGCATTTTCGTGAATATTTCGGAGATACATCTCCGAAATGTATCAGAACAAGTATTTTTTACTATAAGTTGTGCATTTATGTTCAGATATAACACACAATCCAAAATAAAATAAAGGGTTAAATATACAACACCCCCTCCAATGTAGGCGAGTTTCGCTTTACCCCTGTAAAAAAAATTGAATCCCCCTTGAAGAAAACATATGTGTGTACAAGATAAAGTCAAGATAAAGTCAAGATTCATGAATGTTTCTAATATAACAGTTCTAATGAACATTAGTTCTGGACATTCTAATTGAGACTTTATGAGAAAGGCCTGTAAGGCTTTCAAATGTGATGCGCTTCTAATGTTACAAGTTCTGAAGATTCTGAAGACGTGGTTCAGATGAACATGGTTCTGAAGATTCTGAAGACACAATATCTGAAGGTCAAGTTCTGAAGAGTTTCTGAAGACAAGGTTCAGGTGAACGAAGTACTGAAGACTCTGAACATAAGGATGTGCTTAATGAATTCTGAAGACTATGAAGACAAGATTCTGAAAGAAACAGGTTCTGAAGACTCTGAAGATATTACTTCTAAAAGAACGAGTGCTAAAGATTCTCAAGATAGTTATGCTGAACAAAGATCTTGGAATTCTGAAGACTGGGTTTCTGAAGTTGCAAAGAATTGACTCTTCTACAACATGTTTCATCAACGTTTTATTTGAAGGCAGTGAAGACATTATAAAAACTGAAGATAAGAATGATTTTGAGCTGAACACAAGAATACAAAAACTGTGACCTCTACCATTCATTCATGTGAACGTTGGAATATTGTTGTTGGAATATGTTTTCGAGAATGCCCCTCAACGGATCTATTCTCTCAAGCTCTATAAATTGAAGATCAAGAAGCTTGAAGAATTGCTGGTTGTTGGTGATAGCACGCTGCTATGCAAAGCCAAAGTGATGAAGAAAATGCTACAAGCTGAAGCTTAAATGAAGAATGCTCAATGAAGAAGCTGAAGAAAACTGTTTGAATGTGTGTACAAACAATGAATATGCTAAAGCCATGTGAAACTAGTCAAGTGAAACAACAATAAGTGAAGCATAGTAACTTAGTTGATCTTGATGGTTAAACTGGAAGAAGAATTATATGCTCAAGAAAAGAGTTCATCAAAATAAGCTTAAAGCTCATGAAAAGAAGCTGTAGTGCTCATCAATAACGCTTTTAAGCAATACATAACTAATGTTTTATAATCACTCAGAGATTTATTCTTTAGATAGTTTCTGTATTATAAAGCAAGGAGTTGTTGTTCAAAAATTTGCTAGAAACACTTAGGTGTTCATGTACTTAATTTGTGTAATCAGCTTGTAAGAAGCATATTAGTGCACAAGAAAATTCTTGTAAAAGGTGTTGTTTCTTGAGCGGTCAAGTGAAAACCAGAATGCTTGAGAAGACTAAGCGTGTTTCTAGCAACTTAGTGGATGGCGTTCCTTGAGCGGCTAAGTGAAAACCAGTATGCTTGAGAGGGCTAAGCGTGTTGTTTAACAACTTAGAGGTTGTAATCATTTTGATGATTATTGGATTAAGTACTTGTCTAAGGCGAAATCACCAAGGTAGGTGGACTAGAGTAGCTTCGTTAACAGTGAGCCAGGATAAAAATAATTGTGTTCATTTATTTTTATTTACTTGTTAACGTCATTAGTTTAATTCTGCAAAAGGGAACGAAATGTGAAACCCAATTCAAACCCTCCTTTCTTGTGTTTCTCAACCTTCAGCATGACTCTTATTTTCTTCATGCTTAGAGGACTTTGATTCTCATCGAAAGTTGACGAGATTCTTGTCCGAATGTTGAATTCCATTTTTCCTTATATATCTATTATATATTCTCACGAACAACCCCATATCTTCACTCGTATCATCATCATCATCATCACTTGACTCACTTTCACTTAGCTCTTTTGTGGAGGACTTTGAGCTAGAAGCCTTTAGAGCTATAAACTTCTTGTCCGTGTCTTTCGGCTTCTCTTTCTTTTCCTTATTCTCGTGTTGGTCGAGACTTATGAGCTCTTGCTCATGTTCCTCAAGCTTGCGAAACAAAGTTGTGATGTCCAAAGTCATAAGATCATTAGCTTCCTTTATGGCCGTGCCCTTAGGTTGTCATTCCCTATTAAGAAATCTCAAAATTTTGTTAGTAGCAACATCATTTGAAATGGGTCTACCAAGTGAATTTAAACAATTGATTAGGTGAATAAATCTCTTTTGCATTTCCGCAATGGTTTCACCATGCTTCATGTGAAAGAGATCAAACTCTTGTGTCAAAGTATTGATTCGAGCTAGTTTGACATCATTAGTTCCCTCATGGGCAACTTGTAATGCGTCCCACACAGCCTTAGCAGTAGTACAATGGGAAACTCTATAATATTCATCAACTCCCAAAGAGGATATGAGAATATTTCTAGCCTTCCAATCGTAGTTATACTTTTTCTCATCATCATCGTTCCATTGTGCTTCCGGCTTAGGCACAACAATGTTATCCGCATTGGTCATAGTTATTTCAATAGGACCATTTTGAATAATGTTCCATACCTTTCTATCAATAGAATTAGTATGCACCCGCATACAATCATTCCAATAACTGTAGTTTTCACCATTAAAAACCGGTGCTTTATTGTACGCCCATTTAGGTTCGTTAGTCATTTTCTAAAAAGCTATATGCGAAGCACTAGATGAACTGGTGCTCGTGATACCACTTGTTAGACGATGACAATGATCTAGAAGGGGGGTTGAATAGATCACTAATTTTAAAAAAAATCAACGCTTAAAAAATTGTTTCAAAAATGTGCGGAAGTGACATTGGATATAAAATCGTCTAAAACGAACCGTTATTTGTAAGATCAGATATTCGAAACCGAATGGAATAATATTGATGAGATAATGAAATCAATATCGTTCCTAATCAACCAATTCAAATAAAGACCACGTTGATTTAACCGAATTTCAATGAATTATAAATGGTAAAATCGAATTGACAATTTTACGAACAATTTGTGTGTGATCAATACGTCGAACACTTGGTGTGCATAACACCCCAAGTTCAATTTCCTATGAAATGATAGTGCATAATTTTTCACAGTTGCAATCAAAGCGATTGCAATGAATTTCCAAAACAATTTTTTAGCACTACACAACTGTAAAAATTTATCGAACAATTGATTTCACACAAACGTTAACAACACGAAGTAAAGAGATAGATAGATAGATAGATAGATAGATAGATAGATAGATAGATAGATAGATAGATAGAGAGAGAGAGATAGAGAGAAAGAGAGAGAGAGAGAGAGATAGAGAGAGAGAGAGAGAGAACGACACCCGATTTGTTTAGGCAGTTCCCCTTTCGTCCTCGCTTCGGGTACATATTCCCCCAATTCTAAAACTAGAATTGAGATATGTATAATATCTAGTTGCAAAGTTTTGTACAAGAGAAGTTATAGCTACCACCTACTCAAACCCAATTGTTGATGTTGATTCTATCCACTTCTCTCCCCTTGATTCTAGCCTAATCAAGTGCATCTAACGCTTCGAATAAACCTCCGGTTACCGCTACTCATTTGAATCTTCAAGTCTTTCACTCGGATGATTCGCAAGACGTTCGACCCCAAATCTTTCAACACAATCCTCCGGTTATCGCTACTTTCTTGACCGAACCTACCGTTCTTCAAGCCTTTCACTCGGCTGAATCTGTGATGCAAAGATTTGTGCAAAAAACCCCCAAATCCCTCAAGATCTTGGAGGACAAAACCTCAATGGTTTTATTCAAGAATATCCCAGTGAAATCTCAACCCAAACTACGTTATCACCTCGACAAAGCACAGCTCAACAAAGATGATTATGTGTGATTATTGAAGAATGCAAGTGTGAGAATGAAGATGAAGAGCAATTTAATGTATATTTTCAATTTTTTTGTTGGTTGTTGTACAAAAAATGATGCATATGAATATACATACAATTATTCAAAGACATTTTAATAAGTTCAACTGAATCAAACCTATATGCAACAACTTATTTTACTAGATAAGCCTAAATCGGGTAGGCTAAAATGACAGACATATCCATAACTGGAGGTTCGGAAGTTGCTGACGGTGAATGGAAGAAACTACTTGGTATTCTCTTCAGTTTTTGTTGATGTCGAGGCAAAAGTAACCGGATTTGTTGGATGGTCCTTGACAATCAAGCTGAGCACTTCAGGTCTTGCATAATGTCCAACAACATCAAAATCGAACTTAGCTCTTGCTATTTCCCCAAGATCTGCGCATAAGTTTCAAAAGCCAGGGCGTAGCATTCAACTCATAAAGGCAAACTCATGACAAACCTATAACAATTGAATCCGAAATCCAAAATTCCTATTACTCATACTAGCCTGCAAGTCTGGAACATAGTTATCAAATCTTATTTTTGATCATGATAAAGATACTGGTAACCATGTCTGGCACAGTGTACCAGAAATGTACGGGGTAACAATCAATGCTTACTTGCAGCTGGACATACATTAAAAGAAAGCAATACTCTTTGTAACAAAGTACAAGCAACTAGTGTAAATATCAACCATCGACGACAAACATACCTAGGTCTGTTGAAATCAGCGCCTCACCCTCATAATTTGGTCCAGCCAAAACAGCCCCTAACGGTGATATAATGACACTTCCTCCAGCACACACAACAGAATCATGTGTGAGGTCATCTTCTAAACCTTCAAAAACATGCTCTGGAGCAGGTGGATAATCCTTCCTCCTACAGAACTGGTTTGCTGACAAAATAAAACATCCACCTTCATATGCAATATGCGTCATCAATGGTTGCCACAAGTCCCTGTAATCAGCAGTTGGTGCACAATATATTTCCACACCTGTTAAAACCAAGTGACATTGATTTAGATATGTGAAGTTCACTTGATTGTTGATTGTGTAATTGTTTACTGGTGTTTAGTTCACTTAAAAAATTAACTTGAAAACTGTACAGGTAAGATGTTTCGGTGTATGCAGAGTTTTGTTTCATCAATATATGTAGTTTATATATATATATATATATATATATATATATATATATATATACTCAATAATTTTAAAAGATAAAAAACATTAGAAACCAGTGTCACCTCCTACTGCTGATTAAAGCTATCAAAATAGGCTATCTCATATGAGTCGGTCCGGCAGGCCCGAAAAATAATAGGGTTTAGGCCTTAAAATAAGAGCTCATATTTTTAGGGCTTTTTTAACGCAGCCCTAAAAAATCTGTTACCCATTAGGGCTAGCCTGTATGGGTCGTGGGTAGTCCGTTAGGCCTGTGTATATATATATCCAAAATAGCACATTGATTTTTCTCACCTCACTAAACTTTCTTTTTATTTTATTCAATATTTCTCTTTTAAATCTTATACATTAATATAATCAACACTCTTTACTCGTATTCTATTAATTTCTCTTATGTTAAATATTTGATTATTATTTTATACAATTTAGACATGTGTTGTATTTAAAAATATATTATAGTATTTATAAAAGATAATATAGTATTTCAAAATGTATTATCTTTAAAATGATATAATTTTTAATTTTATTTCTAATAAATATTATAGAATTTTTATTTATATTTTTTATTTAAAAAAATGTCCGTTTAGGGTCGGGTATTCCGTAGCCCATAATGGGTCAGACTCGGGTTGTAATTTTTGAGCCCATATTACAACAGGGTTTTTTTTGGCTCAACCCTAAAAAGTCCGAAGTCCGTCGGAGTCGACCCGTTTAGGGCTGGGTAGCCCATTTTAACAGCTCTATTCCTGATGCTACTGAACCAGTGCCACCTCTTACTACCGATACTGCTGAGCGAGAGACATTTGGAGGATGCCCTGTAGACTTGTCACTACTGCCACTGTACCCATACCAAACTTCCATACATATTTGGGACAGAAAGGTAGCATTAATTGGATTCTTTCTTTTAATTTACGTTTACTTTAAATTACAAGTTTCTGAAATTGATTTATTTTTCTACAGGACCGTGATCCGATGAAGTTTATTAACCACGAGCGGAAGATTATTGGCTTACCTCAGCCTAATGATGAGTGGTTTCATGTTGTTTTGTCTCTATCTGGGATAAAGGACTTATGCATGATCAGTTATATTACGGTCAACCACGAGGTGCTTAATGCATTCGTGGAGAGATGACATTTTGAGGCCTCTTCATTTCATCTCCCGCATGGTGAGATGTCTATCGCATTCGACGTTGTGTCGTGTTTGTTACATCTTCTGATTAGAGAAAAACTTCTAGATCATGGGAGGATTACCAAAGACGAGGCACTCGAGATGATGGTAGACTATTTAGGAGTTGACCCAGCGGATGCGATAAAGGAGTTTGATTGAACCATGGGCTCATGCTAGGTTCTAATTCTTGAAAAAGGTATACACATATGGGATTGTTAGATCACAACAAGCAATAGAGGATGACCAGCAGGTGGGACTCCATAGAGCGTATGATATGAGAGCATACCTGCTATATTTGGTTGACACTGCGATTTTTGTGGACAAGAGTGCCACTTACGCAAATGTCGTCTCCCTACAGTACTTCGAGGATTTTGAGTGGATCCATGAGTACAACTGGGGGACCGTTTGTTTGGTCAAATTATACTCAAAGCTATCAGAGGGTTCTAGGTGGAAGATGAAGCAAATCACAGGCAGCATCACACTACTGGAGGTAATATTTATTGCTTTTTTAATCTTTCTGTGTCATTTTCATTTCATCTTTGCAACGCCATTATTCATGATTCGTGTGTTCCAAACTTTTCAGGCTTAGATCCTCCGACACTTCCCACACATCTCTGGTTGGATGGGTGTACCGACTTACACTGAGGATATGTCGTGCGCTACTGCATTTGCCCCACTCATAGGGAACCAAGCGACAGATCCGTTCAGAGTGTATCTCGACTACTCGATTGCCGAGGACATGCACTTCAACCGCTATGTGGATCACCGTGAGACACAACCATTTGATGAGATAGTGTTATACTCAGGATGGTTGGCCTGCGGATCATGTCTCACTGCTCCTCATCTGCCCGAGCGCATCATGCGGCAGTTCGGTAACACTCAGACCATTCCCAAATACCCTGTTGTCTCTGCTCTTCCTGTTTTGAAACATAGATAGATGGATGCCATGTTTAATGATTACGAGAATCATCTGATACCATATGAGATACGGAGTACCATAGCTGAAAGCGACAAGAGCTACGTCGACGGGTACATCATTTCATCCAGTTGGATTTAGATCGATTTTTTGGATATCCAAATTATAAATTATATTTTTTATTAATAGTATAAAAGTACTAATAAATAATAAATTTGATGAAATATATAACATATACTAAATTAAAAGTTAATATTACAAAATGATAACGATCATTTATAGTTGAAATAAATAAAATAGTAAAAATAAATAGATTAAATCAAACTAAAAAAATAGTATTTAAAAAATAATATAATCTAATAATAAATTAACACAACATATCGTACTAATAAAAAATATATAAGTATAAATATATATACATGTGGTTCGGTTTGGTTTGAATCGGTTTTAAAAAATCAATATAAAATTCAATCCGAACCGTATAATTTATACAAAATGACATCCAAACACATTTAATCATTTTTGTTATTTTGCGGTTTTCGGTTTTTTTTTATCAATTTGCGATTTTTGTTTGAATTGGTTTGGATTTGAACACCCCTAATTGTTAGTGGTCTTTTAGAATTTTGTTAATGTAGTCAAGAGTTGAATTGAGTGTTATGTGTGAGTTCAATTAGTCATGAATATGGATAGTGAAGTGTTATGTATTGTTGACAGTTAGATGTTATGTCGGTTAGAATGAATTAAAAGTTAGCTTGAATTCAAATTGAAAGTTAGTTATATTAGAGGTTGTGAACTGATTATAATTAGTTGTTAGAATTATGCAGGCAGGATTTCATGGTATGTCCTTTGATTCAATTGGAATATGAAAAATTAGTCAAATTAACTTTATTGATTTTGCTAACTTTCAGGCCATCAAGAACATTGGATTCATAAACTTGTTCATTAGAAGTCTTCCTATTCGCATTGCACTTCTAGGACCAGTTATAACATTGCAGTGGTTTCTCTATGACACTATAAAAGTGCTATCGGGATTGTAAGTGACTTCTTTTTATCAGTTTTCCTATACTATAGTAGGCACCTGGCCAATAAATTATCTATGACACTAATATGCTAGTGAAAAAATGCATGAATTGTTAGCTTTGAACAACAAGATTAATCTAGCAGGGCTATTAGAATTGAAGAAAGACAAATTAAAATTAGGGATGTGCAAAAATATGGTTAATCAAATTATATTAATAAATTGAATTGCATTGTATCATAAAAAAATCGATTAATAACCAGTTTTTTTTTATAAACTGTTTTAATTATATAAATAAATTTTTCATACAAAAAGAAGAAAAACTATTGAGAGTGAAAAAAAAAATTGAAAATAATTTTATGAAAAAAAAAATTCCCCAAACTAAAATTAAAATTTATTTTTTTATTCTAATTATTTTTCCGAAAAAAAATTAAAAATAATTTTTAATTAAAAAATTTTCGCAAAATTTAAAATTTTTTTTCAAAAAAAATTATTCTAAAAAAAAGTTTTAAAATAATTTTTTTCCAGAAGTTTAAATTTTTTTTCGGAAAATTTTATTTTTTTTTGAAAAATTTAAAACAAATTTTTTTATTCCGAAATTTGTTTCTTCAAAAAATTTTTAAAAAAATTTATATTTTGAAGAATAAAAAAAATTAATTTTTATTCTGAAAATAAATTTTTTTATTCTGGAATTTATTTTTTTGAAAAATAAAAAAAAAATTAAAATTTTTTTATTCTGAATTTTATATTTCGAAAAAAATATTTAAAATTTGTGTTTTTTATTCTGGAATTTATTTTTTTGAAAAATAAAAAAAAGTTTATTATTTTTTTCCAAAAAATTAAAAAAAAAATTTAACAAAAATTTTATCCAGAATTTTTTTTTCTTCTGAAAAATTTTAAATTCCAAAAAAAAAATTCTAATTTTTGTTTTTTAGTCTGGAATTTATTTTTTTGAAAAATAGATAAAAAAATTTAAACTTTTTATTCTGAATTTATTTTTTGAAAAAAAAAAACTTCTAAAATTTTTTTCGAAAAATAATTTTTTTTTTGGAAACGGAAAAAAAAAGTAAAAATTTCATGTATTGATTTGTTTGCTGATTATCTTAGCTTTGTGAGGTTGGATGTTTGCAGATGGAACGTTGATTAGAAGATGAAATCATCCTGAAAGATATTGTTTGACATTTGTTTATGAACTAATTTACAGTTTCTTAAAATATTTGCTCTAGTTCATGTTTAAAGATATTATAATAGTATTATATTATTTGATTAGAACTACATGTATTGTGCTGTTGATTAATGAAATAAAGTTCATGTCATTAATATGTGTATTTTATATTAATGTATAATGATTAAAATCTATAACTTTCTCTACAGTTGGCTTATTTTACTTACCTAGTTTTTTTAATTGTACGTGTAGTATAAATAAATACTATTGATATGTTTCTCATTTGATTTTCTCATTTGATAGTTTATAAGGATTGATAATTTGATTTTCTGAAGGAGAGAAACATGTTTTTCAAATATTATATATTTTTTTAAATTAACATTTTTTTTCAAATTAAAAAAATTGGTTTTAAAAAAGTTCAAATTATAAAATTAGTTTATAATTGCAAACTGATTATAAACTAGTTTATAAATACAAACTGGTTCTAAATTAGTTTTAAATTGAATTGAAACATTTTAGCAGTTAACTATATTTTTATTGAAATGGTTACTGTAAACTGAATTGAATCATAAATGTGGTTTTGTTCAGTGCAGTTCATGAACCACGAACACTCTATTGTGAACAAACAACTTCAGTACAAGTATATGAAATATCTAATGCTATTAAGGAGAGTTTATCCATATAGGCCTTGTTTAGATAAACATGTTAATTTAGCTCTTATAGAATAAGTGTTAATCATTTAAGTGTGTATAAACTATTTCAATAAAAAAATCAAATCAAATTGTTTTCTTATATGGAAATTGGATAGAAACATTTAATGAAAATGTCATAAGTTGTTTCTATATGCTCTACCTCCACCTACCAAATAGTGTCACATCACACATGTACTATAATAGTAGATAAGCTCAAATAAATCAATACAAAAAGGCCTTAAGTACTATAGATTTTGTTTTGTTTATCAAAAGAACTATACTGTTGGTGTACAAGGTGAATTAATGGATGAAAGAGAAGAATATATTATAAAGAGAATGACGGCTACAAAGAAGAATGAAATCACTAACAATGACATCTACTACTAGTCTATTTATAAGCTAAAAACTAGGGCTACAAAAGGCAACAAACAAAATACTAAAATACCCTCTAACAAACTTAATGACTAAGTTTGTGAATATAAATTATTATTTCTAATACCATCCCTTAATTTATATTTCCTCAAAACTAACAACACCAATTCCATCCCTTAAGCGAAGAAATTGACCAGTCTTGATAGCCTTCGTCAGAACATCTGCCAACTGTTTTTGGGTGCTATAGTGCTCTACTTCTAACACTCCACTCTGAACCTGATTTCTCAGAAAATGATACTTGGTCTTAATATGCCTGCTTCTCCCATGCAACACTAGGTTTTTGGCAAGATTGATTGCAGACTTGTTATCAATCATCATCTTCAGAGGCTTGTTTACCTTGATCTTCAGATCCTGCAGCAAGTTCAGAATCCACACAGCTTGGCATGCAGTAACAACACCTGCAATATATTCAGCTTCACAGGTTGACAACGCAACAACAGGTTGCTTCTTGGAACACCAAGAAATAAGGCCTCCCAGGAACATGAACAAGTACCCAGAAGTACTTCTTCTATCAACTCTGTCTCCACACCAATCAGAATCTGAATAACTCAGAAGTTGTGATTCAATCTTTCTTCCAGAAGGAAATAACACTCCATACTTCAGAGTTCCCTTGATATACCTCATAATCCTGACAGCAGCTTGGTAATGGGACCACTTGGGTTTACTCATGAACCTACTGACCATTCCAACTGCATAGCAGATATCAGGTCTGGTATTACACAAATACCTCAAAGAACCAACCAACTGTTTGAAGGTTGTAGCGTCCACATCCTCACCATCAGAATCTGAATCTAGTTTCTGATTTGTATCAGGAGGTGTGATAGTAGCCTTACAATTCTACAGCTTAAATCTCTTCAGAATCTCACGTTCATACTTCAGCTGATGCAAAATGATACCTTTCTTAGAGTACGTGAACTCCATCCCTAGAAAGTATGTCATTTTCCCAAGATCAGTCATTTCAAACTCATTCATCAGCACCTTCTTGAACATAGCTAGTTCTTGTTCAGAACTTCCTGTCAGCAGTATGTCATCAACGTACAAACACACCAGAATCATATTGCCTTCAGAGATATGCTGAACATAAACACCGTATTCCATCTCACATTTCTGAAAACCCTGCTTCTTGAAAAATGAATCAATCTTCTGATTCCGGGCTCCGGGCGCTTGCTTCAATCCATACAAAGCTTTATGTAATCTGTACACCATCCCTTCCTGATTTCTTTTAACAAATCCAAAAGGTTGTGATACGTATACCTCTTCTTGTAATGGGCCATTCAGAAATGCGAATTTCACATCTAAATGCATCAGAGGCCAATTCCTGTTAGCAGCTATGGCAATCACGAGTCTGATTGTTTCATGTCTTGCTACAGGTGCAAACACTTCAGAATAATCCAACCCAGGTTTCTGCAGAAATCCTCTTGCTACTAACCTCGCTTTATGTTTGCCAATTGATCCATCTGGCTTTAGCTTCTGCTTGAAAACCCATCTGACGCTGATGGCTTTCTTGTCCTTTGGAAGTTCTGTCAGCTTCCAGGTCTTGTTTCTCTCTATGGCATCAAGTTCTTCTTTCATGGCCTTCAGCCAGACTTTCTGCTTAAGAGCCTCTTCTGTACTCACGGGTTCAGAGTCTACTAGCATGGCACACTGAATAATTTCTCCTTCAGAATCTACTTCAGTGTCTTGCAGCATGTCAAACTCTGCAAATCTTCTCAGAATGCTTCTGATTATTTGTGGCCTCTGACCTTGGTCAGAATCTCGTTCGGATGCTTGAACCCCAGAAGTTTCTCCTTCAGAAGATCTTGCTTCAAAAGGTTGACTTCCTCCAGAACCTTGATCATCTTCAGAGTCTGGCATATTCCCAGAGTCTGAATCACCACCAGAATCTGGATCATCATCAAAATCTAGATCATCAGAGTCACCTTCATCTTCTGAGTCTCCTTCAGAATCAGAATCACCATCAGTTTCAGAAACTCTTAGTTCTGACCTTTCTTCAGAAGTTCTCACATCAGAGTCAGATTGAGACTTATTCCAATTCCAAACTTCTGATTCCTTCACAATAACGTCTCTGCTGAATTCAACCTTATTAGTTTCTGGACAATAAAGCTTGTACGCACCTGTACTGTAGTACCCCACCAGTAACATTACTTTGCTTCTATCATCCAACTTCTGTCTTCTGGCCTCTGGGACATGTTTGTAACAAACAGAACCAAACACCTTCAGATGACTAACACTTTTCTTTTCTCCAGTCCATTTCTGAATAGGAACTATTTCCTTCAGCTTCTTCGTTGGACATCTGTTGAGCACATATGCTGCGGTGGCAACAGCTTCTCCCCACAAGTTGTGAGGAAGCTTCTTCTCCTTCAGCATGCTTCTCGTCATATCAAGAAAAGTACGATTTCTTCTTTCAGTAAGACCATTGTGTTGAGGAGTATAAGAAGCAGTAACCTCATGCTCAATTCCATTCTCCTCACAGAACTTCTGAAACTCTTTGGAGTTATACTCACCCCCACCATCGATTCTGAGAATCTTCAGAGTCTAACCACTCTGATTCTCAGCCTTCATTCTGAACTTCTTGAATTCAGCAAACACCTCGTGTTTGAACTTAATAAGGGATACCCATGTCATTCTCGTGAATTCATCAACAAATGACACAAAGTATTTATTCCCTCCGATCGATGCTTCTGGAAATGGACCACACACATCAGAATGCACTACTCCCAAGGCATGTTTTGCTCTTGGAGCTACTTCTGACGCAAATTGCAATCTTGGTTGCTTTCCTTCCATGCACACTTTGTATGACTTCTCAGGCTTCTTAATTGCAGGAATTCCATGTACCAGCTTCTTCGAATTTAGATGCCCTAAACTTCTGAAATTTAGATGACCAAATCTTCTGTGCCACAGCTCACTTTCCTCCACAACACTTGTTGCACTGAGGCATTCAGAGTCTGCAGTTTTGACATTCACCTTGAATGTTCTATTCCTTCCCTGTTCTGACTCCATAATCAGCTTCTGATTACAGTCATACAGCTTCAGAAGATTGTCCTTCATGGTAACTGAAAAATCTTTCTCAATTAATTATCCCACGCTCATCAGATTGCTTTTTATGCCAGGTACATACCACACTTTCAGAATCAATGTTGTTTTCCCATTGTTCAGAACGACTCTGACATTTCCCATACCTTCAGCGTTAAGATATTTGTCATCAGCACATCTGATCTTTGTCCTCTTTTCAGAGTCAAAATCAACCAGCCATTTCTTATTTCCAGTAAGATGATTTAAGCAGCCAGTGTCTATATACCACCAGTCTGTCAAATTCGTATCATCAGATTCAGAAGCCATCAGTAGCACTTATTCATCATCAGAACTTTTGGCTATATTTGCTTCTTCTGACTTCCTTTCTTTGTTTGACCAACAATCTCTAGCAAAGTGACCAAACTTCTTGCAACAGTAACATTGAATCTTCTTCTTGTCATACTTCTCTTTTCCCTTCTGAGCATTCTTTTGCCTATCAGAAGCTGAGGTTTCTGACTTTTGACCACCATCAGATCTTCTCCTGGCTTCTGACCAAGACTGCTTCTGATGCTTCTTATCAGAAACTGCTTTCAGAGCCTGCTGCTCTACTTCCCTTTCAAAAGTTCTCTCAGTCAGACACAACTCTTGCGCCTCTAGACTGCTTTGCAGCTCTTCAATTCTCATGGTGCTCAGATCCTTAGAATGTTATATTGCTACCACAATGTAATCAAACTGAGGGGTAAGGGATCTCAATACCTTCTCAATGATTACTTGTTCAGAAAGGGTTTCTCCAGACGCCTTCATCTCATTAGTGATCAGAATCACTCTGGAGATGTACTCAAAAACTTTCTCATTGTTCTTCATGTTGAGATTCTCATACTGCTTACGTAGAGACTGAAGCTTCACCTTCTTCACTGATGCGTCACCACCGTAACATCTGACCAGTGTGTCCCACGCAGCCTTTGCCGTCGTTGAATCAGCGATTTTCTCAAACACATTTGCATCCACACACTGATGGATGTAAAACAATGCTTTCTGATCTTTCTTCCTTGTATCCTTCTGCGCGTTCTTTTGTTCCTCCGTTGCATCTGCTGCTACTGGAACGTAACCTTTAGTGACAAGATCCAGAACATCTTGAGCACCGAACAGTACACGCATCTGAATCATCCAACGAGTCCAGTTTTTGCCATCAAATACTGGAAGCTTGGTGTTCATACCGCCGTTTCCGTTCATCTCCAACCTTGTACAGTCACTCAGATCTCACCAAACACAGTGTTTCCCAATCCCACAGAATCAGAAAATGTGATTCTGTTCAGATTTTTGTTCAAGATTCAACACAAATTCAAGAACCAAAAATCAACCACACAACGCCTCACGTTTCACTCGTGTTTCCCGTGTTTCCCCATGGATCCGAACCGGAGGTTTAGATACCAATTATTGGTGTACAAGGTGAATTAATGGATGAAAGATAAGAATATATTATAAAGAGAATGGCGGCTACAAAGAAGAATGAAATCACTAACAATGACATCTACCACTAGTCTATTTATAAGCTAAAAACTAGGGCTACAAAAGGCAACAAACAAAATACTAAAATACCCTCTAACAAACTTAATGACTAAGTTTGTGAATATAAATTATTATTTCTAATACCATCCCTTAATTTATATTTCCTCAAAACTAACAACACCAATTCCATCCCTTAAGCGAAGAAATTGATCAGTCTTGATAGCCTTCGTCAGAACATCTGCCAACTGTTTTTGGGTGCTATAGTGCTCTACTTCTAACACTCCACTCTGAACCTGATTTCTCAGAAAATGATACTTGGTCTTAATATGCCTGCTTCTCCCATGCAACACTAGGTTTTTGGCAAGATTAATTGCAGACTTGTTATCAATCATCATCTTCAGAGGCTTGTTTACCTTGATCTTCAGATCCTGCAGCAAGTTCAGAATCCACACAGCTTGGCACGCAGTAACAACACCTGCAATATATTCAGCTTCACAGGTTGACAACGCAACAACAGGTTGCTTCTTGGAACACCAAGAAATAAGGCCTCCCAGGAACATGAACAAGTACCCAGAAGTACTTCTTCTATCAACTCTGTCTCCACACCAATCAGAATCTGAATAACTCAGAAGTTGTGATTCAATCTTTCTTCCAGAAGGAAATAACACTCCATACTTCAGAGTTCCCTTGATATACCTCATAATCCTGACAGCAGCTTGGTAATGGGACCACTTGGGTTTACTCATGAACCTACTGACCATTCCAACTGCATAGCAGATATCAGGTCTGGTATTACACAAATACCTCAAAGAACCAACCAACTGTTTGAAGGTTGTAGCGTCCACATCCTCACCATCAGAATCTGAATCTAGTTTCTGATTTGTATCAGCAGGTGTGATAGCAGCCTTACAATTCTGCAGCTTAAATCTCTTCAGAATCTCACGTTCATACTTCAGCTGATGCAAAATGATACCTTTCTTAGAGTACGTGAACTCCATCCCTAGAAAGTATGTCATTTTCCCAAGATCAGTCATTTCAAACTCATTCATCAGCACCTTCTTGAACATAGCTAGTTCTTGTTCAGAACTTTCTGTCAGCAGTATGTCATCAACGTACAAACACACCAGAATCATATTGCCTTCAGAGATATGCTGAACATAAACACCGTATTCCATCTCACATTTCTGAAAACCCTGCTTCTTGAAAAATGAATCAATCTTCTGATTCCAGGCTCTGGGCGCTTGCTTCAATCCATACAAAGCTTTATGTAATATGTACACCATCCCTTCCTGATTTCTTTTAACAAATCCAGAAGGTTGTGATACGTATACCTCTTCTTGTAATGGGCCATTCAGAAATGCGAATTTCACATCTAAATGCATCAGAGGCCAATTCCTGTTAGCAGCTATGGCAATCACGAGTCTGATTGTTTCATGTCTTGCTACAGGTGCAAACACTTCAGAATAATCCAACCCAGGTTTCTGCAGAAATCCTCTTGCTACTAACCCCGCTTTATGTTTGCCAATTGATCCATCTGGCTTTAGCTTCTGCTTGAAAACCCATCTGACGCTGATGGCTTTCTTGTCCTTTGGAAGTTCTGTCAGCTTCCAGGTCTTGTTTCTCTCTATGGCATCAAGTTCTTCTTTCATGGCCTTCAGCCAGACTTTCTGCTTAAGAGCCTCTTCTGTACTCACGGGTTCAGAGTCTACTAGCATGGCACACTGAATAATTTCTCCTTCAGAATCTACTTCAGTGTCTTGCAGCATGTCAAACTCTGCAAATCTTCTCAGAATGCTTCTGATTATTTGTGGCCTCTGACCTTGGTCAGAATCTCGTTCGGATGCTTGAACCCCAGAAGTTTCTCCTTCAGAAGATCTTGCTTCAAAAGGTTGACTTCCTCCAGAACCTTGATCATCTTCAGAGTCTGGCATATTCCCAGAGTCTGAATCACCACCAGAATCTGGATCATCATCAAAATCTAGATCATCAGAGTCACCTTCATCTTCTGAGTCTCCTTCAGAATCAGAATCACCATCAGTTTCAGAAACTCTTAGTTCTGACCTTTCTTCAGAAGTTCTCACATCAGAGTCAGATTGAGACTTATTCCAATTCCAAACTTCTGATTCCTTCACAATAACGTCTCTGCTGAATTCAAC
This sequence comes from Lathyrus tuberosus, assembly GCA_022829125.1. Taxonomy (NCBI): domain Eukaryota; kingdom Viridiplantae; phylum Streptophyta; class Magnoliopsida; order Fabales; family Fabaceae; genus Lathyrus; species Lathyrus tuberosus. The sequence goes on from JALAZF010000103.1 coordinate 11,614,798, forward strand.
CTTATTAGTTTCTGGACAATAAAGCTTGTACGCACCTGTACTGTGGTACCCCACCAGTAACATTACTTTGCTTCTATCATCCAACTTCTGTCTTCTGGCCTCTGGGACATGTTTGTAACAAACAGAACCAAACACCTTCAGATGACTAACACTTTTCTTTTCTCCAGTCCATTTCTGAATAGGAACTATTTCCTTCAGCTTCTTCGTTGGACATCTGTTGAGCACATATGCTGCGGTGGCAACAGCTTCTCCCCACAAGTTGTGAGGAAGCTTCTTCTCCTTCAGCATGCTTCTCGTCATATCAAGAAAAGTACGATTTCTTCTTTCAGTAAGACCATTGTGTTGAGGAGTATAAGAAGCAGTAACCTCATGCTCAATTCCATTCTCCTCACAGAACTTCTGAAACTCTTTGGAGTTATACTCACCCCCACCATCGATTCTGAGAATCTTCAGAGTCTGACCACTCTGATTCTCAGCCTTCATTCTGAACTTCTTGAATTCAGCAAACACCTCGTGTTTGAACTTAATAAGGGATACCCATGTCATTCTCGTGAATTCATCAACAAATGACACAAAGTATTTATTCCCTCCGATCGATGCTTCTGGAAATGGACCACACACATCAGAATGCACTACTCCCAATGCATGTTTTGCTCTTGGAGCTACTTCTGACGCAAATTGCAATCTTGGTTGCTTTCCTTCCATGCACACTTTGCATGACTTCTCAGGCTTCTTAATTGCAGGAATTCCATGTACCAGCTTCTTCGAATTTAGATGCCCTAAACTTCTGAAATTTAGATGACCAAATCTTCTGTGCCACAGCTCACTTTCCTCCACAACACTTGTTGCACTGAGGCATTCAGAGTCTGCAGTTTTGACATTCACCTTGAATGTTCTATTCCTTCCCTGTTCTGACTCCATAATCAGCTTCTGATTACAGTCATACAGCTTCAGAAGATTGTCCTTCATGGTAACTGAAAAATCTTTCTCAATTAATTATCCCACGCTCATCAGATTGCTTTTTATGCCAGGTACATACCACACTTTCTGAATCAAAGTTGTTTTCCCATTGTTCAGAACGACTCTGACATTTCCCATACCTTCAGCGTTAAGATATTTGTCATCAGCACATCTGATCTTTGTCCTCTTTTCAGAGTCAAAATCAACCAGCCATTTCTTATTTCCAGTAAGATGATTTAAGCAGCCAGTGTCTATATACCACCAGTCTGTCAAATTCGTATCATCAGATTCAGAAGCCATCAGTAGCACATATTCATCATTAGAACTTCTGGCTATATTTGCTTCTTCTGACTTCCTTTCTTTGTTTGACCAACAATCTCTAGCAAAGTGACCAAACTTCTTGCAACAGTAACATTGAATCTTCTTCTTGTCATACTTCTCTTTTCCCTTCTGAGCATTCTTTTGCCTATCAGAAGCTGAGGTTTCTGACTTCTGACAACCATCAGATCTTCTCCTGGCTTCTGACCAAGACTGCTTCTGATGCTTCTTATCAGAAACTGCTTTCAGAGCCTGCTGCTCTACTTCCCTTTCAAAATTTCTCTCAGTCAGACACAACTCTTGCGCCTCTAGACTGCTTTGCAGCTCTTCAATTCTCATGGTGCTCAGATCCTTAGAATGTTATATTGCTACCACAATGTAATCAAACTGAGGGGTAAGGGATCTCAATACCTTCTCAATGATTACTTATTCAGAAAGGGTTTCTCCACACGCCTTCATCTCATTAGTGATCAGAATCACTCTGGAGATGTACTCAAAAACTTTCTCATTGTTCTTCATGTTGAAATTCTCATACTGCTTACGTAGAGACTGAAGCTTCACCTTCTTCACTGATGCGTCACCACCGTAACATCTGACCAGTGTGTCCCACACAGCCTTTGCCGTCGTTGAATCAGCGATTTTCTCAAACACATTTGCATCCACACACTGATGGATGTAAAACAATGCTTTCTGATCTTTCTTCCTTGTATCCTTCTGCGCGTTCTTTTGTTCCTCCGTTGCATCTGCTGCTACTGGAACGTAACCTTCAGTGACAAGATCCAGAACATCTTGAGCACCGAACAGTACACGCATATGAATCATCCAACGAGTCCAGTTTTTGCCATCAAATACTGGAAGCTTGGTGTTCATACCGCCGTTTCCGTTCATCTCCAACCTTGTACAGTCACTCAGATCTCACCAAACACAGTGTTTCCCAATCCCACAGAATCAGAAAATGTGATTCTGTTCAGATTTTTGTTCAAGATTCAACACAAATTCAAGAACCAAAAATCAATCACACAACGCCTCACGTTTCACTCGTGTTTCCCGTGTTTCCCCATGGATCCGAACCGGAGCTTTAGATACCAATTGTTGGTGTACAAGGTGAATTAATGGATGAAAGATAAGAATATATTATAAAGAGAATGACGGCTACAAAGAAGAATGAAATCACTAACAATGACATCTACCACTAGTCTATTTATAAGCTAAAAACTAGGGCTACAAAAGGCAACAAACAAAATACTAAAATACCCTTTAACAAACTTAATGACTAAGTTTGTGAATATAAATTATTATTTCTAATATATACAATTTGATCATTTAAAATAGCATGTAATAGGAAGACAAACAAAATATTAGGTAAAATTTCTAACCTTTAGCATACATTGTTGTTCTTAATAGTGGCATCCTATTCTCCCAACAAATGGCAGCACCTATTTTTCCAATTGGAGTTTCAAATACTGGAATGGTGGATCCATCTCCAAATCCCCAGATAACTCGTTCGACTGCAGTTGGCATGATTTTCCTATGCTTTCCTAAGTAATGACCTTGAGAATCAAAGAAGAGGACAGTACAATAAAGCGTGTAGCCATCCCTCTCTATCACACCCATCACTAAATGTACTTTATACTTTTCTACCATTGCTGCCAATCTATCCACCTCAGGACCTACAATAATCACAATATTTGTTACTAGAAAGTGTGTGACGGCTAAGGGGCTATTGAATTCATTAAGCAAAAATCCATCCAATCTATCTTTAAAAAAAATCCATCCAATCCCTCTACTATATGAAAAATAGAGTTAATGGATTTATCCAATCCATCCATTAATATGTATGGATGAATCTAATCCATCCAACATATTTTAAAAATCTAACGAATCATTTATATTATATATTTTAAATTTATTATATTATTTTATAATACAACAATAACAAATTATTTATACAATTATAAAATTTGAATAATTATAATAATAAAATATAGATGATTTTTTAAAGATATATTTTCTTTAAAAAATTAATTTTTCCTTAATTATAAAACTTTCAATTGGTGTGTGACTTTTATTTTATAAGAGCCTTTATATTGATTTTAATGTGATTATTTAACATAATTAATAAGCTAGGAAATTTGGAAGATCAGATAACTTTACTTTTATGCAATTCATTCCAACGTGATTCTGTATTAATTTTTTCATATTTTAAAATCTATAATTTTGTTTTGATTGTGATTTTTTTCGTTTTGAATTAATTGCTACTCATATTATTTTTTATTTGGCATTGAACCGTTCATTACATTTAATTAAAATCTACATTATTTTTTTTAGAAAGTTATTATAACTGCTATTTTAAACTGTTTTATAATATTTATGGTTAGTTGTTCAATTACTTATCATAGAAATTAAATTTTTACAATTTTTTACTAAATAGACTAGTTTGTTTGCATATAAGTTAAATATAAAAACCGACGACATAGATATTACATCCTCCAACTAGTATATAAAAATCTCTTCCTTTCTCTAAACTATTTTTTCACAACTTTATTCTTAATTCATATTTTAAATCTAATAGGAAAAGTGATTAATTTTGAAAGCACTTATTGATAAACTAAATTCATATTTTAAAACATATATCCATTGAAGTTGGTTGGTACAGTAGACATTAAATATATATTTTAGAAATTAAAAAAAAAGTTTTTAAAATTTTAAAAAACTAAAATAAATATTATAAGATATTTTATTGTAAAATATGGATAGATTTGTTAGATTTTTTTTAAAAATAAAATAAATAATGTAAAAAATAAAATAAATAATTTTTTGGATGTATAGAATCAACCTTATCAAACTTCTTCGTATTCCTGACAGCCAATATGCAACAAAGGGAGTTGATGTGCAAAACAAAACTTTAACAAAAAACTGAGAGGTCTTACCTTTAGTTGCATCAATATATTAGTAAAATTGTATATATACATATAAAAACAACACACATAGACAAAGTGCATTACTAAAGCTCAATGATTTTCTTCTAACTAAGCTCTTACCAGGAACATCAATGGCCGCTAAACGATACTTCCTGAACTCTTCTCTACCCTTGGCTGTGTGGTAACCAACAGTAACACCAAAACTAGAACCACGCGGATAGCCACCGATAAATGCTTCTGGAAACACAACAAGCTGGGAGCCATAACTAGCAGCTTCAGCCAGCAACCTCTCAGCCTTATCTGCAACCAAAACTCTCAGAAAAATTAGAAACCAATTCAACATCAAGAATTCAACATTGACATCAGCGATGGGAATCAATCATAAACATCAAATCAGTAAAAACGTTTCACTTCAATTATACTACTGGTAGAAACTAAAGAATTGAAGTATTGAAGTACCAAAATAGTGGAAATGGTTATTGGATGAATTAGAGATGGGAAATAAGAGAACCTAAAGTAGCGGGAGTGTCGTAGAAGACGGTGGCAGCCTGAACAACGGTGGCTCGAACGGTGAGTTCATTGAAATCGGAACCCATGTTGACCTCAGCGATGATTGGTGCTTCATTGATGGTCGGAGTGTTAGTTACAAGTGCCATGGGTCCTAATTCAAGTTTGACAAGAAAACTAAGATTTATAAATGACTTAAATTGGAGATGTGATTCATGACATTTGCCAAATTTAAACTCAACCCAAGTTTACAAGAGGATATACAAACTATATCTCATTTATGATACTTACTTTCCAATCTAGCAACCTATTAAAATTACTTTTCCCCACATTTTTATAAATTGCGGCCATACGTACAAAACCTAAAGAGTCATCACATCACCACCATTAATAGTTACAAGTGCCATGGGTCCCTTTTGTTGGAGGTATACGGAACTACGGAAGGGAGGCGATATTTATAGGAATGAGATATTTATTAATATATTTGTTTGATTTATTTTTTAGGCTAAAATACAGTTTTGGTCCCCTGTTTATCAAAATTCACGGTTTTGGTCTCCTGTTTTTTTTTAATAGTTTTGGTCCCCCACCCCTCACTGTTCATGTACGGACGTGTACTGTTCATGTACGGACATGTACGGACAAGTTACTGTTCATCACTTTTTTTGGGCCAAAATTGGAGTGGGGGACCAAAACTGTTAAAAAAAAATAAGGGGACCAAAACTGTGAATTTTGACAAACAGGGGGAACAAAACTGTATTTTAGCCTATTTTTTATAAAGGAAAGGGGCGGGAAGGAAGGTTATGGTAGTTCCATTTACACGTTTGTCACTCCTGTTATTTGCCGACATTATTTTATTTGTGTTACTAGTGGGTTACCCGTACATTCACATGCTATATTGCGAATTATGTAATTTTTTTTCAGATTTTAAATTTTTTACAACGTAACCAATTTAATAGGTTAATAAATCTAACAAAAATAGTACCTATAAATTACCAAATATAAAATTAACACTTTCTACTTATGGAATTAAAAGAATATATAGTAATATCATTCAATACACAAAATGTGACTCGAATATGGTACTTCATTGATGCAACAATAAGAATTTCCTGATAGAATTTTTCATTTCTACAATAGCATGAGTAAATATATCTAACTTAATTCAATGTAAGAAAAATAAAATTAAAATAATAATAATTACAAAATATATTGATTTTGTTTTGTTTTATTAACCTTTTTCTAAAAAAATAAATAATTATAAAATATATTTTATTTTAAGTAAGAATCTCAAATTTTAATAAAAACATTTAAATAATACTATAAAAAAATTAGTAGTATTTAACACCTAAAAACCAAAACATGGTATAAATATATCACATTAACTTAATAAGACAACTTTAAAATTACTTTTATAGTGAAAATACTTTAAATTGTAAAATTAAATTATTCATATGTTTTTAGAATGAATAACTAAATATTTATCATATCTTCTCAAAATTATTTATTCAATAGTGATAAATATGTGTCTCATATTTAATTATGTTTATAAAAGATATTTTATTGGCAAATAATAATCATATATCAAAGATATTTTATTTGAAACTTTGTGACTATTTAAACTTTAAAGATATTGTAATGTAATGCCGTTTATAAAAATAATTGTACCAACATTTAGACTTTCGTGTGTTCATTTATAAAAATATTTTAAACTTATTTCTGTTTATAAAAATAATTGTATCAATAATTGATTTTTTTCGTTTATAAAAATAATGTGTATCAACAATGCACTCTTCCCATTTATAAAATTATTTGTATCAATAATATATTTTTTTTCAAGTTAAAAAAAATAGTATTTTTTTTTCGCTCTCTCTCTCTGCATTGGCGATTTCCGGCGAAGGATACTAGACGGTTCTGACGACGGCTAGGGTTGGATCACATTGCCAATCCGGCCGGAGAAGACAACTTTGGAGTGGATTACTACCTGATTCCTTGAAATAGAGTTGTGATGAGACTCTATTTCTAGGGTTTGCGATGGGAAGAGGACGGCCAAAGAAGAAGGTGGTGACGCCTCCGGCGAGGGTAGAGAAACCCATACCAGACACAAATCTACAGGAGGAAGAGGAAAATTCAACCACTGATGATGTCAATGCGCAAGAGAAGACAAGAAATGAAGTGAATCAAGAACCTATCTTGGAGGAGGAAGATGAAGAGGTTAACCCTAATAGGACAAGTGAGGAAAAGGAGACGAAGAAGATACCGAATGATGATGAGGTAACTCAGCCAAAGCTATGGGTAGATGTGATTCGAGGTAATCGTATCAAATCCAATGGAGTGGCGATTGAGTATGTGGCACCATCCATAACCAACGGAGAAGTTGAAGTTGAGATATCTGATGAAGTTATTGAATGGGAGATTAGATTCTGGGAGTTTTCCCTAATCATGTATGTGATTGGGACGAACTTGAGCATGAATGCGGTGAAGAACTACATGATGAAATTGTGGAGCTTTGCAGCACTACCAGAGATGTATTACAACGATGAAGGCTATTTCATCTTGAAGTTCAAGACGAAGAAGGACTGTGATGAAGTAATGATGAGAGGCCCGTATACGATCCAAAATGTGCCAATGTTCCTAACTGAATGGCGCCCAGGTTTCACAATGGAGAAGGACGTGCTGAAGGATGTTCCTATATGGGTCAAACTACCACAACTCCCTCTTCATTTTTGGGGAGTACAAAGCTTGGGATAGATCGGAAGCGTATTGGGGAAACCAATGTTCACTGATGAATGCACAGCAAACAAACTAAGGGTTTCATATGCTAGATTGCTGGTGGAAGTTGATGTCACACAGAAACTTCGGGAGGAAATCACAATCATAGATATCACAGGGGAAAGAATTAAGCAGAAGGTGGAGTATGAATGGAAGCCTGCCTTTTGTGAGAAATGCCAAAGAATGGGACACAACTGCAACAACAAAAGGAGGGTGATGGAACCTAGAAGGCTATGGAAACTGAAGGCTGATAGACCGAAGGTTGAAGAGGCCAAGCAGACTATGGAAGAGACTAACCCTTTACCTGACACACAGAAGGAAAAGGAGGTGGAGGCCCAACCAAATGACAGCTAGACTGAGGTGAATACCAAGACAAGAGATAGAGGTAAGAGTATCTGGACTACTCCTAAAGCTGATAACTTGAATTGTAGAAATGGGTTTGAGTCATTAAGGATTTGGGATGATCCTTAAATGACAAACAACCCTGGGGGATAATTATTGCCTGGAATGTTAGGGGACTGAACAAGATAGCTAAGACCAAGGAGATTAGTTCCCGTCTCCATAGATGCCAACTTGAAATAGCTATCATAATTGAAACTCGAGTGAAAAGTAACAAAGCTGAGAAGAGCAGGAAGATTTTAGGTAACCATTGGAAGTATATAGACAACTATACTCATCATGCTAATGGGAGAATCTGGGTCCTTTGGAATGATAATAAGTTGGAAGTGAAGTTTCAGCATTATACAGATCAACTGATTCACTGCAGCATGTTCAACAAGGAGGGCAAGTTCAAGAGTTGGCTTACTGCAATATATGCCTCTAACACATTGAATCAAAGGAAGAAATTATGGGTTGGTATAGAGAAAATTAACCAGACTCAAACAGGGCCCTGGTGCATCATGGGGGACTTCAACAATGTGTTGAATACCATGGATAGGATTGGGGGTAGACCAGTGCAAGAAGCTGAATTCATTGACCTAGCAGACATGATGGTTAGGAATGATCTCTTTGAAATTGACAGTATAGGAGATAGATATACGTGGTTCAATAAGCATAGGGATGATCCCATTTATTCCAAGATCGATAGAGGATTGGGAAATCTTGATTAGATGCAGGAAAACCTGGACAAAGCAATCCATGTTTTTGACCCAGGGATTTCTGACCATGATATGCTTTGGCTAAGAGGAGAAGAGGAAAAGCCCAGAAGGAGGAGTCACTTCAAGTTCCTAAACAGTACCACCAATATACAGGGGTTTCAGGAGGAAGTGCAGAGGGACTGGAATCGAAATATGCAGGGAGATCCTATGTGTATGCTGAGTAAGAAGCTGCAGAGAATGCAGGGGACAATAAAGAAACTCAGTAAAGCCATGAGAAACATCAAAGAGCAAATTGAGTTAGCTAGAAGCAACTTGGAGAAAGCTTACCAACACTTGAATCAAGACAAAATGAACAAAGAGCTTATCAGAAAGGTTAGGGAGTGCACTGAGAAGCTTCTTTACCTGAATGATATAGAAGAGGAGAACTTAAGACAAAGAGCCAAAGTGGAATGGATCAAACAGGGAGATAGTAATACTGCAAATTTTTTTGCTACTTTGAAGAGTAAACAAAAGCATACTAAAATAAGGCAACTGGTTAGAGATGATGGCACTATCCTGAACACACAAGAAGACATGGAGGCAGAGGTAATGAATTTCTACACTAACCTAATGGGCAAGGCAGCTGTAAGGGTAGAACGTATAGACATCATGGCCATGAGAAAGGGCAACAAGTTGAGTATAGGGCAGAAAAAAGAAATGATAAAGCCTGTGACTAAAAAGGAAATAGAGACAACATTGAAAAGTATAGGTGATTTGAAAGCTCCAGGGGCTGATGGCTATGGATCAAAGTTTTTCACATCAACATGGAGTACTATCAAAGATGATGTTGTGGCAGCTGTACAAGAGTTCTTTGAGAGAGGTAGAATATACAAGCCTATCAATGAGACTATTGTCACCCTCATACCTAAATGCCAAGGAGCCAAACACATGAAGGAGTACAGACCTATAGCTTGTTGCAATACTATATATAAAATCATCTCCAAAATCATGGCTGATAGAATGAGCAGTGTGCTTGGGAGTATTATAAGTAGAAATCAGGCTGCTTTTGTGCCTAAGCAGAAGATACATGATCATGTGTTGCTGGCTTATGAACTGATCAAAGGATACTCAAGAAAGAATGGAGTGCCCAGATGTATGTTGCAGATGGATATACAAAAAGCCTATGATACTGTGGACTGGATGGCTTTAGAGGCTATTCTGAAGGAAATTGGGTTCCCTAGGCAATTTGTTCAATGGATAATGACTGCAGTTACCACAGTCACATATAAGTTTAACATAAATGGAGTGTACACAAAGGCAGTGGAAGCTAAAAGAGGCCTGAGGCAAGGGGATCCAATATCTCCCCTGCTTTTTGTTGTGGTGATGGAGTACTTACACAGGAAAATGATGAAGCTGGAAACAAATCCTGATTTTAATTTTCACTCCAAATGTGAAAAGCTGAGCCTTATAGATTTGAGTTTTGCAGATGACCTGCTGCTGTTTTCAAGAGGAGATACAAAGTCAGTGCAACTTCTAATGGAGGTGTATGAAGAGTTCTCTAGATCCACTGGTTTATATGTCAATCCTGGCAAGTGCAAGGTATACATGGGAGGAGTGGATGCCAAAACCAATGAGGAGATCATAAATGCAACCTGCTATGCAGAAGGACAGCTGCCTTTCAAATATTTAGGTATTCCTCTATCTTGCAAAAGATTAACCAGTAATCAATGTATGGGCCTGGTTGAGAAAATTGTATGTAGGATTCAACATTGGAGTGCAAAATTCCTCAGCTATGCAGGGAGGGTGCAACTTATCAGAAGTGTCCTTTGTGCTACAACAAACTATTGGCTGGCGTGTATTCCTATTCCTAAACAGGTCATCAGGAAGATTGAGGCTTATTGCAAATCATTTCTTTGGACAGGAAAAGGTGAAATTAGCAGGAAAACACCAGTGTCTTGGAAAAGTACTTGCAGGCCTAAGAATCAAGGAGCGTTAAACATCCATAGGCTTGAAGTGTGGAACCAAATGCAGATGATAAAGCTGCTGTGGGATCTTAATAGCAAGAGGGATAGTTTGTGGATAAAGTGGGTTCATACTTATTATGTGAAGAAGGATGACATTATGACAGTGCCAATCAACTCTACGTGTTCTTGGATACTTAAAATTATTTTGAGACAAAGGGATAGGGTGAATGGTATGAGAGAGTGGCAGCAGGCTGTGCAGAGTGGAATGTTTAAAAATAAAGAAGTCTACAATGCTCTAACTGAGAATCAGCAACAGGCTAGTTAGAAGAAGATGTTCTTTGATAATGGAGCCAGACCAAGGGCCAAATTCATCTTGTGGCTTGCTTGCCAAGATAGATTGGCCACGAAGGAGAGAATGAACAAAGTTGGATTTATAGACAATCAGAAGTGCATCTTTTGTAGTGAAAATGAGAGCTTGGATCACCTGTTATTTCAATGTGCAGAGATGAATCAAATTTGGAGCCATGTATGTGCCTGGATGCAGATCAACCATGCCCCCCCAGCCTTGGAAGTAGGAGTTAGAATGGATTCAGCAGGAAACCAATTCAAGGAGCAAAAAGGCTTATGCGTTGAAGGCTGCATTTACAGAAGCAGTTTATAAGTGCTGGTGTCATAGAAATAGAAAAGTATATGATAGTCATTATAATAGAAAGAATATAAGTCAAAGTATAGTTGGTGTTGTTATACATAGGACATGGATGAAGCATAAATTTAGGGAGTATGTGACTCACCTAATAGTAGATTTATAATTGTATTTGTTGTATATAGTTTGGTGATAAATAAATTCATTATTTCCAAAAAAAAAAAATAGTATTTGAATTTTTCAATTTTTAATTTTTGATTTATTATAAAATGGTTTTTTAATTCTAAATTATAAAATGAATTTGATTTTATTTTTGTATTTTAGTATTTATTTGAATTGAGAAAACATCTTTCAAACTTTAAACACTTATTATTTTAATTTGCGACTAGATTTATCTATCTCCATCAATAAAAATATATGCATCTATATTGAAAAATTACGATTCATATTAGAGAATTATTTATTATTGGTAATATCAAATCCAATCACTAATAACAACCTCTTTTGAATTAGTGATTTAAATTTGTAACTTTGAATCTTCCAAAGTATTTTTTTATTAACATACATTTATTATTGGTAATGTCAAATCCTATCAAAATTTAATATTGGAAAAAACATTATAATTATTTATCTTATTTACTAATATTAATGATTAATAATGATTAGATATAGTACACAAAAAAACATATTTGAAAAACAAATATTTGTAACATAAGTTTTTTCAATGTGTGAAGCTGTCTTTTATTACATTGGAGAACTTTTTCCTGTATCTAAAAGAAAATACAATAAATTAAATGCAAAACTTAAAACTGAATAATTTAATATACACCAATTTTAAAAACTTTAAACCAAAAGAGGTATCATAAAAAAACGTATTTAGAAATAGAGTATTTAATATTTAGAACTATATATTAATTTGTATTATTCATATTTATAGATACAATACAATCAAATGCAATTCACAAAAATTGTTTTTAAACATAATGTTTATAAAGATACAATACAATCAATTTTAAATCGAAAACTCGTATTTTAAAAAGATAAATTTTATATCTAATTAGTAAAATATAGATTTTAAAACTAATTGATAAAAAAACAAAAGTTCCGCTATTTGTATTCCTTAAATATTTAAAAGGATAATTGGAAATTCAATCATCCTCTCTTGATAATCTATTTTTCGATATAATCAATAGTTATTCCAAATATCAATGAAAAGTATCAAAATTTATTATATTTAAGAAGAAATAACTTAATTTAAATACAAAATCTTAATAACCCAATAATATTAAAAAAAATTGTTTTACCCTATTACAATTTTTAACACCACGGTAAATACATCAATTAGGCTCTTTCTTTATTTCACAACGCACAATTTTTCACACAGGTGCTGCTATTTGCAGATAATGAATTCATACACATGACTTTTGTCACACCATACTGCTTTGTGTGATTCAACCTGAGAATAATTAGAGTTTCATCTTCCATTTTTTTCATTACACTGGTCAAACATCAACAATGAATAAACCAAAATCATAATAAAAAAAAAACAAACAAACAACATCAAAATCTCCTTCTATACCCTGTACTATTAAATCATGACAAAAGAGTTCCTTGTATCTTAGAATGCACGCTTAATAGTATAATATTTTATTTAGATTACAATATTTAACAACATATAAATATTCAAATCATAACTGCAAAAATGAGTTCTTCAAAATAATTGCATGTGTCTTGTAAACTATTGTGATTGTGATTAACTAAATGGCTTCCACTACAAAAGAACATAACATAAGTAGACATGAAAAGCAAAAACCTTGAAAATCATAGTAAAAATTTCTCTTTTTTTTACGCCCAATTGATAACACTGAATCATACTACGTATTTGACTCGGATTGCACATGTTTCTTAGGATTTTATTGCTATTTTATTGTGTTATGCCTGTGTTTTGTTTTGTTTTCAGGTTCTTTGTATTCCCAGAGCTCCTCGTGAAGAAATGAAGAAAAACGAGCAAGAAAACCAGTTTTTGAGGAAATTGTACACATGGCATCCACCACGGCGGGCGCCATAGGGTAGGCCATGACTTGGATAGGAGTCAACTGCTGTCAACTGCCCCGATCTCCACTTCTTTTTCCCTTGGTTCACATGGCGGGCGCCATGAGGGGGTGGTGGGCGCCACCTTTGTCTTATGGTTTCCCTCCCAAAAGAAGTTGGGGGGCACTTTGGTCTTTCCCTAGTTTTTCCTAGGCTATAAATAGATGAGTCCTTGATCCTTTTTCTTCATCCAAACTTAGTTGCAAACACCTTAGGCATAAATAATCGAGTTTTTATAAGTATAATCTTCTCACATCGGGAAGTTATCACATTTGTGTGATCGAGTCTGTAATCGAGTTTGGAGCACTTGGTGGAAGTTAATCCTGTCGCCATTTTCCAGCTTTCCAGTTATTTTCCAGTTGTTTTCAGAATTAAAGCCTCCGATTGGAGCAGGTTTCTATTTATGAATTAAGCTTTTATCTTCATTTATTTCTCGCATCGCTTTTACTTCATTTATTTCTCGCATCGCTTTTACTTCATTTATTTCTCGCATCCGCTTTACTTTCTTTATTTCTCGGATCCGCTTTACTTTCTTTACTTATCACAGTCGCTTTACTTTATTCGCATTATTTACTTTCAAAACCTTTTATTTTAAAAAGGCTTTACTTTGACATGATAAAATTAAATATGTCTGTTTACATTTCCATGTCTGGCTAAATCTTAAAGGTTAGAATGTAAAGATCACGGTTTAAGTATCATTTCACATAATGCATCGATAGAAACACTTAGGGGTTATTTTGGTCTTTAACACGAGTTTTCCGCACTTAATTTCTGTTGGGTGAGATCGAAAGCCGCCCAACCTTTAGATAAACTTGGTTAGTCTTAACTGTACAAAGGAAGCGACAGCGTTTTGCACAGTTAAGTAGGAATTTTTAATACTTTAGAAAAATGATTTTAGAACTATTTTCGGCCGCGTTTGTAGGTTTAAAATCCGTTTCGTATGAACCTCTTTTATTTAAAAGTTTCAGATCAAAATAATTTTCAACTAAGTCAAGAAAATATATTTCTTAAAAATAGGTTTTTCACTTTAACGCAATGTGCGCCTTTTTATAAGTGACAATAAGAGGGTTTGTTTAAAGGTTAAACTCGGTTTTGAATACGCAAAAGCGACAGTTCCCGTTAAATTAGTTCTTTTCATAAAGTAGAAAACATTGCCCATAAGTAGTTTTGTTACATGCGTTGGAATGTTATCTGACTGTGTGAATTACATTCAAGCCTGTTGCTTTCATTTGAGTTCTATATCTTCGTACTTTGCTTCACTCTACTTTTACTGTGCACTCATAAATCCCTGAATTAACTTGCCTTAGATAAACACCGTAACTATAGGAATCGATAGATTGACGTTTGGTCTCTGTGGGATCGATAATCTTTTGTATTACTCTGACGCGTTTTGTATACTTGTGAAAACCACGCATCAAGTTTTTGGCGCCGTTGCCGGGGACCAATTACGTCAAATTTCGTACCCTGTTGTTACACCGTATAGACTAAGGCACTCCCATAAAAAAAATAATAATAAAAATTTGAAAAAATTAAAAACTATGTATCACCCAAATTTTCTCTACAATTACCAACCGCAATACTCCCCCATATTTTGAGGAACCGCACCAAAATTTCCTCTACGATCACCATTCCCAATATTTCGAGGAACCACAAGAATCTGTTAATTCCAACCTCGAAGCATTAATGGAGAACTTCATTAAAACAACAAATAATTCTAGGTTAGAATCTATGATGGAGCACTTTGTGGAAATCCAAACTCTCCATAATGAAGATCTTAGAAGACAACATCTTGATACTTATGAAACCCTTAGGCAGATAAACACTATGGTCGAGTCCCTCGCGACTCACACTGAGGCATTGGAGACTCAAATCTCCCTGCTTGCACAGATACCTATAGGACCCTACCCTGAGGAACATGTGGATGTTGTAGCAACCAATAGTGAAGAACAAATAGAAAATCCTTGGGAGAGTGATAATGAAATTGAGGAGAGTTCTGGTGAGGAAAGAGTTGAGATTGAGAAAAATCCATCGACACCATCCGAAAGGGAGGTTGTCGAAGAGGTAGCGAAGGAAGTTAATGTCGTTCCTCCTCTATATACCCCACCAATTCCTTTCTCGCAAAGGTTTGTGGAAGCTAAGGTAGAATCCCAATCCAAAACGCATGTGGAGGTATTGTAAAATATCCACACCGATGCATATTTGTTTGAGGTCACGCATAAAAAGAGAAAATTCGAGGACCATGAAACTTGGGATATCATTACTGCTAAGAGGGTAAGGTTCAACTTTGAGGTGATGGATGAAATAACTAAGCCCAAACTCGAAAAGCTAATACTTAGGATAGATCCAAAACCACCACCACCAGTTCAAAATAATGAACCACCCCACAGAAGGAAGAAAAGAAAAGGTGAGGGATATGTGAGATGGCTTGATAAATGGCTCTGGAAACCGAAGATTAACACTCCTAACCGTCGAGCTATTGACGTTAAACAAAACCCTGCGTGGGTGGAAACCCCTGAGCTTTTAATTTAATTTTCTACTTTTATTGTTTGTGTTTGCAGAAAATAAAGAATTGTATCGCTTGTCACGTCTCAACTGTATTTAGGCGAAAGATCTCTAGATGACAATCCCTTAAGATGAGTTGGTGCCCACGGACATTCCTGCGAATGTCGCTGCTGGTGGTGACACCGATGATGAGTATGATAGGAGAGATCATGTCTCTCCTGTTCGTAACTTACCTCCTCCTTGTCCTTTTGCATGGTCAGTTTCCACCTGCACACACCGCACTGTATTTTTCTAACAATTTTTGCAGGTACTTCGAAAATAGGCAATATAATGAGAGGCTTCAGAAAAATGAAGTTTCAGCAAATTCAGATAACTCGTGGTGCAAGACACCGGAGTAGAAGTGGCCAGCGAAGACAGGGACAACGAGGAAGAATCAACGCGAATTTGGCCGTGGTAGCACGCAATGACATTCATACAGGTTCTATCTTTCCTTTTCACCTTTTATCTAAACATTGAGGACAATGTTTGGTTTAAGTGTAGGGGAGGAACTTTACTGCTTTCATTTTACCGCTTTCTAGTTAAATTTACTGTTTTCTAGCATGATTTTAAAAAAAAATTATGTTTTAAATGTTTCGTCCCTCTGTGCATGTGCTGTCGAGTCTTTATGCTGATTTTATGTTATTTATCGATTTTCCCATCCTCTTGAGCCATACCAAATATTTTGAAAATTTTTGAGTTAAAAATAGTGTTTCTTTTGAAAATCTTAGGTTGCAGACGAAATTGAGGTTAGATTGTGAGACTTGGGAAAATTTTGCAAGATCGGTATCGTTTTAATACCGTGAGCCTCTCAATTATGGAAATCGATTTGAGTACTTGTTATGCCATAGCCTTAAGTTCTCACCCCTTTAGTAGTCCCTAAGTAGTTTATTTAGCAGTCAGCACCATCCTAAGCACGCACTAAGTAAGAAGTCGATGCAAATAAGTGTATGATCTCAGGCTAAAAAGGTAAATTAAGAAAAAAATGATGAATGAATGAAAAGAAATTCTCCTTCTAAGTTAGGTGATCCTCACCCGATCATTTAGCCCAACGGTGCAAACTTCTTTATTTTATTGATATTTAAACCAATGTGCAAAAAGAAAAAAAATGATGATAATGAGATCATAGTCACTAACAGGCTATCCCACCATGAGTGTGAAAGGATAACGGGCTTAATGTGATTGCGCCAGAATGAAAAGGGATAAAAGAAGGATGAGTGAGTTAGGCTTAGGTATAATGACATGATTCAGATTGGTTTGTATAGGAGGGAGGTTGATGACCGCCAAAGCGGAATTGTGTTGTTACGATATCCTTAGTGTGTGAGCAAGTACCTATCGACACAAACTTAACCGAAGTAGAGTTGGTAGCCTAGGATGAGTATTTGTATTCACTATTTTTCTTGCGAGTCATGGTTTGCTTGAGGACAAGCAAAGGTTTAAGTGTGGGAGAATTTGATAACACTGAATCACACTACATATTTGACTCGGATCGCACATGTTTCTTTGGATTTTATATTTATTTTCTTGTGTTATGCATGTGTTTTGTTTTGTTTTCAGGTTCTTTGTATTCCCAGAGCTCCTCGTGAAGAAATGAAGAAAAACGAGCAAGAAAACCAGTTTTTGAGGAAATTGTACACATGGCATCCACCATGGCGGGCGCCATAGGGTTGGCCATGACTTGGATAGGAGTCAACTGGTGTCAACTACCACGATCTCCACTTCTTTTTCCCTTGGTTCACATGGCGGGTGCCATGAGGGGGTGGCGGGCGCCACATTTGTCTTATGGTTTCCCTCCCAAAAGAGGTTGGGGGGCACTTTGGTCTTTCCATAGTTTTTCCTAGGCTATAAATAGATGAGTCCTTGATCCTTTTTCTTCATCCAAACTTAGTTGCAAACACCTTAGGCATAAATAATCGAGTTTTTGTAAGTGATAATCTTCTCACATCAGAAAGTTATCACATTTGTGTGATCGACTCTGTAATCGAGTTTGGAGCACTTGATGGAAGTTAATCCTGCCGCCATTTTCCAGCTTTCAAGTTATTTTCCAGTTGTTTTCAGAATTAAAGCCTCCGATTGGAGCAAGTTTCTATTTATGAATTAAGCTTTTATCTTCATTTATTTCTCGCTTCGCTTTTACTTCATTTATTTCTCGCATCGCTTTTACTTCATTTATTTCTCGCATCCGCTTTACTTTCTTTATTTCTCGCATCCGCTTTACTTTCTTTACTTATCTCAATCGCTTTACTTTATTCGCATTATTTACTTTCAAAACCTTTTATTTCAAAAAGACTTTACTTTGACATGATAAAATTAAATATGTCTGTTTACATTTCCATGTCTGGCTAAATCTTAAAGGTTAGAATGTAAAGATCACGGTTTAAGTATCATTTCACATAATGCATCGATAAAAACACTTAGGGGCTATTTTGGTCTTTAACACGAGTTTTCCGCACTTAATTTCTGTTGGGTAAGATCGAAAGTCGCCCAACCTTTAGATAAACTGGGTTAGTCTTAACTGTACAAAGGAAGCGACAGCGCTTTGCACAGTTAAGTAGGAATTTTTAATACTTTAGAGAAACGATTTTAGAACTATTTTCGGACGTGTTTGTAGGTTTAAAATCCGTTTCGTATGAACCTCTTTTGTTTAAAAGTTTCAGATCAAAATACTTTTCAACTAAGTCAAGAAACTATATTTCTTAAAAATAGGTTTTTCACTTTAACGGAATGCACGCCTTTTTATAAGTGACAATAAGAGGGTTTGTTTAAAGGTTAAACTCGGTTCTGAATACGCGAAATCGACAGTTCCCGTTAAATTAGTTCTTTTCATAAAGTAGGAAACATTGCCCATAAGTAGTTCTGTTACATGCGTTGGAATGTTATCTGACTGTGTGAATTACATTCAAGCCTGTTGCTTTCATTTGAGTTCTATATCTTCGTACTTTGCTTCACTCTACTTTTACTGTGCACTCATAAATCCCTGAATTAACTTTCCTTAGATAAACACCGTAACTATAGGAATCGATAGATTGACGTTTGGTCTCTGTGGGATCGATAATCTTTTGTATTACTCTGACGCGTTTCGTATACTTGCGAAAACCACGCATCTCCAATGAATCTTGGATTCCAAAGCTGGGGCCTGCATCTTAATCATATCAACAACTTCTATTTTTATCTGTTGAAATCTCTTATCATCCTCCAGGATTTGCAATAAACCAATTATTCTTGGCAGCACGTAACAGCAACAGAAAAAGGTCCTTCAAAGCTGATATTAGAAAACACACCAGACCCAAACAATAGCTCCTGCAAGCTGCAATCTGGCCTAAGATGATGCCATCACATACTGGCATACACACGACTAAGAAAGGTGCATGCAAAAAATACATATTAGAAGCCGCTACATCTCTCAACTGCAAAAAAACTCAACTACAGGAACACATCAGAACAATTTAAATCAAACACATACAAAACAAAAGAATACATAAAAAATCGGTATAAATTGCAAAAAAATAAATAATTGCAAGTCATATAACGCAATTCAGTAAATATCATAACAAAGTTTGGGCTTTTCTCACATTGATTCACTCATGGTGTCATATTCCATCCTCTCAATGATCAGTCACAGAAAGTTGTTAAGATTTTGCATATGAAATTAAAATTATAAAGTCTTGTAATTTAAATTGGTAAGGAAATATATAATCTGAAAATTAAAATATTCTTGAAAACCAACTTAAACACACCACTGTTTTTCGAATTGCATCCATTTCATTCCGCACATTTTATGTTCCATAACACATCATATACGATTCAATGGTCTGATTCACTCTACTCATCGATATTTTTAATTATATAGTTTACCTCTCCATCGCCCAAAATCATCGCGATTTTATCATCATAACAATCATGATCATAAAAACCACGATGATTTTTGGTGATGAATAGGTAAACTATATAATATAAAAGATATCGATGTGTAGAAGGAATCAGACCGTTGAATCGTATATTATGCGTTAAGGAACATTCAATGTGCTGAATGAAATGTATGCGATTCGAAAAACATTGACATGATAATGGTTTGTTTTCGAATACATCTTAATTTTCAGATTATAAGTTTCGATACCAATTTAATAGATTGCATTTTCATTAAAAGGATAGTAAAACAAACAATATACATAGTATATAATAAACTAAATTTCATATGTACAATATCAGAATAATAAACTAAATTTCATATGTACAATATCAGAATGAATTCATATATATGTACCTTATTAGAATGAATTCATATATATATATATATATATATATATATATATATATATATATATATATATATATATATATATATATATATATATATATATATGTACCACCATCATCATCACCATGTGAAACAAACCTAAGAAGTGGGAAAGCAATGAAGAAAATTAGTTATTATTCAAAACAAAACAAGCAAAATTAGAAACAAACCCTAAGAAGTGGGAAGCAATGAAGAAAATTAGTTAGTATTCAAAACAAAATAAGCAAAAGTTGAAAGAAAACGCTAAGAAGTGGGACTGTACCATAACAATGAAGTTCACCTTGCTTGTGAAGCATTGAAGTCGAATATGCGCAAAAAGAGAACAATTAAAAAAAACATCATGAAGCAAACGAGATAATGAGTACTATCTAACAAAAAGATTTAAGTGGAAGAATACCTTATTTTCCATAAACAATATGTACATTACACTTGCTACGCCAGCATCATCACCATGTTCATCTAGTTTTAGACTCTGCAAGAAGAAATTCAAGGAGGAAAAAGCTTAAATCAAAAGCTTCATACTTCTTGAATTTCTTTTCGCAGATTCTAAAAAAAGATGAAGTTTGGGTGCTAGGGTTTCGCTGTGAAGGAAACGACGCGACTGTCAAAAAGGGAAAGTTAATTCCCTTATATAGGTAAATGTTTCACAACAGTTTTCTTAAATAACCGTTATGATAGATTATATATTAATTTAATAATATCACAACGGTTAGTTATAATAACCGCAGCGATACCTCTTATACGTGGTACAAGGTTCGACACCAGGCAACAACATTTTCCTAAAGTTACGCCTGAATTATAAGTGATATCGCTACGATCATTACTTATAACCGTCGTGATATTATTAACCGTTGCACTTCCCAACATATGAACGGTTTACAAGAAAATATAGTTCCAGAATATGAACGGTTTACAAGTTATCATCATTACAAGCATCAACTATTAGTCTTTTCATCTTCAACCTCATCTATAAATAGACAATTTTACATATCTAAATAATATATTCTTCGTAACAATGAGTTCAACAAATGAGAATCCTAGAAACCTCAATGAGGAACGTCAGGCGTCAATCCAGGAGGTCGTCCAACCAGCAACTGCCAACTTCAGGGATGCCTTAAGGGTAAGGAAGGATAAGAAGAAGAAGAAGAAGAAGAAGCCGGAGAAGATAAAGAAGAAAAGGAGGCCTGTATATTATGATTCCGATGAGGGGAGTGAGGAGAGATGTCTAGATTATGAAGATGCATTTTATGCTATGGGCTCTGACAATGATCTTGATATGTAATATGTTTATCAATGTACTCTCAATGGAATATTAAAATAAAATTATGTCTATATATGTTCATCTCTTACAGTTTTATTTTTAAAGTTATATATATACTCTATTGCACTTAAAAATACTAAAGAATACATTGCTGTGAATCAAAGCGTGATACATGTAGTACAACGATCTTCTAATACAAGCGTGTTAAAATGTAAAAATATGGAAAAAAAATATAGAGCTGGGAATCAAAGCTTGTTACACAGCTTGTATTACAACTGTTATGTAATACACCCGTCGTTAAATATGGTGTTATAAATTTTTAATCCTGTTACAACGGTGGGATACGAAATCGTGGTAAAGCTGGCATCGTTAAATGGGGTTTTCGTAGTAGTGTAAAGATTCTGAATGATGATTTCTTCGTCAGGATTCTTAAAGAAGATGATCAGAAGCTTGCTATTTAAATGAAAGCTTATGGAAACTGGTCAAGCATGAAAAAGATCTGGAGTAAAGCCTCTCATTAAGAACTGAAGATCTAAGCTAAACAGTATATAACTGTTTGTGCTTCAATTCGTCAGAAGCTGAAGAGATCAATATCAGAAGATGTAGAGAGAAGTCTGATGGAAAAAAGAAGTCACTTGCTATAAGTGAAATAAGGTATGTCATGTCAGATAAGTCTATCTTGACTTCAAAAGGATAAATCCTAAGAAGAAAGCATGAAATGCTTAAAGGAAAAGGCTTAAGAATACACGAGATATTTTTTTGCTCTAAGAAGACATCAAAGTAGAAGAACGAACTAACATATCATTCTCAGCTAATGTTAGAACGTCTGATGCAGAAGATCTCTCCAGAAGATAAAGCAGTTTCTTATTCAATAGAAACTAATATGATTCGAATCTAGCATGTTTTTTCAGAACAGAATATGATTCGAATCTATTCTGATGCATATTGGTTAGATTGCTCTGAATATCCAAATGCTACTGAAGTACCTTCTTCAGAAATCAAATCAATGTCGGATTTGATAATGAGCTTGGAAATCAGAAACTAAAGCATAGTGGAAGAATACAAAGTTAGAAGCTATCTTCTCTAAATGAAGTTATTGATGAAGATCAAAATAAAGAAATCAGAAAATGCTCAATCAAAAACCATCACAGTTCATTTAATCCCTAAGAAAGGACAGAACAGAAGTTGTCACTTTTTCATGAACTGATTCTGGATGAAGAGACTCAGCCAATAAGAACAAGATTATCATTCAAAACCTCTAAGAAATATGTCTTGGTTTGATGATCATGATGATATCTGCATCTGGTGAAGATTAGCATACATTCAAAGATTGAACTCTGATGATGCAAGAGGAAGTTCAACAAGTTTCTTTAGGACATAACTGTTCAGAAGTATATGCTAAAGTTAAGAAACTAGTGGCTTTCTGGAGACAAGCCTTCTTGAAGATAGAAGATGGATGATTCTAAGATGAAGACTAGAGATAGAACTTGGCTCTTCTCTAATGATCAAGATGAAACAAACATCAGGAAAGATGTATTCATCTGTTAGAATGGAAGATCAAGAAGTCATGAAGATGATCGTGTCTCTACACAAGGTTCAAGGATTCTCATGAAGACTACAAAAGGAAGAAAAATCTATAAATCCAGTTCTGATAAGAAACAATTCTAGTGGTCCAACTAGAAGTGCTCATCAACAATGTCATCAACTGTAGAAGAAAATTGTGTGATGATTCTAAAGAAGCGTCTACAGATGGAATTCTACAAGAGTATTGAGAGTAACGTATTTCTAACTCTTACTATTTATTTTAAATAGTTTAGAAATTATTCTTATATTCTAGAATTACTATGATGAGAATTTAGAAGAAAAATATTTTCTAAATTTCTGATTCAGTCTTTTTCTTATGACTTGAATCTCTCTTCAAAATTCATTGCTGAAAATAAACTTATTCTCATTCAACATGTGAACCTAGTTCTATGTCTAGAATGGTAAGAAGTTATCTCACAATAGTTATTTCTCTAGAATAGAAAAATAAGTTTCTGATGTTTGAATAGTAATTATTTTACTTCTGAAATGTGAGACTTCTGACAAGTGAAGTTCTCATGCATCTGAAGCGTCCAAAGGTTAAAATATCCTTTTAGATTATTTTGACTGTTGGAAACTAGAGTGTGATTCATTTACTAGCCATAATGGTATGGAGAGTTGGTATGTCAACAAGACTTTTGTTTTATATGTACCATACCTCGTATTTGATGGGACAACTGAGGTGATGAGAAAATCTTGGATATAGGAATTAAAATCATTTCACCTTACCCCGAGTTAGACTTTCTATATTCATTCCCCTTAGAGTATCTTCTTTGTTTCTTTTTGAAGATAGTGCTTACATAACTCTTCCTTCTCTAACTATTATTTGGGGCGTTCCTAATTATCACCTTTATCACAACTATTTTGGAAATAGCAGCAGTCACTATTTTTAGATAAATCGTTAATTGTTTTGCGTGTCTTGAGTCTCTCCATCTCCTTTGATCATCATAATTCCCTGATTAGTGCTCACTTATGAACTATTATGAAACCATAAATAATCAATAAAATATCATTGATTAAGAATATATTTTTGAATACGATTGATGTTTCTCCTTAAGGGGATTGGTTTCTTTGTTTTGAATGGAAGAGAGCTTACAAACCTCACTTCTTAGACTTTACAGATAGGATTCAAGGAGAGCTTACAAACCTCCTCTCGAAGACTATTTGACACAGGGAGAGCTTACAAACCTCAGGCCCCAAAAATTTGTTGAATCTCAGAACTTCCAAGTCCTTAGTTTTGTCATAAGCCCTAAGTATGTTTGTGTCTGTCGTCTCCCATTGTAATTTCTTAACTAGTATAAATGAAATTTCCTTTTTTGTCATTATGATCGTCTTCATATTTCTTTGTTAATGTCTATTCTTATTTTCCTTTTTGATTTTTGACAAAGGGGGAGAAAGTATAATGATTTTGATATGCCTAAATCTAAAAATCTCGATACAAAATATAATTGAATGTTTTTTTTCTTCTAACCCATGTTTGAGAATTGATCAGGAACTTCAAAAAAGTTCAATGAACGTTAAAACATGCTATTAGAAGACAGGAGACAAGACATATAAGAATATATGATATATTATCAGAAGAGACAAGACATATCAGAAGCTATGATATATCAGAATACATGGATTCTATTTGATAAAATATTAAAAGATATGATCAAGAAACGAGTGGAAGGCTTTAGAAGTCAATAATCAAGAAGATTATATCTGAAGCAATTATACAAGAGATCATAAGATATAATCATCAGAAGACATGTACAAGAAAAAAGAATGCTAAACAAGCTCGATCTGATAATATATATGAATATCTGGTGTTGACCACTAAGTTATCAGAAACAAGGGATGTCTATGAGTTTCGCGTTGATACCCAAAACTTGTCAGACGTTGTAAACTTTCTGAAAGAATGATTCAATTGGTATCTAAAATTCAATTGGTATCTAAACATCAAATGGAATCTAGACTCCAACATTAAAAGAATGTGAATCTTTCAGAGATCAAATCAAGTCATGGTCATTAAAGAAAATATTCAGTTTCTGAACCATCAAATGACATGAGGATATGGGCACCTGTTGGTGATCTGTGCTAAGATATTGAAGATTTGGATTTGATACATGATGCGTGGCATCTAAGAAAGTATCTACCAGTTTCTAATATATAATGTTAGACATCAAATCTAATAAGACAAATCAGGTGCTGATACGTCTACAGTATTCTGATACCAAGCTAGGTTTTGAGATGAAGATTTTCCAGTTCTAATCAGATTCTAATGAGACATCAATGAGAAGTAATCCTTCTCTGTTGATATGATTCTACTTCAAAATCATTTTGTGATTCTTGGGATCAGGGGAAGACTCTGAACAAGCATAAATGAATTTTGAGAGTAACAGAATCAGGGGGAGCCCGTTAAGCTTATCTCTGACTCTGTGGATTTATGGTTATTACCCTATACAAATTGTCTAATAAAATGCATTGTTTGTCATCATAAAAAATGGGGAGATTGCAAGAACAAGATTTGGTTCTACATCTGGCCTTTGAGTTTTGATGATAACTGAACATGTTATCTAAGAGAACCATTCTGTATGATATGGTTTCTGTCTAGTGTGTGGCTATTGTCAATATGATTCTGACTCTGATAAGAAGACGTGTGATGTCATCAGACTTTGTTATCAACACTCTGGAAGAAAACATATGTGTGTACAAGATAAAGTCAAGATTCGTGAATGTTTCTAATACAACGGTTCTAATGAACGTTAGTTATGGAAAATCTAATTGAGACTTTATGAGAAAGGCTTATAAGGCTTTCTAATTTGATGCGCTTCTAATGTTACAAGTTCTGGAGATTCTGAAGACGTGGTTCAGGTTAACATGGTTCTGAAGATTCTGAAGACACAATATCTAAAGTTCAAGATCTGAAGAGTTTCTGAAGACAAGGTTCAGGTGAACGAAGTACTAATGACTCTAAAGACAAGGATATGCTTAATGCATTCTGAAGACAAGGTTCTGAAAGGAACAGGTTCTGAAGACTCTGAAGATATTACTTCTAAAAGAACGAGTGCTGAAGATTCTCAAGATAGTTCTGCTGAACAAAGATTAAATGAAGAATGTCAAAGTGCTGAAGAAAATGCTATAAGCTAAAGCTTAAATGAAGAATGCTCAATGAAGAAGAAGCTGAAGCAAACTGTTTGAATGTGTGTACAAACGATGAATATGCTAAAGCCATGTGAAACTAGTCAAGTGAAACAGCAATAAGTGAAGCATAGTAACTTAGTTGATCTTGATGGTTAAACTGGAAGAAGCATTATATGCTCAAGAAAGGAGTTCATCAAAAGAAGCTTAAAGCTCATGAAAAGAAGCCGTAGTTCTCATCATGAATGATTTTAAGCAATACATAACTAATGTTTTATAATCTCTCAGAGATTCATTCTTTAGATAGTTTCTGTATTATAAAGCAAGGAGTTGTTGCTCAAAAACTTGCTAGAAAGACTTAGGTATTCATGTACTTAATTTGTGTAATCAACTTGTAAGAAGCATATTAGTGCACAAGAAAATCCTTGTAAAAGGTGTTGTTCCTTGAGCGGTCAAGTGAAGACCAGAATGCTTGAGAAGACTAAGCGTGTTTCTAACAGCTTAGTGGATGGTGTTCCTTGAGAGTCTAAGTGAAAGCCAGGATGCTTGAGAGGGCTAAGCGTGTTGTTTAACAACTTAGAGGTTGTAATCATTTTGATGATTATTGGATTAAGTCCTTGTCTAAGGTGAAATCACCAAGGTTGGTGGACATGAGTAGCTTCATTAACAGTGAACCAGGATAAAAATAATTGTGTTCATTTATTTTTATTTACTTGTTAACATCATTAGTTTAATTCCGCAAAAAGGGACAAAATGTGAAACCCAATTCAACCTCCCCCACTTCTTGTGTTTCTCAACCTTCAGCATAAACCTTTTGATTTAGCACTTTTATTTCCTTCATGCTTAGAGGTCTTTGATTGTCGTCGAAAGTTGACGGGATTCTTGTCCGAATGTTGAATTCCATTTTTCCTTATATATCTATTATATCTTCTCATGAACAACCCCATATCTTCATTCTTATTATCATCATCATCATCACTTGACTTACTTTTACTTAGCTCTTTTATGGACGACTTTGAGCTAGAAGCCTTTAGAGCTATAAACTTCTTGTCCGTGTCTTTAGGCTTCTCTTTCTTTTCCTTTTTCTCGTGTTGGTCAAGACTTATTAGCTTTTGCTCATGTTCCTCAAGCTTGCAAAACAAAGTTGTGATGTCCAAAGTCATAAGATCATTAGCTTCCTTTATGGTCGTAACCTTAGGTTGTCATTCCCAATTAAGACATCTCAAAATTTTGTTAGTAGCAACATCATTGGAAATGGGTCTACCAAGTGAATTTAAACGATTGATTAGGTGAGTAAATCTCTTTTGCATTTCCGCAATGGTTTCACCATGCTTCATGTGAAAGAGATCAAACTCTTGTGTCAAAGTATAGATTCGAGCTAGTTTGACATCATTAGTTCCCTCGTGGGCAACTTGTAATGCGTCCCACATAGCCTTAGCAGTAGTTCAATGAGAAACTCTATAATATTCATCAACTCGCAAAGAGGATATGAGAATATTTGTAGCCTTTTAATCGTAGTTATACTTTTTCTCATCATCATCGTTCCATTGTACTTCCGGCTTAGGCACAACAACATTATCTGCATTGGTCATAGTTATTTCAATAAGACCATTTTGAATAACGTTCCATACCTTTCTATCAATAGAATTGATATGCACCCGCATACAATCTTTTCAATAACCGTAGTTTTCACCATTAAAAACTGATGCTTTATTGTACGCCCCTTTAGGTTCGTTTGTAATTTTCTAAAAAGCTATATGCGAAGCACTAGATGAACTGGTGCTCGTGATACCACTTGTTAGACGATGACAATGATCTAGAAGGGGGTTGAATAGATCACTAATTTTTAACAAAATTTTCGCTTAAAATATTGTTTCAAAAATGTGCGGAAGCGGCTTTGGATATAAAATCGTCTAAACGAACCGTTATTGGTAAGATCGGACATGCGAATTCGAACGGAATAATATTGATGAGATAACAAAATCAATATCGTTCCCAATCAACAAATTCAAATAAAGACCACGTTGATTTAACCGGTTTCCAATGAATTATAAATGGTAAAATCGAATTGACAATTTTACAAACAGTTTGTGTGTGATCAATACGTCGAACACTTGGTGTGCACAACACCCCAAGTTCAATTTCCTATGAAATGATAGTGCATAATTTTTCACAATTGCAATCAAAGAGATTACAATGAATTTCCAAAACAGTTTTTCAGCACTACACAACAGTAAAAATTTATCGGACAATTGATTTCACACAAACGTTAACAACATGAAGTAAAGAGATAGATACATAGATAGATAGAGACACTGAGAGAGAGAGAGAGAGAGAGAGAGAGAGAGAGAAAGAAAACGCCACCCGATTTGTTTAGGCAGTTCCTCTTTCGTCCTCGCTTCAGGTACGTCAGCCCTAATTCTAAAACTGGAATTGAGATATGTATAATATCTAGTTGCAAAGTTTTGTTCAAGAGAAGTTATAGCTACCACACACTCAAGCCTAATTGTTGATGTTGATTCTATCCATTTTTCTCCCTTTGATTCTAGCCGACTCAAGTGCATCAAACGCTTCGAACAAACCTCCGGTTACCGCTACTCACTTGAATCTTCAAGTCTTTCACTCGGCTGATTTCGATAGCAAGACGTTCGACCCCAAATCTTTCAACACAATCCTCCAGTTACCGCTACTTTCTTGACCGAACCCACCGTTCTTCAAGCCTTTCACTCGGCTGAATCTGTGATGCAAAGATTTATGCAAAAAAAACCCCAAATACCTCAAGATCTTGGAGGAAAAAACCCCAATGGTTTTATTCAAGAAAATCCCACTGAAATCTCAACCCAAACTAGATATACAAATCTTACATTTGGACGTTATCACCTCGACAAAACACAGCTCAACAAAGATGATTATGTGTGATTGTTGAAGAATGCAAGTGTGAGAATGAAGATGAAGAGCAATTCAATGTATATTTTCAATTTTTTGCTGGTTGTTGTACAAAAAATGATGCATATGAATATATATATATATATATATATATATATATATATATATGACTATGAAAACATAACAGAAATAACAGCTTTTTGAATCACAAAGATGCAGAAAAATGAGCTCAAATGCGCGAGAGGTCGACCTCCACAACCTGTGAGTCGACCTGAACATGCCAAAAAGCAATCCTGCGCATAAAATGAAACTGTGCATCGACCTGAACCTAACCATGCGTCGATGCATGAGCACCTGAGAGCTCCAAGATGATATCATTCAGTATGCGTCGACCTACACAACATCTGTGAGTCGACGCAAGAGTGCCAAAATGTCACAAACACATTTTTATCAATTTTGAGTCGACCTAAGTACTGTATGGGTCGACCTAATGTATCAAGAATGATTTAAAACACATTTTACACATAGGAAATGACCCTATATGCCTAGATTCATGTATGTGGATCATTATGCGCATCTTAAACAAATAAATGCAAGCTGAGACAAGGTGATACCGTCTAAAGTACAAAAGTACGAAATTTTTCTAGTTTTGACATCATTAAAACAAAGCAATAAAAAACCTTGCACTCATAGAGTTTAATCCCTACTGTTAACAAATTCTCCACCCTGTAACAGATTAAGCACTATCATTTGACTACAAAACAATATTGCCCAAATTACCAATTTACAGTATCTCATAGAGTTTAATCCAACTGAACTTCAAAATATTGAAACAAAGAATGGAGGCTGAAAATAATTCATACAAATTTTTATACTTTTCATATAATTTTTCTAACATAATCATCCTTATATGCAACCCTATTGAAATTGCAACCAACTAAATTAGATCAAAAAAGCTAGAGTCTTAAAGTTATTCAGGTCATAATAACATATTTAAATATAGGGTTAAATAAGTTTTTAGTCCCTATAAAGTTTGAAATTTTATTTTTAGTCCCTCCCTACCTTTTGGCAACGGTTTTTACAAAAAAACCGTTGCCAAAACCAGCTAAAACCGTTGCCAAAACCCAGGAGGGACTAAAAATGAAATTTCAAACTTTATAGGGACTAAAAACTTATTTAACCCTTAAATATATGATACAAACGTGTCAGTAATAAAATAATAATCTAGGTAAAAAATAAGTGTTGTCATACTAATGCAATTCCATCCATCCTAATAAGATGACAAACCTAAAACAATTGAATCCAAAATCCAAAATCCCTATTACTCATACTTTCCCGCAAGTCTGGAACATAGTTATCAAATCTTATTTCTGATCATGAATTGGAAGACCTTTTTACCAATCGTGAATCGAATCTTATTATGAGTCGTAAGTTGTAAAATAAATTGCTAATACAGTATATTACTTTTAAGTAAAGAAACAAGTGACATAACAAAATTATAAGTTGATATTTCATATATGAAGCTCAAAATGATTCAAGATTCAAGTCATATATCAAATGCCAAAAGAAAAGTTGCTGGTTATACATAGTAGACAAAAAATGTGGCTGGCTACGCTAAGTTTAGGTGGTAATAATTCGAATGAATCAAAATTTTTCATAGTGAACTGGGATTCATCGTAATGAATTGAGATTCAAGATAAGAAGCATGCACAAATAGATACACACTTGCGATTCGTATCGATTGATTTCAATTTAGTATCAAATCAAGATACGACTCGCATGTATTGTAAGATATAGATACTGATAACCATGTCTGGCACAGTGTACTAGAAATGTGCTGGGTAACAATCAATGCTTACTCGCAGTTGGACATACATTAAAGGGTTAATTATACGATACCCCCTGCCAATAGGGCGACATTTGATTTACCCCCCTTTAAAAAAATAATTTTGGAATACCCCCCTGAATTTTTTGGGTACCCCCTAAGCGTGTAAAACCAGGGGGGTAAATGAAAAAAAAATTTAAAGGGGGGTAATTTTTTTACATGGGGAGGGCGGAAGGTGGGGGTGTCGGTCCCAGGATTTTCATCCAGGTACAAGCGTGAGAGTGGCGCGGAAAACAGAGTCGCCAGCCGTGTAAATTTATCCCAAGAGGGGGAAAGGGAACACCGCATAAACCTGAGGAAGAGGGAAAAGAATGGTCATCACAACTATAGCCTGGGTTCGGGAGTCGGTTACGCGAGGGGAAGGTGCTAGCACCCCACGCGTCCATCGTACTCGATGGGATCCACGCTTGTTATCTATTCTAAGGGTGAGTTATCCTAACATCTATGGCTGTACTGAAACGAGGAAGGGGAAAACAAAGACAGACTCGGTAGGACGTCGACGTCCTAGGCCTACGTACCCCCTTTGTGCAATGGGGAATTCAGAGTCAACGTAGTTCGGACCAAGTTGTTTTTGCGTTTTTTATGAGCAACGTTAAGTCCGCGTCCGGCAGTTAGGGTCGATGCCTGTTTGCAACTCAGACGGAAAGTAACGTGCCCTTTTTGAAAATAGCCTTTAGTTTGACAATCCCGAAGGACAAAAAGGTTTGAAGTTTATTTGTA
Organism: Lathyrus tuberosus; assembly: GCA_022829125.1. Taxonomy (NCBI): domain Eukaryota; kingdom Viridiplantae; phylum Streptophyta; class Magnoliopsida; order Fabales; family Fabaceae; genus Lathyrus; species Lathyrus tuberosus. The sequence goes on from JALAZF010000103.1 coordinate 11,646,338, forward strand.
TTTTTTAGGACAGAAGTGATTTGAGTTAGTTCATAACTTGCATTGCACCAAAGTCTAGGGCACACGGGCGAATACTTAACGCATCGTCCCAAGACAGGACGCTCGCTAAGCACTCTAGAAAGATGAGAGGAAGCCCCTCATTTCTCATTCCCCATGCTTAAGGCTCGTGCGCAATACACTTTATCCTTATTAAATGTTTTCAAGAAGTTTTGAGATGAGAAGAGAGAAGACACAAAGGAAACTCTGAAGGGAAACTAAGAGTCCTAATGTTATCATGCATGGGTGACCTACGGTTAGTGAGGTTTGACGACAACCTAAGCCTAAAGAAAAGAAAAGATGAGAGATAGAAAGAGTGAGAGTGGACATGGATAACTATCCACACCCTTAAATAACTTACCTCCGCCCCTGCATAAAAAGTTAGTACAAAACAGACACAAGTAACATTAAGGCAAATGAAACCCAAACAGTTACATATAATAATGATTAAGTGACCTATAACAATTCAAACATGAATTAAGAAATCAAAGAAACAATCCCAAAACAATGGCACAAGTGCCTTTTCAAACAAGTAATCAGACATGGTCAAAGGTATGCATACAAGAAGATCTCAAATAAAAGCAATCAAATAATTAGTAAAACATCTTATAAAATTGCCAAATTTATGATCAACATTGTTCAACCAGAAACAAACAACATATCAAAAACTCCTGCAAAAATTCAAAATATAAGTCACTCAAACAATTATGCAAATTTCAGACAAGAAACATGACTCAATACGCAAAAAAGGAGGACTAAAATGCAATATGAAATGATTTTAAAAATGATAGAAAAATATTTTAATTCACTTCAGTGTGTTGGTGAAATAATGCAAAAGGAATGAGTCCAAAATGTTTTATGGATGCAGAGAAATAAAATAAACAAGTTAAAGTATGCATGTAAGGAATAAATTCAAAAGAAAATAAACCAAATAATTAATTCAGCCACTAAAAATAAAATAAAAATGAAAAATAAAATTTGGGAAAATTTTATAAAATTATAATTATGACTCATGAATTTTCTGGGAATTTTTTAAAGCAATTAACCATTTTTAAAAGATTAAAATGAAATGCAATAATTGAATAAAATAAAAGAAAAATAAATTAAGTGGGGGGTGTGTTCAGCAGTTTATTCACGTTGGAATGATAATGGGCTGAAAGGGAGGGGGTGCAGATAGAAAGCCCAGCTCACAAAGTCCAACAATTTAAAGTCAATGGAACACAATACAACCAGTCAATGCTCAGGTTCAATAAGGGCCATATGATTCATCAGACGCTCAAAAGCAAGTCAACATAATCAACCAGTCATTATGATCAAAGGCCATGATTAATGAGTACACCACAATTATCAAACACGCACGCACACACAACCACCCAGCACACAATGCACACCCCACGTGAGTCTCACATGCGTTTTTTATTTGCTGGCATAATCTCAACCATACAATCCATCAAACAGACCACACGAAGTCAATAAATCAAATAATTAATCATGATCAGAGGTTCAAATTAAAAGTACACGGTAACATGCATAGGAAGCCACACACGTGATTATTAAATTAAAATCAGAAAAAAATAAAAAGGAATAAAACGTGGCAAGCTGATGGCCGTGCGATGAGACATATCAACGGTGGAAAAGTCGTCTCCTACCTCCAGCCACTCCACCTCGCCGGAACCCTCACCAGCCGCCGGAGCTAGGGTTCCGGCCGCCCTCTCCGGCCACCTGCAACAAATAATTTTCCAGAAAACGCAAAGGGGTATACCATTCTGACCAGAATTTTGTCAGGATCTTAAATATCACACTAGAATTTGCAAACAATCATCCCACAATGAGATTCGCACGAAACAAGTTAGGATTCAAAAACTTTAAACTCAATGTACAACCAATATACGCGTCCATTCTAAAAAATAATTACATCAGAATCATCAGTGACAATCACACATCATTATGCATGTCAAAAAATGGAGTTTTAGGATCATGAAAAATGTTACCAACCTGAGGTCAAGCACTCCTAATCCTTGCTGTTGGCTGCGAATGGTGAGTGCTTCGTGCTCTATGGAACCCAGGGATGAAGATTGTGAAAGTGGATTGTGAAAATCTCTTGAGGGTGATGAGATTCCAAGCAAAAACGATTAGGGTTGAAAGCTTTGTTCTCCTCCAATATCACGTGTTATCCCCTCTAACCCTAGCATGAGTAATCTTAAATAGGCTAGGTTAAGCCACTGATCAGCAATTGGGCCTTAGTAATTCTTTGTTTAAAGAGTTTTGGGTGATTTTATAAATTTGAATAATGTGAAATACACCCTCCTCCATGCATGGATATCCAAACATTTCATGATGGATCACTTAAGTTTCAATTGCTAATCACACCTGAATTTGATTTGGGCCTTGAGATGCCTTGGTTCCTGAGTTTTCAATAATTTGGCAATTTTGAATAATGGAAAGTAAGTGAAGAATAAATCATGGATCCACTTGATTCAAAGGCCAAAAATAGTCCTTATGGATTGTACTTTGATGTTAGAATGTGCCTTGAAGCAATGGAATTAATTATAGGTCACTATGCCCAAAAATGGAAAAGTTGTGAAAATTGAACCCTAAAAACGACTTTGCCTTCTTTTGGTCATAACTTGAGTTTAACAAATGTTATGGAGACCCACTAGTACTTGTTGGAAAGGGGAGGAAAAGATTTTCAACTTTCATGTTTGAGGAAAATTCATTTGAAGCTTTCTTGATGATGAAAAGTCAAGTTGAATGTAGTGTAGGAACTTGCCCAAAAAGGAAACTTTCAAAATATAGGTCATTTCCATATTTAGTAACTTTTGCACCAACCCTTGATTCTTGATAAATGGTATGAAACTTGACTCTTGAAGATCATATGAGGATGTGAGACCTTGAAAACCTTGAAGAGAACCTCAAAATTTCACAGTTGACTTCCCCTCTCACTGTTGACTTTTCTCCTGATTCTCCTGATCCATTGGCCATTTGAACTTCTCATGAACCCAACTGATGGACAATCTTCCATTCCTAGATACTTAGGGACCCAAAGAATACCATGGAATCAAGTGTTGCCCAAAAAATTAGAAATAAACTGACTTTATAGCAAACCCTAATCTTGGTACCCTCAGTCTAGGAGGAAATAACACAGTCCCCAAATCCAAATTCCTCTGAATATGATGTGTATCCTCTCCAACAAAGATAAGATATGCCATTTGGTGATGATAAAGACCTAAGGAGCTTGCCCATTGGAGCAATAAACCCAAGAATCTCAAAACCCTAATTTCTGCACTGGTTAGGAGAGAGTGATCCACTTGAACTCTCTTGCTTGACCCTTTGAAGAACATCTTCTCCTCTTGAACTTGCCTCAGGCACCTTGACCCCATGCTAAGAACCAATGATATGCACACATGATAATGCAAAAATGAAATGAAACATAAGCCAGTTAGTACTAAAGTAAGGAGGGCAAATTTTGGGGTGCAACAGCTGCCCCTATTCAATCGACTTGGTCCTGAGGGTATGATAGCGACGGCTTTCAGACAATCGGGATGCACGGAGATTGAATACCAAAGAACCCGGAAATTTGCCATCCTCAAAGGAGGGACGACTCCATTGGAGGATCAGCCGTAAATGTTGTACTGTCACTACACAGACGAGTGCCAGGTATGCTGGGTATAAAACAAACTCTCCCAGGTTATGTCATCTCTGCTGATAAAGAGAACTGACAAAATAAATCTTCAAAAGATTGCTATCCCTGCTGACAAAGAGAACTAGCAAAATGAGTTCCATCCCTACTGATAAAGGGAACTGACGAAAAATCTTCAAAGGGTTGCTATCTCTGCTGTTAAAGAGAACTAGCGAAACTATCTCTGCTGATAAAGAGAACTAGCGAAACGAATGCCATCCTTGCTGATAAAGGGAACTGACGAAAGAAAATCTTCAAAAGATTGCCGTCTCTGCTGATAAAGAGAACTAGCAAAACAAATGCCATCCCTGCTGATAAAGGGAACTGACGAAAGAAAGTATCCAAAAGATTGCTATCTCTGCTGATAAAGAGAACTAGCAAAACAAAAGCCATCCCCGCTGATAAAGGGAACTGACGAAAGAAAGTATCCAAAAGATTGCTATCTCTGCTGATAAAGAGAACTAGCAAAACAAATGCCATCCCTGCTGATAAAGGGAACTGACGAAAGAAAATGTCCAAAAGATTGATATCTCTGCTGATAAAGAGAACTAGCAAAACAAAGGCCATCCCTGCTGATAAAGGGAACTGACAAAAGAAAATATCCAAAAGATTGCTATCTCTGCTGATAAAGAGAACTAGCAACACAAATGCCATCCCTGCTGAGAAAGGGGAACTGGCCAGCAAAATATGTCAAGCGAGAACTGAATACCAAGGCAAACTTCTCACGGTCCACAGATAAGATGACTCCGCTGGGGAAAGGAGAAGTCTAAATAAAAGACTCTACCGGGGAGCACAAATATGAGGAATGCATCCCTCCAAAATCTCCTGAGTTATGCCATCTCTGCTGGGAAAGAGAACTGGCAAAGAAAGTACCAAACCTGGCTTATGCTTCGAATGCAAATGTTTGAATAGCGACGTAATGCTCCATACAAAATGGAAATGCTACGCGTTTTGAGGATGCAATGCCAATGCTTATGATATGCAAAAGGGGTCCCTCCAGCAGAATAAATGTTGGAGAGAAAAGACCAATTCAGCTGGGGATGACAAAAATAAATTGTCCTCTGACCAGAAACTCTGCTGAGAAGGGTCATACGGATCGACTCTTCGGATCAACAACTTCTGCTGGGGATGAAATCCCGAAAGAACTATCGGGGGCCACACCTGTCTTTCACTGAAGGTAACATCCAAAACGTGAGATTTCTCCTCTGCCGGGGAGTTGAGAATGAACGCCAATAACGGAACCTGAAGTCTGTTACTGAAGATTACTAATATCCAAATGGGTTCAGAACCTGCTGGGGGATGCCATCCCATAATACCATCCTGCTTGGGGAAAACAGTCCATAATACCATCCTGCTTGGGGATATTGCTGAGCTTAGCCTACTGGTGGGGGAGAATGACTTTACTCCCACCTTCCCAGGGACTAGAATATGACATTGTCGGCGAAAACACGTTTCCTGACTGGATGGGGAAGGTGAACACCCTGATTCTGTGGGGAGATAACGTCTTGATTCAGAGAAAATACTTTCCAGGTCTCCTGCTGGGGAAGGTCTGCTCTGCTGAGGAAAGTGCAATCTCAATGCTGGGGAAAGCGAACTGCTGGGAAATACAATCCTGTTGCCCTGCAAGTCAAATAACAACAACAGAATATGCCACAACCTGACTATCATCGTTAGTGCCTAAGTAATTTCTACTGCTTTTCGTTATGCTCCGCAAAGCTCGAAGTTTTATATGCAATGTTTATAAAAAATATCGGACGTTTTTTGCAATCAAAACATTAAAAGTAAAACAAACAACGGAAAGCTCTTTGAGTGAAATGAATATTTTATTGAGAAAAGTGGCCAGTAGATAGGCATTTACAATAGGAAGCAATTCCTAAAAAGAGGTAATTGCGCAAAAACAAAAAGAAAATACACATGTCGGCAATGTGGGAACAGATATCCACCATGATTCGACTCAGCTATGACCCATATGTCTTGCTTATCCACAAATGCCTTGACCTTTGAAGAGACTAACTGTACTGATTCCTTTCTTTCAGAATATCCAGGTATCGAAAGTGCTCACAGATCGAACGTAGACCATAGCCTTTCGCTTATAGATCCCTAACTTTTGCCTGGATCGCCCTTTTCGGGTTTTTAATCCATCGGGATACCCATTTTTGCCAAAGTCGCCTTTTCAGGTTTTCAACTTTACGGGTTTACACGTTTCTTTTTACATTTTATCCCTAACTTTTGCCCGAACCTTTTCCTTTTTATGGTTCGTCGGGATGCCCCTTTTTTGCCTGGACTTTCTTTTTATGTCCAGCGGGTCTCTTTTATGCGAAGTATTTTTTGACTACATCTGCGTTCACAGGGGATGTAAAATCTTCGCCATCCATAGTTGAAAGTAGTAAGGCTCCACCAGAGAAAACCTTTCTGACTACATACGACTCTTCGTAGTTTGGAGTCCATTTTCCCCTGTGATCTGTCTGAGGAGGAAGGATCCTTTTCAACACCAATTCACCTGTCTGAAAACTCCGAGGACACACTTTCTGGTCAAAGGCGTGCTTTATCCTGCTCTGATACAACCGGCCATGCGCGATGGCTGCCAATCTCTTTTCTTCAATAAGGTTCAACTGATCCAACCTAGAACGCACCCACTCAGCTTCATCAAGCTTCACATCTGCCAGAACTCTCAAAGACGGAATCTCGACCTCTAAGGGTAAAACTGCTTCCATACCATACACCAATGAGAAAGGGGTTGCCCCAGTTGACGTACGCACCGAAGTACGGTAACCATGTAGGGCATAAGGTAGCATCTCATGCCAGTCTTTATATGTTACCACCATTTTCTGCACAATCTTCTTGATATTCTTATTTGCTGCCTCAACAGCCCCATTCATCTTCGGACGATATGGAGAGGAATTATGATGCTCGATCATAAAACTCTGACATAGTTCCTTCATCATCTTGTTGTTCAAATTCGAGCCATTATCAGTAATGATTCTCTCCGAGACCCCACAACGACAGATGATATCCTTCTTTATAAACTGGGCTACCACTTGCTTGGTGACGTTGGCGTACGAGGCTGCTTCCACCCACTTTGTGAAATAGTCAATGGCAACCAAAATGAAGCGATGCCCATTGGAAGCAGTGGGCTCAATCTTTCCAATCATATATATGCCCCACATTGCAAAAGGCCAAGGAGATAACAACACATTTAGAGGCGTGGGCGGTACATGCATCTTGTCTGCATAAATCTGGCATTTATGGCACTTTCGGGCGTACTTGAAACAATCAGAATCCATAGTCATCCAATAATATCCTGATCTCAACAACTTTCTAGCCATGGTGTGTCCACTGGAATGAGTACTGAAAGAACCCTCGTGAACTTCCTCCATCAACAAACCTGCCTCGTGTTCGTCAACACAACGTAGCAAGACCATATCGAAGTTCCTCTTATATAACACATCATCCTTGTTCAGAAAGAAGTTTCCTGCCAACCTTCTCAGAGTCTTCTTATCCTTGGTGGAGGCACCCTCTGGATACTCCTGTCTTTTCAGAAAAACCTTAATATCATGATACCACGGTTTGCCATCTGACACATCTTTAATTGTAAACACAAAAGCTGGTCTGTCTAGACGCATAATTCTAATCGAAGGTGTTTCATTCCAACGGTTCACCTTATACATGGATGCTAATGTTGCCAACGCATCAGCCATCTGATTCTCAGCTCGGGGAACATGATGAAAATCCACCCTGTCAAAGAATGGTAACAACCTTCTGGCATAGTTGTTATAAGGCACCAAATTCGCCTGACGAGTCTCCCATTCTCCTGTAATCTGATTAACTACCAACGCAGAATCACCATAGACATCGAGGTTCTTAATTCTCAAATCAATTGCTTCCTCTAACCCCATGATGCATGCTTCATACTCCGCCTCGTTGTTGGTACACACGAATGCCAACCGGGAAGTGAAAGGTATATGAGAACCCTTCGGGGTCGTAATGATTGCCCCAATTCCATTACCATATGAGTTCACAACCCCATCAAAAATCATCTTCCACTGTGACCCAATTTCAGGTCCTTCGTCAGGCAGAGGCTCTTCACAATCTTTCATTTTCAGAAACATAACATGCTCGTCTGGAAACTCAAACTTCATTGGCTGATAATCCTCGACCGGCTGTTCAGCAATACATTCCGACAGAACACTTCCCTTAATGGCCTTCTGAGAAACATACTGAATATCGTACTCTGTCAAAACCATCTGCCAACGGGCTATCCTTCAAGAAAGTGCCTGCTTCTTAAACACATACTTAATCGGATCCATCTTCGAAATCAATAAGGTTGTGTGGTTTAACATATACTGCCTTAGGCGCTTGGCTGCCCAAGCGAGTGCACAACATGTCTTTTCCAACATTGAGTATCTTGATTCGCAATCAGTGAACTTCTTACTCAGGTAGTAAATGGCGTGCTCTTTCCTACCTGTCTCGTCGTGTTGACCAAGCACACAACCCATCAAATTCTCAAGAACCGTAAGGTATATAATCAACGGTCTCCCAGACACCGGTGGCATAAGGACTGGAGGTTCCTGCAAATACGTATTTATCCTTTCAAACGCCTCTCGACAATTTTCATTCCACTTGACCTCTTGATCCTTTCTCAGCAACTTGAAAATTGGTTCACATGTGGCTGTCAGATGAGAGATGAACCTAGCAATGTAATTCAACCTCCCCAAGAAACCTCGAACCTCTTTCTCTGTCCTTGGCTTAGGCATCTCCTGTATGGCTCTTATCTTTGCAGGATCAACCTCGATACCTCTTTCACTAACAATGAATCCCAGCAATTTACCAGACCTCATACCGAAAGTGCACTTGTTCAGATTCAATCTCAGTCTGAACTTCCTCAACCTTTTAAACAACTTCTGGAGGTTTATCAAGTGTTCTTCCTCTGTCTATGACTTCACAATCATGTCATCAACATAGACTCCGATCTCCTTATGAATCATATCATGAAAGAGAGTCACCATGGCCCGCTGATAGGTTGCCCCAGCATTCTTCAATCCAAAGGGCATTACCTTGTAGCAAAATGTTCCCCACGGTGTTATGAACGTAGTTTTCTCCATGTCCTCTGGGGCCATTTTGATTTGGTTATACCCAGAGAAGCCATCCATGAAGGAAAACACAGAATATTGAGCAGTATTGTCTACTAACACATCAATGTGGGGGAGAGGGAAATCATCCTTCGGGCTCGCCCTGTTCAAATCTCGGTAATCAACACACATCCTGACCTTCCCATCCTTCTTAGGTACAGGTACGATATTAGCAACCCACGGTGGAGAATATGTCATAGCAAGAAATCTGGCGTCCAACTGTTTCTGAACCTCTTCCTAGATCTTGACAGCCATATCTGGTTTCGTCCTTCTCAGTTTCTGCTTGACTGGAGTACAACCCTCTTTAAGCGGCAATCTGTGTGAAACAATGTCAGTGTCAAGCCCGGGCATGTCTTGGTAAGACCAGGCGAAGATATCTACATACTCTCGAAGTAACTCAACCAATCTTCCCTTAACAGGGTCTTCCAAAGCAGTCCCAACCTTTACTTCTCGTTTAACATCCTCGGTTCCCAGATTAACAGTCTCAACTTCCTCCTGATGAGGTAGAATAACCTCTTCCTCTTGTTTCAGTAACCTGGCTAATTCTTCTGGTAAGTCACAGTCTTCGTCAGTCTCTTCTTCAGCTTGATAGATAGGATTGTCGAAGTCATATCGAGCCATAGCTAAGTCATGATGGGTGGAATCTGAACAAAGGAACCTGCATGATGGATGTTTTATGTTTATTATGAGTGCAACAAATAAGAAACACATTGCCATTTTGATGTGGGTTAATGTAAAAAGTAAAAACAGAAAGACAGGGATCAGAATATTTGAATGAAAAAAACGTCATTTATTGATGATAAAAATAGCAAATAAAACATCCAAGCCCTATAAATAAATACCACTACGTCTTGGGCAGAACGTAGGATTCAACATAACAGAAAACAAAAGTAAATTACTCAGGGCGCGTCACTTGGATGACTTTCTCAGAGGACCAGTTGCCTAAACTCTGAACAGGGGTGCAGGGACGGATCCACTCATCCATGTCACAATCATTATCTCCTTCTTCCTCAATAGCATTGACTCTGTCGAAGAAAACACCGGCACTGGTGAAACGGACTGGACCATAGAACTTGGGAGGCTCTTCAGAACGCCTAGGTGGCTTGTAACCCAGTCCATGAGTATCTTGCTTTCTTTGAACATCAATAACACTGCCCCACTTCTGAGAACCACCAGCTTCAACTATAGCACGCGCCTCTTTGAAAGAGGACATTGGAATCTCTGGTTGTCTGACAACTTCAGGTTGGGCAACCACCTCAGGCTGACTGACTGCCTTTGGGGGTTCCTCGGGAATTTTCACAGCTTCAAAGGCATGGCACAAAGTTTCCTGTACTTCACCATCTACCTCTACATACTTGAAGGTCGATAGGTGACTCACCATGATATCTTCTTCACCACAAACAGTCACAACGTGGCCATCCACCATATACTTCAACTTCGGGTGCAGCGTAGATGTTACTGCCCCAGCACCATGGATCCAAGGGCGACCCAACAAACAGCTATAGGCAGGCTGAATATCCATTATGTAAAAGGTGGTGTTGAAAATCTCAGGACCCACCTTGATTGGTAGAACTAACTCTCCAAAAACCGACCTCTTGGAGCCATCAAAAGCACGTACCACCAAGTCACTTGGTGTACAAATTAACCCACGAGTATCCAACTTCATCAAAGCCTTATTCGGAAACACATTCAAAGACGATCCAGTATCAACTAACACACGCGACATTAAAGAACCATGGCATTCCACTAAAATATGCAGAGCGTTGTTGTGATTCCTCCTAGCCGGAGTCAGATCTAAATCGGTGAAACCCAAACCATTACTAGCATTCACATGAGCCACAACCCCTTCTAGCTGGTTAATAGATATTTCCTGCGGTACATAAGCCATGTTCAGAACCTTCAGCAATGCATTTCGGTGTGCCTCAGAGCACAACAGTAAGGATAGAATGGAAATCTTCGATGGAGTTTGGTGAAGTTGATCAACAATCTTGTAATCACTTTTCCTGATCAGCCTCATAAACTCTTCTACATCTTTTGAGAAAGTATCCCCAACCTGCTTTGTCATAGAATTATTTGCTTCCGGCCTCTGTGCAGACTCATCCATCATCTGTTTACCTTTGTCTTGTCTTGAACTGCCAGCTTGATCCTCGGACAGAATAAAGACTCTACCACTCCTAGTGATAGCCCCTGCTTCAACACGATTTTCAACCCCTGTGTTCACATTTGATGTCTCTTCCAATTCCTGCTTCTTACCATTAACAAACACCTCGGCCCCATACTTCCATGGGATGGCTTTGGTACTCTCATACAGGACTGGTCCAGGAACAGTGATAGTGACCGGCGCTGGTCTCACCGGCGTTGATATAGTTATTGTCTTGAATGGAATTGTTATTGTGGCAACATCCATCTCTCTGTTAATAACTTTACTCTGCCTACAACCTCTGTCAAACTATAATATCCCTTCGCTGATCATTTTCTGAATACCTGCTTTCAATGAATCACAACCGTCTGGTTGCGATACACACCCTACACAACCTTCATAACAGCCTGGAAATACTCCTCCCTTCAACAGTCTGTCTTTCACCACACGCAAAGGAGTTTGAACCTCGTTCACATCTAAAATCAAACTCATGTCTTCATAGTCTTTAATAATAGCATTGACCCTTGGCTCACCGTGATTCGGCATCGGGTTCTGATTCACATTTGGAACATCATTGGAAAAATTGATGGCTTTGGAATCCACCAAATCTTGAACCTTATGCTTAAAAGCTTTACAGTCCTCAATATGATGTCCGGGTGCCCCAGAATGAAACTCACAGTGGGCGTTGGCGTCATAGTCGGGAGGTGGATTACCAGTAGGTGGAGCCAATGTTCTCGTCTGAATTAACTGGAGCTTTAGCAAGTGCTGAAATAATTGAGAATAAGGAAGAGGTGGAGTGTCAAAATGCCTATCACGCCTAGTCTGAGGCTGCGACCGGCGAGGAGCCTGATTTTGTTGTTGAGACACTACTGGCTGCTGAGGTGCTGCTGGGATGGTTACAGAAGCCACCTGCTGATTGAAGTTCTGACGAGGTCCTTCTCTACCACGATATGATGACACAGAGTTTGTATCTCACTCCCTCTTCTTTTAGCCACCGGCATAAGGCTTCTTATTTCCTCCAGATGAGGACCCATCACCGCCTGATATTTTTCCTGCCTTAATTCCGCTTTCCACCATCTCTCCTACTAAGATCAAGTCAGCAAATTTTCCAGTCATACACGGTACCAGCTTTTCATAATAATGACCCTGCAAGGTGGCCATAAACATAGTTATCATTTCACGTTCCAGCATGGGAGGCTGAACCCTTGCTGCCAGTTCACGCCACCTCTGGGCGTACTCTTTGAAACTCTCATTGTTCTTCTATGATAAATTCTGCAGTTGTGTTTTGTTCGGAGCCATGTCAGTGTTATACTGATAGTGTCTAATAAATGCCCCTGCCAGATCTCTCCAACTACGCACATCTTTCCTTTCTTGTTGCATGTACCACTCCAGGGATGCCCCAGATAGGCTATCCTGGAAGCAGTGCATCATCAGCTTCTCATTCTTCGCATGCGCAGCCATTTTACTTGCGTATGCCCTTACGTGGGTCCTTGGGCAAGACATACCATTATACTTCTCGAAAGTGGGAGTCTGAAACTTGTGCAGAATAACAACGCCTGGAACCAACCCCAAGTCCTTTAGATCCATACCCAAAGCATCCTGATTCACAACACCCCTTAGCTGTTCCTCAATCAACCGGAACCTCTGATCATTATCAATCTGGGGACCAACATCCCCACCTGGCACAGAAAATGCATCTTCCTGAAGATCATCATACTACGGCCATGAATTGCGCCAGCACTGTTACCTCCTCCCACTACAGTGGGAACCACAACATCTCCTCCGCCCAAAGGAATCACAACACCAGCAACAGGAATACCTCCGCCCGGAGGACCATTCTGACCATTATTACCAGTAACACCAGTTTGAAGTCCTCCATGAAGGACACCGTCTTCATCAATCCTTGCAATCAATGGCTGAACGAGAGTCCTCAACTGCTCTTGGCCTTGAGCAACACCTTGCATTAGTTCCATGAATTGGTTCATGCGAGTCCGCATCTCAGTCATCTCATTTTGTATCTGATCCATGAGTCTCTTCTGATTTTGTCTGGTAGAATTCCGATGAATATACTGATCTGCAATCCTGAGATTAGAACAAGATAAGAATACCGAAGACAAACACCTGTCATGCAAAATGATTATGAAAAATGATTATGAATATGCAAATGTAAATGAACATGTTTGAATATTCGCAGGGCGATCCACCCCTTGATTCCAGTTTAACAACAATATAGAACGGAACTTCTGCTCGTATATTAAGAAAACCAGAGGAAAACCAAATGTCAACAATCACAAATCCAAGATAACAAGTCTGAACACAATAATCATGGATCCCAACCAACAAGCCTGGCGGTGGTCCAAACAATGAAAGAAAATAGAAAACTATGACATATCATCAAAGTCCACAAGTGTCAATCCCCCCCATCCATTATGCTTTCTGCTCCAGTCTTGAATTTCTTTGAACAACTTTTTGGTGTCGGGATGCTTCGGTCTCTGAATTAGCTCTTGAATGAGAACGTCTCTCTTATGCATAATCCCCTCCAAGTATCGGCAATGTAACTCCCAAGCGTCTTCTCCAGAAACACCATCCATGCTAGGTCCCTCATGTCTAGATCTCTTCACTTCAGCTTGGACCTTCAGCTCCTCTATGGAGGTTATGGCTTCATTGAGTCGACCTTCAACTGCCTGTCTTCGGAATACCCCTGATAGGATCTCAGCGTCTTTCTTCTTGAGCTGCGACTTCAATTGATCAATCTGAGCTAGATAACTGTCTTCTTTTTGCTTATTCTCAGCCATTGCAGTTTCTCGGTGAGCATTGAACCTGTGAATTTTTAACAAAGCCTTGGCCAACTCTTCCTTCTTAGACTCGAGAACTTTACTGATACCGTCTAGAGCTTGCTTCATCCTTTGTCTGGATGCGACCAAGTCAACTAGCTCCTTTTCTGCCTTAGCGAGAAGCTCTGTCTTCAACTTGGCGATGTGAACAGCTTCACCCCACTCATGTTTCAACTGATAAATCTCTCTTTGTAGCTCACAGTTTTCTTCTCGCAGCTTTTCCTTTTCAGCCCACAAATTGTTAAACTTCCCTATCTCAACTGTAGTAGGAGGCTCAATCAGCAAGGGGTAAGATGGTGGTTCTACCGGGAAGGGAAGAAGCTCCTCTTCTGCTCTCTTCTTAATCCACTCTTTATAGGAAGGGAAAGCCCGGTTGTTACATTTCCTGAATGAAGTTTTTCCCTTCTTGGTCACCTGCTTCCAAGCATTCACAATCTTCCTTATCATCTCTTGATCCTCAGTACCATTGAAGAATAAGGACTCTTTGACATCTCGCTCTTCAGGTGGACCTTTCAAAGGATAACCAAACTGCCTGATAACAAGGGAAGGATTATAGTTAATTCCACCTCTTCTCCCTATCAAGGGTACATTAGGAAATTCTCCGCACTTGCAAATAATCTCTATTCCTAGCAAGTCACGGTTGAACCAGACAATGTTGTCAGCAGTCAAGCCCATTAACCTCTTTGACCACTTCAGAGAATCTTTCGTATCAACAAAGGCGCTAGTTTCGGGGAGATGGCTCAAAAACCAAGTAGATAAGAGTGATGGACAACAACTCACGGTTTTTCCCCGCCTATTTTCATTCTTGTAGTGGACTGAGTGATACACATCACCTAGCAAGGTAGGTATAGGATTCTTTGAAATAAAGATTCTGACAGCATGCATATCCACCAGATCAGGAACATTGGGAAACAGGACAATCCCATAGATGCACGTAGCCAGAATAGCTTGGAAAGCAGTCCAATTCTTCTCTTTAACATGTATGCAAGCTTGATCAAACAAGAACTTCAATAAGAAACCCTTAGCTCCTTGTTTTTCCTCAATATTACTGCTCAAAACGGATTCACCAATATGAAGAGCAATAGCCATTTCTTTTATCTCGGGGTGTTCTTAACAAAAGAATACTATGTCATGCCTGATGGGGATTCCCAAAATAAATGAGAATTCCTCCAACGTTGGGGCCAAGATGTAGTCTGGGAAAGTGAAGCAACGCAAAGACGGATCGTAAAACTAAATAAGTGTATGAATGGCATCCTTCTCATACTTGGAGATATTGTAGACAAACTTCATAAGTCTCCCATACCCTCCACTGAACTCTGTACGAGCTCCGGGACCAGCCATATTAATCAACTTGTGAATCAATGTCAAAGTCAGATCTGGGAACGAATAGGCAACAGTCTTCTTTCTCTAGACATCCATGCCAAGGTAACCTCAGAAAACCGGAATCAAGAGTAAGATGCAAGCCTTGAAAAATGTCAAACATGTCAGAATGCAAGAAAAATGATATGCTCTTGCAAACATGGGATCAAGGCAACACTGCTGGATGTGCTGTGCTGTTAACTGAACGAGAACCACAACCCAGAAAACCAGAATTCCAAACCACTGAGATAACCAGGAACCCAAATAATCAGACATTGATGAGAAATCCAGAAAAACAGGGTAGGTTGAAGGTTTCGGTTACCTGCAAACACCCATCCCCTCTCACGTGTGGGTACTAGGATGCTTAGTATCCCGGGCTCTCAGGTCGAGAAACGATGATACGTTCACTATTTCTGGTTTGGCATCATCATCAATCGAGGAGGCCTCAACTGATTCTCCAAAATGGAAGGTCCTCAGCTTCTGGCACTAAGGTCGAGAAACAATAGTACATTCATCCCTCGGGGTACAGTACTATCGTCAATCGAGGAGTGCCTCCACTGATTCTCTTCAAAAGATAGGGGCCATCCTATGCGAGTTCCAAAGTGGGCCCTCGGGTGCGAATGGGTTTGCCACAGGATGTGGTCTACCACTGTCACCACTAAAGAGGGATGTTTCCACTAAGGTCCTCGATGATCGGTTACCAGAGTCGACAGCTCTCTAGATCGACATCCTAACATGCGCAAGACACACACGTCAGAATGCGTCCCAAGATAGCCTCGTCTGGTTGTGAATTTCGTGAACACACAAACGTACCAAGCGGGCACGTAGGTCCCACTACTCTCCACTCTAGTCCTAGGGTGTACTCAAGCCTGGGTATTGGGCTTATCTCTCAGAACAACCCAACCTGCAAAACAGAAACAGCCAGCACAACACAGCAGTATCCAATATGACAGTAATAAAAAAGAAATGCAATGCAGAAAATGCGGTAAAAATAAAATACAACAAACACAGCAAAGTAAACACAAATACACCCAAAGAGAACAAAGACAAGCAAGCGCTAGGACTGACTCGCTTAGGGATGGACCAGCATAGGTCAACCAGAGTCCCCAGCAGAGTCGTCAGCTGTCGCTCCCAGGATTTTCATCCAGGTACAAACGCGAGAGTGGCGTGGAAAACAGAGTCGTCAGCCGTGTAAATTTATCCCAAGAGGGGGAAAGGGAACACCGCATAAACCTGAGGAAGAGGGAAAGGAATGGTCATCGCAACCATAGCCTGGGTTCGGGAGTCGGTTACGCGAGGGGAAGGTGCTAGCACCCCACGCGTCCATCGTACTCGATGGGATCCACGCTTGTTGTCTATTCTAAGGGTGAGTTATCCTAACATCTATGGCTGTACTGACACGAGGAAGGGGAAAACAAAGACAGACTCAGTAGGACGTCGATGTCCTAGGCCTACGTACCCCCTTTGTGCAATGGGGAATTCAGAGTCAACGTAGTTCGGGCCAAGTTCTTTTTGTGTTTTTTATGAGCAACATTAAGTCCGCGTCCGGCAGTTAGGGTCGATGCCTGTTTGCGACTCAGACGGAAAGTAACGTGCCCTTTTTGAAAATAGCCTTTAGTTTGACAATCCCGAAGGACAAAAAGGTTTGAAGTTTGTTTGTATTTTTTAGGACAGAAGTGATTTGAGTTAGTTCATAACTTGCATTGCACCAAAGTCTAGGGCATAGGGGCGAATACTTAACGCATCGTCCCAAGACAGGACGCTCGCTAAGCACTCTAGAAAGATGAGAGGAAGCCCCTCATTTCTCATTCCCCACGCTTAAGGCTCGTGCGCAATACACTTTATCCTTATTAAATGTTTTCAAGAAGTTTTGAGATGAGAAGAGAGAAGACACAAAGGAAACTCTGAAGGGAAACTAAGAGTCCTAATGTTATCATGCATGGGTGACCTACGGTTAGTGAGGTTTGACGACAACCTAAGCCTAAATAAAAGAAAAGATGAGAGACAGAAAGAGTGAGAGCGGACATGGATAACTATCCACACCCTCATATAACTTACCTCCCCCTGCATAAAAAGTTAGTACAAAACAGACACATGTAACATTAAGGCAAATGAAACCCAAACAGTTACATATAATAATGATTAAGTGACCTATAACAATTCAAACATGAATTAAGAAATCAAAGAAACAATCCCAAAACAATGGCACAAGTGCCTTTTCAAACAAGTAATCAGACATGGTCAAAGGTATGCATACAAGAAGATCTCAAATAAAAGCAATCAAATAATTAGTAAAACATCTTATAAAATTTCCAAATTAATGATCAACATTGTTCAACCAGAAACAAACAACATATCAAAAGCTCCTGCAAAAATTCAAAATATAAGTCACTCAAACAATTATGCAAAATTCATACAAGAAACATGACTCAATACGCAAAAAAGGAGGACTAAAATGCAATATGAAATGATTTTAAAAATGATAAAAAAATATTTTAATGCAATTCAGTGTGTTGGTGAAATAATGCAAAAGGAATGAGTCCAAAATGTTTTATGGATGCAGAGAAATAAAATAAACAAGTTAAAGTATGCATGTAAGGAATAAATTCAAAAGAAAATAAACCAAATAATTAATTCAGCCACTAAAAATAAAATAAAAATGAAAAATAAAATTATAAATATGACTCATGAATTTTCTGGGAATTTTTTAATGCAATTAACCATTTTTAAAAGATTAAAATGAAATGCAATAATTGAATAAAATAAAAGAAAAATAAATTAAGTGGGGGGTGTGTTCAGCAGTTTATTCACGTTGGAATGATAATGGGCTGAAAGGGAGGGGGTGCAGATAGAAAGCCCAGCTCACAAAGTCCAACAAGCGAAAGTCAATGGAACACAATACAACTAGTCAATGCTCAGGTTCAATAAGGGCCACATGATTCATCAGACGCTCAAAAGCAAGTCAACATAATCAACCAGTCATTATGATCAAAGGCCATGATTAATGAGTACACCACAATTATCAAACACGCACGCACACACAACCACCCAGCACACAATGCACACCCCCACGTGAGTCTCACATGCGTTTTTTATTTGCTGGCATCATCTCAACCATACAATCCATCAAACGAACCACACCAAGTCAACAAATCAAATAATTAATCATGATCAGAGGTTCAAATTAAAAGTACAAGGTAACATGCATAGGAAGCCACACACATGATTATTAAATTAAAATCAGAAAAAAATAAAAAGGAATAAAACGTGGCAAGCTGATGGCCGTGCGATGAAATAGATCAATGGTGGAAAAGTCGTCTCCTACCTCCAACCACTCCACCTCGCCGGAACCCTCACCAGCCGTCGGAGCCAGGGTTCCGGCCGCCCTCTCCGGCCACCTGCAACAAATATTTTTCCAGAAAACGCAAAGGGGTACACCATTCTGACCAGAATTTCGTCTGGATCTCAAATATCACACTAGAATTTGCAAACAATCATCCCACAATGAGATTCGTACAAAACAAGTTAGGATTCAAAAACTTTAAACTCAACGTACAACCAATATACGCGTCCATTCTAAAAAATAATTACATCAGAATCATCAGTGACAATCACACATCATTATGCATGTCAAAAAATGGAGTTTTAGGATCATGAAAAATGTTACCAACATGAGGTCAAGCACTCCTAATCCTTACTGTTGGCTGCGAATGGTGAGTGCTTCGTGCTCTATGGAACCCAGGGATGAAGATTGTGAAAGTGGATTGTGAAAATCTCTAGAGGGTGATGAGATTCCAAGCAAAAAAGATTAGGGTTGAAAGCTTTGTTCTCCTCCAATATCACGTGTTATCCCCTATAACCCTAGCATGAGTAATCTTAAATAGGCTAGGTTAAGCCACTGATCAGCAATTGGGCTTTAGTAATTCTTTGTTTAAAGAGTTTTGGGTGATTTTAGAAATTTGAATAATGTGAAATACACCCTTCTCCATGCATGGATATCCAAACATTTCATGATGGATCACTTAAGTTTCAATTGCTAATCACACCTGAATTTGATTTGGGCCTTGAGATGCCTTGGTTCCTAAGTTTTCAATAATTTGGCAATTTTGAATAATGGAAAGTAAGTGAAGAATAAACCATGGATCCACTTGATTCAAAGGCCAAAAATAGTCCTTATGGATTGTACTTTGATGTTAGAACGTGCCTTGAAGCAATGGAATTAATTATAGGTCACTATGCCCCAAAATGCAAAAGTTGTGAAAATTGACCCCTAAAAACCACTTTGCCTTCTTTTGGTCATAACTTGAGTTTCACAAATGATATGGAGACCCACTAGTACTTGTTGGAAAGGGGAGGAAAAGATTTTCAACTTTCACGTTTGAGTAAAATTCATTTGAAGCTTTCTTGATGATGAAAAGTCAAGTTGAATGTAGTGTAGGAACTTGCCCAAAAAGGAAACTTTCAAATTATAGGTCATTTCCATATTTAGTAACTTTTGCACCAACCCTTGATTTTTGATAAATGGTATGAAACTTGACTCTTGAAGATCATATAAGGATGTGAGACCTTGAAAACCTTGAAGAGAACCTCAAAATTTCACAGTTGACTTCCCCTCTCACTGTTGACTTTTCTCCTGATTCTCCTGATTCTCCTGATCCATTGGCCATTTGAACTTCTCATGAACCCAAATGATGGACAATCTTCCATTCCTATATACTTAGGGACCCAAGGAATACCATGGAATCAAGTCTTGCCCAAAAAATCAGAAATAAACTGACTTTATAGAAAACCCTAATCTTGGTACCCTCAGTCTAGGAGGAAATAACACAGTCTCCAAATCCAAATTCCTATGAATATGATGTGTATCCTCTCCAACAAAGATAAGATATACCATTTGGCGATGATAAAGACCTAAGGAGCTTGCCCATTGGAGCAATGAACCCAAGAATCTCAAAACCCTAATTTCTGCATTGGTTAGGAGAGAGTGATCCACTTGAACTCTCTTGCTTGACCCTTTGAAGAACATCTTCTCCTCTTGAACTTGCCTCAGGCACCTTGACCCCATGCTAAGAACCAATGATATGCACACATGATAATGCAAAAATGAAATGAAACATAAGCCAGTTAGTACTAAAGTAAGGAGGGCAAATTTTGGGGTGCAACAGGGGGGAAGACGTAAAATTTTATAATTTCAGGGGGGTAATCCAAAATTATTTTATTAAAGGGGGGAAAATCAAATGTCGCCCTATTGGCAGGGGATATCGTATAAATAACCCTACATTAAAAGAACGCAATACTCTTTGTAACAAAGTACAAGCAACTAGTGTAAATATCAACCATGGCCGACAGACATACCTAGGTCTGCTGATATCAGCGCCTCACCCTCATAATTTGGTCCAGCCAAAACATCCCCTGATGGTGATATAATGACACTACCTCCAGCACATACAACAGAATCAGGTGTGAGGTCATCTTCTAAACCTTCAAAAACATGCTCTGGAGCAGGTGGATAACCCTTCCTCCTACAAAACTGGTTTGCTGACAAAACAAAGCATCCACCTTCATGTGCAATATGCTTCATCGATGCTTGCCACAAGTCCCTGGAATCAGAAGTTGGTGCACAATATATTTCCTCGCCTGTTAAAACCAAGTGACATCAATTTAGATATGTAAACAAACAACTTCAGTACAAATATATGCAATATCTAATGCTACTAAGGGGAGTTTATCCAAATAGTACTTGTTTGGATAAACATATTAATTTGGCTCTTATAGAATAAGTGCTAATCATTTAAGTGTGTATAAACTATTTCTATAAAAAAAATCAAATCAAATTGTTTTCTTAAGCTATCCTAAAGAGCATATGGAAATTGGATAGAAACATTTAATGGAAATGACATAAGTTGTTTCTATAAGCTCTACCTCCATCTACCAAATAGTGTCACATGTACTATAATAGTAGATAAGCTCAAATAAATCAATACAAAAAGGCCTCAAGTACTATAGAATTTTTTTTGTTTATCAAAAGAACTATACAATTTGATGTAATTAGAAGACAAATAAATCTTAGGTAAAATTTCTAACCTTTAGCATATATTGATGTTCTTAATAGTGGCATCTTATTCTCACAACAAATAGCAGCACCTATTTTTCCAATTGGAGTTTCAAACACTGGAATGGTGGATCCATCTCCAAATCTCCAAATAACTCGTTCGATTGTAGTTGGCATGATTTTCCTATGCTTTCCTAAGTAATGACCGTGAGAATCAAAGAAGAGGACAGTACAATACAACGTGTAGCCATCCCTCTCTATCACACCCATCACTAAATGTACTTTATACTTTTCTGCCATTGCTGCCAATCTATCCACCTCAGGACCTACAATAATCACAATATTTGTTACTCGAAAGTGTGTGACGACAGCAGCTCGGATCTGTTAAAATCATCAATATGTGAACATTTTATAGTTGAAATTTTCATACAAAAAAATTCATCCTGGGATTTCCCCCTTCCAATTCTCGAACTAAATCAAGAAACGTTAGCAGACTAACGACTAGACTAAGAAAACAAATGTATAGAATCAAACTGATCAAATTTCTTCATATTCCCCCTTCCTATTTTCTCTTCTTTCAATGTATACTTTATTTCAAGTTTCAAAAAACAACAATAATAATTCACTTTCTCTCTCTCGTCATTTTCTTTCTCTTTCTCTTTCTCTTTCTCTCTCTCTCTCTCTCTCTCTCTCTCTCTCTCTCTCTCTCTCTCTCTCTCCCTCTCTCTCTCTTTTCTCTTTCTCTCTGTCGATTGTGGACCGAAGGTCTTTCTTATTCCTCTTCGTCAAGCTTCTCTCTTCTTCTTCTCCCTCTTCTTCAATGATCAGTGAATTTTAATGCACATTCTCTTATGTTTGTACTTAGGAATTTCCTTAGTTTGTTTCTTTTATTTTAGTGTTTTATTATGTTTTTATAATTGAGTCTTTGTTTGCCATTAATCTATTTTTGCAGCTTATTATCAACTTTAGCGGTTATTTGATACATGTCCATTGTTTGGATCATAACTGAAGCTACGAGAATCGGATTTATGCGTTCTACTAGTCGTTGGAAAGATAAGACAAAGAGCTAAAACTTTCATGTTGTACTAAAAAGCTGATTCGGTATGTAGAAGGCTCGAATAATTCGTTTAAGTCAGAACCTGAATTCTGCCTTTAGGAATATTTAGTTTTGGGCGGCCGTGTTTTTTATGTTTTTCGACCTAGTTGGGTTAGAACCGGATTTTGTTATGCTTCCCTATACATAGGAGCAGCCGTACTACTATTCATTACGTTATTTTCACGATTGAATTTCAGTTTTTGCTTTTGTACGATTGAATGGAGAACTAATCCCAAGGATTAATCTACTATAATCGGTTTTCGCCGACACTTTGAGGTTCTTTTAATTTCCAATAAAATCTATTTCCTTTCAATTCTTCTTTGTGACATCTTGTTTGCTTAATTCGATTTATCTTAGGGTTGATTGATTTATTTCGATGATTGCATGTTCTTATACTTTAATCGCGTTTGCTTAATCCACGTATGTTTCTCGTGTTTGCTTAATTCATGGTTACTATATCTCATCCGTTTGCTTAATTTGGAAATTAAGAATATGTATCGTATAATATCAATTGCGCTTGTTTGGTTGTTATTATAATCGAAAAGGGGATAGAGTCCGCTTAGGAATTGGGAATTATTTGGATCGATGATAATTTAGGAAACTAAAACAACAGATTAACCGTTTTATCTTATTTTGATAATCGCTTTTTTTCTATAATCACTTATTTTCATTATTTTTTTCTAAATCAAAACCAAACCCTCCATAAACATTTTCTTTAGTTGGTTGAAATAATACAAGAATCCTTGCGATACGACATCCGAGTGTCGCTTTCCTTTACTACTTTTTCAAAAATACTCGTTTTTTATCTGTGCACGACAGCGAATCAAATTGGCGCCGTTGCTGGGAATTCTTGTCGTTTTTAATCGTTAGTTGATTCATAGATGTCAATTAGTGTGTTTTAAACTTTCGTTTTGCTGTTTTACCGTTTTCGCGTCCGGGCGCCCTGTCTTGCTTCCGAACTAGTAAAAAAATGGTTTTTTGGAAAATCGTTTCAGATTTGTTCGATTCTTGGTCGATTCATTAGAAAAAAATCAGGGATCATTAAAAATCCAAAATTCATCATTTTTCTATTTCTATGAATTTTTTACTATTTTGATTCTTTCAGAAAAATTCGAAAAAAATCTCAAAAATTTTAGTTGACTTAATTAGATTATATTTCATGTTTTTGTATTTTTTTAATTTTATTTTAATGGTTTTGTTTAGTGTTTCCTATCTATTTTGTTGTTTAGGGACATTGTCAGTATTTTCTTAGTTGTTACTGCATTGCTTGTTTGATTTTGATCTTAATCTTAATCTTGTGTTTTCTCATTCTTTGGGTGATTCTTATTTTGAGTTTATCATGGTTGATCAAAGAACTCTGAGAGAAGTGGCTGCACTTGTGAATTATAATGCTTTATGTATTGAATATTCTGATGTTGATGTACCTTTTGAATTCAAATATGATTTAATAGACTTATTGCCAAGGTTTAATGGTCTTGCAGGTGAGGATCCACATAAGCATATGAAGGAATTAGAAGTTGTGTTCTCCGCACCTTCCGAACTTTCACTAGAGGACTTTGTCAACCAAATGGCTACAAATAATATCAAGTTTCAACAATAAATAGATTCTAATTTTCAGACTTTGGAAATACAGATTGGACAACTTGCAACTTCAATAAATGTCACGCAGCAAGCTCAAGGATCAAACCAACAGCCCTTGGAAGAGCATTCTGTTTTTCAAATAAAGTTGTCTTCTGAAACTGTTGATGATACTTGTATTGATTTGTTTGCAGCTGATTTTCCATCATTGTCTGATTTTGATGATAGTTACTCATGTGATGACTATACTGACATTAACATGTGCTCTGTTTGTGCTGAGATTGAGGCTCCCTTGCAGGTTGACGTTTTTCATGCAGATGAAGTTATAGATAAAGTTGTTTATGCAGCTGAAGCTCTTGACATTACGGCTGCCCCAACCTCACCATCCATTGAACAACCTCCCCCCTTAGAGCTTAAACCACTTCATAATAATTTGAAATATGTTTATTTAGAGATGGATGAAAATATTCCAGTTATAAATTCTTCTAAGCTTGATTTTGATCAAGAAAATAAGCTTTTGCAGGTTTTGAAGAAACATAAGAAGGGAATTGGATGGACCTCGATGGAAGATGGAAGAAAAGCAGTGAGGCAAACCCTTAATCCTTTGATCTCTGATGTTGTGGAAAAGGATATCACCTTCACGTGCCCATTCGACACTTTTATTTATCGAAGATTCTTCTTTGATCCTGGAATAAAAGGCGAATGCACTAATAATAATTTCAAGTTCAATGGATGCTACCCAAAGCTACTCTATGAGATCCCCACTTTGGATGAGGAGACTGTAGAAGATCTCTCTTTGGGAAAGGCACCTATCCACCTTAAATACTCTGGTGTTCTTTCCTTTCTCTTACTCTTATTTTATATTTTTGTTCTTTCATTGAGGACAATGTGTGTTTTAAGTGTGGGGGAGGTAACCATTTACTTTGTTTTATTTCTTTCAGTTTTCTTTGTTTTGTTCTGTTTTCTTTAAGTGAAAAAAAAAATTAAAATTATTTTTACTTAGAAACACAATGCATCTTTTGAAATTTTTAGGCTATAGATTAATTTGAGGTTAGATTGTGGAGACTTGGGAAAAATTCATAAGATCGGTACCGTTTTAACACCTTAAGTCTCCCGAATATGGAAACTAATTTAAATACTTGTTATGACATAGCCTTGAGTTCTCATCCTTTAATAGCTCTTAAGTAATTTATCTAGTAGTCAGCACCATCTAGAAATCACACACTAAGTAATTAAACTGATGCAAATAAGTGAATGATCCCGTGCTTAATAAGAAATCTAAATAGGAATCCGCCTTTTAAGTTAGGTGACCCTCACCCAGTCACTTGTGCTAACGGTTGTAAATCCTTCAAAAAAAAAAGAGAAAATGTTGTTGTTGCTAAAGTGGTTAATTTTGAATTGTTGACAAGATATGGATCATAGTCACTAACAAGCTTATTTACCATGTGCGTGAATAGATAACGGGCTTAATGTGATTGCATTAGAATGAAAGAGAGCAAAAAGGAGGATGAGTAAGTTAGGCATAAGCATAATAACATGCTTCAGATTGGTTTGTATTGGAGGGAGGTTCATGACCGCACAATTGCAGATTTGTGTACTTACGATATCCTTAGTATGCAAAATTATTAATTATGGATGCAATCTTGACCGAAGAAGAGTTTGTGGCCTAGAATGAATTTCCGGATGCTATTGTTTTTCATGAGTCTTGATACTATTTTGCTCGGAGTGCAAAAGTTCAAGTGTGAGGAAATTTGATCAGTGCATTTTAATGCACATTCTCTTATGTTTCTACTTAGGAATTTCCTTAGTTTGTTTCTTTTATTTTAGTGTTTTATTATGTTTTTATAATTGAGTCTTTATTTGCCATTAATCTATTTTCGCAGCTTATTATCAACTTTAGCGGTTATTTGATACATGTCCATTGTTTGGATCATAACTGAAGCTACGAGAATCGGATTTATGCGTTCCACTAGTTGTTGGAAAGCTAAGACAAAGAGCTAAAACTTTCATGTTGTACTAAAAAGCTGATTCGGTATGTAGAAGGCTCGAATAATTTGTTTAAGTCAGAACCTGAATTCTGCCTTTAGGAATATTTAGTTTTGGGCCGGGTTTTTTATGTTTTTCGACCCAGTTGGGTCAGAATCGGATTTTGTTATGCTTCCCTATACCTAGGAGCAGCCGTACTACTATTCATTACGTTATTTTCACGATTGAATTTCAGTTTTTGCTTTTGTACGATTGAATGGAGAACTAATCCCAAGGATTAATCTACTATAATCGGTTTTCGCCGACACTTTGAGGTTCTTTTAATTTCCAATAAAATCTATTTCCTTTCAATTCTTCTCTGTGATATCTTGTTTGCTTAATTCGATTTATCTTAGGGTTGATTGATTTATTTCGATGATTGCATGTTCTTATACTTTAATCGCGTTTGCTTAATCCACGTATGTTTCTCGTGTTTGCTTAATTCATGGTTACTATATCTCATCCGTTTGCTTAATTTGGAAATTAAGAATATGTATCGTATAATATCAATTGCGCTTTTTTGGTTGTTATTATAATCGAAAAGGGGATAGAGTCCGCTTAGGAATTGGGAATTATTTGGATCGATGATAATTTAGGAAACTAAAACAGCAGATTAACCGTTTTAGCTTATTTTGATAATCGCTTTTTTTCTATAATAACTTATTTTCATTATTTTTTTCTAAATCAAAACCAAACCCTCCATAAACATTTTCTTTAGTTGGTTGAAATAATACAAGAATCCTTGCGATACGACATCCGAGTGTCGCTTTCCTTTACTACTTTTTCAAAAATACTCGTTTTTTATCTGTGCACGACAGCGAATCAAATTGGCGCCGTTGCTGGGAATTCTTGTCGTTTTTAATCGTTAGTTGATTCATAGATGTCAATTAGTGTGTTTTAAACTTTCGTTTTGCTGTTTTACCGTTTTCGCGTCCGGGCGCCCTGTCTTGCTTCCGAACTAGTAAAAAAATGGTTTTTTGGAAAATCGTTTCAGATTTGTTCGATTCTTGGTCGATTCATTAGAAAAAAATCAGGGATCATTAAAAATCCAAAATTCATCATTTTTCTATTTCTATGAATTTTTTACTATTTTGATTCTTTCAGAAAAATTCGAAAAAAATCTCAAAAATTTTAGTTGACTTAATTAGATTATATTTCATGTTTTTGTATTTTTTTAATTTTATTTTAATGGTTTTGTTTAGTGTTTCCTATCTATTTTGTTGTTTAGGGACATTGTCAGTATTTTCTTAGTTGTTACTGCATTGCTTGTTTGATTTTGATCTTAATCTTAATCTTGTGTTTTCTCATTCTTTGGGTGATTCTTATTTTGAGTTTATCATGGTTGATCAAAGAACTCTGAGAGAAGTGGCTGCACTTGTGAATTATAATGCTTTATGTATTGAATATTCTGATGTTGATGTACCTTTTGAATTCAAATATGATTTAATAGACTTATTGCCAAGGTTTAATGGTCTTGCAGGTGAGGATCCACATAAGCATATGAAGGAATTAGAAGTTGTGTTCTCCGCACCTTCCGAACTTTCACTAGAGGACTTTGTCAACCAAATGGCTACAAATAATATCAAGTTTCAACAATAAATAGATTCTAATTTTCAGACTTTGGAAATACAGATTGGACAACTTGCAACTTCAATAAATGTCACGCAGCAAGCTCAAGGATCAAACCAACAGCCCTTGGAAGAGCATTCTGTTTTTCAAATAAAGTTGTCTTCTGAAACTGTTGATGATACTTGTATTGATTTGTTTGCAGCTGATTTTCCATCATTGTCTGATTTGGATGATAGTTACTCATGTGATGACTATACTGACATTAACATGTGCTCTGTTTGTGCTGAGATTGAGGCTCCCTTGCAGGTTGACGTTTTTCATGCAGATGAAGTTATAGATAAAGTTGTTTATGCAGCTGAAGCTCTTGACATTACGGCTGCCCCAACCTCACCATCCATTGAACAACCTCCCCCCTTAGAGCTTAAACCACTTCATAATAATTTGAAATATGTTTATTTAGAGATGGATGAAAATATTCCAGTTATAAATTCTTCTAAGCTTGATTTTGATCAAGAAAATAAGCTTTTGCAGGTTTTGAAGAAACATAAGAAGGGAATTGGATGGACCTCGATGGAAGATGGAAGAAAAGCAGTGAGGCAAACCCTTAATCCTTTGATCTCTGATGTTGTGGAAAAGGATATCACCTTCACGTGCCCATTCGACACTTTTATTTATCGAAGATTCTTCTTTGATCCTGGAATAAAAGGCGAATGCACTAATAATAATTTCAAGTTCAATGGATGCTACCCAAAGCTACTCTATGAGATCCCCACTTTGGATGAGGAGACTGTAGAAGATCTCTCTTTGGGAAAGGCACCTATCCACCTTAAATACTCTGGTGTTCTTTCCTTTCTCTTACTCTTATTTTATATTTTTGTTCTTTCATTGAGGACAATGTGTGTTTTAAGTGTGGGGGAGGTAACCATTTACTTTGTTTTATTTCTTTCAGTTTTCTTTCTTTTGTTCTGTTTTCTTTAAGTGAAAAAAAAAATTAAAATTATTTTTACTTAGAAACACAATGCATCTTTTGAAATTTTTAGGCTATAGATTAATTTGAGGTTAGATTGTGGAGACTTGGGAAAAATTCATAAGATCGGTACCGTTTTAACACCTTAAGTCTCCCGAATATGGAAACTAATTTAAATACTTGTTATGACATAGCCTTGAGTTCTCATCCTTTAATAGCTCTTAAGTAATTTATCTAGTAGTCAGCACCATCTAGAAATCACACACTAAGTAATTAAACTGATGCAAATAAGTGAATGATCCCGTGCTTAATAAGAAATCTAAATAGGAATCCGCCTTTTAAGTTAGGTGACCCTCACCCAGTCACTTGTGCTAACGGTTGTAAATCCTTCAAAAAAAAAAGAGAAAATGTTGTTGTTGCTAAAGTGGCTAATTTTGAATTGTTGACAAGATATGGATCATAGTCACTAACAAGCTTATTTACCATGTGCGTGAATAGATAACGGGCTTAATGTGATTGCATTAGAATGAAAGAGAGCAAAAAGGAGGATGAGTAAGTTAGGCATAAGCATAATAACATGCTTCAGATTGGTTTGTATTGGAGGGAGGTTCATGACCGCACAATTGCAGATTTGTGTACTTACGATATCCTTAGTATGCAAAATTATTAATTATGGATGCAATCTTGACCGAAGAAGAGTTTGTGGCCTAGAATGAATTTCCGGATGCTATTGTTTTTCATGAGTCTTGATACTATTTTGCTCGGAGTGCAAAAGTTCAAGTGTGAGGGAATTTGATAAGTGCATTTTAATGCACATTCTCTTATGTTTCTACTTAGGAATTTCCTTAGTTTGTTTCTTTTATTTTAGTGTTTTATTAAGTTTTTATAATTGAGTCTTTGTTTTGCCATTAATCTATTTTCGCAGCTTATTATCAACTTTAGCGGTTATTTGATACATGTCCATTGTTTGGATCATAACTGAAGCTACGAGAATCGGATTTATACGTTCCACTAGTTGTTGGAAAGCTAAGACAAAGAGCTAAAACTTTCATGTTGTACTAAAAAGCTGATTCGGTATGTAGAAGGCTCGAATAATTTGTTTAAGTCAGAACCTTAATTCTGCCTTTAGGAATATTTAGTTTTGGGCTGGGTTTTTTATGTTTTTCGACCCAGTTGGGTCAGAATCGGATTTTGTTATGCTTCCCTATACCTAGGAGCAGCCGTACTACTATTCATTACGTTATTTTCACGATTGAATTTCAGTTTTTGCTTTTGTACGATTGAATGGAGAACTAATCCCAAGGATTAATCTACTATAATCGGTTTTCGCCGACACTTTGAGGTTCTTTTAATTTCCAATAAAATCTATTTCCTTTCAATTCTTCTCTGTGATATCTTGTTTGCTTAATTCGATTTATCTTAGGGTTGATTGATTTATTTCGATGATTGCATGTTCTTATACTTTAATCGCGTTTGCTTAATCCACGTATGTTTCTCGTGTTTGCTTAATTCATGGTTACTATATCTCATCCGTTTGCTTAATTTGGAAATTAAGAATATGTATCGTATAATATCAATTGCGCTTTTTTGGTTGTTATTATAATCGAAAAGGGGATAGAGTCCGCTTAGGAATTGGGAATTATTTGGATCGATGATAATTTAGGAAACTAAAACAGAAGATTAACCGTTTTAGCTTATTTTGATAATCGCTTTTTTTCTATAATAACTTAT
This sequence comes from Lathyrus tuberosus, assembly GCA_022829125.1. Classification (NCBI taxonomy): domain Eukaryota; kingdom Viridiplantae; phylum Streptophyta; class Magnoliopsida; order Fabales; family Fabaceae; genus Lathyrus; species Lathyrus tuberosus. The sequence goes on from JALAZF010000103.1 coordinate 11,676,533, forward strand.
TTTCATTATTTTTTTCTAAATCAAAACCAAACCCTCCATAAACATTTTCTTTAGTTGGTTGAAATAATACAAGAATCCTTGCGATACGACATCCGAGTGTCGCTTTCCTTTACTACTTTTTCAAAAATACTCGTTTTTTATCTGTGCACGACAGCGAATCAAATTGGCGCCGTTGCTGGGAATTCTTGTCGTTTTTAATCGTTAGTTGATTCATAGATGTCAATTAGTGTGTTTTAAACTTTCGTTTTGCTGTTTTACCGTTTTCGCGTCCGGGCGCCCTGTCTTGCTTCCGAACTAGTAAAAAAATGGTTTTTTGGAAAATCGTTTCAGATTTGTTCGATTCTTGGTCGATTCATTAGAAAAAAATCAGGGATCATTAAAAATCCAAAATTCATCATTTTTCTATTTCTATGAATTTTTTACTATTTTGATTCTTTCAGAAAAATTCGAAAAAAATCTCAAAAATTTTAGTTGACTTAATTAGATTATATTTCATGTTTTTGTATTTTTTTAATTTTATTTTAATGGTTTTGTTTAGTGTTTCCTATCTATTTTGTTGTTTAGGGACATTGTCAGTATTTTCTTAGTTGTTACTGCATTGCTTGTTTGATTTTGATCTTAATCTTAATCTTGTGTTTTCTCATTCTTTGGGTGATTCTTATTTTGAGTTTATCATGGTTGATCAAAGAACTCTGAGAGAAGTGGCTGCACTTGTGAATTATAATGCTTTATGTATTGAATATTCTGATGTTGATGTACCTTTTGAATTCAAATATGATTTAATAGACTTATTGCCAAGGTTTAATGGTCTTGCAGGTGAGGATCCACATAAGCATATGAAGGAATTAGAAGTTGTGTTCTCCGCACCTTCCGAACTTTCACTAGAGGACTTTGTCAACCAAATGGCTACAAATAATATCAAGTTTCAACAATAAATAGATTCTAATTTTCAGACTTTGGAAATACAGATTGGACAACTTGCAACTTCAATGAATGTCACGCAGCAAGCTCAAGGATCAAACCAACAGCCCTTGGAAGAGCATTCTGTTTTTCAAATAAAGTTGTCTTCTGAAACTGTTGATGATACTTGTATTGATTTGTTTGCAGCTGATTTTCCATCATTGTCTGATTTTGATGATAGTTACTCATGTGATGACTATACTGACATTAACATGTGCTCTGTTTGTGCTGAGATTGAGGCTCCCTTGCAGGTTGACGTTTTTCATGCAGATGAAGTTATAGATAAAGTTGTTTATGCAGCTGAAGCTCTTGACATTACGGCTGCCCCAACCTCACCATCCATTGAACAACCTCCCCCCTTAGAGCTTAAACCACTTCATAATAATTTGAAATATGTTTATTTAGAGATGGATGAAAATATTCCAGTTATAATTTCTTCTAAGCTTGATTTTGATCAAGAAAATAAGCTTTTTTCAGGTTTTGAAGAAACATAAGAAGGGAATTGGATGGACCTCGATGGAAGATGGAAGAAAAGCAGTGAGGCAAACCCTTAATCCTTTGATCTCTGATGTTGTGGAAAAGGATATCACCTTCACGTGCCCATTCGACACTTTTATTTATCGAAGATTCTTCTTTGATCCTGGAATAAAAGGCGAATGCACTAATAATAATTTCAAGTTCAATGGATGCTACCCAAAGCTACTCTATGAGATCCCCACTTTGGATGAGGAGACTGTAGAAGATCTCTCTTTGGGAAAGGCACCTATCCACCTTAAATACTCTGGTGTTCTTTCCTTTCTCTTACTCTTATTTTATATTTTTGTTCTTTCATTGAGGACAATGTGTGTTTTAAGTGTGGGGGAGGTAACCATTTACTTTGTTTTATTTCTTTCAGTTTTCTTTGTTTTGTTCTGTTTTCTTTAAGTGAAAAAAAAAATTAAAATTATTTTTACTTAGAAACACAATGCATCTTTTGAAATTTTTAGGCTATAGATTAATTTGAGGTTAGATTGTGGAGACTTGGGAAAAATTCATAAGATCGGTACCGTTTTAACACCTTAAGTCTCCCGAATATGGAAACTAATTTAAATACTTGTTATGACATAGCCTTGAGTTCTCATCCTTTAATAGCTCTTAAGTAATTTATCTAGTAGTCAGCACCATCTAGAAATCACACACTAAGTAATTAAACTGATGCAAATAAGTGAATGATCCCGTGCTTAATAAGAAATCTAAATAGGAATCCGCCTTTTAAGTTAGGTGACCCTCACCCAGTCACTTGTGCTAACGGTTGTAAATCCTTCAAAAAAAAAAGAGAAAATGTTGTTGTTGCTAAAGTGGTTAATTTTGAATTGTTGACAAGATATGGATCATAGTCACTAACAAGCTTATTTACCATGTGCGTGAATAGATAACGGGCTTAATGTGATTGCATTAGAATGAAAGAGAGCAAAAAGGAGGATGAGTAAGTTAGGCATAAGCATAATAACATGCTTCAGATTGGTTTGTATTGGAGGGAGGTTCATGACCGCACAATTGCAGATTTGTGTACTTACGATATCCTTAGTATGCAAAATTATTAATTATGGATGCAATCTTGACCGAAGAAGAGTTTGTGGCCTAGAATGAATTTCCGGATGCTATTGTTTTTCATGAGTCTTGATACTATTTTGCTCGGAGTGCAAAAGTTCAAGTGTGAGGAAATTTGATCAGTGCATTTTAATGCACATTCTCTTATGTTTCTACTTAGGAATTTCCTTAGTTTGTTTCTTTTATTTTAGTGTTTTATTATGTTTTTATAATTGAGTCTTTATTTGCCATTAATCTATTTTCGCAGCTTATTATCAACTTTAGCGGTTATTTGATACATGTCCATTGTTTGGATCATAACTGAAGCTACGAGAATCGGATTTATGCGTTCCACTAGTTGTTGGAAAGCTAAGACAAAGAGCTAAAACTTTCATGTTGTACTAAAAAGCTGATTCGGTATGTAGAAGGCTCGAATAATTTGTTTAAGTCAGAACCTGAATTCTGCCTTTAGGAATATTTAGTTTTGGGCCGGGTTTTTTATGTTTTTCGACCCAGTTGGGTCAGAATCGGATTTTGTTATGCTTCCCTATACCTAGGAGCAGCCGTACTACTATTCATTACGTTATTTTCACGATTGAATTTCAGTTTTTGCTTTTGTACGATTAAATGGAGAACTAATCCCAAGGATTAATCTACTATAATCGGTTTTCGCCGACACTTTGAGGTTCTTTTAATTTCCAATAAAATCTATTTCCTTTCAATTCTTCTCTGTGATATCTTGTTTGCTTAATTCGATTTATCTTAGGGTTGATTGATTTATTTCGATGATTGCATGTTCTTATACTTTAATCGCGTTTGCTTAATCCACGTATGTTTCTCGTGTTTGCTTAATTCATGGTTACTATATCTCATCCGTTTGCTTAATTTGGAAATTAAGAATATGTATCGTATAATATCAATTGCGCTTTTTTGGTTGTTATTATAATCGAAAAGGGGATAGAGTCCGCTTAGGAATTGGGAATTATTTGGATCGATGATAATTTAGGAAACTAAAACAGCAGATTAACCGTTTTAGCTTATTTTGATAATCGCTTTTTTTCTATAATAACTTATTTTCATTATTTTTTTCTAAATCAAAACCAAACCCTCCATAAACATTTTCTTTAGTTGGTTGAAATAATACAAGAATCCTTGCGATACGACATCCGAGTGTCGCTTTCCTTTACTACTTTTTCAAAAATACTCGTTTTTTATCTGTGCACGACAGCGAATCAAATTGGTGCCGTTGCTGGGAATTCTTGTCGTTTTTAATCGTTAGTTGATTCATAGATGTCAATTAGTGTGTTTTAAACTTTCGTTTTGCTGTTTTACCGTTTTCGCGTCCGGGCGCCCTGTCTTGCTTCCGAACTAGTAAAAAAATGGTTTTTTGGAAAATCGTTTCAGATTTGTTCGATTCTTGGTCGATTCATTAGAAAAAAATCAGGGATCATTAAAAATCCAAAATTCATCATTTTTCTATTTCTATGAATTTTTTACTATTTTGATTCTTTCAGAAAAATTTGAAAAAAATCTCAAAAATTTTAGTTGACGTAATTAGATTATATTTCATGTTTTTGTATTTTTTTAATTTTATTTTAATGGTTTTGTTTAGTGTTTCCTATCTATTTTGTTGTTTAGGGACATTGTCAGTATTTTCTTAGTTGTTACTGCATTGCTTGTTTGATTTTGATCTTAATCTTAATCTTGTGTTTTCTCATTCTTTGGGTGATTCTTATTTTGAGTTTATCATGGTTGATCAAAGAACTCTGAGAGAAGTGGCTGCACTTGTGAATTATAATGCTTTATGTATTGAATATTCTGATGTTGATGTACCTTTTGAATTCAAATATGATTTAATAGACTTATTGCCAAGGTTTAATGGTCTTGCAGGTGAGGATCCACATAAGCATATGAAGGAATTAGAAGTTGTGTTCTCCGCACCTTCCAAACTTTCACTAGAGGACTTTGTCAACCAAATGGCTACAAATAATATCAAGTTTCAACAATAAATAGATTCTAATTTTCAGACTTTGGAAATACAGATTGGACAACTTGCAACTTCAATAAATGTCACGCAGCAAGCTCAAGGATCAAACCAACAGCCCTTGGAAGAGCATTCTGTTTTTCAAATAAAGTTGTCTTCTGAAACTGTTGATGATACTTGTATTGATTTGTTTGCAGCTGATTTTCCATCATTGTCTGATTTTGATGATAGTTACTCATGTGATGACTATACTGACATTAACATGTGCTCTGTTTGTGCTGAGATTGAGGCTCCCTTGCAGGTTGACGTTTTTCATGCAGATGAAGTTATAGATAAAGTTGTTTATGCAGCTGAAGCTCTTGACATTACGGCTGCCCCAACCTCACCATCCATTGAACAACCTCCCCCCTTAGAGCTTAAACCACTTCATAATAATTTGAAATATGTTTATTTAGAGATGGATGAAAATATTCCAGTTATAAATTCTTCTAAGCTTGATTTTGATCAAGAAAATAAGCTTTTGCAGGTTTTGAAGAAACATAAGAAGGGAATTGGATGGACCTCGATGGAAGATGGAAGAAAAGCAGTGAGGCAAACCCTTAATCCTTTGATCTCTGATGTTGTGGAAAAGGATATCACCTTCACGTGCCCATTCGACACTTTTATTTATCGAAGATTCTTCTTTGATCCTGGAATAAAAGGCGAATGCACTAATAATAATTTCAAGTTCAATGGATGCTACCCAAAGCTACTCTATGAGATCCCCACTTTGGATGAGGAGACTGTAGAAGATCTCTCTTTGGGAAAGGCACCTATCCACCTTAAATACTCTGGTGTTCTTTCCTTTCTCTTACTCTTATTTTATATTTTTGTTCTTTCATTGAGGACAATGTGTGTTTTAAGTGTGGGGGAGGTAACCATTTACTTTGTTTTATTTCTTTCAGTTTTCTTTCTTTTGTTCTGTTTTCTTTAAGTGAAAAAAAAAATTAAAATTATTTTTACTTAGAAACACAATGCATCTTTTGAAATTTTTAGGCTATAGATTAATTTGAGGTTAGATTGTGGAGACTTGGGAAAAATTCATAAGATCGGTACCGTTTTAACACCTTAAGTCTCCCGAATATGGAAACTAATTTAAATACTTGTTATGACATAGCCTTGAGTTCTCATCCTTTAATAGCTCTTAAGTAATTTATCTAGTAGTCAGCACCATCTAGAAATCACACACTAAGTAATTAAACTGATGCAAATAAGTGAATGATCCCGTGCTTAATAAGAAATCTAAATAGGAATCCGCCTTTTAAGTTAGGTGACCCTCACCCAGTCACTTGTGCTAACGGTTGTAAATCCTTCAAAAAAAAAAGAGAAAATGTTGTTGTTGCTAAAGTGGCTAATTTTGAATTGTTGACAAGATATGGATCATAGTCACTAACAAGCTTATTTACCATGTGCGTGAATAGATAACGGGCTTAATGTGATTGCATTAGAATGAAAGAGAGCAAAAAGGAGGATGAGTAAGTTAGGCATAAGCATAATAACATGCTTCAGATTGGTTTGTATTGGAGGGAGGTTCATGACCGCACAATTGCAGATTTGTGTACTTACGATATCCTTAGTATGCAAAATTATTAATTATGGATGCAATCTTGACCGAAGAAGAGTTTGTGGCCTAGAATGAATTTCCGGATGCTATTGTTTTTCATGAGTCTTGATACTATTTTGCTCGGAGTGCAAAAGTTCAAGTGTGAGGGAATTTGATAAGTGCATTTTAATGCACATTCTCTTATGTTTCTACTTAGGAATTTCCTTAGTTTGTTTCTTTTATTTTAGTGTTTTATTAAGTTTTTATAATTGAGTCTTTGTTTTGCCATTAATCTATTTTCGCAGCTTATTATCAACTTTAGCGGTTATTTGATACATGTCCATTGTTTGGATCATAACTGAAGCTACGAGAATCGGATTTATACGTTCCACTAGTTGTTGGAAAGCTAAGACAAAGAGCTAAAACTTTCATGTTGTACTAAAAAGCTGATTCGGTATGTAGAAGGCTCGAATAATTTGTTTAAGTCAGAACCTTAATTCTGCCTTTAGGAATATTTAGTTTTGGGCCGGGTTTTTTATGTTTTTCGACCCAGTTGGGTCAGAATCGGATTTTGTTATGCTTCCCTATACCTAGGAGCAGCCGTACTACTATTCATTACGTTATTTTCACGATTGAATTTCAGTTTTTGCTTTTGTACGATTGAATGGAGAACTAATCCCAAGGATTAATCTACTATAATCGGTTTTCGCCGACACTTTGAGGTTCTTTTAATTTCCAATAAAATCTATTTCCTTTCAATTCTTCTCTGTGATATCTTGTTTGCTTAATTCGATTTATCTTAGGGTTGATTGATTTATTTCGATGATTGCATGTTCTTATACTTTAATCGCGTTTGCTTAATCCACGTATGTTTCTCGTGTTTGCTTAATTCATGGTTACTATATCTCATCCGTTTGCTTAATTTGGAAATTAAGAATATGTATCGTATAATATCAATTGCGCTTTTTTGGTTGTTATTATAATCGAAAAGGGGATAGAGTCCGCTTAGGAATTGGGAATTATTTGGATCGATGATAATTTAGGAAACTAAAACAGCAGATTAACCGTTTTAGCTTATTTTGATAATCGCTTTTTTTCTATAATAACTTATTTTCATTATTTTTTTCTAAATCAAAACCAAACCCTCCATAAACATTTTCTTTAGTTGGTTGAAATAATACAAGAATCCTTGCGATACGACATCCGAGTGTCGCTTTCCTTTACTACTTTTTCAAAAATACTCGTTTTTTATCTGTGCACGACAGCGAATCAAATTGGTGCCGTTGCTGGGAATTCTTGTCGTTTTTAATCGTTAGTTGATTCATAGATGTCAATTAGTGTGTTTTAAACTTTCGTTTTGCTGTTTTACCGTTTTCGCGTCCGGGCGCCCTGTCTTGCTTCCGAACTAGTAAAAAAATGGTTTTTTGGAAAATCGTTTCAGATTTGTTCGATTCTTGGTCGATTCATTAGAAAAAAATCAGGGATCATTAAAAATCCAAAATTCATCATTTTTCTATTTCTATGAATTTTTTACTATTTTGATTCTTTCAGAAAAATTTGAAAAAAATCTCAAAAATTTTAGTTGACGTAATTAGATTATATTTCATGTTTTTGTATTTTTTTAATTTTATTTTAATGGTTTTGTTTAGTGTTTCCTATCTATTTTGTTGTTTAGGGACATTGTCAGTATTTTCTTAGTTGTTACTGCATTGCTTGTTTGATTTTGATCTTAATCTTAATCTTGTGTTTTCTCATTCTTTGGGTGATTCTTATTTTGAGTTTATCATGGTTGATCAAAGAACTCTGAGAGAAGTGGCTGCACTTGTGAATTATAATGCTTTATGTATTGAATATTCTGATGTTGATGTACCTTTTGAATTCAAATATGATTTAATAGACTTATTGCCAAGGTTTAATGGTCTTGCAGGTGAGGATCCACATAAGCATATGAAGGAATTAGAAGTTGTGTTCTCCGCACCTTCCAAACTTTCACTAGAGGACTTTGTCAACCAAATGGCTACAAATAATATCAAGTTTCAACAATAAATAGATTCTAATTTTCAGACTTTGGAAATACAGATTGGACAACTTGCAACTTCAATAAATGTCACGCAGCAAGCTCAAGGATCAAACCAACAGCCCTTGGAAGAGCATTCTGTTTTTCAAATAAAGTTGTCTTCTGAAACTGTTGATGATACTTGTATTGATTTGTTTGCAGCTGATTTTCCATCATTGTCTGATTTTGATGATAGTTACTCATGTGATGACTATACTGACATTAACATGTGCTCTGTTTGTGCTGAGATTGAGGCTCCCTTGCAGGTTGACGTTTTTCATGCAGATGAAGTTATAGATAAAGTTGTTTATGCAGCTGAAGCTCTTGACATTACGGCTGCCCCAACCTCACCATCCATTGAACAACCTCCCCCCTTAGAGCTTAAACCACTTCATAATAATTTGAAATATGTTTATTTAGAGATGGATGAAAATATTCCAGTTATAAATTCTTCTAAGCTTGATTTTGATCAAGAAAATAAGCTTTTGCAGGTTTTGAAGAAACATAAGAAGGGAATTGGATGGACCTCGATGGAAGATGGAAGAAAAGCAGTGAGGCAAACCCTTAATCCTTTGATCTCTGATGTTGTGGAAAAGGATATCACCTTCACGTGCCCATTCGACACTTTTATTTATCGAAGATTCTTCTTTGATCCTGGAATAAAAGGCGAATGCACTAATAATAATTTCAAGTTCAATGGATGCTACCCAAAGCTACTCTATGAGATCCCCACTTTGGATGAGGAGACTGTAGAAGATCTCTCTTTGGGAAAGGCACCTATCCACCTTAAATACTCTGGTGTTCTTTCCTTTCTCTTACTCTTATTTTATATTTTTGTTCTTTCATTGAGGACAATGTGTGTTTTAAGTGTGGGGGAGGTAACCATTTACTTTGTTTTATTTCTTTCAGTTTTCTTTCTTTTGTTCTGTTTTCTTTAAGTGAAAAAAAAAATTAAAATTATTTTTACTTAGAAACACAATGCATCTTTTGAAATTTTTAGGCTATAGATTAATTTGAGGTTAGATTGTGGAGACTTGGGAAAAATTCATAAGATCGGTACCGTTTTAACACCTTAAGTCTCCCGAATATGGAAACTAATTTAAATACTTGTTATGACATAGCCTTGAGTTCTCATCCTTTAATAGCTCTTAAGTAATTTATCTAGTAGTCAGCACCATCTAGAAATCACACACTAAGTAATTAAACTGATGCAAATAAGTGAATGATCCCGTGCTTAATAAGAAATCTAAATAGGAATCCGCCTTTTAAGTTAGGTGACCCTCACCCAGTCACTTGTGCTAACGGTTGTAAATCCTTCAAAAAAAAAAGAGAAAATGTTGTTGTTGCTAAAGTGGCTAATTTTGAATTGTTGACAAGATATGGATCATAGTCACTAACAAGCTTATTTACCATGTGCGTGAATAGATAACGGGCTTAATGTGATTGCATTAGAATGAAAGAGAGCAAAAAGGAGGATGAGTAAGTTAGGCATAAGCATAATAACATGCTTCAGATTGGTTTGTATTGGAGGGAGGTTCATGACCGCACAATTGCAGATTTGTGTACTTACGATATCCTTAGTATGCAAAATTATTAATTATGGATGCAATCTTGACCGAAGAAGAGTTTGTGGCCTAGAATGAATTTCCGGATGCTATTGTTTTTCATGAGTCTTGATACTATTTTGCTCGGAGTGCAAAAGTTCAAGTGTGAGGGAATTTGATAAGTGCATTTTAATGCACATTCTCTTATGTTTCTACTTAGGAATTTCCTTAGTTTGTTTCTTTTATTTTAGTGTTTTATTAAGTTTTTATAATTGAGTCTTTGTTTTGCCATTAATCTATTTTCGCAGCTTATTATCAACTTTAGCGGTTATTTGATACATGTCCATTGTTTGGATCATAACTGAAGCTACGAGAATCGGATTTATACGTTCCACTAGTTGTTGGAAAGCTAAGACAAAGAGCTAAAACTTTCATGTTGTACTAAAAAGCTGATTCGGTATGTAGAAGGCTCGAATAATTTGTTTAAGTCAGAACCTTAATTCTGCCTTTAGGAATATTTAGTTTTGGGCCGGGTTTTTTATGTTTTTCGACCCAGTTGGGTCAGAATCGGATTTTGTTATGCTTCCCTATACCTAGGAGCAGCCGTACTACTATTCATTACGTTATTTTCACGATTGAATTTCAGTTTTTGCTTTTGTACGATTGAATGGAGAACTAATCCCAAGGATTAATCTACTATAATCGGTTTTCGCCGACACTTTGAGGTTCTTTTAATTTCCAATAAAATCTATTTCCTTTCAATTCTTCTCTGTGATATCTTGTTTGCTTAATTCGATTTATCTTAGGGTTGATTGATTTATTTCGATGATTGCATGTTCTTATACTTTAATCGCGTTTGCTTAATCCACGTATGTTTCTCGTGTTTGCTTAATTCATGGTTACTATATCTCATCCGTTTGCTTAATTTGGAAATTAAGAATATGTATCGTATAATATCAATTGCGCTTTTTTGGTTGTTATTATAATCGAAAAGGGGATAGAGTCCGCTTAGGAATTGGGAATTATTTGGATCGATGATAATTTAGGAAACTAAAACAGCAGATTAACCGTTTTAGCTTATTTTGATAATCGCTTTTTTTCTATAATAACTTATTTTCATTATTTTTTTCTAAATCAAAACCAAACCCTCCATAAACATTTTCTTTAGTTGGTTGAAATAATACAAGAATCCTTGCGATACGACATCCGAGTGTCGCTTTCCTTTACTACTTTTTCAAAAATACTCGTTTTTTATCTGTGCACGACAGCGAATCAAATTCGCGTCGTTGCTGGGAATTCTTGTCGTTTTTAATCGTTAGTTGATTCATAGATGTCAATTAGTGTGTTTTAAACTTTCGTTTTGCTGTTTTACCGTTTTCGCGTCCGGGCGCCCTGTCTTGCTTCCGAACTAGTAAAAAAATGGTTTTTTGGAAAATCGTTTCAGATTTGTTCGATTCTTGGTCGATTCATTAGAAAAAAATCAGGGATCATTAAAAATCCAAAATTCATCATTTTTCTATTTATTATGAATTTTTTACTATTTTGATTCTTTCAGAAAAATTCGAAAAAAATCTCAAAAATTTTAGTTGACTTAATTAGATTATATTTCATGTTTTTGTATTTTTTTAATTTTATTTTAATGGTTTTGTTTAGTGTTTCCTATCTATTTTGTTGTTTAGGGACATTGTCAGTATTTTCTTAGTTGTTACTGCATTGCTTGTTTGATTTTGATCTTAATCTTAATCTTGTGTTTTCTCATTCTTTGGGTGATTCTTATTTTGAGTTTATCATGGTTGATCAAAGAACTCTGAGAGAAGTGGCTGCACTTGTGAATTATAATGCTTTATGTATTGAATATTCTGATGTTGATGTACCTTTTGAATTCAAATATGATTTAATAGACTTATTGCCAAGGTTTAATGGTCTTGCAGGTGAGGATCCACATAAGCATATGAAGGAATTAGAAGTTGTGTTCTCCGCACCTTCCAAACTTTCACTAGAGGACTTTGTCAACCAAATGGCTACAAATAATATCAAGTTTCAACAATAAATAGATTCTAATTTTCAGACTTTGGAAATACAGATTGGACAACTTGCAACTTCAATAAATGTCACGCAGCAAGCTCAAGGATCAAACCAACAGCCCTTGGAAGAGCATTCTGTTTTTCAAATAAAGTTGTCTTCTGAAACTGTTGATGATACTTGTATTGATTTGTTTGCAGCTGATTTTCCATCATTGTCTGATTTTGATGATAGTTACTCATGTGATGACTATACTGACATTAACATGTGCTCTGTTTGTGCTGAGATTGAGGCTCCCTTGCAGGTTGACGTTTTTCATGCAGATGAAGTTATAGATAAAGTTGTTTATGCAGCTGAAGCTCTTGACATTACGGCTGCCCCAACCTCACCATCCATTGAACAACCTCCCCCCTTAGAGCTTAAACCACTTCATAATAATTTGAAATATGTTTATTTAGAGATGGATGAAAATATTCCAGTTATAAATTCTTCTAAGCTTGATTTTGATCAAGAAAATAAGCTTTTGCAGGTTTTGAAGAAACATAAGAAGGGAATTGGATGGACCTCGATGGAAGATGGAAGAAAAGCAGTGAGGCAAACCCTTAATCCTTTGATCTCTGATGTTGTGGAAAAGGATATCACCTTCACGTGCCCATTCGACACTTTTATTTATCGAAGATTCTTCTTTGATCCTGGAATAAAAGGCGAATGCACTAATAATAATTTCAAGTTCAATGGATGCTACCCAAAGCTACTCTATGAGATCCCCACTTTGGATGAGGAGACTGTAGAAGATCTCTCTTTGGGAAAGGCACCTATCCACCTTAAATACTCTGGTGTTCTTTCCTTTCTCTTACTCTTATTTTATATTTTTGTTCTTTCATTGAGGACAATGTGTGTTTTAAGTGTGGGGGAGGTAACCATTTACTTTGTTTTATTTCCTTCAGTTTTCTTTCTTTTGTTCTGTTTTCTTTAAGTGAAAAAAAAAATTAAAATTATTTTTACTTAGAAACACAATGCATCTTTTGAAATTTTTAGGCTATAGATTAATTTGAGGTTAGATTGTGGAGACTTGGGAAAAATTCATAAGATCGGTACCGTTTTAACACCTTAAGTCTCCCGAATATGGAAACTAATTTAAATACTTGTTATGACATAGCCTTGAGTTCTCATCCTTTAATAGCTCTTAAGTAATTTATCTAGTAGTCAGCACCATCTAGAAATCACACACTAAGTAATTAAACTGATGCAAATAAGTGAATGATCCCGTGCTTAATAAGAAATCTAAATAGGAATCCGCCTTTTAAGTTAGGTGACCCTCACCCAGTCACTTGTGCTAACGGTTGTAAATCCTTCAAAAAAAAAAGAGAAAATGTTGTTGTTGCTAAAGTGGTTAATTTTGAATTGTTGACAAGATATGGATCATAGTCACTAACAAGCTTATTTACCATGTGCGTGAATAGATAACGGGCTTAATGTGATTGCATTAGAATGAAAGAGAGCAAAAAGGAGGATGAGTAAGTTAGGCATAAGCATAATAACATGCTTCAGATTGGTTTGTATTGGAGGGAGGTTCATGACTGCACAATTGCAGATTTGTGTACTTACGATATCCTTAGTATGCAAAATTATTAATTATGGATGCAATCTTGACCGAAGAAGAGTTTGTGGCCTAGAATGAATTTCCGGATGCTATTGTTTTTCATGAGTCTTGATACTATTTTGCTCGGAGTGCAAAAGTTCAAGTGTGAGGAAATTTGATCAGTGCATTTTAATGCACATTCTCTTATGTTTCTACTTAGGAATTTCCTTAGTTTGTTTCTTTTATTTTAGTGTTTTATTATGTTTTTATAATTGAGTCTTTATTTGCCATTAATCTATTTTCGCAGCTTATTATCAACTTTAGCGGTTATTTGATACATGTCCATTGTTTGGATCATAACTGAAGCTACGAGAATCGGATTTATGCGTTCCACTAGTTGTTGGAAAGCTAAGACAAAGAGCTAAAACTTTCATGTTGTACTAAAAAGCTGATTCGGTATGTAGAAGGCTCGAATAATTTGTTTAAGTCAGAACCTGAATTCTACCTTTAGGAATATTTAGTTTTGGGCCGGGTTTTTTATGTTTTTCGACCCAGTTGGGTCAGAATCGGATTTTGTTATGCTTCCCTATACCTAGGAGCAGCCGTACTACTATTCATTACGTTACTTTCACGATTGAATTTCAGTTTTTGCTTTTGTACGATTGAATGGAGAACTAATCCCAAGGATTAATCTACTATAATCGGTTTTCGCCGACACTTTGAGGTTCTTTTAATTTCCAATAAAATCTATTTCCTTTCAATTCTTCTCTGTGATATCTTGTTTGCTTAATTCGATTTATCTTAGGGTTGATTGATTTATTTCGATGATTGCATGTTCTTATACTTTAATCGCGTTTGCTTAATCCACGTATGTTTCTCGTGTTTGCTTAATTCATGGTTACTATATCTCATCCGTTTGCTTAATTTGGAAATTAAGAATATGTATCGTATAATATCAATTGCGCTTGTTTGGTTGTTATTATAATCGAAAAGGGGATAGAGTCCGCTTAGGAATTGGGAATTATTTGGATCGATGATAATTTAGGAAACTAAAACAGCAGATTAACCGTTTTAGCTTATTTTGATAATCGCTTTTTTTCTATAATAACTTATTTTCATTATTTTTTTCTAAATCAAAACCAAACCCTCCATAAACATTTTCTTTAGTTGGTTGAAATAATACAAGAATCCTTGCGATACGACATCCGAGTGTCGCTTTCCTTCACTACTTTTTCAAAAATACTCGTTTTTTATCTGTGCACGACAGCGAATCAAATTGGCGCCGTTGCTGGGAATTCTTGTCGTTTTTAATCGTTAGTTGATTCATAGATGTCAATTAGTGTGTTTTAAACTTTCGTTTTGCTGTTTTACCGTTTTCGCGTCCGGGCGCCATGTCTTGCTTGCGAACTAGTAAAAAAATGGTTTTTTTGAAAATCGTTTCAGATTTGTTCGATTCTTGGTCGATTCATTAGAAAAAAATCAGGGATCATTAAAAATCCAAAATTCATCATTTTTCTATTTCTATGAATTTTTTACTATTTTGATTCTTTCAGAAAAATTCGAAAAAAATCTCAAAAATTTTAGTTGACTTAATTAGATTATATTTCATGTTTTTGTATTTTTTTAATTTTACTTTAATCGTTTTGTTTAGTGTTTCCTATCTATTTTGTTGTTTAGGGACATTGTCAGTATTTTCTTAGTTGTTACTGCATTGCTTGTTTGATTTTGATCTTAATCTTAATCTTGTGTTTTCTCATTCTTTGGGTGATTCTTATTTTGAGTTTATCATGGTTGATCAAAGAACTCTGAGAGAAGTGGCTGCACTTGTGAATTATAATGCTTTATGTATTGAATATTCTGATGTTGATGTACCTTTTGAATTCAAATATGATTTAATAGACTTATTGCCAAGGTTTAATGGTCTTGCAGGTGAGGATCCACATAAGCATATGAAGGAATTAGAAGTTGTGTTCTCCGCACCTTCCGAACTTTCACTAGAGGACTTTGTCAACCAAATGGCTACAAATAATATCAAGTTTCAACAATAAATAGATTCTAATTTTCAGACTTTGGAAATACAGATTGGACAACTTGCAACTTCAATGAATGTCACGCAGCAAGCTCAAGGATCAAACCAACAGCCCTTGGAAGAGCATTCTGTTTTTCAAATAAAGTTGTCTTCTGAAACTGTTGATGATACTTGTATTGATTTGTTTGCAGCTGATTTTCCATCATTGTCTGATTTTGATGATAGTTACTCATGTGATGACTATACTGACATTAACATGTGCTCTGTTTGTGCTGAGATTGAGGCTCCCTTGCAGGTTGACGTTTTTCATGCAGATGAAGTTATAGATAAAGTTGTTTATGCAGCTGAAGCTCTTGACATTACGGCTGCCCCAACCTCACCATCCATTGAACAACCTCCCCCCTTAGAGCTTAAACCACTTCATAATAATTTGAAATATGTTTATTTAGAGATGGATGAAAATATTCCAGTTATAATTTCTTCTAAGCTTGATTTTGATCAAGAAAATAAGCTTTTTTCAGGTTTTGAAGAAACATAAGAAGGGAATTGGATGGACCTCGATGGAAGATGGAAGAAAAGCAGTGAGGCAAACCCTTAATCCTTTGATCTCTGATGTTGTGGAAAAGGATATCACCTTCACGTGCCCATTCGACACTTTTATTTATCGAAGATTCTTCTTTGATCCTGGAATAAAAGGCGAATGCACTAATAATAATTTCAAGTTCAATGGATGCTACCCAAAGCTACTCTATGAGATCCCCACTTTGGATGAGGAGACTGTAGAAGATCTCTCTTTGGGAAAGGCACCTATCCACCTTAAATACTCTGGTGTTCTTTCCTTTCTCTTACTCTTATTTTATATTTTTGTTCTTTCATTGAGGACAATGTGTGTTTTAAGTGTGGGGGAGGTAACCATTTACTTTGTTTTATTTCTTTCAGTTTTCTTTCTTTTGTTCTGTTTTCTTTAAGTGAAAAAAAAATTAAAATTATTTTTACTTAGAAACACAATGCATCTTTTGAAATTTTTAGGCTATAGATTAATTTGAGGTTAGATTGTGGAGACTTGGGAAAAATTCATAAGATCGGTACCGTTTTAACACCTTAAGTCTCCCGAATATGGAAACTAATTTAAATACTTGTTATGACATAGCCTTGAGTTCTCATCCTTTAATAGCTCTTAAGTAATTTATCTAGTAGTCAGCACCATCTAGAAATCACACACTAAGTAATTAAACTGATGCAAATAAGTGAATGATCCCGTGCTTAATAAGAAATCTAAATAGGAATCCGCCTTTTAAGTTAGGTGACCCTCACCCAGTCACTTGTGCTAAGGGTTGTAAATCCTTCAAAAAAAAAAAAAGAGAAAATGTTGTTGTTGCTAAAGTGGTTAATTTTGAATTGTTGACAAGATATGGATCATAGTCACTAACAAGCTTATTTACCATGTGCGTGAATAGATAACGGGCTTAATGTGATTGCATTAGAATGAAAGAGAGCAAAAAGGAGGATGAGTAAGTTAGGCATAAGCATAATAACATGCTTCAGATTGGTTTGTATTGGAGGGAGGTTCATGACCGCACAATTGCAGATTTGTGTACTTACGATATCCTTAGTATGCAAAATTATTAATTATGGATGCAATCTTGACCGAAGAAGAGTTTGTGGCCTAGAATAAATTTCCGGATGCTATTGTTTTTCATGAGTCTTGATACTATTTTGCTCGGAGTGCAAAAGTTCAAGTGTGAGGAAATTTGATCAGTGCATTTTAATGCACATTCTCTTATGTTTCTACTTAGGAATTTCCTTAGTTTGTTTCTTTTATTTTAGTGTTTTATTATGTTTTTATAATTGAGTCTTTATTTGCCATTAATCTATTTTCGCAGCTTATTATCAACTTTAGCGGTTATTTGATACATGTCCATTGTTTGGATCATAACTGAAGCTACGAGAATCGGATTTATGCGTTCCACTAGTTGTTGGAAAGCTAAGACAAAGAGCTAAAACTTTCATGTTGTACTAAAAAGCTGATTCGGTATGTAGAAGGCTCGAATAATTTGTTTAAGTCAGAACCTGAATTCTGCCTTTAGGAATATTTAGTTTTGGGCCGGGTTTTTTATGTTTTTCGACCCAGTTGGGTCAGAATCGGATTTTGTTATGCTTCCCTATACCTAGGAGCAGCCGTACTACTATTCATTACGTTATTTTCACGATTGAATTTCAGTTTTTGCTTTTGTACGATTGAATGGAGAACTAATCCCAAGGATTAATCTACTATAATCGGTTTTCGCCGACACTTTGAGGTTCTTTTAATTTCCAATAAAATCTATTTCCTTTCAATTCTTCTCTGTGATATCTTGTTTGCTTAATTCGATTTATCTTAGGGTTGATTGATTTATTTCGATGATTGCATGTTCTTATACTTTAATCGCGTTTGCTTAATCCACGTATGTTTCTCGTGTTTGCTTAATTCATGGTTACTATATCTCATCCGTTTGCTTAATTTGGAAATTAAGAATATGTATCGTATAATATCAATTGCGCTTTTTTGGTTGTTATTATAATCGAAAAGGGGATAGAGTCCGCTTAGGAATTGGGAATTATTTGGATCGATGATAATTTAGGAAACTAAAACAGCAGATTAACCGTTTTAGCTTATTTTGATAATCGCTTTTTTTCTATAATAACTTATTTTCATTATTTTTTTCTAAATCAAAACCAAACCCTCCATAAACATTTTCTTTAGTTGGTTGAAATAATACAAGAATCCTTGCGATACGACATCCGAGTGTCGCTTTCCTTTACTACTTTTTCAAAAATACTCGTTTTTTATCTGTGCACGACAGCGAATCAAATTGGCGCCGTTGCTGGGAATTCTTGTCGTTTTTAATCGTTAGTTGATTCATAGATGTCAATTAGTGTGTTTTAAACTTTCGTTTTGCTGTTTTACCGTTTTCGCGTCCGGGCGCCATGTCTTGCTTCCGAACTAGTAAAAAAATGGTTTTTTGGAAAATCGTTTCAGATTTGTTCGATTCTTGGTCGATTCATTAGAAAAAAATCAGGGATCATTAAAAATCCAAAATTCATCATTTTTCTATTTTTATAAATTTTTTACTATTTTGATTCTTTCAGAAAAATTCGAAAAAAATCTCAAAAATTTTAGTTGACTTAATTAGATTATATTTCATGTTTTTGTATTTTTTTAATTTTATTTTAATCGTTTTGTTTAGTGTTTCCTATCTATTTTGTTGTTTAGGGACATTGTCAGTATTTTCTTAGTTGTTACTGCATTGCTTGTTTGATTTTGATCTTAATCTTAATCTTGTGTTTTCTCATTCTTTGGGTGATTCTTATTTTGAGTTTATCATGGTTGATCAAAGAACTCTGAGAGAAGTGGCTGCACTTGTGAATTATAATGCTTTATGTATTGAATATTCTGATGTTGATGTACCTTTTGAATTCAAATATGATTTAATAGACTTATTGCCAAGGTTTAATGGTCTTGCAGGTGAGGATCCACATAAGCATATGAAGGAATTAGAAGTTGTGTTCTCCGCACCTTCCGAACTTTCACTAGAGGACTTTGTCAACCAAATGGCTACAAATAATATCAAGTTTCAACAATAAATAGATTCTAATTTTCAGACTTTGGAAATACAGATTGGACAACTTGCAACTTCAATGAATGTCACGCAGCAAGCTCAAGGATCAAACCAACAGCCCTTGGAAGAGCATTCTGTTTTTCAAATAAAGTTGTCTTCTGAAACTGTTGATGATACTTGTATTGATTTGTTTGCAGCTGATTTTCCATCATTGCCTGATTTTGATGATAGTTACTCATGTGATGACTATACTGACATTAACATGTGCTCTGTTTGTGCTGAGATTGAGGCTCCCTTGCAGGTTGACGTTTTTCATGCAGATGAAGTTATAGATAAAGTTGTTTATGCAGCTGAAGCTCTTGACATTACGGCTGCCCCAACCTCACCATCCATTGAACAACCTCCCCCCTTAGAGCTTAAACCACTTCATAATAATTTGAAATATGTTTATTTAGAGATGGATGAAAATATTCCAGTTATAATTTCTTCTAAGCTTGATTTTGATCAAGAAAATAAGCTTTTGCAGGTTTTGAAGAAACATAAGAAGGGAATTGGATGGACCTCGATGGAAGATGGAAGAAAAGCAGTGAGGCAAACCCTTAATCCTTTGATCTCTGATGTTGTGGAAAAGGATATCACCTTCACGTGCCCATTCGACACTTTTATTTATCGAAGATTCTTCTTTGATCCTGGAATAAAAGGCGAATGCACTAATAATAATTTCAAGTTCAATGGATGCTACCCAAAGCTACTCTATGAGATCCCCACTTTGGATGAGGAGACTGTAGAAGATCTCTCTTTGGGAAAGGCACCTATCCACCTTAAATACTCTGGTGTTCTTTCCTTTCTCTTACTCTTATTTTATATTTTTGTTCTTTCATTGAGGACAATGTGTGTTTTAAGTGTGGGGGAGGTAACCATTTACTTTGTTTTATTTCTTTCAGTTTTCTTTCTTTTGTTCTGTTTTCTTTAAGTGAAAAAAAAATTAAAATTATTTTTACTTAGAAACACAATGCATCTTTTGAAATTTTTAGGCTATAGATTAATTTGAGGTTAGATTGTGGAGACTTGGGAAAAATTCATAAGATCGGTACCGTTTTAACACCTTAAGTCTCCCGAATATGGAAACTAATTTAAATACTTGTTATGACATAGCCTTGAGTTCTCATCCTTTAATAGCTCTTAAGTAATTTATCTAGTAGTCAGTACCATCTAGAAATCACACACTAAGTAATTAAACTGATGCAAATAAGTGAATGATCCCGTGCTTAATAAGAAATCTAAATAGGAATCCGCCTTTTAAGTTAGGTGACCCTCACCCAGTCACTTGTGCTAAGGGTTGTAAATCCTTCAAAAAAAAAAAAAGAGAAAATGTTGTTGTTGCTAAAGTGGTTAATTTTGAATTGTTGACAAGATATGGATCATAGTCACTAACAAGCTTATTTACCATGTGCGTGAATAGATAACGGGCTTAATGTGATTGCATTAGAATGAAAGAGAGCAAAAAGGAGGATGAGTAAGTTAGGCATAAGCATAATAACATGCTTCAGATTGGTTTGTATTGGAGGGAGGTTCATGACCGCACAATTGCAGATTTGTGTACTTACGATATCCTTAGTATGCAAAATTATTAATTATGGATGCAATCTTGACCGAAGAAGAGTTTGTGGCCTAGAATAAATTTCCGGATGCTATTGTTTTTCATGAGTCTTGATACTATTTTGCTCGGAGTGCAAAAGTTCAAGTGTGAGGAAATTTGATCAGTGCATTTTAATGCACATTCTCTTATGTTTCTACTTAGGAATTTCCTTAGTTTGTTTCTTTTATTTTAGTGTTTTATTATGTTTTTATAATTGAGTCTTTATTTGCCATTAATCTATTTTCGCAGCTTATTATCAACTTTAGCGGTTATTTGATACATGTCCATTGTTTGGATCATAACTGAAGCTACGAGAATCGGATTTATGCGTTCCACTAGTTGTTGGAAAGCTAAGACAAAGAGCTAAAACTTTCATGTTGTACTAAAAAGCTGATTCGGTATGTAGAAGGCTCGAATAATTTGTTTAAGTCAGAACCTGAATTCTACCTTTAGGAATATTTAGTTTTGGGCCGGGTTTTTTATGTTTTTCGACCCAGTTGGGTCAGAATCGGATTTTGTTATGCTTCCCTATACCTAGGAGCAGCCGTACTACTATTCATTACGTTATTTTCACGATTGAATTTCAGTTTTTGCTTTTGTACGATTGAATGGAGAACTAATCCCAAGGATTAATCTACTATAATCGGTTTTCGCCGACACTTTGAGGTTCTTTTAATTTCCAATAAAATCTATTTCCTTTCAATTCTTCTCTGTGATATCTTGTTTGCTTAATTCGATTTATCTTAGGGTTGATTGATTTATTTCGATGATTGCATGTTCTTATACTTTAATCGCGTTTGCTTAATCCACGTATGTTTCTCGTGTTTGCTTAATTCATGGTTACTATATCTCATCCGTTTGCTTAATTTGGAAATTAAGAATATGTATCGTATAATATCAATTGCGCTTGTTTGGTTGTTATTATAATCGAAAAGGGGATAGAGTCCGCTTAGGAATTGGGAATTATTTGGATCGATGATAATTTAGGAAACTAAAACAGCAGATTAACCGTTTTAGCTTATTTTGATAATCGCTTTTTTTCTATAATAACTTATTTTCATTATTTTTTTCTAAATCAAAACCAAACCCTCCATAAACATTTTCTTTAGTTGGTTGAAATAATACAAGAATCCTTGCGATACGACATCCGAGTGTCGCTTTCCTTTACTATTTTTTCAAAAATACTCGTTTTTTATCTGTGCACGACAGCGAATCAAATTGGCGCCGTTGCTGGGAATTCTTGTCGTTTTTAATCGTTAGTTGATTCATAGATGTCAATTAGTGTGTTTTAAACTTTCGTTTTGCTATTTTACCGTTTTCGCGTCCGGGCGCCCTGTCTTGCTTCCGAACTAGTAAAAAAATGGTTTTTTGGAAAATCGCTTCAGATTTGTTCGATTCTTGGTCGATTCATTAGAAAAAAAATCAGGGATCATTAAAAATCCAAAATTCATCATTTTTCTATTTATTATGAATTTTTTACTATTTTGATTCTTTCAGAAAAATTCGAAAAAAATCTCAAAAATTTTAGTTGACTTAATTAGATTATATTTCATGTTTTTGTATTTTTTTAATTTTATTTTAATCGTTTTGTTTAGTGTTTCCTATCTATTTTGTTGTTTAGGGACATTGTCAGTATTTTCTTAGTTGTTACTGCATTGCTTGTTTGATTTTGATCTTAATCTTAATCTTGTGTTTTCTCATTCTTTGGGTGATTCTTATTTTGAGTTTATCATGGTTGATCAAAGAACTCTGAGAGAAGTGGTTGCACTTGTGAATTATAATGCTTTATGTATTGAATATTCTGATGTTGATGTACCTTTTGAATTCAAATATGATTTAATAGACTTATTGCCAAGGTTTAATGGTCTTGCAGGTGAGGATCCACATAAGCATATGAAGGAATTAGAAGTTGTGTTCTCCGCACCTTCCGAACTTTCACTAGAGGACTTTGTCAACCAAATGGCTACAAATAATATCAAGTTTCAACAATAAATAGATTCTAATTTTCAGACTTTGGAAATACAGATTGGACAACTTGCAACTTCAATGAATGTCACGCAGCAAGCTCAAGGATCAAACCAACAACCCTTGGAAGAGCATTCTGTTTTTCAAATAAAGTTGTCTTCTGAAACTGTTGATGATACTTGTATTGATTTGTTTGCAGCTGATTTTCCATCATTGTCTGATTTTGATGATAGTTACTCATGTGATGACTATACTGACATTAACATGTGCTCTGTTTGTGCTGAGATTGAGGCTCCCTTGCAGGTTGACGTTTTTCATGCAGATGAAGTTATAGATAAAGTTGTTTATGCAGCTGAAGCTCTTGACATTACCGCTGCCCCAACCTCACCATCCATTGAACAACCTCCCCCCTTAGAGCTTAAACCACTTCATAATAATTTGAAATATGTTTATTTAGAGATGGATGAAAATATTCCAGTTATAAATTCTTCTAAGCTTGATTTTGATCAAGAAAATAAGCTTTTGCAGGTTTTGAAGAAACATAAGAAGGGAATTGGATGGACCTCGATGGAAGATGGAAGAAAAGCAGTGAGGCAAACCCTTAATCCTTTGATCTCTGATGTTGTGGAAAAGGATATCACCTTCACGTGCCCATTCGACACTTTTATTTATCAAAGATTCTTCTTTGATCCTGGAATAAAAGGCGAATGCACTAATAATAATTTCAAGTTCAATGGATGCTACCCAAAGCTACTCTATGAGATCCCCACTTTGGATGAGGAGACTGTAGAAGATCACTCTTTGGGAAAGGCACCTATCCACCTTAAATACTCTGGTGTTCTTTCCTTTCTCTTACTCTTATTTTATATTTTTGTTCTTTCATTGAGGACAATGTGTGTTTTAAGTGTGGGGGAGGTAACCATTTACTTTGTTTTATTTCTTTCAGTTTTCTTTCTTTTGTTCTGTTTTCTTTAAGTGAAAAAAAAAATTAAAATTATTTTTACTTAGAAACACAATGCATCTTTTGAAATTTTTAGGCTATAGATTAATTTGAGGTTAGATTGTGGAGACTTGGGAAAAATTCACAAGATCGGTACCGTTTTAACACCTTAAGTCTCCCGAATATGGAAACTAATTTAAATACTTGTTATGACATAGCCTTGAGTTCTCATCCTTTAATAGCTCTTAATAAATTTATCTAGTAGTCAGCACCATCTAGAAATCACACACTAAGTAATTAAACTGATGCAAATAAGTGAATGATCCCGTGCTTAATAAGAAATCTAAATAGGAATCCGCCTTTTAAGTTAGGTGACCCTCACCCAGTCACTTGTGCTAACGGTTGTAAATCCTTCAAAAAAAAAAAAGAGAAAATGTTGTTGTTGCTAAAGTGGTTAATTTTGAATTGTTGACAAGATATGGATCATAGTCACTAACAAGCTTATTTACCATGTGCGTGAATAGATAACGGGCTTAATGTGATTGCATTAGAATGAAAGAGAGCAAAAAGGAGGATGAGTAAGTTAGGCATAAGCATAATAACATGCTTCAGATTGGTTTGTATTGGAGGGAGGTTCATGACCGCACAATTGCAGATTTGTGTACTTAAGATATCCTTAGTATGCAAAATTATTAATTATGGATGCAATCTTGACCGAAGAAGAGTTTGTGGCCTAGAATGAATTTCCGGATGCTATTGTTTTTCATGAGTCTTGATACTATTTTGCTCGGAGTGCAAAAGTTCAAGTGTGAGGAAATTTGATCAGTGCATTTTAATGCACATTCTCTTATGTTTCTACTTAGGAATTTCCTTAGTTTGTTTCTTTTATTTTAGTGTTTAATTATGTTTTTATAATTGAGTCTTTATTTGCCATTAATCTATTTTCGCAGCTTATTATCAACTTTTGCGGTTATTTGATACATGTCCATTGTTTGGATCATAACTGAAGCTACGAGAATCGGATTTATGCGTTCCACTAGTTGTTGGAAAGCTAAGACAAAGAGCTAAAACTTTCATGTTGTACTAAAAAGCTGATTCGGTATGTAGAAGGCTCGAATAATTTGTTTAAGTCAGAACCTGAATTCTGCCTTTAGGAATATTTAGTTTTGGGCCGGGTTTTTTTATGTTTTTCGACCCAGTTGGGTCAGAATCAGATTTTGTTATGCTTCCCTATACCTAGGAGCAGCCGTACTACTATTCATTACGTTATTTTCACGATTGAATTTCAGTTTTTGCTTTTGTACGATTGAATGGAGAACTAATCCCAAGGATTAATCTACTATAATCGGTTTTCGCCGACACTTTGAGGTTCTTTTAATTTCCAATAAAATCTATTTCCTTTCAATTCTTCTCTGTGATATCTTGTTTGCTTAATTCGATTTATCTTAGGGTTGATTGATTTATTTCGATGATTGCATGTTCTTATACTTTAATCGCGTTTGCTTAATCCACGTATGTTTCTCGTGTTTGCTTAATTCATGGTTACTATATCTCATCCGTTTGCTTAATTTGGAAATTAAGAATATGTATCGTATAATATCAATTGCGCTTGTTTGGTTGTTATTATAATCGAAAAGGGGATAGAGTCCGCTTAGGAATTGGGAATTATTTGGATCGATGATAATTTAGGAAACTAAAACAGCAGATTAACCGTTTTAGCTTATTTTGATAATCGCTTTTTTTCTATAATAACTTATTTTCATTATTTTTTTCTAAATCAAAACCAAACCCTCCATAAACATTTTCTTTAGTTGGTTGAAATAATACAAGAATCCTTGCGATACGACATCCGAGTGTCGCTTTCCTTTACTACTTTTTCAAAAATACTCGTTTTTTATCTGTGCACGACAGCGAATCAAATTGGCGCCGTTGCTGGGAATTCTTGTCGTTTTTAATCGTTAGTTGATTCATAGATGTCAATTAGTGTGTTTTAAACTTTCGTTTTGCTGTTTTACCGTTTTCGCGTCCGGGCGCCCTGTCTTGCTTCCGAACTAGTAAAAAAATGGTTTTTTGGAAAATCGTTTCAGATTTGTTCGATTCTTGGTCGATTCATTAGAAAAAAATCAGGGATCATTAAAAATCCAAAATTCATCATTTTTCTATTTATTATGAATTTTTTACTATTTTGATTCTTTCAGAAAAATTCGAAAAAAATCTCAAAAATTTTAGTTGACTTAATTAGATTATATTTCATGTTTTTGTATTTTTTTAATTTTATTTTAATCGTTTTTTTTAGTGTTTCCTATCTATTTTGTTGTTTAGGGACATTGTCAGTATTTTCTTAGTTGTTACTGCATTGCTTGTTTGATTTTGATCTTAATCTTAATCTTGTGTTTTCTCATTCTTTGGGTGATTCTTATTTTGAGTTTATCATGGTTAATCAAAGAACTCTGAGAGAAGTGGCTGCACTTGTGAATTATAATGCTTTATGTATTGAATATTCTGATGTTGATGTACCTTTTGAATTCAAATATGATTTAATAGACTTATTGCCAAGGTTTAATGGTCTTGCAGGTGAGGATCCACATAAGCATATGAAGGAATTAGAAGTTGTGTTCTCCGCACCTTTCGAACTTTCACTAGAGGACTTTGTCAACCAAATGGCTACAAATAATATCAAGTTTCAACAATAAATAGATTCTAATTTTCAGACTTTGGAAATACAGATTGGACAAATTGCAACTTCAATGAATGTCACGCAGCAAGCTCAAGGATCAAACCAACAGCCCTTGGAAGAGCATTCTGTTTTTCAAATAAAGTTGTCTTCTGAAACTGTTGATGATACTTGTATTGATTTGTTTGCAGCTGATTTTCCATCATTGTCTGATTTTGATGATAATTACTCATGTGATGACTATACTGACATTAACATGTGCTCTGTTTGTGCTGAGATTGAGGCTCCCTTGCAGGTTGACGTTTTTCATGCAGATGAAGTTATAGATAAAGTTGTTTATGCAGCTGAAGCTCTTGACATTACGGCTGCCCCAACCTCACCATCCATTGAACAACCTCCCCCCTTAGAGCTTAAACCACTTCATAATAATTTGAAATATGTTTATTTAGAGATGGATGAAAATATTCCAGTTATAAATTCTTCTAAGCTTGATTTTGATCAAGAAAATAAGCTTTTGCAGGTTTTGAAGAAACATAAGAAGGGAATTGGATGGACCTCGATGGAAGATGGAAGAAAAGCAGTGAGGCAAACCCTTAATCCTTTGATCTCTGATGTTGTGGAAAAGGATATCACCTTCACGTGCCCATTCGACACTTTTATTTATCGAAGATTCTTCTTTGATCCAGGAATAAAAGGCGAATGCACTAATAATAATTTCAAGTTCAATGGATGCTACCCAAAGCTACTCTATGAGATCCCCACTTTGGATGAGGAGATTGTTGAAGATCACTCTTTGGGAAAGGCACCTATCCACCTTAAATACTCTGGTGTTCTTTCCTTTCTCTTACTCTTATTTTATATTTTTGTTCTTTCATTGAGGACAATGTGTGTTTTAAGTGTGGGGGAGGTAACCATTTACTTTGTTTTATTTCTTTCAGTTTTCTATCTTTTGTTCTGTTTTCTTTAAGTGAAAAAAAAAATTAAAATTATTTTTACTTAGAAACACAATGCATCTTTTGAAATTTTTAGGCTATAGATTAATTTGAGGTTAGATTGTGGAGACTTGGGAAAAATTCATAAGATCGGTACCGTTTTAACACCTTAAGTCTCCCGAATATGGAAACTAATTTAAATACTTGTTATGACATAGCCTTGAGTTCTCATCCTTTAATAGCTCTTAAGTAATTTATCTAGTAGTCAGCACCATCTAGAAATCACACACTAAGTAATTAAACTGATGCAAATAAGTGAATGATCCCGTGCTTAATAAGAAATCTAAATAGGAATCTGCCTTTTAAGTTAGGTGACCCTCACCCAGTCACTTGTGCTAACGGTTGTAAATCCTTCAAAAAAAAAAAGAGAAAATGTTGTTGTTGCTAAAGTGGTTAATTTTGAATTGTTGACAAGATATGGATCATAGTCACTAACAAGCTTATTTACCATGTGCGTGAATAGATAACGGGCTTAATGTGATTGCATTAGAATGAAAGAGAGCAAAAAGGAGGATGAGTAAGTTAGGCATAAGCATAATAACATGCTTCAGATTGGTTTGTATTGGAGGGAGGTTCATGACCGCACAATTGCAGATTTGTGTACTTACGATATCCTTAGTATGCAAAATTATTAATTATGGATGCAATCTTGACCGAAGAAGAGTTTGTGGCCTAGAATGAATTTCCGGATGCTATTGTTTTTCATGAGTCTTGATACTATTTTGCTCGGAGTGCAAAAGTTCAAGTGTGAGGAAATTTGATCAGTGCATTTTAATGCACATTCTCTTATGTTTCTACTTAGGAATTTCCTTAGTTTGTTTCTTTTATTTTAGTGTTTTATTATGTTTTTATAATTGAGTCTTTATTTGCCATTAATCTATTTTCGCAGCTTATTATCAACTTTAGCGGTTATTTGATACATGTCCATTGTTTGGATCATAACTGAAGCTACGAGAATCGGATTTATGCGTTCCACTAGTTGTTGGAAAGCTAAGACAAAGAGCTAAAACTTTCATGTTGTACTAAAAAGCTGATAAGGTATGTAGAAGGCTCGAATAATTTGTTTAAGTCAGAACCTGAATTCTGCCTTTAGGAATATTTAGTTTTGGGCCGGGTTTTTTATGTTTTTCGACCCAGTTGGGTCAGAATCAGATTTTGTTATGCTTCCCTATACCTAGGAGCAGCCGTACTACTATTCATTACGTTATTTTCACGATTGAATTTCAGTTTTTGCTTTTGTACGATTGAATGGAGAACTAATCCCAAGGATTAATCTACTATAATCGGTTTTCGCCGACACTTTGAGGTTCTTTTAATTTCCAATAAAATCTATTTCCTTTCAATTCTTCTCTGTGATATCTTGTTTGCATAATTCGATTTATCTTAGGGTTGATTGATTTATTTCGATGATTGGATGTTCTTATACTTTAATCGCGTGTGCTTAATCCACGTATGTTTCTAGTGTTTGCTTAATTCATGGTTACTATATCTCATCCGTTTGCTTAATTTGGAAATTAAGAATATGTATCGTATAATATCAATTGCGCTTGTTTGGTTGTTATTATAATCGAAAAGGGGATAGAGTCCGCTTAGGAATTGGGAATTATTTGGATCGATGATAATTTAGGAAACTAAAACAGCAGATTAACCGTTTTAGCTTATTTTGATAATCGCTTTTTTTCTATAATAACTTATTTTCATTATTTTTTTCTAAATCAAAACCAAACCCTCCATAAACATTTTCTTTAGTTGGTTGAAATAATACAAGAATCCTTGCGATACGACATCCGAGTGTCGCTTTCCTTTACTACTTTTTCAAAAATACTCGTTTTTTATCTGTGCACGACAGCGAATCAAATTCGCGTCGTTGCTGGGAATTCTTGTCGTTTTTAATCGTTAGTTGATTCATAGATGTCAATTAGTGTGTTTTAAACTTTCGTTTTGCTGTTTTACCGTTTTCGCGTCCGGGCGCCCTGTCTTGCTTCCGAACTAGTAAAAAAATGGTTTTTTGGAAAATCGTTTCAGATTTGTTCGATTCTTGGTCGATTCATTAGAAAAAAATCAGGGATCATTAAAAATCCAAAATTCATCATTTTTCTATTTATTATGAATTTTTTACTATTTTGATTCTTTCAGAAAAATTCGAAAAAAATCTCAAAAATTTTAGTTGACTTAATTAGATTATATTTCATGTTTTTGTATTTTTTTAATTTTATTTTAATCGTTTTGTTTAGTGTTTCCTATCTATTTTGTTGTTTAGGGACATTGTCAGTATTTTCTTAGTTGTTACTGCATTGCTTGTTTGATTTTGATCTTAATCTTAATCTTGTGTTTTCTCATTCTTTGGGTGATTCTTATTTTGAGTTTATCATGGTTGATCAAAGAACTCTGAGAGAAGTGGCTGCACTTGAGAATTATAATGCTTTATGTATTGAATATTCTGATGTTGATGTACCTTTTGAATTCAAATATGATTTAATAGACTTATTGCCAAGGTTTAATGGTCTTGCAGGTGAGGATCCACATAAGCATATGAAGGAATTAGAAGTTGTGTTCTCCGCACCTTTCGAACTTTCACTAGAGGACTTTGTCAACCAAATGGCTACAAATAATATCAAGTTTCAACAATAAATAGATTCTAATTTTCAGACTTTGGAAATACAGATTGGACAACTTGCAACTTCAATGAATGTCACGCAGCAAGCTCAAGGATCAAACCAACAGCCCTTGGAAGAGCATTCTGTTTTTCAAATAAAGTTGTCTTCTGAAACTGTTGATGATACTTGTATTGATTTGTTTGCAGCTGATTTTCCATCATTGTCTGATTTTGATGATAGTTACTCATGTGATGACTATACTGACATTAACATGTGCTCTGTTTGTGCTGAGATTGAGGCTCCCTTGCAGGTTGACGTTTTTCATGCAGATGAAGTTATAGATAAAGTTGTTTATGCAGCTGAAGCTCTTGACATTACGGCTGCCCCAACCTCACCATCCATTGAACAACCTCCCCCCTTAGAGCTTAAACCACTTCATAATAATTTGAAATATGTTTATTTAGAGATGGATGAAAATATTCCAGTTATAAATTCTTCTAAGCTTGATTTTGATCAAGAAAATAAGCTTTTGCAGGTTTTGAAGAAACATAAGAAGGGAATTGGATGGACCTCGATGGAAGATGGAAGAAAAGCAGTGAGGCAAACCCTTAATCCTTTGATCTCTGATGTTGTGGAAAAGGATATCACCCTCACGTGCCCATTCGACACTTTTATTTATCGAAGATTCTTCTTTGATCCTGGAATAAAAGGCGAATGCACTAATAATAATTTCAAGTTCAATGGATGCTACCCAAAGCTACTCTATGAGATCCCCACTTTGGATGAGGAGACTGTAGAAGATCACTCTTTGGGAAAGGCACCTATCCACCTTAAATACTCTGGTGTTCTTTCCTTTCTCTTACTCTTATTTTATATTTTTGTTCTTTCATTGAGGACAATGTGTGTTTTAAGTGTGGGGGAGGTAACCATTTACTTTGTTTTATTTCTTTCAGTTTTCTTTCTTTTGTTCTGTTTTCTTTAAGTGAAAAAAAAAATTAAAATTATTTTTACTTAGAAACACAATGCATCTTTTGAAATTTTTAGGCTATAGATTAATTTGAGGTTAGATTGTGGAGACTGGGGAAAAATTCATAAGATCGGTACTGTTTTAACACCTTAAGTCTCCCGAATATGGAAACTAATTTAAATACTTGTTATGACATAGCCTTGAGTTCTCATCCTTTAATAGCTCTTAAGTAATTTATCTAGTAGTCAGCACCATCTAGAAATCACACACTAAGTAATTAAACTGATGCAAATAAGTGAATGATCCCGTGCTTAATAAGAAATCTAAATAGGAATCCGCCTTTTAAGTTAGGTGACCCTCACCCTGTCACTTGTGCTAACGGTTGTAAATCCTTCAAAAAAAAAAAGAGAAAATGTTGTTGTTGCTAAAGTGGTTAATTTTGAATTGTTGACAAGATATGGATCATAGTCACTAACAAGCTTATTTACCATGTGCGTGAATAGATAACGGGCTTAATGTGATTGCATTAGAATGAAAGAGAGCAAAAAGGAGGATGAGTAAGTTAGGCATAAGCATAATAACATGCTTCAGATTGGTTTGTATTGGAGGGAGGTTCATGACCGCACAATTGCAGATTTGTGTACTTACGATATCCTTAGTATGCAAAATTATTAATTATGGATGCAATCTTGACCGAAGAAGAGTTTGTGGCCTAGAATGAATTTCCGGATGCTATTGTTTTTCATGAGTCTTGATACTATTTTGCTCGGAGTGCAAAAGTTCAAGTGTGAGGAAATTTGATCAGTGCATTTTAATGCACATTCTCTTATGTTTCTACTTAGGAATTTCCTTAGTTTGTTTCTTTTA
Source organism: Lathyrus tuberosus (assembly GCA_022829125.1). Classification (NCBI taxonomy): domain Eukaryota; kingdom Viridiplantae; phylum Streptophyta; class Magnoliopsida; order Fabales; family Fabaceae; genus Lathyrus; species Lathyrus tuberosus. The sequence goes on from JALAZF010000103.1 coordinate 11,708,101, forward strand.
TTTTAGTGTTTTATTATGTTTTTATAATTGAGTCTTTATTTGCCATTAATCTATTTTCGCAGCTTATTATCAACTTTAGCGGTTATTTGATACATGTCCATTGTTTGGATCATAACTGAAGCTACGAGAATCGGATTTATGCGTTCCACTAGTTGTTGGAAAGCTAAGACAAAGAGCTAAAACTTTCATGTTGTACTAAAAAGCTGATTCGGTATGTAGAAGGCTCGAATAATTTGTTTAAGTCAGAACCTGAATTCTGCCTTTAGGAATATTTAGTTTTGGGCCGGGTTTTTTATGTTTTTCGACCCAGTTGGGTCAGAATCAGATTTTGTTATGCTTCCCTATACCTAGGAGCAGCCGTACTACTATTCATTACGTTATTTTCACGATTGAATTTCAGTTTTTGCTTTTGTACGATTGAATGGAGAACTAATCCCAAGGATTAATCTACTATAATCGGTTTTCGCCGACACTTTGAGGTTCTTTTAATTTCCAATAAAATCTATTTCCTTTCAATTCTTCTCTGTGATATCTTGTTTGCATAATTCGATTTATCTTAGGGTTGATTGATTTATTTCGATGATTGGATGTTCTTATACTTTAATCGCGTGTGCTTAATCCACGTATGTTTCTAGTGTTTGCTTAATTCATGGTTACTATATCTCATCCGTTTGCTTAATTTGGAAATTAAGAATATGTATCGTATAATATCAATTGCGCTTGTTTGGTTGTTATTATAATCGAAAAGGGGATAGAGTCCGCTTAGGAATTGGGAATTATTTGGATCGATGATAATTTAGGAAACTAAAACAGCAGATTAACCGTTTTAGCTTATTTTGATAATCGCTTTTTTTCTATAATAACTTATTTTCATTATTTTTTTCTAAATCAAAACCAAACCCTCCATAAACATTTTCTTTAGTTGGTTGAAATAATACAAGAATCCTTGCGATACGACATCCGAGTGTCGCTTTCCTTTACTACTTTTTCAAAAATACTCGTTTTTTATCTGTGCACGACAGCGAATCAAATTGGCGCCGTTGCTGGGAATTCTTGTCGTTTTTAATCGTTAGTTGATTCATAGATGTCAATTAGTGTGTTTTAAACTTTCGTTTTGCTGTTTTACCGTTTTCGCGTCCGGGCGCCCTGTCTTGCATCCGAACTAGTAAAAAAATGGTTTTTTGGAAAATCGTTTCAGATTTGTTCGATTCTTGGTCGATTCATTAGAAAAAAATCAGGGATCATTAAAAATCCAAAATTCATCATTTTTCTATTTATTATGAATTTTTTACTATTTTGATTCTTTCAGAAAAATTCGAAAAAAATCTCAAAAATTTTAGTTGACTTAATTAGATTATATTTCATGTTTTTGTATTTTTTTAATTTTATTTTAATCGTTTTGTTTAGTGTTTCCTATCTATTTTGTTGTTTAGGGACATTGTCAGTATTTTCTTAGTTGTTACTGCATTGCTTGTTTGATTTTGATCTTAATCTTAATCTTGTGTTTTCTCATTCTTTGGGTGATTCTTATTTTGAGTTTATCATGGTTGATCAAAGAACTCTGAGAGAAGTGGCTGCACTTGTGAATTATAATGCTTTATGTATTGAATATTCTGATGTTGATGTACCTTTTGAATTCAAATATGATTTAATAGACTTATTGCCAAGGTTTAATGGTCTTGCAGGTGAGGATCCACATAAGCATACGAAGGAATTAGAAGTTGTGTTCTCCGCACCTTTCAAACTTTCACTAGAGGACTTTGTCAACCAAATGGCTACAAATAATTTCAAGTTTCAACAATAAATAGATTCTAATTTTCAGACTTTGGAAATACAGATTGGACAACTTGCAACTTCAATGAATGTCACGCAGCAAGCTCAAGGATCAAACCAACAGCCCTTGGAAGAGCATTCTGTTTTTCAAATAAAGTTGTCTTCTGAAACTGTTGATGATACTTGTATTGATTTGTTTGCAGCTGATTTTCCATCATTGTCTGATTTTGATGATAGTTACTCATGTGATGACTATACTGACATTAACATGTGCTCTGTTTGTGCTGAGATTGAGGCTCCCTTTTAGGTTGACGTTTTTCATGCAGATGAAGTTATAGATAAAGTTGTTTATGCAGCTGAAGCTCTTGACATTACGGCTGCCCCAACCTCACCATCCATTGAACAACCTCCCCCTTAGAGCTTAAACCACTTCATAATAATTTGAAATATGTTTATTTAGAGATGGATGAAAATATTCCAGTTATAAATTCTTCTAAGCTTGATTTTGATCAAGAAAATAAGCTTTTGCAGGTTTTGAAGAAACATAAGAAGGGAATTGGATGGACCTCGATGGAAGATGGAAGAAAAGCAGTGAGGCAAACCCTTAATCCTTTGATCTCTGATGTTGTGGAAAAGGATATCACCCTCACGTGCCCATTCGACACTTTTATTTATCGAAGATTCTTCTTTGATCCTGGAATAAAAGGCGAATGCACTAATAATAATTTCAAGTTCAATGGATGCTACCCAAAGCTACTCTATGAGATCCCCACTTTGGATGAGGAGACTGTAGAAGATCACTCTTTGGGAAAGGCACCTATCCACCTTAAATACTCTGGTGTTCTTTCCTTTCTCTTACTCTTATTTTATATTTTTGTTCTTTCATTGAGGACAATGTGTGTTTTAAGTGTGGGGGAGGTAACCATTTACTTTGTTTTATTTCTTTCAGTTTTCTTTGTTTTGTTCTGTTTTCTTTAAGTGAAAAAAAAAATTAAAATTATTTTTACTTAGAAACACAATGCATCTTTTGAAATTTTTAGGCTATAGATTAATTTGAGGTTAGATTGTGGAGACTTGGGAAAAATTCATAAGATCGGTACCGTTTTAACACCTTAAGTCTCCCGAATATGGAAACTAATTTAAATACTTGTTATGACATAGCCTTGAGTTCTCATCCTTTAATAGCTCTTAAGTAATTTATCTAGTAGTCAGCACCATCTAGAAATCACACACTAAGTAATTAAACTGATGCAAATAAGTGAATGATCCCGTGCTTAATAAGAAATCTAAATAGGAATCCGCCTTTTAAGTTAGGTGACCCTCACCCAGTCACTTGTGCTAACAGTTGTAAATCCTTCAAAAAAAAAAAGAGAAAATGTTGTTGTTGCTAAAGTGGTTAATTTTGAATTGTTGACAAGATATGGATCATAGTCACTAACAAGCTTATTTACCATGTGCGTGAATAGATAACGGGCTTAATGTGATTGCATTAGAATGAAAGAGAGCAAAAAGGAGGATGAGTAAGTTAGGCATAAGCATAATAACATGCTTCAGATTGGTTTGTATTGGAGGGAGGTTCATGACCGCACAATTGCAGATTTGTGTACTTACGATATCCTTAGTATGCAAAATTATTAATTATGGATGCAATCTTGACCGAAGAAGAGTTTGTGGCCTAGAATGAATTTCCGGATGCTATTGTTTTTCATGAGTCTTGATACTATTTTGCTCGGAGTGCAAAAGTTCAAGTGTGAGGAAATTTGATCAGTGCATTTTAATGCACATTCTCTTATGTTTCTACTTAGGAATTTCCTTAGTTTGTTTCTTTTATTTTAGTGTTTTATTATGTTTTTATAATTGAGTCTTTATTTGCCATTAATCTATTTTCGCAGCTTATTATCAACTTTAGCGGTTATTTGATACATGTCCATTGTTTGGATCATAACTGAAGCTACGAGAATCGGATTTATGCGTTCCACTAGTTGTTGGAAAGCTAAGACAAAGAGCTAAAACTTTCATGTTGTACTAAAAAGCTGATTCGGTATGTAGAAGGCTCGAATAATTTGTTTAAGTCAGAACCTGAATTCTGCCTTTAGGAATATTTAGTTTTGGGCCGGGTTTTTTATGTTTTTCGACCCAGTTGGGTCAGAATCGGATTTTGTTATGCTTCCCTATACCTAGGAGCAGCCGTACTACTATTCATTACGTTATTTTCACGATTGAATTTCAGTTTTTGCTTTTGTACGATTGAATGGAGAACTAATCCCAAGGATTAATCTACTATAATCGGTTTTCGCCGACACTTTGAGGTTCTTTTAATTTCCAATAAAATCTATTTCCTTTCAATTCTTCTCTGTGATATCTTGTTTGCTTAATTCGATTTATCTTAGGGTTTATTGATTTATTTCGATGATTGCATGTTCTTATACTTTAATCGCGTTTGCTTAATCCACGTATGTTTCTCGTGTTTGCTTAATTCATGGTTACTATATCTCATCCGTTTGCTTAATTTGGAAATTAAGAATATGTATCGTATAATATCAATTGCGCTTGTTTGGTTGTTATTATAATCGAAAAGGGGATAGAGTCCGCTTAGGAATTGGGAATTATTTGGATCGATGATAATTTAGGAAACTAAAACAGCAGATTAACCGTTTTAGCTTATTTTGATAATCGCTTTTTTTCTATAATAACTTATTTTCATTATTTTTTTCTAAATCAAAACCAAACCCTCCATAAACATTTTCTTTAGTTGGTTGAAATAATACAAGAATCCTTGCGATACGACATCCGAGTGTCGCTTTCCTTTACTACTTTTTCAAAAATACTCGTTTTTTATCTGTGCACGACAGCGAATCAAATTGGCGCCGTTGCTGGGAATTCTTGTCGTTTTTAATCGTTAGTTGATTCATAGATGTCAATTAGTGTGTTTTAAACTTTCGTTTTGCTGTTTTACCGTTTTCGCGTCCGGGCGCCCTGTCATGCATCCGAACTAGTAAAAAAATGGTTTTTTGGAAAATCGTTTCAGATTTGTTCGATTCTTGGTCGATTCATTAGAAAAAAATCAGGGATCATTAAAAATCCAAAATTCATCATTTTTCTATTTATTATGAATTTTTTACTATTTTGATTCTTTCAGAAAAATTCGAAAAAAATCTCAAAAATTTTAGTTGACTTAATTAGATTATATTTCATGTTTTTGTATTTTTTTAATTTTATTTTAATCGTTTTGTTTAGTGTTTCCTATCTATTTTGTTGTTTAGGGACATTGTCAGTATTTTCTTAGTTGTTACTGCATTGCTTGTTTGATTTTGATCTTAATCTTAATCTTGTGTTTTCTCATTCTTTGGGTGATTCTTATTTTGAGTTTATCATGGTTGATCAAAGAACTCTGAGAGAAGTGGCTGCACTTGTGAATTATAATGCTTTATGTATTGAATATTCTGATGTTGATGTACCTTTTGAATTCAAATATGATTTAATAGACTTATTGCCAAGGTTTAATGGTCTTGCAGGTGAGGATCCACATAAGCATACGAAGGAATTAGAAGTTGTGTTCTCCGCACCTTTCGAACTTTCACTAGAGGACTTTGTCAACCAAATGGCTACAAATAATTTCAAGTTTCAACAATAAATAGATTCTAATTTTCAGACTTTGGAAATACAGATTGGACAACTTGCAACTTCAATGAATGTCACGCAGCAAGCTCAAGGATCAAACCAACAGCCCTTGGAAGAGCATTCTGTTTTTCAAATAAAGTTGTCTTCTGAAACTGTTGATGATACTTGTATTGATTTGTTTGCAGCTGATTTTCCATCATTGTCTGATTTTGATGATAGTTACTCATGTGATGACTATACTGACATTAACATGTGCTCTGTTTGTGCTGAGATTGAGGCTCCCTTTTAGGTTGACGTTTTTCATGCAGATGAAGTTATAGATAAAGTTGTTTATGCAGCTGAAGCTCTTGACATTACGGCTGCCCCAACCTCACCATCCATTGAACAACCTCCCCCTTAGAGCTTAAACCACTTCATAATAATTTGAAATATGTTTATTTAGAGATGGATGAAAATATTCCTGTTATAAATTCTTCTAAGCTTGATTTTGATCAAGAAAATAAGCTTTTGCAGGTTTTGAAGAAACATAAGAAGGGAATTGGATGGACCTCGATGGAAGATGGAAGAAAAGCAGTGAGGCAAACCCTTAATCCTTTGATCTCTGATGTTGTGGAAAAGGATATCACCCTCACGTGCCCATTCGACACTTTTATTTATCGAAGATTCTTCTTTGATCCTGGAATAAAAGGCGAATGCACTAATAATAATTTCAAGTTCAATGGATGCTACCCAAAGCTACTCTATGAGATCCCCACTTTGGATGAGGAGACTGTAGAAGATCACTCTTTGGGAAAGGCACCTATCCACCTTAAATACTCTGGTGTTCTTTCCTTTCTCTTACTCTTATTTTATATTTTTGTTCTTTCATTGAGGACAATGTGTGTTTTAAGTGTGGGGGAGGTAACCATTTACTTTGTTTTATTTCTTTCAGTTTTCTTTGTTTTGTTCTGTTTTCTTTAAGTGAAAAAAAAAATTAAAATTATTTTTACTTAGAAACACAATGCATCTTTTGAAATTTTTAGGCTATAGATTAATTTGAGGTTAGATTGTGGAGACTTGGGAAAAATTCATAAGATCGGTACCGTTTTAACACCTTAAGTCTCCCGAATATGGAAACTAATTTAAATACTTGTTATGACATAGCCTTGAGTTCTCATCCTTTAATAGCTCTTAAGTAATTTATCTAGTAGTCAGCACCATCTAGAAATCACACACTAAGTAATTAAACTGATGCAAATAAGTGAATGATCCCGTGCTTAATAAGAAATCTAAATAGGAATCCGCCTTTTAAGTTAGGTGACCCTCACCCAGTCACTTGTGCTAACAGTTGTAAATCCTTCAAAAAAAAAAAGAGAAAATGTTGTTGTTGCTAAAGTGGTTAATTTTGAATTGTTGACAAGATATGGATCATAGTCACTAACAAGCTTATTTACCATGTGCGTGAATAGATAACGGGCTTAATGTGATTGCATTAGAATGAAAGAGAGCAAAAAGGAGGATGAGTAAGTTAGGCATAAGCATAATAACATGCTTCAGATTGGTTTGTATTGGAGGGAGGTTCATGACCGCACAATTGCAGATTTGTGTACTTACGATATCCTTAGTATGCAAAATTATTAATTATGGATGCAATCTTGACCGAAGAAGAGTTTGTGGCCTAGAATGAATTTCCGGATGCTATTGTTTTTCATGAGTCTTGATACTATTTTGCTCGGAGTGCAAAAGTTCAAGTGTGAGGAAATTTGATCAGTGCATTTTAATGCACATTCTCTTATGTTTCTACTTAGGAATTTCCTTAGTTTGTTTCTTTTATTTTAGTGTTTTATTATGTTTTTATAATTGAGTCTTTATTTGCCATTAATCTATTTTCGCAGCTTATTATCAACTTTAGCGGTTATTTGATACATGTCCATTGTTTGGATCATAACTGAAGCTACGAGAATCGGATTTATGCGTTCCACTAGTTGTTGGAAAGCTAAGACAAAGAGCTAAAACTTTCATGTTGTACTAAAAAGCTGATTCGGTATGTAGAAGGCTCGAATAATTTGTTTAAGTCAGAACCTGAATTCTGCCTTTAGGAATATTTAGTTTTGGGCCGGGTTTTTTATGTTTTTCGACCCAGTTGGGTCAGAATCGGATTTTGTTATGCTTCCCTATACCTAGGAGCAGCCGTACTACTATTCATTACGTTATTTTCACGATTGAATTTCAGTTTTTGCTTTTGTACGATTGAATGGAGAACTAATCCCAAGGATTAATCTACTATAATCGGTTTTCGCCGACACTTTGAGGTTCTTTTAATTTCCAATAAAATCTATTTCCTTTCAATTCTTCTCTGTGATATCTTGTTTGCTTAATTCGATTTATCTTAGGGTTTATTGATTTATTTCGATGATTGCATGTTCTTATACTTTAATCGCGTTTGCTTAATCCACGTATGTTTCTCGTGTTTGCTTAATTCATGGTTACTATATCTCATCCGTTTGCTTAATTTGGAAATTAAGAATATGTATCGTATAATATCAATTGCGCTTGTTTGGTTGTTATTATAATCGAAAAGGGGATAGAGTCCGCTTAGGAATTGGGAATTATTTGGATCGATGATAATTTAGGAAACTAAAACAGCAGATTAACCGTTTTAGCTTATTTTGATAATCGCTTTTTTTCTATAATAACTTATTTTCATTATTTTTTTCTAAATCAAAACCAAACCCTCCATAAACATTTTCTTTAGTTGGTTGAAATAATACAAGAATCCTTGCGATACGACATCCGAGTGTCGCTTTCCTTTACTACTTTTTCAAAAATACTCGTTTTTTATCTGTGCACGACAGCGAATCAAATTGGCGCCGTTGCTGGGAATTCTTGTCGTTTTTAATCGTTAGTTGATTCATAGATGTCAATTAGTGTGTTTTAAACTTTCGTTTTGCTGTTTTACCGTTTTCGCGTCCGGGCGCCCTGTCATGCATCCGAACTAGTAAAAAAATGGTTTTTTGGAAAATCGTTTCAGATTTGTTCGATTCTTGGTCGATTCATTAGAAAAAAATCAGGGATCATTAAAAATCCAAAATTCATCATTTTTCTATTTATTATGAATTTTTTACTATTTTGATTCTTTCAGAAAAATTCGAAAAAAATCTCAAAAATTTTAGTTGACTTAATTAGATTATATTTCATGTTTTTGTATTTTTTTAATTTTATTTTAATCGTTTTGTTTAGTGTTTCCTATCTATTTTGTTGTTTAGGGACATTGTCAGTATTTTCTTAGTTGTTACTGCATTGCTTGTTTGATTTTGATCTTAATCTTAATCTTGTGTTTTCTCATTCTTTGGGTGATTCTTATTTTGAGTTTATCATGGTTGATCAAAGAACTCTGAGAGAAGTGGCTGCACTTGTGAATTATAATGCTTTATGTATTGAATATTCTGATGTTGATGTACCTTTTGAATTCAAATATGATTTAATAGACTTATTGCCAAGGTTTAATGGTCTTGCAGGTGAGGATCCACATAAGCATACGAAGGAATTAGAAGTTGTGTTCTCCGCACCTTTCGAACTTTCACTAGAGGACTTTGTCAACCAAATGGCTACAAATAATTTCAAGTTTCAACAATAAATAGATTCTAATTTTCAGACTTTGGAAATACAGATTGGACAACTTGCAACTTCAATGAATGTCACGCAGCAAGCTCAAGGATCAAACCAACAGCCCTTGGAAGAGCATTCTGTTTTTCAAATAAAGTTGTCTTCTGAAACTGTTGATGATACTTGTATTGATTTGTTTGCAGCTGATTTTCCATCATTGTCTGATTTTGATGATAGTTACTCATGTGATGACTATACTGACATTAACATGTGCTCTGTTTGTGCTGAGATTGAGGCTCCCTTTTAGGTTGACGTTTTTCATGCAGATGAAGTTATAGATAAAGTTGTTTATGCAGCTGAAGCTCTTGACATTACGGCTGCCCCAACCTCACCATCCATTGAACAACCTCCCCCTTAGAGCTTAAACCACTTCATAATAATTTGAAATATGTTTATTTAGAGATGGATGAAAATATTCCTGTTATAAATTCTTCTAAGCTTGATTTTGATCAAGAAAATAAGCTTTTGCAGGTTTTGAAGAAACATAAGAAGGGAATTGGATGGACCTCGATGGAAGATGGAAGAAAAGCAGTGAGGCAAACCCTTAATCCTTTGATCTCTGATGTTGTGGAAAAGGATATCACCTTCACGTGCCCATTCGACACTTTTATTTATCGAAGATTCTTCTTTGATCCTGGAATAAAAGGCGAATGCACTAATAATAATTTCAAGTTCAATGGATGCTACCCAAAGCTACTCTATGAGATCCCCACTTTGGATGAGGAGACTGTAGAAGTTCACTCTTTGGGAAAGGCACCTATCCACCTTAAATACTCTGGTGTTCTTTCCTTTCTCTTACCCTTATTTTATATTTTTGTTCTTTCATTGAGGACAATGTGTGTTTTAAGTGTGGGGGAGGTAACCATTTACTTTGTTTTATTTCTTTCAGTTTTCTTTGTTTTGTTCTGTTTTCTTTAAGTGAAAAAAAAAATTAAAATTATTTTTACTTAGAAACACAATGCATCTTTTGAAATTTTTAGGCTATAGATTAATTTGAGGTTAGATTGTGGAGACTTGGGAAAAATTCATAAGATCGGTACCGTTTTAACACCTTAAGTCTCCCGAATATGGAAACTAATTTAAATACTTGTTATGACATAGCCTTGAGTTCTCATCCTTTAATAGCTCTTAAGTAATTTATCTAGTAGTCAGCACCATCTAGAAATCACACACTAAGTAATTAAACTGATGCAAATAAGTGAATGATCCCGTGCTTAATAAGAAATCTAAATAGGAATCCGCCTTTTAAGTTAGGTGACCCTCACCCAGTCACTTGTGCTAACAGTTGTAAATCCTTCAAAAAAAAAAAGAGAAAATGTTGTTGTTGCTAAAGTGGTTAATTTTGAATTGTTGACAAGATATGGATCATAGTCACTAACAAGCTTATTTACCATGTGCGTGAATAGATAACGGGCTTAATGTGATTGCATTAGAATGAAAGAGAGCAAAAAGGAGGATGAGTAAGTTAGGCATAAGCATAATAACATGCTTCAGATTGGTTTGTATTGGAGGGAGGTTCATGACCGCACAATTGCAGATTTGTGTACTTACGATATCCTTAGTATGCAAAATTATTAATTATGGATGCAATCTTGACCGAAGAAGAGTTTGTGGCCTAGAATGAATTTCCGGATGCTATTGTTTTTCATGAGTCTTGATACTATTTTGCTCGGAGTGCAAAAGTTCAAGTGTGAGGAAATTTGATCAGTGCATTTTAATGCACATTCTCTTATGTTTCTACTTAGGAATTTCCTTAGTTTGTTTCTTTTATTTTAGTGTTTTATTATGTTTTTATAATTGAGTCTTTATTTGCCATTAATCTATTTTCGCAGCTTATTATCAACTTTAGCGGTTATTTGATACATGTCCATTGTTTGGATCATAACTGAAGCTACGAGAATCGGATTTATGCGTTCCACTAGTTGTTGGAAAGCTAAGACAAAGAGCTAAAACTTTCATGTTGTACTAAAAAGCTGATTCGGTATGTAGAAGGCTCGAATAATTTGTTTAAGTCAGAACCTGAATTCTGCCTTTAGGAATATTTAGTTTTGGGCCGGGTTTTTTATGTTTTTCGACCCAGTTGGGTCAGAATCGGATTTTGTTATGCTTCCCTATACCTAGGAGCAGCCGTACTACTATTCATTACGTTATTTTCACGATTGAATTTCAGTTTTTGCTTTTGTACGATTGAATGGAGAACTAATCCCAAGGATTAATCTACGATAATCGGTTTTCGCCGACACTTTGAGGTTCTTTTAATTTCCAATAAAATCTATTTCCTTTCAATTCTTCTCTGTGATATCTTGTTTGCTTAATTCGATTTATCTTAGGGTTGATTGATTTATTTCGATGATTGCATGTTCTTATACTTTAATCGCGTTTGCTTAATCCACGTATGTTTCTCGTGTTTGCTTAATTCATGGTTACTATATCTCATCCGTTTGCTTAATTTGGAAATTAAGAATATGTATCGTATAATATCAATTGCGCTTGTTTGGTTGTTATTATAATCGAAAAGGGGATAGAGTCCGCTTAGGAATTGGGAATTATTTGGATCGATGATAATTTAGGAAACTAAAACAGCAGATTAACCGTTTTAGCATATTTTGATAATCGCTTTTTTTCTATAATAACTTATTTTCATTATTTTTTTCTAAATCAAAACCAAACCCTCCATAAACATTTTCTTTAGTTGGTTGAAATAATACAAGAATCCTTGCGATACGACATCCGAGTGTCGCTTTCCTTTACTACTTTTTCAAAAATACTCGTTTTTTATCTGTGCACGACAGCGAATCAAATTGGCGCCGTTGCTGGGAATTCTTGTCGTTTTTAATCGTTAGTTGATTCATAGATGTCAATTAGTGTGTTTTAAACTTTCGTTTTGCTGTTTTACCGTTTTCGCGTCCGGGCGCCCTGTCTTGCTTCCGAACTAGTAAAAAAATGGTTTTTTGGAAAATCGTTTCAGATTTGTTCGATTCTTTGTCGATTCATTAGAAAAAAATCAGGGATCATTAAAAATCCAAAATTCATCATTTTTCTATTTATTATGAATTTTTTACTATTTTGATTCTTTCAGAAAAATTCGAAAAAAATCTCAAAAATTTTAGTTGACTTAATTAGATTATATTTCATGTTTTTGTATTTTTTTTTAATTTTATTTTAATCGTTTTGTTTAGTGTTTCCTATCTATTTTGTTGTTTAGGGACATTGTCAATATTTTCTTAGTTGTTACTGCATTGCTTGTTTGATTTTGATCTTAATCTTAATCTTGTGTTTTCTCATTCTTTGGGTGATTCTTATTTTGAGTTTATCATGGTTGATCAAAGAACTCTGAGAGAAGTGGCTGCACTTGTGAATTATAATGCTTTATGTATTGAATATTCTAATGTTGATGTACCTTTTGAATTCAAATATGATTTAATAGACTTATTGCCAAGGTTTAATGGTCTTGTAGGTGAGGATCCACATAAGCATATGAAGGAATTAGAAGTTGTGTTCTCCGCACCTTCCGAACTTTCACTAGAGGACTTTGTCAACCAAATGGCTACAAATAATATCAAGTTTCAAAAATAAATAGATTCTAATTTTCAGACTTTGGAAATACAGATTAGACAACTTGCAACTTCAATGAATGTCACGCAGCAAGCTCAAGGATCAAACCAACAGCCCTTGGAAGAGCATTCTGTTTTTCAAATAAAGTTGTCTTCTTAAACTGTTGATGATACTTGTATTGATTTGTTTGCAGCTGATTTTCCATCATTGTCTGATTTTGATGATAGTTACTCATGTGATGACTATACTGACATTAACATGTGCTCTGTTTGTGCTGAGATTGAGGCTCCCTTGCAGGTTGACGTTTTTCATGCAGAAGAAGTTATAGATAAAGTTGTTTATGCAGCTGAAGCTCTTGACATTACGGCTGCCCCAACCTCACCATCCATTGAACAACCTCCCCCCTTAGAGCTTAAACCACTTCATAATAATTTGAAATATGTTTATTTAGAGATGGATGAAAATATTCCAGTTATAATTTCTTCTAAGCTTGATTTTGATCAAGAAAATAAGCTTTTGCAGGTTTTGAAGAAACATAAGAAGGGAATTGGATGGACCTCGATGGAAGATGGAAGAAAAGCAGTGAGGCAAACCCTTAATCCTTTGATCTCTGATGTTGTGGAAAAGGATATCACCTTCACGTGACCATTCGACACTTTTATTTATCGAAGATTCTTCTTTGATCCTGGAATAAAAGGCGAATGCACTAATAATAATTTCAAGTTCAATGGATGCTACCCAAAGCTACTCTATGAGATCCCCACTTTGGATGAGGAGACTGTAGAAGATCTCTCTTTGGGAAAGACACCTATCCACCTTAAATACTCTGGTGTTCTTTCCTTTCTCTTACTCTTATTTTATATTTTTGTTCTTTCATTGAGGACAATGTGTGTTTTAAGTGTGGGGGAGGTAACCATTTACTTTGTTTTATTTCTTTCAGTTTTCTTTGTTTTGTTCTGTTTTCTTTAAGTGAAAAAAAAATTAAAATTATTTTTACTAAGAAACACAATGCATCTTTTGAAATTTTTAGGCTATAGATTAATTTGAGGTTAGATTGTGGAGACTTGGGAAAAATTCATAAGATCGGTACCGTTTTAACACCTTAAGTCTCCCGAATATGGAAACTAATTTAAATACTTGTTATGACATAGCCTTGAGTTCTCATCCTTTAATAGCTCTTAAGTAATTTATCTAGTAGTCAGCACCATCTAGAAATCACACACTAAGTAATTAAACTGATGCAAATAAGTGATTGATCCCGTGCTTAATAAGAAATCTAAATAGGAATCCGCCTTTTAAGTTAGGTGACCCTCACCCAGTCACTTGTGCTAACGGTTGTAAAACCTTCAAAAAAAAAAAAGAGAAAATGTTGTTGTTGCTAAAGTGGTTAATTTTGAATTGTTGACAAGATATGGATCATAGTCACTAACAAGCTTATTTACCATGTGCGTGAATAGATAACGGGCTTAATGTGATTGCATTAGAATGAAAGAGAGCAAAAAGGAGGATGAGTAAGTTAGGCATAAGCATAATAACATGCTTCAGATTGGTTTGTATTGGAGGGAGGTTCATGACCGCACAATTGCAGATTTGTGTACTTACGATATCCTTAGTATGCAAAATTATTAATTATGGATGCAATCTTGACCGAAGAAGAGTTTGTGGCCTAGAATGAATTTCCGGATGCTATTGTTTTTCATGAGTCTTGATACTATTTTGCTCGGAGTGCAAAAGTTCAAGTGTGAGGAAATTTGATCTGTGCATTTTAATGCACATTCTCTTATGTTTCTACTTAGGAATTTCCTTAGTTTGTTTCTTTTATTTTAGTGTTTTATTATGTTTTTATAATTGAGTCTTTATTTGCCATTAATCTATTTTCGCAGCTTATTATCAACTTTAGCGGTTATTTGATACATGTCCATTGTTTGGATCATAACTGAAGCTACGAGAATCGGATTTATGCGTTCCACTAGTTGTTGGAAAGCTAAGACAAAGAGATAAAACTTTCATGTTGTACTAAAAAGCTGATTCGGTATGTAGAAGGCTCGAATAATTTGTTTAAGTCAGAACCTGAATTCTGCCTTTAGGAATATTTAGTTTTGGGCCGGGTTTTTTATGTTTTTCGACCCAGTTGGGTCAGAATCGGATTTTGTTATGCTTCCCTATACCTAGGAGCAGCCGTACTACTATTCATTACATTATTTTCACGATTGAATTTCAGTTTTTGCTTTTGTACGATTGAATGGAGAACTAATCCCAAGGATTAATCTACTATAATCGGTTTTCGCCGACACTTTGAGGTTCTTTTAATTTCCAATAAAATCTATTTCCTTTCAATTCTTCTCTGTGATATCTTGTTTGCTTAATTCGATTTATCTTAGGGTTGATTGATTTATTTCGATGATTGCATGTTCTTATACTTTAATCGCGTTTGCTTAATCCACGTATGTTTCTCGTGTTTGCTTAATTCATGGTTACTATATCTCATCCGTTTGCTTAATTTGGAAATTAAGAATATGTATCGTATAATATCAATTGTGCTTGTTTGGTTGTTATTATAATCGAAAAGGGGATAGAGTCCGCTTAGGAATTGGGAATTATTTGGATCGATGATAATTTAGGAAACTAAAACAGCAGATTAACCGTTTTAGCTTATTTTGATAATCGCTTTTTTTCTATAATAACTTATTTTCATTATTTTTTTCTAAATCAAAACCAAACCCTCCATAAACATTTTCTTTAGTTGGTTGAAATAATACAAGAATCCTTGCGATACGACATCCGAGTGTCGCTTTCCTTTACTACTTTTTCAAAAATACTCGTTTTTTATCTGTGCACGACAGCGAATCAAATTGGTGCCGTTGCTGGGAATGCTTGTCGTTTTTAATCGTTAGTTGATTCATAGATGTCAATTAGTGTGTTTTAAACTTTCGTTTTGCTGTTTTACCGTTTTCGCGTCCGGGCGCCCTGTCTTGCTTCCTAACTAGTAAAAAAATGGTTTTTTGGAAAATCGTTTCAGATTTGTTCGATTCTTGGTCGATTCATTAGAAAAAAATCAGGGATCATTAAAAATCCAAAATTCATCATTTTTCTATTTATTATGAATTTTTTACTATTTTGATTCTTTCAGAAAAATTCGAAAAAAATCTCAAAAATTTTAGTTGACTTAATTAGATTATATTTCATGTTTTTGTATTTTTTTTAATTTTATTTTAATCGTTTTGTTTAGTGTTTCCTATCTATTTTGTTGTTTAGGGACATTGTCAGTATTTTCTTAGTTGTTACTGCATTGCTTGTTTGATTTTGATCTTAATCTTAATCTTGTGTTTTCTCATTCTTTGGGTGATTCTTATTTTGAGTTTATCATGGTTGATCAAAGAACTCTGAGAGAAGTGGCTGCACTTGTGAATTATAATGCTTTATGTATTGAATATTCTGATGTTGATGTACCTTTTGAATTCAAATATGATTTAATAGACTTATTGCCAAGGTTTAATGGTCTTGTAGGTGAGGATCCACATAAGCATATGAAGGAATTTGAAGTTGTGTTCTCCGCACCTTCCGAACTTTCACTAGAGGACTTTGTCAACCAAATGGCTACAAATAATATCAAGTTTCAAAAATAAATAGATTCTAATTTTCAGACTTTGGAAATACAGATTGGACAACTTGCAACTTCAATGAATGTCACGCAGCAAGCTCAAGGATCAAACCAACAGCCCTTGGAAGAGCATTCTGTTTTTCAAATAAAGTTGTCTTCTTAAACTGTTGATGATACTTGTATTGATTTGTTTGCAGCTGATTTTCCATCATTGTCTGATTTTGATGATAGTTACTCATGTGATGACTATACTGACATTAACATGTGCTCTGTTTGTGCTGAGATTGAGGCTCCCTTGCAGGTTGACGTTTTTCATGCAGAAGAAGTTATAGATAAAGTTGTTTATGCAGCTGAAGCTCTTGACATTACGGCTGCCCCAACCTCACCATCCATTGAACAACCTCCCCCCTTAGAGCTTAAACCACTTCATAATAATTTGAAATATGTTTATTTAGAGATGGATGAAAATATTCCAGTTATAAATTCTTCTAAGCTTGATTTTGATCAAGAAAATAAGCTTTTGCAGGTTTTGAAGAAACATAAGAAGGGAATTGGATGGACCTCGATGGAAGATGGAAGAAAAGCAGTGAGGCAAACCCTTAATCCTTTGATCTCTGATGTTGTGGAAAAGGATATCACCTTCACGTGCCCATTCGACACTTTTATTTATCGAAGATTCTTCTTTGATCCTGGAATAAAAGGCGAATGCACTAATAATAATTTCAAGTTCAATGGATGCTACCCAAAGCTACTCTATGAGATCCCCACTTTGGATGAGGAGACTGTAGAAGTTCACTCTTTGGGAAAGGCACCTATCCACCTTAAATACTCTGGTGTTCTTTCCTTTCTCTTACTCTTATTTTATATTTTTGTTCTTTCATTGAGGACAATGTGTGTTTTAAGTGTGGGGGAGGTAACCATTTACTTTGTTTTATTTCTTTCAGTTTTCTTTGTTTTGTTCTGTTTTCTTTAAGTGAAAAAAAAAATTAAAATTATTTTTACTTAGAAACACAATGCATCTTTTGAAATTTTTAGGCTATAGATTAATTTGAGGTTAGATTGTGGAGACTTGGGAAAAATTCATAAGATCGGTACCGTTTTAACACCTTAAGTCTCCCGAATATGGAAACTAATTTAAATACTTGTTATGACATAGCCTTGAGTTCTCATCCTTTAATAGCTCTTAAGTAATTTATCTAGTAGTCAGCACCATCTAGAAATCACACACTAAGTAATTAAACTGATGCAAATAAGTGAATGATCCCGTGCTTAATAATAAATCTAAATAGGAATCCGCCTTTTAAGTTAGGTGACCCTCACCCAGTCACTTGTGCTAACGGTTGTAAAACCTTCAAAAAAAAAAAAGAGAAAATGTTGTTGTTGCTAAAGTGGTTAATTTTGAATTGTTGACAAGATATGGATCATAGTCACTAACAAGCTTATTTACCATGTGCGTGAATAGATAACGGGCTTAATGTGATTGCATTAGAATGAAAGAGAGCAAAAAGGAGGATGAGTAAGTTAGGCATAAGCATAATAACATGATTCAGATTGGTTTGTATTGGAGAGAGGTTCATGACCGCACAATTGCAGATTTGTGTACTTACGATATCCCTAGTATGCAAAATTATTAATTATGGATGCAATCTTGACCGAAGAAGAGTTTGTGGCCTAGAATGAATTTTCGGATGCTATTGTTTTTCATGAGTCTTGATACTATTTTGCTCGGAGTGCAAAAGTTCAAGTGTGAGGGAATTTGATCAGTGCATTTTAATGCACATTCTCTTATGTTTCTACTTAGGAATTTCCTTAGTTTGTTTCTTTTATTTTAGTTTTTTATTATGTTTTTATAATTGAGTCTTTGTTTGCCATTAATCTATTTTCGCAGCTTATTATCAACTTTAGCGGTTATTTGATACATGTCCATTGTTTGGATCATAACTGAAGCTATGAGAATCGGATTTTTGCGTTCTACTAGTTGTTGGAAAGCTAGGACAAAGAGCTAAAACTTTCATGTTGTACTAAAAAGCTGATTCGGTATGTAGAAGGCTCGAATAATTCATTTAAGTCAGAACCTGAATTCTGCCTTTAGGAATATTTAGTTTTGGGCCGGGTTTTTTATGTTTTTCGACCCAGTTGGGTTAGAACCGGATTTTGTTATGCTTCCCTATACCTAGGAGCAGCCGTACTACTATTCATTATGTTATTTTCACTATTGAATTTCAGTTTTTGCTTTTGTACGATTGAATGGAGAACTAATCCCAAGGATTAATCTACTATAATCGGTTTTCGCCGACACTTTGAGGTTCTTTTAATTTCCAATAAAATCTATTTCCTTTCAATTCTTCTCTGTGATATCTTGTTTGCTTAATTCGATTTATCTTAGGGTTGATTGATTTATTTCGATGATTGGATGTTCTTATACTTTAATCGCGTGTGCTTAATCCACGTATGTTTCTCGTGTTTGCTTAATTCATGGTTACTATATCTCATCCGTTTGCTTAATTTGGAAATTCAGAATATGTATCGTATAATATCAATTGCGCTTGTTTGGTTGTTATTATAATCGAAAAGGGGATAGAGTCCGCTTAGGAATTGGGAATTATTTGGATCGATGATAATTTAGGAAACTAAAACAGCAGATTTACCGTTTTAGCTTATTTTGATAATCGCGTTTTTTCTATAATCACTTATTTTCATTATTTATTTCTAAATCAAAACCAAACCCTCCATAAACATTTTCTTTAGTTGGTTGAAATAATACAAGAATCCTTGCGATACGACATCCGAGTGTCGCTTTCCTTTAAAACTTTTTCAAAAATACTCGTTTTTTATTTGTGCACGACAGCGAATCAAATTGGCGCCGTTGCTGGAAATTCTTCTCATTTTTAATCGTTAGTTAATTCATAGATGTCAATTAGTGTGTTTTACACTTTCGTTTTGCTGTTTTACCGTTTTCGCGTCCGGACACCCTGTCTTGCATCCGAACTAGTAAAAAAATAGTTTTTTGAAAAACCGTCTCAGATTTGTTCGATTCTTGGTCGATTCATTAGAAAAAAAATCAGGGATCAATAAAAATCCCAAATTCATCATTTTTCTATTTATTATGAATTTTTTACTATTTTGATTCTTTCAGAAAAATCCGAAAAAAATCTCAAAAATTTTAGTTGACTTAATTAGATTATATTTCATGTTTTTTATTTTTTAAATTTTATTTTAATCGTTTTGTTTAGTGTTTCCTATCTATTTTGTTGTTTAGGGACATTGTCAGTATTTTCTTAGTTGTTACTGCATTGCTTGTTTGATTTTGATCTTAATCTTAATCTTGTGTTTTCTCATTCTTTGGGTGATTCTTATTTTGAGTTTATCATGGTTGATCAAAGAACTCTGAGAGAAGTGGTTGCACTTGTGAATTATAATGCTTTATGTATTGAATATTCTGATGTTGATGTACCTTTTGAATTCAAATATGATTTAATAGACTTATTGCCAAGGTTTAATGGTCTTGCAGGTGAGGATCCACATAAGCATATGAAGGAATTAGAAGTTGTGTTCTCCGCACCTTCCGAACTTTCACTAGAGGACTTTGTCAACCAAATGGCTACAAATAATTTCAAGTTTCAACAATAAATAGATTCTAATTTTCAGACTTTGGAAATACAGATTGGACAACTTGCAACTTCAATGAATGTCACGCAGCAAGCTCAAGGATCAAACCAACAGCCCTTGGAAGAGCATTCTGTTTTTCAAATAAAGTTGTCTTCTGAAACTATTGATGATACTTGTATTGATTTGTTTGCAGCTGATTTTCCATCATTGTCTGATTTTGATGATAGTTACTCATGTGATGACTATACTGACATTAACATGTGCTCTGTTTGTGCTGAGATTGAGGCTCCCTTGCAGGATGACGTTTTTCATGCAGATGAAGTTATAGATAAAGTTGTTTATGCAGCTGAAGCTCTTGACATTACGGCTGCCCCAACCTCACCATCCATTGAACAACCTCCCCCCTTAGAGCTTAAACCACTTCATAATAATCTGAAATATGTTTATTTAGAGATGGATGAAAATATTCCAGTTATAATTTCTTCTAAGCTTGATTTCGATCCAGAAAATAAGCTTTTGCAGGTTTTGAAGAAACATAAGAAGGGAATTCGATGGACCTCGATGGAAGATGGAAGAAAAGCAGTGAGGCAAACCCTTAATCCTTTGATCTCTGATGTTGTGGAAAAGGATATCACCTTCACGTGCCCATTCGACACTTTTATTTATCGAAGATTCTTCTTTGATCCTGGAATAAAAGGCGAATGCACTAATAATAATTTCAAGTTCACTGGATGCTACCCAAAGCTACTCTATGAGATCCCCACTTTGGATGAGGAGACTGTAGAAGATCTCTCTTTGGGAAATGCTGCTTATGCGATCACCTATCCACCTTAAATACTCTGGTGTTCTTTCCTTTCTCTTACTCTTATTTTATATTTTTGTTCTTTCATTGAGGACAATGTGTGTTTTAAGTGTGTGGGAGGGAACCATTTACTTTGTTTTATTTCTTTCAGTTTTCTTTGTTTTGTTCTATTTTCTTTAAGTGAAAAAAAAATTAAAATTATTTTTACTTAGAAACACAATGCATCTTTTGAAATTTTTAGGCTATATATTAATTTGAGGTTAGATTGTGGAGACTTGGGAAAAATTCATAAGATCGGTACCGTTTTAACACCTTAAGTCTCCCGAATATGGAAACTGATTTAAATACTTGTTATGACATAGCCTTGAGTTCTCATCCTTTAATAGCTCTTAAGTAATTTATCTAGTAGTCAGCTCCATCTAGAAATCACACACTAAGTAATTAAACTGATGCAAATAAGTGAATGATCCCGTGCTTATTAAGAAATCTAAATAGGAATCCGCCTTTTAAGTTAGGTGACCCTCACCCAGTCACTTGTGCTAACGGTTGTAAAACCTTCACAAAAAAAAAAAGAGAAAATGTTGTTGTTGCTAAAGTGGTTAATTTTGAATTGTTGACAAGATATGGATCATAGTCACTAACAAGCTTATTTACCATGTGCGTGAATAGATAACGGGCTTAATGTGATTGCATTAGAATGAAAGAGAGCAAAAAGGAGGATGAGTAAGTTAGGCATAAGCATAATAACATGATTCAGATTGGTTTGTATTGGAGGGAGGTTCATGACCGCACAATTGCAGATTTGTGTACTTACGATATCCTTAGTATGCAAAATTATTAATTATGGATGCAATCTTGACCGAAGAAGAGTTTGTGGCCTAGAATGAATTTCCGGATGCTATTGTTTTTCATGAGTCTTGATACTATTTTGCTCGGAGTGCAAAAGTTCAAGTGTGAGGGAATTTGATCAGTGCATTTTAATGCACATTCTCTTATGTTTCTACTTAGGAATTTCCTTAGTTTGTTTCTTTTATTTTAGTGTTTTATTATGTTTTTATAATTGAGTCTTTGTTTGCCATTAATCTATTTTCGCAGCTTATTATCAACTTTAGCGGTAATTTGATACATGTCCAATGTTTGGATCATAACTGAAGCTACGAGAATCGGATTTATGCGTTCTACTAGTCGTTGGAAAGCTAAGACAAAGAGCTAAAACTTTCATGTTGTACTAAAAAGCTGATTCGGTATGTAGAAGGCTCAAATAATTCGTTTAAGTCAGGACCTGAATTCTGCCTTTAGGAATATTTAGTTTTGGGCCGGGTTTTTTATGTTTTTCGACCCAGTTGGGTTAGAACCGGATTTTGTTATGCTTCCCTATACCTAGGAGCAGCCGTACTACTATTCATTACGTTATTTTCACGATTGAATTTCAGTTTTTGCTTTTGTACTATTGAATGGAGAACTAATCCCAAGGATTAATCTACTATAATCGGTTTTCGCCGACACTTTGAGGTTCTTTTAATTTCCAATAAAATCTATTTCCTTTCAATTCTTCTCTGTGATATCTTGTTTGCTTAATTCGATTTATCTTAGGGTTGATTGATTTATTTCGATGATTACATGTTCTTATACTTTAATCGCGTGTGCTTAATCCACGTATGTTTCTCGTGTTTGCTTAATCCATGGTTACAATATCTCATCCGTTTGCTTAATTTGGAAATTAAGAATATGTATCGTATAATATCAATTGCGCTTGCTTGGTTGTTATTATAATCGAAAAGGGGATAGAGTCCGCTTAGGAATTGGGAATTATTTGGATCGATGATAATTTAGGAAACTAAAACAGCAGATTAACCGTTTTAGCTTATTTTGATAATCGCTTTTTTTCTATAATCACTTATTTTCATAATTTTTTTATAAATCAAAACCAAACCCTCCATAAACATTTTCTTTAGTTGGTTGAAATAAAAGAAGAATCCTTGCGATACGACATCCGAGTGTCGCTTTCCTTTACTACTTTTTCAAAAATACTCATTTTTTATCTGTGCACGACAGCGAATCAAATTGGCGCCGTTGCTGGGAATTCTTGTCGTTTGTAATCGTTAGTTGATTCATAGATATCAATTAGTGTGTTTTAAACTTTCGTTTTGCTGTTTTACCGTTTTCGCGTCCGGACGCCCTGTCTTGCATCCGAACTAGTAAAAAAATGGTTTTTTGGAAAATCGTCTCAGATTTGTTCGATTCTTGGTCGATTCATTAGAAAAAAATCAGGGATCATTAAAAATCCAAAACTCATCATTTTTCTATTTATTATGAATTTTTTACTATTTTGATTCTTTCAGAAAAATCCGAAAAAAATCTCAAAAATTTTAGTTGACTTAATTAGATTATATTTCATGTTTTTTAATTTTTTAATTTTATTTTAATCGTTTTGTTTAGTGTTTCCTATCTATTTTGTTGTTTAGGGACATTGTCAGTATTTTCTTAGTTGTTACTGCATTGCTTGTTTGATTTTGATCTTAATCTTAATCTTGTGTTTTTCATTCTTTGGGTGATTCTTATTATGAGTTTATCATGGTTGATCAAAGAACTCTGAGAGAAGTGGTTGCACTTGTGAATTATAATGCTTTATGTATTGAATATTTTGATGTTGATGTACCTTTTGAATTCAAATATGATTTAATAGACTTATTGCCAAGGTTTAATGGTCTTGCAGGTGAGGATCCACATAAGCATATGAAGGAATTAGAAGTTGTGTTCTCCGCACCTTCCGAACTTTCACTAGAGGACTTTGTCAACCAAATGGCTACAAATAATATCAAGTTTGAACAATAAATAGATTCTAATTTTCAGACTTTGGAAATACAGATTGGACAACTTGCAACTTCAATGAATGTCACGCAGCAAGCTCAAGGATCAAACCAACAGCCCTTGGAAGAGCATTCTGTTTTTCAAATAAAGTTGTCTTCAGAAACTGTTGATGATACTTGTATTGATTTGTTTGCAGCTGATTTTCCATCATTGTCTGATTTTGATGATAGTTACTCATGTGATGACTATACTGACATTAACATGTGCTCTGTTTGTGCTGAGATTGAGGCTCCCTTGCAGGTTGACGTTTTTCATGCAGATGAAGTTATAGATAAAGTTGTTTATGCAGCTGAAGCTCTTGACATTACGGCTGCCCCAACCTCACCATCCATTGAACAACCTCCCCCCTTAGAGCTTAAACCACTTCATAATAATTTGAAATATGTTTATTTAGAGATGGATGAAAATATTCCTGTTATAATTTCTTCTAAGCTTGATTTCGATCAAGAAAATAAGCTTTTGCAGGTTTTGAAGAAACATAAGAAGGGAATTGGATGGACCTCGATGGAAGATGGAAGAAAAGCAGTGAGGCAAACCCTTAATCCTTTGATCTCTGATGTTGTGGAAAAGGATATCACCTTCACGTGCCCATTCGACACTTTTATTTATCGAAGATTCTTCTTTGATCCTGGAATAAAAGGCGAATGCACTAATAATAATTTCAAGTTCATTGGAAGCTACCCAAAGCTACTCTATGATATCCCCACTTTGGATGAGGAGACTGTAGAAGATCTCTCTTTGGGAAAGGCTGCTTATGCGATCACCTATCCACCTTAAATACTCTGGTGTTCTTTCCTTTCTCTTACTCTTATTTTATATTTTTTATCTTTCATTGAGGACAATGTGTGTTTGAAGTGTGGG
Source organism: Lathyrus tuberosus (assembly GCA_022829125.1). NCBI lineage: Eukaryota > Viridiplantae > Streptophyta > Magnoliopsida > Fabales > Fabaceae > Lathyrus > Lathyrus tuberosus. The sequence goes on from JALAZF010000103.1 coordinate 11,732,439, forward strand.
GGAGGGAACCATTTACTTTGTTTTATTTCTTTCAGTTTTCTTTGTTTTGTTCTGTTTTCTTTAAGTGAAAAAAAAAATTAAAATTATTTTTACTTAGAAACACAATGCATCTTTTGAAATTTTTAGGCTATAGATTAATTTGAGGTTAGATTGTGGAGACTTGGGAAAAATTCATAAGATCGGTACCGTTTTAACACCTTAAGTCTCCCGAATATGGAAACTGATTTAAATACTTGTTATGACATAGCCTTGAGTTCTCATCCTTTAATAGCTCTTAAGTAATTTATCTAGTAGTCAGCACCATTTAGAAATCACACACTAAGTAATTAAACCGATGCAAATAAGTGAATGATCCCGTGCTTAATAAGAAATCTAAATAGGAATTCGCCTTTTAAGTTAGGTGACCCTCACCCAGTCACCTGTGCTAACGGTTGTAAAACCTTCAAAAAAAAAAAGAGAAAATGTTGTTGTTGGTAAAGTGGTTAATTTTGAATTGTTGACAAGATATGGATCATAGTCACTAACAAGCTTATTTACCATGTGCGTGAATAGATAACGGGCTTAATGTGATTGCATTAGAATGAAAGAGAGAAAAAAGGAGGATGAGTAAGTTAGGCATAAGCATAATAACATGATTCAGATTGGTTTGTATTGGAGGGAGGTTCATGACCGCACAATTGCAGATTTGTGTACTTACGATATCCTTAGTATGCAAAATTATTAATTATGGATGCAATCTTGACCGAAGAAGAGTTTGTGGCCTAGATTGAATTTCCGGATGCTATTGTTTTTCATGAGTCTTGATACTATTTTGCTCGGAGTGCAAAAGTTCAAGTGTGAGGGAATTTGATCAGTGCATTTTAATGCACATTCTCTTATGTTTCTACTTAGGAATTTCCTTAGTTTGTTTATTTTATTTTAGTGTTTTATTATGTTTTTATAATTGAGTCTTTGTTTGCCATTAATCTATTTACGCAGCTTATTATCAACTTTAGCGGTTATTTGATACATGTCCATTGTTTGGATCATAACTGAAGCTACGAGAATCGAATTTATGCGTTCTACTAGTCGTTGGAAAGCTAAGACAAAGAGATAAAACTTTCATGTTGTACTAAAAAGCTGATTCGGTATATAGAAGGCTCGAATAATTCGTTTAAGTCAGAACCTGAATTCTGCCTTTAGGAATATTTAGTTTTGGGCCGGGTTTTTTATGTTTTTCGACCCAGTTGGGTTAGAACCGGATTTTGTTATGCTTCCCTATACCTAGGAGCAGCCGTACTACTATTCATTACGTTATTTTCACGATTGAATTTCAGTTTTTGCTTTTGTACTATTGAATGGAGAACTAATCCCAAGGATTAATCTACTATAATCGGTTTTCGCCGACACTTTGAGGTTCTTTTAATTTCCAATAAAATCTATTTCCTTTCAATTCTTCTCTGTGATATCTTGTTTGCTTAATTCGATTTATCTTAGGGTTGATTGATTTATTTTGATGATTGTATGTTCTTATACTTTAATCGCGTTTGCTTAATCCACGTATGTTTCTCGTGTTTGCTTAATTCATGGTTACTATATCTCATCCGTTTGCTTAATTTGGAAATTAAGAATATGTATCGTATAATATCAATTGCGCTTGTTTGGTTGTTATTATGATCGAAAAGGGGATAGAGTCCGCTTAGGAATTGGGAATTATTTGGATCGATGATAATTTAGGAAACTAAAACAGCAGATTAACCGTTTTAGCTTATTTTGATAATCGCTTTTTTTCTATAATCACTTATTTTCATTATTTTTTTCTAAATCAAAAGCAAACCCTCCATAAACATTTTCTTTAGTTGGTTGAAATAATACAAGAATCCTTGCGATACGACATTAGAGTGTCGCTTTCCTTTACTACTTTTTCAAAAATACTCGTTTTTTATCTGTGCACGACAGCGAATCAAATTGGCGCCGTTGCTGGGAATTCTTGTCGTTTTTAATCGTTAGTTGATTCATAGATATCAATTAGTGTGTTTCAAACTTTCGTTTTGCTGTTTTACCGTTTTCGCGTCCGGACGCCCTGTCTTGCATCCGAACTAGTAAAAAAATGGTTTTTTGGAAAATCCTCTCAGATTTGTTCGATTCTTGGTCGATTCCTTAGAAAAAAAATCAGGGATCATTAAAAATCCAAAATTCATCATTTTTCTATTTATTATGAATTTTTTACTATTTTGATTCTTTCAGAAAAATCCGAAAAAAATCTCAAAAATTTTAGTTGACTTAATTAGATTATATTTCATGTTTTTTATTTTTTTAATTTTATTTTAATCGTTTTGTTTAGTGTTTCCTATCTATTTTGTTGTTTAGGGACATTGTCAGTATTTTCTTAGTTGTTACTGCATTGCTTGTTTGATTTTGATCTTAATCTTAATCTTGTGTTTTCTCATTCTTTGGGTGATTCTTATTTTGAGTTTATCATGGTTGATCAAAGAACTCTGAGAGAAGTGGTTGCACTTGTGAATTATAATGCTTTATGTATTGAATATTCTGATGTTGATGTACCTTTTGAATTCAAATATGATTTAATAGACTTATTGCCAAGGTTTAATGGTCTTGCAGGTGAGGATCCACATAAGCATATGAAGGAATTAGAAGTTGTGTTCTCCGCACCTTCCGAACTTTCACTAGAGGACTTTGTCAACCAAATGGCTACAAATAATATCAAGTTTGAACAATAAATAGATTCTAATTTTCAGACTTTGGAAATACAGATTGGACAACTTGCAACTTCAATGAATGTCACGCAGCAAGCTCAAGGATCAAACCAACAGCCCTTGGAAGAGCATTCTGTTTTTCAAATAAAGTTGTCTTCTGAAACTGTTGATGATACTTGTATTGATTTGTTTGCAGCTGATTTTCCATCATTGTCTGATTTTGATGATAGTTACTCATGTGATGACTATACTGACATTAACATGTGCTCTGTTTGTGCTGAGATTGAGGCTCCCTTGCAGGTTGACGTTTTTCATGCAGATGAAGTTATAGATAAAGTTGTTTATGCAGCTGAAGCTCTTGACATTACGGCTGCCCCAACCTCACCATCCATTGAACAACCTCCCCCCTTAGAGCTTAAACCACTTCATAATAATTTGAAATATGTTTATTTAGAGATGGATGAAAATATTCCAGTTATAATTTCTTCTAAGCTTGATTTCGATCAAGAAAATAAGCTTTTGCAGGTTTTGAAGAAACATAAGAAGGGAATTGGATGGACCTCGATGGAAGATGGAAGAAAAGCAGTGAGGCAAACCCTTAATCCTTTGATCTCTGATGTTGTGGAAAAGGATATCACCTTCACGTGCCCATTCGACACTTTTATTTATCGAAGATTCTTCTTTGATCCTGGAATAAAAGGCGAATGCACTAATAATAATTTCAAGTTAAATGGATGCTACCCAAAGCTACTCTATGAGATCCCCACTTTGGATGAGGAGACTGTAGAAGATCTCTCTTTGGGAAAGGCTGCTTATGCGATCACCTATCCATCTTAAATACTCTGGTGTTCTTTCCTTTCTCTTACTCTTATTTTATATTTTTGTTCTTTCATTGAGGACAATGTGTGTTTTAAGTGTGGGGGAGGGAACCATTTACTTTGTTTTATTTCTTTCAGTTTTCTTTGTTTTGTTCTGTTTTCTTTAAGTGAAAAAAAAATTAAAATTATTTTTACTTAGAAACATAATGCATATTTTGAAATTTTTTGGCTATAGATTAATTTGAGGTTAGATTGTGGAGACTTGGGAAAAATTCATAAGATCGGTACCGTTTTAACACCTTAAGTCTCCCGAATATGGAAACTAATTTAAATACTTGTTAAGACATAGCCTTGAGTTCTCATCCTTTAATAGCTCTTAAGTAATTTATCTAGTAGTCAGCACCATCTAGAAATCAAACACTAAGTAATTAAACTGATGCAAATAAGTGAATGATCCCGTGCTTAATAAGAAATCTAAATAGGAATTCGCCTTTTAAGTTAGGTGACCCTCACCCAGTCACTTGTGCTAACGGTTGTAAAACCTTCAAAAAAAAAAGAGAAAGTGTTGTTGTTGGTAAAGTGGTTAATTTTGAATTGTTGACAAGATATGGATCATAGTCACTAACAAGCTTATTTACCATGTGCGTGAATAGATAACGGGCTTAATGTGATTGGATTAGAATGAAAGAGAGCAAAAAGGAGGATGAGTAAGTTAGGCATAAGCATAATAACATGATTCAGATTGGTTTGTATTGGAGGGAGGTTCATGACCGCACAATTGCAGATTTGTGTACTTACGATATCCTTAATATGCAAAATTATTAATTATGGATGCAATCTTGACCGAAGAAGAGTTTGTGGCCTAGAATGAATTTCCGGATGCTATTGTTTTTCATGAGTCTTGATACTATTTTGCTCGGAGTGCAAAAGTTCTAGTGTGAGGGAATTTGATCAGTGCATTTTAATGCACATTCTCTTATGTTTCTACTTAGGAATTTTCTTTAGTTTGTTTCTTTTATTTTAGTGTTTTATTATGTTTTTATAATTGAGTCTTTGTTTGCCATTAATCTATTTTCGCAGCTTATCATCAACTTTAGCGGTTATTTGATACATGTCCATTGTTTGGATCATAACTGAAGCTACGAGAATCGGATTTATGCGTTCTACTAGTCGTTGGAAAGCTAAGACAAAGAGCTAAAACTTTCATGTTGTACTAAAAAGCTGATTCGGTATGTAGAAGGCTCGAATAATTCGTTTAAGTCAGAACCTGAATTCTGCCTTTAGGAATATTTAGTTTTGGGCCGGGTTTTTTTATGTTTTTCGACCCAGTTGGGTTAGAACCGGATTTTGTTATGCTTCCCTATACCTAGGAGCAGCCGTACTACTATTCATTACGTTATTTTCACGATTGAATTTCAGTTTTTGCTTTTGTACGATTGAATGGAGAACTAATCCCAAGGATTAATCTACTATAATCGGTTTTCGCCGACACTTTGAGGTTCTTTTAATTTCCAATAAAATCTATTTCCTTTCAATTCTTCTCTGTGATATCTTGTTTGCTTAATTCGATTTATCATAGGGTTGATTGATTTATTTTGATGATTGCATGTTCTTATACTTTAATCGCGTTTGCTTAATCCACGTATGTTTCTCGTGTTTGCTTAATTCATGGTTACTATATCTCATCCGTTTGCTTAATTTGGAAATTTAGAATATGTATTGTATAATATCAATTGCGCTTGTTTGGTTGTTATTATAATCGAAAAGGGGATAGAGTCCGCTTAGGAATTGGGAATTATTTGGATCGATGATAATTTAGGAAACTAAAACAGCAGATTAACCGTTTTAGCTTATTTTAATAATCGCTTTTTTTCTATAATCACTTATTTTCATTATTTTTTTCTAAATCAAAACCAAACCCTCCATAAACATTTTCTTTAGTTGGTTGAAATAATACAAGAATCCTTGCGATACGACATCCGAGTGTCGCTTTCCTTTACTACTTTTTCAAAAATACTCGTTTTTTATCTGTGCACGAAAACGAATCAAATTGGCGCCGTTGCTGGGAATTCTTGTCGTTTTTAACCGTTAGTTGATTCATAGATGTCAATTAGTGTGTTTTAAACTTTCGTTTTGCTGTTTTACCGTTTTCGCGTCCGGACGCCCTGTCTTGCATCCGAACTAGTAAAAAAATGGTTTTTTGGAAAATCGTCTCAGATTTGTTCGATTGATTAGAAAAAAATCAGGGATCATTAAAAATCCAAAACTCATCATTTTTCTATTTATTATGAATTTTTTACTATTTTGATTCTTTCAGAAAAATCCAAAAAAAATCACAAAAATTTTAGTTGACTTAATTAGATTATATTTCATGTTTTTGTATTTTTTTAATTTTATTTTAATCGTTTTATTTAGTGTTTCCTATCTATTTTGTTGTTTAGGGACATTGTGAGTATTTTTTTAGTTGTTACTGCATTGCTTGTTTGATTTTGATCTTAATCTTAATCTTGTGTTTTCTCATTCTTTGGGTGATTCTTATTTTGAGTTTATCATGGTTGATCAAAGAACTCTGAGAGAAGTGGTTGCACTTGTGAATTATAATGCTTTATATATTGAATATTCTGATGTTGATGTACCTTTTGAATTCAAATATGATTTAATAGACTTATTGCCAAGGTTTAATGGTCTTGCGGGTGAGGATCCACATAAGCATATGAAGGAATTAGAAGTTGTGTTCTCCGCACCTTCCGAACTTTCACTAGAGGACTTTGTCAACCAAATGGCTACAAATAATATCAAGTTTCAACAATAAATAGATTCTAATTTTCAGACTTTGGAAATACAGATTGGACAACTTGCAACTTCAATGAATGTCACGCAGCAAGCTCAAGGATCAAACCAACAGCCCTTGGAAGAGAATTCTGTTTTTCAAATAAAGTTGTCTTCTGAAACTGTTGATGATACTTGTATTGATTTGTTTGTAGCTGATTTTCCATCATTGTCTGATTTTGATGATAGTTACTCATGTGATGACTATACTGACATTAACATGTGCTCTGTTTGTGCTGAGATTGAGGCTCCCTTGCAGGTTGACGTTTTTCATGCAGATGAAGTTATAGATAAAGTTGTTTATGCAGCTGAAGCTCTTGACATTACGGCTGCCCCAACCTCACCATCCATTGAACAACCTCCCCCCTTAGAGCTTAAACCACTTCATAATAATCTAAAATATGTTTATTTCAAGATGGATGAAAATATTCCAGTTATAATTTCTTCTAAGCTTGATTTTGATCAAGAAAATAAGCTTTTGCAGGTTTTGAAGAAACATAAGAAGGGAATTGGATGGACCTCAATGGAAGATGGAAGAAAAGCAGTGAGGCAAACCCTTAATCCTTTGATCTCTGATGTTTTGGAAAAGGATATCACCTTCACGTGCCCATTCGACACTTTTATTTATCGAAGATTCTTCTTTGATCCTGGAATAAAAGGCGAACGCACTAATAATAATTTCAAGTTCAGTGGATGCTACCCAAAGCTACTCTATGAGATCCCCACTTTGGATGAGGAGACTGTAGAAGATCTCTCTTTGGGAAAGGCTGCTTATGCGATCACCTATCCATCTTAAATACTCTGGTGTTCTTTCCTTTCTCTTACTCTTATTTTATATTTTTGTTCTTTCATTGAGGACAATGTGTGTTTTAAGTGTGGGGGAGGGAACCATTTACTTTGTTTTATTTCTTTCAGTTTTCTTTGTTTTGTTCTGTTTTCTTTAAGTGAAAAAAAAAATTAAAATTATTTTTACTTAGAAACACAACGCATCTTTTGAAATTTTTAGGCTATAGATTAATTTGAGGTTAGATGGTGGAGACTTGGGAAAAATTCATAAGATCGGTACCGTTTTAACACCTTAAGTCTCCCGAATATGGAAACTGATTTAAATACTTGTTATGACATAGCCTTGAGTTCTCATCCTTTAATAGCTCTTAAGTAATTTATCTAGTAGTCAGCACCATCTAGAAATCACACACTAAGTAATTAAACTGATGCAAATAAGTGAATGATCCCGTGCTTAATAAAAAATCTAAATAGGAATCCGCCTTTTAAGTTAGGTGACCCTCACCTAGTCACTTGTGCTAACGGTTGTAAAACCTTAAAAAAGAAAGAGAAAATGTTGTTGTTGTTAAAGTGGTTAATTTTGAATTGTTGACAAGATATGGATCATAGTCACTAACAAGCTTATTTACCATGTGCGTGAATAGATAACGGGCTTAATGTGATTGCATTAGAATGAAAGAGAGCAAAAAGGAGGATGAGTAAGTTAGGCATAAGCATAATAACATGATTCAGATTGGTTTGTATTGGAGGGAGGTTCATGACCGCACAATTGCAGATTTGTGTACTTACGATATCCTTAGTATGCAAAATTATTAATTATGGATGCAATCTTGACCGAAGAAGAGTTTGTGGCCTAGAATGAATTTCCGGATGCTATTGTTTTTCATGAGTCTTGATACTATTTTGCTCGGAGTGCAAAAGTTCAAGTGTGAGGGAATTTGATCAGTGCATTAAAATGCACATTCTCTTATGTTTGTACTTAGGAATTTCCTTAGTTTGTTTCTTTTATTTTCGTGTTTTATTATGCTTTTATAATTGAGTCTTTGTTTGGCATTAATCTATTTTCGCAGCTTATTATCAACTTTAGCGGTTATTTGATACATGTCCATTGTTTGGATCATAACTGAAGCTACGAGAATCGGATTTATGCGTTCTACTAGTCGTTGGAAAGCTAAGACAAAGAGCTAAAACTTTCATGTTGTACTAAAAAGCTGATTCAGTATGTAGAAGGCTCGAATAATTCGTTTAAGTCAGAACCTGAATTCTGCCTTTAGGAATATTTAGTTTTGGGCCGGGTTTTTTATGTTTTTCGACCCAGTTGGGTTAGAACCGGATTTTGTTATGCTTCCCTATACCTAGGAGCAGCCGTACTACTATTCATTACGTTATTTTCACGATTGAATTTTATTTTTCGCTTTTGTACGATTGAATGGAGAACTAATCCCAAAGATTAATCTGCTGTAATCGGTTTCCACTGACACTTTGAGGTTCTTTTAATTTTCAATAAAATCTATTTCCTTTCAATTCTTCTCTGTGATATCTTGTTTTCTTAATTCGATTTATCTTAGGGTTGATTGATTTATTTCGATGATTGCATGTTCTTATATTTTAATCGCGTTTGCTTAATCCACGTATGTTTCTCGTGTTTGCTTAATTCACTGTTACTATATCTCATCCGTTTGCTTAATTTGCAAATTAAGAATATGTATCGTATAATATCAATTGTGCTTGTTTGATTGTTATTATAATCGAAAAGGGGATAGAGTCCGCTTAGGAGTTGGGAATTATTTGGATCGATGATAAGTTAGGAAACTAAAACAGCAGATTAACCGTTTCAGCTTATTTTGATAATCACTTTTTTCTATATTCACTTATTTTCATTATTTTTTTCTAAATCAAAACCAACCCCCCCCCCCCCCCCCCAATATCCTTTTCTTTAGTTGGTTGAAATAATACAAGAATCCTTGCGATGCGACATCCGAGTGTCGTTTCCCTTTACTACTTTTTCAAAAATACTTGTTTTTGATTCGTGCGCGACAGCGGATCACTCAACCTATATTCTTTAACAACATCATCACCATCATATTCTCCCTGTTTTGGTATATTCGTATCACACTGAAACAAGAATGGTGTCTGAATCGATTTACGTGTGATTTTAGGGTTTCATCTATTTTTCCTGATTTCTTCTGATTTAGTGTTTGTTGTTTCAGGTTTGGTTGTGTTGGCTCACGTTGAAGGAGAAAGATGCGCGGAAAAATGAATCGGATCGAAATTTCTGTGGTGAAAAAATGACTGTCTATTTGTGGCTTCGATGAAGTTGGAAAAAGGTAGACAAAGAAGGAGATTGTTTAGGTATGTTTTTTGCCCTTTTAGTTTATATAGATGAAATTGATAAACCTTAATCCCTAATTTTTTCGTTGATTTTAATGACAGGGATAGAGTTGTTGAGGTCAAAGATGAGTTACATAGAATGTTGAATGAGGTACTATATCTTCAGTTGATTTATTTTGGTTTTTGATACAAGTTATACTCAGATTTAATTTTTTTGTCATACTGCAAACATTGATGAGAGAAAAAAATTTGTAACTGCGATTTCAGATGTTGATGCAGAAAAGAACTTGGAACTTTCACTGACTCTGAGTGTCTCATCGATGATGCCGATAAGAATTAGGTCACCATGAACCCTATCAACACAGTCTTCGGTTCGTTATTTTAATATTTGCTCGATATACTCAATATTTTTCGCGTATGTTCTTTCTGTATATTCCAAGTCAGTAATTGCATTTATGAAAAAAATAAGGTTTTTGAATTGCAAATGGAAATTTGCAGGTCTCTTTTGAGAAGGAATCTGTTGGACAGAGAAAAGGTTTTGTTCTACATAGCAAAGATAAATAGGTATGCAAATTCAGGACTCAGTGCCTCTGAAAAAGTTTTTCCATTTTTGTATTGATTTTTTTTGTTTGATTTTCCATTGCAGGGCAGTGATATCCATGTTATCGTACCTCTGATGTATAGGCAGACTTTTGATTCACTTTTGGCTGTGAACGAGACTTACACTATTGCAAACTTCCAGGTTCAACTTACTACTAATGCTTTTCAAACCTTCAGCTTAAAAATACCTCATTAAATTCACTGGTGGTACCAAAGTTGGGGATAGAAACATGCACCAAATTGCAGACAAGGATTGCAAAATAACTCCTTTAGTTGATATTATACCTGGTAGGTGGAATAAAGATTTACTTATAGGTAACACTATGCATTTCCTTATGTCTTTACTACTAATGTATTTATGTTTTCATTGGATCGAAGTCATGTTTGCTGTCATTATTACAGATCTTATCGGAGTGGTTGATGAAATATGGTACACACAGGCTCAGGTCGGTGGTAAGAAGCAGCAAGTCAACTTCGTCATTCGCGACTTGAGGTCTGTTTTGGTTTTTTCATGTTCACAACAAGCTTATGATATGCTTATGATATAGTTATCCATCTTATATTCCCATTAAATTTACAATAATTTTGAAATTTTCTAGCAACAACATTATTAATTGTACCCTATGGGAGGCGTACGCAATGCAATTTATCAACTATATTCAACAACAGACTTATTCTTCCATTCCAGTTGTGGTTTTGATTCAATATGCAAATGTTAAAGAAGAAAATGGTATATTTCCCCCTTTTATTTTTTTTCCCGTGTTTGATCACAACATGTCTGTTAATTGATTCATATATTTGTTCATGTAGGCAAATATCCTCTATCTGTGACCAACACGTACAATGTCACCGAAGTGGCCATCATTGAAGATTTGGAACCAATCAAACAATTTGTCAACAGGTAATATTTAACCACTTCTATGCATTTCTTCATACAATTTTATGTTCACAACAAATTCAATGACTTTGTTTTTTTGTTTAGGATAACAAAAGATACATTGATGGCTCTCTCTAGCCATCGTAGTCAACAATCTCAAGGCCGGTCCCAAAACTCTTCCACTTCTCATCAAACTCCTTACCAAAAATTGATGTCAAATGCTGTAGTTCTTCCTCTTGAGCAAATCGTTAAACTAACAGAGGTACTTTCACTATTGCTTAACTAATTGTTCTATGTTGTTGTCTACAAACATTGGTTTATGTTGTGCCTTGATTTTTCTATTTTGTTTATTACTTTTCTATTCAAACAGACAACTTTTTGTGCAACTGTTGCTACCACTAAGAAGCTATTTGCATCAAGATATGGTGGTACTACCAGGTATGTCATGAATACCCAAATAAAGTGAAAGGAGATAATCCTCCATATACTTGTTCTAAAGGCCATTCTACGGAAACAATCATATTCAGGTCAATGCTGCTATACATTTAATTCAATATATACAGCATAATGGTTGTCGTGGTCTTCTTGATGTTGACTTTTAACCTTTCATATTTTTAGGTATAAAATTGAGGTGGATGTTGTTCATGCTGGAACTAGGTGCAAGTTTGTTTTTGGGGCGAGGAGAGTGAAGAACTATTGGGTGTGTCTATTGCACACATGCACAGCACAATGATTGAGGTACCGACAATAACTTTTCAACCATGCTTCATATAACAACAATGCCTTTCAATGTTTGATGTTATTTATACATGCTTTATAAAGTGGGATATATGATCCTCTTGAATTCCCGCTTGCACATGACAAGATGTTGGGTAAGGAGCTTGCGTTCAAAGTAAAGTGGCAACCAAATTGGACGAATTGCCCGGTTATCATGTTACTTAGAGACAAAGCTATTATTAATCAACTAAAATCCAAGTTCCCAGCCAATTAACACACCTACAATACAGGTTTCATTTTCACACTTTTGTCACGCGTCTCCGAATGTGTGTGTTGCTTATGTAACATCTCGGACTCATTCCGAATTGTTTGTGTTTTCTACTTTCGTAGATTAAGGTGAGTGTTGATAAGGCTACTCCTGTTGATGAATGTGATGTTATTACGGTTCTGTTTTTATTCCTACCGTGTTGTCATTAATTTTCTTAATCAATATACATATATATCAGTTTTCTAACAAATATCTTCTTCAGGGCCTTGAAATAACTTCAAAACTACACCCTGAACCAGTAACACCTACGGCCAAAACACAGAACCCGAATATATTGAGTGAATCAACCACCCTTGCCAGCTTGTGCAAAGGAGAGTTCTCGTCAATAAAACTTAAGAAAGTCCTAAAAGTGGCGAAGAAAGTCGTGAAGGTGGAGAAAAAGTAGCAGATTCATTACAACCAACCTATATTTTGGAATGTGATCTTTGGATTCACTTTACTTTAATGTTCATGTTCGTTTTTTTAGCAATGGTTAAGTCATTTTCGTTAACTACTGTTGTTGAATGCGTACGCGTTGAACACCATGTTTCATCTTTGTAGGCAAAACTTATATCATTAACCTTTTATGCAAATGTGAAGCTAACATGTCCTTTTTGAATTAATTTATCAATGGTATACTTAACAAATAACCATCTATCTAAGTTAACATCTACCTCAATTTATTAAGAGGTTTTGTAAATACCAACTGTCAATTTAGCTCCTGCAGTTTCATACAGCCAAATTTTTTATGGTGATTTTTTTTGGAAAAGGCAAAGGTGTTATAACTACTAACAAATGCATAAGGAATGCCATTAAGTTTACAAACTGTTACCGGAATTAATATGCAAATACTTCACAGTGAGTTAACAAAACAAACTATCCAAGTAACCACACAGCCTCCCCATACACACCAGATAACTAAGGCACCAGCCAAGTCCTATCGGACAAAACTAAAATCACTAACATTTGAGACCTCCTGAAAATAATTAAAAGAAATAACAGAGGAAATCCAACAGGTAATGCTGCAACCCAACGTATTTCTCATATGGTAACAATATATTATATAATTTTTCCCAAGATTTGACACATGCTTTTGCCAAACTGTGATTGAAAATCCACTGTTGCATCACTTCCATCGATGCAAATATATGTACAAAACTAAAAATAATGATGATTATAAAACCTAAAAGGTTCATGCTTTTATGCTACAACCAGATTAATGAACCTGCATATAGTAGTTTAAACATCTCTCTCATTCATCACTCAACAGTGTGAAATGTGTAATTGAAGGCCGATTTTATATATAGTTTATTGTGTGCTTTATCAGAGAATAAGTTGGCCTTCTTTTAATCAAAATTGTTTGGTTCATTAATTTGTTTTATTAGTTTTCATTTACTAGACGAGGAAATAGACTATTCTTTTATTTTAATATGAAACAAGTTGCAACAAAATAAGATAATGTTGCCACTGTGATTAGACATATGTGAACAATGACCATGACATAGTAAAGTCATATTACAAGAGGATGATTTAAAGTTTGAATATTCAAATAAGATTCATATTTCTACATAATATTTCAAATAATTTTCTTTTCATTTTATTATATTTTAGAAACAAGTTTATGTAACACACCAGTACCACACAGGTAACCAGGTCAAAATCCGTGTGAACTCACGAGTAACACACATGTACCGTGTGAACGCATGGGTAATCAGGCCAAAATCTATGTGAACGCATGGGTAAAACACCAGTACCGTGTGAACACGGGTAACCAGATCAAAATCTCTGTGAAGACACGGGTTATTACATTTTTTTTTACAATTAAAGAAAATAAAAATAAAAATATTTAAAATAATGTATGAATTGAAACACGAGAAAAATGTGTTGTTTTTTTAATTATTTATGAATCAAATATTTTTATTTAAAAATTATTTTTAATTTAAAATACACTAATTTTTAAGATAATATATGAATAATTGAAATATATATTATTGATGTCTTTCTCTTAAAAATTAGAAAATTGATACAATTTTGTTTTTATTTTAAAAATATGTCTTTCATTTAAATATTTATCTTTGATTAACTTATATATTTATCTTTGACTACCTTTTTTTATTTTTCCTTTTTTACAATTAAATTTAAATATTTTTTATTTTATTTGAATTTCAAAAGCAAATTGATGACAATTCCACAATCCACATACCAGTACCCGTGCGGACACACGGGTATCCTACTAGTTGACATGAGAAAATCAATGACTTAGGACACAACTGCTCCCTTCCTCTTACAATAAGTATCATTTTTTTTATTTGTCCTTATTTATTGAATTTTTTTAGAAAGAGAGGGCACAAGCCCCAACAAAAAGAAACTATGCGATAAATCTCAAAGACATCTTAGACCAATCCATCTTAAGCAAATGCTTCAAAACAAAAAGGCACTTATCGAACTAGAAAATATCAATAGAATTGGACACACCCAACTTCGCAAGATAATCAGAATATTGATTAGCCTCTTTAAAAATACGATGAAATTAAACTTTAAAACGGGAAAGAAGAAGAAGAAGGATGTGTCTAATCAAATTCGAGCCTTGCTTGAGCACCTAAGGCGACGCATCCACCACTAATTTATTATCAACTTAGACAATAATATATTGGATTTTAAATCATGTAACTACTCCACTACCTATTATTAATAAGATTATTTTAGTAAATAACATTAGTTTTATCTTTCTAAAAAAACACATTGTGAGACGGAGGGAACATCTAATTATATGTATAAACGGTTGGATGAACAACTTATTTAAAGTTTATAGCATAAATGCTTATCAAAATAAGCACTTATGAAGAAGCTTACATAAACTGTTTTTTTAAATAAAATAAATTTAAATTATTTTTATATGTGCTATAGATTAATTTTACAAGTTATTTTTAAGAATTTATAAAAATAAACTCATAAAAATTTATGAATAATACTATAAGTTATTTTAATAAGTTCTTTCAAATAGTGTTACAAAACTTATGACATAAGATAAACTCAAATTAGTTAATTATGGTATTTGGATCGAACTCTGGTGTCGATAATGGTAGTTTCATGGTTCGACTATGCTGCAGTCGAATTCTATTCAAGCATGTTGTCGAAGTATATTTTGTTTTAAAGTAAGTCGAATTGGGCCTTGTTTGTAAGCCCAATTGTTAAGTTAGTTTGTAGCTTAAGTTAGCTTAGTAGTATATAAATAGACTAGTTCTCTCAGGTTATTGAGAGAAGTTAATTGTTGTTATTCACCTATAATCTTTGAACCCTTATTGAGTAAGTGAATAGTAAAATAGTTTTAATCAATCCTAATTTCTTCTTCTTCTTCCATCTTCTCCCTCTTTTGTAAAACCTAACAGGATTTCTTGTGTTTGTTCAAGAAACTCAATCTTTATCTCATAACTTTATTCTGTTATTGACGACATTAATTCACAACAAACTAGTGCGGTGAGCTTAGAGAAGAAGATGTCGTCAACAAAGTATGAGATTGAGAAATTCACTAGTGTGAATGATTTCGATTTGTGGCGCTCGAAGATGCACACCTTTATTGTTCAACAGGGTTTGTTAGAAGCGTTGAAAGGATCAGAGAAGATGGATGATGCCCTATCGGAGAATGAGAATGAAATTCTGGCACGCAGATACCAGATGTCGAGATAGATGTCACAACACCAGGATCAATAACAGCTTGATCACACAAGATGCAGAAAATTAAATGACAGAAAAGTAAAATAAATGACGAAATTGTTAACCCAGTTTGGTGAGACTCACCTACGTCTGGGGGCTACCAAGCCAGGAAGAAAATTTACTATGATAGTATTAGTTCAAAGCTAAACTCATGCATTTACAACTTCTCGCCTAATCACTACCTTGTGCAACTTCTACCTAAACACCCTCTAGATATGAGATCCCCTTCTCACTTCCTAATCACTCACAATCTCAGTGACAATTCAGCAATTACACAAACAATATAAGTAGCACACTTCCAAGACAATACTTGATTTTGCTTAAAAGCTTCAATCAAGAACAATACACTCTTGCTTAAAAGATTTAGAGTGGACAATGAACAATGAACAATTAGTCAACCTCAATGCATCAAAAGTTACATGAGTGACGTACAATTAACAATCACTAAACCCTAAAGACCAACCAAAACACGGCTATTCCTTATTTCACAAAATCTTCACATTGTGTTTTGTTTTTAAATAGGGTTTAGTCTTCACATAAAATAGCCTTCAGACCTAATAGACATGGGCTTCTTGAGGCGCACAAATAGCATCAATCAGTTTTATCTGGCTGCAAATCATCCTGCACAATAATAGGTGGAAAATACATACTTTCCTAAAAAGGCTCAAGGATCCTTTTTATGAAAGTAACATAATCTGTCATAACAGAAAATCCCACAATATACTCCTATAAAAAATGCACGTGTGTGAATTATAACACACTCAAAAATCACACTAAAAATACAAAAATAGTCATACCCTAACTTTCTGGTAGAACATGTCTTGGAACATGTCACAACATCATGCTGGACATGATGTCTGACTGTCATGGCTGATCGGTAAATTAGCAAGTGTACTAATTTACCAATGTAGTAATAAAATAGGAAATCCCTAGTGTCAATCTCAAGGACTGCTTGACGATATAAAGTTCTGGTTTTATTTTAGTTAAACAAAAGCTTTGGGGTTTTGGAATTGTTTGGTTTAATTATAAAAATAAATGCGAATAAAATAAAGAAAGTACGGGAACGATTAAAACAGATGTGAGTAGTATGCTAGGGATGGTGTGTGACCTGATTCAGTAACAACTCTGAATTAACACTGCAACAACTTATTTTAACTAATAGATTACCGATTATTTAGGGTGTTTACTCCTAAGTCCTTAGTGAGAAAACTTTTAATCATCCAACCTAATTCCTATGTCCATAGAGAATTACAGTTGAAATGAAGCATTCAATATATCAAGAATAATCCGATTATTAGAGGGTATGCCTACTCCTAGGTGATATCTACTATAATATATTCTTAAGTAAAGCATTAACAATGGCGGTCCAGCCTAATCGTTAACCGTAAATCAAACTCTGTTTGTTCCACAGAGAAAGCATAAGAACAGCAAGAAAACAAATCAATCAGAGAAAAGAGTTTGTTATTGCAATACTAATATCAGAATCGTTACATAACCAAGTCAGGGACACCCCCAACATTGGGGGGTTTAGCTACTCATAATATTCAAATAAAACAAAACATAAAGATTATACATTACAAGAATTATGATGAAATTTGATCTTCAATCGCTTCCGTTTATGAAAATCTCCTTCGCACCACAACTTCTCCAATATTTCTCTCTGCAATATTTTTTCCATTCCAAGAAGAAGTCCCAAAATAAAATCCCCACAAACCGCTTAAATAGAAAAGATCTCCCCTTATTTTCTATTCCCTTAATAAATCTCATTTAATTTCCCAATAAAATCATGTCTCACAATAGCCAAATTAACAATCAGTGCCAAATCTCGCCGAAAAAGGAAAGAAATAAAATCTCCTCGTCTATCTGACATGGCCAGTAGCATGTGCTATGCGTGCTCGTAGTGTCTGCTACGACCAATAGCCTGTGCTACGAGGGGCCGTAGCAGACCACTTGAGTTGGTTTGCACATTGAAGGAATTTATGGCTCTGGCTGCTACGGCCAGTAGCACGTGCTACTGGTGGGCGTAGCAGACCACTGTATCAATGTCTTTTTCATCTAAAAACTAGGGTTTTTGCTGCACCTCTGCTACGGCCTATAGCACACACTACGGGTGGCCGTAGCAGGCCACTGTTCCTTGGGTTTTCCTTCCTGATTCTTCGTGATTCTTCCAGTTTTTTGCCGACATCCTTCTTGAATACTTGTTTAACCCTGAAAACATTAAAACAACACAACCAAACATAAAATGCGGTAAACGGAAATAAAATGAGAATAAAAACATGACAAGATTAACGAAAATTAACAGTAAATGAAAGTATAAAAATCATCGATCAAACTCCCCCAAACTTAGAATGTTGCTTGGCCTCAATCAACAAGCTTACATAACAAATTTTTGGATCAAACGGTGCATTTCAAGTGGAAAACTTATGAAGATAAAGCGTGTCGATACTCATACGTGAGTCGTCGTTCCGATCGGCTAGTACTAGTTCTCTCGGCAATCATTCGTTAACAAAGGTATTACAAGAACACATATCACAGTAAACCACGTACATAAATTCCCCTTTCGGTCACCTCTCCAACTATGCTTTGGGCTTAAGTCTTTTCTTCGATTTTCTCCCCCATTCCTTTGGATAATCAGATTAAGGCATTCACGGTCGTATTTCCTTACATGTACAAGATTGATCAAGACTTTTTCTAGGCACTTT
This sequence comes from Lathyrus tuberosus, assembly GCA_022829125.1. NCBI lineage: Eukaryota > Viridiplantae > Streptophyta > Magnoliopsida > Fabales > Fabaceae > Lathyrus > Lathyrus tuberosus. The sequence goes on from JALAZF010000103.1 coordinate 11,750,816, forward strand.
TTTTCCATGCACATTGGCGTTTATTAGTCCACTTTGGGACGACAATTGAGACTCAACCACCGTTAGGCTAAGTAATCGGGTGAGGGTTACCTAACTTAGCAGGACTAGTTGTCTTTATTGCTATTATTAAAAAAAAAATTAGTGCCTTAAGTCATTTTCTCAATCAACCTTATACATGTAAATCTCTTTAATCATGTCGGACTATCAATATGAACTAATTAGGGAACACTTCTCAAATCCAAGTACTATGGCGCAAATCTACACGTTGGACTCGTTTCCTTACTCTAGGGAATCTCGGGTGTTCAGGTCATACCTAAGTTTTCAAACTTTCCCAATGTCCCTAGTTCTAGCTTCTCTTCCCTCAAACTCTATATACTTTCTCAACTAACTAAAAACCATAGTATTCACATGAAAAAAATTCTACGGTCCTAATTCGAGGAGAAATTCAAAGAGGTTTCAATAAAACAACACACAAAAACAGAAATAAAAAGTACTAAAAGGAAAAACTAAAAAACTGTAAATCCTCCCCCAAACTTGAACTAAATATTGGCCTCAATGATTTAGCACAAGTGAGAAAGAGAGTAGACTCACAGAGGAGGCGGAGGGTAATGCAACATCATATGTTGCATCATCGCTTGCTTATTATCCATTATTACTCCTTGCCTATGTAAGAACCTGTGTCTGACCTGACTAAAAAATAAAATAAAAAACATAACAAAAAAAATTGACTTAGTAATAGAAAGCGTGGGTTGCCTCCCACATAGCGCTTCGTTTAACGTCGCATGGCTCGACGTCTCATTCTATATTAAGGTGGCATATATGAAACAAAGAACACGTCATCTTTTCTTCTTCTTTTGTTTGGTAGAAATCCCATGAACTTGAGGTATTGATGATGTTGTTTCCAAATCTTTTTCAGTTTGATTTGAGTGAACAAGGCATAAATGACATCCAATACTTTGTCAATCTCTTGTCTTTCATCTGCCTTGTTAAAATAGTTTTTAGGGATACTCTTTTCTTGAAGATTTTCTTGTTGGATGTCTACATCTTCACAAATTGTTAAATCTGTATTTTCATTTAGCACTAGATCATATTCAAGTTGCCTTCTTTCTCCTCCCCCGTATTTCTTGTTTACCTCAAATTCTTATATTTCTAATGCATCTTCTTCATCTGACGTCATGTCTTTTTCTTCTTCTTTCACACATTATTCTTCCAACCTGAACTCTCGCCAAATAAACTTATCTGGATAAAAGTTAGCTTCCACACATTCATTCATAAGAATTTTTACCTCCCTCTTATATGCTTTAAAAATTTTAGTCGCCTCTTCCAAAGTGATTCCCGAATCAGGCGACCAACATACAGGAGATACATGTGGAAATGTATAAAAATAATTCTAACTACACAACTCAAACACTTTATTAGTCGCACAGTATAGAAGAATTCATGAAGCAACAATCATCTGAATTTTTTTTTATAAAATAAAATTAAAATTAAAATAACAAGAAAATTAAAACTAAAATTTAATTGCAGAGCAACAAAGTTTTAACTAAAATAAAACTATAAACTTTATAATTTTTGGCAGTCCTCGGCAACGACACCAAAAGCTTGATCAGTAAATTAGCAAGTGTACTAATTTGCCAATGTAGTAATAAAAGGGGAAATCCCTAGTGTCGATCTCAGGGAATGTTTGACGATATAGAGTTTTGGTTTTATTTTAGTTAAACAAAAGCTTTGGGGTTTTAGAATTGTTTGATTTAATTATAAAAATAATTTTGAATAAAATAAAGAAAGTACGAGAACAGTTAAAACAGATATAAGTAGCATGCTAGGGATGGTGTATGATCTGATTCAGTAACAACTTTGAACTAACACTGTAACAACTTATTTTAACTAATAGATTACCGGTTCTTTAGGGTGTTTACTCCTAAGTCCTTAGTGAGAAAACCTTTAATCATCCTACCTAATTCCTATGTCCATAGAGAATTACAATTGAAATTAAGAATTCAATATATCAAGAATAATCCGGTTATTAGAGGGTATACCTAGTCCTAGGTGATATCTACTATAATATATTCTTAAGCAAACCATTAACAACAGCGAGCCAGCCTAATCATTAATCGTAAATCAAACTCTGTTTGTCCGACAGAGAAAACATAAGAACAACAAGAGAATAAATCAACTAGAGAAAAGAGTTCGTTATTGCAATTCTAATATCAGAATTGTTACATAACCAAATCAGGGACACCCCCTAGCATTGGGGGGGGGGGGGGGTTAGCTACTCATAATATTCAAAGAAAACAAAACATAAAGATTAAACATTACTAGAATTATGATGAAATTTAATCTTCAATCGCTTCCGTTTATGAAAATCTCCTTCACACCACAACTTCTCCAATATTTATCTCTGTAATATTTTTTCCGTTTGAAGAAGAAGTCCCAAAATAAGATCCCCAAAAACCGCTTAAATAGAAAAGTTCTCCCCTTATTTTCTATTCCCCTAATGAATCCCATTTAATTTCCCAATAAAACCATGTCTCACAATAGCCAAATCAATAATCAGTGCCAAATCTCGCCGAAAAAGGAAAGAAATAAAATCTCCTCGTCTATCTGACACAACCAGTAGCCTGTGTTACGGGTGGTCGTAGCAGACCACTGGAGTTGGTTTGCACATTAAAGGAATTTAAGGCTCTAGCTGCTACTGCGAATAACACGTGCTACGGGTGGTCGTAGCAGACCACTGTCTCCATGTCTTTTTTATCTAAAAACTAGGGTTTTTGCTACACCTCTACTACGACCCGTAGTACACACTACAGGTGGCCATAGAAGGCCACTGTTCCTTGGGTTTTCCTTCCCGATTCTTCGTGATTCTTCCATTTTTTTGCTGACGTCCTTCTTGAATACTTATTTAACCCTGAAAACAGTAAAACAACAAAACCAAGCATAAAATGCGGTAAACAGAAATAAAATGTGAATAAACACATGACAATATTAACAAAAATTAATGGTAAATGAAAGTATAAAAACCACCGATCAATGGCAGAACATCTGGTTTAACATCTTGCTAACAACATGTTGTTTTACCAAAATGTAGCCAATCCAAAAACCACATGTTGCTCCCGGGATTTTCATCCAAGAACAAACGTGAAAGTGGCGCGGAAACATAGTCGCCAGCAATGTGTATTTATCCCAAGAGAGGGAAAGGAAACATTGCGTAAACCTGAGGGAAGGGAAAAGCATGGTCATCGCGACCAAGAGAAACGGGTAAAGGAGTTGGTTACGTGAGGGGAAGGTATTAGCACCCCCACGCGTCCATCGTACTTGATGGGATCCATGCTTGTTGTCTAATCAAAGGGTGAGTTAGCTAAAGCCTACTGCTAAACGGAAACAGAAACGAGAAAGGGGAATACAAAAATGAACTCGCAAGGATTGTTGCAATCCTATGCCTACGTATCTTCGTGGACGAACGAAGAATCAGAGTCAATGTAGTTCGACGGACTACGCACTAATGGGGGAAGGTTGCTCATTGATATATCGTATCTCGTGCCTACGTATCCTCAATCGGACGAGAAAGAGGAATCAGAGCAAACGTAGTTCGACATACAGGTCGATTAAGCATTTTTTACGTGAGCGACGAGCTCTTTTCTGAAAATGATTTGGAACTCAACAATCCCGAAGGATAAAAATGATTTGAACTGGTTTTTGTATTTTTTAGACAGAAGTGAGTTGAGTTAGTTCATAACTTGCATTGCACCAAAGTCTATGACATAGGAACGAATGCGTCGCAAATCATCCCAAGATGGGACGTCTGCTAAACACTCTAGAAAAATGAAAGGAAACCCCTCATTCTTCATTTCCCATGCTTAAGGCTAGTGCGCAATACACGTTATCCTTATTAAGTGTTTTAGAATTGTTAAGAGATGAGCAGAGAAGACTCAAAGACGAAAATAAAACACTACGGGAATTCTATCCTATTGTTGTCATGCAAAGATGACCCTAAGGTTGAGGTAAGAGGGGAAGATTCTACCTAATGTTAGTATGCATGGTTTGAATCCTAATGTCTACCCTACTCCAAGCTTAATCAAAGATTAAGTTGGACTAGGGAACCCTTAGGGAGCATGCAAAAACAAAGCAACAAGAAAATAAACCAAAAACAGCAGCTACAACAGTGCTCCAGCACATGCACTGCGGTAAATTCCGGCCAATACACCAAACAACATTCAACAGCTCATGTTTCAACACAAAAATAGGTGTAAGAAGGCAAACAGCAGCACATACAACAGCACATATGCAAAGGGACAGCAGTGGAAAACAGGGCCGCATGCATTCAAAAATGATTCAAACATGGAATAACGGATATGTGTCAAGCATTACACATTCTTCAATCAAATATGATCACAATCACACCACACACCATGGTAAACAATTCTTGAAAACATCATGAATGAATGCACATCATTTGACAATTGAACAAATTAATTCAAGCATGCACTTCATGAAATTAGAAGCAAACAAGAAAGGGTGCAAACAAACTTGCACTAGAATCACAATTGAACATCATTAATCAACACACAAAGGTTATGTGAACAAAGTGATATGAGAATGAAACAATGTTAGAACATAAATCACATCACGATCAACTAATTCAAACATGTAAGAAAGCTTCACATTAACATGCATCATGAACCAAAGTAGTAACAATCAAATGTTAGTGAAATGCTTCATGGAAATCAATCAACAATGACCAAGTGAAGTGAAAACATGATGTGAATCCAAGTGGGCAGTAGCAAGAGCATAATCCATGAACCATAATCAAACCCAAACCAATCAAGAAGGAACATCAAGTATCATACTCAAAGCATATGTCAAAACTAGGCATGTATTTACCAAGATTAAGTCCAAAATGATTCAAATGTTCTCATACAAGGTAAAAGGCACACATGATCCAACTTATGCACACCATGGCATCATACTTAAATGTATCACATCACATTCAGTCCCAAGAGATTACACAAGTTCAACAAGTTGTTATTAACATATGAACCAATATGCATCATGAACATGCTTCAAGAATGCAAACAAATCAACAATCGGAAAATCGTGCATTAAAGATTCACATACATCCAGCAACTAGAGGTTAAACAACCCTAGAAAATTCCATAAATATGCATCATACAAAGCCATGAAGGTTAGGGGTGGAATAGGTATCAATACATGCTTCCAAACAAGCCAAAAACACAAAAGTTACAGGTGCAAATCGATTGCAACAGGGTACAAATCGATTGCACAGTTACAGAATGCAATTTCTAGTGAAAAAACACAGGTGCAATCGATTGCACTAGGATGCAAATCGATTGCACAGTAGCTGACCTGCAAAAATCACTTCTCATAATCACTTTTTCAACACCAATCACTTATTCAAACATCCAAATGATCATGTAATCTAACATACACGAAAATCCACATCAAATATCAGTAATCAAACACACACTTCATCAATCAAACAACAAGATCATGAATCAAATCAAGCAAACGGATCAAATCACCTTGAAAACCATGGATCTACATTGTATAAGTTGAAATTAAGCTAAATCAAGTATGGATCTGAAATTAACCAACCTACAAAACTGAGAATTGATTTGGTAAGTGTTGCAAACGAAAATCCAAAAATCCAAGCAAGAAATCCAAGATCCTAGCAAGAAACTTCAAGATCCTAGCAAGAAACTTCAAGATCCATGCAACAAGCTAACCATACTTCAAAATCACTTCCAAAAAGCTCTTGTGAAATTCCAGATCTAGATCCAAACGAAAATCACCAATGAAAAGCAACAATGGAGTGATAATGAGAGGCTTAAGCTCAAGAATTAACAAGTTTCAATGAAGAACTTGTTAATCTCTATGGAGGAGCTTTGAGTGAGGTTGAAAATGGAGGTTGAGAGTGAAAAAGTGAGAGAGAATTGAGAAAGTTCTGAAAATTAAGAGTGAAAAAATGATCCAAGTTGGTGAGGTTTGGAATTGATTTGGTTAAATAACCCCTAGGTTAGGAGTTAAGTTTGGCTTTGGAATGAGGTTTAGTGAGTGGAATTGCAAGTGGAAAATAAACTTGGAAATGGAGTGTGGAATTCGAGTGGAAATTGGATGGAAATGAAATCAAATTCTACAGCCCTCAAGATCCTTCTACTGATATAGCATTGATCCCAAGTACATGTGGTGCATTGGAAATTGATATAGTGCTGAAAAAATAAAGGTTTTGGGCAAATCCGTCACAGTGCAATAGATTGCACAGCAGTGCAAATCTATTGCACACCCTTGCAAAGGCCAAAAATGGTGAAAATTGCCTCACTTTGTTCACTCATAACTCAATGAAAAATGATCCAAATGGCATGGTTCTTGTGCCCATTTTGAAGGGAATGTTTCAAACTACAACTTTCATGTGGAAAACATTTGCAAATGAAGTCTTGATCATGGTGAAAATTGGCTTTGAAAACGATTGAAAAAGTGTAAGATCATAACACGGATGAGTGTCGGAGATCATTACGGACGAAGTATTAAAACAAGTAGAAATAAACACGAATAAGTGTTGACTGCGCTGGGGACGAACACAGACGAGTGTATAAAAGTTCCCAGACGGACGGGTGCTGAAAGAACACGGACGGGTGTCAAAGGTCAATACGGACGGGTATTGAAATAAAAGTTCACACACGGACGGTTGCTGAAAGAACACGGACGGGAGTCAAACGTCAATACAGACGGGTATTTAAATAAAAGTTCAAACACGGACGGGTGCTGAAAGAACACGGACGGGTGTCAAACGTCAATACGGATAGGTATTGAAATAAAAGTTCTCGCGCGGATAGGTGCTGAAAGAACACGGGCGGGTGTCTAAGATCAATACAGACGAGTATTGAAATAAAATTAAAAACACGGACGGGTGCTAAAAAAACACGGACTGGTGTCTAAGGTCAATACGGACGGGTATTGAAGAAAAAGTTCAAACATGGACGGGTGCGGAAAGAACATGGACGGGTGTCTAAGGTCAATATGGACGGGTATTGAATAAAAAGTTCAAACACGGATGGGTGCTGAAAGAACACAAACGGGTGTCTAAGGTCAATACAGACGGGTATTGAAGAAAAAGTTCAAACACGGACAGGTGCTGAAAGAACATGGACGGGTGTCTAAGGTCAATATGGACGGATATTGAAGAAAATGTTCAAACACGGACGGGTGCAGAAAGGACACGAACGGGTGTCTAAGGTCAATACAGACGGGTATTGAATAAAAGGTTCAAACACGTAAGGGTGCTGAAAGGACACGGACGGGTGTCAAAGGTTAATACAGACGGGTATTGAAATTAAGGTTCAAACACGGATGGGTGCTGAAAAGACACGGACGGGTGTCAAAGGTCAATACGGATGAGTTTTGAAATAAAGGTTCAAACATGGACGGGTGCTAAAAGGACACGGACGGGTGTAAAAGGTCAATACGGAGAGGTATTGAAATAAAGGTTCAAACACAGACGGGTGCTGAAAGGACACAGACGGGTGTCTTAGGTCAATATGGACGGGTATTGAAATTAAAGGTTCAAACACGGACAGGTGCTGAAAGGACATGCACGGGTGTCAAAAAGGTCAATACGGACGGGTATTGAAATTAAAGGTTCAAACGCGGACGGGTGCTGAAAGAACATGGACGGGTGTCAAAAAGGTCAATACGGATCGGTATTGAAACAAAGGTTTAAACACGGACGAGTGCTGAAAGGATACAGACGGGTGTCAAAGGTCAATACGGACGAGTATTGAAATAAAGGTTCAAACACGCACTGGTGCTGAAAGGACACGGATAGGTGTCAAAGGTCAATACGGACGGGTATTGAAATAAAGGTTCAAACACGGACGGGTGCTGAAAGAACACGAACGGGTGTCAAAGGTCAATACGGACGGGTATTGAAATAAAGGTTCAAACATGAACAGGTGCTGAAAGGACACAGACAGGATTCAAAGGTCAATACGGATGGGTATTGAAATAAAGGTTCAAACACGAACGGGTGCTGAAATGACATGGAGGGGTGTCAAAGGTCAATACGGACGGGTATTAAAATAATGGTTCAAACACGGACGGGTGTCAAAGGTCAATACGGATGTGTATTGAAATAAAGGTTCAAACACGGACGGGTGCTGAAAGAACACGGACAGGTGTCCAAGGTCAATACGGACGGGTATTGAACTAAAGGTTCAAACACGGACGAGTGCTGAAAGGACACGGACGGGTGTCAAAAGTCAATACGGACGGGTTATTAAATAAAGGTTCAAACACGAACTGGTGCTGAATGGACACGGATGGGTGTCAAAGGTCAATACGGATGGGTATTGAAATAAAGGTTCAAACACGGAAGGGTGCTGAAAGGACACGGATGGGTGTTAAAGGTCAATACGGGCGGGTATTGAAATAAAGGTTCAACCACTGACGGGTGCTGAAAGAACACGCACGGGTATTGAAATAAAGGTTCAAACATGGATGGGTGCTCAAAGGACACAGACGAGTGTCAAAGGTCATTACAGACGGGTATTGAAATAAAGGTTCAAACACAGACGGGTGATAAAAGGACACGGACGGGTGTCAAAGGTCAATGGGGACGGGTATTGAAATAAAGGTTCAAACACGGACAGGTGCTGAAAGGACACGGATGGGTGTCAAAGGTCAATACGGACGGGTATTGGATAAAAAGTTTAAACACGGACGGGTGCTGAAAGAACATGGACGGGTGTCTAAGGTCAATATGGACGGGTGTCGCTCCCAGGATTTTCATCCAGGTACAAACGCGAGAGTGGCGCGGAAAACCGAGTCGCCAGCCGTGTAAATTTATCCCAAGAGAGGGAAAGGGAACACCGCGCAAACCTGAGGAAGAGGAAAAGGAGTGGTCATCGCAACCATAACCTGGGTTCGGGAGTCGGTTACGCGAGGGGAAGGTGCTAGCACCCCACGCGTCCATCGTATTCGATGGGATCGACGCTTGTTATCTATTCTAAGGGTGAGTTATACTATCATCTAGGGCTATACTAAGATAGGGGAAAAACAAAGACAGACTCGGTAGGACGTCGACGTCCTAGGCCTACGTACCCCCTTTGTGCAATGGGGAATTCAGAGTCAACGTAGTTCGGACCAAGTTCTTTTTGTGTTTTTTATGAGCGATGTTAAGTCCGTGTCCGGCAGTTAGGGTTGATGCCTGTTTGCGACTCAGACGGAAAGTAATGTGCCCTTTTTTGAAAATAGCCTTTAGTTTGACAATCCCGAAGGACAAAAGGTTTGAAGTTTGTTTGTGTGTTTTAGGACAGAAGTGGCTTAAGTTAGTTCATAAGTTGCATTGCACCAAAGTCTAGGGCACAAGGGCGAATACTTAACGCGTCGTCCCAAGACAGGACGCTCGCTAAGCACTCTAGAAAGATGAGAGGAAGCCCCTCATTTCTCATTCCCCACGCTTAAGGCTCGCGCGCAATACACTTTACACTTATTAAGTGTTTTCAAGAAGTTTGAGATAAAAAGAGAGAAGACACAAGGGATACTCTAAAGGGGAACTAAGAGTCCTAATGTTATCATGCATGGGTGACCTACGGTTAGTGAGGTTTGACGACAACCTAAACCTAAAGGAAAAAGGTGAGAGAAGGAAAGAGTAAGGGTGACCATGGATACTTATCCATACCCTGCATAAAAGGTTAGTACCAAACGGACATAAATAATATCAAAGCAAATGAAAAACAAACAATGGCATATAAGAGTGGTAACAATCCATATATGAATTAAGAAGTCAAATAAACAACCCCAAGACAATGGCACAAGTGCCTTTTCAAACAAGGTAACCAGACGTGATCAGAAATAGGCATACAAGAAGATTTCACACAAAGAGTCATTAAACAAATGGTAAAACAACTTCTAAAATCACCAAATTAAGTATCAAAGTTACTCAACCAGAAACAAACCAAATACCAAAAACTCCTGCAAAAATTCAAGATGTTAGTCATTTAAACAATCATGCAAAACTCAGATGAGGATCATGGTTCAACATGCAAAAGGAAAAGACTAAAATGCAATATGCAATAATTTTAAAAATGAAATAAAAATATTTTAATGTACCTCAGAATTTTATCTAACAAATGCAAAAAGAACGGATTGAAAATATTTTATGGATGCAGAGAAATAAAATAAACAAATTCAGGTATGCATGATATGAGTAATGCAAAAAGGAAATAAACTAAATAATTAATTTAGATGATAAAAATAAAATAAAAATAAAAAATAAAATTTGGAAAATTTTATAAAATGATAAAGAGTATGCATGAATTTTCTTGGGATTTTTAAATGCAAGAATGTATTTTTAAAAAATTAAAAATGAATTAATGCAAATAATAAAATAAAATAAAATAGGAAAATGCAAGGGGGGTGTGAAAAGTAAATAACATGCGTTGAAAGTTTGGAATGGGCTCAGGTGGGGGCGCAGATAATAAGCCCAGGTGTTAAGTCCATCAGAAAATAAAAGAATAAAAAAAAGAAGCACATGTGAACTTGGTCAAAGGGCTGACTCAACACCTTCCGCTGGATTGATCCTGTGGTCATCAAGAAGTCAACAAAAATCAAAAGTATTGAAGATCAGTGGTCAGGATGAAAAGAATACACTAATTATGGTGCACACGCGCACGACTAAACCATCAGCATACTATACTCCCCCCATGTGCACGACACATGTTTTTTTAATGTGCTGTCACGTCTTCAACCATACGATCAATCAAACGGTCCACCATTAGTCAACATTAATAAAAGTAAACAAAATGAAAAAACATATTGGAAGCACGCGGTAAGAATCAAGGGGTAAATAACACACAATCAATAAATTAAAATCAGAAAAAAAAATAAATAAAATGGACGTGGCAGCGTGATGGCCATTGGATCGTGACCATGGAAGGTCACGATTTCGTCTTCTTCGTTCAACCACTCCTTCGCCGGACCGCCACCAGTCGCCGGAGCCCTAGCTCCGGCCGCCACCCACAGCCACCTGCAACTCAAAACCTGCCCAAAATTTCCGTGCGAATATACTATTTTGACCAGAAAAATGTGAGGATCTCAAATATGTCATCAAAAATTGCAAATAATCAACGCATAATAAAAAACGATGAGAAATTTGTTAGGGTTCGAAACTTTAAATTCATAAAACAACCAACATACACATCCATATTCAAAACAAATTATATCAGCATGATCCATGGACATCACACAACATTATGCACGTTTAAAATTTAAGTTTTATGATCACGAAAAAATCCACCAACCTGAGATGGTGCAACTCTAATCTTTGCTTTTGGCTGCGAATGGGGGATGGTTTGCACTCTATTGATCACAAGGAAGAAGTTTGTGGAAGAATTTATTGAAAACTCCTTGTAGATTGAGAGATATGAATGTGAGATGCTTTAGGGTTCAAGTTCTCCACTCCTCCAAATGTCACGTGTCATCTGACCTAACCAGTGCATGCATGAGTTTAAATACTCTAGGGTTTCTCACTGATAATGGTTTGGGCTTGGGCAATTCTTTGTTTAATGAGTTTTTGAATAATTCTAGAAAATTGCATTATGTTAAGTACACCCTCTTCCATGCATAGATATTCAAACATTTCATGGTGGATCACTTAACTTCTAATTGCTAATCACACCTCAATTGGAATTGGGCCTTGAAACCGTTTGATTCATGAGTTTTTAATGACTTGGCAATTTTGAATAATGGAGAATAAGTGATAAATACACCATGAAACCACTTGATTTAAAGGCCTAAAATGATCCTTGAGGAATGCCCTTTGATATTAGAAAGTGATATGAAGCAATGGAATTAATTATAGGTCACTATGCCAAAGTTTGTGAAAATGGAATCATGAGAAACCCTAAAAACCACTTTGCCTTCTTTTGATCATAAGTTGAGTTTCACAAATGATATGGAGACCCACTAGTACTTGTTGGAAAGAGGAGAAAAAGATATTCAACTTTGATGTTGGAGAAAAATTCATTTGAAGCATTCTTGATGATGAAAAGTCAAGTTGAATGCAGTGTAGGAACTTGCCCAAAAAGGAAACTTTCAAATTATAGGTCATTTCCGTATTTAGTAACTTTTGCACCAACTACTAATTTTTGATAAATGGCATGAAACTTGCCTCTTGATGACCATATGAGGATGTGAGACCTTGAAAACCTTGGAGAGAACTTCAAAATTCCTCAGTTGACTTCCCCTCTCATAGTTGACTTTTACCCAATTCACCTGATTTACAATCCATTGGCCAATTAAATCTCTCCTGAATCAAACTGATGGACAAACTTCCACTCCTAGATGCTTAGGGACCCAAGGAATACCATAGAATCAAGTCTTGCCCAAAAAATCAGAAATAAACTGACTTTATAGCAAACCCTAGTTTTGGTACCCTCAGTCTAGGAGGAAATAACACAGTCTCCAAATCCAAATTCCTCTGAATATGATGTGTATCCTCTCCAACAAAGATAAGATATGCCATTTAGTGATGATAAAAACCTAAGGAGCTTGTCCATTGGAGCAATAAACCCAAGAATCTCAAAACCCTAATTTATGCACTGGTTAGGAGAGAGTGATCCACTTGAGCTTTCTTGCTTGACCCTTTGAAGAATATCTTCTCCTCTTGAACATGCCTTAGGCACCTTGACCCCATGCTAAGAACCAATGATATGCACACATGATAATGTAAAAATGAGATGAAACATAAGCCAGTTAGTACTAAAGTAAGGAGGGCAAATTTTGGGGTGCAACAGCTGCCCCTATTCAATCAACTTGGTCTTGAGGGTATGATAGCGGTTGCTTTCAGACAATCAGGATGCACGGAGATTGAATACCAAAGAACCCAGAAATTTGCAATCCTCCACCGGAGAATTAGCCATAAATGCTGTACTGTCACAACACGGACGAGTGCTTGCTATGTTGGGTATAAAGTGAAACAAACTCTCCCAGGTTATATCATCTCTGCTGATAAAGAGAACTGACAAAATAAATCTTCAAAAGATTTCTATTCCTGCTGGCAAAGAGAACTAGCAACATAAATGCTATCCCTACTGATAAAGGGAAACTTACAAAGGAAATCTTCAAAAGATTGCTATCTCTGCTGATAAAGAGAAACTAGCAAAATAAATGCCATCCCTGCTGGTAAAGGGAAACTGATGAAAGAAATCTTCAAAAGATTGCTATCTCTGCTGATAAAGAGAAACTAGCAAAATAAATGCCATCCCTGCTGATAAATGGAAACTGACGAAAGAAAATCTTCAAAAGATTGCTATCTCTGCTGATAAAGAGAAACTAGCAATATAAATGCCATCCCTGCTGATAAAGGGAAACTGACAAAAGAAAATCTTGAAAAGATTGTTATCTCTGCTGATAAAGAGAAACTAGCAAAATAAATGCCATCCCTGCTGATAAAGGGAAACTGACGAAAGAAAATCTTCAAAAGATTGCTATCTCTGCTGATAAAGAGAAACTAGCAATATAAATGCCATCCCTGCTGATAAAGGGAAACAGACAAAAGAAAATCTTCAAAAGATCGCTATCTCTGCTGATAAAGAGAAACTAGCAATATAAATGCCATCCCTGCTGATAAAGGGAGACTGACAAAAGAAAATCTTCAAAAGATCGCTATCTCTGCTGATAAAGAGAAACTAGCAAAATAAATGCCATCCCTGCTGATAAAGGGAAACTGACGAAGGAAATCTTCAAAAGATTGCTATCTCTGCTGATAAAGAGAAACTAGCAATATAAATGCCATCCCTGCTGATAAAAGGAAACTGACAAAAGAAAATCTTCAAAAGATTGCTATCTCTGCTGATAAAGAGAACTAGCAAAATAAATGCCATCCCTGCTGATAAAGGGAACTGACGAAGACAATCTTCAAAGGATCGCTATCTCTGCTGATAAAGGGAAACTAGCAAAATAAATGCCATCCCTGCTGATAAAGGGAAACTGACGAAGGAAATCTTCAAAAGATTGCTATCTCTGCTGATAAAGAGAAACTAGCAATATAAATGCCATCCCTGCTGATAAAGGGAAACTGGCAAAAGAAAATCTTCAAAAGATTGCTATCTCTGCTGATAAAGAGAACTAGCAAAATAAATGCCATCCCTGCTGATAAAGGGAACTGACGAAGACAATCTTCAAAGGATTGCTATCTCTGCTGATAAAGAGAACTAGCAAAATAAATGCCATCCCTGCTGATAAAGGGAACTGACGAAAGAAAATCTTCAAAAGATTGATATCTCTGCGGATAAAGAGAACTAGCAATACCAATGCCATCCCTGCTGATAAAGGGGGCTGACGAAGAGAATATCCAAAAGATTGCTATCTCTGCTGATAAAGAGAACTAGCAACACCAATGCCATCCCTGCTGATAAAGGGAGCTGACGAAGGAAGATATCCAAGAGATTGATATCTCTGTTGATAAAGAGAACTAGCAATACCAGTGCCATCCCTGCTGATAAAGGGAGCTGACGAAGAAAATATCCAAAAGATTGCTATCTCTTCTAATAAAGAGATCTAGCAATATAAACGGCGACTTCACTGGGGATAACGTGAAACAAGACTTATGGTTTAAACCGCCTTTGGCAAACAAAATATGTCCAGCAAGAACGGAATTTCACAAAAGAGAAAGGCCAGACAAACTTCTAACGGACCCATGATCCACAGATAAGATGACTCCGCCGGGGAAAGGAGAAGTCTAAATGAAAGACTCTGTCGAGGAGCACAAGTATGAGGAAAGCATCCCTCCAAAATCTCCTGAGTTATGCCATCTCTGCTGGGAAAGAGAACTGGCAAAGAAAGTACCAAACCTGGCTTATGCTTCGAATGCAAATGTTTGAATTTTGTTTACTTTTATTAATGTTGACTAATGGTGGACCGTTTGATTGATCGTATGGTTGAAGACGTGACAGCACATTAAAAAAACATGTGTCGTGCACATGGGGGAGTATAGTATGCTGATGGTTTAGTCATACGCGTGTGCACCATAATTAGTGTATTCTTTTCATCCTGACCACTGATCTTCAATACTTTTGATTTTTGTTGACTTCTTGATGACCACAGGATCAATCCAGCGGAACGTGTTGAGTCAGCCCTTTGACCAAGTTCACATGTGCTTCTTTTTTTTATTCTTTTATTTTCTGATGGACTTAACACCTGGGCTAACTATCTGCGCCCCCACCTGAGCCCATTCCAAACTTTCAACGCATGTTATTTACTTTTCACACCCCCTTGCATTTTCCTATTTTATTTTATTTAATTATTTGCATTAATTCATTTTTAATTTTTTAAAAGTACATTCTTGCATTTAAAAATCCCAAGAAAATTCATGCATACTCTTTATCATTTTATAAAATTTTCCAAATTTTATTTTTTATTTTTATTTTATTTTTATCATCTAAATTAATTATTTAGTTTATTTCCTTTTTGCATTACTCATATCATGCATACCTGAATTTGTTTATTTTATTTCTATGCATCCATAAAATATTTTCAATCCGTTCTTTTTGCATTTGTTAGATAACATTTTGAGGTACATTAAAATATTTTTATTTCATTTTTAAAATTACTACATATTGCATTTTAGTCTTTTCCTTTTGCATGTTGAACCATGATCCTCATCTGAGTTTTGCATGATTGTTGGAATTACTAACATCTTGAATTTTTACAGGAGTTTTTGGTATTTGGTTGGTTTCTGGTTGAGTAACTTTGATATTTAATTTGGTGATTTTATAAGTTGTTTTACCATTTGTTTAATGACTCTTTGTGTGAAATCTTCTTGTATGCCTATTTCTGATCACGTCTGGTTACCTTGTTTGAAAAGGCACTTGTGCCATTGTCTTGGGGTTGTTTATTTGACTTCTTAATTCATGTTTGGATTGTTAACACTATTATATTCCATTGTTTAGTTTTCATTTGCTTTGATATTATTTATGTCCGTTTGGTACTAACCTTTTATGCAGGGTATGGATAAGTATCCATGGTCACCCTTACTCTTTCCTTCTCTCACCTTTTTCCTTTAGGTTTAGGTTGTCGTCAAACCTCACTAACCGTAGGTCACCCGTGCATGATAACATTAGGACTCTTAGTTCCCCTTTAGAGTATCCCTTGTGTCTTCTCTCTTCTCATCTCAGACTTCTTGAAAACACTTAATAAGTGTAAAGTGTATTGCGCACGAGCCTTAAGCGTGGGGAATGAGAAATGAGGGGCTTCCTCTCATATTTCTAGAGTGCTTAACGAGCGTCCTGTCTTGGGACGACGCGTTAAGTATTCGCCCCTGTGCCCTAGACTTTGGTGCAATGCAACTTATGAACTAACTTAAGCCACTTCTGTCCTACAAAACACAAACAAACTTCAAACTTTTGTCCTTCGGGATTGTCAAACTAAAGGCTATTTTCAAAAAAGGGCACGTTACTTTCCGTCTGAGTCGCAAACAAGCATCGACCCTAACTTCCGGACGCGGAATTAACGTCGCTCATAAAAAACACAAAAAGAACTTGGTCCGAACTACGTTGACTCTGAATTCCCCATTGCACAAAGGGGGTACGTAGGCCTAGGACGTCGACGTCCTACCGAGTCTTTCTTTGTTTTTTCCCCGTCTTAGTACAGCCCTAGATGATAGTATAACTCACCCTTAGAATAGACAACAAGCGTGGATCCCATCGAGTACGATGGACGCGTGGGGTGCTAGCACCTTCCCCTCGCGTAAACGACTCCCGAACCCAGGTTATGGTTGCGATGACCATTCCTTTCCCTCTTCTTCAGGTTTGCGCGGTGTTCCCTTTCCCTCTCTTGGGATAAATTTACATGGCTGGCGACTCTGTTTTCCGCGCCACTCTCGCGTTTGTACCTGGATGAAAATCCTGGGAGCGACAGCTGGCGACTCTGCTGGGGATGAAATTCCAAAAGAACATCCACACCACCGGGGATTACACATGACCTAAACTGAAGGTAACATCTCAAAGCCTGAGATTTCTCCTCTGCTGGGGGAGTTGAGAATGAATGCCAATGACAGAACCAGAAATCAATTGTTGAGGATTGCTAATAACCAATGGGCTTAGAACTTGCTGGGGGATGCTGGCCCATAATCATCATGCTTGGGGAAAACAGTCCATAATACCATCCTGCTTGGGGATACCGCTGATCTTAGCCTGCTGAAGGGGAGAATGCCTTTACTCTCACCTTGCTGGGGATTAGAATACGACATCGTTGGTGAAAGCACGCTTCCTGACTGGATGGGGAAGATGAACCCTGATTCTGTGGGGAGATAACGTCTTGATCCGGAGAAAATGCTTCCCAAGTCTCCTACTGGGGAAGGTCTGCTCTGCTGAGGAAAGTGTAATCTTAATGCCGGGGAGAGCAACCTGCTGGGGGAGTACAATGTTGTTGCCCTGCAAGTAAAATAACAACAAATAGAATATGCCACAACATGACTATCACCGTTAACGCCTAAGTAATTTCTACTGCTTTTCATTATGCTCCACAAAGCTCGAAGATTTATATGCAATGTTTATCGAAAATATCGGACGTTTTTTGCAAACAAAACAGTAAAAGTAAAACAAACAATAGAAAGCTCTTTGAGTGAAATGAATATTTTATTGAGAAGAGTGGCCTGTAAATAGGCATTTACAATAGGAAGCAATTCCTAAAAAGAGGAAATTGCACAAAAGCAAAAAGAAAATACACATGCCGGCAATGTGAGAACAGATATCCACCATGATTTGACTCAGCTATGACCCATATGTCTTGCTTATCCACAGATGTCTTGACCTTTGAAGAGACTAACTGTACTGATTCCTTTCTTTCAGAATTTCCAAGTATTGAAGTGCTCACAGATCGAACGCAGACCATAGCTTTTCGCTTATAAATCCCTAACTTTTGCCTGGATCGCCCTTTTCGGGTTTTCAATCCACCAGGATACCCATTTTTGCCAAAGTCGCCTTTTGAGGTTTTCAACTTTGCGGGTTTACACGTTTCTTTTTACATTTTATCCCTAACTTTTGCCAGAACCTTTTCCTTTTTTATGGTTCACCGGGATGCCCCTTTTTTGCCTGGACTTTCTTTTTATGTCCAGCGGGTCTCTTTTATGCGAAGTATTTTTTGACTACGTCTGCGTTCACAGGGGAGGTAAAATCTTCGCCATCCATAGTTGAAAGTAGTAAGGCCCTTCATAGTCAGAGAAAACCTTTCTGACTACATACGGCCCTTCATAGTTTGGAGTTTATTTGCCCCTGTGATCTGTCTGAGGAGGAAGAATCCTTTTCAAAACCAATTCGCCTGTCTGAAAATTCTGAGGATGCACTTTCTGGTCAAAGGCGTGCTTCATCCTACTCTGATACAAACGACCATGTGCGATGGCTGCCAATCTCTTTTCTTCAATAAGGTTTAACTGATCCAACCTGGAACACACCCATTCAGCTTCATCAAGCTTCACATCTGCCAGAACTCTCAAAGACAGAATCTCGACTTCTAAGGTAGAACTGCTTCCATGCCATACACCAACGAGAAAGGGGTTGCCCCAGTTGACGTATGCACCAAAGTACGGTAACCATGTAGGGCATAAGGTAGCATCTCGTGCCAGTCTTTATACGTTACCACCATCTTCTGCAGAATCTTCTTGATATTCTTATTTGCCGCCTCAACAACGCCATTCATCTTCGGACGATATGGAGAAGAATTGTGATGCTCGATCTTGAAACTCTGACATAGTTCCTTCATCATATTGTTGTTCAAATTCGAGCCATTATCAGTAATGATTCTCTCCGGGACCCCATAACGACAGATGATGTCCTTCTTTATAAATCGGGCTACCACTTGCTTAGTGACGTTGGCATACGAGGCTGCCTCCACCCACTTTGTGAAATAGTCAATGGCAACCAAAATGAGACGATGCCCATTGGAAGCAGTGGGCTCAATCTTTCCAATCATATCTATGCCCTACATTGCAAAAGGCCAAGGAGACGACAACACATTTAGAGGCGTAGGCGGCACATGCATCTAATCCGCATAAATCTGGCATTTATGGCACTTTCGGGCGTACTTGAAACAATCAGACTCCATAGTCATCCAATAATATCCGGCCCTCAACAACTTTCTAGCCATGGTGTGTCCACTGGAATGAGTACCGAAAGGACCCTCGTGAACTTCCTCCATCAACAAACCTGCCTCGTGTTCATCAACACAACGTAGCAAGACCATATCGAAGTTCCTCTTATATAACACATCATCCTTGTTCAGAAAGTAGTTTCCTGCCAACCTCCTCAGAGTCTTCTTATCTTGGGTGGAGGCACCCTCTGGATACTCCTGTCTCTTTAGAAAAACCTTAATATCATGATACCGCGGTTTGCCATCAGACACATCTTCAATTGCAAACACAAAAGCCGGTCTGTCCAGACGCATGATTCTAATTGAAGGAGTTTCATTCCAACGGTTCACCTTATACATGGATGCCAATGTCGCCAATGCATCAGCCATCTGATTCTCAGCTCGGGGTACATGATGAAAATCCACCCTGTCAAAGAAAGGTAACAACCTTCTGGCATAGTTGTTATAAGGTACCAGATTTTCCTGACGAGTCCCCCATTCTCCTGTAATTTGATTAACTACCAATGCGGAATCACCATAGACATCGAGGTTCTTAATTCTCAAATCAATTGCCTCCTCTAACCCCATGATGCATGCTTCATACTCCGCCTCGTTGTTGGTACATACGAATGCTAACTGGGCAGTGAAAGGTATATGAGAACCCTTCGAGGTTGTAATGATTGCCCCAATTCCATTACTATATGAGTTGACAGCCCCATCAAAAATCATCTTCCACTGAGACCCAATCTCAGGTCCTTCGTCAGGCAGAGGCTCTTCACAATCCTTCATTTTCAGAAACATAACATGCTCGTCCAGAAACTCAAACTTCATTGGCTGATAATCCTCGACCGGCTGTTCAGCAAGGTATTCTGACATAACACTCCCCTTAATGGCCTTCTGAGAAACATACTGAATATCGTACTCTGTCAAAACCATCTGCCAACGGGCTATCCTTCCAGAAAGTGCTTACTTCTGAAACACGTACTTAATAGGATCCATCTTCGAAATCAACAAGGTTGTTTGATTTAACATATACTGCCTTAGGCGCTTGGCTGCCCAAGCGAGTGCACAACATGTCTTTTCCAGCATAGAGTATCTTGATTCGCAATCAGTGAATTTCTTACTCAGGTAGTAAATGGCGTGCTCTTTCCTACCTATCTCGTCGTGTTGACCGAGCACACAACCCATCGAATTCTCAAGAACCGTAAGGTACATAATCAACGGTCTCCCCGACACTGGTGGCATAAGGACTGGAGGTTCCTGCAAATACGTCTTTATCCTTTCGAACGCCTCTCGACAATTTTCATTCCACCTGACCTCTTGATCTTTCCTTAACAGCTTGAAAATTGGTTCACACGTGGCTGTCAGATGAGAGATGAACCTGGCAATGTAATTCAACCTTCCCAAGAATCCACGAACCTCTTTCTCTGTCCTTGGCTCAGGCATCTCCTATATGGCTCTTATCTTTGCAGGATCAACCTCTATACCCCTTTCACTAACAATGAAACCCAGCAATTTACCAGACCTCACGCCGAAAGTGCACTTGTTCGGATTTAATCTCAACCTGAACTTCCTCAACCTTTCAAACAGCTTCTGGAGGTTTACCAAGTGTTCTTCCTCTGTTTGTGACTTCGCAATCATGTCATCAACATAAACTTCAATCTCCTTGTGAATCATATCATGAAAGAGAGTCACCATCGCCCGCTGATAGGTTGCCCCAGCATTCTTCAATCCAAAGGGCATTACCTTGTAGCAAAATGTCCCCACGGTGTTATGAAAGTAGTCTTCTCCATGTCCTCTATGGCCATTTTGATTTGGTTATACCCAGAGAAGCCATCCATGAAGGAAAACACAGAATATTGAGCAGTATTGTCTACTAACACGTCAATGTGGGGGAGCGGGAAATCGTCCTTCGGGCTCGTCCTATTCAAATCTCGGTAATCAACACACATCCTAACCTTCCCATCCTTCTTAGGTACAGGTACAATATTAGCAACCCACGGAGGATAATTTGTCACAGCAAGAAATTCGACGTCCAACTGTTTCTGAACCTCTTCCTTGATCTTGACAGCCATATCTGGTTTCGTCCTTCTCAATTTCTGTTTGACTGGAGTACAACCTTCTTTAAGCGGCAGCTGGTGTGAAACAATGTCAGTGTCAAGCCCAGGCATGTCTTGGTAAGACCAGGTGAAGATATCCACATACTCTCGAAGCAACTCAATCAATCTTCCCTTAACGGTGTCTTCTAGGGCAGCCCCAACCTTTACTTCTCGCTTAACATCCTCGGTTCCCAGATTAACAGTTTCAACCTCCTCCTGGTGAGGTAGAATAACCCTTTCCTCCTGTTTCAGTAACCTGGATAATTCTTCTGGTAAGTCACAGTCTTCGTCAGTCTCTTCTTCGGCCTGATAGATAGGATTGTAGAAGTCATATCGGGCCATAGCTAAGTCCTGGGTGGAATCTGAACAAAGGAACTCCGGGCGCGTCACTTGGATGACTTTCTCGGAGGACCAGTTGCCTAAACTTTGACCAAGAATACAGGGATGGATCCACTCGTCCATGTCACAATCATTATCTCCTTCATCCTCAATAGCATTGACTCTGTCGAAGAAAACACCGGCACTGGTGAAACGGACTGGACCATAGAACTTGGGAGGCTCTTCAGAACTCCTAGGTGGCTTGTAACCCAATCCATGAGTATCTTGCTTTCTTTGAACATCAATAACACTGCCCCACTTATGAGAACCACCAGCTTCAACTATAGCACGTGCCTCTTTGAAAGAGGACATTGGAACCTCTGGTTGTCTGACGACTTCAGGTTGGGCAACCACCTCAGGCTGACTGGCTACCTTTGGGGGTTCCTCAGGAATCTTCACAGCTTCAAAGGCCTGGCACAAAGTTTCATGTATCTCACCATCAACCTCTACATACTTGAAGTTCGATAGGTGACTCACCATGATATCTTCTTCACCACAAACAGTCACAACGTGGCCATCCACCATATACTTCAACTTCTGGTGCAGCGTAGAAGTTGCTGCCCCAGCACCATGGATCCAAGGGCGACCCAACAAACAACTATAGGCAGGATGAATATCCATTATGTAAAAGGTGGTGTTGAAAATCTCAGGACCCACCTTGATCGGCAGAACTAACTGTCCAAACACAGACCTCTTAGAGCCATCAAAAGCACGTACCACTAAGTCACTTGGTGTACAAATCAACCCCCGAGTATCCAACTTCATCAAAGCCTTCTTTGGTAACACATTCAAAGACGATCCAGTATCAACTAACACATGCGACATTAAAGAACCACGACATTCCACTGAAATATGCAGAGCGTTGTTGTGATTCCTCCCAGCCGGAGTCAGATCTAAATCGGTGAAACCCAAACCATTACCAGCATTCACATGAGCCACAACCCCTTCTAATTGGTTGACAGATATTTCCTGCGGTACATAAGCCATATTCAAAACCTTCAGCAATTCATTTCGGTGTGCCTCAGAGCAGAGTAGCAAGGATAGAATGGAAAATTTCGATGGAGTTTGGTGAAGTTGATCAACAATCTTGTAATCACTTTTCCTGATCAACCTCATAAACTCTTCTACGTCTTCTGAGAAAGTATCCCCAACCGGCTTTGTCATAGAATTATTTGCTTCCTGTCTCTATGCAGACTCATCCATCATCTGTTTACCCTTGCCTTGTCTTGAACTGCCAGCTTGATTCTCGGACGGAATAAAGACTCTACCACTCCTAGTGATAGCCCCTACTTCAATAAGATTTCCAACCCCTGTATTCACAGCTGATGTCTCTTCCAATTCCTGCTTCTTGCCATTAACAAACACCTCGGCCCCATAGTTCCATGGGATGGCCTTGGTACTCTCATACGGGACTGGTCCAGGAACGGTGATAGTGACCGGCGCTGGTCTCGCCGGTGCTGATATAGTTATTGTCTTGAACGGAATTATTATTGTGGCAACATCAATATCTCTGTCAGCAACTTTATTCTGCCTACAACCCCTGTCAAACTGTAATATCCCTTCACTGATCATTCTTTGAATACCTGCTTTCAATAAATCACAACCGCCTGGCTGCGACACACATCCTACACAACCTTCATCACAGCCTGGATATATTCCTCCCTTCAGTAGCCTTTCCTTCACTACACCCAAGGGAGTTTGAACCTCGTTCACATCTGAAATCAAACTCAAGTTTTCACAGTCCTCAATAATAGCATTGACCCTTGGCTCACCGTGATTCGGCATCGGGTTCTGATTCACATTCGGAACATCATTGGAGAAATTGATGGCCTTGGAATCCACTAAGTCTTGAACCTTATGCTTAAAAGCTTTACAGTTCTCAGTATGATGTCCGGGTGCCCCAGAATGAAACTCACAGTGGGCATTGGCGTCATATCCGGGAGGTGGATTACCAGTAGGTGGAGCCAATGTTCTCGTCTGAATTAACTGCAGTTTTAACAAGTTCTGGAATAATTGAGAGTAGGACATAGGCGGAGTATCAAAATGCCTATCCCGCATAGTCACATTCTGTGGTCTGCGAGGAACCTGATTTTGTTGCTGAGACACTGCTGGCTGCTGAGGTGCTGCTGGGATGGTTATAGAAGCCACTTGCTGATTGTAGTTCTGACGAGGTCCATCTCTACCACGATATGATGACACAGAGTTTGTATCTCCCTCCTTCTTCTTGTAACCACTAGCATAAGGCTTCTTACTTCCTCCAGATGAGGACCCATCACTGCCTGATATTTTTCCTGCCTTAATTCCGCTCTCCACCATCTCTCCTACCAAGATCAAATCAGCAAACTTTCTAGTCATACACGGTACCAGCTTTTCATAGTAATGACCTTGCAAGGTAGCCATAAACATGGTTATCATCTCACATTCCAACATGGGAGGCTGAACCCTAGCTGCCAGTTCACGCCACCTTTGGGCGTACTCCTTGAAACTCTCATTGTTCTTCTGTGACAAGTTCTGCAATTGTGTTCTGTTAGGAGCCATGTCAGTGTTATACTGATAGTGTCTAATGAATGCCCCTGTCAGATCTCTCCAGCTACACACATTCTTCCTTTCTAGTTGCATATACCACACCAGGGATGCCCCAGATAGGCTATCCTGGAAGCAGTGCATCATCAGCTTCTCATTCTTCGCATGCGCAGCCATCTTTCTTGCGTTGCTCTCACTTGGGTCCTTGGACAAGACATACCATTATACTTCTCGAAAGTGGGAGTCTGAAACTTGTGCGGAATAACCACGCCTGGAACCAGCCCCAAATCCTCTAGATCCATTCCCACAGAATCCTGATTCCCAACACCCCTTAGCTGTTCCTCAATCAACCTGATTCTCTGATCATTGTCAATTTGGGGACCAACATCCCCACCTGGCAGAGAAAATGCATCATCTTGAACATCATCATACTGACGGCCATGAACTGCGCCAGCACCATTACCACATCCCCCAGCATTTTCAGCTCCGCCCGGAGGAATCACAACACCAGAAACAGGAATACCTCCGCCCGTAGGGCCATTCTGACCATTATTACCAGTAACACCAGTATAAAGTCCTCCATGAAGGACACTGTCATCAACAACCCTCGCAATTAGTGGCTGAACGAGAGTCCTCAACTGCTCTTGTCCCTGAGCAACCCCTTGCATTAATTCCATGAATTGGTTCATGCGAGTCCGCATCTCAATGATCTCATTCTGTAGCCGATCCATGAGTCTCTTCTAATTTTTTCTGGTAGGATACCGGTGAATGTGATGATCTGCAATTCTGAGATGAGAACAAGATAAGAATACCGGAGATAAACACCTGTCATGCAAAATGATTATGCACAATGATTATGAATATGCAAATGCAAATGAACATGTTTGAATATTCGCAGGGCGATCCACCCCTTGATTCCAGTTTAACAATACGATAGAATGAAACTTTGGCTCATATATTAAGAAAACCAGAGGAAAACCAAATGTCAACAATCACGATCCAAGGTAACAAATCTGAACATAAAAATCATAGAGGTCCCAACCAACAATCCTGGTGGTGATCCAGATACAATAAAAGAGAATAGAAAACTACGGCGTGTCATCAAAGTTCACAAGTGTCAATCCCCCCCATCCACTATACTTTCTGCTCCAGACTTGAATTTCCTTGAATAGCTTTCTGGTGTCGGGATGCTTCGGCCTCTGAATTAGCCCTTGAATGAGAACGTCTCTCCTATGTATGATCCCTTCCAAGTATCGGCAATGCAACTCCCAAGCGTCTTCTCCAGAAACACCATCCATGCTAGGACCCTCATGTCTAGGTTTCTTCACTTCAGCTTGGACCTTTAGTTCCTCTATGGAGGCTATGGTTTCATTGAGTCGACCCTCGACTGCTTGTCTCTTGAATATCCCTGATAGGATCTCGGCGTCTTTCTTCTTGAGCGTCGATTTCAATTGATCAATCTGAGCTAAATAACCGTCTTCTTTTCTCTTATTCTCAGCCATTGCAGTTTCTCGATGATCATCGAACCTGTGAATTTTCAACAAAGCCTTGTCTAATTCCTCCTTCTTAGACCCGAGAACCTTACTGATACCATCCAAAGCTTCTTTCATCCTTTTTCTAGATGCGACCATGTCAGCTAGCTCTTTTTCCGCCTTAGCAAGAAGCTCTGTCTTCAACTTGGCGGTATGAACAGCTTCACCCCGCTCATGTTTCAACTGATAGATCTCTCTTAGTAGCTCTCTGTTTTCTTCTCGCAACTTTTCCTTTTCAGCCCACAACTTGTCAAACTTCTCTATCTCGACTGTGGTAGGAGGCTGAACCAGTAAAAGATACAAAGGTGGTTCCACCGGGAAGGGAAGAAGCTCCTCTTCTGCTCTCTTCTTAATCCACTCTTTATAGTAAGGAAAAGCCCGGTTATTACATTTCCCGAACGAAGTTTTACCCTTCTTGGTTACCTGTTTCCAAGCATTCACAATCTTCCTCATCATCTCTTGATCCTCAATACCATTGAAGAATAAGGACTCTCTGATATCTCTCTCTTCAGGTGGACCTCTCAAAGGATAACCAAACTGCCTGATAACAAGGGAAGGATTATAGTTGATTCCACCTTTTCTCCCTATCAAGGGTACATTAGGGAATTCTCCGCACTTGCAAATAATCTCCATTCCTAGCAAGTCATGATTGAACCAAACAATGTTGTCAGCAGTCAAGCCCATCAACCTCTTTGACCACTTCAGAGAATCTTTTGTATCAATAAAGGCGCCAGTTTCAGGGAGATGGCTCAGAAACCAAGTAGATAAGAGCGGTGCACAACAACTCACAGTTTTTCCCCGCCTATTTTCATTCTTGTAGTGAACTGAATGGTACACATCACCTAGCAAGGTAGGTATAGGATTCTTCGAAATAAAGATTCTGACAACATGCATATCCACTAGATCAGGAACATTGGGAAACAGGACGATCCCATAGATGCACATAGCTAGAATAGCTTGGAAAGCAGTCCAATTCTTCTCTTTAACATGTATGTAAGCTTGATCAAACATGAACTTCAATAAGAAACCCTTAGCTCCTTGTTTTTCCTCAATATTACTGTTCAGAACAGATTCACTAATATGAAGAGTAGCAACCATTTCTTTTACCCCTGGGGTGTTCTTCAGGAAAGAATACTATACCATGCCTGATGGGGATTCCCAAAATAAATGAGAACTCCTCCAACGTTGGGGCCAAGATGTAGTCTGGGAAGGTGAAGCAACGCAAAGACGGATCGTAAAACTGAAGAAGTGTATGAATGGCATCCTTCTCATACTTGGAGATATTGTAGACAAACTTCAGAAGTCTCCCATACCCTCCACTGAACTCTGTACGAACTCCGGGACCAGCCATATTAATCAACTTGTGAATCAATGTCAAAGTCGGATCTGGGAACGAATAGGCAACAGTCTTCTTTCTCGGGACATCCATGCCAAGGTAACCTCAAAAAACCGGAATCAAGAGTAAGATGCAAGCCCTGAAAAATGTCAAACATGTTAGAATGCAAGAAAAATGATATGCTCATGCAAACATGGGGTCAAGGCAACACTGCTGGATGTGCTGTGTTGTTAACTGAACGAGAACCACAACCCAGAAAACCAGAATTCCGAACCACTGAGATAACTAGTAACCCCAAATAATCAAACGTTGATGAGAAATCTAGAAAAATAGGGTAGGTTGAAGGTTTCGGTTACCTGCAAACCTGCAAACACCCATCCCCTCTCACGTGTGGGTACTAGGATGTTCAGTATCCCGGGCTCTCAGGTCGAGAAACGATGATACGTTCACCATTTCTGGTTTGGCATCATCATCAATCGAGGAGGCCTCAACTGATTCTCCAAAGCGAAAGGTCCTCAGCTTTGGCACTGAGGTCGAGAAATAATAGTACATTCATCCCTCGGGGTACAGTACTATCGTCAATCGAGGAGTGCCTCCACTGATTCTCTTCAAAAATAGGGGCCATCATATGCTAGTTCCAAAGTGGGCCCTCGGGTGCGAATGGGTTTGCCACAGGATGTGGTCAGCCACTGTCACCACTAAAGAGGGATGTTTCCACTAAGGTCCTCGATGATCGGTCACCAGAGTCGACAGCTCTCTAGATCAACACCCTAACATGCGCAAGACACACACGTCAGGATGCGTCCCAAGATAGCCTCGTCTGGTTGTGAATTTCGTGAACACACAAACATACCAAGCGGGCACGTAGGTCCCACTACTTTCCACTCTAGTCCTAGGGTGTACTCAAGCCTAGGTATTGGGCTTATCTCTCAGACGCACCCAACCTGCAAAACAAAAATAGCCAGCACAACACAGCAGTATGACAGTAATAAAAACGAAATGCAATGCTGAAAATGCGGTAAAAATAAAATACAACAAATAAAGCAAAACAAACACAAAACACCCAAAATAAAAAAGACAAGCAAACGCTAGGATTGACTCGCTTAGGGATGGACCAGCATAGGTCAATCAGAGATTCTGGGTTCGGTCCCCAGCAGAGTCGCCAGCTGTCGCTCCCAAGATTTTCATCCAGGTACAAACGCGAGAGTGGCGCGGAAAACAGAGTCGCCAGCCGTGTAAATTTATCCCAAGAGAGGGAAAGGGAACACCGCGCAAACTTGAGGAAGAGGGAAAGGAATGGTCATCGCAAACATAACCTGGGTTCGGGAGTCGGTTACGCGAGGGGAAGGTGCTAGCACCCCATGCGTCCATCGTACTCGATGGGGTCCACGCTTGTTGTCTATTCTAAGGGTGAGTTATACTATCATCTAGGACTGTACTAAGATGGGGGAAAAACAAAGACAGACTCGGTTGGACGTCGACGTCCTAGGCCTACGTACCTCCTTTGTGCAATGGGGAATTCAGAGTCAACGTAGTTCGGACCAAGTTCTTTTTGTGTTTTTTATGAGCAACGTTAAGTCTGCGTCCGGCAGTTAGGGTCGATGCCTGTATGCGACTCAGACGGAAAGTAACGTGCCCTTTTTTGAAAATACCCTTTAGTTTGACAATCCCGAAGGACAAAAGGTTTGAAGTTTGTTTGTGTTTTTTAGGACATAAGTGGCTTAACTTAGTTCATAAGTTGCATTGCACCAAAGTCTAGGGCACAGGGGCGAATACTTAACGCGTCGTCCCAAGACAGGACGCTCGCTAAGCACTCTAGAAAGATGAGAGGAAGCCCCTAATTTCTCATTCTCTACGCTTAAGGCTCGTGCGCAATACACTTTACACTTATTAAGTGTTTTCAAGAAGTTTGAGATGAGAAGAGAGAAGACACAAGGGATACTCTAAAGGGGAACTAAGAGTCCTAATGTTATCATGCATGGGTGACCTACGGTTAGTGAGGTTTGACGACAACCTAAACCTAAAGGAAAAAGGTGAGAGAAGGAAAGAGTAAGGGTGACCATGGATACTTATCCATACCCTGCATAAAAGGTTAGTACCAAACGGACATAAATAATATCAAAGCAAATGAAAACCAAACAATGGCATATAATAGTGGTAACAATCCAAACATGAATTAAGAAGTCAAATAATAGACCCCAAGACAATGGCACAAGTGCCTTTTCAAACAAGGTAACCAGACGTGATCAGAAATAGGCATACAAGAAGATTTCACACAAAGAGTCATTAAACAAATGGTAAAATAACTTCTAAAATCACCAAATTAAATATCAAAGTTACTCAACCAGAAACAAACCAAATACCAAAAACTCCTGCAAAAATTCAAAATGTTAGTCATTCAAACAATCATGCAAAACTCAAATGAGGATCATGGTTCAACATGCAAAAGGAAAAGACTAAAATGCAATATGTAATAATTGAAAAAATGAAATAAAAATATTTTAATGTACCTCAGAATGTTATCTAACAAATGCAAAAAGAACGGATTGAAAATATTTTATGGATGCAGAGAAATAAAATAAACAAATTCAGGTATGCATGATATGAGTATTGCAAAAAGGAAATAAACTAAATAATTAATTTAGATGATAAAAATAAAATAAAAATAAAAAATAAAATTTGGAAAATTTTATAAAATGATAAAGAGTATGCATGAATTTTCTTGGGATTTTTAAATGCAAGAATGTATTTTTAAAAAATTAAAAATGAATTAATGCAAATAATTAAATAAAATAAAATAGGAAAATGCAAGGGGGGGGGGGGGGGGGGGTGTGAAAAGTAAATAACATGCGTTGAAAGTTTGGAATGGGCTTAGGTGGGGGCGCAGATAGTAAGCCCAAGTGTTAAGTCCATCAGAAAATAAAAGAATAAAAAAAAGAAGCACATCTGAACTTGGTCAAAGGGCTGACTCAACACCTTCAGCTGGATTGATCCTGTGGTCATCAAGAAGTAAACAAAAATCAAAAGTATTGAAGATCAGTGGCCAGGATGAAAAGAATACACTAATTATGGTGCACGCGCACACGACTAAACCATCAGCATACTATACTCCCCCCATGTGCACGGCACATGTTTTTTTAATGTGCTGTCACTTCTTCGACCATACGATCAATCAAACGGTCCACCATTAGTCAACATTAATAAAAGTAAACAAAATGGAAAAACATTATTGGAAGCACACAGTAAGAATCATGGGGTAAATAACACACAATCAATAAATTAAAATCAGAAGAAAAAAAATAAAGAAAATGGACGTGGCAGCGTGATGGCCATTGGATCGTGACCATGGACGGTCACGATTTCGTCTTCTTCATTCAACCCCTCCTTCGCCAGACCGCCACCAGTCGCCGGAGCCCTAGCTCCGGCCGCCACCCACAGCCACCTGCAACTCAAAACCTACCCAGAATTTCCGTGCGAATATACTATTTTGACCAGAAAAATGTGAGGATCTCAAATATGTCATCAAAAATTGCAAATAATCAACGCATAATAAAAAACGATGAGAAATATGTTAGGGTTCGAAACTTTAAATTCATAAAACAACCAACATACACATCCATATTCAAAACAAATTATATCAGCATGATCCATGGACATCACACAACATTATGCACATTTAAAATTTAAGTTTTATGATCACGAAAAAATCCACCAACCTGAGATGGTGCAACTCTAATCTTTGCTTTTGGCTGCGAATGGGGGATGGTTTGCACTCTATTGATCACAAGGAAGAAGTTTGTGGAAGAATTTATTGAAAACTCCTTGTAGATTGAGAGATATGAATGTGAGATGCTTTAGGGTTCAAGTTCTCCACTCCTCCAAATGTCACGTGTCATCTGACCTAACCAGTGCACGCATGAGTTTAAATACTCTAGGGTTTCTCACTGATAATCGTTTGGGCTTGGGCAATTCTTTGTTTAATGAGTTTTTGAATAATTCTAGAAAATTGCATTATGTTAAGTACACCCTCTTCCATGCATAGATATTCAAACATTTCATGGTGGATCACTTAACTTCTAATTGCTAATCACACCTCAATTGGAATTGGGCCTTGAAACCGTTTGATTCATGAGTTTTTAATGACTTGGCAATTTTGAATAATGGAGAATAAGTGATAAATACACCATGAAACCACTTGATTTAAAGGCCTAAAATGATCCTTGAGGAATGCCCTTTGATATTAGAAAATGACATGAAGCAATGGAATTAATTATAGGTCACTATGCCAAAGTTTGTGAAAATGGAATCATGAGAAACCCTAAAAACCACTTTGCCTTCTTTTGATCATAAGTTGAGTTTCACAAATGATATGGAGACCCACTAGTACTTGTTGGAAAGAGAAGAAAAAGATATTCAACTTTAATGTTGGAGAAAAATTCATTTGAAGCTTTCTTGATGATGAAAAGTCAAGTTGAATGCAGTGCAGGAACTTGCCCAAAAAGGAAACTTTCAAATTATAGGTCATTTCCGTATTTAGTAACTTTTGCACCAACTCCTGATTTTTGATAAATGGCATGAAACTTTCCTCTTGATGACCATATGAGGATGTGAGACCTTGAAAACCTTGGAGAGAACTTCAAAATTCCTCAGTTGACTTCCCCTCTCATAGTTGACTTTTACCCAATTCACCTGATTTACAATCCATTGGCCAATTAAATCTCTCCTGAATCAAACTGATGGACAGACTTCCACTCCTAGATGCTTAGGGACCCAAGGAATACCATAGAATCAAGTCTTGCCCAAAAAATCAGAAATAAACTGACTTTATAGCAAACCCTAGTTTTGGTACCCTCAGTCAAGGAGGAAATAGCACAGTCTCCAAATCCAAATTCCTCTGACTATGATGTGTATCCTCTCCAACAAAGATAAGATATGTCATTTAGTGATGATAAAAACCCAAGGAGCTTTCCCATTGGAGCAATAAACCCAAGAATCTCAAAACCCTAATTTATGCACTGGTTAGGAGAGAGTGATCCACTTGAGCTTTCTTGCTTGACCCTTTGAAGAATATCTTCTCCTCTTGAACATGCCTTAGGCACCTTGACCCCATGCTAAGAACCAATGATATGCACACATGATAATGCAAAAATGAGATGAAACATAAGCCAGTTAGTACTAAAGTAAGGAGGGCAAATTTTAGGGTGCAACAACGGGTATTGAATAAAAAGTTCAAACACGGACGGGTGCTGAAAGAACACGGACGGGTGTCTAAGGTCAATACGGACGCGTATTGAATAAAAAGTTCAAACACGGACGGGTGCTAAAAGAACACGGACGGGTGTCTAAGGTCAATACGGACGGGTATTGAAAAAGTTCGAACACGGACGGGTGTCTAATGCAAACAACCTTGAGGGGATAAATTAATAGACCACCTGGACGAAGGGGTGTAAAGGACAAAAATCACAGACTAACGATCCTGACAAACAAATCTGCAGGGAAATAGTCTCTCCAAATGACCAAGTCCACTGCTTGGGAAAAAATCCTGGATGATATCTCTTGAGTTACTGTTCTTCCTGTTGGGGAAACACCTGGCAAATGAGAACTCGAACCTGGCTTATGCTTCGATTGCATATGTTTGAATTTTTCTATGGCGTAATGCTCCATACGAAATGGAAATGCTACGCGTTTGGGAGGATGCCATGCAAATGATGCTTATGCAATGCAAAAGAAGCGCTCCACCAAAATAAATGTTGAAGACGAAGGTAACTCTACCGGGGATGACAAACTAAATTGTCCCCGAGAATAAAACCCTACTGAGGAATACCGCACTGAATAACTTTCCTGATCACAACCTCTGCATAAAATGAAACCTAAAGAGAACTCCCACTCTGCTGGGGATTAAGAATAACAACAACTGAAGATGGAACCCAAAACCTGATACTGAAAAGGTGCCAATAACCATTGGAATTAAAACCTGCTGGGGATGTCAACCACCGTTGAACAAACTGTTGTGAGGATTACCACCAAACTCTGCTTGGGGATATCACTGAACTTAACCTGCTGCTAGGGGAAATGACTTTACCCTCACCCTGTTGGGGATTAGATCAAACCGTAGTCGACGAGACTATACTTCTTGACCGACTGAGGAAAGTAGACACCAAGAATCTGTGGGGATGATAACACCTTTGTCTAAGGAACATATCCCACAAATCTCCTACTGGAGACACAACAACATCAACTTTTGGATGCTTGCTGGGGAGTAATACTCTAACACGACTTTGGCTGGATAAATAATCCTCTGTACTCTGGCTGGGGAGAGCAACAATCTGCTGAGGATGATGAAATTTCAATGATGGGGAGAGAAACTTTACTGGGGAGAAACCTTGCTTCCCTGCCTGACCTGCCTCTATGGTCATAAACGGCCCTTTGAACTTTCCACCTGCCCCAGAACACCAGGTCTAATGGAAGGAATCATCTCAAGAGGATTTTATAGAAGACCGGGCGTTCACACTGCCCCAGGGTCTTCAAACTCTTGGAGAGATTTATCAAATCTCGACATAACTGCCCCATACTGCATACTCTATAAAGTAACTAGCCTCGAAAGGATTTGTAATGACTTGAAATATTCTGCCTCAATATTCTGAACCTGGAAGAGATGCTTTCAATTAACCGTCTTCAGGAGTGGATAACTTCCCGTGCTCTTGAGGTGGCCTGCCCCAATACGAGCCTTGAAGTGAATTTTCCTCTGACCGACTGGTATTCGAGAGATTTGCCAAATCTCGACGTGATGCCCCTGTTTGGTTGCTTTAAGGGGAGTTTTCAATGTGATTGCTCCGGATTGGCTATATCTTATCACCACTCATCGGGAACCCCCAGGCTGCGCATAGTCTCTTGGCCACATGCCCCTTGACATGACCGTCCTTCAAAATTTTCAAGCATCTCAACTCGGCGTGATCAAGCTTCTCGACTAACATTCACTGTGTAAGCTCCCTTGATGCTTAAGCACATGCAAGCATAAAATGTTTATTATGAGAATGACAATTCTAATGCAACACACATGTTAACCTTGAAGTTTTATTGAAAATGTGTCGCCAAGCTTTGTGAATGAATCACTAGCTGGGATGCGACATTGACTTTTGAATGGAAAACAATACGCATATGCAATACCAACAAAAACCTTATTAGCATAACTCATAGGAGTTAGGAACGCTATCTCGCTGAAGTACACTTTTGGAATAAACCCTGTTTCAATTAGGACTTTTGAGGGTTGTAACGTGGCCTGGTTCACGGTTTGAGAACAAAGGATTTATGGCTCGAAGTTTGTCTGTACCCACCCATTCTCCATGATGTCCTTCGGTCCTACGTTCAGTTAATCCGGCATGAGCGCTCCCCTACCAAAAGGTTACGACATGTCGTTGGTGACAATTAAGGAGTCTGCAAGGGTTTCGGAGTGGTAGTCGCTCTTTTCGTCTTTGGTGCTTGTGGTCGCATGAATTGCTTTTGCTCGAGGGTTTTCCCTTTTGTAAGCCTTTTCGCTTTTCTATTTGCTATTTCTTCTTTCATTTCCCTGATTTTGCCTGGACTAGTTCTTTTTGAATTTTTTCGATTTTGAAGTCCAGCGGGATGCCCTAACTTTTTCCTAAGTCATTTGTTTTCAAACATTCGAGTTAGCGTGCTTTCTTTCTCTATTGTTTCTTTTTTTTTAACAAATCATGTGACACTGGTTGTCTTAACTTCTTTGAAAGGATTGTGACTACTTCACTCTTTGCGATGGGGGATAACCATTGTGGTCTCACGCACCTTGACCTCCTGATATGTGAGGAAAGAAAGGTAATGGATCCTCCGATGCGCACTCCTTTTGAAAGTAGAACACTCAGTAAAAGCAACTGACAACTACCCTGCCCCTGGGTTAAATGTGAGGGTTTTTTCGAAATAAAAAGAAACTCCTACTTCAAGGCTCAACAGGGTTGACAAGGGTCTATCTCCCTTATATCTCCGGTGTTTGGGAATTTGAAGCAATGTCTGTACATCATCAACAGGGTTTTGTCCAAAAGCACATAACCAAAGATTTTGCATTTTTCATTTCATCATCCTTCCTCAAGAGTTTAAGGCAAGAAAGTTGGTATTGCAGTGCATATAAACATGATATGAGTGCATAAAAGTAAAGTACTTCAAGAACAATACGTTCATTGCATTAAAATCATCATTCAGAACATAAACAAATTTTTCCATGCTAACACTGTACTAACAAACAATGAAAAATTACACATGAAAATGCAGTAAAGAAGCCGAAGATTGCCATTGTTGAGGAGGCTTGACTCCGTCTGGAATTATTGCTTCTGATGACACTCTTGCGATCTGGTGCTTACTCTAGCAAGGAGGCTTCAGCCCATGGGGGTACCATCTGGGGTGATGACCATTGAGTCGATCAAATCTTGCACCTTGTGTTTGAACACGTTATAGTTATCAATTGTATGCCCAAACATTCCTGAGTGGAAATCGCACCTAGCATTCATGTCATAGTCTAGAGGAATAGGGTACCGCACTGGCGTGGTATTCCTCAGCTGAATCAGAGAGCTCTTGAGCAAGCGAGCAAGCAACTGACTACAAGGAATAGGAATAGGATCAAATATCCTCTTGGGCCTTCTTGGTCTGAGTTGCCCCTGCTGCTGATAGTTCTGTACTTTCCTTCCCACATTTGGCTGAGGCACAAACAAGGGTTGCTAACGTAGAGCTTCTGAAGCATAAGGTTGTGGAAGAGATCCATGACGTGAGGTGGATCCTACGGAAAAGGAAGGAGTCTCCACTTCCTTTGCGACAATTGGAGTAAAACTGCCTTGTTTACTAGTGCCGACTGACGTGAACTTGATTGCCCCTGAATCAATGAGCTCTTGGACCTTATGCTTGAACCTTGTACAATTTTCAACATTGTGACCAGGTGCACCAGAGTAGAAGTCATGCCTAGCGTTGATATTGAAGCCCAAAGGAAACCTTGTTGGAGCTGGTCCTAAAGTGACAAGCTCGACTAGTTTGAGCTCGAGCAAATAAGGAAGCAGTTGCCCATACGGCATTGGAAGGGAATCAAACTTCTTCTTAGGCCTCTCTGGCCTAAGATCCTCTTGGGGAGCAGGAAATGACTGCTGATGGGAAAGCTCTGAAACTTCAGATTGTGGAGGGGATTCACGAGGCAAACCATGATCCAGAGAAGACTCCAAAGATATGGGAGGATTAAGGACTTTTGTTGCGGAAGCGAGCACATGATTATTTTCCTTCTTTAACACTGTATTCAAGATTTCCATGACCATGCTCATCTGAGTCTTTATCTGATTGACTTCCTCTCTTAGCAGTTTCAGACCTTGGGACATGGCCTGCATATCCTCCCTAATCTGCCTCATCTGAATCTTCATTTCATTTACTTCTGTACTGAGCTGTTCCATGGCTATCCTCTGATTATCACATGTTGAGTGGTGGTGGCAGGTCAAGCCGGCAGTTCTGTAGATAATACCAAGTCAGAATGAGAGATCCGCTCCTGAACACCTGTTATGCATATGATTATGGGAATGCAAATGCAAAATGCCATGTTCGAATATTTCCAAGGAATCATTCTGCTTTGATTCAATTTTTTTTTCACATACAAACCACAAGAAATAGATGGAAATGCTCAATAGCTAGTCCCAAAGTTAAGATCCTTTGAAATACGAGAACATGTATGTCAGAATGCAAAATGATGATGCAGATGCACACATGGGATCAAGGTGTCAAGTTTCTCTGAACGTCTGTTGTGCTGTCAATTGAACAGGGACTAGAAATCCAGAAGCCCAGAATACCAGAACATCGGATCACTGAGATAACCAAAAAACCAGATTGATAAATATATACTGAATAGAAAGCTAGAAAAACCAGGTAGGTTGAAGGCCAAGGTCACCTGCAAACCTGCAAACACCCAGCCCCCTCACATGTGGGTTCTAGAAAATCTAGGTTCCTCAGCTTTGGACTCCCATGTTGAGAAATGATGACACGTTCACCATTTATGGTTTGGCATCATCATCAATCGAGGAAGGCCTCTACTGATTCCCCTAAAAAAGGTCATCCTACATTAGTTCCCAGCTTCGGATCCTCGGATCAAGAAGTATAATGGGTTTGCCATTTCTAGTATGCCATTACTACCTCTTGGGAGAAGTGCCTCAACTGAGTCCTCAGGGAAAGGTCGCCAGAGTCGACAGCTCTCCAAGTCAACACCCCGAAATGCACAAGACGCACAAATCAGAATGTCTCCCAAGAAAACCTCGTCTGGGTGTGGGTTTCATTTAAACTAAATGTACCAAGATGCTACGTAGGCCACACTACTTTCCACTCTAGTCCTAGGTGTATGCTCAAGCCTGTGTATTGGGCTTATCTCTCACGAATCCAGCCCACCCAACAACACAATAGCAGCAGAGAAATATGACAACAGTATTCAAATGCGATAAATGCAGTAAAATACAGTAATATACAACAAAATAAAGCACAATAATAAACACCCAATGAAATAAAAACAGACAAGTGCTAGGATTGACTCACATAGGGAACCAGTACAAACGCGAAAGTGGCGCGGAAACAGAGTCGCCAACAATGTGTATTTATCCCAAGAGAGGGAAAGGAAACACTTCGTAAACCTGAGGGAAGGAAAAAGCATGGTCATCGCGACCAAGAGAAACGGGTAAGGGAGTCGGTTACGCGAGGGGAAGGTATTAGCACCCCCACGCATCCATCTTACTCGATGGGATCCATGCTTGTTGTCTAATCAAAGGGTGAATTATCTAAGTCCTACTGCTAAACGGAAACGGAAACGGGAAATGGGAAAACAAAAACGGACTTGCAAGGATTGTTGCAATCCTATGCCTACGTATCTTCATGGACGAACGAAGAATCAGAGTCAATGTAGTTCGACGGAGTACGCACTAATGGTGGGAAGGTTGTTCGTCGATATATCGTATCTCGTGCCTATGTATCCTCAATCGGACGAGAAAGAGGAATCAGAGCAAACGTAGTTCGACAGAGGGTCGATTAAGCATTTTTTACGTGAGCGACGAGCTCTTTTTTGAAAATGATTTGGAACTCAAAAATCCCGAAGGATAAAAATGATTTGCATTGGTTTTTGTATTTTTTAGACAGAAGTGAGTTGAGTTAGTTCATAACTTGACCAAAGTCTATGACATAGGAACGAATGCGTCGCAAATCGTCCCAAGACAGGACGTCCGCTAAACACTCTAGAAAAATGAAAGGAAACCCCTCATTCTTCATTTCCCATGCCTAAGGCTCGTACGCAATACACGTTATCCTTATTAAGTTTTTTAGAAATGTTAAGAGATGAGAAGAGAAGACTCAAAGACGAAAAGAAAACACTACGGGAATTCTATCCTAATGTTGTCATGCAAAGATGGCCCTAAGGTTGAGGTAAGAGGGGAAGATTCTACCTAATGTTAGCATGCATGGTTTGAATCCTAATGTCTACCCTACTCCAAGCTTAATCAAAGATTAAGTTGGACTAGTTAACCCTAAGGGAGCATGCAAAAGTAAAGCAACAAGAAATTAAACCAAAAACAGCAGCTACAACAGTGCTCCAGCACATGCACTGCGGTAAATTCCGGCCAATACACCAAACAACATTCAACAGCTCATGTTTCAACACAAAAATAGGTGTAAGAAGGCAAACAGCAGCACATACAACAGCACATATGCAAAGGGACAGCAGTGGAAAACAGGGCCGCATGCATTAAAAAATGATTCAAACATGGAATAACGGATATGTGTCAAGCATTACACATTCTTCAATCAAATATGATCACAATCACACCACACACCATGGTAAACAATTCTTGAAAACATCATGAATGAATGCACATCATTTGACAATTGAACAAATTAATTCAAGCATGCACTTCATGAAATTAGAAGCAAACAAGAAAGGGTGCAAACAAACTTGCACTAGAATCACAATTGAACATAATTAATCAACACACAAAGGTTATGTGAACAAAGTGATATGAGAATGAAACAAAGTCAAAACTTAAATCACATCATGATCAACCAATTTAAATATGTAAGAAAGCTTCACATTAACATGCATCATGAACCAAAGTAGTAACAATCAAATGCTAGTGAAATGCATCATGGAAATCAATCAACAATGACCAAGTGAAGTGAAAACATGATGTGAATCCAAGTGGATAGTAGCTAGAGCATATTCCATGAAACATAATTAAATCCAAACCAATCAAGAAGGAACATCAAGTATCATACTCAAAGCATATGTCAAAACTAGGCATGTATTTACCAAGATTAAGTCCAAAATGATTCAAATGTTCTCATACAAGGTAAAAGGCACACATGATCCAACTTATGCACACCATGGCATCATACTCAAATGTATCACATCACATTCAGTCCCAAGAGATTACACAAGTTCAACAAGTTGTTATTCACACATGAACCAATATGCATCATGAACATGCTTCAAGAATGCAAACAAATCGACAATCGGAAAATCGTGCATTAAAGATTCATATACTTCCAGCAAATAGAGGTTAAACAACCCTAGAAAATTCCATAAATATGCATCATACAAAGCCATGAAAGTTATGGGTGGAATAGGTATCAATACATGCTTCTAAACAAGCCAAAAACACAAAAGTTACAGGTGCAAATCGATTGCACAGTTACATAATGCAATTTCTAGTGAAAAAACACAGGTGCAATCGATTGCACTAGGATGCAAATCGATTGCACAGTAGCTGACCTGCAAAAATCACTTCTCATAATCACTTTTTCAACACCAATCACTTATTCAAACATCCAAATGATCATGTAATCAAACATACACAAAAATCCACATCAAATATCAGTAATCAAACACACACTTCATCAATCAAACAACAAGATCATGAATCAAATCAAGTAAACGGATCAAATCACATTGAAAATCATGGATCTACATTGTATAAGTTGAAATTAAGCTAAATCAATTATGGATCTGAAATTAACCAACCTACAAAGTTGAGAATTGATTTGGTAAGTGTTACAAACGAGAATCCCAAAATCCAAGCAAGAAATCAAAGATCCTAGCAAGAAACTTCAAGATCCTAGCAAGAAACTTCAAGATCCAAGCAACAAGCTAACAATACTTTAAAATCACTTCCAATAAGCACTTCTAAAATTTCAGATCTAGATCCAAACGAAAATCACCAATGAAAAGCAACAATGGAGTGATATTGAGAGGCTTAAGCTCAAGAATTAACAAGTTTCAATGAAGAACTTGTTAATATCTATGGAGGAGCTTTGAGTGAGGTTAAAAATGGAGGTTGAGAGTGAAAAAGTGAGAGAGAATTGAGAGAATTCTGAAAATTGAGAGTGAAAAAATGATCTAAGTTTGTGAGCTTTGGAATTGATTTGGTTAAATAACCCCTAGGTTAGGAGTTAAGTTTGTGTTTGGAATGAGGTTTAGTGAGTGGAATTGGAAGTGGAAAATAAACTTGGAAAGGGAGTGTGGAATTAGAATGGAAATTGGATGGAAATGAAATCAAATTCTGCAGCCCTCTA
Organism: Lathyrus tuberosus; assembly: GCA_022829125.1. Classification (NCBI taxonomy): domain Eukaryota; kingdom Viridiplantae; phylum Streptophyta; class Magnoliopsida; order Fabales; family Fabaceae; genus Lathyrus; species Lathyrus tuberosus. Next base: position 11,791,402 of record JALAZF010000103.1, read on the forward strand.
GATCCTTCTACTGATATAGCATTGATCCTAAGTGCATGTGGTGCATTGGAAATTGATATAGTGCTTAAAAATGAAGGTTTTGGGTAAATCCGTCACAGTGCAATCGATTGCACAGCAGTGCAAATCTATTGCACACCCTTGTAAAGGCCAAAAATGGTGAAAATTGCCTCACTTTGTTCACTCATAACTCAATGAAAAATGATCCAAATGGCATGGTTCTTGTGCCCATTTTGAAGGGAATGTTTCAAACTACAACTTTCATGTGGAAAAAAATTTGCAAATGAATTCTTGATCTTGGTGAAAATTGGCTTTGAAAATGGTTGAAAACTTGCCAAAAATAGTAAGTTTCTAAAACCTAGTTTTATTCCAAAAATGGCAAGTTCTCAATTTCTTGATTTTTGGCAATTCCTTGAACATTTCTTGACCAAATTTCATCCATTGATCATATATGACTTGAAAATCATCATGTTGACCTCAAAAAGTTAGGAGTTGACATTTTTCACTGCACAGTTGACTTTATCCCCAATCCTCCTGATTTTAAATCTTTTGAACAATTGAAACCCTTCTGAACCAAATTGATGGACAATCTTCCATTCCTAGACACTTAGGAACATAGGGAATACCATGAAATCAAGTCTTGCCCAAAAAATAAGAAATAAACTGATTATATGCCAAACCCTAATTTTGGTACCCACAGTCTAGGAGAAATCGACCCATGCTCAAAATCCAAATTCTTCTGAATATGATGTGCCTCTTCTTAAACAAAGATGAAATGTGCCACTTGATGATGATAAAAACTCAAAGATCTTGCCCATTGGAGTGTTAGATTCAAGAATCCCCAAAACCCTAACTTGAGAAATCAAGCTTGGATAAGATTCACTTGAAATCTCTCACCAAACTTGATCATATGACGAGGTGATGGCCTCATTAAGATGCCTTGTGACATAAGAACCCATTGTGCTTGAATAATAGTGCCATCAAGACCATCTCTCCTCTTGATCTCTGATAAGTGCAAATTGTACCTATTTTTGTATATAAGTTTTGTTGCACTTATCTTTACTTTGTGTTAATATTGGTTAAATAAACCCCACTTTATGTGTAAATACGTTTACTTTACGTTTTCGTGTGTGTATTGCGTTTTCTTGTAAATATCATTGAGTTTAATTGATGTTGTCTCATTTTTGTAGGTAACTAATAAATGTTATCTTGCCTTATTCTTGAAAAGCATTGAATAAGTTTTCCAGTGCTTCCGACCGTGCGTCAATCTGAGTTACGGTTCAGAAGTTGTGGTCAAATAAGGGGTTGTGTTTGCTGTCATGTTCGCTTAGCGAGTGTGACAGCGAATGTTCACTTAGCGAAGGCTGGCGAAGGTCCCAGCGAAGGAGTCCAGAAAGAAACAGAGGCGAAAGTGACCAAAGTTCACTTAGCGAACTTCCTAGCGAGCATTCGCTAGGCGAATAAAACGTTCGCTTAACGAACTTCTGAAGAAAGCAAGAGGCGGTTTACCTTTTTGTAGGAACTTAAGTGCCATTTTCGTGCATTCGCTTAGCGAATGGAAAGGTTCGCCTAGCGAACCTGCAGAAATTCTGATTGTATTTAAGAGATTTTAGATATTTTGTTAGGGATGGTTTTGGGGATTCTTGCTCCAATTCCATCAAACTTCATTTTTCAGTAGATTAGCTTAGAAAACAACTATGGAGCTTGCATACGGATGAACCAGGGTGGATTGATTGTCGGCCGACTCTGACAAACCGCGAGATGTTTGGTTCATTTCTCTTTTTCTTTGTGTTTTCTTCATTTGTTGGGTTGTGTATATGTATTTGTTCTGAACTCATGTATATTTGTCGCCAATGGCGTTGTATAAAACTTGCTTTACAAATCTTTATTGGTGATTGTCTCTGATTTTTGCTTAATGCGCGGGGTTTGAGTTGCATTAGACATAACCCTCACGAACTTCGATTAGGGATGATTATATGTTAGTTTCTAGACTCTAGAGATAGATTTAGGAGCTAACAATCTTCAATAGGCGTCGAATCTTAATGCCTCCGTGCCTTGAGCTAGTGTGCGAAAGTATCGACGAGGGTAACACGGTTGTTCTCTCAACTTTGCGTTAGACATAACCTTTGTTGTGAGTGATGCTTGGTGATATTGAGGAGTATTGTAGGTCGAGTATAACTGGTCGGTAAGTTTAAGTTTGTGAGGAGTCGATTATGTGCATGCCGGATAAGTTTGTCTTGCTGAAGAATGAATTTGTTTTATGTTTTAATGTTTACTTTTCTGTTTTCTAGTTTTAAATCATTCTAATCTAAACTCATTAACGCGAGAGATTGTCGAACGACATTCTTTCCCTCGAACTGATCTCTGTGGACACGACATAAATCCCAGAGGGAATTCTTTCCGAAAATAAATATTTTTGCTGCTTGCCCTATTCTGCACCCAACAAAATGGCGTCGTTGCCGGGGATTGGTTATGATATTGAATCGCATTGCGATAGTTTCTTTGTTTTTGAGTTTTGTATATATCGTATATATTGTCTGTTTCCATTATGTTTGTTCAAGTGTTGTATACATTTTGTTCCCGTAACATTTGTTTAAGTGTTTGGTTAGGGCACTTGCTTTTGGTTTGCGCGGTGAGGCATCACTATGACATGAAGGAAGGAAGTTAGCTAAGCATTGTAAAGGCGTCGAGCTTACGACGTAAAACAAGCATGGTGTATTCTTTTCTTTTGTTGTTGTTTAGTCTAGGTAGTGTGGTGAGTATTCATTAAACAAGTTGTACTCGGATTTTTTGTAAAATTCTCAAATCTTCACTTTACAACTTGTTTAATGAATTTTTTCCGGTTTTTCAGTTTGTATATATTAATAGTTTTCGCGTTTGTCAATGAACTTGTTTTGAGTAGCTTGAGGAAATTTGGTGATGTTCCTAGTTTGATCATTTCAACTTGCGAATGCGTGGTAATGATATTGTTAAGTCTTGTACACATATGAGGTATGTGTTTATTGCTTTCTATACTTTAGCACATTCATGATACTAAGGCTTTTTACAAACTTTCATGCCATTCATTCTTTTGTATACTTGTTCTTATTGTGAATCACTTTAGTTCCCAACCTTTTTGTGAGGTAGCCTTCTATTGTTCATATATGCACGGAGTACCAACATTCTTGTTTTAACTGGATTTTATTATGCTTAATATTTTGTTTGTGTTGATTATACAAATGCATGAAAAGGATCAAGGCAGTTTTGTTTCATTTTGAGCACAACTACCTAGCCAAATAGTCATTCACCTTGTGAGCGTGTGATCATTCGTAACCCCTTTGAGCTTTTTGATCCATGTTTTATTTGAACTTAATGCTTGTCTATGAGTATTTAGTTCACTTATTTTTTATTGGATTTTGTTTTTTCTTGAACCGTCAACTTTGTGTTGTTGTATGAATTTTTTTCCTTGCCTTAGAAAGTAGGGAGTATTCACATGATGATGTGGTTGAATTCAAGTCGGGGAGAGAATGGTTGTTTACTCATTGGTTGGATTCTATGAGGAAAGAAAAAGAAAAGAAAAAAGAGAAAAATATGACAAAGAAAAAGAAAATAAAAAAAGAAAGAAAAATAAAATCCTTGAGAAAGGAAACAAAAAGAGTTCAAATAATTGTGCTAAATAAGTATTGTGTTTTGTGTAACACTTGGGATTTTGAAAGAAGTTGATTGAAATTTTTGTGTTTAAATCTTTGTGAGTTGATCACTCCCTTAGGTTTAGGCAAGTTTTTGTTTCAATTACCTTTAGAAATTGCCCCTTGTTTGTTTACCCGACCACGCTACAACCTTGAAAAGTCTTTGTGATTCTTGCCTTTGTATGTTCAATATGATTTTTGGATGGTTGCATAATTTAGTCTATTGTTTGCATGATTGTTGTGTGAGTGAAAAGAACCTCATTTTGTGTTTTTCATCTACCGATAATTGTTTTTGCTAGGTGTGATTCACATTTGAACTTGTGTTGTTTTAGAATGGTCGGCATGAATTTTTGTATTTTGCATTTGTTTCGTGACTATGTTATCATTGTAGTTTAGTGGTAAATATTTACTTTGTGTGTACCATTTTTCATTTGAACCATACATTTATTCTCCGTTTTCAAAACTTGTTGATACGTGATTCTTGGAATTTCGTCCTTTGTTTCTTTGAGTCGCTTGATTCTTGTTTGAGGACAAACAATTATGTAAGTTGGGGAGAGTTTGATAAGTGCAAATTGTACCTATATTTATATATAATTTTTGTTGCACTTATCGTTACTTTGTGTTAATATTGGTTGAATAAACCCCACTTTATGTGTAAATACGTTTACTTTACGTTTTCGTGTGTATATTACGTTTTCTTGTAAATATCATTGAGTTTAATTGATGTTGTCTCATTTTTGTAGGTAACTAATAAAGGCTATCTTTCCATATTCTTGAAGAGCATTGAATAAGATTTCCAGCGCTTCCGACCGTGCGTCAATCCGAGTTACGGTTCAGAAGTTGTGGTCAAATAAGGGGTTGTTTTGCTGTCATATTCGCTTAGCGAGTGTGACAGCGAATGTTCGCTTAACGAAGGCTGGCGAAGGTCCCAGAGAAGGAGTCCAGAAACAAATAGAGGAGAAAGTGACCAAATTTCGCTTAGTGAACTTCCTAGCGGGCATTCTCTAGGCGAATAAAACGTTTGCTTAGCGAACTTCTGAAGAAAGCAAGAGGCGGTTTACATTTTTGTAGGAACTTAAGTGCCATTTTCGTGCATTCGCTTAGCGAATGGAAGGGTTCGCCTAGCGAACCTGCGAAAATTCTGAATGTATTTAAGAGATTTTAGATATTTTGTTAGGGATGGTTTTGGGGATTCTTGCTCTAATTCCATCAAACTTCATTTTTCAGTAGATTAGCTTAGAAAACAACTATGGAGCTTGCATACGGATGAACCGGGGTGGATTGATCGTCGGCCGGCTCTGAAAAACCGCAAGATGTTTGGTTCATTTCTCTTTTGCTTTGTGTTTTCTTCATTTTTTGGGTTGTGTATATGTATTTGTTCGGAACTCATGTATATTTGTCGTCCATGGCGTTGTATAAAACTTGCTTTACAAATCTTTATTGGTGATTGTCTCTGATTTTTGCTTAATGCGCGGGGTTTGGGTTGTGTTAGACATAACCCTCACGAACTTCGATTAGGGATGATTATCTGTTAGTTTCTGGACTCTAGAGATAGATTGAGGAGCTAACAATCTTCAATAGGCGTCGAATCTTAATGCCTTTGTGCCTTGAGCTAGCGTGCGAAAGTATCGGCGAGGGTAACACGGTTTTTCTCTCAACTTTGCGTTAGACATAACCTTTGTTGTGAACGATGCTGGGTGATATTGAGGGGTATTGTAGGTCGAGTATAACTGGTCGGTAAGTTTAAGTTTGTGAGGAGTCGATTATGTGCATGCCGGATAAGTTTGTCTTGCTGAAGAATGAATTTGTTTTATGTTTTAATGTTTACTTTTCTGTTTTCTAGTTTTAAACCATTCTAATCCAAACTCATTAACGCGAGAGATTGTCGAAAGGAATTCTTTCCCTCGAGCCAATCTCTGTGGAAACGATATAAATCCCGAAGGAAATTCTTTCCAAAAATAAATATTTTTGCTGCTTGCCCTATTCTGCACCCAACAATCTCTTGGACAATACACATGATCTTTTGCTTGAACTTCTGGAAAACCTCTTCTTCCCTTGAGTTAACCTGGATACCTTGATCCCATGCTAAAAATACAATGATATGGACCAATGATAATGCAAAAATGAAATGATACATAAGCCAGTTAGAGTTAGAAGCATGAGGGCAAATTTTGAGGTGTTACACCATAGAACTTACAATGTCCCCCTTTGGCAAATTTTGGCTAAAACAACCTTAGCACACATCAAAGGCACACAAAGCGGAAACAAAGCAGAAACAAAGAAACCCAATCACAATGTTGTCAAACCAATAGAAAAACACCTGACATCACAATGTCAAGACATTAGGTCTGACATCACAAACCAACACAAGCTACATGAGAACATGTAAGCTTTGTACAAACTGCAACTTTGCAGCAACAAATCAGACAGGTACACAACTCCCCCTGTCACACATCATCAGTACTCCCCGTGAAGGGGAAAACCAAAATAACAAGAAAACACATGAACTCACATGCAAGTTCATACAATGGAACCAATCATCCACAGTGCAATTTTTGGTATTTGATCTTCATCTTTACATACACCTCCTGCATCAAAATATTTCTCAACCTTGATCATCCATCCAACAACATCCCTTCCTTCAATGATTGGTATTTCTAGTTGTAACTCTTTGAATTCTCTTCTCCAATATCTAATTTATTTCAAAACTTCATCAACAATGTCAAACATTTCTTCCATCTTGATGATAACTCCATTTTTTCTCTGTTTTTTCTTTTTTATATTTCCTCTCCCAGATCAGAAGTGCTCTGATACCAGTTGATAGAAACTGATTTCAAATAATAAAATATAATAGTAATTACAATAAGTTTCCAAGAAATTTGAGAGTCTTGGTTCTCTCCCTTCCAAGAATTCGAGAGCTTGGTCTCTCCCTCCCAAATTCTTCATCCTCTATTGAATCAGTTTTTAACCCAAATTTCTTGAGAATGGCATCTTTAAAATTTCCCCAAGTGGAACTTTGATTGACCGAAATCCATAATTGATACCATGTGAGGACTTTACCACTCATCCACAGTGCAATTTTTGGTATTTGATCTTCATCTTTACATACACCTCCTGCATCAAAATATTTCTCAACCTTGATCATCCATCCAACAGCATCCCTTCCTTCAATAATTGGTATTTCTAATCGTAAATCTTTGAATTCTCTTCTCCAATATCTAATTTCTTTCAACACTTCATCAACAAGGTCAAACATTCCTTCCATTCTTGATGACAACTCCATTTTTTCTCTGTTTTTTTCTTTTTTATATTTCCTCTCCCGAATCAGAAGTGCTCTGATACTAGTTGATAGAAACTGATTTCAAATAATAAAATATAATAGTAATTACAATGAGGTTCCAAGAAATTTGAGAGTCTTGGTTCTCTCCCTTCCAAGAATTCGAGAGCTTGGTCTCTCCCTCCCAAATATAAACTCTTTCTAATTTTCAACCTGCCCAAAACATGGTTTTGTTTCCCTTTTTATTATACCTAAGTTTTGTAACTACTCCTAATAATAATAATAATAAATGTTACTCTAATAATAATAATGACTGCCCTTAGACTCTCTAACTGCTACAGATAACATTGAATAAGGCTCCTCATATGCTTGTAAATGATAGAATAAAACATCCACATTTTGTTTTGATTCCTAGTAATTCCTAAGGTCTAACAGATCGACCGTTTTCCGATCACCACTATTACAAGCCGAGAAGGATGACAAAATGCCAAGGTGCAACAATCACAGTTCGACAAAGGCCATTTTCCCAATAATACACTTGCCTACCAAAATATCATGTAAAAAAACTTTAAATATATAGTATTATTTTTGGTTTTAGTACTATCTTACAATTTTTGTTACGTTAGTATGTTTTATGATCTTGCTACCACTTTTCGACTCTTTGAATTCTCTTCTCCAATCTCCAGCTCTTTCTCCTTCTTTCTCTTTTATGCAAAATGATTTCAGATTACCCAACAAACATTTCTCAAGCACCTAAAGGTGTAGCCCAATGGTATGGGTTGAAATGCTAAAGAAGTATTAAGAGGTAGAGTTTGTTAGACGATGGCAATGATCTAAAAGGGGGGTTCAATAGATCACTAAATTTTAACAAAATCGACACTTAAAAATTGTTTAAAAAATGTGCAGAAGCTGCCTTGGATATAAAATCGTCCAAATGAACCGTTATTGGTAAGATTGGATATGCGAAACCGAATAGAATAATATTGATGAAATAACGGAATCAATATCGTTCCCACTCAACCAATTCAAATAAAGACCACGCTGATTTAACATGTTTCCAATGAATTATAAATGGTAAAATCGAAATGACAATTTTACAAACAGTTTGTGTGCAATCAATACGTCGAACATTTGGTGTGCATAACACCCCAAGTTTAATTTCCTATGAAATGATAGTGCATAATTTTTCAAAATTACAATCAAAGTGATTGCAATGAATTTCCAAAATAGTTTTTCAACACTACACAATAGTAGAAATTTACCGAACAGTTGATTTCACACAAACGTTAACAACACGAAGTAGAGAGAGAGAGAGAGAATGACACCCGATTTGTTTAGGCAGTTCCCCTTTCGTCCTCGCTTCGGGTACGTCTGCTCCCAATTCTAAAACTAGAATTGAGATATTTATAATATCTAGTTACAAAGTTTTGTACAAGAGAAGTTATAGCTACCACACACTCAAACCTAATTGTTGATGTTGGTTCTATCCACTTCTCTCCCCTTGATTCTAGCCGAATAAAGTGCATCAAACGCTTCGAAGAAACCTCTGGTTACCCCTACTCACTTGAATCATCAAGTCTTTCACTCGGCTGATTTCGATCGCATATCGTTTGACCCCAAATCTTTCAACACAATCCTCCGATTACCGCTACTTGCTTGGCCGAACCCACCGTTCTTCAAGCCTTTCACTCAGCTGAATCTGTGATGCAAAGATTTGCGCAAAAACCCCAAAATCCCTCAAGATCTTGGAGGACAATACCCCAATGATTTTTTTCAAGAAAATCCCACTGAAATCTTAACCTAGACTAGATATACAAATCCTACGTTTGGAAGTTATCACCTCGACAAAGCACAGCTCAACAAAGATAATTATGTGTGATTGTTGAAGAATGCAAGTAAGAGAATGAAGATAAAGAGCAATACAATGTATATTTTCAATTTTGTTGTTGGTTATTGTACAAAAAATGATGCATATGAATATATATATATATGACTAGAAAAACATAACAGAAATAACAACTTTTTGAATCACAAAGATGCAGAAAAATGAGCTAAGTTGCATGAGAGGTCGACCTCCACAACTTGCGAGTCGACTTAGACATGCTAGAAAGCAATCTTGCACATAAAATGAAACTGTGTGTCGACCAGAACTAACCATGCGTCGACGCATGAGCACCCGAGAGCTCCAAGTTGATATCAATCAGTATGCGTCGACCTACACAACATCTGTGAATCGACGCAAGAGTGCCAGAATGTCACAAACACATTTTTATCAATTTTGAGTCGACCTAAGCCCTGTATGGGTCGACCTAATGCATGAAGAATGATTTAAAACACATTTTACACATAGGAAATTATCCTATATTCCTAGATTCATGTATGTGGATCATTATGCGCATCTTAAATGAATGAATGCAAGCTGAGATAAGGTGATACCGTCCAAAGTACACAAGTACGAAATTTTCCTAGTTTTGACCTCATTAAAACAAAGCAATAAGGAACCCTGCTCTCACATACTCTCCTTTTTTTATGATGGAAAAACCTTGCAAAACTTCCACACATTGAGTACTTTGTGAAAAGCATTTTCCCCCTAACTGTATGCATTTTTGCCTTTGTGAAATTCTGATCTTTCTTTGTGAACCACTTGCTTTTGCATTCTCCCCCTTTGAGAACATCAAAAAGTGTGAAGCAAATGGTCATTTGTAATCAAATCATATTCATATGTATGCAAACATATGCTTTGAAACAGATAAGACATCAACAAACATTCACATATAATGTTGCTAATGCAAGAGATATATAATTAAATAACACAAGAAACATATAGAAGTAATATTAATGCATTACACACCAGAATTAGTTTATTACATGTCTCAAGTCAATCAAAATAACAAATAAAAAACCAAACATAAAACAAAATTCCAAATGATATGCAGGACACCAACACAACTCAACAATCTAATGTTTTCTGTCCCTATGTGGGTGACCTCTCCCCCTAAAGGAATAATCCTGATTTTGTGTTCCTTGTGCATCTATGCGTTCAGCATCTTGAGTGTGTTGAAGCTAACTGAAAGAGCACGATGCTGACTGTAACACCCCACTTTCCCATTTTATAAAATATAAGAATATTATAGATAAAATCAGAGTTTTCAACTTTTACAAGTAGGATGCTACACCAATAAAATCAACATCAAAACTTATTTTCATTAAATGAAATAAAACAGCGGAAATAATCATTTCATAAATTCACGACACACTTGCCAACATACTCCAAAACTCCACATTAAACTCGTGGTCCTAAAAAATATTGAATTTAAAAGAGATACATAACAAAATTCATTATAAAATAACAATTAATAAAATCCCCAAAATTCCCGTGTTACGTATCAGAGCGACTCCTACGACTCGAACAGGCAACACGCACTCCAAGCAACTCAAGTACCTGGATTATCTGTACTTCCGAAGAAGCACAGACACAACAACAACAAAGGGGTGAGAACTACATTCAATAATAAACGGTGAATAAATACATATTAAGGGTAGTTGCTCACGGTCAATCATACAATCACATAATCACGACATACTTGTCTTTTTTCCATTATAATTCAATCAACATGTAATTACAATGAAATGTGACTCAACAAACGACACAATGCATGTGGTACCAAATCACCATGGTTCATTCAATCGAACCCAGATAAATCACATACACCCCTACTTGGCAATGATTTATCCCACCACACTCCACGTTGGAGTTCGGATGAATCACATACACTCCTCTTGAGCAATGATTCCTCACCACCGACACACCATGAATGCATGACATCGATATGCATATAATTCATGTATAATCATAATCATACAATCCCACGATCCTCCTGATCACAACCAATCCATAACACCACAGAAAACACCTCACACGATGTTAATTAGCTAATTACCAATTAATTCACCAAAATTACTAAATCAATTATTTTTGTCACCAATCCTACATTTTTCAAGGTCTGACATCTATCCCCAACCTCTCAAACCAACAGAAACCACTTCGGACACGAAAACGGGAAAGAAATTGCGAAACGGCAAAATTCTGCACTCTCACTGGCCATACGCGTATTGCCTTGTGCCTTACGCGTATTACCAGTTCGCTCACCAAAACCATACGCGTAATGCCACCCCATTACGCGTATTGCCCAAGCCTCCATACGCGTACCATTACGCGTATGGGCAGAGGGCTGTGCCAATCCTCCTTTTGGCCCTCCCATACGCGTAATGACCCTATCCGTACGCGTATTGCCTTACCTGATATGCGTATGGCCAGATCTATTACGCAAATTCAATTCTTCCACACCAGTCTGAATTCTGCTACGGGATCCTCACTTTTCCACTCTAATTCAGTCCTAAACTTGTTTCTATATCAGTTTTAGGTCATATTCTTCATCTTACTTCTTTTTACCTATTATTACTAGTCAAAATTATAGTTCTTGGATCTAATTTCGATCACTCAAACTGCACCAAAACTCAGATCTGCAACATTCATATTCATACAGTACCAGGAACACCAAAATATCAAACAATCAGAATTGCAATGATTTAATTCACACAATTTTCATCATAGATTCACATATGCATCACATAATCATAATACAACATACATTTAGACGAATTCCTACGGGGTTAAGGACTCCCCACTACCCCCTTATGATTATACCACCAATATTAAACCCATTCTCCCCCCTTACCTCGATTTTCTGATCAAATTCCTACGAAATTGATGAAGATTCTAGCCCTAGCACCCTTGTTCTTCCTTGTTCCTCTTCCTCTGACTTTGTCTCTTTTCCCAAAATCTGATTATGGCTAATTCTCCCACTAACCCTCACTAATCTCAGCTTAATTACTAAACTATCCAATTAATTAAATCATATTTTTAATTAATAAAAATAATAATAATACTAATAATAGTAGTAGTAGTAGTAATAACAATAATAATAATATTAATAATAATATTCACTTCTATACCAGTATAATTGGACATACCCCCTATTAATCCTTATTATCCTATTAACATTACCCCTTTGTACTCAGACACCCCCCTAAATAAGGCCAAACAATTGAGAATGAAACACGACGATTAAATAATTTAAATTGGGGTGTTACAACTCTCCCCCCCTTAAATTATTTTCGTCCTCGAAAATGTACCTGATGGAAATAGCTCCGGATACGACTCTCGCATCATGCTCTCCAGCTCCCAGGTCACACTTCCCCCAGCAGCTCCTCCCCAAGCTACTCTCACCAAAGGGATCTCCTTTCCTCTGAGTTGTTTCATCTTGCGATCCTCGATCCTTATCGGCATCGCCACCACAGTAAGTTTATCTCTGATCTGCACCTCATCCCTCTGGATAACATGAGATGGATCAGATACATACTTTCGAAGTTACGACATATGAAACACGTCATGCAAGTTCGAAAGTTCAGGAGGCAACTGCACCAACCCTCTGCAAGATCTGATACGGTCCAATAAACTTAGGATCCAGCTTCTTCGATTTCAATGCACGTCCAACACCGGCCACTAGGTTGACTCTCAAGAACACGTGGTCACCTTCACTGAATTCCAAGTCTTTCTTCCGATTATCATGATAACTCTTCTGTCTACTCTAAGACGTTCTCATCTTCTCGCGGATCATCTAAATTGTCTCAGTAGTCTGTTGCATAATCTCAGGTCCAAGCACCACATTCTCACCAGTCTCATACCAACACAGAGGTGTCCTACACCTTCTACAATACAAAGCTTCGAAAGGTGCCATTCCAATACTCGAATGGTAGCTATTGTTATACGTGAATTCAATCAATGGCAAATGAGTATCCCATGCACCACCTTTCTCTAACACACAGGCTCTCAGCAAATCTTCCAACGAATGAATATTCCTCTCTGACTGACCATCGGTTTGCGGATGATAAGTCGAGCTCAACTTCAATTTAGAACCCAAGGCTTCCTGCAGGCTCTTCCAAAATTCTGAAGTAAACCTCGGATATCTATCCGATACTATGCTCGACGGAACACCATGTAGCTTCACAATTACCCTGATATAAATCTCTGCCTGCTTCGACAACGGAAAACTAATGTTAATTGGTATAAAATGTGAGGATTTCGTAAGTCGATCCACCACTACCCAAATAGCATCAAAGCCTTTCGCCGTATTTGGCAAACCAGTAACAAAATCTATCGCAATACTGTCCCATTTCCATTCAGGAATCTCTAACGGTTGCATTAATCCCGAAGGCTTCTGGTGCTCCACTTTTGACTTCTGACATGTCAAACAAGCATAGACAAACTGAGCTATGTCCCTCTTCATACCGAACCACCAAAACAAATTCTTCAAGTCATGATACATTTTCGTAGCTCCCGGATGAATACTCAAGCTACTCCGGTGGCTCTCCTCTAAGATCGCTTTCTTTAATTCCGCATTATCTGGTACACAAATTCTGCCCCGGAATCTCAGCACGCCAACATTATCCACTTTAAAATCACTATCAGGATCATCCTCTCCCGCAGACATCAAGTCTACTAATTTCACATGAAGTTTCTGATTTTCTTTAATTACATCCAAAAAGTCATTATTCACTTTCAGCATACCCAATCTAATACTCTCCGGTGTAGTTGCACAAACCATACTCAAATCTCTGAACTGTTCAATCAATTCCATTTCCTTCACCATTAACGCAGACATATGAATTGTCTTCTGACTGAGAGCGTCTCTACAACATTAGCTTTTCCCGGATGGTAGCTCAAATTAAAATCATAATCTTTCAAGAACTCTAACCACCTCCTCTGCCTCATATTGAACTCCTTCTGATCGAATAAATATTTCAGACTCTTGTGGTCACTGAATACTTCAAATCTTGATCCTTACAAATAATGCCACCAAATTTTCAATACGAAAAACTACTGCAGCTAATTCCAGATCATGAGTAGGATAGTTCCTCTCATGCACCCTCAATTGTCGTGAAGCATATGCCACCACCTTGCCATCTTGCATTAACACACCACCTAATCCCATCTTAGACGCATCACAATACACTACAAAAGGATCATTTGGACTTGGTAGAATTAACACTGGTGTTGTAGTCAATTTCTTCTTCAGTTCCTCAAAACTTTCCTCACAAGCAGCATCCCAAACAAAAGCTTGATTCTTTCTAGTTAACTGCGTCAACGGTAACGCCAAATCTGAAAACCCTTCAATGAATCTTCTATAGTATCCTGCCAAACCCAAAAAGCTTCTAATCTCCGTTGCTGTCTTCGGATCTTCCCACTGAAGTACTGCACTTATTTTAGATGGATCCACTGCTATACCATCACTAGAAATAACATGACCCAAGAAACTCACAGTCTTAAACCAGAATTCACACTTCGAGAACTTTGCAAACAATTTATTATCTTTCAACACCTGCAATGCGGTTCTCAAGTGTCCTGCATGATCTTCGTCAGACTTAGAATAAATTAGTATGTCATCAATGAATACTACAATAAACTGGTCCAGATAAGAGTGGAAGATATAATTCATATACTCCATAAACACTCCCGGCGCATTAGACACTCCGAAAGGCATTACTGCATATTCGTAATGTCCTTAGCGAGTTCTGAAAGCAGTCTTCTGAATATCACCTTCCTTTACTCTAATCTGATGGTAACCCGACCTAAAATTAATTTTGCTGAAAACAGGATCTCCTACCAGCTGATCCATTAAGTCATCAATCCTCGGAAGTGGATACTTATTCTTAATGGTCACTTTATTCAACTGGCGGTAATCAATGCACAAACGCATACTACCATCCTTCTTTTTCACCAACAACACCAGAGCTCCCCACGGCGACACACTTGGTCTAATAAACTTCTTATCGAGCAATTCTCCGATCTGAGATTTCAACTCTGCCAATTCTGATGCAGGCATCCTGTACGGTGCCATAGAGATAGGTCTGGTACCCGGTACAAGATCAATAGTAAATTAAACTTCCCTTGTCGGAGGCAACTCTGAAATGTCATCTGGAAATACTTCAGGAAATTCATTCACCACTGGTAATTCATTAACTGAAGTCTTGCTTTCAACAGATAACGAGGCAAACACTGCAAACATCTTCAATTCATCCTCCAACAACGTCCTCAACTCCCTGCTAGATAACGAATCCGCCAATGCTTCCTCTTCAGGAGTAAGAAACAATAACATCTTCCTGAAGTAATCAATATAAACTCAGTTGAACTCCAACCAGTTCATTCCCAAAATAACATCGAGATTACCGAGTGGCAAACAAATCAATTCAACTCTGAAATCTCTACCAAACATAGTCAGTAGACACTTCAAACACACCAAGGAAGTAACCACAGAACCAATAGATGGAGTTTCAATTGTCATCCTCTGATCTAGAGTAGACGGCATAATCCCTAGTCTCTTCACACAATCAACAGAAATAAATGAGTGGGTTGCACCCGTGTCAATGATAACAATCAAAGGAATATCATTAATAAAACAAGTACCTTTGACGGAACGCTCCTCATCGGTGGATTGGGCTCCCACCAAGGCGAACACTTTTCCACTAGCCTGAGCTTTATTTGGCTTCTCGCAGTGAGTGCTGATATGACCCTTTTCTCCACAGTTATAGCAGGTAGGCATAGTGGCTTTACAATCAGCTATAACATGACCTGGTCGACCACACTTGAAACACTTCTTCACCTCATTTGGACAGTTATTAGCACGGTGACCCGCGCCACCACATATGAAACACTTGAGAGTATCAGAACCTACTCCTTTCTCCTTTGGTTTCTTCCCCACATCAGTTTTCTGTTTCCCCTTATCAGCTGGAGTACTATAAGGAGTACCTCCAAACCTCTGCTTACCCTTCTTCTCATTCACAGCCTTGTAATGAGCAATTCTGGCTCTGTTATCGTTGTCATAGATTCTGCTTCTTCTTACCAGTTCTGGATAATTTCTTATTTTCTAACAAGCAATGCCCAGTTTGATCTCGGGGCGCAGCCCATTCTCGAACTTCAAGCATTTCGAAGTCATAACTTCTTCAGTATTGTAATGAGCACAATACTATACGAATTCCTCAAATCGGGCAGCATATTCAGCAAATGTCTTATCACCCTATTTCAGCTCCAGAAATTCAACTTTCTTTGCACTACGAATATCTTTCGGAAAATACTTTTCCAGAAACTCAGCTTGAAACACTGTCCATGTAATCTCAGTACCCGCAGCTTTCAATCTCTGACGGTTGTTGTCCCACCAGACCTCAGCCTCCCCTTCCAGCATATGAGTACCAAACCGTACCTTCTGAGCATTACTGCATTCCATGGTCCTGAAGATCTTCTCCACAGCCTTCATCCATTTCTGTGCAGGCTCTGGATCCAAAATACCTCCCTCATATGTAGGCGGATTATTGCTCTGGAACTGTGCTAAGTCACGAAACTGAGCACCTCCAGCCTGATTGTTGTTCTCTACAGCTTGTGCCATGGCTTGCATAGCAGCAGCAAGAGCAGCATCATTCCTTCCTGCCATACTGGTCAACAATCAACATACGGTCAGAACACGCAACTCACTCCTAATCTAAGGACAGACTCAACTACTCAACCTGGCCGGACGGACCGACCTGCTCTGATACCAATTGTAACACCCCACTTTCCCATTTTATAAAATATAAGAATATTATAGATAAAATCAGAGTTTTCAACTTTTCCAAGTAGGATGTTACACCAATAAAATCAACATCAAAACTTCTTTTCATTAAATGAAATAAAACAGCAGAAATAATCATTTCATAAATTCACGACACACTTGCCAACATACTCCAAAACTCCACATTAAACTCGTGGTCCTCAAAAATATTGAATTTAAAAGAGATACGTAACAAAATTCATTACAAAATAACAATTAATAAAATCCCCAAAATTCCCGTGTTATGTTTCAGAGTGACTCCTACGACTTGAACAGGCAACACGCACTGCAAGCAACTCAAGTACCTGGATTATCTGTACTTTCGAAGAAGCACAGACACAACAACAACAAAGGGGTGAGAACTACATTCAATAATAAACGGTGAATAAATACATGTTAAGGGTAGTTGCTCACGGTCAATCATACAATCACATAATCACGACATACTTGTCTTTTCCATTATAATTCAATCAACATGTAATAACAATGCAATGTGACTCAATAAATGACACAATGCATGTGGTACCAAATCACCATGGTTCATTCAATCGAACCCGGATAAATCACATACACCCCTACTTGGAAATGATTTATCCAACCACACTCCACGTTGGAGTTCGGATGAATCACATACACTCCTCCTGAGCAATGATTCATCACCACCGACACACCATGAATGCATGACATCGATATGCATATAATTCATGTAGATTCATAATCATACAATCCCACGATCCTCCTGATCACAATAAATCCATAACACCACAAAAAACACCTCACACGACGTTAATTAGCTAATTACCAATTAATTCACCAAAATTACTAAATCAATTATTTTTGTCATCAATCCTACATTTCTCAAGGTCTGACATCTATCCCCAACCTCTCAAACCAACAGAAACCACTTCGGACGCGAAAACGGGAAAAAAATCGCGAAACGGCAAAATTCTGCACTCTCACTGGCCATACGCGTATTGCCCTGTGTCTTACGCGTATTGCCAGTTCGCTCACCAAAACCATACGCGTAATGCCACCCCCTTACGCGTATTGCCCAAGCCTCCATACGCGTATCGTTTCGCGTATGGGCAGAGGGTCGTGCCAATCCTCCTTTTGGCCCTCCCATACGCGTAATGACCCTATCCGTACGCGTATTGCCTTACCTGATACGCGTATGGCCAGATCTATTACGCAAATTCAAGTCTTCCACACCAGTCTGAATTCTGCTACGGGATCCTCACTTTTCCACTCTAATTCAGTCCTAAACTTGTTTCTATATCAGTTTTAGGTCCTATTTTTCATCTTACTTCTTTTTACCTATTATTACTAGTCAAAATTATGGTTCTTGGATCTAATTTCGATCACTCAACCTGCACCAAAACTCAGATCTGCAACATTCATATTCATACAGTACCAGCAACACCAAAATATCAAACAATCAGAATCGCAATGATTTAATTCACACAATTTTCATCATAGATTCACATATGCATCACATAATCATAATACAACATACATTTAGACGAATTTCTACGGGGTTAAGGACTCCCCACTACCCCTTTATGATTATACCACCAATATTAAACACGTTCTCCCCCCTTACCTCGAATTTTCTGATCAAATTCCTGCGAAATTGATGAAGATTCTAGCCCTAGCACCCTTGTTCTTCCTTGTTCCTCTTCCTCTAACTTTGTCTATTTTCCCAAAATCTGATTATGGCTAATTCTCCCACTAACCCTCACTAATCTCAGCTTAATTACTAAACTGCCCTTAATTCATCCACTAGCCCCTTATCCAATTAATTAAATCAGATTTTTAATTAATAAAAATAATAATAATACTATTAATAATAATAATAATAATAGTAGTACTAACAATAATAATAATAATATTCACTTCTATACCACTATAATTGGACATACCCCCTATTAATCCTTATTATCCTATTAACATTACCCCTTCGTACTCAGACACCCCCCTAAACAAGGCCAAACAATTGAGAATAAAACACGACGATTAAATAATTTAAATTGGGGTGTTACACTGACTTACCGATGTTTCAGCCATATCATTAAACCTGCTCAAAACTCTTGACGCAAACAGATTAAAATATACATTTTATGCTTGAATCTGACCCTGCATAGCTTCAAACCTTTTTTCTTGGAGGGATGAAAAATTCTATTATTGAAGCTGCATATTCCGTAGCATATCAAGGACTTAAGAATTATCAGTTTTATATTGAGGTGGAGAAGGAGGCATATAAGAGGTGTCTTGGTTAGTCCAAACATTTTGTTGCCATTCTACCCAGCCTTTGTTAACATAAGGATCCTGCACTGGTGAACCACCTAACCAACCATTATCATCACGACTGTCAAAATGAGGGTCGGTATCCATATGATGAGTTTCCTCATCTTCCTCTTCATCCTCATCTAGATCCTGAATCCTTGCACTCGAGCCTTTAGTCTTGACCACATACCTTTTCTCTTGTGGATCCCAAATGTAACCCATCGGAGTCAATGTCTTCTGACTAAACTCTTGGTCACTAGAAATGGAGACATAAGTAATGTCCTAAACAAAAATTCCAGCACGATCTAATACTCTTTGGATAAATGACCCATAGCATAAGGATGTTCCTCTACCAGATTCCTTCACAGCAAAAATTCGACTAGCAATATAATATGGTCAATTAACCTTCTTCTTATTCTTGAGCAGATAAACCAAGTGCACTTCAGCTATATTTACTCTTGAATATCCTCCCTTCTTTGGTCGGAGAATATGAGAAACAATCCATTGTAGGATTCTATCTTGTCGCTTTAACAAACCAGTAGTAACAGATTTTGGAAAGAGATCACTTGCAACAAATTCCTCTGGACAAGGGTCTTTCAGCATAGAATTCAGAGCAGACTTAAATTCATAATCTGGAGCCAATTTAGTGTCGGTTATTTTAAGATCTGGAGACAGACGTGGACACATTCCAAATAGGTCTCTCCAAACAGTGTTGTCAACCTTTAAACTCTTATTCCCTAATTTGTAACCAAAGTCATAATCATTGAATTTTTCTTTCAAACCAGTGTAAAATAGCCTAACCATGTCCTCACTGTAATTGGTACTACATTCTAAGAAATTACTGAACTTTTGATGATTTAGCATGTCAATAATTTTTGGAATGTGCATTCTTTCAGTAACTTTTAGATAGTAGACAAACTGCTTAATAACTGATCGTTTCTCAAAATTCTTTTCATAAACCTCAGCAAGTTCATCAGAGAGAAGAGACATAACGTTTATCAGAATTTCAGACAGAGTTTGTGAGATAGGTTGTGAAGTGGATGCTCGAGAAGTAGAACCTCTAGTTGACCTCTTACCAGTTACCCTTGAAGATGCCATTGAAACTCATTTATTGGAGAAGATGAACAGTACCCGCAATAGATAATAGTGTAGAATGACCAAATTTCTCACTAATTTGAATTTGGAATTCCTAATTTGAGAGAACTCTTGAAATGGGTTTTTAGGGTTTCGAGAAGAGTTGAGAGAGTTGTTGGTGTAGAGAGATGAAATGATAAAATGAAATGTAATGAATGAAAATGAAAAGATAAAAAAAATGAAAAGACTCAATTGATAACAAGTAATTCCCAATGCAAACATCAACGTTTCATTTTTCAAAAAAATTTCAGACTCTCGAAGCGATGCGTCGACCTCAAGCTTGTAATGCTACGACGCATGCGTATTAAATTTCCAAAAATTTGAAACCTTCAGTATGGTTCGACACATGACTGGCAGAAAGCCAGATTTGCATCAAAAGTTCAATAATTTCTTAGAATGTAGTACCAATTACAATGAGGACTTGGTTAGGCTGTTTTACACGAGTTTGAAAGGAAAATTCACTGATTATGACTTTGGTTACAAGTTAGGGAATAAGATTTTAAAGGTTGATAACACTGATTGGAGAGACCTATTTGAAATATGTCTACGTCTATCTCCTGATCTTAAAATAACCAATACTAAATTAGCTCCAAATTATGAATTTAAGTCTGCTATGAATTCTATGCTGAAAGACCCTTATCCAGAGGAATTTATTGCAAGTGATCTCTTTCCAAAATCTGTCACTATTGATATGTTAAAGAGACAAGATAGAATCCTACAGTGGATTGTTTCTCATATTATCTGACCAAAGAAGGGAGGATATTCTAGAGTTGATCAAGCCGAAGTGCACTTGGTTTATCTGCTCAAGAATAAAAAGGTTAACTGGCCATATTACATTGCTAGTCGAATCTTTGCCGTGAAGGAATTCAGTAGAGGAACATCCTTATGCTGTGGGTCATTTATCCAAAGTGTATTGGATCATGCTGGAATCACTTTTTAGGACATTTCTTACATCTCCATTTCTAGTGACCAAAAGTTTAGTCAGAAGACTATGTCTCTGATGGGTTACATTTGGGATCCACAAGAGAAAAGGTATGTGGTTAAGACTAAAGGCTCCAGTGCAAAGATTCAGGATCTAGATGAGGATGAAGAGGAAGATGAGGAAACTCATCATATGGATACCGACTCTCCTTTTGGCGGTCATGATGATAGTGGTTGGTTAGGTGGTTCACTAGTGCAGGATCCTTATGCTAACTAAGGCTTGGTAGAATGGCAACAAAATGCTTAGACTAACCAAGGAACCTCTTATATGCCTCCTTCTCTACCCCAATATCAAACCAATAATTCTGAAGTCCTTGATATGCTACGGAATATGTAGCTTCAACAACAGAATTTTGCAGCCCTCCAAGAAGAAAGGTTTGAAGCCATGCAGGGTCAGATTTAAGCACAAAGTGAAAATTTTGATCTGTTTGCGTCAAGAGTTTTTAGCAGCTTTAATGATATGGTTAAAACATCGACAAGTCGGCATCGTGCTCTTTCAGTTAGCTTAAACACACTCAACAAGTGTGTTCTTAGTTTGACTGAACGCCTAGAGGCACAAGGACCACAAAATCATGATTATTCCTTCAGGGGGAGAGGTCACCCACATAGGGGCAGAAGACCTTAGATTGTTGAGTTGTGTTGGTGTCCTGTATATCATTTGGCATTTTGTTTTGTGTTTGGTTTTGTTTTTTTTTTGTTTTTTTGTTATTTTGATTGACATGAGACATGTAATGAACTAATTCTGGTGTGTAATGCATTAATATTACTTCTATATATTTCTTGTGTTATTTAATTCTAAATCTCTTGCATTAGCAACATTATATGTGAATGTTTGTTGATGTCTTATCTGTTGCAAAGCATATGTTTGCATACATATGAATATAATTTGATTACAAATGACCATTTGCTTCACTCTTTTTGATGTTGTCAAAGGGGGAGAATGCAAAAGCAAGTGGTTCACAAAGAAATATCATAATTTCACAAAGGGAAAAACACATACAGTCAGGGGGAGAATACTCTTCACAAAGTACTCATTGTGTGGAAAGTTTTGCAAGGTTTTTCCATCATCAAAAAGGGGGAGTATGTGAGGGAAAAGTTCTTTATTACTTTGTTTTAATGATGTTAAAACTAGGAAAATTTTGTACTTGTGTACTTTGGACGGTATCACCTTATCTCAGCTTGCATTCATTCGCTTAAGATGCATATAATGATCCACATACATGAATCTAGGCATATAGGATCATTTCTTATGTGTAAAATGTGTTTTAAATCATTCTTGATGCATTAGGTCGACCCATACAGGGCTTAGGTCCACTCAAAAATGATAAAAATGTGTTTGTGACATTCTGGCACCCTTGCGTCTACTCACAGATGTTGTGTAGGTCAACACATACTGATTGATGTCATCTTGGAGCTCTCGGGTGCTCATGTGTCAACACATGGTTAGGTTCAGGTCGACCCACAGTTTCATTTTTTGCGCAGGATTGCTTTCTGGCATGTTCAGGTCGACTCACAAGTTGTGGGGGACGACCTCTCGTGCATTTGAGCTCATTTTTCTGTATCTTTGTGATTTAAAAAGCTGTTATTTCTAGTATGTTTTCATAGTCACACACACACACACACACACACACACACACACACACACACACATATATATATATATATATATATATATATATATGTATATATATATATATATATGTATATATATATTCATATGCGTCATTTTTTGTACAACAACCAACAATAAAATTGAAAATATACATTGAATTGCTCTTCATCTTTATTCTCACACTTTCATTTTTCAACAATCACACATAATCATCTTTGTTGAGCTGTGCTTTGTCGAGGTGATAACGTCCAAACTTAGGATTTGTATATCTAGTTTGGGTTGAGATTTCAGTGGGATTTTCTTGTATAAAACCATTAGGGTTTTGTCCTCTAAGATCTTGAGGGATTTGGGGGGTTTTTGCACAAATCTTTGCATCACAGATTCAACCGAGTGCATGAGTCGACCTATACCCTGTTCTGGTCGACGCATGCAATAGAAACATGGAAAAATAGAAAAAACATGATATGAATGCAGCACACAAACATGAATAGCAAGGCCACACTTTTTCAAAACATCAAAATGGACTAAAAAGAGGATCTAAACTATCAATTAAACACCAAGATAACATTCCAAATATAGTACATACATAAATGTAGTCAAGATAAATCAAATAGATAGGAACGATAGTACCTCCAATAGTGATGAACAATGAATGCCCTAGCATAGCTTGAGCTTTTCAATATGGTTAATCAATGTATAGACAAGCATAGTTAGAGAGCATACAAAATTTCATTTAAACACGATATGAGATATCAAGAACACCAAGTTCCCTACGAATGTTAAAGAAAGGGTTCCGTCGCAAGTGTTTTTGTAAAAATGTCGGCAAGTTGATTTTTGCTATCAACGTGCTCGAATACGAAATCACCTTTCTCTACGTGATCCCTAAGGAAATGGTGGCGAATTTCAATATATTTCATGCGTGAATGTAGTATAGGATTTTTGGTTAAGTTAATGGCACTTGTGTTGTCACGCAAAATAGGAATATGATCAAGTTTAACATTGAAGTCGAGTAATTGTTGCTTGATCCAAAAGATTCGGGCACAACAACTACCGACTGCGACGTATTCTGCCTCGGCTGTTGACAAAGCAACTGAAACTTGCTTTTTGCTATGCCAACTCACTAAGGAATATAAAAAGAAATGACAAGTGCCACTAGTGTTCTTCCTATCCGATTTGCAACCTCTTGGTACTAAACGGGCCTCGTTCCTAGTTATTACTCTGTTTTCATCAAGTTTGTTCCTAAAGGAATGTCATCGACAAAAACCAATGTTCATCAAGTTTGTTCCTCATTCCTTTTAAATTGCTTCAATTTCTCTTGCATTGACAAAAACCAATGTTCATCGAGTAAGGCCTCTTTGGAGTTTTTAGGCTCAATTTGAGATACGAAAGCAAAGTGATAACAAAAGTTACTTAGCTTGGATCGTGTAGTTACTCCTTTTGATATGTCTCCAAGTACATTATCGATAGGATGATCCTTAGAGGATTTCCAAGCTAAAGGAATGTCATCGTTGCTAATTGGATGATCCTCCTCAATATTTTCAGAGTTGTGATCTTCATCCTCCTCTACTTTCACCGATTCAGGTTGATCAGGCCCTTTTTTAGTGTATTTGAGTATGTCTTCTAGAGATACACCAGCACCATGAAAAGAAATACCTTTCCCGACATTTTTTGGATAAGATTCGTCAAAAGTAACATGCACGGATTCTTCTACAGTAGGTAACTTTTTATTGTATATTCTATATGCTTTACTAGTTTGAGAATATCCAAGAAAGATACCTTCATCGGCCTTTGAATCAAATTTACCAAGATTCTCCTTACCATTATTTACACAAAGCATTTACAACCAAAAACATGAAGATGTGATACATTAGGCTTCCTTCCTTTTAGAAGTTCATATGGAGTTTTGTTGAGAATAGGACGGATAAGCACCCTATTCAAAACATAACGCGCCGTACTAATATCATCAACCCAAAATTATTTAGGAAGGCCACTCTCATTGGTCATAGTTCTTCCTAACTCTTCTAAAATGCGATTTTTATGTTCCACTACTCCATTTTCTTGAGGACTACAAGGAGCAGATAAATTATGATCAATGCCATGCTTATCACAAAATTCTTCAAAGAGGTGGTTTTCAAATTCACCCTCATGATCGCTTCGGATTATGACAATGCTAGTATTTAATTTGTTTTGGGATAGCTTGGCAAACTTTTCAAATGCTGAAAAAGTATCACTCTTGCTAGCTAAGAAAATAGTTCAATAAAATGTAGAGTAGTCGTCTACAATCACAAAACCATAGTAATTACCACCCAAGCTTTTGATCCTAGATGGTCTAAAAAGGTCCATATGGAGGAGTTCAAGAGGTCTTGTTTTAGAAAAAACATTTTTAGATTTGAACGAGATCATTGTTTGCTTCCCTATTTGGAAGGCATCACATAAGTGATCTTTTGAAAATTGTATTTTGGGTAGGCTGACAACTAGATCCTTTGAGACTACTTTATTTAGCAAGTTGAAGTTAACATGCGCTAAGCTCTTATGCCATAGCCACGAGTCTTCACTCATGGTGACAAGACATTTAGTGCTAGTCAAAAATACCTCACTCAAGTCAAGCATATAAACATTGTTAACCCTCAGTCCTTTAAACATATCATCCTTCTTATCATTGTGTTCAATCATGCAACAATCTTTTGAAAATAAAACTTTATAACCTTGTTCGCATAATTGACCAATGCTAATAAGATTGTGTTTAAGACCCTCAACTAATAGGACATCTGAGATAGTAGTAGAAGAGGGAATACCTACACTAACTTTACTGAGCATAGCTCCCTTGTTTTTGTCACCATAGGTTACAAATCCTTTCTTCTTTGCCACAAACTCAATGAATAAGGAAATGTCTCCCGTCATGTGTCTTGAGCATCCACTATCAAGAACTCATCTTCTCTCCGTAGACTCCAGACATTTTACCTACACAATAAAACAAGGGAAATAGGTACCCAATTTTTATTGGGTCCTTGGGTGTGAATGATTCTTTGGTTTCATTTGGGTCACCATTGGAAAATACCTTTAGGAACTAAGAATCTCCTAAATCGGCATTTAGCAATGGTGTGACCCTTATTGCAACAATATAGACAAGTTAGGTTAACAATGGTGTTACTTTTGCTATCTTGATCTCTAATCACATATGTATATTTTTATAAGGATTATTCATGCTTTTTATAAAATGTGACCGATCAATAGGAAATGTGACTTTAGGTTCTAAAGCCTCGTCTAGTTTGGCTTTAAGAGTTCTTACCTCCTTTTGCCAAATGTGACAAGTTTCACAACCTGCCCAATTTAACCAAGTACGCTTGTCATCCTTGATTTTAGCTTTTGTTTTGCTTCCACCATTGAGTTCTAGCTTCTAAATCCTTTTCAGAATCAGAAATCTTTTTCTCTAAATGTGAAAAAATTTACTTATTTGAAGCTAAGCGTTTAAAAGCTTCCTTAGCCTCATGGTGCAAAGTATCAAAAGCATTTTGCAATTCGGAATGATACATTTTTTAGAGTGTTCATACTTAAAATGTCTTACCTTATTTTTCTTCTTTTGATGAGCCGAGAGACAAAGATTGACAGATTCGTCTTCATCACTTGAGCTATCTTCACTAGAGGACTCACTATCACTTTCCCAAGCAATGTATGCCCTTCTAGGTTTGCTCATTTTCTTTTATTGATGATTCTTTTCTTTTCCTTTGTCCTTCTTCATCAATGGACAATCCGACTTGTAGTGACCGAACTTTCCACAATTGTAGCATGTGTAAGAACAAGATTTGGTTCTACATCTAGCCTTTGAGTTTTGATGATAACTGCACATGTTATCTAAGAGAACAATTTTGTATGATATGGTTTCTATCTAGTGTGTGACTATTGTTAATATGATTCTGACTATGATAAGAAGACGTGTGACATCATCAGACTCTGTTATCAACACTCTGGAAGAAAACATATGTGTGTACAAAATAAAGTCAAGATTCATGAATGTTTATAATACAACGGTTATAATGAACGTTAGTTCTGTACATTCTAATTGAGACTTTATGAGAAAAGCCTATAAGGCTTTCTAATGTGATGTGATTCTAATGTTACAAGTTCTGAAGATTCTGAAGACATGGTTCAGGTGAACATGGTTCTGAAGATTCTGAAGACACAATATATGAAGGTCAAGTTCTGAAGAGTTTCTGAAGACAAGGTTCATGTGAACGAAGTACCGAAGACTATGAAGACAAGGATGTGCTTAATGAATTCTGAAGACTCTGAAAACAAGTTTCTAAAGGAACAGGTTCTGAAGACTCTGAAGATATTACTTCTAAAAGAATGAGTGATGAAGATTCTCAAGATAGTTCTGCTGAACAAAGATCTTGGAATTCTGAAGAAGGGGTTTCTGAAGTTGAAAATAATTGACTCTTCTACAACATGCTTCATCAACGTTTTATTTGAAGCCACTGAAGACATTAGAAATACTGAAGATAAGAATGGCTTTGAGCTGAACACAAGAATACAAAAATTGTGACCTCTACCTTGATAAGGTGGCGCAAGAGCAGTTTTTTGTACAGTGATGTTGTCCATTCCTTCATGTGAACGTTGGGATATTGCTGTTGGAATATGTTTCCAAGAATGCCCCTCAACGGATCTATTCTCTCAAGCTATATAATATGAAGATCAAGAAGCTTGAAGAATTATTGGTTGCTGGTGATAGCACGCTGCTATGCAAAGCCAAAGTGCTGAAGAAAATGCTACAAGCTGAAGCTTAAATGAAGAATTCTCAATGAAGAAGAAGCAGCAGCAAACTGTTTGAATGTCTGTACAAATGATGAATATGCTAAAGCCATTTGAAACTAGTCAAGTGAAACATCAATAAGTGAAGCATAGTAACTTAGTTGATCTTGATGGTTAAACTGAAAGAAGCATTATATGCTCAAGAAAAGAGTTCATCAAAAGAAGCTTAAAGCTCATGAAAAGAAGCCATAGGCTCATCAAGTAAGCTTTTAAGCAATACAAAACTAATGTTTTATAATCTCTCAGAGATTCATTCTTTAGATAGTTTTTGTATTAGAAAGCAAGGAGCCGTTGCTAAAAAACTTGCTAGAAACACTTAAATGTTCATGTACTTCATTTGTGTAATTAGCTTGTAAGAAGCATATTAGTGCACAAGAAAATCCTTGTAAAAGGAGTTGTTCCTTGAGCGGTCAAGTGAAGACCAGAATGCTTGAGAAGACTAAGCGTGTTACTAACAGCTTAGTGGATGGTGTTCCTTGAGCGGCTAAGTGAAAGCCGGGATGCTTGAGAGGGCTAAGCGTGTTGTTTAACAGCTTAGAGGTTGTAATCATTTTGATAATTATTGGATTAAGTTCTTGTCTAAGGTGAAATCACCAAGGTTGGTGGACTGGAGTAGCTTCGTTAACAATGAACCATGATAAAAATAATTGTGTTCATTTACATTTATTTACTTGTTAATGTCATTAGTTTAATTCCGGTAAAGGGGACGAAATGTGAAACCCAATTCAAACCCCCTTTCTCGTGTTTCCCAACCTTCAATTGGCATCAGAGCTTCGGTTTTGTTATTGATGTTTATCAAACACTTAACCGTGTCAGATAAATATCCAGACGAGCTTTGAGAAACGCTCTGGCTCATCTCCTTCACCATTTACAGGTTCAGTCTCATACGATGATGAAAAGATTGAGTACTGAAATGACAAACCAGAAAGGTTTATTCTGGATTGTGTCACTGATTCTTAGAGTTGGTTGTTATTGAAAACATAATATTCTCTTACGGTGCTTGCAAGAAGATTGAAAGCAAGATGAATAATCAGCTGGTAAAAGGATAATAGACTCATAAGATAATTAGTAGAATCTGATGAATTCTATTCTTAAAATACGTTAGTTGAGAGCTACGTATCTCCTCAAGGTGATGCCTAGACAAAGCTTAAGAAGAATGGTCTAGAAGAGATCAACAAGAATCATCAAAAAGCATAAAATCTTGTTTGCTAAAGGTTAATTATTTCTGAGTGTGGGATGTTTTCAACAAACAGACTTGGTTTACCGTTGACTTTCTCAGTATTTCTCATTAGGAACTCTTTCATGTGAAAAAGAGAGAATGCTCGTGTCATGATTCTGAAGCATGGAAATTTCAAGATGAAGTATGCTAAAGATGTTAGAAATCTTGTCATCAAGATTTTAAATCATGACTACAGAACTTAATATTCTGAATGATGATTTCTTCGTCAGGATTCTTGAAGAAGATGATCAGAAGCTTGCTATTTAAATGGAAGCTTATG
Source organism: Lathyrus tuberosus (assembly GCA_022829125.1). NCBI lineage: Eukaryota > Viridiplantae > Streptophyta > Magnoliopsida > Fabales > Fabaceae > Lathyrus > Lathyrus tuberosus. The sequence goes on from JALAZF010000103.1 coordinate 11,820,366, forward strand.
GCAACTGGTCAAGCATGCAGAAGATCTGGAGTAAAGCCTCTCATGAAGAACTGAAGATCTAAGATAAACAATATATAACTGTTTGTGCTTCAATTCGTCAGAAGCTGAGAGATCAAGATTAGAAGATGTAGAGAGAAGTCTGATGGCAAAAGAAATCACTTCCTATAAGTGAACTAAGTTATGTCATGTCAGCTAAGTTTATCTTGACTTCAAAAGGATAAAGCCTAAGAAGAAAGCATGAAATGCTTAAAGGAAAAGGCTGAAGAATACACGAGATATTTTTATGTCCTAAGAAGACATCAAAGAAGAAGAACGAACTAACATAGTATTCTCAGCTAATGTTAGAACGTCTGATGCAGAAGATCTCTCCAGAAGATAAAGCAGTTTCTTATTCAACAGAAACTAATCCTAGTGTAGATAAGCATTGGATATGGCTATTAGGTTTCTGACTACCTACTCTAGAAACTTCACAGGATTCTGAAAAGATCAGAAGGGAAGTTCTTCAGTTGTCAAGAGTGCATTCAAGAAAGAGCAACTTATGATTTTCTGATTATTGTCGTATGTGCGTCTATGAAGATAATTGGCTGAAGCATAAGATAAATTAAGTCATGTTAGCTTGAGAAAGGTATCTCAGTTGAACAAGCTTAAGTTTGTCAGAATGTTATCCAAAGTTTCTTTTCAGGAGCTCCTGATACATGAATGTATCCTTCTGTGTTCACTACTTTTTGGACTCATGTGACTGAGTGAAAGTATGAGCTTAAGAAGCTATCTGGTGAAAAGAAGATTCTGATGTTCTAGTTCTTCAATATAGATGATTAAACAATAGAACAAGCTTGGAAAAAAATGGCTTAAATCATGATATATGAGATATCATCATGACAAAGCATTTCTAGGAAGCAACTACCATGTTTTTTCAGAACAGAATATGATTCGAATCTATTCTGATGCATATTGGTTAGATTGCTCTGAATATCCAAAGGCTACTGAAGTACCTTCTTCAGAAATCAAATCAATGTCAGATTTGATAATGAGCTTGGAAGTCAGAAACTAAAGCTTAGTGGAAGAATACTAAGTTAGAAGCTATCTTCTCTGAATGAAGTTATTGATGAAGATCAGAATAAAGAAATCAGAAGATGCTCAATCAGAAACCATCACAGTTCATTTACTCCCTAAGAAAGGAAAGAACAGAAGTTGTCACTTTCTGATGAACTGATTCTGGATGAAAAGAATCAACCAGTAAAAACAAGATTATCATTCAAACCCTCTAAGAAATATGTCTTGGTTTGATGATCATGATGATATATGCATCTGGTGAAGATTAGCATACGTTCAAAGATTGAACTCTGATGATGCAAAAGGAAATTCAGCAAGTTTCTTTAGCACATAACTATTCAGAAGTATATGCTCAAGCTAAGAAACTAGTGGCTTTCTGGAGACAAACTTTCTTGAAGATAGAAGATGGATGATTCTAAGATGAAGACTAGAGATAGAACTTGGCTTTTCTCTAATGATCAAGATGAAACAAACATCAGGAAAAATGTATTCATTTGTCAGAATGGAAGATCAAGAAGTCATGAAGATGATCGTGTCTCTACACAAGGTTCAAGGATTATCATGAAGACTACAAAAGGAAGAAGACTCTATAAATCCAATTCTAAGAAGAAACGGTTCTAGTGGTCCAACTAGAAGTGCTCATTAACAATGTCATCAACTGCAGAAGCAAATTATGTGATGATTCTGAAGAAGAGTCTACAGATGGAATTCTACAAGAGTATCGAGAGTAACGTATTTCTAACTCTTGTTATTTATTTTAAATAGTTTAGAAATTATTCTTATATTCTAGAATTGCTATGATGAGAATTTAGAAGAAAATTATTTTCTAAATTTCTGATTCAGTATTTTTCTTATGACTTGAATCTCTCTTCAAAGTTCCTTGCTGAAAATAAACTTATTCTCATTCAACATGTGAACCTAGTTCTATGTCTAGAATGGTAAGAAGTTATCTCACAATAGTTGTTTCTCTAGAATAGAAAAATAAGTTTTTGATGTTTGAATAGTAATTGTTTTACTTCTAAAATGTGAGACTTCTGACAAGTGAAGTTCTCATGCATCTGAAGCGTCCAAAGGTTAAAAGACCCTTTTAGATTATTTTAACTGTTGGAAACTAGATTGTGATTCATTTACTAGCCATAATTATATAGAGAGTTGGTACGTCAACAAGACTTTTGTTTTATATGTACCATACCTCGTATTTGATGGGACAACTCGGGTGATGAGAAAATCTTGGATATAGGAATTAAAATCATTCCGCCTTACCCCGTGTTAGACTTTCTATATTCATTCCCTTTAGAGTATCTTCTCTGTTTCTTTTTGAAGATAGTGCTTACATAACTCTTTTGTCTCTAACTCTTATTTGGGGCGTTCCTAATTATCACCTTTATCACAACTGTTTTGGAAATAGCAGCAGTCACTATTTTTAGATAAATCGTTAATTATTTTGTGTGTCTTGAGTCTCTCCATCTCCTTTGATCATCAATATTCCCTGATTGGTGCTCACCTATGAACTATTATGAAACCATAAATAATCAATAAAATATCATTGATTAAGAATATATTTTTGAATACGATTGGTGTTTCTCCTTAAGGGGATTGGTTTCTTTTTTTTGAATGGAAGAGAGCTTACAAACCTCACTTTTTAGACTTTACAGATAGGATTCAAGGAGAGCTTACAAACCTCCTCTCAAAGACTATTTGACACAGGGAGAGCTTACAAACCTCAGGCCCTGAAAAGTTGTTGAATCTTAGAACTTCTAAGTCCTTAGTTTTGTCATAAGCCCTAAGTATGTTTGTGTCTGTCGTCTCCCATTGTAATTTCTTAATTAGTATTAATGAAATTTCCTTTTTTGTCATTATGATCGTCTTTATATTTCTTTGTCAATGTCTATTCATATTTTCCTTTTTGATTTCTGACAAAGGGGGAGAAAGTATAATGATTTTGGTATCCCTAAATCTAAAAATCTCGATACAAAATAGAATTGAATGTTTTTTTTTTCTTCTAACCCATGTTTGAGAATTGATCAGGAACTTCAAAAAAGTTCAATGAACGTTAGAACATGCTATTAGAAGACAGAAGACAAGACATATAAGAATATATGATCTACTATCAGAAGAGACAAGACATATTAGAAGCTATGATATATTAGAATACATGAATTTTATTTGATAAAATATCAAAAGATATGATCAAGAAACAAGTGGAAGGCTTTAGAAGTCAATAATCAAGAAGATTATATCATAAGCAATTGTACAAGAGATCATAAGATATAATCATCAGAAGACATGTAAATAAATAAGAATGCTAAGCAAGCTCAATCTGATAATATATATGAATATCTGTTGTTGACCACTAAGTTATCAGAAACAAGGGATGTCTATGAGTTTCGCGTTGATACCCAAAACTTGTCAGAAGTTGTAAACTTTCTGAAAGAATGATTCAACTGGTATCTAAAATCCAATTGGTATCTAAACTTCAAATGGTATCTAGACTCCAACATTAAAAGAATGTGACTCTTTCGGAGATCAAATCAAGTCATGGTCATTAAAGAAAATATTCGATTTCTGAACCATCAAATGACATGAGGATATGGGCACTTGTTCGTGATCTGTGCTAAGATATTGAAGATTTGGTTTTGATACATGATGTATGGCATCTAAGAAAGTATCTACCAGTTTTTGATATATAATGTAAGACATCAAGTCTGATAAGACAAATCAGGTTCTGATACGTCTACAATATTCTGATACCAAGCTAGGTTTTGAGATGAAGATTTTCCAGTTCTAGTCAGATTCTGATGAGACATCAATGAGAAGTAATCCTTCTCTGTTGATATGATTCTACTTCAAAATCATTTTGTGATTCTTGGGACCAGGGGGAGACTCTGAACAAGCATAAATGGATTTTGAGAGTAACAGAATCAGGGGGAGCCCGTTAAGCTTATCTCTGACTCTGTGGATTTATGGTGATTACCCTATACAAATTGTCTATCAAAATGCATTGTTTGTCATCATCAAAAGAGGGAGATTGCAAGAACAAGATTTGGTTCTACATCTGGCCTTTGAGTTTTGATGATAACTGAACATGTTATCTAAGAGAACCATTCTGTATGATATGGTTTCTGTCTAGTGTGTGACTGTTGTCAATATGATTCTGACTCTGATAAGAGGACGTGTGATGTCATCAGACATTGTTATCAACACTCTGGAAGAAAACATATGTGTGTACAAGATAAAGTCAATATTCATGAATGTTTCTAATACAACAGTTCTAATGAACGTTAGTTCAGGTGAACATGGTTCTGAAGATTCTGAAGACACAATATCTGAAGTTCAAGTTCTGAAGAGTTTATGAAGATAAGGTTCAGGTGAATGAAGTACTAATGCCTCTGAAGACAAGCATATGCTTAATGAATTCTGAACACTCTGAAGACAAGGTTTTGAAAGGAACAGGTTCTGAAGACTCTGAAGATATTACTTCTAAAAGAACGAGTGCTGAAGATTCTCAAGATAGTTCTGCTGAACAAAGATCTTGGACTTCTGAAGACTGGGTTTCTGAAGTTGCAAAGAATTGACTCTTCTACAACATGCTTCATCAACGTTTTATTTGAAGCCACTGAAGACATTAGAAAGACTGAAGATAAGAATGGTTTTGAGCTGAACACAAGAATACAAAAACCGTGACCTCTACCTCAACAAGGTGGCGCAAGAGCATTTTTTTGTACAGTGATGTTGACCATTCCTTCATGTGAACGTTGGAATATTGTTGTTGGAATATGTTTCCAAGAATGCCCTTCTACGGATCTATTCTCTCAAGCTCTATAAATTGAAGATCAAGAAGCTTGAAGAATTGTTAGTTGCTGGAGATAGCACGCTGCTCTGTAAAGCCAAAGTGCTGAAGAAAATGCTACAAGCTAAAGCCTAAATGAGGAATGCTCAATGAAGAAGAAGCTGAAGACAACTGTTTGAATGTGTGTACAAACGATGAATATGCTAAAGCCATGTGAAACTAGTCAAGTGAAACAGAAATAAGTGAAGCATAGTAACTTAGTTGATCTTGATGGTTAAACTGGAAGAAGCATTATATGCTCAAGAAAGGAGTTCATCAAAAGAAGCCCAAAGCTCATGAAAAGAAGTCGTAGTGCTCATCAAGAACGCTTTTAAGCAATACATAACTAATGTTTTATAATATCTTAGAGATTAATTCTTTAGATAATTTCTGTATTATAAAGCAAGGAGTTGTTGCTCAAAAACTTGCTGGAAAGACTTAGGTGTTCATGTACTTAATTTGTGTAATAAGCTTGTAAGAAGCACATTAGTGCACAAGAAAATCCTTGTAAAAGGTGTTGTTCCTTGAGCAGTCAAGTGAAGACCAGAATGCTTGAGAACACTAAGCGTGTTTCTAACAACTTAGTGGATGGTGTTCCTTGAGCGGCTAAGTGAAAGCCAGGATGCTTGAGAGGGCTAAGCGTGTTGTTTAACAGCTTAGAGATTGTAATCATTTTGATGATCATTGGATTAAGTCCTTGTCTAAGGTGAAAGCACCAAGGTTGGTGGACTGGAGTAGCTTCGTTAACAGTGAACCAGGATAAAAATAATTGTGTTCATTTATTTTTATTTACTTGTTAACGTCATTAGTTTAATTTCGCAAAAGGGGACGAAATGTGAAACCCAATTCAACCTCCCTCTTTCTTGTGTTTCTCAACCTTCAGCATGAACCTTTTGATTTAGCACTTTTATTTCCTTCATGCTTAGAGGACTTTGATTGCCATCGAAAGTTGACGAGATTCTTGTCTGAATGTTGAATTCCATTTTTCCTTATATATCTATTATATCTTCTAACGAACAACCCCATATCTTCATTCATATCATCATCATCATCATCACTTGACTCACTTTCACTTAGCTCTTTTGTGGAGGACTTTGAGCTAGAAGCCTTTAGAGCTATAAACTTCTTGTTCGTGTCTTTAGGCTTCTCTTTCTTTTCCTTCTTCTCGTGTTGGTCGGGACTTATGAGCTCTTGCTCATGTTCCTCAAGCTTGCGAAACAAAGTTGTGATGTCCAAAGTCATAAGATCATTAGCTTCCTTTATGGTCGTGACCTTAGGTTGTCATTCCCTATTAAGACATCTCAAAATTTTATCATTGGAAATGGGTCTACCAAGTGAATTTAAACGATTAATTAGGTGAGTAAATCTCTTTTGCATTTCCGCAATGGTTTCACCATGCTTCATGTGAAAGAGATCAAACTTTTGTGTCAAAGTATTGATTCGAGCTAGTTTAACATCATTAGTTCCCTCACGGGCAACTCGTAATGCGTCCCACATAGCCTTAGCAGTAGTACAATGGGAAACTCTATAATATTCATCAACTCCCAAAGAGGATATGAGAATATTTCTAGCCTTTCAATCGTGGTCATACTTTTTCTCATCATCATCGTTCCATTGTGCTTCCGGCTTAGGCACAACAAGGTTATCTGCATTGGTCATAGTTATTTCAATAGGACCATTTTGAATTTCCATACCTTTCTATCAATAGAATTGATATGCACCCGCATACAATCTTTCCAATAACCGTAGTTTTCACCATTAAAAACCGATGCTTTATTGTACGTCTCTTTAGGTTCGTTAGTAATTTTCTAAAAGGCTATATGCGAAGCACTAGATGAACTGGTGCTCATGATACCACTTTTTAGACGATGACAATGATCTAGAAGGGGGGTTGAATAGATCACTAATTTTTAACAAAATTGGTGCTTAAAAAATTGTTTCAAAAATGTGCGGAAGCGGCCTTGGATATAAAATCGTGTAAACGAACCGATATTGGTAAGATTGGATATGCGAATTCGAATGGAATAATATTGATGAGATAACGAAATCAATATCGTTCCCAATCAACCAATTCAAATAAAGACCACGTTGATTTAACCGGTTTCCAATGAATTATAAATGGTAAAATCGAATTTAAAATTTTACGAACAGTTTGTGTGTGATCAATACATCAAACACTTGGTGTGCACAGTTTGTGTGTGATCAATACATCAAACAATGAAGTAAAGAGATAGATAGATAGATAGATAGATAGATAGATAGATAGAGAGAGAGAGAGAGAGAGAGAGAACGATACCCGATTTGTTTAGGCAGTTCCTCTTTCGTCCTTGCTTCGAGTACGTCTGCCCCAATTCTTAAACTAGAATTGAGATATGTATAATATCTAGTTGTAAAGTTTTGTTCAAGAGAAGTTATAGCTACCACACACTCAAACCTAATTGTTGATGTTGATTCTATCAATTTTTCTCCCTTTGATTCTAGCCGAATCAAGTGCATCAAACACTTCGAACAAACCTTTGGTTACCGCTACTCACTTGAATCTTCAAGTCTTTCACTCGGCTGATTTCGATTACAAGACGTTCGACCCCAAATCTTTCAGCACAATCCTCCGGTTACCGCTACTTTCTTGACCGAACACACCGTTCTTCAAGCCTTTCACTCGGTTGATTCTGTGATGCAAAGATTTGTGCAAAAAAACCCCAAATCCCTCAAGATCTTGGAGGAAAAAACCCCAATGGTTTTATTCAAGATAATCCCACTGAAATCTCAACCCAAACTAGATATACAAATCTTACGTTTGGACGTTATCACCCCGACAAAACACAGCTCAATAAAGATGATTATTTATGATTGTTGAAGAATGCAAGTGTGAGAATGAAGATGAAGAGCAATTCAATGTATATTTTCAATTTTTTTGTTGGTTGTTGTACAAAAAATGATACATATGCATATGAATATATATATATATATATATATATATATATATATATATATATATATATATATATATGACTATGAAAACATAACAGAAATAACAACTTTTTGAATCACAAAGATGCAGAAAAATGAGCTCAAATGCGCGAGAGGTCGACCTCCACAACCTGTGAGTCGACCTGAACATGCCAAAAAGCAATCCCTGTGCATAAAATGAAATTGTGCATCGACCTGAACCTAACCATGCGTCGATGCATGAGCACCTGAGAGCTCCAAGATGATATCAATTAGTATGCGTCGACCTACACAACATCTGTGAGTCGACGCAAGAGTGCCAAAATGTCACAAACACATTTTTATCAATTTTGAGTCGCCCTAAGTCTTGTATGGGTCGACCTAATGCATCAAGAATGATTTAAAACACATTTTACACATAGAAAATGACCCTATATGCCTAGATTCATGTATGTGGATCATTATGAGCATCTTAAACGAATAAATATAAGCTGAGACAAGGTGATACCGTCAAAAGTACACAAATATGAAATTTTTCTAGTTTTGACATCATTAAAACAAAACAATAAAAAATCTTGCCCTCAGAGAGTTTAATCCCTATTGCTAACAAATTCTCTACCCTATAACAGATTTAAATCCCTATTGCTAACAAATTCTCTACCCTGTAACAGATTAATCACTATCATTTGACTACAAAACAATATTGCCCAAATTAACAATTTACAGTATCTCATGAAGCATACAGAATAACTTTACTCAATTGTGTGATTTAGAAACTTTCCTAATAACTAATTTTGAAACAACTGATTATTGTTATAGGATGCTGTGGCCTAAAATAAGCAAGCTTAATAGATCAGTAAAAAGAACAAGAATCACTTAAATTGCTTTGTATTCTGTGAAAGCTTACAACGTTTTTGAATAAACATGCAGATTACAAACATAATTTGAGCATTTATCACTTTTTTTATATGAAGATTTTGTGATTCTCTTTTTAAATGCTTCTGTAGTAGAATTTTCCAATTATTCAAAGACATTTTAATAAGTTCAACTGAATCAAACCTACATGCAACAGCTTATTTTACTAGATAAGCCTAAATCGGGTAGGCTAAAATGACAGACAGATCCATAACTGGAGGTTCGGAAGTTGCTGACGGTGAATGGAAGAAACTACTTGGTCTTCTCTTCAGTTTTTGTTGATGTCGAGGCAAAAGTAACCGGATTTGTTGAATGGTCCTTGACAATCAAGCTGAGCACTTCAGGTCTTGCATAGTGTCCAACAACATCAAAATCGAACTTAGCTCTTGCTATTTCCCCAAAATCTGCGCATAAGTTTCAAAAGTCAGGGCGTAGCATTCAACTCATAAAGGCAAACTCATGACAAAGAAACTTCATGAGATCCGAAGAGACATATCATTAAAAGCGCCTATGATTAATCGTTATTCGGAAAATAAACAACCTCAATAAGGTTCTTTAGTTTAGCTGGCTATTTCCATATATTAGCTATTTTTATATGAAATCGAAGCTGCACGCATATTTCCAACTATGAAGTTTCATTTGGTTGGTTCCTAATAGTGCAAGTGTAATTATCTTCTTTATAATGTTTAATCCAACTGAACTTCAAAATATTGAAACAAAGAATGGAGGCTGAAAATACTTCATACAAATTTTTATATTTTTCATATAATTTTTCTAACATAATCATCCTTATATGCGACCCTTTTGAAATTGCAACCAACTAAATTAGATGAAAACTGGATCAAAAAAGCTAAAGTCTTTAAGTTATTATGGTCATAATAACAGATTTAAATATATGATAGAAGCATGTAAGAAATAAAATAATAATTGAATCCGAAATCCAAAATTCCTATTGCTTATTTTTTATCATGATAAAGATACTGGTAACCATGTCTGGCACAGTGTACCAAACTGGGTAACAATCAATGCTTACTTGCAGCTGGACATAGATTAAAAGGAAGCAATACTCTTTGTAACAAAGTACAAGCAACAAGTGTAAATATCAACCATGGCCGACAGACATACCTAGGTCTGCAGAAATCAGCGCCTCACCCTCATAATTTGGTCCAGCCAAAACAGCCCCTAAGGGTGATATAATGGCACTACCTCCGGCACATACAACAGAATCAGGTGTGAGGTCATCGTCTAAACCTTCAAAAACATGCTCTGGAGCAGGTGGAAAATCCTTCCTCCTACAGAACTGGTTTGCAGACAAAACAAAGCATCCACCTTCATATGCAATATGCGTCATCGATACTTGCGACAAGTCCCCGTAATCAGCAGTTGGTGCACAATATATTTCCACACCTGTTAAAACCAAGTGACATCGATTTAGATATGTGAAGTTCACTTGATTGTTGATTGTGTAATTGTGTACCGGTGTTTTTAGTAAACACTTATGAGTTTAATTCACTTAAAAAATTAACTTGAAAACTATACAGGTAAGATGTTTCGGTGTATGCAGAATTTTGTTTCATCAATATATATATATATATATATATATATATATATATTCAATAATTTTAAAAGAAAAAAAACATTAGAAACCAGTGTCACCTCCTAGTGCAGATTAAAGTTGTCAAAATAAACAAGCTCATATGAGTCGGTTCGTCAGACCCGAAAAATAATAGGGTTTGGATCTTAAAATAAGAGCTCATATTTTTAGGGCTTTTTTAACCCAGCCCTAAAAAATCTGTTACCCATTAGGGCTCGCCTGTATGGATCGTGGGTAGTCCATTAGGCCCGTATATATATATATATATATATATATATATATATCCAAAATAGCACATTGATTTTTCTCACCTCACTAAATTTTCTTTTTATTTTATTCAATCTTTCTCTTTTAAATCTTATACATTAATATAATCAACACTCTTTCCTCGTATTTTATTAATTTTTCTTATGTTAAATATTCGAGTATTATTTTATACAATTTAGACATGTGTTATATTTAAAAATATATTATAGTATTTATAAAAGATAATATAGTACTTCAAAATATATTATGTTTAAAATGATATAACTTTTAATTTTATTTCTAATAAATATTATAGAATTTTTATTTTTATTTTTTATTTGAAAAAATGTCCGTTTAGGGTCGGGTGGCCTTAAGCCCATAATGGGTTAGACTCGGGTAGTAATTTTTAAGCCCATATTACAACAGAGTTTTTTTGGCCCAGCTCTAAAAAGCCCGAAATCTGTCGGGGTCGACCCGTTTAGGGCTGGGTTGCCAATTTTAACAGCTCTACTCCTGATGCTGCTGAGCGAGAGACATTTGGAGGATGCCCTGTAGACTTGTCACTACTGCCACTGTACCCATACCAAACTTCCATACATATTTGGGACAGAAAGGTAGCATTAGTTGGATTCTTTCTTTTAATTTACGTTTATTTTAAATTACAAGTTTCTGAAATTGATTTATTTTTCTTCAGGACTGTGATCCGCTGAAGTTTATTAACCACGAGCGGAAGATTATTGGCTTGCCTCAGCTTAATGATGAGTGGTTTCATGTTGTTTTGTCTCTATCTGGGATAAAGGACTTATGCTTATGCATGATCAGTTATATTACGGTCAACCACGGGGTGCTTAATACATTCGTGGAGAGATGACACTCCGAGACCTCTTCATTTCATCTCCCGTATGGTGAGATATCTATCACATTCGACGTTGTGTCGTGTTTGCTACATCTTCTGATTAGAGAAAAACTTCTAGATCATGGGAGGATTACCAAAGACGAGGCACTCGAGATGATGGTAGACTATTTAGGAGTTGACCCAGCAGATACGATAAAGGAGTTTGATTGAACCATGGGCTCATGCTAGGTTCTAATTCTTGAAAAAGGTATACACAGATGGGATTGTTAGATCACAGCAAGCTATAGGGTATGACCAGCAGGTGGGACTCCATAGAGCGTATGATATGAGAGCATACCAGCTATATTTGGTTGACACTGCGATTTTTGTGGACAAGAGTACCACTTATACAAATGTCATATACCTACAGTACTTCGAGGATTTTGAGTGGATCCATGAGTACAACTGGGGGACCGTTTGTTTGGTCAAATTGTACTCAAAGCTATCAGAGGGTTCTAGGTGGAAGATGAAGCAGATCACAAGCAGCATCACACTACTGGCGTGAATATTTATTGGTTTTTTAATCTTTATGTGTCATTTTCATTTCATCTTTGCAACGCCATTATTCATGATTCGCGTGTTCCAAACTTTTCAGGCTTAGATCCTCCGACACTTCCCACACATCTCTGGTTGGACCAGTGTACCGACTTACACTGTTTGCCCCACTATAGGGAACCAAGCAAACAAATCCGTTCAGAGTGTATCTCGACTACTCGATTGCCGAGGACATGCACTTCAACCGCTATGTGGATCACCGTGAGACACAACCATTTGATGAGATAGTGTTATACCCAGGATGGTTAGCCTGCGGATCATGTCTCACTGCTCCTCATCTGCCCGAGAGCATCATGCGGCAGTTCGGTAATACTCAGACCATTCCCAAACACCCTGTTGTCTCTACTCTTCTTGTTTTGAAACATAGATAGATGGATGCCATGTTTAATGATTACGAGAATCATCTGGTACCAGATGAGATACAGAGTACCATAGCTGAAAGCGACTAAAGCTACGTCGACGGGTACATCATTTCATCCAGTTGGATTTGGATCGATTTTTTAAATATCCAAATTATAAATTATATTTTTTATTAATATTATAAAAGTACTAATAAATAATAAATTTGATGAAATATATAACATATACTAAATTTAAAGTTAATATTACAAAATGATAACGATCATTTATAGTTGAAATAAATAAAATAGTAAAAATAAATAGATTAAAATAGTAAAAATATGGATAGTGAAGTGTTATGTATTGTTGACAGTTAGATGTTATGTCAGTTAGAATGAATTAAAAGTTAGCTTGAATTCAAATTGAAAGTTAGTTATATTAGAGGTTGTGAACTGATTAAAATTAGTTGTTAGAATTATGCAGGCAGGATTTCATGGTATGTCCTTTGATTCAATTGGTATATGAAAAATTAGTCAAATTAACTTTATTGATTTTGCTAACTTTCAGGCCATCAAGAACATCGGATTCATAAACTTGTTCATTAGAATTCTTCCTATTCGCATTGCACTTCTAGGACCAGTTATAACATTGTAGTGGTTTCTCTATGACACTATAAAAGTGCTATCGGAATTGTAAGTGACTTCTTTTTATCAGTTTTCCTATACTATAGTAGGTACCTGGCCAATAAATTATCAGCAATGCTATCTTGACACCCACACTTACACTACACCGTATGCACTATTCACAAATACTGTGAACAGTGATGTGAACAATAAATCCGTACATGAATAGTGATGTGAATAGTGTTTGTGAACAGTAAATCTGTACATGAATAGTAATGTGAACAATGTCCGTGAACAGTGACTTTTAATAGTAAATCAATGTTGGTTAATAAAATGTAAAAAGTTGGTTAATATAGTGATGAAGTTGGTTAATAAAGGTCTAGATATTAAAAATAATTTTTACTAGTACAATAAAATTGGTTAATACAATGTAAAAAGTTGGTTAATGAAGTTATGAACTTGGTTAATAAACGTTCAGATGTAAAAATAATTTTTAGTAGTACAACAAAGTTGGTTAATGCAATGTAAAAAGTTGGTTAATGTAGTTATGAAGTTGGTTAATAGCCATTCAGATATTAAAATTAATTTTTAACAGTAATTAAAATTGGTTAATACAATGCAAAAAATTGGTTAATGGAGTTATAAAATTGGTTAATCACACAATTCTATATTAATATTTCTTAATAAAAATTGTTTTTAAAATTAAAAAAAAAATTATTATAATATTTCACTGTTCACCGTATTGGTGAACAGTGAAATACGGTGTAGCTGTAAGAGAGTGGTGTAGGAATATCATTTCTCATAAATTATCTATGACACTAATATGCTAGTGAAAAAATGCATGAATTGTTAGCTTTGAACAAGAAGATTAATCTAGCAGTGCTATTAGAATTGAAGAAAGACCAATTAAAATTAGGGATGTGCAAAAATATGGTTAATCAAACTATATTACTAAATTGAATTGTATTGCACCATAAAAAAATTGAACTACTTAAATGGTTAATGAACTAAACAATTTAATTAAAACAATTCTTATTCAATTTAAAATCGATTTATAACCAGTTTTCTTTTATAAACTGTTTTAATTATATAAATAAATTTTTCATACAAAAAAAGAAGAAAAACTATTGAGAGTAGAAAAAAAATTGAAAATAATTTTTAAAAAAAAATTTCCCCAAACTAAATTTTAAAAAAAAAAAATTTTTATTCTAATTTCTTTTTCTGAAAAAATATTAAAAATAATTTTTAATTAAAAAATTTTCACAAAATTTAATTTTTTTTTTCAAAAAAAATTATTCTAAAAAAAAAGTTTTAAAATAATTTTTTCCCAGAAGTTTAAATATTTTTTTCGGAAATTTTTTTTTTTTTTTGAAAAATTTAAAACAAAAGTTTTTTTATTCTGAAATTTGTTTCTTCAAAAAAATTTTAAAAAAATATTTATTTTGAAAAATAAAAAAAAAATATTCTGAAAATCATTTTTTTAATTCTGGAATTTATTTTTTTGAAAAATAAAAAAAATTTATAATTTTTTTTATTCTGAATTTTATTTTTCAAAAAAAAAAATAATTTTTTTTTCGAAAACGTAAATTTAAATTTTGTGTTTTTTATTCTGGAATTTATTTTTTCGAAAAATAAAAAAAAAGTTTATTACTTTTTTTCCAAATAATTAAAAAAAAATTAACAAAAATTTTATGCAGAATTTTTTTTTCTTCTGAAAAATTTTAAATTCCAAAAAAAAAATTCTAATTTTTGTTTTTTAGTCTGGAATTTATTTTTTTGAAAAATAAATTAAAAAATTTAAATTTTTTTATTCTGAATTTTTTTTTTGAAAAAAAAAATTATTCTAAAATTTTTTTTTTTCGGAAACGGAAAAAAAAAGTAAAAACTTCATGTATTGATTTGTTTGCTGATTATCTTGGCTTTGTGAGGTTGAATGTTTGCAGATGGAATGTTGATTAGAAGATAAAATCATCCTGAAAGATATTGTTTGACATTTGTTTGTTGGTTGGTTATCATCCAGAGATTATTAATTGATTTTACGAACTAATTTACAATTTCTTAAAATATTTGCTCTAGTTCATGTTTAAAGATATTATAATAGTATTATATTATTTGATTAGAACCACATGTATTGTGCTGTTGATTAATGAAATAAAGTTCATGTCATTAATATGTGTTTGTTATATTAATATATAATGATTAAAATCTATAACTTTCTCAACAGGTGGCTTATTTTACTTACCTAGTTTTTTTAATTGTACGTGTAGTATAAATAAATACTATAGATATGTTTCTCATTTGATAGTTTATAAGGATTGATAATTTGATTTTCTGAAGGAGAGAAACATGTTTTTCAAATATTATATATTTTTTTTAAATTAACATTTTTTTTTCAAATTAAAAAAATTGGTTTTAAAATAGTTCAAATTATAAAATTGGTTTATAATTGCAAACTGATTATAAACCAGTTTATAAATACAAACTGGTTATAAACTAGTTTTAAACTGAATTGAAACTATTTTAGCAGTTAATTATATTTTTATTGAAATGGTTACTGTAAACTGAATTGAATCATAAATGTAGTTTGGTTCAATGCAGTTCATAAACCACGACACTCTATTGTGAACAAACAGTACAAGTATATGCAATATCTAATGCTACTAAGGGGAGTTTATCCAAATAGGCCTTGTTTGGATAAACATGTTAATTTAGCTCTTAAAGAATAAGTGCTAATCATTTAAGTGTGTATAAACTATTTCTATAAAAAAATCAAATCAAATTGTTTTCTTAAGCTATTATGAAGAGTATATGAAAATTGGATAGAAACATTTAATGGAAATGTCATAAGTTGTTTCTATTTGCTCTACCTCCACCTAACAAATAGTATCACATCACACATATACTATAATAGTAGATAAGCTAAAATAAATCAATACAAAAAGGCCTCAAGTACTATAGAATTTTATTTTTGTTTATCAAAAGAACTATACAATTTGATCATTTAAAATAGCATGTAATAGGAAGACAAAAAAAAATCTTAGGTAAAATTTCTAACCTTTAGCATACATTGCTGTTCTTAATAGTGGCATCCTATTCTCCCAACAAATGGCAGCACCTATTTTATCAATTGGAGTTTCAAATACTGGAATGGTGGATCCATCTCCAAATCCCCAGATAACCCGTTCGACCGCAGTTGGCATGATTTTCCTGTGCTTTCCTAAGTAATGACCTTGAGAATCAAAGAAGAGGACAGTACAATAAAGCGTGTAGCCATTCCTCTCTATCACACCCATCACTAAATGTACTTTATACTTTTCTGCCATTGCTGCCAATCTATCCACCTCAGGACCTACAATAATCACAATATTTGTTACTAGAAAGTGTGTGACATGGGGGCTATTGAATTCATTAAGCAAAAATCCATCCAATCCATTTTTAAAAAAATCCATCCAATTCATCTACTATATGAAAAATAGAGTTAATGGATTTATCCAATCCATCCATTAATATATATGGATGAATCTAATTCATCCAACATATTTTAAAAAGCCAACGGATCATTTATATTATATATTTTAAATTTATTATATTATTTTATAATACAACAATAACAAATTATTTATACAATTATAAAATTTGAATAATTATAAAAATAAAATATAGAGGATTTTTTAAAGATATATTTTCTTTAAAAAATTAATTTTTCCTTAATTATAAAACTTTCAATTGGTGTGTGACTTTTATTATATAAGAGGTTTTATATTGATTTTAATGTGATTATTTAACATAATTAATAAGCTAGGAAATTTGGTAGATCAGATAACTTTACTTTTATGCAATTCATTCCAACGTGATTCTTTATTAATTTTTTCATATTTTAAAATCTATAATTTTGTTCTGATTGTGATTTTTTTCGTTTTGAATTTATTGCTACTCATATTATCTTTTATTTGGCATTGAATCGTTCATTACATTTAATTAAAATCTACATTATTTTTTTAGAAAGTTATTAAAACTACTATTTTAAACTGTTTTATAATATTTATGGGTAGTTGTTCAATTACTTATCATAGAAATTAAATTTTTACTGATTTTTACTAAATAGACTAGTTTGTTTGCATATAAGTTAAATAAAAAAACCGACGACATAGATATTACATCCTCCAACTATTATATAAAAATCTATTCCTTTCTCAAAGGGAGTTGATGTGTAAAACCAAACTTTAACAAAAAACTAAAGCTCAATGATTTTCTTCTAACTAAGCTCTTACCAGGAACATCAATGGCCGCTAAACGATACTTCCTGAACTCTTCTCTACCCTTGGCTGTGTGGTAACCAACAGTAACACCAAAACTAGAACCACGCGGATAGCCACCGATAAATGCTTCTGGAAACACAACAAGCTGGGAGCCATAACTAGCAGCTTCAGCCAGCAACCTCTCAGCCTTATCTGCAACCAAAACTCTCAGAAAAATTAGAAACCAATTCAACATCAAGAATTCAACATTGACATCAGCGATGGGAATCAATCATAAACATCAAATCAGTAAAAACGTTTCACTTCAATTATACTACTGGTAGAAACTAAAGAATTGAAGTATTGAAGTACCAAAATAGTGGAAATGGTTATTGGATGAATTAGAGATGGGAAATAAGAGAACCTAAAGTAGCGGGAGTGTCGTAGAAGACGGTGGCAGCCTGAACAACGGTGGCTCGAACGGTGAGTTCATTGAAATCGGAACCCATGTTGACCTCAGCGAT
Organism: Lathyrus tuberosus; assembly: GCA_022829125.1. Classification (NCBI taxonomy): domain Eukaryota; kingdom Viridiplantae; phylum Streptophyta; class Magnoliopsida; order Fabales; family Fabaceae; genus Lathyrus; species Lathyrus tuberosus. The sequence goes on from JALAZF010000103.1 coordinate 11,838,126, forward strand.
GATTGGTGCTTCATTGATGGTTGCAGTGTTAGTTACAAGTGCCATGGGTCCCTTTTGTTGGAGGTATACGGAACTAGGGAAGGGAGGGGATATTTATAGGGATGAGATATTTATTAATATATTTGTTTGATTTATTTTTTATAAAGAAAAAGGACGGGAAGGACGGCTATGGTAGTACTATTTACAAGTTTGTCACTCCTGTTATTTGCCGATATTATTTTTCAGATTTTAAATTTTTTACGACGTAACCATTTTAATAGGTTAATAAATCTAACAAAAATAGTATCTATAAATTACCAAATACAAAATTAACATTTTTTACTTTTGGAATTAAAAAAATATATAATAATATCATTCAATACAGAAAATGTGACTCGAACATGGTACTTCATTGATGTAACAATGATAATTTTCTGATAGAATTTTTCATTTCTACAATAGCATGAATAAATATATCTAACTTAATTCAACGTAAGAAAAATAAAATTAAAATAATAATAATTACAAAATATATTGATTTTGTTTTGTTTTATTAACCTTTTTCTAAAAATATAAATAATTACAATATATATTTTATTTTAAGTAAGAATCTCGAATTTTAATAAAATCATTTAAATAATAATCTAAAAAAATTAATAGTATTTAACCCCTAAAAACCAAAACATGGTATAAATATATCACATTAACTTAATAAGACAACTTTAAAATTACTTTTATAGTGAAAATATTTTAAATTGAAAAATTAAATTATTCATATGTTTTTAGAATGAATAACTAAATATTTATCATATCTTCTCAAAATTATTTATTCAATAGAGATAAATATGTGTCTCATATTTTATTATGTTTATAAAAGATATTTTATTGGCAAATAATAATCATATATCAAAGATATTTTATTTGAAATTTTGTGACTATTTAAACTTTAAATATATTGTAACGTACTCCCATTTATAAAAATAATTGTACCAACATGTAAACTTTTGTGTGTTCATTTATAAAAATATTTTTAACTTATTTCTGTTTATAAAAATAATTGTATCAATAATTGATTTTTTTCGTTTATAAAAATAATGTGTATCAACAATGCACTCTTCCCATTTATAAAATTATTTATATCAATAATACATTTTTTTCAAGTTTAAAAAAATAGTATTTGAATTTTTCAATTTTTAATTTTTAATTTATTATAAAATGGTTTTTTAATTCTAAATTATAAAATGAATTTGATTTTATTTTTGTATTTTAGTATTTATTTGAATTATTGAGTAAACATTTTTCAAACTTTAAACACTTATTATTTTAATTTGCGAATAGATTTATCTATCTCCATCAATAAAAATATATGCATCTATATTGAGAAATTACGATTCATATTAGAGAATTATTTATTATTGGTAATATCAAATCCAATCACTAATAACAACCTCTTTTGAATTAGTGATTTAAATTTGTAACTTTGAATCTTCCAAAGTATTTTTTTATTAACATACATTTATTATTGGTAATGTCAAATCCTATCAAAATTTAATATTGGAAAAAACATTAAAATTATTTATCTTATTTACTAATATTAATGATTAATAATGATTAGATATAGTACACAAAAATATATATTTTAAAATCAAATATTTGTAACATAAGTTTTTTCAATGTGTGAAGCTGTCTTTTATTACATTGGAGAACTTTTTCTGTATCTAAAAAAAAATACAATAAATTAAATACAAAACTTATAACTGAATCATTTAATATACACCAACTTTTAAAACTTTAAACCAAAAGAGGTTCATAAAAAAAACGTATTTGGAAATAGAGTATTTAATATTTAGAACTATATATTAATTTGTATTATTCATATTTATAGATACAATACAATCAAATGCAATTCAAAAAATTGTTTTTAAACATAATGTTTATAAAGATACAATACAATCAATTTTAAATCGAAAACTCGTATTTTAAAAAGATAAATTTTATATCTAATTAGTAAAATATAGATTTTAAAACTAATTGATAAAAAAAATAAAAGTTCCGCTATTTGTATTCCTTAAATATTTAAAAGGATAATTGGAAATTCAATATTCCTCTCTTGATAATCTATTTTTCGATATAATCAATAGTTATTCCAAATATCAATGAAAAGTATCAAAATTTATTATATTTACAAAGAAATAACTTAATTTAAATACAAAATCTTAATAACCCAATAATATTAAAAAAAATTGTTTTACCCTATTGCAATTTTTAATACCACGGTAAATACATCAATTAGGCTCTTTCTTTATTTCACAACTCACAATTTTTCACATAGGTGTTACTATTTGCAGATAATTAATTCATACACATTACTTTTGTCACACCATACTGCTGTGTGTGATTCAACCTGAGAATAAGTAGAGTTTCATCTTCCATTTTTTTCATTACACTGGTCAAACATCAACAATGAATAAACCAAAATCATAATAAAAAAAACAAACAAACAATAGTCTAATATTTTATTTAGATTACAATATTTAACAACATATAAATATTCAAATCATAACTTCAAAAATGAGTTCTTCAAAATAATTGCATGTGTCTGGTAAACTATTGTGATTGTGATTAACTAAATGGCTTCCACTACAAAAGAACATAACATAAGTAGACATGAAAAGCAAAAACCTTGAAAATCATAGTAAAAATTTCTCTTTTTTTACGCCCAATGAACCTTGGATTCCAAAGCTGGGGCCTGCATCTTAATCATATCAACAACTTCTGTTTTTATCCGTTGAAACCTCTCATCATCCTCCAGGATTTGCAATAAACCAATTATTCTTGGCACCACCTAACAACAACAGAAAAAGTCTTTCAAAGCAGATATTAGCAAACACACCAGACCCAAACAATAGCTCTTGCAAGCTGCAATCTGGCCTAAGATGATGCCATCGCATACTGGCATACACACGACTAAGAAAGATGCATGCAAAAAAATACATATTGGAAGCCGCTACATAACACGCTATTCAAAACATAACACGCCGTACTAATATCATCGATCCAAAAGTATTTAGGAAGGCCACTCTCAATGATCATAGTTCTTCCTAACTCTTCTAAAATGCGATTTTTACGTTCCACTACTCCATTTTGTTGAGGAGTACGAGGAGTAGATAAATTATGATCAATGTCATGCTTATCACAAAATTCTTCAAAGAGGTGGTTTTCAAATTCACCTTCATGATCGCTTCGGATTGTGACAATGCTAGTATTTAATTTGTTTTGAGATAGCTTGGCAAACTTTTCAAATGCTGAAAAAGTATCACTCTTGCTAGCTAAGAAAATAGTCCAGAAAAATCTAGAGTAGTCGTCTACAATCACAAAACCATAGTAATTACCACCCAAGCTTTTGATTCTAGATGGTCTAAAAAGGTCCACATGGAGGAGTTCAAGAGGTCTCGTTGTAGAAAAAACATTTTTAGATTTGAACGAGATTATTGTTTGCTTCCTTATTTGGCTTGCATCACATAAGTGATCTTTTTAAAATTGTATTTTGGGTAGGCCGACAACTAGATCCTTTGAGACTACTTTATTTAGCAAGTCGAAGTTGACATGCGCTAAGCTCTTATGCCATAGCCACGAGTCTTCACTCATGGTGACAAGACATTTAGTGCTAGTCAAAGATACCTCACTCAAGTCAAGCATATAAACATTGTTAACCGTCAGGCCTTTAAACATATCATCCTTCTTATCATTGTGTTCAATCATGCAACAATCTTTTGAAAACAAAACTTTATAACCTTTTTCGCATAATTGACTAATGCTAATAAGATTGTGTTTAAGACCCTCAACTAATAGGACATCTAAGATAGTAGTAGAAGAGGGAATACCTACACTAACTTTACTGAGTATAGCTCCCTTGTTTTTGTCACCGTAGGTCACAAATCCTTTCTTCTTTGCCACAAACTCAATGAATAAGGAAATGTCTCCCATCATGTGTCTTGAGCATCCACTATCGAGAACCCATCTTCTCTCTGTAGACTCCAGACATTTTACCTACACAATCAAACAAGGGAAATAGGTACCCAATTTTTATTGGGTCCTTGGGTGTGAATGATTCTTTGGTTGCATTTGGGCCACCATTGGAAAATACCTTTAGGAACTAAGAATCTCCTAAATCGCCATTTAGCAATGGTGTGACCCTTCTTGCAACAATATAGACAAGTTAGGTTAACATTGGTGTTACTTTTGCTATCTTGATCTCTAATCACATATGTATATTTTTGATAAGGATTATTCATGCTTTTTATAAAATGTGATCGATCAATAGAAAATGTGACTTTAGGTTCTAAAGCCTTGTCTAGTTTGGCTTTAAGAATTCTTACCTCCTTTTGCCAAATGTGACAAGTTTCACAACCTGCCCAATTTAACCAAGTACACTTGTCATCCTCGATTTTAGCTTTTGTTTTGCTTCCACCATTGAGTTCTAGCTTCTAAATCCTTTTCGGAATCGGAAATCTTTTTCTCTAAATGTGAAAAAATTTACTTATTTGAAGCTAAGCGTTTAAAAGCTTCCTTAGCCTCATGGTGTAAAGTATCAAAAGCATTTTACAATTCGGAATGATACATTTTTTTAGAGTGTTCATACTTAAAATGTCTTACCTTATTTTTCTTCTTTTGACGAGCCGAGAGACAAAGATTAACGGATTTGTCTTCATCATTGGAGCTATCTTCAGTAGAGGACTCACTATCACTTTCCCAAGAAATATATGCCCTTCTAGGTTTGCTCGTTTTCTTTTGTTGATGATTCTTTTCTTTTCCTTTGTCCTTCTTCATCAATGGACAATCCGATTTGTAGTGACCGACTGTTGTGGTGAGAATCGGATAACAAGCTATTAATTAACTTGCATCACATTTCTTTGAATTCACCACCGACTTTGATTTATCCGAAGGAAAGGTTCAAGATCGAGAAAACCTAAAGGGGGGAGATCTAAAGTTCGGGGGCTGGTTATACTAAGGGAAGGTATTAGCATCCTTAATATCTGTAGTACTCTACAGGAACCTCTTGTTTAGTTTGTGTTCTGTTATGTTTGCTTGCTAAAGGAATCTACTAAGGATAAAGTAAAGACCTAAGGGTATGTACACTGAGTTTGCTCGCCAAGACGTCGCATCTTGTGCCTACGTATCTGACTAAAGAATCAGAGCAATCGTAGTTCACCTAACTAAGGGTGAGGAACCATTGACTGTGGAGAAAGTTCCAAGGGGGAATGTTAGTTTCTTGGATTGGCTGGAATTTTGGTAAAACAAAGGATGTTCAATGTTTGATGTCAAGGTGGTGATGTCACAACATTGAGTCTTAACACTGGGTTGTGTTAAGAGTTAAGTTGGATGTCTGATGTCACAAGCGATGTTGTGACATTAGGTCTGCAGAATTAATAACATCAGGTTTAGTGATGTTGTTAGGGTTTGCGTTTTAGCTGGAATTGTGGAAATCAGGTAGTCTCATTGGATGCGAATATCTTGGGATAGATATTTTCTGTTGCATAGAGATTTGATGCAGATTTGTAGGGAGGTTTAAAAGCTGAAGATTTAAGAAGATTTTGAGAGAGAAAATCTGTTTTGAAGATTCAGTTTTAAACAACAAATCAGATCAGATATTGTAGCAGGTCCAAGCCCAATTCAAGTAGCTATATAATGCGCATCATTCCTGAAGGAAAAGTAATGAAGAAAGAGAGCTAAAGACTGAGTGTCGTTTGTGTCTTCGTGTATGTTTTGTAAACCATTCTAGTGTGAATTGGTATTGATGTTTTGAGTTGTTCTTGATCAAAGTTGTGAAGCAGAATCAAGTAGTGTTATTCAAAGTGTGTGATCTTTGAATTGTGTCACAGAAGTGGTTTTAGGGATTGAGTAGTGTTCTCATATCTAAGTGGTTTCTTAGGTAGAAAGTCACTAGTAGGAATTAAGATTAGGAGATTGTCAAATGGGTTGTTGAGTCTGTAATTTAATTCTACAAGTAGTGAATTTCATCACTGGCTTGGTAACCCCCAGACGTAGGTAGTTAGACCGAACTGGGTTAACAATTCTGTGTGTTCATCTGTTGATATTGTCCATTGTTCAGAGTGTGTTGTTGTGACATCGCACGTAACATCGCACATCTGGTACCAGAATTTCAATTGGTATCAGAGCAGGCATCCTGTCTGTCTCTGGGTAAGATCTAGGGAAGTTACTTTCTGGTGTAAAGATGGACAAAGAAGTTGGAGGATTTGTCAACAGACCCCCTATTTTGGATGGCTCAAATTATGATTACTGGAAGCCAAGGATGATCACTTTCTTAAAATCCTTGGACATCAGGGCGTGGAAGGCCATTATTAAAGAGTGGAAAGCACCTGTTGTATGTGAAAAAGATGATGCTGGGAAAGATAAAGAGGGCACCTCAAAGCCTAAGCCTGAAGAAGAATGGACCAAGGAAGAAGATGAGCTTGCCCTTGGTAATTCCAAAGCTCTAAATGCAATTTTCAATGGAGTGGATAAGAATATATTCAGGTTGATCAATACCTGTGAAGCTGCTAAGGAAGCGTGGGATATTTTGAAGGCTACACATGAAGGAATATCTAGAGTTAAGATGTCAAGACTTCAGCTTCTAACATCGAAGTTTGAAAGTCTGAAGATGAAGGAAGATGAGACTATGCATGACTTCCACATGAGTATTCTTGAGATGTCCAATGCATCCAGTGCTCTTGGAGAAAAGATGTCAGAAGAAAAGCTTGTAAGGAAAATTCTTAGGTCCCTTCCTAAGAGGTACAAGATGAAGGTGACTGCAATTGAAGAAGCTCAAGACATCAGCAAGATGAGGGTTGATGAGCTCATTGGATCTCTTCAAACTTTTGAGCTTGGGTTGAATGAGGAAGAACCTGAGAAGAAGTCCAAGAGTATAGCTTTGGTTTCCAGTTCTGAAGAAGCCAAGAAAGAGAAAGTAGATGACTCTTAGGAGGAGCTGTCTCAGGCTATTGCTTTGCTGGGTAAACAGTTCAACAAAGTTATGAAAAGGATAGATAGGAGTTATAATCCCAATGTCAAGAACATTACCTCTGACATCAACAGATCAGGAGAACAAGGGAAGAAGTCTAAAGATGAAGAAAAATCCAGTAATGACAAAGGGATACAATGCTTTGAGTGTGAAAGGTATGGACATGTCAAGAAGGAATGTCCCACTTTTCTAAAGAAGCAGAAAGGGTTATCAGCTTCTTGGTCTGACAGTGAGAGTGAATCTGAAGAAAATTCAGCTAAACTTGTTAGAGCTATGGTTGGGGTTTATGAGTCAGATGATGAGTCTTGGAATGATGAAGTTACTTATGATGAACTTGCTGTCACTTATAAAGATCTTTTCATGAGAAGTGAACAAGTGTGTCTGGAAGGAGAAGAGCTGAAGAAAACCATCGTACAGTTAAAAGCTGAAAAGACTGACCTTGAAGCTGAAGTCAGTATGCTTAACTATAAGCTGGACTCTATGACCAAAACTATCAGAATGTTGAACAATGGTACTAATGCGTTAGACAACATTCTTAGTATTGGGAAGATGGCTGGAGACAAATGTGGTTTGGGATTCACTAGTGATGCAGGTTCTATCACCCCAAAACCAGTGATGTTAAAACATTATGACAGAACTCCATCTAAGAAGAAATACAGATGCTAAAGGTGTCACCATTGTGGATGTTTTGGACACATTAAGGGTTATTGTTATAAGCTACATGGGTATCCACAGAAGGCTCATCAGGTTGTTCCCAAACAGAACTGTTATAAAGGAAGGCAGGTTCCCAAGCCTCACAAGCAATAGGTCCCTAAAGTTAAGGTTACCAGCTTGATAGCTCACACTTCTTTAAGGATTTCTACCAAAGAAAATTGGTACTTTGATAGTGGGTGTTCAAGGCACATGACTGGAGTAAAGAATCTGGTGGTAGATGTGAAGCTTCATTCTTCAGGCTATGTTACATTTGGTGATGGGGTCAAAGGAGAGATCAAGGGGAGTGGTAAAATGAACTGTGCTGGGGCTCCCAAACTGGAGGATGTTCTTCTTGTTAAAGGACTGACAACTAATTTGATTAGCATTAGTCAACTTTGCGATCAAGGATACAAAGTAGACTTTACAAAGTCTGAATGCATTGTCAAAGATGATAAACGATAATTCATTATGAAAGGAGCCAGGTCTAAGGACAACTGTTATCTCTGGGTGCCACAAGACTCAAGTTCTTCCACTTGTGTTTTTGCTAAAGAAGATGATGTCAAAATCTGGCATCAGAAGTTGGGACATCTTCACCTAAAGGGAATGAAGAGAATCATCTCCTCAGAAGCAGTCAGAGGAATTCCCAAACTTAAAATTGAGGAAGGAAAAGTGTGTGGAGACTGTCAAAAAGGGAAGCAGACAAAGATGTCTCATCCGAAGCTTCAACATGACACCACCTCCAAGGTATTGGAACTACTTCATATGGACATGATGGGACCTATGCAGGTGGAAAGTCTGGGTGGAAAGAAATATGCATATGTAGTTGTGGATGACTATTCTAGGTACACCTGGGTGAGCTTCATCAAAGACAAATTAGAGGTGTTTGATGTTTTTAAAGATCTTTGTCAAAGACTCCAAAGAGAAAAGGAGAGTAAGGTTATCAGAATAAGAAGTGACCATGGAATAGAGTTTGAGAATAGCAAGTTTGAAGAATTCTGCTCTGCTGAAGGTATACGTCATGAGTTTTCATTTCCTATTACTCCTCAGCAAAATGGAGTAGTTGAGAGGAAGAACATAACTATCCAAGAGTCTGCTAGAGCAATGATCCACGCCAAGAAACTACCTTATCATTTCTGGGCTGAAGCCATGAATACTGCCTGTTACATTCACAACAGGGTTACCCTGAGAAGAGGCACTTCATCCACTCTGTATGAACTATGGAAGGGAAGAAAGCCTAATGTTAAATACTTTCATGTTTTTGGAAGTAGATGTTATATTCTGGCTGATAGAGAACAGAGAAGAAAATTGGATTCCAAAAGTAATGAAGGAATATTCTTGGGATACTCTACTAACAGCAGAGCATATAGGGTTTTCAACTCTAGAACCAAGGTGATGATGGAGTCAATCAATGTGGTGATTGATGACAATGACAAGCAAGGAGATGATGATGTCCTAGATGATGTTGGAACATCAGTTGGTGAAGTTGCACCAGAAGCTGAAGACAGTATTCCAACTCCTAGTGTTGCTGCTGCTGAGCCTGAAACTGAGCAACCTTATAAGGATCCCTCCATCAGAGTGCAGAAGGACCACCCAAAGGAGCTCATTATAGGTGATCCAAACTCTGGAGTAAGGACTAGGTCAAGAGATGTTATAGCAAGTTCATGCTTTATCTCCAAAATTGAGCCAAAGAATGTCAAGGAAGCATTGACTGATGAGTTTTGGATAAATGCAATGCATGAAGAGCTGGAGTAATTCAAGAGGAATGAAGTATGGGAGCTTTTACCTAGGCCTGATGGAGTTAATGTGATTGGCACCAAGTGGATCTACAAGAATAAATCTGATGAATAAGGAGTGGTCACCCGAAACAAGGCCAGATTAGTTGCTCAGGGATACACTCAGGTTGAAGGAATTGATTATGATGAAAACTTTGCTTCTGTGGCAAGACTGGAATCTATCAGATTACTCTTAGGCGTGGCTTGTAATTTCAAATTCAAGCTCTTTCAAATGGATGTTAAAAGTGCCTTCTTGAATGGTTACTTAAATGAAGAGGTGTATGTTGATCAACCAAAAGGATTTATTGATCCAACATTTCCTGACCATGTGTACAAACTAAGGAACGTTCTATATGGTTTGAAGCAAGCACCAAGAGCTTGGTATGAAAGACTTACTGAATTCCTGGTTGTGAATGGCTACAAAAAGGAGGGATTGACAAGACCTTGTTTGTTAAAGAGGAAGGAGGAAAACTGATGATAGCTCAAATCTATGTTGATGACATAGTATTTGGAGGGATGTCGGATGCGATGGTGAAACATTTTGTGGAACAGATGCAGTCTGAATTTGAAATGAGTCTTGTTGGTGAGCTAAACTATTTTCTTGGTCTACAAGTTAGACAAATGGAGGACTCCATATTCATTTCTCAGAGCAAGTATGCAAAGAACATAGTGAAGAAGTTTGGTTTAGAAAATGCTAATCACAAGAGGACTCATACTCCTACTCATCTAAAATTATCCAAGGATGAACATAGTGTCAGTGTAGATCAAAGTTTATATAGAAGCATGATTGGGAGTCTATTGTATCTCACAGCTAGCAGACCTGACATTGCTTTTGCTGTTGGAGTTTGTGCCAGATATCAATCTGAACCTAAGGCGAGTCACTTGAATCAAGTGAAAAGGATCTTGAAATATGTTAATGGCACTAGCGACTATGGGATGTTGTACAGTCATGGATCTGGGACTGAGTTACGAGGATATTGTGATGCTGACTGGGCTGGGAGTGCAGATGATAGGAAAAGAACTTCAGGAGGATGTTTCTTCCTAGGGAACAATCTGATATCATGGTTTAGTAAAAAGCAGAACTGTGTGTCCTTTTCTACTGCTGAAACTGAGTACATAGCCGCAGGAAGTAGTTGCTCTCAACTTGTTTGGATGAAGCAGATGTTAACAGAATACAATGTCAAGAAAGATGTCATGACATTGTACTGTGATAATTTGAGTGCTATCAATATCTCTAAGAATCCTATTCAACATAGCAGAACTAAGCATATTGATACAAGGCATCACTTTATAAGAGAATTGGTTGAGGACAAAGTTGTTACATTGGAGCATGTAGCTACAGAAAAACAGTTAGCCGATATCTTCACTAAAGCATTAGATGTAAACCAATTTGAAAGTTTAAGAAGTAAATTGGGAATTTGCATACATGAAGATTAATTGTGCTGGAGAGTGTATTAAGCAGTTGTATTATTTATTAGAATTTGAATTTATTCAACTGTTGATAGCATACAAGTTTGAAGTACGTCATTAGTTCAGATTATCCCAACCCCCTGCATCTAGAAAAGCTTTCTAGTCTTCATCCCAATCATCATCAGCAGCTTGTTGTTGCACAGGAAGCTTTTTGCTTGGTTTCATGGTTGTTTCTGAGGTTCTGCCTGTCAAATAGGGGGTTATGTTGTCAAATATTCTGATATGTCAAATGCTGTCAAAGTTTGTTGATGGTTGTTGCTGCTAAGGAATGAAGTCAATGAATATGCAGCTTAAGTGATGTGATGCAGAAGTGCAGAAATTAAGGGGGAGTAATTGTTGATCTACTGAACAGCTGGTATGCTGGTTCATGATTGAGGGGGAGCACCATTGTTGATTGCAGAATTGTAGCTGTTGAAGATGGTGCTGCAGCAGAGTTTTGTGTGAAGTGAAGTCTTGAAGATGCTGCTGCTTGAAGTTCAAAAATTATTCAAGTTTATTCCGCTGCTGAAGTCTCTGAAGATGCAGAGATTGCTTTAGCCAAAATTAGCCAAAGGGGGAGATTGTTAGTTTCTTGGATTGGCTGGAATTTTGGTAAAACAAAGGATGTTCAATGTTTGATGTCAAGGTGGTGATGTCACAACATTGAGTCTTAACACTGGGCTGTGTTAAGAGTTAAGTTGGATGTCTGATGTCACAAGCGATGTTGTGACATTAGGTCTGCAAAATTAATAACATCAGGTTTAGTGATGTTGTTAGGGTTTGCGTTTTAGCTGGAATTGTGGAGAGCAGGTAGTCTCATTGGATGCGAATATCTTGTGATAGATATTTTCTGTTGCATAGAGATTTGATGCAGATTTGTAGGGAGGTTTAAAAGCTGAAGATTTAAGAAGATTTTGAGAGAGAAAATCTGTTTTGAAGATTCAGTTTTAAACAACAAATCAGATCAGATATTGTAATAGGTCCAAGCCCAATTCAAGTAGCTATATAATGCGCATCATTCTTGAAGGAAAAGTAACGAAGAAAGAGAGCTAAAGACTGAGTGTCGTTTGTGTCTTAGTGTATGTTTTGTAAACCATTCTAGGGTGAATTGGTATTGATGTTTTGAGTTGTTCTTGATCAAAGCTGTGAAGCAGAATTAAGTAGTGTTATTCAAATTGTGTGATCTTTGAATTGTGTCACAGAAGTGGTTTTAGGGATTGAGTAGTGTTCTCATATCTAAGTGGTTTCTTAGGTGGAAAGTCACTAGTAGGAATTAAGATTAGGAGATTGTCAACTAGGTTGTTGAGTCTGTAATTTAATTCTACAAGTAGTGAATTTCATCCCTGGCTTGGTAGCCCCCAGACGTAGGTAGTTAGACCGAACTGGGTTAACAATTCTGTGTGTTCATCTGTTGTTATAGTCCATTGTTCAGAGTGTGTTGTTGTGACATCGCACATCTGGTACCAGAATTTCAGGGAATGAGTATGAGCTCATGTAGAGTTTAAGAAACTCTCTAAGTCTAAGTTATGAGATTGAATGGCTATGAGGCCTAGATACTACCTATGACTATGAGGTCAAAGAGAAGATGGCCATGACTATGAGGTCAAGGAGGGGGGTAATGAGCTTTCTATGACTTTGAGGTCAATAGAGAGAATTTTCCTTTGGAAGGAGGGGAGGACTAAATCTTATAAACACAAGAGTTGAAAAGGGATTGGAATATGAGCGAACAATATGAGTTCAAGAACTTAAAGAGAATGTTCAACAATTAAGCATGATTAATCTCAAAAGCATGATTCAAACATCAATGTGTGGCAAGGAACAATGAGATTGTTCACAACAATGTATAAACAGATGGAGCACATTTATATATGATAAAGATGGCATTTTCAAGTTGAAATCCAAGACAAAATATCCAAGGTAAGAGACTTAGCAATAAACCCTAATGGAATAACCTTATCCAAGGTCAAGGAACCTTCTCAAACAACACTCTCATGCCATAAAACATTCCAAGGAAAACTCTCAAAAAGGTTCTCAAGAAAGAGTTGATTCGAAAGAAATTCAAAAAGTAATTAAAAAAGGTTTGTTCATGTTTTTGTGATTTTAGAAATAGATGTGAAAATAAAATAAAAATGAAAATAATAGTTATAGAAAATTAAATTAAGTATTAAAATATATTCTTGAATTTTTTTGGGGAATTTTTTGGTTAAAGGAAAAAAATGTTTTTAATAATTACAATTGAAATGAAAATTAAAAAAGAAATAAATGAAGGAAAATAAAGTGGGGGTGCATTAGAAATTTCAGGCAGAATTGAGACATATGTTGGCAGTGTATGGGCCCATAAAATGGGGGTGTGTTTAATAGAACAAGGTGAGCTGAGTTTGGTTATGCGCATGGGCTGGGGGGTGTGTTTAACAAGTAGGCAAAGCCCATGACCCGAAAAATGGATTAAAAGCCAGACAAGTGCAAGTTGAATACCACGGTGTGTGACAAAATACATAACACTTAGATCAATTGGTCAGGTTATTTTAAGTCACAAAATGACAAAAAACAAATTCTAACCAATCATCGCGCGCCACCACTCTATTCTTTCCCATGCAACGTGAGAGGGAGGATAAAAATTATCGTGAGGAAGAAAAGAAACCAGGAAATGGCCGTGGCATATTCTCATCTTGCTCAATCAATTTCACCATCAAAACTCAACCAAAAGTCGTGAAGCAAAGTCCCAGTATGAAGTACCCATTTGATAGAACAACTATGGACCTTTACCAATTCAAAATAGACATTAAAATCAGAACGAAATGGCCACAAACAATCACACTACAACGCTGGAACATGGATACAACTTATCATGGAAATGGCGCATGACTGAAACCAGCACCTTCTAAGCTCAAACACGAGTCATGTATTAAAATAATACATCGTGCTATTCAGAATAGGAAACATCAATGAAACTTGTACAACTTAAAACTAAAGTGCAAGCAAAAACGAAAGAAAAGTTCAGAGATGAAACCAACTACTTGTTATGCCAAGGTTTCTTCCCACAGACACTATTTTATCCTAAACTAACACAAAGCAAAAAAAATCCCAAAAGCACCTCCAACCATTCAAGCTATAGCATGAACATCATGTATTCTACTTATCACAACCAGCAGCAAGAAAATGCATCGTATCAAAATATGGTCAGAACATAAAGAGAGAGTATGAAAGCATGGTACTCATACCTGATATGGAACTTGCGATATGGTGATGTATGATAAATGACCAGAATAAACAAACGCAAAATTACTTCTAACTCAACAAATATAAGAGCACAAGCAAGCTGACAGTATTAAAATCGTTCGATCTATGTAAGTGAGCACAGAAATTATGAACATACAAAAAAAGAGAGAGAATTACCACTGCCTCTTCTGAGTATGAGTTTGAGAATCCGCTAGACTGAGTTCCCTTTCCACAATGCAAACTGCTACTGAGCTCTCATTTCCTTCTCGTGTGTAGTGTTGTTTTTGTTCTGATTTTGGTGTTGTTCTTTTGTTTTTCTTTTGGTTGTTAATGCTTGATGTTCTTAAGAAGAAAGAATGAACAATGGTGTGGTGTTGATATGTATTGGTTGTTGTCTTTTCTTGCTGGTGTTTTGCAAAGGAGAATGAAATGAGAAAGGGTGGTTCTCCCTTTTTTGTGTTTTGGCAGAAGCAATGAAAGAATGAAATATTGTTTTTGCTTGAGTGAACGCTGTTGTGCGTATCTTTCCTTCGTTTGTGAATGATCTTCAAAGGAGAATGACCCTCCTTTTTATAGGTAGGGCAGCTGGATATGGTACTTAGAAACACATTGGATATTACTTTTATTTGAAATGAAAACTATCACAAAGATCATACGCATGGTTTTGGTTCTGACTTTTCTTGAGCCACATGAAACCTCTCCTATGGTTGCTTGTCTTGACACTCTTGTCAGCAGGAAAAAGATGGCTGAGGAGCAAGGAAATATGTTGTACCACGCCTTGCACAATGGTCTTTTATTATACACTATGGTATTATTTCATGAAAGTACAATAGTTTGTACTTTTGAAATCTCTTTGGCACGATTTTGTGAGAAAGTGTCACATTGGAAGATAGCAAAAATCAGAAAAGTGTACTTGGTGGATTTTGGTTCAAGTTCTAGTTCAACATGAAATGTAGTTTGTGTAATGAAACTACATTAAAAGGTCCACTTTGTCACATGATATTGTCAAATTTAACAAACCAAATGAGTTGGTTCTTGGTTCCCTTAAAACATGACATGGAGTAGAATGGTTTTGGTGTTTTGAAAAGCTTGAAATTCAGCCCATAAATATGTGAAAAATCGTGGACAACATTGAGGTGCCAAAGAGTTTGAAAATTTTGAATTTTCTCAAGTGCGTACATATTTCAACATGTCACCTTTAGTGCATAATAACTTAATAACCATTCCATCAAATCTTGAGATTTTTGGTTCTATGAAGAGTGGGCATTTGATAGAGTAAGTTTCATGTGGAAAGGTTTTTGAAATGAGGTTTGGAATAGTGTGAAAATTCACCATGAAGTAGTGTTCAAAATTGGAGCAAAATGTTGAAAATTTCACCAAGTCCCTAAGGCATATTGTGTTCCAAGTCTCATAACTTAAAAACATGCATTTTTTTGAAAAGAGGTCCTCTAATACACTTTGAAGATCATGGAAAGAGCTTCCATTTGAGCTTTGAGTCACTCAATTTGGATGTGTGGTTTGAAAGTTATGGCCTTTTCAATTTTGCACAAGAGGTGAATTTTCCACACTTAGAAAGTTTCAAGGACCAAACATTGCCCTCTTTGCAAGAAACCTCTCAAAACTTGATTTCTCATGCCCTAACTCAACAATTGGACTTGTCATGATGAATTATGGCTTGATTGCTTCATTTTGGGATCAAAATCTTAAAAGTCAAAGCCTCAGTCAAAACCCTAATTTCTTCAAAATACAACTGGATGATCTTTGATAATCTTGCTTCTTTTCCTATGCAAACCCTGGCTTTCTCGAAAAGAACAAACTAGCAAGATAAAGTGGTTAGTTAACAATGCATAAATGATTGAATCTAAATGCAAATGCAAGATGTTATGACATCTAAGAGGGTAAAATTTGGGGTACAACAGTTGCCCCTATTTAAATAGCTTTACCGGATGACACGAGGAATTGAAATCATCGCGGCATCAAGGTGAAAGGTATTCAAATATAGTAAACCAAAAATTTTGCCCTTAGATGGAATGGAGATGCTAAGGACAAGCAATAGACATGCAAATACTGACATGCCATAAGCTTCTAGTATAATGGTATGATGCCATGATAGTGCAAAGATGCAGACAAACAAAATACTAAAGGATAAATACAGGTGAGCATCATTGGGGAAGGATGAAGGTTAATATCCACAAGGAAGACTCACAGGGGATACAGGCTTACCAACAAAAGAGACTCACTGGGGAGACTCTGAGGAAACACCTGGGGGTAGAAAAACTGAGGGGGGAACCCTATAGGTCCTTACTGGAGATAGGAGCCATAAAGGTGTTCTCCACTGGGGAAAGATCCAGGGAGATGGATGACGGGTTCGTATGTGAGCGGACGACACTGGGGAAATAAGACGCATTCTTACTGGCATGAAACCAGAAAGAATACATGATCTCCACTGGGGATCAATTTGAAATAAAAGGGTAGACATTCGCTAAAAGACTTTCTAGGGATTTTCTATACTGAAGAGTTCAAACGGGATCTACAAGAAAAGCCAGAAAAGACAGAGATAAACTTTTGCGCGCCAGATGAAAATATGACTGGACTTTAGCGGGGAATAAAGTTAATGAACCATTAATAATTGGACTCGGGTACCAATATGAGTTGGACTCTAATATGAGTTGAAAAGGACACCAGTTTGGGGTTATAGTTTGGCTACCAGTATGAGCTGGACTTTGACTACCAGTGTGAGCTGGTTTTGGGGGTACCAGTATGAGCTGGATTTTGGATACCAGTATGAGCTGGATTTTGGTTACCAGTATTAGTTGGATTTTGGTTACCAGTATGAGCTGGAATTTGGATACCAGTATGAGCTGGATTTTGGTTACTAGTATGAGCTGGATTTTGGTTACCAGTATGAGCTGGATTTTGATTACCAGTATGAGCTGGATTTTTGGTTACCATTATGAGCTGGATTTTAGGTTACCAGTATGAGCTGGATTTAGGTTACCAGTATGAGCTGGATTTTTTTGTTACCAGTATGAGTTGGATTTTTGGTTACCAGTATGAGCTGGATTTTCAGATACCAGTATGAGCTGGATTTTTTGGATACCAGTATGAGCTGGATTTTTGGTTACCAGTATGAGCTGGATTTTTGGTTACCAGTATGAGGTGGATTTTTTTGTTACCAGTATGAGCTGGATTTTTGGTTACCTGTATGAGCTGGATTTTTGGTTACCAGTATGAGCTAGATTTTTAGATACCAGTATGAACTGGATTTTGAGGTTTAAGTTCATATCTGACCTGATTTTCAAACAACGGGTTCACGATAACCTGAAGTTTAGGTTCATATCTGACCGGGTTTCAAACAACGGGTTCACGATAACCTGAAGTTTAGGTTCATATCTGACCGAGTTTCAAACAACGGGTTCACGATAACCTGAAGTTTAGGTTCACATCTGACCTGGTTTCAAACAACGGGTTCACGATAACCTGAAGTTTAGGTTCACATCTGACCAGGTTTCAAACAACGGGTTCACGATAACCTGAATTTTAGGTTCATATCTGACCGGGTTTCAAACAACGGGCTCACGATAACCTGAAGTTTAGGTTCATATCTGACCGGGTTTCAAACAACGGGTTCACGATAACCTGAAGTTTAGGTTCACATCTGACCTGATTTCAAACGACGGGTTCACGATAACCTGAAGTTTAGGTTCACATCTGACCTGGTTTCAAACAACGAGTTCACGATAACCTAAAGTTTAGGTTCACATCTGACCTGGTTTCAAACAACGAGTTAACGATAACCTGAAGTTTAGGTTCACATCTGACCTTAAATAAACAATGCCAGCAGTTACTGGACTTTTGGTATCCATATGAGGAGATTAAGTGTCAGATAGGTCAATACCGGGGTTGCAGGTTAGACTTCCTGGGGAATACCCATTATGGTTGCAAAAAGTTGGGTAGCACCAAGGATAGACAAGGTTGTCAAGAGATTGTTACTTGTTATTGGGTATAAATTCCGAAGAGATGTTGATATCACAACACTGATGGAGAATGAATTTTGTCTTCAAAGGTTCTTCCTGCGAGTGCAAAATAAATGCACGTTCAAACTAGGTTCAACAACCTAACCTGCCTGGGACAAAAGTTCACTCCAGGGACAGGCTAGAAAGAAAAAGTCAAACAAGACTCCAACCATTGAGGAATGAGCTCCAATGGGGACTTATCCTATCCATATATGGAAAAGACAAATGAACCAACCATCATCCACGAGGATAAAACTCTGTGGGGAATTCGGCAGGGATGAGCACTTTATGCCTAAGGTCGATGACTCTATTGGAGAGAATAGACAAACCCAGTCACTTGGGGAGATAAACGCCAAAGTGAACAAAAACGGGTAAACACCAGAAAGGGGGAGCAAAATGCTAAGATGTTATGCATATGAGTGCATATATGCCATGTTTATGGTTATGCTGACAAAACAGACAAAAAGCGAAATTGGAGATGAAATAAACATCTCGGCAAGGATACCCAGCCCAATTCATCAGATTGGACCATTACTGGGGATGAATCTGCATAAACCAGGGGTTCTACTTCAAGATTACAACCTTCTCTGGGGAAATAGTACTCCAAATTGGTATTGCATCACGACTTCACTAGAATTGCCATCGTGAGATTGATCTCTTCACTGGAGAGAAAAGGTCCATGGAGAATTATCGAGGTTAGCTGAAGTAAACAGCTTGTCGGGGAGCTAGCAAAAGATGTCACAAAGGCTGAGTAGTTATGCATAACTCATTTGCCCCAGAGTACATCGTCTGTCAGAATAAAATATCAAGAGGATTTTAGAGAAGAATTGGCATACCAGATGCTTCAATATCTTCATACTCTTAGAGAGATTCATAAATTTCGGCATAACTGCCCCAGCTGCAACTGTATTTACACAACAATGTCCTTGAATTTGTTCTTCAGAGTGGTTGTTGACAACTGGGGAACAAACTTGCCCCAGACTGATTGGCCTTTTAGAGATTTACTGAATCTCGACTTGACTGCCCCTGATTAACTGATTTGTGAGGGTAAGTCATCAAAAGAATTTTACAGAAGAATTGACATATCAGATGCTTCAATATCTTCAAACTTTTGAAAAAGGTTCATGAGTCTCAACATAACTGGCACAGATTAACTATATTTGCAATACAAAGTCCTTTAGTCTGTGGTAGAAACAACTGGGGAACAAACTTGCCCCTATTGGTGGGTTATTGGAGTCTTTGCCTTGAAACAAACTTGTCATAAGATGACCTCAAGAAGACTTGCCCCAATATTCTGAACTTTTGAAGAGTTCTGCCCCTAATTCACTAGCTCTTGGAATGATGGATTGGTAAATCCTCACACTTGGTTGCCCCTGGCTGAGCCTCCTTTATCAAGTCAAATTCCCAAGCTGACTGCATTTGTTGGGATTCCTTTGACATTGAATTGTCTTTACAAACGAGTATTGTTCATTAAAAATTGGAAATTTCAATGCAAAAATTCATGCAAGCTTTTGAAAACAAAGTTTATTGATGAAACATACACAGTGGAATGATTAAATAAAAAATGAAGTGGATCTAGTCATTTACAGAATGACAGATGAAGTGATCAACACACGTAATTTAGCAAAGATCATTAAGAGTCAGGTTACTCATCCTTGCTGTAGTATGCTTTCAAAACAACCTTACCTCAATTAGGTCTTTTAAGGGTTGTAACGTGGCTTAGTTCAAGGTTTATGAAACAAAAGATAAAGGCTCAAAGTTTATTTGTCCCACCCCATCTTCGTAATGAACTCAAATCCTACACTCAGTTAACTTAAGCTATACATTTAAGTTTCCAACGGCTAGGAAATGAATTGATGATAGTTGACGATGATTCAGACACCTTTGTAGTCATTGCTCCCTTATCACATTTGGCTTTTCTTTAATGCTGAGGTTTTGGGACCTCTTTTTGTCTCCACTGAGGTTATGAGACCGCTTCTTTGTCTTTGTTGAGGTTATGAGACCTCTTTTCGTCTTCACTGAGGTTTTGAGACCTCTTTTTTTGTTAAGGTTATGAGACCTCGTCTTTGTCTTCTGAGGTTATGATACCTCTTCTTTGTCTTTGTAGAGGTTATGAGACCTCTTCTTTGTCTTCTGAGGTTATGAGACCTCTTCTTTTTTATCGTCATTTGATTCGAGAGAGCTGACTAGTGTCTTGCATGAAGTGCTTGCATTCGAGTACATAACCGAGTTAAACTAAGAACTACCCTGCCCCAAGGTTAAGATTTAGGGGTTTTTTTGTGTAGGGAAAGAAAACTCCTACTTCTAGGCTCGAAGGGTTAACGAGGGATTATCTTCCTTATTTCTCCAATGTTTAGGAATTGAAACAATGCCTTACATCCTCGGCAAGGTTTAATCGAAAGCCTACCACGGCAATTATGGATAATGTTTTCATCATCCTCCCCAATCTTTGCTTAACAACAAATTGATAAGTGGAGAGAAACAAGATAAAGATATATATTTTTTGTTTTTATGAGCATAAAAGTAAATGAGTGAAATGAATGGACTTAATCAAAAGGTGCACAAACATTTCATTAATCTTTCCAATTTGAAAGTTCAACAAAGCCTATAAGCAAAGACAAATTCAAAGTGCAGAGGAAAAACAATTGAAAATGCTGAAATGAACAAAATACAGCCAGCTTCGGCGAATTGATTTCAGAAGATTTCAGTTTCCGGGCCCAAACGGGGGAACACCCTCGCCACTAACCACTTGTTCCTTGTGATACAGAATCTTGAGAGGCCTCACAAGTCTTTTGCCTTTTGCTTCAAGAGTTGAGTCCTTAGTATCTGACGTACCTTCATGAGGTTGTAACATCCTTAGTAGACTTAGCAGTTTCGCTTCAAACTCTTTGCATTCTTCAATGGGGTGCCCCATTGTTCCAGTGTGGAATCGGCATTCAATCTCTGGGCGATCTTCTTCAAGGATTAGATCTTTGTCATAGATTAGCCTTTGCACAGTAGCTTCTAAGGCTCGACAACCATCCAAGTCATGCCCTTCGGCTCCCTTGTGGAATTCACAAGTCAGGTTTGCATTGTGCCAAGGTCCTGGTACAGGGTTGTGAAGTCGAGGAGTCACCAACTTGTTCTTCATCAGCAGTGGGAAGAGTTTGCTCAATGGTACAGGGATAGGCTGGTAGTTGACCTGGCCTCTTTTGAAAGAGCACTTCTTCTTATTTTGGTTTTGGGAACCTCGAGGATAAACAACCGTTGGAGATTGAGACGCCCTTTTGGTAGACACCTGATGACGATGATATTCTGGTGCAAGACCAAGACCAAATGTTGGCTGGTATGAATTTTCCCCAAAGGTAGATCCTTGGTGTGGGAGAACCACAGGAGATGATGAACTGATAACTTCTCTAGGAGTGACAGGGTGAGCATACTCCTCTTTCTTCATTAGAGCTTGCAAAGTTTCTAGAACCCAATTCATCTGGAATTTGAGGGTTCTGACCTCCTCTTTCAAGTCTTCTTGGTTCTTCAGAATTTCATTCACTGCTGCCATTATCTTGAATAGGTGCTAGGTATCCACCAGACATAGGAGAAGAAGAGACACTCAAGACTGAGAAATGCAAAGGTGACGGGAATGCGCATGAAATGCAAATGTAAGCCAAGTGGTTTCAAGGAACTCAAAGGAAAATTGAAAACATTTTTGAAAAATTGAAGAGGTTCTTATTTTTAAGATCCAAGCTCTGTTGATCTTTTGAAAATGAAATGAATGTCTGAATTCCTTGAAACCAACAATGGATGCAATGAGATGTATGCAATGCACAAACACGGGCACACAAATGTATACAGCACAACACATGAGCCTTAGGTTTAGAGATTTTATGAATGGAGCCATGGTCTACCCATCCCAATAAGGTGTGGGCTATAGGTTCATCGAGTGTAGAACAAGGTTCTAAAAGTTCCCAGAGTCTACGCAAATCCTTCGGATATTATCGGCCCCTGTGACTACTCACACGGGTTAATAATATTCTCAAGCTAAACTCATCTGAGTGTAGTATCGCGTGACAACTACTTGGGACTGGCTCCCTCATAGTCACCGCACTACATCCTAAAAGGCCAAATGGGGTGAAGGTAACTAGGGTCCTCAGAATCCCTAGCTCCCAATTGAAAGAGTAATATCAATGCGACTGCTCACATCAGACATCAACAAATCCAAAGGGCCTCATCTGAGTGTGGTCATCATATGCCATAGATTGTAAGGACTACTTCCAACAACCGACTATTGATTACACCACGATCCTATCATATATGTGCTCCCAAGTCCGGGTTAGAACTTTATCTCACCACTTGATGGTACCAGCCCTGCCAAACAGAAAATCCAAGTACAAACATATATACAGATATGCATAAGTAAACAAGCAAAACATGTAATAACACAAATAAAACAAGGTGGGTTTAACCCTAAAAAATATTTGTATCCCCAGTGAAGTCGCCATTTCTGTTGCGGTGAGAATCAGATAACAAGCTATTAATTAACTTGCATCACATTTCTTTGAATTCACCACCGACTTTGATTTATCCGAAGGAAAGGTTCAAGATCGGAAAACCTAAAGGGGGGAGATCTAAACTTCGGGGGCTGGTTATACTAATGGAAGGTATTAGCATCCTTAATATCTGTAGTACTCTATAGGAACCTCTTGTTTAGTTTGTGTTCTGTTATGTTTGCTTGCTAAAGGAATCTACTAAGGATAAAGTAAAGACCTAAGCGTATGTACACTGAGTTTGCTCGCCAAGACGTCGCATCTTGTGCCTACGTATCTAACTAAAGAATCAGAGCAACCGTAGTTCACCTAACTAAGGGTGAGGAACCATTGACTGTGGCCAAAGTTCCAAGGGGGAATGAGTTTAAGCTCATGTAGAGTTTAAGAAACTCTCTAAGTCTAAGTTATGAGATTGAATGGCTATGAGGCCTAGATACTACCTATGACTATGAGGTCAAAGAGAAGATGGCCATGACTATGAGGTCAAGGAGGGGGGGGTAATGAGCTTTCTATGACTTTGAGGTCAATAGAGAGACTTTTCCTTTGGAAGGAGGGGAGGACTAAATCTTATAAACACAAGAGTTGAAAAGGGATTGGAATATGAGCGAGCAATATGAGTTCAAGAACTTAAAGAGAATGTTCAACAATTAAGCATGATTAATCTCAAAAGCATGATTCAAACATCAATGTGTGGCAAGGAACAATGAGATTGTTCACAACAAAATATAAACAGATGGAGCACATATACATATGATAAAGATGGCATTTTCAAGTTGAAATCCAAGACAAAATATCCAAGGTAAGAGACTTAGCAATAAAGCCCTAATGGAATAACCTTATTCAAGGTCAAGAAAACTTCTCAAACAACACTCTCATGCCATAAAACATTCCAAGGAAAACTCTCAAAAAGGTTCTCAAGAAAGAGTTGATTCGAAAGAAATTCAAAAAGTAATTAAAAAAGGTTTGTTCATGTTTTTGTGATTTTAGAAATAGATGTGAAAATAAAATAAAAATGAAAATAATAGTTATAGAAAATTAAAATAAGTATTAAAATATATTCTTGAATTTTTTTTGGGAATTTTTTGGTTAAAGGAAAAAAATGTTTTTAATAATTACAATTTAAATGAAAATTAAAAAAGAAATAAATGAAGGAAAATAAAGTGGGGGTGCATTAGAAATTTCAGGCAGAATTGAGACATATGTTGGCAGTGTATGGGCCCATAAAATGGGGGTGTGTTTAATAGAACAAGGTGAGCTGAGTTTGGTTATGCGCAAGGGCTAGGGGGTGTGTTTAACAAGTAGGCAAAGCCCATGACCCGAAAAGTGGATTAAAAGCCAGACAAGTACAAGTTAAATACCACGGTGTGTGACAAAATACATAACACTTAGATTAATTGGTCAAGTTATTTTAAGTCACAAAATGACAAAAAACAAATCCTAACCAATCATCGCGCGCCACCACTCTATTCTTTCCCATGCAACGTGAAAGGGAGGATAAAAATTATCGTGAGGAAGAAAAGAAACCAGGAAATGGCCGTGGCATATTCTCATCTTGCTCAATCAATTTCACCATCAAAACTCAACCAAAAGCCGTGAAACAAAGTCCCAGTATGAAGTACCCATTTGATAGAACAACTATGGACCTTTACCAATTCAAAATAGACATTAAAATCAGAATGAAATGGACACAAACAATCACACTACAACGCTGGAACATGGATACAACTTATCATGGAAATGGCGCATGACTGAAACCAGCACCTTCTAAGCTCAAACACGAGTCATGTATTAAAATGATACATCGTGCTATTCAGAATAAGAAACATCAATGAAACTTATACAACTTAAAACTAAAGTGTGAGCAAAAACGAAAGAAAAGTTCAGAGATGAAACCAACTACTTGTTATGCCAAGGTTTCTTCCCACAGACACTATTTTATCCTAAACTAACACAAAGCAAAAAAAATACCAAAAGCACCTCCAACCATTCAAGCTATAGCATGAACATCATGTATTCTACTTATCACAACCAGCAGCAAGAAAATGCATCGTATCAAAATATGGTCAGAACATAAAGAAAGAGTATGAAAGCATGGTGCTCATAACTGATATGGAACTTGCGATATGGTGATGTATGATAAATGACCAGAATAAACAAATGCAAAATTACTTCCAACTCAACAAATATAAGAGCACAAGCAAGCTGACAGTATTGAAATCATTCGATCTATGTAAGTGAGCACAGAAATTATGAACATACAGAAAAAGAGAGAGAATTACCACTGCCTCTTCTGAGTATGAGTTTGAGAATCCGCTAGACTAAGTTCCCTTTCCACAATGCAAACTGCTACTGAGCTCTCATTTCCTTCTCGTGTGTAGTGTTGTTTTGTTCTGATCTTGGTGTTGTTTTTTTGTTTTTCTTTTGGTTGTTAATGCTTGATGTTCTTAAGAAGAAAAAATGAACAATGGTGTGGTGTTGATATGTATTGGTTGTTGTATTTTCTTGCTGGTGTTTTGCAAAGGAGAATGAAATGAGAAAGGGTGGTTCTCCCTTTTTTGTGTTTTGGCAGAAGCAATGAAAGAAGGAAATATTGTTTTTGCTTGAGTGAAGGCTATTGTGCGTATCTTTCCTTCGTCTGTGAATGATCTTCAAAGGAGAATGACCCTCCTTTTTATAGGTAGGGCAGCTGGATATGGTACTTAGAAACACATTGGATATTACTTTTATTTGAAATGAAAACTATCACAAAGATCATACGCATGGTTTTGGTTCTGACTTTTCTTGAGCCACATGAAACCTCTCATATGGTTGCTTGTCTTGACACTCTAGTCAGCGGGAAAAAGATGGCTGAGGAGCAAGGAAATCTGTTGTACCACGCCTTGCACAATGGTCTTTTATTATACACTATGGTATTATTTCATGAAAGTACAATAGTTTGTACTTTTGAAATCTCTTTGGCACGATTTGGTGAGAAAGTGTCACATTGGAAGATAGCAAAAATCAGAAAAGTGTACTTGGTGGATTTTGGTTCAAGTTCTAGTTCAACATGAAATGTAGTTTGTGTAATGAAACTACATTAAAAGGTCCACTTTGTCACATGATATTGTCAAGTTTAACAAAACAAATGAGTTGGTTCTTGGTTCCCTTAAAACATGACATGAAGTAGAATGGTTTTGGTGTTTTGAAAAGCTTGAAATTCAGCCCATAAATATGTAAAAAAATCGTGGACAACATTGAGGTGCCAAAGAGTTTGAAAATTCTGAATTTTCTCAAGTGCGTACATATTTCAACATGTCACCTTTAGTGCATAATAACTTAATAACCATTCCATCAAATCTTGAGATTTTTGGTTCTATGAAGAGTGGGAATTTGACAGAGTAAGTTTCATGTGGAAAGATTTTTGAAATGAGGTTTGGAATAGTGTGAAAATTCACCATGAGTAGTGTTCAAAATTGGAGCAAAATGTTGAAAATTTCACTAAGTCCCTAAGGCATATTGTGTTCCAAGTCTCATAACTTAAAAACATGCATTTTTTTGAAAAGAGGTCCTCTAATACACTTTGAAGAACATGGAAAGAGCTTCCATTTGAGCTTTGAGTCACTCAATTTGGATGTGTGGTTTGAAAGTTATGGCCTTTTCAATTTTGCACAAGAGGTGAATTTTCCACACATAGAAAGTTTCAAGGACCAATCATTGCCCTCTTTGCAAGAAACCTCTCAAAACTTCATTTCTCATGCCCTAACTCAACAATTGGACATGTCATGATGAATTATGGCTTGATTGCTTCATTTTGGGATCGAAATCTTAAAAGTTAAAGCCTCAGTCAAAACCCTAATTCCTTCAAAATACAACTGGATGATCTTTGATAATCTTGCTTCTTTTCCTGTGCAAACCCTGGCTTTCTCGAAAAGAACAAACTAGAAAGATAAAGTGGTTAGTTTACAATGCATAGATGATTGAATCTAAATGCAAATGCAAGATGTTATGACATCTAAGAGGGTAAAATTTGGGGTACAACACCGACCTTTCCACAATTGTAGCATGTGTAAGAACAAGATTTGGCTCTCCATCTGGCCTTTGAGTTTTGATGATAACTGCACATGTTATCTAAGAGAACAATTTTGTATGATATGGTTTCTATCTAGTGTGTGACTATTGTTAATATGATTCTGACTCTGATAAGAAGACGTGTGACATCATCAGACTCTGTTATCAACACTCTGGAAGAAAACATATGTGTGTACAAAATAAAGTCAAGATTCATGAATGCTTATAATACAACGGTTCTAATGAATGTTAGTTATGTACATTCTAATTAAGACTTTATGAGAAAAGCCTATAACGCTTTCTAATGTGATGCGATTCTAATGTTACAAGTTCTGAAGATTCTGAAGACGTGGTTTAGGTGAACATGGTTCTGAAGATTCTGAAAACACAATATCTGAAGGTCAAGTTCTGAAGAGTTTGTGAAGACAAGGTTCATGTGAACGAAGTACTGAAGACTCTGAAGACAAGGATGTGCTTAATGAATTCTGAAGACTCTGAAGACAAGTTTATGAAGGAACAGGTTCTGAAGATTCTGAAGACAAGTTTCTGAAGGAACAGATTCTGAAGACTCTGAAGATATTACTTATAAAAGAATGAGTGATGAAGATTCTCAAGATAGTTCTGCTGAACAAAGATCTTGGAATTCTGAAGAATGGGTTTTTGAAGTTGAAAAGATTTTACTCTTCTACAACATGCTTCATCAACACTTTATTTGAAGCCACTGAAGACATTAGAAAGACTGAAGATAAGAATGGTTTTGAGCTGAACACAAGAATACAAAAACTGTGACCTCTACCTCGATAAGGTGGCGTAAGAGCAGCTTTTTGTACAGTGATGTTGACCATTCCTTCATGTGAACGTTGGGATATTGCTGTTGGAATATGTTTCCAAGAATGCCCCTCAACGGATCTATTCTCTCAAGCTATATAAATTGAAGATCAAGAAGCTTGAAGAATTGCTGGTTGCTGGTGATAGCACGCTGCTATGCAAAGCCAAAGTGCTGAAGAAAATGCTACAAGCTGAAGCTTAAATGAAGAATTCTCAATGAAGAAAAAGCTAAAGTAAACTATTTGAATGTCTGTACAAACGATGAATATGCTAAAGCCATGTGAAACTAGTCAAGTGACACATCAATAAGTGAAGCATAGTAACTTAGTTGATCTTGATGGTTAAACTGAAAGAAGCATTATATGCTCAAGAGAGGAGATCATCAAAAGAAGCTTAAAGCTCATGAAAAGAAGCCATAGTGCTCATCAAGAAAGCTTTTAAGCAATATAAAACTAATGTTTTATAATCTCTCAGAGATTCATTCTTTAGATAGTTTCTGTATTAGAAAGCAAGGAGTCGTTGCTCAGAAACTTGCTAGAAACACTTAAGTGTTCATGTACTTCATTTATGTAATTAGATTGTAAGAAGCATATTAGTGCACAAGAAAATCCTTGTAAAAGGTGTTGTTCCTTGAGCGGTCAAGTGAAGACCAGAATGCTTGAGAAGACTAAGCGTGTTTCTAACAGCTTAGTGGATGGTGTTCCTTGAGCGGCTAAGTGAAAGCCAGGATGCTTGAGAGGGCTAAGCGTGTTGTTTAACAGCTTAGAGGTTGTAATCATTTTGATGATTATTGGATTAAGTCCTTGTTTAAGGTGAAATCACCAAGGTTGGTGGACTGGAGTAGCTTCGTTAACAGTGAACCAAGATAAAAATAATTGTGTTCATTTATTTTTATTTACTTGTTAACGTCATTAGTTTAATTCCGCAAAAGGGGACGAAATGTGAAACCCAATTCAAACCCCCTTTCTTGTGTTTCTCAACCTTCAATTGGCATCAGAGCTCCGTTTCTGTTATTGATGTTTATCAAACACTTAACCGTGTCAGATAAAGATCCGGACGAGCTTTGAGATACGCTCTGACTAATCTCCTCCACCATCTATAGGTTTAGTCTCATACGATGATGAAAATATTGAGTACTAAAATGGAAAACCAGAAAGGTTCATTCTGGATTGTGTCACTGATTCTTAGAGCTGGTTGTTATTGAAAACATAATCTTCTCTTACGGTGCTTGCAAGAAGATTGAAAGCAAGATGAAGAATCAACTATTAAAAGGATAATACACTCATATGATAATTAGTAGAATCTGATGAATGTTATTCTTGAAATACGTTAGTTGAGAGCTACATATCTCCTCAAGGTGATGCCTAGACAAAGCTTAAGAAGAATTATCTAGAAGAGATCAACAAGAATTATCAAAAAGTATAAAATCTTGTTTTGCTGAAGGTTAATTATTTCGGAGTATGGGATGTTTTCAACAAACAGACTTGGTTTACCGTTGACTTTCTCAGTATTGCTCATTAGGAACGCTTTCATGTGAAAAAGAGAGAATGCTCGTGTCATGATTCTGAAGCATGGAAACTTCAAGATGAAGTATGCTGAAGATGTTAGAAATCTTGTCATCAAGATTTTAAATCATGACTCCAGAACTTAAGATTCTGAATGATGATTTCTTCGTCAGGATTCTTGAAGAAGATTATCAGAAGCTTGCTATTTAAATGGAAGCTTATGGCAACTGGTCAAGTATGCAGAAGATCTGGAGTAAAGCCTCTCATGAAGAACTGAAGATCTAAGCTAAACAGTATATAACTATTTGTGCTTTAATTCGTCAGAAGCTGAAGAGATCAAGATCAGAAGATGTAGAGAGAAGTCTGATGGCAAAAAAGTCACTTGCTATAAGTGAAATAAGTTATGTCAAGTCAGATAAGTCTATCTTGACTTCAAAAGGATAAAGCCTAAGAAGAAAGCATGAGATGCTTAAAGGAAAAGGCTGAAGAAT
Organism: Lathyrus tuberosus; assembly: GCA_022829125.1. NCBI lineage: Eukaryota > Viridiplantae > Streptophyta > Magnoliopsida > Fabales > Fabaceae > Lathyrus > Lathyrus tuberosus. The sequence continues at coordinate 11,867,669 of JALAZF010000103.1, forward strand.
ACACGAGATATTTCTATGTCCTAAGAAGACATCAAAGAAGAAGAACGAACTAACATAGCATTCTCAGCTAATGTTAGAACGTCTGATGCAGAAGATCTCTCCAGAAGATAAAGCAATTGCTTATTCAACAGAAACTAATCCTACTGCAGATAAGCATTGGATATGGCTATTAGGATTCTGACTACCTACTCTAGAAACTTCACAGGATTCTGAAGAGATCAGAAGGGAAGTTCTTCAGTTGCAAGAGTGCATTCAAGAAAGAGCAACTTACGATTTTCTGATTATTGTCGTATGTGTGTTTATAAAGAGAATTGGATGAAGCATAAGATAAATTAAGTCATGTTAGCTTGAGAAAGGTATCTCAGTTGAAAAAGCTTAAGTTTGTCAGAATGTTATCCAAAGTTTCTTTTCAGGAGCTCCTGATATATGAATGTATCCTTCTGTGTTCACTACTTTTTGGACTCAAGTGACTGAGTGAAAGTATGAGCTTAAGAAGCTATCTAGTGAAAAGAAGATTATGATGTTCTAGTTCTTCACTATCAGATAGAGATGATTGAAGATAGAACAAGCTTGGAAAAGAGATGGCTTAAATCATGATATATGAGAAATCATCATGACAAAGCATTTCTAGGAAGCAGCTAGCATGTTTTTCAGAACAAAATATGATTTGAATCTATTCTGATGCATATTAGTTAGATTGCTCTGAATATCCAAAGGCTACTGAAGTACCTTCTTAAGAAATCAAATCAATGTCGGATTTGATAATGAGCTTGGAAGTTAGAAACTAAAGCTTAGTGGAAGAATACAAAGTTAGAAGATATCTTCTCTGAATGAAGTTAGTGATAAAGATCAGAATAAAGAAATCATAAGATGCTCATTCAGAAACCATCACAGTTCATTTACTCCCTAAGAAAGGAAATAACAAAAGTTGTCACTTTCTGATGAACTGAATCTGGATGAAAAGGCTCAGCCAGTAAGAACAAGATTATCATTCAAACCCTCTAAGAAATATGTCTTGGTTTGATAATCATGATGATATCTGCATCTGGTGAAGATTAGCATACGTTCAAAGATTGAACTCTGATGATGCAAGAGGAAATTCAGCAAGTTTCTTTAGCACATAACTGTTCAGAAGTATATGCTCAAGCTAAGAAACTAGTGGCTTTCTGGAGACAAACCTTCTTGAAGATAGAAGATGGATGATTCTAAGATGAAGACTAGAGATAGAACTTGGCTCTTCTCTAATGATCAAGAAGAAACAATCATCAGGAAAGATGTATTCATGTGTCAGAATGGAAGATCAAGAAGTCATGAAGATGATCGTGTCTCTACACAAGGTTCAAGGATTCTCATGAAGACTGCAAAAGGAAGAAAACTCTATAAATCCAGTTCTGAGAAGAAACGGTTCTAGTGGTCCAACTAGAAGTGCTCATCAATAATGTCATCAACTGCAGAAGCAAATTGTGTAATGATTCTGAAGAAGAGTCTAGAGATGGAATTCTACAAGAGTATTGAGAGTAACGTATTTCTAACTCTTACTATTTATTTTAGATAGTTTAGAGATTATTCTTATATCCTAGAATTACTATGATGAGAATTTAGAAGAAAATTATTTTCTAAATTTCTGATTCAGTCTTTTTCTTATGACTTGAATCTCTCTTCAAAATTTCTTGCTGAAAATAAACTTATTCTCATTCAACATGTGAACCTAGTTCTATGTCTAGAATGGTAAGAAGTTATCTCACAATAGTTGTTTCTCTAGAATAGAAAAATAAGTTTCTGATGTTTGAATAGTAATTATTTTACTTCTGAAATGTGAGACTTTTGACAAGTGAAGTTCTCATGCATCTGAAGCGCCAAAAGGTTAAAAGATCCTTTTAGATTATTTAGACTGTTGGAAACTAGAGTGTGAGTCATTTACTAGCCATAATGATATGGAGAGTTGGTACGTCAACAAGACTTTTGTTTTATATGTACCATACCTCGTATTTGATGGGACAACTCGGGTGATGAGAAAATCTTGTATATAGGAATTAAAATCATTTTGCCTTACCCCGTGTTAGACTTTCTATATTCATTCCCTTTAGAGTATCTTCTCTGTTTCTTTTTGAAGATAGTGCTTACATAACTCTTCCGTCTCTAACTCTTATTTTGGGCGTTCCTAATTATCACCTTTATCACAACTGTTTTGGAAATAACATCAGTCATTATTTTTAGATAAATCGTTAATTATTTTGCGTGTCTTGAGTCTCTCCATCTCCTTTGATCATCATTATTCCTTGATTCGTGCTCACCTATTAACTATTATGAAACCATAAATAATCAATAAAATATCATTGATTAAGAATATATTTTTGAATACGATTGGTGTTTCTCCTTAAGGGGATTAGTTTCTTTGTTTTGAATGGAAGGGAGCTTACGAACCTCACTTCTTAGACTTTACAGATAGGATTCAAGGAGAGCTTACAAACCTCCTCTCGAAGACTATTTGACATAGGGAGAACTTACAAACCTCAGGCCCTGAAAAGTTGTTGAATCTTAGAACTTCTAAGTCCTTAGTTTTCTCATAAGCCCTAAGTATGTTTGTGTCTGTCGTCTCCCATTGTGATTTCTTAATTAGTATTAATGAAATTTCCTTCTTTGTCATTATGATTGTCTTCATATTTCTTTGTCAATGTTTATTCTTATTTGCCTTTTTGATTTCTGACAAAGGGGGAGAAAGTATAATGATTTTGATATGCCTAAATCTAAAAATCTCGATACAAAATATAATTGAATGTTTTTTTTCTTCTAACCCATGTTTGAGAATTGATCAGGAACTTCAGAAAAGTTCAATGAACGTTAGAACATGCTATTAGAAGACAGAAGACAGGACATATAAGAATATATGATCTATTATCAGAAGAGACAAGATATATCAGAAGCTATGATATATCAGAATACATGAATTCTATTTGATAAAATATCAAAAGATATGATCAAGAAACAAGTGGAAGGCTTTAGAAGTCTATAATCAAGAAGATTATATCAGAAGCAATTGTACAAGAGATCATAAGATATAATCATCAGAAGACATGTACAAGAAAGAAGAATTCTAAACAAGATCGATCTGATAATATATATGAATATCTGGTGTTGACCACTAAGTTATCAGAAATAAGGGATGTCTATGAGTTTCGCGTTGATACCCAAAACTTGTCAGAAGTTGTAAACTTTCTGAAAGAATGATTCAATTGGTATCTAAAATTCAATTGGTGTCTAAACTTCAAATGATATCTAGACTCTAACATTAAAAGAATGTGAATCTTTCAGAGATCAAATCAAGTCATGGTCATTAAAAAAAATATTCGGTTTGTGAACCATCAAATGACATGAGGATATGGGCACCTGTTGGTGATCTGTGCTAAGATATTGAAGATTTGGTTTTGATACATGATGCGTGGCATCTAAGAAAGTATCTACCAATTTCTGATATATAATGTAAGACATCAATTCTGATAAGACAAATCAGGTTCTGATACGTCTACAGTATTCTGATACCAAGCTAGGTTTTGAGATGAAGATTTTCCAATTCTTGTCAGATTCTGATGAGACATCAATGAGAAGTAATCTTTCTCTGTTGATATGATTCTACTTCGAAATCATTTTGTGATTCTTGGGATCAGGGGGAGACTCTGAACAAGCATAAATGAATTTTGAGAGTAACAGAATCAGGAGGAGCCCGTTAAGCTTATCTCTGACTCTGTGGATTTATGGTGATTACCCTATACAAATTGTCTATCAAAATGCATTGTTTGTCATCGTCAAACAGGGGGAGATTGCAAGAACAAGATTTGGTTCTACATCTGGCCTTTGAATTTTGATGATAACTGAACATGTTATCTAAGAGAACCATTCTGTATGATATGGTTTATGTCTAGTGTGTAACTGTTGTCAATATAATTCTGACTCTGATAAGAAGACGTGTGATGTCATCAGACTTTGTTATCAACACTCTGGAAGAAAACATATGTGTGTACAAGATAAAGTCAAGATTCATGAATGTTTCTAATACAACGGTTCTAATGAACGTTAGTTCTGGATATTCTAATTGAGACTTTATGAGAAAGGCCTATAAGGCTTTCTAATGTGATGCACTTCTAATGTTACAAGTTCTGAAGATTCTGAAGACGTGGTTCAGGTGAACATAGTTCTGAAGATTCTGAAGACACAATATCTGAAGTTCAAGTTATGAAGAGTTTCTGAAGACAAGGTTCAGGTGAACGAAGTATTAATGACTCTGAAGACAAGGATATGCTTAATGAATTCTGAAGACTCTGAAGAGAAGGTTCTGAAGACTCTGAAGATATTACTTCTAAAAGAACGAGTGTTGAACATTCTCAAGATAGTTCTGCTGAACAAAGATCTTGGAATTCTGAAGACTGGGTTTCTGAAGTTGCAAAGAATTGACTCTTCTACAACATGCTTCATCAACGTTTTATATGAAACCACTGAAGACATTAGAAAGACTGAAGATAACAATGGTTTTGAGCTGAACACAAGAATACAAAAACTGTGACCTCTACCTCGACAAGGTGGCGCAAGAGCAACTTTTTGTATAGTGATGTTGACCATTCCTCCATGTGAACGTTGGAATATTGTTGTTGGAATATGTTTCCAAGAATGCCCCTCAACGGATCTATTCTCTCAAGCTCTATAAATTGAAGATCAAGAAACTTGAAGAATTGTTGGTTGCTGGCGATAGCACGCTGCTCTGCAAAGCCAAAGTGCTGAAGAAAATGCTACAAGCTAAAGCTTAAATGAAGAATGCTCAATGAAGAAGAAGCTGAAGCAAACTGTTTGAATGTGTGTACAAACGATGAATATGCTAAAGCCATGTGAAACTAGTCAAGTGAAACATCAATAAGTGAAGCATAGTAACTTAGTTAATCTTGATGGTTAAACTGGAAGAAGCATTATATGCTCAAGAAAGGAGTTCATCAAATGAAGCTTAAAGCTCATGAAAAGAAACCGTAGTGCTCATCAAGAACGCTTTTAAGCAATAAATAACTAATGTTTTATAATCTCTCAGAGGTTCATTCTTTAGATAGTTTCTGTATTATAAAGCAAATAGTTGTTGCTCAAAAACTTGCTAGAAAGACTTAGGTGTTCATGTACTTAATTTGTGTAATCAGCTTGTAAGAAGCATATTAGTGCACAAGAAAATCCTTGTAAAAGGTGTTGTTCCTTGAGCGGTCAAGTGAAGACCAGAATGCTTGAGAAGACTAAGCGTGTTTCTAACAACTTAGTGGATGTTGTTCCTTGAGCGGCTAAGTGAAAGCCAGGATGCTTGAGAGGGTTAAGCGTGTTGTTTAACAACTTAGAGGTTGTAATCATTTTGATGATTATTGGATTAAGTCCTTGTCTAAGGCGAAATCACCAAGGTTGGTGGACTGGAGTATCTTCTTTAAGAGTGAACCAGGATAAAATAGTTGTGTTCATTTATTTTTATTTACTTGTTAACGTCATTAGTTTAATTCAGCAAAAGGGGACGAAATGTGAAACCCAATTCAACCTCCCCCCTTTCTTGTGTTTCTCAACCTTCAGCATGAACCTTTTGATTTATCACTCTTATTTCCTTCATGCTTAGAGGACTTTGCTTGTCGTTGAAAGTTGACGGGATTCTTGTCCGAATGTTGAATTCCATTTTTCCTTATATATCTATTATATCTTCTCATAAATAGCCCCATATCTTCATTCGTATTATCATCATCATCATCACTTGACTCACTTTTACTTAGCTTTTTTATGGAGGACTTTGAGCTAGAAGCCTTTAGAGCTATAAACTTCTTGTCCGTGTCTTTCGGCTTCTCTTTCTTTTCCTTCTTCTCGTGTTGGTCGAGACTTATGAGCTCTTGCTCATGTTCCTCAAGCTTGCGAAACAAAGTTGTGATGTCCAAATTCATAAGATCATTAACTTCCTTTATGGTCGTGACCTTAGGTTGTCATTCCCTATTAAGACATCTCAAAATTTTGTTAGTGGCAACATCATTGGAAATGGGTCTACCAAGTGAATTTAAACGATTGATTAGGTGAGTAAATCTCTTTTGCATTTCTGCAATGGTTTCACCATGCTTCATGTGAAAGAGATCAAACTCTTGTGTCAAAGTATTGATTCGAGCTAGTTTGACATCATTAGTTCTCTCATGGGCAACTTGTAATGCGTCCCGCATAGCCTTAGCAGTAGTACAATGGGAAACTCTATAATATTCATCAAATCCCAAAGAGGATATGAGAATATTTCTAGCCTTTCAGTCGTTGTTATACTTTTTATCATCATCATCATTCCATTGTGCTTCCGGCTTAGGCACAACAACGTTATCTGCATAGGTCATAGTTATTTCAATATGACCATTTTGAATAACGTTCCATACCTTTCTATCAATAGAATTGATATGCACCCGCATACAATCTTTCCAATAACCGTAGTTTTCACCATTAAAAACTGATGCTTTATTGTATGCCCCTTTAGGTTCGTTAGTAATTTTCTAAAAAGCTATATGCGAAGCACTAGATGAACCGGTGCTCGTGATACCACATGTTAGACGATGACAATGATCTAGAAGGGGGGTTGAATAGATCACTAATTTTTAACAAAATTGGCGCTTAAAAAATTGTTTCAAAAATGTGCGGAAGCAGCCTTGGATATAAAATCGTCTAAACGAATCGTTATTGGTAAGATCAGATATGCGAATTCGAATGAAATAATATTGATGAGATAAGGAAATCAATATCGTTCCCAATCAACCAATTCAAATAAAGACCACGTTGATTTAACCGGTTTCCAATGAATTATAAATGGTAAAATCGAATTGACAATTTTATGAACAGTTTGTGTGTGATTAATACGTCAAACACTTGGTGTGCACGACACCCCAAGTTCAATTTCCTATGAAATAATAGTGCATAATTTTTCACAATTGCAATCAAAGTGATTGTAATGAATTTCCAAAACAGTTTTTCAGCACTACACAACAGTAAAAATTTATCAAACAATTGATTTCACACAAATGTTAACAACATGAAGTAAAGAGATAGATAGATAGATAAAGAGTGAGAGAGAGAGAACGACGCCCGATTTGTTTAGGAAGTTCCCCTTTCGTCCTCGCTTCGGGTACGTCTGCCCCCAATTCTAAAACTAGAATTGAGATATGTATAATATCTAGTTGCAAAGTGTCGCTCCCAGGATTTTCATCCAGGTACAAACGCGAGAGTGGCGCAGAAAAAACAGAGTCGCCAGCCGTGTAAATTTATCCCAAGAGAGGGAAAGGAAACACCGCATAAACCTGAGGAAGAGGTAAAGGAATGGTCATCGCAACCATAACCTGGGTTCGGGAGTCGGTTACGCGAGGGGAAGGCGCTAGCACCCCACGCGTCCATCGTACTCGATGGGATCCACGCTTGTTGTCTAATCTAAGGGTGAGTTATCCTATCATCTATGGATGTACTAAGACGGGGAAGGGAAAGACAAAGACAGACTCGGTAGGACGTCAACGTCCTAGGCCTATGTACCCCCCTTGTGCAATGGGGAATTCAAAGTCAACGTAGTTCGGACCAAGTTATTTTTGTGTTTTTTATGAGCGACGTTAAGTTCGCGTCCGGCAGTTAGGGTCAATGCCTGTTTGCGACTCAGACGGAAAGTAACGTGCCCTCTTTGAAAATATCCTTTAGTTTGACAATCCCGAAGGACAAAAAGTTTGAAGTTGGTTTGTGTTTTTTAGGACATAAGTGACTTAAGTTAGTTTATAAGTTGCATTGAACCAAAGTCTAGGGGACAGGGGCAAATACTTAACGCATCGTCCCAAGACAGGACGCTCGCTAAGCACTATAGAAAGATGAGAGGAAGCCCCTCATTTCTCATTCCCCACGCCTAAGGCTCGTGCGCAATACAATTTATCCTTATTACGTATTTTCAAGAAGTTTGAGATGAGAAGAGAGAAGACACAAAGGTAACTCTAAAGGGGACTAAGAGTCCTAAAGTTGTCATGCATGGGTGACCTACGGTTAGTGAGGTTTGACGGCAACCTAAACCTAAATGAAAAAAGATGAGAGAAGGAAAGAGTAAGGGTGATTATGGATACTTATCCATACCCTCAAATAACTTACTTTAGTCCCTGCATAAAAAGTTAGTACGAAACAGATATACGTAGAAGTTAAAACAAATGAAACCCAAACAATAATGATTAAATGACCTATAACAATCCAAATGTGAATTAAAAGGTCAAATAAACAACCCCAAGACAATGGCACAAGTGTTTTTTCAAACAGATAATCAGACAAGATCAAGGATGCGCGTACAAGAAAATCACACACAAAGAGCCATTAAACAAAATAGTAAAACAACTTCTAAAATCACCAATTTAAGTATCAAAGTTTCTCAACCAGAGACAAACAAAATACCAAAAACTCCTGCAAAAATTCAAAGTATTAGTCATTCAAACAATCATACCATGTTCAGATGAGGAATATGACTTAATATGCAAAAAAGAGGACCAAAATGCAATATAAAATAATTTTAAAAATGATAGAAAAATATTTTAATGTACTTCAGAATGTTATCTAACAAATACAATAAGAACAGATTGAAAATATTTTATGGATGCAGAGAAATAAAATAAACAAAATTAGACATGCATGATGTGGATAATTAAAAAAGAAAATGAATAAATATTTAATTTAGATGATAAAAATTAAAATAAATAAAAAATAAAATTTGTAAAAATTTTACAAAATGATATATATGATGCATGAATTTTATGGGAATTTTTAAATGTAATTATGTATTTTTAAAAATTAAAAATGAAAATATAATGAGTTAATAAAAATAAAATGGGGAAAATAGCGTGGGGGTGCGTTAAGTAACAAAATGAACTGGAATAAGGAAATGGGCTTAAGGGGGGGGGGGGGGGGGGCGCGAATAGCAGCCCAATCACAAAAATCCAGTCAGCGAAAAAAATAAAATAAAAAAAGGAACACAAGACTCTAGTCAAACCAGTTGACTCATGTTTACCCCTGGATGCATCTGACGTTCAGCATTAGTCAAACAAAAGTCAAGGTAATAATGATCAACAGCTGTGATTGAGAAGCACACCATAAGTACATACACACACACACACACACGAATGGTCAGTGCATCATATACGCTCCATGTGCCAGGCACGTGGTAATTTTTATTCGTTGGCAGCATCGTGGCGACATGATCTATCCAACGTCCCTGATTTGGTCAACTAAAATAAAAGTAAATAAAATGAAATAAAATAATTGGAAGGCACATGGTAAGAGTGTGGGGTAATAAACACAGGATTAAAAAACAAAAATCAGAAAAAAAAATATAAAGGAGAAGACGTGGCAGCGTGAGAGCCGTTAGATCAAGAGAATGGATGGTGGAGATTTCATCTTCAACCTTCCTTCGCCGGAACCCTCACAGCCGCCGGAGCTAGGGTTCCGGCCACCGTCCTCCGTCACCTGCAACCTAAAACAACCCAGTATTTTCGTGCGAATATACTATTCTGACCAGAAAAATGTGAGGATTAATAATATCTAATCAAAAATTACAAACAATGCATGGATAATGAGATTCGAACAAAATAAGCTTAGGGCTCAAAACTTGAAACACACGTAGCAAGCAACATACACGTCCAAACACCAAACAAATCACATCAGTTTCATCAGTGACAATCACACAACAATATACACGTAAAAAAAAGAGTTTTATGATGGTTAAAAGAATGGTTAACCTGAGATGGTGCACTCCTAATCCTTGCTTTTAGCTGCGAATGATGGTTGGTTTTTACTCTGTGGATCCCTAGAAAGAATATTGTGGAAGAACCTTTGGAAAAAACCTTGTAGATTGAGAGATATGGATGTGAGATGCTTTAGGGTTCAAATTCTCCATTCCTCCAAATGTCACGTCTTGAAACCCTAACCAGTGCATGAATGGGTTTAAATAGACTAGGGTTTTCCACTGATAATGAATTGGGCTTGGGCAATTCCTTGTTTAGTGAATTTTGGACAAATTTGGAAAATCACATAATGTTAGATACACCTCCTCCCATGCATGGATATCTAACTATTTCATGATGGATCACTTGTGTTTGAATTGCTACTCACACCCACATTGAGATTGGGCCTTGAAACCATTTGATTCATGAGTTTTAAATGATTTGGCAATTTTGAATAATGGAGAATAAGTGATAAATATGCCATGGATTCACTTGATTCAAAAGCCTATAATGACCCTTAAGGAGTACCCTTTGATGTTAGAATGTGGTATGAAGCAATGAAATTGATTATAGGTCATTATGCCCAAAGTTGTGAAAATGGAACCATGAAAAAACCCTAAAAACCACTTTGCCTTCTTTTGATCATAAGTTGAGTTTCACAAATGATATGGAGACCCACTAGAACTTGTTGGAAAGAGGAGAAAAAGATATTCAACTTTCATGTTGGAGAAAAATTCATTTGAAGCTCATTTGATGATGAAAAGTCAAGTTGAATGCAGTGCAGGAACTTGCCCAAAAAGGAAACTTTCAAATTATAGGTCATTTCCAAATTTAGTAACTTTTGCACCAACTCCTGATTCTTGATAAATGGCATGAAACTTGACTTTTGAGGACCATATGAGGATGTGAGACCTTGAAAACCTTGGAGAGAACCTCAAAATTCCACAGTTGACTTCTCCTCTCACTGTTGACTTTTACCCAATTCACCTGATTCTCAATCTTCTGATCAATTAAAATCCTCTTGGACCAAACTGATGGATAACCTCCCATCCCTAGATACTTAGAGACTCAAGGAATACCATGGAATCAAGTCTTGTTAAAAAAATTAGAAATAAACTGGCTTTATGGCAAACCCTAGTTTTGGTACCCTCAGTCTAGGAGGAAATAGCACAGTCTCCAGATCCAAATTCCTCTGAATATGATGTGTATCCTCTCCAACAAAGATAAGATATGCCATTTGGTGATGATGAAAACCCAAGGAGCTTGCCCATTGGAGCAATAAACCCAAGAATTTCAAAACCCTAATTTATGCACTGGTTAGGAGAGAGTGGTCCACTTGAGCTCCCTTGCCACTTGTGAACTCTTGATGATGTGATAGACCAGATAGGACCTTATTGAACTGCCTCAAGCACCTTGACCCCATGCTAATGATATATATGCAAAAAAATGAAATGAAACATAAGCCAGTTAGTACTAAAGTAAGGAGGGCAAATTTTGGGGTGCTACAGCTTCCCCTATTCAATCAACTTGGTCCTGCGGGTATGATAGCAACGACTCTCAGACATTCCAGGATGCACGGGGTTGAATACTGAAAGAGCTCGGGAAATTTGCTAATGATGAGAATAACGAGATGGAGCGTGCTGAAAAATAAGGAATATGACCTCAACCATATCCACAAGAAAAATACGAATACGACCTCAATCGCACCCAAAAAACGAATACAACCTCAATTGTACCCACAAAAGGAAGACTGACCTTAATCACTCTACCCACGAAGAAAAACACGAATACGACCTCGATCGCACCCACAAAACGAATACAACCTTAATTGTACCCACAAAAGAAGATTGACCTCAATCACTCTACCCACGAAGAAAAACACGAATACGACCTCGATTGCACCCACAAAACGAATACAACCTCAATTGTACCCACAAAGGAAGACTGACCTCAATCACTCTACCCACGAAGAGAAACACGAATACGACCTCGATCGCACCTACAAAACGAATACAACCTCAATTGTACCCACAAAGGAAGACTGACCTCAATCACTCTACCCGCAAAGAAAATACGAATACGACCTCGATCGCATCCACAAAATGAATACAACCTCAATTGTACCCACAAAGGAAGACTGACCTTAATCACCCTACCAGCAAAGAAAAGACGAATACGACCTCAATCGTACCCACAAAACAAATACAACCTCAATTGTACCCACGAAGGAAAACTGACCTCAATCACTCTACCCACGAAGAAAAACACGAATACGACCTTGATCGCACCCACAAAACAAATACAACCTCAATTGTACTCACAAAGGAAGACTGACCTCAATCACTCTACCCACGAAGAGAAAAACGAATACGACCTCGATCGCACCCACAAAACGAATACAACCTCAATTGTACCCACAAAGGAAGACTGACCTCAATCACTCTACCCGCAAAGAAAAGACGAATACGACCTTGATCGCATCCACAAAATGAATACAACCTCAATTGTACCCACAAAGGAAGACTGACCTTAATTGCCCTACCCGCAAAGAAAAGACGAATACGACCTCAATCGCACCCACAAAACGAATACAACCTCAATTGTACCCACAAAGGAAAACTGACCTCAATCACTCTACCCACGAAGAAAAACACGAATACGACCTCGATCGCACCCACAAAACGAATACAACCTCAATTGTACCCACAAAGGAAGATTGACCTCAATCACCCTACCCGCAAAGAAAAGACGAATACGACCTCGATCGCATCCACAAAATGAATACAACCTCAATTGTACCCGCAAAAGGATAACCAACATAAAGTGGCGACTTCACTGGGGATAACGTGAAACAAAACTTCTGGTTCATACCACCCCCACTGAGAAAAGGAGAATGGTAAACTGGATCTCACAAAAGAGAAAGGCCAAACAAAAGAAAACTTCTAACGGACTCAAGATCCACAGATAAGATGACTCCGCTGGGGAAAGGAGAAGTCTAAATAAAAGACTCTGCCGAGGAGCACAAACATGAGGAACACATCCCTCCAAAATCTCCTGAGTTATGCCATCTCTGCTGGGAAAGAGAACTGGCAAGGAAAGCGTCAAACCTGGCTTATGCTTTGAATGCAAATGTTTGAATTTTGCCGTAATGCTCCACACGAAGTGGAAATGCTACGCGTTTAAGGATGCAATGCAAATGCTTATGACATGCAACGGGGGTCCCTCCAGCAAAATAAATGCATGGAGAGACAAGACCAATTCAGCTGGGGATGACAAAAATAAATTGTCCTCTGAATCCAGGAACTCTGCTGAGAAGGATCATATTGATCGACTCTTCGGATCAACAACTTCTACTGGGGATGGAATCCCAAAAGAACATCCCTACCACTGGGGATTATACATGTCCTCTACTGACAGTGACATAGAACCTGAGATTTCTCCTCTGCTGGGGGAGTTGAGAATGAACACCAATAACGGAACCGGAAGTCTGTTACTGAGAACTGCCAATAACCAATTGGGCTCAGAACCTGCTGGGGGATGCCAGCCCATACTACCATCCTGCTTAGGGACACTGCTGAACTTAACCTGTTGACAGGGAAAATGACTTTACTCCCTTCTTGCTGGGGATTAGAATATGACATCGGCGGTGAGAACACGCTTCCTGACTGAATGGGGAAGGTGAACACCCTGATTCTGTGGGGAAATAACGTCTTGATCCGGAGAAAATGCTTCCCCAGTCTCCTGCTGGGGAAGGTCTGCTCTGCTGAGGAAAGTGCAATCTCAATGCTGGGGAAAGCAACCTGTTGGGGGAATACAATGTTGTTGCCCTGCAAGTCAAATAACAACAAATAGAATATGCCACAACATGACTATCACCGTTAACGCCTAAGTAATTTCTACTGTTTTTCGTTATGCTTCGCAAAGCTCGAAGATTTATATGCAATGTTTATAAAAAATATAGGACGTTTTTGCAAACAAAACAGTAAAAGTAAAACAAACAATAGAAAGCTCTTTAAGTGAAATGAATATTTTATTGAGAAAAGTGGCCTATAAATAGGCATTTACAATAGGAAGCAGTTCCTAAAAAGAGGTAATTGCGCAAAAGCAAAAAGAAAATACACATGTCGGCAATGTGGGAACAAATATCCACCATGATTCGACTCAGCTATGACCCATATATCTTGCTTATCCACAAATGTCTTGACCTTTGAAGAGACTAACTGTACCGATTCCTTTCTTCCAGAATTTCCAAATGTTGAAGGTGCTCATAGATCGAACGCAGACCGTAGCCTTTCGCTTATAAATCCCTAACTTTTGCCTGGATCGCCCTTTTCGGGTTTTCAATCCACCGGGATACCCATTTTTGCCAAAGTCGCCTTTTCAGGTTTTCAACTTTGCGGGTTTACACATTTCTTTTTACATTTCATCCCTAACTTTTGCCCGAACCTTTTCCTTTTTATGGTTCGCCGGGATGCCCCTTTTTTTCCTGGATTTTCTTTTTATGTCCAGCGGGTCTCTTTTATGCGAAGTATTTTTTGACTACGTCTGCGTTCACAGGGGATGTAAAATCTTCGCCATCCATAGTTGAAAGTAGCAAGGCTCCACCAGAGAAAACCTTTCTGACTACATACGGCCCTTCGTAGTTTGGAGTCCATTTGCCCCTGTGATCTGTCTGAGGAGGAAGGATCCTTTTCAAAACCAATTCGCCTGTATGAAAACTCCGAGGACGCACTTTCTGGTCAAAGGCGTGCTTCATCCTGCTCTGATACAAACGACCATGTGCGATGGCTGCCAACCTCTTTTCTTCAATAAGGTTCAACTGATCCAATCTGGAACGCACCCATTCAGCTTCATCAAGCTTCACATCTGCCAGAACGCTCAAAGACGGAATCTCGACCTCTAATGGTAAGACTGCTTCCATACCATACACCAACGAGAAAGGGGTTGCCCCAGTTAACGTACGCACCGAAGTACGGTAACCATACAGGGCATAAGGTAGCATCTCATGCCAGTCTTTATACATTACCACCATCTTCTGCACAATCTTCTTGATATTCTTATTCGCCGCTTCAACAACACCATTCATCTTCGGACGATAGGGAGAAGAATTATGATGCTCGATCTTAAAACTCTGACATAGTTCCTTCATCATCTTGTTGTTCAAATTCGAGCCATTATCAGTAATGATTCTCTCCGGGACCCCATAACGACAGATGATGTCCTTCTTTATAAACCGGGCTACCACTTGCTTGGTGACGTTGGCGTACGAGGCTGCCTCCACCCACTTTGTGAAATAGTCAATGGCAACTAAAATGAAACGATGCCCATTGGAGGCAATAGGCTCAATCTTTCCAATCATATCTATGCCCCACATTGCAAAAGGCCACGGAGACGACAACACATTTAGAGGCGTAGGCGGCACATGCATCTTATCTGCATAAATCTGGCATTTATGGCACTTTCGGGCGTACTTGAAACAATCAGACTCCATAGTCATCCAGTAATATCCTGCTCTCAATAACTTTCTAGCCATGGTGTGTCCACTGGAATGAGTACAAAAAGAACCCTTGTGAACTTCCTTCATTAATGAGCCTGCCTCGTGTTCATCAACACAACGTAGCAAGACCATATCGAAGTTCCTCTTATATAACACATCATCCTTGTTCAGAAAGAAGTTTCCTGCCAACCTTCTCAGAGTCTTCTTATCCTTGGCGGAGGCACCCTCTGGATACTCCTGTCTCTTCAAAAAGACCTTAATATCATGATACCATGGTTTGCCATCTGACACATCTTCAATTGCAAACACAAAAGCTGGTCTGTCCAGACGCATGATTCTAATCGAAGGTGTTTCATTCCAGCGGTTCACCTTATACATGGATGCCAATGTCGCCAACGCATCAGCCATCTGATTCTCAGCTCGGGGCACATGATGAAAATCCACCCTATCAAAGAAAGGTAACAACCTTCTGGCATAGTTGTTATAAGGCACCAAATTCGCCTGACGAGTCTCCCATTCTCATGTAATCTGATTAACTACCAACGCGGAATCACCATAGACATCGAGGTTCTTAATTCTCAAATCAATTGCCTCCTCTAACCCCATGATGCATGCTTCATACTCCGCCTCATTGTTGGTACATACGAACGCTAACCGGGCAGTGAAAGGTATATGAGAACCCTTCGGGGTCGTAATGTTTGCCCCAATTCCATTACCATATGAGTTGACAGCCCCATCAAAAATCATCTTCCACTGTGACCCAATCTCAGGTCCTTCGTTAGGCAGAGGCTCTTCACAATCCTTCATTTTCAGAAACATAACATGCTCGTCCGGAAACTCAAACTTCATTGGCTGATAATCCTCGACCGGCTGTTCAGCAAGATATTCTGACAGAACACTTTCCTTAATGGCCTTCTCAGAAACATACTGAATATCGTACTCTGTCAAAACCATCTGCCAACGGGCTATCCTTCCAGAAAGTGCTTGCTTCTCAAACACGTACTTAATCGAATCCATCTTCGAAATCAACAAGGTCGTGTGATTTAACATATACTGCCTTAGGCGCTTGGCTGCCCAAGCGAGTGCACAACATGCCTTTTCCAGCATAGAGTATCTTGATTTGCAATCAGTGAACTTCTTACTCAGGTAGTAAATGGCATGCTCTTTCCTACTTGTCTCGTCGTGTTGACCGAGCACACAACCCATCGAATTCGCAAGAACCGTAAGGTACATAATCAACGGTCTCCCTGACACCGGTGGCATAAGGACTGGGGGTTCCTGCAAATACGTCTTTATCCTTTCGAACGCCTCTCGACAATTTTCATTCCACCTGACCTCCTGATCTTTCCTTAACAACTTGAAAATTGGTTCACATGTGGCTGTCAGATGAAAGATAAACCTGGAAATGTAATTCAACCTCCCCTAGAAACCACGAACCTCTTTCTCTGTTCTTGGCTCAGGCATCTCATGTATGGCTCTTATCTTTGCAGGATCAACCTCTATACCTCTTTCACTAACGATGAAACCCAACAATTTACCAGACCTTACCCCGAAAGTGCACTTGTTCGGATTCAATCTCAACCTGAACTTCCTCAACCTTTCAAACAGCTTCTGGAGGTTTACCAAGTGTTCTTCCTCTGTCTGTGACTTCGCAATCATGTCCTCAACATAGACTTCAATCTCATTGTGAATCATATCATGAAAGAGAGTCACCATGGCCCGCTGATAGGTTGCCCCAGCATTCTTCAATCCAAAGGGCATTACCTTGTAGCAAAATGTTCCCCACGGTGTTATGAACGTAGTCTTCTCCATGTCCTCTGGGGCCATTTTGATTTGGTTATACCCAGAGAAGCCATCCATGAAGGAAAACACATAATATTGAGCAGTATTGTCTACTAACACATCAATGTGGGGGAGCGGGAAATCATCCTTCGGGCTCGCCCTATTCAAATCTCAGTAATCAACACACATCCTGACCTTCCCATCCTTCTTAGGTACAGGTACGATATTAGCGACCCACGGAGGATAATTTGTCACAGCAAGAAATCCGGCGTCCAACTGTTTTTGAACCTCTTCCTTAATCTTGACAGCGATATCTGGTTTCGTCCTTCTCAATTTCTGCTTGACTGGAGTACAACCATCTTTAGGCGGTAGTCTGTGTGAGACAATGTCAGTGTCAAGCCCAGACATGTCTTGGTAAGACCAGTCGAAGATATCCACATACTCTCGAAGTAACTCAATCAATCTTCCCTTAACGGTGTCTTCCAGGGCAGCCCCAACCTTTACTTCTCATTTAACATCCTCGGTTCCCAGATTAACAGTCTCAACTTCCTCCTGATGAGGTAGAATAACCCTTTCCTCTTGTTTCAGTAGCCTGGTTAATTCTTCTAGTAAGTCACAGTCTTCGTCAGTCTCTTCTTCGGCCTAATAGATAGGATTGTCGAAGTCATATCGAGCCATAGCTAAGTCCTGGGTGGGATCTGAACAAAGGAACCTGCATGATGGATGTTTTATGTTTATTATGAGTGCAACAAACAAGAAAACACATTGCCATTTTGATGTGGGTTAATGCAAAAAGTAAAAACAGACAGACAGGGATCAAAATATTTGAATGAAAAAATGTCCTTTATTGATGATAAAAATAGCAAATAAAACATCCAAGCCCTACAAATAAATATCACTACGTCTTGGGCAGAATGTAGGACTCAACATAACAGAAAACAAAAGTAAATTACTCCGGGCGCGTCACTTGGATAACTTTCTCGGAGGACAAGTTGCCTAGACTCTGACCAGGAATGCAGGGACAGATCCATTCATCCATGTCACAATCACTATCTCCTTCATCCTCAATAGCATTGACTCTGTTGAAGAAAACACCGGCACTGGTGAAGCGGACTGGACCATAGAACTTGGGAGGCTCTTCAGAATTCCTAGGTGGCTTGTAACCCAGTCCATGAGTATCTTGCTTTCTTTGGACATCAATAACACTGCCCCACTTCTGAGAACCACCAGCTTCAACTATAGCACGCGCCTCTTTGAAAGAGGACATTGGAACCTCTGGTTGTCCGATAACTTCAGGTTGGGCAACCACCTCAGGCTGACTGACTGCCTTTGGGGGTTCCTCGGGAATTTTCACAGCTTCAAAGGCTTGGCACAAATTTTCCTGTATCTCACCATCTACCTCTACATACTTGAAGGTCGATAAGTGACTCACCATGATATCTTCTTCACCACAAACAGTCACAACGTGGCCATCCACCATATACTTCAACTTCTGGTGCAGCGTAGAAGTTACTGCCCCAGCACCATGGATCCATGGGCGGCCCAACAAACAACTATAGGCGGGCTGAATATCCATTATGTAAAAGGTGGTGTTGAAAATCTCAGGACCCACCTTGATCGGCATAACTAACTCTCCAAACACTGACCTCTTGGAGCCATCAAAAGCGCATACCACTAAGTCACTTGGTGTACAAATCAACCCACGAGTATCCAACTTCATCAAAGCCTTCTTTGGTAACACATTCAAAGACGACCCAATATCAACTAACACATGCGACATCAAAGAACCACGGCATTCCACTGAAATATGCAGAGCGTTGTTGTGATTCCTCCCAGCCGGAGTCAGATCTAAATCGGTGAAACCCAAACCATTACCAGCATTCACATGAGCCATAACCCCTTCTAATTGATTGACAGATATTTCCTGCGGTACATAAGCCATATTCAGAACCTTCAGCAATGCATTTCGGTGTGCCTCGGAGCACAACAGTAAGGATAGAATGGAAATCTTCGATGGAGTTTGGTGAAGTTGGTCAACAATCTTATAATCATTTTTTCTGATCAACCTCATAAACTCTTCTACGTCTTCTGAGAAAGTATCCCCACCTGGCTTTGTCATAGAATTATTCGTTTCTTGCCTCTGTGCAGACTCATCCATCATTTGTTTACCCTTGTCTTGTCTTGAACTGCCGGCTTGATTCTCGGACGGAATAAAGACTCTACCACTCCTAGTGATAGCCCCTGCTTCAACAAGATTTTCAACCCCTGTATTCACAGCTGATGTCTCTTCCAATTCCAGCTTCTTACCATTAACAAACACCTCGGCCCCGTAGTTCCATGGGATGGCCTTGGTACTCTTATACGGGACTGGTCCAGGAACAGTGATAGTGACCGGTGCTGGTCTCGCTGGCGCTGATATAGTTACTGTCTTGAACGAAATCGTTATCGTGGCAACATCAATCTCTCTGTCAGTAACATTACTCTGCCTACAACCCCTGTCAAACTGTAATACCCCTTCGCTGATCATTTTCTGAATACCTGCTTTCAAAAAGTCACAACCGCCTGGCTGCGACACACATTCTACACAACCTTCATCACAACCGGGGAATACCCCTCCCTTCAACATCCTTTCCTTCACCACACCCAAAGGAGTTTGGACTTCGTTCACATCTGAAATCAAACTCAAGTCTTCACAGTTTTTGATAATAGCATTGACCCTCGGCTCACCGTGATTCGGCATCGGGTTCTGATTCACATTTGGAACATCATTGGAGAAATTGATGGCCTTGGAATCCAGAAAATCTTGAACCTGATGCTTAAAAGCTTTACAGTTCTCAATATAATGTCCAGGTGCCCCAGAATGAAACTCTCAGTGGGCGTTAGCGTCATAGCTGGGAGGTGGATTACCAGTAGGCGGAGCCAATGTTCTCTTCTGAATTAACTGTAGCTTTAACAAGTACTAAAATAACTGAGCGTAGGGAAGAGGTGGAGTGTCAAAATTCCTATCCCGCCTAGTCAGAGGCTGCGACTGGCGAGGAGCCTGATTTTGTTGTTGAGACACTGCTGGTTGCTGAGGTGCTGCTGGGATGGTTACAGAAGCCACCTGCTGATTGTAGTTCTGACGAGGTCCATCTCTACCACGATATGATGACACAGAGTTTGTATCTCCCTCCTTCTTCTTATAACCACTGGTATAAGGCTTCTTACTTCCTCCAGATGAGGACCCATCACTGCCTGATATCTTTCCCGCCTTAATTCCGCTTTCCACCATTTCCCCCACTAAGATCAAGTCAGCAAACTTTCCAGTCATACATGGTACCAGCTTTTCATAGTAATGACCCTGCAAGGTGGCCATAAACATAGTTATCATTTCACGTTCCATCATGGGAGGCTGAACCCTCGCTGCCAGTTCACGCCACCTCTGGGCATACTCTTTGAAACTCTCATTGTTCTTCTGTGACAGATTCTGCAGCTGTGTTCTGTTAGGAGCCATATCAGTGTTATATTGGTAATGTCTGATAAATGCCCCTGCCAGATCCCTCCAACAACGCACATCCTTCCTCTCTAGTTGCATGTACCACTCCAGGGATGCCCCAGATAGGCTATCCTGGAAGCAATGCATCATCAACTTTTCATTCTTCGCATATGCAGCCATCTTAGTTGCATATGCCCTGACGTGGGTCCTCGGACAAGTCATACCATTATACTTCTCGAAAGTGGGAGTCTGAAACTTGTGCGGAATAACAACGCCTGGAACCAGTCCCAAATCCTCTAGATCCATTCCCACAGAATCCTGATTCACAACACCCCTTAGCTGTTCCTCAATCAACCTGATTCTCTGATCATTGTCAATCTGGGGACCAGCATCCCCACCTGGCAGAGAAAATGCATCATCTTGAACATCATCATACTGACGGCCATGAACTGCGCCAGCACCAGTACCACCTCCCCCAGCATTTTCAGCTCCGCACAGAGGAATCACAACACCAGAAACAGGAACACCTCCGCCAGTAGGACCATTCTGACCATTATTACCAGTAACACCAGTATGAAGTCCTCCATGAAGGACACCGTCATCATCAACCCTCGCAATCAGTGGTTGAACGAGAGTCCTCAACTGCTCTTGTCCCTGAGCAACCCCTTGCATTAATTCCATGAATTGGTTCATGCGAGTCCGCATCTCAATGATCTCATTCTGTAGCTGATCCATGAGTCTCTTCTGATTCTGTCTAGTAGGATACCGGTGAATGTGCTGATCTGCAATTCTGAGATGAGAACAAGATAAGAATACCGGAGATAAACACCTGTCATGCAAAATGATTATGCAAAATTATTATGAATATGCAAATGCAAATGAACATGTTTGAATATTAGTAGGGCGATCCACCCCTTGATTCCAGTTTAATAACAGGATAGAACGGAACTTCTGCTCATATATTAAGAAAACCAGAGGAAAACCAAATGTCGACAATCACGAATCCAAGATAACAAATCTGAACACATAAATCATAGAGGTCCCAACCAACAAGCCTGGTGGTGATCCAAATACAATAAAAGAGAAAAGAAGACTACGGCATATCATCAAAGTCCACAAGTGTCAATCCCCCCCATCCACTATGCTTTCTGCTCCAATCTTGAATTTCCTTGAACAGCTTTTTGGTGTCGGGATGCTTTGATCTCTGAATTAGCGCTTGAATGAGAACGTCCCTTCTATGTATGATCCCTTCCAAGTATCGGCAATGCATCTCCCAAGCGTCTTCTCTAGAAGCACCATCCATGCTAGGACCCTCATGTCTAGGTTTCTTCACTTCAGCTTGGACTTTCAATTCTTCTATGGAGGCTATGGCTTCATTGAGTCGACCCTCAACTACTTGTCTCTTGAATATCCCTGATAAGATCTCAGCGTCTTTTTTCCTTTCTCTTATTCTCGGCCATTGCAGTTTCTCGGTGTTCATCGAACCTGTGAATTTTCAACAAAGCCTTGTCTAATTCCTCCTTCTTGGACTCGAGAACCTTACTGATACCATCCAAAGCTTCTTTCATCCTTTTTCTGGATGCGACCATGTCAGCTAGCTCTTTTTCTGCTTTAACAAAAAGCTCTGTTTTCAACTTGGCAGTATGGACAACTTCACCCCGCTCATGCTTCAACTGATAGATCTCCCTTAGTAGCTCTCTATTTTCTTCTCGCAGCTTTTCCTTTTCAGCCCATAACTTGTCGAACTTCTCTATCTCAACTGTGGTAGGAGGCTCGATCATCAAAGGATACAAGGGTGGATCCACCGGGAAGGGAAGAAGCTCCTCTTCTGCTCTCTTCTTAATCCACTCTTTATAGGAAGGAAAAGCCCGGTTATTACATTTTCCGAACGAAGTTTTACCCTTCTTGGTCACCTGTTTCCAAGCATTCACAATCTTCCTCATCATCTCTTGATCCTCAATACCATTGAAGAATAAGGACTCTCTGATGTCTCTCTCATCAGGTGGACCTCTCAAAGGATAACCAAACTGTCTGATAACAAGGGAATGATTATAGTTAATTCCACCTTTTCTCCCTATCAAGGGTACATTAGGGAATTCTCCGCACTTGTAAATAATCTTCATTCCTAGCAAATCATGATTGATCCAAACAATGTTGTCAGCGGTCAAGCCCATAACCCTCTTTGACCATTTCAGAGAATCTTTCGTATCAACGAAAGCGCCGGATTCAGGGAGACGACTCAGAAACCAAGTAGATAAGAGTGGTGCACAACAACTCACAGTTTTTCCACGCCTATTCTCATTCTTGTAGTGAACTGAGTGATACATATCACCTAGCAAGGTAGGTATAGGATTCTTCGAAATAAAGATTCTGACGGCATGCATATCCACCAGATCAGGAATATTCGGAAACAGGGCAATCCCATAGATGCACATAGCCAGAATAGCTTGGAAAGCAGTCCAATTCTTCTCTCTAACACGTAGGCAGGCTTGGTCAAACAAGAACTTCAATAAGAAACCCTTAACTCCTTGTTTTTCTTCAATATTACTGTTCAGAACGGATTCACTAATATGAAGAGCAACAACCATTTCTTTTACCCCGGGGTGTTCTTCAGAAAATAAAACTATATCATGCCTGATGGGGATTCCCAAAATAAATGAGAACTCCACCAACGTTGGGGCCAAGATGTAGTTCGGGAAAGTGAAGCAGCGCAATGACGGATCGTAGAATTGAAGAAGTGTATGGATGGCATCCTTCTCATACTTGGAAATATTATAAACAAACTTCAAAAGTCTCCCATACCCTCCACTGAACTCTGTACGAACTCCAGGACCAGCCATATTAATCAATTTATGAATCAATGTCAAAGTCGGATCTGGAAACGAATAGGCGACAGTCTTCTTTCTCTGGACATCCATGCTGAAGTAACCTCAGAAAACCGGAATCAAGAGTAAGATGCAAGCCCTGAAAAATGTCAAACATGTCATAATGCAAAAAAATGATATGCTCATGCAAACATGGGGTCAAGGCAACACTGCTGGATGTGCTGTGCTGTTAACTGAACGAGAACCACAACCCAGAAAACCAGAATTCTGAACCACTGAGATAACCAGGAACCCAAATAATCAGACATTGATGAGAAATCCAGAAAAATAGGGTAGGTTGAAGGTTTCGGTTACCTGCAAACCTGCAAACGCCCATCCCCTGTCACGTGTGGGTACTAGGATGTTCAGTATCCCGGGCTCTCAGGTCGAGAAATGATGATACGTTCACCATTTCTGGTTTGGCATCATCATCAATCGAGGAGGCCTCAACTGATTCTCCAACGCGGAAGGTCCTCAACTTTGGCACTGAGGTCGAGAAACAATAGTACATTCATCCCTCGGGGTACAGTACTATCGTCAATCGAGGAGTGCCTCCACTGATTCTCTTCAAAATGTAGGGGCCATCCTATGCGAGTTCCAAAGCGGGCCCTCGGGTGCGAATGGGTTTGCCACGGGATGTGGTCTGCCACTGTCACCACTAAAGAGGGATGTTTCCACTAAGGTCCTCAATGATCGGTCACCAGAGTCGACAGCTCTCTAGATCAACACCCCAACATGCGCAAGACACACACGTTAGAATGCGTCCCAAGATAGCCTCGTCTGGTTGTGAATTTCGTGAACACACAAACGTACCAAGCGGGCACGTAGGTCCCACTACTTTCCACTCTAGTCCTAGGGTATACTCAAGCCTGGGTATTGGGCTTATCTCTCGGACCCACCCAACCTGCAAAACAAAGACAGCCAGCACAACACAGTAGTATGACAGTAATAAAGATGAAATGCAATGCAGAAAATGCGGTAAAAAATAAAAATAAAATATAACACATAAAGCAAAACAAAAATAAAACACCCAAAGAGAACAAAGACAAGCAAGTGCTAGGATTGACTCGCATAGGGATGGACCAGCATAGGTCAACCACTTCCCCAGCAGAGTCGCCAGCTGTCGCTCCCAGGATTTTCATCCAGGTACAAACGCGAGAGTGGCGCGGAAAAAATAGAATCGCCAGCCGTGTAAATTTATCCCAAGAGAGGGAAAGGGAACACCGCATAAACCTGAGGAAGAGGGAAAGGAATGGTCATCGCAACCATAACCTGGGTTCGGGAGTCGGTTACGCGAGGGGAAGGTGCTAGCACCCCACGCGTCCATCGTACTCGATGGGATCCACGCTTGTTGTCTAATCTAAGGGTGAGTTATCCTATCATCTATGGCTGTACTAAGACGGGGAAGGGAAAGATAAAGACAGACTCGGTAGGACGTCAACGTCCTAGGCCTACGTACCCCCCTTGTTCAATGGGGAATTCAGAGTCAACGTAGTTCGGACCAAGTTCTTTTTGTGTTTTTTATGAGCGACGTTAAGTTCACGTCCGGCAGTTAGGGTCGATGCCTGTTTGCGACTCAGACGGAAAGTAACGTGCCCTCTTTGAAAATATCCTTTAGTTTGATAATCCCGAAGGATAAAAAGTTTGAAGTTGGTTTGTGTTTTTTAGGACAGAAGTGACTTAAGTTAGTTTATAAGTTGCATTGAACCAAAGTCTAGGGCACAGGGGCGAATACTTAACGCATCGTCCCAAGACAGGACGCTCGCTAAACACTCTAGAAAGATGAGAGGAAGCCCCTCATTTCTCATTCCCCACGCCTAAGGCTCGTGCGCAATACAATTTATCCTTATTACGTATTTTCAAGAAGTTTGAGATGAGAAGAGAGAAGACACAAAGGTAACTCTAAAGGGGACTAAGAGTCCTAAAGTTGTCATGCATGGGTGACCTACGGTTAGTGAGGTTTGACGACAACCTAAACCTAAAAGAAAAAATATGAGAGAAGGAAAGAGTAAGGGTGATTATGGATACTTATCCATACCCTCAAATAACTTACTTTAGTCCCTGCATAAAAAGTTAGTACGAAACAGATATACGTAGAAGTTAAAACAAATGAAACCCAAACAATAATGATTAAATGACCTATAACAATCCAAACGTGAATTAAAAGGTCAAATAAACAACCCCAAGACAATGGCACAAGTGCTTTTTCAAACAAATAATCAGACAAAATCAAGGATGCGCATACAAGAAAATCACACACAAAGAGCCATTAAACAAAATAGTAAAACAACTTCTAAAATCACCAATTTAAGTATCAAATTTGCTCAACCAGAGACAAACAAAATACCAAAAACTCCTGCAAAAATTCAAAGTATTAGTCATTCAAACAATCATACCCAGTTCAGATGAGGAATATGACTTAATATGCAAAAAAGAGGACCAAAATGCAATATAAAATAATTTTAAAAATGATAGAAAAATATTTTAATGTACTTCAGAATGTTATCTAACAAATGCAAAAAGAACGGATTGAAAATATTTTATGGATGCAGAGAAATAAAATAAACAAAATTAGACATGCATGATGTGGATAATTCAAAAAGAAAATGAATAAATATTTAATTTAGATGATAAAAATTAAAATAAAATAAAAAATAAAATTTGTAAAAATTTTACAAAATGAGAAATATGATGCATGAATTTTATGGGAATTTTTAAATGCAATTATGTATTTTTAAAAATTAAAAATGAAAATATAATGAGTTAATAAAAATAAAATGGGAAAAATAGCGTGGGGGTGCGTTAAGTAACAAAATGAACTGGAATAAGGAAATGGGCTTAAGAGGGGGGGGGGGGGGGGGGGGGGGGGGGGGGGGGGGGCGAATAGCAGCCCAATCACAAAAATCCAGTCAGCGAAAAAAATAAAATAAAAAAAAGGAACACAAGACTCTAGTCAAACCAGTTGACTCATGTTTACCCCTGGATGCATCTGACGTTCAACATTAGTCAAACAAAAGTCAAGGTAATAATGATCAACAGTTGTGATTGAGAAGCACACCATAAGTACATACGCACACACACACACACGAATGGTCAGTGCATCATATACGCTCCATGTGCCAGGCACATGGTAATTTTTATTCGTTGGCAGCATCATGGCCACATGATCTATCCAACGTCCCTGATTTGGTCAACTAAAATAAAAGTAAATAAAATGAAATAAAATAATTGGAAGGCACATGGTAAGAGTGTGGGGTAATAAACATAGGATTAAAAAACAAAAATCAGAAAAAAATATAAAGGAGAAGACGTGGCAGCGTGAGAGCCGTTAGATCAAGAGAATGGATGGTGGAGATTTCATCTTCAACCTTCCTTCACCGGAACCCTCACAGCCGCCGGAGCTAGGGTTCCGGCCACCGTCCTCCGTCACTTGCAACCTAAAACAACCCAGAATTTTCGTGCGAATATACTATTCTGACCAGAAAAATGTGAGGATTAATAATATCCAATCAAAAATTACAAACAATGCATGGATAATGAGATTCGAACAAAATAAGCTTAGGGCTCAAAACTTGAAACACACGTAGCAAGCAACATACACGTCCAAACACCAAACAAATCACATCAGTTTCATCAGTGACAATCACACAACAATATACACGTAAAAAAAGAGAGTTTTATGATGGTCAAAATAATGGTTAACCTGAGATGGTGCACTTCTAATCCTTGCTTTTAGTTGCGAATGATGGTTGGTTTTTACTCTGTGGATCCCTAGAAAGAATATTGTGGAAGAACCTTTGGAAAAAACCTTGTAGATTGAGAGATATGGATGTGAGATGCTTTAGGGTTCAAATTCTCCACTCCTCCAAATGTCGCGTCTTGAAACCCTAACCAGTGCATGAATGGGTTTAAATAGACTAGGGTTTTCCACTGATAATGAATTGGGCTTGGGCAATTCCTTGTTTAGTGAATTTTGGACAAATTTGGAAAATCACATAATGTTAGATACACCTCCTCCCATGCATGGATATCCAACTATTTCATGATGGATCACTTGTGTTTGAATTGCTACTCACACCCACATTGAGATTGGGCCTTGAAACCATTTGATTCATGAATTTTAAATGATTTGGCAATTTTGAATAATGGAGAATAAGTGATAAATATGCCATGGATTCACTTGATTCAAAAGCCTATAATGACCCTTAAGGAGTACCCTTTGATGTTAGAATGTGGCATGAAGCAATGAAATTGATTATAGGTCATTATGCCCAAAGTTGTTAAAAATGGAACCATGAAAAAACCCTAAAAACCACTTTGCCTTCTTTTGATCATAAGTTGAGTTTCACAAATGATATGGAGACACACTAGTACTTTTTGGAAAGAGGAGAAAAAGATCTTCAACTTTCATGTTGGAGAAAAATTCATTTGAAGCTCCTTTGATGATGAACAGTCAAGTTGAATGCAGTGCAGGAACTTGCCCAAAAAGGAAACTTTCAAATTATAGGTCATTTCCAAATTTAGTAACTTTTGCACCAACTCCTGATTCTTGATAAATGGCATGAAACTTGACTTTTGAGGACCCTATGAGGATCTGAGACCTTGAAAACCTTGGAGAGCACCTCAAAATTCCACAGTTGACTTCTCCTCTCACTGTTGACTTTTACCCAATTCACCTGATTCTCAATCTTCTGATCAATTAAAATCCTCTTGGACCAAACTGATGGACAACCTCCCATCCCTAGATACTTAGAGACCCAAGGAATACCATGGAATCAAGTCTTGCCCAAAAAATCAGAAATAAACTGGCTTTATGGCAAACCCTAGTTTTGGTACCCTCAGTCTAGGAGGAAATAACACAGTCTTCAGATCCAAATTCCTCTGAATATGATGTGTATCCTCTCCAACAAAGATAAGATATGCCATTTGGTGATGATGAAAACCCAAGGAGCTTGCCCATTGGAGCAATAAACCCAAGAATTTCAAAACCCTAATTTATGCACTGGTTAGGAGAGAGTGATCCACTTGAGCTCCCTTGCCACTTGTGAACTCTTGATGATGTGATAGACCAGATAGGACCTTCTTGAACTGCCTCAAGCACCTTGACCCCATGCTAATGATATGCATGCAAAAAAATGAAATGAAACATAAGCCAGTTAGTACTAAAGTAAGGAGGGCAAATTTTGGGGTGCTACACAAAGTTTTGTTCAAGAGAAGTTATAGCTACCACACACTCAATCCTAATTGTTGATGTTGATTCTATCCATTTTCTCCCTTTGATTCTAGCCGAATCAAGTGCATCAAACGCTTCGAACAAACCTCCGGTTACCGCTACTCACTTGAATCTTCAAGTCTTAAACTCGGCTGATTTCGATCGCAAGACGTTTGACCCCAAATCTTTCAACACAATCCTCCAGTTACCGCTACTTTCTTGACCGAACCCACCGTTCTTCAAGCCTTTCACTCGGCTGAATCTGTGATGCAAAGATTTATGCAAAAAAAACCCAAATCCCTCAAGATCTTGGAGGAAAAAACCCTAATGGTTTTATTCAAGAAAATCCCACTGAAATCTCAACCCAAACTAGATATACAAATCTTACGTTTGGACGTTATCACCTCGACAAAACACAGCTCAACAAAGATGATTATGTGTGATTGTTGAAGAATGCAAGTGTGAGAATGAAGATGAAGAGCAATTCAATGTATATTTTCAATTTTTTTGTTGGTTGTTGTACAAAAAATGATATATATGAATTCTGTAATCTTATGTTGCCTCTGCTTGGATCTTTGATTAACCATGTTGAAGTGGGCCATTCTGAGATGGTTTTACAAGAACTTTTTTAGGTGGACCCAACACCTATTTAGCATAACCACTATTTCCATATTTACCCTTCCATTTGTATTTTTAAGAGAAAATATACTTAAAAGAATATAAGTAACATATTGAAACTCTTTCTACTTTCTATCATGTATGGTTGTCAAAATAACAATATAGATCTGAAAATCTTACGATTTTACAATCCTACTCACCTCCAATGATTTCGATCTTAAGTAGAGCCTGTGTTGTAGCCAAATTGTGAAAAAAAATCATAAAACATTGATTATGTGCGATCTTGGCCATGCCGGCCAAGAACGTGATGGAAACTGATTTCAAATAATAAAATATAATAGTAATTACAATATGTTTCCAAGAAATTCGAGAGTTTTAGTTCTCTCCCTTCCAAGAAATTGAGAGCTTGGTCTCTCCCTCTCAAATATAAACTCTTTCTAATTTTCAGCCTGCCCAAAACATGGTTTTGTTTCCCTTTTTATTATACCTAAGTTTTGTAACTGCTCCTAATAATAATAATAATAATTGTTACTCTAATAATACTAATGGCTGCTCTTAGTCTCTCTAACTGCTAGAGATAACATTGAATAAGGCTGCTCATATGCTTGTAATTGTTAGAATAGAACATCACATTCTGTTTTGATTCCTAGTAATTCCTAAGGTCTAACAGATCGACCATTTTCAGATCACCACTATTACAAGCCAAGCAGACCCGACCCTAGGGGTAGGCGACCGAGGCTACCGCCTAGGGCCTCAACTTTTTTTACTTGTTTAATATAATTTTTTTAATAATCTTTTAAATTATTTTTTATAACAGTTAAATTATTATTATTATTATTTAGAATGTCTATTAATTTATTTAAAAATTATTTTTATAGATAACAAAATTTTATGACCTATTGATATTTACTATTTTATTTTTGGGTTAAATATATTTTTGATCCCTATAAATATCTCACATTTTATTTTAAGTCCTTATTAAAAAAAAGATAGATTTTGGTCCCTACAAAAATATTATGCATGCAGTATTAGTCCTTGCTATTTTCTAAAATTTTGAAAACTATTTAATTACCCCTAAACTTTTAGATTTTTGAATAATTTTTTTCATACGTGTTCAGATTACTATAAAATGTTTCTTTACCAAATTATATAATTTTTTAAAATGAGAATAATTAAATATGAATTTTTTAAATTTCAAAGAAAATAATAAAAGTAATGAAAATCTTGACTTATAAATCAAATTTTGAGTTCCTTTTTTTCGAGAAACTTTTTATAACGTTCTAAACATATCTACAAAACAATCATTCAAAAATACACATTAGTTTAACTGTATGGACTAAAACTACATGCATAATTATTTTGTAGGGAGCAAAACACACTATTTTTTTTATAGGGACCAAAAACATAATTTGGTAATTTTATAGGGACCAAAAACATATTTAACCCTTTATTTTTTAAAATGTTGATTATTTTTTTAAATGAATTTTTTAAAATATGATGAGAATAGCACCCAAATGGGTTGATTTTATCATCATGAAAACTAAATGTTAAAAGGAAATCAATTCTAATAACTTAACTAAATAATTTTTCATCTCAAAAAATTCATTACAATTTAAATAAAAATATATTGATTTGATTAAAATATTAATATTATATTTAAAAAAATTAATTTTAAATTTTGCCTTGGCCTCTGAATGGGTTGGGCCGACCCTAAAGCCGAGAAGAATGACAAAATGTCGAAGCGCAACAATCACAGTTCGGCGGATGCCATTTTTCAAGTAATACACTTGTCTATCAAAATATCATGTAAAAAAAACTTTAAATATATAGTATTATTTTTTGTTTTAGTAATATCTTACAATTTTTCTTACGACAGTATGTTTTACGATAAATATGGGTTGAAATGCTGAAGAAGTATTAAGAGGTAGAGTTTGATCCCTACTGCTAACAAATTCTCTACCCCGTAACAGATTAATCACCAACATTTGACTACAAAACAATATTGCCCAAATTAACAATTTACAGTATCTCATGAAGCATACAGAATAACTTCCCAACAGAATACTTTTACTCAATTGTGTGATTTAGAAACTTTTTCAATAACTAATTTTGAAACAACTGATTATTGTTATAGGATGCTGTGGCCTAAAATAAGCAAGCTTAATAGATCAGTAAAAAGAACAAGAATCACTTAAATTGCTTTGTATTCTGTGAAAGCTTACAACGTTTTTGAATAAACATGCAGATTACAAACATAATTTGAGCATTTATCACTTTTTATATGAAGATTTTGTGTTTCTCTTTTTAAATGCTTCTGTAGTAGAATTTCCAATTATTCAAAGACATTTTAATAAGTTCAACTGAATCAAACCTACATGCAACAGCTTATTTTACTAGATAAGCTTAAATCGGGTAGGCTAAAATGGCAGACAGATCCATAGCTGGAGGTTCGGAAGTTGCTGACGGTGAATGGAAGAAACTACTTGGTCTTCTCTTCAGTTTTTGTTGATGTTGAGGCAAAAGTAACCGGATTTGTTGGATGGTCCTTGACAATCAAGCTGAGCACTTCAGGTCTTGCATAGTGTCCAGCAACATCAAAATCGAACTTCGCTCTTGCTATTTCCCCCAAGATCTGCGCACAACTTTCAAAAGTCAGAGCGTAGCATTCAACTCATAAAGGCAAACTCATGACAAAGAAACTACGGAAAAGTACGACATTAATAGACCTTCAAGAGATCCCAAGAGACATATCATTAAAAGCGCCTATCATTAAAAGCGCCTATCATTAATCGTTGTTCGGAAAATAAACAACCTCAATGAGGTTCTTTAGTTTAGCTGGCTATTTCCATATATTAGCTATTTTTATATGAAATCGAAGCTACACGCATATTTCCAACGATGAAGTTTCATTTGGTTGGTTCCTAATAGTTCAAGTGTAATTATCTTCTTTATAATGATTAATTCAACTGAACTTCAAAATATTGAAACAAAGAATGGAGGCTGAAAATACTTCATACAAATTTTTATATTTTTCATATAATTTTTCTAACATAATCATCCTTATATGCGACCCTTTTGAAATTGCAACCAACTAAATTAGATGAAAACTGGATCAAAAAAGCTAAAGTCTTTAAGTTATGATGGTCATAATAACAGATTTAAATATATGATAGAAGCATGTAAGTAATAAAATAATAATCTAGGTAAAAAATAAGTGCTGTCTTACTGATGCAATTCCATGCATCCTAATAAGATGACAAACCTAAAACAATTGAATCCGAAATCCAAAATTCCTATTGCTCATACTAGCCTGCAAGTCTGGAACATAGTTATCAAATCTTATTTTTGATCATGATAAAGATACTGGTAACCATGTCTGGCACAGTGTACCAGAAATGTACTGGGTAACAATCAATGCTTACTTGCAGCTGGACATAGATTAAAAGAAAGCAATACTCTTTGTAACAAAGTACAAGCAACAAGTGTAAATATCAACCATGGTCGACAGACATACCTAGGTCTGCTGAAATCAGCGCCTCACCCTCATAATTTGGTCCAGCCAAAACAACCCCTAATGGTGATATAATGGCACTACCTCCGGCACATACAACAGAATCATGTTTGCTGACAAAACAAAGCATCCACCTTCATATGCAATATGCGTCATCGATACTTGCGACAAGTCCCTGTAATCAGCAGTTGGTGCACAATATATTTCCACACCTGTTAAAACCAAGTGACATCGATTTAGATATGTGAAGTTCACTTGATTGTTGATTGTGTAATTGTTTACTGGTGTTTTTAGTAAACACTTATGAGTTTAATTCACTTAAAAAATTAACTTGAAAACTGTACAGGTAAGATGTTTCAGTGTATGCAGAATTTTAAAAGAAAAAAAAATTAGAAACCAGTGTCACCTCCTACTGCTGATTAAAGTTGTCAAAATAAGCTAGCTCATATGAGTCGGTTCGTCAGGCCCGAAAAATAATAGGGTTTGGGTCTTAAAATAAGAACTCATATTTTAAGGACTTTTTTAACCCAGCCCTAAAAAATCTGTTACCCATTAGGGCTAGCCTGTATGGGTCGTGGGTAGTCCGTTAGGCCCGTGTATATATCCAAAATAGCACGTTGTTTTTCTTACCTCACTAAATTTTCTTTTTATTTTAGTCAATCTTTCTCTTTTAAATCTTATACATTAATATAATCAACACTCTTTCCTCGTATTCTATTAATTTTTCTTATGTTAAATATTCGAGTATTATTTTATACAATTTAGACATGTGTTGTATTTAAAAATATATTATAGTATTTATAAAAGATAATATAGTACTTCAAAATATATTATGTTTAAAATGATATAACTTTTAATTTTATTTCTAATAAATATTATAGAATTTTTATTTTTATTTTTTATTTAAAAAAATGTCCCTTTAGGGTCAGGTGGCCTTAAGCCTATAATGGGTTAGACTCGGGTAGTAATTTTTGAGCCCATATTACAACAGAGTTTTTTTGGCCCAGCTCTAAAAAGCCCGAAGTCCGCCGGGGTCGACCCGTTTAGGGCTGGGTTGCCCATTTTAACAGCTCTACTCCTGATGCTGCTGAGCGAGAGACATTTGGAGGATGCCCTGTAGACTTGTCACTACTGCCACTGTACCCATACCAAACTTCCATACATATTTGGGACAGAAAGGTAGCATTAGTTGGATTCTTTCTTTTAATTTACGTTTATTTCAAATTACAAGTTTCTGAAATTGATTTATTTTTCTACAGGACCGTGATCCGCTGAAGTTTATTAACCACGAGCGGAAGATTATTGGCTTGTCTCAGCTTAATGATGAGTGGTTTCATGTTGTTTTGTCTCTATCTGGGATAAAGGACTTATGCATGATCAGTTATATTATGGTCAACCACGGGGTGCTTAATACATTCGTGGAGAGATGACACTCCGAGGCCTCTTCATTTCATCTCCCGCATGGTGAGATATCTATCACATTCGTCGTTGTGTCGTGTTTGCTACATCTTCTGATTAGAGAAAAACTTCTAGATCATGGGAGGATTACCAAAGACGAGGCACTCGAGATGATGGTAGACTATTTAGGAGTTGACCCAGCGGATGCGATAAAGGAGTTTGATTGAACCATGGGCTCATGCTCGGTTCTAATTCTTGAAAAAGGTATACACAGATGGGATTGTTAGATCACAGCAAGCTATAGGGGATGACCAACATGTGGGACTCCATAGAGCGTATGATATGAGAGCATACCAGTAATATTTGGTTGACACTGCGATTTTTGTGGACAAGAGTGCCACTTATACAAATGTCGTATACCTCTAGTACTTCGAGGATTTTGAGTGGATCCATGAGTACAACTGGGGGACCGTTTGTTTGGTCAAATTGTACACAAAGCTATCAGAGGGTTCTAGGTGGAAGATGAAGCAGATCACAAGCAGCATCACACTACTGGCGGTAATATTTATTGGTTTTTTAATCTTTATGTGTCATTTTCATTTCATCTTTGCAACGCCATTATTCATGATTCATGTGTTCCAAACTTTTCAGGCTTAGATCCTCCGACACTTCCCACACATCTCTGGTTGGACGAGTGTACCGACTTACACTGAGGATATGTCGTGTGCTACTGTACTTGCCCCACTATAGGGAACCAAGCGACAAATCCGTTTAGAGTGTATCTCGACTACTCGATTGCCGAGGACATGCACTTTAACCGCTATGTGGATCACCGCGAGACACAACCATTTGATGAGATAATGTTATACTCAAGATGGTTGGCCTGCGGATCATGTCTCACTGCTCCTCATCTGCCCGAGAGCATCATGCGGCAGTTCGGTAACACTCAGACCATTCCCAAACACCCTGTTGTCTCTACTCTTCTTGTTTTGAAACATAGATAGATGGATGCCATGTTTAATGATTACGAGAATCATCTGGTACCAGATGAGATACGGAGTACCATAGCTGAAAGCGACTAGAGCTACGTCGACGGGTACATCATTTCATCCAGTTGGATTTGGATCGATTTTTTGAATATCCAAATTATAAATTATATTTTTTATTAATATTATAAAAGTACTAATAAATAATAAATTTGATGAAATATATAACATATACTAAATTAAAAGTTAATATTACAAAATGATAACGATCATTTATAGTTGAAATAAATAAAATATTAAAAATAAATAGATTAAATCAAACTAAAAAAATAGTATTTAAAAAATAATATAATCTAATAATAAATTAACACAACATATCGTACTAATAAAAAATATATAAGTATAAATATATATACATGTGGTTTGGTTTGGTTTGGATCGGTTTTCAAAAATCAATCCAAAATTTGATCTGAACCGTATGATTTATACAAAATGACATCCAAACACATCCAATCATTTTTGTTATTTTGCGGTTTTCAGTTTTTTTTAATCGATTTGCGGTTTTTGTTTGAATTGGTTTGGATTTGAACACCCCTAATTGTTAGTGGTCTTTTAAAATTTAGGCTAAAATACAGTTTTGGTCCCCCTGTTTTTCAAAATTCACAGTTTTGGTCCCCCTGTTTTTTTTTTAACAGTTTTGGTCCCCCATCCCTCACTGTTCATGTACGGACGTGTACTGTTCATGTACGGACATGTACGGACAAGTTACTGTTCATCACTTTTTTTAGGCCAAAATTGGGGTGGGGGACCAAAACTGTTAAAAAAAAAAACAGGGGGATCAAAACTGTGAATTTTGAAAAACAGGGGGACCAAAACTGTATTTTAGCCAAGAATTTATTAGTGTAGTTAAGAGTTGAATTGAGTGTTATGTGTGAGTTCAATTAGTCATGAATATGGATAGTGAAGTGTTATGTATTGTTGACAGTTAGATGTTATGTCAGTTAGAATGAATTAAAAGTTAGCTTGAATTCAAATTGAAAGTTAGTTATATTAGAGGTTGTGAACTGATTATAATTAGTTGTTAGAATTATGCAGGCAGGATTTCATGGTATGTCCTTTGATTCAATTGGAATATGAAAAACTAGTCAAATTAACTTTATTGATTTTGCTAACTTTCAGGCCATCAAGAACATTGGATTCATAAACTTGTTCATTAGAATTCTTCCTATTCGCATTGCACTTCTAGGACCAGTT
This sequence comes from Lathyrus tuberosus, assembly GCA_022829125.1. Lineage (NCBI taxonomy): Eukaryota > Viridiplantae > Streptophyta > Magnoliopsida > Fabales > Fabaceae > Lathyrus > Lathyrus tuberosus. Next base: position 11,904,027 of record JALAZF010000103.1, read on the forward strand.
ATAACATTGCAGTGGTTTCTCTATGACACTATAAAAGTGCTATCGGAATTGTAAGTGACTTCTTTTTATCAGTTTTCCTATACTATAGTAGGCACCTGGCCAATAAATTATCTACGACACTAATATGCTAGTGAAAAAATGCATGAATTGTTAGCTTTGAACAAGAAGATTAATCTAGCAGTGCTATTAGAATTGAAGAAAGACCAATTAAAATTAGGGATGTGCAAAAATATGGTTAACCAAACTATATTACTAAATCGAATTGTATTGCACCATAAAAAAACTGAAATACTTAAATGGTTACTGAACTGAACCATTTAATTAAAACAATTCTTATTCAATTTAAAATCGATTCATAACCAGTTTTCTTTTATAAACTGTTTTAATTATATAAATAAATTTTTCATACAAAAAGAAGAAAAACTATTGAGAGTAGAAAAAAATTGAAAATAATTAAAAAAAAAAATTTCCCCAAACTAAATTTAAAAAAATATATATATACATTCTAATTTCTTTTTCCAAAAAAATATTAAAAATAATTTTTAATTAAAAAATTTTCGCAAAATTAAAAATTTTTTTTTCAAAAAAAATTATTCTAAAAATAAAGTTTTATAATAATTTTTTCCCAGAAGTTTAAATATTTTTTTCGGAAAATTTTATTTTTTTTTAAAAAAATTTAAAACAAGTTTTTTTATTCCGAAATTTGTTTCTTCAAAAAATTTTTAAAAAAACTTTTATTTTGAAAAATAAAAAAAAAAATTATTCTGAAAATCATTTTTTTTATTCTGGACTTTATTTTTTTGAAAAATAAAAAAATTTTAAAAATTTTTTAATTCTGAATTTTATTTTTCAAAAAAAAATTAAAATTTGTGTTTTTTATTCTGGAATTTATTTTTTCGAAAAATAAAAAAAAAGTTTATTATTATTTTTTAAAAAATTTACAAAAAATTTAACAAAAATTTTATCCAGAATTTTTTTTTTCTTCTGAAAAATTTTAAATTCCAAAAAAAAAATTTTCTAATTTTTGTTTTTTAGTCTGGAATTTATTTTTTTGAAAAACAAATAAAAAAATTTTAATTTCTTTATTCTGAATTTTTTTTTTTTGAAAAAAAAATTATTCTAAAATTTGTTTTCGAAAAATATTTTTTTTTTCGGAAACAGAAAAAAAAAGTAAAAACTTCATGTATTGATTTGTTTGCTAATTATCTTGGCTTTGTGAGGTTGAATGTTTGCAGATGGAATGTTGATTAGAAGATAAAATCATCCTGAAAGATATTGTTTGACATTTGTTTGTTGGTTGGTTATCATCCAGAGATTATTAATTGATTTTACGAACTAATTTACAATTTTTTAAAATATTTGCTCTAGTTCATGTTTAAAGATATTATAATAGTATTATATTATTTGATTAGAACCACATGTATTGTGCTGTTGATTAATGAAATAAAGTTCATGTCATTAATATGTGTTTGTTATATTAAAATATAATGATTAAAATCTATAACTTTCTCAACAGTTGGCTTATTTTACTTATCTAGTTTTTTTAATTGTACGTGTAGTATAAATAAATACTATAGATATGTTTCTCATTTGATTTTCTCATTTGATAGTTTATAAGGATTGATAATTTGATTTTCTGAAGGAGAGAAACATGTTTTTCAAATATTATATATTTTTTTTAAATTAACATTTTTTTTCAAATTAAAAAAATTGGTTTTAAAATAGTTCAAATTATAAAATTGATTTATAATTGCAAACTGATTATAAACCAGTTTATAAATACAAACTGGTTCTAAACTAATTTTAAACTGAATTGAAACTATTTTAGCGGTTAATTATATTTTTATTGAAATGGTTACTGTAAACTGAATTGAATCATAAATGTAGTTTGGTTCAGTGCAGTTCATAAACCACGACACCCTATTGTGAACAAACAATACAAGTATATGCAATATCTAATGCTACTAAGGGGAGTTTATCCAAATAGGCCTTGTTTGGATAAACATGTTAATTTAGCTCTTATAGAATAAGTGCTAATCATTTAAGTGTGTATAAACTATTTCTATAAAAAAATCAAATCAAATTGTTTTCTTAAGCTATCCTAAAGAGTATATGAAAATTGGATAGAAATATTTAATGGAAATGTCATAAGTTGTTTCTATATGCTCTACCTTCACCTACCAAATAGTGTCACATCACATATGTACTATACTAGTAGATAAGCTAAAATAAATCAATACAAAAAGGCCTCAAGTACTATAGATTTTTTTTTTATCAAAAGAACTATATAATTTGATCATTTAAAATAGCATGTAATAGGAAGACAAAAAAAAATCTTAGGTAAAATTTCTAACCTTTAGCATACATTGCTGTTCTTAATAGTGGCATCCTATTCTCCCAACAAATGGCAGCACCTATTTTTCCAATTGGAGTTTCAAACACTGGAATGGTTGATCCATCTCCAAATCCCCAGATAACCCGTTCGACTGCAGTTGGCATGATTTTCCTGTGCTTTCCTAAGTAATGACCTTGAGAATCAAAGAAGAGGACAGTACAATAAAGCGTGTAGCCATCCCTCTCTATCACACCCATCACTAAATGTACTTTATACTTTTTTGCCATTGCTGCCAATCTATTCACCTCAGGACCTACAATAATCACAATATTTGTTACTAGAAAGTGTGTAACGACTAGGAGGCAATTGAATTCATTAAGCAAAAATTCATCCAATCCATCATAAAAAAAAATCCATTTAATCCATATACTATAAGAAAAATAGAGTTAATAGATTTATCCAATCCATCCATTTATATGTATGGATGAATCTAATTCATCCAACATATTTTAAAAATCCAACGGATCATTTATATTATATATTTTTAATTTATTATATTATTTTATAATACAACAATAACAAATTATTTATACAATTATAAAATTTGAATAATTATAATAATAAAATATAGATGATTTTTTAAAGATATATTTTCTTTAAAAAATTAATTTTTCCTTAATTATAAAACTTTCAATTGGTGTGTGACTTTTATTTTTTAAGAGCTTTTATATTGATTTTAATGTGATTATTTAACATAATTAATAAGCTAGAAAATTTGGTAGATCAGATAACTTTACTTTTATGCAATTCATTCCAATGTGATTCTGTATTAATTTTTTCATATTTTAAAATCTATAATTTTGTTTTGATTGTGATTTTTTTCGTTTTGAATTAATTGCTACTCATATTATTTTTTATTTGGTATTAAATCGTTAATTACATTTAATTAAAATCTACATTAGATTTTTTAGAAAGTTATTATAACTACTATTTTAAACTGTTTTATAATATTTATGGTTAGTTGTTCAATTACTTATCATACAAATTAAATTTTTACAGCTTTTTACTAAATAGACTAGTTTGTTTGCATATAAGTTAAATAAAAAAAAACGACGACATAGATATTACATCCTCCAACTATTACATAAAAATCTCTTCCTTTCCCTAAACTATTTTTTCACAACTTTATTCTTAAATCTTTACTGTAAATTCCATCCTCCAAATAAAAATTTGTTATGAATTTATGGTACTTTTTTCTAAGTCAGTCGTTTTTTTTATTTAAACTATTGTTTCCTTTTGTTAAAAAATGATTTTTTCATTCTTATCCATAAATTCATAAATGGTTAAAAAAAAGTAAATCTCTGTTTGATAATTATTTGGAAAATGCATGAAAGAGATTGTAATAAAATTTCAATGAAAAAATATTAATTGAAATTTACTTTTTATTTTATTTTATTAGTCAATAGGTATAATTTATACATTATTCTAATTGAAAAAATAAATTTTTCATTAATGTTGCAATTTTTTAATGTTGTTTCACAAAGGGAGTTTGGAATATAGATAATTACATAGTTGTACAACGATGTTGTAATTTATCAACCAAAAGAAAATTTGCCTAATCTGTTCTGTTTTTCAATTTTTGCGAGGAAATTGCCGAAGCAAAAGAAGAAAAAGTGATTTTCAATCTACTAGGAAAAGTGATTAATTTTGAAAGCACTTGTTGTTAAACTAAATTCATATTTTAAAACATATAATCATTGAAGTTGGTTGGTACAATAGACATTAAATATATATTTTGGAAATTAAAAAAGGGTTTTTAAAATTAAAAAAAAACAAAATAAATATTATAAGATATTTTATTGTAAAATATGGATAGATTTGTTAGATTTTTTTAAAACTAAAATAAATAATGAAAAAAATAAAATAAATCATTTTTTGGATGAATAGATATTCATCCATTAAAATGTCTTAATAGATGGATTGGATGAATTTTATTTATAATGGATGGATTTAATTGAATTTTTTTAAAGAAATTTTAATGGACCGTTAATGGACTAATGAATTATTTTAATTTATCCATTAAAAATTCAATCCATATCCATCCAATTCATCCATTTTGCCATCCTTAGTAACGACAGCAACTCGGATCTATTAAAATAATCAATACCTGAACATTTTATAGTTGAAATTTTCATACAAAAAAATGCATTCTGGGATATCCCCCTTCCAATCCTCGAACTAAATCAAAAAACTTCAGCAGACTAACGACTAGACTAAAAAAACAAATGTATAGAATCAACCTTATCAAATTTCTTCGTATTCCTGACAGCCAATATGCAACAAAGGGAGTTGATGTGCAAAACAAAACTTTAACAAAAAACTGAGAGGTCTTACCTTTAGTTGCATCAATATATTAGTAAAATTGTATATATACATATAAAAACAACACACATAGACAAAGTGCATTACTAAAGCTCAATGATTTTCTTCTAACTAAGCTCTTACCAGGAACATCAATGGCCGCTAAACGATACTTCCTGAACTCTTCTCTACCCTTGGCTGTGTGGTAACCAACAGTAACACCAAAACTAGAACCACGCGGATAGCCACCGATAAATGCTTCTGGAAACACAACAAGCTGGGAGCCATAACTAGCAGCTTCAGCCAGCAACCTCTCAGCCTTATCTGCAACCAAAACTCTCAGAAAAATTAGAAACCAATTCAACATCAAGAATTCAACATTGACATCAGCGATGGGAATCAATCATAAACATCAAATCAGTAAAAACGTTTCACTTCAATTATACTACTGGTAGAAACTAAAGAATTGAAGTATTGAAGTACCAAAATAGTGGAAATGGTTATTGGATGAATTAGAGATGGGAAATAAGAGAACCTAAAGTAGCGGGAGTGTCGTAGAAGACGGTGGCAGCCTGAACAACGGTGGCTCGAACGGTGAGTTCATTGAAATCGGAACCCATGTTGACCTCAGCGATGATTGGTGCTTCATTGATGGTCGGAGTGTTAGTTACAAGTGCCATGGGTCCTAATTCAAGTTTGACAAGAAAACTAAGATTTATAAATGACTTAAATTGGAGATGTGATTCATGACATTTGCCAAATTTAAACTCAACCCAAGTTTACAAGAGGATATACAAACTATATCTCATTTATGATACTTACTTTCCAATCTAGCAACCTAAAGTAGAGATAGAAACTTTAACATCGAAGCGAGAAAGGGTTTTAGATTTAAAAAAAGCAGATTATAATCAATTTTGAAAGAAAAGGATTGTTATTGGATGAATTAGAGATGGGAAGTGAGAGAACCTAAAGTGGCGGGAGTGTCGTAGAAAACGGTGGAAGCCTGAGCAACTGTGGCTCGAACGGTGAGTTCATTGAAATCGGAACCCATGTCGACCTCAGCGATGATTGGTGCTTCATTGATGATTGGAGTGTTAGTTACAAGTGCCATGGGTCCCTTTTGTTGGAGGTATACGGAACTACGAAAGGGAGGGGATATTTATAGGATGAGATATTTATAAATATATTTGTTTGATTTATTTTTTATAAAGGAAAGGGGCGGGAAGGAAGGTTATGGTAGTACTATTTACACGTTTGTCACTCCTGTTATTTGCCGACATTATTTTATTTGTGTTACTAGTGGGTTACTGTGCATTCACATGTTACGCTGCGAAAGTCACTTGTTAATCATGTACTCCTTCTGTTCTAAATTATAAGACGTTTTGGGTTTTTCATACAAATTAAAAAACTTAATTATTATTTTATGAAAAAGACAAATTATGTATAACTTTACAGTAATGCCCCTCGTAATTATATAGAAGAGAGAAATTAAAAGAGTTGAAAGAATAAATATTTAAGGGTATATTGGGGAATATGTCATTTATATTGCATTGAAAAATGTAAAATGACTTATAATTTGGGACAAATTTTTTTGGCAAAGTGACTTATAATTTGGGACGGAGGGAGTAATTTTTTTCAGATTCTAAATTTTTTACAACATAACCAATTTAATAGGTTAATAAATCTAACAAAAATAGTACCTATAAATTACCAAATACAAAATTAACCCTTTCTACTTATGGAATTAAAAAATATATAGTAATATCATTCAATACATAAAATATGACTCGAATATGGTACTTTATTGATGCAACAATAATAATTTCCTGATAGAATTTTTCATTTCTATAGTAGCATGAGTAAATATATCTAACTTAATTCAATGTAAGAAAAATAAAATTAAAATAATAATAATTACAAAATATATTGATTTTCTTTTGTTTTATTAACCTTTTTCTAAAAATATAAATAATTACAAAATATATTTTATTTTAAGTAAGAATCTCGAATTTTAATAAAAACATTTAAATAATAATATAAAAAAATTAGTAGTATTTAACACCTAAAAACAAAAACATGGTATAAATATATCACATTATCTTAATAAGACAACTTTAAAAAGACAACTTTAAAATTACTTTTATAGTGAAAATATTTTAAATTGAAAAATTAAATTATTCTTATGTTTTCAGAATGAATAACTAAATATTTATCATATCTTCTCAAAATTATTTATTCAATAGTGATAAATATGTGTCTCATATTTAATTATTGGCAAATAATAATTATATATGAAAGATATTTTATTTGAAACTTTGTGACTATTTAAACTTTAAAGATATTGTAACGTAATGCCGTTTATAAAAATAATTGTACCAACATTTAGACTTTAGCGTGTTCATTTATAAAAATATTTTTTAACTTATTTCAATTTATAAAAATAATTGTATCAATAATTAATTTTTTTTGTTTATTAAAATAATGTGTATCAACAATGCACTCTTCCCATTTATAAAATTATTTGTATCAATAATACATTTTTTTCAAGTTTAAAAAATAGTATTTGAATTTTTCAAATTTTAATTTTTAATTTATTATAAAATGGTTTTTTAATTCTAAATTATAAAATGAATTTGATTTGATTTTTGTATTTTAGTATTTATTTGAATTGAGAAAACATCTTTCAAACTTTAAACACTTATTATTTTAATTTGTGAATAGATTTACCTATCTCCATCCATAAAAGTATATGCATCTATATTGAGAAATTACGATTCATATTAGAAAATTATTTATTATTGGTAATATCAAATCCAATCACTAATAACAACCTCTTTTGAATTAGTGATTTAAATTTGTAACTTTGAATCTTCCAAAGTATTTTTTTATTAACATACATTTATTATTGGTAATGTCAAAGCCTATCAAAATTTAATATTGGAAAAAACATTATAATTATTTATCTTATTTATTAATATTAATGATTAATAATGATTAAATATAGTACACAAAAAAACATATTTTAAAAACAAATATTTGTAACATAAGTTTTTTCAATGTGTGAAGCTGTCTTTTATTACATTGGAGAACTTTTTCCTGTATCTAAAAGAAAATACAATAAATTAAATGCAAATTTTAAAGCTGAATCATTTAATATACACCAATTTTTAAAACTTTAAACCAAAAGAGGTATCATTAAAAAAAACATATTTAGAAATAGAGTATTTAATATTTAGAACTATATATTAATTTGTATTATTCATATTTATAGACACAATACAATCAAATGCAATTCAAAAAAATTGTTTTTAAACATAATGTTTATAAAGATACAATACAATCAATTTTAAATTGAAAACTCGTATTTTAAAAAGATAAATTTTATATCTAATTAGTAAAATATAGATTTTAAAACTAATTGATAAAAAAACAAAAGTTCCGCTATTTGTATTCCTTAAATATTTAAAAGGATAATTGGAAATTCAATCATCCTCTCTTGATAATCTATTTTTCGATATAATCAATAGTTATTCCAAATATCAATGAAAAGTATCAAAATTTATTATATTTAAGAAGAAATAACTTAATTTAAATGCAAAATCTTAATAACCCAATAATATTAAAAAAATTGTTTTACCCTATTGCAATTTTTAACACCATGGTAAATACATCAATTAGGCTCTTTCTTTATTTCACAACGCACAATTTTTCATATAGGTGCTGCTATTTGCAGATAATTAATTCATACACATTACTTTTGTCACACCATACTGCTTTGTGTGATTCAACCTGAGAATAAGTAGAGTTTCCATTTTTTTCATTACACTGGTCAAACATCAACACTGAATAAACCAAAATCATAATTAAAAAAAACAAACAAACAACATCAAAATCTCCTTCTATACCCTGTACCATTAAATCATGACAAAAGAGTTCCTTATATCTTAGAATGTAAGTTTAATATTATAATATTTTATTTAGATTACAATATTTAACAACATATAAATATTCAAATCATAACTTCAAAAATGAGTTCTTCAAAATAATTGCATGTGTCTTGTAAACTATTGTGATTGCGATTAACTAAATCGCTTCCACTACAAAAGAACATAACATAAGTTGACATGAAAAGCAAAAACCTTGAAAATCATAGTAAAAATTTCTCTTTTTTTTACGCCCAATGAACCTTGGATTCCAAAGTTGGGGCCTGCATCTTAATCATATCAATAACTTCTATTTTTATCCGTTGAAACCTATCATCATCCTCCAGGATTTGCAATAAACCAATTATTCTTGGCAGCACCTAACAGCAACAGAAAAAAGTCCTTCAAAGCAGATATTAGCAGACACACCAGACCCAAACAATAGCTTCTGCAAGTTGCAATCTGGCCTAAGATGACGCCATCACATACTGGCATACACACGACTAAGAAAGGTGCATGCAAAAAAAATACATATTAGAAGCCGCTACATCTCTCAACTGCAAAAAAACTCAACTACAGGAACACATCAGAACAATTTAAATCAAACACATACAAAACAAAAGAATACATAAAAAATCGGTATAAATTACAAAAAAAAATAATAATTGCAAGTCATATAACGCAATTCAGTAAATATCATAACAACGTTTGGGCTTTTCTCATATTGATTCACTCATGGTGTCATATTCCATCCTCTCAATGACCAGTCACAGAAAGTTGTTAAGATTTTGCATATGAAATTAAAATTATAAAGTCTTGTAATTTAAATAGTCAGTGTTATCTGGGGTCGATAACACTGATTCATAGGTATTCATAGGTTCATATCTTTTTAATCACTGTCCGCGTTGCATGGACACCAAACAAAGATCTAGCATAGCTAATTGTGCATAAATATAGGAATACCAATAGCAACTCAAGATATACAAATCAGTTTGTTTCCTCAAATAATTTTCCAATAGACAAAAGTTTCTTCAATTCATTAATTTAAAAAGTGAAAGAACTGAAGAGAGATCAGCAGTCAAAGTCTCATCACAAAACAAAAATGCTTTCCTAACCTCAAGTACCTATTCCACTAATAGTTAGTAAATCCACAGGAAGTGAAGCTGGATTAATCTCCCAACAGTCTTTCAACAATTCAGGAGCTTCGTCGCAGGGAAATTTCTGCGCAGGAATCTGATGAGAAAGTAACCAATGCTTAACATTCTTAAGGAACATTGCAATCATATAAATAAATTGAGGTTAATACTACAAAACAAATAGGATTCTATTAGAGAAACTAATTCATACAATGGCAAAACTTGGTGTTTACATCAGTTTTTTACTGCCAAACTTACCAGTCTATTTTTCCACAAAAAATTTGAGACGATCCATCCACCTTAGAAGTTCAATTCTATCCTTGTTCATCATGTACTCGTGTCAAAATGTAGAGAGTTCGTTATTTACTCCCCTTGTATTCAAGTACTCACAACACATCTCTTGAATCTCAGGTTTCAAGTTCCTACGATCAACAATTTAAACAGACAGAAATTATTAGCAACACACATATCATCAAATTGAACATCATATAACTCCAATTTGAAACACAACCAATTAAAATTTCTCCCTAATGAAAACCAAATCAAATCCAATTTAACACAATCACAATTCATATCACCACATTAAACAAACAATACAGTGTTGAACATAGAAAACCCTCACAAAAAAAGAATCTATATCGTTCCCAATCAACCAATTCAAATAAAGACCACGTTGATTTAACCAGTTTCCAATGAATTATAAATGGTAAAATTGAATTGACAATTTTATGAACAGTTTGTGTGTGATTAATACGTCAAACACTTGGTGTGCACGACACCCCAAGTTCAATTTCCTATGAAATGATAGTGCATAATTTTTCACAATTGCAATCAAAGTGATTGTAATGAATTTCCAAAACAGTTTTTCAGCACTACACAACAGTAAAAATTTATCGAACAATTGATTTCACATAAACGTTAACAACATGAAGTAAAGAGAAAGATAGATAAATAAAGAGTGTGACAGAGAAAGAGAGAGAGAGAGAGAGAGAGAGAGAGAGAGAGAGAGAGAGAGAGAGAGAGAGAGAATGACACCCGATTAGTTTAGGCAGTTCCCCTTTCGTCCTCGCTTCGGGTACGTCTGCCCCCAATTCTAAAACTAGAATTGAGATATGTATAATATCTAGTTGCAAAGTTTGGTTCAAGAGAAGTTATAGCTACCACAAACTCAAACCTAATTGTTGATGTTGATTCTATCCATTTTCTCCCTTTAATTCTAGCCGAATCAAGTGCATCAAACGCTTCGAACAAACCTCCGGTTACCGCTACTCACTTGAATCTTCAAGTCTTTCACTCGGATGATTTCGATCATAAGATGTTTGACCCCAAATCTTTCAATACAATCCTCCAGTTACCGCTACTTTCTTGACCGAACCCACCGTTCTTCAAGCTTTTCACTCGGCTGAATCTTTGATGCAAAGATTTATGCAAAAAAAACCCAAATCCCTCAAGATCTTGGAGGAAAAAACCCTAATGGTTTTATTCAAGAAAATCCCACTGAAATCTCAACCCAAACTAGATATACAAATCTTACGTTTGGACGTTATCACCTCGACAAAACATAGCTCAACAAAGATGATTATGTGTGATTGTTGAAGAATGCAAGTGTGAGAATGAAGATGAAGAGCAATTCAATGTATATTTTCAATTTTTTTGTTGGTTGTTGTACAAAAAATGATATATATGAATTCTGTAATCTTATGTTGCCTCTGCTTGGATCTTTGATCAACCATGTTGAAGTGGGCCATTCTGAGATGGTTTTACAAGAACTTTTTTAGGTGGACCCAACACCTATTTAACATAACCACTATTTCCATATTTACCCTTCCATTCGTATTTTTAAGAGAAAATATACTTAAAAGAATATAAGTAACATATTGAAACTCTTTCTACTTTCTATCATGTATGGTTGTCAAAATTACGATATAGCTCTGAAAATCTTACGATTTTACAATCCTACTCACCTCCAACGATTTCGATCTTAAGTAGAGCCTGTGTTGTAGCCAAATTGTGAAAAAAAATCATAAAACATTGATTATGTGCGATCTTGGCCATGCCGGCCAAGACCGTGATGGAAACTGATTTCAAATAATAAAATATAATTGTAATTACAATATGTTTCCAAGAATTCAAGAGTTTTAGTTCTCTCCCTTCCAAGAAATTGAGAGCTTGGTCTCTCCCTCTCAAATATAAACTCTTTCTAATTTTCAGCCTGCCCAAAACATGGTTTTGTTTCCCTTTTTATTATACCTAAGTTTTGTAACTGCTCCTAATAATAATAATAATTGTTACTCTAATAATACTAATGGCTGCTCTTAGTCTCTCTAACTGCTAGAGATAACATTGAATAAGGCTGCTCATATGCTTGTAATTGTTAGAATAGAACATCACATTCTGTTTTGATTCCTAGTAATTCCTAAGGTCTAACAGATCGACCATTTTCCGATCACCACTATTACAAGCCAAGCAAACCCGACCCTAGGGGTAGGCGACCGAGACTACCGCCTAGGGCCTCAACTTTTTTTACTTGTTTAATATAATTTTATTTAATAATCTTTTAAATTATTTTTTATAACAGTTAAATTATTATTATTATTATTTAGAATGTCTATTAATTTATTTAAAAATTATTTTTATAAATAACAAAATTTTATGACCTATTGATAGTTACTATTTTATTTTTGGGTTAAATATATTTTTGATCCCTATAAATATCTCACATTTTATTTTAAGTCCTTATTAAAAAAAAGATAGATTTTGGTCTCTAAAAAAATATTATGCATGCAGTATTAGTCCTTGCTATTTTCTAAAATTTTGAAAACTATTTAATTACCCCTAAACTTTTAGATTTTTGAATAATTTTTTTCATACGTGTTCAGATTACTATAAAATGTTTCTTTACCAAATTATATAATTTTTTAAAATGAGAATAATTAAATATGAATTTTTTAAATTTCAAAGAAAATAATAAAAGTAATGAAAATCTTGACTTATAAATCAAATTTTGAGTTCTTTTTTTTCGAGAAACTTTTTATAACGTTCTAAACATATCTACAAAATAATCATTCAAAAATACACATTAGTTTAACCGTAGGGACTAAAACTACGTGCATAATTATTTTGTAGGGAGCAAAACACACTATTTTTTTTATAGGGACCAAAAACATAATTTGGTAATTTTATAGGGATATTTTTTAAAATGTTGATTATTTTTTTAAATGAATTTGGTTTTGAGATTTCCTTAATCTCGCTTATTGAAGTGCTTATAAAAAAAAAAAATATGATGAGAATAGCACCCAAATGGGTTGATTTTATCATCATGAAAACTAAATGTTAAAGGAAATTAATTCTAATAACTTAACTAAATAATTTTTCATCTCAAAAAATTCATTACAATTTAAATAAAAATATATTGATTTGATTAAAATATTAATATTATATTCAAAAAAATTAATTTTAAATTTTGCCTTGGCCTCTGAATGGGTTGGGCCGGCCCTAAAGCCGAGAAGAATGACAAAATATCGAAGCGCAACAATCACAGTTCGGCGGATGCCATTTTTCAAGTAATACACTTGTCTATCAAAATATCATGTAAAAAAACTCTAAATATATAGTATTATTTTTTGTTTTAGTAATATCTTACAAGTTTTCTTACGACAGTATGTTTTACGGTAAATATGGGTTGAAATGCTGAAGAAGTATTAGAGGTAGAGTTTGATCCCTACTGCTAACAAATTCTCTACCCCGTAACAGATTAATCACCAACATTTGACTACAAAACAATATTGCCCAAAATTAACAATTTACAGTATCTCATGAAGCATACAGAATAACTTCCCAACAGAATACCTTTACTCAATTGTGTGATTTAGAAACTTTTTCAATAACTAATTTTGAAACAACTGATTATTGTTATAGGATGCCGTGGCCTAAAATAAGCAAGCTTAATAGATCAGTAAAAAGAACAAGAATCACTTAAATTGCTTTGTATTGTGTGAAAGCTTACAACGTTTTTGAATAAACATGCAGATTACAAACATAATTTGAGCATTTATCACTTTTTATATGAAGATTTTGTGATTCTCTTTTTAAATGCTTCTGTAGTAGAATTTTCCAATTATTCAAAGATATTTTAAGAAGTTCAACTGAATCAAACCTATATGCAACAGCTTATTTTACTAGATAAGCCTAAATCGGGTAGGCTAAAATGACAGACAGATCCATAACTGGAGGTTCGGAAGTTGCTGACGGTGAATGGAAGAAACTACTTGGTCTTCTCTTCAGTTTTTGTTGATGTCGAGGCAAAAGTAACCGGATTTGTTGGATGGTCCTTGACAATCAAGCTGAGCACTTCAGGTCTTGCATAGTGTCCAACAACATCAAAATCGAACTTAGCTCTTGCTATTTCCCCAAGATCTGCGCATAAGTTTCAAAAGTCAGGGCGTAGCATTCAACTCATAAAGGCAAACTCATGACAAAGAAACTACGGAAAAGTACGATATTAATAGACCTTCAAGAGATCCCAAGAGACATATCATTAAAAGCGCCTATGATTAATCGTTGTTCGGAAAATATACAACCTCAATGAGGTTCTTTAGTTTAGCTGGCTATTTCCATATATTAGCTATTTTTATATGAAATCGAAGCTGCACGCATATTTCCAACGATGAAGTTTCATTTGGTTGGTTCCTAATAGTGCAAGTGTAATTATCTTCTTTATAATGTTTAATCCAACTGAACTTCAAAATATTGAAACAAAGAATGGAGGCTGAAAATACTTCATACAAATTTTTATATTTTTCATATAATTTTTCTAACATAATCATCCTTATATGCGACCCTTTTGAAATTGCAACCAACTAAATTAGATGAAAACTGGATCAAAAAAGCTAAAGTCTTTAAGTTATGATGGTCATAATAACAGATTTAAATATATGATAGAAGCATGTAAGTAATAAAATAATAATCTAGGTAAAAAATAAGTGTTGTCATACTGATGCAATTCCATGCATCCTAATAAGATGACAAACCTAAAACAATTGAATCCGAAATCCAAAATTCCTATTGCTCATACTAGCCTGCAAGTCTGGAACATAGTTATCAAATCTTATTTTTGATCATGATAAAGATACTGGTAACCATGTCTGGCACAGTGTACCAGAAATGTACTGGGTAACAATCAATGCTTACTTGCAGCTGGACATAGATTAAAAGAAAGCAATACTCTTTGTAACAAAGTACAAGCAACAAGTGTAAATATCAACCATGGTCGACAGACATACCTAGGTCTGCTGAAATCAGCGCCTCACCCTCATAATTTGGTCCAGCCAAAACAACCCCTAATGGTGATATAATGGCACTACCTCCGGCACATACAACAGAATCAGGTGTGAGGTCATCGTCTAAACCTTCAAAAACATGCTCTGGAGCAGGTGGAAAATCCTTCCTCCTACAGAACTGGTTTGCTGACAAAACAAAGCATCCACCTTCATATGCAATATGCGTCATCGATACTTGCGACAAGTCCCTGTAATCAGCAGTTGGTGCACAATATATTTCCACACCTGTTAAAACCAAGTGACATCGATTTAGATATGTGAAGTTCACTTGATTGTTGATTGTGTAATTGTTTACTAGTGTTTTTAGTAAACACTTACGAGTTTAATTCACTTAAAAAATTAACTTGAAAACTGTACAGGTAAGATGTTTCAGTGTATGTAGAATTTTAAAAGAAAAAAAACATTAGAAACCAGTGTCACCTCCTACTGCTGATTAAAGTTGTCAAAATAAGCTAGCTCATATGAGTCGGTTCGTCAGGCCCGAAAAATAGTAGGGTTTGGGTCTTAAAATAAGAACTCATATTTTTAGGACTTTTTTAACCCAGCCCTAAAAAATCTGTTACCCATTAGGGCTAGCCTGTATGGGTCGTGGGTAGTCCGTTAGGCCCGTGTATATATCCAAAATAGCACGTTGATTTTTCTCACCTCACTAAATTTTCTTTTTATTTTATTCAATCTTTCTCTTTTAAATCTTATACATTAATATAATCAACACTCTTTCCTCGTATTCTATTGATTTTTCTTATGTTAAATATTCGAGTATTATTTTATACAATTTAGACATGTGTTGTATTTAAAAATATATTATAGTATTTATAAAAGATAATATAGTACTTCAAAATATATTATGTTTAAAATGATATAACTTTTAATTTTATTTCTAATAAATATTATAGAATTTTTATTTTTATTTTTTATTTAAAAAAATGTCCGTTTAGGGTCAGGTGGCCTTAAGCCTATAATGGGTTAGACTCGGGTAGTAATTTTTGAGCCCATATTACAACAGAGTTTTTTTGGCCCAGCTCTAAAAAGCCCGAAGTCCGCCGGGGTCGACCCGTTTAGGGCTGGGTTGCCCATTTTAACAGCTCTACTCCTGATGCTGCTGAGCGAGAGACATTTGGAGGATGCCCTGTAGACTTGTCACTACTGCCACTGTACCCATACCAAACTTCCATACATATTTGGGACAGAAAGGTAGCATTAGTTGGATTCTTTCTTTTAATTTACGTTTATTTCAAATTACAAGTTTCTGAAATTGATTTATTTTTCTACAGGACCGTGATCCGCTGAAGTTTATTAACCACGAGCGGAAGATTATTGGCTTGTCTCAGCTTAATGATGAGTGGTTTCATGTTGTTTTGTCTCTATCTGGGATAAAGGACTTATGCATGATCAGTTATATTACGGTCAACCACGGGGTGCTTAATACATTCGTGGAGAGATGACACTCCGAGGCCTCTTCATTTCATCTCCCGCATGGTGAGATATCTATCACATTCGACGTTGTGTCGTGTTTGCTACATCTTCTGATTAGAGAAAAACTTCTAGATCATGGGAGGATTACCAAAGACGAGGCACTCGAGATGATGGTAGACTATTTAGGAGTTGACCCAGCGGATGCGATAAAGGAGTTTGATTGAACCATGGGCTCATGCTCGGTTCTAATTCTTGAAAAAGGTATACACAGATGGGATTGTTAGATCACAGCAAGCTATAGGGGATGACCAACATGTGGGACTCCATAGAGCGTATGATATGAGAGCATACCAGTAATATTTGGTTGACACTGCGATTTTTGTGGACAAGAGTGCCACTTATACAAATGTCGTATACCTCTAGTACTTCGAGGATTTTGAGTGGATCCATGAGTACAACTGGGGGACCGTTTGTTTGGTTAAATTGTACACAAAGCTATCAGAGGGTTCTAGGTGGAAGATGAAGCAGATCACAAGCAGCATCACACTACTGGCGGTAATATTTATTGGTTTTTTAATCTTTATGTGTCATTTTCATTTCATCTTTGCAACGCCATTATTCATGATTCATGTGTTCCAAACTTTTCAGGCTTAGATCCTCCGACACTTCCCACACATCTCTGGTTGGACGAGTGTACCGACTTACACTGAGGATATGTCGTGTGCTACTGTACTTGCCCCATTATAGGGAACCAAGCGACAAATCCGTTTAGAGTGTATCTCGACTACTCGATTGCCGAGGACATGCACTTTAACCGCTATGTGGATCACCGCGAGACACAACCATTTGATGAGATAATGTTATACTCAAGATGGTTGGCCTGCGGATCATGTCTCACTGCTCCTCATCTGCCCGAGAGCATCATGCGGCAGTTCGGTAACACTCAGACCATTCCCAAACACCCTGTTGTCTCTACTCTTCTTGTTTTGAAACATAGATAGATGGATGCCATGTTTAATGATTACGAGAATCATCTGGTACCAGATGAGATACGGAGTACCATAGCTGAAAGCGACTAGAGCTACGTCGACGGGTACATCATTTCATCCAGTTGGATTTGGATCGATTTTTTGAATATCCAAATTATAAATTATATTTTTTATTAATATTATAAAAGTACTAATAAATAATAAATTTGATGAAATATATAACATATACTAAATTAAAAGTTAATATTACAAAATGATAACGATCATTTATAGTTGAAATAAATAAAATATTAAAAATAAATAGATTAAATCAAACTAAAAAAATAGTATTTAAAAAATAATATAATCTAATAATAAATTAACACAACATATCGTACTAATAAAAAATATATAAGTATAAATATATATACATGTGGTTTGGTTTGATTTGGATCGGTTTTCAAAAATCAATCCAAAATTTGATCTGAACCGTATGATTTATACAAAATGACATCCAAACACATCCAATCATTTTTGTTATTTTGCGGTTTTCAGTTTTTTTTAATCGATTTGCGGTTTTTGTTTGAATTGGTTTGGATTTGAACACCCCTAATTGTTAGTGGTCTTTTAAAATTTAGGCTAAAATACAGTTTTGGTCCCCCTGTTTTTCAAAATTCACAGTTTTGGTCCCCCTGTTTTTTTTTTTAACAGTTTTGGTCCCCCATCCCTCACTGTTCATGTACGGACGTGTACTGTTCATGTACGGACATGTACGGACAAGTTACTGTTCATCACTTTTTTTAGGCCAAAATTGGGGTGGGGGACCAAAACTGTTAAAAAAAAAAACAGGGGGATCAAAACTGTGAATTTTGAAAAACAGGGGGACCAAAACTGTATTTTAGCCAAGAATTTATTAGTGTAGTTAAGAGTTGAATTGAGTGTTATGTGTGAGTTCAATTAGTCATGAATATGGATAGTGAAGTGTTATGTATTGTTGACAGTTAGATGTTATGTCAGTTAGAATGAATTAAAAGTTAGCTTGAATTCAAATTGAAAGTTAGTTATATTAGAGGTTGTGAACTGATTATAATTAGTTGTTAGAATTATGCAGGCAGGATTTCATGGTATGTCCTTTGATTCAATTGGAATATGAAAAACTAGTCAAATTAACTTTATTGATTTTGCTAACTTTCAGGCCATCAAGAACATTGGATTCATAAACTTGTTCATTAGAATTCTTCCTATTCGCATTGCACTTCTAGGACCAGTTATAACATTGCAGTGGTTTCTCTATGACACTATAAAAGTGCTATCGGAATTGTAAGTGACTTCTTTTTATCAGTTTTCCTATACTATAGTAGGCACCTGGCCAATAAATTATCTACGACACTAATATGCTAGTGAAAAAATGCATGAATTGTTAGCTTTGAACAAGAAGATTAATCTAGCAGTGCTATTAGAATTGAAGAAAGACCAATTAAAATTAGGGATGTGCAAAAATATGGTTAACCAAACTATATTACTAAATCGAATTGTATTGCACCATAAAAAAACTGAAATACTTAAATGGTTACTGAACTGAACCATTTAATTAAAACAATTCTTATTCAATTTAAAATCGATTCATAACCAGTTTTCTTTTATAAACTGTTTTAATTATATAAATAAATTTTTCATACAAAAAGAAGAAAAACTATTGAGAGTAGAAAAAAATTGAAAATAATTAAAAAAAAAAATTTCCCCAAACTAAATTTAAAAAAATATATATATACATTCTAATTTCTTTTTCCAAAAAAATATTAAAAATAATTTTTAATTAAAAAATTTTCGCAAAATTAAAAATTTTTTTTTCAAAAAAAATTATTCTATAAATAAAGTTTTATAATAATTTTTTCCCAGAAGTTTAAATATTTTTTTCGGAAAATTTTATTTTTTTTTTGAAAAATTTAAAACAAGTTTTTTTATTCCGAAATTTGTTTCTTCAAAAAATTTTTAAAAAAACTTTTATTTTGAAAAATAAAAAAAAATATTATTCTGAAAATCATTTTTTTTATTCTGGACTTTATTTTTTTGAAAAATAAAAAAATTTTAAATATTTTTTTAATTCTGAATTTTATTTTTCAAAAAAAAAATTAAAATTTGTGTTTTTTATTCTGGAATTTATTTTTTCGAAAAATAAAAAAAAAGTTTATTATTATTTTTTAAAAAATTTACAAAAAATTTAACAAAAATTTTATCCAGAATTTTTTTTTTCTTCTGAAAAATTTTAAATTCCAAAAAAAAAATTTTCTAATTTTTGTTTTTTAGTCTGGAATTTATTTTTTTGAAAAACAAATAAAAAAATTTTAATTTTTTTATTCTGAATTTTTTTTTTTTGAAAAAAAAATTATTCTAAAATTTGTTTTCGAAAAATATTTTTTTTTTCGGAAACAGAAAAAAAAAGTAAAAACTTCATGTATTGATTTGTTTGCTGATTATCTTGGCTTTGTGAGGTTGAATGTTTGCAGATGGAATGTTGATTAGAAGATAAAATCATCCTGAAAGATATTGTTTGACATTTGTTTGTTGGTTGGTTATCATCCAGAGATTATTAATTGATTTTACGAACTAATTTACAATTTTTTAAAATATTTGCTCTAGTTCATGTTTAAAGATATTATAATAGTATTATATTATTTGATTAGAACCACATGTATTGTGCTGTTGATTAATGAAATAAAGTTCATGTCATTAATATGTGTTTGTTATATTAAAATATAATGATTAAAATCTATAACTTTCTCAACAGTTGGCTTATTTTACTTATCTAGTTTTTTTAATTGTACGTGTAGTATAAATAAATACTATAGATATGTTTCTCATTTGATTTTCTCATTTGATAGTTTATAAGGATTGATAATTTGATTTTCTGAAGGAGAGAAACATGTTTTTCAAATATTATATATTTTTTTTAAATTAACATTTTTTTTCAAATTAAAAAAATTGGTTTTAAAATAGTTCAAATTATAAAATTGATTTATAATTGCAAACTGATTATAAACCAGTTTATAAATACAAACTGGTTCTAAACTAATTTTAAACTGAATTGAAACTATTTTAGCGGTTAATTATATTTTTATTGAAATGATTACTGTAAACTGAATTGAATCATAAATATAGTTTGGTTCAGTGCAGTTCATAAACCACGACACCCTATTGTGAACAAACAATACAAGTATATGCAATATCTAATGCTACTAAGGGGAGTTTATCCAAATAGGCCTTGTTTGGATAAACATGTTAATTTAGCTCTTATAGAATAAGTGCTAATCATTTAAGTGTGTATAAACTATTTCTATAAAAAAATCAAATCAAATTGTTTTCTTAAGCTATCCTAAAGAGTATATGAAAATTGGATAGAAATATTTAATGGAAATGTCATAAGTTGTTTCTATATGCTCTACCTTCACCTACCAAATAGTGTCACATCACATATGTACTATACTAGTAGATAAGCTAAAATAAATCAATACAAAAAGGCCTCAAGTACTATAGATTTTTTTTTTATCAAAAGAACTATACAATTTGATCATTTAAAATAGCATGTAATAGGAAGACAAAAAAAAATCTTAGGTAAAATTTCTAACCTTTAGCATACATTGCTGTTCTTAATAGTGGCATCCTATTCTCCCAACAAATGGCAGCACCTATTTTTCCAATTGGAGTTTCAAACACTGGAATGGTTGATCCATCTCCAAATCCCCAGATAACCCGTTCGACTGCAGTTGGCATGATTTTCCTGTGTTTTCCTAAGTAATGACCTTGAGAATCAAAGAAGAGGACAGTACAATAAAGCGTGTAGCCATCCCTCTCTATCACACCCATCACTAAATGTACTTTATACTTTTTTGCCATTGCTGCCAATCTATTCACCTCAGGACCTACAATAATCACAATATTTGTTACTAGAAAGTGTGTAACGACTAGGAGGCAATTGAATTCATTAAGCAAAAATTCATCCAATCCATCATAAAAAAAATCCATTTAATCCATATACTATAAGAAAAATAGAGTTAATAGATTTATCCAATCCATCCATTTATATGTATGGATGAATCTAATTCATCCAACATATTTTAAAAATCCAACGGATCATTTATATTATATATTTTAAATTTATTATATTATTTTATAATACAACAATAACAAATTATTTATACAATTATAAAATTTGAATAATTATAATAATAAAATATAGATGATTTTTTAAAGATATATTTTCTTTAAAAAATTAATTTTTCCTTAATTATAAAACTTTCAATTGGTGTGTGACTTTTATTTTTTAAGAGCTTTTATATTGATTTTAATGTGATTATTTAACATAATTAATAAGCTAGAAAATTTGGTAGATCAGATAACTTTACTTTTATGCAATTCATTCCAATGTGATTCTGTATTAATTTTTTCATATTTTAAAATCTATAATTTTGTTTTGATTGTGATTTTTTTCGTTTTGAATTAATTGCTACTCATATTATTTTTTATTTGGTATTAAATCGTTAATTACATTTAATTAAAATCTACATTAGATTTTTTAGAAAGTTATTATAACTACTATTTTAAACTGTTTTATAATATTTATGGTTAGTTGTTCAATTACTTATCATACAAATTAAATTTTTACAGCTTTTTACTAAATAGACTAGTTTGTTTGCATATAAGTTAAATAAAAAAAACGACGACATAGATATTACATCCTCCAACTATTACATAAAAATCTCTTCCTTTCCCTAAACTATTTTTTCACAACTTTATTCTTAAATCTTTACTGTAAATTCCATCCTCCAAATAAAAATTTGTTATGAATTTATGGTACTTTTTTCTAAGTCAGTCGTTTTTTTTATTTAAACTATTGTTTCCTTTTGTTAAAAAATGATTTTTTCATTCTTATCCATAAATTCATAAATGGTTAAAAAAAAGTAAATCTCTGTTTGATAATTATTTGGAAAATGCATGAAAGAGATTGTAATAAAATTTCAATGAAAAAATATTAATTGAAATTTACTTTTTATTTTATTTTATTAGTCAATAGGTATAATTTATACATTATTCTAATTGAAAAAATAAATTTTTCATTAATGTTGCAATTTTTTAATGTTGTTTCACAAAGGGAGTTTGGAATATAGATAATTACATAGTTGTACAACGATGGTGTAATTTATCAACCAAAAGAAAATTTGCCTAATCTGTTCTGTTTTTCAATTTTTGCGAGGAAATTGCCGAAGCAAAAGAAGAAAAAGTGATTTTCAATCTACTAGGAAAAGTGATTAATTTTGAAAGCACTTGTTGTTAAACTAAATTCATATTTTAAAACATATATTCATTGAAGTTGGTTGGTACAATAGACATTAAATATATATTTTGGAAATTAAAAAAGGGTTTTTAAAATTTTAAAAAAACAAAATAAATATTATAAGATATTTTATTGTAAAATATGGATAGATTTGTTAGATTTTTTTAAAACTAAAATAAATAATGAAAAAAATAAAATAAATCATTTTTTGGATGAATAGATATTCATCCATTAAAATGTCTTAATAGATGGATTGGATGAATTTTATTTATAATGGATGGATTTGATTGAATTTTTTTAAAGAAATTTTAATGGACCGTTAATGGACTAATGAATTATTTTAATTTATCCATTAAAAATTCAATCCATATCCATCCAATTCATCCATTTTGCCATCCTTAGTAACGACAGCAACTCGGATCTATTAAAATAATCAATACCTGAACATTTTATAGTTGAAATTTTCATACAAAAAAATGCATTCTGGGATATCCCCCTTCCAATCCTCGAACTAAATCAAAAAACTTCAGCAGACTAACGACTAGACTAAAAAAACAAATGTATAGAATCAACCTTATCAAATTTCTTCGTATTCCTGACAGCCAATATGCAACAAAGGGAGTTGATGTGCAAAACAAAACTTTAACAAAAAACTGAGAGGTCTTACCTTTAGTTGCATCAATATATTAGTAAAATTGTATATATACATATAAAAACAACACACATAGACAAAGTGCATTACTAAAGCTCAATGATTTTCTTCTAACTAAGCTCTTACCAGGAACATCAATGGCCGCTAAACGATACTTCCTGAACTCTTCTCTACCCTTGGCTGTGTGGTAACCAACAGTAACACCAAAACTAGAACCACGCGGATAGCCACCGATAAATGCTTCTGGAAACACAACAAGCTGGGAGCCATAACTAGCAGCTTCAGCCAGCAACCTCTCAGCCTTATCTGCAACCAAAACTCTCAGAAAAATTAGAAACCAATTCAACATCAAGAATTCAACATTGACATCAGCGATGGGAATCAATCATAAACATCAAATCAGTAAAAACGTTTCACTTCAATTATACTACTGGTAGAAACTAAAGAATTGAAGTATTGAAGTACCAAAATAGTGGAAATGGTTATTGGATGAATTAGAGATGGGAAATAAGAGAACCTAAAGTAGCGGGAGTGTCGTAGAAGACGGTGGCAGCCTGAACAACGGTGGCTCGAACGGTGAGTTCATTGAAATCGGAACCCATGTTGACCTCAGCGATGATTGGTGCTTCATTGATGGTCGGAGTGTTAGTTACAAGTGCCATGGGTCCTAATTCAAGTTTGACAAGAAAACTAAGATTTATAAATGACTTAAATTGGAGATGTGATTCATGACATTTGCCAAATTTAAACTCAACCCAAGTTTACAAGAGGATATACAAACTATATCTCATTTATGATACTTACTTTCCAATCTAGCAACCTAAAGTAGAGATAGAAACTTTAACATCGAAGCGAGAAAGGGTTTTAGATTTAAAAAAAGCAGATTATAATCAATTTTGAAAGAAAAGGATTGTTATTGGATGAATTAGAGATGGGAAGTGAGAGAACCTAAAGTGGCGGGAGTGTCGTAGAAAACGGTGGAAGCCTGAGCAACTGTGGCTCGAACGGTGAGTTCATTGAAATCGGAACCCATGTCGACCTCAGCGATGATTGGTGCTTCATTGATGATTGGAGTGTTAGTTACAAGTGCCATGGGTCCCTTTTGTTGGAGGTATACGGAACTACGAAAGGGAGGGGATATTTATAGGATGAGATATTTATAAATATATTTGTTTGATTTATTTTTTATAAAGGAAAGGGGCGGGAAGGAAGGTTATGGTAGTACTATTTACACGTTTGTCACTCCTGTTATTTGCCGACATTATTTTATTTGTGTTACTAGTGGGTTACTGTGCATTCACATGTTACGCTGCGAAAGTCACTTGTTAATCATGTACTTCTTCTGTTCTAAATTATAAGACGTTTTGGGCTTTTCATAAAAATTAAAAAACTTAATTATTATTTTATGAAAAAGACAAATTATGTATAACTTTACAGTAATGCCCGTCGTAATTATATAGAAGAGAGAAATTAAAAGAGTTGAAAGAATAAATATTTAAGGGTATATTGGGGAATATATCATTTATATTGCATTGAAAAATGTAAAATGACTTATAATTTGGGATAAATTTTTTTGGCAAAGTGACTTATAATTTGGGACGGAGGGAGTAATTTTTTTCAGCTTCTAAATTTTTTACAACATAACCAATTTAATAGGTTAATAAATCTAACAAAAATAGTACCTATAAATTACCAAATACAAAATTAACCCTTTCTACTTATGGAATTAAAAAATATATAGTAATATCATTCAATACATAAAATATGACTCGAATATGGTACTTCATTGATGCAACAATAATAATTTCCTGATAGAATTTTTCATTTCTATAGTAGCATGAGTAAATATATCTAACTTAATTCAATGTAAGAAAAATAAAATTAAAATAATAATAATTACAAAATATATTGATTTTCTTTTGTTTTATTAACCTTTTTCTAAAAATATAAATAATTACAAAATATATTTTATTTTAAGTAAGAATCTCGAATTTTAATAAAAACATTTAAATAATAATATAAAAAAATTAGTAGTATTTAACACCTAAAAACAAAAACATGGTATAAATATATCACATTATCTTAATAAGACAACTTTAAAAAGACAACTTTAAAATTACTTTTATAGTGAAAATATTTTAAATTGAAAAATTAAATTATTCTTATGTTTTCAGAATGAATAACTAAATATTTATCATATCTTCTCAAAATTATTTATTCAATAGTGATAAATATGTGTCTCATATTTAATTATGTTTATAAAAGAAATTTTATTGGCAAATAATAATTATATATCAAAGATATTTTATTTGAAACTTTGTGACTATTTAAACTTTAAAGATATTGTAACGTAATGCCGTTTATAAAAATAATTGTACCAACATTTAGACATTAGCGTGTTCATTTATAAAAATATTTTTTAACTTATTTCAATTTATAAAAATAATTGTATCAATAATTAATTTTTTTTGTTTATAAAAATAATGTGTATCAACAATGCACTCTTCCCATTTATAAAATTATTTGTATCAATAATACATTTTTTTCAAGTTTAAAAAATAGTATTTGAATTTTTCAAATTTTAATTTTTAATTTATTATAAAATGGTTTTTTAATTCTAAATTATAAAATGAATTTGATTTGATTTTTGTATTTTAGTATTTATTTGAATTGAGAAAACATCTTTCAAACTTTAAACACTTATTATTTTAATTTGTGAATAGATTTACCTATCTCCATCCATAAAAGTATATGCATCTATATTGAGAAATTACGATTCATATTAAAAAATTATTTATTATTGGTAATATCAAATCCAATCACTAATAACAACCTCTTTTGAATTAGTGATTTAAATTTGTAACTTTGAATCTTCCAAAGTATTTTTTTATTAACATACATTTATTATTGGTAATGTCAAAGCCTATCAAAATTTAATATTGGAAAAAACATTATAATTATTTATCTTATTTATTAATATTAATGATTAATAATGATTAAATATAGTACACAAAAAAACATATTTTAAAAACAAATATTTGTAACATAAGTTTTTTCAATGTGTGAAGCTGTCTTTTATTACATTGGAGAACTTTTTCCTGTATCTAAAAGAAAATACAATAAATTAAATGCAAATTTTAAAGCTGAATCATTTAATATACACCAATTTTTAAAACTTTAAACCAAAAGAGGTATCATTAAAAAAAACGTATTTAGAAATAGAGTATTTAATATTTAGAACTATATATTAATTTGTATTATTCATATTTATAGACACAATACAATCAAATGCAATTCAAAAAAATTGTTTTTAAACATAATGTTTATAAAGATACAATACAATCAATTTTAAATCGAAAACTCGTATTTTAAAAAGATAAATTTTATATCTAATTAGTAAAATATAGATTTTAAAACTAATTGATAAAAAACCAAAAGTTCCGCTATTTGTATTCCTTAAATATTTAAAAGGATAATTGGAAATTCAATCATCCTCTCTTGATAATCTATTTTTCGATATAATCAATAGTTATTCCAAATATCAATGAAAAGTATCAAAATTTATTATATTTAAGAAGAAATAACTTAATTTAAATGCAAAATCTTAATAACCCAATAATATTAAAAAAATTGTTTTACCCTATTGCAATTTTTAACACCACGGTAAATACATCAATTAGGCTCTTTCTTTATTTCACAACGCAGAATTTTTCATATAGGTGCTGCTATTTGCAGATAATTAATTCATACACATTACTTTTGTCACACCATACTGCTTTGTGTGATTCAACCTGAGAATAAGTAGAGTTTCCATTTTTTTCATTACACTGGTCAAACATCAACACTGAATAAACCAAAATCATAATTAAAAAAAACAAACAAACAACATCAAAATCTCCTTCTATACCCTGTACCATTAAATCATGACAAAAGAGTTCCTTATATCTTAGAATGTAAGTTTAATATTATAATATTTTATTTAGATTACAATATTTAACAACATATAAATATTCAAATCATAACTTCAAAAATGAGTTCTTCAAAATAATTGCATGTGTCTTGTAAACTATTGTGATTGCGATTAACTAAATCGCTTCCACTACAAAAGAACATAACATAAGTTGACATGAAAAGCAAAAAACTTGAAAATCATAGTAAAAATTTCTCTTTTTTTTACGCCCAATGAACCTTGGATTCCAAAGTTGGGGCCTGCATCTTAATCATATCAATAACTTCTATTTTTATCCGTTGAAACCTATCATCATCCTCCAGGATTTGCAATAAACCAATTATTCTTGGCAGCACCTAACAGCAACAGAAAAAAGTCCTTCAAAGCAGATATTAGCAGACACACCAGACCCAAACAATAGCTTCTGCAAGTTGCAATCTGGCCTAAGATGACGCCATCACATACTGGCATACACACGACTAAGAAAGGTGCATGCAAAAAAATACATATTAGAAGCCGCTACATCTCTCAACTGCAAAAAAACTCAACTACAGGAACACATCAGAACAATTTAAATCAAACACATACAAAACAAAAGAATACATAAAAAATCGGTATAAATTACAAAAAAAAATAATAATTGCAAGTCATATAACGCAATTCAGTAAATATCATAACAACGTTTGGGCTTTTCTCATATTGATTCACTCATGGTGTCATATTCCATCCTCTCAATGATCAGTCACAGAAAGTTGTTAAGATTTTGCATATGAAATTAAAATTATAAAGTCTTGTAATTTAAATAGTCAGTGTTATCTGGGGTCGATAACACTGATTCATAGGTATTCATAGGTTCATATCTTTTTAATCACTGTCCGCGTTGCATGGACACCAAACAAAGATCTAGCATAGCTAATTGTGCATAAATATAGGAATACCAATAGCAACTCAAGGTATACAAATCAGTTTGTTTCCTCAAATAATTTTCCAATAGACAAAAGTTTCTTCAATTCATTAATTTAAAAAGTGAAAGAACTGAAGAGAGATCAGCAGTCAAAGTCTCATCACAAAACAAAAATGCTTTCCTAACCTCAAGTACCTATTCCACTAATAGTTAGTAAATCCACAGGAAGTGAAGCTGGATTAATCTCCCAACAGTCTTTCAACAATTCAGGAGCTTCGTCGCAGGGAAATTTCTGCGCAGGAATCTGATGAGAAAGTAACCAATGCTTAACATTCTTAAGGAACATTGCAATCATATAAATAAATTGAGGTTAATACTACAAAACAAATAGGATTCTATTAGAGAAACTAATTCATACAATGGCAAAACTTGGTGTTTACATCAGTTTTTTACTGCCAAACTTACCAGTCTATTTTTCCACAAAAAATTTGAGACGATCCATCCACCTTAGAAGTTCAATTCTATCCTTGTTCATCATGTACTCGTGTCAAAATGTAGAGAGTTCGTTATTTACTCCCCTTGTATTCAAGTACTCACAACACATCTCTTGAATCTCAGGTTTCAAGTTCCTACGATCAACAATTTAAACAGACATAAATTATTAGCAACACACATATCATCAAATTGAACATCATATAACTCCAATTTGAAACACAACCAATTAAAATTTCTCCCTAATGAAAACCAAATCAAATTCAATTTAACACAATCACAGTTCATATCACCACATTAAACAAACAATACAGTGTTGAACATAGAAAACCCTCACAAAAAAAGAATCTATAATCATAAATTTCAAAATCATACCAAGAAACTCAAGTCCCTGAAATGCAAATTAACAGAATAATAGTTTACAATAAGAGTGAAAGAGGCAAAATGCAAATGCAAACGACATGCATTGAAAAAATTGCTGCAACTAAAGAGTATAAAAATGGAATGTAAAAACCTAGAAATTATGCAGAGAGTGAAGAAGGAAGACAAAACCTTGAATATTGGCGAGTCTTGTGCGTCTTGTGCGAGTCTTGTGTGTTCTCTTCAAAAGCATATGCAAAGGAAAATAATATAGGATATCGAAACCTGTGGTGGCGGAGGTAGGAAATGTGTGGCGACGGTGAGTGGAAAAGAAAGAAGAAATGCAGAATAAGATTGAGAGAGTGAAGATATTGATATTGGATCACTACGCCAAAATTACTCTTTGGCAGCACTACATAGGCAGCGCTTTATTACAAAAGCGCTGCTATAAGTTAAAAAATTTAGAAAACACGGAAACTGTTCACTTAGAAAAATAAAATCGCGTCTAAATATAAGACCTTAGACAGCGCTTTTGAGGAAAGCGCTTTCTAAGGTCTTATAAATTAAAAAAAAAATTAAAGGAAAATATTAGACAGCGCTTTCCTTAAAAGCGCTATCTAAGGTCTTATAAATTAAAAAAATATATAAGACCTGAGACAGCGCTTTTGAGGAAAGCGCTTTCTAAGGTCTTATAAATTAAAAAAAAAATTAAAGTAAAATATTAGACAGCGCTTACTCAAAAGCGCTGTCTAAGGTCTTATAAATTAAAAAAAATAAAATCAAAAGCGTTGTCTAAGGTCTTTTTAATTAAAATAAAAATTGAAACGGTATCAGTATTAATACTGATACCGTTTCAATTTTCATTTCATTCTTTCCCTCTTTCCCTCTCTTTCTACGAACAAGAACGAACCAGCTGAAACCACTCGTCGTCCGTCCTTTCACCGCCGTCGTCCGTCCTTTCTCGCCGTCGTCCGTCCGGCCGTCGTCCTTCCTACATTGTCCTCCACCATCCTCCACCGTACTCCACCGTGCTCCACTGTTCCGGTAAGAGTTTTTCTTTTTATGTTAGAAGTGAGTTTCATATTTTCCTGTTAGGTTTTGTTATGACTTAGGTTAGTTTAGGTTAGTGTTATTGTAGTTTAGGTTAGTTTAGGTTAGTCCATAGGTAGGGAAAATAGTTTAGCATTTATGAAACCAGTGCCCATAAGAAACCACAATGCATATTTTCTCTGACATTGGTGAATTCCTTTGCTTGAATATGATATTTCTAATCCAAGAAAGTATTTGAGGTAACCTAGCAGCTTCAATTTGAACAGCATTGAAGCAGATTTTAAGTGTCTTGAACTAGTTTTTAGTCTAGACTTGTAAGTACAATGTCATCTACATAAATCAAAAGGACAACTAGAGATGCACCAATTCCTTTTGTAAATAGTGAGTGATTAGCTGATGATTGTTGCTCTACATTGTTATTGCTATATAATGTGTTAGTTTAGTTTAGGTTAGTTTAGGTTAGTGTTAGTGTTAGTGTTAATATTGCTCATTATTTTAATATTGTAAATCCTTGAGGTTGTTGTTCTAAAGAAATATATTTTAAATCCTTAAGTCATAACTTTCCTCCTTTTGGTTTTGATTTCTATTAATTACTAATGGAAATTAATAATTGTTATTGCTATATAATGTGTTAGTTTAGTTTAGGTTAGTTTAGGTTAGTGTTAGTGTTAGTGTTAATATTGCTCATTCAATGTTATATATTATGTCATATTATATTTGATATCCTTGATTTCCTTGATTTCTTTATTATATTTGTTATATAATATATTTGATATCCTTGATTTCTTTATTACAGGTTAGATGGCTACTAACGATGATCACCCACATGATGATGATCACCCACATGATGATGATTACCCACATGATGATGATCCTATTCAGGATGAAAGTAAAAAATCTATGGAAGAAGAGATTAAAAGAGGAATAACCGTTATGAAGAAAGTGATTCGTGCTAGAGATCAAGGCATCATTTTAGATGTGCATTGGAGCCCTTCAGGCACTCTTGTTGAGCCTAACAGTCATACCTTGACAAGTTTCATTGGTGCACTTGTAAGGAATGCGATTCCTATTACTTGTGATGATTGGAGAAACAAACAGTTGAAGGAAGTCAAAGAAAAAATTTGGAATGAGATAAAGGTACCATAATTATGTCTTTAATTATGCCAACTAATCATGTATTTTAAATTATTTGTACTAACCAATGTGTATGGTTTTTTTAGAGGTGCTTCAACGTTGAGGAAGAAAGAAAAGCTTATTTGATGAGATTGGCAGGGAAGCTCCTAAGAGGGTTTAGGACATATTTAAACCGCACCTTTCTTAAGGATGCTGAAGGTAACTTTGTTGATGCAGAGTATCCATCTAAATATGCAAGTTTGATTTCACCACAAGAATGGGTAACGTTTAAAGCCAAACGACAAACCCCGACATTTAAGAGTTTAAGTGCAATTAATCGGGAAAGAGCATCAGCTCCCCAGTATCGATACAGGAAAGGACGTGTTGGATATGGACGTTTGGAGCAATCTTTGGTAAGTATCAATAAATTGCAACGATATAATAATTGTTCATCATGAGTTATATTTGATCATATTATTTGGCTTTATATGTAGTTACAAAAGGCGAATAGCTCTGAAACATCTCTTCCTGCACATGTCTTGTGGAAGGAAGCCCGTGTGGGCAAGTCTGGAGTTGTTGCAGAAGAGGTTCTACAAGTATTTGAGAAATGTGTAAGTATAACAATATTTCTTTAATTAAATCAAAACTTTATTAACAAATATTTGACAAATATTCGATATTCATCTGATTTTCAGGAGGCGTTATCTCAGTCTGTGTCTCTAGATGATTCCAGGAGCATACTTAGTCAGGCATTAGATGTCCCTGAGTATTCTGGTCGGGTGAGGGGTAAGGGATTTGGGATCACTCTGACCTCCTTGAATATTAAAAAAGGAAAGGCTCCTAGTAATACAGAACTTCAAGCTAAATTGGAAGCACTGGAAGTTGAAGTTCGGGAATTAAGAAAGGAGAAAGAAAGGGATAACGCTTCAGGTTTTAGAGATGGATCGGAGAAAGATAGTATCAACTGCAGCTTTCGACCGAATATTCCAGAGGTAATTATATATAATTTTATGAAATTAAATTAGTAGCTTAAATTATTTAAATGACATATATACACATTAACAATGTCATATTTATTTTTGGTTTTAGGGTGTTTCCCATTGTCAGCTCTTCTTATCTTCACCAACTTATCGGAAGGTTGGCAAGGGAAAAGTGTATAACACTTCGGTAGAATTACTTCACAATAACCCACTCCCTACTGGATGCATGAAAGTATCGGTTGATATTGCCACAGAGGCGGGTGCATTATTACCCTATCCTGACGATGTTTCGGATGCAACATTGGTGGGAGATGCTATAGGGTCGTATGTTGCATGGCCGTCAAACCTCATACTCGTAGGATATGAGGTATGCTTAAAACCGTTATGAACCTTTGTTAACCTTAATGTGTAGATTCAAAGATTTTACGAGCATTTTATTTTCATTTTTTACATGGTAATGTTATTTAGACTCCAACAAGATCCAAAACAAAGGATAAGGGGATTCGAGAGCATACCGAGTCCGTTGTCTAAAAAAAAGAGGTACATCACAATTATATGATATTTATGCATGGAAAATGTTAAATTGGATATCTTATACTTCATCTAACAAATTATATGATATATAGCTGTCTGGTAAAGAGATTAGCAACGTTTCAACACAGAAAAATGTTGGTGCTAAGAAGAACAGGGCTAGAAAACAACCTATCTCCAAGTTTAGGTCGTGCCTTCAGACGTTTCTACAATTGACAGATATTCCGACCGGAGGTGTTCGTCTTATACATATGGAGAAAGGTATATATGGCTTTGAACATGAACAAAATATTGGTAATGAAGACTTCGAGCAAGTTTTCAATCATGAAGAATTGGGCGTCAGTGTTGTCAATACATACGTGAGGTATATATCCGATCTACTTTGGTATATTAATTGAACAACTTATTTACTTTATGTTTCAAATTAATAGTCTAATGTTAATGATGTTTTTATTTAAGGTTTCTGTATGACAAAGTTATTCGCCCACGTGGATTGTAGCAAAGATTTGCATTCTTAAGCCCCGCGTCTGTCAACTTATCCTTAATAATAAATAAACCGGATGAGGTCCTGGCGTATGTACGCGACGTCTTTATGGACAACGAAGAAACGGAAAAGTTGTTCCTTTTACCGTTTAATACTGGGTTAGATTTTCATTCTAAATTCATCTATTATAGTTTTTTTGTATTTTGACGTTGTGTGGAAAGTTTCCATCTAACACTTGTTTAATCTTACAGTGGACATTGGTTGTTGGTCCCAATTAATCCTAGCAGAGAAGTGGTGTATTATCTGGATTCTTTAGGAAATGATTGGACAACATACCCGGATATGAAGAAATGTATTGACACGTAAGTGAGATTGTTCTAAATATGAATGTGTATATTTATTTGTTTGTTTATTTATTTATGTGAATTGTTCTAAATATTCATTTATATTTTATTAGCGTTATACAAGCTTTCCGAGCACTACGAGATGGCCAAGTACCAAAGAGGAGAGTCAACCCCATTACATGGAATAGAGTGAAGGTATATTAATTATCACATGTTTTATTATATATTAGTGATGCTACTTGATAAAACTTAGGATTTATCCATATTTTCTTTTCATTTGTAGTGTCCTCGGCAACGTAATGAAATAGATTGCGGATATTTCATGTTGAGGTTTATGAGAGACACTCTTATTTTGGATCGAATAGAGATTTCATCCGATGTATGTATTTCTAACTTATGAGTTATTTTAATATTTAACACATATCTCTCATATAATGAAATAGTTAAAACTAAATCAAACTATGTTATATTATTATGTAGTACTTTGAAGAATGCAAGTGTGCTCATTACTCAATTTCTCAATTGGATGAAATTAAAGAGGATTGGTGTCAATACATTATGGAGCTCGGAGTTTTATCAGGTATAATATTGTACTCTTACTTTAATTGATGAGAATTTAAATATGTGTAATTTTCTAACTATAGACATTGTTGATGTATTCTTTTAATTGAATTACAATCTTTGTGTTCTTTCAGGACCTATGTAGATTTGAAGCAATGCTTTGGTTGGATGCAAAAGTACTAGTATAAGTAATATGTACATTTGTCTATATATATATATATATTGGTTTGAATTGCCAATTGTTTTGGATATATAATTTTGGTATAAATTGGTACATTTAAATAGGCCAAATTGGATTGATTTGAATCTCCAAATTGTGGTATTTTTCTGGAAAAAAAATGGTTGAAAAACAGGTCAAATTCTGGTTGAAAAACCTGGTAAAAATTGTAGTTTAAAAAATTTTATATAAAAATTTTCATATACCTTAGACAGCGCTTTACACTAAAAGCGCTGTCTAAGGTGGGGCTTAGAAAGCGCTTTCACCAAAAGCGCTGTCTAAGGTATGCCTAAAAAAGTTCAAAAAGGTGGGGCATAGAAAGCGCTTTCACCAAAAGCGCTGTCTAAGGTATACCTAAAAAGTTCAAAAAGGTGGGTCTTAGACAGCGCTTTTTGTGAAAATATACCCCCCTTTAGACAGCGCTTTTGGTATTACCCAAAGCGCTGTCTAAACCTTTAGCAGCGCAGGTGTAGACAGCGCTTAAAAGCGCTGTCTAAAGCCAAAAAAAGCGCTGTCTAAGGTCTTGTTTGGCGTAGTGGATAGCCATTACTTAATATCATTGCATAGGTAACCTATAATGCATTGGTAATGAATAATTTCAATTTTCAAAGTGCTTATTCAATACCCAATGTACTTATTGGAAAACCATGACTCTACATATTCCTTTTGTTTTCCAATTTCTTATTTTAAGCGTGAAAAAATACCATGACTCTACAGCTTCCAAGAGTTTATTTCCAACTTTTTAATTGAAAAATAAAACTAAAAAAATAAGAGCATGCCACATCAGCAGCATTTATTGTCAAATGGCTAATATTGCAGCAACATTGTTTAAAGTCCTTAATACCTTTTTGTTAAGTGTAATTAAGGATTTAAATAGAAGGGTAAATTGGATAATCAGTAGGGTAAGTTTTTAATAGTTAGATATTAGATTCTTTTTTTTAGTGTCAATAATAAGTGCTAAAATCCCTTTTTAAATGTTCTTTCTATTACCAATTTCAAGGCATCTTCCTGTAGCTTTAGAAAATACATTGATTAATTTGAAAACTTATAATAATTAATATTTACCTTAATTCATTTTATGCCAATAATACTATATGTACTATATGATTACAAAATAATGATAATTATTACTTTTTGATTAATAGCAATAATATTTTGACAGTTTTCCACTTAGATTTAAAATTTGAGGAAATTAACAACAACATATGCATGATTATATATTAATTTTTATGTCCTTTGAATCTTAGCTCTAACATTATTTTTATCTATTTTAGTTTTAAAATTAACTCTAACATTATTTTATTTATTTTTAATTATAAAAATTATTAATTTGGGTTAGTTGGATCATCAAGATCAAAGAATTGTTATTAACAAATGGTTTGATTTGCGTCGAAGAGCTATGGTTCAACTAATGTGTGCTGTTGTTTACTATTATGTCTGAATGTCTCATAAGAGAAAATTGTGTTATAGTATGAGCTCCGAGAGAGAAAGGGTTCGCAAAAAAATAATGTATCGAATTAGTATCAGTGAAATTAGTAGAAATATATTAAGAACGGGTCCTAAAACTTTTATGAGCTTATGTGGTATATTAGAAAGAGAAGGGGGATTACAAGCTACTCGATGGTCAAGTGTGGAAGAGCAAGTTGCAAAATCAATCTATATATTAACACATAATGCTAAAAATCATGAAGTGAACTTTTGGTTTCGTCGTTCTGGCGAGACTATTAGTCGTCATCTTCATCAAGTTTTGAGAGCTATTCTTGAATTGGAAGAAAATTTTCTTGTCCAACCCGATGGCTCAACGGCCCTCCTGAAATTTCTAGTAGTTATAGATTCTACCCGTATTTTAAGGTAAATTTTGTTATTAATAAATTATATTCCCTACACAAAAAATACTATAATTTCTAGTAGTCATAGATTTTATTGATAAAAATATATAATATTATTTTAGGATTGTGTTGGTGCAATAGATGGAACACATATACATGTCAAAGTATCAGGAAAAGATGCTCCTAGATATCGCGGTAGGAAAGACTACCCGACACAAAATATTTTAGCAACATGTACTTTTGATTTAAAGTTCATCACTTATGTGCTCGCGAGATGGGAAGGGTCTGCCTCTGATTCAAGAATAATAAAGAATGCATTAACACATGAAGATAAACTTAAAATTCTTCAAGGTAATTCACTGAATATTATGACATTTTTAAAGGTGGTATGAGTGGGGTTTCTTGGAATTCAACTACACAATTATGGGATGCCGAGTCAGAAGTTTGGGATGCTCTAATTGAGGTAACTTTTGATGAACTTTTTATATTTTAAAATATTTTATTAATAAAGAATTGTATAACTTTTATTAATCTTATATCTTTTATTTATCATACTTTTTTCAGTCAAAACAAAAAGCATCAAATTGGAAAAATGTACCACTTCCAAATTATGAGAAGATGGTGATATTGTATGGACCTAACCGAGATGATGGAGAGGAATCTGGAGCTTTAAAAGAGACAAGAAAACAAAATTCATCGATCACCAATGAAGACTTTGTTGAAAGTATTCAAGATATTGATGACCATGTTGCTCGAAATGAGGTGAATTTGGAAAGCTTTGATGCTACTTACGATTTTTCTGTACCCGAAACACAATCACCAGACCCTTTAAGCAGTAGTAAAAGGAAGAAAATGAAAGTGGTTAAAAACAAAGATATAAACAACGATATTACTGAACTCCAAGAATCATTTGTCTTGGTTGCAAATGCACTAACAGAAGGAAATGCTGCAACACGGGAAGGAAATGAAATAATGAGAAAGCTTCAAAAATATGAGTTGCCTTCAATTTCAGGAGAAGAAACATGAAATTTAATAAAAGGGTATGGATGTGATGCAAAGTCATTGCCTCAGATATATTGCACTGTCATGAAAGATGCTGACAAACTTAGAATGATTCTCTAATGTCCGCTAGAAGTACACAAAGAAGTGATAATGCAAATGGTCTTTGCCTCATCTGATTGATCATCTTATAATAGTCTTATGACTTTTATGAATATTTTGTTTACAATTTAATATGTTTCTGAATATTTTGTTTACATTTTAATATATTTCTGAATATTTTGTTTCAATTAGTGTTGTTTATGAATGGAAGTTTTTATTTAGTGATATTTACTCAAAACTATTTTTATTTAGAATTGTTTTTACTAAATACAAGTGATAATATTTGTAAGGAAAAAAATGTAATTTAGTTTTAAATTTCCTCCCCTCCCCTCCCCTTGTGAACTAAACATATATGTAGTTAAAAATCATTCCCTTCCCATCCCCTCCCCTTCTTTGAACCAAACATATATTTAGTTAAAATATCTCCCACCCCCTCCCATCCCTTCCCCTCCCCTCTATTAAATTCCCTCCCCTCCCCCTCCCTCGGTTGAACCAAACGGACCCT
This sequence comes from Lathyrus tuberosus, assembly GCA_022829125.1. Taxonomy (NCBI): domain Eukaryota; kingdom Viridiplantae; phylum Streptophyta; class Magnoliopsida; order Fabales; family Fabaceae; genus Lathyrus; species Lathyrus tuberosus. The sequence goes on from JALAZF010000103.1 coordinate 11,941,909, forward strand.
TAGAGAGTCAAGTGATATCTCATTAGTCTGCAGTTCTTTCATTTTATACTTTTAATAAATAAAAATACATGCTACCTATACTTTCACTCTAATAATTAAATATTTAACTTTCATATTCATTGAATTTATATTTCTCATTGAGATGAGAAAATCAGTGACATAGGAAAGAACTACTCCCTTTGTCTTACAATAACTATCATATTTTTAGAGATTTTTTTAATGCACTTAGATAGTTCTTACTTCTTAGACACCACACATAATTATTTAAATATTTTTAGATTTCAGAGATTTATTTCCGAACGCACCTATTTGTGAATAAACGTTGACATATTTTGGAGATACATCTCTGAAACCATTTTAAACATTTAAGACATTTCACTCATAAGCCATTTACATTTGAATTGTTCCGGAGATGCATTTCCGTGAATATTTCGGAGATACATCTCCGAAATGCATCAGAACAAGTATTTTTTACTATAAGTTGTGCATTTGTGTTCAGATGAAGTATAACGCATAATCCAAAATAAAATAAAGGGTTAAATATACAACACCCCCTGCAATGTAGGCGAGTTTCGCTTTACCCCTGTAAAAAAATTTGAATCCCCCTTGAAATGTTAAAATTCTATGTCTTTTGCCCCCTAAGCGTCAAAGTTACCTTCTGTAATATATATATTTTTTGGTTTACCCCCCAGATTCAGTGTTCAAATTGCACACTTAAGGGGGTAAAGCAAAAAATATATATTACAGCGGGGAATCCCAAAAAAATATTATAGAGGGTAAAGCGAAACTCGCATACATTGCAGAGGGGTGTTGTATATTTAACCCTAAAATAAAAAATAGACGTACAAAATAATCAGAGACTAATATTAGGTGTGTCAAAAATAAAATAGCAATGTATGTAGAAAATGTCGTACAATCAAGATCCAAAATATAGTAAAATCGTCAAAATAAGTAGAGAGTATAATACTACAATAAAATAATAACAGACTACTACTATCTGTGTGTGACAACATCTCCTCTACCTCCTCTGTCTGCTCTGCCTTATCGGCCATCAACCCCCTTGCCCTCTGGCAATGTCATCGGTTAATAGTGCCCCCTGTACCTCTGCCATGATGACATCTAGGACTCACCTAACATTAGACCTGTACACAAGCGATTTTTCGAGGTTCGCCCTTACATGTGAACTTTTAATTTATCCCAAAGGAGGGAAGGGGAAAAAATCTGAGTAAACTCGTGAGTGTGTGCAATGCAAAACAATGCACTTGAGAGATCGGGAATCGGTATTGGTTATACAAAGGGACGGTATTAGCACCCTAAGTATCTATAGTATCATATAGGAACCTCTTGTGTATATTTGTGTTACTGTTGATTAAGTCATCTGCTATGTATTAGGTATTTGTTGACTGTTTTGAGTGAGTGATAAGAGTTGGAAATGTTTTTGTTGTTTTTGTAAGGATATGTTGAAATAAACTAAGACAAAGGTGTATGAACCTAAAGGTTTTATTTATTACTGTGCTCACTAAGATCTCGCAATCTTATGTCTACGTATTCTCAAAAGGAAATTGAGAAATCAGAGCGTTCGTAGTTCCACATACTAATGGGTGGAATTGGGTTTGTTGGGTTTGAGAAGAGACAAATTGTCATCTTAAGGGAGACATCTCACCTATTCACCGCAAACATTTTGAGAAAAAAGGATAATAAGGGAAGAAGCTTTAAATTTGGATGTAAAAAATCCAGAGTAATGCCACATCTTCCTTTAAATGAGTCTTTGCATATTAAGAGAATGACCTTGACTTGGATATATAATCAACAAGTGTGCCACTTATATCACTTAAATGAAAGAAGTGTTTTTGGTACCATAATAAGAGAATGACTCCAACTTGGATTTTGAATCAACAAGTATGCCACTTACATCACTTAAAATGATTTTTTTTTGAAATGTTTGATTTATGTTGTGGAGAATAAAAGAGACATCTCTTCTATAGAGATGATTCATGTCTCATCTCTGGGGAGTTTTAAATTTGAAGCCAAAGGTTAGCTAGGGTTTGACTTGAAGTTGAAGTTGAATCCTAAAGTTTGAACTAAGTCTAAACTAAGGATGAGTATTGAAATGCAACAGTTATATGAATGCAAGTGTTGTAAATGTCAAGAGAAACTTAACAAGACAAGTTTGATTAAGCTTTTAAATAAGTGTATTAATCGAGGATGACATGAGTATGGTATGATTAAGCATGATGCATCAACATGTGAATGTACATTAGACAAAGAGATGTGTTCATCATGGTAAGAGTTTATGAAGTAAATACTTGAATATGTGAGCAAAGGTTTAATCCATGGAAGCAAACACAAAGAAGTTTAAGTAATATGTTCAAGATGAATCGAGGATCAGATGGTGATGAAGGGTAAACAAAACTTTAATGGAAGTTCATGAAGATAAGTACAAGAACCAAGCATTCAATCATGGTTGAATCAAGGGCTTTGTGGAATCCAAACTCAAGTGGAAGCCCTACTCATCCTCAAGATGTTTAGAAAGTTTAATCAAAGGGAAACCCTAATTAAACATTTAATCAAAAGTATTTTCAAAAGAAAAATCAATTAAACGTGGTATGAATGGTGTTTAAGTCAAGACAAGCATGTTATGTACATTAAACAAGACTTAGACAAAGCATATTATCCACATAAATAATCATGATCAATTAGGTTAAGGAAAAAATAAAAAGAAAGTCAATTTTAAAGGTATGAAACACTTAATATGTACCACTTTTTCAACCTAATAAAAAATGATTAAATAAATATTATTTTCAAAAAATTTCATGGATTCCCAAAATAGGGAAGATAAATGAAGAGTGTGCAAAAAATTGGCTCAAAAAGATCAATTTTGCTATGTGAAATAGTTGTGTAAAGTTGTGAAAAAAATTGAAAAGAAAAGTGATACAAAAATAGGAATTGCTCCCACCAAGGCTTGAACCTACGCCCTTGGGGTGGGGATTAAAAATTTACCACCAGACCAACTGCTTGTGTGTGATAAAGGGTGCACGCATTGTATAATATATTAAGGTTAAAGTGTGAAAATGCTAAAAAAATAAAACAACAAAAGGTCTGGGGAGAGGGAGATTCGAACCCTAGACCTTGTGGCACACAAACACCTATAACGCGCTTTCTAACCACTGGGGTGGTGATACATCTGTGTATCAAACCACACCCAATTGAATAAATAATAAAACAAGTCCCAGAAATTCAAACAATTCGCGCCACCATCATTGTTGTCTTCCTCGTGCATCATCATCTTCATCAATATTTTCAAATTTCCAGATTCTTCATTTCTCAACCAAATGGGATGATGTAAAGATGAAACTTGTGGGGATTTTGACAAGGAATTGAATGTTTTGTTCCCTTTTATTTATTTTCAGTGTAAATCAAAATGTCAAGTATTGCGGCTAATGTGGAATCATAAATATGCAAAACCTAATGTGGAATCTCATATGTTTATGATAAAAAACAATTGATTAAGGGAAAATGATTTACATATTGCGGCTAAGTGAAAGCCAGGATGCTTGAGAGGGCTAAGCGTGTTGTTTAACAGCTTAGAGGTTGTAATCATTTTGATGATTATTGGATTAAGTCCTTGTCTAAGGCGAAATCACAAAGGTTGGTGGACTGGAGTAGCTTCGTTAATAGTGAACTAGGATAAAAATAATTGTGTTCATTTATATTTATTTACTTGTTAATGTCATTAGTTTAATTCTGCAAAAGGGGACGAAATGTGATACCCAATTCAAACCCCCTTTCTTGTGTTTCTCAACCTTCAATTGGCATCAGAGCTTCGGTTCTGTTATTGATGTTTATCAAACACTTAACCGTGTCAGATAAAGATTCGAACGAGCTTTGAGAAACACTCTGGCTCATCTCCTCCACCATCTACAGGTTCAGTCTCATACGATGATGAAAAGATTGAGTACTGAAATGACAAAACAGAAAGGTTCATTATGGATTGTGTCATTGATTCTTAGAGCTGGTTGTTATTGAAAACATAATCTTCTCTTATGGTGCTTGCAAGAAAATTGAAAGCAAGATGAAGAATCAGCTGGTAAAAGGATAATAGACTCATAAGATAATTAGTAGAATATGATGAATGCTATTCTTGAAATACGTTAGTTGAGAGCTACGTATCTCCTCAATGTGATGCCTAGACAAAGCTTAAGAAGAATGATCTAGAAGAGATCAACAAGAAGCATCAAAAAGAATAAAATCTTGTTTGCTGAAGGTTAATTATTTCTGAGTATGGGATGTTTTCAACAAACAGACTTGGTCTACCGTTAACTTTCTCAGTATTGCTCATTAGGAACTCTTTCATGTGAAAAAGAGAGAATGCTCGTGTCATGATTCTGAAGCATGGAAACTTCAAGATGAAGTATGCTGAAGATGTTAGAAATCTTGTCATCAATATTTTAAATCATGACTGCAGAACTTAAGATTCTGAATGATGATTTCTTCGTCAGGATTCTTGAAGAAGATGATCAGAAGCTTGTTATTTAAATGAAAGCTTATGGCAACTGGTCAAGCATGCAGAAGATCTGGAGTAAAGCCTCTCATGAAGAACTGAAGATCTAAGCTAAACAGTATATAACTGTTTGTGCTTCAATTCGTCAGAAGCTGAAGAGATCAAGATCAGAAGATGTAGAGAAAAGTCTGATGGCAAAAGAAGTCACTTGCTATAAGTGAAATAAGGTATGTCATGTCAGATAAGTCTATCTTGACTTCAAAAGGATAAAGCCTAAAAAGAAAGCATGAAATGCTTAAAGGAAAAGGCTGAAGAATACACGAGATAATTTTATGCCCTAAGAAGACATCAAAGAAGAAGAACGAACTAACATAGCATTCTCAGCTAATGTTAGAACGTCTGATGCAGAAGATCTCTCCAGAAGATAAAGCAGTTTCTTATTCAACAGAAACTAATCCTACTGCAGATAAGCATTGGATATGGATATTAGGATTCTGACTACCTGCTCTAGAAACTTTGCAGGATTCAGAAGAGATCGGAAGGGAAGTTCTTCAATTGTCAAGAGTGCATTCAAGAAAGAGCAACTTACGATTTTCTGATTATTGTTATATATGTGTCTATGAAGAGAATTGGCTGAAGCATAAGATAAATTAAGTCATGTTAGCTTGAGAAAGGTATCTCAGTTGAACAAGCTTAAGTTTGTCATAATGTTATCCAAAGTTTCTTTTCAAGAGCTCCTGATACATGAATGTATCCTTCTGTGTTCACTACTTTTTGGACTCATGTGACTGAGTGAAAGTATGAGCTTAAGAAGCTATCTGGTGAAAAGAAGATTCTGATGTTCTAGTTCTTCACTATCAGATACAGATGATTGAAGATAGAACAAGCTTGGAAAATAGATGGCTTAAAACATGATATATGAGAAATCATCATGACAAAGCATTTCTAGGAAGCAACTAGCATGTTTTTTCAGAATAAAATATGATTAGAATCTATTCTGATGCATATTGGTTAGATTGCTCTAAATATCCAAATGCTACTGAAGTACCTTCTTTAGAAATCAAATCAATGTCGGATTTGATAATGAGCTTGGAAGTCAGAAACTAAAGCTTAGTGGAAGAATACAAAGTTAGAAGCTATCTTCTCTGAATGAAGTTATTGATGAAGATCAGAATAAAGAAATCAGAAGATGCTCAATCAAAAACCATCACAGTTCATTTAATCCCTAAGAAAGGAAAGAACAGAAGTTGTCACTTTCTGATAAACTGATTCTGGATGGAAAGACTCAGCCAGTAAGAACAAGATTATCATTCAAACCCTCTAAGAAATATGTCTTGGTTTGATGATCATGATGATATCTGCATCTGGTGAAGATTAGCATACATTCAAAGATTGAACTCTGATGATGCAAGAGGAAATTCAACAAGTTTCTTTAGCACATAACTGTTCTGAAGTATATGCTAAAGTTAAGAAACTAGTGGCTTTCTGGAGACAATCCTTCTTGAAGATAGAAGATGGATGATTCTAAGATGAAGACTAGAGATAGAACTTGGCTCTTCTCTAATGATCAAGATGAAATAAACATCAGGAAATATGTATTCATCTGTCAGAATGGAAGATCAAGAAGTCATGAAGATGATCGTGTCTCTACACAAGGTTCAAGGATTCTCATGAAGACTGCAAAAGGAAGAAAAATCTATAAATCCAGTCCTGAGAAGAAACAATTCTAGTGGTCCAACTAGAAGTGCTCATCAACAATGTCATCAACTGCAGAAGAAAATTGTGTGATGATTCTGAAGAAGCGTCTACAGATGGAATTCTACAAGAGTATTGAGAGTAACGTATTTCTAACTCTTACTATTTATTTTAAATAGTTTAGAAATTATTCTTATATTCTAGAATTACTATGATAAGAATTTAGAAGAAAATTATTTTCTAAATTTTTGATTCAGTCTTTTTCTTATGACTTGAATCTCTCTTCAAAATTCCTTGCTAAAAATAAACTTATTCTCATTCAACATGTGAACCTAGTTCTATGTCTAGAATGGTAAGAAGTTATCTCACAATAGTTATTTCTCTAGAATAGAAAAATAAGTTTCTGATGTTTGAATAGTAATTGTTTTACTTCTGAAATGTGAGACTTCTGATAAGTGAAGTTCTCATGCATCTGAAACGTCCAAAGGTTAAAAGATCCTTTTAGATTATTTTGACTGTTGGAAACTAGAGTGTGATTCATTTACTAGCCATAATGATACAGAGAGTTGGTATGTCAACAAGACTTTTGTTTTATACGTACCATACCTCGTATTTGATGGGACAACTCGGGTAATGAGAAAATCTTGGATATAGGAATTAAAATCATTTCTCCTTACCCCGTGTTAGACCTTCTATATTCATTCCCCTTAGAGTATCTTCTTTGTTTCTTTTTGAAGATAGTGCTTACATAACTCTTCCGTCTCTAACTATTATTTGGGGCGTTCCTAATTATCACCTTTATCACAACTGTTTTGGAAATAGCAGCAGTCACTATTTTTAGATAAATCGTTAATTGTTTTGCGTATCTTGAGTCTCTCCATCTCCTTTGATCATCATTATTTCCTGATTGGTGCTCACCTATGAACTATTATGAAACCATAAATAATCAATAAAATATCATTGATTAAGAATATATTTTTGAATACGATTAATGTTTCTCCTTAAGGGGATTGGTTTCTTTGTTTTGAATGGAATGGAGCTTACAAACCTCACTTCTTAGACTTTACAGATAGGATTCAAGGAGAGCTTACAAACCTTCTCTCGAAGAATATTTGACACAGGGAGAGCTTACAAACCTTAGGCCCCGAAAATTTGTTGAATCTTGGAACTTCCAAGCCCTTAGTTTTATCATAAGCCCTAAGTATGTTTATGTCTGTCGTCTCCCATTGTAATTTCTTAATTAGTATTAATGAAATTTCCTTTTTTGTCATTATGGTCGTCTTCATATTTCTTTGTCAATGTCTATTCTTATTTGCCTTTTTTATTTCTGATAAAGGGGGAGAAAGTATAATGATTTTGATATGCCTAAATCTAAAAATCTCGATACAAAATATAATTGAATGTTTTTTTTCTTCTAACCCATGTTTGAGAATTGATCAGGAACTTCAAAAAAGTTCAATGAACTTTAGAACATGCTATTAGAAGACAGGAGACAAGACATATAAGAATACATGATATATTATCAGAAGAGACAAGACATATCAGAAGCTATGATATATCAGAATACATGAATTCTATTTGATAAAATATCAAAAGATATGATCAAGAAACAAGTGGAAGGCTTTAGAAGTCAATAATCAAGAAGATTATATTTGAAGCAATTGTACAAGAGATCATAAGATATAATCATCAGAAGACATGTACAAGAAAAAAGAATGCTAAACAAGCTCGATCTAATAATATATATGAATATCTGGTGTTGACCACTAAGTTATCAGAAACAAGGGATGTCTATGAGTTTCACGTTCATACCCAAAACTTGTCAGACATTGTAAACTTTCTGAAAGAATGATTCAATTGGTATCTAAAATTCAAATGGCATCTAGACTCCAACATTAAAAGAATGTGAATCTTTCGTAGATCAAATCAAGTCATGGTCATTAAAGAAAATATTTGGTTTCTGAACCATCAAATGACATGAGGATATGGGCACCTATTGGTGATCTGTGCTAAGATATTGAAGATTTGGATTTGATACATGATGCGTGGCATCTAAGAAAGTATCTACTAGTTTCTAATATATAATGTTAGACATCAAATCTGATAAGACAAATTAGGTGCTGATACGTCTACAGCATTCTGATACCAAGCTAGGTTTTGAGATGAAGATTTTCCAGTTCTAGTCAGATTCTAATGAGACATCAATGAGAAGTAATCCTTCTCTGTTGATATGATTCTACTTCAAAATCATTTTGTGATTCTTGGGATCAGGGGGAGACTCTGAACAAGCATAAATGAATTTTGAGAGTAACAGAATCAGGGGGAGCCCGTTAAGCTTATCTCTGACTCTGTGGATTTATGGTGATTATCCTATACAAATTGTGCATCAAAATGCATTGTTTGTCATCATAAAAAATGGGGAGATTGCAAGAACAAGATTTGGTTCTACATATGGCCTTTGAGTTTTGATGATAACTAAACATGTTATCTAAGAGAACCATTCTGTATGATATGGTTTTTGTCTAGTGTGTGACTGTTGTCAATATGATTCTGACTCTGATAAGAAGACGTGTGATGTCATCAGACTTTGTTATCAACACTCTGGAAGAAAACATGTGTGTGTACAAGATAAAGTCAAGATTCATGAATGTTTCTAATACAACAGTTCTAATGAACGTTAGTTCTGGACATTCTAATTGAGACTTTATGAGAAAGCCCTATAAGGCTTTTTAATGTGATGCGCTTCTAATGTTACAAGTTCTGAAGATTCTGAAGACGTGGTTTAGGTTAACATGGTTCTGAAGATTCTGAAGACACAATATCTGAAGTTCAAGTTCTGAAGAGTTTCTGAAGACAAGGTTCAGATGAACGAAGTACTAATGACTCTAAAGACAAGGATATGCTTAATGCATTCTAAAGACAAGGTTATGAAAGGAATAGGTTATGAAGACTCTGAAGATATTACTTCTAAAATAACGAGTGCTGAAGATTCTCAAGATAGTTCTGCTGAACAAAGATTTTGGAATTCTGAAGACTGGGATTCTAAAGTTGCAAAGAATTGACTCTTCTACAACATACTTCATCAACGTTTTGTTTGAAGCCAATGAGGACATTAGAAAGACTGAAGATAAGAATGGTTTTGAGCTAAACACAAGAATACAAAAATTGTGACCTCTACCTCGACAAGGTGGCACAAGAGCAGATTTTTGTACAGTGATGTTGACCATTCCTTCATGTGAGCGTTGAAATATTGTTGTTGGAATATGTTTCCAAGAATGCCCCTCAACAAATCTATTCTCTCAAGCTCTATAAATTGAAGATCAAGAAGCTTGGAGAATTGTTGGTTGCTGGTGATAGCATGCTACTCTGCAAAGCCAAAGTGCTGAAGAAAATGCTACAAGCTAAAGCTTAAATGAAGAATGCTCAATGAAGAAGAACCTGAAGCAAACTGTTTGAATGTGTGTACAAATGATGAATATGCTAAAGCCATGTGAAACTAGTCAAGTGAAACAGCAATAAGTGAAGCATAGTAACTTAGTTGATCTTGATGGTTAAACTGGAAGAAGCATTATATGCTGAAGAAAGGAGTTCATCAAAAGAAGCTTAAAGCTCATAAAAAGAAGTCGTAGTTCTCATCAAGAACGCTTTTAAGCAATACATAACTAATGTTTTATAATCTCTCAGAGATTCACTCTTTAGATAGTTTCTGTATTATAAAGCAAGAAGTTGTTGCTCAAAAACTTGCTAGAAAGACTTAGGTGTTCATGTACTTAATTTGTGTAATCAACTTGTAACAAGCATATTAGTGCACAAGAAAATCCTTGTAAAAGGTGTTGTTCCTTGAGCGGTCAAGTGAAGACCAGAATGCTTGAGAAGACTAAGCGTGTTTCTAACAGCTTAGTGGATGGTGTTCCTTGAGCGTCTAAGTGAAAGCCAGGATGCTTGAGAGGGCTAAGCGTGTTGTTTAACAACTTAGAGGTTGTAATCATTTTGATGATTATTGGATTAAGTCCTTGTCTAAGGAGAAATCACCAAGGTTGGTGGACATGAGTAGCTTCATTAACAGTGAACCAGGATAAAAATAATTGTGTTCATTTATTTTTATTTACTTGTCAACGTCATTAGTTTAATTCCACAAAAGGGGACGAAATGTGAAACCCAATTCAACCTCCCCCGCTTTCTTGTGTTTCTCAACCTTCATCATGAACCTTTTGATTTAGCACTTTTATTTCCTTCATGCTTAGAGGTCTTTGATTGTCGTCGAAAGTTGACGGGATTCTTATCCGAATGTTGAATTCCATTTTTCCTTATATATCTATTATATCTTCTCATAAATAGCCCCATGTCTTCATTCTTATTATCATCATCATCATCACTTGACTCACTTTTACTTAGCTCTTTTATGGAGGACTTTGAGCTAGAAGCCTTTAGAGCTATAAACTTCTTATCCGTGTCTTTAGGCTTCTCTTTCTTTTGCTTCTTCTCGTGTTGGTCGAGACTTATGAGCTTTTGCTCATGTTCCTCAAGCTTGTGAAACAAAGTTGTGATGTCCAAAGTCATAAGATCGTTAGCTTCATTTATGGTCGTAACCTTAGGTTGCCATTCCCAATGAAGACATCTCAAAACTTTGTTAGTAGCAACATCATTTGAAACGGGTCTACCAAGTGAATTTAAACGATTAATTAGGTGAGTAAATCTCTTTTGCCTTTCCGCAATGGTTTCACCATGCTTCATGTGAAAGAGATCAAACTCTTGTGTCAAAGTATTGATTCGAGCTAGTTTGACATCATTAGTTCCCTCGTGGGTAACTTGTAATGCGTCCCACATAGCCTTAGTAGTAGTACAATGAGAAACTCTATAATATTCATCAACTCGCAAAGAAGATATGAGAATATTTCTAGCCTTCCAATCGTAGTTATACTTTTTCTCATCATCATCGTTCCATTGTGCTTCCGGCTTAGGCACAACAACGTTATCTGCGTTGGTCATAGTTATTTCAATAGGACCATTTTGAATAACGTTCCATACCTTTCTATCAATAGAATTGATATGCACCCGCATACAATCTTTTCAATAACCGTAGTTTTCACCATTAAAAACCGATGCTTTATTGTACGCCCCTTTAGGTTCGTTAGTAATTTTCTAAAAAGCTATATGCGAAGCACTAGATGAACTGGTGCTCGTGATACCACTTGTTAGACGATGACAATGATCTAGAAGGGGGTTGAATAGAACACTAATTTTTAACAAAATTTGCGCTTAAAATATTATTTGAAAAATGTGCGGAAGCTGCCTTGGATATAAAATCGTCTAAACGAACCGTTATTGGTAAGATCGGATATGCGAATTCGAATGGAATAATATTGATGAGATAATAAAATCAATATCAATCCCAATCAACCAATTCAAATAAAGACCACGTTGATTTAACCGTTTTCCAATTAATTATAAATGGTAAAATCGAATTGACAATTTTACAAACAGTTTGTGTGTGATCAATACGTCGAACACTTGGTGTGCACAACACCCCAAGTTCAATTTCCTATGAAATGATAGTGCATAATTTTTCACAATTGCAATCAAAGTGATTGCAATGAATTTCCAAAACAGTTTTTAGCACTACACAACAGTAAAAATTTATCGAACAATTGATTTCACACAAACGTTAACAACATGAAGTAAAGAGATAGATAGATAGATAGATAGAGACAGTGTGTGAGAGAGAGAGAGAGAGAGAATGACACCCGATTTGTTTAGACAGTTCCCTTTTCGTCCTCGCTTCGGGTACGTTTGCCCCAATTCTAAAATTGGAATTGAGATATGTATAATATCTAGTTGCAAAGTTTTGTTCAAGAGAAGTTATAGCTACCACACACTTAAGCCTAATTGTTGATGTTGATTCTATCCATTTTTCTCCCTTTGATTCTAGCCGACTCAAGTGCATCAAACACTTCAAACAAACCTCCGGTTACCGCTACTCACTTGAATCTTCAAGTCTTTCACTCGGCTGATTTCGATAGCAAGACGTTCGACCCCAAATCTTTCAACACAATCCTCCAGTTACCGCTACTTTCTTGACCGAACCCACCGTTCTTCAAGCCTTTCACTCGGCTGAATCTGTGATGCAAAGATTTGTGCAAAAAAACCCCAAATCCCTCAAGATCTTGGAGGAAAAAACCCCAATGGTTTTATTCAAGAAAATCCCACTGAAATCTCAACCCAAACTAGATATACAAATCTTACGTTTGGACGTTATCACCTCGACAAAACATAGCTCAACAAAGATGATTATGTGTGATTGTTGAAGAATGCAAGTGTGAGAATGAAGATGAAGAGCAATTCAATGTATATTTTCAATTTTTTGTTGGTTGTTGTACAAAAAATGATGCATATGAATATATATATATATATATATATGAAAACATAACAGAAATAACAGCTTTTTGAATCACAAAGATGCAGAAAAATGAGCTCAAATGCGCGAGAGGTCGACCTCCATAACCTGTGAGTCGACCTAAACATGCCAAAAAGCAATCCTACGCATAAAATGAAACTGTGCATCGACCTGAACCTAACCATCACTACGCCAAAGAAGACCTTTAGCAGCGCTTTTTTTTTTCCTTTAGCAGCGCTTTTCCGCTAAAGGTAAAGACAACGCTTTTTTCCTTTAAAAAGCGTTGTTTTAGGTCCCCCTAAGGATCCCTATAGCAGCGCTTTTCCACAGAAAAGCGCTTTCGTAGTCCCCCCTTTAGGCAGCGCTTTTAAAAGCGCTTTCGTAGTCCCCCCTTTAGGCAGCGCTTTTCCAAAGAAAAGCGCTTTCGTATATCCCCCTTTAGCAGCGCTTTATAAAGAGCTGCTAAAGGTCCCACTTTAGGCAGCGCTTTTCTAAAGAAAAAAGTTTTCGTATGCCCACCTTTAGCAGTGCTTTAAAAGCGTTGTCTTATGTATACGACATTACACCCCTTTAGGCAGCGCTTTTTTTAGAAAGCGTTGTCTTTTATTAAAAAACTTTTTAAAAGCTTTTTTTTTTAAAATCAATTATTAAACCTGTATAATTCAAACCTGTATAATTTAAACCTGTATAATTTATTAGAATTCATAACCATTCATCACATGGCCTTTGATACCATTATATGTCAACACATAGGCCTTATAGCATTATAATTCAACAATAGACCTTTATGCGATAAAACTTCAACACATAAATGGTAAAAACCATTATATATACAACATCAAAATAAACATTACATATATATAACTCAATACAAACTACACAACACCAATTCCATACACCAATTCGAAACCTTATACACCATATCTATCACCTATATATACAACACCTTCCATAAACCTAACACAATTTCTAAAACTAACAAATTCTCATTTCAACCATGTATTGACACCAATCCTCCTTTATTTCTTCCAATTTGTCTTTCATGTAGGTGGCACACTTGAATTCATCAAAATAATACATTTTACATAATATGCAAGATTTAGTTAGAAGTAATTAATTAGATGAAATATCCGATAATAAATCTTAAAATAAATTCATACCATGGTTGGAATCTCTATGTGTTCCAAAATAATAATTTCTTTCATGAATCTCATGACAAAATAACCACAATCGATACCATTACGTTGCCGAGGACACTACACATAGAAAAAAGAAGTATTAATAAGTATCATAGATGAATTGTCTTTTCAAGTAGCATTACTATTATAATATCAAATCATACCACTACTCTTATCCACATAATGTTGTTTGCTCTGGACTTTGGTACCCGAGCTTGTCGTTGTGATCGAAATATTTGTATGGATCTAACATATTATAAACGAATAGTTAGAACAATCTCACATAAATAAAGAAATACACACACAAATATTTAGAACAATTGCATCACTTACGTATCAATCATATTCTTCATCTCCGAGTATTTTGTGCAATCACCCTCTAGCGAATCCAGATAATAGACAATTTCTTTTATCGAATTAATCGCAAGCAACAACCAGTGTCCACTGTAAAATAAAACAAAAGTATAGATGGAAATGTTATACACAACGTAAAAAAGCGAAAAATTATAATAAAGGAAGTTAGGATGAAAATCTTACCCATGGCCAGTATTATACGCTAAAAGATACAACTTATTTGTATGAATGTTGGTCATAAATGCACGCACTAGGTGATATTTGACCTCATCTGAATTTCGAGTGACTAAATTTGCATTGACACAGTTGGGAGCCAAGAAGGAGTATCTTTCAGTCAATTGACGCGGGAGCATCAATTTTTCATACAAGAACCTGAAATAAAAACGGATTATAATAAATATGTTATTATAATTAACATTCTAATATTCATTGAAATGAGTAAATAAATTGATCAATTAAATAAATAAAATTGATGCATTACCTGATGTATGAATTAATAACAGCGACGCCTAATTCAGAATGCGTAAATATCTGATCAAAGTCTTCTTTAGAAATTGTTTCTGAATAGGCAAACCCAAAAATACCTGCTTCCATAGGTATTTCACGGATACCACCTTCTATCAAATCCGTTGTGCCTACAATTGTTTCAAGGCACAAGCGAAATCGAGAAATAGATGCTTTTTTTGCCTTGGCGACTACTGCCTTCTTGTTCTTGATCCCTTGTTGCACCTCTTGTGTAGGAATCTGAAAATCATATAAGTCATAAACTTAGTAATCATGAAGCTTTTGAATTCGGATCACAGAATTAACATTTTCGATGCATATATATCATTGTACCTCTTTTTGTGATGCAACTGACTCGGTTTGCCGCACAATCCCTTTGTCTTTTGATTTGGATTTTGAAGGAGTCTAACGATGTCATGTAAATTAAATGTAGGTAAAAGTAAGCATATCATAACTTATATGCAAGTAAAACATTTGAAAACTAAAAGGTTAATAATGGTTTTTAACATACCGAGTCATCTATAACGATGAGGTTTGACGGCCATGCAACATACGACCCTATTGCGTCCCCCACCAATGTTGCATCTGACACTTCGTCAGGTATAGGTAGTACCGCATCCCACTCTAAAACAATATCAATCGAAACCTTCAAATATCTAGCAGGGAGCGGTCTAGTGTGAAGGACGTCTCCGGGAGTGTTATGCACTTTTCCCTTGCTAATCATTCGATATATCGGTGCCGATAAATATAGTTGACAAGGTGAAATGCCCTAAAAAAAACAAAAATAATACGAAATTGTTATTGTGCAATGATGTCAATATAAAAAACTGTACTAATTTAATAAATATAATTACCTCCGAAATTTTTCGTTGACAATTGATGCTGGCCTTGTCACTAGCATCTTTAAATTCTGAACCGCGCTTTTCTGACATGTATCTTTCTTTATCCTGTTGCAGTTCACGAACTTGAGCTCTCAATTCTTCCAACGTTTCCATCACCTCTCTATTGCTAGGATTTTTTGTCTTTGAATGCTTATAGAAGGTAGATGGAGTGACTCCAAATCTCTTACCCCTCACGGGACCAGAATACTCAGAAACATTTAATACTCGACTCAGTATGCTCCTACAATTCTGGTCTTCCGTGGCAGTTAAAGACTGAGATAGAGTCTCCTAAAATTCAATATTAGAGCCATGCATAAATATATTAGATAAACAAGAACTTTATATCTAACTAAACACGGAATCCTTCCACAAAACATGTTGTATACTTACACAATTTTCAAAAACTTGTTGAACACCTTCGGTTACAACTCCATCCTTTCCCACACGGGTAACCTTCCACAAAACATGCTCCGGAACAGATGTTTCTTCACTTTTCTCCTCTTCAAGCTACACATTAAGTCAAGAATTAGGATTAATAATAATACAAAAAGACCACAACAATTATATATACTTACGATTTTTTGTTCCAAGCGTGCATATCCCAAACGTCCTTTCTTGTATGGATATGCGGGTTTCGAGGCTCTTTGACGATTAACGTCACTCACAACCTGCATAAACAATTATAAGTCATATCAGAACACATGTAATAACTACATGAATATAAGACAATGTTCATGATAAATTAAATTAAGATTACGTGGAATTTTTCTGTTCTTCATTTGGCGACAAAAGTGTCCCATTCTTTGGGTGCAATCAAGTCCGCATATTTCTCCGGGCATTCCACTTCAACAAACTTTCCTTGGGCATCCCTCAGAAACTTGTTGGATAAAAATGCTCGGAACCCTATATGTCTTTTTCCGGCTAATTAAAGACAATATGTTTGCTTCTCGTCACCAATGTTAAAAGATCTCTACAATAACAAATAAAGTGTGTCAGTATAATTAGTTTAAAAATATAATCGACAAACATAACAAATAACATCACATATAATACATGTATCACACTCCATATTTTATCTTTGGTGGGTTTCAACTATGGATTTCTCCAATTGTCACAAGTAATATGAACTAGTGAACGGACAAGTGCACCAATGTAACTAGTCAACATTGCGCCATTAGGCTCAATTAGTTGACCTGTTTCATTCCAATGAACTTCATATTTTATTCCCTTGTCACTAGCACGAATAACTCCTTTCATGATTATTATTCCTCTTGAAATATCTCCTTCCGCATCTTGAACTGATTCTTTTGGATGATTCTTGGAAGTATCGTGCGAGTTCTCCTCATTAGTAGCCACTTTACCTATAATAAAGAAAAACACATATAAATCCATAATCCATAATCCATAATCAGTTGAACATAATATAATCCATAATCAAATATGAAATGACAAACACATGACAAACATATAAATCCATGATCCATAATCAAATATGAAATGACAAACACATGACAAACATATAAATCTATCATCTATAATTCATAATCCATAATCATTCGTAAATATGAAAAATACATTACAGAATATATAATTTTACTATTACCTCTTTATTAACGTCTTTTTCTTTTCCGGGTAGGAAGATGATCTACTTGTCTCTTAACAACACGGATGGATGGATTGATCCAAATTCCCTCATTATGATAATTTCTAATATATGCCACTATTATTTTCAACCCACTTGCAACCAAAGATAGGAATCTGGAACTTCTTATAATCCAAAACCCAAATGCGCTCGATAACCCCAAAATATGACATATTTGCATATGTGGGGTTTAAGTCCTTCACACTTGAAATGTGCATTACTTCAGCTACCAAGGTGACACCACTATTTTGCATTGTACTTTGGTCATGTTGTTCTTTGGTATAAAACGTGTATCCATTAATTGCGTATGCGCTATAAGAAAACACATGCAAACTTGGACCATATGCTAAACATCTCAACCTTTCTGATATTGAAGCGGGATCTACACAAAACTTAGAATAAATGTGATCCTTAAACCATGGTATGAAACTTCGATTGTGCTCTCGTACTATCCAATTTTCATTTCTATTCGGATTTAAACCTCGGAGAAAATCCTTGTGCATTTCAACATACGGTTCAACCTCATTGTCATTGTGCAGAACATACAAATGCACTTGCTCCCGTTCAGCCCTTGATACGGTCACAATTTTATTTCCAATTAGCTTTTTTCCTTCTTTTTTTTTCAACGATGTGAGATTTGGGAAGTCCAATGGATTGAACGTTGGAAAGATATTCAGTACAAAACTCAATCGCTTCTTCAACAATGTATCGTTCAACAATACAACCCTCTGGTCGACTTCGATTTTTCACATACCCTTTTAATATTTTCATATACCGTTCAGCAGGGTACATCCATCTCATATAAGCTGGTCCACACAATTGTGTCTCCTTTACAAGATGAACAACTAGATGTACCACTATGTCAAAAAACGATGGAGGAAAGAACATTTCAAGCTCACACAATGTAATGACTATTTCTTTTTGCATTGTTGGTAAGATCACAGGATCGATCACCTTACTACAAATTGACCTGAAGAAGAAACATAATTTAGTTATTGTGCGTCTTACTTTTTTCGGCAAAATAGAACGTATACCTATTGGTAGAAAATGTTCCATTATAACATGGCAATCATGCGTCTTTAAACTCTTTAATTTGAGGTATTTCATAGACACAAGTCTTCTAATATCTAAAGAGTATCCTTCTGGAACTTTAACTTCACTTAGAAACTTACACAATATTTTTTTCTCCTTTCTAGATAGAGTATAGGCAGTAGGTGGTAGATATGTTTGTTTTCCTTTCTTCAAGGGTCCTAATTCAGTTCTTATCCCCATCGATATCAAGTTCTTTCTTGTTTTAAGATCATCCTTAGACTTTCCTGGTATATTGAGTAACGTACCAATAACACTGTCAAATACATTTTTTTCAATATGCATAACATCAAGAAAATGTCTTACATACAAACACTTCCAATATGGCAATTCAAAAAAAATTGACCTCTTCTTCCACCCACTCTTGACAAGGGTATGTGCAAACGGCTTGCCAAACTGAGTACTTATATCTTTCACCTTTTCAAAAACTTGATCACCTGTCAATATAGGTGGAGCTTTACCTTGTTCTGCCTCTCCATTGAAGGCTTTTCTCCACCCACGGTAGTGATGATTAGAATTTAAGAATCTACGATGACCGAGAAATACATTCTTCTAACCAAACTCTAATCACGTCCAATCTATTTTATCTTCACAAAGAGGACACGCACATTGACCTTTTATGCTATACCTTGATAGATTTCCGTATGCTGGAAAATCATTAATTGTGCCAAACAACATCGCCCTCAAGTTGAAACTTTCTTTCCTATATCCATCATAAACCTCCACACCGTTCTCCCACAAAATCTTTAAATCTTCGATTAACGGTGTCAAGTATACATCTATGTCATTCCCTGGTTGTTTAGGCCCAGAAATTAACATAGATAACATCATGTACTTACGCTTCATACATAGCCATGGAGGTAGGTTATAAATCATAATAATCACAGGCCATGTGCTATGTGAGATACTTTGAAGACCGTGTGGGTTCATTCCATCAGTAGATAATGCCAAGCGAAGGTTTCTTGCTTCTTCTCCAAATTCAGGATAATCATTATCAATTTTCGTCCACTGTGGTGAATCTGTTGGATGTCGAAACTTTCCATCTATAATTCTTTCATCTGCATGCCAAGTCAAGTTTCTTGCATCAGTTTCACTACGAAACATGCGTCTAAATCTCGAAATTATAGGAAAATACCACAAGACTTTTGCTGGAGACAACTTTTTCTTATATCGAGAGACACTGCATTTAGGACACTCATTTAACGATGCATACTCATTTCGAAACAAAACGCAATCGTTTGGACAGGCATGTATCTTATCATAGCTCATGCCAATAGAGCACAACATCTTTTTGGCCTCATATGTTCGATTGGGAAGAACATTATCCTCCGGTAGCATATCTTTCATAAGGGCTAATAACTCTGTGAAACTTTTATCCGACCATCCATTACCCGCCTTTAAGTTGTACAACTTTAATACCGCAGATAATCTTGTGAATTTAGTGCAACCCTTATACAACGGTTTCTCTGCATCACTTACCAACCTCTCAAACATTTTGGGACAATCCTGAAGATCTTCTTCAAGTGCTTCTGCAATCTCTTCGACTCGATCACAATAGTATGTATCTGTGGCATTATCGTTTGAAGCATAGGTCGTATTATCCCCCGGTTCAACATTCCCGTTACTTTTCTCACCATGAAGTGTCCAACTTGTATAACTTCGATCAATTCCATGCCTCTTTAAATGTGACTACATCTGACCCGCGTCAATCCGACGCCCAAAAGAGCAACTCAAGCAAGGACATGAAATTCGACTTGGGTCTTTGGCGTGTTCAACAGCAAACTTAACGAATTTTGATACCCCATTCTCGTACTCTTTCGACAATCGATTGGACGACATCCATTTTTTATCCATGATTTTACTAAGTAAGCAAAACAAAAACAAAAGAACAACTACGTACCTGTCTATATATAAGTCAGCAACTTCTGGACTGAACCACAAAGTGTAAGATTCTTGAAAACGATCCGAATTCACTATTTACAAGTAACCCCTATAGCAAATGAACGTAAGTTAGTAAGTGATGGTGTATACCACATATAACAAGTCAAAGTTTCAAGAAACAAATTTAGTAAACATCATCATTAAATGAAATAACATGGTATAGTTTCAACTCAACATTGTAAAAAAAAACAACTTCAACGCTTAAGTTCAAGTAACAATTCAATCACTATTTATCATTTTCAATCATCTCTCAAAATAAATTCAATCACTAGTTCACTTAACTACTAATTTCATTATCATTTTCAATAACAACCAAATTCTTACATCACTAAAATTTTCCGATAAATGTTCACTTTAACTTTTCAAATAGCCCTATAACAACCTCAACAATATAACTTCTACAACACTCTTAACTACCTTGAATTTTCTAATTAATCACTATTCTACAAATTTTACACATTAAACTAACTTCTAATATTCTACAAATTTTACACATTAAACTAACTTCTACTATTCTACAAATTAATCATTAAACTAACTTCTACAAATTAATCACATTTTACACAATAATCCCTATACTAACTTCTACTAATTAATCACTTTTCTAATTAATCACTTTTCCAATTAATCACTAACTAACTCCTACAAATCAAAAAATGAAAACCTAACATCAACAACTAATAATACACCAAATTTATCTCACAGAAACAGCAGAGAAACAGTCTACAATGGAGAATATTAGACATTTTCATTAATGGAGAGAAAACCAGAAAAAGGAGAGTAAAAACCTCAGAGAAACAATCAACAATGGCGGACGACGGTGTGAGTAAGCAGAAACGACGGAGGGAAGCCACAAACAGAGTAAAGCCACGACGGATTTCGTTTGCAGAACGACGGCGGACGGCGTGGTTTCGTTCGTTTGCAGAAAAAATGGAGGAAGAAGAAAAACAGTAGTCACTAGGGCGAAAATAGAAACAGTCGTAATGAAACAATACTAGTCGTTTGCAGAATCTGTTTTAATTTTAATATTTTAAAACACCTTTAGCAGCGCTTTTAGAAAGCGCTTTCTTATGTTAATCCTTTAGCAGCGCTTTTGGAGTAAAAGCGCTTTCTAATATGGGAAAAATGAAAGGCCTTTAGCAGCGCTTTCTAAAAGCGCTGGCTAAAGCGTGTTGTACGAAAGCCCTTAAGCAGCGCTTTTTAAAAGCGTTGCCTTATGTCCCACATTTAGCACCGCTTTTCTTAAAACAATTTTTAAAGTTCAGCTGCCTTAGGGCTTTAGCAGCGCTTTTAAAAAGCGCTGTCTTATGTCACCCATTTAGCAACATTTTTTTCTTTCTTTTTTTATTTTTGTGTTTAACGAAACATATAGCAGCGCTTCTGCCAGAAAGCGCTGTCTTTGTTGCGCTGCGAAAACACATTTTTGGCGTAGTACATGCGTCGATGTATGAGCACCTGAGAGCTCCAAGATGATATCATTCAGTATGCGTCGACCTACACAACATCTGTGAGTCGACGCAAGAGTGCCAAAATGTCACAAACACATTTTTATCAATTTTGAGTCGACCTAAGTATTGTATGGGTCGACCTAATGTATCAAGAATGATTTAAAACACATTTTACACATAGGAAATGACCCTATTTGCCTAGATTCATGTATGTGGATCATTATGCGCATCTTAAACGAATAAATGCAAGCCGAGACAAGGTGATACCGTCTAAAGTACAAAAGTACGAAATTTTTCTAGTTTTGACATCATTAAAACAAAGTAATAAAAAACCTTGCACTCATAAAGTTTAATCCCTACTGCTAACAAATTCTCTACCCTGTAACAGATTAATCACTATCATTTGACTACAAAACAATATTGCCCAAATTAACAATTTACACTATCTCTTGAAGTATACAGAATAACTTTACTAAATTGTGTGATTTAGAAACTTTCCTAATAACTAATTTTGAAACAACTGATTATTGTTATAGGATGCTGTGGCCTAAAATAAGCAAGCTTAATAGATCAGTAAAAAGTAGTTTGTAAAAACAAGAATCACTTAAATTGCTTTGTATAAGCTTACAACGTGTTTGAATAAACATGCAGATTACAAACATAATTTGAGCATTTATCACTTTTTTATATGAAAATTTTGTGATTCTCTTTTTAAATGCTTCTGTAGTAGAATTTTCCAATTATTCAAAGACGTTTTAATAAGTTCAACTGAATCAAACCTATATGCAACAGCTTATTTTACTAGATAAGCCTAAATCGGGTAGGCTAAAATGACAGACAGATCCATAACTGGAGGTTCGGAAGTTGCTGACGGTGAATGGAAGAAACTACTTGGTCTTCTCTTCAGTTTTTGTTGATGTCGAGGCAAAAGTAACCGGATTTGTTGGATGGTCCTTGACAATCAAGCTGAGCACTTCAGGTCTTGCATAGTGTCCAACAACATCAAAATCGAACTTAGCTCTTGCTATTTCCCCAAGATCTGCGCATAAGTTTCAAAAGTCAGGGCGTAGCATTCAACTCATAAAGGCAGACTCATGACAAAGAAACTACGGAAAAGTACGACATTAATAGACCTTCAAGAGATCCCAAGAGACATGTCATTAAAAGCACCTATGATTAATCGTTGTTCGGAAAATAAACAACCTCAATGAGGTTCTTTAGGTTAGCTGGCTATTTCCATATATTAGCTATTTTTATATGATATCGAAGCTGCACGCATATTTCACACTATGAAGTTTCATTTGGTTGGTTCCTAATAGTGCAAGTGTAATTATCTTCTTTATAATGTTTAATCCAACTGAACTTCAAAATATTGAAACAAAGAATGAAGTCTGAAAATACTTCATACAAATTTTTATACTTTTCATATAATTTTTCTAATATAATCATCCTTATATGCAACCCAGTTGAAATTGCAACCAACTAAGTTAGATGAAAACTGGATCAAAAAAGATAAAATCTTTAAGTTATTATGGTCATAATAACATATTTAAATATATGATAGAGCGTGTAAGTAATAAAATAATAATCTAGGTAAAAAATAAGTGCTGTCATACTGATGCAATTCCATGCATCCTAATAAGATGACAAACCTAAAACAATTGAATCCAAAATTCCTATTACTCATATTAGCCTGCAAGTCTGGAACATAGTTATCAAATCTTATTTCTGATCATGATAAAGATACTGGTAACCATGTCTGGCACAGTGTACCAGAAATGTACTGGGTAACAATCAATGGACATACATTAAAAGAAAGCAATACTCTTTGTAACAAAGTACAAGCAACTAGTGTAAATATCAACCATGGACACAGACATACCTAGGTCTGCTGAAATCAGCGCCTCACCCTCATAATTTGGTCCAGCCAAAACAGCCCCTAACGGTGATATAATGACACTACCTCCAGCACATACAACAGAATCAGGTGTGAGGTCATCTTCTACACCTTTAAAAACATGCTCTGGAGCAGGTGGATAATCCTTCCTCCTACAGAACTGGTTTGCTGACAAAACAAAGCATCCACCTTCATATGCAATATGCGTCATCGATGGTTGCCACAAGTCCCTGTAATCAGCAGTTGGTGCACAATATATTTCCACACCTGTTAAAACCAAGTGACATCGATTTAAATATGTGACATTCACTTGATTGTTGATTGTGTAATTGTTTACTGGTGTTTTTAGTAAACACTTATGAGTTTAGTTCACTTAAAAAATTAACTTGAAAACTGTACAGGTAAGATGTTTCCGTGTATGCAGAATTTTGTTTCAGCAATATATGTAGTTAATATATATATATATATATATATATATATATATATATATATATATATATATATATATATATAGATATATATATATACTGCTGATTAAAGCTATCAAAATAGGCTAGCTCATATGAGTCGGTCCGTCAGGCCCGAAAAATAATAGAGTTTGGGCCTTAAAATAAGAGCTCATATTTTTAGGGTTTTTTTAACACAGCCCTAAAAAATCTGTTATCCATTAGGGCTAGTCTGTATGGGTCGTGGGTAGTCCGTTAGGTCCGTATATATATATATATATATATATATATATATATATAGGGACGGGATCATTTGACACCGGTGTCAAACTATTAACTTTGACACTAAATCCTAACCATTTATTATTATTATTAATTCAAAGGTTAAGATATATTCAGTTAAAACTAACACATGAGTTTTTTAAGGAAATTTATCTTAGCCATTAAATGAAAAATAATAAAGGGGTAGGATTTGGTGTCAAAGTTAATATTTTGATACCGGTGTCAAATGATCCCCTGCTATATATATATATATATATATATATATATATATATATATATCTAAAATAGCACATTAATTTATCTCACCTCACTAAATTTTCTTTTTATTTTATTCAATTTTTCTCTTTTAAATCTTATACATTGATTTATTTCACCTCACTAAATTTTCTTTTTATTTTATGCAGGCAGGATTTCATGGTATGTCCTTTGATTCAATTGGATTATGAAAAATTAGTCAAATTTACTTTATTGATTTTGCTAACTTTCAGGCCATCAAGAACATTGGATTCATAAACTTGTTCATTAGAAGTCTTCCTATTCGCATTGCACTTCTAGGACCAGTTATAACATTGCAGTGGTTTCTCTATGACACTATAAAAGTGCTATCGGGATTGTAAGTGACTTCTTTTTATCAGTTTTCCTATACTATAGTAGGCACCTGGCCAATAAATTATCTATGACACTAATATGCTAGTGAAAAAATGCATGAATTGTTAGCTTTGAACAACAAGATTAATCTAGCAGTGCTATTAGAATTGAAGAAAGACAAATTAAAACTAGGGATGTGTAAAAATATGATTAACCAAACTATATTACTAAACTGAATTGTATTGTACTATAAAAAAAATGAACTACTTAAATGATTAATGAACTGAACCATTTAATTATAACAATTCTAATTCAACTTAAAATCGATTAATAACCAGTTTTTTTTATAAATTGTTTTAATTATATAAATAAATTTTTCATACAAAAAGAAGAAAAACTATTGAGAGTGGAAAAAAAATTGAAAATAATTTTATAAAAAAAAATTTCCCCAAACTAAAATTTAAAAAAAAAAAACTTTTTATACTAATTTATTTTTTCCGAAAAAATTTAAAAATAATTTTTAATTAAAAAATTTTGGCAAATTTAAAAATTTTTTTGAAAATATTTTTTTTTTTAAAAAAATTATTCTAAAAAAAAAGTTTGAAAATAATTTTTGTCCAGAAGTTTAAATATTTTTTCGGAAAATTTTATTTTGTTTTTGAAAAATTTAAAACAAAAATTTTTTTAATTGAAATTTTTTTCTTCAAAAAATTTTAAATATATAATTGTCCAGGGTATATATATTTTTTTTCTATTTAAATTTTAAATATATTACTTGTCCAGGGTGAATATTATTTTTCAAAAAAATAATTACTGTTATATATATATATATATATATATATATATATACTACCTCCGTTCTTTTATATAAGAGACAATCAAGTTTTTAAGTTTATTGAATAATCAATATATATATATATATATATATATATATATACTACCTTCGTTCCTTTATATAAGAGACAATCAAGTTTTTATGTTCATTGAATAATCAATGTATTTGATCAGTTTATAGATTAGATACATTGATTATTTAATACATTTAAAAAGTGAGTTGTCTCTTACAAAAAGGAACGAAAGTAGTATTAAATAAGGAATAACTTAGTAAAATTTTTTTAGTTAAATCTTTAAATTTGATTTAATCGAATGACTAAATAAATATAAATAAATAAAAGGCTAATTTGACTCTTAAATTATATTTAATAAAAAGTCTATAATTTGGAGTATATTAAAAAACTTACTTTTAATATATATATATATATATATATATATATATATATATATATATATATATATATATATATATATATATATATATATATATATATATATATATATATATATATATATATATATTATTGGAGATAAGATAATAATACAAAAATATGAAAGAAAATTATAGATATTATAGTTTACCGAGTAGGAATTATCTTTTAAGATTGTGTGTACTCTCTCAGTTTCTTTTTAAGTGTTATTTTTTGACTTTTTATATATACCAAGAAAATTAATCATTATAGTTACTTTTTAAACAATAATTCTCTTTTGACCTATAATACCCCTAGTTATTTATTACATTCATCTTACTCCCTCCGTCCCAAATTATAAGTCACTTTGCCAAAAAAATTTGTCTCAAATTATAAGTCACCTTATATTCCCAATGTAATATAAATGACATCTTTCTCAATATACCCTCAAATATTTATTATTATTTATTCTTTCAAATTTTTTAATTTCTCTCTCCTATATAATTATGAGGGACATTACTGTAAAGTTATATATAATTTGTATTTTTCTATAAAGTAATAATTAAGTTTCTTAATTTTTGTGAAAAGTTCAAAACGTTTTATAATTTGAGACTGAGGGAGTACCTTTTTTCCTCTCTGTCTCGGTAATAATTACCTAGGAGTAATTTTGACAAAAGTGTAATCAATATTACCTTAAATTTTACAAATAACAATTAAAAAAAAAACAAAAAATTATTTTAAATATTACACTTAAAAAAGAACGAAAAGAGTATATATTATTGTTTTTGGATTAATTAAAGTTTATATTGATTAAAAAATGACATATTATTAAATAATTGAATGCTGTATGCATATCTAAAAAAAACTTGTGGTCCTATATTTGCATGAATGACTTAATAAATAACCTAGGCTTTTATGCATTCTCTGATGATCACTCATTATTTTTTTATTTTTTTATTTATATGTGCACAGTTGGCATAAATAAATGAGTCGGTGGTGTGACACAACGCTTTTTAGTGGCAAAATTGTAGTTGATTTCGCTGCCGCTACTTAACTTTTTGTTGCCATTTTCTTATGTTCACGTAGGGTGGACCACAGTTTCATTTTTATGGTTCAATTTCGACCGATAAAATTTCGATTTTCGTTGGATTCGGTTAAGTCGGTTTGACGGTTAAGTCAGATCGATTTAATCGGTTTAATATTTATTAAAAAAAAATTATAAAAATGATTTTTTTAAAATTTTTGTATAAAAAATATTAAATTTTTAAAATCTAACTATTTTTTAATAAAAATTATTATTACGGAATAATATTTTTAATATTATTTGACATTAATTTTGATTATTATCATACTTTAACCGATAAACTAAATAATATATAAAATTTTATATTATATATCTTGTATTTTTGGGAGTATACAATGCAATCATCACTTTATAAAAATGATAGTATTCTGCAATATTATGAATCTCATTTTTATAGTGAGTTATTCATACAGTAATAAAAATAAATAAAAAATATATTAATTAAGTTCGGTCGGTTTCGGTTTTCGTCGGATCTAAAATTAGCATCCGAGCCCGATCGAAACAACTCTATAATATTCAAATTAAGCAACCGAATCAACCCGATATCCGACCGACCCGATCCATTTGTACGAAAAAGACAACGGGTCGGTCGGTTTTAATCGATCGGTTCAAATTTGTCCACCCCTATTTTCATGTATAAAAAAGAATCTTGCGGAAATTACTCAGCTGGTATTTTGACTTTAATAAAAAAATAATGATTGATTTGTTCTGTTAGATTAATATCTAGGTTAAAATACAGTTTTGGTCTCCTTGTTTGTTAAAATTCACGGTTGTAGTCTCCCTATTTTATTTTTTAACAGTTTTGGTCCCCCACCCCTCACTGTTCATGTACGGACGTGTACTGTTCATGTACGGACATGTACTGTTCATCCATTTTTGGGCCAAAATTGGAGTGGGGGACCAAAACTGTTAAAAAATAAAATAGAGAGACCAAAACCGTAAATTTTAACAAACAGTAGAACCAAAACTGTATTTTAACCTAATATCTAATTATGATTAGGTACTCAGTACTCAAACAATGCATGGTAGTAGAAAATATTGAATTTGACTTTTGTGAGTGCATAAAGTCAAACATGCTATTATCATTCAACCATAAATTATATGACTCTGGTTGATGGCTGCATTCCGAAGGCAATGTTTCTTGTTGGGACATGCAAATTAAAGGAGTTTTTTTTTTTTTTGTGTGGCATAATTTTTTGAAAAAGAGTAAAATGCTTACGAAAGTATGTAACAAATATAGGCGAGCAATAAATATATAAAGCATATGCTACCTTAGTAAAAAATACTAGTAACTATCTTTTAAAAATATATAGATTAGGAGAGAACAAAGTTAGTGATTACGGAGTGTAAGATGAAATATTGCAGAGTTTAAAATTTTGTTATGATTAATCAATAAGGGTCTGTTTGTCTGGGGATAAATGAAAGAATTTAATTGGTATGCCATGATTGTGTAAAATAATTTTATATTGTCAATCAATCACTTTTATATATTTCATTACATCAGACTGTAAATTTTAAGTTACTGATATGACACGACAGATTGATAAATTTCTATTGGATAACAATGTAAAATTATTTTATACTGTCAGTACATATCAATTAAACTCTAAATGAAAAGGAGGAGGGTGGAGGGGAAAATATTTAATATTATATGTGTTTGGTTTAATTTGTAATCAATTTTTAAGAGAGAAATGAGAGGTAAATGAAGGGGAAATAAACCCCATTTGAAAGGGAAGAAATGTCTTTTAAATGATGAGAAAATAGGTGATGCACTGACAGTGTAAAAAAATTTTATATTGTCAACCAATCACGACCATGAATCCCGCCAAGTCAGACTGTAATTTTAAAAAAATTTATATGACATGGCAAAACGTTATGTTTTTATTGGATGATAGTGTAAAACTTTTTTACACTGTCAATGCACTACCATTAAACCCTTATATGATTAATTATAATAACATTTAAGTTATTTATTTATTTTTGCTAGAGTTGTGGTACTAGCTTGGTTTGTGTCTATCTTATTGTCCTTAGTGTTCCTAGGCTCTGATACCATTGTGGGGGGATCTGGAAGCTCATCTTTCATTTCGCATATACAGGGACATTGGCAGATTAATTTTTAATGAAATAGTTGATATTATAACCTGTATGATTGAAGATAAATAATTTATAAAAGAGAGACAGGTCGAGCTTATGAATACCCTATAAAGAATTTTTAATATGATGTCTACGATTGATTTTTGTTTTTCTTTATTGGTAGTAGGAGGTCTTCCTATAATATCTTGAATGAATCTTTTTTCTTTTTCGTCTTCTAATAAAATATTAGTTATTTCTAGGCTTTTCTTAATAATTTCTAATTGTTCATTTAGAAATTCTAATCTTTCATGATTGATTAATTTTAAGAAATTCTGCTTACCTTTATCTTGTTCTAGGATTTCTATCTCTTCTCGAAGTAGCCTTATTATTTCCATATTATATTTTTTGTAACATTGTGTAGATCTGTTCTAAAATTTTTAGTTGTGTTTCATCCTTTTCTATTTCTATCTGTTTTAGAATACTAGTCTCAATTTGAGTTTTATAATGTATAATATAAATCTCTATTCTTAGTATGCATGAAGATGTAAAATTATAAATATCTTGATTATCATCAGGGACAATAGGTAATAAAAATCCATTCAATTTATCATGACTTTCTGTTGCTAGAGTTGAGGTACTAGCTTGGTTTGTGTCTATCTTATTGTCCTTAGTGTTCCTAGGCTCTGATACCATTGTGGGGGGATCTGGAAGCTCATCTTTCATTTCGCATATACAGGGACATTGGCAGATTAATTTTGCATAAATATGAGAGGAACAATATCCACTACCTGTACATGTCTTATGTTTGGTCTTGTATTTTATTAGTCTTTCTAGGGTATTCATAAGCTCGATCTGTCTCTCTTTTATAAATTCTTTATCTTCAATCATACAGGTTATAATATCAACTATTTCATTATTGCTATTAAACCATCGATTCCAATTGGGAATATTATTAGAAGTGTTTGAAGGGTTAACTTCATCTAAATCAATTTGATCATGATTGTTTGGGATATCAATATCATGGTCTAGGTTATAATCTAAATCGGCTTGATCTATATAATCTTCGAATTCAGACTGTGTAAGTGAACTCATGATGTAAGGGTTTTCCTAATCTCTTATTAGCTTTGAATACTTCGTGGACAGCGGTCTTTCACTTCAAATAACAGTGAATAATAAACTAAGAAGATAAATGGGCCTTACCACACTTTTTTCAGTGATTAATTGAGGTTGTCGTCTTTCTCAACATCTAAACGACGCCTTGCTGGCAAAAATACGATGGACTTCAGACCTCGGCCTCTGATCACCTTCCGAACCGAGAGAATAACCCTTCTTCTGAAATGTTTATTATACTCTTATTTGAACTAAATAGTCTTGAGGAAATATTCAGACTAACAAGATTTCAGAAAACAGAAAGTTTTATTTAAAACATAGTGTTTTTACACATACAAGCTTTTCTTATTCTTAGAACCCATGTCCTTTATCCTAACACTAACGGGCTTTATATAGAAAATATTACATACTATACAACTTTGGTTACATTTTTACTAGAGTTACTTTTTCTTTTTCTTTTTCAAACCATAGTTGCTTTTTATCTTCAACTTTATTATTGTCGGCCACCCACTTTTACTATTCTTGTCTTTTGTCATAATGAGCCTTCACTACTTTTTCTATATATCTTCTCTTTTTTCAACCTTTATCTCTTGTTGGCCACGTATCTACTCTTTTTCCAAACTTTATGTCTAGTCTTTATTACTTGTCTTGTCCTTTGCAATAATGGCAGGAATGGTCCCTACTCCCACCACTTTTGACTATTTTACAAAATTCTAGATGGGTGATGAGCTGTCCTTGGAAATTATTTCTTTCAATCCTTTGGCTAAACATCTGTAAAGTTCTTAATGTTCCAGGTTGTTGATCCTTGTCCTTTTTACGTATAACTATTGATTTTTCTGTCATGGCATAACTCCAGAATTTTCCTTGATCATATGTCTGCTTCATTACCATAAGAATTACATGAAATCCTAGGGCTCTTCTTCTTGCTATCCAATCTTCAGTGAGCATAGGCTTTTCATCTTTGGTAGATAATTGTTGTCCTTGAATTTCTTCATTATTTAGAGTTCCTATTTTAACAAAATAGACTGCCTCTCCTTCTTGGTCTGAACTGGCTGTATAAATCTTGACAAATACCGTTTTTTGGGGATTAACCCCTTTAATATATCCTTTTATCCCTGTTAAAATTGTCTCGGGAAAATATCCGAGCTTGGATAAATTGTTCTTGGGATCAATATAAATTGAATCTATAAAACCGAATCTTAGAAGATCAGTAAGAAGATTGACATCTTCCCAATCATCTAAAATTATCAGTATTCTTGGATATATACCCTTGTATTCAATAATATAATTATCAAGTTCTTTGGGGTTCCCTTGATAAATAAAATTGACCACTTGTTGATAAACTTCAAGAAACTTATCAGTGGGTTCCTTGGCGGGACAATTAATCAACTTATCTTTAAAAGTATTAATAAATCGCAATTTTTTAGGAACTTCTTTTTCTCTTCCCAAAAAACTAGATATATTAGGACTTTCTTTTGACAGATCTGGATATTGGTTTTCTGAACTTGATTCATATATATGGAAAAAGTTTCCATTTTATTATCAATCTTGGAAAATTGTTCGTCTATATCGGCTGCCATCAGGCAAAATTGCTGCTCAATTTCAGCAAGCTTGGTGGCTATGACCTTGGTTTTATCGTCTTGGAATTGCTTCTCCATTGTATCGGGAGAGATGATCTGCAAAATAATTTTTAGCTCCTTTTATATAAATAACCTTAAAAAGAATGCTAAACAAGCTCGATCTGATAATATATACGAATATCTGGTGTTGACCACAAAGTTATCAGAAACAAGGGATGTCTATGAGTTTCGCGTTGATACCCAAAACTTGTCAGACGTTGTAAACTTTCTGAAAGAATGATTCAATTGGTATCTAAAATTCAATTGGTATCTAAACATCAAATGGCATCTAGACTCCAACATTAAAAGAATGCGAATCTTTCGGAGATCAAATCAAGTCATGGTCACTAAAGAAAATATTCGGTTTCTGAACCATCAAATGACATGAGGATATGGGCACCTGTTGGTGATCTGTGCTAAGATATTGAAGATTTGGATTTGATACATGATGCGTGGCATCTAAGAAAGTATCTACCAGTTTCTAATATATAATGTTAGACATCAAATCTAATAAGACAAATCAGGTGCTGATACGTCTACAGTATTCTGATACCAAGCTAGGTTTTGAGATGGAGATTTTCCAGTTCTAGTCAGATTCTAATGAGACATCAATGAGAAGTAATCCTTCTCTGTTGATATGATTCTACTTCAAAATCATTTTGTGATTCTAGGGATCAGAGGGAGACTCTGAACAAGCATAAATGAATTTTGAGAGTAATAGAATCAGGGGGAGCCCGTTAAGCTTATCTCTGACTCTGTGGATTTATGGTGATTACCCTATACAAATTGTCTAATAAAATGCATTGTTTATCATCATAAAAAATGGGGAGATTGCAAGAACAAGATTTGGTTCTACATCTGGCCTTTGAGTTTTGATGATAACTGAACATGTTATCTAAGAGAACCATTCTGTATGATATGGTTTCTGTCTAGTGTGTGACTGTTGTCAATATGATTCTGACTCTGATAAGAAGACGTGTGATGTCATCAGACTTTGTTATCAACACTCTGGAAGAAAACATATGTGTGTACAAGATAAAGTCAAGATTCGTGAATGTTTCTAATACAACGGTTCTAATGAACTTTAGTTCTGGACATTCTAATTGAGACTTTATGAGAAAGGCCTATAAGGCTTTCTAATTTGATGTGCTTCTAATGTTACAAGTTCTGGAGATTCTGAAGACGTGGTTCAGGTTAACATGGTTCTGAAGATTCTGAAGACACAATATCTGAAGTTCAAGATCTGAAGAGTTTCTGAAGACAAGGTTCAGGTGAACAAAGTACTAATGACTCTAAAGACAAGGATATGCTTAATGCATTCTAAAGACAAGGTTCTGAAAGGAATAGGTTCTGAAGACTCTGAAGATATTACTTCTAAACGAACGAGTGCTGAAGATTCTCAAGATAATTCTGCTGAACAAAGATCTTGGAATTCTGAAGAATGGGATTCTGAAGTTGCAAAGAATTGACTCTTCTACAACATGCTTCATCAAAGTTTTATTTGAAGCCATTGAAGACATTAGAAAGACTGAAGATAAGAATGGTTTTGATCTGAACACAAGAATACAAAAACTGTGACCTCTACCTCGACAAGGTGGCGCAAGAGCAGATTTTTGTACAGTGATGTTGACCATTCCTTCATGTGAGCGTTGAAATATTGTTGTTGGAATATGTTTCCAAGAATGCCCCTCAACGGATCTATTCTCTCAAACTCTATAAATTGAAGATCAAGAAGCTTGAAGAACTGTTGGTTGCTGGTGATAGCACGCTGCTCTGCAAAGCCAAAGTGCTGAAGAAAATGCTACAAGCTAAAGCTTAAATGAAGAATGCTAAATGAAGAAGAAGCTGGAGCAAAATGTTTGAATGTATGTACAAACAATGAATATGCTAAAGCCATGTGAAACTAGTCAAGTGAAACATCAATAAGTGAAGCATAGTAACTTAGTTGATCTTGATGGTTAAACTGGAAGAAGCATTATATGCTCAAGAAAGGAGTTCATCAAAAGAAGCTTAAAGCTCATGAAAAGAAGCCGTAGTTCTCATCAAGAACGCTTTTAAGCAATACATAACTAATGTTTTATAATCTCTCAGAGATTTATTCTTTAGATAGTTTCTGTATTATAAAGCAAGGAGTTGTTGCTCAAAAACTTGCTAGAAAGACTTAGGTGTTCATGTACTTAATTTGTGTAATCAACTTGTAAGAAGCATATTAGTGCACAAGAAAATCCTTGTAAAAGGTGTTGTTCCTTGAGCGGTCAAGTGAAGACCAGAATGCTTGAGAAGACTAAGCGTGTTTCTAACAGCTTAGTGGATGGTGTTCCTTGAGCGTCTAAGTGAAAGCCAGGATGCTTGAGAGGGCTAAGCGTGTTGTTTAACAACTTAGAGGTTGTAATCATTTTGATGATTATTGGATTAAGTCCTTGTCTAAGGTGAAATCACCAAGGTTGGTGGACATGAGTAGCTTCATTAACAGTGAACCAGGATAAAAATAATTGTGTTCATTTATTTTTATTTACTTGTTAACATCATTAGTTTAATTCCGCAAAAAGGGACGAAATGTGAAACCCAATTCAACCTCCCCCACTTTCTTGTGTTTCTCAACCTTCAGCATGAACCTTTTGATTTAGCACTTTTATTTCCTTCATGCTTAGAGGTCTTTGATTGTCGTCGAAAGTTGACGGGATTCTTGTCCGAATGTTGAATTCCATTTTTCCTTAAATATCTATTATATCTTCTCATGAACAGCCCCATATCTTCATTCTTATTATCATCATCATCATCACTTGACTTACTTTTACTTAGATCTTTTATGGAGGACTTTGAGCTAGAAGCCTTTAGAGCTATAAACTTCTTGTCCGTGTCTTTAGGCTTCTCTTTCTTTTCCTTCTTCTCGTGTTGGTCGAGACTTATTAGCTTTTGCTCATGTTCCTCAAGCTTACAAAACAAAGTTGTGATGTCCAAAGTCATAAGATCATTAGCTTCCTTTATGGTCATAACCTTAGGTTGTCATTCCCAATTAAGACATCTCAAAATTTTGTTAGTAGCAACATAATTGGAAATGGGTCTACCAAGTGAATTTAAACGATTAATTAGGTGAGTAAATCTCTTTTGCATTTCCGCAATGGTTTCACCATGCTTCATGTGAAAGAGATCAAACTCTTGTGTCAAAGTATTGATTCGAGCTAGTTTGACATCATTAGTTCCCTCGTGGGCAACTTGTAATGCGTCCCACATAGCCTTAGCAGTAGTTCAATGAGAAACTCTATAATATTCATCAATTCGCAAAGAGGATATGAGAATATTTCTAGCCTTTCAATCGTAGTTATACTTTTTCTCATCATCATCGTTCCATTGTGCTTCCGGCTTAGGCACAACAACGTTATCTGCATTGGTCATAGTTATTTCAATAGGACCATTTTGAATAACGTTCCATACCTTTCTATCAATAGAATTGATATGCACCCGCATACAATCTTTTCAATAACCGTAGTTTTCACCATTAAAAACCGATGCTTTATTGTACGCCCATTTAAGTTCGTTAGTAATTTTCTAAAAAGCTATATGCGAAGCACTAGATGAACTGGTGCTCGTGATACCACTTGTTAGACGATGACAATGATCTAGAAGGGGGTTGAATAGATCACTAATTTTTAACAAAATTTGCGCTTAAAATATTGTTTAAAAAATGTGCGGAAGCGGCCTTGGATATAAAATCGTCTAAATGAACCGTTATTGGTAAGATCGGATATGCGAATTCGAATGGAATAATATTGATGAGATAACAAAATCAACATCGTTCCCAATCAACCAATTCAAATAAAGACCACGTTGATTTAACCGGTTTCCAATGAATTATAAATGGTAAAATCGAATTGACAATTTTATAAACAGTTTGTGTGTGATCAATACGTCGAACACTTGGTGTGCACAATACCCCAAGTTCAATTTCCTATGAAATGATAGTGCATAATTTTTCACAATTGCAATCAAAGTGATTACAATGAATTTCCAAAACAGTTTTTCAGCACTACACAACAGTAAAAATTTATCGAACAATTGATTTCACACAAACGTTAACAACATGAAGTAAAGAGATAGATACATAGATAGATAGAGACACTGAGAGAGAGAGAGAGAGAGAGAGAGAGAGAGAGAATGACACCCGATTTGTTTAGGAAGTTCCTCTTTCGTCCTCGCTTCAGGTACGTCAGCCCCAATTCTAAAACTGGAATTGAGATATGTATAATATCTAGTTTCAAAGTTTTGTTCAAGGGAAGTTATAGCTACTACACACTCAAGCCTAATTGTTGATGTTGATTCTATCCATTTTTCTTCCTTTGATTCTAGCCGACTCAAGTGCATCAAACGCTTCGAACAAACCTCCGGTTACCGCTACTCACTTGAATCTTCAAGTCTTTCACTCGGCTGATTTCGATAGCAAGACGTTCGACCCCAAATCTTTCAACACAATCCTCCAGTTACCGCTACTTTCTTGACCGAACCCACCGTTCTTCAAGCCTTTCACTCGGCTGAATCTGTGATGCAAAGATTTTTGCAAAAAAACCCCAAACCCCTCAAGATCTTGGAGGAAAAAACCCCAATGGTTTTATTCAAGAAATAACAGCTTTTTGAATCACAAAGATGCAGAAAAATGAGCTCAAATGCGCGAGAGGTTGACCTTCACAACCTGTGAGTCGACCTGAACATGCCAAAAAGCAATCCTGCGCATAAAATGAAACTGTGCATCAACCTGAACCTAACCATGCGTCGATGCATGAGCACCTGAGAGCTCCAAGATGATATCATTCAGTATGCGTCGACCTACACAACATCGGTGAGTCGACGCAAGAGTGCCAAAATGTCACAAACACATTTTTATCAATTTTGAGTCGACCTAAGTACTGTATGGGTCGACCTAATGTATCAAGAATGATTTAAAACACATTTTACACATGGGAATTAAATGACCCTATATGCCTAGATTCATGTATGTGGATCATTATGCGCATCTTAAACGAATAAATGCAAGTTGAGACAAGGTGATACCGTCTAAAGTACAAAAGTACGAAATTTTTCTAGTTTTGACATCATTTAAACAAAGCAATAAAAAACCTTGCACTCATAGAGTTTAATCCCTACTGCTAACAAATTCTCTACCCTGTAACAGATTAATCACTATCATTTGACTACAAAACAATATTGCCCAAATTAACAATTTACAGTATCTCATGAAGTATACAGAATAACTTTACTCAATTGTGTGATTTAGAAACTTTCCTAATAACTAATTTTGAAACAACTGATTATTGTTATAGGATGATGTGGCCTAAAATAAGCAAGCTTAATAGATCAGTAAAAAGTAGTTTCTAAAAACAAGAATCACTTAAATTGCTTTGTATAAGCTTACAACGTGTTTGAATAAACTTGCAGATTACAAACATAATTTGAGCATTTATCACTTTTTTATATGAAAATTTTGCGATTCTCTTTTTAAATGCTTCTGTAGTAGAATTTTCCAATTATTCAAAGACGTTTTAATAAGTTCAACTGAATCAAACCTATATGCAACAGCTTATTTTACTAGATAAGCCTAAATCGGGTAGGCTAAAATGACAGACAGATCCATAACTGGAGGTTCGGAAGTTGACGGTGAATGGAAGAAACTACTTGGTCTTCTCTTCAGTTTTTGTTGATGTCGAGGCAAAAGTAACCGGATTTGTCGGATGGTCCTTGACAATCAAGCTGAGCACTTCAGGTCTTGCATAGTGTCCAACAACATCAAAATCGAACTTAGCTCTTGCTATTTCCCCAAGATCTGCGCATAAGTTTCAAAAGTCAGGGCGTAGCATTCAACTCATAAAGGCAAACTCATGACAAAGAAACTACGGAAAAGTACGACATTAATAGACCTTCAAGAGATCCCAAGAGACATGTCATTAAAAGCACCTATGACTAATCGTTGTTCGGAAAATAAACAACCTCAATGAAGTTCTTTAGGTTAGCTGGCTATTTCCATATATTAGCTATTTTTATATCATATCGAAGCTGCACACATATTTCACACTATGAAGTTTCATTTGGTTGGTTCCTAATAGTGCAAGTGTAATTATCTTCTTTATAATGTTTAATCCAACTGAACTTCAAAATATTGAAACAAAGAATGAAGGCTGAAAATACTTCATACAAATTTTTATATGAAAATACTTCATAAAAATATTGCAACCAACTAAATTAGATGAAAACTGGATCAAAAAAGCTAAAGTCTTTAAGTTATTATGGTCATAATAACATATTTAAATATATGATAGAAGCGTGTAAGTAATAAAATAATAATCTAGGTAAAAAATAAGTGCTGTCATACTGATGCAATTCCATGCATCCTAATAAGATGACAAACCTAAAACAATTGAATCCAAAATCCAAAATTCCTATTACTCATATTAGCCTGCAAGTCTGGAACATAGTTATCAAATCTTATTTCTGATCATGATAAAGATACTGGTAACCATGTCTGGCACAGTGTACCAGAAATGTACTGGGTAACAATCAACGCTTACTTGCAGCTGGACATACATTAAAAGAAAGCAATACTCTTTGTAACAAAGTACAAGCAACTAGTGTAAATATCAACCATGGACACAGACATACCTAGGTCTGCTGAAATCAGCGCCTCACCCTCATAATTTGGTCCAGCCAAAGCAGCCCCTAACGGTGATATAATGACACTACCTCCAGCACATACAACAGAATCAGGTGTGAGGTCATCTTCTAAACCTTCAAAAACATGCTCTGGAGCAGGTGGATAATCCTTCCTCCTACAGAACTGGTTTGCTGACAAAACAAAGCATCCACCTTCATATGCAATATGCGTCATCGATGGTTGCCACAAGTCCCTGTAATCAGCAGTTGGTGCACAATATATTTCCACACCTGTTAAAACCAAGTGACATCGATTTAGATATGTGAAATTCACTTGATTGTTGATTGTGTAATTGTTTACTGGTGTTTTTAGTAAACACTTATGAGTTTAGTTCACTTAAAAGATTAACTTGAAAACTGTACAGGTAAGATGTTTCCGTGTATGCAGAATTTTGTTTCATCAATATATGTAGTTTATATATATATATATATATATATACTACTGATTAAAGCTATCAAAATAGGCTAGCTCATATGAGTCGGTCCGTCAGGCCCGAAAAATAATAGAGTTTGGGCCTTAAAATAAGAGCTCATATTTTTAGGGTTTTTTTAACACAGCCCTAAAAAATCTGTTATCCATTAGGGCTAGCCTGTATGGGTCATGGGTAGTCCGTTAGGTCCGTATATATATATATTGACGGTTAGATGTTATGTCAGAATGAATTAAAAGTTAGCTTGAATTCAAATTGAAAGTTAGTTATATTAGAGGTTGTGAACTGATTATAATTAGTTGTTAGAATTATGCAGGCAGGATTTCATGGTATGTCCTTTGATTCAATTGGAATATAAAAAATTAGTCAAATTAACTTTATTGATTTTGCTAACTTTCAGGCCATCAAGAACATTGGATTCATAAACTTGTTCATTAGAAGTCTTCCTATTCGCATTGCACTTCTAGGACCAGTTATAACATTGCAGTGGTTTCTCTATGACACTATAAAAGTGCTATCGGGATTGTAAGTGACTTCTTTTTATCAGTTTTCCTATACTATAGTAGGCACCTGGCCAATAAATTGTCTATGACACTAATATGCTAGTGAAAAAATGCATGAATTGTTAGCTTTGAACAACAAAATTAATCTAGCAGTGCTATTAGAATTGAAGAAAGACCAATTAAAATAAGGGATGTGCAAAAATATGGTTAATTAAACTATATTACTGAATTGAATTGCATTGAATCATAAAAAAAACCTGAATTACTTAAATGGTTAATAAACTGACCTATTTAATTAAAACAATTCTAATTCAATTTAAAATGGATTCATAACCAATTTTATTTTATAAACGTTTTAATTATATAAATAAATTTTTCATACAAAAAGAAGAAAAACTATTGAGAGTGAAAAAAAATTGAAAATAATTTAATGAAAAACAAATTTCCCCAAATTAAAATTAAAAAATTTTTTTTTTGGCTAAAATACAGTTTTGGTCCCTCTGTTTGTCAAAATTCACTGTTTTGGTCTCCCCATTTTACTTTTTAACAGTTTTGATCCCCACTCCAATTTTGGCAAAAAAAAATGATGAACAGTAACTGGTCTGTACATGAACAGTACATGTCCGTATATGAACAGTACACGTCCGTACATGAACAGTGAGGGGTGGGGGATCAAAACTGTTAAAAATAAAATTGGGGGACCTAAACCGTAAATTTTGACAAACAGGGGACCAAAACTGTATTTTAGCCAAAAATTTTTATTCTATTTTTTTTTTCAGAAAAAAATTTAAAATAAATTTTAATTAAAAAATTTTTGCAAAATTAAATTTTTTTTTGAAAATATTTTTTTTTCAAAAAAAAAAGTTTTAAAATAATTTTTTTTCCAGAAGTTTAAATTTTATTTTCGGAAATTTTTTTTTTTTTTGAAAAATTTAAAACAAAAATTTTTTTATTCCGAAATTTGTTTCTTCAAATTTTTTTTTAAAAAAGTTTATATTTTGAAAAATAAAAAAATTTAATTTTTATTCTGGAATTTATTTTTTTGAAAAATAAAAAAAATTTAAATTTTTTTTTATTCTGGATTTTATTTTTCGAAAAAAAAAATATAAATTCTTTTCGAAAAAAAAAATTAAAATTTGTGACTTTTATTCCGGAATTTATTTTTTCGAAAAATAAAAAAAAAGTTTATTATTTTTTTCCAAAAAATTAAAAAAAAATTTAACAAAAATTTTATCCAGAATTTATTTTTCTTCTGAAAAATTTAAAATTCCAAAAAAATTATAATTTTTGTTTTTTAGTCTGGAATTTATTTTTTTGAAAAATAAATTAAAAAAATTTAAATTTTTTTATTCTGATTTTTTTTTTTGAAAAAAAAAATTATTCTAGAGTTTTTTATTGAAAAAATATTTTTTTTTTCGGAAACGAAAAAAAAAAAGTAAAAATTTCATGTATTGATTTGTTTGCTGATTATCTTAGCTTTGTAAGGTTGGATGTTTGCAGATGGAACGTTGATTAGAAAATGAAATCATCCTGAAAAATATTGTTTGACATTTGTTTGTTGGTTGGTTATCATCCAGAGATTATTAATTGATTTTAGGCTAAAATACAGTTTTGGTCTTCCTGTTTGTCAAAATGCACGGTTTTGATCCTCCCATTTTATTTTTTAACAGTTTTGGTCCCCCATCCCAATTTTGGCCCAAAAAAATGCTGAACAGTAACTGGTCCGTACATGAACAGTACATGTCCGTACATGAACACTACATGAACTGTGAGGGGTGGGGGACCAAAACTGTTAAAAAATAAAATGGGGAGACCAAAACCGTGAATTTAACAAACAGGGAGACCAAAACTGTATTTTAGCCTTGATTTTATGAACTAATTTACAATTTCTTAAAATATTTGCTCTAGTTCATGTTTAAAGATATTATAATAGTATTATATCATTTGATTAGAACCACATGTATTGTGCTGTTGATTAATGAAATAAAGTTCATGTCATTAATATGTGTATTTTATAGTAATGTATAATGATTAAAATCTATAACTTTCTCAACAGTTGGCTTATTTGACTTACCTAGTTTTTTTAATTGTACGTGTAGTATAAATAAATACTATTGATATGTTTCTCATTTGATAGTTTAAAAGGATTGATAATTTGATTTTCTGAAGGAGAGAAACATGTTTTTCAAATATTATATTTTTTCTAAATTAACATTTTTTTTTTCAAATTAAAAAAATTGGTTTTAAAAAAATTCAAATTATAAATTTGGTTTATAATTGCAAATTGATTATAAACTAATTTATAAATACAAACTGGTTCTAAACTAGTTTTAAATTGAATTGAAATCATTTTAGCAGTTAACTATATTTTTATTGAAATAGTTACTATGAACTTAATTGAATCATAAATGTGATTTTGTTTAGTGCAATTTATGAACCACAAACACTCTATTGTGAATAAATAGCTTCAGTACAAGTATATGCAATATCTAATGCTATTAAGGGGAGTTTATCCAAATAGGCCTTGTTTGGATAAACAGTTAATTTAGCTCTTATAAAATAAGTGCTAATCATTTAAGTGTGTATAAACCATTTCAATTAAAAAATCAAATCAAATTGTTTTCTTAAGCTATCCTGAAGAGTATATGGAAAGTGGATAGAAACATATAATGGAAATGTCATAAGTTGTTTCTATATGCTCTACCTCCACCTACCAAATAGTGTCACATAACACATGTACTATAATAGTAGATAAGCTCAAATAAGTAATGACCTTGAGAATTAAAGAAGAGGAGAGTACAATAAAGCGTGTACGTTATCACACCCATCACTAAATGTACTTTATACTTTTTTGTCATTGCTGCCAATCTATCCACCTCAGGACCTACAATAATCGCAATATTTGTTACTAGAAAGTGTGTGACGACTAGGGGGCTATTGAATTTATTAAGAAAAAATCTATCCAATTCATCTTAAAAAAAAAAAATTTATCCAATCTATCTATTATATGAAAAATAGAGTTAATGAATTTATCCAATCCATCCATTAATATGTATGGATGAATCTAATTCATCCAACATATTTTAAAAATCCAACGGATCATTTATATTATATATTTTAAATTTATTATATTATTTTATAATACAATAACAAATTATTTATACAATTATAAAATTTGAATAATTATAATAATAAAATATAGATGATTTTTTAAAGATATAGTTTCTTTAAAAAATTAATTTTTCCTTAATTATAAAACTTTCAATTGGTGTGTGATTTTTATTTTATAAGAGCTTTTATATTGATTTTAATGTGATTATTTAACATAATTAATAAGCTAGGAAATTTGGTAGATCAGATAACTTTACTTTTATGCATTTCATTCCAACGTGATTCTGTATTAATTTTTTCATATTTTAAAATCTATAATTTTGTTATGATTGTGATTTTTTTCGTTTTGAATTAATTGCTACTCATATTATTTTTTATTTGGCATTGAATCGTTCATTACATTTAATTAAAATCTACATTATTTTTTTTAGAAAGTTATTATAACTACTATTTTAATCTGTTTTATAATATTTATGGTTAGTTGTTCAATTACTTATCCTAGAAATTAATTTTTACAGATTTTTACTAAATAGACTAGTTTGTTTGCATATAAGTTAAATAAAAAAAACCGACGACATAGATATTACATCCTCCAACTATTATATAAAAATCTATTCCTTTCTCTAAACTATTTTTTCACAACTTTATTCTTAAACTTTTACTGTAAATTCCATCTTCCAAATAAAATTTTGTTATGAATTTATGGTACTTTTTTATGTCAGTCGTTTTTTTTATTTAAACTATTGTTTCCTTCTGTCAAAAAATGCAGGAAAAAATGATTTTTTTATTCTTTTCCTTAAATTCATAAATAGTTCATAAAAAAAGTATATCTCTGTTTGATAATTATTTGGAAAATGCCTGAAAGAGATTGTAATAGAATTTCAAAGAAAAAAATGTTAATTATGAAATTTACATTTTATTTTATTTTATTAGTCAATAGGTATAATTTATACATTATTCTAATTGAAAAAAATATATTTTTCATTAATGTTGCAATTTTTTAATGTTGTTTCACAAAGGAAGTTTGGAATATAGATAATTACATAGTTGTATAACGATGGTGTAATTTATCAACCAAAAGAGAATCTGCCTAATGCTTCTGTTCGGTTTTTCAATTTTTGCGAGGAAACTGCCGATTCAAAAGAAGAAAAAGTGATTTTCAATCTAATAGAAAAAGTGATTTTCAATCTAATAGGAAAAGTGATTAATTTTGAAAGCACTTGTTGATAAACTAAATTCATATTTTAAAACATATATCCATTGAAGTTGGTTGGGACAATAGACATTAAATATATATTTTAGAAATATAAAAAAAAGTTTTTAAAATTTTTAGAAAACTAAAATAAATATTATTAGAGATTTTATTGTAAAATATGGATAGATTTGTTAGATTTTTTTTAAAAATAAAATAAATAATGTAAAAAATAAAATAAATAATTTTTTGGATGTATAGAATCAACCTTATCAAACTTCTTCGTATTCCTGACAGCCAATATGCAACAAAGGGAGTTGATGTGCAAAACAAAACTTTAACAAAAAACTGAGAGGCCTTAACTTTAGTTGCATCAATATATTAGTAAAATTGTATATATACATATAAAAACAACACAAATAGACAAAGTGCATAACTAAAGCTCAAATAACGCCTAAGGCAATGATTTCTTCTAACTAAGCTCTTACCAGGAACATCAATGGCCGCTAAACGATACTTCCTGAACTCTTCTCTACCCTTGGCTGTGTGGTAACCAACAGTAACACCAAAACTAGAACCACGCGGATAGCCACCGATAAATGCTTCTGGAAACACAACAAGCTGGGAGCCATAACTAGCAGCTTCAGCCAGCAACCTCTCAGCCTTATCTGCAACCAAAACTCTCAGAAAAATTAGAAACCAATTCAACATCAAGAATTCAACATTGACATCAGCGATGGGAATCAATGATAAACATCAAATCAGTAAAAACGTTTCACTTCAATTATACTACTGGTAGAAACTAAAGAATTGAAGTATTGAAGTACCAAAATAGTGGAAATGG
This sequence comes from Lathyrus tuberosus, assembly GCA_022829125.1. Classification (NCBI taxonomy): domain Eukaryota; kingdom Viridiplantae; phylum Streptophyta; class Magnoliopsida; order Fabales; family Fabaceae; genus Lathyrus; species Lathyrus tuberosus. The sequence continues at coordinate 11,986,659 of JALAZF010000103.1, forward strand.
TTATTGGATGAATTAGAGATGGGAAATAAGAGAACCTAAAGTAGCGGGAGTGTCGTAGAAGACGGTGGCAGCCTGAACAACGGTGGCTCGAACGGTGAGTTCATTGAAATCGGAACCCATGTTGACCTCAGCGATGATTGGTGCTTCATTGATGGTCGGAGTGTTAGTTACAAGTGCCATGGGTCCTAATTCAAGTTTGACAAGAAAACTAAGATTTATAAATGACATAAATTGGAGATGTAATTCATGACATTTGCCAAATTTAAACTCAACCCAAGTTTCCAATCTAGCAACCTATTAAAATTACTTTTCCCCACCTTTTCATAAATTGCGGCCATACGTACAAAACCTAAAGAGTCATCACATCACCACCATTAATAGTTAGAAGTGCCATGGGTCCCTTTTGTTGGAGGTATACGGAACTACGGAAGGGAGGCGATATTTATAGGGATGAGATATTTATTAATATATTTGTTTGATTTATTTTTTATAAAGGAAAGGGGCGGGAAGGAAGGTTATGGTAGTTCCATTTACACGTTTGTCACTCCTGTTATTTTCCGACATTATTTTATTTGTGTTACTAGTGGGTTACCCGTGCATTCACATGCTACGTTACGAAAATCACTTGTTAAGTATGTAATTTTTTTTCAGATTCTAAATTTTTTACAACGTAACCAATTTAATAGGTTAATAAATCTAACAAAAATAGTACATATAAATTACCAAATATAAAATTAACACTTTCTACTTATGGAATTAAAAAAATATATAATAATATCATTCAATACACAAAATGTGACTCGAATATGATATTTCATTGATGCAACAATAATAATTTTTTGATAGAATTTTTCATTTCTACAATAGCATGAGTAAATATATCTAACTTAATTCAATGTAAGAAAAATAAAATTAAAATAATAATAATTACAAAATATATTGATTTTGTTTTGTTTTATTAACCTTTTTCTAAAAAAATAAATAATTACAAAATATATTTTATTTTAAGAAAGAATCTCAAATTTTAATAAAAACATTTAAATAGTAATATAAAAAAATTAGTAGTATTTAACACCTAAAAACCAAAACATGGTATATATATATCACATTAACTTAATAAGACAACTTTAAAAAGACAACTTTAAAATTACTTTTATAGTGAAAATACTTTAAATTGTAAAATTAAATTATTCATATGTTTTTAGAATGAATAACTAAATATTTATCATATCTTCTCAAAATTATTTATTCAATAGTGATAAATATGTGTCTCATATTTAATTATGTTTATAAAAGATATTTTATTGGCAAATAATACTCATATATCAAAGATATTTTATTTGAAACTTTGTGACTATTTAAACTTTAAAGATATTGTAACGTAATGCCGTTTATAAAAATAATTGTACCAACATTTAGACTTTCGTGTGTTCATTTATAAAAATATTTTTAACTTATTTCTGTTTATAAAAATAATTGTATCAATAATTGATTTTTTTCGTTTATAAAAATAATGTGTATCAACAATGCACTCTTCCCATTTATAAAATTATTTGTATCAATAATACATTTTTTTCAAGTTAAAAATAAAATAGTATTTGAACTTTTCAATTTTTAATTTTTGATTTATTATAAAATGATTTTTTAATTCTAAATTATAAAATGAATTTGATTTTATTTTTGTATTTTAGTATTTATTTGAATTGAGAAAACACCTTTCAAACTTTAAACACTTATTATTTTAATTTGCGACTAGATTTATCTATCTCCATCAATAAAAATATATGCATCTATATTGAAAAATTACGATTCATATTAGAGAATTATTTATTATTGGTAATATCAAATCCAATCACTAATAACAACCTCTTTTGAATTAGTGATTTAAATTTGTAACTTTGAATCTTCCAAAGTATTTTTTTATTAACATACATTTATTATTGGTAATGTCAAATCCTATCAAAATTTAATATTGGAAAAAACACTATAATTATTTGTAACATAAGTTTTTTCAATGTGTGAAGCTGTCTTTTATTACATTGGAGAACTTTTTCCTGTATCTAAAAGAAAATACAATAAATTAAATGCAAAACTTAAAACTGAATCATTTAATATACATCAATTTTAAAAACTTTAAACCAAAAGAGGTATCATAAAAAAAACGTATTTAGAAATAGAGTATTTAATATTTAGAACTACATATTAATTTGTATTATTCATATTTATAGATACAATACAATCAAATGCAATTCAAAATTTTTTTTTTTAAACATAATGTTTATAAAGATACAATACAATCAATTTTAAATCGAAAACTCGTATTTTAAAAAGATAAATTTTATATCTAATTAGTAAAATATAGATTTTAAAACTAATTGATAAAAAAAACAAAAGTTCCGCTATTTGTATTCCTTAAATATTTAAAAGGATAATTGGAAATTCAATCATCCTCTCTTGATAATCTATTTTTCGATATAATCAATAGTTATTCCAAATATCAATGAAAAGTATCAAAATTTATTATATTTAAGAAGAAATAACTTAATTTAAATACAAAATCTTAATAACCCAATAATATTAAAAAAAAATTGTTTTACCCTATTGCAATTTTTAACACCACAGTAAATACATCAATTAGGCTCTTTCTTTATTTCACAACGCACAATTTTTCACACAGGTGCTGCTATTTGCAGATAATTAATTCATACACATGACTTTTGTCACACCATACTGCTTTGTGTGATTCAACTTGAGAATAAGTAGAGTTTCATCTTCCATTTTTTCATTACACTGGTCAAACATCAACAATGAATAAACCAAAATCATAATAAAAAAAAACAAACAAACAACATCAAAATCTCCTTCTATACCCTGTACCATTAAATCATGACAAAAGAGTTCCTTGTATCTTAGAATGCAAGCTTAATAGTATAATATTTTATTTAGATTACAATATTTAACAACATATAAATGACTTGTAAACTATTGTGATTGTGATTAACTAAATGGCTTCCACTACAAAAGAACATAACATAAGTAGACATGAAAAGCAAAAACCTTGAAAATCATAGTAAAACTTTCTCTTTTTTTTACGCCCAATTGATAACACTGAATCACACTACGTATTTGACTTGGATTGCACATGTTTCTTAGGATTTTATTGATATTTTCTTGTGTTATGCCTGCGTTTTGTTTTGTTTTCAGGTTCTTTGTATTCTCAGAGCTCCTCGTGAAGAAATGAAGAAAAACGAGCAAGAAAATCGGTTTTTGAGGAAATTGTACACATGGCATCCACCATGGCGGGCGCCATAGGGTAGGCCATGACTTGGATATGAGTCAACTGCTGTCAACTGCCACGATCTCCACTTCTTTTTCCCTTGGTTCACATGGCGGGCGCCATGAGGGGGTGGCAGACGCCACCTTTGTTTTATGGTTTCCCTCCCAAAGGAAGTTGGGGGGCACTTTGGTCTTTCCATAGTTTTTCCTAGGCTATAAATAGATGAGTCCTTGATCCTTTTTATTCATCCACTACAACAAAAGTAAGTTATAACATCGCACCTTAGACAGCGCTTTAATACAAAAGCGCTGCTATAAGTTAAAAACAAGGAAACTATTCATTTAAAAAAATAAAAGCGCAAAAAAATATAAGACCTTAGACAGCGCTTTGGTCAAAAGCGCTTTATAAGGTCTTATAAATTTTAAAAAAAAAATTAATGGAAAATATTAGACAGCGCTTTAGTTAAAAGCGCTTTCTAAGGTCTTATAAATTTAAAAAAAATATAAGACCTTACACAGCGCTTCGGTCAAAAGCGCTTTCTAAAGTTTTATTAATTTAAAAAAAAAATTAAAGGAAAATATTAGACAGCGCTTTCCTTAAAAGCGCTTTCTAAGGTCTTAAAAAAAAAAAAAAAATCAAAAGCGCTGTCTAAGGCCAACCTTAGAAAGCGCTTTTAAAAGCGTTGTCTAAGGTCTAATTAAATTAAAATATATGAATAGTCAGTATTCATTTTCATATTTCCGCTCTTTCTTCTCCCCTGCATGCGAACTAAGCTCAAAACCCTTGCGAACTCAAACCTTCACCGTCAACCGTCCTCCACCGTGCCGTCGTTCGTTGTTGCCGTCATTGCATTGCCGTCCGTCCGTTGCCGTCGTTGTATTGCCGTCCGTTGCGAACTCATTTTCGTCGTTCGTTTCTGCTCTTTGTAACTGATACATTTCGTTCTTGCATTGTCGTTGTTACCGTCGTTAAAGGTACGTCGTTGTTGTGAAGAATAGGGTTTTGTTGCTTTACATTGTTGTTGTAGGGTTTTGTAGCTTTACAATGTTGTAGTGAATGAGTATGTTTGATGAGTTTTGTTAATGAAGTTATGTTGGACTGTTTTATTAATGAAGTTTTGTAGTGAATGAGTATGTTTGAAGTTTTGTTAATGAAGTTTTGTAGTGAATGAGTATGTTTGATGAGTTTGTTAATGAGTTTTGTTAATGAAGTTTTGTTAATGAAGTTTTGTAGTGAATGTGTATGTTTGATGAGTATGTTTGATGAGTTTGTTAATGAGTTTTGTTAATGAAGTTTTGTAGTGAATGTGTATGTTTGATGAGTATGTTTGATGAGTTTTGTTAATGAAGTTATTGTTTAGGTCGAAATTAGTTGGACTGTTGTTGGAATTTGAATTGTTAACATGCTAGTTTAGGTTAGTTTTCTGTAGGTGATATCTTTGATCAGTTTGACTATGAACCAATAGCTACTGCAAGTCTTGGTAATCAATGTCATACTTTGCATATCTTTTTGATATGTGTTATATTAAGATGATAACAAATTGCAGTATTTAGTTGAAATAAATTTTGCATGGTTTAAAGTATTGTGCTAAATTTCATATTATTTTGTTTGTGTCGTGTATTGACCACCAAATAGTATATAGAAGTATTTGGAAGAGCTTATTTGGGCTTATCTAAAAGCAATAGCATAAGTGTTTGGAAGAACTTATTGAAAGTAACTTAAAATGTGTCCATAAGTTGTTTTTATCTTATTTTAATAAATTCTTCTAGATAACTTATTGGCATATGTTGTTTTCAGTTTATCCAGAGTATACCCTTATTCACTCTTCGATTGTAGAAGCAACTTGTATTTAAGCTTCTATACGATAAACACTTATCAAATAAGCAGTTAGCTAAGCTGTATATCCAAACACCCAAAAAAAGTTGTGATGTTCTACTCGTGTCTCAACGTGCATCAAACATGCCTATAATTTTTTTTATCATACTGTTTGATGGAGATTTAATGCCAAACAGTGGTAGGAGGAGCAGAGTAATGGATGCAGTTTTGATTTCTCAGGGAAGGATGTGAAAGTCTTTGTGCCTGGACCGAGAAAATGCTGACGAGACCTTATTGGAATTTTATTTATTTTTTGTTTTATAGAGCCTTGTGGCAAAACTCACACAAACTAAGTGTAGAGAAGAGGGGTATCGTGGGTTCAAATCTAAAATATCCCTGTAGCTTTTTACTATTTAAGCCGTACTTACAAGATACTGTATTGGAATTTTAGTTGCTGATAAGATATGAGAAAATAGCAGAAGTAAAAGAAAGCTGAAGAGAAAAAATTCTTAATTATCTAATTTTGGTATTTGTGAATTCTGAATGAACTGTATGAATCTGACTACACGACATGTTTGTTTTTAGAGTAAGAAGGTTTGATATGTAGCTGCCAGTCTGCTATAAATGTCAGATTCTGTTGAAACCGAATATCAACCTACAACTGAAAACTAAACACAGAAATACACTGTGTGGCTGGTGTGAGCCTGCTGATTCACAATCTTTAATAACAGATGAAAATAACATGCAAATATATACTTCTAATATTTGAGAAGACTGGATTAGCAAACTGTTTCCCCCTAATGCAGGTCAGGTTCATCGGGCAAGATTGAAGGGACAAGAGGTTGTTGTTAAAGTGCAAAGGCCTGGTCTCAAGGATCTTTTTGATATTGATCTAAAAAACCTGAGGGTCAGTGTTATAGTTTATAAGGCTTTCCATATAAACCTTATGCTCATAGTTATGTCTGCAATTGTAATATTACTGTCTGATAATTCTTTAATTTCTAAATGCTGGTCTCAAGGATACTTTTATCTTGCATACATTATTTTTCTTGTCTGTATAGCTAGGCACAGACATTTCATTCTATTCTTTGAGAGAGAATTTTGGTACACGGATCTCCATCTTTTGAAGATTCTATACCAGTGTATATAATGCCAATACTTCATCCTTTCTTTAACTCCAGGTTATTGCTGAATATCTTCAAAAAATTGATCCAAAGTCGGATGGTGCAAAGAGGGATTGGGTTGCTATTTATGATGAATGTGCCTCTGTCTTATATCAGGTGATAATATCTTGGCAAGTTGCTTCTATTTTAGGCTAATTGGCATTACTGACGGAAATCGTTTGTCTAATTCTGCTGAAGAGAAATCCAATAATAACTACCTATGTCCCTATATAAGACTCTCTTGTAAAATATTTACTCTTTTTATAAGACCTCTTCAAGTTACAAGATGTATTAATTATTTTTTCACATAAATCACCATAATTAAACAGGGAGACAGAGGTAGTAAAACGGTATAGAAACACTATTTGTTTAGAGTTTGGGTGCATGGGGTGGGCAATGAAGCTGACTATTGCTCTATGGAGTTGTATGTGACTTCTTCTCTAACATAGATCCTAGTAATTGGAGTTATAAGAAAACGAGGTGTTAAAAACCCAGAAAAATAAAGCAAAAAATTAACTTACATTATTCACCAGTCTTTGCTGAAGTTTTGGTTCTTACTTTCTAGTTTCTACTGTTTTGAATCTCATTCTTGGTTTGAGATGACATATGCATGTGTTCTCCGCACATCCTCAAATTATCTCTGATTTTATTGCTGCAACATAAATTAATAATTTTCAGGAGATTGATTACACTAAGGAGGCTGCTCATGTCTAATGAAATAGTTAAAACTAAATCAAACTATGTTATATTATTATGTAGTACTTTGAAGAATGCAAGTGTGCTCATTACTCAATTTCTCAATTGGATGAAATTAAAGAGGATTGGTGTCAATACATTATGGAGCTCGGAATTTTACAAGGTGTAATATTGTACTCTTACTTTAATTGATGAGAATTTAAATATGTGTAACTTTGTTTATGTATTCTTTTAATTGAATTACAATCTTTGTGTTTTCAGGACCTATAATGTAGATTTGAAGCAATGCTTTGGTTGGATGCAAAATTACTAGTATAAGTAATATGTGCATTTGTAGAAAAAATGTAATGATTTGTAATTATAAATAGGTGTATATATAATTTTGGTTTGTAATTTTAAATATATATATTGGTTTGAATTGCCAATTGTTTTGGATATATAATTTTGGTGTAAATTGGTACATTTAAATAGGATAAATTGGATTGATTTGAATCTCCAAATTGTGGTATTTTTCTGAAAAAAATTGCTGGTTGAAAAACAGGTCAAATTCTGGTTGAAAAAACCTGGTAAAAATTGTGGTTTAAAAAAATTTACATAAAATTTTTCGTATACCTTAGACAGCGCTTTTGGTGAAAGCGCTGTCTAAGGTGGGGATTAGAAAGCGCTTTTGACAAAAGCGCTGTCTAAGGTGGACCTTAGAAAGCGCTTTTACCAAAAGCGCTGTCTAAGGTATACCTAAAAAAGTTCAAAAAGGTTGACCTTAGACAGCGCTTTTGGAGAAAGCGCTGTCTAAGGTATACCAAAAAAATGTCAAAAAAGGTAGGGCTTAGTGAAAGCGCTGTCTAAGGTATACCAAAAAAATGTCAAAAAAGGTAAGGCTTAGAAAGCGCTTTTCCCAAAAGCGCTGTCTAAGGTATACCTTATAATGTCAAAAAGCGCTGTCTAAAGGTACAATAGACAGCGCTTTTCATTAAATATACCCCCCTTTAGACAGCGTTTTTGGTATTACCCAAAGCGCTGTCTAAACCTATAGCAGTGCAGGTTTAGACAGCGCTTAAAAGCGCTGTCTAAGGGCAAAAAAAGCGCTGTCTAAGGTCTTATCTGTTGTAGTGATCCAAACTTAGTTGCAAACACCTTAGGCATAAATAATCGAGTTTTTGTAAGTGATAATCTTCTCACATCGGGAAGTTATCACATTTGTGTGATCGAGTCTGTAATCGAGTTTGGAGCACTTGGTGGAAGTTAATCCTGCCGCCATTTTCCAGCTTTCCAGTTATTTTCCAGTTGTTTTCAGAATTAAAGCCTCCGATTGGAGCAGGTTTCTATTTATGAATTAAGCTTTTATCTTCATTTATTTCTCGCTTCGCTTTTACTTCATTTATTTCTCGCATCGCTTTTACTTCATTTATTTCTCGCATCCACTTTACTTTCTTTATTTCTCGTATCCGCTTTACTTTCTTTACTTATCGCAATCGCTTTACTTTATTCGCATTATTTACTTTCAAAACCTTTTATTTTAAAAAGGCTTTACTTTGACATGATAAAATTAAATATGTCTGTTTACATTTCCATGTCTGGCTAAATCTTAAAGGTTAAAATGTAAAGATCACGGTTTAAGTATCATTTCACATAATGCATCGATAGAAACACTTAGGGGTTATTTTGGTCTTTAACACTAGTTTTCCGCACTTAATTTCTGTTGGGTAAGATCGAAAGCCGCCCAACCTTTAGATAAACTTGGTTAGTCTTAACTGTACAAAGGAAGCGACATCGCTTTGCACAGTTAAGTAGGAATTTTTAATACTTTAGAAAAATGATTTTAGAACTATTTTCGGACGTGTTTGTAGGTTTAAAATCCGGTTCGTATGAACCTCTTTTGTTTAAAAGTTTCAGATCAAAATACTTTTCAACTAAGTCAAGAAACTATATTTCTTAAAAATAGGTTTTTCACTTTAATGCAATGCGCGCCTTTTTATAAGTGAGAATAACAGGGTTTGTTTAAAGGTTAAACTTGGTTCTGAATATGCGAAAGTGACAGTTCCCGTTAAATTAGTTATTTTCATAAAGTAGAAAACATTGCCCATAAGTAGTTATGTTACATGCGTTGGTATGTTATCTGACCGTGTGAATTACATTCAAGCCTGTTGCTTTCATTTGAGTTCTATATCTTCGTACTTTGCTTTACTCTACTTTTACTGTGCACTCATAAATCCCTGAATTAACTTACCTTAGATAAACACCGTAACTATAGGAATCGATAGATTTACGTTTGGTCTCTGTGGGATCGATAATCTTTTGTATTACTCTGACGCGTTTTGTATACTTGCGAAAACCACGCATCAAGTTTTTGGCGCCGTTGCCGGGGACCAATTACGTCAAATTTCGTACCCTGTTGTTACACCGTATAGACTAAGGCACTCCCATAAAAAAAATAATAATAAAAATTTAAAAAAATTAAAAACTATGTATAACCCAAATTTTCTCTACAATTACCAACCGCAATACTCCCAATATTTTGAGGAACCGCACCAAAATTTCCTCTACGATCATCATTCCCAATATTTCGAGGAACCACAAGAATCTGTTAATTCCAACCTCGAAGCATTAATGGAGGACTTCATTAAAACTACAACTAATTCTAGGTTAGAATCTATGATGGAGCACTTTGTGGAAACCCAAACTCTCCATAATAAAGAGCTTAGAAGACAACATCTCGATACTTATGAAACCCTTAGGCAGATAAACACTATGGTCGAGTCCCTCGCGACTCACACTGAGGCATTGGAGACTCAAATCTCCCTGCTTGTACAGACACCTATAGGACTCTACCCTGAGGAACATGTGGATGTTGTAGCAACTAATAGTGAAAAACAAATATAAAATCCTTGGGAGAGTGATAATGAAATTGAGGAGAGTTCTGGTGAGGAAAGAGTTGAGATTGAGAAAAATCCATCGACACCATCCGAAAGGGAGGTTGTCGAAGAGGTAGCGAAGGAAGCACCTAATGCCGTTCCTCCTCCATATACCCCAGCAATTCCTTTCTCGCAAAGGTTTGTGGAAGCTAAGGTAGAATCCCAATCCAAAATGCACGTGGAGGTATTGGAAAATATCCACACCGATGCATCTTTGTTTGAGGTCACGCATTAAAAGAGAAAATTCGAGGACCATGAAACTTGGGATATCATTACTGCTAAGAGGGTAAGGTTCAACTTTGAGGTGATGGATGAAATAACTAAGCCCAAACTCGAAAACCTAATACTTAGGATAGATCCAGAACCAACACCAGTTCAAAAGAATGAACCATCCCACAGAAGTAAGAAAAGAAAAGATGAGGGATATGTGAGATGGCTTGATAAATGGCCTTGGAAACCGAAGATTAACACTCCTAACCGTCGAGCTATCGACGTTAAACAAAGCCCTGCGTGGGTGGCAACCCACGAGCTTTTAATTTAATGTTCTACTTTTATTATTTGTGTTTGCAGAAAATAAAGAATTGTATCGCTTGTCACGTCTCAGCTGTATTTAGGCGAAAGATCTCTAGATGACAATCCCTTAAGATAAGTTGGTGCCCACGGACATTCCTACGAATGTCGTTGCTGGTGGTGACACCGATGATGAGTATGATAGGAGAGAGCATGTCTCTCCCGTTCGTAACTTACCTCCTCCTTGTCCTTTTGCATGGTCAGGTTCCACCTGCACACACCGCACTGTATTTTTCTAACAATTTTTGCAGGTACTTCATTCGGAAATAGGCAATATAATGAGCGGCTTCAAGAAAATGAAGTTTCAGCAAATTCAGATAACTTGTGGTGCAAGACACCGGAGTAGAAGTGGCCAGCGAAGACAGGGACAACGAGGGAAGAATCAGCGTGAATTTGGCCGTGGTAGCACGCAATGGCATTCATACAGGTTCTATCTTTCCTTTTTCACCTTTTATCAAAACATTGAGGACAATGTTTGGTTTAAGTGTGGGGGAGGAACTTTACTGCTTTCATTTTACCGCTTTCTAGTTAAATTTACTGTTTTCTAGCATGATTTTAAAAAAAAATATTTTAAAGTTTTAAATGTTTCGTCCATTTGTGCATGTGCTGTCGAGTCTTTATGCTGATTTTATGTTGTTTATCGATTTTCCCATCCTCTTGAGCCATACCAAATATTTTGAAAATTTTTGAGTTAAAAATAGTGTTTCTTTTGAAAATCTTAGGTTACAGACGAAATTGAGGTTAGATTGTGAGACTTGGGAAAATTCTGCAAGATCGGTATCGTTTTAATACCGTGAGCCTCTCCTCTCAATTATGGAAATCGATTTGAGTACTTGTTATGCCATAACCTTAAGTTCTCACCCCTTTAGTAGTCCCTAAGTAGTTTATTTAGCAGTCAGCACCATCCTAAGCACGCACTAAGTAAGAAGCTGATGCAAATAAGTGTATGATCTCAGGCTAAAAAGGTAAATTAAGAAAAAAAATGATGAATGAATGAAAAGAAATGCTCATTCTAAGTTAGGTGATCCTCACCCGATCATTTAAGCCAATGTGCAAAAAAGAAAAAAAATGATGATAATGAGATCATAGTCACTAACAGGCTATCCCACCATGAATGTGAAAGGATAACGGGCTTAATGTGATTGCGCCAGAATGAAAAGGGATAAAAGAAGGATGAGTGAGTTAGGCTTAGGTATAATGACATGATTCAGATTGGTTTGTATTGGAGGGAGGTTGATGACCGCCAAAGCGGAATTGTGTTGTTACGATGTCCTTAGTGTGTGAGCAAGTACCTATTGACACAAACTTAACCGAAGTAGAGTTGGTAGCCTAGGATGAGTATCCGTATTCACTATTTTTCTTGCGAGTCATGGTTTGCTTGAGGACAAGCAAAGGTTTAAGTGTGGGAGAATTTGATAACACTGAATCACACTACGTATTTGACTCGGATTGCACATGTTTCTTAGGATTTTATTTCTATTTTCTTATGTTATGCCTGCGTTTTGTTTTGTTTTCAGGTTCTTTGTATTCCCAGAGCTCCTCGTGAATAAATGAAGAAAAACGAGCAAGAAAACCAGTTTTTGAGGAAATTGTACACATGGCATCCACCATGGCGGGCGCCATAGGGTAGGCCATGACTTGGATAGGAGTCAACTGCTGTCAACTGCCACGATCTCCACTTCTTTTTCCCTTGGTTCACATGGCGGGCGCCATGAGGGGGTGGCGGGGCCACCTTTGTCTTATGGTTTCCCTCCCAAAAGAAGTTGGGGGGCACTTTGGTCTTTCCATAGTTTTTCCTAGGCTATAAATAGACGAGTCCTTGATCCTTTTTCTTCATCCAAACTTAGTTGCAAACACCTTAGGCATAAATAATCGAGTTTTTGTAAGTGATAATCTTCTCACATCGGGAAGTTATCACATTTGTGTGATCGAGTCTGTAATCGAGTTTGGAGCACTTGGTGGAAGTTAATCCTGCCGCCATTTTCCAGCTTTCCAGTTATTTTCCATTTGTTTTCAGAATTAAAGCCTCCGATTGGAGCAAGTTTCTATTTATGAATTAAGCTTTTATCTTCATTTATTTCTCGATTTGCTTTTACTTCATTTATTTCTCGCATAGCTTTTACTTCATTTATTTCTCGCATCGCTTTTACTTCATTTATTTCTCGCATCCGCTTTACTTTCTTTATTTCTCACACCCGCTTTACTTTCTTTACTTATCGCAATCGCTTTACTTTATTCGCATTATTTACTTTCAAAACCTTTTATTTCAAAAAGACTTTACTTTGACATGATAAAATTAAATATGTCTGTTTACATTTCCATGTCTGGCTAAATCTTAAAGGTTAGAATGTAAAGATCACGGTTTAAGTATCATTTCACATAATGCATCGATAGAAACACTTAGGGGCTATTTTGGTCTTTAACACGAGTTTTTCGCACTTAATTTCTGTTGGGTAAGATCGAAAGCCGCCCAACCTTTAGATTAACTTGGTTAGTCTTAACTGTACAAAGGAAGCGACAGCGCTTTGCACAGTTAAGTAGGAATTTTTAATACTTTAGAAAAACAATTTTAGAACTATTTTCGGACGCGTTTGTAGGTTTAAAATACGTTTCGTATGAACCACTTTTGTTTAAAAGTTTCAGATCAAAATACTTTTCAACTAAGTCAAGAAACTATATTTCTTAAAAATAGGATTTTTACTTTAACGCAATGCGCGCATTTTTATAAGTGACAATAAGAGGGTTTGTTTAAAGGTTAAACTCGGTTCTGAATACGCGAAAGCAACAGATCCCGTTAAATTAGTTCTTTTCATAAAGTAGAAAACATTTCCCATAAGTAGTTCTGTTACATGCGTTGGAATGTTATCTGACTGTATGAATTACATTCAAGCCTGTTGCTTTCATTTGAGTTCTATATCTTCGTACTTTGCTTCACTCTACTTTTACTGTGCACTCATAAATCCCTGAATTAACTTGCCTTAGATAAACACCATAACTATAGGAATCGATATATTGATGTTTGATCTCCGTGGGATCGATAATCTTTTGTATTACTCTGACGTGTTTCGTATACTTGCGAAAACCACGCATCACCAATGAATCTTGGATTCCAAAGTTGGGGCCTGCATCTTAATCATATCAACAACTTCTATTTTTATCCGTTAAAATCTCTCATCATCCTCCAGGATTTGCAATAAACCAATTATTCTTGGGAGCACCTAACAGCAACAGAAAAAAGGTCTTCAAAGCAGATATTAGCAGACACGCCAGACCCAAACAATAGCTCCTGCAAGCTGTAATCTGGCCTAAGATGATGACATCACATACTGGCATACACACGACTAAGAAAGGTGCATGCAAAAAAATACATATTAGAAGCCGCTACATCTCTCAACTGCAAAAAAACTCAACTACAGGAACACATCAGAACAATTTAAATCAAACACATACAAAACAAAAGAATACATAAAAAATCGGTATAAATTGCAAAAAAATAAATAATTGCAAGTCATATAACGCAATTTAGTAAATATCATAACAAAGTTTGGGCTTTTCTCACATTGATTCAGTCATGGTGTCATATTCCATCCTCTCAATGATCAGTCACAGAAAGTTGTTAAGATTTTGTATATGAAATTAAAATTATAAAGTCTTGTAATTTAAATAGTCAGTGTTATCCGGGGTCGATAACACTGATTCATAGGTATTCATAGGTTCATATCTTTTTAATCACTGTCCACGTTGCATGGACACCAAACAAAGATCTAGCATAGCTAATTGTGCATAAATATAGGAATACCAATAGCGACTCAAGATATACAAATCAGTTTGTTTCCTCAAATAATTTTCCAATAGACAAAAGTTTCTTCAATTCATTAATTTAAAAAGTGAAAGAACTGAAGAGAGATCAGCAGTCAAAGTCTCATCACAAAACAAAAATGCTTTCCTAACCTCAAGTACCTATTCCACCCATAGTTAGTAAATCCACAGGAAGTGAAGTTGGATTAAGCTCCCAACAGTCTTTCAACAATTCAGGAGCTTTGTCGCAGGGAAATTTCTGCGCAGGAATCTGATGAGAAAGTAACCAATGCTCAACATTCTTAAGGAACATTGCAATCATATAAATAAATTGAGGTTAATACTACAAAACAAATAGGATTCTATTAGAGAAACTAATTCATACAATGGCAAAACTTGGTGTTTACAACAGTTTTTTGTTGCCAAACTTACCAGTCTATTTTTCCACAAAAGATTTGAGACGATCCATCCACCTTAGAAGTTCAATTATATCCTTGTTCATCATGTACTCGTGTCAAAATGTAGAGAATTCGTTATTTACTCCCCTTGTATTCAAGTACTCACAACACATCTCTTGAATCTCAGGTTTCAAGTTCCTACGATCAACAATTTAAACAGACAGAAATTATTAGCAACACACATATCATCAAATTGAACATCACATTACTCCAATTTGAAACACAACCAATTAAAATTTCTCCCTAATGAAAACCAAATCAAATCCAATTTAACACAATCACAATTCATATCACCACATTAAACAAACAATACAGTGTTGAACATAGAAAACCCTCACAAAAAAAGAATCTATAATCATAAATTTCAAAATCATACCAAGAAACTCAAGTCCCTGAAATGCAAATTAACAGAATAATAGTTTACAATAAGAGTGAAAGAGGCAAAATGCAAATGCAAACGACATGCCTTGAAAAAATTGCTGCAACTAAAGAGTATAAAAATGGAATGTAAAAACCTAGAAATTATGCAGAGAGTGAAGATGAAAGATAAAACCTTGGATATTGGCGAGTCTTGTGCGTTCTCTTCGAAAGCGTCTGCAAAGGAAAATAATGTAGGATATCGAAACCTGTGGTGGCGGATCTAGGAAATGTGCGGCGACAGTGAGTGGAAAAGAAAGAAGAAATGCAGAATAAGATTGAGAGAGTGAAGATATTGATATTGGATAGCCATCACTTAATATCATTGCATAGGTAACCTATAATGCATTGGTAATGAATAATTTCAACTTTCAAAGTGCTTATTCAATACCCAATGTACTTATTAGAAAACCATGACTCTACATATTCCATTTGTTTTTCAATTTCTTATTTTAAGCGTGAAAAAATACCATGACTCTACAGCTTCCAAGAGTTTATTTCCAACTTTTTAATTGAAAAATAAAACCAAAAAAATTAGAGCATGCCACATCAGCAGCATTTATTGGCAAATGGCTAATATTGCAGTAAAATGTTTAAAGTCCTTAATACCTTTTTGTTAAGTGTAATTAAGGATTTAAATAGAAGGGTAAATTGGATAATCAGCGGGGTAAGTTTTTAATAGTTAGATATTAGATTCTTTTTTTAGTGTCAATAATAAGTGCTAAAATCCGTTTTTAAATGTTCATTCTATTACCAATTTCAAGGCATCTTCCTGTAGCTTTAGAAAATACGTTGATTAATTTGAAAACTTATAATAATTAATATTTACCTTAATTCATTTTATGGAAATAATACTATATGTACTATATGATTACAAAATAATGATAATTATTACTTTTTGATTAATAGCAATAATATTTTGACAGTTTTCCACTTAGATTTAAAATTTGAGGAAATTAACAACAACATATGCATGATTATATATGAATTTTTATGTCCTTTGAATCTTAGCTCTAACATTATTTTTATCTATTTTAGTTTTAAAATTAACTCTAACATTATTTTATTTATTTATAATTATAAAAATTATTTTTGTGGATTAGATGGATCATCAAGATCAAAGAATTATTATTAACAAATGGTTTGATTTGCGTCGAAGAGCTATGGTTCAACTAATGTCTGATGTTGTTTACTGTTATGTCCGAATGTCTCATAAGAGAAAAATGTGTTATAGTATGAGATCCGAGAGAGAAAGGGTTCGCGAAAAAATAATGTATCGAATTAGTATCAGAGAAATTAGTAGAAATATATTAAGAATGGGTCCTAAAACTTTTATGAGCTTATGTGGTCTATTAGAAAGAGAAGGGGGATTACAAGCTACTCGATGGTCAAGTGTGGAAGAGCAAGTTGCAAAATCAATCTATATATTAACACATAATGCTAAAAATCATAAAGTGAACTTTTGGTTTCGTCGTTCTGGCGAGACTATTAGTCGTCATCTTCATCAAGTTTTGAGAGCTATTCTTGAATTGGAAGAAAATTTTCTTGTCCAACCCCGATGGCTCAACGACCCCTCCTGAAATTTCTAGTAGTTATAGATTCTACCCGTATTTTAAGATAAATTTTGTTATTAATAAATTATATTCCCTACTCAAAAAATACTTTAATTTCTAGTAGTCATAAATTTTATTGATAAAAATATATAATATTATTTTAGGATTGTGTTGGTGCAATAGATGGAACACATATACATGTCAAAGTATCAGGAAAAGATGCTCCT
The DNA here is from genome assembly GCA_022829125.1 of Lathyrus tuberosus. Lineage (NCBI taxonomy): Eukaryota > Viridiplantae > Streptophyta > Magnoliopsida > Fabales > Fabaceae > Lathyrus > Lathyrus tuberosus. Next base: position 12,003,545 of record JALAZF010000103.1, read on the forward strand.
AGATATCACGGTAGGAAAGACTACCCGACACAAAATATTTTAGCAACATGTACTTTTGATTTAAAGTTCACTTATGTGCTCGCGAGATGGGAAGGGTCTGCCTCTGATTCGAGAATAATAAAGAATGCATTAACACATGAAGATAAACTTAAAATTCTTCAAGGTAATTCACTGAATATTATGACATTTTTAAAAGTGGTATGAGTGAGGTTTCTTGGAATTCAACTACACAATTATGGGATGTCGAGTCAGAAGTTTGGGATGCTCTAATTGAGGTAACTTTTGATGAACTTTTTATATTTTAAAATATTTTATTAATAAAGAATTGTATAACTTTTATTAATCTTATATCTTTTATTTATCATACTTTTTTCAGTCAAAACCAAAAGCATCAAATTGGAAAAATGTACCACTTCCAAATTATGAGAAGATGGTGATATTGTATGGACCTAACCGAGCTGATGGAGAGGAATCTGGAACTTTAAAAGAGACAAGAAAACAAAATTCATCGGTCACCAATGAAGACTTTGTTGAAAGTATTCAAGATATTGATGACCATGTTGCTCGAAATGAGGTGAATTTGGAAAGCTTTGATGCTACTTACAATTTTTCTGTACCCGAAACACAATCACCAGACCCTTTAAGTGGTAGTAAAAGGAAGAAAATGAAAGTGGTTAAAAACAAAGATATAAACAACGATATTACTGAACTCCAAGAATCATTTGTCTTGGTTGCAAATGCACTAATAGAAGGAAATGCTGCAATATGGGAAGGAAATGAAATAATGAGAAAGCGTCAAAAATATGAGCTGCCTTCAATTTCAGGAGAAGAAACATGAAATTTAATAAAGGGGTATGGATGTGATGCAAAGTCATTGCCTCAGATATATTGCACTGTCATGAAAGATGCTGACAAATTTAGAATGATTCTCTAATGTCCGCTAGAAGTACACAAAGAAGTGATAATGCAAATGGTCTTTGCCTCATCTGATTGATCATCTTATAATAGTCTTATGACTTTTATGAATATTTTGTTTACAATTTAATATGTTTATGAATATTTTGTTTACATTTTAATATATTTCTGAATATTTTGTTTCAATTAGTGTTGTTTATGAATGGAAGTTTTTATTTGGTGATATTTACTCAAAACTATTTTTATTTATAATTGGTTTTACTAAATATAAGTGATAATATTTGTAAGGATAAAAATGTAATTTAGTTTTAAATTACCTCCCCTCCCCTCCCCTTGTGAACTAAACATATATGTAGTTAAAAATCATTCCCTTCCCATCCCCTCCCCTTCTTTGAACCAAACATATATTTAGTTAAAATACCTCCCACCCCCTCCCATCCCTTCCCCTCCCCTCTATTAAATTCCCTCCCCTCCCCCTCCCTCGGTTGAACCAAACAGACCCTTAGAGAGTCAAGTGATATCTCATCAGTCTGCAGTTCTTTCATTTTATACTTTTAATAAATAAAAATACATGTTACCTATACTTTCACTCTAATAATTAAATATTTAACTTTCATATTCATTGAATTTATATCTCTCATTGAGATGAGAAAATCAGTGACATAGGAAAGAACTACTCCCTTTGTCTTACAATAACTATCATATTTTTAGAGATTTTTTTAATGCACTTAGATAGTTCTTACTTCTTAGACACCACACATAATTATTTAAATATTTTTAGATTTCAGAGATTTATTTCCGGACGCACCTATTTGTGAATAAATGTTGACATATTTTGGAGATACATCTCTGAAACCATTTTAAACATTTAAGACATTTCACTCATAAGCCATTTACATTTGAATTGTTTCGGAAATGCATTTACGTGAATATTTCGGAGATACATCTCCGAAATGTATCAGAACAAGTATTTTTTACTATAAGTTGTGCATTTGTGTTCAGATGAAGTATAACGCATAATCCAAAATAAAATAAAGGGTTAAATATACAATACCCCCTGCAATGTAGGCGAGTTTCGCTTTACCCCTGTAAAAAAATTTTGAATCCCCCTTGAAATGTTAAAATTCTATGTCTTTTGCCCCCTAAGCGTCAAAGTTACCTCCTGTAATATATATATTTTTTAGTTTACCCCCCAGATTCAGTGTTCAAATTGCACACTTAGGGGGGTAAAGCAAAAAAAAAATATTACAGCGGGGAATCCCAAAAAAATATTATAGGGGGTAAAGCGAAACTCGCCTACATTGCAGAGGGGTGTTGTATATTTAACCTTAAAATAAAAAATAGACGTACAAAATAATAAGAGACTAATATTAGGTGTGTCAAAAATAAAATAGCAATGTATGTAGAAAATGTCGTACAATCGAGATCCAAAATATAGTAAAATCGTCAAAATAAGTAGAGAGTATAATACTACAATAAAATAATAACAGACTACTATTATCTGTGTGTGACAACATCTCCTCTACCTCCTTTGTCTGCTCTGCCTTATCGGCCATCAACCCCCCTGCCCTCTGGCAATGTCATTGGTTAACAGTGCCCCCAGTGCCCCCATGTACACAAGCGATTTTTCGAGGTTCGCCCTTACATGTGAACTTTTAATTTATCCCAAAGGAGGGAAGGGGAAAAAATCTGAGTAAACTCGTGAGTGTGTGCAATGCAAAACAATGCACTTGAGAGATCGGGAATCTGTATTGGTTATACAAAGGGACGGTATTAGCACCCTAAGTATCTATAGTATCATATAGGAACCTCTTGTGTATATTTGTGTTACTGTTGATTAAGTCATCTGCTATGTATTAGGTATTTGTTGACTGTTTTGAGTGAGTGATAAGAGTGGGAAATGTTTTTGTTGTTTTTGTAAGTATATGTTGAAATAAACTAAGACAAAGGTGTATGAATCTAAAGGTTTTATTTATTACTGTGCTCACTAAGATCTTGCAATCTTATGTCTACGTATTCTCAAAAGGAAATTGAGAAATCAGAGTGTTCGTAGTTCCACCTACTAATGGGTGGAATTGGGTTTGTTGGGTTTGAGAAGAGACAAATTGTCATTTTAAGGGAGACATCTCACATATTCACCACAAACATTTTGAGAACGATGATAATAAGGGAAGAAGCTTTAAATTTGGATGTAAAAAATCCAGAGTAATACCACATCTTCCTTTAAATGCGTCTTTGCATATTAAGAGAAGGACCTTGACTTGGATATAGAATCAACAAGTGTGCCACTTATATCACCTAAATGAAATAAGTGTTTTTGGTACCATAATAAGGGAATGACTCCAACTTGGATTTTGAATCAACAAGTGTGCCACTTACATCACTTAAAATGAAAAAAGTTTGAAATGTTTGATTTATGTTGTGGAGAATAGAAGAGACATCTCTTCTATAGAGATGATTCATGTCTCATCTCTACGGAGTTTTGAATTTGAAGCCAAAGGTTGGCTAGGGTTTGACTTGAAGTTGAAGTTGAATCTTAAAGTTTGAACTAAGTCTAAACTAAGGATGAGTATTGAAATGCAACAGTTATATGAATGCAAGTGTTGTAAATGTCAAGAGAAACTTAACAAGACAAGTTTGATTAAGCTTTTAAATAAGTGTATTCATCGAGGATGACATGAGTATGGTATGATTAAGCATGATGCATCAACATGTGAATGTACATTAGACAAAGAGATGTGTTCATCATGGTAAGAGTTTATGAAGTAAATAATTGAATATGTGAGCAAAGGTTTAATCCATGGAAGCAAACACAAAGAAGTTTAAGTAATATGTTCAAGATGAATCGAGGATCAGATGGTGATGAAGGGTACACAAAACTTTAATGGAAGTTCATGAAGACAAGTACAGGAACCAAGCATTCAATCATGGTTGAATCAAGGGCTTTGTGGAATCCAAACTCAAGTGAAAGCCCTACTCATCCTCAAGATGTTTTGAAAGTTTAATCAAAGGGAAACCCTAATTAAACATTTAATCAAAAGTATTTTCAAAAGAAAAACCAATTAAACATGGTATGAATGGTGTTTAAGTCAAGACAAGCATGTTATGTACATTAAACAAGACTTAGACAAAGCATATTATCCACATAAATAATCATGATCAATTAGGTTAAGGAAAAAATAAAAAGAAAGTCAATTTTAAAGGTATGAAACACTTAAAATGTACCACTTTTTCAACCTAATAAAAAATGATTAAATAAATATTATTTTCAAAAATTTTCATGGATTCCCAAAATAGGGAAGATAAATGAAGAGTGTACAAAAAATTGGCTCAAAAAGATCAATTTTTCTATGTAAAATAATTGTGTGAAGTTGTGAAAAAAATTGAAAAGAAAAGTGATACAAAAATAGGAATTGCTCCCACCAAGGTTTGAACCAGCGCCCTTGGGGTGGGGGATTAAAACTTTACCACCTGGCCAACTGCTTGTGTGTGATAAAGGGTGCACGCATTATATAATATATTAAGGTTAAAGTGTGAAAATGCTAAAAAAATAAAACAACAAAAGGTCTGGGGCGAGGGAGATTCGAACCCCAGACCTTGTGGCACACAAACACCTATAACGCGTTTTCTAACCACTGGGGTGGTGATACATCCGTGTATTAAACCACACCCAATTGAATAAATAATAAAACAAGTCCCAGAAATTCAAACAATTCGTGCCACCATCATTGTTGTCTTCCTCGTGCATCATCATCTTCATCAATATTTTCAAATTTCCAGATTCTTCATTTCTCAACCAAATGGGATGATGTAAAGATGAAACTTGTGGGGATTTTGACAAGGATTGAATGTTCTATTCCATTTTATTTATTTTCAATGTAAATCAAAATATCAAGTATGAACACATAAATCATAAATATGCAAAACCTAATGTGGAATCTCATATGTTTATGATAAAAAACAATTGATTGAGGGAAAATGATCTACATATTGCGGCTAAGTGAAAGCCAGGATGCTTGAGAGGGCTAAGAGTGTTGTTTAACAGCTTAGAGGTTGTAATCATTTTGATGATTATTGGATTAAGTCCTTGTCTAAGGCGAAATCACCAAGGTTGGTGGACTGGAGTAGCTTCGTTAACAGTGAACTAGGATAAAAATAATTGTGTTCATTTATATTTATTTACTTGTTAATGTCATTAGTTTAATTCTGTAAAAAGGGACGAAATGTGATACCCATTCAAACCCCTTTTCTTGTGTTTCTCAACCTTCAATTGGCATCAGAGCTTCAGTTCTATTATTGATGTTTATCAAACACTTAACCGTGTCAGATAAAGATTCGAACGAGCTTTGAGAAACGCTCTGGCTCATCTCCTCCACCATCTACAGGTTCAGTCTCATACGATGATGAAAAGATTGAGTACTGAAATGACAAACCAGAAAGGTTCATTATGGATTGTGTCACTGATTCTTAGAGCTGGTTGTTATTGAAAACATAATCTTCTCTTACGGTGCTTGCAAGAAGATTGAAAGTAAGATGAAGAATCAGCTGGTAAAAGGATAATAGACTCATAAGATAATTAGTAGAATCTGATGAATGCTATTCTTGAAATACGTTAGTTGAGAGCTATTATCTCCTCAAGGTGATGCCTAGAAAAAGCTTAAGAAGAATGATCTAGAAGAGATCAACAAGAAGCATCAAAAAGCATAAAATCTTTTTTGCTGAAGGTTAATTATTTCTGAGTATGGGATGTTTTCAACAAACAGACTTGGTCTACTGTTGACTTTCTCAGTATTGCTCATTAGGAACTCTTTCATGTGGAAAAGAGAGAATGCTCGTGTCATGATTCTGAAGCATGGAAACTTCAAGATGAAGTATGCTGAAGATGTTAGAAATCTTGTCATCAATATTTTAAATCATTACTGCAGAACTTACACTACTTCGAAAAACCCATTTAACAACGGTTGGGAATGACATATAATGACGCGGGCGAAGGCGTTGTTATGTAGATTGTTGTTATATCTTCGATGTTTCTACAATGGTCTGAAAACCGTTGTTGTATTCTGGAAAACGCGCTATATATTGCAACGGTTAGTTGTATCAACCGTTGTGAAATATTTTATTAATCACAACGGATATTAGTTTCAACCGTTGTGAAATATATTATCAATCACAACGGATATTAGTTTCAACCGTTGTTACATGTACCCTTAGTTTATTATATACAAATGTATATTGCTTGTTTTACCATACACCTAGTTAAAGAATTACAACCATTAAATTGGTAAGAAAATATATAATCTGAAAATTAAAATATTCTTGAAAACCAACTTAAACACACCACTGTTTTCGAATTGCATCCATTTCATTCTGCACATTTTATGTTCCTTAACACATAATATACGATTCAATGGTCTGATTCACTCTACTCATCGATATTTTTAATTGTATAGTTTACCTCTCCATCGCCCAAAATCATCGCGATTTTATCATCATAACAATCATGATCATAAAAACCACGATGATTTTTGGCAATGAATAGGTAAACTATATAATATAAAAGATATCGATGTGTAGAAGGAATCAGACCGTTGAATCGTATATTATGCGTTAAGGAACATTCAATGTGCTGAATGAAATGGATACGATTCGAAAAACATTGACATGATAATGGCTGGTTTTCAAATACATCTTAATTTTCAGATTATAAGTTTCGATACCAATTTAACAGATTGCATTTTCATTAAAAGGATAGTAAAAAAAACAATATACATAGTATATAATAAACTAAATTTCATATGTACAATATCAGAATAATAAACTAAATTTCATATGTACAATATCAGAATAATAAACTAAATTTCATATGTATAATATCAGAATGAATTCATATATATATGTACCTTATTAGAATGAATTCATATATATATGTACCACCATCATCATCACCATGTGAAACAAACCTAAGAAGTGGGAAAGCAATGAAGAAAATTAGTTATTATTTAAAACAAAACAAGCAAAATTAGAAACAAACCCTAAGAAGTGGGAAGCAATGAAGAAAATTAGTTAGTATTCAAAACAAAACAAGCAAAAGTTGAAAGAAAACGCTAAGAAGTTGGACTGTACCATAACAATGAAGTTCACCTTGCTTGTGAAACATTGAAGTCGAATCTGCGCAAAAAGAGAACAATCAACAAAAACATCATGAAGCAAACACGATAATGAGTACTATCTAACAAAAAGATTGAAGTGGAAGAATACCTTATTTTCCATAAACAATATGTACATTACGCTTGCTACGCTAACATCATCACCATGTTCATCTAGTTTTAGACTCTGCAAGAAGGAATTCAAGGAGGAAAAAGCTTAAATCAAAAGCTTCATACTTCTTGAATTTCTTTTCGCAGATTCTAAAAAAAGATGAAGTTTGGGTGCTAGGGTATCGCTGTGAAGGAAACGATGCGAGTGTCAAAAAGGGAAAGTTAATTCTCTTATATAGGTAAATGTTTCACAACGGTTTTCTTAAATATCCGTTATGATAGATTATATATTAATTTAATAATATCACAACGGTTAGTTATAATAACCGTAGCGATACCCCTTATACGTGGTACAAGGTTCGACACCAGGCAACAATATTTTCCTAAAGTTACGCCTGGATTATAAGTGATATCGCTACGGTCATTACTTATAGCCGCCATGATATCATTAACTGTTGCACTTCCCAACATATGAACGGTTTACAAGAAAATATAGTTCCAGAATATGAACGATTTACAAGTTATCATCATTACAAGCATTAAACTATTAGTCTTTTCATCTTCAACCTCATCTATAAATAGACAATTTTACATATCTAAATAATATATTCTTCGTAACAATGAGTTCAACAAATGAGAATCCTAGAAACCTCAATGAGGAACGTCAGGCGCCAATCCAGGAGGTCGTCCAACCAGCAACTGCCAACTTCAGGGATGCCTTAAGGGTAAGGAAGGATAAGAAGAAGAAGAAGAAGAAGCCGAAGAAGAAGATAAAGAAGAAAAGGAGGCATGTATATTATGATTCCGATGAGGGGAGTGAGGAGAGATGTCTAGATTATGAAGATGCATTTTATGCTATGGGCTCTGACAATGATCTTAATATGTAATATGTTTATCAATGTACTCTCAATGGAATATTAAAATAAAATTATGTCTATATATGTTCATCTCTTACAATTTTATTTTTAAAGTTATATATATATATATATATATATATATATATATATATATATATATATATATATATATATATATATATATATACATACTCTATTGCACTTAAAAATACTAAAGAATACATTATTGTGAATCGAAGCGTGATACATGTAGTACAACGGTCTTCTAATACAAGCGTGTTAAAATGTAAAAATATGGAAAAAAATATAGAGCTGGGAATCGAAGCTTGTTACACAGCTTATATTACAACGGTTATGTAATACAACCGTCGTTAAATATGGTGTTATAAATTTTTAATCCTGTTACAACGGTGGGATACGAAACCGTGGTAAAGCTGGCGTCGTTAAATGGGGTTTTCGTAGTAGTGTTAAGATTCTGAATGATGATTTCTTCGTCAGGATTCTTGAAGAAGATGATCAGAAGCTTGCTATTTAAATGAAAGCTTATGGCAACTGGTCAAGCATGCAAAAGATTTGGAGTAAAGCCTCTCATGAAGAACTGAAGATCTAAGCTAAACAGTATATAACTGTTTGTGCTTCAATTTGTCAGAAGCTGAAGAGATCAATATCAGAAGATGTAGAGAGAAGTCTGATGGCAAAAGAAGTCACTTGCTATAAGTGAAATAAGGTATGTCATGTCAGATAAGTCTACCTTGACTTCAAAAGGATAAAGCCTAAGAAGAAAGCATGAAATGCTTAAAGGAAAAGGCTAAAGAATACGCGAGATATTTTTATGCCCTAAGAAGACATCAAAGAAGAAGAACGAACTAACATATCATTCTCAGCTAATGTTAGAACGTCTAATGCAGAAGATCTCTCCAGAAGATAAAGCAGTTTCTTATTCAATAGAAACTAATCCTACTACAGATAAGCATTGGATATGGCTATTAGGATTCTGACTACCTGCTCTAGAAACTTCGCAGGATTCTAAAGAGATCAGAAGGGAAGTTCTTCAGTTGTCAAGAGTGCATTCAAGAAAAAGCAACTTACGATTTTCTAATTATTGTCGTATGTGTGTCTATGAAGAGAATTGGCTGAAGCATAAGATAAATTAAGTCATTTTAGCTTGAGAAAGGTATCTCAGTTGAACAAGCTTAAGTTTGCCAGAATGTTATCCAAAGTTTCTTTTCAAGAGCTCCTGATACATGAATGTATCCTTCTGTGTTCACTACTTTTTGGACTCATGTGACTGAGTGAAAGTATGAGCTTAAGAAGCTATCTGGTGAAAAGAAGATTCTGATGTTCTAGTTCTTCACTATCAGATACAGATGATTGAAGATAGAACAAGCTTGGAAAATAGATGGCTTAAAATATGATATTTGAGAAATCATCATGACAAAGCATTTTTAGGAAGCAGCTAGCATGTTTTTTTAGAACAAAATATGATTCGAATCTATTCTGATGCATATTGGTTAGATTGCTCTGAATATCCAAATGCTACTGAAGTACCTTCTTCAGAAATCAAATCAATGTCGGATTTGATAATGAGCTTGGAAATCAGAAACTAAAGCTTAGTGGAAGAATACAAAGTTAGAAGCTATCTTCTCTGAATGAAGTTATTGATGAAGATCAGAATAAAGAAATCAGAAGATGCTCAATCAAAAACCATCACAGTTCATTTAATCCCTAAGAAAGGAAAGAACAAAAGTTGTCACTTTCTCATGAACTGATTCTGGATGAAAAGACTCAGCCAGTAAGAACAAAATTATCATTCAAACCCTCTAAGAAATATGTCTTGGTTTGATGATCATGATGATATCTACATCTGGTGAAGATTAGCATACGTTCAAAGATTGAACTCTGATGATGCAAGAGGAAATTCAACAAGTTTCTTTAGCACATAACTGTTCAGAAGTATATGCTAAATTTAAGAAACTAGTGGCTTTCTGGAGACAAGCCTTCTTGAAGATAGAAGATGGATGATTCTAAGATGAAGACTAGAGATAGAACTTGGCTCTTCTCTAATGGTCAAGATGAAACAAACATCAGGAAAGATGTATTCATCTGTCAGAATGGAAGATCAAGAAGTCATGAAGATGATTGTGTCTCTACACAAGGTTCAAGGATTCTCATGAAGACTGCAAAAGGAAGAAAAATCTATAAATCCAGTTCTGAGAAGAAACAATTCTAGTGGTCCAACTAGAAGTGCTCATCAACAATGTCATTAACTGCAGAAGAAAATTGTGTGATGATTCTGAAAAACCGTCTACAGATGGAATTCTACAAGAGTATTGAGAGTAAAGTATTTCTAACTCTTACTATTTATTTTAAATATTTTAGAAATTATTATTATATTCTAGAATTACTATGATGAGAATTTAGAAGAAAAATATTTTCTAAATTTTTGATTCAGTCTTTTTCTTATGACTTGAATCTCTCTTCAAAATTCCTTGCTGAAAATAAACTTATTCTCATTCAACATGTGAACCTAGTTCTATGTCTAGAATGGTAAGAAGTTATCTCACAATAGTTATTTCTCTAGAATAGAAAAATAAGTTTCTGATGTTTGAATATTAATTGTTTTACTTCTGAAATGTGAGACTTCTGACAAGTGAAGTTCTCATGCATCTGAAGCGCCCAAAGGTTAAAAGATCCTTTTAGATTATTTTGACTGTTGGAAACTAGAGCGTGATTCATTTACTAGCCATAATGGTATGGAGAGTTGGTATGTCAACCAGACTTTTGTTTTATATGTACCATACCTCGTATTTGATGGGACAACTCGGGTGATGAGAAAATCTTGGATATAGGAATTAAAATCATTTCGCCTTACCCCGTGTTAGACTTTCTATATTCATTCCCCTTAGAGTATCTTCTTTGTTTCTTTTTGAAGATAGTGCTTACATAACTCTTCCGTCTCTAACTATTATTTGGGGCGTTCCTAATTATCACCTTTATCACAACTGTTTTGGAAATAGCAGCAGTCACTATTTTCAGATAAATCGTTAATTGCTTTGCGTGTCTTGAGTCTCTCCATCTCCTTTGATCATCATTATTCCCTGATTAGTGCTCACCTATGAACTATTATGAAACTATAAATAATCAATAAAATATCATTGATTAAGAATATATTTTTGAATACGATTAATGTTTCTCCTTAAGGGGATTGGTTTCTTTGTTTTGAATGGAAGGGAGCTTACAAACCTCACTTCTTAGACTTTACAGATAAGATTCAAGGAGAGCTTACAAACCTCCTCTCGAAGACTATTTGACATAGGGAGAGCTTACAAACCTCAGGCTCCGAAAATTTGTTGAATCTTAGAACTTCCAAGTCCTTAGTTTTGTCATAAGCCCTAAGTATGTTTGTGTCTGTCGTCTCCCATTGTAATTTCTTAATTAGTATTAATGAAATTTCCTTTTTTGTCATTATGATCGTCTTCATATTTCTTTGTTAATGTCTATTCTTATTTGCCTTTTTGATTTCTGACAAAGGGGGAGAAAGTATAATGATTTTGATATACCTAAAGCTAAAAATTTCGATACGAAATATAATTGAATGTTTTTTTTTCTTCTAACCCATGTTTGAGAATTGATCAGGAACTTCAAAAAAGTTCAATGAACGTTAGAACATGCTATTAGAAGACAGGAGACAAGACATATAAGAATATATGATATATTATCAGAAGAGACAAGACATATCAGAAGCTATGATATATCAGAATACATGAATTCTATTTGATAAAATATTAAAAGATATGATCAAGAAACAAGTGGAAGGCTTTAGAAGTCAATAATCAAGAAGATTATATCTGAAGCAATTGTACAAGAGATCATAAGATATAATCATCAGAAGACATGTACAAGAAGAAAAATGCTAAACAAGCTTGATCTGATAATATATATGAATATCTGGTGTTGACCACTAAGTTATCAGAAACAAGGGATGTCTATGAGTTTCGTGTTGATACCCAAAACTTGTCAGACGTTGTAAACTTTCTGAAAGAATGATTCAATTAGTATCTAAACATCAAATGGCATCTAGACTCCAACATTAAAACAATGTGAATCTTTCGGAGATCAAATCAAGTCATGGTCATTAAAGAAAATATTCGGTTTCTGAACCATCAAATGACATGAGGATATGGGCACCTGTTGGTGATCTGTGCTAAGATATTGAAGATTTGGATCTGATACATGATGCGTGGCATCTAAGAAAGTATCTACCAGTTTCTAATATATAATGTTAGACATCAAATCTAATAAGACAAATCAGGTGCTGATACGTCTACAGTATTCTGATACCAAGCTAGGTTTTGAGATGAAGATTTTCCAGTTCTAGTCAGATTCTAATGAGACATCAATGAGAAGTAATCCTTCTCTGTTGATATGATTCTACTTCAAAATCATTTTGTGATTCTTGGGATCAGGGGGAGACTCTGAACAAGCATAAATGAATTTTGAGAGTAACAGAATCAGGGGGAGCCCGTTAAGCTTATCTCTGACTCTTTGGATTTATGGTTATTACCCTATACAAATTGTCTAATAAAATGCATTGTTTGTCATCATAAAAAATGGGGAGATTGCAAGAACAAGATTTGGTTCTACATCTGGCATTTGAGTTTTGATGATAACTGAACATGTTATCTAAGAGAACCATTCTGTATGATATGGTTTCTGTCTAGTGTGTGATTGTTGTCAATATGATTCTGACTCTGATAAGAAGACGTGTGATGTCATCAAACTTTGTTATCAACACTCTGGAAGAAAACATATGTGTGTACAAGATAAAGTCAATATTCGTGAATGTTTCTAATACAACGGTTCTAATGAACGTTAGTTCTGGACATTCTAATTGAGACTTCACTATGCCAAAGAAGGGATTAGACAACGCTTTTTTTGGGCATAGACAGCGCTTAAAAGCGCTGCCTATTCGACCACTGCTATAAGTAAAGACAACGCTTTAGTTAATGATAAAGCGCTGCTAAATGTCTGCTTTAGCCAGCGCTTTTACTTTGAAAGCGCAATCTGTTTGTCACTTTAGCCAGCGCTTTTTATTTAAAGCGCTGTCTAATCCCCACTTCAGACAGCGCTTTTTTCTTTGAAGCGCTGTCTAATGTCCACGAAATTTTTTATATATAAAACTTAAAAAAAGCGCTGTCTGATATATACAATAAATATTTACCAGATTATCACCATATTTTGCACCAGGTTTTCACCACATTTTGCACCAGAATATGCATTTAGAATTTGCACCAAATTTTCATAAATTAGAGCTTCAATGCAATAAATATGCACCAAATTTGTCTATTTATATATACATCTTTAATCCAATAATTTATATATACAAAAAATTGATGATATTCAAGCTAAAAAACAACAACAATTCATATATCTTGTTAGCTACAAAAAATCTGATATTCAAGCTAAAAAACAACAACAATGAACTTGTTAGCTCTATCTTCTACATCTGCACATATAACCTGAAACAAAACAACAACAACATTAGACAAAATATAGAAGAAAACAAAGAAGGCATTGTTCTTATCTGATATTCAAGCTGCAAGCATTGTCAAATCTGATATTCAAGCTGCAAGCATTGCCAAAAATGTCAACAAATGATCATGAGTTATTGAATATTGCCAAGTGCCTATGAAAATCAGTATATGATTCCAACCTTCTATGGACAAGATATCAATCTATATTTGGCAGCACCAACACAATTTATGATTCCAACCTTCTATAACAAACAACAACAACATTGCAACACAATTTAATATACTAATGACGACATATTCATCAAAACTCAAACTTATATATACTCAAAATTCTCATCAATGAAAGAAAGACAATATACCTTATAAAACTCTCAGCTCAATAATGAATTGACATCATTCCTCCTTAAGTTCATCCAATTGATCTTTTGAGTAATGAACACATTTGAATTCATCAAAGTACTACATAATAATATAACATAGTATGATTTAGCTAAAACTATTTAATTATATGAGACATATGTGGTAAATATTAAAATAATTCCTAAGTTAGAAATCCATACCTTGGATGGAATATCTATTCGATCCAAAAGAAGAGTTTCTTTCATAAACCTCAACATGAAATATCCGCAATCTATTCCATTGCGCTGACGAGGACACTACACATGGAAAGAAAATACGGATATATATCAGGATATACCCCTTAACTAGTTTTATCAAGTATCATCAATAATATAATCAAAATTGTGAAAATATACCTCCACTCTAATCCATGTAATGTTGTTGGCTTTGCTCTTTGGAACTTGAATATCTCTTTGTGATCGAAAAACTTGTATAACGCTAATAAAATATAAACAAATATTTAGAACATGTCACATAAATAAATAAATATACACACGAATTTTTAGAACAATCTCACTTACGTATCAATCAACTTCTTCATATCTGAAGGCACGACCTATACTGAGAAGTAGGTTTTTTTCTAGCTGCGGTCTTCTTAGCAACACCCTTTGTTTGTGTGGGAATGTTGCTAATTTCAGGCATCTTACCCCTACTGACTTGTTCAATCTCTTTAGCCTGAATCTAAATATCATATAATTAGTTAGGTGAAGTATAAGATCACGAATTAACATTTTCCATGCATAAATATCGTATAATTGTGTTGAACCTCTTTTCTCGATGCAACCGACTCGGTTTCCCACATAATCCCCTTATCATTTGATTTGGATTTTGTTGGAGTCTAACATTACCATGTAAAAAAAATGTACGTAAAATGCCCGTAAAAAATTTGAATACCCAAAGGTTCATAATGGTTTTAAGCTTACCTTATCATCTAGGAAAATGAGGCTTGACGGCCATGCAACAAACGATCCTATTGCATCTCCCAACAATGTTGCATCCGAAACATCGTCAGGTAGTGGTAATAAGGCATCCCCCTCTAAAACAATATCAATCGATACTTTCAAAAATCCAGTGGGGAGCGGTTTATGGTGAAGCATTTCTCCCAAAGTGTTATGCACTTTTCCCTTGCCAACCATCCGATAAGTCGGTGACGATAAATAGAGTTGACAACGGGAAATGCCCTAAAACCAATAATAAATATGACATTGTTAATGTGTATATATGTCAATTAAATAAATTAAGCTAATTTAATTTCATAATAATATATATAATTACCTCGGGAATATTCGGTTGAAAATTATAATTGATACTATCTTTCTCACTAGTATCTTTAAAAGCTGAAGCTTGATCTCTTTCTTTTTTATCTCTTTCTTTTTCCCTTTTTAATTCACGAACTTCAAATTCTAATGCTTCCAACTTTGCCTGCAGTTCTTTATTGCTAGCCATTTTTTTCTTTGGTTCTTTCAAGGATGTTGGAGTGATCCCATATCCCTTACCCCTCACACGACCAGAATACTCACGAACATCTAATGCTCGACTAAGTAGCCTCCTGCAATCATTATCTTCATCTGGAGATATAGACTGAGATAGCTGCTCCTGAAATTCATATGAACATAAAAAATTTGACTTAATTATATGTTAATAAACATTTGATTTAATTCAAGCAATAATGTTATACTTACACATTTCTCAAAAATTTGTTGAACATCTTCTTTAACAACTCCATCCTTACCCACGCGGGCTTCCTTCCACAAAACATGGTCCGGAAGAGATGTTTCAGAACTTTTCTCCTTTGTTAACTACACATTAAGCCAAATAACATGATAAAAAATAACTCATGATGAACAAGTATATCATTGCAATTTATAGATACTTACTATAGCTTGTTGTAAGCGTGCATATCCCATACGCCCTTTTTTGTATGGATACGCGGGACTTGATGCTCGTTGTCGATTTATGTCACTTACACTCTCAAATTCTGGGATTTTTCGTTTGGATAAAAAAGTTTCCCATTCATGAGGTGTAATCAAATCTGCATATTTCTGTGGAAGCTCTGCATCAATAAATTTTTTACCCGCATCCTTAAGATACTTGTTTGATAAAAAAGATCTAAACCCTCTATGTATTTTTCCGGCCAATCCGAGTATATAATCTTTTCTGGTATCATCAATGTTGAAAGACCTCTACGAAAATCATACACAGAGTGCGTTAGTATAAGTAATTTAAATACATAATTGACATTAAAAACAAATAACATCACATATGGTACCTGTATCTCAATCCATATTTTGTCTTTAGCGTGTTTCAACAATTTGTTTCTCCAATCATCACAAGTAATTGGAACTTCTCTCCTTGTAACTGAACCAAGATAACTTGTCAACGTTGAACCGTTAGGCTCAATTAGTTGGTTATCTTGACTCCAATGCACATCATGTTTTGTGCCTCGATCTCTATCACGAATGAGTCGCTTCATAATTGTAATTCCCCGTCTAATTTCCCTTTCCACTGCATTACCGGTCTCATCTCCATCATGAATAGAATCATCATGTGGGTGATCCTCGTTACTAGCCATCTAACCTGTAATAAGAGATTGTAATAGTTACATTTCATTTACAAAATAATGCAATATCACAATATTCTCACAATTCTATTATCTTGAAAAACTTCATTATGCATCCTCTCAAACACACAAACTTAATGAAGCTAAGTGATTAAGAATAAAATGACGAAAAATAAGTTGGAAATAAAAATGATTATTCTGTCAAGAATAAGCTCAAAAATGAAACATGTGTTGCAAAATTAGGAAACTTGAACTGAGTTGAAAACAGAAAAAACGAAAAATAGGGAACACAAGTGAATTAAGAAAAATATATCACTTATTTAAGGTTTGCTCTAATGATGCATATCATATACTCAAGAAAATTATAAACGAAAAATTGAAACCTAATGTTTACTTAGTAGAAGTGTATAACTATGAATACCATACAAATATAATTTTAATATTTCTTTCAGGTTATGTATCCCCTAAATTTCAAACTTCCTAGGAACCAACTAAATTAAGAATATATTTTTCTTGAGTAAATTTTTTTCGCTGTGTTCTAACCTTGGACAAAGAACATAGAAGATAGTGAACTAACCTTGGAATGAAAGATGCAAAGTGAGAGAGATATCCGTGAAAAAGCTTCGTCTGATTGTGGAGAAGCTTCGTCTGATTGTGGAGAAGCCTCGCCGGAGAGGACGGAGGTGCGTGGTGCGTGAGAGGACGGAGGACGAAGATTTTTTCTGGGTTTAGGGTTTTTCGCGAGAGAAGAGAAACAGTTCTGAGAAGAGAAAGAATGAATAGAATATGTTTTTTAATTTTAATTTTAAATGACTTTAGACAGCGCTTTTGTGAAGCGCTATCTAATGAGTGCTTTTAGCAGCGCTTTCGCTTTGTAGTTGGGCCTTTAGCTGCGCTTTAAGTAAAGCGCTGTCTAAGGTGGGCCTTTTAGCAGCGCTTTTACACAATTTCGTACATACTTTCCGTGTTTTATTTTTTATTTAACTTATAGCAGTGCTTTTGGAAAAAAGTGCTGTCTAAGGTGCGCTGCCTAAAATCATTTTTGGCGTAGTGCTTTATGAGAAAGGCCTATAAGGCTTTATAATTTGATGCACTTCTAATGTTACAAGTTTTGGAGATTCTGAAGACGTGGTTCAGGTTAACATGGTTCTGAAGATTCTGAAGACACAATATCTGAAGTTCAAGATCTGAAGAGTTTCTGAAGACAAGGTTCAGGTGAACGAAGTACTAATGACTCTAAAGACAAGGATATGCTTAATGCATTCTGAAGACAAGGTTCTGAAAGGAATAGGTTCTGAAGACTCTGAAGATATTACTTCTAAAAGAACGAGTGCTGAAGATTCTCAAGATAGTTCTGCTGAACAAAGATCTTGGAATTCTGAAGACTGGGATTCTGAAGTTGCAAAGAATTGACTCTTCTACAACATGCTTCATCAACATTTTATTTGAAGCCATTGAAGACATTAGAAAGACTGAAGATAAGAATGGTTTTGATCTGAACACAAGAATACAAAAACTATGACCTCTACCTCGACAAGGTGGCGCAAGAGCAGATTTTTGTACAGTGATGTTGACCATTCCTTCATGTGAGCATTGAAATATTGTTGTTGGAATATGTTTCCAAGAATGCCCCTCAACGGATCTATTCTCTCGAGCTCTATAAATTGAAGATCAAGAAGCTTGAAGAATTGTTAGTTGCTAGTGATAGCACGCTGCTCTACAAAGCCAAAGTGCTGAAGAAAATGCTACAAGCTAAAGCTTAAATGAAGAATGCTCAATGAAGAAGAAGCTGAAGCAAACTGTTTGAATGTGTGTACAAACGATGAATATGCTAAAGCCATGTGAAACTAGTTAAGTGAAACAACAATAAGTGAAGCATAGTAACTTAGTTGATCTTGATGGTTAAACTAGAAGAAGCATTATATGCTCAAGAAAGGAGTTCATCAAAAGAAGCTTAAAGCTCATGAAAAGAAGCCGTAGTTCTCATCAAGAACGCTTTTAAGCAATACATAACTAATGTTTTATAATCTCTCAGAGATTCATTCTTTAGATAGTTTCTCAATTTGTGTAATCAACTTGTAAGAAGCATATTAGTGCACAAGAAAATCCTTGTAAAAGGTGTTGTTCCTTAAGCGGTCAAGTGAAGACCAGAATGGTTGAAAAGACTAAGCGTGTTTCTAACAGCTTAGTGGATGGTGTTCCTTGAGCGTCTAAGTGAAAGCCAGGATGCTTGAGAGGGCTAAGCGTGTTGTTTAACAACTTAGAGGTTGTAATCATTTTGATGATTATTGGATTAAGTCCTTGTCTAAGGTGAAATCACCAAGGTGTGTGGACATGAGTAGCTTCATTAACAGTGAACCAGGATAAAAATAATTGTGTTCATTTATTTTTATTTACTTGTTAACATCATTAGTTTAATTCCGCAAAAAGGGACAAAATGGGAAACCCAATTCAACCTCCCCCACTTTCTTGTGTTTCTCAACCTTCAGCGTGAACCTTTTGATTTAGCACTTTTATTTCCTTCATGCTTAGAGGTCTTTGATTGTCGTCGAAAGTTGACGGGATTCTTGTCCGAATGTTGAATTCCATTTTTCCTTATATATCTATTATATCTTCTCATGAACAACCCCATATCTTCATTCTTATTATCATCATCATCATCATCACTTGACTTACTTTTACTTAGCTCTTTTATGGAGGACTTTGAGCTAGAAGCCTTTAGAGCTATAAACTTCTTGTCCGTGTCTTTAGGTTTCTCTTTCTTTTCCTTCTTCTCGTGTTGGTCGAGACTTATTAGCTTTTGGTCATGTTCCTCAAGCTTGCAAAACAAAGTTGTGATGTCCAAAGTCATAAGATCATTAGCTTCCTTTATGGTCGTAACCTTAGGTTGTCATTCCCAATTAAGACATCTCAAAATTTTGTTAGTAGCAACATCATTGGAAATGGGTCTACCAAGTGAATTTAAACGATTAATTAGGTGAGTAAATCTCTTTTGCATTTCCGCAATGGTTTCACCATGCTTCATGTGAAAGAGATCAAACTCTTGTGTCAAAGTATTGATTCGAGCTAGTTTGACATCATTAGTTCCCTTGCGGGCAACTTGTAATGCGTCCCACATAGCCTTAGCAGTAGTTCAATGAGAAACTCTATAATATTCATCAACTCGCAAAGAGGATATGAGAATATTTCTAGCCTTCCAATCGTAGTTATACTTTTTCTCATCATCATCGTTCCATTGTGCTTCCGGCTTAGGCACAACAACGTTATCTGCATTGGTCATAGTTATTTCAATAGGACCATTTTGAATAACGTTCCATACCTTTCTATCAATAGAATTGATATGCACCCGCATACAATCTTTTCAATAACCGTAGTTTTCACCATTAAAAACCGATGCTTTATTGTACGCCCCTTTATGTTCGTTAGTAATTTTCTAAAAAGCTATATGCGAAGCACTAGATGAACTGGTGCTCGTGATACCACTTGTTAGACGATGACAATGATCTAGACGGGGGTTGAATAGATCACTAATTTTTAACAAAATTTGCGCTTAAAATATTGTTTAAAAAATGTGCGGAAGCGGCCTTGGATATAAAATCGTCTAAACGAACCGTTATTGGTAAGATCGGATATGCGAATTCGAATGGAATAATATTGATGAGATAACAAAATCAATATCGTTCCCAATCAAGAAATTCAAATAAAGACCACGTTGATTTAACCGGTTTCCAATGAATTATAAATGGTAAAATTGAATTGACAATTTTACAAACAGTTTGTGTGTGATCAATACGTCGAACACTTGGTGTGCACAACACCCCAAGTTCAATTTCCTATGAAATGATAGTGCATAATTTTTCACAATTGCAATCAAAGTGATTACAATGAATTTCCAAAACAGTTTTTCAGCACTACACAACAGTAAAAATTTATCGAACAATTGATTTCACACAAACGTTAACAACATGAAGTAAAGAGATAGATACATAGATAGATAGAGACACTGAGAGAGAGAGAGAGAGAGAGAGAGAACGACACCCGATTTGTTTAGGCAGTTCCTCTTTCGTCCTCGCTTCAGGTACGTCAGCCCCAATTCTAAAACTGGAATTGAGATATGTATAATATCTAGTTGCAAAGTTTTGTTCAAGAGAAGTTATAGCTACCACACACTCAAGCCTAATTGTTGATGTTGATTCTATCCATTTTTCTCCCTTTGATTCTAGCCGACTCAAGTGCATCAAACGCTTCGAACAAACCTCCGGTTACCGCTACTCACTTGAATCTTCAAGTCTTTCACTCGGCTGATTTCGATAGCAAGACGTTCGACCCCAAATCTTTCAACACAATCCTCTAGTTACCGCTACATTCTTGACCGAACCCACCGTTCTTCAAGCCTTTCACTCGGCTAAATCTGTGATGCAAAGATTTGTGCAAAAAAACCCCAAATCCCTCAAGATCTTGGAGGAAAAAACCCCAATGGTTTTATTCAAGAAAATCCCACTGAAATC
Organism: Lathyrus tuberosus; assembly: GCA_022829125.1. Lineage (NCBI taxonomy): Eukaryota > Viridiplantae > Streptophyta > Magnoliopsida > Fabales > Fabaceae > Lathyrus > Lathyrus tuberosus. The sequence continues at coordinate 12,024,575 of JALAZF010000103.1, forward strand.
TCAACCCAAACTAGATATACAAATCTTACGTTTGGACGTTATCACCTCGACAAAACACAGCTCATCAAAGATGATTATGTGTGATTGTTGAAGAATGCAAGTGTGAGAATGAAGATGAAGAGCAATTCAATGTATATTTTCAATTTTTTGTTGGTTGTTGTACAAAAAATTATGCATATGAATATATATATATATATATATATATATATATATATATATATATATATATATATATATATATATATATGACTATGAAAACATAACAGAAATAACAGCTTTTTGAATCACAAAGATGTAGAAAAATGAGCTCAAATGCGCGAGAGGTCGACCTCCACAACCTGTGAGTCGACCTGAACATGCCAAAAAGCAATCCTGCGCATAAAATGAAACTGTGCATCGACCTGAACCTAACCATGCGTCGATGCATGAGCACCTGAGAGCTCCAAGATGATATCATTCAGTATGCGTCGACCTTCACAACATCTGTGAGTCGACGCAAGAGTGCCAAAATGTCACAAACACATTTTTATCAATTTTGAATCGACCTAAGTACTGTATGGGTCGACCTAATGTATCAAGAATGATTTAAAACACATTTTACACATAGGAATTAAATGACCCTATATGCCTAGATTCATGTATGTGGATCATTATGCGCATCTTAAACGAATAAATGCAAGTTGAGACAAGGTGATACCGTCTAAAGTACAAAAGTACGAAATTTTTCTAGTTTTGACATCATTAAAACAAAGCAATAAAAAACCTTGCACTCATAGAGTTTAATCCCTACTGCTAACAAATTCTCTACCCTGTAACAGATTAATCACTATCATTTGACTACAAAACAATATTGCCCAAATTAACAATTTACAGTATCTCATGAAGTATACAGAATAACTTTACTCAATTGTGTGATTTAGAAACTTTCCTAATAACTAATTTTGAAACAACTGATTATTGTTATAGGATGATGTGGCCTAAAATAAGCAAGCTTAATAGATCAGTAAAAAGTAGTTTCTAAAAACAAGAATCACTTAAATTGCTTTGTATAAGCTTACAACGTGTTTGAATAAACTTGCAGATTACAAACATAATTTGAGCATTTATCACTTTTTTATATGAAAATTTTGCGATTCTCTTTTTAAATGCTTCTGTAGTAGAATTTTCCAATTATTCAAAGACGTTTTAATAAGTTCAACTGAATCAAACCTATATGCAACAGCTTATTTTACTAGATAAGCCTAAATCGGGTAGGCTAAAATGACAGACAGATCCATAACTGGAGGTTCGGAAGTTGACGGTGAATGGAAGAAACTACTTGGTCTTCTCTTCAGTTTTTGTTGATGTCGAGGCAAAAGTAACCGGATTTGTCGGATGGTCCTTGACAATCAAGCTGAGCACTTCAGGTCTTGCATAGTGTCCAACAACATCAAAATCGAACTTAGCTCTTGCTATTTCCCCAAGATCTGCGCATAAGTTTCAAAAGTCAGGGCGTAGCATTCAACTCATAAAGGCAAACTCATGACAAAGAAACTACGGAAAAGTACGACATTAATAGACCTTCAAGAGATCCCAAGAGACATGTCATTAAAAGCACCTATGACTAATCGTTGTTCGGAAAATAAACAACCTCAATGAAGTTCTTTAGGTTAGCTGGCTATTTCCATATATTAGCTATTTTTATATCATATCGAAGCTGCACACATATTTCACACTATGAAGTTTCATTTGGTTGGTTCCTAATAGTGCAAGTGTAATTATCTTCTTTATAATGTTTAATCCAACTGAACTTCAAAATATTGAAACAAAGAATGAAGGCTGAAAATACTTCATACAAATTTTTATATGAAAATACTTCATAAAAATATTGCAACCAACTAAATTAGATGAAAACTGGATCAAAAAAGCTAAAGTCTTTAAGTTATTATGGTCATAATAACATATTTAAATATATGATAGAAGCGTGTAAGTAATAAAATAATAATCTAGGTAAAAAATAAGTGCTGTCATACTGATGCAATTCCATGCATCCTAATAAGATGACAAACCTAAAACAATTGAATCCAAAATCCAAAATTCCTATTACTCATATTAGCCTGCAAGTCTGGAACATAGTTATCAAATCTTATTTCTGATCATGATAAAGATACTGGTAACCATGTCTGGCACAGTGTACCAGAAATGTACTGGGCAACAATCAATGCTTACTTGCAGCTGGACATACATTAAAAGAAAGCAATACTCTTTGTAACAAAGTACAAGCAACTAGTGTAAATATCAACCATGGACACAGACATACCTAGGTCTGCTGAAATCAGCGCCTCACCCTCATAATTTGGTCCAGCCAAAACAGCCCCTAACGGTGATATAATGACACTACCTCCAGCACATACAACAGAATCAGGTGTGAGGTCATCTTCTAAACCTTCAAAAACATGCTCTGGAGCAGGTGGATAATCCTTCCTCCTACAGAACTGGTTTGCTGACAAAACAAAGCATCCACCTTCATATGCAATATGCGTCATCGATGGTTGCCACAAGTCCCTGTAATCAGCAGTTGGTGCACAATATATTTCCACACCTGTTAAAACCAAGTGACATCGATTTAGATATGTGAAATTCACTTGATTGTTGATTGTGTAATTGTTTACTGGTGTTTTTAGTAAACATTTATGAGTTTAGTTCACTTAAAAAATTAACTTGAAAACTGTACAGGTAAGATGTTTCCGTGTATGCAGAATTTTGTTTCATCAATATATATATATATATATACTGCTGATTAAAGCTATCAAAATAGGCTAGCTCATATGAGTCGGTCCGTTAGACCCGAAAAATAATAGAGTTTGGGCTTTAAAATAAGAGCTCATATTTTTAAGGTTTTTTTAACACAGCCCTAAAAAATCTGTTACTCATTAGGGCTAGCTTGTATGGGTCGTGGATAATCCGTTAGATCCGTATATATATATATATATATATATATATATATATATATATATATATATATATATATATATATATATATTTAAAATAGCACATTGGTTTATCTCAGCTCACTAAATTTTCTTTTTATTTTATTCAATTTTTCTCTTTTAAATCTTATATATTGATTTATCTCACCTCACTAAATTTTCTTTTTATTTTATGCAGGCAGGATTTCATGGTATGTCCTTTGATTCAATTGGAATATGAAAAATTAGTCAAATTTACTTTATTGATTTTGCTAACTTTCAGGCCATCAAGAACATTGGATTCATAAACTTGTTCATTAGAAGTCTTCCTATTCGCATTGCACCTCTAGGACCAGTTATAACATTGCAGTGGTTTGTCTATGACACTATAAAAGTGCTATCGGGATTGTAAGTGACTTCTTTTTATCAGTTTTCCTATACTATGGTAGGCACCTGGCCAATAAATTATCTATGACACTAATATGCTAGTGAAAAAATGCATGAATTGTTAGCTTTGAACAACAAGATTAATCTAGCAGTGCTATTAGAATTGAAGAAAGACAAATTAAAATTAGGGATGTGCAAAAATATGGTTAACCAAACTATAATACTAAATTGAATTGTATTGTACTATAAAAAAAACTGAACTACTGAAATGATTAATGAACTGAACCGTTTAATTATAACAATTCTAATTCAATTTAAAATCGATTAATAACCAGTTTTTTTTTATAAACTGTTTTAAATATATAAATAAATTTTTCATACAAAAAGAAGAAAAACTATTGAGAGTGGAAAAAAAATTGAAAGATATTATAATAGTTCATATTTGATTTCTTAAAATATTTGCTCTAGTTCATATTTAAAGATATTATAATAGTATTATATTATTTGATTAGAACCACATGTATTGGGTTGTTGATTAATGAAATAAAGTTCATGCCATTAATATGTGTATTTTATATTAATGTATAATGATTAAAATCTATAACTTTTTCAACAGTTGGCTTATTTTACTTACCTAGTTTTTTTAATTGTACGTGTAGTATAAATAAATACTATTGATATGTTTCTCATTTGATAGTTTATAAGAATTGATAATTTGATTTTCTGAAGGAGAGAAACATGTTTTTCAAATATTATATATATTTTTTAAATTAACATTTTTTTTTCAAATTAAAAAAATTGGTTTTAAAAAAGTTCAAATTATAACATTGGTTTATAATTACAAACTGATTATAAACTAGTTTATAAATACAAACTGGTTCTAAACTAGTTTTAAATTTAATTGAAATCATTTTAGCAGTTAACTATATTTTTATTAAAATGGTTATTGTTAACTGAATTGAATCATAAATGTGATTTTGTTCAGTGCAATTCATGAACCACGAACACTCTATTGTGAACAAACAACTTCAGTACAAGTATATGCAATATCTAATGCTATTAAGGGGAGTTTATCCAAATAGGTCTTGTTTGGATAAACATGTTAATTTAGCTCTTATAGAATAACTGCTAATCATTTAAGTGTGTATAAATTATTTCTATAAAAAAATCAAATCAAATTGTTTTCTTATGCTATCCTAAAGAGTATATGGAAATTGGATAGAAACATTTAATGGAAATGTCATAAGTTGTTTCTATATGCTCTACCTCCACCTACCAAATAGTGTTACATCACACATGTACTATAATAGTAGATAAACTCAAATAAATCAATACAAAAAGGCTTCAATTACTATAGATTTTTTTTTTGTTTATCAAAAGAACTATACAATTTGATCATTTAAAATAACATGTAATAGGAAGACAAAAAAAATCTTAGGTAAAATTTCTAACCTTTAGCATACATTGCTGTTCTTAATAGTGGCATCCTATTCTCCCAACAAATGACAGCACCTATTTTTCCAATTGAAGTTTCAAACACTGGAATGGTGGATCCATCTCCAAATCCCCAGCTAACCCGTTCGACTGCAGTTGGCATGATTTTCCTATGCTTTCCTAAGTAATGACCTTGAGAATCAAAGAAGAGGACAGTACAATAAAGCGTGTAGCCATCCCTCTCTATCACACCCATCACTAAATGTACTTTATACTTTTCTGCCATTGCTGCCAATCTATCCACCTCAGGACCTACAATAATCACAATATTTGTTACTAGAAAGTGTGTGACGACTAGGGGGCTATTGAATTCATTAAGCAAAAATTCATCCAATCCATCTTAAAAAAAATCCATCCAATCCATCTACTATATGAAAAATAAAGTTAATGGATTTATTCAATCCATCCATTAATATGTATCGATGAATCTAATCCATCCAACATATTTTAAAAATCCAACAGATCATTTATATTATATATTTTAAATTTATTATATTATTTTATAATACAACAATAACAAATTATTTATACAATTATAAATTTTGAATAATTATAATAATAAAATATATATGATTTTTTAAAGATATATTTTCTTTAAAAAATTAATTTTTCCTTAATTATGAAACTCTCAATTGGTGTGTGACTTTTATTTTATAAGAGCTTTTATATTGATTTTAATGTGATTATTTAACATAATTAATAAGCTAGGAAATTTGGTAGATCGGATAACTTTACTTTTATGCAATTCATTCCAACGTGATTCTTTATTAATTTTTTCATATTTTAAAATCTATAATTTTGTTTTGATTGTGATTTTTTTCGTTTTGAATTTATTGCTACTCATATTATCTTTTATTTGGCATTGAATCGTTCATTACATTTAATTAAAATCTACATTATTTTTTTTAGAAAGTTATTATAACTACTATTTTAAAATGTTTTAAAATATTTATGGGTAGTTGTTCAATTACTTATCATAGAAATTAAAATTTTACAGATTTTTACTAAATAGACTAGTTTGTTTGCATATAAGTTAAATAAAAAAACCGATGACATAGATATTAAATCCTCCAATTATTATATAAAAATCTATTCCTTTCTCAAAACTATTTTTTCACAACGTTATTCTTAAACTTTTACGGTAAATTCCATCCTCCAAATAAAAATTTATTATGAATTTATGGTACTTTTTTATGTCAGTCGTTTTTTTTATTTAAACTATTGTTTCCTTCTGTCAAAAAATGCTGAAAACAAAAAAAGGATTTTTTTATTCTTTTCCATAAATTCATAAATGGTTAAAAAAAAAAGAATATATCTGTTTGATAATTATTTGGAAAATGCATGAAAGAGATTGTAATAGAATTTCAAAGAAAAAAATATTAATTATGAAATTTACTTTTTATTTTATTTTATTAGTCAATAGGTATAATTTATACATTATTCTAATTGAAAAAATATATTTTTCATTAAGGTTGCAATTTTTTAATGTTGTTTCACAAATGAAGTTTGGAATATAGATAATTACATAGTTATATAATGATGGTGTAATTTATCAACCAAAAGAGAATCTGCCTAATGCTTCTGTTCGGTTTTTCAATTTTTGCGAGGAAACTGCCGATTCAAAAGAAGAAAAAGTGATTTTCAATCTAATAGAAAAAGTGATTTTCAATCTAATAGGAAAAGTGATTAATTTTGAAAGCACTTGTTGATAAACTAAATTCATATTTTAAAACATATATCCATTGAAGTTGGTTGGGACAATAGACATTAAATATATATTTTAGAAATTAAAAAAAAAGTTTTTAAAATTTTTAAAAAACTAAAATAAATATTATAAGATATTTTATTGTAAAATATGGATAGATTTGTTAGATTTATTTTAAAAATAAAATAAATAATGTAAAAAATAAAATAAATAATTTTTTGGATGTATAGAATCAACCTTATCAAACTTCTTCGTATTCCTGACAGCCAATATGCAACAAAGGGAGTTGATGTGCAAAACAAAACTTTAACAAACAACTGAGAGGTCTTAACTTTAGTTGCATCACTATTTTTTTTTCAAAAAAATTTATTCTAAAAAAAAAGTTTTAAAATAATTCTTTTCCAGAAGTTTAAATTTTTATTCGGAAAATTTTATTTTATTTTTGAAAATTTTAAAACAAAAATTTTTTTATTCCGAAATTTGTTTCTTGAAAAGTTTTTTTAAAAAATTTAAATTTTATTCGGAAAATAATTTTTTTTATTCTGGAATTTATGTTTTTGAAAAATAAAATAAATTTTAAAATTTTTTTTATTCTGAATTTTATTTTTTGGGAAAAAAATTTAAAAATTTTTTTCGAAAAAAAAATTTAAAATTTGTGTTTTTTATTCTGAAATTTTTTTTTCGGAAAATAAAAAAAATTTATTATTTTTTTTCCATAAAATAAAAAATAATAATTTAACAAAAATTTTATCCAGAATTTTTTTTTCTTCTGAAAAATTTTAAATTCCAAAAAAAAAAATTCTAATTTTTGTTTTTTATTCTGGAATTTATTTTTTTGAAAAATAAATAAAAAAATTTAAATTTTTTTATTCTGAAATTTTTTATTCTGAAACTTTGTGAAAAACTATTGTTTCCTTCTGTCAAAAAATGCTGGAAAAAATGATTTTTTTATTCTTTTCCATAAATTCATAAATGGTTCAAAAAAAAGTATATCCCTGTTTGATAATTATTTGGAAAATGCATAAAAGAGATTGTAATAGAATTTCAAAGAAAAAAAATATTAATTATGAAATTTACTTTTTATTTTATTTTATTAGTCAATAGGTATAATTTATACATTATTCTAATTGAAAAAAAATATTTTTCATTAATGTTGCAATTTTTTAATGTTGTTTCACAAAGGAAATTTGGAATATAGATAATTACATAGTTGTATAACGATGGTGTAATTTATCAACCAAAAGAGAATCTGCCTAATGCTTCTGTTCTGTTTTTCAATTTTTGGGAGGAAACTGCCGATGCAAAAGAAAAAAAAGTGATTTTCAATCTAATAGGAAAAGTGATTAATTTTGAAAGCACTTGTTGATAAACTAAATTCATATTTTAAAACATATATCCATTGAAGTTGGTTGGTACAATAGACATTAAATATATATTTGAGAAATTAAAAAAAAAGTTTTTAAAATTTTTAAAAACTAAAATAAATATTATAAGATATTTTATTGTAAAATATGGATAGATTTGTTATATTTTTTTTTTAAATAAAATAAATAATGTAAAAAATAAAATAAATAATTTTTTGGATGTATAGAATCAACCTTATCAAACTTCTTCGTATTCCTGACAGCCAATATGCAACAAAGGAAGTTGATGTGCAAAACCAAACTTTAACAAAAAACTGAGAGGTCTTAACTTTAGTTGCATTATAAAAACAACACAAATAGACAAAGTGCATAACTAAAGCTCAAATAACGCCTAAGGCAGTGATTTCTTCTAACTAAGCTCTTACCAGGAACATCAATGGCCGCTAAACGATACTTCCTGAACTCTTCTCTACCCTTGGCTGTGTGGTAACCAACAGTAACACCAAAACTAGAACCACGCGGATAGCCACCGATAAATGCTTCTGGAAACACAACAAGCTGGGAGCCATAACTAGCAGCTTCAGCCAGCAACCTCTCAGCCTTATCTGCAACCAAAACTCTCAGAAAAATTAGAAACCAATTCAACATTGACATCAGCGATGGGAATCAATCATAAACATCAAATCAGTAAAAACGTTTCACTTCAATTATACTACTGGTAGAAACTAAAGAATTGAAGTACTGAAGTACCACAATAGTGGAAATGGTTATTGGATGAATTAGAGATGGGAAATAAGAGAACCTAAAGTAGCGGGAGTGTCGTAGAAGACGGTGGCAGCCTGAACAACGGTGGCTCGAACGGTGAGTTCATTGAAATCGGAACCCATGTTGACCTCAGCGATGATTGGTGCTTCATTGATGGTCGGAGTGTTAGTTACAAGTGCCATGGGTCCTAATTCAAGTTTGACAAGAAAACTAAGATTTATAAATGACATAAACTGGAGATGTGATTCATGACATTTGCCAAATTTAAACTCAACCCAAGTTTCCAATCTAGCAACCTATTAAAATTACTTTTCCCCACATTTTCATAAATTGCGGCCATACGTACAAAATCTAAAGAGTCATCACGTCACCACCATTAATAGTGTCTAAAACTTGTAGTTGAAATGAAGCTTACAAGTTCATTACGTGTGCAAAAGCTTTCTCAAAATAATGTAGTTGAGATAGACTTCAGGGTTCATATTGTTCCCTATTAATGGGCAAATTCATGTTAGTAGATTCTTCATTATGCTAAAGATGGATAACTAGCTAGTGTGTGCTATATAGTATTCACAAGGAAACTATATATATTTTTGTGCTATGACTTATAAACCCTTTGCCTTACGCCACACGGTTTGTGCTCAAAGAGGGAAAAAGTAAAAGAAATATTTCCCATTAGGTGATGCCGCCGGTGACATAATCTATTGTTTTAATATAAAGTGAGGAGGCATATCATCAATTTTGTTTTATACTTGGATATGAATATGTCATCACTTAATAAGAACATTATATTAACTTACTGATTTTTTTCTCTTTCCTTTTTTAAATATCATAAAAGTCTTATGGGATATGCCCTTACGATGATTTAGCTAAGTAATAATGTATTTCTATGGTGTATTAAATGATTATTTAAATTTGGAGAGGTCCGGTCAGTTGGATCGGACCGATTAGTTTGATCGAATGGACAAGAAATTGAACTCAATCTAATCCCAAGAAATTGAACTCAATCTAATCCAATCAGTTTTACATTGAAAATCTAGATTGAATAGTCTGACATGCAGAGTGTATGTATGTTATACCCCCAATTAATTTGAAAGATGTTGAATGTATTTATAAATATATTCGTTTGATTCATTTTTTATAAAGTAAATGGAGGTATAACATGGTGATTTTTTTTTTAATATAATTTATTTTTTCAAAAAAATTACAAAAAACAACAATGTTTCAGGTAAATTACCAAAGTGGCTGGGTTTTCAAAAACCCTCTAAGGGTAGCGTCATATGGGATAACGCCTCAGTTAGAGGCCACATGCCAAACCATATGGCGCTTCAGTACATCTCGTGTGCCCTAATTTTTTTTCCCACCTTACTTGAGAGTCGCCATCTGGGATGGCGCCTCAGTGTAAGGGTCTGTTTCTTTAATTGGAAATAAAAAAAAATTTAAATTGTTTTGTGATGCCCTAGACTGATGAAAAGAGATGTCCTACACTCTGCAAGCCTATACTCTATTTCCACTGTTCTTTAGCATGCCTCTGTACTATTGTTTTTGCTTCAGAGTAAACGAATAAAGTTGGGGTTCAGCTGTCCTGGCCCATCTGTATAGTTCACTCTGCAAAACTGCAAAAAAAGACGCGTGTACATTTTATGGTTGCGCCTATCTTCTTCAGGCGTGGGGTTGGTCAAGAATGCCAACACTAGCTCAAATTAACCGGAACCCCTTCACATTCCCATACGCATTAAGGTAAGCTTATACACTTCCCTCCCCCTTTTTCGTATATTGAAATGTTTAGTTGTAACTAATTCATTTCTAACTACATTTTCAGGTGGGCAGTTCCGAAAATGAGCTACGAACGAAACCCCAGGAACGCCATAACAGTCTACCGCAACCTGCTAGACCACATTGGCCCAGATGACGTATATATTCCTACAACTTCCATAAATATTTCTAACATTTTGTATAGTTTCTCATTAAACCGTTTGCTCTTGTAGTTTGTCTGGAGGTCGTACGAGGAACTCGACCACCAGCCCTACGAAAATGATGCTGCCGTGTGGACTTCTAAAACGCCAATTATTCGGTTCACAACTGTGGAGATGCATCAGAGCGACCGAGTCAAACATCAATTCAGAATGCATCAGGATATTCCGGTGGCTCCTACAAGTATGGGAACGTGGCATCTGCGTAGAGTCGACACGCAGTGGAAAGTGGGTGAGTGGACCAACTTTGCAGCAGCGCTGTGTCAACACTAGGAGAACCGACACTAGCACGTCTTAACCGACCCCGTTGTACAAGATGCTATGCCAACGGAACAATATATGAGTTGGTTTAGGTCTGTTACAACACCGCAACCATTCCTCTCTCAGCCCACGTATCGAGTTGACCCCCGCCAACGTGCGTCTCCCTCGCAGCATAATACCCAACAATATGCCCAACATCATACATCGACCTATACACCACAACAACAAAACCCTTACCCCTATAGCCCTGACGAGTCTTTCGAACCCACCGAAGCACACCCAAGCCCCCCACAAATGAACCCCCCACAAATGAACACCCCATCTTCCTACAACCAAGAACCACAATCATCCTACAGCCAACAAACCCACCCACTGTTCGACTACCAAACCCCACATCAACCGCTGAATCAGTACCAACACCCATCAATGCAACATTTCGGCCAACCATACCGTATGCAACTAACCTAACCCCCCATACAGACTACGCAAACATGGGCATGCAGCTGGATTACGGAAGCGCCGTCGGCGGCAACCCCCCGGCTATTGGGGACAGATGCTTCAGAATTTGTCTCATGCGCCGGGGCCATCGTCTGATGCGTCGGGGCCATCTCAACAAACACAAAGACCAGCCACACCTCAACAAACTCGTGGTGCTAGACAGAGACGTCGTGCAAGAGCCACTGAATGTGGAACCGGTGGTCGTTTAGATAGGCACGATCATTGAATTTTTTTTGTATCCAAATATTGTACTAATTATTATCCTTAACAATGTGATGGATTTATGGCTATCATAATTTTATTTCCAATACAATTTTCAATTCACAAATTTAACAAAACATAAAAAAATTAAAAAATGTTTTTTTATTCCCAATTATAAATAAATAAATAAATAAATAAAGAAAGAAAATAACACACTGAGGTGCCATCTGGGATGACGACTCCTCAGCAAAAAAAATTAACACTGAGCCGCCCTATGGTTTGGCATGTGGCCTCTAACTGAGGCGCCATCCCATATGGCGCCACCCTTAGAGGGTTTTTGGAAACCCAGCCACTTTGGTAATTTACCTGAAACATTGGTTTTTTTTGTAATTTTTTTTAAAAAATAAGTTATATTAAAAAAAATTCTAACATGGTAGTACTTATATTTACACGTTTATCACGTTAGTTGCCGACGTTATTCTATTTCTACTATTCTTTTTTAGTGTCAACTAGTATGATACCCGTGCCTTAGCACGGGTACCTGTCAGTGACGTGCATTTGGCATAAAAATAAATTTTTAGAAAAATAAAAAAATAAATTTTTTTTAATAAAATTAATATATTTAATAAGTTTAAATATTTATAACATCACCAAAAAAAATAGGTTTACATTTTAATATAATTCCAATTAAATAAATAAAACAATAGAATAAATAGGTTTACATTTTAAACTCATATAAAAAAATAAAAATTAATAAAATATAAAAAAAGTTAATAATAAACAACTTTTCAATGTTTTCAAATAGAAAAAAATAGATTGTGTTTTTTTGAATTAATGGGGGCAATTTTCACTTTCAACATATTAAATATAAAAAATAAATACAAAATTATAATGGCCCTAAACACCACATGGCCATATGCATGTTATAAAATGTGGAAAAAAAAATTAAATATAATAAAAATACCAAAATCATCTAAAAGTAATGTGTGACAAAACCAAAACTATCCTTCTATATGTTACTTGCTCCAGTCAACGAACAACATTTTGTCTCTCAAAGTAGAACATTCCATCGTCGTGTGCGAACCATCTTCCCCTTCACTCAACGAAAGCAACCATAACTCAAGAAGCCAACAACATGCATTACTTGGACGGAAGAATCTGATCAAGGCCGATTGAAATCTCAAGTGGGTAATCTGTAAACAGCTCAAACTGCGATTCTAAACTCTTCTCTCAGTTTATTAAAACGTTGATAACATATTTGTAACATATTTGTTCAATCCGTTGCAGATCATCTTCAGAATCCGAAAGAGATGAAGAATGGGTAAAAGCCAGAATCAAGGAACTATGTGACGAGGCGAGAGCTGGAAAAAAATGTGAATACAAAGGCTGGAAGGAAGAAACAGGGGAAAATGGTAGATCATCCATATGTGAAGTCGGTAAATGTAACACCCCAAATTTCGTAAGAATATTTATTTAATTTATTTAATTATAATATTTATGCATTTTTGTGAATTTTGGTGGTTTGTGTTGATGTCGGTAATTTTTGTGGAGTTTTAGTTATTTATTTAAATAATAGTATATAATATGAAATATATTAGTATTATTATTAATTTAAATAATATTAAAGGAATTAGAGGTAAGATGAACTTTTGAGGAGGATTAGTGAGGGTAATTTGGAGAAAGCCCATTTTGAAGCCCAAGAGTTAGGTTTAACAAAAAGGAGAATTTGAGAATAGGATTCATTTTGTTAGACCGTGAAAAGAAGGAAAGAAGGTGAGAGCTCTGAGGAAAAAGGAAAAAGGCGAGGATTCGAGAAGGTTTCCAAAGACTCAAGAGAGAAAGCTTCGAATCGACAATCTAAGGTATGGGGAGTATTTCCTTTCATTGTTTTCAATATAGGGATTCGATGTGTTTAAAGCGGATTTAGAAGTTTATGTGACTTTTGTGGGTTTATGAGAAAAATTGATGATTTAGGGGTATTTTGTGAATCGATTGTTAAGGGTTGAATTGAATCGGATAAAATAGACCTTGAGGCTAATTTCCTTGTCGATGTTGTTTCGACCTTGTTGTGAAATGGATTTATGGGGTTTATGAGAAGCTTGAGAGTTTGTGAAGGTTTAGGTGATTTGAGGGTTCGAATAGTGTAATAAATCAGCCTAATAGACGTAGGTTTTATGCCTTTGATTTCCATGATGCTTTAGGAATGTTGTAGGGATGTTTTTGGCGTAATTGGGGTAAATTTTGAAGTGCTCCGGTTCCTGTATGGAACCAATCCTAATGACGGGGATCTTTGGAAGGTGATGGCCTAGTGTCCATCGACTGTGAAGATTGGTACCACATGCATGAGTCTTGTTGTGCATTGCATTTATGTGGCATTGATGTATTTTATGATGTTGTGATTTTGATGTTTTCCTTGTGATGACCCTGAAGATGTTGTATATGATGATGACGCCATTTTATGCATATCTTATTTTTATATTGATTATAATGAACTGTGATAACTCACCCTGCCTGTTTGAATGTTGCCTCCACGTGGATAACGTGCAGGTGATCAGGCTTAGCTGTGGATGCCTTCGAGGACTTTTGAAGTTTATTTGCTTTTGATCGATGTAGAGGGTCTTGCTCTGATATTGTAACATCGGGTTGGGTCGTTGAGTCGAACCATGTTGAGTTGTTAATTTTTGTTATTTGATTATTATGGTTTTTGTTTTAAAACCTTTGATGTTGAATTATTGTGGTTATGGTGGTTCCGCTGCTATTTGATGGCATTTTGAATTATTTTGAGGAAAACCCATTGTTTACGGAGCAAATGTTTTATTTTGAGTTTATTGAGATATGTGCACCCTTCTGAGGTGATTTTTACTCTGATAATTTGTGTATTTTGCCGTGATTATTTGTGGGGTAAAACAGGGTGTTACATTAGTGGTATCAGTGCAGGTCGGTTTGTCCGGCCAGGTTTTACTCGATGTCAGTTCCCTGTCAGTCGACGAGTATGTGTACACTGTCGATGTTTTAATTCTTCTAACCTTGTTGGTGATGTGCAGGATGGCTGGAAGAAATGATCGTGCTATTGCTGATGCTTTGGAATCAGTTGCTAATGTGGCGGCGCAACTCAATCCGAATGGTGGAGTTCTAGATGAGTTTCGTGCTTTGGGGAAGTTTCAGAGGAACAATCAACCGACTTTTGTGGGTACGCGTGATCCAGAAAGTGCACTTAAGTGGCTGAAGGCGATCGAGAAGATCTTCTGGGTAATGGGGTGTTCTGATGAGCAACAGGTTCAGTTTAGAACACATATGCTGGAAGAAGAGGCCGAGGATTGGTGGGATAACACCCGTCAGAGACTCACAGATGTTGGCACTGTGATAACCTGGGCTATGTTTAAACAGGAGTTTCTGGTCAAGTATTTTCCAGAGGATGCTCGTGGCAAGAGAGAGGTGGAATTCCTTGAGCTGAAGCAAGGAGATATGACTGTAGCGGAGTATGCCACGAAGTTCGAGGCTTTGGTGAAGTTCTGTCCGCACTACAATCGTGCTGATGCTGAGATGTCCAAGTGTCTCAAGTTCAAAAATGAGCTGAGACTAGAAATTAAGCATGGTATTGAGTATCAACAGATCCTCAAGTATGCTGAGTTGGTTGACAAGAGCAGAATCTACGATGAGGATAGTCGAGCTCGATCTGCTCACTACAAGTAGTTGAGTGAGAAGAAAGGGCAGTATATGGGTAAGCCATATACAACTTCAGCTGACAAAGGGAAGCAGAAGGCTTCAGATGGGAAAAAGACAAGTGGGGGAGCAGCTCCCGCTTCTGGGAAGTGCTATAAGTGTGGCGAGCAAGGCCACCGTGCTGATGTGTGTACCAATAATGTGGTGAGGTGCTACAGATGTGGTAAGAAGGGTCATAGAGCTACTAATTGCAAGGACGATGGTCCAACCTGTTTCAATTGTGGAGAGAAGGGTCATATCAGTACCCAATGTCAAAAGCTGAAGAAGACTGCGACTGCTGCTCAGACCAGTGGCAGAGTGTTTGCTTTGAGTGGTGCGGAAGTTCCAGAGAAGAACAACCTGATTCGAGGTACATGTTTTATTAATAATATCGAGTTGGTTGCTATTATTGATACTGCTGTTACTCATTCTTTTATCTCGCTTGAATGTGCTAGTAGATTGGGTTTGAAGTTATCTGATATTAATGGGAATATGGTAATAGAAACTCCCGCTAATGGTTATGTTACTACTACCCTTATGTGTTTGAGATGTCCTGTGAAGATTTTTGAGAAGAGTTTTGTGATGGATTTTGTGTGCTTACCCTTGCACCAAATCGATGTAAAATCTTTGGAATGAACTGGTTGGAGTTCAACCATGTTCATATCAACTGTTATAGCAAGACTGTAGAGTTTCCTGAGTTTGGTGATAGTGGGGAGTTGATGTTCTTGTCTGCTAAGCAAGTAGACGAACTTCAAGAAGACGAAGCCTTGGTGTTTGTGATGTTTGCATCGTTGCAGATCGATCGTGAAGCTACGAGTGTGGAGTTTCCTGTTGTCTGTGAATTCCCATATGTGTTTCCAGATAACATTAGTGATTTGCCTCTAGAACATGAAGTAGAGTTTGCAGTGGACTTAATACCAAGTATGAGTCCAGTGTCGATGGCTCCTTATCGGATGCCAGCTTCTGAGTTAAGTGAATTGAAGAAACAACTGGAAGAATTGCTTGAGAAGAGGTTTGTGCGACCAAGTGTTTCTCCGTGGGGTGCTCCTGTGCTATTAGTGAAGAAGAAGGATGAAAGTATGAGGTTGTATGTTAATTATCGGCAGTTGAATAAAGTGACTATCAAGAATAAGTATCCACTCCCGAGAATCGACGATTTGATGGATCAGCTAGTAGGTGCTTATGTGTTTAGTAAGATTGATTTGAGGTCGGGTTATCATCAGATTCGAGTTAAGCTTGATGATATTCCGAAGACAACTTTTAGGACGAGGTATGGTCACTATGAATACACTGTGATGTCGTTCCGTGTATCCAATGCACCTGGTGTGTTCATGGAGTACATGAATCGGATTTTCCATGAGTATTTAGATAAGTTTGTGGTGGTGTTTATCTATGATATCTTGATATATTCTAGATCTGAAGAAGAACATGCTGAGCATTTGAGAACCGTGTTGCAAGTGTTGAAGGAGAAGAAGTTGTATGCAAAGCTGTCGAAGTGTGAGTTTTGGTTGAAGGAAGTGAGTTTCCTTGGCCACGTGATTTCAAGTGGTGGGATTGTTGTTGATCCTTCTAAAATTGACGCGGTGTTACAGTGGGAGACTCTGAAGTCTGCTACCGAGATACGAAGTTTTCTAGGATTGGCGGGTTATTACCGCAAGTTTATTGAGGGCTTTTTTAAGTTGGCATTACCTTTGACTCAGTTGACTCGAAAGGGTCAAGCTTTTGTGTGGAACGTAGCTTGTGAAGAGAGTTTTGTGGAATTGAAGAAGAAATTGACTACTGCTCCAGTGTTGATTTTGCCTAATCCGAGCAAATTTTTTGTGGTGTATTATGATGCGTCGAAGATGGGTCTTGGTGGAGTATTGATGCAGAATGGATAAGTTGTTGCCTATGCTTCTAGACAATTGTGAGTTCATGAGAGGAATTATCCTACACATGACTTAGAATTGGCCGTTGTGGTGTTTGCGTTGAAGATTTGGAGACATTATCTGTTTGACTCTAAATTTGAAGTGTTTAGTTATCATAAAAGTCTGAAGTACTTATTTGATCAGAAGGAATTGAATATGAGGCAAAGGAGGTGGTTAGAGCTGTTGAAGGATTTCGACTTTGATTTGAGTTATCATCCGGGCAAAGCAAATGTAGTGGCTGATGCATTGAGCAGAAAGTCATTGCATATGTCGATGCTTATGGTGAAAGAATTGGAATTAATTGAGCAATTTTGAGATTTGAGTTTGGTATGTGAAGCGACCTCTGACAGTGTGAAGTTGGGAATGTTGAAGTTGACTAGTGGTATTTTGGAAGAGATCAGAGTGGGACCGCAGTCTAATTTAAAGTTGGTTGACCAGTTGACATTGATTAACCAAGGTAACGGAGGTGACTTCAGGATTGATGAGAATGGTGTGATGATGTTCAGAGATAGGGTGTGTGTCCCAGATGTTCCAGATATTAGGAAGAGCATTCTTGAGGAAGGGCATCGAAGTAGGTTGAGTATTCATCCCGGTGCTACGAAGATGTACCAGGACTTGAAAAAGTTGTTTTGGTGGCCGGGTATAAGGAAGGATATCACAGAGTTCGTTTTTGCGTGTTTGACTTGCCAAAAGTCGAAGATTGAGCACCAAAAGCCTTTAGGTATGATGCAGCCGTTGAATATTCTAGAATGGAAATAGGATAGTATTTCCATGGATTTTGTGACGGGATTGCCGAGGACTGCTAAGGGAAATGATTCAATTTGGGTAACCGTGGATAGATTAACTAAATCGGCTCATTTCTTGCCGATGAAGATTAATCATTCTATGCAGAAGTTAGCTGAGATGTACATTGAGGAGATTATGAAGTTGCATGGGATACCTTCGAGTATTGTGTCGGATAGAGATCTGAGATTTACATCGAGGTTCTGGAAGAGTTTGCAAGATGCTTTAGGTACTAATTTAAGGATGAGTTCTGCCTATCATTCGCAGACGGACGGTCAGACGGAAATGACTATCCAATCTTTGGAGGATTTGCTGAGGGCATGTGTGTTGGATCACAGAGGATCTTGGGATAACCATTTACCATTGATTGAGTTCACGTACAATAATATTTTTCATGCTAGTATTGGAATGGTGCCCTATGAAGCTTTGTATGGAAGAAGGTGTATGACTCCTTTGTGTTGGTATGAGTCGGGCGAGAGTGTTGTACTCGGACCTGAGATTATGCAAGAGATGACTGAGAAGATTAAGATGATCCAAAAAAGGATGAAAGCTTCGCAGAGTCGTCAGAAGAGCTACCATGATAAGAGAAGGAAGGCACTTGAATTCCAAGAGGGAGATCACGTGTTTTTAAGGGTGACGCCAGTGACTGGTGTGGGTCGAGCTTTGAAGTCTAGGAAGCTCACTCCACGTTTTGTTGGTCCATATCAAATCTTGCAGAGGATAGGAGAGGTAGCCTATCGAATTGCATTACCGCCGTCACTTGCGAATTTGCATGACGTGTTCCATGTGTCTCAGATGAGGAAGTACATTCCGGATCCGTCGCATGAGATTCAGATGGATGATGTACAAGTGAGGGATAATCTGATTGTGGAAGCATTACCGGTGCGGGTTGATGGTCGAGAGATAAAGCAACTGTGGGGTAAATACATAGCTTTGGTGAAGGTGTTGTGGGGTGGACCAGCTGGCGAAAGTTGGACTTGGGAACGTGAAGATCAGATGAGGGAGTCGTATCCGACTCTATTTCCTTGAGGTAATTTTCGGGGGTGAAAATTCTTTAAGTAGGGGAGAGTTGTAACACCCCAAATTTCGTAAGAAGATTTATTTAATTTATTTAAATATAATATTTGTGCATTTTTGTGAATTTTGGTGGTTTGTGTTGATGTCGGTAATTTTTGTGAAGTTTTAGTTATTTATTTAAATAATAGTATATAATATGAAATATATTACTATTATTATTAATTTAAATAATATTAGAGGAATCAGGGGTAAGATGGACTTTTGAGGAGGATTAGTAAGGGTAATTTGGAGAAAGCCCATTTTGAAGCCCAAGAGTTAGGTTTAATAAAAAGGAGAATTTGAGAATAGGATTCATTTTGTTAGACCGTGAAAAGAAGGAAAGAAGGTGAGAGCTCTGAGGAAAAAGGAAAAAGGCGAGGATTCGAGAAGGTTTCCAAAGACTCAAGAGAGAAAGCTTCGAATCGACAATCTAAGGTATGGGGAGTATTTCCTTTCATTGTTTTCAATATAGGTATTCGATGTGTTTAAAGCGGATTTTGAAGTTTATGTGACTTTTGTGGATTTATGAGAAAAATTGATGATTTAGGGGTATTTTGTGAATCGATTGTTAAGGATTGAATTGAATCGGATAAAATAGACCTTGAGGTTGATTTCCCTGTCGATGTTGTTTCGACCTTATGGTGAAAGGGATTTATGGGGTTTATGAGAAGCTTGAGAGTTTATGAAGGTTTAGGTGATTTGAGGGTTCAAATAGTGTAATGAATCGACCTAATAGACGTAGGTTTTATGCCTTTGATTTCCATGATGCTTTAGGAATGTTGTAGGGATGTTTTTGGGGTAATTGGGGTAAATTTTGACGGGCTCCTGTTCTTGTGTGGAACCGATCCTAATGACGGGGATCTTTGGAGGGTGATGGCCTAGTGTCCATCGACTGTGACGATTGGTACCACATGCATGAGTCTTGTTGTGCATTGCATTTATGTGGCATTGATGTATTTTATGATGTTGTGATTTTGATGTTTTCCTTATGATGACCCTGAAGATGTTGTATATGATGATGGCGCCATTTTATGCATATCTTGTTTTTATATTGATTATAATGAACTGTGATTACTCACCCTACCTGTTTGAATGTTGCCTCCACGTGGGTAACATGCAGGTGATCAGGCTTAGTTGTGGATGCCTTCGAGGACTTTTGAAGTTTATTTGCTTTTGGTCGATGTAGAGGGTCTTGCTCTGATATTGTAACATTGGATTGGGTCGTTGAGTCGAACCATGTTGAGTTGTTAATTTTTGTTATTTCATTATTATGGTTTTTGTTTTAAAACCTTTGATGTTGAATTATTGTGGTTATGGTGGTTCCACTGCTATTTGATGGCATTTTGAATTATTTTGAGGAAAACCCATTGTTTACGGAGCAAATGTTTTATTTTGAGTTTATTGAGAAATGTGCACCCTTCTGAGGTTATTTTTACTCTGATAATTTGTGTATTTTATCGTGATTATTTGTGGGGTAGAAAAGGGTGTTATAGTAAACGCCGCAGGATCCTCTCGAACCAAAACACCTGGAGAATGTTCTAAACCGAAAAAGAGGTAATTTTTATAAAATGTGCATTGCATGCAACAGTAAAACATTAAAATCTGTGTTGGTGGACTTTGAGATTGTCTTGATTTGTTTGTACAACGCGTTCGATTCTTGCTCATGATATTTGTTGCTGCTGATTTCATGCATTAGTGATGTGGTAGCTAGCAAATCAAGTATTTTCCAAATTTTGAATATGTCTGTTTATATGAGTGGGCCACACATCATTTATCAAATATATTATTTAGTATACCTGCTTTAATTGGTTTTCCTATCATGAGTTTAAAATCTGACATTTTGTATTGATATCTCAAGCATAATTCTTAACTGTGAAAGAACTGGGAACATTTTTTTGTGTTTAATATCCTTACTCAAGCCAAGTTCATGACTTAGTGAAACACTAATCTAAATGTGAAGTTGTGTGTCGCCATGATGAATGTATGGCTTAATGCATCTTTGTGTGCACTTGTGACACAGTTGCTTTATATAGTTTCAATCATGGAAGTGTTGATACAACACAGACATGTTGGTTGGATTCAGAATATTCCTTCCATCTCTATATTGTTTTAATTTTGATAAATATATATTTTATATTGTTCAAGTTGATCGGTTCCAACTGTAATGGTTTCTTTATCTTCAATATTTTGTTTATTTTGCGGTCCAATCATTTTGATCTATTTCAGTTTAATGACATTTTTTTAATACACCTGCATCAACCTCATGATGGTAATATAATGTTTTGAGTGTTGAGGTTAGCTCTCTTTTGTTCATGTATTCAGAGATGAAAAATAATAGCAATTTCAATTTGGTTAAATAATGATTGAATAGTAGTGCTTAAGTTCTACTTGTCTTATCTTTTGAATTTAGACAAATGCATGATAGTATAACACCATTAGGTAAAATCTGCAGACATTTTGTATCATCCATTGCAGACCAACTACTTTCATGATGTAGTGTTTGCTCCTTTTGTTGTTAAGCCGACTTTGCCGTAGTTCTTGATTTAACATCTCTCCTTGTACATGAAAGCTGAAGTGCTTTGTTTTTGAACTAACTCTTTGTTTCTGTCACAATTTTGCTTTGGCTTGTCTTCACTTCTAACCATAGTAGTAGTTAAAAGTTGTCTATTTTATCATATAGCATTGGAGTACATTTTATTTGTGAAATTGTGATGTTAGATCCAGATTTGTTGCAATTTTATTTTAAAATGTTGTAATTCAAGTACCCATCACAAGGGTAGATTTTATTTAATCTGTGAGAACAGTGTTGTTTGTAAAGTATCTAAAATAGAAATTTGCATCTTTAAGCAAGCTATATATGCTATAATAATTAAGTTTTGACAGTTTACCTTAACACACCCAATCGACCCAAGAATATTATTATTGCATTACTTGCAATGTCATGGAGTTAGGCTAGAGCATATTTTAAATACATACATTGGTTGAATGAGTTTGTGGAATTAAATGACTTTGATTTACATATTGCTCTAAAATTATGGAGTACATATTTATAGGCCATGGGAATATTTTTGGGGTAAGAATTTTATTTTGATTGATTTAATTGATAATGAGATATAAATTTCCATTGGACAAAGTTGACTTATAAATATAAATATCCTTCTTTCTGCACTACTATTGACAGGCAAGTGTGTGTGTCACATACTTATCCATGCTTGTTTGTTGTCATAAGTATTGCTATATGTTTGCATGTAGCTCACATATTTATTCATGTTAGTGGTCAGATTTGGTTTATTACAAACTACTCAATCTTGTTAAACTCAATCCAATTGTAGATTTGTAATACTGATTTATGCACTGTAATACAGGAAGGAGGCTATTGGACAACTAAAAGGAATGTCAGAAACACGAAAGATGGTAGGCGGAAGTGGGTGCACTGGGGAGTCGGTGATCAACGTACTGAGAGGTAAAGGAATTTTCTTGTATGCACGACAATTGGTTATTTAATTTGGGCATGTCATTGCGTATCCATAGTATTAATAACCATTTGGTGTTTTATTTGCAGACCCGTCGAAACAATGGTGACCCCAATGGTATGGAGACGGCTCGGCCGAAAGAGAATCCTGTATCGGGTGTTTCAAATGCGTCGTATCATTAGGGAATGGAGAGATAACTATGAAAGGGCAAGATCCCGATCTGAAGAGATGGTTGAAGTGGCTGAGCTGCCCGTTGATGATCACGTTGTCCGGCAAGAATGCAAATGGACACGACTGGTTAATGACGCAGAGGTTATCCAAAAAAATGTCTTTGTAAGTTAGATTTATAACAAACTAAAGTGATATAAAATTGTATTTGAAAAGAATGCTAATCCAAGTGTTTTTGTGTTTCTCTGTAGCAATTTCCTATGGGCGTAATAAGGAAATGTTTCCCCGAGCCCTAGAGTTCGATAGAACTCTATGATGTTGATTTTGATGCTACATACCATTACGTGTTGAAGTAACGCAAGGATAAGGCTGAGATGTACATCTTCCATGGATGGTATGAGTTTGCAGAAGCTCAGGCATTGAGTGAAGGTGATGTACTGTCCCTCTCAATTTAGTATCCTCTTGCGGAGCGTCTGTCAGTGTCCGTGCAGAAACATTGGCCCTTGTAGGGATTCTGTTTGAAACTGGAAGGCGTATCCGTGTGTTGATGTCGGTGTTTTGGGTGCAGATTTGGTAGTCTGTAGGTGTTAGAAAAAATGTTTTGGAATATTTACTAGAAGTATTTGTAATAGCTTTGTTTAAGATGTTGAAACAACCTGAATTGTTTGTGTTGAAATTACCACTATAAAACAGTGTTATGTTTAATATGAATTCCGTTTATATCGTGTGTTTTTTTCGCATATGTTGTTGGAACAAAATGCTTATTGAGAAATCTTGCTACAACGCCATGTTAACACTTGAATAATGTATCAGTGGCAATGTTAACACTTGAATAATGTATCAGTGGCATTGTTTGGCATATAAATTGAAATAGAAGTTGTTTGCCTCTGCATCTTAGTCAACAGATCCAGAACTTTATCAATACTAACTGCCGGTAGAATAGCTCTTTTCAAAACTGTAATATAGAGATGCGATCCAATTTTATCGCATTTATTCGAACACTAAAGAAAAATAATGCACACATAGGCATAGCTAAGCATGACAGCAAATGTTATGTTATATCATAACAGATTGTTTATAAAAACAACTTCAGCAAAATGAGTTGGAAGGGAAATTGAAATTGATCATACAACCATGTGAGAGTGTATAAAGCAGGGGTCAATATAAAGCAAACAAAACAAAGAGGTCAGTATAAAGCAAACAAAATACATTTAACAATTACATAAACAAAATGTAATAGATGAATTCAATTCAAAGAGAAACACACACATGCATATCAAGAGAAGATGTATCATCTTTACTCTAGTAGTAAGTCTCATAGAATTACTTCATCTAATAACTACAATTGAAGGTAAAATAATCTTCAGTGTGTGAACTGAATTTTTAATGAGTTGCTGATCAAAAAATTTCACAAATTAATATATTGAAAATTACATTGCAGGATTTGATACAATGGCAATATTGTCGAGGTAAACCAAGTAACCGATGGCTTTATTCCACGGTATTTCGATGAGTGCAACCAAAAACTTAATCCAAACCCTGAACCCTAAACATCAAAATACCCTAAACGTCAAAAAGCAAGATTCAAAGAACACTATGCATAAAAAAATTACAATAAATTACAATAACAAATTACAATAATCAACAAACAAATTACAATAACCAACAAACAGAGTACATACAATAAATATAAAACACAATACAAAGATGAACATAGAACATTACTATTTAACTTAGAGAAATCTGCCACCAATACAATCAAAAACTTCCATCCATTTCAAATAACTCAAAAGCAGAAGGTGCACGCTTTTCCTAGTGGTCAAGTGCTTCACGCTGATGAAAACCAAACGCACCTGTGCATAACTAATAAAAAACCATTAACCTGAAATCACACAAAAGGCTACATTGTAATAATATGAAGTAGAAAAATTTACAATAGCAAAAATATATAAGGGTTACCGAAAATTAAGTTTATCTTATATATTGTTGAAAACCTCTTTGTAAACGACGTTTGTAGTGGTTCCTTTGAACTTACCCTTATCATCATGCACCAATATTTTGATTCCTTGTTTGGTTGTGACCCTTGATAGTGCGGCATATATTTGACCATGGGTGAATACATCTGTTGGAAAGTTAAGTCCTACCGTATCCAAAGATTGGCCCTGAGATTTGTTAATAGTCATTGCATATGAGACTATTAAAGGGAATTGTCGTCTATTTAGTTTGAATGGCCAAGGGGGTTGTGAGGGTGACATATCCATCTGAGGGATGTAAACTAAATTTCCAAAACCCTTTCCAGCCATTATTTTAGCTTCAACAACATGGGTTGCCATCTTTGTTATAATTAGCCTTGTGCCGTTACACAAACCTTCTGACTTATCAATGTTTCGCAATAGCATAACAGGTGTTCCAACCTTTGAATTTATGTGATGGTTAGGCAAACCAGACATTCGTAGGGAACTAAGAAACTCCGGCGTGAGGATGTCAACTACGGTGGGGTCATCAATTTCAGAGTTATCAACTGAATTACAACCGTAGTAATCACGTATCTCTCCTACATATCAAACATAAATATATCAGTGTCCTGGACTTAACCATATAAAATATGGACTTGGAAGGGGATTAGGCAAACAACCTGGCATCAAGGCAAGAAGGTGGTCGTTTATCTCATCAACAACTTCTAAGGTAGAAGTGAGTATTGCTCGACTTTTGAGATAATTGTTTGATTTGTAATTATGAATGAAATCAGGGTATGTACTATTGACAATGCCAACAATAGGATCGTCGAAATCCGTGATTAAAAGTTCAGGGGGTATCTCAATTTCAGCAACACCATCGTTTGGTTCTAAAACTTTGCCTTCACCAATTCTCAAAAGTCAATTAGAAAAGTCTACAATCTCTCTTTTATCTTGTTCAGTTGGACCATAATGCAGCCGCATGTTCTGTGTTAAAGTCAAGACCTGAACCGAATACCATATATAAGAAGCATTTATCGTAGAGTGTACGATATTATAACGACTCCCTCTTGGAACGACAGGCAAAATCTGTCTAAAATCACCACCAAATACAACAACCTTGCCACCAAACACATCCCGCAAAGTCCTGTCAAGTGCTTCTAAGGCATGCTTGTGTGCCATGGGTGCTTCATCCCATATAATAAGTTTTGTTTGCCTAAGAAGCTCACCAACAACATCGTCGTATTCTACTTTACAAGTAGAATTATCCAAGGTTGGTACATGTATCTTGAACTTAGAATGTGCGGTTCTACCTCTAGGCAATAAAAGAGAAGATATTCCACTGGTTGCAACAGTTAAACAAATATCATGTTTGGACCTCAATTTGTTTGCAAGCGTCCTCCACATGTATGTTTTACTGGTACCACCGTAACCATGTAGGAAGAACACACCACCCTTTTGCGCCTAGACAGACTCCATAATTCTTTCGTATATACCTCTCTGTTCATCTAATAAAGAATTTATAACATAAAACATCTAGCATTATTGATGATAAGATGACCATGAAATAAGAAGTAACAGTAACAATGGAAATGTAGAAAATGGGGTAATAATCAAGAATGCAAACTTGTAAGAGCATTGAAGAGATTTGTGAATTCGACTCTCATTACTGACGCATCGTAATTACGTTCGTCATATATGAGTCTATTGCCTAACTATTGCAGAACATACCCATCCGGAAATGGAATAAGCTTAAAATCTGTGATATTCCTTCGGTTTTCCTAAAGGAGTTTTTCAATTTCGATTAACGTCAAATTCTGTAATTCGGCTTCCGTCAATAGCAACTCTGGAAGCATTGATATGGGAAAACAAAGTTAGAAGGTTCTTACAATACTGGGGTTAATAAGTCTAAAGTGTGGACTAATCTTTATGTTGATGTTGTGAAGATTATATGGTAATACAATTCATGTTGGAAGCTAATATATAAAAGGCATATAGTTAATTCACGTGCAATACTGGAGGTAATTCATAGCAACATAATTGACAAACCTGTTAGAAATATATAGGGTCGCACGTAAACAAATATTATGAAACATAGTACATAATATTGAGATGTGTTAAACCTGGATTTTGAGCCAACTGTCTTTGGCCATGCAACACACCATCGGCTAATAGCACCCATGATTCAATCCAAACATGGGTTGGGCGATTAACGGCACCTGACAAAAGTATAACGACGAAAAGTTTGCAAAGAAAATGACCCGAACCCCATTCACTCACCTCTTTGATAGCTACAATGTATTTTTTATCGTCTTCAAGAAAGCCCATTGCAAAACATGCATCCCTAAATGTATCAAATTGGTTGTCACCAACTTTGCGAATTTCCTCATAAGTCGTCGGTCCCTTGACTACCGTCAACATCATCTGTAGGTAAAACAATTCTCCAATCGTTGGTGGAACCCATATCAAACGACCGATGGTGAACCCCTTTTTGCGAGGCCTCCACATTCTTTTCCTCTTATCATAAACAAAATTTGATACAAATTGGCCGTACGTCAGTGACCGGGCTTCTTCGTATTTCTCATTTGCAACCAGCCAAGCAGTAAACATGGATTCGGTGACACTTGCACTTTCCAATATATTTTCCATTCGATCGTGATCGATGTAGTAAATTGCTTTCTCACCTACCAAATGATAGAACATACGTTCGACCGCAGGCTCTCGACCATGAATATTGTAAGAGTAAATTCGCCAAGACGCCTCAATTGGGGAGACATACATGCAGTCCAGATATTGTTTGATTTCATCAATTGGTTCTTTGTCGTTCCTTGAAATCGTTGCCATGATTCTATCAAAACCTTTGTTGTATATATTTGAAAAGATATTTGATGGATGTACTTTGGTTACACCATTCCATGTTTATATGTGCATGGTATTTCAACATCAGTCTTGTATTGTAAGGTACAACATGTCGATTATCCAGCGAGATTCCCTTCTTTTGAATAACATGGGAGTTTGATCTTCTTATGTAAAGGGGATAACCTTCAGCATCAACAACTATGTCTTCAATGAACTTCTCCGGGAAGTATTTCGAGCACTTCCTATTTTTCATACACGGTGAGTTCATTCGTGACAGACCATAGGGTCCATGCATCATGTGTGCCTTAACTAAATCGTATAAAGTTGGATGAAGAGTAGGGTCTGGAATTTCTGCGCAAATGATGTTGTCTATGTCCTAAGGTGTTGGATATTTGCTCTGAGGATGCAAGAAGCTCAAAATGTGTGCATGCGGCAATCCCCGCTTTTGAAATTCAATGGTGTGCATAACAACAAACATAATAGTTAGTTAACGCTTGCTGTCATTGGAAGAAAAATGATTGAAAAATCACATTATTAAATGAAGAACACCACTTACATGCCAAGACTTTGCCGAGAACATGGTTTTTTGTAATATCATTCATGAGTTCGTCAAACTTGATTTTGAAAACTTTGGTAATAATATCCGGTCGATCGTATGACTTTAACCCAGTTCCAGACAATGCACGGGTGATTTCTGGCCAAGTGGGGTTGCAAGTAAAGGTAACAAACAAATCAGGGAAACCCAACCTACTTGAAATGGCCATTCCATTAAAATATAGCTGATCCATGTATCTCTTGCTACCAACAAAGTAGATGGTAAAACTACATGTTTGCCTCGCTTTGGTGGTTGATTGGTTGACCACCACCTCATTGATCATTCAGTTTTTTATACTTACCGACTCTTAACTTTGATTGATTGTCCCGCTACCAATTAAGTCGTTTAGATTCCATCATTGCATAACCGTCGACTAAGAACTGTTGAAATAGCTGTCTCGAGTGAAGTAAGGTTTTTGCCTCGTTGTGGCGTTCCTGCAATCGGAATGATAGCCAATCTTTGATGGACTGACCGTTTCTCTTGTTAACTACAGTTTCATGCTCACATTTCTTCAATATATTTTTCCTGTATCCATCTTCACCATACACAAATATGAGAGGGTATTGATATGCTAAGTATGCAGCATGAAACTCATCAATGTGTTGCAAATGGCCATTGCTTGCTTGAATGACGATGTCTCTTTTAGAAGCATAGTCAATATCTCCAACAATCAGAGCAGCAACTTCTGACATCGTCGGTATGTTATAGACCCGACCGTCTTCGGGTCTATCACTAATAAGCCTCAACTTCAAGTCTAAGAAAGTATTAGCCTTCAAAAGATTCATTGCCATTCTAAAAGCCTTGGCATGAACATTGAACTCGTCTAACATACGCTTCAGCTTAGTGACAATGTCCCTTTGGACAACTTTATTGTCCCTGTATATTAGGTAAAATGTGAAAAATTGAAACATAAAATGTGCTGACGCATGAAGTATTTATTACTAACTAATTACAGATACCTGAAACAGTTTATTCTGTTATCAACTTCGTTGTCGGTGTCATAAATATATAGCTGAGCATATTGCGGAGGATGTCCAATTTCCGGTAGTAGAGTACCTATGCGATGACAGGTTTGATCGTGCAGCCTTAAGGTAGGTGGGCCTCCGGTCTTCGAGTTGGTTGTGTCAAATTTCATTCCAGGAGAAGTGAAAGAAAACATGGCGTTGTAAGTATGAATGTTGTTCTGATAGTGTTTACTTTGTGGACATGTGCCATTATACAGAAGATGTTGTAACACTTGTGGTGGGTCTTGTAGGAAGGAGAGTACAATTTTCCATTGTTGCAGCAACGATGGAACTTAGGAACGATTTTATGGCACGATTTTTTATACATTCTTGATACCACATACATGATTGACAACATGGACATTCCCATACTCGGTCTCCTATATCAGAATACTTTGCAGAGTGGAAAACATGATAATCAGATGAAATAGTCAATGAATAGTTATAAAGGTTTGCGATATCGAACGTACCCTGCAGATGAGAATCTATTAACGGTTCAGCATCCATGCTAGCATCAGAGTCAGAAGTACCACTCAAACCGAATTCGTCATAAGAATTAGACACCGCATCGTCCAAATGATGTCGTTCTGCTGTAATATCAGGAGTTGCATCTTCACTGCAGGTTTGAGCATTAGACGTAGATGCGTGATTTGTGATACAACTCGGTTGAACCGTATCAGTCACGAGTTATTGTGAACTTCCAAGCAATCTAATTTTTTTAGCCATGGGTTATTGTTGGAGATGTCTCTGCAATGGTCAAGTGTTTATCAAATTAGAATTGCTAGGTGAAAGAGGTGTACGCGGACCAGTGAATGGGGCCTGATTAGGGGTAGCAACGTGTTGATGGCCCCCGGTGCGATTTTCCTTGTTTGAATTATTACTGGACTATTTTTTGTTACTTAAAATTAGCTTCCTTCTCCGTCTAGCAATAGTAGGATCGGAAGAATTTTACAAGTTTTCATAGTTAGTAGAACAAACGGTACCAATTGGTGTATTGGATGAAGGACTTGAAAGAGAAGGCGGTAAAGTGGATACATAACTATGGGTCTGTACATCAGTAGATTGTCGGGTATGTACAACATAACGGGCATTTTTCTTCGATGTTAAAATAAGCCTCCTCCTACGTCTAGCAATTGCATATTGAGTTTTGTTGTTCTGAATAAAGTTTGACTCCATCGTCGGAAGACGAGATCGGTAATTGAAAATTATATTTCGTATATTGAAAGGGCACCCAATCAAATCTCAATTGATTTAAAGGTGAAACCTCCCTTAGACTGATGGTGGATTTTGATCTTCTTGTTCAAGTAATAAAAAAAGATTACCTTGACCTCTTCATGAAATGTGTGAGCAGGAAAGTTGTACGACAAAAACGTGCTTTCTTGACTAGGAATTGTGGCATGTGAGAGGAGTAATGTATTAGGAAACAAACTATTAATAGTGTTGTACCAAATTTGAATTTGTTAATAGAAAAATTGGTAATTATTTTTTACAGCATTATAGAAGCATCATGATTGGTGAAGTGGGCCATATAAAAGTAACTAACCACTATAAAATAGGTAACTACTAGTATGACTTCCTAAATTTTAAATTATCCAATTTTTGTTGTTATTAATATTATTATTAAATCATAAATAGATTAGTAACTTTGTGGTATTTCATTTTCAAACTCTCACCTATTATCCGTTACATATCAAACATGCGGACCGACAGTTGCAATGTGTATTAAAAAAATAACAAAACCAATATTAGTGTCACCATTGATAATTCATGATAACAATGATAATGACAGTAATGATCATTGATCATATACAATCACTGATATTTTCACTAACCGATTGTATGAATGGTGGTGACAATCACCTTCCTTTCCTTGAATGGTGGTGACAATACTAAAAAATTTAATGAGTACAGAGTTATGATAAAATTCTTAGTTTAAAAAATAGCATTGCAATTAGATCACATTACATAGATCATCTATACGACGTAGAAATATTATGAGTATATGCATAAAAGAATATTACTCACACTGTAACGACGCAACAATTGCAATCCAATTCTTAACATATTTCCCAAAAATGTACAAACAACAACAAAATTGCGGATATTAAATTTCAGCACTTCCGAATGACAATGATCTTTTGACAGCTAGAAAACTTAAACTTAGCACGACGAAGAGCCTACTGTGACTATTTTGGTCATTGTTATCCTTGCACCGGGCCGAGAGAAGTACATGTCCAATAGCCACTCTAGCAGAAACAACTTGTGGATATCCAAAAGTACCTCGCATACCAGTCTAAAGCCTATCAACTCCATCACAGGAAAGTATCTTTTTAATCCTAATAAAATGGATTGGATGAACCCTGACTCTCAAGTGGAATGCATCATTTTCAGCAAACCTGCTATATGTACCTATTGCAAGCAATACGGGCAGCTTCAAGTGCCTCACAGGTGAGTGACTTCTATCCATCCTCATTGTAGATAGCATCACACATCTAGTTGTAACTTACAGCCTTACAGGTGAGGGACTTCTATCCATCCTCATTGTAGATAGCACAACACATCTGATTTTCTTAACAAAAACCTGTAGTTACAAAAGAAAGTAAACTGGAAAACCATATGCAGAAAATTTATTGGGAAATGCATTTCCTCCATTGCATGTTTAAGAACAATTGAAAGCTAGAAATTTAATTGATTCTCACAAAATTTATGAAGCTCACTTATTGGTGCTAAGAGTAGGAGTGGCTGGTCCATAAGTAACACCAGGACACCAAAAGTGTGAATTTGTGACAAATTGGAAGTAACAAAATCATACCAAGCGACAACATGTCATCATGAATAGATTGAAGTATAAAACAACCAAGGAGTTCAACTGGTTCTTCCACTAAAGTGAAGGTTTGGTATTTGATTTCAAAATCGGTATTATTAAAAAATTGTCATACACAAATACTAATAATCCAATTATGATATTAAGAAATGGGATGAATTATGATGTGCCTCGGACAGAATGTACTTGCAAAGCAGAGTTCGGCAGTGAACGGCATTGCTAATAATGATCGTAACAAATAATGTGAACATTTCACAACCTGATGCATAATTTACTGACTTATCACTTCCATATCAGTGTGACCATTGTGGAAATCAGTCGAGTAACAGTGTGAAACCCGACAACTACGATACACAAAAATTTGATAATAGTGATGTAGGAATACAAAAATATGAAAATGGTAAAGTAACATAAGTTAACATTTAAAAAATATACTCCATATGATTAAAGAGTTGATATTGATACACGAACCGTAAATGATAAAGTGGATATAATCGGATAAAAGGAAAATACAACGACGAAACAAACATATTACAACTCAAGAAAATAAACAAACTATAGCTACAACTAATCCTTCTTCTCCATTTTGATGATCTTGTGAAGCTTGGTTGATGAGAGTTCTCCTTCAGACAAGCCTTCAACGGTTGTTAATTCACTTGATCCATCCGAAACCTATTTTTTAGCAGTCCGAGTTTTTGGATCAGGGTTATGCTTAGACGTAATCTCAAGATCCTGTTGCACAATCGAATATAGTCAAGTAACGCAATACATGCAGCAATATATGTTATTTAGGTTGCTAATTAAATTCACACAATGCGAGACCATCGATGGTTACCGTAACCAAATCACACTCCTCGGGTGCTTCAGTTTTCACCTCATCAACACTCTCTTTAATCTAAAGATAATCAAGAGAATTTGCAATGTCCAATATATATCAACACAAAACAACCAAAGAAAAGTAAAAGAAAAATTAAACAGTGGACAGAAAAAACCTGCAGCAGCTCCGGTGTTACAGTCGCGACCTTTTCTCTTTCCTTTTTGTTGTGATCATAGTAGGATCAGTACCGTGTAACATGTTAGAAAACATGAAATCATAAAAATACTAAAGGAGTAATAATGAATTATACCTGCAGCATATTCTCCCAAGGAGCCTTAACTTGTTTGATGAACCCGTCATCTCTCAGTATCATAACAACCGAGCAATTTTTCCAACGCGGATGCCACTTAACTTTAAAAGCCATCTCCAATTTCAACACGCATCAAGTGCCAGTGGAAATTCTAAGGGATCATGAATTCCAACCTATATAAGGAAACAACACAATTACTATGACGGTACTGTTCGACGGTGTTATTATGCTAATGTTCAAATAAATAATAAACCTGAATCATGGAGTCACACATTTGAGTAGCAGATAAATCCAAAATTTGTGAACATTCTCTGTCCCAGAAAACCAAGTTGCAAGTTTTCCCTGCGTGGCAAACTTCAATTTCTATCTTATACCTGTGGTATGTGTAATTTGAGGCTATAAGAAATTGTATCCATCATCCATCATATACATCAGGTTATAACTTGCAGAGACAAGTCATACAACAGATCATAAGCAACCATATTGTTCTCTACTTTATATAATGCTTTTCTTGTGATTGTTTAGAGCAATGGTGTCATATGCAAATATACATGCTTGATAATGTAGCAAGTGATAAAGTAAAGGTCGAACCCATAAGGAAGTGATAAAGGACTTGAACTGCTAGTATTGATTTCTTTGTTTAAGAGAAAGTATGAGCAAGATAACAGAAATATAAGAGTAAAGAACAGGAGCAACACACAAATAACTAAAATAAAATTTATACTAAAAAGGAGTTAAAATATCAGAGAGAGTAGTTGATGAGCTAAATCCATTAGTATAGTTGTTGTTGGAATGCGTTTATGATGTGAAGTGTCGTGCCTCAAAAGGTCAGAACGTGGTCTAGAGGTGTATCTCTACAACATCAAAAACATGCATAACTAGGGCAAGGGAACAAATATCTAAGCCTCACTTGTAACCCTAAAATACGTCTGGTTTTAATTCTGAAAATCTTTATGGTCTCAACTTCTTATCTCTAAGCAAGTTGAATTAAGTGAATATCTCTATCCTACTTTATTAACCACTTTTGTTATGAAATCCACTTGTTTGTTGGATCTCTCTTAACAACAAGCTTTTACCTTTTTCCTAGTTGATCATTCTAAGAACCAAGTTTATATCATAAAAACACATAACAAAATAAGACACTAGTCAACACATCATATCAACATAAAAACAACTTTTATACTAACTTCATTAGTCTCATCAAACAAAGGTTTAGCTCATAGTGAGCTATGTACAAACTACTGAAGTGAAACTAATAGGAAACATTGTCTTACAGAGTGAAGTAAAGAAATGCAACCTAGTAGTAACTTCGAAATCTCTTGCATTGAGTAAACATCAACAACTCTCTTAAGTCACGACAGCTGTCAGCAGAGTGTATAGGTCTGGTTGAGAATAGAATACCCTCTACTAATGCTCCAACTCTTGGAATAAAAATAAACTTAAAACTACAACTGAAATAAACTGTTTTGTTGTGTGTAAAATCTCCAAACTCTTTCTTTTCAATGTGCGAGCCTTCTTTATATAGTGGTGAGTGGAAGTGATAGTTGCTCTTTCTTGGATCATGGATTTATTGATAAAAATAAGGTTAGGCCCAAATCAAATCCTCATGTGGGCCAACTATCCCTCAATCCTTCCGTTGCAAGTAATCTGGTACAGATGTTGGTCGGAGACAAAGCTACTTTTTGCAGGCGGCTGTGGCAGAGTGGTGGAGCAGCGCAGACGGCTGGTGGTTTTGGTGTTGGGCGCTCTTTTGCAGCGTGGTCCCCACCGTACTACCATTTGTCTTCTAGCTTCCTTGATCTTATCCATTCCTTTTGCTCCAATGCTCTTCAAAACACTGCCACGTGAGCCCTAGTTATTCTTTTCTTCTCCAACTCTCTTGATGAAATAGTTGATTAAACTATCAACTACTTTATTTCAAAAAGCTCCTCATTCTGCTCCAGAGTCTGTCATCTGGGGTCATGCCTCCTCTCGCCATCATCTAGCTTCCTTTTAGGGAAAAAACACATTGAAAAACATAAAAGAAGCACCTAGTGTGCTTAAAGCTAAAACATGCTGAAATAAGTTAAATTCACATCAAATCAGTAAATCCTAAACTAAAAATGTCACACAAAAAGGGCCAAAGTAACACACTAAAATAATGTTATCACATACCGAAATATCTCAGCTTCAGTGGAATGACCAGCTTCACAATTATAAGGAGGTTTGTCACCGCGTGCAACCCTGGGGCATAGATGGCACGCTCAATAATACCATCCAAATGGAGATGCTACTAAAATTTTGGTTTCGGCATGGGCAACACAATTAACAAATAATTAAAGTAAAATTCATGAAGAAGAAGTAGTCCATTCGTCATTAACAAATAATTAAAGTAAAAGTCATGAAGAAGAAGTAGTCCATACGTCAGTAAGCTTGGTAATCTCAGCGAGCGGCATAACAACAGCCTTAGAGAGCAACTTCTGAACAGAAGTCTATTGAGTATTTTCAGAGCCTTGTGAGGAAAGCTGAGAATTACAGCTTAGTTGTCCCGACACACTAACCACCAAATCTTTAGGGATGCTGTACAATTTTGATTCAATTAACACAAATACATGAGAACAGTAAACAATACATATAAAATAACAAAATATACCTGTCTATAAACTCTTTGATTGGAATAAAATCAGTATCGAGGGAGAGCACGGTAACATTGTAAGTGTTTGTGACGGACAGCGGAAACTTTCCTACATCAACCAAATAACATATAAGTGTGAGTATTTAAAACTATCGCACTATTCATTGCAAGGATAAACCAACTAACCCTCTTCCTTGACTTTTGCATATTGAAGTATAACTACAGTTGGAGCAGAAGCATTGACCCGATCCTGGCTGAACTAGACGAATTGGTCGGCATACGACTCCCAAAGAGTGCAGTTCACAGTGTTATTGCTAAACAAAGAGTACATCATATTGGCTACGAAACATGAAATCAACTCAGAGTGTCGGGAGTAAATATAAATACCTGTGGTCATGTAGCACTAAATTAACTTGCTATTTTTCGCCCCTGATTGTGTCTGCAAAAATCCAATCGTATCCACTATTCCAATGATGTATGCGTAAACAATAAAATGGATTTGAGAATAAAAAAACACATTAGCCACAACTCACATAAGAAAAACACTATCAAAATACAAACAGAAGTCAGTTACCTATCATGACATCTTTGTTAAACTTGCCGATGATGATATCATAAAAACTTGTAAATTTTAGCGTTTAACGGGTATTTTGTGTTTATCATCATCAACAACGGATGTACCTCAAGTAAACTTCACAATAAATTTGTGCGACGACGGTTTGAAGGTACCCGCATTAGGCTGAACTCTGAAGTTCGACACAGTGTAGGTATGGTTCAATGTTAATTTTTCATAGAAAGCACCTATATGGATTGTTGTCACAACAACATGTATGTCATCCCCCTGTGATTAAAAAAAATTTTGAATTCCAAATCGGTTATGCAATTCGCAAATTGAATAAACAACATCTAATTGAGTTACCAAGATTACCTCTTTGTCTATGAATATCATCTCGAAGTGCTCCTTGTTGTTGGAAACAACAGTCCATTTGTGGTGCACCCTGACAGCCACCTTCCATAGCTCATTGCTATCGTTGATGTCGGCGATTCTCTTGAACAGTCTGGCCATGAGTAAAAATCAGATGTGATTATGAAGGAATTTTTTCGAACACAGAGATGAATGATTTCTGTTGTATATTTATAGTGTCTAAGCATTTTGAGTTTCAAAAGGAAAGGAAGAACACAGATTGATCGTGGTTTGTAATGGGGTGGTGGTGAGAGGGACGGTTTCTGAATATTTTGTGAAGGAAGAACTGTTTTTGAGTGATTGTGAACAAAAAGGATGGGAAGAACGGTTTTGTGAAGAAAAAGAAACTAAAACCACGTTAAATGCTAAAAATAAGGAAGAATGAGGACCACTTCATCTGGTTCCATTAAAAATAGATTAGTAATTGTTAAATAATTTATTAATTTATTAAATGGATTAGAATTGTTTAAGTTGCCAAGTGGCACATTATTGGGTAGTTTAAGTTGCCAAGTGGCACAATTAGTTGCTAATAAGGGTAATTAGAAAATTTAAAGACCACCTTTTTTTTCTTATATGATAGATAATAAGTGCTAAAATCCCTTTTTAAATGTTCTTTCTATTACCAATTTCAAGGCATCTTCCTGTAGCTTTAGAAAATACATTGATTAATTTGAAAATGTATAATAATTAATATTTACCTTAATTCATTTTATGCCAATACTACTATATGTTACTATATGATTACAAAATAATGATAATTATTACTTTTTGATTAATATCAATAATATTTTGACAGTTTTCCACTTAGATTTAAAATTTGAGGAAATTAACAACAACATATGCATGATTATATATGAATTTTTATGTACTTTGAATTTTAGCTCTAACATTATTTTATCTATTTTAGTTTTAAGATTAACTCTAACATTATTTTATTTATTTTTAATTATAAAAATTATTTTTTTGGGTTAGATGGATCATCAAGATCAAAGAATTGTTATTAACAAATAATTTGATTTGCGTCGAATAGCTATGGTTCAATTAATGTCTGCTATTGTTTACTGTTATGTCTAAATGTCTCATAAGAGAAAACTGTGTTATAGTATGAGCTCCGAGAGAGAAAGGATTCACGAAAAAATAATGTATCAAATTAGTAACAGTGAAACTAGTAGAAATATATTAAGAATGGGTCCTAAAACTTTTATGAACTTATGTGGTCTATTAGAAAGAGAAGGGGGATTACAAGCTACTCGATGGTCAAGTGTGGAAGAGCAAGTTGCTAAATCAATCTACATATTAACACATAATGCTAAAAACTATGAAGTCAACTTTTGGTTTCGTCGTTCTAGCGAGACTATTGAAGATGGCTGGTTTATACCTGAGTGAATCGCACACTCAAAGATAACACAGAGTCGCCACCGAACTTTATTTAGTCCCAAAGGACATGAAAAATATCGATAAAACCCAAGGGGAAGAGAAACGGGAACGGGGGTCGGTTATGCGAAAGGAAGGTACTAGCACCTTACGCATCCGTCGTACTCGACGGGAACCATTTTGGTTGCTTCTAGGCTCAGATGGGTTATCTATCTAAACGCTTCTAGCTAAAAGAAAGGAGAGAGAAGTGAAGAGAAAAAGGGAAGAAAGTGCTCGCGGAGGATTAGGGCCCTCGTTCCTACGTACCCTCATAGTGCAATGAGGAAATCAGAGCGCCATAGTTCAAAGGAACCAGGGAAAAGAAAGAGGAATGGAAGAAGGTGGAAATGTACTCGCCAAGATCATCGCGATCTCATGCCTACGTATCATACATTCGAATGAATGCAGAATCGGAGCTTCCGTAGTTCGGGGAACTAAGACGAAAAAGGAAAGAAAAGTGGTGTCAAAACCGAGAGCAAAATTATGGGAGAAAACTCTGCTGGGGAGGCAAACGAATGGTGTCAGAACCAGGAAAAGAGTGCAAAGGAAAGATAAATATGCTGAGGATAAAGTGCAAGAGTGGTGTCGAAACCAAGAAAGTAAGGTTTGGTATATTAACTGACTGACAGTGGTTAACCGAAGAACAAGAGATGAAGACTTTGATGGAGAAAAGAAGTTGGTGTCAACAGACAGGCTGTGATGAACCAGAAGAGGAGAGTACTGAACCAAGAGAAGGTGTTTAACTCTGAGGGGACCTCGGTATATTAACTGATAAATAATGGTTAACCGAAGAAACAAAGATTGCAACTCTGGGGGATAAAGGTTTTAACAGATAGACCGTGATCAACCAAAAGAACGGGCGTGGGACCAAGCGAAGGTCATGACCCAAAGGACGGGTGTGGGACCAAGCGAAGGTCGTGACCTAAAGGAGTTCGGTACCCTGACTGAACACACAGTACCTTACCAAAGAAAGGGTATTTGAACCAAAATAAAGTTATTAACCTAAAGGTGCAAGTATACGAACCAAGAGAAGTTTGCTAACTGTTGAGGATTCGGTGTGAACAGAAAGACTGTGATTAACCGAAAAGAAACAAGTGATCAACCAAGAGAAGGTGATTAACTCGAAAGAGGGCTCAATGTTTTAACAGACGGGCTGTCGTTAACTGAGAACTGGGTGATTAACCAAGAGAAGGTGATTAACCCAAAAGGAAACTCAGTATGTTAACATATAGACTGTGGTTAACAGAGAAGAAGTGTGAATTGGTGTTTTAACTGACAGACAGTGATTAACCAACAAAGGGAGAAGAACCAAGAGAAGGTTGCGAACTCCTGGGGATTCGGTTTTAACAGAAAGACTGTGTTTAACCGAAGAAAAGAGATTGAGACTCCTTCGGGGAATAAAAAATCAATGATTGACCACAAGAAAAAAAGTAGGGTATTGAAACAAAGAGAGTGTGCTAGCACAAGAACAATGATCTTAACCCAAAGCAAGGTGATTGTTCAAAAGAGATTTAGAAAGAGATAAAAGTGATCCAAGATCGATTCGACTGGGGAAAGAAGATACTGATGTGTCCGCAAGTGCACAGAAATATCAAAGTAATATAAAA
The DNA here is from genome assembly GCA_022829125.1 of Lathyrus tuberosus. Classification (NCBI taxonomy): domain Eukaryota; kingdom Viridiplantae; phylum Streptophyta; class Magnoliopsida; order Fabales; family Fabaceae; genus Lathyrus; species Lathyrus tuberosus. The sequence continues at coordinate 12,064,219 of JALAZF010000103.1, forward strand.
GATTGTCGAACCCACAGAGACCAATGTCAACCTACTGTAATCTATCGTCGCTTTGTAAAGTTAAGGCTAATGATATTAGATAAAAGGGAAACTAAGACTAAAACTAAAAATGAACTTAGAAAATATGACAGAAAAGAGAGGTCGGAATATGGATTCTGCGTTCCTAAAGGACTTTGTAGAATTCGGGTACTGATTACAACTATAACTTAGTTCCGTAGAATATACCGACTTAAAAACTCCGCCTCACGCTCTCGCGGTATTAACTAAAGTCATGTTCCATAATCCCAAGATTTTTCTCTCGCTCGCCCAGTAACTAGGAAATATATTTTGAAAGCCAATAATATCCTAAACGTATCTAAAGCGCTCTCGCTGTATTTAGATACGTTGCCTAATTTCCACTATCCGGTTCGACCCCCACGCTTTCGCAGTGCCGGCTATAACCTTAATTAATTTCTCACTCTTGTGACAAAATCGTGTTAAATAACCTCTCACTCTCGTGACAAAGCTATTTAAATTATACTTGGAAATTAAAGCCAAAACAGGATTTTAATCATAAGTTCGCACCTATTATTTTCTACCGAGTCCCGTCGGTAACGACGGTCCTCATACGCCGGACTCTAAACTATTTAGCTAGACATAATGACAGAATGAAATAAGAAATTTTGGGTTTTTAGATTAAACAAAAACATAAGAAGCGGTTTAATATAATTTAAAGCGATGTTTGAAGAAAAAAGGTAAAAGCTTGAAATGATAACAATAGCTGAAAGATAAAGCATAAATATAAATGACAAAAAATAAAAGCAAGAAAGTAGATTGCTGTAAAAGTAAATGAACCTGTAATTAATCAGAAATTGGAGTTGTAATACACTGGCTGACTTAAATCCAAAACATGAATTAATGCTGAAATAAATCCTAAGACTATATTGGGAATAATCCCCCGATGTGAAGAACTATTCCGTTTACATCGTGAATGAAAACTGCCTAAGAAATTCTAAAGCAAGGAAACTCTGGATAAAATTCACCCCCCCAAATGGAGGTTTCCTTTTCTTTTTATACTACGTCGAAGATTCGGAATCGTTGGTTGAGTGCGCGTGAGAAGCGGATGAACGACTCGGTATTTTTGAGAAAAACTGAAGACAGGAGAAATAATAGGGGAAGTGGGAGATTTCCTCTCCTCACACATACAGGTGGCTTGCACCACCTCCCCACTCTCACAACAAGTGGCTTGCGCCAGTTTTGACCAAGGTGGTGGGCGCCACCCCACAATGTGGCTTGCGCCACATTCTGTGTGTGGTGGTGGGCCCACCCTTTTTTTTTTGTTTTTTTCTTTTACTTCTTTTTCTGATATTTATTTTTCTTCTATTTTCTTCTTCAATTCATCCATATTTTCTCCATTTTGTGATAGATTCTGATTCGACTCGAGTACCTGAAAAAGGAAATAATTACGGGAATAATAGAACATAAATCAGGGAAAAATCAATTAAATCATAACTAAAATTCATGCAAGTCAAGTCAAATACACGATATAATTTCACGTTATCAAACTCCCCCACACTTAAACCTTTGCTTGTCCTCAAGCAAACCATGACCCGCGAGAAAAATAGTGTATACGGATACTCATCCTAAGCTACCAACTCTACTTCGGTTAAGTTTGTGTCGATAGGTACTTGCTCACACACTAAGGATATCGTAACAACACAATTTTTGCTTTTGCAGTCATCAGCCTCCCTCCTATACAAACCAATCCGAATCATGTCATTATACCTAAGCCTAACTCACTCATCCTTCTTTTATCCCTTTTCATTATGGCGCAATCACATTAAGCCCGTTATCCTTTCACACTCATGGTGGGATAGCCTGTTAGTGACTATGATCTCATTATCATCGTTTTTTTTTTCTTTTTGCACATTGGCTTAAATATCAATAAAATAAAGAAATTTGCACCGTTGGGCTAAATGATCAGGTGAGGACCACCTAACTTAGAGGGAGCATTCCATTCATTTATTTTTTCCTTTCTTCTTAATTTACCTTTTAAGCCTGAGATCATTCACTTATTTGCATCGGCTTCCTACTTAGTGCGTGCTTAGGATGGTGCTAACTGCTAAATAAACTACTTAGGGACTACTAAAGGGGTGAGAACTTAAGGCTACGACATAACAAGTACTCAAATTGATTTCCATAATTGGGAGGCTCACGGTGTTAGAACGATACCGATCTTGCGGAATTTTCCCAAGTCTCACAATCTAACCTCAATTTCGTCTGTAACCTAAGATTTTCAAAAGAAACACTATTTTTAACTCAAAAATTTTCAAAATATTTGGTATGGATCAAGAAAATGGGGAAATCGATAAACAACATAAAATCAACATAAAGACTCGACAACACATGCACAGACGCACAAAACAGAAAAAAATTTAAAATCATGCTAGAAAATAGTAAATCTAACTAGAAAGCGGTAAAATGAAAGCTATCTAACTAGAAAGCGGTAAAATGAAAGCGGTAAATGTTCCTTCCCCACATTTAAACCAAACATTGTCCTCAATGTGTTGATAAAAGGTGGTAGAGGAAGGATAGAACCTGTATGAATGCCACGACCAAATTCGCCCTGAATCTTCCCATTTTGTCCCTGTCTTCGCTGGTTACTTCTACTCCAGCGTCTTGTACTACGAGTTATCTGAGTTTGCTAAACTTCACTTTATTGAAGCTGCTCATCATACTATTTGTTTCCGAAGGGAGTACCTACAAAAAAAATGTTAGAAAAATACGGTGCGGTGTGTGCAGGTGGAACTTGACCATGCAAAGAACAGGGAGGAGGTGAGTTCCGAACGGGAGAGATGTGCCCTCTCCTATCATACTCAACATTGGTGTCACCACCAGCAGAGACATTCATAGGAATGTCCGTGGGCACCAACTCATCTTAAGGGATTGTCATCTAGAGATCTTTCGTCTAATTGCAGCTGAGACGTGACAAGCGATACAATTCTTTATTTTCTGCAAATACAAACAATAAAAGTAAAACATTAAATTAAAAGCTTGTGGGTTGCCTCCCACGCAGGGCTTTGTTTAACGTCGATAGCTCGACGGTTAGTAATTTTCGGTTTCCATGGCCACTTATCAAGCCATCTCATACATCCCTCACCTTTTCTTTTCTTTCTTCTGTGGGGTGGTTCATTCTTTTGAACTTGTGGTGGTGGTTCAGGATCTATCCTAACTATTAGTTTTTCAAGTTTGGGCTTAGTTATCTCATCCATCACCTCAAAGTTTAACCTTACCCTCTTAACAGTAATGATATCCCTAGTTTTATGGTCCTCTGATTTTCTCTTTTTATGCAGGACCTCAGACAAAGGTGCATCGGTGTGGATATTTTCCAATACCTCCACATACGTTTTGGATTGGGATTCTACCTTAACTTCTACAAGCCTTTGCGGGAAAGAAATTAGTGGGGTATAGGGAGGAGGAACGACATTAAATGCTTCTTTCTCTGCCTCTTTGACGACCTCCCTTTCAGGTGGTCCTAGTGAATTTTTCTCAATCTCTACTTCTTCCTCACCATCACTCTCCTCAACCTTAATATCACTCTCCTCAACCTCATTATCACTCTCCTCAGGATTTTCGATATGTTTTTCACTACTGGTTGTTACAACATACGCATTCTCCTCAGGGGAAGGCCCTATAGGTGTCTGTGAAAGCAGGGAGATTTGAGTCTCCAATGCCTCAGTGTGAGTCGCGAGGGACTCGACCATAGTGTTTATCTGCCTAAGGGTTTCATAAGTATCAAGATGTTGTCTTCTAAGCTCTTCATTCTGGAGAGTTTGTGTCTTCACAAAGTGCTCCATCATAGATTCTAACCTAGAATTAGTTGTTGTTTCAATGAAATCCTCCATTAATGTTTCGAGGTTGGAATTAACAGATTCTTGTGGTTCCTCGAAATATTGGGAATGGTGATCGTAGAGGAAATTTGGGTGCGGTTCCTCGAGATATTGGGAGTGAGTCAGTGTCGCATTGAAATCCTGCATTAATATTTCTAGGTTGGAATTATGAGATTCTTGCGACTCCTCAAAATGTTGGGATTGGTAGTTGTAGAGGCAATTTGGGTGAGAATGAGTTAGTGATGCATTGAAATTCTCCATTTGTATTTCAAGGTTAGAATTATGGGATTCTTGCGATTCCTCGAAATACTGGGAGTGGTGATTGTAGAAAAAATTTGGGTGATACATAGGAATGAGTGCCTTAGTCTATACGGTGCAACAACGGAATCACAATATTGACTGTTGGTCCCCGAAAACGGCGCTAAAAACTTGATGCGTCCGCAAGTGCAAGGAAAAATCGAAGTAATATAAAAGATTGTCGAACCCACAGAGACTAATGTCAACCTACTGTAATCTATTGTCGCTTTGTAAAGCTAAGGCTAATGATATTAGATAAAAGGGAAACTAAGACTAAAACTAAAAATGAACTTAGAAAATATGACAGAAAAGAGAGGCCGGAATATGGATTCCGCGTTCCTAAAGGACTTTGTAGAATTTGGGTACTGATTACAACTATAACTTAGTTCCGTAGAATATACCGACTTAAAAACTCCGCCTCACGCTCTCGCGGTATTAACTAAAGTCATGTTCCCTAATCCCAAGATTTGCTCTCGCTCGCCCGGTAACTAGGAAATATATTTTGAAAGCCAATAATATCCTAAACGTATCTAAAGCGCTCTCGCCGTATTTAGATATGTTGGCTAATTTCCACTATCCGGTTCGACCCCCACGCTTTCGCAGTGCCGGCTCTAACCTTAATTAATTTCTCACTCTCGTGACAAAATCGTGTTAAATAACCTCTCACTCTCGTGACAAAGCTATTTAAATTAGACTTGGAAATTAAAACCAAAACAAAATTTTAATCATAAGTTCACACCTATTATTTTCTACCGAGTCCCGTTGGTAACGACGGTCCTCATACGCCAGACTCTAAACTATTTAGCTAGACATAATGACAGAAAGAAATAAGCAATTTTGGGTTTTTAGATTAAACAAAAACATAAGAAGCGGTTTAATATAATTTAAAACGATGTTTGAAGAAAAATGGTAAAAGCTTGAAATGATAACAATAGCTGAAAGATAAAGCATAAATATAAATGGAAGAAAATAAAAGCAAGAAAGTAGATTGCTGTAAAAGTAAATGAACCTGTAATTAATCAGAAACTGGAGTTGTAATACACTGGCTGACTTAAATAAAAAACATGAATTAATGCAGAAATAAATCCTAAGACTATATTGGGAATAGTCCCCCGATGTGGAGAACTATTCCGTTTACATCGTGAATGAAAACTGCCTAAGAAATTCTAAAGCAAGGAAACTCTGGTTAAAATTCACCCCCCCAAATGGAGGTTTCCTTTTCTTTTTATACTGGGTCGAAGATTCGGAATCGTCGGTTGAGTGCGCGTGAGAAACGGATGAACGACTCGGTATTTCCGAGAAAAACTGAAGACTGGAGAAATAATAGGGGAAATGGGAGATTTCCTCTCCTCACACTTACAGGTGGCTTGCGCCACCTCCCCACTCTCACAACAAGTGGCTTGTGCCAGTTTTGACCAAGGTGGTGGGCGCCACCCCACAATGTGGCTTGCGCCACATTCTGTGAGTGGTGGTGGGCCTACCCTTTTTATTTTTTTTCTTTTTTTCTTTTACTTCTTTTTCTTCTTTTTCTGATATTTATTTTTCTTCTATTTTCTTCTTCAATTCATCCATATTTTCTCCATTTTGTGATAGATTCCGATTCTACTCGAGTACCTGAAAAAGGAAATAATTACGGGAATAATAGAACATAATTCAGGGAAAAACCAATTAAAACATAACTAAAATCATGCAAGTAAAGTCAAATACACGACATAATTTCGCGTTATCAGATACGCTACCGCTTGGAGATAGAGGTGACTAAGCCAGGCACATGGTCATTCGTCCCCTACCTGAAGTAGTCAGAATGAGAGTTGGAATTATCCATTCTCATTCCTTCCCTAACACACAGGGTGTAGTGCAGAAGTTGAAACGGACATCGTAACAGCTCCAAGTTGTACAGTGCTCCAGTGTTGCGCGAAACTTCAACTCCGCGGGGGGAAGAGGGAGAAAACTCTAAAGGAAGCCTAAAGAGAAACACCAAAGGGAAGATTAATAATCGAAACGAAGTTTCGATTAATTAATCAAAAGGGAGGAATATGCTAATAATTTTTCAAAATGAATTGAAAAATTATCAAAGCAAAGGGTGCATTATTGATTATACAAGATTAAGCTTATCCATGAAGAACAAACTTAATGCAAAACAAAGAGAGAGAGAGTGCAAAAAATACCAAATGACACTTAAAATGCAACACAAAATCATGTTATTGTGATCAAAGAAAGTGCAAGAATGATCATGTTCACACAATGCCAAGATTATGAAAAAATTGAATAATCGAAAACGTGCATCGAAAGTTCATAAACATGCTTCAAACAGAAGTGAAACAACACCTAAAACATCCATAAAAATCAAGCATATCAATCCATGGAAGTTAGAGGAAGAAAGCATGGCAAACACACTTGAAAAATCATGAAAATAGCACCTGTTACAGTGGTAACCGGTTACCTTATATTGAGTAACCGGTTACTTGCTTGAAAATAGCAATTCTGGTGAAATTTGTGAAGGGTAATCGGTTACCTTATATTGAGTAACCGGTTACTCAGTTGAAAAAGGCAGCGCTGATGCAAATTTTGTGAAGAGTAACCGGTTACCTTATATTGAGTAACCGGTTACCGCTGTAACAGTGGCAAAACTAGCTTTTGAAAAAGCACTTAAGAAATCCAAATCACTTGTTTAAATCACCACATGATAGGGCATGGATTTGTGCACGAAAATCAAGCTTGAAAACAACAAATAAGCAGTGATGAAGTCAATTAACACATCAAAATCATGAATCAAGCAATGTCATTGATCTGCTGTCGCGCACGGATCAAAACGAGTAAAATTTGAAAACGTAGTAAGCGACAATGGCTCGAGTCGTATCGCAAGGATTCTTGATCTTATTAACTAACAATTGTAAGAGTGGGGGGTTTGGTTTTCGATTTAGAAAATAAGTGATTATAAAAAGGGATTATGAAATAAGCTGAAACGGCAATTCTACTGATTCGGGCATCGACTTCTCATTGATTCAATAAACTTCAATCCCCCAAACGGATTCTATTCCCCTACCGATAACAACACCAATTAACATACGGATAAGCACAATCACGAATTAAGCAAGCAGATAGAATCCTATTTTATAAACGGATAGAATCCTAATTTATAAAAACACAATAAAATAGAAAAATAACCAAAGTAACGCATGGAAATGCATAAGTATAAACATAGAGGAATGTGCATCAAAATGCACTAATCAGTCATAATCAATTCACACACAAAAAACTATCGAACTACATCGCGAATGATACGAAAATGCTCGAAACAGAAAAGTTAGTGAGATCTACCAACCTACAAGCCGGAGATTTGGCTTGGTGATTGTTGCATAGTGATTTTGAAGCAGATAATCAAAGGAAAACCAGAGGAATCTTCAATTAGAGCCGAATCGTACCGAAACCCAAGCAAATTGTGACGAAACTCCGAAATACGAATTCGAACTGTTGAATCTTGAAATAAACACTTGAGATGAATCCAAAAGCTAGTAAAATTCCAGAAATCCAAGTATAATTGCAAGATGATGAAGGTTAAGCTCAAGAAATAATTACTTCCAATGTAGAAGTGATTAATCTTCAATGGTGAAGAGCTATGGTGAGGTTTGGGAAGAAAATTGAGATGACGATGAAGAAGTTGCATAAAAAATTCAAAGAGAATGTGAGAGAATTGAGAGTGAAGTGTGAGAAATTTGTGTGAAATGGTTGATTGTGATTGGGTCCTTTGAAAAATGAGTGAAGCTTTGTTTATATAGAGTTTTGGTTCGGAGTGTGAGAGGTTAGGAATTAGGCTAGGAGCTAACTTTGGGTGGTTTGGAATTAGGCTAGGAGTTAGTTACACTTGACTCACCGAGTCAAGCGGTTAACTCGGTTAGTTATGAAGTTAACTTGGTAGCAATCCCAATGTAAGCTTCACATCTAAAGGTTGACATGCTTGGAAATCAAGGAACATGGTGCACTTAATTTAGGGTGATTCATTAGAATAAATGCACTTGGAATGTCTTGAATAGTCTTATGATGTCTAGAGATGTCTAGAGAGGTCTAGAATATTCCACATGCTGCTAGAACACTGTAGAACCAAAGACCAAAGAGTGTGGATAGCTGTTGTCCCAAAAATGCAGCAGGAACTGCAAATTTGTACTGAGTAACCAGTTACCCTATATTGAGTAACAGATTACTTCAGCCAATTTTGCCCAAATTTTCTTAGGAAATGATACTGAAGTCCCGGTTCGATTTTCCACCTCTTGTTTTGATGAATAATCATGGAAACCCTTATTGTGCACTTGTTTTGACGATGTAATGCCTTTGTGAATGTTTGAATAATCGGGCTTAAAAAACCTGAATAAAAATACAGAGAAAAAGTGCGAATGCTTATGCCAGCGATGTGAATGCCCATGCTTAAGCAAAAGGCGAAAAGAGGAGGTCGAATTTCGGGTTACGACAACTATTAGTCGTCATCTTCATCAAGTTTTGAGAGTTATTCTTGAATTGGAAGAAAAATTTCTTGTCCAACCCGATGGCTCAACGACCCCTCTAGAAATTTCTAGTAGTTATAGATTCTACCTGTATTTTAAGGTAAATTTTGTTATTAATAAATTATATTCCCTACACTAAAAATACTATAATTTCTAGTAGTCATAGATTTTATTGATAAAAATATATAATATTATTTTAGGATTGTGTTGGTGCAATAGATGGAACACATATACATGCCAAAGTATCAGGAAAAGATGCTCCTAGATATCACGGTAGGAAAGACTACCCGACACAAAATATTTTAGCAGCATGTACTTTTGATTTAAAGTTCACTCATGTGCTCGCGAGATGGGAAGGGTCTTCCTCTGATTCAAGAATAATAAAGAATGCATTAACATGTGAAGATAAACTTAAAATTCCTCAAGGTAATTCACTGAATATTATGACATTTTTAAAGGTGGTATGAGCGGGTTTTCTTGGAATTCAACTACACAATTATGGGATGCCGAGTCAGAAGTTTGGGATGCTCTAATTGAGGTAACTTTTAATGAAATTTTTATATTTTAAAATATTTTATTAATAAAGAATTGAATAACTTTTATTAATCTTATATCTTTTATTTATCATACTTTTTTCAGTCAAAACCAAAAGCATCAAATTAGAAAAATGTACCACTTCCAAATTATGAGAAGATGGAGATATTTTATGGACCTAACTGAGTTGATGGAGAGGAATCTGGAACTTTAAAAGAGACAAGAAAACAAAATTCATCGGTCACCAATGAAGACTTTGTTGAAAGTATTCAAGATATTGATGACCATGTTGCTCGAAATGAGGTGAATTTGGAAAGCTTTGATGCTACTTACGATTTTTCTGTACCCGAAACACAATCATCAGACCCTTTAAGCGGTAGTAAAAGGAAGAAAATAAAAGTGGTTAAAAACAAAGATACAAACATCGATATTACTAAACTCCAAGAATCATTTGTCTAGGTTGCAAATGCACTAACAGAAAGAAATGCTGCAATACGGGAAGGAAATGAAATAATGAGAATGCGTCAAAAATATGAGCTGCCTTCAATTTCAGGAGAAGAAACATGAAATTTAATAAAGGAGTATGGATGTGATGCAAAGTCATCGCCTCAGATATATTGCACTGTCATGAAAGATGCTGACAAACATAGAATGATTCTCTAATGTCCGCTAGAAGTACACAAAGCAGTGATAATGCAAATGGTCTTTGTCTCATTTGATTGATCATCTTATAATAGTCTTATGACTTTTATGAATATTTTGTTTACAATTTAATATGTTTCTGAATATTTTGTTTACATTTTAATATATTTCTGAATATTTTGTTTCAATTAGTGTTGTTTATGAATGGAAGTTTTTATTTGGTGATATTTACTCAAAACTATTTTTATATAGAATTGTTTTTACTAAATACAAGTGATAATATTTGTAAGGATAAAAAGGTAATTTAGTTTTAAATTCCCTCACCTCCCTTTGTGAACTAAACATATATGTAGTTAAAAATCCTTCCCTTCCCCTCCCCTCCCCTTCTTTGAACCAAACATATATTTAGTTAAAATACCTCCCACCCCCTCCCCTCCCTTCCCCTCCCCTCTATTAAATTCCCTCCCCTCCCCCTCCCTCCGTTGAACCAAACGGACCCTTAGAGAGTCAAGTGATATCTCATCAGTCTACAGTTCTTTCATTTTATACTTTTAATAAATAAAAATACATGCTACCTATATTTTCACTCTAATAATTAAATATTTAACTTTCATATTCATTGAATTTATATCTCTCATTGAGATGAGAAAATCAGTGACATAGGAAAGAACTACTCCCTTTGTCTTACAATAACTATCATATTTTTAGAGATTTTTTTAATGCACTTAGATAGTTCTTACTTCTTAGCCACCACGCATAATTATTTAAATATTTTTAAATTTCGGAGATGTATTCCCGGACGCACCTATTTGTGAATAAACGTTGACATATTTCAGAGATACATCTCCGAAACCATTTTAAACATTTAAGACATTTCACTCATAAGCCATTTACATTTGAATTGTTCCGGAGATGCATTTCCGTGAATATTTCGGAGATACATCTCCAAAATGTATCAGAACAAGTATTTTTTACTATAAGTTATGCATTTGTGTTCAGATGAAGTATAACGCACAATCCAAAATAAAATAAACTGTTAAATATACAACACCCCCTACAATGTAGGTGAGTTTCGCTTTACCCCTGTAAAAAATTTGAATTCCCCTTGAAATGTTAAAATTCTACGTCTTTTGCCCCTAAGCGTCAAAGTTACCTCCTGTAATATATATATTTTTTGGTTTACCCCCCAAATTCAGTGTTCAAACTGCACACTTAGGGGGTAAAGCAAAAAATATATATTATAGCGGCGAATCCCAAAAAAATATTATAGGGGGTAAAGTGAAACTCGCCTACATTGCAGAGGGGTGTTGTATATTTAACCCTAAAATAAAAAATAGACGTACAAAATAATAAGAGACTAATATTAGGTGTGTCGAAAATAAAATAGCAACGTATGTAGAAAACGTCGTACAATCGAGATCCAAAATATAGTAAAATCGTCAAAATAAGTAGAGAGTATAATACTACAATAAAAAAATAACAGACTACTACTATCTGTGTCTGACAACATCTCCTCTACCTCCTCTGTCTGCTCTGCCTTATCGGCCATCAATCCCCCGCCCTCTGGCAATGTTCCCGGTCAACAGTGCCCCGTATGCCTCTACCATGATGACATATAGGACTCACCTAACATCAGACCTGTACACATGCAATTTTACGAGGTTTACCCTTACATGTGAACTTTTAATTTATCCCAAAGGAGGGAAGGGGAAAAATCTGAGTAAACTCGTGAGTGTGTGCAATGCAAAACAATGCACTTGAGAGATCGAGAATCGGTATTGGTTATACAAAGGTGCGGTATTAGCACCCTAAGTATCTATAGTATCCTATAGGGACCTCTTGTGTATATTTGTGTTACTGTTGATTAAGTCCTCTGCTATGTATTAGGTATTTGTTGACTGTTTTGAGTGAGTGATAAGAATGGGAAATGTTTTTGTTGTTTTTGTAAGGATATATTGAAATAAACTAAGACAAAGGTGTATGAACCTAAAGGTTTTATTTATTACTGTGCTCACTAAGATCTCGCAAACTTATGTCTACGTATTCTCAAAAGGAAATTGAGAAATCAGAGCGTTCGTAGTTCCACCTACTAATGGGTGGAATTGGGTTTGTTGGGTTTGAAAAGAGACAAATTGTCATCTTAAGGGAGACATCTAACCTATTCACCACAAACATTTTGAGACAGAGGATAATAAGGGAAGAAGCTTTAAAATTGGATGTAGAAAATCTAGAGTAATGCCACATCTTCCTTTAAATGAGTCTTTGCATATTAAGAGAACGACCTTGACTTGGATATAGAATCAAGAAGTGTGCCACTTATATCACTTAAATTAAAGAAGTGTTTTTGGTACCATAATAAGAGAATGACTCCAGCTTGGATTTTGAATCAAAAAGTGTGCCACATACATCACTTAAATTGGAAAAAAGTTTGAAATGTTTGATTTATGTTGTGGAGAATAGATGAGACAACTCTTCTATAGAAATGATTCATGTCTCATCTCTGGGGAGTTTTGAATTTGAAGCCAAAGGTTGGCTAGGGTTTGTCTTGAAGTTGAAGTTGAATCCTAAAGTTTGAACAAAGTCTAAACTAAGGATGAGTATTGAAATGCAACAGTTATATGAATGCAAGTGTTGTAAATGTCAAAAGAAACTTACCAAGATAAGTTTGATTAAGCTTTTAAATTAGTGTATTCATCGAGGATGACATGAGGATGGTATGATTAAGCATGATGTATCAACATGTGAATGTACATTAGACAAAGAGATGTGTTTATCATGGTAAGAGTTTATGAAGGAAATAATTGAATATGTGAGCAAAGATTTAATCCATGGAAGCAAACACAAAGAAGTTCAAGTAATATGTTCAAGATGAATCGAGGATCAGATGGCGATGAAGGGTAAACAAAACCCTAATGGAAGTTCATGAAGATAAGTACAGGAACCAAGCATTCAATCATGGTTGAATCAAGGGCTTTGTGGAATCCAAACTCAAGTGGAAGCCCTACTCATCCTCAATATGTTTTGAAAGTTTAATCAAATGGAAACCCTCATTAAACATTTAATCAAAAGTATTTTCAAAAGAAAAATCAATTAAACATGGTATGAATGGTGTTTAAGTCAAGACAAGCATATTATGTACATTAAACAAGACTTAGACAAAGCATATTACCCACATAAATAATCATGATCAATTAGGTTAAGGAAAGAATAAAAAGAAAGTCAATTTTAAAGGTATGAAACACTTAAAATGTACCACTTTTTCAACCTAATAAAAAAATGAATAAATAAATATTATTTTCAAAAGTTTTCATGGATTCCCAAAATAGGGAAGATAAATTAAGAGTGTGCAAAAAATTGGCTCAAAAAGATCAATTTTGTTATGTGAAATAATTGTGTGAAGTTGTGAAAAAAATTGAAAAGAAAAGTGATACAAAAATAGGAATTGCTCCCACCAAGGCTTGAACTTGCGCCCTTGGGGTTGGGGGATTAAAACTTTACCACCAGGCCAACTTCTTGTGTATGATAAAGGGTGCGCACATTGTATAATATATTAACGTTAAAGTGTGAAAATGCTAAAAAATAAAACAACAAAAGGTCTGGGGCGAGGGAGATTCGAACCCCAGACCCTGTGGCACATAAACACCTATAACACGCTTTCTAACCACTGGGGCAGTGATACATCTGTGTATCAAACCACACCCAATTGAATAAATAATAAAACAAGTCCCAGAAATTCAAACAATTCGCGCCACCATCATTGTTGTCTTCCTCGTGCATCATCATCTTCATCAAGATTTTCAAAATTCCAAATTCTTCATTTCTCAACCAAATGGGATGATGTAAAGATGAAAATTGTGGGGATTTTGACAAGGAATTGAATGGTTCTATTCAATTTTATTTATTTTCAGTGTAAATCAAAATATTAAGTATGAACACATAAATCATAAATATGCAAAACCTAATGTGGAATCTCATATGTATATGATAAAAAAAACAATTGATTGAGGGAAAATGATCTACATATTGCTAAAAACACATTAGTAACACAAAATCTCACATATGATGCATGAATTATGGAGTTGCAAAGTTTGAGGCTTACCTTGTAAGTGAGAATCGAATTCTCTATTGGAGGTGTTACAGATGCCAAGTAATGATCCAAAAAGCTTCCTTGACCCTTAAGGGATGTGCTGATGTGCTTAGACTGATTTGAATCCCTCTAGAACTGTCTGGCCAACTCAATCTGCGGGTTGTGCAAGATGAGATATGGAGGGTATGATTTTGGTGTTACACAAGTGATTAAAGGTTATGGATCACTTCTATGATGATTATGTGAAGTGTTTGGATGGTTGAATTGAGGGAAAAGGGACTGGTTTGAGAATTCCAAGTTTTCACTCTTTGAGAACCTTGAATTTTGCAAGAAGGAGGATTTGTGAGAAAACAAGCATTTGCAATGTTTTGGTGTACTTAGAATGAAGCATAAATGCCTCTATTTATAGGAAAAATGTTCAGATATTTGAGAGAAAATTGGATGAGGATGCATGCTATGATCCAATAGGTAATGATGAGAAGCTAGTTACTTGAGTGCTAAGGTTCATAGCTCTCATTCTCACATGGCTACAAATTTTGATCATTTGAACTTTGATCCCTCAGATTTCACATGAATCATTGGTGTTTTGATCACTCTTGGCTTATTGTGGAGGTTTTTTGAGCAATTCACTATTTCAATCAATGCTAGTGGACAAAACATCACTTCAAGCTTTGTTTCACATGCATTTTGGATAGAATTTGCAAAATTCTGTTATATTCTTGTAGAGCACATGTTTTGTGATGATTTTTGTATTTATCTTGTGATGATTTAGGCCAGCAATGTGTACAACAAGTGCTCCAAAATCGTGTGCCAAGATTATGCAGAAAATCTGCCTTGGAACATCAGTTGCAACCAAGCTTGTTGCATCATTCATAACTTCTTGCTCAAGTAAAGGATTTTGATGTTCTTGGTCATTTTTGAAATCTGAGATAACATACTTCAACTTTGATGTTCAAGGTTTGTCTTGAATCAATGTGGATCATAGTGAAATCTTCAAAAGCATGGAACCTCCAACTTCATGGCCTTATATCTTGAAATCTATGCATTTTTTGGGATTCCACCCTCGAGGACAAAGTTGTAGTATGTAACAAGCTCTTCAATTTGATCTTTGGATCAAAGAAAATAGTTACTTGGTTTAGAAGTTATGGCCTTGGAAAGTAGGGCAAAAATCATTGAATTTTATAACTTAAAAAAATCCAACTTCTCCAATGTTGCCCTTTTTACAAGTAACGTCATATTTCTTGATTTTTATTGATCAACCATGATACAAATCATATATTAACATCATTCTTGACTTGAAGAGGTTATGTTTGACTAAAAACTCCAAAAGTCAAACATGATTTTGACCACAGTTGACTTTTGTATCATATGAACTTTGAACTTTGTGATCCTTTATGAAATCAAACCCTTGGGCTTTTTGAACACCATGGATGGACTCCAAAGGTGTTTTTGAGTGTATTGAATCATGTCCCAAGGCTTGAGATCATGTCTTGGTCCAAAGTCAAAGGTACAATTGACTTTTCATTAAAAACCCTAGTTTGGGGACTAGATGAATTAACTTCTTGCATTGCTTATGAATCAAGTTCTTTGGGTTAATCCAATCATATAAAGGGATTACTATGAGGTATTTGAGGTCCTTGAAACATATTTGGAGGTTTGGTATTATGCCTTGCTTCAAAAATCAACTCAGGGTCTGAATTAGGTGAAAACCCTAATTATGGTGAACTGAGGATCTTGAGGCTTGATGAGCTTGACGTGATGCGATTTTGCACTTGATTATTGATGAGTGAAAGCTCTAGATCTTCATGAATGATATAGGGACTTGAGATATTGAATATGATGCTCATCCTCCGATAATTCATCTGCTTGAGCCCTTGGGGGATCACCTAACCTGTAAAGTAAGCAAGCACACATATCGTGTACTTGAAATGGGTTAGTGATGCATAAAGACACACACACACACAAACACACACACACACACACACACACACACACACACACACACACATATATATATATATATATGTAATAATGAATGTTATGCAAATGATGTAAATGAGGTGGCATCTTAGGGGTAAAAAATTAGGGTACGACAGATGCCCCTATTTAAGTTTCTCCGATCCAGAGAGATGAAGATTGACATCTTGGTCTCGACCAGATTGGGAGGCTTAAATACAATAATACAAATTTTGGCCCTTAAGAAGCCACAAAAGGCAATGTAATATGAATGCATTTATGAATGCAAGATACGAGACCTTGTTGGAAATGATGCCACAAAAGACTGAGAACAGGCTGAACTATTAGGAAATTATAAAAGAATTATCCATTGGGGAAAGAAAAGTTGGGGGAATATGTTTTAACTTTTTAGAAAAGAGATATCAACTCCAATGGGGAGAGGAATACAACTCCATAGGGGATGGTGTTATAACTCTGACAATTTGAACTTCTATCTTTGGAAAATGATTCAGCATCTTCTTTGACTAAGTAACATTACTTAGAAACGGTAAAATAAACTTCCCCATGCTTCGGGTCGTACAACACGAAACTGGTATTGATTTATGAGATAAGATTCCCCTTGTTTCTGGACATAAGCCATGAAAATGGTCTCGATTTCTTCTTTATCAAGTTTTTCACTCGAAAAGGGTAAACAGACAAGTTCCTAAAAGGGTAATCACTTGCTGAAATAATAACTTTACCAGGATCTTCAAAGAGACGTGGGTCGGTTAATTTTGAAAAATAAATTCTCAAATAAAGAGAAAAACTTCTTGTAAGGGTTTTCATCAAACTTCTCATATGATTTCACTGGGGAGATGCCATTTGATGGACAAATGAACTTCATTACACTTCTCTTTGAGACTTCTTCGGAGATATGTCATGTGATGTAAAAATGAGGATTCAACAATCAAACGTCCATGCGAGACCTTTTCCAGAGAGATGCCCTTTGATAGAGAATAAGGATTCACAACAAACTTCTCTAGAGAGATGCCATTTGCTGGAAAAATATCTTCATTATACTTCCCTTCGAGACTTCTTCGGAGAGATGCCATAAGATGGAAGAGAATTTGATATGCTGATAGCTTCAACGGGGATAGACAAACTGCTCAGAAAGAGATTGCCCTTTGCTGATAGACAAACTTCTCAAATAAAGAGATTGCTACTTGCTGTTATGTGTAGATTCCAAGGCAGAATAAATTTATATTGCTGGGGGAAACCTCAATAGATTCTTTTAGGGGATGTAAACCACTTAAAAGGTGCAAAATAAATGCCCTTTTAATCCAGAGGTTCAAGTTATTAAAATGGTCAAAAGACTGACTCAATCCAGGAATAAGCTGGAGAGATATTGTTGAACAAGATGCTAACCAATGATGAATGAACTTGAACTGGGGATTTATCCTATCCAAGTGTGGGAAGGAGAATTAAATCAAAGCTTCCATGAGGATTAACTTAGTGGGGAGTTAGAAAGGATATACATTCACTGCCTACAGCTGATCACCCTATTAGAGAGAGGAAACATATCACTCGGGGATGAACACAACCAAGGTGAATAAAGCAATCATTATCAACAGAGTGCACTATGAACATGGATATGAATTCAAATATGCATGACATATGTTTTTTATGAATGCATGTTATGTTTTTATGCTGACAAAACAGGCGAAAGAGATATACTGGCGATAAACATCACAACGTGACCGGGTACTCAGCCAGTCTCCTGGGAACATCGTGGCGAGCATTCGGTCCTCTTTTACCGGAGATATGGGATTGTACGTCCGACATGCCAAGGTGTGGACGGAGTTAAAAATCCATCACTTTTGAGATACCTTTCAAGTCAAATCGCAAGAACATTCAATTATGTATTTCAAAGTTTAATCGTTCTTGGTACAACTGCTGATATTTTTTTTTTGTTCACAAGTCAAAGGAAAATAAACACAAGCATTTCAAAAGAAAATTTTAACTTTTTGTTTCAAGAATTTTTATCAAAGTAAAATGTCATTTTGCAAGATGTAAATAAAACAAGAGTTGCAAACAGATGGGCAAAAACTCAAATTTTATTGATAGAATGGTAACCCGCAAAATTGCGTGATTCCATGGATTATTACAAAGTGGAAAAACGACAATTTTAAAGGGAAAGGGCTACATTAAAATATAATGAACGAATTCTCCCTAACAAATTTGAATTTCCAATGTTCCTAGAGCCTCTAGAGAAACAGATTTGATTTGAGAGCTTTTTAATAGACGTGGCTGCTTCAGATAATCCAATCTGGTTAGATGCAGTTACATGCCATATATCCCTAACTTTTGCCTAGATTTTCCTTCTGGGTTTTCAATCCACCGGGATAATATATATATATATATATATATATATATATATATAGGGAACATATCATATGAGAATGTCATTTTTATGTGAGAACATGAGAATGAATCTGAACCATTAGCTTTTAAATTAAATGGTGGAGATTATGTGTCAGTTTTTTTTCTCTCTCTCTCCTCCATCATTTATTTTAATAATGGAGGAGAGAGAAAAACAAAAACCACACATAATCTCGACCATTTATTTTAAAATCTAATGATTCAGATTCATTCTCATGTTCTTACATAAAAATTGCATTCTCATAGGATATGAACCATATATATATATATATGTGTGTGTGTGTGTGTGTGTGTGTCTAATTTTTGCCTGGATTGCCCTTTCGGGTTTCAATCCATCGAGACGCTCTTTTTGCTTTTTGTTAGGCGAAGTATTTCTTGACTGCGTCGATGTTTGTAGGACGAGTGAATTCCTCACCATCCATAGTTGTAAGCATTAAAGCACCACCTGAGAAGGCTTTCTTGACAACATATTGGCCATCATAATTAGGAGTCCACTTGCCCCTAGAATGAGTAAGAAATGATTGAATTTTCTTAAGCACAAGGTTGCCTTCTCTAAATACACGAGGTTGAACTTTCTTGTCAAAAGCTTTCTTCCTTCTTCGTTGATATAGCTGACCATGACATAAAGTCGTCATTCTCTTTTCTTTGATCAAGTTCAGCTCATCGTATCTACTTTGACACCATTCAGTCTCTTTCGATTTTGCTTCCATCAAGACTCTCATTTATGGGATTTCCACCTCTATGGGGAGCACGACTTCCATTCCATATACCAAAGAGAAAGGGGTTGCCCCTGTTGAAGTACGAACAAATGTACGATATCCATGAAAAGCAAATGGTAGCATCTCATGCCAATCCTTATAGGTTACTACCATCTTCTGGATGATCTTTTTGAAATTTTTGTTAGCTGCTTCAACAAATCCATTCATCTTAGGCCTGTAGGGAGAAGAGTTATGGTGTTCAATCTTGAATTCAGCACATAATTCCTTCCTCATTTTGTTGTTCAAGTTTGATCCATTATCAGTAATGATCTTACTTGGAACACCATAAAGGCCGATTAGGTTGTTCTTGATAAAATGGACCACCACTTGCCTGGTTACATTGGTATAAGACGTTGTTTCAACCCATTTGGTGAAGCAGTCAATGGCCACTAGGATGAAACGATGTCCGTTGGAAGCTTTGGGTTCAATCATGCTGATCATGTCAATTACCCATATAGAGAAAGGCCATGAAGAGGAGAGAATATTGAGAAGAGTCGGTGGTACATGAATTTTGTCGACATAAATCTGACATTTATGGCACTTCTTCACGTACTTGCAGCAATCATATTCCATTGACATCCAATAGTATCCTGTTCTTAATATTTTCTTTGCCATTGCTTGCCCATTGGCATGAGTGTAACGCCTCGGTTTTGTTAGATTTATTTAATAGAGTAGATTTAATTGGTTTTGGTTTTATATTATTTTATTATTGACTTTTATTTGACAAAATGTTATTTTTCATCATTGTTTATGTTTTATCGCATTTTGAGGGCGTTTGCGAGATATTTGAGTTTGAGGGGTAAAATAGTCTTTTAGGGGTTTAGATATTTTATATAAATAGGAAGTGGAAAGAAAAAGAGAGAAAAGAAAGAAAAAGGAAAGAAAGAGAAGGGAAGGAAAGGAAGAGGAGAGAAAAGAGGAGAAAAGAGGAAAATCGCGGGAACTCCGTTTCGAGCGCGAATAATCGGGTAAGGGTGAGAAGTTTCAATTATATCTTGCTTGTGTATGTATATGTGTTGTTTGTTGTAAATGTTTTGATTGTTTTGTGACTTTTCGTATCGATTGGAATTAGGAGCGATTGATAGAAATCGATGTTTTCGCGGATGAAATTCGATATAAACCGCGTAGAATGCTCGTTGATTATGTCTAAACATATTTTGGTTGTTCTGGTATGAATTAGAAGGGTTTGGGTGATAAAAATGATGTATTTTGGTCCCATATGACCTAGGTTGACGCTGCTGCGATTTCTGGGTTTCGCAGGTTCGCCTAGCGAACCCCAGCGAAGGAACTGGCGAATGTTCGCTAGAAGGTTCGCCTAGCGAACTTTAGGTCTGTTTTCCACTGCCTTGGTTCGCTAGGGTTCGCCTAGCGAATACTGGAGCGAACGTGATATTTTTCCAATTTTGTTTTCGTCGTAATTCTCAAACCGTAAGTCCGTTTTGGTCGCCGTTCGAAGCGTTGGAAAGCCAATTAAAAGCTCTTTATTTTTAAAATGGTTTGGAGGGCAGTAGATGAATTATTTAAGTCGTGATTTTGAAAAAGTGTTGGTTTGTCGGATTTTCACCGTCGTATTGGTGTGCGAATGATGTGTTATCATGCTATAGGCTTTTAATATGTATCATATGGCTTGTGTGCTGGTATATTATGTGAATATATGTGATAAGTGTTGGTGATGATGGTTTGTGGTGTTATGGAGGAATAAATGTGTGTTTTGGGTTTTGATTTCAATGTGCGATAATGATGTGTTGTGAGTAGCATTTGATATGTAAATCCCTTGTGTGAGGAACTATGATGTTGTTGTGATTTGTGGTATGTGATATGATTGTGGTATTTTATGGCTTGTGATGAAGTGCATTGTTTATGTGAAATTTCAATGTATGTTGTGTGGTGGCATTTAGGGTTTGAAATGCATTGTTTGAATTGCTTTGCAATGCATGAATGTGATGATGTGGAAGCATGTGATAAGTTGTTGTAATTGTTGTGGTTGTGATTTGTGGCCGAAAGGCAAGAAAATGCCAAGTGTTGTATTTGATGATTTATGCATGATTATGAATGTGTGCATGGATGCAATGTGAGTGTCATGAGTCATTGTATGCCAAGCATCATAATGTGCATTGTGGAAACGTCCTGAGTGACGGTTTGATTCCTGAGGGAATATGCTATACCATCGTGTGCCTCGAAAAAATGAGGCGATGCCTGAGGACTTAAAGCGATGGGTATAGACGATTGTGGGCTCCTTCGGAGACTTAAAGCAATCCTTAACGTCGTGGGCCTCGAAAATATGAGGCGATGCCTGAGGACTTAAAGCGACGGGTGAACATCGTAGGCCCGACGGGGAGTTACTTGAGATTCTCAGTAACGAGCGATGGTTCCAATAGTTCCTGAGTGGACTAATGACGTGACAATGGAAGTCGGTACCGCATGGCATGTGCATAGAGTCGTTGTGTTGATCTATGTGCATTTGCATAAATCATGAATTAATTGTGCATGGAAATGTGATTGTGATTGATGAGATGAAATATGTGCAATTGAATTGAATGGTATATGTTTGATTGGAATATGTGATTATGTGTGAGAATTGCGAATGGATGCATTATGTGTGGAAAATCATGATTTGATTGATTATGTGTGGAAATTGTGCATTGATTTGTTATGTGTTGAGATTGTAATAGCATTGGTAATTTGATGTGCATATGTGATAAATGCTATGACTTGGTATGCCTTATGTGCAAATGTGTAATTATGTTGGTATAATTGTTCTATGCTATGTGGTTGGATTGTTAGAAATATGTTATACATCTATGGGTTGCTACATGTATTGGTATGTGACGTGTGGGGTGGGAATAACTGTGTATGTGATTTTATGTGTTTTTGCATATTATTATGCAATCTTGGTTTAGTTGTTATTTCTCACCCTTCTGCTGGAATATGCTTTTTATGGCATAGTGCAGATTGTCAGCTTTAGAGGCGTGGAGGCAAGTGGAAGAGTTAGATCTTCGTTTACTTAGGTCTTGGTGTCTGCTCTGATACGTAGCACGGGAGTCGGGGAACGCTTTAAGTTAATTGTATATAATTGTTGAATATGTTTTGTATGACCTTTGTATGTATATTTTGATGTTCTAAAACGATTCATTTTGTAAAACAAGTCGGTTATGGATCTTTCCGCTTTATTCCATAATTGACATTCATTTTATATGGAAAAAGGTTCCCTATGGGGTTATCCTATTTTGTGCTATGTATCAGAATAATTGAGCAGGGTTTGTATTTTCTTTCTTTAAGTGTGACATCCCTGTTTCCTGTTGGAAAAATAAATTATTAGTTACTCTGATTTATATTTGTATTATTTATTCGCGAGGGGAATTGGGGTGTTACATTAGTGGTATCAGAGCAGGTCGGTCCGTCCGGCCAAGTTGTTGAGTCAGTTGTGTGACAGTTGAATACTGTCATTGTTGTCTGTCCCTTAGTACGTGATATGTGTGGGAGGCACTGTCAGTACTTTCTGGTTTTCTAATCCTTTGCTTTCAGAAGTTAGAATGAGATAAGTGGGGGAGAAGCTGGTACTTCTCCATGTTGCTTCAGGTGTGGAACGCTGGCTCAGTGTGTTGTGAATTGCAAGATTGTAAGTGTTGTTTGGATAGTGTTGTTCCCGGTTCTGGAGGGAATGCAGAGGTAAGGTTTATCTCAACTAAGGATTGGTACCTTAGGTAGTTTTGTGCGTGAGATGTAAGTAACGCTATTATAGTTTGGTAAAGATGGTTTATGCCCCATCATGATTGTCGGCTGTCTATTGACAAATTGAGGAACTGATCACCCTTAATCTCTTGTTGATAGCAGACGGGAATTATGTTGGATGGAATAGGCGTGTCTTTCCAGCTTGGATAGTGTGTGCCATGTATTGTGTAGAATTGAGAAAATGATTACGGATTGTTTCGATGAGTTGAGGAAGATTCTTATAGCTGAAGGTGAGACGGATTGGAGGTTTTGGTATGTTGGTCTAGTGGGAAGTCATTGAGGGAGAACGATTGGGTATTGTCAAAGGTGGTTCTCAGAGAGAAGGGTGTGAACTCGAGTTTGACGAAGGTGAAAATGTGAGGTTTGGATTTGCTAAGTAAGTAGAAAACTCTTAGTAGATGGGACTAAGATGTTTGTTTGGTC
The DNA here is from genome assembly GCA_022829125.1 of Lathyrus tuberosus. Lineage (NCBI taxonomy): Eukaryota > Viridiplantae > Streptophyta > Magnoliopsida > Fabales > Fabaceae > Lathyrus > Lathyrus tuberosus. The sequence goes on from JALAZF010000103.1 coordinate 12,087,434, forward strand.
TGTGATGATAGTGTTCTAGAAATTGGCAGGAAGTCACAGTGTTGGGCCGTCATTTGTGTATGGTTTTCAGATGTGTTATGGATGGAACATTAAGGTGTTGTCTTAGGGAGCTCCGGTTTGGTTAGTAACAAAAAGGAAGGATGGTTGAATGGAATAACAAGTATGATGCGTATGATGGTATTGGTTTTGAGACTATGGAAAGCGAAACTTAGAGTTCTGGTGAGGTTTGGAGTCTTTGGAGTTTTAGAGCATTAATGGAAATTTTGAGAAAACCCTAGGTGTGGATGTAATGTTTGAGAGTTCTTTTGAGATGGTTGTTGCTACACGTGGGGATTTATGGAATTTTGACTGCAAAGAGAAGAAATTGTGTATGGATTGCTAACAGTTGAATAAGGTAACGATTGAGAACAAGTGTCCACTTTCAGGAATAGATAACTGAATGGTTTGGCTGAGTTTGAGTGAACTTGCAATTGTTTGGAATGTTTGATAAGAGTGGTGGATTGTGTGAGTTGAGGCTGTGATCGACTTAATGCAACTGGTTATGTTTGTTATCATCGGGATAGGCTGTTATTTACTCAGTTAAGCTTGTATGTGAGTAACCAGTTACCCAGGGAATAGAATGTTGCAAGAACTTTAAGAATTTATATCTTTTGGAATTTGTTTGGGTATTACAACGTGCAGTGATGTTATTTGGTGTTAGTAAGGAATTTGTAATGTTTGTGGAGTAGAGGAATCGTATCTTCCATATTTATTTGGATAAGTTAGTAATGGCTTTGATTGAGGATATTCGGATCTATTGTAAACCCTGAGGAAGAACAGGTAGAGTGTTTGAGATTTGAATCACAAGTGTTGAAAAGAGACGAAGTTTTATGCAGAGTTATTCGAGTGAGAATTTGGGTTAAAAAAAAAAAGGGGTTAGTTTTCTTGGATATGTTATTTCAAATGAGAGTATGGTTATGGATCCATCGGAATTAGATGCAGTTCTACCTTGAGAGGCTCCTAAGTCGGTTAAGGAGATTAGAAACTTTTGGGCTCAGTTGGTTGTTACGGAAGGTTATGGAAGACTTTGCTAAGTTCGTACTTCTGTTGTCTCAATTGGCTTGCAAAGGGTGAGTTGTTTGTCTGAATGTTCGTTGTGAGTAAGTTTTGGTGAGCTGAAGTAGAAGTTGGCTACGGCTTCAGTTTTGATTCTGGATGATCCTAATAAACCGTTTGTGAGATGTGTCTTTGAGGAGTTTAGACAGTGTGTTAATGCAAGAGGGTAAAGTCGTGGCTTATGCTTTACGACAATTGAGGATTCATAAAAGGATCGATACTAGTCAGGATTTGGAATTGGACGCGATTGTATTGTGTTGGAGAATCTAGAGGTATTATTTTAAGGGTTTTAGGTTCAAGGTGTTTGGATGGAGGAATGAACGGTTTTGGATGAGTAACAAGACTGTTGTAATTCTAAGTTTTCGCAGGTTCGCCTAGCGAACCATTCAGCGAAGGGTAGCGAAGGTTCGCTACGGGTATTCGCTTAGCGAAGGCGTGAGCGAAGGTTCGCTAGAGTGTTCGCCTAGCGAACTTTGGGTGTTTTTGGTTCTGACTTGGTTCGCCAAGTGCTCGCCTAGCGAACTTTGTGTCTGTTTTTAGCTAACAGTTGGTTCGCTGGAACATTCGCCTAGCGAAGGAGCTAGCGAATGCTCGCGAGGGATGTTCGCCTAGCGAAGGTGCTAGCGAATGCTCGCGAGAAGGTTCGCCCAGTGAACAGTGTCGTTTGTGTAATTTTGTTTTCTGCATAACTTTTGATTTGTAACTCGGAGTAAGGCACGGTCGGATGGTTGGAATTCCTGATTAGTTATGACTTTGGCTCAAATTATCCTATTGGTAAAGTTATGTCGTGCGTGATGAGTTAAGTCGAGAGTTTTACTTATGTCTGCTTTGATGGTTAAAGAGTGGGAACTTTTGGGAGAATTTAGAGATTTGGGTTGGTGTGTGAATTGACGTCTGATAGTGTGCAGTTGGATATATTAACAGTGAACATTGATTTTTGGTGAATATGAGAGAGAGTTAGACTTTGGATGTGAGATTGGTAGTTTTGATGGTTACGAGTAATCAGAGTGCGCAGCGGAAGCGTGATATGGCACATTTCGTATATAAGTGTGGGACTGGTAAGAGTTCATAGGTTGAACATTGGGAACATGTAGGAGTGTTGAGACCATTGAACGCTTCTGGATGGAAGTCATATGTGAAGAGTTTAACTGTTATCCGTGGGCTGCTATATAGTTGGGTGTTTTGGTTATATGTTCGATTGGTGAATTATAGCATTGTTGTAGTATGGTTGTGTGACAAGGAGGTAGGTGTTCTGGTTTTGTTGATGTTGTGGAGACCTTGTGGTGTCGTGGAACTTTATGTTCTTGTTTGTGTTGTTGTCTCGTTTCCATTGTGTTGGTTCGAGTTCGTGTAGCTAATTCTTGTGTGAGGAATTAGAGGTGGGTTACCTATGGTGAGGGTAACGATCTTGTTGTGTTTCGGTTCTAGAGTGAACCGGTGTGTTGGTATCTTGGCTTTTCTTTGAGTCGTGAGTTAGTCGTCAAGTGCATTGTATGGGCTTTGCATCTTGTCGTCGTTGTGGTCGTCGTTGTTGTATCTGCTATTGGCAAGGTGGTTTGCCAGTTGTGTTATTCGTGGTGTGCCTTTTGTTGGCATGTTGGGTTGTTAGTCGGATGCGAGAGTCTTATCCGGAGTTGTTCGTATCGGTTAGATTTTCGAGGACGAAAATGTCTAAGTGGGGGAGAATTGTAACGCCCCGGTTTTGTTAGATTTATTTAATAGAGTAGATTTAATTGGTTTTGGTTTTATATTATTTTATTATTGACTTTTATTTGACAAAATGTTATTTTTCATCATTGTTTATGTTTTATCGCATTTTGAGGGCGTTTGCGAGATATTTGAGTTTGAGGGGTAAAATAGTCTTTTAGGGGTTTAGATATTTTATATAAATAGGAAGTGGAAAGAAAAAGAGAGAAAAGAAAGAAAAAGGAAAGAAAGAGAAGGGAAGGAAAGGAAGAGGAGAGAAAAGAGGAGAAAAGAGGAAAATCGCGGGAACTCCGTTTCGAGCGCGAATAATCGGGTAAGGGTGAGAAGTTTCAATTATATCTTGCTTGTGTATGTATATGTGTTGTTTGTTGTAAATGTTTTGATTGTTTCGTGACTTTTCGTATCGATTGGAATTAGGAGCGATTGATAGAAATCGATGTTTTCGCGGATGAAATTCGATATAAACCGCGTAGAATACTCGTTGATTATGTCTAAACATGTTTTGGTTGTTCTGGTATGAATTAGAAGGGTTTGGGTGATAAAAATGATGTATTTTGGTCCCATATGACCTAGGTTGACGCTGCTGCGATTTCTGGGTTTCGCAGGTTCGCCTAGCGAACCCCAGCGAAGGAACTGGCGAATGTTCACTAGAAGGTTCGCCTAGCGAACTTTAGGTCTGTTTTCCACTGCCTTGGTTCGCTAGGGTTCGCCTAGCGAATACTGGAGCGAACGTGATATTTTTCCAATTTTGTTTTCGTCGTAATTCTCAAACCGTAAGTCCTTTTTGGTCGCCGTTCGAAGCGTTGGAAAGCCAATGAAAAGCTCTTTCTTTTTAAAATGGTTTGGAGGGCAGTAGATGAATTATTTAAGTCGTGATTTTGAAAAAGTGTTGGTTTGTCGGATTTTCACCGTCGTATTGGTGTGCGAATGATGTGTTATCATGCTATAGGCTTTTAATATGTATCATATGGTTTGTGTGCTGGTATATTATGTGAATATATGTGATAAGTGTTGGTGATGATGGTTTGTGGTGTTATGGAGGAATAAATGTGTGTTTTGGGTTTTGATTTCAATGTGCGATAATGATGTGTTGTGAGTAGCATTTGATATGTAAATCCCTTGTGTGAGGAACTATGATGTTGTTGTGATTTGTGGTATGTGATATGATTGTGGTATTTTATGGCTTGTGATGAAGTGCATTGTTTATGTGAAATTTCAATGTATGTTGTGTGGTGGCATTTAGGGTTTGAAATGCATTGTTTGAATTGCTTTGCAATGCATGAATGTGATGATGTGGAAGCATGTGATAAGTTGTTGTAATTGTTGTGGTTGTGATTTGTGGCCGAAAGGCAAGAAAATGCCAAGTGTTGTATTTGATGATTTATGCATGATTATGAATGTGTGCATGGATGCAATGTGAGTGTCATGAGTCATTGTATGCCAAGCATCATAATGTGCATTGTGGAAACGTCCTGAGTGACGGTTTGATTCCTGAGGGAATATGCTATACCATCGTGTGCCTCGAAAAAATGAGGCGATGCCTGAGGACTTAAAGCGATGGGTATAGACGATTGTGGGCTCCTTCGGAGACTTAAAGCAATCCTTAACGTCGTGGGCCTCGAAAATATGAGGCGATGCCTGAGGACTTAAAGCGACGGGTGAACATCGTAGGCCCGACGGGGAGTTACTTGAGATTCTCAGTAACGAGCGATGGTTCCAATAGTTCCTGAGTGGACTAATGACGTGACAAATGACGTGACAATGGAAGTCGGTACCGCATGGCATGTGCATAGAGTCGTTGTGTCGATCTATGTGCATTTGCATAAATCATGAATTAATTGTGCATGGAAATGTGATTGTGATTGATGAGATGAAATATGTGCAATTGAATTAAATGGTATATGTTTGATTGGAATATGTGATTATGTGTGAGAATTGCGAATGGATGCATTATGTGTGGAAAATCATGATTTGATTGATTATGTGTGGAAATTGTGCATTGATTTGTTATGTGTTGAGATTGTAATAGCATTGGTAATTTGATGTGCATATGTGATAAATGCTATGACTTGGTATGCCTTATGTCAAATGTGTAATTATGTTGGTATAATTGTTCTATGCTATGTGGTTGGATTGTTAGAAATATGTTATACATCTATGGCTTGCTACATGTATTGGTATGTGACGTGTGGGGTGAGAATAACAGTGTATGTGATTTTATGTGTTTTTGCATATTATTATGCAATCTTGGTTTAGTTGTTATTTCTCACCCTTCTGCTGTAATATGCTTTTTATGGCATAGTGCAGATTGTCAGCTTTAGAGGCGTGGAGGCAAGTGGAAGAGTTAGATCTTCGTTTGCTTAGGTCTTGGTGTCTGCTCTGATACGTAGCACGGGAGTCGGGGAACGCTTTAAGTTAATTGTATATAATTGTTGAATATGTTTTGTATGACCTTTGTATGTATATTTTGATGTTCTAAAACGATTCATTTTGTAAAACAAGTCGGTTATGGATCTTTCCGCTTTATTCCATAATTGACATTCATTTTATATGGAAAAAGGTTCCCTATGGGGTTATCCTATTTTTTGCTATGTATCAGAATAATTAAGCAGGGTTTGTATTTTCTTTCTTTAAGTGTGACATCCCTGTTTCCTGTTGGAAAAATAAATTTTTAGTTACTCTGATTTATATTTGTATTATTTATTCGCGAGGGGAATTGGGGGTGTTACAATGAGTACCAAAAGAGCCTTCATGAATTTCTTCCATCAACATATCTGCTTCGTATCTATCCCCGCATCTGTGCAAGACCATGTCAAATTTTCTTTTGTATAGCACATCATCATTCAGGAAGAAGTTGCTAGCCAATCTTCTGAGGGTCTTCCTATCTTTCTTTGACGCCCTAAGCATGTATTCTTATTTTTGAAGGAAGCATTTGATATCGTGGTACCATGGTTTATCATCAACAATCTCTTCCATGGTAGACACGTGAGCAGGGATATCGAGGCGCATTACGTTGATTTTAGGTACATTATTCCATCGGTTCACAATAATCATGGAGGATAACGTAGCTAGTGCATCAGCCATTTTGTTCTCTTCACGAGGAATGTGATGAAACTTAACTTCATTAAAGAAAGGCAACAACCTTCTTGCATAGTCCATGTAAGGAATCAATCCGGGTTGACGAGTTTCCCATTCACCTTTGATCTGATTTATAACCAAAGCTGAGTTTCCATAGACATCCAAAATTTTGATCCTTAAATCAATGGCTTCTTCAAGTCCCATGATACATGCTTCATATTTAGCTTCATTATTTGTGCATTTGTATGTCAACCTTGCGGTGAAAGAAATATGGGTACCTTGAGGTGTAACAATGATTGCCCCAATTCCATTTCCATAAGCGTTGACGGCTCCATTGAATATTAATCCCCATTGGGATCCTGGTTCCGGCCCTTCGTCTGGCAATGGTTCATCATAGTCTTTTATTTTTAGATACATTACATATTTATCTGGGAAGTCAATTTTGACATATTTATAGTCATCAATTGGTTGGTGATCCAAATGATCAGCTAGAATGCTCCCCTTGACAGTTTTTTGAGCATGGTATTCAATTTCATACTCTGACAGCAGCATCTGCCAGCGAGCAATCCTCCCTATTAAGGTGGGCTTTTCAAAGATATACTTGATCGGGTCTATTTTGGAGATCAACCAAGTAGTATGACAAATCATGTATTGACGGAGAAGTTTAGCAGCCCAAGCTAAGGCAGAACTGGTTTTTTCAAGCACGGTGTAACGAGATTCACAGTCTGTGAATTTCTTACTTAAGTAATAAATGCCACGCTCTTTCGTCTTAGTCTTATCTTGCTGTCCAAGCATACAACCCATGGAATCTTCTAATACTTTCAAGTATATGATCAAAGGTATCCCTTCCACTGGAGGAATAAGGAGATGAGGCTCAAGCAAATATTCTTTGATGTTGTAAAAGGCCTTCTGACAATCTTCTGTCGATATACAACCCTGGTCTTTTCAAAGAAGTTTGAATATCGGCCCACAAGTAGATGTCATATGAGAGATAAACCTGGATATGTAGTTTAAACGACCCAGAACTCCTCTTACTTGTTTCTTAGTTTTGGGCGCTGGCATTTTCTGAATGGTTTTGACTTTTTCAGGATCAACTTTAATTCCATTTTGGTTGACAATGAAGCTCAAGAGCTTCCCTGAACGAACACCAAAGGTGCATTTGTTGGGATTAAAGCGGAGTTTGTACTTCCTCAAATGCTGGAATAACTTCAGCAAATACTCCACATGTTCTTCTTCAGTTCTGGATTTGGAGATCATGTTATCGACATATACTTTAATTTATTTGTGCATCATGTCGTGGAAAAAATTTGTCATGGCTCTTGTAGTCGCGCGAAAAGGCCCGCTCTTTTACATGTGAACTTTTAATTTATCCCAATGGCAGGGAAGGGGAAAAAATCTGAATAAACTTGTGAGTGTGTGCAATGCCAAAACAATGCACTTGAGAGATCGCGAATCAGGGTTGGTTATACAAAGGGAAGGTATTAACAACCTAAATATCTATAGTATCCTATAGGAAACTCTTGCATGTATTTGTGTTACTGTTGTTTTACTTGCTGTGTAATGGGAATTTGTTGATTTGGTTTTGAGTGAGTGATGATAATGGGAAATGTTTTTGTTGTTTTTGTAAATTGAAAAGTTATAGGAACCTAAGGGTTTTATTTATTACTATGCTCGCTAAGATCTCGCAATCTTATGCCTGTGTATTCTCAAAAGGAAATTGAGAAATCAAAGCGTTCGTAGTTCCACCTACTAATGGGTGGAATTGGGTTTTTGAGAAAAGACGAATTGTCATCTTAAGGGAGATATCTCACCTATTCATCACAAACATTTTTGAGAAAGAATAAAAATAAGGGAAGAAGCTTAAAACTTGGATGTAAAAAAATCCAGACTAATGCCACATCTTCCTTTAAATGAGTCTTTTCATATTAAGAGAAGGACCTTGACTTGGATATAGAATCAACAAGTGTGCCACTTACATCACTTAAATGAAAGAAGTGTTTTGTGCCATAATAAGAGAAGGACTCCAACTTGGATTTTGAATCAACTAGTGAGCCACTTACATCACTTAAATGGAAATTTTTTTGAAATGTTTGATTTATGTTGAGGGAAATAGAAGAGACATCTCTTCCATAGAGATGACTCATGTCTCATCTCTAGGGAATTGTTTTGAGTTTGTAGCCAAAGGTTGGCTAGAGTTTGACTTGAAGTTTGATGGTTTGAAGCCATAAGAGGCAGTGTTGACTTTAGGACTCCAAAAGGGAATTCTCATCTCTTTGTTGAAGAGTTTTGAGTTTAAAGTCTAACTTCCTTATACAAATCCCAAGAGGAGGGTAGGTTGATTGTCCTTGTACAAAACCCAAGAGGATGCTAATGTTTCCTTGTACAAAGCCACAGAGGAGGCTAATGTTTAGTTGGAACTTCAACAAGGGAAACTTAATGTTTGAACTAAGTTGTAGTTTGAAAGGAATCCTAAAGTTTGAATTAAACCAAGGATGAATATTGAAATGCAATAGTTTCTGCAAGTGTTGTAAATGTCAAGAGAAACTTAACAAGACAAGTGTACTTAAGCTTTTAAACAAGTGTAGTCATCAAGAATGAAATAAGTATGAAATAATTAAGCATGATATATCAACATGTGGTAGTGTATCAGACAAGGAGATATGTTCATCATGGTAAGAAGTTCAAGTAAGCAAATATTCAAGATGAATCAAAGATCAGAATGAATAATGAATGATGATCAAAACCCTAATGAAGGTTTATACAGGAAAGCTTCTGAGTAAGGCATTCAACCATGGTTGAATCAAGGGCTTTAGGGAATCCAAACTCAAGTGGAAACCCAATTCAAGCATCAAGGATATTTAAAAAAAAAAAGAGAAAGAAGTTATTTGAAATAAAACCCTAGGGTTTCAAAAGAATAACCAAAGTATTTTCAAAAGAAAACAACACCTAAACAAGGTATGGATGGAGTATAAGTCCAAAAAATCAAGTTAAATGTTTTGAACAAGGTTTTCACAAAGTGTACTATGACCATAAGGACATGTATGTACAATTAGGTTGAGAAAAAATCAAAGAAATCATGAAAAAGGTATGAAAAACATCTTAAAAAGTCATGTTTTCAACCTAATAAAAAATGTCAAAAATAAGTATCATTTTTGGGATTTTTTGGTGGATTCTCAAAATACGTAAGATAAATTAGAAGTATGCAAAAAATTGGCTAAAAAAATTATTTTCTCTTGGTGAAATTAATTGATGAATTTGTGAAGAAAAATAGAAAAAATAGTGTTAAAAAATTAGGAATGGTCCCCATGGGTGTTAAACCTGCGCCCTTGGGGTGATGGGTTTAAAAGATAACCATCTGAACCACGTGCGTGTGGTTGATAAACAATGGAAAGTGAAAATAATATAGAGATTTGCGTTGAAAATGGTTGAAAAAAATAAAAGCCAAAAGTTGTAGTGCGAGGGGGATTCCAACCCCGAACCTTGGACTCGCTTACACACAAATACTAGTGTTTCCACTAGGGCGCAATGCCAATTCAAGTTTTAATCTGGAATCAAAAAACAATATATTAAAGCTTCTTTTTATTTCTAAAAATCCCCCCCCCCCAATTGTCTTCTTTCTCCACGAGCTCATCTACATCTTCAAAATTTTGAAAATGCTAACTCTCAGAATATCAAACCAAATGGTATCATGTAAAAATGAAAGTTGCTTAGATTTTGACAAGGAACACGATGGTTTTACTCAATTTCATTTAAATTCAGTGTATCCAAAGAAATCAAATTGAAACCAGTATGAACCCTAAAATGTAAATTCAATATGAAATTCCAAATGTAACAGATATAAAACAATTGATATAGGGGAAATCACCCATACCCTACTAGAAACAAGTTGGTAACTCAAATAATTATGTATGATGCATGAATCATAGAGTTCAATTTTTTAGGAAGCTTACCTTGCAAATGAGAATCAAATTCTATGTTGGAGGTGTTACAAAAGTGATTTGATGATCTAGACAACTTCCTTGACCCTCAATGATGGTGTTGCAATGCCTAGGATGAGTTGAAGATGCCTGGATCACTTGGCTCGATTCAAACTGCATTTTTGAAGCAAATTGAGCAAAAGGGATGTGAACTGGTGATTCTGGTGTTACAGAAGTGATTTGGAGTTATGGATCACTTCTATGATGATTATGGGAAGTGTTTGGATGCTTGGTTTGATTGGAAATGACCTTGAACAGAGATTTCAAGTTTTCACTCTTTAAGACTTGAAAAAAGCTGGAAGGAGGAGGAATGAGAGAAAACAAGCTCTTGCAATGTTTTGGTGTGTTTAGAATGATCAAAGTGACCTCTATTTATAGGGAAACTTGATCAGATATTTATGAGTGTGAGAGGATCATGATGCATGCTATTATCCAATAGGTGATGTCATGAACCTATTACTTGAAAGCCAAGGTACACATGGGCTATTCTTCACATGGCTTAAATTCTGATCTTTTGAACTTGGTTCTCCAAGGTTTCATCTCATCCTTTGATGTTCTGATCAAGTTCCAATAGATTGGAGGTTTTTTACTCAAAATCACTATTCCACTTTAATGCTAGAGGACAAAACCATAATTCATGCTTTTGGAATAATTTTTTTCACATGCCAATGCACTACAAGAAAATTGGCAGATTGCGACGGTTCTTTTGGCATGTTATGACGATTAAAACTGTCGTAATTTGCAACTCACGACGGTTGCAAAACTGTCACGGAAACGTGCGTCGCGAAGCGGTATCGCGTCGGTTGTCAAAACCGTCGTACCAACTGTCGTTATCTCTCACGACGGGTAGTGAACTGACGTAATCTGCATATTGTGACAGTTCCAACCGTCGTAACTTTCCATTTGATTTTTGTTTTTATTCTTGTTTATGACGTTTACAACCGTCACAACTTTCTTTTCCACATGTACATCTGCAGGTAAATCCGTAGGTAATTTCCTTTCCACAGGTAAATCCGCAGGTAATTTATTTTTAAAATAAAAAAAAAATTGTTTGTAAAAATATGAACAGAATGGGGCAGAAAATCACATATATTCTTCATTCAACTAAACATATATATCATATTACATTTATACAAGCACGATGTCACTTTATATGTTAGAAGCTTATCATATTACAATTACATTCAAATAAGGAATCAAATACACTGAAGCCTTAGAAGTAAAAATTCCATCTGTTAAATAGCAAACTTGCTTCAGCCATATCTTTTTGTACCTTCTTGCATCGATAAAAAATTGGACAATCTCGACTACAACACAGTCATGAAGCATAAATCAGTGATGACGATAAGTAATTACAAATAAATTTAAAGCTTTTGTGCAAAATTCATAAGAGTGGGTAAAAAAATAATGCACTCCAACTACTTGATAAATATTACATGAACAGTAAACAACTCAAGGGAAAAGGAGAAAAAAAAAGCCGCCTTTACTCAAGGACATGATTAATTGATATTAAGAAATGGAGGCGCTTAGAACAAAATAATTGAGAAACTCAAGCCACCTAAGTATCCCTTAAATAAGTTTCACAGAATTAAAAACCAAATGAAAATACCTTGTGCAGAGAACATCCTGATGAAGTGAACCTTGGCACTCCTGACATGGTGTCCACAAGCTCCCAAAAAGTATGTCAAGATCCAACACTGCAGCCATACATGCACAACATCATATATTCTGTCCAATAAAAAACAGCTAGTACCATTTGAAATTAAACACAGGGGGCTTAGTAGAAGCTACCTTGAGCTACAGTTTTACAGTACAGTTCAGCTTCCCTTCCTTTGCAATTTGAAATTACCACCTACGATTCGTAGAACAGTTTTCAAAAACCCTTGACAAATAGCTTAATAGATATTTTTATTTAATAAATTTCAATTAAAGTATAAGTTAGATGCTTAAGTGAATCAATCATTAACCAACGGAATGGTTAGAAACAAAAAAGAATAATATATTATTGGACTCATTAAAGTTGTGTGGCATTATTATTAAATACACATAAGTTAAAACATTCTTACAATAATTAAATTCTTTATCTTTTTCTCTTAGTCCTTTGTCATTAACCAAAAATAAATCTTTAGTATAACATATGCTATCAAGAAATATTTGATGTCAATTCATATCTCACCTTTCTCCAAGTGCTTAAGAACACTGAAACTGAAATGTAACTGACATTGCTTAAGCATGCAAGAATCCGAGGAACACCCTCACTTGGATCCTCGATGTCAGGAATGAAGTCCATTAAGCATGCAAGATTCCATCTTGGATCGTAGATGCTACGAGTGATAATATATTTGTTAGTTCTTGTATTGGCTGGAATTTTGGTAAAACAAAGTTGAACAATGTTGATGTCATATGTCTGATGTCTTAACGTTGGTTCCTAACATTAGTTGTTGCAGGGTTGAAGTTTTATATGCTGATGTTAAACTTGATGTCTTGACATCAGTTATCTGAACATTAGAACATCAGACTGTGATGTTTTAGGGCTGCACGTGTTAGTTTGTTTTGAGGAGATCTGTTAGAGAGATTGGATGCGAATATCTTGGAGAAGATATTTTATATCAGATATGGAGCAGATCATGTAACTACATTAGGGCTGATTTGAAAAAATTTAAAAAGATTAGAAGATCAAATCTGTTTTAAATATTGTTTAATAACAAATCAAATCAGATATTTGGAAGAGGTCCAAGCCCAAGTCAGAATTCTATAAAAAGCAGCCTCAACCCTTGTTGGAAGATAACGAAGAAAGAGAGCTAAAGACTGAGTGTCATTTGTGTCTTCGTGTGTGTTTTGTAAACCATTCATGTTTGAATTGGTGTTACTATTTTTGAGTTGTTAATTGTTCTTGATCAAAGCTGTTAAGCAGAATCAAGTTGTGTGATTAATTTGTAATCATTGGATTGTATCACTGAGGTGATTTAGGGAGTGAGTGGTTTCACATACCTAAGTGGTTTCTTAGGTAGAAGTGTCATTGGGTAGTGATTAAGTTAGGTAGATGTCAACTGGGATTATTGAGTCTGTAATTTAATACTACTAATAGTGAATTTCCTCCCTGGCTTGGTAGCCGCCAGACGTAGGTTGTTAGACCAAACTGGGTGAATAATTCATTGTGTTATTTACTGCTTATTATTGCCTTGTTCATATTAGCAGAGTGTGTTGTTGTGACATCGCATTTAACATCACACATCTGATACCAGAATTTCAATTGGTATCAGAGCAGGCATCCTGCTCTGCATCTGGGTGAGATCTAGGGATATTACTTTCTGGTGCAATGGACAAGGAGTGTGGTGGGTTTGTGAATAGACCCCCTATTCTAGATGGCTCAAATTATGACTATTGGAAACCTCGTATGGTTACATTCTTGAAGTCATTAGACAGCAGAGCCTGGAAGGCTATTTTGAAAGAATGGAAACATCCTGTTATTGTGGAAAAGGATGAGAATGGAAAGGAAGTAGAGGGTAGCTCAGAACTGAAACCTGAAGAAGAATGGACCAAGGAAGAATATGAGCTTGCCCTTGGGAATTCTAAAGCCTTGAATGCCATATTCAATGGTGTTGATAAGAACATCTTCAGGTTGGTCAACACTTGTGAAGTAGCTAAGGAAGCATGGGATATCTTGAAGACTACTCATGTTGGAACCTCCAAAGTCAAGATGTCAAGACTTCAACTTTTGACAACAAAGTTTGAGAATCTGAAGATGAAGGATGATGAGACTATCCATGATTTACACATGAACATCCTTGAGCTGTCAAATGCTTCTAGTGCCCTAGGAGAGAGGATGACTGAAGAGAAGTTGGTGAGGAAAATTCTTAGATCTCTTCCCAAGAGATATAAAATGAAGGTGACAGCTATAGAAGAAGCCCAAGACATCAGCAAGATGAGGGTTGATGAGTTGATAGGTTCTCTTCAAACCTTTGAATTAGGAATGGAAGAGGAACCTGGAAAGAAAACCAAAAGTATAGCTTTGGTATCCAGTTCTGAAGATTCTAAGAAAGAGAATGGTGCTGAGTCTCAGGAGGAGCTGTCCCATGCCATTGTTTTGCTGGGAAGACAGTTTAATAAGGCTATGAAGAGGATAAATAGGAGTTATAATCCTAATGTCAAAAACATCACATCTGACACCAACAGATCAGGAGATCAGGGGAAGAAAACTAGAGATGAAGAAAAGTCCAATAATGACAAAGGAGTCCAATGCTATGAGTGTGAAGGGTATGGTCATGTCAAGAAAGAATGTCCTACTTATCTCAAAAAGCAGAAAAAGGGGTTATCTGCTTCCTGGTTTGATAGTGAGAGTGAATCTGAAGAAGAATCAGCTAAGCTTGTTAGAGCTATGATTGGGGCTTGTGATTCAGATGATGATTCTTGTGATGATGAGGTTACTTATGAAGAGCTTGCTGCCTCTTATAAAGAACTGTGTATGAGAAGTGAACAAGTGTGTCTTGAAGGAGAGAAGCTAAAGAAAACCATAGTGCAGTTAGAAGCTGAAAAGACCGAACGTGAAAATGAAGTCAGTATGCTTAACTCTAAACTGGATTCTATGACCAAAACTGTCAGAATGTTGAACAATGGTACTGATGCTCTAGACAACATTCTTAGTATTGGAAAAATTGCTGGAGACAAAAGTGGTTTGGGATTCAACAATGTTACAGCTTCTAATGATGTTATTACCAGTTCCAAACCAGTGATGTTAAAACAGATGTTTAAACATCCTGACAGGATTCCTTCTAGGAAGAAATTCAGGCGTTGGAGATGTCATCACTGTGGGCGTTTTGGACACATAAAGTCCTACTGTTATAAGCTACATGGGTATCCTTAGAAGGCACATCAGTTTATTCCCAGACAGAACTTTCACATAGGTAGTCAGGTCACCAAATCTAAGAAGCAATGGGTTCCAAAAGGTAAAATTACCAGCTTAATAGCTCACACTTCTCTTAGGGTTTCTACCAAAGAAGACTGGTACTTTGATAGTGGGTGTTCAAGACACATGACAGGAGTTAAGAATTTGTTGGTAGATGTTAAGCTTCAGTCTTCAGGTCATGTAACATTTGGTGATGGTGTCAAAGGAGAAATCAAGGGGATGGGAAAGCTGAATTGTGCTGGTGCTCCTAGACTGGATGATGTTCTACTTGTCAAAGGGTTGACAGCAAATTTGATCAGTATTAGTCAACTTTGTGATCAAGGATTCAAAGTAGACTCTACAAAATCTGAGTGCATTGTCACAAATGAGAAAGGAGAAGTCATTATGAAGGGTGTTAGATCTAAGGACAACTGCTATCTATGGGTACAACAAGA
This sequence comes from Lathyrus tuberosus, assembly GCA_022829125.1. Taxonomy (NCBI): domain Eukaryota; kingdom Viridiplantae; phylum Streptophyta; class Magnoliopsida; order Fabales; family Fabaceae; genus Lathyrus; species Lathyrus tuberosus. Next base: position 12,102,631 of record JALAZF010000103.1, read on the forward strand.
CTCAAGTACCACAACATGTGTTTTTGCTAGAGATGATGAAGTCAAAGTCTGGCATCAAAAGTTGGGACATCTTCATCTGAAGGGAATGAAGAGAATCATATCCTCAGAAGCAGTCAGAGGAATCCCCAAACTTAAAATTGAAGAAGGAAAAGTTTGTGGAGATTGTCAAAAAGGGAAGCAGACCAAGATGTCACATCAGAAGCTTCAACATGACACCACCTCTAAAGTCTTGGAACTTCTTCATATGGACTTAATGGGACCTATGCAGGTAGAAAGTCTAGGTGGGAAGAAGTATGCTTATGTTGTTGTAGATGACTATTCAAGGTACACCTGGGTGAGCTTCATTAAAGACAAATCAGAGGTGTTTGATGTTTTTAAAGATCTTTGTCAAAGACTCCAAAGGGAAAAGGAGAGTAATGTTATTAGAATAAGGAGTGATCATGGAAGAGAGTTTGAAAATAGCAAGTTTGCTGAATATTGTTCTACTGAAGGCATAAGTCATGAGTTTTCTTCTCCAATTACTCCTCAGCAAAATGGAGTTGTTGAAAGGAAGAATAGAACTATTCAAGAATCTGCTAGAGCAATGATTCATGCCAAAAAGTTTCCTTACCATTTCTGGGCTGAAGCCATGAACACTGCTTTCTATATTCACAACAGAGTTACTTTGAGAAGGGGCACTTCTGCTACTCTGTATGAACTGTGGAAAGGGAGAAAGCCAACTGTGAAGTACTTTCATGTTTTTGGAAGTAAATGTTACATTTTGTCAGATCGTGAACAGAGGAGAAAATTGGATCCTAAAAGTGATGAGGGAATCTTTCTAGGATACTCTACAAATAGTAGATCTTACAGGGTTTTCAACTCCAGAATGAAGGTTATGATGGAGTCTATAAATGTGGTAATTGATGACATTGATAAGCAGGAAGATGCTGATGTCCTGGATGATGTTGAAACATCAGTTGAAGAAGTCACAGCAGAAGCTGAAGACAGAAGTGGGTCTCCCAGTCCTGTTGATGCTGAGCCTCAACCTGAACAATCTAATAAAGAACCATCTATTAGAGTGCTAAAGGACCATCCAAGGGAGCTTATCATAGGTGATCCTAAATCAGGGGTTAGCACTTGATCAAGAGAGGTTGTGTCAAATTCTTGTTTTGTTTCAAAAGTTGAGCCCAAGAATGTCAAAGAAGCTCTGACTGATGAATTCTGGATTAATGCCATGCATGAAGAGCTGGAACAATTCAAGAGGAATGAAGTGTGGGATCTTGTTCCAATGCCTGATGGATTAATGTAATAGGCACCAAGTGGATTTACAAGAATAAATCTGATGAACAAGGAGTGGTCACCAGAAACAAGGCCAGATTAGTTGCTCAGGGATACACTCAGGTTGAAGGAATTGATTATGATGAAACCTTTGCTCCTGTGGCAAGACTGGAATCTATCAGATTACTCTTAGGGGTGGCCTGTAATTTCAAATTCAAGCTTTTTCAGATGGATGTTAAGAGTGCCTTCTTGAACGGTTACTTAAATGAAGAGGTGTATGTTGATCAACCAAAAGGATTTATTGATCCAATATTTCTTGACCATGTTTACAAACTAAGGAAAGCTCTCAATGGTTTGAAGCAAGCACCAAGAGCTTAGTATGAAAGACTTACTGAATTCCTGGCTGTGAATGGCTACAGAAAAGGAGGGATTGACAAGACTTTGTTTGTTAAAGAGGAAGGAGGAAAACTGATGATAGCTCAGATATATGTTGATGACATAGTATTTTGTGGGATGTCAGATGCAATGGTGAAACATTTTGTGGAACAGATGCAGTCTGAGTTTGAAATGAGTCTTGTTGGAGAGCTCAACTATTTTCTTGGTCTACAAGTTAGACAAATGGAGGACTCCATATTCATTTCTCAGAGCAAGTATGCAAAGAACATAGTGAAGAAGTTTGGTCTAGAGAATGCTAATCACAAGAGGACACCTGCTTCTACTCATTTAAATTTGTCCAAGGATGAACATGGTGTTAGTGTGGATCAAAGTTTATACAGAAGCATAATTGGAAGTCTATTATATCTCACAGCTAGCAGACCTGATATTTCTTTTGCTGTTGGAGTTTGTGCCAGATATCAATCTGAGCCTAAAGTTAGTCACTTGAATCAAGTGAAGAGGATTTTGAAATATGTGAATGGGACTAGTGACTATGGAATGCTTTACAGTCATGGACCAGGCACTGAGTTATGTGGTTTTTGTGATGCTGATTGTGCAGGGAGTGCTGATGATAGAAAAAGTACTTCAGGAGGGTGCTTCTTATTAGGGAATAATCTGATATCATGGTTTAGTAAAAAGCAGAACTGTGTGCCTCTTTCTACTGCTGGAGCTGAGTACATAGCAGCAGGGAGTAGTTGTTCTCAACTTGTTTGGATGAAGCAGATGTTAACAGAATACAATGTCAAGCAAGATGTCATGACATTGTACTGTGATAATCTGAGTGTTATCAATATCTCTAAGAACCCTATTCAGCATAGCAGGACTAAGCATATTGATATAAGGCATCATTTTATAAGAGATTTGGTTGAAGACAAAGTAGTTGCTTTGGAACATGTTGCTACAGATAAACAATTAGCTGACGTTTTTACTAAAGCTTTAGATGCAAATCAATTTGAAAGTTTAAGAAGCAAACTGGGAATTTGCATTTATGAGGATTAGGTGTGCTGGAAGGAGTATTTGTGCAGTTGTGATTTTGCATATGTTTAAAGGAAACAACATTTTATTCAACTGCTGAAAGCATACAAGATTGATTTTTAGTACATCAAAAGCAACATATAAAGGGTCTAAAGATTATCCCAACCCCCTGCATCCCGAAAAGTTTTCCAATCTTCATCCCATTCATCATCAGAAGCATGAAGTTGCACCGGAGGTTTTTTGATGTTTTTTGTCTCTGATGGTTTTCTTGTTCTTGTTGCTCCTTAAGCAGTCCCAACGACTGTCTTTGTTGTGTTCTTGTTCTTCAGTGGATCTGGTTTATTGACCTCCTGCATGTGTTGCTTTCCTGCATCTTTGTTAGACTGACTCATACTTGTTTATTGTCTGGTGCTGTTAGAAGGAAGAAGGCTTGGATTTTATAGTTCTATAAGAGTTCATTGGTTGTATTGCCTGACCAGTCAAAGTTTTTGGAATTTGTGTTCCTTGGGAAGCTTGTTATTTGACCATGTCTTAATGGCTGTCAGATCTTTGTGTTTGATGTTGGTAGTTGTCTTGTGGCTAAAGAGGGGGAGAGTTAGCCTATGTGCCTATGTGTTGCCTAGGTGTCTGATGTGGTTCTAGGCTTGAGGGAGAGTGTGCATGTTTGAACAGATGGTATGGCTTGAGGGGGAGTGTGCATGTTTGATCAGCTGGTATGCTGGTTCTTGTGTTGAGGGGGAGTTTAGTTTGGTGCAGATTTTGGATGTGATTGCTGCTGGTTGTGTTTTGGAATGTTTGGAGTATGAAGTTTTTCCGCTGCAGGTATCTCTGATGTTGGCAGAGATTGTTTTAGCCAAAATTTTCCAAAGGGGGAGATTGTTAGTTCTTGTATTGGCTGGAATTTTGGTAAAACAAAGTTGAACAATGTTGATGTCATATGTCTGATGTCTTAACATTGGTTCCTAACATTAGTTGTTGCAGGGTTGAAGTTTTATATGCTGATGTTAAACTTGATGTCTTGACATCAGTTATCTGAACATCAGAACATCAGACTGTGATGTTTTAGGGCTGCGCGTGTTAGTTTGTTTTGAGGAGATCTGTTAGAGAGATTGGATGTGAATATCTTGGAGAAGATATTTTCAATCAGATACGGAGCAGATCATGTAACTACATTAGGGTTGATTTGAAAAGATTTAAAAAGATTAGAAGATCAAATCTGTTTTAAATATTGTTTAATAACAAATCAAATCAGATATTTGGAAGAGGTCCAAGCCCAAGTCAGAATTCTATAAAAAGCAGCCTCAACCCTTGTTGGAAGATAACGAAGAAAGAGAGCTAAAGACTAAGTGTCATTTGTGTCTTCGTGTGTGTTTTGTAAACCATTCATGTTTGAATTGGTGTTACTATTTTTGAGTTGTTAATTGTTCTTGATCAAAGCTGTTAAGAAGAATCAAGTTGTGTGATTAATTTGTAATCATTGGATTGTATCACTGAGGTGATTTAGGGAGTGAGTGGTTTCACATACCTAAGTGGTTTCTTAGGTAGAAGTGTTATTTGGTAGTGATTAAGTTAGGTAGATCTCAACTGGGATTGTTGAGTCTATAATTTAATACAACTAATAGTGAATTTCCTCCCTGGCTTGGTAGCCCCCAGACGTAGGTTGTTAGACCGAATTGGGTGAACAATTCATTGTGTTATTTACTGCTTGTAATTGCCTTGTTCATATTAGCAGAGTGTGTTGTTGTGACATCGCATTTAACATCACACATCTGATACCAGAATTTCAATATTGAAATTCTGGTATCAGATATGTGATGTCGAGTGAGATGTCACAACATCAATATCTGCTATATGAACCAGACAATAAAAGTACAACACTTAAAGCAGTAAACAAACACAGAGAATTGTTCACCCAGTTTGGTCTAACAACCTACGTCTGGGGGCTACCAAGCCAGGGAGGAAATTCACTATTAGTAGTATTAATTTGTAGATTCTACAGTCAACACACCAATTGACAATCTACTCACTTAATCACTACCCAATGACACTTCTACCTAAGACACTCTTAGGTATGAGAACCCTCTCACTCCCCCTCAATCACAGCAGTGATGAAAACAGAAAATAACAAAATTAGAAGACACACTCAAACCATAATACCTTGATCTTCCTTAAAAGCTTCAATCAAGAATAAACACTCATCCTTAAAAGCTTAGAGTGGATAACATACAACTCAACTAAATCAGTCCAATTCAAACATCAAAATAGACGAATGAATGGCTCACAATACAAAGACGAAAACACAAACCCTAATACTTGACACTCGGTACACAATCTCTTGTCTTCGTATCGTCCAAGTAGGGTTGAGGCTTCTTTAAATAGAAACTTATTCTTGGGCTTGGACTCCTTGAAAATCTCAGATTTGATTCACAATTAAAACTGATTTTATCTTCAAATCTTTTCGCCCTAAAACAGTAACAATCTATACTCCACAAATGATTGCATTAGAACAGATCTTCTCCAAGATTTGCGCTTGCAATCTCTCAAACAGAATCTCTCAAAACATAACAAAAACGCGCGGCCCTAAAACAAAACACAATGTTCTGTCAACAGATGTTAAGACATCAGTCTTGACATCACGCACAAAACTGCAACCCTAAGTAACACACCACAGGCAGAATGTTAGCAACACATGTTAAGACATCAGACATGACATCTTGAACCAACACATTGTTTTACCAAAATAGCAGCCAATAATAGAACTAACAATCTTCCCCTTTGGCTAATTTTGGCTAAAACAATATCAGCACACATCAGAGATACCTGCAGCAGAAAATACCACATAACAACACTAACATTCAGCAGCACACTTAGCAGCACAAAAATCATCACCGAACATCCAAAAAAATACACTACTCACTCGCTTCTCCCCCTTTTTAGTCACAATTGGCCAAAAGACCACCATCAATGTTCTGACACTTAGTCAAACATACTTAAGTACCCAGAAAAACAGTTGTAACACAACTTGGAAAGAGTGTCACACAACTTTGACTGACCAGGCGATACAAACAAGGGGTTTCCATTATAAAAACTACACCAAAATGCTTCTTAATACAGCCAAAAGGAAACATGAGCCAGTCCTCCAAGACAGTTGATACACACAAGGGTCAGTTGAAGCACGGCCAGAAAAACAAGACCACCAAACCAAATGAGATGAAGTCCAAAGAATTGACAACAGCAGGGTCTTCTACAGGAGCAACAAGAACAGGCAGAAAGACAGAAACAAGAATGAAGACCATCAAGCAACCTCCAGTGCTACTACATGCTTCTGATGATGAAGCAGATGAGGACTGGGTTAATTTCATTAACTCAGGTAGTTGGAATGAGTAGCTGAATCCAACCAATAAACCTCTTGCTTGTAGTTTAAAAAAATATGTAATGTTGATTACTTCCAGCAATAAAAATGTTCTTGTTTGTTTCCAAACATTCTTATTTTGTCAATTTCACCAACTAGATAAGCTCACACACATAAGACAACTGCACCAAACACACCATCCTCCACCAACAAACGATCCACTAATCCTCATATATGCAAATCCCTAATTTGCTTCTTAAATTTTCAAACTGATTTGCATCTAAAGCCTTAGTAAAAATATCAGCTAATTGCATTTCAGTAGCAACATGTTCCAAAGCAACCACTTTATCTTCAACCAGATCTCTTATAAAGTGATGACATATGTCAATATGCTTAGTCCTGCTATGTTGAATTGGGTTCTTGGAGATATTGATAGCACTCAGACTATCACAGTACAATGTCATGACATCTTGCTTGACATTGTATTCAGTTAACATTTGCTTCATCCAAACCAGTTGTGAACAACTACTTCCTGCTGCTATGTTCTCAGCCTCAGCAGTAGAGAGAGACACACAATTCTGCTTCTTGCTAAACCATGAGATAAGGTTATTCCCTAAGAAGAAGCATCCTCCAGAAGTACTTTTTCTATCATCAGCACTCCCTGCCCAATCAGCATCACAATATCCACTCAATTCAGTTCCTGATCCATGATTGTACAGAATACCATAGTCACTAATACCATTCACATATTTCAAAATTCTCTTCACTTGATTCATCTGGCTAACCTTAGGTTCAGATTGATATCTGGCACAAACTCCTACAGTAAAGGAGATATCAGGTCTGCTAGCTGTTAGATACAGTAAGCTTCCAATCATGCTTCTGTATAAGGTTTGATCCACACTCACCCCATGTTCATCCTTGAACAACTTTAGGTGAGTAGGAGCAGGTGTCCTCTTGTGATTAGCATTCTCCAGACCAAACTTCTTGACAATGTTCTTTCCATACTTGCTCTGAGAGATAAATATGGAGCCTTCCATTTGTCTAACTTGCAGACCCAGAAAATAGCTGAGCTCACCAACAAGACTCATTTCAAACTCAGACTGCATCTGTTTCACAAAATGTTGAACCATTGCTTCTGACATCCCACCAAACACTATGTCATCAACATATATTTGAGTTATTAGCAATTTTCCTCCCTCTTTGACAAACAATGTCTTGTCAATTCCTCCTTTTCTGTAACCATTCAGAGACAGGAATTCAGTAAGCCTGTCATACCAAGCTCTAGGTGCTTGTTTTAATCCATAAAGAGCTTTCCTTAGTTTGTAGACATGGTTAGGAAATGTTGGATCAATAAACCCCTTGGGTTGATCTACATAAACTTCTTCATTTAAGTACCCATTCAAGAAAGCACTCTTTACATCCATCTAGAACAACTTGAATTTGAGGTTACAAGCCACACCTAAGAGTAACCTGATAGATTCCAGTCTGGCCACAGGAGCAAAAGTCTCATCAAAATCAATTCCTTCTACCTGAGTGTAACCTTGGGCAACCAGTCTAGCCTTATTTCTGGTGACCACTCCTTGTTCATCAGATTTATTCTTGTAAACCCACTTGGTGCCAATCATAATTATTCCTTCAGGCCTTGGCACAAGTTCCCACACTTCATTCTTCTTGAATTGTCCCAGCTCTTCTTGCATGGCATAAATCCAAAACTCATCTTTCAAGGCTTATTTAGCATTTTTGGGCTCTATTTTGGATACAAAGCAAGAGTTTGACACAACTTCTCTTGACCTAGTGGTAACTCCTGAGTTTGGATCACCTATGATAAGCTCTTTTGGATGGTCCTTATGCACTCTGATAGATGGTTCCTTGTTAGGTTGTTCAGGATCAGGTTCAGCAGCAACAGGACTGGGATTTACGCCTCTGTCTTTAGCTTCTGTTGATACATCATCAAAAAATGTCCCAACATCATCTAGGACATCAGCATCTTCCTTTGTTCCATTGTCATCAACAACCACATTTATAGATTCCATCATGACTTTGGTTCTGGAATTGAATACCCTATAAGCTCTGCTGTTTGTAGAGTATCCTAGAAAGATTCCCTCATCACTTTTTGGATCCATTTTTCTCCTTTGTTCCCGATCTGTCAGGATATAACACTTACTACCAAATACATGAAAGTACTTCACACTTGGTTTTCTCCCCTTCCATAGTTCATACAAGGTAGCTGAAGTACCTCTTCTCAAAGTCACTCTGTTGTGAATGTAACAGGAAGTATTCATAGCTTCAGCCCAGAAATGGTAATGAAGCTTTTTGGCATGAATCATTGCCCTAGAAGATTCTTGAATAGTTATGTTCTTCCTTTCAACTACTCCATTTTGCTGAGGGGTAATGGGAGAAGAAAACTCATGACAGATGCCTTCAGCAGAACAAAACTCAGCAAACTTGCTATTTTCAAACTCTCTCCCATGATCACTCCTTATTCTTATGACATTGCTCTCCTTCTCTCTTTGGAGTCTTTGACATAGATCTTTAAACACATCAAACACTTATGTTTTGTCTTTGATGAAGTTCACCCAAGTGTACCTGGAATAGTCATCTACAACAACATAAGCATATTTCTTCCCACCTAGACTTTCCACCTGCATATGCCCCATTAGGCCCATATGAAGAAGTTCCAAAACTTTAGAAGTAGTGAATTGTTGAAGCTTTGGATGTGACATCTTGGGCTGTTTCCCTATCTGACTATCTCTACAGACTCTTCCCTCTTCAATTTTGAGCTTAGGGATTCCTCTTACTGCTTCATTAGATATGATTCTCTTCGTTCCCTTCAGATGTAGATGCCCCAGCTTTTGATGTCATACTCTGACTTCATCTTCTTTTGCAAGAACACATGTGGAAGAAATTGAGTCTTGCGAAACCCATAGGTAACAATTGTCCTTAGACCTAGCACCCTTCATGATAACTTCAACTTTCTCATTTGTGACAATGCACTCAATTTTTGTAAAATTAACTATGAGTCCTTGATCACACAGTTGACTAATACTGAACAAATTTGCTGTCAACCCCTTGCTAGCAGTACATCATCAAGTCTAGGTGTACCTTCACAATTCAGCTTTCCCACACCCTTGATTTCTCTTTTGACACCATCACCAAAGGTCACATGGCCAGAAGAATGAAGTTTAACATCCACCAGCAAATTCTTCACTCCTGTCATGTGTCTTGAACAACCACTATCAAAGTACCAGTCTTCTTTAGCAGAGACTCTAAGAGAAGTATGAGCTATCAAGCTGACAACATCAGTTTTGGAGACCCATTGCTTCTTTTGCTTGATGACTTGATTACCTTTATGACTGACATGTCTGGGTGCACAATTAGAAGTACTCTTAGGATACCCATGCAACTTATAACAGAAGGCCTTTATGTGTCCAAAGCTCCCACAATGATGGCATCTCCAGCGCCTGAATTTCTTCCTAGAGGGAGTCCTGTCAGGATGTTTCAACATCTGTTTCAACATCACTGGCTTGGAACTAGGAATAACATCATTTGAAGCAGATCCACTGTTGAATCCCAACCCACTTTTGTCTCCTGCAGTTCTTCCAACATCAAGAATATTGCCTAGAACATCGGTTCCACTATTCAGCATTCTGATAGACTTGGACATAGATTCAAGTTTAGAGTTCAGCACAAATACTTCATCTTCCAGCTTGGCAATGGTTTCCAGATGCTCTGTCTTTTCAGCCTTGAGTTGAGCAATGATCTTCTTCTGCATCTCCCCTTATTGACAAGCTTCTTCACTGTTAATGCATAGCTCTCTATAAGAATCAGTAAGCTCATCATATATGCTCTCTTCATCCTTAGAATCATCATCAGATGTACACCTTCCAATCAACACCCTAACCTGCTTGGCAGTCTCTTCATCTTCCTCACTTTCAGTATCATACCAGGACACAAATAACCCCTTTTTCTGCTTCTTAAGATATATAGGCCATTCAGCTCTGATATGACCATAAACCTCACATCCATGACACTGAATTCCTTTGTCATAATTAGGTTTCTCCTCAGTTCTTGTTTTCTTCATCTGATCACCTGACCTGTTGATGTCAGATGTGATGTTCTTGACATTAGGTTTATAGCTCCTGTCCATTCTTTTCAAAACCCTATTAAACTGTCTTCCTAGCAGAACAATAGCATTGGATAGCTCTTCCTAAGTTTCAGGACCACACTCTTTCTCATCATCTTTTGTGCTAGACACCAAAGCTATGCTTTTCACCTTCTTTTCAGATCTGTCATTCAACCCTAATTCAAATGTCTGTAGTGAACCAATCAGTTCATCTACCCTCATCTGGATGATGTCTTGAGCTTCCTCTATAGCAGTCACCTTCATATCAAATCTCTTGGGAAGAGATCTGAGAATTTTTCTTACCAGCTTCTCATCAGACATCCTCTCTCCTAGGTCACTAGAAGCATTTGACAGTTCAAGTATATTCATGTGAAAATCATGAATGGTCTCTTCATCTTTCATCCTCAAACTTTTAAACTTTGTTGTAAGCGGCTGAAGTCTTGACATCTTGACCTTGGAAGTTCCTTCATGAGTTATTTTCAGGATATCCCAAGCCTCCTTAGCCACTTCACATGTGTTGACCAGCCTGAAAATATTCTTGTCAATACCATTAAATAAAGCATTCAAGGCCTTAGAATTCCCAAGAGCGAGTTCATCTTCTTCCTCGGTCCATTCCTCCTCAGGTTTCAGCTTTGACACACCATCTTTTCCCACAATGACAGGAAGCCCTGCTGTCTAAAGATTTTAGAAAAGCAACCATACGAGGTTTCCAATAGTCATAATTTGATCCATCTAGAATAGGGGGTCTATTCACAAATCCACCACTCTCCTTGTCCATTGCACCAGAGAGTAACAACCCTAGATCTCACCCAGATACAGAGCAGGATGACCTGCTCTGATACCAAATGAAATTCTGGTATCAGATATGTGATGTCGAGTGAGATGTCACAACATTAATATCTGCTATATGAACAAGACAATAAAAGTACAACACTTAAAAGCAGTAAAATAACATAGAGAATTGTTCACCCAGTTCGGTCTAACAACCTACGTCTGGGGGCTACCAAGCCAGGGAGGAAATTCACTATTAGTAGTATTAATTTGTATATTCTACAGTCAACACACCAATTGACAATCTACTCACTTAATCTCTACCCAATGACACTTCTACCTAAGACACTCTTAGGTATGAGAACCCTCTCACTCCCCCTTAATCACAGCAGTGATGAAAATAGAAAATAACAAAATAAGAAGACACACTCAAACCACAATACCTTGATCTTGCTTAAAAGCTTCAATCAAGAACAAACACTCGTGCTTAAAAGCTTAAAGTGGACAACATACAACTCAACTAAATCAGTCCAATTCAAACATCAAAATAGACGAATGAATGGCTCACAATACACAGACGAAAACACAAACCCTAATACTTGACACTCGGTACACAATCTCTTGTCTTTGTATTGTCCAAGTAAGGTTGAGGCTGCTTTAAATAGAAACTTATTCTTGGGCTTGGACTCCTTGAAAATCTCAGATTTGATTCACAATTAAAACTGATTTTATCTTCAAATCTTTTCGCCCTAAAACAGTAACAATCTATACTCCACAAATGATTGCATCAGAACAGATCTTCTCCAAGATTTTCGCCTGCAATCTCTCAAATAGAATCTCTCAAAACATAACAAAAACGCGCAGCCCTAAAACAAAACACAATGTTCTGTCAACAGATGTTAAGACATCAGTCTTGACATCACGCACAAAACTGCAACCCTAAGTAACACACCACAGACAGAATGTTAGCAACACATGTTAAGACATCAGACATGACATCTTGAACCAACACATTATTTTACCAAAATATCAGCCAATAACAGAACTAACATATTTTAAAACTATAATTAATGTATGAAGAAAGTAATGTTAGTAGCAAAAAGTGTATAGGAAAGAACCTGTGCCGTTCGAAAAGTGAATAACACACAAGAAGAACATTAAATGGGGGAGGTCTCCCTGCCTTGGATAAGGAGCTTAACTCCTTGCAGTATGCCATGCGTGTAGCCCCGTGATATTGAAGAATAGAAATGGAAGGGCACCACCTCTTTAGTTCCCTTTCCCAGTTTTCCAAAACAAAAGCAGGACAAACTATAAGATATGTACCAGAATCATTGTGCAAGTGGTTCAACAAAGTAAAATATATGATTTCCTGAAGACAAAAACATGTGAAAAATCTTACATCTAAAAAGTAAAGGTTAACAAACAAAATTAGAGAAATGAAAGAAGAATAACATACCTGAACCGTTTTGCTAAGCCTCGTTTCATCTGCCAATATGGCTGTGTGACACATGAAATCAAAAGTTAATCACAAGACTTATAACAACCATACTAACCTCTAATTCTATAGCACAAAACCACAAAGTTATAAAAAAATCAGTGGCACTTTACACACAATAATGTTCCGATAAACACAAACTCAAAAGCTGCAAACATCAAACACACTGCAAGCATGTCATTCCACAAAAATGAATACAGTGATGCATCATCACACATGAAACAGTCACAAGATTTGAGAAAACCATAATGAAATATCAAAATAACTATCCAATTGTGTATTCTTTTTTAAAGAACACAATAACAAGTAAGCAAAACAGAAAACATGCTTCCACAAAACTTCGTCATCATATTATAACCAAAAACCCTAAAAATTACCTCCTGCAATACCCTTCCGATACAACAGAAGCAAGAAATTGACACTATCCAGTTGATACTGCTTTAGCAGAGGTTGAAATCCAAATCCTCAGACCCACACGCCACATCAATATCATCCTAACAAAATCACACAAAGACTTCAAAACCACACAATCTAAACCGCTAAAAGTAGAAACAAAATCAATGGCCATTTTCTTACCAAAAAAAAAACACCTGAGTAAGAATTCTGACTGAACAAGATTCCACCTCCGAATATCTATCACAAGCAACTCCAGAATAACCAAACAGCTCACCTTTCAACTTAGCCGAAATTCTAGCACTCTTTTGCAAAGCACTACCAACCAAATCAGCTTGGATCTTAGACCTCATTATTAGTGTGGAAATGATTTACTATGTTATGCTACCTAATGAAACATTGTCAGTTCCATTAAATTGTTAAAAGTTTCATGTATGGACTTGATAATGTATTAACACTTACCACACATGTTACGATTAAAATGTTACTACTGACCCCTAATGCATTGGCACACAACAAGACCGAGCACCACAACATGGTTTATGGGAACATTAATTTTCGGGTGTTTTTGAGACATATCCTTTTTCGTGCAACACCAATATGCTTCTCTTGATTGATATTTGGGTCCCATTTGATTCAGCTAATACTAAACAATCTTTACCAGATAATGCACAAGCATAGGAAGGCCGAACAATTTTGTTAGCAGGACAAAAATGTGATGCACTTAAACACAAACACCAAGCATTTTATGAGCCTTACGAGCCCAACCAGAGAAGAGAGTGACTAAAGTAGAATCTTTTACTGGAGCTGGAACAAGTAGGCAAGTTGTCAGAGTCTATAAAGTAGGTTTTAAAAAAATACTAGTTTAGTGAGAAATAATTCAAAGTAGATATATAACATTCCGATTCTATATTTTTTCAGAAACATCTATGCTTTATCTTTATTTAATGATCCAGCAAACCATGGCAGAACATGGTCAATCAATTTCAGAAGCTAAAGTGTTTTCGTAAAAGTGGAAGAACCTACAGATGTGAGACATAACTCGTATTAAAAATAAATCAAAGAGAAAATTGAAGGCATGGTATTCTTGTGAAACACTTGTCATAATATTGAACTATGGATTAAGAAGTAATGAAATTAAAATTTTTACAGTGGGGGAATTGTAAGTTGAACATGACATTTTTTGTTATATCAACAACAACCAAGTTAATCCATGTAACTCCACAACAGGGCCTTCTAGTTGAATCAAAATTTAAAGAAGTCATTGATCAACCGACACTGGCAGCATGTCTTTAGCTTCTGTCTAAAGGTCTTGGAGCAAACGAAAACATCACAAACTTATGCTAAAAATAATAGTTCATTGATGTGAAAAAAGGAGAACAACTTAGATAAAAAAACCAGTCCCTCCACACGTATCAAGCCATTAAAATCTCATCCAGAAAGAAAAAACAAATTAGATGAAAAAAATTACAAAACTGAAATAATGAACAATGAATAAACTCTTCTACATTGAGCACATTGCCTACAAATATTGACTCCTCTAAGAGGCTTATTCACTTTTCCTACACACCCATAATTGACTCTGACACTCTTCCGAAATCAATAAACCCTAAATAACAAAGAATAAATTAACCCTAAATCTTCAGATTAAACAAATAGGAAGATAAATCTTAAACACTCATAAAGAAATCACATAACATAGGGTTTGAGAAGACAACCCTATTAAGATTCGAATTGATGTTGGTTGCTTTGACGGTGATTCGCAGTGACGGTGTGAGTGGCTTAGAAAAATGATTGTTTCCCTCTTTCTCCAAGGGCGTGAGCGACGAGTGAAAAAGAAGAGGAAAAAAACATAATAAGTGGAAAGAACTTTCAGTTGTAGCGTGAAAGATTTTATGGAGAACGACGGATGAAACCACCATCGCGACATTTGTGAAAGGAAAGAGAGGACGACGAGTAGGTTCACCGTCGTGAATCGTGATACATAAATTTTGGTATATAGTTTTGAGTTTCATTTTTTTATATTATATTTTAATTTTGATATTATAGTTTAATATTTACCATAAAAATTATTGAGTTAAAAGGTAGTGCACTATTTACACTGTCATCCAATGAGAATATATCATTTAGCCATGTCATATAACTTTTTTTAAAATAATAGTATGACTTGGCACTTAACATGGTAGTGATTGGTTGACAGTGTAAAATAATTTTACATTGTCATTGCATATCTCATTTTCTCAAAATTGTTTTTAAAATTAAAGTTTTATTTTGAATATATATAGTATTTTAATTTTTATAGTTTAATTTTGATACATAAAATATTTTAATAAAATTAATTGTAATTTTTATAAAATTTATGTATTTTGAGTTTAATTTATTATTATAATTATATTTTATAAATATTTAGTAATTTATTTATTCAAAATACATAGATTAATTTTTAGTCCTCACAAATAAATAATTCTGGATCCGCCGCTCGTGTGAAGAGAAATGTGAGAGTTCATGGAAGTGGAGCGATTAAAGTAATTTTTTTTATAAAATTTTATTTTGTTTATTATTTATTTATTATTATAAAGATAACTTGAATACTTTGATGAAAATTGAATGCCTTTAGTTAAGTAAAAAACATAATAAAGACAGTTTTGTGATAAGTGTCGTGATAACCGTCGCAGTCCAGTCCCTA
The DNA here is from genome assembly GCA_022829125.1 of Lathyrus tuberosus. Lineage (NCBI taxonomy): Eukaryota > Viridiplantae > Streptophyta > Magnoliopsida > Fabales > Fabaceae > Lathyrus > Lathyrus tuberosus. The sequence continues at coordinate 12,118,118 of JALAZF010000103.1, forward strand.
ACTGTCGTGACAACCGTCGCAGTCCAGTCCCTAACTGTCGTGACAACCGTCGTAGTTCAGGAATAAGGACGGTTTTGTGATATCTGTCGCAAAAATTCTGCGACAGTTGACCTTAACTGTCGTGAAAACCGTCGCAATACAGGAATAAGGACGGTTTTGTGATAACTCTCGCAACTCAAGTGTCGTAAATCTCTTTTTTTCATCTCATCCTTTGATATTCTGATCAAGTTCCAAGAGATTGGAGGTTTTTTGCTCAAAATCACTATTCCACTTTAATGCTAGAGGACAAAACCTTACTTCATGCTTTTGGAATGATTTTTTTCACATGCCAATGCTAGAAGTCTTGAAATTCAGTTGTGATTTGCAGAGAACATGCTTGTATGATAATTTGGGAGTTGATCTTGTGAATATTAGAGGCTTGCAAAGCTTATCCAAGTTGTGTGGATTTTGAGGTTTAACAATTTTGTCTTGAAAAACAGTTGTGGCAAGGCATGTTGCAACATCCATAGCTTCTTGCTCAAGTAAGGTATTTTGATGTTCTTGATAATTTTGGAAAGCTGGTATATCATACTTTAACTTTGATGTTTAAAGTTGGTCTTGAATCATTGTAGATCATAGTGAAAGATAGCCCTAAAGTTGGCTTAAACACAAGACAAATTATGTCCCAAATTTCAGTAAGTGGGTAGGTTTAAAAGTATGGAACCTCCAACTTCATGGCCTTATATCTTAAAATCTCTGCACCTTTTGGGAATCCACCCTTATTGACAAAGTTATAGTATGTAACAAGCTCTTCAATTTGATCTTTGGATAAAAAAAATGGTTACTTGGTTTGGAAGTTATGCCTTTGCAAAATAGGGTAAAAATCATTGAGTTTTATAACTTAGAAAAAATTCAACTTTCTCAATGTTGCCCTTTTCACAAGTAACCTCACATTTCTTGATTTTTATTGATCATACATGATCCAATCACATATTAAACATTTTCTTGACTTGAAGAGACCGTGTTTGACCAAAAACTCCAAAAGTCAAACTTGGTTTTGACCACAATTGACTTTTGTATCAGATGAACTTTGAACTTTGTGACCCTTTATGAAATCAAACCCTTGGGCTATTTAGACATCATGGATAGACTCCAAAGTTGTTTTTGAGAGTCTTGAGTCATGTCCCAAGGTTTGAGATCATGTCTTGGTTAAAAGTCCAAGGTACACTTGACTTTTCCTCAGAAACCCTAGTTTGTGGACCAGATGATTTTAACTTCTTGCATTTCTTATGAATCAAGTTCTTTGGAGTAATCCATCATATGAATGAACCAATATGAGGCATTTGAGGTCCTTGAAACATATTTTAAGGTGTTGGGATCATGCCTTGCTTCAAAAGTCAAACCAGGGATTGAATCAGGTCAAAACCCTAATTAGGGTGTACTGAGGATCTTGAGGCTTGATGAGCTTGTCATGATGCAATTTTGCACTTGATTATTGATGGATGAAAAATCTTGATCTTCATGGATGACAAAGGGACTTGAGATGTTTGAATAAGATGACTATCCCTTTGATAATTCATCTGCTCGAGCTTTAGGGGGATCACCTAACCTATGAAGCAAGTAAGCACACACATCTTGTACTTGTGATGGGTTAATGATGCATAAAGACATGTATATATGTAATAATGAATATTATGCTAATGATGCAAATGAGGTGGCATCTTGGGGGTAAAAAATTAGGGTATGACAGCTCTTTGGTAGGTTGCACCTGCATTATTTACACCAAATGGCATTACTTTGTAGCAAAATGTTCTCCATGGTGTAACGAATGAGGTTTATTACATGTACTCATTTGCCATTCTAATTTGATTATATCCGGAGAATCCGTCCATGAAGGAGAATACTTTGAATTTGGCAGTTGTCGCTCTCGGGATTTTCATCCAGGTACAAACGCGAAAGTGGCGCGAAAACAGAGTAGCCAGCAATGTGTATTTATCCCAAGAGAGTGAAAGGAAACATTGCGTAAACCCGAGGGAAGGAAAAGAACATGGTATCGCAACCAAGAGAAACGGGTAAAGGAGTCGGTTACGCGAAGGGAAGGTGTTAGCACCCCACGGGTCCATCGTACTCGATGGGATCCACGCTTGTTGTCTCGATCAAAGGGTGTCGTCGTCTGGAGCTCCACTGCTACTGGAAACGAGAAGGAACGAGAATGGAAAATAACGGAGAACGGAGAAGAAAAGGAAAAGAAGTGACTCAATAGGACGTCCTCGGAGTCCTAGGCCTACGTATTCCCTCGGGAATGGGAAAATCAGAGTCAACGTAGTTCGGACACGAACTAGGGGGAGGTTGCTCGCCAAGACATCGCCGTCTTGTGCCTACGTATCCTCGATCTAACCATAAGGAGGAAATCAGTGCAGTCGTAGTTCGACTTAACGAGGTCGGTGTTTTTTATGAGCGACGTTAAGTTCGCGTCCGACAGTTAGGGTCGATGCCTGTTTGCGACGAGACAGAAGTAACGTTCCCTTTTCTGAAAATAGTTTGAAACTTAACAAATCCCGAAGGATAAAAATGTTTGAGTTTGTTTTGTGTTTTTTAGACAGAATTATTTTTGAAGTTGTTTGTAACTTGCATTGCACCCAAGTCTACAACATAGGAACGAATACGTCGCGTGTCGTCCCCCAACAGGACGTACACTAAGTACCCTAGAAGAATGAAGGGAGACCCCCATTATTCACTTCCCACATATAATGCTCATGTGCAATACACGTTTAACCTTTATTAAGTGTTTTTAGAGGTGTTATGAGATGAGAAGAAAAGACTCAAGTTGAAAAGAAAACACTAAAGGGAATCTAAGTTGTTCCTAATGTTATCATGCAAAAGATGGCCCTAAAGTTGAGTTTAAAATGGGGATGCTACCTATGTTAGCATGCATGGATTGCTATCCTAATGTCTCCCCTACCTCCGACTTAATTGAAAATTAAGTGGAGCTAGGAATCCTACGGGATCATGTCATCAGACAAGTAAACACAGGATGAATCAATCACAAAATGAAATAAAAGCAACTAAGGAGTAAACAGTGTCAGTCAACATTCAAAATAAGAAAGGGGGAGCTTTAGCCAAGGGGTCATATCAACCAAGGCAAACAAGCTAGGTGTGGGAAGTAGGGGTGCTCACCCAATGGTATCAAGAACCATGGAGAGCAGAGTAAGAAAGGGGAAGATGTGAATCAGATCACATAAGCATCAGCATTGGTTAATGCGAGCTATAGACAAGGCGTGGGGGTTTGATTGTTAAACCCTCATTCCACTTGACCGACTCGATAATAAGAGTAGGTAATGTTCAAAGCTTCAATCATGTAATGAGAGCTAAGAACGACTCAACCAGAATGACGGGGGTCGATTGCGAACCCTACCTTCCGTCAATTGCCTCCTTGGAGGTCTTACAAGGGGAAATGGGGAATGGGATGCCTCTTTGGAGGTCTTTAGGCACAATATTAAACAAGCACAATCATGGCCTCACTTGAGGGCTTTCCATACAATCCTACTTATCATGGCATCGACTATTCCTACTTCTCATGGCATTTGAAAGCATTAAAGAGAAGTGAAGAGATAAGGAGTCCTACCAAACGGATATGAATCCGTAGCAAAGCAACGAAAGCAAATCACGAAAGCACCTATAAAAAAATAGCAAACCAAGTTAGAAACAAGTTTTTATTTACAAACTGAAATGGTCAAACCACCTTTGGAATGTGTCCTTTATGCACCTTGCACATGTGAACCAAAGACATTAGTAATAACAAGAGAGTGTATGTACATCATGAAGAACTAAGTCTAATGACTATGTACATTTGAGTCACACTAGTCAAAGTGAAAGGCCTACAAGGATTATGAAATTACAAGTCAAGTTACAACTACGCTACAAGACTAATCTACTTTGAATTTAAAGGTAAACCAACAAAAGAAAGCCATTACGAGTTAGATGAATTGAATTAAAACGTGAAAATGGACCAAGGTCAGAAGTGAACCAACTTATACGCATGCTTAAAACCAATCTCAAAGTGTCACAAAGGTTTGAATTAAACTCTCTCTCCAAAGTCAATTCGTTCCATGAGCAAAATCACATTTAAACTTCTTATACAAGTATGTAAAATTGTCACTGAAGCAAGGCAAATGAAATGACATGGTAAGGAAATGTTAAAGTTCACACACCAGAGGAAAATGACCTATAAAATGTCTTAATTGAATCCCAAAAGCAATCATGAAGATGACATACAAGTGGCATCAAAAGAAGTGGCCAAAGTGAAACACAAATTCAAGTTCACATACACACAATGTGTGCAACATTCAAGGCATATAAAAGGATCCAAGGCAACATTAAAGAATGTCTCAATTGTGCTTCCAAATACACTTAATAATGTGCTAAAACTCATATTCAAAGTTGGTCCAAAGTGCCCTCATACAAGTCCTAAACATATCCTATCTCTATGCATGCTTACACATAATATGTTCACAGTGGAAAATTTGTGAAGAATAGGAAAATGCCTTTGAAAATTATGGGTAATCAACCAATTCATTCCAAGTCCAGTAGGTAATCACATGCAAAATATAGGGTTCATATCATGCACCAAACATACTCAATTAACTGCAAACATTAATCATATTATCAAGGATGTCCATACAAGACAAGGCACAAAGATGAAGCTCAAAATCAATTCAATAATCATGGCCAAGGTACCAATCAAACATCATTAAGTCACATAATCAGAGGCCTAAATGCACAACAAAAATTAGCTCCAAATTGTCAAGGGAAGATCACCTTTTAGAACTTGCATTACTAGATATACCATTAAGAACACACTCCTTTCCAAAATTCCAGAAAAATATCAAACAGCCCCACAAAATAGAATTAAAAATATCCAAAAATCAATTAACACCTCCTAGAATATACATGAATTTTATTCGAATTTTCGGAGGTACGGAACTATTTTTTGTATCAAATTGTGAAACGCGTACGAAAAGAAAATTAAAAGAAAACATGGAAGAACAAGGGGGTATACCTAAGTAAAAGCTTTAGTTTAAATTCTTTATTGGGCTCAAGTGCAGGGGTGCAATTAGAAATAAAAGGATAGGCCCAAGGAACATTGCTAGCCTAAGGCACACGGTGGTCCCTCATAACCTTGGAATCAATCCTAACCGTGTGATCATACTCTGAGATCAAACCAAGGGTCTTGATGAAGGGTGTACGGTAACTACAATGGGAGTGCAAGTATATATCACCTAAGTGGTCCTACCGAACAAAGACAAGTGTCACCGCCGGAGTGGATCACCACCACCATCTCTTATACTCTTCCATTATCTTTACATAGGAATCTCATGAATGCCATTTCTCAAACAACTCTCCCACTCTCACGTCTCTCTCTCTATGATATTTTCTTCAATCGCTGGAAAACACATATGGCCGGAGAAGGCCAGTGGCCGGCGGCGGCGCCACCGTCTTCTCCGGTGTCATACCACCACCAATTACAAAATACTAAACACCAACCCTAGCTACTATTGCATGGTGATTACGAATCCGCCACTAGTTTCTCCAAAGACTCGGCCAAACTACCGGATCAGAGGAGAGAAATTCGAAAACACAAAATCAACAACAGTTCGAAGCATCAATATTAAACCACAACGAATTATGAATCCGAGGCCGCAACTACCAAAGGTTGAAGTGAGAATGTGCGTACCTTCACAACAATGGCGTTAACGGCGATGAATTTGGTACTCTCCTTTCTCTCCTCTCTGTTCGCGAGTTCTCCTTTCTTCTTCTTCGTCTCTCGACTCTTCTCTCTTCTATATGGAATTCTTTTTCTTCTTTCTGATTCGGAGTTGTTACGCGTGTGATTTTGTGATTCAAGGGATGTGTTGCTTGCAGGTTTCGAATTCACAAGCTTTGCGCGAATTGTTGTTCGTTGGTGTTGGTGTCGAATTGCGTCGTGAGGTTTTGTCAAGACTGAAGAAAGCTGTAGTGTTTCTTTGAAGCGTGAAGATTGAATCCATGAGATTGAGAAGAAAACCAAGATTGATCAAGCTCCAAGAAAATTTGGTGTGAATTTTTGTGAAGGTCAATTCATGGAGAAGGAAATTGAAGCGGAAGAAGAATAATGAAGCCTCCCTAATTCTGTTACGAGTTGTTTTTTGTTCGAAATTATCTGGTTTTGATTCAAAGAGATGAAGTTTTTTGGAAAAGGAAATTCAAGATGGTGAATGAAGGTTGCTGGTGAAGTCAAGCTGTTAGCAAGTGGTTAGGGTAGTTCTGGCAGTTAGGAAATAATTTTTGCTGTTATTGATTTTCTGGTAGTTAGCGAGAGTGTTAGGGAAGACTGGGAACTGTTATCTGTCTTCTACTGGTGTTAATTTCTGTTTGTATTTTGTTTGGAATGAAGATGTTAGGAGTTTCTCAGTTACACGGCTGTAACTGTTATGAGTTTTTTTATCAATTTTCCTGGTGGATTTGGATGTTAGGAATTCTTTTTTGTTATTGAATTTTCTCCTTTTCTGTTATAAAATTTCCCTGCAATATTCTGTTATGAGTTTCAAAATGCTTTTGAACCTTTGCATCTGCTCATTATTCTCTCTATTTTTTCCAATCCTTCTTTAGGAAGTTCACTGCAAATTTTTACATCTTCCTAAGTCTGAACAATTCCATTCTTGAGCCTGTGGTAATTATCAACAGTGTTATACACTCGATGAGAGATCCTAACATAACCAGTTATACACCTATCCTTATCTCTAGGATCCCTTTCAGCATTTCTCAAAATTTGGCAATATACAGGAACTTCTATAGGACGATAAACCCTAAGATAAAACCTCAACCTCAATACATCATTGTCACTCGTCACACGAAGCTTCGAAGGCAAGCTCACCATATTCATACTGACGCACATTTCAGGTGGGGAACCAAGAATTGTTCCCCATGATTCCTTTAACATAATCCCCATTTTCACAACCATACCGTGGTTCCTCCTCCAAGTGAGCACTTGCCAAACCCTAATATGCCACCCACACCCTTAAAACATATTTAGGAAAAGTTGCTTGAACAACAAAAAAAAGATTTGTGATTTTGAAAATGAATTTAGATGGATTTTGAATCCAAAGTGGTTTAATGTGGCATGGGTTAGGAAATAGTCATGATTTTATTCAGGAAAGGGATTCAAAATGGATATGGATTAAAAGTGGTTTAAAAATGTGGATAACATGAATGGTTTGAAAAATGGTTAAAAATGATCTATGGATTTTGGATATGGATATCAATTTAGGTATGAAGAGGTTAATGGGTAGAAAATGAATATGGATAATGAAGTGTGAATTCTAAGAGATCCACATGACCAGTCTTGACATGTTTAATTCATCTCAAATTTCAGATCCAAAGCAAACTTGTACTCAACCAAGAAGGAGAAACCTTACGCATCCGTGAGACGCACACCCTGATTCACACCAACGAAACCCTGACCCAATATCTCTGATTTCTCTGACTAGGAAAACCTCAGATCAGGAAGATTACAACGAGGAGAATTCAACTTCTTGCTCCAACTTAACCTGGAATATAAACCGCCTGAATCACTTATGAATAAGGCCAATAAGAAAATACTTTGATCCCATGTCTTAGAAGACCAATGCAATGATATGATTATGAGTTATGACCTAATGGATATGCAGATGCAAATGAAGTGTGAAGCATAAGCCACTTAAAGTTAGAAAGAAGCGAGGGCAAATTTTGGGGTGTTACAGCTGCCCCTATTCAAACTTCTTGGATCCGAGAGTATGGAAGCAAAGCCTTCCAGATGATCGGGATACACGGAGATTAAATACCAACATAACCTGGAAATTTGCAACCTGTGGGTATAATGAAATAGAGTTTTTTTTACGAGGACGGTCGCAGACGAACTCGAAAAAGAAGACCGGCCATAGACGGGCTACCCAACAAAAGAATACGAGGACGACCAAGGACGAATTCGAAAAGGAAGACCGGCCACAGACGGGCTACCCAACAAAAGAATACGAGGACGACCGCAGACGAACTCGAAAAGGAAGACCGGCCACAGACGGGCCACCCAACAAAAATGAAACGAGGACGGCCGCAGATGAACTCAAAAAGGAAGACCAAGCACAGACGGGATACCCAACAAAAGAATACAAGGACGACCGCAGACAAACTCGAAAAGGAAGACTGGCCACAGACGGGCTACCCAACAAAAATAAAACGAGGACGGCCGCAGAAGAACTCGAAAAGGAAGACCGGCCACAGACGGGATACCCAACAAAAGAATACGAGGACGGCCAAAGACGAACTCGAAAAGGAAGACCGGCCATAGACTGGCTACACAACAAAGGAATACGAGGACGGCCGCAGACGAACTCGAAAAGGAAGACCGGCCACAGACGGGCTACCCAGCAAAAATAAAACGAGGACGGCCGCAGGCGAACTCAAAAAGGAAGACCGAACCGAGTGTGGACTTCGCTGGGGATAAAGTGAAATAAACTCTTCTGAGTAATGCCATTTCTTCTGAGGAAGAGAACTAGGTTTCACAAAATAAGTCAGACGAGAGCTGACTACCAGGCGAGAACTGGATTTCACCAAATAAGTCAGACGAGAACTGACTACCAGATGAGAACTGGATTTCACGAAATAAGTCAGACGAGAACTGACTACCAGACGAGAAGTGGATTTCACGAAATAAGTCAGACGAGAACTGACTACCAGACGAGAACTGGATTTCACGAAATAAGTCAGACGAGAACTGACTATCAGGCGAGAACTGGATTTCACGAAATAAGTCAGAGGAGAACTGACTACTAGACGAGAACTGGATTTCATGAAATAAGTCAGACGAGAACTGACTACCAGACGAGAACTGGGTTTACAAAAGAGATTGGCCAATCAAAGGCGAACTCCTAGCAAAGATACGGTCGTGAACCAAAAAGGTGAGAGGTAAAATCGACGGACTTACAACCCACAGATAAGATGACTCCGCTGGGGAAAGGATAAGTCTAAATAAAAGACTCTGTCGGGGAGCACAGGTAGGATGAACACATTCCTCGGCGACCTCACCGAGGATAAACCAAAATCTCGTGAGGTATGCCATCTCTACAGAGAAAGAGAACTAGCTAACAAAATATCTTGAGTTATGCCATCTCTGTTGAGGAAGAGAACTGGCAAACAAAATACCCAAAATTATGCCACCTCTGCTGAGAAAGAGAACTAGCAAACAAAATCTCCTGAGCTATGCCATCTCTGCTGAGGAAGAGAATTGGAAAAGAAATTATCAAACCTGGCTTATGCTTTGAATGCATATGTTTGAATTTTTCTATGGCGTAATGTTCCATACGAAATGGAAATGCTACACGTTTGGAAGGATGCCATGCAAATAATGCTTATGCAATGCAAAAAGGAACGCTCCAGCAAAATAAATGCTGAAAACAACGGCAGCTCCACCGGGGATGACAAAATAAATTGTCCTCTGAGTCCAAGAACTCTGCTGAGAAGGATCCCATTGAACAACTCCTTTGATCAACAACTTCTGCTGGAGATGAAATCCCAAAAGAAAATCCTTTCTACTGGAGGATTATACATAACTCTTTAAAAAGGAAACCATGACCTGAATTAGAAGAATGCCAAATATCCCATGGACTTAAAACCTGCTGGGGATGTCAACCATCGTGGAACAAACCACTGCGAGGATTACCACCAAACTCTGCTTGGGGAGACAAATCACCAATACTAGACCCGCTGGGGACACCATTGGACTTAACCCGCTGCTGGGGATGTCAACCATCGTTGAACAAACTGCTGCGAGGATTACCACCAAACTCTGCTTGGGGAGACAAATCACCAATACTATGCGGGGAAGACAACATCTTTATCTCGGGAATATGTTCCACAACTCTCCTGTGGTAACAAAACAACATCCATCCTAAAGCAATCAACTATAGATGCTGGCTGGGGAACAATCTTTTGTACTCTGACTGGGGAGAGTGAGAGTCTGATGAGGATGATGAAATTTCCACGCTGAGGAGAATAACTCTACTGGGGAGAAAAGTCAATGAAACCTGCCGAGGGATATCACTGAGCTTAACCTGCTGTTGCAGGAAAGAATTTACCCTGCTAGAGATCAGAGCGTGCCATTGCTGATGGAATTACACTTCCTGGCCTACTGAGGAAAGTGAGTACCAGACTCTGTGGGGAAAATAAAGCCTTTAAACAAACATCCAACACATCTCCTATTAGAGATACAACCACATTCACCTCATAGCAATCCACTTTAAACTGCTTGCTGGGGAATAATCAACCAACCATGACTTCGGCTAAGGAACACAATCCTCTGTACTCTTGCTGGGGAGAGTAATCACTGTTGAGGATGATGAACTTTCAGTGCTGGGGAGAGAAACTCTACTGGAGAAAACAAATTTGTTACCCTGCAGCCATATGGTAAACTGAACCGTCCCTATGTTCATAAACGGCCTTTTGAACTCTCTATTTACCCCAGACCACCAGGTCTATAGGAAGAAATCATCTCAAGAGGATTTTATAGAAGACTGGGCATTCACACTGCCCCAGGGTCTTCAAACTCTTGGAGAGATTTATCAGATCTCGACGCAACTACCCCAGACTTCATAATCCATGCAGTAAATTACCTCGAAAGGATTTTTAATGACTTGAAAATACTCTGCCTTAGTATTATGCACTTTGAAGAGGTGCTTTCAATTAACCGTCTTCAGGCGTGGGCAACTTATCACGCTCTAGAGGAGGCCTGCCCCAAGTCTTGAAGAAACTTTGCCCCTGACTGGTGTTATAGAGATTTGTCGAATCGAACTGATTGTCCCATGTTAAACGCTTGTGGAGAGATTTATTGAATCTCGACATAATTTCCCCAGTTTGGCTGAATTTAGGGAGAGTTTTCAATGTGACTGCTCCAGATTGGCTGCATCTTACCACCATTTATCGGGAACGCCCAGGCTGCGCACAGTCTCTTGGCCACATACCCCTTGACTTGACTGTCCTTAGGAGTTTTCACCATCAAAACTTGGCGTGATCGAGCTTCTCCGGTGACATACCACCACCAATTACAAAATACTAAACACCAACCCTAGCTACTCTTGCCTGGTGATTATAAATCCGCCACTAGTTTCTCCAAAGACTCGGCCAAACTACCGGATCGGAGGAGAGAAATTCAAAAACACAAAATCAACAACAGTTCGAAGCATCAATATTAAACCACAACGAATGATGAATCCGAGGCCACAGCTACCAAAGGTTGAAGTGAGAATGTGCGTACCTTCACAACAATGGCGTTAACGATGATGAATTTGGTACTCTCCTTTATCTCCTCTCCGTTCGCGAGTTCTCCTTTCTTCTTCTTCGCCTCTCGACTCTTCTCTCTTCTATTTGGAATTCTTTTTCTTCTTTCTGATTCGGAGTTGTTACGCGTGTGATTTTGTGATTCTAGCGATGTGCTGATTGCAGGTTTCGAATTCACAAGCTTTGCGCGAATTGTTGTTCGTTGGTGTTGGTGTCGAATTGCGTCGTGAGGTTTTATCAAGATTGAAGAAAGCTGTAGTGTTTCTTTGAAGCTTGAAGATTGAATCCGCGAGATTGAGAAGAAAACTAAGATTGATCAAGCTCCAAGAAAATTTGGTGTGGATTTTTGTGAAGGTCAATTCAGGGAGAAGGAAATTGAAGCGGAAGAAGAATAATGAAGCCTCCCTAATTCTGTTACGAGTTGTTTTTGGTTCGAAATTCTCTGGTTTTGATTCGAAGAGGATGAAGGTTTTTGGAAAAGGAAATTCAAGATGGTGAATGAAGGTTGATGGTGAAGTCAAGCTGTTAGCAAGTGGTTAGGGTAGTTCTGGCAGTTAGGAAATAATTTTTGCTGTTATTGATTTTCTGGTAGTTAGCGAGAGTGTTAGGGATGACTGGGAACTGTTATCTGTCTTCTATTGGTGTTAATTTCTGTTTGTATTTTTTTTGGAATGAATATGTTAGGAGCTTCTCAGTTACACGGCTGTAACTGTTATGAGTTTTTTTATCAATTTTCCTGGTGGATTTGGATGTTAGGAATTCTTTTTTGTTATTGAATTTTCTCCTTTTCTGTTATAAAATTTCCCTGCAAAATTCTGTTATGAGTTTCAAAATTCTTTTGAACCTTTGCACCTGCTCATTATTCTCTCTGTTTTTTCCAATCCCTCTTTAGGAAGTTCACTGCAAATTTTTACATCTTCCAAAGTCTGAACAATTGCATTCTTGAGCCTGTGGTAATTATTAACAGTGTTATACACTCGATGAGAGATCCTAACATAACCAGTTATACACCTATCCTTATCTCTAGGATCCCTTTCAGCATTTCTCAAAATTTGGCAATATACAGGAACTTCGATAGCACGATAAACCCTAAGATAAAACCTCAACCTCAATACATCATTGTCACTCGTCACACGAAGCTTCGAAGGCAAGCTCACCATATTCATACCGTCGCACATTTTAGGTGGGGAACCAAGAATTGCTCCCCATGATTCCTTTAAGATAATCCCTATTTTCAAAACCATACCGTGGTTCCTCCTCCAAGTGAGCTCTTGCCAAACCCTAATATGCCACCCACACCCTTAAAACATATTTAGGAAAAGTTGCTTGAACAACAAAAAAAAGATTTGTGATTTTGAAAATGAATTTAGATGGATTTTGAATCCAAAGTGGTTTAATGTGGCATGGGTTAGGAAATAGTCATGATTTTATTCAGAAAAGGGATTCAAAATGGATATGGATTAAAAGTGGTTTAAAAATGTGGATAACATGAATGGTTTGAAAAATGGTTAAAAATGATCTATGGATTTTGGATATGGATATCAATTTGGGTATGAAGAGGTTAATGGATAGAAAATGAATATGGATAATGAAGTGTGAATTCTAAGAGATCCACATGACTAGTCTTGACATGTTTAATTCATCTCAAATTTCAGATCCAAAGCAAACTTGTACTCAACCAAGAAGGAGAAACCTTACGCATCCGTGAGACGCACACCCTGATTCACACCAACGAAACCCTGACCCAATATCTCTGATTTCTCTGACTAGGAAAACCTCAGATCAGGAAGATTACAATGAGGAGAATTCAACCTCTTGCTCCAACTTAACCTGGAATATAAACCGCCTGAATCAATTATGAATAAGGCCAACAAGAAAATACTTTGATCCCATGTCTTAGAAGACCAATGCAATGATATGATTATGAGTTATGACCTAATGGATATGCAGATGCAAATGAAGTGTGAAGCATAAGCCACTTAAAGTTAGAAAGAAGCGAGGGCAAATTTTGGGGTGTTACAGCTGCCCCTATTGAAACTTCTTGGATCCGAGAGTATGGAAGCAAAGCCTTGCAGATGATCGGGATACACGGAGATTAAATACCAACATAACCTAGAAATTTGCAACCTGTGGGTATAATGAAATAGAGTTTTTTTTACGAGGACGGTCGCAGACGAACTCGAAAAAGAAGACTGGCCACAGACGGGCTACCCAACAAAAGAATACGAGGACGGCCACGGACGAATTCGAAAAGGAAAACCGGCCACAGACGGGCTACCCAACAAAAGAATACGAGGACGACCGCAGACGAACTCGAAAAGGAAGACCGGCCACAGACGGGCTACCCAACAAAAATAAAATGAGGACGGCCGCAGACGAACTCGAAAAGGAAGACCAAGCACAGACGGGCTACCCAACAAAAGAATACGAGGACGACCGTAGACAAACTCGAAAAGGAAAACTGGCCACAGACGGGCTACCCAACAAAAATAAAACGAGGACGGCCACAGACGAACTCGAAAAGGAAGACCGGCCACAGATGGGCTACCCAACAAAAGAATACGAGGACGGCCTAAGACGAACTCGAAAAGGAAGACCGACCATAGACGGGCTACCCAACAAAAATAAAACGAGGACGGCCGCAGACGAACTCGAAAAGGAAGACCGACCACAGACGGGCTACCCAACAAAAGAATACGAGGACGACCGCAAACGAATTCGAAAAGGAAGACCGGCCACAGACGGGCTACCCAACAAAAGAATATGAGGACGGCCGCAGACGAACTCGAAAAGGAAGACCGGCCACAGACGGGCTATCCAACAAAAATAAAACGAGGACGGCCGCAGGCGAACTCGAAAAGGAAGACCGAATCAAGTGTAGACTTCGCTGGGGATAAAGTGAAATAAACTCTTCTGGGTTATGCCATCTCTGCTGAGGAAGAGAACTAGGTTTCACAAAATAAGTCAGACGAGAGCTGACTACCAGGCGAGAACTGGATTTCACCAAATAAGTCAGTCGAGAACTGACTACCAGATGAGAACTGGATTTCACGAAATAAGCCAGACGAGAAGTGGATTTCATGAAATAAGTCAGACGAGAACTGACTACCAGACGAGAACTGGATTTCACGAAATAAGTCAGACGAGAACTGACTATCAGGCGAGAACTGGATTTCACAAAATAAGTCAGACGAGAACTGACTACCAGACGAGAATTGGATTTAACGAAATAAGTCAGACGAGAACTGACTACCAGACGAGAACTGGGTTTACAAAAGAGATTGGCTAATCAAAGGCGAACTCCTAGCAAAGATACGGTTGTGAACCAAAAAGGTGAAAGGTAAAATCGACGGACTTACAACCCAAAGATAAGATGACTCCGTTGGGGAAAGGAGAAGTCTAAATGAAAGACTCTACCAGGGAGCACAGGTAGGATGAACACATTCCTCGGCGACCTCATCGAGGATAAACCAAAATATCGTGAGTTATGCCATCTCTGCTGAGAAAGAGAACTAGCAAACAAAATATCCTGAGTTATGCCATCTCTGCTGAGGAAGAGAACTGGCAAACAAAATACCCAAAATTATGCCACCTCTGCTGAGAAAGAGAACTAGCAAACAAAATCTCCTGAGCTATGCCATCTCTGCTGAGGAAGAGAATTGGAAAAGAAAGTATCAAACCTGGCTTATGCTTTGAATGCATATGTTTGAATTTTTCTATGGCGTAATGTTCCATACGAAATGGAAATGCTACACGTTTGGAAGGATGCCATGTAAATGATGCTTATGCAATGCAAAAAGGAACGCTCCAGCAAAATAAATGCTGAAAACGAAGGCAGCTCCACCGGGGATGACACAATAAATTGTCCTCTGAGTCCAAGAACTCTGCTGAGAAGGATCCCATTGAACAACTCCTTTGATCAAAAACTTCTGTTGGAGATGAAATCCCAAAAGAAAATCCCCTCTACTGGAGGATTATACATAACTCTTTAAAAAGGAAACCAAGACCTGAATCAGAAGAATGCCAAATATCCCTTGGACTTAAAACCTGCTGTGGATGTCAACCATCGTGGAACAAACCACTGCGAGGATTACCACCAAACTCTGCTTGGGGAGACAAATCACCAATACTAGACCCGCTGGGGACACCATTAGACTTAACCCGCTGCTGGGGATGTCAACCATCGTTGAACAAACTGCTGCGAGGATTACCACCAAACTCTGCTTGGGGAGACAAATCACCAGTACTATGCGGGGAAGACAACATCTTTGTCTCGAGAATATGTTCCACAACTCTCCTGTGGTAACAAAACAACATCCATCCTATAGCAATCAACTTTAGATGCTGGCTGGGGAACAATCTTTTGTACTCTGACTGTGGAGAGTGAGAGTCTGATGAGGATGATGAAATTTCCACATTGAGGAGAATAACTCTACTGGGGAGAAAAGTCAACGAAACCTGCCGAGGGATATCACTGAGCTTAACCTGCTGTTGCAGGAAAGAATTTACCCTGCTAGAGATCAGAGCGTGCCATTGCTGACGGAATTACACTTCCTGGCCTACTGAGGAAAGTGAGTACCAGACTCTGTGGAGAAAATAAAGCCTTTCAAAATACATCCAACACATCTCCTGTTAGAGATACAACCACATTCACCTTATAGCAATTCACTTTAAACTGCTTGCTGGGGAATAATCAACCAACCATGACTTCGGCTAGGGAACACAATCCTCTGTACTCTTGCTGGGGAGAGTAATCTCTGCTGAGGATGATGAACTTTCAGTACTGGGGAGAGAAACTCTACTGGAGAAAACAAATTTGTTACCCTGCAGCCATATGGTAAACTGAACCGTCCCTATGTTCATAAACGGCCTTTTGAACTCTCTATTTGCCCCAGACCACCAGGTCTATAGGAAGAAATCATCTCAAGAGGATTTTATAGAAGACCGGGCATTCACACTGCCCCAGGGGCTTCAAACTCTTGGAGAGATTTATCAGATCTCGACGCAACTACCCCAGACTTCATAATCCATGCAGTAAATTACCTCAAAAGGATTTGTAATGACTTGAAAATACTCTGCCTTAGTATTCTGCACTTTGAAGAGGTGCTTTCAATTAACCATTTTTAGGCGTGGGCAACTTATCACGCTCTAGAGGTGGCCTGCCCCAAGTCTTGAAGAAACTTTGCCCCTGACTGGTCTTACAGAGATTTGTCGAATCGACCTGATTGTCCCATGTTAAACGCTTGTGGAGAGATTTATTGAATCTCGACATAATTTCCCTAGTTTGGATGAATTTAGGGAGAGTTTTCAATGTGACTGCTCCAGATTGGCTACATCTTACCACCATTTATCAGGAACGCCCAGGCTGCGCACAGTCTCTTGGCCACATACCCCTTGACTTGACTGTCCTTCGGAGTTTTCACCATCTCAACTTGGCGTGATCGAGCTTCTCAACTGATGTTCATCATGTAAGCTTCTTTGATGTCAAACACATGCGAGCAGAAAATATTTATTATGAGAATGACAATTCTAATGCAACACTCGTGTTAACCTGAAGTTTTATTGAAAATGTGTCGCCAAGCCTTGTGAACGAATCACTAGCTGGGATGCAACATTGATTTTTGAATGAAAAACAATACGCACATGCAATACCAACAAAAATCTTATTAGCATAACTCATAAGAGTCAGGAACGCTATCTCGCTGATGTACGCCTTTGGAATAAACCCTGTTTGAATTAGGACTTTTAAGGGTTGTATCGTGGCCTGGTTCACGGTTTTGAGAAAAAAGGATTTAAGGCTCAAAATTTATCGGTGCCCACCCACTCTTCGTGATGTTCTCCAGTCCTACGTTCAACTAATCTAACACAAGCGCTCATCTCTCAAAAGGTTTCATGATCCTTAAGGAATCCATGCACCTGATGGTTTGAAACCTAATGAGGTTTTGGAGTGACAGTCACCCCTTTTGTCTTTTGTGTCTGTAGTCACACGACTTTGTTCTTATTTGAGGATTTTTCTTTTGTAATCCTTTTTCGTTTTTTGCTTTTTCATTCTTTTGCTTTTTGATCCCTAACTTTTGCCTGGACTGACTCTTTTGAGTCTTTCGATTTTGAAGTCCAGCGGGATGCCCTAACTTTTGCCTAAGTCGCTTGTTTTCAAGTTTTGACTTAGCGGGCTTCCTTTTTTTTTTTGTGAACAAATCATGTGACACTGGATTGTCTGACTTGTTTGAAAGGCTTATGACTGCCTCACTCCTTGATTGTTGATGGATAACCCTCATGGTTTCACATCTCTTGGCCTCCTGATATGTGAGGAAAGAAAGGTAATGGATCCTCAGATGCACACTCCTTTTGAATTCTGAATGCTCGGTCAAACTAACTGACGCCTACCTTGCCCCTGGGTTAAGTGTGAGGGTTTTTTTGTACGAAAGAAAATCCTACTTCAAGGCTCAAAGGGGTTAACGAGGGTCTATCTCCCTTATATCTCCACTGTTTAGGGATTTGAAACAATGCCTGTACATCCTCAACAGGGTTTTATCAAAAAGCGAACAACCAAAGACTTTGCATTTTCATCTTGTCATCCTCCCGCAAGAGTTTAGGCAAGAAAATTGGTATTGATGTGCATATAAACATGATATGAGTGCGCGAAAGTAAAGTACTTCAGGAACAACACATTACATTAAAATCAACATTCAAAACACAAACAAGTTTTTTCATACTAACACTGTTTAAACAAATAAATGAAAGCTACATATGAAAATGCAGTAAAGAATCCGAAGATTGCCATTGTTGAGGAGACTTGACTCCGTCTGGACTTATTGCTTCTGATAACATCCCTGCAGTCCCAAGTGCCCACTTGGGAAGCTTCAGTTGAAATGCATACCATATGCAGTGAAAGTAATGACCCCTGCATCAATCAGCTCTTACACTTCGTGCGGGAGCGCCTTACAGTCCTCAGTTGAATGCCCCCGTGCCCCAGCATGGTATCCACATCGAGCATTTGCATTAAACCCTGATGGATATGGAGGAATGATCGGATCTGGTTTCCTTGGAACAATCAAACCTCTTTTAACCAACTCTGGCAATACCTGACCATACAACTTTGGTAGTACATCAAACTGTCTATATCTTGGCTTCCGCCGCCCCGCTCGAGCACTATTCTGCTGTTGATTCTGATTTGCGTATTCATATGGCTCATACGCTTTCCCCCTCAGACTTAATCGAGGATTAGGCAGCAGTTGCGGACGTGGGGATTCTAAGACCATGGACTGCAAGAAATGCCCCTGACTTGATGTAGCTTTGGGAGAAGCAACAGGGATATCCACTTCTTTTTCTGAAGTAGGAATGAAACCACCACGACAGATTACGCTGCCTGGCGCGAATTCAATTTCCCTCGAATCGACCAGATCTTGTACGGCATGCTGAAAGGCCTTACAATTTTCCACATTATGCCCCGGCGCACCAGAGTGAAAGTCACAATGGACTCTTGCGTCATAACCCGGTGGGGGAGTAGCAGAGAGAGGAGCCAAAGTCATTTTCTGTACCAGTTGCAACTGAAGGAGATGCTGTAATAGCTGAAAATATGGCACTGGTGGAGTCTCAAAATGCCTATTCTGCTTAGGCGTAAATTGATGCTGGCGTGGAGCACGATTCTGTTGCTGTTGAGATACAGCTGGGACGGTCACACTGACAATCTGCTAACTTTTTGGGAGGGATCCCTTAAACAATGGAGGAGAGACAATTCCAACCGCAGTTTCAGGCACGAGAGTATTATCTTTGCTTAGCACACCTCTCACGACCTCCATAACCAGACTCATCTGAGTTTTCAGTTGGTTGACCTTTTCCTTCAGCACTTTCTGGTCTTGAACCAAAGCTTGCATCTTCCCCGTAAACTGCCCCATCTGAACCTTCATTTCGGTCATTTCTGCACGAAGTTGTTCCATGGCTATCCTCTGATTATTACAGGTCGATCAGTGGTGGCAGGTCAAGCTGGCTGTCCTGAAGATAATACCAAGTCAGAATGAGAAATCCGCTCCGGAACACCTGTTATGCATATGAGTATGAGAATGCAATGCAGAATGCCATGTTCGAATATTTCCAAGGAATCATTATGCTTTGATTCAAAAATTTTCCTTACACTAACTTCAAGAAATAGATGGAAATGCTTAGTAACAAGTCTCAAAGTTAATATCCCTTGGAAATACAAGAACATGTATGCGAAAATGATGATGCAGATGCAACAGACATGGGATCAAGGTGCCACAATGCTCAATACTGCTGTGCTGCTGAATGGATAAGTTCAAAGGTCTGCTCTGCAGAGACTACCCAAATACCAGAATATCCGAATAACTAGAATACCAGAATAATCAGCATATCAGCATAATCAGAATACCAGAATACCAGGGTGTCGGAATAATCAGAATACAGGAATACCAGAATATCGGCATAATCAGAATCCCATAATACCAGGCTGATAAGTTTGTACTGATAAGAGAACCAGAATACCAGGTAGGTTGAAGGTTTCGGTCACCTGCAAACCTGTAAACAACTCGCCCCTCTCACATGTGGGTACTAGAAAACCGAGGATCCTCAATATCACGGACTCTCAGGTCGAGAAATAATGATACGTTCACCATTTCTGGTTTGGCATCATCATTAATCGAGGAGGCCTCAACTGATTCCCCTAAAAAAGGATATCCTATAATAAGTTCCCAGCATTGGGTCCTCGGATCGAGAAGTGTAATGGTTTGCCATTTCTGGTCTGCCATTATCACAGCTCGGGAGGAGAGGCGTTACTGAGTCCTCGGGAATGCTCACCAGAGTCGACAATTCCTCCAGAGAATATCTACTGGCCTGTATCAAACATACAGTAGCAGATAGCTCCGGATAGAACCTCGTCTGGCTGTAGGTCTCGTGAACATCCACACGTCGCCAAACACCATGGGAGCAACACGCCTGCCCACGCTAATACTTATGTGTATGCTCAAGCCTGGGTAGTGGGCTTATCTCTCAGAACATCCCAACCTGACAAACAGAAAACCAGTACATCACAGCACAATCCAGTATAATAATGAAATGCAATGTAATAAATGCGATAAATACAGTAATACAGTAAAGAAATAATACAGTAAAATAGTAAAACAGTAAAATAAAACACCACAGATAAACACCCAATGACAAAAACAGACAAGCGCTAGGATTGACTCGCAAAGGGGATGGATCAGCAAGAGGTCAATCTTTCCCCAGCAGAGTCGCCAGCTGTCGCTCCCGTGGTGTTTGGCCACGTGTGGGTGTTCACGAGACCTACAGCCAGACGAGGTTCTATCCGGAGTTATCTTCTACTATATGTTTGATACAGGCCAGTAGATCTTCTCTGGAGGAATTGTCGACTCTGGTGACCATTCCCGTGGACTCAGCAACGCCTCTCCTCCCGAGCAGAGTCGCCAGCTGTCGCTCTCGGGATTTTCATCCAGGTACAAACACGAAAGCGGCTCAAAAATAGAGTCGCCAGTAATGTGTATTTATCCTAAGAGAGGGAAAGGAAACACTGCGTAAACCCGAGGGAAGGAAAAGAACATGGTCTCGCGACCAAGAGAAACGGGTAAGGGAGTCGGTTACGTGATGGGAAGGTGTTAGTACCCCACGCGTCCATCGTACTCGATGGGATCCACGCTTGTTGTCTCTATCAAAGGGTGTCGTCGTCTGGAGCTCCACTGCTACTGGAAACGAGAAGGAACGAGAACGGAAAAGAATGGAGAATGGAGAAGAAAAGGAAAAGAAGTGACTCGATAGGACGTCCTCGGAGTCCTAGGCCTACGTATTCCCTCGGGAATGGGAAAATCAGAGTCAACGTAGTTCGGACATGAACTAGGGGGAGGTTGCTCACCAAGACATCGCCGTCTTGTGCCTACGTGTAGTTTGACTTAACGAGGTCGGTGTTTTTTATGAGCGACGTTAAGTTCGCGTCCGACAGTTAGGGTCGATGCCTGTTTGCAATGAGACGTGAGTAACGTGCCCTTTTCTGAAAATAGTTTGAAACTTAACAAATCCCGAAGGATAAAAAGGTTTGAGTTTGTTTTATGTTTTTTAGACAGAAGTGTTTTTGAAGTTGTTTGTAACTTGCATTGCACCCAAGTCTACAACATAGGAACGAATACGTCGCGTATCGTCCCCCAA
Source organism: Lathyrus tuberosus (assembly GCA_022829125.1). Classification (NCBI taxonomy): domain Eukaryota; kingdom Viridiplantae; phylum Streptophyta; class Magnoliopsida; order Fabales; family Fabaceae; genus Lathyrus; species Lathyrus tuberosus. The sequence continues at coordinate 12,139,616 of JALAZF010000103.1, forward strand.
TAGGACGTACACTAAGTACCCTAGAAGAATGAAGGGAGACCCCCCATTATTCACTTCCCACATATAAGGCTCATGCGCAATACACGTTTAACCTTTATTAAGTGTTTTTAGAGGTGTTATGAGATGAGAAGAGAAGACTCAAGTTGAAAAGAAAACACTAAAGGGAATCTAAGTTGTTCCTAATGTTATCATGCAAAAGATGGCCCTAAAGTTGAGTTTAAAAGGAGGATGCTACCTATGTTAGCATGCATGGATTACTATCCTAATGTCTCTCCTACCTCTGACTTAATCGAAAATCAAGTGGAGCTAGGAATCCTACGGGATCATGTCATCAGACAAGTAAACACAGGATGAATCAATCACAAAATGAAATAAAAGCAACTAAGGAGTAAACAGTGTCAGTTAACAATCAAAATAAGAAAGGGGGAGCTTTAGCCAAGGGGTCATATCAACCGAGGCAAACAAGCTAGGTGTGGGAAGTAGGGGTGCTCACCCAATGGTATCAAGAACCATGGAGAGCAGAGTAAGAAAGGGGAAGATGTGAATCAGATCACATAAGCATCAGCATTGGTTAATGTGAGCTATAGACAAGGCGTGGGGGTTTGATTGTTAAACCCTCATTCCACTTGACCGACTAGATAACAAGAGTAGGTAATGTTCAAATCTTCAATCATGTAATGAGAGCTAAGAACTACTCAACCAGAATGACAGGGGTCGATTGCGAACCCTACCTTCCGTAAATTGCATCCTTGGAGGTCTTACAAGGGGAAATGGGGAATGGATGCCTCTTTGGAGGTCTTTAGGAACAATATTAAACAAGCACAATCATGGCCTCACTTGAGGGCTTTCCATACAATCCTACTTATCATGCATTGACTATTCCTACTTCTCATGGCATTTGAAAGCATTAAAGAGATTTGAAGAGATAAGGAGTCCTACCAAACAGATATGAATCCGTAGCAAAGCAACGAAAGCAAATCATGAAAGCACCTATAAACAAATAGCAAACCAAGTTAGAAACAAGTTTTTATTTACAAACTGAATGGTCAAACCACCTTTGGAATGTCTCCTTTATGCACCTTGCACATGTGAACCAAAGACATTAGTAATAACAAGAGAGTGTATGTACAACATGAAAACCTAAGTCTAATGACTATGTACATTTGAGTCACACTAGTCAAAGTGAAAGACCTACAAGGATTATGAAATTACAACTCAAGTTACAACTATGCTACAAGACTAATCTACTTTGAAGTTAAAGGTAAACCAACAAAAGAAAGCCATTACGAGTTAGATGAATTGAATTAAAACGTGAAAATGGACCAAGGTCAGAAGTGAACCAACTTATACACATTCTTAAAACCAATCTCAAAGTGTCACAAAGGTTTGCATTAAACTCTCTCTCCAAAGTCAATTCGTTCCATGAGCAAAATCACATTTAAACTTCTTATACAAGTATGTAAAATTGTCACTCAAGCAAGGCAAATAAAATGACATGGTAAGGCAATGTTAAAGCTCACACACCAGAGGAAAATGACCTATAAAATGTCTTAATTGAATCCCAAAAGCAATCATGAACATGGCATACAAGTGGCATCAAAAGAAGTGGCCAAAGTGAAACACAAATTCAAGTTCACATACACACGATGTGTGCAACATTCAAGGCATATAAAAGGATCCAAGGCAACATTAAAGAATGTCTCAATTGTGCTTCCAAATACACTTAATAATATGCTAAAACTCATATTCAAAGTTGGCCCAAAGTGCCCTCATACAAGTCCTAAACATATCCTATATATATGCATGCTTACACATAATATGTTAACATTGGAAAATTTGTGAAGAATAGCAAAATGCCTTTGAAAATTATGGGTAATCAACCAAGTCATTCCAAGTCCAGTAGGTAATCACATGCAAAATATAGGGTTCATATCATGCACCAAACATACTCAATTAATTGCAAACATTAATCATATTATCAAGGATAAAAGCAATTCAATAATCATGGACAAGGTACCAATCAAACATCATTAAGTCACATAATCAGATGCCTAAATGTACAACAAAAATTAGCTCCAAATTGTCAAGGGAAGATCACCTTTTAGAACTTGCATTACTAGATATACCATTAAGAACACATTCCTTTCCAAAATTCCAGAAAAATATCAAACATCCCCCCAAAATAGAATCAAAAATATCCAAAAATCAATTAGCACCTCCCAGAATATACATGAATTTTATTAGAATTTTCTGAGGTACTAAACTATTTTTTGTATCAAATTATGAAACGCGTACGAAAAGAAAATTAAAAGAAAACATGGAAGAACAAGGGGGGTATGCCTAAGTAAAACCTTTAGTTTAAATTCTTCATTGGGCTCAAGCGCAGGGGTGCAATTAGCAATAAAAGGATAGGCCCAAGGAACATTTCTAGCCTAAGGCACACGGTGGTCCCTCATAACCTTGGAATCAATCCTAACCGTGTGATCATACTCTAAGATTAAATCAAGGGTCTTGATGAAGGGTGTACGATAACTACAATGGGAGTGCAAGTATATATCACCTAAGTGGTCCTACCGAACGGTGACAAGTGTCACCGCCACCACCATCTCTTATCCTCTTCCATTATCTTTACATAGGAATCTCATGAATGCCATTTCTCAGACACCTCTCCCACTCTCACATCTCTCTCTATGATATTTTCTTCACTCGCCGGAAAACACATATGGCCGGAGAAGGCCGGTGGCCGGCGGCGGCGCCACCGTCTTCTCCGGCGACATACCACCACCAATTACAAAATACTAAACACCAACCCTAGCTACTCTTGCACGGTGATTACGAATCCGCCACTAGTTTCTCCAAAGACTCAGCCAAACTACCGAATCGGAGGAGAGCAATTCGAAAACACAAAATCAACAACAGTTCGAAGCATCAATACTAAACCACAACGGATTATGAATCCAAGGCCGCAGCTACCAAAGGTTGAAGTGAGAATATGCGTACCTTCACAACAATGGCGTTAACGGCGATGAATTTGGTACTCTCCTTTATCTCCTCTCCGTTCGCGAGTTCTCCTTTCTTCTTCTTCGCCTCTCGACTCTTCTCTCTTCTATATGGAATTCTTTTTCTTCTTTCTGAATCGGAGTTGTTACACGTGTGATTTTATGATTGTAGCGATGTGTTGATTGCAGGTTCCGAATTCATAAGCTTTGCGCGAATTGCTGTTCGTTGGTGTTGGTGTCGAATTGCGTCGTGAGGTTTTGTCAAGATTGAAGAAAGCTGTAGTGTTTCTTTGAAGCTTGAAGATTGAATCCGCGAGATTGAGAATAAAACCAAGATTTATCAAGCTCCAAGAAAATTTGGTGTGGATTTTTGTGAAGGTCAATTTAGGGATAAGGAAATTGAAGCGGAAGAAGAATAATGAAGCCTCCCTAATTCTGTTACGAGTTGTTTTTTGTTCTAAATTCTCTGGTTTTGATTTGAAGAGGATGAAGGTTTTTGGAAAAGGAAATTCAAGTTGGTGAATGAAGGTTGATGGTGAAGTCAAGCTGTTAGCAAGTGGTTAGGGTAGTTCTGGCAGTTAGCAAATAGTTTTTGCTGTTATTGATTTTCTGGTAGTTAGCGAGAGTGTTAGGGAAGAATGGGAACTGTTATCTGTCTTATACTGGTGTTAATTTATGTTTGTATTTTTTTTGGAATGAAGATGTTAGGAGCTTCTCAGTTACACGGTTGTAACTGTTATGAGTTTTTTTTTATCAATTTTCCTGGTGGATTTGGATGTTAGGAATTCTTTTTTGTTATTGAATTTTCTCCTTTTCTGTTATAAAATTTCCCTGCAAAATTCTGTTATGAGTTTCGAAATGCTTTTGAACCTTTGTACCTGCTCATTATTCTCTATGTTTTTTCTAATCCCTCTTTAGGAAGTTCATTGCAAATTTTTACATCTTCCTAAGTCTGAACAATTGCATTCTTGAGCCTGTGGTAATTATCAACATTGTTATACACTCGATGAGAGATCCTAACATAACCAGTTATACACCTATCCTTATCTCTAGGATCCCATTCAGCATTTCTAAAAACTTGGCAATATAAAGGAACTTCTATAGCACGATAAACCCTAAGATAAAACCTCAACCTCAATGCATCATTGTCACTCGTCACACGAAGCTTCGAAGGCAAGCTCGCCATATCCATACCGGCGCACATTTCAGGTGGGGAACTAAGAATTGCTCCCCATGATTTCTTTAACATAATCCCCATTTTCACAACCATACCGTGGTTCCTCCTCCAAGTGAGCCCTTGCCAAACCCTAATATGCCACCCACACCCTTAAAACATATTTAGGAAAAGTTGCTTGAACAAAAAAAAAAAAGATTTGTGATTTTGAAAATGAATTTAGATAGATTTTGAATCCAAAATGGTTTAATGTGGCATGGGTTAGGAAATAGTCATGATTTTATTCAGAAAAGGGATTCAAAATGGATATGGATTAAAAGTGGTTTAAAAATGTGGATAACATGAATGGTTTGAAAAATGGTTAAAAATGATCTATGGATTTTGGATATGGATATCAATTTGGGTATGAAGAGGTTAATGGGTAGAAAATGAATATGGATAATGAAGTGTGAATTCTAAGAGATCCACATGACCAGTTTTTACATGTTTAATTCATCTCAAATTTCAGATCCAAAGCAAACTTGTACTCAACCAAGAAGGAGAAACCTTACGCATCCATGAGACGCACACCCTGATTCACACCAACGAAACCCTGACCCAATATTTCTGATTTCTCTTACTAGGAAAACCTCAGATCAGGAAGATTACAACGAGGAGAATTCAACCTCTTGCTCCAACTTAACCTGGAATATAAACCGCCTGAATCACTTATGAATAAGGCTAACAAGAAAATCCTTTAATCCCATGTCTTAGAAGACCAATGCAGATGCAAATGAAGTGTGAAGCATAAGCTACTTAAAGTTAAAAAGAAGCGAGGGCAAATTTTGAGGTGTTACAGCAGTGTTGTCGACCAACATGTCAATATGTGATAATGGAAAGTCATCGTTTGTACTGGCTTTATTTAAGCCTCGATAGTCCACACACATTCTGACCTTTTCGTCCTTTTTCGAAATAGGTAATATGTTGTCCAACCACTGAGGGTATTCTACTGTGGCAAGGAAACCCGCGTCAATCTACTTATACACTTTCTATTTAATTTTGATGGCCATATCTGGGCGAGTCCTTCTCAACTTCTGCTTAATTGACGAATATTCTGGCTTCAGCAGTTAGTGGTGCTCCACAATATCGGTGTCCAACCCTGGCATGTCTTGGTAGGACCAAGCAAACACACCCGAGAACTCTTTGAGAAGTTTCACCATTTTTGTTTTAACGGTTGGACTAAGCAGTGCCCCAATCTTGACCTATATTCTATATTCATTAGAACCAAGGCTGATCACCTCTATCGGTTCATTGTGCGACTGAATGAAGGCTTCTTCTCACTCAAGTATTTGGGAAATTTCGGAATTTTTTCCTCTTCTCCATCTTCATCTTCGAACATTGGGAACTCAAAGTTGGGAAAGGGCATAGGGTCATATTTTTCAATGGGGGTTTCAATGTTTAATCTGCACATGTGATTGATTGTTGGATTTTATAAAAGAGATAAATGCAGTGGCGTGCAGACATCGAAAAATGTTTATCATTCATTTTTGTTTTATTATTATATTTTTTTATTACCGTTTTTTTCCGAAAAAATAGAAAAGTAAAAAAACAAATATCATGGAATTGAAAATAACATCTTTATTATTGATCAATTATTTCTTGAAACAAAAGCTTAATAAAGAAACATTTAAAACAGGTGGCCCTAAAAACATCTCTCTCTTTTGGCGGAGCAAGATGACAAAAGAAAGATAAAACATTTACTTTAAGAAGTTGACAATAGTTGGAATATCAACAACTGTCCAATTCTGAGAAACTTTCCCATGTGTCACGAAGTCTTATAAATCCCTTTCAGGACTGTCTTCAATAACGGCGATGACCCCTGGTGAAGTCAGTTTAATGGAATCTTTAATCTTTGTAGATACATAAAACAGGTGGTCTTTAGTGGCCTTTTCGATGGATCGCAGGATGTGGAACGATACATACGCATCCTCTAGGGACATGTATTCGGGGTCTTCTGAACAAGGTTCCCACTCTTATATATTGAGATCACAGGATGCAGTTTCACACTTGGAAGATCTTTTCGCCTTCTCAGGTTTTTCTTTGGTTAGTGGATAGGAACTGTAGTAGTTCGCATAAACTTGTTCGGCATGCCCCAGGGGCAATTGGGCAGCTTTTGCAGAAATTTAGGAGGTGCCATGTAAGTGAATAAATACTTTTCAGAATCATCTTCCATTATGACACTCACTTCTGGCGTAGTATAATGAATAAAATCCCTTTCAACAATCTTTGCAGATTTGTCAAAAAGGTGATCTTCGACTGCTTTCTCGATGGGTTAAGGAGTATAAAATGGTATGTAGGCCTGTTCCGGTTGACTGTCATACCCAGGAGTTTCTAAGTAAAGATCCAAGATCTCTGGAGGAATATATGAATCATCCTCAGAGTAGCAAAAATTATCTTCCATAACCGTATCCTCATCTGGTGAAATAAGGGAAGTGGGACAGTTTTCAGTGTTGTAATCCTCTACATCCATTTCATCATCCAGCTCCAATACATCCTTGAATTTCTCCAATAGAGAAAATATCGGAGTATGCATATCTTCTTGTGATATGTACCTAAAATCATCGAGGTAGTACTTCTATTCTTCTTCAGAATCTAAGGGTTCGTCTTCAGAGTCGTCTCTGTTAATGGCGTCGACCTCTTGAAGGATAGGATGAATAAAGCCTCCACTGTGAAAAATATTTTGAATGGGAGGGATGCCTTCATTCTTTCTTCTAGTTTTTGCAAATGCTAGAGAAAAACCTAGGCCTCTTTTGGTCTGGCTATTGGTAGGAATCACAACCTGTCCCCATCCTTTAGTGATACCACTTTCCACTACTCAAATTGCGTCTTTGTAGGAGGAAATAGATGCCTCTGTGCTATCTTTCCTACTTACAAAAAGTTCCTGGAACTGAGTTCCAACAACCTCTTCGAGTTCTAAGTAAAATGATGACAAATTGCTTACAACCAAAGCTCGTTCACCACATCTGGTAACCAATTTGGTGTTTTTTTTAACAAATTTCAGCTTTTGATGTAGCGTCGAAGTGACTGCTCCTGCTTCATGGATCCAGGGACAACCCAACAAACAACTGTATTCTGCTTCGATGTCCATTAATTGGAAGGTAGTTTGAAATGTAAGGGGTCAATAATTATTGGGATATCAACTTCACTAATAACTGTCTTCTTGGATCCATTAAAAGCTTTGACCACAATTCCATTGCCCCTCATGGGAGTGCCTTGAAATGCCAACTTAGTAAGAGTTAATTTTGCCATGACATTTAGTGATGAACCAGTGTCTACCAATACACTTGATAGGGCGTCATTCATGTAGTTGACTGAGATATTTAGTGCTATATTGTGATTTCTCCCCTCTTCTGGGAGATCTTCATTGCAGAAGCTCAGGTTATTGTAGGCAGTAATGTTAGCAACGATATTACCAAATTGACCCACCATTACATCATGGTTTATGAAGGATTGCTTCAAGATCTTCTGTAGAGCTTCCCTGTGAGCCTCAGAGCTCATTAAAAGGGATAACATGCATATCTTGGAAGGTGTGTTTAACAGCAGGTCCACAATGTTGTATTCACTTTTCTTGATCAACTTTAAAACTTCATCAATATCTTTCATTTCATTGTTATCACTTGACTAACCAATCGGTTCCAAAGGATTTTCAATCTGTTTCTCCTTTCTTGCAGTCACATCCTTAACTTCTTTGTTGAATACCCGACCACTTATGGTAACTCAGCTTATGTCAGCGATGTTGACAATAGATGGTAAGGGTACTTCCTTCCCATTTTCAACCATGGTAGCACCATACTTGTAGAGTATGGCCTTTTCTGATTTGTACGGGACCGAACCTGGTAAATAAATTACCAAAGGAGTCACGATGGTCTTCTGACTATCATAGATGATTTCTATAGGTTCAATGGTGGGAACATCAGGAATTCTTCTAATGCCAACAGGGATTTTCGTGCGTCCAGGTTCATTAAACTAAGGAATTATGGTTTAAACATCCTCATCAGCTTCACCATTAAGGGGTTCTTTTTCATGGAGAACCGTGATGATCCTTCGGTCTAATAACCCTTGGATCTCATTTTGGATGAGAAGGCAACCACGTCGACTTCTGCGACATTTTCTGCAAGTAGTATGATCGTGATGATTTGGACCAAAGTAATCAAGTTTGCACAAACATTTTTGAAATTTGACTAGTGACTACCTGATATATTTGATATCATAAACTGCGTGTTCTCCTGGACAAGCTTGTACCATATTGATTGGTTGGTAAGGCCTCATTCTGTATTCCTGGATCAAACCTTGGTTCATTTGCTCTTGTAGGGATGCTTGTACAAAGTAGCAACCTTGATTATTTACAGAACAAACACCACATGCTGCATAATTATGTGGGTCTACAGGACCCCAACTACTGTGTCATGCGTGCATTTTCACCAAGTTCCTCCTTAATAAGCGGACATCATAGATCTTATAGCTGCCTGGGCATCCATATACCATGTTGAGGTAGCGGGTTCACTTGAACATTTGGATTACTGTCTTTGAAAGAGAGAATGCCATTCTTGATAAGTCTTTGAACATCATCTTTGAAGCTAAAACAATTCTCGATGCCATGCCCTTGTGCTCCTTGATGATAGGGCCAAAATTGGTTAGCCTTGAACCAATAAGAAGGGTCCTTTGGGAGAACGGGAGGAGACTTTGTAAATATGTCCTTTTTTCATCAATGCTGGGAACAATTTTGCGTACGATTTTGGTATAGGATTGAACTCAGACGACCTTTGAACACAATTGCTGTTGCTATTGTATTGCGGGAGAGCCTGTTGCGGCCTTTGCTAATATTGTGGTTGTTGTTGCTGATGTTGATGCTGATGCTGATTTTGTTTTTGAGAATTTTGTGGTTGGTAGGCCGGAGCTGGCATCTAATTAATAAGGGGAGACACATTTGCTACCTGTTGGGGTTGATATCTTCGTATCGACTGGCTTTGCAACACAGTGTTGACATCCTATTCCTTTTTCTTTTGGAACCCGCTTCCGTGTCTTTTAGATGATTTTGCGTCTTTAGTTAATCGTCCCTCTCAGACTTCTTGCTCCAATCGTACTCCCATGTTTACCATTTTAGTAAAGTCATTAGGTGCACTGGCGATCATACCGTCATAGTAGAAGGGATTCAAAGTTTTCAAATATATCTTCGTCATTTCTTTTTCTTCAATAAGAGGACAGATTTGGGCGACGACTTCTCGCCATCTCTGAGCATATTCTTTGAAAGTTTCTTTTTTCTTTTTGAGACATAGCCCCGAGTTGATCCCGGCCAAGAGCTATATCCAGGTTGTACTTGTATTATTTTACAAAGGCTTCGCCAAGATCACCAAAAGTTTGGATTCTTGCACTGTCTAATCCCATATACCGCTTGAGTGTAGCACTGGTTAGACTATCCTGAAAGTAATGAATTAGAAGCTGATGATTGTCTGTTTGCATGGACATCTTTCGTGCATACATAACCAAGTGGCTTCGAGGGCAAGAATTTCCCTTATACTTTTCAAAGTCATGTACTTTGAATTTAAGCGGGATCTTGACATTTGGAACCCGGCAGAGGTCAGTGTCATACCCCAAATTTTGACCACTAAGGTTTCCCATAATTGTGCAAATCATCATCACAATATGGATGAGTCTTTAGTCTCCCCAAAGATGGGTGAGTATCCACTACAATAAAACTTAGGGTTTCAAGCCCTCTCAGAGCTCTTAGACAAAGGATCAATCAAGGAATGACATGATCTTCAACTTGTCTAACCTCTCAAACATCTACAATGGATCAAAAGAACTCCCACTTCAAGGATTAAGCACAAGTATGCTCCCTTCTAAGTGGATTAAGCCTCAAGATCGCCAGTGCCACCAAATTAGGGTTTGGTCAACCAGGGCCTCTAGATGGGAATTTTTCTCGGGGTATGAGCCAATGCTTCAAAGCATAACCTATAATGCTCCATGGGACATCATGAATCCAATCATCAAGTCAATTTGGCCTCAGGGGATGCATTCATAAAAAATCAAGAATTAGGGCTTCTTAACCTAATTCACCCCTAAGTTGACTTTAGGGACAAAACATGAGCCAAAACCTCAAGAAATGATTTGAGGGTCCCTAACACACTACATTGATCCATTTACAACAATGGATTAATCCAAGAAGCTTAAGCAACAAGTTTCAATTTCATCTGAGCCACAATTAGGGTTTTGCGGGAAAAGTCAAACTGTAGCTTTGACTTTTGACCAGGACATGCTCCCTAACCCTAGGACATGATTCAATACACCCTATAACACCTAAGAAATCAATCCATCAAGTTTGATTTAGGTCAAGGACTTGATTTCATAGAGGATCGCACAGTTTGGAATTCATCTGACAAAAAGTCAACTATGCACAAAAGTCAACTTTGACTTTTTGAGATTTTTTCACAATTATGGTTTTTTAACCCTAAAATGATGTTAATGTGTGATTGGAATCATCATTCATCAAGAAAAATCAAGAAAAGTGGGATAACTTGTAAAAGGGGTAACCATAAAAAACTTAGAAATTTTCTAAGTTATGGAACAAAGTGGCTAGGGTACCAACTTTGGGGGATCATAACTCCTAAACCACAAGGTCATTTTTCCCCATCCAAAGCTGGATTTGTAGCCCTCATGGGCCTCTACAAAAGCTTCAACTACACCTCATTCCAATTCCTCATGAATTTTAAGTTATGGAATGATCAAAATGGCTGAAAACATGAAATGTCACTTTTTCCAACACTTAGTGAAATTTTCACTAAGTCAGAATCTGTCTTACTTTTTACCAAATTTAGGGGCATTTTTCACTTTGATTTAAAAAGTATCAAAACCAATTATGATCAAACAATTGTTGTATCATATGAGGGCTTTCCAAAATGGCCAAGAACATCATCAAACTCAACTTGAGCCATAAGATATGACCATGCCAATATGCCTTGCTGAAAATTGCCAACACAAGGCAGATTTTGGAGTTTTGCTCGATTTGCTCAAGTTTTGCAAAGGGCAAGCAACTCTATCCACCTGAACACCTCAAGGGGGGACCAAGGAGGAACCAACTCTCATCCCAAGCCTCCCAAGTCTTTGGAACCAAAAATATCATGCCAAACCTAGAAATCCCTAAAAGAAGGACAAGACTCCAATTTTGGATTAGAGCATTTAATGGATGCTTAGAGGTGGCATGGACTGACACATTTGCAACTGAATTCAGTCAAGAATGATCCAACAACTAGGGAACCAAAGGCCTGTGCTCTAACCTCTAGTCAATTGCTAGAGGAGACCTGGATTTCTATTGATCATAATTGGCCAAACCTCTGTTGTGATTGCCATTCACTATTGATCCCAAAACAAACTTGCTCTACTATAAATAGATCTTATTTGTGCTCAGTTTGAGTACATTAAAGCCATCAAACATATGATTTCCTCAAAATCCATCTCTTTAGGCCAAAATGCCTTCTTTAGCAAGGTAACTCTGAGTTTTTGAGTTAGAAAGCATTTCCATCACAGCTCATGATCCTAACAACTCCAATATATCATATCTAAGCTGTCCAAACTCTCACAAGTGACCTATAATCCTTAAATCACAAAGTCACCTCTCAAAACCTCAAAATAGTACTTTTGTGCATTTTTCAAGCCGTGTCTTGATTCAGTCACTTTCCAAACCAGATAAAACCTCAAACACACTCCAAATATCATCCTTGAACTGTCCTAAATGGTTCCCCCCATCTGGAACACCATTTAAGGGAGTTGCTATTTTGGCCATTTTAACCCCTTTTGCAAGAAAGGACTAGTTTGTATTTTTGTAGGTTCCAGCTGATTCCAGTCAGCCTAAAAGCTTCTAAGGGATCATTTGAGAGTGTCCAAAGCATCAAACCATTTCTGGAACAAGAAACTTGGCAGATTGCACAAAAAACTCCAAAAGCTCAAAAGAGAGGTAAGCATCATGATTTGAACCTTCCAAAATATGCATTTCTTTGAGGTCCACTGATCATGCACATCTCATACATGTTATATATGTTGTGTTTGAACCAATTCAACATGTAATTCATGCCTGTACCAAAGTGTAGCATAGAAAATGCAATTATAGGCCTATTTCAAAACCACTATCGAATTTTGAGGAGGGAGCATGATCTTTAAAAAATACCACCACCATTGGATTCCTTGTGAAATTCTAGGCCAGATGCATATAAATTTTGTCCCCAACCATGGAGAAATGAGAAAGTTATGGACCTTCCCGTTTCTTGCTAAAACTTGCCTTGCCTTGCCTTGGCAAGGCCTAGAAAACAAGGCAAGCCTTGTATATTTTTTGGTTTGTTTTAATCAACAGATGTATCACCACCCCAGTGGTAAGGCGCGCGCCCGATAACCTTGAGGTCGTGGGTTCAAACCCCACCCATGCCATTTTGTGTTTTTTTTCACATTTTGCTATTTTTCCATATTTTCATGTTTTATTAATTAATTGGAAAATTAATAACTCCTTCAATTTTAATTATTTTTTATTGGTTCTTTTTGCAAAAAATCACAAAAATGTTAAAATATTTTATTCCACAAAAAAATTAAGTTTATATTAGTTATTTAATATAATTAGTATTTTTGTGAATAAATTCCTATTTTAATTGTTTTAAACATTTAAAAGTGAATATTTACTTTGAAAATCAAAACCAAATGAGTTCTAAATCATCTTGTGGTTAAAACCTCATTTTTCAAACCTAAAACAAAAATCACAAGTGGTTGATTCAAATTTATTTGGTATTTTTATCATTTTTATTTGATTTTTCTTTAAATATTTACTTTTAAAGAAGATAAAATTAGGGTTTCTTTGACTTTCACCCTCACAAATCATTTTCAAACACTCATGGGCCTCTAATAGAGTGTAAGACCCAATCCTTTATAAATACAAACCTATTTTGGGCCTCACTTATTGTATAAGTCTCGTTGTATTTCAAAACTTTGGCGCAATCGTCGCCCTTTTCAATATCATCTGGGCTTCTCCTTGAGCTATAAGACCCATCTTTGTTCACTTTCAATCATTTTTGGGCCTCTTGAGAGAGTCTAAGACCCATCCCCTTTTTACAGAAAACCTTTCTTGGGCCTCAGTCACTTGTATAAGTCCCTGTACAAGACGACAGTGCGTTCAAAGAAAAAACCTTGGGTCTCTCCTTGAGCTGTAAGCCCCAATTTTCCTTTCAAAAAGCACTTTCTCCTTTAAACTTGTAACATACTGTTATTTTCAATTTCTTTGTTGAACAACTAACCAAACAACATGGAAGCTCTACAACCGAGTAAGTGTTTACCCGCTTTCATTTACCGCTTTCATATATATATAACTGTACTGTGGGGCTGTTTCACTGCAAGTCTTCTTTCATTAACTCATATCAACTGTGTAATACTAGTATAGATATTTAGAGTTTCCCCGGCAACTACGTCTAGAACTAGACAGAACCTCGTCTCCCGACGTTCTCCCGGATATTTCAACATAACCTAAACCACGAGAATTTTCTTTTACAACAATTTTAGATAACTAGATCTAAGAAATCTCCCCTTTCGAACAGTTCATATACAGAAGGCCAATGTTCCAAGTGAAACCGCTTCTCGAACTGTTCATCAGCCTCCTCTTGGGCTTAGCGCAAGGACCCACAGGCTTCCTAAAAGCATCCTCACCTCCTCTTGGGCGTTGTACAAGGACCTGTCGGCTTCTTAGAAGATTTCACAGCCTCCTCTTAGGCTTTGTATAATGATTCTTTCTCCGGGAAGCTAGCCTCCTCTTGGGCTTCGTACAAATTGTCCCTCGGCTTCTTAAAAGTTTTCTCGCCTCCTCTTGGGTTTCGTACGAATTTTCCCGACGACCTCCAAGAGGTATAGGAACAGAAATTAGTCATCTTAATAGAACAGTCTTTCAAAGAGTCTAGATCTCACTACTACTATTTATTAAGCATAGTACAAAAGATAAAACCCATAGACTCGGACAGTTTAAAGCTCCTTTGGATTCCCCGTTTCCTTAGAGAATAGGAAATAATCCCGATCCTTAGATCAAATCCATGAGTAGAACCTTACCCATATAAGAACTGGGTTTCTCTTTTAACCAACATGCCGGACCTGTCACTCAACTGAAACAGTTACCCTAGCCTTCTCTTGGGCTTTGTACAATGATTCTCCCCAGCGGAGCAAACCTTTTACCCTCCATCTCGGGCTTCATACGAGATACCAATCACTCTCTTGTTGAGTATAAAAGACTCTCTTGTTGAGTCAATCTCCTTTTAGCCTCCATCTCAGGCTTCGTACGAGATACAAAACACTATCTTGTTGAGTATAAAAGACTCTCTTGTTGAGTCAGACCTTTAGCCTCCATCTCGAGCTTCGTACGAGATACCAAACACTCTCATGTTGAGTATAAAAGACCCTATTGTTGAGTCAGACCTTTAGCCTTCATCTCAGGCTTCGTACGAGATACCAAACACTCTCTTGTTGAGTATAAAAGACTCTCTTGTTGAGTCAGACCTTCAGCCTCCATCTCGGGCTTCGTACGAGATACAAAAACACTCTCTTGTTGAGTATAAAAGACTCTCTTGTTGAGTCAAACAACCTTTAGCTTCCGTCTTGGGCTTCGTACAGGACACATACAAAAACTCTCTTATCGAGTCAAACCCTTTTAGCCTCTCCCTCGGGCTTCGTACGAGACACATAAAACACCCTCTTGTTGGGTCACTAGCCTCCTCTTAGGCTTTGTATAAGGAAAACCCCGGTTGAGCCAATCAATTTTTTAGCATCAAAGTTGTGCCTTGTTCATAGCATACAAACATCAACAACTCCTCCCCCCCATCTAATCACTGTAAGCGGCAAGCCTTCAGATTATTTACATCCACGCCACTGTCCCTCTTTTAGCATGAGAAATTCCTAAGGAAAGATGGCATTACTCTAAACTGAGTTAAAGTCTTCTCCTTCAGGTTAAAAACCCCCTATTAAGGAAATTATGGCATTACTGGATTCACATATCCCAGTTAAAGTAATTCTCCTTTATAGTCAATCACCCAACAGTTGTGACGAACAAACCAAACATCCCCTCTTTAGAGATGACAAATTCTCTCTAAAGTCAAAACCTTTTAGCTTCACATCTTGGGCTTCAAATAAGATACAAATAGACCCTTCAGCTTCACATCTTGGGCTTCGAACAAGATTCAATTCACTTTTAGCTTCACGTCTTGGACTTTGAACAAGACACCAAAACGCCATTTCCTCCCATAAAATATGAGGAACTACGATCGCTCTGATTTCCCTGTTTCGGTAAACGGGAATACGTAGGCATAAGATTGAAAGAAAAATCTTAGCGATCAATCGAAAAGCATCAGTCCTAACATCCTACCAATAGCATAGTCCCGTCATTTTGTCTTAACAAAATAAGCAGAAAGAGGCCCCACTTTCATATAGCATCCGTGTTTACCACCAAAGGAGGAATCCCGTGTTTACCAGCCATGTTTTTGGTAAAAAAGGCTTTATACTTTGCTAGTATAGGGAACGTGGCCGCTTTCGAGAGCATCTTTGTTTTGCTCACCTATGGGTTATTTTTGTTTTCCAACATCGATAACTTTGTAGATATCAACGCCATTAAGGTTTTTCTCATTGGAAACCCTGTACCAACTTTGCTCGCAGATGCGTATCATTCTGTACACTTAGGGAATTTGTACCGTGGAGGGGTGATCACATGCTGTGTACCCCTGCTATATAAGTGGTTTATTTCCCATTTTCCTAAGTCTGCCGCTTTTTGGGATCATAAGAGTGCCTTACGTTGGTCGTAGAAAATCATGTCTCTTACCAACTCTTACATAGATTAGTGCAACAGGATTTATGACGAGATCAAAATCATTGACCGTTGTGGAAACTTCCCCAACGCACCCCTCATAGGAACTAAGGGAGGAATAAATTACCATCCAGTTTTAGTTCTTCGTCAATATGGATACCCGATGAGGCATGTCCCGCGTAATGCTCATCTGGAAGGTCTTTTCTTCAAGGAAGGGGAAAATGACAGGGCACTAAAGATGGAAATAGTGCACGCTTGGAAACATGTTCGTAAAAAAGGATGGGAGTCTCTAGGAAAACCGGACTGTGTTTCGATGGAGCCTTATTGTCGCTCCCGGGATTTTCATCCAAGTACAAACGCAAAAGTGGCGCGGAAACAGAGTCGCCAGCAATGTGTATTTATCCCAAGAGAGGGAAAGGAAACACTACATAAACCTGGGGGGAAGGAAAGAACAAGGTCTCACAACCAAGAGAAATGGGTAAGGGAGTCGGTTACGCGAGGGGAAGGTATTAGCACCCCCACGCGTCCATCGTAATCATGTAAGGAACTGGAAATCAACTGCTAACTGGAGAACTGGAAATGAAAGATAGAAAGGAGAAGGGAAGGGAGAAAGAAGTGACTCGATAGGACATTATCATTGTCCTAGGCCTACGTATTCCCTCAGTGCAATGAGAAAGTCAGAGTCAACGTAGTTCGACGGACTACAGGGAAAGATGCTCGTCGAGATATCGCATCTCATGCCTACGTATCTTCAATCAGACGAGAAAGAAGAATCAGAACAAACGTAGTTCGGCTCAACAAGGGTTGCTTTGTTTGTGTTTTTTTTATGGAAACGTCAGAGTACGCATTCCAGTAGTTAGGTGTTGCAGCTCGCTGTAGGGAGACTTAGGCGTTACCTGTTTGCGGTAGAACGAACATGACGAGTCCTTAAGAAAGGAGTGAAGAGATGATAAGAGAATTGTTTGTTTTTTTTGTATTTTAGAAAGAAGTGTTTTGATCATTTTTGTGTTAGTAACACGTATTGCATTCATGTCTATTGCATAAGATCGAATGCATCGCATGGTCATCCTAACAGGACGTGTGCTAGACATTCTAGAAAGGCGGAGAGAAACTCCCCTCCTTTCATTTCCCATGCTCTAGGCTCACGTCCAATACGCGTTAATCCTTTATTAAGTGTTTTTTTGCTTTTGTTTTAAGATGAGAAAAAGAGAGACTCAAAGATTAAGAAAGGAAAAAGTCTAAAGGGAGACTAATAATCCTAAGAGTTGTCATGCCTGGAGATCCTAAGGGTTAGTGTGGTTTGAAGAACTCTAATCCTAAAGAAAAGAAGAAGAGAGAAAGAGGTATCACAACTCACTTCTAAGATAGAAGATGAGTTATGAACCAAGAGGGAGAATAAAGAAGTTGAACAAAGAAAGCATTGAAATGCTTTGCACAAACACAAAAGAGAAAGCATTAAAAAGACGAGGGAAGAAAGTATGTGTGGAAGCATATCCACACACTCAACTTACCATTAGCCCCTACAAGCAAAGGTTAGCTAAACAATTGAATATGAAATCATAAGTAAAAGAAGGAAGACAATTAAGCATCAAACTACTTATGAAATGAACTTATAAATCAAACAAAGCCTAAACCTAAAAGGTAAAGACTCTAAGTGTTCAAGGACTTCTAATGTCAGTAGCTATGCCTGATGAAGTTCAATTAAAGTTAAGGTACCTAACAATGTCAAACTATGTCAAGAAAGATGCCAAAGATTCATACAAGTTCAAGTTATGAAGCATGGATGAAATATGAATGTGTATGACATACAAACATGAATAAATGCATAAAGAAATGTCAAATTCAGAGGTGAATGGCATATTATAATGCATACGGAAGTCAATGAATGAACATACAAAGCATGAATGAAATGATTTAAGAAGATGAAGCCGGTAGAAGCAAACAATGTTCAAGTTCAAGTAAGAAAAGAAGAAACTTGTAACACAAGTCAAAGTTGAAAAGAACATGAAAATAAATGCAAATGGATGCAATTCGGAATTAAACATCATATTTAGATGTCCTATAATGCCTATGAATGGGCATACAAATCATGCAAAAGAATATTCAAGTAGAAGAAATTAGATGAAGAAGTAGTAAGAAGAAAAGAAACAAGTTTCACTTTAAAGAAAAGAAATAACTTGCAACACAAGTCAAAGTTGAAAATCAAAGATAAATAAACATGGATTATAGGTCAGTACCAAATTACATTTGAGATGCAATTAAAATGTGAGAATTAATCATACAATATGCATATGCAAATCACATTGAAACTAATTAAGAAAGAAAGATGAAATAGATCAAACATAAACAAGTATGCAAGATGAATGACATTTGAATGCATGAGATGATTATGGGTCAGTAGCATACAAAAGATGAGATTCAATTAGGATGCATGAATAGGCATTGATGATTCACAAACAAGTCATGTTGATGATTTGTAGAGAATAGAAACAAGTTTAGGTCAAACATTTCAAGTAAGGGTGCATTTTGATCACATACACAACCCAAATGGAATCACAATGTAAATGACCTATAATTCTAAGCAAAAGGACCTATAATATTCTAATGATGACCTATAATGATGCACAAACAAGTTCTAATATGATGGCACAAGTGCCTCCTAAAACTATGTTAGAAAGAAGTAGAAGAATACGCACAAAATGTTACTTCCAACACAAGGCATCAAGCAATTACTAAACCACATGAGAAAATTATGAAAACAGGTCACAACTAACCTAAGTCAGAGGAAAAACATGTGTAAAAATATCAAAGCAAAATTAAAAAGGAAATATGCTCAAACAATTCATCAAAGTCGCATTGAAACACCTTAAGAGAATGCACAATTATGAACAACAAAAGGTATGGTATAATGACCTTAAAAATATAAGTAAAATGTTTTTAAATGTCTCAAGATGTTGTTCAAGCATGGAAAAAATATTGGATTAAAAAATGTTTTATAACTAGGCAAAAGAAATTGGACAATGCACAAGTATCATGAAGTAAATCATTCAAAAAGAAAATAAAAAGAAATTATGAAAATATAAGCACAATCAATTAAAGTCAGAATTAAAAAATGTGAAAAATTAGTTTAATGTGTTATAATGGTAAGTGAATTTATTTGGAATTTTTGGAGGTCAGTTGGTATTTTTAATAAAAGGAAATGAAAACTATGTCAAAAATAAAAATAAAATGTAAAAAGAATTAACACAGGGGTGTAGACATAGCAAAAACGAAGTTCAAAATGTGATTGGGCTTAAAGCGTGGGTGTGTGAATAGCAATTATAGTCTAGGTCCAAATACACACACAGGACATGGTAATAGCATAGACACTCAGTCAAACATTGACTCCATCAGAGCCACACGATGAATCACACGCACACAATTCAGTCAAACATATGTCAGTAATAATGATGAAAGGCTATGATGCACACATGTGGTGAGATACAGTGGACATGCTACACACAATCAATTAGAATCAAATATAAAAAATGGAGCACGTGACCTCTACCCTCTCTTTTTAATTCGCTGGCACCATCTCACCCGTCCTTTGCCTAAGATCTAACGGTCATGCTTTAAAGTTCCTAAACCCTAGCTGTGAATCTCACCGGCCGAAGAAGGACCTCCGGTCATCTTCTCCGGCCATCTCCGGCGACCTACAACACTTACATGTTTCCAGAAATGCATACAATGTATATCAAACAAAATCTGAGCTCAAGAACAACACGAATCTAGCAATGGAATTCACAAATCATGCACACATCAAGAGAATCGAAGGGAGAAAGTTTGCCCTAGGTTTTCAACTAAGCTTCTAAGAAGCTCTATCAACTAGCCAGAATTTCCACAGCTTCTATTAAGCTCTATAAATAACAACAACAGGATAAAAATCAAGGAAATCGTGCAAGGAAAGTTGAAGAAGTTCAAACCTGGATTGAAGCTTCTTGATGATTGTTGAGAAAACCAGAGGTGAGAGCTTGTTCTTGAACTTGCTTGAGCAAAATAAATGCTCGTGGATGCTTGAAAATGCCGAGGAATAGAGATCTTAAACTTGAAGGTGCTTCAACTCTTAAGTTCTTCAATGTTTCAATATTGCTTGATGATGAATATTGAAGAAGAATCGTGATGAATTCGTGCACAGAGAGAGAGAGGATTTAGAGATAAATTCTTGAGAGATTTGAGGTCTGAAAGTGAAAATGATGAAGCTCACTCAAATTCTGTTAGAAGTTGATACTTATATGTGTGGTTAGGATTTAACCAGCTCAGTTGATGGTTAGAACTCAGGTTAAAATGAGTTAGTTAACTGAGTTGTGAGTTAACTGAATGAGTCAAGTTGTTATTGGCACGGGTTGAGTTTTTGTTCATGTGTGGAGGAGTTTATGTTACTTATGGTGTTGATGAGAAATGATGATAATGATGATATGTATTGATGCTGCAGCATGCTTGCTTCACAATTTTCTCATTTTCCTCTTTGGTGTATGGTGTAGCATGACATGGTATGGCATGTAAGAGTTTGTTGGTTCAAAAGAAGCAATGTTGGAAAGGTGTTTGTATGCGTGTGAATGTGAATCATCAATGCAAACATTCTATTTTGGAAGCCCCACATCAATGAAAACATGGACGTTTAGAGATGGAATTCTCTATGCACACTGCATGAAAGGATGAGTTTTTGAAGGCTATGGATTGAAGATACATCATAGAACATGTTTGTTGTTGGAATCAAAGTGAAATGAAACCTCTAAAGTGATGAAAAAAGCTTAGAACCCAAAGACATAGAACTGCATCATATGCGTTCCAAGTTGCTTGCAGACCTGGTCATGGACCTATGAAAATATCAGTGTGAAGCCCTAGTGTTTGAACCCTCATATCTCTTCATCCTTTGATCAAATGAAAAATCTCCAAACATGAAAGTTGTAGAGGAGATGGAAAGGAATAACTTTTATGTTCAAAAATTTTTCATTTGAAACTTTCTTGATGGAGAAAAATGGCTTGAAATTGGGCATACCACCTGTTTGATGAAATGCATGCGTGCCAGCCCAGTTTTGCTTGGTCATGACCTGGTTTTTTGCCTTGATTTTACCAAACTTTGATTGATCATAACTCTCTCAATTTTGATCCAATGGAAGAGTTATTTATATGGATTTGAAGCTTAGGATGTGATCTTTGATTGAATCAACTTAGTACTGAAGTTTGAAGCTTTTATCTTGAAGAAAGAATGCCTTGAAGTGTAGTGCAAAATGGTCCAAACTTGCCATTTTTGGAAACCCTAAGTTTCTAAAAATGGAAACTTTGTACAATTCTTGATTTTTGATGATGCCTCCATCATTTCTTGATCAAATCTTGTCCAATGAACATATGTGACTTGAATTTCATGAATTTGACCCAAAAAGGTCAAGAGTTGACTTTTCCCTTTGCACAGTTGACTTTTTCATCAATTTCTTGATTCTCTAGTAACTGACCAATTGAACCTCTTCTGAAATGAACCAATGGGCAATATTCCATCCTTAGATACTTGATATCATGTAGAAAACATTGAGATCAAGTTTCAACCAAAATTTCATCAGGAGACTACTTGAATCACAAACCCTAATTTGGACTGTTTTTGCTAGGAGATGATGAACTGTCCAACTTCTTGGTGAATTCTCTTCTTCCAATGACTTGTGGGATTAATTGAGATCATATGAGACAGAAAATACCCTTGAGGCTTGTTTTAAGACCTTAGGCTTTAACTCTCTTGCTTTGAATAGTCAATGCTCTGAAATCCACTGATCACATGCCCCTTGCAACATGTATGAGATATGAGATGAAATGAGATATAAATGCAATGCAATGAAACATAAGCCAGGTAACAACAAGAGGGAAAATTTTGGGGTGTTACAACTGCCCCTATTCAATCATCTGTTAACCTGAGAAGGATGGAAGCAACGGTTATTCATACAATCAAGGTGAATTGTGATTGAATACCAAAACAACCAGAAAATTTGCACGCTGAATGAAGAAGAACAGGGATATAAACCCTTCTGGAAGTATCAACAAATAACTGCATAGATTGATACGACGTGTATCAAAATAGGGATACAGACAATTATCAATGATCATACGGACGAGTATGGAAAGAAAACACGGACGGGTGTTTAGGTCAACGATGCGAACGAGCATCAGAAAATCATCAGAGGAACACGACGAGTGACCAGGTCGACGATACGAATGAGTATCGGACAATGATTAAGAAAAGGAACACACACAAGTGTCTAGGTCAATGATACGGATGAGCATCAGACAATCATCAGAGAAACACGACGAGTGACCAGGTCGACGATACGAACGAGTATCAGACGATGATTAAGAAAAGGAACACACACAAGTGTCCGGGTCAACGATACGGACAAGCATCGGACAATCATCAGAGGAACACGACGAGTGACCAAGTCGACGATACGAATGAGTATCGGACGATGATTAAGAAAAGGAACACACACAAGTGTCCGGGTCAACGATACGGACGAGCATCTGACAATCATCAGAGGAACACGACGAGTGACCAAGTCGACGATACGAACGAGTATCAGACGATGATTAATAAGATATGGACGAGTATCTCAGAGGTTAATACAGACGAGTATTGGCTAAAAAGTTCAAACACGGCCTGGTGCTGAAAGGACACGGACGAGTGTCAAAGGTCAATACGGACGGGTACTGAAACAAAAGTTCAAACACGGACGAGTGCTGAAAGGACACAGACGAGCGTCAAAAGTTAATACGGACGGGTATTGAAATAAAAGGTCAAACATGGATGAGTGCTGAAAGGACACAGACGAGTGTCAAAAGTCAATACGGACGAGTATTGAAAAATGAAAGTTTGTAAAGTGATCTCACTGGGGATTAAAATGCTAAAAAGGACACGGACGAGTGTCTAAGAGGTCAATACAGACGGATATGGAGAATAAGGGGTTCAAGCACTGACGAGCGCTGAAAGGACACCGACGAATTTCCAAGGTCAATACGGACGGATATTGAATTAACATTATACGATCAAGCATTGTAGTAGGCTTTGCTGGGGTTGCATGATAATGTTTTGTCTGTGAATCACTCTGGCTTGCAGGTAAACGGTTGAACCTGGCTTATGTTTCGTATGCATATGTTTGAGTTTTGCCGTAATGCTCCATATCAATGGAATGCTACGCTTTAGAAAATGCTATGCAAACTATATGCAAATGCAAAAGAGGCTCCGGACGAGGGATCCAACTCCGCGGGGAAACATCATTGTTTGTCCTTCAATTGCTCTGTGGGGATTAACCCCTCTGCCGGGGATAACGCTTGCCACAAATTGCCAAAAATAAATTGGCTCGCAGATGCACTGAGGTATGATGATCCTGTTGAAGAAGTTCCCATTGGAACGACTTTTCCCTAGAGAGATTATTCTGCTCATGGAACTTCGCTGGGGATGAGAACTTTCTAAATGACGTTCTGCTGAGGAAAAAGAGTCATTAAAACTCTTTTTGGGGATCTATCAAACCCAAGATCTTTTGCTAGAGATAATCAGCCTTCTGACTCAACTGGGGAATCAGCCACTATTATCGACACAGAAAAGCTTGTAGCTGTTGGAAGTACTGAATGGGAGAATCGAATTAATAAGATACAATGATACCCAATGGAAATTAACTTATCTATATCGAATCGTCATGAGCGACCATCGGCCGAATGATGGACTCAATCAGTAACAAGTTGTGACAAAAGGGTGACATGTGAACCCTTTCCTGAACATGATTGCCCCGGTATTATGCCTTAGGGGTGAGTGATTACTCGTTTGGAAGACACGATCCATGCTCTCGTGTTTTTGAAACCGTTTCAATCTTGCTTTTGAGCCTAATACGAGGCTGCTACCTGCAAGCAAATGATATGCACATATGCCCCGTGCTGAATATGACTTCTGCAACTGAAAAAAATCTAACTTTGAACCATCACTTGTTGGGGAGAGCACCCAACAATGCTTTGTGCTGAAGATGACTTCATGTTAGGCTTCTGAATGTAAACATGCCACAAAAGAAATGCACACATATGTCCCGGAGACTGCATGGTTTGAATCCACCGTCCGGGGTTAATCAACATTCAAATCAATTTTAAATGTTTTCCCTGCGCATGTTGTTATAAAGCCTCAATGTTTTTAACAATGCAAAAATTCGGACGTTTTTTGCAAACAAAACAGTAAAATGAAAACAAATAAGAAGCTTTTTGACTGAATAACCAACTTTATTTATTGAAATGCCCAAAATAGGCAAGTACATCAAGAAGCAATCCTTGGAAAGAGGTGATCGCTGAAAATTGAGAAAAGAAACTATCCTAATGGCAATGTGAAAATGGCATTTCACTGAGTTTCAATTCTGCTATGACCAGTAGGTCTTCAAGACTTTCCGATTATCTTCACTTTCTGAAGAGGATGATTGGACTGATTCCTACACTTTGGAAATTGCCAGTTTGAGTGAAACGATGAGGTAGTATAGATGACTCAGATCGTAGTCTTCTCTTAATCCCTCTTTTGCGTGGACCGCCCTTTTCGGGTTTTCAATCCACCGGGATACCCCTTCTTGCCTGAGTTGTCCTTGCGGATTTTCAACTCACCGGGTGTACAAATTTTTTCTTATTTATCCCTAATTTTTGTTCGAACCTATTTATTCTGTTTTTATGGTTCACCGGATGCCCTTTTTGCTTGGACTTCTTCTTTTTTTTTCGTCCAGCGGGTTTATTTATGCGAAGTATTTTTTGACTGCGTCTGAGTTGACAGGGGATGGAAAATCTTCACCATCCATGGTTGTAAGCATTAAGGCTCCGCCAGAGAAAACCTTTTTAACCACATATGGACCTTAATAGTTCGGTTTCCATTTCCCCTGTGATCTGTGTTTGGAGGATGGATCCTTTTAAGTACCAATTCACCAACTTGATACTCCCGAGGTCGCACTTTCTGATCAAATGCCAGCTTCATCCTTCTCTGATACAATTGACCATGGCAAATAGCTGCTAATCTCTTTTCCTCAACTAAGCTCAGCTTATTAAATCGGGTGCGAACCCATTCTGCCTCATCCAGTTTGACATCCATCATAACCCTCAGCGAGGGAATCTCAACTTCAACTGGTAGGACTACCTCCATACCTTACACAAGTGAGAACGGTGTTGCCCCAGTAGATGTCCTTACTGATGTTCGGTACCCATGCAAGGCAAACGGTAACATCTCATGCCAATCTTTGTAGGTCACCACCATCTTTTTCACAATGTTCTTGATGTTCTTGTTGGCCGCTTCAACAGTGTCATTCATCTTTGGACGGTACGCACGAAGAATTGTGATGCTCAATTTTGAAGCCCCGACATAATTCTGCCATTATTTTGTTGTTGAGATTAGAACCATTATCAGTAATGATTCTTTCGGGCACTCCATAGCGACAAATGATATCTCTTTTCAGAAATCTGGCTACCACCTGCTTAGTGACATTAACATAAGACGCTACTTCCACCCATTTGGTAAAGTAATCAATAGCGACCAAGATGAAACGATGGCTGTTGGAAGCAGTTGGCTCAATCTTTCTAATCATATCAATGCCCCACATTGCAAAGGGCCAAGGAGAAGACATGACATTCAACAGACTCGGAGGTACATGCACTTTATCCGCATAAATCTGACATTTGTGGCATTTGCGAGCGTATGAACAACAATCTGCATCCATAGTCATCCAGTAATACCCCGATATCAACAATTTCTTTGCCATTGCATGTCCTCTGGCATGGGTACCGAAAGAGCCTTCGTGCACTTCTTGCATCAACATGTTTGCTTCGTGTCTATCCACGCATCTAAGCAAAACCATGTCAAAGTTTCGTTTGTACAACACATCCTCATTCAAGAAGAAACTACCAGCTAACCTCCTCGGAGTCTTTTTATCGTTGTTGGATGCTCCAGCCGGATACTCTTGACTCTTCAAGAAGCATTTGATATCATGAAACCACGGCTTGTCCTCAGACACTGTGTCAACAGTAAACACATGTGCAGGCCTGTCAAGACGAGACACCTTAATTTTGGGCACATGGTTCCACCAATTCACTTGAATCATGGAAGATAATGTTGCCAAAGCGTCAGCCATTTGATTTCCATCTCGAGGTATATGGTACAATTTCACTGTTGTAAAGAAAGTCAACAACCTCCTCGCATAGTCTCTGTAAGAAATCAAGTTCGGTTGATGGGTATGCCAATCCCCATTAATTTGATTGATCACTAGAGCAGAGTCCCCAAATATTTCAAGAGTCTTGATCCTTAAATCAATGGCTTCTTCAATGCCCATAATGCAAGCTTCATATTCTGCTTCATTGTTGGTGACATCAAAAGTTAATCTGGCAGTGAAAGGTATATGAGACCCTTTCGGAGTTATAAGAACTTCCCCAACGCCATTTCCATTCATATTAACGGCCCCATCGAACATCAATTTCCATTTGTCATCAGGATCCGGTCCTTCGTCAAACGGCGGTTCTTCATAATCTTTGGCCTTAAGAAACATGATGTCCTCATCAGGAAAATCAAACCTCATCGGCTAATAGTCATCAATTGGTTGTTGCGCAAGATAATCTGACAAAACACTTCCCTTGATGGCTTTCTGAGAAGTATACTGAATATCATATTCAGTCAGCACCATCTGCCAATGTGCAACCCGTCCGGTCAATGCTGGTTTCTCAAATATGTACTTGACAGGATCCATCTTTGAAATTAACAAGGTTGTATGAGTGAGCATATATTGCCTCAATCGCTTAGCAGCCCATGCAAGTGCACAGCATGTCCTCTCAAGCATTGAGTATCGTGATTCACAATCATTGAGTTTTTTGCTCAAGTAGTAGATGGCGTGTCCTTTCTTACCTGTCTTGTCATGTTGACCGAGAACACAACCCATGGATCCTTCAAGCACAGTAAAATACATGATCAATGGTCTCCCTGGAACTGGAGGCATGAGAATTGGAGGTTCCCACAAATATTCTTTTATTTTCTCGAAAGCCCTTTGACAATCGTCATTCCACCTGACCGCTTGTTCTTTTCTTAACAGCTTAAATATTGGTTCATAAGTGGCTGTGAGGTGAGATATGAACCGTGCAATGTAGTTCAATCTACCTAGGAAACCACGTACTTCTTTTTCTGTTCTTGGTACAGGCATTTCTTGTATCGCTTTAATTTTGGCAGGATCAACCTCAATTCCTTTTTCACTTATGATGAAACCCAGCAATTTACCGGACCGCACTCCGAAAGTGCACTTATTCGGATTCAGCCTTAGTCGAAACTTCCTCAACCTTTCAAATAGTTTATGCAGATTGACCAGATGCTCTTCTTCTGTTCGATACTTGGAAATCATATCATCTACGTAACACTCAATCTCTTTATGAATCATGTCATGGAATAGTGTTACCATAGCTCGCTGATACGTTGCCCCAACGATCTTTAACCCAAAAGGCATCACCTTGTAACGGAAGGTACCCCACTGGGTAATGAACGTTGTCTTCTCCATGTCTTCTGGCGCCATCTTGATTTGATTATATCCGGAAAAGCCATTCATGAAGGAGAATAGCGAGAACTGAGCGGTGTTGTCAACTAGTACATCAATATGAGGTAAAGGAAAGCCATCTTTCGGACTTGCTCTGTTTAGATCCCGGTAATCAATGCACATTCTGACCTTACCATCTTTCTTTGGCACAGGAACAATATTTGCAACCCATGGTGGGTAATTGGTGACGGCCAGAAATCCCGCATCTAACTGTTTTTGTACCTCCTCTTTGATTTTGAGAGCCATTTCTGGTTTAGTTCTCTGAAGCTTCTGTTTGACAGGAGGACAACCCTCTTTCAACGGAAACCTGTGCACAATAATGTCTGTATCTAACCCCGGCATATCTTGATATGACAAAGCAAAGATGTCGACATATTCCCACAGCATACTGATCAGCTCTTTCTTTACCTCGGCCTGCAAATTGGCACCAATCTTGATTTCTTTCTTTGCGTCCTCGGAACCAATGTTGATAACCTCAATTGTCTCTTGGTGAGGTTGAATGACCCTTTCCTCCTGTTTCAACAATCCAGCCAATTCTTCAGGAAGTTCACAGTCTTCTTTATCCCCCTCTTTGGCTTGATAGATTGGATTATCAAAGTCATACTTGGCCATAGCAGAATTGTTATCAATTAAATCTGGGTGATTAAGTCTGCATGATTGAGGGTCATGCCTTATTTTAGAATGAGACTTTTTGAAAAGGAAACAAAAATAAAACATTGCCATTTTATTGTTTTTTCTGCAAAAATAAAAATGAAAGGCAAGGAACACAAAATTTGCATGTAAAACATCCTTTATTAATGATAAAAAACCTTGCAAATGCATTATGAGGCCCTACAAATGGATTTACACGCCTTGGGAAGAGCGTGAGATTTTAACATGCAACAGAGAAAAACAAAGAAAGTTACTCTGTCTGGAGAGTAACTTGAACAATTTCTTCAACGGACCAATTGCAAAGCTCTTGACCCGGTACACACAGGCACACCCAATTATCGAGATCACAATCACTGTTGACGCCATCTTCACTTGCAGCAAACATCTGATTTGGTTTAATGATTCCCCCGCTATAGAAAGTAATCGGCCCCTTGCGCTCTGTTGCAGCAGCTTAATACGGATTATAGCCTACACCGAACTTATCTTCCTTTGCAGAGACTTCAATCAATTTGCCCCAGCCTTGGGCATTACCTGCTTTGACTACTTCCACTGCCTGTTTGTAAGAAGCAATAGAAGTACCCACCTGTTCTCAAATACTTGACACAACATCTCATGGATCTCTCCATCCATTTCCACGTACTTAAAGGTAGATAGCTGATTGACGAAGATGTCTTCCTCTCCACATACAGTCACCACTTGACCATCAACCACATATTTCAACTTTTGGTGCAACGTAGATGTCACTGCCCCAGCGGCATGAATCCACGGTCTGCCTAACAAGCAACTATATGTGGGTTGAATGTCCATCACGTAGAACACGTACTTAAACACTTGAGGACCAATCTTTACTGGGAGCTCTACCTCTCCGAATACAGAACGTTTCGAACCATCAAAAGCCCTCACTACCAAATCACTTGGTCTTAGAATAATTCCGTCAGCGTCTAACTTCATTAAGGCGTTCTTTGGTAACACGTTCAGGGAAAACCCCGTGTCTACCAACACATGAGATAATACTGCACCTTTACACTCCAGGGTAATGTGTAATGCCCTGTTGTGATTGCGACCCTCAGTAGTCAAATCATAATCTGTAAAACCTAGCCCATGGCTAGCATTGACATTAGAAACAACAGACTCCAATTGATTCACAGTAATTTCTTGAGGTACATAGGCCATATTCAAGACCTTCAAAAGTGCCTCTCGATGAGCTGCAGAACCCATAAGCAATGACAAGATAGAAATATTTGATGGCATTTTGTTCAACTGATCAACCACTTTATAATCACTCATTTTGATAAGTCTCATGAACTCCTCGACCTCTTTCTCAAAAGTACCTTTCTGCACAGATTCAGGAACAACAACCTCCTCTGTAGCCACCTATTTACCCTTGGCTTGGGCTGCTGCCTCAGCCTCAGCATTAGTTCTCAAAGTCTGTGGAGCAAACAAGCATCCACCTCTGGTGAAACCACCAAGACCTCCAACATTATCAATACTGGAACTACCCCCAGCTGGAGTTTCCACTTCTTGCTTTTCTCCTTGGTAGTAAACATTTGCACCGTAGTGCCATGGGATAGCCCGCACACTAGTATAAGGAACTGGTCCTGGTACCGTAATAGCAACAAGACTCACTACATTAGGCACAATGATAGCAGCAGGCGTTGGCACTTGAATTTCAGCTGGCGTAAAATAAATGGTAACAGCTGACACATCATCGTCCTTTTTGTCCCCCTGATCAAACTGTAGACAACCCTCATCAATCAAATTTTGAATGCCGGCCTTCAGTTTATCACAACCATTACTCTGATTTTTACAATCAACACAACCTTCTTCACAGCCAGGGAACACTTGCCTCTTCAACAACCGAGCCTTCACAAAACTCAAAGGAGTCCTCACCCTGTTCACATTAGTTACAAAATTCAAAACTTTCCCATCTTCAAAGGCGTTGACCTTTGGCACATTATGATTTGGCATGGGATTCTAAAGCATATTCGGTGGAGTTGAGAAATTAACTGCCTTGGCATCAATCAAATCTTGTACCTTATGCTGAAATGTCCGACACTTTTCAATAGTATGACCTGGAGCCCCAGAATGAAACTCACAGCGGGCATTAGCATCATAACCCTTTGGTAATACAGCAGGAGCCGGGCCCATCGTACGAAGCTCCACCAGATTAAGCTTTAACAATTGAGGTAACAAAGCTGCGTAAGTCAAAGGTAGAGGGTCCATATGCCTGTCAGTTTGTCTTTGTTGATATGATCTCTGTGGCTGTTGATTATTCTATGGCTGAACATTCTGTTGCTGTGGCTGTGATTGAACTTGTGGACTAGGAATGGTCATAGCAGCAACCTGATTATAGGAATCTTGATAGCCTCTACCTCTTCCTCTATTCTTATAAATAGCACTGGTCTCCCCATCTCTCTTTCTGGTAGCTCCAGCAAATGGCTTCCTCACTCCTGAAGAACTAGCACCACTGACATCTTGTATTTTTCCGAGCTTCAACAAACTTTCAATCCTTTCCCCAGCGATTACAATGTCCGCAAACCCAGTTGAAGGACAGGAAGCCAACCTATCAAGATAAGCTCCCTGAAGAGTACCCAAAAACATGTCGGCCATCTCTCGATCCTGCAGTGGAGGTTGAACCATGGCAGCCAACTGGCGCCATCTTTGAGCATATTCCTTAAAACTCTCCTTCGCATTATGAGCCATACTCTGCAGTTGAGTACGGTTTGGAGCCATATCCATGTTGTATTGATACTACTTGACGAAAGCTTGAGCTAGCTCCTTCCAGTTCCTTACAGAAGTCCTGCTCAACTTCATATACCATTCTTGAGATGCCACAGTAAGGCTGTCTTGAAAATAGTACATCCATAATTTCTCATCATCAGTATGAGCGGCTATCCTCCCCACATAGGAGTGAAGATGAGTTTTAGGACAAGTAATGCCATTGTACTTGTCAAATGTTGGTGGCTTGAACTTATGTGGGATTCTTACTCCAGGTACCAATCCCAAGTCGGAAACATCAAAACCAAGAGTGTTTTGGGATTCAATTGACCTGATTTTTTCAACGAGCTCGTCGAATCTGCAAGTGTTCTCATCTTCAGCATCTAACAGAGTGAACTACTCATCTTGATTATCTTCCACAACATGACGAACCCCAGTATTTATAGGAGGGCCACCGCCTCCATTAATGCCAGTCTGATTACCAGTATCTCTATTATTACCGTTGTCATCCTGCACCTCTACTTCTGGCCGCTCGACCATTGCCCTGAGTCTTTCCTAATTTTGGGCCATACCAGTCATTAATGTCATGAACTGGTCCATCCTGTTCCTCAGCTCAGCCAATTCAGTCTGCATCTGATCCATGATCTTAGCTTGGTTTCAGCGAGTTGCGTACCGGTGGATGTGGTTATCAGCTATAGTGCCTGAAACCAAATAAAGGTTAGAGGACCTGCAACGAGTACCTGTCATGCAAAAATGATATGCAATGCAATGTAATACAAATGCCATGTTTATCATTTCCGAGGTGCCTTACACCCTGATTCCAATCTTAACCACAAAAATCTGAAGATAAAAAATCGTGATATGAAGAGACGTGCCGTGATTATGTGTTTGTGTACAGATAACTGCCAAAGGAATATTTCTGAATAAACTGCTCATTTCAATTAAAAAGAAACCAGACATACGCACAACGTTCAATAATGAGTTCAAACATCATACATCAAAATAGTGGATTCATCAACAAGCCTGATGATATCCATCAGCAAAAACTACATTAAGAGAATGAGAGAAAAATTGTCAATCTGACAACTCCAAATCCTTCAACTTTTCACTTGAATACTTGACTTCCTCGAAGAGTATGCGAGTGCGCTGGTGATTTGGTCTTTCGATTAAATCCTTAATCAGAACATCTCTTTTCACGAGAGCTTCAGTCAGCGAACCCATGTGCATCAGGAGAGCTTCATCATCACAGACCCCTTTATGCCTTTTCACGCCGGTTTGCATTTTGAGTTTCCCCATATCTATCATAGCCTCTTCAAGCTCCTTCTTAGAAGTCTTTAGCTCCTCTCTAGCGCTTTCCAACTGCTCTTGACTTTTGCCAAGGTTCTCCTGATGCTTCCTCCGTTGTTCATGTGCCTTTTTAAGCTATTCATCCTTGATCTTTAGCTGTTCCTGCAACTCCGCGTTTTCGATTCTAACCTCATCCCAGGCTTACTGAAACTTGGCCAACGTGTCTTTAGTCTGGGCTAAGGCCTGTTTGGTCTTCTTATGAGCTTGAGTGGAAGCATTGGCACCCTTACTAATTTTCTGGAAATGTTGAGCTCTTTCGGCGAAATGCCTTTCTCTTGCTGCTAAGTTTTTTTCGGCGTCTTGGGCTTTCTGTTCCAATCTTTTGTTGGTATGTAGCGCTTCTTGAAGACGGCTGCTCAGCTTAGAATTCTCTCCTCGAAGCTTTTTCACCGAGGCTTGCAATTTGTCGAATTCTTCCATAGTGGCAGTATTTCCTTCTTTCCCATTCTCATGATACAACAAGGGTGCCCTATCAAAAGGCAAGTGAAAATCTTTAACTCTCTTCTTCACCCACTCTTCGTACGCTGGGTAAGCCCGATTGTTGGGTTTGCCTAGCGCGGCTTTTCCTTTCTTTAGCACACTGGCCCAGCTCTCAGAGACTTTTTGTGCTGTTTCTAAACCATCTGATGCGTGGAAATACAGTGACTCTTTTACATCCATCTTAATGGGCGGACCCATCAGAGCATACCCAAATTGGCTAATGGCCAAAGAAGGACTGTAGTTGATTCCCCCCTTTCTTCCTATCAATGGAACATTAGGGAACTCACCACAGCTATGGATAATGTTTTTGCCGATTAGCCCATGATCTACCCATGCGATGTCTTTGGCAACTAGTCCCATTAAGCGCTGACTCCATTCTAGAGAACCTTTAGAATCCACGAAAGCCCCTGATTATGGTAGGCGACTTGCGAACCACTTATAGAACAAAGGCGCACAACAATGAACTACCCCTCCTCTTTTCTTTTCGTTTCTATTGTATAAGGCGTAATGAAGATCTCCCAACAGTGTTGGTACTGGATTTTTCATCATGAATATCCTTATGGCGTCCGTATCAACAAAATCAGGCTCGTTGGGGAATAATACAATACCATATACACAAAGGGCTAGCAATGCATTAAAAATAACCCATTTCTCGCCTTTCGTTGCCTCCTGAGCCTTCTTTATCAGATACCCCAGCTTATAACCACGAAGCTTTCCTTTGTTAGAGATATTGGCTTCTAACTCTGACTTGCTCAAATAAAGAGCACCAGCCACCTTCCCTAAATCCAGATCACCCTTAGACCCAAAGAATGGAGGATCCTCCTTGATAGCAATCCCTAGCATGTTGGAATACTCCTCTAAGGTAGGTACCAACAAATAATCTAGAAATACAAAGCACCTCAGAGGAGGGTCTTAGAACTGCATCAAAGTATGAAGACCCCGGTATTCGTAATCACTGACATTGTGAATAAAAGATAAAATCCACCCATACTTTTCTTTGAAAGCTTCCAACACCTCAGGGCTCGCCATTCCTTTCAGGAGAATAATAGGGCCTAGAGTAGGCGTGAGGAATTCGTAACTGATGATATTCTTCTTCTCTTTAGTATTCATCCTTGTGAAAACCTGATGACTGGAATTGAGGGTAAAATATGCACCTGGAAATGAGTAAACATGTATGTTAGGATATGTAAATGCAATGCAAAAGGCATGGTATCAAGGTACTGAGTGTCTGTGCTGGACTGTGAACGGTGTCAGTGTAGCTCTGAGAACAACATAGAACCATAGATAGGAACCATCTGAACACAATAGAATGAGTTCTCCCTTTTGTGTAATGACATCCGAAAACCGGGTATGTAGGAGGTTATGGTTACCTGCAAACCTGTAAACAACCCGCCCTTCTCACGTGTGGGAACTAGAAAACCGAGGATCCTCAGTATCCCGGGCTCTCAGGTCGAGAAATGATGATATGTTCACCATCTCTGGTTTGGCATCATCATCAATCGAGGAGGCCTCAACTGATTTTCCTAAAAACGAAAGGTCCTCAGCTTCTGGCACTGAGGTCGAGAAGCAATAGTGCATTCATCCCTCGGGGTACAGTACTATCATCAATCGAGGAGTGTCTCCACTGATTCTCTTTCAAACGGGATATCCTATAGCAAGTTCCCAGCATTGGGTCCCCGGATCGAGAATGTGTAATGGGTTTGCTATTTCTGGTCTGCCATTATCACAACTCGGAAGGAGTGCCACAACTGAGTCCTCGGGAATGGTCACCAGAGTCGACAGTTCCTCTAGAGAATAACTACTGGCATGTATAAACATACAGTAGCAGATAACTCCTGATAGAAACTCGTCTGGTTGTGGGTCTCATGAACAACAATACGTGGTCACCAGCACGCAAGCGTCATGACTATCCACTCTAAAACCTACGTGTATGCTCAAGCCTGGGTAGTGGGCTTATCTCTCAGAACACCCTGCCCACCAAATAGAAAACAACAGCACAGTCCAACATAATAATGATATGTAATGCAATGAATGCAGTAAAGCAGTAATACAATAATATACAGTAAAGCAGTAATACAGTAAACAACAATGCAGTAAAACAGTAAATACAGCACAACACAGCTCCACAAACACCCAATGAAACAAACACTCAAAGAAACCACTTTGAGTAACCTTGATCTTACTTCACAGCTTCGATCAATCAACCACTCTCTATTGCTTCACAGCTTCAAGAGAGGACAGAAACTCAACACCTATTCAAACCCTAGAATAGTGTAAATACAAGCACTCTAAACAAACTCTAGACACTAAGCCTCCAGCTTCTGATCTTCTAAATGTTTTCTGTCGCTTTTTCCTTTGGTCTTGTGCGCTTTATATAGCTCCTTGAATTAGTCTTGGACTTGTTACAATATCTCCCAGATTTGTTATTTAAAACTGAATATTTAAAACAAATTTTCTCCTAAAATCTTTTTAAATTTTCAACCTTTTAAATCTCCTACAAATCTGCAACAGATCTCCTATGCAGCAGCAAATATCTATCCCAAGATATTCGCATCCAATGAGACAGCTTGCTCTCCACAATTCCAGCTAATACACAACCCTAACAACATCACAGCCTGTTGTTGTTAATTCTATAGATCTAATGTTACAACATCACCTATGTGACATCAGACATCCAACTTCAGCAATTAATTACTTAACACAGTCCAGTGTTTAGACTTCAATGTTGCAACATCAGCACCTTGACATCAACATTGAACATACTATGTTTTACCAAAATTCCAGCCAATCCAGGAACTAACAATCTCCCCCTTTGGCTAATTTTGGCTAAAACAATCTCTGCACTCTGCATCTTCAGAGACTTCAGCAGCGGAATAATCTTCAAAAATTTGAAACTCAATCAGCAGCAGTTTGACAATACTCATAGTCTTCATCACTTGATCTGCTGCAGCACCATCTTCATTCTTGACAACAGCCAATTGGTGCTCCCCCTCTAAAATATGAACCAGCATCACAGCTGTTCAGTAGCTCACAATGTGCAGCTCACAATGTGCAGCACTTTACTCCCCCTTGATGTCTGCTTGGCTGCACTCTTCAAATGTCATAATATCTTCACTAGTTCAGTCAAAACTCCCCCTTAATATCTGTATCTCATTAGCAGCATTTGGCAGTCATACTCTTTGATACTCTTGACTCTCTTGGCTATTTTCTCCCATTTTTTAGCCACAATTAGACAATCCTCTCCTAGCAGTTGACTACACAATTTCAGAAACACTCCAACTGCCCACAACCCCTCTAGCAGATTTAGTCTTCATAAATGTAGATTCCCAATTTGCTTCTTAACCTTTCAAATTGGTTTGCATCTAAGGCTTTAGTGAATATGTCAGCCAGCTGGTTCTCTGTGGCTACATGTTCCAAGGTAACAATATTTTCTTCAACCAGATCCCTTATGAAATGATGCCTTATGTCTATGTGCTTTGTCCTACTATGCTGTATATGATTTTTAGATATATTAATTGCACTAAGATTATCGCAGTATAGTGTCATAACATCTTGTTTAACATTGTATTCACTCAACATCTGCTTCATCCAGACCAACTGAGAACAACTACTTCCTGCTGCAATATACTCCGCTTCAGCAGTTGAGAGAGATACACAATTCTGCTTCTTGCTGAACCAGGAAATCAGATTGTTCCCTAGAAAGAAACACCCTCCTGAAGTGCTTTTTCTATCATCTGCACTTCCAGCCTAATCAGCATCACAGTATCCTTTTAAGTCAGTCCCAGAATCATGGCTATATAACATTCTATAGTCACTTGTGCCATTCACATATTTCAGAATCCTCTTCACTTGATTCAAGTTACTCACCTTAGAATCAGATTGATATCTAGCACACACTCCAACAGCAAAGGAAATATCAGGTCTGCTTGCTGTGAGATATAGTAAACTCCCAATCATACTTCTGTACAAGCTGTGATCCACACTCACTCCATTCTCATCCTTGGATAGCTTCAAATGGGTGGGAGCAGGTGTCCTTTTGTGATTGGCTTTATCTAGGCCAAACTTCTTGACTATGCTCTTAGCATATTTGCTTTGAGAAATAAAGATAGAATCCTCCATTTTCTGACTTGTAATCCAAGGAAGTAGCTAAGTTCTCCAACCAAACTCATTTCAAATTCTGATTGCATTTATTGGACAAACTGTTTTACCATAGCATCTGACATCCCCCCAAATACAATGTCATCCACATAAATTTGGGCTGCCATTAATTTTCCGCCTTCTTCCTTGACAAACAAAGTTTTGTCAATGCCTTCTTTTCTATACCCATTTGCTACTAAGAATTCTGTCAACCTCTCATACCAGGCCCTTGGAGCTTGTTTTAAGCCATACAGTGCCTTCCTCAGTTTGAACACATGATTGGGGAAGTTTGGATCAGTGAATCCTTTAGGTTGATCTACATAGACTTCTTCATTCAGATAGCCATTTAGAAAGGCACTCTTCACATCCATTTGGAACGGCTTGAATCTTAGGTTACAAGCCATACCCAAGAGTAGTCTGATGGATTCTAATCTCGCCACTGGAGCAAACGTCTCATCAAAGTCAACTCCCTCAACTTGAGTATAACCTTGTGCAACAAGTCTCGCTTTGTTTCTTGTAACCACTCCAAGCTCGTCTGACTTGTTTTTGTAGATCCACTTTGTTCCAATAACATTCACCCCTTCTGGTCTTGGTACAAGATCCCAGACTTCATTTCTTCTGAACTGCTCCAGTTCTTCTTGCATAACATTTATCCAAAACTCATCTGTCAGAGCTTCCTTGACATTTTTTGGCTCAACTTTGGATACGAAGCACGAGCTAGCTATGATTTCTCTGGACCTAGTTCTTACTCCAGAATTTGGATCACCTATAATTAGCTCCTTAGGATGATCCTTCTGAATTCTGATAGAAGGATCCTTTTGAGGTTGCTTAGCCTCAGTATCAGCAGCGCCTAGGGAGGGATTTCTTTCTTCAACTTCAACAGCTACCTCATCAGCTGATGTTCCAACATCTTCTATGACATCCTCAACTTCAAGCTTATCTTCATCATCAATCACAACATTGATTGACTCCATCATCACTTTGGTCCTGGAGTTGAAGACCCGATAAGCTCTACTATTGATGGAGTACCCCAAAAATATCCCTTTATCACTTTTGGAATGTAATTTCCTTCTCTGCTCTCTATCTGCCAGGATGTAACATCTACTACCAAACACATGGAAGTACTTGACATTAGGTTTTCTTCCCTTCCATAGTTCATATAGAGTGGTTGAAGTGCCTCTTCTTAGGGTAACTCTGTTGTGAATGTAGCAGGCAGTGTTCATGGCTTCAGCCCAGAAGTGATAAGGTAGTTTCTTGGCATGAATCATTGCTCTAGCCGACTCTTGTATAGTTCTGTTCTTCCTCTCAACAACTCCATTTTGCTGAGGGGTGATAGGCGATGAAAACTCATGACTTATACCTTCAGACGAGCAAAATTCTTCAAACTTGCTATTCTCAAACTCTCTTCCATGATCACTTCTAATTCTGATGACCTTACTCTCCTTTTCTCTTTGGAGTTTTTGACAGAGCTCTTTAAAGACATCAAACACTTCAGATTTGTCTTTGATGAAATTCACCCAGGTGTATCTTGAGTAGTCATCCACAACTACATAAGCATATTTCTTTCCACCCAGACTTTCAACCTGCATAGGTCCCATCAAATCCATATGAAGGAGTTCCAATACCTTGGAGGTGGTGTCATGTTGAAGCTTCGGATGAGACATCTTTGTCTGCTTTCCTTTTTGACAGTCTCCACACACCTTTCCTTCCTCAATACTAAGTTTGGGAATCCCTCTGACTGCTTCTGAGGAGATAATTCTCTTCATTCCCTTTAGGTGAAGATGTCCCAACTTCTGATGCCAGATTTTGACATCATCTTCTTTAGCAAGCACACACATGGAGGAATTTGAATTTTGCGGCACCCAAAGATAACAATTGTCCTTAGATCTGGCTCCCTTCATAATGACTTCTCCTTTGTCATCTTTCACATTACATTCGGACTTTGTGAAGTCTACTTTGAATCCTTGATCACAAAGTTGACTAATACTAATCAAATTAGTTGTTAGCCCTTTAAGAAGAATAACATTCTCTAGCTTGGGAGTACTAGCACAGTTTAGTTTTCCAATCCCCTTTATCTCTCCTTTGATCCCATCACCAAATGTAACATAGCCAGAAGACTGAGGTTTCACATCAACAAGAAGATTCTTTACTCCAATCATGTGTCTTGAACACCCACTATCAAAATACCAGTCATCTTTGGTAGAAACCCTCAAGGAAGTGTGAGCTATCAAGCTGGTAACTTTAGGTATCCATTGCTTCATCACCTTAGGCCTTACCTCTAGCTGTTTGGGTTGAGGGGAAGAATTAGGATATCCGTGAAGCTTGAAGCATGAGGACTGCATATGACCAATCCTGCCACAATAGAAGCATCTGACTCTGTCGTTTCTAAAGTGGTTAAATCTTCTCCCACTTTGATAATGTTGTGGCTGCCACCCATACTGTTGTCTCCTTATTCCATAGTTGAATTGTCTTCTCCTGTACTGATGATGCTGTCTCTTAGGCTGTCTTCTATGGTGATGAGGCTTCCTTCTTCCATAGTAATAAGGCACAACATTGTTGTATGCATAACCATACCAGTTTTCCCGATGTTGACTCCTCTGATGAGACATGTTCTGCTTGAACCTGGCAGCTTGCATACTCTGGTGATATTGGGGAGGCATATACTGACTAGCTCCTTGGGGTTGTATCTTCCTCTGATGAGGACCATTCTTCTTCTTAGCATTCTGGGGCTGAACAACCTTCTTTGGGGTAGGACCCTGTTTCGTAGGTTGATGTTGAGACAACGTTTGATACATCTCCCTTTTTGTTCCTGAAGTGCTGGCCACATATCCTATGCCTGATTTATCTCCAGCAGCTTTCTCTAACTGAAGAATCTTATCAAGATCAGCAGTACCACTGTTCATCATCCTAACGAATTTAGTCATCTGATCCAGTTGGGACTTAACTAGTACAACTTCGTTTTCCCGATCAGCTTTTTCATTTTCAAGCTGTGCAATCTGTTGCTTATGATACTTGTTTTCTTGACAAATCTCAGCACTTTTCAAACACAGCTCTCGATAAGTAGAAGCTAGCTCCTCATAAGTTATTTCTTCATCACTATCATCATCAGACACAACAGTTCCTATTAAGGCTCTAGCATGCCTTGCTGACTCACCATCACTTTCACTATCAGTTTCAGACCAGGAAACTGACATGCCCTTCTTTTGCTTCTTCAAGAATGTGGGACATTCTTTCTTGACATGTCCATACCCTTCACATTCAAAGCACTGAACACCTCTATCCTGGGCAGTCTTCTCTTCATCTTTCTCTTTTGGTTTGCTGATGTCAGAGGAACTGTTCTTGACACTAGGCTTGTAGTTATTGTTCCATCTTTTTAGCACTTTGTTGAACTGCCTTCCCAACATTGCAATGGCTTGTGACAAATCTTCCTGAGAATCTTTGACTACCTTATCTTCTGCAGGAGTGGAGACCAAAGCATTACCCTTGGGCTTCTTTTCTGATTCTTCTTCATTTAAACCAAGTTCAAAAGTCTGAAGAGATCCAATGAGCTCATCTACTCTCATCTTGCTGATGTCTTGAGCTTCTTCAATAGCAGTCACTTTCATCTTGTACCTCTTAGGTAGG
This sequence comes from Lathyrus tuberosus, assembly GCA_022829125.1. Taxonomy (NCBI): domain Eukaryota; kingdom Viridiplantae; phylum Streptophyta; class Magnoliopsida; order Fabales; family Fabaceae; genus Lathyrus; species Lathyrus tuberosus. The sequence goes on from JALAZF010000103.1 coordinate 12,180,197, forward strand.
GACCTAAGGATCTTCCTCACAAGCTTTTCTTCAGACATTTTCTCTCCAAGAGCACTAGATGCATTGGCTAGCTCAAGAACACTCATGTGGAAATCATGAATAGTCTCATCGTCTTTCATCTTCAGGCCTTCAAATTTTGATGTTAAAATCTGAAGTCTCGACATCTTAACTCTAGATGTTCCTTCATGTGTAGCCTGCAAGATATCCCACGCTTCCTTAGCAACTTCACAGGTATTGATTAACTTGAAGATATTCTTATCCACTCCATTGAAGATTACATTCAGAGCTTTGGAATTTCCAAGGGCAAGCTCATCTTCCTCCTTGGTCCACTCTTCTTCAGGCTTTTGCTTAGAGGTGCCTTCTTTATCTTTTCCAATATCATCCTTCTCACACATGACAGGTGCTTTCCATTCTTTAATAACAACCTTCCAAGCCCTACTGTCCAAGGATTTTAAGAAGGTGGTCATCCTTGGCTTCCAATAGTCATAATTGGATCCATCCAAAATAGGGGGTCTGTTGACGAATCCTCCAACTTCTTTGTCCATCTTTACACCAGAAAGTAACTTCCCTAGATCTCACCCAGAGACAGACAGGATGCCTGCTCTGATACCAATTGAAATTCTGGTATCAGACGTGTGATGTTAAGGTGTGATGTCACAACAACACACTCTGCACAATAGACAGCAATAACAGTAAAATAACACCAAGAATTGTTGACCCAGTTCGGTTACAACCAACCTACTCTGGGGGCTACCAAGCCAGGGATGGAATTCACTACTTGTAGATATAATTTACAGACTCAAAAACCCGTTGACGATCTCCTAAACTTATACTCTACTAATGACTTCCTACCTAAGAAACCACTTAAGTATGACAACACCACTCAATCCCTTACAAACACTCAAAGAAACCACTTTGAGTAACCTTGATCTTACTTCACAACTTCGATCAATCAACCACTCTCTATTGCTTCACAGCTTCTAGAGAGGACAGAAACTCAACACCTATTCAAACCCTAGAATAGTGTAAATACAAGCACTCTAAACAAACTCTAGACACTAAGCCTCCAACTTCTGATCTTCTGAATGTTTTCTGTCACTTTTTCCTTTGGTCTTGTGCGCTTTATATAGCTCCTTGAATTGGTCTTGGACTTGCTACAATATCTCCCAGATTTGTTATTTAAAACTGAATATTTAAAACAGATTTTATCCTAAAATCTTTTTAAATCTTCAACCTTTTAAATCTCCTACAAATCTGCAACAGATCTCCTTTGCAGCAGCAAATATCTATCCCAAGATATTTGCATCCAATGAGACAGCTTGCTCTCCACAATTTCAGCTAATACGCAACCCTAACAACATCACAGCCTGCTGTTGTTAATTCTGCAGATCTGATGTTACAACATCACCTATGTGACATCAGACATCCAACTTTAGCAATTAATTACTTAACCCAGCCCAGTGTTAAGACTTCAATGTTGCAACATCAGCACCTTGACATCAACATTGAACATACTATGTTTTACCAAAATTCCAGCCAATCCAGGAACTAACAAACTGCTAACTGGAGAACTGGAAATGAAAGATAGAAAGGAGAAAGGAAGGGAGAAAGAAGTGACTCTATAGGACATTATCGTTGTCTTAGGCCTACGTATTCCCTCAGTGCAATGGGAAAGTCAGAGTCAACGTAGTTCGACGGACTACGGGGAAGGTTGCTCGTCGAGATATCGCATCTCGTGGCTACGTATCTTCAATCAGACGAGAAAAAAGAATCAGAAAAAATGTCGTTCGGCTCAACAAGGGTTGCTTTGTTTGTGTTTTTTTATGGAAACGTCAGAGTGGCATTCCAGCAGTTAGGTGTTACAGCTCGCTGTAGGGAGACTTAGGCGTTACCTGTTTGCGGTAGAACGGACATGACGAGTCCTTAAGAAAGGAGTGAAGAGATGAGAAGAGAATTTTTTGTTTGTTTTTGTATTTTAGAAAGAAGTATTTTGATAATTTTTGTGTTAGTAACACGTATTGCATTCAAATCTATTGCATAAGATCGAATGCATCACATGGTCGTCCTAACAGGACGTATGCTAGACATTCTAGAAAGATGGAGAGAAACTCCCCTCCTTTCATTTCCCGTGCTCTAGGCTCATGTGCAATACGCGTTAATCCTTTATTAAGTGTGTTTTTGCTTTTGTTTTAAGATGAGAAAAAGAGAGACTCAAAGATTAAGAAAGGCAAAAGTCTAAAGGGAGACTAATAATCCTAAGAGTTGTCATGCTTGGAGATCCTAAGGGCTAGTGTGGTTTGAAGAACTCTAATCCTAAAGAAAAGAATAAGAGAGCAAGAGGTATCACAACTCACTTCTAAGATAGAAGATGAGTTATGAACCAAGAGGGAGAATAAAGAAGTTGAACAAAGAAAGCATTGAAATGCTTTGCACAAACACAAAAGAGAAAGCATTAAAAAGATGAGGGAAGAAAGTATGTGTGGAAGCATATCCACACATTCAACTTACCATTAGCCCCTACAAGCAAAGGTTAGCTAAACAATTGAATATGAAATCATAAGTAAAAGAAGGAAGACAATTAAGCATCAAACTACTTATGAAATGAACTTATGAATCAAACAAAGCCTAAACCTAAAAGGAAAGGACTCTAAGTGTTAAATGACTTCTAAAGTCAGTAGCTATGCCTAATGAAGTTCAATTAAAGTTAAGGTACCTAACAATATCAAACTATGTCAAGAAAGATGCCAAAGATTCATACAAGTTCAAGTTATGAAGCATGGATGAAATATGAATGTGTATGACATACAAACATGAATAAATGCATAAAGAAATGTCAAACTCAGAGGTGAATGGCATATTATAATGCATATGGAAGTCAATGAATGAACATGCAAAGCATGAATGAAATGATTTAAGAAGATGAAGCCAATAGAAGCAAACAATGTTCAAGTTCAAGTAATAAAAGAAGAAACTTGTAACACAAGTCAAAGTTGAAAAGAACATGAAAATAAATGCAAATGGAGGCAAGTCAGAATTAAACATCATATTTGGATGTCCTCTAATGCCTATGAATGGGCATACAAATCATGCAAAAGAATATTCAAGTAGAAGAAATTAGATGAAGAAGAAGTAAGAAGAAAAGAAACAAGTTTCACTTTAAAGAAAAGAAATAACTTGCAACACAAGTCAAAGTTGAAAATCAAAGATAAATGAACATGGATTATAGGTCAGTACCAAATGAAATTTGAGATGCAGTTAAAATGTGAGAATTAATCATACAATATGCATATGCAAATCACATTGAAACTAATTAAGAAAGAAAAATGAAATAGATCAAACATAAACAAGTATGCAAGATGAATGACATTTGAATGCATGAGATGATTATGGTTCAATAGCATACAAAAGATGAGATGTAATTAGGATGCATTAATAGGCATTGATCATTCACAAACAAGTCATGTTGATGATTTGAAGAGATTAGAAACAAGTTTAGGTCAAACATTTCAAGTAAGGGTGCATTTTGATCACATACACAACCCAAATGGAATCACAATGTAAATGACCTATAATTCTAAGAAAAAGGACCTATAATATTCTAATGAGGACCTATAATGATGCACAAACAAGTTCTAATATGATGGCACAAGTGCCTCCTAAAACTATGTTAGAAAGAAGTAGAAGAATAAGAACAAAATGTTACTTCCAACACAAGGCATCAAGACATTACTAAACCACATGAGAAAATTATGAAAACAAGTCACAACCAACCTAAGTCAGAGGCAAAACATGTGTCAAAATATCAAAGCAAAATTTAAAAGGAAATATGCTCAAACAAGTCATCAAAGTCGCATTGAAACACCTTAAAAGAATGCACAATTATGAACAACAAAAGGTATAGTATAATGACCTTAAAAATATAAGGAAAATGTTTTTAAATGTCTCAAGATGTTTTTCAAGAATGGCAAAAAGATTGGATGCAAAAATGTTTTAGAACTAGGCAAAAGAAATTGGACAATGCACAAGTATCATGAAGAAAATCATTCAAAAAGAAAATAAAAAGAAATTATGAAAATATAAGCACAATCAATTAAAGTCAGAATTAAAAAATGTGAAAAATTAGTTTAATGTGTTATAATGCTAATTGAATTTATTTGGAATTTTTAGAGGTCAGTTGGTATTTTTAATAAAAGGAAATGAAAACTATGTCAAAAATAAAAATAAAATGTAAAAAGAATTAACATAGGGGTGTAGACATAGCAAAAATGAAGTTCAAAATGTGATTGGGCTTAAATCATGGGTATGTGAATAGAAATTATAGTCTAGGTCCAAATACATGCGCAGAACATGGTAATAGCATAGATACTCAGTCAAACATTGACTCCATCAGAGCCACACAATGAATCACACGCGCACAATTCAGTCAAACATATGCCAGTAATCATGATGAAATGTTATGATGCACACACGTGGTGAGATATAGTGGACATGCTACACACAATAAATCAGAATCAAATATCAAAAATGGAGCACGTGACCTCCACCCTCTCTTTTTAATTCGCTGGCAACATCTCACCCGTCCCTTGCCTAAGATCTAAAGGTCATGTTTTAAAGTTCCTAAACCCTAGCTGTGAATCTCACCGGCTGGAGAAGGACCTCCGGCCATCTCTGGCGACCTGCAACAGTCACATGTTTCCAGAAATGCATACAATGTATATCAAACTAAAGCTGAGCTCAAGCACAACACGAATCTAGCAATGGAATTCACAAATCATGCACACATCAAGAGAATCGAAGGGAGAAAGTTTGCCCTAGGTTTTCAACTAAGCTTCTAACAAGCTCTATCAACTAGCTATAATTTCCACAACTTCTATTAAGCTCTATAAACAACAACAACAACAGGCTAAAAATCAAGGAAATCGTGCAAGGAAAGTTGAAGAAGTTCAAACCTGGATTGAAGCTTCTTGATGATTGTTGAGAAAACCAGAGGTGAGAGCTTGTTCTTGAACTTGCTTGAGCAAAATAAATGCTCGTGGATGCTTGAAAATGCAGAGGAATAGAGATTTGAAACTTGAAGGTGCTTCAACTCTTAAGTGCTTCAATGTTTCAATATTGCTTGATGATGAAGATTGAAGAAGAATCGTGATGAATTCGTATAGAGAGAGAGAGGATTCAGAGAGAAATTCTTGAGAGATTTGAGGTGTGAAAGTGAAAATGTTGAAGCTCCCTCAAATTCTATTAGAAGTTGATGCTTATATGTGTGGTTAGGATTTAACCAACTCAGTTGATGGTTAGAACTCGGGTTAGAATGAGTTAGTTAACTGAGTTGTGAGTTAACTGAATGAGTCAAGTTGTTATTGGCACGGGTTGAGTTTTTGTTCATGTGTGGAGGAGTTTATGTTACTTATGGTGTTGATGAGAAATGATGATGGTGATGATATGTATTGATGCTGCAGCATGCTTGCTTCACAATTTTCTCATTTTCCTCTTTGGTGTATGGTGTAGCATGACATGGTATGGAATGTAAGAGTTTGTTGGTTCAAAAGAAGCAATGCTGGGAAGGTGTTTGTATGCGTGTGAATGTGAATCATCAATGCAAACATTCTATTTTGGCAGCCCCACATCAGTGAAAATATGGACGTTTAGAGATGGAATTCTCTATGCACACTGCATGAAATGATGAGTTTTTGAGGGCTATGGGTTGAAGATACATCATAGAACATGTTTGTTGTTGGAATCAATGTGAAATGAAACCTCTAAAGTGATGAAAAAAAGCTTAGAACCCAAAGACATAGAACTGCATCATATGCGTGCCAAGTTTCTTGCAGACCTGGTCATGGACCTATGAAAATTTCAGTGTAAAGCCCTAGTGTTTGAACCCTCGTATCTCTTCATCCTTTGATCAAATGAAAAATCTCCAAACATGAAAGTTGTAGAGGAGATGGAAAGGAATAAATTTGATGTTCAAAACTTTTTCATTTGAAGCTTTCTTGATGGAGAAAAATGGCTTGACATTTGGCACACCACCTGTTTGATGAAATGTATGCGTGCCAGCCCAGTTTTGCTTGGTCATGACCTGGTTTTTTGCCTTGATTTTACCAAACTTTGATTGATCATAACTCTCTTAATTTTGATCCAATGGAAGAGTTCTTTATATGGATTTGAAGCTTAGGATGTGATCTTTGATTGGCACAACTTAGGCCTAAAGTTTGAAGCTTTTATCTTGAAGAAAGAATGCCTTTAAGTGTAGTGCAAAATGGTCCAAACTTACCATTTTTGGAAACCCTAAGTTTCTAAAAATGGAAACTTTGTACAATTCTTGATTTTTGATGATTCCTCCATCATTTCTTTATCAAATCTTGCCCAATGAACATATGTGACTTGAATTTCATGAATTTGACCGAAAAAGGTCAAGAGTTGACTTTTCCCTTTGCACAGTTGACTTTTTCATCAATTTCTTGATTCTCAAGCGACTGACCAATTGAACCTCTTCTGAAATGAACCAATGGGCAATATTCCATCCTTAGATACTTGATATCATGTAGAAAACATTGAGATCAAGTTTAAACCAAAATTTCATCAGGATACTGCTTGAATCACAAACCCTAATTTGGATTGTTTTTGCTTGGAGATGATGAACTGTCCAACTTCTTGGTGAATTCTCTTCTTCCAATGACTTGTGGGATCAATTGAGATCATATGAGACAGAAAAGACCCTTGAGGCTTGCTTGAAGACCTTAGGCTTTAACTCTCTTGCTTTGAATAGTCAATGCTCTAAAATCCACTGATCACATGCCCCTTGCAACATGTATGAGATATGAGATGAAATGAGATATAAATGCAATGCAATGAAACATAAGCCAGGTAACAACAAGAGGGAAAATTTTGGGGTGTTACACTTATCTCCACTGGGTACAAACTAGAGCTCTCTAGCTAAAAATGCCTTATCCTCATCACGGAGTTCTTCCACCAAGGGAATCTGTCATGTACTTCATGACTGAAACGGAAAAACTTCAAGTTACTCTCAACAAAGTTCAACAGGAGAGGAGGTCTTGGAAGAACAAGTACCGCATTCTCAATGTGGAATGTACCAAAATACAACAACTGCTGAAAGATAAGGATGCTCTAATTGAGATTTTGAAGCAACATGCTGTAGAGAATCAGGATGACCAAAGGAATTTGCTCGCTCCTTTCGCTTGGCAAAGGAATGACAACCCGACAATGGCCCAAGAGCCCCGGTCAAAGAAAAGGAAAGTACCAGAATCAGCACCCGAGTTCTCCTTAGAAAGGACTCGGGACCCATTAGCTTAGGTTTCTGTTTAGGCACCTTGTAATTTGCTATATTTCCATTTCCGCAATCCTTTGAATTCAATAAAACGGGGTTTCCCCACTGTTTGATATTTGCAATCTAATTGTCGAAGTTTATTTTGATTAAACCAAAAAACAATTAATATAATCATTGCATTCATCATTCTCACGTCACGTATTCTTCTTACCTATGAATCTCACGTTTGTGTCTCGATTCTAGAATCAAACTGTCTCATTCGTACAATACTCGGGCCAATCGTCAGAAAAAGATGGATGATCTCGAGGAAGAGAACAGAGAGATGAAAGAAGAGATCGACGCTCTGAGAGAGGATATGAGAAAGCTTCGTAACGACATGCAAGCCATGGCAGAAGCTCAGTTACAAAGAACTGTGATCTCAGAGATCACCTCAACACCCATAGTGGAGAAATATGATCCTAGGTACCAAATGCCGAAAGATCGTCCCTGGGGCATGCCTGTTAACTATATCCTGGAAGGATATGTTCCACCGATCACTGAAGATCAGGGAATCACAGCAGAAGCCGCTGGGCCTGAAGGTTACAAACTTCGGGAAACACCAAGATTCACTGCCGTAGTAACGGTACCATCCCCTGTGGTGCATACTGTCCCGAAAGGACAGATTCCACAGATACCTTCTGGTAGAAAGGAAAGTATGTTCGACAGAATGGATGAATTCCAGGAGCAGTTCCTGGAAATGCAGAAAGAATTGCAGGCCCTTCGCGGTCAGGATTTATTTAGGAAGGACGCCGCGGACCTCTGCTTGGTCCCCAATGTGAAAGTTCCGCACAAATTCCAGGTGCCCGACTTTGAAAAGTACAAGGGTAACTCTTGCCCTCAAAGCCATTTAGTGATGTACGCTAGGCGAATGTCAGGTCAGACAGAGAATCAGGATCTACTGATTCACTACTTTTAGGATAGCTTAACCGGCACCACATTTAAATGGTACATGAGTTTGAACCGCGCTACAATTAGCACTTTCAGAGATCTTGGCACTGCCTTCGTCCAACAATATAAATACAATCTCGACATGGCACCAGACAGAGATCAAATCAGTTCAATGTCGCAAAAGGACAAGGAAACCTTTAAGGAATACGCTCAAAGATGGCGTGAAATTTCCGCTCAAATTTTTCCACCTCTTGAGGAAAAAGAGATGACAAAGATTTTCTTAAAGACCTTGAGCTCATTTTAATACAACATAATGGTTGCCAGTGCGCCCAGCGACTTCACCGAAATGGTCGGTATGGGAGTACGTCCCAAGGAAGCCGTTCAAGAAGGACGTCTAGTCAAAGACACTGGGTCGACAAGCTGTACTAAGAAATACGGTAGTGCTCTCCCTAAGAAAAATGAGCAGGATATTGGGAATATCTCTCTCGGAAAGAAAAGGCGGCGGTACCAACTGGTAGCAGCTATAACTCCTGCTATCAACCCCGCGCCTACGTATCAACCTCAGGTTGCTCAAAGCCATCCTAATCAACAACCTCTTCAGCAGGCTCGCCCTCTGTACAACAACAACCGTACAACGCGGCCACCAAGATTTGATCCTATACTCGTATCGTACGCGGAACTATTTCTGTTACTGCTGGCCAAGGGGCATGTCCAGGCCAAGGCTCCTCTTACGGCACCGGTAAATTCGCCTTTTTGGTTTAAGGTGGATCAGACTTGCCCTTACCATCAAGGAGGACCAGGGCATAACATAGAGAACTACCTCAGTTTCAAATCCGATGTACAAAAGCTTGTTAGGAGCGGGGTCTTATCTTTCAAAGATACGAATCTGAATGTTCTCACAAACCCGATGCCTCAACACGAGAAAGCTGCAGTCAATCTGATAGAAGGAGAGTCTAACAACGTCTATCAAATTCATGATGTACTCTTGTTGAGGACTAATCTGGTCAAGATGCATTGTAGACAGAGTGGATATGGCCATGTGCCACCACACAATTATCACCAGTGTGATGTCTGCTCTAAAAGTAATCAAGGATGTTCTGTGGTGCAATCAGCTCTACAGGAACAGATGGATCTCGGATGGATCCAAGAGCACCGAGTTCGTGGAGTTAACATGACCTATACGAATTCCAACATATTTCAGAATCACGACATCCCTGCAATGAATGCCAACTTGGTCGCAATGCACTCAAGCCAAAGCCAGTATCATAATCTGCCGCGGCATGACTACAATTCCTGTCTGACTTGCTCGATAAACAAACAGGGATGCTCTTTTGTACAAGAGGCCCTCCAGCGTCAGATGGATCTTGGATGGATCCAAGACTACCATGATAGGAATCATTATCAGATTAACATGGTTCAGATCTTCGATATTCGCTTGATGAATACCAACCTGGTGGAGTTATATGCTAAACAGGTCCGGCTCTGGTTCCTGGTATCACATGATTATCAGAGCTGCAAAGCGGGTTACGAAAATGATCAAGGTTGTACCCTTGTTCAGGAAACACTTCAGCACTTGTTGAACAACTGGTGGCTTCCAATCTATATGGATGAAGACACCCAACAAATTAGTATCACTAATGGGAATCCTACTAGATATCAAAGTCAGGATGTTCGGTCAATGGAAACGGATCTAGTAAGGTTACACTGTATTCAAAGCGGACGTGGCCAGGTGCCACTACACAACTATGAGTGGTGTGGAGTTTGCTCAGTGGATAATCAAGGATGCTACTTCGTGCGAGCAGCCCTTCAAAGTTAGTTAGACCGTAAAGAGATTTAACCATGCTCAAGTTTTGGATCAGTCGACTTTTTCGTTGATCAAATCGAGGACGTTGTCGTAATCGCTGATTATCAGAGGACTAGGGATGTTTGTGCCATCATCCCTCTACTTGACAAATCGAGAGTTCCCAATCGGGAACGGATCGAAATTAGGTACGATGGTCAGAAAAATCAGAAGGCTCCCATAGTCATCTATCTACCGGGACCACTACCGTATGAATCAACTAAGGCTATCCCTTACAAGTACGGTGCAACCACAATCGAGAATGGAAAGGAAATTTCGTTACCCTCCGTCGTGAATATTGCAGACATCAGTCGAGTAACACGGAGTGGTAGAATCTTCAATAGAGGAGTTGGAGAACCTAACAGAGAAAAGGAACCTCAGACAGAAGTTCCCAATCCACCAGTCGGTCAGTCCAGTAATCCCGACCTTTCGAAAAACAATGATGAGATGCTGAAGCTCATCCAAAGGAGTGAATACAACATTGTTGATCAACTGTTGCAAACTCCTTCAAAGATCTCGGTATTATCACTGTTACTTAGTTCAGAAGCGCACAGGGAGGCTCTACAGAACGTCTTGGAGCAAGCCTTTGTGGAACAGGATGTAACAATCAGATAGTTCGATAACATTGTCTCTAACATCACTTCCTGCAATAACTTGGGATTTAGTGATAAGGAATTACCTGAAGAAGGTCGCCGTCATAACATGGCACTCAATATTACAGTCAATTACCAGGACGATGCTTTAGCCAGCGTACTGGTAGACACAGGGTCAGCCCTGAATGTTATGCCAAAGTCCACTTTGATGCAATTATCATTCAAAGGCCCTCCGATGAGAACCAGCGAGGTCATTGTCAAAGCATTTGATGGATCCAGAAAAACGGTTATCGGCGAAGTCGACCTTCCCATAACTATCGGTCCTCACACTTTCCAAGTCACTTTCCAGGTCATGGACATCCGAGCAACATACAGTTGTTTATTAGGAAGACCTTGGATACATCAGGCTGGGGCGGTCACTTCAACCCTCCACCAAAAGCTAAAGTTCGTCCAGTACGACGATGAATTCGCAACGTTTACATGACTAGAATTCATTAACTATGCTTTTCCCAAGGTGAACGTCATCGAGAGGGATGACTCCTCCAGTTCCAAAGAAGTGTGGGATACCTTGGGACAACCAAGTGGAAAGTACGACTCTATGGTCAAATACACCACTCCTGAAAGCTCTCATATCAGGCTTGAAGACATCCAGCCAACTGGATGGAGAGATACAGCTGAGAGTACAAATACTATGCAAAATACAACAGAGGAATCCTCCTACGACAACTCTGCCTGGGAGATAGATTCCAAAGATCCTGCTCCACCAGAAATCAGTGTCATTTCTGAAGACAAATCAAGGAAGGTACCAGACTTTGTGATTCACCGAGGAGTTCTCCGCCAATGGGTCGCAGTTGATGTTCCGAAGATTGTTCATAAGTCTAAGTAATTGCCGTCTTTTAACCTTTCACCCTGCCCAGGTGAAACGGATGTTTTGATAGGGCTCGCTTTCTGTAAATTTCCCTCTTCGCTTTGCCCAAAGCGACAGAGTTTTGTTTTATAGGGTTGTAGTTTCAAGAATCGACTGATCATAAATGAAATAATGTCGTTCTGTAATTTCCGCATTAATTGCTGTTTTCTCTTTTTATTTTTCAGAAAATGGCAATCCCAAAAAACAACTCAATAATAATAACAAGTAGTAAAAAAAACACTGCACGCATTCTTGCATTCTCTCTATCTCTTCTAAAACAAATCATCACGTCATGCAGATTGCTTGTTTTAAACCCAGTTGAAACATACGATCTGATGCCTTCTCCCAACTTTGAATTTCCGGTATTTGAAGCTGAAGAAGAAAATGATGACGAAATTCCAGAAGAGATCTCCCGACTACTCAGACAAGAGGAAAGGCCCATTGAACATCACAAAGAGCCATTGGAAACGGTAAACTTGGGTTCGGAAAAAGAGAGAAAAGAGATTAGGATTAAGGCACTGCTCAGTCTAACTGCCAAAGAGAGTTTGACAAAGCTTCTCAAAGAATTCCCCTATATATTTGCTTGGTCCTATCAGGACATGCCAGGGTTGGATACCAGCATCGTGGAACATCATCTACCATTGAGATCAGAATGTCCGCCAGTAAAATAGAGGTTGAGACGGACTCACCCGGACATGGCCATCAAAATCAAAGAGGAGGTACAGAAACTGATTGACGCGGGCTTCCTCGCTACATTAGAATATCCTCAATGGTTAGCCAACATCGTACCCATTTCGAAAAGGATGGAAAGGTCAGAATGTGTGTCGACTACAGAGATCTAAACAAGGCTAGTCCAAAGGACGACTTTCCTTTACCACACATTGACATGTTGGTAAACAATACAGTAAAGTTCAAAGTTTTCTCCTTCATGGATGGATTCTCGGGCTATAACCAGATAAAAATGGCGCCGAAAGACATGGAGAAAACTTCATTTATTACCCCATGGGGTACCTTTTGTTACATGGTAATGTTGTTCAGTTTGAATAATGCTGGGGCAACCTATCAAAGGGCCATGACTACTCTGTTTCATGACATGATACACAAAGAAATCGAAGTATATGTCGATGATATGATTGCAAAATCTAAGACAAAAGAGGAACATGTGACCCAGCTGTCAAAACTATTCGAGCGGTTGAGAAAGTACAAACTCCGCTTGAATTCCAATAAGTGCACCTTCGGTGTCCGTTCAGGGAAACTCTTAGGATTCATCGTCAGCCAGAAAGGAATTGAGGTTGATCCTAACAAGGTCAAGGCCATTCAAGAAATGCCTTCTCCTAAAACTGAAAAACAAGTCAGGGGATTCCTGGGACGTTTGAAATACATATCCAGATTCATATTCCTCATGACCATGACATGTGCGCCGATTTTCAAATTACTGAAAAAAAACCAGGATTGCGTTTGGACAGATGACTGCCAAACCGCCTTCTACAGTATTAAGGAATACCTATTGAATCCGCCGATTCTATCACCTCTAGTGGAAGGAAGACCGCTGATCATCTACCTCACAATCCTAGAGGACTCAATGGGTTGTGTACTTGGCCAACAAGACGAAACCAAAAGGAAAGAGTTTGCCATTTACTATCTGAGCAATAAATTCACCGACTGCGAGACTCGGTACACTGTGCTTGAGAAAACTTGTTGCGCTTTCGCTTGGGCAGCCAAACGTCTTCGCCAATACATGATTCGTCACACTGGTTGATCTCCGAAATGGATCCAATCAAGTATGTATTTGAAAAAATTGCTCTCACGGGAAGGATTGCCCGTTGGCAGATGTTGCTATCAGAATATGACATAGAATACCACGCTCAGAAAGTCGTTAAAGGAAGTATTTTAGCCGATCATGTGCCTCATCAACCGATTGACGATCAGGAATCAGTCAGATTTGACTTCCCAGACGAAGATTTCATGTATTTGAAAATGAAAGACTGCGATGAACCGCTACCCAGTGAAGGGCCAGAACCAGGTTCCCAATGGGGACTAATCTTTGATGGAGCAGTTAATCATTACGGAAACAAAATTGGGGAAATTATCATAACACCTCAGGGTACCCTCATTCCTTTCACCGCCAGACTTACATTCAAGTGTACAAACAACGAGACCCAATACGAAGCTTGTATCATGAGTCTCGAGGAAGCGATTGATTTAAGGATCAAGAACTTGGATGTATATGGCGACTCAACCCTAGTTATCAATCAGATCAAAGGAGATTGGAACACATACCAATCAAGGTTGATTCCTTACAAAGACTATGCGAGAAGGTTGTTACCCTTCTTCAACAGAATCGAGTTTCATCACATCCCTCGTGAAGAGAATCACATGGCTGATGCATTAGCCACTCTCTCTTCCATGATTAGTGTAGGTCAATGGAACGACGTACCTAAGATTGACATAATGCACCTTGAACGGCCCGCCTACATCTTCACGATTGAAACAATCATATATGACAAACCTTGGTATCACGATATCAAGTGCTTCCTTCAGAAACAAGAGTATCCACCTGGGGCATCCAGAAAGGACCAAAAGACCCTAAGAAGACTGGCAAGCAACTTCTTCCTGAGCGGTGATACACTCTATAAGAGAAATTTTGACACGGTCTTGCTTCGATGTGTAGACAGACCAGAAGCAGGCATTCTGATAAAAGAAATTCATGAAGGATCCTTTGGCACTCATGCCAATGGACACACAATGGCGAGAATAATTCTAAGGGCAGGGTACTACTGGTTGACCATGGAATCTGACTGCTACAAGTACATGAAGAGGTGTCATAAGTGTCAGATATACTCCGACAAAATCCATGTACCGCCAACGCATCTCAAAGTTCTCTCTTCCCCATGGCCATTTTCCATATCGGGAATCAACATGATTGGCATGATTGAGCCCAAAGCTTCAAATGGACACCGGTTTGTCCTGGTAGCCATTGACTACTTCACCAAGTGGGTCGAAGCAGCATCATACACCAATGTAACCCGACAAGTCGTGGTCCGATTTATCAAAATCAATATCATCTGCCGTTATGGTGTTCCAAGCCAGATCTTTACTGACAATGGATCTAACTTAAACAACAAGATGATGAAGGAGTTGTGTGCTGAGTTCAAGATCGAACACCATACCTCATCTCCCTACCGACCTAAGATGAGCAGGGCGGTAGAAGTGGCTAACAAGAACATCAAGAAGATCGTTCAAAAGATGGTTATAACCTATAAAGACTGGCACGAGATGCTACCCTATGCTCTTCATGGTTATCAAACATCTGTCCGCACCTCAACAGGGGCAACCCCTTTCTCTCTAGTATATGGCATGGAGGCGGTCCTCCCCATAGAAGTAGAAATCCCATTAATTCGGGTATTGATGGAGGCGAAGCTAACAGAAGCTGAATGGTGTCAAAATCGACACGATGAGCTGAATCTGATCGAAGAAAAGCGAATCACGGCACTATGCCACGGTCAGTTGTATCAACAAAGAATGAAGAAGGCGTTTGACAAAAAGGTCCGACCTCGCGTCTTCAGGAAAGGAGACCTTGTGCTCAAAAAGATACAATCATTTCTGACTGATTCTTGGGGAAAGTGGACTCCGAATTATGACGGCCCCTATGTGGTCGAGAAAGCTTTCTCAGGCGGCGCCTTAAGACTTGCCACGATGGATGGAGAAGAATTTGCCTACCCCACGAATGTTGATGTAGTCAAGAAATACTTCGCCTAAACTAAAAAAAAAACGTCTCAGTGGATTGAAAACCCGAAAGGGCGGTCCAGGCAAAAATTAGAGACATGATCAAAAATCATCCCGGTGGATTGGAAACCTCAAAGTACAATCCAGGCAAAAGTTAGGGATAATGGCAAGTAACTATGTCCAACAGAGGCAAGTCCCTCAGCAACAGTTACGTCGTCCATCAGAAAAACTCCAGTCACGGTCATCTTCGTCAGAAGCTCAGGAAGCCCCGAATTCAAAGTTGGTAGAAGGATAGTGGTCGTTATGTTTCAATGTAGCCCTTTTCCCTTAAATTACCATTTTCCAACTTTGTAAATACTCTATGGAATCACGCGTTTGGCTGATTTTCATCCTATCAATAAAATTTGAGCCCTTGTGCTTTTGTTTGCAATTCTTATTTGTTTTAGCTTACAGAACGACGTTTTTAACATGATTAACGACTCTTGAAACGAAACAAAAATGAATTTACTTGATAAAATTTTTCTGCTTTTAAAATAAAGATGGCAATTTCTTTTGACTGTTGAACATCGAAAGAACATCGATCGCTTCTCCAGAAGTAATTGAGCTTCAAAGTGCAGAATCAAAGTACTCCTTCTAAACCAGTGCGCCTAAATGAAGGATCAGTTATGTCAGATGCGAATACTCTGTCTGACATCTTCAGCAGAGTCCTTATCTCCTAAAGCCCGACCAACGGTTATCCCCGCAGGGACTACTTCTCCTAAGCAAGGCAGAATTGTTATCATGAACCAGTTATACTTCTCATCTCCCACTGTGGCCGAGTATCCAGTCGTGTTCATCTATTAGTCTGTATGCCGCGTCAGTTTTGTCAGCATATACATACATACATCATGAATTATTTATTTACATTCATATTCATATTACATCACTATCACTCTAGTTGGTCCTATCCCCAAGTGATAACAGTCCTCTCAATCGAGTTGTCAGTTCTTTCCTCGTCAGGAAATGGTGCGCCTGACCTACATCTCTCCTCCAGTTTATGTCTGGGATGAAGTCGGCCCTTGACCACTTTGATAACTTAAACCTCTGAAAGACCAAAGAAAACGTTCGACAACTGTCACTCTTCGCCATTGAAGATGATATCGTCGCTTTCCCGGATTAAGGAAAATCCCCAGAGAAAGCCACGTGACTAAAGACTCTCAGCAACACATTGGTTTTTCTCTCTAGAAAGTCAATGTTAATGAAGTCATCGGCACCTCAAAATTGGATCACATCACATGGCATTTCTCCGAGAAGATCCCGAGAAAAGTATGATGTAATATCCCCAAGCGACAGCAGTCTCTCAAGAGACCTGGTTTCCCTAGTAGATTCGACAAATGGCGTCTCCAGCAGAGAAGTTTGTATACCTCTACCGCTCAGACAATGGGTTTCCCCAGCAAGTCTGACATCAAATCTTTTTCTATCAAATGGCATCTCTCCCGGGAAATTCAGCGATAAGTTTGAGGAAAAAATCGCTACGAATAGCGTCCCTTGTCAATAAAATTTATTGACAAAAGAAACTGAGACCAGTTCCTTGGTAGGAAACCAGGATCGAGGGGAAGTTTATTTCGGCAACTGAGACCAGTTCCTTGGTAGGAAACCAGGATCGAGGGGAAGTTTACAAAAGAAACTGAGACCAGTTCCTTGGTAGGAAACCAGGATCGAGGGGAAGTTTATTTCGGCAACTGAGACCAGTTCCTTGGTAGGAAACCAGGATCGAGGGGAAGTTTATATCAGAAACTAAGACCAGTTCCTTGGTAGAAAAACAGGATCGAGGGGAAGTTTACCTTTTCTAAGCATCATTGCTTAGCAAAAGAAGAAGGATGCGTGAACTACCATTCTGAACCACTGTCAAAATTTCGGGTATTCCGATATTTAATCCTCTTGCATCCCGAATGCCCGAATACCTTCGCCATTCACACCTTAGGGTCAAAGAAGATTAAATAGGGGCATTTTTCATACCCCAAATTTTGACCACTAAGATTTCCCATCATTGTGAAAATCATCATCACAATGTGGATGGGTCTTTAGTCTCCCCAAAGATGGGTGAGCATCCACTACAATCAAACTTAGGGTTTCAAGCCCTCTCAGAGCTCTTAGACAAAGGATCAATCAAGGAATGACATGATCTTCAACTTGTATAACCTCTCAAACATCTACAATGGATCAAAAGGACTCCCACTTCAAGGATTAAGCACAAGGCTGCTCCCTTCTAGGTGGATTAAGCCTCAAGATCGCCAGTGTCACCAAATTAGGGTTTGGTCGACCAGGGCCTCCAAATGGGAATTTTCCACTTGGCATGAGCCAATGCTTCAAAGCATAACCTATAATGCTCCATGGGACATCATGAACCCAATCATCAAGTCAATTTGGTCTCAGGGGATGCATTCATAAAAAATCAGGAATTAGGGTTTCTTGACCTAATTCACCCCTAAGTTAACTTTTGGGACAAAACATGAGCCAAGACCTCAAGACATGATTTGAGGGTCCCTAACACACTACATTGATCCATTTGCAACAATGGATTGATCCAAGAAGCTTGAGCAACAAGTTTCAATTTCATCTGAGCCACAAATAGGGTTTTGCGGGAAAAGTCAAACTGTAGCTTTGACTTTTGACCAGGACATGCTCCCTAACCCTAGGACATTATTCAATACACCCTATAACACCTATGAAATTAATCCATCAAGTTTGATTTAGGTCAAGGACTTGATTTCATAGAGGATCGCACAGTTTGGAATTCATCTGACAAAAAGTCAACTGTGCACAAAAGTCAACTTTGACTTTTTGAGATTTTTTCACAATTATGGTTTTTTAACCCTAAAATGATGTTAATGTGTGATTGGAATCATCATTCATCAAGAAAAATCAAGAAAAGTGGGATAACTTGTAAAAGGGGTAACCATAAAAAACTTAGAAATTTTCTAAGTTATGGAACAAAGTGGCTAGGGTACCAACTTTGGGGGATCATAACTCCTAAACCACATGGCCATTTTTCCCCATCCAAAGATGGATTTGTAGCCCTCATGGCCCTCTACAAAAGCTTCAACTACACCTCATTCCAATTCCTCATGGATTTTGAGTTATGGAATGATCAAAATGGCTGAAAACATGAAATGTCACTTTTTCCAACACTTAGTGAAATTTTCACTAAGTCAGAATCTGCCTTACTTTTTTCCAAATGTAGGGGAATTTTTCACTTGGATCCAAAAAGTATCAAAACCAATTATGATCAAACAGTTGTTGTATCATATGAGGGCTTTCCAAAATGGCCAAGAACAACATTAAACTCAACTTGAGCCATGAGATATGACCATGCCAATATGCCTTGCTGAAAACTGCCAACACAAGGCAGATTTTGAAGTTTTGCTCGATTTGCTCAAATTTTGCAAAGGGAAAGCAACTCTATCCATCTAAACACATCAAGGGGGACCAAGGAGGAACCAACTCTGATCCCAAGCCTCCCAAGTCTTTGGAACCAAAAAGATCATGCCAAACCTAGAAATCCCTAAACGAGGGACAAGACTCCAATTTTATATTGGAGCATTTAATGGATGCTTAGAGGTGGCATGGACTGACACATTTGCAACTGAATTCAGTCAAGAATGATCCAACAACTAGGGAAGCAAAGGCCTGTGCTCTAACCTCTAGTCAATGGCTAGAGGAGACTTGGATTCCTATTGATCAACATTGGCCAAACCTCTCATGTGGTTGCCATTCACTATTGACCCCAAAACAAACTTGCTCTACTATAAATAGAGCTCATTTGTGCTCAGTTTGAGTACACCAAAGCCATCAAACATATGCTTTCCTCAAAATCCCTCTCTTTAGGCCAAAATGCCTTCTTTAGCAAGGTAGCTCTGAGTTTTTGAGTTAGAAAGCATTTCCATCACAGCTCATGATCCTAACACCTCCAATATGTCATATTTAAGCTGTCCAAACTCTCACAAGTGACCTGTAATCCTTAAATCACAAAGTCACCTCTCAAAACCTCAAAATAGTACTTTTGTGCATTTTTCAAGCCATGTCTTGATTCAGTCACTTTCCAAACCAGATATAACCTCAAACACACTCCAAATATCATCCTTGAACTGTCCCAAATGGTTCCCCCCATCTGGAACACCATTTGAAGGAGTTGCTAGTTTGGCCATTTTAACCCCTTTTGCAAGAAAGGGCCAGTTTGTGTTTTTGCAGGTTCCAGCTGATTCCACTCATCCTAAAAGCTTCTAAGGGATCATTTGAGAGTGTCCAAAGCATCAAACCATTTCTGGAACAAGAAACTTGGCAGATTGTACAAAAAACTCCAAAAGCTCAAAAGAGAGGTAAGCATCATGACTTAAACCTTCCAAAATATGCATTGCTTTAAGGTCCACTGATCATGCACATCTCATACATGTTATATATGTTGTGTTTGAACCAATTCATCATGTAATTCATGCTTGTACCAAAGTGTAGCATAGAAAATGCAATTATAGGCCTATTTCAAAACCACTATCGGATTTTGAGGAGGGAGCGTGATCTGGAAAAAAAAACCACCACCATTGGATTCCTTGTGAAATTCTAGGCCAGATGCATATAAATTTTGTCCCCAACCAAGGAGAAATGAGAAAGTTATGGACCTTCCCGTTTCTTGCCAAAACTTGCCTTGCCTTGCCTTGGCCAGGCCTAGAAAACAAGGCAAGCCTTGTATATTTGTTGGTTTGTTTTAATCAACGGATGTATCACCACCCTAGTGGTAAGGCGCGTGCCCTATAACCTTGAGGTCGTGGGTTCAAACCCCACCCATGCCATTTTGTGTTTTTTTCACATTTTGCTATTTTTCCATATTTTCATGTTTTATTAATTAATTGGAAAATTAATAACTCCTTCAATTTTAATTATTTTTCACATCTTGTGATTAAAACCTCATTTTTCAAACCTAAAACAAAAATCACAAGTGGTTTATTCAAATTTATTTGGTATTTTTATCATTTTTATTTGATTTTTCTTTAAATATTTACTTTTAAAGAAGATAAAATTAGGGTTTCTTTGATTTTCACCCTCACAATTCATTTTCAAACACTCATGGGCCTCTAATAGAGTGTAAGACCCAATCCTTTGTAAATAAAAACCTATTTTGGGCCTCACTTATTGTATAAGTCTCGTTGTATTTCAAAACATCGGCGCGATCGTCGCCCTTTTCAAAATCATCTGGGCTTCTCCTTGAGCTATAAGACCCATCTTTGTTCACTTTAAATCATTTTTGGGCTTCTTGAGAGAGTGTAAGACCCATCCCCTTTGTATAGAAAACCTTTCTTGGGCCTCAGTCACTTGTATAAGTCCCTGTACAAGACGACAGTGCGATCAAAGATAAAACCTTGGGCCTCTCCTTGAGCTGTAAGCCCCAATTTTCCTTTCAAAAAGCACTTTCTCCTTTAAACTTGTAACATACTATTATTTTCAATTTCTTTGTTGAACAACTAACGAAATAGCATGAAAGCTCTACAACTGAGTAAGTGTTTACCCGCTTTCATTTACCGCTTTCATATGTATATAATTGTATTGTGGGGCTGTTTCACTGTAAGTCTTCTTTCATAAACTCATATCAACTGTGTAATACTAGTATAGATATTTAGAGTTTCCCCAGCAACTACGTCTAGAACTAGACAGAACCTCATCTCCCGACGTTCTCCCGGATATTTCAACATAACCTAAACCACGAGAATTTTCTTTTACAACAATTTTAGATAACTAGATCTAAGAAATCTCCCCTTTTGAACAGTTCATATACAGAAGGCCAATGTTCCAAGTGAAACCCCTTCTGGAACTGTTCATCAGCTTCCTCTTGGGCTTAGTGCAAGGACCCACAGGCTTCCTAAAAGCATCCCGCCTCCTCTTGGGCGTTGTACAAGGACCCGTCGGCTTCTTAGAAGTTTTCACATCCTCATCTTAGGCTTTGTATAATGATTCTTTCTCCGGGAAGCTAGCCTCCTCTTGGGCTTCGTACAAATTGTCTCTCGGCTTCTTAAAAGTTTTCTCGCCTCCTCTTGCGCTTCGTACAAATTGTCCCGACTACCTCCTAGAGGTATAGGAACAGAAATTAATCATCTTAATAGAACAGTCTTTCAAAAAGTCTAGATCTCACTACTACTGTTTATTAAGCATAGTACAAAAGATAAAACCCGTAGACTCGGACAGTCTAAAGCTCCTTTGGATTCCCCGTTTCCTTAGAGAATAGGAAATAATCCCGATCCTCAGATCAAATCCATGAGTACAACCTTACCCATATAAGAACTGGTTTTCTCTTTTAACCAACATGTCGGACCTGTCACTCAACTGAAACAGTTACCCTAGCCTTCTCTTGGGCTTTGTACAATGATTCTCCCCAATGGAGCAAACTTTTAGCCTCCATCTCGGGCTTCGTACGAGATACCAATCACTCTCTTGTTGAGTATAAAAGACTCTCTTGTTGAGTCAATCTCCTTTTAGCTCCATCTCAGGCTTCGTACGAGATACAAAACACTCTCTTGTTGAGTATAAAAGATTCTCTTGTTGAGTCAGACCTTTAGCCTCCATCTCGGGATTCGTACGAGATGCCAAACACTCTCTTGTTGAGTATAAAAGACTCTCTTGTTGAGTCAGACCTTCATCCTCCATCTCAGGATTCTTACGAGATATAAAAACACTCTCTTGTTGAGTATAAAAGACTCTCTTGTTGAGTCAAACAACCTTTAGCTTCCGTCTTGTGCTTCGTACAGGACACATACAAAAACTCTCTTATCGAGTCAAACCCTTTTAGCCTCTCCATCGGGCTTCGTACGAGACACATAAAATACCCTCTTGTTGGGTCACTAGCCTCATCTTAGGCTTTGTATAAGGAAAACCCCGGTTGAGCCAATCAACCTTTTAGCATCAAAGTTGTGCCTTGTTCATAGCATACAAACATCAACAACTCCTTCCTCCCCCTTCTAATCGCTGTAAGCGGCAAGCCTCTGGATTATTTACATCCACGCCACTGTCCCTCTTTTAGCATGAGAAATTCCTAAGGAAAGATGGCATTACTCTAAACTGAGTTAAAGTCTTCTCCTTCAGGTTAAAAACCCATATTAAGGAAATTATGGCATTACTGGATTCACATATCCCAGTTAAAGTAATTCTTCTTTATAATCAGGCACCCAACAGTTGTGATGAACAGACCAAACATCCCCTCTTTAAAGATGACAAATTCTCTTTAAAGTCAAAACCTTTTAGCTTCACATCTTGGGCTTCAAACAAGATACAAATAGACCCTTCAGCTTCACATCTTGGGCTTCGAACAAGATACAAATCACTTTTAGCTTCACGTCTTGGGCTTTGAATAAGACACCAAAACACCATTTCCTCCCATAGAATAGGAGGAACTACGATCGCTCTGATTTCCTTGTTTTGGTAAACAGGAATACGTAGGCATAAGATTGAAAGAAAAATCTTAGCGAGCACAGTAATCAAAAACCCAAAATCCCGTACCTTCATACATCAATCAAAAAGCATCAGTCTTAACATCCTACCAATAGCATAGTCCCGTCATTTCGTCTTAACAAAATAAGCAGAAAGAGGCCCCACTTCCATATAGCATCTGTAACCTAACAGACCGCTGTTTAAACTCAGTTTGCAAGCAGGGTTAGTTAGAGACATCTATTTCCCTTCCTTCATCAGCTTCAATAGGATAAAAAATGAATTGACATGTAGTCCCCCAAGAGCGACAATGCTTAAGAACCACGTCCAGAATCGCTCGCTAAAGTCAGATGTGTTTTTCCCAATTAAGTCTTGTCCTTTGAGAGGTTTAATCCGTTTCTGCATGTTTGATAACCTAGCTTGGAATTCATCCCACCTGTAATCTACTCCCATTGTTTCACTTGCAGGAGCCTGGAAGATTTGTTCTTCAATGTATGGAGTGGTATGCATCACAGGAGGTGGTACTGTCATGATTCCTGAGACCTTTGAAGCTTCAGGAACAGGAGGTTTGTAACGCTCCGGTACAAAGTTGAAAGGCATGCCCCAAGGAAAACCAGAAGACATAGAATATTATGGCACAACAACTTATGTGACAGGTGCAGAGACGATTTCTGAGATGACAGTCCTTTGATTTGAAGTTGACGGTTGATTTTGAGAAGTTGTCGATGATTCTACCATGTTACCGAGTCTCTCTATATTATCCTTTAGAGCAGTAACTTCATCTCTAAGTTCTCTATTTTCTTGCTCAAGTCCTTCTGTAATACCCTAATTTTTACCCCTAAGATCCCACATGTCGTTTGCATCTCATACCACAAAGAAGATCACAAGCTTTGGTTCTCTTGCCTTCCTTTGTAGGTTTGTTCTTGAGGGAGATTGTTGAGCACCCTTGTTTTCTTGTTTGCTTTATGTTTGTTTATGTTTAATTTTACTAACCCTTAATCAAAACCCAAAAAATATGTTTGTTTTCCCTTTACTAACTTTTTCAGGAAGAATTTGGATCAAGGATATCAAATACCAGTCCCTTATGTTGCGGTGAGAATCGGATATCAAGCTATTAATTAACTTGAATCACAAATCTTTGAAATTCACCACCGAGCTTTGATTTATCCAAAGGAAAGGGTAAAGATCGAAAAAAAAAACCAAAGTTTGCAATGTAACAACAATGCTAAGAGATCTAAGGTTCGGGGGTTGGTTATGCCTAGGGAAGGTGTTAGCTTCCTAAGTATCTGTAGCACTCTACAGAAACCTCTTACTAGTATTTGTGTTATGCTAAAGTTTGCTTACTAAGGTAAAGGTGTTAAAGTAAAGACATAAGGGTATATACACTAAGTATGCTCGCCAAGACGTCGCATCTCGTGCACTAAGGGTGAGGAGCCATTGACTATGGTCAAAGTTCCAAAGGGAATGAGTATGATACTCATATAGAGTTAAAGAACTCTCTAAGTCTAAGTTGAAAGACTAGTCTAAGGAGATTGACTTTAGACAATGTCAAAGGGGAAGTGAGTATACATTAAGATGTTACTCATATAGAGTTTAAGAACTCTATCTTAATTCTAAGTTAAAAAGGGGGGAATGACTCTGTAGCACCCCAAAATTTGCCTTCACTTTTGTAACTCAAGTGGCTTATGCTTCATTTGCATTTTATCTAGGTCATCGGGTACATACATGCATATCATTTGGCTCTGTGGTTATGGGATCAAGGTTCTCTGTTCAAGCATCGTCAGGTTGCAATAGACGTTTATTTCGTCACTCGACATATGCGCAAAGTATTGCTCCGGGTTACGTAATCAACGGGTCAGCAAAGCTCTTATCAAACATAATTTTTCATGTCAAGAATCTCAGAGGAAGTTGAAGTTTTCAGCCGATTCAGAACAGTTTGAGTAGAAAATCAGTTTGCTGTGCAAATTTGCAAAATTCATAACTCTTGCTCTGAAACTCGTTTTGGCTGGATATTAAACAGTTAGAACCGTCTTGGTATTCTCTACAACTTTTATGTTCTGCTCGAAAGTCAATTCATCAAGGAAAGTGGTGGGAATTACTTGTTTTTGGAATTTCGGTTTCGCTGGATAATTGCGTCAGTGGTATTCAAAAGGGCTTAACTTATGATTGGATCATCATTTCTGAGATATTCCTATGCAAAAAATTCCATATTGAAATTATCTGCAACATTTGTGTTTGGACCGAGTGTCGCTCCCGGGATTTTCATCCTAGTACAAACGCGAAAGTGGCACCGAAACAGAGTCGCCAGCAATGTGTATTTATCCCATGAGAGGGAAAGGAAACACCGCGTAAACCTGAAGGAAAGGAAAGAATATGGTCTTGCGACCAAGAGAAATGGGTTCGGGAGTCGGTTACGCGAGAGGAAGGTATTAGCACCCTCTCGCGTCCATCGTACTCGATGGGATCCGCGCTTGCTTGTCTCGATCAAAGGGTGATAGAAAAGAATACTGGAAGAGGAACTAGAAAAGGAATGGAAAGAGAAAGAAACAAATGTAGGGAAAATAAAAGAAGTGCTCGCATGGGCCCTACCCCACTGCCTACGTATCTCATCGGGAACATGAGAATCAGAGCGACGTAGTTCCCCTCACTAGGGATGGATTGTGTTTTTTAGAGAACGGCTTACGTTCTAGCTCAGGTGTTGCAGGCTCGCTGGTCCGAGTGCGTTACCATCTTGCAAGAGAACGAGTAGGAGCGCGTTCGTGCGTTGAGAGTGAATGAGGTGAGAAAATAATTCCCGAAGGAAAGACGTTATTGTTTGTTTTTGTCTTTTAAGAGTTTTTCCCATTTGTTTGCATATGATAGTGTATCTGAATCTTAGTTATTGGAATGTGTACATTCTAACATTCCAAGATGGAACGGGTAAGAAAGCACACTGAGAGTGAAGAAGACCCCCCACACTCAGTTCCAATTGTCAAGGTTCAAACACACTAGCATACTTGTGTTTATTAAGTGTTTTTGTTAATTAAGAAATGAAGAAGTGTTTTTTATTATTTGCACCTTCAACAAGTATTGCATTTAAGTCCCTCATACAAGATCAAATGTTTAACACATTGACCCAAGATGGGCTATATGCTACACATTCTAAGATTACAAGAGAAGACCCCTTATAATCTTTTCTTTATATGAAAGGCCTAAATGCAATAAATGCCTACCTTTATTAGATGTTTTGGATTTTCTTTAAGAGATGAGAAGAGAGACTCAAGAGAGGAGAAAAGGTAAAACCTATATGGACTAAGACTCAATCCTAATTGAAGATTAAAGGGAGTGATCCTAAAGGTTTGTGAGGTTTCAACCTAAAGTCTAAAGAAAGAAAGAATTAAACAATTCACTTCTAAAGTAGAAGATGAATTGTAATTCAAAAAGGGAAAGTAAAGAGTTATTAAAGGAAAGCACATAAATGCTTAACAAAACATAAAATGGAATTGTAGAAGAGAAAGGATAGAATTTGAATGTGGATTCCTTATCCACACTCAATTGAAACTTACCAAAGCCCCTACATGGTTAGTAAACAATAGAAACATGTATAAGGAATAAAAAGCACTTAATGAACATTAAAATTCAAAAGAAAAAGATGAAAAATCAAATCTTAATATCATAACCAGAATGTGCATCATATGGATAACAAGTGAATATCATCATACAAATGCAAGTGAATAAGCAATAATCATCACCCATTAGCATTTAAACATGTTACAAGAAGAAGGAATAGATGAAAGATGGAAAGAAATGAAAAGGACATGCATAAATGGAACATGTACATCAACAACCAGAATTGAAACTAAATAAAAAAGGTTTATGAACATCTCAAAAGTATCCATGAATCAACCATCAAGATATTCAAGAAGTAATAGAAGAAGAAGTGAGATGAAAACTCAAAAAGAAGGTGCAAACAATACATGTTAGGATGCACAAAGTTCAAGTTGAAATGAACATGTGAAGATGACCTATAATGTGCAACAATGACCTATAATATCACTTGAATGACTCATACAACTATGCAAATGCTCATACAAATATGCACAAAAGAATTCATGCAAACATGCACTAAAGTTAAAATGACATGACATGTATTATACTTCAAATGTAATGCATCAAACAAAAACCAAATGGATTCATGAAAATTATGCCAGCATATTATTGGAATGCCTAAGTCAGAAATGCATCATACATCAAGATAGCATGTAAAAATTCAGAGCAAAATGACTTCAAACAAAGCAATTAGGTCAAATTGAAACATCATGCAAAGTGGTGCAAATATAGGCATCAAAACATGTCATAAAGTGACTTAAAAAATCAAACAAAAATCATCTAGCATGCTTCAATGTATTGGTGAATCAATGCAAAAAGAATCATGTCAAAACAGTTTGTAATGAGCAAGAAAAAAATTAAACAAATTCATGTATCATGCTTAGAATGCATCTAAATGGAAATTCAAAGAAAATTATGGACCAGGGGTAAAAAGGTCATAAAATCAAGAAATAAAATCATGGAAAATTTCCTAAATGTTTTAGTGATACTCATGAATTTTTATGGAATTTTATAATGCTATTTGATATTTTTAAAAATTAAAAAGTAAACGTGCATAAAATAAAGAAAATAAAAGGAAATAGAAAACAAGAGTGGGGTGCAAATATAGTAAACCAACAGTTCAAAGTGTTTGGGCTTTTTAAAAAGGAGGTGCGAAAAGCAATCTGGCATAGGTCCAATTACGCGTAGCACACACTAACTACCATGTACACTCAGTCAACAAAATTGACTCGCTCATGGCCATTGGATCAATTCAAGGTCAAACAATAGTCAAAGTAAGCAGGATCAATGCACACACGTGAGGGAACACAATTACTAACATGCACTGCGCCACATTTTGTTTAAGTGAAATCAGAAATGGAGCACGTGAGGTGCACACCTTTTTTAATGCGTTGGCCAATCCTACACCACACGATGCAAGTAAATCCACGGTCACGATTAAAACTGCAAACCAAACCCTAACACATGATCACCGGCCGGAGAGGGACCTCCGGTCACCTTCTCCGGCCATGCACCACCGTCTGCAACTCTCACATGTCCCAGAAATGCACAAATATTATACCAAAATGAAGCTGAGCTCACGTAGATTAAGAACTCACAATTGTTTTTCACATACCAAGCACACACATAGAGAACAGAGGAGATTAAATCATGCCCTAAGTTTTGGATCTAGGCTTCTAAGAAGCTCTATCAACTAGCCGGAGTAAGCAGAGCTTCTATTAAGCTTAAATTAACAAAAACAAGCTAAAATTAATGAAAATCAACTGAAGCAAAGTTGAATGATGAAACCTGAAAATGTGGAGCAATTGGAGATGTTGAGAAAAACCAGAGGAAAGCTTGATATGCTGAGCTTCTAGATCTTCAAACTTAGCAAAATAAATGCTATGGATTCGTAAATAGATGAAGGATGTTGAAGCTTGCAATGATGCTGAACTTGCAGAAATGGAGTTGTTCTTGTTGCTCTTGATTCAACCACACCAAGCGACGATTAATGGAAGCACAATGGAGTTGAAATCGTGGAGAAGAAGATGAGAAAAATCAGAAAGAGTGAGAGGAGAATTCTGAAGTGAATGTGAGAAAATCAGTGTTCCCCTTAGAAATGTGGGTGAAATTTGGCTTTATAGTGTGAGTTAGAAATGAACCAGAGGTGGTTAAGTGAGTGAGTCAACTGAGTCCAAGTTGAGTTAACTGAGCTGCCTCTAACTAACTGAGCCAAGTTAGTTAGGGCGAGTCAGCTGTGGTTGTGCTATAGTGGTGGAGGTCCATGGTGTTATGGTGGAAGTGAAAATGAACTGACATTGCACGGCTGTCTCACCAAACTTGTTCAGCAAGTTGCTTTTTTCTATTTTCGTGCATGATACGTGCTCATGTGCATGGACATGTGATAAGTGTTTGGTTAAATGAAGAAAGAGTTGGAGGGTGAGCAATGCACGAGCAAGCTGAGACAACAACAACAACATTCATTTATTCTGGTTTTTAGCAGCCCAAGGTTTAATGGTTTGACCAAGAATTTATCTCTAGTTTGTGAATGAAACAAAGAGGTATTGATGCCAAATGGAAGAGGAGATATCATGGAACAAGTTTGGGGTGAAAATTGAATTGAATTGAGGCTTGGAAATTGGTGAAAAGCAACTTGGAATACACAAGTTTGGGAACTGGTTATGGGGCGTGGCAAGCAAGTCATGGCATGGCAACTTGGCACACAAAATTTCAGCACAATCAACATGACTTTGAACCAATATATCTCCACTATAACTTGATCAAATGGAATTTTGTCCAACATGAGTATTGAAGATGACACTACAAGGAACAACTTTGATGTTGAAAAGTTTTTCATTTGAGGCCTTTAACCATGAGAAAAATGAGTGGACATTTGGCCCACCAACTGTTTGTTAAAATGACTGCGCGCGTGACCTGAAAATCTTGGTCATGACCTAGTTTTGAACCTACTTTGCTCAAACTTTGATCAATCATATCTCACTCAATTTTTATCCAATGGAGATGTTCCACACATGGATTTGAAGCTTAAAACAAGATCTTTTGTTGTGGCCGAGTGGAATTTTCATTTGGTGCTTCAATTTTAAATGGCCTTGGTTCAAATTCTGATGCAAAATGGCCAAAACTTGCTATTTTTAGTAACCCTACTTCATCCAAAAATGGCAACTTTCTACATCTTGAATTTTTCATGATTCCTTTGGAATTTCTTGACCAAATTTTGCACATTGGACACATATAACATGAATTTCATGAATTTGGCCTCAAAAAGTCAAGAGTTGACTTTTTCCTCTGATTATTTGACTTTGCCCCAATTTCTCTGATTCTTGACCTTTCTTCCAATTGAACCACTTCTAAAACCAATTGAGATGCAATCTTCCACATACATACACTTAAGGACATATGGAATACCATGACATCAAGTTTTGTTCAAAAAATCAAAGATTCCCTGATTTAATGGGAAACCCTAGTTTTGACCTCCTTTGGTTAGGAGGAAATTGCACATCTTCCAAATCCAAATTCCTCAGAGTATGTTGTGTATCCTCTTAAAGGATGATGAGAAATGCCACTTGAGGATGATTTTGAATCAATGAGCTATCTCTTTTGAGGATTTTCCTTCAATTTTTGGACTTCTTGCATAGTGTAGGATGTAATGCCTCAATCTCCTATTGTATCTCTTATCCTTGAGGTTGTGGATGATCAATTGAGATAGTATGAGACATGAAAGGCTTCTTGGCTTGCCTTGAGGCAACTTGACTGACCTTTTTGTGCTTTGAATGATCTCTTGATTGTCCATCCCCCACCTGATCACATGCCCTGATGGTAAGGAGGATGCCATGCTTCATTTTTCTTTGTTAAATGCAATGCAATGTTAATGAGGTGGATATGATATGATAAATGATAATGCCATGCTATGATGACAAAGAGGGAGAGCAAATTTTGGGGTATTACACCGAGGGCTGATTCTTTGAGGAAGATCTCCGAACACGCGAGTTTTCAGAGTCGATGCAGTGCAAAAAACAGTGAAAAATAGTGCTGAACTGATGTATTTCGGACACTAAAAAATTCATAACTCTCAGCTCGTTTATCGGATTGATGCCGTTCTGGTGCCTAAAATTCCATTTCGATGCCATCTTCGTGACGTAAGTTCAGTATGAGTCAGGTCCAAGCGGAAGAACCCCGAAAGTGCGAATTACTAGAAGAATTCTTTGGAACAATTCATTGTCTGTCAGATATTGGAAAATTCATAACTCGATCAATTTTTATCTGATTGTGTCCGTTCTCGAAGCTACGGTTCACAAATTTTGTGCTCTTTAATATTGAAGACAAGCTCGAGTTCGAACGATGCTCCGAAGATCATCGTTTTGGTTTATTTCGCAAAACGGAAGTGCTGAACCGAAGAAAAAGGCTGAAAGTTGTTTCACGGGAAAATTCATATCTCACTCGTTTTTTGTCTGATCGCGTTCATCTTTTGACACGAGGTCACTAACTCATAGATCTACAACTTTGCTGACAAAGTCGAGTCGAGAATATGCTCCGAAGAGGTTGATCTCGTCACGTTTTCGAGTAGCGGACACCAAATAAGCTAAAAAAAACAACTTATTCAGTGACGTCTTGCAGCTTAAACATATCGATCGCACTCGATTTTGATCATATGACGTCCGTTCTTTTTGCGTTGCGACTGTGATTCAGAGGCAGACGATGTTGTGGAAGGATCAGAGTCTAAATTCCTTGCCGAAGACGGTGTTATTTTCACTTAAGCCAAAATTCTACCTTTTGCCCTTCATTTTAGACTCCACTATATATTCAAAACTCTCTCTCATTTCCCATAATTTTCACTCATTCTCACAAACACCAAAACCTCTCTCAAATTTTTCTCTCAACTCTCACAAGATCAAAAAACCAAAAACTCATACACTCATTGGAGAGAACACACGTGATTTGGAGGAGAACCAAAGCTTGAACCCTAAAACTTTTCTTCATCGAATCTCTCAATCCACAAGGGCTTTTCACAAGATTCTTTCACAACTTTCATCCTTGGCATCTACAGAATACAAATCACCCATCGTTGGAGGCTAAGAGCAAGGGAATAAGTTGTTTGATCTCAGGTTAGTGATGTTTTTCATGATCATAGAACTCTGTTTTTAAACATGCATATTGATGTGTGATGCCCACTGATCATTCTGATATATTTATTTTTGAGATTGGACGTGTGGTTTGGTTGTACCGTGTATTTAAAGTTTTGAATCCAAATCTTGTTTCATGCGAATCTCTTTATGCGATGGTTATTTGTAATTTTTAATGTGATATTATTGATCCTGGTGAAATTCTGGTCAAGAACATATATTCGCTTGCGTGTTTTGGTGACTTTTTGGTTGCAGGTGAACGGAGAAGACGACCGGAACCCTAGTTCCGGCGTCTGGTTCAGTCTTCGGCGAGTTTAGGGTTTGGAGGTAGGAGACCAAATCTTGACCGTCCAATTTTTGATCTCACGGTCCATATGATGCCACATATTTTAATTTTTGTTTTTATTTTATGATTTACATATGTGTCATTCCACACTAACTACTTTACACCCTCTATTTCTATTACTTTTTTTTTTTCGTTTTTGTTTTAATAATTAAAAATACTTTCGTTTATTCAAAAATTCCAAAAAAAATCATGAACGTATTTTAATGTCTTATTTAATTATTTTTGAATTTTATTTTAATTTTTCATTTGTTTTGATAATTAATTCTGATTTTCTTTTCCAAGGTGTATTCCATGTTTACCCTTGTGGTTAACGCTTGTGTTTGATGACTTTGCCATGCCTTCTTGAGCCGATTTTTTTGCCATGTATTTAAAATTAAATTATGAATGTTTGAATGTCATGTTTCTGTCTTGGTGATCAATTTTTGATTATTTTCCATGTGGTTCTCTTCGCTCCTCGATTATTGCTTTCTTTAGCTTGATACGTGTGATGTTTGGATCCATTTGGTGATGCAATTTTGTGGTTCTTGGTGAGAACTTTTTCACATACATTCTTGATGGATATGAAGTGATTTTCAGAATTTATTCATATTTTTATAAGGCATTCTTCTATTTTTGGTTGATATTCACATGTGACTCAAACTTTGAATGGAATGTTTTGGGTACGTGACCTAGTTTGGATCTTTTTGACCCTTTGTGTTTAAGTGAAGCTTGGAATGATTATATGTTGTGATCATATACTGACTTGGTTTGTTTGTGGTTTTGGAATCATTTTCATTTAATCATTTTTCTATTTATGGTGGATTTGCCAAGTCGACAATGTTTTGACACAACTCTTTGGATGTTTTGAACTAGTTTCTTTGAGATGCCTTCTCATAAGATCTCATAAATGTTTGGTGACTCTTATTTGCTTTGAATGACATGTGTGAGGTTCTGATCCTCTTGATATGGTTTCCATTAAATGACATTTCCTCACTTCTTGCCTCACATGATCTTTTGTTGCTTGCATGAATGACATAAGTGAATGTTTTGCCTAGTTTTGGCACATGTTTTGAGTATGACGGATGATGTTCCTTCTTTGATAATTTGAGCTTAATATGACATGAAGTGCTTGCTGCCCTACCTTGTTTCTTATCTCTTGTGTCATCTTCTTCTTCATCTTCCTTACTTCTTTTCTTCCCTTTTGGATCTCAAGACTTGTTTAAGTCTTGGATTCACTTTTGTGTGTTCCCTTAGGGTTTTCTAGTCCAACTTAATCCTTGATTAAGCTTGGAGTAGGATAGACATTAGGATTCAAACCTTGCATGTTAACTTAGCTAGATGTTCCCCTTTCAAACTCAACCTTAGGGCCACTTTTGCATGATAACATTAGGATAGATTTCCCCTTAGTGTTTTCTTTTCTTTTGAGTCCCTCTTCTCATCTCATAACATCTCTAAAACACTTAATAAGGATAAAGTGTATTGCACACGAGCCTTAAGAGTAGGGAATAAGAAATGAGGGGTTTCCTCTCATCTTTCTGGAGTGCTTAGAGAGTGTCCTGTCTTGGGACGATGCGTTAAGTATTCATCCATGTGCCCTAGACTTTGGTGCAATGCAAGTTATGAACTAACTCAAGTCACTTCTGTCTTAAAAGATACAAACAAACTTCAAACCTTTTGGTCCTTCGGGACCTTCAACTTAAAGGCTATTTTCAAAAAGGGCACGTTACCTTCCGTCTGAGTCGCAAACAGGCATCGACCCTAACTGTCGGACGCGAACTTAACGTCGCTCATAAAAAACACAAAAAGAACTTGGTCCGAACTACGTTGACTCTGAATTCCCCATTGCACAAAGGGGGTACGTAGGCCTAGGACGTCGACGTCCTACCGAGTCTGTCTTTGTATTCCCCTCCCCCGTCTTAGTACAGCCCTAGATGATAGGATAACTCACCCTTAGAATAGACAACAAGCGTGGATCCCATCGAGTACGATGGACGCGTGGGGTGCTAGCACCTTCCCCACGCGTAATCGACTCCCGAACCCAGGCTATGGTTGCGATGACCATTCCGTTCCCTCTTCCTCAGGTTTATGCGGTGTTCCCTTTCCCTCTCTTGGGATAAATTTACACGGCTGGCGACTCTGTTTTTCCGCGCCACTCTCGCGTTTGTACCTGGATGAAAATCCTGGGAGCGACAGCTGGCGACTCTGCTAGGGACTCTGGTTGACCTATGCTGGTCCATCCCTAAGCGAGTCAATCCTAGCGCTTGCTTGTCTTTGTTCTCTTTGGGTGTTTTTGTTTTTGTTTTGCTTTATTTGTTGTATTTTATTTTTACCGCATTTTCTGCATTACATTTCATTTTTATTACTGTCATACTGGATATTGCTGTGTTGTGATGGCTGTTTCTGTTTTGCAGGTTGGGTTGTTCTGAGAGATAAGCCCAATACCCAGGCTTGAGTACACCCTAGGACTAGAGTGGAGAGTAGTGGGACCTACGTGCCCGCTTGGTACGTTTGTGTGTTCACGAAATTCACAACCAGACGAGGCTATCTTGGGACGCATTCTAACGTATGTGTTTTGCGCATGTTAGGATGTCGATCTAGAGAGCTGTCGACTCTGGTGACCGATCATTGAGGACCTTAGTGGAAACATCCCTCTTTAGTGGTGACAGTGGCAGACCGCATTCTGTGGCAAACCCATTCGCACCCGAGGGCCCACTTTGGAACTCACATAGGATGACCCCTATCTTTTGAAGAGAATCAGTGGAGGCACTCCTCGATTGACGATAGTACTATACCCCGAGGGATGAATGTACTATTGTTTCTCGACCTTAGTGCCAGAAGATGAGGAACTTCCGTTTTGGAGAATCAGTTGAGGCCTCCTCGATTGATGATGATACCAAACCAGAAATGGTGAACGTATCATCATTTCTCGACCTGAGAGCCCGGGATACTGAACATCCTAGTACCCACACGTGAGAGGGGATGGGTGTTTGCAGGTTTGCAGGTAACCGAAACCTTCAACCTACCCGGTTTTTCTGGATTTCTCATCAATGTTTGATTATCTGGGTTCCTGTTTATCTCAGTGGTTCGGTATTTTGGAATTCTGGTTTTCTGGGTTGTGGTTCTCGTCTAGTTAATAGCACAGCACATCCAGCAGTGTTGCCTTGATCCCATGTGTGCATTTGCATCATCATTTTGCATCCTAACATGTTTATTCATTTGCAGGGTTGCATCCTAACCATGATTCTGGTTTCTGAAGACTATCGAGGATGAGTACTGAGAAGAAAAAGAATATCATAGGATACAAGTTCGTCACTTATTCTGAATCCTGTTCACAAGGTTGTTTCTATGGAAGAACCTGGGGAATTGGCACTTGTGGACTTTGATGACATGCCGTAGTTCTCTTTCTCTCTATTGTATTAGGATCACCACCAGGCTTGTTGGTTGGGATCCATGATTATTGTGTTCAGACTTATTATCTCGAGCTGTGATCGTTGACATCTGGTTTTCCTTTGGTTTTCTTAATATATGAGTAGAAGTCCCATTCTATCTTATTGTTAAATTGGAATCAAGGGGTGGATCGCCCTGCGAATTTTTAAACATGTTCATTTGCATTCGCATATCCATAATCATTTTGCATAACAGGTGTTCATCTCTGGCGTTCTTACTTGGTTCTCCTTCGCAGTACAGGATTGCAGATCAACACATTCACCGGTATTCTACCAGACAAGATCAGAAAAGACTCATGGATCAACTACAAGCTGAGATGACTGAGATGCGGACCCGAATGAACCAATTCATGGATTTAATGCAAGGGGTTGCTCAGGGCCAAGAGCAGTTAAGAACCATTGTCCAACCACTGATTGCAAGGATTGATGACGAAGCTGTCCTTCATGGAGGAGTCCATACTGGTGTTACTGGTACTAACGTTCAGAATGGCCCTCCGGGCGGAGGTATTCCTGTTTCTGGTGTTGTGATCCCTCCGGGCGGGGCTGAAAATGTCGGGGGAGGTGGTACTGGTGCTGGCGCAGTTCAGGGTCGTCAGTATGATGATGGTCAGGATGATGTATTTTCTTTGCCAGGTGGGGATGCTGGTCCCCAGAATGACCAAGATCAGAGGATCCGGTTGATTGAGGAACAGCTAAGGGGTGTTGTGAATCAGGATTCTGTGGGAATGGATCTAGAGGATTTGGGGCTGGTTCTAGGCATTGTTATTCCGCACAAGTTTCATACTCCTACCTTCGAAAAGTACAATGGTATGACTTGCCCAAGGACTCACGTCAGGGCATACACGAGTAAAATGGCTGCTCACGTAAAGAACGAAAAGTTGATGATGCATTGCTTTCAAGATAGCATATCTGGGGCATCCCTGGAATGGTATATGCAGCTAGAGAGGAAAGACGTTCGTAGTTGGAGTGAGCTGGCAGGGGCATTTATTAGACACTATCAATATAACACTGATATGGCTCCCAATCGTACACAGCTGCAGAATATGTCTCAAAAGAGCAATGAAAGCTTTAGAGAGTACGCCCAGAGGTGGCGTGAATTGGCTTCCCGAGTTCAACCTCCGATGTTGGAAAGAGAGCTCGTTGATATGTTCATGGATACGCTTCAGGGGCATTATTATGAGAAATTGGTTGGATGTTTGTCAGCTGGATTTTCAGGTCTCGTATTGGCAAGAGAAAGAGTTGAAAATGGCATCAAAACGGGAAAGATTCAAGTTGCTCCCGGTTATTCTGAAAATGTGAAGAAACGTTACAGGGGAGAAGAAGGAGAGACTAATGTCGTTCAGTACCAACAACCTTATGCTCCTCAACAACAGAAGTATCAGCGTCAGAATCAGCATAAGCCGCGCAACAACTTGGAAAGAAGGAATGCTCCTCTTCATCCAGTTCCCATGTCGTACAGTCAACTCTTGCCACACCTGGTTCGAAACTCATTGGTGGAGCCTAAGACTTTGAAGCCTGTTCCAGAACCATACCCTCCGGGGTACAATCCCCATGTACAATGTGGATATCATGGAGGATCTATGGGGCACTCAACCGAAGATTGCAAAGCCTTCCAAGCCAAAGTGCAGCAATTGATTAACAAAGGGTACATATCATTTCCAGAAGAAGACTTGGATGTGCATGTCGACCTCTCATCTATTTGAAGACTTCAAGGGTCGTCTCCTAAAGCCAGTAATCCAAGCGGAGTTAAGTCTTCTCAACAACAGCAGTCATCAATTTCTTTATTGCATTTTCATTTGTAGTTTTTTCATTTCTCGTTAAAGCATTGTATGCATGAAGAAACTTGTTTGTTTTTAATGACAATCATAATACAATGAGAATGTTTTCCTTGAAGTAATCCATTCGTGTTCACTCTTAAATGTTTATATGCACTGCAATACCAATTTTCTTGTTTAGAACTCTTGAGGGAGGATGACGAAATGAGAGCGCAGATTTCTAATGGTGCGCATTTGGATGAAACCCTGTTAAGGATGTACAGGCATTGTTTCAAATTCAAAAACACTGGAGATATAAGGGAGATATACCCTCGTTAACCCCTTTGAGCCTTGAAGTGGGAGCTTCTTTCGTACGAAAAAACCCTCATACTTAACCCATGGGCAGGGTAGGCGTCAGTTAGTTTGACCGAGCGTTCAAATTCCAAGGAGAGTGTGCATCCGAGGATCCATTACCTCCCATTCCACTAGCAAGAGGTTAAACCACAATGGTTATCCATCAACAATCAAGGAGTGAGGCAATCACAACCCTTTCAAGAAAGTAAGACAACCAGTGTCACACACTTTGTTCAAAAAGGGGAATTAAAAAAAAAAAAAGCCCGCTAAGTCGAAACTTGAAAACAAGCGACTTAGGCAAAAGTTAGGGCATCCCGCTGGATTTAAAAATCGAAAAAAACTCAAAAGAGTCAGTCCAGGCAAAAATTAGGGATCAAAAAAGCAAAAGAAAGAAAAAGCGAAAGGCGAAAAGGATTACAAAGGAAAATCCTCGATAAGAACAAATTCGTGTGATTACAGACACAAAAGATAAAAAGGGGTGACTATCACTCCAAAGCCTCCTTAGGTGTCAAATCATTAGTTGCATGGGTTCCTTAAAGATCATAAACCTTTTGAGAGATGAGCGTTCTGGTCAGATTAACTGAACATAGGATTGGAGAATATCACGAAGAGTGGGTGGGCACCGATAAATTTTGAGCCATAAATCTTTTTTCTGAAACCGTGAACCAGACCACGTTACAACCCTTAAAAGTCCTAATTGAAACAGGGTTTTTTTCCTAAAGCGTACTTCAACAGGATAGCGTTCCTGACTCCTATAAGTTGTGCTAATAAGATTTGTTGGTATTGCATGTGCGCATTGTTTTTCCATTCAAAAGTCAAGGTCGTATCCCAGCTAGTGATTCGTTCACAAGGCTTGGCGACGCATCTTCAATAAAACCTTCAAGGTTAACATATTTGTTGCATTAGAATTATCATTCTCATAAATAACTTGTCCTGTTTCCATACATGTGCCTAAGCATCAAGAAGCTTACATGATGGACGACAGTCGAGAAGCTCGATCACGCCAAGTTGGGATGCTTGAAAATTCTGAAGGACAATCATATCAAAGGGCATACTGCCAAGAGACTCAGTGTAGAAGGGGCTCTCTCCAGTAAGTCGTGTTAAGATGTAGCCAATTTGGGGCAGTCACGTCGAGAAATCTCTCAGAAATTCAATTATTCTGGGGCTTTCATTCTAAGATCAGGGGCAAAGTCACTTCAAAGCTCATATTGGGGCAGGCCACCTCTAGAGCGTGGGAGATTGTCCACTCCTGAAAATGGTTAATTGAGAACACCTCCTCAAGGTTCAAGATAATAAAGCAGAGTATTTTCAAGTCATTACAATCCCTTTCGAGGTAATGCACTTCATGGATTATGAAGACTGGGGCAGTTATGTCGAGATATGATAAATCTCTCCAAGAGTTTGAAGACCCTGGGGCAGTGCGAACGCCCGATATTCTATCAAATCCTCTTGAAATGATTTCTTCCATTAGACCTAGTGGTCTGGGGCAAGTGGAAAGTTCAAAGGGCCGTCTATGGCAACAGGATTGTATTTCCCCAGCAGTTTGCTCTCCCCAGCATTGAGATTGCACCTTTCCCCAGCAGAGCAGACCTTCCCCAGCAGGAAACTTGGGAAGTATTTTCTCCGGATCAAGACGTTATCTCCCCACAGAATCAGGTGTTCACTTTCCCCAGCCAGTCAGGAAGTGTACTTTCACCTACAACATCATATTCTAGTCCCCAGCAAGGTGGGAGTAAAGTCATTCTCCCCACCAGCAGGCTAAGTTCAGCAGTATCCCCAAGCAGGATGGTATTATAGACTGTTTTCCCCAAGCATGATGGTATTATGGGCTGGCATCCCCCAGCAGGTCCTAAGCCTGTCTGTTATTGGCAATCCTCAGTAACAGACTTTCGGTTTCGTTATTGGCATTCATTCTTAATTCCCCAGCAGAGGAGGAATCTCAGGTTCGACGTCACCTTCAATAAAGGACAGGTGTAATCCCCGGTAGTGTGTTTCTTTTGGGATTTCATCCCCGACAGAAGTTGTGGATCCAAAGAGTCGATCAGTATGATCTTTCTCAGCAGAGTTCTTGGATTCAGAGGACAATTTATTTTTGTCATCCCCAGCTGAATTGATCTTTTCTCTCCAGCATTTATTTTACTGGAGGGACCCCTTTTGCATATCATAAGCATTGGCATTACATCCTCAAAACGCGTAGCATTTCCACTTCGTGTGGAGCATTACGGAAAAATTCAAACATTTGCATTCGAAGCATAAGCCAGGTTTGATGCTTTCCTTGCCAGTTCTCTTTCCCAGCAGAGATGGCATAACTCAGGAGATTTTGGTTCATCCTCGGTGAGATCGCCGAGGAATGTGTTCATCATACCTGTGCTCCCCAGCAGAGTCTTTTATTTAGACTTCTCCTTTCCCCAACGGAGTCATCTTATATGTGGGTTGTAAGTCCGATGATTTCACCTCTCACCCTTTCGGTTCACGACCGTATCTTTGTTAGGGGTTTGCCTTGGATTGACCAATCTCCTTTGTAAATCCAGTTCTCGTCTGGTAGTCAGTTCTCGTCTGACTTACTTGGTGAAACCCAGTTCTCGTCTGGTAGTCAGTTCTCGCCTGACATCTCTTTTGTAAACCCAGTTCTCGCCTGGTAGTCAGTTCTCGCCTGACATCTCTTTTTGTAAACCCAGTTCTCGCCTGGTAGTCAGTTCTCGCCTGACATCTCTTTTGTAAACCCAGTTCTCGCCTGGTAGTCAGTTATCGTCTGACATCTCTTTGGTAAATCCAGTTCTCGCCTGGTAGTCAGTTATCGTCTGACCTATTGTTGTGGTAAATCTAGTTCCCGTCTGGTAGTCAGTTCTCGTCTAACTTATTTCGTGAAACCCAGTTCTCTTTATCAGCAGAGATAGCAATCCTTTGAAGATTTTCTTTGTCAGTTCCCTTTACCAGCAGGGATGGCATTTATTTTGCTAGTTCTCTTTATCAGTAGAGATAGCAATCTTTTGAAGATTTTCTTTGTCAGTTCCCTTTATCAGCAGGGATGGCATTTATTTTGCTAGTTCTCTTTATCAGCAGAGATAGCAATCCTTTGAATATTTCTTTCGTCAGTTCCCTTTATCAGCAGGGATGGCATATTTCGAGATTCCTTTGTCAGTTCTCTTTATCAGCAGAGATGACATAACCTGAAAGTTTTGTTTCACGTTATCCCTGGCGAAGTCCACTTTATGTTGGTTATCTTTTGCGGGTACAATTGAGGTTGTATTCGTTTTGTGGATGCGATTGAGGTCGTATTCATATTTTCATTGTGGGTGGAGTGATTGAGGTCAGTCTTCCTTTGCGGGTGCAATTGAGGTTGTATTTGTTTTGTGGGTGCGATTGGGGTCGTATTCCTATTTTCTTTGTGGGTAGAGTGATTGAGGTCAGTTTTCCTTTGCGGGCACGATTGAGGTCGTATTTGTCTTATTTTTGTGGATATGGTTGAGGTCATACTCCTTATTTTTCAGCACGCTCCATTTCGTTATTCTCACCTTTAGCAAATTTCCGGGGCTCTTTCGGTATTCAATCCCCGTGCATCCTGGAATGTTTGAAAGTCGTCGCTATCATACCTTCAGGACCAAGTTGATTTAATAGGGGCAGCTGTAGCACCCCAAAATTTGCCTTCACTTTTCTAACTCAAGTGGCTTATGCTTCATTTGCATTTTAGCTAGGTCATCGGGTACATACATGCATATCATTTGGCTCTGTGGTTATGGGATCAAGGTTCTCTGTTCAAGCATCGTCAGGTTGCAATAGACGTTTATTTCGTCACTCGACATATGCGCAAAGTATTTCTCCGGGTTACGTAATCAACGGGTCAGCAAAGCTCTTATCAAACATAATTTTTCATGTCAAGAATCTCAGAGGAAGTTGAAGTTTTCAGCCGATTCAGAACAGTTTGAGCAGAAAATCAGTTTGCTGTGCAAATTTGCAAAATTCATAACTCTTGCTCTGAAACTTGTTTTGGCTGGATATTCAACAGTTAGAACCGTCTTGGTATTCTCTACAACTTTTATGTTCGGCTCGGAAGTCAATTCATCAAGGAAAGTGGTGGGAATTACTTGTTTTTGGAATTTCGATTTCGCTGGATAATTGCGTCAGTGGTATTCAAAAGGGCTCAACTTCTGATTGGATCATCATTTCTGAGATATTCCTATGCTTAAAAATTCCATATTGAAATTATCTGCAACTTTTGTGTTTGGACCGAGGGCTGATTCTTTGAGGAAGATCTCCGAACACACGAGTTTTCAGAGTCGATACAGTGCAAAAAACAGTGAAAAATAGTGTTGAACCGATGTATTTCGGACACTAAAAAATTCATAACTCTCAGCTCGTTTATCGGATTGATGCCGTTCCAGTGCCTAAAATTCCATTTCGATGCCATCTTCGTGACGTAAGTTCAGTATGAGTCAGGTCCAAGCGGAAGTACCCCGAAAGTGCGAATTACTGGAAGAATTCTTTGGAACAATTCGTTGTCTGTCAGATATTGGAAAATTCATAACTCGATCAATTTTTATCGGATTGTGTCCGTTCTCGAAGCTACGGTTCACAAATTTTGTGCTCTTTAATATTGAAGACAAGCTCGAGTTCGAACGATGCTCTGAAGACATCGTTTTGGTTTATTTCGCAAAACGGAAGTGCTGAACCGAAGAAAAAGGCTGAAAGGTGTTTCACGGGAAAATTCATATCTCACTCATTTTTTGTCCGATCGCATTCATCTTTTGACACGAGGTCACTGACTCATAGATCTACAACTTTCCTGACAAAGTCGAGTCGATATTATGCTCCGAAGAGGTTGATCTCGTCACGTTTTCGAGTAGCGGACACCAAATAAGCTAAAAAAACAACTTATTCAGTGACGTCTTGCAGCTTAAACATATCGATCGCACTCGATTTTGATCGTATGACGTCCGTTCTTTTTGCGTTGCGACTGTGATTCAGAGGCGGACGATGTTGTGGAAGGCTCAGAGTCGAAATTCCTTGCCGAAGACGGTGTTATTTTCACTTAAGCCAAAATTCTACCTTTTGCCTTCATTTTAGACTCCACTATATATTCAAAACTCTCTCTCATTTCCCATAATTTTCACTCATTCTCGCAAACACCAAAAACTCTCTCAAATTTTTCTCTCAACTCTCACAAGATCAAAAAACCAAAAACTCATACACTCATTGGAGAGAACACACGTGATTTAGAGGAGAACCAAAGCTTGAACCCTAAAACTTTTCTTCATCGAATCTCTCAATCCACAAGGGCTTTTCACAAGATTCTTTCACAACTTTCATCCTTGGCCTCCACAGAATACAAATCACCCATCGTTGGAGGCTAAGAGCAAGGGAATAAGTTGTTTGATCTCAGGTTAGTGATGTTTTTCATGATCATAGAACTCTGTTTTTAAACATGCATATTGATGTGTGATGCCCACTGATCATTCTGATATATTTATTTTTGAGATTGGACGTGTTGTTTGGTTGTACCGTGTGTTTAAAGTTTTGAATCCAAATCTTGTTTCATGCGAATCTCTTTATGTGATGGTTATTTGTAATTTTTAATGTGATATTATTGATCCTGGTGAAATTTTGGTCAAGAACATATATTCGCTTGCGTGTTTTGGTGACTTTTTGGTTGCAGGTGAACGGAGAAGACGACCGGAACCCTA
Organism: Lathyrus tuberosus; assembly: GCA_022829125.1. Classification (NCBI taxonomy): domain Eukaryota; kingdom Viridiplantae; phylum Streptophyta; class Magnoliopsida; order Fabales; family Fabaceae; genus Lathyrus; species Lathyrus tuberosus. Next base: position 12,223,192 of record JALAZF010000103.1, read on the forward strand.
GTTCCGGCGTCTGGTTCAGTCTTCGGCGAGTTTAGGGTTTGGAGGTAGGAGACAAAATCTTGACCGTCCAAATGTTTGATCTCACGGTCCATATGATGCCACATCTTTTAATTTTTGTTTTTATTTTATGATTTACTTATGTGTCATTCCACACTAACTACTATACACCCTCTATTTCTATTACTTTTTATTATTTTTTTTTTTCGTTTTTGTTTTAATAATTAAAAATACTTTCGATTATTCGAAAATTCAAAAAAAAATCATGAACGTATTTTAATGTCTTATTTAATTATTTTTGTATTTTATTTTAATTTTTCATTTGTTTTGATAATTAATTCTGATTTTCTTTTCCAAGGTGTATTCCATATTTACCCTTGTGGTTAATGCTTGTGTTTGATGACTTTGCCATGCCTTCTTGAGCCGATTTTTTTGTCATGTATTTAAACTTAAATTATGAATGTTTTAATGTCATGTTTCTGTCTTGGTGATCAATTTTTGATTATTTTCCATGTGGTTCTCTTCGCTCCTCGATTATTGCTTCGTTAGCTTGATACGTGTGATGTTTGGATCCATTTGGTGATGCAATTTTGTGGTTCTTGGTGAGACCTTTTTCACATACATTCTTGATGGATATGACGTGATTTTCAGAATTTATTCATATTTTTATAAGGCATTATTCTATTTTTGGTTGATATTCACATGTGACTCAAACTTTGAATGGAATGTTTTGGGTACGTGACCTAGTTTGGATCTTTTTGACCCTTTGTATTTAAGTGAAGCTTAGAATGATTATATGTTGTGATCATATACTGACTTGGTTTGTTTGTGGCTTTGGAATCATTTTCATTTAATCATTTTTCTATTTATGGTGGATTTTCCAAGTCGACAATGTTTTGACACAACTCTTTGGATGTTTTGAACTAGTTTCTTTGAGATGCCGTCTCATAAGATCTCTTAAATGTTCGGTGACTCTTATTTGCTTTGAATGACATGTGTGAGGTTCTGATCCTCTTGATATGGTTTCCATTAAATGACATTTCCTCACTTCTTGCCTCACATGATCTTTTGTTGCTTGCATGAATGACATAAGTGAATGTTTTGCCTAGTTTTGGCACATGTTTTGAGTATGACGGATGATGTTCCTTCTTTGATGATTTGAGCTTAATATGACATGAAGTGCTTGCTGCCCTACCTTGTTTCTTATCTCTTGTGTCATCTTCTTCTTCATCTCCCTCACTTCTTTTCTTCCCTTTTGGATCTCAAGACTTGATTAAGTCTTGGATTCACTTTTGTGTGTTCCCTTAGGGTTTCCTAGTCCAACTTAATCCTTGATTAAGCTTGGAGTAGGATAGACATTAGGATTCAAACCATGCATGTTAACTTAGCTAGACGTTCCCCTTTCAAACTCAACCTTAGGGCCACTTTTGCATGATAACATTAGGATAAATTTCCCCTTAGTGTTTTCTTTTCTTTTGAGTCCCTCTTCTCATCTCATAACATCTCTAAAACACTTAATAAGGATAAAGTGTATTGCACATGAGCCTTAAGCGTGGGGAATGAGAAATGAGGGGTTTCCTCTCATCTTTCTAGAGTGCTTAGCGAGCGTTCTGTCTTGGGACGATGCGTTAAGAATTCGTCCCTGTGCCCTAGACTTTGGTGCAATGCAAGTTATGAACTAACTCAAGTCACTTCTGTTTTAAAAGATACAAACAAAATTCAAACCTTTTTGTCCTTCGGGACCTTCAACTTAAAGGCTATTTTCAAAAAGGGCACGTTACCTTCCATCTGAGTCGCAAACAGGCATCGGCCCTAACTGCCGGACGCGAACTTAACGTCGCTCATAAAAAACACAAAAAGAACTTGGTCCGAACTACGTTGACTCTGAATTCCCCATTGCACAAAGGGGGTACGTAGGCCTAGGACGTCGACGTCCTACCGAGTCTGTCTTTGTATTCCCCTCCCCCGTCTTAGTACAACCCTAGATGATAGGATAACTCACCCTTAGAATAGACAACAAGCCTGGATCCCATCGAGTACGATGGATGCGTGGGGTGCTAGCACCTTCCCCACGCGTAACCGACTCCCGAACCCAGGCTATGGTTGCGATGACCATTCCTTTCCCTCTTCCTCAGGTTTATGCGGTGTTCCCTTTCCCTCTCTTGGGATAAATTTACACGGCTGGCGACTCTGTTTTTCCGCGCCACTCTCGCGTTTGTACCTGGATGAAAATCCTGGGAGCGACAGGCTCTAAAAGGCCAAAGGGAAAGGGAACACCATTATGACAGTGCTCACATAGAGTTAAAGAACTCTTGTTAAATCCTCAGTTGTAAGGTAAGTGGCTCTAAAAAGGCCAAAGAGGGAAGTAAGCAACTATGATGATAGTGCTTACATGGGAAGGTAAGGGTCCTAACCTAAATTAGGTCAAGGAGAAGTGGCTCTAATGAGGCCAAGGGATTGATCTTAATAAGGTTAAGGGAAAGAATGGCTCTAATGAGGCCAAGAGGTAATGAGCTATCTATGACATTAAAGTCAATAGAGAGACTTTACTTTGGAAGGAGGGGAACAAAGAGGGTTAATGAGAAAAGCTAACAAGCTAGTCTCACTTGAAGGGATAACTTAATAAAGTTGGGAAAAATAAAAGATAACAAATGATATTCACACATGAATTTAATGATGTTGATAAACACATGGATATAATATATGAATTATGATGGTGAATGTGATGACATCCAAAGTAAGCACTTAAGAGAGTAACAAGTTAACACAAAGAGTTATTCATTAATTTGGGCAAGGTAAACATCTAAAGGGATCATGATACAAGTATATACATGTTAACCAACTAGATAATAACCTAACATGGTGCTATGGTTGGACATAAACTTTATACAAGAGGGAAAGTATCACCTAAGTTTATTTGAATTCACTTTTAAGAAAGGGAAAAGTTTAAGTGTTTTAGGCACATATGTACATGGTGTGACCTAATTTGAAAGTTTATGTACACATTAAGATGTTATAAACATTGGGAAAAATCCTAATTGTAGGTAAAGACCTAGCTAAAACCTCAATGGGGATGACAAAATTTCACAAGCCTCATGACATATAAACACACACTTAAAAGTGAAGGTGTGAGAAAAACACAAGAAATGGGGGTTTGAATTGGGTTTTCCATAATGAAAGCTTTTTATGAAACTCAAACAAAGATCATAAATAAACTAACAATAGAGAAAGACATACGATATATCCTGGTTCACTTGAAAACTATTAAGTTAATCCAGTCAACCCACCAAGGTGATTTTGCCTTATACACAAGGACTTAATCCACTATAACCAAACTAATTACAAATGCACTAGCAACTACTGGTGACTAACAACAACCTCTAAGACACACTAGTCCTAGATTTCTTAAGAATTATGACCCAACTGGTCTCTTAAGGAATACAACACACAAGCCAACTGCAAGTGACTAACAACACTAAAACACATTGTCTTAGTCTTCTTAAGAATTCTGACCCAATTGGTCTCTTAAGGAATACAACGCACAAGCCAACTGCAAGTGACTAACAACACTAAAACACAATGTCTTAGTCTTCTTAAGAATTCTGACCCAACTGGTCTCTTAAGGGAACACAAACAATTTGTTTGTTACAAAGGTTTGTTTACAATAATAATGCTTCTACACAAGCAGAGTAAACATACATTTTAAGCTCAATCTAACTTAGAGCGAATCTATACAGTAAAAACATTCTTCTTCTTTGTATTGTGGTTCTTTACTGTTCACTCATATATTCTTCTGTTTCTTAAGTTCTTTCTTCATGTGAACTAGTGTTTTTGATATTTTTCCTTTTCACACTGAGTACTACATCATTTGTTGCTCACTCACATTCAATCATCCTTGCACGCATGCATTTGGGCGCTTCAGATCCGTTGATTGATCAAGTCCTTATATAGCCAGAAAAGTATCCATTGAAGGGCAGATCAGTAATATGAGAAGAGTACTGGCGACTTGAAATAATGTCGTTATGTTGGGTTGAAAATCATACACTGAAATTGTCCTTTGTACCACCAAATCAGGGTAGTGGAAAAGAACGTGCTTTATCTGTACTATGTACTATTTTCCTACACAAACGTTTCATCTTCTTCTATTCATCAGAGGCTTCTGAGTTAATTTGATTGAAGCATGATTAGAAGAATGAATCATTAGGTCTTCAGAGTCTTGAGTCTTCAGAGTCTTCAGAACTAGTTCAGCCGAACCTTGTCTTCAAAATCTTTAGCACTTCTACTTCAGAACCCTTGGTTATCAGAATACTTAAGTCTTCAGAGTCTTCAGAACTTCGTTCAGCAGAACCTTGTCTTCAGAATCTTCAGCACTTATTCTTTAGAACCTTTAATCTTCAGAATCCTTAAGTCTTCAGAGTCTTCAGAACTTCGTTCAATAGAACCTTGTCTTCAGAATCTTCAGCACTTAGTCTTCAAAAGTTAACGACCTTAGAAGTTATACATGCTTCAAAAATAGAACATTAGAGTCACGCTCAAAAGTTAGAATCCAAGAGACGTTACAACAGTAACATAGTGTCTTCTCAGAATCTTTCTGACACACAGTAGATTAGAACCAATCTTGCTTCTTCACACAAAAGCGACCATAGAGAATATCAGAGTGACGTAGCATATGGTCTTTATCAGAGTTAGAACCTGTTTGTTAAAACCATCAGAATAAAAAACGTTAGAGCATCAAAATTGTTCTCAACAAATACTCTGTTGTTATCATCAAAACATAGAGACAAGATGCAGAACCAAATCTTGTTCTTACAATCTCCCCCTTTTTGATGATGACAAAACCATGTCTTTTGATAGAACAATTTATACAGGGTAATCACCATAGTCTACAAATTCAGAGTTTAAGCTCTCAGCTCCCCCTGAATCTATTAATCTCAAAATTTCATTTATGCTTGTTCAGAGTCACCCCCTGATCCTAAGACTCACAAAATAAATTTTATGTTCTTCAGAACATGACAATAGAGAAGGAATACTTCCCTACAACAACTCATCAGAGTCTGACTAGAACACTAGGTCTTCATCTCATAACCTGGTTACTATCAGAACTTTGATGAAAAATCAAAAACTTGATTTTGAGTCTGATTGGATGATGTCGCGCATCTCGTATCAGAACTTTTTATCATATCTTGATGGAGAATCACAACTTCTTAAATATCAGAGTTTGATTGGAAATGACTTCTCTTTTGTCCATCTTTTCTTAGATTCACCAATCTTATCAGATTCAAAGCCTGACTGATTTTATCAGAATATCATTTGTTGCAGAGCGTATCTTCTGAATCAGAGAATTGAATTGACATGTTTTCAAGGAGACTTCTGCTTTTGACGCTTTGAGTCTGAATTTCATACTTTTAGAAAGTTTACAACTTCTGAATACTATGATATCAAACAAGATTTCTTGACTTTCAGAAAGTTCACAACTCCTGAATAGTATTGGAACATCTGTTTGAATAAACATATATTCTTGAAGTGTACAACTTCTTAACCATGAATTATCAGAGTTGAAATTATCCATAAGATTTTCAATCTTCAGAGAGTAGGATCTTTATATTAAACATGTCTAGAATACTAAGTGAACTTTTTTTAAGTTCCTTAATTGAAACATCAAATAAACGATTAGTTGCAAAAGCATAGCATTATGTAATGTTTGAGTTCGAAATTCTGAGAATAAGTACTATCAAAATCATTTTACTTTCTCCCCCTTTTGTCATAATAAAAAAGATAATGCAATAAACAGTGATATAATATGATAAATATGTGAGAAAGAAAAATCTAAGATAGGCCATAGCACTCATAAACAAAGACAGTGTCATTAATAATGGATTGAAGTACATTGACATAGCTTGAACACAGAGTAATCTAGAAACAAGACAGAAAACACAAGATACGACATGCTACAAATTAACCATCAAAGACTTCACAATGTTTCTTCAACAGACCATTTTCTAGATCATATGACTTGACAAGTTCAATAATTCCTTCTTTAAAGAAGATTTCAGATAGAACTCTTCCAAAAGGTATGTAGGGCTTGATGAAATCGGCATTTCTGGAGTCAGTAATGGATTTTTGCAGAAAGTTTTAGATAGTCTGAGGCAGATTAATTTGCATCTGAGCCATCAGGAGAAAAATGAAGACCCGATCATCATGAAACATGATATTTTTGTTTTCTTCCCGAGGAAGAAAATTGGTTAGCAAAAGGTTAAACCAAGCTTTGGGAATGGGAAAAAGATTTTCAGGATTTAGAGGTTCATATTTGGACGATGTGTTGTGAAGAGAGGCTAGTTCCTCAGAAATAAGATACCTAGACTTAACATGTTCAACAATAAAGCCAATGTTCTCACAGCCAATTGCTAGAGCAATGGTGAAGGAAGTGATGTTTATGGGGACACCAAAAACACAAGAAGAAATTGAGCGACTGTCATCATTGATGTAGGCATGTTTCCAAAAATCTTTTACAAGATTTAAGTAGACTGGTTTATCCAGAATGATAAAGTATTTTTCACATTCTTGATAGTGCATGATTGAGGTGATACTGTAAGCAATTTCACTGTTTTCAAGATGAAGAATATGAAGGTGCGAGAAAGACACAAGAAAGGGGGAGTTTGAATTGTGTATTTACTATTTAACAACTTTTCGCTTCTTATCGTTAAGATGCTGAGATAACATCAGAGTTCATTGAGAGACTCTGACTCGCGAAGTAACATTCATACTTGCCATGCATGAAGCATAAGAACCAACAAGAGTCTGAACGCAATATGCATTATTTAGAACTTGCAATGCCGAAGCTTATCAGAGTTAAGTTGCAAAGTTCTGATTCGCTTATGTAATGTTCTGATACTCAATACAGAAACATAAACAATAACATAAAGCATAACAAGAGTAAATAACACACGATATATCCTGGTTCACCTGAGCAACTCTCAAGCTAATCCAGTCCACCCTCCTCAGGTGATTTCTCCTTGAACACAAAGACTTAATCCACTATAATCCAACTGATTACAGATGCACGGGCTAATGCCGGTGACTAACACACAATGAACCATTCAGGGATTCAACTTAATAAATATAACGAACATTGATCTGCAGGATCCAATCTCGCAAGATCTACTGCTAGGATTTCACATCTAGACGTTCAGGGATTCAACGCAATGAATATAACGTCTACTGACCCTATTTTTGGATTTACCACAATGACACCCAGCCATTGTCTTCTCGAGTCTCCGGTCACACTGACCACTCAAGGAATCCTAATTCACCAAGAATTAGTTCAACAGGAATTACAAAGATGCTTCTTAACAAGCAGATTACTCCTAAGTTTAAGTACATAAGAACACACAAGTGTTCAAGCAAGATGTGAGCAACAACTCCTTGCTATCTTAAGAAACTACAAAGATGTATGTTGATTTGACAGTTGTTGACATCTTGTAGATCTTCTTCTTCTTCGTCTTCTTGGTTGAGCAAGCTTTGAGCAGCAACTCCTTCCTTTAGATCTTCAATGTAGCACAGACGAGAAGGTGTTTGATGACTTGACTGATTTACAATGTTGTCTTCTCCATCAACAGCTTCTGTACCAATTTATTGTTGTTGTGTTGATTATGATCTTTAAGCTTCGACAACAATGGCCATGTGTAAATGGTGATAGCTTTGGATGTTTAAGTGTTACAACGAGAACTCATCGTTGTTGCTATCTTCACACAATGACTTGATCAATTCTCCATTCAAGGACTGAATCGATACCTTCATAAGCGTTTACTCCTTTCTTTAAATAGCCCAGTAAAATATAGCCGTTTTGAATTTGGCTGTTAGAAAAGAGACGTTGTGTAATGATACAGCTGTACTGACACATCTCCTTTTTACTGTGGAGGAAGTGACATGATATATCTTCTTGGGCGCAGTGTACAGTCTTTCACAACAGTAACATTTGTCTTCAAAATGTCAGAGGCTTCTGATGGTAATTAATTGAAGCATGAGTAGAGACTTCTTAATAGGATATCTATAACTTCAAGTATTCAGTCTTTCAAAGTCGTCCATTAGGAATCAACCTTCAGAACTTCAGCACTTGTCTTTAAATCCGTTATCCTTTGCTGCTTTAAGTCTTCCAAAACTTCAGAACTGTCCATTAGGAATCCGTCTTCAGAGTCTTCAGCACTTGACCTTTGGAACCATGATCCTCAGAACACATAAGTCTTCAGAGTCTTTCTGCACTTGGTCTTCAGAGCCTTCAGCCTTCAGAACTTCAAGTCATTGGAATCTTCAGCACTTCGGTTCTCTATAACATTATCTTCTTCAGAAGCTTCGTAATCTTCGGCATCCTTGGATCTGACTGATCATGATCAGATACAGAAGCATTCTTGATTCTTACGACTTGTGTCACACATAGTGACTTCGCATATACTCAATTACGCACATCTGGCTGTTGCTTGTTGGATCTGATATCTTCTATGATTATGATCTGCACACAACACACGTTAGAACATAAAATGGTTCTTTCACAAATACCATTGTTATCATCAAAACATAGAGTCGACTTGTAGAGACAACTCTTGCTCTCACAATCTCCCCCTTTTTTATGATGACAACACCAAGTATTTTGATTGAACATTTTATACAAGGTAATCACCAAAACTAAACATATTTTGAGTATGGAACAACAGCTGCCCCTGAATGTGTTATCCCCAAAATTTTATCTGTGATCATATAGAATCTTATATGATCCAAAGACTCACAAAATAACAATTTGAGTTTCCAGAACATAGAAAAGAAAAGGAATACTTCTCTATCTTGTCTTTATGGAGACATAAGTCTTCAGCATCTGGACTAGTTCATCAGAACTTCCATCTTCAGATCTTTAGAACTTAGTTCCTTTTAACTTCAGAGACGTCTGAAGCATTTCTACTTTTCAGCAGAATCATTTTAGCACAGAAACAGAACAGTTCTTATCTAATAACATAGCCTCGCTATTTATCAAAACCAGACACTGTCTTAGGAAACTCCCCCTGAGTTTTAGACTTGGTGAAGATTATAGATTTTTACATTTGAATCTTCTGGGTAGTCTCCCCTTAGTTTTCATAAGTCAGATATTGGGATCTTCAGAATCGTAATTCAGAAATATTAATTTTAACTCACCAATAAGATCATGACTTTTCAGAGTTTGACTTTGAACATAGGCCTTCATCTCAGAACCTTGTTACTGTCACAACTCAGTGGTTCATCAAAGCTTGATTTTTTGATCAGATACCAAAAGAAGGATAATTTAGTGATTAATCAATGCTTGATTCCCAATGTGATTTGATTCTTAGTTAGATACCAAATTATGTTGAGTCTGATACCAACTTAAGGTATTCTTATACCAATTGAAGGGTATTTCCTTAGGGTGCTGATATTGATACCAATGAAGGTATATGATACAGACTGAGTCTGATACCAATCTTTATATACAGAGTTTGATTACCAATTGTTGCTTTAGTCTAATACCAAATCATTTTCTTTTTAATTGGTTCTTGGTTAAATCAGAACTACTTCTTCTTGGATCTTCAATCTGGATCTTCAGACAGTACTTGACTTCTGATTTGCACAGTTCTTCTGAAAAGCATCTTGAGATGTAGATTTTACTTTGACTGCTTTCAAAGCTTTCCTTCTTCTGATTCTTATATTCTGAATATCATATTTTCAGACAGCTTACAGCTTCTGAACCAAGTGAAACAGAGATCACGATAACTTTGACTTTCAGAAAGTTCCTAACTTCTGAACAGTACTAGGTAGATTTGATTCTGAACACATGTTCACGAAGTGTACAACTTCGATCATATGAACAACAGTTCATAAGAACTTTCTTAATCTGTTCTGAGAATGCCTAGTGAACTTGTTCAGAGTTCCTCGGTTAAACATCAAACAAACGTTAGTTGTAAACGCATTTTATATGATTGATTTACTTGTTTGAGTTTGCATTGTTTCTTTCTTTCTAATCAAAATCATATTTCTATTTCTCCCCCTTTTTGACATCATCAAAAAGTTTAGAGCGTTTGAGCTTTTAAGCATTAAGCATAAAGAGATCAATATGATAATGAACAGTTTAACATAAAATAGTTTCAAAAGATATTTCATTAAATTCAAAGCATAGAATTTTTTAAAATCCTAACTAGTTCTGAGCAAACAAAACATAGACCTAACTAAAATAGGTTCCTAGGGTTTAGACTAAGAAGTTCCTAATGATGAGGAAGAGGATGAGGACGAGTTTTCAGACTCATTAGTTCTCGAGGTATGCAGCTGTTTTTCTTCTGTTTATGTGACAACTAATCTCTTGCTCTTCACAATTTCCTCTGAGATCCATCCATGGAACTCAGAACAGATGTTTCTCATTTCTAAGGGATCTATGCTTGAACTAGAAGCATCTACTAAGCTTTGGATTTTGTTGATGGCATTATCTTTGTAGGATGTTGATGCATTATTGACAGTCTTTGATTTTAACGATCATCGTTAGGTTATGATAATGTTTTAAATGTTTTATTTAAGCAATGTAATCATTTTAGAGAATGATAAAGATTTTTTATGCAGTTCTTTGAATGGAATCCTAAGATAAAGACTTTCGCATTTTTAAACCCAAAAAAAATTTCCCAAAAAAAAAATTTCATTCAATAGCTTAACGAGAATACATAGTGCAAGAATTGTCATAACAAGCCAGACACTTATGACCTTATTCTATTTCTTCTTAGGAACTCCCAAAAAGATCCGTGAGATCCATGGGTGAACATTCCGTGGTTACCCCTATGTGTTCTAGCCTAGTGATCACATCTTGAATCTCTAGGACTCGAGATATGACTCTTCCATATGGGATACTAAGAGAGGGCTTGTTTTTAGATAAGAGAATTTGTTCTTTCAAGTGATTGAACATGGTTAGAGGGAGGTTTATTTTTCTTCTGTAGATAAGAAAGAAGATAAATAGTCGATCCGAATGAGTTAGCAATTGTCCTCCTATTTCTCTAGGTCGTAAATTTGTTTCCATTATTCTGTGCCAGACTTTGGTTGAGGGATTGAGTGTGGAGACACAGTTGGAAGCACCATTTCCATGATGAATTCTGCAAATGAGATCATTGAAGATGTTTTTTTCCTTGTAATCCTCAAGGGTATCACCGCTTTCATCACACTTGATTGCTTGTGCAATGACAGCGGGGTTAATCATCACAGGGATTCCGGAGATGGTTGATTGAATAATGTGTTGATTATACACATTTGAAAACACATCAACATTTGACCAAAATTCTTTGACACAGCCTTCCCATTTCTGACATTGTAATTCAGAAGAGGTTCTTATCAAACCAAGTTCTTTGAGAGAATTGGGGTTTATAGAGAATTCATTTAGGATTTTTGACTCTGAGTATTCTCCCTTAGCAGCCATAGTTTGTGAGTTAAACATTTTTAGAGGTGATAAAACATGATAAAGAAGGAGAGAGAGAACCACTAACTGATATAGGCTGGAGATATGGACAGGAGAGTGAGAACGCTGCCTTAAATAGGCGAAGAATAGTGTGAGCCAATGAGTGCTTGTGACTTCAACGATAGGTTTTCATTTCCAAGGTTTTAGACGGGTTATAGGTACTAAGTCAAACGGTCTCTTGATCTTGGAAAGCCAAGAGATCACGCATGGGATTCTTTAATTAATTTTTAGGCAGGAGTTAAGTATGTGCAATAAATGTATTTGAATGTGTAGCGTTTGACACAATTGAAGATATTGACTCATAGTGAAAAGGAAGAGACACGATCCTTAGTTTCCAGAATTTTTACTTTAAGTTTTAAGTAAATGCATAGATAAAAATGCAAGCCCAAGGATTTTTACTATTTTTATCATGAAGGAGAATCCTAATGTGTCAGTATATGATCACGCCTGGTTAGTAGCTAGAGGACTAGGTGACAAGCTATTTTGGCCACGGTAGCACACTTCCCAATTTCGTACTTAAACGTACAAACATATGTCATTTAATATGCGTTTTTTAGGGAGAATTGAATGGTTGAGATATCCCTAAATAGAGAACAGGGATGGCAGTTGGGAATAGGTTCTCCTATCTGAGATGACTCGAGGGAAATCGAATTGATGTAATTTAACATCATTATTTCCAAGACTAACTAAAATAGATGGAAAAACTCTAAGAGAGAGAGAGAGAGAGAGTTAGATTAGAATAAGAATAATGGTTAGAGTATACTCATAGACTATAGGAGGTAGCCAACACAGAGTGATTTGACATGGTGGAGAGAAGCTTACATTTGAGACTAACTATTCATCAGTCATTTGCAGACGCAGAAGGACGTAAGAATCCCTAAACATATTTCTAACCTATTTTCACAAGGCTTGACGTGACGTGATAATTGTTTTAATTCTTAACAAAACATTTTAAGTATATTTATCATGAATTTTATTAGGTCATAAATGAGGAGAAAAGCGTACCTTGAAGATACTAAGATCTTGTATGGAAGATATTTATCTGAGAGCTTCCTATTCTGACTCTGAGCTTCTGATCATTTTCTTTTCTGTTTTTACTTCCTTCAGAGTAGCTATTTGGACATTTGTTGAATCCCGCATAATTCATAAATTTGAGTTGAATAAATTAGATATCCCCTACACTCTGATCTCAAGAATCATATTTCAGATGATCCTTTTTTTCTTGTTCAGAACTATTTATCTGACTTCTGAGAACAACTAATCAGAGACACTGATTTTATTAGTCTGAAGGACATACTTTCATAAAGCTTTCTCATTTTCAGAAAGTCATTAAATTCAACTTTTTCATAAACCATTGAGAGGTTATGTGCTGAGAAGATTTGATCTTCATCTCATAGCATCTTCTGTCTTTGTTCCTTTGAGCAGATGCAGATCATGTTCAGAAACAGATATCATCAAACATGTGTGTAACACAAGACATAGTTTGCATGACACTCCTTGATCTTGTAATGCTGATTTAACTTGTTTATAGAATTAGTCCATCAATGATCAATAGCATATCCTTTTTTTTGAAAGAATGTCAACTGATTTCTTCATTCAGAAGGATATCAGCAACTTAAATCCTTTTGACTTCAAGAGATGACTTTAGTTAAAGCATCAAATTGAACATCTTCTGATTTCAAATTACTGAGGTTCTGAGAAACTTATTAGTCAGGACCTGACTAATAATATTTGATTCAACTGAGATATAATCTTAATTTTAACAGAACCTAATCATCTGAGTTAATTCAATCAAGACTCATAATTCATTCTCAATCAGGTTCTTGAAGAACCATTGAATTTCTTCTTCCTGAATATTCTTTTAGTTTTCTACACAGCTTTTCAAGAAACCAGTATTCAGTTCTTCATTGAATCTTTCAACTTCTTGATTAGTTAAAATTCAGATGTTGAATCGTTTCTAACTGTTTGAATTCTTCAGTTTTTTGACTTCAATAGACTTCATTCTAAAGTTCAAAATCATAGAACAACAATCTTTCTTCTTTACATGAAGAAGTTATGAATGAGTTTTAAACGAGAAAGTCAAGTGTGGACCTAATCCGTTTCTTGAAAACATCTCAAAAACTCATAAAGAATTAATCTTCAGCAAACAAGACTTCTTGTTTTCTGATGATTCAACCTTGAGCAAAATACGTGGTTCATCCACACGTATCTTCTGAGATAAGCATTCAACAGATACTACTTCCTATCTGATGAATCTATCATGTCAGCCAATTCTTCAAACTTCATCAAAACATAAGTGAGGAAGATTTAGTTGTTGACAACTACAAAAACTTCCAGAATCAGTGACTTGCTCAAGTAATCCAGTTGATTACAATTTTGTACACAGTCATCTTCTGAGCTGTTACAGAAATTGTAAGTGGATTGAAATCTCACCCAGAGTATTTCTACGCACCGCATTTGGATATTTTTATGACACTCTTAAGTGTTTGATATCCATCAATAACAGAACCGGGGCTCTGATACCAATTGAAGGTACAAGAAAGACACAAGAAATGGGGGTTTGAATTGTGTATTTACTCTTTAATAACTTTTCGCTTCTTATCGTTAAGATGCTGAGATAACATCAAAGTTCGTTGAGAGACTTTGACTCGCGAAGTAACATTCCGACTTCCCATGCATGAAGCATAAGAACCAGCAAGAGTCTGAACGCAATATGCATTATTCAGAACTTGCAATGCGGAAGCTTATCAGAGTTAAGTTGCAAGGTTCTGACTCGCTTATGTAATGTTCTGATACTCAATACAGAAACATAAACAATAACATAAAGCATAACAAGAGTAAAGAACACGCGATATATCCTGGTTCACCTGAGAAACTCTCAAGCTAATCCAGTCCACCCTCCTCAGGTGATTTCGCCTTGAACACAAGGACTTAATCCACTATAATCCAACTGAATATAACGAACATTGACCTGCAGGTTCCAATCTCGCAAGATCTACTACTAGGATTTCACAGATAGACATTCAGGGATTCATCGCAATGAATATAACGCCTACTGACCCTATTTTAGGATTTAACATAATGACACCCAACCATTGTCTTCTCGAGTCTCCGATCACACTGACCACTCAAGGAATCCTAATTCACCGAGAATTAGTTCAATAGGAGATTACAAAGATGCTTCTTAACAAGCAGATTACTCCTAAGTTTAAGTACATAAGAACACACAAGTGTTCAAGAAAGATGTGAGCAACAACTCCTTGCTATCTTAAGAAACTACAAAGATGTATGTTGATTTGACAGTTGTTGACATCTTGTAGATCTTCTTCTTCTTCGTCTTCTTGGTTGAGCAAGCTTTGAGCAGCAACTCCTTGCTTCAGATCTTCAATTTAGCACAGACGAGAAGGTGGTTGATGACTTGACTGATTTACAATGTTGTCTTCTTCATCAACAACTTCTGTACCAATTTATTGTTATTGTGTTGATTATGATCTTTAAGCTTCAACAACAATGGCCATGTGTAAATGGTGATAGTTTTGGATGTTTAAGTGTTACAACGAGAACTCATCATTGTTGCTATCTTCACACAATGACTTGATCAATTGTCCATTGATGGACTGATTCGATACCTTCAGAAGCGTTTACTCCTTTCTTTAAATAGCCCAGTAAAATATAGCCATTTTGAATTTGGCTGTTAGAAAAGAGACGTTGTGTAATGATATAGCTGTACTTACACATCTCCTTTTTACTGTGGAGGAAGTGACATGATATATCTTCTTGGGCACAGTGTACAGTCTTTCACAACGGTAACATTTGTCTTCAAAACGTCAGAGGCTTCTGATGGTAATTAATTGAAGCATGAGTAGAGACTTCTTAACAGGAAACCTGAAACTCCAAGTCTTCAATCTTTCGAAGTCCTCCATTAGGAATCAGCCTTCATAACTTCAGCACTTGTCTTTAAATCCGTTATCCTTTGCTGCTTCAAGTCTTCCAAAACTTCAAAACTGTCCATTAGGAATCCGTCTTCAGAGTCTTCAGCACTTGACCTTTGGAACCATGATCCTCAGAATGCAAAAGTCTTCAGAGTCTTTCTGCACTTGGTCTTCAGAGCCTTCAGTCTTCAGAACTTCAAGTCATTGGAATCTTCAGCACTTTGGTTCTCTATAACATTATCTTCTTCAGAAGCTTTGCAATCTTCAGAATCACAACCACTTTCAGAGAGCATCCACAAGAGCATTGCAACAGTAATATCGGCATCCTTGGATCTGACTGATCATGATCAGATACAGAAGCATTCTTGCTTCTTGCGACTTATGTCACACATAGTGACTTTGCATATACTCAATTACGCACATCTGGCTGGTGCTTGTTGGATCTGATATCTTCTATGATTATGATCTGCACACAACACACGTTAGAACATAAAATGGTTCTTTCACAAATACCATTGTTATCGTCAAAACATAGACTTGACTTGTAGAGGCAACTCTTGCTCTCACAGAATATTGATTTGTTCTTCTTATATGACCTCAAGAAGGTTCTCATCTCCTTGGAAAGTGACTAGAGACATGATGAGAAGATTTGGACAGTGAAGGTAATTTTGAATCAGTAAGATCATACACTACAGATCAAGAGAAAAGGAATGAGATATAGATATATATATGTGTAGGAGACGTGACTAACTGAGAAAATGACATAGGTCAAGGTGCGTATCACGCATAAGATATGCCAGGGACAAAGTCGCAGAGTAAGAGACAAGAATATCACGGAATAGGAAAGGAGTGTAGCAGTCTCTTAAAACTCAATATCTAAAAAAGGTCACATATAAGGATACGTTATTAAGTTTTGACAGAAATCAATAACTATGAATAAATATATACTTATAAGTGGAAATTGACATAGTAAAGACAGAAGAGAGTACAACTTATTTTCAAGAAAAACTTAACTCACATATGTCTTATCATTTATGAATGCACAATCATAGAGGAATGTGTAAAGATTTAGCCTATTATCAAGAAGTTTGCGAATCCCAATGTGTCAATTCGTGATTACACATGTTTACCAAATAAAATAGTTATTACCATTATCGTTCACATGTTATCAAAATTTTAACTAAATCATTTTGATTTGAAAGAGTTTAGATAAGTTAAAGTTAGTCATCTTATTCCTTTTTATGGTAATCATTATGGAATGCAGTAAGACAAGATAAAGGGAATAAAAAAATACTTCATTGACCAAAACAACAAAACGCCAGAGCGCAGTACATAAACAGAATCATAGAACATGAAAACAAACAACAACAAAGACAACGAATAGTAAAAACAAAGATAAATGGAGGAACGACCAAACACTAAGCAACCCAAAATTCTAGACAATGATAAAACGCATGTCAACCAGCTATCTCATTTTCTGATGATGGTTTCATAATAGTTCATGGGAGAACACCATTTAGTATCGAGTTTCTCATTCATTCCAATTTGTCTTAAGTGAGCAACAACTCCTTGAAGATCAAGAATGTGAGAAATAACTATACTGTAAGGAATCTGAAATGATAGCTCCGCTCTTGATTAAAGAATTTCTCCTTTCAAGAAGTTGAATATGGATTGAGGCAGATTAATCTTAATCTTGGAGACTAAGAAGGAAATGAAAAGCTTATCCATAGCAGAGAGTCGACCTGTTCCTTTTTCCCTGGGTCTAATATTTGTTCCCATGATTTGGTACCATATTTTAGCCTTAGGAGTGAGAGAAGAGGGCCTGTCAACAGGTCCTTCTGAAAGATAGATGATGTGAATATGTTTACCAAACCAGTTATTTCCTCTGTAGTATTCAACACATTCACCATCTTGTCATACCCCAAATTTTGACCACCAAGATTTCCCATCATTGTGCTAATCATCATCACAATATGGATGTGCCATCATGCCTCATCAATTTCCTCAAGGATTGTTGAGCATACACCGTAATCAAGAATTAGGGTTTCGAGCCCTCTCTGAACACTTAGACAAAAGATCAATCAAGAAATGACATGATCTTCAACTTGTCTAACCTATTTAAACCTCCATGAGGAATCAAGGGGACTCCCATATCAAGAATCAAGCACAAAGTTGTGACATTCCCAGAGGAAGGAGCTTCGAAACACCCGATATCGCCGAATTAGGGTTTTGGACGACTGGGACCTCCAGAGAGAGATTTTCACAAGAGGATGAGCCAAGACTTCCACACATGACTCAATATTCTCAACATAACCCTAGGGATCAATTGTCAAAGTCAAAACACCCTCAGAGGATGCATTCCCCAAAAGTCGGGAATTAGGGTTTTACGCGCCGAACCGATCCGGAGCCAAAAGTCAAAACATGACTTTTTTGGCAAAAATGGTCCTTATGATTCATATTTTCATAAAATATGACTTATAATGTCATTTGAACAAAAATGGATCAAGAAATCAAGATAACTTGCAAAAGGGGCAATCTTGAAAAACTTAGAAATGTTTCTAAGTTACTAAATGTAATGGTTTAGGTACCAACTTCCAAGGGTCATAACTTGTGATTCAAGCATCCATTTTGAGTGGTCCAAAGCCTGATTTGTAGACTTTCCTACACTCTACAAAAGCTTCAACTACAAAAAATTCCAATTCTTCATGGATTTTTAGTTATGGAGTGATCAAAATGACAAAAAATGAAGAAATGACACTTTTTCAACACTTAGTGAAAATCTGCCTAAGTTAGCAGCCTTGAACATCAAAGTTCATGAGGATTTTTCAATTGGATCCAAATAGTTTCAAAACAAACTATGATCACACATGGATTGTATCATATGAGGGCTCTTTAAAAAGCACAAGAACTTCCCATAACTCCATTTGAGCAAGGAGATATGACCTCCTCAAAATGGCCATTTCCATCTGTCTACACAAGGCTGAATTTTTCACTTTTCCTCGATTTAGAAAATTTGGACAACTCCAAGCCCTGTCATCCATTTGGACACATCAGAGGGTAAAAACAAAGAGAAAATATCTGATCCAAAAGCCTCCCAAGTCCAAGAATCTACAAGTAGCCATGACAAACCTAAAAAGGCTAAAATGTGCCAAGACTCCAATTTTGTTACAATGCATTCAATTGATGAATCAAGGAGCCATGAACTGAGGCAATTCTCACTGAATGAGTCAAGGTTCAACTCTGAACCAAAGGACCACAGGCTTGTACCCTAACCTCTAGTCAATGGCTATGGAAGACTTGAACACCTTTATGCTACAATTAGACAAAGGCCTGCTGCAGTTGCCATTCACTATTGATCCCAAAACAAACTTGACGCACTATAAATAGACCTCAATTCTGATCAGTTTGAGTACACCAAAGGTCATAAACAAATGCCTTTCTCAAAATCCTCTCTTTCACTCACTTTTGCCTTCTTTTGCAAGTAACCACTGAACTTTTGAGTTAGAGAGTAATTTCATCACATCTTATGATCCAAACACATTCAATATGTCATATCTAAGCTGTTCAAACACTCACTTGTGATCTGAAACACCAAAATTAGGAAGTCAACCTCCAAAACCTCAAAACTTGACTTTTCTGCATTTCTCAAGCCATGTCTTGATTCAGTCACGTTCAAAACCAAACAAAGGTTCAAATATACTCCAAATATCATCCTTGAACTGTCCCAAATGGTTCCCCTCATCTGGAACACCATTTGAGAGAGTTGCCATATTGGTCACTTTTACCCCTTTTGCAAGAAAGAGCTCAACCTTGTTCCAGAGGATTCCAGCTGGTTCTAATCATCATAAAATTTTCTAAGGGATCAATTGAGAGTGTCCAAAGCATCAAATAACTTCTGGCACAAGGGACTTGGCAGATAGCACTAAAAGCTCCAAGAGGTAAGTGCATGACAACTTGAACTTTTTAAATTATGCATTTCTTTGATGTCCATTGATCATAAACATCTCATACATGTTGTATATGTTGTGTTTGAACCAATTTGTCATACAATTCTTGCTTGTACCATGAGATAGCATAGTAAATGCAAATCTTGGCCTTTTTCAAAACCACTATCGGGTTTTAACATAGGAACACTTCCTGAAAATTCCAAGACCACCATTGGATTCCTCATGAAATTCTAGGTCAGATACACCTGAAATTTTGTCCCAATCCATGGAGAAATGAGAAAGTTAGAGGCTTCACGCAAATTGCCAAAACTTTCCTTGCCTTGCCTTGGCCAGGCCTGAAAACTTAGCACCCCTTATGTATTTATGGGGTGGTTTTGATACACGGATGTATCACTACCCCAGTGGTAGCGCGCATGTGTGTTTGTGTATGAGGTCGTGGGTTCAAACCCCACCCAGACCTTTTTTACCACTCTCTCATTTTTGCTATTTTTTTCAATATTTTCATGTTTTTGTTAATTAATTCAAAAATTAATTTCTCCCTCAATTTTAATTATTTTTGGATGATTCTTTTTTTGAAAATTCACTAAATTATTAAAATATTTTATTACATGAAAATTTCACAAAAATATTATTTATTTCATATATTTGATATTTTTGTAAAGAATGATGTTTTTATTTGTTTTTTAAACATTAAAAATATTTCTTTCTCTTGGTTTTTCAAAATTCAAATGATTTTTTAATCATCCCATGAATGAAACATGATTTTTCAAATATAAATCCAAGATCATAACCTTTTTTCACATGTTTGATTATTTTAATTGAATTATTATTCAATTAAAATACATTTTAAATCAAAATTAGGGTTTTGATCATTATCACCGTAACAAACCTTTTCAATAACACTTTTGGGCCTCTAATAGAGTGTAAGACTCAATCCTTTTCTTAACCAAAATAATTTTGGGCCTCAGATATTGTATAAGTCCCAACACATTTTCAAAAATCTCGGCGTGATCGCCAATTTAAAAAAAAATCACTTGGGCCTCTCCTTTAGCTATAAGTCCCACTTCTTTTCTTTAAAAACACTTTTGGGCCTCTATTAGAGTGTAAGACCCAACCCCCCTTTGTACATAAATAATTTTGGGCCTCAGTCATTGTATAAGTCCCGATACAATTTTCAAAATAACAGTGTGATCATTGTTTTCATCTGGGCCTCTCCTTGAGTTGTAAGCCCCATATTTTGTACAAAAATAATCTTTGGGCTCTCTATCAGAGTGTAAGACCCAATCCTCTTTGTAAGTACAATAACCTTGGGCCCCTGCTATGGTATAAGTCCCACAACATCTGTTAATAATACAGTCTGTTATCAAATAAGTCATCTAGGCATCTCTTGTTGAATAAGCCCCAATTTTCTGTTTTAAGATAACTGTTATCAAAACTTTCTTTAATTTCTTTGAAAAACTAACATTACAGCATGGAAGCTTGCTCACCTGTAAGTTTTTATCTGCTTTCATTTACATGCTTTATATATATAACTGTATTGCTGGAAGCTTGCACACCTGTAAGTCATTCTTTCATATCCTTTTAAATACTTGTCATATATCAACTGTATATATACTTGTATATCTGTTTAGAGTTTTCCCCGAAAACTAAGGCTAGAATTAGGTAAATCCAGTTAATCACTCTTTCAATACAGTCAAAATTAGATCCCCATAGGATTACCAGATACAGTCGTGCCTTCTCTTGGGCTTAAACAATATGGAACAAAGAGAAAGGCATTATTCCCGGTGAAACTTTTCTCAGACTGTCACTATTAGAAATTGTAAAAGAAATTCAGTTTCCCCAGTCTAGATTAATTCCCGGTGAAACTTCTCTTGAACTTCTTCAAACTCCAGAACCGTTCACACAAGAAAGGATTAATTCCCGGTGAAACCTTTCTTGAACATTCTTAAGTTTGGACCCACAGGCTTCCTAAAAGCATCCCCAGCCTCCTCTTGGGCTTTATACAAGGACCCTCAAGCTTCTTAGAAGTTCTCATGTCTGATCTTGAGCTTAGTACAAGGACCTAGAGACCTCTTACAGGTATATGATAGAACCTAGTCATCCTTTGCTAGAGCAGTCTTTCTGAGTCAAAATATTAGACCAGTTAAGGGTTGACATTCATCCTTTAACCTACCAGCCTTCTCTTGGGCATTATACAAAGATCTTTCACCATCTGAGAACTAATCTCTCAATACCAGTAGACTTGGACAGTCTCATCCCCTTTTGATTTCAAAGAGACTTTTTTCCTTAAAGAACAAGAAATAACGCTGATCATCTGATCAAATCCCCAGAGCAGAGTTAAAACCAACAGGTTTTATAACTCAATCTTCAAACCTTACCTCTAAGTTTCCCCAACATGTGTCAGTTACTGTAAGTACACCATTAATATACACCAGAGGAAAGAACCCCAACTGTTATATCTTCAGTTAAATCCCCAGCTAGGGTCAATTTACTGACACAATCCTTATCAGAACCTCAAGGTCTCTGATATCTCAACTTTTCTGTAATCCCCGGTAAGAGTTGAATTACCAAATTTGGACCTGTCTTTGGATTTCAATAATCCTCATCAGAAGTCTACCTCCTCTTAGGCTTTGTATAATGATTCTTCCTCAGCAGTTATCCTCCTCTTAGGATTTATATAATGATAACTCCTCAGCTGAGTCACAACTTTTAGCCTTAATCTTGGGCTTTGTACAAGACACCCCCTAAATATATCTCTAGTAGAGTCAGTCACACCTTTTCAGCCTCAATCTTGGGCTTTGTACAAGAAAAATATTCTACAACAGAGTCAGTTAACCCTTTAGCCTCAATCTTGGGCTTTGTACAAGACACATATAAATGTCCTCCCCAGTGGAGTCATATTTTTTAGCCTCAATCTTGGGCTTTGTACAAGACAGATAAAACCTTTTTCCCAAAGAGTCAAATCTCTTTCAGCCTCAATCTTGGGCTTTGTACAAAACACAAATAAACACTCTCTTATTGAGTCAGCCTTTTCCAGCCTCCTTTTATGTTTTGTATAATGATTTTCCCTAGTGGAATCCAATCAACCTCTTAGCTTCAACCTTGGGCTTCAATCAAGGCACACAAAAATCAACATCCCCTCAGAGGAAATCAAAATCTCTGCTGGAAGATACTTCTCTGTATAATCACCTACCAAAACAGTCAATCAAAACAAAACCCTTAATCCCACATAACTGTTGTAAGTGGCACACTTGTTGATACAAACATCTAAGCTGTCTGTCCTTCATTATCCTGGTTAAAACCTCATCTAATTGCTGTAAGTGGCAAACCTCTGGATACAAACATCCAAGCCCATGTCCCTCTTTTAGCATGAATTCCCAAGGAAAAATGGCATTGCTCACACTGAGTTAAAGTTTTCTCCTTCCGGACAAATCCCCTGTAATGGCAATTATGGCATTGCTGGTCTCCATGCATTCCAGTTAAAGTAATTCTCCTTTTCAAACTAGTTACCCAAATAACTGTGATCATCAGATGAGATATCTCTCTTTAGAGATGACAAATTCTCTCTTAGTCAAACCTTTTAGCTTCAATCTTGGGCTTTGAACAAGACACAAACAAATAACCTTTAGCTTCAATATTGGGCTTTGAACAAGACACCAGACATCTGCTTCTTCCTTAGAATAGGAGGAACTACGATCGCTCTGATTTCCCTATACTCCATAACAGGGAATACGTAGGCATAAGATTGCAAAACCTTAGCGAGCATACTTATCAAAAACCTTAGGGCCCTGACCTTACCAAAAACATCGGAAAACCCGAAAAACAACAAAAAAAATACCCTCTCTCTCTCAGACATCCCACAATGAACAAGCTTCCCCATTCACAGATAAACACAATCAAGTAGAACCGAAAACTATTATCTCATGGATAACCATGTATAGGATGGGTAATTGACAACTCCCCATTGTATAACCTGACCCCGGACTCCCCAATCTCTGTCAAGCGTTTGTTCAGTTAAACAAATGCGTGCAAGGTTTGTTTTAGATAACTTTCCCTTTCCCTTTCAGCTTCACGGGATAAATAAGAAATCAGAAAGTAGCACCCAACGTTCCTCCCAGTGAGGTGAGGAAATCCCATTGCGATAAAGTGGTCGCGTCACCGACAAAAATCATACGCTACAGAAATATGGCGACTCTGTTGGGGAAGCATTTTGTCTGTTAAGATCTAGAACTAGCTTTTAAGAGGTCTAGGATGTTAGTCTTAGGAATCAATACTATATATACTATATATACTGCTTTTCCTACTTGATATTCGTGTTAATTTTTCTGTCAATGGGAATGCGAGTGATGTCGCATCTGGAAAGTTTGAGAGAAACCATAAGATAAGTGATGGCATAGACGGGGGGTCTTATAGGGAGTGAATCCCGAATAAGCAAACCTGGTAGATCATCTAATCAGTGGAGGTACTCGTGTGTTACTATGCTGAACAACCGATCGTTGTGAAAGCAGACGATTTCATAGTGCGGTGACCCGTGAAACTGAGGATTTAGTAGACATTAACCATGTGTCCATTTGGTAGTGCAGTGGCTATCGGAAATAGTCGATACACGATAACTACACTCAATCTGATATTTATTCTAGAATACTATAGCTCGCTCTGGTGAACTAGCTGGCTGTTGTTATCTCCAGACTAAGTCAGTGATTTTTGAGAACCTTACCTGTTCTACAGGTACAAAAGTCACCAAAATAGATCAACCTTTTGGGGATGGGTAGAGCCATGACTCCATGCTCGTGACGCTGAACCCTTGAACCCATGTTTTTTCTATGTTTTTGTGTGTTGCATTCATCTAAAAAACTCTTTACAAAGAAAAAGAAAAAATCTTTTTTCAAAATTAAACTAAACGATAATTTGCAAATATCAGAAGGATTGCGTTATGGATTTCAGTAGAAGAAAGATGCACAAGTACACCTTCAAGGTTCCAAAACTAGAGGATTTAAGAAAGTTGGCAAGGATGATTACCAACCCGGAGGCTTTCAGAGCCAAGCACGGAGGACTGTTGTCTCTGTTAAGGGTCCATGTAGTTGAAGGAATTCTGTCTACGTGTAGCGAGCGATTTTTGTCGGTGACGCGACCACCTTATCGCTGAAGTTTGGGTTTTCTTCCTCGAGGAGGAAGGGTGCTACTTTCTGATTTCTTATTTATCCCATGAAGCTGGAAGGGAAAGGGAAGCTATCTAAAACTAACCTTGCACGCGAATGTTTAATTAAACAAACGCTTTAAAGAGATTCGGGGAGTCGGGTCAAGTTATACAATGGGTAGTTGTCAATTACCCATCCTATATGTAGCTATCCATAGGATATTAGCTTTAGGGTTTCGCTTTGTAATTGATGGTGTTTATCTGATAATGGGTTGAGAAAGTTTCTTGGGAAAGTATGACAGGGAGAGTGAGTTTTTGTTGATGTTCGGGTTTTTCCCGATGTTTTTAGTAAGGTACTGGACCTAGGGTTTTTTATTGGTATGCTCGCTAAGATTTCGCAATCTTATGCCTACGTATTCCCGTTTAAACGAATCAGAGAAATCAGAGCAATCGTAGTTCCTCCTATTCTAAGGGAGGAAAAAGATGTTTTGGTGTCTTGTTCAAAGCCCATGATTGAAGCTAAAGGTTTGACTAAGAGAGAACTTGTCATCTCTAAAGTGGGATTGGACTTCCTCTAAGGGGATTGTTATTTTTTTGTACCTTGATCTAAGCACAAGGTTGATGCTAAAAGGTTAATTGACTCAGCTAAGGGATTTCCTTAAACAAATCCTAAGAGGAGGCTGGATAAGATCGACTCACAAAGAGAGTGTATATATTGGTTTCTTGTACAAAGCCCAAGATGGAGGCAAAAAAGAGGATGATTCTTTGGGGATATCATTATACAAATCCTAAGAGGAGGCTAAAAGTGTTTTGACTCTGCTCAAAGGGAATTTAATTCTCAAAGCTTTAAAGAAAGCTAAATGGACTCCGTTGGGGAAATGCTTATACAGAGCTTTTTGACTCTATTGGCGAGAATTTGCATGTGTCTTGTACAAATCCCAAGACGGAGACTGAAATGAGAAGTTTATCTGACTCTGGTGAGGATATTTTATGTGTCTTGTACAAAGCCCAAGACGGAGGCTGAACTAAGTTTGACTCTTTTTGGGGAAATCATTCCTTAAAGGCTAATGGAAGACTGGGAAGAAATGACTCTGCTGGGGAAGATATCTGTCCCCAAGCTCAAGAGAGGGAGATTTATGTCTTGTACGAAGGCCAAGATTGAGGCTAAAGTGTTTTGACTCAACAAGAGAGTGTTTTTATTTGTCTCGTAAGAGGCCCGAGATAGAGGCTAAAAGGGGTGTGACTCAACAAGATAGTGTGGAAAGTGATTGACTCAACCAGAGAGTCTGGAAAGTGATTGACTCAACAAGAGAGTCTGAAAAAGGTGATTGACTCAACAAGAGAGTCTGAAAGGTGATTGACTCAACAAGAGAGTCTGAAAAGGTTAGCTCTGCCGAGGGAAATCAATTCTATAAAGTCCAAGAGGAGGCTGACTTTCCGCTGAGGAAAGGATCATTGTACAAAGCCTAAGAGGAGGCTATCTTTTTCCGGGGATAATTTAGATCCCGAGGCAAGTCCAAATAGGGAATCAACTCTTGCTGAGGATTACCAAAGAGTTGAGATATCAGATACCTCGAGGTTCTGATTTAAGATAGTGTTGACCCTGGTCGGGGAACTCTCATGAGAGAGGTTGGGCTTCTGCTGGAGATCGATCCAGAATGCCCAGGGTTTCTTCCTGTAGTTGTAAGGAACTTGAGAATGTCTTTGAGACTCAAGGGGATTTAGACTGTCCAAGTCTACTGGTGTGGAAGAGTTTTATCTTTTGTATGATGCCTCTAAGAGGAGGCCCGGGCATTAAGGGATGAGAGTCAACCCTAAAGTGACCCAAGGTTTGACACTGGAAAGACTGCTCTAGCAAAGGATGACTAAGGTTTGTATTATACCTTTAAGAGGTCGTCATGGTCCTTGTATTAAGCCCAAGAGAAGGCATGAGAACTTCTAAGAAGCCGAAGGGTCCTTGTACAACGCCCAAGAGGAGGCGGGGATGCTTTTAGGAAGCTTGTTGTAACACCCCAATTTAAATTATTAATCGTCGTGTTATTATTTCCGTTTGTTGGGCCTGATTAAGGGTGAGTGAAGGGTGGTGCCTTAGTGAATTAATGAGAATTAAGACTTTAGTTAATAATAAGGATAGTGATGCGAAAATAATAATATTAATATGGTTAATATTAGTGTTATTATTATTATTCTTGTTATTATCATTATTATTATTAGGATTATTATTATTAATATTATTTTGTTATTAATTAAATAAATAAAACCTAATTAAAGAGAATTAAGGGGAGTTTTAGTGGACTAAGGTGGTTTTCACGTAAAACAAGAAAAGAGAGAAAGAAGAACAAGGAAGAGGAAGAGGTGCTAGGGCAAGGATTTCTTCTCAATTTTCTCCAGATTTCCAAACAATTCGAGGTAAGGGGGGAGAACGGGTTCATATTTGGTGATTAAATCGTATAAGGGTAGTGGGGAGTCCTTAACCCCGTAGGATTTTGTCTGATTTTGTGTTGTTGTATGATTTTGGTGTCTATATGTGAATCCATGATGAAATTCGTGTAGTTGAATTGCTGAATCGATGTTATATGGATGTTGTTGCTGTTGTTTGAACATGATTGTGCTAGATATTAATTTTGGTACAGTTTAGGGAGAGGAAATTAACTCTAAGACCTGTAATTCTTGGTTAGTAATAATAAGTATAAGAGATAAGATGAACAATAGGACCTAAAATCAATGTAGAATGAATTTTAGAACTGGTTTGGAGTGAAAACTAGTGAAATTCGTAGCAGAACATAGTCTGGTGTGGAGAATTGGATTTTTCGTAATAGATCTGGCAATACGCGTACCAAGTAAGGTGATACGCGTATGGGAGGGCTAATACGCAGCAATACGCGTATAACGGGCTAGGCATTACGCGTAATAGGAGGGTTGTACGCGTAATGGGTAGGAATTTGGGAAATTCAGTAGAAAAACGTCTCTGTCCGTACGCGTACGGCACAAGGCATACGCGTAAGGATTTGGGCAACGTGAGACAATACGTGTATGAAGAGGGATATTACGCGTACGAGTTGGGCGAGCGAGCTGGCAAAACGCCTATGGCACGGGGCAATACGCGTATGGCCAGCGAGTGTGCAGAATTTCACCGTTCCGCGATTTTTTTTTCCCGCTTTCGCGTCGGATTCGGTTTCTCTTGGTTTGAGAGGTTGGGATTGGGAGTCAGATGCTGAGTAATACACAGTTGGTGATGAAACTGATTAATTTTATAATTTTTAGGAATTAATTAGTGTTTGGTGAATTATGGTGACTTGTGAGGGTTCAAGGATTATGGTGCAAGTGGGAACGATTAGGTGTCTCATGTGTGATCAGGAGGATCGTAACTATGTATGTCTATTATTATACATGTGTGTTATATGTATGTTTGTTGTGATCGGGAGGATCGTGAATTTGTTTATCATTAGTTATATATGTGTGTTATGTGTATGTTTGTTGTGATCAGGAGGATCGTGAATTATTTATCATTTGACATACATGTGTGTTATATGTATGATGTGATCAGGAGGATCGTGTGCATGTATTTACGCTTGTATACATGTTTTGTTGTGCACAGTTGAGTCTTGCATATTCATGGTGATTGGTGGGATGAATCATTGCTCAGGAGGAGTGTATGTGATTCGTCCGTACTCCTATATGGAGAATGGTGGGGGATAGATCATTGCCAAGTAGAGGTGTATGTGATCTATCCGGGGTTCGATTGAATGAACCAATGAGTCAGTACCGCATGCATGCTGTCGTGTTGCATTACATTATCATATGCTGATTATTGGTGATTGAATATGACAGTAGGTCGTGATTATATGTTGTTGTTGTTGGTGTGAGATACTACCTTCTTATATGTATTATTCACCTTTTTATATTGAATGTAGTTCTCACCCCTCTGTTGTTGTTGTGTCTGTGCTTCTTCAGAAGTACAGATATTTAGGTACCAGGTTAGTGCTTGGAGCTTGTGTAGCTTGTTCGAGTTTAGGGAGTCGCTCTGATACGTAACACGGGATTTGGGAGTTTTACTATTGGTTTTACATTATTTATTTTGTTACGTATCTTTTGTTTTGATGAATACTGTGGTGGACCACGAATTATTTGGAGTTGTTGGTGTTATTGGCAGATGGCCGTAAATCGAATGATTAAATAATTTTCCGCTGTTTTATTTTGATTAATAAAAAGGAGTTTTAAAGTTGATTGATTAATGTGGCATTCCACTTTGTGGTGAAACTCTGAGTAATTGTTTATATTTTGTTTATTTTCAAAAATGGGAAAGTGGGGTGTTACAATTGGTTTCAAAGCAGGTCGGTCCGTCCGGCCAGGTTGTCTAGTATGGTTTGTGTCTTGGTATACGACACGTGTGTAGAAGACGGTCAGTACAGGTTTATTTTCTAACTGTCTGTTTGCAGGAGTTGAGGATGAGATAAGTGGGGGAAAAGCTGGTGCTTCTCCAGATGCTTCCACTCTGGAAGGATGGGTTGGTGAGTGAGGGAGTACTATCATAGTTGGTAAGGAAGGGTCTATACTTCATCAAGATAATCAGCTGTCTATGAACAAATTGGGGAACTGATCACCCTTAATCTCTTGTTGATAGTAGTCGGAATCAAGATGAATGGATAGATGCGCCTTGACAATTAAGATAACATGTGATGTGGTAGATGGTTTTGTTGAGTCGGTAGAGATCTTTATTATCTAAAAGAGGGTGTAGAAGAGAAGTACTTGTCGGTCGATCAGGTTGAAGAATATCTCCGAGGGGGGACAATCAGGTATGGTTACTGATTGCTTGTCAAGGAGTAGAGAGCAAGGTGATGGCTAGAGAGATGTCGGTGTTAGGTAATCCTGGATGTCTTTCTGAGGTGAGGATCCAAATTGGACAATGGTAGGGAACTGGTATTGTGTTGTGCTGAGCGAACGGGTGAATATTTATCAGGAGAAGCCTCCGTGTATTAACATTCGCGTTGTGACGAGTTAGTAGTGAAGTTGCACATGTCAAGTTTCTGGTTGTTTGTGAATTTCTTTTTGGATTTATCTTCAGGCGAGATAAGTGGATCATAGGCACGCTAAGAAGATAGAAGTGATTATTGATCCAACACTTGGTACGAGTCCGATGTTATTAACTCCGTACGGAAAGTAGATGCAGGGTTTATTTGTGGAGTATGTGAATTGAACCGTCAGGATTTGTTGATGATGTTTGAGTATTCTGAATCGGAGGAAAATCACGCAGAGCATATGAGAATTGTTTTGTAGGTGCGGAAGGATAATGAATTGTTCGCAAGTTTCGGATTATGAGTTTTGATTGTAAACGGTGAGTTTATTGGGACAAGTTATTTTTGTGAGGGTATTGTGGTAGATCTATCAGGAAATTAGCGCAGTGCTTCGGTGGAAAACCTTTGAGGACAGTGACGGAGATTAAGAGTGTCTTGGACTTAGTAGGTTATCATTGAAGATTCTTATATCGGAAAATGAGGCGGATTAGAGGTTTTGGTATATTGGTCAGGTCGGGATGTCTCTGAGGGAAAAACTCTTAGGCGATGAAACCAAGATGTTTGCTATGTTTGTGATAGTATCATTCTAGAAATGGCAGGAAAGCCACAGTAAGGGACTGCCCGTTGTGCATGATTCCCAGATGTGGTTCCGGATGGAATAACAAGCGTGATGTGTATAAGGGTATTGGGGCTATGGGAAGCAAACTTAGATTTTGGATAAGTTTTGGAATTATTAGAGTTTTAGGGCGTTAATGGAAATTTTGAGAAAACCCTTGGGTGTGGACGTAATATTGAGATTGAGAGTTCTTTTTGGTTGATTGTTGATACATGTTAGAAATTATAGAATATGGATTGTTCAGAGAATAAAATTGTGTATGGATTACTGACAGTTGAACGAGGTAACGATTGAGAATAAGTGTCCACTTTCAAGAATGAAGGGTTGGAATGGTTTGGTTGAGTTTGATTAGAATTACAATTGTTTGGAACGTTTGATAAGAGTGGTGGGTTTGTGTGGGTCGAGGCTTTGATCTATTTCATGTGAATGGTTATGTTTGTTATCATCGGAATGGGTTGTTATTTACTTGGTTAAGCTTGTGTATGAGTCTGGACGAGATGGAATGAGTTCAGAGTGGTGTTCATTAGGGATGTTCGGATCTAATATACAGTCAGAAGGAGACTATGTAGGGTGTTTGAAAAATTGAGTTGCAAGTGTTGAAAAGAAAGGAATTTTTTATGCTAAATTAGTCAAGTGAGAATTTTGGTTGAAAAGAGATTAGTTTCTTGGATATGTTAACTCTGATGATGGTATTATTATGGATCCATCGGAAGTAGATGCAGTTCTATAATGAGAGGCTTCGAAGTCGGTTAAGGTGATTAGAAACTTTTGGACTTTAGTTGGTTATTGCCGGAGGTTATGGAAGGCTCTTCTAAGTTAGAATTTTGTTACTTCAGTTGACTTGCAAAGGGTAGGTCGGTTGCTTTAGATGTTCATTGTGAAGGAGTTTGAGGGGGCTAAAGTAGAATTTGTTTGCGGCCCCAGTTTTGCTTCTTCATAATCCTAATAAACCATTATGAGGTATTGGGATGTGTCCATGATGAATTTAGTCGGTGTGTGGATGCAGGATGGAAAAGTTGTCGCTTATGCTTTACGAAAATTGAGAATTCATGATTTCAAGATGGCTGCGGCTATTTTTGTGTTGAGGATCTAGCAATATTATTTTTTTGGTTTTGACATCAAATTGTTTAGTAATCACAAGAATATTGAGTGCCTGTTTGGTCGGAAATAATAGAGTATGAGACAATGAGGAAGGTTGAGAGTCTGGATGAGTTATGACCTTAGATGGAATCATCCTATTGGAGAAGTTAAGGTCGTGCCAGATGGGTTAAGTCGGAAGTTTTATACATGTCTGTTTTGATAACCAGATGGATTAGAACTATTTGAGCGGTTCAGAGGCTTGCGTCTGGTGGGTGAGATAACACAGCAGAGTGTGAGGTTGGGTATATTAGTAATGAACTATGATTTTTCTGGTGAATACTAGAGAGAGTCAAAAGTTGGATATGACCTTGGTGAAATTGATTGTTGCGAGTAATCAGAGTGCGCATCGAAAGCGTGATATGGTACATTTCGTATGTGTGTGCGTAACTGGTACGAGTTCATAGGTTGAACAGTGGAAATATGTAAGGGCGATGAGACCATTGGACGTTTCAGAATGGAAGTAGAAAAGGTTAAATATTATTCTTGGACTATTAAGTAGATGGATGTTTTAGTCTTATGTTAATTGGTGAATCGTAGCATTGTTGTAATAATATCGTGTGACAAGGATGTTGATATCATGGTTATGTAGATGTTGTTGAAACGATGTTGTGTCGTGGAGCCTTATGTTCTTGTTTTTGTTATTGCCTCGTTACCTATGGTGATGGTTCGAGTGCGAGTGGCTAATTCCTATGGTGGGGAATTAGGAGAGGGTTACCTATGGTGAGGGTAACGATCTTTGTGTGTTCGTAACTTGAGTATTCTTTGGGTCGTGAATTAGTCGTCAAGGGCATTGTATCTTGTCGTTGTTGGAGTTACTGTTAGCAAGGTCGTCTGTTAGTTTGTGTCATTCATGGTGTACCTTTTGTTAGTATGATTATTGGTTGCCGATTGTGAGAGAGTTGTACCCGGAGTGATCCATTTCTGTTATATTTTCGAGGACGAAAATAATTTAAGTGGGGGAGAGTTGTAACACCTCAATTTAAATTATTAATCGTCGTGTTATTATTTCCGTTTGTTGGGCCTGATTAAGGGTGAGTGAAGGGTGGTGCCTTAGTGAATTAATGAGAATTAAGACTTTAGTTAATAATAAGGATAGTGATGCGAAAATAATAATATTAATATGGTTAATATTAGTGTTATTATTATTATTCTTGTTATTATCATTATTATTATTAGGATTATTATTATCAATATTATTTTGTTATTAATTAAATAAATAAAACCTGATTAAAGAGAATTAAGGGGAGTTTTAGTGGACTAAGGTGGTTTTCACGTAAAACAAGAAAAGAGAGAAAGAAGAACAAGGAAGAGGAAGAGGTGCTAGGGCAAGGATTTCTTCTCAATTTTTCTCCAGATTTCCGAACAATTCGAGGTAAGGGGGGAGAACGGGTTCATATTTGGTGATTAAATCGTATAAGGGTAGTGGGGAGTCCTTAACCCCGTAGGATTTTGTCTGATTTTGTGTTGTTGTATGATTTTGGTGTCTATATGTGAATCCAGGATGAAATTAGTGTAGTTGATTTGCTGAATCGATGTTATATGGATGTTGTTGCTGTTGTTTGAACATGATTGTGGTAGATCTTAATTTTGGTACAGTTTAGGGAGAGGAAATTAACTCTAAGACCAGTAATTCATGGTTAGTAATAATAAGTATAAGAGATAAGATGAACAATAGGACCTAAAATCAATGTAGAATGAATTTTAGAACTGATTTGGAGTGAAAACTAGTGAAATTCGTAGCAGAACATAGTCTGGTGTGGAGAATTGGATTTTTCGTAATAGATCTGGCCATATGCGTACCAGGTAAGGTGATACGCGTATGGGAGGGCTAATACGCAGCAATACGCGTATGACGGGCTAGGCATTACGCGTAATAGGAGGGTCGTACGCGTAATGGGTTGGAATTTGGGAAATTCAGTAGAAAAACGTCTCTGTCCGTACGCGTACGGCACAAGGCATACGCGTAAGGATTTGGGCATTATGAGACAATACGCGTATGAAGAGGGGTATTACGCGTACGAGTTGGGCGAGCGAGCTGGCAATACGCGTATGGCACTGGGCAATACGCGTATGGCCAGCGAGTGTGCAGAATTTCACTGTTCCGCGATTTCTTTCCCGCTTTCGCGTCGGATTCGGTTTCTCTTGGTTTGAGAGGTTGGGATTGGGAGTCAGATGCTGAGTAATACACAGTTGGTGATGAAACTGATTAATTTTATAATTTTTAGAAATTAATTAGTGTTTGGTGAATTATGGTGACTTGTGAGGGTTCAAGGATTATGGTGCAAGTGGGAACGATTAGGTGTCTCATGTGAGATCAGGAGGATCGTAACTATGTATGACTATTATTATACATGTGTCTTATATGTATGTTTGTTGTGATCGGGAGGATCGTGAATTTGTTTATCATTAGTTATATATGTGTGTTATGTGTATGTTTGTTGTGATCAGGAGGATCGTGAATTGTTTATCATTTGACATACATGTGTGTTATATGTATGATGTGATCAGGAGGATCGTGTGCATGTATTTACGCTTGTATACATGTTTTGTTGTGCACAGTTGAGTCTTGCATATTCATGGTGATTGGTGGGATGAATCATTGCTCAGGAGTAGTGTTTGTGATTCGTCCGTACTCCTATATGGAGAATGATGGGGGATAGATCATTTCCATGTAGAGGTGTATGTGATCTATCCGGGGTTCGATTGAATGGACCAATGAGTCGGTACCGCATGCATGGTGTCGTGTTGCATTACATTATCATATGCTGATTATTAGTGATTGAATATGACAGTAGGTCGTGATTATATGTTATTGTTGTTGGTGTGAGATACTACCTTCTTATATGTATTATTCACCTTTTTATATTGAATGTAGTTCTCACCCCTCTGTTGTTGTTGTGTCTGTGCTTCTTCGAAAGTACCGATATTTAGGTACCAGGTTAGTGCTTGGAGCTTGTGTAGCTTGTTCGAGTTTAGGGAGTCGCTCTGATACGTAACACGGGATTTGGGAGTTTTACTATTGGTTTTACATTGTTTATTTTGTTACGTATCTTTTGTTTTGATGAATACTGTGGTGGACCACGAATTATGTGGAGTTGTTGGTGTTATTGGCAGATGGCCGTAAATCGAATGATTAAATAATTTTCCGCTGTTTTATTTTGATTAATAAAAAGGAGTTTTAAAGTTGATTGATTAATGTGGCATTCCACTTTGTGGTGAAACTCTGAGTAATTGTTTATATTTTGTTTATTTTCAAAAATGGGAAAGTGGGGTGTTACACTTGTGGGTCCCCAAACCAAGAGAAGTTCAAGAAATATAATTCACAGAGAAGGGATCATTCCAGGAAAGTTCGAGGGTTTGGAAGAAACTTAAGAGATGTTATTCACTGATAATAGATCAACTCCGGGGAGTAGAATTTCTTTGACAATTTTTAAGGGTGACAGTCTGAGAAAAGGTTCACCGAGAATACTGCCTTTCTCTTTGTTCCATATTGTTTAACCCCAAGAGAAGGGAAGACTGTATCTTGAAATCCTATGGGGGATCTAGTTTTGTTTGTATTTCAGAGTAACCAACATGGCTTTACCTAGTTCTAGACCTAGTTGTCGGGGAAAACTCTAAATAACTATACTAGTAATATATACAGTTGATATATGACGAGTATTTAAAAGGATACGAAAGAACAATGACCATGCGCAGCTTCCCACACTACAGTTATATATATTTGACATGTATTTAAAAGAATGAAAGAAGACTAACCATGCGCAGCTTCCCACAATACAGTTATATATATTAAAACGAGTAAATGAAAGCTGTTAAAACTTACAGGTGAGCGAGCTTCCATGCTGTATTGTTAGTGGTTCAGAGAAATTAAAGAAAGTTTTGAACAATATATATATATATATATATATATATGAACCTAAATCAAAATGGAATTATTTTGAAAAATATCGTTGGGGCTTACAACTCAACGAGAGGCCTAAGGTTTTACAGTGATCGCACCGTTGTTCTGAGGATCGTATTGGGACTTATACAACGACTGAGGTCTGTCGCGGTGAAAATTGGATACCATAGTTATTTGTTAACTAGGATCGCATTTTTAATGTCACCACCGGTCTTTGATTTTATCCAAGGGAAGGGAGAAAGACCGAATACCCACAATGCAATGCAAATGCACTAAGATTCTAAGTTCGGGGGTTAGTTATACCTAGGGAAGGTGTTAGCATCCTAGATATCTGTAGTACTCTACAGGAACCTCTTGATTCATTTTATGTTATTTGTTATCTGTTTTGGTAAGGGTTTAAGGGTAGGTGATTTATTATTATTATTATTTTTTTAACCTAAGTGTGCTCGACAAGATATCGCATCTTGTGCCTACATATCCTGTCAGTAGGGAATCAGAGCACTTGTAGTTCCTTATTAAGGATACTATATTTGTTTAAAGGTTTAGGAGAAAAGATGAGTCATCATCTTAAGAAACCACCACAGTTTTGAAAATTGTTTGTATTTTGTGGGGTATGGGATTGTATGTCCCTCCTTTGAGATGATTAACATCTAATTCTCTTGTGTGGAGAATTAGGTGGGCTAAAGTTTGATTGTGAAAATCAAAATTTAAAGGGGGACTAACTTAGGAAGTCTATCCTAAAGTTGCCTAATAAACTTATCTTAAAGGTATTGAGACTATAGGGAGGTATGATGCAAATCAAATGCACCATACACAATAATTTGATTATCATGCATGGGATTTTCCCTTGGATATTAATGCAATCAATTATGTTAGATTTAGCGAGGGTGTTAGCAAAGTGGGCTAGTCTTATGTCTAGTGACCAAAAGGTTGAATGCGATGCGTAAAGGCAATCGACTTACATGGGTAGAAAATGGGCTCGACGTTGGATCGAGAATTTTGATATTGTCTTGAAAAGGTTTAGAGCACAAGAAGAAAAACAGACATACATCACATGTAAACAAACAAAAGCAAGCGAGACACAATAACAACTAAGGTCTTAATCTAAGTCACTCGAGCGTATGATTAGGCGATAAGGATTCTAATGGGAATGATTTATTGAGAAAAGAGTTTTGATGTTAAAGAGGTTTATTATTCGAGAATCATGCTTTAGAGATTAATATCTAATTTAAAGTTAGAGGTTTCTTAAAAGGTTTTAAATATTTGAAAAAAAAGTTTTATTATTAGTTTTAAAGTCATGCTAAAAGTTAATTAGAGAAAAAGTTATTAAAAGAATTTTATTATTAATATGGAAAAGGTTTTAAATTTAATATTTTTATAAAAGTTTTTATTATTATTTACAATTATATTAAAAGGTTAATAAAGTTCCTTCTTATTAATTAAAGGGTTTTAATATAAACAGATGTTTTTATTATTTAAAAAAATGTTTTCTAATTAAAAAAGGTTTCACTAAAAGTTTATAATTAATTTTTAGTTATATTTTATTAGAAGGATATCTTACATATAAAAAGAAATTATAATTTTCAAGTTAAAAAGTTTCTAATACTTATTAGGATTAATTAAAAACATATTTTATTATTTTAGAGAAAAAAAGAAAATATGAGTTATTTATTTAAAAAAAGGTTTAAATTAAAAGATTTATTAACTAACGGAGAGATCCTACGCGCACAAGGGGGAGAGGGTCCATCGTGGACCCTCAGATCGTATCCGTTGAATGCAATCGCAGGTGATAGAAGGTGCATGGTAAAAACTGTGTGTGTCGTGTACAGGATAACGCGCCTTAAACAAAAAAGAAAAAAAAGAGAAGGAACTCTCTCATTCCTCTCACCCTCTCTTTCTCTCGTTGCGAACCCTAGATCGCCGCTCTCATCCTCGTCTTCCTCACCCTCTCGCAAGCCCTAAATCAATGACAGCGGTAACAAAGCAATAAGAACCCTAACCCCCACAATCCCAATACCCCCAATTCACTATGATTTCAGAGGTTTACAAGTTACAAGGAGCTGATCAAAGGAAAAAAATGTGAAACGTAAAAGAGAGCTAAGTCGCCGATTAAAGAGTCATTTGAATCTGGTATGTGCTTTCACGAATCCTCTTCTCCTTGGTGTGTATTGCAATTGTTCTGAGCTGGCGTCGTGATTTTCTTCCCGGCTTTGTGTGTTTGTGAATCTTTGCGAGGCTGTGATGATACGGTGTGTGTTTACTTTGTTTGTGTGTATGTATTATGCAACCTCGAAACTGCGTGATTCTGCCTCCTTCTTTGTGTTGGCTATGATTCTGCTCTGCAAGAATGTATTTGTGGTGCTTCTCGAAACTGTATGTGATGTATAGTTCTGATGAGTTTTATTCTGATGATTCTCTGGTATATGTTAGGACGGTTGTGTAGGGTCTTGTGAATTTTCTGGTGATGGCCTTGGTGTGGAATCGTGTTTTGAAAACGTGTGAATATCGATCCCCCCTGGATGTGAATGTCGTTCTCCTTATATAGGCTTTAGAAAAACAAAACTTGTTGAATGTCAATTAACTGAGTGTCTAAACATGTCTGTTAGTTTTAGGAAATTTTTTGAATTGTGTCTCAAACATGTTTGGACATGATAAATTGGTATTTGAACTTATTTAGAAAGAATTTGAAATGGTTTTGATGCTGTCTGATGGTTGTCTTGACTATGTTGGCATTGGAGATGCACTTATTAATGAACTTCCATTTGTATGAGATTATGGTTTTGGGAACAAATTAATGTTCCCTGTTCCCCTGTTGTTTAATACCATTTCCATTTTGGCTTGATTTCATCTGAACGTGCTGCTTCATTTTTTAGAAACATGTTGGGTCGGTTTTGGAAATTTGATGTTTGACCATAATCTTTCATGCGTGTTTTTGGAGGAGAGCTTTGGCACGGGAATCACGTTGGAGTTGGAGGTTCCTCAAGAGAAGCCCGTTACTTAGAAACTAGTATGGTATTATTTGGGCTGTCCAATTAGAGTATTTTTATTATTTGAATAAACACATGATGAGACTTGTCATTTACGTGCAGGTTGATGATCGTGGCATGATCGCCCCAATGGTATTCACCATCACCATCTTCCAATTTCTTGTTAATGGTAAGATGTTCCAAAGTAATTTGCCAAGCCTCATGTTGGACAAATTGAGCGGTCTGTA
Source organism: Lathyrus tuberosus (assembly GCA_022829125.1). Lineage (NCBI taxonomy): Eukaryota > Viridiplantae > Streptophyta > Magnoliopsida > Fabales > Fabaceae > Lathyrus > Lathyrus tuberosus. The sequence continues at coordinate 12,261,579 of JALAZF010000103.1, forward strand.
GTGGCAATTGACTTAATGGTTGAGGTCTGTTGTATCAGATGTTGGTTTTGTTATTGTTGGTTTGTAAGAAGTGGTGGTATGTGCGACGCCGACGTGGAAGCCGAAGCAGGTTGCAGGTGCAATGACGGTGGAGATGTAAGCTGGTCTTGCTTTTGAAGGTGGTAGCCAACTCAAAATGCTCATCAGTTTCATTAATAATCTTCTTTAGGAAAATGTAATCGGTAGCAGTAGTTTTGAGGTGGAACATGTACGGTTCGAGAGGAACTTGCTGACAGAGGTTGATAGCCGATGCATAGTAAAACTCCATTATTCATTCCAAAATTCAGATTTCCTATATCTCATCAGGGAGTATTTACTTATTGGTGACATTGTGATAATGTTAATGAAGAGAAGATATTCATTCTGGAAATGCTGCTTAGTTCTACATTGCTGAAAGTATTCTTGCTATCCATTCAGTACATCAACACAACAATGTACAAAAGGATATAAAGCCAGATAACCTTATACTGGATAAAAAATGTTCGTTTGAAGCTTTCAGACTTTGACTTATGTAAGACTCTTGATGACAAGTTGTCCTGTTGATTATAATACTGAACTCAAATGTTGCAGAAAACCGACAATATCATCACCGACTATTCGTGCAACCGATCCTAACATGTAGCGGAAACCACCCTCACTTTGGAAGTTGGCTACCTTTGTTCTTGGAGCTACTTTTCAAAAACGCATTTGTCAAAGGCTCGTGAGAGGTTAATGTTGTCTGACAAGCTCTGACAATATCCAAGTGTTTCAGTTAATTTCTTCTTAACAGACAAGACAGGTGTGGTAATGCTTGAAGTATACAATTTAGAGGACTGGAAATAGCTTTAGCTAATGACATATCGTGAAGCTTTCAATATTTGAACCTCCTTGAAATTTAATCTCATGAGTTCATGACTTTGACATAGGATTTGAAAAGACAAAGGAGTTGAAGTAAACATGAAACCTTGGATTTATGGGTTTGAAACATCTTTTTCTTTATGCCACAACTTTGGACTTTGCAAATTGAGAACTCTTGCAATATTGTAATTTGAATGAACACTTGAACATGAAGTTTGTAAAAAACAATGAATCACATGAACTTCAATTTGATAACTTCTCGCTACCTTAGAATTTGAACCCATGATAACTTGGATTTGAATCTTTTGCAATGTGTCACAAGGTCCCTTGAACAAAACTCTCCTTATGAACTTGAACACTTGTATGTCTTGAAATTTAAACTTAGAAACTTAAGCCTTTGGTGATAAATTCCAAATGAAACTCTCTCGATCACAATTCCGATAAAACTTGTGCTTTAAAAGGGATATGTGCCTCCCATAAAACGAAAGCCATTCATAGATGTTGCCAATTGATTAATCCTTCTATCAATGGTCAAGGTATCTTGAACATTAATTTCTCAGATGATTTTCGAACTTGCTTGAAGAATGCGTAACAACTTCAAGAATATAAATATTCTTCTTGAGACAGAGAGCGTGAGCTTGGTACTAGAATCAAATGTGAGCTGGAATCATAGGAATGATGTAGGCGCTTTAAACTTGATCTTGTAAACTTGTGACAACAATGGACTTGAATCTTCTAATTCTTTCCAGATTAAACTTTTACTTGATGAACCATCACTTGAGAACATAGGGCAAACACACCTCTCAACCTTGAGGAGCTTACAGAGGGGGGGGGGGAGGATACCAGCTTGAAGTATAACTGCCACACAACCGGTGACCAGTCTTTAGGGACCAATTCTCCATATCATAGGGTATAAGGACTTAATCTGTGGGGAGGCTTCTGAGAAAACTAAGGGAATAAGGAGCTTTGTGGTGGCTTAGGGACCAAAGGGATGAGGACACGATCACACAGGAGTCCAACACACATCTTGCAAAGACCAGAGAAACCTCCACAAACACGCACACAGCACAACCTTCAAGTCCTTGAATCTTCTGCAGCAGCACCTGTCTTTAAAAGAGAAACAAACAAACAAAGCTAGATAAAGCGGTTAGTTATGCACGAATGATGTACCTAATATGTTATGCAAAAACAAAGCGGGGATCTTAGGGTCAAAAATAAGGGTGCGACAGATGCCCCTGTTTAAGTTTCTCCTATTCGGAGATATGGAGATTGAAATCTTCATCTCGACGAGATAGGAGAGACTTAAATACAAACATGCGCAAATTTTTGGCCCTAAGATACCGCCAAATGCACATGATATGGTATGAAAAGATATGAAATGTAAGACAAACAAACCTGCGAGGAATGATGTCACAGGGGATGACTAATGTTAAGATACAAAGAAAGAAAAACCTGACGAGGACGACTCAGCGAGACAAGACTCCACGGAGAAAGATCCAACTCCACTAGGGGAAAAGAGACTACCAACTGAAAATCACATGGTAGCTTAAGCGCGTGGCAAGAAACCTGAAAGGAAAAGGATAACTTACTACCAACAGCTGGTAGCCTACACGAGGGTATCCAGTTGAAATAAAGTGGCGTATATTACCTACTATCACACAGGATAGCCTAAGTAGAGGTAATAAACTAGGGAGGAGAGATCACCTACTACCAAACACGGTAGCCTAAGCATAGGTGTCCGACCCGGAAGAAAGGTGTGTTACCTACTATCAAGCATATGATAGCCTAAACGAGGTAGACACAAAAGGAAAGATGACCTACTACCAAGCTCGGTAGCCTAAGCAAAGGTCTCTGACCAAATGATATGATATATTACTCACTATCGAACATATGATAGCCTAAGCAAAGGTAATAACCAAAATAAGCTTCCGATGATAAAAAAAAATGATTCAGCTTCTCTTCTAAATGTTCCATTTAGAAAAGGTCAATACAGGGGAATCTGCTGAGAAAAGAAACGAGTGTCTGTCAAATTTTAAAGTTAACCAGGGAATCTACATCCGAGATCCTGGAAAGAAACGACTATCTGTCGAAGTTTGCTGGAGATATATTGCCGAGAATAACCAGGGAAATACCTACTGCCGAGGTCTTCTGGAAATCTACTTCCGAGAATAACCAGGAAAATACCTACTGCCGAGGTCTTCTGGAAATCTACTGCCGAGAATAACCAGGGAAATACCTACTGCCGAGGTCTTCTGGAAATCTACTCCCGAGAATAACCAGGGAAATACCTACTGCCGGGTCTTCTGGAAATCTACTGCCGAGAATAACCAGGGAAATACCTACTGCCGAGGTCTTCTGGAAATCTACTGCCGAGAATAACCAGGAAAATACCTACTGCCGAGGTCTTCTATCAAGTATTCCACTTGAAAGGGTAGAAAATAAGTCATTCATGCGAGGTTGTCTGCATCTAGTAAAAGTCTTGAACTCCTCCTAGAAAGGTGAATACTTGTTGGAGAGTAACTTCACAGGGAGGTTGGGATTTCACTGGAGATCTTGTGACTTCAGCTAGAATCCATAAATTGTTGGAGATTTGGAAGTTTCACCGGGGATCTTCAGAAGAGATGCGGGCCGACTGACTTGTAAACATGTCTTCTCAAATAAAGAGAAAGACCAGTTAATCTTTATCAAACTTCTTGAAGAGATGCCATTTGACGGAAGCGAATTGAATTGTGGACTCAGTGGGGAGAATACCACTGAGAAGCAATATTGCTGTAGTTGAAAACTGTGTTGAAGCTAGTAAAATTCTTGTAATGGGGATTCTCAAATAAAGAGAATACTTGGAAAGTCTTCAATGAACCTTTCTGACGGATTTCCGGCGAGATAACATTTGATGGAGAATGAGTTGATAACCTTGATAACTTCATCGGGGATAGACAAAATTTCTTGAGGAGACTTCCATTTGTCATCCAGATAGAAAACTGAGCTCAAATAAAGAGCTACCACTTGTTGTCTGGATTTATATCCCATAATACTGCTAGAGGAATAACTTCGCCTTTCATAGAGATCTTTGAAGAAAATTTTTCTTGGGGAGACAAAGTGCAAAATAAATGCACGCTCGATCTAGGTTCAACAGCCTAGAAATATCCAACATTGTGATTATCAGGGACCAAAGTTCAATTCAGGAAGTAACTGAAAAGAAAAGGTCAAGCAAGACTCCATCCATTGAGGAATGAACTCAAAGGGGTTTATCTTTATCCAAAACTGGAAAAGAAAACTAAAGCAACCGTCTTCCACGAGGATCTAACTCAGTGGGGAGTTTAGAAGGTATGTTCTTTTTCTGCCTAGGGCTGACGATTCTACTTAAAGGGAGCAGACAAAACCCGATCACTTAGCGATAAACACGTCCAATGTGAAAGAACAAACAAACAACACAAAATGCAAGATGCAAAATGCGCACATGCCGTGAATCTAGATGAATGAATGTCATGCTAAGAAGACCAGAGCTGAAATAGACATCTCGATACGGATACTCGGCCAATCTTTGCAATATAAGAAGCATCATTGGGGATGAAAGGAGAGCCATATATGGAAACAAATCCCACCTAAAGGCTTCAATCTTCCTCTGGGGAAAAGAGAGTACTCCACTTGGGGATGAACATCGTGACTTCACTTAGGATTGTCAGGATGAACCTTGTGATTCCGTTGGGGATGAGGAAGATTCACTGGGAACGAATCAGACTCAATGATCGAAAAGACATCATGGGGGATAAAATAAATATCCACTGCGAGCTGAAGTAATCTGGATGAGAGTTGTAATTGGATAAAATAAATATCCATTTCATCGGGGAAGCTTGATGATATCCGAGATAAAGCTTTGAGGGGATGAAATAAACGTCCGCCTTCACTGGAGAAGATTGAGAAAATCGAATGGGGAGTGAAATAAACACTTGCTTCGCTGGGGAAGGTTGAAACCAAAGAAGTTCACTGAGGATCCTTAGGTTGTCGACTGCAGAAATCTTGCGCCAAACGGGCCATAATTTCTTGAAGTAGAGGTTCACGGGGGAACAGTCGTGACTATTTGTAGCAAAGACTTACTGGGGATTCGTCACATTACTTGGGATAGAAACTCTTGTAGTCATGGATTACAGAGATTGTTGTGAGACTGATGTAACTCTGTATTGATGAACTGCTGGGTAGTCGCCATTTTGAACAACGATTATTGTGGATGAGAAGCAATATTCACTTCTCAAATGCCCCAGATCACTTGGTTTATAAGAAAAAGTCATCCCAAGAGGATTTTATAGAAAACTTGGCGTCCAACTGTCCCAATGTTTTCAAACTCTTGGAGAGATTGTCGAATCTCGACGTAACTGGCTCGGATTGACTATGTTCTGTAACCGAGTCTTCAAATTCTTTGAGAGATTTACCAAATCTTGACGTAATTGCCCCAGATTGACGGTGTTCTGAGTCTTTAAACTTTGTTCCTTGTGGTCAGACGGCGAAAGAAACAGCTGGGAAACCACTTGCCCCTGCTCAGCAAGGTCTTCAGGTGACGTGCCCCTGGATACTATCATCTCCTTGAAACAGTACTAAATTTTAGCTTATCAATGCCACACGTATGTTAATTTCTACGATGTCAAGCAATGTTAGCAAGTAGAAAATGTTAATTCTGAAACAGATAATGCAACGTATGTTTGTCTTGAAAATTTTATTAAAAGATATTTTTGTGGTTGAATTACCGATTTTATAATGCCAACACAAATTTTTGAGCATAGCTCATAGGAGTCAGGAAATGATATCTCAACGTGTATGCTTTTGAAATAAACCTTGCTTCAATTAGGACTTTTAAGGGTTGTCTCATGGATTGGTTCACAGTTTAAGAAACAAAGGATATACGGCTCAAAGTTTGTTTGTACCCACCCAATCTTCGTGATATTTTACTTCATTTTTTATTTTGAAAATTACCCTGCCCCAGGTTAAGAATAAGGGTTTTTTCTTTGGAAAAAGAAGACTCCTACTTCAAAAGGTTCAAAAGGGTTAACGAGGGTTTATCTCCTTATGCCTCTAATGTTTAGGGATTTGAAACAAATGCCTCATATCATTAGCGGAGTTTTATTCAAAAGCGTACAACAAAAGATCTTGCATTTGTTTTCGTCATCCTCCACTCAATTCTCTGCCGAGGCAAGAGATTGGAGTAGTATTGGCATTATAAAATAGAAAGAATGTTTAAAATGAGTGAAACGAATGGATTTCTTCAAGACAAACATTATTATTGCATTAATTATTCAGAACAAACAAGTTCTTACACGCCAAAACAAATGCATTAAAATCGTAGAAAATTGCATATGAAAACAGCAAATAAGCATAAAATATGACGAGACGTAGCCTTAAAGAAACCGTCCTTGGTATCAATCCACCATGTGCAAGGAGGGGATTGCTTCTTGTTCGAGTGAGAGATAGATCTCAACTTGGGGTTCGCACACTTCAAAAGATAAGACTCCCTTCTGAACCATCTCTTTCACTTTCTCCTTCAAGACAAAATATTCCTCGATATCATGGCTGGGTGCCCCTTGATGGAAGGCACAGAAAGCATTAGCTTTGAGATAACTCCTATGGGTCATCGGGATGGATAGTGGAGTTTCCTTCTTAATCAAACCATATTGTATGAGGGTAGGGAACAGATTAGCGTAGAGCACAGGGATGTCCCAAAATTCACCACTTCGTTCAACTGGCTGGTTGGCTGAGGAGGCAGAAAATCCATCCTTGCGTTGGGATATGGCCAACTCTTTTTACCAAATACATCATGCTCCTCTTGGTAATCTTTAAGTCTGCAACCTCGCCGCGAAGTTCTTGCTTTTCATGCTCTTGAATGTCTATCAGATTCTTCATAGTAGCAGAAAAAGTTTCTATGTTGGCCATTAGAGTGGCAAACTCCGCTCAAAGTGCTTGGGTTTCCTGTTCCAAATGATCCATCATTTTCTTGCGACTGGCTCGAGTATCGTATCGATGATTCGGAGTCTGAGAAGAGAGACACGAATGAGAACCGGGAATGCAAAGGAATGCAAATGCAAATGATGCGTATGATGCAACAAGATTCATGGAACTCAGCTATTTATAATCATCATGGAATATCAAGAGACTCGTTTTTTTTTTTTAAATCATTAAAAACGGTTACGATAATAGTTATCCGGAATATTAAAACAGATTTATTAATAACGCGTTGGTACACTTTCCAAAAGTCATAACGAAAAAACTAAATAAAAGCTAATAACGATGGATCTAAGGAGACTCTTCCAACGGTCTTCGTTTGACTTCTTCTTCCAATTGAGTCTCCAAGGTATTGATTAAGGACTAGAGTAGCCTTTTTAAATAATTTCTCCTTTTGTAGTCATGTTGGCTTGAATATTAACCGAAGATGAGAAATGAATACTGGTATTGAATTAGTAACTCCGTCAGCTGAGGGTATTCTTCAAGGATAGGTACCAGTTGATAATCAAGGAAACTGTAGTAGAATGGAGATAATAACTTTCCATATCTGGTCTTGAATCTTTCTTTATCTGTCAGCAAAGTCTTCAGTCTCCTTAGACCGTCCAGGTTATGACTCTTGTAAAGGTACGTCAACGTTTTTTTTTGTTGTTTTTTTTTTAAGTCCATGATATCCTTATGATGTTTATGAACAAGACTAAGTTCCATGAATCTTTATGAAATGATTCTTATGAATGCAGGGATGCAAACACACAAAACACAAAGCACAAAGCACACATAAGCAATCAAACAGACAAAAAGTCCTAGGTTTGAAAGGTCACAGCATGGAGCCAAGGTCTACCTATTCCAATAGGAGTGTACTATAGTTTCAAATGTACCTGCCGAACGAGTTCTACAAAGTTCCCAGAGTCTACAATCCATCTTTCGGATATTATCGATTTTCCAAATCACTTGGTAGTCAATAATATTCTCAAGAGAATCTCGTCTGAGTGTAGTATCGCGTAGCGACTACTGCAGAAATAGACTCCCGCATAGTCCCCGCACTACATCCTAATAGGCCAAGTTGGGTTAAAGGTAACTACGGTCCCTAGTCTCGATGGCCTTTAGTTCTAAAATAATATCGTCTTCACGAATAGACTCGTTGGAAAAAATTAAATTCGAGAGGGCCTAGACTGAGTGGTGAAGTCTCAATTCAACTTTTTCAGGAATCGACTCCCTCAAAGTATCCTTGAATTCTCACCGTTCCTATCATAATTTTCACTCTAGTCCGGGTGTAGGACTTTGTCTCACCACTCAAAGTAATAACCCAGGAAAACATAACAGATACAAATATATAACAAAAACATAATTAAACAAGTTAGGGGGAACCCTCTTATGAGTATCCCCAGTGAAGTCGCCATTTCCTGTCGCGGTGAAAATTGGATACCATAGTTATTTGTTAACTAGGATCGCATTTTTAATGTCACCACCGGTCTTTGATTTTATCCAAGGGAAGGGAGAAAGACCGAATACCCACAATGCAATGCAAATGCACTAAGATTCTAAGTTCGGGGGTTGGTTATACCTAGGGAAGGTGTTAGTATCCTAGATATCGGTAGTACTCTACAGAAATCTCTTGATTCATTTTATGTTATTTGCTATCTGTTTTGCTAAAGGTTTAAGGGTAGGTGATTTATTATTATTATATTTTTTTTAACCTAAGTATGCTCGACAAGATATCGCATCTTGTGCCTACATATCCTGTCAGGAGGGAATCAGAGCACTTGTAGTTCCTTATTAAGGATACTAAATTTGTTTAAAGGTTTAGGAGAAAAGATGAGTCATCATCTTAAGAAACCACCACAATTTTGAAAATTGTTTGTATTTTGTGGGGTATGGGATTGTATGTCCCTCCTTTGAGATGATTCACATCTAATTCTCTTGTGTGGAAAGTTAGGTGGGCTAAAGTTTGACTGTAAAAGTCAAAATTTAAAGGGGGACTAACTTAGGAAGTATATCCTAAAGTTGTCTAATAAACTTATCTTAAAGGTATTGAGACTATAGGGAGGTATGATGCAAATGAAATGCACCATGCACAATAATTTGATTATCATGCATGGGATTTTCCCTTGGATATTAATGCAATCGATTATATTAGATTTAGCGAGGGTGCTAGCAAACTGGGCTAGTCTTGTGTCTAGTGACCAAAAGGTTGAATGCGATGCCTAAAGGCAATCGACTTACATGGGTAGAAAATGGGCTCGACGTTGGATCGAGAATTTTGATATTGTTTTGAAAAGGTTTAGAGCACAAGAATAAAAACATACATACATCACATGTAAACAAACAAAAGCAAGCGAGACACAATAACAACTAAGGTCGTAATCTAAGTCACTCGAGCGTATGATTAGGCGCTAAGGATTCTAATGGGAACGATTTATTGAGAAAAGAGTTTTGATGTTAAAGAGGTTTATTATTCGAGAATCATGCTTTAGAGATTAATATCTAATTTAAAGTTAGAGGTTTCTTAAAAGGTTTTAAATATTTGAAAAAAAGTTTTATTATTAGTTTTAAAGTCATGCTAAAAGTTAATTAGAGAAAAAATTATTAAAAGAATTTTTATTATTAATATGGAAAAGGTTTTAAATTTAATATTTTTATAAAAGTTTTTATTATTATTTACAATTATATTAAAAGGTTAATAAAGTTCCTTCTTATTAATTAAAGGGTTTTAATATAAACAGATGTTTTTATTATTTAAAAAAAGGTTTTCTAATTAAAAAAGGTTTCACTAAAAGTTTATAATTAATTTTTAGTTATATTTTATTAGAAGAATATCTTACATATAAAAAGAAATTATAATTTTCAAGTTAGAAAGTTTATAATACTTATTAGGATTAATTAAAAACAGATTTTATTATTTTAGAGAAAAAAAGAAAATATGAGTTATTTATTTTAAAAAATGTTTAAATTAAAAGATTTATTAACTAACGGAGAGATCCTACGCGCACAAGGGGGAGAGGGTTCATCGTGGACCCTCAGATCATATCCGTTGGATGCAATCGCAGGTGATGGAAGGTGCATGGTAAAAACCGTGTGTGCCGTGTACAGGATAACGCGCCTTAAACAAAAAAGAAAAAAAAAAGAGAAGGAACTCTCTCATTCCTCTCACCCTCTCTTTCTCTCATTGCGAACCCTAGATCGCCGCTCTCATCCTCGTCTTCCTCACCCTCTCGTAAGCCCTAAATCAACGACAGCGGAAACAAAGCAATAAGAACCCTAACCCCCACAATCCCAATACCCCAATTCACTATGATTTCAGAGGTTTACAAGTTACAAGGAGTTGATCAAAGGAAAAAAATGTGAAACGTAAAAGAGAGCTAAGTCGCCGATTAAAGAGTCATTTGAATCTGGTACGTGCTTTCACGAATCCTCTTCTCCTTGGTGTGTGTTATGATTATTCTGAGCTGGCGTGGTGATTTTCTTCCTGGCTTTGTGTATTTGTGAATCTTTGCGAGGCTGTGATGATACTGTGTGTGTTTACTTTGTTTGTGTGTATGTATTATGCAACCTCGAAACTGCGTGATTCCACCTCCTTCTTTGTGTTGGCTATGATTCTGCTCTGCAAGAATGTATTTGTGGTGCTTCTCGAAATCGTATATGATGTATGGTTCTGATGAGTTTTATTCTGATGATTCTCTGGTATATGTTAGGACGGTTGTGTAGGGTCTTGTGAATTTTCTGGTGATGGCCTTGGTGTGGAATCGTGTTTTGAAAACGTGTGAATATCGATCCCCCCTGGATGTGAATCTCGTTCTCCTTATATAGGCTTTAGAAAAACAAAACTTGTTGAATGGCAATTAACTGAGTGTCTGAACATGTCTGTTAGTTTTAGGAAAGTTTTTGAATTGTGTCTCAAACATGTTTGGACATGATAAATTGGTATTTGAACTTATTTAGAAAGAATTTGAAATTGTTTTGATGTTGTCTGATGGTTGTCTTGACAATGTTGGCATTGGAGATACACTTATTAATGAACTTTCATTTGTATGAGATTATGGTTTTGGGAACAAATTAATGTTCCCTGCTCCTCTGTTGTTTAATACCATTTCCATTTTGGCTTGATTTCATCTGAACGTGCTGCTTCATTTTTTAGAAACATGTTGGGTCTATTTTGGAAATTTGATGTTTGACCATAATCTTTCATGCGTGTTTTTGGAGGAGAGCTTTGGCACCGGAATCACGTTGGAGTTGGAGGTTCCTCAAGAGAAGCCCGTTACTTAGAAACTGGTATGGTATTATTTGGGCTGTCCAATTAGAGTATTTTTATTATTTGAATAAACACATGATGAGACTTGTCATTTATGTGCAGGTTGATGATCATGGCATGATCGCCCCAATGGTATTCATCATCACCATTTTCCAATTTCTTGTTAATGGTAAGATGTTCCAAAGTAATTTGCCAAGCCTCGTGTTGGACAAGTTGAGCGGTCTGTAGTGACAATTGACTTAATGGTTAAGGTCTGTTGTATCAGATGTTGGTTTTATTGTTGTTGGTTTGCAAGAAGTGATGGTATGTGCGACACCGGCGTGGAAGCCAAAGCAGGTTGCAGGTGCAATGACGGTGGAGATGTAAGCTGATCTTGCTTCTGAAGGTGGTAGCCAACTCAAAATTCTCATCAGTTTCATTGATAATCTTCTTCAGGAAAATGTAATCGGTAGCAGTAGTTTTGAGGTGGAACATGTACGGTTCGAGAGGAACTTGCTGACAGAGGTTGATAGCCGATGCATAGTAAAACTCCATTATTCATTCCAAAATTCAGATTTCCTATATCTCATCAGGGAGTATTTGCTTATTGGTGACATTGTGATAATGTTAATGAAGAGAAGATATTCATTCTGGAAATGCTGCTCGGTTCTACATTGCTGAAAGTATTCTTGCTATCCATTCAGTACATCAACACAACAATGTACATAAGGATATAAAGCCAAATAACCTTATACTGGATAAAAATGGTCGTTTAAAGCTTTCAGACTTTGACTTATGTAAGACTCTTGATGACAAGTTGTCCTGTTGATTCTAATATTGAACTCAAATGTTGCAGAAAATCGACAATATCATCACCGACTGTTCGTGCAACCGATCCTAACATGTAGCGGAAACCACCCTCACTTTGGAAGTTGGCTACCTTTGTTCTTGGAGCTACTTTTCAAAAACGCATTTGTCAAAGGCTCGTGAGAGGTTAATGTTGTCTGACAAGCTCTCACAATATCCAAGTGTTTTAGTTAATTTCTTCTTAACAGACAAGACGGGTGTGGTAATGCTTGAAGTATTCAATTTAGAGGACTGGAAATAGCTTTAGCTAATGACATATCATGAATGCTGTGCTTTGGAACGAATGGTTAATTCAAAATATCTACAACCAATTTGCGAAATTTTTTAAATGCTACAAATGTCAGCTCTGGATGTTTTTTTTTGGTAACAGTTGTAAAGCAACACAACCGAGTGCACCTGTTTTGCAACTTTGTTGTTGAGATGGTGTAGGATCACAAGAGTATATCTTTCTCTCTGGTTCCACTCTGAGTGATGTGATTTCTCCCTAGCATGAATGGTCTAATGAGCTACTAGTTGTGCTTACTGAATCTGTATTCAGCGCAAAGCTATATATTAGGATAGAAAACAAATCTGCACGTGATTGCAGCGACTTATTTGTAGCGTTCAAACCCCTTTTTAGAACATGGTGATATTCTTTTTTTTTTTTTATTTGTAATGAAAGACTTGTAGTGCTTAGACTTTTGTGGTTTCTACTATGATTTACGATGCGCGAACAACAAAGCGGTCTGTAGTTGGTGTAGTTTTTCTTGGACTTGATGAAGTAACACTTTTAACAGTATAATCTCACTTGAGCATGAAAAACTTGTATCAGCTCGCAATGACAAAAGTCCTTTCATTTTGTTCAAACAATTTCTTGAAAAGCCTTATTGACTTAGTAACATAAGTATGGCAAGCTTTAAATATTTGAACCTCCTTGAAATTTAATCTCATTAGTTCATGACTTTGACATAGGATTTGAAAAGACATAGGAGTTGAAGTAAACATGAAACCTTGGATTTATGGGTTTGAAACATCTTTTTCTTTATGCCACAACTTTGGACTTTGCAAATGGAGAACTCTTGCAATATTGTAACTTGTATGAACACTTGAACATGAAGTTTGTAAAAAACAATGAATCACATGAACTTCAATTTGATAACTTCTCGCTACCTTACAATTTGAACCCATGATAACTTGGATTTGAATCTTTTGCAACGTGTCACAAAGTCCCTTGAACAAAACTCTCCTTATGAACTTGAACACTTGTATGTCTTGAAATTTAAACTTAGAAACTTAAGCCTTTGGTGATAAATTCCAAATGAAACTCTCTCGATCACAATTCCGATAAAACTTGTGCTTTAAAAGGGATATGTGCCTCCCATAAAACGAAATCCATTCATAGATGTTGCCAATTGATTAATCCTTCTATCAATGGTCAAGGTATCTTGAACATTAATTTCTCAGATGATCTTCGAACTTGCTTGAAGAATGCGTAACAGCTTCAAGAATATAAATATTCTTCTTGAGACAGAGAGCGTGAGCTTGGTACTGGAATCAAATGTGAGTTAGAATCATAGGAATGATGTAAGCGCTTTAAACTTAATCTTGTAAACTTGTGACAACAATGGACTTGAATCTTCTAATTATTTCCAGATTGAACTTTTACTTGATGAACCATCACTTGAGAACATAGGGCAAACACACCTCTCAACCTTGAGGAGCTTACAGAGGGGGGGAGGATACCAGCTTGAAGTATAACTGCCACACAACCGGTGACCAGTCTTTAGGGACCAATTCTCCATATCATAGGGGATAAGGACTTAATCTGTGGGGAGGCTTCTGAGAAAACTGAGGGAATAAGGAGCTTTGTGGTGGCTTAGGGACCAAAGGGATGAGGACACGATCACACAGGAGTTCAACACACATCTTGCAAAAACCAGAGAAACCTCCACAAACACGCACACAGCACAACCTTCAAGACCTTGAATCTTCTGCAGCAGCACCTGTCTTTAAAAGAGAAACAAACAGACAAAGCTAGATAAAGTAGTTAGTTATTCACGAATGATGTACCTAATATGTTATGCAAAAGCAAAGCAGGGATCTTAGGGTAAAAAATCAGGGTGCGACAAGGCCCAAAAAAGGTTTATGTACAAAAAGGGTGGGGTCTTACAACTCAAGGAGGGGCCTAATTAGTTTTGTAAATGAATAAATATGGGTCTTATAGCTCAAAGAGAAGCCCAATTATTTTTGTTAAAAAAGGCGACGATCGCGCCGAACTTTTGGAAGTATACAGAGGGGCTTATACAATGTGTGAGGCCCAAAATTGTTTATTTACAAAGGGATGGGACTTACACTCTATCAAGAGTCCCATGAGTGTTTTGAAAAAAGTTTGTTAGGGTGAAAATCAACGAAACCCTAATTTTATCATTTTTTAAAGTAATTATTCAAAGAAAATTAATTAAAATGATAAAAACACCAAATAAGTTTGAATAAACAACTTGTGATTTGTGGTTAAGGTTTTAAAAATGATGTTTTAATCACAAGATGAATTAAAACTCATTCGGTTTTGATTTTTCAAGGTGAATATTCATTTTTTAAAGGTTTAAAAACAATAAAAATGAATTTATTTACAAAAATATCAACTATATTAAATAATTAATATAAATCTGATGTTTTTGTGGAATAAATTATTTTAACATTTTTGTGATTTTTTGCAAAAAGAACCAATAAAAAATAATTAAAATTGAGTGAGAAATTAATTTTTCAAATCATTTAAGAAAATAATATGAAAAATAGTAAAAAATGGAAAAAGTGGTAAAAAAGAGGATTTGGGGCGAGGGATTCGAACCCCAAACCTCTAGGGTGCAACGCGCGCCTTCTACCACTGGGGTGGTAATACATCCGTGTATCAAAACCACCCCATGAATATATGAGGCATGCCTTGTTTTTGACCTGGCCAAGGCAAGGCAAGGCAAGGTTTTGGCCAAAAATGCGAAGCTTGTAACTTTCTCATTTCTCCTTGGATTGGGACAAAATTTAGGTATATCCTGCCTAGAATTTCACAAGGAATTCAATGGTGGTGGTGGTTTTGTCAAATGAGGCTCCTATTTCAAAACCCGATGATGTTCTTGAAATAGGCCTATAATTGCATTTTCTATGCTACCTCTTGTTACAGGCATGAAGTACATGATGAATTGGTTCAAACACAACATGTATAACATGTATGAGATGTGCATGATCAGTGGACTTCATATTTCAAAGAGTTCAAGTTGTGATGCTTACCTCTTTAGGAGCCTTTTGGGCTATCTGCCAAGTTTCTTGTGCCAGAAGTAATTTGATGCTTCAAACACTCTCAATTGATCCCTTAGAAGCTTTTAGAATGGTTGGAACCAGTTGGAATCCTCAGGAACAAGTTTGAGCTATTTCTTGCAAAAAGGGCAAAAGTGACCAATATGGCAACTCCCCCAAATGGTGTTCCAGATGTGGGGAACCACTTGGGACAGTTCAAGGATGATATTTGGAGTGTGTTTGGGGTCTTATCTGGTTTTGAAAGTGACTGAATCAAGACATGCCTTGAAAAATGCAAAAAAAAAGTCCAATTTTGAGGTTTTGAGAGGGGACTTTGTGATTTTGGTGTTACAGGTCACTTGTAAGAGTTTGAACAGCTTAGATATGACATATTGGATGTGTTTGGATCATGAGCTATGGTGGAAATGCTCTCTAACTCAAAAACTCGGAGTTACCTTGCAAAAGAAGGCATTTTTGCCTAGAGAAAGGGATTTTGAGGAAAGCATCAGTTTGGTTGCTTTAGTGTACTTAAACTGAGCACAAATGAGCTCTATTTATAGTAGAGCAACTTTGTTTTGTAAGCAATAATGAATGGTGGCTGCAGCAGGCCTTTGGCCAATTGAATCACTTTGGAATCTCAAGTCTCCTCTAGCCATTGACTAGAGATTAGAGCATATGCCTATGGTTCTTTGGTTCAGAGCTTATCCTTGACTCATTCAGTTGGAATAGGCTCAGTTCATGCCACCTTGGTGCATCCATTGAAGACTTGGAAACAAAATTGAAGTCTTGGCCTCTTTTAGGCAAATGGATCAATGTAATGTATTGGAGACCCTCAAATCATCTCTTGAGGTCTTGGCTCATGTTTTGTCCCAAAAGTCAACTCAGGGGTGAATTAGGTTAAGAAACCCTAATTCCTAATTTTTTTATGAATGCATCCCCTGAGGTTAAATTGATTTGATGATTGGGTCTATGAGGTCCCTTGGAGTATCTTAAGTTGTGCTTTGAGGCATTGGCTCATGCCCAGAGGAAAATTTCCATCTGGAGGCCCTGGTCGACCAAAACCCTAATTTAGTGACACTGGCGATCTTGAGGCTTAATCCACTTGGAATGCTGCAACCTTGTGCTTGATTCTTGATGTGGGAGTCCTCTTGATCCTTTATGGGTGTTTGAGAGGTTAGACAAGTTGAAGATTATGTCATCTCTTGATTGATCTTTTGTCTAAAAGCTCTAAGAGGGCTTGAAACCCTAATCTTTGATAGTAGTGAATGCTCAAACATCTATGAGGAGATAGATTGAGGCATGTTGGTTCATCCATATTGTGGTAATGATTTGTACAATAATGGGAAATCTTAGTGGTCAAAATTTGGGGTATGACAGATGCCCCTATTTAATCTTCTTAGACCCGAAGGTGTGAATGGCGAAGGTATTCGGGCATTCGGCGTGCAAGACGATTAAATATCGGAATACCCGAAATTTTGATGGTGGTTATGAATGGCAGCTTGCGATTCCATCTTCTTTTGCTACGCAATGATGCCTAGAAAAGGGTGAAACTTCCCCTCGATTCTGGCCTTCAGCCATGGAACTGGTCTTAGTTTCTGGAATAAACTTCCCCTTGATCCTGGTTTCTTACCAAGGAACTGGTCTCAGTTTCCTTTTGGACTAAACCTCCCCTCGATCTTGGTTTCTTACCAAGGAACTGGTCTCAGTTTTTGATATAAACTTCCCCTCGATCCTGGTTTCTTACCAAGGAACTGGTCTCAGTTTCTGATATAAACTTCCCCTCGATCCTGGTTTCTTACCAAGGAACTGGTCTCAGTTTCTTTGTCAATAAACTTTCTTGACAAGGGATGCTATTCATAGCGGTTTTCCTCAAACTTCTCGCCGAATTTTCCTGGGGAGATGCCATTTGACGAAAAAAGTTTTGATGTCAGACTTGCTGGGGAACCCAATTGTCTGAGCTGTAGAGGTGCACAAACTTCTCTATTGGAGACGCCATTTGCCGACTCTACTGGGGAAAACGAGTCTCTAGAGATACTGCTTTCTGTTTGGGGATATTACATCATACTTTTCTCGGGATCTTCTCAGAGAAATTCCATGTGATGTAATCCAATTTTGAGGTGTTGATGACCTTTTCGTCAGCGAATTTTCTGGAGAAACTGCTATATTGCCGAAGCTTTGATTAAAAGGCTTTCTCTGGGGATTTTCCTTAATCATGGAAAGCGAATATATCATCTTCAATGGCGAAGTGTGACATCTGTCGAAAGTTTTCTTGCTTTTCAGAGGTTCAGGTTATCAAAGTGGTCGAGGATCAGCTCCAATCCAGAAATAAACTGGAGGAGAGATCGCTCAGATGATTCGCTTCACGACGAGGAAAGAACTGACTACTCAATTGAGATGACTTTATCACTTAGGGATAAGACCGACCGGAGTGATAGTGATGCAATATGAATATGAATGTAAATCAATAATGCATGATGTATGTATGTTTATGCTGACAAAACTGATACGACATACAGAATAATAGATGAACACGATTGGATGCTCGGCCACTGCGGGGGATGAAAAGTATCATTTGTCTGAGATAGTAATTCTGGCTTGCTTAGGAGAGATAGTCCCTGTGGGGAAAACCGTTGGTCGGGCTTAGGAGATAATAACTCTGCCGGGGACGTCGGACGAAACATGGTCCCTGACATAGTTGTTCCTTTATTCAGGCGTACTGGTTTAGAAGAAGTACTTTGATTCTGCACTTTGAGGTTCGACTACTTATGGAGAAGCGATCGACGTTCTTTCGATTTTCAACCGTCAAAAGAAATTGCCATCTTTATTTTAAAAGCAGAAAAAGTTTGACAATTAAATTCATTTTTGTTTTATTTCAAGAATCGTTAATCTTGTTTAAAATGTCGTTATGTAAAGATAAAACAAATAAAAATTGCAAACAAAAGCACTAGGGCTCAAATTTTATTGATAGGATGGAAATCAGCCAAGCACGTAATTCCATAGAGTATTTACAAAGTTAGAAAATGGTAATTTAAAGGGAAATGGGCTACATTGAAACATAACGACCAATATCCTTCTACCAACTTTGAATTTTGGACATCCTGAGCTTCCATCGAAGATGACCTTGACTGGAGTTTTCCTGATGGATGGCATGACTACCGCTGGGGGATTTGCCCCTTTGCTGAATGTAGTTACTTGCCATTATCCCTAACTTTTGCCTGGACTGTACTTTGAGATTTCCAATCCACCAGGATGATTTGTTATTATGTCTCTAACTTTTGCCTGGACCGCCCTTTCAGGTTTTCAATCCACCGAGACATTTCTCTTTTTTTATATATATTTTATTTAGGCGAATTATTTCTTGACTACGTCAACATTTGTGGGGTAAGCAAATTCCTCTCCATCCATGGTTGCGAGTCTCAGGGCACCGCCTGAGAAGGCTTTCTTGACCACATAAGGGCCGTCATAAATCGGAGTCCATTTGCCCCAGGAATCAGTGAAAAATGATTGTATCTTTTTGAGCACGAGGTCTCCTTTCCTGAAGACGCGAGGTCGGACCTTTTTGTCAAATGCCTTCTTAATTCTTTGCTGATACAACTGACCGTGGCATAGAGCCATTATTCGCTTTTCTTCTATCAGATTCAGTTCGCCGTGTCGACTTTGACACCATTCAGCCTCTGTCATCAATACCCAGATTGATGGGATCTCTATTTCTATGGGGAGAACTGCTTCCATGCCATATACTAGAGAGAAAGGGGTTGCTCCTGTTGAAGTGCGGACAGATGTGCGATAACCGTGAAGAGCAAAAGGTAACATCTCGTGCCAGTCTTTGTAGGTTACAACCATCTTTTGAACAATCTTCTTGATGTTCTTGTTAGCCGCTTCTACCGCTCCATTCATCTTAGGTCGGTATGGAGATGAGTTATGGTGTTCGATCTTGAACTCAACGCACAACTCTTTCATCATCTTGTTGTTCAAGTTGGATCCATTGTCAGTAATGATCTGGTTCGGAACACCATAACGGCAGATGATATTATTTTTGATAAAACGGACCACAATTTGTCGGGTCACATTAGCGTACGACACTGCTTCGACCCACTTGGTGAAGTAATCAATGGCTACCAGAATGAACCGATGTCCGTTTGAAGCTTTGGGTTCGATCATGCCAATCATATCAATTCCCCATATGGAAAAAGGCCATGGGGAAGAGAGAACTTTGAGATACGTTGGCGGTACATGGATTTTGTTTGAGTATATATGACACTTATGACATCTCCTCATGTACTTGTAGCAGTCAGATTCCATGGTCAACCAGTAGTACCCTTCTCTCAAAAATTTTCTCACCATTGTGTGTCCGTTGCCATGAGTGCCAAAGGACCCTTCGTGAATTTCTTTTATTAGCATGTTTGCTTCTGGTCTGTCTACACATCGAAGCAAAACCATGTCAAAGTTTCTCTTATAGAGTGTATCACCGCTCAGGAAGAAGCTGCCGGCTAACCTTCTGAGGGTCTTTCTGTCTTTCCTGGATGCCCCAGGTGGGTACTCTTATTTCTGAAGGAAGAATTTGATATCGTGATACCAAGGTTTGTCGTCTATGACTACTTCAATCGTGAAGTGTAAGCGGGCCGTTCAAGGCGCATTATGTCAATCTTAGGTATGTCATTCCATTGACCTACACTAATCATGGAAGAGAGTGTGGCTAAGGCATCAGCCATGTGATTCTCCTCACGAGAGATGTGATGAAACTCGATTCTGTTGAAGAATGGTAACAACCTTCTCGCGTAATCTTTGTAGGGAATCAGTCCTGATTGGTATGTGTTCCAATCTCCTTTGATCTGATTGATAACCAGAGCTGAGTTGCCATATACATCCAAGTTCTTAATCCTTAAGTCAATCACTTCTTCGAGACCCTTGATGCAAGCTTCGTATTTGGCCTCGTTGTTTGTACATTTGAATTTCAGTCGGGCGGTGAAAGGAATGTGGGTACCCTGAGGTGTTATGATGATTGCCCCAATTTTGTTTCCATAATGATTGACAGCTCCGTCAAAGATTAGTCCCCATTGGGAACATGGTTCTGGCCCTTCACTGGGTAGCGGTTCATCGCAATCTTTCATTTTCAAATACATGACATCTTCGTCTAGGAAGTTAAATTGAATTGATTCCTTATCGTCGATCGGTTGATGAGCCAAATGTTCGGCTAAAATACTTCCTTTGACGACTTTCTGAGCATGGTATTTGATATCGTATTCTGATAACAACATCTGCCAACGGGCGATTCTTCCCGTTAGAGCAGGTTTTTCAAAGACATACTTGATTGGATCCATTTCTAAGATTAACCAAGTAGTGTGGCGAATGATGTACTGGCGAAGACGTTTGGCTGCCCAAGCCAGAGTACAACAAGTTTTCTCGAGCATAGTGTACCGAGTTTCACGGTCGGTAAATTTCTTGCTTAAATAGTAGATGGCAGACTCTTTTCTTTTCGTCTCGTCCTGTTGGACAAGTACACAACCCATTTAGTCTTCCAAGACTGTTAAGTAAATGATTAGTGGTCTTCCTTCCACTGGAGGTGATAGAATCAGTGGGTTCAACATGTATTCCTTGATATTGTCGAAGGCAGTTTGGCAATCTTCTATCCAAATGCAGTCCTGATTCTTTTTTAGTAATTTGAAAATTAGTGCGCATGTCGTGGTCATGAGGAATATAAATCTGGAAATGTAGTTCAA
Organism: Lathyrus tuberosus; assembly: GCA_022829125.1. Lineage (NCBI taxonomy): Eukaryota > Viridiplantae > Streptophyta > Magnoliopsida > Fabales > Fabaceae > Lathyrus > Lathyrus tuberosus. Next base: position 12,282,522 of record JALAZF010000103.1, read on the forward strand.
ACGTCCCAAAAATCCTCGGACTTGTTTCTCAGTCTTTGGAGAAGGCATTTCTTGAATGGCCTTGACCTTGTCAGGATCAACCTCAATTCCTTTCTGGCTGACGATGAACCCTAAAATTTTTCCTGAGCGGACACCGAATGTGCGCTTATTGGGATTCAAGCGGAGTTTGTACTTTCTCAGACGCTCGAATAGCTTTGACAGGGGGGTCACATGCTCCTCTTCTGTTTTAGATTTTGCAATCATATCATCGACATATACCTCGATTTCTTTGTGTATCATGTCATGAAACAGAGTATCCATGGCCCTTTGATAGATTGCCCCGGCATTCTTCAAACCGAACGACATTACCTTGTAACAGAAAGTGCCCCATGGGGTGATAAATGAAGTTTTCTCCATGTCTTTCGACGCCATTTTGATTTGATTATAGCCCGAGAATCCATCCATGAAGGAGAATAATTTGAACATTGTTGTACTGTCTACCAACATGTCAATGTGTGGTAAGGGAAAGTCATCCTTTGGACTGGCCTTGTTCATATCCCTGTAGTCTACACACATTCTGACCTTTCCGTCCTTTTTTGGAACTGACACGATGTTGGCTAACCATTGAGGATATTCTGATGTGGCGAGGAAACCTGTGCAATCTGTTTCTGTACTTCCTCCTTGATTTTGATGGCCATGTCTGGGTGAGTCCTTCTCAACCTTTGTTTTACCGGCGAACATTCTGATCTTAACGGTAGATGATGTTCCCCGATGCTGGTATCCAACCCTGAAATATCCTGATAGGACCAAGCGAATACATCGGGAAACTCTTTGAGAAGCTTTGTCAAACTTTCTTTGACTGTTGGACTGAGCAATGCCCCAACCTTGACTTCTTTTCTCTCTTCTTCTGAACCCAGGTTGACTGTTTCCAACGGCTCTTTGTGAGGTTCAATGGACTTTTCCTCTTGTCTGAGTAATCGGGAGATCTCTTCTGGAATTTCGTTGTCATCTTCTTCTTCAGCCTCAGATACCGGGAATTCAAAGTTGGGAAAAGGCATTGGATCGTATGTTTCAATGGGGTTTTAAACAAGCAATCTAAATGATGTGATGATTGTTTTTTATAAGAGATAGAGAGAAATGCAAGAGTGCGTGCAGTGTATTTTCTGAAAAATGCTTGTTTTTATTATTTGAGTTGTTTTTTAGGATTTCCATTTTCTGAAAAAGAGAAAAGAGAAAACAGCAATAAATGCGGAAATTACAGAACGACGTTATTTTATTTATGATTTTGTCGATTCTTGAAACTACATCCCTATAAAGCAAAACTCGGTCGCTTTGGACGAAGCGAAAAGGGACATTTACTGAAAGTGAGCCCTATCAAAACATCTGGTTCACCTGGGCAAGGTGAAAGGTTAAGATAAAGATGACAATTACTTAGACTGATGAACAACTTTCGGAACGTCGACAGCAACCCATTGGTGGCGAAATCCTCGGTGAATCACAAAGTCCGGTACCTTCTTTCTAAGCTTGTCTTTAGAAATGATGCTAATTTCTGGTGGAGCAGGATCATTAGAATCTGTCTCCCAGGCAGAGTTGTCGTAGAAGAGCTCTTCTGTTGTATTTGGCGCAGTGTTTGCAAATCTCCCCATCCGGTTGGTTGGATGTCTTCGAGCCTGATACGAGAGCTTTCAGGAGCGGTGTACTTGACCAAGTAGTCATACCTTCCACTCGGTTGTCCCAGGGTGTCCCATACTTCTTTGGAACTAGAGGAGTCATCTCTCTCGATGACGTTGACCTCGGGAAAGCATAGTTGATGAATTCTAGTCTAGCAAGCTTTGCCAATTCATCGTCGTGCTGGATATTTTCTGGATGCCCTGAGTAATGATCCCATGACATGGTAGGGACACAGGTATTCTTTTCTATGATGCTCAGCTGATATGCATCGTTCGTCTGACTCTCTTTTCCTGAGTCTCCGGGGTACGGCTGCCAAATAGGCAGGCCATCCATTGGGCCATAATAGTTGTGGTCTGAAGATGGCTGGTTTATACCCGAGTGCATCGCACACTCAAAGATAACACATAGTCGCCACCGAACTTTATTTAGTCTCGAAGGACATGGAAAATATCGATAAAACCCAAGGGGAAGAGACACGGGAATGGGGGTCGGTTATGCAAAAGGAAGGTACTAGCACCTTACGCATCCGTCGTACTCGACGGGAACCATTTCACTTGCTTCTAGGCTTGGATGGGTTAGCTATCTAAATGGTTCTAGCTAAAAGAAAGAGGAGAGAAGAGAAGAGAAAAGAGAAGGAAGAGAAAGAAAGTGAGAAAGAAAGAAAGTGCTCGCATAGGATTGTGGCCCTCGTGCCTACGTACCATCATAGTGCAATGATGAAATCAGAGTGCCGTAGTTCAGAGCAACCAGGGGACGGAAAGGAGAAAAGGAGGAGGATGGAAGGGTGGAAAAAGGTGGAAGTGTGCTCACCAAGATCATCGTGATCTCGTGCCTACATATCGTACATTCGGATGAATGCAGAATCAGAGCTTCCGTAGTTCGTGGAACTAAGACGAAAAAAAAAACAAGGAAAAAGAGAGAAAGTGGTGTAAAAACCAAGAACAAAAGAAAGAAAGGAACTCCGCAGGGGATTCCAAGAAATGGTATCGAAACCAAGAAAGGACAAATGAGTGCAAAAGAAAAGATAATGACTGAACTGGGGATAAAGATACAAGAGTGGTGTCGAAACCAAGAGAATAAAGGAGCAAAAAGAAATAACAGAGACTCCACTGGGGAGAAAAGAGAGAAAAGTGACAATGTTGGGGGATAGAGGGTGGTGACCCTACTGGGGATTAACAGAAAAAAGGGTTCGGTATGTTAACTGACTGGCAGTGGTTAATCGAAGCAAAAGAGATAAACAAATCTGGTGGGGGAAGAAGATGGTGTTAATTAACAGACTGTGATGGACCAAAAGGAGAGAGTACTGAACCAAGAGAAGGTATTTGAATCTGAGGGGATTTTGGTGTATTAACTGATAAACAGTGGTTAACCGAAGAAAGAAAAAATTGCCACTCTGCGGGGATTGAGAAGCGTTGGTTTTAACAAAAAACTGTGATTAACCAAAAGACAAGGGTGTGGAACCAAGAGAAGGTTGTACCCGAAAAAAAGGGTGTTGGTATTGACTGAATAAACAGTAATTGACCAACAAAAAGGTATTGAACCAAGGGAGGTTGCTAACCGTTGAAGATTCGGTGTTAACAGAAAGAAACTATGATTAACCGAAAAGAAAAGTGAGTAAATAACCAAGAGAAGGTGATTAACTCGAAGAGGTTCAGTATTTTAACAGACAGACTGTGGTTAACAAAAGAGACGGGTGACTAACCAAGAGAAGGGGATTAACCCGAGAGGTGCTTAGTGTTTTAACAGACGGACTGTGATTAACTGAAGAAACGGGTGATTAACCAAGAGAAGGTGATTAACCCAAAAAGGTGCAAGTCTTCGAACCAATAGGAGGTTGCCAACTGCTAGGGATTTACGGTTTTAACAGACAGACTGTGATTAACCGTAGAAAAGAGATTGAGATTCTTCAATGGAGTCAAAAGGAAATGATTGACTACAAGAAGAAAGGAGTATTGAAACAAAGAGAGCTTACTAGCATAAAAACAAAGATCTTAACCAAGAAGGATGGTGATTGACCAAAAAGAGAGATCGAAAGAGATAGGATTGATCAGAGATCGACTCGACTGGGGAAGAAGATACGCTAGAGTCTGGAGATAGAGGTGACTAAGCCAAGCACAGGGTCATTCATCCCCTACCTGAAGTAGTCAGAATGAGAGTAGGAATTCTCCCTTCTCATTCCTTCTCTAACACACAGAGTGTAGTGCAAAAATTGAAACAGATAGCACAACAGCTCCAATTTGTATAGTGCTCCAGCGTCGCGCGTTGGACGTCGTATGAATCTTTAACTCCGCGAGAGGAAAAGAGAGAAAAAGCTCTAAAGGAAGCCTAAAGAGAGGGAAAGGGAAGGATCAACTAATAGAAACATGGTTTTGATCAATTAATCAAGGGAAAACTATGCTAATAACTTTTCCAAAGAGAATGGAAAATCATTAAAGCATAAGGTGTGAATTAGTGATTATACAAGATTAAGCTCATCCATAAAGAATGAACCTAATGCTAACAAAGAACGGGAGGACAAAACAGTACCAAAGGATCAACAAATATGCAACACAAAGTCATGTTATGTGACGAAAGAGAAATGCAAGAACGATTATGTTCACATGATGCAAAAAATATGAACACATTGAATAATCGAAAAGTGCATCAAAATTTCGTGAACATGCTTCAATCAAATGTTAAATGATACTTAAAACATCCATAAAAATTAAGTAGATCAATCCATGGAAGTTAGAAGAAGAAAGCATGGCAAACACACTTAAAAAAAATAAGAAATTGGCCATTCTGTTCAGTTGTAACCGGTTACTGCATATGTGCTAACCGGTTACTTGCTTGAAAATCTGCGTTTTTAGTGAAAAAAATGCACTGAGTAACCGGTTACAGCATATTTACTAACCGGTTACCACTGTAACAAGGGCAAAAATAACAGCAAAAACAACTTTTCAACACTTAATCACTTATGCCAATCATCACATGCTAGGAAATGAATTTGTGCACGAAAATTAAACTTGAAAACATCAAAGAAGCAATGATAGAATCAATTAACACATCAAGATTATGGATCAAACTAATGCAAAATCAATTCACATGAAAGAATTATCGACTACATCGTAAATAATGCGAAAATGCTCGAAACAGTAAAATTAGTGAGATCCACCAACCTACAAGCCGGAGATTTGGCTTGGTGAATGTTACAAAGTGATCTTGATGCAGAAAATCAAAGAAAACCAGAGGAATCTTCAATTCATAGACAAAACGTATCGAAACCGAGAAAAATACGTTAAAACTCCGAAATGTGAATTCGAACAGTTGAATGTTGAAGCAAATACTTGAGACTAATCCACAAGCTAAAATAACTCCAGAAATCCAAGTAGAATTGCAAGATTGATGGAGTTTAAGCTTAAGAAATAATCACTTTCAATGTGAAAAGTGATTATCCTTCAAGAATTAAGAGCTTTTGGTGAGGTTTTTGGAAAGAAAATTAAGATGAAGAAGTATAAGTTGCAGAAAATTCAGAGAGAATGTGGGAGATTTGAGAGTGTAATGTGAGAAAAATGGTTGAGAATGATTGGTCTCCTTGAAAAATGAGTGAAACATTATTTATATAGACTTTTGGTTTGGAGTGTGAGAGGTTTTGAGCTAGCTTTGGACCTAGCTTTGGGTTTGGAACTAGGCTAGGAGTTGGTTACACTTGACTCACCGAGTCAAGGTGGTTAACTCGGTTAGTTAGGACCAACTCAGTAACAATCCCAATGTGAATTCCAACATCCAAAGGTTGACATGCTTGGAAAACAAGGAACAGAGCCTCAAATTCATAAGGAGAATGATGATGTGACCCCTGAGAATAATTCTGTGATTGATTATGATCATGTCCATGAAGATGTTAAGGTTGATATTGTTGATGAGAAAAGAAAATCTGCATCAAAAGGAAAAAATGATCATGTAGTAGAAGATGTAAAGAAAGATGTTGAGATATTGTGTGAAGATGTGGTAAGTAATGATGAAAGCATATTTATAGTGTGTGCTGTTAATAGCAAGGTATATAGATTGTTTACCAAGGGCGCACAATCTATAGATGACGTGACTCCCTATGAAGATGAAGATTTTGATCTCATTAGTTTCGACGTGGATTAAGTTGTTACTGACAATTTAGGAAATACTATGTTGTCTGGTGAAGATGATTGAAGTTTTTATGATGCTGAAACTTTTCCTCCTATTTCCCATCTTGGAGCCGTCAGATTGAAACTGAGGAGTAAGTGATCTCAGTGCCTTTTCAATGAGTACTTGTTCAGAGAGAGACTCTCCATAAGATTTTATCTCATTTGTGATCACTATAGAGATGTAATCAGGTAGCTTCTCATTATTATTTATGTTGAGATTTTCATACTGTTTACGTAGAGGCTGAAGCTTCACCTTCTTCACTGATGTATCGTCGTATCACCGTACCAATGTGTCCCATACAACCTTCGCTATCGTTGAATCAACAATCTTCTCAAACACATATGTACCCACACACTGATGGATATAGAACAACACCTTCTGATCTTTCTTCCTCGTTTCTCTATGGGTGTTTCTTTGTGCTTCAGTTGCATCTGCTGCAACCGGCGCGTAACCGTCATTGACGAGATCAAGAACATCATGAGCGTTAAACAACACATGTATCTGAATCATCCAATGATTCCAATTCTTTCCATCAAATACTAGAAACTTTGTGTTCAAGCTACCGTTTCCATCGTTCATCTTCGATCTTGTGCAAATTCACTTAAATCTCACTAACCCTCATGTTTCCCAATCCTTCAGAATCAAGAAATGTGATTATGTTTCAATTTCGAACTTTAATTCACTGTGAATTTCTGAACCAAAATCAATCACACATGCTTCACGTACACTCGTGTTTCCTGATCTAAATCAGAACCAAAGCTCTAGATACCAATTGTTGGTGCACACGGTTGAAGATGAAGATGGACGAGAGAAAAAACTGTAACTAACTTTTGAATGAATATTGATTACACTACATCTACTATCAGAGTCTCAAACAAAATTCAATTTCAGACTCTAAATGCAAATTACACTTAAATGAAATGTAACTAACTACTTGGATTTGGATTACACTTTAACAAACGCAAGATATACTATGTGTCACCCTTATATAGTTCATTATTATATTCTTTGTTACTCGGATATATTTAGTAAACAATATGCTCAATATTCCATATTGACTTATTTTAGGCTTACTCTTAATATAAAAGAGAATTTTCACAACTTATGATGCTATTTAAAATAAAGGCAAAAATACTGCCTAGGTTCTTTAAGTTGTTTTTTTTAACAAGTCAGTCATTTATGTTTTTTTTCTACAAACAGGTCCCATTTGTTTTTAAATTGTAACAACCAGGTCCTTCAAGTTTTGTCGTTTGTATAAATTACGACCTTACTATAACAAAACTGGTATAGAACTGCAACAAGTGTTACATGAAGGTACCAAAAGTCATGTCTTACGACACTAACATCAAAATTAACAATGATCACCACTTCCGAACCAAAATACACATCAACAATACAAAAGTCAAAACTAACAACATTATGACATAGACTAACATCTTCAACATATTCAACATGTTCTTCACCGTCTCCTTAAATGACACATCAGCGTTGTTTGTTCCACATAAGCATTTTTGGAACAGAGTTTGCCAAAAAGGTCAATGGTGAACACGTTAGTTAACATAAAGGACCAAATTGTAGCAAAAAAAACATAAAGGAATGACTTGTTATAATAAAATAACTTAAAGGACCCAGACAATATTTTTGCCTAAAATAAAACATGCAACTTCAAGAGTATTTTTCAAAAACTTCGCAGCGGAACTCAAAATATCTTAAAACATAAAATAATTATTTAAAGCAAATACTAAAAGAAATAAATTCAAACAACAACTTAAATAAAACACTCCGCCTCGTCCCCAATGTTACAGATCTGAACATATAAACCACTTAAAAGCGGTAATTGTAAATATAAATAAAGACAACCTCCAAGGCCATCTTCCAACTTGTAAGAAACTACTCCTGCTGAGTACCTGATTATTTGTACTCTTGAGGAGAACAAATTCCAAAACAACAGAAGGGGTAAGAATACACCTAACAATTGATAACGGTGAAAATTAGCAGCAAGATGGTAATTAACAAATTCTCAAGTACATTATTCACATAAAACACAGTCAAAGTCAAATAATGATGTAAATGCTAATGCCATCACCCCCTCCTAAAAAATGCATGTGGTACCAGTTTTTTGGGATCAAAGGTATTTTATTGATTTACCCATGTCTCTGGTCCCTTTTGAACTGTGTCCCACTCTGGACGTGAGATCGCCATAGTCCCTTTCTGAACCAGATCATCACAGGACATATGTCCTACCAACCTCTAAAATAACTGCATGCATGATCTTATATAATGTAAGCATGCAACATCATCAACATCATCCACATCATAAACATTATAACATCATCAACATCATAATCATCGTACACTTCATCAATATCATAATCATCATAAGCATAATTAACATCATAATTATCATAAACATCATCAGAAGGTTCCACTCTTGAACCTGTAGGTTGCCAATCACAGGCCATCACTGTAATCCTTTCGGACTACTAATCTTCAAAAATCGCCAATTAAGGCCGTCATTGTAATCCTTTCAGATTACTAATCATTAAAAATCTCCAATTAAGGTTGTCATTGTAATCCTTTCAGATTACTAATCATCAAAAATCGCCAATTAAGATTGTCACTTTAGTCCTTTCAGATTACTATACTCAATGAAGCTATGTTTTAATATATATATATATATATATATATATATATATATATATATATATATCATCAAAAATAGTATATTTATTTTATTACTAAAAATTCTAACTCGTCGAAAATTCTCAAAGAAACTCAAAAATAGATCAATACCTCTCTGTTCTAAAAAATGACTCTAGAGTACCCGAAAAGTAGTATAAAGTATTCAACGTGCTATAAGAGAAACTCTTCACAAGTGATAACTCTACTAAATCTAAGGGTTGACAGTTTAACTCAATTTTAACTCTTTTAGCTTAACAACCTTCAACAAATAAAAATATTACTCAAAATATAACCTTATAATGTCAACAATGTTCCAAACTAAACTCAAGTGTATCCTATATTCAGATCTCCAGCTCTATACAACTTAAAAGCAACAGTGACAAATCTATAATAACTTTAATCGAATAAAATAGGACCCCTAAACTCATCAAGTGTATCCTCTTTTAAAGGCACTTAACCACACCTAAAGCGGAGTTATGAAACTCCAGTTCTATTCGTTTCAGTTCAGCCTTATCGCGATAATTCCTGCATAAACTCTAAAACATAATGCTTGACTTCAAAATAGCACAAAAAATTATATGCTCATGATAAATTTATGAAACTCTCTAGTTTAAAAGATCATTTAATTCTCTTTCTAACGCAATTGACATAATCCTAAAAGTACTTACGAAACTCAATTTACGCTTGAAACATGGTGACCAACGCAGAACTAAAATTGACTACACCTCTGGTATAAAAACCAGTGAACTTCTATTGTTGTAGCGCTCCTAAAACCAATTTCTCTATTTCAAAATATATCTTTTTCCGTTAGCTTTCCGAAGCAACTAACAACATCTTAAACCGACTTACGAAAATCAAGTTATGCTTGAAATAAGGCAGTAAACCCCCTTCTATGGCTACTTGGAATTTTCTACGTTTTTCACTTTGTTGAACAGATCCAAAACTCGACTAATTCGCTTAATTGAATCCCAACCTCCCCATAATAGAGAAGTTTAACCATGGTTAATATTAATTCAAATGTTACATGTTTATATTCTCGCCTTATCAAAAGACTTTATAGCCAAAACCTTATGCTTACATATTGACCAAATCACAGATTGACCAAAAACTATGGTCATTACAAAATTCACAGAATATTAATTCTAATAATCTTAATCATATCATAGTAACAATATCAAGATTATATCAATTTTATCATCACAGCCATTTTCATATAATATACATACATACTTGCTACAACAATATCATATTCATGGATCGTATAAAGGCTAAATGGCCAAATGGGATTTATCCCAAATCCCATTTGTTCACAACAATACGCTGAATTCAATGGATCAATGCCAATTAGGGTTTGTCTAACCCTATTTGGCCAACATTTCACAGAAATGACAATAAACATAAAAATCTCTCATGGCGCTAATGGGAGGGTAAGGAACCCTCACCATCTTGGCTGCCAAAATATCCCCCAAAGGTAAAGAAATCCCCCCTTACCTCAAATGATGCTTTGGAAATTTTCCAATTTACGATCATTCTCCAAAAGTCGCTATGTGTATTCCAAATTCTTTTCACGGTCAGTCGCCTCTCAGAATTCTAAAGATTTTTGTAACTTAGCCATAACTCTCCCTTTAGTATATATACTAACCTAAAGGTCTCAAATAATCTTTTTCTACTCTAAAATCTTTCAACGGTCAAACTCCTAAAATTAATAAAATATTCTAATTAATTATATTATTTCATGAACTTTAATTTATTTAAATAAGTGTAACACTTTTATTTTATTTAAATAAAAATTACACTTAAAAATTTATTTAATAAAAAATCATTATTATAACTACTATAATTATTCCTAAATATTCAAATTATTTCAATTATCTTTAAATAATTAAAAATGTCTAAGTACTTCTGATAATTTAAATAAATCCTATTTTATTTCTTCACTCTCAAATTCTATATTTTCAGTAATTATTAAATTACTAAAATATCCCTAATCCCTTACACATAAAAATAACTCAAATAATTCAGTAAATCAAGCAACACACATAAGAACACTCAATAATTAAATAAAATTAATAATTTAAAATCGGGGTGTTACGATACCCGGTCAAAGAAGGCATTGATATTACTCTCGTATATGTATGTAGGGAAAATCCTTATACCCATGTTCCTTCACATGACTTATTTGATTTTCCATTTAACCAACTATATAATCATCTTATTAAAGACAATGTTTGACGTTACAAAATGATCAACTCCCCATTGAAGATGGCTGGTTTATACCAGAGTGAATCGCACACTCAAAGATAACACAGAGTCGCCACCAAACTTTATTTAGTCCCAAAGGACAGGGTAAATATCGATAAAACCCAAGGGGAAGAGAAACGGGAACGGGGGTCGGTTATGCGAAAGGAAGGTACTAGCACCTAACGCATCTGTCGTACTCGACGAGAACCATTTCGCTTGCTTCTAGGCTTGGACGGGTTATCTATCTAAAGACTTCTAGCTAAAAGAAGAGGAGAGAGAAGAGAAAAAGAAAAAGGAAAGAAAGTGCTTGCGGAGGATTGAGGCCCTCGTGCCTACGTACCCTCATAGTGCAATGAGGAAATCAGAGCACCGTAGTTCAATGGAACCAGGGAAAAAAAGGGGGAATGGAAGAAGGTGGAAGGGTGCTTGCCAAGATCATCGCGATCTCGTGCCTACGTATCATACATTCGAATGAATGCAGAATCAGAGCTTCTGTAATTCGTGGAACTAAGACGGAAAAAGGAAGGGAAAATGGTGTCAAAACCAAGAGCAAAAAAAGAAAGAAACTCCATTGGGGAATCCAAGGAAATGGTGTCAAAACCAAGAAAGGAGTGCAAAAGGAAAGACGAAAACTAAAACAACGAATAACGTGCGAGAGTGGTGTCGAAACCAAGGAAATAAAGGAATAAAAGGAAAGTAAATGAGGGAATAGACTCCACTGGGGAGAAAAGATATGCTACCTTGATGGGGATCAAAAGGATAAGGGCTCGGTATGTTAACAGACTGGCAGTGGTTAACCGAAAGGAAAGAGGTAGGACTCTGGTGGGGAAAAGAGTTGGTGTCAACAGGCAGGCTATGATGAACCAAAAGGAAAGTGAGAGTACTAAACCAAGAGAAGGTGTTTGACTCTGAAGGGATTTCGGTATATTAACTGATAAACAATGAATAACCGAAGAAAGAAGATTTGCAACTCTGCGGGGATAGAAGAGCATTAGTTTTAACAGGTAAACTGTGATCAACCAAAAGAAACGGGTGTAGAACCAAACAAAGGTTGTGACCCAAAGGGGGTGTTGGTAGTGATTGAACAAGCAACACTTCACCAACAAAGGAGGTATTGAACCAAAAAAGGTTGCTAATCGTTAAGGATTCGGTGTGAATAGAAAACTGTGATTAACTGAAAAGACACGAGTGATTAACCAAGAGAAGGTGATTAACTCGAAAGGGGCTCAGTGTTTTAATAGACTGGTTGTGGTTAACTGAAAAGATGGATGATTAACCGAGAGAAGGTGATTAATCCAAGAGGAAACTCAGTATGTTAACAAATAGACTGTGGTTAACTGAGAAAAAGTGCAGATTGGTGTTTTAACTGACAGGCAGTGGTTAACCAAACAAAGGGAGAAGAACCAAGAGAAGGTTGCGAACTCCTGGGGATTCGGTCTTTTAACAGGAAGACTGTGTTTAACCGAAGAAGGGATTGAGACTTTTCTGAGGAATCAAAAGAAGATGATTGACCACAAGAAAAATATAGGGTATTGGAACAAAGAGAGTTTGCTAACTCAAAGACAATGATCCTTAACAGAATGGTGATTGATCAAAAGAGTGATTGGAAAAGAGCAAGAGTGATCAAGGATCGACTCAAACTGGGGCAAGAGATACGCTACCGCCTGGGGATAGAGGTGGCTAAGCCAGGGTCATTCGTCCCCTACCTGAAGTAGTCGAAATGAGAGTAGGAATTCTCCCTTCTCATTCCTTCCCTAACACACAGGGTGTAGTGCAGAAGTTGAAACGGACAGCGCAACAACTCCAAATTGTACAGTGCTTCAGTGTCGTGCGAAATCTCCAACTCCGTGGGGGGAAAGAGAGAAAGAAAGCTCTAAAGGAAGCCTAAAGAGAAGCGTCAAAGGGAAGATCAATAATTGAAATGACGTTTCGATTAATTAATCAAAAGGGAGGAAATATGCCAATAATTTTCCAAATGAATGAAAAGATTATTAAAGCAAAAAGGTGCATTATTGATTATACAAGATTAAGCTTATCCATGAAGAACAAACTTAATGAAAGAGAGTGTAAAACAGTACCAAATTCGATTTCAAAATGCACACGAATCATGCTATTATGTGAACAAAATTACACAAAATATATCATGTTCATGCAATGTCAAGAATGTGCACAATTGTAGAATCGAAAGATCGAGCATTGGAAAAATCACAATCAGGCCTTAAATTGAAGTGAAACAGCACCTAAAACATCCATAAAAAATAATCATATCAATCCATGGAAGTTAGAGGAGGAGAACATGGCAAGCAAGCTTAAAAAAAACAAAAATGGCATTCTGTTACAATGGTAACCGGTTAATCTAAAGTGGGTAACCGATTACTTGCTTGAAAAACAGCAAATATGGTGAAATTTGTACAGGGTAACCGGTTACTCAGTTGAAAAAAATAGCGCTGGTGCAAAATTTGTGAAGAGTAACCGATCACTCTATATTGAGTAACCGGTTACCACTGTAACAGTGGCAAAAAAACTTTTGAAAAAGTACTTAAAGCATTCAAATCACTTGTTCAAATTACCACATGCTAGGGTATGAATTTCTGCACGAAAACTAAGCTTAAAAACAGCAACTAAGCAGCAATGGAGTCAATTAACACATCAAGATCATGGATCAAGCAATGACATAATCAATTCACACATAAAAAGGATCGAAACTACATCGCGAAAGATACGAAAATGTTCGAAACAGTAAAATGAGTGAGATATTCCAACCTACAAGCCTGAGAGTTGGCTTGGTGATTGTTGCAAAGTAATCTTGATGAAGATAATCAAAGAAAACCAGGGGAATCTTCAATTGTAGCCGAAACGTATCAAAACCGAGCAAATTGCGTCGAAACTCCGAAATACGAATTCGAACCGTTGAATCTTGAAGTAAACACTTGAGATGAATCCAAAAGCTAATAAAACACCAGAAATCCAAGTATAATTGCAAGATGATGAATGTTAAGCTCAAGAAATAATCACTTTAATGTGAAAAGTGATTATTCTTCAATGGTGAAGAGCTATGGTGAGGTTTGGGAATAAAATTGAGATGAAGATGGAGAAGTTACAGAAAAATTCAGAGAGAATGTGAGAGAATTGAGAGTGAAATGTGAGAAATTTGTGAAATGGTTGAGTCCCCCTAAAAAATGATTGAAGGTTTATTTATATAGACTTTTGGTTTGGACTGTGAGAGGTTTGGAATTAGGCTAGGAGCTAGCTTTGGGTTGTTTGGAATTAGGCTAGGAATTTGTTACACTTGACTCACTGAGTCAAGTGGTTAACTCGGTTAGTTATGAAGTTAAATCGGTAGCAATCCCAATGTAAGCTTCACATCCAAAGGTTCACAATTTGGGAAAATGAGGTGTATGGTGATCTTGAATTGAAATGATGCATTGCAACAAAGTGCAAGTGAATTCTTGAACAGTCTAGAATATTCCACATGTTTCTAGAACTATGCAGAACCAAAGACCCAAGAGTGTGCAAGATGCTGTCCCCAAAAAATGCAGCAAGAACTGCAAATTTACACAGGGTAACCGGTTACCCTATATTGAGTAACCGGTTACTCAGGCCAAATTTGCCCAGATTTGTTCTGGAACAAATGCTGAAGTACCGGTTTCGATCTTCCACCACTTGTTCTAATGAAAAGGCATAGGAACCCTTATTTTATGCTTATTTTGATGAGGTGATGACCTTGTGAAGATTCGATTAATCGGGCTTACCAAAACCTGAAAATCCTGCAACAAGAAACATATAGAGAAAAGCGCGAATGCGTATGTCAGCGATGCAAATGCTCATGCTTATGTAAAAGGCAAAAGAGGGAGGGCAAATTTTGGGTTACGACACCCATGTAAGGATCGTAGTGGTTTCAGGTCAAAAGGTGGCATACAACATTATATCTATATGCATAACTTGTGAAACTTATACAACACACTATGTGTGAATCTATGTGCTTGAAGATATAATCAATAAGTGATTCAAGATGATAAAGCTGGTGGATAGAAAGATTCAATAACACTACTAGAAAATTGCATTTTAGTTGCCGATTTAGCCTTAACCATCGACACCGACGCTAGGTGGCCTCGACAAAACCCACACTATTCAAACCAAAAAAGCCATTTTATACTTACATTTTACAATTATTTTTATTTAATTCATTAGAAACAGCTAAGCCGAGGCTAGATATTTTCTAATTTTTTAATTATTTCTTTTATATATTAGAGATCATATGGTCTCTTTTCAAAATGATATGCAGCATCAATTTTTATCGAGTTATTCCGCTTTTGGAGTGAGGGCTTCTATTGTTAGACGATGGCTATGGATCTAGAAGGGGGGTTGAATAGATCCCTAGAGTTTTACACGCAAAATGGTTACTAAAAATCTTGTTTTAAAAATTTAACGGAAGCACACCACTGGATTGTACGTCTACCACGAACCTTCTACTAAAAGGATCGGATATGCACGAATATATCGAGAATGAGTATGGAAGAGAAAAATTCAGTTTAATTACTACACTTAAGAAATGCAATCAACAAAAAATTGCTTGCTTGATGTTTAATCCAAACCAATGAGGTAAATTGATAAACAATTAAAAGCAATGCGTTCAATTTGTGCTTTGAGACAAATTATCAAACACCTGGTGTGCGCAAACACACAAAGTGCCGAATTTCTATGGAAGGTAATGTAAAGCTGCTCCAAGACACAATTCAAGGAATTGTATCAATTTAACAAAACAGTTTATCAGCTTACAATTACACTACGACAAAAATTTCAATAACTTGCGACTTCACAAATTCGAACAAACTGAAATGTAAAAGAGTTAAGGGAAGGGAGAACAAACGAGATTTGATTAGGCAGTTCCCCAATCATCCTCGCTTTGGGACGTCTTCCCCCAATTCCACAATTGGAATTGAGATATATATATATATATATATATATATATATATATATATATATATATATATATATATATATATATATATATATATATATATATGTAGCTGTTGCAAATTGTTTATTACAAGAGAAAACTATGAACATCCAAACCATCGAACGTCTTCGATCGTTGATGCAGAATTTTCTCTCCCCTTGATTCAAGATGAATCAAGTGCTTCGAATATGGTTGATCCAATTACCGTCTCACGCTACTAAACCGAAAGAAGCCTCCGTTCTTCGGTTACCTTCACTCGATCAATTGCAATCTACCAAACTTCGAACCCAAACCTCTCTTCTATGATCCTCCAATTACAACTACTAAACCAAACAATTGTTCCAATCTTCGGTTACCTTCGCTCGGCTGAATCCTTGTAGAACGAAACGGTTTGTGCAAAAACCCCCAAAATCTACTTGATTCTTGGAGGACAAAACCAACGGGTTTTATTCAAGAAACACCTACCAAGCTCTCAACCCAGAAAATGAAGATCACACTTCCTAAATTATGAACGTTATCACTTAGAACAATGGGCGACACAAATAAAGATGATTGTGTGTGATTGTTTTTTACTCAATGAAGAAGATGAAGAAGAAGAAGAGAGAAATGGTATATATTTTCACGTTTCTTGTGTTTTTTTTTAATAATAAGATGACCAAAACTATTTATATAGAATTAATTGACCCACTAAAAGTTATAACAAAAATACCAGAAAATAAATTTAGGTGAAAAATGCAGCTCAGGAGTGTTTGG
Source organism: Lathyrus tuberosus (assembly GCA_022829125.1). Classification (NCBI taxonomy): domain Eukaryota; kingdom Viridiplantae; phylum Streptophyta; class Magnoliopsida; order Fabales; family Fabaceae; genus Lathyrus; species Lathyrus tuberosus. The sequence continues at coordinate 12,298,966 of JALAZF010000103.1, forward strand.
GTCGACACCTGACTTAATGAGGTACAGCATGCGCTGACCCATGGAAAAAGCTATGCTAGTTTGGTCTTTATGCGTCGACCCACAAGCACCATGCGTCGACGCATAGTTGGTTTTTTGTGACTTCCCAGAATCACGCGCTTACCCACATATTTCACTAGTTTTGTACCATTATTTATGCGTCGACTCATGTACTGGGAAGGTTAGCGCATGAACTGTGTTTTTACAAGAAATGCAATTTTTGCACATTTTCAGCTGACCAAAGTCCAGACAAATATGCTAGACACCAGTAAAATGATAATGAACATTTATTTATGGGAAAGACAAGGTCCTATACATCTAGACACATGAACAACAATGATTAGACGCAATCTTGCCCGACAAGTGAAGTGATACCGCTCAAATTACAATGTAATACTCAGCATATATGTTGACATCATTAAAACGAAATAGATGAAAGACCTTAGCCTTCACATACTCCTCCTTTTTTATGATGGCAACACTGTTTTAGCTTTCACGTAATTTGTAATTTGAGAACGAACAAGCTCCCCCTGTCTTTAACACTTGGTTAATTTCCTGCTAATTTTCTGCTATCCTTCTCCCCCTTTGTCAACATCAAAAAGAAGAGACGAGGTGGTCAAAAGATTAACTCTACAACAAGTAAAGATGCATCCATTTATTTGCAGCACAACAACATTAACACTCATCCACATATGATACAGTTAATGAGAAATTGGAAGCAGATAAATACGGAACCTCAAATGCAAAGAAAATTAATTCCATAGTAAAAACATTCAAAACAAACTGATACAAATTGTCAAAGGTAAACAGCAGGAAACAAAAATATGCACACAAAATAACAAAACATAAATACAAAAAAAAATGATGTGATGCCCTAATGTTTATGGCCTCCTCCCCCTATATGGATGACCTCTTCCTCCATAATACTGGCCTGAACAAATGATGTGATGCCCTAATGTTTATGGCCTCCCCCCTCCTATATGTGATGCAGGTTGAATTCGATCAGAGTGCGATTTAGAGTACCAAGACTGTTGGCAAGATTCAGATTCTGTTGAGTGAAGTTCTTGTCCATTTGGTTGAAGCGAGTTATAGACGCGTTAGCAAACCTGTTGAAGTTAGTGATGTGAGTCGAGGCTTGATCGGATAAGTTTGTGAGCCGTTCTTCCTGAGCATTGTAGCGACTCTCTTGCAATGCTTGGAATTCTTGCTGTTGAAGATTCATTGCATTTAACCTTTCCAGAATCTCTTCAGATGCCTGGTAATCGTACTGAGGATGTGGAGTTGGATGTGCCGAGTAATCAGGGTGCTACCAACCATACTCCTCGCCATAGGTGGGAGGAACATAGGCATTACCAAGAGTAGTCCAGCAGTTGTTTTGCCAATCTCCCCAGCCCTGATTTTCAGAATTATCCTCATGTTGATCGCCCATCCATGCGTCGTTGTCTTCCTCTTGCATAACCACATCAGCATCATTGACATCTTGATGATCACCCTCATGTACGTCCTCATCAGCATTTCCTTCATAATGAACAAGTTCTTCAGGTTCAGGTTGAAAAGGATGAGATGATCTGTGTCGGTAATTGAATCTCTTATTAACCTTATCCCAATGATAGCCCATCATGGTGAGGATTTTTGGTTTAAATTGTTGTTCAGAAGAAATCTCAATGTAAGGAATATTTGGAACTGAAATCCCAGCCTTGTTCAAGATGTTCTGAATACAGGATGCATAACCTAGAGCTTGATATTTGTGGGAGCTGCGGGTGACAAACATCCGATATGTAAAATAGTATGGCCAGTTGATTTTGATCTGATTTTTCAGAATATACATGAGATGAACTTCAGCCTTCTCAACCCGTGAGTATCAACCTTTCTTGGGTCTCAAGATACGAGCAACAATCCATTGCAAAATGCGGTCTTCGAATTTTAAATGACCGGTAGTGACATTTTTCGGAAAGACGTCACTTCCCACAACATTGTCAGGATATGATTCCCATAGCATAGAGTTTAGAGCAGTGTTGAAATTAAAGTTGTTAACAAATGTTTTATCAGTTACTCTGGGCAGATTTTCATCTGTGTCCAAACTAAACATAGTAGCCAATAAACCATTGTTTACCTCATGAAGAGCATTATTCATAGAAAACTTAAACTCAGCCCCTTTAAATTTACCCTTGATTCCACAGTAGAACACTCGAATCAGATCACTATTGTATTTATCATCACATTCCAGGAACTCACCAGGATTCTGAACCTGGAGTATGTCAGTTATCTCAGGAATGTGATAATCTTCACCCATCAATACGTAGAAACCATGTTGTGGTATAACATCACGATTTCTAAACAATGCCTCATAAGGACTACATAGTGCATCAGAAACTAAAAAATTAACGATTACTGGTCGTGAAGAGGTTCAGGAAGATGAAGCTTTGGTTGTTCTTTTACCGGTTGTGAGCCTTGAAGCCATTATTGATGAAGGATTGAAGAAGATGAACAGTAGTTCGCAGTGGTTGTGGATGAACAGTGTTTCGAAATCCCTTGTTGAAGAAGAATGATGAGCAGCCGTTACTAACCCTTATTCTTATACCCTTAAGGATTCACTCTTGTGGGTTATGATTCGTAGGGTTTTAATGAGATTTATATGGAGATTAATGGGTATTGATGAGGTTTAATGGAAGAAATAGAGAGAGAGAGAGAGAGGCCACAATATCTGATGAGATTGCATGCAATGAACATATATTAATGTGTTATGATGATATGTAGTGAAAATAGGAACATTTGGTCGGCGCACACATTCCAATTTAAAGCAGGAAGTCAGAACGCGTCAGTTTTGAGTCGACCCATGGACAGGATGCGCCGACGTCAGGCTTTTATGCGCTAACCCGCCTGTTTCTCTTTAAAAATGCAACAGTTTATGCGTCGACTCATGAGATGGCCCCGTCGACGCATGCAAGGCAAAAATGAAAAAAAAATTCAAATTTTGCAGACCTAAGTTCCAAAGGACAAATAAACACGCATACACATAGAACAAACATCCATATGAACAATATGTGCTCAAAAAGCAATAAACATCAAGTTTAAGGTACTTAATATGGAAAAAATATGTTAAACGGAACGATATTACCTTGATCACCATGACGATAAGAGCCCTCACATATAGCTCTATACCTTTTTACCTCTACGTCTTTACCATTCTTGTCACGATCAAGGTTCGCACTAGTCGGCATTGGAGTATCTATTGCTTTGCAGTTTAGCATATCGAAATGTTTTAGAAGCTCAAGACAATATTTCGTTTGACTCACGAATATGCCCTCTTTGAGTTGTTTGATTTGCAATCCGAGGAAATAGTTTAGCTCCCACATCAAGCTCATTTCAAACTCTCCCTGCATCAAACTAGAAAACTCCTTGACCAAGGTCATGTTAGTAGACCCAAAAATAATATCATCAACATAAATTTGTACCAAAATTAAATGTTTTCCTTGACGTTTAATGAAGAGAGTTGTGTCAACCTTCCCTCTTGAATACCCTTGATCAAGTAAAAATTTGCTTAGACGTTCATACCAAGCCCTAGGGGCTTGTTTAAGTTCGTACAAAGCACGTTTAAGTTTGTAGACATGATCAGGATATTCATGAGATTCAAAACTCAGAGGTTGGGCAACGTAAACCTATTTATTTATATATCCATTAAGGAATGCACTTTTAACTTCCATTTGGAATAATTTGAAGTTCTTAGTGCAAGCATAAGCAAGTAAAAGGCGTATAGCCTCGAGTCGGGAAACCGGCGCATAAGTTTCCTCATAGTCGATTCATTCCTCTTGTTTATAGCCTTGCGCTACAAGCCACGCTTTGTTACGTGTTATTACTCCATTTTCATCAAGTTTATTCCTAAACACTCATCGGGTGCCGATTACTCGATGATCTCGCAGAGGGGGGACAAGGTCCCAAACCTTATTTCTCCTGAATTAGTTTAGTTCATCTTGCATTGACAAAAACCAATGCTCATTGAGTAACGCCTCCTTTGAGTTTTTAGGTTCAACTTGGGAGACAAAAGCAGAGTAATAGAAAAAATTACTAAGTTTAGAGCGAGTGGTTACTCCCTTAGAGATATCACCGAGAATATTGTCAATTGGATGGTCTTTTGAAGACTTCCAAGCTAGAGGAAGTTCATCTTTATCAGAATGATGATCATCCTCACTTTTCAATGGTTGGTGATCCTTTTCCTCCTCAATACGCATTGCTTCAGGCTGATCAGTTCCCTTATCAGTGTCCTTGAGTATGTCTTCAGTAGGTACACCTGCACCATGAAAAGAACTACCTTCTCTGACATTTCTTGGATAAGACTCATCAAAGGTAACATGAACTGACTCTTCAACTACACGTAACCTCTTATTATAAATTCTATACGCTTTACTTGACTGAGAGTATCCAAGAAAAATACCCTCGTCAGCCTTGGCATCAAACTTACCAAGAGTCTCTTTCCCATTGTTTAACACAAAGCATTTGCAACCAAATACATGAAGGTGAGAGATATTTGGCTTACACCCTTTTAAAAGCTCATACGGTGTCTTGTTTAGAATAGGCCAGATGAGAACCCTATTCAAAACATAACAAGCCGTACTTATGGCGTCGGCCCAAAAGTATTTTGGTAATCCACCATCATTGATCATAGTCCTTCCAAGTTCCTCTAAAACTCTATTTTTATGTTCCACTGCCCCATTTTGTTGAGGGGTATGTGGTGCAGAAAAATTTTGATCAATTCCGCTGGAATCACAAAATGCTTTAAACAAATGATTTTCAAACTCACCCCCATGGTCACTTCTAATTGACCCAATGTTTGTGTTTAACTTGTTCTGAGATAACATGGCAAATCGTTCAAAGGCCTAAAAGGTATCACTATTATTTGGTAAGAATATAGTCCAGCAAAACCTAGAAAAGTCATCGACTATTACAAAACCATAATAGTTACCACCTAGGCTTTTAACCCTAGATGATCCAAAGAGGTCCATATGGAAGAGCTCAAGGGGTCTCATAGTTGAAACGATGTTTTTAGATTTGAATGAGATCCTTGTTTACTTCCCCATTTGGCACGCATCACAAAGTTGATCCTTTGTGAATTTGATTTTGGGTAAACCGATGACTAGGTCTTTTGAGACTATTTTGTTGAGCAAATCAAAGTTGATGTGAGCCAACCGTCTATGCCACAACCATGAATCTTCATTCATAGCGACTAGACATTTGTCTTCATTCAACGATACCTCATTTAAATCTAGCATATAGACGTTGTTCACCCTCAAGCCCTTAAACACATTCTTTTTGTCACTATCTTCAACTATGCAACAATCCTTTGAAAAAGATACTTTATAATTCTTGTCACATAGTTGACTAATGCTTAAAAGGTTGTGTCTAATGCCTTCCACAAGAAGTACATTAGAGATTGTATTAGATGAGGTGTTACCTACACTACCTTTACCATGTATCTGTCCCTTGTTGTTATCTCCGTAGGTGACAAACCCCTTTTTCTTCGCCACAAAGTCGATAAAAAGAGATATGTCTCCGGTCATGTGTCTCGAGCAGCCACTATCCAGAACCCATCTTCTTTCGGTGGTCTCAAGACTTTGTACCTACAAAAACAATCAAGGGAAAGTAGGTACCCAATTCTCATTGGGTCCTTTAAGGTGAGTGAAACCAAGACCGCACTTGGGCAACCATTGGTAGATGCCTTTCGGAACCAGAAACCTTCTGAAGCGGCATTTTGCAATAGTATGACCAGGCTTACAACAGTAAAGAAAATTACGGTTCATTTGGAATTTACCTTTGCTATCACTATCTCGAATCACATAGGTATACTTTTGATATGGATTATTCATGCTCTCACGAAAATGTGATCGATCAATATCAAATGTAACTTTTGGCTTAAGAGCCTTGTCCAATTTGGCCTTGAGGGTTCTCACCTCTTGTTGCCAAATATGACAAGTGTCACAGCCCCAATTGAACCAAGAGGTAGGGTCCTCTTCAACCTTGGCTTTTGATGTGTCCACTATAGAGTTTTTGAGGGCTTCCAATTCCTTTTCGGAATCGGAAACCTTCTTCACCAAGTATGAGAAAATCTTTTTATTTGAGGCTAAGCGTTGAAATGCTTCCTTAGCCTCATAGTGCAACATGTCAAAAGCCTTTTGTAACTCTAAATGTGACATAGTATTAACATGATCGTATTTAGAATGCTTTACCTCTTTTGCTTTGTTGTGGCGTGCTATAAGACAAAAGTTAACGGATTCACTTTTGTCGCTTGATGGATCATCTTTCTCCTACTCACTATCGCTTTCCCAAGCGATGTATGCTCGTCGAGACTTGTTGGACTTTTTGTTTGAGCGACTCTTGTCATTATCCCTATCTTTGTCTTTCTTTAGAGATGGACAATCCGGCTTGTAGTGCCTGGATTTTCCACAGTTGTAGCGCGTCCCTTTTACCTTGCCATTCTTATTTCCTTCGCTTCTAGATTGCTTCCTAAACTTGACTAGATTTCTATCCGAGTGTTGAACCTCGTTCTTACGAATGTATCTATTGTACCTCTTCACAAATAAGCCCATGTCTTCACCGGATTCATCATCTTCGTCGTTGTTGGTTTCACTATCACTATGCTCTTGGTGTGTGGACTTAGAACAAGAAGTCTTAAGAGCAATCGACTTCTTCTCCGTATATTTTGCCTTCTCTTTCTTTATGCTCTTTTCATGTTTTTCCAATCCAATAAGCACCTGCTCATGCTCATCGAGTTTACCAAAAAGTGTTGTGAGGTCAAGTGTAGCAAGATCGTTGGCCTCCTTGATAACTGTCATACCCCAAATTTTGACCACCAGGATTCCCCATCATTGTGAAAATCATCATCACAATATGGATGTATTTACATGCCTCATCAATCTCCTCTGGAATTGTAAGGCATTCTCTACCATCAAAGAATTAGGGTTTCAAGCCCTCTCATAACACTTAGACAAAAGGTCAATCAAGGAATGACATGATCTTCAACTTGTCTAACCTCTCAAACATCCACAATGGATCAAGAGGACTCCCACAACAAGAATCAAGCACAGAGTTGCAGCATTCTAGGTGGATCAAGCCTCAAGATCGCCAGTGTCACCAAATTAGGGTTTTGGTCGACCAGGGCCTCCAGATGAAAAATTTCCTCTGGGCATGAGCCATTGCTTCAAAGCATAGCCTATGATGCTCCAAGGAACATCATAAACCCAATCATCAAGTCAATTTAGCCTCAGGGGATGCATTTATCAAAAATTAGGAATTAGGGTTTCTTGACCTAATTCACCCCTAAGTTGACTTTTGGGACAAATCATGAGCCAAGACCTCAAGACATGATTTGAGGGTCTCCAAAATACTATATTGATCCATTTGCAACAATGGATTAATCCAAGAAGCTTGAGCAACATGTCTCAGTTTCATTAGTGCCACAATTAGGGTTTCGCGAGAAAAGTCAACTGTAACTTTGACTTTTGACCAGGACATGCTCCCAAGCCCTAGGACATGAATCAATATACCCTATAACACCCATGGAACATGTCCATCAAGTTTGATTTAGGTCAAGGACATGATTTCCTAAAGGATTTCACAGTTTAGAATTCATCTGATAAAAGTCAACTCTGCACAAAAGTCAAACTTTGACTTTTTGAGATTTTTCACTTTTATGGTTTTTTAACCCTAAAATGATGTTACTGTGTGATTTGAATCATCATTCATCAAGAAAAATCAAGAAAAGTGGGATAACTTGTAAAAGGGGTAACCATAAAAACTTAGAAAAGTTATGAAATAAAGTGGCAAGGGTACCAACTTTGGAGGATCATAACTCCTAAACCACAAAGCCATTTTTACCCATCCAAAGCTGGATTTGTAGCCCTCATGGCCCTCAACAAAAGTGTCAACTACAAGTCATTCCAATTCATTATTAATTTTGAGTTATGGTTGGATCAAAATCACTAAAACATGAAAATCCAACTTTTCCAACACTTAGAAAAATTCTGGGCAAGGCAGATTTTGTGTTGAAACGCCAAAACTTGTGGGATTTCTTCACATAGATACAAGCTGAATCAGTTCCTAAGATAAACATCAATGTTGTTGCAAATATTACCAAGAATCCAAAGAGCTCACTAGCATGAACTGATTCATCTTGAGCCAAGAGAAATCCATGCCCAAAGTCATGTTGCTGCAAGCTGTTTTGGAAAAATCAGTTTGCATGTTTGCTTGCCACACACGATTTTGAGCCAAAGACCAAGGATCACTATGCCACCTGTACTCAAACCAATCATAATGCAACTGATCTAACTGATAAAGCTGAGTCAAAAAGCCAAGGAATCTTCCAACTTGAAGTACATGCATTTTGGCACATTTTGCCTTTAATTCAAAGGGCATTAAGGTGGAATAGTGCATTGTCAAGGTAGCTACTCTACTCAGTCAAGTTCTTTGATTAAACAACAATAAAAACATCTGAAGAATGTGAATTTGGTCAAGACATAGCCCTGCTCTTGGGAAGTGTTGGAGCTAGAATAGCAGCAAGCAAAAATATATAAGTAACCCAGTTTTGTCGTTCTCCACAGGGATCAGTGCGAGGGAAAGAATGCCATTCAACGGTTTCTATATTTCTAAGCTCATGAATCAAAAGTTCTGGTTTAAAGCGAACCAAAAGCAAATGCGGAAAATTAAAGGAACAAAAAGCAAGTAAATAACAATAACACATTCTTCGGAGGAAAGAAACTCAATAGAGATCACTCAATAACACATGCATTCTTCCGATCATTTCATACACAAATCAATCATTCGCCTAATATCCTCACGTATCGCCCACGACAGAGGTTATGTCTAACGCAACGTCGAGAGATCGAACGTATTGCCTCATTGGTGATGTCTCACGCAACTCAACAACACAGAGAAGTAAGAGCTGGTACTCACGCAAGTGTTAAGCCTAAATCTATCTCTAGAGTTCATACAAAACCGATATTACTATAATATCCATATCAAACAAATGACTCGATTCACATACAACACCATGATCAGAATAAGTACACATGAATAAAATGCATTCAACTAATTTTCCAAATGTAAGTGAATATCGTTCTTCGTCACTATTATCACGCATCCTCGTAATACCGTATCGATTCTACTCATGCTAGCCATGCTACTTAATCAACACAATACAACAAAAGATACAATGAATATCAACTTGCAAAACCATGTCAAAAGTTTACTCATTGATAGATGAAAATCCAAGATTAAAGATTTGTAAAGGTTTTGTCAAAACCACAAATAAACAATCAAAGACAACAACAATAGAAAATCAGAATTCAATTCATAAACATACATTAGAAGAAATACAAAAGGTATCAAGAGATTTACATACAAAACCTCAACAAACAGAGGATACAAAGAGAAGAAAGGAGAAGAACAAGTTTCTCACGGTTTGTCGGAGCCGATTAAAGCACATCCTACTCCGGATCATCAAGATGCATCATCTAATGTTGTTTCTAAGCTAATCTACTCCTAAAAGATGTTTGATGAAGTTGGGAGAAAGTTCCCCCAAAAACATAACATAAAAAATGATGAAAAATGGTTGAAATAGGCAAATCTCACTTTCCAGGTTTGCCTAGCGAGTCCCCGTTCGCTAGGCGAACGTAAACCGCCTTTCTGTTGAGTTTTTTCACGATTCTGGAACTTTTCGTTCGCCCCGGTTCGCCTAGCGAACAAGCTAGCGAGTGTTCGCTACGGGGGCTCGCCTAGCGAGTATGACAGAAAACCAGAATTTGTTTTCTTCATAACTCTTGAACTGTAACTCCGATTGATGCACGGTTTAAAGCGTTGGAAAGCTTATTCAATGCTCTTTATGAATATGGAAATATCCCATTGCTGGAACACCTACAAAAATAAATGAAAATCGATTAAACTCAATGATATTTACACGGTAACGCACTATACACCGAAAACGTAAAGTAAACGTATTTACACACAAAGTGGGGTTTATTCAACCAATTTTAACACAAAGTAAGGATAAGTGCAACAAAACTTATATACAAAAATAGGTACAATTTGCACTTATCAAACTCTCCCCAACTTATTATTTTGTTTGTCCTCAAACAAAAGTCAATCAACTCAAAGAAACAAAAGCAATTATCAAGAAATCATGCTCAACAAGTTTTTACAAACAGAGAATAAACGTATGGTATAAATATCAAAAGTACATGCAAAGCAATGCTTACCACTAAACTACAACGACATCACGAATATGAAACTAAGTCTAAGCACAAAACAAATGTCAACATCCAAAAGCAATACATGTTCAAGAATGAATCACACCTAACACTCCACTTCAAATAAGAATGAAGAAATTAATGCGCGTTTGCAACCGCGGGGAAATTTCACTCATCTGACAAACAATGCAAATAACAATTCAATTCATACAACATCTAACAATCAAAAATGAAAATATGGAAGCAAACAGATCACTAAGGGCTTTAAGGGTTGTGGCTTGGTCGGGTTCACAATAAAGGGACATTTCTACAGGCCATTGAATCGAAATTGCCGATAAATGATATTTACACATTACAACTTCATTCACCATTCTCATTCCTTTACCACAAACCTTCTCAAACTACCTTTATGCACAATTATTTCACTCTCTCTTTTTCTCATCAAACAAGCATCCTTTTTCTATGTTTTTCACATTCATATTTACACTTTTTTTCTTTTCATGCTTGTTTGAACTTTTTCAAAAGTTTCAAGCAACTTACCATCTTCTTTTTCATTCTCCCCAACTTGAATTCAACCAAACCTCAAGTGAATGCTCCATGCTTTTTACGGCAAGGAAATCAAAGTATACAATTTCAAAGGTTCAAGAAGAAATTTTAGAAACTCACTAAATTCAATGATGAACCAAACTTGCAAATTATGTACATAAACCAAGTTCATCACTAAAAATGAGATCTAAACTGTTTAGGCTCAAAGGGGCTAACAAATTTTCACTACTCCCGGGTAAGATACTTTTGAATACGGTTGTGCTCAATATAAACAAATGCCTTGATCATTTCTAATGCTTCCACAAAATCACAATAATCAGAAGATAAAGCATGAATCAAACGAATTAAACAAAGTTTATCAGTAATCCAAGCATTTAGTCAACAATGGAGGTTTCCTCACATGGGGCTATGAACTAAAGTGATTCATAAATGAACAAAAATTGCAAGAGAATGAAAGACATGTAATTTGTACAAATCCTAAGGTTCATAAACATGTTATGTTCTAGAAAAGCAATAAACACCAACCAACGCAATGCAACTTTCTTTAAACTTTTCACACTACCATAACATTTTCTTGTTGAAACAATCAAAATTGAAAAATCACACAATGCATCCTCAAGCTAATCAAAAACAAAACTTGAGAACAAAATCATAAATTATTCTAACAACCTAACAAAATTGAACTAAAACTAAATAAACATAAAAACCAAAATTTGTGAAAGTGGATGGAAAATGAAAGATTTTCCTTTGCAAAACAAGGCGCGCTAAGCGCCCTCTGCGCGCGCTAAGCACGGGCAGGAAAATTTTGTTTTTCAAAATTGGTTCTTTCTCTCATTCACTCCATCCATTGTCACTTTATATTAACTATACTACTAAACATAAAACTGTACAAACTCAAATCGTTGGGTTGCCTCCCAACAAGCGCTTGTTTCACGTCGTAAGCTCGACACCTTATTTACGTACAAGCTCCTCCATGTTGCTTCGTTCACCGGTAGATACCAAGTAAATCTGCAACACTTAAACAAACGTAAACCAAAAACAAATATATGTACACACACACAAACATGATGGAAAACACATATATACAATCACTTATGGAAAACAACTATTAACAAGTATGTACACTTGTTAAGCTTTGTTCGCTAGGCGAACCAAGTCATTCGCGACGCGAGCCTTCGCTACAACCTTCGCTCCAGCGAAGTTTGGGTGTTTTCAAAAGTGAAAGTTTCTGCCACCCCCCTCGCTGGCACCTTCGCCTCGCGAACACATCAGCGAGCATTCGCTGGCTCCCTCGCCCAGCGAATTTACCCAGTTTTCCTACTGGAGGTTTTTGCATACTTTCTGTCACCCCCTCGCTGGCACCTTCGCTAACGTTCGCTAAGCGAACCTTCGCTGGCATCTTCGCCAACACTCGCCTAGCGAATTCTGTTGTTGATTTCTTCCTTTAATGGTAACTTGCCTCCAACATTTGTGTAACACAATCTTGATCTTTTTATGCCTATTCCTGCACATTAGCACACAAATTACAAGCACCACAAGTATATTTCAATGAATGCACAACAACACCATTCCTCACTAAAATCAATACATTACACATGGAAAGAAATGAAAAATGCCAAGTATTGCATACAAATATATAACATGTTTGACATCTAACAAACTCTCCCCAACTAACTATGCACCATTATACAAGTAAATATACAATATAGACAATTATGTACGAAGCTTAAAAACATAGAAACTATGCGATGCAACTCAATATCGACACACCAATCCCCGGCAACGGCGCCAATTTTGTTGGAGCTAGAATAGCAGCAAGCAAAAATATATAAGTAACTCAGTTTTGTCGTTCTCCACAGGGATCAGTGCGAGGGAAAGAATGTCATTCAACGGTTTCTATATTTCTAAGCTCATGAATCAAAAGTTCTGGTTTAAAGCGAACCAAAAGCAAATGCGGAAAATTAAAGGAACAAAAAGCAAGTAAATAACAATAACACATTCTTCGGAGGAAAGAAACTCAATAGAGATCACTCAATAACACATGCATTCTTCCGATCATTTCATACACAAATCAATCATTCGCCTAATATCCTCACGTATCACCCACGACAGAGGTTATGTCTAACGCAACGTCGAGAGATCGAACGTATTGCCTCATTGGTGATGTCTCACGCAACTCAACAACACAGAGAAGTAAGAGCTGATACTCACGCAAGTGTTAAGCCTAAATCTATCTCTAGAGTTCATACAAAACCGATATTACTATAATATCCATATCAAACAAATGGCTCGATTCACATACAACACCATGATCAGAATACGTACATATGAATAAAATGCATTCAACTAATTTTCCAAATGTAAGTGAATATCGTTCTTCGTCACTATTATCACGCATCCTCGCAATACCGTATCGATTCTACTCATGCTAGCCATGCTACTTAATCAACACAATACAACAAAAGATACAATGAATATCAACTTGCAAAACCATGTCAAAAGTTTACTCATTGATAGATGAAAATCCAAGATTAAAGATTTGTAAAGGTTTTGTCAAAACCACAAATAAACAATCAAAGACAACAACAATAGAAAATCAGAATTCAATTCATAAACATACATTAGAAGAAATACAAAAGGTATCAAGAGATTTACATACAAAACCTCAACAAACAGAGGATACAAAGAGAAGAAAGGAGAAGAACAAGTTTCTCACGGTTTGTCGGAGCCGATTAAAGCACATCCTACTCCGGATCATCAAGATGCATCATCTAATGTTGTTTGTAAGCTAATCTACTCCTAAAACATGTTTGATGAAGTTGGGAGAAAGTTCCCCCAAAAACATAACATAAAAAATGATGAAAAATGGTTGAAATAGGCAAATCTCACTTTCCAGGTTCGCCTAGCGAGTCCCCGTTCGCTAGGCGAACGTAAACCGCCTTTCTGTTGAGTTTTTTCACAATTCTGGAACTTTTCGTTCGCCCCGGTTCGCCTAGCGAACAAGCTAGCGAGTGTTCGCTACGGGGGCTCGCCTAGCGAGTATGACAGAAAACCAGAATTTGTTTTCTTCATAACTCTTGAACCGTAACTCCGATTGACGCACGGTTTGAAGCGTTGGAAAGCTTATTCAATGCTCTTTATGAATATGGAAATATCCCATTGCTGGAACACCTACAAAAATAAATGAAAATCGATTAAACTCAATGATATTTACACGGTAACGCACTATACACCGAAAACGTAAAGTAAACGTATTTACACACAAAGTGGGGTTTATTCAACCAATTTTAACACAAAGTAAGGATAAGTGCAACAAAACTTATATACAAAAATAGGTACAATTTGCACTTATCAAACTCTCCCCAACTTATTATTTTGTTTGTCCTCAAACAAAAGTCAATCAACTCAAAGAAACAAAAGCAATTATCAAGAAATCATGCTCAACAAGTTTTTACAAACAGAGAATAAACGTATGGTACAAATATCAAAAGTACATGCAAAGCAATGCTTACCACTAAACTACAACGACATCACGAATATGAAACTAAGTCTAAGCACAAAACAAATGTCAACATCCAAAAGCAATACATGTTCAAGAATGAATCACACCTAACACTCCACTTCAAATAAGAATGAAGAAATTAATGCGCGTTTGCAACCGCGGGGAAATATCACTCATCTGACAAACAATGCAAATAACAATTCAATTCATACAACATCTAACAATCAAAAATGAAAATATGGAAGCAAACAGATCACTAAGGGCTTTAAGGGTTGTGGCTTGGTCGGGTTCACGATAAAGGGACATTTCTACAGGCCATTGAATCGAAATTGCCGATAAATGATATTTACACATTACAACTTCATTCACCATTCTCATTCCTTTACCATAAACCTTCTCAAACTACCTTTATGCACAATTATTTCACTCTCTCTTTTTCTCATCAAACAAGCATCCTTTTTCTATGTTTTTCACATTCATATTTACACTTTTTTTCTTTTCATGCTTGTTTGAACTTTTTCAAAAGTTTCAAGCAACTTACCATCTTCTTTTTCATTCTCCCCAACTTGAATTCAACCAAACCTCAAGTGAATGCTCCATGCTTTTTACGGCAAGGAAATCAAAGTATACAATTTCAAAGGTTCAAGAAGAAATTTTAGAAACTCACTAAATTCAATGATGAACCAAACTTGCAAATTATGTACATAAACCAAGTTCATCACTAAAAATGAGATCTAAACTGTTTAGGCTCAAAGGGGCTAACAAATTCTCACTACTCCCGGGTAAGATACTTTTGAATACGGTTGTGCTCAATATAAACAAATGCCTTGATCATTTCTAATGCTTTCACAAAATCACAATAATCAGAAGATAAAGCATGAATCAAACGAATTAAACAAAGTTTATCAGTAATCCAAGCATTTAGTCAACAATGGAGGTTTCCTCACATGGGGCTATGAACTAAAGTGATTCATAAATGAACAAAAATTGCAAGAGAATGAAAGACATGTAATTTGTACAAATCCTAAGGTTCATAAACATGTTATGTTCTAGAAAAGCAATAAACACCAACCAACGCAATGCAACTTTCTTTAAACTTTTCACACTACCATAACATTTTCTTGTTGAAACAATCAAAATTGAAAAATCACACAATGCATCCTCAAGCTAATCAAAAACAAAACTTGAGAACAAAATCATAAATTATTCTAACAACCTAACAAAATTGAACTAAAACTAAATAAACATAAAAACCAAAATTTGTGAAAGTGGATGGAAAATGAAAGATTTTCCTTTGCAAAACAAGGCGCGCTAAGCGCCCTCTGCGCGCGCTAAGCACGGGCAGGAAAATTTTGTTTTTCAAAATTGGTTCTTTCTCTCATTCACTCCATCCATTGTCACTTTATATTAACTATACTACTAAACATAAAACTGTACAAACTCAAATCGTTGGGTTGCCTCCCAACAAGCGCTTGTTTCACGTCGTAAGCTCGACACCTTATTTACGTACAAGCTCCTCCATGTTGCTTCGTTCACCGGTAGATACCAAGTAAATCTGCAACACTTAAACAAACGTAAACCAAAAACAAAAATATGTACACACACACAAACATGATGGAAAACACATATATACAATCACTTATGGAAAACAACTATTAACAAGTATGTACACTTGTTAAGCTTTGTTCGCTAGGCGAACCAAGTCATTCGCGACGCGAGCCTTCGCTACAACCTTCGCTCCAGCGAAGTTTGGGTGTTTTCAAAAGTGAAAGTTTCTGCCACCCCCTCGCTGGCACCTTCGCCTCGCGAACACATCAGCGAGCATTCGCTGGCTCCCTCGCCCAGCGAATTTACCCAGTTTTCCTACTGGAGGTTTTTGCATACTTTCTGCCACCCCCTCGCTGGCACCTTCGCTAACGTTCGCTAAGCGAACCTTCGCTGGCATCTTCGCCAACACTCGCCTAGCGAATTCTGTTGTTGATTTCTTCGTTTAATGGTAACTTGCCTCCAACATTTGTGTAACACAATCTTGATCTTTTTATGCCTATTCCTGCACATTAGCACACAAATTACAAGCACCACAAGTATATTTCAATGAATGCACAACAACACCATTCCTCACTAAAATCAATACATTACACATGGAAAGAAATGAAAAATGCCAAGTATTGCATACAAATATATAACATGTTTGACATCTAACAAACTCTCCCCAACTAACTATGCACCATAATACAAGTAAATATACAATATAGACAATTATGTACGAAGCTTAAAAACATAGAAACTATGCGATGCAACTCAATATCGACACACCAATCCCCGGCAACGGCGCCAATTTTGTTGGAGCTAGAATAGCAGCAAGCAAAAATATATAAGTAACTCAGTTTTGTCGTTCTCCACAGGGATCAGTGCGAGGGAAAGAATGCCATTCAACGGTTTCTATATTTCTAAGCTCATGAATCAAAAGTTCTGGTTTAAAGCGAACCAAAAGCAAATGCGGAAAATTAAAGGAACAAAAAGCAAGTAAATAACAATAACACATTCTTCGGAGGAAAGAAACTCAATAGAGATCACTCAATAACACATGCATTCTTCCGATCATTTCATACACAAATCAATCATTCGCCTAATATCCTCACGTATCACCCACGACAGAGGTTATGTCTAACGCAACGTCGAGAGATCGAACGTATTGCCTCATTGGTGATGTCTCACGCAACTCAACAACACAGAGAAGTAAGAGCTGATACTCACGCAAGTGTTAAGCCTAAATCTATCTCTAGAGTTCAGACAAAACCGATATTACTATAATATCCATATCAAACAAATGGCTCGATTCACATACAACACCATGATCAGAATACGTACACATGAATAAAATGCATTCAACTAATTTTCCAAATGTAAGTGAATATCGTTCTTCATCACTATTATCACGCATCCTCGCAATACTGTATCGATTCTACTCATGCTAGCCATGCTACTTAATCAACACAATACAACAAAAGATACAATGAATATCAACTTGCAAAACCATGTCAAAAGTTTACTCATTGATAGATGAAAATCCAAGATTAAAGATTTGTAAAGGTTTTGTCAAAACCACAAATAAACAATCAAAGACAACAACAATAGAAAATCAGAATTCAATTCATAAACATACATTAGAAGAAATACAAAAGGTATCAAGAGATTTACATACAAAACCTCAACAAACAGAGGATACAAAGAGAAGAAAGGAGAAGAACAAGTTTCTCACGGTTTGTCGGAGCCGATTAAAGCACATCCTACTCCGGATCATCAAGATGCATCATCTAATGTTGTTTCTAAGCTAATCTACTCCTAAAACATGTTTGATGAAGTTGGGAGAAAGTTCCCCCAAAAACATAACATAAAAAATGATGAAAAATGGTTGAAATAGGCAAATCTCACTTTCCAGGTTCGCCTAGCGAGTCCCCGTTCGCTAGGCGAACGTAAACCGCCTTTTTGTTGAGTTTTTTCACGATTCTGGAACTTTTCGTTCGCCCCGGTTCGCCTAGCGAACAAGCTAGCGAGTGTTCGCTACGGGGGCTCGCCTAGCGAGTATGACAGAAAACCAGAATTTGTTTTCTTCATAACTCTTGAACCGTAACTCCGATTGACGCACGATTTGAAGCGTTGGAAAGCTTATTCAATGCTCTTTATGAATATGGAAATATCCCATTGCTGGAACACCTACAAAAATAAATGAAAATCGATTAAACTCAATGATATTTACACGGTAACGCACTATACACCGAAAACGTAAAGTAAACGTATTTACACACAAAGTGGGGTTTATTCAACCAATTTTAACACAAAGTAAGGATAAGTGCAACAAAATTTATATACAAAAATAGGTACAATTTGCACTTATCAGGAAGCGCTAGTTTGCCTTGCATGAGAAGAAATCCTCCAAGCCAATTCATGCAAATGTGATCTGATCCAGCAGCCATTCACTATTCATCCAAGACAAGAGTTGATCACCTATAAATAGAGGTTCCAATGGATAATTCAACTCACACCAAATCCAGTTATAGCACTGCTTTCTCTCATTCTCTCTTAAATGCCAAGTTTTCTGGTTTTTGAGCAACCACTATCGGGTTTTGAGTTGCAGCCATAAGCAATCCATTCCAATTGCCTAGACACATCACGTGTGATGTATTTGAGGTGTCAAAATGCTTAAACACCATTTGTAACACCCCCAGCTCAAAATCACCTATCAACCTAGCCATTATGCTTCAATTATGCAGTTGGAGTGCTCCAGCTTGATCCAAAGACTTCCAAAGTGTTCCAAAGCTTGCAACACACTCCACAACATCCATTGAAGCTGTTCAGATCATCACAACACATCTGTAACACCTCCAACTCAAAAATCAAATTGCTCTTGCTGTCACGACCTTCAAGTAAGCCTAAACTTGGTCATCTCTTAATCTATGCATATTTCCTCGCACAATACTTTTGCCAAATGTTCATAATCATGCATAGAATGTTTCCCCTCAATTAATTGCTTTGTTTGAATCGTGTATCAAAATTCTCAGCCTTCATGCAAATTTTAGGGTTCTTGAGGTTTTGTTTTGATTTCTTATTCCATGTTAAAAATAAATGAAATTAAAGACTATATACATGATCGTGAGGTTGAAACAAGCAGATTGATAGGTGGTTTGCATGATATAATCAAGTATTCAGGGAGATAGGAGAGAAAATGCAAATCTGGGCAAAACCCAGAACACGCGCGTGTTCTTGGGTGTTCTTGGCGCCCTTTTTTGAAAATTCAAATATTTGAATTTTGTGATTTTATTTAATTGATTCAAAAATTAATTTCTCTTTGAGTTTTAATGATTTTGAGTTGATTCTTTTTTTAATAATTCACAAAAATGTTAAAATATTTTATTGTATCAAAAAATCCCAAAAATATTATTTATTTCTTATAATTGATATTTTTACAGAGAATTAATATTTTAATTATTTTTGACATTTAAAATATTTTTTCCTCTTGATTTTGTAAATTTTAATGCTTTCTAATCATTTTGTAGGTCAAAACATGATTTTTGAAACATTAATCCAAGATCACAATTTGTTTTCCATATGTTAAACAATTTTGATCATTTTAATTGAATTTTTATTCAATTAAAATACATGTTGAAAACAAATTAGGGTTTTGATTAATTCAACCCTCATCAAACTTTTAAAAAAAAAACACTTTGGGTCTCTAATAGAGTGTAAGACCCAAGCCTTTTTGTAAAATAACCTATTGTGGGCCTCACTTATTGTATAAGTCCCTCCGGGTATTTTCAAAAACCTCGGCGTAATCATCGTTTTGTACACAAATAACTTAGGGCCTACCCTCGAGTAGTAAGACTCATTCTTCTTTTTTAAATAAACACTTTGGGCCTCTAATAGAGTGTAAGACCCAAACCCCTTTTGTAAATACACCAATTTTTGGGCCTCACTTATGGTATAAGTCCCGTTGTATTTCAAAAAATTCGACGCGATCATCGTCCTTTGAAAAACCAACCTTGGGTCTCTCCACGAGCTATAAGACCCATTAAAAACTCTTTGGGCCTCAAATAGAGTGTTAGACCCAATCCCCTTTTAATCAAAACCATTTTGGGCCTCTTGAGAGAGTGTAAGACCCATCCCTTTGTACAGAAAACCTTTTTCGGGCCTCAGTCACTTGTATAAGTCCCTCTGTACAAAACGACAGTGCGATCACTGATAAAAATCTTGGGCCTCTCCTTGAGCTGTAAGCCCCAATCTTTCATTTCAAA
Source organism: Lathyrus tuberosus (assembly GCA_022829125.1). Taxonomy (NCBI): domain Eukaryota; kingdom Viridiplantae; phylum Streptophyta; class Magnoliopsida; order Fabales; family Fabaceae; genus Lathyrus; species Lathyrus tuberosus. Next base: position 12,319,059 of record JALAZF010000103.1, read on the forward strand.
TCACTTTCTCCTTTGATTTTGAATATACTGTTGTTTTCAATCTTTCTTTGTTGAACAACTAACCAAACAACATGGAAGCTCTACAACCGAGTAAGTGGTTATTGCTTTCATTTACCGCTTTCATATACATATAACTATATTGTGGGGCTGTTTCACTGTAAGTCTTCTTTCATAAACTCATATCGACTGTGTAATAATAGTATGGATATTTAGAGTTTCCCTGGCAATTACGTCTAGCACTAAGCCCTGTTGATTACTCTTAGAAATAGACAAAACTATATCCCCATAGGATTACCAGATACAGTCTTCCCTCCTCTTGGGGTTAAACAATATGGAGACGTGAAAAGCAGCATTCTCGGTGAACCCTTTCACAAACTGTCACCTTTAGAAATCATCAAAGAAACTCTATTCCATAGAGATGATCTTTTCTCCGTGAATGACATCTCTTGAGTTTCTTCCAAATTCTCAAACTTTCCTGGCTTGATTTATTCTCTGTGAATAGCCTGTCTTGAATTTCTCGGGGTTTGGGGACCCACAGGCTTCTTAAAAGCACCCTCGCCTCCTCTTGGGCCTTGTACAAGGACCCGTCGGCTTCTTAGAAGTATTCATAGCCTCCTCTTAGGCTTCGTATAAATGATTTCTTCTTCTGGGAATGATAGCCTCCTCTTGGGCTTCGTACAAATTGTCCCTCGGCTTCTTAAAAGTTTCCATTCTCCTCTTGGGCTTCGTACAAATTGTCCCGACGACCTCCTAGAGGTATAGGAACAGAAATTAGTCATCTTAATAGAATAGTATTTCAAAAAGTCTAGATCTTGCTACTGCTGTTTCTTAAACGTAGTACAAAAGATGAAACTCTGGACTTGGACAGTCTAATTCCCTTGAGTCTCAAAGACATTCTCAAATACCTTTCAAAAACTAGGAGATGAAACCCGTAGACTCGGACAGTCTCCATACCCTTTGGATTTCCCATTTCCTTAAAGAACGGGAGATAACCCTGATCCTCGAATCAAATCCCTTAGTGCAAACAATGCTCATACAAGAACTGATTTTCTCTTTAAATCAGCATATTGGATCTGTCACTTAACTGGAACAGTAACCCTAGCCTCCTCTTGGGCTTTGTACAATGATTCTCCCCCGCGGAGCTAACACCTTTTAACCTTCTTCTCGGGCTTTGTACAAGATACAAAACACTCTCTTGTTGATTATAAAAGACTCTCTTGTTGAGTCAAACCTTTTAGCCTTCATCTCGGGCTTTGTACGAGATACAAAACACTCTCTTGTTGAGTATAAATCACCCTCTTGTTGGGTCAATAGCCTCCTCTTAGGCTTTGAATAAGGAAACCTCGGCTTAACCAATCAACCTTTTAGCATCAAAACTGTGCCTCGTTCACAGTATACAAACATCAATAACTTTTTTCCCTTCATCTAATTGATGTAAGCGGCAAGCCTCTGGATCATCTACATCCATGCCACTGTCCCTCTTTTAGCCTGAGAAATTCCTAAGGAAAGATGGTATTGCTCTATACTGAGCCAAAATTCTTCTCCTTTAGGTCAAAAACCCTTATAAAGGAAATTATGGCATTACTGGATTCATATATCCCAGTTAAATTAATTCTCCTTTATAACCAGTCACGTAACAGCTGTGACAAACAGATCAAATACCCCTCTTTAGAGATGACAAATTCTCTCTAAAGACGAAACTTTTAGCTTCACATCTTGGGCTTTAAACAAGATACAAATAGACCCTTCAGCTTCACATCTTGGGCTTTGAACAAGACACAAACCACCTTCAGCTTCCCGTCTTGGGCTTTAAACAAGACACCAAAACACCATTTCCTCCCATAGAATAGGAGGAACTACGATCGCTCTGATTTCCCTGTTTCGGTAAACGGGAATACGTAGGCATAAGATTGAAAGAAAAATCTTAGCGAGCACACTAATCCAAAACCCTAAATCCCATACCTTCACATCTCAATCGAAAAACATCCAAGTTCGTATTCCCCACCAAAAGTCTAAATTCAACCAAAATAACCAGAGGGAGGCCCCCCACATTGATCGCATCTGTAAACCAACAGTTTTGACTGTTTGACCTCAGTTTACAAAGCAGGGTTAGTTGGAGACATCTATTTCCCTTCCTTCATCAGCTTCAATAGGACAAAAAATGAATCGACCTGTAGTAACCCAGAGCGGCAGTGCATAAGAACCACGTCCAAAAATCGCTCGCTACAGAAAAATGGCGCCCAACGTGGGGCCCTCTTTTTTTTATCTCTCAGGTATAAATCGATGAATGGCGACTTCACTAGGGCTCTCGAGATCTTGTTCTCTTTCCTTCTTTTGGGTAGAAACCAAAGAATGTTGACCTCACTAGGATCTTAGGTCAAAAACCTTTAAAGTTGGGAAGGTACCACAAAGTGGCGTCTCCATCGGGGAGCCATTTTTGTCAGGAACATAGGATTCATAGCTCTTTAAAGTCTAGGACTTTAGGACAAATATATATACTGCTTTTCCTAATTGATATACGTGTTTATTTTTCTGCTATTGGGAATGCGTGTGATGCCGCATGTGGAAAGATTGAGTATACACATAGGAAAATTACCTTTTTTTTGTAGTGCGGAAGCTATCGGGAATAGCTGTTACGTGATAAACTACCCTCTTCTGAGATTTCTTTGATGGACATTACCTAGCACGGTTCCCGGCCCACTGGTGTTCTCAGGAATCAATGATTTTGAGTGACAGATACAAAAATCACCCGTAGAAAACCTTTGGGGGGGGTAAAGGTTTGACTTCATGACACTGACCCTTTGACCCCATGTTTTTTCTATGTTTTTGTGTGCTGCATTCATGCATTCATCTAAAAAACATTAAAACAAATAAAATCTTCTCTTCTAGTCTCTCTTTTTCAAATTAAACTAAGACAATGATTGCAAATGTCAGAGAAAAAGGATTGCGCTAATGGATTTCGGTAGAAGGAGAACTCATAAGTATACCTTCAAGGTTCCAAAACTAGAGGATTTGAGAGGATTAGAAAGGATGATCACTAACCCTGAAGCTTTCAGAGCCAAATACGGAGGTCTGGTGCCTCTGTTAAGAGTCCATGTGATTGAAGGAATCATGAAAGCACTCATTCAGTTTTACGATCTAGTTTATCACTGTTTCACATTTCCGGTTTACCAGCTCGCACCAACGCTGGGGGAATATTCTCATCTGATTGATTTACACATTACTGATCGAGCTCCATTTTCTGGACTGGAAGAAACTCCAAAGGATCAGACCATTGCAAGAGCAATTTATTTGGATGAGTCGGAAGTCAAGACTCACCTAACCACTAAGGGTGGCATCCAAGGTTTGCCAGCCCAGTTCTTGATAAAGAAGGGCTTGTACTTTTCCAGTATAGGGAACGTGATTGCTTTTGAAAGCATCTTTGTTTTGCTCACCTACGGGTTATTTTTGTTTCCCAACATTAATAACTTTGTAGATATCAATGCTATTAAGGTTGTTCTCATTGGAAACCCTGTGCCAACTTTGCTCGCAGATGCGTATCATTTTGTACACTTAAGCAATTTGTACAGCGGAGGGATGATCACATGCTGTGTACCTCTGCTATACAAATGGTTTATCTCCCATTTGCCTAAGTCTGCTGCTTTTTGGGATCAAAAGAATACTTTACGTTGGTCGCAGAGAATCATGTCTCTCACCAACTCTGACATAGATTGGTTCAATAGGATTTATGAGGGAATCAGGATCATTGACCGTTGTGAAAACTTCCCCAACGTACCCCTCATAGGAACTAAAGGAGGAATCAACTACCATCCGGTATTGGTTCGTCGCCAACTCGGATACCCGATGAGGCATGTCCCGCGTAATGCTCATCTGGAAGGTCTTTTCTTCAAAGAAGGAGAAAATGACAAAGCACTAAAGATGGAAATAGTGCACGCTTGGAAACATGTTCATAAGAATGGATGGGAGTCTCTAGGAAAACCGAACTGTGACTCGGTGGAGCCTTATCTCCACTGGGTACAAACTAGAGCTCTCAAGCTAAAGATGCCTTATCCTCGTCACGGAGTTCTTCCACCAAGGGAGTCTGTCATGTGCTTCATGACTGAAATGGAAAAACTTCCGGTTACTCTCAACAAAGTTCAGCGGGAGAGGAGGTCTTGGAAGAACAAGTACCGCACTCTCAATGTCGAATGTATCAAAATACAGCAACTACTGAAAGATAAGGATGCTCTGATCGAGATTCTAGAGCAACATGCTATGGATAATCAGGATGACCAAAGGAATTTGGTCGCTCCTTTCACTTGGCAAAGGAATGACAACCCGACAACGACCCAAGAGCCCCGGTCCAAGAAAAGGAAAGTACCAGAATCAGCACCCAGTTTCTCCTCAGAGAGGACTCGGGATCCCTTAGCTTAGGTTTCTATTTCCGCACCTTGTAATCTACTGTATTTCTATTTTCACAATCCTTTAAATCAAATAAAACGGGGATTTCCCCACTGTTTGATATTTGCAATCTAAATGTCGAAGTTTATTTTGATTAAACAAAAAAACAATTAATATAATCATTGCATTCATCATTCTCTTCACGTATTCTTCTTACCTACGAATCTCACGTTTGCGTCTCGATTCTAGAGTTAAACTATCTCATTCGTACAATACTCGGGCCAATCGTCAGAAAAAGATGGATGATCTTGAGGAAGAGAACAGAGAGTTGAAAGAAGAGATCGACGCTCTGAGAGAGGATATGAGAAAGCTTCGTAACGACATGCAAGCCATGGAAGAAGCTCAGCTACAAAGAAATGTGATCTAAGAGATCACCTCAATGCCCATAGTGGAGAAGTATGATCCTAGGTACAAAATGCCGAAAGATCGTCCCTGAGGCATGCCTATTAACTATATCCCGGAAGGATATGTTCTGCCGATCACTGGAGATCCGGAAACTTTAGCCGAAGCCGCTGGGCCTGAAGGTTACAAACTTCAGGAAAACGAAGATGCCAGAGGCATACTGAGGACTCCTGAAGGTTATAAACTTCGGGAAACGCCAAGATTTGCTACCGTAGTAACGGTACCACACCCCGTGGTGCACACTGTCCTAGAAGGACAGATTCTGCAGATACCTTCTGGTAGAAAGGAAACTATGTTCGATAGAATGAACGAGTTCCAGGAGCAGTTCCTGGAAATGCAGAAGGAACTGTAGGCCATTCGCGGTCAGGATTTATTTGGAAAGGACGCCGCAGACCTTTGTCTGGTCCCTAATGTGAAAGTTCCACACAAGTTCCAAGGGCCCGACTTTGAAAAATACAAGGGTAACTCTTGCCCTCGGAGTCACTTAGTGATGTACGCTCGACGAATGTCAGCTCAGATAGAGAATCAGGACCTATTAATTCACTACTTTCATGATAGTTTAACCGGTGCCGCCTTAAAATGGTACATTGGTTTAAACCGCGCCACGATTAGCACTTTCAGAGATCTTGGCACTGCCTTCGTCCAACAATACAAATACAATTTGGACATGGCACCAGACAGAGATAAGCTCAGATCGATGTCACAAAAGGACAAGGAAACCTTTAAGGAGTACGCTCAGAGATGGCGTGGAATTGCTGCCCAAATTTGTCCACCTCTTGAGGAAAAAGAGATGACAAAAATCTTCTTAAAGACCTTAAGCTCATTTTACTACGGCAGAATGGTTGCCAGTGCGCCCAGTGACTTCACCGAAATGGTCAGTATGGGGGTACGTCTCGAGGAAGCTGTTCGAGAAGGAAGTCTAATAAAAGACGCTGAATCATCAAGTAGTACAAAATGATACGGTAGTGCTCTCCCTAAGAAAAAAGAGCAAGATATTGGGAATATCTCTCTCGGAAAGCAAAGGCGACGTTATCAACCAGTAGCAGCTGTGACTCCTACTATCAATCCCGCGCCTACGTATCAACCTCAGGTTGCGCAGAGCCAACCTAATCAGGAAAGGACTCAACAGCCTCTTTAGCAGGCTCGTCCTCCATACAATAACAACCGTACAACGCGGCCGTTAGGATTTGATCCTATACCCATATCGTGCGCAGAACTATTTCCATTACTGCTAGCCAAGGGGCACATCCAGACTAAGTCCCCTCTTATAGTACCAGAAAATATGCCTTTTTGGTTTAAGGTGGATCAGACGTGCCCTTACCATCAAGGAGGACCAGGGCATAACATAGAGAACTGTCTCAGTTTCAAATCTGACGTGCAAAAGCTTGTTAGGAACGGGGTCTTATCTTTCAAAGATACGAATCCGAATGTTCTAACAAACCCGCTGCCTCAACATGAGAAAGCTGCAGTCAACCAGATAGAAGGAGAGTCTCACAATGTCTATCAAATTCATGATGTACTCTTATTAAAAACCAACTTGGTTAAGATGCATTGTAGACAGAGTGGATATGGCCATGTGCCACCTCATAATTATCATCAGTGTGATATCTGCTCTAAAAGCAATCAAGGATGTTCCGTGGTGCAATCAGCTCTACAGGAACAGATGGATCTTGGATGGATCCAAGAGCATCGAGTTCATGGAGTCAACATGGTCTATATGAATTCCAACATCATTCAAAACCACGACATCCGTGCGATGAATGTCAATTTGGTGGCGATGCACTCAAGGAAAAGCCAGTACCATAATCTGCCGCAGCACGATTACAGTTCCTGTCTGACTTGCTCGGTAAACAAACAGGGATGCTCTTTTGTACAAGAGGCCCTCCAGCGTCAGATGGATCTTGGATGGATCCAGGACTACCATGATAGGAATCCCTATCAGATCAACATGGTACAAATCTTCGATATTCTCTTAATGAACACCAACCTGGTAGATTTACATGCTGAGCAGGTCCGACTCGGGTTCCTGATATCACATGACTACCAAAGCTGTACGGCGGGTTGCAAAAATGATAAAGTTTGTGCCCTTGTCCAGGAAGCACTTCAGCACTTGCTAAATCATTGGTGGTTTCCCATCTATATGGATGAAGACACTCAACAGATTAGTATCAATAACAAGAACCCTACTCGACGTCAAAGTCAGGATGTCGGATCGGTAGAGACTAACCTAGTAAGGTTACATTGCATTTAAAGCGGGCGTGGCCAGGTGCCACCACACAACTATGAACGTTGTGGAGTCTGTTCAGAAAGTAACCAAGGGTGTTACCTTGTGCGAGCAGTTCTTCAGGGTCAGGTGGATCGTAGAAAAATTCGTCCATATCCGGGTTCTGGACCAATCAACTGGGCGTCGGACTACCTCGCTGATCAAATTGAGGATGTTGTCGTAATCTCTGATCATCAGAAGAATAGGGATATTTTCGCCATCATCCCTCTACTTGACGAATCAAGAATTCCTAACCAGGAACGGATTAAGATTACTTACGATGGTTAGAAAAATCAGAAGACTCCCATAGTCATCTATCTACCAGGACCATTACCGTATGAATCAACTAAGGCTATCCCTTACAAATACGGTGCAACAACAGTCAAGAATGGAAAGGAAATTCCATTACCCTCCGTCGTGAATATTGCAGACATCAGTCGAGTAACACGGAGTGGTAGAATCTTCAACAGAGGAGTTGGAGAACTCAACAAAGAAAAGGAACCTCAGACAGAAGTTCCCAATCCACCAGTCGGTTAATCCAGTAATCCCGACCTTTCGAAAAGTGATGATGAGATGCTGAAGCTCATCCAAACGAGTGAATACAACATTGTTGATCAGCTATTACAAACTCCTTCAAAGATCTCTGTGCTGTCACTTTTACTCAGTTCAGAAGCACATAGGGAGGCTCTACAGAAAGTCTTGGAGCAAGCCTTTGTGGAACAGGATGTAACAATCAGACAGTTCGATAGCATTGTCTCTAACATTATTTCCTGCAACAACTTGGGATTTAGTGATGAGGAATTACCTGAAGAAGGTCGCCGTTATAACATGGTGCTCAACATTACAGTCAACTGCCAGGACGATGCTTTAGCCATCATACTGGTAGACACAGGGGCAGCCCTGAATGTTATGTCGAAGTCCACTTTGATGCAATTATCATTCAAAGGACCCCTGATGAGAACCAGTGAGGTCGTCATCAAAGCATTCGACGAGTCTAGAAAAATGGTTATCGGCGAAGTTGATCTTCCTATAACCATTGGTCCTCACACTTTCCAAGTCATTTTCCAGGTCATGGACATCCGGGAAACGTACAGTTGTTTATTAGGAAGACCTTGGATACATCAAGCTGGGGCGGTCACCTCGACCCTCCACCAAAAGCTAAAGTTCGTCCAGAACGGTCAGCTCGTCATGGTCTGTGGGGAACAGGCTTTGCTCGTAAGCAATTTATCATCAGCCACTTATGTGGAACCAGAAGGGATAATTGGAACTAAGTTCCAAACACTTTCGCTACACAGAGGCGATCAATCCGAAGGAGAAACCTTGATTTCCTCATACAAAGACGCTATCAAGGAGGTTGAAAGTACCAATACAACAGGATGGCGACAGCTTGTCATTCCTACTGACAATAAAGCGAAGAAGGGTCTTAGTTTTTCTGCAACCTGTACTCAGACAGCTACCAACGATGAAAGTCTTCATCCCATTCAAAATTTCTTCCGCAGTGGAGGTTTCCTTCAACCAGTGACTCAAGAAGTGCACACTATCAATGAGGAGGATCCCTCTGACACAGATGTGGAATGGAAGTCCTACCTCAATGAGGATGGTTATATGTCTCAGGAAGAGGTACCTACACCATTTTTCTATCCCGCACAGAGCCCGAGATTTATACCCAGGTTAGACGTCGAAACGATATATGGAGATTATGATCCGAAAGGATGCCGTGCTCCACCAAACTCATTAGAGGAGGACACTCTGATGAAAGACAACTTCGACCACGACTCCTATGGCCCGATAGATGGTCTGCCAATGTGGCAGCCTTACCCAAGAGACTTGGGGCAAGAAGATCAGCCAAACAATGAAAATCAGCTGAGCATCATTAAAAAGAATACCTGCGTCCCTACCATGTCATGGGATCAACACTCAGGTCATTCAGAAACTACTCAACACGACGATGAATTCGCAATGTTTGCAGGACTAGAATTCATCAACTATGCTTTTCCCGAGGTCAACGTCATCGAGAGAGATGACCCCTCCAGCTCCAAAGAAGTGTGGGACACCCTGGGACAACCAAGTGGAAAGTACGACTTCATGGTCAAGTACACCGCTCCCGAAAGCTCTTGTATCAAGCTCGAAGACATCCAGCCAAGTGGATGGGGAGATCTACCTAAGAGCACAAATGCTATGCAAAATGCAACGAAGGAATCCTCCTACGACAACTCTGCCTGGGAGATAGATTCCAACGATCCTGCTCCACCAGAAATCAGCGTTATTTCTGAAGACAAATCAAGGAAGGTACCAGACTTTGTGATTCACCGAGGAGTTCGCCGCCAATGGGTTGCTGTCGATGTTCCGAAGATTGTTCATAAGTCAAAGTAATTGCCATCTTTAACCTTTCACCCTGCCCAGGTGAAACGGATGTTTTGATAGGGCTCACTTTCTGTAAATTTCCCTCTTCACTTCGCCCAAAGCGACAGAGTTTTTTTTATAGGGCTGTAGTTTCAAGAATCGACTTGTTCATGAATAAAATAACGTCGTTCTGTAATTTCCTCATTAATTGTTGTTTTCTCTTTTTGCTTTTCTTAGAAAATGGTAATCCTAAAAACTAACTCAAACTAAAAAACAAGCAGTTTTCCAAACGAAAAACACTGCACACACTTGCATTTTCTCTATCTCGTCTAAACACAAATCATACTGTCATGTAGATTACTTGTTTTAAACCCAGTTGAAACATACGATCCGATGCCTTCTCCCGACGTTGGGTTCCCGGTATTTAGGGCTGAAGAAGAAGTTTACGAAGAAATTCCAGAAGAGATCTCCCGACTACTCAGACAAGAGGAAAGGTGCATTGAGCCTCACAAAGAGCCGTTGGAAACAATCAATGTGGGTTCAGAAAAAGAGAGAAAAGAAATCAGGATTGGGGCACTGCTCAGTCTAACTGCTAAAGAGAGTTTGATAAAGCTTCTCAAAGGGTTTCCCGATGTCTTTGCTTGGTCCTATCAGGACATGCCAGGGTTGGATACCAGCATCGTGGAACATCATTTACCGTTGAGATCGGAATGTCTGCCAGTAAAACAGAGGTTGAGACGGACTCATCCAGACATGGCCATCAAAATCAAAGAGGAGGTACAGAAACAGATTGACGCGGGTTTCCTCGCTACATCTGAATATCCTCAATGGTTAGCCAACGTCGTACCCGTTCCCAAAAAGGACGGAAAAGTCAGAATGTGAGTCGACTACAGAGACCTGAACAAGGCTAGTCCAAAGGACGACTTTCCTTTACCACACATTGACATGCTGGTAGACAGTACAACAAAGTTCAAAGTTTTCTCCTTCATGGATGGATTCTCGGGCTATAACCAAATCAAAATGGCGCCAAAAGACAGGAGAAAACTTCGTTCATTACCCCATGGGGTACCTTTTGTTATAAGGTGATGCCGTTCAGTTTGAAGAACGCCGGGGCAACCTATCAAAGGGCCATGACTACTCTGTTTCATGACATGATACACAAGGAAATCGAGGTATATGTCGATGATATGATTGCAAAATCTAAGACAGAAAAGGAGCATGTGACCCACCTATCAAAACTATTCGAGCGATTGAGAAAGTACAAACTCCGCTTGAATCCCAACAAGTGCACCTTTGGTGTCCGTTCAGGGAAACTCTTAGGGTTCATCGTCAGCCAGAAAGGAATTGAGGTTGATCCTGACAAGGTCAAGGCCATTCAAGAAATGCCTTCTCCAAAGACTGAAAAACAAGTCAGAGGATTCCTGGGACGGTTGAACTACATCTCCAGATTTATATTCCTCATGACCGCGACATGGGCGCTGATTTTCAAACTGCTAAAAAAGAACCAGGACCGTGTTTGGACAGAAGACTGCTAAACCGCCTTCGACAATATTAAGGAATACCTGTTGAACCCTCCAATTCTATCACCTCCAGTGGAAGGAAGACCACTGATCATATACTTAACAGTCTTGGAAGACTCCATGTGCTGTGCACTTGGCCAACAAGACGAAACCAAAAGGAAAGAGTCTGCCATCTATTATCTGAGTAAGAAATTCACCGACTGCGAGACTCGGTATACGATGCTTGAGAAAACTTGCTGCGCTTTGGCTTGGGCAGCCAAACGTCTACGCCAGTACATGATTCGTCACACTACTTGGTTGGTCTCCGAGATGGATCTAATCAAGTATGTCTTTGAGAAACCTTCTCTCACAGGAAGGATTGCCCGTTGGCAGATGTTGCTGTCAGAATATGACATAGAGTACCATGCTCAAAAAGCCGTAAAAGGAAATGTTTTAGTCGATCATTTGGCTCATCAACTGATTGACGATCAAGAATCTATCAGGTTTGACTTCCCAGACGAAGATGTCATGTATCTAAAAATGAAAGACTGCGATGAACCGCTACCCAGTGAAGGGCCAGAACCAGGTTCCCAGTGGGGACTCATCTTTGACGGAGCAGTTAATCATTACAGAAACGGGATTGGGGCAATCATCATAACACCTCAGGGTACCCACATTCCTTTCACTACCAGAATTATGTTCAAGTGTACAAATAACGAGGCCGAATACGAAGCTTGTATCATGGGTCTCGAAGAAGCGATTGATTTGAGGATCAAGAACTTGGACGTATATGGCGACTCAGCTTTGGTTGTCAATCAGATCAAAGGAGATTGGAACACATACCAATCAGGATTGATTCCTTACAAAGATTATGCAAGAAGGTTGTTACCCTTCTTCAACAGAATCAAGTTTCATAACATCGCCACCCTCTCTTCCATGATTAGTGTAGGTCAATGGAATGACATACCTAAGATCGACGTAATGCGCCTTGAACGGCCCGCTTACATCTTCACGATTGAAGCAGTCATAGACGACAAACCTTGGTATCACGATATCAAATGCTTCCTTCAGAAACAAGAGTACCCACCTGGGGCACTAAGGAAGGACAGAAAAACCCTCAGAAGACTGGCTGGAAACTTCTTTCTGAGCGGTGATACGCTTTATAAGCGGAACTTTGACATGGTATTGCTCCGATGCATCGACAGACCAGAAGAAGACATGCTGATAAAAGAAATTCACGAAGGGTCCTTTGGCACTCATGCCAACGGACACACAATGGCGAGAAAAATTCTAAGAGTAGGGTACTATTGGTTGACCATGGAATCTGACTGCTACAAGTAAATGAGGAGGTGTCACAAGTGTCAGATATACTCCAACAAAATCCATGTACCGTCAGCACATCTCAAAGTTATTTCTTCCCCATGGCCTTTTTTCCATATGGGGAATCGACATGATTGGCATGATTGAGCCAAAAGCTTCAAACGGACATCAGTTCATTCTGGTCGCCATTGATTACTTCACCAAGTTGGTCGAAGTAGCGTCACACGCTAATGTAACCCGACAAGTGGTGGTCCGATTTACCAAAAACAATATCATCTGCCGTTATGGTGTTCCAAGCCAGATCATTACGGATAATGGATCTAACTTGAACAATAAGATTATGGAAGAGTTGTGCGCCGAGTTCAAGATCTAACACCATAACTCATCTCCCTACCAACCTAAGATGAACGGGGCGGTAGAAGCGGCTAATAAGAACGTCAAGAAGATTGTTCAAAAGATGGTTGTAACCTACAAAGACTGGCACGAGATGCTACCCTTTGCTCTTCACGGTTATCGCACATCCGTCCGCACTTCAACAGGGGCGACCCCTTTCTCTCTAGTATATGGCATGGAAGCAGTGCTCCCCATCGAAGTAGAGATCCCATCAATCAGGGTATTGATGGAAGCTAAGCTTACAGAAGCTGAATGGTGTTAAAGAAGACATGACGAACTCAATTTGATCGAAGAGAAGCGAATGACGGCACTATGCCATGGTCAGTTGTACTAGCAAAGGATGAAGAAGGTGTTTGACAAAAAGGTCCGACCTCGCATCTTCAGGAAAGGAGACCTTATGCTCAAGAAGATACAATCATTTCTCACTGATTCTTGGGGCAAATGGACTCCGAATTATGACGGCCCCTATGTGGTCAAGAAAGCTTTCTCAGGCGGCGCCTTGAGACTCACAACCATGGATGGAGAAGAATTTACCTACCCCACAAATGTTGACGTAGTCAAGAAATACTTCACCTAAACTAAAAAAAATAAAACGTCTCGGTGGATTGAAAACCCGAAAGGGCGATCCAGGCAAAAATTAGAGACATGATAAAAAATCATCCCGGTGGATTGGAAACCTCAAAGTACAATCCAGGCAAAAGTTAGGGATAATGGCAAGTAACTATGTTCAACAAAGGGGCAATTCCCTCAGCAGCAGTTACATCATCCGTCAGGAAAACTCCAGTCAAGGTCATCATCGACAGAAGCTCAGGATGTCCTGAATTCAAAGTTGGTAGAAGGATAGTGGTCGTTATGTTGCAATGTAGCCCTTTTCCCTGTAAATTACCATTTTCTAACTTTGTAAATACTCTAGGGAATCACGCGTTCGGCTGATTTCCATCCTATCAATAAAATTTGAGCCCTAGTGCTTTTGTTTGTAATTCTTACTTGTTTTAGCTTTACAAAATGATGTTTTTAACATGGTCAACGATTCTGGAAATAAAACAAAAATGAATTTACTTGATAAAACTTTTTATGCTTTTAAAATAAAGATGGCAATTTCTTTTGACTATTGAACATCAGAAGAACATCGGTCGCTTCTCCAAAGGTGTTCGAACCTCAAAGTGCAGAATCAAATTACTCATTCTAGACCATTACGCCTGAGTGAAGGATCAACTGTGTCAAAGACCATGTTTCGTCTGATGCCCTCGGCCGAGTTCTCATCTCCTAAGCCCGACCAACGGTATTCCCCGCAGGGAATATCTCTCATAAGCAAGGCAGAATTGCTATCTTGATCCACCGATATTTCTACATGCCCCACTGTGGCCGAGTATCCAGTCGTGTTCATCCTTTAGTCTGTATGTTGCGCCAGTTTTGTCAACATATACATACATACATCATGCATTATTGATTCGCATTCATATTCATATTGCATCACTATCACTCCAGTCGGTCTTATCCCTAGTGATAACTGTCTTCTCAGTCAAGTTATCAGTTCTTTCTTTGATTAGGAAATGTTGCATTTGAACAATCTCTCCTCCAGTTTATTTCTAGATTGAAGTTGGGTCCTTGACCACTTTGATAACTTGAACCTCTGAAAGACCAGAGAACCTTCAACCGATGTCACTCTTCGCCATTGAAGATGATATTTTCGCTTTCCCGAAATAAGGAAAATCCCCAGAGAAAGCCTCTTAATCAGAAATTCGGCAATACATCAATTTTGCTCCGAAAAACCACTGATGAAAAGGTCATCGGCACCTCAAAATTGGATCCCATCATATGGAATTTCTCTGGGAAGACCCCGAGAAAAGTGTGATGTAAGACCCCCAAGCGGAAACAGTCTCTCAAGAGACTCGCTTTCCCCAATAGAATCGACAAATGGCGTCTCCAAACGGAGAAGTTTGTACACCTCTACAGCTCAGACGACTGGGTTCCCCAGCGAGTCTGACATCAACTTTTTCCATCAAATGGCATCTCCCCAGGAAAATTCGGCGAGAAGTTTGAGGAAAACCGCTACGTATGGCGTCCCTTGTCAATAAAGTTTATTGACAAAAGAAACTGAGACTAGTTCCTTGGTAGGAAACCATGATCAAGGGGAAGTTTATATCAGAAACTTAGACCAGTTCCTTGGTAGGAAACCAGGATCGAGGGGAAGTTTATTTCAAAAACTGAGAGCAATTCCTTGGTAGGAAACCAGGATCGAGAGGAAGTTTAATTCAACAACTAAGACCGGTTCCTTGGTAGACAACCAGGATCGAGGGGAAGTTTTACCTTTTCTAAGCATCATTGCTTAGCAAGAGAAGATGAATGCGTAAGCTACCATTCATAACCACCATCAAAATTTCAGGTATTCTGATATTTAATCCTCTTGCACCCCGAATGCCCGAACACCTTCGTCATTCGCACCTGCGGGTCCAAGAAGATTAAATAGGGGCATCTGTCATACCCCAAATTTTGACCACCAGGATTCCCCATCATTGTGCAAATCATCATCACAATATGGATGTATTTACATGCCTCATCAATCTCCTCAGGAATTGTTAGGCGTTCTCTACCATCAAAGAATTAGGGTTTCAAGCCCTCTCAGAACACTTAGACAAAAGGTCAATCAAGGAATGACATGATCTTCAACTTGTCTAACCTCTCAAACATCCACAATGGATCAAGAGGACTCCCACAACAAGAATCAAGCACAGAGTTGCAGCATTCTAGGTGGATCAAGCCTCAAGATCGCCAGTGTCACCAAATTAGGGTTTTGGTCGACCAGGGCCTCCAGATGAAAACTTTCCTCCGGGCATGAGCCATTGCTTCAAAGCATAGCCTATGGTGCTCCATGGGACATCATAAACCCAATCATCAAGTCAATTTAGCCTCAGGGGAGGCATTCATCAAAAATCAGGAATTAGGGTTTCTTGACCTAATTCACCCCTAAGTTGACTTTTGGGACAAATCATGAGCCAAGACCTCAAGACATGATTTGAGGGTCTCCAACATACTATATTGATCCATTTATAACAATGGATTAATCTAAGAAGCTTGAGCAACAAGTCTCAATTTCATCAGTGCCACAATTAGGGTTTCACGAGAAAAGCCAACTGTAACTTTGACTTTTGACCAGGCATGCTCCCAAGCCCTAGGACATGAATCAATATACCCTATAACACCCATGGAACATGTCCATTAAGTTTGATTTAGGTCAAGGACATGATTTCCTAAAGGATTGCACAGTTTGGAATTCATCTGATAAAAGTCAACTGTGCACAAAAGTTAAACTTTGACTTTTTGAGATTTTTCACTTTTATGGTTTTTTAACCCTAAAATGATGTTAATGTGTGATTTGAATCATCATTCATCAAGAAAAATCAAGAAAAGTTGGATAACTTGTAAAAGGGGTAACCATAAAAACTTAGAAAATTTTCTAAGTTATGAAATAATGTGGCAAGGGTACCAACTTTGGAGGATCATAACTCCTAAACCACAAAGCCATTTTCCCCATCCAAAGCTGGATTTGTAGCCCTCATGGCCCTCTACAAAAGTGTCAACTACAAGTCATTCCATTTCATTATGAATTTTGAGTTATGGTTGGATCAAAATCATTAAAACATGAAAATCCAACTTTTCCAACACTTAGAAAAATTCTGGGCAAGGCATATTTTGTGTTGAAACACCAAAACTTGTGGGATTTCTTCACATAGATGCAAGTTGAATCAGTTCCAAAGATAAACATCAATGTTATTGCAAATATTACCAAGAATCCAAAGAGCTCACTAGCATGATTTGATTCATCTTGAGCCAAGAGAAATCCATGCCCAAAGTCATGTTGCTGTAAGTTGTTTTGGAAAAATCAGTTTGCATGTTTGCTTGCCATACACGATTTTGAGCCAAAGACCAAGGATCACTATGCCACCTGTACTCAAACCAATCATAATGCAACTGATCCAACTGATAAAGCTGAGTCAAAAAGCCAAGGAATCTTCCAACTTGAAGTACATGCATTTTGGCACATTTTTCTTTGAATTCAAAGGGCATTACTGTGGAATAGTGCATTTTCAAGGTAACCACTCTACTCAGTCAATTTCTCTGATTAAACAACAATAAAAACATCTGAAGAATGTGAATTTGGTTAAGACATAGCCCTGCTCTTGGGAAGGGCTAGTTTGCCTTGCATGAGAAGAAATCCTCCAAGCCAATCCATGCG
The DNA here is from genome assembly GCA_022829125.1 of Lathyrus tuberosus. Lineage (NCBI taxonomy): Eukaryota > Viridiplantae > Streptophyta > Magnoliopsida > Fabales > Fabaceae > Lathyrus > Lathyrus tuberosus. Next base: position 12,335,956 of record JALAZF010000103.1, read on the forward strand.
AATGTGCTCTGATCCAGCAGCCATTCACTATTCATCCAAGACAAGAGTTGATCACCTATAAATAGAGGTTCCAATGGATCATTCAACTCACACCAAAGCCATTTATAGCACTGCTTTCTCTCATTCTCTCTTAAGTGCGAAGTTTTCTTGTTTTTGAGTAACCACTATCGAGTTTTGAGTTGCAGCCATAAGCAATCCATTCCAATTGCCCAGACACATCACATATGATGTATTTGAGGTGTCCAAATGCTTAAACACCATCTGTAACACCCCTAGCTCAAAATAACCTATCAACCTAGCCATTATGCTTCAATTATGCAGTTGGAGTGCTCCAGCTTGATCCAAAGACTTCCAGAGTGTTCCAAAGCTTGCAACGCACTCCACAACATCCATTGAAGCTGTTCAGATCATCACAACACATCTGTAACACCTCCAACTCAAAAATCAAATTGCTCTTGCTGTCACGACCTTCAAGTAAGCCTAAACTTGGTCATCTCTTAATTTATGCATATTTCCTCGCACAATACTTTTGCCAAATGTTCATAATCATGCATAGAATCTTTCCCCTCAATTAATTGCTTTGTTTGAATCGTGTATCAAAATTCTCAGCCTTCATGCAAATTTTAGGGTTCTTGAGGTTTTGTCTTGATTTCTTATTCCATGTTAAAAATAAATGAAATTAAAGACCATAGACATGATCGTGAGGTTGAAACGAGCAGATTGATAGGTGGTTTGCATGATATAATCAAGTATTCAGGGAGATAGGAGAGAAAATGCAAATCTGGACAAAACCCAGAACACCCGCGTGTTCTTGGGTGTTCTTGGCGCCCTTTTTTGAAAATTTAAATATTTGAATTTTGTGATTTTATTTAATTGATTCAAAAATTAATTTCTCTTTGAGTTTTAATGATTTTGAGTTAATTCTTTCTTTAATAATTCACAAAAATGTTAAAATATTTTATTGTATCAAAAAATCCCAAAAATATTATTTATTTCATATAATTGATATTTTTACAAAGAATATTTTAATTGTTTTTTACATTTAAAATATTTTTTCCTCTTGATTTTGTAAATTTTAATGCTTTCTAATCATTTTGTATGTCAAAACCTGATTTTTGAAACATTAATCCAAGATCACAATTTGTTTTCCACATGTTAAACAATTTTGATCATTTTAATTGAATTTTTATTCAATTAAAATACATGTTGAAAACAAATTAGGGTTTTGATTAATTCAACCCTCATCAAACCTTTTAAAAAAAACACTTTGGGCCTCTAATAGAGTGTAAGACCCAAGCCATTTTGTAAAATAACCTATTGTGGGCCTCACTTATTGTATAAGTCCCTCCGGGTATTTTCAAAAACCTCGGCGTAATCATTGTTTTGTACACAAATAACTTTGGGCCTACCCTCGAGTAGTAAGACCCATTCTTCTTTTTCAAAAAAACACTTTGGGCCTCTAATAGGGTGTAAGACCCAAACCCCTTTTGTAAATACACCAAATTTTAGGCCTCACTTATGGTATAAGTCCCGTTGTATTTCAAAAAATTCGACGCGATCATCGTCCGTTGAAAAGTCAACCTTGGTCCTCTCCACGAACTATAAGACCCATTAAAAACTCTTTGGGCCTCAAATAGAGTGTAAGACCCAATCCCCTTTTAATCAAAACCATTTTGGGCCTCTTGAGAGAGTGTAAGACCCATCCCTTTGTACAGCAAACCTTTTTCGGGTCTCAGTCACTTGTATAAGTCACTCTATACAAAACGACAGTGCGATCACTGATAAAAATCTTGGGCCTCTCCTTGAGCTGTAAGCCCCAATCTTTCATTTCAAAGCACTTTCTCCTTTGATTTTGAATATACTGTTGTTTTCAATCTTTCTTTGTTGAACAACTAACCAAACAGCATGGAAGCTCTACAACCGAGTAAGTCATTATTGCTTTCATTTACCGCTTCCATATACATATAACTATATTGTGGGGCTGTTTCACTGTAAGTCTTCTTTCATAAACTCATATCGACTGTGTAATAATAGTATGGATATTTAGAGTTTCCCCGTCAATTACGTCTAGCACTAAGCCCTGTTGATTACTCTTAGAAATAGACAAAACTAGATCCCCATAGGATTACCAGATACGGTCTTCCCTCCTCTTGGGGTTAAATAATATGGAGACGTGAAAGGCAGCATTCTCGGTGAACCCTTTCACAAACTGCCACCTTTATAAATCGTCAAAGAAACTTTATTCCCTAGAGATGATCTTTTCTCCGTGAATGGCATCTCTTGAGTTTCTTCCAAATTGTCGAACTTTCCTGGCTTGATCTATTATCTGTGAATAGCCTGTCTTGAATTTCTCGGGGTTTGGGGACCCACAGGCTTCTTAAAAGCACCCTCGCCTCCTCTTGGGCGTTGTACAAGGACCCGTCGGCTTCTTAGAAGCATTCACAGCCTCCTCTTAGGCTTCGTATAAATGATTTCTTCCTCCGGGAATGATAGCCTCCTCTTGGGCTTCGTACAAATTGTCCTTCGGCTTCTTAAAAGTTTCCAGCCTCCTCTTGGGCTTTGTACAAATTGTCCCGATGACCTCCTAGAGGTATAGGAACAGAAATTAGTCATCTTAATAGAACAGTCTTTCAAAAAGTCTAGATCTTGCTACCGCTGTTTCTTAAACGTAGTACAAAAGATGAAACTCTGGACCTGGACAGTCTAATTCTCTTGAGTCTCAAAGACATTCTCAAGCACCTTTCAAAAACTAGGAGATGAAACCCGTAGACTCGGACAGTCTCAATACCCTTTGGATTTCCCATTTCCTTAAAGAACGGGAGATAACCCTGATCCTCGAATCAAATCCCTGAGTGCAAACAGTGCTCATATAAGAAGTGATTTTCTCTTTAAATCAACATATTGGATCTGTCACTTAACTAGAATAGTAACCCTAGCCTCCTCTTGGGCTTTGTATAATGATTCTCCCCAGCGGAGCTAACACCTTTTAGCCTTCATCTCGGGCTTTGTACGAGATACAAAACACCCTCTTAATGAGTATAAAAGACTCTCTTGTTGAGTCAAACCTTTTAGCCTTCATCTCGGGCTTTGTACGAGATACAAAACACTCTCTTGTTGAGTATAAAACACCCTCTTGTTGGGTCAATAGCCTTCTCTTAGGCTTTGTATAAGGAAACCCCGGCTGAACCAACCAACCTTTTAGCATCAAAATTGTGCCTCGTTCACAGTATACAAACATCAACAAGTCATTTCCCTTCATCTAATTGCTGTAAGCGGCAAGCCTCTGGATCATCTACATCCATGCCACTGTCCCTCTTTTAGCCTGAGAAATTCCTAAGGAAAGATGGCATTGCTCTATACTAAGTTAAAAGTCTTCTCCTTCAGGTCAAAAACCCTTATAAAGGAAATTATGGCATTACTGGATTCACAAATCCCAGTTAAAGTAATTCTCCTTTATAACCAGTCACGTAACAGCTGTGACAAACAGATCAAATACCCCTCTTTAGAGATGACAAATTCTATCTAAAGACGAAACTTTTAGCTTCACATCTTGGGATTTAAACAAGATACAAATAGACCCTTCAGCTTCACATCTTGGGCTTTAAACAAGACACAAACCACCTTCAGCTTCCCGTCTTGGGCTTTAAACAAGACACCAAAACACCATTTCCTCCCATAGAATAGGAGGAACTACGATCGCTCTGATTTCCCTGTTTCGGTAAACGGGAATACGTAGGCATACGATTGAAAGAAAAATCTTAGCGAGCACACTAATCTAAAACCCAAAATCCCATACCTTCACATCTCAATCGAAAAACATCCAAGTCCGTATTCCCCACCAAAAGTCTAAATTCAACCAAAATAACTAGAGAGAGGCCCCCCACATTGATCGCATCTGTAAACCAACAGTTTTGACTGTTTGACCTCAGTTTGCCAAGCATGGTTAGTTAGAGACATCTATTTCCCTTCCTTCATTAGCTTCAATAGGACAAAAAATGAATCGACCTGTAGTAACCCAGAGCGACAATGCTTAAGAACCATGTCCAAAAATCGTTCGCTACAATAACGGTGACCTTCGGTTGTCATTCCCTGTTTAAACACCTCAGAATCTTATTAGTAGCAACCTCATTTGGAATTGGTTTACCAAGAACATGCAATTTGTTGATAATGTGAGTAAATCGTTTTTGCATATCCGCAATGGTTTCCCCTTGCTTCATGTAAAACAAATCAAACTCTTGCGTTAGTGTATTAATACGATCCATCTTAACATCATTAGTGCCTTCGTGGGCAACTTGTAAAGCATCCCACATGGCTTTGGCCGTTTTAAAATGGGAGACTCGATAATACTCGTCAACTCCCAAGGAGGAGATGATTATATTACGAGCCTTCCAATCATAGCTGTACTTTTTCTCGTCCTCCTCAGTCCATTGAGCTTCGGGTTTAGGAACTACAACGCCTTCCGCGTTAGTCATAGTAATTTCCATGGGACCATTTAAAATAACGTTCCAAACCTTCCGATCTATGGAATTAATATGGACGCGCATACAATCCTTCCAGTAGCTGTAATTTTTGCCTGTAAAAACTAGAGCTCTATTATAAGCCCCTTTAGGTTCGTTCGCCACGATCCAAGAAGTTTTACCGAAGCACCAAAATTAACCGGAGCTCATGATACCACTTGTTAGACGATGACTATGGATCTAGAAGGGGGGTTGAATAAATCCCTAGAGTTTTACACGCAAAACGGTTACTAAAAATCTTGTTTTAAAAATTTAATGGAAGCACACCACTGGATTGTACGTCTACCACGAACCTTCTACTAAAAGGATCGGATATGCACGAATATATCGAGAATGAGTATGGAAGTGAAAAGTTCAGTTTGATTACTACACTTAAGAAACGCAGTCAACAAAAAATTGCTTGCTAAATATTTTGTTGACTTATGAAATTTGACCTTAGCCTCGGCATAGCCAAGGCTAAATGTCTTGTTGACTAATGAAGTTTGACTTTAGCCTCAACTAGACCCAAACTATTTTTTTGTTGACTTCTTTAGCTTGACTTTTAAGCGTTGACTTTAGGGTAGCCTCGATTTAGATTTGTCCAAACCGAGGCTACTGTAGACACGACTCATTTTGGATGAAGCTAAATGTTAGTTTTGAATATTTTAGACTGCCCCCAACACCAACGCTATGCCGACGCTAATTGTCTAGTAGCGTCGATTTTTTTCCTTGTAACGTCAAAAAATGGTCGGCGCTAAATATTGTATTTCTAGTAGTGTAAGCAACTGCTTAGTTTTGATAATAAGATAGTTTTGATGATAACAACACCTGAAGGAATAACAAAACTTGAAATGGTTTCGATAATAACAGCACTTGAATTTAAGCAACTACTAAATTTATCTCAAGCGGACAAAGATGCACAAGGTGATTGATCAATATCAATTTACCCTTCCAAATCAAGCTAAAGTTAGTTTAAGTGAAGAATTAGGATTTATGATCACTAGTGATTTAAAACATCTTAGATGATGGTGAGTAGTACAGATATATCTCAAGCCTCATCTTGAAGACTTAAAACTCTTGTGTGAAATGATGTCAAACATAACACCACGACATGAAGCTTTAGAGTGTGAAAGAGAGAAAGTGTGAAAACTCATATGATCGTGTATGTCTGAGTGGTTAGTGTGTTGTAAGAACACAAGGGTGTTTCAAATCATCTAGGAAACATGAAAACCCACAATTCATTTCTCTCATAATCTATTTAAATCATTTATACTTTCTCACATATTTTAGTCATAAATCTTTGAGAGTGTTCTTGAGTTTAGTAAAGAATTTTGTTCTGAGTGAGGGTTTAATTGTAATGTTATCAAAAGTAGAAATTTCTCTTAAGAAAATCATTATCCCTTACGAAGTGATTATTTTGGTTTGGAGTTAAATCATTGTAAGACTCATTTGGTTGTTCTATGGAATTAGAATAAATCTTTGTTTGTATCGTGAGTTCTGCCAATGAAGAAAATGTCTCTTTTAGGTTCGTGAAGAATAACCAATGAAAAATATTCACAACGGTTCTTGAACTCGACCTGGTTAAAAGCTATATTGATTCGACATCATCTTAGTGTAAAATATCACTCGGTTTCTGAGTTCAGTGTGTGTAAAAACTCAGTAGGTTCGAGATCATCACTGTAAAAATTTCGATTCGGTTCATGGTCAACTTGTTTAAAACCTCATTTCGGTTCAACGGATAGCTAACTTAAATATCCATCTTGCTTTGAGATCATTCATTCATGCCTCTTCCAAAGTTGTTGCCTATTTTGATACTAGGAGATGTGAAAACAAACAATGTGTTATTTATCTTTATATTCACCTGATAGTTTTTGGAATCCACATAATGCTTGTAATACACAAGGTGTTGTAGTAGATGCGGATGGTTTTCTAAAAAAAAGGTATAAGTATTTTGTCACTTCCACAGTACAAATGAAATTTAGGTGTGATACCACCATATAAACCAGATAAGTGAATCAGAAAACTCACATACATGAATTGAATCACCTATGTCACCATATTATGTGCACATTTAATATGGCTTATAAGTTATAATATAGTCTGACATGAATTTTATGTTTTAATGTGCAGCCACAACAGATGAATTATAGCGTCGTAGAATGTGAAATGAAAAGGTAATTATGATACAAACAAACCTGAAATAAATTCAGATTGATGTGTTGATGAGACATATTCGTTTTCCTCGTAGTCTGACTCAGAATTGTTAATAGAACTATCTCCTTCAATTCAATGCTACCAAGGTCTGGCCCAAGAAGGGATTTTCTTTTTGAGACTACCTAATCGATATTATTAGTATTCAATTCATCGTGAGTTGCAGAGAGAGACATACCTTCTTTTTGATGGATTGTTATGGGTGATATGTGATACGGGTTGAGGCACAGTAATTATCTTAAACTTGTTTAACAACTTAATGAATGGTTGATAAGCATAAGATTATCAATCTTTTGACAAGCACTGCCTTTCCTATTGGGACAATGATGTAAAAGGGTTTCTCAAGAATTCTTATATCCTTTAGTATGAAAAAGATCTTCGACTTCTAACCATATGCCTCTCTTGTGGCTCTATGCGAGATAATTCCATGAGGTTTTAGATATGTTGGGCCAATGATCCATGACATCACCATGGAGTAATCTGCTCTTTGTTTTTCTGGCTTTGTGATTGTTCCATCAATAAAACCTAATATTATCTTCATTGTTGTTATCGAAGGTATGAAATTTATCCTTATATTTGATTTTCTCAAGATGTTTATGCTCTAATTCCAAATTGAAAATACATATATTATTGTACTAATGTGTATTGAAAATCCATAATCTGAACATATATGACAATCCTTTGTTTGGATTGATGGAATCAGATGGAGCGGAGTGGAATGAGATGTAATGGAATGATATTCCATTCTTTGGATCATTTAAAATTCGATGGAGCGGAGTGGAGTGGAATGGATTCTATTCCATTCCATCACTTACCACCATATTTCTTCTCCTCTAATTTGGGCGGAATGAACAACTCGCCTTATTCCATTCTAAAATTTCCAAACAATGGAATGAGACATTCGTTCCTCTCTCCTCCATTCCGCTTCGTCCCACTCTGCTCCACTCCATTCTGCTTCGTTCATTTTATGATATCGAAACATAGCCTAATAGCTCTGCTAGGGTTTGTATTTTCTTCTTCATCATGAACAATCAACCATACAAGTGTGCATGGAAGTACATGTCAATACAAGACCCACCATTGATGTGTGGTAAAATAAGTGAAACTGAGGGTTTGGAAAGAAAATCATTTGCGCAGGCGTTGCAGAGAACTGAAGATGATCATGTCACAACTCATTTGCCAAAACCTACCATTAAGGGAGATACAGTTAGCATAAGAATATTGCAGAAGGAATATGAAAATGGTTTAGAAGAATGTAAGAATCACCTTCATGGTCGATTGATTATGGGGAAGGGAGACAAACCGTGGACAACTCGTGATCTCACAAAAAATTGAATGTTATTTGGTCAGACATGGTAGAATGGAGGATAATTCCGCTAGGAAAATGTTTTTGCGAATTACTTAGGATTTCAAAGTGGGAACCCTAATTCAATCTGCAAACGCAAAGACAAATGCATGTTCAAGCATGGATCTGAATTTACGATCTTCCTCAAGAGTACTAGAGACCGCATATTCTTTTCAAAATTGATTGAGGAATTGGTACGCCACTAATATTAGATGAAGCAACAAAAAATGATAGTTTGGTCACTTTGCTAAAGTGTTAGTAAACTTATATTTATCTCAAAGATTATTTGAGGACATCATAGTTGAAAGAAAATGTTTTGCTTTCTATGTTACAATTGCATATGAAAAGCTACCTGAATATTGTTTTCACTGTATTACTAATGGTCATTCGGTTAATAGATGAAACAAATTCAATTACAAAACGAGGATAATAGAAACTCGGGTGCCCAAAGCTGTAGTTCTCATGCAGCAATATCATCAAATGGTTAAGGAGAATTGTTAAAATTAACGTGTTGTAACCACCACTATCTTTAGTAAGCATTATGAAAGAATTTTAACCATCACATTATAATTATTGTCTTTATTTAGATTAATGGTAGAGTTGTATCATTAAGATTGAGAGAACCTAAGAGTCGTCATCTTGATTACCAACTTATTGTTTTCCCAGTCAGTTTCCTTCAAGCCTATATAAAGACTTTGTAATGCTAAGTTATATGAAGTGAGTGTGTGGTAAATTCAATAAAATCATAGTATCTCAAAGTACAACCTCCACCAGTGGAAGTTTAGTACAAAACGTGACTAAAAAAATTATTTTCTAACTCCAAATATACAACAATATAATTTATCACATACCACCTCTAGAATACCGCCACCAACAATGACTGTGAGATTGAATTTTCACAATTCTCACCTTTGAGTCTCCTTCAAACTCTTATTGTAGAATATTCCATGTTTTCTTTGATGTTTTTGCTCTCATAATCCTTGGGAAAATGGATACAGAGACTATGAAAATGAAAGAATGAAAGAATGAAAGATAATGAGAATTTGAATGAACACTTTAGTAGGCACTTTGAATTGGTGAATCAAATGAAGTCACATGGAGATACAATAGATGATCGCATAATTGTTGATAAAATTCTAATTAGTTTGATAGCAAATTTTGATCTTATGGTGGTTGTTACAGAAGAAACTAAGGACATATCAACTATGTTTGTTCAAGGGTTGATGTGGTCTTTGAGGTCCTACGAGCAAAGGTTGTTACGACACTCTAAAAAGTCATTTGAGAGTGTCTTTCAATCGAAACTCAACATTCATCCCAACAATGGCGAAAATAAGCCCCAATATAAAATAGAGGCGAGTCTTCAAGAGGTGGCATATTTGGAAGAGGCAGAGGCAGAGGAAGAAACTCACAAGGAATAGAAAGAGGTACAAATGGTGGAAGATGGCATGAAGGAGCATCAAATAAATTGTGCAAAATTTGTAACATTAACACTCATGATGAGAAGGATTGATGGAACAAGGGTAAACCACAATGTCACAATTACAAGAGATTCAGGCACATTCAAAAGGATTGTCGTTTTCCCAATCAACAACATGCTTCATTTGCAGAAGGATAAAATGATGAAGGTAATTTGTTCTTTGCTTGTCAAAAAGTATTTTAAAAAGATAAAAATGTGTGGTATTTGGATAGAGGTTATAGCAATCATATGACCGGAAAGAAAGAAGCTTTTATCAACATTGATTCTTCATTTGGCTCAAAAGTTAAATTGGGAAATGGAGAACATGTTAAAGTAAAAGGAAAAGGCAGCATCAGAGTTACAACAAAGCAATGAAGCAAAGTCATTCATGACACTCTTTATGTGCCAGAGTTAGATGAGAACTTGCTAAGCATTGGACAACTTTTGGAGCATGGCTATTCTTTAAATTTTGATAATCGAGAGTGCAAAATTTTTTATTCAAACTATAGAAATGTTGTTGTTGTAAAATGACCACACTACTACGAAAAACCCATTTAACAACAGTTGGAAATGACATATAATGACGCGGGTGAGGGCGTTGTTATGTAGATTGTCGTTGTATATATGATACTTACAACCACGAACTAGTAGGCATTGTAATAAACTGGATTGCGCGCTAACTATCACAACAGATTTTACAATACACCGTTGTAATAAAAATAATTGTCCTCAGTTCGATTCCCTGCAGCGCAGTTTTGATATTTATTTTTTCCTGGACAGCGCGCCAGACATTATAACGGTTAGAAAATATAACCATCGTTAAATTTTCTGCAAAATTAACAAATATGATCCTGCTTTTATAATTAATCACATTTTTTTATCTGTATTATTGTTCTCCATATCACAGCACAGCAGAAAAATACAATTCACATTTTGTGATAAAGTTTTCATAATAATATTAATCGTATCATATTCATAATATCACATATACCACATTACAGTTTATCAGAACAAACAACCTACATAAAGAAAATATTACATATACCATATTACAGTTTACACACATTACATAACTTCACATAATTATAACTTGGTGTATTGGTATCTTGTCTCTTGGTGTCTTGTCTCTTGGCCTGGTGTCTGGACACAAAATACCTATGATTTCAAATAATTATACTTGTTAGTAAAAATACTTCTAAACTATAACATACAATTAATATATTATGAATAAATAATAAATTACGTAGTTGTTAATTTTCCCATATGCCTTCTTCATGATCGAGTCATATAGCATGCACGACATCTCCATCAACTTCATCATATGAGGTAGGAACTTGTGTAGTGTAAGAAGGTGTGGATAGAATATTAAGACTTTCATCACTAATAGGAATGTATTTTCCTTGGAGAACGATTGACCATTTCCCCGATATGTCCGATGAATCGGTAACATAGAAAACTTGTTTTGCTTGAGAAGCCATAATGAATGGTTCTGTATTAAATGATGCCTTGCCAAGGTCGACCCGGGTGAATCCTAAGTCATCAATGTCTACACCATTACTATTATTGGGAACCCACTTGCATTTAAATAAAGCCACTTTGAAAATAACATAATCAATCTCCCAAATCTCATCAATGACACCATAAAACACGGTAGTTGCCAATACCGAATTCTTATCTTTCGAACTAGAGAAATACATCGATTCGGCTTCAACCATAACCCCAATATTTTGCATTGTACTACGATCATCTTTTGATTTTGTATAAAAGGTATAATGACCAATGTCGTATGCACTCCAGGTAATGACACAAAATTTTGGCTCGTACGACAACCATTTAAGTATCTCGGATGCACTACGATCATTAGATACACTTTTATTAAACCAATCCATGAATTTATTGTTATGCTCTATCAACAACAACTTGTCACTCATTCGGGGATATTTTTTCTTCAAAAGTCTTTTGTGAGTATCTATGTAAGGTTGAACCTCATCTACATTATTCAATATATAGAAATGTGATTGAATAACTACATCCCGAGCCATTGACCTAACATTTAGACCTTGAATACCTCTTCCGTCTGTGTCAGCATGATGAGACTTTGGAATTCCTATAGAATCTGCATCCGACAAATAGTTTGTACAAAACTCAACAACTTCTTCTGTGATGTACCTTTCAACAATCAAAGCTTTCGGTCGGTGATGATTCTTCATATATCCTTTAAAGATCTTCATATATCGCTCTATTGGATACATCCACCTTAAATAAACTGGACCATAAATTCTGATTTCTCTTACGAGATGAACAAGTAAGTGAACCATAATGTCAAAAAATGATGGCGGAAAATACATCTCCAATTGACACAAGATTATGGCAGCCTCATCTTTTAATTCATCCAATTGTTTGAAATCAAGAACTTTATTACATATGGCATTGAAGAATAAACACAGTCTCGTTATAGTTACTCTCACATTTTTTGGAAGGATCCCACGGATAGCCACTGGTAGAAGTTGTTGCATCAATACATGACAATCATGAGATTTTAAACCAATTAACTTGAGATCTTTCATTGATACAAGTTTCTTGATGTTTGATGAGTAACTTTGCGGAACTTTAATATCTTGCAAACACTCGCAGAACATCTTCTTTTCCTTTTTAGATAGAGTGTGACATGCTGGAGGCAGATAAGTTCTTTTTCCTTTCTCTATTGGAGCCAACTGTTTTCGTATACCCATCTTCTCCATATCAAGATGGGAAGTCTTACTATCTTTAGTCTTGCCCGGAATGTTAAGAAGTGTGCCAATCAAACTATCACACACATTTTTCTCCACGAGCAACACATCAAGACAATGTCTAACATCAAGACTTGACCAATATGGAAGATCAAAGAAGATTGACCTCTTTTTCCATATATTTTTCGCAACTGCCCCTTTTTCTTTTCCTCTCTTCCCACCTTTTTCTTTTTCTCTCTTCCCACCTTTTTCTTTTTCACTCTTCCCAAAGACAACATTAATGTGTTCCAGCCGTTGATAAACTTCATCCCCGGTTAAAGGTTTAGGAGCCTCACTAAACTCTTGCTCTCCATTAAAAGTTTTTCGCAATCTACGATAAGGATGACCCAGTTTTAGAAATTTCCAATGCCCAAGGTAAATAGTATTTTTTCCAAACTTAAGTTGGTGATAACAAGTATCATCTTCGCATATAGGACATGCTTGATGTCCTTTAACACTGTATCCAGCCAAATTACCGTAAGCTGAAAAGTCGTTAATTGTGCAAAACAACATTACACGCATATTAAACTTTTCCCCATAATATGCATCATCAACTTCAATGCCTTCATCCCACAAGAGTCGTAAATCATCAATTAATGGACTTAGATAAACATCTATGTCGTTACCAGGTTGTCGTGGTCCAGAAATCATCATACTTAACAGTATATACTTGCGCTTCATGCACAACCAAGGAGATAGGTTGTAAATAGTGAGAAGAACAGGCCACAAAGTATGATTAGTGCTCAGATTACCAAAGGGGTTCAATCCATCAGTGGCAAGCCCAAGCCTGAGGTTTCTTGGCTCGACTCCAAAATCCGGAAACAACGAATCAATTTTCTTCCATTGCAACGAATCGGCTACATGGCGAATGTTTCCATCACGAATCCTTTCATCTGCATGCTGTAACACCCCAATTTAAATTATTTGATCGTCGTGTTATTTTTCCGTTGTTGGTCTGGTTAAGGGTGTATGTGGTTAAGCGCGTAGGCGTGTGGTCCTTAGTGGGACGGGTAGAGTAGAAGTGTCGGAAGTAATTCTTGGGGTATAGGTAGTAATTGTAATATATTTTATTATTATTATTATTGTTATTTTTAGTATTATCATGGTTATTAATATTAGTATGACTATTTTTCTTATTAATATTATTATCCTAAGTATCAAATATTATTAGTATCATTTTTATAATTATTTTTAATAATTAAAAGACAAATTTAATAATAGTATGGGTTAGTGGAGAAAAATAAGGACAGTTTGGTCATTAAGCTGAGATTAGTGAGAACCAGTGAGGAGGGTTAGTCATAATCAGATTTTCACAAAAAGAAGGGCTAGAGAGAGGAAGAACAAGGAAGAACTAGGACTTTGAAGAACCAATTTTCGCAGGAATTTTCTGAGCAATTTCGAGGTAAGGGGGGAGAATGGGTTTAATATTGGTGATATGATCATGAGAGGGTAGTGAGGAGTCCTTAACCCCGTAGGAATTCATATGAATATATGTTGTTTTATGAATCTGTTGTGCATAAATGAATCTGTGATGAAAACTGTGTGAATCGAATTGTTGCGGTTCTGAATTGTGTGATATTTTGATGTTGTTGCTGCTGTATGAATGTATATGTTGCAGAACTGGTTTTTGTGCAGGTTAAGAGAACGAAATTAGATCTAAGACCTGTAATTTTAATTAGTAATGATAGGTGAAAGAGGTAAGATGAAAATAGGACCTAAAACTGATTTAGAAACAAGTTTAGGACTGAATTGGAGTGAAAAAGTGAGGATTACGTAGCAGAACATGGACCGGTGTGGAGAAATTTGGTTTGCGTAACAGATTTGGCCATACGCGTAATGTTGGGCCAATATGTGGTCAATACGCGTAATGGAGGGCCAAAAGGAGGTCTTGGTACGGCCCTCTGCTGGAATACGTAAGAGACGCGTAGGGGACTAAGTCATTACGCGTAACAAGTGAGACAATACGCGTAATGAGGTGTGCAGATGGAGTATTACGCTTTGTGTGCGTATGGGCTAGTGAGTGAGCAGGAATTATGCGTAAGGCCTAGGGCATTACGCGCAAGGCCTGCAGAGATTAAGAAATTTTCCTTTTCGCGATTTCTTTCCCGTTTTCGCGTCCGAAGCGGTTTCTTTTGGTTTGAGAGGTTGGGTATAGATGCCAGAACCTGAGAGATGTGTAATTGGTGATGAAAATAATTAATTTAGAAATTTTAGTGAATTAATTAGTAATTTAGCTAATTAGTGGACGAGTGCCTTGTGGGGCGTGCAGAATATGTTTGTGTGGCACTGTTTGTGTGTGGTGCGAGCTGTCTTGGGATAGCAGAGGTAATCCTTGGTGAATTGCGGTGAGTATATGACTCACGTGGGATCAATGAGGGTCGTGTAGTATGCTTGTGTTATAGGTGGGTAATTTTAGTGGGAATTACGGTGAGTGTAACTCACGTGTGATCAGGAGGATCGTGAAGATGTATAATTGTTATTATACATGTATTGTATGCATATTCTTGTCATGCATTCATGGTGTGTTGGTGGTGATGAATCATTGCTCAGGAGGAGTGTAAGTGATTCATCCGAACTCCAATGTGGAGTATGGTGGGGATAGATCATTGCCAAGTAGGGGTGTATGTGATCTATCTGGATTCTATTATGAATCGGGTTCGATTAAATGAACCATGGTGTATTTGTACCACATGCATTGTGTCAGTTGTTGAGTCGCATCGCATTTATGTATGTTGATTAATGGGTGATTGAAAATGACAAGTAGCGTCGTGACTGTGTGTTGTTATGCGGATTGGTGTGTTATACTACTCCTTAGCATGTATTTTTTTCACCGTTAAATTATTGAATGTAATTCTCACCTCTTTGTTGTTAATGGCGTCTGTGCTCCTTGGGGAGTACAAACAAGCAGGTACCTGAGTAGTACGTGGAGCTTGAGTTGCTCGATCGAGTCCTAGGAGTCGCTCTGATACGTAACACGGGATGTTGGGGATTTTGTTATGTTATATACCATTGTATTTTGTTACGTATCTTATGTATTAATCTTTTATGAGACCACTTATTATGTGGAGAGTATTGTGGTGAAGGCCTTAGTGCCATGGATTGAATTTAATTATGATTCCGCTGTAAAAAACTATTTTTTTTTAATAATAAAGTGAATTAGTAATTGAGACTTAATTGTGGTTTTTACTTGATGTGATATCCTGATGTGTTGTGAACTCTGATTATTTGCTTATTATTTACGTATTTTGTTAAATGGGAAAGTGGGGTGTTACAATTGGTATCAGAGCAGGTCGGTCCGTCCGGCCAGGTTGTCTAGTATGGGTTATGTCTTGGTATACGACACGTGTGTAGAACACGCTCGGTACGTGTTTGTTTTCTAACTGTTTGGTTGCAGGAGTTGGGAATGAAATAAGTGGGGGAGAAGCTGGTGCTTCTCCAGGATGCTCCCTGTCATACCCAAAATTTTGACCACTAAGATTTCCCATCATTGTGTAAATCATCATCACAATATGGGTGTATCATTATGCCTCATTAGTCTCCTCAAAGAGGGGTGGGCATTCACTACAATCAAAATTAGGGTTTCACGCCCTCTCTGAGTGCTTAGACAAAGGATCAATCAAGGAATGACATGATCTTCAACTTGTCTAACCTCTCAAACATCTACAATGGATGAAAAGGACTCCCACATCAAGAATCAAGCACAATGTTGCAGCATTCCAGGTGGATCAAGCCTCACAATCGCCAGTGTCACCAAATTAGGGTTTTGGTCGACCAGGGCCTCCAGATGGGAATTTTCCTCTGGGCATGAGCCAATGCTTCAAAGCATAACCTATGATGCTCCAAGGGACATCATAAACATAATCATCAAGTCAATTTAGCCTCAGGGGATGCATTCATAAAAAATCAGGAATTTGGGTTTCTCGACCTAATTCACCCCTAAGTTGACTTTTAGGACAAATCCTGAGCCAAGACCTAAAGAGAAGATTTGAGGGGGCTCCAATATACCACATTGGTCCATTTGCAACAATGGATTGATCCAAGAAGCTTGAGCAACAAGTTTCAATTTCATCTGAGCCACAACTAGGGTTTTGCGGGAAAAGTCAACTGTAACTTTGACTTTTGACCAGGACATGCTACCTAACCCTAGGACATGATTCAATACACCCTATAACACCTATGAAATCAATCCATCAAGTTTGATTTAGGTCAAGGACTTGATTTCATAGAGGATCGCACAGTTTGGAATTCATCTGACAAAAAGTCTACTGTGCATAAAAGTCAACTTTGACTTTTTGAGATTTTTTCACAATTATGGTTTTTAACCTTAAAATGATGTTAATGTATGATTGGAATCATCATTCATCAAGAAAAATTAAGAAAAGTGGGATAACTTGTAAAAGGGGGTAACCATAAAAAACTTAGAAATTTTCTAAGTTATGGAAAAAAATGGCTTGGGTACCAACTTTGGAGGATCATAACTCCTAAACCACAAGGCCATTTTTTCTCATCCAAAGCTGGATTTGTAGCCCTCATGGCCCTCTACAAAAGCTTCAACTACACCTCATTCCAATTCCCCGTGGATTTTGAGTTATGGAATGATCAAAATGGCTGAAAACATGAAATGTCACTTTTTCTAACACTTAGTGAAATTTTCACTAAGTCAGAATCTGCCTTACTTTTTTCCAAATGTATGGGCATTTTTCACTTAGATCCAAAAAGTATCAAAATCAATTATGATCAAACAGTTGTTGTATCATATGAGGGCTTTCCAAAATGGCTAAGAACATCACCAAACTCAACTTGAGTCATGAGATATGACAATGGCAATATGCCTTGCTGAAAACTGCCAACACAAGGCAGATTTTGGAATTTTGCTCGATTTGCTCAAATTTTGCAAAGGGCAAGTAACTCTATCCATCTGAACACCTCAAGGGGGGACCAAGGAAGAACCAACTCTGATCTCAAGCCTCCCAAGTCTTTGGAACCAAAAATAGCATGCCAAACCTAGAAATCCCTAAAAGAGGGACAAGACTCCAATTTTGGATTGGAGCATTTAATGGATGCTTAAAGGTGGCTTGGACTGACACATTTGCAACTGAATTCAGTCAAGAATGATCCAACAACTAGGGAACCAAAGGCCTATGGTCTAACCTCTAGTCAACGGCTAGAGGAGACTTGGCTTCCCATTGATCAACATTGGTCAAACCTCTACTGTGGTTGCCATTCACTATTGATCCCAAAATAAACTTTCTCTACTATAAATAGAGCTTATTTGTGCTCAGTTTGAGTACACCAAAGCCATCAAATAGATGTTTTCCTTAAAATCCCTCTCTTTAGACCAAAATGCCTTCTTTAGCAAGGTAACTCTGAGTTTTTGAGTTAGAAAGCATTTCCATCACAACTCATGATCCTAACACCTCCAATATATCATATCTAAACTATTCAAACTCTCACAAGTGACCTGTAATCCTCAAATCACAAAGTCACCTCTCAAAACCTCAAAATAATACTTTTGCGCATTTTTCAAGCCATGCCTTGATTCAGTCACTTTCCAAACCAAATAAAACCTTAAACACACTCCAAATATCATCCTTGAACTGTCCCAAATGGTGCCACACATCTGGAACACCATTTGAGAGAGTTGCTATTTTGGCCATTTTAACCCCTTTTGCAAGAAAGGGCCAGTTTGTGTTTTTGCAGGTTCCAGCTGATTCCACTCAACCTAAAAGCTTCTAAGGGATCATTTGAGAGTACCCAAAGCATCAAACCATTTTTGGAACAAGAAACTTGGCAGATTGCACAAAAAACTCCAAAAGCTCAAAAGAGAGGTAAGCATCATGACTTGAACCTTCCAAAATATGCATTGCTTTGAAGTCCACTGATCATGCACATCTCATACATGTTATATATATTGTGTTTGAACCAATTCATCATGTAATTCATGCCTGTACCAAATTGTAGCATAGAAAATGCAATTATAGGCCTATTTCAAAACCACCATCGAATTTTGAGGAGGGAGCATGATCTTAAAAAAATACCACCACCATTGGATTCCTTGTGAAATTCTAGGCCAGATGCATATAAATTTTGTCCCCAAACATGGAGAAATGAGAAAGTTATGGGCCTTCCCGTTTCTTGCCAAAACTTGCCTTGCCTTGCCTTGGCCAGGCCTAGAAAACAAGGCAAGCCTTGTGTATTTGTTGGTTTGTTTCAATCAACGGATGTATCACCACCCTAGTGGTAAGGCGTGCGCCCTATAACCTTGAGGTCGTAGGTTCAAACCCCACCCAGACCATTTTGTGTTTTCTCATTTTTTTGCTATTTTTTCAATATTTTCATATTTTATTAATTAATTGGAAAATTAATAACTCCTTCAATTTTAATTATTTTTGATTGGTTCTTTTTGCAAAAAATCACAAAAATGTTAAAATATTTTATTCCACAAAAAAATTAAGTTTATATTAGTTATTTAATATAATTAGTATTTTTGTGAATAAAGTCCTTTTTAATTGTTTTTAACATTTTAAAAGTGAATATTTACCTTGAAATTCAAAACCAAATAAGTTTTAATTCATCTTGTAATTAAAAGCCCATTTTTTAAACCTTAAACAAAAATCAAAAGTGGTTTATTCAAACTTATTTAGTATTTTTTATTTATTTTCTTTAAATTTTTACTTTTAAAGGGAAAAATTAGGGTTTTCTTTGATTTCAAACCTCATCAATCATTTTCATATCATTTTGGGCCTCTAATAGAGTGTAAGACCCAACCCTTTGTAAATACAAACCAATTTTGGGCCTCACTTATTGTATAAGTCCCGTTGTATTTCAAAAGTTCGGCGCGATCGCCGCCCTTTCCAAAATTAACCATTGGGCTTCTCCTTGAGCTAAAAGACCCACCTTTGTTCACTTTCAATCATTTTTGGGCCTCTTAAGAGAGTGTAAGACCCATCCCGTTGCACAGAAAACCTTTTTGGGCCTCAGTCACTTGTATAAGTTCCTGCACAAATTCAAAACCACAGTGCAATCACTGATAAAACCTTGGGCCTCTCCTTGAGCTGTAAGCCCCGACATTCTTTTCAAAGCACTTTCTCCTTTGATTTTATATATTGTTATCAAAGCTTTATTTATTGAACAAACTAACAAAACAACATGGAAGCTCTACAACCGAGTAAGTGTTTACCCGCTTTCATTTACCGCTTTCATATGTATATAACTGTACTGTGGGGTTGTTTCACTATAAGTCTTCTTTCATAAACTCATATCAACTGTGTAATAATAGTATAGATATTTAGAGTTTCCCCGGTAACTACGTCTAGAACTAGACAGATCCTCGTCTCCCGATGTTCTCCCGGATATTTCAACATAACCTAAACCACGAGAATTTTCTTTTACAACAATTTTAGATAACTAGATCTAAAGAAATTTCCCCCTTTTGAACAGTTCATATACAGAAGGCAAATGTTCCAAGTGAAACCCCTTCTGAAGTTGTTCATCAGCCTCCTTTTGGGCTTAGTGCAAGGACCCACAGGCTTCCTAAAAGCATCCCCGCCTCCTCTTGGGCGTTGTACAAGGACCCGTCAGCTTCTTAGAAGTTTTCACAGCCTCCTCTTAGGCTTCATATAATGATTCTTCCTCCAGGAAGATAGCCTCCTCTTGGGCTTCGTACAAATTGTCCCTCGACTGGTTAAAAGTTTCCAACCTCCTCTTAGGCTTCGTACAAATTGTCCCGATGACCTCCTAGAGGTATAGGAACAGATATTCGTCATCTTAATAGAACAGTCTTTCAAAGAGTCTAGATCTCACTGCTACTGTTTCTCAAGCATAGTACAAAAGATAAAACTCTAGACTTGGATAGTCTAAGACCCTTGAGTCTCAAAGACATTCTCAAGCCCCTTTCAAGAATGGGAAGAACACCCGTAGACTTGGATAGTCTCAAAAACCCTTTGGATTCCCCGTTTCCCTAGAGAACAGGAAATAATCCCAACCCTCAGATCAAGTCCATGAGTGCAACATTACTCATATAAGAACTGATTTTCTCTTTTAACCAACATACTGGACATGTCACTCAACTCAAACAATTACCCTAGCCTCCTCTTGGGCTTAGTACAATGATTCTCCCCCAGCGGAGCTAACCTTTTAACACTCTCTTGTCGAGTATAAAAGACCCTCTTGTTGGGTCACAAACCTTTTAGCCTCCATCTTGGGCTTCGTACGAGATACAAAAACACTCTCTTGTTGAGTATAAAAGACTCTCTTGTTGAGTCAAACATCTGCATCCTCCATCTCGGGCTTCATACGAGATACAAAAACTCTCTTGTTGAGTCAACTCTTTTTTAGCCTCCATCTCGGGCTTCGTACGAGATAGAAAAACACTCTCTTGTTGAGTCAATCTCCTTTTACCCTCCATCTCGAGCTTCGTACGAGATATAAATCACTCTCTTGTTGAGTATAAAAGGCTCTCTTGTTGAGTCAAAACACCTTCAGCCTCCATCTCGGGCTTCGTACGAGATAGAAAGTCACTCTCTTGTTGAGTATAAAAGACTCTCTTGTTGAGTCAAACATCTTTAGCCGCCGCCTCGAGCTTCATACGAGACACCAAATCACTCTCTTGTTGAGTATAAAAGACTCTCTTGTTGAGTCCAATCACTTTTAGCTTCCGTCTTGGGCTTTGTACAAGACACATAAAAGCACTCTCTTGTTGAGTCAGTCACTTGTTAGTACTCTCTTGTTGAGTCAACCCTTTTAGCCTCTATCTCGGGCTTCGTACGAGACAACATATAAAAACACCCTCTTGTTGGGTCAATAGCCTCCTCTTAGGCTTTGTATAGAGAAAACCCCGGTTGAGACAATCAACCTTTTAGCATCAAAGTTGTGCCTCGTTCATAGCATACAAACATCAACAACTCCTTTTCCCCCATCTAATTGATGTAAGCGGCAAGCCTCTGGATTATTTACATCCATGCCACTGTCCCTCTTTTAGCATGAGGAATTCCTAAGGAAAGATGGCATTACTCTAAACTGAGTTAAAGTCTTCTCCTTCAGGTTAAAAAACCCCTATAAAGGAAATTATGGCATTACCGGATTCACATGTCCAGTTAAAGTATTTCTCCTTTATAACCAGTCACCCAACTGTCGTGACAAACAGGCCCCTTTAGAGATGACAAATTCTCTCTAAAAGTCGAAACCCCTTAGCTACATATCTTGGGCTTTAATCAAGATACAAATAGACTCTTTAGCTTCATATCTTGGGATTTGAACAAGATACAAACAAATCACCTTCAGCTTCACATCTTGGGCTTTGAACAAAATACAAATTATTTTTAGCTTCACGTCTTGGGCTTTGAACAAGACACCAAAACACCATTTCCTCCCATAAAATAGGAGGAGCTACGATCGCTCTGATTTCCCTATTTCGGTAAACGGGAATAGGTAGGCATAAGATTGAAAGAAAAATCTTAGCGAGCACACTAATAAAAAAACCCAAAATCCCGTACCTTCACACATCAATCGAAAAGCATCAGTCCTAACATCCTACCAATAACATAGTCCCGTCATTTCAGCCTTAACAAAGCAAGCAGAAAGGGCCCCCACTACCATATAGTGTCCGTAACCTAACAGACCGCTGTTTAACCTCAGTTTGCAAGCAGGGTTAGTTGGAGACATCTATTTCCCTTCCTTCATCAGCTTCAATAGGATAAAAAATGAATTTACCTGTAGTCCCCCAAAGAGCGACAGTGCTTAAGAACCACGTCCAAAATCGCTCGCTACAGAAAAGTGGCGTCCACCGTGGGCCCCTACTTCTTTCTTTCCTACAACTTAAGGTGAAAACCTTGGACAAGTTATTTTCATGACGGTTCCATCGGGGAATGTCATTATTGCTAAGATCGGCCTTCACTAGGATCTTAGGTCAAAGCCTTTTAAATTGGGAAGGAACCACAGAATGGCGACTCCGTCGAGGAGCCATTTTCTTTCAGGAACATAGGCTTCGTAGCTCTTAAAAAGTCTAGGACATTGGGACAAATATATATATTGCTTTTCCTAATTGATATCTGTGTTTATTTTTCTGCTAATGGGAATGCGTGTGATGCCGCATGTGGAAAGATTGAGTATACACCTAGGAAAAACCTCTTTCAGTAGTGCGGAAGCTATCGAAAATAGTTGTTATGCGATACTACCCTCTTCTGAGATTCTTCAAAATTACATCACCTAGCACGGTTCCCGGCCCGCTGATGTGATCTCGACAAGAATCAATGATTTTGAGAGACAGGTACAAAAATCACTAGTATAAACCTTTGGGATGGGTAGAGCCTTGACTTCATGACACCGACCTTTGACCCCATGTTTTTTCTATGTTTTTGTATGCTGCATTCATGCATTCATTTTAAAAATATTAAACAAAGAAAATTTTCTCTTCTAGTCTCTATTTTTCAAATTAAACTAAGACAATGATTGCAAATGTCAGAGAAAAATTGCGCTCATGGATTTCGGTAGAAGGAAAACTCACAAGTATACCTTTAAGGTTCCAAAACTAAAGGATTTGAGAGGATTAGCAAGGATGATCACTAACCCTGACACTTTCAGAGCCAAGTACGGAGGTCTACTACCTATTTTAAGGGTCCAAGTAATTGAAAGAATCATGGAGGCACTTATTCAGTTTTACGATCCGGTCTATCACTGTTTCACATTCCCAGATTACCAGTTCGCACCAACGCAGAAAGAGTATTCTCATCTGACTGATTTACATATCACTGATCGAGCTCCCTTTTCTGGACTGGAAGAAATTCCAAAGGATCAAACCGTTGCAAGAGCAATTTATTTGGACGAGTTAGAAGTCAGGACTCACATTACTCCTAAGGGTGGGCTCCCAGGTTTACCAGCCAAGTTTTTGGTAAAGAAGGCCCTATACTTTGCTAGTGTAGGGAACATGGCCGCTTTCGAGAGCATCTTTGTTTTGTTCACCTGCGGGTTATTTTTGTTTCCCAACATCGATAACTTCGTAGATATCAACGCCATTATGGTTTTTCTTATCGGAAACACTGTACCAACCTTGCTCGTAGATGCGTGTCATTCTGTACACTTAGGGAATTTGTACAGCGGAGGGGAGATCACGTGCTGTGTACCCCTGCTATATAAATGGTTTATCTCCCATTTGCCTAAGTCTTCCGCTTTTTGGGATCATAAGAGTGCCTTACGTTGGTCGCAGAAAATCATGTCTCTTACCAACTCTGACATAGATTGGTGCAATAGGATTTATGACGGGATCAGGATCATTGACCGTTGTGGAAACTTCCCAAACTTACTCCTCATAGGAACTAAAGGAGGAATCAATTACCATCCAGTATTGGTTCGTCGTCAATTCGGATACCCGATGAGGCATGTCCCGCGTAATGCTCATCTGGAAGGTCTTTTCTTCAAGGAAGGAGAAAATGATAGGGCACTAAAGACGTAAATAGTGCACGCTTGGAAACATGTTCATAAGAAAGGACGAGAGTCTCTAGGTAAACCGGACTGTGTCTCGGTGGAGCCTTATCTCCACTGGGTACAAACTAGAGCTCTTAAGCTAAAGATGCCTTATCCTCGTCGCGGAGTTCTTCCACCAAGGGAATCTGTCATGTACTTCATGACTGAAGCGGAAAAACTTCAGGTTACTCTCAACAAAGTTCAACAGGAGAGGAGGTCTTGGAAGAACAAGTACCGCATTCTCAATGTAGAGTATACCAAAATACAGCAACTGCTGAAGGATAAAGATGCTCTGATTGAGATTTTAGAGCAACAGGCTGTAGAAAATCAGGATGACCAAAGGAATCTGCTTGCTCATTTCACTTGGCAAAGGAATGACAACCCGACAACGGCCCAAGAGCCCCGGTCCAAGAAAAGAAAAATGCCAGAATCAGCACCCGAATTCTCCTCAGAGAGGACTTGGGACCCATTAGCTTAGGTTTCTATTTCAGCACTTTGTAACCTACTGTATTTTCATTTCCGCAATCCTTCGAATTCAATAAAATAGGGATTTCCCCACTGTTTGATATTTGCAATCTAATTGTCAAAGTTTATTTTGTTTAAACCAAAAAACAATTAATATAATCATTACATTCATCATTCTCACGTCACGTATTCTTCTTACATACGAATCTCACGTTTGTGTCTCGATTTTTGAGTCAAACTCTCTCATTCGTACAATACTCAGGCCAATCTTCAGAAAAAGATGGATGATCTCGAGGAAGAGAACAGAGAGTTGAAAGAATAGATCGACGCTCTGAGAGGGGATATGAGAAAGCTTCGTAGTGACATGCAAGCCATGGCAGAAGCTCAGCTACAAAGAACTGTGATCTTAGAGATCACCTCATCACCCATAGTGGAGAAGTATGATCCTAGGTACAGAATGCCGAAAGATCGTCCTTGGGGCATGCCGCCCAACTATATCTAGGAAGGATATGTTCTGCCGATCACTTGAGATCTGAAAACTTTAGCCGAAGCCGCTTGGCCCGAAGGTTACAAACTTCGGGAAAGCGAAGATGCCAGGGGCATACCAACGACTCCTGAAGGTTACAAACTTCGGGAAACGCCAAGATTCACTGTCGTAGTGACGGTACCACCCCCTGTGGTACACACTGTCCCGGAAGGACAGATTCCATAGATACCTTCTGGTAGAAAGGAAACTATGTTTGACAGAATGGATGAATTCCAGGAGCAGTTCTTGGAAATACAGAAGGAACTATAAGCTATTCGTGGTCAGGATTTATTTGGAAAAGACGCTGCAGATCTCTGCTTGGTCCCCAATGTGAAAGTTCCGCACAAGTTCCAAGTGCTCGATTTTGAAAAGTACAAGGGTAACTCTTGCCCTCAAAGCCATTTGGTGATGTACGCTCGGCGAATGTCAGCTTAGACAGAGAATCAGGATCTATTGGTTCACTACTTTCAGGATAGTTTAACCAGTTCCGCCTTAAAATGGTACATGGGTTTAAACCGCACTGAGATCAGCACTTTCAGAGATCTTGGCACTGACTTCTTCCAACAATATAAATACAATTTGGACATGGCACTAGACAGAGATCAACTCAGATCAATGTCGCAAAAGGACAAGGAAACCTTTAAGGAATACGCTCAGAGATGGCGTGAAATTGCCGCTCAGATTTCTCCACTGAAATTCTGGTATCAGACGTGTGATGTTAAGGTGTGATGTCACAACAACACACTCTGCACAATGGACAGCAATAACAGTAAAATAACACCAAGAATTGTTGACCCAGTTCGGTTACAACCAACCTACTCTGGGGGCTACCAAGCCAGGGATGGAATTCACTACTTGTAGATATAATTTACAGACTCAACAACCCGTTGACAATCTCCTAAACTTATACTCTACTAATGACTTCCTACCTAAGAAACCACTTAGGTATGAGAACACCACTCAATCCCTTACAAACACTCAAAGAACCCACTTTGAGTACCCTTGATATTACTTCACAGTTTCGATCAAATCACACAACTCTCTTTGCTTCACAGCTTTAGGGAGGACAAAAACTCAACACCTATTCAAACCTTAGAATAGTGTAAATACAAGCACTTTAAACAAACTCTAGACACTAAGCCTTCTGCTCTTGATCTTATGAATGTTTTCTGTACTTTTTCCTTTGGTCTTGTGTGCTTTATATAGCTCCTGAATTAGGCTTGGACTTGTCACAATATTTGATCAGATTTGTTAATTAAAACTGAATCTTCAAAACAGATTTTATCCCCAAAATCTTTTTAAATCTTCAACCTTTTAATTCTCCAACAGGCCTGCAATCAAATCTCCCATGTAACCGAAAATATCTATCCCAAGATATTCTCATCCAATGAGTCAACCACTCTCCACAATTCCAGCTAATACGCGTGCCCTAATAACATGTCCTGCTGTTATTAATTCTGCAGGTCTGATGTTACAACATCACCTGTGTGACATCAGACATCCAACTTCAGCACTTAACTACTTAACACAGCCCAGTGTTAAGACTTCAATGTTACAACATCAGCACCTTGACATCAACATTGAATATCCTTTGTTTTACCAAAATTCCAGCCAATCCAGGAACTATCAATCTCCCCCTTTGGCTAATTTTGGCTAAAACAATCTCTGCACTCTGCAAACAACTTTTGCACTCTGCTCCTTCAGAGATTTCAGCAGCGGAATAATCTTCAATCATTTGAAACTCATTAGCAGCAGTTTGACAATCTTCATAGTCTACATCACTTGCTCTGCTGCAGCACCATCTTCATTATTGACAACAGCCAATTGGTGCTTCCCCTTGAAAAACATGAACCAGCATCACAGTTGTTCAGTAGCTCACAATGTGCAGCAATTTACTCCCCCTAGATGTCTGCTTTGCTGCACTCTTCACATGTCATGATATCTTCAAAACTCCCCCTCAATAACTGCATTACCACTTTTCAACTAAACACCTTTTAACAGCATCAATCTATCTCCCCTTAATCTCTGCATCACATCAGCAGCATATGGCAATAATCCTCTTGACTATCTTGGCTATGTTCTCCCCCTTTTTAGCCATAATTAGGCAGACTTCACCTGGCAGTTGACTACACATTTTCAGAATCACCCCAACTGCCCACAACCCCTCTAGCAGATTCAGTCTTCATAAATGCAGATTCCCAATTTGCTTCTTAACCTTTCAAATTGGTTTGCATCCAAGGCTTTAGTGAATATGTCAGCCAGCTGGTTCTCTGTGGCTACATGTTCCAAGGTAACAACTTTTTCTTCTACCAGATCCCTTATGAAATGATGCCTTATGTCTATGTGCTTTGTCCTACTGTGCTGTATAGGATTTTTAGATATATTAATTGCACTCAGATTATCGCAGTACAAAGTCATAACATCTTGTTTAACATTGTATTCACTCAACATCTGCTTCATCCATAGAAGCTGAGAGAAACTACTTCCTGCTGCTATATACTCCGCTTCAGCAGTTGAGAGAGGTACACAATTCTGCTTCTTGCTGAACCAGGAAATCAGATTGTTCCCTAGAAAGAAACACCCTCCTGAAGTGCTTTTTCTATCATCTGCACTTCCAGCCCAATCAGCATCACAGTATCCTTTTAAAACTGTCCCAGAATCACGGCTATATAACATTCCATAGTCACTTGTGCCATTTACATATTTCAGAATCCTCTTCACCTGATTCAAGTGACTTACCTTAGGATCAGACTGATATCTAGCACACACTCCAACAGCAAAGGAAATATTAGGTCTGCTTGCTGTGAGATATAGTAAACTCCCAATCATACTTCTGTACAAGCTGTGATCCACACTCACTCCATTCTCATCCTTGGATAGCTTCAAATGGGTGGGAGCAGGTGTCCTTTTGTGATTGGCTTTATCTAGGCCAAACTTCTTTACTATGCTCTTAGCATATTTGCTTTGAGAAATAAAGATAGAATCCTCCATTTGTCTGACTTGCAACCCAAGGAAGTAGATAAGTTCTCCAACCAAACTCATTTCAAATTCCGATTGCATTTGTTGGACAAACTGTTTTACCATAGCATCTGATATCCCCCAAATACAATGTCATCCACATAAATTTGGGCTACCATTAATTGTCCCCCTTCTTCCTTGACAAACAAGGTTTTGTCAATGCCTCATTTTCTATACCCATTTGCTACTAAGAATTCTGTCAACCGCTCATACCAGGCCCTTGGAGCTTGTTTTAAGCCATACAGTGCCTTCCTCAATTTGAACACATGATTGGGGAAGTTTGGATCAGTGAATCCTTTAGGTTGATCTACATAGACTTCTTCATTCAGATAGCCATTTAGAAAGGCACTCTTCACATCCATTTGGAACAGCTTGAATCTTAGGTTACAAGCCATACCCAAAAGTAGTCTGATGGATTCTAGTCTCGCCACTGGAGCAAACGTCTCATCAAAGTTGATTCCCTCCACTTGAGTATAACCATGTGAAACAATTCTCGCTTTGTTTCTTGTAACCACTCCAAGCTCGTCTGACTTGTTTTTATAGATCCACTTTGTTCCAATAACATTCACCCCTTCTGGTCTTGGCACAAGATCCCAGACTTCATTTCTCTTGAACTGCTCCAGTTCTTCTTGCATAGCATTTATCCAAAATTCATCTGTCAGAGCTTCCTTGACATTTTTTGGCTCAATTTTGGATACGAAGCACGAGCTAGCTATGATTTCTCTGGACCTAGTTCTTACTCCAGAATTTGGATCACCTATGATCAGCTCCTTAGGATGATCCTTCTGAATTCTGATAACCTTACTCTCCTTTTCTCTTTGGAGTTTATGACAGAGCTCTTTAAATACATCAAACACCTCAGATTTGTCTTTGATGAAATTCACCCAGGTGTATCTTGAGTAGTCATCCACAACTACATAAGCATATTTCTTTCCACCCAGACTTTCAACCTGCATAAGTCCCATCAAATCCATATGAAGGAGTTCCAATACTTTGGAGGTGGTGTCATGTTGAAGCTTCGGATGAGACATCTTTGTCTGCTTTCCTTTTTGACAGTCTCCACACACCTTTCCTTCCTCAATACTAAGTTTGGGAATCCCTCTGACTGCTTCTGAGGAGATAATTCTCTTCATTCCCTTTAGGTGAAGATGTCCCAGCTTCTGATGCCAGATTTTGACATCATCTTCTTTAGCAAGCACACACGTGGAGGAATTTGAATTTTGCGGCACCCAAAGATAACAGTTGTCCTTAGATCTGGCTCCCTTCATAATGACTTCTCCTTTGTCATCTTTCACATTACATTCGGACTTTGTGAAGTCTACTTTGAATGCTTGATCACAAAGTTGACTAATACTAATCAAATTAGCTGCTAGTCCTTTAACAAGAAGAACATTCTCCAGCTTGGGAGTACTATCACAGTTTAGTCTTCCAATTCCCTTTATCTCTCCTTTGATCCCATCACCAAATGTAACATAGCCAGAAGGCTGAGGTTTCACATCAACAAGCAGATTCTTTACTCCAGTCATGTGTCTTGAACACCCACTGTCAAAATACCAGTCATCTTTGGTAGAAACCCTTAAGGACGTGTGAGCTATCAAGCTGGTAACTTTAGGTATCCATTTCTTCATCACTTTAGGCCTAACCTCTTGCTGTTTGGGTTGATGAGTAGAATTAGGATATCCGTGAAGCTTGAAGCACGAGGACTGCATATGACCAATCCTGCCACAATAGAAGCATCTGACTCTGCCGTTTCTAAAGTGGTTAAATCTTCTCCCACTTTGATAATTCTGTGGCTGCCACCCATACTGTTGTCTCCTTATTCCATAGTTGAATTGTCTTCTGCTGTATTTATGATGTTGTCTCTTAGGCTGTCTTCTATGGTGATGAGGTTTCCTTCTTCCATAAGTCACAGCATTGTTGTACGCATAACCATACCATTTTTCCTGATGTTGATACCTCTGCTGAGACATGTTCTGCTTGAACTTGACAGCTTGCATATTCTGGTGAAATTGGGGAGGCATATACTGACTAGCTCCTTGGGGCTGTATCTTCCTCTGATGAGGGCCATTCTTCTTCTCAGCATTTTGGGGCTGAACAACCTTCTTTGGGGAAGGGCCCTATTTCGTAGGTTGATGTTGAGACAACGGTTGAGACATCTCCCTTTTTGTTCCTGAAGTGCTAGCCACATATCCTATGCCTGATTTATCTCCAGCAGATTTCTCTAACTGAAGAATTTTATCAAGATCAGCAGTACCACTATTCATCATCCTAATGAATTTAGTCATCTGATCCAGTTGGGACTTAACTAGCATAACTTCGTTTTCAAGTTGCGCAATCTGTTGCTTATGATACTTGTTTTCTTGACAAATCTCAGCACTTTTCAAACACAGCTCTCGATAAGTAGAAGCTAGCTCCTCATAAGTTATTTCTTCATCACTACCATCATCAGACACAACAGTTCCTGTTAAGGCTCTAGCATGCTTTGCTGACTCACCATCACTTTCACTATCAGATTCAGACCAGGAAACTGACATGCCCTTCATCTGCTTCTTCAAGAATGTGGGACATTCTTTCTTGACATGTCCATACCCTTCACATTCAAAGCACTGAACACCTCTATCCTGAGTAGTCTTCTCTTCATCTTTCTCTTTTGGATTGGTGGTGTCAGAGGAACTGTTCTTGACACTAGGCTTGTAGTTATTGTTCCATATTTTTAACACTTTGTTGAACTGCCTTCCCAACATTGCAATGGCTTGTAACAAATCTTCCTGAGAATCTTTGACTACCTTATCTTCTGCAGGAGTGGAGACCAAAGCAATACCCTTGGGTTTCTTTTCTGGTTCTTCTTCATTTAAACCAAGTTCAAAAGCCTGAAGAGATCCAATGAGCTCATCTACTCTCATCTTGCTGATGTCTTGAGCTTCTTCAATGGCAGTCACTTTCATCTTGTGCCTCTTAGGTAAGGACCTAAGGATCTTCCTTACGAGCTTTTCCTCTGACATCTTCTCACCAAGAGCACTGGATGCATTAGCCAGTTCTAGAACATTCATGTGGAAGTCATGAATGGTTTCATCATCCTTCATCTTCAGGCTTTCAAATTTTGATGTTAAAATCTGAAGTCGTGACATCTTGACTCTAGATGTTCCTTCATGAGTAGCCTTCAAGATATCCCATGCTTCTTTAGCAACTTCACAGGTATTGATTAACCTGAAGATATTCTTATCCACTCCATTGAAGATGGCATTTAGAGCTTTGGAATTTCCAAGGGCGAGCTCATCTTCCTCCTTGGTCCATTCTTCTTCAGGCTTTAGCTTAGAGGTGCCTTCTTTATCTTTACCAGCATCATCCTTCTCACATACAACAGGGGCTTTCCATTCTTTAATAACAGCCTTCCAAGCCCTACTGTCCAAGGATTTTAAGAAGGTGGTCATCCTTGGCTTCCAATAGTCATAATTGGATCCATCCAAAATAGGGGGTCTGTTGATGAATCCTCCAACTTCTTTGTCCATCTTTACACCAGAAAGTAACTTCCCTAGATCTCACCCATAGACAGACAGGATGCCTGCTCTGATACCAATTGAAATTCTGGTATCAGACGTGCGATGTTAAGGTGTGATGTCACAACAACACACTCTGCACAATGGACAGCAATAACAGTAAAATAACACCAAGAATTGTTGACCCAGTTCAGTTACAACCAACCTACTCTGGGGGCTACCAAGCCAGGGATGGAATTCACTACTTGTAGATATAATTTACAGACTCAACAACCCGTTGACAATCTCCTAAACTTATACTCTACTAATGACTTCCTACCTAAGAAACCACTTAGGTATGAGAACACCACTCAATCCCTTACAAACACTCAAAGAACCCACTTTGAGTACCCTTGATCTTACTTCACAGTTTCGATCAAATCACACAACTCTCTTTCCTTCACAGCTTTAGAGAGAACAGAAACTCAACACCTATTCAAACCCTAGAATTGTGTAAATACAAGCACTTTAAACAAACTCTAGACACTAAGCCTTCTGCTCTTGATCTTCTGAATGTTTTATGTACTTTTTCCTTTGGTCTTGTGCGCTTTATATAGCTCCTGAATTGGGCTTGGACTTGTCACAATATTTGATCAGATTTGTTAATTAAAACTGAATCTTCAAAACAGATTTTATCCCCAAAATCTTTTTAAATCTTCAACCTTTTAATTCTCCAACAGACCTGCAATCAAATCTCCCATGTAACAGAAAATATCTATCCCAAGATATTCTCATCCAATGAGTCAACCACTCTCCACAATTCCAGCTAATACGCGTGCCCTAATTACATGTCCTGCTGTTATTAATTCTGCATGTTTAATGTTACAACATCACCTGTGTGACATCAGACATCCAACTTCAGCACTTAACTACTTAACACAGCCCAGTGTTAAGACTTCAATGTTACAACATCAGCACCTTGACATCAACATTGAATATCCTTTGTTTTACCAAAATTCCAGCCAATCCAGGAACTATCATCCACCTCTTGAGGAAAAAGAGATGACTAAGATCTTCTTAAAGACCTTGAGCTCATTTTACTACGGCAAAATGGTCGCCAGTGCGCCCAGTGACTTCACCGAAATGGTAGGCATGGGAGTTGGTCTTGAGGAAGCCGTTCGAGAAAGACGTCTACTCAAAGACATTGGGTCGACAAGCGGTACTAAGAAATACGGTAGTGCTCTCCCTAAGAAAAATGAGCAAGATATTGGGAATATCTCTCCCGAAAAGCAAAGGCGATGGTACCAACCAGTAGCAGTTGTAACTCCTGCTATCAACCCTGCGCCTGTTTCTACGTATCAACCTCAGGTTGCGCAAAGCCAACCTAATCAACAACAATTTCAGCAAAGGACACAACAGCCTCTTTAGCAGGCTCGTCCTCCATACAACAACAACCGTACAACGCGGCCACCAGGATTTGATTCTATACCCGTATCATACGCCGAACTATTTTCGTTACTTCTGGTCAAAGGGCACGTCCAAACCAAGGCTCCTCTTACAGTACCGAAAAATCTGCCTTTTTGGCTTAAGGTGGATCAGACTTGCCCTTACCATCAAGGAGGACTAGGGCATAACATAGAGAACTGTCTCAGTTTCAAATCCGACGTGCAAAAGCTTTTTAAGAGCGGGGTCTTATCTTTCAAAGATACGAATCTGAATGTTCTCACAAACCTACTGCCTCAACACGAGAAGGCTGCAGTCAATTTGATAGAGGAAGAGTCTAACAACATCTATCGAATTCATGATGTACTCTTATTAAAGGACAACTTGGTTAAGATGCATTGTAGACAGAGTGGATATGGCCATGTGCCACCTCATAATTATCACCAGTGTGATATCTACTCTAAAAATAATCAAGGATGTTCTGTAGTGCAATAAGCTCTACAGGAACAAATGGATCTTGGATGGATCCAAGAGCACCGAGTTCATGGGGTTAACATGGTTTATACGAATTCCAACGTCATTCAAAACCACGACATTCGTGCGATGAATGCCAACTTGGTGGCAATGCACTCAAGGCAAAGCCAGTATCATAATTTGCCACGGCACGATTACAATTCCTGTCTGACTTGCTCGGTAAACAAACAGGGATGCTCTTTTGTACAAGAGGCCCTCCAGCGTCAGATGGATCTTGGATGGATCCAAGACTACCATGATAGGAATCATTATCAAATCAACATGATTCAAATCTTTGATGTTCGCCTGATGAATACCAGCCTGGTGGAGTTACACGCTACGCAAGTCCAACTCGGTTTTCTCACTTCACATGATTATCAGGGCAGTAAAGCGGGTTGCGAAAACGATCAAGGATGTGCCCTTGTCCAGGAAACCCTTCAACACTTGTTGAACCACTGGTGGCTTCCAATCTATATGGACGAAGACACCCAGCAAATTAGTATTACTAACAGAAATCCTACTAGATATCAAAGTCAGGATGTTCGGTCAATGGAGACAGACCTCGTCAGGTTACACTGTATTCAAAGCAGACGTGGTCAGGGGCCACTGCACAACTATGAACGGTGTGGAGTTTGCTCAGTGGATAATCAAGGATGCTACCTCGTGCGAGTATCCCTTCAAAGTCAGTTGGACCGCAAAGAGATTCAACCATGCTCAAGTTCTGGATCAGTCAACTATCTCGCTGACCAAATCGAGGACGTTGTCATAATCTCTGATCATCAGAGGGCTAGGGATGTTTGTGCCATCATCCCTCTACTTGACGAATCGAGAGTTCCCAACCAGGAACGGATCGAAATTACTTACGATGGTCAGAAAAATCAGAAGGTCCCCATAGTCATCTATATACCAGGACCACTACCGTATAAATCAACTAAGGTTATCCCTTACAAATATGGTGCAACCATAATTGAGAATGGAAAGGAAATTCCATTACCCTTCGTCGTGAATATTGCAGACATCAGTCGAGTAACACAGAGCGGTCGAATCTTCAACCGAGGAGTTGGAGAACCTAACAGAGAAAAGGAACCTCAGACAGAAGTTCCTAATCCACCGTGTCATACCCCAAATTTTGACCACTAAGATTTCCCATTACTGTGCAAATCATCATCACAATATGCGTGTGTCATTATGCCTCATCAGTCTCCCCAAAGATGGGTGAGTATTCACTACTATCAAAATTAGGGTTTCAATCCCTCTCAGAGCTTTTAGACAAAGGATCAATCAAGGAATGACATGATCTTCAACTTGTCTACACCCTCAAACATACCCAAAGGATCAAAAAGGACTCCCACTTCAAGGATTAAGCACAAGGATGCTCCCTTCTAGGTGGATCAAGCCTCAAGATCGCCAGTGTCACCAAATTAGGGTTTTGATCGACCAGGGACTCCAGATGGAAATTTTCCTCTGGGCATGAGCCAAAGATCCAAAACATAACCTAATATGCTCCATGGAACCTCATAAACTGAATCATCCAGTCAATTTTGCCTCCGGGGATGCATTCATAAAAAATTAGGAATTAGGGTTTCTTGACCTAATTCACCCCTAAGTTGACTTTTGGGACCAATTATGAACCAAGACCTCAAGAGAGGATTTTAGGATCTCCAATATGCCATATTGATCCATTTGGAACAATGGATTGATCCAAGAAGCTTGAGCAACAAGTTTCAATTTCATCTGAACCACAGTTAGGGTTTCGCAGGAAAAGTCAACTGTAACTTTGACTTTTGACCAGGACATGCTCCCAAGCCCTAAGACATGATTCTATATCCTCTATACCACCCATGGAACATGTCCATCAAGTTTGATTTAGGTCAAGGACATGATTTCCTGAAGAATTGCACAGTTTGGAATTCATCGGATAAAAAGTCAACTGTGCACAAAAGTCAACTTTGACTTTTTGAGATTTTTCACAAAAATGGATTTTTAACCATAAAATGATGTTTATGTATGATTTGAATCATAATTCATCAAGAAAAATCAAAGAAAATGGGATAACTTGTAAAAGGGGTAACCATAAAAACTTAGAAAATTTTCTAAGTTATGGAAAAAAGTGACAAAGGTACCAACTTTGGAGGATCATAACTCCTAAACCACAAAGCCATTTTTCCCCATCCAAGGCTTGATTTGTAGATCTCATTTCCCTCTACAAAAGCTTCATACTGACCTATGTCCAAATTCCTCATGGATTTTGAGTTATGGAGTGATCAAAATCAAGAAAAGTCACTTTGTTCCAACACTTAGTGAAAATTTCACTAAGTCAGATTTTGCCTTACTTTTTTCCAAATGTAGGGGCATTTTTCACTTGGATCCAAAAAGTATCAAAACCAAATATGATCAAATAGTTGTTGTATCATGTAAGGGCTTTCCAAAATGGCCAAGAACATCACCAAATTCAATTTGAGCTATGGCATATGACATTGGCAAGTTGCCTTGCTGAAATATGCCAAGGCAAGGCAGATTTTTGCACTTTTGGTTGATTTTCTAAAATCAGCCAATTCCAAGCCTTGTCATCGCTTTGGACACATCAGAGGATTGATTCTAAAGGGGACAATCACTGAGCCAAGCCTCCAAAGTTCTTGGAACAAGAAATAGCATGCTAAACCTAGAATTGCCCAAAATAGGGACAAGACTCCAATTTTGGATTGGAGCATTCAATGGAAGCATCAAGGTGGCATGGACTGAGCCATTCTCAACTGAATTCAGTCAAGACTTATCCAAGACCAAGGGGACCAGCAGCCTGTGCCCTAACCTCTAGTCAATGGCTAGAGGAGATTTGGATTTTCATTTGCCAACATTGGCCAAACCTACTCAGCAGTTGCCATTCACTATTCCTTGCAAAACAAACTTGCTTTACTATAAATAGAGCTCAATTGTGATCAATTTAAGTACACCAAAGGCCTACAACACTTGCCTTTCTCAAAATCCACTTCTCACTCTAAAAAATGCCTTTCTTAGCAAGTCACTATCGGGTTTTTCATTAGAGAGCAATTCCACTCAAACCAATCACACACACACACCTCATATACATCATATGTGAGCTGATCAAACACTTAAACAACATCTGGAACACTGATTTCTTAGAATCACCAGTCAATTGCTCAAGGTTTTAACCAAAGTGCATTTGTGATGCCATGAAGTGATCCAGCCAATTTCCATCAAGTCCAAGCATTCAAACACACTCCATAGGGTGTAGGGAAGCTGTTCAGATCATCACAACTCATCTGTAACACCTCCAACTCAGAAATCAATTTGCTCTTGTTGTCACGACCTAGAGGTAAGCCTAAACTTGGTCTTCTCTCAATCTATGCATATTTCCTCGCACAATACTTTTGCCAAATGTTCATAATCATGCATGGAATGTTTCCCCTCAAGTAATTGCTTTGTTTAAATCGTGTATTAAAAATCCCAGCCTTCATGCAGAATTTAGGGTTCTTGAGGATTTTTCATGATTTCTTGTTTTATGCTTAATTTAAATGAAGTTAATTGCCATAGACATGATCGTGAGGTTGAAACGATTTGATTGGTATATGGATTGCATGATATGATCAAGTATTCAGTGAGATTGGATAGAAAATGCAAATCTGGGCAAGGCAGAAAACGCGCGTGTTCTTGGTCCATGTTCTTGGCGCCATTTTCACAAATTCAAATATTTGATTTTTGTGATCTTATTTAATTGATTCAAAAATTAATTTATCTCTGAGTTTTAATGATTTTGAGTTGATTCTTTTTTTAATAATTCACAAAAATGTTAAAATATTTTATTTTCCCAAAAAATCCCAAAAATATTATTTATTTTATATAATTGATATTTTTGCAAAGAATTAATATTTTAATTGTTTTTGACATTTTGAATATTTTTTCCATCTTGATTTTGCAACTTTTAATGACTTCTAATTATTTTGTAGGTCAATACTTAATTTTTGAAGCATTAATCCAAGATCAAATTTTTTTTTCCATATGTTAAACAATTTTGATCATTTTAATTGAATTTTTATTCAATTAAAATACATTTTGAAAACAAATTAGGGTTTTTGGATTAATTCAACCCTCATAAATCATTTTCAAAACACTTTGGGCCTCTAATAGAGTGTAAGACCCAATCCAATTTTAACCAAAACAAATTTGGGCCTCAGATATTGTATAAGTCCATTCGCGTTAAAAGAAAATCTCGGCGCGATCGCCATTTTAAACGAAAAGTCATCTGGGCCTACCCTCGTGTTATAAGCCCCACTCTTTTTCTTTTGGGCCTCTAATAAAGTGTAAGACTCACCCCTTTGTAAATACAACCTATTTTGGGCCTCACTTATGGTATAAGTCCCGTTGTATTTCAAAAAGTTCGACGCGATCGTCATCCGTTGAAAAACAAATCTTGGGCCTACCCTCGAGTAGTAAGACCCATTTCTTTTCTTTAAGACATTTTGGGCCTCTTGAGAGAGTGTAAGACCCATCCCTTTGTACAGAAAAATAATTTTTGGGCCTCAGTCACTTGTATAAGTGCCTCTGTACAAATTCAAACAGTGCGCTCACTGATAAATCCCTGGGCCTCTCCTTGAGCTGTAAGCCCCAAATCTTTCTTTTTCAAAGCACTGTATCCTTTGATTTTGAATATACTTTTGTTTTCAATCTTTCTTTTTTGAACAACTAACCAAACAGCATGGAAGCTCTACAACCGATTAAGTGTTTATATGCTTTCATTTACCGCTTTCATATACATATAACTGTATTGTGGGGCTGTTTCGCTGTAAGTCTTCTTTCATAAACTCATATCAACTATGTAATAATAGTATAGATATTTAGAGTTTTCCCGGCAACTACGTTTAGCATTAATCCTGTTGATCACTCTTAAATAGTCAAAACTAGATCCCCATAGGATTACCAGACACAGTCTTCCCTCCTCTTGGGGTTAAACAATATGGAGACATGAAAGGCAGCATTCTCGGTGAACCCTTTCATAGACTGTTACTCGTAGAGGTTGTCAAGAAACTCTATTCCCAAGAGATGATCTCTTCTCCGTGAATTGCATCTCTTGAGTTTCTTCCAAATTCTCGAACTTTCCTGGCTTGATCTATTCTCTGTGAATAGCCTGTCTTGAACTTCTTGGGGTTTGGGGACCCACAGGCTTCTTAAAAGCACTTGTCAAGAAACTCTACTCCCTAGAGATGATCTTTTCTCCCTGAATGGCATCTCTTGAGTTTCATCCAAATTCTCGAACTTTCCTGGCTTGATCTATTCTCTGTGAATAGCCTGTTTTGAACTTCTCGGGGTTTGGGGACCCACAGGCTTCCTATAAGCATCCACGCCTCCTCTTGGGTGTTGTACAAGGACCCGTCGGCTTCTTAGAAGTATTCAAAGCCTCCTCTTTGGCTTCATATAATGATTCTTCCTCCGGGAATGATAGCCTCCTCTTGGGCTTAGTACAAATTGTCCCTTGGGTTCTTAAAAGTTTCCAGCCTCCTCTTGGGCTTCGTCAAAATTGTCCCGACGACCTCCTAGAGGTATAGGAACAGAAATCAGTCATCTTAATAGATCAGTCTTTCCAAGAGTCTACTACTGTTTCTCAAAGCATAGTACAAAAGATGAAACTCTGGACTTGGACAGTCTAATTTCCTTGAGTCTCCAAGACATTCTCAAGCACCCTTCAAGAATAGGATATGAACTGCGTAGACTCGAACAATCTCAATACCCTTGGATTTCCCATTTCCTTAAAGAACAAGAAATAACCCTGATTCTCGAATCAAATCCTTGAGTACAACATTGCTCATATAAGAACTGATTTTCTCTTTAAATCAACATACTGGACCTGTCACTCAACTGAAACAGCGCCATTGCCTCCTCTTGGGCTTTGTACAATGATTCTTCCCAGCGGAGGTAATAATTATAGCCTCCATCTTGGGCTTCGTAAAAGATACAAAAGACTCTCTTGTTGAGTCAAATAGCCTCCATCTCGGGCTTCGTACAAGATATAAAAGACTCTCTTGTTGAGTCAAATAGCCTCCATCTCGGGCTTCGTACGAGATACAAAAAAACTCTCTTGTTGAGTCAAATAGCCTCCATCTCGGGCTTTATACGAGATACCAAAAGACTCCCTCGTTGAGTCAAAAACCTTTTAGCCTCTCTCTCAAGCTTTGTACGAGACACATATTAGCCTCCTCTTAGGCTTTGTATAAGAAAACCACTGGTTGATCCAATCAACCTTTTAGCATCAAAGTTGTGCCTCGTTCACAGTACACAAAACTCAACAACTCCTTCCCCTTCATCTAATTGATGTAAGCGGCAAGCCTCTGGATCATCTATATCCATGCCACTGTCCCTCTTTTAGCATGATAAATTCCAAAGGAAAGATAGCATTTCTCTAAACTGAGTTAAAGTCTTCTCCTTCAGGTTAGAAATCCCCTATAAAGGAAATTATGGCATTGCCGGATTCACATATCTCGATTAAAGTAATTCTCCTTTATAAACAGTTGTGACAAACAAACCTCTTTAGAGATGACAAATTCTCTCTGAAGACAACACCTATTCAGCTTCACATCTTGGGCTTTGAACAAGATATAAACCACCTTTTCAGCTTCACGTCTTGGGATTTGAAAAGACACCAAAACACCATTTCCTCCCATAGAATAGGAGGAACTACGATCGCTCTGATTTCCCTGTTTCGGTAAACGGGAATACGTAGGCATAAGATTGAAAGAAAAATCTTAGCGAGCACACTAAACAAAAACCCAAAATCTCATACTTTCATACATCCGTCCTAACAT
The DNA here is from genome assembly GCA_022829125.1 of Lathyrus tuberosus. Classification (NCBI taxonomy): domain Eukaryota; kingdom Viridiplantae; phylum Streptophyta; class Magnoliopsida; order Fabales; family Fabaceae; genus Lathyrus; species Lathyrus tuberosus. The sequence continues at coordinate 12,375,948 of JALAZF010000103.1, forward strand.
CTAAACCTCCCACCGATTGACCGAACACTACTTTTAACAAAATAAACCTAATAGAGACCCCGAATCTTTGAGCATCTGTAAACCAACAGTTTTGACTGTTTAACCTCAGTTTGCAAGCAGGGTTAATTTGAGACATCTATTTCCCTTCCTTCATCAGCTTCAATAGGATAAAAAATGAATCGAGTTGTAGATACCAAAGAGCGGTAGTGCTTCGCAACCACATCCAAAATCGCTCGCTACAGAAAAATGGCGACTTCATTGGGGAGGGTTTGTAAGGATCTGTCTCACCTTGTAATGAGATCTTGTTTTCTTCCCATCTATTAGGTGGAAACTTTAAAAGTGGCGCCCACCATGGGGCCGGTCTTTCTTTCTTTCTGGGGTAGGACTCTTTGTTGACTTCACTAGGATCTTAGGTAAAAAAAAAACCCTTTAAGTGGGGAAGGAACCACAGAATGGCGTCTCCGCCGGGGAACCATTTTCTGTCAGGAACTTAAGATTGTTAGCTTTTAAAAGGTCTAGGACATTAGGACAAATATATATATATTGCTTTTCCTAATTGATATCTGTGTTTATTTTTCTGCTAATGGGAATGCGTGTGATGCCGCATGTGGAAATATTGAGTATACACTTAAGATAAGTGATGGCGACGAGGTCGACCATCAACCTCAGTGGAGGCTTCCCAATGCAACCCATTCCCTCTCATAGGCAATGGGCCGATTGTGACGTCTGAGAAGCTGAGGAGCCAACCCTCTTATAGTATAGAAGCTATCGAAAATAGTTGTCACGCGATACTACCCTCATTTGAGGATGATGATCTATTCTCGGTGAATAGCATTTACTCTAAGATTTCATACAGCTCGCTGGCGATCCGCTTGCTATTTGTTATCCTGGGAGAAGCTGATGATTTTGAGTACAGGTACAAAAATCACCCTAGTATAAACCTTTGGGGATGGGTAGAGTCTTGACTTCATGACAACGACCCTTTGACCCCATGTTTTTTCTATATTTTTGTGTGCTGTATTCATGCATTCATTTAAAAAAACATTAAAACATTCAAAAAATAATAATTTCTCCTCTAGTCTCTCTGTTTTTTTCAAAATAAGCTAAGACTGTGATTGCAAATATCAGAGAAAAGGATTACGCTAATGGATTTCGGTAGAAGTAGAACTCATAAGTACACCTTTAGGATTCACCAACTAGAGGATTTAAGAGGTTTGGCGAGGATGATCACAAACCAAGAGGCTTTCAGAGCCAAGTATGGAGGTTTGCTATCTCTGCTAAGAGTCCATGTGATTGAGGGAATCATGGATGCGCTCATTTAGTTCTACGATCCGGTATATCATTGTTTCACATTCCCGGATTACCAGCTAGCACCAACGCTGGAGGAATATTCTTATCTGATTGATCTACACATTACAGATCAAGATCCGTTTTCTGGACTGGAAGAAATTCCAAAGAATCAGACCATTGCAAGAGCAATTCATTTGGACGAGTCTGAGGTCAGGACTCACATGACCACTAAGGGTGGCATACAAGGTTTGCCAGCCCAGTTCTTGATAAAGAAGGCCCTGTACTTTGCCGGTATCGGGAACGTGACTGCTTTTAAAAGCATCTTTGTTTTACTCACCTACAGGTTATTTTTGTTGCCCAACATTAATAACTTCGTCGATATCAACTCCATTAAGGTTTTTCTCATTGGAAACCCTGTGCCGACTTTGCTCGCTGACGCGTATCATTCTGTACACTTAGGAAATTTGTACAATGGAGGGGAGATCACATACTGTGTACCTCTGCTTTATAAATGGTTTATCTCCCATTTGCCTAAGTCTGCTATTTTTGGGGATCACAAGAGTGCCTTACGTTGGTCGTAGAAAATCATGTCCCTCACCAACTCTGACATAGATTGGTGTAATAGGATCTATGATGGGATTCAGGATCATTGACCGTTGTGGAAACTTCCACAACGTACACCTTATAGGAACTAAGGGAGGAATCAATTACCATCCAGTTCTCGTTCGTCGTCAATTTGGATACCCGATGAGGCACGTCCCATGGGGTGTTCATCTGGAAGGTCTTTTCTTCAAGGAAGGAGAAAGTGACAGAGCACTAAAGACGAAAATAGTGCACACCTGGAAACATGTTCATAAGAAAGGACGAGAGTCTCTAGGAAAACCCGACTGTGTCTCGGTGGAGCCTTATCTCCACTGGGTACAAACTAGAGCTCTCAAGCTAAAGATGCCTTATCCTCGTCATGGAGTTCTTCCACCGAGGGAGTCTGTCATGTACTTCATGACTGAGACTGAAAAGCTTCAGGTTACTCTCAACAAAGTTCAACGGGAAAGGAGGTCTTGGAAAAACAAGTACCGCACCCTCAACGTAGAGTGCATCAAAATACAGCAACTACTGAAAGATAAAGATGCTCTGATTGAAATTTTGGAGCAGCATGCTGCAGAGAATCAAGATGACCAAAGGAATTTGCTCGCTCCTTTCACCTGGAAAAGGAATGACAACTCGACAACGGCCCAAGAGCCCCGGTCAAAGAAAAGGAAAGTACCAGAGTCAGCACCCAATTTCTCTTCAGAGAGGACTTGGGACCCATTAGCTTAGGTTTCTGTTTCTGCACCTTGTAATTTACTGTATTTCCATTTCTGTAATCCTTTGAATTCAATAAAAAGGGGTCTCCCCACTGTTTGATATTTGCAATCTAATTGTCGAAGTTTATTTTGATTAAACCAAAAAACAATTAATATAATCATTGCATTCATCATTCTCACATCGCGTATTCTTCTTTCCTATGAATCTCACGTTTGCATCTCGGTTCTAAAGTCAAACTGTCTCATTCGTACAATACTCGGGCCAATCGTCAGAAAAAGATGGATGATCTTGAGGAAGAGAACAAAGAGTTGAATGAAGAGATCTACACTCTGAGAGAGGATATGAGAAAGCTTCGTGACGACATGCAAGCCATGGCAGAAGCTCAGCTACAAAGGACTGTGATCTCAGAGATCACCTCAACGCCCATAGTGGAGAAGTATGATCCTAGGTATCAAATGCCAAAAGATCGTCCCTGGGGCATGCCTGTTAACTATATCCCGGAGGGATATGTTCCGCCGATCACTGAAGATCAAGGAATCATAACAGAAGCCGCTGGGCCTGAAGGTTACAAACTTCGGGAAAGCGAAGATGCCATGGGCATACTGAAGACTCCTGAAGGTTACAAACTTCGGGAAACGCCAAGATTCACTGCCGTAGTCACGGTACCACCCCCTGTGGTGCACACTGTCCTGGAAGGACAGATTCTGCCGATACCTTCTGGTAAGAAGGAAACTATGTTCGATAGAATGGATGAATTCCAAGAACAGTTCTTGGAAATACAGAAGGAACTGCAAGCCATCCGCTGTCAGGATTTATTTGGAAAGGACGCCACGGACCTCTGTCTGGTCCCCAATGTGAAAGTTCCACACAAATTTCAAGTGCCTGACTTTGAAAAATACAAGGGTAACTCTTGCCCTCAAAGTCACTTGGTGATGTATGCTCGGCGAATGTCAGCTCAGACGGAGAATCAGGACCTACTGATTCACTACTTTCAGGATAGTTTAACCGGTGCCGCACTCAAATGGTACATGGGTTTAAACCGTGCTACGATTAGCACATTCAGAGATCTTGGTATTGCCTTCGTCCAATAATAGAAATACAATTTGGACATGGCACCGGACAGAGATCAACTCAGATCAATGTCATAAAACGACAAGGAAACCTTTAAGGAGTACGCTCAAAGATGGCGTGAAATTGCCGCTCAGATTTGTCCACCTCTTGAGGAAAAAGAGATGACAAAGATCTTCTTAGAGACCTTAAACTCATTTTACTATGATAGAATGGTTGCCAGTGCACCCAGTGATTTCACCGAGATGGTGGGCATGGGAGTTCGTCTTGAGGAAGCCGTCCGAGAAGGACGTTTGGTAAAAGACGCTGGATCATTAAGTAGTACAAAACGATACGGTAGTGCTCTCCCTAAGAAAAATGAGCAGGATATTGGGAATATCTCTCTCGGAAAGCAAAGGCGGCGGTACCAACCACTAGCAGCTGTGACTCCTACTATTAGCCCTGCACCTATTCCTACGTATCAACCTCAGGTTGCGCAGAGCCAACCTAATCAGCAAAGGATACAACAGCCTCTTCAGCAGGCTCGTCCTCCATATAATAACAACCGTACAACACGGTCACCAGGGTTTGATCCTATACCCATGTTGTATGCAGAACTATTTCCGTTACTACTGGCTAAGGGGCACATTCAGACTAAGTCTCCTCTTACAGTACCAGAAAATCCGCCTTTTTGGTTCAAAGCAGATCAGACATGCCCTTATCATCAAGGAGGATCAGGGCATAACATAGAGAATTGTTTCAATTTCAAATCCGACGTGCAAAAGCTTGTTAGGAGCGGGCTCTTATCTTTCAAAGATACGAATCCCAATGTTCTTATGAACCCGTTGCCTCAACATGAGAAAGATGCAGTCAACCTGATTGTGAAAGAATTTAACAATGTCTATCAAATTCACGATGTACTCTTGTTGAGGACCAATCTGGTCAAGATGCATTGTAGACAGAGTGGATACGGGCATATGCCACCTCATAATTATCACCAGTGTGATGTCTGCTCTAAAAACAATCAAGGATGTTCTGTGGTGCAAGCAGCTCTACAGGAACAGATGGATCTCGGATAGATCCAAGAGCACAGAGTTCGTGGAGTTAACATGGTTTACACGAATTCCAACGTCATTCAGAACCACGACATCCGTGCGATAAATTCCAACTTGGTGGAAATGCACTCAAGGCAAAGCCAGTATCATAATCTGTCGTGGCACGATTACAGTTCTTGTCTGACTTGCTCGGTAAACAAACAGGGATGCTCTTTCGTACAGGAGGCCCTCCAGCGTCAGATCGATCTTGGATGGATCCAGGACTACTATGATAGGAATCCCTATCAGATCAATATGGTTCAAATCTTTGACATTCGCTTGATGAATACCAACTTGGTAGAGCTGCATGCTAAGCAGGTCCGACTCGGATTCCTGATATCACATAATTATCACAGCTGTAAAGCGGGTTGAGAAAACGATCAGGGATATGCCTTTGTCCAGGATGCACTTCAGCACTTGTTAAATCATTGGTGGATGCCAATCTACATGGATGAAGATACTCAGCAAATTAGTATCAATAACATAAACCCCACTCGGCGTCAAAGTCAGGATGTCCGACTCGTGGAAGCTAACCTAGTGAGGTTACATTGTATTCAAAGTGGGCGTGGCCAGGTGCCACCACACAATTATGAACGTTGTGGAGTCTGTTCGAAAAGTAACCAAGGGTGCTACCTTGTGCGAGCAGCTCTCCAGGGGCAGGTGGATCGTGGAGAGATTCGCCCATATCCAGGTTCCGGACCCATCAATTGGTCGCCGAACTACCTTGCCAATCAAATTAAGGACGTTGTTGTCATCTCTGATCATCAGAGGACCAGGAATGTTTTTGCCATTATCCCTCTGTTTGACGAATCATGAATTCCCAACCGGGAACGGATCGAAATTGCGTACGATGGTCAGAAAAACCAGAAGGTTCCCATAGTCATCTATCTACCGGGACCACTACCGTATGAATCAACTAAGGCTATCCCTTACAAATACGGTGCGATGATAATTGAAAATGGAAAGGAAATTCCATTACCCTCCGTCGTGAATATTGCAGACATCAGTCGTGTAACACAGAGTGGTAGAATCTTCAACAGAGGAGTTGGAGAGTCTAACAAAGAAAAGGAACTTCAGACAAAAGCTCCTAATCCACCAGTCGGTCAATCCAGTAATCCCGACCTTTCGAAAAACGATGATGAGATGCTGAAACTCATCCAAAGGAGTGAATACAACATTGTCGATCAACTGTTACAGACTTCTTCAAAGATCTCGGTATTATCACTATTACTCAGTTCAGAAGCGCACAGGCAGGCTCTACAGAAAGTCTTGGAGCAAGCCTTTATGGAACAAGATGTAACAATCAGACAGTTCGATAGTATTGTCTCTAACATCACTTCTTGCAATAACTTGAGATTTAGTGATGAGGAATTACCTGAAGAGGGTCGCCGTCATAACATGGCGCTCAATATCACAGTCAACTGCCAGGACGATGCTTTAGCCAGCGTACTGGTAGACACAGGGTCAGCCCTAAATGTTATGCCGAAGTCCACTTTGATGCAATTATCATTCAAAGGACCTCCGATGAGAACCAGCGAGGTCGTCGTCAAGGCGTTCGACGGATCCAGAAAAATGGTTATCGGTGAAGTTGATCTTCCCATAACTATTGGTCCTCACACTATCCAAGTCACCTTCCAGGTCATGGACATCCGAGCAACGTACAGTTGTTTATTAGGAAGACCTTGGATACATCAGGCTGGAGCGGTCACTTCAAACCTCCACCAAAAGCTAAAGTTCGTCCAAAACGGCCAACTCATCACAGTCTGTGGGGAACAGGCCTTGCTCGTTAGCAATTTATCGTCATCCACTTATGTGGAACCAGAAGGGATAATCGGAACCCAGTTCCAAGCGCTTTTGCTACACAAGGACGATCAATCCGGAGGAGGAACTTAGATTTCCTCATACAAAGATGTTATTAAAGCGGTCGAGAGTGCCGATACAACAGGATGGGGACAGATTGTCATTCCTACTGACAATACAACAAAGAAGGGTTTTGGTTTTTCTGCAACCTGTACCCGGACAGTTGCCAGCGAAGAAAGCCTTTATCCCATTCAGAACTTCTTCCACAGTGGAGGTTTTCTTCACCCAGTGTCTCAAATAGTCCATGCTATCAATGAGGAGGATCCCTCTGACATAAATGAAGAATAGAAGTCCTATCTTAAAGAGGACGGTTATATGTCTCAGGAAGAGGTGCCTACGCCATTTTGCTATCCCGCACAGAGTCCGAGATTTATACAACGGTCAGATGTCGAAATTATATATGGACATTATGATCCGGAAGGATGCCGTGCTCTGCCAAACTCATTAGAGGAAGACACTCTGATGAAAGAAAACTTTGACCACAATTATTATGGCCCGATGGATGGCCTGCCAATGTGGCAGCCTTACCCAGGAGACTTAGGGCCAGAAAGTCAGCCGAGTAATGAAACTCAGCTGAGCATCATTGAACAGAATACCTGTGTTCCCACCATGTCATGGGATCAACACTCAGGTCATTCAGAGACTACTCAACATGATGATGAATTCGCAACGTTTGCAGGACTTGAATTCATCAACTATGCTTTTCCCGAGGTCAACGTCATCGAGAGGGATGACTCCTCCAATTCGAAAGAAGTGTGGAACACCTTAGGACAACCGAGTGGAAAATACGACTATATAGTCAAGTACACCGCTCCCGAAAGCTCTCGTATTAGGCTCGAAGATATCCAGCCAACTGGATGGGGAGATACAGCTGAGAGCACAAATGCTATGCAAAATGCAACATAGGAATTCTCCTACGATAACTCTGCCTGGGAGACAGATTCCAATGATCCTGCTCCACCAGAAATCAGCGTCATTTCTGAAGACAAGTCAAGGAAGGTGCCAGACTTTGTGATTCACCGAGGAGTTCACCGCCAATGGGTTGTTGTCGATGTTCCAAAGGTCGTTCGCCAATCAAAGTAATTGCCATCTTTAACCTTTCGCCCTGCCCAGGTGAAACGGATGTTTTGATAGGGCTCACTTTCTGTAAATTTTCCCTCTTCGCTTTGCCTAAAGCGACAGAGTTCTATTTTATAGGGCTGTAGTTTCAAGAATCGACTTGGTCATAAATAAAATAACGTCGTTCTGTAATTTCCGCATTTATTGCTGTTTTCTCTTTTCACTTTTCTCAGAAAATGGTAATCCTAAAAAACAGTTCAATAATAAAAACAAGCAGTTTTCCAAAGAAAATACACTGCACACACTTTTGCATTTTCTCTATCTCTTCTAAACACGAATCATCAAGTCATGCAGATTGCTTGTTTTAAACCCCGTTGAAACATACGATCCGATGCCTTCTCCCAACTTTGAGTTCCCAATATTTGGGGCTGAAGAAGAAGTTGACAACGAAATTCCAGAAGAGATCTCCCGATTACTCAGACAAGAGGAAAGGTCTATTGAACCTCACAAAGAGCTATTGGAAACAGTAAACTTGGGTTCAGAAAAAGAGAGAAAAGAAATCTGGATTGGGGCACTGCTCAGTCAAACTGCCAAAGAGAGTTTGATAAAGCTTCTCAAAGAATTCCCCGATGTATTCGCTTGTTCCTATCAGGATATGCCAGGGTTGGATACCAGCATTGTGGAACATCACTTACCGTTAAGATCGGAATGTCCGCCAGTAAAGCAGAGGTTGAGACAGACTCACCCAGACATGGCCATCAAAATCAAAGAGGAGGTACAGAAACAGATTGACGCGGGATTCCTCGCTACGTCTGAATATCCTCAATAGTTAGCCAACATCGTACCCGTTCCAAAAAAGGACGAAAAGGTCAGAATGTGTGTTGACTACAGAGATCTAAATAAGGCTAGTCCAAAGGATGACTTTCCTTTACCACACCTTGACATGCTGGTTGATAGAACAACAAAGTTCAAAGTTTTCTCCTTCAAGGATGGATTCTCGAGCTATAACCAGATTAAAATGGTGCCGGAAGACATGGAGAAAACTTCATTCATCACCCCATGGGGTACCTTTTGTTACAAGGTAATGTCGTTCGGTTTGAAGAACTCCGGGGCAACCTATCAAAGGCCCATGACTACTCTGTTTCATGACATGATACACAAGGAAATCGAGGTATATGTCAATGATATGATTGCAAAATCCAAGACAGAAGAGGAGCATGTGACCCACCTGTCAAAACTTTTCGAGCGTCTGAGAAAATACAAACTCCGCTTGAATCCCAACAAATGCACCTTCGGTGTCCATTCAAGGAAACTCTTAGGGTTCATCGTCAGCCAGAAAGGAATTGAGGTTGATCCTGACAAGGTCAAGGCCATTCAAGAAATGCCTTCTCCGAAAACTAAAAAACAAGTCAGAGGATTCCTGGGATGTTTGAACTAGATCGCCAGATTCATAATCCTCATGACCTCGACATGTGCGCCGATTTTCAAATTACTCAAAAAGAACCACGACTGCGTTTGAACAGAAGATTGCCAAACCGCCTTCGACAGTATTAATCATTATGGAAATATCTTTGACGGAGCAGTTAATCATTATGGAAATGGAATTGGGGCAATAATTTTTACCCCTCAGGGTACCCACATTCCTTTCACCGCTCGACTTACGTTCAAATGTACAAACAACAAGGCCGAATACGAAGCTTGTATTATGGGTCTCGAAGAAGCAATTGATTTAAGGATCAAAAACTTGGGCGTATACGGCAACTCATCCCTGGTTATCAATCAGATAAAAGGAGATTGGAACACATACCAATCAGGACTGATTCCTTACAAAGACTATGCAAGAAGGTTGTTACCCTTCTTCAACAGAGTCGAGTTTCATCACATCCCTCATGATGAGAATCACATGGCTGATGCATTAGCCACTCTCTCTTCCATGATTAGTGCAGGTCAATGGAATGACTTACCTAAGATCGACATCATGCGCCTTGAACGGCCCGCTTACATCTTCACGATTGAAGCAGTCATAGACGACCAACCTTGGTATCACGATATCAAATGCTTCCTTCAAAAATAAGAGTACCCTCCTGGGGCACTAAGGAAGGACAGAAAAACCCTCAGAAGACTGGCTGGCAGTTTTTTTCTGAGTGGTGATACCCTCTATAAGAGGAATTTTGACTTGGTTTTGCTTCGATGCGTCGACAGACCAGAAGCAGACATGTTGATGAAAGAAATTCATGAAGGATCCTTTGGCACTCATAACAACGGACACAGAATGGCGAGAAAAATTCTGAGAGCAAGGTACTATTGGTTGACCATGGAATCCGATTGCTACAAGTACATGAGGAGATGTCACAAGTGTCAGATATACTCTGACAAAATTCATGTACCACCAACACATCTCAAAGTTCTTTCTTCCCCATGGCCTTTTTCCATATGGGGAATCGACATGATTGGTTTGATTGAGTCCAAAGCTTCAAACGGACATCGGTTCATTCTAGTAGCCATTGACTACTTCACCAAGTGGGTCGAAGCAGCGTCGTATGCTAATGTAACCCGACAAGTGGTGGTCCGATTTATCAAAAACAATATCATCTGCCGTTATGGTGTTCAGAACCAGATCATTACTGATAATGGATCTAACTTGAACAATAAGATGATGAAAGAGTTGTGCGCAGAGTTCAAGATTAAACACCATAAATCATCTCCCTACCGACCCAAGATGAACGGAGCGGTAGAAGCGGCTAACAAGAACATCAAGAAGATCGTTTAGAAGATGGTTGTAACCTACAAAGATTGGCACGAAATGATACCCTTTGCTCTTCACGGTTATCGCACATTTGTCCGCACTTCAACAGGGGCAACCCCTTTCTCTCTAGTGTATGGCATGGAAGCAGTGCTCCCCATCGAAGTAGACATCCCATCAATCCGGGTATTGATGGAGGCAAAGCTTACAGAAGCTGAATGGTGTCAAAGTCAACATGACAAACTGAATCTGATCGAAGAGAAGCGAATCACGGCACTATGCCACGGTCAGTTGTATCAACAGAGAATGAAGAAGGCATTTGACAAAAAGGTCCGACCTCACGTATTCAGGAAAGGAGACCTTGTGCTAAAAAAGATACAATCATTTCTCACTGATTCTCGGGGTAAATGGACTCTGAATTATGATGGCCCCTATGTGGTCACGAAAGCTTTCTCAGGCGGCGCCTTGAGACTTGCGACCATGGACAGAGAGGAATTTGCCTACCCCATAAATGTTGATGTAGTCAAGAAATACTTTGCCAAAACTAAAAAAAAAACGTCTCGGTGGATTGAAAACCCGAAAGGGCGGTCCAGGCAAAAGTTAGAGACAAAATAAAAAAATCATCCCGGAGGATTGGAAACATCAAAGTACAATCCAAGCAAAAATTAGGGATAATGGCAAGTAACTATGTTCAACAGAGGCAAGTCCCTCAGCAGTAGTTACACCATCCGTCGGAGGAAAACTCCAGTCAAGGTCATCTTCAACAGAAGCTCAGGATGCCCCAAATTCAAAGTTGGTAGAAGGATAGTGGTCGTTATGTTTCAACGTAGCCCTTTTCCCTGTAAATTACCATTTTCTAACTTTGTAAATACTCTTTGGAATCACGCGTTTGGCTGATCTCCATCTTTTCAATAAAATTTGAGCCCTTGTGCTTTTGTTTGTAATTCTCATTTGTTTTAGCTTTACAGAACGATATTTTGATATGATTAACGGTTCTTGAAATAAAACAAAAATGAATTTACTTGTAAAATTTTTCTTCTTTAAAATAAAGATGGCAATTTCTTTTGACTGTTGAACATCAAAAGAGCATCAACCGCTTCTCCAGAAGTAGGCGAACTTCAAAGTGCAGAATCAAAGTACTCCTTCTACGCTAGTGCGCCTGAATGAAGGATCAACAGTGTCGGATGTAACTATTCCATCTGACCTCTTCGGCAGAGTTCTTATGTCCTTAGCCCGACCAACGGTTGTTCCCCGCGGGAACTACTTTCTCCTAAGCAAGCCAGAATTGCTATCTTGAACCAACGGTACTTCTTCGTCCCAGCAGTGGCCGAGTATCCAGTCGTGTTCATCCATTAGTTTGTATGTCGCGTCAGTTTTGTCAACATATACATACATACATCATGCATTTTATTTGCATTCACATTTCATATTGCATCACTCTGGTCGGTCTTATCCTCTAGTGATAAAAGTCCTCTCAATCGAGTTGTCAATTCTTTCCTCATCAGGAAGTGAATCATCTGAACAATCTCGCTTCCAGTTATTTCTGAATTGAAGACGATATCCTTGCTTTCCCGGATTAAGGAAAATCCCGAGAGAAAGCCTCATAATCAGAAAGATTCGACAATACAGCAGTTTTTCTCCGAAAAAAAACTGCTGATGAAAAGGTCATCGGCACCTCGAAATTGGATCCCATCATATGGCATTTCTCCGGGAAGATCCCGAGAAAAGTATGATGTAATATCCCCAAACAAAGGCAGTCTTTCAGGAGACTCGCTTTCCCCAGTAGAATCGACAAATGGCGTCTCCATCAGAGAAGTTTGTACACCTCTACAACTCAGACGACTGGATTCCCTAGCAAGCCTGACGTCAACTTTTTCCGTTAAATGGCATCTCCCCAGGAAGATTCGGCGAGAAGTTTGAGGAAAGTCGCTACAAATAGTGTCCCTTGTCAAGAAAGTTTATTGACAAAAGAAACTAAGACCAGTTCCTTGGTAGGAAACCAGGATCGAGGGGAAGTTTATTTTAGAAACTAAGACCAGTTCCTTGGTAGGAAACCAGGATCGAGGGGAAGTTTTAAATAAGAAACTAAGACCAGTTCCTTGGTAGGAAACCAGGATCGAGGGGAAGTTCATCTCAAAAGAAAACTGAGACCAGTTCCTTGGCTGAAGACCAGGATCGAGGGGAAGTTTAACTTTTCTAAGCATCATTGCTTGGACACATCTGACGATTGAATCTAAAGGGGACAATCACTGAGCCAAGCCTCCAAAGTCCTTGGAACAAAAAATAGCATGCTAAACCTAGAATTGCCCAAAATAGGGACAAGACTCCAATTTTGGATTGGAGCATTCAATGGAAGCATCAAGGTGGCAAGGACTGAGCTATTCTCAACTAAATTCAGTCAAGACTTATCCAAGACCAAGGGGACCAGCAGCCTGTGCCCTAACCTCTAGTCAATGGCTAGAGGAGACTTGGATTTTCATTTGCCAACATTGGCCAAACCTACTCAGCAGTTACCATTCACTATTCCTTGCAAAACAAACTTGCTCTACTATAAATAGAGCTCAATTGTGATCAGTTTAAGTACACCAAAGGCCTACAATACTTGACTTCTCAAAATCCATTTCTCAATCTCAAAAATGCCTTTCTTAGCAAGTCACTATCGGGTTTTTCATTAGAGAGAAATTCCACTCAAACCAATCACACACACACCTCATATACATCATATGTGAGCTGATCAAACACTTAAACAACATCTGGAACACTGATTTCTCAGAATCACCAGTCAATTGCTCAAGGTTTTAACCAAAGTGCAGTTGTGATGCCATGAAGTGATCCAGCCAATTTCCATCAAGTCCAAGCATTCAAACACACTCCATAGGGTGTAGGGAAGCTGTTCAGATCATCACAACTCATCTGTAACACCTCTAACTCAGAAATCAATTTGCTCTTGCTGTCACGACCTAGAGGTAAGCCTAAACTTGGTCTTCTCTCAATCTATGCATATTTCCTCGCACAATACTTTTGCCAAATGTTCATAATCATGCATGGAATGTTTCCCCTCAAGTAATTGCTTTGTTTGAATCGTGTATTAAAAATCCCAGCCTTCATGCAGAATTTAGGGTTCTTGAGGATTTTTCGTGATTTCTTGTTTTATGCTTAATTTAAATGAAATTAATTGCCATAGACATGATCGTGAGGTTGAAACGAGTTAATTGGTATGTGGATTGCATGATATGACCAAGTATTCAGTGAGATTGGATAGAAAATGCAAATCTGGGGAAGGCGGAAAATGCGCGTGTTCTTGGTCCATGTTCTTGGCGCCATTTTCACAAATTCAAATATTTGAATTTTGTGATCTTATTTAATTGATTCAAAAATTAATTTCTCTCTGAGTTTTAATGATTTTGAGTTGATTCTTTTTTTAATAATTCACAAAAATGTTAAAATATTTTATTTTCCCAAAAAATCCCAAAAATATTATTTATTTTATATAATTGATATTTTTGCAAAGAATTAATATTTTAATTGTTTTTGACATTTTGAATTTTTTTTCCATCTTGATTTTGCAACTTTTAATGACTTCAAATTATTTTGTAGGTCAATACTTAATTTTTGAAGCATTAATCCAAGATCACAATTTGTTTTCCATACGTTAATTAATTTTGATCATTTTACTTGAATTTTTATTCAATTAAAATACATTTTGAAAACAAATTAGGGTTTTTGGATTAATTCAACCCTCATAAATCATTTTCAAAACACTTTGGGCCTCTAATAGAGTGTAAGACCCAATCCCGTTTTAACCAAAACAAATTTGGGCCTCAGATATTGTATAAGTCCCTTCGCGTTAAAAGAAAATCTCGGCGCGATTGCCATTTTAAACGAAAAATCATCTGGGCCTACCCTCGTGTTATAAGCCCCACTCTTTTTCTTTTGGGCCTCTAATAGAGTGTAAGACCCAACCCTTTGTAAATACAACCTATTTTGGGCCTCACTTATGGTATAAGTCCCGTTGTATTTCAAAAAGTTCGACGCGATCGTCATCCGTTGAAAAACAAATCTTGGGCCTACCCTCGAGTAGTAAGACCCATTTCTTTTCTTTAAGACATTTTGGGCCTCTTGAGAGAGTGTAAGACCCATCCCTTTGTACAGAAAAATAATTTTTGGGCCTCAGTCACTTGTATAAGTCCCTCTGTACAAATTCAAATAGTGCGCTCACTGATAAAACCCTGGGCCTCTCCTTGAGCTGTAAGCCCCAAATCTTTCTTTTTCAAAGCACATTTTCCTTTGATTTTGAATATACTGTTGTTTTCAATCTTTCTTTGTTGAACAACTAACCAAACAACATGGAAGCTCTATAACCGAGTAAGTGTTAATATGCTTTCATTTACCGCTTTCATATACATATAACTGTATTGTGGGGGTTGTTTCGCTGTAAGTCTTCTTTCATAAACTCATATCAATTGTGTAATAATAGTATAGATATTTAGAGTTTCCCCGGCAACTACGTTTAGCATTAAGCCCGTTGATCACTCTTAAATAGTCAAAACTAGATCCCCATAGGATTACCAGACACAGTCTTCCCTCCTCTTGGGGTTAAACAATATAGAGACATGAAAGGCAGCATTCTCGGTCAACCCTTTCATAGACTGTCACTCGTAGAAGTTGTCAAGAAACTCTATTCCCCAGAGATGATCTCTTCTCCGTGAATTGCATCTCTTGAGTTTCTTCCAAATTCTCAAACTTTCCTGGCTTGATCTATTCTCTGTGAATAGCCTGTTTTGAACTTCTCGAGGTTTGGGGACCCACAGGCTTCTTAAAAGCACTTGTTAAGAAACTCTACTCCCCAGAGATGATCTTTTCTCCGTGAATGGCATCTCTTGAGTTTCTTCCAAATTCTCGAACTTTCCTGGCTTGATCTATTCTCGGTGAATAGCCTGTCTTGAACTTCTCGGGGTTTGGGGACCCACAAGCTTCCTATAAGCATCCCCTCCTCCTCTTGGACGTTGTAGAAGGACCCGTCGGCTTCTTAGAAGTATTCACAGCCTCCTCTCAGGCTTCATATAATAATTCTTCCTCCGGGAATGATAGCCTCCTCTTAGGCTTAGTACAAATTGTCCCTCGGCTTCTTAAAAGTTTCCAGCCTCCTCTTGGGCTTCGTACAAATTGTCCCGACGACCTCCTAGAGGTATAGGAATAGAAATCAGTCATCTTAATAGAACAGTCTTTCCAAGAGTCTACTACTGTTTCTCAAAGCATAGTACAAAAGATGAAACTCTAGACTGGGACAGTCTAATTTCCTTGAGTCTCCAAGACATTCTCAAGCACCCTTCAAGAATAGGAGATGAACTCCGTAGACTCGAACAGTCTCAATACCCTTGGATTTCCCATTTCCTTAAAAAACAGGAAATAACCCTGATCCAAGAATCAAATCCTTGAGTACAACATTGCTCATATAAGAACTGATTTTCTCTTTAAATCAGCATACTGGACCTGTCACTCAACTGAAACAGTGCCATCGCCTCCTCTTGGGCTTTGTACAATGATTCTCCCCATGGAGCTAACAATTATAGCCTCCATCTCGGGCTTCGTACGAGATACAAAAGACTCTCTTGTTGAGTCAAATAGCCTCCATCTCGGGCTTCGGACGAGATACAAAAGACTCTCTTGTTGAGTCAAATAGCCTCCATCTCGCGCTTCGTACGAGATACAAAAAAACTCTCTTGTTGAGTCAAATAGCCTCCATCTCGGGCTTTATACGAGATACCAAAAGACTCCCTCGTTGAGTCAAAAACCTTTTAGCCTCTCTCTCGGGCTTTGTATGAGACACATATTATCCTCCTCTTAGGCTTGGTATAAGAAAACCACTGGTTGATCCAATCAACCTTTTAGCATCAAAGTTGTGCCTCGTTCATAGTACACAAAACTCAACAACTCCTTCCCCTTCATCTAATCGCTGTAAGCGGCAAGCCTCTGGATCATCTATATCCATGCCACTGTCCCTCTTTTAGCATGAGAAATTCCTAAGGAAAGATAGCATTGCTCTAAACTGAGTTAAAGTCTTCTCCTTCAGGTTGGAAATCCTCTATAAAGGAAATTATGGCATTGTCGGATTCACATATCCCGGTTAAAGTAATTCTCCTTTATAAACAGTTGTGACAAACAAACCTCTTTAGAGATGACAAATTCTCTCTGAAGACAACACCTATTCAGCTTAACATCTTGGGCTTTGAACAAGATATAAACCACCTTTTCAGCTTCACGTCTTGGGATTTGAACAAGACACCAAAACACCATTTCCTCCCATAGAATAGGAGGAACTACGATCGCTCTGATTTCCCTATTTCGGTAAACGGGAATACGTAGGCATAAGATTGAAAGAAAAATCTTAGCGAGCACACTAAACAAAAACCCAAAATCCCATACTTTCATACATCCGTCCTAACATCTAAACCTCCCACCGATTGACCGAACACTACTTTTAACAAAATAAACCTAATAGAGACCCCGAATCTTTGAGCATCTGTAATCCAACAGTTTTGACTGTTTAACCTCAGTTTGCAAGCAGGGTTAATTTGAGACATCTATTTCCCTTCCTTCATCAGCTTCAATAGGATAAAAAATGAATCGAGCTGTAGATACCAAAGAGCGGTAGTGCTTCGCAACCACATCCAAAATTGCGCGCTACACACCGGTCGGTCAATCCAGTAATCCCGACCTTTCGAAAAATAATGATGAGATGATGAAGCTCATCCAGAGGAGTGAATACAACATTGTTGATCAACTGTTACAGACTCCTTTAAAGATCTCAGTATTATCACTGTTACTTAGTTTTGAAGCGCACATGGAGGCTCTACAGAAAGTCTTGGAGCAAGCCTTTGTGGAGCAGGACGTAACAATCAGACAGTTCGATAGCATTGTCTCTAACATCACTTCCTACAATAACTTGGGGTTTAGTGATGAGGAATTACCTGAAGAAGGTTGCCGTCATTACATGGCGCTCAACATTACAGTTAACTGCCAGGACGATGCTTTAGCCAGCGTACTGGTAGACACAGGGTCAGCCCTGAATGTTATGCCGAAGTTCACTTTGATGCAATTATCATTCAAAGGACCTCCGATGAGAACCAGCGAAGTCATCATCAAAGCATTTGACGGATCCAGAAAAACGGTTATCGGTGAAGTCGACCTTCCCATAACTATCGGTCCTCACACTTTCCCAATCACTTTCCAGGTCATGGACATCTGGGCAACATACAGTTGATTATTAGGAAGACCTTGGATACATCAGGCTGGGGCGGTCACTTCGACCCTCCACCAAAAGCTAAAGTTCGTCCAGAACGACCAACTCGTCATAGTCTGTGGAGAACAGGCCTTGCTCGTAAGCAAATTATCATCATCTACTTATGTAGAACCGGAGGGGGTAATTGGAACTCAGTTCCAAGCGCTTTTTTTACACAAGGACAATCAATCCGAAGGGGGAACTTCGATTTCCTCGTACAAAGATGCTATCAAAGCGGTCAAGAATACCAATACAACAGGATGGGGGCGGCTTGTCATTCCTACTGACAATAAAAAAAAAGAAGGGTCTTAGTTTTTCTGCGACATGTACCCAGACAGCTGCTAACGATAAAAGTTTTCATCCCATTCAGGATTTCTTCCACAGTGGAGGTTTCCTTCACCCTGTGTCTCAAGAGGTGCATACCATCAATAAAGATGATTCATCCGATACGGAGGAAGAATGGAAGTCATATCTCAACGAGGATGGTTATACATCTCAGGACGAAATGCAGACTCCCTTTTGCTTTCCTGCACAGAGCCCGAGATTTATACCCCGGTCAGATGTCGAAATGATATATGGAGATTGTGATCCGAAAGGATGTCGTGCTCCGCCAAACTCATTAGAGAAGGACACTCTGATGAAATACGACTTTGACCACGACTATTATGGCCCGATGGATGGCCTGCCAATGTGGCAGCCTTACCTAGGAGACTTGGGGCAAGAGAGTCAGCCGAATAATGAAAATCAGCTAGGCATCCTTGGAAAGAATACCTGCGTCCCCACCATGTCATGGGATCAACACCCGGGTTATCCTGAAAGCACCCAGCATGATGATGAATTCACAACGTTTGCAGGACTAGAGTTCATCAACTATGCTTTTCCCGAGGTCAACGTCATCGAGGGGGATGACTCCTCCAGTTCCAAAGAGGTGTGGGACACCCTGGGACAACCAAGTGGAAAATTTGACTTCATGGTCAAGTACACCGCTCCTGAAAGCTCTCGTATCAAGCTCGAAGACATCCAGCCAACTGGATGGGGAGATACAGCTGAGAGTACAAATACTATGCAAAATACAACTAAGGAATCCTCCTACGATAACTCTGCCTGGGAGACAGATTCCAATGATCTTTCTCCGCCTGAAATCAGCGTCATTTCTGAGGACAAGCCAAGAAAGAAGGTACCAGACTTTGTGATTCACCGAGGAGTTCGACGCCAATGGGTTGCAGTCGATGTTCCGAAGATTGTTCATAAGTCAAAGTAATTGTCTTCTATACTTTAACCTTTCACCCTGCCCAGGTGAAATGGATGTTTTGTTAGGGCTCGCTGTCTGTAAATTTCCCTCTTCGCTTCGCCCAAAGCGACAGAGCTTTGTTTTATAGGGCTGTAGTTTCAAGAATTAACTTGTTCATTAATAAAATAACGTCATTCTATAATTTCCGCATTTATTGCTATTTTCTCTTTTTGCTTTTCTTAGAAAATGGTAATCCTAAAAAGCAACTAAAAAAACATACAGTAAATAAGCAGTAAAAAAACACTGCACACACTCTTGCATTCTCTCTTTCTCTTCTTAAACAAATCATCACGTCATGCAGATTTCTTGTGTTAAACCCCATTGAAATGTATGATCCGATGCCTTCTCCCAAATTTGAGTTCCCGGTATTTGAGGCTGAAGAAGAAAATGACGACGAAATTCCAGAGGAGATCTCCCGACTACTCAGACAAGAGGAAAGGTCCATCAAACCTCACATAGAGTCCTTGGAAATGGTCAACTTGGGTTTGGAAAAAGATAGAAAAGAAATCAGGATTGGGGCACTGCTCAGTCCAACTGCCAAAGAGAGTTTGACAAAGCTTCTCAGAGAATTTTCCGATGTGTTTGCTTGGTCCTATCAGGACATGCCAGAGTTAGATACCAGCATCGTGGAACATCATCTACCATTAAGGTCAGAATGTCCGCCAGTAAAACAGAGGTTGAGACGGACTCACCCGAACATGGCCATCAAAATCAAAGAGGAAGTACCAAAACAGACTGACGCGGGTTTCCACGCCACGTCAGAATATCCTCAATGGTTAGCCAACATCGTACCGTCCCGAAAAAGGACGGAAAGGTCAGAATGTGTGTCGACTACAAAGATCTAAACAAGGCCAGTTTAAAGGACGACTTTCCCTTACCACACATCGACATGCTGGTTGATAGTACAACAAAGTTCAAAGTTTTCTCCTTCATGGATGGATTCTCGGGCTATAACCAGATTAAAATGGCGCCGAAAGACATGGAGAAAACTTCGTTCATTACCCCATGGGGTACTTTTTGTTACAAGGTGATGTCGTTCGGTCTGAAGAACGCTGGGGCAACCTATCAAAGGGCCATGACTACTCTGTTTCATGACATGATACACAAAGAAATCGAGGTATATGTCGATGACATGATTGCCAAATCTAAGACAGAAGAGGAGCATGTGACCCACCTGTCAAAACTATTCAAGCGGCTGAGAAAGTACAAACTCCGCTTGAATCCCAATAAATGCACATTCGGCGTCTGTTCAGGGAAACTCTTAGGGTTCATCGTCAGCCAGAAAGGAATTGAGGTTGATCCTGACAAGGTCAAGGCCATTCAAGAAATGCCTTCTTCTAAAACTGAAAAACAAGTCAGAGGATTCCTAGGACGTTTGAACTACATCTCCAGATTCATATTCCTCATGACCGCGACATGTGCATCGATTTTCAAATTACTCAAAAAAAATCAAGACTGCGTTTGGACAGAAGACTGCGAAACCGCCTTCGATAGTATCAAGGAATACCTGTCGAACCCGCCGATTCTATCACCTCCAGTGGAATGAAGACCGCTGATCATCTATTTAACAGTCTTGGAAGAGTCAATGGGTTGTGTACTTGGCCAACAAGATGAAACAAAAAGGAAAGAGTCTGCCATTTACTATTTGAGCAAGAAATTCACCGACTGCGAGACTCGATACACTATGCTTGAGAAAACTTGCTGCGCTCTGGCTTGGGCAGCCAAACGTCTTTGCCAGTACATGATTCGTCACACTACTTGGTTAATCTCAGAAATGGATCCAATCAAGTATGCTTTCGAAAAACCTGCTCTCACGGGAAGGATAGCCCGTTGGCAGATGTTGTTAACATAATATGACATAGAGTACCACGCTCAGAAAGCCGTTAAGGGAAGTATTTTAGCCGATCATTTGGCTCATCAACCGATTAACAATCAAGAATCAATCTGGTTTGACTTCCCAGACGAAGATGTCATGTATTTGAAAATGAAAGATTGCGATGAACCGCTACCCAGTGAAGGGCTAGAACCCGGTTCCCAATGGGGACTTATCTTTGACGGAGCTGTCAATCATTACAGAAACGGAATTGGGGCAATCATTGTTACCCCTCAGGGTACCCACATTCCTTTCACCTCCAGCCTTACGTTCAAGTGCATAAACAACGAGGCCGAATACGAAGCTTGCATCATGGGTCTCGAAGAAGCTATCGACCTAAGGATTTAGAACTTGGACGTATATGGCGACTCAGCTCTGGTTATCAATCAGATCAAAGGAGATTGGAACACATACCAATCAGGACTTACTCCTTACCAAGATTATGCAAGGAGGTTGTTACCATTCTTCAACAGAATCGAGTTTCATCATATCCCTCGTGAAGAGAATCACATGGCTGATGCATTAGCCACCCTCTCTTCCATGATTAGCGTAGGTCAATGGAGTGACATACCTAAGATCGACATAATGCGCCTTGAACGGCCCGCTTACATCTTCACGATTGAAGCAGTCATAGACGACAAACCTTGGTAACACGATATCAAATGCTTCCTTCAGAAACAAGAATACCCATCTGCGGCACTAAGGAAGGACAGAAAAACCCTCAGAAGGCTAGCAGGCAGTTTCTTCTTGAGCGGTGACACACTCTATAAGCGGAATTTTGACATGGTCTTGCTTCGATGCATAGACAGACCAGAAGCAGACACGCTAATGAAAGAAATTCATGAAGGATCCTTTGGCACTCATGCCAATGGACACGCAATGGCGAGAAAAATTTTGAGAGCAGGGTACTACTGGTTGATCACGGAATTTGACTGCTTCAAGTACATGAGGAAGTGTCACAAGTATCAGATATACTCCAACAAAATCCATGTACCGCCGACACATCTCAAAGTACTCTCTTCCCCATGGCCTTTTTCCATGTGGCGAATCGACATGATTGACATGATTTGGCCCAAGGCTTCAAACGGACATCAGTTCATCCTGGTAGCCATTGATTTCTTCACTAAGTAGGTCAAAGCAGCGTCGTACGCCAATGTAACCAGACAAGTGGTGGTCCGATTTATCAAAAACAATATCATCTGTCGTTATGGTGTTCCAAGCCAGATCATTACTGATAATGGATCTAACTTGAACAATAAGATGATGAAGGAGTTGTGCGCTGAGTTCAAGATCGAACACCATAACTCATCTCCCTACCGACCCAAGATGAATGGAGTGGTAGAAGCGGCTAACAAGAACATCAAGAAGATTGTTCAAAAGATGGTTGTAACCTACAAAGATTGGCACGAGATGCTGCCCTTTGCTCTCCACGGTTATCGCACATCTGTCCGCACTTCAACAGGGGCAACCCCTTTCTCTCTAGTATATGGCATGGAAGCAGTGCTCACCATACAAGTAGAGATCCATTTAATCCGGGTATTGATGGAAGCTAAGCTAACAGAAGCTGAATAGTCTCAAAGTCAACACAACGAATTGAATCTGATCGAAGAAAAATGGATGACGGCACTATGCCATGGTCAGTTGTATCAGCAAAGAATGAAGAAGGCGTTTGACAAAAAGGTCCGACCTCGCGTCTTCAGGAAAGGAGACCTTGTGCTCAAAAAGATACAATCATTTCTCACTGATTCTCGGGGCAAATGGACTCCGAATTATGACGGCCCCTATGTGGTCAAGAAAGCTTTTTCAGGCGGTGCCTTGAGACTTGCAACGATGGATGGAGAGGAATTTTCCTACCCCATGAATGTTGATGTAGTCAAGAAATACTTCACCTAAACTAAAAAAAAAAAATGTCTCGGTGGCAAGTAACTATGTTCGACGGGGGCAAATCCTCAACAATAATTACACCATCAGGAAAACTCCAGTCAGGGTCATTTTCGATAGAAGCTCCGAATGTCCAGAATTCAAAGTTGGTAAAAGGATATTGGTCATTATGTTTCGATGTAGCCCTTTTCCCTGTAAATTACCATTTTCTAACTTTGTAAATACTCTATGGAATCACGCGTTTGGCTGATTTCCATCCTATCAATAAAATTTGAGCCCTTGTGCTTTTGTTTGTAATTCTTATTTGTTTTAGCTTTATAGAACGACGTTTCTAACATGATCAACGATTCTTGAAATAAAACAAAAATGAATTTACTTGTCAAACTTTTTCTGCTTTTAAAATAAAGATGGCAATTTTCTTCACTGTTGAACATTGAAAGAACATTGATCGCTTCTCCAGAAGTAATCGAGCTTCAAAGTGCAGAATCAAAGTACTCCTTCTAAACCAGTGCGCCTGAACAAAGGATTAGTTATGTCAGATACGAATACTCCGTCTGACATCTTCGGCCGAGTTCTTACCTCCTAAGCCCGACCTGCGTAGCTCCCACCGGGGATTATCTCTCGTAAGCAAGGCGGAATTGCTACTCTTGGACCAGCGATACCTTTTCATCTCCAGTTGTGGCTGAGTATCCAGTCGTGTTCATCTATTAGCCTGTATGTCGCGTCAGTTTTGTCAGCATATACATACATACATCATGCATTATTGATTTACATTCATATTTATATTGCATCACTATCACTCTAGTTGGTCTTATCCCCAAGTGATAACAGTCCTCTCGATCGAGTTGTCAGTTCTTTCCTCGTCAGGAAATGGTGCGCCTGCCCTATATCTCTCCTCTAGTTTATATCTGGGATGAAGTCAGCCCTTGACCACTTTGATAACTTGAACCTCTGAAAGACAAAAAAAAACGTTCGACAAATGTCACTCTTCGCCATTGAAGATGATATCGTCGCTTTCCCGGATTAAGGAAAATCCCCAGAGAAAGCCGCGTGACTAAAGACTCTCAGCAACACACTAGTTTTTCTCTCTAGAAAGTCAATGTTAATGAAGTCATCGGCACCTTAAAATTGGATCACATCACATGGAATTTCTCCGAGAAGATCCCGAGAAAAGTATGATGTAATATCCCCACGCAACAACAGTCTCTCAAGAGATCTGCTTTCCCCAGTAGAGTCAACAAGTGGCATCTCCAACAGAGAAGTTTGTACCCCTCTACAATTCAGACAGATGGGTTCCCCAGCAAGTCTGGCATCGAAAGTTTTTTATCAAATGGCATCTCTCCAGGAAAATTCAGCGAGAAGTTTGAGGAAAACCGCTACGCATAGCGTCCCTTGTCAATAAAGTTTATGGGCAAAAGAAACTGAGACCAGTTACTTGGTAGGAAACCAGGATCGAGGGGAAGTTTATTTCAGAAACTGAGACCAGTTCCTTGGTAGGAAACCAGGATCGAGGGGAAGTTTATTTTGGAAACTGAGACCAGTTCCTTGGTAGGAAATCAGGATCGAGGGGAAGTTTATTTAAGAGACTAAGACCAGTTCCTTGGTAGGAAACTAGGATCGAGGGGAAGTTTATTTAGGAGACTAAGACCAGTTCCTGTTAGATGATGGCTATGGATCTAGAAGGGGGGTTGAATAGATCCCTTGAGTTTTACACGTAAATGATTTACAAAAATCTGTTTTAAAAAATTGTTTAACGGAAGCTACCACTGGATAGAACGTCTACAACGAACCTTCTACCAAAAGGATCGGATATGCGCGAATATATCACGGATGAGTATGGAAGAGAAAAATTTAGTTTTGAATACTACACTTCAAAATGCAGTCAACAAAATATCACTTGCTTGATGTTTATTCCAATCCAATGAGGTAAAGTGAAAAGCAATTTAAAGCAACGTGTTCGAATTTTGCTTTGAAACAAATTATCAAACACCTAGTGTGCGTAAATACACTAAGTGCAGAATTTCTATGGAGGGTAATGTAAAGCTGCTCCAAGATACAATTCAAGGAATTGTATCAGTTTAACAAAACAGTTTATCAACTTACAATTACTCTACGACAGAAATTTCAATAACTTGCGACTTCACAAATTCGAACGAACTGAATTATAAAAGAGTTAAGGAGAGACAAACACGATTTGGTTAGGCAGTTCCCCAATCGTCCTCGCTTTGGGTACTTTTTCCCCCAACTCCACAAATGGAATTGAGATATGTATATATAAAGTTGTTGCAAATTGTTTGTTACAAGAGAAAACTATGAACATCCAAACCCTCGAACGTCTTCGATCGTTGATGCAAAATTTTTTCTTCCCTTGATTCGAGATGAATCAAGTGCTTCGAATATGGTTAATCTAATTACCGTCCCACGCTACTAAACCGAAAGAATCCACCGTTCTTCGGTTACCTTCACTTGGTCAATTGCGATCTACCAAGAATTCGAACCCAAACCTCCCTTCTACGATCCTCTTATTACAGCTACTAAACCGAACAATTGCGCCAATTTCCAGTTACCTTCGCCCAGCCGAATCCCTGTAGAAAGAACAGTTTGTGCAAAAACCCCCAAAATCTATCCGATTCTTGGAGGACAAACCCAACTGGTTTGATTCAAGAAACACCTGCCAAACTCTCAACCCATAAGATGAAGATCACACTTCCTAAATTCTGAACGTTATCACTTCGATCAATGGGCGACACAAACAAAGATGATTATGTGTGATTGTTTGTTTACTCAATGAAGAAGATGAAGATGAAGAGAGAAATGACATATATCTTTCACGTTTCTCGTTGTTTTTGAAATGAGATGACCAAAACTATTTATATGAAAAATAAAAGACCCACACAAAATAATAACGAAAATAACAGAAAGAAAATTAAGTGAAAAACACAGATTTTTGAAGTCATGCGTCGACCTACCCACTCTATGCGTCGATGCATAGAAACAATTTTTTGTGTCAATCAAGTTGTGCGCTTTCCCGCAGGATTTGCAGGTCAGCGCATGAATTTAGAGGTTAGCGCATGAACTGGGAAGGTCAGTGCATGAACTACATTTTTTCAGGAAATTCAATTTTTCTGAGTATTTTCACCTGACCAAGTTCAGAAACACATAATAGACCCTACTAAAATGATGATGGACATTTATTTATGGGAAAGACAAGGTTCTATGCATCTAGACACGTGAACAATAATGATTAGATGCAATATTCCCGACACGTGAAGTGATACCGCTCAAATTACAATTTAATTTCTTACATGTTTGTTGACATCATTAAAACAAGGTAGATAGAAGAATATCCCTCACATACTCACCCTTTTTGATGATGGCAACACTTTCTTAGCTGTCATGAGATTTGTAATTTGAGAGTGAGCAACATGAGCAAAGCTCCCCCTGTCTTTTACACTTGTTAATAAAATTGCTGCTTGTTTTTTATTCTTCTCCCCCTTTGACAACATCAAAAAGAAGAAAAAACGGTGGTCAAAATAAATCCCTATAATACGTAAGAGATCATCACATATTTGCAACATATAAACATTAACACGCATCCACATATGATACAGCTAATGTAAAAATTAGGAATGGATAACTAAGAAATAAAAACTTAAAAACAATGCATTCAATCCATTAGAGTTTAAACAAACGAAAGCAAAAGTCAAAGTTAAGCAACAGTAGAAAACAAGAAAATAGCCGAACCACAAAACATAAATGCAAGCACAAATGAAATATGATGCCTTAAACTCTATGGCCTTCTCCCCCTAAATGGATGACCTCTTCCCCTATAGTATTGGCTTGGTGGTGGAAGGTCGTCTAGATGTAGGTTGAGTTCAAGCAACGTGTTGTTTAGGTTTCCAAGACTATTGGCCAGGTTCTGGTTTTGTTGAGTCAAGTTGGCGTCCATCTGATTGAAACGATTTATAGCGGCGTTAGCAAAATTGTTGAAGTTGGTAATGTGAGATGAAACTTGATCAGACAGATTGGTGAACCGTTCTTCCTGAGCAGAGTAGCGAGTATCTTGCAGAGCTTGAAATTCTTGATGCTGAAGAGTCAATTCGTTCAACCTAGCCAGAATTTCTTTAGAAGCCTGCGGATCATGCTGAGACGGTGGAGTTGGAGGAGCAGAATTGTCAGGTTGCTGCCATTCATAGTCCTCACCATAGGTTGGAGGAACATAGTCGTTTCCAGACACAGTCCAGCAATTTTGTTGCCACTGACCCCAGCCCTGATTTTCAGAAGGTTCTTCAGGTTGATAGCCCATCCATGCCTCATTGTCCTCTTCTTGTATAACCACATTTTCTTGCATAACTACATTTTCTTGCAAGACCACATCTTCATCATTAACAGCTTGATTTGCATTTTCTGGAATTCCCTCATCATCACTTCCTTCAAGGTGAATAGGTACATCAGGTTCAGGATGGGTGGATCGTGGTCGATAAATGAACTTGTTCTCACGTGAATGCCAAAAGTAGCCCATCATGGAAAGGGTTTTACAAAGAAATTGTTGTTCAGCGGTAATATGAATGTGACAAATCTGCGGAACAAGAATATCAAAGTGATTCAAAATGTTTACAAAAACAGATGCATAACCAAGTGCCAGAAATTTGCTGGAGCTGCAAGTAACGAACATCCTATAAGTAAAATAATAAGGCCAGTTAATTTTGATCTTATTCTTGAGGATATAGATGAGATGAACCTCTGTCTGCTCAACTCTTGAGTACCCTCCTTTCTTAGGCCTCAAGATGCGAGCAACAATCCACTGAAGAATACGGTCTTTAAATTTTAAATGGTCGGTAGTGACACTTTTAGGAAATAATCCACTCGCCACAACATCATCTGGATATGGTTCCCGTAACATCGAATTCAGAGCAGTTTTGAACTCATATCCTTAACAAAAGTTTTATCAGTAACCTTTGGGAGAGTGTCATCAGTGTCCAATACAAACAGTGTAGACCATACATTATTGGTCACTTCAAATTCTGCATTATGCATAGAGAATTTAAATTCAGCCCCATGAAATTTACCCTTGATCCCACAGTAGAACAACCGAGTTAAATATTCACTATACTGATCATCACATTCTAGAAATTCACCAAGATTTTGAAAATTTATAAGTTCAGAAATCTCAGGAATGTGAAAATCTGGACCCATCAGAGGATAAAAGCCATGTTGTCTTATAACCGCACGGTTAAAAATAGTTCCTCAAAAGGAATAGCTAGCCTTTCAGAAATTAAAGACTTAAAGGTTACCCTTTGTGAAGATGATGTTCTGGTTGGTGCTGGTTGTGAAGATGAGCCTCTTGTTCCCCTTCTACTAGGATTTCTTCTTGAAGCCATGGTTGAAGAAGAGTTGGAAGAGGATGATGACACTTGATTTCGCAGAGAGTGAAGAGGAGATATGTGCAGCCCTTAGAAAACCTTGTAGCAGTAATATAGATAATTTTCTCTTGGTGGGTTTTTTATTTTTAGGGTTTTTGATGAGGATTTAGTGGAGAATAATGGTTATTGATGAGGTTTAATGGAGGAAGATAAGGAGAGATTGACCACAAAGTCTAATGAGATGACATGCAATAACCATAAATCAATGTGCAATGAGAATATGTAGGGAAAATAGGCAACACTAGGTCGACGCACGAGTCCCAGTAAAGTGGGAAGTCTGGATGTTTGGTTTATGCGTCAACCTATGAATCTGTGCGTCGGCGCATGATTCATGAATTTTCTTAAAAAGTTGAACATTTGGTTATGCGCTATCCTGAAAGTTTTCACTAGGTCAGCGCACAAATCATGCGTCGACGCATGAACATACAGAAATGAAATTTTGCAATTTTTAAGTTCCAACCAGATAAATAGACATATACGCATACATAACAAAACACCCACATGAACGATAAGTGCTCAAAATGCAATAAACATCAAGATTAGAGTAATTAATATGGCACAAAATATTGATAAACATCTTTAAATCAGAACGATATTACCTTGATCATCATGACGATAAGATCCCTCACATATAGCTAAATATCTCTTTGCATTATTAGTTAAAAGAATAAACAAGCATGTATATATGTGAAGATCACTACCTTAAAGGATTATTAAGCATGATCCGAGATATCGAGAATGCCAAGTTCCCTACGGATGTGAAAGAAAGGCTCTGTAGCTAACGGTTTTGTGAAAATATCAGCAAGTTGATTCTTAGTGTCAACATGCTCAAAAATAACATCACCTTTCTCTACATGATCCCTAAGAAAATGATGGCGTATTTCAATATGCTTGGTGCATGAATGCAATACGGGGTTCTTAGTTAGATTAATCGCACTAGTGTTATCCCACAAAATTGGAATACGTTCAAGTTTTAAGTTGAAATCAAATAATTGTTGTTTAAGCCATAAGACTTGAGCACAACAACTACCATCGGCAACGTATTCTGCCTCGGCTGTTGACAAAGCAACGGAAACCTATTTCTTGCTATGCCAACTCACCAAGGAATTTGCGAAAAAGTGACATGTGCCACTAGTAATTTTCCTATCTAACTTGCACCCGGCAAAGTCGGAATCGGAGTAGCCAACTAAGGAACAAACACTACCTTTGGAATACCACAGCCCATACTTTGGAGTACCAGAGAGGTATCGAAGTATGCGCTTAACTGCCTTTAGGTGGGATTCCTTGGGATGTGCCTGATACCTCGCACACATGCATACACTAAATATTATATCGGGACGTGATGCGGTAAGATAAAGGAGAGACCCTATCATACCTCGATACTTCTTTACCTCAACATCCTTACCCTTTTCGTCACGATCAAGATTAGCACTTGTAGGCATAGGAGTGTCTATTGCTTTGCAGTTCAGCATATCAAAACATTTTAGTAACTCAAGACAATATTTCGTTTGACTCACGAATATGCCCTCTTCAAGTTATTTGATTCGCAATCCGAGGAAATAGTTGAGCTCCCCCATCATGCTCATTTCAAACTCCCCCTGCATCAAACTAGAAAACTCATTGACCAAGGCCATGTTAGTAGACCCAAATATGATATCGTCAACATAAATTTGTACCAAAATTAAGTGTTTTCCTTGACGTTTAATAAAGAGGGTTGTGTCAACCTTTCCTCTTGAATACCCTTGATCAAGTAGAAATTTGCTTAGACGTTCATACCAAGCCCTAGGGGCTTGTTTAAGTCCGTAC
The DNA here is from genome assembly GCA_022829125.1 of Lathyrus tuberosus. Taxonomy (NCBI): domain Eukaryota; kingdom Viridiplantae; phylum Streptophyta; class Magnoliopsida; order Fabales; family Fabaceae; genus Lathyrus; species Lathyrus tuberosus. The sequence continues at coordinate 12,405,902 of JALAZF010000103.1, forward strand.
AAAGCTCGTTTAAGTTTATAGACATGATCAGGATATTCGTGGAATTCAAAACCCGAAGGTTGGGCTACATAAACCTCTTCATTTATATATCCGTTAAGGAACACTCTTTTAACATCCATTTGGAATAATTTAAAGTTCTTTGTGCAAGCATAGGAAAGTAGAAGGCGTATGGCCTCGAGTCGGGCAACCGGCGCATAAGTTTCCTCATAGTCGATTCCTTCCTCTTGGTTATAGCCTTGAGCTACAAACCTAGCTTTATTACGCGTTATTACTCCATTTTCATCAAGTTTATTCCTACATACCCATCGGGTGCCGATTACTCGATGATATCGCGGAGGGGGGACAAGGTCCCAAATCTCATTTCTCCTTAATTGATTTAGTTCATCTTGCATTGATAGAAACCAATGCTCATCGAGTAACGCATCCTTAGCGTTTTTAGGTTCAACTTGGGAGACAAAAGTAGAGTAATAACAAAAGTTACTAAGTTTAGAGCGAGTAGTTACTCCCTTAGAGATATCACCGAGAATGTTGTCAATTGGATGGTCTTTTGAAGACTTCCAAGATGGAGGAAGTTCATCTTTATCAGCATGATGATCATCCTCACTTTTCATTGGTTGGTGATCCTTTTCCTCCTTAATACGCACTGCTTCAGGTTGATCAATTCCCTTATCAGTGTCCTTGAGTATGTCTTCACTAGGTACACTTGCACCACGAAAAGAACTACCTTCTCCGACATTTCTCGAATAAGACTCGTCAAAAGTAACATGAACTGACTCTTCAACTACGTGTAACCTCTTATTATAAATTCTATACGCTTTACTTGACTGAGAGTATCCATGAAAAATACCCTCGTCGGCTTTGGCATCAAATTTACCAAGAGGCTCTTTCCCATTATTTAACACAAAGCATTTGCAACCAAATACATGAAGGTGAGAGATGTTTGGCTTACGCCCTTTTAAAAGCACATACGGTGTCTTGTTTAGAATAGGTCGGATGAACACCCTATTCAAAACATAACAAGCCGTACTTATGGTGTCGTCCCAAAAGTATTTTGGTAATTCACCATCATTGATCATAGTCCTTCCAAGTTCTTCCAAAACTCTATTTTTACGTTCCACTACCCCATTTTGTTGAGGGGTACGTGGTGCAGAAAAATTATGATTAATTCTGTTGGAATCACAAAATGCTTCAAATAAATGATTTTCAAACTCACCCCATGGTCACTTCTAATTGACCCAATGTTTGTGTTTAACTTGTTCTGAGATAACTTAGCAAATTGTTCAAAGGCCAAAAAGGTATCACTCTTATTTGCTAAGAAAATGGTCCAGCAAAACCTAGAAAAATCATCGACTATAACAAACCCATAATAGTTACCACCTAGACTTTTAACCCTAGATGGTCCAAAGAGGTCCATATGGAGGAGCTCAAGGGGTCTCATAGTTGAAACGATGTTTTTAGATTTGAATGAGATCCTTGTTTGCTTCCCCATTTGACACGCATCACAAAGGTGATCCTTTGTGAATTTAATTTTGGGCAAACCGATGACTAGGTCTTTAGAGACAATTTTGTTAAGCAAATCAAAGTTGATGTGAGCCAACCGTCTATGCCAAAACCATGAATCTTCATTCATAGTGACTAGACACTTGTCTCCATTCAACGATATCTCATTTAAGTCTAGCATATAGACATTGTTCACCCTCAAGCCCTTAAACACATTCTTTTTGTCGCTATCTTCAACTGTGCAACAATCCTTTGAAAAATATACTTTATAATTCTTATCACATAGTTGACTAATGCTTAAAAGGTTGTGTCTAAGGCCTTCCACAAGCAGCACATCAGAGATAGTAGTAGATGAGGGGTTACCTACACTACCTTTGCCGAGAATCTGTCCCTTATTGTTATCTCCGTAGGTAACAAACCCCTTTTTCTTCGCCACAAAGTCGATGAAAAGAGATATGTCGCTGGTCATATATCTCGAGCAGCCACTATCCAGAACCCATCTTCCTTCGGTGGTCTCAAGACTTTGTACCTACAAAAACAATCAAGGGAGAGTAGGTACTCAATTCTCATTGGGTCCTTTAAGGTGAGTGAAACTAAGACCGCACTTGGGCAACCATTGGTAGATGCCTTTCGGAACAAGAAACCTTCTGAAGCGGCATTTCGCAATAGTATGACCAGGCTTACAACAGTAAAGACAATTACTTTTCATTTGGAATTTACTTTTGCTATCACTATCTCAAATCACATAGGTATACTATTGATATGGATTATTCATGCTCTTACGAAAATGTGATCGATCAATAGCAAACTTAACTTTTGGCTTAAGAGCCTTGTCCAATTTGGCCTTGAGGGTTCTCACCTCTCGTTGCCAAATATGACAAGTATCACAACCCCAATTGAACCAAGAGGTAGGATCCTCTTCAACCTTGGCTTTTGATTTATCCAATATAGAGTTTTGAGGGCTTCCAATTCCTTTTCGGAATCGGAAACCTTCTTCTCCAAATACGTGAAAATCCTTTTATTTGAGGCTAAACGTTGAAATGCTTCCTTAGCCTCATAGTGTAACATGTCAAAAGCCTTTCGTAACTCTAAATGCGACATAGTATTAACATGATCATATTTAGAATGCTTTACCTCTTTTGCTTTGTTGTGGCGTGCCATAAGACAAAAGTTAATGGATTCACTTTCGTCACTTGAGGAATCATCTTTCTCCGACTCACTATCGCTTTCCCAAGCGATGTATGCTCGTCGAGACTTGTTGGACTTTTTGTTTGAGCAACTCTTGTCATTATCCTTATCTTTGTCTTTCTTTAGAGATGGACAATCCGGCTTGTAGTGCCCGGATTTTCCACAGTTGTAGCACGTCCCTTTTACCTTGCCATTTTTATTTCCTTCGCTTCTAGATTGCTTCCTAAACTTGACTAGATTTCTATCTGAGTGTTGAATATCGTTCTTACGAACATATCTATTGTATCTCTTCACAAATAATCCCATATCATCACCGGATTCTTCATCTTTGTCATTATTGGTTTCATCATCACTTAGCTCTTGATGTGTGGACTTTGAACAAGAAGCCTTAAGAGCTATCGACTTCTTCTCCGTATCTTTTGCCTTCTCTTTCTTGATACTCTTTTCATGTTTATCCAAGCTAATGAGCACTTGCTCATGCTCATCGAGTTTACCAAAGAGTGTTGTGAGGTCTAGTGTAGCAAGATCATTGCCCTCCTTGATAGCGGTGACCTTCGGCTGCCATTCCCTGTTAAGACACCTCAGAATTTTGTTTGTAGAAACCTCATTGGGAATTGGTTTACCAAGAACATGCAATTTGTTGATAATGTGAGTAAATCGTTTTTGCATATCCGCAATGGTTTCCCCTTGCTTCATGTAAAACAAATCAAACTCTTGCATTAGTGTATTAATACGAGCCATCTTAACATCATTAGTACCTTCGTGGGCTACTTGTAAAGCATCCCACATGGCTTTGGCCGTTTCACAATGGGAGACTCGATAATACTCATCAACTCCCAAGGAGGAGATGATCATATTACGAGCCTTCCAATAATAGCTGTACTTTTTCTCGTTCTCCTCAGTCCATTGAGCTTCAGGTTTAGGAACGACAACGCCTTCCGCGTTAGTTATAGTAATTTCCAAGGGACCGTTTAAAATAACGTTCCAAACCTTCTGATCTATGGAATTAATATGGACGCGCATACAATCCTTCCAGTAGCTGTAGTTTTCACATGTAAAAACTGGAGCTCTATTATAAGCCCCCTTAGGTTCGTTCGCCATGATCCAAGAAGTTTTACCGAAGCACCAGAATTAACTGGAGCTCGTGATACCACTTGTTAGACGATGGCTATGGATCTAGAAGGGGGGTTAAATAGATCCCTTTAGTTTTACATGCAAATGGTTTACAAAAATCTATTTTAAAAAATTGTTTAACGAAAGCTACCACTGGATAGAACGTCTACAACAAATCTTCTACCAAAAGGATCGGATATGCGCGAATATATCACGGATGAGTGTGGAAGAGAAAAATTCAGTTTTGAATACTACACTTAAAAACGCAGTCAACAAAATATCACTTGCTTGATGTTTATTCCAATATAATGAGGTAAAGTGATAAGCAATTTAAAGCAACGTGTTCGAATTTTGCTTTGAAACAAATTATCAAACACCTAGTGTGTGTAAACACACTAAGTGCAGAATTTCTATGGAGGGTAATGTAAAGCTGCTCCAAGATACAATTCAAGGAATTGTATCAGTTTAAAAAAACAGTTTATCAGCTTACAATTACTCTACGACAGAAATTTCAATAACTTGCGACTTCACAAATTCTAACGAATTGAATTATAAAAGAGTTAAGGAGAGAGAGAACAAACACGATTTGATTAGGCAGTTCCCCAATCGTCCTCGCTTTGGGTACATCTGCCCCCAACTCCACAAATGGAATTGAGATATGTATATATAAAGTTGTTGCAAATTATTTATTACAAGAGAAAACTATGAACATCCAAACCCTCGAACGTCTTCGATCGTTGATGCAGAATTTTATCTTCCCTTGATTCGAGATGAATCAAGTGCTTCAAATCAGGACTGATTCCTTACAAAGATTATGCAAGGAGGTTGTTACCATTCTTCAACAGAATCGGGTTTCATCATATCCCTCATGAAGAGAATCACATGGCCGATGCATTAGCCACCCTCTCTTCCATGATTAGCGTAGGTCAATGGAGTGACATACCTAAGATCGACATAATGCGCCTTGAACGGCCCGCTTACATCTTCACGATTGAAGCAGTCATAGACGACAAACCTTGGTATCACGATATCAAATGCTTCCTTCAGAAACAAGAATACCCACCTGGGGCACTAAGGAAGGACAGAAAAACCCTCAGAAGGCTAGCAGGCAGTTTCTTCTTGAGCGGTGACACACTCTATAAGCGAGATTTTGACATGGTCTTGCTTCGATGCATAGACAGACCAGAAGCAGACACGCTAATGAAAGAAATTCATGAAGGATCCTTTGGCACTCACGCCAATGGACACGCAATGGCGAGGAAAATTTTGAGAGCAGGGTACTACTAGTTGACCATGGAATTCGACTGCTACAAGTACATGAGGAAGTGTCACAAGTGTCAGATATACTCCGACAAAATCCATGTACCGCCGACACATCTCAAAGTACTCTCTTCCCCATGGCATTTTTCCATATTGGGAAACGACATGATTGGCATGATTGAGCCCAAGGCTTCAAACGGACATCGGTTCATTCTGGTAGCCATTGATTACTTCACCAAGTGGGTCGAAGCAGCGCCGTACGCCAATGTAACCCGACAAGTGGTGGTCCGATTTATCAAAAACAATATCATCTACCGTTATGGTGTTCCAAGCCAGATCATTACTGATAATGGATCTAACTTGAACAATAAGATGATGAAGGAGTTGTGCGCTGAGTTCAAGATCGAACACCATAACTCATCTCCCTACCGACCCAAGATGAATGGAGTGGTAGAAGCGGCTAACAAGAACATCAAGAAGATTGTTCAAAAGATCGTTGTAACCTACAAAGATTGGCACGAGATGCTGCCCTTTGCTCTCCACGGTTATCGCACATCTATCCGCACTTCAACAGGGGCAACCCCTTTCTCTCTAGTATATGGCATGGAAGCAGTGCTCACCATAGAAGTAGAGATCCATTTAATCCGGGTATTGATGGAAGCTAAGCTAACAGAAGCTGAATAGTCTCAAAGTCAACACAACGAATTGAATCTGATCGAAGAAAAACGGATGACGGCACTATGCCATGGTCAGTTGTATCAGCAAAGAATGAAGAAGGCGTTTGACAAAAAGGTCCGACCTCGCGTCTTCAGGAAAGGAGACCTTGTGCTAAAAAAGATACAATCATTTCTCACTGATTCTCAGGGCAAATGGACTCGAATTATGACGGCCACTATGTGGTCAAAAAAGCTTTCTCAGGCGGTGCCTTGAGACTTGCAACGATGGATGGAGAGGAATTTGCCTACCCCACGAATTTTGATATAGTCAAGAAATACTTCGCCTAAACTAAAAAAAAAATCTCGGTGGATTGAAAACCCGAAAGGGCGGTCCAGGCAAAAGTTAGAGACATAATCCAAAATCATCCTGATGGATTGGAAATCTCAAAGTACAATCCAGGCAAAAATTAGGGATAATGGCAAGTAACTATGTTCGACAGGGGCAAATCCTCAACAGCAGTTACACCATCAGGAAAACCCCAGTCAGGGTCATTTTCGACAGAAGCTCGGAATTGAAATTCTGGTATGACATATCCCAGATGTCCTACAGGATGTCGAGACATCTGGTCTGTTACGGATAAAATGGCAAGATATAAACAATAACAGTACTAAAAAGCTTAAACAACACACAGAATTTGTTCACCTAGTTCGGTCTAACAACCTACATCTGGGGGCATACAAAGCCAGGAAGGAAGTCCACTATTAGCAGTATCAATTCATAGACCCTACAATCAACACACCCGTTGATGATCTACTCACTTAATCACTACCCAATGATCCTTCTACCTAATTCCACCCTAGATAAGAGACTCCATCTCACTTCCAATCATTGCAATGATGTCTAGCAGTCAACACCTCAGCCACTGCATCAACAACTTGATTTCCAACAACTCTGCAATCACAGAAAAGTAGAAGACACACTTCAATGACAATACCTAGACATGACACACATGACTAAGAACAATACTTAGAGTTGCTTAACAGCTTCCTCCAAGAACAATACATCTCTTACCCACAGGCTTCGAGATAAACACGATGACCATCCCACAAACCGGGTGGTTCATCAACCAACACCGCCCTTATAATTTACATGATGGCTGGCTTATTTTTCTATGTTACAATGCTTCTATTTATAACCTAAACCCAACTGGATTTGGGCTTCAAATCACAACATATCAGCTGCTACAAATCTGCAAAAGATTCTCCTACAAATTAGATCTTCAATCAAATCTTCCTAAAATATCTCCATATTTAAATACTCAATCTTCTCTTGATTTTATCTTGAATCTTCCAGACCTTTAAATCAGCTCCACAAAGGATACCATAATATTCCCAGAAACATTTCTTACGTTGGGCTTGTGCATTATAAAGTCACAGATTTGATTTAACAATAAAGCAGATTTATTCTCCAAATCTCTTCGCCCTAAAATAGTAACAAAATATACTCCACAAAGTAATAGGAATTGATTGTATCAGAATAAATCTTCTCCAACAAATTCTCCTGCAATTTCTCAAACAAAATCTCCCAAGATATATTAAAAACAGTGCAGCTCTAGAAACAAACCAAACTTATGTACTGTCAACAGATGTCAGGACATCGTGTTTGACATCAGTACACAGACCTGCAACACTAACCTATACACCTTATGCTGAATGTTAGAAACACAAAAGCACATGTTAAGACATCAAGCAAGACATCTTGAACCAGCACATTGTTTTACCAAAATTGCTGCCAACACCAGAACTAACAATCTCCCCCTTTGGCAAACTCTGAATCATCCAACCAACATACTCATACCAGAACAGACTATTCTACATCTAACAATAGCTGAACAAACCTACTTCTTTCCCCCTTTTTGGCCAAAAATTGACAAACATTTGGGTAAATGTCCACTACTGGTTTAATCCATTGACACACCAGGTCTAAACTGTCATGTCCCCCATGAACTTTACAATGTCACAACATCTTGTCTGACATAACACCTTCACCAGAGCCACACACAATCTTGATAAACAAAAGTTCAACTCCCCCTATCTAAGATAACCAGTCCTCCTTTGCAAGATGAACACCTTAAATGACTGGAAAACATAAGACTCATCTTCGTGTCTTCAAGAGTGCACCCTCTGTTCAACACACCTGCTGAACGCATTCACTTAATGCTTGATCCTCAAACAACACTAGTACATTTAACTGACAGAAGTTGCTCCTTCAACAAGAAACACCACAAAATCACCAATGATATCCCATGACACCTTTATGATCATATAGTAATAAAGTACCAGGATCACATCCTTGTACTACACCCAACAAACTCTTGGATTGAGACCAAAATCACCATTGATCCACCTTGAATTTTACAGCCATAGACATTCTTGTTCCTTGAGATACAATCCACTTGAATCAGGTATGCTTCACACAATCATCCCCAAGTTCTGAAGCACAAACACACTGCCTTCCTCTACACTCTAAGTAAAGTCCTCTTAATTTGAATTAATAACACACACCAATACAAGTGTGACATCTCCCATCAACCAAGTCCCTCACAGAGCTCTTTCAAAATCTGCAGAGAAAAATAAATTCTCCCAAATACAAATAAAACTGTCCTTCAAACACCTCCTCAGAAGCATGTGCGCACATGATCCAAACAATTTGCTTCACACACCAAAACACCATCTAGCAGCCTAATGTCATAGCATGTTATCTGACATTATATCCTCATAAGAGGCAACCAATCTCCACAAACATGCAAGCTTCATAATATATGCACCTTTGCAGCAAAATCCATAGACAAGTACTCCCCCTGTCATGGATAACCAATGCTCTAGATGGAGGTTAACCATTGAGCACCAGATCTTCACACACTTGCTGAGCACATTCACATACTATACTCTCACTCCTAGAGAACACATCCAATTATCCTGACTGGTTTAACACTATTCACAAACTCCACGAATTCTCAGCTTACTTAAAAGCTTTACTGAGATCCAATCTCTTCAACAGAAAGAACAGCTCTTAAAACACTTTCTGATCAAATCACCTCATCTGACACACTTCCTCTGCCATTACATCCACTAGTAGTTGATGATACTAGTGAGGTCTTCAAACATAGTAGTCGTGCTTTGCCAGAACATACTACTAAAACCAAGATCTGACTCTCCACATTCTAATCCACATAGTCAGAAACACCTCTTCTGACAAAAATGTTTGAGCATCCAACTCCAAGTGCACAATCTTTTGAGTTTCTCTTCCACTAGAAAAAGAGTTTCATGCTCTCATAGACTTGATAGTGACATCAAGTTTGAGTAAACAACCTTCGTCCTGTTTTTGAGAAACACCACCAGAAATATTTAGAAAAATAAATTCTCAATACAAAGATGTCAAGACATTATGTCTGACATTTCTGCGAGTTCTTCCATCATCAGATTAAGGACTCTCCTTTATTAACTGCTAAGAACTCCTAAGGGCATTATTCATTCTCCCATCCAATAGCTGCACATCCTGTGGTTGGTACACACATATAACTCATTTCAAATAGAATCTGCTCCATGGCCATAAACAAGATTCCATACATTTGGCCCATTAGATCAGAAGGAACTTCCATATTTCAAAGAGAATGTCCTTGACATTTGAGCTTGACCTCCACAAAACAACAGCCTTTGTACTCCTACTCACTTGGATCAGAAACATACTAATCCAACACGCTTATCTAAGCCATGTTTCTTGAAAGAAACTTCTTAGACACACAACCCAGATGCCTCCTCTTCCAAGCCAGGAGTAGGTTCCAATCAGATGTGATCAGAACACATTTGTTTAGCCCCTCAAGCATCTGCTATGCCATACCTCTATCCAACAAGATTCTGCGCAATCTGTTGGTTTGATGTTCCACCATCTGGTAGGACATTAGTTCCCTTCTTAAGAAACACACCAAGAGATCTTTTATCAAAGCCCAGAGACTGGCCTTTAAGTGTTGGAAGTAAGAATAAATTGCTTCTAGATCTCTTTTCAACAAACTCATATAAAAGTGCCTTTATGAGTGGACTAGGGATGAACCTCAAGTATCTTTGGCAACTCTAACAAGCTAGTTGAAGATATCCTCAAGTATCACCACACCATGTGATACACCTTCAAAGGAGAACAGAGTGTTGGAGCCTCAACACACAAACCACCAGGAGTTTTCTAACAGATACATGAGCAGCGGAACACAGAAAGAGAAAACCCCTCAACAACCTTCAGGAAAAACTTAATAACTATTGCACAAACACCACACTCCAGGTGCAAGAGGTCAGCATAGGTTGTAAATAAATCACCCTACAAACCAGCTCACCAAATGCCTGACAACTTCAAATAGAGCCAATACATACCCTGTCACCAAAAGTCCATCCTCCACATCAAGGGATCATACAAACAACTATATGAACTGACCAAGTCCATAACTCAGCAAAACTATTTTCCTCGCACATGAACCAGAAAGTATCTTCCCTAGATCTCATCCAGAAACAGACAGGATGCCTGCTCTGATACCAATTGAAATTCTGGTATGACAGATCCCAGATGTCCTACAGGATGTCGAGACATCTGGTCTGTTACAGATAACATGGCAAGATATAAACAATAACAGTACTAAAAAACTTAAACAACACACAGAATTTATTCACCCTGTTCGATCTACCAACCTACATCTGGGGGCATACTAGGCCAGGAAGGAAGTCCACTATTAACAGTATCAATTCATAGACCCTACAATCAACACACCCGTTGATGATCTACACACTTAATCACAACCCAATGACCATTCTACCTAAGTTCACCCTAGATAAGAGACTCCATCTCACTTCCAATCATTGCAATGATGTCTAGCAATCAACACCTCAGCCACTGCATCAACAGCTTGATTTCTAACAACTCTTCAATCACAGAAAAGTAGAAGACACACTTCAATGACAATACCTAGACATGACACACATGACTAAGAACAATACTTAGAGTTTCTTAATAGCTTCCTCCAAGAACAATACATCTCTTACCTACAGGCTTCGAGATAAACACGATGACCATCCCACAAACCGGGTGGTTCATCAACCAACACCGCCCTTATAATTTACATGATGGCTGGCTTGTTTTTCTATGTTACAATGCTTCTATTTATAACCTAAACCCAACTGGATTTGGGCTTCAAATCACAACATATCAACTGCTACAAATCTGCAAAAGATTCTCCTACAAATTAGATCTTCAATCAAATCTTCCTAAAATATCTCCATATTTAAATACTCAATCTTCTCTTGATTTTATCTTGAATCTTCTAGACCTTTAAATCAGCTCCATAAAGGATACCATAATATTCCCAGAAACATTCCTTACATTGGGCTTGTGCATTATAAAGTCATAGATTTGATATAACAATAAAGCAGATTTATTCTCCAAATCTCTTCGCCCTAAAATAGTAACAAAATATACTCCACAAAGTAATAGGAATTGATTGTATCAGAATAAATCTTCTCCAATAAATTCTCCTGCAATTTCTCAAACAAAATCTCCCAAGATATATTAAAAACAGCGCAGCTCTAGAAACAAACCAAACTGATATACTGTCAACAGATGTCAGGACATCGTGTTTGACATCACTACACAGACCTGCAACACTAACCTATACAACTTATGTTGAATGTTAGAAACACAAAAGCACATGTTAAGACATCAAGCAAGACATCTTGAACCAGCACATTGTTTTACCAAAATTGCTGCCAACACCAGAACTAACAAGAATGTCCAGAATTCAAAGTTGGTAGAAGGATATTGGTCGTTATGTTTCGATGTAGCCCTTTTCCCTGTAAATTACCATTTTCTAACTTTGTAAATACTCTATGGAATCACGCGTTTGGCTGATTTCCATCCTATCAATAAAATTTGAGCCCTTGTGGTTTTGTTTGCAATTCTTATTTGTTTTAGCTTTATAGAACGACGTTTTTAACATGATCAACGATTCTTGAAATAAAACAAAAATGAATTTACTTGTCAAACTTTTTCTGCTTTTAAAATAAAGATGGCAATTTTCCACACTTTTGAACATCGAAAGAACATCGATCGCTTCTCCATAAGTAATTGAGCTTCAAAGTGCAAAATCAAAGTACTCCTTCTAAACCAGTGCGTCTAAATGAAGGATCAGTTATGTCAGATGTGAATACTTCGTCTGACATCTTCGGCCAAGTTCTTACCTCCTAAGCCCGACCCGCGTAGCTCCCACCGGGGACTATCTCTCCTAAGAAAGGCGGAATTGCTACTCTTGGACCAGCGATACCTTTTCATCTCCTGTTATGGCCGAGTATCCAGTCGTGTTCATCTATTAGTCTATATGTCGCGTCAGTTTTGTCAGCATATACATACATACATCATGCATTATTGATTTACATTCATATTCATATTGCATCACTATCACTCTAGTCGGTCTTATCCCCAAGTGATAACAGTCCTCTCAATCGAGTTGTCAGTTCTTTCCTCATCAGGAAATGGTGCGCCTTCCTTACATCTCTCCTCTAGTTTATGTCTGGGATGAAGTCGACCCTTGACCACTTTGATAACTTGAACCTCTAAAAGACCAGAAAAAATGTTTGACAAATGTCACTCTTCGCCTTTGAAGATGATATCGTCGCTTTCTCGGATTAAGGAAAATCCCCAGAGAAAGTCGCGCGACTAAAGACTCTTAGTAACACATTGGTTTTTCTCTCTAGAAAATCAATGTTAATGAAGTCATCGGCACCTCAAAATTGGATCACATCACATGGCATTTCTACAAGAAGATCCCGAGAAAAGTATGATGTAATATCCCCAAGCAACAACAGTCTCTCAAGAGACCTGCTTTCCCCGGTAGAGTCAACAAATGGCATCTCCAACAGAGAAGTTTGTACCCCTCTACAATTCAGACAGATGGGTTCCCCAGCAAGTCTGGCATCAAAAGTTTTTTTTATCAAATGGCATATCTCCAGGAAAGTTCGGCTAGAAGTTTGAGGAAAACCGCTACGCATAGCGTCCCTTGTCAATAAAGTTTATTGACAAAAGAAACTGAGACCAGTTCCTTAGTAGGAAACCAGGATCGAGGGGAAGTTTATTTCAGACTGAGACCAGTTCCTTGGTAGGAAACCAGGATCGAGGGGAAGTTTATTTCAGAAACTGAGACCAGTTCCGTGGTAGGAAACCAGGATCGAGGGGAATTTTATTTAAGAGACTAAGACCAGTTCCTTGGTAGGAAACCAGGATCGAGGGGAAGTTTATTTCGGAAACTGAGACCAGGTCCTTGGTAGGAAACCTAGATCGAGGGGAAGTTTATTTAGGAGACTAAGACCAGTTCCTGTTAGACGATGGCTATGGATCTAGAAGGGGGTTGAATAGATCCCTTGAGTTTTACACGCAAATGGTTTACAAAAATCTGTTTTAAAAATTTGTTTAACGGAAGCTACCACTGGATAGAACGTATACAACGAACCTTCTACCAAAAGGATCGGATATGCGCGAATATATCACGGATGAGTATGGAAGAGAAAATTTCAGTTTTGAATACTACACTTAAAAATGCAGTCAACAAAATATCACTTGCTTGATGTTTATTCCAATCCAATGAGGTAAAGTGATAAGCAATTTAAAGCAACGTGTTCGAATTTTGCTTTGAAACAAATTATCAAACACCTAGTGTGCGTAAACACACTAAGTGCAGAATTTCTATGGAGGGTAATGTAAAGCTGCTCCAAGATACAATTCAAGGAATTGTATCAGTTTAACAAAACAGTTTATCAGCTTACAATTACTCTACGACAGAAATTTCAATAACTTGCGACTTCACAAATTCGAACGAATTGAATTATAAAAGACTTAAGGAGAGAGAGAACAAACATGATTTGATTAGGCAGTTCCCCAATCGTCCTCGCTTTGGGTACGTCTGCCCCCAACTCCACAAATGGAATTGAGATATGTATATATAAAGTTGTTGCAAATTATTTGTTACAAGAGAAAACTATGAACATCCAAACCCTCGAACGTCTTCGATCCTTGATGCAGAATTTTCTCTTCCCTTGATTCGAGATCAATCAAGTGCTTCAAATCAGGACTAATTCCTTACAAAGATTATGCAAGGAGGTTGTTACCATTCTTCAACATAATCGAGTTTCATCATATCCCTCGTGAAGAGAATTTTGACATGGTCTTGCTTCAATGCATAGACAGACCAGAAGCAGACACGTTAATGAAAGAAATTCATGAAGGATCCTTTGGCACTCATGCCAATGGACACGCAATGGCGAGGAAAATTTTGAGAGCAGGGTACTACTGGTTGATCACGGTATTTGACTGCTTCAAGTACATGAGGAAGTGTCACAAGTATCAGATATACTCCAACAAAATCCATGTACCGCCGACACATCTCAAAGTACTCTCTTCCCCATGGCCTTTTTCCATGTGGGGAATCGACATGATTGACATGATTTGGCCCAAGGCTTCAAACGGACATCGGTTCATCCTGGTAGCCATTGATTACTTCACCAAGTGGGTCGAAGCAGCGTCGTACGCCAATGTAACCCGACAAGTGGTGGTCCGATTTATCAAAAACAATATCATCTGCCGTTATGGTGTTCCAAGCCAGATCATTACTGATAATGGATCTAACTTGAATAATAAGATGATGAAGGAGTTGTGCGCTGAGTTCAAGATCGAACACCATAACTCATCTCCCTACCGACCCAAGATGAACGGGGCGGTAGAAGCGGCTAACAAGAACATCAAGAAGATTGTTCAAAAGATGGTTGTAACCTACAAGGATTGGCACGAGATGCTGCCTTTTGCTCTCCACGGTTATCGCACATCTGTCCGCACTTCAACAGGGGCAACCCCTTTCTCTCTAGTATATGGCATGGAAGTAGTGTTCACCATAGAAGTAGAGATCCATTCAATCCGGGTATTGATGGAAGCTAAGCTAATAGAAGATGAATAGTGTCAAAGTTGACACAACGAATTGAATCTGATCGAAGAAAATTGGATGACGGCACTATGCCATGGTCAGTTGTATCAGCAAAGAATGAAGAAGGTGTTTGACAAAAAGGTCCGACCTCGCGTCTTCTGGAAAGGAGGCCTTGTGCTAAAAAAGATACAATCATTTCTCACTGATTCTCGAGGCAAATGGACTCGAATTATGACGGCCCCTATGTGGTCAAGAAATCTTTCTCAGGCGGTGCCTTGAGACTTGCAATGATGGATGGAGAGGAATTTGCCTACCCCACGAATTTTGATGTAGTTAAGAAATACTTCGCCTAAACCAAAAAAAACAACATCTCGGTGGATTGAAAACCCGAAAGGGCGGTCCAGGCAAAAGTTAGAGACATAATCAAAAATCATCCTGATGGATTGGAAATCTCAAAGTACAATCCAGGCAAAAATTAGGGATAATGGCAAGTAACTATGTTCGACAGGGGCAAATCCTCAACAGCAGTTACACCATCAGGAAAACTCCAGTCAGGATCATTTTCGACAGAAGCTCAGAATTGAAATTCTGGTATGACATATCCCAGATGTCCTACAGGATGTCGAGACATCTGGTCTGTTACGGATAACATGGCAAGATATAAACAATAACAGTACTAAAAAGCTTAAACAACACACAGAATTTGTTCACCCAGTTCGATCTAACAACCTACATCTGGGGGCATACCAAGCCAGGAAGGAAGTCCACTATTAGCTGTATCAATTCATAGACTCTACAATCAACACACCCGTTGATGATCTACTCACTTAATCACTACCCAATGACCCTTCTACCTAAGTCCACCCTAGATAAGAGACTCCATCTCACTTCCAATCATTACAATGATGTCTAGCAGTCAACACCTCAGCCACTGCATCAACAGCTTGATTTCTAACAACTCTGCAATCACAGAAAAGTAGAAGACACACTTCAATGACAATACCTAGACATGACACACATGACTAAGAACAATACTTAGAGTTGCTTAACAGCTTCCTCCAAGAACAATACATCTCTTACCCACAGGCTTCGAGATAAACACGATGACCATCCCACAAACCGGGTGGTTCATCAACCAACACCGCCCTTATAATTTACATGATGGCTGGCTTATTTTTCTAGGTTACAATGCTTCTATTTATAACCTAAACCCAACTGGATTTGGGCTTCAAATCACAACATATCAGCTGCTACAAATCTGCAAAAGATTCTCCTACAAATTATATCTTCAATCAAATCTTCCTAAAATATCTCCATATTTAAATACTCAATCTTCTCTTGATTTTATCTTGAATCTTCCAGACCTTTAAATCAGCTCCACAAAGGATACCATAATATTCCCAGAAACATTCCTTACGTTGGGCTTGTGCATTATAAAGTCACAGATTTGATTTAACAATAAAGCAGATTTATTCTCCAAATCTCTTGGCCCTAAAATAGTAACAAAATATACTCCACAAAGTAATAGGAATTGATTGTATCAGAATAAATCTTCTCCAACAAATTCTCCTACAATTTCTCAAACAAAATCTCCCAAGATATATTAAAAACAGTGCAGCTCTAGAAACAAACCAAACTTATGTACTGTCAACAGATGTCAGGACATCGTGTTTGACATCAGTACACAGACCTGCAACACTAACCTATACACCTTATGCTGAATGTTAGAAACACAAAAGCACATGTTAAGACATCAAGCAAGACATCTTGAACCAGCACATTATTTTAACAAAATTGCTGCCAACACCAGAACTAACAATCTCCCCCTTTGGCAAACTCTGAATCATCCAACCAACATACTCAGACCAGAACAGACTATTCTACATCTCACAATAGTTGAACAAACCTACTTCTCTCCCCCTTTTTGGCCAAAAATTGACAAACATTTAGGTAAATGTCCACTACGGGTTCAATCCATTGACACACCAGGTCTAAACTGTCATGTCCCCCATGAACTTTACAATGTCACAACATCTTGTCTGACATAACACCTTCACCAGAGCCACACACAATCTTGATAAACAAAAGTTCAACTCCCCCTATCTAAGATAACCAGTGCTCCTTTGCAATATGAACACCTTAAATGAATGGAAAACATAAGACTCATCTTCGTGTCTTCAAGAGTGCACCCTCTGTTCAACACATCTGCTGAACGCATTCACTTAATGCTTGATCCTCAAACAACACTAGTACATTTAACTGACAGAAGTTGCTCCTTCAACAAGAAACACCACAAAATCACCAATGATATCCCATGACACCTTTATGATCATATAGTAATAAAGTACCAGGATCACATCCTTGTACTACACCCAACAAACTCTTGGATTGAGACCAAAATCACCATTGATCCACCTTGAATTTTACAGCCATAGGCATTCTTGTTCCTTGAGATACAATCCACTTGAATCAGGTTTGCTTCACACAATCATCCCCAAGTTCTGAAGCACAAACACACTGCCTTCCTCTACACTCTAAGTAAAGTCCTCTTAATTTGAATTAATAACACACACCAATACAAGTGTGACATCTCCCATCAACCAAGACCCTCACAGAGCTCTTCCAAAATCTGCAGAGAAAAATAAATTCTCCCAAATACAAATAAAACTGTCCTTCAGACTCCTCCTCAGAAGCATGTACGCACATGATCCAAACAATTTACTTCACACACCAAAACACCATCTAGCAGCCTAATGTCATAGCATGTTATCTGACATTATATCCTTATAAGAGGCAACCAATCTCCACAAACATGCAAGCTTCACAATATATGCACCTTTGCAGCAAAATCCATAGACAAGTACTCCCCCTGTCATGGATAACCAATGCTCTAGATGGAGGTTAACCATTGAGCACCAGATCTTCACACACTTGCTGAGCACATTCACATACTATACTCTCACTCCTAGAGAAAACATCCAATTATCCTGACTGGTTTGACACTATTCACAAACTCCACGAATTCTCAGCTTACTTAAAAGCTTTACTGAGATCCAATCTCTTCAACAGAAAGAACAGCTCTTAAAAAACATTCTCATCAAATCACCTCATCTGACACACTTCCTCTGCCATTACATCCACTAGTAGTTGATGATACTAGTGAGGTCTTCAAACATAGTAGTCGTGCTTTGCCAGAACATACTACTAAAACCAAGATCATACTCTCCACATTCTAATCCACATAGTCAGAAACACCTCTTCTGACAAAAATGCTTGAGCATCCAACTCCAAGTGCACAATCTTTTGAGTTTCTCTTCCACTAGAAAAAGAGTTTCATGCTCTCATAGACTTGATAGTGACATCAAGTTTGAGTAAACAACCTTCATCCTGTTTTTGAGAAACACCACCAGAAATATTTAGAAAAATAAATTTTCAATACAAAGATGTTAAGACATTATGTCTGACATTTCTTCGAGTTCTTCCATCATCAGATTAAGGACTCTCCTTTATTAACTGCTAAGAACTCCTAAGGACATTATTCATTCTCCCATCCAATAGTTGCACATCCTGTGGTTGGTACACACATATAACTCATTTCAAATAGAATCTGCTCCATGGCCATAAACAAGATTCCATACATCTGGCCCATTAGATCAGAAGGAACTTCCATATTTCAAAGAGAATGTCCATGACATTTGAGCTTGACCTCCACAAAACAACAGCCTTTGTACTCCTACTCACTTGGATCAGAAATATACTAATCCAACACGCTTATCTAAGACATGTTTCTTAAAAGAAACTTCTTAGACACACAACCCAGATGCCTCCTCTTCCAAGCCAGGAGTAGGTTCCAATTAGATGTGATCAGAACACATTTGTTTAGCCCCCCAAGCATCTGCTATGCCATACCTCTATCCAACAAGATTCTGCGCAATCTGTTGGTTTGATGTTCCACCATCTGGTAGGACATTAGTTCCCTTCTCAAGAAACACACCAAGAGATCTTTTATCAAAGCCCAGAGACTGGCCTTTAAGGGTTGGAAGTAAGAATAAATTGCTTCTAGATCTCTTTTCAACAAACTCATATAAAATTCCCTTTATGAGTGGACTTGGGATGAACCTCAAGTATCTTTGGCAACTCTAACAAGCTAGTTGAAGCTATCCTCAAGTATCACCACACCATGTGATACACCTTCAAAGGAGAACAGAGTGTTGGAGCCTCAACACACAAACCACCAGGAGTTTTCTAACAGATACATGAGCAGCGGAACACAGAAAGAGAAAACCCCTCAACAACCTTCAGGAAAAACTTAATACCTATTGCACAAACACCACACTCCAGGTGCAACAGGTCAGCATAGGTTGAAAATAAATCACCCTACAATGCAGCTCACCACATGCCTGACAACTTCAAATAGAGCCAATACATACCCTGTCACCAATAGTCCATCCTCTACATCAAGGGATCATACAAACAACTATATGAATTGACCAAGTCCATAACTCAGCAAAACTATCTTCCTTGCACATGAACCAGAAAGTATCTTCCCTAGATCTCATCCAGAAACAGACAGGATGCCTGCTCTGATACCAATTGAAATTTTGGTATGACAGATCCCAGATGTCCTACAGGATGTCGAGACTTCTGGTCTGTTACAGATAACATGGCAAGATATAAACAATAACAGTACTAAAAAGCTTAAACAACACACAGATTTTGTTCACCCTGTTCGATCTAACAACCTACATCTGGGGGCATACCAAGCCAGGAAGGAAGTCCACTATTAGCAGTATCAATTCATAGACCCTACAATCAACACACCCGTTGATGATCTACACACTTAATCACTACCCAATGACCCTTCTACCTAAGTCCACCCTAGATAAGAGACTCCATCTCACTTCCAATCATTGTAATGATGTCTAGCAGTCAACACCTCAGCCACTGCATCAACAGCTTGATTTCTAACAACTCTTCAATCACAGAAAAGTAGAAGACACACTTCAATGACAATACCTAGACATGACACACATGACTAAGAACAATACTTAGAGTTTCTTAACAGCTTCCTCCAAGAACAATACATCTCTTACCTACAGGCTTCGAGATAAACACGATGACCATCCCACAAACTGGGTGGTTCATCAACCAACACCGCCCTTATAATTTGCATGATGGCTGGCTTGTTTTTCTATGTTACAATGCTTCTATTTATAACCTAAACCCAACTGGATTTGGGCTTCAAATCACAACATATCAACTGCTACAAATCTTCAAAAGATTCTCCTACAAATTAGATCTTCAATCAAATCTTCCTAAAATATCTCCATATTAAATACTCTATCTTCTCTTGATTTTATCTTGAATCTTCCAGACCTTTAAATCAGCTCCATAAAGGATACCATAATATTCCCAGAAACATTCCTTACATTGGGCTTGTGCATTATAAAGTCACAGATTTGATATAACAATAAAGAAGATTTATTCTCCAAATCTCTTCGCCCTAAAATAGTAACAAAATATACTCCACAAAGTAATAGGAATTGATTGTATCAGAATAAATCTTCTCCAATAAATTCTCCTACAATTTCTCAAACAAAATCTCCCAAGATATATTAAAAACAGTGCAGCTCTAGAAACAAACCAAACTGATATACTGTCAACAGATGTCAGGACATCGTGTTTGACATCACTACACAGACCTGCAACACTAACTTATACAACTTATGTTGAATGTTAGAAACACAAAAGCACATGTTAAGACATCAAGCAAGACATCTTGAACCAGCACATTGTTTTACCAAAATTGCTGCCAACACCAGAACTAACAGGAATGTCCAGAATTCAAAGTTGGTAGAAGGATATTGGTCGTTATGTTTCGATGTAGCCCTTTTCCCTGTAAATTACCATTTTCTAACTTTGTAAATACTCTATGGAATCACGCGTTTAGCTGATTTCCATCCTATCAATAAAATTTGAGCCCTTGTGCTTTTGTTTGCAATTCTTATTTGTTTTAGCTTTATAGAACGACGTTTTTAACATGATCAAGGATTCTTGAAATAAAACAAAAATGAATTTACTTGTCAAACTTTTTCTGCTTTTAAAATAAAGATGGCAATTTTCCACACTTTCGAACATCGAAATAACATCGATCGCTTTTCCAGAAGTAATTGAGCTTCAAAGTGCAGAATCAAAGTACTCCTTCTAAACCAGTGCGTCTGAATGAAGGATCAGTTATGTCAGATGCGAATACTCCGTCTGACATCTTCGGTCGAGTTCTTACCTCCTAAGCCCGACCCGCGTAGCTCCCACCGTGGACTATCTCT
The DNA here is from genome assembly GCA_022829125.1 of Lathyrus tuberosus. Taxonomy (NCBI): domain Eukaryota; kingdom Viridiplantae; phylum Streptophyta; class Magnoliopsida; order Fabales; family Fabaceae; genus Lathyrus; species Lathyrus tuberosus. The sequence continues at coordinate 12,426,950 of JALAZF010000103.1, forward strand.
CCTAAGCAAGGCGGAATTGCTACTCTTGGACCAGCGATACCTTTTCATCTCCTGTTATGGCCGAGTACCCAATCGTGTTCATCTATTAGTCTGTATGTCGCGTCAGTTTTGTCAGCATATACATACATACATCATGCATTATTGATTTACATTCATATTCATATTGCATCACTATCACTCTAGTCGGTCTTATCCCCAAGTGATAACAATCCTCTCAATCGAGTTGTTAGTTCTTTCCTCGTCAGGAAATGGTGCGCCTTCCTTACATCTCTCCTCCAGTTTATGTCTGGGATGAAGTCGTCCCTTGACCAATTTGATAACTTGAACTTCTAAAAGACCAGAAAAAACGTTTGACAAATGTCACTCTTCTCCATTGAAGATGATATCGTCGCTTTTTCAGATTAAGGAAAATCCCCGGAGAAAGTCGCGCGACTAAAGACTCTCAACAACACAATGGTTTTTCTCTCTAGAAAGTCAATGTTAATGAAGTCATCGGCACCTCAAAATTGGATCACATCACATGGCATTTCTACGAGAAGATCCTGAGAAAAGTATGATGTATTATCCCCAAGCAACAACAGTCTCTCAAGAGACCTGCTTTCCCCGGTAGAGTCAACAAATGGCATCACCAACAGAGAAGTTTGTACCCCTCTAGAATTCAGGCAGATGGGTTCCCCAACAAGTCTGGCATCAAAAGTTTTTTATCAAATGGCATCTCTCCTGGAAAATTCAGCTAGAAGTTTGAGGAAAACCGCTACGCATAGCGTCCCTTGTCAATAAAGTTTCTTGACAAAAGAAACTGAGACCAGTTCCTTGGTAGGAAACCAGGATCGAGGGGAAGTTTATTTTAGAAACTGAGACCAGTTCCTTGGTAGGAAACCAGGATCGAGGGGAAGTTTATTTCGGAAACTGAGACCAGTTCCTTGGTAGGAAACCAGGATCGAGGGGAAGTTTATTTAAGAGACTAAGACCAGTTCCTTGGTAGGAAACCAGGATCGAGGGGAAGTTTATTTCGGAAATTGAGACCAGTTCCTTGGTAGGAAACCTGGATCAAGGGGAAGTTTATTTAGGAGACTAAGACCAGTTCCTGTTAGACGATGGCTATGGATCTAGAAGGGGGGTTGAATAGATCCCTTGAGTTTTACACGCAAATGGTTTACAAAAATCTATTTTAAAAAATTGTTTAACTGAAGCTACCACTGGATAGAACGTCTACAACGAACCTTCTACCAAAAGGATCGGATATGCGCGAATATATCACGGATGAGTATGGAAGAGAAAAATTCAGTTTTGAATACTATACTTAAAAACACAGTCAACAAAATATCACTTGCTTGATGTTTATTCCAATCCAATGAGGTAAAGTGATAAGCAATTTAAAGCAATGTGTTCGAATTTTGCTTTGAAACAAATTATCAAACACCTAGTGTGCGTAAACACACTAAGTGCAGAATTTCTATGGAGGGTAATGTAAAGCTGCTCCAAGATACAATTCAAGGAATTGTATCAGTTTAACAAAACAGTTTATCAACTTACAATTACTCTACGACAGAAATTTCAATAACTTGCGACTTCACAAATTCGAATGAATTGAATTATAAAAGAGTTAAGGAGAGAGAAAACAAACACGATTTGATTAGGCAGTTCCCCAATCGTCCTCGCTTTGGGTACGTCTGCCCCCAACTCCACAAATGGAATTGAGATATGTATATATAAAGTTGTTGCAAATTATTTGTTACAAGAGAAAACTATGAACATCCAAACCCTCGAACGTCTTCGATCGTTGATGCAGAATTTTCTCTTCCCTTGATTCGAGATGAATCAAGTGATTCCAATATGGTTTATCCAATTACCGTCCCACGCTTCTAAACCGAAAGAATCCACCGTTCTTCGGTTACCTTCACTCGGTCAATTGCGATCTACCAAGAATTCGAACCCAAACCTCCCTTCTACGATCCTCTGATTACAACTACTAAACCGAACAATTGAGCCAATTTCCGGTTACCTTCGCCCAGCCGAATCCCTGTAGAAAGAACAGTTTGTGCAAAAACCCCCAAAATCTATCCGATTCTTGGAGGACAAAACCAACTGGTTTGATTCAAGAAACACCTGCCAAACTCTCAACCCAAAAGATGAAGATCACACTTCCTAAATTTTGAACGTTATCACTTCGATCAATGGGCGACACAAACAAAGATGATTATGTGTGATTGTTTGTTTACTCAATGAAGAAGATGAAGATGAAGATAGAAATGACATATATCTTTCACGTTTCTTGTTTTTTTGAAATGAGATGACCAAAACTATTTATATGAAAAATAAAAGACCCACACAAAATAATAACGGAAATAACAGAAAGAAAATTAAGTAAAAAACACAGATTTTTAAAGTCATGCGTCGACCTACCCACTCTATGCGTCGACACATAGAAACAATTTTTTGTGTCAATCAAGTTGTGCGCTTTCCCGCAGGATTTGTAGGTCAGCGCATGAATTTGGAGGTTAGCGCATGAACTGGGAGGGTCAGCGCATGAACTGCATTTTTTTAGGAAATTCAATTTTTCTGAGTATTTTCACCTGACCAAGTTCAGAAACACATAATAGACCCTACTAAAATGATGATGGACATTTATTTATATGAAAGATAAGGTCCTATGCATCTACACACATGAACAATAATGATTAGATGCAATATGCCTGACATGTGAAGTGATACCGCTCAAATTACAATCTAATTTCTTACATGTTTGTTGACATCATTAAAACAAGGTAGATAGAAGAATATCCCTCACAGTTCCTTGGTAGGAAACCAGGATCGAGGGGAAGTTTTACCTTTTCTGAGCATCAATGCTTAGCAAAAGAAGAAGGATGCGTGAATTACCATTCTTAACCATCATCAAAATTTTGGGTATTCCGATATTTAATCCTCTTGCACCCCGAATGCCTGAATACCTTCGCCATTCGCACCTTCGTGTCCAAGAAGATTAAATAGGGGCATCTGTCATACCCCAAATTTTGACCACCAAGATTTCCCATCATTGTGCAAATCATCATCACAATATGGGTGTATCATTATGCCTCATTAGTCTCCCCAAAGAGGGGTGGGCATTCACTACAATCAAAATTAGAGTTTCAAGCCCTCTCTGAGTGCTTAGACAAAGGATCAATCAAGGAATGACATGATCTTCAACTTGTCTAACCTCTCAAACATCTACAATGGATCAAAAGGACTCCCACATCAAGAATCAAGCACAATGTTGCAGCATTCCAGGTGGATCAAGCCTCACAATCGCCAGTGTCACCAAATTAGGGTTTTGGTCGACCAGGGCCTCCAGATGGGAATTTTCCTCTGAGCATGAGCCAATGCTTCAAAGCATAACCTATGATGCTCCAAGGGACATCATAAACCCAATCATCAAGTCAATTTAGCCTCAGGGGATGCATTCATAAAAAATCAGGAATTAGGGTTTCTCGACCTAATTCACCCCTAAGTTGACTTTTGGGACAAATCCTGAGCCAAGACCTCAAGAGAAGATTTGAGGGGGCTCCAATATATCACATTGGTCCATTTGCAACAATGGATTGATCCAAGAAGCTTGAGCAACAAGTTTCAATTTCATCTGAGCCACAATTAGGGTTTTGCGGGAAAAGTCAACTGTAGCTTTGACTTTTGACCAGGACATGCTCCCTAACCCTAGGACATGATTCAATACACCCTATAAAACTTATGAAATCAATCCATCAAGTTTGATTTAGGTCAAGGACTTAATTTCATAGAGGATCGCACAGTTTGGAATTCATCTGACAAAAAGTCAAATGTGCACAAAAGTCAACTTTGACTTTTTGAGATTTTTTCACAATTATGGTTTTTTACCCTAAAATGATGTTAATGTATGATTGGAATCATCATTCATCAAGAAAAATCAAGAAAAGTGGGATAACTTGCAAAAGGGTTAACCATAAAAACTTAGAAATTTTTCTAAGTTATGAAACAAAGTGGCTAGGGTACCAACTTTGGAGGATCATAACTCCTAAACCACAAGGCCATTTTTTCTCATCCAAAGCTGGATTTGTAGCCCTCATGGCCCTCTACAAAAGCTTCAAAGACACCTCATTCCAATTCCTCATGGATTTTGAGTTATGGAATGATCAAAATGGCTGAAAACATGAAATGTCACTTTTTCTAACACTTAGTGAAATTTTCACTAAGTCAGAATCTGCCTTACTTTTTTCCAAATGTAGGGGGATTTTTCACTTGGATCCAAAAAGTATCAAAACCAATTATGATCAAACAGTTGTTGTATCATATGAGGGCTTTCCAAAATGGCCAAGAACATCACCAAACTCAACTTGAGTCATGAGATATGACAATGGCAATATGCCTTGCTGAAAACTGCCAACACAAGGCAGATTTTGGAGTTTTGCTCGATTTGCTCAATTTTGCAAAGGGCAAGCAACTCTATCCATCTGAACACCTCAAGGGGGGACCAAGGAAGAACCAACTCTGATCCCAAGCCTCCCAAGTCTTTGGAACCAAAAATAGCATGCCAAACCTAGAAATCCCTAAAAGAGGGACAAGACTCCAATTTTGGATTGGAGCATTTAATGGATGCTTAGAGGTGGCATGGACTGACACATTTGCAACTAAATTCAGTCAAGAATTATCCAACAACTAGGGAACCAAAGGCCTGTGCTCTAACCTCTAGTCAATGGCTAGAGGAGACTTGGCTTCCCATTGATCAACATTGGCCAAACCTCTGTTGTGGTTGCCATTCACTATTGATCCCAAAACAAACTTGCTCTACTATAAATAGAGCTCATTTGTGCTCAGTTTGAGTACACCAAAGCCATCAAACAGATGCTTTCCTCAAAATCCCTCTCTTTAGGCCAAAATGCCTTCTTTAGCAAGGTAACTCTGAGTTTTTGAGTTAGAAAGCATTTACATCACAGCTCATGATCCTAATACCTCCAATATATCATATATAAGTTGTTCAAACTCTCACAAGTGACCTGTAATCCTTAAATCACAAAGTCGCCTCTAAAAACCTCAAAATAGTACTTTTGTGCATTTTTCAAGCCATGCCTTGATTCAGTCACTTTCCAAACCAAATAAAACCTCAAACACACTCCAAATATCATCCTTGAACCGTCCCAAATGGTGCCACACATCTGGAACACCATTTAAGAGAGTTGTTATTTTGGCCATTTTAACCCCTTTTGCAAGAAAGGGCCAGTTTGTGTTTTTGCAGGTTCCAGCTGATTCCACTCATCCTAAAAGCTTCTAAGGGATCATTTGAGAGTGTCCAAAGCATCAAACCATTTCTGGAACAAGAAACATGGCATATTGCACAAAAAACTCCAAAAGCTCAAAAGAGAGGTAAGCATCATGACTTGAACCTTCCAAAATATGCATTGCTTTGAAGTCCACTGATCATGCACATCTCATACATGTTATATATGTTGTGTTTGAACCAATTCATCATGTAATTCATGCCTGTACCAAAGTGTAGCATAGAAAATGCAATTATAGGCCTATTTCAAAACCACCATCGGATTTTGAGGAGGGAGCATGATCTGGAAAAAAATACCACCACCATTGGATTCCTTGTGAAATTCTAGGCCAGATGTATATAAATTTTGTCCCCAACCATGGAGAAATGAGAAAGTTATGGACCTTCCCGTTTCTTGTCAAAACTTGTCTTGCCTTGCCTTGGTCAGGCCTAGAAAACAAGGCAAGCCTTGTGTATTTGTTGGTTTGTTTCAATCAACGGATGTTTCACCACCCCAGTGGTAAGGCACGCGTCCTATAACCTTGAGGTCGTGGGTTCAAACCCCACCCCGACCATTTTGTGTTTTCTCATTTTTTTGCTATTTTTCCAATATTTTCATGTTTTATTAATTAATTGGAAAATTAATAACTCCTTCAATTTTAATTATTTTTTATTGGTTCTTTTTGAAAAAAATCACAAAAATGTTAAAATATTTTATTCCACAAAAAAATTAAGTTTATATTAGTTATTTAATATAATTAGTATTTTTGTGAATAAATTCCTTTTTAATTGTTTTTAACATTTTAAAAGTGAATATTTACCTTGAAAGTCAAAACCAAATAAGTTTTAATTCATCTTGTAATTAAAAACCCATATTTCAAACCTTAAACAAAAATCACAAGTGGTTTACTCAAACTTATTTGGTATTTTTTATTGATTTTCTTTAAATATTTACTTTTAAAGGGAAAAATTAGGGTTTTATTTGATTTCAAACCTCATCAATCATTTTCACATCATTTTGGGCCTCTAATAGAGTGTAAGACCCAACCCTTTGTAAATACAAACCTATTTTGGGCCTCACTTATTGTATAAGTCACGTTGTATTTCAAAAGTTCGGCGCGATCGTCGCCCTTTCCAAAATTAACCATTGGGCTTCTCCTTGAGCTATAAGACCCACCTTTGTTCACTTTCAATCATTTTTGGGCCTCTTGAGAGAGTGTAAGACCCATCCCATTGTACAGAAAACCTTTTTCGGCCTCAGTCACTTGTATAAGTCCCTGTACAAATTCAAAACCACAGTGCAATCACTGATAAAACCTTGGGCCTCTCCTTGAGCTGTAAGCCCCGACATTCTTTTCAAAGCAGTTTCTCCTTTGATTTTATATATTGTTATCAAAGCTTTCTTTATTGAACAAACTAATAAAATAGCATGGAATCTCTACAACCGAGTAAGTGTTTACCTGCTTTCATTTACCGCTTTCATATGTATATAACTGTACTGTGGGGCTGTTTCACTGTAAGTCTTCTTTCATAAACTCATATCAACTGTGTAATAATAGTATAGATATTTAGAGTTTCGCCAGCAACTACGCCTAGAACTAGACAGATCCTCGTCTCCCGATGTTCTCCCGTATATTTCAACATAACCTAAACCACGAGAATTTTGTTTTACAACAATTTTAGATAACTAGATCTAAGAAATTTCCCCCTTTTGAACAGTTCATATACAGAAGGCCAATGTTCCAATTGAAACCCCTTCTGGAACTGTTCATCAGCCTCCTCTTGGGCTTAATGCAAGGACCCACAGGCTTCCTAAAAGCATCCCCGCCTCCTCTTGGGTGTTGTACAAGGACTCGTCGGCTTCTTAGAAGTTTTCACAGCCTCCTCTTAGGCATCATATAATGATTCTTCCTCTGGGAAGACAGCCTCCTCTTGGGCTTCGTACAAATTGTCCGTCGGCTTCTTAAAAGTTTCCAGCCTCCTCTTGGGCTTCGTACAAATTGTCCCGACGACCTCCCAGAGGTATAGGAACAAAAATTAGTCATCTTAATAGAACAGTCTTTCAAAGAGTCTAGATCTCACTACTACTGTTTCTCAAGCATAGTACAAAAGATAAAACTCTAGACTTGGATAGTCTAAGACCCTTGAGTCTCAAAGACATTCTCAAGCCCCTTTCAAGAATGGGAAGAACACCCATAGACTTGGACAGTCTCAAAAACCCTTTGGATTCCTCGTTTCCCTAGAGAACAGGAAATAATCCCAACCCTCAGATCAAGTCCATGAGTGCAACATTACTCATATAAGAACTGATTTTCTCTTTTAACCAACATACTGGACCTGTCACTCAACTGAAACAGTTACCCTAGCCTCCTCTTGGGCTTAGTACAATAATTCTCCCCCAGCGGAGCTAACCTTTTAACACTCTCTTGTTGAGTATAAAAGACCCTCTTATTGGGTCACAAACCTTTTAGCCTCCATCTCAGGCTTCGTACGAGATACAAAAACACTCTCTTGTTGAGTCAAACATCTGCAGCCTCCATCTCGGGCTTCATACGAGATACAAAAACTCTCTTGTTGAGTCAACTCTTTTTTAGGCTCCATCTCGGGCTTCGTACGAGATAGAAAAACACTCTCTTGTTGAGTATAAAAGACTCTCTTGTTGAGTCAATCTCCTTTTAGCCTCCATCTCGGGCTTCATACGAGATATAAATCACTCTCTTGTTGAGTATAAAAGGCTCTCTTGTTGAGTCAAAACACCTTCAGCCTCCATCTCGGGCTTCGTACAAGATAGAAAGTCACTCTCTTGTTGAGTATAAAAGACTCTCTTGTTGAGTTAAACTTCTTTTGCCTCCACCTCGAGCTTCATACGAGACACCAAATCACTCTCTTGTTGAGTATAAAAGACTCTCTTGTTGAGTCAAATCACTTTTAGCTTCCGTCTTGGGCTTTGTACAAGACACATAAAAGCACTCTCTTGTTGAGTCAGTCACTTGTTAGTACTCTCCTAATGAGTCAACCCTTTTAGCCTCTATCTCGGGCTTCGTACGAGACAACATATAAAAACACCCTCTTGTTGGGTCAATAGCCTCCTCTTAGGCTTTGTATAGAGAAAACCCCGGTTGAGATAATCAACCTTTTAGCATCAAAGTTGTGCCTCGTTCACAGCATACAAACATCAACAACTCATTTTCCCTCATCTAATTGTTGTAAGCGGCAATGCCATCTTTCCTTAGAAATCCCTCTTTTAGCATGAGGAATTTCTAAGGAAAGATGGCATTACTCTAAACTGAGTTAAAGTCTTCTCCTTCAGGTTAAAAAACCCCTATAAAGGAAATTATGGCATTACCGGATTCACATGTCCAGTTAAAAGTAATTCTCCTTTATAACCAGTCACCCAACTGTCGTGACAAACAGACCCCTTTAGAGATGACAAATTCTCTCTAAAAGTCGAAACCCCTTAGCTTCATATCTTGGGCTTTAATCAAGATACAAATAGACTCTTTAGCTTCATATCTTGGGCTTTGAACAAGATACAAACAAATCACCTTCAGCTTCACATCTTGGGCTTTGAACAAGATACAAATCATTTTTAGCTTCACGTCTTGGGCTTTGAACAAGACACTAAAACACCATTTCCTCCCATAGAATAGGAGGAACTACGATCGCTCTGATTCCCTATTTCGGTAAACGGGAATACATAGGCATAAGATTGAAAGAAAAATCTTAGCGAGCACATTAATCAAAAAACCCAAAATCCCGTACCTTCACACATCAATCAAAAAGCATCAGTCCTAACATCCTACCAATAACATAGTCCCGTCATTTTAGCCTTAACAAAGTAAGCAGAAAGAGCCCCCACTTCCATATATCATCTGTAACCTAACTGACCGCTGTTTAACCTCAGTTTGCAAGCAGTGTTAGTTGGAGACATCTATTTCCCTTCCTTCATCAGCTTCAATAGGATAAAAAATGAATCGACCTGTAGTCCCCCAAAGAGCGACAGTGCTTAAGAACCACGTCCAAAATCGCTCGCTACACTCCCACTATGGAAGAATGGATTGGTGCGTAGTGGAGCGTTATCATAGTTGGTAAGGAAGGTCTATACTTCGTCATGATAGTCGACTGTCTATTAACAAATTGGGGAACTCATCACCCTCAATATCTTGTTGATAATAGTTGGGGATCAAGATGGACGGATAGATGTGCCTTGACAGTTAAGATAGCATGTGTTGTGGATTGTTTGGGCGTCAAGCCAAGTGTTTACGGATGGTAGTGGTGAGTCAGTATAGATTCTTATAACTGAAGATGATGCGGAGGAGAGGCGCTTGTTGGTCAGTTGAGTTGGGAGATGTCTCCGAGGAAGGACGATCGGGTATTGTTGATGATTGCGTCTTAGTGGTTCGAGGGCAGGGCGGCGGCTGGAGATAGGTCGGTGGTGTGTAATCCCTGATGTCTTCCCGGGATGTGGATTTGAGTTGGGTGATAGTAGAGGACGGATGTCGTTGTGTGCGAAGCGAATAGATAAGCTTTTAGTAGGCGAAGCCTCAAGGTTTTAACATTCGCGTTGTGACAAATTGATAGTGAAGTTACAGGCGTTGAGCTAACTGTCGGTTGTGAATTTTTGGATGTGTTCCAGATGACATTAGTGGGTTGTAGACATAGTGTGGAGTGGGATTGGCTATTCACTTAGCACTTGGTGTAAGTTTGATGTCAATGACTCCGTACAGGAAGTAGACCCCAGAGTTATGTGAAGAGGTAATTGGAAGGATTACTTGAGGGGAGGGGTACTCGACCAAGTGTTTTCTTGGTGGGCTACACCCGTGTTTTGGATAAGACGAGGGACGATAGTGTGTGTATGTGCATTGATTATCGCCAATGGAATTAAGTGACCAGTAAGAATAAGCATCCATTCCAAGGAATGGAGACTTGATGGATTACCTTGTGGGAGTTTGTGTTATTAGTAAAGGTGATTTGAGATCAGGATATCGCCAGATTCAAGTGAAAGAGGATGAGAGTTGGAAGACGGTGTTCAGAACTTGTTGCGGACATTGTATGAATGCAATGATGCTTTTTGGAACGGATAATATGCCGGATGTAGGTAGGGAGTACGTGAATTGTGTCTCTCATGCTTATCTAGATTAGGTTATGTGGAAATTATTGATGACGTTTTAATGGATCTATTCCGAGTAGGGGAAGATCGTGTAGGGCACCTGAGAATTTCATTGCAAGTGTTGAATAAGAACAAGTGAGTTACGAAGTTCCAAAGTGTGAGTTGCGAGAGACATGTTAATCCTAATAATGGGATAGTTGTGGGTCCGTCTAAAGTAAGTGCAGTGCTTCAGTGGGAACCTCCAAGGATGGTGACTGAGATTAGAAGCTTTTGGGTTAGTAGGTTATTACAAGAGATTTATTGAAGGGTTTTCTAATTTGGCTTTACTGTTGACTCAGTTGACTAGGAAGAGTCAACCTTTTGTGTGGGATGCGGTGTGTGAGGAAGTTTCGAGGAATTGAAGAAGAAATTGACTTCAGCGCCAGTGTTGATTTTACCGAATCCAAGTGAACCGTTTGTGATATATTGTGATGCGTCTAAGACGAAATTAGGCGGAGTGTTGATGCGAGATGGAAAGGTAGTGGCTTATGCTTCGCGGCAATTGAGGGTGCATGAAGGGAATTATCTTACTCATGATCTTGAATTAGTTGCGGTTGTTTTTGTACTGAAGATTTGGGGACATTATCTGTGTGGATCAAGATTGGGAGTGTTCAATGATCACAAGAGTCTTAAGTATCTATTTGACCAAAATGAATTGAATATGAGGCAGAGAAGAGGGTTGGAGTTCCTGAAAGATTATGACTTTAATTTGAGTTATCATCCAGGAAAAGATAATCTTGTAGCGGATGCTTTGAGTCGGAAAATAATTCATATGTCAGTATTGATGGTGAAAGGAACAGAGTTGATTGAGCAGTTTAGAGATTTGAGTATGGCGTGTAAGACGACACCTGAGAGTGTTAGATTGGGTATGCTGAAGATAAATAATGACTTTTTGGCTGTAATTAAAGAGAATCAGAGACTTGATGTGATGTTAGTGGATTTGATACCTACAGGAGGAGACAATCCTGATTGTGACTTTAAAGTGGATAGTGTGGGTGTTTTGAGATTCCGGAGTAGAATTTGTGTGCCAGATAATGAGGAGTTGAGAAGAGCAAATTTGGAAGAAAGTGACCAAGGTAGCTTAATTGCATGGGGTTCCAACAAGTATAGTGTCGGATAGGGATCCGAGGTTTACTCTAGAATTTTGGAAGAACTTGCAAGAAGCTTGGGGTTCTAAGTTGAAGTTGAACTCGGCTTATCACCCGCGGACAGATGGTCAGTCGGAGAGGACTATTTAGTCGTTGGGGGACTTGTTGAGAACTTGTGTGTTAGAGCAAGGTGGTGCGTGGGATACTCATCGCCATTGATTGAGTCCACGTACAACAATAGCTACCATTCTAGTATTGGAATGGCATCTTTCGAAGCTTTGTATGGTAGAATGTGTAGGGCACCTTTGTGTTGGTATGGAACCGGTGAGAACCTTGTGCTTGGACCTGAGATTGTGCGAAAGACTACTGAGATGATTCAGATGATCTGAGGGAAGATGAAAGCATCTCAGAGTAGACAGAAGAGTTACCATGATAATCGAAGAAAGGATTTAGAATTCAGCGAAGGTGATCATGTGTTTTTGAAGGTTACCCAGTGACTGGTGTTGGACGTGCTTTGAAGTCAAAGAAGCTGGATCCTAAGTTCATTGGACCGTGTCAGATTTACAGAGAGTGGGTACAGTGGCATATAAGGTGGCGTTGCCGCCTGAGCTTTCGAACTTGCATGACGTATTCCATGTGTCGCAACTTCGGAAGTATGTGTTGGATCCATCTCGTGTCATCCAGAGGGATGAGGTTCCAATTCGGGATAATCTTACTGTGAAGGCGATGCCATTTAGGATCGAGGATCGCAAGATGAGACAACTCAGAGGCAGGGAGGTTCCTTGGTGAGAGTAGCTTGGGGAGGAGCTGCTGGAGGAAGTGTGACCTGGGAGCGGGAGTCGTATCCGGAGCTATTTCCATCAGGTACATTTTCGAGGACGAAAATAATTTAAGTGGGGGAGAGTTGTAACACCCCAATTTAAATTATTTGATCGTCATGTTATTTTTCCGTTGTTGGCCTGTTAAGGGTGTGTGTGGTTGAGCGCGTAGGCGTGTGGTCCTTAGTGGGACGGGTAGAGTAGAAGTGTCGGAAGTAATTCTGGGGGTATGGGTAGTAATAGTAATATATTTTATTATTATTATTATTGTTATTTTTAGTATTATCATGGTAATTAATATTAGTATGACTATTTTTCTTATTAATATTATTATCCTAAGTATCAAATATTATTAATATCATTTTTATTACTTTTTTTAATAATTAAAAGACAGATTTAATAATAGTATGGGTTAGTGGAGAAAAATAAGGACAGTTTGGTCATTAAGCTGAGATTAGTGAGAACCAGTGAGGAGGGTTAGTCATAATCAGATTTTCACAAAAAGAAGGGCTAGAGAGACGAAGAACAAGGAAGAACTAGGACTTTGAAGAACCAATTTTCGCAGGAATTTTCTGAGCAATTTCGAGGTAAAGGGGGAGAATGGATTTAATATTGGTGATATGATCATGAGAGGGTAGTGGGGAGTCCTTAACCCCGTAGGAATTCGTATGAATATATGTTGTTTTATGAATCTGTTGCGCATAAATGAATCTGTGATGAAAACTGTGTGAATCGAATTGTTGTGGTTCTGAATTGTGTGATATTTTGATGTTAATGCTGCTGTATGAATGTATATGTTGCAGAACTGGTTTTTGTGCAGGTTGAGAAAACGAAATTAGATCTAAGACCTGTAATTTTAATTAGTAATGATAGGTGAAAGAGGTAAGATGAAAATAGGACCTAAAACTGATGTAGAAACAAGTTTAGGACTGAATTGGAGTGAAAAAGTGAGGATCCCGTAGCAGAACATGGACTGGTGTGGAGAAATTCCATTTGCATAACAGATATGGCCATACGCGTAACAAGCAAGGCGTTACACGTAATGCTGGGCCAATACGTGGTCAATACGCATAATGGAGGGCCAAAAGGAGGTCTTGGTACGACCCTCTGCTGGAATACGTAAGAGACGCGTAGGGGACTAGGTCATTACGCGTAACAAGTGAGCCAATACGCGTAATGAGGTGTGCAGATGGAGTATTACACGTTGTGTGCGTATGGGCTGGTGAGTGAGCAGACATTACGCGTAAGGCCAGCAGAGATGCAGAAATTTGCCGTTTCGTGATTTCTTTCCCGTTTTCACGTCCGAAGCGGTTTCTTTTGGTTTGAGAGGTTGGGTATAGATGCCAGAACCTGAGAGATGTGTAATTGGTGATGAAAATAATTAATTTAGAAATTTTAGTGAATTAATTAGTAATTTAGCTAATTGGTGGACGAGTGCCTTGTGGGGCATGCAGAATTTGTTTGTGTCGCACTGTTTGTGTATGGTACTAGCTGTCTTGGGACGGCAGAGGTAATCCTTGGTGAATTACGGTGAGTGACTCACGTGGGATCAATGAGGGTCGTGTAGTATGCTTGATGATAGTTTCTTGTGCATAATTTGGGTGTGATGATGTTGTGTTACGGGTGGGTAATTCCAGTGGGAATAACGGTGAGTGTAACTCACGTGTGATCAGGAGGATCGTGAAGATGTATAATTGTTATTATACATGTATTGTATGCATATTCTTGTCATGCATTCATGGTGTGTCGGTGGTGATGAATCATTGCTCAGGAGGAGTGTATGTGATTCATCTGAACTCCAATGTGGAGTATGGTGGGGATAGATCATTGCCAAGTAGGGGTGTATGTGATTTATCTGGATTCTATTATGAATCAGGTTCGATTGAATAAACCATTATGTATTGGTACCACATGCATTGTGTCAGTTGTTGAGTCGCATTGCATTTATGTATGTTGATTAATGGGTGATTGAAAATGACAAGTAGCGTCCTGACTGTGTGTTGTTATGTTGATTGGTGTGTTATACTACTCCTTAGCATGTATTTTTTTCACCGTTAAATTATTGAACGTAATTCTCACCCCTTTGTTATTTTATGGCGTCTGTGCCCCTTGGGGAGTACAGACAAGCAGGTACCTGAGTAGTACGTGGAGCTTGAGTTGCTCGATCGAGTCATAGGAGTCGCTCTGATACGTAACACGGGATGTTGGGAATTTTGTTATGTTAGATACCATTGTATTTTGTTACGTATCTTATGTATTAATCTTTTATGAGACCACTTATTATGTGGAGAGTATTGTGGTGAAGGCCTTAGTGCCATGGATTAAATTTAATTATGATTCCGCTGTAAAAAAACTATTTTTTTTAATAATAACGTGAATTAGTAATTGAGACTTAATTGTGGTTTTTACTTGATGTGACATCCTACTGTGTTGTGAACTCTGATTATTTGCTTATTACTTACGTATTTTGTTAAATGGGAAAGTGGGGTGTTACACATGCCATCTAAGATTCTTTGCGTCATTCAAATTATCAAAAAGTCTCTTTAATTGTGAAACTATTAGCAAGTACCATAACACTTTAGCAGGAGGATGCTTCCTACTAACATTGTCATAGTGATCATTGTCATCACCATTGTTAGCCTTCAGATTGTAATGCGACACACCACATTTAGGACATTAAAACAAGTCTTCATACTCTTTTCGGTATAATATGCAATCATTAGGGCAAGCATGTATCTTGATATACTCCAGACCCAGTGGACACAATATCTTCTTGGCCTCATAGCAACGATCCGGCAATTTATTATCTTCTGGTAACATTTGTTGTAGCAATTCAAGTAATTTCGTGAAACTTTTATCCGACCATCCATTTTTTGCCTTCAGATTAAACAACTTTAACACCGCCGACAATCGTGTGAACTCTGTGCATCCCTTATATAAAGGGGTGTCTTTATCACTACATAAATTTATCATAAATATAAGCATTCATAAAAGAAGATTCCCCAATATCACAGAACATATCCTCTAGTTGATCTTCCATATATTCATCTTCCTCCACTTTTTGACTTTGTGATGCCCGACTTTCCTTATTATCCACCTCACCATGCCACGTCCATATTATATAATTTTGACATATACTATCACAACAAAGGTGATTGTGTATTTCTTTCTTTGTAGCCTTTTTGATATTCGCGCAAACAACACGAGGACAATAAAAGATACCATTATTGTCGGGAAGATGTTTATTAGCGTATTCAAGGAATTCACGAACTCCATTCTCATAAACCAGACCTAATCTATTGGCTTTCATCCAACTACGATCCATTACAACTTCTGAAATTTATACATGTATAATAATGTGAATGACACACCAAAATCTAATCCAAAAACTCAAGCATATGCATATACAATATGAACAAAGAAAAAATCAATGAAGATGTACTCTCATACTAAACGTAAAGCATATGAAACATCTCATTCTGACTTGAGCATATACAATATGAACAAAGAAAACAGGAATGAAGATATTGAAGAATACCGTACTTCAAAGTTGTAATCAAATGAACGTAAGGAATGAAGATGTTGAAGAGTACCGTATGTCGAAGCTGAATAATCAAATGAACGAAGACGGCCAATATTTGAGCATAAACCAAGAAAAAAGGAATGAGGATGTTGATGAGTACCTTAATTCGAAGCTGAAGAAGCAAATGAATGAAGACGGTCAATATTTGAGCATAAACCAAGAAAAAAGGAATGTAGATGTTGAAGAGTACCTTAATTCAAAGCTGAAGAAGCAAATGAATGAAGACGGTCAATATTTGAGCTCCAAAAGAATGGATACGAAGAGGGTAAAGGTTAGGGCGTCTCTGGCTCACTTGTTCGATTAGGGCACCTTATGAAAGAAATACATAATAAGTTTTGTTTTAATTTATCAGTAAAGCTTTTAATCTCGGTTGGAGAAACAAAACGTAGTGGAATCTTAAGTGACACACGCTAAATGTATCCTAATAAATGGAAAAAATGTGTTGCAGGGAATCGAAGCTTGTTACATTTCATTTATTACTACGGTTGTTCATATTAACCATTGTAAAATCATTTACAATTTATTTTTTAAATAATGGACTTAAGTGACACACGCTAAATGTACTCTAAAAAATGGAAAAAAATGTATTTGCAGGGAATCGAAGCTTGCTACATTTTATTTATTACTACAGTGGTTTAAGTCAACCGTCATTAAATGACCCAGCTTTTGCCTGAGCGCGAAATTTTTAACCTATTACAACGGCGTAAAAGGATGCGTTGTAAGCATGGCGTTGTAGTTTTAGCATTTTGTAGTAGTGCCAGCAATAGAAGCTTTCCACTTTCTCTTAATTATGAGAAAAATTCCAGCATGGTGGCTAGAGAAGATAATGACTCTTGTTTATGGCACAAGAGACTTAGGCACTAGAACTACAATAGTCTCAATTTGCTTTATCAAAAGAAAATGGTGTATACACTGCCAATAATTGAAGAAAAATATGGGGTGTGTGTGTATGTGTTTTTGTGTGTGCGCGTGTGTGTGTGTGTGTGTGTGTGTGTGTGAAGGATGTATGCTTGGCAAACACCACTGTCAACCATTTCCAAATGAAGGAGCATGGAGAACCAAACAAGTGTTGGAACTTGTACACACAGATGTGTGTGGCCCTATGAACACTTTGTCTCATGGAAAAAACAAGTACTTTATCTTGTTTATTGATGATTTTACCCGCATGACATGAGTATTGTAATACCCCAAAATTTTCCCTCTCTTTTCTTCATATCTTTTAGCATGAGCTTTCATTGCATTGCATTGTATTCAAGCATAGAAAAATAAAACATCAAGCATTTAGCATTGCATCTTGCATAAGGGCATGTGATCAGGTGATTCTCTAAGGTGTTGATCATCCAAAGAAGAAGACCAAGTGTTTCTCACAAGCCTCAAGGATCTCTTACATCATGTATCATTTCCATTTGATCTCACAAGTCATTGAAAGAAGGGAATTCACCAAGAAGATTGGACAGTGCATGATTTCCTACACAAGGTAGTCCAAATTTGGAATCTAACCCCCAAATGGGCAAGCTCTTTGAGTTTTTATCATCTCCAAAGGACATATCTCATCATTGTTTGAGAGGATACACATCATATTCAGAGGAATTTGGATTTGGAGGATGTGTTATTTCCTCCTAACCAGAGGGTGCCAAATTAGGGTTTGACCTAAAATCAGTTTATCTCTGAGTTCTTGGGCAAGACTTGATCTCATGGTATTCCTTATGTTCTTAAGTGTTCATGGATGGAATCTTGGTCATTGGTTCTCTGGTGAAGATGTTCAATGGATCAGTTACTTGTGTAATAAGCAAAAGTCAACAGTTCAAAAGGAGAAAGTCAACTGTGGAATTTTGAGGTTCTTCTCATGGTTTTAAAGGTCTAATGTCCTCATATGGTCCTCAAATGTCAAGTTTCACATCATTTATCAAGAATCAAGAGTTTGTGCAAAAGTTACTAAATTTGGAAAATGACCTATAATGAGAACTTTCCATTTTTGGCAATTTTTCCACCACATTCAACTTGACTTTCCATCACCAAAGAAACTTCAAATGAATTTTCCTTCAACATGAAAGTTGAAGATCCTTCTTTCCCATTTCCAAAAAGTACTAGAACATCTCCATATCATTTGTGGAACTCTAGTTATGGTCAAAAGATGGCAAGGTGCATTTTGAGGTTTTCATATGGTTCCATTTTTCCACCTTTGGCATTTTGGCACAAATGGACTTGTATTTAATTTTATTGCTTCATGTTATATTACAACATCAAAATACAAGCCAAGAGGATCATGTTTGGCCTTTGAATCAATTCATTCCATGACTTATTTCTCATTATTTTCACAAAGTTCAAAAGTGCAAAGGGATCAAAAATTCACCAACCAAGTCATTGCAAAGCCCAAGTACAATTCAGGTGTGGTTAGCAAGTGGAATGCAAGGGAATCATGCTGATTTCATTGAGTTTACACGTGTGGTTTAAGGGTTTAAGCACAAAATGCATTTTGGCAAAATCACTCCAATCTCACTAATCAAAGGATTAATCACTTGCTAATCATAATCAGGGAACTAATGGAGAGTATATAAGCTAACTCATGCCTCCAAAATTAGGTCATGCATTCATTTCGGCTCAGAATCCATTTTTCACTCTCCACTTTCTCATTTTCGATTCTCCCTCTCCACAAGGTTTTCTTGAGAAATTCTTTCATATTCTTGATCAGTGAAGAGAGTAGAACAAGAATCAACTGTCATTTTGAGCTCATACCAAGGTTTTCACCAAGTTCAGTTCAAGAGGATTCAAGTTCAAAACTCAAGATCCAGACCATATTCAAGCTCTAATTGCATTTATTTTGCAATTAGAAGTTCCTAAGGCTAGATCTGCAGCTTATCTCTGGTTTTCTAGAAGTATTTTAAGCTCTTCAAGATCTCAGGTTAGTGAACTTTTCATACTCATAGAACTTGAATTTTAGATGTGCATAATGATCTATGAAGTTCACTGAGCATGATGATCTATTTTATTTTAAGTTTGGACGTGTATCATGGATGTATTTGGTGATTTAAGTTTTGGATCCAAACTTTATTTTGTTCGATTTGCATTGTATGTGGATTGTTTGATAAAATGAGCATGATATTTGTGATCCTCATGATTTTCTGGTCAAAACGGTGTACTCGTATGCAATTTCTGGATAAGTTTTGGTTGCAGCTCACTGGAGAGGGTGACCGGAGCCCTAGCTCCAGCAACTGGTTAGTTTTCCGGCCGGTGGAGGGTTTAAGTGGAGAAGACATAATCATGACCGTCCATCACTTTGATCAAATGGTTCTCATGTTGCCACGTTTTATGTTTTCTGATTTTTATTTTAATGATTTCATGTGTGCTTTTCCATGCGTGTTAACATGTGCCCTTTGATCCTAGCCACTCATCTTAATTACTTTTAAATGTTTGATTTAATCTGGTGCATCTGATTAATCATGTGGATGAGAGGGTGACAACGCATTAAAAAGACATGTGAGGCTCACGTGTGCTTTTTTAGTCTCTGATTAATTTGGTGTGCGCGTGCGTATGATAATTGTGGTGTGCGTGTGAATCTGGTCCTTTGATCATGATTACTTGTTGATTGCATTGACTGTTGGTATGCGTAGGATTAATCCATTGGTCATGATTGAATCTGATGTTGACTGCAGTCCATTGTTTCTTTTGACTTGCACTATTGGTTTTTTGACCTTGGGCCTTGCTTTTCGCACCCTTCCCTTAAGCCCATGTCTATTTTCCAACGTGCTTTTGTTGTTGTATGCACCCCCTTGGTTTTCTATTTTCTTTTTATTTCATTTAATTGTTGAATTTGCATTTTAATTTTTAAAATCATTTTTATGCATTCAAAAATCCTGAAAAAAATCATGAAGCTTGTTTTTAGTTTTATAAAATTTCTTCAAATTCTATTTTCTTATTTTATTTTATTTTTGGCATATGAATTAATTAATTGTTTAATTTCTTTGTAGTTTGTTTCACATGTGCACACTTCAACTTGTAGAATTTATTTCTCATCATCTATACATGATCTTGAACTCATTCTTTTTGCATTTGTTAGATTACATTCTGAATTGCATAAAAAAAAATTGTTTCTTTTTTAAAAAAAATTTCATATTGCATTTTGGTCCCTCTCTTTTGCATATTGAATCATGGTGCTTACTTGATCTTTGCTTAATTGTTTGAATTGCTTAACTTGTGGATTTTTGTGAGATCTTTTGGCATGTGATTTTATTCTGACCTAGATCATTTGAGTTTAAATTTCACAATTGTTGAATGTCATATGATGCATGTTTGCTTATTTGTGCTTAAGTGACTTATGCATGATCATCTCTTGACATCTCTTTACACAAGTTGATTCGCCATGCTTAATTGATTGAGTTCCTTTGTGATTCTTTGAATGAGATTTTTACATGATGTTTACCCCTGGTTGAGGTCCTTTGTGACTAATTTTTGCAATTTTTGGATCATGTTTGAGTATGCCTAAGTGTTGGAACTTTGTCCTTTTTTTGTAGTTTGCTTTGGTGCATGTTTTGAAGTTGTTGATTGATGTTTGAACTTGTATGACTTGAGTTTGGTTTTGATATGATATTGATACATATGCTACTGCCTCTGGAGTTCTATACTTGGTTTTCATGTTACTTGAGCATAGTTGAATGCATTTGGTTTGAATTGTATGATGAATATCATTACCTTTCCTTTTGTGAACTTTTTTGGATCTTAATGCTTCATGTTTTGAATCACTTTTGCACACATGAATTGTTGATGATAATATGATATTGGTTCTGACTTGTCTTCATTTTCATCTTGCCTTTCTCATTTCATTTTGATATGAAGTCCATGTATGCTTAATTGTGCATTTCATACAAGTATGCTTGCATTCTTTCATGTTTATCTTTGCATGCTTACTTGAATTGTTTTGCATTGATCTTTGAAACATGGTTGTTGATTTGAGTTGGACATTTATGATATGATGTGCTTTCTGCCACTTATTGTATCTCATCTCTCTTCTTCTTCTTCTCTTCTCTTCTCTTTCACTCTTTCTCATCCCATGAATCTCAAGACTTGTTCAAGTCTTGGATTCTTTCCCTTTAGAGCTACCTAGTCCAACTTAATTTTTGATTAAGCTTGGAGTAGGATTAGCATTAGGTTTTAGTTAGTCTTTTCTCCTAAACCTCACTAACCATAGGACATCTATGCATTATAACATTAGGACTCTTAGTTTCCATTTAGAGTTTCCTTCGGGTTTTCTCTCTTCTCATCTCAAAATAAAAGTAAAATAAACACTTAATAAAGGTTAACGTGTATTGCGAACTAGTCTTGGTTATCTGCAAGCTAACTCTTCACGCACCGCGAACTAGTCTTGGTTATCTGCACGTTACCCATGTAGAGGTAACATTCAAACAGGCAGGGTGAGTAATCACAATTCAATATAATTCATATAAGGAAAAGATAATTAACAAGTTAACATTCATCTCAAACAACATCATGGCGACTCACCCAAAATGTCATATAAATCACCAAGTCATTAACATCATAACATGCAATCATGTAATGCCGCCAAGAATGAAATGCAACTTCCTAACATGCATGTGGTACCAATTCGTCATAATAATGAACACCAGACCATCAACGCTCCACGAGGGAGCACGTCACAAAATACCTCAATCCGCACATTGGGATTAAGGCCACCACTGGACCGAAGTCCTAACATCGTCACTGGACCGAAGTCCTAAATGCTATGAATACATGTTGCACAACATCAAATTCATCAATATCAACAAAAGTAATAAAGTCCATCATCATTCACCAGAACATCATATAAATCATGTCATCATTAATTCATCAACGTCATGTAAATCATATCATCATTAGTTCATCAAACTTCATATGCATCATCATATTGAAAATCATCAATTTATCATCATATAACACGTCAACACGCAGTAACAAGTCATGGCATCATTACAACATTAATACAACATAACACGGACAATTTCCCACAATTTTAAGAAATTAAAAATAATAATTTCAACTTCCAGGTCGCGCTAAGCAGGCTAAGCCCGCGCTGAGCGCGCTACTCACTGCCTCGAGGAGGCGAAAATTCTCCAGACCGCGCTAAGTGGGCTCTGCGATTTTGGCAGAAAAACCCTGCGATAACAGCACTCCCATTCCTGCGATTCCACACTCCAAAAACACGTTTTATCCATCAATTACCTCAGATTATGTTAACACAACCTATAACTATCACATATGCGTCAACAACAACAATTATCTCATCTCAAATCATCAAATCCCATTATCCCTAACCTCCAATTCCCACATTTTCCCCCAAAACCCCAATCACCCATCAACAATCAAATCCATATATCAAGAATATTGTAAAGTAATACTCCCTATGCCTTAAAATATCGTCTCCTTCGACTTCTCTTGAAATTTCTCCAGAATTCTCTTATGCCCTAGCCTCATTCTCACTTGTTCCTCAGAGCACTTTTTCCTTTTCCTCCAAATAGTAGAATAATGAATTCCTTTTCACTATTCCCTCTTAAATACCCCTAATTGTGCTCTTACCATTATATCCTCGCTTATTCTTCCTAAAAGACCAATATACCCTCAATACTCCTACTTCTCTTATTTTAAATAATAAATAATAATTTGACTAATATAATATGATTATTCTTACTATTATTATTACTAAAATAATTTCCACCCAAAAATGTCCATGCAACACAACATCATGTCATCAAATTGCCTTATATTCACAAATAATCAATAAATAATTAAAATATGAATTTGGGGCATTACAAAAACGGGAACTCTGAATTTGTTATATGGAAGTCCGTTCACGGGAATGGATCATGAAGACCCTTTCGCTTTTCTCACCAAATTTTACGAGATAGCGTTAGTGCCCGGAGTGGATCAAGCGCAAGAGTTACCTTTCCTGCTGTGCTGACCGATTGGAATGTTCTGGAGGAGAAATTTATAGAAAGGTTCTTTTCTCACAATCATTTCATGGAATCAAAAACTGCAATTTCTGTGTTCTCTCAGGGTACTAATGAGTCTCTAAATGAAGCATGGGAAAGATTCAAATCCATGATTCAAAAATGCAAAGGCCACGGGTTTGACGAGTTAACTCAAATTCACATCTTCAGAAATGGTCTCCAACCAAATTGTAAGACATTATTGGATGCCACTTCTGGTGGAGCTTTGTTATCAAAGAGTGCCGAAGAAGCTACGGATATCATCAATAGAATGGTTCTCAATGATCTTCAAAGTCAAAATCGTAACAACTCGCAAAAGAAACCCGGGGTACTTGAATTGGGAACTAATGATGCAATCCTAGCTCAAAACAAGCTTTCATCTCAACAAGTGGAACTTTTGACTCAACAAATGTCAAAGCTTCCACAACAATTGAAGGAAATGCATGAGCAACCAAGCAAGAGTAAACAAGTTGCATGTTGTGAACTTTGCAAAGGAGAGCAAGACACCGGATTTTGTCCTCCACCGGGATTTGAAGAAGTAAACTACATAAATAATCAACAAGATTATCAAGGAAGACCACAACAACAACCTTATCAAAACAATCCTGAACAACATTACCAAAACAATCAAGGATATCAACCGAGGGGGAACTATCAAAATAATCAAGGTTATGGTGGCGGTTCTTCAAGCCGAAAAAATCCTTATCAACCTCCACCACCTCCGGTTGCTAGCTCTAAGTTGGACGACACTTTGAATCAATTCATTCAAATGTCTATGGCCAACCAAAAGAGTAGCGATGCGGAGATAAATAATCTCAAAAATCAAGTTGGGCAACTTACAAAACGAATAGTCGAGCAACAATCGGGTCCTTCATTCTCCACAAATACTCAAATAAACCCGAAGGAGCATTGCAAAGCAATCGTTACTAGAAGGGGGAAGGAGTTAGCAAAAGAAAATGATAAAGTGTGGAAGAAGAAAAAATTGAGGGTATTGTTGAGGAGGATAGTGATGAGGAAGTAGTTGAAAAGAAAACTGATAATGAGTTTGTAGTTGAAAAGAAAAATGATGATGAGGAAGTAGTTGAAAAGAAAAATGATGATGAGGAAGTAGTTGAAAAGAAAAATGTAAATGGGGTTGTAGTTGAAAAGAAAAATGATGATATTGTTGAAGTTGAAAATGAGACGGTGGAGGAAGTGAAGAAAAAAGAGAAACATGTGAGAGTTAAGAAGGAGAAGGAGAAGATGAATCCGATACCGACTTAAAATATGCCTTACCCTCATGTGCCGACAAGGAAAGACAATGCTAGGCACTACTCAAGATTCATGGATATCTTTAAGCAACTACAAATCAACATCCCTTTTTTCGAAGCTCTAGAGCAAATGCCGAAGTACGTCAAATTTATGAAGGATATTCTTACAAAGAGGCGGAAATATTCGAAGCCGGAAACCGTTGTTCTTGCGGCAAATTGTAGTGCTATTATTCAAAGAACTCTTCCGAAGAAAGAAGCTGATCCGGGGTGAGTTACCTTACCCGTTACAATTGGTAATGTCTTTGTTGGAAATAGCCTTATTGATTTGGGCTCAAGCATCAATCTTATTCCATTATCTATTGTGAAAAGGCTTGGGAACATTGAAATTAAGGGCATCCGGATGACATTGCAATTGGCCGATAAATCTACCACTCATCCGATTGGGTTGGCGCAAGATGTGTTGGTGAGAGTTGATAAATTTTTCTTTCCGGTGGACTTCATTGTTATTGATATGGAAGAGGATGAGGATGCTCCTCTAATTCTTGGTCGCCCTTTTATGAAGACCGCTCGCATGATGATAGATGTTGATGATGGCCTTATGAAAGT
This sequence comes from Lathyrus tuberosus, assembly GCA_022829125.1. Classification (NCBI taxonomy): domain Eukaryota; kingdom Viridiplantae; phylum Streptophyta; class Magnoliopsida; order Fabales; family Fabaceae; genus Lathyrus; species Lathyrus tuberosus. The sequence goes on from JALAZF010000103.1 coordinate 12,451,690, forward strand.
GCGGGTTCTAAATGAAGAGGTATCTTTTAATCTATTTGAAGCAATGAAGCATTTCAAAGACAAGCATGATAGCTTCTGCATTGATGCATCGGATATGGCAATTATTAAAGTTGCAAAACAAGTTCATGTGGAGCCTCCCTTAGAAAGAGCACTTGGTGAGTCATTTGACATACTTACTAGTGAGGAAGAAAGGGAACTTGAAGAATGTTTGAAAGAGCTTGAATCACTCAAAGAATTACAACCATGGGAAGTTGAGAATGAAGAGTTGAAGAAAGAACCAAGTGATGAGAAAGTTCAACTTGAATTAAAGGTGCTTCCTTCTAATTTGAAGTATGCATTCCTTGATGAAAGTGGGAACAAGCTGGTTATTATTAGCAACGTTTTATCCGATAAAGAAGAAACCCATTTGATTCAAGTGTTGAAAAGAAATCAAGAAGCTATAGGGTGGGTTCTTTCCGATCTTAAAGGAATTAGTCCATCTTATTGTATGCACAAGATTCTAATGGAAGAGGATTTCTAGGCGGTAGCTCAACCACAACGCCGTTTGAATCCTACTATGAAAGAGGTTGTTCGGAAAGAAGTTGTGAAGCTTTTGGATGCGGGAATGATCTACCCGATCTTTGATAGTCCATGGGTAAGCCCCGTGCACGTTGTTCCTAAAAAGGGTGGCATGACCGTTATCCGAAACGAGAAGAATGAGTTAATCCCATCAAAGATTATGACGGGGTGGAGAATGTGTATTGACTATAGAAGGTTGAACACCGCAACAAGAAAATACCATTTTCCACTTCCATTCATGGACCAAATGCTCGAGAGGTTATCCGGGCAACAATTCTATTGTTTTTTGGACGGTTATTCGGGGTACAATCAAATTACGGTCGACCCGACGGATCACGAGAAGACGGCTTTTACTTGTCCCTTTGGCATTTTTGCCTATAGAAAGATGCCTTTTGGATTATGTAATGCACCGGCAACTTTCCAAAGGTGTGTTCAAGTTATCTTCTCCGACCTCATAGAAAAGACAATGGAGGTGTTTATGGATGATTTTTTCGTGTTTTCAGCATCTTTCGATTTATGCTTGAAGAATTTGGAAACCGTCCTTGAGAGGTGTATAAAGACAAACTTGGTGTTGAATTGGGAGAAGTGTAACTTTATGGTGACAGAGGGAATTGTGATTGGCCACAAAGTTTCTTCCAAAGGCCTTGAAGTCGATCAAGTGAAGATTGAAGTGATTGAAAAGTTGCCTCCTCCTACCAACGTCAAAGGAATCAGAAGCTTTTTGGGGCATGCGGGATTTTATAGGCGATTCATCAAAGATTTTGCAAAGGTAGCAAGGCCACTGAGCAACTTGCTCAACAAAGATCAGGTATTTCTCTTTGACGATGAATGTCTTATTGCTTTCAAAATTTTGAAAGAGAAACTAATTACCGCTCCAATAATCATCGCGCCAAATTGTACTTTAAATTTCGAACTAATGTGTGACGCGAGTGATTACGCTCTGTTGGGCGGTGTTAGGTCAAAGGAATGACAAAACTTTTCATGCTATACATTACGCAAGCAAGGTATTAAATGAGGCGCAAGTAAATTACGCCACAGCCGAAAAAGAGTTGCTTGCGATTGTATACGTACTTGAGAAGTTTCGTTCTTACCTAATAGGGTCAAAAGTGGTAATCTACACTGATCATGCGGCAATCAAATATCTGCTCACTAAACTAGATTCGAAGCAAAGGCTCATCCGTTGGATCCTCTTGCTCCAAGAATTTGATTTGGAAATAAAGGACAAAAAGGGTTCAGAGAATTTGGTGGCGGATCATTTGTCCCGTTTGATCAATGTGGAGGTAACCAAAATAGAAAAGGAAATCCGAGAGGAATTTCCTGATGAAAAATTGTTTCGAGTACAAGTTAGGCGTGGTTTGCGGATTTTGCTAACCACAAAGCAACCGGGTGGATACCCGAATACCTAACTTGGAATCAAAAAAGGAAGTTCTTATCGGATGCGAATTATTATGTGTGGGATGAACCTTACTTGTTCAAGTTAGGAGGTGACAACCTTTTGAGAAGGTGTGTCACGAGTGATGAAGCTCAGAGTATTCTCTGGCATTGTCACAACTCGCCTTATGGAGGCCATTTTAATGGCTCAAGAACGGCCACGAAAGTCTTGCAATCAGGCTTTTATTGGCCAAGAAAAGATTGGTCACAAAAATTGGATGAGGCTTTGTGGGCATACCGTACCACTTACACGGCTCCAATTGGCTTAACTCCGTTTCAAATGGTCTATGGTAAAATATGCCATTTACCAGTTGAAATGGAGCACAAAGCATTGTGGGCCCTTAAACTATTAAATTTTAATAAAAACTTGGCCGGAGAAAAAAGGAAAATACAACTACATGAATTGGAGGAAATGCGGAATGCCGCATATCATTCGAGTAGGTTGTATAAGGAAAAGGTGAAAGGCTATCATGACAAGAAGATCCGGAAAAAGGATTTCAAGGTTGGGCAAATGGTATTACTGTTCAATTCCCGGTTGAAACTTTTCCCGGGAAAGTTAAAATCGAAGTGGTCAGGACCGTTTCTTGTCAAAGAGATGAAAATTTTTGGAGCAATTGTGATCGAAGATATGCAGAAAAAAGACAGTTGGACCATAAATGGTCAACGTTTAAAAATCTACCTTGGAGGTAATTTTGATCGAGAAAATTGTTCCGTTCTTCTAGACGTTCTTCATTGATCGTCTTGGTCCGTCGAGCTTATCCGATGTTAAACAAGCGCTCGTTGGGAGGCACCCCAATTTTGTAAGTTTTTATCCTCTTTTTGGTCAATTTGCTGTTTAATCGTGTTTTTGTAAAGTTTGTGTAATTTTGGATGCTAGAAATGATGTTTTATGCTGCTGGAATGAAGTTTTGTGCTGCTAGAAATGTTTTTTGTGTTGCAGAGCCCGCTTAGCCCGCAGGACCCCGCTTAGCGCGCTCTGCAGAAAAATCAACCCCAAATTCCAGTGAGCAGCGCGCTTAGCGCGGCCTAGAGCCCGCTTAGCGCGTTCTGAAAAAAAAAATTATTTTGTCTGGGCCCAATAATGCAGACCTGGCCCAGATTTTATTTTATTGAAGCTAGGGTTCTAAGGTTATGCGCCTCATTTCACCCTTTTCTCACAAAATCTCAAGTTTCTCTCTTCTTCTCCAAAATTCTTGAGAGTTACTTGGATTCTTTATGCCCTAGCTTCATTTTGTTCATTTTCGTGCTCAACATCAACAACTGTAAGTTCTTCCATTTCTTTTAAATTTTTCGTGTAAAAAAACCCATTTTGGGTTGAAGCTTTAATTTTTAATGCTCTTGTTCATCTTGTTCTTCTTCTTGTTCGTCATTCTCCATTGTTGTTACTATACTAGTTGTATTTGCATGTGGATAGGAACCTTGAATTTAGAAATTAGGGCTTTTATAGAAATTAGGGTTTTAATTTTATGAATTCGTGATTGGAAGTATCTCTGTGCATATCTCTGTTTTAGGAAGTAGGGTTTTGCCCATGGAAGCATCTCTGTTGCAGAGAGGAAGTTTCTGCAAATCGCAGTGCCCGCTTAGCGCGCTTCTGCTGGGTTAGCGCGGTCTGGGATTTTTAGAAATTTTCCCCTCTTCTAAATTCTGTTTTGAATCCTATGGATGAATCGTCGTATTTGTTTACGAATTTAGGCATATTTTAATGTTGTTTTCGTTAACGTATTTGTCTATTTTGTGGATGTTTTGTTGTGTTTTTCAGATGTCAGGTCGGAAGAAACAACGTGTCGGGTCTACCTCAAACCTAGCTAGGCGTGCTCCATCAGGGCCGTTTGATCGTACTCGGTTTCCTGGTCCTGCCCAACAGTTAAGGTATCAACAACTTGAGCGGAGAACCGTGTGGACTGACAGGATTGTGCAGATTGATCCCGAGGGGAGTTATCGCCTCACAGGTTCTCTTTTGCAAGGAGGTGGCTGGGACGAGCTCTTTCAACCATACCCTGAGTATCATTTGGACATTGTGAGGGAATTCTTTGCGAATGCCTTACCTTCAGGAGATGCGCCTTTCAACTTTAAGGTGAGGGGCAAAGAGATCGACTTCTCTAGAGCTGCAATTAATGACCACCTTGGGAACCACATTCAGTTGGCGGATGACGAGTTGTGTGATTATGGGAGGATGTTAGCTCAAAGGAATTGGAATGCCGAGCAGTTGAGAGAAGTTTTGTGTGTGAGTGATCAGACGTATCAGTTGGGTGCTAATGGAGCCCCTCTAAAATTTATGAGAGGTGTTTTGACTACCCAAACTCAGATTGTGATGTCGGTTGTCTTGTACAACCCCAAGCCTCGTAGTCACACCTCTTCCATTCCTATGCAGACCGCAGCCCTCCTGACGTGTATACTTGATGATGAGAAGACCGTAGATTTGGCACAGATTATTTCGAGTGAGCTGAGGAGAATTGCGCTGAGTTCGACACCTTTAGGAGATAGGGTGGCTTGCACACTGACTTACCCTGGGCTGATTATGGCATTGTGCCATAGGGCGAGAGTTGCACTTCCTAGCCATGGGAATATGAAGTTAGGATTTTTAGATGATGCTTTTATCACCCATTTTTGTTTGCAGGCTCATAATGATGTTGTCCCTGTTGCTGCTGCTGCCCCTGCGAGGCGTGTGCTTGATACGAGTGTTGGGGCCAACTGGGCCATGCACGAGGCTCATCAGTGTGCCTTCTTATTTATGCACGACTCTATGGTGCTGTTGCAGCTCCAGTTCCAGGAGCCTCACATTGATCATCCATTGAGGTCTAGAGAGGACCTGATGGCGTATGTTAGGTGGCCTGAGGCCAAGCCAGGTTTCTCGGAGGGGGCGGCTGTGCATGATGATGGTGATGTTGGTGAGGATGTCGGAGATGACCGTGATGAGGCTGATGATGGAGTGTCTAGTTCGAGTTCATTTTATTATTGAAGTTTCCATCCGTGCAGATGAGGTTTTATGTTCATGCTTTTTGGTACAAAATTTTTGTGTTTGTTCTTGATTTAAGGTAATTGATTGATTGAAGCAAGTTTTAATTTCTTTGTTCTAAAGTGATATGCTACACCAATCATTGATGGTGATGATAAAAATATGGATTGTTGCAAGAAAAAGGTACTCTATTTTTGCTTTGTAGAATGTTAGTATGTGTATGAACCTTTTGCTTTACACAAATTTCAAGCTTTGTTTCATTTCGCATGTATGTTCATATGGGAATCATTTAGGAAAAAACCACAAAAGTGAGTGCCCATCATTGTTCACAAAAGAGAGTAGTCGTGTAGTTGTTGTTTAGCTCGTGCGATTCATGCTTAATCTTGTATTCATTGGTAAATCTTGGAAACATAGAAGTGATCTAGGCATTGTTTGACATTGAGAAAAACCACCAATTCTTTTAGGCTTTACTTTACCCGGTGAGAAGTGTGAGCATTTGCTAACCAATTTTGAGCCTTCACACAAATAGAATGAATCATAAAACGAAATTCGGCAAAATGCTGGGAAACACACTCATTTGTGGTTGTTGTTGTTAAAAGAAAATCCTTGTGATTCATTATAGTTTGTTTTTGTATACACATAACCCTTTGTTTGAACATGCTTTTGAAGAACATTATCATTAAATTAAAGTGTGGTTTAAAGTTGGGGAGAGTGTTTGTTGTGTGAAAAAGAAATGATTTGGTGAAATGGTGCCTCTTGTGAAAAAGAAAGAAAAATGAAAAGTATTATTTGCTATGCTTTGCACTCAAAAGTGAGTTGCTTGAAAAGAAAAATAAAAGAAGCGTTTTATTCAAATGAGAGAGGGCGCCATGAAAGAAAAGAGAAGAAAAAGAAAGGAAAATATTGAAATGATTTGAGGTTTGACTAAGTTGGCATGTTCTTCATTTTTGAAAAATTTTTGATAGCCACTTTGATTCATTAGCCTTTTATAAATATCCCTTTCTTGTTAACCCTTGCCTAGTTACAACATTTAGAAGTCCTTAAGAAATCTTTGTTTCATTGATTTCCTTGTTGAATTGAGTGGATGAATGCATGAATGGTTCTGGATGCTGGCACAATTACTATGAGAGTGTTTTGTCCTTTGTAAATATTGAGCATGACTTATTTGAGTAAGTAGGTGATTCCCGTTTGAACATTTGATTGCTTGTGATGAGTTGCTTGTTATTTCTGTTTAGAAGTTAGTTCATAGCCATGATTATGTGCTAGAGCTGAGCATTACTTGCGAGCGCATCAATTTAGTTTGAACCATCGATTTTTTATTGTGTTGTCTTATCCGATATTCTTCTTGTTTCTATTCTATCTTACCTTTGTTTGAGAACAAACAAAGAAGCAAGTTGGGGAGAGTTGTTAGGTGCTAGAATGTGTTAATATATAATTTAGTTTTTCGCACCTTTTGAGATCTTTATTTGTTAATTGATGCTTTTTCCCTTTGTTTCCGGTAAATAATCGTAGTATAGTTTAAATGCATTATTAGACTTAGTTATTTAACTTTTGTCTTTATTGTCGCTCCCGGGATTTTCATCCAAGTACAAACGCGAAAGTGGCGCGGAAACAGAGTCGCCAGCAATGTGTATTTATCCCAAGAGAGGGAAAGGAAACACTGCATAAATTTGGGGGAAAGGAAAAGCATGGTCTCACGACCAAGAGAAATGGGTAAGGGAGTCGGTTACGCGAAGGGAAGGTGTTAGCACCCAACACGTCCATCGTACTCGATGGGATCCACGCTTGTTGTCTCGATCAAAGAGTGTCATCGTCTGGAGCTCCACTGCTACTGGAAAGGAGAAGGAACGAGAACGGAAAAGAACGAAGAAATGAAGAAGAAAAGAAAAAAGAAGTGACTCGATAGTACGTCCTCGGAGTCCTAGGCCTACGTATTCCCTCGGGAACGGGAAAGTCAGAGTCAACGTAGTTTGGACACGAACTATGGGGCAGGTTGCTCACCAAGACATCGTCGTCTTGTGCCTACGTATCCTCAATCTAACCAGAGAGAGGAAATCAGAGCAGTCGTAGTTCGACTTAACGAAGTCGGTGTTTTTTTATGTGCGACGTTACGTTCGCGTCCGGCAGTTAGGGTCGATGCCTATTTGCGACGAGACGGAAGTAACGTGCCCTTTTCTGAAAATGAGGTTTGAAACTTAACGATCCTGAAGGATAAAAAAGGTTTGAATTTGTTTTTGTGTTTTTTAGACAGCAGAGTTTTTGAAATTGTTTGTAACTTGCATTGCACCCAAGTCTACAACATAGGAACGAATACGTGGTGTATCGTCCCCCAACAGGACGTACACTAAGCACCCTAGAAGAATGAGGGGAGACCCCCCATTATTCACTTCCCACATATAAGGCTCATGCGCAATACCTTTTTAACCTTTATTAAGTGTTTTATAAAGATTATGAGATGAGAAGAGAAGACTCAAGTTGAAAAGAAAACACTAAAGGGAATCTAATTTGTTCCTAATGTTATCATGCAAAAGTGGCCCTAAGGTCAAGGTTTGAGAACCTAAGTCTAAAGAGAAGAGAGGGATAGCACTACCTAATGCTTATCCTACCTCACTTTAATCAAAGATTAAAATTGAGCTAGGATCCCTAAGGGTGTGGATAAATTGTACACACAAAGCATTATATCATGCTATTCACAAGCACACAAGAGAAAGTAAAAGAGATAAGAGGGAAGAGATATGAGTATGGATAAGCATCCACATACTCAACACTTACCATAGCTCCTACACAAAACAAGTTAGTTCAAATCAAATTAAAAGAGTACAAGTGAAGAAAGTAAACACATAAGTCCTAGTGTTCTAACAAAACTCTAAGAAGCTTCTAAAGGCTCAAACCTAAAAAAAATGGATCCCTAAAGGTTGGTACTGACCTAGGGCAGTAGCAAAGCCTACTCACATCCACCAATGGTTACAAAGGCTTATAAAATCAATCTATACCTAAACAATCCACCAAACATCAAAGGAATGCAATGATATGCACTAAAGATGCACTATGAACATTTAAGAGATGTAAACATGCAATAATGCATAATGAAACACCACAACCAGTAGAGAACCACCTCATAAATGTCACTAAGTATCCATGAATTGTCATCCATAATATGAGAATGAAAACTCAAGAAGAAGAAGTAGGAAGAAGTAGAACAATGTCACACAATAATTCACAATTTTGTTTACTTACAAAACAAGTCACAAATGAGAGTGAAATGCAATTATGAATGCAAATGGACATGGATCAGTATCATACATGTTATAGGATGACATGGGAATGCATAAATGAACAAGTGGTTCACTTCCAAATCACATTAGAGGTTAAGAAGAGAAGTGCACAACTTTGAATTCATACAAGGTGAAACATACTTCCAAAATTCATGAACTTGTAATGCACATAACATGAAGTTATAAACCAATGTGAATGGATGAAGTGAGTCATGTACAGTATAGGAACATACAAGGATGAATCTTAATGGCATACCAAGATGAGATGTGCACAAACTAAATCAATGAAGAACAAGTAACAAATGCAACATTAACAAGGGATATAAGATGAACATCAATTGCACAACATGTCATAGTGAAAAGTGAATGACCTATAACTTGGCATACATGACCTATAATGTTTCTATCAACACATATCAGAAGATAACACCAAATGTCTCAAAGCATCCAACACAATACAACCTAAAACCCTAGCAAATACTCATAAGGAAGCACATAAGTATACATGTGATCAAACAATTCAAAGAACCTAAACCAATGATGATAGAAATGCACAAACCAAATCATATGGTATCCAAACAGTAGGTAACTCAATCTCAAAATTATAGGTCCAAATTCAAATGTAATCACCTTTAACAATGGCTCACAAATTCACAAAGTACACACAATGATAGTGCACAAAGATGTTGATAAATGCATATGAAATAATGCTTCTAAAATGCCATGAAAAATCACATTAGATCCTTATTATGTCACACAAATTTGGTTCAAGTATGGGACAAAACCTCAGAAGGGAACTATGCCAAACAAAATGGAAATGAAGCATGTATCACAATTAAGAAGCTCTAAAAAGAAATTCAAAATAAAATACCAAATTAATATGATAAAATGATAAAATTAGAAATAAAATTCATCAAAAATTATTTAAATGTGTAAAGATCAATGGAGAATTATTTGGTAATTTTTTGATGCTTAAAAGTATTTTTAAAAATCAAAAACCAAACAAGTATGAAAAAGAAAATAAAAAACAAAGAAATAGGCCTGGGGGTGTAGTGAAAGCAAATACCACGTTATAATTGCACTTGGCTCAAAAGGAAGGGTGTGAAAAGCACAAAGCAACCCAGTCCAAGGGCGCGTGGGTTAGATAGGGTGCATATGGTGTTCTCAGTCAAAAAGTTGACTCAATCATAACCATTGGATTCAGTCCACTTATGATGATCAAAGAAAGGTGCAAATCATACAGATCATGATGCAAGCATATAGTAAGCAACGATGAGGCAAACACACATGATCCAAAATCAAAATAAAATTCAGAAAATAGAGAACACGTGAGAGGGATGATACTCATTAATGTGCTGGCAATATGTGGGACGTTGGATTATGAAACATAGAGGGCTAGGATTCAATCATGAGTGAGGCCGGAGATTGTTAGGATTTAGGGTTCAGGCTGCCGGAGAAGATTCTGATCATCTTCTCCGGCGAGTCACCGCCGTGACCAGTCAATGAATCGCCCAAAAATTGATTAAGCTTATGCATTATGACTCGTTTTTCCATGTTGAATCCAAAAATGACATCAGTTTCACATAATTCTCAACACATTACTCAAACCGAAGCAAAGAAATCAAATCCTAAAAGTTCAACTAAGCAGCTAAGTTGCATATCAGCTAGCCGGATCACATGTTATCCCTAGAGGACCTCAAGAAACAACAAAAACACGTTTGCTAAGCAAAGTTTAACATAAAATGCAAGGACAGTTCGAAGCTCTAACCTGATTCTAATGGAGTCTTCTGTTATTAGAAGCCCAAGGATCTTCTTCTCTACTCTTCAGGATAACGATGTTGGCGAAATAAACGCTTGAATCTCTGGAAATCTTCTAGAAATGGAAGTTTCACAGAGATGAAGATGAGACTCGCATGTAGCTTCTTTAATGTTCCAATGGATTCCACTGCGTACAGAAGAAAGATCTTGCTGTGGAGATGAAGATGGATGAAGAAACTCAGAGAAAACAAGCTCGAGAGTGAGAGAAAAGTTTGAGAGAGTTTTTGGAGTGAATCCGAAAATGTGGAGAATGAAGAGTGAATCCCCAATTCAGTTATGGCTTTTGTTTATATATGCTGGGTTAAATGTTAACCAAGGTTAAAAAACTATTATAACTATGGTTAAAAGTTAGAAAATAGGTTGAGTTAGTTTGAGTGAAATTGGAAAAAAATGGAAATGGGAGTGAAGTTATTCATGGTACGGTTATGGTGTGCATGGAGGTGCATGCCTGCTATGGTGTGCTTCATGATGAATGGTGGTGATGTATTTCGCTGAGTTTGCAGCAGCAAAAGCTTACTCTCCAAGTTTCCTCTCTCTCTTGCTTAGACAAATAAGGAAAAAGTGAGTATATGGGTGTATGCGTGTAACAATGTTGCATGGCTTAAAAGGGCAATGTAATAGCATGCATGGCTGTAATGAACAAGAAACATATACAACCAATGTAATATATTTCTTGGATTGGAGCGACGTGTCACACCCTAATTTTTGACCCTAAGATCCATTTTCTTTTGCATATCATCTTTAGGTCTTTTGGTCTTCGCGTGCGTGTTTTTTTTTGTGACTAACAAGTTGTGCAGGAACTTTGATTTCAAGTAGAAACAACATTTGTCCTCTCAGCCTAATACGTTGATACGTGACCGGTTGGATCTTGATTTAAAGGGTTGTCGTGGGTTTTCAAGATTGACAAAATATTGGCTTAATAACATAATCACGACTTAGGTTGTGGCCTTAAAATTGCCATTGAAAGTATCGAATGCAAGTTCAAGTCATTATTTCAAAATTCATGTTTAAGTTTTGACTTCAAAGAGATTTTCGTGAAGAGCAAGTTTCGACTCAAGGTCTACGAGTTACGGTTCGCCAATGGTGGATTTAAGAGCTGGGAATGCAATGAGGCAGAGTCAGCCAAGGGACATGTATGAGTTAGTGTATGCAGCGCCATGGTCAAGCACAAATTATAATAATGTGGTTGTCGACTTCTGCAAGGTTAATAAGGTGGACATTATACATGATATTTTGTTTGAAATATTAAATACTCAATTATTTACAAGCAATGAACGCTATGAGAGTCTTGCGCATGCTTTCTGCTCATTTGAAAGGTTTACACCAAATGCCTGTTTAGGAGTGGAACGTATTGGAAGGTGATAAAGGACTAACAATCACAACCTTTTCCTACATGGAGTACAGTTCTCGCTATCATGATTACATAAATATACCACCGCAGGTTTTAACATGAACAACAGTATATCCTATTTTGGCTAAAGTATTCTCAACAACATATTCTAATTTGATCTTTAAGTGCCTGCTCCAACCCGGTCCTCGAGCGGCACCGCGAAGATACGACTATAGGATGCACGAATTTGTGCTTTTCAGATGAAAGCTTGATGACAGAAGAGTTTATCCGGATTCCATGAACTGGATTCTGCGTGTCGAGGCGGAGCAATTTGTCACTTTGTTCTAAACAAGCCAGTACCTGCAACAAAAGGATATCACATGAACAACCCATCCATAAAAAATGATACACTGAGACGTAGTTCTCATTTGAAATTCATCAAACCATCAATAAGAAATCAAACACATTTTAAAATTTTCAAGAGGAAATAGAAACTCTTTCATTAGCAGCAAGTCAGAAAAAGCGGTAAGTGGCTACATGAAGAACGCAGGTCCCTACAATTCATATACCATTTCAAAATCAACTTAAATCATGAGCAATGCCATACTTCTAAGCAACCACACATTCAAACAGACTAACATTTCAATCTTTAAACCCCTCAATTAGTCTGCAGACATTGTTATAGCGCGGATATCCGACTACGATGAGGAAGCTTACCTTGAATCATATGATGCCGTTGTCCCAACGGTTGAGATACTTCAAAGAATGTCAGGGCGATTTGGCTCAAGTCGTTAAAGGTCTATTTACCTTGCATCAGTCATTAAAGGTCTATTACCTGCAAAAATATTAAAAAAAAAACCCCAGCAGTCGCAATGGTATGAAGGAATACGAACTCAAATTAAGAACTTCACCAGAAAATAGAACATCTGCAGCATTGACATCTAGGGAAACACATTTTGAACGATCCTTGCCTGTTCCAAGCTCTATTCGATGCCAGATTTAAGTCTAAGAAAGACCTTCGGTTACCTTTACCCGAAAATGTTAAACAGCAAAGTGTGTGCTTAAAATTTGGCCCGCCTTTGATTCCAGCCACAAACTACAGTCGCAACTACATCATGAAGAATTAAAGATTATATTGCTTTCATTTTAAAGAAAAAGCAACTAGACAGACCTATGACTACATCAGCCGGTCAAGCACCATCCTTTTTTTCTTTACAAATTATCAACAATTCCAAAATATACATAAGAGCATGCTAGTCAAAACAAAATTCCAGCCTCGAATCTTTCCAAATCCGTGCACATAACCAAGCAGAAATAATACCGCACAAACAACCTCACCTTAACTTACCCAACGCTGCCAGGCTACACAAGGGCATTCCAAAAACCTGTGCTGACTTAACCGTCGCAATTAAGTGTCTGCATTCAAAAGGAAAATAAACTTAGACGTTCATGCAAATTTCAGAAGCATCCAAAATCAGTTCAAAAATGAAAACTCAAAATCTCTAACTTGTCTCATTCAAAAAGATCACAAAGTGCATCATCTTTCATATCATTCCATGGTTTTTTGCTGCCGAGAAAAGCTTACAAAGATTGTGATCCAACCTCTGTCTGTACCATGGCATCTAAATATGCAGAAAACTCTCGCAACAACAGTTCTATCAGAGATGATATGTCCAATTTCTCCTTTGATCCACATTCTCTTAAACCTGCATGAATTCAGCCAAAATTCCTGCATCAATAAAATACCAGGAATCGTCACAAGAGATCAATAAAATGGAAAGTGAGAGGATCCTTAGCATAGTCAGTAGCAAATCACGGTTTTGGCAAAATCCGACACAATTAAAATTGAAGAAGGTTTCATCAATCATAATCAAAAGAAAATGGAAGGAACAATTACGATCATGTTCAGTGGAAACGAAAATGGCAAGTTTTGAAATCCTTTCAATACAGAATCAAATATGTCGATTTGAAAACAGAAATAACAATATCAGACAGCAATATTAACTTTCCAAAACAAGATTTCAACATGTCACAGACCAATTTCAAAAACCTTCCAAAATCAAACCTAACATGTTTAGACAATATTAAAGCTCATTTCAAACCATATCAGACAGTTTCCAAACCAAAAAGGAAAATGTTTTATTATCATTAACAAGGTGTTCCAATTCAAATCATCTATAAAAGAGACATACGTAACACGCAGAAGGGGGAGGATTGACATCAGAATATATTTCAAATTCACAATCAATCCTCAAACCAAATAACACACTAATCTACCAACATACCAAATCCAAAACATCATCACACACAAACAAGTATCAGACTGGGAAACACTCAGAGAACCATTTCACACCATTTTCGTACATACCACATGCCAAATTCACGGAAGATATCATAGGATTTCAAAGGTATACGAATTGAAAGAGATACACAGAGAAAACTTCACAAGCAAGAACAACAACAGCCAAAAAACCATCAAAAATCCCATTTACCAAACTCACAGAGAAACCATAGATTCAAAAGACATTTGGTTCATCATCATCTCACAGCAATCGTGTCAACATACCATAAAGAAAAACTACATGAGATCCGTCATCAGAAATCCAGAAAAAGGCTAAACTAAAGAACAACATAAAGCAAGCAAAGCACGCAAGGAGGTAAGGAGAAAGAGCCATCCCTGAAGGAGGATCCGTTCATCGTCATCGCCGACCACCCCTTTTTTTTGTCTGCTTGAATCATCAATTTGTAATATGTAATACTCTCAATCATAGTGAAATCGGGGTATTGGGACTGTCGGGGGTTAGGGTTTTGTTTTGTTTTGAATGTTTGATCGAGAGAGATAGAGAGTGATGGCGAGAGAAAGGTTGAGAGAAGAAACGAGAGAGGGCGAGAGATTCAGACGAGGGCGTTTGGGAGCGTCGTTTGCTTTTTTTTACATTGTTCACGCATCACGCATACACACTTCCTCACATCGTACCGTACACCCTTTGCGTCTTAAGCGTTAGATTATAATGTGGTTAGATCACAAGGTTAAGATCTGAGGGTCCACGATGGACCCTCTCTCCCTCGCAACACCTAATCCCTCCGTTTGATTAATAATTATCTTATTTTAATTTAACATTTTTTTTATTAAACAAATTCGTCATATTTAAATTAAATCTAACCCTTTTTATCTAAAAAGAAATAATTATAGAACCTTTTTTAATAAAAGAATACTTTTTAATAAAAATCTTTAAAATATTATAATTAAAATTTTTTTATAATAAAAACTTTATTAACTTTTTAGTATAACTTTAAGATTAAATAATTAAACCTTTTTTAATAAGAAAACTCTTTTTCTAATTAACCTTTTTAATATAACTTTAAAACTAAAATAACAACAATAACTTTTTTAAATAATTAAAACCTTTTGTTAAAATAATTAAAACCTTTTATTAATAAGAAAACCTTTTAACTTTTTTTTAAATCAATAATAATCTTTAACATAAAATTTTCAAAATAATAAGCCTTTAAAATTTAAAACTCTCTTTTTCTTAATAAGCTGTTCCCCGTTAGAATCCATCGCGCTTTTTAGTACGCTTGTGTGTGAATAGTTTAAGTCTTGTTTGATATTATGCTTTTCTTATGCTTATGATGTATGTTTTTGTTCTAAACCTTTTCAAAACTTTAAAACTCTCGATCCAACGTCGAGCCCACTTTCTACCCATGTAAGTCGATCGCCTTTAGGCATCGCATTCAACCTTTTGGTCACTAGACACAAGACTAGCACCACTTTGCTAGTACTTTAGCTTAAATCTAATAATTAATCGCATTAATATCCAAGGGAAAATCCCATGCATGATAATCAAATTATTGTGCATGGTGCATTTCATTTGCATCATACCTCCCCATAGGTTTTACACCCTTAAGATAAGTTATTAGACAACTTTAGGATAGACTTCCTAAGTTAGTTCCCCTCAAGTTTGATTTTACAATTAAACTTTAGCTTACCTAATTCTCCACACAAGAGAATTAGATGTGAATCATCTCAAAGAAGGGACATACAATCCCATACCCCACAAAATACAAACAATTTCAAAAAAAATGTGGTGGTTTCTTAAGATGATGACTCATCTTCTCTCCTAAACCTTTAAACAACTTTAGTATCCTTTAGAGAGGAACTACATGTGCTCTGATTCCTTCCCGACAGGATATGTAGGAACAAGATGCGATATCTTGTCGAGCACACTTAGGAATAGAATTCTAGGTCACCTACCCTTAAACCCTTAGCAAAATAAAAAACAAATAACATAAGTAAAATAAGAGGTTCCTGTAGAGTACTACAGATATCTAGGGTGCTAACACCTTCCCTAGGTATAACCAACCCCCGAACCTTAGAATCTTAGTTTGCATTTGCATTACATACTGTGGGTATTCGGTCTTTCTCTCTTCCCTTGGATAAATCAAAGACGGTGGTAAAATAAAAGAAATGTGATCTTAGTTAACCAATAACTATGGTATCCAATTCTCACCGCGACAGAAATGGCGACTTCACTGGGGATGCTCATAGGAGGGCTCCCCCTCACTTGTTTAATTATGTTATTTGTTATATATTTGTATCTGTTATGTTTGCTTGGGTTGTCACTTTGAGTGGTGAGATAAGTCCTACACCCGGACTAAAGTGAAAATTATGATAGGAACGGTGAGAATTCAAGGATACTTTGAGGGAGTCGATTCCTGAAGAAGTTGAATTGAGACTTCACCACTCAGTCTAGGCCCTCTCAAATTTAATATTGTTCAACGAGTCCATTCGTGAAGACGATATTATTTTGAACTAAAGGCCATCGAGACTGGGGACCGTAGTCACCTTTAACCCAACTTGGCCTGTTAGGATGTAGTGCGGGGACTATGCGGGAGACTATTTCTGCAATAATCGCTACGCGATACTACACTCAGACGAGATTCTCTTGAGAATATTATTGACCACCAAGTGATTTGGAAAATCGATAATATCCGAAAGATGGGTTGTAGACTTTGGGAACTTTGTAGAACCCGTTCGACAGGTACATGTGAAACCGTAGTACACACCTATTGGGATGGTTAGACTTTGGCTCCATGCTCAAGACCTTTCAAACCTATGACTCTTTGTCAGTTTGATTGCTTGTGTGTGCTTTGTGCTTTGTGTGTTTGCATCCCTGCATTCATTAGCATCATATCATAAAGATTCATGGAACTCAGTCCTGTTTGTAAACATCGTAGGGATATCATGGACTCTAAAAGAAAGAAAACGTTGAAGTACACTTACAAGAGTCATAACCTGGACGATCTAAGGGGACTGGAGACCTTACTGACAAATGAAGAAAGGTTCAAAACCAAATTGGGAAGCTATCATCTCTGTTCTACTGCAGTCTATCACTATTCCTGATTACTAGCTGTTGTCAACTCTTGAAGAATATTCTCAACTAATGGAGTTAATTATTCAAGACTAATATCCATTTCCTATTTTCGGTAAATATTCGAGCCAACATGACTACAAAAGGAGAAATTCTTTAAAAGGGCTACTCTAGTCCTTAATCGATACCTTGGAGGCTCAATTGGAAGAAGAAGTCAAACGAAGACCGTTGGAAGAGTCTCCTTAGATCCATCATTATTAGCTTTTATTTATCTTTTCCGTTATGACTTTTGGAAAGTGTACCGACGCGTTATTAATAAATCTTTTTTAATATTCCGGATATTGATTATCGTAACCGTTTTTAATGATTTTTGTTTAAATTGAGTCTCTTGATATTCCATGATGATTATAAATAACCGAGTTCCATGAAACTTGCTGCATTCGCATTGCATCTTTAGCATTGCATCATTTTTCATACATCTTTTCTCTACCTCAGCTCATTCGGTCTCTTATCTTTGTGTCGCTTAACTGATCTTCCGAACTTGAAGTGTTTACTGGGGATAATGGATAGAACACAAAATATGGATCTTGTGTCAGGCTTCAGAGTGATGACTAATCCAATGTTTAATTTTTTTCCTGATGATAATACTCCACAAGTGGATGTTCCTACTCGATCTCAGCCTGTGCAAGATAACCTGGTTGGTCAAGTTAATGAAAGAGATTCCCGCTTTCTGAGGTATATGCCAAATTATCAGAACATCCGTCCTGTGACAACTGTGAATGATTCTAGATTTGGTGAAATTGAAAAAGGATTTCGTGACCTCCAAGAGCAATTGAAGATGTTGAAAGAACTTAATGCATCCGATCTTAAGGCTCCTGACTTGTGTCTAGTTCCGGGCGTGGTTTTTCCCTAGAAGTTCAAAATGCCTGCCTTCGAAGTATACAAGGGTATTAGTTGTCCAAGGTATCAATTGACGATGTTTTGTCGAAAGATGGCCACTTATGTCGACAATGACAAGCTGATGATTCACTGCTTTCAAGAAAGTTTATCCGGGGCATCCTTGATGTGGTATATGAAGCTAGAAAGGAACCGTATTCAGTCTTGGGAAGACTTAGCTAACGCTTTTATGAAACAATACAATTATAATATGGACATGGCTTCAGATAGTGATCAATTGATGACCATGAGTCAGAAAGACAATGAGTCCTTCAGGGAATATGCACAGCGGTGGAAAGAATTGGGAGCCCAAGTTCAGCCACCACTTCAAGAGAAGGAGCTGGCCAAGATGTTTCTAAAGACACTGTCAGACTCTTATTATGTCAGAATGATAGGCGTTGTGCCATTAGAGTTCTCTAAAATTATGGAATTCGGAGTAAACATCGAGAATGCACTCAAAAGTGGAAAGGTCCAAGATGTCTCGAATAGTCAAGCTGAGGAAGAGAAATCTGTCAGTGATTCTCGAAGGGAAAAGAGTGTTGAAGTTAATGCAATTTTGGACTCTCCACAGACCTTGCAAGCTCCAGTTTCGGTACCTCATCACAGACGTCGGTATGCAGCACCTGTTCGGTGCCAGCAATCACTACCTCATGGACGCACGTACAAACGAAGAAGGTTGACTCCTTAGAATCAATGTCAAAATCCATGAGTTCAGAACATGAATTGCCAGATTCAGCGTCAGGATCAGCAGAGACCTCTCAATAGTCTAGAAGAAAAGGCTCGTTGGTTTGACCTAATCCCAATGACTTACAGTCAATTGTGGTCTTACTTTGCCCGAAACTCAGTGATGGCACCCAGAAAGACCAGAGCCATGAAATCTCGCCCTCCTTGGTTCAAATTAGATACCAGTTGTGAATTTCATGATGGAGTGTTGGGGCATTCGATTGAAGGTTGTAAGTTTTTCCAAGAAAAGGTCCAAGAGATGATCGACGATGAAGTGTTGACCTTTAGGGGAGGAAGCCCAGTTGTGAATGGAGCACCTTTGTGCTGACGGACGTGAAGACTCGAGAAGTTCCTTCCAAGTCAATGGAATCAAAAGCAGAGCTCACTCTCCAGATCATTAAGTTGTTTATGCATTTGCTCGCATTTGTTGTTATTTCTTTGATTATAAGCATGTTTTGCGTGTAAGAACTTGTTATTTTGAATAATTGATGCGATAAATAATGTTTGTCTTGAAGAAACCCATTCGTTTCACTCATTTTAAAATGCTTTTTCTATTTTATAATGCAAATGCTGCCCAATCTCTTGCCTCGGCGGAGAATTGAATGGAGGATGATGAAATCAAACGCAAGATCTCTTGTTGTATGCTTTTGAATAAAACTCTGCTGGTGATAAGGCATTATTACAATAAAAAATCCTAAACACCAGAGATATATGGAGATAAACCCTCGTTAACCCTTTTGAGCCTTTGAAGTAGTAGTTTTCTTCCACAAATCAAAAAAACCTCATTCTTAACCTGGGGCAGGGTAATTTGCAAAAAAAAAGGAGTAAAATATCACGAAGATTGGGTGGGCACAAACAAACTTTGAGCCTTATATCCTTTATTTCTTAAACCCTGAACCAAGCCACGATACAACCCTTAAAAGACCTAATTGAAGCAGGGCTTTATTTCAAAGGCATGCTCATTAAGATATCGTTTCCTGACTCTTATGAGCTATGCTCAAATTCGTGTTGGCATTATAAAATCGGTAATTCAACCACCAAAATTCTTTTTAAATAAAAACTTCAAGACAAACATATGTTGCATTAGCAGTTTCAGAATTAACATTTTTCTGCTTGCTAACATTGCTTGACATCATAGAAGATAGCATGCGAGCATCAACGATGAGCTAGATCTTTTGAGATTTGAAACTCTGTTGAGTAAATAACGGATCGTTTTAAAAGGATAACTATACCAGGGGCACGATACTTGAAGACCTTGCTGAGTAGGGGCAAGTTGTTTCCCAGTTGTTTATTCCACAGTCTGACCCCAAAGGGGGCAAGTTTGAAGACTCAGAACACCGTCAGTCTGCGGCAGTTACGTCGAGATTTGATAAATCTCTCCAAGTTTGAAGACTCAGTTATACGTAATACCGACAATCTGGGCCAGTTACGTCGAGATTTGATAAATCTCTCCAAGTTTGAAGACTCGGTTATACGTAATACCGACAATCCGGGCCAGTTACGTCGAGATTCTACAAATCTCTCAAAGAGTTGGGAAACATTGGAACAATTGGATGCCAAGTTTTTTGTAAAATCCTCTTGGGATGACTCCTTCTCATAAACCATATGATCTGGGGCATTTGAGAAGTGAAGATTACTTTTCATCCGTTCACAACAACTGTTTGTTCAAAATGGCGACTACTATACAATATTAATGCACAGTTTTTATCCTTCATCCACGCCTCAAAGGGTTTCCACCCCAAGTAATGCGACGACTCCCCAGTAAGTCTTTGCTACAAATAGTCACGACTGTTCCCCCGTGAATCTCTATTTCAAGAAGTTATAGCACATTTGACGCAAGATTTCTCAAGTCGGCAACCTAAGAACCCTCAGTGGATTTTCTTACAACTTCAACCTTCCCCAGCGGAGCGAGTGTTTATTTCACTCCTTAATGGATTTTCTCACTATCTCAACCCTCTCCAGTGAAAGCGGATGTTTATTTCATCCCCTCGAAGTTTTATATCATATATTTTCAACTACTATTGATTCAAGCTTCCCCGATGAAGTGGATATTTATTTTATCCAGTTACAACTTTCATTCTGACTATTTCATTTCTCAGCGGATATTTATTTTATCCCCTGTGAAGTCTTTTCAATCATGAGTTTGATTCTTTCCCAGTGAATCTTTCTCATCCCCAACAGAATCACAAGGTTCATCTTGACAACCCTGAGGGAAGTCACGATGTTCATCCCCAAGTGGAGTGCTCCATTTTCCCCAGAGAAAGTTTGAAGCTGTGAAGTGGGACTTGTTTCTATATATGGCTTTTCCATTCATCCCTAGCGATGCTTCTTATATTGCGAAGATTTGCCAAGTATCCGTATCGAGATGCTTGTCTTCATCTCTAGTTCGCTTCTTGTTGTTGTTTTGTCAGCATAAGCATAAGCATAGCATAGCATTTTTTCTTTTAGGTAGATTCATGGCATGTTCTCATTTTGCATCTTACATCTTTGTCTTTGTTTGTCTGTTTCTTTCACTTTGGTTGCGCTTATCTCCAAGTGATTGGGTTTGTCTGCTCCCTCCAAGTAGAATTGTCAGCTTTAGGCAGAAAGAGCATATCCTTGCTAAACTCCCCACTGAGTTCGATCCTCGTGAAAGATGGTTGTTTCTGTTTTCTTTTCCGTGTGGATAAAGACAAACCCCGTTTGAGTTCATTCCTTATCGAATTGAGTCTTGTTTGACCGTTTCTTTTCGGTTATTTCATGAATTGAACTTTGGTCCCTAACAATCACAATTTTGAATCTCTCTAAGCTGTTGAACCTAGATTAAGTGTGCATTTATCTTGCACCCTATCTCCCCAGGAAGAATTTATTCAAAGATCTCTATGGAAGACAAAAGTTATTCCTTCAGCAATATTATGGGAGTTAAACCCATACAACAAGTGGTAGCTCTTTATTTTAGCTCTGTTTTCTATCTGGATAACAAATGGCAGTCTCCTCAAGACATTTTGTCTATCCTCGGTGAAGTTATCAAGGTTATCTACTATTCTCCAGAAAGGTTCATTGAAGACTTTCCAAGTATTCTCTTTATTTGAGAATCTCTATTACAAGAATTTTACTAGCTTCAACGCAGTTTTCAGCTACAGCAATATTACTTCTCAATGGTATTCCCCCCAGTGAGTCCACCATTCAATTTGCTTCCATCAAACGGCATCTCTTCGAGAAGTTTGGTGAAGAT
This sequence comes from Lathyrus tuberosus, assembly GCA_022829125.1. Taxonomy (NCBI): domain Eukaryota; kingdom Viridiplantae; phylum Streptophyta; class Magnoliopsida; order Fabales; family Fabaceae; genus Lathyrus; species Lathyrus tuberosus. The sequence goes on from JALAZF010000103.1 coordinate 12,473,303, forward strand.
TCAAATGATCTTTCTCTTTATTTGAGAGGACATTATTTTGCAAGACAGCCGGCCTGCATCTCTTTTGAAGATTCCCGGTGAAAACTTCCAGGATCTCGGCAGTAGATTCCCTGGTTTACTTCAAAATTTGACAAACAGTCGTTTCTTTCTAGGATCTCGGCAGTAGATTCCCTAGTTTACTTCAAAACTTCGACAAACAGTTGTTTTTTTCCAAAAGACCTCGACAGTAGGTATTTCCCTGGTTATTCTCGACAGAAGATTTCCAGAAGACCTCGGCAGTAGGTATTTCCCTGGTTATTCTCGGCAGTAGATTTACAGAAGACCTCGGCAGTAGGTATTTCCCTGGTTATTCTCGGCAGTAGATTTCCAGAAGACCTCGGCAGTAGGTATTTCCCTGGTTATTCTCGACAGTAGATTTCCAGAAGACCTCGGCAGTAGGTATTTCCCTGGTTATTCTCGGTAGTAGATTTCCAGAAGACCTCGGCAGTAGGTATTTCCCTGGTTATTCTCGGCAGTAGATTTCCAGAAGACCTCGGTAGTAGGTATTTCCCTGGTTATTCTCGGCAGTAGATCTCCAGTAAACTTCGACAAACAGTTGTTTCTTTCCAGGATCTCGGTAGTAGATTCCCTGGATTACTTTAAACTTTGACAAACAGTCGTTTCTTTCCAGGATCTCGGCAGTAGATTCCCTGGTTTACTTTAAACTTCGACAGACAGTCGTTTCTTTCCAGGATCTCGGCAGTAGATTCCCTGGTTATTTTTTAAAACTTTGACAGACAGTCATTTATTTTCTCAGTAGATTCCCTAGTATCTTTGACAGTGGACACATTCTTCAATAAGATCTTGGCAGAAGGTATTCTCAAGTGAGGTCCTAAGTCTTAACAATAGAATCCTCCAGTTGATATCTCTTGAAGACTCCTCCAGTTGATATCTCTTGAAGACTCCTCCAGTTGATATCGCTTGAAGATTCCTCCGGTTGACGACTAAAGCAGGATCCTCAAGTAGATTTTGTTAGAAGATTTCATCACAAGTTCATCACCCCGCTTAAGACACCTTGTGATTGTCAGTTGGTAGTCTCTTCCCCAGTGGAGTTATATTTTTCCCCGTGGAGTCTTGTCTTGCTGAGTCGTCCTCGTCGGGTCTTTCTTTCCTTGTTTCAACATCAGTTATCCCCTGTGACGGTTTTTCTCAAAGGATCGTTGTCTTGCATTTCATATCATATGCATTTTTGTGGTATCTTAGGGCCAAAAATTTGTGAATGTTTTGTATTTAAGTCCCTCCTATCTCGTCGAGGCAGAGATTTCAATCTCCATATCTCAGGATAGAAGAAACTTAAATAGGGGCATCTGTCACCTAATTTTTTACCCTAAGATCCATTTTCTTTTGCATATCATCTTTAGGTCTTTTGGTCTTTGCGTGCATGTTTTTTTTGTGACTAACAAGTTGTGCAGGAACTTTGATTTCAAGTAGGAACAACATTTGTCCTCTCAGCCTAATACTTCGATACGTGACCGGTTGGATCTTGATTTAAAGGGTTGTCGTGGGTTTTCAAGATTGACAAAATATTGGCTTAATAACATAATCACGACTTAGGTTGTGGCCTTAAAATTGCCATTGAAAGTATCGAATGCAAGTTCAAGTCATTATTTCAAAATTCATGTTTAAGTTGTAACTTCAAAGAGATTTTCGTGAAGAGCAAGTTTCGACTCAAGGTCTAAGAGTCACGGTTCGCCAATGGTGGATTTAAGAGCTGGGAATGCAATGAGGCAGAGTCAGCCAAGGGACATGTATGAGTTAGTGTATGTAGTGCCATGGTCAAGCACAAATTATAATAATGTGGTTGTCGACTTCTGCAAGGTTAATAAGGTGGACATTATACATGATATTTTGTTTGAAATATTAAATACTCAATTATTTACAAGCAGTGAATGCTATGAGAGTCTTGTGCATGCTTTCTGCTCATTTGAAAGGTTTACACCAAATGCCTGTTTAGGAGTGGAACGTATTGGAAGGTGATAAAGGACTAACAATCACAACCTTTTCCTACATGGAGTACAGTTCTCGCTATCATGATTACATAAATATACCACCGCAGGTTTTAACATGAACAACAGTATATCCTATTTTGGCTAAAGGATTCTCAACAATATATTCTAATTTGATCTTTAAGTGCCTGCTCCAACCCGGTCCTCGAGCGGCACCGCGAAGATACGACTATAGGATGCGCGAATTTGTGCTTTTCAGATGAAAGCTTGATGACAGAAGAGTTTATCCGGATTCCATGAATTGGATTCTGTGTGTCGAGGTGGAGCAATTTTTCACTTTGTTCTAAACAAGCCAGTACCTGCAACAAAAGGATATCACATGAACAGCTCATCCATAAAAAATGATACACTGTGACGTAGTTCTCATTTGAAATTCATCAAACCATCAATAAGAAATCAAACACATTTTAAAATTTTCAAGAGGAAATAGAAACTCTTTCATTAGCAGCAAGTCAGAAAAAGCGGTAAGTGGCTACATGAAGAACGCAGGTCCCTACAATTCATATACCATTTCAAAATCAACTTAAATCATGAGCAATGTCATACTTCCAAGCAACCACACATTCAAACCGACTAACATTTCAATCTTTAAACCCCTCAATTAGTCTGCAGACATTGTTATAGTGCAGATATTCGACTACAATAAGGAAGCTTACCTTGAATCATATGTTGTCATTGTCCCAACGGTTGAGATACTTCAAAGAATATCAGGGCGATTTGGCTCAAGTCGTTAAGAGAGTTGCATCAGTCATTAAAGGTCTATTACCTGCAAAAAAAAAAAACCAGCAGTCGCAATAGTATGAAGGAATACGCACTCAAATTAAGAGCTTCACCAGAAAATAGAACATATGCAGCATTGACATCCAGGGAAACACATTTTGAACAATCCTTGCATGTTCCAAGCTCTATTCGATGCCAGATTTAAGTCTAAGAAAGACCTTCGGTTACCTTTACCCGAAAATGTTGAACAGCAAAATGTGTGCTTAAAATTTGGCCCGCCTTTGATTCCAGCCACAAACTACAGTCACAATTATATCATGAAGAATTAAAGATTATATTGCTTTCATTTTAAAGAAAAAGCAACTATACAGACCTATGACTACATCAGCCGGTCAAGCACCATCCTTTTTTTCTTTACAAATTATCAACAATTCCAAAATATACATAAGAGCATGCTAGTCAAAACAAAATTCCAGCCTCGAATCTTTCCAAAGTCGTGCACATAACCAAGTAGAAACAATACCGCACAAACAACCTCACCTTAACTTACCCAACACTGCCAGGCTACACAAGGGCATTCCAAAAACCTGTGCTGACCTAACCGTCGCAATTAAGTGCCTGCATTCAAAAGGAAAATAAACTTAGACGTTCATGCAAATTTCAGCAGCATCCAAAATCAGTTCAAAAATACAAACTCAAAATCTCTAACTTGTCTCATTCAAAAAGATCACAAAGTGCATCATCTTTCATATCGTTCCATGGTTTTTTGCTGCCGGGAAAAGCTTACAAAGATTGTGATCCAAGCTCTGTCTGTACCATGGCATCTAAATATGCAGAAAACTCTCGCAACAACAGTTCTATCAGAGATGATATGTCCAATTTCTCCTTTGATCCACATTCTCTTAAACCTGCATGAATTCAGCCAAAATTCCTGCATCAATAAAATACCAGGAATCGTCACAAGAGATCAATAAAATGGAAAGTGTGATGATCCTTAGCATAGTCAGTAGCAAATCACGATTTTGGCAAAATCCGACACAATTCAAATTGAAGAAGGTTTCATCAATCATAATCAAAAGGAAATGGAAGGAACAATTACGATCATGTTCAGTGGAAACGAAAACGGCAAGTTTTGAAATCCTTCCAATACATAATCAAATATGTCGATTTAAAAACAGAAATAACAATATCAGACAGCTATATTAACTTTCCAAAACAAGATTACAACATTTCACTGACCAATTTAAAAAAACCTTCCAAAACCAAACCTAACATTTTTAGACAACATTAAAGCTCATTCCAAACCATATCAGACAATTTCCAAACCAAAAAGGAAAATGTTTCATTATTATTAACAAGGTGTTCCAATTTAAATCATCTATAAAAGAGACATGCATAAAACGCAGAAGGGGGAGGATTGACATCAGAATATATTTCAAATTCACAATCAATCCTCAAACCAAATAACACACTAATCTACCAATATACCAAAACCAAAACATCATCACACACAAACAAGTATCAGACTGGGAAACACTCAGAGAACCATTTCACACCATTTTCGTGCATACCACACGCCAAATTCACGGAAGATATCATAGGATTTCAAAGGTATACGAATTGAAAGAGATACACAGAGAAAACTTCACAAGCAAGAACAACAGCAGCCAAAAAACCATCAAAAATCCCATTTACCAAACTCACAGAGAAACCAGAGATTCAAAAGACATTTGGTTCATCATCATCTCACAGCAATCGTGTCAACATACCATAAAGAAAAACTACATGAGATCCGCCATCAGAAATCCAGAAAAAGGTGAAACTAAAGAACAACATAAAGCAAGCAAAGCACGCAAGGAGGTAAGGAGAAAGAGCCATCCCTGAAGGAGGATCCGTTCATCGTCATCGCCGACCACCCCTTTTTTTTTGTCTGCTTGAATCATCAATTTGTAATATGTAATACTCTCAATCATAGTGAAATCGAGGTATTGGGACTGTCGGGGGTTAGGGTTTTGTTTTGTTTTGAATGTTTGATCGAGAGAGATAGAAAGTGACAGCGAGAGAAAGGTTGAGAGAAGAAACAAGAGAGGGCGAGAGATTTAGACGAGGGCGTTTGGGAGCGTCGTTTGCTTTTTTTTTTTACATTGTTCACGCATCACGCATACACACTTCCTCACACCGTACCGTACACCCTTTGTGTCTTAAGTGTTAGATTATAATGTGGTTAGATCACAAGGTTGAGATCCGAGGGTCCACGATGGACCCTCCCTCCCTCACAACACCTAATCCCTCCGTTTAATTAATAATTATCTTATTTAAATTTAACCTTTTTTTATTAAACAAATTCATCGTATTTAAATTAAATCTAACCCTTTTTATCTAAAAAGAAATAATTATAGAACCTTTTTTAATAAAAGAATACTTTTTAATAAAAATCTTTAAAATATTAAAATTAAATTTTTTTTATAATAAAAACTTTATTAACTTTTTAGTATAACTTTAAGATTAAATAATTAAACCTTTTTTAATAAGAAAACTCTTTTTCTAATTAACCTTTTTAATATAACTTTAAAACTAAAATAACAACAATAACTTTTTTAAATAATTAAAACCTTTTGTTAAAATAATTAAAACCTTTTGTTAAAATAATTAAAACCTTTTATTAATAAGAAAACCTTTTAACATTTTTCCAAATCAATAATAATCTATAACATAAAATTTTCAAAATAATAAGCCTTTAAAATTTAAAACTCTCTTTTTCTTAATAAGTCGTTCCCCGTTAGAATCCATCGCGCTCTTTAGTACGCTTGTGTGTGAATAGTTTAAGTCTTGTTTGATATTATGCTTTGCTTATGCTTATGATGTATGTTTTTGTTCTAAACCTTTTCAAAACTTTAAAACTCTCGATCCAACGTCGAGCCCACTTTCTACCCATGTAAGTCGATCACCTTTAGGCATCGCATTCAACCTTTTGGTCACTAGACACGAGACTAGCACCACTTTGCTAGCACTTTCGCTTAAATCTAATAATTAATCGCATTAATATCCAAGGGAAAATCCCATGCATGATAATCAAATTATTGTGCATGGTGCATTTCATTTGCATCATACCTCCCCATAGGTTTTACACCCTTAAGATAAGTTATTAGACAACTTTAGGATAGAATTCCTAAGTTAGCCCCCCTCAAGTTTGATTTTACAATTAAACTTTAGCTTACCTAATTCTCCACACAAGAGAATTAGATGTGAATCATCTCAAAGAAGAGACATACAATCCCATACCCCACAAAATACAAACAATTTCAAAAAAACTGTGGTGGTTTCTTAAGATGATGACTAATGTTCTCTCCTAAACCTTTAAACAACTTTAGTATCCTTTAGAGAGGAACTAGATGTGCTCTGATTCCTTCCCGACAGGATATGTAGGAACAAGATGTGATATCTTGTCGAGCACACTTAGGAATAAAATTCTAGGTCACCTACCCTTAAACCCTTAGAAAAACAAAAAAACAAATAACATAAGTAAAATAAGAGGTTCCTGTAGAGTACTACAGATATCTAGGGTGCTAACACCTTCCCTAGGTATAAACAACCCCCGAACCTAGAATCTTAGTTTGCATTTGCATTGCATATTGTGGGTATTCGATCTTTCTCCCTTCCCTTGGATAAATCAAAGACGGTGGTGAAATAAAAGAAATGTGATTCTAGTTAACCAATAACTATGGTATCCAATTCTCACCGCGACATGGCGCAAACACACATTCATGGTAGGGATTTTGGAACGAAATATCTCATTGATCCATGGATGAAATGCCAAGATAATGGGTTCTTTGGAAAGATCTCATGAAGTAGAACAACATTGGAGTTAAGAACAAACACAATGGAAGTCTCTAATAAGCTTAAACATCTCATGAAACTGTTGGTACATAAACTGTGTTGACAGGTCAGCCTGACCTGGTCGTGCCCTACCATATGCACATGTGGATGAAACAGTTAGAGTCCTTACTTTGATCCATCACATCTCCTCATACCTTGATCAAATGAACATTCCTCCAACACCAAAGTTGTAGAGGAGATCAAGAGGAACAAGATTGAGGTTGAACATTTTTCCATTTGGAGTTTCTATCTTGGAGAAATTTGGCTTGGAAGTTGGACACAACATGCACACGAGGTGTTTGATGAAATGACTGCGTGCTGGCTCGCCCATGCCTTGCCTTGCTGGTCAAAATTGCCCTACAACCCTCCAACTTTAATCAATCATATCTCCTTCAATTTTAATCCAATGGAGATGTTCTAGGTATGGATTTGAAGCTTGAAACATGAAATTTTGATAGGCCTCCCTAGCCCTTCCATTTGGTGCTTGGAACATGGAGGAAGAATGCCCTCAAGTTGACCTCTCACCTTGCCAAAACTTGCCATAAATAGAAACCTTAATTTCTATTTTTGGCAACTTTGCACATTTCTTGATTTTTGATGATTCTTTCATTATTTCTTGACCAAACTCTCTCCAATGATCATGTTTGACATGAGGAACATGGATTTGACCTCAAAAGTCAAGGGTTGACTTTTTCTCTGCACAGTTGACTTTTCCCCAAATTTCCTAATTCTCAATCAATTGGTCAATTGAAACCCTTCCAAATCAAATTGATGGACCATTCTTCATCCTTAGGCCCTTGAGGACATGTAGAATACCATGAGATCAAGTCTTGCCCAAAAAATCAGAAATAAACTGATTTTATGGTAAACCCTAATTTTAACCCCTCAGTCTAGGAGAAAACAGCACATCCTCCAAATCCAAATTCCTCTGAATATGATGTATATCCTTTCTAACAAAGATGAGATATGACATTTGGAGGTGATAAAAGTTCAAGGATCTTGCCCATTGGGGCATTATACTCAAGAATCCCAAAACCCTAGTTTTGCACTGATTAGGATGGTGTGATTCCCTTGCATTATCTTGTCAAGCTTGATCATATGATAAAGTGATGACTCAATTTAAGATCTCTTGAGGCTCAAGGCTCCTTGGATTTGGTTTAGACACCCTGATCCCATTGCAATGAACCAATTAAATGCCATGATGATTATGCCAAAATGCAGTGAAACATAAGCAAGTAAAAGTTAAAAGCAAGAGGGCAAATTTTGAGGTGTTACAGCTACCCCTATTCAAACTTCTTGGATCTGAGGGTATGGAAGTGAAGATTTCCAGACAATCGAGAAACATGGAGATTGAATACTAAAATAACCTGGAAATTTGCAAACTGTGGGGATAACGAAATAGAGTTGTTTACGAGGAGGGCCGCAGACGAACTCAAAAAGGAAGACCAGCCACAGACAGGCTACCCAACAAAAGAAAAAAGACGAGGACAGCCGCAAACGAATTCGAAAAGGAAGACCGGCCAAAGACGGCCTACCCAAAAAAAGAAAAAAGACGAAACGAGGACGGCCACAGACGACCTCGAAAAGGTAGACCGACCGAAGGCAGACTATGCTGGGGAGAAACAAAATAATACGAGTACGACTGAAAGCGGACTCGAAAAGAAAGATCGGTCGAGGACGGTCAACCACAAACGAGTACGACCGAAAGCAGACTCGAAAAAAGAAAGACCGACCGAGGACGGAATTTCAACAACAAACGAGTACGACCGAGAGCGGACTCGAAAAAGAAAGACCGACCGAAAGCAGAATTTCAACAGCAAACGAGTACGACCGAAAGCGGACTCGAAAAGAAAGACCGACCGAAAGCGGAATTTCAACAGCAAACGAGTATGACCGAAAGCGGACTCGAAAAGAAAGACCGACCGAAAGCGGAATTTCAACAACAAAAGAGTATGACCGAAAGCGGACTCAAAAAGAAAGACCGACCGAAAGCGGAATTTCAACATCAAACGAGTACGATCGAAAGCGGACTCGAAAAGAAAGACCGACCGAAAGCGGCATTTCAACAGCAAACGAGTACGACCAAAAGCGGACTCGAAAAGAAAGACCGACCGAAAGCGGAATTTCAACAGCAAATGAGTACGACCGAGAGCGGACTCGAAAAAGAAAGACCGGCCGAAAGCGGACTTTCAACAACAAACGAGTACGACCGAAAGTGGACTAGAAAAGAAAGACCGACCGAAAGCGAAATTTCAACAACAAACGAGTACGACCGAAAGCGGACTCGAAAAGAAAGACCGACCGAAAGCGGAATTTCAACAGCAAACGAGTACGACCTATAGCGGACTCAAAAAAGAAAGACCGACCGAAAGCGGACTTTCAACAACAAAGGAGTACGATCGAAAGCGGACTCGAAAAGAAAGACCGACCGAAAGAGGAATTTCAACAACAAACGAGTACGACCAAAAGCGGACTCGAAAAGAAAGACCGACTGAAAGAGGAATTTCAACAACGAACAAGTACAACCGAAAGCGGACTCGAAAAGAAAGAACCAGTCGAAAATGGACTTCCAAAGAAAGACTAAGTCAAAGATAGGCTTTCAAACCCAAGATAGGTAGAATCCACAGACCCGCAAAGATGATTCCGCTGGGGAAAAGAGAAATCTAGACAGACAACTCTGTAGGGGAGTATATGAAGGAATAGGAAGGACGAATCCACTGGTTGTTGTGTAATGTTTAACAACGTCTCCTGAGTTACATCACTTTCTGCTGGGGAAAGAGACTGGCAAAAAAAATCAAACCTGGCTTATGCTTCGAATGCATATGTTTGAATTTTTCTATGGCGTAATGCTCCATACGTAATGGAAATGCTACACGTTCGGGAGGATGCCATGTAAGAATGCTTATGAAATGTAAAAGAGGCGCTCCAGCAAAATAAATGCTGAAGATGAAGGCAACTCCACCGGGGGTGGCAGACTGAATTGTCCTCTGAAATGAGAGACCCTACTGAGAACGACTTCACTCTGCTGAGGAAGACATTGATCACAAACTCTGCTGGAGATGAAAACTCCGAGAGACTACCCACTCTGTTGGGGATGGACAAAAACGAATATTGAAGATAGAACTCAAAGAGAAATTCCCTCTGCCGGGGATTACCAATGACTTCTACCTGAATCTGAAAGAATGCTAATGACCATTGGACTTAAGACCTACTGAGGATATCGACCGCTGTTGAACAAACCACTGAGAAGATTACCACCAAACTATGCTTGGGGAAACAAGTCAATAACACTGACCCTGCTTGGGGTATTATTGAACTTACCGTGTTGTTGGGAGATACTCTTACCTTTATCCCGCTGGGGAATATCAGCCACCACCAGCAAATTTTCTTGGGAAATGGTGATTGACAACATCAACTCTACTAGGGGATACCACCAAGCTTAATCCTCTGCTAGGGATCAGACCAAACCATTGTTGGTGAGAAATATTTCCTGACTAGCTGAGGAAAATAGGTGTTCAGACTCTGTGGGGAAATAACATCTTTGTCCAAATAAGATACTCCATCAGTCTCTTATTGGGGATGCAGAAGTATCAACTTCTGGCTACTTACTAAAAGAGTAATGGACCAACCACCACTCTAGCTGGGGAAGTAAGCCTCTGTACTCTGCCTGGGGAGAGTAACAACCTGCTGAGGAAGAGATTCACCTTACCCTGCTGGGGATTGGAGCACATAGCTGCTAGTGAAACATACATTTCCTGTCCTTAAAGCAATCCACCTCTGACTGCTTGTTGGGGAGTAATAGACTAACCATGACTTCGGTTGGGAACACAATCCTCTGTACACTTACAGGTGAGAGTAAGCTCTGCTGAGGATGATGATCTTTCAGATGCTGAAGAGAGTAAATCTACTGGGGAGAAATCATGCTATCATGCAAACAAAGTCAACAGACAACGCAAAATGGCTATCTAGACTATCATCCTAATGACTGTTTCATGAGCAACTTCCACTGTTTTTTTCAATATGCTTCGCAAAGCTTAACATTTTGCATGCAATGTCTTATCAAAATATCGGACGTTTTCACAAACAAAACAGTAAGAATAAAATATAAATGGAAAGCTCTTTGACTGAAGTGAAAATTTTATTGAATGAATTGGCCTGTAAATAGGCATTTACATTCGGAGGCAATTCCTGAAAAGAGGTAATTGCGCAAAAAGTAAAAGAAAATACACATGTCGGCAATGTGGGGAACAGATATCCACCATGATTCAATTCAGCTATGACCCGTATATCTCGCTTATCCACATATGTTTTGACCTTCGAAGAGGCTGGCTGGGCTGATTCCTTTCCTTCGAAATTCCCATGTATCGAAAAGGTTCACAGATCGAACGCAGATCATAGCCTCTTGCTTTCAAATCCCTAATTTTTTCCTGGACCGCCCTTTTTGGGTTTTCAATCCACCGGGATACCCATTTTTGCCAAAGTTGCCTTGTTAGGTTTTCAACTTTGCGGGTTTATTCTCTTTTTTCTCTTTTTATCCCTAACTTTTGCCCGAACCTTTCTTTTTATGGTTCGCCGGGATGCCCCATTTTTGCCTAGACTTTCTTTTTGTGTCCAGCGGGTCTCTTTTATGCAAAGTATTTTTTTACTACGTCTGCGTTCACAGGGGATGTAAAATCTTTGCCATCCATAGTTGAGAGTAATAAGGCTCCGCCAGAGAAAACCTGTCTTACTACATATGGACCTTCGTAATTTGGAGTCCATTTGCCCATGTGATCTGTTTGAGAAGGAAGAATCCTTTTCAAAACCAATTCACCAGCTTGAAAACACCGAGGACGCACTTTCTAATCAAAGGCTTTCTTCATCCTGCTCTGATATAACCGGCCATGTGCAATGGCTGCCAATCTCTTCTCTTCGATAAGGTTCAACTAATTCAATCTGGAACGCACCCATTCGGCTTCATCAAGCTTCATATCTACCAGAATTCTCAAAGAAGGAATCTCAACCTCTACTAGTAGAACCGCTTCCATACCATAGACCAATGAGAAAGGAGTTGTCCCAGTTGATGTACGCACCGAAGTACGACAACCGTGTAAAGCATAAGGCAACATCTCATGCCATTCCTTATACATTACCACCATTTTCTGCACAATCTTCTTGATATTCTTATTTGCCGCTTCAACAGCCCCATTCATCTTCGGGCGATAGGGAGAAGAATTGTGATGTTCAATCTTAAAGCTCTGACACAGCTCGTTCATCATCTTATTATTCAAATTTGAACCATTATCAGTAATGTTTCTCTCCGAGACTCCATACCGGCAGATGATGTCCTTCTTGATAAACTTGGCTACCACCTGTCTGGTGACGTTGGCATACGAAGCGGCTTCCACTCACTTTGTGAAATAATCAATGGAAACCAAAATGAAACGATGCCCATTGGAAGCAGTCGGCTCAATCTTTCCGATCATATCAATGCCCCACATGGCAAAGGCCCAAGGCGATGACAATACATTCAGAGGAGTAGGCGGTACGTACACCTTATCTGCATAGATCTGGCACTTATGACATTTTCGGGCGTATTTGAAACAATCAGACTCCATAGTCATCCAATAATACCCCGCTCTCAACAGTTTTCTGGCCATAACATGCCCATTGGCATGAGTACCAAAAGAACCTTCATGAACTTCTTCCATTAACAGGCCTGCCTCGTGTTCATCAACACAACGTAGCAAGACCATGTCAAAATTCCTCTTGTACAGCACATCATCTTTGTTCAAAAAGAAATTTCCTGCCAGCCTTCTCAGAGTTTTCTTATCTTTGGTGGACGCGTCAACTGGATACTCTTGACTCTTCAGAAATACCTTAATATCATGATACCAAGGGATGCCATCTGATACCCCTTCAACTGCGAACACAAAAGCGGGTCTATCCAGATGCATGATTCTGATTGAGGGAGTTTCATTCCAACAGTTCACCTGATACATCGAAGATAATGTTGCCAATGCATCTGCCATCTGATTCTCTACCCGGGGTATGTGATGGAAATTGACTTTGTCAAAGAAAGGTAACAACCTTCTGGCATAGTTGTTATAAGGCACCAAATTCGCTTGACGAGTTTCCCATTCACCTGTGATCTGATTAACCACCAATGCGGAATCACCATAAACATCAAGGTTCTTGATTCTCAAATCAATTGCTTCTTCTAACCCCATGATGCATGCTTCATACTCCGCCTCATTATTGGTGCATATGAACGCTAATCGGGCAGTGAAGGGTATATGGGAACCCTGTGGAGACGTAATGACTGCCTCGATTTCGATACCATATGAGTTGACAGCCCCATCAAAGACTAGCTTCCACTGGGATCCAATTTTAGGTCCTTCATCATGTAAAGGCTCTTCACAGTCTTTCATCTTCAGATACATAATATGCTCATCAGGAAATTCAAACTTCATCGGTTGATAATCCTCAATCAGTTGTTCAGCAAGATATTCTAACAAAACACTTCCCTTAATGGCTTTTTGGGAAACATATTGAATATCGTACTCTGTCAGAACCATCTGCCAACGGGCTATTCTTCCAGAAAGCGCCTGCTTTTCAAACACATACTTGATCGGATCCATCTTCGAAATCAAGAGGGTTGTGTGGTTTAACATATACTGCCTCAAATGCTTAGCTTCCCAAGCGAGTGCACAACATGTTTTTTTCCAGCATTGAGTACCTCGACTCACAATCAGTGAACTTTTTACTCAGGTAGTAGATGGCATGCTCTTTTCTACCTGACTCGTCGTGTTGACCGAGCACACACCCCATTGAATTCTCAAGAACCGTAAGATACATAATCAAAGGCCTTCCTGGCACTGGCGGCATAAGGACCGGAGGTTCCTGCAAATACTCTTTTATTTTTTCAAACGCCTTTTGACAGTTTTCATTCCACCTGACTGCTTGATCTTTTCTTAGCAATTTGAATATTGGTTCACAAGTGGCTGTAAGATGAGAGATGAATCTAGCAATGTAGTTCAACCTCCCCAGGAAGCCACAGACCTCTTTTTCTGTTCTCAGCTCAGGCATTTCTTGTATGGCTTTTACTTTAGCAGGATCAACCTCGATACCTCTTTCGCTGACAATAAACCTCAGTAGTTTTCCAGATCTCACCCCGAAGGTGCACTTGTTCGGATTCAATCTCAGTCTGAACTTTATCAACCTATCAAAAAGCTTCTGAAGATTCACCAGATGCTCTTCCTCCGTTTGTGACTTCGCAATCATGTCATCAATATAGACCTTGATCTCTTTGTGAATCATATCATGAAAGAGAGTCACCATTGCCCGCTGATACGTTGCCCCAACATTCTTCAATCCAAAGGGCATCACTTTGTAACAGAATGTTCCCCACGGTGTTATGAACATTGTTTTCTCCATGTCCTCTATGGCCATTTTAATTTGGTTATACCCAGAGAAGCCATCCATGAAGGAAAACACAGAGTATTGAGCAGTGTTATCTACTAACACGTCGATGTGAGGGAGCGGGAAATCATCTTTCGGGCTTGCTCTATTCAGATCTCTGTAATCAACACACATCCTGACCTTTCCGTCCTTCTTAGGTATAGGCACAATGTTAGAAACCCACGGAGGATAACTTGTCACAGCCAGAAATCCAGCATCTATCTGTTTCTGAACTTCCTCTTTAATCTTGACAGACATTTCAGGTTTCGTTCTCCTCAACTTCTGCTTAACCGGAGTACATCCCTCTTTGAGCGGCAGCCGGTGTACCACAATGTCAGTGTCAAACCCAGGCATGTCTTGGTAAGACCAGCCGAAGATATCCACATACTTTCGAAGCATTTCAATCAATCTTCTCTTTACACTGTCTTCCAAAGCAGCCCCAATCTTTACCTCTTTCTTCGCATCCTCGGTCCCCTAATTAACAATCTCAATCTCCTCCTGATGAGGCACGATGACCCTTTCCTCCTGCTTTTGCAGTCTGGCCAATTCCTCGGGTAGGTCATAGTCTTCCTCAGCCTCTTCTTCAGCCTGATATATGGGATTATCGAAATCATACCGAGCCATAACTGAATCATGAGGGGTGGAATCTGAACAAGGTAACCTGCATGATAGATGATTCATGTTTTATTATGTATACAACAAAAAAAAACACATTGCCATTTTGATGTGATTTTATGCACAAAGAAAAACAGAAAAACAGGGATCAGAAATATTTGAATGCGAAAAGTCCTTTATTATTGACAAAGAAAAACCTACAAAATGTTCAAGCCCTACAAACAAGAATCACTACGTCTTGGGCAGAACATAGGATCAAACATAATAGAAAAACAGAGACAATTACTCTGGGCCAGTCACTTGGATGATCTTCTCTGATGACTAGTTGCATGGGCTTTGACCAAGCATGCAGAGACGGATCCAATTATCCATGTCGCAATCATTTTCCCCATCTTCCTCAATAGCGTTGACTCTATCAAAGAATACCCCAGCACTGGTAAAACGAACCGGGCCGTAAAACTTCGGAAGCTCTTCAGGACGCCTTGGTGGCTTGTAACCCAGCCCATAAGTATCTTGCTTCTTCTGAACCTCAATAACTTGGCCCCATTTTTGTGAGCTTCCAGCTTCAACTACAGCCCGAGCATCCTTGAAGGAAGACATAGAGATCTCCGGCTAGTCTACCACTGTAAGTTGCTTAACCACTTCAGATGGGCTAGCCTCCTTGGGAACTTCCTCATGAACTTTTACCGTTTCAAAAGCCTGACATAACGTTTCCTGTATTTCGCCATCTACCTCCACATATTTGAAAGTAGATAGATGGCTTATCATAATGTCTTCTTCTCCGCAAACTGTCACCACGTGTCCGTCCACCATATACTTTAACTTCTGATGGAGTGTAGACGTTACAGCCCCGGCACTGTGAATCCACGGCCGACCAAGTAGACAACTGTAAGCGGGCTGAATATCCATTATATAGAATATGGCGTCAAAGACCTCCGGACCAACCTTAATTGGCAGCACAACCTCTCCAAAAATAGCCCTTTTAGAACCATCAAATGTTCGCACCACCAAATCACTTGGCGTGCATATCAACCCTCGGGTGTCCAGCTTCATTAATGCCTTCTTAGGCAAAACATTTAAAGATGATCCTGTATCCACAAGCACATGAGACATCAACGACCCTCGGCACTCAACAGAAATATGCAAGGCATTGTTAAGGTTTCTCCCAGCTGGAGTCAAGCCAGCATCAGTAAACCCCAAACCATTGCCTGCATTAACATGGACTATCACCCCCTCAAGCTGGTTGACTGAGATTTCTTGGGGTACATAAGCGGCATTCATTACTTTCAACAATGCGTTTCGGTGAGCTTCCGAACACAACAACAAGGATAATATGGATATCTTGGATGGAGTCTGATGCAAATGATCCACGATTTTATAGTCACTTCTTCGAATCAACCTCATAAATTCTTCTACATTCTCAGAGAAAGGACTATCAGCTGGCCTTACTACGGAGTCAGTCACTGCCGGAGTCTGCACAGAATTATCTACGGCCTGTTTACCCTTGTCCTGTCTGGAATTACCAGTCTGTTCATCGGAAGGAGTGAAGATTATGCCACTTCGGGTAATAGCTCCTGCTTCCTCATTATTTTCAAAACTGGAACTTGCTACCGATGTCCCCATTAACTCTTGCTTCTGTCCATAGACGAAAACTTCTGCACCGTAGTTCCAAGGAATGGCCTTGGTGCTTTCATAAGGAATGGGTCCAGGACCTGTAATTATAACCGGCACTGGTCTTGTCGCCGCTGAAATTGTGATTGTCTTGAATGGAATAGTGATAGTAGCCACATCGCTGCCAATAACCTCTTTTTGTTGGTCACACCTGTCAAACTGCAACCTACCTTCATCGATTAACTTTTGAACTCCTGATTTCAACAACCCACAACCATTCCTCTGTAACGTACATTCTGAACAAATCTTGTCACAATCGGGGTATACTCCACCCATCAATAATTTCTCCTTTACCACCATCAAAGGAGTCATTAGTTCGTTCACATCCATAACCAGATTCAAAGATTCATTCTCCTCTAACACAGCATTAACCCTCGGCCCGCCATGATCAGGCATTGGGTTCTGGATAACATTTGGCACATCATTTGAAAAGTTTATAGCCTTAGAATCCACCAAGTCTTGGACTTTGTGCTTAAAAGCTTTGCAGTCCTCGATATGATGTCCGGGTGCCCCAGAATGAAAGTCGCAATAGGCGTTAGGATTATAACCCGGAGGTGGATTACCAGTGATAGGAGCTAGAGTCCTCTTTGAATTAGCTGCAGCTGAAGTAAGTGTTGGAATAACTGTGAATACGCTAGAGGCGGAGTATCAAAATGTCGGTTCTGTTTAGGTGTAAAATGCTGCTGGCGTGGAGCACGATTCTGTTGCTGCTGTGGAGGTGCTGCAGGAATTGTCACTAATGCTACCTGCTGGTTATAATTCTCGTGTTGCTTCCCTTTACCTCGGTAAGACAAGACAGAATTGGTTTCCTCCTTCTTCTTGTAATTCACATATGGTTTCTTCCCCTGACTAGAAGACGACCCATCATTACCCGAAACTTTCCCAGCTTTGATTCCGCCCTCTAACATCTCCCCAACCATGATCAAATCAGCAAACTTGTCCGACATGCAAGGTAACAGTTTTTCATAATAATGTCCCAGCAAAGTATCCATAAACAGATTCAGCATCTCCTTCTCCAACATGGGCGGCTGCACCCTTGCCGCTAGCTCGCGCCATCTCTGCGCGTAATCCTTAAAGCTTTCACTGCCCTTTTGGGACATATTCTGTAGCTGTGTATGATTGGGAGCCAAATCATTATTATACTGATAGTGTTTCATAAATGCTTCAACCATCTCTCTCCAATTGCGTATATGGCTCCTCTCAAGCTGCATATACCATTCCAGGGACGCTCCAGACAAACTGTCTTGGAAGAAGTGCATCAGCAATTTTTCATCACGGGAGTACGCATCCATATTTCTTGCGTATGCCCGAACGTGTGTCCTGGGGCAAGTAGTGCCGTTGTACTTCTCAAAAGTGTGGACTTGAAACTTATGCGGAATTCTCACATCAGGAACCAGCCCTAGGTCCTCTAGATCCATTCCCACAGAATTTTGATTTACCACCCCTCTCAGTTGTTCTTCAATCATTCTAATCCTTTGGTCATCAACAATCGGGAGACCAGCATCTCCACCTGGCACAGAGAAAACATCGTCTTATTGGTCATCAAAGTGATAGCCATGAACTGCATGAATACTGTTTCCCCCTCCAACCACAGAAGGAATTACCACATTTTCTCCTCCGCCCGGAGGGATAACAACAGTGGGAACTGGAACTCCGTCCGGAGGTCCATTCTGAATATTGTGTCCATTAGCACCTCCGCCCAGAGGAATAACATTGTTTTGGAGACCACCATGTAGTACACCATTGTCATCTACTCTTGCCACGAGAGGTTGAACGAGAGTTCTGAGTTGCTCCTGTCCCTGTATGACTCCTTGCATCATTTCCATGAATTGGGTGATACGGGCTTGCATGGCTGCCATTTCTGCTTGCATTTGCTCCATTACTCTTTTCTGGTTGAGTCGAGTAGAATATTGGTGAATTGGTTGGTCAGCTATCCTGCCTGTAACTAAATAAAGGTTAGGAAAAAAACCGGAACGAGTACCTGTTATGCAAAAATGCTTATGATTATGAGGATGCAAATGCAAAATGTAAACAATCATATTTAAACATTCCTAGGACGTATCCGCTTTGATTCCAATCTTTGAAACCAGGCAAGGGATTGGACCCAGCATCGGAAAATAAATCCGAATCCAGAAATATTGCAGAATCAGACAAAGGAAGACACCTTTCAAAAACTGAGTTGTTGAGACATATACGACTGAACCAAATATTTTAATATCATATCATAAGAAATCGTACAGACGGGTCCGATACAATCAAAAGTGATTCCATCAACAATCCTGATGGTAATCAAAGCAAAATACAAACAACAGAATCACTACAAATTAATTCCAACCAAACTGGCTTCAATCTCCTCAAGAAGGTTCACAGTGTCTGGATGATTAGGTTGCTCTATCAGCCCTTTGATTAGTTTGTTTCTCTTCTCGACATCTCGATTCAGCCTAGCAATCTGCTCCTCAACATTATTACCTTCGTGCCTTGACTTCTTGATTTCCGCTTGCAACTTGAGCTCTTCAATTTCTTTCTGAGCTCATTTCCACTTACCAGAGAAGTGTTTTTTATCTGCCTTCATTCTTTAAAGCTCTTCTTTCAACTCCCTATTCTCAATCTTGAGCTCTCCCCACATCTCCTGATACGTGGCAAGCTTGGCTTCAGTCTTGGTCAAGAGCTTCTTGGTTTCCCTGTAAGCTTTGCCCGATGATTCTGCCGTCATACTGACTTTTCTGAAGTGCTGAGCTCTGTCAGTGAGGTCTTTCTCCTTGTTTGCCAGGCGTTCTGTCAAATCTTGGGCCTTCCATTTCAACTCCAAGTTGTCATGTAAAGCACCCTGAAGCCTACTACTCATACCGGCATTTTCCTCCCTCAAATCATGCACCAATTTTCGCTGCTTATCGAATTCTTCGATTGGTACAGTGATTTTCTCTTCTATCACTTTGGGATATAAGGGAGGCGCCCAATCAAAAGGCAAATAGTACTCTTCGACCCTCTTCTTTATCCAGTGCTCATACGGAGGGAAAGTTTGATTGTTAGGCAAACCCCACACGGTTTTTCCTCTCTTCTGTTTACTGAGCCATGCTTTGGAAGCTTTCTGCGCCACATCTAACCCATCGTCAACCATGTGAAAATACAAAGACTCTTCCAACTCCTTTTCAGCCGGGGGACCTCTCAGGGCATATCCAAACTGCCGGATAGCCAAAGAAGGATTATAATTAATACCTCATTTTCTCTCTATCAATGGTACATTAGGGTATTCACCACAGCTGTGCAAAATGTCTTTACCCAGCACTCCATGATTCACCCAAACAATATCTTTAGCATCCAGGCCCATCAGACGTTGACTCCATTTCAAAGAATTCTTAGTATCCTTGAAAGCACCTGACTGAGGTAGACGATTGGTAAACCACTTATAGAAAAGAGGTGCACAACAATGAACTGTCCCACCTCGTCTCTTCTCGTTCCTGTTGTATAAGGCATAATGGAGATCTCCTAACAAGGTTGGCACCGGATTGTGAGCTACAAATATTCTGATAGCATCCGTATCAACAAAATCAGGCTCACTCGGGAACAAGACAATGCCATATACGTAGAGAGCCAACACTGCATTGAAGACAATCCACTTCTTCTCCTTAGCTGCTTCTTGAGCCTTATTTACCAATTATGTCAGGTAATAACCACGAACCTTTCCCTTACCAGAAATATCAGCTTCCAAAGTTGATTTGCTCAAATAAAGAGCATCAGCCACAGCATGGAAATCAAGATCTGCCTTGGACCCACAGAAAGGAACACCTTCCTTAATGGAAACTCCCAGGATATTAGAGTATTCTTCCAGGGTAGGAACCAAAACATAATCTATCAATACGAAGCACCTCAAGGAAGGGTCATAGAACTGCATCAAGGTGCGCAAGCCATCAAATTCATATTCACTGAGGTTATGAACAAAAGATAGGATCCAACCATACTTCTCTCCGAACATTCCTAACACTTCCGGACCGGCCATTTCTTGCAAGCCACAGATCTGACCCAGAATGAACTTCGGGAACTTGTACACAATGGTGTTCTTCTTGCCCCTTTTGGTGTCCATCCCTAAAACTGCCCGTTGACTGGAATCAAAATGTCAGATATTACCTGGAAATGAAAAATATGAATGTTAGAAAAAGAATGATGCAATGCAAAGCATGGGATCATAGTGCCACGTGTCTGTGCTGAACTGAAATAGTTGAATAATTCCAAGGCTCGAATTCCCCAGAATTCCAGAACAACAGAGTAACCACACAGATAAACCATAATGATAAGAAATCCAATGTACCGGGTATGTTGAAAGTCAAGGTTACCTGCAAACCTATAAACAACCCGCCCCTCTCACATGTGGGTACTAGGATCCTCAGTATCCCGGGCTCTTTGGTCGAGAAATGATGATACGTTCACCACTTCTGGTTTGGCATCATCATCAATCGAGGAGGCCTCAACTGATTCTCCAAAACGAAAGGTCCTCAGCTTCTGGCACTGAGGTCGAGAAGCAATAGTACACTCATCCCTCGGGGTACAGTACTATCGCCAATCGAGGAGTGCCTCCACTGATTCACTTTCAAAAAGGACATCCTACAGCGAGTTCCCAGCATTGGGTCCTCGGATCGAGAATGTGTAATGGGTTTGCCATTTCTGGTCTGCCATTATCACATCTCGGGAGGAGTGTCGTTACTGAGTTCTCGGGAATGGTCACCAGAGTCGACAATTCCTCCAGAGAATATCTACTGGCCTGTATAGAGCATACAGTAGCAGATAGCTCCGGATAGAACCTCGTCTGGTTGTAGGTCTCGTGAACACCCACACGTCGCAAAACACCACGGGAGCGACACGCCCACCCACACTAATACCTATGTGTATGCTCAAGCCTGGGTAGTGGGCTTATCTCTCGGAACACCCTGCCCACCAAACAGAAAACCAGCACAGCACAGCAGAATCCAGTATAATAATGAAATGAAAATGCAATAAATGCGGTAAAACAGTAGTAAGTAAAGCAATAATATAGTAAATAGTAATACAGTAAAACAGTAAACAGCAAAACACCGCACCACAGCAAACACCCAATGACAATAAACAACCAAGCGCTAGGATTGACCCGCTTAGGGAACCAATGTCCCCAGCAGAGTCGCCAGCTGTCGCTCCCGGGATTTTCATCCAAGTACAAACGCGAAAGTGGCGCGGAAACAGAGTCGCCAGCAATGTGTATTTATCCCAAGAGAGGGAAAGGAAACACTGAATAAACCTGGGGGAAAGGAAAAGCATGGTCTCACGACCAAGAGAAACGGGTAAGGGAGTCGGTTACGCGAAGGGAAGGTGTTAGCACCCAACACGTCCATCGTACTCGATGGGATCCACGCTTGTTGTCTCGATCAAAGGGTGTCGTCGTCTGGAGGTCCACTGCTACTGGAAAGGAGAAGGAACGAGAACGTAAAAGAAGTGACTCGATAGTACGTCCTCGGAGTCCTAGGCCTACGTATTCCCTTGGGAACGGGAAAGTCAGAGTCAACGTAATTCGGACACGAACTATGGGGCAGGTTGCTCGCCAAGACATTGTCGTCTTGTGCCTACGTATCCTCAATCTAACCAGAGAGAGGAAATCAGAGCAGTCGTAGTTCGACTTAACGAAGTCGGTGTTTTTTTATGAGCGAAGTTACGTTCGCGTCCGGCAGTTAGGTCGATGCCTGTTTGCGACGAGACGGAAGTAACGTGCCCTTTTCTGAAAATGAGGTTTGAAACTTAACGATCCCGAAGGATAAAAAAGGTTTGAATTTGTTTTTGTGTTTTTTAGACAATAGAGTTTTTGAAATTGTTTGTAACTTGCATTGCACCCAAGTCTACAACATAGGAACGAATACGTCGTGTATCGTCCCCCAACAGGACGTACACTAAGCACCCTAGAAGAATGAGGGGAGACCCCTCATTATTCACTTCCCACATATAAGGCTCATGCGCAATACCTGTTTAACCTTTATTAAGTGTTTTATAAAGATTATGAGATGAGTAGAGAAGACTCAAGTTGAAAAGAAAACACTAAAGGGAATCTAATTTGTTCCTAATGTTATCATGCAAAAGTGTCCCTAAGATCAAGGTTTGAGAACCTAAGTCTAAAGAGAAGAGAGGATAGCACTACCTAATGCTTATCCTACCTCACTTTAATCAAAGATTAAAATTGAGCTAGGATCCCTAAGGGTGTGGATAAATTGTACACACAAAGCATTATATCATGCTATTCACAAGCACACAAGAGAAAGTGAAAGAGATAAGAGGGAAGAGATATGAGTATGGATAAGCATCCACATACTCAAGACTTACCATAGCCCCTACACAAAACAAGTTAGTTCAAATCAAATTAAAAGAGTACAAGTGAAGAAAGTAAACACATAAGTCCTAGTGTTCTAACAATACTCTAAGAAGCTTCTAAAGGCTCAAACCTAAAAAAAATGGATCCCTAAAGGTTGGTACTGACCTAGGGCAGTAGCAAAGCCTACTCACATCCACCAATGGTTACAAAGGCTTATAAAATCAATCTATACCTAAACAATCCACCAAACATCAAAGGAATGCAAAGATATGCACTAGAGATGCACTATGAACATTTAAGAGGTGTAAACATGCAATAATGCATAATGAAACACCACAACCAGTAGAGAACCACCTCATAAATGTCACTAAGTATCCATGAATTGTCATCCATAATATGAGAATGAAAACTCAAGAAGAAGAAGTAGGAAGAAGTAGAACAATGTCACACAATAATTCACAATGTTGTTTACTTACAAAACAAGTCACAAATGAGAGTGAAATGCAATTATGAATGTAAATGGACATGGATCAGTATCATACATGTTATAGGATGACATGGGAATGCATAAATGAACAAGTGGTTCACTTCCAAATCACATTAGAGGTTAAGAAGAGAAGTGCACAACTTTGAATTCATACAAGGTGAAACATACTTCCAAAATTCATGAACTTGTAATGCACATAACATGAAGTTATAAACCAATGTGAATGGATGAAGTGAGTCATGTACAGTATAGAAACATACAAGGATGAATTTTAATGGCATACCAAGATGAGATGTGCACAAACTAAATCAAAGAAGAACAAGTAACAAATGCAACATTAACAAGGGATACAGGATGAACATCAATTGCAAAACATGTCAAAGTGAAAAGTGAATGACCTATAACTTGGCATACATGACCTATAATGTTTCTATCAACACATATCAGAAGATTACACCAAATGTCTCAAAGCATCCAACACAATACAACCTAAAACCCTAGCAAATACTCATAAGGAAGCACATAAGTATACATGTGATCAAACAATTCAAAGAACCTAAACCAATGATGATAGAAATGCACAAACCAAATTATATGGTATCCAAACAGTAGGCAACTCAATCTCAAAATTATAGGTCCAAATTCAAATGTAATCACCTTTAACAATGGCTCACAAATTCACAAAGTTCACACAATGATAGTGCACAAAGATGTTGATAAATGCATATGAAATAATGCTTCTAAAATGCCATGAAAAATCACATTAGATCCTTATTATGTCACACAAATGTGGTTCAAGTATGGGACAAAACTTCATAAGGGAACTATGCCAAACAAAATGGAAATGAAGCATGTATCACAATTAGGAAGCTCTAAAAAGAAATTCAAAAGAAAATACCAAATTAATATGAGAAAATGATAAAATCAGAAATAAAATTCATCAAAAATTATTTAAATGTGTAAAGATCAATGGAGAATTATTTGGTAATTTTCTGGTGCTTAAAAGTATTTTTAAAAATCAAAAACCAAACAAGTATGAAAAAGAAAATAAAAAAACAAAGAAATCGGCCTGGGGGTGTAGCGAAAGCAAATACCACGTTATAATTGCACTGGGCTCAAAAGGAAGGGTGTGAAAAGCACAAAGTAACCCAGTCCAAGGGCGCGTGGGCCAAATAGGGTGCATATGGTGTTCTCAGTCAAAAATTTTACTCAATCATAGCCATTGGATTTAGTCCACTTATGATGATCAAAGAAAGGTGCAAATCATACAGATCATGATGCAAGCATATAGTAAGCAACGATGAGGCAAACACACATGATCCAAAATCAAAATAAAATTTAGAAAACAGAGAACACGTGAGAGGGATGATACTCATTAATGTGCTGGCAATATGTGGGACGTTGGATTATGAAACATAGAGGGCTAGGATTCAATCATGAGTGAGGCCGAAGATTGTTAGGATTTAGGGTTCAGGCTGCCGGAGAAGATTCCGATCATCTTCTCCGGCGAGTCACCGCCGTGACCAGTCAACGAATCGCCCAGAAATTGATTAAGCTTATGCATTATGACTCGCTTTTCCATGTTGAATCCAAAAATGACATCAGTTTCACATAATTCTCAACACATTACTCAAACCGAAGCAAAGAAATCAAATCCTAAAAGTTCAACTAAGCAGCTAAGCTGCATATCAACTAGCCGGATCACATGTTATCCCTAGAGGACCTCAAGAAACAACAAAAACACGTTTGCTAAGCAAAGTTTAACATAAAATGCAAGGACAGTTCGAAGCTCTAACCTGATTCTAATGGAGTCTTCTGTTATTAGAAGCCCAAGGATCTTCTTCTCTACTCTTCAGGATAACGATGTTGGCGAAATAAACGCTTGAATCTCTGGAAATCTTCTAGAAATGGAAGTTTGACAGAGATGAAGATGGGACTCGCATGTAGCTTCTTTAATGTTCCAATGGATTCCACTGCGTACAGAAGAAAGATCTTGCTGTGGAGATGAAGATGGATGAAGAAATTCAGAGAAAACAAGCTCGAGAGTGAGAGAAAAGTTTGAGAGAGTTTTTGGAGTGAATTTGAAAATGTGGAGAATGAAGAGTGAATCCTAAATTCAGTTATGGCTTTTGTTTATATATGCTGGGTTAAATGTTAACCAAGGTTAAAAAACTGTTAGAGCTATGGTTAACAGTTAGAAAATAGGTTGAGTTAGTTTGAGTGAAATTGGAAAAAAATGGAAATGGAAGTGAAGTTATTCATGGTACGGTTATGGTGTGCATGGAGGTGCATGCCTGCTATGGTGTGCTTCATGATGAATGGTGGTGATGTATTTCACTGAGTTTGCAGCAGCAAAAGCTTACTCTCCAAGTTTCCTCTCTCTCTTGCTTAGACAAATAAGGAAAAAGTGAGTACATGAGTGTATGCGTGTAAGAATGTTGCATGGCTTAAAAGGGCAATGTAATAGCATGTATGGCTGTAATGAACAAGAAACATATACAACCAATGTAATATATTTCTTGGATTGGAGCGACGCAAACACACATTCATGGTAGGGATTTTGGAACGAAATATCTCATTGATCCATGGATGAAATGCCAAGATAATGGGTTCTTTGGAAAGATCTCATGAAGTAGAACAACATTGGAGTTAAGAACAAACACAATGGAAGTCTCTAATAAGCTTAAACATCTCATGAAAATGCTGGTACACAAACTGTGTTGACAGGTCAGCCTGACCTGGTCGTGCCCTACCATATGCGCATGTGGATGAAACAGTTAGAGTCCTTACTTTGATCCATCACATCTCCTCATACCTTGATCAAATGAACATTCCTCCAACGCCAAAGTTGTAGAGGAGATCAAGAGGAACAAGATTGATGTTGGACATTTTTCCATTTGGAGTTTCTATCTTGGAGAAATTTGGCTTGGAAGTTGGACACAACATGCACACGAGGTGTTTGATGAAATGACTGCGTGCTGGCTCGCCCATGCCTTGCCTTGCTGGTCAAAATTGCCCTACAAACCTCCAACTTTAATCAATCATATCTCCTTCAATTTTAATCCAATGGAGATGTTCTAGGTATGGATTTGAAGCTTGAAACATGAACTTTTGATAGGCCTCCCTAGCCCTTCCATTTGGTGCTTTGAACATGGAGGAAGAATGCCCTCAAGTTGACCTCTCACATTGCCAAAACTTGCCATAAATAGAAACCTTAATTTCTTTTTTTGGCAACTTTGCACATTTCTTGATTTTTGATGATTCTTACATTATTTCTTGACCAAACTCTCTCCAATGATCATGTTTGACATGAGGAACATGGATTTGACCTCAAAAAGTCAAGGGTTGACTTTTTCCTCTGCATAGTTGGCTTTTCCCCAAATTTCCTGATTCTCAATCAATTGGTCAATTGAAACCCTTCCAAATCAAATTGATGGACCATTCTTCATCCTTAGACCCTTGAGGACATGTAGAATGCCATGAGATCAAGTCTTGCCCAAAAAATTAGAAATAAACTGATTTTATGGTAAACCCTAATTTTAACCCCTCAGTCTAGGAGAAAACATCACACCCTCCAAATCCAAATTCCTCTGAATATGATGTATATCCTTTCTAACAAAGATGAGATATGACATTTGGAGGTGATAAAAGTTCAAGGATCTTGCCCATTGGGGCATTATACTCAAGAATCCCAAAACCCTAGTTTTGCACTTGTTAGGATGGTGTGATTCCCTTGCATTATCTTGTCAAGCTTGATCATATGATAAAGTGATGACTCAATTTAAGATCTCTTGAGGCTCAAGGCTCCTTGGATTTGGTTTAGACACCCTGATCCCATGCCAATGAACCAATGAAATGCCATGATGATTATGCCAAAATGCAGTGAAACATAAGCCAGTAAAAGCTAAAAGCAAGAGGGCAAATTTTGAGTTGTTACATTTATAATTGTAGGTTTTAACATTGCAATGGGAAGCTTGGATCATGGAAGGTTCTTAGGGAGCATTTTTGAAGAAATTGAATTTTTTAAGCATGCTACGATAGCCCAAGGAAGGAGCTAATTCCAGTAGGTTGCCCGCTTAGCGCGGTCTAGAGCGCGCTAAGCGGGATTTAAGGCGGTTTAGCAATAAATGACAACGTGCTTAGCACGTTGATGCAGGCTTAGCGCGCTCTGCGCATCTCAGCCCCTCTATAAATAGATTTGATCAACATTTTTTGGGGATCCTTGTTATTTTCTTAGAGCAAAAACCCTATAAACACTATAGCATCTTATTTTCGAAGAAACGGAGCATCAATTGTCGAGAGATCGTCGTTGATGCTTGTTCCTCTTCTCCATTTTCTTGTTTGTGAAGCTACTATGTCAATGGATAGCTAATCTACTTTTGTGTCAAGATTAGAAGGTAGACAATCCTTTCTTTTGTATGTATAGGTATTGATTGAAGCTTATGAACTTATGGATGATGAATATATGGTGAAAAACTTTGTTTCTATGGTTTATTCATTGTGTTGGTTCATGATTGAGAAATGTGTTCTTACACTTTATCTAGGTTTTTCATCCATCAATGTACATAGGCTAGAGATAGTTATGAGAGTTGATGTTCATAAATATTGAACTTGAATGTTATCATTTTGATAGTTTGAGTGAGAGATCATCAAAGGATCAAAATGATAAAACTCACAATATGTGTTAGAGATAAGCATATTGAGAGGATATGTGATTATATTTATCGCCTAAACGAGTTCATTTGCTTTATCGATTCTATACGTGCAAAATGGTTGGTCGAACCCTAATCTTGGCATGTGTTTTATAAATCTTTCAAATCCGATTACTTTTACCATTTATGCAAAAAATCCGTTATCAACGACCAAAACCCTTTGTTACTTTAAGTTTAAAACGATTTCAACTGTAGAACGGCGGTGATATCTCTAAACAATCTCTGTGGAACGATAACAAAAACCCTACTCTATTTGTATTTCAACATAAGGCTGCAAACCTGTTGATATTCCTTTAGTGGTGAATGAAAAATTAAAGAAGGAAGATGGCGGAAGATTAGTAGATGCAAACATGTATAGAAGTTTGGTTGGAAGCTTGTTTTATATTACAACTTCAAGGTCCGATTTAATGTTTGCTGCTAGTTTACTCTCAAGATTCAGGAGTAAACCAAGTCTTTTACATCTTGGGGCAGCAAAAAGAGTTCTAAGGTATGTCATGGGAACCATGGAGCATAGAATCAGATTTTAGAAGAATTCTAAACTTGAAGCTAAAGGCTATTGTGATAGTGATTGAGCCAGAAGTGTTGATGATATGAAGAGCACTTCAGGTTATGTATTCAACCTTGGTTCAAGTGTGATCTCTTAGTGCTCAAAGAAGCAAGATATTGTGGCACAATCTTTAACTGAAGCTGAGTATTTAGTAGTTGGTTTGGCTACACAACAATCACTTTGGTTGAGAAGAATATTAGAAGATATTGGAGATAAGAAAGAGGGAAGTCTACAACTTCATTGTGACAACAAATCAGCTATTTCCATGCCAAAGAATCCTGTTTTTCATAGCCGGACCATACACATTAACCTAAAGCATCACTTTATTCAAAGTGTGATTGAAGAAGGAGATGTGTAGTTAGCTTTCTGCAGTTCATAAGAGCAACTTGTAGACATTTTTACTAAAGCACTACCAAGAGGAAGATTTCAGCAACTTAGAGAAGCAATGGGAATTAAAGAACAACACATTAAAGGGGAGTGTTAAAATTAATGTGTTGTTACCACCACTATCTTTAGTAAGAATTATGAGAGAATTGTAACCATCACATTATAATTATTGTCTTTATTTAGATTTATGGTAGAGTTGTATCATTAATATTGAGAGAACCAAAGAGTCCTCATCTTGATTACCAACTTATTGTTTTCTCTATTAGTTTCCTTCAAGCCTATATAAAGGCTTTGTAATGCTAAGTTGTATGAAGTGAGTGTGTGGTGAATTCAATAAAATCAGAGTATTTCAAAGTACAACCTCCACCAATGGAAGTTTAGTACAAAACGTGACTAAAAAAAAGAGATTGAAACAACAAGAATATTGTTCATCAACATAAGGATAAGATTATGGAAAAAGAGATTGAAACACAAGTGTTACAGGTTAATAATTCTGCAGGGGATATTATGTAGAAAAATAAGGTGTCGGTGGTGCATAATTCATCGCACGCAGAAGTCATAGATTCTGGTACATAGTTCATCGAAGGTCTAACAAATAATGTTATTGTGGTGGAAACAGATAATATGTCGACATCACATGAAGATTTATGTGTGTTATGTTCATGATGCAGATAGTGATAAGTTCCAAGATATGGATAAAGAAGAAAAAAATAAGTATTTATATAGTTGAAATTAGAGAACCAACTTCGCAGTCTGGTAGGTAGTGATAAATACGCATGAGGAATTTCTTCTGAACACTTCTTTGCATGAATGACAACACGATTTAACAAATACGCAACAACAATCGTTGCCTTCAGTGATTCAATATGATTTGATGATAATTAACAAGGCTTGGGATGATTGTCATGACGATTTTACGATAATTTTTCAAAAAAACTTAAAAAAAATTTATAGGCACTCATAAGTCAGATAAAGGAAAAACCTTCAAATGCTTCACGACGGTCACCTAGAAATCAAAGAAAGGCAACTTCAGTATTATCCTAGTGAATACGCACTCATAAAGCGAGACCAATCATTCGTCAAAGAAGCTACATATCCTTTTTTTCTAGACCTATAGGAAGAACAAACCAATTCATAGGGTCGTCGACCATAATATCAACAACCTAGATAATCGTCCGGGTATTTAGAATGGATGGGGTCCTCACCACTTCTACAACCACCCATCCATACTTAATTGAATCAGTTGGCTCCACCAGCATCTCTGGGACAATTCCCCAACAGTAAAATGCTTGTCGGATTTGATCCAAGAGACTACATCTAACCTACCCCCAACAATCTAAGCGGGCCTTAATTTTAGTGTCACTAGGTTCACAATTAGTGGCTATCTAGTAAACCTGGACAAAATCGTTAACATGTTCTTATCACACCCTCATTTTCACCCTAACTATAACCTTGCATAACATAGCACTTCCATCATATAGGAATCTCACTAGGTCATAATCATTCATGTTTGGCTTTGGTTCTAAGGCATCTTGGGTATCATCGATCAAGGAAGAAGAATTGATTTTTCAAGGCAATTAACAAGAAGATATCCTCAATGACATGGCTCTCTCGAGCTACAAGGTCCTCACACCTCAAAGTGTTTCAACAAGATCACATATTCACCTGGCAACTAGGGTTTCAGGAAATTGAAGTTTGATCATAGCATCTACCTTGTGGCTCTGTATTAGGGTTTCTGGGCAAAGCAACCTATGGTGTAATTCTTGAGCAAGACATGTCTCCGTGGTCCAAAATGCACCTCAAGGCATCCTTACAAGCTTCTTGGTTTACCACAAGTTATTTCATAAGCCTTAGTGAATGGAAAGAGGATTAGTGTTTCATATGATCAAGAAAGTCAATTGTGGCCTTGCAAAGGTCAACCTCTGGGATTTATGGCCAAATTTCATCCATTTGTTGTCTAAGTTCAGTGCCACGATGAGGAGTTGAATTTCATTTGAGAGTGTGTGTGCTCAGTGACGGTTGAAGACCAGTTTGGGCTGACCTAATCTTGGTCAGACAAGTTGGTTTCATGATCAAGGTCAGGATATGCATAATTTGGGGTGGTGTATCTCTGGAGCCCCAGATAGAGTTTTTGAGAGTTCAGGGTGTCTATGGATCAGGTTATCAGGTTGTGATAGGTTACACGCTTTATCGATGGATTTGTTTATTGATATTCAAGTGGCTAGGTGCAAATGGATTCACTGATTCAAGGTCTTAGTTTATTCTAAGTGCAAAGTTAATTTAAGATTCACTCTGATTTAGTGGTCCAATCCATTCAAGATTCAAAGATTTTTTTGTGGCTTCTCGAGGGCTAGTTCATCTTCTCTAATCCAAATCATATCCATTTCCACTAAGCCCATTTTCTTGTTCAATTCTCATTTCTCTTATCCATTTCTCTTTTCTTCAAATTCATTTTCATATCCGATTCTTATCTTTTGTAATCCAAGTTTCTTTTTTATTATTCACATTTCACTTTTTCAAACCACATCCATTATCATCCATTTTCTAAACCAATTTACCAATCCATTTCTCCATTCATTCTAAACCATATTTTAAACCTTCTTATATCCATCAACCATTTTTAAACCCAATTCAAATTCAATTCATATCCAATAATCTAATTCCATTTTCTAAATCCATTTTATTCTAACCATTTTCTAAATCCATTTTATCCAATCCATTTGTCCATTTTTAAACCCAATCCATTTCATTCCTATCCTAATTCAATTGTCCAAAATTCATTGTAAACCACTTTTAAATCCATTATCTAAATCCATTTTAATACCAATTAATCCATTTTCTTCTTCCAAATTTCCATTTCAAAAAAAAAATCCATTTTCTAAATCAACTTAGTTTTAACCATTTCTATTCACATCCAATTTACAAAAATCATGTCCAAATAAACCTTCATCCATAATTCAAAATTTTCATTCATTATCCATCTTACCATTATAATATCTTCACCAAAAAAAAATCATTACAAAAATGCAAGTTCATCACATTGAAAAAAGAGAAGTTCATGATACAATACAAA
This sequence comes from Lathyrus tuberosus, assembly GCA_022829125.1. Lineage (NCBI taxonomy): Eukaryota > Viridiplantae > Streptophyta > Magnoliopsida > Fabales > Fabaceae > Lathyrus > Lathyrus tuberosus. The sequence continues at coordinate 12,505,201 of JALAZF010000103.1, forward strand.
AGTCCATCATCCAATAAGCCCATTTCACTTCCATAAGCTTTTTACGATGTATATACATGCTACAATGTAATGTGCCCAAAGTCTACGCTAAACGACAAAACCTTGCCACGCGAGAAAACGAACTTACTACCAGCAACACTGCTATGCACCCGTACCACAACATAGGACCCACTCTGCTACAACACAGTACCACCTGCATCAATAAAGCATAAACAACAACTTGCCACTCCAAATAAGGCCTGCGCAACATTGCCTGTGACTTGAAAGTAACAACACACCATTACACGAATCATACTACTACCACTTTAAAACAAACACATAAGTCCAAAAAACGTACCGCACAAACAAACAACCTGCACTGCGTACATCCTGCTGAAACTGCAACAACACAACATCACAAGACAACCCACATGCCACATCCAACAGGTTTCTGTAGCAATAAGCCAGCTACACAACCAAGCAAACCAGGAATTTTTTTCCCACCTGCCATCTTTTAAGAAGCAAAACAAAATAGTTTATTAGTTAAGGAAGTGCCGCCCAATGAATGGGCGGCAATGTGTTATTTTTTAAGGTAAACCGCATTTTCAATGGGCGGTAATGTGTATTTCGATTTATTTTTTTTCATTTTAATTAAATGTGTAATATATATAATCATTTGATTTTTAATTAGTTAAATTATTATAAATTATAACTTAATTAGTTAAATAATTAATTATGTAATTAAAACTATTTATAATTAAGTAACCGTTTAATTAAAAATATTTATAATTAATTAATTATATAATTAAAATCATTTATAATCAAATAATTGTTTAATTAAAATTATTTATAATTAATTAATTATGTAATTAAAAATATTTATAATTAATAGATAAAATAAATAATATTTTTCATTATTATTTATTTTATCTATTAATTATAAATATTTTTAATTACATAATTAATTAATTATAAATAATTTTAATTAAACAATTATTTGATTATAAATTATTTTAATTAAACAGTTACTTAATTATAAATAATTTTAATTACATAATTAATTATTTAACTAATTAAGTTATAATTTATAATTATTATTAATTTAACTAATTAAAAATCAAATAATTATATATATTACACATTTAATTAAAATTAAAAAAAAATCAAAATACATTTTCCGCCCATTGAAAATGCGGCTTACCTAACAAATAACACATTGCCATTCAAAGGGCGGCACTTCCTTAAAAAAACTATTTTGATTGAAAGTGTGGCAATATGGTATTATGTTTTAAAAGAATGGCAAAATGGGATTTTGCTTCTAAAAAGATGGCAGGTGGGAAAAAAATTCGCAAACCAGCGCAACCTGTTAAACGTACTGCATCCAGCCACAACAACATGTGAGAAACAACGTAACGACGTTACAACAGGATAAGGCCAGGTAGCAAAAATGAAAACAAGTCATACACTAGCAGCACATACCTCACACGCAACAACCATCAGCCTGCTTTAAAACTGTTCAGCAAGACCACCACAAAAACGGTACACAACAAGAGAAACGAAAGATTCTTAATTTCTCTTTTCGGTTCCTTAATTGACTTCACAACCAATATCCTCTCATCTCTCCACAATTCCCTCTGCAAAAAGGCATTTACTTCTTCCAAACCTCCACTCCTCAATAAAACCTTCTTCAACCATCTTCAGCCTTTCTTTCAACCCATTCCATAACTTTCAACAATAAAAACCCAAATCATCACCATCACATCCATACGGACCTCGTACGAACAACACAAGACGCCACTTATTCTTGCTTCAAAGTATTATTGTTCACGCCAGTTTGCCATCTCTAAGTCGTTTCTAGCCATTATGCAGCAATAATACCACCGAATCGTGAAAAATATCATCAACAACAACATCTGGCTGTCATCACGTTTCCATTAACACCTCCAAAAACCCAACACCTCGCCCACCACCGCATAAGCTTTTATTTTCGTCAACCTCACCATCTTCCCCAAAACAAACACTCAGTACCTCCTCCATAAACAACGACGACTCGAGGACCGAGCGAACATTGCGAGAGAAAACGGCGAGAAAGAAAGAAGCAAGGACGGAAGAAATTGAAGGAGAAACCGCATCCGGAAGAGTTCAGAGATTGACGAGAGAGTGAGGAGAGTAGTTTCACAAGATTGGTAATCTTTTTTTCTGAAGAAGTGTTTTGGTTACACGGCCACGTTTCGTTCTCCTTTTGATTTAGGTCTTGTGGGTTTTCCTCTTACTGTGAGATCCAAACGGGTCGCAATGGAGTGACCCGCCCCATCGGTTTAAAACCACTTTCACCTCCAAATTGGGCTAGGCCCATGTAATTTTCACCCCACCTCTCATTTCCTTTGCTATCTTTTTCTTTTTTAATTTTCACTATGTCATTGAATCTATCTTGTTTTGTTTTTAATTTTCACTACTTTATTAATTTTAGATTTATTTTATTAGATTTAATGATTTTTGATACTGGATTTAATTTATTTTCTTAATTAGTTGGTTTTTTATGTTTGAGTTTTTTTAATTTTGTTTTACCTAACTTTAATATTTTAATTTTTTAATTAGAATTAATAATTCTTGTTTAGACTAATTAGTTTACTTGTTTTTTCAATTAAATATTAAAAAAAACTCAAAATATATTCTCAATTAATTTTGTAGATTAATCTTTTTTAATTTATTTTGTGTTTAGATTTTAAATATTTAGATTTTTAATCTTTGATTTCTGATTTTTAGTAACTTATTTGACTTTTAATTTTGTGAGATAAGGATTTGATTATTTCTATTTGATCTTGATTTTGAGTCTTTCTTGGCTTTTCTCTTGACCACATTCTTGTATTGATCAACTCATTCCATTTCTCATTTTCTTGTCTCCTTGAGTCTAAAAACCATGGTCTTGTGTCAAGTGCATTTACAAAACTTTTTCTCAATAAACTTACATGGTCGTGGAATGGTTAGGCGAAGGCCTTCTCCTATCCCGAGTGCTTGACATTACCTTTAGGGTTCACTGTCGTAAAGCACTTACCTTATAACTCAAAATATCTTAAATAAGAGAATAAGGTTCTCTTTGTATTAAACTAAAGAGAGGGGAATGGGTGAAGATTTCTTCCTCTCCGAGTATTAGGATGCTCAATTTAGAGTGTGTGGTCTCGATACTAGTCTTTCAATACGAAGACGTTACAATATTCGCCACACAAATTTCATAACAAAATCTTTTGAGATAAATAATTGGGTACTACCCGAAGGGGTTACTATCCGATGACTTATTTCACCCCTAAAATCAACCTCCAACAAATCAAATGTGACATCTTGCCTTGATGGCGAAACTCATCCTTTTCAAAAAGGGCATGTTACGTCCGTTCTACCGCAAACAGATAACGCATAAGAATCCACGAGCGAGCCGCTATACACCTAACTGCTAGAAAGCACACGTTAGTATCGTCCATAAAAAACACCAACAAACCATAGTCTGAACTACGATTGCTCTGATTCTTCATTCTCGTCCGAATGTAAGATACGCAGACACAAGAGTGTGATGATCTTGGCGAGCCACCTTCTATCCATCTTCTGTTTTCTCCCTTTTCAAACCTTTTTCTTGTAATCCTCATCATCCTTTTCAAAAAGGGCATGTTACGTCCATTTTACCGCAAACAGGTAACGCATAAGACTCCACGAGTGAGCCGCAATACACCTAACTGCTAGAATACGCATGTTAGCATCGTCCATAAAAAAATAAACTTCCATTTTCTCACCTGTAGTCCCACGAACTACGGACGCTCTGATTCTTCACTATTTTAAGTGAAGATACGTAGGCACAAGGGCCCTAATCCTTGGCGAGAACCCTTCCATTTTCTTCACTCGTAGTCCTCCGAACTACATGTCACACAAAATCATAGCCATTTGTTTTTCAAGAGAGCACGTTTTGATGCTTCCAACGTCTAGAATACCAAGAGGTATCTGACTGGACTAATTTTTGATCAGGATATTTTCTAACTTGTAGAAGTATCATGAATCAGAAAATCAATAAACAAATAGTTAACACACTTTGCTTAATCATCAGAATCTTATATCAGACGTTCTGGTAGCCAGACACATTAAAATATTATCATCTCATTCTGGACAAGGTTTGATAAATAAGTTTTCCAGAATGAATACGAGTCTATATTCAGCAAGGGGTTTTGTGAAAATATCATCTCATTGGTGATTTGTATCCACAAATTTTAACTGAAAAGTACCCTTCTGAACATAGTCACGCCAAAAGTGATGTTTTATTTCAATATGTTTTGCCCTAGAGTGTAGAATAGGATTCTTAGATAAACAAATGGCAGAAGTATTATCACAGAAGATAGGAATGTTACACTCATGTATTTGATAATCTTCAAGTTGATTCTTCATCCAGAGTATTTGAGTACTGCACAGAGATGCTGATATGTATTATGCTTCTGCAGTAGAGAGAGCAATTGTAGATTGTCTCTTACTTTCCCACGAGACGAGATTACTTCCCAGAAACTGACAGTTTTCAGAGGTACTTTTTCTTTCAAATATGTCTCCAGTATAATGTGCATCACAGTAACCAGAAAGCTTGTACTCTGATGTTTTTTTTATACATCAAGCCCTGGTTAGTTGTTCCTTTGAGATACCTTAGGATTCTCTTAACATGCATTCTCTTTTGAGATACATAAGAGATCCTATCATACCACGATAGAGCTTCTAAAAAACCTTTTTACTTCTTCTTTCTCCAGAATGCATGTCGGATGCATAGGAGTCTTGGCAGGTTTACTTTCTGACATGTTAAATTTCTTCAGAAGTTCTTTTGCATACTTGCCCTGACGAATGTATGTTCCTTCTGATCTTTGATCAATTTGAATTCCCAGAAAGAATTTGAGTTCTCCCATCAGACTCATTTCAAATTCACTCTGCATTAACTTTGAAAATTTCTTGCACAAGGAAACATTAGCGTAACCAAATATAATATCATCAACATAGATTTGAACGATCAGAATGTCATTTTTAAAGGTTTTACAAAAGAGTGTTGTATCCACTTTTCCTCTGGTAAAGTCATTTTCCAAAAGAAAGTTACTCAGCCTTTCATACCAAGCTCTGGGAGCCTGTTTCAGACCACATAACGATTTTTTAAGTTTGAAAACAAAATCTGGGTTTTCAGAACTCGCAAAACCAGGAGGTTGGTGCACATACACTTCTTCAGAAATATATCCATTTAAAAATGAACTCTTTACATCCATCTGATATAAAGTAATGTCATGATTTACAACAAATGAGATTAAAATGCGAATAGATTCTAACCTGACAACTGGTGTAAAGGTTTATGTATAGTCTATCCCTTCTTGTTGAATATAACCTTGTGCAACCAGTCGTGTTTTGTTTCTTACGACTAGGGGTGTTCGCGGGCCGGTTTGGTTCGGTTTTGGGAGAATCCGATACCCAAACCGATAAAAAATATATGGATTGGTTTGGATTGGATTTACACAATTTTGTGATAAAGCCCAAACCGAACCAAACCAATAAACAACGGGTTGGTTTGGGTTGGATTGATCGGGTATATTAGAAACAAATGTGCAAAAATATTTTAAAAAAAATATTAACTTATATCAACTAGGTTTCCAAAATAATATAAAATTATTAATTTTATTGTTTCTCCATATTGGCTGTGCATATCACAAATGACGTTTCATTTTTTTCTTCTTGAAGTTGAATATTTCATTCTAGTTTCCATGATAATGATGATATATATTATACTAGTTAATTATGATTGGTTCGGTTAGACGGGCTCGCGGGTAAAAATTTGAAAATCCGTTGCCCGAACCAATTAACATTGGGTTTCATTGGTTTGGTTCGGTTTTTGCCCGAACTAAAAGAATGCCCGAACCAAACACAATGGTTTGGTTTGGATTCCGGTTTGGTTCGGATTTGCCCGAACCAATGAACACCCCTACTTACGACCTCACCTTTCTCATGTAATTTGTTTCTAAATACCCATTTAGTTCCAATGACGTGGACACCTTTAGGTTTCTGAGCGAGATCCCAGACATCATTTCTGGTGAATTGATTCAGATCTTCTTGCATTGCCAGAATCCACTAATTCTCCTTAAGAGTTCCATCAACTATTGTTGGTTCTATTAGAGAAACCAAACCCAGAAGAATTCCTTCAGATTGTCTAAATGATGAACGAGTTCTAACTGGATCAGCTTTATCTCCCAGAATCAATTCTTCAGAATGAGAAGTCTTTAATCTATTCTTCTTCTGATGAGATGGGTTATTTTCAGTTTCTGGTAAGGTTGTATCTGAATCTGGAGAATCTGCATCTTTGTCTGCTTCTCTTGAATCTTTTGCTTTAGATTCTGATAAGGTGATCTTCAGATCTACAAACTTTTCAACTAGCTTTGACTTTTCAGGGTCAAGCTTATCATTGAATCTGACATGAATCAATTCCCCAACAATTCTTGTTTCTATGTGTAGCGAGCGATTTTGGACGCGGTTCTTAAGCGCTGGTCGTTCTCTGCGGTTTGAGCTTTGACTACAGGTCGATTCATTTTTTATCCTATTGTGAGCTGAATAAGGAAGGGAAATAGATGTCTCCAATTAACCCTGTTTTGCATACTGAGTTTAAATAGCGGTCTGTTAGGTTACAGATGCTATCAATGTGGGGGGGCCTTTGTACTGGTTATTTGTATTTTCGCCAATACGGTTTTCTTTCTTTTTATCTAGGCAGAAGGTTTCTGGCGGGGAACAAGGATTAGGATGTTAGGACTGATGCTTTTGAAATACTGCTTTTGATTGATGGAGATATGGGATTTGGGTTTTTTGGTGATTGCGCTCGCTAAGATCTTTTCTTTCGATCTTATGCCTATGTATTCCCGTTTACCGAAACAGGGAAATCAGAGCGTTCGTAGTTCCTCCTATTCTATGGGAGGAAATTGGTTTTTGGTGTCTTGTTCAAAGCCCAAGACGTGAAGCGAAAGGTGATTTGTATCTTGTTTAAAGCCCAAGATGTGAAGCTGAAAGGTCTATTTGTGTCTTGTTCAAAGCCCAAGACGTGAAGCTGAATGACCTTGACTTTAGAGAGAATTTGTCATCTCTAAAGAGGGGAGAAGGAGAATTACTTTAACTGGGATACACGGATCCGAGCAATGCCATAATTTCCGAAGAAAGGGTTTTAACCTGAAGGAGAAGACTTTAACTCAGTGTAGAGCAATGCTATCTTTCCTTAGGAATTTCTCATGCGAAAAGAGGGACAGTGGCATGGATGTAGATGATCCAGAGGCTTGCCGCTTACAGCGATTAGATGGGGGAAAGAGTTGTTGATGTTTGTGTACTGTGAACGAGGCACAACTTTGATGCTAAAAGGTTAATTGGATCAACCAGTGGTTTTCTTATACAAAGCCTAAGAGGAGGCTAATTTCCTCTAGGAAAATCATTATACAAAGCCTAAGAGGAGGCTATTTTGTGTCCCGTACAAAGCCTGAGAGAGAGGCTAAAAGTTTTTGACCCGACGATAGAGTCTTTGTGTCTCGTACGAAGCCCGAGATGGAGGCTATTGTTTGTTTGACTCAACAGGAGAATCTTTTATACTAAACAAGAGAGTGTTATTATATCTCGTACGAAGCCCGAGATGGAGGCTAAAAGTTTTGACTCAACAAGAGAGTCTCTGTATCTCGTACAAAGCCCGAGATAGAGGCTAAAGCGTTGTTTGACTCCGCTGGGGAGAGTCATTGTACAAAGCCCAAGAGGAGGCTATGTCAGTTAAGTGACAGGTCCAGTATACTAATTTTGAAAGAGAAAATCAGTTCTTATATGAGCATCACTGTACTCGGGTTAGATCTGAGGATCGGGGTTGTTTCCTTTTCTTTGAGGAAGCGGGAAATCCAAAGGGTGTTGAGGCTGTCCGAGTCTGCGGGTTTCCTTCCTATTTAACGAAGGGGTCACTTGAGAATGTCTTTGATACTCAAGGAAGTTAGACTGTCCGTGTCTAGAGTTTTATCTTTTGTACTACGCTATGAGAAACAATAGTAGACTCTATGAAAGGACTGTTCTATGAGGATGACTAGGTTTTGTTCCTATACCTCTAGGAGGTCGTCGGGACAATTTGTACGAAGCCCAAGAGGAGGCTGGAAACTTTTAAGAAGCCGACGGGTCCTTGTACGAAGCCCAAGAGGAGGCTATCATTCCCGGAGGAAGATATCATTATACGAAGCCTAAGAGGAGGCTGTGAATACTTCTAAGAAGCCGTAGTGTCCTTGAATAATGCCCAAGAGGAGGCCGATGCTTTTAAGAAGCCCGTGGGTCTTATCATCTCCTTTCCATTAGGAGAGATAACTCTTTTAAAGATAAAACCACTGGTAAACGTGCGAGGTTTACTATCCAGCGACTTTTAGCTTTTAAAGAGGGTTCCTTAGTTAAGGTCCAAGATTATGACCGTAGTGGGTACCCAAACCCCGAGACATTCAAGGCATGCTATCCACAAGGAATAGATCAAGTCAGGAAAGTTCGAGAATTTGGAAGAAACTCAAAGACGCCATTCACGGAGAATACATTCATCTTGGGGAGTAGAGCTTCTTGACGATTCCTAAGGAGGACAGCCGAAGAGAAGACTGTATCTAGTGCTCCTATTGGGGATCTAGGCGTCTATTTCTACGAATAAATGAAACAGCGTCACCTAGTTCTAGACGTAGTAGCCGGGGAAACTTGAAATATCTATACTATTATTACACAGTAGATATGAGTTTATGAAAGGAGACTTACAGCGAGCAGTCCCACAATACAGTTTATATATATATGAAAGCAGTAAATGAAAGCGATAACCACTTACTCGGTTGGAGTGCTTCCATGCTGTTTGGTTAGTTATTCAACAAAGAAAGATTGAAAACAACAGTATATTCAAAATCAAAGGAGAAAATGCTATGAAAAAGAAAGATTTGGGGCTTACAGCTCAAGGAGAGGCCCAGGGTTTTATCAGTGAGCGCACTGTTGAATTTGTACAGAGGGACTTATACAAGTGACTGAGGCCCAAAAAGGTTTTCTGTACAAAGGGATGGGTCTTACACTCTCTCAAGAGGCCCAAAAAGGTTTAAAGAAAAAGAGTGGGGCTTATAACACGAGGGTATGCCCAAATGATTTTTTCGTTTAAAATGGCGATCGCGCCGAGGTTTTCTTTTAACGCAGAGGGACTTATACAATAAGTGAGGCCCAAAATTGTTTTGGTTAAAAGGGGGATTGGGTTTTACACTCTAATAGAGGCCCAAAGTGTTTTGAATGGGTCTTATAGCTCAAGGAGAGACCCAGATGATTTTTATTTTTAAACGGCCGACGATCGCGCCGTTTACTTGTACAGAGGGACTTATACAATGAGTGAGGCCCAAAAAGTTTTTGTACAAGGGGGGACGGGTCTTACACTCTCTCAAGAGGCCCAAAGAGTTTTGAAAATGATTTATGAGGGTTGAATTAATCCAAAACCCTAATTTGTTTTCAAAATGTACTTAATTGAATAAAAATTCAATTAAAATGATCAAAAGTTGTTTAACACATGGAAAACAAATTGTGATCTTGGATTAATGCTTCAAAAATCAAGTATTGACCTACAAAATAATTAAAAAGCATTAAAAGTTGCAAAATCAATGTAGAAAAAATATTTAAAATGCCAAAAACAATCAAAATATTAATTCTTTACAAAAATATCAATTATATGAAATAAATAATATTTTTGGGAATTTTTGGGAAAATAAAATATTTTAACATTTTTGTGAATTATTAAAAAAAGAATCAACTCAAAATCATTAAAACTCAGAGAGAAATTAATTTTTGAATCAATTAAACAAAATCACAAAATTCAAATATTTGAATTTATGAAAAATGGCGCCAAGAACAGCTGAAGAACACGCGCGTGTTCTTGGTTTCTCAGATTTGCATTTTCTATCCAATCTCCATGAATACGTAATCATATCATGCAATCCACATATCATTATGCTCGTCTCAACCTCACGATCATGTCTATGTACTTTAATTTCATTTAAATTAAACATACAACAAGAAATCACGAAGAGACCTCAAGAACCCTAATTTCTGCATGAAGGCTAGGATTTTTGATACACGATTCAAACAATGCAATTAATTGAGGGAAAACATTCCATGCATGATTATGAACATATGGCCAAATTATTGTGCGAGGAAATATGCATAGATTGAGAGATGACCAAGTATGTGCTTACCTCCAAGTCGTGACAGCAAGTTCAAAGTGATTTTTGATTTGGAGGTGTTACAGATGAGTTGTGATGATCTGAACAGCTTCCCTACACCCTATGGATTGTGTTTGGATGGTTGGACTTGATTGAAATAGGCTGGATCACTTTGTGGCACCTCAGCTGCAACTTGTTTGAAAATTTGAGCAACCAGCTGGTGATTTTGTGAAATTGATATTTCAGAAGTAATCTAAGTGTTTGATCAGCTCATATGTGATGTATGTGAGGTCTGTGAGTGATTGGTTTGATTGGAATTGCTCTCAAACTCAAAACCGGATAGCTACCTTGCTAAGAAAGGCATTTTTGCCAAGAGAAAGAGATTTTGATGAAAGCATCTGTTAGATGGCTTTGGTGTACTCAAACTGACCATAATTGAGCTCTATTTATAGTAGAGCAAGTTTGTTTTGCAAGGAATAGTGCATGGCAGCTGGTAAGTAGGTTTGGCCAATGTTGGCAAATGAAAATCCAAGTCTCCTCTAGCCATTGACTAGAGGTTAGGGCACAGAGCTTTGGTTCCCTTGGTCTTGGATAAGTCTTGACTGATTTCAGATGAGAATGGCTCAGTCCATGCCACCTTGATGGTTCCATTGATTGCCTCATTCTAAATTTGAAGTCTTGTCCCTATTTTGGCCATTCTAGGTTCAACATGCTATTTCTTGTTCCATGGACTTTGGAGGCTTGGCTCAGTGATTGTCCCCTTTAGATTCAATCCTCTGAGGTGTCCAAGTGGATAGGAGCAATTGAATTTGGCTGATTTTGGCAAATCGACCAAAGTTGCAAATTCTGCCTTGCCTTGACAGATTTCAGCAAGGCAACTTGGCAATGTTGTATCTCATGGTGTAGGTTGAATTTGGCAATGTTCTTGGCCATTTTGGAAAGCTCTTACATGATACAACAACTGTTTGAACAAGTTTGGTTTTGATCTCTTTTGATTCCAAGTGAAAAATCCCCCTACATTTGGCAAAAAGTGAGGCAGAATCTGACTTAGTGAAAATTTCACTAAGTGTTGGAAAAAGTGACATTTTCACTTTTTAGCCACTTTGATCACTCCATAACTCAAAATCCTTAATGAATTGGAATGACTTGTAGTTGAAGTTTTTGTAGGTGATAATGAGGGCTACAAATCCATCTTTGGATGAGAAAAAATGGCCTTGTGGTTTAGGAGTTATGGTCCTTCAAAGTTGGTACCCTTGCCACTTTATTTTTAACTTAGAAAAATTTCTAAGTTTTATGGTTACCCCTTTTACAAGTTATCTCACTTTTCTTGATTTTTCTTGATGAATGATGATTCAAATCATACATTAACATCATTTTAGGGTTAAAAATCCATTTTGGTGAAAAATCTCAAAAAGTCAAAGTTGACTTTTGTGCACAGTTGACTTTTTATCAGATGAATTCCAAACTGTGCAATTCTTCAGGAAATCATGTCCTTGACCTAAATCAAACTTGATGGACATGTTCCATGGGTGTCATAGGGTATATTCAATCATGTATTAGGGTTTGGGAGCATGTCCTGGTCAAAAGTCAAAGTTACAGTTGACTTTTCCCTTAAAACCCTAATTGTGGTGCAGATGAAATTGAGACTTGTTGCTCAAACTTCTTGGATTAATCCATTGTTCCAAATGGATCAATATGGTATATTAGAGACCCTCAAATCATCTCTTGAGGTCTTGGCTCATGGTTTGTCCCAAAAGTCAACTTAGGGGTGAATTAGGTCAAGAAACCCTAATTCCTGATTTTTGATGAATGCATCCCCGAGGCAAAATTGACTTGATACATGGGTTCATGAGGTTCCATGAAGTATATTAGGTTATGTTTTGGATCAATGGCTTGTGCCCAGATGAAATTTTTCATCTAGAGGCCCTGGGTGATCAAATCCCTAATTTGGTGACACTGTCGATCTGGAGACTTGATCCACCTAGAAGGGAGCAGCTTTGTGCTTAATCCTTGAAGTAGGAGTCCTTTTGATCCTTTGAGGATGTTTGAGAGATTAAGCAAGTTGAAGATCATGTCATTTCTTGATTGATCCTTTGTCTAAAGCTCAGAGAGGGCTTGAAACCCTAATTTTGATTGTATTGGATGCTCACCCATCTTTGGGGAGACTGATGAAGCATGATGGTTCATCCATATTGTGATGATGATTTTCACAATGATGGGAAATCTAAGTGGTCAAAATTTAGGGTATTACAGATGCCCCTATTTAATCTTCTTGGACCCGAAGGTGTGAATGACGAAGGGATTCGGGCATTCGGGGTGCAAGAGGATTAAATATCGGAATACCCGAAATTTTGATGGTTTCTATGAATGGCGGATCGCATTCATCTTCTTTTGCTGAGCAATGATGCTTAGAAAAGGTAAACTCCCCCTCGATCCTGGTCTCCTACCAAGGAACTGGTCTTAGTTTCTGATTTAAACTTCCCCTCGATCCTGGTCTCCAACCAAGGAACTGGTCTTAGTTTCTTTTGAAATAAACTTCCCCTCGATCCTGGTTTCCTACCAAGGAACTGGTCTTAGTTTCTTTTGAAATAAACTTCCCCTCGATCCTGGTTTCCTACCAAGGAACTGGTCTTAGTTTCTGATATAAACTTCCCCTCGATCCTGGTTTTCTACCAAGGAACTGGTCTAAGTTTCTTTTGTCAATAAACTTTATTGACAAGGGACGCTATTAGTAGAGGTCTTCCTCAAACTTCTCGCCGAATTTTCCTGGGGAAATGCCATTTGAGTGGAAAAAGTTTCGATGTCAGACTTGCTGGGGAACCCAGTCGTCTGAGTTATAGAGTTGTACAAACTTCTCCGTTGGAGACACCATTTGTTTCTACTGGGGAAAGCGAGTTTCTTGAGAAACTGCTTCTGATTGGGGATATTACATCATACTTTTCTTGGGGATCTTCCCAGAGAAATGCCATATGATGGGATCCAATTTTGAGGTGCCGATGACCTTTTCATCAGTGGTTTTTTCGGAGCAAAACTGGCGTGCTGCCGAATCTCTGATCACGAGGCTTTCTCTGTGGATTTTCCTTAATCCGGGAAAGCAAGGATATCATCTTTGATGGCAAAGAGTGACATCTGTTGAAGGTTTCTCTGGTCATTCAGAGGTTCAAGTTATCAAAGTGGCCAATTGCCGACTCTGATCTTAGAGATTCACTGGAAACGAGATTGTGCAGACGCAACACTTCCTGACGAGGAAAGAACTGACAAACTCGATTGAGAAAACTGTTTATCACTAGGGGACAAGACCGACTAGAGTGATAACGATGCAATATGAAATGTAAATGCAAATAAAAAATGCATGAAGTACGTATGTATATGCTGACAAAATAGACGCGACATACAGACTAATGGATGAACACAATTGGATACTCGGCCATCGCGGGGCGAAGAAGTACCGTTGGTTCAAAATAGCAATTCCACCTTGCTTAGGAGATATAGTCCCGTTGGGAGCTATGTTGATCGGGCTTAGGAGATGAGAACTCGGCCGAGGTGTGTCAGACGAAACAAGGTCTCTGACACTATTGATCCTTCATTCAGAAGTACTGGCTTAGAAGGAGTACTTTGATTCTGCACTTTGAAGTCCGCTTACTTCGGGTGAAGCGATCGATGTTCTTCTGATGTTCAACAGTCAAAAGAAATGCCATCTTTAATTTAAAAGTAGAAAAAGTTTAACAAGTAAATTTATTTTTTGTTTTATTTCAAGAATCGCTGATTAAGTTTAAACAACGTCGTTCTGTAAAGCTAAAACAAGTAAAGACTTACAAACAAAAGCACAAGGGCTCAAATTTTATTGATAAGATGGAAATCAGCCAAACGCGTGATTCCAAAGAGTATTTACAAAGTTAGAAAATGGTAATTTACAGGGAAAAGGGCTACGTTGAAACATAACGACCACTATCCTTCCACCAACTTTGAATTCGGGACATCCTGAGCTTCCGTCGAAGATGACCTTTGACTGGAGATTTCCTTCGATAGATGATGCAACTGCTGCTGAGGGACTTGCCTCTATTGAACATAGTTACTTTCCATTATCCCTAACTTTTGCCTGGATTGTACTATGAGATTTCTAATCCATCGGGATGATTTTTTCCATGTCTCTAACTTTTGCCTGGACCGCCCTTTCGGGTTTTCAATCCACCGAGACGTTTTTTTTTGTTTTAGGCGATGTATTTCTTGACTACATCAACATTTGTGGGGTAGGCAAATTCTTCTCCGTCCATGGTTGCAAGTCTCAAGGCGCCGCCTGAGAAAGCTTTCGTTACCACATAGGGGCCATCATAATTTGGGGTCCATTTGCCCCGAGAATCAGTGAGAAATGATTGTATCTTCTTGAGCACAAGGTCTCCTTTTCTGAAGATATGCGGTCGGACCTTTTTGTCGAACGCCCTTTTCATTCTCTGTTGATACAACTGACCGTGGCATAGTGCCGTGATTCGCTTCTCTTCGATCAGGTTCAGTTCATCGTGTCGACTTTGACACCATTCAGCTTCGGTGAGCTTAGCTTCCATCAATACCCGGATTGATGGGATCTCTACTTCTATGGGGAGAACTGCCTCCATGCCATATACTAGAAAGAAAGGGGTTGCCCCTGTTGAAGTATGGACATATGTGCGATAACTATGAAGAGCAAAGGGTAGCATTTCGTGCCAATCTTTATAGGTTACAACCATCTTTTGAACAATCTTCTTGATATTATTGTTAGCTGCTTCTACCGCTCCGTTCATCTTGGGTCGGTAGGGAGATGAGTTATGGTGTTCGATCTTGAACTCTGTGCACAACTCTTTCATCATCTTATTGTTCATGTTAGATCCATTATCAGTAATGATCTCGCTTGGAACACCATAATGGCAGATGATATTGTTTTTGATAAATCGGACCACCACTTGTCGGGTTACATTGGCGAATGACGCTGCTTCGACCCACTTGGTGAAATAGTCAATGGCCACCAGGATGAACCGATGTCCGTTTGAAGCCTTGGGTTCAATCATACCAATCATATCGATTCCCCATATGGAAAATGGCCACGGGGAAGAAAGAATTTTGAGATGTGATGGCGGTACATGAATTTTGTCGGAGTATATCTGACACTTATGACACCTCCTCATGTACTTGTAGCAGTCGGATTCCATTGTCAACCAATAGTACCCGACCCTGAGAATTTTTCTCGCCATTGTGTGTCCGTTGGCATGAGTGCCAAAGGATCCTTCATGAATTTGTTTCATAAGCATGTCTGCTTCTGGTCTGTCGACGCATCGGAGCAAGACCATGTCAAAATTTCTCTTATAAAGAGTGTCACCGCTCAGGAAGAAGTTTCCAGCCAATCTTCTGAGGGTTTTCCTATCTTTTCTGAGTGCCCCAGATGGGTACTCTTGTTTCTGAAGGAAGCATTTGATATCGTGATACCAAGGTCTGTCGTCTATGACTGCTTCAATCGCGAAGATGTAAGCGGGCCGTTCAAGGCGCATTATGTCGATCTTAGGTATGTCATTCCATCGACCTACACTAATCATGGAAGAGAGAGTGGCTAATGCATCAGCCATGTGATTCTCATCACGAGGGATGTGATGATAGTCGACTCTGTTGAAGAAGGGTAACAACCTCCTTGCATAGTCTTTGTAAGGAATCAATCCTGATTGGTATGTGTTCCAATCTCCTTTTATCTGGTTAATAACCAGGGCTGAATCACCGTATACTTCCAAGTTTTTTATCCTTAAATCAATCGCTTCTTCGAGACCCATGATACATGCTTCGTATTCGGCCTCGTTGTTCGTACATTTGAACGTAAGTCTGGCAGTGAAAGGAATGTGGGAACCCTGAGGGGTAACAATGATTGCCCCAATTCCGTTTCCATAATGATTGACTGCTCCGTCAAAGATAAGTCCCCACTGGGAACCTGGTTCTGGCCCTTCACTGGGTAGCGGTTCATCGTAATCTTTCATCTTTAGATACATGACATATTCATCTGGGAAGTCAAACCCGATTGATTCTTGATCGTCAATCGGTTGATGAGCCAAATGATCGGCTAAAATACTTCCTCTAACAGCTTTCTGAGCATGGTACTCTATGTCATATTCTGATAGTAACATCTGCGAACGGGCAATCCTTCCCGTGAGAGCAGGCTTTTCGAAAACGTACTTGATTGGATCCATTTCGGAGACCAACCAAGTAGTATGACGAATCATGTACTGGCGAAGACGTTTGGCTGCCCAAGCCAAAGCGCAACAAGTTTTCTCAAGCATTGTGTACCGAGTCTCGCAGTCGGTGAATTTCTTGCTTAGATAGTAAATGGCAGACTCTTTCCGTTTAGTTTCGTCTTGTTGGCCAAGTACACATCCCATTGAGTCCTCTAGGACTGTGAGGTAAATGATCAGTGGTCTCCCTTCCACTGGAGGTGATAAAATCGGAGGATTCAACAGATATTCCTTGATACTGTCGAAGGCGGTTTGGCAATTCTCTGACCAAACGCAATCCTGGTTCTTTTTGAGTAATTTGAAAATCGGCGCGCATGTCGCGGTCATAAGGAATATGAATCTGGAGATGTAGTTCAAACGTCCCAAGAATCCTCTGACTTGTTTTTCAGTCTTCGGCGAAGGCATTTCTTGGATGGCCTTGACCTTGTCAGGATCAACTTCAATTCCTTTCTGGCTGACGATGAACCCTAGTAGTTTCCCTGAACGGACACCGAAGGTGCACTTGTTAGGATTCAAGCGGAGCTTGAATTTTCTTAGACGTTCGAACAATTTTGACAGATGTTCAACGTGCTCATCCTCTGTTCTTGATTTTGCAATCATATCATCGACATACACTTCGATTTCCTTGTGTATCATGTCATGAAACAGAGTAGTCATGGCCCTTTGATAGGTTGCCCCGACGCTCTTCAAACCGAACGGCATTACCTTGTAACAAAAGGTACCCCATGGGGTAATAAACGAAGTTTTCTCCATGTCTTTCGGCGCCATTTTGATCTGCTTATAGCCCGAGAATCCATCCATGAACTAGAATACTTTGAATTTTGCTGTGCTGTCAACCAACATGTCAATGTGTGGTAAAGGAAAGTCGTCCTTTGGACTTGTCTTGTTCAGATCTCTGTAATCGACACACATTCTAACCTTTCCATCCTTTTTGGGAACGGGTACGATGTTGGCTAACCATTGAGGATATTCAGATGTGGCAAGGAAACCCGCGTCAATCTGTTTTTGTACCTCCTCTTTGATTTTGATGGCCATGTCCGGGTGAGTGCGTCTCAACCTTTGCTTTACTGGCGGACATTCCGATCTTAACGGTAAATGATGTTCCACGATGCTGGTATCCAACCCTGGCATATCCTGATAGGACCAAGCGAACACATCGGGGAATTCTTTGAGAAGCTTTATCAAACCCTCTCTGGTAGGTGGACTGAGCAGTGCCCCAATCCTGATTTCTTTTCTCTCTTGCTCTGAACCCAGGTTTACCATTTCCAACGGTTCTTTGTGAGGTTCAATGGACCTTTCCTCTTGTCTGAGTAGTCGGGAGATCTCTTCTGGAATTTCGTTATCAACTTCTTCTTCAGCCTCGAATACCGGGAACTCAAAGTTGGGAGAAGGCATCGGATCGTATGTTTCAACGGGGTTTAAAACAAGCAATCTGCATGACGTGATGATTCGTGTTTAGAAGAGATAGAGAGAAATGCAAGTGTGTGCAGTGTATTTATTTTACTGCTTGTTTTTATCATTGAATGTTTTTTAGGATTACCATTTTCTGAAAAAGCAAAAAGAGAAAACAACAATTAATGCGGAAATTACAGAACGACGTTATTTTATTAATGAACAAGTCGATTCTTGAAACTACAGCCCTATAAAACAAAACTCTATCGCTTTGGGCAAAGCGAAGAGGGAAATTTACAGAAAACGAGCCCTATCAAAATATCCGTTTCACCTGGGCAGGGTGAAAGGTTAAAGATGGCAATTACTTTTACTGGCGAACGACCTTCGGAACCTCGACAGCAACCCATTGGCGGCGAACTCCTCGGTGAATCACAAAGTCTGGCACATTCCTTGATTTGTCTTCAGAAATAACGCTGATTTCTGGTGGAGCAGGATCGTTGGAATCTGTTTCCCAGGCAGAATTGTCGTAGGAGAATTCCTCTATTGCATTTTGCATAGCATTTGTGCTCTCAGCTGTATCTCCCCATCCAGTTGACTGGATATCTTCGAGCCTGATACGAGAGCTTTCGGGAGCGGTGTACTTGACCATAAAGTCGAATTTTCCACTTGGTTGTCCCAGGGTGTCCCACACTTTTGTGGAACTGGAGGAGTCATCCCTCTCGATGACGTTGACCTCAGGAAAAGCATAGTTGATGAACTCTAGTCCTGCAAACGTTGCGAATTCATCTTCATGTTGAGTAGTTTCTGAATGACCTGAGTGTTGATCCCATGACATGGTGGGGACACAGGTATTCTGTTCAATGATGCTCAGCTGAGTTTCATTACTCGGCTGACTTTCTTGCCCCAAGTTTCCTGGGTAAGGCTGCCACATTGGCAGGCCATCCATCGGGCCATAGTAATTGTGGTCAAAGTTGTCTTTCATCAGAGTGTCTTCCTCTAATGAATTTGGCAGAGCACGGCATCCTTCCGGAGCACAATCCCTGTAGATCATTTCGACATCTGATCAAGGTATAAATCTCGGACTTTCTGTAGGAAAGCAAAAAGGCATAGGCACCTCTTCCTGAGACATATAACAGTCCTCATTAAGATAGGACTTCCATTCTTCATCTGTGTCAGAGGGATCTTCCTCATTGATAGCATGAACTGTTTGAGACACTGGGTGAAGAAAACCTCCACTGTGGAAGAAGTTTTGAAGGGGATGAAGACTTTCATCGTTGGCGGCTGTCTAGGTACAAGTCGCAGAAAAACCAAGACCCTTCTTTGTTTTATTGTCATTAGGAATGACAAGTCGTCCTCATCCTGTCGTATCGGTACTCCCGACCGCTTTGCTAGCATCTTTGTATGAAGAAATTGAAGTTCCTTCTTTGAACTGATTGTCCTTGCTCACCGATAGTGCTTGGAACTGAGTTCCAATAACCTCCTCGGGTTCCACACAAGTAGATGATGATAAGCTACTCACAAGCAAGGCTTGTTCCCCACAAACCGTGACAAGTTGATCGTTCTTGACGAACTTTAGCTTTTGGTGGAGGGTTGAAGTAACCGCTCCAGCCTGATGTATCCAAGGTCTCCCTAATAAACAACTGTATGTTGCCTGCATGTCCATGACCTGGAAAGTGATTTGGAAAGTGTGAGGACCAATAGTTATGGGAAAATCAACTTCGCCGATAACTCTTTTCCTGGATCCGTCAAATGCTTTGACGACGACCTCGCTGGTTCTCATCGGAGGGCCCTTAAATGATAATTGCATCAAAGTGGACTTCGGCATAACATTCAGGGCTGACCCTGTGTCTACCAGTACGTTGGCTAAAGCATCGTCCTGGAAGTTGACCGTAATGTTGAGCGCCATGTTATGACGACGACCCTCTTCGGGTAATTCCTCATCACTAAATCCCAAATTGTTGCAGGAAGTGATGTTAGAGACAATACTATCGAACTGTCTGATTGTTACATCCTGTTCCACAAAGGCTTGCTCCAAGACTTTCTGTAGAGCCTCCCTGTGGGCTTCTGAACTGAGTAACAACGATAATACCGAGATCTTTGAAGGAGTCTGTAACAGTTGATCAACAATTTTATATTCACTCCTTTGGATGAGCTTTAGCATCTCATCTTTGTCTTTTGAAAAGTCGGGATTACTAGATTGACCGACTGGTGGATCAGGAATTTCTGCCTGAAGTTCCTTTTCTTTGTTGGATTCTCCAACCCCTCGGTTGAAGACTCGACCGCTCCGTGTTACACGACTGATGTCTGCAATATTCACGACGGAGGGTAATGGAATTTCCTTTCCATTCTCGATTATTGTTGCACCGTATTTGTAAGGGATTGCCTTAGTTGATTCATACGGTAGTGGCCCTGGTAGATAGATGACTATGGGAACCTTCTGATTTTTCTGACCATCGTAAGTAATCTCGATCCGTTCCTGGTTGGGAACTCTAGATTCGTCAAGTAGAGGGATGATGGCAAAAACATCCCTAGTCCTGTGATGACCAGAGATCGTGACAACATCCTCAACTTGCTCGGCAACGTAGTTCGGCGACCAAATGATGGGTCCTGAACCTGGATATGGACGAATTTCTCCATGATCGACCTGACCCTGAAGAGCTGCTCTCACAAGGTAACACCCTTGGTTACTTTCCGAACAAACACTGCAACTGTCATAGTTGTGTGGTGGCACCTGGCCACGCCCACTTTGAATACAATGTAACCTCACTAGGTTATCTTCCATTGATCAGACATCCTGACTTTGACGACGAGCAGGATTCCTGTGACTGATACTAATTTGCTGAGTATCTTCGTTCATATAAATTGGCATCCACCAATGATTTAACAAGTGCTGAAGTGCCTCCTGGACAAGGGTACAACCTCGATCGTTTTTGCAACCCGCTTTACAGCTTTGGTAATCATGTGATATTAAGAATCCGAGTCGGACCTGCTCAACATGTAACTCTACCAGGTTGGTATTCATTACGCGGATATCGAAGACCTGAACCATATTGATTTGATAGGGATTCCTATCATGGTAGTCTTGGATCCATCCAAGATCCATCTGACGCTGGAGGGCCTCTTGTATGAAAGAGCATCCCTGTTTGTTTACCGAGCAAATCAGACAGGAACTGTAATCGTGCCGCGGCAGATTATGATACTGGCTTTGCCTTGAGTGCATCACCACCAAGTTGACATTCATCGCACGGATGTCATGGTTTTGAATGATGTTGGAATTCGTGTAAACCATGTTAACTCCACGAACTCGGTGCTCTTGGATCCATCCAAGATCCATTTGTTCTTGTAGAGCTGCTTGCACCACAGAACATCCCTGGTTGTCTTTAGAGCAGATATCACACTAGTGATAATTATGAGGTGGCACATGTCCATATCCACTCTGTCTATAATGCATCTTGACCAGATTGGTCCCCAATAAGAGTACATCGTGAATTTGAAAGACATTGTTAGTCTCTTTCTCAATCAGATTGACTGCAGCTTTCTCATGTTGAGGCAGCGGGTTCGTGAGAACATTGGGATTCGTATCTTTGAAAGATAAGAGCCCGCTCCTAACAAGATTTTGCACGTCAGATTTGAAATTGAGACAAGTCTCAATGTTATGCCCTGAACCTCCTTGATGATAAGGGCATGTCTAATCCGCTTTAAACCAAAAAGGCGGATTTTCCAGAACTGAAAGGGGAGACTTAGTCTGAATGTGCCCCTTAGCCAGCAGTAATGGAAACAGCTCTGCGTACGTTACAGGTATAGGATCAAATCCTAGTGGCCGTGTTGTACGATTGTTGTTATATGGAGGACAAGCCTGCTGAAGAGGCTGTTGTGTCCTTTGTTGGTCAGGTTGGCTCTGCGCAACCTGAGGTTGATACGTAGGAACAGGCGCGGGGCCGATAGCAGGAGTAACAGCTGCTACTGGCTGATAATGTCGCCTTTGATTTCCGAGAGAAATATTCCCAATATCTTGCTCTTTTTCTTAGGGAGAGCACTACCATATTTTTTAGTACCGCTCGTTGATCTAATGTCTTTTACCAAATGTCCTTCTCGGACGGCTTCCTCAAGACGTACACCCATGCCGACCATTTCGGTGAAATCACTGGGCGCACTGGCAACCATTCGGTCATAGTAAAATGAGCTTAAGGTCTTTAAAAAGATCTTTGTCATCTCTTTTTCCTCAAGAGGTGGACAAATTTGAGCGGCAATTTCACGCCACCTTTGAGCATATTCCTTAAAAGTTTCCTTGTCCTTTTGCGACATCGATCTGAGTTGATCTCTGTCGGGTGCCATGTCCAAATTGTATTTGTATTGTTGGACGAAGGCAGTGCCGAGATCTCTGAAAGTACTGATCGTAGCACGGTTTAAATCCATGTACCATTTGAGTGCGGCACCGGTTAAACTATCCTGGAAGTAGTGAATCAGCAGGTCCTGATTCTCCGTCTGAGCTGACATCCGCTGAGCGTACATCACCAGATGGCTTTGAGGGCAAGAGTTACCCTTGTATTTTTCAAAGTCGGGCACTTGGAACTTGTGCGGGACTTTCACATTTGGGACCAAGCAGAGGTCTGCGGCGTCCTTTCCAAATAGATCCTGACCGCGAATGGCTTGCAGCTCTTTCTGCATTTCCAAGAACTGTTCCTGGAATTCCTCCATTCTGTCAAACATAGTTTCCTTCTTACCAGAAGGTGTCTGTGGAATCTGTCCTTCCGGGACAGTGTGCACTAGAGGGGGTGGTACCATGACTACGGCAGTAAGTCTTGGCGCCTCCCGAAGTTTGTAACCTTCAGGAGTCTTGAGTATGCCCCTGGCATCTTCGCTTTCCCGATGTTTGTAACCTTCAGGCCCAGCGGCTTCTGTTGCGATTCCCTGATCTTCAGTGATCGGCAGAACATATCCTTCTGGGATATAGTTAACAGGCATGCCCAAGGACGATCTTTCGGCATCTGATACCTAGGATCATACTTTTCTATGATGGGCGTTGGGGTGATCTCTGAGATCACAGTTCTTTGTAGCTGAGCTTCTGCCATGGCTTGCATGTCGTTACGAAGCTTTCTCATATCCTTTCTCAGAGCGTCGATCTCTTCTTTCAACTCTCTGTTTTCTTCCTCAAGATCATCCATCTTTTTCTGACGATTGGCCCGAGTATTATACGAATGGGACAGCTTGACTTCAGAATCGAGACACAAACGTGAGATTCGTAGGTAAGAAGAATACGCGATGTGAGAATGATGAATGCAATGATTATATTAATTGTTATTTTTTTTTGGTTTAATCAAAATAAACTTCGACAATTAGATTGCAAATATCAAACACTGGGGAAACCCCTTTTTATTGAATTCCAAAGGATTACAGAAATAGAAATACAGTAGATTACAAAGTGCAGAAACAGAAACCTAAACTAATGGGTCCCGAGTCCTCTTCTTTGACCGGGGTGCTTGAGCCGTTGTCGGGTTGTCATTCCTTTGCCAAGTGAAAGGAGTGAGCAAATTCCTTTGGTCGTCTTGATTCTCTACAACATGTTGCTCCAAAATTTCAATCAGAGCATCTTTCTCTTTTAGTAGTTGCTGTATTTGGATACACTCTACGTCGAGGGTGCGGTACTTGTTCTTCCAAGATCTTCTTTCCTTTTGAACTTTGTTGAGAGTAACCTGAAGCCTTTCAGTTTTCGTCATGAAGTACATGACAGTTTCCCTCGGTGGAAGAATTCCGTAACGAGGATAAGGCATCTTTAGTGTGAGAGCTCTAGTTTGTACCCAATGGAGATAAGGATCCACCGAGACGCAGTTTGGTTTTCCCAGAGACTCTCGTCCTTTCTTATGAACATGTTTCCAAGCTTGCAGTATTTCCATCTTTAGTGCTCTGTCGTTTTCTCCTTCTTTGAAGAAAAGACCTTCCAAATGAACATCCAGTGGGATGTGTCTCATCGGGTATCCAAACTGACGAAGAACTAATATCGGATGATAGTTGATTCCTCCCTTAGTTCCTATGAGGGGCACGCTGGGGAAGTTTCCACAACGGTCAATGATTCTGATTCCCTCATAAATCCTATTACACCAATCTATATCGGAATTGGTGAGAGACATGATCTTCTGCGACCAACGTAAGACACTCTTGCAATCCCAAAAAGTAGCAGACTTGGGCAAGTGTGAGAT
The DNA here is from genome assembly GCA_022829125.1 of Lathyrus tuberosus. NCBI lineage: Eukaryota > Viridiplantae > Streptophyta > Magnoliopsida > Fabales > Fabaceae > Lathyrus > Lathyrus tuberosus. The sequence goes on from JALAZF010000103.1 coordinate 12,529,234, forward strand.
AAACCACTTATAAAGAAGAGGTACACAGCATGTGATCTCCCCTCCACTGTACAAATTCCCCAAGTGTACAGAATGATACGCATCTGCGAGCAAAGTCGGCACAGGGTTTTCAATGAGAAAAACCTTAATAGCGTTGATATCGACGAAGTTATTAATGTTGGGAAACAAAAATAACCCGTAGGTGAGCAAGAGAAAGATGCTTTCAAAAGCAGTCCCGTTCCCTATACTAGCAAAGTACAGAGCTTTCTTTGTCAAGAACTGGGCTGGCAAACCTTGGATGCCACCCTTAGTGGTCATGTGAGTCCTGACCTCAGACTCGTCCAAATGAATTGCTATTGCAATAGTCTGATTCTTTGGAATTTCTTCCAGTCCAGAAAATGGAGCTCGATCAGTGATATGTAAATCAGTCAGATGAGAATACTCCTCCAGCGTTGGTGATAGTTGGTAATCCGGGAATGTGAAACAGTGATAAACCGGATCGTAGAACTGAATGAGCGCGTCCATGACCCCCTTAATCACATGGACTCTTAACAGTGGTAGCAAGCCACCATGTTTGGCTCTGAAAGCCTCTGGGTTAACGATCATCCTTGCTAACTTTCTCAAATCCTCTAGCTTTGGAACCTTGAAGGTATACTGGTGAGTTCTCCTTCTACCGAAATCCATTAGCGTAATCCTCTTCTCTGATATTTGCAATCACAGTCTTAGTTTAATTTGAAAAACAGAGAGACTAGAAGAGAAGTTTTTTTTTTGAATGTTTTAATGTTTTATTAAATGGATGCATGAATGCAGCACACAAAAACATAGAAAAAACATGGGGTCAGAGGGTCGTTGTCATGAAGTCAAGGCTCTACCCATCCCCAAAGGTTTATACTAGGGTGATTTTTGTACCTGTACTCATTATCATCAGCTCCTCCCAGGAAAGCAAAACAACAAGCGGATCGCCAGCGAGTTGTAAAGCAATCTTAGAGTAAGTGCCATTCACCGAGAATAGATCACCAGCCTCAAATGAGGGTAGTATCGCGTAACAACTATTTCCGATAGTTTCCGCACTACGAAAGGGTTTGGTTCCTCAGCTTCTTAGACTTAACAACCGGCCCATTGGCTAGAAGAGTGAATGGGTTACGTTGGTCAGCCTCCACTGAGGTTGATGGTTGACCCCGTCGCCATCACTTATCTTAAGTGTATACTCATTCTCACCACATGCGGCATCACACGCATTCCCAGTAGCAGAAAAATAAACACGTATAGCAATTAGGAAAAGCAGTATATATATTTGTCCTAATCATCCTAGACTTATAAAGCTATGATTCCTAAGTTCCTGACAGAAAATGGGTTCCCCGGCAGAAGTCCCAATCTGTGGTTTTCACATAAGTGAAGAGAAGGAAGACCGTGCCTAGATCTAACTTTGATCGGCCCCACGGTGGGCGCCACTTTTCTGTAGGCGGCCACAGCCATGAAAATGACTTACCCAAGGTTTAAATAGTAAGAAAGAAAGAAAGGCCCCACGGTGGGCGCCACTTTTCTGTAGCGAGCGATTTTGGACGCGGTTCTTAAGCGCTGGTCGCTCTCTGCGGTTTGAGCTTTGACTACAGGTCGATTCATTTTTTATCCTATTGTGAGCTGAATAAGGAAGGGAAATAGATGTCTCCAATTAACCCTGCTTTGCATACTGAGTTTAAACAACGGTCTGTTAGGTTACGGATGCTATCAATGTGGGGGGGCCTTTGTACTGGTTATTTGTATTTTCGCCAATACGGTTTTCTTTCTTTTTATCTAGGCAGAAGGTTTCTGGCGGGGAGCAAGGATTAGGATGTTAGGACTGATGCTTTTGAAATACTGCTTTTGATTGATGGAGATATGGGATTTGGGTTTTTTGGTGATTGCGCTCGCTAAGATCTTTTCTTTCGATCTTATGCCTACGTATTCCCGTTTACCGAAACAGGGAAATCAGAGCGTTCGTAGTTCCTCCTATTCTATGGGAGGAAATTGGTTTTTGGTGTCTTGTTCAAAGCCCAAGACGTGAAGCGAAAGGTGATTTGTATCTTGTTTAAAGCCCAAGATGTGAAGCTGAAAGGTCTATTTGTGTCTTGTTCAAAGCCCAAGACGTGAAGCTGAATGACCTTGACTTTAGAGAGAATTTGTCATCTCTAAAGAGGGGAGAAGGAGAATTACTTTAACTGGGATACGCGGATCCGAGCAATGCCATAATTTCCGAAGAAAGGGTTTTAACCTGAAGGAGAAGACTTTAACTCAGTGTAGAGCAATGCCATCTTTCCTTAGGAATTTCTCATGCTAAAAGAGGGACAGTGGCATGGATGTAGATGATCCAGAGGCTTGCCGCTTACAGTGATTAGATTGGGGAAAGAGTTGTTGATGTTTGTGTACTGTGAACGAGGCACAACTTTGATGCTAAAAGGTTAATTGGATCAACCAGTGGTTTTCTTATACAAAGCCTAAGAGGAGGCTAATTTCCGCTAGGAAAATCATTATACAAAGCCTAAGAGGAGGCTATTTTGTGTCCCGTACAAAGCCCGAGAGAGAGGATAAAAGTGTTTGACCCGACGATAGAGTCTTTGTGTCTCGTACGAAGCCCGAGATGGAGGCTATTGTTTGTTTGACTCAACAGGAGAATCTTTTATACTCAACAAGAGAGTGTTTTTGTATCTCGTACGAAGCCCGAGATGGAGGCTAAAAGTTTTGACTCAACAAGAGAGTCTCTGTATCTCGTATAAAGCCCGAGATGAAGGCTAAAGCGTGTTTGACTCCGCTAGGGAGAGTCATTGTACAAAGCCCAAGAGGAGGCTATGTCAGTTAAGTGACAGGTCCAGTATACTGATTTTGAAAGAGAAAATCAGTTCTTATATGAGCATCACTGTACTCGGGTTATATCTGAGGATCGGGGTTGTTTCCTTTTCTTTGAGGAAGCGGGAAATCCAAAGGGTGTTGAGACTGTCCGAGTATGCGGGTTTCCTTCCTATTTAACGAAGGGGTCACTTGAGAATGTCTTTGATACTCAAGGAAGTTAGACTGTCCGTGTCTAGAGTTTTATCTTTTGTACTATGCTATGAGAAACAGTAGTAGACTCTATGAAAGGACTGTTCTATGAGGATGACTAGGTTCTATTCCTATACCTCTAGGAGGTCGCCGGGACAATTTGTACGAAGCCCAAGAGGAGGCTGGAAACTTTTAAGAAGCCGACGGGTCCTTGTACGAAGCCCAAGAGGAGGCTATCATTCCCGGAGGAAGAGATCATTATACGAAGCCTAAGAGGAGGCTGTGAATACTTCTAAGAAGCCGTAGTGTCCTTGAATAATGCCCAAGAGGAGGCCGATGCTTTTAAGAAGCCCGTGGGTCTTATCATCTCCTTTCCATTAGGAGAGATAACTCTTTTAAAGATAAAACCACTGGTAAACGTGCGAGGTTTACTATCCAGCGACTTTTAGCTTTTAAAGAGGGTTCCTTAGTTAAGGTCCAAGATTATGACCGTAGTGGGTACCCAAACCCCAAGACATTCAAGGCATGCTATCCACAAGGAATAGATCAAGTCAGGAAAGTTCGAGAATTTGGAAGAAACTCAAAGACGCCATTCACGGAGAATACATTCATCTTGGGGAGTAGAGCTTCTTGACGATTCCTAAGGAGGACAGCCGAAGAGAAGACTGTATCTGGTGCTCCTATTGGGGATCTAGGCGTCTATTTCTACGAATAAATGAAACGGCGTCACCTAGTTCTAGACGTAGTAGCCGGGGAAACTCGAAATATCTATACTATTATTACACAGTAGATATGAGTTTATGAAAGGAGACTTACAGCGAGCAGCCCAACAATACAGTTTATATATATATGAAAGCAGTAAATGAAAGCGATAACCACTTACTCGGTTGGAGTGCTTCCATGCTGTTTGGTTAGTTGTTCAACAAAGAAAGATTGAAAACAACAGTATATTCAAAATCAAAGGAGAAAGTGCTTTGAAAAAGAAAGATTTGGGGCTTACAGCTCAAGGAGAGGCCCAGGGTTTTATTAGTGAGCGCACTGTTGAATTTGTACAGAGGGACTTATACAAGTGACTGAGGCCCAGAAAGGTTTTCTGTACAAAGGGATGGGTCTTACACTCTCTCAAGAGGCCCAAAAAGGTTTAAAGAAAAAGAGTGGGGCTTATAACACGAGGGTAGGCCCAAATGATTTTTTCGTTTAAAATGGCGATCGCGCCGAGGTTTTCTTTTAACGCAGAGGGACTTATACAATAAGTGAGGCCCAAAATTGTTTTGATTAAAAGGGGGATTGGGTCTTACACTCTAATAGAGACCCAAAGTGTTTTGAATGGGTCTTATAGCTCAAGGAGAGGCCCAGATGATTTTTATTTTTAAACGGGCGACGATCGCGCCGTTTACTTGTACAGAGGGACTTATACAATGAGTGAGGCCCAAAAAGTTTTTGTACAAGGGGGGATGGGTCTTACACTCTCTCAAGAGGCCCAAAGAGTTTTGAAAATGATTTATGAGGGTTGAATTAATCCAAAACCCTAATTTGTTTTCAAAATGTACTTAATTGAATAAAAATTCAATTAAAATGATCAAAAATTGTTTAACACATGGAAAACAAATTGTGATCTTGGATTAATGCTTCAAAAATCAAGTATTGACCTACAAAATAATTAAAAAGCATTAAAAGTTGCAAAATCAATGTAGAAAAAATATTTAAAATGCCAAAAACAATCAAAATATTAATTCTTTACAAAAATAACAATTATATGAAATAAATAATATTTTTGGGATTTTTTGGGAAAATAAAATATTTTAACATTTTTTTGAATTATTAAAAAAAGAATCAACTCAAAATCATTAAAACTCAGAGAGAAATTAATTTTTGAATCAATTAAACAAAATCACAAAATTCAAATATTTGAATTTATGAAAAATGGCGCCAAGAACAGCTGAAGAACACGCGCGTGTTCTTGGTTTCTCAGATTTGCATTTTCTATCCAATCTCCATGAATATGTAATCATATCATGCAATCCACATATCATTATGCTCGTCTCAACCTCACGATCATGTCTATGTACTTTAATTTCATTTAAATTAAACATACAACAAGAAATCACGAAGAGACCTCAAGAACCCTAATTTCTGCATGAAGGCTAGGATTTTTGATACACGATTCAAACAATGCAATTAATTGAGGGAAAACATTCCATGCATGATTATGAACATATGGCCAAATTATTGTGCGAGGAAATATGCATAGATTGAGAGATGACCAAGTATGTGCTTACCTCCAAGTCGTTACAGCAAGTTCAAAGTGATTTTTGATTTGGAGGTGTTACAGATGAGTTGTGATGATCTGAACAGCTTCCCTACACCCTATGGATTATGTTTGGATGGTTGGACTTGATTGAAATTGGCTGGATCATTTTGTGGTACCTCAGCTGCACTTTGGTTAAAACCTTGAGCAACCAGCTGGTGATTTTGTGAAATTGATGTTTCAGAAGTAATCTAAGTGTTTGATCAGCTCATATGTGATGTATGTGAGGTGTGTGAGTGATTGGTTTGATTGGAATTGCTCTCAAACTCAAAACCCAATAGTGACTTGCCTTAGAAGGCAAAATTGGAGTGAAAGAAGAGATTTTGAGGAAAGCATCTGTTTGATAGCTTTGGCGTACTCAAACTGACCACAATTGAGCTCTATTTATAGTAGAGCAAGTTTTTTTTGCAAGGAATAGTGCATGGCAGCTGGTAAGTAGGTTTGGCCAATGTTGGCAAATGAAAATCCAAGTCTCCTCTAGCCATTGACTAGAGGTTAGGGCACAGAGCTTTGGTTCCCTTGGTCTTGGATAAGTCTTGACTGATTTCAGATGAGAATGGCTCAGTCCATGCCACCTTGATGGTTCCATTGAATGCCTCATTCCAAATTTGAAGTCTTGTCCCTATTTTGGCCATTCTAGGTTCAACATGCTATTTCTTGTTCCATGGACTTTGGAGGCTTGGCTCAGTGATTGCCCCCTTTAGATTCAATCCTCTGAGGTGTCCAAGTGGATAGGAGCAATTGAATTTGGCTGATTTTGGCAAATCGACCAAAGTTGCAAATTCTGCCTTGCCTTGACAGATTTCAGCAAGGCAACTTGGCAATGTTGTATCTCATAGTGTAGGTTGAATTTGGCAATGTTCTTGGCCATTTTGGAAAGCTCTTACATGATACAACAACTGTTTGAACAAGTTTGGTTTTGATCTCTTTTGATTCCAAGTGAAAAATCCCCCTACATTTGGCAAAAAGTGAGGCAGAATCTGACTTAGTGAAAATTTCACTAAGTGTTGGAAAAAGTGACATTTTCACTTTTTAGCCACTTTGATCACTCCATAACTCAAAATCCTTAATGAATTGGAATGACTTGTAGTTGAAGTTTTTGTAGGTGATAATGAGGGCTACAAATCCATCTTTGGATGAGAAAAAATGGCCTTGTGGTTTAGGAGTTATGGTCCTTCAAAGTTGGTACCCTTGCCACTTTATTTTTAACTTAGAAAAATTTCTAAGTTTTATGGTTACCCCCTTTTACAAGTTATCTCACTTTTCTTGATTTTTCTTGATGAATGATGATTCAAATCATACATTAACATCATTTTAGGGTTAAAAATCCATTTTGGTGAAAAATCTCAAAAAGTCAAAGTTGACTTTTGTGCACAGTTGACTTTTTATCAGATGAATTCCAAACTGTGCAATTCTTCAGGAAATCATGTCCTTGACCTAAATCAAACTTGATGGACATGTTCCATGGGTGTCATAGGGTATATTCAATCATGTATTAGGGTTTGGGAGCATGTCCTGGTCAAAAGTCAAAGTTACAGTTGACTTTTCCCTTAAAACCCTAATTGTGGTGCGGATGAAATTGAGACTTGTTGCTCAAACTTCTTGGATTAATCCATTGTTCCAAATGGATCAATATGGTATATTAGAGACCCTCAAATCATCTCTTGAGGTCTTGGCTCATGGTTTGTCCCAAAAGTCAACTTAGGGGTGAATTAGGTCAAGAAACCCTAATTCCTGATTTTTGATGAATGCATCCCCTGAGGCTAAATTGACTTGATGCATGGGTTCATGAGGTTCCATGAAGTATATTAGGTTATGTTTTGGATCAATGGCTTGTGCCCAGATGAAATTTTTCATCTGGAGGCCCTGGGTGATCAAAACCCTAATTTGGTGACACTGTCGATCTGGAGACTTGATCCACCTAGAAGGGAGCAGCTTTGTGCTTAATCCTTGAAGTAGGAGTCCTTTTGATCCTTTGAGGATGTTTGAGAGATTAGACAAGTTGAAGATCATGTCATTTCTTGATTGATCCTTTGTCTAAAGCTCAGAGAGGGCTTGAAACCCTAATTTTGATTGTATTGGATGCTCACCCATCTTTGGGGAGACTGATGAAGCATGATGGTTCATCCATATTGTGATGATGATTTTCACAATGATGGTAAATCTAAGTGGTCAAAATTTGGGGTATTACAGATGCCCCTATTTAATCTTCTTGGACCCGAAGGTGTGAATGACGAAGGGATTCGGGCATTCGGGGTGCAAGAGGATTAAATATCGGAATACCCGAAATTTTGATGGTGTCTATGAATGGCGGACCGCATTCATCTTCTTTTGCTGAGCAATGATGCTTAGAAAAGGTAAACTCCCCCTCGATCCTGGTCTCCTACCAAGGAACTGGTCTTAGTTTCTGATTTAAACTTCCCCTCGATCCTGGTCTCCAACCAAGGAACTGGTCTTAGTTTCTTTTGAAATAAACTTCCCCTCGATCCTGGTTTCCTACCAAGGAACTGGTCTTAGTTTCTTTTGAAATAAACTTCCCCTCGATCCTGGTTTCCTACCAAGGAACTGGTCTTAGTTTCTGATATAAACTTCCCCTCGATCCTGGTTTTCTACCAAGGAACTGGTCTAAGTTTCTTTTGTCAATAAACTTTATTGACAAGGGACGCTATTAGTAGCGGTCTTCCTCAAACTTCTTGCCGAATTTTCCTGGGGAAATTCCATTTGAGTGGAAAAAGTTTCGATGTCAGACTTGCTGGGGAACCCAGTCGTCTGAGTTATAGAGTTGTACAAACTTCTCCGTTGGAGACGCCATTTGTTTCTACTGGGGAAAGCGAGTTTCTTGAGAAACTGCTTCTGATTGGGGATATTACATCATACTTTTCTTGGGGATCTTCCCAGAGAAATGCCATATGATGGGATCCAATTTTGAGGTGCCTATGACCTTTTCATCAGTGGTTTTTTCGGAGCAAAACTGGCGTGCTGCCGAATCTCTGATCACGAGGCTTTCTCTGTGGATTTTCCTTAATCCGGGAAAGCAAGGATATCATCTTTGATGGCAAAGAGTGACATCTGTTGAAGGTTTCTCTGGTCATTCAGAGGTTCAAGTTATCAAAGTGGCCAATTGCCGACTCTGATCTTAGAGATTCACTGGAAACGAGATTGTGCAGACGCAACTCTTCCTGACGAGGAAAGAACTGACAAACTCGATTGAGAAAACTGTTTATCACTAGGGGACAAGACCGACTAGAGTGATAACGATGCAATATGAAATGTAAATGCAAATAAAAAATGCATGAAGTACGTATGTATATGCTGACAAAACAGACGCGACATACAGACTAATGGATGAACACAATTGGATACTCGGCCATCGCGGGGCGAAGAAGTACCGTTGGTTCAAAATAGCAATTCCACCTTGCTTAGGAGAGATAGCCCCGTTGGGAGCTATGTTGATCGGGCTTAGGAGATGAGAACTCGGCCGAGGTGTGTCAGACGAAACAAGGTCTCTGACACTATTGATCCTTCATTCAGAAGTACTGGCTTAGAAGGAGTACTTTGATTCTGCACTTTGAAGTCCGCTTACTTCGGGAGAAGCGATCGATGTTCTTCTGATGTCAACAGTCAAAAGAAATGCCATCTTTAATTTAAAAGCAGAAAAAGTTTAACAAGTAAATTTATTTTTTGTTTTATTTCAAGAATCGCTGATTAAGTTTAAACAACGTCGTTCTGTAAAGCTAAAACAAGTAAAGACTTACAAACAAAAGCACAAGGGCTCAAATTTTATTAATAAGATGGAAATCAGCCAAACGCGTGATTCCAAAGAGTATTTACAAAGTTAGAAAATGGTAATTTACAGGGAAAAGGGCTACGTTGAAACATAACGACCACTATCCTTCCACCAACTTTGAATTCGGGACATCCTGAGCTTCCGTCGAAGATGACCTTTGACTGGAGATTTCCTTCGATAGATGATGCAACTGCTGCTGAGGGACTTGCCTATGTTGAACATAGTTACTTGCCATTATCCCTAACTTTTGCCTGGACTGTACTATGAGATTTCTAATCCATCGGGATGATTTTTTCCATGTCTCTAACTTTTGCCTGGACCGCCCTTTCGGGTTTTCAATCCACCGAGACGTTTTTTTTTTGTTTTTGTTTTATGCGATGTATTTCTTGACTACATCAACATTTGTGGGGTAGGCAAATTCTTCTCCGTCCATGGTTGCAAGTCTCAAGGCGCCGCCTGAGAAAGCTTTCGTTACCACATAGGGGCCATCATAATTTGGGGTCCATTTGCCCCGAGAATCAGTGAGAAATGATTGTATCTTCTTGAGCACAAGGTCTCCTTTTCTGAAGATACGCGGTCGGACCTTTTTGTCGAACGCCCTTTTCATTCTCTATTGATACAACTGACCGTGGCATAGTGCCGTGATTCGCTTCTCTTTGATCAGGTTCAGTTTGTCGTGTCGACTTTGACACCATTCAGCTTCGGTGAGCTTAGCTTTCATCAATACCCGGATTGATGGGATCTCTACTTCTATGGGGAGAACTGCCTCCATGCCATATACTAGAAAGAAAGGGGTTGCCCCTGTTGAAGTACGGACAGATGTGCGATAACTATGAAGAGCAAAGGGTAGCATTTCGTGCCAATCTTTATAGGTTACAACCATCTTTTGAACAATCTTCTTGATATTCTTGTTAGCCGCTTCTACCGCTCTGTTCATCTTGGGTCGGTAGGGAGATGAGTTATGGTGTTCGATCTTGAACTCTGTGCACAACTCTTTCATCATCTTATTGTTCATGTTAGATCCATTATCAGTAATGATCTCGCTTGGAACACCATAACGGCAGATGATATTGTTTTTGATAAATCGGACCACCACTTGTCGGGTTACATTGGCGAATGACGCTGCTTCGACCCACTTGGTGAAATAGTCAATGGCCACCAGGATGAACCGATGTCCGTTTGAAGCCTTGGGTTCAATCATACCAATCATATCGATTCCCCATATGGAAAATGGCCACGGGGAAGAAAGAATTTTGAGATGTGATGGCGGTACATGAATTTTGTCGGAGTATATCTGACACTTGTGACACCTCCTCATGTACTTGTAGCAGTCGGATTCCATTGTCAACCAATAGTACCCGGCCCTGAGAATTTTTCTCGCCATTGTGTGTCCGTTGGCATGAGTGCCAAAGGATCCTTCATGAATTTGTTTCATAAGCATGTCTGCTTCTGGTCTGTCGACGCATCGGAGCAAGACCATGTCAAAATTTCTCTTATAAAGAGTGTCACCGCTCAGGAAGAAGTTTCCAGCCAATCTTCTGAGGGTTTTCCTATCTTTTCTGAGTGCCCCAGATGGGTACTCTTGTTTCTGAAGGAAGCATTTGATATCGTGATACCAAGGTCTTTCGTCTATGACTGCTTCAATCGCGAAGATGTAAGCGGGCCGTTCAAGGCGCATTATGTCGATCTTAGGTATGTCATTCCATCGACCTACACTAATCATGGAAGAGAGAGTGGCTAATGCATCAGCCATGTGATTCTCATCACGAGGGATGTGATGAAAGTCAACTCTGTTGAAGAAGGGTAACAACCTCCTTGCATAGTCTTTGTAAGGAATCAATCCTGATTGGTATGTGTTCCAATCTCCTTTTATCTGGTTAATAACCAGGGCTGAATCACCGTATACGTCCAAGTTTTTGATCCTTAAATCAATCGCTTCTTCGAGACCCATGATACATGCTTCGCATTCGGCCTCGTTGTTCGTACATTTGAACGTAAGTCTGGCAGTGAAAGGAATGTGGGAACCCTGAGGGGTAACAATGATTGCCCCAATTCCGTTTCCATAATGATTGACTGCTCCGTCAAAGATAAGTCCCCACTGGGAACCTGGTTCTGGCCCTTCACTGGGTAGCGGTTCATCGCAATCTTTCATCTTTAGATACATGACATCTTCGTCTGGGAAGTCAAACCCGATTGATTCTTGATCGTCAATCGGTTGATGAGCCAAATGATCGGCTAAAATACTTCCTTTAACAGCTTTCTGAGCATGGTACTCTATGTCATATTCTGATAGTAACATCTGCCAACGGGCAATCCTTCCCGTGAGAGCAGGCTTTTCGAAAACGTACTTGATTGGATCCATTTTGGAGACCAACCAAGTAGTATGACGAATCATGTACTGGCGAAGACGTTTGGCTGCCCAAGCCAAAGCGCAACAAGTTTTCTCAAGCATTGTGTACCGAGTCTCGCAGTCGGTGAATTTCTTGCTTAGATAGTAAATGGCAGACTCTTTCCGTTTAGTTTCGTCTTGTTGGCCAAGTACACATCCCATTGAGTCCTCTAGGACTGTGAGGTAAATGATCAGTGGTATCCCTTCCACTGGAGGTGATAGAATCAGAGGATTCAACAGATATTCCTTGATACTGTCGAAGGCGGTTTGGAAATCCTCTGACCAAATGCAATCCTGGTTCTTTTTGAGTAATTTGAAAATCGGCGCGCATGTCGCGGTCATAAGGAATATGAATCTGGAGATGTAGTTCAAACGTCCCAAGAATCCTCTGACTTGTTTTTCAGTCTTCGGAGAAGGCATTTCTTGGATGGCCTTGACCTTGTCAGGATCAACTTTAATTCCTTTCTGGCTGACGATGAACCCTAGTAGTTTCCCTGAACGGACACCGAAGGTGCACTTGTTAGGATTCAAGCGGAGCTTGAATTTTCTTAGACGTTCGAACAATTTTGACAGATGTTCAACGTGCTCATCCTCTGTTCTTGATTTTGCAATCATATCATCGACATACACTTCGATTTCCTTGTGTATCATGTCATGAAACAGAGTAGTCATGGCCCTTTGATAGGTTGCCCCGGCGTTCTTCAAACCGAACGGCATTACCTTGTAACAAAAGGTACCCCATGGGGTAATAAACGAAGTTTTCTCCATGTCTTTCGGCGCCATTTTGATCTGGTTATAGCCCGAGAATCCATCCATGAACTAGAATACTTTGAATTTTGCTGTGCTGTCAACCAACATGTCAATGTGTGGTAAAGGAAAGTCGTCCTTTGGACTTGTCTTGTTCAGATCTCTATAATCGACACACATTCTAACCTTTCCATCCTTTTTGATAACGGGTACGATGTTGGCTAACCATTGAGGATATTCAGATGTGGCAAGGAAACCCGCGTCAATCTGTTTTTGTACCTCCTCTTTGATTTTGATGGCCATGTCCGGGTGAGTGCGTCTCAACCTTTGCTTTACTGGCGAACATTCCGATCTTAACGGTAAATGATGTTCCACGATGCTGGTATCCAACCCTGGCATATCCTGATAGGACCAAGCGAACACATCGGGGAATTCTTTGAGAAGCTTTATCAAACCCTCTCTGGTAGGTGGACTGAGCAGTGCCCCAATCCTGATTTCTTTTCTCTTTTGCTCTGAACCCAGGTTTACCGTTTCCAACGGTTCTTTGTGAGGTTCAATGGACCTTTCCTCTTGTCTGAGTAGTCGGGAGATCTCTTCTGGAATTTCGTTGTCAACTTCTTCTTCAGCCTCGAATACCGGGAACTCAAAGTTGGGAGAAGGCATCGGATCGTATATTTCAACGGGGTTTAAAACAAGCAATCTGCATGACGTGATGATTCGTGTTTAGAAGAGATAGAGAGAAATGCAAGTGTGTGCAGTGTATTTATTTTACTGCTTATTTTTATCATTGAATGTTTTTTAGGATTACCATTTTCTGAAAAAGCAAAAAGAGAAAATAGCAATTAATGCGGAAATTACAGAACGACGTTATTTTATTAATGAACAAGTCGATTCTTGAAACTACAGCCCTATAAAACAAAACTCTGTCGCTTTGGGCAAAGCGAAGAGGGAAATTTACAGAAAACGAGCCCTATCAAAATATCCATTTCACCTGGGCAGGGTGAAAGGTTAAAGATGGCAATTACTTTTACTGACGAACGACCTTCGGAACCTCGACAGCAACCCATTGGCAGCGAACTCCTCGGTGAATCACAAAGTCTGGCACATTCCTTGATTTGTCTTCAGAAATAACGCTGATTTCTAGTGGAGCAGGATCGTTGGAATCTGTTTCCCAGGCAGAATTGTCGTAGGAGAATTCCTCTGTTGCATTTTGCATAGCATTTGTGCTCTCAGCTGTATCTCCCCATCCAGTTGACGGGATATCTTCGAGCCTGATACGAGAGCTTTCGGGAGCGGTGTACTTGACCATAAAGTCGAATTTTCCACTTGGTTGTCCCAGGGTGTCCCACACTTTTGTGGAACTGGAGGAGTCATCCCTCTCGATGACGTTGACCTCAGGAAAAGCATAGTTGATGAACTCTAGTCCTGCAAACGTTGCGAATTCATCTTCATGTTGAGTAGTTTCTGAATGACCTGAGTGTTGATCCCATGACATGGTGGGGACACAGGTATTCTGTTCAATGATGCTCAGCTGAGTTTCATTACTCGGCTGACTTTCTTGCCCCAAGTTTCCTGGGTAAGGCTGCCACATTGGCAGGCCATCCATCGGGCCATAGTAATTGTGGTCAAAGTTGTCTTTCATCAGAGTGTCTTCCTCTAATGAATTTGGCGGAGCACGGCATCCTTCCGGATCACAATCCCCGTAGATCATTTCGACATCTGATCAAGGTATAAATCTCGGACTTTCTGTAGGAAAGCAAAAAGGCATAGGAACCTCTTCCCGAGACATATAACCGTCCTCATTAAGATAGGACTTCCATTCTTCATCTGTGTCAGAGGGATCTTCCTCATTGATAGCATGAACTGTTTGAGACACTGGGTGAAGAAAACCTCCACTGTGGAAGAAGTTTTGAAGGGGATGAAGACTTTCATCGTTGGCGGCTGTCTAGGTACAAGTCGCAGAAAAACCAAGACCCTTCTTTGTTTTATTGTCATTAGGAATGACAAGCCGTCCTCATCCTGTCGTATCGGTACTCTCGACCGCTTTGCTAGCATCTTTGTATGAAGAAATTGAAGTTCCTTCTTTGAACTGATTGTCCTTGCTCACCGATAGTGCTTGGAACTGAGTTCCAATAACCTCCTCGGGTTCCACACAAGTAGATGATGATAAGCTACTCACAAGCAAGGCTTGTTCCCCACAAACCGTGACAAGTTAATCGTTCTTGACGAACTTTAGCTTTTGGTGGAGGGTTGAAGTAACCGCTCCAGCCTGATGTATCCAAGGTCTTCCTAATAAACAACTGTATGTTGCCCGGATGTCCATGACCTGGAAAGTGATTTGGAAAGTGTGAGGACCAATAGTTATGGGAAGATCAACTTTGCCGATAACTCTTTTCCTGGATCCGTCAAATGCTTTGACGACGACCTCGCTGGTTCTCATCGGAGGGCCCTTAAATGATAATTGCATCAAAGTGGACTTCAGAATAACATTCAGGGCTGACCCTGTGTCTACCAGTACGTTGGCTAAAGCATCGTCCTGGCAGTTGACCGTAATGTTGAGCGCCATGTTATGACGACGACCCTCTTCGGGTAATTCCTCATCACTAAATCCCAAATTATTGCAGGAAGTGATGTTAGAGACAATACTATCGAACTGTCTGATTGTTACATCCTGTTCCACAAAGGCCTGCTCCAAGACTTTCTGTAGAGCCTCCCTGTGGGCTTCTGAACTAAGTAACAACGATAATACCGAGATCTTTGAAGGAGTCTGTAACAGTTGATCAACAATGTTATATTTACTCCTTTGGATGAGCTTTAGCATCTCATCTTTGTCTTTTGAAAAGTCGGGATTACTAGATTGACCGACTGGTGGATCAGGAATTTCTGCCTGAAGTTCCTTTTCTTTGTTGGATTCTCCAACCCCTCGGTTGAAGACTCGACCGCTCCGTGTTACACGACTGATGTCTGCAATATTCACGACGGAGGGTAATGGAATTTCCTTTCCATTCTCGATTATTGTTGCACCGTATTTGTAAGGGATTGCCTTAGTTGATTCATACGGTAGTGGCTCCGGTAGATAGATGACTATGGGAACCTTCTGATTTTTCTGACCATCGTAAGTAATCTCGATCCGTTCCTGGTTGGGAACTCTAGATTCGTCAAGTAGAGGGATGATGGCAAAAACATCCCTAGTCCTGTGATGACCAGAGATCGTGACAACATCCTCAACTTGCTCGGCAACGTAGTTCGGCGACCAAATGATGGGTCCTGAACCTGGATATGGACGAATTTCTCCATGATCGACCTGACCCTGAAGAGCTGCTCTCACAAGGTAACACCCTTGGTTACTTTCCGAACAGACGCTGCAACTGTCATAGTTGTGTGGTGGCACTTGGCCACGCCCACTTTGAATACAATGTAACCTCACTAGGTTATCTTCCATTGATCAAACATCCTGACTTTGACGACGAGCAGGATTCCTGTGACTGATACTAATTTGCTGAGTATCTTCGTTCATATAATTGGCATCCACCAATGATTTAACAAGTGCTGAAGTGCCTCCTGGACAAGGGTACAACCTCGATCGTTTTTGCAACCCGCTTTACAGCTTTGGTAATCATGTGATATTAAGAATCCGAGTCGGACCTGCTCAGCATGTAACTCTACCAGGTTGGTATTCATTACGCGGATATCGAAGACCTGAACCATATTGATTTGATAGGGATTCCTATCATGGTAGTCTTGGATCCATCCAAGATCCATCTGACGCTGGAGGGCCTCTTGTATGAAAGAGCATCCCTGTTTGTTTACCGAGCAAATCAGACAGGAACTGTAATCGTGCCGCGGCAAATTATGATACTGGCTTTGCCTTGAGTGCATCACCACCAAGTTGACATTCATCGCACGGATGTCGTGGTTTTGAATGATGTTGGAATTCGTGTAAACCATGTTAACTCCACGAACTCGGTGCTCTTGGATCCATCCATGATCCATTTGTTCCTGTAGAGTTGCTTGCACCACAGAACATCCCTGGTTGTCTTTAGAGCAGATATCACACTAGTGATAATTATGAGGTGGCACATGGCCATATCCACTCTGTCTACAATGCATCTTGACCAGATTGGTCCCCAATAAGAGTACATCGTGAATTTGATAGACATTGTTAGTCTCTTTCTCAATCAGATTGACTGCAGCTTTCTCATGTTGAGGCAGCGGGTTCGTGAGAACATTGGGATTCGTATCTTTGAAAGATAAGAGCCCGCTCCTAACAAGCTTTTGCACGTCAGATTTGAAATTGAGACAAGTCTCATTGTTATGCCCTGAACCTCCTTGATGATAAGGGCATGTCTGATCCGCTTTAAACCAAAAAGGCGGATTTTCCGGAACTGAAAGGGGAGACTTAGTCTGAATATGCCCCTTAGCCAGCAGTAACGGAAACAACTCTGCGTACGTTACGGGTATAGGATCAAATCCTAGTGGCCGTGTTGTACGGTTGTTGTTATATGGAGGACAAGCCTGCTGAAGAGGCTGTTGTGTCCTTTGTTGGTCAGGTTGGCTCTACGCAACCTGAGGTTGATACGTAGGAACAGGCGCGGGGCCGATAGCAGGAGTAACAGCTGCTACTGGCTGATAATGTCGCCTTTGCTTTCCGAGAGAAATATTCCCAATATCTTGCTCTTTTTTCTTAGGGAGAGCACTACCATATTTTTTAGTACCGCTCGTTGATCTAGTGTCTTTTACCAAACGTCCTTCTCGAACGGCTTCCTCAAGACGTACACCCATGCCGACCATTTCGGTGAAATCACTGGGCGCACTGGCAACCATTCGGTCATAGTAAAATGAGCTTAAGGTCTTTAAAAAGATCTTTGTCATCTCTTTTTCCTCAAGAGGTGGACAAATTTGAGCGGCAATTTCACGCCACCTTTGAGCATATTCCTTAAAAATTTCCTTGTCCTTTTACGACATCGATCTGAGTTGATCTTTGTCGGGTGCCATGTCCAAATTGTATTTGTATTGTTGGACGAAGGCAGTGCCAAGATCTCTGAAAGTACTGATCGTAGCACGGTTTAAACCCATGTACCATTTGAGTGCGGCACCGGTTAAACTATCCTGGAAGTAGTGAATCAGTAGGTCCTGATTCTCCGTCTGAGCTGACATCCGCCGAGCGTACATCACCAGATGGCTTTGAGGGCAAGAGTTACCCTTGTATTTTTCAAAGTCGGGCACTTGGAACCTGTGCGGGACTTTCACATTTGGGACCAAGCAGAGGTCTGCGGCGTCCTTTCCAAATAGATCCTGACCGCGAATGGCTTGCAGCTCTTTCTGCATTTCCAAGAACTGTTCCTAGAATTCCTCCATTCTGTCAAACATAGTTTCCTTCTTACCAGAAGGTGTCTGTGAAATCTGTCCTTCCGGGATAGTGTGCACCACAGGGGGTGGTACCGTGACTACGGTAGTAAGTCTTGGCGCCTCCCGAAGTTTGTAACCTTCAGGAGTCTTGAGTATGCCCCTGGCATCTTCGCTTTCCCGAAGTTTGTAACCTTCAGGCCCAGCGGCTTCTGTTGCGATTCCCTGATCTTCAGTGATCGACAGAACATATCCTTCCGGGATATAGTTAACAGGCATGCCCCAAGGACGATCTTTCGGCATCTGATACCTAGGATCATACTTTTCTATGATGGGCGTTGGGGTGATCTCTGAGATCACAGTTCTTTGTAGCTGAGCTTCTGCCATGGCTTGCATGTCGTTACGAAGCTTTCTCATATCCTTTCTCAGAGCGTCGATCTCTTCTTTCAACTCTCTGTCTTCTTCCTCAAGATCATCCATCTTTTTCTGACGATTGGCCCGAGTATTATACGAATGAGATAGCTTGACTTCAGAATCGAGACACAAACGTGAGATTCGTAGGTAAGAAGAATACGCGATGTGAGAATGATGAATGCAATGATTATATTAATTGTTGTTTTTTTTTTGGTTTAATCAAAATAAACTTCAACAATTAGATTGCAAATATCAAACACTGGGGAAACCCCTTTTTATTGAATTCCAAAGGATTGCAGAAATGGAAATACAGTAGATTACAAAGTGCAGAAACAGAAACCTAAACTAATGGGTCCCGAGTCCTCTTCTTTGACCGGGGTGCTTGAGCCGTTGTCGGGTTGTCATTCCTTTGCCAAGTGAAAGGAGTGAGCAAATTCCTTTGGTCGTCTTGATTCTCTACAGCATGTTGCTCCAAAATTTCAATAAGAGCATCTTTCTCTTTTAGTAGTTGCTGTATTTGGATACACTCTACGTCGAGGGTGCGGTACTTGTTCTTCCAAGATCTTCTTTCCTTTTGAACTTTGTTGAGAGTAACCTGAAGCCTTTCAGTTTCCGTCATGAAGTACATGACAGTTTCCCTCGGTGGAAGAATTCCGTAACGAGGATAAGGCATCTTTAGCGTGAGAGCTCTAGTTTGTACCCAATGGAGATAAGGATCCACCGAGACGCAGTTTGGTTTTCCCAGAGACTCTCGTCCTTTCTTATGAACATGTTTCCAAGCTTGCACTATTTCCATCTTTAGTGCTCTGTCGTTTTCTCCTTCTTTGAAGAAAAGACCTTCCAGATGAACATCCAGTGGGATGTGTCTCATCGGGTATCCAAACTGACAAAGAACTAATATCGTATGATAGTTGATTCCTCCCTTAGTTCCTATGAGGGGCACGCTGGGGAAGTTTCCACAACGGTCAATGATTCTGATTCCCTCATAAATCCTATTACACCAATCTATATCGGAATTGGTGAGAGACATGATCTTCTGCGACCAACGTAAGACACTCTTGCAATCCCAAAAAGTAGCAGACTTGGGCAAGTGTGAGATAAACCACTTATAAAGCAGAGGTACACAGCATATGATCTCCCCTCCACTGTACAAATTCCCCAAGTGTACAGAATGATACGCATCTGCGAGCAAAGTCGACACATGGTTTCCAATGAGAAAAACCTTAATAGCGTTGATATCGACGAAGTTATTAATGTTGGGAAACAAAAATAACCCGTAGGTGAGCAAGAGAAAGATGCTTTCAAAAGCAGTCCCGTTCCCTATACTAGCAAAGTACAGAGCTTTCTTTGTCAAGAACTGGGCTGGCAAACCTTGGATGCCACCCTTAGTGGTCATGTGAGTCCTGACCTCAGACTCGTCCAAATGAATTGCTATTGCAATAGTCTGATTCTTTGGAATTTCTTCCAGTCCAGAAAATGGAGCTCGATCAGTGATATGTAAATCAGTCAGATGAGAATACTCCTCCAGCGTTGGTGATAGTTAGTAATCCGGGAATGTGAAACAGTGATAAACCGGATCGTAGAACTGAATGAGCGCGTCCATGACCCCCTTAATCACATGGACTCTTAACAGTGGTAGCAAACCACCATGCTTGGCTCTGAAAGCCTCTGGGTTAACGATCATCCTTGCTAACTTTCTCAAATCCTCTAGCTTTGGAACCTTGAAGGTATACTGGTGAGTTCTCCTTCTACCGAAATCCATTAGTGTAATCCTCTTCTCTGATATTTGCAATCACAGTCTTAGTTTAATTTGAAAAACAGAGAGACTAGAAGAGAAGTTTTTTTTTTGAATGTTTTAATGTTTTATTAAATGGATGCATGAATGCAGCACACAAAAACATAGAAAAAACATGGGGTCATAGGGTCGTTGTCATGAAGTCAAGGCTCTACCCATCCCCAAAGGTTTATACTAGGGTGATTTTTGTACCTGTACTCATTATCATCAGCTCCTCCCAGGAAAGCAAAACAACAAGCGGATCGCCAGCGAGTTGTAAAGCAATCTTAGAGTAAGTGCCATTCACCGAGAATAGATCACCAGCCTCAAATGAGGGTAGTATCGCGTAACAACTATTTCCGATAGTTTCCGCACTACGAAAGGGTTTGGTTCCTCAGCTTCTCAGACTTAACAACCGGCCCATTGGCTAGAAGAGTGAATGGGTTGCGTTGGTCAGCCTCCACTGAGGTTGATGGTTGACCCCGTCGCCATCACGTATCTTAAGTGTATACTCATTCTCACCACATGCGGCATCACACGCATTCCCAGTAGCAGAAAAATAAACACGTATAGCAATTAGGAAAAGCAATATATATATTTGTCCTAATCATCCTAGACTTATAAAGCTATGATTCCTAAGTTCCTGACAGAAAATGGGTTCCCCGGCGGAAGTCCCAATCTGTGGTTTTCACATAAGTGAAGAGAAGGAAGACCGTGCCTAGATCTAACTTTGATCGGCGCCACTTTTCTGTAGGCGGCCACAACCATGAAAATGACTTACCCAAGGTTTAAATAGTAAGAAAGAAAGAACGGCCCCACGGTGGGCGCCACTTTTCTGTAGCGAGCGATTTTGGACACGGTTCTTAAGCGCTGGTCGCTCTCTGCGGTTTGAGCTTTGACTACAGGTCGATTCATTTTTTATCCTATTGTGAGCTGAATAAGGAAGGGAAATAGATGTCTCCAATTAACCCTGCTTTGCATACTGAGTTTAAACAGTGGTCTGTTAGGTTACGGATGCTATCAATGTGGGGGGGCCTTTGTATTGGTTATTTGTATTTTCGCCAATACGGTTTTCTTTCTTTTTATCTAGGTAGAAGGTTTCTGGCGGGGAGCAAGGATTAGGATGTTAGGACTGATGCTTTTGAAATACTGCTTTTGATTGATGGAGATATGGGATTTGGGTTTTTTGGTGATTGCGCTCGCTAAGATCTTTTCTTTCGATCTTATGCCTACGTATTCCCGTTTACCGAAACAGGGAAATCAGAGCGTTCGTAGTTCCTCCTATTCTATGGGAGGAAATTGGTTTTTGGTGTCTTGTTCAAAGCCCAAGACGTGAAGAGAAAGGTGATTTGTATCTTGTTTAAAGCCCAAGATGTGAAGCTGAAAGGTCTATTTGTGTCTTGTTCAAAGCCCAAGACGTGAAGCTGAATGACCTTGGCTTTAGAGAGAATTTGTCATCTCTAAAGAGGGGAGAAGGAGAATTACTTTAACTGGGATACGCGGATCCGAGCAATGCCATAATTTCTGAAGAAAGGGTTTTAACTTGAAGGAGAAGACTTTAACTCAGTGTAGAGCAATGCCATCTTTCCTTAGGAATTTCTCATGCTAAAAGAGGGACAGTGGCATGGATGTAGATGATCCAGAGGCTTGCCGCTTACAGCGATTAGATGGGGGAAAAAGTTGTTGATGTTTGTGTACTGTAAACGAGGCACAACTTTGATGCTAAAAGGTTAATTGGATCAACCAGTGGTTTTCTTATACAAAGCCTAAGAGGAGGCTAATTTCCGCTAGGAAAATCATTATACAAAGCCTAAGAGGAGGCTATTTTGTGTCCCGTACAAAGCCCGAGAGAGAGGCTAAAAGTTTTTGACCCGACGATAGAGTCTTTGTGTCTCGTACGTGTCGCTCCCGAAAGATTCGCATCCAACGGTACAAACGCGAGAGTGGCGCAAAAGAACACAGAGTCGCCAGCAAAGTGTATTTATCCCAAGAGAGGGAAAGGAAACACTGCGTAAACCTGAAAGAAGGGAAAGAACATGGTCTCGCGACCAAGAGAACGGGTACGGGAGTCGGTTACGTGAAGGGAAGGTGTTAGCACCCAACACGTCCATCGTACTCGATGGGATCCACGCTTGCTGTCTGCATCAAAGGGTGTCGTCATCTGGAGCTCCACTGCTACTGGATCGGCGAAGAAACGAGAACGGAAAGAACGGAGAAACGAAGAAGAAAAGAAAAAGAAGTGACTCGATAGGACGGTATCGTTGTCCTAGGCCTACGTACTCCCTCAGTGCAATGGGAAAGTCAGAGTCAACGTAGTTCGGACGGGAACTGGGGGGGAGGTTGCTCGCCAAGACATCGCCGTCTTGTGCCTACGTATCCTCAATCGGACGAGAAAGAGGAAATCAGAGCAGTCGTAGTTCGACCTACGGGTCGAAAAGAGACAAAGAGATGATAAAGAAAGGTTGTGAAAGAAATGTGGAAGGGTCTCAATCGCACGGGTGCGAGAGAAGAGTGCTCGCCAAGGATAGGGATCCTCGTGCCTACGTATCCTCAATCGGACGAGAAGGAGGAATCAGAGCTCACGTAGTTCGTGGGAACGACCACGAATTGGGGAGGAAAATGGTGAAAAAAGGAGAAGGTAGCCCGCCAAGATCTACGCAATCTTGTGCCTACGTATCTTTACTCGGACGAGAATAAAGAATCAGGACAGTCGTAGTTCGTGGGAACGACCACGAAACAAGGGGAGGAAATTTGTGAAAAAAGGAGAAGGTAGCCCGCCAAGATCTACGCAATCTTGTGCCTACGTATCTTTACTCGGACGAGAATAAAGAATCAGGGCAGTCGTAGTTCGTGGGAACGACCACGAAACAAGGGGAGGAAATTTGTGAAAAAAGGAGAAGGTAGCCCGCCAAGATCTACGCAATCTTGTGCCTACGTATCTTTACTCGGACGAGAATAAAGAATCAGGGCAGTCGTAGTTCGTGGGAACGACCACGAAACAAGGGGAGGAAATTTGTGAAAAAAGGAGAAGGTAGCCCGCCAAGATCTACGCAATCTTGTGCCTACGTATCTTTACTCGGACGAGAATAAAGAATCAGGGCAGTCGTAGTTCGGGGGAACGACCACGAAACAAGGGGATCGGTCTCGATCGCACGGGTGCGAGAGAAAAGAGTCTGGACTCACGGAAAGTCTAAGGGGAAACTGAATCCTACAAGTTATCATGCAAAAAAAAAAAGCCCTAAGGTCAGGATTAGGAGGGAATTCTACCTAATGTTATCATGCTTGGATTGAGAGCCTAATGTCTATCCTACTCCGAGCTTAATCAGAAATTAAGTCGGACTAGGAACCTTAAGGGAGCATGTGAATACAGAGTAATCAACAAGTAAACACAAAGCAGCTCAATCACAAAGAGAAAATCAAATAAGAGACCAAGTTAGAAGAAATTCAAGTACAAATAGAAAGATCCAGAATTAATCAGGAATTAGTCAAGATAGGAAATCAAAATCATGGTCAAAACAATTAATCAAAATAACCAAGTTAGAACTAAAATGCTAATTAAAAAGAAGATTAAACCTAATTTACTTCTAATTAACAAATCAAATCAAAATCAATTTCTATTTAAAAGTTATCCTAAGTTAATTAGAAAACAAATTAAAACTAAATTCTAATCTCTAATTAAAAATCTAATATGCTCAAGATTAATTCTAAACTAAAAATATTATCTATACTTAATTAGCTAAATCCAAAAAAGAAACAAATATCAAAACCCAAATAATCAAAACAATTAAAAAACAATTAACAAAACAAAGAGACCAAGAGGGGTGCAATCAGAAATTAGAGGTGGTGTGATTAGAAGTTCAGGCGCTGGGCCCTTGATGCCAAGCCCAAAAAACTCCAGTCCATGGCCAGGGGGTGCGGAAAGCGTTTGGCTGGTGCAGAAGTAAATCAGGCGTGTGGGCTTTATAATGTTGGCCCAATGATTATTTGTTTATTGTTCCAGGGAGAGGCGTAGTGAGTAACTCGGGTGTGGAAAGAAAAAAACCAAGTGGGCCCGGTCCAGTTAAATCAACCCGTTACAACTTAACCTAAAAAACCAATGCTCTTAACTCAAAGCTTCTTCTTCTACACTTCTCAACATCGCCGCTGCAACTCATTCTCCATCTTCTTCAACACGCCGCCGCGAACCCCCTTCACCCCACGTTCCTTCTCTCCACACCGTCGTCTGAATCCCCTCATCACTCACAAAACCACCTAGTTTCATCGTCCTCCTTCTCCGTCTCACCTTCTTTCCACTTCGTGCCGTCAACCATCTCTTCTTCTCCGTCTCAAGCTCACCTTCACCGTCTCACTTCGTTCGTAACTCGCCGGCGATACTCACCCTTCTCCTCCGAATCGCTATCTCCCTCCGTCAACCTTCCTCTTCAATACACCGCCCACCGCCTGCTTTCACCATTCTCAACTCAACACCGCCGTCTACACCTGTGCCTTGAATCAAAACTTTCCGCCGCGCCATGGTCTCTCGCCTCCAGCGGCAGAGCCTTCGCGTCTTCAATCAGATGACAAGCTACTCACTCCTATTCCAACATACACGCATCATTACGGGAAAAATTTACTAGCAGCAAGTCGACGCTAACACAGACAGCTTATGTAAATCACAGAGGATTCAAGCCAAACACACTCAACGTCAACATGAATGAATAAACACATCATCAAACCAATTGCACATATCGTAGTATATCAACATAAACACAGCATCAAACCAATGGCAAATACAAAGTTCAGAACAAAATTTGCGTGACGATGATGAAGGAAGAAAATCTTACTAATCGGAGTCGCTCCGATGGCATCTTCGACGATGAAATAGGGCTTCACAGATCAGGTACACTCGACTCCATTTCTTTCTCCTTCTTTTCTTCTTTCTCGCTTAATTCTCCTTCTACTTTTTTTCGCCTCTTCTGAACATGGTGCTGAGTTGTTGGTGTTGAAACACCTTGTCTCTGTTGAACTGTTGTTGATGAGCTCACGTTCTACAAACTTGAGGTTGTTGCCTCATTCTTCTATTTCTGATCAATCTTCCTCTTGCTGTAACTTTGGTTGTGAATATTTTGCAGTCGAAACAGTGGTGATTTATGGTAGCAAAAGTTGAAGAACGAAGATGAGATGTGGTTTTCTGTTGGTGAGAAATTGAAGATGATGAAGTTCAGTATTGGTTCTTGAAGATGGATGAGGGCAGAAATTTATGCTTGCTATGGTTCTCTTGCCGACTAGTGACGAAAAAGGATCGATGATGAAATATGATGTAGCTCAATTTATGCAAGAGTCAGGAGGGTAGGATAGGCATTGTGTTGAAATTCTGTTATGCCAATTCCTTGCGTGAAAAGGTCACGCGTATTCATCTGGTTTTGTAATTTTTTCACTGCATTTTAAATCTCATTTGAATTGTTTTGCAAGTGGAAAATATGTTGTGAATTAGTCTTGTGAAATCTTGTAACCAACTTGAGCATTGTCACTACTTTTTTTGCTATTTTTCAGTGACTTGTTGTGGGACCTATGTCTTTTGTAAGGTGGCGTGACACTTTGGTTTTGTGGCTTCAAAAGGTCTTTGCAAAAAATTGAAACAGTGGTAGCATAATGAATTCATTCGCAATTCTTCAATCAAAAGGGCCGTGAGATATGTCTTAGTGTGAGACTCATGGCTTTAGAGGCTCTTGTGGAAATGGCTTTATAGATAGAATAGGATAAAAAAAAAAGGGAAATGGTTATGGAAATTTGAATGGATATTGGTTTGAATATGGCAATATGGATTCATGGATAATTGGTTATTAAAATGGATATGAGTATTGAAAATGGATAATGAAATAAATTAAAAATGGAATTGGATATTAGAAATGTGGATATCTATAAAATATGGATTGGATGTGAGTAATTGAACTTGAAATGGATAACATGAAATAAATGGAATTAGATGAAATGGATTAAATTGAAAAGTGGATAATGGATAAAAAGAAAAATGATTATTTAGAAAAAGATGTAAATTGGATGGAAATGGGTAGAAAATGGATAACCGACTGAATTCAAAACCAATCACCAACTTTCCACAAGCCTCTGACAAAATAGTCACAGCTACCACTGAACAATCTGGCCACTCACGATCCACTGAAGAATCTCAACCGATAACTATCCACCAGCTCAACTGTAAACAAGAACTCCAATTCTCCCTGGTATGCTGATAAATCTCGAAGAAGACGATTTGAACTGTGAAGAAATTAAAACCTAATTCACACCAATGAACCTCTGACCCAAAGCCTTTGATGAATCCTCTGAATAAGGCCAAAAAGAAAAACTTTCGATCCCATGTCTTAGAAGACCAATGCAATGATATGATTATGAGTTATGACCTAAATGAGATGCAAAATGAAAAAGAAGCATAAGCCAGAAAAAGGTAGGGCAAATTTTGGGGTGCTACAGCTGCCCCT
Source organism: Lathyrus tuberosus (assembly GCA_022829125.1). Taxonomy (NCBI): domain Eukaryota; kingdom Viridiplantae; phylum Streptophyta; class Magnoliopsida; order Fabales; family Fabaceae; genus Lathyrus; species Lathyrus tuberosus. Next base: position 12,555,469 of record JALAZF010000103.1, read on the forward strand.
ATTCAATCAACTTGGACCTGAAAGGATGACAGCAATGGCTTTCAGACGTTCAAGGTAGAAGGTGATTGAATACAAAAAGAACCCGGAAATTTGCAACCCGTGCCAAGGAGAGACGACTCCACTAGGGGACATGTAATAAATATTGCACCATCACAACACGGACGAGTGTTGGAAACCAATACAGACGATGTATTGAAATGTCTTGAAATAAACACGGACGAGTGTTAGCTATGCTGGGGATAAAGTGAAACAAACCCTCCCAGGTTATGTCATCTCTGCTGATAAAGAGAACTGACAAAGGGATCTCGAAATATGCCATCCCTGCTGATAAAGGGAACTGGCGAAGAAATTTCTCCAAGATGATAACTTCACTGGGGATGAGAGAAATCCAAACAGACAAATCTGCGGGGAAGACAACTCAACATCGTCAAGGAATTGACGAAGATAACACATTGTCATAGGGATGACAGGAAGAAGATGAAACCCAAGAAACACCTCGTCAAAGGGTTGACGGGAAGAAAGCCTAACCGAAGAGAACGCATTGTCATAGGGATGACAGGAAAAAGATGAAACCCATAGAAAGAAAAGTGAACCTCAGAACCGCACCGATTATTTATCCGAAGAACCACATTGTCATAGAGATGACAGAAAGAGAACGAAAACCCGACTGAAGGGACACATTGTCATGGAGATAACACATTGTCATAGGGATGACAACAAGAAAATTCCACCGTAGGGATACATCGTCATAGGGATAACGGAAAGAGAATGAAAATTCCACTGTAGGAATACATCGTCATGGGGATGACGGAAAGAAGATGAAACCCAAGAAAAGATCTCGTCAAGGGGTTGACGGGAAGAAACTGAACATATCCGAAGGTACGAAACCTGAGCTCGGAACACATCGTCAAAGGGGTTGACGGGAAGAAACTGAAAACATCCGAAGGTACGCAACCTGAGCTCGGAACACATCGTCAAAGGGTTGACGGGAAGAAAAATGAAAACATCTGAAGGTACGAAACCTGAGCTCAGAACACATCGTCAAAGGGTTGACGGGAAGAAAACTGCCTGCTGAGGAATAGCTTGGCATTCTCTCTGGGGATATGTCACTGCTCTGACTGAAAAATGATTCGGGTTTCTGTACAAGGTACCAAATCTGGCTTATGCTTCGCATGCATATGTTTGAATTTTACCGTAATGCTCCATACGAAATGGAAATGCTACGCGTTTTGAGGATGAAATGCAAAATGCTTACTATATGCAAAAGAGACCCCTCCAGCAAAATAAATGTTGAAGAGAAGAGGCCAAATCCGCTGGGGATGGCGAACTGAACTGTCTCCGAGGTTACGAACCCTGCCGAGGAAGTCACGCTGAACAATCCTCCTGATATAACCACTGCTGAAGATGAAACCCGAAGAGAACTCCCACTCCGTTGGGGATTACGAATAAACCTTGAAGATGGAACCCAAAGATCTGTTACGGAAGAGGTGTCAATAAGCATTGGGCTTTGAATCTGGTAGGGATGTCAACCACTGTTGATCAAGCCATTGAGATGACTACCACCTGCTTGGGGAATGAAGTCAATAACAGCGAACCTGCTAGAGAATATCATTGAACTTAGCCTATGGTCGGGAAACGCCCTTAACCTAATCTGCTTGGGGAACGACGGTTGATGATATCCACTCTGCTAGGGGACAACATTGAGCTTACTCCTCTGCTGGAGACTTACTTTCTACCCTTACTCTGTTGGGGAGAGAAACTCTACTGGGGACGTCACGTGTCGACCACCAACATGAACCCTACAGATGTGATATGACTAAAAGATGCCCTGATACAGCATATCCCATAAAGGAACCTGTCTTCGAGAGGTCTCATAAAGATCTTATATATCTTGCCCCATGATCTTGATTAACCGTTCTCCTGAGAAAAACCCTTTTGCTTTTGGGGGACCTGCCCCAGCCTTGAAGTGATTTTGCCCTTAACTGGCTGATCTGTGAAGGGGTACCTCTGACTGACTGACCTTCGAGAGATTTGTCGAATCTCGACCTGATTGCCCCAGATTGGCTGAATCTTGGAATGAATTGCCCCTTTGAAATGACTTTTTGATGGTTTGCCCCTGCTCAACGGAGTACTTGGGCACTTTGCATCTTATCTTGATCAAACTTTCCATTGCAGAAACTTTCCTGAGTCAAGTACTTACTCGCAAGTAAAACACTTCGTTTTGAAAATGACAATTTTAATGCAATGCATATGACAGTTTTGAAATCCAAGTCTGTTCACTGGAAAAAAGTTGTGACATATAGTGAATGAATCACTAATCAAAATGTCACTGATACCAACATGAATGGTAAGGAGATCCTTTTAGGAGTCAGGTTCGACGCGATCTTTACCGAAGTATGCTTTCGAAACAACCTTGTTTCAATTAGGTCTTTTAAAGGTTGTAACGTGGCCTGGTTCACGGTTCGAGAAAGAAAGGATATAAGGCTCAAAGTTTTGTTTTAACCCACCCATTCTCCTTGATGTTCTCCAGTCCTACGTTCAGCTAATTCGACACAAGCGTTCACCTTTCAAAAAGGTTAATGAATGATAAGAGGATAAAAGGAACCACACGGTTTTCGGAGTGACAGCCACCCCTTTTGCCTTTGGTGTTTGTAAACACACGACTTGTTCTTTATCTGAGGATTATTCTTTTTCCATTTTTTTTCGCTTTTTATTCTTTTTCTTTTCCCTGATTTTTCCTGGACTAACTCTTTTGAATTTTTCGATTTCGAAGTCCAGCGGGATGCCCTAACTTTTGCCTAAGTCACTTGTCTTCAAGTTTCGACTTAGCGGGCTTTCTTTCTTTTGATTCTTTTTCTCCTTTTTTCTTTTTTTGAACAAATCGTGTGACACTGGCTTGTCTGACTTGTTTGCAAGGGTTGTGACTGCCTCACTCTCCGGTTGGTGAGGGATAACCGCTGTGGTTTGATCCTCGAATGGGACACTCCTTATGAAATTTGAACGCTCGGTCAAATTAATTGACACCTACCCTGCCCCAGGTTAAGATTGAGGGTTTTTTCGTTTTCAGGAAGAAACTCCTACTTCTAAGCTCAAAGGGGTTGACAAGGGATTATCTTCCTTATATCTCCGGTGTTTAGGGATTTGAAACAATGCCTGTACATCATCAGCGAGGTTTTGTCCCAAAAGCATACCATCAGAAGTTCTGCGTCTTTGAATTTCATCATCCTCCCTCAGATCCTGCTTAAACAAGGGTTAGATACCAATAAAGAAAATATGAGTGAACACAGATGGATTTAATCAAAACATGCATATTCATTTCATTTATCATTATCAGCTGAAAACAGACGAGTTTTACAAATGAGTTTGCACTTTAACAGAAAAGAAACTACAAATGCAAAGAAATGACATGATCTAAAAGATTGCCAGCTTCGGGGAACTGGGCTTTCCAAGCTTGACTTGCTACTGAACTAGCCATCTTCAGAATTGTTCATCGAAGTCAGTCTGATAAAAACTTGCACCACTGCTCTCGGTGTCTTCTTCCATGACCTGAACTGATGAACCCACATGACTAGATGAAGGAGAATTGTGGATCTGAATACCCTGAGGCGTGAATAAGAACATGTTGGAGTCAAGAAGTGTCTGGACCTTACTCCTAAGCACCTTACAATCTTCAGTTGAATGCCCCTGTGCCCCAGCATGGTAATCACAACGGGCGTTGACATCAAAACCTGGTGGATACGAAAAAGGCACTGGCTTCAATTCCTTCGGCACTATCAATCCACCTCTTATCAAATCTGACAGTATCTGATGATATGACATTGGCAACTGAGTGAAATGCCTCTCCGACTTCCTAGGTCTTTGTCGGGCTTGCTGACGCGGCTGACGGCGATATGACCGTTGATTCTGAGATCCAGAAGATTGCTGACTCTGAACAGTTGATGCATCCGAATATTGAGGATGAGATGGTGGATGTTCCCAGATGGAATTACTTTCTTCCTCCCATTCTTCTTGAGCACTGACGACTGATCCATTTTCACTAGCCGGGAATTTTGAGGCGCCTTGGATTTTTCCACACTTGATACCGAACTCAACGCGTTCTCCAAGTATTACCAGGTCAGAGAATTTTGATACAGTAATCAACTTTTCGAAGTATGGCCTTTGCAAAGTATCCTTGAACATATCAACCAATTCGCTTTTTGAAAGTGGTGGTTGAACGCGAGCAGCTAACTCTCTCCATCTCTGAGCATACTCTCTGAATGATTCATTATCCGCTTTAGATAAACCTTGCAACTGCAGGCGGCTAGGAGCCATGTCAAGATTATAACTGTATTGCTTTACAAAGGCATTGGCTAGATCTGACCATGATCGGATGCTACCACTTTCCAACTGCATATACCAACTCAAAGATGCCCCACTCAGACTGTCCTGGAAACAATGAATCATAAGCTTGTCATTATAGACATGTGAGGTCATTCTTCGGCTAAACATCACTAAATGTAGCTTCGGACAGCTATCCCCTTTGTATTTCTCAAAATTCGGCATCTCAAATTTTGGAGGTAACACAAGGCCGGGCACCAAACACATGCTCGCAGCATCCAAATCAAGAGTATCACGCTTCATTAGGGCATCAAGCTTCTCTTCCAACACAAGACATCTTTCATCAAATTGAACAGCCCGTGGGTCCTTAGGTTTATTCTTTGGAACTACCCCTTGGAAATCTGGCACAGAGAAGGAAAAGCTTTGATAGTCTGTGGCATTAAGAGAAGAAGAATGCCCATCTCGTGCGATGGCACGCTCGTGTATAGCTTGATTCTCAGCAGGGATTCGCACATGCTGTGCTTGAGAAACATTGTTCCCTGGAGGTGGAATGACATTCCCAATCACAGAAGTCCTCTGAACATTGGCCTCTCCCCTAGTCATGGCGGCCATAGCTTCCACAAGTTGGTCCAACTGACTCTTCATCAATTCAACATCGACCCTAGTCATAAACTGATTCTGTTCCCCTGAATTCATGATGATCTCCCCAAAACTGATTCAAGTCCGATGAGAAAGTCTAGAAATCAACTGCGGTTCAGACAAAGGATGGATAAGCTCTCTGATCAGGCCGGAGACAGATATGCAAAAATGATGCAAGATGCAAATGCAATGCAATATGAAAATGCAGCAGACATGGGATCAAAGCTTCCACAAATTCTGAATAACTGCCGTGCTGCTGACTGAATAAGTTCACAAGTCTGCTCTGAAGAGAATACAAGAATACCAGAATACCGGATGATCAGAATACCAGGCTGATAAGTCCACACTGATAGGAAATCTAGAATACCGGGTATGTTGAAGGTCAAGGTTACCTGCAAACCTGTAAACAACCCGCCCCTCTCACATGTGGGTACTAAGATCCTCAGTATCCCGGGCTCTCAGGTCGAGAAATGATGATACGTTCACCATTTCTGGTTTGGCATCATCATCAATCGAGGAGGCCTCAACTGATTCTCCAAAAACGAAAGATCCTCAGCTTCAGAGGTTTGAGAAGCAATAGCACATTCAGCCCGAAGGATACAATGCTACCGCCAATCAAAGAGGTCGTCCGCTGATTCACTTTTAAAAAAGAAGGATCCTATGGCAAGTTCCCAGCATTGGGTCCTCGGATCGAGAGTGTGCAATGGGTTTGCCACAAAAAGTGGGCTGCCACTGTCACAACTCGGGAGGAGTGCCGCAACTGAGTCCTCGGGAAACGGTCGCCAGAGTAGACAGTTTTCCAGATTATATTCCATCATCTGCCCCAAATGGACAGGACAGAATATTACCAAGAAAACCTCGTCTGGATGTGGAGTTTTCATGTATACTTCGTCTGGCCAAATGCCAAACAAGTCACACTATTTTCCACGCTAATCATAGGTGTATGCTCAAGCCTTGGTATTGGGCTTCTCTCTCATGAATCCAGCCCACCCTACAAACAGAAAAACCAGCAGCAGAACAGTACAGCAATATCTAGTATGACAGTAATAATATGAAATGCAATGCAATAAAAGCTGTAAACACAGTAAAGCAGTAAAGTAAAAATACAGTAAATAGCAATACAGTAATATACAACAAAGCAAAGCACCATAAAAACAAACACCCAGAGAAAAAAAAAAAAAAAAAAAAAACAGACAAGCGCTAGGATCGACTCGCTAAAGGGGATGGACCAGCAGTAGGTCAACCACGTCCCCAGCAGAGTCGCCAGCTGTCGCTCCCGAAAGATTCGCATCCAACGGTACAAACGCGAGAGTGGCGCAAAAGAACACAGAGTCGCCAGCAAAGTGTATTTATCCCAAGAGAGGGAAAGGAAACACTGCGTAAACCTGAAAGAAGGGAAAGAATATGGTCTCGCGACCAAGAGAACGGGTACGGGAGTCGGTTACGTGAAGGGAAGGTGTTAGCACCCAACACGTCCATCGTACTCGATGGGATCCACGCTTGCTGTCTGCATCAAAGGGTGTCATCATCTGGAGCTCCACTGCTACTGGATCGGCGAAAAAACGAGAACGGAAAGAACGGAGAAACGAAGAAGAAAAGAAAAAGAAGTGACTCGATAGGACGGTATCGTTGTCCTAGGCCTACGTACTCCCTCAGTGCAATGGGAAAGTCAGAGTCAACGTAGTTCGGACGGGAACTGGGGGGGAGGTTGCTCGCCAAGACATCGCCGTCTTGTGCCTACGTATCCTCAATCGGACGAGAAAGAGGAAATCAGAGCAGTCGTAGTTCGACCTACGGGTCGAAAAGAGACAAAGAGATGATAAAGAAAGGTTGTGAAAGAAATGTGGAAGGGTCTCAATCGCACGGGTGCGAGAGAAGAGTGCTCGCCAAGGATAGGGATCCTCGTGCCTACGTATCCTCAATCGGACGAGAAGGAGGAATCAGAGCTCACGTAGTTCGTGGGAACGACCACGAATTGGGGAGGAAAATGGTGAAAAAAGGAGAAGGTAGCCCGCCAAGATCTACGCAATCTTGTGCCTACGTATCTTTACTCGGACGAGAATAAAGAATCAGGGCAGTCGTAGTTCGTGGGAACGACCACGAAACAAGGGGAGGAAATTTGTGAAAAAAGGAGAAGGTAGCCCGCCAAGATCTACGCAATCTTGTGCCTACGTATCTTTACTCGGACGAGAATAAAGAATCAGGGCAGTCGTAGTTCGTGGGAACGACCACGAAACAAGGGGAGGAAATTTGTGAAAAAAGGAGAAGGTAGCCCGCCAAGATCTACGCAATCTTGTGCCTACGTATCTTTACTCGGACGAGAATAAAGAATCAGGGCAGTCGTAGTTCGTGGGAACGACCACGAAACAAGGGGAGGAAATTTGTGAAAAAAGGAGAAGGTAGCCCGCCAAGATCTACGCAATCTTGTGCCTACGTATCTTTACTCGGACGAGAATAAAGAATCAGGGCAGTCGTAGTTCGGGGGAACGACCACGAAACAAGGGGATCGGTCTCGATCGCACGGGTGCGAGAGAAAAGAGTCTGGACTCACGGAAAGTCTAAGGGGAAACTGAATCCTACAAGTTATCATGCAAAAAAAAAAAGCCCTAAGGTCAGGATTAGGAGGGAATTCTACCTAATGTTATCATGCTTGGATTGAGAGCCTAATGTCTATCCTACTCCGAGCTTAATCAGAAATTAAGTCGGACTAGGAACCTTAAGGGAGCATGTGAATACAGAGTAATCAACAAGTAAACACAAAGCAGCTCAATCACAAAGAGAAAATCAAATAAGAGACCAAGTTAGAAGAAATTCAAGTACAAATAGAAAGATCCAGAATTAATCAGGAATTAGTCAAGATAGGAAATCAAAATCATGGTCAAAACAATTAATCAAAATAACCAAGTTAGAACTAAAATGCTAATTAAAAAGAAGATTAAACCTAATTTACTTCTAATTAACAAATCAAATCAAAATCAATTTCTATTTAAAAGTTATCCTAAGTTAATTAGAAAACAAATTAAAACTAAATTCTAATCTCTAATTAAAAATCTAATATGCTCAAGATTAATTCTAAACTAAAAATATTATCTATACTTAATTAGCTAAATCCAAAAAAGAAACAAATATCAAAACCCAAATAATCAAAACAATTAAAAAACAATTAACAAAACAAAGACACCAAGAGGGGTGCAATCAGAAATTAGAGGTGGTGTGATTAGAAGTTCAGGCGCTGGGCCCTTGATGCCAAGCCCAAAAAACTCCAGTCCATGGCCAGGGGGTGCGGAAAGCGTTTGGCTGGTGCAGAAGTAAATCAGGCGTGTGGGCTTTATAATGTTGGCCCAATGATTATTTGTTTATTGTTCCAGGGAGAGGCGTAGTGAGTAACTCGGGTGTGGAAAGAAAAAAACCAAGTGGGCCCGGTCCAGTTAAATCAACCCGTTACAACTTAACCTAAAAAACCAATGCTCTTAACTCAAAGCTTCTTCTTCTACACTTCTCAACATCGCCGCTGCAACTCATTCTCCATCTTCTTCAACACGCCGCCGCGAACCCCCTTCACCCCACGTTCCTTCTCTCCACACCGTCGTCTGAATCCCCTCATCACTCACAAAACCACCTAGTTTCATCGTCCTCCTTCTCCGTCTCACCTTCTTTCCACTTCGTGCCGTCAACCATCTCTTCTTCTCCGTCTCAAGCTCACCTTCACCGTCTCACTTCGTTCGTAACTCGCCGGCGATACTCACCCTTCTCCTCCGAATCGCTATCTCCCTCCGTCAACCTTCCTCTTCAATACACCGCCCACCGCCTGCTTTCACCATTCTCAACTCAACACCGCCGTCTACACCTGTGCCTTGAATCAAAACTTTCCGCCGCGCCATGGTCTCTCGCCTCCAGCGGCAGAGCCTTCGCGTCTTCAATCAGATGACAAGCTACTCACTCCTATTCCAACATACACGCATCATTACGGGAAAAATTTACTAGCAGCAAGTCGACGCTAACACAGACAGCTTATGTAAATCACAGAGGATTCAAGCCAAACACACTCAACGTCAACATGAATGAATAAACACATCATCAAACCAATTGCACATATCGTAGTATATCAACATAAACACAGCATCAAACCAATGGCAAATACAAAGTTCAGAACAAAATTTGCGTGACGATGATGAAGGAAGAAAATCTTACTAATCGGAGTCGCTCCGATGGCATCTTCGACGATGAAATAGGGCTTCACAGATCAGGTACACTCGACTCCATTTCTTTCTCCTTCTTTTCTTCTTTCTCGCTTAATTCTCCTTCTACTTTTTTTCGCCTCTTCTGAACATGGTGCTGAGTTGTTGGTGTTGAAACACCTTGTCTCTGTTGAACTGTTGTTGATGAGCTCACGTTCTACAAACTTGAGGTTGTTGCCTCATTCTTCTATTTCTGATCAATCTTCCTCTTGCTGTAACTTTGGTTGTGAATATTTTGCAGTCGAAACAGTGGTGATTTATGGTAGCAAAAGTTGAAGAACGAAGATGAGATGTGGTTTTCTGTTGGTGAGAAATTGAAGATGATGAAGTTCAGTATTGGTTCTTGAAGATGGATGAGGGCAGAAATTTATGCTTGCTATGGTTCTCTTGCCGACTAGTGACGAAAAAGGATCGATGATGAAATATGATGTAGCTCAATTTATGCAAGAGTCAGGAGGGTAGGATAGGCATTGTGTTGAAATTCTGTTATGCCAATTTCTTGCGTGAAAAGGTCACGCGTATTCATCTGGTTTTGTAATTTTTTCACTGCATTTTAAATCTCATTTGAATTGTTTTGCAAGTGGAAAATATGTTGTGAATTAGTCTTGTGAAATCTTGTAACCAACTTGAGCATTGTCACTACTTTTTTTGCTATTTTTCAGTGACTTGTTGTGGGACCTATGTCTTTTGTAAGGTGGCGTGACACTTTGGTTTTGTGGCTTCAAAAGGTCTTTGCAAAAAATTGAAACAGTGGTAGCATAATGAATTCATTCGCAATTCTTCAATCAAAAGGGCCGTGAGATATGTCTTAGTGTGAGACTCATGGCTTTAGAGGCTCTTGTGGAAATGGCTTTATAGATAGAATAGGATAAAAAAAAAAGGGAAATGGTTATGGAAATTTGAATGGATATTGGTTTGAATATGGCAATATGGATTCATGGATAATTGGTTATTAAAATGGATATGAGTATTGAAAATGGATAATGAAATAAATTAAAAATGGAATTGGATATTAGAAATGTGGATATCTATAAAATATGGATTGGATGTGAGTAATTGAACTTGAAATGGATAACATGAAATAAATGGAATTAGATGAAATGGATTAAATTGAAAAGTGGATAATGGATAAAAAGAAAAATGATTATTTAGAAAAAGATGTAAATTGGATGGAAATGGGTAGAAAATGGATAACCGACTGAATTCAAAACCAATCACCAACTTTCCACAAGCCTCTGACAAAATAGTCACAGCTACCACTGAACAATCTGGCCACTCACGATCCACTGAAGAATCTCAACCGATAACTATCCACCAGCTCAACTGTAAACAAGAACTCCAATTCTCCCTGGTATGCTGATAAATCTCGAAGAAGACGATTTGAACTGTGAAGAAATTAAAACCTAATTCACACCAATGAACCTCTGACCCAAAGCCTTTGATGAATCCTCTGAATAAGGCCAAAAAGAAAAACTTTCGATCCCATGTCTTAGAAGACCAATGCAATGATATGATTATGAGTTATGACCTAAATGAGATGCAAAATGAAAAAGAAGCATAAGCCAGAAAAAGGTAGGGCAAATTTTGGGGTGCTACAGTACGAAGCCCGAGATGGAGGCTATTGTTTGTTTGACTCAACAGGAGAATCTTTTATACTCAACAAGAGAGTGTTTTTGTATCTCGTACGAAGCCCGAGATGGAGGCTAAAAGTTTTGACTCAACAAGAGAGTCTCTGTATCTCGTACAAAGCCCGAGATGGAGGCTAAAGCGTTGTTTGACTCCGCTAGGGAGAGTCATTGTACAAAGCCCAAGAGGAGGCTATGTCAGTTAAGTGACAGGTCCAGTATACTGATTTTGAAAGAGAAAATCAGTTCTTATATGAGCATCACTGTACTCGGGTTAGATCTGAGGATCGGGGTTGTTTCCTTTTCTTTGAGGAAGCGGGAAATCCAAAGGGTGTTGAGACTGTCCGAGTCTGCGGGTTTCCTTCCTATTTAACGAAGGGGTCACTTGAGAATGTCTTTGATACTCAAGGAAGTTAGACTGTCCGTGTCTAGAGTTTTATCTTTTGTACTATGCTATGAGAAACAGTAGTAGACTCTATGAAAGGACTGTTCTATGAGGATGACTAGGTTCTGTTCCTATACCTCTAGGAGGTCGTCGGGACAATTTGTACGAAGCCCAAGAGGAGGCAGGAAACTTTTAAGAAGCCGACGGGTCCTTGTACGAAGCCCAAGAGGAGGCTATCATTCCCGGAGGAAGAGATCATTATACGAAGCCTAAGAGGAGGCTGTGAATACTTCTAAGAAGCCGTAGTGTCCTTGAATAATGCCCAAGAGGAGGCCGATGCTTTTAAGAAGCCCGTGGGTCTTATCATCTCCTTTCCATTAGGAGAGATAACTTTTTTAAAGATAAAACCACTGGTAAACGTGCGAGGTTTACTATCCAGCGACTTTTAGCTTTTAAAGAGGGTTCCTTAGTTAAGGTCCAAGATTATGACCGTAGTGGGTACCCAAACCCCGAGACATTCAAGGGATGCTATCCACAAGGAATAGATCAAGTCAGGAAAGTTTGAGAATTTGGAAGAAACTCAAAGATGCCATTCACGGAGAATACATTCATCTTGGGGAGTAGAGCTTCTTGACGATTCCTAAGGAGGACAGCCGAAGAGAAGACTGTATCTGGTGCTCCTATTGGGGATCTAGGCGTCTATTTCTACGAATAAATGAAACGGCGTCACCTAGTTCTAGACGTAGTAGCCGGGGAAACTCGAAATATCTATACTATTATTACACAGTAGATATGAGTTTATGAAAGGAGACTTACAGCGAGCAGCCCAATAATACAGTTTATATATATATATGAAAGCAGTAAATGAAAGCGATAACCACTTACTCGGTTGGAGTGCTTCCATGCTGTTTGGTTAGTTGTTCAACAAAGAAAGATTGAAAACAACAGTATATTCAAAATCAAAGGAGAAAGTGCTTTGAAAAAGAAAGATTTGGGGCTTACAGCTCAAGGAGAGGCCCAGGGTTTTATCAGTGAGCGCACTGTTGAATTTGTACAGAGGGACTTATACAAGTGACTGAGGCCCAAAAAGGTTTTCTGTACAAAGGGATGGGTCTTACACTCTCTCAAGAGGCCCAAAAAGGTTTAAAGAAAAAGAGTGGGGCTTATAACACGAGGGTAGGCCCAAATGATTTTTTCGTTTAAAATGGCGATCGCGCCGAGGTTTTCTTTTAACGCAGAGGGACTTATACAATAAGTGAGGCCCAAAATTGTTTTGGTTAAAAGGGGGATTGGGTCTTACACTCTAATAGAGGCCCAAAGTGTTTTGAATGGGTCTTATAGCTCAAGGAGAGGCCCAGATGATTTTTATTTTTAAACGGGCGACGATCGCGCCGTTTACTTGTACAGAGGGACTTATACAATGAGTGAGGCCCAAAAAGTTTTTGTACAAGGGGGGATGGGTCTTACACTCTCTCAAGAGGCCCAAAGAGTTTTGAAAATGATTTATGAGGGTTGAATTAATCCAAAACCCTAATTTGTTTTCAAAATGTACTTAATTGAATAAAAATTCAATTAAAATGATCAAAAATTGTTTAACACATGGAAAACAAATTGTGATCTTGGATTAATGCTTCAAAAATCAAGTATTGACCTACAAAATAATTAAAAAGCATTAAAAGTTGCAAAATCAATGTAGAAAAATTATTTAAAATGCCAAAAATAATCAAAATATTAATTCTTTACAAAAATATCAATTATATGAAATAAATAATATTTTTGGGATTTTTTGGGAAAATAAAATATTTTAACATTTTTGTGAATTATTAAAAAAAGAATCAACTCAAAATCATTAAAACTCAGAGAGAAATTAATTTTTGAATCAATTAAACAAAATCACAAAATTCAAATATTTGAATTTATGAAAAATGGCGCCAAGAACAGCTGAAGAACACGCGCGTGTTCTTGGTTTCTCAGATTTGCATTTTCTATCCAATCTCCATGAATACGTAATCATATCATGCAATCCACATATCATTATGCTCATCTCAACCTCACGATCATGTCTATGTACTTTAATTTCATTTAAATTAAACATACAACAAGAAATCACGAAGAGACCTCAAGAACCCTAATTTCTGCATGAAGGCTAGGATTTTTGATACACGATTCAAACAATGCAATTAATTGAGGGAAAACATTCCATGCATGATTATGAACATATGGCCAAATTATTGTGCGAGGAAATATGCATAGATTGAGAGATGACCAAGTATATGCTTACCTCCAAGTCGTGACAGCAAGTTCAAAGTGATTTTTGATTTGGAGGTGTTACAGATGAGTTGTTATGATCTGAACAGCTTCCCTACACCCTATGGATTGTGTTTGGATGGTTGGACTTGATTGAAATTGGCTGGATCATTTTGTGGTACCTCAGCTGCACTTTGGTTAAAACCTTGAGCAACCAGCTGGTGATTTTGTGAAATTGATGTTTCAGAAGTAATCTAAGTGTTTGATCAGCTCATATGTGATGTATGTGAGGTGTGTGAGTGATTAGTTTGATTGGAATTGCTCTCAAACTCAAAACCCGATAGTGACTTGCCTTAGAAGGCAAAATTGGAGTGAAAGAAGAGATTTTGAGGAAAGCATCTGTTTGATAGCATTGGTGTACTCAAACTGACCACAATTGAGCTCTATTTATAGTAGAGCAAGTTTGTTTTGCAAGGAATAGTGCATGGCAGCTGGTAAGTAGGTTTGGCCAATGTTGGCAAATGAAAATCCAAGTCTCCTCTAGCCATTGACTAGAGGTTAGGGCACAGAGCTTTGGTTCCCTTGGTCTTGGATAAGTCTTGACTGATTTCAGATGAGAATGGCTCAGTCCATGCCACCTTGATGGTTCCATTGAATGCCTCATTCCAAATTTGAAGTCTTGTCCCTATTTTGGCCATTCTAGGTTCAACATGCTATTTCTTGTTCCATGGACTTTGGAGGCTTGGCTCAGTGATTGTCCCCTTTAGATTCAATCCTCTGAGGTGTCCAAGTGGATAGGAGCAATTGAATTTGGCTGATTTTGGCAAATCGACCAAAGTTGCAAATTCTGCCTTGCCTTGGCAGATTTCAGCAAGGCAATTTGGCAATGTTGTATCTCATGGTGTAGGTTGAATTTGGCAATGTTCTTGGCCATTTTGGAAAGCTCTTACATGATACAACAACTGTTTGAACAAGTTTGGTTTTGATCTCTTTTGATTCCAAGTGAAAAATCCCCCTACATTTGGCAAAAAGTGAGGCAGAATCTGACTTAGTGAAAATTTCACTAAGTGTTGGAAAAAGTGACATTTTCACTTTTTAGCCACTTTGATCACTCCATAACTCAAAATCCTTAATGAATTGGAATGACTTGTAGTTGAAGTTTTTGTAGGTGATAATGAGGGATACAAATCCATCTTTGGATGAGAAAAAATGGCCTTGTGGTTTAGGAGTTATGGTCCTTCAAAGTTGGTACCCTTGCCACTTTATTTTTAACTTAGAAAAATTTCTAAGTTTTATGGTTACCCCTTTTACAAGTTATCTCACTTTTCTTGATTTTTCTTGATGAATGATGATTCAAATCATACATTAACATCATTTTAGGGTTAAAAATCCATTTTGGTGAAAAATCTCAAAAAGTCAAAGTTGACTTTTGTGCACAGTTGACTTTTTATCAGATGAATTCCAAACTGTGCAATTCTTCAGGAAATCATGTCCTTGACCTAAATCAAACTTGATGGACATGTTCCATGGGTGTCATAGGGTATATTCAATCATGTATTAGGGTTTGGGAGCATGTCCTGGTCAAAAGTCAAAGTTACAGTTGACTTTCCCTTAAAACCCTAATTGTGGTGCAGATGAAATTGAGACTTGTTGCTCAAACTTCTTGGATTAATCCATTGTTCCAAATGGATCAATATGGTATATTAGAGACCCTCAAATCATCTCTTGAGGTCTTGGCTCATGGTTTGTCCCAAAAGTCAACTTAGGGGTGAATTAGGTCAAGAAACCCTAATTCCTGATTTTTGATGAATGCATCCCCTGAGGCTAAATTGACTTGATGCATGGGTTCATGAGGTTCCATGAAGTATATTAGGTTATGTTTTGGATCAATGGCTTGTGCCCAGATGAAATTTTTCATCTGGAGGCCCTGGGTGATCAAAACCCTAATTTGGCGACACTGTCGATCTGGAGACTTGATCCACCTAGAAGGGAGCAGCTTTGTGCTTAATCCTTGAAGTAGGAGTCCTTTTGATCCTTTGAGGATGTTTGAGAGATTAGACAAGTTGAAGATCATGTCATTTCTTGATTGATCCTTTGTCTAAAGCTCAGAGAGGGCTTGAAACCCTAATTTTGATTGTATTGGATGCTCACCCATCTTTGGGGAGACTGATGAAGCATGATGGTTCATCCATATTGTGATGATGATTTTCACAATGATGGGAAATCTAAGTGGTCAAAATTTGGGGTATTACACTATGTTATAGATTTTGTATCCTTTAGAGCGTTTATAGTATCTTAACAGTAAACACTTTTGAGCTTTAGAGTCAAACTTGCCAAGGTTCTCTTTAGTGTTCAACATAAAACAAATACAGCCAAAAGGATGAAAATATGAAATGTTGGGTTTTATATTCTTACACAATTCATAAGGAGTCTTACCCATAATAGATGTTATTAAAATCCTGTTCTGAATGTAACATGCTGTATTTACTGCCTCTGCCCAGAAGTGCTTAGCCATGTCAGTTTCTTAGATCATGGTTTGAGCCATTTCTTGCAAAGTCCTATTCTTCCTTTCCACTACTCCATTTTGTTGTGGAGTTCTGGGACAGGAGAAATCATGGGAAATACCATGAGAATCAAAAAGATTCTCAAAGTATCTGTTCTCAAATTCTTCGCCATGATCACTCCTGACTTTGACTATTTTACAATCCTTTTCTGTTCCTTTTCTGTTTTCACTTGAGAGCAAAAGGTAGAGAACACAGAATGAGACTCATCCTAGTGTTTCAAGAATTTTACCCATGTCCAACGACTATAATCATCAACGATTACTAATCCATACTTCTTTCCACTGATTGACGTAGTTTTCACTGGTCCAAACAAGTCAATGTGCAGAAGTTATAAAGGTCTAGAGGTGGACACAACATTATTTTCTTTAAAGGAAGTTTTAGAAAACTTTCCTTTCTGACATGCTTCACAAAGAGCATCTGAAGAATACTTCAGATTTGGCAAGCCTCTGACAAGTTCAAGCTTATTTAGCTGAGAAATCCTTCTCATGCTAATATGGCCTAAACGTTTATGCCATACCCATTACTCTTCATTAACAGACATTAAGCATTTAACATTCTGTTCACGAAGATCGGAAAGTCTAATCTTATAAATGTTGTTTTTCCTCTTTCCGACAAATAGGATTGAACCATCTTTCTGACTTACTGCCTTACAGGACTTTTGATTAAAGATAATATCATAACCTTTGTCACTAAGTTGACTTATTGAGAACAAGTTATGCATCAAACCATTGAATAAAAGAACATCAATAATAGAAGGAAGGTTACCATTACCAGCGGTTCCAAAGCCAATGATTTTTCCTTTCTGGTTTCCTCCGAAACCGACGAACCCTCCAGGCTTAAGTTCCACATTTTGGAACATATGCCTTCTTCTCGTCATGTGTCGTGAGTAACCACTGTCCAGGTACCATGACTGGTGTTTCAACTGAGCTGCTAAGGATATCTACAACATAGATTATCTTGTCCTTAGGTACCCACTTTCTGGGTCCTTTCTTGTTAGCTTTCCCAGAGTGTTTCACAACTTTGGGCTTTTATGCAATAGGATAATCAAGTGGAATTTGTCCATGATATTTAACTTTAGAAATAGATTTCTGTGTCGGTGGGGGTTTTGTGCAAGCTCAGAGCAAACAATCTTAGTGCCAGAAGGCACAAAATGGTCATAAAGAGGTTTTGGTTTAACAATTTGACTTTCATCAATATCAGATGATTCTGTACATCCTAAACCTTTCTTACCATTTCTGATTATTCCATAGATCATGGGAGCTATTTTGCTTCTATCTATGCTTTTAGCAAGAAAATACTAGAATGCTTTATCATACTTGTTTATACAACTTGTGTCAGAGACATTGGAGATTAGTTTTTCTTCTAATTTAGCAAATTTGATTTTCAAGGCATAATTACTATTGTTTAAGTAAAAAATGTTTCCATTTAGAGAAGAATTATTCTGCTCAAGCTTATCTTTTTCTTCAGAGGCAATTACAAGTGATTTTTTTAAGATCTTTGCATTTACTATGAAGAGTTTGATATTTTTCCAGTATTTCTGACAGACATGACTCTAATTCACAATGAGAGAGTTTAGATAATACCTCTGAGTTAGAGTCTGAGTCTGATTCTGTTTCTCTCTTTTGGTTCTCCAGAAACTCCATCGTCAGTTGTTGCTACTAGTGCAACATTTGCTTGTTCTTCATCAGATTCTTCTTCTTCAGAATCAGAGTCATCCCAAGTTTCCATTAGTCTTTTCTTTGCTTTGGAGAAGTTCTTCTTAGGATTATTGTCTTTCTTGATCTTTGGACACTCGTTCTTGTAATGACCTGGCTCATTACACTCGTAGCAGATAACTTCCTTTCCAGAGTTTTGCTTCTTCTGTCCAGATGATGACTCAGAGCGGCCTTTGTTTCTTCTGGATCCTCTGAAGTTTCCTTGCCTATGCTTCCAGAGTTTGTTGATTCTTCTGGAGATTAGCGACAACTCATCTTCTGATTCTTCATCAGAATCTTCTGATTCTTCCTCAGCTTGATAAGCCTTTGCCTTTTCAGGTTTAGACTTAAGAGCGATAGATTTGCTTTTCTTCTAAGGTTCATCTTCTTCGAGCTCTATCTCATGACTTCTTAAAGAAATAACAAGCTCTTCAAGACTTACGCTGTTAAGATCCTTGGATAGCTTTAGAGCTGTTACCATAGGTCTCCATTTCTTAGGAAGACTTCTAATGATCTTTTTCACATGATCAGCAGTTGAGTAACCTTTGTCCAGAACTTTAAGTCCTGCGACTAGCATTTGAAACCTTGAAAACATGGTCTCAATTGTCTCATCATCCTCCATTCTGAATGCCTCATATTTTTGGATTAGGGCTAATGCCTTTGTCTCCTTGACTTGAGCATTACCTTCATGAGTCATTCTTAGAGAATCAAAGATATATTTGGCAGTATCTCTATTTGTTCTCTTCTCATACTCAGTATAAGAGATAACATTTAGCAATATGGTTCTCGCCTTATGATGATTCTTATAATCTTTCTTCTGTTGGTTGGTCATAACATTTCTGGATATTTTAGCACCTGTAGCATCAACTGGGTGAGTGTAGCCATCGACTACCAAATCCCAAAGATCTACATCATAACCAAGAAAGAAGTTTTCTATTATGTCTTTCCTGTAGTCAAACTTTTCACCATCAAAGACTGGTGGTTTGGCACTGTAATGATCTTTCTCTTCAGTAGTAGTATTAGCAGAAGCTGCCATGCTATCTCACACAAATACTGGATCGGCACTGAACACTGTTAAGTGTTGATAAAACGTTTATCACAATCAGAACTGGAGCTCTGATGCCAATTGAAGGTGTGAGAAAAACACAAGAAATGAGGGTTTGAATTGGGTTTTCAAAATGAAAGCTTTTTGTGAAACTCAAACAAGATCACAAATGGACTAACAATAGAGAATGACACACGTTATATCCTGGTTCATTTGAAAACTATCAAGTTAATCCAGTCCACCCGCCAAGGCGATTTCGCCTTATACACAAGGACTTAATCCATTATAACCAAACTAATTACAACTGAACTAGCAACTGCTGGTGACTAATCATACACAAACTAACCGTCTCTTCTTAAGGATTCTGACCTAACTAGTCCCTTAAGGAATTCAAACAACTGTTTGATCAAATAAAATGTTTACAATGAAATACTTCTTACATAAGCTGATATAAACACAATTTTTAGCTCAATCTAACTTAGAACGAATCTATACAGTAAGAGCAATCTTCTTCTTTGTATTGTGGTGCTTTACTGTTCAATCATGAATTTCTCTATTTCTTGAATTCTTTCTTCGTATGAATCAGTGTTTTGAATATTTCTCTTTTTCACACTTGGTGTTACACATGATTCATTGAATGATCAAGTCTTTATATAGCCAGAAAAAGATATGTTGAAGGGAAGATTAATAATATCAGTAAAATACTGGCGACTTGAAATAATGTCGTTACGCTGGGATGAAAATCGTACACCGAAATTGTCCTTTGTACCACCAAATCAGGGTAGTGGAATGGTAGTGGAAAAGAAAGTGTTTGATCTGTACTATGTACTATTTTCCCATGAAAACGTTTCATCTTCTTCTATTAATCAGAGGCTTCTGAGTTGATATGATTGAAGCATGATCAGAAGATTGAATCATTGGGTCTTCAGAGTCTTCAGAACTTGTTCATGAGAACTTTGTCTTCAGAGTCTTCAGCACTCCTTCTTCAGAACCCTTGGTTATCAGAAACATAAGTCTTCAGAGTCTTCAGAACTTGTTCAGCAGAACCTTGTCGTCAGAGTCTTCAGAACTTGGTGTTCAGAAACTTAAGTCTTCAGAGTCTTCAGAACGTTCTTCATCAGAACCTTGCCTTCAGAGTCTTCAGCACTTAGTCTTCAGAAGATAAGTATTAGAGTTAAATTCAGAGCCAGGATCCAAGAGAACATTGCAACAGCAATATAGTCTCGTCTTAGAGTTTTTCTGAAGCACAGTAAATCAGAAGGAATCTTGCTTCTTTGACGCAGAAGCGACCATTGAGAATTTTAGAGTGACGTTTCACATGATTTCTATCAGATTCAGAACTATCATTATCAGAGCCAGCACCTGTTTGTCAATTCTTAAGAAAACACACGTTAGAGTACCAAAATTGTTCTCACACAAATACAACTTTTTTATTATCAAAACAAAGATATATCTTGCAGAACCAAATCTTGTTCTAACAAACTTTACCCAACTTTTTATGTTGGTTAAATAAGAATTCACCGTAGATAATTTCTTATAGTATCCTTAATAGTTCTACTGCACCATATAAAATTTCATAAATGCGCCCTGATTTCGGAGATATATTTTCGGGCACATCCAAATATTTTCACGTCAAACTCTTCTTCTTCCTCACTTCACACTTTTCTTCAAACACAATTCTACCTCTCAATACACTTCAACTTCACCAAATCAAATTTCATCAAGCAAGGCTCAAAGGAACTCAAGGAAACATCAAGCATCATCTATAACATCATTCAACTTCATCAAAACCATAAATTTCAAGTAAGTTTTTTGAGTTTTCGGTAAATTTTGAGTTATAGTGTAAATGTGTAGAAATCAATTATTTGGGTTAGAAATTTGTAAGAATAACATGTAACATAGTTTAGAATTAGTGTATAACTTGTTTGTTGCTTGAAATTCATGATCAGATCATATTTTTGTCAAGTTGCATGTGGAACATTTGCCATTGACGCAACTACTGAGTTGCAGAACATTATGGAGATGCATCTTTGGAATTGTTCAACATTTCATATACTTTAGGAAATTTTGGAGATACATCTCCGGAATTGTTCAACGTTTTAGTTTAATGGTGCTTCCGAAGATGCATCTTCGGAATTGTTCAACGTTTTAGTTTAATGGTGCTTCCGGAGATGCGTCTCTGGAAATTCCTTCAGTGTGTTTTTTTATAAATTTTCTTGCTTGTGTGTGTTGTTTGTGTGCACTAATAATATGTCTTACTTTACCTTACAACATAATGGCTGGCAGAGTCGATAGATTGAGACATGGCAGGGTTGCTCAGCACGCATCCGTTCGGCGAGAACGGAGCCAATAGGTTCCAGAGGCTCCAAGTACATCTGGTCAGGAAGAGCCTTCGACTTCTGGTCAGGATTCACTAGTTCCACCTCCTACGGATGATGTTGATGTTCTAGACCTACCCCTCACAGATGATGTTGCTGATCTAGTGCCACCTCTAGAGGGTGAGGCTGCTACAGATGCCGAGCCATAGGCTTTTGAAGGAGTTCCATTTGATTTGTCCTTACTTCCTATGTATCCAGACCACACTGCCAAACATAAATGGTACAGAGAAGTAGCAATAGTTAGATTCTTTATTTTTTATGTGTTAATTTTAATTGCTGACATTTATCATTTCTGACATTGATTATTCCTTACATTGATTATTTCTGACAAATTTCAGAAGCGTGATCCCTAGAAGTTTCTTAAACACGAGAGGAAGATTGTTAATTTACCTCAGCCGAATGAGGATTGGTTTCAGTCGGTACTGTCCTTATATGTCCTGAAGGACCTTTGCATAACCGGTTACACTCTGGTCAACAACGGGATGCTTAATGTGTTAGGTCTTTGATTGGCTACATTTTGGCTAAAACAAGTTTACAACAAGATGTTGGGTAAGATGTCTTGACATGGTTGATCAGACATCAGTACATATATGGTTATAATACTTGGTAAGATGTTGAGTAAGATGTTGAAGCATCTTCATCAACTGTCATGACAGTATTACTGTCATGACAGATGTCATGACATCTTGGTCTGGTACAACAAGTGTTGTTGTTATGTGATTCAGACAGATGTCGAAGACAGATGTCATGACATCTTAGTCTGGTACAGCAGGTGTTGCTGTTTTGCTGTCATGTGACTTTTAGTCAAGATGTTGAAGGAGATGTCATGACATCTTCGTCTGGTACATCAGGTGTTGTTGTTGTATATCTCTTGACAGATTTATTTTGTTTTGATGAGAATATTTTGGATATGTCTCATCATTATACGCAGGTCAAGGAGATTTATTAGGAACAAATTGAAGATTTAATTGGATTTCATAAAAAGGATCTTGGAGACTTTTTAGGAAACTATTTGGAGATTTGTTCCTATTTTTGTGGAGAAGATCTTGCAGCTGAATTAAAACGTGAATATTGGACCTGATTGAAGAGTCCAAGCCCATACTGCAAGAGTCTATAAATGAGGACTTGCTAGACCTAAAATAGCAGGCACACACAACAAAAATCCGTCGGTGCAACATAAGGGTTTAGGGTTTTGAGAGTCTCTTGTGTAGTTTGTAAGTCACCCATGTATCTTTTGATACTATGTGGTCGACATAGGTTGTTGTAAATTGTTCTCACTCGAATCTTTGAAGCAAGAGTTGAGTATTGTTCTGGGTTGAAGCTTTTAAGGAAAACCGAGTATTGTTGTTAGTCAAGAGTCTTGGCTGAATATTGTTATTGGAATGAATGTCTTTCAATCAAACAGATTGATGCAGTTGTTGGAGATTGTAACTGTTAGATATCACTGAGGTGATTTAGGAATTGAGATGGGTTTCTCTAATATAGATGATGATTTCTAGATAGAATTATACTGGGTAAGGATTAAGTTAGGAGTTGTAAACGGGGGAGTTTAGCTCTAAATTAATACTACTAATAGTGAATTCATTCCTGGCTTGGTATCCCCCAGACAAAGGTGATTTGTACCGAACTGGGTTAACAATTCTTGTGTGTTGTTTTCTTTCTGATGTTTGTTTATTCTGTTCTTGTTTAACAATTATGCAGAACAATGTCTTGACATGTGTTAGGACATCTGCTTTCTGCTATGCCAGAATTTCAATTGGTATCAGAGCCTGACATCCTGTCTGTTTCTAGATGAGATCTTTGGGAGATACTTTCTGGCGCTTAAACAAAGAGGAGTTTTGGAGATCAGATCATCAACTCAGACATACGCAAGGGTATTAATGAATGGGATGGATATTCTGGATCGAAGGTAGCAACCCAGTGGTTGTTCATGTTGCTGAGGAGGTTCTACAACAACTGCAGAAGAAGTGGCTAGTTCTCTTGTTGGGGCGTCTTTTAAGATGTTCAGACATCTTATTAGGGAAAGCTAAATTTGTTCCTTGGTGGTTCTGCTGCATATGTTTCTGATGGAAGAACTCTCGAATTTATGGGGTTCTGGAGTTGTTACTGAAGACACATGGTGGAAGATCTCAATCGTCGGCCTCTATATTTGAAGATATCTGCATCTTTTTTATTCCAAAGTCGGGAGCAGTAGAATAAAGAGAGTTGTTAGAAGATATCTGTTATGGTGACTTGTGTAGCGTGCGATTTTTGTCGGTGACGCGACCACCTTACCGCAATGGGTTGGAACTTGGTGCTACTTTCTGATTTCTTATTTATCCTATGAAGCTGGAAAGGAAAGGGAAGATATCTAAAACTAACCTTGCACGCAAATGTTTTCTTTAACAAATTCTAAGAGATTGGGGAGTTTGGGGTCGGGTTATACAATGGGGAGTTGTCAATTACCCATCCTATATATGGTTATCCATATGTTTGTCTGTCATAAATGGGAAAGTTTCTTCTTTGGGAGAGTTGAGAGAGAGAGTATTTTGTTGTTTTTTGGGTTTTTTGATGTTTTTGGTAAGGCAATGGACCTAAGGTTTTTGATAAGTGTGTTCACTAAGATTTCGCAATCTTATGCCTACGTATTCCCGTTAAAGAAAACAGGGAAATCAGAGCAATCATAGTTCCTCTTATTCTATGGTAAGAAAAGATGTCTGGAATATTGTTCAAAGCCCAAGATTGAAGCTAAAGGGTTGAGTATTTGTGTCTTGTTCAAAGCCCATGATTGAAGCTGATAGGTTTTGACTGAGAGAGAATTTGTCATCTCTAAAGGAAGATATCTCATATGTTTATCACAGTTGTTTGGGTAACTGGTTTATAAAGGAGCATTACTTTAACTGGAATGCATGGAGTCCAGCAATGCCATAATTTCCTTTATAGGGGATTTGTCCTAAATGAGAAAACTTTAACTTAGTGTAGAGCAATGCCATTTTTCCTTAGGAATCTTTCATACTAAGAGAGGGACATTGGCTTAAATGTAAATAATCTAGAGGCTTGCCACTTACAGCAATTAGATGAAGTTTACCAGGATAAGAGATGGACCACAACTTGGGTTTTAGAATCAACAAGTGTGCCATTAGGCAGTTATCTGGGATTAGGGTTTGTTTTGATTTTCTGTTTTGGTGAGTGATTGTACAGAGAAATGTCTTCCTACAGAGATATTTTGATTTCCTCTGAGGGGATGTTATTTTTTGTGTGCCTTGATCAAAGCCTAAGGTTGAAGCTTAAAAGACTGATTTTGTTTTAGGGAGATCATTATACAAAGCCTAAGAGGAGGCTGAAGGAGACTGACTCAAAAAGAGAGTGTTTATATGTCTTGTACAAAGCCCAAGATTGAGGCTAAAAGAGATTGACTCTTTTGGGGAATTTTTATATGTGTCTTGTACAAAGCCCAAGATTGAGGCTAAAAGTTATTGACTCAGCTGGAAAATATTTATATGTGTCTTGTACAAAGCCCAAGATTGAGGCTAAAGGGTTTGAGGGAAAATCATTATACAAAGCCTACGAGGAGGCTGGTTAGGGAATTTCTTATATGAGGCCTAAGAGGAGGCTAGCTTCTGCTGAGGATTATTGAGATCCAGATACAGGTCCAAATTGGGGAATCAACTCTTGCTGGGGATTACAGAAGAGTTGAGAGATATCAAATACCATGAGGTTCTAAGTTTCCTGAGGGTTTAATGGTAGTAATTTGACCATAGCTGGGGAAGTTTTAAAGTGAGAGTTTGAAGATTGAGTTATAAAACCTCTAGATGTTGTAACTCTATTGGTGATTAAATGGAATGATCAGGATTTTTCCTGTTCCTTTCAGGAAACTTGAGGGTTTCTTTGAGATCTAAGAGGAGATGAGACTGTCCAAGTCTACTGGTATGAAGAGGTTTTTCTTTGTATGATGCCCAAGAGGAGGCTTATGTTTTAAGGGATGAGAATCAACCCTACACTGGTATGATGTTTTGACTCTTGAAAGGACTACTCTAGCAAAAGATGACTAAGTTCTGTCCTATACCTGTAGGAGGTCTCTGGGTCCTTGTACTAAGCCCAAGAGGAGGCTGAGAACTTCTAAGAAGCCTGAGGGTCCTTGTACAAATCCCAAAAGGAGGCTAGGGATGCTTTTAGGAAGCCTGTGGGTCCAAACTTAAGAAAAGTTCAAGAAAAGTTTCACCGGGAATAATCTTTTCTTTAGTGAACAGTTCTAG
The DNA here is from genome assembly GCA_022829125.1 of Lathyrus tuberosus. Classification (NCBI taxonomy): domain Eukaryota; kingdom Viridiplantae; phylum Streptophyta; class Magnoliopsida; order Fabales; family Fabaceae; genus Lathyrus; species Lathyrus tuberosus. Next base: position 12,580,836 of record JALAZF010000103.1, read on the forward strand.
GGTTTGAAGAAATTCAAGAGAGGTTTCACCGAAAATTAATCCTTTCTAAAGGAAATGAATTTCTTTGACAAATTTCTAATAGTGGCAGTCTTGACAAAAGTTTCATCGGGAATAATGACTTTCTCTGTTCCATATTGTATAAGCCAAAGAGGAGGCAAAATTGTATCTGGAATTTCCTATGGGGAACTAGTTTTGACCGTGTTGAAAGAGTGACCACTGGTTTGATCTAATTCTAGACCTAATTTCCAGGGAAAACTCTAATCAGGTATATATATATATATATATATATATATATATATATATATATATATATATATATATATACAGATGAAATACATATGAGCAAGTATTTAAAAGAAAACTGGTAGAACTTACAGGTGAGCAAGCTTCTAGTATTACAGCTGTATGGTTAGTTATTCAAGAAATTGAAGAAAGTTTTGATAACAACTATAAATTTGAATCTTAATCAAAAGAATTTTTTTTTTTAAATAGAAGTTTGGGGCTTATACGCAACGAGAGACCCAGATTTATTCTTTTGAAAAGGTGACGATCGCGTCGTAGTTTTGAAAATCACAGAGGGACTTATACATTGACTGAGGCCCAAATTTAATGTATTTTCAAAATAGATGGGTCTTACACTCTATTATAGGCCCAAAGTTTATTTTTGTACAAAAGATGGGGCTTACAACTCAGGGAGAGGCCCAGATGAAAACAATGATCGCACCGTTATTTTGAAAGATATATTGGGACTTATACAATAACTGAGGCCCAAAATTACTTATGTACAAAGGAGGGTTGGGTCTTACACTCTATTAGAGGACCAAAAGTGTTTTTAAGAAGAAAGAATGGGACTTATAACACAAGGGGAGGCCCAGATGATTTTTGTTGAAAAGGCGACAATCGCGCCGAGATTTTTGAAAACACAGTGGGACTTATACAATGGTTGAGGCCCAAAAAAGTTTATATTTACAAAGGGGTTGGGTCTTACACTCTATTAGAGGCCCAAAGTATGTTTTAAGAAAAAGAATGAGACTTATAACTCAGGGAGAGGCCCAAATTGAAATTGTTTGAAAACGGCGATCGCGCCGAGATTTTTGAAATCGTGTCGGGACTTATCCAATGTGTGAGGCCCAAAAAGGTTTTGTGTGACAAAGGATGGGTCTTACACTCTATTAGAGGCCGAAAAGTGTTTGAAAATTTAAAATCAAGAGGAAACCCTAATTTTAAATTAAAATATCATTTTTCAAAGGAAATTTAAATAATAAATGATATAAAATATCAAATATATTCAAAAACAAGTAGGAAGCTTTGAAAAATATTTTGAAAAATCATGTTTAATCACATGAAAGCTTGAAATTCATTTGGAATGAAAATATCAAAGTGAGAATTTCATTTTAAAAATGTTAAAAAACAATAAAAATGAAATTAATTACAAAAATTCTAACTATATTAAATAAATAATATAAATTGGATTTTTTTTGTAAAATAAAATAGTTTAACATTTTTATGAATTTTGAGAAAAATAATTAATTCAAAAACACAAATATTCAGAGAGAAATTAATTTTTGAATCAATTAAACAAAATAACAAAAATTCAAAAATTCAAAAAATTTGAATTATGGCGCCAACGGTCAAGGGAAGAACACGCGCGACCCTGTTTCTTGCAGATTTGCATTTTCTCACTTTTCTCCATGATTACTCAATGGTTTTGCATGATTCAAGTACCAATCTTATTCGTTTTCGAACAAGGATCATAACCATATAGATTAATTGCATTTATATTAAGTATAGAGTGAGAAATCAGAGGATAACCTCAAGAACCCTAATTTCAGCATGAACACAATGAAATTCCATACACGATTGATTCATGGCAATTGATTGAGGGTTATTACTCTACATACATGCATAAACAAGATAGTAACTCAAAAATTCATTTATGATGCATGGATTATAGAGTTTGAAGGTTTGAGGCTTACCTCTTGCAGCTGGTGATCGAGTTTGATGATGAAGATGTTACAGATGTGTTCCAATGATCTAGACAACTTCCTTAGGTGCCAAGGAGTGTGTTTGATTGCTTAGAGTGGATTGAAATGAGCTGGAACTTGTTGTGGCACCTCAACTGCAAATCTTTTAAAAGCTTGTACAAATGGGATACCACCTCGTGATTCTGATGTTCTAGATGTTGTTTTAGTGTTTGAATCACTTACATATGATGTATGTAAGGTGTTTTCATCATTGGTTTGGACAAAATTATTCTCAAATGCAAAACCCGATAGTGGCTTGCAAGAGAAGGTGTTTTTTAGAGTGAAAGAGATAGTTTGAGGAAAGCATCAGTTTGGGTGCTTTGGTGTACTCAAACTGATCACAAATGAGCTCTATTTATAGTAGAGCAAGTTTGTTTTAGATGCAATAGTGATTGGCAACTGCTACAGTCCAATGTCCAATGGTGATCAAATGGAATCTCAAGTCTCCTCTAGCCATTGACTTGAGATTAGGGAGCAGGCTATAAGTCCTTTGTTGCAGGGATAAGGCTTGACTCATTCAGTTAGACTTGCCTTAGTTCATGCCACCTTGATGCATCCATTGAATGCTTGATGCCAAATTTTAAAATTCAAGGTTTTGTATCATGAGATATCACATGCCATAATGATGATCTTTTGTCTTGGAAGGCTAGATTCTTGGCATTTTGTGTTATGGATCAGATCCATCATTCATTTGTGTTGTAATTGGATAGAATTTGAATGATCAAAGTGCCTAAATGAGTCCAAGGAATCGTGTGATGGAAGTTTTGTACCAAATGTTGTAAAAAAATAGTTTGTTTTTAGGAAACTTGTGAGATCCATAACTCCTAGCTCAAACGGAGTTTGATTGAGTTCTTGGACATTTTGAAAAGCTTGTATGATGTACTTTAACTTTGATGTCCACCAATAGACCTAGTTCAGCTTGGATCAAGATAAAAAAGGACCTCAAAGTTGAGAAAAATTGGAACAGATTCTGACTTGTTAAAATTTTTCTAAGTGTAGGAAAAAGTAGCCATTTCCAAAATTTGTGATTTTGATCAATCCATAACTTGAAATCCTTGAGGATTTGGAATCTCTTGTAGTTGACACTTTTAAAGTATGTAAGATGAACTTTCATTTGAGCTTTGAATGGGAGAAAAAGGCCTTGTGGTTTAGGAGTTATGACCTTGCAAAGTTGGTACAAAATCACTTTTATTCCATAACTTAGAAAAATTTTGGTTTCTCATGGTTGCCCCTTTTGCAAGAAACCTCACTTTTCTTATTTTTCTTGATGAATGATGATCAATACTGAAATTCTGGTATCAGATGTGTGATGTTAAGGTGTGATGTCACAACAACACACTCTGCTATATGAACAAGGTAAAAGCAACAGTAAATAACTCAAAGAATTGTTCACCCAGTTCGTTCTAACTACCTACGTTTGGGGGCTACCAAGCCAGGGAGGAAAATCACTATTAGTAGTATCAAATTATAGACTCAACAATCCCAGTTGACATCTACCTAATTTAATCACTACCCAATGAAAATTCTACCTAAGAAACCACTTAGGTATGAGAAACCACTCACTCCCTAATTCACCACAGTGATACAATCCAATGATTACACACTAATCACCCCAACTTGATTCTGCTTAACAACTTTGATCAAGGACAACACACTCTTGCTTAAAAGCTCTAGAGTGAATACACTTACAACTCAAAATAGTAACACCAATTCACACACGAATGGTTTACAAAAACACACACGAAGACACAAATGACACTTAGTCTTTAGCTCTCTTTCTTCGTTATTTAACTTAGGGTTGAGGCTGCTTTAAATATCATTCTGACTTGGGCTTGGACCTGCTCCCAAGATTCTGATCTGATTTGTTTTTGAAATTAGAAATTAATGCATATTTGATCTCCTAAATCTTTTCAAATCAGCCCTCATGTTAGTTATATGATTTGCTCCATTATCTGCTCCATATCTGATTGCCAATATCTTCTCCAAGAAATTCGCATCCAATCTCTCTAACAGATCTCCTCAAAGCATCCTAACACGCACAACCCTAAAACATCACAAACTGATGTTCTGATGTTCTGGTATAGTGATGTCAAGACATCACTTGTAACATCAGCATACAAAACTTCCAACCCTGCAACAGCTAATGATAAGAACCAATGTTATGACATCAGACATATGACATCAACATTGTTCAACTTTGTTTTACCAAAATTCCAGCCAATACAAGAACCAACAATCTCCCCCTTTGGCTAATTTTGGCTAAAACAAACTCTGCCATCATCAGAGAACCCAACAGCGGATAAAAATTGATAAATTTTCAAAACACCTAGTAGCACCTCTTCAACAAGCTGCACAAACTCACTAACCAGCAGCAACAAAAACCAACAAGCTGCACAAATCACCTTCACATCAGCATAGGGCAAACTCCCCCTCAAAACAAGAACTAGCTCACAGCTGTTTAATCATGCACACTCCCCCTCAAGTCCCCCTCAAGCCTAGAGCCACACCAGACAACTAGGCAACACATAGGCTAAGGCTAACTCTCCCCCTTTTTAGCCACAATTTGACAACATCTACACCAAACACAAAGATCTGACATCCACTAAGACATGGTCTAAAGCAAGCTTCCCAAGGAACACAATATCCCAAAAAATTTGACTGGTCAGGCGATACAACCTATGTATTCTTATAGTACTATAAAATCCATGCCTTCTTCCTTCTAACAGCACCAGACACCACACAAGAATGAGTCAGTCAAACAAAGATGCACGAAAGCAACATAAGCATGAGGACAATAAACCAGATCCACTGAAGACCAAGAACACAACAAGGAAAGTCGCTGGAACTTCTTCAGGAGCAACAAGAACAAGAAAACCATCAGAGACAAAAACCATCAAGAAACCTCTAGTGGAACTCCATGCTTCTGATGATGAATGGGATGAAGATTGGAAAACTTTTCTTGATGTAGGGGGTTGGGATAATCTTTAGACCTTTGATATATTGCTCTTGATGTACTAAAATCTAATCTTGTATGCTTTCAGCAATTGAATAAAATGTGGTTTCCATTTACCATATGAAAAAATCACAACTGCACAAAAAATAAAACTCCTTCCAGCACACCTAATCCTCATAAATGCAAATTCCCAGTTTGCTTCTTAAACTTTCAAATTGATTTGCATCTAAGGCTTTAGTAAAAATGTCAGCTAATTGTTTATCTGTAGCAACATGTTCCAAAGTAACTACTTTGTCTTCAACCAAATCTCTTATAAAATGATGCCTTATATCAATATGCTTAGTTCTGCTATGTTGAATAGGATTCTTAGAGATATTGATAGCACTCAAATTATCACAGTACAATGTCATGACATCTTGCTTGACATTGTATTCTGTTAACATCTGCTTCATCCAAACAAGTTGAGAACAACTACTCCCTGTTGCTATGTACTCAGCTTCAGCAGTAGAAAGAGACACACAACTCTGCTTTTTACTAAACCATGATATCAAATTATTCCCTAAGAAGAAGCAACCTCCTGAAGTGCTTTTTCTATCAATAGCACTCCCTGTCCAATCAGCATCACAAAAACCACATAACTCAGTACCTGATCCATGACTGTAAAGCATTCCATAGTCACCAGTCCCATTCACATATTTCAGAATCCTCTTCACTTGATTCAAGTGACTAACTTTAGGCTCAGCTTGATATCTGGCACAAACTCCAACAGCAAAAGAAATATCAGGTCTGCTAGCTGTGAGATACAATAGGCTTCCAATCATGCTTCTGTACAAACTTTGATCCACACTAACACCATGTTCATCCTTGGACAACTTTAAATGAGTAGGAGCAGGTGTCCTCTTGTGATTAGCATTCTCTAGACCAAACTTCTTCACTATGTTCTTTGCATACTTTCTCTGAGAAATGAATATGGAGTCCTCCATTTGTATAACTTGTAGACCAAGAAAATAGTTGAGCTCTCCAACAAGACTCATTTCAAACTCAGACTGCATCTGTTCCACAAAATGTTTCACCATTGCATCTGACATCCCACCAAATACTATGTCATCAACATATATTTGAGTTATCATCAGTTTTCCTCCTTCCTCTTTAACAAACAAAGTCTTGTCAATCCCTCATTTTCTGTAGCCATTCACAACCAAGAATTCAGTAAGCCTTTCATACCAAGCTCTTGGTGCTTGCTTCAAACCATATGGAGCTTTCCTTAGTTTGTACACATGGTCAGGAAATGTTGGATCAATAAATCCTTTTGGTTGATCAACATACACCTCTTCATTTAAGTAACCATTCAAGAAGGCACTCTTAACATCCATCTGAAAAAGCTTGAATTTGAAATTACAAGCCACCCCTAAGAGTAATCTGATAGATTCCAGTCTTGCCACAGGAGCAAAGGTTTCATCATAATCAATTCCTTCAACCTGAGTGTATCCCTGAGCAACTAATCTGGCCTTGTTTCTGGTGACCACTCCTTGTTCATAAGATTTATTCTTGTAAATCCACTTGGCGCCAATCACATTAACTCCATCAGGCCTTGGTACAAGATCCCACACTTCATTCCTTTTGAATTGTTCCAGCTCTTCATGCATGGCATTAATCTAAAACTCATCAGTCAAGGCTTCTTTGACATTCTTGGGCTCAATTTTAGAAACAAAGCAAGAATTTGACACAACCTCTCTTGATCTAGTGCTAACCCCTGACTTAGGATCAGGCTAATAGATGGTTCTTTATTGGGATGGTCCTTTAGCACTCTAATAGATGGTTCTTTATTAGATTGTTCAGGTTCTGGCTCAACATCAACTTGACTAGGAGACCCACTTCTGTCTTCAGTTTCTTCTGTGACTTCTTCAACTGATGTTTCAACATCATCCAGGACATCAGCATCTTCCTGCTTATCAGTGTCATCAATCACCACATTTATAGACTCCATCATAACCTTTGTTCTGGAGTTGAAAACCCTGTAAGCTCTGCTATTTGTAGAATATCCTAGAAAGATTCCCTCATCACTTTTAGGATCCAATTTTCTCCTCTGTTCACGATCTGACAAGATGTAACATTTGCTTCCAAAAACATGAAAGTACTTCACATTTGGCTTTCTTCCTTTCCATAGTTCATACAGAGTAGCTGAAGTACCCCTTCTCAAAGTAACTATGTTGTGAATATAGCAAGCAGTGTTCATAGCTTCAGCCCAGAAATGGTAAGGAAGCTTTTTGGCCTGAATCATTGCCCTAGAAGACTCTTGAATATTTCTATTCTTCCTTTCAACAACTCCATTTTGCTGAGGAGTGATTGGAGAAGAGAACTCATGACTTATGCCTTCAGCAGAACAATATTCAGCAAACTTGCTATTCTCAAACTCTCTTCCATGATCACTCCTTATTCTAATAACATTACTCTCCTTTTCCCTTTGGAGTCTTTGACAAAGATCTTTAAAAACATCAAACACCTCTGATTTGTCTTTAATGAAGCTCACCCAGATGTACCTAGAATAGTCATCTACAACAACATAAGCATACTTCTTCCCTCCTAGACTTTCTACCTGCATAGGTCCCATCAAGTCCATATGAAGAAGTTCCAAAACTTTGGAGGTGGTGTTATGTTGAAGCTTCTGATGTGACATCTTGGTCTGCTTCCCTATTTGACAATCTCCACAAACTCTTCCCTCTTCAATATTGAGTTTAGGAATTCCTCTGACAGCTTCTGAGGTTATTATTCTCTTTATTCCCTTTAGATGAAGATGTCCCAACTTTTGATGCCAAATTTTGACTTCATCATCTCTAGCAAACACACATGTTGAGGTACTTGAGTCTTGTTGCAGCCATAGATAACAATTGTCCTTAGACCTAACACCCTTCATGATGACTTCTCCTTTCTCATTTGTGACATTGCACTTAGATTTTGTAAAGTCTACTTTGAATCCTTGATCACAAAGTTGACTAATACTGATCAAATTTGATGTCAACCCTTTGACAAGTAGAACATCATCCAGTCTAGGAGCACCGGCACAATTCAGCTTTCCCATCCCCTTGATTTCTCCTTTGACACCATCACCAAATGTAACATGACCTGAAGACTGAAGCTTAACATCTATCAACAAATTTTTAACTCCTGTCATGTGTCTTGAACACCCACTATCAAAGTACCAGTCTTCTTTGGTAGAAACCCTAAGAGAAGTGTGAGCTATTAAGCTGGTAACTTTACCTTTTGGAATCCATTGCTTCTTAGAATTTAAGGCCTGATTACCTATGGGAAACTTCTGTGTGGGAGTATACTGACGTGCCTATTGAGGATACCCATGTAGCTTATAACAATAGGCCTTTATGTGTCCAAAACGCCCCCAGTTATGACATCTCCAGCGCCTGAATTTCTTCCTAGAAGGTATCCTGTCAGGAAGTTTAAACTTCTGTTTTAACATCACTGGTTTGGAACTGGTAATAACATCATCAAAAGCTGCAACATTGTTGAATCCCAAACCACTTTTGTCTCCAGGAATTTTCCCAATACTAAAAATGTTGTCTAGAGCATCAGTACCATTGTTCAACATTTTGACAGTTTTGGTCATAGAATCCAATTTAGAGTTAAGCATACTGACTTCATTTTCAAGTTCAGTCTTTTCAGCCTCTAACTGTACTATGGTTTTCTTCATCTTCTCTCATTCAAGACACACTTGTTCACTTCTCATGCACATTTCTTTATACGAGGAAGGAAGCTCTTCATAAGTAACCTCATCATCACATGAATCATCATCTGACTCACAAACCCCAATCATAGCTCTAACAAGCTTAGCTAACTCATCTTCTGATTCACTTTTACTATCAGACCAGGAAGCAGATAACCCCTTTTTCTGCTTTTTGAGATAATTAGGACATTCCTTCTTGACATGACCATACCCTTCACACTCATAGCATTGAACTCCCTTGTCACTATTGGACTTTTCTTCATCTCTAGTTTTCTTCCCCTGATCTCCTAATCTGTTGGTGTCAAATGTGATGTTCTTGACATTAGGATTATAACTCCTATTTATCCTCTTCATAACCTTATTAAACTGTCTTCCCAGCAAGACAATGGCCTGGGACAGCTCCTCTTGAGACTCAGCACCATTCCCTTTCTTCTCTTCTTGAGTATTAGATACCAAAGCTATACTCTCGATCTTCTTTTCAGGTTCCTCTTCACTCAACCCTAACTCAAAAGTTTGAAGAGATCCAATTAGCTCATCAACCCTCATTTTGTTGATGTCTTGAGCTTCTTCAATTGCAGTCACCTTCATCTTATATCTCTTGGGAAGGGATCTAAGAATTTCCCTCACCAGCTTCTCTTCAATCATCCTCTCTCCTAGGGCACTAGAAGCATTTGACAGCTCAAGGATGTTCATGTGGAAATCATGGATTGTCTCAACCTCCTTCATCTTCAGATTTTCAAACTTTGTTGTCAAAAGTTGGAGTCTTGACATCTTGACTTTAGAGGTCCTTTCATGAGTTGTCTTCAAGATATCCCATGCTTCCTCAGCAACTTCACAAGTGTTGACCAACCTGAAGATGTTCTTATCAACACCATTGAATATGACATTCAAGGCTTTAGAATTCCCAAGGGCAAGCTCATCTTCTTCCTTGGTCCATTCTTCTTCAGGTTTTAGTTTTGAGCTACCCTCTACTTCCTTTCCATTCTCATCCTTTTCCACAATAACAGGTGTCATACCCCAAATTTTGACCACTAAGATTTCCCATCATTGTGCAAATCATCATCACAATATGGATGAACCATCATGCCTCACCAAATGCCTCAAGGGTTGTTGAGCATTCACTACAATCAAAATTAGGGTTTTAAGCCCTCTTAGAGCCTTAGACAAAGGATCAATCAAGGAATGACATGATCTTCAACTTGTCTAACCTCTCAAATATCCACAAATGGATCAAAAGGACTCCCACTTCAAGGATTAAGCACAAGGCTGCTCCCTTCTAGGTGGATCAAGTCTCAAGATCGACAGTGTCACCAAATTAGGGTTTTGGTCGACCAGGGCCTCAAAAGGGAAATTTTCCTCTGGGCATGAGCCAATTATCCAAAACACAACCTAATATACTCCATGGAACCTCATGGACCCAATCATCAAGTCAATTTGACCTCAGGGGATGCATTCATCAAAAATCAGGAATTAGGGTTTCTTGACCTAATTCACCCCTAAGTTGACTTTTGGGACAAATCATGAACCAAGACCTCAAGAGAGGGTTTTAGGGTCTCTAATGAACTATATTGATCCATTTGGGACAATGGGTTAATCCAAGAAGCTTGAGCAACAAGTCTTAATTTCATCTGCACCACAATTAGGGTTTCGCGAGGAAAGTCAACTGTAACTTTGACTTTTGACCAGGACATGCTCCCAAACCCTAGGACATGCCTCAATGTACCCTATGACACCCATGGAACATGTCCATCAAGTTTGATTTAGGTCAAGGACATGATTTCCTGAAGAATTGCACAGTTTGGAATTCATCTGATAAAAAGTCAACTGTGCACAAAAGTCAACTTTGACTTTTTGAGATTTTTCACCAAAATGGATTTTTAACCCTAAAATGATGTTGATGTATGATTTGAATCATCATTCATAAAGAAAAATCAAGAAAAGTGGGATAACTTGTAAAAGGGGTAACCATAAAACTTAGAAAATTTTCTAAGTTATGGAAAAAGTACCACTAATACACCAACTTTGGAGGACCATAACTCCTAAACCACATGGCCATTTTTTCTCATCCAAAGATGGATTTGTAGCCCTCATTACCCTCTACAAAAACTTCAACTAGACCTAAGTCCAATTCATTAAGGATTTTGAGTTATGGAGTGATCAAAATCAAGAAATCACACTTTGTTCCAACACTTAGTGAAAATTTCACTAAGTCAGATTTTGCTTCACTTTTTGCCAAATGTAGAGGGATTTTTCACTTGGAATCAGAAGAGATCAAAACCAAACTTGTTCAAACAGTTGTTATATCATGTAAGGGCTTTCCAAAATGGCCAAGAACATTGCCAAATTCAACTTACACCATGAGATATGACATTGTCTAGTTGCCTTGCTGAAATCTGTCAAAGGCAAGGCAGAATTTCCATTTTGGCTCGATTTGCCAAAATCAGCCAAATTCAAATGCTCCTATCCACTTGGACACCTCTGAGGATTGAATATAAAGGGGACAATCACTGAGCCAAGCCTCCAAAGTCCATGGAACAAGAAATAGCATGTTGAACCTAGAATGGCCAAAATAGGGACAAGACTCCAAATTTGGATTGAAGCATTCAATGGAAGCATCAAGGTGGCATGGACTGAGCCATTCTCATCTGAAATCAGTCAAGACTTATCCAAGACCAAGGGAACCAAAGCTCTGTGCCCTAACCTCTAGTTAATGGCTAGAGGAGACTTGGATTTTCATTTGCCAACATTGGCCAAACCTACTTACCAGCTGCCATTCACTATTCCTTGCAAAACAAACTTGCTCTACTATAAATAGAGCTCAATTGTGATCAGTTTGAGTACACCAAAGCCATCAAACAGATGCTTTGCTCAAAATCTCTTCTTTCACTCCAATTTTTCCTTCTAAGGCAAGTCACTATCGGGTTTTGAGTTTGAGAGCAATTCCAATCAAACCAATCACTCACACACCTCACATACATCACATATAAGCTGATCAAACACTTAGATCACTTCTGAAACACCAATTTCACAAAATCACCAGCTGGTTGCTCAAATTTTCAATCAAGTTGCAGCTGAGGTACCACAAAGTGATCCAGCCAATTTCAATCAAGTCCAACCATCCAAACACACTCCATAGGGTGTAGGGAAGCTGTTCAGATCATCACCACTCATCTGTAACACCTCTAAATCAAAAATCACATTGCACTTGCTTCACGGCTTAGAGGTAAGCACATTCTTGGTCATCTCTCAATCTATGCATATTTCCTCGCACAATAATTTGGCCATATGTTCATAATCATGCATGGAATGTTTTCCCTCAATTAATTGCATTGTTTGAATCGTGTATCAAAAATCCTAGCCTTCATGCAGAAATTAGGGTTCTTGAGGTTTCTTCGTGATTTCATGTTTTATGTTTAATTTAAATAAAATTAAGTGTTATAGACATGATCGTGAGGTTGAGACGAGCATAATGATATGTGGATTGCATGATATAATCACGTATTCAGTGAGATTGGATGGAAAACGCAAATAAGCCTAACCCAGAAAAACGCGCGTGTTCTTGCTTGTGTTCTTGGCGCCTTTTTTACAAATTCAAATATTTGAATTTTGTGATTTTATTTAATTGATTCAAAAATTAATTTCTCTCTGAGTTTTAATGATTTTGAGTTGATTCTTTTTTTAATAATTCACAAAAATGTTAAAAGATTTTATTTTATCAAAAAATCCCAAAAATATTATTTATTTCATATAATTGATATTTTTGCAAAGAATTAATATTTTAATTGTTTTTGACATTTTAAATATTTTTTCTACATTGATTTTGCAACTTTTAATGCTTTCTAATTATTTTGTAGGTCAATACTTAATTTTTGAAGCATTAATCCAAAATCACAATTTGTTTTTCACATGTTAAACAATTTTGATCATTTTAATTGAATTTTTATTCAATTAAATACATTTTGAAAACAAATTAGGGTTTTTGGATTAATTCAACCCTCATAAATCATTTTCAAAACACTTTGGGCCTCTAATAGAGTGTAAGACCCAATCCTTTCTTGACCAAAACATTTGGGCCTCAGTGCATTGTATAAGTCCCGATACCGTCAAGAACAAACGGCGTGATCGTCGCCTTTCAAAAATAACCTTGGGCCTCTCCTTGATCTATAAGACCCATTCAAAACACTTTGGGCCTCTAATAGAGTGTAAGACCCAATCCTTTCTTGACCAAATCATTTTGGGCCTCAGTGCATTGTATAAGTCCCGATACCGTAAAAAACAAATGGCGCGATCGTCGCCTTTTTTTTTTTGAAAAAATAACCTTGGGCCTCTCCTTGAGCTATAAGACCCATTCAAAACATTTTGGGCCTCTATTAGAGTGTAAGACCCAATCCCCTTTTAACCAAAATCACTTTGGGCCTCAGATATTATATAAGTCCCTCTGCGTTAAAAGAAAATCTCGACGCGATCGCCATTTTGAACGGAAAAATCAACTGGGCCTACCCTCGTGTTATAAGCCCCACTCTTTTCCTAAAACTCACTTGGGCCTCTTGAAAGAGTGTAAGACCCATCCCTTTGTACAGAAAACCATTTTGGGCCTCAGTCACTTGTATAAGTCCTTCTGTACAAATTCAACAGTGCACTCACTGATAAAACCCTGGGCCTCTCCTTGAGCTGTAAGCCCCAAAACTTTTTATTTCAAAGCACTTTCTCCTTTGATTTTGAATATACTGTTGTTTTCAATCTTTCTTTGTTGAACAACTAACCAAACAGCATGGAAGCTCTACAATCGAGTAAGTGGTTATTGCTTTCATTTACCGCTTTCATATACATATAAACTGTATTGTGGGGCTGTTTCACTGTAAGTCTTCTTTCATAAACTCATATCAACTGTGTAATAATAGTATAGATATTTTGAGTTTCCCCGGCAACTACGTCTAGAACTAGGTGACGCCGTTTCGTTTAGTCATAGAAATAAACAACTAGATCCCCAATAGGATCACCAGATACAGTCTTTTCTTCGGCTGTCCTCATTAGGAATTGTCAAGAAGCTCTACTCCCCAAGATGAATGTATTCTCCGTGAATGGCATCTTGGAGTTTCTACCAAATTCTCAAACTTTCCTGACTTTGATCTATTCTCGGTGAATAGCATTGCCTTGAATTTCTCGGGGTTTGAGGACTCACGGGCTTCTTAAAAGCATCGGCCTCCTCTTGGGCATCGTACAAGGACCCACAGGCTTCTTAAAAGCAACCCCGCCTCCTCTTGGGCTTAGTACAAGGACCCTACGGCTTCTTAGAAGTATTCACAGCCTCCTCTTAGGCTTCGTATAATGATCTCTTCCTCTGGGAATGATAGCCTTCTCTTGGGCTTAGTACAAGGACCCGTCGGCTTCTTAAAAGTTTCCAGCCTCCTCTTGGGCTCGTACAAATTGTCCCGACGACTCCTAAAGGTATAGGAACAGAACTTAGTCATCTGCATAGAACAGTCTTTCATAGAGTCTACTACTGTTTCTCAAACATAGTACAAAAGATAAAACTCTAGACTTGGAAGGTCTAATCTCCTTGAGTCTCAAAGACATTCTCAAGTGACCCCTTCGTTAAATAGGAAGGAAACCCGCAGACTCGGACAGTCTCAATACCCTTCGGATTCCCCGCTTCCTTAAAGAACAGGAATAACCCGGATCCTTGAATCAAATCCTTGAGTACAGTATTGCTCATATAAGAACTGACTTTCTCTTTCAAAATCAGTATACTGGACCTGTCACTTAACTGAACAGTCACCATAGCCTCCTATTGGGCTTTATACAATGATTCTCCCCAGTGGAGAAAACAATTTTAGCCTCCACCTCGGGCTTTGTACGAGATACAAAAGGGTTCTTATTGAGCCAAATAAACAACAGCCTCCATCTCGGGCTTTGTACGAGATACAAAAACTCTCTTGTTGAGTCAAACTTTTAGCCTCCATCTCGGGCTTCATACGAGATACAAAAACTCTCTTGTTGAGTCAAGTAGCCTCCATCTCGGGCTTTATACGAGATACCAAAAGATTCCATCGTTGAGTCGAAACCTTGTAGCCTCTCTCTCGGGCTTTGTACGAGACACATAATAGCCTCCTCTTAGGCTTTGTATAAGAAAATCACTGGTTAATCCAATTAACCTTTTAGCATCAAAGCTGTGCCTCGTTCACAGTACACAAACATCAACAACTCTTCCCTCTTCATCTAATTGCTGTAAGCGGCAAGCCTCTGGATCATCTACATCCATGCCACTGTCCCTCTTTTAGCATGAGAAATTCCTAAGGAAAGATAGCATTGCTCTACACTGAGTTAAAGTCTTCTCCTTCAGGTTAAAACCCCTTATAAAGGAAAATTATGGCATTGCTAGGATCCGCGTATCCCGGTTAAAGTAATTCTCCTTTATAAACAGTTGTGACATACAACCCCCTCTTTAGAGATGACAAATTCTCTCTAAAGTCGAGGACCTTCAGCTTCACATCTTGGGCTTTGAACAAGACACAAATAGACCTTTAGCTTCACATCTTGGGCTTTGAACAAGATATAAATCCCCTTTCGCTTCACGTCTTGGGCTTTGAACAAGACACCAAAACAACCATTTCCTCCCATAGAATAGGAGGAACTACGAACGCTCTGATTTCCCTGTTTTAGATAAACGGGAATACGTAGGCATAAGATTGAAAGAAAAATCTTAGCGAGCACACTAAACAAAAACCCAAAATCCCATATCAAAAGCAGTAATTCAAAAACATCAGTCCTAACAACCTAATCCTTGTTCCCCGCCAGAAACCTTCTGTCTAGATAAAAACCAGTATTGGCGAAAATACAAATAACCAGTACAAAGGCCCCCCCACATTGATAGCATCCGTAACCTAACAGACCGCTGTTTAAACTCAGTATGCAAAGCAGGGTTAATTGGAGACATCTATTTCCCTTCCTTCATCAGCTCACAATAGGATAAAAAATGAATCGACCTGTAGTTTAAGCTCAACCGCAGAGAGCGACCAGCGCTTAAGAACCGCGTCCAAAATCGCTCGCTACAGAAAAATGGCGCCCACCGTGGGGCTCGAACAAAGTTAGATCTAGGCACGGTCTTCTTTTTCTTCACTTGTGTGAAAACCACAGATTGGGGCTTCCGCCGGGGAACCCATTTTCTGTCAGGAACTTAGGATTCATAGCTTTATAGGTCTAGGATGATTAGGACAAATATATATACTGCTTTTCCTAATTGCTATACATGTTTATTTTTCTGCTAATGGGAATGCGAGTGATGCCGTATGTGGAAAGAATGAGTATACACCTAAGATAAGTGATGGCGACGGGGTCGACCATCAACCTCATTGGAGGCTGACCAACGCAACCCATTCTCTCACCCAGACAATGGGCCGGTTGTTAAGTCTGAGAAGCTGAGGAGCCAAACCCTTTCGTAGTGCGGAAACTATCGAAAATAGTTGTTACGCGATACTACCCTCATTTGAGGCTGGTGATCTATTCTCGGTGAATGGCACTTACTCTAAGATTGCACTACAACTCGCTGGCGATCCGCTTGTTGTTTTGCTTTCCTGGGAGGAGCTAATGATAATGAGTACAGGTACAAAAATCACCCTAGTATAAACCTTTGGGGATGGGTAGAGCCTTGACTTCATGACAACGACCCTTTGACCCTATGTTTTTTCTATGTTTTTGTGTGCTGCATTCATGCATTCATTTAAAAAACATTAAAACATTCAAAAAAATCTTCTCTTCTAATCTCTCTGTTTTTCAAATTAAACTAAGACTGTGATTGCAAATATCAGAGAAAAGGATTACACTAATGGATTTCGGTAGAAGGAGAACTCACCAGTATACCTTCAAGGTTCCAAAACTAGAGGATTTGAGAAGGTTAGCGAGGATGATCACTAACCCTGAGGCTTTCAGAGCCAAGCACGGAGGTTTGCTACCACTGTTAAGAGTCCATGTGATTGAGGGGATCATGGATGCGCTCATTCAGTTTTATGATCCGGTTTATCCCTGTTTCACATTCCCGGATTACCAGCTCGTACCAACGCTGGAGGAGTATTCTCACCTGATCGATCTACACATTACAGATCGAGCTCCATTTTCTAGACTGGAAGAAATTCCAATGAATCAGACCATTGCGAGAGCAATTCATTTAGACGAATCTGAGGTCAAGACTCACCTAACTACTAAGGGTGGCATCCAAGGTTTGCCAGCCCAGTTCTTGACGAAGAAGGCCCTATATTTTGCCAGTATAGGAAACGTGACTGCTTTTGAAAGAATCTTTGTCTTGCTCACCTACGGGTTATTTTTGTTTCCCAACATCAATAACTTCGTCGATATCAACTCCATTAAGGTTTTTCTCATTGGAAACCCTATACCGACTTTGCTCGCAGATGCGTATCATTCTGTACACTTGGGAAATTTGTACAGCGGAGGAGAGATCACATGCTGTGTACCTTTGCTTTACAAATGGTTTATCTCTCACTTGCCTAAGTCTGCTGCCTTTTGGGATTGCAAGAGTGCCTTACGTTGGTCGCAGAATATCATGTCTCTTACCAACTCTGATATAGACTGGTGTAATAGGATTTATGAGGGAATCAGGATCATTGACCATTGTGGAAACTTCCCCAACGTACCCCTTATAGGAACTAAAGGAGGAATCAACTACCATCCGGTATTGGTTCGCCGTCAATTTGGATACCCGATGAGACACGTCCCACTGGGTGTTCATCTGGAAGGTCTTTTCTTCAAGGAAGGAGAAAACGACAGAGCACTAAAGATGGAAATAGTGCACGCTTGGAAGCATGTTCATAAGAAAGGACGAGAGTCTCTGGGAAAACCAGACTGTGTCTCGGTGGAGCCTTATCTCCATTGGGTACAAACTAGAGCTCTCAAGCTAAAGATGCCTTATCCTCGTTACGAAATTCTTCCGCCGAGGGAATCTGTCATGTACTTCATGACGGAAACTGAAAAGCTTCAGGTTACTCTCAACAAAATTCAAAAGGAGAGAAGGTCTTGGAAGAACAAGTACCGCACCCTCGACATAGAGTGCATCGAAATACAACAATTACTGAAAGAAAAAGATGCTCTGATTGAAATTTTGGAGCAACATGCTGTAGATAATCAGGATGACCAAAGGAATTTGCTCGCTCCTTTCACTTTCCAAAGGAATGACAACCCGACAACGGCCCAAGAGCCCCGGTCAAAGAAAAGGAAGATACCAGAATCAGCACCTGATTTCTCTTCAGAGAGGACTCAGGATGCATTAGTTTAGGTTTCTATTTTTGCACCTTGTAATCTACTGTATTTCCATTTCTGTAATCCTTTGAATTCAATAAAAAGGGGTTTCCCCACTGTTTGATATTTACAATCTAATTGTCGAAGTTTATTTTAATTAAACCTTAAACAATTAATATAATCATTGCATTCATCATTCTCACATCGCGTATTCTTCTTCCCTACGAATCTCACGTTTGTGTCTCGATTCTAGAGTCAAACTGTCTCATTCGTATAATACTCGGGCCAATCGTCAGAAAAGGATGGATGATCTTGAGGAAGAAAATAGAGAGTTGAAAGAAGAGATCGACACTCTGAGAGAGGATATGAGAAAGCTTCGTAAAGACATGCAAGCCATGGCAGAAGCTCAGCTACAATGAACTGTGATCTCAGAGATCACCTCAACGCCCGTAGTGGAGAGGTATGATCCTAGGTATCAGATACCGAAAGATCGCCCTTGGGGCATGCCTGTTAACTATGTCCCGGAAGGACAGATTCCACCAACACCTTCTGGTAAGAAGGAAACCATGTTAGACCGAATGGATGAATTCCAGGAACAGTTCTTGGAAATGCAAAAGGAGCTGCAAGCTATTCGTGGTCAGGTTTTATTTGGAAAGGATGTCGCAGATCTCTGCTTGGTCCCAAATGTGAAAGTCCCGCACAAGTTCCAAGTGCCCGACTTTGAAAAGTACAAGGGTAACTCTTGCCCTCAAAGCCATCTGGTGATGTACGCTCGGCGGATGTCAGCTCAGATGGAGAATCAGGACCTACTGATTCACTACTTCCAGGATAGTTTAACCGGTGTTGCACTCAAATGGTACATGGGTTTAAACCGTACTACGATCAGTACATTCATAGATCTTGGTACTGCCTTCGTCCAACAATACAAATACAATTTGGACATGGCACCCGATAGAGATCAACTCAGATCAATGTCGCAAAAGGACAAGGAAACCTTTAAGGAGTATGCTCAAAGGTGGCGTGAAATTGCAGCTCAAATTTGTCCACCTCTTGAGGAAAAAGAGATGACAAAGATCTTCTTAAAGACCTTAAGCTCATTTTACTATGACCGAATGGTTGCTAGTGCGCCCAGTGATTTCACCGAGATGGTCGGCATGGGCGTACGTCTTGAGGAAGCCGTCCGAGAAGGACGTTTGGTAAAAGACACTGGATCGACGAGCGATACTAAAAAATACAGTAGTGCTCTCCCTAATAAAAAAGAGCAAGATATTGGGAATATCTCTCTCGAAAAGCAAAGACGACGTTATCAACCGGTAGCAGCTGTGACTCCTGCTATCAACCCTGCGTCTATTCCTACGTATCAACCTCAGGTTGCACAGAGCCAACCTGATCAACAAAGGACACAACAGCCTCTTCAGTAGGCTCATCCTCCATATAACAACAACCGTACAACACGGCCACCAGGATTTGATCCTATACCCGTATCATACGCAGAACTGTTTCCATTACTACTGGCTAAGGGGAACATTCAGACTAAATCTCCTCTTATAGTACCGAAAAATCCGCCTTTTTGGTTTAAGGTGGATCAAACATGGCCTTATCATCAAGGAGGTTCAGGGCATAACATAGAGACTTGCCTCAATTTCAAGTCCGACGTGCAAAAACTTGTTAGGAGCGGGGTCTTATCCTTCAAGGATACAAATCCTAATGTTCTTACGAATCCGCTGCCTCAACACGAGAAGGCTGCCGTCAATCTGATTAAGAAAGAGATTAACGACGTCTATCAAATTCACGATGTACTCTTGTTGAAGACCAATCTGGTCAAGATGCATTGTAGACAGAGTGGATATGGCCATGTGCCACCTCATAATTATCATCAGTGTGATATCTGCTCTAAAGACAACCAGGGATGTTCTGTAGTGGAAGTAGCTCTACAGGAACAGATGGATCTCGGATGGATCCAGGAGCACCGAGTTCGTGGAGTTAACATGGTCTACACAAATTCTAACGTCATTCAGAACCACGACATTCGTGCAATGAATGCCAACTTGGTGGCGATGCACTCAAGGCAAAGCCAATATCATAATCTGCCGCAACACGATTATAGTTCTTGTCTGATTTACTCGGTAAACAAACAGGGATGCTCTTTCATACAAGAGGCCCTCCAGCATCAGATGGATCTTGGATGGATCCAAGACTACCATGATAGGAACTCCTATCAGATCAACATGGTTCAGATCTTTGATATTAGCGTGATGAATACCAACCTGGTAGATTTACATGCTGAGCAGGTCCGACTCGGATTCTTAATATCACATGACTATCAAAGCTGTAAAGCGGGTTGCGAAAACGATCAGGGTTGTACCCTTGTCCAGGAAGCACTTCAGCATTTGTTAAATCACTGGTGGATGCCAATCTATATGGACGAAACGCAGACCCTATTCTGCTTTCCCACACAGAGTCCGAGATTTATACCCAGGTCAGACGTCGAAATGATATACGAGGATTGTGATCCGGAAGGATGTCGTGCTCTGCCAAATTCATTAGAGGAAGACACTTTGATGAAAGACAATTTTGACTACACCTACTATGGCCCAATGGATGGTCTGCCAATGTGGCAACCTTACCTAGGAAACTTGGGGCAAGAGAGTCAGCCGAACAATGAAAATCAGGTGACCGTCATTGAACAGAATACCTGTGTCCCCACCATGTCATGGGATCAACACTCAGGTCATTCAGAAACTGCTCAACATGAAGATGAATTCACAACGTTCGCAGGACTTGAATTCATCAACTATGCTTTTCCCGAGGTCAACGTCATTGAGAGAGATGACTCCTCCAGTTCGAAAGAAGTGTGGGACACCTTGGGACAACCGAGTGGAAAATTTGACTTCATGGTCAAGTACACTTCTCCCGAAAGCTCTCGTATCAGGCTCGAGGATATCCAGGCAACTGGATGGGGAGATGTACCTGAGAGCACAAATGCTATGCAAAATGTAACAGAGGAATTCTCCTACGGCAATTCTGCCTGGGAGACAGATTCCAATGATCCCGCTCAACCAGAAATCAGCGTTATTTCTGAAGACAAATCAAGGAAGGTGCCAGACTTTGTGATTCACCGAGGAGTTCGCCGCCAATGGGTTGCCGTCGAGGTTCCGAAGGTCGTTCATCAGTCAAAGTAATTGCCATCTTTAAACCTTTCACCCTGCCCAGGTGGAACGGATGTTTTGATAGGGCTCGCTTTCTGTAAATTTCCCTCTTCGCTTTTCCTGAAGCGACAGTGTTTTGTTTTATAGGGCTGTAGTTTCAAGAATCGACTTGTTCATTAATAAAATAACGTCGTTCTGTAATTTCCGCATTAATTGCTGTTTTCTCTTTTTGCTTTTTCAGAAAATGGTAATCCTAAAAAACATGTAAAAATAAAAACAAGCAGTAAAATAAATACACTACACACACTTGCATTTCCTCTATCTCTTCTAAACACGAATCATCACGTCATGCAGATTGCTTGTTTTAAACCTAGTTGAAACATACGATCCGATGCCTTCTCCCAACTTTGAGTTCCCGGTATTCGAGGCTGAAGAAGAAAATGACAACGAAATTCCAGAAGAGATCTCCCGATTACTCAGACAAGAGGAAAGGTCCATTGAACCTCACAAAGAACCATTGGAAACGGTAAACTTGGGTTCAGAGCAAGAGAGAAAAGAAATCAGGATTGGGGCACTACTCAGTCCAACTGCCAGAGAGGGTTTGATAAAGCTTCTCAAAGAATTCCCCGATGTATTTGCTTGGTCCTATCAGGATATGCCAGGGTTGGATACCAGCACCGTGGAACATCACTTACCGTTAAGGTTGGAATGTCCGCCAATAAAGCAAAGGTTGAGACGCACTCACCCGGACATGGCCATCAAAATCAAAGAGGAGGTACAGAAATAGATCGACGCGGGTTTCCTCGCTACAGCTGAATATCCTCAATGGTTAGCCAACATCGTACCCGTTCCCAAAAAGGACGGAAAGGTCAGGATGTGTGTTGATTACAGGGATCTAAACAAGGCTAGTCCAAAGGACGACTTTCCTTTACCACACATTGACATGTTGGTTGACAGCACAGCAAAGTTCAAAGTATTCTCCTTCATGGATGGATTCTCGGGCTATAACCAGATCAAAATGGCGCCGAAAGACATGGAGAAAACTTCGTTCATTACCCCATGGGGTACCTTTTGTTACAAGGTAATGCCGTTCGGTTTGAAGAACGCCGGGGCAACCTATCAAAGGGCCATGACTACTCTGTTTCATGACATGATACATAAGGAAATAGAGGTATATGTCGATGATATGATTACAAAATAAAAAACAGAGAATGAGCACGTTGAACATCTGTCAAAATTGTTCGAACGTTTGAGAAAATTCAAGCTCCGCTTGAATCCCAACAAGTGCACCTTCGGTGTCCGTTCAGGGAAACTAATAGGGTTCATCGTCAGCCAGAAAGGAATTGAGGTTGATCCTGACAAGGTCAAGGCCATTCAAGAAATTCCTTCTCCGAAAACTGAAAAACAAGTCAGAGGATTCTTGGGACGTTTAAACTACATCTCCAGATTCATATTCCTTATGACCGCGACATGTGCGCCGATTTTCAAATTACTGAAAAAGAACCAGGATTGCGTTTGGACAGAAGATTGCCAAACCGCCTTCAACGGTATTAAGGGATATCTGTTGAATCCTCCGATTCTATCACCTCCAGTGGAAGGAAGACCACTGATCATTTACCTCACAGTCCTAGAGGACGCAATGGGATGTGTACTTGGCCAACAAGACAAAACCAAAAGGAAAGAGTCTGCCATTTACTATTTGAGCAAGAAATTCACAGACTGCGAGACTCGGTACACAATGCTTGAGAAAACTTGCTGTGCTTTGGCTTGGGCAGCCAAACGTCTTCGCCAATACATGATTCGTCATACTACTTGGTTGGTCTCCGAGATGGATCTGATCAAGTATGTCTTCGAAAAACCTGCTCTCATGGGAAGGATTGCCCGTTGGCAAATGCTGTTATCAGAATATGACATAGAGTACCACGCTTAAAAAGCCGTTAAGGGAAGTATTTTAGCCGATCATTTGGCTCATCAACCGATTGACGATCAAGAATCAATCGGGTTTGACTTCCCAGACGAAGATGTCATGTATCTAAAAATGAAAGATTGCGATGAACCGCTACCCAGTGAAGGGCCAGAACCAGGTTCCCAGTGGGGACTTATCTTTGACGGAGCAGTTAATCATTACGGAAATGGGATTGGGGCAATCATTGTTACCCCTCAGGGTGCCCACATTCCTTTTACCACCAGACTTACGTTCAAGTGTACGAACAACGAGGCCGAATACGAAGCTTGTATTATGGGTCTCGAAGAAGCGATTGATTTAAGGATCAAAAACTTGGACGTATATGGCGACTCAGCCTTGGTCATCAATCAGATAAAACGAGATTGGAACACATACCAATCAGGATTGATTCCTTACAAAGACTATGCAAGAAGGTTGTTACCCTTCTTCAATAAAGTTGAGTTTCATCACATCCCTCGTGAAAAGAATCACATGGCTAATGCATTAGCCACTATCTCTTCCATGATTAGTGTAGGTCAATGGAATGACATACCTAAGATGGACATAATACGCCTTGAACGGTCCGTTTACATCTTCACGATCGAAGTAGTCATAGATGACAAACCTTGGTATCACGATATCAAATGCTTCCTTCAGAAACAAGAATACCCATCTGGGGCACTCAGAAAAGACAGGAAAACCCCCAGAAGATTGGCTGGAAACTTCTTCCTGAGCGGTGACACTCTCTATAGGAGAAATTTTGACATGGTCTTGCTCCGATGCGCAAACAGACCAGAAGCAGACATGCTTATGAAAGAACTTCATGAAGGATCCTTTGGCACTCATGCCAACGGAGACACAATGGCGAGAAAATTTTTGAAAGTAGAGTACTACTGGTTGACCATGGAATCCGACTGCTGCAAGTACATGAGGAGGTGTCACAAATGTCAGATATACTCCGACAAAATTCATGTACCGCCATCATATCTCAAAGTTCTTTCTTCCCCGTGGCCTTTTTCCATATGGGGAATCGACATGATTGGCATGATTGAGCCTAAGGCTTCAAACAGACATCGGTTCATTCTGGTAGCCATTGATTACTTCACCAAGTGGGTCGAAGCAGCGTCATTCACTAATGTAACCCGACAAGTGGTGGTCCGATTTATCAAAAACAATATCATCTGCCGTTATAGTGTTCCAAGCGAGATCATTACTGATAATGGATCTAACTTGAACAATAAGATGATGAAGGAGTTGTGCGCTGAGTTCAAAGTCGAACACCATAACTCATCTCCCTACCGACCCAAGATGAACGGAGCGGTAGAAGCGGCTAACAAGAACATCAAGAAGATTGTTCAAAAGATGGTTGTGACCTACAAAGACTGGCACGAGATGCTACCCTTTGTTCTTCACGGTTATCGCACATCTGTCTGCACTTCAACAGGGGCAACCCCTTTCTCTCTAGTATATGGCATGGAGGCAGTTCTCCCCATAGAAGTAGAGATCCCGTCAATCAGGGTATTAATGGAAGCTAAGCTCACCGAAGCTGAATGGTGTCAAAGTCGACATGACGAACTTAATCTGATCGAAGAAAAGAGAATAACGGCACTATGCCACGGTCAGTTGTATCAACAGAGAATGAAGAGGGCGTTCGACAAAAAGGTCCGGCCTCGTGTTTTCAGAAAAGGAGACCTTGTGCTCAAAAAGATACAATCATTTCTCACGGATTCTCGGGGTAAGTGGACTCCGAATTATGATGGCCCATATGTGGTCGCAAAAGCTTTCTCAGGCGGCGCCTTGAGACTTGCAACCATGGACGGAGAGGAATTTGCCTACCCCACGAATGTTGATGTAGTCAAGAAATACTTTGCCTAAAAAAAAAACGTCTCGGTGGATTGAAAACCCGAAAGGGCGGTCCAGGCAAAAGTTAGAGACAAAATAAAAAAAAATCATCCCGGTGGATTGGAAACATCATAGTACAATCCAGGCAAAAATTAGGGATAATGGCAAGTAACTATGTTCAACAGAGGCAAGTCCCTCAGCAGTAGCAGTTACATCATCGGAAGAAAACTCCAGTTGAGGTCATCTTCGACATTAGCTCAGGATGCCCTGAATTCAAAGTTGGTAGAAGGATAGTGGTCGTTATGTTTTAACGTAGCCATTTTCCCTGTAAATTACCATTTTCAAACTTTGTATATACTCTTTGGAATCACGCGTTTGGCTGATCTCCATCTTATCAATAAAATTTGAGCCCTTGTGCTTTTGTTTGTAATTCTTATTTGTTTTAGCTTTACAGAACGACGTTATTAACATGATTAACGATTCTTGAAATAAAACAAAAATGAATTTACTTTTTCTGCTTTTAAAATAAAGATGGCAATTTCTTTTGACTATTAAACATCGAAAGAACATTAATCGCGTCTCCAAAGGTGTTCGAACCTCAAAGTGCAGAATCAAAGTACTCCTTCTAAACCAGTACGCCTGGATAAAGGGATCAACTGTGTCAGAGACCTTGTCTCGTCTGACATCCACGGTAGAGTACTTACCTCCTAAGCCCGATCAACGGTATTCCCAGCAGGGATTATCTCTCCTAAGCAAGGGGGAATTTCTATCTTGAACCAGCGATATCTCTATACGCCCCGCGATGGCCGAGTATCCAATCATGTTCATCCATTAGTTTGTATGTCACGTCAGTTTTGTCAGCATATACATACATGCATCATTACATTATTGATTTGCATTCACATTTCATATTGCATCGCTATCACTCTAGTCGGTCTTGTCCCTTAGTGATAGGAGTTCTCTCAATCGAGTTGTCAGTTCTTTCCTCGTCAGGAAACGTTGTGTCTGAACAATCTCGCCACCAGTGTATCTTTAGATCAGAGTCGGCACTAGACCACTTTGATAACTTGAACCTCTGAAAGGCCAGAGAACCTTCAACAGATGTCACTCTTCGCCATCGAAGATGATATCCTTGCTTTCCCGGATTAAGGAAAATCCCCAGAGAAAGCCTCTTAACCAAAGGTTCGGCAACGCATCAGTATTTCTCCGAAAATCCGCTGATGAAAAGGTCATCGGCACCTCAAAATTGGACCCCATCATATGGCATTTCTCTAGGAAGATCCCGAGAAAAGTATGATGTAAGATCCCCAAGTGGAAACAGTCTCTCAAGAGACTCGCTTTCCCCCAATAGAATCGACAAATGGCGTCTCCAACAGAGAAGTTTGTGCACCTCTACAACTCTGACGACTGGGTTCCCCAGCAAGTCTGACATCAAAACTTTATCCACTCAAATGGCATCTCCCCAGGAAAATTCGGCGAGAAGTTTGAAGGAAATCCGCTACAAATAGAGTTCCTTGTCAATAAAGTTTATTGACAAAAGAAACTAAGACCAGTTCCTTGGTAGGAAACCAGGATCGAGGGGAAGTTTAAATCAGAAACTTAGACCAGTTCCTTGGTAGGAAACCAGGATCGAGGGGAAGTTTAAATCAGAAGCTAAGACCAGTTCCTTGGTAGGAAACCAGGATCGAGGGGAAGTTTAAATAAGAAACTAAGACCAGTTCCTTGGCTGAAGACCAGGATCGAGGGGAAGTTTACCTTTTCTAAGCATCATTGCTTAGCAAAAGAAGATGGATGCGATCAGCCATTCATAACCACCATCAAAATTTCGGGTATTCTGATATTTAATCCTCTTGCACCCCGAATGCCCGAACACCTTCGTCATTCACACCTTCGGGTCCAAGAAGATTAAATAGGGGCATCTGTCATACCCCAAATTTTGACCACTAATATTTCCCATCATTGTGCAAATCATCATCACAATATGGATGAACCATCATGCCTCACCAAATGCCTCAAGGGTTGTTGAGCATTCACTACAATCAAAATTAGGGTTTTAAGCCCTCTCAGAGCCTTAGACAAAGGATCAATCAAGGAATGACATGATCTTCAACTTGTCTAACCTCTCAAATATCCAAAAATGGATCAAAAGGACTCCCACTTCAAGGATTAAGCGCAAGGCTGCTCCCTTCTAGGTGGATCAAGTCTCAAGATCAACAGTGTCACCAAATTAGGGTTTTGGTCGACCAGGGCCTCCAAAGGGAAATTTTCCTCTGGGCATGAGCCAATTATCCAAAACACAACCTAATATACTCCATGGAACCTCATAGACCCAATCATCAAGTCAATTTGACCTCAGGGGATGCATTCATCAAAAATCAGGAATTAGGGTTTCTTGACCTAATTCACCCCTAAGTTGACTTTTGGGACAAATCATGAACCAAGACCTCAAGAGAGGGTTTGAGGGTCTCTAATGAACTATATTGATCCATTTGGGACAATGGGTTAATCCAAGAAGCTTGAGCAACAAGTCTCAATTTCATCTGCACCACAATTAGGGTTTCGCGAGGAAAGTCAACTGTAACTTTGACTTTTGACCAGGACATGCTCCCAAACCCTAGGACATGCCTCAATGTACCCTATGACACCCATGGAACATGTCCATCAAGTTTGATTTAGGTCAAGGACATGATTTCCTGAAGAATTGCACAGTTTGGAATTCATCTGATAAAAAGTCAACTGTGCACAAAAGTCAACTTTGACTTTTTGAGATTTTTCACCAAAATGGATTTTTAACCCTAAAATGATGTTGATGTATGATTTGAATCATCATTCATCAAGAAAAATCAAGAAAAGTGGGATAACTTGTAAAAGGGGTAACCATAAAACTTAGAAATTTTTCTAAGTTATGGAAAATGTACCACTAATACACCAACTTTGGAGGACCATAACTCCTAAACCACATGGCCATTTTTTCTCATCCAAATATGGATTTGTAGCCCTCATTACCCTCTACAAAAACTTCAACTAGACCTAAGTCCAATTCATTAAGGATTTTGAGTTATGGAGTGATCAAAATCAAGAAATCACACTTTGTTCCAACACTTAGTGAAAATTTCACTAAGTCAGATTTTGCTTCACTTTTTGCCAAATGTAGAGGGATTTTTCACTTGGAATCAGAAGAGATCAAAACCAAACTTGTTCAAACAGTTGTTATATCATGTAAGGGCTTTCCAAAATGGCCAAGAACATTGCCAAATTCAACTTACACCATGAGATATGACATTGTCAAGTTGCCTTGCTGAAATCTGTCAAAGGCAAGGAAGAATTTCCATTTTGGCTCGATTTGCCAAAATCAGCCAAATTCAAATGCTCCTATCCACTTGGACACCTCTGAGGATTGAATCTAAAGGGGACAATCACTGAGCCAAGCCGCCAAAGTCCATGGAACAAGAAATAACATGTTGAACCTAGAATGGCCAAAATAGGGACAAGACTCGAAATTTGGATTGAAGCATTCAATGGAAGCATCAAGGTGGCATGGACTGAGCCATTCTCATCTGAAATAAGTCAAGACTTATCCAAGACCAAGGGAACCAAAGCTCTGTGCCCTAACCTCTAGTCAATGGCTAGAGGAGACTTGGATTTTCATTTGCCAACATTGGCCAAACCTACTTACCAGCTGCCATTCACTATTCCTTGCAAAACAAACTTGCTCTACTATAAATAGAGCTCAATTGTGATCAGTTTGAGTACACCAAAGCCATCAAACAGATGCTTTCCTCAAAATCTCTTCTTTCACTCCAATTTTTCCTTCTAAGGAAAGTCACTATCGGGTTTTGAGTTTGAGAGCAATTCCAATCAACCCAATCACTCACACACCTCACATACATCACATATAAGCTGATCAAACACTTAGATCACTTCTGAAACACCAATTTCACAAAATCACCAGCTGGTTGCTCAAATTTTCAATCAAGTTGCAGCTGAGGTACCACAAAGTGATCCAGCCAATTTCAATCAAGTCCAACCATCCAAACACACTCCATAGGGTGTAGGGAAGCTGTTCAGATCATCACCACTCATCTGTAACACCTCCAAATCAAAAATCACATTGCACTTGCTGTCACGGCTTAGAGGTAAGCACATACTTGGTCATCTCTCAATCTATGCATATTTCCTCGCACAATAATTTAGCCATATGTTCATAATCATGCATGGAATGTTTTCCCTCAATTAATTGCATTGTTTGAATCGTGTATCAAAAATCCTAGCCTTCATGCAGAAATTAGGGTTCTTGAGGTTTCTTTGTGATTTCATGTTTTATGTTTAATTTAAATAAAATTAAGTGTTATAGACATGATCGTGAGGTTGAGACGAGCATAATGATATGTGGATTGCATGATATAATCATGTATTCAATGAGATTGGATGGAAAACGCAAATCAGCCAAACCCAGAAAAACGCGCGTGTTCTTGCTTGTGTTCTTGGCGCCTTTTTCACAAATTCAAATATTTGAATTTTGTGATTTTATGTAATTGATTCAAAAATTAATTTCTCTCTGAGTTTTAATGATTTTGAGTTGATTCTTTTTTTAATAATTCACAAAAATGTTAAAAGATTTTATTTTATCAAAAAATCCCAAAAATATTATTTATTTCATATAATTGATATTTTTGCAAAGAATTAATATTTTAATTGTTTTTGACATTTTAAATATTTTTTCTACATTGATTTTGCAACTTTTAATGCTTTCTAATTATTTTGTAGGTCAATACTTAATTTTTGAAGCATTAATCCAAAATCACAATTTGTTTTTCACATGTTAAACAATTTTGATCATTTTAATTGAATTTTTATTCAATTAAATACATTTTGAAAACAAATTAGGGTTTTTGGATTAATTCAACCCTCATAAATCATTTTCAAAACACTTTGGGCCTCTAATAGAGTGTAAGACCCAATCCTTTCTTGACCAAAACATTTGGGCCTCAGTGCATTGTATAAGTCCCGATACCGTCAAGAACAAACGGCGCGATCGTCGCCTTTCAAAAATAACCTTGGGCCTCTCCTTGAGTTATTAGACCCATTCAAAACACTTTGGGCCTCTAATAGAGTGTAAGACCCAATCCTTTCTTGACCAAATCATTTTGGGCCTCAGAGCATTGTATAAGTCCCGATACCGTCAAAAACAAACGGCGCGATCGTCGCCTTTTTTTTTTTGAAAAAATAACCTTGGGCCTCTCCTTGAGCTATAAGACCCATTCAAAACATTTTGGGCCTCTATTAGAGTGTAAGACCCGATCCCCTTTTAACCAAAATCACTTTGGGCCTCAGATATTGTATAAGTCCCTCTGCGTTAAAAGAAAATCTCGGCGCGATCGCCATTTTGAACGGAAAAATCAACTGGGCCTAGCCTCGTGTTATAAGCCCCACTCTTTTCCTAAAACTCACTTGGGCCTCTTGAAAGAGTGTAAGACCCATCCCTTTGTACAGAAAACCATTTTGGGCCTCAGTCACTTGTATAAGTCCCTATGTACAAATTCAACAGTGCACTCACTGATAAAACCCTGGGCCTCTCCTTGAGCTGTAAGCCCCAAAACTTTTTATTTCAAAGCACTTTCTCCTTTGATTTTGAATATACTGTTGTTTTCAATCTTTCTTTGTTGAACAACTAACCAAACAGCATGGAAGCTCTACAGCTGAGTAAGTGGTTATTGCTTTCATTTACCGCTTTCATATACATATAAACTGTATTGTGGGGCTGTTTCACTGTAAGTCTTCTTTCATAAACTCATATCAACTGTGTAATAATAGTATAGATATTTCGAGTTTCCCCGGCAACTACGTCTAGAACTAGGTGACGTTGTTTCGTTTAGTCGTAGAAATAGACAACTAGATCCCCAATAGGATCACCAGATACAGTCTTCTCTTCGGCTGTCCTCATTAGGAATTGTCAAGAAGCTCTACTCCCCAAGATGAATGTATTCTCCGTGAATGGCATCTTGGAGTTTCTTCCAAATTCTCAAACTTTCCTGACTTTGATCTATTCTTGGTGAATAGCATTGCCTTGAATTTCTCGGGGTTTGGGGACCCACGGGCTTCTTAAAAGCATCGTCCTCCTCTTGGGCATCGTACAAGGACCCACAGGCTTCCTAAAAGCAACCCCGCCTCCTCTTGGGCTTAGTACAAGGACCCTACGGCTTCTTAGAAGTATTCACAGCCTCCTCTTAGGCTTCGTATAATGATCTCTTCCTCCGGGAATGATAGCCTTCTCTTGGGCTTAGTACAAGGACCCGTCGGCTTCTTAAAAGTTTCCAGCCTCCTCTTGGGCTTCGTACAAATTATCCCGACGACCTCCTAAAGGTATAGGAACAGAACTTAGTCATCTGCATAGAACAGTCTTTCATAGAGTCTACTACTATTTCTCAAACATAGTACAAAAGTTAAAACTCTAGACTTGGAAGGTCTAATCTCCTTGAGTCTCAAAGACATTCTCAAGTGACCCCTTCGTTAAATAGGAAGGAAACCCGCAGACTCGGACAGTCTCAATACCCTTCGGATTCCCCGCTTCCTTAAAGAACAGGAATAACCCGGATCCTTGAATCAAATCCCTGAGTATAGTATTGCTCATATAAGAACTGATTTTCTCTTTCAAAATCAGTATACTGGACCTGTCACTTAACTGAACAGTCACCATAGCCTCCTATTGGGCTTTATACAATGATTCTCCCCAGCGGAGCAAAAAATTTTAGCCTCCACCTCGGGCTTTGTACGAGATACAAAAGGGTTCTTATTGAGCCAAACAAACAACAGCCTCCATCTCGGGCTTTGTACGAGATACAAAAACTCTCTTGTTGAGTCAAACTTTTAGCCTCCATCTCGGACTTCATACGAGATACAAAAACTCTCTTGTTGAGTCAAGTAGCCTCCATCTCGGGCTTTATACGAGATACCAAAAGATTCCATCGTTGAGTTGAAACCTTGTAGCCTCTCTCTCGGGCTTTGTACGAGACACATAATAGCCTCCTCTTAGGATTTGTATAAGAAAATCACTGGTTAATCCAATTAACCTTTTAGCATCAAAGCTGTGCCTCGTTCACAGTACACAAACATCAACAACTCTTCCCTCTTCATCTAATTGCTGTAAGCGGCAAGCCTCTGGATCATCTACATCCATGCCACTGTCCCTCTTTTAGCATGAGAAATTCCTAAGGAAAGATAGCATTGCTCTACACTGAGTTAAAGTCTTCTCCTTCAGGTTAAAACCCCCTATAAAGGAAAATTATGGCATTGCTAGGATCCGCGTATCCCGGTTAAAGTAATTCTCCTTTATAAACAGTTGTGACATACAACCCCCTCTTTAGAGATGACAAATTCTCTCTAAAGTCGAGGACCTTCAGCTTCACGTCTTGGGCTTTGAACAAGACACAAATAGACCTTTAGCTTCACATCTTGGGCTTTGAACAAGATATAAATCCCCTTTCGCTTCACGTCTTGGGCTTTGAACAAGACACCAAAACAACCATTTCCTCCCATAGAATAGGAGGAACTACGAACGCTCTGATTTCCCTGTTTTGGATAAACGGGAATACATAGGCATAAGATTGAAAGAAAAATCTTAGCGAGCACACTAAACAAAAACCCAAAATCCCATATCAAAAGCAGTAATTCAAAAACATCAGTCCTAACATCCTAATCCTTGTTCCCCGCCAGAAACCTTCTGTCTAGATAAAAACCAGTATTGGCAAAAATACAAATAACCAGTACAAAGGCCCCCCCACATTGATAGCATCCGTAACCTAACAGACCGCTGTTTAAACTCAGTATGCAAAGCAGGGTTAATTAGAGACATCTATTTCCCTTCCTTCATCAGCTCACAATAGGATAAAAAATGAATCCACCGGTAGTTTAAGCTCAACCGTAGAGAGCGACCAGCGCTTAAGAACCGCGTCCAAAATCGCTCGCTACAACAGGATGTTTATATTCTTTTACAATAGCCTTCCAAGCCCTGATGTCTAAAGACTTCAAGAAGGTGACCATCCGTGGTTTCCAATAGTCATAATTAGAGCCATCTAGAATAGGGGGTCTATTCACAAATCCACCAGTCTCCTTGTCCATTGCACCAGAAAGTATCAGCCCTAGATCTCGCCCAGATGCAGAGCAGGATGCCTGCTCTGATACCAATTGAAATTCTGGTATCAGATGTGTGATGTTAAGGTGTGATGTCACAACAACACACTCTGCTATATGAACAAGGTAAAAGCAACAGTAAATAACTCAAAGAATTGTTCACCCAGTTCGGTCTAACTACCTACGTCTGGGGGCTACCAAGCCAGGGAGGAAAATCACTATTAGTAGTATCAAATTACAGACTCAACAATCCCAGTTGACATCTACCTAATTTAATCACTACCCAATGACAATTCTACCTAAGAAACCACTTAGGTATGAGAAACCACTCACTCCCTAATTCACCACAGTGATACAATCCAATGATTACACACTAATCACCCCAACTTGATTCTGCTTAACAACTTTGATCAAGGACAACACACTCTTGCTTAAAAGCTCTAGAGTGAATACACTTACAACTCAAAATAGTAACACCAATTCAAACACGAATGGTTTACAAAAACACACACGAAGACACAAATGACACTCAGTTTTTAGCTCTCTTTCTTCGTTATTTAACTTAGGGTTGAGGCTGCTTTAAATATCATTCTGACTTGGGCTTGGACCAGCTCCCAAGATTCTAATATGATTTGTTTTTAAAATCACAAATTAATGCAGATTTGATCTCCTAAATATTTTCAAATCAGCCCTCGTGTTAGTTATATGATTTGCTCCATGATCTGCTCCATATCTGATTGCCAATATCTTCTCCAAGAAATTTGCATCCAATCTCTCTAATAGATCTCCTCAAAGCATCCTAACACGCGCAGCCCTAAAACATCACAAACTGATGTTTTGATGTTCTGGTATAGTGATGTCAAGACATCACTTATAACATCAGCATACAAAACTTCCACCCCTGCAACAGCTAATGATAAGAACCAATGTTATGACATCAGACATATGACATCAACATTGTTCAACTTTGTTTTACCAAAATTCTAGCTAATACAAGAACCAACAAATACCATACATTAACATTGTTTTTGACTTAGGGGAACCATATTAGTGAAAAATTCCAAAAAGTCAAACTTGATTTTAGGCACAGTTGACTTTTTGTCAGATGAATTCCAAACTGTGTGATCCTTTATGAAATCAAGTCCTTGACCCAATTCAAACCTAATGGATGGATTCCATAGGTATTTTAGGGTGTATTGAACCATGTCCCAAGGTTTGAGAACATGCATTGGTCAAAAGTCAAAGATACATTTGACTTTTTCTTCAAAACCCTAATTGTGGTCCAGATGAAATTGAAACTTGTGAACCAAACTTCTTGGATCAATAAATTGTTGTAAATGGATCAATGTGGTGTATTTGAGGCATTAAAATCATGTCTTGAGGTCTTGGTTCATGTTTTGCCTCAAAAGTCAAATTAGGGGCGAATTAGGTCAAGAAACCCTAATTCCTGATTTTAGATGAATGCTTCCCCTGAGGTTGTTTTGACTTGATGATTGGGTCCACGAGGTCCCTTTTAGCATCTTAGATCATGCTTTGAGGTATTGGCTCATGTCTAGATGAAAATGTTCATCTGGAGGCATTGGTCGACCAAAACCCTAATTTGGTGACACTGGCGATCCTGAGGCCTGATCCTCTTGGAATGTTGCACTATTGTGCTTGATTCGTGATGTGGGAGACTCCTTGATCCCTTATGTATGATTTAAGAGGTTAGATGTAACACCCTCAATTAAGTAAAGCAGTAAAAGAAAATTCAAAATTTCATCAGAGTATATTTAAATTATCATGGCATAGACGGGGAGAATCACATTATATTGAAACAAATCATACAACACCTACTCATAAAGATATGCAACAGTGGGGTAGCAATCAACAGAGGAACTCAGTTCCTTACACCCACATTTCAGATTTTAGAATAAAAGCGGAAAATCTAAAACTGAATATCATATATACATATATCACATGAAAAGTTTGTCATACATCAAGTTATACGTGCACAAGCCAAAAGATATATATACATAGTACACCATAATCGCAAACGGCCTCCCTAACTACCCGGTGTCACATATCAGAGCCGGCCGACAAAAGAATGAAGTCCTAAGCTTCACAAAAAGACCTCCAGCAACTCTAATCTGCAATACCTCATAGAGCATTATAAAACAACATAAGGTTGAGAAAAACAATCATATTACAGTTGCATATAGTTATATATTAATACAGAAATGCACAAGTAAAATATACTCACCACAATTGCACCACAATCAAACACAACACAAACACAACACATTACAATTCTTAAGTATCAAATACCACTACACATCAATCATACAAAACACACTCATCATCAATACAATTACACATATTCCATCTCATCAATCACATTCACAATTCCATACACAATTAATCCATGATTTATGCAAATGCACAGAGACCGACACCACGACTCTATGCACATGCCACGCGGTACCGACTTTCAATATTTCTCATCACTAGTTCACTCAGGAACTATGCTGGAATCATCGCTCGTTACATCACTGTAACTCCCCGTCGGGCATACGATGTTCCCCGTCGCTCACACCCCACACGGGTACACAACATTTATGGATCGCTCACACCCCACACGGGTACACGACCCGATCGCTCACACCCCACGTAGGCACACGATCGTCTATAACCATCACTTTCGGTCCTCTTATTTTTAAGGCTATTCATACCTCTTATTTTTAAGGCTCAAGATGTTATAGCAGATTCCCTCTGGAATCAATCCGTCACTCAGGACGTCACAACAATGCATATCATGATGCTTGGCATACAATGACTCATGGCATTTAATATGCACACATATACACATCCATAATCATTCATATATCAACAATTACCACACATTTCATTCTCTTGCCCTAAGGCCACCAATCATTATCACCATATGTATTTCATGCATTTACATATCTCAACAGTACACAAGTCATAAAATATCCACACCCACAACATATTGCACATACACATCAAGTTCACCCAATTAAACGGCAAAAGTTGACAACAAAACAACACATTTTCTAATTCCCGACATAATTTGATCGGCCAACAATCTCAAAACCCTCATCATAATAAAGTACATTTCACAAGCTTTCTAACGCATCAAACCACACCTCAAACCGACTCACGGATCAAAAGTTACAGAGAAAACAAATTGGAAAAAACTGTCATGTTCGCAGTGTGAAGCTCCTAGCGAGTCCTTCGCTACTTCATTCGCTGTGCGAATGTACCAGCGAACAATGACAGAAGCAAAATAGCCTAGAAAATTCCCAACGTTCGCAGTGCGAACGTCCTAGCGAATGCTCGCTACCCCATTCGCAGTGCGAACCCTCCAGCGAACAGTGGCAGAATGAAATATAATACAACGTTCGCAGTGCGAACCTCACGCAAACGCTCGCCACCCATTCGCTGGCCATTCACAGTGCGAACCTGCGATTTCAGCAAAACCCAGCAGCGCACCAGTTCATCCAAAAATGAGATTTTCTCCACCCAAAACCTTTCCAAACCAACATATTGCAATCAAAACCTAACTCTATCATGATAACAG
Source organism: Lathyrus tuberosus (assembly GCA_022829125.1). Taxonomy (NCBI): domain Eukaryota; kingdom Viridiplantae; phylum Streptophyta; class Magnoliopsida; order Fabales; family Fabaceae; genus Lathyrus; species Lathyrus tuberosus. Next base: position 12,617,444 of record JALAZF010000103.1, read on the forward strand.
GTATTCTACTACGTTTACACCGATTTTCAACCGTGAAACCATCGATTTCTCATTATCGACCTAGAATAGAAACTATGAAAACACAACAAACAATCCAATACACACATACATAATCATACACAAACATAGTATAATCGAGTTTCGCACCCTTACCCGATTTAATCGTGTTCTAGAAAGTCGGTTGATTGATTTCCAAGTTTTCTCAAATTCTCTTTTTTTCTTCTCTTCTCCTCTTCTTTTCTTTTTCTCTTCTTTTTCTTTCTCCTACTGTTTTTCTCTCTTCTATTCTATTATAACTTATCAAAATAAATCAAAAAGCCCAAAATACCCCTACACTCAAATATCTCGCAAACGTTCCCAAAACCCGATAAAATATATTCACGATGAAAAATAACATATTTTCACATAAAAGTCAGAAATAAAATAATATAATAATAAAATAATAAAAAACGACTCAATTAAATAAAAACACTAAAACTGGGGCGTTACAACTCTCCCCTACTTAGAAATTTTCGTCCTCAAAAATATACCTGAGACGAACAACTCTGGATACGACTCCCGCATCCGACTCTCCAACTCCCAAGTTAAATTGCCCTCAGCAGCGCTTCCCCACGCCACTTTCACAAGTGCAATATCCTTGCCCCGCAACCTCTTCAACTCGCAATCCAAAATCCTAACTGGTAATGCCTCAACCGTAAGGTTCTCCCTTACCTCAACCTCATCCATCGGAATCACATGCGACGGATCCAGAACATACTTCCGAAGCTGTGAAACATGGAACACATCGTGCAAATTTGACAGATTCGGCGGCAACGCCACCCTATAAGCCACAACACCCACTCACGCGGATATCTGGTAAGGACCAATAAACCGAGAAGTAAGTTTCTTCGATTTCAATGCACGACCCACACCCGTTACCAGCGTAACTCTCAAAAATACATGATCGCCCTCTTGAAACTCAAGATCCTTCCGTCTCCGATCATGATAACTCTTTTGTCTACTCTGAGAAGCCCTCATTTTCTCATGAATAAACTTCACCTTGTCTGTAGTCTGCTGCACCAACTCTGGTCCAACTACCGAACTCTCACCAGATTCGTGCCAACACAACGGTGTCCGACATCTTCGTCCATATAATGCTTCAAACGGTGCCATTCCAATACTAGAATGAAAACTGTTATTATACGTGAATTCAATCAATGCCTGATAACTATCCCACGCACCACCTTGCTCCAAAACACAAGCCCTCAACAAATCTTCCAACGACTGAATCGTTCTCTCCGTCTGTCCATCCGTCTGCGGATGAGAAGCCGAACTCAATCTCAATTTAGAACCCAAAGCCTTCTGTAAACTTTCCCAAAATCTCGAGGTAAACCTCGGATCTCGATCCGAAACAATACTCAACGGAACTCCATGCAACTTCACAATCACACTGATATAAATCTCTGCCAACCTCTCCAAATAAAAAATGATGTCAATCGGAATGAAATGAGCCGATTTAGTCAGCCTATCAACAACCACCCAAATAGCATTATGCCCTCGTTGTGTATTCGGCAACCCCGTTACAAAATCCATCGAAATGCTATCCCATTTCCACTCAGGAATATCCAACGGTTGTAACAAACCACTAGGCCTCAGATGTTCTACCTTCGATTTCTGACAAGTCAAACATGCATAAACAAACTGAGCCACATCTCTTTTCAATCCAGACCACCAGAAAATCTTCTTCAAATCTTGGTACATCTTATTCGCTCCCAGATGTATACTCAAATTACTCCGGTGTCCTTCCTCCAAAATCATCCTTTTCAACTCCGCATCATCCGGAATACAAATTCTACCTCGGAATCTCAAAACACCATCAATATCCACTTTAAAATCACTATTCACATCTTTTTCTCCCACCAACATCAAATCCACAAATGTCACATCCAACTTCTGCTTCTCACTTATCGTCATCAGAAAATCATTAGTAATCATTAGCATTCCAAGCCTCACGCTATCCGACGTCACTTCACAAACCAAACTCAAATCTCTAAACGATTCCAAAAGCTCTCACTCCTTAACCATTAAAGCGGACTTATGCAACGATTTTCGGCTCAACGCATCGGCTACCACATTAGCTTTACCAGGATGGTAATTCAAGCCAAAGTCGCAGTCCTTCAAAAATTCCAACCATCTACGTTGCCTCATATTTAACTTTTTCTGATCAAACAAATATTTCAAACTTTTATGATCACTAAAGACTTCAAATCTTGCACGGTAGAGATAATGCCTCCAAATCTTCAACACAAAAACCACATCCGCTAACTCCAAGTCATGCGTAGGGTAATTCTTCTCATGCACTCTCAATTGCCTCGAAGCATAAGCCACGATCTTACCTTCTTGCATCAGAACACCACCAAGACCAATCAAAGAAGCATCACAATAAACCACAAATGGTTCATTAGGATTCGGAAAAATCAAAATCGGAGCTATCGTCAATCTCCTCTTCAGCTCATTAAAACTTTCCTCGCACCGAATATCCCAAATGAACGCTTGCCCTTTACAAGTCAACTGGGTCAAAGGAAGTGCTAGCTTAGAAAAACCTTCAATAAACCTTCGATAAATACCGGCCAAACCCAAAAAGCTTCGAATTTCAGCAACAGATCTCGGAGCCTCCCATTGTAGAATTGCTTCTACTTTAGATGGATCCACACAATACCATTACCTGAAATCACGTGCCCAAGAAAACTCACTTCTGACAACCAGAATTCACACTTGGACAATTTGGCAAAAAGTTTCTTTTCTTTCAAAACCTGCAAAACAATACGCAAATGCTCCGCGTGCTCTTCCCGAGACTTAGAATAAATCAAAATGTCATCAATAAACACAACAACAAATCGATCCAAATGCTCGTGAAAAATACGATTCATGTACTCCATGAACACACCTGGCGCATTAGAAACCCCGAACGACATCACAGAATATTCATAATGACCGTAACGTGTCCTAAAAGCCGTCTTCTGAATATCTTCCTCTTTCACCCTAATCTGATGATACCCTGGACTCATGTCAATCTTACTGAACACACAAGCACCAACCAACTGATCCATCAGATCATTAATTCTTGGAAGAGGATACTTATTCTTAATCGTCACCTTATTCAACTGGCGATAATCAATACACAACCGCATACTGCCATCTTTCTTTTTCACCAATAACACTGGAGCACCCCAAGGCGAAACACTTGGCCTCACAAACCTCTTCTCCAACAACTCATTCAACTATTTCTTTAACTCAACCAACTCAGATGCCGACATACGATAAGGTGCCATAGAAACAGGTCTAGTACCTGGAACTAGATCTATTGAAAACTCCACCTCTCTCTCTGGCGGCAAGTCTGAAATATCCTCAAGAAACATTTCTGGAAATTCACACACAACAGGAAACACATCAAGTGAAACTTGACTATCCACAGTCAAAGATGCAAACAACCCGAACAACTGAGCTTCATCCGCCAAAAGTCTCTTCAACTCTTTGGTAGATAAGAAACTCGAGTCTTCGTCTTCCTCAAGAGAAGGAAACCTTACCAGCTTATGATAACAATCAATATGAACCCGATTGAATTGCAACCAATTCATTCCCAGAACCACATCTAAACCCTCCAACGGCAAACACACTAAATCCATCTCAAAGTCTTTACCATAAATGGTCAAAGGACAACTTAGATAAACCAAAGAAGTAGTTACTGACCCCATTGCTGGAGTATCAATAACCATCTCACCACCCATCAAAGACAACACAAGATTCAAACGCTTCGCACACTCAGACGAAATAAACGAATGAGTCGCTTCAGTATCGATAATAGCAACTAAAGGAGTACTATTAATAAAACTAGTACCTCTGATCAGACGATCTGCACTTGAAGTCTGAGTTCCCGCCAATGCAAAAACTTTCCCACTAGCTGGAGCTTGCTTCGGTTTCGGACACTTCGTACTAATATGACCAGGTTCCCCACAGTTGAAACACTTAACAACATTCTTCCTTGCACATTCAGCTACAACATGTCCTAAACCTCCATAATTAGTACACTTCCTTATATCTTTCCTGCACTCAAACTGACGATGTCCCAACTCACCACATTTATAACATCTCAGAGGACCAGACATTCCTCCTCCACTTGACCTATTCTCAAAATTTCCCCTTTGTTTACCCTTATCAGTTGTTGTTACATAAGGACCACTACGAAACTGTTGCTTCCCTTTCCTCTCGCTCACACTCTTGTAGTGAGTAGAACGAGCCTTACTGTCCTCTTCATAAGTCCTACAACAATCCACCAAATCAGAAAACCTCCGAATCCTTTGATAACCAATTGCCTACTTTATCTCAGGACGCAATCCTTTCTCAAACTTGACACACTTAGAAAATTCCGCAGTTGCTTCGACATAATGAGGATAAAACTGCACAAGCTCCACAAACTTAGCAGTATAATCAACAACAGACATATTACCTTGTTTCAGTTCCAAGAACTCAATTTCCTTCTTTCCTCTTACATCCTCAGGAAAATACCTCCTCAAAAACTCCGTGCTAAACACAGCCCAAGTAATCTCTTCCTCTGCAGCTTCCAACACATGACGTGTACTAACCCACCAATCATCAGCTTCTTCCAGTAACATGTGACTACCCAGTCTCACCTTCTGATCCTCAGCACAATCCATAACTCATAAAATCCTTTCAATCTCTTTCAGCCAAATCTGTGCACCATCAGGATCATATCTTCCTTTGAAGACAGGCGGTTTGTTCTTCCTAAACTCATCATTACCCGCAACATTAGGTGCACCCTGCACATCACGAGCCATAGCTTGCATCGCAGCAGCCAAAGCAGCATCGTTCCTACCAGCCATATTCTGTTCATTTCCAATAACAGAAACTATGGTTAAACAAATAGCTCCTCCAAACACCAAGACCAACAAGGACTGACACAACTGACACGGACTGACACAAACTGGCTCTGATACCACTTAATGTAACACCCCCAATTAAGTAAAGCAGTAAAAGAAAATTCAAAATTTCATCAGAGTATATTTAAATTATCATGGCATAGACGGGGAGAATCACATTATATTGAAACAAATCATACAACACCTGCTCATAAAGATATACAACAGTGGGGTAGCAATCAACAGAGGAACTCAGTTCCTTACACCCACATTTCAGATTTTAGAATAAAAGTGGAAAATCTAAAACTGAATATCATATATACATATATCACATGAAAAGTTTGTCATACATCAAGTTATACGTGCACAAGCCAAAAGATATATATACATAGTACACCATAATCGCAAACGGCCTCCCTAACTACCCGGTGTCACATATCAGAGCCGACCGACAAAAGAATGAAGTCCTAAGCTTCACAAAAAGACCACCAGCAACTCTAATCTGCAATGCCTCATAGAGCATTATAAAACAACATAAGGGTGAGAAAAACAATCATATTACAGTTGCATATAGTTATATATTAATACAGAAATGCACAAGTAAAATATACTCACCACAATTGCACCACAATCAAACACAACACAACACATTACAATTCTTAAGTATCAAATACCACTACACATCAATCATACACAACACACTCATCATCAATACAATTACACATATTCCATCTCATCAATCACATTCATAATTCCATACACAATTAATCCATGATTTATGCAAATGCATAGAGACCGACACCACGACTCTATGCACATGCCATGCGGTACCGACTTTCAATATTTCTCATCACTAGTTCACTCAGGAACTCTGCTAGAATCATCGCTCATTACATCACTGTAACTCCCCGTCGGGCATACGATGTTCCCCGTGGCTCACACCCCACATGGGCACACGACGTTTATGGATCGCTCACACCCCACACGGGCACACGACCCGATCGCTCACACCCCACATGGGCACACGATCGTCTATAACCATCGCTTTCGGTCCTCTTATTTTTAAGGCTATTCATACCTCTTATTTTTAAGGCTCACGATGTTATAGCAGATTCCCTCTGGAATCAATCTGTCACTCAGGACGTCACAACAATGCATATCATGATGCTTGGCATACAATGACTCGTGGCATTTAATATGCACACATATACACACCCATAATCACGCATATATCAACAATTACCACACATTTCATTCTCTTTCCCGAAGGCCACCAATCATTATCAGCATATGTATTTCATGCATTTACATCTCTCAACAGTACACAAGTCATAAAATATCCACACCCACAACATATTGCACATACACATCAAGTTCACCCAATTAAACGGCAAAAGTTGACAACAAAACAACACATTTTCTAATTCCCAGCATAATTTAATCGGCCAACAATCTCAAAACCCTCATCATAATAAAGTACATTTCACAAGCTTTCTAACGCATCAAACCACACCTCAAAGCGACTCACGGATCAAAAGTTACAGAGAAAACAAATTGGAATAAACTGTCATGTTCGCAGTGCGAAGCTCATAGCGAGTCCTTCGCTACTTCATTCGCAGTACGAATGTACCAGCGAACAATGGCAGAAGCAAAATAGCCTAGAAAATTCCCAACGTTCGCAGTGCGAATGTCCCAGCGAATGCTCGCTACCCCATTCGCAGTGCGAACCCTCCAGTGAACAGTTACAGAATGAAAAATAATACAACATTCGCAGTGCGAACCTCACGCGAACGCTCGCCACCCATTCGCTGGCCATTCGCAGTGCGAACCTGCGATTTCAGCAAAACCCAGCAGCGCACCAGTTCATCCAAAAATGATATTTTCTCCACCCAAAACCTTTCCAAACCAACATATAGCAATTAAAACCTAACTCTATCATGATAACAGGTATTCTACTACGTTTACACCGATTTTCAACCGTGAAACCATCGATTTCTCATTATCGACCTAGAATAGAAACTATGAAAACACAACAAACAATCCAATACACACATACATAATCATACACAAACATAGTATAATCGAGTTTTGCACCCTTACCCGATTTAATCGTGTTATAGAAAGTCGGTTGATTGATTTCCAAGTTTTCTCAAATTCTCTCTTTTTCTTCTCTTCTCCTCTTCTTTTCTTTTTCTCTTCTTTTTCTTTCTCCTACTATTTTTCTCTCTTCTATTCTATTATAACTTATCAAAATGCCCAAAATACCCCTACACTCAAATATCTCGCAAACATTCCCAAAACCTGATAAAATATATTCACGATGAAAAATAACATATTTTCACATAAAAGTCAGAAATAAAATAATATAATAATAAAATAATAAAAAATGACTCAATTAAATAAAAACACTAAAACTGGGGCGTTACATTAGACAAGTTAAAGATCATGTCATTTCTTGATTGGTCCTTTGTCTAAATGTTCTGAGAGGGATGGAAACCCTAATTCTTGATTATAGTGAATGCTCAATTATATTTTGAGGAGATTGATGAGGCATGATGGTACATCCATATTGTGGTGATGATTTGCACAATGATGGGAAATATTGGTGGTCAAAATTTGGGGTATGACAACTTGGTACTTGGAAGCTTGGTTCCATGATGCAGTTTGAAGTCATTTGAAGAGGATGGGGGTTGAGTTTAGGTTTATCGAGTTCATGCTCTAGAAGTTTGATAAATTATTGATCGGATAAGTTGTCAAAGATACTTGAGAATTCTCTCAAGTCCACTCATAAAGGCATATCAGTTGTGCATCTAGAGTCTTCTAGTTATTCTTCTGATTAGATGGTGTTTTCTATGAAACATAAACCTGAAGAAAGTGGAGGTGATTTATTTTCACCATCCAAAACATCAAGGAAGGATTCATCTCTCTTAATCCTAAGGGTGGATCTAATCTGAATGGAGATTTCAGAACTGTTGAGGTAAATAGGGTTCATTCAGGGAGAATCTTAGTTACTTGAGTCAAGGGTGGCAGCCTTGGTATCTCAACACTTTGTTTGTCAAAGAAGATACTTGCAAAAGATTGAATACTTGATAAGTGTTCATGGTGTGATCTGTTGGAGTGTGACTTCAACAGTGAAGCATGGTTATTGAACAAGGATTTAAGATCAATTTCTATTTGTGATATTCACAAGTATTTAATTGATTATCCTTGTATGAGAAGTTCAAGATTGCTGATGTTCAACACGATGTTGGAACATCTCTTCATCTGGTTTGTGCAGAATCATGGGAGGGGTACTGCATAAGATTTTGGATCTTTTTCTCTTAGGTGTTGACCTAAGAATTTGCTTCAGTTTGGTATGGCAGAAGCATCTGATCTCTGGAGAGTTTCCTGGAAAGAAACTGGTCTAGACAATGGTGATGTGCATGATGAAGAAGAAGACATCATAATCTTGATGGATAGTTCTTGGATCATTTAATTTCTGATCTAGGAGTATTAGAGTGCAGCAGGTGTGTTCGAGTTGTTACTAGAAGCATCTGATGTTATCTAGAAAGTGTCCTGGAAAGAGACTTGTCCAGAATGAAGTGCTGGTGATGGCACAACTTGGATCCATTTATTTCTAATCTAGGTACTTAGGAGCATGGGATCTTGCTCATCTTGGAGGTCAAGTTTAAGTGGCAGTTATCTCTGACTTTCTATAGACGAATCTACTAAGTAAAGTGGCATTCTTTGGTATGGCTATGGTTTAGTCTATGACTACTTCTCTTCTGAAGAATCAGATGTGGCAGGTGTGAATTCTTTGGAGCTTCAAAGCAGTTATTCATCAAGGTGTGAGCTTGAATGGAATACCTGTGATAAGATTAAGTAGGATGGAGGTTGTCTACTCAAACTTGGTTGTTGAATCAAGTCTATGAGAGCATGGAACTCTTGTTCTGTAATAGGGATGAGGTTCTTCTAAGTGGCAGAAGAAGGAGCTGAATTCAGCAGCTGGATGTCATATCAGAATGTTTTGACATCAAGCTTAACATCAGGATCCCAGCTAGTGTTGTGGCACATCAGCTTAAGATAAGTTAATCTACAGGAGAATGGAAGTTATGGATGCTTCAAAAAGGTCTATCTCATGCAGTTTGCAGGAGCTGTGGATGGAGAAGATGTTATATGTCTAAGGCTTGGTAGATCCAAGATGTCTTGCTATGGAGCAAGTAGTTCACGTAACTTTAAGATCAGATTTCATTGGTGGATCAATGTATCTTGTGTGAGTTCTGAAGAAGGGTGAGATCAATCAAAAGGTGGCATTTGGTTGGTTTCATAGTGTTCATTCAAGCAGGGTGCTTGGAACTTATTACTCTTGGGCAGAAGGGTAGTTGGTTGGAAACGTAAGGAGGTTCAAGTCTTTCTTAGAGCTTGTGGTAGAATTTCTAAGTTGATGATGGAAGATTACTTCTTTTGGTGGATGAGAGTTTATTTCTCTCTTTGGTTACTGGAGTTCTTATTGATCAAGCTGGTGGCGCAACGTTGTTTAAAGATCTTCAGTTGGATTACTATGCAGATAGTAAGTCCAGTGGTGGAACATATCTAGAACCATGTTGGTTGGTGTCTATGATATGTGAAGGATGTCCTAAATGATGTTAGAACATCTTCTGGGTGAGTTATCCTTGGAGTAGGATTCTTAGTTCACATCTTGTCTAAGAGGTATTTATCTTGTCGTACGGGAGAATGATGGGTAAAGGATTGTCTTGGAGGTCTAATGTGAAGGATTTTGGGAAGACTGAAGTGGATCACGGGTTGATTGCATGAAGGTCTGGATTCTGATGTGTTCAGAATATGGAATTGGATCAGTTTGGCAATCTGAGAAGCTCTGGAGCATGTGTACGATATCTGACATCGTTAAGAAGATAACAAACTGAGAGGTATGGTATATTCCAGATCAATTCGATTTTATCTCAAGGAACATGGAGGTCTATACATGAGAGTTCAAGAGGAATTTGTGTGGTGTATAGATGGGTTCAAGAAGAGAGGGATCAATGGAGATTTTGGTCTCAATCCAAGAGTTTGTTGATTTAGGATGGTGATCCTAATGTAACCTCACGGGAAGCATGATGGTGTTCATGTGTGAGAAATTATTGTCTCTTGTCAGAATGAGTAATAGTGCAAAGGATGATAGTGTTCCGTTGGTAGGTTGGACAAAGAGTGAGCTCTTGAAGACATGAAGATGCGTCTTGTGTATTCCATTCATCAACAAGGTGTTCTACTTACAAAGGAGCATGGGTTCTAAATGCAGGGAGAGTAGTATTTGTGGTTGCTTGCTGTATGCAACTACTTAGGGGTAGCATGATAGTTTTTCATGCTTGAGCTGCTTGTGTTGCTGTTGCTTCTGTTGTTCTGCTGCATGTATTCTGATGTGTGGGGGTTTTCCCTTGAGGGGGAGGACTAATTGTGTATGATAGAGGAGTACTGCTACTGACTTGCTTGCTTTTGGTTGATTGCCCTTAAATGCATAGTTGCTTGGTTTGGCATATTATGGCTAAAAAGGGGGAGAAGTAAGTGTAGTACCCTAATTTTTACCCCTAAGATCCCACATGTCATTTGCATTTTATACCACAAACAAGATCACACATTGGTTCCCTCTTTTATAGGATTGTGCCTTGCAGGGATATTTGGGTTTGTGTGTGTGTGTTAGTTGTTTTATTGTTTAATTTGTTTATGTTTACTAACCATTAATTAAAATCCAAAAATATTTTGTTTTCTTTCACTAACATTTTCAGGGGAAGAACAAGTTAAAAATACTAAAACAACAGTCCCGCGCCTCGAATGAATTTCATCTGAACAAAGTCAAAGTTGATCTGCAGACAATTCAAAAATCATCCGATCAAGGATTCCTCAAATTTTAATTGATTATTATTCAAGGAATTCCAAGGTTCATGTGTTTATTTCCATGCCTTCTTTGACGAGCAAAAGAATCGAGCCGAACCACAACAGTGTACTTAAAAAGGGCATTTTTTCAAAATTTGCACTAAGTAACCGGTTAGCAGATATGCTGTAACCGGTTACCCTCATGAAATTTTGAAAATGGCAGCAAATTCAAATTTCAGCAATTGGCACCAATTTTCATCATTTTGGAATATTCTATACCATTTCATTTTAATTCCCCTACATCATTCTGATCATTTCTCACCATGTACCATCACTAATCACCACTCTTTTGATAATTTCCCTCCAAATTTGAATTCCAATCCTAATTTTCATTTCCAAACCACCAAATTTCCAAGACTAAACTCTATAAATAGAGGCCTCATTTCATTCATTTGACAAGCTTTTGATAGCCAACAAACCTCTTGCAAATTCTCTTCCCAACCACAAAATTCACCAAAGCTCACTTTCTTCTTTTGAAAGTTAACAAGAATTTACATTGAATCTTGTTCAACTTTGAGCTAAACCTTCATCCATTCTTGTTTTTGTTCATCAATTATAGTAGATCAAGGCTTTGGAGTTTGGATCTTGAAGCAATTTGAAGGAATTTTCAGATTTGAAGTGGTAATTCATCTTCCACCATTGTTGAAGCTTCATCTTCATCTTCCATAATGTAGATCTTTGGAGATCTTTGTTTCTTGATCCTTTGGATCTTGTAATTGTGTTTAATTGCTGGTTTTCACTGTTATTTTACTTTTAATTTTGTGCAAATTCTGTTCCATGATCACAAGGTGTTTGTAAAAAGTTTTGAAAATGGATCATACTGAATTTTGCACAATTTTCTGCATTCTGGTGCAGAGTAACAGGTTAGCAGATATGCTGTAACCGGTTACTCTATGTTAATTTTGAAAAACTGTGCTTATTTTGAACTAAGTAACTGGTTAGCAGATATGCTGTAACCGGTTACTTCGAAACAAAATGCATATTTTGTCTTGTTTTTGGGGCTGTTTTGCTTTTTCTTCCTCCTTCTTCCCCTTTCTTCTTGTTTTAGCTTTGAAATGCATTGTTGAGACTAATTTCTCTTCAATTTCAATGGACTTTGGATATGGTTAAAGTAATTAAAAATTCATTAGTTCAAATCAATCTTTTAATGAATTGTTGAATTCATTTGAGGTGATTTGAATTAGTGATATGTTTTCACACTTAAACTTATCAGTTAAAAGTGATTGAACTTGAAGATGAAAGGATCTTGAAAGTGTAATTCAATTTGGCTTTCTCTTCATCTATTTCCTCTTTTATTTTGATCGATGAAAGTCTTATGGATCTTAGAATTTCTTTGTTGAATTCTTGATCAAGACTAGATCGTTACCTATTTTCTTTTCGTGCGGTATTGCTTTTGGATGACGATCTACATATCATTCATCTAGCATGCATTAGCACAAAGATCTACTGACCGGCCTCATTGTAGGGTAATTACTCCATAAATTACTCAACGATTGCTTAACATAATGCAATATTTGTCCCTCTTTATCCAATTCGGAATTTGAACTTTCGTGGTCCGGACCTTGATTGGTCGCGTCAACCCAATGGTGATTGATCTTTTGTATTAGGTTCAAAATCTTTGAAGCTTGTTGTTGTAGAGGCTTTGATTCTATCAATCTTCTAACAAGTCTTCATTAACCTTGACCTAAGTACATTGTTTAATCACTATAGTTCAAGACGCGAATGGAATAATAGGTGAAGGCTTATGGCACTAGAGCCTTGTGCTACTAATTACTAACTTCCAACTTCTTTATATTTCCTTCTCGCCCCCTATCTCTCTTTATTTTTATTGTTCATTATCATATCATGTTTATGTTTATGTCATTTTTCTTTTGTCCACTTGGACCATATTATCTTGTGCTTTGTTTTTCCTTTTGTCCATTTTGGATTCAAAAACATTAATAAAAGATTAAACCACTAAAAGACTTGTGCTCTTAATTGTTGGACTATGGCCACTATCTTTTACATTGGAGGACCTATACTCTTGATTATGGACTTATGCACTTAGACTTAGGACTCTCTTCCTTGTGCTTTGGACCATTATGGAGTTTGATATTCTAGCCTTTATTTGGCTTGCTTATTGGCTCAAGAAGATGGAATTCTTTTCTTATTATGCTTTGAGGAGTGCCTCCATGTGGTTAGATCTTTCTTATCCTTAGCTTTTATTTTATGCATTAGGATAGTCACTTCTTCTCCACCCTTTCTTCAATTTTCAAAATCTTCTCCCTTTTTCAAAACTTTCTTGTTTTCAAACTTAAAACCGCTTTCATAATAAAACCTTGACTTTGGTCAAGCGATTTTTAAACTTCATTTTCTTTAATAAATGTCAATCAATATTAATCATATTTTAACCATTTCAAAAAAGACATAAAAAATACAAAACTCATCAAACTCTTTTTGTGCTTTGTGCACTTTTTCCCTTTAAAACTTTTTCATAAGTTTAGACATGATTAATTTCTTTAAGCGGAATTATTCGCTTGGAAATGACGACTTGTCTTTACACTTAAAATCAACCAAAACAAACAAATTTCATTCTTTGTACCACGAACTACGAAGTTTTGATCCTACATTGCACATCGTGGGTACGTAGGCATGAGGCGATAAGTCTCTCCAAACACACAAAAATATAAAAAATAATTCTCCCCTCATCTCCACAATCTCTTTACAAGCAAACCATTTTCAGACCAAAAAGCATGAATACATCAAAGGGCTCCTATAGAGTACTATAGATGTATTTGGTGCGTAAAACCTTCCCTTTACATAACCAACCCCCTTACCCATTTCTCTTTGTCTTTTTTAGCTTTTGCTTTTTTAGACTTCTTACGATTTATTCGCTCTTTTTTCCTTTTCCTTTGTGGAATAAATAAAAGCGCGATGGCGACTCTGTTTTCCTTAAGTTAAGTTAATAAATAGCGTACACTCAATATTTTTAAAGCTACAGAAAAGTGGTGACTCTGCTGGGGACTCCTCCCTTGAGGGGTTTAACCTACTTTGATTTATTTACTGCTTTTTGTCTGATTTGCTTGTTACTTGTTTGTTCTGTTTGGGAGTTCCTCTGTGTGTGAGATAGGTCCTATACCCAGACCAAATTGTACTTCGAGATAAGAGGATAGTATAGTCAAGGGAACTTTGAGGGAGTCGAATCCCGAAAAAGAAGAACTTGAGAACCTATCCACCCGGTGGTTGCCTTTTTGGAATTACTGATGCCGATCGAGTGATCGTGAAGGCATTACTTTTTCCATAGAAGCCTATAACACTGAGGACCGTAGTAACCCTTAACCCATCTTAGCCCTTTTAGGATCGTGGCGCGGAAGCTATGAAGATGTAAATCTGACATAGCTGTCACACGATGCCACACTCAGGTTAGATTCTCTTGAGGATAACTACCAACCTCTGAGCAAATCAGTGCGCTGGTGTGTCTGATATTGGATTTTGGACCCTGGGCACTCTGTTAGAACCGCTGTTTTCTGCAGGTACAATAAAGACAAAACCTTAGTACATACCTTTGTGGGATTGGTTCTTACCCTTGGCTTCATGCTCGTGACTTGAACCTTGACCCATGTGCTTTGTGTGATCTTGTTTGTGGTTGTTGCATTCATGCACTCATGCATTCATGAGCATTCTTTTGGAAGGTTTCAAGGAACTTAAAGGTGTTATTGTAAACATTGCAAATACTTTTGTTATGGATTTTGGAAGGAGAAGTACAAGGAAGTATACTTTCAAGAGTCCTAAGTTAGAGGGTTTGAGAGAGTTAGGATCTTTGGTTGCTGATACCGAGAAGTTTGAGTCTAGATATGGAAGGCTTTTATCTCTCTTGAAGGTTGATATGGCTGAAGGATTTCTTGCTACTTTGGTTCAGTTCTATGACCCTTTGCTTCATTTTTTCACCTTTTCTGATTATCAGTTGGTACCTACACTAGAGGAGTATTCTCTCCTGCTTGGTTTGCCTGTTCATGGTCAGATTTTCTCTGGTTTGGATCCCGCTCCCGAGCATCACATTATTCCGAAGGCTACTCACTTAAAGGTTTCTGAGATTAAGGCTCGCATGGATACCAAAGGAAAGATTCTTAGGTTACCCGCTAAGTTCTTGATGGATAGAGCTCATCACTTTGCTAGTGTGAAGAACACAGTTACTTTTGAGGCTATTCTTGCCTTGCTTATTTATGGACTGTTCCTCTTCCCGAATGTTGAGAACTTTGTCGACAGCAACATTATTCAGATCTTCTTGATTGGGAATCCAATTCCCACTTTGCTTGCCGATGCTTACCATTCTATTCACCTCAGGAATTTCCATGGTGAAGGGATGATTATCTATTGTGCACCTTTGCTTTACAAGTGGTTTATTTCTCACTTGCCGAAGTCTGCAGCTTTCTGGAATCTCAAGGATGGTCTATATTGGTTGCGAAAGATTATGTCTCTCACTCATTCTGATATTGATTGGTGTAGCCGTGTTTGTAGCGAGCGATTTTGGATGTGGTTCTTAAGCACTGTCGCTCTTTGGGGGACTACAGGTCGATTCATTTTTTATCCTATTGAAGCTGATGAAGGAAGGGAAATAGATGTCTCAAACTAACCCTGCTTGCAAACTGAGGTTAAACAGCGGTCTGTTAGGTTACAGATGCTATATGGAAGTGGGGGCTCTTTCTGCTTACTTTGTTAAGGCTGAAATGACGGGACTATGTTATTGGTAGGATGTTAGGAATGATGTTTTTCGATTGATGTGTGAAGGTATGGGATTTTGGGTTTTTGATTAGTGTGCTCGCTAAGATTTTTCTTTCAATCTTATGCCTACGTATTCCCGTTTACCAAAATAGGGAAATCAGAGCGATCGTAGTTCCTCCTATTCTATGGGAGGAAATGGTATTTTGGCATCTTGTTCAAAGCCCAAGACGTGAAGCTAAAAATGATTTGTATCTTGTTCGAAGCCCACGATGTGAAGCTGAAGGTGATTTGTTTGTATCTTGTTCAAAGCCTAATATATGAAGCTAAATAGTCTATTTGTATCTTGATTAAAGCCCAAGATATGAAGCTAAGGGGTTTCGACTTTTAGAGAGAATTTGTAATCTCTAAAGGGGTCTGTTTGTCACGACAGTTGGGTGACTGGTTATAAAGGAGAATTACTTTAACTGGACATTTGAATCCGGTAATGCCATAATTTCCTTTATAGGGGTTTTTTTAACTTGAAGGAGAAGACTTTAACTCAGTTTAGAGTAATGCCATCTTTCCTTAGGAATTCCTCATGCTAAAAGAGGGACAGTGGCGTGAATGTAAATACTCCAGAGGCTTGCCGCTTACAGCAATTAGATGGGGGAAAAAGAGTTGTTGATGTTTGTATGTTGTGACCAAAGCATGATTTGATGCTAAAAGGTTGATTGTCTCAACCGGGGTTTCCTTATACAAAGCCTAAGAGGAGGCTAAAAGGTTGACTTTTCCGGGGAAAATGTTCTTTCTCTCTTGTACAAAGCCCAAGATTTGAGGCTAAAAAGGGTTTGACTCAACAAGAGAGTCTTTTTGTGTGTCTTGTACGAAGCCCAAGACGGAAGCTAAAGGGGTTTGACTCAACGAGAGAGTCTTTTATACTCAACAAGAGAGTGATTTGGTGTCTCGTATAAAGCCCGAGACGGAGGCTAAAGATGTTTGACTCAACAAGAGAGTCTTTTATACTCAACAAGAGAGTGTTTTTGGTGTCTCGTATGAAGCCCGAGACGGAGGCTAAAAATGTTTGACTCAACAAGAGAGTCTTTTATACTCAACAAGTATCTCGTACGAAGCCCGAGATGGAGGCTAAAAGTTGTTTGACTCAACAAGAGAGTCTTTCTGTATCTCGTACGAAGCCCGAGATGGAGGCTAGGGTGCTGGTGATTGTTTTAATGGAGTGACAGGTCCAGTATGTTGAATAAAGAGAAAATCACTTCTTATATGGGTGTAATGTTATACTCCTGGATTTGATCTGAGGGTTGGGATTATTACCTGGAAAATCCAAAGGGTATTGAGACTGTCCAAGTCTACGGGTTTTATCTTTTGTACTATGCTTGAGAAACAGTAGCAGTGAGATCTAGACTCTTTGAAAGACTGTTCTATTAAGATGACTAATTTCTGTACCTATACCTCTAGGAGGTCGTCGGGACAATTTGTACGAAGCCCAAGAGGAGGCTGGAAACTTTTAAGAAGCCGAGGGACAATTTTTACGAAGCCTAAGAGGAGGCTATCTTCCCGGAGGAAGAATCATTTTATAAAGCCTAAGAGGAGGCCGTGAAAATTTCTAAGAAGTTGACGGGTCCTTGTACGACGCCCAAGAGGAGGCAGGGATGCTTTTAGGAAGCCTGCGGGTCCTTGCACTAAGCCCAAAAGGAGGCTGATGAACCGTTCTAGAAGGGGTTTCACTTGGAACATTGGCCTTCTGTATATGAACTGTTCACGGGGGAATTTCATAGATCTAGTTATCTAAAATTGTTGTAAAAGAAAATGGTTTAGGTTATGTTGAAATATCCGGAAGAACGTCGGGAGACGAGGTTCTGTCTAATTCTAGACGTAGTTGTCGGGGAAACTCTAAATATCTATACTATTATTACATAGTTGATATGAGTTTATGAAAGAAGACTTATAGTGAAACAGCCCCACAGTACAGTTATATACATATGAAAGCGGTAAATGAAAGCGGGTAAACACTTACTCGGTTGTAGAGCCCAAAGATTTATTTTTAAAGAATGGGGCTTATAACACGAAGGTAGGCCCAAGGGTTTGATTTTTCAACTGGCGATCGCGCCGAGGTTTTCTTTTACCACTGAGGGACTTATACAATATCGGAGGCCCAAAATTGTTTTGGTTAAAAGGGGATTGGGTCTTATAGCTCGAGGAGAGGCCCAGATGGTTTGTTTTAAACGGGCGATGATCGCGCCGAACTTTTGAAATACAACGGGACTTATACAATGAGTGGGGCCCAAAAAAGGTTTGTATTTACAAAGGATTGGGTCTTACACTCTATTAGAGGCCCATGGTGTTTGAAAATGACTTGTGAGGGTGAAAATCGACGAAACCCTAATTTTATCTTCTTTAAAAGTAAATATTTAAAGAAAAATAAAATAAAAATGATAAAAATACCAAATAAATTTGAAAAAACCACTTGTAATTTTTGTTTTAGGTTTGAAAAATGATGTTTAATCACAAGATGAATTAAAACTCACTTGGTTTTGATTTTCAAAGTAAATATTCTCTTTTAAATGTTTAAAAACAATTAAAAAAGGAATTTATTCACAAAAATACTAATTATATTAAATAACTAATATAAACTTAATTTTTTTTGTGGAATAAAATATTTTAACATTTTTTTGATTTTTTGCAAAAAGAACCAATAAAAAATAATTAAAATTGAAAGAGTTATTAATTTTCTAATTAATTAACAAAACATGAAAATATGGAAAAAAAAAAATAGCAAAATGTGAAAAAAAACACAAAATGGCATGGGTGGGGTTTGAACCCACGACCTCAAGGCTATAGGGCGCGCACCTTACCACTGGGGTGGTGATACATCCGTTGATTAAAACAAACCAACAAATATACAAGGTTTGCCTTGTTTTCTAGGCCTTGCCAAGGCAAGGCAAGGCAAGTTTTGGCAAGAAACGGGAAGGTCCATAACTTTCTCATTTCTCCATAGTCGGGGACAAAATTTATATGTATCTGGCCTAGAATTGCACAAGGAATCCAATGGTGGTGGTATTTTTTTCAGATCATCCTCCCTCCTCAAAATACGATGGTGGTTTTAAAATAGGCCTATAATTGCATTTTCTATGCTACATTTGGTACAGGCATGAATTACATGATGAATTGGTTCAAACACAACATATATAACATGTATAAGACGTGCATAATCAGTGGACCTCAAAGCAATGCATATTTTGGGAAGTTCAAGTCATGATGCTCACTTCTTTTTGAGCTTTTGGAGTTTTCTGTGCAATCTACCAAGTTCCATGTTCCAGAAATGGTTTCATGCTTTGAACACTCTCAAATGATCCCTTAGAAACTTTTAGGATGAGTGGAATCAGCTGGAACCTGCAAAAACACAAACTAGCCCTTTCTTGCAAAAGGGGTTAAAATGGCCAAAATAACAACTCCCTCAAATGGTGTTCGAGATGGGGGGAACCATTTGAGATAGTTTAAGGATGATATTTGGAGTGTGTTTGAGGTTTTATCTAGTTTGGAAAGTGGCTGAATCAAGACATGGCTTGAAAAATGCACCAAAGTACTATTTTGAGGTTTTGAGAGGTGACTTTGTGATTTTGGTGTTATAGGTCACTTGTGTGAGTTTGGACAGCCTAGATATGATATATTGGATGTGTTAGGATCATGTGCTGTGGTGGAAATGCTTTCTAACTCAAAAACTCAGAGTTATCTTGCTAAAGAAGGCATTTTGGCCTAAAGAGAGGGATTTTGAGGAAAGCATATGTTTGATGGCTTTGGTGTACTCAAACTGAGCACAAATGAGCTCTATTTATAGTAGAGCAAGTTTGTTTTGGGATCAATAGTGAATGGCAACCACAACAGAGGTTTGGCCAATGTTGATCAATGGGAAGCCAAGTCTCCTCTAGCCATTGACTATAGGTTAGAGCACAGGCATTTGGTTCCCTAGTTGTTGGATCATTCTTGACTGAATTCAGTTGCAAATGTGTCAGTCCATGCCACCTCTAAGCATCCATTAAATGCTCCAATGCAAAATTG
Source organism: Lathyrus tuberosus (assembly GCA_022829125.1). Taxonomy (NCBI): domain Eukaryota; kingdom Viridiplantae; phylum Streptophyta; class Magnoliopsida; order Fabales; family Fabaceae; genus Lathyrus; species Lathyrus tuberosus. The sequence goes on from JALAZF010000103.1 coordinate 12,637,024, forward strand.
GAGTCTTGTCCCTCTTTTAGGGATTTCTAGGTTTGGCATGCTATTTTTGGTTCCAAAGACTTGGGAGGCTTGAGATCAGAGTTGGTTCCTCCTTGGTCCCCCCTTGAGGTGTTCAGATGGATAGAGTTGCTTGTCCTTTGCAAAATTTGAGCAAATCGAGCAAAACTCCAAAATCTGTCTTGTGTTGACAATTTTCAGCAAGGCATATTGGCATGGTCATCTCATGGCTCAAGTTGAGTTTGGTGATGTTCTTGGCCATTTTGGAAAGCCCTCATATGATACAACAACTGTTTGATCATAATTGATTTTGATACTTTTTGGATCCAAGTGAAAAATCCCCCCACATTTGGAAAAAAGTAAGGCAGATTCTGACTTAGTGAAAATTTCACTAAGTGTTGGAAAAAGTGACATTTCATGTTTTCAGCCATTTTGATCATTCCATAACTCAAAATCCATGAGGAATTGGAATGAGGTGTAGTTGAAGCTTTTGTAGAGGACCATGAGGGCTACAAATCCAGATTTGGGTGGGAAAAAATGGCCTTGTGGTTTAGGAGTTATGGTCCTTCAAAGTTGGTACCCTAGCCACTTTGTTCCATAACTTAGAAAATTTCTAAGTTTTTTATGGTTACCCCTTTTACAAGTTATCCCACTTTTCCTGATTTTTCTCGATGAATGATGATTCCAATCATACATTAACATCATTTTAGAGTTGAAAACCCATTTTTATGAAAAATCTCAAAAAGTCAAAGTTTGAGTTTTGTGCACAGTTGACTTTTTGTTAGATGACTTCCAAACTGTGCAATCATTTAGGAAATCATGTCCTTGACCTAAATCAAACTTGATGTACATGTTCCATGGGTGTTATAAGGTATATTGATTCATGTCCTAGGGTTTGGGAGCATGTCCTGGTCAAAAGTCAAAGGTACAGTTGACTTTTCTCGCAAAACCCTAACTGTGGTTTAGATGTAATTGAACCTTGTGAATCAAGCTTCTTGGATCAATCCATTGTTGCAAATGGATCCATGTAGTGTATTGGAGACACCCAAATCATGTCTTGAGGTCTTGGCTCATGTTTTGTCCCAAAAGTCAACTTAGGGGTGAATTAGGTCAAGAAACCCTAATTCCTGATTTTTAATGAATGCATCCCCTGAGGCTAAATTGACTTGATGATGGGGGTTCATGATGTTCCTTGGAGCATCTTAAGTTATGTTTTGAAGCATTTGCTAATTCCCAGAGTAAAATTTCCATCTAGAGGCCCTGGTCGACCAAAACCCTAATTTGGTGACACTGTTGATTTTGAGGTTTGATCCACTTGGAATGTTGCAACCTTGTGCTTAATCCTTGATGTGGGAGTCCTCTTGATCCTTTGTAGATACTTAAGAGGCTAGACAAGTTGAAGATCATGTCATTCCTTGATTGATCCTTTGTCTAAGAGCTCTAAGAGGGGTTGAAACCCTAATTTTGATTGTAGTGGATGCTCACCCATCTTTGGGGAGACTAATGAGGTATGATGATACACCTATATTGTGATGATGATTTCCAAAATGATGGGAATCTTGGTGGTCAAAATTTGGGGTATGACAGATGCCCTTATTTAATCTTCTTGGATCTGAAGGTGTGAATGGCGAAGGTATTCGGGCATTCGGGGTGCAAGAGGATTAAATGTTATAGAATACCCGAAATTTTGATGGTTTGCTATGAACGGTAGTTTGCGCATTCATCTTCTTTTGATAAGCAATAATGCTTAGAAAAGGTAAACTTCCCCTCGATCCTGGTCTTCAGCCAAGGAACTGGTCTCAGTTTTCTTTTGAAATGAACTTCCCCTCGATCCTGGTTTCCTACCAAGGAACTGGTCTCAGTTACTGGAATGAACTTCCCCTCGATCCTGGTTTCCTACCAAGGATCTGGTCTCAATTTCTGAGATAAACTTCCCCTCGATCCTAGTTTCCTACCAAGGATCTAGTCTTAGTTTCTTTTGTCAATAAACTTTATTGACAAGGGACGCTATGCGTAGCGGTTTCCCTTAAACTTCTCGCCGAATTTTCCTGGGGAGATGCCATTTGACGGGAAAAGTTTTGATGGTAGAGAGGCACAAACTTCTCTGTTGGAGACGCCATTTGTCGAATCTACTGGGGAGAGCGAGTCTCTTGAGAGACTGTTGTCTGCTTGGGGAATATTACACCATACTTTTCTCGATATCTTCTCAGAGAAATGCCATATGATGTACCCCAATTTTGAGGTTCCGATGACTTTGTTGACTTTGACTTTCTGGAGAGAAGAACCAATGTGCTGCCGAAAGTCTTTAGTTGAGAGGCTATCTCTAGGGATTTTCCTTAATCTAGGAAAGTGAAGACATCATCTTCAATGGCAAAGAGTGACGTTTGTTGAAGGTTTTCTTGCCTTTTCAGAGGTTCAAGTTATCAAAGTGGTCAAAGAACCAACTTTAGTTCAACAGCAAAGTGGAGAAGCGGTTGTTCAAACACGACGTTTCCTGACAAGGAAAGAACTGGCAACTCGATTGACAAGAGGATGTGAAATTTTGGTATCAGATGTGTGATGTTAAGGCGTGATGTCACAACAACACACTCTACTATATGAACAAGGTAAAAGCAACAGTAAATTAACACACAGAATCTGTTCACCCAGTTCGGTCTAACAACCTACATCTGGGGGCATACCAAGCCAGGAAGGAAGTCCACTATCAGCAGTATCAAATTACAGACTCAATAATCCTAGTTGACAATCACCTAACTTAATCACTACCCAATGACCCTTCTACCTAAGTCCTCCCTAGGTAAGGGACTCCATCTCACTTCCAATCATCGCAATGATGTCTAGCAGTTAACATCTCAGCCACTGCATCAACAACTTGATTTCCAACAACTCTTCAATCACAGAAAAGTAGAAGACAAACTTCCATGACAATACCTAGACATGACACACATGACTAAGAACAATACTTAGAGTTGCTTAACAGCTTCCTCTAAAAACAATACATCTCTTACCTACAGGCTTCAAGATACACACGATGACCATCCCACAAACCGGGTGGTTCATCGACCAACACAGCCCTTATCATTTACATGATGGCTCGCCTTCTTTTTCTAGGTTACAATGCTTCTATTTAACCTAAACCCAACTGGATTTGGGCTTCAAATCACAGCATATCAGCTGCTACAAATCTGCAAAAGATTCTTCTACAAATTAGGTCTTCAATCAAATCTTCATGCTTTTAAATCAGTTGCAGAATTTTCTCCACATAAATAGGAACAAATCTCCAAGTAGTTTCCTAAAAAGTCTCCAAGATCCTTTTTATGAAATCCAATTAAATATGCACTTTTTTCCTAACAAATCTCCTTGACCTGCGTATAATGATGAGGTATATCCAAACAGATCTCATCAAATCAAATTAAATCCGTCAAGAGATATACAACAACAGTACTTGCTGTCCCAGACAACTGATGTCGTGACATCTCCTTTGACATCACATGACAGCAGTACTTGCTGTCCCAGACACCTGATGTCGTGACATCTCCTTTGACATCACATGACAGCAAAACAACAACACCTTCTATACCAGACTAAGATGTCATGACATCTCCTGCAACATCTGTCACATAACAACAACAACTGTTGTGCCAGAACCAAGATGTTATGACATACTGTCATGACAGTAATACTCCATATCTGTACTGATGTCTGATTAACCATGTCAGGACATCTCACCCAACATCCTGCAATACAAAAAACACAACATATGGTTTTCTGATGTTCTGTCAACTGATGTCAAGACATCATGTTTTAACATCAGACCTCAAAACTGCAACCCTGCAACAACTAATGTTAGGAACCAATGTTAAGACATCAGACATATGACATCAACATTGTTCAACTTTGTTTTACCAAAATTCCAGCCAATATAAGAACTAACAATCTCCCCCTCTGGCTAATTTTGGCTAAAACAACTCCATATCAGAGATCCCTGCAGCAACCCACACAAACACAACTAACATTCTCAGAACAAAACAATCCTAATTCTCTCCCCCTTTTTGGCCAAAAATTGACAAACATTGGGGTAAATGTACACTACTGGTCCAATCTATTGATACACCAGGTCTAAACTGTCCTATCCATCATGAATGACATAACACCTTCACCAGAGCCACAAACAATCTAGATAACCAAAAGTTTAACTCCCCCTATCTAAGATAACCAGTGCTCCATTGCAAGATGAACACCTTAAATGAATGGAAAACATAAGACTCATCTTCATGTCTTCAAGAGCGCACCCTCTGTTCAACACACCTGCTGAACGCATTCACTTAATGCTTGATCCTCAAACAACACTAGTACATTTAACTGACAGAAGTTGCTCATTCAACAAGAAACACCACAAAATCACCAATGATATCCCATGACACCTTTATGATCATATAGTAAGAATGTACCAGGATCACCTCCAACAACCTCTTGGATTGAGACCAAAATCATCATTGATCCCTCTCATCCTAAAACCATCCATACCCTGTACAAATCCACCTTGAATTTTACAGCCATAGACATTCTTATTCCACACAATCATCCAGAAAATCTGAGGCACAAATACACTGCCTTCCACTACACTTTAAGTAAAGTCCTCTTACTTTGAATTAATAACACACACCAGGACAAGTGTGACATCTCCCATCAACAAAAACCCCTACAGAGTTCTTCCAGAAACTACAGAGAAAAGTAAATTCTCCCAGACACAAACAAAGCTGCCCTTCAGACTCCTCCTCAGAAGCATGTGCGCATATGATTCAAACAATTAGCTTCACATGGCTAGAACCATTCATGTCCACACCAACATGTCATCCAACAGCCTAACGTCATAACATGTTATCTGACATTATATCCTCATAAGATTCAACCAATCTTCACAATCTTGATCAGCATGCAATCTTCATAATATATGTACCTTTGCAGCAAAATCCATAGACAAGTACTCCCCCAGTCATGGTTAACTAATGTTCTAGATGAAGATGAACATTTGAGCACACTTGCTGAGCACATGCATTTTGGTACCATTGTCCCTTTCTCCAAAGGCAGACATTCCCTATCATACTCTTCATCTCCAGACTTCCAATCAATCAATACCTGATCTACTTCAGTCTTCTCTACATTCTCCATCCAAGGCAGACCTTCTACTTCATCATTCTCCCGTATGACTATGTAGATGCTCCTTAGGCATAATGTATGCACCAAGCTTCAGAACCAGAACAAAATCATCCTTCACCAAGGATATTCAACCAGATAATGTCCCAACACAAGTTAGAACATTTGCCACACACCAAGATATCATCACCATGATTCTTGATATGCTCCACCAACTGGACTTACTATTGCATAGTAATCCAAAGAACTAGAGAATTAACCTCTCATCCACCTTCAAGAAGAATAATCTCCTTGAGTCTTCAACTCATCACCCTTCTGCCCAAGAGTAACTTGTTCCAAGACAATCCTCAATAATAACCAGCTGCCACACTCTGATTATCTTGATTCTTCGAATCCACTTCTGAGATCAACCAAATGCCACAGTTTGATCACCTCATTCATGAATCCTCATATGAAAATAACCAAATGCCACATTTTGACCTTTTTCACGTATATCAGAACTCTCACAAAGATATCCTGGTCCACCAAGGAAACCAAATCTTCAAGTCACATGTTCCACTTGCTCAAAAGCAAACACACTTAGACTCCCTAAGCCATGGTCATGTAACATCTTCTCCTTCCTGCAGCTCCCGTAAACTGCCATGAGAATGATCTTTTTGAAGCATCTTATTATTCATTCCTGTAGATCACCCTATCATTAGCTGATGTGCCACATCACCAGCTGAGACTCCTGATGTTAAGCTAGATGTCAGAACATTATGTCATCCAACTGTTGAATTCAGCTCTACCTTCTACCACTCAGAAGAGCCTCCTCCCTTTGCAGAAACAGATTTCCATGCTCTCATAGACTTGATTCAACAATCAAGTTTGAGTAGACAACCTTCATCCTGCTTAAAAACTCCAAAGACTTCAAACCTACCACATCTGAATCTTCAGAAAATAAGTAGTCCAAGACTACCCCATAGCTATACTAAAGAAAGTCATTTTCCTTAGTAGAGCCGTCAGTAGAAAGCCAGAGATAACTGCCACTTATCCTCGACCTTCACAACCAAAGCAAACACCATGAAGAGAAATAAACAGCCACATAGAGAAAAGTATATTGTCAACACTTCAACAGTCCTGCACTTTTACATCAGACATATACATAGTCTCTCGTCAACGTATTTTTCATTAGTTGAATGCACAACCTTATCAAAGGCAGACAAATACTTAACTCCTGTCAAGGTAACCTTCTCACACACAAGGCATCTGCTGATTCTTCTTCAAAATAAACCATCATGACAACCATTCACACCACAAACGCATTCCAGGTCAGGTCAGTGTCTTGACCTTTCACTCCTCCCTGAGCAAAGAACTGAAATGATGTTTCAACATCAGTTCTGACATCAGCAATCATAGTAAATCACACTAAACATCTACTATGGCTTTGGAGACAACAACCATAGTAATCCACACGCATCTCTTGCAAGGGACACAAGAGGATTGACCATCAATAGCTGACCAACCTTCAAACCCAGAACATACACACAACCAGGAACCAGCATACTCTACATCTCAAGAATCTTCAAAATTTTAATGTTCAGACCTCCTGTCTGTCTTTGAGATGTTGGATGCCATCCTTCTGTACCTAAAGGAGAGAAACCATTAACTGGTCATCACAAACAGCATAGAAAAATATGCTTCTCCCAACACTTCAACCTACAAGGATGCCCTTCAATCCTTACAAAAAGATATTCCATTATGTGAGGACACCACATAACTGAACTCCAGCTTTAGAGGAAACTTCTCATGCAGATACCAGGGAACCATAATCCTTTGGTAAAAAAAACACCAACTTCTCCTTGCAAATAGAATCTGCTCCATGGCCATAAACAAGATTACAAACAACTGGTTGCTTTGATAAAAAGGAACTTTCAGATATCAGAGAAAATGCCCTTGACATTTGAGCTTGACCTCCACAAAAACAAACAGCCTTTGAACACCTACTCACTTGGATAAGAAATACACTAATCCAATGAGTGACACTATATTGATCATCTCTTGACCAACATACATATCTAAGACATGTTTCTTGAAGGAAACTTCTTAGACACACAACCCAGATGCCTCATCTTCCAAGCCAGGAGTAGGTTCTAAACAGATGTGATCAATACACATTTGTTTAGCCCCCAAGCATCTGTTATGCCATACCTTTATCCAACAAGATTCTGCACAATCTGCTGGTTTTATGTTCCAACATCTGGTAGGACATAAGTTCTCTTCACAAGAAACACACCAAAAGATCCTTTAACACAGCCCAGAGATTGACCTTGTAGGGTTGGAGGCAAGAATAAATTGCTTCTAACTTTCTTCAGATCTCTTTTCAACAAGCTCATATAAGAGTTCCTTTATGAGTGGACTTAGGATAAACCACAAGTATCTTTGGCAACTCTAACAAGCTAGTTGAAGATATACCCAAGTATCACCACACCGTGTGATACATCTTCAGAGGAGAAGGGAATGTTGCAGCCTTAACACAAAACCACCAGTAATTTTCCATCAGATATATATATATGCAGCGGAACACACACCAGAAAACTCCTCTACAACCTTCAGGAAAAACATAATAACCCTTGCACAAACACGACACTCCATGTGCATTAGGTCAACATAGGTTTGAAAATAAGTCAAACCACACAGCAGCTCACCACCAAAGCTACAAGCCTGATAACAATAGACAGGTCCAATACACACCCTGTCATGAACAGTTCATCCTCCACTTCAAGGGATCATACAAAAATCTCTATGAACTGACCAAGTCCATACACCATCTCAGGAAAACTATCTTCCTTGCTCATGAACCAGAAAGTATCTTCCCTAGATCTCATCCAGAAACAGACATGATGCCTGCTCTGATACTAATTGAAATTCTGGTATCAGATGTGTGATGTTAAGGTGTGATGTCACAACAACACACTCTGCTATATGAACAAGGTAAAAGCAACAGTAAATTAACACACAGAATCTGTTCACCCAGTTCGGTCTAACAACCTACATCTAGGGGCACACCAAGCCAGGAAGGAAGTCCACTATTAGCAGTATCAAATTACAGACTCAACAATCCCAGTTGATAATCTCCTAACTTAATCACTACCCAATGACACTTCTACCTAAGTCCTCCCTAGGTAAGAGACTCCATCTCACTTCCAATTATTGCAATGATGTCTAGCAGTCAACATCTCAGCCACTGCATCAACAGCTTGATTTCCAACAACTCTTCAATCACAGAAAAGTAGAAGACACATTTCCATGACAATACCTAGACATGGCACACATGACTAAGAACAATACTTAGAGTTGCTTAACAGCTTCCTCTAAGAACAATACATCTCTTACCTACAGGCTTCGAGATACACACGATGACCATCCCACAAACCGGGTGGTTCATCGACCAACACAGCCCTTATCATTTACATGATGGCTCGCCTTCTTTTTCTAGGTTACAATGCTTCTATTTAACCTAAACCCAACTGGATTTGGGCTTCAAATCACAGCATATCAACTGCTACAAATCTGCAAAAGATTCTCCTACAAATTAGGTCTTCAATCAAATCTTCATGCTTTTAAATCAGCTGCAGAATTTTCTCCACATAAATAGGAACAAATCTCCAAGTAGTTTCCTAAAAAGTCTCCAAGATCCTTTTTATGAAATCCAATTAAATATGCACTTTGTTCCTAATAAATCTCCTTGACCTGCGTATAATGATGAGGTATATCCAAACAGATCTCATCAAATCAAATCAAATCCGTCAAGAGATATACAACAGCAGTACTTGCTGTCCCAGACAACTGATGTCGTGACATCTCCTTTGACATCACATGACAGCAGTACTTGGTGTCCCAGACACCTGATGTCGTGATATCTCCTGTAACATCTGTCACATAACAGCAACAACTACTGTGCCAGAACCAAGATGTTATGACTTACTATCATGACAGTAATACTCCATATCTGTACTGATGTTTGATTAACCATGTCAGGGCATCTCACCCAACATCCTGCAATACAAAAACACAATAGATGGTTTTCTGATGTTCTGTCAACTGATGTCAAGACATCATGTTTTAACATCAGACCTCAAAACTGCAACCCTGCAACAACTAATGTTAGGAACCAATGTTAAGACATCAGACATATGACATCAACATTGTTCAACTTTTTTTTACCAAAATTCTAGCCAATACAAGAACTAACAAGATGTTTATCACTAGGTGATAAGACCGACTAGAGTGATAGTGATGCAATATGAATATGAATATAAATAAATAATGCATGATGTATGTGTGTATATGCTGACAAAACTGACACGACATACAGACTAAGAGATGGACATGACTGGATACTCGGCCAAGGTGGGAGATGAAAAGTATCACTGGTTCACGATAGCAATTCTGCCTTGCTTAGGAGAAGTAGTCCCCATTGGGAGCAACGCGGGTCGGGCTTAGGAGATAAGAACTCTGCTTGGGTGTGTCAGACGAAACAAGGTCTCTGACACAGTTGATCCTTCATTCAGGTGCACTAGTTTAGAAGGATTACTTTGATTCTGCACTTTGAGGTTCGATTACTTTTGGAGAAGCGATCGATGTTCTTTCGATGTTCAACAGTCAAAAGAAATTGCCACCTTTATTTTAAAAGTAGAAAAAGTTTTACAAGTAAATTCATTTTTGTTTTATTTCAAGAATCATTGATCATATCAAAAAACATCATTCTATAAAGCTAAAACAAATAAGATTTGCAAACAAAAGCACAAGGGCTCAAATTTTATTGATATGATGGAAATCAACCAAACGCGTGATCCCAAAGTGTATATACAAAGTTAGAAAATGGTAATTTATAGAGAAAAGGGCTACATAGAAACATAACGACCAATATCCTTCTACCAACTTTGAATTCTGGGCATCCTGAGCTTCTGTCGAAGATGACCTTGACTGGAGTTTTTCTGATGGACGACGTAACTGTTGCTGAGGGACTTGCCTCTGTTGGACATAGTTACTTGCCGTTATCCCTAACTTTTGCCTGGATTGTACTGTGATGTTTCCAATCCACCGGGATGATTTTTTTATTTTGTCTCTAATTTTTGTCTGGATCTCCCTTTCAGGTTTTCAATCCACTGAGATGTTTTTTTTCTTTAGTTTAGGCGAAGTATTTCTTGACTACATCAACATTCGTGGGGTAGGCAAACTCCTCTCCATCCATGGTTGCAAGTCTCAAGGCACCGCCTGAGAAAGCTTTCTTGACCACATAGGGGCCGTAATAATTCGGAGTCCATTTGCCCAGAGAATCAGTGAGGAATGATTATATCTTCTTGAGCACGAGGTCTCCTTTTCTGAAGATGCGAGGTCAGACCTTTTTGTCAAACGCCTTCTTCATTCTTTGTTGATACAACTGACCATGGCATAGTGCCGTCATCCATTTTTCTTCGATCAAATTCAGTTCGTCGTGTCGACTTTGACACCATTCAGCCTCTGTAAGCTTAGCTTCCATCAATACCCGGATTGATACGATTTCTACTTCTATGGGGAGCACGACTTTCATGCCATATACTAGAGAGAAAGGGGTTGCCCTTGTCGAAGTACGGACAGATGTGCGATAATCATGAAGAGCAAAGGGTAGCATCTCGTGTCAGTCTTTATAGGTTACAACCATCTTTTGAATGATCTTCTTGATGTTCTTGTTAGCCGCTTCTACCGCACCGTTCATCTTGGGTCAGTAGGGAGATGAGTTATGGTGTTCGATCTTGAACTCAGCGCATAACTCTTTCATCATCTTGTTATTCAAGTTAGATCCATTATCAGTAATGATCTGGCTTGGAATACCATAACGACAAATGATATTGTTTTTGATAAATTTGACCACCATTTGTCGGGTTACATAAGCGTATGACACTACTTCGACCCACTTAGTGAAGTAGTCAGTGGCTACCAGGATGAACCGATGTCCGTTCGAAGCCTTGGGCTCAATCACGCCGATCATGTCGATTCCCCATATAGAAAAAGGCCATGGGGAAGAGAGAACTTTGAGATGCGTCAGTGGTACATGGATCTTGTCGGAGTATATCTGACACTTGTGACACTTCCTCATGTACTTGTAGCAGTCGGATTCCATGGTCAACCAGTAGTACCCTGCTCTCAGAATTTTTCTCGCCATTGTGTGTCCGTTGGCATGAGTGCCAAAGGATCCTTCATGAATTTCTTTTATCAGCATGTTTGCTTCTAGTCTGTCTACACATCGGAGCAAGACCATGTCAAAGTTTCTCTTATAGAGTGTATCACCGCTTAGGAAGAAGTTGTCTGCCAGTCTTCTGAGGGTCTTTCTGTTCTTTCTAGATGCCCCAGGTGGATACTCTTGTTTCTGAAGGAAGCTTTTGATATCGTGATACCAAGGTTTATCGTCTATGAATGATTCGATCGTGAAGATGTAAGCGGGCCGTTCAAGGCGCATTATGTCGATCTTAGGTAAGTTACTCTATTGACCTACACTAATCATGGAAGAGAGAGTGGTTAATGCATCGGCCATATGATTCTCTTCACGAGGGATATGATGAAACTCGATTCTGTTGAACAAGGGTAGCAACCTTCTCGCGTAGTCTTTGTAAGGAATCAGTCCTGATTTGTATGTGTTCCAATCTCCTTTGATCTGATTGATGACCAAAGCTGAGTCGCCATATACGTCCAAGTTCTTAATCCTTAGGTCGATAGCTTCTTCGAGCCCTAAGATACAAGCTTCATATTCGGCCTCATTATTTGTGCACTTGAATGTAAGTCTGGCGGTGAAAGGAATGTGGGTACCCTGAGGGGTAACAATGATTGCCCCAATTCCGTTTCCGTAATGATTGACAGCTCCGTCAAATATTAGTCCCCACTGGGAACCTGGTTCTGGCCCTTCACTGGGTAGCAGTTCATCGTAATCTTTCATTTTTAGATACATGACATCTTCGTCTGGGAAGTCGAACCCGATTGATTCCTGATCGTCAATCGGTTGATGAGCCAAATGATCGGCTAAAATACTTCCTTTAACGGCTTTTTGAGCGTGGTACTCAATGTCATATTCTGATAACAACATCTGCCAACGGGCAATCCTTCCCGTGAGAGCAGGTTTTTCAAACACATACTTGATTGGATCCGTTTGGGAGATTAATCAAGTATGTGACGAATCATGTACTGGCGAAGATGTTTGGCTGCCCAAGCTAGAGCGCAGCAAGTTTTCTCAAGCATAGTGTATCGAGTCTCGCAGTCGGTGAATTTCTTGCTCAGATAGTAGATGGCAGACTCTCTCCTTTTAGTTTCGTCTTGTTAGCCAAGTACACAACCCATTGAGTCCTCTAGGATTGTGAGGTAGATGATCAGTGGTCTTCCTTCCACTGGAGGTGACAGAATTGGAGGATTCAATAAATATTCCTTAATACTGTCGAAGGCGGTTTGACAGTCTTCTGTCCAAACGTAGTCCTGGTTCTTTTTAAGTAATTTGAAAATCGGCGCACATGTCGCGGTCATGAGGAATATGAATCTGGAGATGTAGTTCAAACGTCCCAGGAACCTTCTGACTTGTTTTTCAGTTTTCGGAGAAGGCATTTCTTGAATGGCCTTGACCTTGTCAGGATCAACCTCAATTCCTTTCTGGATGATGATGAACCCTAAAACTTTCCATGAACGAACACCGGAGGTGCACTTGTTGGGATTCAAGCGGAGTTTGTACTTTCTCAACTGCTCGAATAGTTTTGACATGTGGGTCACATGCTCCTCTTCTATCTTAGATTTTGCAATCATGTCATCGATATATACCGCAATTTCTTTGTGTATCATGTCATGAAACAGAGTAGTCATGGCCCGTTGATAGGTTGCCCCAGCGTTCTTCAACCCAAACGGCATTACCTTGTAACAAAAAGTGCCCCATGGGGTAATGAACGAAGTTTTCTCCATGTCTTTCGGCGCCATTTTGATCTGATTATAGCCCGAGAATCCATCCATAAAGGAGAAAACTTTGAACTTTGTTGTACTGTCTACCAGCATGTCAATGTGTGGTAAAGGAAAGTCGTCCTTTGGACTAGCCTTGTTTAGATCTCTGTAGTCGACACACATTTTGACCTTTCCATCCTTTTTCGGAACGGGTACTATGTTGGCTAACCATTGAGGATATTCTGATGTAGCGAGGAAGCCCGCGTCAATCTGTTTTTGTACTTCCTCCTTGATTTTGATGGCCATGTCTGGATGAGTCCGTCTTAACCTCTGTTTTACTGGCGGACATTCTGACCTTAATGGTAGATGATGTTCCACGATGCTGGTATCCAACTTTGGCATGTCCTGATAGGACCAAGCGAATACATCGGGAAATTCTTTGAGAAGCTTTATCAAACTTTCTTTGGCAGTTGGACTGAGCAGTGCCCCAATCCTGATTTCTTTTCTCTCTTTTTCCGAACCCAAGTTTACCGTTTCCAACGGCTCTTTGTGAGGTTCAATGGACCTTTCCTCCTGCCTGAGTAATCAGGAGATCTCTTCAGGAATTTCTTCGTCATTTTCTTCTTCAGCCTCAAATACCGGGAATTCAAAGTTGGGAGAAGGCATCGGATCGTATGTTTCAACTGGGTTTAAAACAAGCAATCTGCATGACGTGATGATTTGTGTTTTAGAAGAGATAGAGAGAATGCAAAAGTGTGTGCAGTGTATTTTCTTTGGAAAACTGCTTGTTTTTATTATTGAACTATTTTTTAGGATTACCATTTTCAAAGAAAAGCAAAAAGAGAAAACAACAATTAATGCAGAAATTACAGAACGACGTTATTTTATTTATGAACAAGCCGACTCTTGAAACTACAGCCCTATAAAACAAAGCTCTGTCGCTTTGGGCGAAGCGAAGAGGGAAATTTACAGAAAGCGAGCCCTAACAAAACATCCGTTTCACCTGGGCTGGGTGAAAGGTTAAAGTAAAGATGGCAATTACTTTGACTTATGAACAATCTTCGGAACATCGACTGCAACCCATTGGTGGCGAACTCCTCGGTGAATCACAAAGTCTGGTACCTTCTTTGATTTGTCTTCAGAAATGACGCTGATTTCTGGTGGAGCAGGATCATTGGAATCTGTCTCCCAGGCAGAGTTGTCGTAGGAGGATTCCTCTGTTGTATTTTGTGTAGTATTTGTACTCTTAGCTGTATCTCCCCATCCCGTTGGCTGGATGTCTTCGAGCTTGATACGAGAGCTTTCAGGAGCGGTCTACTTGACCAGGTAGTCGTACTTTCCGCTCGGTTGTCCCAAGGTATCCCACACTTCTTTGGAACTGGAGGAGCCATCCCTCTCGATGATGTTGACCTCGTGAAAAGCATAGTTAATGAATTCTAGTCCTGCAACTGTTGTGAATTCATCATTGTGTTGAGTATTTTCAGGATAACTTGGGTGTTGATCCCATGACATGGTGGGGACGCAGGTATTCTTTTCAATGATGCTCAGCTGATTTTCATTGTTCGGATGATTTTCTTGCCCCAAGTTTTTTGGGTAAGGCTGCCACATTGGAAGGCCATCCATCGGGCCATGATAGCTGTGGTCAAAGTCGTATTTCATCAGAGTGTCCTCCTCTAATGAGTTTGGCGGAGCACGACATCCTTCCAGATCACAATCCCCGTATAGTATTTTGATATCTGACCTTGGTATAAATCTCAGACTCTGGGTAGGAAAGCAAAAGGGAGTCTGCGTTTCGTCCTGAGACATATAACCGTCCTCGTTGAGATAGGACTTCCATTCTTTCTCCGTATCGGATGAATCATCTTTATTGATGGTATGCACCTCTTGAGTCGCTGGTTGAAGGAAGCCTCCACTATGGAAGAAGTTCTGAATGGGATGAAGACCTTCATCGTTAGCAGCTGTCTGGGTACAGGTCGTAGAAAAACCAAGGCCCTTCTTTGTTTTATTGTCAGTAGGGATGACAAGCTGCCCCCATCCTATTGTATTGGTACTCTCGACTGCTTTGATAGCATCTCTGTACGAGGAAATCGAAGTTCCCCCTTCGGATTGATTGTCCTTGTGTAGCGAAAGCACTTGGAACTGAGTTCCAATTACCCCCTCCGGTTTTACATAAGTGGATGGTGATAAATTGCTTACGAGCAAGGCCTGTTCTCCACAAACTATGATGAGTTGGTCGTTCTGGACGAACTTTAGCTTTTCGTGGAGGGTTGAAGTGACCTCCCCAGCTTGATGTATCCAAGGTCTTCCTAATAAACAACTGTATGTTGCCCGGATGTCCATGACCTGGAAAGTGACTTGGAAAGTGTGAGGACCGATAGTTATGGGAAGGTCGACTTCGCTGATAATAGTTTTTCTGGATCCGTCAAATGCTTTGACAACGACCTCGTTGGTTCTCATCGGAGGTCCTTTGAATGATAATTGCACCAAAGTGGACTTCGGCATAACATTCAGGGCTGACCCTATGTCTACCAGTACGCTGGCTAAAGCATCATCTTGGCAGTTGATTGTAATGTTGAACGCCATGTTATGATGGCGACCTTCTTCAGGTAATTCTTCATCACTAAATCCCAAGTTATTGCAGGAGGTGATGTTATAGACATTCCTATCGAACTGTCTGATTGTTACATCCTGTTCCATAAAGGCTTGCTCCAAGACTTTCTGTAGAACCTCCCTGTGCGCTTCTGAACTAAGTAACAGTGATAATACTGAGATCTTTGAGGAGTTTGTAACAGTTGATCAACAATGTTGTATTCACTCCTCTAGATGAGCTTCAGCATCTCATCATTGTTTTTCGAAAGGTCGGGATTACTGGATTGACCGACTGGTGGATTGGGAACTTCTGTCTGAGGTTCCTTTTCTCTGTTAGGTTCTCCAACTCCCCTGTTGAAGATTCTACCACTCCGTGTTACTCGACTGATGTCTGCAATATTCACGATGGAGGGTAACGGAATTTCCTTTCCATTCTCAATTATGGTTGCACCGTATTTGTAAGGGATAGCCTTAGTTGATTCATACGGTAGTGGTCCCGGTAGATAGATGACTATGGGAACCTTCTGATATTTCTGACCATCGTACGTAATTTCAATCTGTTTCTGGTTGGGAACTCTCGATTCGTCCAGTAGAGGGATGATGGCACAAATATCCCTAGTCCTCTGATGATCGGAGATTATGACAACATCCTCGATTTGATCAGCGAGGTAGTTGACTGATCCAGAACTTGAGCATGGTTGAATCTCCTTGTGGTCCAACTGACTTTGAAGGGCTGCTCGCACGAAGTAGCATCCTTGATTATCCACTGAGCAAACTCCACACCGCTCATAGTTGTGTAGTGGCACCTGGCCACGCCCGCTTTGAATACAGTGTAACCTAACAAGGTCTGTTTCCATCGATCGAACATCCTGACTTTGATATCTAGTAGAATTTCCATTAGTGATACTAATTTGCTGGGTGTCTTCATCCATATAGATTGGAAGCCACCAGTGGTTCAACAAGTGCTGAAGTGTTTCCTGGACAAGGACACAGCCTTGATCGTTTTCGCAACCCGCTTTACAGCTCTGATAATCATGTGAAGTGAGAAAACTGAGTTGGACTTGCGTAGCGTGTAACTCCACCAGGCTGATATTCATCAAGCGAATATCGAAGATTTGAATCATGTTGATTTGATAATGATTCCTATCATAGTAGTCTTGGATCCATCCAAGATCCATCTGATGCTGGAGGGCCTCTTGTACAAAAGAGCATCCCTGTTTATTTATCGAGCAAGTCAGACAGGAGTTGTACTCATGCCACGGCAGATTATGATACTGGCTTTGCCTTGAGTACATTTACACCAAGTTGGCATTCATCGCACGGATGTCGTGGTTTTGAATGATGTTGGAATTTGTGTAAACCATCTTAACTCCACGCACTCGGTGCTCTTAGATCCATCCGAGATCCATCTGTTCCTGTAGAGCTGATTGCACCACAGAACATCCTCAATTATTTTTAGAGCAGATATCACACTGGTGATAATTATGAGGTGGCACATGGCCATATCCACTCTGTCTATAATGCATCATAACCAAGTTGGCCCTCAATAAAAGTACATCGTGAATTTGATAGATGCTGCTAGACTCTCCTTCTATCAAATTAACTGCAGCTTTCTCGTGTTGAGGCAGTGGGTTTGTGAGGACATTCGGATTTGTATCTTTGAAAGATAAGACCCCGCTCCTAACAAGCATTTGCACATCGGATTTGAAACTGAGATAGTTCTCTATGTTATGCCCTGGTCCTCCTTGATGGTAAGGGCAAGTCTGATCCACCTTAAACCAAAAAGGTGGATTTTCCGGTACTGTAAGAGGAGCCTTGGTCTGGACGCGCCCTTTGACCAGTAGTAACAGAAATAGTCCTGCGTACGATACGGGTATAGGATCAAACCCTGGTGGCCGCATTGTACGGTTGTTGTTGTATGGAGGACGAGCCTGCTGAAGAGGCTGTTGTGTCCTTTGCTAAAATTGTTGTTGACTAGGTTGGCTCTGTGCAACCTGAGGTTGATACGTAGGCGCGGGGTTGATAGCAGGAGTTACAGCTGCTACTGGTTGGTACCGACGCCTTTGCTTTCTGAGAGAGATATTCCCAATATCTTGCTCTTTTTTCTTAGGGAGAGCACTACCGTATTTCTTAGTACCGCTTATCGACCCAGTGTCTTTGACTAGACGTCCTTCTCGAACGGCTTCCTTAAGACGAACTCCCATGCCTACCATTTCGGTGAAGTCACTGGGCGCACTGGCGACCATTCTGTCATAGTAAAATGAGCTCAAGGTCTTTAAGAAGATCTGCATAATCTCTTTTCCCTCAAGAGGTGGAGAAATTTGAGCGGCAATTTCACGCCATCTCTGAGCGTATTCCTTAAAGGTTTCCTTGTCCTTTTGCGACATTGATCTGATTTGATCTCTGGCTGGTGCCATGTCCAAATTGTATTTATATTGTTGGACGAAGGCAGTGCCAAGATCTCTGAAAGTGCTGATCTCAGTGCGGTTTAATCCCATGTACCATTTGAGTACGGCACCGGTTAAACTATCTTGGAAGTAATGAATCAGCAGATCCTGGTTCTCTGTCTGAGCTGACATTCACCGAGCGTACATCACCGAATGGCTTTGAGGGCAAGAGTTACCCTTGTACTTTTCAAAATCGGGCACCTGGAACTTGTGTGGGACTTTCACATTGGGGACCAAGCAGAGATCTGCGGCGTCCTTTCCAAATAAATCCTGATCGCAAATAGCTTGCAGTTCCTTCTGCATTTCTAGGAACTGTTCCTGGAACTCGTCCATTCTGTCAAACATAGTTTCCTTTCTACCAGA
Source organism: Lathyrus tuberosus (assembly GCA_022829125.1). Taxonomy (NCBI): domain Eukaryota; kingdom Viridiplantae; phylum Streptophyta; class Magnoliopsida; order Fabales; family Fabaceae; genus Lathyrus; species Lathyrus tuberosus. The sequence goes on from JALAZF010000103.1 coordinate 12,655,512, forward strand.
AGGTATCTGTGGAATCTGTCCTTCTGGGACAGTGTGCACCACAGGGGGTGGTACCGTTACTACGACAGTGAATCTTGGCGTTTCCTGAAGTTTGTAACCTTTAGGAGTTGTTGGTATGTCCCTAGCATCTTCGCTTTCCCGAAGTTTGTAACCTTCAAGCCCAGTGGCTCCTGCTGAAGTTTCTGGATCTCTAGTGATCGGCGGAATATATCCTTCCGGGATATAGGTAGGTGGCCTGCCCCAAGGACGATCTTTCAGCATTCTATACCTAGGATCAAACTTTTCCACTATCGGTGTTGAGGGGATCTCTGATATCATAGTTCTTTGTAGCTGAGCTTCTGCCATGGCTTGCATGTCGTTACGAAGCTTTCTCATATCCTCTCTCAGAGCGTCGATCTCTTCTTTCAACTCTCTGTTCTCTTCCTCGAGACCATCCATCTTTTTCTGACGATTGGCCCGAGTGTTGTACGAATTAGACAGTTTGACTCTAGAATCGAGACACAAACGTGAGATTCGTAGGTAAGAAGAATACGTGACGTGAGAATGATGAATGCATTGATTATACTAATTAATTTTTTGGTTTAATCAAAATAAACTTCGACAATTAGATTGAAAATATCAAGCAGTGGGGAAACCCCATTTTATTGAATTCAAAGGTTTGTGGAAATGAAAATACAGTAAATTACACGGTGCGGAAACAGAAACCTAAGCTAATGAGTCCTGAGTCCTCTCCGAGGAGAATTCGGGTGCTGATTCTGGCACTTTTCTTTTCTTGGACCGGGGCTCTTGGGCCGTTGTCGGGTTGTCATTCCTTTTCCAAGTGAAAAGGGTGAGCAAATTCCTTTGGTCATCCTGATTTTCTACAATATGTTGCTCCAAAATCTCAATAAGAGCATCCTTGTCTTTCAGCAGTTGCTGTATTTTGTTACATTCCACATTGAGAATGCGGTACTTGTTCTTCCAAGACCTCCTCTCCTGTTGAACTTTGTTGAGAGTAACCTGAAGTTTTTCCGTTTCAGTCATGAAGTACATGACAGATTCCCTTGGTGGAAGAATTCTGTGATGAGGATAAGGCATCTTTAGCTTGAGAGCTCTAGTTTGCACCCAGTGGAGGTAAGGCTCCATCGAGACACAGTCTGGTTTTCCTAGAGACTCTCTTCCTTTCTTATGAACATGTTTCCAAGCGTGTACTATTTCCATTTTAGTGCCCTGTCATTTTCTCCTACCTTGAAGAAAAGACCTTCCAAATGAGCATTACGCGGGACATGCCTCATCGGATATCCAAATTGACGACGAACTAAAACTGGATGGTAATTGATTCCTCCCTTAGTTCCTATAAGGGGTACGTTGGGGAAGTTTCCACAACGGTCAATGATCCTGATCCCGTCACAAATCCTATTACACCAATCTATGTCAGAGTTGGTAAGGAACATGATTTTCTGCGACCAACGTAAGACACTCTTATGATCCCAAAAAGCGGCAGACTTAGGCAAATGGGAAATAAACAATTTATATAGCAGGGGTACACAGCACTTGATTTCCCCTCCGCTGTACAAATTCCCGAAGTGTACAGAATGATACGCATCTGCGAGTAAGGTTGGTACAGGGTTTCCAAGGAGAAAAACCTTAATGGCGTTGATATCTACAAAGTTATCTATGTTGGGAAACAAAAATAACCCGTAGGTGAGCAAAACAAAGATGCTCTCGAAAGCGGCCACGTTCTCTATACTAGCAAAGTACAGAGCCTTCTTTACCAGAAACTTGGCTGGTAAACCCGGGAGTCCACCCTTGGTGGTCATGTGAGTCTTGACTTCCGACTCATCCAAATAAATTGCTCTTGCAATGGTCTGATCCTTTGGAATTTCTTCCAGTCCAGAAAATGGAGCTCGATCACTGATATGTAAATCAGTCAGATGAGAATACTCCTCCGACATTGGGGCGAGCTGGTAATCCGGGAATATGAAACAGTGATAGACCGGATCGTAAAACAGGGTGAGTGCCTCCATGATTCTTTCAATTACTTGGTCCCTTAACAGAGGTAGTAGACCTCTGTACTTGGCTCTGAAAGCGTCTGGGTTAGTGATCATCCTTGCTAATCCTCTCAAATCCTCTAGTTTTGGAACCTTGAAGGTATACTTGTGAGTTTTCCTTCTACCGAAATCCATGAGCGCAATTTTTTCTTCTGACATTTGCAATCATTGTCTTAGTTTAATTTGAAAAAGAGAGACTAGAAGAGAAAATTTTCTTTGTTTAATGTTTTTAAAATGAATGCATAAATGCAGCACACAAAAACATTGAAAAAACATGGGGTCAAGGGTCGGTGTCATGAAGTCAAGGCTCTACCCGCTCCCCAAAGATTTATACTAGTGATTTTTGTACCTGTCTCTCAAAATCATAAATTCTTGTCAAGAAAACACCAGCGGGCCGGGAACCGTGCTAGGTGATATTTTTTAGAAGAATCTCAGAAGAGGGTAGTATCGCGTAACATCCATTTCCGATAGCTTCCACACTACTAAAAGAGGTTTTTCTTAGATGTATACTCGATCTTTCCACATGCGGCATCACACGCATTCCCATTAGCAGAAAAATAAACACATATATCAATTAGGAAAAGCAGTATATATATATTTGTCCTAATGTCCTAGACTTTTAAGAGCTATGAATCTTTTGTTCCTGACAGAAAATAGCTCCCCAGCGGAGTCGCCATTCTGTGGTACCTTCCCAATTTAAAGGTTTTTGACCTAAGATCCTAGTGAAGGCTGATCTTAGCAATAATGACATTCCCCGAGAAAACCGTCATGAAAATAACTCGTCCAAGGTTTTCACCTTAAATCGTAGGACAGAAAGAAGCTCGCCCCATGGTGGGCGCCACTTTTCTGTAGAGAGCGATTTTGGACGTGGTTCTTAAGCATTGTCGCTCTTTGGGGGACTACAGGTCGATTCATTTCTTATCCTATTGAAGCTGATGAAGGAAGGGAAATAGATGTATCCAACTAACCCTGCTTGCAACCTGAGGTTAAACAGCGGTCTGTTAGGTTACGGATGCTATATGGAAGTGGGGGCTCTTTCTACTTACTTTGTTAAGGCTGAAATGACGGGACTATGTTATTGGTAGGATGTTAGGACTGATGCGTTTCAATTGATGAGTGAAGGTACGGGATTTTGGGTTTTTGATTAGTGTGCTCGCTAAGATTTTTCTTTCAATCTTATGCCTACGTATTCCCGTTTACCGAAATAGGGAAATCAGAGCGATCGTAGTTCCTCCTATTCTATGGGAGGAAATGGTGTTTCGGTGTCTTGTTCAAAGCCTAAGACGTGAAGCTAAAAATGATTTGTATCTTGTTCGAAGCCCAAGATGTGAAGCTGAAGGTGATTTGATTGTATCTTGTTCAAAGCCCAAGATATGAAGCTAAAGAGTCTATTTGTATCTTGATTAAAGCCCAAGACATGAAGCTAAGGGGTTTCGACTTTTAGAGAGAATTTGTCATCTCTAAAGGGGTCTGTTTGTCACGACAGTTGGGTGACTGGTTATAAAGGAGAATTACTTTAACTGGACATCTGAATCCGGTAATGCCATAATTTCCTTTATAGGGTTTTTTAACCTGAAGGAGAAGACTTTAACTCAGTTTAGAGTAATGCCATCTTTCCTTAGGAATTCCTCATGCTAAAAGAGGGACAGTGGCGTGGATGTAAATAATCCAGAGGCTTTCCATTTACAGCAATTAGATGGGGGAAAAGGAGTTGTTGATGTTTGTATGTTGTGACCAAAGCATGATTTGATGCTAAAAGGTTGATTGTCTCAACCGGGGTTTCCTTATACAAAGCCTAAGAGGAGGCTAAAAGGTTGACTTTTTCGGGGAAAATGTTCTTTCTGTCTTGTACAAAGCCCAAGATTTGAGGCTAAAAAGGGTTTGACTCAATAAAAGAGTCTTTTTATGTGTCTTGTACGAAGCCCAAGACAGAAGCTAAAGGGGTTTGACTCAATGAGAGAGTCTTTTATAGTTAACAAGAGAGTGATTTGGTGTCTCGTATGAAGCCCGAGACGGAGGCTAAAGATGTTTGACTCAACAAGAGAGTCTTTTATACTCAACAAGAGAGTCTTTTTGGTGTCTCGTATGAAGCCCGAGACGGAGGCTAAAGATGTTTAACTCAACAAGAGAGTCTTTAATACTCAATAAGAGAGTGATTTGTATCTCGTACGAAGCCCGAGATGGAGGCTAAAAGTTGTTTGACTCAACAAGAGAGTCTTTCTGTATCTCGTAAGAAGCCCGAGATGGAGGCTAGGGTGCTGTGACTGTTTCAGTAGAGTGACAGGTCCAAAATGTTGAATAAAGAGAAAATTGTAACGCCCAAATATTTAATTATTTATTTAATTGGATATTTATTTAATTGTTGTGATTATTCGGTTGATTTTGGTGTTGCGGTGAATTAAGTCGTTAAGCCGGTATATTAAGTTGGAAAGTCGTAGAAATAATATTAGAAATAATATTATAGTCGTGGAATAATAGTAGTAGTAATATTATCGTAGTTGGAGTGTGTTCGATTAAGTGGGCTTGGTTTCGTGTCGGAATTAGTAAATTAGGGGGTGTATGTTTAGGTCCATTAGATATTATATTAGAATATTATTATTTTAATAAAATAAAACAAATAATAGGAATTAGAAAGGAAACAGTAGGTTGAATCAGTTAGAGGAGAAAAGTCGAGAACGTGAGAGAAGAAGAAGTTGCGAGAGAGATAGAAACCGCTACCGGTGTCGAATTTCCGGAACCCGATCGATCATCGAGCTGCCTTCAATCCAAGGTAAGGGTGGGTTCGATTATTATAACTGGGTTATGATGAATGATATGAGGGTTGGGAATTGTATGATTGTTTCCATTGATTTCGATAAGTGTTGTTGGCTGTGAGGAAATTAACATTGATGTTGTTAAATTGTAACTCTGTTATGTGATGATTGATTTGTGAACCTTGCAGTGAAAATGTTAAGTTGTCGAATTGTTGTGATGTTGTTGTTCTGTGTTGAAGTTGTTGAGTTTTATTGTTGGGTGGATTTGTAAGTACTGCACTGAAATTGATTGGTTCTATAACAATGTTAATTGATCGATTGTTGTGAAAATTTGTTGCTGGTTAATTTATGAATGTTGTAGTGAATTTGGAATTTTTCTGGGAATAATAATTGGGACGAAAACTGAGTTTTAGGGATGGCGTCGGCCACCACCCACCTATACTGCGCCACCCAAAGGAGAAAGAGAGCACATGTGGCGGGAGCCACAAGGCAAGTGGCGCAGGCCACTTAGTTTGTTAAAGAGAAGCATGTGGGCCCGGCCACCACAAGTGAGGTGTGGCACCAGCCATCATTTTTGCCTTGGATTAATTCATTTAATATGTTGTTTCATAAAAGATAGGATATGTTGCATGTTACCTCACAGAGCACGTATAGTAAATAAGATGTGTGGCGCATGCCACTTGTTTTCTATATCAAGGGTGGCGCAGGCCACCCATAAATTAAAGGAATTTAGCCATTTTTGTTTTACATGAATTTTAAGGAAATAAGTTTTGTTTTATATGTGTATTAGTATCATTAATCTATGAATGTTAGAAATAATAATTAACCAAAACCATATGTTAATAAACCATGTGTTAGTAACATTAATTAGCAGAAGCACATGATTTAAGAATTAGTAACAGTTTTGACAGAAATCAAAATAAGTAGCAGTAATAGTTTTAACAGAAAGTGAAACTAAGTATGAATAACAGGTTTTGTTATAACAGAGAGAATTTTGATAGGAACTGAACTGATTAGAATCCATGACAGAAGCTTAATTGGTAGCAGTAATAGGAAACATAATTTTTCGATAAGTCGTATTAATCGCAGAAGTTAAAACAATGCAGTTTTAGTCGGTTTAGCCGATTTAGGCGGAAAACTTAGTTGCCCGGAATTTAACGAAAATTGTCGGGGTAAGTCGGGTAATTTAGTAGGTGACTTTTGTTGAATTATTTCGTTGAAATTCTATTGAAAAAGTGGAATTGCAGGTACAGCTGAGTTGTAATATTGTTCCGGTTTACGGACGAATTATAAGTTGTAGGCTTGATAAGCCAACGTTGATATAAGTTGTTTATGTCGTAAAAGTTGCTATGTTGTTTAAGTTGATTGTGTTGTGGAAGTTGTTGAGTTATTTATGTTGATGAGTTGTGCATGTCATAAGGCATACATTGAATTTTATGTCAGAGAGTTGCTCACACCACGTTGGCCTGGATTGGCATATGTTGAAAGTTGAAAGTTGAAGGCTTATGCCTTGATGCCTCGATAAACTGGCAATATTAAGTTGGGAGTTTTACTCCGATGGTACCACATGCATAACATTGTCGAGTCTCATTAAAGTTGCATTTTCTTAAGTTGTTGTTGATTTGATTTTGTTTGTTGGTTGTTGATGTGAAGTGGTGATTATTTGTATGATTCTTGCCTATGTATTATTTATCATACTCCGTTTATAATTTTCGGTAACTCACCCCTTCTGTTTGAATGGTGTCCCTATGTTGGCAACGTGCAGGTAATCAAGAGGAGTAGCCGGTTACCTTTGTTTGAGTCAGTGGTTGTCGCTCTGATACGTAGCACTCGGGGGGATGACGCATGTCTTTTATTTATTTGTCTACATGCTGAATTTTTAACGAAGTTGCTCAAAAATACTTTGTTGTTTAATTTGAAGTTGTTTTATGTTGAATAAAGATGCTACCAAGTTGTTAATGAATCCGCTGCGCTGCATTTGTTTAAAGTTGAATAAAGTTGAAGTTTACTGTTGGTTTCTGTTCCCTTGAATCGTTATGTATCTTTCGTGGTTAACTATTATGTGGTTGATTTTAAAGCTGAAAATGTGATATCCCGTTTTATGTCAAAAAATTTATAACTCTAATTTTATTATAATTTACTGGGTAGAAATGGGGTGTTACATTAGTGGTATCAAAGCCTGGTTTTTGCAATTTTGGAGCAGCTGTCCGTAAAAGAGGCATAACTTTTTACTCGTGATTCCGATTGAAACGGTTCTGGACTTTTTGGAAAGCTTACGAAATTCCCTACAGTTTTCATATAAGATTTGTCTTCAAGGAGTTTGTGAAGAGGGAGAAAAGTGCATTTTAATATTTGGGTCTGATGCTGATTTTTGGAAAATTCTGCATACGGAAATTCTGAACCTGTCCCGTTGTAAGGATGATAACTTTTTACTCGTAACTCGGATTCAAGCAATTCTTGAAGTTCTGGAATCTGCACGAAATTCTCTCTATTTTGGAATATAATTTTATGTTTGGGAGGTTTGTTCTGGAAGAAATATATGTGGTCGAAGTTGAGCGACTATTGCTGAAAAATTTGGAAAGATGAAGCCGAGTGTGAAATTTTGATAAGAATAATATGTTGGTAATTATAAGGAGGTGACGGTATCTGAGAAAGCATCGAGATGCGATTTATGTTGAATAAGGAGAAATAAGTGATGATGTCATGTGATAGTAATATTGAGAAAAAGACGGATGGTTGATTTGCAACGTTGAAAATTTTAACTTGGATAAGAGTTGTAATTGGAGCGAGCCGAATTAGATTGTACTCGGTGTTGTAGCGACTCCGGTGTTGGAAAGATATTTAAAGTTGTGTTATGCCACGAGCATGTATAAGAAATTATGTATTGAATTTTGGACGTTTTGTATCGTGGACGAAGTTGAAATTAAGGAAACTAAGAAGACGTTGGTAAGCCTCAGAGAGTTAGCGGAGCATTGTGCTTACGGACTTTGGGCACAAGTTGTAGTACGCTATTGTGTTGGGTAATGATGATTTATGCCACTGTTATGGTTGCCGGCTGTCTATTGACAAATTGAGGAACTGATCACCCTTAATCTCTTGTTGATAGTAGACGGAATCATAATTGATGGATAGATGTGTCGTGCCAACTAGCATAGTATGTATGGCGAATTGGTGGAAGTCAAGCCAAGTGCTTGTGGATTGTTTATTTTGTTGATGTAGATTCATATATGAGCACATTAGTTGAATTTAAGGATGATGGCATGAGGTTGCGATTTAATTGACGAGTAGTATGGAAATTCGCAGTTGAGTTCTGGATCATTTTGTGGTTGTATTCATTGATGATATTCTAATTTATTCTAAGTCAGAGGAAGAGCATAAGGAACATTTGAGAACAGTGTTGGAAGTTTTGAAAGACAAGCGGTTGTATGCGAAGCTGTCCAAGTGCGAGTGCTGGTTGAAAGAAGTTAGTTCCCTTGGTCATGTGATTTCAGGTAGTGGTATTGCCGTGGATCCTTCTAAGGTAGATGCTGTGTTGCAATGGGAAACTCCGAGGTCGACTACTGAGATTAGAAGTTTTCTGGGACTAGCTGGTTATTATAGAAGATTTATTAAAGGATTTTCTAAGTTGGCACTTCCGTTAACTAGATTGACTTGTAAAAGTAAAGCTTTTGTGTGGGATGTTCAGTGCGAAGAAAGTTTTACAGAATTGAAGAAGTGGTTGACGTCGGCTCCGATTTTGACATTACCGAATCCAGAAGAACCGTTTGTGGTTTATTGTGATGCTTCGTTGATGGGATTAGGAGGTGTGCTGATGCAGAATAATAAGGTAATTGCTTATGAGTCTCGACAGTTGAGAACTCATGAAAGGAATTACCCTACGCATGATTTGGAACTTGCTGCATTGGTTTTTGTACTGAAGATTTGGAGGCATTATCTCTATGGCTCTAGATTTGAAGTTTATAGTGATCATAAGAGCTTAAGGTATTTGTTTGATCAGAAGGAGTTAAATATGAGACAGCGAAGGTGGTTAGAATTGCTGAAAGATTATGATTTCGGTTTGAATTATCATCCGGGCAAAGCTAATGTTGTGGCTGATGCTTTAAGCCGGAAGACCTTGCATATGTCAGCAATGATGATTAAGGAATTGGAATTAATAGAGCAGTTTCGAGATATGAGTTTGGTTTGCGAAGTGACACCGCAGAGTGTTATGCTGGGTATGTTGAAGATTAACAATGATTTTCTGGACAGTATTCGAGAGGCTCAGAAGCGGGATGTGAAACTAGTGGACATCATGAATGAGTGTGGTCAATCGGATAAGAGTGACTTTAAGATTGATGCACGAGGTGTGTTGAGACTGCATGATCGAATTTGTATACCAGATGATGCAGATATGAAAAAGAAGATTCTTGAAGAGGGTCATAGAAGTAATCTGAGTATTCATCCGGGAGCTACTAAAATGTATCAAGACTTGAAGAAGATATTTTGGTGGTCCGGAATGAAAGAAGATGTGGCACGATTTGTGTATGCATGTTTTACTTGTCAGAAGTCGAAAGTTGAGCATCAGAAGCCTACGGGGTTGATGCAACCGTTGGAAGTACCAGAATGGAAATGGGATAGCATTTCTATGGACTTGGTGATAGGGTTGCCTATGACTTCAAGAGGACATGATTCAATTTGGGTGATTGTTGATAGGCTTATGAAGTCGGCTCATTTTATACCTATTAACATCACATATCCGATTGCAAAGTTGGCAGAGATTTATATCCGAGAGATTGTGAAGTTGCATGGTGTTCCTTTGTGTATTGTGTCGGATAGAGATCCGAGGTTTACGTCGGAGTTTTGGAAGAGCCTATAAGAGGCGTTGGGTTCTAAGCTAAGGTTGAGTTCGGCGTATCATCCTCAAACAGATGGTCAAACTGAGAGAACTATTCAGTCGCTGGAGGATCTGTTGAGAGCTTGTGTCCTTGAACAGGGAGGTTCGTGGGATACTTATCTTCCGTTGATCGAGTTCACTTATAATAATAGTCACCATTCTAGTATCGGAATGGCACCTTTTTGAGGTGTTGTATGGTCGGAGGTGTAGAACTCCGTTGTGTTGGCATGAATCTGGTGAAAGTGTAGTACTTGGACCAGAATTAGTTCGAGAAACTACCGAGAAAGTGAAATTGATTCGAGAGAAAATGAAAGCTTCTCAAAGTAGACAGAAAAGTTACCATGACAAGCAGAAGAAGGTGGAATTCCAAGCGGGTGATCATGTGTTTTTGAGAGTCACGCCTGTGACTGGTGTTGGGAGAGCTTTGAAGTCTAAGAAGCTCACTCCTCATTTTATTGGTCCGTATTAGATTTTGGACAGAGTTGGGAAAGTTGCTTAGCGAATGGCGTTACCGCCAAATCTTTCGAATCTGCATGATGTGTTTCATGTGTCGCAACTTCGGAAGTACATTTCAGATCCGTCTCATGTGGTTAATATGGATGATGTGCAAGTACGGGATAATCTCACGGTGGAGACAAAGCCTGTGCGAATTGCGGATCGCAAAATGAAGACTTTGCGAGGGAAAGAGATCGCGTTGGTGAAAATTGTCTGGTTGGGAGCTACTGGAGAAAGCATGACGTGGGAATTGGAGAGCAAGATGCGAGACTCCTATCCCGAGCTGTTTGAATCAGGTAAATTTTCGAGGACGAAAATATTCTAAGTGGGGGAGAGTTGTAACGCCCAAATATTTAATTATTTATTTAATTGGATATTTATTTAATTGTTGTGATTATTCGGTTGATTTTGGTGTTGCGGTGAATTAAGTCGTTAAGTCGGTATATTAAGTTGGAAAGTCGTAGAAATAATATTAGAAATAATATTATAGTCGTGGAATAATAGTAGTAGTAATATTATCGTAGTTGGAGTGTGTTCGATTAAGTGGGCTTGGTTTCGTGTCGGAATTAGTAAATTAGGGGGTGTATGTTTAGCCCCATTAGATCTTATATTAGAATATTATTATTTTAATAAAATAAAATAAATAATAGGAATTAGAAAGGAAACAGTAGGTTGAATCAGTTAGAGGAGAAAAGTTGAGAACGTGAGAGAAGAAGAAGTTGCGAGAGAGAGAGAGAAACCTCTACAGGTGTCGAATTTCTGGAACCCGATCGATCATCGAGCTGCCTTCAATCCAAGGTAAGGGTGGGTTCGATTATTATAACTGGGTTATGATGAATGATATGAGGGTTGGGAATTGTATGATTGTTTCCATTGATTTCGATAAGTGTTGTTGGCTGTGAGGAAATTAACATTGATGTTGTTAAATTGTAACTCTGCTATGTTATGATTGATTTGTGAACCTTGCAGTGAAAATGTTAAGTTGTCGAATTGTTGTGATGTTGTTGTTCTGTGTTGAAGTTGTTGAGTTTTATTGTTGGGTGGATTTGTAAGTACTGCAGTGAAATTGATTGGTTCTATAACAATGTTAATTGATCGATTGTTGTGAAAATTTGTTGCTGGTTAATTTATGAATGTTTCAGTGAATTTGGAATTTTTCTGGGAATAATAATTGGGACGAAAACTGAGTTTTAGGGGTGGCGTCGGCCACCACCCACCACACACATAGGGGTGGCGCAGGCCACCCAAAGGAGAAAGAGAGCACATGTGGCGGGAGCCACAAGGCAAGTGGCGCAGGCCACTTAGTTTGGTAAAGAGAAGCATGTGGGCCCGGCCACCACAAGTGAGGTGTGGCGCCAGCCATCATTTTTGCCTTGGATTAATTCATTTAATATGTTGTTTCATAAAAGATAGGATATGTTGCTTGTTACCTCACAGAGCACGTATAGTAAATAAGATGTGTGGTGCATGCCACTTGTTTTCTATATCAAGGGTGGCGCAGGCCACCCATAAGTTAAAGGAATTTAGCCATTTTTGTTTTACATGAATTTTAAGGAAATTAGTTTTGTTTTATATGTGTATTAGTATCATTAATCTATGAATGTTAGAAATAATAATTAACCAAAACCATATGTTAATAAACCATGTGTTAGTAACATTAATTAGCAGAAGCACAAGATTTAAGAATTAGTAACAGTTTTGACAGAAATCAAAATAAGTAGCAGTAATAGTTTTAACAGAAAGTGAAACTAAGTATGAATAACAGGTTTTGTTATAACAGAGAGAATTTTGACAGGAACTGAACTGATTAGAATCCATGACAGAAGCTTAATTGGTAGCAGTAATAGGAAACAATTTTTCGATAAGTCGTATTAATCGCAGAAGTTAAAACAATGCAGTTTTAGTCGGTCTAGCCGATTTAGGCGGAAAACTTAGTTGCCCGGAATTTAACGAAAATTGTCGGGGTAAGTCGGGTAATTTAGTAGGTGACTTTTGTTGAATTATTTCGTCGAAATTTAGTTGAAAAAGTGGAATTACAGGTACAGCTGAGTTGTAATATTGTTCCGGTTTACGGACGAATTATAAGTTGTAGGCTTGATAAGCCAACGTTGATATAAGTTGTTTATGTCGTAAAAGTTGCTATGTTGTTTAAGTTGATTGTGTTGTGGAAGTTGTTGAGTTATTTATGTTGATGAGTTGTGCATGTCATAAGGCATACATTGCATTTTATGTCGGAGCGTTGCTCACACCACGTTGGCCTGGATTGGCATATGTTGAAAGTTGAAAGTTGAAAGCTTATGCCTTGATGCCTAGATAAACTGGCAATATTAAGTTGGGAGTTTTACTCTGATGGTACCACATGCATAACATTGTCGAGTCTCATTAAAGTTGCATTTTCTTAAGTTGTTGTTGATTTGATTTTGTTTGTTGGTTGTTGATGTGAAGTGGTGATTAATTGTATGATTCTTGCCTATGCATTATTTATCATACTTCGTTTATAATTTTCGGTAACTCACCCCTTCTGTTTGAATGTTGTCCCTATGTTGGCAACGTACAGGTAATCAAGAGGAGTAGCCGGTTACCTTAGTTCGAGTCAGTGGTTTTCGCTCTGATACGTAGTACTCGGGGGGATGACGCATGTCTTTTATTTATTTGTCTACATGCTGAATTTTTAATGAAATTGCTGAAAAATACTTTGTTGTTTAATTTGAAGTTGTTTTATGTTGAATAAAGATGCTACCAAGTTGTTAATGAATCCGCTGCGCTGCATTTGTTTAAAGTTGAATAAAGTTAAAGTTTACTGTTGGTTTCTATTCCCTTGAATCGTTATGTATCTTTCGTGGTTAACTATTATGTGGTTGATTTTAAAGCTGAAAATGTGATATCCCGTTTTATGTCTAAAATTTTATAACTCTGATTTTATTATAATTTACTGGGTAGAAATGGGGTGTTACAAAAATCACTTCTTATATGGGTGTAATGTTATACTCCTGGATTTGATCTGAGGGTTAGGATTATTACCTGTGAAATCCAAAGGGTATTGAGACTGTCCAAGTCTACGGGTTTTATCTTTTGTACTATGCTTGAGAAACAGTAGCAGTGATATCTACACTCTTTGAAAGACTGTTCTATTAAGATGACTAATTTCTGTTCCTATACCTCTAGGAGGTCGTCGGGACAATTTGTACGAAGCCCAAGAGGAGGCTGGAAACTTTTAAGAAGCCGGGGGACAATTTTTACGAAGCCTAAGAGGAGGCTATCTTCCCGGAGGAAGAATCATTTTATAAAGCCTAAGAGGAGGCCGTGAAAATTTCTAAGAAGCTGACGGGTCCTTGTACGACGCCCAAGAGGAGGCAGGGATGCTTTTAGGAAGCCTGAGGGTCCTTGCACTAAGCCCAAGAGGAGGCTGATGAACCGTTCTAGAAGGGGTTTCACTTGGAACATTGGCCTTCTGTATATGAACTGTTCACGGGGGAATTTCATAGATCTAGTTATCTAAAATTGTTGTAAAAGAAAATGGTTTAGGTTATGTTGAAATATCCAGAAGAACGTCGGGAGACGAGGTTCTGTCTAATTCTAGACGTAGTTGTCAGGGAAACTCTAAATATCTATACTATTATTACACAGTTGATATGAGTTTATGAAAGAAGACTTACAGTGAAACAGCCCCACAGTATAGTTATATACATATGAAAGCGGTAAATGAAAGTGGGTAAACACTTACTCGGTTGTAGAGCTTCCATGCTGTATTGTTAGTTGTTCAACAAAGAAAAGTTAAAAATAGTATATTACAAGATCAAAGGAGAAAGTGCTTTTGAAAGGAAAATTGGGGCTTACAGCTCAAGGAGAGGCCCAGGGTTTTATCAGTGATCGCACTGTCGTTTTGTACAGGGACTTATACAAGTGACTGAGGCCCAGGAAAGGTTTTCTGTACAAAGGGGATGGGTCTTACACTCTCTCAAGAGGCCCAAAGATTTATTTTTAAAGAATGGGGCTTATAACACGAAGGTAGGCCCAAGGGTTTGATTTTTCAACTGGAGATCGCGCCGAGGTTTTCTTTTACCACAGAGGGACTTATACAATATCGGAGGCCCAAAATTATTTTGGTTAAAAGGGGATTGGGTCTTACACTCTATTAGAGGCCCAAAGATGATTTTGAATGGGTCTTATAGCTCGAGGAGAGGCCCAAATGGTTTGTTTTAAACAGGCGACGATCGCGCCGAACTTTTGAAATACAACGGGACTTATACAGTGAGTGGGGCCCAAAAAAGGTTTGTATTTACAAAGGATTGGGTCTTACACTCTATTAGAGGCCCATGGTGTTTGAAAATGACTTGTGAGGGTGAAAATCGACGAAACCCTAATTTTATCTTCTTTAAAAGTAAATATTTAAAGAAAAATCAAATAAAAATGATAAGACGTGCATAATCAGTGGACCTCAAAGCAATGCATATTTTGGGAAGTTCAAGTCATGATGCTCACCTCTTTTTGAGCTTTTGGAGTTTTCTGTGCAATCTGCCAAGTTCCTTGTTCCAAAAATGGTTTGATGCTTTGAACACTCTCAAATGATCCCTTAGAAGCTTCTAGGATGAGTGGAATTAGCTGGAACCTGCAAAAACATAAACTGGCCGTTTCTTGCAAAAGGGGTTAAAATGGCCAAAATAGCAACTCCCTCAAATGGTGTTCCAGATGGGGGGAACCATTTGGGATAGTTCAAGGATGATATTTGGAGTGTGTTTGAGGTTTTATCTGGTTTGGAAAGTGGCTAAATCAAGACATGGCTTGAAAAATGCACCAAAGTACTATTTTGAGGTTTTGAGAGGTGACTTTGTGATTTTGGTGTTACAGGTCACTTGTGTGAGTTTGGACAGCCTAGATATGATATATTGGATGTGTTAGGATCATGAGCTATGGTGGAAATTCTCTCTAACTCAAAAACTCAGAGTTACCTTGCTAAAGAAGGCATTTTGGCCTAAAGAGAGGGATTTTGAGGAAAGCATCTGTTGGATGGCTTTGGTGTACTTAAACTGAGCACAAATGAGCTCTATTTATAGTAGAGCAAGTTTGTTTTGGGGATCAATAGTGAATGGAAACAACAGCAGAGGTTTGGCCAATGTTGATCAATGGGAAGCCAAGTCTCCTCTAGCCATTGACTAGAGGTTAGAGCACAAGCCTTTGGTTCCCTAGTTGTTGGATCATTCTTGACTGAATTCAGTTGCAAATATGTCAGTCCATGCCCCCTCTAAGAATTCGATAAATGCTCCAATCCAAAATTGGAGTCTTGTCCCTCTTTTAGGGATTTCTATGTTTGGCATGCTATTTTTGGTTCCAAAGACTTGGGAGGCTTGGGATCAGAGTTGGATCCTCCTTGGTTCCCCCTTGAGGTGTTCAGATGGATAGAGTTGCTTGCCCTTTGCAAAATTTGAGCAAATCGAGCAAAAGTCCAAAATCTGTCTTGTGTTGGCAGTTTTCAGCAAGGCATATTGGCATGGTCATATCTCATGGCTCAAGTTGAGTTTGGTGATGTTCTTGGCCATTTTGGAAAGCCCTCATATGATACAACAACTGTTTGATCATAACTGGTTTTTATACTTTTTGGATCCAAGTGAAAACCCCCCTACATTTGGAAAAAAGTAAGGCAGATTCTGACTTTGTGAAAATTTCACTAAGTGTTGGAAAAAGTGACATTTCATGTTTTCAGCCATTTTGATCATTCCATAACTCAAAATCCATGAGGAATTGGAATGAGGTGTAGTTGAAGCTTTTGTAGAGGGCCATGAGGGCTACAAATCCAGCTTTGGATGGGGAAAAATGGCCTTATGGTTTAGGAGTTATGATCCTTCAAAGTTGGTACCCTAGCCACTTTGTTCCATAACTTAGAAAATTTCTAAGTTTTTTATGGTTACCCCTTTTACAAGTTATCCCACTTTTCCTGATTTTTCTCGATGAATGATGATTCCAATCATACATTAACATCATTTTAGAGTTGAAAACCCATTTTTATGAAAAATCTCAAAAAGTCAAAGTTTGAGTTTTGTGCACAGTTGACTTTTTGTTAGATGACTTCCAAACTGTGCAATCCTTTAGGAAATCATGTCCTTGACCTAAATAAAACTTGATGTACATGTTCCATGGGTGTTATAAGGTATATTGATTCATGTCCTAGGGTTTGGGAGCATGTCCTGGTCAAAAGTCAAAGGTACAGTTGACTTTTCTCGCAAAACCCTAACTGTGGTTTAGATGTAATTGAACCTTGTGAATCAAGCTTCTTGGATCAATCCATTGTTACAAATGGATCCATGTAGTGTATTGGAGACACCAAAATCATGTCTTGAGGTCTTGGCTCATGTTTTGTCCCAAAAGTCAACTTAGGGGTGAATTAGGTCAAGAAACCCTAATTCCTGATTTTTAATGAATGCATCCCCTGAGGCTAAATTGACTTGATGATGGGGGTTCATGATGTTCCTTGGAGCATCTTAAGTTATGTTTTGAAGCATTGGCTCATGCCCAGTGGAAAATTTCCATTTGGAGGCCCTGGTCGACCAAAACCCTAATTTGGTGACACTGTTGATTTTGAGGCTTGATCCACTTGGAATGTTGTAACCTTGTGCTTGATCCTTGATGTGGGAGTCCTCTTGATCCTTTGTAGATGCTTGAGAGGCTAGGCAAGTTGAAAATCATGTCATTCCTTGATTGATCCTTTGTCTAAGAGCTCTGAGAGGGCTTGAAACCCTAATTTTGATTGTAGTGGATGCTCACCCATCTTTGGGGAGACTAATGAGGTATGATACACCTATATTGTGATGATGATTTCCACAATGATGGGAATCTTGGTGGTAAAAATTTTGGGTATGACATTGTTCCTTCTGGAGCAATGATTATTGATAGTTGTGGTGATTTTCCCAACGTGCCTCCTCTTGGTACAAAGGGAGGAATCAGCTACAATCCGGTGTTGGCTCGTCGTCAGTTGGGATATGCTTTGCGAGGGGTACCTAAGAACATTCATTTGGCCGGTCTCTTTTTCAAGGAAGAAGAATCTTAGGTTGCTCTCAAGAGAGAAATTGTGGAAGCTTGGCGCAACATTCCTAGAAAAGGAAAGGAAAGTTTGGGAAATCCGAATTGTGTCTCTTCAGAACCTTACCTCCAGTGGGTTAAAAATAGAACTATTACTTTGAAGATGCCTTATACGCGTCAGGAACCTTTGTCTCTAACTATTATGAAGCATATCCTCTACTTTATGGAAGACACAGAGAAGCTTCAGATTGCTTTGGCCGAGATGCAACAAGAGAGAGATGCTTGGAAGAACAAGTATCAGGTTGTTGAGTTAGAGAATGCAAGACTTCAAGAGCACTTCAAGAAGAAGAATGAAGATGAAGTTGCTAACAAGAAGAGAAAGGCGCAAGAGGATTTATTTTCCTCTCGCATTCAGCCAGTTTCCGA
The DNA here is from genome assembly GCA_022829125.1 of Lathyrus tuberosus. Classification (NCBI taxonomy): domain Eukaryota; kingdom Viridiplantae; phylum Streptophyta; class Magnoliopsida; order Fabales; family Fabaceae; genus Lathyrus; species Lathyrus tuberosus. The sequence continues at coordinate 12,673,103 of JALAZF010000103.1, forward strand.
TATTCCGAAGAGTTCAGAATCTCCTTGGAAGTTGATCGTTGATCAGTTGCTGATTGAGAAGACTCAGATGCAGGCCCATATCAAGAAGCTGGAAGATGGAGTTGGGACTTCTTCTCATAGGATTCTCTAGGGATCTAGTTTTCTTTATTCTCTTTTGTTTTAGGATTCTTGAATTTGTACTTCTGAGATGTAATCTTTTCCATCATTAATGAATGAGATTTTGGTATTTCAGATAACAATGTTTGGAATATGCCTTATAATTCCTTGAAACTTTCCATTGCATCTTGCACATCAAGCATCATCTCTTGCATTGTTTCTTGCCTTTTGCAGGTGTCTTATGTTTCTTTTGGTCTTCATTCAGCCAAGCTATCGCACCGGTATAATACTCGGGCTAATCTGAAGAAGAAGATAGATCAGTTGCAACAAGAGAACCGTGAGCTTTGTGAGGAAGTGACAAATTTGAAGGATAGTTTGGAGAGACTCACTGCTATGATGGAAGCAATGGTTGCTGCTCAGAATCAACCTCCTCCTCCTCCACTTTCAACTCCTGTGCAAAGGACAGTCATTTCTGAGATTGTATCCACGCCCATCTCTGTGGGGCCTGCTAGTGTTACTCAATACTCCATGCCTCCTAGTTTCCCCTGGGGCATGCCTCGAAACTTTGTTCCTGAAGGTTATCAACCACCACCACCGCCTCCTAAAGTTCCATTTGTTCCTACTGTACAACCTGTGATGACTGTACCACCGCCTGTGGTTCATGCCGTTCCTTTTGGTGAAGAGCAAATTTTCCACACTGCCCCAAGTGAAAATTCTAGTGCTTATGATAAAATGGAAGAGATTCAAGACCAGTTTGCTGAAATGCAGAAAGAGATCAAAGCTCTGAGAGGTAAAGAGCTGTTTGGAAAGAATGCTCATGAGTTATGCTTGGTTCCTAATGTGAAGATATCGCATAAGTTCAAAGTCCCTTACTTTGAAAAGTATAAGGGTAACTCTTGTCCGATGAGTCATTTGACTATGTATGCTCATAAGATGTCGGCTCAGAAGGATAATGATCAGCTTCTCATTCACTACTTTCAAGATAGTTTGTTGTGTGCAGCTTTGAAATGGTATATGGGACTCGACAGTACTCGAGTTTGCACTTTCGAAGATTTGGGTGAGGCATTTGTGAAACAGTTTAAATATAATGTGGATATGGCTCCTGATCGTGACCAGCTTCGAGCAATGGCTCAGAAAGATAAGGATGCATTCAAAGAATACGCGCAAAGATGGCGCGAGATTGCTGCTCAGATTAATCCTCCGTTGGAAGAAAAAGAGATGACTAATATTTTTCTGAAAACTCTAAGTCCTTTCTATTATGAGCATATGATTACTAGTGCCCCGAGTGATTTCACTGAGATGGTTAATATAGGGATGAGATTAGAAGAAGGTGTCCGTGAGGGACATTTGTCAAAAGATGGTAATTCTGATGGAAATTCCAAGAAATATAGTGGAGGATTTGCCAAAAAGAAAGAAGGAGAGACCAATGTCGTTTCTCGAGAAAGGTATAGAAGACCTCGCAATAGAAATAATCAGTGTCAGCAACATGTTGCATCTGTTACTCCTGTTATCAATTCAACTCCTGTTGTTCAAGCAGCTCCTGCTCAACAACGTTCTAATCAACAGAACAATCAATGAGACCATTTTTAGAAAGATTTTGATCCGATTCCGATGACCTATACGGAATTGCTTCCTTGTTTAATTAAGAAGAATCTTGTTCAGACCCATCCACCACCTGCTGTTCCAAAAGATTCACCATGGTTGTATTATCCTGAAGCTCATTGTGCTTTCCATCAGGGAGAAGCTGGACATGATACTGAGAACTGTTATCCATTGAAGATGGAAGTGCAAAGGTTAGCTAGAAGTGGTATTTTGTTTTTCGAAGATTCCAACCCTAATGTGCAATCGAACCCGTTGCCTAATCACGGTAAGGCGTCTATCAATATGGTTTATGGTTGTCCTGGTACATTCAAATTTTTTGATATCCGTTGGATCCGAAGATCTCTTGTGGAAATGCATGCACTTTTGAGTGAATACCATGATATTGATCATGACTATGCAGCTTGTTGCATCTGTTCCGTGAATCCGCGTGGTTGTGTGATAGTGAAGAGGGACATTCAAAGGATGATGGATGAAAATTTGATTGAGGTCACTGCTAAGAGAGATAAATATCAGAACGAGGTGAATGCTATTGAGCCACGCTTTAATATTCCTTAACGAGTTGTTATCTCATATGACAGTCGGAAGACCGCCGTTACACCTTTGGTCATTCGGTTGCCCGGTTCAATACCATATGAACCTAACAAAGCTGTTATGTATAAGTACAATGCTACCATGGTAGAAGATGGTAAGGAAGTGCCCATTCCTTCTTTGTCTTCTGTGGTAAGCATCGCTGATGTTAGTAGAGTAACCCGGAGTGGTCGAGTCTTTGCTTCTGAGCCTCCAAAGATTATGGAGAGTGTTGTTGCTGGCAAACGACATCAAGATGAGAGTAATATCGATGTTTCTGGTCAGTCCAGTGGTTCGAAGGCTTATGAAGATGAAGTATTGAAATTAATCAAGAAGAGTGAGTACAGTGTTGTAGATTATCTCTTGCATACCCCGTCCAAGATTTCAGTGTTGTCTTTACTGATGAATTATGAACCTCATTGGAAATCTTTGTAGAAGGTATTGGAACAAGCATATGTTGAGCATGATGTGACTGTTAATCAGTTTGATGGCATTGTTACCAACCTCACATCATGTAATAATTTGAGTTTCTGTGATGAAGAGTTACCCGAGGAGGGGAGAAATCACAATTTGGCTTTACATATCTCCATGAACTGTCAAGAAGATGCGCTTTCCAATGTGTTAGTTGATACTGGCTCTTCTTTAAATGTGTTACCAAAATCTACTTTATCAAGGCTTTCTTACTAAGGTCCTCCCATGAGGTATAGTTGAGTTGTTGTTAAAGCTTTTGATGGATCTCAAAAGACTGTGATTGGAGAAGTTGATCTTCCAATCCAAATAGGACCGTGCTTCTTGCATATTACTTTTCAAGTAATGGATATTCGTCCTACTTATAGTTGTTTGCTTGGCCGACCCTGGATTCATGAGGCTGGGGCAGTGACTTTAACTCTTCATCAGAAATTGAAATTTGTTAAGAATGATAAGCTGGTAATTGTTGGAGGTGAGCAAGCGATGCTGGTGAGCAACCTTTCATCCTTTTCATATGTTGATGCTGATGAAACTGTTGGAACTCCGTTCGAAGCTCTTTCTGTTGATGACAAAGCTGTTAAGAAGAATGAGTTACCCATGTCTTCTTTGGAAGATGCTCTGCATGTGTTAGAAGAGATTTGAAGTTTATTAATGAGATCTTTCACAGTGCCGGATTCATCCACAAGGATCACTCTACTGCCGGCATCATTGAAGATGATGAAGAGGAAGAACTTCCCAACTTCGTGACACATGGACAGATCTGCCAGAATTGGATAGTTGTTGATGTTACCACTGTTGTTCATATTTCAAAGTAATTTGTTTTTATTTCTTTCAAAAATCCTTTAACTCCGCCCAAGGTGAAAGTGAATTTGTGAGGGCTTTGTTTCAAATTTTATCATCATCAATAAAATGTTATTTTGTTTATCCATATTATGTTTTCCCTTTTTGCTTTATTTCTGAAAAATGGTAACATAAAAAAACCAAAAAAATAATAATAATAATGTGATAATCACCTTTTATCTGCATGATACTTGTACTTCTTGTTCATATTCTAAAATCAAACATAAATCATTGTGCAGATTGATTGAAAAACCAATTGAAAACAATGACCCTATGCCCCCTCCCAACTTTGAGTTCCCTGTGTTTGGAGCTGAAGAAGAGGGTATTGAGGAGATTCCAGATGAAATTTCTCGGTTGCTTGAGCACGAGGAAAAAACCATTCAGCCTCATGAAGAGCCGGTGGAATTGGTTAATCTAGGTTCAGATGATGAGGTAAAAGAAGTCAAGATTGGGGCACTGCTTCAGTCAGATGTTAAGAAGAGGATTGTGGAGCTTCTTAGAGAATATGTTTATGTGTTTGCTTGGTCTTATCAAGACATGTCTGGTCTTGATACTGATATTGTGGAGCATAGATTGCCATTGAAGCCTGAATGTCCACCTGTGAAACAGAAGTTGAGAAGAACTCATCCTGACATGGCTGTGAAGATCAAAGAGGAGGTTCAAAAGCAGATTGATGCTGGTTTTCTTGTGACTTCTGGGTATCCTCAATGGGTGGCCAATATTGTGCATGTTCCTAAGAAATACGAAAAAGTTCGAATGTTCGTTGACTATAGAGATTTGAATAAAGTGAGTCCAAAAGATGATTTTCCACTGCCACACATTGACATGTTGGTAGATAATACTGCTAAATTCAGTATCTTTTCTTTTATGGATGGATTTTCCGGTTATAATCAAATAAAGATGGCACCCGAGGATATGGAAAAAAAAAATTAATTACACCCTGGGGAACATTTTGTTACAGAGTGAAGCCCTTCGGTTTGAAAAATGCTAGTGCATAGTACCAGAGAGCTATGACTACTTTGTTCCATGATATGATGAATAAAGAAATTGAGGTTTACGTGGATGATATGATTTGTAAGTCGAAGACTAGAGAAGATCATATTGAGTACTTATTGAAGTTGTTTCAATGGTTGAGAAAGTTTAAGCTCCGTTTGAATCCTAATAAATGTACTTTTGGTGTCCGTTCTGGAAAATTGTTGGGCTTTATTGTCAGCCAAAACGGCATTGAAGTTGATCCTGTCAAAGTTAAAGCTATTCAGGAAATGCCTGCGCCCAAAACAGAAAAACAAGTAAGAGGATTCCTGGGACGTTTGAATTATATCTCCCGATTTATATCCAATATGACTGCCACCTGTGCGCCGATCTTCCAGCTTCTTCGTAAAGATCAGGGTTGTGTCTGGACAGAGGATTGTCTGAAAGCTTTTGAAAGAATTAAAGAGTATTTGCTTGAACTTCCGATTGTGTCTCCTCCCGTGGAAGGTAGACCTTTGATCATGTATTTGACTGTGCTAGAAGAGTTTATGGGTTGTGTTCTGGGACAACAAGATGAATCTGGTCGAAAAGAATTTTCCATTTATTATTTGAGCAAGAAGTTCACCGATTGTGAGTCTCGATACTCAATGCTTGAAAAGACATGTTGTGCTTTAGCTTGGGCTACCAAGCGCCTCCGCCAGTATATATTGAATCATACAACTTGGTTGATATACAAAATGGATCCAATCAAGTATATATTTGAAAAGCCTGCTTTAAGTAGGAGGATCGCTCGTTGGCAAATGTTGTTGTCAGAATATGATATCGAGTACCGAACTCAAAAAACTATAAAAGGAAGTGTTTTGGCTGACCATTTAGCACACCAACCAATTGATGATTATCAATCTATCAAGTTTGATTTTCCTGATAAGGATGTGATGTATCTAAAGGTTAAAGATTGTGAAGAACCATTACCTGATGAAGGGCCTGAGCCTGGATCCCGTTGGGGTTTGATTTTTGACGGAGCTATTAATGAGTATGGCAATGGTATTGGGGCAATAATTGTTACTCCTCGTGGTTCTCATATTCCTTTCACTGCAAGGTTGATGTTCACTTGCACAAATAATGCGGCTGAGTATGAAGCGTGTATTATTGGTTTGGAAGAAGCTATTGATTTAAGAATCAAGACTCTTGATGTATACGGAGATTCAGCCCTGGTGCTTAATTAGATTAAAGGAGAATGGGAGGCACATCAACCTGATTTGATTCCTTATTGAGATTATGCAAGAAGGTTGTTAACTTTCTTCAATAAGGTTGAGTTTCTCCATGTACCCAGAGCAACAAATCGAATGGCGGATGCTTTAGCCACTATATCCTCCATGATTATGGTGAATCGGTGGAATGATGTGCCCAAAATCGATGTTATGCGTCTTGACAGACCAGCTCATGTGTTTGCGGTTGAAGAGGTCGTTGATGATAAACCGTGGTATTATGATATTAAATGCTTTCTTCAAAATCAAGAGTACCCGCTTGGGGCATCCAAGAAAGATAAGAAGACTTTGAGAAGATTGGCTGGTAGTTTCTTCTTGAATGATGATGCGTTGTATAAAAGAAATTATGACATGGTCTTGCTCAGATGCGTGGATAGACACGAAGAAGACATGTTGATGAAAAAAATTCATGAAGGATTTTTTGGTACCCATGCCAATGGGCATGCAATGGCTAAGAAGATGTTGAGGGCAGGTTACTATTGGCTGACAATGGAATCTGACTGTTGCAAGTTTGTGAAGAAATGCCATAAGTGCCATGTTTATGCTGACAAAATTCATGTACCACCAACTCCTCTCAATGTTATCTCTTCTCCATGGCCTTTCTCCATGTGGGGCATTAATATGATTGTGCTTATTTTGAACTAAGTAACCGGTTAGCAGATATGCTGTAACCGGTTACTTCGAAACAGAATGCATATTTTGCCTTGTTTTTGGGGCTGTTTTGGTTTTTCTTCCTCCTTCTTCCCCTTTCTTCTTGTTTTAGCTTTGAAATGCATTGTTGAGATTAATTTCTCTTCAATTTCAATGGACTTTGGATATGGTTAAAGTAATTAAACATTCATTAGTTCAAATCTATCTTTTAATGAATTGTTGAATTCATTTGAGGTGCTTTGAATTAGTGATATGTTTTCACACTTAAACTTATCAGTTAAAAATGATTGAACTTGAAGATGAAAGGATCTTGAAAGTGTAATTCAATTTGGCTTTCTCTTCATCTATTTCCTCTTTTATTTAGATCGATGAAAGTCTTATGGATCTTAAAATTTCTTTGTTGAATTCTTGATCAAGACTAGATCGTTACCTATTTTCTTTTCGTGCAGTATTGCTTTCGAATGACGATCTACATATCGTTCATCTAGCATGCATTAGCACAAAGATCTATTGACCGACCTCATTGTAGGGTAATTACTTCGTAAATTACTCGGCGATTGCTTAACATAGCGCAATATTTGTCCCTCTTTATCCAATTCAGAATTTGAACTTTCGTGGTCCGGACCTTGATTGGTCGCGTCAACCCAATGGTGATTGATCTTTTGTATTAGGTTCAAAATCTTTGAAGCTTGTTGTTGTAGAGGCATTGATTCTATCAATCTTCTAACAAGTCTTCATTAACCTTGACCTAAGTACATTGTTTAATCACTATAGTTCAAGATGCGAAATGGAATAATCGGTGAATGCTTATGGCACTAGAGCCTTGTGCTACTAATTACTAACTTCTAACTTCTTTATATTTCCTTCTCGCCCCCTATCTCTCTTTATTTTTATTGCTCATTATCATATCATGTTTATGTTTGTCATTTTTCTTTTGTCCACATGGACCATATTATCTTGTGCTTTGTTTTTCCTTTTGTCCATTTTGGATTCAAAAACATTAATAAAGGATTAAACCACTAAAAGACTTGTGCTCTTAATTGTAGGACTATGGCCACTATCCTTTGCATTGGAGGACCTATACTCTTGATTATAGACTTATGGACTTAGACTTAAGACTCTCTTCCTTGTGCTTTGGACCATTATGGAGTTTGATATTCTAGCCTTTATTTGGCTTGCTTATTGGCTCAAGAGGACGGAATTCTTTTCTTATTATGCTTTGAGGAGTGCCTCAATGTGGTTAGATCTTTCTTATCCTTAGCTTTTATTTTATGCATTAGGATAGCCACTTCTTCTCCACCCCTTCTTCAATTTTCAAAACCTTCTCCCTTTTTCAAAACCTTCTTGTTTTCAAAGTTAAAACCGCTTTCATAATAAAACCTTGACTTTGGTCAAGCGATTTTTAAACTTCATTTTCTTTAATAAATGTCAATCAATATTAATCATATTTTGACCATTTCAAAAAAAGACATAAAAAATACAAAACTCATCAAACTCTTTTTGTGCTTTGTGCACTTTTTCCCTTTAAAACTTTTTCATAAGTTTAGACATGATTCATTTCTTTAAGCGAAATTATTCGCTTGGAAATGACGACTTGTATTTACACTTAAAATCAACCAAAACAAACAAATTTCATTCTTTGTACCATGAACTACGAGGTTTTGATCCTACATTACACATCGTGGGTACGTAGGCATGAGGCGATAAGTCTCTCCAAACACACAAAAATATAAAAAATAATTCTCCCCTCATCTCCACAATCTCTTTACAAGCAAACCATTTTCACACCAAAAAGCATGAATACATCAAAGGGCTCCTATAGAGTACTATAGATGTATTGGGTGCGTAAAACCTTCCCTTTACATAACCAACCCCCCTTACCCATTTCTCTTTGTCTTTTTTAGCTTTTGGTTTTTTAGACTTCTTAGGATTTATTCGCTCTTTTTTCCTTTTCCTTTGTGGAATAAATAAAAGCGCGGTGGCGACTCTGTTTCCCTTGAGTTAAGTTAATCAATAGCGTACACTCAAGATTTTTACCGCTACAGTAAGTAGTAGTAGTGTTCTTTGGTTGTTTCTATAAGGGGGAGCTGGATGTGTTATCCAAAGATTGTTTTAGCCAAAATTTGCCAAAGGGGAAGATTGTTAGGTCTTTGATTGGCTACATTTTGGCTAAAACAAGTTTACAACAAGATGTTGGGTAAGATGTCCTAACATGGTTGATCAGACATCAGTACAGATATGGTTATAATACTTGGCAAGATGTTGAGTAAGATGTTGAAGCATCTTCATCAACTGTCATGACAGCATTACTGTGATGACAGATGTCATGACATCTTGGTCTGGTACAGCAGGTGCTGCTGTTATGTGTTTCAAACAGATGTCACGACAATTTAGTCTGGTATAGCAGGTGTTGCTGTTTTACTGTCATGTGACTTTTAATCAAGATGTCGAAGGAGATGTCACAACATCTTTGTCTGGTACAGCAGGTGTTGCTGTTGTATATCTCTTGACAAATTTATTTTGTTTGGATAAGAATATTTTGGATAAGTCTCATCATTATACACGGGTCAAGGAGATTTATTAGGAACAAGCTGCAGATTTAATTGGATTTCATAAAAAGGATCTTGGAGACTTTTTAGGAAACTATTTGGAGATTTGTTCCTATTTTGTGGAGAAGATCTTGCAGCTGAATTAAAACTTGAAGATTGGACCTGATCGAAGAGTCCAAGCCCATACTACAAGATTCTATAAATAAGGACTTGCTAGACCTAAAATAGCAAGCACACACAACAACAAGTCGTCTGTGCAACATAAGGGTTTAGGGTTTTGAGAGTCTCTTGTGTAGTTTGTAAGTCACCCATGTATCTTTTGATACTATGTGGTCGACATAGGTTGTTGTAAATTGTTCTCACTCGAAGCATTGAAGCAAGAGTTGAGTATTTTTCTTGGTTGAAGCTTTTAAGAAAAACCGAGTATTGTTGTTAGTCAAGAGTCTTGGCTGAATATTATTATTAGAAGGAATGTCTTTCAATTGAATAGATTGATGCATTTGTTGGAGATTGTAACTGTTAGATATCACTGAGGTGATTTAGGAATTGAGATGTGTTTCTCTTATCTAGATGGTGATTTCTAAATAGAATTGTACTGGGTAGGGATTAAGTGAGGAGTTGTAAATGGGGGAGTTTAGCTCTAAATTAATACTACTAATAGTGAATTCATTCCTGGCTTGGTATCCCCCAGACGTAGGTGATTTGCAATGAATTGGGTTAACAATTCTTGTGTGTTGTTTTCTTTCTGCTGTTTGTTTATTCTATTCTTGTTTAACAATTATGCAGAACAATGTCTTGACATGTGTTAGGACATCTGTTGTCTGCTATGCCAGAATTCCATAATGCATTAGTGGAGATATGACACTATGAAAACTCTTTGTTTCATCTCCCACATGGTGAGATGTCTATCACATTGTATGATGTCTCGTGTTTGTTGCATCTTCCGATCAGGGGGAAATTCCTCGATCATGGGAGGATGACTAGAGACGAAGCAGTCGAGATGATGGTAGAGCATCTAGGGATGATCCAGGGGATTCGATGGAGGATGTGGATAAGAATAGGGGTGCTCATGCTAGATTTGAGTTCCTAAGGAAGCTCTACAAGGCTGAGATCTTGAAGGCGTAGCAGGCTCATGGTGATGATGAGCAGGTGGCGAGACACATGACGCGTGCTTTGAGAGTATACTTTCTTTTTTTTGTTGGCACTTGCATTTTTGTGGACACAAGTGCCACTTATACTGACATTGTCTACCTACGGTACTTCTTGGATCTCACTCGGATCCATGAGTACAACTAGGGGGAAGCTTGCCTGGTGTATCTGTATTCGAATTTGAAAGAGGGTTGTATGTGAAAGATGAAGCAGGTCACAGGCAGCGTGACACTACTGGTGGTAATAATTCTTAATCCTTGAAAGTTTTTTGTTATTTTCATTTCATATCTGCAAAACCATTTGTCGATGATTCACGTGTTCCAACATTTTCTATTTCAGGCTTGGATCCTCCAGCACTTCTTGCGCATCACTGGTTGGGCAAGTGTGCCTGAGTACATTGAGGATATGCCATGTGCCTATACTTTTATCCCACTCAGAGGGAACCATGCGGTTGAGCCTTTCAGAGTCTATCTTGACCGTTTAGTTTATGAGAAAATGCACTTCAACAACTACGTGGATCACCGTCAAATGCAACCATTTGATGAGATAATGTTATACTCTGAATGGTTGGGCTGTGGATCGTGTCTCATTGCTCCTCATCTGCCCGAGCACGTCATCCAGTAGTCTCTGATCCTCTTTCCTTGACTCGTAGAGAGATAAAGGAGATGTTTGATGATTATGAGAGTCATCTGGTAGAGGAGGAGGCACATACTACAATAGCCCCGACCGATTGGAGCTACGTCAAAAGGTATATCAGATGGTTCTTTAGGGTGTCACATCCGTACATGGTGCATGGTACTCTAAGAGATCCCGAAGACCAGCTAATCAGGAGATACTAGAAGATGAGCAATCTCAGCTAGATCATACTGATGATGTCTTGCCTAGGTGTTGTCGCACAGTGGAGTTGCGCGGGCAGGCATTGACGAGGGCATCTTCCCTGATAGGTCTTGTCATACCCTAATTTTTTACCCCTAAGATGCCATCTCATTTACATGATTTGCATAACATTCATCATTACATATATATATATATATATATGTGTGTGTGTGTGTGTGTGTGTGTGTGTGTGTGTGTGTTTTTATGCATCACTAATCCATTACAAGTACAAGATATGTGTCCTTGATTGCTTTACAGGTTAGGTGATCCCCCAAGGGCTTAAGCAGATGAATTATCAGAGGATGAGCATCATACTCAATAACTCAAGTCCCTATATCACTCATGAAGATCAAGAGCTTTCACTCATCAATAATCAAGTGCAAAATTGCATCATGACAAGCTCAACAAGCCTCAAGATCCTCAGTTCACCATAATTAGGGTTTTGACCTAATTCAGTCCCTGAGTTAAATTTTGAAGCAATGCATGATCCCAAACCTCCAAATATGTTTCAAGGACCTCAAATGCCTCATATTAATGCCTCCATATGATTGGATTAACCTGAAGAACTTGATTCATAAGCAATGCAAGAAGTTAAATTCATCTAGTCCCCAAACTAGGGTTTTTAATGAAAAGTCAATTGTACCTTTGACTTTGGACCAAGACATGATCTTAAGCCTTGGAACATGATTCAATACACTAAAAAACACCTTTGGAGTCCATCCATGGTGTTCAAAAAGCCCAAGGGTTTGATTTCATAAAGGATCACAAAGTTCAAAGTTCATATGATACAAAAGTTAACTGTGGTCAAAATCAAGTTTGACTTTTGGAGTTTTTTGTCAAACATAGGCTCTTCAAGTCAAGAATGATGTTAATATGTGATTTGGATCATGATTGATCAAGAAAAATCAAGAAATATTAGGTTACTTGTAAAAAGGGCAACAATGGAGAAGTTGAATTTTTTCTAAATTATAAAATTCAATGATTTTTGCACTACTTTCCAAGGCCATAACTTCCAAACCAAGTAACCATTTTCTTTGATCCAAAGATCAAATTGAAGAGCTTATTACATACTACAACTTTGTTCTTAAGGGTGGAATCCCAAAAAATGCATAGATATCAAGATATAAGGCCATGAAGTTGGAGGTTCCATGCTTTTGAACCTAAACACTTAGTAAAATTTTAGACAGAATATGTCTTATGTTGAAACCAACTTTAGGGCTATTTTTCACTATGATCCACATTGATTCAAGACAAACCTTGAACATCAAAATTGAAGTATGTTATCTCAGCTTTCCAAAATGACCAAGAACATCAAAATCCTTTACTTGAGCAAGAAGTTATGAATGTTGCAATAAACTTGGTTGCAACTGAGGTTCCAAGGAAAATTTTATGCATAATCTTGGCACGCGATTTTGGAGCACTTGTTGTACACATTGCTGGCCTGAATCATCACAAGATCAATACCAAAATCATCACAAAACATGTGCTCTACAAGAATATAACATAATTTTACAAATTCTATCTAAAATGCATGTGAAACAAAGCTTGAATTGATGTTTTGTCCTCTAGCATTGATTGAAATAGTGAATTTCTCAAAAAACCTCCACAATAAGACAAGAGTGATGAAAACACCAATGATTCATGTGCAATCTGAGGGATCAAAGTTCAAATGATCAAAATTTGTAGCCATGTGAGAATGAGAGTTATGAACCTTAGCACTCAAGTAACCAGCTTCACATCATTACCTATTGAATCATAGCATGCATCCTCATCCAATTTCCTCTCAAATATTTGAACATTTTTCCTATAAATAGAGGCCCTTATGATTTATCCTATGTACAGCAAAACATTTCCAATGCTTGTTTTCTCACAAATCCTCCTTCTTGCAAAATTCAAGGTTCTCAAAGAGTGAAAACTTGGAATTCTTAAACCAGTCCCTTTTCACTCAATTCAACCATCCAAACACTTCACATAATCATCATAGAAGTGATCCATAACCTTTAATCACTTCTGTAACACCAAAATCATACCCTCTATATGTCATCTTGCACAACCTGCAGATTGAGTTGGCCAGGAAGTTCTAGAGGGATTCAAATCATTCTAAGCACATTAGCACATACCTTCAGGGTTAACGAATCTTTTTGGGTCATTACTTGGCATCTGTAACACCTCCAATAGAGAATTAGATTCTCACTTGCAAGGTAAGCCTCAAACTTTGCAACTCCAGAATTCATGCATCATATGTGATATTTTGTGTTATCAATGTGTTTCTGGCAATATGTAGATCATTTTCCCTCAATCAATTGCTTTTTATCATAAACATATGAGATTCCACATTAGGTTTTGTAAGAACAAGATTTGGTTCTGCATCTTGTCTCTGTGTTTTGATGATAACAATGAAGTATTTGTGTGAGAACAATTATGGTGCTCTAATGTTTGTTATTCTGATGGTTTTAACAAACAGGTTCTAACTCTGATAAAGTCCATGTGCTACATCACTCCGATATTCTCTATGGTCACTTCTGTGTGAAGAAGCAAGGATTGATTCTAATCTACTGTGTGTCAGAAAGATTCTGAGAAGACACCATGTTGTTGTTGTAACGTCTCTTAGATCTAATCTCTGAGCATGACTCTGATGTTTTATTTCTAAAGCCTGTATTGCTTCTGAGGTAGTTAACTTCTAGAGACTAAGTGCTGAAGATTCTGAAGACAAGGTTCTATTGAACGATGTTCTGAAGACTTAAGGATTCTGAAGATTAAAGGTTCTGAAGACTAAGTGCTGAAGATTCTGAAGACAAGGTTCTGCTGAACGAAGTTCTGAAGACTCTGAAGACTTAAGTATTCTGATAACCAAGGATTCTGAACTAGAAGTGCTGAAGACTCTAAAGACAAGGTTCGACTGAACAAGTTCTGATGACTCTGAAGACTCAAGACTCTGAAGACCCAATGATTCATTCTTCTGATCATGCTTCAATCAAGTTAACTCAGAAGCCTCTAATGAATAGAAGAAGATGAAACGTTTGCATGGGAAAATAATACATAGTACAGATAAAGCAGGTTCCTTTCCACTACCTTGATTTGGTGGTACCAAGGACAATTCAGTGTATGATTTTCAACTCAGCATAACGGCATTATTTCAAGTCGCCAGTACTCTTATCATATTACTGATCTGTCCTTCAACGAATCTTTTTCTGGCTATTTATAGACTTAATCATTCAACGAATCTGTTGCGGGTGAGCGGATGCTCACGGAGATGTGAGTGAGTGATACACGATGTAGTACTCGGTGTGAAAAAGAGAAATATCACAAACACTGATTCATATGAAGATAGAACTCAAGAAATGAAGAAACTTATGAGTGAGCAGCAAAGCACCACAACACAAAGAAGAAGAATGTTATTACTATAGATTCTCTTTAAGTTAGATTGAGCTTAAAATGTATGTTTACCCTGCTTGTGTAGAAGCATCATTATTGTAAACAAACTTTGTAACACACAGATTGTTTGTGTTCCCTAAAGGACCAGTTGAGTCAAAATTCTTTAGGAAGACTAAAACAGTGTGTTTTAGTGTTGTTAGTCACTTGCAGTTGGTTTGTGCATTGTATTCCTTACAAGACCAGTTGGGTCAGAATTCTTAAGAAGTCTAGGACTAGTGTGTCTTAGAGGTTGTTAGTCACCAGCAGTTTGCTCGTGCAATTGTAATCAGTTTCGTTATAGTGGATTAAGTCCTTGTGTATAAGGAAAAATCACCTTGGCGGGTGGACAGGATTAGCTTGATAGTTTTCAAGTGAACCATGATATATCGTGTGTCTTTCTATTGTTAGTTTATTTATAATCTTTGTTTGAGTTTCATAAAAAGCTTTCAAAGTGGAAAACTCAATTTAAACCCCCCCTTTCTTGTGCTTTTATCACACCTTCAATTGGTATCAGAGCTCTGGTTCTGATTGTGATAAACATTTTATTAGCACTTAACAGTGTTCAGTATCGATCCAGTATTTGTGTGAGATAACATGGTAGTTACTGCTAATACCACTACTGAAGAGAAAGATCAATAGAGTATCAAACCACCAGTCGTTGATGGTGAAAAGTTTGACCACTGGAAATACAAAATAGAAAGTTTCTTTCTTGGTTATGATGTAGATCTTTGGGATCTGGTAGTCGATGGCTACAATCACCCAGTTGATGCTACATGTGCTAAAATATCCAGAAGTGATATAACCAACCAACAGAAGAAAGAATATAAAGTTATCATAAGGCAAGAATCATATTGCTAAATGCTATCTCTTATACCAGGTATGAGAAGATGATGCCAAATCCATTTTTGATTCTCTTAGGATGACTAATGAAGGAAATGCTCAAGTTAAGAAGACAAATGCGCTTGCCTTAATCCAAAACTATGAGGCATTCAGTATGGAGGATGATGAAACAGTTGTGACCATGTTTTCAAGGTTTAAAATGCTAGTCGTAGAACTCAAAGTTCTGGACAAAGGTTACTCAACTGCTGAACATGTGAAAGAGATCATCAGAAGTTCTCCTAATAAATGGTTACCTATGGTAACACCTCTAAAGCTATCAAAGGATCTCAACAACATAGGTCTTGAAGAACGTGTTAGTTCTTTGAGAAATTATGAGATAGAGCTTGAAGAAGATGACATCAGAAGAATCAACAACCTCTGGATGCATAGGCAATGAAACTTCAGAGGATTTGGAAGAATCAAAGTCTGCTCTAAGTCATCATCTGGACAGAAGAAGCATAACTCTGAAAAAGAAGGTTATCAGCTACGAGTGTAAAGAGTCAAGAAGAAAAAGAAGCCTAATAAGAACTTTTCCAAAGCGAAGAAAGGTCTAATGGCAACTTGGGACGACTCTGATTCTAAAGAAGATGAATCTAATGAAGAACGAGCAAATGTTACGCTAGAAGCAACAACTGAAGATAAAGTTTCTGGAGAATCAGAAGACTAAATATCATCAGAACCTGAATCAGACTCAGACTCTGAGATATCCTTAGCAACTCAGTTGAAACACCAGTCATGGTAACTAAACAGTAGTTGCTCGTGACTCATGACGAGAAGAAGGCATATGTTTCAAAGTATGGAACTTAAGCCTGGAGGCTTCGTCAGTTTCTTAGGAAATCAGAAAGAAGAAATCATTGGCTCTGGATTCGTTGCTCAAAAGTGTTTATCGTTAGGATATTCTGAACGCTTTAAAAGCTACAGATTCTATAACAAAGGAACACGAATTGTAGAAGAATCAAGTCATGTCAGAATCAATGATAAGCTTGACTCTGAAAAGTCAAAACTAGTTGAAAAGCTTGCAGATCTGAAGATCATGTCATTTGAATCTAAGGAGTAGAAGACTCAAGAGAAGCCGTCAAAGATGCAAAATTTCCAAATCTAGATACAACCTTATCAGAAAGTGGGAATAACTCATCCCATCAGAAGAAGAATTGATTCTGAGAGATAAAGTTGATCCAGTCAGAACTCACTCATCCTTTAGATACTTCGAAGAAACCCTTCTGGGTCTAGTGTCTCTAATAGAGTCAACATCAGTTGATGTAGCTCTAAGAGAAAATGAGTGGATTCTGGTCTTACAAGAAGAGCTTAATCACTTCACCAGAAATGACGTCTGGGATCTTGTTCAGAAACTCAAAGGTGTCCATGTCGTTGGAACTAAATGAGTGTTCAGAAATAAGCTAGATGAGAAAAGCTGAATTCTAAATAAGTCTGATGGAAGAAATCAGATTCTTTCTGGGAATTCAAAGTGATCAAAGATCAGAAGAAACGTACATTCATCAGAGCAAGTAAGCAAAAGAACTTCTAAAGAAATTCAACATGATGGACTGTGCACAAGCTAAAACTCCAATGCATCCAACATGTGTTCTGGAAAAGGAAGAGACGGATTGGAAAGAGAAAGCACCTCTAAAAATGTTAGGTTCTCTGGAAGAATCTGATCTCATGATCAAGCAAGAAACAATCATCAATTGCTCTCTCAATAGTAGAAGCAGAGTACATATTCATGTCTCTATGCAGTACGCAGATGCTATAGAAGAAGAATCAGCTAGAAGATTATCAGATACATGAGAGTAACATTTCTATCCTTTATGATAATACTGATGTTATATGTTTAAGTAAGAATCTAATCTTACGTTCTAGGACTAAGTACATAGAGATCATTTTATTAGAGACTATGTTCAGAAGGGAATTTTATGTTTAAAACTTATAGATACAGGCCATCAATGGGCTGATATTTTTACAAAACCCTTGGCTGAAGATAGATTCTTATTTATTCTGAAGCATCTGAAAATGGACTATTTTCCAGAGTGAGATTTCATCAGAATCAAATGTGTTTAGTCAGAGTCTGAAGATATCAGATTTGCATTTAAACTAGGAAGTGTTTGTTTTAAACCTTAGTCATCAGAAGATGCTTTGTCATAAATGTCTCCGATCAGATGGAAACCTTTGGTTTTCCAGATTCTGAGGATATCAAACCGTATCCAAAAGATACCTCGAGCGTTGTGATTTTGTGAGACTAGGTTTCAAGTAATTATTACCTATTACTCATTAATATCATGTATAACACATTGGATTAGAACATTTGTTTGATAAGTGTGTAAATCTTTACATCATCCTTCCTCCTTAGGAATTCATAAAGATGCATGTAAGACCAAGATTTCTTGGGACTTAACACTTGTCTTCCCTCCTTTATTCTGTGTCAAACTATGCCCTCTCATCTTCGAGTATACATTTATTCATATTTATTGACTGATGTCATAATATCGATAACGTATACTATCCCATAATCTTTTAGAGACTGATACACTTCTTCATCATTCCTTATTCTTGTTTGTATTCCTTGTATCGGAAATGATGAATTTCTCGTCTCAATTCATCCAGTCCTTATTGCTATTTATGGTCATCACTCTTTGTTCTCTTTATATACCACATAACCAGTTTTCCGTTTCTAAACTTGCTTTTTGCTCCTATCCTTTTTACTTTCAAGATGTCTTCTAAGACCATTAGAGGAGAAATCTATGATTTGGATCTCTTGAGAGAATACTCTATTGATCTTAATGATCTTGTTGAAGAAGGTCATACCAACATTCTCTCAGACATCATCTACCTAAACTGGGACAGATATCTTGAAATTTTCAACGGACCTATCTATCCAACTCTTGTAAAAGAATTCTGGGTTAATGCTCGCATTCTTTCTTATTAATCTGATGCTTGTTGCATTCTGTCTTCTGTATATGGATTTCCCATTATGATCAAATCCTCAATCATATCTCAAGCTATTGAATGCAAATAAGATGGTGAATGTGTTGAATACTACAGAGGAAATAATTGGTTTGCTAAACATATTCGCATAACCTATCTCTCAGAAGGACCTGCTGACAGTCCCTCTTCTCTCACTCCTGAGGCTAAAATATGGTACCAAATCATGGGAACAAATCTTAGACCCAGGGAAAAAGGAACAGGAAGACTCTCTACTATGGATAAGCTTTTCATTTTCTTCTTAGCCTCTAAGATTAAGATTAATTTTCCTCAATCCATTTTCAACTTCTTGAAAGGAGAAATTATTTCGTCAAGAGCAGATTTATCGTATCAGATTCCTTACGGTAGAGTTATTTCTCACATTCTTGATCTTCAAGGAGTTGTTGCTCACTTAAGACTAATTGGAATGAATGAGAAACTTGATACTACATGGTGTTCTCTCATGAACTATTCTAAAACCATCATCAGGGAAGGAGATAGTTAGTTGGAGTACGTTTGGTCTCTTGGTGCTGGTTTCTTGGTCCTTCTTCTGTTTATCATTGCCTTTTCTATCAGTTATTCTTGTTGTTGTTTGTCTTTCTATTTTATTCTGTCTGTTCTGTTTCTGTAATGCGCTTCTGCGGTTTGTTGTTTTGTTGACAATGAAGTACTTTTCTTTTCCCTTTATCTTGTCTTACTGCATTACATAATGATTACTATTAAAAAGGAAAAGAAAATGACTAAGTTTAACTTATCTAAATTCCTTCAAATCAAAATGATTTAGTTAAAATCTAGATAATGTGTGAATGATTATGATAACAACTGTTTGACACATTGGGTTTCGTAAACTTCTTGAGAATAGGCTAAATTTTTACGCATTTTGTAACACCCCAAATTTCGTAAGAATATTTATTTAATTTATTTAAATATTATATTCGTGAATTTTTGTGAATTTTGGTGGTTTGCGTTAATGTCGGTAATTTGGTGGAATTTTAGTTATTTAATTAAATAATAATATATATTGTGGAATATAATGTGTTATTATTTATTTTAAATAATATTAGAGGAATTGAGGGTAAGACGGACTTTTGAGGAGGATTAGTGAGGGTATTATGGAGAAAGCCCATTTTTGAGGCCCAAGGTTGTATATAAAGGAGAATTTGAGAATAGGATTCAGTTTTGTTGACCGTGAAAAGAA
Source organism: Lathyrus tuberosus (assembly GCA_022829125.1). Lineage (NCBI taxonomy): Eukaryota > Viridiplantae > Streptophyta > Magnoliopsida > Fabales > Fabaceae > Lathyrus > Lathyrus tuberosus. The sequence continues at coordinate 12,692,587 of JALAZF010000103.1, forward strand.
GGAAAGAAGTGAGAGCTCTAAGGAAAAAGGAAAAGGCGAGGAATTCGAGAAGGTTTCCAAGGGCTCAGAGAGAAAGCTTCAAATCGACAATCTAAGGTATGGGGAGTATTGCCTTTCATTGTTTTCAATATAGGAAGTGATGTGTTTAAAGTGGATTTTGGGGTTTTTGGGGTTTTTGAAGGGTTTATGAGTTATTGATGATTTAGAGGTATTTCTGAGGATCGATGATGGATTATTAAGGTTTGAATTAATTCGGGCAAAAATAAGCCTTCGGGGCAAAACCTTCTTTGATAATATGTGGGATCTTGTATGAGAAAGGGATTTATGGGGTTTATGGGAAGCTTGAGAGTTTGAAGGTTTAGGGATTTAAGGTTTCCCATGGTGTTCCGAATCGACCTAATAGACGTAGGTTTTGTGCCTTTAATTTCCGTGATGCATTGGGAATGTTTTAGGGATGTTTTTGGGTCATTTAGGGATGAAATCGCAAGTACTTTTGGGGCTGTGGTGCTACTAATGCGTAGCAGCGATTTGCTGTAATCGCAGGTTCGCAAAGTGAACCAATCCTTCGCACGGCGAACATTCACCAAGACTCGCAAAGCGAGTAGCGCAGCGAATACGCGATGATAGTGTTTTTGGGATACTGTACTGGGAGTGGGAAAGACTCTTAGCTTGCAAAGCGAATCGCCCAACGAATGGGTTCGCACAACAAATGCAGTAGCGTAGATGACAGATAGAGTTTCTGGTGTTTCTGTGTGGGAATTGGGGGACTCGCTGGAGCTCGCAAAGTGAACTTACTAGCGAGCTTGTTCACACAGCGAACTGTGTAACAAACGTCTGCTGTTCGCGAAATTTCGTTTATGTTACTGTGTTGTTTTAATGTTTTGACGCTGTGATTTTTATGATGATTTACCATGAGGTACTAATGATTATGAGATGATGTTTTGGTGATTAATTCACGCATTTATAATGACATGGTTTGTATGAGAATTGATGAATGATGATGCACATAATGATGTTTATTTGATGATGATGACTATTGACGTTGTGTATCATGCATTCATATGCATACTCTGTGATGATACTTCATTCCCATTGTGCGGATATGAGGTAATTATGATGTGCTCCGGTTCCTATGCGGAATCGATCCTAGTGACGGGGATCTTTGGAGGGATGATGGCCTAGTGTCCATCGATTATGACGATTGGTACCACATGCATGAGTCTTGTTGTGCATTGCATTTATGTGGCATTGATGTATTTTATGATGTTGTGATTTTGATGTTTTCCTTGTGATGACCCTGAAGATGTTGTATATGATGATGACGCCATTTTATGTATATCTTATTTTTATATTGATTATAATGAATCGTGATTACTCACCCTGCCTGTTTAATTTTGCCTCCACGTGGGTAACGTGCAGGTGATCAGGCTTAGTTGTGGATGCCTTCGAGGACTTTTGAAGTTTATTTGCTTTTGGTCGATATAGAGGGTCTTGCTCTGATAGCGTAACATCGGGTTGGGTCGTCGAGTCAAACCATGTTGATTTCGTTATTTTTGTTATTATTTGATGATATGTTTTTATTTTAATAACCTTTTTGAGTGTTTATGGTTATGGTGGATCTGCTGCCTATTTTGATGGCTTTTATAGAAAACCTTTTTATTTTGAGTTATTCAGTTCTGCTGACATATGAAGGCTTTTTGAGTTATTTTGATGAAAACCCGTTGTTTATGGAGCAAATGTGTTATTTTGAGTTTTGAGAAATGTGCACCCTTGAGGTGGTTATGATGTTTACTCTGATAAATTGTATATTTTGCCGTGATTATGTGTGGGGTAGAAAAGGGTGATACATTAGTGGTATCAAAGCAGGTCGGTCCGTCCGGCCAGGTTTTACTTGATGTCAGTCCCTGTCAGTCGACGAGTGTGTGTACACTGTCGATGTTTTAGTTCTTTTAACCTTGTTGGTGGTGTATAGGATGCCTGGAAGAAATGATCGTGTGATTGCTGATGCATTGGAATCAGTTGCTAATGTGGTGGCGCAACTCAATCCGAATGGTGGAGTCCAAGATGAGTTCCGTGCTTTGGGGAAGTTTCAAAGGAACAATCCATCAAATTTTATGGGTAGACATGATCCAGCAAGTGCACACAAGTAGTCGAAGGCGATCGAGAAGATCTTCCGAGTGATGGGGTGTTCTGATGAGCAACAGGTTCAGTTTAGAACGCATATGCTGAAAGAGGAAGCTGAGGATTGGTGGGATAACACCCGTCAGAGACTCACGAATGTTGGCACTGTGATAACCTAGGATGTGTTTAAGCAGCAGTTTATGGGCAAGTATTTTCTAGAGGATGCTCGTGGCAAGAGAGAAGTGGAATTCCTTGAGCTGAAGCAAGGTGACATGACTGTGGCAGAGTATACCGCGAAGTTCAAGGCTTTGGTGAAGTTATGTCTGCACTACAATCGTGCTGATGCTGAGATGTCTATGTGTCTCAAGTGTTGCGAGCAAGGTCAACGTGCTGATGTGTGTACCAATAATGTACTGAGGTGCTACAGATGTGGTAAAAAGGGTCATAGAACTACTGATTGTAAAGATGAGGGTCCGACCTGTTTCAATTGTGGTGAGAAAGGTCATATCAGTACTCAATGTCAGAAGCCGAAGAAGACTGCGACTGCCGCTCAGACCAGTGGTTGTGTGTTTTCTTTGAGTGGTGCAGAGGTGCCAGAGAAGGACAACCTGATTTGAGGTACTTGTTTTATTAATAATAGTGATTTAATTGCTATTATTGATACTGGTGCTACTCATTCTTTTATCTCACTCGAATGTGCTAATAGATTGGGTTTGAAGTTATCCGATATGAATGGTAATATGGTAATAGAAACTCCAGCTAATGGTTCTGTTACTACTACCTTTGTGTGTTTGAGATGTCCTGTGACGATATTTGAGAAGAGCTTTGTGATGGATTTGGTGTGCTTACCCTTGCACCACATCGATGTAATCTTTAGAATGAACTGGTTGGAGTTCAATCGTGTTCATATCAATTGTTATAACAAGGCTGTAGAGTTTCCTGAGATTGATGATAGTGGGGAATTGATGTTCTTGTCTGCTAAGCAAGTAGGCGAACTTTAAGAAGACGAAGCCTTGGTGTTTGCAATGTTTGCATCATTGCAAATCGATCGTGAAGCTGCGAGTGTGGAGTTGCCTGTTGTCTGTGAATTTCCAGATGTATTTCCAGATCACATCAGTGATTTGCCTCCAGAACGTGAAGTGGAGTTTGCAGTGGACTTAATACCAGGTATGAGTCCAGTGTCGATGGCTCCTTATCGGATGTCAGCTTCCGAGTTAAGTGAATTGAAGAAATAGTTAGAAGAATTGCTTGAGAAGAGGTTTGTTCGACCAAGTGTTTCCCCGTGGGGTGCTCCTGTGTTGCTAATAAAGAAGAAAGATGGTTACATGAGATTGTGTGTTGACTATCGACATTTGAATAAAGTGACTATCAAGAATAAGTATCCGCTTCTGAGAATCGACGATTTGATGGATCAGCTAGTAGGTGCTTGTGTGTTTAGCAAGATTGAATTGAGGTTGGGTTATCATCAGATTCGAGTGAAATTTTATTGAATAATAGATTCAATTATTAGTGATTGATTATTTAATCTATATTTAATCGATAGTTATGTTTGAAGAATTGTGATTGGATCGAATCGATCCTTATGCATTGATTATTGATTGTAGCGATGATATTTGAAGTATGAATACTTTAATCATGGAATGTAATTATGTTGTGTGTGCAATTGTGTGATGATCAAGTGTGATGAATTATTCGAAATATGCATGATATTAAGATTAGGGAATGGTCTTAATTGCATATTGTGGTTGATTGCATACGCATCATTTGTGTCAAGAGGCAATGCTTACTAGTTCCGTGAGAGCTAGTGACTTGTCCCAAACCTAGAGTGGGGTTTGAAAGCCTAAGGGACGGGCTTTTGTTTTGTTATTGGTCTAGGGTGAAGATGGCTAGAAATCTACCTGAGTGAATCGCACACTCAAAGATACAACAGAGTCGCCACCGAACTTTATTTAGTCCCAAAGGACAGGGAAAATATCGATAAAACCCGAGGGGAAGAGAAACGGGAACGGGGGGTCGGTTATGCGAAAGGAAGGTATTAACACCTAACGTATCCGTCGTACTCGACGGGAACCATTTCGCTTGCTTCTAGGGTTGGATGGGTTATCTATCTAAAGGCTTCTAGCTAAAAGAAAGGGAGAGAGAGACAGAGAGAGAGAGAGGGGGAAAAGAAAGAAAAGAAAGTGCTCGCGGAGGAACAAAGCCCTCGTGCCTACGTATCCTCATAGTGCAATGAGGAAGTCAGAGCGCCGTAGTTCAGAGTAACCAGGGGACAGAAAAGAAGAGAAGAAAGGGAGAAGGAAAGAAGGGTGGGAGTGTGCTCGGCGAGATCATTGCGATCTCATGCCTACGTATCATACATTCAAAAGAATGCAGAATCAGAGCTTCCGTAGTTCGGGGAACTGAACGGTAAAGGAAAGGAAAGGAGAGCGGTGGTGTCAAAACCAAGAACAACATAAAGAAGGAAATTCCACTGAGGATTCCAAAGAAATGGTGTCAAAACCAAGAAAAGAGTATAAAGGAAAGAAACAGTAACTGTACTGAGAATAATATAGAATGGTGTCGAAACCAAGAGAATAAAGGAATAAGAAGGAAATGGTGTCCAAACCAAGTGCAAGAGAATAAGAGAGAAATGGTGTTCAAACCAAGAGAATAAAAGAGAAATGGTGTTTAAACCAAGAGCAAGAGATAAGAGAGGAATGGTGTTTAAACCAAGAGAATAAAAGATAAAGAAAGATCCGTTGGGGATGCGAAAGAGATGGTGTCATAACCAAGAATGAAAAGAACTCCACTGGGGATAACGAAGAGGATCGGTGTCGAAACCAAGAATGTAAGAGCAAAGGGAATAAGAAGGACTCCGCTGAGGATCCAAATAAAGGGATGGTGTCATAACCAAGAGAAAAAGGAAATTCGGTATATTAACTGGCTGGCAGTGGTTAACCGAAGAAAGAGAGTAGGACCCTGGCGGGGAAAAGAATGTGGTGTCAACAGACGGACTGTGATAAACCAAGAGAAAGAGTGCTGAACCGAGAGAAGGTGTTTGACTCCGAAGGGACCTCGGTATGTTAACTAATAAACAGTGTTTAACCGAGGAAATAAATGACTGCAGCTCTGTGGGAATAGAGAAGCATTGGTTTTAACAGAGAAAACTGTGATTAACCAAAGAATGGGTGTAGGACCAAGCAAAGGTCGTGACCCAAAGGACGGGTGTATGACCGAGCAAAGGTCGTAACCCAAAAGGTTCGGTAAATTGACTGAACAAATAGTACTCAACCGAAGAAAGGGTATTTGGACCAAAGAAAGGTTACTAACCCAAAGGTGCAAGTATTCGAACCAAGAGGAGGTTGCCAACTGCGGTGAATTCGGTGTTTACAGACGGACTGTGATTAACCGAAGAGAACAGCGAGTGATTAACCAAGAGAAGGTGATTAACTCGAAAGGGTTCAGTATTTTAACAGACGGATTGTGGTTAACTGAAGAGACGGGTGTTTAACCAAGAAGAGGTGATTAACCCAAGAGGTGCTCAGTGATTAACAGACGGACTGTGATTAACTGAAGAGACGGGTGATTAACTATGAGAAGGTGATTAACCCAAGAGAAACTCAGTGATTAACAGACGGACTGTGATTAACTGAGAAAGATTGCAAGCATTGGTGTTTTAACTGACAGGCAGTGGTTAACCAATCAAAGGGAGAGGAACCAAAGAAAAGGTTGCAAAACTGGGGAAGTGTCGGTTGTTTAATAGAAAGATTATGTTTAACCGGAGAAAGGAATAGGAACTCTGCAGGGGAATCTAAATAAAATGATTGACCACAAGAACAGAGTGATGAGGTTAGAGACAGGAGTTAAATCCAAGCAATGATCTTTAACCAAATAAACTGGTGATCGATCAAGAGAAAATTTGCAAGAGGTAAGGATGAGAATGATCAAGGCTCAACTCGACTGAGGAGGAGAAAAGACGCTACCACTTGAGGATAGAGGTGACTATTCTTGAAGAGAGGACAAGACGTCTTCACCAAGGAAATAGCCATAATGAGGATAGAAAGACTCCATCCATATTCCTTCTCTGGCATTCAAAGGTGTAGCGCGGAAATTGAAACAGACAGCGCAACAGCTCCAATTTGTATAGTGCTTCTGCGGAGAGAAATGGACAGCATAACAGCGTTAATTTGTACAGTGCTCAGATGCAAGGCGCCGCGCGAAACTCCAACTCCACAGGGGGGAAAGAGAGAGAAAGCTCTAAAGGAGGCCTAACGAGAGGAAAAGGGAGGATCGATTAATCGAAACAAAGTTTTGATTAATTAATCAAGGGATAAATATGCTAACAACTTTCCAAAGAGGATGATAAGTCATTAAAGCACAAAGGTGTGAATTGATTGTACAAGATTAAGTTCATCCATGAAGAATAAACTTAATGCAAAGCAAAGAGAGGGAGTGTATAATAGTGCCATACAAATATTAGCATGCGTCATACATCAATCGTCAAGTGATCAAGAATGATGCAAAAACTAGCTTGTTCAAACAAATATCAAGACCACACCTAATTGCAAAAATTGATAAATCAAACATTGGATTAATGTAAATATGCTTTAAACAGAGGTTAATAGCATTTAAAACATCCATAAATATTAAGTATATCAATCTATGGAAGTTAGAGGGAGAAAGAATGTCAAACAAGCTTGAAAAAACTCAAAATGGCCATTCTGTACAGTGGTAACCGGTTACTCACCATGCGTTAACCGGTTACTTGCTTGAAAATCAGCGCTTTTGGTGAAAATTGAATTGAGTAACCAGTTACTGACCAGGTGTTAACCGGTTACTCTGAGCAGCTGTGGAAAAAAACAGAAAAAACAGCTTTTCAAAAGTGGTTTTCAACACATAATCACTTATGCAAACTACCACATGCTAGGACAAGAGATTGTGCACGAAAATTACATCATGTAAGAGGAATTAAACATCAATTACAAGCATTAATCATGAAGATCAAAGATCAAGCAATGGCTTGACAAATTAAACCGAAAACGATCGAAATCACAACGTAAACGCGCAAAATTAATCGAAACAGAGAGAAAAGATAGATCTACCAACCTACAAGCCGGAGGATTGGCTTGGTAATTGTTGTAAATGAAATATGATGAAGGTAAGTGAAGAAAACCAGAAAAAACCAGAGATTACTCCACTTGCACTTCAAACCGTAGCGAAACCGAGCAAAATGCGATAAAAGCTCCGAAATCAAATTTGCACCGTAAGACCTTGAAACGAACACTTGAGATGAATCCAAAATCTAATAGAACTCTAGATACTCAAGTATAAAAGCAAGATGATGAAGATAATCAAAGAGAACCAAAATAATCTCCAATTATGGCCGAAACGAATCGAAACCGAGCAAACTTCGACGAAACTCCAAAAATGCGAATTATCACCGAAGAAACTTGAAGTGATCACTTGAATTGCATCCCAAAGCTACTGAAGCTCCACAAAATCCAGTAGAATGGAATAATGATGAAGGTTAAGCTCAAGAAATAATCACTTTCAATGTGAAAAGTGATTATTCTTCAAGAATTATGAGCTTTAGTGAGGTTTGGTGAAGAAAGTGAAGAGGAATGTATAGAAGTTGCAGAAAAATGGAGAGGAGAATGAGAGAATAGAGAGTGAAGAAAGTGTGAATTTGTGTGAATGATTATGGAGGAGTTTCAAAATGGTGAAACTTTGTTTAAATAGAGTTTAGGTTTGGAGTGTGAGAGCTTTGGACTTTGGTTTGGACTTAGCTTTGGGAGGTTTGGAGATAGGGTTGGAGTTAGTTACACTTGACACACTGAGTCAAGGTGGTTAACTTGGTTAGTTAGGATCAACTCGGTAACAATCCCAATGTGAGTTCCAATATCCAAAGGTCCACATACTTGTAAATTAAGTAACATGGTGAGCTTAATTTAAAGTGATGCATGGGAATAAATGTAAGGGAAATGAATTTAATAGTCTTGAAATGTCTAGAGAAGTCTAGAATGTTCCACACACTGCTAGAATCAAGTAGAACCAAAGACCAAAGAGAGTGCATGGGTGTTGTCCCAAAACTGCAGCAGGAATTGCAATTTTGCACTGAGTAACCGGTTACTCACCAGGTGTTAACCGGTTACTTCAATCAATTTTTCCCCAATTGCTTAAAAATGGATGTTATGACTCCGGTCTGGATTTTCCACCTCTTATTTTGATAAATAGGCATGGAACTCCTTATTTTGTGCTTGTTTTGAGGGTACGATTAATCGGGCTTGGAAAACCTGAAGATCCTGCAGTAATAAACACACGAAGAAAAGTGCGAATGCATATGCTAGCGATGCGAATGCTTATGCTTATGCAAAAAGGCAAAAGAGGGAGATCAAATTTTAGGTTACGACAGCTGCCCCTATTTAATCCTCTTGGACCTGAATGTACGAATTGTGCTAGCTTTTCGATGATTCGAGGTAGAAGGGGATTAAATAAAAGAGTAGCCCGAAAATTTGGCCGATGGCGGCATAAAGAGAGGTTGAACGTTTTGAGGGTTGATAAGTGCGAAGTTAGGATGAATACTTGTTGGGAGATGAATCAGGCAAAAAGAAAAGGAGAATGCTTGATGCATATGCCATGTATGCGCTGTTCTACATGATGCTTGATATCATGAAAGGAAAGGACGCAAGGTTGAGGTACCATGGCGCAAGTTGTAGGTGTTGGACGGACCAGAAAAGTTTTGGACGGACCAAGGAATTGGAAAGGTTCTGGAACTGTTTGCCAGACGAAAACTAGATTTTGATTGGGACGCATGTTTAAACCCGTATGGTGTAATGCTCCATGTTGATGAATATGATATGCGTTTGAAGATACAATGGTATGCGTATGATGATTACTAGATGCAGAATGCCAGTGATTATATTTTGAAGAGATGTTAGATATGATAGGGCTTAAGTTAAGGCTTCATGTTATTCTAGATGAATAAATAAGCATGAGTGAAGCGACATGATCAAAGCATGAGAAAGATCTATGCAATGGTTCAAGTGTTTTTATTGTGAGAAGTGAAAGAGTTGAGGTTAGGGTGTAAGCCATAAAGACGTGATCCCCCGACACCTACTTCAAGATCAGCAATTGTTGTTGCACCATTGCTCTTGCCTCAAAATGAGGAGAAAATTTGTACCTTAGTAACTTGCCTCTTCCCCAATCTGTTGGTGGATTGCCCCAATTACAAGGTGGGGAACAGTTTATGTCATAGGATGATTCTGATTCGACTTTCCCCGACGTATTGGAATAGTATGCTCTTGATTAACTGTCTCTTGAAGAGGTTGACTTCTTGTCCTCTTGAGGTGGTCTGCCTCGGTAGGAGCTCTGAAGTGATTTTGCCCCTGGCTGATCGATCTTTGGAGGAATGCCCCTGACCCCATGACCATGGAGGGATTTGTCAAATCTCGTCGTGATTGACTCAGATTGACTGAATCCTGGGGTGGCTGGGCCCTAATGGAGTTTTCCAGGCGTTTTGCCCCTTGAGGTGATCACACTTTCCATTGTGGAACCTTTCTTGATGTCAAGTGCTTGTTTGCAAGTAAAAAGTGTTTGTTTTGAAAATGATAATGCTAATGCCATGCATATGTCATCTTTGAAATCCGAGCATGTTCACTAAGATTATGACATATAGTGAATGGATCACCATTTAGAATGCCATGTCAATATCAGCACAAATGATAAGCAAATCTTTATGAGTCAGCTTTGACGTGATTTTACTGTCGGATGCTCTCGAAATAAACCCTACTTCAATTAGGTCTTTTGCATGTTGTAACGTGGCCTGATACATGGTTTAAGAAAGAAAGGATATAATGCTCAAAAATTATTTTACCCCACCCATTCTCCTTGATGTTCTCCAGTCCTACATTTAATTAGTTTGACACAAGCGTTCGCCTTTCAAAGAGACTTTGAATGGTAGATGCGATGGTAGAGGAACCGATGAGAGTTTTGGAGCGGCAATCACTCACCTTTTGTTTTCGTCACATGTGATCACACGAACTTGTTCTTATTGAGGATTTTTCTCTTTCGATTTTCTGTTTTTTTCCCTAATTTTGCGTAGACTGGTTATTTTGCCTTTGCAGTCTACCGGGATGCCCTAATTTTTGCCTAAGTCATGTGTTTTTTTTTCTGAGTTTTTGACTTAGCGGGCTTTTATTCTTTTGCTTTTTTTCTTTTGCTTTTGTGATTTTTTTCTCTTGAACAAAATCGTGTGACATGTGTTTGATTTGTAGGGTGAGTTGTGACTGCCTCATTCCTTTTGTTCAGTGAGGGACAACCATTGTGGATTCGTGATTTCACCGATCTCTTGCGAGGGATATGATGTGGTTGATCCACAAAATGGGGTACTCCTCTTTTGAAATTTGAATGCATGGTCAAACTAACTGAAGACTACCCTGCCCCTGGTTAAGATTGAGGGTTTTATGTATACAGAAAGAAACTTCTACTTCAAGGCCCAAAGGGGTTGACTAGGGATTATCTTCCTTATAACTCCTGTGTTTAGGGATTTGAACAAATGCCTTACATCCTCAGCAGGGTTTTATTCAAAAGCGTACAGACAGTGACCTCATGTCTTTTCGATTTCATCATTCTCTTTTTGATTTTGCTTGATCAAATGTGTGATACTGACAAAAAGTATGAGTGAACACGAATGAATTTATTCAAAACATGCATATCCATTTCATTATTATTATCATCTAAAAACAAACAAGTTTTACAAGTGAACAATGCTTGACAAACAAAAAGATTAAAAAATGGAAAACATGTATTGATGGTTGCCGATGTTGAGGAAGTGCTCACAGGCTTATTCAAGGGATTCTTTTGCGATCTTGGCTCTTACACGGACAGGGGATTTCCATTCACCCACAGATTCTCACCTTGAATGGTTAAGTGCTTCTTGTCAATCAACTGTTGAATCTTAGCTTTGAAAGCCTTACAATCCTTAGTCGAATGTCCAGCCGACCCAACATGATATCCGCACCGCACATTGGGATCATACCCAGGTGGGAATGGTTTTGGAGGGGGCTTTAGAGCTTTGGGAACCACCAGCGAGTTCTGAACCTAATGTGGGAGAAGTTGACTGTATCTCATGGAAATCGGAACTAGAGAAGCATTCCTTCGTTCTCGATTATTCTGGGGTTTGTGCTGATTCTGGCGCTCTCGGCCTTGGGCTTGCTGCTTATGATTCTGAGGAAGCCGTTGATAAGGTGGTTGTTGGTATTGGGCAGCAGCAACATGCGAGAATGAATAGTATGGCATAGGAACCAGATGTTCTTGAGGATGAACCTGATGAGTAGCATATTGTGGGAATAATTGAGCAAGGTGCGTCAAACCAGGATTAACCATCTGATTAACAGTCTGACCAAAATGGATCCCATACGGTGTGTAGGGTGCCCCAGGATAAGCAACTGGAGGTGTAACAGCAGAGGGTGCCCCAGGATAAGCAAAAGGCATTCCAGAATTAGCAGACTGAAAACCTTGGTAGGGGTATTGCACAACTTGATTCACACGTGCATGGGCAAGCCTTTCATGATGAATCACTCACATTTCATTTGCTAATCACACCTGAATTGGATTTGGGCTTTGAAATGGTTTAATTTGTGAGATATGAATCAATTTGCACTTTGGTCATTTGAGAAATTCATGGGGTATATGGCACAGATTCACTTGATTCAAGGGTCAAAAATGGTCCTCATGAGGTGTACTTGAATGTTGTAATGTGACTTGAAGCATTTGAAGTGATTACAAGTCCTTGTGGATGAAAATGCAAATGGTGGAAAATTGGTACATGTGGAAAACCTCAAAATGCACCTTGCCTTATTTTGATCATAACTTGAGTTTCACAAATGATATGGAGACAATCTAGTACTTTTTGGAAATGGGAGAGAGAGATCTTCAACTTTCATGTTTGAGGAAAATTCATTTGAAGCCTCCTTGATGATGAAAAGTCAAGTTGAATATGGTGGAAAAACTTGCCAAAGATGGAAACTTCTCATTATAGGTCATTTTCCAAATTTAGTAACTTTTGTACAAACCCTTGATTCTTGATGAATGGTATGAAACTTGACCCTTGAAGACCATATGAGGATGTGAGACCTTGAAAACCATAAAGAGAACCTCAAAATTCCACAGTTGACTTCCCTTCTCACTGTTGACTTTTCTTGGTCTACAAGCAATTGATCCACTGAACATCTTTCACAATGAAACACTAGCCAAGTCTTTCCTCCATGAGTACTTGTAAGCATATAGAACCTCATGAGAATGTATTTGAACAAGAAAAACCCATCAAGAAGCTTTTTGGAACCAAAACCCTAATTTGGACCATCTGATTAGGAGAGTGTGGATCACTTGAAATCTCTTGTCAATCTTGACCTTGTGAAGATATGATGAACTCCTCAAACCACCTTGAGGCTTGAGACTCCTTTGAGATGAACCAAGTACCTTAATCCCATGCTAAGAACCAATGCCATGCACAAATGCTAATGCAAGAAATGCAAAGAAACATAAGCCAGTTAGCTAAAAATAAGAAGGCAAATTTTGGGGTGTTACAGCTGCCCCTATTCAATCAACTTGGTCCTGAAGGTATGATAGCAATGGCTGTCACGTGTTCAAAGGATTCACGGAGATTGAATAACAAAATAAACCCAAAATTTGCAATCCTCAAAGGAGGAACGACTCCACTGGGGAACAAGCAATAAATGATGCACTGTCACAACACGTACGAGTGTTGGGAACCAATACAAACAGTGTATTGAAATGAATAAACACAAACGAGTGTTAGCTATGATGGGGATAAACACTGACGGGTGTCAAGGAATCAAAGATATCAGATATGGACAGGTACTGAGAAGATACACGGACGGGTGTAAAAGGGTTTCAGATACGGACGGGTATCGAAAAGATACACAGACGGATGTCAAAAGGTTCAATACGGACGAGTATCGAAAAGGTACATGGACAGGTGCAAAAGGGTTTCAATACGGACGGGTATCGAAAAGGATACACGGACGGGTGTAAAGAGCTTCAATACGGACGGGTATCGGAAAGGTACACGGACGGGTGTAAAAAGGTTCCAATACGGACGGGTATCGAAAAGGTACACGGACGGGTGTAAAGAGGTTCAATATGGACGGGTATCGGAAAGGTACACGGACGGGTGTAAAAAGGTTCCAATACGGACGGGTATCGAAAAGGTACACGGACGGGTGTAAAAAGGTTCAATACGAACGGGTATCGAAAAGGTACACGGACGGGTGTAAAAGGGTTTCAATACGGACGGGTATCGAAAAGGTACACGGACGGGTGTAAAAAGGTTCCAATACGGACGGGTATCGAAAAGGTACACAGACGGGTGTAAAAAGGTTCAATACGGACGGGTATCGAAAAGGTACACGGATGGGTGTAAAGAGGTTCAATACGGACGGGTACTGAAAAGATACACGGACAGGTGTAAAGAGAGTTCAATACGGACGGGTATCGAAAAGGTACACGGACGGGTATCGAAAAGGTACACGGACGGGTGTAAAAAGAGTCAATACGGATAGGTATCGAAAAGATACACGGATGGGTGTAAAGAGGTTTCAATTCGGACGGGTATCGAAAAGGTACACGGACGGGTGTAGAAAGGTTTCAATACGGACGGGTATCGAAAAGATACACGGACGGGTGTAAAAAGGTTTCAATACGGACGGGTATCGAAAGGTTGTAAAGCGACTTTTATCGGGGATTAATCTCGCTGGGGAATGGAAGGCAACACGGACGGGTGTCTAGAAAAACAGTATTGAGTAAAAGACATGAAAACATGGACGGGTGCCGAAGGAAACATGGACAAGTGTCATCAAAAGGTCCATACGGACGGGTATTGAAACAAAAAGGTTCAAACACGGACGGGTGCCGAAGGAAACACGGACGAGTGTCTGACGGTAAAAACCTTGAGGGGATAAACCAAAGGACCACCTGGACGAAGGGGTAAAAATGAAATCATGGATTAACGACCTTGGCAAAACACTCTGCAAGGGAATGTCAAGTATTGCTTTGAATGACTAAACCCAACACTCGTGGAATAAAGTCGAAAGATATATCCTGAAATCCGGTTTTCCTGACGAAGGAAAACTCAAACCTGGCTTATGCTTCAGATGCATATGTTTGAATTTTGCCGTAATGCTCCACACGAAGTGGAAATGCTACGCATTTAGGAGGATGCCATGCAAAAATGCTTATGCAATGCAAAAAGACCGTCCCAGCGAAATAAACGGTGAGAACAGAAACAGCTCCACTGAGGACGACAAACTACATTGTCATCAAACAAAAGAAATCCTGTTGAGGAAAACTTCACTCTGCTAGGGAAGATCACAATCACCAATTCTGCTGGAGATGGACGAATCTCCGAGAGAATACCCACTCTGTTGGGGAATATCAAGATCAACAACTCTGCTGGAGATGGACGAATCTCTGAGAGAATACCCACTCAGCCGGGGAATATCAAGATCAACAATTCTGCTGGAGATGGACACAACTCCGAGAGAATACCCACTCAGCTAGGGTGGGAGATGAATACTGAAGATGGAAACTCCTCCGCTGGGGATCACCAAATACTTCAGAACTTGGATTTAACGCCTGCCAAAAATGATTGGACTTAAGACCTGCTGGGGATACCAATCACCACCAGACTCTGCTTGGGGATGTCGGTGAGTTTAATCTGCTGTTAGGGAAATAACTTTACCCTCACCCTGCTGGGGATTAGATCAAGCCGTTGTCGGTGAGACTATACTTTATGACCAACTGAGGAAAGTACACACCAGGACTCTGTGGGGATAATAACATCTTTGTCCACGAATCTCCTGCTGGAGATACAACAATATCCACCTTAGAGCAATCAACTTCTGAACGCTTGCTGGGGAATAGTAATTCAAACACAACTTCGGCTGGGTATACAATCCTCTGTACTCCTGCTGAGGGGGACGATCCTCTTATGTCCTGCTGAGGGGACGATCCTCATTGACACATCTGCTTGGAAGAAAAAGTAGTTGTCAACATCCACTCTGCTAGGGCATAAACACACTATTTCCTGACTAGCTGAGGAAAAAACGACTGCCCCATATTCCGTGGGGAAACACCATCTTTGATCAAAGAAGATACTCTATCAATCTCTTGCTGGAGAGGCTGCAGAAATGACAATTTCTGGCTACCTGCCGAGGAAAGGTGAGCCAAATCACAACTCTGGCTGGGGGTAAACCTCTTATATCTTGTTGAGGGGGACGATCCTCAACGACTCCGCTCGGGGAATTACCTCTTTATACTCTGTTGAGGGAGACGATCCCCGATACTCTGATAGGGAAGAATAATAAACTGCTGAGGATGATCAGACTTTAAAGTTGGAGAGAGCAGCTCTACTGGGGAGGTACCAATGAAGATTAGACTTTGAATTACTTGAGATGACTAGATCTGACCGTTGAGGAAGAGAACACTATGACTCCTCATCGTCTTCTTGACGATATTCTATCGTCTTACCTTACTAAGAGTGAGGATTCCATCTGTACTGCTAGAGATAAGAAACCTTCATAAAAGCCCTTTTCGAACATAGGACAATTCCCTGCTTGAGGAAGAATAACAATTCCCACACCTTGTTGGAAAAAGATACCCTCTGGCTCTTTGCTGGAGGGAAAAGACTCCAAAAGTCCCACACTGGGAACAACTCAGTGCTTCAAGTTTCTGCATATTGATTGTCAAGAGCGAAACACAGTTCCTTTAACTCTCCACCTTGCCCCAGACCACAGGGTCTACTTGAAGCAATCATCTTAAGAGGATTTTACAAAAAACCTGGCTTTCAGCAATGCCCCAGGGTCTTCAAACTCTTAGAGATGTATCCGATCTGGACATAACTGTCCCATACTTCATGATTCATGAAGTAAACCACCTCGAGAGGGTTCGTAATGACCTGAAATGTTCTGCCACAGTATTCTGAACCTTGCAGAGGTGCTATTGATTGACTGTGTTCTGAAGGGAAAAGCTTCTCGCGCCCTTGAAGTGACCTGCCCCAGTACAAGCCTTGCAGTACATTTGTCTCTGACCGACTAGTCTTCGAGAGATTTACCGAATCTCGATGTGATTGCCCCAGTTTACACGCTTGTGGAGAGATTTATCAGATCTCGACATAATTGCCCCAGTTAGAAGAAATTTTCTCAACATGAATGCCCCATGGTTGATTGTATTCTAAAAAGACCTTCTCAACTTGAATGCCCCAGCTTGGCTACATTTTGAAGAGATTTCCCGGTGTGATTGTCCCATATTGGTTACATCTAAACACAAATGGCTGGGAACGCCTTCTTCTCACATAATCTTCCAGCAACATGTCCTCTGGAGTCTCAGGCACCTCAACTTGGCCAGTTTAAGCTTCTCGACTGATGTTCATCGTGTAAGCTTCTTTGATGTCAAACAAATGTATGCAAGCAGAAAATGTTTATTCTGAGAATGATTATTCAATGCAACACATATGTTAATCTTGAAGTCCTTATTGAAAATATGTCACACAACCGAGTTACGACACTTATTTTTGAAAGGAAAGCAATACGCACATGCAACACCAACAAAAATCTTATTAGCACAACTCATGGGAGTCAGGAACGCTATCTCGTTGAAGTACGCCTTCAGACTAAACCCTGTTTCAATTAGGACTTCTAAGGGTTGTAGTGTGGCCTGGTTCGTGGTTTGAGAAAAAAGGATTTATGGCTCAAAGTTTATTGGTACCCATCCACTCTTCATGATATTCTTCAGTCCTATGTTCAGCTAATTTGACACAAGCGCTCGTCTCTCAAAAGGTTTCCCGATTTCTAGGGAATCCATGCAACTGGTGATTCGACACCTGACGAGGTTTTGGACTAACAGTCACCCCTTTTTTGTCTTTTGTGTCTATAGTCACACGACTTTGTTCTTATCGAGGATTTTCTTTGTAATCCTTTTGGCTTTTCGCTTTCTCATTCTTTTGCTTTTTGTTCCCTAATTTTTGCCTGGACTGACTCTTTTGAGTTTTCAATTTTGAAGTCCAGCGGGATGCCTTAACTTTTGCCTAAGTCACTTGCTTTCAAGTTTTTCGACTTAACAGGCTTTTTCTTTTTCTCTTTTTTCTCTTTTTTTTTTTTGAACAAGTCGTGTGACACCGTTTTGCCTGACTTGTTTGAAAGGGCTGTGACTGTTTCACTCTTCGGTTGGTGAGGAGTAACCATTGTGGTTCTACACCTCTTAACCTCTTGATAGTGGAATAGAAGGTAATGGATCCTCAGATGTACACTCCTTCTAAAAGTTGAACACTTGGTCAAACTAACTGACGCCGACCCTGCCCCTGGGTTAAAATTGAGGGTTTTTCGTTTTCAGAAAGAACTCCTACTACTAGGCTCAAAGGGGTTGACAAAGGTCTATCTCCTTATCTCTCTAGTATTTGTGAATTGGAAACAATGCCTGTACATCCTTAACAGGGTTTTATCCAAAAGCGTACCAATAGAAATCTGCGTTCTTATTTTGTCATCCTCCCTCCAAGAGTCTAGGCAAGAAAGATAGTATTGCAGTGCATATAAACATGACATGAGTGCATAAAAGTAAGATACTTCAAGAACAACACATCATTGCATTAAAATCCACATTCAAACACAAACAAGTTTTTTACATGCAGACAATGTTTAAACAAACAAAGGAAAGCTACATATGAAAATGCAGTAAAGGAACTAATGATTGCCATTGTTGAGGAAGGCTTGACTCCGTCTAGACTTATTGCTTCTGATGACGCTCTTCGCAGCCTCGAGTGCTCACTTTGATAAAGAAGCTTCACCTCATGGGGGTACCATCTGTGGTGATGACCTTTGAGTTGATCAAATCTTGCACCTTGTGTTGGAACGCGTTACAATCATCAATTGTGTGCCCAAACGTTCCCGAATGGAACTCACAGCTGGCGTTCATGTCAAATTCCAGAGGGATAGGGTATGGCACTGGCATGGCATTCCTTAGTTGGATCAGCGAGGTCTTGAGCAAGCGAGCAAGCAACTGACTATAAGGAGTAGGAATAGGATCAAATATCCTCTTGGGCCTTCTTGGTCTCGGTTGCCCCTACTGCTGATAATTCTGCTGTTGATGCTGATTTGGGCGCCTCACCCGCGCTTGCACTTTCCTTTCCACATTTGGCTGAGGCACAAACAAAGGTTGCTGACGTAGAGCTTCTGCAGCAAAAGGTTGTGGAGAAAGTCCCTGACATGAGGTGGATCCTGCAAAGAGGGGAGGAGTCTCCTCTTCTTATGAGAACTTGATCGCCCCTAAATCAATGAGTTCTTGGACTTTATGCTTGAACCTTGTACAATTCTCAACATTGTGACCAGGTGCCCCAGAGTGGAACTCACATCTAGCATTAGCATTGGGTCCCAGAGGAATCTTTGTGGAAAGAGGTCCCAGACTAACACGTTCGACTAGCTTAAGCTCGAGCAAATAAGAAAGCAACTGCGCATACGGCATTGGAATGGGATCAAATTTCCTCTTAGGCCTCTCTGACTTAGGATCCTCTTGGGGAGCAGGAAATGATTGCTGATGAGAAAGCTCTGAAACTTCAGTTTGTGGAAGAGATTCACGAGGTGATCCACGATCTAGAAAAGGCCCCAAAGAGATGATAGGAGTAAGGATTTCTATTGTGTAAGGATTTATGCATATTCCACATAAATTGCCCCATCTGGCCTCGCATTTCCCTCAACTCAACTTGAATTTGCTCCATGATCAACTCTTGAATGGCCTGAGGAGTTAAGTCTACAATTCTGAAGAAAACCATATCAGAACAAGAATAACCAGCCTTGAACACCTGTTATGCACAATGAGATGATTATGCAAATGCACATGTAAACATGTATGAACATTATCAAGGAGATCTATCCCTTGATTCCAGTTTTAACAACAGAAGAGAACTGAATTCCTGATCATATAAAAAGGATAAGCATCTGTTACAACATAAGTCTGAATAAACATAAACAAAGACCCCGACCAACAAGCCTGGCGGTGATCCCGGAAATACAAAGAAAACAACAGCAAGGAAACTAAGGCATATCATCAAGGCTCAGCCGTGCTAGAATTCCCCATTCGTCATTCTTTTTGCACCAATCCTGCACTTCCTTGAGAAGCTTCTTGGTATTAGGATGCTCTGGTCTCTGAATCAACTCCTGAATCAAAAGATCCCTCCTGTACAAGATTCCTGTTAAATAACGACTATGCAATTCCCAATCATTTTCTCCAGAAGCTCCACCTGAACTTGGACCTTCGCTTCTGGCTCTTTTCACTTCGGCTTGGATCTTCAGCTATTCCATATCTGCCATGGTTTCCTTGAGCTTTTCCTCAATTGCTCTCCTCTCAAAGATCCCTGATAAAATCTCCTTATCCTTTTTCTGAAGCTTTGTCTTCAAACCTTCAATCTGCTCCAGATACTTGTCCTCTTTCAACCTGTTGGCAGTGATTGCAGTATCTCGGTAAGCATTGAACTTGTGAATCTTCAACCAAGCCTTGGCTAGGTCTTCCTTCTTGGATTTGAGAATCTTACTAACACCTCTTAGAGCTTGCCCTACCTTTTGCTTAGCTGCGATCTCTTCAGCTAGCTCCTTTTCTTTCTTAGCGAGAAGCTCCGTCTTCAACTTGGCAATATGAACAGCTTCACCTCGCTCATGTTTCAACTGGTAAATTTCCTTTTGCAACTCACCGTTCTCCTCTTGAAGCTTCTCCTTTTCAGCCTATAGTTTGTTATACTTCTCTATCTCAATCGTGGTCGGAGATTCAATCAGCAAGGGGTAAGATGGAGGTTCTCTGCAGAACGGTAAAAGTACACTTTCTACTCTCCTCTGAATCCAGTCTTCGTACGCAGAGAAGGCTTTGTTGTTACACTTTCCAAAAGAAGTCTTTCCTTTCTTATGGCGATCTCTCCAAGCATTTGCAGCTTCTTTTAACACCTCCAGATTGGCTTCCTCACTCACAAATAGAGACTCTTGAACATCTTGGCCCTTTGGCGGCTCTTTCAAAGCATACCCAAATCGCCTAATAGCAAGAATGGGGTTGTAATTAATTCCCCCCTTTCTTCCTATTAAAGGTACGTTTGGGTAACCTCTGCAACTAATTAGGATCTCCTGGCCCAGCAAATCACGATGGATCCAAATCAAGTTGTCAGCCCTTAATCCCATTAATCTCTTTGACCAATCCAAAGTTTCTTTAGTGTCTTCGAATGCCCCAGATTTGGTAAGGCGATCAGCAAACCACTTATAGAAAATTGGAGCACAAAAGTGAAGAGGTCCGCCTCTCCTCTTCTCATTCTTATAGTGCATTGAATAATACAGATCCCCAAGTAAGGTAGGTACCGGATTCTTCGTGGTGAATATCCGGACGGCGTGCACGTCTACAAAATCCTTCACATTAGGGAACAACACCGTTCCATAAACACACATAGCCAGGATGGCATTGAACACCGACCAACACTTAGCCTTAGCACAAGTAGCAGCCTGCTCGATCAAAGACTTCATGTGAAAGACTTGATAACCTCCTTTACTAGCAATATTTCTCTTCAACAAAGACTGATCCAAACGTAAAGCATCAGCAACCCTTTCCAGATCAGGAAATTCATTAGAAGGATAGAAGGGAGCTTCTTCTTTGACTGAAACATCCAAAATGAGAGCATACTCTTCCAACGTCGGAGCCAAAAGATAATCCGCAAACAGAAAACACCAAAGGTGAGGGTCATAGAATTGTGCCAGAGTGTGCAGGGCCCTAAACTCATAGTTGGTAACATTTCGGGCGAAACTCAGAATCCTCCCATATTATCCTCTAAAATCTGCCAATACCCCAAGTTTTGCCATAGCCGAGATCTTATGTACAACATCTAAATGAAGCTCCGGGAACTTGTACAGGATGATATTCTTTCTCTCTCCAGTGCTAATATTTATCATGGACAGTCTTCGGACAACCGGAATCAAAGTTAGGATGCAACCCTACAAATGAACAAACATGTTAGAATGCAAAATGATGATGCAAAATGCAAACATGGGATCAAGGTATCCATGATGCTCAAAACTGTTATTGTTCTGCTGACTGAATAAGACCCTGAATACCAAAAACCCAGAAATCCAGAATAACGGCCCAATCAAACTGCCAGAATATCAGGCTAATAACAGTACACTGATGAGAAATCCAGAAAACCGGGTAGGTTGAAGGCTTCGGTTACCTGCAAACACCCATCCCTTCTCACATGTGGGTTCTAGAAAGCCAAGGATCCTCAATATCACGGGCTCTCAGGTCGAGAAATGATGATACGTTCACCATTTCTGGTTTGGCATCATCACCAATCGAGGAGGCCTCAACTGATTCCCCTAAAAAATAAGGTCAACCTATAGTAAGTTCCCAGCATTGGGTCCTCGGATCGAGAATGTGCAATGGGTTTGCCACAGAACGTGGTCTGCCACTGTCACATCTCGGGAGAAGAGGCGTTGCTGAGTCCTCGAGAGATGGTCACTAGAGTCGACAGCTCTCTAGATCAACACCCTGACATGCGCAAGACACACACGTCAGAATGCGTCCCAAGATAGCCTCGTCTGGTTGTGAATTTCGTGAACACACAAACGTACCAAGCGGGCACGTAGGTCCCACTACTCTCCACTCTAGTCCTAGGGTGTACTCAAGCCTGGGTATTGGGCTTATCTCTCAGAACAACCCAACCTGCCAAACAGAAACCAGCCAGCACAACACAGCAATATCCAGCATGACAGTAATAAAATGAAATGCAATGCAATAAAAGCTGTAAAACAATAATATACGACATAATAAAGCACAACAAATAAACACCCAACGAAAAAACAAACAAGCGCTAGGATCGACTCGCTAATGGGGATGGACCAGCAAGAGGTCAACCAGATTCCCTAGCAGAGTCGCCAGTTGTCGCTCCCGAAAGATTCGCATCCAACAGTACAAACGCGAGAGTGGCGCGGAAAAACACAGAGTCACCAGCAATGTGTATTTATCCCGAGAGAGGGAAAGGAAACACTGCATAAACCTGAGGGAAGGGAAAGAACATGGTCTCACGACCAAGAGAAATGGGTACGGGAGTCGGTTACGCGAAGGGAAGGTGTTATCACCCAACACGTCAATCGTACTCGATGGGATCCACGCTTGCTGTTCGCATCAAGGGGTGTCGTCGTCTAGAGCTCTACTGCTACTGGACCGGAGAAGAAACGAGAACGGAAAGAACGGAGAAACGAAGAAGAAAAGAAAAAGGAAGTGACTTGATAGGACGTTATCGTTGTCCTAGGCCTACGTACTCCCTCAGTGCAATGGGAAAGTCAGAGTCAACGTAGTTCGGACGGGAACTGTGGGGGAAGGTTGCTCGCTAAGACAATCGTTGTCTTGTGCCTACATATCCTCAATCGGACGAGAGGGAGGAATCAGAGCTAATGTAGTTCGTGGGTACAACCACTGATCGGTGAGTGTTTTTTATGAGCGACGTTAGATTCGCGTCCGGCAGTTAGGGTCGATGCATGTTTGCGACTCAGACGGAAGGTAACGTGCTCTTTTTTGAAAATGGTCTGGAACCAAACAATCCCGAAAGATAAAAAGATTTGAATTTGTTTTTGTGTTTTTTAGACAGAAGTGTTTTAAGTTAGTTCATAACTTGCATTACACCAAAGTCTAGGGCACGGGGACGAATACTTAACGAATCGTCCCAAGACAGGACGCCTGCTAAGCACTCTAGAAAGATGAGAGGAAGCCCCTCATTTCTCATTCCCCACGCTTAAGGCTCGTGCACAATATACTTTATCTTTATTAAGTGTTTTCAAGAAGTTTTGAGATGAGAAGAGAGAAGACACAAAGGAAACTCTAAAGGGAAACTAAGAGTCCTAACGTTATCATGCATGGATGACTTATGGTTAGTGAGGCTTAGGAGAGATGACTACCTAAAACCTAATGCTAATCCTACTCCAAGCTTAATAAAAAATTAAGTTGGACTAGGTAGCTCTAAAGGGAGAGAATCCAAGACTTAAACAAGTCTTGAGATCCATGGGAGGAAGAGAGTGAAAGAGAAGAAAGAGAAAGAGAAGGAGAAGATGAGATACAATAAATGGCAGTAAGCACATCACATCATAAATGTCCAACTCAATTCATCAAAATGTTTCAAAGATCAATGCAAAACAATCTCAAGTAAGCATGCAAAGATAAACATGAAAAAAAGACAAACATACTTGTATGGAATGCACAATTAAGCATACATGGACTTCATATCAAAATTAAATGAGAAAGATAAGATGAAGATGAAAGCAAGTCAGAACCAAAATCATATTATCATCAACAATTCAAATATTCAAAAGTGATTCATATCATGAAGCATTATGATCCAAAGAAGTTACAAAGCAAATGGTAATGATGTTTATCATACAATTCAAACCAAATACATTCAACTATGCTCAAGTGAAATGAAAACTAAGTAAGGAGCTCAAAAGATAGTAGCATATGCATCAATATCATACCAAACCAAACTTAAGTCGTACAAGGTTAATTATCAAGCAACACCTTCAAGACATGCACCAAAGTAATCCACCAATGGAAACTCAAAGTCCAATTACTTAACACATGCCAAACATGATTCAAACATGATCCACAAATGGTAAAATTTGGTCACGAGGGACCTCAACCAGGTTTAAATGTCATATCAAATGCACATGCAAAGAATCAAGAAGAAACTCAAGCAAATAGGCATGGCAAGTCAACTTGTGTAAAGAGATGTCAAGATATAATCATGCATAAGTCATTTAAGCACAAATAATCCAACATATATCAAATGACACTAAAAAAATTGTGAGATTAAAACTCAAATGACCTAAGTTAGAAGCCAATCACATGTCAAAATATCTCACAAAAATTCACAATTTAAGCACCTCAAACAAATGAGCAAAGATCACATAGGAACCATAAACCAATATGCAAAGGAGAGGGACTAAAATGCAATATGCAAAGAGTTTAAAAATATGAGAAAAATATTTTTAGGAACCTCAACATGTCCTCTAACAAATGCAAAAAGAATGAGATGCAAATCATGTATAGATGATGAGAACAAAAATCAACAAGGCAGGATGTGCATATATGAAACAATCCAAAAAGAAATTAATTAAACAATTAAATCAGAGGCACAAAATAAGATAAAAATGAAAAATAAAATTTGCCAAAATTTTATAAAAACCTAAACATGCTTCATGAATTTTTTGGTAATTTTTGGATGCATTAATCTAATTTTAAAAAAATAAAATGCAAAACAATTAAATGAAATGAAAAAAAAGAATAAAAGAAACCCAGGGGGTGCAACAAGCAATAAAATCACGTTCAAAACCAAACTGGGCTCAAGGGGGAGGTGTGGATATCAAGCCCAGGTCAAAAGACCCATCAGCGAAGTCAACACACCCCCACATAGAACTCAGTCAACAAATAGGACTCACACCAACCATCTGATTGATCCAACGTGCCACATCAAGTCAACAAAATCACCAGTAATCATGATGAGAGGCCAGGATCTGCGCGTGCACAATAGTTACCATGGAAAGACACATACGCATATTAAAATTAAAACAAGAAAATTAAATGATCTGGCACACTCAGGACCGTTGGATCAAGAAAATGGAAGGCGGAGATTTCATCTTCAACCTTTGCAACCCCCACCGGCCGGAAGACAAACCAGGTGCCGGAGCCCTAGCTCCGGTGAACCTCAACATGAAAATCTCTAGAAATGGCTCATGAGTACATCATTCCAACCAGAATTCAACAAGGATTTCAAATATGCAATTAGTTTTCACAAACAACCAACACACAAGCCAAATCGAACAGAAGAAGTTTAGATCCAAAACTTTCAAACTCAAAATAAACACATGTTACACGTCCAAACTCAAAACAAAATACATCAGCATGCTCAGTACACATCACAGATCATTATGCACACAATAAAATCAAGTTCTATAATGGTGAAAAGTAAGCTTACCTGAAAGTTGCAGAGCTCGAATTACACCAAGAACTCCTTCCAAAAGCTGCAGATCTTCCTCTTTTGAGCTCTATTTGCAAAATAAATGCAAATAGAGGCTTGAAATTGGCTGGATCTAAGGTTTTGAACTTGAGCAACTTGAACACGAACTTGATGAAATCCTCACTCTAAGCTCAAACCAATGGTAGATTCTTGTTCCTCTCACCACACTAATCAATAATGTGCAAAGAAAAATTCAAAGACTCTCAAGAGAAGAGAGATTCGAAGAGAGAAAAGTTTGGAGGTGAAAATGGGTTCTGAGCAAATGAGGGCATGACCTAGCTTTGTGCGTGTGAGTTAGCTTATATACACCTCATTAGACCTCTGATCATGATTAAAATTTGATTAATCCCTTGGTTAATGAGTTTGGATGGTTTATGCAAATTTGCACTTTGTGTTGTACCACTTGATTCACGCGTGCATGGGCAAGCCTTTCATGATGAATCACTCACATTTCATTTGCTAATCACACCTGAATTGGATTTGGGCTTTGAAATGGTTTAATTTGTGAGATATGAATCAATTTGCACTTTGGTCATTTGAGAAATTCATGGGGTATATGGCACGGATTCACTTGATTCAAGGGTCAAAAATGGTCCTCATGAGGTGTACTTGAATGTTGTAATGTGACT
This sequence comes from Lathyrus tuberosus, assembly GCA_022829125.1. NCBI lineage: Eukaryota > Viridiplantae > Streptophyta > Magnoliopsida > Fabales > Fabaceae > Lathyrus > Lathyrus tuberosus. The sequence goes on from JALAZF010000103.1 coordinate 12,718,414, forward strand.
GGAAGCATTTGAAGTGATTACAAGTCCTTGTGGATGAAAATGCAAATGGTGGAAAATTGGTACATGTGGAAAACCTCAAAATGCACCTTGCCTTATTTTGATCATAACTTGAGTTTCACAAATGATATGGATACAATCTAGTACTTTTTGGAAATAGGAGAGAGAGATCTTCAACTTTAATGTTTGAGGAAAATTCATTTGAAGCCTCCTTGATAATGAAAAGTGAAGTTGAATGTGGTGGAAAAACTTGCCAAAGATGGAAACTTCTCATTATAGGTCATTTTCCAAATTTAGTAACTTTTGTACAAACCCTTGATTCTTGATAAATGGTATGAAACTTGACCCTTGAAGACCATATGAGGATGTTAGACCTTGAAAACCCTGAAGAGAACCTCAAAATTCCATAGTTGACTTCCCCTCTCACTGTTGACTTTTCTTGGTCTACAAGCAATTGATCCACTGAACATCTTTCACAATGAAACACTAGCCAAGTCTTTCCTCCATGAGTACTTGTAAGCATATAGAACCTCATGAGAATGTATTTGAATAAGCAAAACCCATCAAGAAGCCTTTTGGAACCAAAACCCTAATTTGGACCATCTGATTAGGAGAGTGTGGTTCACTTGAAATCTCTTACCAATCTTGACCTTGTGAAGATATGATACCACCTTGAGGCTTGAGACTCCTTTGAGATGAACCAAGTACCTTAATCCCATGCTAAGAACCAATGCCATGCATAAATGCTAATGCAAGAAATGCAAAGAAACATAAACCAGTTAGCTAAAAACAAGAAGGCAAATTTTGGGGTGTTACACCAGGGGACAGAAAAGAAGAGAAGAAAGGGAGAAGGAAAGAAGGGTGGAAGTGTGCTCGCCGAGATCATTGCGATCTCATGCCTACGTATCATACATTCAAAAGAATGCAGAATCAGAGCTTCTGTAGTTCGGGGAACTGAACGGTAAAGGAAAGGAAAGGAGAACGGTGGTGTCAAAACCAAGAACAACAGAAAGAAGGAAATTCCACTGAGGATTCCAAAGAAATGGTGTCAAAACCAAGAAAAGAGTATAAAGGAAAGAAACAGTAACTGTACTAAGAATAATGTAGAATGGTGTCGAAACCAAGAGAATAAAGGAATAAGAAGGAAATGGTGTCCAAACCAAGCGCATGAGAATAAGAGAGAAATGGTGTTCAAACCAAGAGAATCAAAGAGAAATGGTGTTTAAACCAAGAGCAAAAGATAAGAGAGGAATGGTGTTTAAACCAGGAGAATAAAAGATAAAGAAAGATCCGCTAGGGATGCGAAAGAGATGGTGTCATAACCAAGAATGAAAAGAACTCCACTGGGGATAACGAAGAGGATCGGTGTCGAAACCAAGAATGTAAGAGCAAAGAGAATAAGAAGGACTCCACTGAGGATCCAAATAAAGGGATGGTGTCATAACCAAGAGAAAAAGGAAATTTGGTATATTAACTGGCTGGCAGTGGTTAACCGAAGAAAGAGAGTAGGACCCTGGCAGGGAAAAGAATGTGGTGTCAACAGACGGACTGTGATAAACCAAGAGAGAGTGCTGAACAAAGAGAAGGTGTTTGACTCCGAAGGGACCTCGGTATGTTAACTGATAAACAGTGTTTAACCGAGGAAAGAAATGACTGCAGTTTTGTGGGAATAGAGAAGCATTGGTTTTAACAGAGAAAACTGTGATTAACCAAAGAATGGGTGTAGGACCAAGCAAAGGTCGTGACCCAAAGGACGGGTGTAGGACCGAGCAAAGTTCGTAACCCAAAAGGTTCGGTAAATTGACTGAACAAACAGTACTCAAACGAAGAAAGGGTATTTGGACAAAAGAAAGGTTACTAACCCAAAGGTGCAAGTATTCGAACCAAGAGGAGGTTGCCAACTGCGGGGAATTCAGTGTTTACAGACAGACTGTGATTAACCGAAGAGAACAGCAAGTGATTAACCAAGAGAAGGTGATTAACTCGAAAGGGTTCAATATTTTAACAGACGGACTGTGGTTAACTGAAGAGATGGGTGATTAACCAAGAAGAGGTGATTAACCCAAGAGGTGCTCAGTGATTAACAGACGGATTGTGATTAACTGAAGAGACGGGTGATTAACCATGAGAAGGTGATTAACCCAAGAGAAACTCAGTGATTAACAGACGGACTGTGATTAACTGTGAAAGATTGCAAGCATTGGTGTTTTAACTGACAGGCAGTGGTTAACCAATCAAAGGGAGAGGAACCAAAGAAAAGGTTGCAAAACTGGGGAAGTGTCGGTTGTTTAACATAAAGATTGTGTTTAACTGGAGAAAGGAATAGGAACTCTGCAGGGGAATCTAAATACAATGATTGACCACAAGAACAAAGTGATGAGGTAAGAGACAGGAGTTAAATCTAAGCAATGATCTTTAACCAAAGAAACTGGTGATCGATCAAGAGAAAATTTGCAAGAGGTAAGGGTGAGAATGATCAAGGCTCAACTCGACTGAGGAGGAGAAAAGACGCTACCACTTGAGGATAGAGGTGACTGTTCTTGAAGAGAGGACAAGACGTCCTCACCAAGGAAATAGCCAGAATGAGGATAGAAAGACTCCATCCATATTCCTTCTCTGGCACTCAAAGGTGTAGCACGGAAATTGAAACAGACAACGCAACAGCTCCAATTTGTACAGTGCTCATGCGGAGAGAAATGGACAGCGTAACGGCGTTAATTTGTACAGTGCTCCGATGCAAGGCGCCGCGCGAAACTCTAACTCCACAGGGGGAAAGAGAGAGAAAGCTCTAAAGGAGGCCTAAAGAGAGGAAAAGGGAGGATCGATTAATCGAAACAAAGTTTCGATCGATTAATCAAGGGATAAATATGCTAACAACTTTCCAAAGAGGATGATAAGTCATTAAAGCACAAAGGTGTGAATTGATTGTACAAGATTAAGTTCATCCATGAAGAATAAACTTAATGCAAAGCAAATAGAGGGAGTGTATAACAGTTCCATACAAATATTAGCATGCGTCATACATAAAGCGTCAAGTGATCAAGAATGATGCAAAAACTAGCGTGTTCAAACAAATATCAAGAGCACACCTAATTGCAAAAATTGATAAATCAAACATTGGATTAATGTAAATATGCTTTAAACAGAGGTTAATAGCATTTAAAACATCCATAAATATTAAGTATATCAATCTATGGAAGTTAGAGGGAGAAAGAATGTCAAACAAGCTTGAAAAAACTCAAAATGGCCATTCTATACAGTGGTAACCGGTTACTCACCATGCGTTAACCGGTTACTTGCTCGAAAATCAGCGTTTTTGGTGAAAATTGAACTGAGTAACCGGTTACTGACCAGGTGTTAACCGGTTACTCTGAGCAGTTGTGGAAAAAAATAGAAAAAACAGCTTTTCAAAAGTGGTTTTCAACACATAATCACTTATGCAAACTACCACATGCTAGGACAAGAGATTGTGCACGAAAATTACATCATGTAAGAGGAATTAAACACCAATTACAAGCATTAATCATGAAGATCAAAGATCAAGCAATGGCATGACAAATTAAACCGAAGACGATCGAAATCACAACGTAAACGCGCGAAATTAATCGAAACAGAGAGAAAAGATAGATCTACCAACCTACAAGCCGGAGGATTGGCTTGGTAATTGTTGTAAATGAAATATGATGAAGGTAAGTGAAGAAAACCAGAGAAAACCAGAGATTACTCCACTTGCACTTCGAACCGTAGTGAAACCGAGCAAAATGCGATAAAAGCTCCGAAATCAAATTTGCACCGTAAGACCTTGAAACGAACACTTGAGATGAATCCAAAATCTAATAGAACTCTAGATACTCAAGTATAAAAGCAAGATGATGAAGATAATCAAAGAGAACCAAAATAATCTCCAATTATGGCCGAAACGTATCGAAACCGAGCAAACTTCGACGAAACTCCAAAAACGTGAATTATCACCGAAGAAACTTGAAGTGATCACTTGAATTGCATCCCAAAGCTACTGAAGCTCCACAAAATCCAGTAGAATGGAATAATGATGAAGATTAAGCTCAAGAAATAATCACTTTCAATGTGAAAAGTGATTATTCTTCAAGAATTATGAGCTTTAGTGAGGTTTGGTGAAGAAAGTGAAGAGGAATGTATAGAAGTTGCAGAAAAATGGAGAGGAGAATGAGAGAATAGAGAGTGAAGAAAGTGTGAATTTGTATGAATGATTGTGGAGGAGTTGCAAAATGGTGAAACTTTGTTTAAATAGAGTTTAGGTTTGGAGTGTGAGAGCTTTGGACTTTGGTTTGGACTTAGCTTTGGGAGGTTTGGAGTTAGGGTTGGAGTTAGTTACACTTGACTCACTGAGTCAAGGTGGTTAACTCGGTTAGTTAGGATCAACTCGGTAACAATCCCAATGTGAGTTCCAATATCCAAAGGTCCACATACTTGTAAATTAAGTAACATGGTGAGCTTAATTTAAAGTGATGCATGGGAATAAATGTAAGGGAAATGAATTGAATAGTCTTGAAATGTCTAGAGAAGTCTAGAAAGTTCCACACACTGCTAGAATCAAGTAGAACCAAAGACCAAAGAGAGTGCATGGGTGCTGTCCCAAAACTGCAGCAGGAATTGGAATTTTGCACTGAGTAACCGGTTACTCACCAGGTGTTAAACGGTTACTTCAATCAATTTTTCCCCAATTGCTTTAAAATGGATGTTATGACTCCGGTCTCGATTTTCCACCTCTTGTTTTGATAAATAGGCATGGAACTCCTTATTTTGTGCTTGTTTTGATGATGAGATAATCTTGAGAGGGTACGATTAATCGGGCTTGGAAAACCTGAAGATCCTGCAGTAATAAACACACAAAGAAAAGTGTGAATGCGTATGCTAGTGATGCGAATGCTTATGCTTATGCAAAAAGGCAAAAGAGGGACGTCAAATTTTGGGTTACGACATAGGGGACGGACCTGGTTTATATGTAAAAACTGAAAAATAATAACAAGTGTTGGTACCTCATGGCATGAGTTGCATTTAGTTTGCATCGAGTCGCATCGCATATATGATTGTTATACGGAAGTATGTGTATGAATGTGATTTGTTGAATATTGGAAATTGATATGAATTATGTGGATACTTGAGTGATACTTGTGGATGAATATTGAAGTGTGGAATTGTTTGTATTTATGTTTATGTGCTTTACAATCACTACGCCAAAAAAGACCTTTAGCAGCGCTTTTTTTGGCCTTTAGCAGCGCTTTAAAGCGCTGCCTAAAGTGGCGTTGCTGTAGGTAAAGGCAGCCCTTTTGTAAATGAAAAAGCGTTGCCTTAGGTCCCCTTTAGGCAGCGCTTTTCCACTAAAAGCGATGTCTTTTGTTCCCCTTTAGGCAGCGCTTTTTAAAGCGCTGCCTAATGTGTATTATTTTCCAACTTTAGGCAGCGCTTTTTTGGAAAAAGCGATGGTTTTCCCCCCCTTAGGCAGCGCTTTTTAAAGCGCTGTCTAATGTGTCTCTGCTTAATACTTTACGCAGCGCTTTTTTTGGAAAAGCGCTTTCTTTAGTACCACTTTTGGCAGCGCTTTTTCAGTAAAAGCGCTGTCTTTTGTACACGTAAATTGTTTTAAAAATTATTTGTTTTGGATGCGTTTTTTGTCAAAAGCGCTGCTAAAATTCCTTTTTTTAAGAAAGCTTTTTTTAAAAAAAACCTTATAATAGACCTGTATATTAACAAACATGTATAACATAATTTTTTATCAAAACTTATCATAATTATATACTTCAATTCACAAGCCTTTATTCAACATAGGCCTTATATACTTCAATTCACAATACTACATAATTATATACTTCAATCACCATATATAGGCCTTATATTTCATAATTATACACAAGACTTTATCAATTAACCATTCTAATATTCAACTTATGGTCGGCAACTTCCAAATTAATTAACCATTCTAATAACAACTATTCATACACCAAATAACCATTCTAATAACCATTTCACTTCCAAAATAAAATAACCATTCTATACAACAACTTCCAAAACTATACAAAGTATATACAACAACTTCCAACTTCCATACCTTATATAATTCTCTGCTCAATAAGGTATTGACACCAATCCTCCTTAATTTCTTCCAAATGTACTTTGGAGCAAGTAGCACACTTGAATTCGTCAAAATACTACATAATATAACATAATATGCATGATTTAGTTAAAAGTAATTAATTATATCAAATATCTGATAAATATTAAAATAACTCCTAAGTTATAAATCCATACCATGACTGGAATCTCTATTTGATTCAAATGAATGATTTCTTTCATAAACCTCAAAACGAAATAACCGCAATCTATACCATTTTTTTGACGAGGACACTACACAGAGAAAAAAAATAAGAATATATATCAGGATATATAGTCTAACTTGTTTTATCAAGTAACATCACTATTATAAGCAAAATTGTGAAAATATACCTCCACTCTGATCCATGTAATGTTGGTTGACTTACTCTTTGATACTTGGGCTCCTCTTTGTGATCGAAATATTTGTATACCTCTAACATAATATAAACGAATATTTAGAACAATCTCACTTAAATAAATTAATAAACAAATACACACGAATATTTAGAACAATTTCACTTACGTATCAATCGTCGTCTTCATATCCGGGTATTTATCTACATCACCATCTAACGAATCCACATAATACACTATTTCTCTTATCGGATTTATCGCAACCAACAACCAGTGTCCACTGTAAAATAAAACAAAAGTATCGATATAGTAATTTTATACGCAACATCAAAAAACGAAAAATGATAATAAATGAAGTAAGAATGCAAATCTAACCCGTTGCCAGTATTATATGGTAAAAGATACAACTTTTCTGTATCTATGATGGCCATAAATCTTTTGACTAAGTGAGATTGTACTGAAGTTGGATTCATCGCAATTAACGATGCATTGATACAGTTGGCAGATAAGAAACCGAATCTTTCGGACAATTGATGCGGGCGCACCAATTTCTCATACAAGAACCTTAAATAAAAACATAACAAACATTAGATTATTCATTGAAATGAGTAAATAAATTGTTTAACTAATTAAAGAGAGTTAATCGGAATACCTGATGTATGTATGCATAACACCGATGCCTAATTCAGAATGATTAAAAATCTGATCCAAATCCTCTTTAGAAATTATTTCTGAATAAGAATAACCGAAAATACCTTCCTCCATAGGTATTTCACGAATACCACCGTCCATCAAATTCGATGTTTCTACAAGTGTTTCAAGAGACGACCTAAATCGAGATACAATTGCTTTTTTTGTCTCGGTCCTTGCAAGAATCTTTTTTTGGTTGGACGTGTTGCCTAATTCTGGCTTCCTGTTCTGGCTTCATATTTTTTGCAACTCTTGGGCATGAAACTCATAATGTTATAATTACACATTGCTCAAAAACTTGTTGAACATTTTCCGTAACAACTCCATCCTTTCCCACACGAGCAGCCTTCCACAAAACATGTTCCGGAACACATGTTTCTTCACTTTTCTCTTCTTCTAACTACACATTAAGACAAATAATAAAATCAATTATAACACATGGGAAACAAGTAAATAAAAACATTTATATATACTTACTATTTTTTGTTGTAAGCGTGCATATCCCAAACGCTCATTCTTGTATGGATACGCGGGTTTTGATGCTCTTTGGCGATTTACGCCACTTAACTCTTGGAATGCTTCGGTTCTTCTTTTGGCTACAAGAGTTTCCCATTCTTCAGGTGAAATCAAATCCACAAACTTCATCGGACGTTCTGCTTCAATAAACTTTTCTTCGGCATCCTTAAGAAACTTGTTTGATAGAAATGCTCGAAACCCTCTGAGTATTTTTCCGGCTAATTGAATACAATACTTCTTTCGGTCATCACTAATATTAAAATACCTCTACAAAAACAAATAACATAATTAGTAATTTAAAGACATAATCGGCAACAAAAACAAATAACATCACATATGGTACCTGTATCTCACTCCATATCTTTTCTTTGGCGGGTTTCAACGATGGATTTCTCCAACTATCACAAGTAATTGGAATATGCGAACGAACAAGTGTACCAATGTAACTTGTCAACATTGCTCCGTTAGGCTCAACAAGTTGGTTCGTATCATTCCAATGAACGTCATATTTTATTCCTTTATCTCTAGCACGAATGATGTTCTTCATAATAATTACTCCTCGTGTAATATCTCCTTCCGCTTCTTGAATTGTTCCATGCCCATCATTTTTTGAAGTATCATGTGAATTTTCCTCGTTACTAGCCATTTCACCTGTAATAAAGAAAAACATCAATATAAAGTGACACAATTATATTAAAAAACTTATAAAGCTAAACAAGCTTATAGGGCTTAGTATTTCGAAAAGAAGAATATAAAAACTTATAATATTTTAAAAATTATTTTAAAAAAAACTTTTATAAAGCTGAACAAACAGACACTATTACTAAATTGAAATGTTTATTTAAATTCTCTAAAGTTTTCTAAAAGTATTCTTCAATATGATGTAAGGGTTCCTCAGTTTAAATGGACTTTGTACTATGAAGAACAATAAACAAATTCTCTCATTTAAATTGTTAGACTAATAATTCTTCCATTTCTTTTTCTCATTCTATTTACTCAAAGCCATTCCATACCCCCAAACATGCAAATAGAACTTCAAGAAAAAGGAGGGATTAAGTTCAAAGTCACTTTAGACACAATTATAAACAATGAACCTGATATGCTCTCGGTTTCAACATTAATCTTAATGGAATGAATTAAATGGTAATCTTTCTTAATTCTATAGCACGGATTATAGCAGCATCAAAACACTAACTATCTTTAACTTATAAATTCACAAAGCTGTGAGTGAAATCGATACAAATACGCAAACTGATAGGCAATCAACAATCGAAATCAAACAAACCAATATTTACAATATCCAACACAATGTTCACAATAGCAGTAAGCAAACCGACAAAGACGTAATGAACAACTTAAGCAAACCACCATGAGAGGAAAATGAAATTCGGAAAAATGAAATGATGAAAAAGTAAAACCTTACTCACTGTTTTAGAAGGCTTTTCCTTTCCACCTTGTTCAAAACGGCGGCGTATTTCGGCAACGGCAGAGGGAGTAATGGTGGAGGGAGCAGAGAGAGAGACGGAGCTTCATCATAGTAACGGCAGAGGGAGTAACGGCGGAGGAAGCAGAGAGAGACAGAGCTTCGTCACAGTACGGTGGAGGGAGTTACGAGAGGGAGCTTCGTCAAAAGCGAGTTTACGAGAGGGAAGGAGTTCACGAGCGAGAAGTGTTTGAAATGCTTAGGGTTTTTGAGGAAAATCTGTTTTATTTTTTTAACTAAAAGACTTATAGCAGCGCTTTTGCCTTTAGCAGCGCTTTCTGTTTTAAAAGCGCTGGCTAATGTGTGGTGTACGAATGGCCTTTAAAAGCGCTTTTATAAAGCGTTGTCTAAATGTTATCCTATAGCAGCGCTTTTCAAAAGCGCTTTGTAATGTCATCCTATAGCAGCGCTTTCCTTAAAGCGCTTTCTAAAGTGTACCTTACATATGGCCTATAGCAGCGCTTTTCTAAAGCGCTTTCTAAAGTCCCCCTTTAGCAGCGCTTTATTTCAGCGTTATTTTTTTTGTTTTTTTAAACTTATAGCAGCGCTTTTGGGAAAAAGCGTTGTATATGTGGTGCTGCCAAAACTCATTTCTGGCGTAGTGAATGATCATTATTCTTATAATTTCAATATGGATGTGAATTCTCACCCTTCTATTGGAATGATGTTTTATACGACATCGCTCAGGTACCAAGGAGTAGACTTGCTCGTAGCGTGAGGTAGCTGCTGGTACAGCTGTTTAGTGTCTTTATTTATGTTGGGTCGAGTCGTGCTCTGATCATGTAACACTGGGATTATTTGGTTTATGTTTTAGAGATACACTATGTACTCTACCTTATGCTTTATGTTTACTTGGTTGTATGAAGTTGGGTTTTATGCCCAAGTTTCGTTTAATAATGTGATGAGCATGAAACTCTCTTTATGTCTATTATGATTATTTGGAATCCGCTGCTACATGCTAAGAGAAGTTTTTGAAAATCATGAAATTACTTAAGTGTTAATGAGCATGACAGGTGTTGTATGATGTTTTATGATCATGTGTGACACCCTTAAATGAATGGTATGATTATTTACTCTTATTTATTATATGTTTTATGCGGGGATTAGAAGGGTGTTACATTAGTGGTATCCGAGCAAGGTCGGTCAGTTGACCAAGTTATTAGTGTGCTTAATTTCTTTTGTACTTGATATGTGTGTAGCACTATCAGTATTGTTTGTCCTAACGATGATCTGTTGTTAGAATTTAGAGCTATGGTTGCAGGTAGGAATGATGCAGGTAGGAATGATGATGCGATTGCTACATCATTGGAGATGTTGGCTGGAGCAATTGGGCAGAATCAGCAAGGTCATGTGAATATTGGAAACAATGCTGATGATGAGTTTCGTGCGTTGGGAAGGTTTCAAAAGAACAATCCACCATCATTCAAGGAAATGTACGATCCTGACCAAGCACAAGAATGGATAGAAGTGATTGAGAAGATCTTTCGAGTCATGAACTGTTCAGATGAGCAGAAAGTGCAGTTTGGCACTCACATGCTTATGAAGGAAGCTGAGTACTGTAACACCCCAATTCCCATCGCGAATAAATAATACATAAATAAATCAGAGTAAATAAAAATTTATTATTCTTAGATAGAAACAAGGATTCCACATTTAAAGAAAGAAAACACAATCCCTGCTCATAAATTTGATACATAACACAAAATGGAATAAACATAAAAGGGAAACTTTTTCCAACAAAAGGAAAGTTCAATTATGGAATAAAGCGGAAAGATCCATAACTGACTTGTTTTACAAAATAACTTATTTTATAAAATCAAAATATTCATACAAAGGTAGTTCAAAATAGATCCAACAAATATATACATATACAACAAAAGCGTTCCCTGACTCCCGTGTTACGTATCAGAGCAGACAGACCGACAAAAGGATGGAGAACTAATCTTCATAAAAGCCTCCAAGATACTAATCTGCAATTGCCTCATAGAGCAACAAACCACAGCAGAAGGGTGAGAAATAACAACTAAATCAAGATTTTGCATAATAATATGCAAACACATATAAATTCACATGCATAATTATTCTCACCATAAGCATCACATACTAATACATATAGCATGCCACAGATACATAACATATTTCTAATAATTTAACCACATAGCATATGTCAATTATACCAACGTAATCACATAAGGCATACCAAAGTCATGACATATGGAAACACACCACTACATCACATATATTCATATATAGCATACCATAGAAATTAATACAATCATTGTAATGTACAACATCCCCACAAAACATAGCATATGTCTATACATAAAACATATCATCCATAACCAATGCATTTATCACCATTGCATATCAAATCACCAATGCTATCAATAGCTCAACACATAATCAATCAATTCACAATTTCCACACATAATCAATCCATTCATGATTCATGCAAATGCAAAGAGACCGACACAACGACTCTATGCAAATGCGGTACCATCCATCCATCAATCTCATCACTAGTTCACTCAGGAACTATTGGAATCATCGCTTGTTACTTAGTGTAACTCCCCGTCGGGCAAGCGATGTTCCCCGTCGCTTTAGGTCCTCTTGGTATAAGGCTCACAATGTTTATGGATCGCTTTAGGTCCTCTCGGTATAAGGCTCATGATCCGATCACCTTAGGTTCTCTTTGTATAAGGCTCACGATTGTCTATAATCTTCGCTTTAGGTCCTCTCGGTATAAGGCTCACGATGTTATAGTGGATTCCCTCTGGAACCGTTTCGTCGCTCACACCCACTAGGGCACACGACATCTCAAGAATGCATATCATGATGCTTGGCATACAATGACTCATGACATTCAAATGCACACATTCACAATTCAACAATATGAATGATCTCATCATCATTATTCATGCATTGGAAACCAATTCAAACAATGCATTTCATCATAATCCACAAACCACAACAATTAGCATTTTAGCATATACACTTATATCAATGCACATCAAGAATTACATCAACCACAACAATCCTACAATTATACAATGATACTCACAACACTAGGATTCACGCCACGAAGGCTACCCACAACAACATACATTAATACCATACATTTGTATTCAATTCAACAAAGTATTTTGCCATGAGGCCACAACAATTACAACAACTTATCACATGCTTCAACATCATATAAACCACATAAAAGCTCCACGTTTATATGGCAATAGCATAACACACGACAAAATACTGACCGCACGCATTTTACGCGATAAGAAAATCCGACGGCACGACTATTTCTCAAAAACACGAATTAATTAAATCATCTCTTACCCTCCAAACCATTTTTAATAGAAAGAATATTTCATTAGCTTTCCAACACTTCGAACGGGGGTCAAAACGGACTTACGGTTCAAAAGTTATGAAGAAAACAAAATCAGACATTTTGGAAAAATACTGCAACTCGCGAGTCTGCTCGCGTCGAGTCTTGAGTCGACTCAAAGCCCTTTTAGATCGACCAAAAGTACTTTAGGTCGACTCACACTGCGCAGACTTAGTTAAAAACTCAGTTTAATGACAGAAAATCCAACCAAAACTCGATTGAATCACTCGGGATCACACCAACAACATTAACCGATTAAATATCAACATATACCAATGTTGTCAGGCATATACAAACACTTTTACTCGATCACAACATCAATTTGCACAAAAACATCGATATATATTAAAAACTAAAAAGTTACAAATTCAACTCAATTCAATCAAACGATCACGCTAAATCACGACCCAACATCACTCGACTCAACTACGCAATTTATTCCGACTTTCGTCCGCAAAAACATCGATTTCTATTCATTTCTACCATTTCAACCTAAACTGAAAACTATATGAACACAACCAAACAATCCAAGAAAACATACACATATACATACACAAGCAAGATATAATCAAAACTTCTCACCCTTACCCGATTAATCGCGATTGAAACGGAGTTTCTTCACTTTTTCCTCTTTCTCCTCTTCTCTCTTTTTCCTTCTCTTCTCTTTCTCTTCTTTCCCTTTTCTTTCTTTTCTTTTCCTTTCTCTCTCTTTTTCTCTCAATTCTCTATTTATAACAAAATATCTAACTACCCAAAATGACCATTTTGCCCTTACGCTCAAATATCTCCCAAACGCTCTCAAAATGCGATAAAACATAAACAGCGATGAAATATATTTCGGGAAATAAAAGTTGAAAAGAAATTATAATTTATTGCAAATATTTTACCTATCTGGGAAATTAACCAATTAACTCAATTAGCAGGTAAGATACAATAAACTCACACATTTCACAAAATTCACATAAATGAAATAAATAAATACAATTAAACAAATCGGGGCGTTACAACTCCCCCACTTAGACATTTTCATCCTCGAAAATATCACTGAGATGAACAACTCCGGATACGACTCTCGCATCCGACTAACCAACTATCATGCCAACACTAGGCACACCACGAATAACACAAACTGACAAACCACCTTGCTAACAACGACTACTACAACGACACGACAACGATGAAAACAACAACGACAAGATGCAAAGCCCATACAATGCACTTGACGACTAACTCACGACTCAAAGAATACCCAAGTTACGAACACACAGGTTCACTCTTGAACCAAAACACAACAAGATCGTTACCCTCACCCTAGGTAACACTCCCCTAATTCCCCACACAGGAATTAGCTACTCGCACTCGAACCAACACGATAGAAACAAGGCAACAACAAAGACAAGAACTGAAAGTCCCATGACACCACAATACCAACATCCTTGTCACCCAAAATCAATACAACAATGCTACGATTCCTCAATCGAACATGTAACCAAAACATCCATCTACATAGTGGCCCATGAATAATATTGAAACCTTCCATCTATCACTTCCATTCCGGAACGTCCATAGGTCTCATCATTCCTACATGTTTCTAACGTTCAACCTACGAACTCTTACAAGTCACACACTTATATATGAATTGTGCCTCATCACACTTCCGTTGCGCACTCTGATTACTTGTAACCATCAAAACTACCAATTTCACGCCCAAAGTCTAACTCTTTCTCATATTCACCAAAAATCACTGTTCACTTTTAATATACCCAACCTCACACTCTATTGTGTTAGCTTACACACCAGACACAAGTCTCTGAACTGCTCAAATAATTCTAATTCTCTGACCATCAAAACAGACATGTATAAAAACTTTCGACTTAACTCATCACAAATTCCAACCATCCTCGCTGTCTCATATTATGTTCCTTCTGACCAAACAGGTACTCGATATTCTTGTGATTACTAAACACTTCGAACTCAAAACCATAAAGATAATACCTCCAATATTCCAACACAATACAACCGCAACCAATTCCAAATCTTGAATAGTATAGATCCTCTTATGAATCCTCAATTGTCGTAAAGCATAAGCTACGACTTTACCCTCTTGCATTAACACACTGACTAAACTCCTCAAAGACGCATCCCAATACCTCAAAAACGGTTCATTAGGATCACACAGAATCAAAACTGAAGCCGTAGACAACTTCTACTTCAGCTCACCAAAACTTACTCACAACTAACATCCAAAACAAACGACTCGCCTTTTGCAAGTCAACTGAGATAACAGAAGTACGAACTTAGCAAAGTCTTCCATAACCTGCAGTAACAACCAACTAAGCCCAAAAGTTTCTAATCTCCTTAACCGACTTCGGAGTATCTCAATGTAGAACTGCATCTACTGCCGATGGATCCATAACCATACCATCATCAGAAATAACATATCCAAGAAAACTAACCTTTTTCAATCAAAATTCTCACTCAATAATTTAGCAGAAAACTCCCTCTCTTTCAACCCTTGTAACTCAATCCTCAAATACTTTACATACTCATCCTTTGATTTAAAATAAATCAGAATATCATCCAATAAACATCACTATGAACTTATCCAAACAAGTATGGAAGATACGATTCATATACTCCACAACCATAACATATACAACCTTCAAAATTCATTCTGAGCCCGAAACAAATCATCCAAAATAGCTTAACAATCTCTGGTTACCATATTCCATATCAATTCTTCTTACGGGGTTCCAACTCACTCAAGGTTTCTGTTGACTCGAGATCTCAACCCATAACAAAAGTAATACCATCAAGGAACTTCAAATCGTTCGCGATTCGTCACAATTCAAAACTCAAGCTATCCAGAACACAACTGCAAGTTTCCATACTACTCACTGATTAACACGCAACCTCATGCTATCGTCCTTTCCTTTACCAACCATGTTGGACCTCTTCAAGTCGACACACTAATGTTTCATCCAAAAACACATCTGAAACCATGCACAACTGACGGCCCATCACTGTGACTTCCTGCCAATCTCCAGAACACTATCATCACAAACATGACAAACATCTGAGTCCCATCTCCTAAGAGTTTTCAACTTACTTAGAAGATCCCAAACCTCAAATCCTCACCTTCATCAAATTTGAGTTCACACTCTACTCTCTGAGAACAACCATTAATAATACCCAATCATTCTCCCTCAGAGACATTCCAACTTGACCAACATACAAAAACCTCGAATCCGCCTCACCTTCAGATATAAAAATCTTCATCGACTCGCCAAAACAATCCGTAATCATTTTCTCAATTCCAAACAATTCATTGCACACACTATCAAATCCGGAAAGACACGTCTATTCCATCCAACATAATTTATTCTACTATCAACAAGAGATTAAGGGTGATCAGTTCCTCAATTTGTCAATAGACAGCCGACAATCATGATGGGGCATAAACCATCTTACCAAACTATAATAGCATTTCTTGCATCTTGTGCACAAAACTACCTAATGCACAAATCCTTAGTAGACATAAACCCTACCTCCGCATTCCCTCCAGAACCGGGAACAACACTATCCAAACAACACTTACAAACTTGCAACCAACGGCACACTGAGCCAATGCTCCACACCTGAAGCAACTTGGAGAAGTACCAGCTTCTCCCCCACTGATCTCATTCTCAATCCTGAAGACAAAGGGTTAGGAAACCAGAAAGCACTGACAGTGTTTCACACACATATCACATACTAAGGGACAACCAACATCGACAGTATTCAACTGTCACACCAACTGACTCAACAACTAGGCCGAACGGGCCGACCTGCTCTGATACCACTAATGTAACACCCCAATTCCCATCGCGAATAAATAATACATAAATAAATCAGAGTAAATAAAAATTTATTATTCTTAGACAGAAACAAGGATGCCACATTTAAAGAAATAAAACACAATCCCTGCTCATAAATTTGATACATAACACAAAATGGAATAAACATAAAAGGGAAACTTTTTCCAACAAAAGGAAAGTTCAATTATGGAATAAAGCGGAAAGATCCATAACTGACTTGTTTTACAAAATAACTTGTTTTATAACATCAAAATATTCATACAAAGGTAGTACAAAATAGATCCAACAAATGTATACATATACAACAAAAGCGTTCCCCGACTCCCGTGTTACATATCAGAGCAGACAGACCGACAAAAAGATGGAGAACTAATCTTCACAAAAGCCTCCAAGATACTAATCTGCAATTGCCTCATAGAGCAACAAACCACAACAGAAGGGTGAGAAATAACAACTAAATCAAGATTGCATAATAATATGCAAACACATATAAATTCACATGCATAATTGTTCTCACCACAAGCATCACATACTAATACAAATAGAATTCCACAAATACATAACATATTTCTAATAATTTAACCACATAGCATATGTCAATTATACCAACGTAATCACATAAGGCATACCAAAGTCATGACATATGGAAACACACCACCACATCACATATATTCATATATATCATACCATAGAAATTAATACAATCATTGTAATGGACAACATCCCCACAAAACATAGCATATGTCTATACATAAAACATATTATCCATAACCAATGCATTTATCACCATTGCATATCAAATCACCAATGTTATCACAAGCTCAACACATAATCAATCAATTCACAATTTCCACACATAATCAATCCATTCATGATTCATGTAAATGCAAAGAGACCGACACAACGACTCTATGCAAATGCGGTACCATCCATCCATCAATCTCATCACTAGTTCACTCAGGAACTATTGGAATCATCGCTTGTTACTTAGTGTAACTCCCCGTCGGGCAAACGATGTTCCCCGTCGCTTTAGGCCCTATTGGTATAAGGCTCACGACGTTTATAGACTGCTTTAGGTCCTCTCGGTATAAGGCTCAAGATCCGATCGCTTTAGGTCCTCTTTGTATAAGGCTCACGATCGTCTATAATCATCGCTTTAGGTCCTCTCGGTATAAGGCTCACGATGTTATAGCGGATTCCCTCTGGAACCGTTTTGTCGCTCACACCCACTAGGGCACACGACATCACAAGAATGCATATCATGATGCTTGGCATACAATGACTCATGACATTCAAATGCACATATTCACAATTCAACAATATGAATTATCTCATCATCATTATTCATGCATTGGAAACCAATTCAAACAATGCATTTCATCATAATCCACAAACCACAACAATTAGCATTTTAGCATATACACTCATATCAATGCACATCAAGAATTACTCACCATCAACCACAACAATCCTACAATTATATAATGATACTCACAACACTAGGATTCACGCCACGAAGGCTACCCACAACAACATACATTAATACCATACATTTGTATTCAATTCAACAAAGTATTTTGCCATGAGGCCACAACAATTACAACAACTTATCACATGCTTCAACATCATATAAACCACATAAAAGCTCCACGTTTATATGGCAATAGCATAACACACGACAAAATACCGACCGCACGCATTTTACGCGATAAGAAAATTCGACGGCACGACTATTTCTCAAAAACACGAATTAATTAAATCTTCTCTTACCCTCCAAACCATTTTTAATAGAAAGAATATTTCATTAGCTTTCCAACGCTTCGAACGGGGGTCAAAACGGACTTACGGTTCAAAAGTTATGAAGAAAACAAAATCGGACATTTTGGAAAAATACTGCAACTCACGAGTCTGCTCGCGTCGAGTCTTGAGTCGACTCAAAGCCCTTTTAGGTCGACCAAAAGTACTTTAGGTCGACTCACACTGCGCAGACTTAGTTAAAAACTCAGTTTAATGACAGAAAATCCAACCAAAACTCGATTGAATCACTCGGGATCACACCAACAACATTAACCGATTAAATATCAACATATACCAATGTTGCCAGACATATCCAAACACTTTTACTCGATCACAACATCAATTTGCACAAAAACATCGATATAAATCAAAAACTCAAAAGTTACAAATTCAACTCAATTCAATCAAACGATCAAGCTAAATCACGGCCCAACATCACTCGACTCTACTACGCGATTTATTCCGACTTTCGTCCCCAAAAACATCGATTTCTATTCATTTCTACCATTTCAACCTAAAATGAAAACTATATGAACACAACGAAACAATCCAAGAAAACATACACATATACATACACAAGCAAGATATAATCGAAACTTCTCACCCTTACCCGATTAATCGCGATTGAAACGGAGTTTCTTCACTTTTTCCTCTTTCTCCTCTTCTCTCTTTTTCCTTCTCTTCTCTTTCTCTTCTTTCCCTTTTCTTTCTTTTCTTTTCCTTTATCTCTCTTTTTCTCTCAATTCTCTATTTATAACAAAATATCTAACTACCCAAAATGACCATTTTGCCCTTACGCTCAAATATCTCCCAAACGCTCTCAAAATGCGATAAAACATAAACAGGGATGAAATATATTTCGGGAAATAAAAGTTGAAAAGAAATTATAATTTATTGCAAATATTTTACCTATCAGGGAAATTAACCAATTAACTAAATTAGCAGGTAAGATACAATAAACTCACACATTTCACGAAATTCACATAAATGAAATAAATAAATACAATTAAACAAATCGGGACGTTACAAGTACTGGTGGAATAACACTCGCCAGAGGTTTGAGGAATATGAGATAGAGATTACTTGGGATCTTTTCAAGGATGCATTTTTGGAGAAGTACTTTCTAGAAGATGTTCGTGGGAGGAAGGAAATTAAGTTTCTTGAACTGAAGCAAGGTAACTTAACTGTGGCTGAGTATGCAACAAGATTTGAAGAGCTGATTAAGTATTGTCCTCACTACAACACTTCTAGTGCTGAAAGATCCAAGTGTCTTAATTATGTGAATGGTCTGAGGCCTGAAATCAAGCAAGCCATTGGTTATCAAGAGATTAAGCAATTTTCTGAGTTGGTGAACAAAAGCAGGATCTATGATGAAGATAGTAGAGCTTGACTTGCACACTATAAGAGTTTGAATGATAAGAAAGGAAAAGGTCAATTTAGAGGAAAGTCGTATGTGACTCCTGCTGATAAGGGAAACAGAAAGCTGGTGGTATCAAGAAGCCGAGTGGGGGAGGAGGTTCCACTCGGGTTAGGTGTTATAGATGTGGTGTTGAAGGGCATCGTGCTCCTGAGTGTAAAAGTGTTGAGCAGAAATGTTTCAAGTGTGGCAAGCCAGGCCACAAAGCTATGGAGTGTAGAAGCGGTGCGAGTGTGACTTGCTACAACTGTGCTGAGCAAGGGCACATTAGCACCAAGTGTGACAAACCAAAGAAGGCTCAAGCAAAAGGAAAGGTGTTTGCTTTATCAGGATCTGAGACTACTAGTGAAGATCGATTGATCCGAGGTACGTGCTTCATTAATGGTATGAATCGGGAGAGAGTGTCGTGGTTGGACCCAGATAGTTCAACAAACCACTGATAAGATTAAGATGATTCAGGAGAAAATGAAGATTTCTCAGAGTCGTCAAAAGAGTTATCATGACAAGAGGAGGAAAACACTTGAGTTTCAAGAAGGAAATCATGTATTTCTTCGAGTTACTCTGATAACTAGTGTTGGTATGGTGTTGAAGTCGCGTAAGTTGACACCGCGTTTCATTGGTCCTTATCAAATATTGCAGAGGATAGGAGAGGTAGCCTATCGGATTGCTTTGCCGTCGTCGCTTGCTAATCTCCATGACGTATTCCATGTATCTCAGTTGAGGAAATACATTGCGGATCCGTCTCATGTAGTCCAAGTAGATGACCTGCAAGTGAGAGATAACCTGACTGTGGAGACATCACCTATGCGGATTGAGGATCGGGAGTTGAAGCAACTTCGAGGTAAAGAGATTGCTTTGGTGAAGGTCACTTAGGGAGGATCGGCCGGTGGAAACGTGACTTGGGAGCTTGAGAGCCAGATGAGGGAGTCATATTCCGAGTTATTCGTTTGAGGTAATTTTCGAGGGCGAAAATCTTTTAAGTGGGGGAGGATTGTAACACCCCGATTTTATTAATTAATTATTTATATTAATTATTGAGTGAGTTTCTTAAATAATCGATTTATGTGATTTATCTAAATTATTTGAAATACTTGATTTAGTGAATTTATATGAATTGTTTGATTTATATAATTTATTGGGTTTATATAATTTAATTGCTTTAATTGATTAAATTGAAATGTGTGATTTAATTTATTATTTGAAAATAAATTGAATTGTTGAATTTATCTAATTATTTATTTTAATTAGATTGTTAGTATTTGGCAAACTATTTAACTTATTCTATTTAAGAGAATTTATGGTTATTAGAATTAGTGGGTTTTGAGGGAGATGTTAGCAGTAAATTAATAATGGTTGAGTTAGACCCATTTGATTTATGAATAGTAGGGTTTAGAGAAATAGTATTAGGAAGACTTTTGAGAAAACCAGAAAATAGAAGAAAAAGGAGGAAGAGGAGAAGAAGGAAAAAACCATAGAACAAGAGCAAATTCACACCAGAAAATAGAAGAAAAAGGAGGAAGAGGAGAAGAAGGAAAAAACCATAGAACAAGAGCAAATTCACCAAAAAATCTAAGGTAAGGGTGAGATTTTACTCAATATTGGGATTATTTAGGTGATGGTTATTGTGCAAAAATAATATTGGAATAATCCTAAAATTTTTCTGTGAAAATTGAAATTAATTAGGTTAAAATTAATTTCTGAAATTACTAATTTTTGGATATTTGGAAATTGTTTTTAGTGATACTTTAGAGATCCATTTAATATTTAAAATACTCATTAAAGTTGAAAGTTGGAAATGAATAGTCCCTGTTTCACTACTGTTGCGCAGGATTCCTGCCCATGGTACTTAGTAATGTTTCTTCTAAACAACAAAATATAATAATATGAGAGACATTCTTAGATTGATAGAGTGATAGTTTGGTTACATAACTTGTTTTCTCTTCCCAATTTAATGCGCAGGGTTGTACTGGTAGGTAGAATTCTAGTGACCCATTAAATTAACAAGTGGATAGTGTAGAATAATAACTTTCCCTTATTCCTGGAAATTTAAGCGATGAATTCATATATATATATATATATATATATATAACAAGTGGCCTTATTTATTGGAGTTAAAAACAATGTGTGAAGTCCATCCTCTCATTAAATATGGCGCAGGGAAGACTCTTATCCCTCTTCTTCAATGCATATGATAAGGCGAAATGGATGGTCCCACCCTCTCTCTAAGTCTTGCGCTGGGAAAAGAAAGATTGATTGGAGTAGTCCAAGTAAAACTTATGTGACATATATATTAAATAAGGGATGGAGAGATATTATATACATATAATATTGAATAACTCTGTTAGTTTCAACGCATGGTATGAGGGAGAGAGACAAACATTGTGTGATATCATTGAAGTGGCAATGGAAATGTAACATACATTCCAAGGTGGGAGTACTGTAGTAACTAAGTAGTTTACCTCCTATTTATGTGTGACGCAGGGAATTCTGATGAGATGTGAGAGTAGTTCAAGTAACATCTATATATATATATATATATATATATATGGGTTAATAGTAAATTTCACCTCTTAAATATTAGCGAATTTTGCTTTTCCCCTCTCCCTGCCTTTTGACAACGGTTTTTTCAAAAAAATCGTTGCCAGAACCTGCCTTTGGCAACGGTGGGGGGTAAACGGAAATACGCTCATATGGCAGGGGATAAATCACTATTAACCATATATATATATATATATATATATATCATGTAGCAAAGTGTAATACTCCCTCTTACATATATATTGCTGCGCTGGGAGTGTGAGTTTAAGGTACCTAGACTAACAGGATCCTATGCCTTTTGAAAATAAAAGTGGCCTTGTTACCATTATTATCATGTACACTAATGATAGATGATAGGAACCAATATTAATTAAGTGGCAAAAAAATAATTACATGCTAGTTGTAAAGAATATTTATATATTATGTGGCCTTGTTCTCCTAAATCATGCGCATGGTGGATATAACATCCATTATTATTAGTAACATTATAACCAAGGACTAAACGTCTCAATAATGTTATTAGTTAATTAAAGATTAGATTAAATATTAATTAACTATTTAAGTATTGATTATTAAATATTGAATACTTATTAAATCTAAACTATTTATTTTAATATTGTATATTTATTGAATAGTGGAATTTTATTGAATAATAGATTCAATTATTAGTGATTGATTATTTAATCTATATTTAAATGATAGTTATGTTTGGTGAATTGTGATTGGATCGAATCGATCCTTATGCATTGATTATTGATTGTAGCGATAATATTTGAAGTGTGAATACTTTAATCATGGAATGTAATTATGTTGTGTGTGCAATTTTGTGATGATTCAAGTGTGATGAAATATGCTTGATATTAAGATTAGGGAATGATCTTAATTGCATATTGTTGTTGATTGCATACGCATCATTTGTATCAAGAGACAATGCTTGCTAGTTCCGTGGGAGCTAGTGACTTGTCCCAAACCTAGAGGGGGGCTTTGAAAGCCTAGGGGACGGGCTTTTGTTTTGTTATTGGTCTAGGGGACGGACCCAGTTTAAATGTAAAAACCGAAAAATAATAAGTGTTTGTACCACATGACATGAGTTGCATTGAGTTTGCATCGAGTTGCATTGAGTTTGCATCGAGTTGCATCTCATATATGATTGTTATACGGAAGTACATGTATGAATGTGATTTGTTGAATATAGGAAATTGATATGAATTATGTGGATACTTGAGTGATACTTGTGGATGAATATTGAAGTGTGGAATTGTTTGTATTTATGTTTACGTGCTTTACAATGATCATTATTCTTATAATTTCAATATTGATGTGAATTCTCACCCTTATGTTGGAATGATGTTTTATACGACATCACTCAGGTACCGAGGAGTAGACTTGCTCGTAGCGCGAGGTAGCCGCTGGTGCAGCTGTTTAGTGTCTTTATTTATGTTGGGTCAAGTCGTGCTCTGATCATGTAACACTAGGATCGTTTGGTTTATGTTTTAGAGATACACTATGTACTCTACCTTATGCTTTATGTTTACTTGGTTGTATGAAGTTGGCTTTTTTTCCCAAGTTTTGTTTATTAATGTGATGAGCATGAAACTCTCTTTATGTCTATTATGATTATTTGGAATCCGCTGCTACATGCTAAGAGAAGTTTTGAAAAGCATGAAATTACTTAAGTGTTAATGAGCATGACAGGTGTTGTATGATGTTTTATGATTATGTGTGACACCCTTAAATGAATGGCATGATTATTTACTCTGATTTATTATATGTTTTATGCGGGGATTAGCAGAGTGTTACAATTAACAGTCACATCATGCTCAACATATGCTTGTTCCAGTACCTTCTGCAAAGACTCCATATAAGCCTCAAAATTCATCAATAGGAACAACACTGAAATCTTGGACGAGGTGTGTAAGAGTTGATCTACCACACTGTACTCACTCTTCTTGATCAATTTCAATACCTCATCCTCATAAGCCTTCTTATTCAAACCACTAGACTGACCGGAAATATAGATATTATTCTCATCTTGGGTTCGTTTTCCAACAACAACATTCTCCACAATCTTTGGAGGCTCAGAAGCAAAAACACGACCACTCCGGGTTACTCTACTAACATCAACGATGCTTACCACAGAAGACAAAGAAGGAAGGAGAACTTCCTTACCATCTTCTACCATCGTAGCATTGTACTTATGTGGAATAGTCTTGTCAGATTCATATGGTACTGCATCAGGTAACCGAATAACCAAAGGCGTAGCAGCGGTCTTCCGACTATCATAAGTTATAACAACTCGTTCAGGAATATTAAAGTGTGGCACAATACCATTCACCTCATTCTCATATGCATATCTCTTGGCAGTGACCTCAATCAAATCTTGATCCATCATTTCTTGAATGTCCCTCTTCACTATCACACAACCACGCAGGTTCACAGAACAGATGCAACAGGCTGCAAAATCATGATCAATTTCATGGTGTTCACTCAAAAGTGCATGCATTTCCACAAGCGATCTTCGAATCCAACGAATATCATAAATCTTGAATGTACCAGGACAACCATGAACCATATTGACAGACGCCTTACCATGATTGGGCAGCGGATTGGATTGCACATTAGGGTTGGTGTCTTCGAAAGACAAAATGCCACTTCTAACCAATCTTTGCACTTCCATATTCAATGGATAACAGCTCTCATTATCATGCCCAGCTCCTCCCTGATGGAAAGCAGAATGAGCCTCAGGCTTATACCACCACTGCAAATCTTTCGTAACAGCAGGTGGTGCGCGAGTTTGAACAAGATTTTTCTGAATTAAACCATGAAGCAATTATGTGTAGGTCATCGGAATTGGATCAAAATCCTTCTGAAAATGGCCTCGTTGATTGTTATGTTGGTGAGAGCGTTGTTGGGTAGGAGCTGCTTGAACAACGAGAGTTGAATTGATAACAGGCGTAACAGATGCAACATGTTGCTGACATTGATTATTCTTACCATAATTCTTTCTGCGTCCCCCACGGGAAATAGCATTGGTCTCACCTTCTTTCTTCTTGGCAAATCCTCCACCATATTTATTAGAACTCCCAGCAGAATTACCATCTTTTGACAAACGTCCTTCACGGACACCTTCTTCCAATCTCATCCCCATATTAACCATCTCAGTGAAGTCACCCGAGGCACTAACACTCATACGCTCATAATAGAAAGGACTCAGGGTTTTCAAAAAGATCTTAGTTATCTCTTTTTCTTCCAAAGTAGGATTAATCTGAGCTGCAATCTCGCACCACCTCTGCGCATATTTTTTGAATGTCTTTTTATCATTCCGAGGTATTGCTCGCAGCTGATCACGATCAGGAGCCATATCCACATTATACTTATACTGCTTTACAAAAGCCTCACCTAAATCTTCGAAAGTGCAAATTCGAGTACTGTCCAGTCCCATATACCATTTCAAGGTTGCACCAGACAAACTGTCTTGAAAGTAGTGAATGGGAAGCTAATGATTATCAGTCTGAGTCGACATCTTACGGGCATACATAGTTAAATGACTCAGCGGACAAGAGTTACCCTTATACTTTTCAAAGTCAGGGACTTTGAACTTATGTGTGATCTTCATATTAGGAACTAGGCATAACTCATGGGCATTCTTTCAAAATAGTTCTTTACCTCTCAAGACTTTAATTTCTCCCCGCATTTCAGCAAATTGATCTTGAATCTCTTCTATTTTCTCATAAGCACTGATGTTCTCACTCGGAGCAGTGTGGAAAATTAGTTCTTCAAAAGGAACAGTAAGAACCACAGGCTGCAGTACAGACATCACAGGCTGGACAGTGGGAATAACTGGAACTTCAGGAGGTGGTGGTGGTTGATAACCTTCAAGAACAAAGTTAAGAGGCATGCCCCAAGGGAAGCCAGGAGGCACAGAGTGTTAAGGAACACTAACAGGTGCCACAGAGATGGGCGTAGAGACAATATCAGAAATGACTATTCTTTGCACAGGAGTTGAAGACGGAGGAGAAGGGGGTGGCTGTTTCTGAGCAGCCACCAATGCTACCATCATATTAGTGAGTCTTTCAAAACTATCGTTCAGAGTGGTTACTTCCTCACGAAGCTCATGGTTCTCTTGTTGTAGTTGATCCATTTTTTCCTTAGATTCGCTTGAGTATTATAGGTGTGACAGATTGGCTAAATGAAGACCAAAGGGAAACATAAGACACTTGGAAAAGGCAAGAAACAATGTAAGAGACGATGCTTGATGTGCAATATGCAAATGCAAAGCCTTCAAGGAACTTCAAAGATACAAATTAAGTTGCAAACATTATATTAAATAACACATTTGAAGTACTAAAATTCTCATTTTATTGATAATGGAAAAGGATTACAACTTTTGGAGTACAATTTCAAGAATTCTAATCGAAACAAAAGACAATAGAAATCCTAAGAAATCCCATGAGAAGAAGATCCTCCTCGCAGCTTCTTATCGAGCTCTTTGATTTGGTCCTCCATCTGATTCTTCTCAACTATGAGCTTGTTGACAACCAACTTCCAAGCAAATGAGGTAGAGAGAGTGTTTGAACTCTAAATGCTAGAGGAAAATGAATCCTCTTGCACTTTTCTCTTCCTGTTATCCATTTCTTGTTCATTCCTTTGCTTCAACTGCTTTTGAAGTTGTGCATTCTTCATATCAATGATCTGGTACTTGTTCCTCCAAGCATCCCTCTATTGTCGCATCTCATTCAAAGCAATCTGAAGTTTCTCTGCATCATTCCTGAAAATAAGAACATGTGTTCTAGCAGCTAGAGATAAAGGCTCTTGACGTGGATAAGGAATCTTCAACGTGATTACTCTAGCTTGTACCCATTGGATATAAGGCTCCAAAGAAACACAATTTGGGTTTCCCAAATCTTCCTTTCCTTTTCTATGGATGTGACGCCAAGCTTGCACAATCTTCTCTTTGAATGTTTTGTTGTCTTCACTCTCCTTGAAGAAGAGACCCTCCAAATGGATGTTACTTGGTTTGTCTTTCATAGGATACCCCAACTGACGACGGGCCAAAACAGGGTTATAACTAATACCCCATTTTGTACCAAGAAGAGGTACATTAGGAAATCTGCCACAACTATCAATGATCTTTACTTCATCATAATCACAGATGTACCAAACAATGTCTGAATAAATGAGCAACATGATCTTTTGTGACCATAATAGACCATCCTTGAGGTCCCAAAAAGCAATAGACCGAGGCAAGTGAGAAATAAACCACTTGTATAACAATGGTACACAACAAGTAATCATCCCTCCACCATAGGAATTCCTGAGATGAACGGAGTGATAGGCATCAGCGAGTAGGGTGGGAATTGGATTTCCAATCAAAAAGATCTTAATAGCATTAATGTCCACAAAGTTGTCAACATTAGGAAAGAGGAATAATCGATAAACAATCAAGGCGAAGATAGCCTCGAAGGTATCCACACTCATCATACTAGCAAAGTAACGAGCCTTATCCATCTGAAACTTAGCAGGTAACCCAAGAATATATCCCTTGGTGGCCATGTGAGCTTTAATCTCATATACCTTTAAATGAGTAACTTCAGCAATATCTTGATACTTAGGAGTCTCTTCCAAACCAGAAAATGGGACTCGGTCAGAGATAGGCAAACCAAGTATACCAGAATACTCCTCAAGGGTGGGCATGAATTGGTAATCAGGGAATGTAAAATAGTAGTACACCAGATCATAGAATTGAATCAAAGTAGCCAGAAACTCATTTACCATATCGATCTTCAAAAGAGACAACAAACTCCCATATCTATCTTTGAAAGCCTCAGGATCAGCAACCAAAGACCCTACCTCTCGCAGACCTTCTAACTTAAGACTCTTGAAAGTGTACTTTTGAGTTTTCCTTCTACTAAAATCCATGGTGAAAAATCCCTACAATGTTTTCAATAAACATCTTTAAGTTCCTTGAAGACTTGCTCAAATTGATGCCATGAATGCATGGATGCAACACCCACAAACAAGATCACACAAAGCACACGGGTTCAAAGGTTCGGCGCGAGCATGGAGTTAAGGGACAAGAACCAACCCCCAATGGTGTGTATTAGGGTTTATATCCACCTGTAGAACAAGATTCTAAAAAGTTCCCAGAGTCCTCAATCCTCTTTCAGATATTACTAGTACGCCTATTACTTGGGAATCAGTAATATTCTCAAGAGAACCTCGTCTAAGTGTAGTATCACGCATCAACTATTTTAGGTTTACACCTTGATAGCCACCGCACTACGTCCTAATATGCTAAGTGGGGAAAAAAGGATACTAAAGTCCTAAGTGACATGGACCTGAGGTAAGAAAAAGTAATGTTTTTCGCGATTACTCGCTAGACATCAGTAATTCCGAGGAAGCCTCGACTAAGCAGATGGATTCTCAATTCAGCTTGTTCGGGATTACTCCCTAGAAGCATCCTTGACTATACCATCCTCCTATCATAAGAGCTCTCAGATCCGGGTATAGGATCTATCTCACCTCTCAAGATCACCCAAACAGAATAACCAATAACAAATAAATCAAACAAATAAAGCGTAAATAAATCAAAGTAGGCCAAACCCACTAGGAACCAGAGATTCCTCAGCAGAGTCGCCACTTTTCTGTAGCAGGGAAATTTGTGAGTATAAGCTATTGACTAACTTAAATTAAAATTGCAAGAGTTGCCACTGTACTTTTATTTTATCCAAAAGGAAAGGAAAAAGAGCGAGCAAAACCTAATCAAGTTCTAAACAAGAACAGATAAACAGAGAATGGGTAAGTGGTTAGTTACGCCAAGGGAAGGTGTTAGCACCCAAAACGTCTATAGTACTCTATAGGAGCCCTTTGAAATATCTACACTTTTTTTTGGTTTGAAAAGGTTTGTTTGAAAATAGATTGGGGAGATGAGAAGAGAAGTATTTTTAGATTTTTTTTGTTTGGAGAGACTTATCGCCTTATGCCTACGTACCCACAAAGTGCAATATAGGATCAGAACCCTGTAGTTCTTGGTACAAATAACAAAAATAGTTTGTTATGATTCATTTTATCTTGAAAAGACAGTCTGTCACTCTCAAGAGAGAATACTCAACTAATTACCCAATGGTATGTGAAAGAGGCATTTGTATCACATTAAGATGGAGGATTTGCTTGGATAAAAATCAACAAGACTAATCACTTCAACATCTAGGTGGAAAATGACCATACTTTGCACAAAATAACATGGTTATGAGCTTTACATCTCATCAAAGAAGATGACTCATGTCTAATCTTTTTGAAAAGTTTTAAAAGAAAAAGTGCACAAAAGCACAAAAAGTTTGAATGCGTTTTTGTATTTTTCTTGTCTTTTGAAATTAGTCAAAGTATGATTAACATTGATTGACATTTATTAAAGAAAACAAAGTTTAAAAATCACTTGACCAAAGTCAAGGTTTTATTATGAAAGCGGTTTAAGT
This sequence comes from Lathyrus tuberosus, assembly GCA_022829125.1. Classification (NCBI taxonomy): domain Eukaryota; kingdom Viridiplantae; phylum Streptophyta; class Magnoliopsida; order Fabales; family Fabaceae; genus Lathyrus; species Lathyrus tuberosus. The sequence goes on from JALAZF010000103.1 coordinate 12,748,055, forward strand.
TTTGAGAAAAAAAGAAGGTTTTGAAAAAGGGAGGATATTTTGAAAATTTAAGAATGGGGTAGAGAAGAAGTGACTATCCTATTGCAAAAGATAAAAGCTAAGGATAAGAACGGTCTAACCACACAAGCAAGCTCTATAGCATAAGCATTCTTTCCTTTAGATTAGACCTTGATCAAGATAGGTCTTCAAAAGAGAACTTCAAGTACCAAAAAATTCAAGGTTTTCAATCCCAAACTCCCAAGCATAGGTTAGGATCCTAATTCGAAGTCCAAAGTTACATGTCTAATGAAAAGGATAGTAACCATAGTCCAAAATTAAGAGAACATATTTTTTAGGGGTTTAAGCCTTTATTAATGTATTTTTGGTGCAAGAAGGAAGCATAAACAATAGAACAATTAATATAACAATAGAGAGCAAAAATCATTTGAAATGAGAGCACAAGTTTTGTTGTGTTTTTGGAAATGCTCGACTAGACATCCATGAGAATGAAAACATGGTCTTATACATTACCATGGGGAGGGCTCCAACTCAGATAAAATCAACGAGTATGCCAACTAACCCCCACGGGTAACAAGAGAAAGTCAATCTATTTCAAACTACGCCATGGACGAATAGGAGACTGATAATTCGCTTACAAATCACAATGGTTTTTCGATTTTGGGACAATTTAGCGATATGTTAAGCAATCATAATCGGACTTATATATAAGCCACAACTATCTGAGGCAGGTCAATAACAATGTTAGTGCTAAAGTATGCTAGATAAGTGATATGTAGATCACCCTCAGAAAGCAATACTGCACGAAAAGAAAAGTGGTAACGATCTCATCTTCATCAAGAGCTTAAAATAAGTTACAATGATATCGAAGATTGTCATCAATCAAAAGAAAAAGAAGAAGAAGGGAGGGGAAAGCCAAATTGAATTACAATTTCAAGATCATTCCATCTTTAAGTTCAACCACTCAACTTGGTGGATTAAAGCACTAAACATATCATTAACTCAAAGCACCTAAAATGAATTGAACAATTCACTTTAAAGATAGATTTGAGTTAGTGAATGTTTATCCAACTTCATCTACACCCTAAGTCCATTGAATTTAAAGAGGAATAGGACCCTTAAAAATGCAAACCATGGAAAAAATCAAAATAAAATGGAAGAAGAAGAAGAAGAGAAAGGAACAAAAAAAGTCCCAAAACAGAACCAAAAACTCAATTCTGCTACTGGTTAATCGGTTAACCTCCTGGTGTTAATCGTTTAACACAGTGAAAACAACAATTCCAGAATGCAGCAACAGGTGTTAATCGATTAACACCATGAGGTTAACCGATTAACACTGTAAAAATAGCAGAAAATCAATTTGAAATTGTGCAAAAACTTGAGCAATCATTTCTTCAAACACCTCGTGATCAAGGATGCAATTGTGCACGAAAATCCAAGTAAAACAACAACAAATAACACCAATGGAACACAAGTTGCAGGATCCAAAGATCAAGCATACAAGAATCAATAATAGATCACATTGTGGAAGATGGATCAAGCACAACAATGGTGGAATAAGTGAATTACCACTTCAAATCTGAAAATGCTTCAAATCAACTTCAAGAACCACACTCCAAAGCCTGATCTACAGAAATTGATGATGAAAAAGTGTTTAGATGGAATTTTAGCTAAAAGACTAGTAAGCTCCAATGAAGAACTTACTAACTTTCAATGGAAGAAATAGTTTTGGTGAATTTGGGTAGATGAAGAATTGAGAGAAATTTTTTCATGGTGAATTTGGCTATCAAAAGCTTGTGAAATGAATGAAATGAGGCCTCTAATTATAGGATTTAGGCTTGGAAATTTTAGTGGATTGGAGTTTGGTTTGGAACCAAAATTAGGCTTGGAATTTGAATTTGGAGGCAAAATCAAGATCAAGTGGTGATTAATGAGGGTGTATGGTGGGAATTAATTATGATGAGGTAGGGGGATTAAAATGAGGAGATCTAGAATATCCTCATGATGAAACAAACTGAATTTGGTGCCAAAATACTGCAGAATTTGAATTTGGCTCATTTTTCACAAAAACGCACTGGATAATCGATTAACCATATACTGTTAAACGATTAACACATCAAAAATTGTGAAAATTTGCTTTTTGATGTGCTATCTTGGCTCTGGCTCGATTCTTTTGACTTGTCAAAGAAGGCATAGAAATAAACACATGAACCTTGGAGTCTCTTGAATAATAGTCAATCAAATCTTGGGAAACTCTTGATCAGATAATTTTGAATTGTTTGTAGATCAACTTTGAATTTTTTCAGATGAAATTCATTCGAGGTGAGGTGTTATACCCCCAATTTTACCCCTTAGATGTCATGACATCTTTGCATTTGCATTAGGGTTCAATCGTTTGTGCATAGTCAACTAGCCCTCATAGTTTTGCTAGTTTTGTTTTTTTATTAAAATCTAGGGTTTTGCACAAGAAGAGGGCAAGAGAAAAAAGCCAAGTTCTCATACATTTCAAGGCTTCCTAAGATACTCCTTGGCTTTATACATCCATCCCAAGTGCTCACTAGGTGATCAAGAGAGATGGTGGAATCCATCTGGTCAAAGAAAGTCAACTAAGGCTCCAAAATCTCAATTTTTGGTCTTGAGGGCTAATCATGAGGTTTTCAAGTCATATTCCATGGTCTCATGTGACTGTATCAAGAGAAATCAAAGAGGTACCATAAAATCAGGAGATGTGAAAATTAGGGGTTTGACCTAAGGGGTTACAAGGGAATCTTGGTGTGATCAGTCAATGTCTTGATTGGTTCATCAACCAATTAAGCTTACATACATTCAAGAGACCTAATTCATCAATAAATCAAGAGTAGTTGGCTACCATCACAAGTGCAATGAGCCTCAAGTTCATCTGGCCCCAGATTAGGGTTGTATCAGGAAAAGTCAACCATGCCTTTGACTTTTGATCAAGGCATGATCCCAAGTCTTGGGATATGATTCCATATGTTCATATACATCCTTGGAAGTCATCTACGATGTTTGGGAAGTTGGAGAAAGCAAGATCATCAAGGATCATACAGTTGAATTCATGAAAAAATTAGGGTTTCATCTGAAAAGTCAAACCTTTGACTTTTGGGATTTTGGGTCCAAGGTGAAGTATTCAAGCCATATTCCATCAAGACATGTTTAATCTTTGAATCGGAGCATGAGAAATCATGACTTGAGAGGTTTCTGGCAAAAAGGGCAAAGTTGGTTTTGAAATCTTTATTAAGTGTGAAAAACCCTAGTTTCTATATGAACTTTGAAAGGTTATAACTTTCAATCCACACATCCAATTTTTGTGATCCAAAGCTCAAATTGAAGATCTCATCATGAAATTTAAAAGTGAGTTAGAGGGTCATACCCCAAAAGGGCTTAGATTTTGAGTTATGAGGCTTGGAAGTTTAGGGCAAGTTTAGGACTTAGTGAAAATTCACATTTTCTCCTTAATTTGCAGCCAACTTCAACCCAATTTTTCACTATGATCCCTTTGGATCCAAAGTTTTTGGTAAACATGAACATTGTAGAGCATACTTGGGGATTTCTAGAAAGTACAATAACTCCTCAATCCAATGTGTGAGCTGTGAGTTTCGAATCCACAAAGTTAAGCCCATGAAACTTGATTTTCCATGCTTTCCACTTGATACACTTGAAGCAAAACCTACCCTTGGCTGCATAATCTTGCATTTCAGAATGGTTTACTTGCAAATATTCATTTGCTCAAAGGTTTACACGAAAATTGGAAGCTTTGTCCATCAAACTGAGGCTTTAACCATGAGAGCATTCCATTTATGGCATAAAGGTTTGACTTCCACTTTAGAAAAGATGACTTTATGCATAAAGTCAGCTCCTTGAGCCTCACCATTATTTCTTCTGCACTCAAGTAACTTTATGAATCAGAAGCAATACCTCTAAGCCTTTCAACCACCCTAAAACTACTGGTACTTGGCATTGGTACTCTAAATCTTTGGAAAGACATCCATTTGCATTCCAACTAAACTTCAACCAAACCAAACAAAACCAGTTGCATTTCTGCAATCTAATATCTCCCACTCTTTTTCCTATAAATATGACATCTAAACACATTTCAAAACACAACAAAAACTCAGAGCAAAACCTCAGCAAACTCATTGAAACCAGTTCTTGTATTTCAAGTCACCATTGTGAAGCAAGAACAGCATTTGCATAAACTTTGCCAAAACCATTTCCAGACACAAAATCACTCAACCAATCATTCTAACACATCACAAAACATGTGTTAGAGCTGTTCAAACCCTCACCACCATCAAAAACCTCTCAAATCCAAAAGTCAACTCTCAAACCTAAGAAAGGTTGACTTTCTGCATTTTTCAAGACCAGTCTTGGTTCCTTCCATTTCCAATCACTCTAACACTTCAAAAACCTTCCATAAATCATCCCTCAACTATTCCAAACTTGTTTTACCCACTATAACACCACTTCCTTCAAGTTCACTTTTGGTTGTTTTGGTCACTTGTGCAAGAAGGAAGCATACACAAGTCCAGCCATTTTCTTTGGTTTCCAAGCACTTAGAAATGATCAAAGAGGCGTTTATGAGCTATCCAAATCATTTATCTCTTGCTGGAATATCTATTTTGAAAACTGCATATTGAGCTACAAGAGGTAAGTTCACTTCAAACTATAACTCATTGAAGCATGATGATTTTTGATGTACACTGAGCATGATTAGTTTAGGTATGTTGTATATGACATGTTTGATTCATTAATTATGATTTAGCATGACTGTATTGGACTGTGCCATAGAAAATGCAAGAATGGATCAATTTTAGAACCCCTATCTTGTTTTGATTTAGGGACCGTTTTAGCCAAAACCAATTGGACCACTAGATTCCTTGTGAAAAATCAAGCAATTTAGGTTTTTACAGTTTTCAATTTCATGGAATATTGAGAGAGTCAGACACCCTTTTGCAACTGGTCAAGCTCTAGGTCACAACCAAGTTGAACCATGGCCATGGCGCCATTCTGGCCTAGAAATTAGGTTTCATATATTATTAATTGGTTGCAACTTCATGAACGGATGTATTGGCTACCCCAGTGGCCCAACCTCTTGCCTTGCCTTGCCTTTCACATGCCTTGTCTTGGGTTCGATCCTTGCCATCAACCATTTTACCAACTTTCAACGCGCGTGTTATTTTTGTGAAGGATTCATGTTGATTTCCCTTTTATTTTTTTGAAGGCCTTTGTTTTTCAAGCCCAACAACCAGCGCATTTGGTTATTTGTATTAAACTCAACCTCTAGGGCGTGGGTTCAAACCCCACTAGGACCATTTCCCTTTCTTTTAGTACTTAGTTTTTTTTTTATGTTTTCTTTACAAACTTCAAAAATTCATAACTTTCTCATACTTTAGGATTTTTAATCCATTCTTTTTGAATTCTTTTACTCTTTTTATATATTTTATTATGACATTAAAAAATCCTCAAAAATATTTATTTTTAGGGCCTTTATTCATATGTAAAGATTATGGTTTTTTTACTGTCTATTAAAAGAAAGTTTTGACTTTGGGGTTGTCGCCTTTGGTTTCCCCTACATTTTAGGATTTGAACAAACTTGTCTTAACATGTTTAGACCCTTGAACCATAACTTGAACTTGTATACATTTGTATAGTTTTATTTAGGTACACTTTTAAGTGTGTGTTTATATGTCATGAGGCTTGTGAACTTTTGTCATCCCCATTGAGGTTTTAGCTAGGTCTTTACCTACAATTAGGACTTTTCCCCATGTTTATAACATCTTAATGTGTACATAAACTTTCAAATTAGATCACACCATGTACATATGTGCCTAAAACACTTAAACTTTTCCCTTTCTTAAAAGTGAATTCAAATAAACTTAGGTGATACTTTCCCTCTTGTATAAAGTTTATGTCCAACCATAGCACCATGTTAGGTTATTATCTAGTTTGTTAACATGTATATACTTGTATCATGATCCCTTTAGATGTTTACCTTGCCCAAATTAATGAATAACTCTTTGTGTTAACTTGTTACTCTCTTAAGTGCTTACTTTGGATGTCGTCACATTCACCATCATAATTCATATTTTATATCCATGTGTTTATCAACATCATTAAATTCATGTGTGAATATCATTTGTTATCTTTTATTTTTCCCAACTTTATTAAGTTATCCCTTCAAGTGAGACTAGCTTGTTAGCTTTTCTCATTAACCCTCTTTGTTCCCCTCCTTCCAAAATAAAGTCTCTCTATTGACTTTAATGTCATAGATAGCTCATTACCTCTTGGCCTCATTAGAGCCATTCTTTCCCTTAACCTTATTAAGATCAATCCCTTGGCCTCATTAGAGCCACTTCTCCTTGACCTAGTTTAGGTTAGGATCCTTACCTTCCCATGTAAGCACTATCATCATAGTTGCTTACTTCCCTCTTTGGCCTTTTTAGAGCCACTTACCTTACAACTGAGGATTTAGCAAGAGTTCTTCAACTCTATGTGAGCACTGTCATAATGGTGTTCCCTTTCCCTTTGGCCTTATTAGAGCCATTCCCCCCTTTTAAACTTAGAATTAAGATAAAGTTCTTAAACTCTATATGAGTAACATCTTAATCTATACTCACTTCCCCTTTGACTTTGTCCAAAGTCAATCTCCTTAAACTAGTCTTTCAACTTAGACTTAAAGAGTTCTTTAACTCTATATGAGTATCATACTCATTCCCCTTAGAACTTTGACCATAGTCAATGGCTCCTCACCCTTGTTGAGGAGAACTACGAATGCTCTGATTCCATCCTAGTCAGGATACGTAGGCATGAGATGCAACGTCTTGGAAAGCATACTTAGTGTATATACCCTTAGGTCTTTACTTTAACACCTTTCCCTTAGCAAGCAAACTTTAACATAACACAAATACTAACAAGAGGTTCCTGTAGAGTGCTACAGATACTTAGGATGCTATCACCTTTCCTAGGCATAACCAACCCCCGAACCTTAGATCTCTTAGCTTTGTTGTTACATTGCAAACTTAGGTTTTTTTCGATCTTTACCCTTTCCTTTGGATAAATCAAAGCTCGGTGGTGAATTTCAAAGATTTTTGATTCAAGTTAATTAATAGCTTGATATCCGATTCTCACCGCAACAGAAATGGCGAATTCACTGGGGAACATATCATATCCCATACGAGGGTTAAGCCCACCTTGTTTTGTATTTGTGTTATTTATATGTTTGCTTGCTCGTATACTTGTATATTTGTATATATGTATATATCTGTATATCTGCTTGGGTTTTTCTGTTTGGCAGGATTATTACATTTGAGTGGTGAGATAAGTCCTAACCCGGACTTGAGAGCACATATATGATAGGATTGTGGTGTAATCAATAGTCGGCTGTTGGGAGTAGTCCTAACATGTTTGGCATATGATGCGACGCTCAGTGGAGGCCCCTTTGGGATTATTGATGTCTGATGCGAGTTGTCGTATTGATATCACTCTTTCTGACCTGGGAGTCCGTGATACTGAGGACCTTTAGTTACCCTTTCACGTCACTTGGCCTTTTTAGGACGTAGTGCAGTGATTATCCAGGTGTAGACCTGTGACGGTTGTCGTGCGATACTACACTCAGACGAGTTTATCTTAAGAATATTATTAACCCGCACGAGTAGTCGTGTAGGCTGATAATATCTGAACGATTTATCGATGACTCTGGTAACTTCTTAGAACCCCGTTCTACAGATGATAAACCCATAGTACACACCTCTTGGGATGGGTAGACCATAACTCCACGCATGTGACCTCTAAACATAGGCCATGTGTGTTTTGTTACATGTATATGTGTTTGAGTGTTTATCTGTATTTGTGTGTTTTGTGCATTGCATACATTCATCCATGCATCCATTGTTGGTTTTAAGGAACTCAATCGACTTTTCCTTTGCGAATCATAGGTATCATGGATCTTGAGAAAATGAACATCAAGAAGTACAATTTCAAGAAGCCCAACTTGGTAGAGTTGAAAAAGCTGGCAGCTTTGGTGTCTTGCCCTGAAGATTTTAGAAAATGCTATGGAAGGTTGATTGGTATCCTTAGGACTAAAATGGAGGATGGAGTTCTTGACACATTGGTGCAATTTTATGACCCTCTTTACCATTACTTCACCTTTCCCGACTACAAACCTGTTCCAACTTTGGAAGAGTATTCTTATTGGTTTGGTCTACCGGTATTGGAACAAGAGCCTTTCGGTGGTTTAGAGAAGATTCTCTCGCCAAAAGACGTTGTCGATGCTATTCACTTGGAAATATCTGAAGTCAAGGCTAACCTTACCACCAAGAGTGGAATCATGGGCCTACCCTCTAAGTTCTTGATAGATAATGCTTTCTACCTAGTTAGGGAGAACAACAAGGATGCCTTTGAAGAAATCTTCACATTACTTGTATATGGTTTGGTTTTGTTTGCTAATGTTGAAGATTTTATTGATGTCAATGTCATTCGGATCTTCCTAAGTGGAAACCATATACCCACATTGCTTGGTGATACTTATCACTCCATTCATCACAGAACTTTCAAGGGATCCGATACCATCTTGTGTTGCGCACCTTTGCTTTACAAGTGGTTTATTATGCATTTTCCTCGGACGATACGCTTTAAAGATAATCCAGACAAGCTTCGTTGGTCTCAAAGAATCATATCTCTCACTCACACTGATGTGTTTTAGTACGACTCAGCTTATGACAAAGGGGTCATCATTAATAGCTGTGGCCAATTCCCCAATGTGCCACTCCTTGGCATCAGAGGTGGGATTAGTTACAACCTTATTCTCTCTAGGTGCCAGTTTAGGTATCCTATGGAAGACAAAGCAAGGAACATCCTTTTGTCCGGTTTCTTCTATCTTAACGAGGAAGCCAGTGCAGAAACTAAGGATAGAGTTTTGCATGCTTGGGGGACGATCCATAAGAGGACTAAGGATGACTTGGGAAAGATAAATTGTGTAGCCTTGGAGCCATTCATTTAGTGGGATCGATCCCGAGCTCGTGATCTTAAAATGCCATACCATCCTGAGAAACCTCCATAGCCTGCTGTTGCATCATCTTCTACTATTCCTATTGAGCGCATGGAAGAATATCAGGAAACTTTGGCAAGGATGAAACTTGAATGAGACACTTGGGAAGTTAAGTACCATGCCATCTATGCTGAACAAATGGAGATGAAGAAGCAGCTGAAAGAGAAGGATGATTTAATTGAGTTTCTCGAGAGACGTGTCGTAGAGAGGCACGTAGTGCAAGAAAATTTATTTTTATCTAGCGTACAACCAACCTCCAGTACTCACGAGTATTCAAGTGTTCCTCCGACATCTGGTTCTTGGAAAGGAATTATTGACAAGCTGATTTTGGAAAACGCCAAGTTGAAAAGGCAGAAGAGGATGCGTGGAGCGGAGCCTCTTTAGATAGGACCACTTGGGACTCTTTAGGCCTAGCTATTTTTCCCTCTTTATATTTTGAGCTCCTTGAATTGTAATTTGAAGTTGTAACTTTTCTCACTATTAATAAATTGAAGCTTCTTTTGGAAATGTCTCTGAGGTGTATTTACCTTTTTGGGTTCCTTAAAACCAACTGCATTTGCATTGCATTTTGCATTTTTTTCTGTTAACCTCTTCAAGGAACTGAAAACTTGTTTTGCAGACATTGTAAGACGGATTTTGGAAAGAGAGGTACTTGGTCGTACACCTTCATGGTTCCTAATGTTGAGCAACTAAAGGAACTAGGAGAACTTATTGAAGACCCATTGGCTTTCTCAGAGAGATATGGAAGGATTCTCCCGTTGTTAAAGCTTCAAAGGGCTGAGGGACTGTTAAAGACACTAGTTCAGCTCTACCATCCTATGTATCATTGCTTTGTATTTCCTGATTACTAGTTGATGTTGACATTGGAAGAATACTCTGCTTTGATGGGTCTCCCTATCAACGATTTCCCTCCATTCTCCAGATTAGAAGATGAACACGGTGAGAAAGATATTGCAAGAGGAACGAGCCTAAGGTTGTATGACGTTCGAGCCCACTTGAGTATCAAGGGAGGAATTTCTGGTTTTCCTGCTCAGTTCTTGTTTGGGAAGGCTCAGTATTTTGCTGATAGGAAGAACATTGTGCTCTTTGAGTCCACCTTCGCATTGCTGGCTTATAGACTGTTCCTATTTCCCAACATCGAAGACTTTGTTTATGTCAACGCCATCCAGATTTTTATGCTTAAGAATCTGGTTCCCACTATGTTGGCTGATGCTTATCATGTTATTTCCTTGGTTATATGGTTGGCAATATTTTGCTAAAACTCATGTAGCAGCAGATGTTGAATCTCAATGTTTCAAGTGGCTGTTTTCAACATGTCGTATGAAGATGTTCCATGGCAGCTCATAGGACATCGCGCTGTGAAGTTAGTTTTAATGCAGATTCTGTTACTATGATTTGTAAATAAATATTCTGTGAATATTCGGTTATCCTATGTGGCATCCAAAGCATTTTTGGATTAGGGTTATTTGTTGGTTTTCGGATTTGCTGCTGTTTCTAATTATGGAGACATAATAGGAAACTTTGGATTGAAGACCTATTTTATTGGAGTTAATTTTGCAGAATTGTGAGCAGTCTAATTGCTGCGTTTTTGAAGCCCAATACAGTCCAGATTACAAGCTATAAATAGACTGATGTATACCTAGTTTTAGGTGTCGAACTTACATGTATTTTTAGGGTTGTGTGCTTGTGTTTTGTGAGCCTAACTGGTATCTTATGATAACAGTATAAGGACTGTAGTGTAAGTTGTGTAAGGTTGCTCATAAGCTTTTAAGCATTGAGTAGCTGTGTGTTAATTCTCATAAGCTGTGAAGTATTGAGAATTTGTGTTTCGACCATTGTTACTTGTCTTGTAAGGAACCAGTCACGGGTTGTGATTGAAGATGGATTTGAGGAGGGCCTCATACCTAGGGGAGTCTTAGGTAGAAGTCATAGGAAGGGTAGTGATTAAGTGAGCTGATTGAACCGGGTGTGGTTATCAGTGAATTGATACTATCGAATATTGATTTCATCCCTGGCTTGGTAGCCCCCAGATGTAGGATAGTTATATCCGAACTGGGTTAACAATTTATGGTGTTCTTTACATTTTCTGCACACTATTTGTTTTAAACTTGTTCATTGTTGTTGTATATCAGTGTCTCGACATCTCGATAGGACATCTGATATACTGGCCAGAATTTCATATCATGCCATTCACTTGAAGATTCTGCGAGAAGAAGGACATATCGTTTGTTGTGTTGCTTTCCTTTATAGGTGGTTTATTTCTCACCTACTAAGGATCGCAACCTTCTGGGATGTGAAAGACAGTTCAATTTGGTCCTAGAGACTCATGGAGCTTACCCATTCAGATATTGAGTGGTACGATCCGATATATGGGGGGATCATTATGATTCACAGCTGTGGGGACTTCCCCCATGTGCCTCTTCTTGGCAGAAAGGGATGCATCAGTTATAACCCCGTTCTCGCTCGCTGACAACTCGGTCACCTAATGGATGAAGAACCTGATCTTAGCAACCTGACGAGACTTTTCCTTGAAGAAGGAGAAAACCCTAAGCTTAGAGCCAAAATTTTGCGTGCTTGGCATCGCATTAAAATACAAAGAAATACTGCATTAGGAAGCCCTGATTGTACTATCACAGAAGCTTGCTTGGAGTGGGCCCGTGGAACATCCCTCGTGATGAGGATGCCTTATCCGCGTCATAAGCCACTTGTAGTCCATACAAGCGAAGAGTTGAAGATGAAGAAGGCATTGGAGGAGCTGACCCTCGATAAAGCGAGGATGCAAGAACAAATTGACAAACTCATGAAGGAGCTCCGTGGAGAAGAAAGACCGTCATCAAGTGGATTAGATTCTTAGTTCCTTTTATGTTGTATTTCTGTTTGCTTATGTAATGGACTTTGGAGGTGTACTGCTTATTTTGTAAAACTTGCAAGTTGATTAATGAAATGAGTTGTTTTAAGACGTATCCTCGATATCTACAATGTTTGCAAATTTTAATTTTGAGTTCCTTGAATGCTTTGTTTGCATTTGCATTTGCATCATTCATTCATCTCATAACATGTGAATTCTTTCTTGTCGTGTCTTATTCCGTCATCTTGTCTTCAAAAACCGTCACACTGAATCTCCGACATAGATACAACACTAGAGCCCAAGCTCGCCAAAGGATGTCTGAGCAGAACGTTGAATTGGATAGGGTCAACAATGAATTGGATGATTTATGAGGAAGCGTAGGGCAGATCATGGAAGTCCTATAAGTTATTAGATCAAAGATGGATACTCAGACCACCGTGGTCTCCGAGATTGTCACTCCAACTGTGGAACCTACTACAAATGTCAACACTACTACTGTGCCACCGTTTGATTTACCTTATGGTTTTGTGCCTCAAGAAGCTGCTGCAACTACTCAATAGACTAATCCTTTGGGGCATGAGAATCCTAAAGCCGACCCAAACTTTACTCCACCAACTATGTAAGCTCAAGTGCACCCTATTTTCCACAACCCACCACAGGTTTATGATTTCCCCGAAGTGTCTAAAGAAGGGGACGAGCGTCATGAAAGGCTGAAAGAAAGTGTGGAAACCATTCAAAGAAAGATGAGAGCAATGGAAGGCAGTAACATCTTTAGTACTGATGCTAGAGACATGTGTTTGGTATCTGGTTTAGTGATTCCACCGAAGTTCAAGACTCCAACCTTCGACCAGTATTCAGGTGCGACGTGCCCAAAGTCGCACTTGATTATGTACTACAAAAGAATGGCAGCATATGTGGATAATGACAAGCTAATGATCCACTGTTTTCAAGATAGCTTGAAAGGAGCCTCTGCTAAATGGTATATGGGTTTTGACCAATCCAGAATTCACAGTTTTCAAGATCTGTCAGATGCTTTTGTGAAACATTACAAGTATAACATGGATTTGGCCCCTAATCATAGGCAGCTTTTAAGTATGTCTCAGAACAACTCAGAGTCCTTTAAAGAATATGCTCAACGTTGGAGGGAATCTGCTTCCCAAGTAGAACCTCCATTATCCGAGAAAGAACTAGATGATTGGTTCGTAGACACTGTGAAGCCCGAGTTTTATGAAAGGATGATTAGTAGCGTTACAACCAATTTTGCTGACATTGTGTCTGTGGGTGTGAAAGTGGAAGCCGGTTTGAAGAGTGGAAAGGTGATTAGTTATTCAAGAAATTCAAGTATTATAAATAACAGGAAACCTCCCAGTAATTTCCATAAAAAGAAAGAAGGGGAGACAAATATAGTCATGACAGGCAGAAAGAAGAATCAAGTTTGGAAATAGCCAGTTTATCAATAGCAATATAACCCAGGTTTTGTTCAACAACCAATATACCCTGTGTCGTATGCCTTGACAACCTTATGTGGCAGCTGTGACTCCAACTTTCAATCGTCAAGCTTCAAATTATCAGCCTACGCTGCAGGTGCCCGTTTATCAACAACAACCCAACTATCTACAAACACCTAGTGCTCCAGCTTACCAACAACAACAAAGGCCACCAGCCCCTCAATCAAACGCTCCCTATCGAAGACAAGGGGAAACACCTTCATTTCCTCCTATTCTAATGACTTACATAGAGCTTTACCCTTCTTTGGTCTAACAAGGCTTGATCACCACTAGACCCTTGGGCCCACCTATAGAAAAGTCAATGCAATTTCATAACCCTAAAACCTACCTCCATGATTGTCAAAGCTTTTGATGGCTCACGAGGATATGTAATGGGTGAAGTTGAGCTACCAATATTAATTGGCCTGGATGTTTTCAACATCACATTCCAAGTGTTGGACATTAATCCTGCCTACAGCTTCCTACTTGGAAGGCCATGGATCCATGAAGCTAGTGCTATAACTTCAACATTACACCAAAAGATGAAGTTCGTGATTGATGATAAGCTGGTTATCATACATGGTGAAGAGGACTTGATGGTCAGTAATTTGTCTTCCTTCCGCTACATAGAGGCTGATAAGGATGCCTTGGAAACTTCTTTCCAAGCTCTTGAAATAGCCAATGCTGTCATGTTGAACATTGAAGAATCGATGATCCCGAGTAATCCATCTTTTGTTTCATTCAAGAGTATCCACTCTTCCATGAAAGAAGGTGTTCCCGCAGGCTGGGGCAAGGTTATTGAAGTGCAAGAAAGGAAGAAGTATTAAGGGTTGGGTTACAAACTAACTGTGGCAAAGGATCTACTTCTACAACAATGCGACCAAAGACAATCCAAGAAGTGTTCATCAGCAAAGGATATTAGGTCAATGTCATGATAGAAGACGAGGAAGATGAAGATGTCATCCATTTGGTGTTTCAGTGTGACGCCGCACAAGATAATTGGGAATCTACTGAGATCCCTGTGTTGTTCCTTGCGCCAGAGTAATATGTTTGTTTTTGTTGTCTATGTTCAATTCCATAGTCGTGCCCAAGGCTATCGAACTATTTTGTATGGGCCACCACTTTCAACTTTTATTAATCAATGAAGATGTTTTGTTAAACTTTTTTGTTTTCATTTACCCTTTTTGATTTTAAGGGTAAATGGAAATCTTTTTCAAAAATACCAAAAATATTCTTCTTGCATTTAATTTTGTGCATTTTAATAAAATAAGTCACTCCACCATGCAGAATAATCTACAAACCTGTTGTATTCGATGACCCTACTTTCACCATTAACTTTGACTCACCCATCTACCAAGTTGAAGATGAGGGGGAAGAAGACTTTGAAGTCCCAGATGAGTTGGAAAAAAATGTGCGAGTACGAGTACACGGATCTTCAGCCACACGAAGAACAAGTCGACACCATCAATCTTGGTACCGATGAGGACAAGAAAGAAGTCAAGATTGGGGCAACGCTAGGGGTAGAGATCAGACAACGGTTGGTAAAGCTTCTTGAAGAGTATGTGGATGTGTTTGCATGGTCCTATCAGGACATGCCTGGTTTAGATATAGACATAGTAGTTCATAAACTACCACTCAAGCCTGAGTGCCCGCCGGTGAAACAGAAACTTCGAAGAAGTAGGCCTGACATGGCTCTCAAGATCAGGGATTAGGTCAAACGGAAACTTGATGCATGATTTTTGGCAGTCTCAAGATACCCCGAATGGGTGGCCAACATTGTGCCCGTGATGAAAAAGAATGGAAAAGTGCGAATGTGTGTGGATTATAGTAATCTTAACAAGGAAAGTCCAAAGGACGATTTCCCCCTGCCGTATATCGACACTCTCGTGGATAATACAGCCCGTTTTGCAGTTTTCTCCTTTATGGATGGTTTCTCCTGTTACAACCAGATTAGAATGGATCCTGGCGACATGGACAAAACCACGTTCATCACTCCTTGGGGAACTTATTGCTACAAGGTCATGCCCTTTGGTTTGAAAAATGCAGGGGCAACATATCAAAGAGCTATGGTGACTCTTTTCCATGATATGATGCATAAAGAGATTGAGTGGTATGTTGATGATATGATTGCTAAATCCCAGAGTGAGGAGGACCATTTGGATCACCTTCTGAAACTATTCAAAAGACTTTGAAAATATCAATTAAGGTTGAACCCTGCCAAATGTACCTTCGGTGTTAGATCAGGAAAATTGCTCGGTTTTATCGTTAATCAACGAGGAATTGAGGTAGACCCTGACAAAGTGCGAGCTATCCAAGAGATGCTAGATCCACAAGCTGAGTCTCAAGTAAGAGGTTTTCTTGGTCGTTTGAATTAAATCTCCAGGTTTATCTCCAATATGTCTCCCACTTGTGAGCCGATCTTCAAGTTGCTTCACAAAGACCAAACTGTAGAGTGGAACTCCGACTTCCAGCAGGCCTTTGACAAAATCAAGAGTTATTTGCAAGAACCACAAATCTTGGTCCCGTCTGTTCCAAGAAAGCCCCTCTTCATGTATCTGATTGTGTTGGAAGGATCGATGGGCTGTGTTTTGGGCCAACATGATGAATCTGGGCGTAAAGAGCATACCATTTACTACTTGAGCAAGAAGTTTGCTGATTGCGAAAGTCGATATTCACTTTTGGAAAAGCCTTGATGTGCTTTAGCATGGGTTGTGATCGGTCACCATTTCTACTAGTTTTCATCAATTATTCGGCATGAATCCGCGAAATCGGTAGCACTTTGTTTTGTATTGTCATTGTTTTTCAAGTCAATTTTACTTGTCATATTTTATTCTCACATTTTATAATTTGTTGTTTTATTTCAATTATATTGCATTTTATGCTTTGGTTTGGTAGTTTTCGATGGTTTCAGGTCTGAGTGGAAAAGCCCAAAGGACTCGTGCGAAGAAAATGGAAGTTTCGGGAATTTAGAAGAGTTTTTGGAAGGAAGCAGAGGATGCCTGGACCTAAAATTCAACAAACATGGAAAAATATTGGGCTTCCAAGTTTCTTATCTATACTATGTTGTATTTCACTTCATTAGCTTTCCGACGTTTCAAACGGGGACCAAAACAGACTTACGGATCAAAAGTTGTGATCGAAACAATTTCAGTTATAAAATCTAGCAAGCTGACACGGCCGGAAGTGTTGGCTGACACGGCCCATGTCAGCATTGACGCTGATTTCCTGAATTTTTTCATATTTTCTCTATATATTAAGCTGTGGGGGCGCTTTGGGTATTTCCAATCGATCTGAGTGAATTGTGACTATTTAGACTAGTTTTTGGAAGGAGAAGGGACTTTTGCTTTGACGAATAATTTTACATTGGAGTTTTCATGCGATCAAGTGATCCGGAGAGGGAGATTCTTCATGAGTGCTAACAATTGAAGATCAAAATCATCCAATTACTATTGTAATGTCTACTTTTAGTATTGTATTTCTTTTTAACATTATGAATAGCTAAACCCCCAATGCTAGGGGGTGTCCCTAAATTGCAATGTAATGAACCTATTTTGAATCATTCTATGAGATTATACCTTTTTCCTTTAAGCTTTTATTTTGCAATGTTCTTAATGCTTTTTCGATCGGACCAATTGAATTTGATTCACGATTAGGATTAGGTCGGACAAACCACCCTAATGCTTTTGTACAATAATATTGCGATAGATATTGCTTAGGAATGAGGTTACCCCGCAATAACCTTTAAAAATCTTGTCAGAACTATTGCTTGATGTTATTCTGAGATTGCTAAGGAATTAGGGTCAAGGGAGAATATCAAAGGTTTTTCTGTTAAGGAATTAAGGAAAAACACTAATAAGATTGGGTAAGCTAAGGTTTGAGGCATGTCTCTTTGAATAAAAATTGGGTTTGTTGCAGAGCAATTTATACACTTCTCTTAGCATAGCTTCTCATATTTGCTTAAGTCATTTTATTCATTCTGCTTATTTTCTTAATTGTTATTATAATTTTCAAAACAAACAAACCCTAAAGGCATTTTTGTTTAATTGAAATAGCATCTGCACTTTGTAGCGAGCGATTTTTGGATGTGGTTGCGAAGCACTACCGCTCTTTGGTATCTATAGCTCGATTCATTTTTTTATCCTATTGAAGCTGATGAAGGAAGGGAAATAGATTTCTCAAATTAACCCTGCTTGCAAACTGAGGTTAAATAGTCAAAACTGTTGGTTTACAGATGCTACAAAGATTCGGGGTCTCTATTAGGTTTATTTTGTTAAAAGTAGTGTTCGGTCGATTGGTGGGAGGTTAAGATGTTAGGACAGATGTATGAAAGTATGGGATTTTGGGTTTTTGTTTAGTGTGCTCGCTAAGATTTTTCTTTCAATCTTATGCCTACGTATTCCCCTTTACCGAAACAGGGAAATCAGAGCGATCGTAGTTCCTCCTATTCTACAGGAGGAAATGGTGTTTTGGTGTCTTGTTCAAAGCCCAAGACGTGAAGCTGAAAAGGTCTATTTGTATCTTGTTCGAAGCCTAAGATGTGAAGCTAAAAAGGTGTTGTCTTCAGAGAGAATTTGTCATCTCTAAAGAGGTTTGTTTGTCACAACTGTTTATAAAGGAGAATTACTTTAACCGGGATTTGTGAATCCGACAATGCCATAATTTCCTTTATAGGGGATTTCCAACCTGAAGGGGAAGAATTTAACTCAGTGTAGATCAATTCCATCTTTCCTTAGGAATTTTTCATGCTAAAAGAGGGACAGTGGCATGGATGTAAATAATCCAGAGGTTTGCCGCTTACAGCGATTAGATGAAGGGGAAGAAGTTGTTGATGTTTGTGTACTATGAACGAGGCACAACTTTGATGCTAAAAGGTTGATTGGATCAACCAGTGGTTTTCTTATACAAAGCCTAAGAGGAGGCTATTGGCCCAACAAGAGGGAATTTTTGTGTGTCTCGTACGAAGCCCGAGAGAGAGGCTAAAAGGGTTGACTCAACAGGAGAGTCTTTTATACTCAACAAGAGAGTGTTTTTGTATCTCGTACGAAGCCCGAGATGGAGGCTAATATGTGTCTCGTACAAAGCCCGAGAGAGAGGCTAAAAGGTTTTGACTCAACGAGGGAGTCTTTTGGTATCTCTTATAAAGCCCGAGAGGGAGGCTATTTTTGTTAAATCCGCTGGGGAGAATCGTTGTACAAAGCCCAAGAGGAGGCTACTGTGACTGTTTCAGTTGAGTGACAGGTCCAGTATGCTGATTTAAAGAGAAAATCAGTTCTTATATGAGTAATACTGTACTCAAGGATTTTGATTCGAGGATCAGGGATATTTACTTTTCTTTGAGGAAATGGGAAATCCAAAGGGTATTGAGACTGTCCGAGTCCACGGGGTTTTCTTCCTATTTTTGAAGGGAGCTTGAGAATGTCTTGGAGACTCAAGGAAATTAGACTGTCCAAGTCTAGAGTTTCATCTTTTGTACTATGCTTTAAGAAACAGTAGTAAACTCTTAGAAAGACAGCTCTATTAAGATGACTGATTTCTGTTCCTATACCTCTAGGAGGTCGTCGGGACAATTTGTACGAAGCCCAAGAGGAGGCTGGAAACTTTTAAGAAGTCGAGGGACAATTTGTACTAAGCCCAAGAGAAGGCTATCATTCCTGGAGGAAGAATCATTATACGAAGCCTAAGAGGAGGTTGTGAATACTTCTAAGAAGCAGACGGGTCCTTGTACAACACCCAAGAGGAGGCGCGGACGCTTTTAGGAAGCCTGTGGGTCCTTGAACAATGCCCAAGAGGAGGCCGGAAACTTTTAAGAAGCCGATGGGTCCCCAAACCCCGAGAAATTCAAGACAGGCTATTCACGAGGAATAGATCAAGCCAGGAAAGTTTGAGAATTTGGAAGAAACTCAAGAGATACCATTCACGGAGAAAAGATCATCTCTGGGGAATAGAATTTCTTGACAAGTGCTTTTAAGAAGCCTGTGGGTCCCCAAACCCCGAGAAATTCAAGACAGGCTATTCACGAGGAATAGTTCAAGCCAGGAAAGTCCGAGAATTTGGAAGAAACTCAAGAGATGCAATTCACGAAGAAGAGAACATCTCTGGGGAATAGAGTTTCTTGGCAACTTCTATGAGTGACAGTCTATGAAAGGGTTCACCGAGAATGCTGCCTTTCATATCTCCATATTGTTTAACCCCAAGAGGAGGAAAGACTGTGTCTGGTAATCCTATGGGGATCTAGTTTTGACTATTTAAGAGTGATCAACGGGCTTAATGCTAAACGTAGTTGCCGGGGAAACTCTAAATATCTATACTATTATTACACAATTGATATGAGTTTATGAAAGAAGACTTACAGCGAAACAGCCCCATAATACAGTTATATGTATATGAAAGCGGTAAATGAAAGCAATAACCACTTACTCGGTTGTAGAGCTTCCATGCTGTTTGGTTAGTTGTTCAACAAAGAAAGACTGAAAACAACAGTATATTCAAAATCAAAGGAGAAAGTGCTTTGAAAAAGAAAGATTTGGGGCTTACAGCTCAAGGAGAGGCCCAAAAAAAGTGCCTGGGCCCAAAAAAAGGTTTTCTGTACAAAGGGACGGGTCTTACACTCTCTCAAGAGGCCCAAGGAGTTTTTTTAAAGAAAAAGAGTGGGGCTTATAACACGAGGGTAGGCCCAGATGATTTTTCGTTCGAAATGGCGATCGCGCCGAGATTTTCTTTTAACACAGAGGGACTTATACAATATGTGAGGCCCAAATTTGTTTTGGTTAAAAGGGGATTGAGTCTTACACTCTATTAGAGGCCCAATATGGTTTTAAGAAATGAAATGGGTCTTACTACTCGAGGGTAGGCCCAGTTGGTTTGATTTTGAATTGGCAATTGCGCCGAGATTTTTGAAAATACAGTGGGACTTATACAATAAGTGAGGCCCACTATTTTGGTATTTTACAAAAAGAGGGTTGGGTCTTACACTCTATTAGAGGCCCATGAGTGTTTGGAAATGATTTGTTTGAGTGAAAATCAAAGAAACCCTAATTTTATTCTTTAAAAGTAAATATTTAAAGAAAGAGCAATGAAAAATACCAAATAGGTTTAAATAAACCACTTGTGATTTTTGTTTAAGGTTTGAAAAATGAGGTATAAATCACAAGAGATATTAAAACTCATTTGGTCTTGATTTTTCAAGATGAATATTCATTTTAAAATGTTTAAAAACAAGTAAATATGAATTTATTCACAAAAATACTAATTATATTAAAATAATAATATAAACTTACTTTTTTTGTTGAATAAAATATTTCAATATTTTTGTGATTTTTTGCAAAAAGAACCAATAAAAAATAATTAAAATTGAAAGAGTTATTAATTTTCCAATTAATTAATAAAACATGAAAATATTGGAAAAAATGGCAAAATGTGAAAAAACACAAAATGGCATGGCATCCATTGTTTGAAACAAAACAACAAATATACAAGGCATGACTTGGTTTTAGGCCTGGCCCAAGGCAAGATTTAGCAAGTTTTGGCTCAGAAACGTGAAGGTCATAACTTTCTCAATTCTTAATGGTTTGAGACAAAATTTATATGCATCTGGACCAGAATTTCACAAGGAATCCAATGGTGGTGGTAGTTTTTTCAGATCACACTCCCTCCTCAAAACCCGATAGTGGTTTTGAAAATGACCTATAATTGCATTTTCTATGCTACAACTTGGTACAGGCATGGATTACATGGTGAATTAGCTCAAACATAACATATACAACATGTATGAAATGTATATGATCAGTGGACTTCAAAGCATTGCATGATTCAAAGATTCCAAGTTGCGAGGCTAACCTTTTTTTTTGAGATTTTGGAGCTTTTGTGCAATCTGTCAAGCCTCTTGTTCCAGAAATGATTTGATGCTTTAGACACACTCAAATGATCCCTTAGAAGCTTTTAGGATGATTGGAATTGGCTGGTACCTGCAAAAACACAAACAGTCCCTTTCTTGCAAAAGGGGTTAAAAGTGACCAAAATAACAACTCTCTCAAATGGTGTTCCAGATGTATGAAACCATTTGGGACAGTTCAAGGATGATATTTGGAGTGTGTTTGAGGTTTTATCTGGTTTGGAAAGTGACTGAATCAAGACATGGCTTGAAAAATGCACAAAAGGCCTATTTTGAGGTTTTGAGAGGTGACTTTGTGATTTTGTGATTACAGGTCACTTGTGATAGTTTGCACAGCTTACATATGATATATGTGAGGTGTGTGTGTGATTGATTGTGATGGAAAAGCTCTCAAGCTCAAAAACTCAAAGTTGCCTTGCTAAAGAAGGCATTTTTGCCAAGAGAAAGAGGTTTTGAGGAAAGCATCTGTTTGATGGCTTTGGTGTACTCAAACTGAGCACAAATGAGCTCTATTTATAGTAGAGCAAGTTTGTTTTGGGATCCACAGTGAATGGCAACTGCAGCAGAGGTTTGGCCAATGTTGTCCAATGGAAATCCAAGTCTCCTCTAGCCACTGACTAGAGGTTAGGGCACAGGGCTGTGGTTCCCTTGGTCTTGGATAAGTCTTGACTGAATTCAGTTGAGAATGGCTCAGTCCCTGCCACCTTGATGCTTCCATTGAATGCTCCAATCCAAAATTGGAGTCTTGTCCCTATTTTGGCAATTCTAGGTTCAACATGCTATTTCTTGTTCCAAAGACTTTGGAGGCTTGGCTCAGTGATTGTCCCCTTTAGATTCAATCCTTAGAGGTGTCCAAGTGGATAGGAGTGTTTGGATTTGCACAATTTTGGCAAATCGAGCAAAAATGCAAAATCTGCCTTGCCTTGACAGATTTCAACAAGGCAACTTGCCAATGTTATATCTCATGGCTCAAATTGAATTTGGTAATGTTCTTGGCCATTTTGGAAAGCCCTTACATGATACAACAACTGTTTGAACATGTTTGGTTTTGATCTCTTTTGAATCTAAGTGAAAAATCCCCCTACATTTGGAAAAAAGTAAGGCAAAATCTGACTTAGTGAAATTTTCACTAAGTGTTGGAACAAAGTGACTTTTCTTGATTTTGATCACTCCATAACTCAAAATCCATGAGGAATTTGGACATAGGTCAGTATGAAGCTTTTGTAGAGGGCAATGAAATCTACAAATCAAGCTTTGGATGGGATAAAATGGCTTTGTGGTTTAGGAGTTATGATCCTCCAAAGTTGGTACCCTAGCCACTTTATTTTTAACTTAGAAAAATTTCTAAGTTTTTATGGTTACCCCTTTTACAAGTTATCCCACTTTTCTTGATTTTTCTTGATGAATGATGATTCAAATCATACATTAACATCATTTTAGGGTTAAAAATCCATTTTAGTGAAAAATCTCAAAAAGTCAAAGTTGACTTTTGTGCACAGTTGACTTTTTACTAGATGAATTCCAAACTGTGCAATTCTTCAGGAAATCATGTCCTTGACCTAAATCAAACTTGATGGACATGTTATATGGATGGTATAGAGGATATTTAATCATGTCTTAGGGCTTGGGAGCATGTCCTAGTCAAAAGTCAAAGTTACAGTTGACTTTTCCCGCGAAACCCTAACTGTGGTTCAGATGAAATTGAAACTTGTTGCTCAAGCTTCTTGGATCAATCCATTTTTCCAAATGGATCAATATGGTATATTGGAGATCCTCAAATCCTCTCTTGAGGTCTTGGTTCATGATTGGTCCCAAAAGTCAACTTAGGGGTGAATTAGGTCAAGAAACCCTAATTCCTGATTTTTGATGGATGCATCCCCTGAGGCAAAATTGACTGGATGCTTGGGTCCATGAGGTTCCATGGAGTATTTTAGGATATGTTTTGAAGCATTGGCTCATGCTCAGAGGAAGATTTCCCATCTGGAGGCCCTGGTCAACCAAAACCCTAATTTGGTGACACTGGCGATCTTGAAGCTTGATCCACCTAGAAGGGAGCAACCTTGTGCTTAATCCTTGAAGTAGGAGTCCTCTTGATCCTTAGTATATACTTGAGATGTTTAGACAAGTTGAGGATCATGTCATTCCTTGATTGATCCTTTGTCTAGAAGCTCTGAGAGGGCTTGAAACCCTAATTTTGATAGTAGTGAATACTCACCCATCTTTGGGGAGACTAAAGGTTCATCCATATTGTGATGATGATTTGCACAATGATGGGAAATCATAGTGGTCAAAATTTGGGGTATGACAGATGCCCCTATTTAATCTTCTTGGATCCGAAGGTGTGAATGACGAAGGTATTCAGGCATTCGGGGTGCAAGAGGATTAAATATCGGAATACCCAAAATTTTGATGGTGGTTATGAATGGCAGATCGCATTCATCTTTTTTTGCTGAGCAATGATGCTTAGAAAAGGTAAACTTCCCCTCGATCCTGGTCTTCAGCCAAGGAACTGGTCTCAGTTTTCTT
This sequence comes from Lathyrus tuberosus, assembly GCA_022829125.1. Lineage (NCBI taxonomy): Eukaryota > Viridiplantae > Streptophyta > Magnoliopsida > Fabales > Fabaceae > Lathyrus > Lathyrus tuberosus. Next base: position 12,771,871 of record JALAZF010000103.1, read on the forward strand.
TTGTCAACTTCCCCTCGATCCTGGTTTCTTACCAAGGATCTGGTCTCAGTTTCTGATTTAAACTTCCCCTCGATCTTGGTTTCCGACCAAGGAACTGGTCTAAGTTTCTGAAGTAAACTTCCCCTTAATCCTGGTTTCTTACCAAGGATTTGGTCTCAGTTTCTGATTTAAACTTCCCCTCGATCCTGGTTTCCTACCAAGGAACTTGAAATTCTGGCCAGTATATCAGATGTCCTATCGAGATGTCGAGACACTGATATACAACAACAATGAACAAGTTTTAAAACAAATAGTGTGCAGAAAACGTAAGGAACACCAGAAATTGTTAACCCAGTTCGGATCTAACTACTCTACATCTGGGGGCTACCAAGCCAGGGATGAAATCAATATTCGATAGTATCAATTCACTGATAACCACACCCGGTTCAATCAGCTCATTTAATCACTACCCTTCCTATGACTTCTACCTAAGACTCCCCTAGGTATGAGGCCCTCCTCAAATCCCTCTTCAATCACAACCCAAGACTGGTTCCTTACAAGACAAGTAACAATGGTCGAAACACAAATTCTCAATACTTCACAGCTTATGAGAATTAACACACAGCTACTCAATGCTTAAAAGCTTATGAGCAACCTTACACAACTTACACTACAGTCCTTATATTGTTATCATAAGATACCAGTTAGGCTCACAAAACATAAGCACACAACCCTAAAAATACATGTAAGTTCGACACCTAAAACTAGGTATACATCAGTCTATTTATAGCTTGTAATCTGGACTGAATTGGGCTTCAAAAATGCAGCAATTAGACTGCTCACTATTCTGCGAAATTAACTCCAATAAAATAGGTCTTCAATCCAAAGTTTCCTATTATGTCTCCATAATTAGAAACAGCAGCAAATCCGAAAACCAACAAATAACCCTAATCCAAAAATGCTTTGGATGCCATATAGGATAACCAAATATTCACAGAATATTTAGTTACAAATCATAGTAACAGAATCTGCATTAAAACTAACTTCATAGCGCGATGTCCTATGAGCTGCCATGGAACATCTTCATACGACATGTTGAAAACAGCCACTTGAAACATTGAGATTCAACATCTGCTGCTACATGAGTTTTAGCAAAATAATGCCAACCATAAAACCAAGGAAATAACAATCTCCCCCTTTGGCTTATTTTTGGCTAAAACTCCACACACACTCAAACACCATCAGTATCAGCAGCGGAAAAAAACACTCAAACACCATCAAAAACAATTCCCTCATCTGCAGTAAAAGCAACTCCCCTTCAGCTGCATAAACCACACATTACAGCAAGAGCACTCATCATAGTAAACTGGTAAAACTCCCCCTCAACAGCAGCAACATTTCACATTCCCCTCAGTAACTGCAGTATCACAAACTCAAACATAATCTACCTGCAGCACACATACTCCCCCTCAATAGCACAAGCACATACCAAAGCTGCTCTCCCTCACACTCACACTTACTACTCCCCCTTTTTAGCCACAAATATGACAAAGGCAAGTAGAACAAGTCAAAGAAAAAATAAACCAGAATAAACTGCATCAGAGAGTAGATGCACACCACATCACATGCCCAACCTTCATGCACAAACTTCAGTATTTTCCCTTCATTTACACACTGCACTACCAGAATCTCCTGTAGTCTTTTCAATCCGGCAGCCAGAAAGCACATTGATTGCTATAGGTCTTCATGAATGCACACCCCAAGTCTGCTCCTCAGGTTTTCAAACTGAACTACATCCAGAGCCTTGGTAAATATGTCAGCAAGCTGATTCTCTGTGCTCACATGCTCAAGAGTTTTGACTTTGTCCTCCATAAGTTCTCTGATGAAGTGATGCCTAATGTCAATGTGCTTAGTCCTGCTATGTTGAATGGGATTTTTGGAAATATTAATAGCACTCAGGTTGTCACAAAATAATGTCATGACATCTTGTGTGACATTATACTCTGACAACATCTGCTTCATCCATATCAGTTGCGCACAACTACTACCAGCTGCTATGTACTCAGCTTCAGCAGTAGAAAGGGATACTAAATTCTGCTTCTTGCTAAACCATGAAATAAGATTATTTCCCAAAAAGAAGCATCCACCAGAGGTACTCTTCCTATCGTCAGCACTTCCAGCCCAATCAGCATCACAATATCCTAATAAAATGGGACTTGAGTCATGGGTGTAAAGTAACCCATAATCACATGTACCACTCACATACTTTATAATTCTTTTCACTTGATTGATGTAACTGACCTTGGGTTCTGCTTGATATCTTGCACACACACCAACAGCAAAAGTGATGTCTGGCCTACTTGCTATAAGATACAACAGACTGCCAATCATACTTCTATATAGACTGTGTTCAACATCCACTCCCTTTTCATCTTTGGATAATTTCAAGTGAGTAGGAGCAGGAGTCCTCTTATGCTTGGCATTATCCAGTCCAAACTTTTTCACAATGTTCCTCGCATATTTGCTCTGACAAATGAAAATGGAGTCTTCCATCTGCTTGACTTGTAATCCAAGGAAGTAGGTCAATTCACCCACCAAGCTCATCTCAAATTCAGACTGCATTTGAGTGACAAAATGTTGGACCATTTCATCCGACATCCCACCAAACACAATATCATCTACATAAATCTGAGCAATCATTAGTTTCCCATCCTTCTCCTTGACAAAAAGAGTTTTTTCAATACCACCCTTCCTGTACCCATTGTTAACTAAGAACTCAGTCAGTCTTTCATACCAAGCTCGTGGAGCTTGTTTCAGACCATATAGAGCCTTCTTCAGCTTGTAAACATGATCAGGAAAGTTTGGATCCACAAACCCTTTAGGCTGCTCAACATAGACTTCCTCATTAAGATAGCCATTTAGAAAAGCACTCTTAACATCCATTTGAAACAGTCTGAATTTCAAAAAGCATGCCACTCCTAGCAACAATCTGATGGATTCCAATCGAGCCACAGGCGCAAACGTTTCATCAAAGTCTACTCCTTCAATTTGTGTGTATCCTTGAGCTACTAATCTGGCTTTGTTCCTGGTAACAACTCCTTGCTCATCAGACTTATTCTTATAAACCCATTTTGTTTCAATTACATTTGTTCCTGCTGGTCGTGGCACCAGTTCCCAAACTTCATTCCTCTTGAACTGACAAAGTTCATCTTGCATAGCACTTATCCAAAACTCATCTGTCAATGCTTCTTTGACATTCTTTGGTTCGATCTTTGACACAAAGCAAGCATTCGACACAGTCTCCCTCATTCTGGTTCTTACACCTTCATTCAGATCTCCAATAATTAATTCCTTAGGGTGATCCTTCTGAATCCTTATAGAGGGTCCCCTGTTCGCATCCTCTACCACTTCATTCTCAGGTCTAGTGTTGATTTCTTGAGCACCATCTTCTACAGATTCAATGTCTTGAGAGTTTTCATTGTTCATGGGCAGACATGCTCCAACATCATCTGGGACATCTTCATCTTTGCCAGAGTCATCAACCACTACATTTATGGATTCCATCATCACCTGAGTTCTGGAGTTAAATACCCTATAAGCTTTACTATTTGTAGAGTAACCCAAAAATATTCCTTCCTCACTCTTAGGGTCCATCTTGCGCCTTTGCTCACGATCCGCTAAGATATAGCACTTACTACCAAACACATGGAAATACTTCACATTTGGCTTTCTACCTTTCCATAGCTCATAAAGAGTGACAGAAGTACCTGATCTGATAGTCACCCTATTGTGTATATAGCAAGCAGTATTCATGGCTTCAGCCCAAAAATGATATGGAAGCTTTTTGGCATGAATCATGACTCTTGCACATTCTTGTATGGTCCTATTCATGCGTTCCACCACACCATTCTGCTGAGGAGTAATCGGTGACGAGAATTCATGAGTGATTCCCTCAGATAAGCAGAACTCTTCAAACTTGCTGTTTTCGAATTCTTTCCCATGGTCACTTCTAATTCGAACAACACCACAATCCATTTCCCGTTGAATTCTCTGACACAATTCTTTAAAAGCTATAAACACTTCGGACTTTTCTCTGATAAAACTTATCCACGTGAATCTGGAGTAGTCATCTACGACAACATAGGCATACTTCTTCCCACCAAGGCTTTCAACCTGCATAGGTCTCATTAAGTCCATGTGAAGTAGTTCTAGAACTCTAGAAGTTGTGGTAAGATGTTGAAGCTTCTTGTGTGACCCCCTTGTTTGCTTCCCAACTTGGCATTCACCACATATTTTGTCCTCATCAATCTTCAGCTTGGGAATACCTCTAACAGCTTCACTTAACATGACCTTCTTCATCCCTTTCAGGTGTAAGTGGCACAATTTCTGATGCCACAATTTGGTTTCGTCTTCCTTTGTCATCAAACAAGTAGACAGGTTTTCAGGTTCTAGAGGATTCCAAAGATAGCAGTTATCTTTAGACCTGGTGCCCTTCATAACAACTTCATCTTTCTCATTGGTTACTAGACACTCAGACTTGGTGAAATTTACCTTGAACCCTACATCACACAATTGGCTTATACTGATTAAGTTTGCTGCCAGTCCTTTGACAAATAACACACGATCCAGATTTGGTTGTCCTGTGTAGTCCAGCTTTCCAACACCTTTTATCTCACCCTTCGATCCATCCCTAAAGGTGACATAATTGGTGGAGTGAGGCTTAATCTCTGACAAGAATTTGTTCACACCGGTCATGTGTTTTGAACAACCACTGTCAAAGTACCAATCTTCTCTAGCAGATGCTATAAGAGAAGTATGTGCTATGAGACCAGCCATCATTTGTCTAGGAATCCATCTTCTCTTCACTTTACCCTAACTCAGTTCTTTATTTTGTTGCTGAACACTTTTGGGATAGCCGTGTAGCTTGTAGCAAAAGGCCTTTAAGTGACCAATCTTGCCACAGTAATGGCATCTCCATGGTTTATACTTTGATCTACAAACTCCTTTCTGATGGTTCATCTGATGTTGAAACATGTGATTTAACATCCTCACTTCTTGCTTTATTTTCTGAGGAGCAAACTTCAATACAGTCTTCTTAGAAGTCTCGGCTTGATTGTTAAAACCAAGGCCTTGCACATTACCAGCTTCTTTCCCATTATGAAGGATCTCATCCAGCTGCGTGGTCCTATTGTTCAGCATTCTTATAGATTTGGTCATATTGGCAAGTTTTGACTTTTTCCATTCAACCTCCTCCTTCAGATCAGTAATGGTTGATAGATGTTCTTCCTTCTCAGCTTCCAGTTGAGCTATCAAGATCTTCTGCTCCAATATAATCTGGCACCTTTCTTCGTTCTTGATACACAATTCTGAAAACCCTGAGAATACTTCTTCCTTAGTGAGTTCTCCAACATAGGATTCTTTGTCAGAGTCAGATTCACAAGAAGTCTCTCCATCAGCCTTACAGATTCCAGTCAAAGCAGTCACCAATTTTGCTGATTCTTCTTCAACATCACTCTCAGACTCTCCTTCTGACCAAGACACGGATAGGCCCTTGTTCTGCCTTTTGAGATACATGGGACACTCGGTCTTTATGTGCCCATATCCCTCACATTCAAAGCACTAAACTCTCTTCCCTTGATTGAAGTCTTCTTCCGTTCTGGATCTTTTTCCTCCATCCTGGTTCTTACTGATGTCGAGTGACTTGTTCTGAGCATTTGCTCTCGACCTCCAGTCAATCCTTTTCAACACTTTGTTAAATTGTTTACCAAGTAATACCAGATCTTTAGACACATCTTCTTCATCATCTGAGTCATCAGCATTCGACACGAATGCTATACTCTTCTTCTTTTCAGCTTTTTCACTGAATCCTAACTCAAAAGTTTGGAGTGATCCCATAAGTTCATCCACTTTCATCTTGTCAATGTCCTGAGCTTCCTCTATAGCAGTGACCTTTATATCAAATCTCTTAGGTAGAGACCTGAGAATCTTCCTGACCAGCTTGCTGTTAGACATTTTTTCTCCTAAAGCACTAGAGGCATTAGCTATCTTAATAATGTTCATATGAAAATCATGAATGCTCTCATCCTCTTTCATCTTCAAACTCTCAAACTTACTAGTGAGAAGCTGAAGCATTGACATTTTCACCTTTGAGGTCCCTTCATGAGCAACTTTCAAGACCTGCCAAGCCTCTTTGGCAATAGTACAATGCTCAATCAGCCTGAAGATATTTTTGTTGACACATTGAACAATGCATTCATGTCTTTAGAATTTCCAATAGACCCTTTGTAGTCAGCATCATCCCAGTCCTCTTCTTCCTTCAGAACATCAGTAGGGTTACCTTTATCATCTTTAACCTTAGGGGGCTCTCATCCTTTGATGACAGCTTTCCATGCTTGATCATCCATCGATTTGATGAAGGCTATCATTCTAGGTTTCCAATACTCATAGTTTGAACCATCCATCAGAGGTGGTTTATTTAGAGCTCCTCCATCCTTGTCCATTGTACCAGAAAGTACCTTCCCTGAATCTCACCCAGAAACAACTAAGGGTGCCTGCTCTTGATGCCAATTGAAATTCTGGCCAGTATATTAGACGTCCTATCGAGATGTCGAGACACTGATATACAACAACAATGAACAAGTTTTAAAACAAATAGTGTGCAGAAAACGTAAGGAACACCAGAAATTGTTAACCCAGTTCGGATCTAACTATCCTACATCTGGGGGCTACCAAGCTAGGGATGAAATCAATATTTGATAGTATCAATTCACTGATAACCACACCCGGTTCAATCAGCTCACTTAATCACTACCCTTCCTATGACTTCTACCTAAGACTCCCCTAGGTATGAGGCCCTCCTCAAATCCCTCTTCAATCACAACCCGTGACTGGTTCCTTACAAGACAAGTAACAATGGTCGAAACACAAATTCTCAATACTTCACAGCTTATGAGAATTAACACACAGCTACTCAATGCTTAAAAGCTTATGAGCAACCTTACATAACTTACACTACAGTCTTTATACTGTTATCATAAGATACCAGTTACGCTCACAAAACACAAGCACACAACCCTAAAAATACATGTAAGTTCGACACCTAAAACTAGGTATACATCAGTCTATTTATAGCTTGTAATCTGGAATGAATTGGGCTTCAAAAACGCAGCAATTAGACTGCTCACAATTCTGCAAAATTAACTCCAATAAAATAGGTCTTCAATCCAAAGTTTCCTATTATGTCTCCATAATTAGAAACAGCAGCAAATCCGAAAACCAACAAATAACCCTAATCCAAAAATGCTTTGGATGCCACATAGGATAACCAAATATTCACAGAATATTTAGTTACAAATCATAGTAACAGAATCTGCATTAAAACTAACTTCACAGCGCGATGTCCTATGAGCTGCCATGGAACATCTTCATACGACATGTAGAAAACAGCCACTTGAAACATTGAGATTCAACATCTGCTGCTACATGAGTTTTAGCAAAATAATGCCAACCATAAAACCAAGGAAATAACAGAACTGGTCTTAGTTTCTTTTGTCAATAAACTTTATTGACAAGGGACGCTATGCGTAGCGGTTTTCCTCAAACTTCTCGCCAAATTTTCCTGGGGAGATGCCATTTGACGGGAAAACTCTGATGCCAGACTCGTTGGGAGGACCCAGTCATCTGAGTTGTAGATGTGTACAAACTTCTCTATTGAAGACGCCATACTGCTTTCGCTTGGGGGTCTTACATCATACATTTCTCGGGATCTTCCCGGAGAAATGCCATATGATGGGATCCAATTTTGAGGTGCCTATGACCTTTTCATCAGCGGTCTTTTTCGGAGAGAAAAAATGCCGCACCGTCGAATCTCTGATTAAGAGGCTTTCTCTAGGGATCTTCCTTAATCCGGGACAACAAGGATATCATCTTCAATGGCGAAGAGTGATGTTGACTGAAGGCTTTCTGATGTTTCAGAGGTTCAAGTTATCAAAGTGGTCGAGGAGCCAACTTCATTCCAGAAGTAAACTGGAGGAGCGAGATCGTTCAGGCGCCGTGCTTCTTGACGAGACAAGAACTGATAACTCGATTGAGAGGACTGTTATCACTACGGGACAAGACCGACTGGAGTGATAGTGATGCAATATGAAATGTGAATGCAAATCAATAATGCATGATATATGTATGTTTATGCTGACAAAACTGACGCGACATACCAACTAAAAGATGAACATGACTGGATACTCGGCCATTGCGGGGCGAAGAAGTACCGCTGGTTCAAGATAGCAATTCTACCTTGCTTAGGAGAAGTAGTCCTCGCGGGGAACTATCGTTGATCGGGCTTAGGAGATGAGAACTCGGCTGAAGACGTCAGATGGATTAGTCGCATCTGACATTGTTGATCCTTTATTCAGGCGCCCTGGCGTAGAAGGAGTACTTTGATTATGCACTTTGAAGTTCGCTTACTTCTGGAAAAGCGGTTGATGCTCTTTTGATGTTCAACAGTCAAAAGAAATTGCCATCTTTGTTTTAAAAGCAGAAAATTTTTTACAAGTAAATTCATTTTTGTTTTATTTCAAGAACCGTTGATCATGTTAAAATGTCGTTCTGTAAAGCTAAAAAAATAAGAACTGCAAATAAAAGCACAAGGGCTCAAATTTTATTGATAAGACGGAGATCAGCCAAACGCGTGATTCCAAAGAGTATATACAAAGCTAGAAAATGGTAATTTACAGGGAAAAGGGCTACGTTGAAACATAACGACCGTTATCCTTCTACCGACTTTGAATTCGGGACATCCTGAGCTTTTGTCGAAGATGACCGTGACTGGAGTTTTCCTCCGATGGATGGTGTAGCTGTTGCTGAGGGATTCGCCTCGGTTGAACATAGTTACTTGCCATTATCCCTAATTTTTTCCTGGATTGTACTTTGATGTTTCCAATCCACCGGGATGATTATTTTTTTCTTTCTTTTTTTTTTTTTTTTACTTTTGTCTCTAACTTTTGCCTGGACCGACCTTTCGGGTTTTCAATCCACCGAGACGTTTTTTTAGGAGAAGTATTTCTTGACTACGTCAACATTTGTGGGGTAGGCAAATTCCTCTCCGTCCATGGTGGTAAGTCTCAAGGCGCCGCCTGAGAAAACTTTCTTGACCACATAGGGGCCGTCATAGTTCGGAGTCCACTTGCCCCGAGAATCAGTGAGAAATGATTGTATCTTTTTGAGCACAAGGTCTCCTTTCCTGAAGATGCGAGGTCGGACCTTTTTGTCGAACGCCTTCTTCATTCTCTGTTGATATAACTGACCGTGGCATAGTGCCGTTATTCTCTTCTCTTCGATCAGATTCAGTTCGTCGTGTCGACTTTGACACCATTCAGCTTCTGTAAGCTTTGCTTCCATCAATACCCGGATTGATGGGATCTCTACTTCGATGGGGAGCACTGCTTCCATGCCATACACTAGAGAGAAAGGGGTTACCCCTGTTGAAGTACGGACAGATGTACGATAAACGTGAAGAGAAAAGGGTAGCATCTCGTGCCAATCTTTGTAGGTTACAACCATCTTCTGAACAATCCTCTTGATGTTCTTGTTTGCCGCTTCTACCGCTCCATTCATCTTGGGTCGGTAAGGAGATGAGTTATGGTGTTCAATCTTGAACTCTGCGCACAACTCTTTCATCATCTTATTGTTCAAGTTAGATCCATTATCTGTAATGATCTAGCTCGGAACACCATAATGGCAGATGATATTGTTTTTGATAAATCGGACCACCACTTGTCGGGTTACATTAGCGTACGACGCTGCTTCGACCCACTTGGTGAAGTAATCAATGGCTACAAGGATGAACCAATGTCCGTTTGAAGCTTTGGGCTCAATCAAGCCAATCATGTCGATTCCCCATATGGAAAAAGGTCATGGAGAAGAAAGAACTTTGAGATACGTTGGCGGTACATGAATTTTGTCAGAGTATATCTGACACTTGTGACACCTCCTCATGTACTTGTAGTAGTCGGATTCCATTGTCAACCAATAGTACCCTGCTCTCAGAATTTTTCTCGCCATTGTGTGTCCATTGGAATGAGTGCCAAAGGACCCTTCGTGAATTTCTTTCATCAGCATGTCTGCCTCTGGTCTGTCTACGCATCGGAGCAAGACCATGTCGAAGTTTCTCTTATAGAGTATGTCATCACTCAGGAAGAAGTTTACAGCCAGTCTTCTGAGGGTTTTTCTGTCCTTCCTTAGTGCCCTAGGTGGGTACTCTTGTTTTTGAAGGAAGCATTTGATATCGTGATACCAAGGTTTGTCGTCTATGACTGCTTCAATTTTGAAGACATAAGCGGGCCGTTCTAGGTGCATTATGTCGATCTTAGGTAGGTCAGCCCATTGACCTACACTAATCATGGAAGAGAGAGTGGCTAATTCATCAGCCATGTGATTCTCATCACGAGGGATATGATGAAACTCGATTCTATTGAAGAAAGGTAACAACCTTCTTGCATGGTCTTTTTAAGGAATCAATCCTGATTGGTATGTGTTCCAATCTCCTTTTATCTGATTAATAACTAGGGCTAAGTCGCCGTATACGTCCAATTTTTTGATCCTTAAATCAATCGCTTCCTCGAGACCCATAATACAAGCTTCGTATTCGGCCTCGTTGGTCGTACATTTGAACTTAAGTCTGGCGGTGAAAGGAATGTGGGTACCCTGAGGGGTAACAATTATTGCCCCAATTCCGTTTCCATAATGATTGACTGCTCCGTCAAAGATAAGTCCCCATTGGGAACCTGGTTCTGGCCCTTCATTGGGTAGCAGTTCATCACACTCCTTCATTTTTAAATACATGACATCTTCGTCTGGGAAGTTAAACCCAATTGATTCCTGATCGTCAATCGGTTGATGAGCCAAATGATCAGCTAAAATACTTCCCTTAACGGCTTTTTGAGCATGGTACTCTCTGTCATATTCTGATAACAACATCTGTCAACGGGCAATCCTTCCCGCGAGAGCAGGTTTTTCAAAGACGTACTTGATTGGATCCATTTCGGAGACCAACCAAGTAGTGTGACATATTATGTACTGGCGTAGACGTTTGGCTGCCCAAGCCAAAGCACAACAAGTTTTCTCGAGCATAGTGTACCGAGTTTCACAGTCGGTGAACTTCTTGCTTAGATAGTAAATGGCAGACTCTTTCCATTTGGTTTCGTCCTGTTGGCCAAGTACACACCCCATTGAGTCTTCCAAGACTGTGAGGTAGATGATCAGTGGTCTTTCTTCCACTGGAGGTGATAGAATTGGAGGATTCAACAGATATTCCTTATTACTGTCGAAGGCGGTTTGACAATCTTCTGTCCAAACGCAGTCCTGGTTCTTTTTGAGTAATTTGAAAATCGGCGCACAAGTGGCAGTCATGAGGAATATGAATCTGGAGATGTAGTTCAAACGTCCCAAGAATCCTCTAACTTGTTTTTCAGTTTTCGGAGAAGGCATTTTTTTAAATGGCCTTGACCTTGTCAGGATCAACCTCAATTCCTTTCTGGCTGACGATGAACCCTAAGAGTTTCCCTGAACTGACACCGAAGGTGCACTTGTTGGGATTTAAGCAGAGTTTGTACTGTCTTAAATGCTCGAATAACTTTGACAGGTGGGTCACATGCTCCTCCTCTGTCTTAGATTTTGCAATCATATCATCAACATACACTTCGACTTCTTTGTGTATCATGTCATGAAAAAGAGTAGTCATGGCCCTTTGATAGGTTGTCCCGGCGTTCTTCAAACCGAACGACATTACCTTGTAACAAAAGGTACCCCATGGGGTAATGAACGAAGTTTTCTCCATGTCCTTCGGCGCCATTTTTATCTGGTTATAGCCCGAGAATCCATCCATGAAGGAGAAAATTTTGAACTTTGCTGTACTGTCAACCAGCATGTCAATATGCGGTAAAGGAAAGTCGTCCTTTGGACTAGCCTTGTTCAGATCCCTGTAATCGACACACATTCTAACCTTTCCATCCTTTTTCAAAACGGTACGATGTTGGCTAACCATTGAGGATATTCCGATGTGGCGAGGAAACCCGCGTCCAGGTGAGTCCGTCTCAACCTCTGTTTTACTGGTGGACATTCCGATCTTAACGGTAAATGATGTTCCAAGATGCTGGTATCCAACCCTGGCATATCCTGATAGGACCAAGCAAATACATCGGGGAATTCTTTGAGAAGCTTTATCAAACTCTCTTTGACAGCTGGACTGAGCAGTGCCCCAATCCTGATTTCTTTTCTCTCTTTTTCTGAACTCAAGTTTACCGTTTCCAACGGCTCTTTGTGAGGTTCAATGGACCTTTCCTCTTGTCTGAGTAGTCGGGAGATCTCTTCTAGAATTTCGTTGTCAACTTCTTCTTCAGCCCCAAATACCGGGAACCCAAAGTTGGGAGAAGTCGTCGGATCGTATGTTTCAACGGGGTTTAAAACAAGCAATCTGCATGATGTGATGATTCGTGCTTAGAAGAGATAGAGAAAATGCAAGTGTGTGCAATGCATTTCTTTTACTGCTTGTTTTTATTATTGAATTGTTTTTTAGGATTACCATTTTCTGAGAAAAGTGAAAAGAAAAAACAGCAATTAATACGGAAATTACAGAACGACGTTATTTTATTAATGAACAAGTCAATCCTTGAAACTACAGCCCTATAAAACAAAACTCTGTCGCTTTGGGCAAAGCGAAGAGGGAAAATTTACAGAAAGCGAGCCCTATCAAAACATCTGTTTCACCTGGGCAGGGTGAAAGGTTAAAGATGGCAATTACTTTGATTGGTGAATGACCTTCGGAACATCGACAACAACCCATTGGCGGCGAACTCCTCGGTGAATCACAAAGTCTGGCACCTTTCTTGATTTGTCTTCAGAAATAACGCTGATTTCTAGTAGAGCAGGATCATTGGAATCTATCTCCCAGGCAGAATTGTCATAGGAGAATTCCTCTGTTGCATTTTGCATAGCATTTGTGCTCTCAGCTGTATCTCCCCATCCAGTTGGCTGGATGTCTTCGAGCCTGATACGAGAGCTTTCAAGAGCAGTGTACTTGACCATATAGTCGTACTTTCCACTCGGTTGTCCCAAAGTGTCCGACACTTATTTCGAACTGGAGGAGTCATCCCTCTCGATGACGTTGACCTCGGGAAAAGCATAGTTGATGAATTCTAGTCCTGCAAATGTTGCAAATTCATCGTCATGTTGAGTAGTTTCTGAATGACCTGAATGTTGATCCCATGACATGGTGGGGACACAGGTATTCTGTTCAATGATGCTCAGCTGAGTTTCATTACTCGGCTGACTTTCTGGCCCCAAGTCTCCTGGGTAAGGCTGCCACATAGGCAGGCTGTCCATCGGGCCATAGTAATTGTGGTCAAAGTTGTCTTTCATTAGAGTGTCTTCCTCTAATGAATTTGGCAGAGCACGGCATCCTTCCGGAACACAACCTTCGTATATCATTTCGACATCTGACCGTGGTATAAATCTCGGACTCTGTGCGGGATAGCAAAATGGCGTAGGCACCTCTTCTTGAGACATATAACCGTCCTCGTTAAGATAGGAATTCCATTCTTCATCCATGTTGGAGGGATCCTTCTCATTGATAGCATGGACTATTTGAGACACTGGGTGAAGGAAACCTCCACTGTGGAAGAAGTTCTGAATGGGATGAAGACTTTCATCTTTAGCAGCTGTCCGGGTATAGGTTGCAGAAAAACCAAGACCCTTCTTTGTTGTATTGCTAGTAGGAATGACAAGCTGTCCCCATCCTGTTGTATCAGTACTCTCAAGTGCTTTAATAGCATCTTTGTATGAGGAAATCGAAGGTCCTCCTCCAGATTGATCGTCCTTGTGTAGCGACAGCGCTTGGAACTGGGTTCCGATTATCCCTTCTAGTTCCACATAAGTGGATGACGATAAATTGCTGACGAGCAAGGCCTGTTCCCCACAGATTGTGATGAGTTGGCCGTTCTGGACGAACTTTAGCTTTTGGTGGAGGGTCGAGGTAACCGCTCCAGCATGATGTATCCAAGGTCTTCCTAATAAACAACTGTACGTTGCTTGGATGTCCATGACCTGGAAGGTAACTTGGAAAGTGTGAGGACCAATAGTTATGGGAAGGTCGACTTGGCTGATAACTGTTTTTCTGGATCCGTCGAACGCTTTGACGACGACCTCATTGGTTCTCATCGGAGGGCCTTTGAATGATAATTGAGTCAAAGTGGACTTTGGCATAACATTCAGGGCTGACCTTGTGTCTACCAGTACGCTGGATAAAGCATCGTCCTGGCAGTTGACTGTGATATTGAGTGCCATGTTATGATGGCGACCCTCTTCAGGTAATTCCTCGTCACTAAATCCTAAATTGTTGCCGGAAGTGATATTAGAGACAATATTATCGAACTGTCTGATTGTTACATCCAGTTCCACAAAGGCTTGCTCCAAGACTTTCTGTAGAGCCTCCCTGTGCGCTTCTGAATTGAGTAAAAGTGACAGCACTGAGATCTTTGAAGGAGTTTGTAACAGTTGATCAACAATGATGTATTCACTCCTTTGGATGAGCTTCAGCATCTCATCATCGTTTTTCGAAAGGTCGGGATTACTGGATTGACCGACTGGTGGATTGGGAGCTTCTGTCTGAAGTTCCTTTTCTTTGTTAGACTCTCCAACTCCTCTGTTGAAGATTCTACCACTCCTCGTTACACGACTGATGTCTGCAACATTCACGATGGAGGGTAATGGAATTTCCTTTCCATTTTCAATTATCGTTGCACCGTATTTGTAAGGGATTGACTTAGCTGATTCATACGGTAGTGGTCCAGGCAGATAGATAACGATGGGAACCCTCAATTCGTCAAGCAGAGGGATAAAGGTAAAAACATCTCTAGTTCTTTGATGATTAGAGATTACAACAACCTCCTCAATTTGATTGGCAAGGTAGTTCTGCGACCAATTGATGAGTCCGGAACCTGGATATGGGCGATTCTCTCCACGATCCACCTGCCCCTGGAGAGCTACTCGCACAAGGTAGGACCCTTGGTTACTTTCCGAATAGACTCCACAACGTTCATAATTGTGTGGTGGCACCTGGCCACGCCCACTTTGAATACAATGTAACCTTACTAGGTTAGCTTCCATGAGTCGGACATCCCGAGTTTGACGCCGAGTGGGGTTTCTGTTATTGATACTAATTTGCTGAGTATCTTCATCCATGTAGATTGGCATCCACCAATGATTTAACAAGTACTAAAGTGCCTCCTGGACAAGGGCACATCCCTGATCGTTTTCGCAACCCGCTTTACAGCTGTGATAATTATGTGATACCAGGAATCCGAGTCGGACCTGCTCAGCATGCAATTCTACCAAGTTGGTATTCATCAAGCGAATGTCGAAGATCTGAACCATATTGATCTGATAGGGATTCCTATCATGGTAGTCCTGGATCCATCAAAGATCCATCTGACGCTGAAGGGCCTCCTGTATGAAAGAGCATCCCTGTTTGTTTACCGAGCAAGTCAGACAAGAACTGTAATCGTGCCGCGACAGATTATGATACTGGCTTTGCCTTGAGTGCATTGCCACCAGGTTGACATTCATCGCACGGATGTCGTGGTTTTGAATGACGTTGGAATTCGTATGAACCATGTTAACTCCACGAACTCAGTGCTCTTGGATCCATCCGAGATCCTTCTGTTCCTGCAGAGCTGATTGCACCACAGAACATCCTTGATTACTTTTAGAGCAGACATCACATTGGTGATAATTATGAGGTGGCACATGGCCGTATCCACTCTGTCTACAATGCATCTTGACCAGATTGGTCCTCAACAAGAGCACATCGTGAATTTGATAGACATTGTTAAATTCTTTCTCAATCAGGTTGACTGCAGCTTTCTCATGTTGAGACAGCGGGTTCGTAAGAACATTGGGATTCATATCTTTGAAAGATAAGAGCCCGCTCCTAACAAGCTTTTGCACGTCGGATTTGAAATTGAGATAATTCTCTATGTTATGCCCTGATCCTCCTTGATGATAAGGGCATGTCTGATCCTCCTTAAACCAAAAAGGTGGATTTTACGGTACTGTAAGAGGAGACATAGTTTGGATGTGCCCCTTAGCCAGTAGTAATGGAAATAGTTTTGTGTACAACATGGGTATAGGATCAAACCCTGGTGACCGCGTTATACGGTTGTTATTGTATGGAGGACGAGCCTGCTAAAGATGCTGTTGTGTCCTTTGCTGATTAGGTTGGCTCCGCGCAACCTGAGGTTGATACGTAGGAATAGGCGCAGGGCTGATAGAAGGAGTCACAGCTGCTACTGGTTGGTACCGTCGCCTTTGCTTTCCGAGAGAGATATTCCCAATATCTTGCTCTTTTTTCTTAGGGAGAGCACTACCGTATCGTTTTGTACTACTTGATGATCCAGCGTCTTTCACTAAACGTCCTTCTCGGATGGTTTCCTCAAGACGAACTCCCATGCCCACCATCTCGGTGAAATCACTGGGTGCACTGGCAACCATTCTGTCGTAGTAAAATGAGTTTAAGGTCATTAAGAAGATCTTTGTCATCTCTTTTTCCTCAAGAGGTAGACAAATCTGAGCGGAAACTTCACGCCATCTCTGGGCGTACTCCTTAAAGGTTTCCTTGTCCTTTTGTGATATTTATCTGAGTTAATCTCTGTCCAGTGCCATGTCCAAGTTGTATTTGTATTGTTGGACGAAGGCAGTACCAAGATCTCTGAATGTACTAATCGTAGTACAGTTTAAACCCATGTACCATTTGAGTGCGGCACCGGTTAAACTATCCTAAAAGTAGTGAATCAGTAGGTCCTGATTCTCCGTCTGAGCTGTTATTCGCCGAGCGTACATCACTAGATGGCTCTGAGGGCAAGAGTTACCCTTGTATTTTTCAAATTCGGGCACTTGAAATTTGTGCGGAACTTTCACATTAAGGACCAGACAAAGGTCTGCGGCGTCCTTTCCATATAGATCCTAACCGCAGATGGCTTGCAGTTCCTTCTGCATTTCTAGGAACTGTTCCTGGAATTCATCCATTCTATCGAACATAGTTTCCTTCTTACCAGAGGGTATTGGTGGAACCTGTCCTTCCGGGACAGTGTGCACCACAGGGGGTGGTACCGTGACTACGGCAGTGAATCTTGGCATTTCCCGAAGTTTGTAACCATCAGGAGTCTTCAGTATACCCCTGGCATCTTCGCTTTCCCGA
The DNA here is from genome assembly GCA_022829125.1 of Lathyrus tuberosus. NCBI lineage: Eukaryota > Viridiplantae > Streptophyta > Magnoliopsida > Fabales > Fabaceae > Lathyrus > Lathyrus tuberosus. The sequence continues at coordinate 12,789,098 of JALAZF010000103.1, forward strand.
AGTTTGTAACCTTCAGGCCCAGCGGTTTCTGTTATGATTCCCTGATCTTCAGTGATCGGCGGAACATATCCTTCCGGGATATAGTTAACAGGCATGCCCCAAGGACGATCTTTTGGCATTTGATACCTAGGATCATACTTCTCCATTATGGGCATTGAGGTGATCTCTGAGATCGCAGTCCTTTGTAGCTGAGCTTCTGCCATGGCTTGCATGTCGTTACGAAGCTTTCTCATATCCTCTCTCAGAGCGTCGATCTCTTCTTTCAACTCTCTATTTTCTTCCTCAAGATCATCCATCATTTTCTGACGATTGCCCCAAGTATTGTACGAATGAGACAGTTTGACTCTAGAACCGAGACACAAATGTGAGATTCGTAGGTAAGAAGAATACGCGATGTGAGAATGATGAATGCAATGATTATATTAATTATTTTTTGGTTTAATCAAAATAAACTTCGACAATTAGATTGCAAATATCAAATAGTGGGGAAACCCCTTTTTATTGAATTCAAAGGATTACAAAAATGGAAATACAGTAGATTACAAGGTGCAGAAATAGAAACCTAAGCTAATGGGTCCCGAGTCCTCTCTGAAGAGAAATCGGGTGCTGACTCTGGTACTTTCCTTTTCTTTGACCGGGGCTCTTGAGCCGTTGTCGGGTTGTCATTCCTTTGCCAGGTGAGAGGAGCGAGCAAATTCCTTTGGTTGTCCTGATTATCCACAGCATGTTGCTCTAAAATCTCAATCAGAGCATCCTTTTCTTTCAGTAGTTGTTGTATTTTAATGCACTCTATGTTGAGGGTGCGGTACTTGTTCTTCCAAGACCTCCTTTCCTTTTGCACTTTGTTGAGAGTTACCTGAAGCGTTTCCATTTCCGTCATGAAATACATGACAGATTCCTTTGGCGGAAGAATTCCGTGACGAGGATACGACATTTTTAGCTTGAGAGCTCTAGTTTGCACCCAGTGGAGATAAGGATCCACCGAGACATAGTCCGGTTTTCCTAGAGACTCCCGTCCTTTCCTATGAACATGTTTCCAAGCGTGCACTATTTACATCTTTAGTGCTCTGTCACTTTCTCTTTCCTTGAAGAAAAGACCTTCCAGATGAGCATTAAGTGGGACATGCCTCATCGGGTATCCGAATTGACGACGAACCAATACCGGATGGTAATTGATTCCTCTTTTAGTTCCTATGAGGGGTACGTTGGGGAAGTTTCCACAACGATCAATGATCCTGATTCCATCATAGATCCTATTGCACCAATCTATATCAGAGTTGGTAAGAGACATGATCTTCTGCGACCAACGTAAGGCACTCTTATGATCCCAAAATGCAGCAGACTTGGGCAAATGGGAGATAAACCATTTATATAGCAGGGGTACACAACACGTGATCATTCCTCCGCTGTACAAATTTCCTAAGTGTACAGAATGATACGCATCTGCGAGCAAAGTTGGCACTTGGTTTCCAATGAGAAAAACCTTAATGGCGTTGATATCTACAAAGTTATTGATGTTGAGAAACAAAAACAACCCGTAGGTGAGTAAGACAAAGATACTTTCAATTGCAGTCACATTCCCGATACTGGCGAAGTACAGGGCTTTCTTTGTCAAGAACTGGGCTGGCAAACCTTGTATGCCACCCTTAGTGGCCATGTGAGTCCTGACCTCAGACTCGTCCAAATGAATTGCTCTCGCAATGTTCTGATTCTTTGGAATTTCTTCCAGTCAAGAAAATGGAGCTTGATCTGTAATGTGTAGATCGATCAGATGAGAATATTCCTCCAGCGTTGGTGCGAGCTGGTAATCCGGGAATGTGAAACAGTGATAAACTGGATCATAAAACTGGATGAGTGCATCCATGATTCCCTCAATCACATGGACTCTTAGCAGCGATAGCAAACCTCCGTACTTGGCTCTGAAAGCCTCAGGGTTAGTGATCATCCTTGCTAACCTTCTTAAATCCTCTAGTTTTGGAACCTTGAAGGTGTACTTATGAGTTCTTCTTCTACCGAAATCCATTAGCGTAATTCTTTTCTCTGATATTTGCAATCACAGTCTTAGTTTAATTTTAAAAACAGAGAGACTAGAAGAGAAATTTTTTGAATGTTTTAATGTTTTTTTAAATGAATGCATGGATGCAGCACACAAAAACATAGAAAAAACATGGGGTTAAAGGGTCGTTGTCATGAAGTCAAGGCTCTACCCATCCCCAAAGGTTTATACTAGGGTGATTTTTTGTACCTGTACTCAAAATCATCAGCTCCTCCCAGGATAACAAACAGCAAGTGGATCGCCAGCGAGCTGTATGAAATCTTAGAGTAAATGCCATTCACCGAGAATAGATCATCAACCTTAAATGAGGGTAGTATCGCGTGACAACTATTTCCGATAGTTTCCGCACTACAAAAGGGTTGGCTCCTCAGCTTCTCGGACATCACAATCGGCCCATTGCCTATGAGAGGGAATGGGTTGCATTGGTCAGCCTCCACTGAGGTTGATGGTTGACCTCGTCGCCATCACTTATCTTAAGTGTATACTCAATCTTTCCACATGCGGCATCACACGCAATCCCATTAGCAGAAAAATAAATAGGTATAGTAATTAGGAAAAGCAGTATATATATTCGTCCTAAAGTCCTAGACTTTAAAGAGCTATGAACCCTATGTCCCTGATAAAAAAAGGCTCCCCGGCGGAGTCACCATTTTGTGGTTTCTTTCCTATTTAAAGGTTTTTAACCTAGGATCCTAGTGAAGTTAACAAAGAGTCCTATCCCAGAAAGAAAGAAAGACCGACCCCACGGTGGGCGCCATTTTTCTTTATGGAAATTTTTAAGGTTTCTACCTAATAGATGGGAAGAGAACAATATCTCACTACAACGTCCCCAGTGAAGTCGCCATTTTTCTGTAGCGAGCAATTTTTGGATGTGGTTGCGAAGCACTACCGCTCTTTGGTATCTACAGCTCGATTCATTTTTTATCCTATTGAAGCTGATGAAGGAAGGGAAATAGATGTCTCAAATTAACCCTGCTTGCAAACTGAGGTTAAACAGTCAAAACTGTTGGTTTACAGATGCTACAAAGATTCGGGGTCTCTATTAGGTTTATTTTGTTAAAAGTAGTGTTCGGTCGATTGGTGGGAGGTTAAGATGTTAGGACGGATGTATGAAAGTATGGGATTTTGGGTTTTTGTTTAGTGTGCTCGCTAAGATTTTTCTTTCAATCTTATGCCTACGTATTCCCGTTTACCGAAACAGGGAAATCAGAGCGATCGTCCTATTCTACAAGAGGAAATGGTGTTTTGGTGTCTTGTTCAAAGCCCAAGACGTGAAGCTGAAAAGGTCTATTTGTATCTTGATCGAAGCCCAAGATGTGAAGCTTAAAAGGTGTTGTCTTCAGAGAGAATTTGTTATCTCTAAAGAGGTTTGTTTGTCACAACTGTTTATAAAGGAGAATTACTTTAATCAGGATTTGTAAATCCGGCAATGCCATAATTTCCTTTATAAGGGATTTCCAACCTGAAGGGGAAGACTTTAACTCAGTGTAGAGCAATGCCATCTTTCCTTAGGAATTTTTCATGCTAAAAGAGGGACAGTGGCATGGATGTAAATAATCCAGAGGCTTGCCGCTTACAGCGATTAGATGAAGGGGAAGGAGTTGTTGATGTTTGTGTACTATGAACGAGCCACATCTTTGATGCTAAAAGGTTGATTGGATCAACCAGTAGTTTTCTTATACAAAGCCTAAGAGGAGGCTATTGGCCCAACAAGAGGGAATTTTTGTATGTCTCGTACGAAGCCCGAGAGAGAGGCTAAAAGGGTTAACTCAACAGGAGAGTCTTTTATACTCAACAAGAGAGTGTTTTTGTATCTCGTACCAAGCCTGAGATGGAGGCTAATATGTGTCTCATACAAAGCCTGAGAGAGAGAGGCTAAAAGGTTTTGACTCAACGAGGGAGTCTTTTGGTATCTCGTATAAAGCCCGAGAGGGAGGCTATTTTTGTTAGCTCCGCTGGGAAGAATCATTGTACAAAGCCCAAGAGGAGGCTAGTGTGACTGTTTCAGTTGAGTGACAGGTCCAATATGCTGATTTAAAGAGAAAATCAGTTCTTATATGAGTAATACTGTACTCAAGGATTTTGATTCGAGGATCAGGGATATTTCCTTTTCTTTGAGGAAATGGGAAATCCAAAGGGTATTGAGACTGTCCGAGTCCACGGGGTTTTCTTCCTATTTTTGAAGGGAGCTTAAGAATGTCTTGGAGACTCAAGGAAATTAGACTGTCCAAGTCTAGAGTTTCATCTTTTGTACTATGCTTTGAGAAACAGTAGTAGACTCTTAGAAAGACAGCTCTATTAAGATGACTGATTTCTGTTCCTATACCTCTAGGAGGTCGTCGGGACAATTTGTACGAAGCCCAAGAGGAGGCTGGAAACTTTTAAGAAGCCGAGGGACAATTTGTACTAAGCCCAAGAGGAGGCTATCATTCCCAGAGGAAGAATCATTATACGAAGCCTTAGAGGAGGCTGTGAATACTTCTAAGAAGCCGACGGGTCCTTGTACAATGCCCAAGAGGAGGCGGGGACGCTTTTAGGAAGCCTGTGGGTCCTTGAACAATGCCCAAGAGGAGGCCGGAAACTTTTAAGAAGCCGATGGGTCCCCAAACCCCAAGAAATTCAAGACAGGCTATACACGAGGAATAGATCAAGCCAGGAAAGTTCGAGAATTTGGAAGAAACTCAAGATATGCCATTCACGAAGAAAAGATCATCTCTGGGGAATAGAGTTTCTTGACAAGTTCTTTTAAGAAGCCTGTGGGTCCCCAAACCCCGAGAAATTCAAGACAGGCTATTCACGAGGAATAGTTCAAGCCAGGAAAGTCTGAGAATTTGGAAGAAACTCAAGAGATGCAATTCACGGAGAAGAGATCATCTCTGGGGAATAGAGTTTCTTGGCAACTTCTACGAGTGACAGTCTATGAAAGGGTTCACCGAGAATGCTGCCTTTCATATCTCCATATTGTTTAACCCCAAGAGGAGGGAACACTGTGTCTGGTAATCGTATGAGGATTTAGTTTTGACTATTTAAGAGTGATCAACGGGCTTAATGCTAAACGTAGTTGTCGGGGAAACTCTTAATATCTATACTATTATTACACAATTGATATGAGTTTATGAAAGAAGACTTACAGCGAAACAGTCCCACAATACAGTTATATGTATATGAAAACGGTAAATGAAAGCAATAACCACTTACTCGGTTGTAGAGCTTCCATGCTGTTTGGTTAGTTGTTCAACAAAGAAAGATTGAAAACAACAGTATATTTCAAAATCAAAGGAGAAAGTGCTTTGAAAAAGAAAGATTTGGGGCTTACAGCTCAAGGAGAGGCCCAAGTTTTATCAGTGATCGCATTGCTGTTTTTGAATTTGTACAGAGGGACTTATACAAGTGACTGGGGCCCAAAAAAAGGTTTTCTGTACAAAGGGATGGGTCTTACACTCTCTCAAGAGGCCCAAGGAGTTTTTTTAAAGAAAAAGAGTGGGGCTTATAACACGAGGGTAGGCCCAGATGATTTTTCGTTCGAAATGGCGATCGCGCCGAGATTTTCTTTTAACACAGAGGGACTTATACAATATGTGAGGCCCAAATTTGTTTTGGTTAAAAGGGGATTGGGTCTTACACTCTATTAGAGGCCCAAGACGGTTTAAAGAAATGAAATGGGTCTTACTACTCGAGGGTAGGCCCAGTTGGTTTGATTTTGAATTTGCGATTACGCCGAGATTTTTGAAAATACAGTGGGACTTATACAATAAGTGAGGCCCACTATTTTGGTATTTTACAAAAAGGGGGTTGGGTCTTACACTCTATTATAGGCCCATGATTGTTTGGAAATGATTTGTTTGAGTGAAAATCAAAGAAACCCTAATTTTATTCTTTAAAAGTAAATATTTAAAGAAAAATCAATGAAAAATACCAAATAGGTTTGAATAAACCACTTGTGATTTTTGTTTAAGGTTTGAAAAATGAGGTATAAATAACAAGAGATATTAAAACTCATTTGGTCTTGATTTTTCAAGATGAATATTCATTTTAAAATGTTTAAAAACAAGTTTAAATGATTTTATTCACAAAAATACTAATTATATTAAAATAATAATATAAACTTAATTTTTTTGTGGAATAAAATATTTCAACATTTTTGTGATTTTTTTCAAAAAGAACCAATAAAAAATAATTAAAATTGAAAGAGTTATTAATTTTCCAATTAATTAATAAAACATGAAAATATTGGAAAAAATGGCAAAATGTGAAAAAACACAAAATGGCATGGGTGGGGTTTGAACCCAAGACCTCAAGGTTACAAGGCGCGCGCCTTACCACTGGGGTGGTGATACATCCATTGTTTGAAACAAAACAACAAATATACAAGGCATGACTTGGTTTTAGGCCTGGCCCAAGGCAAGATTTGGCAAGTTTTGGCTCAGAAACGTGAAGGTCATAACTTTCTCAATTCTTAATGGTTTGAGACAAAATTTATATGCATCTGGACTAGAATTTCATAAGGAATCCAATGGTGGTGGTAGTTTTTTCAGATCACACTCCCTCCTCAAAACCCGATAGTGGTTTTGAAAATGACCTATAATTGCATTTTCTATGTTACAACTTGGTACAGGCATGGATTACATGGTGAATTAGCTCAAACACAACATATACGACATGTATGAGATGTATATGATCAGTGGACTTCAAAGCATTGCATGATTCAAAGATTCCTAGTTGTGAGGCTTACCTCTTTTTTTGAGATTTTGGAGCTTTTGTGCAATCTGTCAAGCCTCTTGTTCCAGAAATGATTTGATGCTTTAGACACACTCAAATGACCCCTTAGAAGCTTTTAGGATGATTGGAATTGGCTGGTACCTGCAAAAACACAAATAGTCCCTTTCTTGCAAGAAGGGTTAAAAGTGACCAAAATAGCAACTCTCTCAAATGGTGTTCCAGATGTATGAAACCATTTGGGACAGTTCAAGGATGATATTTGGAGTGTGTTTGAGGTTTTATCTGGTTTGGAAAGTGACTGAATCAAGACATGGCTTGAAAAATGCACAAAAGGCCTATTTTGAGGTTTTGAGAGGTGACTTTGTGATTTTGTGATTACAGGTCACTTGTGATAGTTTGCACAGCTTACATATGATATATGTGAGGTGTGTGTGTGATTAATTATGATGGAAAAGCTCTTAAGCTCAAAAACTCAAAGTTGCCTTGCTAAAGAAGGCATTTTTGCCAAGAGGAAGAGGTTTTGAGGAAAACATCTGTTTGATGGCTTTGGTGTACTCAAACTGAGCACAAATGAGCTCTATTTATAGTAGAGCAAGTTTGTTTTGGGATCCACAGTGAATGGCAACTGCAGCAGAGGTTTGGCCAATGTTGTCCAATGGAAATCCAAGTCTCCTCTAGCCATTGACTAGAGGTTAGGGCACAGGGCTGTGGTTCCCTTGGTCTTGGATAAGTCTTGACTGAATTCAGTTGAGAATGACTCAGTCCCTGCCACCTTGATGCTTCCATTGAATGCTCCAATCCAAAATTGGAGTCTTGTCCCTATTTTGGCAATTATAGGTTCAACATGTTATTTCTTGTTCCAAAGACTTTGGAGGCTTGGCTCAGTGATTGTCCCATTTAGATTCAATCCTCAGAGGTGTCCAAGTGGATAGGAGTGTTTGGATTTGCACAATTTTGGCAAATCGAGCAAAAGTTCAAAATCTATCTTGCCTTGACAGATTTCAACAAGGCAACTTGCCAATGTTATATCTCATGGCTCAAATTGAATTTGGTAATGTTCTTGGCCATTTTGGAAAGCCCTTATATGATACAACAACTGTTTGATCATATTTGGTTTTGATACTTTTTGAATCCAAGTGAAAAATGTCCCTACATTTGGAAAAAAGTAAGGCAAAATCTGACTTAGTGAAATTTTCACTAAGTGTTGGAACAAAGTGACTTTTCTTGATTTTGATCACTCCATAACTCAAAATCCATGAGGAATTTGGACATAGGTCAGTATGAAGCTTTTGTAGAGGGCAATGAGATCTACAAATCAAACTTTGGATGGGAGAAAATGGCTTTGTGGTTTAGGAGTTATGATCCTCCAAAGATGGCACCCTAGCCACTTTATTTTTAACTTAGAAATATTTCTAAGTTTTTATGGTTACCCCTTTTACAAGTTATCCCACTTTTCTTGATTTTTCTTGATGAATGATGATTCAAATCACACATTAACATCATTTTAGGGTTAAAAATCCATTTTAGTGAAAAATCTCAAAAAGTCAAAGTTGACTTTTGTGCACAGTTGACTTTTTACCAGATGAATTCCAAACTGTGCAATTCTTCAGGAAATCATGTCCTTGACCTAAATCAAACTTGATGGACATGTTATATGGATGGTATAGAGGATATTGAATCATGTCTTAGGGCTTGGGAGCATGTCCTGGTCAAAAGTCAAAGTTACAGTTGACTTTTCCCGCAAAACCCTAACTGTGGTTCAGATGAAATTGAAACTTGTTGCTCTAGCTTCTTGGATCAATCCATTGTTCCAAATGGATCAATTTGGCATATTGGAGATCCTAAAATCCTCTCTTGAGGTCTTGGTTCATGATTGGTCCCAAAAGTCAACTTAGGGTTGAATTAGGTCAAGAAACCCTAATTCCTGATTTTTGATGGATGCATCCCTTGAGGCAAAATTGACTGGATGCTTGGGTCCATGAGGTTCCATGGAGTATTTTAGGATATGTTTTAAAGTATTGGCTCATGCTTAGAGGAATATTTCCCATCTGGAGGCCCTGGTCGACCAAAACCCTAATTTGGTGACACTGGCGATCTTGAAGCTTGATCCACCTAGAAGGGAGCAACCTTGTGCTTAATTCTTGAAGTGGGAGTCCTCTTGATCCTTAGTATATACTTGAGAGGTTTAGACAAGTTGAGGATCATGTCATTCCTTGATTGATCCTTTGTCTAGAAGCTCTGAGAGGGCTTGAAACCCTAATTTTGATAGTAGTGAATACTCACCAATCATTGGGGAGACTAAAGGTTCATCCATATTGTGATGATGATTTGCACAATGATGGGAAATCATAGTGGTCAAAATTTGGGGTATGACACACTTATAATTACACGTAGTCCTTGAGAGATCGATTCTGGGGAAAACCCCAACTATTACTACATCAGTAAAAATAGTACACTTGCTATTTTTCCGATCAAGTTTTTGGCGCCGTTACCGGGGACTGCCAAATTATAAGTGTTGATTTTAATTAAATTGGAATTTTGTCACTCTGTGACTAAAATTTGATTCTTGTTATTTTTATTTTTAATTTTTTTTATTTTTATTTTATAACTTTTGGATTATTACCATTAATACTAATCTGCGTCTAACATTTTTATGCGAGGAGAATCCTCAGCAAATTTTCTTTTTGACGCAGAAATTGAAAGAGCGCTACACGAGAGGCGTAGGCAAGCAAAACATGCAGCGTCTGAAGCTGAACCTTCGGAGCACTCAAACTCGGGTTCAGAATTAGACAAAGTTACAATGACCATGGCTGCAGAGCAACCAATAGAGAGACTCCTCGGGGATTACGGAGCAGCACATACACCGGATGGTTGGTTAACAATTGTGAACCAACCAGTGAATGTGACGAATTTTCAGCTGCATCCAAGCACAATCACTCAGCTTGAGAGGAGACCTTTCACCGAAAAGGTCAATGAAGATGCCAACAAACATTTACTAAGGTTTCTGACTATGAGCACCACTCTCAAGATTGAGGGACATACCGAGGAAGAAAAAAAGTTGAGAATGTTTCCTTTCATTCTTTTAGAAGATGCTGAAGAGTGGTTTTACTCGTTACTGGCTAGGAGTATTACCACTTGGGAAGGGATGGAGAAGGCGTTTCTGAATGAGTATTTTCTGGCCTCTGTTTATATCCGAAAAAAGATATTGTGAACTTTAAACAGAAGGACGGAGAATCACTCGGCGACGCCTACAAGAGGTTCAAGAAGGTTTTAGTATCCTGTCCTACTCACATATGGATCAAACTGAGCAGATGCAGATGTTCGTCAATGGCCTCCGAATGAAAACTAAGCAACTTATTGATACAGCTGCTAGTGGGTCATCCAACTTCACCACCGCGACTGGTATCAAGAAAATTATTGAAGCTATTGCGGCATTTGGAGTTATATGATCAAAGTGTGAGTAAATCTGAGGATGTGATTGACTTGAAGTTGAATAATCAGGTTGTGATGGTAGAAGATCAGATTACTGCAGAAGTTGAAAGAAGATTAAAGGCTATGAAAGTGGGTACTCAAAGTGTGGCACAAGTTCAGACTGGTCAACCCATGAGTTGTGAGATTTGTAGTGGACCCCATTATACTGCACATTGTGTTGTGACTCCGCAACAAATTGAAGAGATAAAATTCCTAAAGAAGAATAACCCCTACGCTCAAACTTATAATCTGGGGTGAAAGAATCATCCTAACTTCTATTGGAAAGATCAGAATCAACAACAACACCCTCAGCAGCTGTATCCACAACAATATCAGCAACAATTTCAGCAGCAGGTACCAAGAAAGGCGGATTGGGAAATTGCCATTAAAAAATGGCAGCTCAAAGTTCTCAATTCTAAGAAGAGAAAAGAAGCAACCTTAGGAACACAAGTGCTTTCATAAAAAATCTTGAAGTACGGATGAGTGAGATAGCACAACAAATAGCAGGTTCTCAAGCACAAAGTACTCTATCGAGTGCAACGGTGACAAACCCAAGAGATCATTAGAATGTGAATGACATCATGACTGGAAGTGGTGAGTCAAGTGAGAATTCTGAATAAGAAAGAAAAGAATATGAAGGTTTGATTGAGGTGGAATTGGAAATAAAAAATATCAGAAACCGCATGAAGAAGTCATATCACCTATAAATCCACCTGAAAAGAAGAATAAAAAGGAAGATAAACCGGCGATTAAGTTACCTTACCCTCAGAGAGTGCGACAAATGCATCAAAAAGAGACGGACTTTGAGAAATTTGTCACAATGTTCAAAAAGTTGGAGGTTCATATGCCATTCTTTGAGGCGCTAGAGCAAATGTCGTTGTATCAGAAATTCATGAAAGAAGTGATCACTAAAAAGAGACCTATAGTGGAAGAGCTGAAAACTGTAAATGAGAAGTGCAGTGAAGTACTACAAAATAGGAGAATCCCCGCCAAGAAGAAGGATCCTGGATCTGTTGCAATACCTTGGACTATAAAAGACAGAAATTTCAAAAAAGTTCTGATTGATTCAGGTGCTAGTGTTAGTCTCATGCCATTATCCATTTATAAAAAGTTAGGAATTAGAAGGGTGAGCGATGCGGGAACAAATTTAAAATTTTCAAACCACACAACTGAGAGATCTTATGGGTTAGCTAAGGATGTGTTAGTGACAATCGGTGAATTTGTTTTTCCAGTTGACTTTGAGATCATGGATATTCCAGAAGATGAAGAAACCTCTGTTATCCTCGGTCGACCTTTCCTGCTCACTAGTCGGTGCAATCTCGATATTGACAAAGGCACGATGACTTTTAAATCTTTTGATGAGGAAATCACTTTAAATGTTTTGGATATCAAGAAGCAAATGAAGGTAAAGATAAGCAAGCTTCAATTGGAATGATCAGAATGATGAAAAAAAGCAGAAGTGCAAGATCACCTCCTGAAAAAGTCTCGGGCATAATCTCTAAGAATGCAGCATCTCGGTCATCTATTGCACATGGCAACACTCTAAGGTCCACTCATGAAATCAAGAAAAGAAAGAAAAAGAAACATCGAAGGAAGAATATGGAAGTGGGTGTTGACTTGAGGCAACAAGTAGCTCGTATCTCTGAATCAGGTCAGTTCTTTGTTGGGGAAAGGTCACGCAACAAGATATGGAAGCTGAAGTATCCCCCATAACTATGGGGAGTGAACCGTCGAGCCAGACGACGTTAAACGAAGCGCTTCGTGGGAGGCAACCCATGAGTTTTATTTCTGATAGTTTCTTTTGTTTTTGTTATGTTTCAAGTTTAATTAGGTACACTCACAGTCTTTCATAGGAGGGCAAAATTTTTTTTTGGATATACTGTACGCTGACATGGTCCCCCGTGTCAGCGCTACTGTAAAGCAAAAAAAAAAATTTATAGTAGTCTGACACGGCCCCCCGTGTCAGCTCTACAGTAAAAAAAAATTACAGTAGGCTGACACTGCCCGTGTCAGCTCTGCTGTAATTTTTTTTTTGGTGGATTGAGGACAAAATCCTGACACGGCCCGTGTCTGGCATGCGTGATTTTCATGTTTTATAACTTTTTCCCCCCTCAGTGAGGCTTTGTGAGTTACCCTCTCACGCTTGTTCTAAAACATTGAGGTCAATGTTTGGTTCAAGTGTGGGGGGATTTTATTGCTTTCAGTATTTTTATTCTCAATTATTTCATTTTGTTCCGTTTATTTTTATTTTGGTTAGTGTGTTTTGTTTTCGTGTGTTACAGATTGAAGGTATTCGTGTCGGATGAATGAGGAGACTTATAGTTAGTGGATGAAAAGGCACAACCCATACTTGCTCTCCAGGAAACCCCCGAAAGTTGGTACTGCTGAGGTGGATGATTGGACGCGACTTTCCAACACAGGACTGATACAGGAGTACTGTGCACCTGAGACGGAAATGAAGTGACATTACACTAGAGGTACTTTGGAATTTGTTAGTATGCCAAACATGGTGAGGATCATAAAAATCCAAACACCTTATCATCATGAGAGTTCGTTAGGTATGTCTTTGTCACTCTTAGTTTGTATACTCATCTGTTGGAATTTCAATACACACATATACACACTGAGGCACTTGTTTGTTTTTAACCCTGAGCCTTTCCAGCCTACCCTTTTATGTTATCCTTCCTTAAACCCCTCGAGCCTTCTTCCTTTTGTTTGTTTATTAACCGCATAATTAAACCATGAGCCCAAACACTCCCTCACCCTGCTCAGATAAGTGTTGTTGATTTTTGATCTGTGAAAAATTCTAAGTTTGGGGTTGGGATACCTTTAAGAACTAGGTAAGTGCAAAAAGAAAAAAAAAGAAAGAAAGAAAAGTTTTGAAAAAAAAAAGAGAGAAAAGAAAGAAGAAAAAAAAGAAGTAGAATAAAGCACTTACCTAGAGGAGGATTTAGTTTGAAGAAGTTAAAAAGTAAGCTCAAAGAAACAATTGAGTGTAAACGAAAGAATCCTAGTAAAATGGTGTCTGATACCCTTGATTGTGAAACAAAACAAATACCATAGTGATTAGAATAACGACACTGAGTCTGAGCTAAAAACCAATTGTTTTTCCGTTTTGTTTGTTTATCCCACCTTGTCCCTAAGCCCCGTTACAACCATAAACGCCCTCAAAAAGTGTGTGTTGTGTGCGTTTGAGATGAAAATAGATGTTGTTCAAGCTTATGAGTTGAATTTGCATGCTATGATTATCGAGTGTAAACACTGTAACCCGAGAGATTTGGTGAGAGTGTGAAAGCTGACAGGTAAAGAGGTACTTTGATGTGGAACTGTAGCGGACCGTCAAAATTCAGGTAAGAAGGAAATGTTGAAAGAAAAGTGGAAAGATAGTCGCGAAAGATCTCAGCGGTGTTGTGGTAAGAAAATTTAGATTAATTCGGGGGTGGCCTTTCTACTGCCTCGAGCATTACTTGAGGACAAGCAATGAAATAAGTTTGGGGTTGTGATCGGTCACCATTTTTACTAGTTTTCGTCAATTATTCGGCATGAATCCGCGAAATCGGCAACACTTTGTTTTGTATTGTCATTGTTTTTCAAGTCAATTTTACTTGTCATATTTTATTCTCACATTTTACGATTTGTTGTTTTATTTCAATTATATTGCATTTTATGCTTTGGTTTGGTAGTTTTCGATGGTTTCAGGTTTGAATGGAAAAGCCCAGAGGACTCGTGCGAAGAAAATGGAAGTTCCGGGAATTTAGAAGAGTTTTTGGAAGGAAGCAGAGGATGCCTGGACCTAAAATTCAACAAACATGGAAAAATATTGGGCAACCAAGTTTCTTATCTATACTATGTTGTATTTCTCTTCATTAGCTTTCCGAGACTTTGAACGGGGACCAAAACAGACTTACGGATCAAAAGTTATGATCGAAACAATTTCGGTTATAAAATCCAGCAAGCTGACACGGCCGGCAGTGTTGGCTGACACGGCCCGTGCCAGCATTGACGCTGATTTCCTGAATTTTTTATATATTTTCTCTATATATTAAGCTGTGGGGGCACTTTGGGTATTTCCAATCGATCTGAGTGAATTGTGACTATTTAGACTAGTTTTTGGAAGGAGAAGGGACTTTTGCTTTGACGAATAATTTTATATTGGAGTTTTCATGCGATCAAGTGATCCGGAGAGGGAGATTTTTCATGAGTGCTAACAATTGAAGATCAAAATCATCCGATTACTATTGTAATGTCTACTTTTCGTATTGTATTTCTTTTTAACATTATGAATAGCTAAACCTCCCAATGCTAGGGGGGTGTCCCTAAATTGCAATATAGTGAACCTATTTTGAATCATTATATGAGATTATGCCTTTTTCCTTTAAGCTTTTATTTTGCAATGTTCTTAATACTTTTTTGATTGGACAAATTGAATTTGATTCACGTTTAGGATTAGTTCGGACAAACCACCCTAATGCTTTTGTAAAATAATATTGCAGTAGATATTGCTTAGGAATGAGGATACCCCACAATAACCTTTAAAAATCTTGTCAGAACTATTGCTTGATGTTATTCTGAGATTGCTAAGGAATTAGGGTCAAGGGAGAATATCAAAGGTTTTTCTGTTAAGGAATTAAGGAAAAACACTAATAAGATTGGGTAAGCTAAGGTTTGAGGCATCTCTCTTTGAATAATAATTGGGTTTGTTGCAGAGCAATTTATACACTTCTCCTAGCATAACTTCTCATATTTGCCTAAGTCATTTTATTCATTCTGCTTATTTTCTTAATTGTTATTATAATTTTCAAAACAAACAAACCCTAAAGGCATTTTTGTTTAATTGAAATAGCATCTGCACTTATAATTACACGCAGTCCTCGAGAGATTCATTCTGGGGATAACCCCAACTATTACTACATCGGTAAAAATAACACACTTGCTATTTTTCCGATCAGGCCGCCAGGCGTTTGAGGCAATACCTGATATGTCATACTACTTTATGGATCTAAAAAATGGACCCAATAAAGTATATCTTTGGAAAGCCTGCTCAAACTGGAAGACTGTCCTGTTGTAACATGCTCTTATCAGAGTATGATATTTAGTACGTCACTTAGAAGTCTATCAAGGGGAGTGTCTTATCAGATTACCTCACAAATCAGCCTATGGAAAACTATGAACCCCTCAAGTTTGATTTCCCAGATGAAGACATTATGTTGATAAAGAAAGACTGTGAAGAGCCAGGTCCCGATGAAGGCCCTGAGCCAGGTTCTCGTTGGAAAATGATGTTTGATGGTTCTTCTAATTACAGTGGGCATGGCATAGGTGCCGTTCTGATGAATCCCAATGGTGGTTATACCGCGTTCATAGCAAGGTTAGATTTTGAATGTACAAATAATGTTACTGAATATGAGGCGTCCATCTTAGGTCTTGAAGCAGCTATTGACCTCCGAATCAAGATTCTTGAAGTGAGTGGAGATTCAGCTTTGGTGATCTACCAAGTCAAGGGCGAATGGGAGACCCGAGACGAAAAGTTAATCCCGTACCGTGCTTATATTGTGGAGATGATCCAATATATTGACGAGGTCACTTTCCAACACGTTCCAAGGTATGAAAACCATATTGCTGATGCTTTGGCCTTGCTAGCCTCGATGTGGAAGGTCAGATTTATCAATGTCTCACCGCTTATTCAAATTGAGCGCAAAACTGAGCCTGTCTACTATCAATTAGTTGAAGAATAAATTGATGATAAGCCTTGGTTCCATGACATTAATAATTATTTGCAGAAGCGGGAATATCCATCCGATGCTACAACTCTCGACAAAAAGACTTTGAGAAGATTGGCAACCAAATTCTTCCTCAACAATGATGTGATATACAAAAGAAATCATGACATGGTTCTGCTTAGATGGGTTGATAAACGAGAAGCAGACCTGTTAATTCAAGACATTCACGAAGGAGCATTTGGCACTCACGCCAATGGGCATGCCATGTCTAAGAAAATTTTGAGAGCTGGGTATTACTGGTTAACCATGGAATCTGATTGCATCTAATATGCCAAAAAATGCCATAAGTGTCAAATCTATTTTGATAAGGTGCACGTGCCTCCAACGCCGCTGAATGTTTTGTCATCGTCGTGGCCCTTCTCTATGTGGGACATTGACATGATTGGGGAAATTGAGCCAAAAGCTTCTAATGGTCATCGGTTCATCTTAGTGGCTATTAACTACTTCACAAAGTGGGTTGAGGCTGCCTCCTACACCAACGTGACCAAGCAAGTGGTTGCCCGCTTCATCAAGAACCAAATTATCTGTAGTTATCAAATTCCAAATAGGATCATAACAGATAATGGAACAAATTTGAACAACAAGACAATGAAGGAGTTGTGTGATAGCTTCAAGATTGAACATCATAATTCTTCACCGTACCGTCCCAAGATGAATGGAGCTTTCGAAGCTGCTAACAAAATTATCAAAAAGATCATGCAGAAAATGATCAAGACTTATAAGGATTGGCATGAGATGTTACCATTTGCCTTGCATGGGTATAGAACTTCGGTTCGGACTTCGACATGGGCAACCCCCTTTTCTTTGGTGTATGGGATGAATGTAGTTCTTCCCATTGAAGTAGAGATACCATCTTTGAGAATTATGAGGGAGACCAAGCTTGATGAAGCGGAGTAGGTCCAAGAAAGACAAGATCAGCTGAACCTCATCGATGAGAAACGTCTGACTGCGATGTGTCATGGTCATTTGTATCAGAAGAGGATGAAAAGGACATTTGATAAGAAGGTCCATGTTCTTGAATTCTGAGAAGGGGAACTCGTACTCAAAAAGATCTTGCCATCTCAAAGGGATGTACATTGGAAATGGGCGCCTAATTATGAAGGCCCATTTGTGGTAAAGACTATATTCTCAGGAGGTTCCCTAATTCTTACGACGATGGATGGTGAACAACTCTCACACCCTGTAAATGCTAACGCAGTAAGAAAATATTACACCTAAAGAGCCCGCTAAGTCGAAAACCAGAAATGGAGACTTAGGCAAGAAAAGGGTATCTCGGTGGGTCATAACCTATGAAGGAGACTCAGGAAAAAGTTAGGGATTAAATAAAAAAAGAAAGAGCCCGCTAGGTTGAAAACCCGAAAGGGCGGCCTAGGCAAAAATGAGCATCCCGGTGGATTGAAAACCCGAAAGGGCGATCCAGGTAAAAGTTAGGGACAAAAGGAATTTCACTGTGTCAGAAGGGTTGTCACCAATACCAAGGAATTCAAGCAGAAGTTCAAGCTCTTTCGCTCTCATCAGCAGCAAGGCTTTAGAGGATTCTAAGTCATTAGGGATAGTAGTGGTCATTGAATACAATGTAACTTTTCTCTTATTGCCATTTCCTAATTTTAATGTTCCAGGGAACTTTTCCATTTGCAAGTTGCCATTCTAATAAAATCATATTTTTGAACCATTCATTTGTTGGATATTTATCATTTCTCTACTCTTTTCTTGTTATGCAAAACTTCATTTATTTATTAGTAATGGTTTTGAAAGCGGAAAAATTTTGAAATAAAAAACAAATCTTTTGTGAAAACACAATTTACTCTGACTCATGGGACGATTTAGTAAAATCATATGCTCCCCCAGTGGTTCTTGTTGTGACAAAAGCACTATTAAACCATCTAGCTTGTAATTCCCCAATGAAGCAAGTTTAGCCGCCAATGCCTCTTGGATTAGACACTTCAGTGATAACCGATTACCATGATACAAAGGACTTCTCTCCAGTATCATCCACATATGTTTGTTCAAAGTGGAAAGTCTTTAACTCCTCAGGTGAAAGAAGAACATTTCCTATTAGAACCCTGAGCGGCTATTTTCTTCAGATCAATTGTGGCTCGTTGAAGTGGATATGTTATCCATTTCCTCTTTTCCTCAGTCTCTTCACCTCTCGTCACAGTTGACTCTTGCATATCATTAAGCATTCGCATCATACCATATCATGTGCATTTTAGCATTTGGTGTGTTTCTTTTGGGTCTTTTACCTCTTTTACCTTAACCTGTTCATGGTAGGTATCTCTTCTGAGATTGTGAATAGTCATTCGTGTCCTGCTTGCGTCTGGTTATCACCAGCATACGTCAAATTTGATTATTATCCATATTCCCCAGGAATCCTAGTCATCACTAGCAACCCCGGTAATGTCCCATTTGTTGTTTGACACCTGTCATCAAGCCAGTCATAATTGGTATTTGTTAAGTCCAGTGTTCACTGGCATTGTTTCAAATATCGATCATCATCGGTATTGTATAAGTCAGGTATTTACTGGCACTATTTCATCCAATCATTGTTGGTACCCCAGGTCCAGTGTTCAGTAGCATTGTTTCAAATATCAATCATTATCAGTATTGTATAAGTCCAGTGTTTACTGGCGTATTTTTATCCAATCATCATTGGTACCTAAAGTCCAGTGTTGACTGGAATTGTTTAAGTACCGATCATTATCGGTATCGTATAAGTCCAGTGTTCACTGGCGTGTTTTTTGTCCAATGATTATTGGTACCCAAGTCCAGTAATTACTGGCATTGTTTGAAATTCAATCATAATTGGTCAGTCTTAACTGTATTTTTCTATTTCAAATCCAATCATTGTTGGTATCTAAGTCCAGTGATTACTGGCATTATTTGAAAGTCCAATCATTATTGGTACCCAAGTCCAATAATTACTGGCATTGTTAGAAATCCAATCATAATTGGTTAGTCTTAACTGTATTTTCTATTTCAAATCCAATCATTATCAGTATCATATAAGTCCAGTGTTCACTGGCATGTTTTTCATCCAATCATTATTGGTATTCAAGTCCAGTGATTACTGGTGGGTTTTTCTAAGTCCAATCATTATTGGCATCTTATAATCTTATCCCTCAACGGAGGTTTGGTCATTACCAATATCCCCGTAAAAGTTTAGTGATTACTGGCATTTGTTGAGGGTCTGATCATTATCAGTATCCTAAGTCCAGTGATTACTAGCAGGTTTTTCTAAGTCCAATAATTATTGGTATTTTATATTTTTATCTTCACCAGAAGATTGGTCTTTACCAATATCCCTTGAAGCCCCGTGTGGTTACCATCATTTGGCGCATGTAGAGTTTGTGTTTGTCTCTGTCTTTTCTGGTTTTTTCTTGAAGATCCCGTTTGAACTCTTCAATATAGGAAATCCCCAGAAAATTTATTTGTTAGGTTTCTATCCTTTTGTTTCAAATTGATCCCCAGTGGAGATCATATTTTCTTTCTGGTTTCATCCCCAGTAAAGAGTTTGTCTACCCTTTTTGCTGTCCCCGAAGTCGTCCGGCCATATCTGAACATGTCGTTCATCTCCCTGGATCTTTCCCCAGTGGAGAACACCTGTCTGAATTCCACCTCCAGTGAGGATCTTTGGAGTTCCCCATAGTTTATTTTCTAATCCCTAGTGATTTCTTGGTCATCCCCAATAAGTCTCATCTATGGTTTGTTGACCTTCATCCCCAGTAAGTCTCCTCTGTGGTTTGTTGACCTTCATCCCCAATAAGTCCCATATGTGGGTGTTTGACCTTTGTCCCTTTTATGTCTTACTTTTTTTTTACATTTTTGCACCATCATGCCATCATATCATCATATTAGAAGATCATATCATGTCGGCATTTTGCATTATTCTGCCTGCCCTTAGCATAACATTGCATCTAAGGGAAAAAATTTTGGTTCGCTATATTAAAATACCCTTCACCTTGATTTCACGAGGATTATCATCACTCGTGCCATCCGGTGAAGCTATTTAAATAGGGGCAACTGTTATACCCCAAAATTTACCCCTTAGATGTCATAACATTTTTGCATTTGCATTAGGGTTCAATCATCTGTACATATTCAACTAACCCTCATAGTTTTGCTAGTTTTGTTTTTCTATTGAAAGCTAGGGTTTTGCACAAGAAGAGGGCAAGAGCAATAAGCCAAGTTCTCATACATTTCAAGGCTTCCTAAGATACTCCTTGGCTCAATACATCCATCCCAAGTGCTCACTAGGTGATCAAGAGAGGTGGTGGAATCCATCTGGTCAAAGAAAGTCAACAGAGGCTCCAAAAGGTTAATTTTTGGTCTTTAGGGCTAATCATGAGGTTTTCATGTCATATTCCATGGTCTCATGTGATTGGATCAATAGAAATCAAAGAGGAACCATAAAATCAGGAGATGTGAAAATTAGGGCTTTGACCTAAAGGATTACAAGGGAATCTTGGTGTGATCACTCAATGTCTTGATTGGTTCATCAACCAATTAAGCTTACATACATTAAAGAGACCTTATTCATCAAGAAATCAAGAGTGGTTGGCTCCCATCACAAGTGCAATGAGCCTTAAGTTCATCTGGCCCCAGATTAGGGTTTTATCAAGAAAAGTCAACCATGCCTTGACTTTTGATCAAGGCATGATCCCAAGTCTTGGGACATGATTCCATATGTTCATATACATCCTTGGAAGTCGTCTATGATGTTTGGGAAGTTGGAGAAAGCAAGATCATCAAGGATCACACAGTTGAATTCATGAAGAAATTAGGGTTTCATCTGAAAAGTCAAACCTTTGACTTTTGGGATTTTGGGTCCAAGGTGAAGTATTCAAGTCATATTCCATCAAGACATGTTTAATCATTGAATCGGAGCATAAGAAATCAAGAGTTGAGAGGTTTCTTGCAAAAAGGGCAAAGTTGGTTTTGAAATTTTCTGTGTGAAAAACCCTAGTTTCTATATGAACTTTGAAAGGTCATAACTCTCAATCCACACATCCAATATTTGTGATCCAAAGCTCAAATTGAATATCTCATCATGAAATTTAAAAGTGTGTTAGTGGGTCATACCCTAAAAAGGGCTTAGATTTTGAGTTATGAGGCTTGGAAGTTTAGGGCAAGTTTAGGACTTAGTGAAAATTCACATTTTCTCCTTAATTTGCATCCAACTTCAACCCAATTTTTCACTATGATCCCTTTGGATCCAAAGTTTTTGGTAAACATGAACATTGTAGAGCATACTTGGGGCTTTCTAGAAAGTACAAGAACTACTTAATCTAATGTGTGAGCTGTGAGTTTCGAATCCATGAAGTTAGGCCCATGAAACTTGATTTTCCATGCTTTCCACATGATGCACTTGAAGCAAAACCTACCCTTGGCTGCATAATCTTTCATTTCAGAATGGTTTACTTGCAAATCTTCATTTTCTCATAGGTTTACATGAAAATTGGAAGCTTTGTCCATCAAATTGAAGCTTTAACCATGAGAGCATTCTATTTATGGCATAAAGGTTTGACTTCCACTTTAGAAAAGATGACTTTATGCATAATGTCAGCTCCTTGAGCCTCACCATTGTTTCTTCTGCACTCAAGTAACTTTATGGATCAGAAACAATACTTCTAAGCCTCTCAACCACCCTATAACTGATGGTACTTGGCATTGGTACTCCAAATCTTTGGAAAGGCATCCATTTGCATTCCAACTAAACTTCAACCAAACCAAACAAAACCAGTTGCATTTCTGTAATCTGATATCTCCCTTTATTTTGCCTATAAATAGGACATCTAAACACATTTCAAAACACAACAAAAACTCATAGCAAAACCTCATCAAACTCATTGAAACCAGTTCTTGCATTTCAAGTCACCATTGTGAAGCAAGAACACCATTTGCATAAACTTTGCCAAAACCATTTCCAGCCACAAAATCACTCAACCAATCACTCTAACACATCACAAAACATGTGTTAGAACTGTTCAAACCCTCACCACCACCAAAAACCTCTCAAATCCAAAACTCAACTCTCAAACCTAAGAAAGGTTGACTTTCTGCATTTTTCAAAACCAGTCTTGGTTCCTTCCATTTCCAATCACTCTAACACTTCAAAAACCTTCTATAAATCATCCCTAAACTATTCCAAACTTGTTTTACCCATTGTAACACCATTTCCTTCAAGTTCACTTTTGGTTGTTTTGGTCACTTGTGCAAGAAGGAAGCATACACCAGTCCAACCATTTTCTTTGGTTTCCAAGCACTTAGAAAGGATCAAGGAGGTGTTTAGGAGTTGTCCAAATCATTTATCTCTTGCTGGAATATCTAGTTTGAAAACTGCATATTGAGCTATAAGAGGTAAGTTCACTTCAAACTACAACTCATTGAAGCGTGATGATTTTTGATGTACACTGAGCATGATTAGTTTAGGTATGTTGTATATGACATGTTTGATTCACTAATTGTGATTTAGCATGACTGTATTGGACTGTGCGATAGAAAATGCAAGAATGGATCAATTTTAGGACCCCTATCGTGTTTTGATTTAGGGATCTTTTTAGCCAAACCAATTGGACCACTAGATTCCTTGTGAAAAATCAAGCAATTTAGGTTTTTACAGTTTTCAATTTCATGGAATATTGAGAGAGTTAGACACCCTTTTGCAACTGGTCAAGCTCTAGGTCATAACCAAGTTGAACCATGGCCATGGCGCCATTCTGGCCTAGAAATTAGGTTTCATATATTATTAATTGGTTGCAACTTCATGAACGGATGTATTGGCCACCCCAGTGGCGCAACCTCTCGCCTTGCCTTGCCTTTCACATGCCTTGTCCTGGGTTCGATCCTTGCCATCAACCCTTTTGCCAACTTTCAACGCGCGTGTTATTTTTGTGAAGTATTCATGTTGATTTCCCTTTTATTTTTATGAAGGCCTTTGTTGTTCAAACCCAACAACCAGTGCAGCTGGTTATTTGTTTTAAACTTAACCCCTAGGGTGTGGGTTCAAACCCCACTAGGACCATTTCCCTTTCTTTTAATACTTAGTTTTTTTATGTTTTCTTTACAAACTTAAAAAATTCATAACTTTCTCATACTTTAGGGGTTTTAATCCGTTCTTTTTGCATTCTTTTACTCTTTTTACCTATTTTATTATGACATTAAAAAATCGTCAAATATATTTATTTTTAGGGCCTTTTTTCATATGTAAAGATTAGGGTTTTTTAGGGTCTATTAAAAAAAAGTTTTGGCTTTGGGGTTGTAGCCTTTGGTTTCCCCTACATTTTAGGATTTGAACAAATTTGTCTTAACATGTTTAGACCCTTGAACCATAACTTGAACTTGTATACATTTGTATAGTTTTATTTAGGTACAATTTTTATAAGAACAACATTTTATTCTGCATCTTGTCTCTATGTTTTGATGATAACAATGGAGTATTTGTGTGAGAATAATTTTGATGCTCTAACGTTTGTTATTCTGATGGTTTTAACAAACAGGTTCTAACTCTGATAAAGACCATGTGCTACGTCACTCTGATATTCTCTATGGTCGCTTCTGTGTGAAGAAGCAAGATTGGTTCTATTCTACTATGCGTCATAAAGATTCTGAGAAAACACTATGTTGCTTTTGTAACGTCTCTTAGATTCTAACTTCTGAGTGTGACTCTGATGATCTGTTTCTGAAGCCTGTATAGCTTCTGATGTCGTTAACTTCTGAAGACTAAGTGCTGAAGATTCTGAAGACAAGGTTCTGCTGAACGAAGTTCTGAAGACTCTAAAGACTTAAGGATTCTGAAGATTAAAGGTTCTGAAGACTAAGTGCTGAAGATTCTGAAGACAAGGTTCTGCTGAACGAAGTTCTGAAGACTCTGAAGACTTAATTATTCTGATAACCAAGGCTTCTGAAGTAGAAGTGCTAAAGATTCTGAAGACAAGGTTCGACTGAACAAGCTCTGAAGGCTCTGAAGACTCAAGACTCTGAAGACCCAACGATTCATTCTTCTGATCGTGCTTCAATCAAATCAACTCAGAAGCCTCTGATGAATAGAAGAATATGAAACGTTTATGTGGGAAAATAGTACATAGTACAGATAAAGCACGTTCTTTTCCACTACCCTAATTTGGTGGTACAAAGGACAATTTCAGTGTACGATTTTCAACCCAGCATAACGATATTATTTCAAGTCCCCAGTACTCTTATCATATTACTGATATACCCTTCAACGAATATTTTTCTGGCTATATATAGACTTGATCATTCAACGGATCTGAAGCGCACAGATGCATGGGTGCAAGTATGATTGTATGTGAGTGAGCAACAAATGATGTAGTACTCAGTGTGAAAAGGAAAAATATCAAAAACACTGATTCACATGAAGAAAGAACTCAAGAAACAGAAGAATATATAAGTGAACAGTAAAGCACCAGAATACAAAGAAAAAGAATGTTTTTACTGTATAGATTCGCTCTAAGTTAGATTAAGCTTAAAATGTATGTTTACTCTGCTTGTGTAGAAGCATTATTATTGTAAACAAACCTTTGTAACAAACAGATTGTTTGTGTTCCTTTAAGAGACCAGTTGGGTCAGAATTCTTAAGAAGACTAAGACAGTGTGTTTTAGTGTTGTTAGTCACTTGCAGTTGGCTTGTGCGTTGTATTACTTAAGAGACCAGTTGGGTCAGAATTCTTAAGAAGACTAAGACAATGTGTTTTAGTGATGTTAGTCACTTGCAGTTGGCTTGTGCATTGTATTCCTTAAGAGACTAGTTGGGTCAGAATTTTTAAGAAGTCTTGGACTAGTGTGTCTTAGAGGTTGTTGTTAGTCACCAGTAGTTGCTAGTGCATTTGTAATCAGTTTGGTTATAGTGGATTAAGTCCTTGTGTATAAGGTAAAACCACCTTGGCGGGTGGACTGGATTAACTTGTTAGTTTTCAAGTGAACCAGGATATATCGTGTGTCTTTCTCTATTGTTAGTTTATTTATGATATTTGTTTGAGTTTCATTAAAAGCTTTCATTGTGGAAAACCCAATTCAAACCCCCCATTTCTTGTGTTTTTCTCACACCTTCAATTGGTATCAGAGCTCCGGTTCTGATTGTGATAAACGTTTTATCAGCACTTAACAGTGTTCAGTACCGATCCAGTATTTGTGTGAGATATCATGGCAGCTCCTGCTAATACCATCACTGAAGAGAAAGATCACTACAATGCCAAACCACCAGTCGTTGATGGTGAAAAGTTTGACAACTGGAAAGACAAAATAGAAAGTTTCTTTCTTGGTTATGATGTAGATCTTTGGGATTGGTAGTCGATGGCTACAATCACCTAGTTGATGCTATATGTGCTAAAATATCCAGAAGTGATATAACCAACCAACAGAAGAAAGATTAAAAGAATCATCATAAGGAAAGAATCATAGTGCTAAATGCTTTCTCTTATACCAAGTATGAGAAGATGATGCTAAATCCATTTTTGATTCTCTTAGAATGACTCATGAAGGAAATGATCAAGTTAAGGAGACAAAGGCGCTTTCCTGAATCCAAAACTATGAGGCATTCAGAATGGAGGATGATGAAACAGTTAGACCTTGTTTTCAAGGTTTCAAATGCTAGTCGCAAGACTCAAAGTTTTGGAAAAAGGTTACTCAACTGCTGAACATGTGAAAAAGATCACCAGAAGTCCTCCTAAGAAATGGATACCTATGGTAACAACTTTAAAGCCATCAAAAGATCTTAATAGCATAAGTTTTGAAGAGCTTGTTAGTTCTTTGAGAAGTCATGAGATAAAGCTTGAAGAAGTTGAACCTCTGAAGAAGAGTAAATCTATCGTTCTTAAGTCTAAACCTGGAAAGGCAAAGACTTATCAAGCTGAGAAAGAATCAGAAGATGAGCTATCTCTAATCTCCAGAAGAATCAACAAACTCTGGAAGCATAGGCAAGGAAACTTCAGAGGATCTAGAAGAAACAAAGGCCACTCTGAGTCATCATCTAGACAGAAGAAGCAGAACTCTGGAAAGAAGGTTATTTGCTATGAGTGTAATGAGCCAGGTCATTACAAGAACGAGTGTCCAAAGGTCAAGATGGACAAGAAGCTTAAGAAGAACTTCTCCAAAGAGAAGAAATGTCTAATGTAACTTGGGACGACTCTGATTCTGAAGAAGATGAATCTGATGAAAAACAAGCAAATGTTGTGCTAGTAGCAACAACCGAAGATGAAGTTTCTGGAGAACCAGAAAACTAAATATCATCAGAACCTAAATCAAACTCAGACTCAGAGATATCCTTAGCGACTCAGTTGAAGCACCAGTCATGATACCTGAACAGTGGTTGCTTGCGACAGGAAGAACGCATAAGTTTCAAAGTCTGGAACTTAAGCCTGGAAGCTTCGTCGGTTTCGGAGTAAACCAGGAAAGGAAAATCATTGGCTCTGGATCAGTTGTGTTTATTTTTGATATTCTGAATGCTCTGAAGAATTAATTCTGGGAGATAAAGCTGATCAAGTCAGAATATGTTCATCCTTCAGACATTTCGAAGAAACTCTTCTGGGTTTAGTGTGTCTGATAGAGCTAATAATAGTTGATGTAGCTCTAAAAGGAAATGAGTGGATTCTGGCCATGCAAGAAGAACTGTATTAAATTCACCAGAAATGACGTCCGGTATCTTGTTCAGAAACCCAAAGGTGTCCACGTCATTGGAACTAAATGGGTGTTCAGAAACAAGTTAGATGAGAAATGCTGAATTCGAAATGAGTCTAATAGAAGAACTCAGATTCTTTCTGGGAATTCGAAGTGATCAAAGATCAGAAGGAACGTACATTCATCAGGGCAAGCATACAAAAGAACTTCTGAAGAAATTCAACATGATGGACTGTACACCAACTAAGACTCCAATGCATCCAACATATATTCTGGAAAAGGAAGAGGTAAGTTGAAAGGTTTGTTAGAAGCTCTATTGTGGTATGATAGGCTCTCTTCTGTACTTAACTGCTTCTAGACCTGATATTCTTTTCAGTGTTCATTTGTGTGCTAGATTTCAATCAGATCCTAGAGAATCTCATTTAACTGCTATTAAAAGAATTCTAAGGTATCTGAAAGGAACTACTAACCTTGGCTTAATGTATGAGAAAACATCAGAGTACTCTCTTTCTAGTTATTGTGATGCAGATTACGCAGGTGATAGATTGGAAAGAAAAAGCACCTTTGGAAACTATCAGTTTCTCGGGAAGAATCTAATCTCATGGTCAAGCAAGAGGCAATAAAAAATTATTCTCTCAACAATAGAAGCAGAGTACATATCCGTGTCTCTGTGCAGTACGCAGATGCTGTGGATGAAGAACCAATTAGAAGATTATCAGATACATGAGAGTAACATTCCTATCTTTTGTGATAATATTGCTGCTATGTATTTAAGTAAGAATCCAATCTTACATTCTAGGGCTAAGCACATAGAAATTAAACATCATTTTATTAGAGACTATGGTCAGAAGGGAATTTTATGTTTAAAATTTATAGATACAGACCATCAATGGGCTGATATTTTTACAAAACCCTTCGCTGAAGATTGATTCTTATTTATTCTGAAGCATCTGAAAATGGACTATTGTCCAGAGTAAGATTTCATCAGAATCAGATGTGTTTAGTCAGAGTCTAAAGATATCAGATTTTCATTTAAACTAAGAAGCATTAGTTTTTAACCTCAGTTATCAGAAGATGCTTTGTCAGAAGTGTCTCTGATCAGATGGAAACCTTTTAGTTTTCTAGACTCTGAGGATATCAAGACGTGTCTAAAATCAAATAATATCTACTGTTGAGAAGACACCTCGAGCGTTGTGATTTCGTGAGACTAGGCTTCAAGTAATTATTACCTATATCATGTTTAACACAGTGGATTTGAAAATTTACTTGAAAATTGTTTAAATCTGAACGTCTTCCTTTCTCTTTAGGCATTCATAAAGATGTATGTAAGACAAAAATTTCTTGAGACTTAACAGTTGTCTTCCCTCCTTTATTTCTTGTCAGAATCTGCCTTCTCACTTGCGACTATATAATTATTCATATTTATTGACTGATGTCATAATATCAATAACGTGTACTATTCCATAATCTTTTGGAGACTGATACACTTCTTCATTCCTCATTCTTGTTTGTATCCCTTGTATTGGAAATGATGAATTTCTCGTCTCAATTCATCCAGTCTTTATTGCTATTTATGACTATCAATCTTTGTTCTCTTTATATATCACATAATCAGTTATCAATTTCTAAACTTGCTTCTTGCTTCTATCCTTCTTACTTTCAAGATGTCTTCTAAAACCATAAGAGGAGAAATATATGATTTGGATCTCTTGAAAGAATACTCAATTGATCTTAATGATCTTGTTGAAAATGGTCATACCAACATTCTCTCAAACATCATCTACCAAAACAGGGACATATATCTTGAAATTCTAAACGGACCTATCTATCCAACTATTGTAAAAGAATTTTGGGCCAATGCTCGCATCCTTTCATATGAATCCGATGCTTTTCGCATTCTATCTTCTGTATATGGATTTCCCATCATGATCAACTCCTAAATCATATCTCAAGCTATTGAATGCAAAGAAGATGTGCAGCATATAATTTTTGTCGGTGACGCGATCACCTTATCGCAATGGGATTTCCTCAGCTCAGTGGGAGGAACGTTGGGTGCTACTTTCTGATTTCTTATTTATCTTGTGAAGCTGGAAGGGAAAAGGAAAGTTATCTAAAACGAACCTTGCACGCATTTGTTTAACTGAACAAACGCTTGACAAAGATTGGGGAGTCCGGGGTCAGGTTATACAATGGGGAGTTGTCAATTACCCATCCTAAACATGGTTATCCATGAGATGATAGTTTTAGGATCTACTTGATTGTGTTTATCTGTGAATGGGGAAGTTTGTTCTTTGTGGGATGTTTGAGAGAGATAGGGTATTTTTTTTGTTATTTTTTGGGTTTTTCGATGTTTTTGGTAAGGCCAGGGACCTAAGGTTTTTGATAAGTATACTCGCTAAGATTTATCAATCTTATGCCTACATATTCCCTGTTATGGAGTATAGGGAAATCAGAGCGATCGTAGTTCCTCCTATTCTAAGGAAGAAACAGATGTCTGGTGTCTTGTTCAAAGCCCAAGATTGAAGCTAAAGGTTGTTTGTTTGTGTCTTGTTCAAAGCCCAAGATTGAAGCTAAAAGGTTTGACTGAGAGAGAATTTGTCATCTCTAAAGAGAGATATCTCATTTGATGATCACAGTTGTTTGGGTAATTGGTTTGAAAAGGAGAATTACTTTAACTGGAATGCATGGAGACCAGCAATGCCATAATTTCCTTTACAGGGGATTTGTTCTGAAGGAGAAAACTTTAACTCAGTGTGAGCAATGCCATTTTTCCTTAAGAATTCATGATAAAAGAGGGACATGGGCTTGGATGTTTGTATCCAGAGGCTTGACACTTACAACAATTAGATGAGGTTTTAACTAGGATAATGAGGGACAGACAGCTTGGATGTTTATATCAACAAGTGTGCCACTTACAGCAGTTATCTGGAATTGAGGGTTTTATTTTCATTGACTGTTTTGGTAGGTGATTATACAGAGAAGTATCTTCCTATAGAGATTTTGATTTCCTCTAAGGGGATGTTGATTTTTGTGTGCCTTGATTGAAGCCCAAGGTTGAAGTTAAGAGGTTGATTGGATTCCACTGGGAAAAATCATTATACAAAGCCTAAGAGGAGGCTGGAAAAGGCTGACTCAATAAGAGAGTGTTTATTTGTGTCTTGTACAAAGCCCAAGATTGAGGCTGAAAGAGATTTGACTCTTTGGGGAAAAGGTTTTATCTGTCTTGTACAAAGCCCAAGATTGAGGCTAAAAAAGATGACTCCACTGGGGAGGACATTTATATGTGTCTTGTACAAAGCCCAAGATTGAGGTAAAGGGTTAACTAACTTTGTTGGAGAATATTTGTCTTGTACAAAGCCCAAGATTGAGGCTGAAAATGTGTGACTAACTCTACTGGAGAGATATTTAGGGGGTGTCTTGTACAAAGCCCAAGATTGAGGCTAAAAGTTGTGACTCAGTTGAGGAGTTATCATTATATAAAGACTAAGAGGAGGCTAACTGCTGAGGAAGAATCATTATACAAAGCCTAATAGGAGGCTGACTTCTGCTGAGGATTATTGAAATCCAAAGACAGGTCCAAATTTGGTAATTCAACTCTTGCTGGGGATTACAGAAAAGTTGAGATATCAGAGACCTTAAGGTTCTGATAAGGACGGTGACAGTAAATTGACCCTAGCTAGGGATTTAACTGAAGATATAACAGTTGGGGTTCTTTCCTCTGGTGTTTGTTAATGGTGCACTTACAGTAACTGACCCATGTTGGGGAAAATTAGAGGTAAGGTTTGAAGATTGAGTTATGAAACCTGTTGGTTTTAACTCTGCTTTGGGGATTTGATCAGATGATCAGGGTTATTTCCTGTTCTTTAAGGAAAAAAGTCTCTTTGAAATCCAATGGGCATGAGACTGTCCAAGTCTACTGGTATTGAGAGATTGGTTCTCAGATGGTTAAAGATCTTTATATGATGCCCAAGAGAAGGCTGGTAGGTTAAGGGATGAAGGTCAACTCTTAACTGGTATGATGTTTTGACTCAGAAAGACTGCTCTAGCAAAGGATGACTAGGTTTTATCCTATACCTGTAAAAGGTCTCTGGGTCCTTGTACTAAGCCCAAGAGGAGGCATGAGAACTTTTAAGAAGCCTGAGGGTCCTTTTACAAAGCCCAAGAGGAGGCCGGGGATGCTTTTAGGAAGCCTGTGGGTCCAAACTTAAGAATGTTCAAGAAAGGTTTCACCAGGAATTAATCCTTTCTTGTGTGAGCAGTTCTAGAGTTTGAAGAAATTCATGAGAAGTTTCACCGGGAATTAATCCTCTCCGGGGAAACTGAATTTCTTTGACAATTTCTAATAGTGACAGTCTGAGAAAAGTTTCACCGGGAATAATGCCTTTCTCTTTGTTCCATATTGTTTAAGCCCAAGAGAAGGCAAGACTGTATCTGGTAATCCTATGGGGATCTAATTTTGACTATATTGAAAGAGTGATTTACTGGCTTTACCTAATTCTAAATTTAGTTACCGGGGAAAACTCTAAACAGACATACAAGTATATATACAGTTGATATATGACAAGTATTTAAAAGGATATGAAAGAAGGACTTACGGGTGTGCAAGCTTCCAGCAATACAGTTATATATATAAAGCATGTAAATGAAAGAAGATAAAGACTTACAGGTGATCAAGCTTCCATGTTGTAATGTTAGTTGTTCAAAGAAATTGAAGAAAGTTTTGATAACAGTTATCTTAAAACAGAAAATTGGGGTTTATTCAACAAGAGATGCCTAGATGACTTATTTGATAACAGACTGTATTATTAACAGATGTTGTGGGACTTATACTATAGCAGGGGCCCAAGGTTATTGTATTTACAAAGAGGATTAGGTATTACACTATGATAGAGAGCCCAAAGATTATTTTTGCACAAAAGATGGGGCTTACAACTGAAGGAGAGGCCCAGATGAAAACAATGATCGCATTGTTATTTTGAAAACTGTATCGGGACTTATACAATGACTGAGGCCCAAAATTATTTATGTACAAAGGGGGGTTGGGTCTTACACTCTAATAGAGGCCTAAAAGTGTTTTTAAAGAAAAGAAGTGGGACTTATAGCTCAAGGAGAGGCCCGGGTGATTTTGTTTTAAACTGGCGATCGCGCCGAAAATTTTGAAAATGTGTTGGGACTTATACAATATCTGAGGCCCAAAATTATTTTGGTTAAGAAAAGGATTGGGTCTTACACTCTATTAGAGGCCCAAAAGTGATTTTGAAAAGGTTTGTTAGAGTGATAATGATCAAAACCCTAATTTTGATTTAAAATGTATTTTAATTGAATAAAAATTCAATTAAAATAGTCAAACATGTGAAAAAAGGTTATGATCTTGGATTTATATTTTAAAAATCATATTTCATTCATGGGATGATTAAAAAATCATTTGAATTTTGCAAAACCAAGAGAAAGAAATATTTTTAATGTTTAAAAAACAAATAAAAACACAATTCTTTACAAAAATATCAAATATATGAAATAAATAACATTTTTGTGAAATTTTCATGGAATAAAATATTTTAATATTTTAGTGAATTTTCAAAAAAAGAATCATCCAAAAATATTTAAAATTGAGGGAGAAATTAATTTTTGAATTAATTAACAAAAACATGAAAATATTGAAAAAAATAGCAAAAATGAGAGAGTGGTAAAAAAGGTCTGGGTGGGGTTTGAACCCACGACCTCATACACAAACACACATGTGCGGTACCACTGGGGTGGTGATACATCCGTGTATCAAAACCACCCCATAAATACGTAAGGGGTGCTAAGTTTTCAGGCCTGGCTAAGGCAAGGTAAGGCAAGTTTTGGCAATTTGCTTGAAGTCTCTAACTTTCTCATTTCTCCATGGATTGGGACAAAATTTAGGTGTATCTGACCTAGAATTTCATGAGGAATCCAATGGTGGTCTTGGAATTTTCAGGAAGTGTTCCTATTTTAAAACCCAATAGTGGTTTTGAAAAAGGCCAAGATTTGCATTTACTATGCTATCTCATGGTACAAGCAAGAATTGTATGACAAATTGGTTCAAACACAACATATACAACATGTATGAGATGTTTATGATCAATGGACATTAAAGGAATGCATAATTTAAAAAGTTCAAGTTGTCATGCACTTACCTCTTGGAGCTTTTAGTGCTATCTGCCAAGTCCCTTATGCCAGAAGTTATTTGATGTTATGGACACTCTCAATTGATCCCTTATAAGCTTTTATGACGATTAGAACCAGCTGGAATCCTCTAGAACAAGTTTGAGCTCTTTCTTGCAAAAGGGGAAAAAGTGACCAATATGGCAACTCTCTTAAATGGTGTTCCAGATGAGGGGAACCATTTGGGACAGTTCAAGGATGATATTTGAAGTGTATTTGAACTTTTTTTTGGTTTTGAAGGTGACTGAATCAAGACATGGCTTGAGAAATGCAGAAAAGTCAAGTTTTGATGTTTTGGAGGTTGACTTCCTGATTTTGGTGTTTCAGATCGCAAATGAGTGTTTGAACAGCTTAGATATGACATATTGAATGTGTTTGGATCATAAGATGTGATGAAATTACTCTCTAACTCAAAATTTCAGTGGTTACTTGCAAAAGAAGGCAAAAGTGAGTGAAAGAGAGGATTTTGAGAAAGGAATCTATTTAGGACCTTTGGTGTACTCAAACTGATCAGAATTGAGGTTTATTTATAGTGTGTCAAGTTTGTTTTGGCATCAATAGTGAATGGCAACTGCAGCAGGCCTTTGTCCAATTGTAGCATAAAGGTGTTCAAGTCTTCCATAGCCATTGACTAGAGGTTAAGGCACAAGCCTGTGGTCCTTTGGTTCAGAGTTGAACCTTGACTCATTCAGTGAGAATTGCCTCAGTTCATGCCACCTTAATGCATCAATTGAATGCATTGGAACAAAATTGGAGTCTTGGTACATTTTAGCCTTTTTAGGTTTGTCATGGCTACTTGTAGATTCTTGGACTTGGGAGGCTGTGGATCAAATATTTTCTCTTTGTTTTTACCCTATGATGTGTTAAAATGGATGAAAAGGCTTGGAGTTGTCTAAATTTTCCAAATCGAGCAAAAGTGCAAAATTCTGCCTTGTGTAGACAGTTGGAAATGGCCATTTTGAGGAGGTCATATCTCCTTGCTCAAATGGAGTTATGGGAAGCTCTTGTGGTTTTTAAAGAGCCCTCATATGATACAATCCATGTGTGATCATAGTTTGTTTTGAAATATTTGGATCCAATTGAAAAATCCTCATGAACTTTGATGTTCAAGGTTGCTAACTTAGGCAGATTTTCACTAAGTGTTGAAAAAGTGTCATTTCTTCATTTTTGTCATTTTGATCACTCCATAACTAAAAATCCATGTAGAATTGGAGTTTCTTGTAGTTGAAGCTTTTGTAGAGTATAGGAAAGTATACAAATCAGGCTTTGGATCACTCAAAATGGATGCTTGGATCACAAGTTATGACCCTTGGAAGTTGGTACCTAAACCATTACATTTAGTAACTTAGAAAAATTTCTAAGTTTTTCAAGATTTCCCCTTTTGCAAGTTATCTTGATTTCTTGATCCATTTTTGTTTAAATGACATTATAAGTCATATTTTATGAAAACCTGAATCATAAGGACCATTTTTTCCAAAAAAGTCATGTTTTGACTTTTGGCTCCGGATCGGTTTGGCGCGTAAAACCCTAATTCCCGACTTTTAGGGAATGCATCCTCTGAGGGTGTTTTGACTTTGCCAATTGATCCCTAGGGTTATTTTGAGCATATTGAGTCATGTGTGGAAGTCTTGGCTGATCCTCTTGTGCAAATCTCTCTTTGGAGGTCCCAGTTGTCCAAAACCCTAATTCGGCGATATCGGGTGTTTCGAGGCTCCTTCCTCTGGGAATGTCACAACTTTGTGCTTGATTCTTGATATGGGAGTCCCCTTGATTCCTCATGGAGGTTTAAAGAGGTTAGACAAGTTGAAGATCATGCCATTTCTAGATTGATCTTTTGTCTAAGTGTTCAGAGAGGGCTCGAAACCCTAATTCTTGATTATGGTGTATGCTCAACATTCCTTGAGGAAATTGATGAGGCATGATGGCACATCCATATTGTGATGATAATTAGCACAATGATGGGAAATCTTGGTGGAAAAAATTTGGGGTATGAAAGATGCCCCTATTTAATCTTCTTGGACCCGAACGTGTGAATGTCGAAGGTATTCGGACATTCAGGGTGCAAGAGGATTAAATATCGGAATACCCGAAATTTTGACGGTGGTTATAAATGGTAGTTTACTCATCCATATTCTTTTGCTAAGAGTTGATACTTAGAAAAGGTAAAACTTCCCCTCGATCCTGGTTTCCTACCAAGGAATTGGTCTAAGTTTTTTCTAGTCAATAAACTTCCCCTCGATCCTGGTTTCCTACCAAGGAGCTGGTCTAAGTTTCTTTGTCAATAAACTTCCCCTCGGTCCTAGTTTCCTACCAAGGAACTAGTCTCAGTTTCTTTTGTCAATAAACTTCCCCTTGATCCTGGTTTCCTACCAAGGAACTGGTCTCAGTTTCTTCTTGTCAAATTCCTTTTCTTGACAAGGGAGGCTATGTGTAGCGGTTTTTATCAAACTTCTCGCCGATTTTTACTGAGAGATACCATTTGATGTAAAATTTGATGTCAGATCTGCTGGGGAAAACACATTGGTCTGAGCTGTAGAGGTGTGGAAACTTCTCTTGTTGGAGATGCCATTTATTGACTCTTCCGGGGAAAACGAGTCTTCGGAGAGACTATTTTTGCGTGGGGATATTGCATCATACTTTTCTTCGAGATTCTCACGGAGAAATGCCATGTGATGCGATCCAATTTTGAGGTGATAATGACTTCACTAACATTGAGTTTCTTTGGAGAAAGACCGGTGTATTGTCGAGAGTTTATTGTTGAGAGGCTTTCTCTAGGGATTTTCCTTAATTCGGGAAAGCAAAGGTATCATCTTCAATGGTGAAGAGTGATGTTCCAAGGATGTCTGTTAGACGTATTCTTGTCCTTTAGAAGTTCAAGTTATCAAAGTGGTCGAGGACAGGCTCGAATCTAGAATTAAACTGGAGAGACATCGTTTAGACAAAACGTTTCCTGACAAGGAAAGTACTGACGACTCGATTGACGAAAGGACTTTATCACTCGGAAGTGAAACTGACCAGAGTGATAGTGATGCAATATGAATATGAGCATGAATCAATAATGCATGATGTATGTATGCTTATGCTGACAAAACTGACGCGACATACAAAATAGTGAATGAACAAGATTTGATGCTCGACCACTGCGGGGAAGAAAAGTACCATTGGTTCAAGATAGCAATACTGCCTTGCTTAGGAGAAGTAGACTCTGCGGGGTGAAAGAAATTATTGATTGGTCTTAGGAGGTAAGAACTCTGTCGGAGATATCAGGTGGAACCTGACATTTGAATATTTGATCCTTCAATTAGGTTTGGTTCTACCCTTTGAAGTTAAATCACTTCCGGGGAAGCCGTCGATGTTCTTCCAGACGTTTAAAGTCAAAAGAAATGCCATATTTATTTTAAAAGCAGAAGAAATTTTTTTCAAGTAAATTCATTTTTGTTTTATTTCAAGAATATTTGATCATGTTAAATGTCATTCTATAAAGAAAAAAAAATAAGAGTTGCAAACAAAAGCACGAGGGCTCAAATTTTATTGATAGAATGGAAATCAGCTAAGCGCGTGATACATAGAGTATTTACAAAGTTTAGAAAATGGTAATTTAAGGGAAAAGGGGTATATTAAAACATAACGGCCGTTATCCTTCTACCAACTTTGAATTCTGGACATTCTGGGCTTCTGTCAAAGATGACCCTGACGTAAGTCTTTTTTTCTGACGGAAAGTAATACCGCTGGGGAATTTACCCGTGTTAGATGTAGTTACTTGCCATGAATCCCTAATTTTCGCCTAGATTGTACTTTGAGATTTCCAATCCACCGGGATTCTTTTCAGATTATGTCTCTAATTTTTGCCTGGACCGCCCTTTTGGGTTTTCAATCCACCGAGACGTTTTTTTTTATTTAGGTGAAGTATTTCTTGACTATATCAACATTCGTGGGGTAGAAACATTCCTCTCCATCCATGGTTACGAGTCTCAAGGCACCGCCTGAGAAGGCTTTCTTGACCACCTAGGGGCCTTCATAATTCGGAGTCCACTAGCCCCGAGAATCGGTGAGAAATAATTGTATCTTCTTGAGCACGAGGTCTCCTTTTCTGAAGACACGGGGTCAGACCTTTTTATCAAACGATTTCTTCATTCTCTATTGATACAACTGACTGTGGCATATAGCGGTTATTTGCTTCTCTTCGATTAGATTCAGTTTGTCATGACTGCTTTGACACCATTTAACTTCTGTTAACTTAGCTTCAATCAATACCCAGATTGATGGGATCTCTACTTCTATGGGGAGCACTGCCTCCATGCCATATACTAGAGAGAAAGGGGTTACCCCTGTTGAAGTGTGGACAGATGTGCGATAACCGTGAAGAGCAAAGGATAGCATCTCGTGCCAGTCTTTGTAGGTTACAACCATCTTTTGAACGATTTTCTTAATGTTCTTGTTAGCCCCTTCTACCACTCCATTCATCTTTTTATCCTATTAAAGCTGATGAAGGAAGGGAAATAGATGTCTCAAATTAACCCTGCTTGCAAACTGAGGTTAAACAGCGGTCTGTAAGGTTACATATGCTACGAAGATTCGGGGTCTCTATCGGGTTTATTTTTTTAAAAGTGGTGGGAGGTTTAGATGTTAGAACGGATGCTTCTTGATAGATATATGAGAGTATGGGATTTTGGGTTTTTGTTTAGTGCGCTCGCTAAGATTTTTCTTTCAATCTTATGCCTACGTATTCCCGTTTACCGAAACAGGGAAATTAGAGCGTTCGTAGTTCCTCCTATTCTATGGGAGGAAATGGTGTTTTTGGTGTCTTGTTCAAAGCCCAAGACTTGAAATGAAAGGTGGTTTGTATCTTGTTCAAAGCCCAAGATATGAAGCTGAAGAGTTTATTTGTATCTTGTTCGAAGCCCAAGATATGAAGCTAAAGGTGTTGACTTTAGAGAGAATTTGTCATCTCTAAAGGGGGTCTGTTTGTGACAACTGTTGGGTGACTGACTGTAAAGGAGGATTACTTTAACCGGGATACGCGGATCCTAGTAATGCCATAATTTCCTTTATAGGGGATTTTAACCTGAAGGAGAAGACTTTAGCTCAGTGTAGAGCAATGCTATCTTTCCTTAGGAATTTCTCATGCTAAAAGAGGGACAGTGGCATGGATGTAGATGATCCAGAGGCTTGCCGCTTACAGCGATTAGATAAAGGGGAAAGAGTTGTTGATGTTTGTGTACTATGCACGAGGCACAACTTTGATGCTAAAAGGTTGATCGGATCAACCAGTGGTTTTCTTATATAAAGCCTAAGAGGAGGCTATTATGTGTCTCGTACAAAGCCCGAGAGAGAGGCTAAAAGGTTTTGACTCAACGAGGGAATCTTTTGGTATTGCGTATAAAGCCCGAGATGGAGGCTATTTGACTCAACAAGAGAGTTTTTTGTATCTCGTACGAAGCCCGAGATGGAGGCGAAAGGGTGATTGACTCAACGAGGGAGTCTCTTATGTGTCTCGTACAAAGCCCGAGAGAGAGGCTAAACGTTGTTTGACTCCGCTGGGGAGAATCATTGTACAAAGCCCAAGAGGAGGCTATGGCACTGTTTCAGTTAAGTGACAAATCCAGTATACTGATTTTAAAGAGAAAATCAGTTCTTATATGAGTAATGCTGTACTCAAGGATTTTTTATTCGAGGACCAGGGTTATTCCCTATTCTTTAAGGAAACGGGAAATCCAAAGGGTATTGAGACTGTCTGAGTCTACGGGTTTCCTTCCTATTTAACGAAGGGGTCACTTGAGAATGTCTTTGAGACTCAAGGATATTAGACTGTCTGTGTCTAGAGTTTCATCTTTTGTACTATGCTTTGAGAAATAGTAGTAGACTCTTTGAAAGGAATGTTCTATGCAGATGACTAAGTTCTGTTCCTATACCTCTAGGAGGTTGTCGGGACAATTTGTACGAAGCCCAAGAGGAGGCTGAAAACTTTTAAGCAGCCGATCGGTCCTTGTACGAAGCCCAAGAGGAGGCTATCATTCTCGGAGGAAGAAATCATTATACGAAGCCTAAGAGGAGGCTGTGAATACTTCTAAGAAGTCGACGGGCTCTTGTACTAAGCCCAAGAGAAGGCGGGGGTGCTTTTAGGAAGCCTTTGGGTCCTTGTACAATGCCCAAGAGGAGGCCGATGCTTTTAAGAAGCCCGTGGGTCCCCAAACCCCGAGAAATTCAAGACAGGCTATTCAGAAGGAATAGATCAAGCCAGGAAAGTTTGAGAATTTGGAAAAAACTCAAAGATGCCATTCACGGAGAA
This sequence comes from Lathyrus tuberosus, assembly GCA_022829125.1. Taxonomy (NCBI): domain Eukaryota; kingdom Viridiplantae; phylum Streptophyta; class Magnoliopsida; order Fabales; family Fabaceae; genus Lathyrus; species Lathyrus tuberosus. The sequence goes on from JALAZF010000103.1 coordinate 12,828,231, forward strand.
TACATTCATCTCAAGGAGTAGAGTTTCTTGATAATTCCTAATGAGGAAAGCCGAAGAGAAGACTGTATCTGGTGATCCTATTGGGGATCTAGTTGTCTATTTCTATGAATAAACGAAACGGCGTCACCTAGTTCTAGACGTAGTTGCCGGGGAAACTCTAAATATCTATACTATTATTACACAGTTGATATGAGTTTATGAAAGAAGACTTACAGCGAAACAGCCCCGCAATACAGTTATATGTATATGAAAGCGGTAAATGAAAACATATAAACACTTACTCGGTTGTAGAGCTTCCATGCTGTTTGGTTAGTTGTTCAACAAAGAAAGATTGAAAACAACAGTATATTTCAAAATCAAAGGAGAAAGTGCTTTGAAAAAGAAAGTTTTGGGGCTTACCGCTCAAGGAGAGGCCCAGGGATTTACCAGTGATCGCACTGTTTGAATTTGATCAGAGGGACTTATACAAGTGACTGAGGCCCAAAAGGTTTTCTGTACAAAGGGATGGGTCTTACACTCTCTTAAGAGGCCCAAAAAGTTTAAAGAAATATAATGGGGCTTATAACACGAGGGTAGGCCCAAAGTTATTTTTCAAAAGGCGACGATCGCGCCGTTTGTTTTTGACGGTATCGGGACTTATACAATACACTGAGGCCCAACATGTTTTGGTAAAAAAAAAGGATTGGGTCTTACACTCTATTAGAGGCCCAAAGTGTTTTGAAAATGATTTATGAGGGTTGAATTAATCCAAAAACCCTAATTTGTTTTCAAAATGTGTTTTAATTGAATAAAAATTCAATTAAAATGATCAAAATTGTTTAACATATGGAAAAAAATTGTGATCTTGGATTAATGCTTCAAAAATTAAGTATTGACCTACAAAATAATTAGAAGGCATTAAAAGTTGCAAAATCAAGGTGGAAAAAATATTTTAAATGTTAAAAACAATTAAAACATTAATTCTTTGCAAAAATATCAATTATATAAAATAAATAATATTTTTGGGATTTTTAGGGAAAATAAAATATTTTAACATTTTTGTGAATTATAAAAAAATGAATCAAGTCAAAATCATTAAAACTCAGAGAGAAATTAATTTTTGAATCAATTAAATAAAATCACAAAATTCAAATATTTGAATTTTCAAAAAATGGCGCCAAGAACACACCAAGAACACGCGCGTCTTTTGGGTTTGCCCAGATTTGCATTTTCTCTCCAATCTCACTGAATACTTAATCATATCATGTAATCCACATACCAATCAACTCGTTTCAATCTCACGATCATGTCTATGACAATTAATTTCATTTAAATTAAGCATAAAACAAGAAATCACGAAAAATCCTCAAGAACCCTAATTTCTGCATGAAGGCTAGGATTTTTGATACACGATTCAAACAATGCAATTAATTGAGGGGAAACATTCCATGCATGATTATGAACATATGGCCAAATTATTGTGCAGCAAAAATTGCATGGATCATAGAGTTAGAAGAGCTCATGCTTACCACTTGCAGCTGGTGATCGTGATTTGTGTTGGAGGGGTTACAGCTAGGTTCCAATGATCTGGATTGCTTCCCTAGGTGCCATGGAGTGTGTATGAATGCTTGGAATGGATTGAAATGATCTGGAACTTGAGATTGTACCCCAACTGCAAATCTGTCAAGGACTTGAGCAATTGGCTGGTGATTTTGTGAAATCTATGTTCCAGATGTTATGTGAGTGTTTGGATCACTTCTATATGATGTATGTGAGGTGTGTGTGTGATTGGTTTGATTGGAAAAGCTCTCAAACTCAAAACCCGATAGTGACTTGCCTTAGAAGGCAAAATTGGAGTGAAAGAAGAGATTTTGAGGAAAGCATCTGTTTGATGGCTTTGGTGTACTCAAACTGATCACAATTGAGCTCTATTTATATTAGAGTAAGTTTGTTTTGCAAGGAATAGTGAATGGCAACTGCTGAGTAGGTTTGACCAATGTTGGCAAATGAAAATCCAAGTCTCCTCTAGCCATTGACTAGAGGTTAGGGCACAGGCTGCTGGTTCCCTTGGTCTTGGATAAGTCTTGACCGAATTCAGTTGAGAATGGCTCGGTCCATGCCACCTTGATGCTTCCATTGAATGCTCCAATCCAAAATTGGAGTCTTGGCCCTATTTTGGCAATTCTAGGTTCAACATACTGTTTCTTGTTCCAAAGACTTTGGAGGCTTGGCTCAGTGATTGTCCCCTTTAGATTCAATCCTCAGAGGTGTCCAAGTGGATAGGAGCATTTGGATTTGGCTGATTTTGGCAAATCGAGCAAAAATGAAAAATCTACCTTGCCTTGACAGATTTCAACAAGGCAACTTGCCAATGTTATATCTCATGGCTCAAATTGAATTTGGTAATGTTCTTGGCCATTTTGGAAATCCCTTACATGATACAACAACTGTTTGAACATGTTTGGTTTTGATCTCTTTTGAATCCAAGTGAAAAATCCCCCTACATTTGGAAAAAAGTAAGGCAAAATCTGACTTAGTGAAATTTTCATTAAGTGTTGGAACAAAGTGACTTTTCTTGATTTTGATCACTCCATAACTCAAAATCCATGAGAAATTTGGACATAGGTCAGTATGAAGCTTTTGTAGGGGGAAATGAGATCTACAAATCAAGCTTTGAATGGGGAACAATGGCCTTGTGGTTTAGGAGTTATGGTCCTCCAAAGTTGGCACATTAGTGTCACTTTTTCCATAACTTAGAAATTTTTCTAAGTTTTTATGGTTACCCCCTTTTACAAGTTATCCCACTATCTTTGATTTTTCTTGATGAATGATGATTCAAATCATACATTTACATCATTTTAGGGTTAAAAATCTATTTTGGTGAAAAATCCCAAAAAGTCAAGTTTGACTTTTGTGCACAGTTGACTTTTTATCAGATGAATTCCAAACTGTGCAATCCTTTATGAAATCATGTCCTTGACCTTAATCAAACTTGATGAACATGTTCCATGGGTGTCATATGGTATATTGATTCATGTCCTAGGGTTTGGGAGCATGTCCAGGTCAAAAGTCAAAGTTACAGTTGACTTTTCCCGCGAAACCCTAATTGTGGTGCAGATAAAATTGAGACTTATTGCTCAAGCTTCTTGGATTAATCCATTGTTCCAAATGGATCAATATAGTTCATTAGAGACCCTTAAACCCTCTCTTGAGGTCTTGGCTCATGATTTGTCCCAAAAGTCAACTTAGGGGTGAATTAGGTCAAGAAACCCTAATTCCTTATTTTTGATGAATGCATCCCTTGAGGCAAAATTGACTTGATGGTTGGGTCCATGAGGTTCCATGGAGTATATTAGGTTGTGTTTTGAATCCTTGTCTCGTGCCCAGAGGAAAATTTCCCTTTGGAGGCCCTGGTTGACCAAAACCCTAATTTGGTGACACTGTCGATCTTGAGACTTGATCCACCTAGAAGGGAGCAGCCTTGTGCTTAATCCTTGAAGTGGGAGTCCTTTTGATCCATTGTGGATATTTTAGAGGTTAGACAAGTTGAAGATCAAGTCATTCCTTGATTGATCCTTTGTCTAAGGCTCTGAGAGGGCTTGAAACCCTAATTTTGATTGTGGTGAATGCTCAACAATTCCTTGAGGAGATTGATGAGGCATGATGGCTCCCCCATATTGTGATGATGATTTTCACAATGATGGGAAATCTTAGTGGTCAAAATTTGGGGTATGACAGATGCCCCTATTTAATCTTCTTGGACACGAAGGTGTGAATGACGAAGGTATTCGGGCATTCGGGGTGCAAGAGGATTAAATATCGGAATACCCGAAATTTTAATGGTGGTTATGAATGGTAGCTTCCGCATTCATCTTCTTTAGCTAAGCAATGATGCTTAGAAAAGGTAAACTTCCCCTCGATCCTGGTTTCTTACCAAGGAACTGGTCTTAGTTTCTGATGTTTGAACTTCCCCTCGATCCTGGTTTCCTACCAAGGAACTGGTCTTAGTTTCTGAATTAAACTTCGCCTCGATCCTGGTTTCCTACCAAGGAACTGGTTTTAGTTTCTGAAATAAACTTCCCCTCGATCCTGGTTTCCTACCAAGGAACTGGTCTTAGTTTCTGAAATAAACTTCCCCTCGATCCTGGTTTCCTACCAAGGAACTGGTCTCAGTTTCTTTTGTCAATAAACCTTATTGACAAGGGACGCTATTTGTAGCGGCTTTCCTCAAACTTCTCGCCGAATTTTCCTGGGGAGATGCCATTCGATGGAAAAAGTTTTGATGCCAGACTTGCTGGGGAACCCAGTCGTCTGAGTTGTAGAGGTGTACAAACTTCTCTGTTTGAGATGCCATTTGTTGACTCTATTTGGGGAATGCAAGTCCCTTGAGAGTCTGCCTTCACGCTTGGGGATATTACATCATACTTTTCTCGGGATCTTCCCGGAGAAATGCCATATGATGGGATCCAATTTTGAGGTGCCGATGACCTTTTCATCAGTGGTTCTTTCGGAGAAAAACTGACGCGCTGCTGAATCTCTGATTACAAGGCTTTCTCTATGGATTTTCCTTAATCCGGGAAAGCAAGGATATCATCTTCAATGGCGAAGAGTGATGTCGGTTGAAGGTTCTCTTGTCTTTCAGAGGTTCAAGTTATCAAAGTGGTCAAGGGCCAACTTCATTCCAGAAATAAATTGGAGGCGAGATTGTTCAGACGCAACATTTCCTGACGAGGCAAGGACTGATAACTTGATCGAGAGGACTTCTATCACTAAGGGACAAGACCGACTAGAGTGATATTGATGCAATATGAAATGTGAATGCAAATCAAATGCATGATGTATGTATGTTTATGCTGAGAAAACTGACGCGACATACAAACTAAAAGATGAACATGACTGGATACTCGGCCACTGCAGGGGATGAAAGGTATCACTGGTTCAAAATAGCAATTCCACCTTGCTTAGGAGAGACAGTCCCTGCTGGGAGATATGTTGGTCGGGCTTAGGAGATGAGAACTCGGCCGAAGAGGTCAGATGGAGCATTCGCATTTGACATAGTTGATCCTTCATTCTGGCATACTGACGTATAAGGAGTACTTTGATTCTGCACTTTGAAGTTCGCTTACTTCTGGAGAAGCGGTTGATGTTCAACAGTCAAAAGAAATTGTCGACTTTATTTTAAATGCAGAAAAAGTTTTAACAAGTAAATTCATTTTTGTTTTATTTCAAGAAACGTTAATCATATTAAAATGTCGTTCTGTAAAGCTAGAATAAATAAGAATTACAAACAAAAGCACAAAGGCTCAAATTTTATTGATAAGATGGAGGTCATCCAAACGCGTGATTCCAAAGAGTATATACAAAGTTAGAATATGGTAATTTACAGGGAAAAAGGCTACGTTGAAACATAACGACCACTACCCTTCTACCAACTTTGAATTCGGGACATCCTGAGCTTCTGTCGAAGATGACCTTGACTGGAGTTTTTCCCGATGGTGTAACTGCTGCTGAGGGACTTGCCTCTGTTGAACATAGTTACTTGCCATTATCCCTAATTTTTTCCTGGATTGTACTTTGATGTTTCCAATCCACCGGGATGATTTTTTATTTATTTTGTCTCTAACTTTTGCCTGGACCGCCCTTTCGGGTTTTCAATCCACTGAGACTTTTACTTTCTTTTTTTTAGGCGAAGTATTTCTTGACTACATCAACATTTGTGGGGTAGGCAAATTACTCTCCGTCCATGGTTACAAGTCTCAAGGCGCCGCCTGAGAAAGCTTTCGTGACCACATAGGGGCCGTCATAATTCGGAGTCCACTTGCCCCAAGAATCAGTGAGAAAAGATTGTATCTTCTTGAGCACGAGGTCTCCTTTCCTGAAGATGCGGGGTCGAACCTTTTTGTCGAACGCCTTCTTCATTCTCTGTTGATACAGCTGACCATGGCATAGTGCCATTATTCTATTTTCTTCGATCAGATTGAGTTCGTCGTGTCGACTTTGACACCATTCAGCTTCGGTGAGCTTAGCTTCCATCAATACTCGGATTGACGGGATCTCTACTTCTATGGGGAGCACTGCTTCCATGCCATACACTAGAGAGAAAGGGGTTGCCCCTGTGGAAGTGCGGACAGATGTGCGATAATCATGAAGAGCAAAGGGTAGCATCTCGTGCCAGTCTTTGTAGGTTACAACCATCTTTTGAACGATCTTCTTGATGTTCTTATTGGCCGCATCTACCGCTCCGTTCATCTTGGGTCGGTAGGAAGATGAGTTATGGTGTTCGATCTTGAACTCAGCACACAACTCTTTCATCATCTTGTTGTTCAAGTTAGATCCATTATCAGTAATGACTTGGCTTGGAACACCATAACGGCAGATGATATTGTTTTTGATAAAGCGGACCACCACTTATCGGGTTACATTGGAGAATGACACTGCTTCGACCCACTTGGTGAAGTAGTCAATGGCTACTAGGATGAATCGATGTCCGTTTGAAGCCTTGGGCTCAATCATGCCAATCATGTCGATTCCCCATATGGAAAAAGGCCAGGGGAAGAGAGAACTTTGAGATGCGTTGGCGGTACATGAATTTTGTCGGAGTATATCTAACACTTGTGACACCTCCTCATGTACTTATAGCAGTCGGATTCCACGGTCAACCAATTGTGTGTCCGTTGGCATGAGTGCCAAAGGATCCTTCATGAATTTCTTTCATCAGCATGTCTGCTTCTGGTCTGTCTACGCATCGGAGCAAGAACATGTCGAAATTTCTCTTATAGAGAGTGTCACCGCTCAGGAAGAAGTTTCCAGCCAACCTTCTGAGGGTTTTTCTGTCTTTCCTGGATGCCCCAGGTGGGTACTCTTGTTTCTGAAGGAAGCATTTGATATCGTGATACCAAGGTTTGTTGTCTATGACTGCTTCAATCGTGAAGATGTAAGCGGGCCGTTCAAGGCGCATTATGTCGATCTTAGGTAAGTCGTTCCATTGACCTACACTAATCATGGAAGAGAGAGTGGCTAATGCATCAGCCATGTGATTCTCCTCACGAGGGATGTGATGAAACTCAACTCTGTTGAAGAAGGGTAACAACATTCTTGCATAGTCTTTGTAAGGAATCAATCCTGATTGGTATGTGTTCCAATCTCCTTTTATCTGATTGATAACCAAGGCCGAGTCCCATTTACGTCCAAGTTTTTGATCCTTAAATCAATCACTTCTTCGAGACCCATGATACAAGCTTCGTATTCGGCCTCGTTTTTCGTACATTTGAACGTAAGTCTAGCGGTGAAAGGAATGTGGGTACCCTGAGGGGTAACAATGATTGCCCCAATTCCGTTTCTGTAACGATTGACTGCTCCGTCAAAGATAAGTCCCCACTGGGAAGCTGGTTCTGGCCCTTCACTAGGTAGTGGTTCATCGCAGTCTTTCATCTTTAGATACATGACATCTTCGTCTGGGAAGTCAAACCCAATTGATTCTTGATCGTCAATCGGTTGATGAGCCAAATGATCGGCTAAAATACTTCCTTTAACGGCTTTCTGAGCGTGGTACTCTATGTCATATTCTGATAACAACATCTGTCAACGGGCGATTCTTCCCGTGAGAGCAGGTTTTTCGAAGACGTACTTGATTGGATCCATTTTGGAGATTAACCAAGTAGTATGACGAATCATGTATTGGTGAAGACGTTTGGCTGCCCAAGCCAAAACGCAACAAGTTTTTTCAAGCATCGTGTACCGAGTCTCGCAGTCGGTGAATTTCTTGCTCAGATAGTAGATGGCAGACTCTTTCTGTTTTGTTTCGTCTTGTTGGCCAAGTACACATCCCATTGAGTCTTCCAAGACTGTTAAGTAAATGATCAGTGGTCTTCCTTCCACTGGAGGTGATAGAATCGGCGGATTCAATAGGTATTCCTTAATACTGTCGAAGGCAGTTTGGCAATCTTCTGACCAAACGCAATCCTGGTTCTATTTGAGTAACATGAAAATCGGCGCACACGTGGCGGTCATAAGGAATATGAATCTGGAGATGTAGTTCAAACGTCCCAGGAATCCTCTGACTTGTTTTTTAGTTTTCGGAGAATGCATTTCTCGAATGGCCTTGACCTTGTCAGGATCAATCTCAATTCCTTTCTGGCTGACGATGAACCCTAGCAGTTTCCCTGAACGGACACCGAAGGTGCACTTGTTAGGATTCAAGCGGAGCTTGAATTTTCTTAGACGTTCGAACAATTTGGACAGATGTTCAACGCGCTTACTCTCTGTTTTTGATTTTGCAATCATATCATCAACATATACCTCGATTTCTTTGTGTATCATGTCATGAAACAGAGTAGTCATGGCCCTTTTATAGGTTGCCCCGACGTTCTTCAAACCGAACGACATTACCTTGTAACAAAAGGTACCCCAGGGGGTAATGAACGAAGTTTTCTCCGTGTATTTCGGCGCCATTTTGATCTGGTTATAGCCCAAGAATCCATCCATGAAGGAGAAAGCTTTGAACTTTGCTGTACTATCAACCAGCATGTCAATGTGTGGTAAAGGAAAGTCGTCCTTTGGACTTGCCTTGTTCAGATCCCTATAATCAACACACATTCTAACTTTTCCGTCCTTTTTGGGAACAGGTACGATGTTGGCTAACCATTGAGGATATTCTGATGTGGCGAGGAAACCCGCATCAATCTGTTTCTGTACCTCCTCTTTGATTTTGATGGCCATGTCCGGATAAGTGCGTCTCAACCTTTGCTTTACTGGCGGACATTTCGATCTCAACGGTAAATGATGTTCCACGATGCTGGTATCCAACCCTGGCATATCCTGATAGGACCAAGCGAATACATCGGGAAATTCTTTGAGAAGCTTTATCAAACTCTCTTTGGCAGTTGAATTGAGCAGTGCCCCAATCCTGATTTCTTTTCTCTCCTTTTCTGAACCCAAGTTTACCGTTTCCAATAGCTCTTTGTGAGGTTCAATGGACCTTTCCTCTTGTCTGAGTAGTTGGGAGATCTCTTATGGAATTTCATTGTCAACTTCTTCTTCAGCCCCAAATACCGAGCACTCAAGGTCGGGAGAAGGCATCGGATCGTACGTTTCAACGGGGTTTAAAACAAGCAATCTGCATGACGTGATGATTCGTGTTTAGAAGAGATAGAGAAAATGCAAGTGTGTGTAGTGTATTTTGTTATTACTGCTTGTTTTTATTATTTGTTTTTTAGGATTACCATTTTCTAAGAAAAGCAAAAAGAGAAAACAACAATTAATGCAGAAATTACAGAACGACGTTATTTTATTAATGAACAAGTCGAATCTTGAAACTACAGCCCTATAAAACAACACTCTGTCGCTTTGGGCTAAGCGAAGAGGGAAAATTTACAGAAAGCGAGCCCTATCAAAAACATTCGTTTCACCTGGGCAGGGTGAAAGGTTAAAAGATGGCAATTACTTTGACTGGTGAATGACCTTCGGAACATCGACAGCAACCCATTGGCGGCGAACTCCTCGGTGAATCACAAAGTCGGGTACCTTCCTTGATTTGTCTTCAGAAATAACGCTGATTTCTTGTGGAGCAGGATCATTGGAATCTGTCTCCCAGGCAGAGTTGTCGTAGGAGAATTCCTCTGTTGCATTTTGCATAGCATTTGTGCTCTCAGCTGTATTTCCCCATCCAGTTGGTTGGATATCTTCGATCCTGATACGAGAGCTTTCGGGAGCAGTGTACTTGACCATAAAGTCGTATTTTCCACTTGGTTCTCCCAGAGTGTCCCAAACTTCTTTGGAACTGGAGAAGTCACCTCTCTCGATGACGTTGACCTCGGGAAAAGCATAGTTGATGAACTCAAGTCCCGCAAACGTTGCGAATTCATCTTCATGTTGAGTAGCTTCAGGATGACCTGAGTGTTGATCCCATGACATGTTGGGGACACAAGTATTCTGTTCAATGATGCTCAGTTGAGTTTCATTACTCGGCTGACTTTCTGGCCCCAAGTCTCCTGGGTAAGGCTGCCACATTGGCAGGCCATCCATCGGGCCATAGTAATTATGGTCAAAATTGTCTTTCATCAGAGTGTCCTCCTCTAATGAATTTGGCGGAGTACGGCATCCTTCCGGATCAAAACCTCCATATATCATTTCGACGTCTGTCCTTGGTATAAACCTTGGACTCTGTGCGGGATAGCAAAGTGGCATAGGCACCTCTTCTTGATACATATAACTGTCCTCATTAAGATAGGACTTCCATTCTTTATCTGTGTCGGAAGGATCTTCCTCATTGATAACATGTACTGCTTGAGACACTGGGTGAAGAAAACCTCCACTGTGGAAGAAGTTCTGAATGGGATGAAGACTTCCATCGTTGGCAACTGTCCGGGTACAGGTTGCAGAAAAACCAAGACCCTTCTTTGTTGTATTGCTAGTAGGAATGACAAGCTGTCCCCATCCTATTGTATCGGTACTCTCGACCGCTTTAATAGCATCTTTGTATGAGGAAATCGAAGTTCCTCCTCTGGATTGATTGTCCTTGCCCACCAACAGTGCTTGGAACAGAGTTCCAATAACCTCCTCGGGTTCTATACCAGTAGATGATGATAAACTACTCACGAGCAAGGCCTGCTCCCCACAGATTGTGATGAGTTGGCCGTTCTGGACGAACTTTAGCTTTTGGTGGAGGGTTGAAGTGACCGCTCCAGCCTGATGTATCCAAGGTCTTCCTAATAAACAACTGTACGTTGCCCGGATGTCCATGACCTGGAAAGTAACTTGGAAAGTGTGAGGACCAATAGTTATGGGAAGATCAACTTCGCCGATAACCGTTTTTCTGGATCCGTCGAATGCTTTAACGACAACCTCGCTGATTCTCATTGGAGGGCCTTTGAATGATAATTGCATCAAAGTGGACTTCGGCATAACATTCAGGGCTGACCCTGTGTCTACCAGTACGCTAGCTAAAGTATCGTCCTGGCAGTTAACTGTAATGTTGAGCGCCAAGTTATGATGGCGACCCTCTTCGGGTAATTCCTCGTCACTAAATCCCAAACTATTGCAGGAAGTGATGTTAGAGACAATGCTATCGAACTGTCTGATTGTTACATCCTGTTCCACAAAGGCTTGCTCCAAGAATTTCTGTAGAGCCTCCCTGTGCCCTTCTGAACTGAGTAACAATGATAATACCGAGATCTTTGAAGGAGTATGTAACAGCTGATCAACAATGTTATATTCACTCCTTTGGATGAGCTTCAGCATCTCATCATTATTTTTTGAAAGGTCGGGATTACTGGATTGACCGACTGATGGATCGGGAGCTTCTGTCTGAAGTTCCTTTTCCTTGTTAGGTTCTCCAACTCCTCTGTTGAAGATTCTACCGCTCCGTGTTACACGACTGATGTCTGTAATATTCACGACAGAGGGTAATGGAATTTCCTTTCCATTTTCAATTGTTGTTGCACCGTATTTGTAAGGGATAGCCTTAGTTGATTCATACGGTAGTGGTCCCGATAGATAGATGACTATGGGAGCCTTCTGATTTTTCTGACCATCATAAGTAATCTCGATCCGTTCCCGGTTGGGAACTTTAGATTCGTCAAGTAGAGGGATGATGGAAAAAACATCCCTGGTCCTATGATGACCAGAGATTATGACAACATCCTTAACTTGATTGGCAAGGTAGTTCGGCGTCCAGTTGATGGGTCCAGAACCCGGATATGGACGAATCTCTCCACGATCCACCTGACCCTGAAGAGCTGCTCTCACAAGGTAACACCCTTGGTTACTTTTCGAACAGACTCCACAACGTTCATAATTGTGTGGTGGCACCTAGCCACGCCCACTTTGAATACAATGTAACCTCACTAGGTTAGCTTCCACTAATCGGACATCCTGACTCTGATGCTGAGTAGGATTCCTATTACTGATACTAATTTGCTGAGTATCTTCATCCATGTAGATTGGCATCCACCAATGATTTAACAAGTGCTGAAGTGCCTCCTGGACAAGGGCACATCCCTGATCGTTTTCGCAACCCGCTTTACAGCTGTGATAATTATGTGATATCAGGAATCCGAGTCGGACCTGCTCAGCATGCAACTCTACCAAGTTGGTATTCATCAAGCGAATATCAAAGATTTAAACCATGTTGATCTAATAGGGATTCCTATCATGGTAGTCTTAGATCCATCCAAGATCCATCTGATGCTGGAGGGCCTCTTGTATGAAAGAGCATCCCTGTTTGTTTACCGAGCAAGTCAGACAAGAACTGTAATCGTGCCGCGGCAGATTATGATACTGGCTTTGCCTTGAGTGCATTGCTACCAAGTTGACATTCATTGCACGGATATTGTGGTTTTGAATGATGTTAGAATTCGTGTAGACCATGTTAACTCCACGAACTCGGTGCTCTTGGATCCATCCGAGATCTATCTGTTCCTGTAGTGCTGTTTGCACCATAGAACATCCCTGGTTGTCTTTAGAGAAGATATCACACTGGTGATAGTTATGAGGTGGCACATGGCCGTATCCACTCTGTCTACAATGCATCTTGACCAGATTGGTCCTTAACAAGAGTACATCGTGAATTTGATAGACATTCTTAAATTCTTTCTCAATCAGGTTGACTGCAGCTTTCTCATGTTGAGGCAGCGGGTTCGTGAGAACATTGGGATTCGTATCTTTGAAAGATAAGAGTCCGCTCCTAACAAGTTTTTGCACATCGGACTTGAAATTGAGACAAGTCTCGATGTTATGCCCTGGTCCTCCTTGATGATAAGGGCATGTTTGATCTGCTTTGAACCAAAAAGGTGGATTTTTCAGTACTGTAAGAGGAGACTTAGTCTGGATGTGCCCCTTAGCTAGTAGTAATGGAAACAGCTCTGCGTATGATACGGGTATAGGATCAAACCCTGGTGGCCGTGTTGTACGGTTGTTGTTGTATTGGGGACGAGCCTGCTGAAGAGGCTGTGGTGTCCTTTGCTGATCAGGTTGGCTTTACGCAACCTGAGGTTGATACGTAGGAATAGGCGCAGGGCTGATAGCAGGAGTCACAGCTGCTACCTGCTGATAACGACACCTTTGCTTTTCGAGAGAGATATTCCCAATATCTTGCTCTTTTTTCTTAGGGAGAGCACTACCGTATTTTTTAGTACTGCTCGTCGATCCAGTGTCTTTTACCAAACGTCCTTCTCGGATGGCTTCCTCAAGACGTATGCCCATGCCCACCATCTCGGTGAAATCGCTGGGTGCACTGGCAACCATTCGGTCATAGTAAAATGAGCTTAAGGTTTTTAAAAAGATCTTTGTCATCTCTTTTTCCTCAAGAGGTGGACAAATTTGAGCGGCAATTTCACGCTACCTTTAAGCATACTCCTTAAAGGTTTCCTTGTCCTTTTGCGACATTGATCTGAGCTGATCTCTGTCAGGTGCCATGTCCAAATTGTATTTGTATTGTTGGACGAAGGCAGTACCAAGATCTCTGAATGTGCTAATCGTAGCACGGTTTAAACCCATATACCATTTTAATGCGGCACCGGTTAAACTATCCTGAAAGTAGTGAATCAGCAGGTCCTAATTCTCCGTCTGAGCTGACATTCGCTGAGCGTACATCACTAAGTGACTCTGAGGGCAAGAGTTACCCTTGTACTTTTCAAAGTCGGGCACTTGGAACTTGTGCGGGACTTTCACATTGGGGACCAAGCAGAGGTCTGCGGCGTCCTTTCCAAATAGATCCTGACCGCGAATGGCTTGCAGTTCTTTCTGCATTTCCAAGAACTGTTCCTGGAATTCACCCATTCTGTCAAACATAGTTTCCTTTTTACTAGAAGGTATCTGTGGAATCTGCCCTTCTGGGACAGTGTGCACCACAGGGGGTGGTACTGTGACTACGTCAGTAAATCTTGGAGTTTCCCGAAGTTTGTAACCTTCAAGAGTCTTCAGTATGCCCCTGGCATCTTCGCTTTCCCGAAGTTTGTAACCTTCAGACCCAGCGGCTTCTGTTGAGATTCCCTGACCTTCAATGATCGGCGGAACATATCCTTCCAGGATATAGTTAACAGGCATGCCCCAAGGATGATCTTTCAGCATTTGATACCTAGGATCATACTTCTCCACTATGGGCGTTGAGGTGATCTCTGAGATCACAATCCGTTGTAGCTGAGCTTCTGCCATGGATTGCATGTCGTTACGAAGCTTTCTCATATCCTCTCTCAGAGCGTCGATCTCTTCTTTCAACTCTCTGTTTTCTTCCTTAAGATCATCCATCTTTTTCTGACGATTGGCTCGAGTATTGTACGAATGAGACAGTTTGACTCTAGAATCGAGACACAAACGTGAGATTCGTAGGTAAGAAGAATACGCGATGTGAGAATGATGAATGCAATGATTATATTAATTGTTTTTTGGTTTAACCAAAATAAACTTCGAAAATTAGATTGTAAATATCAAACAGTGGGGAAACCCCTTTTTATTGAATTCAAAGAATTACAGAAATGGAAATACAGTAGATTACAAGGTGCAGAAACAGAAACCTAAGCTAATGGGTCCCGAGCCCTCTCTGAAGAGAAATCGGGTGCTGATTCAGGTATTTTCCTTTTATTTGACCGGGGTTCTTGGGCCGTTGTCGGGTTGTCATTCCTTTGCCAGGTGAAAAGAGCGAGCAAATTCCTCTGGTCATCTTGATTTTCTACAGTATGTTGCTCCAAAATCTCGATCAGAGCATCCTTATCTTTCAGTAGTTGTTGTATCTTAGTACACTCTACACCGAGGGTGCGGTACTTGTTCTTCCAAGACCTTCTCTCCTTTTGAACTTTGTTGAGAGTAACCTGAAGTTTTTCTATTTCCGTCATGAAATACATGACAGATTTCTTTGGCGGAAGAATCCCGTGACGCGGATAAGGCATCTTTAGCTTGAGAGCTCTAGTTTGTACCCAGTGGAGATAAGGCTCCACCGAGACACAGTCCGATTTTCCTAGAGACTCCCGTCCTTTCTTATGAACATGCTTCTAGGCCTGCACTATTTCCATCTTTAGTGCTCTGTCACTTTCTCCTTCCTTGAAGAAAAGACCTTCCAGATGAACACCCCGGGGGATGTGTCTCATCGGGTATCCAAATTGACGAAGAACGAGAACTGGATGGTAATTGATTCCTCCCTTAGTTCCTATAAGGGGTACGTTGGGGAAGTTTCCACAACGATCAATGATTCTGATTCCATCATAGATCCTATTACACCAATCTATATCAGAGTTGGTGAGGGACATGATCTTTTGCGACCAACGTAAGGCACTCTTATGATCCCAAAAAGTAGCAGACTTAGGCAAATGGGAGATAAACCATTTATAAAGCAGAGGTACACAGCATGTGATCTCCCCTCCGCTGTACAAATTTCCTAAGTGTACAAAATGATACACATCTGCGAGCAAAGTCGGCACAGGGTTTCCAATGAGGAAAACCTTAATGGCGTTGATATCGACGAAGTTATTGATGTTGGGAAACAAAAATAACCCGTAGGTGAGCAAGACAAAGATGCTTTCAAAAGCAGTCACGTTCCCTATACTAGCGAAGTACAAAGCTTTCTTTGTCAAGAACTGAGCTGGCAAACCTTGGATGCCACCCTTAGTGGCCATGTGAGTCTTGACCTCAGACTTGTCCAAATGAATTGCTCTTGCAATGGTCTGATTCTTTGGAACTTCTTCCAGTCCAGAAAATGGAGCTTGATCTGTAATGTGTAGATCAGTCAAGTGAGAATACTCCTCCAGCGTTGGTGCTAGCTGGTAATCCGGGAATGTAAAACAGTGATAAACCGGATCGTGGAACTGAACGAGCGCATCCATGATTCCCTCAATCACATGGACTCTTAACAGTGGTAGCAGACCTCCGTGTTTGGCTCTGAAAGCCTCTTGGTTTATGATCATCCCTGCTAACCTTCTCAAATCCTCTAGCTTTGGAACCTTGAAGGTATACCTATGGGTTCTCCTTCTACCGAAATCCATTAGCGCAATCCTTTTCTCTGATATTTGCAGTCACAGTCTTAGTTTAATTTGAAAAACAGAGAGACTAGAAGAGAAATTTTTTGAATGTTTTAATGTTTTTTAAATGAATGCATGAATGCAGCACACAAAAAAATAGAAAAAACATGGGGTCAAAGGGTCGTTGTCATGAAGTCAAGGCTCTACACATCCCCAAAGGTTTATACTAGGGTGATTTTTGTACCTGTACTCATTATCATCAGCTCCTCCCAGGAAAGAAAAATGACAACCGGATCGCCAGCGAGTTGTAGAACAATCTTAGAGTAAGTGCCATTCACCGAGAATAGATCACCAGCCTCAAATGAGGGTAGTATCGCGTGACAACTATTTCCAATAGTTTCCGCACTACAAAAGGGTTGGCTCCTCAGCTTCTCAAACATCACAATCGGCCCATTGCCTATGAGAGGGAATGGGTTGCATTGGTCAGCCTCCACTGAGGTTGATGGTCGACCTCGTCGCCATCACTTTCTTAAGTGTATACTCAATCTTTCCACATGCGGCATCACACGCATTCCTATTTGCAGAAAAATAAACAGGTATAACAATTAGGAAAAGCAGTATATATATTTGTCCTAAACATCCTAGACCTTTAAAGCTATGAATCCTAAGTTCCTGACAGAAAATGGGTTCCCCAGCGGAAGCCCCAATCTGTGGTATTCACACAAGTGAAGAGAAAAAAGGTTAAGAGCCCCACGGTGGGCGCCACTTTTAAAGTTTCCACCTGATAGATGGGAAGAGAACAAGATCTCACTACAAAGGTGAGACAGATCCTAATGACATCTAGTCCCTAGTGAAGTCGCCATTTTTCTGTAGCGAGCGATTTTGGACGCGGTTGCGAAGCGCTGTCGCTCTGTGGTATCTACAGCTCGAATCATTTTTTATCCTATTAAAGCTGATGAAGGAAGGGAAATAGATGTCTCAAATTAACCCTGCTTGCAAACTGAGGTTAAACAGCGGTCTGTTAGGTTACAGATGCTACAAAGATTCGGGGTCTCTATCGGGTTTATTTTTTTAAAAGTGGTGGGAGGTTTAGATGTTAGGACGGATGCTTCTTGATAGATATGTGAGAGTATGGGATTTTGGGTTTTTGTTTAGTGTGCTCGCTAAGATTTTTCTTTCAATCTTATGCCTACGTATTCCCGTTTACCGAAACAGGGAAATCAGAGCGTTCGTAGTTCCTCCTATTCTATGGGAGGAAATGGTGTTTTTGGTGTCTTGTTCAAAGCCCAAGACGTGAAGCGAAAGGTGGTTTGTATCTTGTTCAAAGCCCAAGATATGAAGCTGAAGAGTTTATTTGTATCTTGTTCGAAGCCCAAGATATGAAGCTAAAGGTGTTGACTTTAGAGAGAATTTGTCATCTCTAAAGGGGGTATGTTTGTCACAACTGTTGGGTGACTGACTGTAAAGGAGGATTACTTTAACCGGGATACGCGGATCCTAGTAATGCCATAATTTCCTTTATAGGGGATTTTAACCTGAAGGAGAAGACTTTAGCTCAGTGTAGAGCAATGATATCTTTCCTTAGGAATTTCTCATGCTAAAAGAGGGACAGTGGCATGGATGTAGATGATCCAGAGGCTTGCCTATTACAGCGATTAGATGAAGGGGAAAGAGTTGTTGATGTTTGTGTACTGTGAACGAGGCACAACTTTGATGCTAAAAGGTTGAACGGATCAACCAGTGGTTTTCTTATATAAAGCCTGAGAGGAGGCTATTATGTGTCTCGTACAAAGCCCGAGAGAGAGGCTAAAAGGTTTTGACTCAACGAGGGAATCTTTTGGTATCGCTTATAAAGCCCGAGATGGAGGCTATTTGACTCAACAAGAGAGTTTTTTGTATCTCGTACGAAGCCCGAGAGAGAGGCTAAACGTTGTTTGACTCTGCTGGGGAGAATCATTGTACAAAGCCCAAGAGGAGGCTATGGCGCTATTTCAGTTAAGTGACAGATCCAGTATACTGATTTTAAAGAGAAAATCAGTTCTTATATGAGTAATGCTTACTCAAGGATTTTTGATTCGAGGACCAGGGTTATTCCCTATTCTTTAAGGAAACGGGAAATCCAAAGGGTATTGAGACTGTCTGAGTCTACGGGTTTCCTTCCTATTTAACGAAGAGGTCACTTGAGAATGTCTTTGAGACTCAAGGATATTAGATTGTCCGTGTTTAGAGTTTCATCTTTTGTACTATGCTTTGAGAAACAGTAGTAGACTCTTTGAAAGGACTGTTCTATGCAGATGACTAAGTTCTGTTCCTATACCTCTAGGAGGTCGTCGGGACAATTTGTACGAAGCCCAAGAGGAGGGTGGAAACTTTTAAGAAGTCGATCGGTCCTTGTACGAAGCCCAAGAGGAGGCTATCATTCCCGGAGGAAGAAATCATTATACGAAGCCTAAGAGGAGGCTGTGAATACTTCTAAGAAGCTGACGGGTCCTTGTACTAAGCCCAAGAGGAGGCGGGGGTGCTTTTAGGAAGCCTTTGGGTCCTTGTACAATGCCCAAGAGGAGGCCGATGCTTTTAAGAAGCCCGTGGGTCCCCAAACCCCGAGAAATTCAAGACAGGCTATTCACAAGGAATAGATCAAGCCAGGAAAGTTTGAGAATTTGGAAGAAACTCAAAGATTCCATTCACAGAGAATACATTCATCTCTGGGAGTAGAGTTTCTTGACAATTCCTAATGAGGACAGCCGAAGAGAAGATTGTATCTGGTGATCCTATTGGGGATCTAGTTATCTATTTCTATGAATAAGCGAAACGGCGTCACCTAGTTCTAGACGTAGTTGCCGGGGAAACTCTAAATATATATACTATTATTACACAGTTGATATGAGTTTATGAAAGAAGACTTACAACGAAACAACCCACAATACAGTTATATGTATATGAAAGCGGTAAATGAAAGCGTATAAACACTTACTCGGTTGTAGAGCTTCCATGCTGTTTGGTTAGTTGTTCAACAAAGAAAGATTGAAAACAATAGTATATTTCAAAATCAAAGGAGAAAGTGCTTTGAAAAAGAAAGTTTTGGGGCTTACAGCTCAAGGAGAGGCCCGGGGTTTTACCAGTGATCGTACTGTTTGAATTTGTACAGAGGGACTTATACAAGTGACTGAGGCCCAAAAGGTTTTCTGTACAAAGGGATGGGTCTTACACTCACTTAAGAGGCCCAAAAAGTTTAAAGAAAAAGAATGGGGCTTATAGCACGAGGGTAGGCCCAAAGTTATTTTTCAAAAGGCGACGATCGCGCCGTTTGTTTTTGACGGTATCGGGACTTATACAATACACTAAGGCCCAAAAATGATTTGGTCAAAAAAAGGATTGGGACTTACACTCTATTAGAGGCCCAAAGTGTTTTGAAAATGATTTATGAGGGTTGAATTAATCCAAAAACCTAATTTGTTTTCAAAATGTGTTTTAATTGAATAAAAATCCAATTAAAATGATCAAAATTGTTTAACATATGGAAAACAAATTGTGATCTTGGATTAATGCTTCAAAAATTAAGTATTGACCTACAAAATAATTAAAAGGCATTAAAAGTTGCAAAATAAAGGTGGAAAAAATATTTTAAATGTTAAAAACAATTAAAACATTAATTCTTTGCTAAAATATCAATTATATAAAATAAATAATATTTTTGGGATTTTTTGGGAAAATAAAATATTTTAACATTTTTGTGAATTACTAAAAAAAGAATCAACTCAAAATCATTAAAACTCAGAGAGAAATTAATTTTTGAATCAATTAAATAAAATCAAAAAATTCAAATTTTTGAATTTTCAAAAAATGGCGCCAAAAACACACCAAGAACACGCGCGTGTTCTGGGTTTGCCCAGATTTGCATTTTCTCTACAATCTCACTAAATACTTAATCATATCATGTAATCCACATACCAATCAACTCGTTTCAATCTCACGATCATGTCTATGACAATTAATTTCATTTAAATTAAGCATAAAACAAGAAATCACGAAAAATCCTCAAGAACCCTAATTTCTGCATGAAGGCTAGGATTTTTGATACACGATTCAAACAATGCAATTAATTGAGGGGAAACATTCCATGCATGATTATGAACATATGGCCAAATTATTGTGCAGGAAAAATTGCATGGATCATAGAGTTAGAAGAGCTCATGCTTACCACTTGCAGCTGGTGATCGTGATTTGTGTTGGAGGGGTTACCGCTAGGTTCCAATGATCTGGATAGCTTCCCTAGGTGCCATGGAGTGTGTATGAATGCTTGGAATGGATTGAAATGATATGGAACTTGAGATGGTACCCCAACTGCAAATCTGTCAAGAACTTGAGCAATTGGCTGGTGATCTTGTGAAATCTGTGTTCCAGATGTTATGTGAGAGTTTGGATCACTTCTATATGATGTATTTGAGGTGTGTGTGTGATTGGTTTGATTGGAAAAGCTCTCAAATTCAAAACCCGATAGTGACTTGCCTTAGAAGGCAAAATTGGAGTGAAAGAAGAGATTTTGAGGAAAGCATATGTTTGATGGCTTTGGTGTACTCAAACTGATCACAATTGAGCTCCATTTATAGTAGAGCAAGTTTGTTTTGCAAGGAATAGTGAATGGTAACTGCTGAGTAGGTTTGGCCAATGTTGGCAAAATGAAAATCCAAGTCTCCTCTAGCCATTGACTAGAGGTTAGGGCACAGGCTGCTGGTTCCCTTGGTCTTGGATAAGTCTTGACTGAATTCAGTTGAGAATGGCTCAGTCCATGCCACCTTGATGCTTCCATTGAATGCTCCAATCCAAAATTGGAGTCTTGTCCCTATTTTGGTAATTCTAGGTTCAACATGCTATTTCTTATTCCAAAGACTTTCGAGGCTTGGCTCAGTGATTGTCCCCTTTAGATTAAATCCTCAGAGGTGTCCAAGTGGATAGGAGCATTTGGATTTGGCTGATTTTGGCAAATTGAGCAAAAATGCAAAATCTGCCTTGCCTTGACAGATTTCAACAAGGCAACTTGCCAATGTTATATCTCATGGCTCAAATTGAATCTGGTAATGTTCTTGGCCATTTTGGAAAGCCCTTACATGATACAACAACTGTTTGAACATGATTGGTTTTGATCTCTTTTGAATCCAAGTGAAAAATCCCCCTACATTTGGAAAAAGTAAGGCAAAATCTGACTTAGTGAAATTTTCACTAAGTGTTGGAACAAAGTGACTTTTCTTGATTTTGCTCACTCCATAACTCAAAATCCATGAGGAATTTGGACATAGGTCAGTATGAAGCTTTTGTAGAGGGCAATGAGATCTACAAATCAAGCTTTGAATGGGGAACAATGGCCTTGTGGTTTAGGAGTTATGGTCCTCCAAAGTTGGCACATTAGTGTCACTTTTTCCATAACTTAGAAATTTTTCTAAGTTTTTATGGTTACCCCCTTTTACAAGTTATCCCACTATCTTTGATTTTTCTTGATGAATGATGATTCAAATCATACATTAACATCATTTTAGGGTTAAAAATCTATTTTGGTGAAAAATCTCAAAAAGTCAAAGTTGACTTTTGTGCACAGTTGACTTTTTATCAGATGAATTCCAAACTGTGCAATCCTTTATGAAATCATGTCCTTGACCTTAATCAAACTTGATGGACATGTTCCATGGGTGTCATCGAGTATATTGATTCATGTCCTAGGGTTTGGGAGCATATCCAGGTCAAAAGTCAAAGTTACAGTTGACTTTTCCCGCGAAACCCTAATTGTGGTGCAGATGAAATTGAGACTTGTTGCTCAAGCTTCTTGGATTAATCCATTATTCCAAATGTATCAATATAGTTCATTAGAGACCCTCAAACCCTCTCTTGAGGTCTTGGCTCATGATTTGTCCCAAAAGTCAACTAAGGGGTGAATTAGGTCAAGAAACCCTAATTCCTTATTTTTGATGAATGCATCCCTTGAGGAAAAATTGACATGATGGTTGGGTCCATGAGTTTCCATGGAGTATATTAGGTTGTGTTTTTGATCCTTGGCTCATGCCTAGAGGAAAATTTCCCTTTGGAGGCCCTGGTGGACCAAAACCCTAATTTGGTGACACTGTCGATCTTGAGACTTGATCCACCTAGAAGGGAGCAGCCTTGTGCTTAATCCTTGAAGTGGGAGTCCTTTTGATCCATTGTGGATATTTTATAGGTTAGACAAGTTGAAGATCAAGTCATTCCTTGATTGATCCTTTGTCTAAGGCTCTGAGAGGGCTTGAAACCCTAATTTTGATTCTGGTGAATGCTCAACAATTCCTTGAGGAGATTGATGAGGCATAATGGCTCCCCCATATTGTGATGATGATTTTCACAATGATGGGAAATCTTACTGGTCAAAATTTGGGGTATGACAGTGTGTACCACTGCTTGTGGTATGGTCATTAAGGCTCTGACTCTGGGTTCCTCAGAGCCCTAAAGTTTGTAACCTTCAGGAATTCCTGTCGTAAATATTGCGTCCACACTTTCCCGAAGTTTGTAACCTTCAGGACCAGTGGCTCCTGCTACAGTGTCCGGGTCTTCCGAGACCGACGAAATGTATCCTTTAGGAATAAAGTTAGGAAGTATGCCCCAGGGCCGACCCTTACGCATGTTGTACCGCAGATGATTCTCATGAGGCTCCACTATGGGCGTAGATGTGATTTCCGAAATCACAGTTCTTTGACGTTGCTCCTGAGCTGCTGCCAGGGATTGCATGTCACTATGAAGTTTCTTCAAATAATCCTTTAGAGTGTTAATTTCTTCTCTCAGCTCTCTATTCTCTTCCTCGAGATCGTCCATTTTCTTTTGTCAATTCGCCCGAGTATTGTACGAGTGAGACAGTTTGACTCTATAATCGATACGCGTGCGTGAGACTTGAGAGAATGCGTTATGTGAGAATGATGAATGCAATGACATATTTTTTTAGTTTTTTATCTTTAATAAAAAAGAAACTTTAAATAAATTGCAAACATCATACAGAAAGGGGAGACCCATTTTTATTGAATTGAAGGATTGAGATACGTTACAAAGAAAAGTACAGTATTTTACAAAGGGCTGGTAAAAGGAAAATTCTAAACTTAAGGGTCCTGAGTCGTCTCTGAAGAGAGCTCAGAAGCAGGTTCTGGTAGTTTCCTTTTCTTTGATCGAGGTTCTTCAACCGTTGTCGGGTTATGAGTTCTTTTCCAGATGAAAGGAGTGAGTAAATTCTTTTGATCTTCCCGACTCTCTTCAACATGTTGCTCTATTATTCCAATTAGAACATCCTTTTCTTTTAACAGTTCCTGGAGTTTGACCTACTACACATTGAGAGTTCGGTATTTGTTTTTCCAGGAGTTCTTTTCTCGCTGAATTTTGTTGAGAGCAACCTGGAGTTTTTCCGTATTAGACATAAAATAAAGGGCAGATTCCTTTAGGGGAAAAACTTCTTGGCGAGGGTAAGGCATCCTCGGCTTGAGGGCTCTAGTTTGCACCCAGTGGAGATAAGGCTCCAAGGAGATACAGTCCGGTTTTCCTAGAGACTCTGGTCCTTTCCTGCGAATGTGTTGCCAGGCATGCACTATTTCCTTCTTAAGTGCTCTGTCATTTTCTCCTTCTTTGAAGAAAAGACCTTACAGATGATCATTTCGCAGAATATGTCTCATCGAGTATCCGAATTAACGACGGGCTAGAACTGGATGATAATTAATTCCTCCTTTAGTTCCTATGAGGGGTACATTAAGGAAGTTTCCACATCGGTCGATGATTTCTGCACCCTCATAAATCCTATTTGACCGGTCTATGTCAGAGTTGGTGAGAGTCATGATTCTCTGTGACCAACGTAAAATGTTCTTATGATCCCAAAAAGCAGCAGACTTGGGTAGATGGGAAACAAACCACTTATACAACAAGGGTACACAGCATGTGATCAGTCCTCCGGCGTAGAAATTCCTTAAGTGTACAGAATGATAAGCATCTGCGAGAAAGGTTGGTACAGGGTTTCCAATCAGGAATATCTTAATGGCATTGATATCAATGCAGTTATCGATGTTGGGAAAGAGGAATAATTTGTAAGTGAGTAAAACAAAGATATCCTCGAAAGCGATTAGGTTTCCTACACTAGCAAAGTATAGGACTTTCTCCGTCAGGAACTTAGTTGGTAAGCCCTGGATTCCCCCTTTAATGGTTAAATGAGTCCTGACCTCTGACTCGTCCAAATAGATTGCTCTTGCAATGATTTGTTCCTTTGGAATTTCTTCCAGTCCAGAAAAGGGAGTTTGGTCAGTGATTGGTAAATCGATCAGGTGAGAGTACTCCTCTAGGGTTGGTGTCAGTTGGTAATCTGGGAAGGTGAAATAGTGATAGATCGGGTCGTAAAACTGAATCAGCGTAGTGTCATACCCCAAATTTTGACCACTAAGATTTCCCATTATTGTGCAAAATCATTACCACAATATGGATGAACCAACATGCCTCAATCAATCTCCTCATAGATGTTTGAGCATTCACTACTATCAAAGATTAAGATTTCAAGCCCTCTCAGAGCTTTTAGACAAAAGATCAATCAAGAGATGACATGATCTTCAACTTGTCTAACCTCTCAAACACCCATAAAGGATCAAGAGGACTCCCACATCAAGAACCAAGCACAAGGTTGCAGTATTCCAAGTGGATTAAGCCTCAAGATCGCTAGTGTCACCAAATTAGGGTTTTGGTCGACCAGGGCCTCCAGATGGAAATTTTCCTCTGGGCATGAGCCAATGCTTCAAAGCACAACTTAATATACTCCAAGGGACCTCATGGACCCAATCATCAAGTCAATTTAACCTCAGGGGATGCATTCATAAATAAATCAGGAATTAGGGTTTCTTGACCTAATTCACCCCTAAGTTGACTTTTGGGACAAAACACGAGCCAAGACCTCAAGAGATGATTTGAGGGTCTCCAATACATTACATTGATCCATTTGCAACAATGGATTGATCCAAGAAGCTTGATCCACAAGTTTCAATTTCATCAGGACAACAATTAGGGTTTCGAGGGAAAAGTCAACTGTACCTTTGACCTTTGACCAAGACATGCTACCAAAACTTGGGACATGATTAAATACACCCTATAACACCTATGGAACATATACATCAAGTTTGATTTAGGTCAAGGACTTGATTTCACAAGGGATTGCACAGTTTGGAATTCATCTGATAAAAAGTCAACTGTGCACAAAAGTCAAAGTTTGACTTTTTGAGATTTTTCATAATTATGGTTCTTTAACCCTAAAACAATGTTAATATGTGATGTGAATCATCATTCATCAAGAAAAATCAAAGAAAGTGGGATAACTTTTAAAAGGGGTAACCATAAAAACTTAGAATTTTTCTAAGTTATGAAACAAAGTGGCTACGATACCAACTTCCAAGGATCATAACTTGAGATCCAAGCAACCATTTTGGCTCGTCCAAAGATGGATTTGTAGCTCTCATGGCATACTTTCAAAGTGTCAACTACAACTCATTCCAATTCCTCATGGATTTTAAGTTATGGAGTGATCAAAATGATTGAAAACATGAAAATGACATTTTTCCAACACTTAGTGAAATTTTCACTAAGTCAAAATCTGCCTTACTTTTTCCAAAATGTAGGGACATTTTTCACCTTGATCCAAGTCAAACCAGGTCTAGGGGTGGACATAAAAGTTGAAGTATGCCATGAGGGCTTTCCAACAAGTACCAGATCATCTCCAAATTCCATTTGAGCAAGGAGATACAACCCTTGAAACATGGCATCATGAACTGATTTTTTCAAGACAGATTTGGCAGATTTTGTGCACTTTGCTCGATTTGTCCAAATATGATCAATCCAAGCCTTGTCATTAATTTGGACACATTTGAGGATCAAATCCAAGGGGGATGATCTGATCTCCAAGCCTCACAAGTCCATGAATCTTCAAGTAGCATGCCAAACCTAAAAAAGCCTAAAAGAGGCCAAGACTCCAATTTTGGTTCCAAGCATTTAATGGATGCACCAAAGTGGCATGAATTGAGCCTATTCCACATGAATGAGTCAAGGATAAGCTCTGAACCAAAGAACCATAGGCCTGTGCACTAACCTCTAGTCAATGGGTTGAGGAGACTTGAGATTCCAAAGTGATTCAATTGGCCAAAGGCCTGCTGCAGCCACTATTCACTATTGCTTGCAAAACAAACTTGCTCTACTATAAATAGAGCTGATTTATGCTCAATTTAAGTACACCAACGCAACCAAACTGATGCTTTCCTCAAAATCCCTTTCTCTAGACCAAAATGCCTTCTTTTGCAAGGTAACTCTGAGTTTTTGAGTTAGAGAGCATTTCCACAACATCTCATGATCCAAACACATCCAATATGTCATATCTAAGCTGTCTAAACTCTCACAAGTGACCTATAACACCAAAATCACAAAGTCCCATCTCAAAACCTCAAAATTGGACTTTTTTGCATTTTTCAAGCCATGTCTTGATTCAGTCACTTTCAAAACCAGATAAGACCTCAAACACACTCCAAATATCATCCTAAACTGTCCCAAGTGGTTCCCCACATCTGGAACACCATTTGAGGGAGTTTCCATATTGGTCACTTTTGCCCTTTTTGCAAGAAAGAACTCAAACTTGTTCTTGAGGATTCCAGTTGGTTTTGTCATACCCCAAATTTTGACCACTAAGATTTCCCATCATTGTGCAAATCATCATCACAATATGGATGAACCATCATGCCTCATCAAATGCCTCAAGGGTTGCTGAGCATTCACTACAATCAAAATTAGGGTTTCAAGCCCTCTCAGAGCTCTTAGACAAAGGATCAATCAAGGAATGACATGATCTTCAACTTTTCTAACCTCTCAAACATACACAAAGGATCAAAAAGGACTCCCACTTCAAGGATTAAGCACAAGGATGCTCCCTTCTAGGTGGATCAAGCCTCAAGATCGCCAGTGTCACCAAATTAGGGTTTTGGTCGATCAGGGCCTCTAGAGGGAAATTTTCCTCTGGGCACGAGCCAAGGATCCAAAGCACAACCTAATATACCCCATGGGACCTCATGGACCCAATCATCAAGTCAATTTTGCCTCAGGGGATGCATACATCAAAAATCAGGAATTAGGGTTTCTTGACCTAATTCACCCCTAAGTTGACTTTTGGGACAAATCATGAACCAATACCTCAAGAGAGGGTTTGAGGGTCTCTAATGAACTATATTGATCCATTTGGAACAATGGATTAATCCAAGAAGCTTGAGCAACAAGTCTCAATTTCATCTGCACCACAATTAGGGTTTTAAGGAAAAAGTCAACTGTAACTTTGACTTTTGACCAGGACATGCTCCCAAGCCCTAGGACATGAATCAATACACCCTATGACACCCATGGAACATGTCCATCAAGTTTGATTTAGGTCAAGGACATGATTTCCTAAGGAATTGCACAGTTTGGAAATCATCTGATAAAAAGTCAACTGTGCAGAAAAGTCAACTTTGACTTTTTGAGATTTTTCACCAAAATGGATTTTTAACCCTAAAATGATGTTAATGTATGATTTGAATCATCATTCATCAAGAAAAATCAAGAAAAGTTGGATAACTTGTAAAAGGGGTAACCATAAAAACTTAGAAAAATTTCTAAGTTAAAAATAAAGTGGCTAGGGTACCAACTTTGGAGGATCATAACTCCTAAACCACAAAGCCATTTTTCCTCATCCAAATATGGATTTTTAGCCCTCATTACCCTCTACAAAAACTTCAACTAGACCTAAGTCCAATTCATTAAGGATTTTGAGTTATGGAGTGTTCAAAATGGCTGAAAAATGAAAATGTAGGGGGATTTTTCACTTGGATTCAAAAGAGATCAAAACCAAACATATTCAAACAGTTGTTGTATCATGTAAGGGCTTTCCAAAATGGCCAAGAACATTGCCAAATTCCATTTGGGCTATGAGTTATGACATTGTCAAGTTGCCTTGTTGAAATTTGTCAAGGCAAGGCAGAATTTGCATTTTTGCTCGATTTGCCAAAATTGTGCAAATCCAAACACTCCTATCCACTTGGACACATCTGAGGATTAAATCTAAAGGGGACAATCACTGAGCCAAGCCTCCAAAGTCTTTGGAACAAGAAATAGCATGTTGAACCTAGAATTGCAAAAATAGGGACAAGACTCCAAATTTGGATTGGAGCATTCAATGGAAGCATCAAGGTGGCATGGACTGAGCCATTTTCATTTGAATTCAGTCAAGACTTATCCAAGACCAAGGGAACTAGCGGCCTGTGCCCTAACCTCTAGTCAATGGCTAGAGGGGACTTGAACTTCCATTGGCCAACATTGAACAAACCTACTCAGCAGTTTCCATTCACTATTCCTTGCAAAACAAACTTGCTCTACTATAAATAAAGCTAAATTATGATCAGTTTGAGTACACCAAAGCCATCAAACAGATGCTTTCCTCAAAATCTCTTCTTTCACTCCAATTTTGCCTTCTAAGGCAAGTCACTATCGGGTTTTGAGTTTGAGAGCTTTTCCAACCAAACCAATCACTCACACACCTCACATACATCATATAGAAGTGATCCAAACACTCACATAACATCTGGAACACTGATTTCACAAAATCACCAGCCAATTGCTCAAGTTTTTGACAGTTTTGCAGTTGAGGTACCATCTTCAACTCCGAACCATTTCAATCCATTCTAAACATTCAGACACATCACTTGGCACCTAGGGAAGCTATCCAGATCATTGGAACCTAGCTGTAACACCTCCAACACAAATCACGATCACCAGCTGCAAGTGGTAAGCATGAGCTCTTCTAACTCTATGATCCATGCATTTTTTGCTGCACAATAATTTGGCTATATGTTCATAATCATGCATGGAATGTTTCCCCTCAATAAATTGCATTGTTTGAATCGTGTATGAAATTTCTGAGCCTTCATGCAAAAATTAGGGTTCTTGAGGTTTCTCTTTGATTTCTTGTTTTATGTTTAATTTAAATGAAATTAATTGACATAGACATGATCGTGAGGTTGAGACGAGCATAATGATATGTGGATTGCATGATATAATCAAGTATTCAGTGAGATTGGAGAGAAAATGCAAATCTGGCCAAGCCCAGAACACGCGCGTGTTCTTGGCGCCTTTTTTCAAAATTTGAATATTTGAATTTTGTGATTTTATTTAATTGATTCAAAAATTAATTTCTCTCTGAGTTTTAATGATTTTGAGTTGATTCTTTTTTTAATAATTCACAAAAATGTTAAAATATTTTATTTTTCCAAAAAAATCCCAAAATATTATTTATTTTATATAATTGATATTTTAGCAAAGAATTAATGTTTTAATTGTTTTTAACATTTGAAATATTCTTTCCACCTTGATTTTGCAACTTTTAATGCTTTCTAATTATTTTGTAGGTCAATACTTAATGTTTGAAGCATTAATCCAAGATCAAAATTTGTTTTCCATATGTTAAACAATTTTGATCATTTTAATTGAACTTTTATTCAATTAAATACATTTTTGAAAACAAATTAGGGTTTTTAGATTAATTCAACCCTCATAAATCATTTTCAAAACACTTTGGGCCTCTAATAGAGTGTAAGACCCAATCCTTTTGTTTGACCAAAACATTTTGGGCCTCAGTGTATTGTATAAGTCCCGATACCGTAAAAAATAAACGGCGCGATCGTCGCCCTTTTGAAAAATAACCTTGGGCATACCCTCGAGTAGTAAGACCCATTTCTTTTCTTAAAAAAAAACACTTGGGCCTCTAATAGAGTGTAAGACCCAATCCCTTTTTAACCAAAAACAACTTTGGGCCTCAGATATTGTATAAGCCCCTTTGAGTTAAAAGAAAATCTCGGCGCGATCGCCATTTCAAAAAATAAACTTTGGGCCTACCCTCGAGTAGTAAGACCCATCTCTTTTTCTTTAAACTCTTTGGGCCTCTATTAGAGTGTAAGACCCATCCCTTTGTACATAAAACATTTTTGGGCGTCAGTCACTTGTATAAGTCCCTCTGTACAAATTCAAACAGTGCGCTCACTGATAAAACCCTGGGGCTCTCCTTGAGCTGTAAGCCCCAAATCTTTCTTTTTCAAAGCACTTTCTCCTTTGATTTTGAATATACTGTTGTTTTCAATCTTTCTTTGTTGAACAACTAACCAAACAGCATGGAAGCTCTACAACCGAGTAAGTGGTTATTGCTTTCATTTACCGCTTTCATATACATATAACTGTATTGTGGGGCTGTTTCACTGTAAGTCTTCTTTCATAAACTCATATCAACTGTGTAATAATAGTATAGATATGTAGAGTTTCCCCGACAACTACTCTAGCATTAAGCCCGTTGATGACTCTTAGAAATAGTCTAAACTAGATCCCCATAGGATTACCAGACACAGTCTTCCCTCCTCTTGGGGTTAAACAATATGGAGACATGAAAGGCAGCATTCTCTGTGAACCCTTTCATAGACTGTCACTCGTAGAAGTTGTCAAAGAAACTCTATTCCCCAGAGATTATCTTTTCTCCGTGAATGGCATCTCTTGAGTTTCTTCTAAATTCTCGGACTTTCCTGGCTTGATCTATTCTCGGTGAATGGCATGTCTTGAACTTCTCGGGGTTTGGGGACCCACAGGCTTCTTCAAAGCATTTGTCAAGAAACTCTATTCCCCAACGATGATCTTTTCTCCGTGAATGGCATCTCTTGAGTTTTTTCCAAATTCTCGAACTTTCCTGACTTGATCTATTCCTTGTGAATAGCTTGCCTTGAATTTATCGGGGTTTGGGGACCCATCGGCTTCTTAAAAGTATCAGCCACCTCTTGGGCATCGTACAAGGACCCACAGGCTTCCTAAAAGCATCCCCGCCTCCTCTTGGGCTTTGTACAAGGAACGATCGGCTTCTTAAAAGTTTCCAGCCTCCTCTTGGGCTTCGTACAAATTGTCCCGACGACCTCCTAGAGGTATAGGAACAGAAATTAGTCATCTCTATAGAAGAGTCCTTTCCAAGAGTCTACTACTGTTTCTCAAAGCATAGTACAAAAGATGAAACTCTAAGACTTGGACAGTCTAATTTCCTTGAGTCTCCAAGACATTCTCAAGCACCCTTCAAAAAGTAGGACGGAACCCTGTAGACTCGGACAGTCTCAATACCCATCGGATTTCCCGCTTCCTTAAAGAACAGGAATAACCAGGATCCTCGAAACAAATCCTTGAGTACAGTGTTGCTCATATAAGAACTGATTTTCTCTTTAAAATCAGTATACTGGACCTGTCACTTAACTGAAACAACGTTTAGCCTCTCTCTCGGGCTTTGTACGAGACACATAAGAGACTCCCTCGTTGAGTCAATCACCCCTTTTGCCTCCATCTCGGGCTTTATACGAGATACAAAAAGGTTCTTATTGAGCCAAACAAATAATAGCCTCTATTTCGGGCTTTATACGAGATACCAAAAGTCTCCATCGTCGAGTCAAAACCTTTCAGCCTCTCTCTCGGGCTTTGTACGAGACACATATTAGCCTCCTCTTAGGCTTTATATAAGAAAACCACTGGTTAATCTAATTAACCTTTTAGCATCAAAGTTGTGCCTCGTTCACAGTACACAAACATCAACAACTCTTTCCCTTTAATCTAATCGATGTAAGCGGCAAGCCTCTGGATCATCTACATCCATGCCACTGTCCCTCTTTTAGCATGAGAAATTCCTAAGGAAAGATAACATTGCTCTAAACTGACTTAAAGTCTTCTCCTTCAGGTTAAAATCCCCTATAAAGGAAATTATGGCATTGCCGGATTCACAAATCTCGGTTAAAGTAATTCTCCTTTATAAACAGTTGTGACGGACAAACCCCTCTTTAGAGATGACCAATTCTCTCTAAAGTCAAACCTTTAGCTTCATATCTTGGGCTTTGAACAAGATACAAATAAACTCTTCAGCTTCATATCTTGGGCTTTGAACAAGATACAAACCACCCTTCGCTTCACGTCTTGGGCTTTGAACAAGACACCAAAAACACCATTTCCTCCCATAGAATAGGAGGAACTACGAACGCTCTGATTTCCCTGTTTTGGTAAACGGGAATACGTAGGCATAAGATTGAAAGAAAAATCTTAGCGAGCACACTAAACAAAAAACCCAAAACCCCATACTCTCATGTATCTATCAAAAAGCATCAGTCCTAACATCCTAATCCTTGTTCCCTACCAGAAAATCCCAAAAAGAAAGAAAACCGTATTGGCGAAAATACAAATAACCAGTACAAAGGCCCCCCCACATTGATAGCATTCGTAACCTAACAGACCGCTGTTTAAACTCAGTATGCAAACAGGGTTAATTGGAGACATCTATTTACCTTCCTTATTCAGCTCACAATAGGATAAAAAATGAATTGACCTGTAGTAAACTCAACCGCAGAGAGCGACCAGTGCTTAAGAACCGCGTCCAAAATCGCTCGCTACAGAAAAATGGCGCCCATCATGGGGCCTACTTCTAAACCTTTTTCTCTTCTCTTGTGAGAATACCACAGATTGGGGCTTCCGCCGGGGAACCCATTTCTGTCAGGAAATTAAGATTCATAGCTTTAAAGGTCTAGGATATTTAGGACAAATATATATACAGCTTTTCCTAATTGCTATACATGTTTATTTTTCTACTAATGGGAATGCGTGTGATGCTGCATGTGGAAAGATTGAGTATACACTTAAGATAAGTGATGGCGACGAGGTCGACCATCAACCTCAATGGAGGTTGACCAATGTAACCCATTCTTTCACCTAGACAATGGGCCGATTGTGATGTCTGAGAAGCTGAGGAGCCAAACCCTTTTGTAGTGCGGAAACTATCGGGAATAGTTGTTACGCGATACTACCCTCATTTGAGGCTGGTGATCTATTCTCGGTGAATGGCACTTACTCTAAGATTGCTCTACAACTCGCTGGCGATCCGCTTGTTGTTTTGCTTTCCTGGGAGGAGCTGATGATAATGAGTACAGGTACAAAAATCACCTTAGTATAAACCTTTGGGGATGGGTAGAGCCTTGACTTCATGACAATGACCCTTTGACCCCATGTTTTTCTACGTTTTTGTGTGCTGCATTCATGCATTCATTTAAAAAAACATTAAAACATTCAAAAAACTTCTCTTCTAGTCTCTCTATTTTTTCGAATTAAACTAAGACTGTGATTGCAAATATCAGAGAAAAGGATTGTGCTAATGGATTTCGGTAGAAGGAGAACCCATAGGTATACCTTCAAGGTTCCAAAACTAGAGGATTTAAGAAGGTTAACAAGGATGATCACTAACCCTGAGGCTTTCAGAGCCAAACACGGAGGTTTGCTACCACTGCTAAGAGTCCATGTGATTGAGGGGATCATGGATGCGCTCATTCAGTTTTACGATCTGGTTTATCACTGTTTCACATTCCCGGATTACCAGCTCGCACCAACGCTGGAGGAATAATCTCATCTGATTGATTTACATATCACAGACCGAGCTCCATTTTCTGGACTGGAAGAAATTCCAAAGAATCAAACCATTGCAAGAGAAATTTATTTGGACGAGTCTGAGGTCAGGACTCACCTAACCACTAAGGGTGACATACAAGGTTTTCCAGCCCAGTTCTTGACAAAGAAGGCCCTGTATTTTGCCAGTATAGGAAACGTGACTTCTTTTGAAAGCGTCTTTGTCTTGCTCACCTACGGGTTATTTTTGTTTCCCAACATCAATAACTTCGTCGATATCAACTCCATTAAGGTTTTTCTCATTGGAAACCGTGTGCCGACTTTGTTCGCAGATGCGTATCATTCTGTACACTTAGGGAATTTGTACAGTGGAGGGGAGATCACCTGCTGTGTACCTCTGCTTTACAAATGGTTTATCTCCCATTTGCCTAAGTCTGCTGCTTTTTGGGATTGCAAGAGTGTCTTACTTTGGTCGCAGAAGATCATGTCCCTCACCAACTCTGACATAGATTGGTGTAATAGGATCTATGATGGAATCAGAATCATTGATCATTGTGGAAACTTCCCCAACGTACCCCTCGTAGGAACTAAAGGAGGAGTTAACTACCATCCAGTTCTCGTTCGTCGTCAATTTGGATACCCGATGAGACACGTCCCACAGGATGTTCATCTGGAAGGTCTTTTCTTCAAGGAAGGAGAAAACGACAGAGCACTAAAGACGGAAATAGTGCACGCCTGGAAACATGTTCATAAGAAAGGACGAGAGTCTCTGGGAAAACCGGACTGTGTCTCGATGGAGCCTTATCTCCATTGGGTACAAACTAGAGCTCTCAAGCTAAAGATGCCTTATTCTCGTTATGGAATTCTTCCACCGAAGAAGTCTGTCATGTACTTCATGACTGAGACTGAAAAGCTTCAGGTTACTCTCAACAAAGTTCAAAGGGAGAGAAGATCTTGGAAGAATAAGTACCGCACCCTCAACGTAGAGTGCATCAAAATACAGCAACTACTGAAAGAGAAAGATGCTCTGATTGAAATTTTGGAGCAACATGTTGTAGAGAATCAAGATGACCAAAGGAATTTGCTCGCTTCTTTCACCTGGCAAAGGAATGACAACCCGACAACGGCCCAAGAGCCCCGGTCAAAGAAAAGGAAAGTACTAGAATCAGCACCCGATTTCTCTTCAGAGAGGACTCAGGACCCATTAGCTTAGGTTTCTGTTTCTACACCTTGTAATCTACTGTATTTCCATTTCTGTAATCCTTTGAATTCAATAAAAAGGGGTTTCCCCACTGTTTGATATTTGCAATCTAATTGTCGAAGTTTATTTTGATTAAACCAAAAAATAATTAATATAATCACTGCATTCATCATTCTCACGTCACATATTCTTCTTACCTACGAATCTCACGTTTATGTCTCGGTTCTAGAGTCAAATTGTCTCATTCGTACAATACTCGGGCCAATCGTTAGAAAAAGATGGATGATCTTGAGGAAGAAAACAGAGAGTTGAAGGAAGAGATCGACGCTCTGAGAGAGGATATGAGAAAGCTTCGTAACGACATGAAAGCCATGACAGAAGCTCACCAACAAAGAACTGTGATCTCAGAGATCACCTCAACGCCCGTAGTGGAAAAGTATGATCCTAGGTATCAAATGCCGAAAGATCGTCCTTGGGGCATGCCTGTTAACTATATCCCGGAAGGATATGTTCCGCCGATCACTAAAGATCACGGAATCACAACAGAAGCCGCTGGGCCTGAAGGTTACAAACTTCGGGAAAACGAAGATGCCAGGGGCATACTGAAGACTCCTGAAGGTTACAAAATTCGGGAAACGCCAAGATTCACTGCCGTAGTTACGGTACCACCCCCTGTGGTGCACACTGTCCTGGAAGGACAGATTCCACAGATACCTGCTGGTAAAAAGGAAACTATGTTTGACCGAATGGATGAATTCCAGGAGCAGTTCCTGGAAATGCAGATGGAGCTGCAGGCCCTTCGCGGTCAGGATCTATTTGGAAAGGACGCCGCAGACCTCTGCTTGGTCCCCAATGTGAAAGTCCCGCACAAATTTCAAGTGCCTGACTTTGAAAAGTACAAGGGTAACTCTTGCCTTGAGCAGTGACACTCTCTATAAGAGAAACTTTGACATGGTCTTGCTTCGATGTGTAGACAGACCAGAAGCAGACATGCTTATGAAAGAAATTCATGAAGGATCCTTTGGCACTCATGCCAATGGACACGCAATGGTAAGAAAAATCCTAAGAGTAGGGTACTACTGGTTGACAATGGAATCCGACTGCTACAAGTACATGAGGAGGTGTCACAAGTGTCAGATATACTCCGACAAAATTCATGTACCGCCATCACATCTCAAAGTTCTTTCTTCCCCGTGGCCTTTTTCCATATGGGGAATTGACATGATTGGCATGATTGAGCCCAAGCCTTCAAACGGACATCGGTTCATCCTAGTAGCCATTGACTATTTCACCAAGTGGGTCGAAGCAGCGTCATACGCTAATGTAACCCGACAAGTGGTGGTCCGATTTATCAAAAACAATATCATCTGCCGTTATGGTGTTCCAAGCGAGATCATCACTGATAATGGATCTAACTTGACTAATAAGATGATGAAGAGTTGTGTGCAAAGTTCAAGATCGAACACCATAACTCATCTCCCTACCGACCCAAGATGAACGGAGCGGTAGAAGCGGCCAATAAGAACATCAAGAAGATCGTTCAAAAGATGGTTGTAACCTACAAAGACTGGCACAAGATGCTACCCTTTGCTCTTCACGGTTATCGCACATCTGTCCGCACTTCAACAGGGGCAACCCCTTTTTCCCTAGTGTATGGCATGGAAGCAGTGCTTCCCGTAGAAGTAGAGATCCCATCAATCCGGGTATTGATGAAAGCTAAGCTCACCGAAGCTGAATGGTGTCAAAGCTGACACGATGAACTGAATCTGATCGAAGAGAAGAGAATAACGGCACTATGCCACGGTCAGTTGTATTAACAGAGAATGAAGAAGGCGTTCGACAAAAAGGTCCGACCTCGTGTCTTCAGAAAAGGAGACCTCATGCTCAAGAAGATACAATCTTTTCTCACTGACTCTCGGGGCAAGTGGACTCCGAATTATGACGGCCCCTATGTGGTCAAGAAAGCTTTCTCAGGTGGCGCCTTGAGACTTGCAACCATGGATGGAGAGGAATTTGCCTACCCTACGAATGTTGATGTAGTCAAGAAATACTTCGCCTAAACTAAAAAAAAACGTCTCGGTGGATTGAAAACTCGAAAGGGCGGTCCAGGCAAAAATTAGAGACATGAAAAAAAAATCATCCCGGTGGATTGGAAACATCAAAGTACAATCCAGGCAAAAGTTATGGATAATGGCAAGTAACTATGTTCAACAGAGGCAAGTCCCTCAGCAGCAGCAGTTACATCATCTGGCAGAAAACTCTAGTTAAGGTCATCTTCGACCGAAGCTCAGCATGCCCCGAAGTCAAAGTTGGTAGAAGGATAATGGTCGTTATGTTTCAACGTAGCCCTTTTTCCCTGTAACTTACCATTTTCAAACTTTGTATATACTCTTTGGAATCACGCGTTTGGCTGATCTCCATTTTATCAATAAAATTTGAGCCCTTGTGCTTTTGTTTGTAATTCTTATTTGTTTTAGCTTTACAGAACGACGTTGTTAATATGATTAACGATTCTTGAAATAAAATAAAATGAATTTACTTGTTAAAACTTTTTCTGCTTTTTAAATAAAGACGACAATTTCTTTTGACTGTTGAACATCAGAAGAACATCGGTCGCTTCTCCAGAAGTAATCGAACTTCAAAGTGCAGAATCAAAGTACTCCCTCTACGCCAGTACGCCTGAAGGAAGGGATCAATTGTGTCAGAGACCTTGTTTCGTCTGACACGCCACGACAGAGTTCTTACCTCCTAAGCCTGACCAACGGTAGCTCCCAACAGGGACTATCTCTCCTAAGCAAGGTGGAATTGCTATCTTGAACCAACGATATTTCTACGCGCCCCGCAATGGCCGAGTATCCAGTCATGTTCACCCGTCAGTTTGTATGTCGCGTCAGTTTTGTCAGTATATACATACATACATCATGCATTATTGATTTGCATTCACATAATCATATTGCATCACTATCACTCTGGTCGGTCTTGTCCCTTAGTGGTAACAGTCCTCTCAATCGAGTTATCAGTTCTTGTCCCATCAAGAAGCGCGACGTCTGAGCAATCTCTCTCCACCAGTTATTTCTAAATTGAAGATAGGTCCTGGATCACTTTGATAACTTGAACCTCTGAAAAACAAGAGAGAACCTTCAACAAATGTCACTCTTCGCCATTGAAGATGATATCCTTGCTTTCCCGGATTAAGGAAAATCCACAGAGAAAGCCTCGTAATCGGAGATTCGGCAGCACGCCAGTTTCGCTCCAGAAAAAACCGCTGATGAAAAGGTCATCGACATCTCAAAATTGGACCCCATCATATGGCATTTCTCTGGGAAGATCCAGAGAAAAGTATGATGTAAGATCCCAAGCGACAGCAGTCTCCCAAGAGACCTGCTTTCCCCTAGTAGAAGCAAATGGCGTCTCCAACAGAGAAGTTTGTGCACCTCTACGACTCAGTCGACTGGGTTCCCCAGCGAGTCTGACATCATAATTTTTCCCATCAATTGGCATCTCCCCAGGAAAATTCGGCGAGAAGTTTGAGGAAAACCGCTACGCATAGCGTCCCTTGTCAATAAAGTTTATTGACAAAAGAAACTAAGACCAGTTCCTTGGTAGGAAACCAGGATCGAGGGGAAGTTTACTTTAGAAACTTAGACCAGTTCCTTTGTAGGAAACCAAGATCGAGGGGAAGTTTAAATCAGAAACTGAGACCAGATCCTTGGTAAGAAACCGGGATCGAGGGGAAGTTGACAAAAGAAAACTGAGACCAGTTCCTCGGTAGGAAACCAGGATCGAGGGGAAGTTTACCTTTTCTAAGCATCATTGCTTAGCAAAAGAAGATGAATGCGCAAGCTGCCATTCATAGCCGTCAAAATTTTAGATATTCCGATATTTAATCCTCTTGCACCCCGAATGCCCGAATACCTTCGTCATTCACACCTTCGGGTCCAAGAAGATTAAATAGGGGCATCTGTCATACCCCAAATTTTGACCACTAAGATTTCCCATCATTGTGCAAATCATCATCACAATATGGATGAACCATCATGCCTCATCAAATGCCTCAAGGGTTGTTGAGCATTCACTACAATCAAAATTAGGGTTTCAAGCCCTCTCAGAGCTCTTAGACAAAGGATCAATCAAGGAATGACATGATCTTTAACTTTTCTAACCTCTCAAACATACACAAAGGATCAAAAAGGACTCCCACTTCAAGGATTAAGCACAAGGATGCTCCCTTCTATGTGGATCAAGCCTCAAGATCGCCAGTGTCACCAAATTAGGGTTTTGGTCGATCAGGGCCTCCAGAGGGAAATTTTCCTCTGGGCATGAGCCAAGGATCCAAAACACAACCTAATATACCCCATGGGACCTCATGGACCCAATCATCAAGTCAATTTTGCCTCAGGGGATGCATACATCAAAAATCAAGAATTAGGGTTTCTTGACCTAATTCACCCCTAAGTTGACTTTTGGGACAAATCATGAGATAAGACCTCAAGAGAGCGTTTGAGGGTCTCTAATTAACTATATTGATCCATTTGGAATAATGGATTAATCCAAGAAGCTTGAGCAACAAGTCTCAATTTCATCTGCACCACAATTAGGGTTTTAAGGAAAAAGTCGACTGTAACTTTGACTTTTGACCAGGACATGCTCCCAAGCCCTAGGACATGAATCAATACACCCTATGACACCCATGGAACATGTCCATCAAGTTTGATTTAGGTCAAGGACATGATTTCCTAAGGAATTGCACAGTTTGGAATTCATCTGGATAAAAAGTCAACTGTGCACAAAAGTCAACTTTGACTTTTTGAGATTTTTCACCAAAATGGATTTTTAACCCTAAAATGATGTTAATGTATAATTTGAATCATCATTCATCAAGAAAAATCAAGAAAAGTTGGATAACTTTTAAAAGGGGTAACCATAAAAACTTAGAAAATTTTCTAAGTTAAAAATAAAGTGGCTAGGGTACCAACTTTGGAGGATCATAACACCTAAACCACAAAGCCATTTTTCCTCATCCAAATATGGATTTGTAGCCCTCATTACCCTCTACAAAAACTCCAACTAGACCTAAGTCCAATTCATTAAGAATTTTGAGTTATAGAGTGATCAAAATGGCTGAAAAATGAAACTGTCAATTTTTCCAACACTTAGTGAAATATTCACTAAGTCCAAATCTGTCTTCATTTTTTTTCAAATGTAGGGGGATTTTTCACTTGGATTCAAAAGAGATCAAAACCAAACATGTTCAAACAGTTGTTGTATCATGTAAGGGGTTTCCAAAATGGCCAAGAACATTGCCAAATTCCATTTGGGCTATGAGTTATGACATTGTCAAGTTGCCTTGTTGAAATCTGTCAAGGCAAGGCAGAATTTGCATTTTTGCTCGATTTGCCAAAATTGTGCAAATCCAAACACTCCTATCCACTTGGACACATCTGAGGATTGAATCTAAAGGGGAGAATCACTGAGCCAAGCCTCCAAAGTCTTTGGAACAAGAAATATCATGTTGAACCTAGAATTGCCAAAATAGGGACAAGACTCCAAATTTGGATTGGAGCATTCAATGGAAGCATCAAGGTGGCATGGACTGAGCCATTTTCATTTGAATTCAGTCAATACTTATCCAAGACCAAGGGATCCAGCAGCCTGTGCCCTAACCTCTAGTCAATGGCTAGAGGAGACTTGAACTTCCATTGGCCAACATTGAACAAACCTACTCAGCAGTTGCCATTCACTATTCCTTGCAAAACAAACTTGATCTACTATAAATAGAGCTCAATTGTGATCAGTTTGAGTACACCAAAGCCATCAAACATATGCTTTCCTCAAAATCTCTTCTTTCACTCCAATTTTGCCTTCTAAGGCAAGTCACTATCGGGTTTTGAGTTTGAGAGCTTTTCCAACCAAACCAATCAGTCACACACCTCACATACATCATATAGAAGTGATCCAAACACTCACATAACATCTGGAACACTGATTTCACAAAATCACCATCCAATTGCTCAAGTTCTTGACAATTTTGCAGTTGAGGTACCATCTTCAACTCCAAACCATTTCAATCCATTCCAAACATTCAGACACATCACTTGGAAGACCTAGGGAAGCTATCCAGATCATTGGAAGCTAGCTGTAACACCTCCAACACAAATCACGATCACCAGCTGCAAGTGGTAAGCATGAGCTCTTCTAACTCTATGATCCATGCATTTTTTGCTGCACAATAATTTGGCCATATGTTCATAATCATGCATGGAATGTTTCCCCTCAATAAATTGCATTGTTTGAATCGTGTATGAAATTTCTGAGCCTTCATGCAAAAATTAGGGTTCTTGAGGTTTCTCTTTGATTTCTTGTTTTATGTTTAATTTAAATGAAATTAATTGACATAGACATGATCGTGAGGTTGAGACGAGCATAATGATATGTGGATTGCATGATATAATCAAGTATTCAGTGAGATTGGAGAGAAAATGCAAATCTGGCCAAGCCCAGAACACGCGCGTGTTCTTGGTGTGTTCTTGGCGCCTTTTTTCAAAATTTGAATATTTGAATTTTGTGATTTTATTTAATTGATTCAAAAATTAATTTCTCTCTGAGTTTTAATGATTTTGAGTTGATTCTTTTTTTAATAATTCACAAAAATGTTAAAATATTTTATTTTTCCAAAAAAATCCCAAAAATATTATTTATTTTATATAATTGATATTTTTGCAAAGAATTAATGTTTTAATTGTTTTTAACATTTGAAATATTCTTTCCACCTTGATTTTGCAACATTTAATGCTTTCTAATTATTTTGTAGGTCAATACTTAATGTTTGAAGCATTAATCCAAGATCACAATTTGTTTTCCATATGTTAAACAATTTTGATCATTTTAATTGAATTTTTATTCAATTAAATACATTTTTGAAAACAAATTAGGGTTTTTGGATTAATTCAACCCTCATAAATCATTTTCAAAACACTTTGGGCCTCTAATAGAGTGTAAGACCCAATCCTTTTTTTTGACCAAAACATGTTGGGCCTCAGTGTATTGTATAAGTCCCGATACCGTAAAAAACAAACGACGCGATCGTCACCCTTTTGAAAAATAACCTTGGACCTAACCTCGAGTAGTAAGACCCATTTCTTTTCTTAAAAAAAAACACTTGGGCCTCTAATAGAGTGTAAGGCTCAATCCCCTTTTAACCAAAAACAACTTTGGGCCTCAGATATTGTATAAGCCCCTTTGCGTTAAAAGAAAATCTCGGCGCGATCGCCATTTCAAAAAACAAACTTTGGGCCTACCCTCGAGTAGTAAGACCCATCTCATTTTCTTTAAACTCTTTGGGCCTCTATTAGAGTGTAAGACCCATCCCTTTGTACATAAAACATTTTTGGGCCTCAGTCACTTGTATAAGTCCCTCTGTACAAATTCAAACAGTGCGCTCACTGATAAAACCCTGGGCCTCTCCTTGAGTTGTAAGCCCCAAATCTTTCTTTTTCAAAGCAATTTCTCCTTTGATTTTGAATATACTGTTGTTTTCAATCTTTCTTTGTTGAACAACTAACCAAATAGCATGGAAGCTCTACAACCGAGTAAGTGGTTATTGCTTTCATTTACCGCTTTCATATACATATAACTGTATTGTGGGGCAGTTTCACTGTAAGTCTTCTTTCATAAACTCATATCAACTGTGTAATAATAGTATAGATATTTAGAGTTTCCCCGACAACTACGTCTAGCATTAAGCCCGTTGATCACTGTTAGAAATAGTCTAAACTAGATCCCCATAGGATTACCAGACACAGTCTTCCCTCCTCTTGGGGTTAAACAATATGGAGACATGAAAGGCAGCATTCTCTGTGAACCCTTTC
The DNA here is from genome assembly GCA_022829125.1 of Lathyrus tuberosus. Classification (NCBI taxonomy): domain Eukaryota; kingdom Viridiplantae; phylum Streptophyta; class Magnoliopsida; order Fabales; family Fabaceae; genus Lathyrus; species Lathyrus tuberosus. Next base: position 12,870,725 of record JALAZF010000103.1, read on the forward strand.
ATAGACTGTCACTCGTAGAAGTTGTCAAAGAAACTCTATTCCCCAGAGATGATCTTTTCTCCGTGAATGGCATCTCTTGAGTTTCTCCCAAATTCTCGGACTTTCCTGGCTTGATCTATTCTCGGTGAATGGCATGTCTTGAACTTCTCGGGGTTTGGGGACCCACAGGCTTCTTAAAAGCATTTGTCAAGAAACTCTATTCCCCAACAATGATCTTTTTTCCGTGAATGGCATCTCCTGAGTTTCTTCCAAATTCTCAAACTTTCCTGACTTGATCTATTCCTTGTGAATAGCTTTCCTTGAATTTCTCGGGGTTTGGGGACCCATCGGCTTCTTAAAAGTATCGGCCTCCTCTGGGGCATCGTACAAGGACCCACAGGCTTCCTAAAAGCATCCCCGCCTCCTCTTGGGCTTCGTACAAGGACCGATCGGCTTCTTAAAAGTTTCCAGCCTCCTCTTGGGCTTCGTACAAATTGTCCCAACGACCTCCTAGAGGTATAGGAACAAAAATTAGTCATCTCTATAGAACAGTCCTTTCCAAGAGTCTACTACTGTTTCTCAAAGCATAGTACAAAAGATGAAACTCTAAGACTTGGATAGTCTAATTTCCTTGAGTCTCCAAGACATTCTCAAGCACCCTTCAAAAAGTAGGAAGGAACCCTGTAGACTCGGACAGTCTTAATACCCTTCGGATTTCTCGCTTCCTTAAAGAACAGGAATAACCCGGATCCTTGAAACAAATCCTTGAGTACAGTGTTGCTCATATAAGAACTGATTTTCTCTTTAAAATCAGTATACTGGACATGTCACTTAATTGAAACAACGTTTAGCCTCTCTCTCGGGCTTTGTACGAGACACATAAGAGACTCCCTCATTGAGTCAATCACCCCTTTCGCCTCCATCTCGGGCTTTATACGAGATACAAAAAGGTTCTTATTAAGCCAAACAAATAATAGACTCCATTTCGGGCTTTATACGAGATACCAAAAGTCTCCATCGTCGAGTCAAAATCTTTCAGCCTCTCTCTCGGGCTTTGTACGAGACACATATTAGCCTCCTCTTAGACTTTATATAATAAAACCACTGGTTAATCCAATTAACCTTTTAGCATCAAAGCTGTGCCTCGTTCACATTACACAAACATCAACAACTCTTTCCCTTTCATCTAATCGCTATAAGCGGCAAGCCTCTGGATCATCTACATCCATGCCACTGTCCCTCTTTTAGCATAAGAAATTCCTAAGGAGAGATAGCATTGCTCTAAACTGAGTTAAAGTCTTCTCCTTCAGGTTAAAATCCCCTATAAAGGAAATTATGGCATTGCCGAATTCACAAATCCCGGTTAAAGTAATTCTCCTTTATAAACAATTGTGACGGACAAACCCCTCTTTAGAGATGACCAATTCTCTCTAAAGTCAAACCTTTAGCTTCATATCTTGGGCTTTGAACAAGATACAAATAAACTCTTCAGCTTCATATCTTGGGCTTTGAACAAGATACAAACCACCCTTCGCTTCACGTCTTGGGCTTTGAACAAGACACCAAAAACACCATTTCCTCCCATAGAATAGGAGGAACTATGAACGCTCTGATTTCTCTGTTTCGGTAAACGGGAATACGTAGGCATAAGATTGAAAGAAAAATCTTAGCGAGCACACTAAAAAAAAAAACCAAAACCCCATACTCTCATGTATCTATCAAAAAGCATCAGTCCTAACATCCTAATCCTTGTTCCCCGCTAGAAAATCCCAGAAAGAAAGAAAACCGTAGGCGAAAATACAAATAACCAGTACAAAGGCCCCCCCACATTGATAGCATTCGTAGCCTAACAGACCGCTATTTAAACTCAGTATGCAAGCAGGGTTAATTGGAGACATCTATTTCCCTTCCTTATTCAGCTCACAATAGGATAAAAAATGAATCGACCTGTAGTAAACTCAACCGCAGAGAGTGACCAGCGCTTAAGAACCGCATCCAAAATCGCTCGCTACAGGTTCCAACCATTCTAAAAGCGTCTAAGGGATCAATTGAGAGTGTTTGAAGCATTAAATTACTTCTGGCACAAGAAACTGACAGATAGCTCAAAAGGATCCTAAAGAGGTAAGCATCACAACCTGAACTCTTTGAAATATGCATTGCTTTGAAGTCCACTGATCATGCACATATCATACATGTTATATATATTGTGTTTGAACCAATTCATCATGTAATTCATGCCTGTAACAAGAGGTAGCATAGAAAGTGCAATTATAGGCCTATTTCAAGAACACCATCGGGTTTTGAAATAGGAGCCTCATCTGAAAAAACCACCACCACCATTGGATTCTTTGTGAAATTCTAGGCAGGATAGACCTAAATTTTGTCCCAATCCATGGAGAAATGAGAAAGTTACAAGCTTCACGTTTTTGGCCAAAACCTTGCCTTGGCCAGGCCAAAAACAAGGCATGCCTCATATATTCATGGGGTGGTTTTGATACACAGATGTATCACCACTCCAGTGGTAGAAGGCGCGCGCTGCACCCTACAGGTCTGGGGTTCGAATCCTCCTCGCCCCAGATCCTCTTTTTTACCACTTTTTCCATTTTTTACTATTTTTCATATTATTTTCTTAAATGATTTGAAAAATTAATTTCTCACTCAATTTTAATTATTTTTTATTGGTTCTTTTTGCAAAAAATTGAAAAAATGTTAAAATATTTTATTCCACAAAAAAATCATATTTATATTAATTATTTAATATAGTTGATATTTTTGTAAATAAATTCATTTTTATTGTTTTTAAACCTTTAAAAAATGAATATTCACCTTGAAAAATCAAAGCCGAATGAGTTTTAATTCATCTTGTGATTAAAACATCATTTTTCAAACCTTAACCACAAATCACAAGTTGTTTATTCAAACTTATTTGTACAAGGCACATACAAATTCTCGCCAATAGAGTCAAAAAGCTCTGTATAAGCATTTCCCCAACGGAGTCCATTTAGCTTTCTTTAAAGCTTTGAGAATTAAATTCCCTTTAAGCAGAGTCAAACCACTTTTAGCCTCCTCTTAGGCTTTGTATAATGATATCCCCAAAGAATCAACCTCTTTTTTGCCTCTATCTTGGGCTTTGTATAAGAAACCAATATATACACTCTCTTGGTGAGTCGATCTTATCCAACCTCCTCTTAGGCTTTGTATAAGGAAATCCCCTAGCCGAGTCAATTAACCTTTCAGCATCAACCTTGTGCTTTGATCAAGGCACACAAAAATCAACAATCCCCTTAGAGGAAGTCCAATCCCACTTTAGAGATGAAAAGTTCTCTCTCACTCAAACCTTTAGCTTCAATCTTGGGCTTTGAACAAGACACCAAAACATCTTTTTCCTCCCTTAGAATAGGGGAACTACGATTGCTCTGATTTCTCTATTTTGTTTAAACGGGAATACGTAGGCATAAGATTGCGAAATCTTAGCATACCAATCAAAAACCCTAGGTCCAGTACCTTACCAAAAACATCGGGAAAAACCCGAACATCAACAAAAACTCACTCTTCTTGTCATACTTTCCCAAGAAACTTTCCCAACCCATTATCAGATAAACCCCATCAATTACAAAGCGAAACCCTAAAGCTAATATCCTGTGGATAACCACATATAGGATGGGTAATTGACAACTACCCATTGTATAACCTGACCCCCGACTCCCCGAATCTCTTTAAAGCATTTTTTCAGTTAAACATTCGCGTGCAAGGTTAGTTTTAGATAGCTTCCCTTTCCCTTCCAGCTTCATGGGATAAATAAGAAATCAGAAAGTAGCACCCTTCCTCCTCGAGGAGGAAAACCCAAACTTCAGCGATAAGGTGGTCACGTCACCGACAAAAATCGCTCGCTACAGGAAAATGGCGTCTCTGCTAGGGACTCATTAACTGTATAGGCATAGGCTTTAGCTCTTAAGAGGTCTAGGATGTTAGTTTTAGGATAAATATATATATATATATATATCACTTTTCCTAATTGATATCTGTGTTTATTTTTCTGCTAATGGGAATGCGTGTGATGCCGCATCTGGAAAGAATGAGTATACACCTAAGATAAGTGATGGCACTAGACGAGTAATCTTACAGGGAGTGACTCCCAAATAAGAGGTCCCCGTCGACCATCAAATCAATGGAGATGACCTTTGTGGATTCAATGCCTATACGACTTCGATTATTGAAAGCAGATTATTCGATTGGGTTATCTGAGAAGCTGAGGATTTTAGTAGACTGAAACCATGTTACTATTTTGTAGTGCGGAAGCTATCGGAAATAGTTTTCACACGATACTACTCTCATTTAAGATTACTCTAAGATATATCAGCTCGCTCGGGTGATTCCAGCCTGCTGTTGTTATCCCAAGAGGGGTCAATGATTTTGAGAACAGGTACAAAAATCACCAGTAAAACCTTTGGGGATGGGTAAAGCCTTGACTTCATGACACTGAACTTTTGACCCCGTGTTTTTTCTATGTTTTTGTGTGCTGCATTCATGCATTCATTTCATTAAAAAACATTAATCAAAAAGAAAATCTTCTCTTCTAGTCTCTCTTTTCCAAATTAAACTAAGACAATGAGATCAAATATCAGAGAGAGAGAGGAGATTGCGTTATGGATTTCGGTAGAAGGAAAACTCACAAGTACACTTTTAAGGTTCCAAAACTAGAGAATTTGAGAGGGTTGGCAAGGATGATCACCAACCCTGATGCTTTCAGAGCTAAGTATGGAGGACTGCTGTCTCTATTAAGGGTCCATGTAATCCAAGGAATACTATCTATGCTCATTCAGTTTTATGATCCGATCTATCACTGTTTCACATTCCCGGATTATCAACTAGCACCAACACTGGAGGAGTACTCTCACCTGACTGATTTACCCATCACTGATGAAGCTCTCTTTTCTAGACTGGAAGAAATTCCAAAGGATCAAACCATTGCAAGAGCAATCTATTTGGACGAGTCAGAAGTCAGGACTCACATGACCACTAAGGGTGGAATCCAGGGTTCGCCAGCCAAGATTTTGATAAAGAAGGCTCTGTACTTTGCTAGTTTATGAAACGCGACTGCTTTCGAGAGCATCTTTGTCTTACTCACCTACGGGTTGTTTCTGTTTCCTAACATTGATGACTTCATTGATTTCAATGCCATTAAGATTTTTCTGATTGGAAACCCTGTACCAACCTTGCTCGCAGATGCTTCTCATTCTGTACACTTAAGGAATTTGTATAGCAGAGGAATGATCACATGTTGTGTACCCCTGCTATACAAATGGTTCATTTCCCACTTACCCAAGTCTGCTGCATGTTGGGATCCTAAGAATACTTTACGTTGGTCGCAGAGAATCGTGTCTCTTACCAACTCAGACATCGATTGGTACAATCGAATCTACGACGGGATTAGAATCATTAACCTTTGTGGAAACTTCCCTAATGTACCCCTCATAGGAATTAAAGGAGGAATCAATTATCATCCAGTTTTAGTTCGTCGTCAATTTGGATACCCTATGAGACATGTCCCGCGTAATGTTCATCTAGAAGGTCTTTTCTTCAAGGAAGGAGAAAATGACAGGGCACTAAAGACAGAAATAGTGCATCCCTGGAAACATGTTCACAGGAAAGGAAGAGAGTCTCTGGGAAAACCGGATTGTTTCTCTGTGGAACCTTATCTCCACTGGGTACAAACTAGAGCTCTCAAACTAAGGATGCCTTAACCTCGTCAGGAAGTTCTCCCATTAAGGGAATCTGTCCTTTATTTTATGTCTGATACGGAAAAACTTCAGGTTACTCTCAACAGAGTTCAACAGGAGAAGAAGTCTTGGAAGAACAAGTACCGTATTCTCAATGTGGAGTGTAAGAAACTACATCAACTGTTAAAAGAAAAGGATGCTCTTATTGAGATTTTAGAGTAACACGCTGTAGAGAATCAAGAAGACCAAAGGAATTTGCTCGCTCCTTTCACTTGGCAAAGGAATGACAACCCGACAACGGTTCAAGAGCCCCGGTCAAAGAAAAGGAAAGTACCAGAACCATCACCTGAGCCCTCCTCAGAGAGGACTCATGATCCATTAGTTTAGAGATTTCCTTTTGCAGCACTATGTAAATTACTGTATTTCCATTTCCGCAATCTTTGAATTCAATAAAACGGGGTTTCCCCATTGTTTGATATTTGCAATCCAATTGTTGAAATTTATTTTGATTAAACAAAAAATATATAATTGATAAATCATTGCATATCATTCATCATTCTCAGATAACACATTCTTCTTAAGTAAAAATCTCACAATTGTGTCTCGATTCTAGAGTCAAACTGTCTCATTCGTATAATACTCGGGCCAGTCAAAAAAAGAAAATGGATAATCTCGAGGAAGAGAACAAAGAGTTGAGAGAAGAACTCGATGCTCTGAAAGAAGATCTGAGAAAGCTTCACAATGACATGCAAGCTCTGGCAGCAGCCCAGATGCAACAACAAAGGATTGTGATCTTAGAGATCACATCTACGCCCATAGTGGAAAAGCATGATCCTCGGTATACCATGCCTAACGATCATCCCTGGGGCATGCCTATCAACTATATCCCGGAAGGATATATTCCGCCGATCACGGAAGATTCGGAAACTGCAGCAGGAACTGCTGGGCCTGAAGGTTACAAACTTCGGGAAAGGAAAGATGCCAGGGGAATGACAATAACTCCTGAAGGTTACAAACTTCGGGAGGTACCAAGAGTCACTGCCATAATGACTGTACCACCACCCGTGGTACACGCTGTCCCGGAAGGACAGATTCCACAGATACCTTTTGTGGGAAACGAAAGTATGGACGAGAGAATGAGGGAATTCTAGGAATAGTTCCTGGAAATGCAGAAGGAACTGCAAGCCATTCGCGGTCAGGATCTATTTGGATAGGACACCGCAGACCTTTGTCTGGTCTCCAATGTGAAAGTTCCGCACAAATTCAAGGTACCGAAATTTGAAAAGTACAAGGGTAATTCTTGCCCTCAAAGTCATTTAGTGATGTACGCTCGAAGGATGTCAACTCAGACAGAGAACCAACAACTACCGATCCACTACTTTCAGGATAGTTTAACCGGTGTCGCACTCGAATGGTACATGGGATTAAACTGCACTAAGATCATCACTTTCAGAGATCTTGGTGCTGTCTTCGTTCAGCAGTATAAGTATAATCCGGACATGGCACCAGACAGAGATCAACTCAGAGCCATGTCGCAGAAGGATAAGGAAATCTTCAAGGAGTATGCTCAGAGATGGCGTGAAATTGCCGCCCAGATTTGTCCTCATCTTGAGGAGAAGGAGATGTCAAAAATCTTCTTAAAAACCGTGAGCTCATTTTACTACGACCGAATGGTCGCTAGTGCGCCCAGCGACTTCACTGAGATGGTCGGCATGGGAGTTCATCTTGAGGAAGCAGTCCGAGAAGGACGTTTAGTAAAGGATGCTGGATCATCAAGCAGTACCAAAAGATACAGTAGCGCTCTTCCTAAGAAAAAGGAGCAAGATATTCATAATATATCTCCTGGAAAGAAATGGCGACGGTATCAACCAGTAGCAGCTGTAACTCCTGCTATCAACCCTACGCCTGTTCCTACGTATCAACCTCAGGTTGCTCAGAGCCAACTGAATCAACAACAATATCAGCAAAGGACACAACAGCCTCTCCAGCAAGCTCTTCCTCTATACAACAACAATTGTACAACGCGACCACCAGGGTTCGACCCTATACCAATGTTGTACGCAGAGTTGTTTCCATTACTACTGGTCAAAGGGCACGTCCAAACCAGGTCTCCTATTGCGGTACTGGAAAATCCACCTTTTTGGTTCAAAGCGGATCAGAATTGCCCTTATCATCAAGGAGGACCAGGGCATAACATAGAAAACTGTCTCAGCTTCAAAGTACAGAAGCTTGTTAGGAGCGGGGTCTTATCCTTTAAGGATACAAATCCTAATGTTCAGACAAACCCGCTACCTCAACACGAGAAAGCTGCGGTAAATTTGATAGAAGAAGAGTCTAAGCACATCTATCAAATGCACGATGTACTCTTATTGGGGACCAACCTGGTCAAGATGCATTATAGACAGAGCGGATACGATCATGTACCATCTCATAACTATCATCAGTGTGATATCTGCTCTAAGAACAATCAAGGATGTTCTGTGGTGCTATCAGCTCTACAGGAACAGATGGATCTCGGATGGATCCAGGATCACTGAATTCATGAAGTCAACATGACTTATACGAATTCCAACATTATTCAAAACCACGACATCTGTGCAATGAATGTCAACTTGGTGGCAATGCACTCAAGGCAAAGGAAACATCATGATCTGCCATGGCACGATTACGGTTCCTTTTTTATTTGCTTGGTAAACAATCAGGGATGCTCTTTTGTACAAGAAGCCCTCCAGCATCAGATGGATCTTGGGTGAATTTAGGATTACCGTGATAGAAGTCAGAATCAAGTGAATATGATTCAAATATTTGATATTCACTTGATGAATACCAGCTTGGTGGAATTACATGCTAAGCAAGTCCAGCTCGGTTTTCCGACTTCTCATAATTATCAGAACTGTACAGCATGCCGTGAAAACGACCAAGGATGTGCTCTCATTCAAAGAACTTTGCAACACTTATTAAACCATTGGTGGCTTCTGATCTATCTAGACGAAGACATGCAACAAGTCAGTATGATTAACGGAAACCCTACTAGGAATCAAAGTCAGGATGTTCAATCAATGGAAACAGATCTAGTGAGGTTACACTGCATACAGAGCGGACGTGGCCAGGTGCCACGACATAACTATGAACGCTGTCGAGTTTGCTCTGAAGATAATCAAGGATGTTACCTCGTGCGAGCAGCCCTTCAGAGCCAGTTGGAACACAAAGAGATTCGTCTGTGTCCAAGTTATGGGTCAATTAATTTGATGCCAGACTATTTCGCTGATCGAATCAAGGACGTTGTCGTAATCTCTAATCATAAGAGGACCAAGGATGTTTGTACCATCATCCCTTTACTTAACGAATCGAAAGTTCCCAATCAGGAACTGATTGAAATTACTTACAATGGTCAGAAAAATCAGAAGGCTCCTATAGTTATCTATCTACCGGGACCATTACCATATAAATTAACTAAGGCTATCCTTTACAAATACGGTGCAACAACAATTGAGAATGGAAAGGAAATTCCATTACCATCTATCATGAATATTGCAGACAACAGTCGAGTAACACGGAGCAGTCGAATCTTTAACCGAGGAGTTGGAGAACCCAACAAAGAAAAGGAACCTCAAGCAGAAATTCCTAATCAACCGATCGGGAAAACTAATGGTCCCGACCTTTCAAAGAACGATGATGAGATGTTGAACCTCATCCAGAAGAGTGAGTACAACATTGTTGATCAACTGTTGCAAACTCCTTCAAAAATCTCTGTGCTATCACTTTTACTCAGTTTCGAAGCTCATAGAGAAGCTCTACATAAAGTCTTAGAGCAAGCCTTTGTGGAACAAGATGTAACAATCAGGCAGTTCGATAACATCATCTCCAACATTACTTCCTGCAACAACTTAGGATTCATTGATAGGGAACTGCCAGAAGAGGGCCCGAGTCATAACATGGCACTCAATATTACAGTCAACTGCCAGGACGATGCTTTAGCCGGCGTACTGGTAGACACGTGATCGGCTCTAAACGTGATGCCGAAGTCCACTCTAATGAAACTATCATTTAAAGGATCTCTGATGAGAGGCAGTGAGGTCATCGTCAAAGCATTTGACGGATCCCGGAAAACAGTTATCCGCGAAGTCGACCTTCCCATAACTATCGGTCCTCACACTTTCCATATCACTTTCCAGGTCATGGACATCCGGGCAGCATACAGCTGTTTGTCAGGAAGACCTTGGATACACGAGGCTGGGGCAGTCACTTCGACAATTCACCAACAGATGAAGTTTGTCAAGAATGGCCAACTCGTCACAGTCTGCGGAGAATAAGCCTTGATCGTGAGCAACTTATCATCATCCACTTATGTAGAACCAGAGGAGGTTATTGGAACTCAGTTCCAAGCACTTTCTATGGGCAATGGCAATCAATCAGAAAGAGGAACCTCGATTTCCTCATATAAAGATGCTCTCGAAGTGATCAAAAGTAACAATGCGAAAGGATGGGGACATCTTGTCATTCCTACGTATAACAAGACAAAGAAAGTTCTTGGTGTTTCCTCAACCTGTACCCAGATTGCTAATAACGATGAAAGTTTTCATCCCATTTAGGACTTCTTCCATAGTGGAGGTTTCCTCCACCCAGTGTCTCAAGAAGTCCATACCATCAACGAGGGAGATTCCTCCGATACGGATGAAGAATGGAAGTCCTATCTTAACGAGGACGGTTATATGTCTCAGGAAGATATATACCAAGATCAGACGTCAAGATGATATACGGAGATTGTGATCCGGAAGGATGTCGTGCTCCACCAAACTCATTAGAGGAGGACACTCTAATGAAAGCCAACTTTGACCATGTCGTAACCCGAACTTTGACCTCCCTTTTGTTTTTTTTGCATATGGATGTGCTCTCGTATCGCTAGCGTACGCATTTTTATTTTTTCCTTTGTGTTTTGATTGCAGAAATGTTCAGGTTTTCCAAGTCCGATTAATCGTGTCCTCACAAGGTCATCACATTATCTAAACAAGGGCAAAATAAGGGTATTTATGCCTATTTATCAAGACAAGGGGTGGAAAATCGAAATCGGGACTTCAACATCATTGTTTTGGCAAATTTGTGGAAATATGGCTGAAGTAACCGGTTAGCACATATGCTGTAACCGGTTACTTAGTGCATTTTTCACCAAAAAACCAGATTTTCAAGCAAGTAACCGGTTAGCACATTTGCAGTAACCGGTTACTCTGTGCAAAATTTCAGTTCCTGCTGCATTTTTTGGGACATCACCTTACACACTGTAATACCCCAAAATTTGCCCTCTCAATTCTTCATATCATTTACCATGAGCTTTCATTTCATTGCATTGCATTCAAGCATAGAAAAATAAAACATTAAACATTTAGCATTGCATTCTGCATAAGGGCATATGATCAGTGGTTCTCCAGAGGTGTGGATTATCCAAAGCAAAGGAAACAAGAGCCAAGGGTCTCTCACCAGCCTCAAGGGTCCCTTAAGTTATATGTCATCTCAATTGATCCCACAAGGCATGGGAAGAGGAGAATTCATCAAGAGGATTGGACAGTGCATCATCTCTTACACAAAACAGTCAAAATTAGGGTTTTGGATTCAAGTGGTCTCCTAATGAAATTTTGATTCAAACTTGATCTCATTGTTTTCTAGATAATATCAAGTATCTAAGGATGGAAGATTGGCAATTGGTTCATTTCAAAAGAGGTTCAATTGATCAGTTGCTTGATAACCAAGAAATTGGGGAAAAAGTCAACTGTGCAGAGAAAAAAGTCAACTCCTGACTTTTTAAGGTCAAATTCGTGAAATTCAAGTTATATATGTTCATTGGACAAGATTTGATCAATAAATGATGGAGGAATCATGAAAAATCAAGAAATTACAAAACTGCCAAAAATAGAAACTTTGGGGTTTCCAAAAATGGCAAGTTTGGACCATTTTGCACCACACTTTAAGGCTCTCTTTCCCCAAGATAAAAGATCCAAACTTCAGGCCCAAGTTGAGCCAATTAAAGATCTTGTTTCAAGCTTCAAATCCATATAAAGAACTCTTCCATCGGATCAAAATTGAGGGAGTTATAATCAATCAAAGTTTGGTAAAATCAAGGCAAAAACTAAGTCATGGCAAGGTAAGACCAGGCCCATAGGCTATAATTTCATCGAACAGTTGGCGTGCCAAATGTCAATCTAATTTTCTCCATCAAGAAGGCTTCAAATGAAAAATTGTTGAACATCAAAGTTGTTCGTCTCCATGTCCTCTTCAACTTTGATGTTGGACATTTTATCATTTGAACAAGTTATGAAGGTCGTACGAGGGCTCGAACATGGTGGTTTCATGATGAAAGTTCACAAGTCACAAGGCCTTGCTTGCAGCCCAAGTCATACACCCATGCACTAGTTGTGGTTCCTTGTTTTCCACACCATCGAGTTGATCCTAACTAACCGAGTTAACTAACTTGACTCGGTGAGTTGAGTCTAACTAACTCCGACCCTAGCTCCAAACCCAAACCTCATTCCAAACCTCTCATACTCCAAACCTAAAATCTATTTAAGAGATGCTTCACTCATTTTCAAGGACCTTCAACCATTTTCTCAAATTTCTCACATTTCACTCTCAATTCTCTTTCATTTCTCTCTTCACTTTGCTACAACTTCTACTTCTCACTTCCAAAACCACACACAAAAGCTCTTATTTTTTTGAAGAATAATCACTTTTTACATTGAAAAGTGATTAATTCTTGAGCTTAAACTGCATCATTTGGTTTTCTTCGGTTGGATTTCTAGAATTTCATCTTATTCTACTTCAATCCAAAGGTTTCACACCATTTATTTTGGTGCAAGTTCGATCTCGGTGATCGTTCGCGATTTTGCTCGGTTTCGACGCGTTTCGGCTACTAATCGAAGAATCTCTGGTTTTCTTTGTTTTTCTGCACCAAGATCACGTTGCAACAATCACCAAATCAAATCTCATCTTTGTAGGTTGGTTTTTCTTAGATATATAATTGATTTAGCTTAATTTCAACATATGCAATGTAGATCCATGGTCTTTAATGTGTTTTGATCTATTTGCTTGATTGATTCATGATCTTGTTGTTTGATTGTTGAAATATGTGCTTGAATACTGATATTTGATGTGGATTCTCATGCATGTTTGATTACATGATCATATGGATGTTTGGATAAGTGATTGGTGCTTGAAAAGTGGTTATGAGAAGTGATTTTTGCTGGTCTGGTACTGTTCAGTCGATTTGCACCTTAGTGCAATCGATTGCACCTTTGTTTTTTCACTAGAAAGTGCATTCTGTAGCTGTGCAATCGATTTGCACCCTGCTGCAATCGATTTGCACCTGTAACTATTGTGTTTTTGGCTTGTTTGGAAGCATGTATTGATACCTATTCCAGCTCTAACCTTCTTGGCTTTGTGTGATGCATATTTGTGGAATTTTCTAGGGTTGTTTAACCTCTAGTTGCTGGATGTATGTGAATCTTTGATGCATGATTATCCAATTGTTGATTTTCTTGCATTCTTGAAGCATGTTCTTGAAGCATTTTGGTTCATGTGTGAATAATGACTTGTTGAATTTGTGTAATCTCTCGAAGATGAGTGTGAGATGATATATGTGAGTGTGATGTTGTAATGTGCATAAGTTGGATCATGTATGCTTTTGCTTTGCTTGAGCATTTGTTCTCCGTTGACAACGATCATGGTGTATGATTAATTAATCTTGATGCATGTTAATGTGAAATTGTCTTGCATGTTTGAATTGAACTATCATGATATGTTGTAAGTTCTGACTTTGCTCCATCCTCACTTCATTTTGTTCACATCACCTTTGTATGCACACAAATTTTCTGACACGCGACTCTTGGATTTTCATCGTTTATGGTCATGCTTGCGTAGTTGCGTTCTTGATGCGATAAACACATAGCACACACCCCTTGAACATGCTGATTGTGAATTAATGTTTGTGTTGCTGGAATTATGTGATGCATGCTTGTTTGCTTTCTATTCCTTGAGGTGCATACTTGCTTCAATTTGTTCACATGCTCAATGTTATGCATCCTTTCATGATGTACATTTTTCCATGATGTTTTCAAGTTTATTCAATATGATGTATGATGTGTTTGTGATCATGATTAGTTGAGGAATGCATGATGTTGGATACATGTTTGCTATGTCATGATTGAATTGCATTCAAGTGCATTGCATGCTGTCCTGTTTCTACTGCTGATTATACACATATGTGATGTTGTATATGCTGCCAAATGCTTTTTACACCCATTTTATAGGCAGAACATGTGCTGTTAATTACTGTTTGGTACATGATGATAGATTTACTGCTGCATTACATTTATGGGCTGTAATAGCTGCTATTTTCACTATTTCCTTCCATTGGCTTGTTTGACCAAGTTCTTTTACTTAGGATTTCTTGTAAATATTTTGTGAACTAACCTTTTCATGCAGGTGCTAAAGGTAAGTAAGTGGGGGCATATTTCCACATGCACTTATTTCTTTCATCTTCTCTTATTTCTTTTAATAATTCAATTTGTGATCATGATAAGCATTTATATGCTTTCCTTGAATAACTTCTCCTTCATCCCTCTTTAAGATAAACTTAACTTCCACCTTGGAAGTAAGTTGCTTCTTTTGCTCTTCTTCTTCTTTCTTTTAGAAGTAGGTTTCTTAAACCACATTAACCTTAGGATCACCATGTATGATAACATTAAGATTGAGTCTTAGTATCCCTCATTAGATTTTACCTTTCTCGACCATTTGAGTCTCTTTCTCATCTCAAAACAAAAAAAAAAGCAAAAACACTTAATAAAGGTTGATGCATATTGCATGTGAGCCTAGTATGTGGGAAATGGAAGGAGGGGAGTTTCTCTCCACCTTCCTAGAATGTTTAGCATACGGCCTGTTAGGATGACCATGCGACTCATTCGATCCTATATCATAGACTTGAATGCAATATGTGTTACGAATACAAATAACTTCAAAAACACTTCTTTCTTAAAAGACTTCAAACAAACAATAACGTCTTTCCTCCGGGATTTCTCTCTTCTCATCTATTCACTCATTCCTTAAGGACTCGTCAAGTCTGTTCCACCACAAACAGGTAACGCCTAAGTCTCCCTACAATGAGCTGCAACACCTAACTACTGGGATGCGCACTCTGATGTTTCCACTAAAAAACACAAACAAAGCGACCCTCGTTGAGGGGAACTACGTCGCTCTGATTCTCATGCTCCCGATGAGATACGTAGGCAGTGGGGTAGGGCCCATTCGAGCACTTCTTTTATTTTCCCTACATTTGTTCCTCTTTCCTTTTTCATTCCTTTTCCAGTTCCTTTTTCCAGTATCTTTTCTTACGCTCTTTGATCGAGACAAGCAAGCGTGGATCCCATCGGGTACGATGGACGCGAGGGGGTGCTAATACCTTCCTCTCGCGTAACAGACTCCCGAACCCAGTTTTCTTGGTCGCAAGACCATGCTCTTTCCTTTCCTTCAGGTTTATGCGGTGTTTCCTTTCCCTCTCTTGGGATAAATACACATTGCTGGCGACTCTGTTTCGGTGCCACTTTCGCGTTTGTACTTGGATGAAAATCCCGGGAGCGACAGCTGACGACTCTGCTGGGGACAATTGCTTCCAGAATCTCTGGTTTCCTTAGCGAGTTAATCCTAGCGCTTGTCTGTTTTTCTTTCATTTGGTGTTTACTTTTTTGCTGTATTTACTATTGTACTGTATTGCTATTTACTATATTACTGCTTTACTGTACTTTAGTGTATTTACCATATTTTAGCATTTTCATTTCATATACTATATTATGCTATACTGGACTGTGCTGTGCTGGTTTTCTGTTTGGTGGGCAGGGTGTTCTGAGAGATAAGCCCACTACCCAGGCTTGAGTACACATATAGGTATTAGAGTGGATAGTCGTGACGCTTGCATGGTGGTGACCACGTATTGTTGTTCATGAGACCCATAACCAGACGAGGTTCTATTGGGAGCTTTCTGCTACTGCATGTTATGCAGGCCAGTAGTTATTCTCTTGAGGAACTGTCGACTCTGGTGACCATTCTCGAGGACTCAGTTGCGGCACTCCTCCCGAGATGTGACAGTGGCAGACCACATTATGTGGCAAACCCATTGCATATTCTCGATCCGAGGACCCAATGCTGGGAACTTGCTATAGGTGTTCCCTTTTGAAAGAGAATCAGTGGAGGCACTGCTCAATTGGCGATAGTACTGTACCCCGAGGGATGAATGTACTATTGCTTCTCGACCTCAGTGCCAGAAGCTGAGGACCTTTCGCTTTGGAGAATCAGTTGAGGCCTCCTCGATTGATGATGATGCCAAACCAGAAATGGTGAATGCATCATCATTTCTCGACCTGAGAGCCCGGGATACTGAGGATCTTAGTACCCACATGTGAGAGGGGCGGGTTGTTTATAGGTTTGCAGGTAACCTTGACCTTCAACATACCCTGGTATTCTGGTATTTTGATCATCCGGTATTCTGGTTATTCTGGTTATTCCGGTATTCTCTTCAGAACAGACTCATGAACTTATTCAGTCAACAGCACAACAACTATTCAGGATTTATGGATACCTTGATCCCGTGTCTTTGCATTTGCATTGCATGACATTTTGCATTCTCATACTCATATGCATAACAGGTTTTCAGAGAGGGGATTCTTATTCTGACTTGGTATTGTCTCCAGAACTGCAACCTTGACTTCTCACCATTACGCAACTTGAAGCAATCAGAGGAGGATCATGGGTCAGATGCGAGCAGAGTTGTCGGAATTCCAGACTCGTATGGCTCAGTGCTTTGAGATGATGCAGGGCATGGCTCAACAACAAGAGAAACTAGGGGTGGTTATTCAAAGGACTGATGTTGTTATCCCGGAGGCTGGTAATGGGAATGTTGTTGGTAATACTCCGGGCGGAGTCGTGAATCCTCCACGTGCTGATCTTCCTCCACCCACTCCTGTGAGTCAATCCAGAGGAAGTGCTGCTAGGATTCATGTTCCTCGTCAGAAGGTGGATAATCAGGAAGAACAATTTTACGATGATGAGATGAATTTCCCTACTGAGGCGGACAAGAGGCTTCTTATGCTCGAAGAGAGATTGAAGGCTATTAAAGGCCATAATGATTTGGGTATGGACATGTATGAATTAGGGTTGGTCCCAGGTGTGAAGGTTCCTCCGAAGTTCAAGGCGCCTACTTTCAAAAAGTACAACAGAAGCACCTGCCCTAAGCTTCACATCAGGGCATATTCCAGCAAAATGTCTGCCTATACGGATGATGAGAAGCTGCTAATGCATTTCTTTCAGGACAGCTTAACTGGGGCATATTTAGACTGGTATATGAGCTTAGAGAGAACGCATATAAAAAGCTGGAGAGATTTGGCAGAAGCTTTCATCAAGCACTACCAATACAACACGGACATGGCGCACAATAGAATACAATTGCAGGGTCTTTCTCAGAGACAAAACAAAAGCTTCAAAGAATACGCCCAGAGGTGGCGCAAATTGGCTTCCCAAGTTCAACCTCCGATGTTGGAAAGAGAGCTCGTTGATATGTTCATGGATACGCTTCAGGGGCATTATTATGAGAAATTGGTTGGATGTTTGTCAGCTGGATTTTCAGGTCTTGTATTGGCAGGAGAAAGAGTCGAAAATGGCATCAAGACGGGAAAGATTTGAATTGCTGCTGAAGATGCAAAGAAACCTTATGCTGGGTCCTCCAAAGGAAAGGAAGGAGAAACTAGTGCTGTGTATATTCCTCCTGTTGTTCAACGGCCTGTTCAGTATCATCGACCCTATGCTCCTCAGCAACAGAGACAACAAAGATCTCGAAGGCCTGCGAGAAGGTTCGATCCACTCCCTATTCCTCACAGTGATGTTCTTGCCCGTCTACTTGAGAATTCTCTGGTTGAACTAAGGGATGCCAAGCCTGTCCCTGGCCCCATTCCTCCTGATTATGATCTGGATGCTAGATGCGAGTATCACTCAGACACACCAGGTCATTCCATTGAAAATTGTAACGTGTTCAAGCACAAGGTGCAAGACCTGGTGGATTTAGAGATCATTACATTCACTGAAGATGATATGTACATCAATTGAAGCCTTTTGTCTCAAGTGAGAACTCAGTTTACAAGGACGTCCAGACAGAATCAAGCCTCCTCAGCGATGGCAATCTTCAGCTTCTTTATTGCATTTTCATTTGTAGTTTTTCATTTCTTGTTAAAGCATTGTATGCCAAAAAAAACTTGTTGGTGTTATGAATGATGTTTTAATGCAATGAATATGTTTTTTCTTGAAGTAATTCATTTTTATTCATTCATATAATGTTTCTGCGCATTGCAATACCAATTTTCTTGCTTAAACTCTTGGAGGGAGGATGATGAGGTAAAAACGCAAAATCTTTGGTTGTATGCTTTTGGATAAAAACCTGTTGAGGATGTACAGGCATTGCTTCAAATCCCCAAACACCGGAGATATAAGGGAGATAGACCCTCGCCAACCCCTTTGAGCCTTGAAGTAGGAGTTTCTTTTCATTCGAAAAAACCCTCACATTTAACCAGGGGCAGAGTAGGTGTCAGTAATTTGACCAAGCATTCAGATTTCAAAAGGAGTGTGCATCTGAGGATCCATTACCTTTCTTCCCTCACACATCAGGAGATCAAGGGACGTGAAACCACAATGGTTATCCATCAGTGATCAAGGAGTGAGGCAGTCACAACCTTTTCAAAACAAGTCATACAATCAGTGTCACACGATTTATTCAAAAGGAAAAAAAGGAAAAAAAGAAAGAAAGCCCGCTAAGCCCAAAACTTGAAAACAAACGACTTAGGCAAAAGTTAGGGTATCCCGCTGGTCTTCAAAATCGAAAAACTCAGAAAGAATCAGTCCAGGCAAAATCAGGGAAATAAAGAAGCAAAAAATGAAAAAAAAATGTTCAAAAGAGAAAATCCTCGATAAGGAACAAGTCATGTGACCGAAACACTGAAGACAAAAAAGGGATGACTGTCATTTCGAAAACCTCGTGGGTTCCTTAAACATCGATCCTCACAAAAAAAATTTTCTTCTGGGAGATGAACGCTTATGCCAAATTAACTGAACGTAGGACTGGAGAACATCAAGGAGAATGGGTGGGTACAAACAAATTTTGAGCCATAAATCCTTTTTTCTAAAAACCGTGAACCAGGCCACGTTACAACCCTCAAAAGTCCTAATTGAAACAAGGTTTATTCTGAAGGCGTACTTCAACTAGATAGCGTTCCTGACTCCCATGAGTTGTGCTAATAAGATTTTTGTTGGTATTGCATGTGCGTTTTGTTTTCCATTCAAAAATCAATGTCGTAATAAACTTCAAGGTTAACATGTTTGTTGCATTAGAATTATCATTCTCATAATAAACTTGTTCTGCTTGCATACATGTGCCTAAGCATTAATGAAGCCTACACAGTGAATGATAATCGAGAAGCTTGATCCTGCCGAGTTAGGATGCTTGAAAATTCTGAAGAACAGTCATATCAAGGGGCATGTTGCCAAGAGACTCAGTGCCGTGGGCTCTCCCCAGTAAGTCGTGATGAGATGTAGCCAATCTGGGGCAGTCACGTCGAGAAATCTCTCTGAAGTTCAGTTATTCTAGGACATTCATTCGAAGATCAGGGGCAAAGCCATTTCAAAGCTCGTATCGAGGCAGGCCACCTCCGGAGCATAAGAAGTTATTCTCTCCAGAAGGCAGTTGATCAGAGGTACCTCTACAAGGTTTAAAATACTGAGGCAGAGTATTTCAGGTCATTACAAGTCCTCTCGAGGCAAATCCCTTCATGGATCATGCAGTCTGGGGCAATTAAGTCGCAATTCGATAGATTTCACCAAGAGTTTGAAGACCCTGGGGCAGTGAGAACGCCTGGTCTTCTGTAAAATACTCTTGACAATCGGCATGCAGTCGATCAGTAGAAACTTGAAGTACTAAGTCTTTCCCCAGCAAGGAGCCTGAAGGTATCTTTTCCAGGAAGGTGTTGGAATTGATATTCTTCCCCAAGCGGAGAATCGTCCTCAAATCGAAAAGGGTTCTTTATGAAGATTTCTTATCTCCGGCAGTGTAGGTGGATTCCTCATTCTCAGCAGGGTAAGACGGTGGAATATTTTCAAGTAGTTTGAAGACGGGGAGAAGTCAGAGTATTCTCCTCCTCAAAAGTCAGGTTTGGTATTTTCACGCAAGTCAAAGTCCAACGGTTATTGGCATTCTTAGCGGTTCAAAGTCCAATTTTTATTGGCATCTCCCCAACAGAGTTTGCAATTCAGCTTGCGGTTCCCCAACAGGGTTGCATCACCAGTGGTTATTGGTGGTACAGTTGGTTATCTCCCTACAGGAGATCAGATATTGGTGATCCCTTCCTCAGCAAAGTTTGCTTGTCTGTTCTGCACATTCCTCGACGGAGTGTCATCTCATTCTTGCATATAGTAATCATCATTGCATTGCATCCTCAAAACGCATAGCATTTCCATTTCGTATGGAGCATTACGCCCTAGAAAGAAAATTCAAACATGCATCGAAGCATAAGCCATATTTAGTACCTTGTGCGAAAGCCCAGATCAACCCTCAATCAAAACAGTGATTCCAATCCTCCGAAGAGAGCCCCAACCTCAGAGTTGACGCCCTTTATACCAACTTCAAAGTTGTCGTACATTCCTTCTCCAACCTCAGAGTTGGAGCCTTTCTTCCCAACCTCAGAGTTGTCATTTATTCCCTTTCCAACCTCAGAGTTTCAGTATGTATTTCTTCCCCAACCTCAGAGTTGACGCATTTCTCCAACTTCAAAGTTGTTGTATACTTTTTCTCGACCTCAGAGTTGACGCCTTTCTCCAACTTCAAAGTTGACATATACCTTTTCTCAACCTCAGAGTTGATGAATATCATTTTCTGCCCCAACTTCAAAGTTGTTGTATATCTTCTCTCCAACCTCAGAGTTGAAGCCTTTCGTCCCCAACCTCAGAGTTGTCGTACCTTCTTTTGCTCCCAATCTCAGAGTTGACGCCTCTCTTCTCCAACCTCAGAGTTGTCGCACCACCTTTTCTCGACCTCAGAGTTGATGAATATCTTTTTCTTTCCCAACTTCAAAGTTGTCGTGTACCTCTTCTCAACCTCAGAGTTGATGAACGTCTCTTTCTTCCCAAAACTCCTAGTTGACACCTTTTGTCTCCGACCTCAGAGTTGACGTATATCCTTCTTCCGACCCCAGAGTTGAAGTTATGGTTTTTTTCAACCTCAGAGTTGATGTCTACCTTTTCCTCAAACATTCAAAGTTGGTGTTTACTCCAAATTTCTTTTCAATCTCAGAGCTGATGCCATTTTTCCTCAACCTCAGAGTTGATGGTCTACCCTATTATCCCCAGCGGAGTCATCTTTGTAGGTCCGTTGATTCTACAAACCTCCGGTCAAAGGTCCATCAAAGTTTGGCAAATCAGCTAAGTCCAACCGTAGATTGGCAAAAGTCCATCCAAGGGTGGCAAATCATTGGCAAGTCCAACCGTAGATTGGCAAAAGTCCACCCGCAGTGTGGCAATTCAGCTGCAAAGTCCAACCGTAGATTGTCATAAGTCCACCTGCAGTGTGGCAGGTCAGTAGTCGTCTGACTCCATTCAAAAAGACAGTCCACCCGTAGTGTGGCAAGCCAGTAGTCGTCTGGCGTTGTGCTAAAAGACATTGTTAAAGTCCACCCGTAGTGTGGCAAGCCAGTAGTTGTCTGGCGTTGTGCTAAAAGACATTGTAAAAGTCTACCCGTAGTGTGGCAAGCCAGTAGTCGTCTTGCGTTGTGCTAAAAGACATTGCAAAAGTCCACCCATAGTGTGGCAGGCCAGTAGTCTTCTGGTTTTGTACAAAAGACGTTGTTAAAATCCACCCGCAGCGTGGCAAGCCAGTAGTCGTCTGGCATTGTTCAGAAAGACATCTCTTTAGTGTTATTTCTTCCCATCAGAGTTTTATACAAGCAGAGTTCATTTGGTTGGGTTTATATCCCTTTTCTTCTTCTTCATAGAGTGCAAATTTTCTGGTTATTTTTGGTATTCAATCCCTCCATACCTTGAAAGTCTGACAACAATCGCTATAATCCATTCAGGTCTACAGTGATTGAATAGGGGCAGCTTTAATACCCCAAAATTTTCCCTCTCATTTCTTCATATCATTTAGCATGAGCGTTCATTTCATTGCATTGCATTCAAGCATAGAAAAATAAAACATTAAGCATTTAGCATTGGATCCTGCATAAGGGCATGTGATCAGTGGTTCTCCAGAGGTGTGGATTATCCAAAGAAAAGGAAACAAGATCCAAGGGTCTCTCACCAGCCTCAAGGGTCCCTTAAGTCATATGTCCTCTCAAGTGATCCCACAAGGCATGGGAAGAGGAGAATTCATCAAGAGGATTGGACAGTGCATCATCTCCTACACAAAACAGTCAAAATTAGGGTTTTGGATTCAAGTGGTCTCCTAATGAAATTTTGATTCAAACTTGATCTCATTGTTTTCTACATAATATCAAGTACCTAAGGATGGAAGATTGGCAATTGGTGCATTTCAGAAGAGGTTCAATTGATCAGTTGCTTGATAACCAAGAAATTGGGGAAAAAGTCAACTGTGCAGTGAAAAAAGTCAACTCCTGACTTTTTAAGGTCAAATTCGTGAAATTCAAGTTATATATGTTCATTGGACAATATTTGATCAATAAATGATGGAGGAATCATGAAAAATCAAGAAATTACAAAACTGCCACAAATAGAAACTTTGGGGTTTCCAAAAATGGCAAGTTTGGACCATTTTGCACCACACTTTAAGGCTCTATTTCTCCAAGATAAAAGATCCAAACTTCAGGCCCAAGTTGAGCCAATTAAAGATCTTGTTTCAAGCTTCAAATCCATATAAATAACTCTTCCATCGGATCAAAATTGAGGGAGTTATGATCAATCAAAGTTTGGTAAAATCAAGGCAAAAACCAAGTCATGGCAAGGCAAGACCAGGCCCATAGGCCATAATTTCATCGAACAGTTGGCGTACCAAATGTCAAGACAATTTTCTCCATCTATAACGCTTCAAATGAAAAATTATTGAACATCAAAGTTTTTCGTCTCCATGCCCTCTTCAACTTTGATGTTGGACATTTTTCCATTTTAACAAGTTATGAAGGTCATACGAGGACTCGAACATGGTGGTTTCATGCTGAAAGTTCACAAGTCACAAGACCTTGCTTGCAGCCCAAGTCATACACCCATGCACTAGTTGTGGTTTCTTGTTTTCCAAGCCACCAAGTTGATCCTAAATAACCGAGTTAACTAACTTGACTCGGTGAGTTGAGTCTAACTAACTCCGACCCTAGCTCCAAACCCAAACCTTATTCCAAACCTCTCATACTCCAAACCTAAAATCTATTTAAGAGATGCTTCACTCATTTTCAAGGACCTTCAACCATTTTCTCAAATTTCTCACATTTCACTCTCAATTCTCTTTCATTTCTCTCTTCACTTTGCTACAAGTTCTACTTCTCACTTCCAAAACCACACACAAAAGCTCTTATTTTTTTGAAGAATAATCACTTTTTACATTGAAAAGTGATTAATTCTTGAGCTTAAACTCCATCATTTGGTTTTCTTCGGTTGGATTTCTGGAATTTCAGCTTATTCTACTTCAATCCAAAGGTTTCACACCATTTATTTTGGTGAAAGTTCGATCTCGGTGATCGTTCGCGATTTTGCTCGGTTTCGACGTGTTTCGGCTACTAATCGAAAAATCTTTGGTTTTCTTTGTTTTTCTGCACCAAGATCACGTTGCAACAATCACCAAAGCAAATCTCAGCTTTGTAGGTTAGTTTTTCTTAGATCCATAATTGATTTAGCTTAATTTCAACTTATGCAATGTAGATCCATGGTCTTCAACGTGTTTTGATCTATTTGCTTGATTGATTCATGATCTTGTTGTTTGATTGTTGAAATATGTGCTTGAATACTGATATTTGATGTGGATTCTCGTGCATGTTTGATTACATGATCATATGGATGTTTGGATAAGTGATTGGTGCTTGAAAAGTGGTTATGAGAAGTGATTTTTGCAGGTCTGGTACAGTTCAGTCGATTTGCACCTTAGTGCAATCGATTGCACCTTTGTTTTTTCACTAGAAAGTGCATTCTGTAGCTGTGCAATCGATTTGCACCCTGATGCAATCGATTTGCACCTGTAACTATTGTGTTTTTGGCTTGTTTGGAAGCATGTATTGATACCTATTCCAGCTCTAACCTTCATGGCTTTGTGTGATGCATATTTGTGGAATTTTCTAGGGTTGTTTAACCTCTAGTTGCTGGATGTATGTGAATCTTTGATGCATGATTATCCAATTGTTGATTTGCTTGCATTCTTGAAGCATGTTCTTGAGGCATTTTGGTTCATGTGTGAATAATGACTTGTTGAAATTGTGTAATCTCTCGAAGATGAGTGTGAGGTGATATATGTGAGTGTGATGTTGTAGTGTGCATAAGTTGGATCATGTATGCTTTTGCTTTGCGTGAACATTTATTTTCCGTTGACAACGATCATGGTGTATGATTAATTAATCTTGATGCATGTTAATGTGAAATTGTCTTGCATGTTTGAATTAAACTATCATGATATGTTGTAAGTTCTGACTTTGCTCCATCCTCACTTCATTTTGTTCACATCACCTTTGTATGCACACAAATTTTCCGACACACGACTCTTGGATTTTCATCGTTTATGGTCATGCTTGCGTAGTTGCGTTCTTGATGCGATAAACACATAGCACACACCCCTTGAACATGCTAATTGTGAATTAATGTTTGTGTTGCTGGAATTATGTGATGCATGTTTGTTTGCTTTCTATTCCTTGAGGTGCATACTTGCTTCAATTTGTTCACATGCTCAATGTTATGCATCCTTTCATGATGTACATTTTTCCATGATGTTTTCAAGTTTATTCAATATGATGTATGATGTGTTTGTGATCATGATTAGTTGAGGAATGCATGATGTTGGATACATGTTTGCTATGTCATGATTGAATTGCATTCAAGTGCATAGCATGCTGTCCTATTTCTACTGCTGATTATACACATATGTGATGTTGTATGTGCTGCCAAATGCTTTTTACATCCATTTTATAGGCTGAACATGTGCTGTTAATTACTGTTTGGTACATGATGATAGATTTACTGCTGCATTGCATTTATGGGCTGTAATAGCTGCTGTTTTCACTATTTCCTTCCATTGGCTTGTTTGACCAAGTTCTTTTACTTAGGATTTCTTGTAAATATTTTGTGAACTAACCTTTTCATGCAGGTGCTAAAGGTAAGTAAGTGGGGGCATATTTCCACATGCACTTATTTCTTTCATCTTCTCTTATTTCTTTTAATAATTCAATTTGTGATCATGATAAGCATTTATATGCTTTCCTTGAATAACTTCTCCTTCATCCCTCTTTAAGATAAACTTAACTTCCACCTTGGAAGTAAGTTGCTTCTTTTGCTCTTCTTCTTCTTTCTTTTAGAAGTAGGTTTCTTAAACCACATTAACCTTAGGATCACCATGTATGATAACATTAAGATTGAGTCTTAGTATCCCTCATTAGATTTTACCTTTCTCGACCATTTGAGTCTCTTTGTCATCTCAAAAAAAAAAAAAAAAAGCAAAAACACTTAATAAAGGTTGATGCATATTGCATGTGAGCCTAGTATGTGGGAAATGGAAGGAGGGGAGTTTCTCTCTACCTTCCTAGAATGTTTAGCATACGACCTGTTAGGACGACCATGCGACGCATTCGATCCTATATCATAGACTTGAATGCAATATGTGTTACGAATACAAATAACTTCAAAAACACTTCTTTCTTAAAAGAATTTAAACAAAAAATAACGTCTTTCCTCTGGGATTTCTCTCTTCTCATCTCTTCACTCATTCCTTAAGGACTCGTCAAGTCTGTTCCACCGCAAACAGGTAACGCCTAAGTCTCCCTACAGCGAGCTGCAACACCTAACTGCTGGGACGCGCACTTTGACGCTTCCACTAAAAAACACAAACAAAGCGACCCTCGTTGAGGGGAACTACGTCGCTCTGATTCTCATGCTCCCAATGAGATACGTAGGCAGTGGGGTAGGGCCCATTCGAGCACTTCTTTTATTTTCCCTACATTTGTTCCTCTTGTCATACCCCAAATTTTGAGCACTAAGATTTCCCATCATTGTGCAAATCATCATCACAATATGGATGAACCATCATGCCTCACCAAATACCTCAAGGGTTGTTGAGCCTCGGCCGAGTTCTCATCTCCTAAGCCCGATCAACGGTATTCCCCGCAGGGATTATCTCTCCTAAGCAAGGTGGAATTGCTATCTTGAACCAACGATATCTCTATATGCCCCGCGATGGCTGAGTATCCAGTCATGCTCATCTTTTAGTTTGTGTGTTGTGTCAGTTTTGTCAGCATATACATACATACATCATGCATTATTGATTTGCATTTACATTTCATATTGCATCACTATCACTCTAGCCGGTCTTGTCCCTTAGTGATAGGAGTCCTCTCAATCGAGTTGTCAGTTCTTGCCTCGTCAGGAGACGCTGCATTTCAACAGCCTCACCTCTAGTTTACATCTGGAATGAAGTTGCCTCCTCGACCACTTTGATAACTTGAACCTATGAAAGGCCAGAGAACCTTCAACATATGTCACTCTTCCCCATTGTAGATGATAACCTTGCTTTCCCGGATTAAAGAAAATCCCCAGAGAAAGCCTCTTAAGCAAGGGTTCGGCAGTGCATCAGTATTTCTCCGAAAATCTGCTGATGAAAAGGTCATCGGCACCTCAAAATTGGACCCCATCATATGGCATTTCTCTGGGAAGATCCCGAGAAAAGTATGATGTAAGATCCCCAAGTGGAAACAGTCTCTCAAGATACTCGCTTTCCCCTAGTAGAATCGACAAATGGCGTCTCCAACAGAGAAGTTTGTGCACCTCTATAACTCAGACGACTGGGTTCCCCAGCAAGTCTGACATCAAAACTTTTTCCACTCAAATGGCATCTCCCCAGGAAAATTCAGCGAGAAGTTTGAAGGAAATCCGCTACAAATAGCGTTCCTTGTCAATAAAGTTTATTGACAAAAGAAACTAAGACCAGTTCCTTGGTAGGAAACCAAGATCGAGGGGAAGTTTAAATCTGAAACTAAGACCAGTTCCTTGGCTGAAGACCAGGATCGAGGGAAAGTTTACCTTTTTTAAGCATCATTGCTCAGCAAAAGAAGATGGATGCGATCCGCCATTCATAACCATCAAAATTTCGGGTATTCCGATATTTAATCCTCTTGCACCCCGAATGCCCGAATACCTTCGTCATTCACACCTTCGGGTCCCAGAAGATTAAATAGGGGCATCTGTCATACCCCAAATTTTTACCACTAAGATTTCCCATCATTGTGAAAGTCATCATCACAATATGGATGAACCATCATGCCTCACCAAATGCCTCAAGGGTTGTTGAGCATTCACTACAATCAAAATTAGGGTTTTAAGCACTCTCAGAGCCTTAGACAAAGGATCAATCAAGGAATGACATGATCTTCAACTTGTCTAACCTCTCAAACATCCACAATGGATCAAAAAGGACTCCCACTTCAAGGATTAAGCACAAGGTTGCTCCCTTCTAGGTGGATCAAGTCTCAAGATCGCCAGTATCACCAAATTAGGGTTTTGGTCGACCAGGGCCTCTAGATGGAAAGTTTCATCTGGGCATAAGCCAAAGATCCAAAACACAACCTAATGTACCTCATGGAACCTCATGGACCCAAGCATTAAGTCAATTTGACCTTAGGGGATGCATACATCAAAAATCAGGAATTAGGGTTTCTTGACCTAATTCACTCCTAAGTTGACTTTTGGGAAAAATCAAGAGCCAAGACCTCAAGACATGATTTGAGGGTCTCTAATGAACTATATTGATCCATTTAGAATAATGGATTAATCCAAGAAGCTTGAGCAACAAGTCTCATTTTCATCTGCACCACAATTAGGGTTTCGCGAGGAAAGTCAACTGTAACTTTGACTTTTGACCAGGACATGCTCCCAAACCCTAGGACATGCCCCAATATACCCTATGGCACCCATGGAACATGTCCATCAAGTTTGATTTAGGTCAAGGACATGATTTCCTGAAGAATTGCACAATTTGGAATTCATCTGATAAAAAGTCAACTGTACACAAAAGTCAACTTTGACTTTTTGAGATTTTTCACCAAAATGGATTTTTAACCCTAAAATGATGTTAATGTATGATTTGAATCATCATTCATCAAGAAAAATCAAAGAAAGTTGGATAACTTGTAAAAGGGGTAACCATAAAACTTAGAAATTTTTCTAAGTTATGGAAAAAGTACCACTAATACACTAACTTTGAAGGATCATAACTCCTAAACCACATGGCCATTTTTTCTCATCCAAAGATGGATTTGTAGCCCTCATTACCCTCTACAAAAACTTCAACTAGACCTAAGTCCAATTCATTAAGGATTTTGAGTTATGGAGTGATCAAAATCAAGAAATCACACTTTGTTCCAACACTTAGTGAAAATTTCACTAAGTCAGATTTTGCTTCACTTTTTGCCAAATGTAGAGGGATTTTTCACTTGGAATCAAAAGAAATCAAAACCAAACTTGTTCAAACAGTTGTTGTATCATGTAAGGGCTTTCCAAAATGGCCAAGAACATTGCCAAATTCAACTTACCCCATGAGATATGACATTGTCAAGTTGCCTTGCTGAAATCTGTCAAAGGCAAGGCAGAATTTGCAACTTTGCTCGATTTGCCAAAATCAACCAAATTCAAATGCTCCTATCCACTTGGACACATCTGAGGATTGAATCTAAAGGGGACAATCACTGAGCCAAGCCTCCAAAGTCCATGGAACAAGAAATAGCATGTTGAACCTAGAATGGCCAAAATAGGGACAATACTCCAAATTTGGATTGAAGCATTCAATGGAAGCATCAAGGTGGCATGGACTGAGCCATTCTCATCTGAAATCAGTCAAGACTTATCCAAGACCAAGGGAACCAAAGCTCTGTGCCCTAACCTCTAGTCAATGGCTAGAGGAGACTTGGATTTTCATTTGCCAACATTGGCCAAACCTACTTACCAGCTGCCATTCACTATTCCTTGCAAAACAAACTTGCTCTACTATAAATAGAGCTCAATTGTGATCAGTTTGAGTACACCAAATCCATCTAACAGATGCTTTCCTCAAAATCTCTTTCTCTTGGCAAAAATGCCTTTCTTAGCAAGGTAGCTATCGGGTTTTGAGTTTGAGAGCTTTTCCAATCAAACCAATCACTCACACACCTCACATACATCACATATGAGCTGATCAAACACTTAGATCACTTCTGAAACACCAATTTCACAAAATCACCAGCTGGTTGCTCAAATTTTCAATCAAGTTGCAGCTGAGGTACCACAAATTGATCCAGCCAATTTCAATCAAGTCCAAGCATTCAAACACACTCCATAGGGTGTAGGGAAGCTGTTCAGATCATCACCACTCATCTGTAACACCTCCAAATCAAAAATCACATTGCACTTGCTGTCACGGCTTAGAGGTAAGCATATACTTGGTCATCTCTCAATCTATGCAAATTTCCTCGCACAATAATTTGGCCATATGTTCATAATCATGCATGGAATGTTTTCCCTCAATTAATTGCATTGTTTGAATTGTGTGTCAAAAATCCTAGCCTTCATGCAAAAATTAGGGTTCTTGAGGATTTTTCATGATTTCTTGTTATATGTTTAATTTAAATGAAATTAAGTGTTATAGACATGATCGTGAGGTTGAGACGAGCATAATGATATGTGGAGTGCATGATATAATCAAGTATTCAGTGAGATTGAGGAGAAAATGCAAATCAGCCAAACCCAGAACACGCGTGTGTTCTTGTTGTGTTCTTGGCGCCATTTTTGAATAATTCAAATATTTGAATTTTGTGATTTTATTTAATTGATTCAAAAATTAATTTCTCTCTGAGTTTTAATGATTTTGAGTTGATTCTTTTTTTAATAATTCACAAAAATGTTAAAATATTTTATTTTATCAAAAAATCCCAAAAATATTATTTATTTCATATAATTGATATTTTTGCAAAGAATTAATATTTTAATTGTTTTTGACATTTAAATATTTTTTCTACATTGATTTTGCAACTTTTAATGCTTTCTAATTATTTTGTAGGTCAATACTTAATTTTTGAAGCATTAATCCAAAATCACAATTTGTTTTTCACATGTTAAACAATTTTGATCATTTTAATTGAATTTTTATTCAATTAAATACATTTTTGAAAACAATTTAGGGTTTTTGGATTAATTCAACCCTCATAAATCATTTTCAAAACACTCTGGGCCTCTATTAGAATGTAAGACCCAACCCTTTGTAAATACAACCTATTTTGGGCCTCACTTATTGTATAAGTCCCGTTGTATTTCAAAAAGTTCGACGCGATCATCATCCGTTGAAAAACAAACCTTGGGCCTACCCTCAAGTAGTAACACCCATTTCTTTTCTTTAAAACTCTTTGGGCCTCTATTAGTGTGTAAGACCCAACCCCGTTGTACAGAAAACTTTTTGGACCTCACTTATTGTATAAGTCCCTCTATACAGTTTCAAATAAACGGCACGATCGTCGCCTTTTCAAAATAAAACCTTGGGCCTCTCCTTGAGCTATAAGACCCATTCAAAAACACTTTGGGCCTCTAATAGAGTGTAAGACCCAACCCCCTTTTAACCAAAATCATTTGGGCCTCACTTATTGTATAAGTCCCTCTGCGTTAAAAGAAAATCTCGGCGCGATCGCCATTTCAAACGGAAAAATCATCTGGGCCTCTCCTTGAGCTATAAGACCCATTCAAAAACACTTTGGGCCTCTTGAGAGAGTGTAAGACCCATCCCTTTGTACAGAAAACATTTTGGGCCACAGTCACTTGCATAAGTCCCTCTGTACAAATTCAAACAGTGCGCTCACTGATAAAACCCTGGGCCTCTCCTTGAGCTGTAAGCCCCAAATCTTTCTTTTTCAAAGCACTTTCTCCTTTGATTTTGAATATACTGTTGTTTTCAATCTTTCTTTGTCAAACAACTAACCAAACAGCATGGAAGCTCTACAACCGAGTAAGTGGTTATTGCTTTCATTTACCACTTTCATATACATATAACTGTATTGTGGGGCTGTTTCACTGTAAGTCTTCTTTCATAAACTCATATCAACTGTGTAATAATAGTATAAATATTCCGAGTTTCCCCGGCAACTACGTCTGGAACTAGGTGACGCCGTTTCATTTATTCGTAGGAATAGACAACTAGATCCCCAATAGGATCACCAGATACAGTCTTCTCTCAAGCTGTCCTCATTAGGAATTGTCAAGAAACTCTACTCCCAGAGATGAATGTATTCTCCGTGAATGGCATCTTTGAGTTTCTTCCAAATTCTCGAACATTCCTGACTTTGATCTATTCTCGGTGAATAGCATTGCCTTGAATTTCTCGGGGTTTGGGGACCCACGGGCTTCTTAAAAGCATCGGCCTCCTCTTGGGCATCGTACAAGGACCCACAGGCTTCCTAAAAGCAACCCCGCCTCCTCTTGGGCTTAGTACAAGGACCCTACGGCTTCTTAGAAGTATTCACAGCCTCCTCTTAGGCTTCGTATAATGATCTCTTCCTCCGGGAATGATAGCCTTCTCTTGGGCTTAGTACGAGGACCCGTCGGCTTCTTAAAAGTTTCCAGCCTCCTCTTGGGCTTTGTACAAATTGTCCCGACGACCTCCTAAAGGTATAGGAACAGAACTTAATCATCTTCACATAACAGTCCTTTCAAAGAGTCTACTACTGTTTCTCAAAGCATAGTACAAAAGATGAAACTTTAGACATGGACAGTCTAATCTCCTTGAGTCTCAAAGACATTCTCAAATAACCCCTTCAAAAATAGGAAGGAAACCTGCAGACTCGGACAGTCTCAATACCCTTCGGATTTCCCGCTTCCTTAAAGAACAGGAATAACCCGGATCCCTGAGTCAAAATCCCTGAGTACATTGTTGCTCATATAAGAACTGATTTTCTCTTTCAAAATCAGTATACTGGACATGTCACTTAACTGAAATAGTAACCATAGCCTCCTCTTAGGCTTTGTATAATGATCCTTCTCCCGTGAAGTTAGCCTCTCTCTTGGGCTTTATACAATGATTCTCCCCAGCGGAGTCAAACAATGTTTAGCCTCTCTCTCGGGCTTTGTACGAAACAAATAAGAGACGCCCTCGTTGAGTCAATTACCCCTTTCGCCTCCATCTCGGGCTTTATACGAGATACAAAAAGGTTCTTATTGAGCCAAATAAACAACCGCCTCCATCTCGGGCTTTATACGAGATACCAAAAGATTTCCTCGTTGAGTCAAAACCTTTTAGCCTCTCTCTCGGGCTTTGTACGAGACACATAATAGCCTCCTCTTAGGCTTTATATAAGAAAATCCCTGGTTGATCCAATCAACCTTTTAGCATCAAAGCTGTGCCTCGTTCATAGTACACAAACATCAACAACTCCTTCTAATCGCTGTAAGCGGCAAGCCTCTGGATCATCTACATCCATGCCACTGTCCCTCTTTTAGCATGAGAAATTCCTAAGGAAAGATGGCATTACTCTACATTGAGTTAAAGTCTTCTCCTTCAGGTTAAAATCCCCTTTAAAGGAAATTATGGCATTGCTAGGATCCGCGTATCCCGGTTAAAGTGATTCTCCTTTATAACCAGTCACCCAACAGTTGTGACATACAACCCCCCTCTTTAGAGATGACAAATTCTCTCTAAAGTCAACACCCTTTCAGCTTCACATCTTGGGCTTTGAACAAGATACAAATCACCTTTCGCTTCACGTCTTGGGCTTTGAACAAGACACCAAAAACACCCATTTCCTCCCATAGAATAGGAGGAACTACGAACGCTCTGATTTCTCTGTTTCGGTAAACGGGAATACGTAGGCATAAGATTGAAAGAAAAATCTTAGCGAGCACACTAAACAAAAACCCAAAATCCCATACTCTCATGTATCTATCAAAAGCATCAGTCCTAACATCCTAAATCCTCGTTCCCCGCCAGAAAGTCCTAGAGAGAGAAAAAGAAAATCGTATTGGCGAAAATACAAATAACCAGTACAAAGGCCCCCCACATTGATAGCATTCGTAACCTAACAGACCGCTATTTAAACTCAGTATACAAAGCAAGGTTAATTGGAGACATCTATTTCCCTTCCTTCATCAGCTCACAATAGGATAAAAAATGAATCGACCTGTAGTTTTAAGCTCAACCGCAGAGAGCGACCAGCGCCTAAGAACCGCGTCCAAAATCGCTCGCTACACCTCTTTCCCTTTTCATTCCTTTTCCAGTTCCTTTTTCCCGTATCTTTTCTTACGCCATTTGATCGAGACAAGCAAGCATGGATCCCATCGGGTACGATGGATGCGAGGGGGTGCTAATACCTTCCTCTCGCGTAACCAACTCCCGAACCCAGTTCTCTTGGTCGCAAGACCATGCTCTTTCCTTTCCTTCAGGTTTATGCGGTGTTTCCTTTCCCTCTCTTGGGATAAATACACATTGCTGGCGACTCTTTTTCGGTGCCACTTTCGCGTTTGTACTTGGATGAAAATCCTGGGAGCGACACACACTCCTTCGTCTTTGGTTCTACTTGATTCTAGCTACATGTGGAATATTCTAGACATCTCTAGACATTTCAAGACTATTCAATTCAATCCAAGTGCATTTACTCTAATGCTTCACTCTAAATTAAGTGCACCATGTTCCTTGTTTTCCAAGCATGTCAACCTTTGGATGTTGGAGTTCACATAGGGATTGTTACCGAGTTGGTCCTAACTAACCTAGTTAACCACCTTGACTCGGTGAGTCAAGTGTAACTAACTCCTAGCCTAGTTCCAAACCCAAAGCTAAGTCCAAAGCTAGCTCCAAACCTCTCACACTCCAAACCAAAAGTCTATATAAACAATGCTTCACTCATTTTTCAAGGAGACCAATCATTCTCAACCATTTTTCTCACATTACACTCTCAAATCTCTCACATTCTCTCTAAATTTTCTGCAACTTCTACTTCTACATCTCAATTTTCTTTCCAAAAACCTCACCAAAAGCTCTTAACTCTTGAAGGATAATCACTTTTCACTTTGAAAGTGATTATTTCTTGAGTATAAACTCCATCAATCTTGCAATTCTACTTGGATTTCTGGAGTTATTTTAGCTTGTGGATTAGTCTCAAGTATTTTCTTCAACATTCAACGGTTCGAATTCACATTTCGGAGTTTCGACGTATTTTGCTCGGTTTCGATACGTTTCGTCTACGAATTGAAGATTCCTCTGGATTTCTTTGATTTTCTGCATCAAGATCACTTTGCAACATTCACCAAGCCAAATCTCCGACTTGTAGGTTGGTGGATCTCACTAATTTTACTATTTCGAGCATTTTCGCATTATTCACGATGTAGTCGATAATTCTTGCATGTGAATTGATTTTGCATTAGTTTGATCCATAATCTTGATGTGTTAATTGATTCTATCACTGCTTATTTGCTGTTTTCAAGTTCAATTTTCGTGCACAAATTCATTTCCTAGCATGTGATGATTGGCATAAGTGATTAACTGTTGAAAATCCCTTTTGAAAAGCTGTTTTTGCTGTTATTTTTGCCCCTGTTACAGTGGTAACTGGTTAGCACATATGTTGTAACCGGTTACTCAGTGCATTTTTTCACTAAAAACGCAGATTTTCAAGCAAGTAACCGGTTAGCACATATGCAGTAACCGGTTACCACTGAACAAAATGGCCAATTTCTTGTTTTTTCAAGTGTGTTTGCCATGCTTTCTTCTTCTAACTTCTATGGATTGATCTACTTGATTTTTATGGATGTTTTAAGTATCATTTAACATTTGATTGAAGCATGTTCACGAAATTTTGGTGCACTTTTCGATTATTCAATGTGTTCATATTTTTTGCATCATGTGAACATAATCGTTCTTGCATTTCTCTTTCATCACATTACATGACTTTGTGTTGCATATTTGTTGATCCTTTGGTACTGTTTTGTCCTCCCGTTCTTTATTTGCATTAGGTTCATTCTTTATGGATGAGCTTAATCTTGTATAATCACTAATTCACACCTTATGCTTTAATGATTTTCCATTCTCTTTGGAAAAGTTATTAGCATAGTTTTCCCTTGATTAATTGATCGAAACCATGTTTCAATTAGTTGATCCTTACCATTCCCTCTCTTTAGGCCTCGTTTAGAGCTTTTTCTATCTTTTCCTCCGGCGGAGTTGAAGATTCACACGACGTCCAACGCA
Source organism: Lathyrus tuberosus (assembly GCA_022829125.1). Lineage (NCBI taxonomy): Eukaryota > Viridiplantae > Streptophyta > Magnoliopsida > Fabales > Fabaceae > Lathyrus > Lathyrus tuberosus. The sequence goes on from JALAZF010000103.1 coordinate 12,905,879, forward strand.
CGACGCTGAAGCACTATACAAATTGGAGCTGTTGTGCTGTCTGTTTCAATTTCTGCACTACACTCTGTGTGTTAGAGAAGGAATGAGAAGGGAGAATTCCTACTCTCATTCTGACTACTTCAGGTAGGGGACGAATGACCCTGTGCTTGGCTTAGTCACCTCTATCTCCAGACTGTAGCGTATCTTCTTCCCCATTCGAGTCGATCTATGATCACTCCTATCTCTTTCGATCTCTCTTTTTAGTCAATCACCATCCTTCTTGGTTAAGATCTTTGTTTTTGTGCTAGCAAGCTCTCTTTGTTTCAATACTCCTTTCTTCTTGTAGTCAATCATTTCCTTTTGACTACATTTAAGAATCTCAATCTCTTTTCTGCGGTTAATCATAGTCTGTCTGTTAAAACCGTAAATCCCCAGCAGTTGGCAACCTCCTCTTGGTTCGATTACTTGCACCTTTTCGGGTTAATCACCTTCTCTTGGTTAATCACCCATTTCTTCAGTTAATCACAGTCCGTCTGTTAAAATACTGAGCACCTCTCGGGTTAATCCCTTTTTCTTGGTTAGTCACCCGTCTCTTCAGTTAACCACAGTCAGTCTGTTAAAATACTGAACCTCTTTGAGTTAAACACCTTCTCTTGGTTAATTACTCACTTTTCTTTTCGGTTAATCACAGTTTCTTTCTGTTAACACCGAATCTTCAACGGTTAGCAACCTCCCTTGGTTCAATACCTTTTTGTTGGTCAATTACTATTTATTCAGTCAATACCAACACCCCTTTTTTTCGGGTCACAACCTTCTCTTGGTCTCACACCCTTGTCTTTTGGTTAATCACAGTTTTCAGTTAAAACCAACGCTTCTCTATCCCCACAGAGTGGCAATTTTTTCTTTCTTCGGTTAACCACTGTTTATCAGTTAATACACCAAAATCCCCTCAGAGTCAAATACCTTCTCTTGGTTCGGTACTCTCTCCTTTTGGTCCATCACAGTCTGTCTATTGACACCAACTTCTTCCCCCCACCAGATTTGTTTATCTCTTTTGTTTCGGTTAACCACTGCCAGTGAGTTAACATACCGAACCCTTTTTTTTTGTTAATCCCCAGTAGGGTCACCACCCTCTATCCCCAGCATTGTCACTTTGCTCTCTTTTCTCCCCCAGTGGAGTCTCTGTTATTTCTTTCTGCTCCTTTATTCTCTTGGTTTCGACACCACTCTTGTATCTTTATCCCCAGTTCAGTCGTTATCTTTTCTTTTGCACTCCTTTGTCCTTTCTTGGTTTCGACACCATTTCTTGGAATCCCCTACGAAGTTCCTTTCTTTCTTTTGTTCTTGGTTTTGACACCACTTTCTCTCTTTTTCCTTGTTTTTTTTCGTCTTAGTTCCACGAACTACGGAACCTCTGATTCTGCATTCATACGAATGTATGATATGTAGGCACGAGATCGCGATGATCTTGGTGAGCACACTTCCACCTATTTCCACCCTTCCATCCTTCTCCTTTTCTCCTTTCCGTCCCCTGGTTCCTCTGAACTACGGCGCTCTGATTTCCTCATTGCATTATGAGGGTACATAGGCACGAGGGCCCCAATCCTCCGCGAGCACTTTCTTTCTTTCTCTCTTTCTTTCTCTTCCTTTTCTTTTCTCTTCTCTTCTCTCCTCTTTCTTTTAGCTAGAAGTCTTTAGATAGATAACCCATCCAAGCCTAGAAGCAAGCGAAATGGTTCCCGTCGAGTATGACGGATGCATAAGGTGCTAGTTCCTTCCTTTCGCATAACCGACCCCCGTTCCTGTGTCTCTTCCCCTTGGGTTTTATCGATATTTTCCCTATCCTTCAGGACTAAATAAAGTTCGGTGGCGACTCTGTGTTATCTTTGAGTGTGCGATTCACTCGGGTATAAACTAGCCATCTTCAGTTGGTAACTCTGTTGGGGAGCCTTGCTTGCAAGTTGGGATCTCGCCTAGTTTTGCTTGCTTTTCTTGATTTCCTTGGGTGTTTATCTTTTGCGCTTTACTCGCTTTATTTTCCTTGCTTTAGCTTTATGTTTATTTATTGCATTTATTTACTGCTTTGAATATTCATATGCTGTATATTCTGGATATCTACTATATACTCTGTTGTTTTTGGGGTGGGTAGATATTATTGGAGAGAAAGGTCCTAACATCGGACCTAGTATACGCATAGGCTAGAATGTGGATAGTCGTGAGGCCTGCGTTTTACGCGTTGGGATATCACGAGACCCACATCCCAGATCGTGATTCGTTTGAGAATACTTCTGTCCTGTGAGAATTCACTACGGCAGGGGGTTTTCATTCAGAGTCCTATGGTTTGGGCGACCTTTCTAGGGACCACCTTGTTGTGTCTAGATCACACCTGTGAGGGGGATTGGTTTTTGCAGGAAAACAAACCACTTCATACCTTTGTTCTCTCACGCACATCAAATTCTTCACCGACACATCAGATTATGTTGCACCGACACAGAATTATATACAGATATCCAGATTGTTCAGATTCAGACAGTGCTGGCTTTCTGTTATTTGTGTTGCATATCATATCATCATATAAACTAATTTTGCATGTGCATTTCTAGGTTTTCGAAGACTTATCTTTTGTTGACATTATCATAGAGATGAGTACTGGTTGTCGTGGTATCTTCAGTTACAAGTTTGTGGAGCCTAAGCTGGGTATTTTGAGAGGGTTGGCATCTTTGTTGGTTGGAGATCACAGAGGTGTTTTCATAGATACTTATGGTAATCTGTTGTCTATCCTCAACACTGAAGTCAACATCACTGTTATTCATACTCTGGTTCAGTTCTATGACCCGCCACTTAGGTGCTTCACATTTCAGGATTATCAGCTAGCGCCTACACTTAAGGAGTATGCTTATATTCTTGGGGTCGAGATCAAGAAACAGGTTCCCTTTATCTACACTAGTGGTTGTCCGAAGTTTCCCCTTATTGCTGATGCACTTGGCATTAGTAAGAAGGATGTGAAGGATAATCTCAAGACCAAAGGGAAGGGTATTCGAGGGTTTGCTTTGAAGTTCTTGGTTGACAAGGCCACCTCTTTTGCTAAGGATGGAAATTGGAAGGCTTTCAACGCCGTTCTTGATCTACTAATATATGAGATTGTCTTGTTTCCGAACATGGAGGATTTTGTAGATCAGGCTGCCATCAGTATATTTTTGTCTAAGAACCCTGTTCCGGCGCTTCTTGCTGATACCTATCATTCTATTCATTCGAGGAATGAAAAGAAGAAGGGAACCATTGTCTATTGTGCTCCTCTGCTGTACCGATGGTTCATGTCTCACCTTCCACAGAAGGGTCCTTTTGTTGAGAATAAGGGTAATCTCAAGTGGTCTCAAAGAATCATGTCTCTCACTGCTAATGACATTTCTTGGTATTCTCGAGTCTTCGACGATACTAATATCATTCTTCATTGTGGGAAATTCTCCAATGTTCCTCTCTTGGGTACAAGGGGTGGAATTAACTACAATCCGAGACTTGCATTCTGACAATTGGGATACCCCATGGATGCCAAGCCAGATCCTAAGGTAGTAGAAGAGTTCATCTTTCATGAAGGGGTTGATGACATGGGTTTGCTGAAGAGGTTCAGTGCCGCTTGGACATAGATTCATCTCGAGGGTAGAGCCAATTTGGGTAAGAAGAATTGCATAGCCAAGGAAGCTTACACACTTTAGATCAAAGAATGCGTCAAGGAGATCTTGTTACCATTTTCTTTCGATCCTTCCATGAATTCCAAGCCTCCTGAAATTGCCATTGTTCCTCCATCTGAGGTCGACCATCTCAAGCTGATTATTGAGAAGTTGAAGAAAGAGAATGTTGATCTTTGTCTCAACCTTGAAAAAGTCACTTCCGAGAAGGATAGTCTACAGATTGAGCTCCGTCAGAAGCGCGACCGCATGCTCAAAGAGGTGGAGGTTGAACAGAACAATCGTAGGAAAGTGGGTGATGCTTTGAAGAGCACCTATGAGGGACTTGCTTCAAAGAAGAGACAACTTGCCGATGCTCATTATCAAGCCTACAAAGAGGAGTTTAGCTGCAAAAAGCAACTTGAAGAGCTTCAAGGGAATTTATTCGAGTTCAAGACAAAGTGGAAAAGTGAGCAAGACCGTGCTAATCGGTTAGCAAAGGACTATTCTCAGTGTCAAACCCAGCTCGACAAAGTCTTCGGTGAGATCCAGAAGCTGCAAGATCAAGCACATCAGAGCAGATAGCAGATTAGTCAGCTCATCACAGAGAATACTCATTGGGAGCAACAAAGTCGTCATCTGTAGAACCTCTTAGATCAGAAAGAGGCCTTTCTTTAGGATATTCTTCAGGGACCTAACCATTCTTTGTTGCACAACCTGATGAAGGATGCGAAGTATTGGAGTGAGAGACACAGCCGTCTAGCCCGATTTGCTGAGCATGCACTCGAGGACTTACCAGAGTTGTTGAGGGATGTGTATGATGATGTATTGCCACACCAGCTTCCTTGGGCTATTTTCCACTTCTTGTCTGTTTGTAGGGTGGTATTTGATAGGATTCGTGCAGATTTTGTTGTAGCCCAAAAGGCATATATTTGACTTGTACTCGACTGATGCTTCTTTCCTTTATTGTTGAATGAATGAAGTTTCTTGCCAATTTTATCTTTCGCACCTTTACTTATATGCTTTATGATTATTGTTAACAAAGATAGGTTTAAGAATTCCTGGAATTTAAAATTTTATTTTTGCATGCATATCATACATTCATCTGCACACGTATGCACGTCCCTTCATCAGAAACCGTTGCTCATCCTTGTCCGTCTCCACATGTAGCAAGACGACGACTCGACACCAGTATTTCACTCGCTCAAGCAAATCCAGAATCATGGATGACTTCGAAGCTGAGAACGCTGCTTACAAGGAAACTCTGGCTCAATTCCAAGGTCGGATGGATCAGTTTCAGACTAACATGGATGTAATCATGGAACTCCTTCGTGCTCAGAGGGATGCAGCCGCTGCTGCCGCTGTTGTTGCGACTGTCACTGATGCAACCATTGTCACTCCGGTTGTGACTGCTTCTCCTGCTGTAGTTGTTCCTTCCCCCGCTACGGTTGAAATACCAGTTGAGTTTGTGAATCAGCCTGCTGTTCATCCTTCGAATCCTCAGTCAGGTTTGAACAAGATTCCTGTTGGTTTTCCTTGGGGAATGCCTCCGAATTACACTCCTCAGATTGCAAACAATGGTAGTCCCTTCATACCATATCAGCCTTATGTTGTGCCCATGCCTAATGGGAATGCTACCGCATATCCGTGGGGTATGCCTACTCCAGTCCCATCTCCAGTGGTGAATGATGGTCATGACAATCTCCAGGTTCAGGCTCGTCAAACTTTCGGGTTGGCTGATGTTGAAATTATTGATAAAGAGCATGTGTAAAGGGGCCTCCTATTCATGTTCCAGTTTCTTCTCAAGCTGCTCAAACTGTTGTTCAAAATGTTCATCCTGGAATGTTCTACCCTGGGGCATCTTCCTCAGCTGCTGTGATACCTCCTACGAATTATCCGTATGGTGTTCAGATGGGTCAGAATGCTGGTCAGGGGGTTAATCCGGGTTTGGTGTATCCGTCTCAGTTTGCTACTCCGCAAGTGCATGCTCTGGCCGCATCTCAGTTACCAAATCCTTAGATTCTTGCCAGGCCCACTAATCAGAATAGACCTACTGACTATAAGTTGTTGGAAGACCGTATCAGAGCTATTGAAGGGTTTTCTGCTTTTGGCATGGAGGCCAAGGACTTATGTCTGGTTCCAAATGTTGTGCTACCACAGAAATTCAAGATACCCGAACTTCCGAAGTATAAAGGTTTGAGTTGCCCGCGTAGTCACATCATTATGTACTGCAGGAAGATGGCATCCTATATTGATAACGATGAATTTCTAGTTCATTGTTTTCAAGATAGTTTGTCTGGTGCTTCATTGGATTGGTCCATGGCCTTAGAGAGCATCAAAATCTGCACTTGGAGGGATCTGTCAGAAGCATTCTTGAAGCAGTACAAATATAACCTTGATCTGGCTCTTACCAGGTTACGGTTGCAGAATCAGGCTCAGCGCTCAACTGAAACATTCAAAGAGTATGTACAAAGATGGCGTGAGATGGCATCTCGTGTACGACCTAGTCTATCTAACAATGAGTTGGTTGACATCTTTATGGGTACCTTGCAAGGATCATATTATGATAAAATGGTGGGTAGTTCTTCATCGAACTTCGCTGATGTGGTGACCATTGGTGAACGGATTGAGAACGGGTTGAAGACTGGAAAGATTCCTGGAGTTATGTCCCAGCAGCCAACTACTAGAAAGTCTCAGAACAGTCAGTCAAAGAAGAAAGAAGGTGAAGCCAATGCTGTGACAACTCAAGTTTCTCCTCAGTATCAAGCTCCTATGGCTCCTATGCCATACTATCCATATCCGTACATTGCTACTACACAATATCAACAACTTCCATATCATCTGAAGAAACAACAGTAAAGAGAGGAACAAGAATAACGCACCTTTTAATGAAACTAATCGTGGAACAGGAATCAATTATGATGTTGAACGAGTTTTGGAAGCCATGAAAAAGAAATATAAGGAGGAAGAAGCTTACACAAAAGCTTCATACTTCTTATACTTCTTTTCATTGCTTCTAAAACTAGATAAAGTTTGCTTACACTGTTGTTTCTTCATTTACTAACATCTTGTTCGTGATGCTATGAAAAAAAGTACAAGGTGGATGAAGTTTCCATCATAGCTTCATGCTTCTTATACATTTTTCCATAACAACACAAACATTATGAAGTTTCCAAAGTATGGTCTTTGTTAAGGTAGTGAAAACGAATCTGAAAAAATGAGAACAATCAACAAAAACAACATGCAACAAACGAGATAATGGGAAATATCTAACAATAGATGGAAGAAGAAGAATACCTTAATGTATGAAGCACAAGATTCACGGCTAATGGTGAAAACGAAGATAAAAAATGGGTTCTAGGGTTTCACTTTGAAGGCAACGGCGTTACTGTCAATTAAGTGAAAGTTATTTCGCTTATATATGGGTAAACTATTTCACAACGGTTAACAATAACAACCGTATAGATATGTATTTATTTATTATAAATATATCACTACGGTTTACCAAAATAACCATAGTGATAACCCTTTTATCTGTGAATTTTAAAATAAATAAAAACCGTATACATAGGTATTTATTTATTATAAATATATCACTACGGTTAACCAGAAGAACCATAGTGATAACCCTTTTATTTATGAATTTTAAAATAAATAAAAAAGAAAAGGTGCGCCTTAACTTCTAACTTAATGCATCTGCAGTTTAAACATCAACAATGTAATTCACAATGCATCTGCAGTTTAAACATCAACAATGTAATTCGAACCCTAATTCAACTATTACATTTCATAACAAAGTAAATATTAAACATAAAGGAGACAAAAAAACATAACATCTTGATATTTCCAGAAAATATCTCTGATTTTAGTTTGTTCTTCAAATTCTTGTTCTTTTTCTTTAGATCCTCATACATAACCTTCAGATATCCCACGACTTCCAACTCTGACTTCATAATGCTCTCATCGTCATTTCCATCTCTTTCTCCCACGTCTTCATCCCATATGAACAAATTACATGTTTCATCGCTCCTCCAAAATGGACATCTCCAAAAAAGCCTTCCCTTATTTTGTCCCTTCTTGCATTGATACGAAACCATACGACCATCACAACCACAAAAATTTCCAGATCGAGATTTTACACTGGAACAAGACGTAGAAACACCTTTGGATGATTTTGTCTTCAAATGTGACATTGCAACACCTTAAAGTAGAACACTTTGTTGTTGTTGTTGTCTTCTTCCCGACAATGGTGACGGTGTTGGTGTTAGGGTTGTTTCAATGGATAAATTGATATATATAATTGGTGTTTAAAATACATTAAAAGAAGCTTCAATTTGTAACAACGGTTTTGAGAAATATCCGTCGTGATATCCTTATTTTTTTAGTTAAATATTAATAAAACTTAAAAAGGGAGCATTTACATCAAAGGGATAAACTATTTGAGGGCGATGAAGTTCGAGCCCATGATAGCTAGATTGTATCACCACGGTTTTCATAAAAACCGTTATTATACCCTTAAGATTTCTAATTAAAATAATGCGCGCGCATCCAGTACACACTATAAGAACGGTGTATAGGATGCCGTTGTAAACCTGGCGTTGTTGTTTGGCCATTTTGTAGTAGTGTCATCCGCAACAACCAGTTCAAAATGCTTAGAATCAGCAACAACATAATCAACATAATAACAAAAATCAGCAGAATCAGAACCGTCAGAACAATAACAATCAAGGGAATCGTAAGCGCCCAAACTTTGACAGAATTTCGGTGTCATATACTGAATTGTTCCCTTATTTGGTTCATCAAGGACAATTGTTCCCAAAGAGATCGCACCTGCAATTCCTCCATTTGGTTCAAAGCATAATCCAAACGCATCTTGTGCCTATCATGCTGGATATATAGGACATGTGACTGAGGATTATTTTGTTTTCAAAACCAAGGTTCAAGAGCTCATCGATCGAAAGATTTTGACTTTTGCTGAGGAAGGTCCTAACATTCAGTACAATTTATTTCCTAATCACGGTGGACCTGCAGTAAACATGATTGAGGATAGTTCAAGGGCCGAATTGATCATGGATGTTGACGAGGTAAAGGCTCTGATGACTGCGGTTTTCAAAAGGTTGAGGATAGTTCAAGGGCCGAATTGATCATGGATAGTTTCAAGGTTCATTTCCCATTTGACGGCTACCTGTGAACCGATATTCAAATTACTAAGGAAAAATAAATCGGTTGAATGGAATAATGATTGTCAAGAAACATTTGACAAAATAAAATAATACTTGCAAGAACCACCGATCTTAGTACCGCCGGTTCCTGGTAGGCCATTAATCATGTATCTCACTGTTCTCGATGAATCAATGGGATTTGTATTGGGTCAACATGATGACACTGGCAGAAAAGAACTTGCAATATACTATTTGAGCAAGAAGTTCACTGATTGTGAGACCAGATACTCACTCTTGGAGAAAACTTGTTGTGCTCTGGTCTGGGCCGCTCGACGCCTGAGATAATATATGATTTGCCATACTACTTTGTTGATATCCAAAATTGACCCGATAAAGTACATATTTGAGAAGCCTGCTGTCTCTGGAAGGATTGCTCGGTGGCGGATGCTGTTAAATGAGATGTTACCCAGAAAGCAATAAAAATGAGTGTCTTGTCTGACTACCCTGCTCATCAACCTGTAGAGGGTTATCAACAAATGAAGTTTGAGTTTCCCGATGAGGATGTTCTATTTATCAGAGATTATAAGACTCCAGACCCTGATATAGGACCCGGTCCAGAGGCGCAATGGACGCTCGTGTTCGACAGTGCCTCTAATTCTAAAGGGTGTGGAATCGGTGCTATCCTCATCTCTCCAATCGGTTTTCACCTTCCCTTCACTTCCAGATTATGCTTTGCATGCACCAACAATATGACTGAATACGAAGCATGTATCTACAGTATTGAAGCGACAATTGACATGAGAGTCAAGATTCTTGAGGTCTATGGAGACTCTACTTTGGTTATCGGCCAAGTCAGAGGGAACTTTGTGACTCGGGATTCCAAGCTGATTCCGTACCAACAACACATAGCGAAATTGATTCCTTACTTTGATGATATCACTTTTCATCATATTCCCAGAGAGGAAAATCAATTAGCTGATTCTTTTGCAACTTTAGCATCCATGTTCAAGGTCAAGTGGAAGAATGAAGCTCCTCATATCCGCATTGATCATTTGAACGAACCAGCACACTGTTTAGCAATCGAGGACGAGTCTGATGACATGCCTTAGTTCTATGACATTAAGAGATATCTAGAAAAACAGGAATATCCCGAGGGTATCACTATCATTGACAAGAAAGCTCTTAGGCGGCTCTGCGCCAAATTCTTCTTAAGTGGTGGTGTACTGTACAAGAGGAATTATGATTCCGTGTTGCTCAGATGCGTGGATAGACACGAAGCACACCCGATCATAAGGTCCATACATGAGGGCTGCGAGGGTGTACATGCTAAAGGTCCTGTTATGGCCAAGAAGATCCTTCGGGCTGGATATTACTAGACAACGATGGAGGTAGATTGTTACAACTTTGCCAAAAGATGTCACAAGTGCCAAATCTACATAGACAAGATCCATGTGCCTCCAACTCCATTGAACGTTCTGACTTCACCTTGGCCATTCTCTATGTGGGGTATAGATATGATTGGAATGATTGAACCGAAGGCTTCCAACGGTCATCGATTCATTCTAGTTGTTATCGACTACTTTACCAAGTGGGTTGAAGCTGCTTCTTACGCAAATGTTACACGACAAGTGGTTGCCAGATTTATCAAGAAAGAGATAATCTGTCGTTATGGCATTCCTAGGAACATTATCACTAACAATGCAAGCAACCTGAATAACAAGATGACGAAGGAGTTGTGTTAAGAATTCAAGATCGAGCATTACAACTCTTCACCATATCGGCCCAAGATGAATGGCGTCGTCGAAGCAGCAAACAAAAACATCAAGAGGATTGTCTAGAAAATGGTCAAGACAAACAACGATTGGCATGAAATGCTTCCTTTTGCACTGCATGACTACATAACTTCAGTTCGCACTTCTACTGGGGCAACTCCGTATTCACTTGTATATGGTATGAAGGCTGTTCTACCCATTGAAGTCAAGATTCCTTCAGTCAGAGTTATCATGGAAGCAGGTCTTGACGAAGCAGAATGGGTTCAATATAGATATGATCAGCTGAATCTCATCGAAGAGAAGCGCCTTACATCCGTTTATCATGGTCAATTGTATCAGAGACGCCTCAAGCGAGCCTTTGACAAGAAATTTCTTCCTCAAACGTTCCATGAAGGCTAACTCGTGCTCAAGAGATATTCACCTATTCACTCGGATCCATATGGCAAGTGGACTCCCAATTACGAAGGACCCTTTGTTGTCAAGAAGGCCTTCTCTGGTGGAGCCCTGATCCTCACCACCATGGATGGGGAGGAGTTGCCATCTCCCGTGAATTCTGATGCAGTCAAAAAATATTATGCCTAAAAAAATGGATGATGAGCCCGCTAGATTGACATCCGCAAGGACAATCTAGGCAAAAATGGGCGTCCCGATGGACAATTAAAAAAAGAGATATCCATGCAAAAGTTAGGGACAATAAAGAAAAACAATAACAACCAGCTAAGTCGAAAACCCGAAAGGGCGACTTAGACAAATATGGGTATCCCGGTGGACCAAAAAAGAATATATAGAAAAATGTCCAGGCAAAAATTAGGGATATAGGAATTGACTGTGAACATTTGAGCCCCTCTTCCTTATGACTAGACCTCAGACGGTAATAGTGCAGTCGAATCATCATCAACTGGCGCAAGGCGTTGGAACCTAGACTTTCAGTGGATGGTAGCCAATGTTGTAACCAATGTAAAACATAATTTCCCTTTGCCATTTACACTTGTTTTTCAATTTTATTCCAAATTTCCTCATCAAGGATTTTTGCATCCTCGTACACATCTTATATACAAATTTTTTTCAATAAAATGCATCATTTGTTATCTCAATTATTTTCATTCCAGTATTTTATTTGCAAATTAAATAATTATTTGTGATCACATAATACTATAAAACATTGAGAATAATAAAAAGCTAAATCAGACGAGAAAGCATTGTGCATTGCATATTTTACTGGTAATCCCCATAGGATAATCGATAATATTCATTTGCATGACTTAATACCCGACTTACGTTATGATGGTCTGTGAAGAGATTGTTGTTTCCTCAACAGATCCATCATTTTCCCAGCAGGTGTCGTTATGTTTCTTTGGAAGGGTTGTTCATTTCCTATTTCCCAGCATATCCATAATGTTCCCAGGAGAGTAGCCGAATGATGTACTCCAACCAGAGACTTGGTTGTTCTTTTCCCCCAGTATGGGTCGTGCATCATTCCCAACATTTATGCACCAGCAACAATGCGATTTGGTTCCTCGTCTTCCCCAAGCAGAGAGGATTCTCCGAGCCTTGTGAGTTCCCCAGACAGAGGCAATCAGAACGTCCACAACAGAGTCAGCGGAAGCTTGGTACTAGGATTTTCCTGGTTTCATCTCCCCAGCAAAGTCAGTCATGATGTGAAGAATGTCATTATTCTCTTATCCCCGACAACACCAATGGTGATAATCTGGAAGTTTGAGACTTCTCGGTTTTTCCCCAGCAGAGTTGTCGCCTTTCCGGGGCCTTTCTCCAGCAGGATCAATGCTCTGTGGGTTTTATCCCCAGTTGAGGATGTCGATCTCGTTTTGCTACATTCTCTGCAAAACCGCCGTACATTACCTCAACCCGCACTTTTGCATTGCATAATATCAAGCATCATGTAGATTAACGCATACATAGCATATGCATCGGGCATACTCCCTTTCTTTTGGCCTGATTCATCTCCCCGGTGGATTTTCAGCCAATCATCAAACCCTCTATACACTTGCACCTCTCTTTTGTCGCCGTCGGCCAAATTCTCGAGCCACTCTTTTATTTAATCCCCTTTTACCTCGAATCATCGAAAAGCCAGCGCAATTCGTACATTTAGGTCTAAGTGGATTAAATAGGGGCAGCTGTCGTAACCCGAAATTTGACCTCCCTTTTGTTTTTTTTCCATAAGCATGTGCACTCGCATCGCTAGCATACGCATTTGCATTTTTTCCTTTGTGTTTTGATTGCAGGAATGTTCAGGTTTTCCAAGTCCGATTAATCGTGTCCTCACAAGGTCATCACATTATCTAAACAAGCGCAAAACAAGGGTATATATGCCTATTTATCAAGACAAGGGGTGGAAAATCGAAATCGGGACTTCAGCATTATCTTTTGGCAAATTTTTGGAAATTTGGCTGAAGTAACCGGTTAGCACATATGTTGTAATCGGTTACTCAGTGCATTTTTCACCAAAAAACCAGATTTTCAAGCAAGTAACCAGTTAGCACATTTGCAGTAACCGGTTACTCTGTGCAAAATTTCAGTTCCTGCTGCATTTTTTGGGACAGTACCTTGCACACTCCTTGGTCTTTGGTTCTACTTGATTCTAGCTGCATGTGGAATATTCTAGACACCTCTAAACATTTCAAGACTATTCAATTCAATCCAAGTGCATTTACTCTAATGCTTCACTCTAAATGCCAACATGTCGGATTGGATGTCGCGCACATATTTATCAACATCTTAATTTTCTAGATTGGTTTCCTAGGTGTCCTCACAAAAAGACTTTGATATGATGATTTATCATAGGGCCATACATGAGTGGGACATCAATCACATTTCCACTAGCATCTTGATCAGACTTATCCATAAATGGAATGTTGTGTATCTGGAATATACATTTTATGACTAAGGTTCAACTGAATTAGAGGAACCCAAATATCAATTTCACTAAACACAAAACCATGTTTTTGATTAATCAAAACTCCAAAAATATGAGAAGGAACTCCAATAGGAAGAAGTATACCATAATCACCAATTTTCTTTAGCTTTTTCTTCTAAACCACTATTGGTTGTTCAATTTTTGGAGGACCTCCAGCCTAACCATCAACATTCCCTTCATTGATAACTCCTTGCATGAGTCACATAAATTCCATAAGTGGTCATTCAGAAGCACGAGTAAGATGTTGAAACGTCTTATATGAAATTTTGGTTTGCTTCCCAACTTGACACATACATATGACATATTTCTCTACAACAAAGTTCCTTCTACTCCCTAGCTTTCTAAGCGATAACTTACTTTCAGTATCTAAAATGTCATCCATGATGTTTGAAACATGATCTTCAACATTCTACTCTACAATGTCAGCAACCATCTTCATCTTAACAAATTTCTTTCTCTTATGGCTATCACAAAAAAGTAACATAGTTTCTTTCTCCTATCAATTGTCTATTACAACTACTTTCAAAATAACAATCTTCACAAGAGAATACCTTGTGACAAGAACAAGCAATATGCACAAGAATATTAGGCTTTCCATGTCAAAGTTTTTTATGATGCCTTTGAGACTTCTCATTCCACTGAGGATGCATATGTTGATGGTGTGGTTATCTGCCAAGGATTCAAAGATGGTTTTAACAGTATATTTGTCAACAATCTTGATATACTCAAAGTGAGGTAGAAAATATACCAAAATGCCTCTAACTCTGTTATGTTTCCTATTAGTTTTCTTTTGAGAAGGTGTGAGACTTTTTCTCCCAGTTACCATTCGTACTCCATTAACTTAAATATCAATTCCATCTTCAAGAATGTCACACAAATCATCATCAAGCCCTATGATGCGAGTGTACATCTTACTCTTCCACCATTCAAATTCCTTAGAGTCTCCACAAAAAGTTGGAGGTCTAGGTGTATAGTTATTCTTTTCAGAGGTACTATAATCATAGTTTACAGCAACAGTGTTTCTAGGACCATCAGAGGTTTCAGACATATCAGTCATGTTTTTCTCTTAGAATCATTTTTGGTACCACTGTTAAGTGTTAAATTCACAAATTGTGCTCTGATGCCAACTAAAGGTGGGAAAAACACAAGAAGGGGGGGTTGAATTGTGTTAGCTTTTCTTTCTTTTCTGAAAATCTTTTATCAAATTCTGACACAAAGTATAGAATCTAAATCTGAGTTAAGTGTTTAGCAACAGATTAAAAGCATTTCAATGGTAGAAAGGAAATAAAGAGAGACACAAGCAGTTATCCTGGTTCCTCCACAAATCGAGAGTAGTCTGATCCCCTTGCACTTCAAAGGAATTTTCATTATAATAAAAATTGATTACAACTTCTCAAGCACAAATCAAGAGACTTCCAATGCTGAAACACACATGTAAGAGACTTCTAATGCTCAAGCCCACAAGCAAGAGACTTCAAATGCTCAAGAACACAAGCAAGAAACTTCCAATGCTCAAGCACACAAGCAAGAGACTTATAATGCTCAAACACTTATCAAGACACTTATTAAACTCCAACTTACAATTAAGAGATTATGAAAAAAATACACTTGATATACCATCAGAGGTGTAAACAAAATACAACATAGAAAGACTCTAAGACTTAAGAATTTCTACAATATACAAGTATTAAGAAATTCTAAGATAAACTTATGTTTTTTATTTGACAGAGTAACAACTCTTTGAATGTCAATAGCTAGGTACTTATTCTTCAAGTTTTTAGCTCCTTATATGGAGAAGAAAAAGAGTCGTTGAAGAGCTTGCACAAGAGAGTCTTTGAGAGGCTTGATTCAGAGACATTTAGATGTTTCTTAATATAGTTAATGTCTTCGAAAGCTCATTTGAAATCACTTTTCCCCAAAATGAATTACATGTTGCATCATGTTTACGGTGAAATTTGGTAAACAAATACAAGTTTATATTAATACTTAAGAGAACAAACTAAAAAATCTCCCCGACATGTTTGTGTGTTCATTACTCGTGAAAGTCCTAGGGCTTGTCGAAGTTAACATAAACTTGGGCAAGTATATGAAAATGTTTGTGATCTCTTGAAAAGAAACGATGCAAGGTATAAGAAAAATTTAAAGTTAAAAGAGAGAATTGAAAATAAAGTGCAAGACAATGTAAAGTTGCGTGAAAAGTAGAGGAAGTCGGAAAATCTTAAATGCATAAAAGAAATACTTAAGATAAAATTGCTAAATTTGTATGAAACGGCGGAACGCATACGTACGTTTTCCTTTCACTCGTTTCTCACAGCGCTGGTACTTTGAGTGTTTTAGAAAACATGTACAATTTGCATACCCCTTACAAACTGAACCTAAGTACCTATATATACAATACCAAGATACCTGCCTAAGCATGATAAGCTACTCCCGTGGTGACACGTTTTCAGATCGTGTAGTAGTTTTCCCCGACGTGTGTAACACCCTAAACCCCTGCGACAATTAATAATAAAATATCAGAGTAAAATAAGACATACAACAATTTAGGATGCTACTTTCAATATACACCTGCTCATGCATACGATATGTAACACATAAATATCATCAATAAAACTATACTTAATTGATCTTCTCATAGAGCAGCAGAAATTCAAATAAAACATAACATGTTTAATACCATCATCAATTAAATAAAAGCCACAATGAACTATAAAAGAAATAACAGTAAGCGTTCCAAATCCCCGATGTTACACATCAGAGCAGACGCCGACTCAACGAAATAAATTAGAAGACTTCATCTTCACTAACTTCAACTCCGCACTAATCTTGATTATCTGCACGTTACCCACGTAGAGGTAACATTCAAACAGAAGGGGTGAGGTTCTCAAATTAACATAAGAAATGCATAATATAAGTATGAAAGAACATAATCCGTATACAAATCACCATATCATCACAACATCAACGAAACTACCATTTCCCACACACAGCAGATAACCATACAATTCACAATACAATACAATATGATGCAATGCAATGAGACCCACAACTCGACTCAATGCATGTGTGTAGCACGGTTTTTGTGGTTTTGAATCACTATCCCTTTGGTACTACAGTTTGATTCATTGTTTATCCTGTTCAGCTGATTAAGGAAAGGAAATAGATGTCTCCAATTAACCCTGTTTGCAAACTGAGGTTACAAAGTCAAAACTGTTGGTTTACAGATGCTATCAAAATAGGGGGGTTTTTCTTTAGGGTTATTTTCTTAAGAACTCAAATGTCTGGATTATTGGTGAGGCTTTTGGTTAGGATACTAGACTTGATTTTCTTTGGTTGATGTATGAAGGTACTAGACTTAGTATGTTTGATAAGCATGCTGGCTAAGATTTCGCAATCTTATGCCTACGTATTCCCGTTTAGCGAAACAGGGAAATCAGAGCGATCATAGTTCCTCCTATTCTATGGGAGGAAAAGAGATGTTTTGGTGTCTTGTTCAAAGCCCAAGATTGAAGCTAAAAGGTTGTATTTGTATCTTGTTCAAAGCCCAAGATGTGAAGCTAAAGGGTTTTGACTGAGAGAGAATTTGTATCTCTAAAGAGGGATTGTTGATTTTTGCGTGCCTTGATCAAAGCACAAAGTTGATGCTAAAAGGTTGATTGACTCAACCGGGGATTTCTTTATACAAAGCCTAAGAGGAGGCTAAAAGTTTGATTTTTCTGGGGAAAATGTTCTTTCTGTCTTGTACAAGGCCCAAGATTGAGGCTAAAAGGGTTTGACTCAATAAGAGAGTACTTTTATATGTCTTGTACAAAGCCCAAGACGGAGGCTGAAAAGGTGATTGTCTCAACAAGAGAGTACCTTATACTCAACAAGAGAGTGATTTTGTGTCTCGTATGAAGCCCGAGAAAGAGGCTAAAAGGAGATTGACTCAGCAAGAGAGTCCGAATAGTGACCGACTCAACAAGAGAGTCTTTTATACTCAACAAAAGAGTGTTTTATACTCAACGAGAGAGTGTTTATATGTCATGTACAAAGCCCAAGAAGGAGGCTAAAAGGGTGATTGACTCAACAAGAGAGTCTGAAAAAGGTTAGCTCCGCTAGGGAGAAACATTTGTACAAAGCCCAATAGGAGGCTATTTTACTGCTGAGGATTATATCTCTAGGAAGGTTCAAGTGGGGAACTCTCATGAGAGAGACCGGGATTCTGCTGGAAATTGATCCAGGGTGATCGATGTTTTTTTCCATGTTTATAAGGAACTTGAGAATGTCTTTGAGACTCAAGTGGCTTAGACTGTCAAAGTCTAGGGTTTTATCTTTTGTACTATGCCCAGGAGGAGGCACGGGCATTAAGGGATGATAATCAACCCTAAAATGGCCGGAATTTTGACACTGGAAAGACTGCTCTATCGAAGGATGACTAAGTTTTGTCCTATATATTTATGAGGTCGTTAAGGTCCTTGTATGAAGCCCAAGAGAAGGCATGAGAACTTCTAAGAAGCCGAAGGGTCCTTATACAATGCCCAAGAGAAGGCGGGGATGCTTTTAGGAAGCATGTGGGTCCCCAAACCAAGAGAAGTTCAAGAAATGCAATTCACCGAGAAGAGATAATTCCAGGAAAGTTCGAGGATTTGGAAGAAACTCAAGAGATGCCATTCACGGAGAAAAGATCATCTCTAGGGAGTTAGAGTTTCTTTAACAATTTCTAAGGGTAACAGTCTGAGAAAAGGTTCACTGAGAATACTGCCTTTCTCTTTGTTCCATATTGTTTAACCCCAAGAGAAGGGAAGACTGTATTTGGAATCCTACGGGGGATCTAGTTTTGTTTGTTTTTAAGAGCGACCAACGGGGCTTTACCTAGTGCTAGACGTAGTTGTCAGGGAAAACTCTAATTAACTATACTAGTATATATACAGTTGATATATGACGAGTATTTAGAATAGGGTATGAAATAAGAGTAACCATGCGCAGCTTCCCACAATACAGTTATGTATATGAAAGCAGATAAAAGAAAACGGATAAACACTTACCCGTTGTAGAGCTTCCATGCAGTGTGGTTAGTTGTTTCAACAAAGAAATTAAAGAAAGTTTTGATAACAACTATATATTTGGATTTAAAATCAAAGGAGAAAGTATTTTGAAAAGATGGTGGGGGCTTACAGCTCAAGGAGAGGCCCAAATTTTAACAGTGAATGCACCGTTGTTTTGAATTTGTACAGAGGGACTTATATAATGACTGAGGCCTAAAGAAAGGTCTTCTGTACGAAGGGATGGGTCTTATACTCTCTCAAGAGGCCCAAAATTTTATTAAAAGAAAATAATGGGGCTTACAACTCAAGAAGAGGCCCAGATGATTTGATTTTTAGCTGGCGATCGCACCGAGATTTTTTAAAACACCGTGGGTCTTATACAATGACGGAGGCCCAAACTATTTTGGTTTCAAAGAGGGTTTTGGGTCCTACACTCTATTAGAGGCCCAGAGTTTATTTTTGTACAAGAGATGAGGCTTACAACTCGAGGAGAGGCCCAAGGTAAAAAACAACGATCGCACCATTATTTTGAAAATTGTGTCGGGACTTATACAATGTCTGAGGCCCCAAAATTATTTATGTACAAAAGGGGTTGGGTCTTACACTCTATTAGAGACCCAAAAAGTTTGAAAAAGATTTGTTTAGAGTGATTAAGATCAAAACCCTAAATTAGTTTCAAAATGTATTTTAATTATACAAAAATTTAATTAAAATAAGCAAAATTATCAAATATGTGTGAAAAACAAGTTGTGATCTTGGATTAATGTTTGAAAAATTAAGTTTTTATCTACAAAATGATTGGAAACCAATTAATTTTGAGTGAGAAAAAATAATTTAAATGTTAGAAAACAAATAAAAATTAATTCTTTGCAAAAATATCAAGTATATGAAATAAATAATACTTTTGAGAAATTTTGGTAAAATAAAATATTTTAACATTTTTGTGTATTATTAAAAAAAGAATCAACTCAAAATCATTAAAATTCAGAGAGAAATTAATTTTTGAATCAATTAAATAAAACCACAAAATGAAAATATTCAAATATTAAAAAAATGGCGCCAAGAACACACCAAGAACACGCGCGTGTTCTGGGTTTGGCCTAATTTGCATTTTCTATCCAATCTAACTGAATACTTGATGAAATTACACAATCCACATGTCAATCTGCTCGTTTTCACCTCACGATCATGTCTATGGTCTTTAATTTCATTTATTTTAAGCATGGAATAAGAAATCAAAGTAAAACTTCAAGAACCCTAAATTCTGCATGAAGGCTGAGGATTTTGATACACGATTCAAACAAAGTAATTAATTGAGGGGAAACATTCTATGCATGATTATGAACATTTGGCAAAATTATTGTGCGAGGAAATATGCATAGATTAAGAGATGACCAAGTTTAGGCTTACTTGAAGGTCGTGACAGCAAGAGTAACGTGATTTTTGAGTTGGAGGTGTTACAGATGAGTTGTGATGATCTGAACAGCTTCCCTACACCATATGGAGTGTGTTTGAATGCTTGGACTTGATTGGAAATGGCTGGATCACTTCATGGCATCTCAGCTGCAACTTGGTTAAAACCTTGAGCAATTGGCTGGTGATTTTGTGAAATAGGTGTTCTAGAAGTTGTTTAAGTGTTTGGATCACTTCTACATGATGTTTATGAGGTGTGTGGTGATTGGTTTGGTTGGAATTGTTCCCAAACTCAAAACCTGATAGTGGCTTGCTTTGGAAGGCAAATTTGGAAGTGAGAAGATGATTTTGAGAAAGGCAAGTGTTGTAGGCCTTTGGTGTACTTAAACTGATCACAAATGAGCTCTATTTATAGTAGAGCAAGTTTGTTTTGTAAGGAATAGGGAATGGAAACTGGTACAGGTCTGTGGCTAATTGGATCATTTTGGAATCTCAAGTCTCCTCTAACCATTGACTAGAGGTTAGAGCACATGCTTATGGTTCTTTGGTTCTGAGATAAGCCTTGACTCATTCAGTTGGAATTGGCTCAGTTTATGCCACCTTGGGGCATCCATTGAATGCTTGGAGACAAACTTGAATTCTTGGAACATTTTATCCTTTTTAGGTTTGGCATGCTACTTGTAGATTCATGGACTTGGGAGGCTTAGAGATCAGATTATTCCACTCTTGTTTTATCCTCAGATGTGTCCAAAATGATGACAAGGCTTGGAGTTGCTCAATTTTATCAAATCGAGCCACAGTGCACAAATCTGCCTTATGTGACAGTTTGCATCAAGGCACATTGCCACTGTCATATCTCATAGCTCAGATGGAATTTGATGAAGTTCTTGGCCATTTTAGAAAGCCCTCATGTGATACAACACATGTGTGATCATAGTTTGTTTTGATACTTTCTGGATCCAAGTGAAAAATGGCCCTACATTTTGGAAAAAGTGAAACAGATTCTGACTTAGTGAAAATTTCACTAAGTGTTGGAAAAAGTGACATTTCATGTTTTCAGCCATTTTGATCCAACCATAACTCAAAATCCATGATGAATTGGAATGAGGTGTAGTTGACACTTTTAAAGTATGCCATGAGAGCTACAAATCCATCTTTTGATCAGCCCAAATGGTTGCTTGGATCTCAAGTTATGATCCTTGGAAGTTGGTACCCTAGCCATTTTGTTCCATAACTTAGAAAAATTCTAAGTTTTTATGGTTACCCCCTTTTACATGTTATCCCACTTTCTTTGATTCTTCTTGATGAATGATGATTTGAATCACACATTAACATTATTTTAGGGTTAAAGAACCATAATTGTGAAAAATCTCAAAAAGTCAACTTTGACTTTTTGTGCATAGTTGACTTTTTATCTGATGAATTCCAAACTGTGCGATCCTCCATGAAATCAAGTCCTTGACCTAAATCAAACTTGATAGACATGTTCCATGGGTGTTATAGGGTGTATTGAATCATGTCCCAAGGTTTGGGACCATGCCGGGGTCAAAAGTCAAAGGTACAATTGACTTTTTCCTCAAAACCCTAATTGTGGTCCTGATGAAATTGAAACTTGTTGATCAAGCTTCTTGGATCAATCCATTGTTGCAAATGGATCAATGTGGTGCGTTAGAGACCCTTAAATCATCTCTTGAGGTCTTGGCTCATTTTTTATCCCCAAAGTCAACTTAGGGGTGAATTAGGTCAAGAAACCCTAATTCCTGATCTTTGATGAATGCTTCCCCTGAGGCTTAAATTGACTTGATGATTGGGTCCATGAGGTCCCTTGGAGTATCTAAATGGGTGATTTGAAGCATTGGCTCATGCCCAGAGGAAAATTTTCATCTGGAGGCCCTGGTAAACCAAAACCCTAATTTGGTGACACTAGCGATCTTGAGGCTTAATCCACTTGGAATGCTGCAACCTTGTGCTTGATTCCTTGATGTGGGAGTCCTCTTGATCCTTTGTGGATGTTTGAGATGTTAGACAAGTTGAAGATCATGTCATTTCTTGATTGATCCTTTGTCTAAGGCTCTGAGAGGGCTTGAAACCCTAATCTTTGATAGTAGTGAATGCTCAAACATCTATGAGGAAATTGATGGAGGCATAAAGGTACATCCATATTGTGCTGATGATTTGCACAATGATGGGAAATATTAGTGGTAAAAATTTGGGGTATGACAGATGCCTCTATTTAATTTTTGGACCCGAAGGTGTGAATGGCGAAGGTATTCGGGCATTCGGGGTGCAAGAGGATTAAATATCGGAATACCCGAAATTTTGATGGTGGTTATGAATGGCAGGTTGCTCATCCATCTTCTTTTGCTAAGCAATGATGCTTAGAAAAGGGTGAAACATCCCCCTCGATCTTGGTCTTCAGCCATGGAACTGGTCTTAGTTTCTGGAATAAACTTCCCCTCGATCCTGGTTTCCAACCAAGGAACTGGTCGAAGTTTCTGATATAAACTTCCCCTCGATCCTGGTTTCTTACCAAGGAACTGGTCTAAGTTTTTGATATAAACTTCCCCTCGATCCTGGTTTCTTACTAGGGAACTGGTCTCAGTTTCTTTTGTCAATAAACTTTCTTGACAAGAGATGCTATTTGTAGCGGTTTTCCTCAAACTTCTCGCCGAATTTTCCTGGGGAGACGCCATTTGATGGAAAAATTTTGATGTCAGACTCTCTGGGGAAACCCATTCGTCTGAGTTGTAGAGGTGTACAAACTTCTCTGTTGGAGACGCCATTTGTTGACTCTACAGGTGAAAACGAGTCTCTTGAGATACTGCTTCCCGCTTGGGGATATTGCATCATACTTTTCCTTGAGACCATTTCGAAGAAATACCATGTGATGTAATCCAGTTCTGGAAGGGATTTCTCTGGGGATTTTCCTTAATCCGGGAAAGCGAAGATATCATCTTCAATGGCGAAGAGTGACATTTGTCGATGGTCCTCTTGCTTTTCAGAGATTCAAGTTATCAAAGTGGTCGAGAGACCCACTTCAATCCAGCAGTAAATTGGAGGAGACATTGTTCAGACGCAACACTTCCTGACGAGGAAAGAACTGACAACTTAATTGAGAGGACGCTTATCACTTGGGAATGAGTATGACTAGAGTGATAGTAATGCAATATGATTATGAATATGAATCAATAATGCATGATGTATGTGTGTTTATGCTGACAAAACTGACGCAACATACAGACTGATAGAAGAACACTACTGGATACTCGGCCACTGCGGGGAACGAGGAAGTACCATTTGTCAAAAAGTTGCAATTCTGCCTTGTTTAGGAGAGATAGTCCCCGTGGGGAAAACCGTTGGTCGGGCTTAGGAGATAAGAACTCTGTCAGGGGTGTCAGATGAAACATGGCCTCTGACATAGTTGATCCTTCATTCAGGCGTACTGGTTTTTAGAAGGAGTACTTTGATTCTGCACTTTGAGGTTCGATTACTTCTGGAGAAGCGATCGATGTTCTTTCGATGTTCAACAGTCAAAAGAATTGCCATCTTTATTTTAAAAGCAAAAAAAAAGTTGAGAAGTAAATTCATTTTTGTTTTATTTCAAGAATCGTTAATCATGTTAAAACGTCGTTCTATAAAGCTAAAACAAATGAGAATTGCAAACAAAAACACTATGGCTCAAATTTTTTTGATAGGATGGAGATCAACCAAGCACGTGATTCCATAGAGTATTTACAAAGTTAGAAAATGGTAATTTTAAGGGAAAAAGGGCTACATTGAAACATAACGATCGTTATCCTTCTACCAACTTTGAATTCCAGGCATCCTGAGCTTCCGTCAAAGATGACCCTGACTGGAGTTTTCCTAACAGATGGTGTAACTACTGCTGAGGGATTTGAAATGATCATACGTAGTTACTTTCCATTAATCCCTAATTTTTTCCTAGATTGTACTTTGAGATTTCCAATCCACCGGGATGATTTTTTATCATGTCTCTAATTTTTGCCTGGACCGCCCTTTCGGGTTTTCAATCCACCGAGACTTTTTTTTATTTAGGCGAAGTATTTGTTGACTACATCAACATTTGTGGGGTAGGAAAATTCCTCTCCATCCATGGTTTTGAGTCTCAAGGCGCCGCCTGAGAAAGCTTTCTTGACCACATAGAGGCCGTCATAATTCGGAGTCCATTTGCCCCGGGAATCAGTGAGAAATGATTGTATCTTTTTGAGCACATGGTCCCCTTTCTTGAAGATGCGAGGTCGAACCTTTTTGTCAAACGCCTTCTTCATCCTATGCTGATACAACTGACCATGGCATAAAGTCGTTATTCGCTTTTCTTCAATCAGATTTAGTTCATCGTGTCGACTTTGACACCATTCAGCTTCCCGTTAGCTTAGCTTCCATCAATACCCGGATTGATGGGATTTATACTTCTATGGGAAGAACTGCCTCCATGCCATATACTATAGAGAAAGGCGTTGCCCCTATTGAAGAGCAGACAGACATATGATAACCGTGAAGGGCAAAGGGTAGCATTTCGTGCCAATCTTTGTAGGTTACAACCATCTTCTGAACAATTTTCTTGATGTTCTTGTTAGCCGCTTCTACCGTTCCGTTCATCTTGGGTCGGTAGGGAGATGAATTATGGTGTTAGATCTTGAACTCAGTGCACAACTCTTTCATCATCTTATTGTTCAAGTTAGATCCATTGTCAGTAATGATCTGGCTTGGAACACCATAACGACCGATGAGATTGTTTTTGATAAATCGGACCACCACCTGTCGGCTTACATTGGCGTACGACACTGCTTCGACCCACTTGTTAAAGTAATCAATGGCTACCACGATGAACCGATGTCCATTCGAAGCCTTGGGTTCGATCATGCTAATCATGTCGATTCCCCATATGGAAAAAGGCCATGGGGAACAGAGAACTTTGAGATGCGTTGGTGGTACATGGATTTTGTCTGAATATATCTGACATTTGTGACACTTCCTCATGTACTTGTAGCAGTCAGATTCCATTGTCAGCCAATAGTACCATGCTCTGAGAATTTTTTTCGCCATCGTGTGTCCATTGGCATGAGTGCCAAAGGATCCTTCGTGAATTTCCTTTATCAGCAGGTTTGCTTCTGGTCTGTCTACACATCGGAGCAAGACCATGTCAAAGTTTCTCTTATAGAGTGTATCACCACTCAGGAAGAAGCTGCCTGCCAGCCTTCTGAGGGTCTTTCTGTCCTTTCTGGATGCCCCGGGTGGGTACTCCAGTTTCTAAAGGAAGCATTTGATATCGTGATACCAAGGTTTGTCGTCCATGACTGCTTCGATCGGGAAGATGTAGGCGGCCGTTCAAGGCGCATTACGTCGATCTTAAGTATGTCATTCCATTGACCTACACTAATCATGGAAGAAAGAGTGGCTAAGGCATCGGCCATGTGATTCTCTTCACGAGGGATATGATGAAACTCGACTCTATCGAAGAAGGGTAACAACATTCTTGCGTAGTCTTTGTAAGGAATCAATCCTGATTGGTATGTGTTCCAATCTCCTTTGATCTAATTGATAACTAGGGCTGAGTCGCCATATACATCCAAGTTTTTGATCCTTAAGTCGATCGCTTCTTCGAGACCCATGATACAAGCTTCGTATTCGGCCTCGTTGTTTGTACACTTGAATGTTAGTCGGGAGGTGAAAGGAATGTGGGTACCCTGAGGTGTTATGATAATTGCCCCAATTCCGTTTCCATAATGATTGGCAGCTCCGTCAAAGATTAGTCCCCATTGCTAACCTGGTTCTGGCCCTTAACTGGGTAGTAGTTCATCGTAATTTTTCATTTTCAAGTACATGACATCTTCGTCCGGGAAATCAAATCCGACTGATTCTTGATCGTTAATCGGTTGGTGAGCCAAATGATCGGCTAAAATACTTCCCTTGATGGCTTTCCGAGCGTGGTACTCGATGTCGTATTCTGTTAACAACATCTGCCAACGGGTTATCCTTCCCGTGAGAGAAGGTTTTTCAAAAACATACTTGATCGGATCCATTTCGGAGATTAACCAAGTAGTGTGACGAATCATGTATTGACGAAGACGTTTGGCTGCCCAAGCCAAAGCACAACAAGTTTTCTCGAGCATAGTATATTGAGTCTTGCAGTCGGTGAATTTCTTGCTCAAATAGTAGATGGCAGACTCTTTCCTTTTTGTTCTGTCTTGTTGGCCAAGTACACAGCCCATGGGGTCTTCTAAGACTGTTAAGTAAATGATCAGTGGTCTGCCTTTCACTGGAGGTGATAGAATCAGTGGGTTCAACAGGTATTCCTTGATACTGTCGAATGTAACACCCCAAATTTCGTAGAATATTTATTTTAAATATTATATTCGTGGATTTCTATGAATTTTGGTGTTTCGTGTCGATGTCGGAGATTTTGTGAAGTTTTGGTTATTTTAATTCAATAATAGTATATAATATGAATATATTTGTATTATTATTTATTTTAAATAATATTAGAAGAATGAAGGGTAAAGTGGACATTTGAGGAGAATTAGTGAGGGTATAATGGGAAGAGCACATTTAGGGGTATTTTAAGAGAGAATAATGAAAAGGAACTCATTATTCGTATTATTTTGAGGAAAAGACAAAGGTGCTCTGAAGAACAAGTGAGAAGGAGGCTAAGGCATAGAGGAATTCCGGCGAAACTTCAAGAGAGGTCGAAGGAGACAATATTCTAAGGTATTGGAAGTATCACCTTGCAATATTTTGATATATAGATTAGGTGTTAGTGGGTAATTGGGGTTTTAGGGGAAAACCTAGAAATTGGAGGTTAGGGAATGATGGATTCTGATGATTTGCTATGTGATGGTTGTTGTTATTGATGCATATGTGATAGCTATAGGTTATAATAACATAATTTGTGAAAAATCTGAGTTAAAAACGAGTTTAGGAATGCAGGATCGCAGATGGAGTAGTGCTGTTATCGCAGGGTTTTTCTGCAGAAATCGCAGAGCCAGCTTAGCGCGGCCTAGCGCGCTTAGCACGGTCTGAAGAAATTTCGCCTCTTCGAGGCAGTGAGTAGTGCGCTTAGCACGATCTGGGACTGAAAAATATTATTTTTATTGATTAAAATTCATGGAAAATACCTGTTTTATATTATAGCGATGTTGTGATGTTGCTGTAAGTTACTGCTATGTGTTGACGTGTTATATGATGAATTATTTAGTGATGAAAATGATGTTTAGATGATTAGATGATGATATGATGTTATTGATGATTATTAGATGTTTATATGTGATGTTTGAGGATAGAATCACGATGTGAAGTACCCCGAGTATATTGATGATTATGGGATAACGATTCATGATGTTTTGATGATTAAATGATGACATGGATTAACATGAGATTTTGATGAATGTTGATGCACGTAATGACTTTTGTTGATGATGATGATATTGACATTGTGCATCATGCATTCATAGCATTTAGACTTCGGTCTATTGATGATGTTAGGACTTCGGTCCAGTGGTGGCTTCAACCCCATTATGTGGATTGAGGTGTTTGTGACGTGCTCCCATGTGGAGGGTTGATTGCCTAGTGTCCATTATTATGACGATTTGGTACCACATTCATTTTTATGATGTTGCATTTCATTCTTGGTGGCATCGCATGAGTGAATATGAGTGATATTGGTGACGTGATGTTTTATATGATGTTTTGGGTGAGTCACTGAAGTAATTGATGAAAACAACTGTTGCCCTGTTAATGTCTTTTCTTTATATGATTTATATTGAATTGTGATTACTCACCCTGCCTATTTGAATGTTTCCTCCACGTGGGTAACGTGCAGGTGATCAGGCTTAGCTTTGGATGCTTCCGAGGACTTGAAGTTTATTTGCTTTGGTCGATTTAGAGGGTCTTGCTTTGATAATGTAACATCGGGTTGGGGTCCTTTGAGTTGAACTATGTTGTTCTTTATTTTGTTGTCATGCGATGATGTGGTTTTATTTTTTATTATTACGACGTTGTGGAAAACCTTTTTATTGAGAATTTTGAGTTCCGCTGCCATGTGAAGGCTTTTTGTGAAACTTTGAGGAAAAACCCTTTTTGTTTACAGGGTAATTGTGTTATTTTGATTTAATGAGAAATGTGCACCCTTCGAGGGAATTTTTATGCTTTACTCTGATATTTGAGTTGTTTCTGCTGCAACATTATTTGGGGGTAGAAAAGGGTGTTACATTAGTGGTATCAAAGCCTGGTTGGTCCGTCCGGCCAGATTTTTACTTGATGTCTATCCCTGTCAGTCGACGAGTCTGTGTACAATGTCGATGTTTTAGTTCTTCTAACCTTGTTGGTGGTGTACAGGATGGCTGGAAGAAATGATCGTGCGATTGCTGATGGGTTGGAATTGGTTGCTAATGTGGTGGCGCAGCTGAATCCGAATGGTGGAGCTCCTGATGAGTTTTGTTGTTTGGGGAAGTTTCAAAGGAACAATCCACCGACTTTTGTGGGTACGCGTGATCTAGCAAGTACACACAAGTGGCTGAAGGCGATCGAGAAGATCTTCCGGGTGATGGGGTGTTCTGATGAGTAACAGGTTCAGTTCGGAACGCATATGCTGGAAGAAGAGGCTGAGGACTGGTGGGATAACACGCGTCAGAGACTCACGGATGTTGGTACTGTGATAACTTGGGCTGTGTTTAAGTAGGATTTTTTGGGGAAGTATTTTCCAGAGGATGGTCGTGGAAAGAGAGAAGTGGAATTCCTTAAGCTAAAACAAGGAGATATGACTGTGGCAGAGTATGTCGTGAAGTTTGAGAAGTTGGTGAAGTTTTGTCCGCACTACAATCATGCTGATGCTGAGATGTCCAAATGTCTCAAGTTCGAGAATGGGTTGTGACCAGAGATTAAGCAGGGTATTGGGTATTAGCAGATCCGCAAGTATGCTGAGTTGGTTGACAAGACCAGAATCTACGACGAGGACAGCCGAGCTCGATCTGCTCACTACAAGCGGTTGAATGAGAAGAAAGGGCAGTATAGGGGTAAGCCTTATACAACTTCAGCAGACAAAGGGAAGCAGAAGGCTTCGGATGGGAAAAAGACAAGTGGGGGAGCAGTTCCCGCTTTTGGGAAGTGTCATAAGTGTGGTGAGCAAGGTCACCGTGCTGATGCGTGCACCAACAATATAGTGAGGTGCTATCGATGTGGTAAGAAGGGGCATAAAGCTACTGACTGAAAAGATGAAGGTCCGACCTATTTCAATTGTGGTGAGAAAGGTCATATCAGTACTCAATGTCAGAAGCCAAAGAAGACCGCGACTGCTACCAGACTAGTGGCAGAGTGTTTGCTTTGAGAAGTGCAGAAGTTCCAGAGAAGGACAACCTAATTCGAGGCACCTATTTTATTAATAATATCGAGTTGGTTGCTATTATTGATACTGGTGTTACTCATTCTTTTATCTCGCTTGAATGTGCTAATAGATTGGGTTTGAAGTTATCTGATATGAATGGGGATATGGTAATAGAAACTCCAGCTAATGGTTCTGTTACTACTACCCTTGTGTGTTTGAGATTCTGCTGACGATTTTTTAGGAGAGTTTTGTGATGGATTTGGTGTGCTTACCCTTGCACCAGATCGATGTGATCTTTGGAATGAACTGGTTAGAGTTCAACCGTGTTCACATCAATTGTTATACCAAGGCTGTAGAGTTTCCTGAAATTGATGATAGTGGGGAGTTGATCTTATCTACCAAGCATGTAGACGAACTTCTGGAGGATGAAGCTTTGGTGTTTGCAATGTTTGCATCGTTGCAAATTGATCGTGAATCTGCGAGTGCGGAGTTGCCGGTTGTCGGTGAATTCCCGAATGTGTTTCCAGATGACATCAGTGATTTGCCTCCAGAGCATGAGGTGGAGTTTGCAGTGGACTTAATACCAGGTACGAGTCCAGTGTCGATGGCTCCTTATTGGATGTCAGCTTCTGAGTTAACTGAGTTGAAGAAACAGTTGGAAGAGTTGCTTGAGAAGCGGTTTGTTCTACCAAGTGTTTCTCCATGGGGTGCTCTTGTGTTGTTAGTGAAGAAGAAAGATGGGAGTATGAGGTTGTGTGTGGATTATCGGCAGCTGAATAAAGTGAGTATCAAGAATAAGTATTCGCTACCGAGAACTGACGATTTGATGGATCAATTAGTAGGTGCCTGTGTGTTCAGCAAGATTGATTTGAGGTCGGGTTATCATCAGATTCGTGTTAAGCCTGACGATATTCCGAAGACGGCTTTCAGGACGAGGTATGGACACTATGAATACTCTGTGATTCCGTTTGGTGTATCCAATGCACCTGGTGTGTTCATGGAGTACATGAATCAGATTTTTCATGAGTATTTGGATAAGTTTGTGGTAGTGTTTATCGATTATATCTTGATATATTCTAGATCTGAAGAAGAGCATGCCGAGCATTTGAGGACTGTGTTGCAAGTTTATTGAAGGCTTCTCTAAGGTGGCGTTACCTTTGACTCAGTTGACTCGGAAGGGGTCAAGCTTTTGTGTGGGATGTAGCTTATGAAGAGAGTTTTGTGGAATAAAAGAAGAAGCTGACGACTGCTCCAGTGTTGATTTTGCCTAATCCGAGCGAATCTTTTGTGGTGTATTGTGATGCGTCGAAGATGGGTCTTGGTGGAGTATTGATGCAGAATGGACAAGTTGTTGCCTATGCCTCGAGACAATTGCGAGTTCATGAGAGAAATTATCCTACACATGACTTGGAATTAGCCGCGGTGGTGTTTGTGTTGAAATTTTGGAGACATTATCCGTTTGGCTCTAAATTTGAGGTGTTCAGTGATCATAAAAGTCTGAAGTATTTATTTGATCAGAAGGAACTGAGTATGAGGCAGAGAAGGTGGTTAGAGTTGTTGATGGATTTTGATTTTGATTTGAGTTATCTTCTGGGCAAAGCAAATGTAGTGGCCGATGCATTGAGCAGAAAGTCATTGCATATGTCGATGCTTATGGTTAAAGAGTTGGAATTAATTGAGCAATTCAGAGATTTGAGTTTAGTATGTGAAGAGACCTCTGATAGTGTGAAATTGGGAATGTTAAGGTTGACTAGTTGTATTCTGGAAGAAATCAGAGTGGGACAACAATCCGACTTAAAGTTGGTTGACCAATTGACTTTTATTAACCAAGGTAACGAAGGTGGCTTCCGGATTTATGAGAATGGTGTAATGAGGTTTCGAGATAGAGTGTGTGTTCTAGATGTTCCAGACATTAAGAAGAGCATTCTTGAAGAAAGACACCGAAGTAGGTTGAGCATTCATCCCAGTGCTACGAAGATGTACCAAGATTTGAAAAAGTTGTTTTGGTGGCCAGGTATGAAGAAGGATGTTGCAGAGTTTGTTTATGCGTGTTTGACTTGTCAGAAGTCGAAAGTTGAGCATCAAAAGCCTTTAGGTATGATGCAACCATTGAGGATTCCAGAATGGAAATTGGATAGTATTTCCATGGATTTTGTGGTGGGGTTGCCGAAGACTGTTAAGGGAAATGATTCAATTTGGGTGATCGTGGATATATTAACAAAGTCGGCTAATTTCTTGCCGATGAAGATTAATCATTCTATGCAGAAGTTAGCCGAGTTGTATATTGAAGAGATTGTGAAGTTACATGGGGCACCTTTGAGTATTGTGTCGGATAGAGACCCGAGGTTTACATCGAGGTTCAGGAAAAGTTTGCAAGATGCTTTGGGTACTAAGTTGAGGATGAGTTCTGCCTATCATCCGCAGACGGACGGTTTGACAGAAAGGACTATCCAATCTTTAGAAGATTTGTTGAGGGCTTGTGTGTTGGATCATGGAGGATCGTGGGATAGCCATTTGCCGTTGATTGAGTTCACGTATAATAATAGTTTTCACGCTAGTATTGGAATGGCGCCTTATGAAGCTTTGTATGGAAGAAGGTGTAGGACTCCTTTGTGTTGGTATGAATCAGGCGAGAGTGTTGTACTCGGACCTGAAATTGTGCAAGAGACGACTGAGAAGATTAGGAAGATCCAAGAGAGGATGAAAGCTTCACAGAGTCGTCAGAAGAGCTACCATGATAAGAGGAGGAAAGCACTTGAATTCCAAGAGGGAGATCATGTGTTTTTGGGAGTGACGCCAGTGACTGGTGTGGGTCGAGCTTTGAAGTCTATGAAGCTCACTCCACGATTTATTGGTCCATATCAGGTATCGCAGAGGATAGGAGAGGTAGCCTATCGAATTGCTTTACTGCCGTCACTTGTGAATTTGTATGACGTGTTTCATGGGTCTCAATTGAGGAAGTACATTCCGGATCCGTCGCATGTGATTCGGATGGATGATGTACAAGTAAGGGATAATCTGACAGTGGAAGAATTGTCGGTGCGTGTCGATGGTCGAGAAATGAAACAACTGCGAGGTAAAGAGATTGCTTTGGTGAAAGTTCTATGGGGAGGACCAGCTGGTGAAAGTTGGACTTGGGAACGTGAAGATCAGATGAGGGAGTCTTATCCGACTCTATTTCCTTGAGGTAATTTTCGAGGGCGAAAATTCTTTAAATGGAGGAGAGTTGTAATGCCCCAAATTTCGTAGAATATTTATTTTAAATATTACATTCGTTAATTTCTGTGAATTTCGGTGTTTCGTGTCGATGTTGGAGATTTGTGAAGTTTTGGTTATTTTAATTCAATAATAGTATATAATATGAATATATTTGTATTATTATTTATTTTAAATAATATTAGAAGAATGAAGGGTAAATTGGACATTTGAGGAGAATTAGTGAGGGTATAATGGGAAGAGCACATTTAGGGGTATTTTAAGAGAGAATAATGAAAAGGAACTCATTATTTGTATTATTTTGAGGAAAAGGCAAAGGTGTTCTGAAGAACAAGTGAGAAGGAGGCTAGGGCATAGAGGAATTCCGGCGAAACTTTAAGAGAGGTCGAAGGAGACAATATTCTAAGGTATGTGTAATACCCCAAATTTTGACCACTTAGATTTCCCATCATTGTGAAAATCATCATCACAATATGGATGAACCATCATGCTTCATCAGTCTCCCCAAAGATGGGTGAGCATCCAATACAATCAAAATTAGGGTTTCAAGCCCTCTCTGAGCTTTAGACAAAGGATCAATCAAGAAATGACATGATCTTCAACTTGTATAATCTCTCAAACATCCTCAAAGCATCAAAAGGACTCCTACTTCAAGGATTAAGCACAAAGCTGCTCCTTTCTAGGTGGATCAAGTCTCCAGATCGACAGTGTCACCAAATTAGGGTTTTGATCACCCAGGGCCTCCAGATGAAAAATTTCATCTGGGCACAAGCCATTGATCCAAAACATAACCTAATATACTTCATGGAACCTCATGAACCCATGCATCAAGTTAATTTTGCCTCAGGGGATGCATTCATCAAAAATTAGGGTTTCTTGACCTAATTCACCCCTAAGTTGACTTTTGGGACAAACCATGAGCCAAGACCTCAAGACATGATTTGAGGGTCTCTAATATACCATATTGATCCATTTGGAACAATGGATTAATCCAAGAAGTTTGAGCAACAAGTCTCAATTTCATCTGCACCACAATTAGGGTTTTAAGGGAAAAGTCAACTGTAACTTTGACTTTTGACCAGGACATGCTCCCAAACCCTAATACATGATTGAATATACCCTATGACACCCATGGAACATGTCCATCAAGTTTGATTTAGGTCAAGGACATGATTTCCTGAAGAATTTCACAGTTTGGAATTCATCTGATAAAAAGTCAACTGTGCACAAAAGTCAACTTTGACTTTTTGAGATTTTTCACCAAAATGGATTTTTAACCATAAAATGATGTTAGTGTATGATTTGATTCATCATTCATCAATAAAAATCAAGAAAAGTGAGATAACTTGTAAAAGGGGTAACCATAAATCTTAGAAATTTTTGTAAGTTAAAAATAAAGTGGCAAGGGTACCAACTTTGAAGGACCATAACTCCTAAACCACAAGGCCATTTTTTCTCATCCAAAGATGGATTTGTAGCCCTCATTATCACCTACAAAAACTTCAACTACAAGTCATTCCAATTCATTAAGGATTTTGAGTTATGGAGTGATCAAAGTGGCTAAAAAGTGAAAATGTCACTTTTTCCAACACTTAGTGAAATTTTCACTAAGTCAGATTCTGCCTCACTTTTTGCCAAATGTAGGGGGATTTTTCACTTGGAATCAAAAGGGATCAAAACCAAACTTGTTCAAACAGTTGTTGTATCATGTAAGAGCTTTCCAAAATGGCCAAGAACATTGCCAAATTCAACCTACACCATGAGATACAACATTGCCAAGTTGCCTTGCTGAAATCTGTCAAGGCAAGGCAGAATTTGCAACTTTGCTCGATTTGCCAAAATCAGCCAAATTCAAATGCTCCTATCCACTTGAACACCTCAGAGGATTGAATCTAGAGGGGACAATCACTGAGCCAAGCCTCCAAAGTCCATGAAACAAGAAATAACATGTTGAACCTAGAATGGCCAAAATAGGGACAAGACTTCAAATTTGGAATGAGGCATTCAATGGAACCATCAAGGTGGCATGGACTGAGCCATTCTCATCTGAAATCAGTCAAGACTTATCCAAGACCAAGGGAACCAAAGCTCTGTGCCCTAACCTCTAGTCAATGGCTAGAGGAGACTTGGATTTTCATTTGCCAACATTGGCCAAACCTACTTACCAGCTGCCATGCACTATTCCTTGCAAAACAAACTTGCTATACTATAAATAGAGCTCAATTGTGGTCAGTTTGAGTACACCAAAGCCATCAAACAGATGCTTTCCTCAAAATCTCTTCTTTCACTCCAATTTTGCCTTCTAGAGCAAGTCACTATCGGGTTTTGAGTTTGAGAGCAATTCCAATCAAACCAATCACTCACACACCTCACATACATCACATATGAGCTGATCAAACACTTAGATTACTTCTGAAACATCAATTTCACAAAATCACCAGCTGGTTGCTCAAGGTTTTAACCAAAGTGCAGCTGAGGTACCATAAAATGATCCAGCCAATTTCAATCAAGTCCAACCATCCAAACACAATCCATAGGGTGTAAGGAAGCTGTTCAGATCATCACAACTCATCTGTAACACCTCCAAATCAAAAATCACTTTGAACTTGCTGTCACGACTTGGAGGTAAGCACATACTTGGTCATCTCTCAATCTATGCATATTTCCTCGCACAATAATTTGGCCATATGTTCATAATCATGCATGGAATGTTTTCCCTCAATTAATTGCATTGTTTGAATCGTGTATCAAAAATCCTAGCCTTCATGCAAAAATTAGGGTTCTTGAGGTCTCTTCGTGATTTCTTGTTGTATGTTTAATTTAAATGAAATTAAAGTACATAGACATGATCGTGAGGTTGAGACGAGCATAATGATATGTGGATTGCATGATATGATTACGTATTCATGGAGATTGGATAGAAAATGCAAATCTGAGAAACCAAGAACACGCGCGTGTTCTTCAGCTGTTCTTGGCGCCATTTTTCGTAAATTCAAATATTTGAATTTTGTGATTTTGTTTAATTGATTCAAAAATTAATTTCTCTCTGAGTTTTAATGATTTTGAGTTGATTCTTTTTTTAATAATTCACAAAAATGTTAAAATATTTTATTTTCACAAAAAATCCCAAAAATATTATTTATTTCATATAATTGATATTTTTGTAAAGAATTAATATTTTGATTGATTTTGGCATTTTAAATATTTTTTCTACATTGATTTTGCAACTTTTAATGCTTTCTAATTATTTTGTAGGTCAATACTTAATTTTTGAAGCATTAATCCAAGATCACAATTTGTTTTCCATGTGTTAAACAATTTTTGATCATTTTAATTGAATTTTTATTCAATTAAATACATTTTGAAAACAAATTAGGGTTTTTGGATTAATTCAACCCTCATAAATCATTTTCAAAACTCTTTGGGCCTCTTGAGAGAGTGTAAGACCCATCTCCCCTTGTACAAAAACTTTTTGGGCCTCACTCATTGTATAAGTCCCTCTGTACAAGTAAACGGCGCGATCGTCGCCCGTTTAAAAATAAAAATCATCTGGGCCTCTCCTTGAGCTATAAGACCCATTGAAAACACTTTGGGCCTCTATTAGAGTGTAAGACCCAATCCCCCTTTTAACCAAAACAATTTTGGGCCTCACTTATTGTATAAGTCCCTCTGCGTTAAAAGAAAACCTCGGCGCGATCGCCATTTTAAACGAAAAAATCATTTGGTCCTACCCTCGTGTTATAAGCCCCACTCTTTTTCTTTAAACCTTTTTGGGCCTCTTGAGAGAGTGTAAGACCCATCCCTTTGTACATAAAACCTTTTTGGGCCTCAGTCACTTGTATAAGTCCCTCTGTACAAATTCAACAGTGCGTTCACTGATAAAACCCTGGGCCTCTCCTTGAGCTGTAAGCCCCAAATCTTTCTTTTTCAAAGCACTTTCTCCTTTGATTTTGAATATACTGTTGTTTTGAATCTTTCTTTGTTGAACAACTAACCAAACAGCATGGAAGCACTCCAACCGAGTAAGTGGTTATCGCTTTCATTTACTGCTTTCATATTATAAACTGTATTGTGGGGCTGCTCACTGTAAGTCTCCTTTCATAAACTCATATCTACTGTGTAATAATAGTATAGATATTTCGAGTTTCCCCGGCTACTACGTCTAGAACTAGGTGACGCCGTTTCACTTATTCGTAGAAATAGACGCCTAGATCCCCAATAGGAGCACCAGATACAGTCTTCTCTTCGGCTGTCCTCCTTAGGAATCGTCAAGAAGCTCTACTCCCCAAGATGAATGTATTCTCCGTGAATGGCATCTTTGAGTTTCTTCCAAATTCTCGAACTTTCCTGACTTGATCTATTCCTTGTGGATAGGATGCCTTGAATGTCTCGGGGTTTGGGTACCCACTACGGTCATAATCTTGGACCTTAACTAAGGAACCCTCTTTAAAAGCTAAAAGTCGCTGGATAGTAAACCTCGCACGTTTACCAGTGGTTTTTATATTTAAAAGAGTTATCTCTCCTAATGGAAAGGAGATGATAAGACCCACAGGCTTCTTAAAAGCATCGGCCTCCTCTTGGGCATTATTCAAGGACACTACGGCTTCTTAGAAGTATTCACAGCCTCCTTTTAGGCTTCGTATAATGATCTCTTCCTCCGGGAATGATAGCCTCCTCTTGGGCTTCGTACAAGGACCCGTCGGCTTCTTAAAAGTTTCCAGCCTCCTCTTGGGCTTCGTATAAATTGTCCCGACTACCTCCTAGAGGTATAGGAACAGAACCTAGTCATCCTCATAGAACAGTCCTTTCATAGAGTCTACTACTGTTTCTCATAGCGTAGTACAAAAGATAAAACTCTAGACACGGACAGTCTAACTTCCTTGAGTATCAAAGACATTCTCAAGTGACCCCTTCGTTAAATAGGAAGGAAACCCGCAGACTCGGACAGTCTCAACACCCTTTGGATTTCCCGCTTCCTCAAAGAAAAGGAAACAACCCCGATCCTCAGACCTAACCCGAGTACAGTGATGCTCATATAAGAACTGATTTTCTCTTTCAAAATCAGTATACTGGACCTGTCACTTAACTGACATAGCCTCCTCTTGGGCTTTGTACAATGACTCTCCCCAGCGGAGTCAAACAACGCTTTAGCCTCCATCTCGGGCTTTGTACGAGATACAGAGACTCTCTTGTTGAGTCAAAACTTTTAGCCTCCACCTCGGGCTTCGTACGAGATACAAAAACACTCTCTTGTTGAGTATAAAAGATTCTCCTGTTGAGTCAAAACAAACAATAGCCTCCATCTCGGGCTTCGTACGAGACACAAAGATTCCATCGTCGAGTCAAAACCTTTTAGCCTCTCTCTCGGGCTTTGTACGGGACACAAAATAGCCTCCTCTTAGGCTTTGTATAATGATTTTCCTAGCGGAAATTAGCCTCCTCTTAGGCTTTGTATAAGAAAACCACTGGTTGATCCAATTAACCTTTTAGCATCAAACCTGTGCCTCGTTCACAGTACACAAACATCAACAACTCTTTCCCCCATCTAATCGCTATAAGCGGCAAGCCTCTGGATCATCTACATCCATGCCACTGTCCCTCTTTTAGCATGAGAAATTCCTAAGGAAAGATGGCATTGCTCTACACTGAGTTAAAGTCTTCTCCTTCAGGTTAAAACCCTTTTCTTCAGAAATTATGGCATTGCTCGGATCCGCGTATCCCAGTTAAAGTAATTCTCCTTCTCCCCTCTTTAGAGATGACAAATTCTCTCTAAAGTCAAGGTCATTCAGCTTCACGTCTTGGGCTTTGAACAAGACACAAATAGACCTTTCATCTTCACATCTTGGGCTTTAAACAAGATACAAATCACCTTTCGCTTCACGTCTTGGGCTTTGAACAAGACACCAAAAACCAATTTCCTCCCATAGAATAGGAGGAACTACGAACGCTCTGATTTCCCTGTTTCGGTAAACGGGAATACGTAGGCATAAGATCGAAAGAAAAGATCTTAGCGAGCGCAATCAACAAAAAATCCAAATCCCATATCTCCATCAATCAAAAGCAGTATTTCAAAAGCATCAGTCCTAACATCCTAATCCTTGTTCCCCGCCAGAAACCTTCTGCCCAGATAAAAAGAAAGAAAACCGTATTGGCGAAAATACAAATAACCAGTACAAAGGCCCCCCCACATTGATAGCATCCGTAACCTAACAGACCGCTGTTTAAACTCAGTATGCAAAGCAGGGTTAATTGGAGACATCTATTTCCCTTCCTTATTCAGCTCACAATAGGATAAAAAATGAATCGACCTGTAGTCAAAGCTCAAACCGCAAAGAGCGATCAGCGCTTAAGAACCGCGTCCAAAATCGCTCGCTACAGTATGGGGAGTATCACCATGCAATATTTTGATATAAAGATTCGGTGTTAGTGGGTAATTGGGGTTTTGGGGGAAAACCTAGAAATTGGAGGTTAGGGAATGATGGATTCTGATGATTTGCTATGTGATGGTTGTTGTTATTGATGCATATGTGATAGCTATAGGTTATAATAACATAATCTATGAAAAATCTGAGTTAAAAACGAGTTTAGGAGTGCAGAATCGCAGATGGAGGAGTGTTGTTATCGCAGGGTTTTTCTGCAGAAATCGCAGAGCCCGCTTAGCGCGGCCTAGCGCCCTTAGTGCAATCTGAAGAAATTTCACCTCTTCGAGGCAGTGAGTAGCGCGCTTAGTGCGGGTGGAGCGCACTTAGCGCGACCTGGGACTGAAAAATGTTATTTTTATTGATTAAAATTCATGGAAAATACCTGTTTTATATTATAGTGATGTTGTGATGTTGCTGTAAGTTGCTGCTATGTGTTGACGTGTTATATGATGAATTATTTAGTGATGAAAATGATGTTTAGATGATTAGATGATGATATGATGTTATTGATGATTATTAGATGTTTATATGTGATGTTTGAGGATAGAATCACGATGTGAAGTACCCCGAGTATATTGATGATTATGGGATGACGATTCATGATGTTTTGATGATTAAATGATGACATGGATTAACATGAGATTTTGATGAATGTTGATGCACGTAATGACTTTTGTTGATGATGATGATATTGACATTGTGCATCATGCATTCATAGCATTTAGACTTCGGTCTATTGATGATGTTAGGACTTCGGTCCAGTGGTGGCTTCAACCCCATTATGTGGATTGAGGTGTTTGTGACGTGCTCCCGTGTGGAGGGTTGATGGCCTAGTGTCCATTATTATGACGATTTGGTACCACATTCATTTTTATGACGTTGCATTTCATTCTTGGTGGCATCGCATGAGTGAATATGAGTGATATTGGTGACGTGATGTTTTATATGATGTTTTGGGTGAGTCACTGAAGTAATTGATGAAAACAACTGTTGCCCTGTTAATGTCTTTTCTTTATATGATTTATATTGAATTGTGATTACTCACCCTGCCTATTTGAATGTTGCCTCCACGTGGGTAACGTGCAGGTGATCAGGCTTAGCTTTGGATGCTTCCGAGGACTTGAAGTTTATTTGCTTTGGTCGATTTAGAAGGTCTTGCTCTGATAATGTAACATCGGGTTGGGGTCCTTTGAGTTGAACTATGTTGTTCTTTATTTTGTTGTCATGCGATGATGTGGTTTTATTTTTTATTATTACGACGTTGTGGAAAACATTTTTATTGAGAATTTTGAGTTCCGGTGCCATGTGAAGGCTTTTTGTGAAACTTTGAGGAAAAACCCTTTTTGTTTACAGGGTAATTGTGTTATTTTGATTTAATGAGAAATGTGCACCCTTCGAGGGAATTTTTATGCTTTACTCTGATATTTGAGTTGTTTCTGCTGCAACATTAATTGGGGGTAGAAAAGGGTGTTACATTAGTGGTATCAAAGCCTGGTTGGTC
Organism: Lathyrus tuberosus; assembly: GCA_022829125.1. NCBI lineage: Eukaryota > Viridiplantae > Streptophyta > Magnoliopsida > Fabales > Fabaceae > Lathyrus > Lathyrus tuberosus. The sequence continues at coordinate 12,946,311 of JALAZF010000103.1, forward strand.
CGTCCGGCCAGATTTTTACTTGATGTCTATCCCTGTCAGTCGACGAGTGTGTGTACAATGTCGATGTTTTAGTTCTTCTAACCTTGTTGGTGGTGTACAGGATGGCTGGAAGAAATGATCGTACGATTGCTGATGCGTTGGAATCGGTTGCTAATGTGGTGGCACAGCTGAATCCGAATGGTGCAGCTCCTGATGAGTTTTGTGCTTTGGGGAAGTTTCAAAGGAACAATCCACCGACTTTTGTGGGTATGCATGATCCAGCAAGTACACACAAGTGGCTGAAGGCGATCGAGAAGATCTTTCGGGTGATGGGGTGTTCTGATGAGTAACAAGTTCAGTTCGGAACGCATATGCTGGAAGAAGAGGCTGAGGACTGGTGGGATAACACGCGTCAGAGACTCACGGATGTTGGTACTGTGATAACTTGGGCTGTGTTTAAGCAGGTGTTTTTGGGGAAGTATTTTCCAGAGGATGGTCGTGGAAATAGAGAAGTGGAATTCCTTGAGCTAAAACAAGGAGATATGACTGTGGCAGAGTATGTCGTGAAGTTTGAGAAGTTGGTGAAGTTTTGTCCGCACTACAATCGTGCTGATGCTGAGATGTCCAAATGTCTCAAGTTTGAGAATGGGTTGAGACCAGAGATTAAGCAGGGTATTGGGTATTAGCAGATCCGCAAGTATGCTGAGTTGGTTGACAAGACCAGAATCTACGACGAGGACAGCCGAGCTCGATCTGCTCACTACAAGCGGTTGAATGAGAAGAAAGGGCAGTATAGGGGTAAGCCTTATACAACTTCAGCAGACAAAGGGAAGCAGAAGGCTTCGGATGGGAAAAAGACAAGTGGGGGAGCAGTTCCCGCTTTTGGGAAGTGTCATAAGTGTGGTGAGCAAGGTCACCGTGCTGATGCGTGCACCAACAATATAGTGAAGTGCTATCGATGTGGTAAGAAGGGGCATAAAGCTACTGACTGAAAAGATGAAGGTCCGACCTATTGCAATTGTGGTGAGAAAGGTCATATCAGTACTCAATGTCAGAAGCCAAAGAAGACCGCGATTGCTGCCAGACTAGTGGCAGAGTGTTTGCTTTGAGAAGTGCAGAAGTTCCAGAGAAGGACAACCTAATTCGAGGCACCTATTTTATTAATAATATCGAGTTGGTTGCTATTATTGATACTGGTGTTACTCATTCTTTTATCTCGCTTGAATGTGCTAATAGATTGGGTTTGAAGTTTTCTGATATGAATGGGGATATGGTAATAGAAACTCCAGCTAAGGGTTCTGTTACTACTACCCTTGTGTGTTTGAGATTCTGGTGACGATTTTTTAGGAGAGTTTTGTGATGGATTTGGTGTGCTTACCCTTGCACCAGATCGATGTGATCTTTGGAATGAACTGGTTAAAGTTCAACCATGTTCACATCAATTGTTATACCAAGGCTGTAGAGTTTCCTAAAATTGATGATAGTGGGGAGTTGATCTTATCTACCAAGCAAGTAGACGAACTTCTGGAGGATGAAGCTTTGGTGTTTGCAATGTTTGCATCGTTGCAAATTGATCGTGAATCTGCGAGTGCGGAGTTGCCGGTTGTCGGTGAATTCCCGAATGTGTTTCTAGATGACATCAGTGATTTGCCTCCAGAGCATGAGGTGGAGTTTGCAGTGGACTTAATACCAGGTACGAGTCCAGTGTCGATGGCTCCTTATTGGATGTCAGCTTCTGAGTTAAGTGAGTTAAAGAAACAGTTGGAAGAGTTGCTTGAGAAGCGGTTTGTTCTACCAAGTGTTTCTCCATGGGGTGCTCTTGTGTTGTTAGTGAAGAAGAAAGATGGGAGTATGATGTTGTGTGTGGATTATCGGCAGCTGAATAAAGTGAGTATCAAGATTAAGTATTCGATACCGAGAACCGACGATTTGATGGATCAATTAGTAGGTGCCTGTGTGTTCAGCAAGATTGATTTGAGGTCGGGTTATCATCAGATTCGTGTTAAACCTGACGATATTCCGAAGACGGCTTTCAGGACGAGGTATGGACACTATGAATACTCTGTGATTCCGTTTGGTGTATCCAATGCACCTGGTGTGTTCATGGAGTACATGAATCGGATTTTTCATGAGTATTTGGATAAGTTTGTTATAGTGTTTATCGATGATATCTTGATATATTCTACATCTGAAGAAGAGCATGCCGAGCATTTGAGGACTGTGTTGCAAGTTTATTGAAGGCTTCTCTAAGTTGGTGTTACCTTTGACTCAGTTGACTCGGAAGGGGTCAAGCTTTTGTGTGGGATGTAGCTTATGAAGAGAGTTTTATGGAATAAAAGAAGAAGCTGACGACTGCTCCAGTGTTGATTTTGCCTAATCCGAGCGAATCTTTAGTGGTGTATTGTGATGCGTCGAAGATGGGTCTTGGTGGAGTATTGATGCTGAATGGACAAGTTGTTGCCTATGCCTCGAGACAATTTTGAGTTCATGAGAGAAATTATCCTACACATGACTTGGAATTAGCCGCGGTGGTGTTTGTGTTGAAATTTTGGAGACATTATCCGTTTGGCTCTAAATTTGAGGTGTTCAGTGATCATAAAAGTCTGAAGTATTTATTTGATCAGAAGGAACTGAATATGAGGCAGAGAAGGTGGTTAGAGCTGTTGAAGGATTTCGATTTTGATTTGAGTTATCATCCGGGAAAAGCAAATGTAGTGGCCGATGCATTGAGCAGAAAGTCATTGCATATGTCGATGCTTATGGTTAAAGAGTTGGAATTAATTGAGCAATTCAGAGATTTGAGTTTGGTATGTGAAGAGACCTCTGATAGTGTGAAATTGGGAATGTTAAGGTTGACTAGTTGTATTCTGGAAGAAATCAGAGTGGGACAACAATCCGACTTAAAGTTGGTTGACCAATTGACTTTGATTAACCAAGGTAACGAAGGTGACTTCCGGATTGATGAGAATGGTGTGATGAGGTTTCGAGATAGAGTGTGTGTTCTAGATGTTCCAGACATTAAGAAGAGCATTCTTGAAGAAAGACACCGAAGTAGGTTGAGCATTCATCCCGGTGCTACGAAGATGTACCAAGATTTGAAAAAGTTGTTTTGGTGGCCAGGTATGAAGAAGGATGTTGCAGAGTTTGTTTATGCGTGTTTGACTTGTCAGAAGTCGAAAGTTGAGCATCAAAAGCCTTTAGGTATGATGCAACCATTGAGGATTCCAGAATGGAAATGGGATAGTATTTCCATGGATTTTGTGGTGGGGTTGCCGAAGACTGTTAAGGGAAATGATTCAATTTGGGTGATCGTGGATAGATTAACTAAGTCGGCTCATTTCTTGCCAATGAAGATTAATCATTCTATGCAGAAGTTAGCCGAGTTGTATATTGAAGAGATTGTGAAGTTACATGGGGTACCTTTGAGTATTGTGTCGGATAGAGACCCGAGGTTTACATCGAGGTTCAGGAAAAGTTTGCAAGATGGTTTGGGTACTAAGTTGAGGATGAGTTCTGCCTATCATCCACAGACGGACGGTCAGACAGAAAGGACTATCCAATCTTTAGAAGATTTGCTGAGGGCTTGGGTGTTGGATCATGGAGGATCGGGTGATAGCCATTTGCCGTTGATTGAGTTCACGTATAATAATAGTTTTCACGCTAGTATTGGAATGGCGCCTTATGAAGCTTTGTATGGAAGAAGGTGTAGGACTCCTTTGTGTTGGTATGAATCGGGCGAGAGTGTTGTACTCGGACCTGAAATTGTGCAAGAGACGACTGAGAAGATTAGGAAGATCCAAGAGAGGATGAAAGCTTCACAGAGTCGTCAGAAGAGCTACCATGATAAGAGGAGGAAAGCACTTGAATTCCAAGAGGGAGATCACGTGTTTTTGGGAGTGACGCCAGTGACTGGTGTGGGTCGAGCTTTGAAGTCTATGAAGCTCACTCCATGATTTATTGGTCCATATCAGGTATCGCAGAGGATAGGAGAGGTAGCCTATCGAATTGCTTTACCGCCGTCACTTGCGAATTTGTATGACGTGTTTCATCGGTCTCAATTGAGGAAGTACATTCCGGATCCGTCGCATGTGATTCGGATGGATGATGTACAAGTAAGGGATAATCTGACAGTGGAACAATTGTCGGTGCGTGTCGATGGTCGAGAAATGAAACAACTGTGAGGTAAAGAGATTGCTTTGGTGAAAGTTCTATGGGGAGGACCAGCTGGTGAAAGTTGGAATTGAAAACGTGAAGATCAGATGAGGGAGTCTTATCCGACTCCATTTCCTTGAGGTAATTTTCGAGGGCGAAAATTCTTTAAATGGAGGAGAGTTGTAACGCCCCAAATTTCGTAGAATATTTATTTTAAATATTATATTCGTGGATTTCTGTGAATTTCGGTGTTTCGTGTCGATGTTGGAGATTTTGTGAAGTTTTGGTTATTTTCATTCAATAATAGTATATAATATGAATATATTTGTATTATTATTTATTTTAAATAATATTAGAAGAATGAAGGGTAAAGTGGAAATTTGAGGAGAATTAGTGAGGGTATAATGGGAAGAGCACATTTAGGGGTATTTTAAGAGAGAATAATGAAAAGGAACTCATTATTCGTATTATTTTGAGGAAAAGGCAAAGGTGCTCTGAAGAACAAGTGAGAAGGAGGCTAGGGCATAGAGGAATTCCGGCGAAACTTTAAGAGAGGTCGAAGGAGACAATATTCTAAGGTATGCGGAGTATCACCTTGCAATATTTTGATATAAAGATTAGGTGTTAGTGGGTAATTGGGGTTTTGGGGGAAAACCTAGAAATTGGAGGTTAGGGAATGGTGGATTCTGATGATTTGCTATGTGATGGTTGTTGTTATTGATGCATATGTGATAGCTATAGGTTTTAATAACATAATCTATGAAAAATCTGAGTTAAAAACGAGTTTAGGAGTGCAGGATCGCAGATGGAGGAGTGTTGTTATCGCAGGGTTTTTCTGCAGAAATCGCAGAGCCCGCTTAGCGCGGCCTAGCGCCCTTAGCGCAATCTGAAGAAATTTCACCTCTTCGAGGCAGTGAGTAGCACGCTTAGTGCGGGTGGAGCGCACTTAGCGCGACCTGGGACTGAAAAATGTTATTTTTATTGATTAAAATTCATGGAAAATACCTGTTTTATATTATAGTGATGTTGTGATGTTGCTGTAAGTTGCTGCTATGTGTTGACGTGTTATATGATGAATTATTTAGTGATGAAAATGATGTTTAGATGATTAGATGATGATATGATGTTATTGATGATTATTAGATGTTTATATGTGATGTTTGAGGATAGAATCACGATGTGAAGTACCCCGAGTATATTGATGATTATGGGATGACGATTCATGATGTTTTGATGATTAAATGATGACATGGATTAACATGAGATTTTGATGAATGTTGATGCACGTAATGACTTTTGTTGATGATGATGATATTGACATTGTGCATCATGCATTCACAGCATTTAGACTTCGGTCTATTGATGATGTTAGGACTTCGGTCCAGTGGTGGCTTCAACTCCATTATGTGGATTGAGGTGTTTGTGACGTGCTCCCATGTGGAGGGTTGATTACCTAGTGTCCATTATTATGACGATTTGGTACCACATTCATTTTTATGACATTGCATTTCATTTTTGGTGGCATCGCATGAGTGAATATGAGTGATATTGGTGACGTGATGTTTTATATGATGTTTTGGGTGAGTCACTGAAGTAATTGATGAAAACAACTGTTGCCCTGTTAATGTCTTTTCTTTATATGATTTATATTGAATTGTGATTACTCACCCTGCCTATTTGAATGTTGCCTCCACGTGGGTAACGTGCAGGTGATCAGGCTTAGCTTTGGATGCTTCCAAGGACTTGAAGTTTATTTGCTTTGGTCGATTTAGAGGGTCTTGCTCTGATAATGTAACATCAGGTTGGGGTCCTTTGAGTTGAACTATGTTGTTCTTTATTTTGTTGTCATGCGATGATGTGGTTTTATTTTTTATTATGACGACGTTGTGGAAAACCTTTTTATTGAGAATTTTGAGTTCCGCTGCCATGTGAAGGCTTTTTGTGAAACTTTGAGGAAAAACCCTTTATTTTTACAGGGTAATTGTGTTATTTTGATTTAATGAGAAATGTGCACCCTTCGAGGGAATTTTTATGCTTTACTCTGATATTTGAGTTGTTTCTGCTGCAACATTATTTGGGGGTAGAAAAGGGTGTTACATTAGTGGTATCAAAGCCAGGTTGGTCCGTCCGGCCAGATTTTTACTTGATGTCTATCCCTGTCAGTCGACGAGTGTGTGTACAATGTCGATGTTTTAGTTCTTCTAACCTTGTTGGTGGTGTACAGGATGGCTGGAAGAAATGATCGTGCGATTGCTGACGCGTTGGAATCGGTTGCTAATGTGGTGGCGCAGCTGAATCCGAATGGTGGAGCTCCTGATGAGTTTCGTGCCTTGGGGAAGTTTCAAAGGAACAATCTACCGACTTTTGTGGGTACGCATGATCCAGCAAGTGCACACAAGTGACTGAAGGAGATCGAGAAGATCTTCCGGGTGATGGGGTGTTCTGATGAGCAACAGGTTCAGTTCGGAACGCATATGCTGGAAGAAGAGGCTGAGGACTGGTGGGAGTAATTCTATTTAGATACGATAGGAGTATTGTCTGATCAATGTGAATTGCATTTCAGCATTGTTTCTCTGAATTTATTCTATCTTCATTATTTTCTGTGCACTTTGCCACCCTGATTGATTAGCCTAAAATAGACTTTGTAACAGTAGTCATAGATAGCTTAACATTGGTCTCTGTGGGAACGATAATCTTTTATATTACTGTGATGTAGTATATATACTTGCGGAAGGCACTGACACTGTGATGCAATTAAGTTTTTGGCGCCGTTGCCGGGGACCAACTTCGTCAAATTTTCGTACCCTGTTGCTACACCGTCTAGATTTAGGCATTTTCCTTTTCTGTTTATCGGTAAATGCAAAGAACTCGCAGTACCAGAAACTTGGTAGATCCAATAGAAGAGCCCGAAAGATACGCACGCGCACTTCTTTTGCTCCAAAATATTAGAAGAGCTATGGCCGAAGAACAAAACCAAAAACCTCTTAAGGACTTCACCTTAACTTCTAATGAAGAACCTCACTCAAGTATAGTAAACCCAAATATTGCAGCTCATAACTTTGAGTTGAAACCGGCTCTGTTACAATTAGTGCAACAAAACCAGTTTACTGGTCTCCTTACTGAGAACCTGAACCAACATTTAAAAGTTTTTATCCAATTAGCAGATACCCTAAAAGCCAATGGTTGTCCTCCTGAGGTGATACATCTAAGATTATTTCCATTTTCACTCAGAGATAGAGCACGATCATGGTTAGATTCCCTTCCACTCAATTCAATAACCACGTGGAATGACCTAAAGAAAGTTTTCCTTGCTAGATATTTTCTACCAAGTAAGACCGCTGTCCTACGAAACCAAATAACTAGGTTTACCCGACAAGACGACGAATCTCTTTTCTACGCTTGGGAAAGATATAAAGAACTTTTAAGAGCCTGTCCAAAGGAGGTATATATTATGTCAGTTGCCTAGACATGATGAAAGCTAAGATGGACGCCCGTGCTCAAAAAGTCGAAAGTATGTTTGTTAACCCTACAACTACCGTAGCTGCAGTGCAACCCAGATGTGAAATCTGTGGAACCCCAGGACATATAAATGCTGAATGTAGCCTCTTAGCTAAACCAAACCCGAATCAAGTTAATTATGCCCGAGAAAACCCCTTTCCAAATACTTACAACCCTGGATGGAGGAATCACCCAAACTTTTCTTATAAAAACAATAACCCTAATCAGAATTCTGCACCCCAAAGACCCTAAGGTTTTCAAGCCCAAAGACCGACACAACCTATGCAAGCTGCTCCTCAGAAATCAAATCTTGAGAAAATTATGCAGAGCTCCATTTTGGCCCAAACTCAGCAAAACAAAGAGTTCATGAACCAAAACATTCACATAAACGATCTGATTACTCAATTAGGCACTAAAGTTGATTCTGTGGTAACCCACAACAAAATGCTTGAAACCCAAATCTCTCAAGTAGCTCAACAACAAGATGCCCAGGCTACGCCAGGAGGACAATTTCCTGGACAACCTCAGCCAAACCCCAAGGGGCATGCTAACGCTATTGCTCTACAAAGTGGAACCACTTACGATGGACCAGAAGGTCCCAGGCTAAAGAAGCCAGAACAACCAATGAAAAATGTTGTAGCCACACCTGAGAAACAAAATGAGGAGAGTTAGAACCTGAAAAACAAAAAGAAGCTAAGGATAAGGAAGGAGTTAAAGATAACCAAGTTTATATACTACCCCTCCTTATAAATCACCTATTCCATATCCGCAAAGAGTTAAACAAACCGAATTAGACAACAAATACAAAAAGTTTGTAAAATTGATTGAGAAACTCCACATTGAGATTCCTTTCACCAAAGCCATCACCCAAATACCATCTTATGCTAAATTCCTTAAAGACATATTAACCAACAAATGTAGACTTGATGACCCTAAACCTTTAAAATGTAACTCTATTGCGGAAAATAAGTTAGCTAAAAAGGAGAAAGGCCATGGAAGTTTTTCTATACCTTGTGTTTTAGGAAATCATGTCATCGATAAAGCCCTTATGGACTTAGGAGCCAGCATGAGCTTAATGCCTTTAGCCGTCTGTAATAGACTAAACCTAGGAGACATGCAACCAACTAGGATGTCCCTTAAATTGGTCAATAGGTCAGTTAAATACCCTATAGGTATCTTAGAAGACATCCCAGTTAGAATCGGTCAACTTTACATTCTAACAGACTTCGTCATTATGGACATTAAAGAAGACGATGAAATCCATATCCTTCTAGGTAGACCCTTTTTATCGACAACTGGAGCTATAATAGATGTCAAGAGAGGAAAGATGACTTTCGAAGTAGCTGATGAGAAAGTAGAATTTATCTTACCGAAATTCTTAATGGAACCCACTATAACACCCTTTTCTACCTAACAAACATCACGAATAAATAGAACGATTAAATCAGAGTAAAGTCCCAAAAGGGCGCCACATTTCATCACAATACATCAAATAACCACCTACTCCGTAACACGAGTTTTACCATCATGAATTTATTTATACATCACGCAGCGAAAATCAAAATTTAAACAACAATTTTTATAATCCAAAACTTCTTAAAACAAAACATCATAAAACATCCTCATGCCAACAAATAAAAGAATGTAAATCATTCGACTCAAACATCCCGACCTGATGTTACATATCAAAGCAAGACCCTCTAATCAACGGAGAAATAAAAATACTTCAAAAGCTAAAACTTCGAGCACCAAGAGAGCTAAGCCTGATCACCTGCACGTTACCCACATGGAGGCAACATTCAAACAGGCAGAGTGAGTTATCACGAATCAATATATAAGATATAAGCAAGATAAAGTAAAAGTGCAACATCAACAATTCACTCACAACCATCATTAATACATCAATTACATCAATAGAATGCAATGCCACTCAATATGCAAATGCAACATCATAGACTCATGCATGTGGTACCAGTTTGTCATAATTGATGGACACTGGGCCATCACCCTCCAAAGATCCCTACCAATAGGATCGATTCTACATAAGAATCAGAGAACGTCACAAAACACTTCAATCCACACAATGGGATTGAAGCCACCAAATGGACCGGAGTCCTAACTATGCCAGGAATGCATGGTGCAAATCGTCATAATAATCATCATCATAAAATCGTCATAATTGCATCATCATCCATGAATCATCATCAAACATCATTATACAACACCAATTCACACTCGTCACATAAAAATTCCCGATTATATCCCATTCATCTTCGTTACTAGTTTACTCATGTTTTATTACCCCATCATAGCCTTACGTCTCAAGGGAACCGCATCACAAACGAAATTGGGAGAGAAATCGCAAAAACGGACAAATCTGCCAACAGCCGTGTCCACACGCGTATGGCCATGCTCCTTACGCGTATGGCTCAACTCCTCGCCCACTCGCCTGCGTATCATACGTGTAGGGCCACCTGCCCAGGCCTCTCATATGTGTATCACCATCCCTGTTATACGTACGAGCAGAGAGGATTCTCTTCTCAAAACTCCTTGCATCCTTCCCCTACGCGTAATGGCTAGCCCATACGCGTAGGACCCCTTCCCAAGAACCCCATACGCGTAATGGCTTCCCATACGCGCATGTCCCTTCATTCCCAGCTTCCCATATGGGTAATGGCTTCCCATACGCGTATTGCCACCATTCCCTTACGCGTACCCTACGCGTAGTGGCAGAGGGCGGTGTTGGCCCTGAGGACGAGTGTGTATGCTACACGTATCACTCTGGGTGTGTCCCCTATTACGCGTAAAACTCCCTCTGTTTCGCATCTGAACGAAAAACATCCCATTCCAGCATCTTCGATCTTCCAAAATCGGACCCAAAACAATTTTGATTCATTACAGATCTAAGTCATTATCCTACCTCATTATTTTCATCAATTTCTTTCTAATTATTAAGTCCTAATTCATTAATCCCACCTTCGATTTTAGATCTGGTTTCATTCACATATTCATCATAGCAACAATAATCATTCACACGAATTTCACAGAATTTACAGCAAGACATACCAGATTCATATCAGAAATCGACCAACACAGATGCACATAAATTCACCACAGATTCATCATACGGAAATTCATCATAAAACACAAAACACACAAACTACTCTACCTTAACCCATATCAAACATATGAACCCGGATTAACCCCCCATACCTCAAATTTTCAAGCAAAGACTCTTCTTTGGGGTTCTACGGTTGATTCTCTCGTTCTATATGCCCTAGCCTCCTTTCCTCAGCTCTCTCTTCACTTCTTACGGTTGCACAGAATAACTCTCCTAATTCCCTCTTTTCTTTTTGTTAAACCTACCTTTGGACCCTAATTATGATTTACCCATGTTATCCTCAATTAGCCTTCTAAATATTACCGACTTACCCTTAATGGTTCTCCTAATTATTTCAAATAATAATAATAATCTAAATAATATTCTAAATATTCAAATTATTCTATTATTATTATTACTAATAAAATAAATTTAATTAAATACTAATTCCAAATGCCTCAATATTCGCTTAACCCAAGGCTACCCCACAACACCACTCAAAGTCATTAAGCGTCACAATATCCATCCAAATTCACCAAAACAACGAATATTCATAATAATTCAATTAAGTAAATATTATAATTATTTTGGGGTGTTACAACTCTCCCCCACTTAAAGAATTTTCGCCCTCGAAAATTACCTGAGGGAACGGAGTCGGATACGACTCCTTCATCTGATCTTCACTCTCCCAAGTCTAACTTTCGCCAGCTGGACCACCCCATAACACCTTCGCCAAAGCTATGTCTTTACCCCGCAGTTGCTTCATTTCACGACCATCAATCCGCACAGGTAATGCTTCCACAGTCAGATTAGCCCTCACTTGTACATTATCCATCAGAATCACATACGATAAATCCAGAATGTACTTCCTCAACTGAGACACCTGGAACACATCATGCAAATTCACAAGTGATGGCGGTAAGGTAATCCGATAGGATACCTCTCATATCCTCTGCAAGATTTGATAAGGACCAACAAAACATGGAGTGAGCTTCCTAGACTTCAAAGCTTGACCCACACCAGTCACTGGCGTCACCCTCAGAAACACGTGATCTCCCTCTTGGAATTTAAGTGCTTTACTCCTCCTATCATGATAACTCTTCTGACGACTCTGCGAAGCTCTCATCCTTCCTTGGATCATCTTAATCTTCTCAGTCATCTCCTGCACAATTTCAGGTCCGAGTACAACACTCTCGCCTGACTCATACCAACACAAAGGGGTTTGAAATTCTGGTACCAGATATGTGATGTTACAACATCAATATCTACAGTATGAACAAGACAATAAAAGCACAGAATTGCACATAAGGATTTTTCACCCAGTTCGGTTCAACAACCTACATCTGGGGGCATACCAAGCCAGGAAGGAAGTCCACTATTAGCAGTATCAAATTACAGACTCAACAAACCAGTTGACAATCTACCTAATTTAATCACTACCCAATGACCCTTCTATCTAAGTCCTCCCTAGATAAGAGACTCCATCTCACTCCCAATCATCGCAATGATATCTAGCAGTCAACATCTCCGCCGCTGCATCAACAGCTTGATTACCGACAACTTTTCAACCACAGAAAAGTAGAAGACACACTTCCATGACACACCTTGGAGTTGATTCAAAGCTTCCTCCAAGAACAATACAATACTCATTACCTACAGGTTTCTGAGTAAGAACACATTGACCATATCACAACCCAAGTGGTTCACTTAGACTAAGCCCTAATGATCTACATCTTGGACCCGTGCCTTTTCTAGGTTACAAGCATTCTATTTATAACTTTTTCCCAACTGGATTTGGGCCTTCAAATCACAGCAAATCTTCTGCTACAAATCTGCAAAAGATTCTGCTACAAAATAGATCTTCAATTAAATCTTCAATCAGCTCTTCATAATTAACTCTAATTATTCTTCATATCTTTTTGCATTAAATTAGCAACAAACTAATCTTCTTCATAACTGATTGCAACATAATATATCTACCCCATGATATTCTCCTGCAATCTTTGATTCTCTTCAGCAGAATATCTCATTAACACCAGAACCACGTGAAGCCCTAATACATCATCTCAGACTGATGTTCACAACTGATGTCACGACATCGGGTTTAACATCAGCACATAACTGCAGCCCTTACACCTTTAAAACACCACAATGTTAAATAAACATAACAATAATGTTAGAAGCTCATGTTGAAGCATCAACCATGACATTAACATTGTTTTACCAAAATTTCAGCCAATCACAAGAACTAACAATCTCCCCCTTTGGCTAATTTTGGCTAAAACAAATATATAAACATTACAGCTCAAATTACAGCAGCAATTACAACCCTATACTACTGTTAGAAGTCATGTCAGTAGTCATCAGTAGCTACTGTGTATAGCAACCATGGAGAATCATCTTCTTGGCTAATTTTGAATGATGTTATGACATCATGTTGGACATAACATCACCACAGCACAACAACTTTAGGCAGCACATTAGAACCTAAGAAGTAGACAGTCCTAAAGTCATTTGGTGCACATGAGGAAGAAGATATCTGACACTCCCCCTCAACATAACATATTTCTTTTTCCTTCCAGGACAGACCCAGAACAAATGTAGAAGACTCCTCCAGAAAAGAAATGTTTGTCTATACATAAAAGACCAATGGTGGCATAAGAGAATTCTTCACACCTTCATTGATCAGACACTGGGTTTAATCTGTGGCATAAGATGAAACTTAAGAAGTGCCATTCTGCCAACCCAGGTAACTCAGAACACAAGTCACAACTGTGTTCATAACTCAGGACACAAGTCACAAAGACTCACCACCAACTTAAGGATAGGACATCCTCTTCGACACCTCTGAACCACATCTGGAACTGCAGACTCCAGACAAGTATCTGCGCAAACCATTTAGAAAAACCCTTTCCAACCATTTAGCAAAACCCTTTCCTTTCTCCCCCTTTTTAGCCACAAATTGGCAAAGAAAGCCCTCACAGAACCAGACCCAAGTAGTGCTCACCCAAAAACGAACAAACGCCATAAGACTTATGAAACAAGAACACTCACTGGCTGAAGGAGCAAAGAATAACCTCTATAAATAGCTGACCAGTTACTTTGGAATTAACGACCCTTGAATAGTCAAAGTTCTTGGTCATAGAAACGCTATTTTAGGAACTAAAAACTCCATCTAAATTCAATGTCGCCCATCCAAAAGAGTCTTGACCGCCTTTATTACCTCTAACTGATACTTACCATAAATTGTTCCAAAACATTTCCATGCATAGTCGAAGACACGTGTTTCACCTTATCCTTACACCACCGTCCAAAATAAATCCTTGTTTGGCTCAAGAAAAACATGTTCTGTACCATGTTCTGACATCTTATCACACAATGTCTGCTTGCTCACAACATTATCAATCCAAGACTTCCACAGAAGATTATACATTCCAAACCAATAAACTTGTCTTCAGACTTCTTCTCAGAAGCATGCGCACACATGATTCACATGACTAGAACCAATAGTCTTAACAACCACTGCCAACCAACAGCCTAATGTCATAACATGTTATCTGATATTAGATCCTCATACGAGGCAACCAATCTCCACAAGCTTGATCATCATGCAAGCTTCACAATATATGCACCTTTGCTGCAGAATCCATAGACAAGTACTCCCCCTGTCATGGTTAACAAATGCTCTAGATGAAGATGAACATTTGAGCACACTTGCTGAGCACATGCATATTGGTACCATTGTCCCTTTCTCCAAAGGTAGCCATTCCCTATCATACTCTACATCTTCAGACTTCCAATCAATCAATACCTGATCTACTTCAGTCTTCTCTACATTCTCCATCCAAGGCAGACCTTCTACTTCATCATTCCCCCGTATGACAATGTAGACGCTCCTTAGGCATAATGTAGGCACCACCCTCCTGAACCAGAGCATAATCATCCTTTACCAAGGATATCCAACCAGATAATGTCCCAACATAAGTTAGAACATTTGCCACTCACCAAGATATCATCACCATGATTCTTGATATACTTCACCAACTGGACTTACTATTGCATAGTAATCCAACGAACTAGAGAATTAAACTCTCATCCACCTTCAAGAAGAATAATCTCCTTAAGTCTTCAACTCATCACCCTTCTTCCCAAAAGTAACTTGTTCCAAGGCAATCCTCAATAATAACCAGCTGCCACACTCTGATTATCTTGATTCTTCGAATCCACTTCTGAGATCAAACAAATGCCACATTTTGACCTCTTTCACGTTTGTCAGAACTCTCACAAAGATATCTTGATCCACCAAGGAAACTTGATCTTCAAGTCACATGTTCCACTTGCTCAAAAGCAAACACACTTAGACTCCCTAAGCCATGGTCATGTAACATCTTCTCCTTCCTGTAGCTCCTGCAAACTGCCATGAGAACGATCTTTTTGAAGCATCCTATTGTTCACTTCTATAGATCACCCTATCATTCACTGATGTGCCACATCACCAGCTGAGACTCCTGATGTTAAGCTAGATGTCAGAACATTATGTCATCCACCTATTGAATTCAGCTCTTCCTTATGCCACTTAGAAGAACCTCCTCCCCTTTGCAGAAACAGATTTCCATGCTCTCATAGACTTGATTCAACAATCAAGTTTGAGTAGACAACCTCCATCCTGCTCAGAAATTCCAAAGACTTCAAACCTACCACATCTGAATCTTCAGACAATAAGTAGTCCAAGACTACCCCATAACTATACCAAATAATGCAACTTCTAAATGCACTATAGAACACACAATCTTACTGTTATGATTGTTTCACAGAGTTCTCACACACCAACACACCACGAAGAGAAATAAACAACCACATAGAGAAAAGTATATTCTCGACACTTCAACAGTCCTGCACTTTTACATCAGACATATACATAGTCTCCCGTCAATGTATTTTGTCATTAGTTGAATGCACACCCTTATCAACAGCAGACACATACTTAACTCCTGTCAAGGTAACCTTCTCACACAACCGACATCTTCTGATTCTTCTTCAATTCATCATGACAATCACTCATACCACAAAAGCCTTACAGGTTAGGTCAGTGTCTTGATCTTTTACTCCACCCTGAGCAAAGAACTGAAATGATATTTCAACATCAGTTCTGACATTAGTCTAAATCACATTCAACATCTCCCATGGACTTGGAGACTACAATCATATTAATCCACACATATCCCACATGAGAACATATCACCAACTTGCATAACACACTCTTCCAGAAGCTTCTTCTTATAAGCACAAGGTTCAGACCTCTTGTCCTTCTGCATAAACATACCATAGACAATCTGCTACTTTGAATCCTGAAAGATCTCATGCAAGCACCAATTGACCACTGGCTGATTTACCCTGCTACTACACACACCTCTTGGATGCATTTTCCCTATAAAATTGTCCTCAAGGATCATCTCCTTCTCTTCTGCTATCAAGATTACCACCTTTTATACAACCAGCACATCTGAGATACTATGACATTATAAACATCATCTCAAACATTGTTCAACTTCACAGCTTCAGTGATCCTTCAAAACAGCTACAATCTAATAGAACTTTGACTCAGCATTTACCATAGACTGCTGATGTGTAGCGCGATGTCGAGACATATTAAGTTCAGCTTCTTTCTTGATGAAACTTACTCCTCATTAGGTCACCACAACTAGGCTCAAGAGATAACTTATCAAGATCTTCACTTCCGCAGTGATACTCTTTTTCTTTGGCTCTACCCTCTTCTTTCACCATCAATAAAGATGATAAAGAAGGAATCACTGTTCTGAACATATTGGTCTTCAATGTCTGACTTGAAATATATTCTTCTTCTGATCCTTCCATGTCAAACAGTCTTTAAAAGATCCATTCACTTTATGAACACTTCTCTCCCAAACAAGGATATGAGATAATCCTCAAGTAACTTTGGCATCTCTAACCAACCGGTTGAAGCTGTCTTGCATAAACTACAACATCATAGAATATCCTGCTGAGGAGACCAAACCCTAATGTCTTTCCAAGAGAATATCTTCCTAGAATCTCAACACCAGAGATACAAGAACCAACCAGGGTTACAACAGATACCATGCAGCGGAACACATAACAACTCCTCAACAACCTTCAGGCACTACTCAAAAATCCTTGTACACTATCAGCAAAAACCACGTGCTAACAATACTTTATCAAGAATGGTCCATCCTTCACTCTAAGGGATCATCCAAACAACTCTCTTCCTTGCTCAAGAACCAGAAAGAATCTTCCCTAGATCTCATCCAGAAACAAACAGGATGCCTGCCCTGATACCAATTGAAATTCTGGTACCAGATATGTGATGTTAAGTGTGATGTCACAACATCAATATCTGCAGTATGAACAAGACAATAAAAGCACAGAATTGCACACAAGGATTGTTCACCCAGTTCGGTTCAACAACCTACATCTAGGGGCATACCAAGCCAGGAAGGAAGTCCACTATTAGCAGTATCAAATTACAGACTCAACAAACCAGTTGACAATCTACCTAATTTAATCACTACCCAATGACCCTTCTATCTAAGTCCTCCCTAGATAAGAGACTCCATCTCACTCCCAATCATCGCAATGATGTCTAGCAGTCAACATCTCCGCCACTGCATCAACAGCTTGATTACCAACAACTTTTCAACCACAGAAAAGTAGAAGACACACTTCCATGACACACCTTGGAGTTGCTTCAAAGCTTCCTCCAAGAACAATACAATACTCATTACCTACAGGTTTCTGAGTAAGAACACAGTGACCATCTCACAACCCGAGTGGTTCACTTAGACTAAGCCCTAATGATCTACATCTTGGACCCGTGCCTTTTCTAGGTTACAAGCATTCTATTTATAACATTTTCCCAACTGGATTTGGGCCTTCAAATCACAGCAAATCTTCTGCTATAAATCTGCAAAATATTCTGCTACAAAATAGATCTTCAATTAAATCTTCAATAAGCTCTTCATAATTAACTCTAATTATTCTTCATATCTTTTTGCATTAAATTAGCAACAAACTAATCTTCTTCGTAACTGATTGCAACAGAATATATCTACCCCATGATATTCGCCTGCAATCTCTGATTCTCTTCAGCAGAATATCTCATTAACAACAGAACCACGTGCAGCCCTAATACATCATCTCAGACTGATGTTCACAACTGATGTCACGACATCGGGTTTAACATCAGCACACAACTGCAGCCCTTACACCTTTAACACACCACAATGTTAAATAAACATAACAATAATGTTAGAAGCTCATATTGAAACATCAACCATGACATTAACATTGTTTTACCACAATTTCAGTCAATCACAAGAACTAACAAGGTTCTACGTCTTCTTCCATACAAAGCTTCATACAGTGCCATTCCTATACTAGCGTGAAAGCTGTTGTTGTACGTGAACTCAATCAACGGTAAATGGCTAACCCAAGGTCCTCCGTGATCCAACACACAAGCCCTCAGCAAATCCTTTAAGGATTGGATAATCCTCTCCATCTGACCGTCCGTCTGCGGATGATATGCAGAAATCATCCTCAACTTAGTACCCAAAGCATATTGTAAACCCTTCCAGAACCTCGATGTAAATCTCAGGTCTCTATCCGACACAATAATCGAAGGTATCCCATGCAACTTCACAATCTCCTCAATGTATATCTCGTCTAACTTCTGCATAGAATGATTAATCTTCATTGGCAAGAAATGAGCCGATTTAGTTAATCTATCCATAATCACCCAAATCGAATCATTTCCCTTTGTAGTTCTCGGCAATCCCAACACAAAGTCCATGGAAATGCTATCCCATTTCCACTCTGGGATATTCATTGGTTGCATCATACCTAAAGGCTTCTGATGCTCAATCTTTGACTTCTGACAAGTCAAACACGCATAAACAAACTCTCCAATATCCTTCTTCATACCCGGCCACCAAAACAACTTTTTCAAATCCTGGAACATCTTTGTAGCACCAGGATACATACTCAATATACTTCGATGTGCTTCCTCATGAATACTCTTCTTAATTCCTGGAACATCTGGTACACACAACTTGTCTCTGAACCTCACCACACCACTCTCATCAATCCGGAATTCAGCTCTGTTACCTTGGTTGATCAATGTCAACTGGTCAACCAACTTCAAGTCAGATTGTTGTCCCACTCTGATCTCTTCCAGAATACCACTAGTCAACTTCAACATCGCCAACCTCACACTGTCAGTAGTCTCTTCACATACCAAACTCAAATCTCAGAATTGCTCAATTAATTCCAACTCTTTCACCATAAGCATCGACATATGCAATGACTTCCTGCTCAATGCATCAGCCACTACATTTGCTTTACCAGGATGGTAATTCAAATCAAAGTCGAAATCCTTCAACAATTCCAACCACCTTCTCTACCTCATATTCAACTCTTTCTCATCAAACAAGTACTTCAAACTCTTATGATTGCTGAACACTTTGAATTTAGATCCAAACAGGTAATGTCTCCAAATCTTCAACACAAACACTATGGCTGCCAACTCTAAGTCATGGGTTAGGTAATTCACTTCATGCACCCTCAGCTTCCTGGAAGCATAAGCAACAACTTGACCATTCTGCATCAACACCCCTCCAAGACCCATCTTTGACGCATAACAATACACTACAAAAGATTTATTCAGATTAGGTAAAATCAACACTGGAGCGGTCGTCAGCCTCTTCTTCAATTCTATAAAACTCTCTTCACAAGCTACATCCCATACAAAAGCTTGACCCTTTTGAGTTAGCTGAGTCAAAGGTAATGCCAACTTAGAAAAGCCCTCGATAAACTTGCGGTAATATCCTACCAATCCCAGAAAAATCCGTATCTCAGTAGCAGACTTCGGAGTCTCTCACTGTAACACTGCATCAATCTTAGAAGGATCAATAGCAATTCCACCACTTCAAATCACATGGCCGAGAAAACTCACTTCCTTCAACCAAAACTCACACTTTGACAGTTTTGCATACAACATCTTCTCCTTCAATACTTGCAACATGGTCCTCAAATGCTCAGCATGCTCTTCTTCAGATTTAGAGTATATCTGAATATCATCAATAAAAGCCACAACGAACTTATCTAAATACTCATGAAAATCCTATCATATACTCCATGAACACACCAGGTGCATTGGACACTCCAAATGACATCACAGTGTATTCATAGTGGCCATACCTCGTCCTGAATAGGGATGGCAGACATACCCAAACCCGCGGGGCCCACCTGCACCTAAACCCGAGTCAACGGGTGAAAACACGAGTCAACTGGGTTCGGGTTCAGGTTCGGGTGCCACCCGATATTTCGGGTGCGGGTTTGGGTAGTGTAAAACCCGTGCCCGAAACCTGAAACCACACCCGAGTAGCCTTTGGGTTCGGGTGGTGATTTCGGTTGCGGGTTTGGGTAGTGTGAAACTCGCACCCGACCCGACCCGTTGCCATCCCTAGTCCTGAAAGTTGTCTTCAGAATATCATCAAGCTTAACACGAATCTGATGGTAACCCGACCTCAAATCAATCTTGCTAAACACACGGGCGCCTACTAACTGATCCATCAAATCGTCGATTCTCAGAAGGGGATATTTATTCTTAATTGTCACTTTATTTAACTGCCGATAATTAACACACAAGATCATACTTCCGTCCTTCTTCTTCACTAACAGCACATGAGCACCCCACAGAGAAACACTCGGTCGGACAAACCTCTTCTCAAGAAATTCTTCCAATTATTTCTTCAATTCACTTAACTCAGAAGTGGACATCCGGTAAGAAGCCATTGACACTGGACTCGTACCTGGTATTAAGTCCACTACAAACTCTACTTCACATTCTGGAGGCAAATAACTTATGTCGTCTGGAAACACATATGGAAATTCACAGACAATAGGTAATTCGACACTCGCAGCTTCACGATTAACCTGAAATGATGCAAACATTGAAAACACCAAGGCTCCGTCTTCCAGAAGTTCGTCCACTTGCTTAGCAGACAAGAGCATCAACTTGCCATTATCGCCAAACTCAGGAAACTCTACGGTCTTATTATAACAATTGATATGAACATGGTTGAACTCCAACCAGTTCATTCCAAAGATTACATCGATTTGGTGCAGGGGTAAACACACCAAATCCATCACAAAACTCTTGCTAAAAATTGTCAAAGGACATCTTAAACACACAAAAGTAGTAGTAATAGAACCTTTAGCTGGAGTTTCTATTACCATATTACCATTCATATCAGACAATTTCAAACCCAATCTATTAGCACATTCAAGCGAGATAAACGAATGAGTAGAACCAATATCAATAATAGTGACCAACTCAACACTATTAATAAAACAAGTACCTCGAATCAAGTTGTCTTTCTCTAGAACTTCTGCACCACTCAAAGCAAACACTCTGCCATTGGTCTGAGCAGCAGTAGCAGTCTTCTTCAGTTTCTGGCACTGTGTACTGATGTGACCCTTCTCACCACAATTAAAATAGGTTGGACCATCATCCTTGCAATCAGTAGCTCTATGAGCCTTCTTGCCACATCTGTAACATCTCAACACATTATTGGTGTAAGCCTCAGCACGATGGCCTTGCTCACCACACCTGTAACATTTCCCAGAAGCGGGAGCTGCTCCCTCACTTGTCTTCTTCCCATCTGAAGCCTTCTGCTTCCCTTTGTCAGCTGAAGTCGTATAAGGCTTCCCTCTATACTGCCCATTCTCTTTCTTATCACTAAGGTGTTTGTACTTACCAGATCGAGCTCGACTATCCTCATCATAGATCCTACTCTTATCCACCAGCTCAGCATACCAGGGAATTTGTTGGTACCCAATACCCTGCTTGATTTCCGGCCTTAGCCCATTCTCAAAATTGAGACACTTGGACACCTCAGCATCAGCACGGTTGTAGTGAGGACAGAACTTCACCAGCGCCTCGAACTTCACAGCATACTCTGCCACAGTTATGTTGCCTTGTTTCAGCTCAAGGAATTCCACCTCTCTCTTGCCACGAGCATCCTCTGGAAAATACTTTCCCAAAAATTCCTGCTTGAACACAACCCAGGTTATCACAGTACCAACGTCTTCCTGTCTCTGGCGGGTGTTATCCCACCAATCCTCATCCTTTTCTGATAACATGTGAGTTCCAAACTGCACTTGGTGAGCGTCATTACATCCTATCACCCATAAGATCTTCTCAATCACCTTCAGCTACTTCTATGCACTCTCAAGATAATTAGTACCCACAAAAGTCGGCAAATTATTCCTCTGGAACTTCCCCAAAGCACGAAACTCGTCCGGAACTCCACCATTCTGATTGTTCTAAGCCATTGCTTGAGCAAGTGACTCCAATGCATCAGCGATAGCACGATCATTTCTTCCAGCCATCCTGCATACCACCAACAAGGTTAGAAGAAACAAAACATCGAGAGTGTACACACACTTGTCGACTGATAGGGGACTGCCATCATGTAAAACCAGGCCGGACAGACCGACCTGCTCTGATACCACTAATGTAACACCCTTTTCTACCCAACAAACATCACGATTAAATAGAACGATTAAATCAGAGTAAAGTCCCAAAAGGGCGCCACATTTCGTCACAATACATCAAATAACCACCTGCTATGTAACACGAGTTTTACCATCATGAATTTATTTAAACATCACGCAACGGAAATCAAAATTTAAACAACAATTTTTATAATCCAAAAGTTCTTAAAATAAAACATCCTCATGCCAACAAATAAAAGAACGTAAATCATTCGACTCAAACGTCCCGACCTGATGTTACATATCAGAGCAAGACCGTCTAATCGACGGAGAAGTCAAAATACTTCAAAAGCTAAATCTTAGAGCACCAAGAGAGCTAAGCCTGATTACCTGCACGTTACCCACGTGGAGGCAACATTCAAACAGGCAGAGTGAGTAATCACCAATTAATATATAAGATATAAGCAAGATAAAGTAAAAGCGCAACATCGTCAATTCAATCACAACCATCATTAATACATCAATTACGTCAATAGAATGCAATTCCACTAAATATGCAAATGCAACATCATAGACTCATGCATGTGGTACCAATTCGTCATAATTGATGGACACTGGGCCATCACCCTCCAAAGATCCCCACCAATAGGATCGATTCTACACAAGAACCGGAGCACGTCACAAAACACTTCAATCCACACAATGGGATTGAAGCCACCAAATGGACCGGAGTCCTAACTATTCCATGAATGCATGATGCAAATCGTCATAATAATCATCATCATAAAATCGTCATAATTGTATCATCATCCATGAATCATCATCAAACATCATTATACAACACCAATTCACACTCGTCACATAAAAATTCCTGATTTTATCTCATTCATCTTCGTTACTAGTTTACTCATGTTTTATTACCCCATCATAGCCTTACGTCTCAAGGGAACCGCATCACAAGCGAAATCGGGACAGAAATCACAAAAACGGACAAATCTGCCAATAGCCCTGTCTATACGCGTAGGACCCTTTCCCAAGAACCCCCTACGCGTAATGGCTTCCCATATGTGTATGCCCCTTCATTCCCAGCTTCCCATACACGTAATGGCTTCCCATATGCATATTTCCACCATTCCCTTACGCGTACCCTACGCGTACTGTCAGAGGGTCGTGCTGGCCCTAGGGACGGGTGTGTATGCTACGCGTATCACCCTGGGAGTGTCCCCTATTACGCGTAATACTCCCTCTGTGACGCGTAATGCCAGAAAACCCTCCAAAACTCAGATTTCACATCTGAACGAAAAACCTCCCATTCCAGCACCTTCGATCTTCCAAAATCGGACCCAAAAAAATTTTGATTCATCACAAATCTAAGTCATTATCCTACCTCATTATTTTCATCAATTTCTCCTTTGGGGTTCTACGGTTGATTCTCTCGTTCTATATACCATAGCCTCATTTCCTCAGTTCTTTCTTCACTTCTTACGGTTGCACATAATAACTCTCCTAATTCCCTTTCTTCTTTTTGTTAAACCTACCTTTTGGACCCTATGTTATCCTCAATTAGCCTTCTCAATATTACTGACTTACCCTTAACGGTTCTCCTAATTATTTCAAATAATAATAATAATAATAATAATAATCTAAATAATATTCTAAATATTCAAATTATTCTATTATTATTATTACTAATAAAATAAATTTAATTAATTACTAATTCTAAATGCCTCAATATTCCCTTAACCCAAGGCTACCCCACAACACCACTCAAAGTCATCAAGCGTCACAATATCCATCCAAATTCACCAAAACAACGAATAATCATAATAATCTAATTAAGTAAATATTTTAATTATTTTGGGGTGTTACAGCTACCATTGATGACTCATGGTGTGCCATCGATATCATCGATGAGTGCATAAGAGAACTAGACCAGGAAGAACCCACTGAAATAATTAAATTACCATCGACCCCCATCCTGGAGGACGACGAATTTATGGAACCTTATATAGATGACAGTCTTTATGAATGCTTAGCACTCACCCGAACCATATGTCAGGTCCTAAGAAACCATCAATAGAGCTTAAGGAGCTACCTAAGAATCTGAGATACGAGTTTTTGGATGAAGAACTAAATCTTCCAGTTATAGTAAGCGCTACCTTAAATAGCGACGAAACCAATCAACTCTTAGATGTCTTGACAAAGTATCCTGCGGCCCTTGGTTATAACATATCTGATCTCAAAGGGATAAGTCCTTCCGTGTGCATGCACCAGATTATGCTAGAAGAGGATTCAAAACCCTCTAGAGAACATCATAGAAGGATAAATCCTATAATGAGTGACGTAGTAAAAAAGGAAGTGCTGAAATTACTAGAGGCTAGAATAATTTACCAAATTTCGGATAGTAAGTGGGTAAGCCCTATACATGTGGTACCTAAAAAAGGAGGTGTCACAGTTGTGCAAAATGAAAGAGGAGAACAAGTCGCAAAATGTATAGAAAGCGTTTGGCGTATGTGTATCGACAATAGAAAGCTAAACAAAGTAACTAGGAAAGATCATTTCCCTCTTCCATTCATAGATCAAATGTTTGAGCGTTTAGCCAGACATTCTTACTTTTGTTATTTAGATGGATACTCAGGATTTTTCCAAATTCCCATTCATCAGGATTTTCTAACGATGTATGATGTCAACCTTCGCTAATTTCCTCGACGAGATCAAGGAAGGTTTTATGGACGATTTCTAGGTATACGGATCCCGTTTTAAAAAATGCTTAGCTAACCTTGAAAGGATTCTAGAAAGATGAGTGGAAGTAAACCTAGTTTTAAACTGGGAGAAATGTCATTTCATGGTCACCGAAGGTATAGTATTAGGACACATAGTATCTGAGAGAGGCATCGAGGTTGACAAAGCTAAGATAGAGGTTATAGAAAACCTCCAACCACCAAAGAGAGTTAGGGAAGTCCCAAGCTTTCTTGGACACACCGGTTTCTATCTACGTTTCATCAAAGACTTCTCTAAGATAGCCAAACCTTTAACTGGCCTTTTGAAGAAATACGTTGAATTCATTTTTGATGATAAATGTCTCGAAGCATTTAAACACCTTAAACAAGCACTAATTTTCGCACCCATTATGCAACCTCCGGATTGGAACTAACCTTTCGAAATTATGTGCGATGCAAGCGATTTCGCTGTTGGTGCTGTTTTAGGACAAAGAAAGGACAAGAAATTACATGTTTTTTATTATGCCAGTAGAACCTTAGACGCCACCCAGCTTTATTATGCTACAAGAATTCGACCTGGAAATCCGTGATAAGAAAGGCACCGAAAACGTGGTAACTGACCACCTTTCGAGGCTAGAATATTTAAAACCCGACCTAGTACCCATAAACAATGACTTTAGCTATAATAGACTTATTGCAGCTATTAGAACCAATCACAACGATTACCCTGATCCTGAATTAGAATTAAACATTGAGAATGCTTTAGTAATGACTCACGTACCTTGGTACACTGATTTTGTTAACTACTTAGCTGCCGATATCGTACTCCTTGATCTAAACTATCAACAGAAGAAGAAGTTTTTTGACGATGTGAAACACTTTTATTGGGATGAACCACTCCTATTTAAGAGAGGTGCCGACGACATATTTCGTTGTTTTGTACCTGAGGAGGAGGTAGAAAGTATAATCAATCACTGTCACTCTGCACCTTATGGTGGACATGCAAGCACGTCTAAGACATGCGCCAAAATTCTTCAAGCAGGCCTTTTCTGGCCAACTTTATGGCGCGATGTCCATGCTTACATAGTCAGATGCGACCGGTGTCAACACATTGGAAACGTTTCAAGACGTGATGAAATGCCCTTAAGGAATATCTGTCGCTCCCGAAAGATTCGCATCCAACAGTACAAACGCGAGAGTGGCACAGAAAACACAGAGTCGCCAGCAATGTGTATTTATCCCGAAAGAGGGAAAGGAAACACTGCATAAACCTGAAGAGAAAGGGGGAAAGACATGGTCATCGCAACCATAGTCCGGGTTCGGGAGTCGGTTATGTGAGGGGAAGGTGTTAGCACCCCACGCATCCATCGTACTCGATCGGATCCACGCTT
Organism: Lathyrus tuberosus; assembly: GCA_022829125.1. Taxonomy (NCBI): domain Eukaryota; kingdom Viridiplantae; phylum Streptophyta; class Magnoliopsida; order Fabales; family Fabaceae; genus Lathyrus; species Lathyrus tuberosus. Next base: position 12,972,701 of record JALAZF010000103.1, read on the forward strand.
GTTGTCTAAACGGAGGGTGAGTTGTCCTACTATCTATGGCTGCAAAAGAAAACGGGGATGGAGGTGACTAAGACGGACTCGGTAGGACATATTCGATGCCCTAGGCCTACGTACTCCCTCAGTGCAATGGGAAAGTCAGAGTCAACGTAGTTCGGACAGGAACTGTGGGGGAAGGTTGCTCGCCAAGACAATCGCTATCTTGTGCCTACATATCCTCAATCGGACGAGAGAGAGGAATAAGAGCTAATGTAGTTCGTGGGTACGACCACGAATGGGTAAGTGTTTTTTACGTGAGCGACGTGCTCTTTTCTGAAAATGAAATTTGAAACCCAACAAATCCCGAAGGATAAAATGATTTGAATTTGTTTTGTGTTTTTTAGACAGAAGTGTTTTTTAAGTTAGTTCATAACTTGCATTGCACCAGAGTCTAGGGCACAGGGAGGAATACTTAACAAATCGTCCCAAGACAAGACGCCCGCTAAGCACTCTAGAAAGATGAGAGGAAGCCCCTCATTTCTCATTCCCCGCGCTTAAGGCTCGTGCACAATACACTTTATCTTTATTAAGTGTTTTCAAGAAGTTTTGAGATGAGAAGAGAGAAGACCCAAAGGAAACTTTAAAGGGAAACTAAGAGTCCTAATCTTATCATGCATGGATGGCCTATGGTTAGTGAGGCTTAGAAGGGACAACTACCTAAAACCTAATGCTAATCCTACTCCAAGCTTAATCAAAAATTAAGTTGGACAAGGTAGCTCTAAAGGGAGAGAATCCAAGACTTAAACAAGTCTTGAGATTCATGGGAGAAAGAGAGTGAGAGAGAAGAATGAGAAAAAGGAGGATGAGACAAGAAACAAGATAGGGCAGCAAGCACATCATATCAAGTATATCTAACTCACATCAATAAACAAGTCTCAAAGATCATGCAAAACATCTCAAGTAAGCATGCAAAGGTAATCATGAAAGAATGCAACCATACTTATATGAAATGTACAATTAAGCACCAATGAACTTCATATCAAGAAGAAATGAGAAAAATAAGATGAAGATGAAAGCAAGTCAGAATCAATATCGTATCATCATCAACAATTCTCATGTGCAAGAGAAGATCAAAACATGAAACATTATGTACCAAAGAAAGTCCACAAAAGGAAATCAAAGTTCAAGCACATAAATCTTACCCAAACATGATCCACAAATTGCAAAATTTGGTCATAAGGGATCTCAACCAGGGGTAAACATCATATTAAATACTCATGCAAAGAATCACAAAGAAACTCAATCAAACAAGCATGGCAAAGCAATTAGGGTTAAGAGATGTCAAGAGATGATCATTCATAATTCACTTAAGCACAAATAATCAAACATATATCAAATGACATTCAAAAATTGTGAAATTAAAACCTAAATGACCTAAGTCAGAAGCTAGCAACATGCCAAAATATCACACAAAAATTCACAAGTTAAGTACCTCAAACAATGCTTCAAAGTTGCATAAGAACAAAGAAGAACAATGCACAAATAGAGGGATTAAAATGCAATATGAAATGAGTTTAAAAATATGAGAAAAATGTTTTTAAGGACCTCAATATGTCCTCTTAAATATGCAAAAATAATGGGATGCAAATCATACACCAATGATGAGAAAAAAAATCAACAAGATCAAGTGTGCACAAGGGAAGAAATTCACAAGGAAAATTAATCAAACAATTAATTCAGATGCACAAAATAAAATAAAATGGAAAAATAAAATTTGACAAAATTTTATAATATTCCAAAGATGCTTCATGATTTAACAAAATTTTATAAAATTCCAAGGGTGCAACATAAGCAATTCACACGTTTAAAACATAATGGGCACAGAAAAAGGGGGTGGGAAAAGCAAGGAAAGTCCAGCCCAGTCCAAAGCGCTGGTCAACACATCCACACAAGACCCAGTCAACAAACTTGACTCACACACACCCTCAGATTGATCAAACGTTTCACAATCAGTCAATCAAAACCATAGGTACACATGATCAACGCTCAGGATCAAAAGTTCATGATAACAAAGGTACACACGCGTACATCACATCATTCAGAAATTAAAATCAAAGCACGTGAATAGCACATGATATTTTAATGCGTTGGCAAAATCAATACCATCAGATCAATCTAACGCACCAGATCAAGTCAACAAATCACCATATCATATAAGATCAAGGGTCAGATCTGTGGGTGCACAATAAGAAGCAAGGAATAAAAACACACAATTACTAAAATAAGAGATGATTTTAAATGACGTGGCCAAACATGATCCATCAGATCTGGACCACCAACGGTCCAGATTTCATCTTCTTCCTCTAAACCTCAGATCACCTGAAAAATAACCAGGTGCCGGAGCCCTAGCTCCGGTCACCTTCTCCGGCGAACAAAACTAAAAAATTCCCAGAAATTATAAACAAGTACACCATTCCACTCAGATTTTAACAAGGATCAAGAATATCACCTTCATTTCAATAGATCATACATATATAAACCAAATTGAAGACAAAAAGTTTGAACTCAAAAACTTTAGATCCACGATTCAGCCATAATACACGTCCAAATTTAAATCTAAACACATCAGGATGATCAGCAAAGCATGAGGAACATTATGCATACATAGAGCTTAAAATACACCAAGAAAACCTTCAGAAAGCTGCAGATCTACTCCTTGGAACTTTTGATTGCAAAATAAATGCAATATGAGGCTTGAATCAGGCTGGATCTTGAAGTTTGAAAGTGAGCAACTCAAATTCGAATCTGATGAAAACCTTGCTTAGAACTTCAAACAATGGTTGATTCTTGTTCTATGGAGTATGTAGATCAAGAATATGGAAAAATTTCTTCAGAAACCCTTGTGAGGAGAGAGTTTCGAAGGAGAGAAAGTTTGAGTGAAAAATGAAATTCAGAGTAAATGAGAGTGCATGAGGTGTGAATGAACGTGTGAGTCTCCTTATATACATTTGGTTAGAGCTCTGAGCAAGGTTAGGGTTTAGTTAATCCCTTGATTAAGGCTATCCAAAATTATTTGCAAAAATGCAAGTTGTGATGCACACCCTTAATCACACGTGCATTGGTCATGAAATAAGTATGATTCATCTCCATTTTACTTGCTGATCATAATGGAATTGGGTTTGAGCTTTGTAGTGGTCTGATTTGTGAGATTCAATCCATCTTGCAAAAATGCAATTTGTGAAATTCATGAAGTACATGGCACAGATTAGAGTGATTCAAGGGTCCAAAATGGGCCTTATGATGTGTACTTGAATATGGCAATGTGACTTGAGTCATTAGAAACAATTACAAGTCATTTGGAACCAAAATGCAAAAGGTGGAAAAATGGATACATGTGAAAACCCTAAAAAGCACCTTGCCTTCTTTTGGTCATATCTTGAGTTTCACAAATGGTATGGAGATGATCTAGTACTTTTTGGAAAGGGGAGAGAGAGATCTTCAACTTTCATGTTTGAGGAAAATTCATTTGAAGCTTCTCTGATGATGAAAAGCCAAGTTGAATATGGTTTGAAAAGTTGCCAAAAATGGAAGTTTCACATTATAGGTCATTTTCCAAAAATAGTAACTTTTGCACAAACTCTTTACTCTTGATAAATGACATGAATCTTGACATTTGAGGACCATATGTGGGCATACTACCTTAAAAATCATGAAGAGGACATCACAATTCCATGGTTGACTTTCCTCCTTACAGTTAACTTTTCTTGGTTCACAAGCAACTGATCCACTGAACATCTTCCACAATGAACCACTAGCCAAGCCTTCCTCTATGAATGTTTGTGAGCATATGGAATCCATGAGAGCATGCTTGAATCCACAAAGTTTCCTCCAGAAGCTCTTTGAACCCAAGAACCCTAATTTGGTCCCTCTGGTTAGGAGGGAAAGATTTATTTGAAATCCTTTGCCATTCTTGATCTTATGAAGATATGATGACCTCCTCACAACACCTTGAGGCTTGAGACTCCTTTGAGATGAACCAAGTACCTTGATCCCATGCTAAGAACCAATGTTATGCACAAATGCTAATGCAAGAAATGCAAAGAAACATAAGCCAGTTAGCCTCAAAACAAAAGAGCAAATTTTGGGGTGTTACAGCTGCCCCTATTCAATCAACTTGGTCCTGAAGGTATGATAGCAACGGCTGTCATGCGTTCAAAGGATTCACGGAGATTGAATACCAAAAGAAAACCTGAAATTTTCAATCCTCAAAGGAGGGATGACTCCGCTGGGGAACAAGCAATAAATACTGCACTAACACAACACGGACGGGTGTTAGCTATGTTGGGGGATAAACACGGGCGGGTGTCAAGGAAACAAAGATATCAGATATGGACGGGTATCGAAAAGATACAAGGACGGGTGTAAAAGGGTTCAATACGGATGGGTATTGAAAAGATACACGGACGGGTGTAAAGAGGTTCAGTACGGACGAGTATCGAAAAGATACACGGACGGGTGTAACGAGCTTCAATACGGACGGGTATCGAAAAGGTACACGGACGGGTGTAACGAGGTTTAATACGGACGGGTATCGAAAAGGTACACGGACGGGTGTAATGAGGTTCAATATAGACGGGTATCAAAAAGGTACACGGACGAGTGTAAAGAGGTTCAATACGGACGGGTATCGAAAAGGTACACGGACGGGTGTAACGAGGTTCAATACGGACGGGTATTGAAAAGATACACGCACGGCTGTAAAAAGGGTCAATACGGACGGGTATCGAAAACGTACATGGACGGGTGTAACGAGGTTCAATACGGACGGGTATCAAAAAGGTACACGGACGAGTGTAAATAGGTTCAATACGGACGGGTATCGAAAAGGAACACGGACGGGTGTAACGAGGTTCAATACAGACGGGTATCAAAAAGATACACAAACGGGTGTAAAGAGTTTCAATATGGACGGGTATCGAAAAAATACACGGACGGGTGTAAAAAGGGTTCAATACAGACGGGTATCGGAAAAAATACACGGACGGGTGTAAAGAGGTTCAATACGGACGGGTATCCAAAAGGTACACGGACGGGTGTAAAAGGGTTCAATACGGACGGGTATCGAAAAGATACACGGACGGGTGTAAAGAGTTTCAATGCGGACGTGTATCAAAAAAATACACGGACGGGTGTAAAAAGGGTTCAATATGGACGGGTATCGAAAAAAATACACGGATGAGTGTAAAGAGGTTCAATACGGACGGGTATCGAAAAGGTACCCGGACGGGTGTAAAAGGGTTCAATACAGACGGGTATCGAAAAGATACATGGACGGGTGTAAAAAGGGTTCAATTTACTGAGGATTGGCCTTATTGGGGATTAAAATGATGAATTGAACACGGACGGGCGTTATCAACAAGTCAATACGGACGTGTATTGAAATCAAAGGTTCAAACACGGACGGGTGTCGAAGGAAACACGGACGGGTGTCAAGGTAAAAACCTTGAAGGGATGAATCAAAAGACCATCTGGACGAATGGGGTGAAAAGAGATCATGGGTTCACAATCCTGGCAAAACACTCTACCGTGGGACTGTCAAATATTTCTTCGAATGACTAAACCCAACACTTGTGGAGTAAAGTCGAATGATATTTTCCTGAAATCCGGTTTTCCTGACGAAGGAAAACTCAAACCTGGCTTATGCTTCAGATGCATATGTTTGAATTTTTCCGTAATGCTCCACACGAAGTGGAAATGCTACGCATTTAGGAGGATGCCATGTAAAAAATGCTCATGCAATGCAAAAAGGCCGTCCCAGCGAAATAAACGCTGAGAACAGAAGCATCTCCACTGAGGACGACAAACTACATTGTCATCAAACCAAAGAACATGTTGAGGAAAACTTCACCCTACTAGGGAAGATCACAATCACCAATCCTGCTGGAGATGGACGAATCTCCGAGAGAAAACCCACTCAAATGGGGAGGAACTGAAAACTGAAGATGGAAACTCCTCCGCCGGGGATGACCAAATGTTTCAGAACCTGGATTCAAAGCCTGCTGGAGATACTAATCGCCGACAAACTCAGCTTGGGGATAAACTGAGAGAGACTTTGAGGAAAATAGATTTCCCCATGCTCAGTGGGGAAACACTGTCTTTAATCAACGAGGACACTCTATCAGACTCTTGCAGGAGAGGCTGTAAAAATAACAACTTCTGGCTACCTGCTCAGGAAAGATGAGCCAAATCACAACTCTGGCTGGGGGTAAACCTCTTATATCCTGCTGAGGGGGACAATCCTCAATGACTCCGCTTGGGGAATTACTTCTTTATACTCTGTTGAGGAAGACGATCCTCGATACTCCGACTGGGGAGAGCAGCAAACTGCTGAGGATGATCAGACTTCGAAGTTGGGGAGCAAATCTCCTGGAGAAGTACACCTATCATTCTGCAAAACCAACAGAAAGGTCTATGTGCAAAAAAGATTACTTTGATTATCATCATAGTGACCGTCGTCTAAACAATTGCCACTGTTTTCCAACTTGTTTCACAAAGCTCAACATTTTAGCATGTAATGTTTATCAAAAATATCAGACATTTCCACAAAAAAAACAGGTAAAACAATAAACAAAAGCTCTTTGACTGAAATGCAAACTTTATTGAATGATCAGCCTGTAAATAGGCATTTACATTTGGAAGCAATTCCTGAAAAGAGGTAATTGCGCAAAAAGTACAAGAAAATACACATGTCGGCAATGTGGGGAACAGATATCCACCATGACTCGACTCAGCTATAACCCATATGACTTATTTATCCACAGCTACTTTGGCCTTTGAAGATGACTGACTGGACTGATTCCTTTCCTTCGAATTTTCCAAGTGTGAATAGTGATCACAGATCAAACGCGGATCGTAGTCTTTGCTTTTAAATCCCTAACTTTTGCCTGGATCGCCCTTTTCGGGTTTTCAATCCACCGGGATACCCATTTTTGCCAAAGTTGCCTTTTCAGGTTTTCAACCTTGCGGGTTTATTTCTTTTTCCTTTTTTATCCCTAATTTTTGCCCGAACCCTTTCTTTTTATGGTTCGCCAGGATGCCCCATTTTTGCCTGAACCTTCTTTTTATGTTCAGTGGGTCCTTTTTTATGCAAAGTATTTTTTGACTACATCCGCGTTCACAGGGGACATAAAATCTTCGCCATCCATAGTTGAGAGTAGTAAGGCTCCACCAGAGAAAACCTGTCTTACTACATATGGCCCTTCGTAATTCGGAGTCCACTTGCCCCTGTGATCTGTTTGAGGAGGAGTGATCCTTTTCAGGACTAATTCACCAGCCTGAAAACACCGAGGACGCATTTTCTGATCAAATTCTTTTTTCATCCTGCTCTGATACAACCGGCCATGCGCAATGGCTTTCAATCTCTTCTCTTCAATGAGGTTCAGTTCATTCAGCCGGGAACGCACCCATTCAGCTTCAGCAAGCATCACATCTGTCGGAATTCTCAAAGAAGGAATCTCAACTTCTAATGGCAGAATTGCTTCCATACCATACACCAGTGAGAAAGGGGTTGCCCCAGTTGATGTGCATACCAAAGTATGATATCCGTGCCAAGCGTAAGGCAACATCTCATGCCAATCCTTGTATGTCACTACCATCTTCTATACAATCTTCTTTATGTTCTTATTAGCCGCTTCAACAGCCCCATTCATCTTCGGACGATAGGGAGAAGAATTGTGATGTTCAATCTTAAAGCTCTGGCAAAGCTCCTTCATTATCTTATTGTTCAAATTTGAACCATTATCAGTAATGATTTTCTCTGGGACTCCATACTGGCAGATGATGTCCTTCTTGATAAACCGGGCTACCACTTGTCTGGTGACGTTGGCATACGATGCTGCTTCCACCCACTTCGTGAAATAATCAATAGCCACCAGGATAAAACGATGTCCATTCGAAGCAGTCGGCTCAATCTTCCCAATCATGTTAATGCCCCACATGGCAAAAGGCCAAGGTGACGACAAAACATTCAGAGGAGTAGGCGGTATATGCACCTTATCAGCATAAATCTGGCATTTATGACATTTTCGAGTGTATTTAAAACAATCAGACTCCATAGTCATCCAATAATACCCTGCTCTTAACAATTTTATTGCCATAGCATTCCCATTGGCATGAGTACCAAAGGAACCTTCGTGAACTTCTTCCATTAACAGGCCTGCCTCGTGTTCATCAACACAACGTAGCAAGACCATGTCAAAGTTTCTCTTGTATAACACATCGTCTTTGTTCAAAAAGAAGTTTCCTGATAACCTCCTCAATGTATTTTTATCCTTGGAAGATGCCCCAGCTGGGTATTCCTGACTCTTCAAAAAGACTTTGATATCATGATACCAAGGCTTTCCATCTGATACACCTTCAAACGCAAATACAAAAGCAGGTATGTCCAAGTGCATGATTTTGATTGAAGGAGTTTCATTCCAACGATTCACTTGATACATTGAAGACAACGTTGCCAACGCATCAGCCATCTGATTCTCTATCCGGGGAATATGATGGAAGTCCACTCTGTCATAGAAAGGTAACAACCTTCTGGAATAGTTTTTATACGGAACAAGATTCGCTTGACGAGTCTCCCATTCACCTGTAATCTGGTTAACCACCAACGCAGAATCACCATAAACATCGAGGTTCTTGATTCTCAAATCAATTGCTTCTTCTAACCCCCATGATGCATGCTTCATACTCTGCCTCATTGTTGGTGCATACGAATGCTAATCGGGCAGTGAAGGGTATATGAGAGCCCTTTGGAGTCATAATGATTGCCCCGATTCCATTACCATATGAATTAACAGCCCCATCAAAAACCATCTTCCACTGAGATCCAATCTCAGGTCCTTCATCAGGCAAAGGCTCTTCACAATCCTTCATCTTCAGATACATGATATGCTCATCAGGAAATTCAAACTTCATTGGTTGATAATCCTCAATTGGCTGTTCGAAAAGATATTCTGACAAAACACTTCCCTTAATGGCCTTTTGGGAAACATACTGAATATCGTATTCCGTCAGAATCATCTGCCAACGGGCTATTCTACCAGAAAGTGCTTGCTTTTCAAACACATACTTGATCGGATCCATCTTCGAAATCAAGAGGGTTGTGTGGTTTTACATATACTGCCTCAAACGCTTAGCGGCCCAAGCGAGTGCACAACATGTTTTCTCCAGCATCGAGTACCTTGACTCGTAATCAGTAAACTTTTTACTTTGGTAGTAGATGGCGTGCTCCTTTCTACCTGACTCGTCTTGTTGACCGAGCACACAACCCATTGAATTCTCAAGAACCGTGAGATACATAATCAAAGGCCTTCCTGGCACTGGCAGCATAAGGACCGGAGGTTCCTGCAAATATTCTTTTATCTTTTCAAACGCCTTTTGACAATTTTCATTCCACCTGACTGCTTGATCTTTTCTTAACAACTTGAAGATTGGTTCACACGTGGCTGTGAGATGCGAGATGAACCTAGCAATGTAGTTTAATCTCCCCAAGAAACCACGAACCTCTTTTTCTGTTCTCGGCTCAAGCATTTCTTGTATGGGTTTTACCTTTGCAGGATCAACCTCGATACCTTTTTTACTAACAATAAACCCCAGCAATTTTCCTGATCTCACCCCGAAGGTGCATTTGTTTGGATTCAACCTCAGTCTGAATTTTCTCAATCTTTCAAACAGCTTCTGAAGATTCACCAGATGTTCTTCCTCCGTCTGTGACTTTGCAATCATGTCATCAACATAGACCTCAATCTCTTTGTGAATCATATCATGAAAGAGAGTCACCATCGCTCGCTGGTAAGTTGCCCCTGCATTCTTCAATCCAAAGGGCATCACTTTGTAGCAGAATGTTCCCCACGGTGTTATGAACGTTGTTTTCTCCATGTCCTCTGGGGCCATCTTGATTTGGTTATACCCAGAGAAGCCATCCATGAAGGAAAACACTGAATACTGAGCAGTATTGTCAACTAACACGTCAATGTGAGGGAGCAGGAAATCGTCCTTTGGGCTTGCTCTGTTCGAATCCCTGTAATCAACACACATCCTGACCTTCCCATCCTTCTTAGGTACAGGCACGATGTTAGCAACCTATGGAGGATAATTTGTTACGGCAAGAAAACCGGCATCTAGCTGTTTCTGAACCTCTTCCTTGATTTTGTCAGACATCTCCGGTTTAGTTCTTCTCAACTTTTGTTTGACTGGAGCACAACCTTCTTTAAGTGGTAGCCGGTGTACAACAATATTAGTATTGAGCCCAGGCATGTCTTGGTAAGACCAGGCGAAGATGTCCACATACTCATGAAGCATTTCAATCAATCTTCCCTTGACACTGTCTTCCAATGCAGCCCCTATCCTTACTTCTTTTCTGGCGTCCTCGGTTCCCAGATTCACAATCTGAATTTCCTCCTGATGAGGTAGGATGACTTTCTCCTCTTGCTTCAACAATCTTGCCAACTCTTCGGGCAGTTCACAATCTTCGTCAGTCTCTTCTTCAGCCTGATAGATTGGATTGTCAAAGTCATACCGAGCTATAGCTGAGTCATGATCGGTGTCATTTGAACAAAGAGACCTGCATGATTGATGAGGTATGTTTTATTATGTATGTAACAAAAGAAACACATTGCCATTTCGATGTGGGTTTTTAATGCATAAAAATAAAACAGAAAGACAGAGATCAAAATATTTGAGTGTGAAAAGTCCTTTATTGATGATAAAGCAAAACATGCAACAGTTAAAAGCCCTACAAATAAAATCACTACGTCTTGGGCAGAACGCAGGATTAACATAGCAGGAAAATAAAGCAATTACTCGAAGCTAGTCACTTGAATGACATTTTTAGAAGACCAGTTGCACAGACTTTCTCCCGAGACGCAAGGGCGGATCCAGCTATCCAAATCACAATCACTGTCCCCTTCTTCCTCAATGGCATTAACTCTGTCTAAGAAAACACCGACACTGGTGAAACGGACTGGGCCATAGAATTTGGGAGGATCCATGGCTCTCCTGGGTGGCTTGTATCCCAATCCATAGGTATTCCCTTTCGGATGAACTTTAATCACTTGGCCCCACCTCTGTGAGCTACCAGCTTCGACTATAGCCTTGGCGTCTTTAAAGGAAGACATAGAAACCTCAGGTTGATCTGCCACTGTGGGCTGCTCTCTGGTCTCGGACTGATCCTTAAACTGAATAACCTCTTCAGACACCTTCACTTTTTCAAACCCCTGACACAGCGTCTCATGGATTTCACCATCCACTTCCACGTATTTAAAGGTTGACAACTGACTAATCATTATGTCCTCCTCTCCGCACATTGTCACTACGTGACCATCTACCATGTATTTCAGCTTTTGATGCAAAGTGGAGGTTACAGTGCCTGCACCATGAATCCAAGGACGACCCAACAGACAGCTGTATGTTGGCTGAATATCCATTATATAAAATGTTGCATCAAAGATTTCTGGCCCAACCTTGATCGGAAGCACAATCTCACCAAAGACAGATCTCTTCAAGCCATCAAAAGCTCGCACCACCAAATCGCTTGGTGTATAAATAAGTCCCCTGGTATCTAACTTTATTAATGCTTTCTTTGGCAATACATTCAATGATGATCCAGTATCAACCAACACATGTGACATCAGTGAACCACGACACTCAATCGAAATATGCAGGGCATTGTTAGGATTCCTTCCAGCGGGAGTCAAATCAAGATCTGTAAAGCCTAAGCCATTACCCGCATTTACGTGCACCACAACCCCTTCCAGCTGGTTAACAGAAATCTCTTGAGGAACATAGGCCGCATTCAAAACTTTCAGAAGAGCATTCCTATGAGCTTCAGAACCCAACAACAATGACAGAATGGAAATCTTCGACGGGGTTTGATGTAACTGGTCTACAATTTTGTAATCACTTTTTCGGATGAGTCTCATAAACTCCTTGACATTTTTAGAAAAAGCATCATCAGCCGGCTTTACCGTAGAATCCACAATCCCTGGAGTCTGAACAGAACCATCCATTACCTGTTTTCCCTTATCTTGCCTAGAAGTACTGGGTTGATCATTAACAGGAGTAAGCACTCTACCACTTCTCGTTATAGCATCGGTCTCAACCTTAGCCTCAGGATTAGAACTCACTAATGAAGTAGCCATTAATTCCTGCTTTTGTCCATTGACAAACACCTCGGCGCCATAATTCCAGGGAATATCCTTAGTACTTTCATACGGAATGGGTCCAGCCCTTGTGGTAATAACTGGAGGTGGCCTTGCCGAACCTAAAATAGTAATTGTTTTGAAAGGAATGGTGATAGTAGCAACCTTCTCACTAACAACCTCTTCTTGTTGATTACCTCTATCAAACTGTAAGCAGCCCTCATTAATCATATTCTGGATACCCATCTTCAACGAATCATAACCATTATCCTTCGTCAAACAATCTGAACAGTTCTCATCACAACCCGGATAGACGCCACCCTTTAGTAACCTGTTTTTAACCACAGCCAGCGGAGTCTTCAGCTCCTCAACATCCATGATCAAATTCAAAGCTTCACATTCCTCAATTATCGCATTCACCCTCGGCCCATTATGATCAGGCATCGGGTTTTGAATAACATTGGGCCCAGCATTCGAGAAATTGATAGCCTTGGAGTCTACAAGGTCTTGTACCTTGCGATGAAACGCCCTACATTTCTCCACAGTATGCCCCGGAGCACCAGAGTGAAAATCGCAGTGTGCGTTAGCATCGTAGCCTCGTGGGAGTTCCCCTGTTGGTGGAGCCAGGGTACGGAGCTCAACTAGACGCAACTGCAACAAATGTTGCAACAACTGTGCATACGACATCGGTGGTTGCTCAAAATGCCTCTCGGCATTTCATTGCCTATTCTGATACTGGCCCTGCTGCCTGTTCTGATTAACATTATTCCTTTGTTGCTGTGGTAGAGGTAATGTTGCTAGGATAGTTACTGATGCTACTTGTTGATTATTTCTCTGGCGATGTTTCCCTCTTCCCTTGTAAGATGATACAGCATTGGCCTCTCCTTTCTTCTCATACCCATCAAATGGCTTCTTTCCATGCCCGGAGGACGATCCGTCACCACTAGAAACTTTTCCAGCATTAATTCCAACCTCTACCTTCTGCCCGATTGCAATCACATCTGCAAACTTGCCTAGTGAACAAGGCAATAGCTTTTCATAATAGTGCTTAGGAAGTGTGTCCATTAACATATCCAACATCTCTTTCTCCAATATTGGTGGCTGTACTCTAGCCGCCAATTCACGCCACCTTTGCGCGTATTCTTTGAAACTTTCATCATTTTTCTGGGACATACTCAATAGTTGAGTTCTGTTGGGAGCCATGTCTGTGTTGTATTGGTAATGCTTGATAAAAGCTGCAGCTAACTCTCTCCAAGTATGAACATCTCTACTTTCCAGTGCCATATACCATTCCAAAGACGCGTCAGACAGGCTGTCCTGGAAAAAGTGCATCATTAGCTTCTCGTCCTTTGCATGGGCAGCCATCTTCCTGGTATATGCCTTTACATGAGTTCTCGGGCAGGTAGAACCATTATACTTCTCCAGTGTAGGAATCTGAATCTTGTGCGGAATGACAATATCAGGGACCAACCCTATGTCGTCCAAATTATTCCCAGATCATCCTGCTTCACAACCCCTTTCAGTTGCGCCTCGATTAAGCGGATCCTCTCATCACTGACCACAGGAGGGCCAGCGTCCAAGCTTCTGACTGAAAAAATATCATCCTATTGATCATCAAAATGATGGCCATGGATAGCTCGAATAGTGCTTCCTTCTCCAACCACTGAAGGAATCTCACCCTGTCCACCAGCACCAGGGATAGGAATGTTGATACCAACACCACCTCCACCCGGAGGAATAACACGATTAAGAGGACCACCGTGTAAAATACCATTTTCATCAACCTGCGCCACCAAAGGCTGAACTAGAGTTCTGAATTCATTCTGGCTCTGCACCACACCTTGCATCATCTTCATGAATTGATCAATGCGAGCTTGTATAGCTGCCATGTCTGCCTGAACTTTATCCATCACTCTGCTTTGATTAAGCCTGGTAGAATACCGATGAGCTGGTTAATCAATCCTGACTGTCAAAAAGAGAGAGCATAAGAAAACCAGAGAATCCGAGATAACCTGCTATGCAAAAATGAGATGATTATGCAAATGGAAACATGTATGAACATTATCAAGGCGATCTATCCCTTGATTCCAGTTTTAACAACAGAAGAGAACTGAATTCCTGATCATATAAAGAATAAGCATCTGTTACAACACAAGTTTGAATAAGCATAAACAAAGATCCCGACCAACAAGCCTGGCGGTGATCCCAGAAATACAAAGAAAACTGCAGCAAGGAAACTAAGGCATATCATCAAGACTCAGCCGTGCTAGAATTCCCCATTCGTCATTCTTTTTGCACCAACTCTGCACTTCCTTGAGAAGCTTCTTGGTATTAGGATGCTCTGGTCTCTGAATCAACTCCTGAATCAAAAGATCCCTCCTGTGCAAGATCCCTATTAAATAACGACTATGCAATTCCCAATCATCTTCTCCAGAAGCTCCACCTGAACTTGGACCTTCACTTCTGGCTCTTTTCACTTCGGCTTGGATCTTCAGTTGTTCCATATCTGCCATGGTTTCCTTGAGCTTTTCCTCAATTGCTCTCCTCTCAAAGATCCTTGATAAAATCTCCTTATCCTTTTTCTGAAGCTTTGTCTTCAAACCTTCAATCTGCTCCAGATACTTGCCCTCTTTCAATCGGTTGTCAGTAATTGTTGTATTCCGACGGTCACGGAACCTGTGAATTCTTGACATAGCATAAGCCAACTCTTTCTTTTTGGACGAAAGGACCTTGCTAACACTTTTCAACGCTTGAGCCACTTTCTCTCTGGCTGTGACTTCTTTAGACAATTCTTTCTCCTTTACAGCCAAAAGTTCTGATTTCAACCTGGCTACATGGATACCTTCACCTTTTCCGTGCTTCAACTGACCAACCTCTCTGCCCAGCTCACAATTCTCCTCTCGGAGTTTCTCCTTCTCAGCCCATAACTTATCATACTTCTCTATATCAATGGTCGTGGGAGCCTCGATCATCAAAGGATACAAAGGTGGTTCCATCGGGAAGGGAAGAAGCTCATCCTCTGCTCTTTCCTTAATCCACTCTTCATAGGAAGGGAAAGCCCGGTTATTACCTTTCCCGAATGAAGTTTTTCCCTTCTTGGTCACCTGGTTCCAAGCATTCACAATCTTCCTTATCATCTCTTGATCCCCAGTACCATTGAAGAATAAGGACTCTCTGATATCTCGCTCTTCAGGTGGACCTCTCAAAGGATAACCAAACTGCCTGATAACAAGGGAAGGATTATAGTTAATTCCACCTTTTCTCCCTATCAAGGGTACATTAGGGAATTCTCCACACTTGCAAATAATCTTCATCCCTAGCAAGTCATGGTTGAACCAAACAATGTTGTCAGCAATCAAGCCCATTAACCTCTTTGACCACTTCAGAGAATCTCTCGTATCAATGAAAGCGCCAGCTTCGGGGAGATGACTCAGAAACCAAGTAGATAAGAGTGGTGCACAGCAACTCACAGTTCTTCCACGCCCATTTTCATTCTTGTAGTGAACTGAGTGATACACATCACCTAGCAAGGTAGGTATAGATTCTTTGAAATAAAGATTCTGACAGCATTCATATCCACCAGATCAGGAACATTGGGAAATAGGACAATCCCATAGATGCACATAGCCAGAATGGCTTGGAAAGTAGTCTAATTCCTCTCCTTAACATGTATGCAAGCTTGATCAAACAAGAACTTCAATAAGAAACCCTTAGCTCCTTGTTTCTCCACAATATTACTGCTCAGAACGGATTCACTAATATGAAGACCAATGGCAATTTCTTTTATCCCAGGGCGTTCTTCAGAAAAGAATACTATGTCATGCCTGATGGGGATTCCCAAAATAAATGAGAACTCCTCCAACGTTGGAGCCAAGATGTAGTCTGGGAAAGTGAAGCAACGCAAAGACGGATCATAGAACTGAACAAGTGTATGAATGGAATCCTTCTCATACTTGGAGACACTGTAGACAAACTTTAGAAGTCTCCCATACTCTCCACCGAACTCTGTACGAACTCCAGGACCAGCCATACTAATCAGCTTGCGAATCAACGTCAAGGTCGGGTCTGGGAACAAATAAGCAACAATCTTCTTTCGCTGGACATCCATGTTAAGGCAACCTCAGAAAACCGGAATCAAGAGTAAGATGCAAGCCCTGAAAAATGTCAAACATGTTAGAATGCAAGAAAAATGATATGCACATGCAAGCATGGGATCAAGGCATCACTGCTGGATGTGCTGTGATGTTAACTGAACAAGAACCACAACCCAGAAAACCAGAATTCTAGAATACCGAACCACTGAGATAACTAGAAACCCAGATAATCAAACACTGATGAGAAATCCAGAAAACCGGGTAGGTTGAAGGTTTCGGTTTCCTGCAAGCCTGTAAACACCCATCCCTTCTCTCATGAGGGTTCTAGAAAGGCGAGGATCCTCAATATCACGGACTCTCAGGTCGAGAAATGATGATACGTTCACCATTTCTGGTTTGACATCATCATCAATCGAGGAGGCCTCAACTGATTCCCCTAAAAAATAAGGTCATCCTATGCGAGTCCCTCAGCATTGGGTCCTCGGATCGACAAGTGTAATGGGTTTGCCATTTTTGGTCTGCCATTATCACAGGTCGGGAGGAGAGGCGCAAATGAGGTATCGGAGAAACGCTCACCAGAGTCGACAGCTCTCTAGATCAACACCCTAACATGCGCAAGACACACACGTCAGAATGCGTCCCAAGATAGCCTCGTCTGGTAGTGAATTTCGTGAACACACAAACGCACCAAGATGGCACGTAGGTCCCACTACTCTCCACTCTAGTCCTATGGTGCACTCAAGCCTGGGTATTGGGCTTATCTCTCAGAACAACCCAACCTGCCAAATAGAAACCAGCCAGCACAACACAGAAATATCCAGTATGACAGTAATAAAATGAAATGCAATGCAATAAAAGTTGTAAAACAGTAATATACAATGTAATAAAGCACAACAAATAAACACCCAACGAAAAAAACAAGCAAGCGCTAGGATCGACTCGCTAAAGGGGATGGACCAGCAAGAGGTCAACCAGAGCTCCCCAGCAGAGTCGCCAGCTGTCGCTTCCGAAAGATTCGCATCCAACGGTACAAACGCGAGAGTGGCACAGAAAACACGGAGTCGCCAGCAATGTGTATTTATCCCGAAAGAGGGAAAGGAAACACTGCATAAACCTGAAGAGAAAGGGGGAAACATGGTCATCGCAACCATAGTCCGGTTTTGGGAGTCGGTTATGCGAGGGGAAGGTGTTAGCACCCCACGCATCCATCGTACTCGATGGGATCCACGCTTGTTGTCTAAACGGAGGGTGAGCTGTCCTACTATCTATGGCTGCAAAAGAAAACGGGGATGGAGGTGACTAAGACGGACTCGGTAGGACATATTCGATGCCCTAGGCCAACGTACTCCCTCAGTGCAATGGGAAAGTCAGAGTCAACGTAGTTCAGACGGGAACTGTGGGGGAAGGTTGCTCGCCAAGACAATCGCTGTCTTGTGCCTACATATCGTCAATCGGACGAGATAGAGGAATCAGAGCTAATGTAGTTCGTGGGTACGACCATGAATAGGTAAGTGTTTTTTACGTGAGCGACGTGCTCTTTTCTAAAAATGAAATTTGAAACCCAACAAATCCCGAAGGATAAAAAGATTTGAATTTTTTTTGTGTTTTTTAGACAGAAGTGTTTTTTAAGTTAGTTCATAACTTGCATTGCACCAAAGTCTAGGGCACAGGGAGGAATACTTAACGAATCGTCCCAAGACAGGACGCCCGCTAAGCATTCTAGAAAGATGAGAGGAACCCCCTCATTTCTCATTCCCCAAGCTTAAGGCTCGTGCGCAATACACTTTATCTTTATTAAGTGTTTTCAAGGAGTTTTGAGATGAGAAGAGAGAAGACCCAAATGAAACTCTAAAGGGAAACTAAGAGTCCTAATGTTATCGTGCATGGATGACCTATGGTTAGTGAGGCTTAGGAGGGACAACTACCTAAACCTAATGCTAATCCTACTCCAAGCTTAATCAAAAATTAAGTTGGACTAGGTAGCTCTAAAGGGAGAGAATCCAAGACTTAAACAAGTCTTGAGATTCATGGGAGAAAGAGAGTGAGAAAGAAGAATGAGAAAGAGGAGGATGAGACAAGAAACAAGATAGGGCAGCAAGCACATCATATCAAGTATATCCAACTCACATCAATAAACAAGTCTCAAAGATCATGCAAAACATCTCAAGTAAGCATGCAAAGGTAATCATGAAAGAATGTAAGCATACTTATATGAAATGCACAATTAAGCACCAATGAACTTCATATCAAAAAGAAATGAGAAAAATAAGATGAAGATGAAATCAAGTCAGAATCAAGATCATATCATCATCAACAATTCTCATGTGCAAGAGAAGATCAAAACATGAAACATTATGCACCAAAGAAAGTCCACAAAAGGAAATCAAAGTTCAAGCACATAAATCATACCCAGACATGATCCACAAATTGCAAAGTTTGGTCATAAGGGACCTCAACCAGGGGTAAACATCATATTAAATACTCATACAAAGAATCACAAAGAAACTCAATCAAACAAGTATGGCAAAGCAATTAGGGTTAAGAGATGTCAAGAGATGATCATGCATAATTCACTTAAGCACAAATAACCAAAAATATATCAAATGACATTCAAAAATTGTGAAATTAAAACCCAAGTGACCTAACTCAGAAGCTAGCAACATGCCAAAAGATCACACAAAAATTCACAAGTTAAGTACCTCAAACAATGCTTCAAAGTTGCATAAGAACAAAGAAGAACAATGCACAAATAGAGGGACTAAAATGAAATATGAAATGAGTTTAAAAATATGAGAAAAATGTTTTTAAGTACCTCAAGATGTTCTCTGAAATATACAAAAAGAATGGGATGCAAATCATACACCAATGATGAGAACAAAAATCAACAAGATCAAGTGTGCACAAGGGAAGAAATTCACAAAGAAAATTAATCAAACAATTAATTCAGATGCACAAAATAAAATAAAATGGAAAACTAAAATTTTATAAAATTTTATAAAATTCCAGAGATGCTTCATGATTTTTTTTGTGATTTTTGGATACATAAATCTATTTTTTTAAATTAAAAATGAGAATGAAACAATTAAATGAAATAAAAAAGAAAATAGAAGAAACCAGGGGTGCAACATAAGCAATTCACACGTTTAAAACATAATGGGCTCAGAAAAAGGGGGTGGGAAAAGCAAAGAAACTCCAGCCCAGTCCAAAGCACTGGTCAAGACATCCACACAAGACCCAGTCAACAATCTTGACTCACACACACCCTCAGAATGATCAAACGTTTCACAATCAGTCAATCAAAACCATAGGTACACATGATCAACGCTCAGGATCAAAAGTTCATGATAACAAAGGTACACACGCGTACATCACATCATTCAAAAATTAAAATCAAAGCATGTGAATAGCACATGATATTTTAATGCGTTGGCAAAATCAATACCATCAGATCAATCTAACGCACCAGATCAAGTCAACAAATCACCAAATCATGCAAGATCAAGGGTCAGATCTGTGGGTGCACAATAAGAAGCATGGAATAAAAACACACAATTACTAAAATAAGAGATGATTTTAAATAATGTGGCCAAACATGATCCATCAGATCTGGACCACCAACGGTCCAGATTTCATCTTCTTCCTCTAAACCTCAGATCACCTGAAAAATAAATAGGTGTCGGAGCCCTAGCTCCGGTCACCTTCTCCGGCGAACACAAACTAAAAAATTCCCAGAAATTGTAAACAAGTACACCATTCCACTCAAATTTTAACAAGGATCAAGAATATCACCTTCATTTCAACAGATCATACATATATAAACCAAATCGAAGACAAAAAGTTTGAACTCAAAAACTTTAGATCCACGTTTCAGCCATAATACACGTCCAAATTTAAATCTAAACACATCAGGATGATCAGCAAAGCATGAGGAACATTATGCATACAAGGAAATCAAGTTCTAGGATCATGAATTTCACACTAACCTGAAACTTGTAGAGCTCAAAATACACCAACAAAACCTTCAGAAAGCTGCAGATCTACTCCTTGGAACTTCTGATTGCAAAATAAATGCAATATGAGGCTTGAATCAGGCTGGATCTTGAAGTTTGAAAGTGAGCAACTCAAATTCGAATCTGATGAAAACCTTGCTTAGAACTTTAAACAATGGTTGATTCTTGTTCTATGGAGTATGTAGATCAAGAATATGGAAAAATTTCTTCAGAAACCCTTGTGAGGAGAGAGTTTCGAAGGAGAGAAAGTTTGAGTGAAAAATGAAATTCAGAGCAAATGAGAGTGCATGAAGTGTGAATGAACGTGTGAGTCTCCTTATATACACTGAGTTAGAGCTCTGAGCATGATTAGGATTTAGTTAATCCCTTGATTAAGGTTATCCAAAATGATTTGCAAAAATGCAAGTTGTGATGCACACCCTTAATCACACGTGCATTGGTCATGAAATAAGTATGATTCATCTCCATTTTACTTGCTGATCATAATGGAATTGGGTTTGGGCTTTGTAGTGGTCTGATTTGTGAGATTCAATCCATCTTGCAAAAATGCAATTTGTGAAATTCATGAAGTACATGGCACGGATTGGAGTGATTCAAGGGTCCAAAATGGGCCTTATGATGTGTACTTGAATATGGCAATGGGACTTGAGTCATTAGAAACAATTACAAGTCATTTTGAACCAAAATGCAAAAGGTGGAAAAATGGATACATGTGAAAACCCTAAAAAGCACCTTGCCTTCTTTTGGTCATGTCTTGAGTTTCACAAATCGTATGGAGATGATCTAGTACTTTTTGGAAAGGGGAGAGAGAGAGATCTTCAACTTTCATGTTTGAGGAAAATTCATTTGAAGCTTCTCTGATGATGAAAAGTCAAGTTGAAGATGGTTTGAAAAGTTGCCAAAAATGGAAGTTTCACATTATAGGTCATTTTCCAAAAATAGTAACTTTTGCACAAACTCTTTACTCTTGATAAATGACATGAATCTTGACATTTGAGGACCATATGAGGGCATAAGACCTTAAAAATCATGAAGAGGACCTCAAAATTCCATGGTTGACTTTCCTCCTTACAGTTGACTTTTCTTGGTTCACAAGCAACTGATCCACTGAACATCTTCCACAATGAACCACTAGCCAAGCCTTCCTCTATGAATCTTTGTGAGCATATGGAATCCATGAGAGCATGCTTGAATCCACAAAGTTTCCTCCAGAAGCTCTTTGAACCCAAGAACCCTAATTTGGTCCCTCTAGTTAGGAGGGAAAGATTCATTTGAAATCCTTTGCCATTCTTGATCTTATGAAGATATGATGACCTCCTCACAACACCTTGAGGCTTGAGACTCCTTTGAGATGAACCAAGTACCTTGATCCCATGCTAAGAACCAATGCTATGCACAAATGCTAATGCAAGAAATGCAAAGAAACATAAGCCAGTTAGCCTCAAAACAAAAGAGCAAATTTTGGGGTGTTACAATATCCAAGAAGTGGAATTCTTCGATGTCCGGGGGATAGATTTTATGGGACCATTTCTATCTTCGATGGGAAATAAAAACATCTTAGTAGTCGTAGACTACGTGTCTAAATGGATTGAGGTTGTTGCCCCACCCACCAACGAAACTCGGGTAGTCATCAAATTATTCAAAAACTACATATTTCCTAGATTTGGGGTACCCCGCCTTGTTTTAAGCGATGGTGGACCGCACTTCATATCAAGAATCTTTAATAACCCTTTAAATACATATGGAGTTAAGCACATAGTAACAACACCCTACCATCCACAAATTAGTGGTCAAGTGGAGGTGTCAAATAGGGAGATTAAACAAATCTTAGAAAAGACTGTTTCAATATCCAGAAAAGATTGGTCCCTTAGACTACAAGAAGCCTTGTGGGCTTACAGGACCACATACAAAACCCCTATAGGAACAACCCCGTTTAAATTAGTCTATGGAAAATCTTGTCACTTGCCCTTTGAGTTAGAGCATAAGGCCTATTGGGCCATAAAAACCCTTAACATGGATTATTTAGCAGCCGGTGAAAAGCGCATTCTCAACATTAATAAGTTAGAGGAACTTCGTTGTGACTCTTATGAAAATGCCATTATCTATAAGGAAATAACCAAAGCATGGCATGATAAGAGAATAGTTAGAAAAGAATTTAAAGTAGGCGACCCTGTACTCCTCTTTAATTCGAGATTACAACTTTTCCCTGGTAAGTTACACTCATGATGAACTGGCCCTTATGAGATCACCAAAGTCATGAAATCTGGGGCAGTAGAAATCCGGAACAATTTCGGTAGTCCTTTCATAGTAAACGGACAAAGACTTAAGCATTATAACGGAGGTGACATCCCTACCTACAACTCTGGCCATACTCTGATTGATCCACCTATTGCTACTATTACGATGTGATATTTATGTTCTTCGAGCTACCGAAATTAAACAAGCGCTGCGTGGGAGGCAACCCACCACCTTTTTATATTTATTCTGCATTAATTCCTATTATTTTCAAAAGGTGAATTATTTAATCTATTAATTACTTAACAAGACTGACTTGTGTGATGTTTACGTTGCAGGATTCAGATTCCATCACTCTCCATAGCATATTCTCCACTAACTATATTTTCAGGATGCAGAACTTTGATGATATGCATGTTGCATTCAGGGATGAAGCTCAGAGGAATCAATTTGTGGTTTTATCCGAACGACCCATGTTACCTACCAGATACCCTGATCCTAACTGCCTAGAAGCATTAGGCCTGGAAGCAAGTGCGAGATACCTATACCATCAACTACAATGTGAGGAATATTCTGATGCAAGAAATGTCACTTATAGGAACCTAACCTTAGAATTCCTTAGCTCACTCTCCTATGAACCTTACGTGGGTAAAGGATTTAAAAGAGGTTGTATCAACTTTAGACTGTTTGGAACCAAGTACACCTTTAACCATAAGGAGTTTGCTAACCTACTGGGATTCCAGTGTGGCCTTGATGCTATACTTGAACTTCCTGATGGTGAGTTCATGCAGGAAGAGCTTGATAAATTTTGGAGCGATATCACTGGAGGAGGAGGCCCTGATCCATCCACCCAGCTTTCAAACCGCATCCATAACCCATCCTTTAGATATTTCTAGATGATCTTAGCCCAGACCTTTTTCGGGAAAAGTGAGACAGATTACTATGTCAGTGCTGAGGAGATTTCTATGCTTTTCTGCACCACCCAGTCCCGTCCTTTAGTCTGTGGTAATTTCCTAATTCTGAACCTACACCTTACTGCCAGATCCTCTAAGGGGCCTATTTATGTTGGAGGAACAGTGACCCACATAGCCTTTACCTCATGTCTCCTGAACCAATTGTCTCACCTGACCCCTTATTGTAGCTACACCCTCATCGACCTAAACCACTGTTTAGACCGAGGCCTAGTGAGGAGAGTCTTCTTCAGTACCGAACACTATAAGCTCCTGATAAACAATGAAATAATCCACTACTTTGGCCTACCACACCAAGGGAGAACCAATATTCACAAGAAAGAGAATTGGCCATACCCTTTAGAAGCCCAAGATGAGACACCTGCTATACCTAAGACTCCTCCTGTTCCCGAATATCATCCTACACCTCTCTCGGATAGGACCACAGTTTATTCCTCTAATGCTAATTTGCAGCGGCGTAACATTTACTCTCAGTTGGATACCATGCATAAAGAGATGATCTCTCTTTGTGAAGATCTTACTGAATTGACTTTGCAGATGGAGGTAGTCAATGCCACACATGCCTTAGAGACTGATTTCCTTTATTAGGAAATCTAGAGACTGATTTCCTTTATTAGGAAATCTATAGTCTCCAATGCCAGTTAGCAGAAGCCCAAGCACTCTGTCCACATATGAACCAGGGGGCCCGATGCAAATCACTCTAGAGGAATTACTAGAAGCACCGAGGATACTACTCACATTAAGCGTGGGAGATTTATCGCATTTTCACTATCATCCGATTCACCGTTACTAGATTTATTTCCGCACTATCAGACTTAAATTTCTCGCATTTTGAATTATCTGGATATTTCCGTTACTAAATTTTTCGTTACCAAACTTATCTGGATATTTTGCATTTATTTCGGTTGTTTTTGTCAGTGAAATTTCGGATTTTCAAAAAAAATTATTTTATTTTATTTTCCTTATTTATATTAAATAATATTGTGTTTACCACTATTTGTCAATCAAAATATCACTTATGTTTCATGCATGTACCAATATGAATAAAAGCTACAGAAGATGCTATACACACCCCCAGATGAGGATACAAAGCCCCAAAGCCCGTCCGAAAATGGCCCAAATGCTTTGTGAAGATGGCAGACGCCATCTACCCCTTGGCGAACGCCATAGGGTCTGAAGCTAAGTGCGGGGTAGAACGTGAAAAGCCCTATTTCCCCCTATTTTCTTCATCTTCAACCTCTCCAAACCTCATTTTCCCCATTTTCAAACAACTTCAAAACCCACTAAAACTCATTAAACACTCATCCACTCACTAACCCACTACCATTTCCAAAACCCCACTCACTTCCCATCCATAAAAACCTCACATTTCACCAAAAATCCATAAAATCCCCATTTCACCATATCTCAATAAAACCTCCATTTTTCTTTAACAACCAACAACAACGCCAGCAAGCCTACCTGACCAGAAACTTCAACCTGGTGGAGGCCAGTCAATGTTCCATACTTGGAAGCCTCTGACAACTCCAGGAGTCTAATGCCTCGTTGGCAGTGAGGATTAAGCGGCTTGAGCTTTCACACAGTGCACGTCACCGCAGTAGGAGCCATCATCCCCAACGTTCAGAGCAGGGAGGAGAGGGTACCAGTGGCCATCAGTAACATAGTCCAGGTTCCACCTATCTATTTCCACCTTTTATTGAAAAATTGGGGACAATGTTCGGTTTAAGTGTGGGAGGAGATATTTACTACTTTTATTTTTTTTCATTTTTATTGCTTTCTAGTTTAGTTTTGATTATGCATTTTTACTTTCTAGCTTAGTATTAATTAAGCTTTTAGTTTATTTTTAATAATTACATGTGCTTGACGAGTCATATGTGTAGTTTGTCTATTTTCCCCATTTCTTGAGCCATACCAAAAATATTTTGAACAAGAAACAAATTTTATTTTGAAAATTTTGGGTTGTTAGACAAGTTTAGGATAGTTTGCATGACTTGGGAGAACTTTTGAAAAATAAATATCGCCTTGACACCGTAAATTTCTTAATTATAGGAATCGATTCGGATACTTATTATGTTATGGCCTTAAAATCTCACCCTTGAATTAATCCTTAAGTAGTTTATTTTAGAAGTCATCACCATCTTAGGTACCGCTAAGTGGACGAACCGATGCAAATAGGTGAATGATACCGAAAAAGAAAGAAAAAAAAGAGAAAAAATACATGTAGAAAAAGCAAATATTTTGAAAAAGGATCCGCCTTCTAAGTTAGGTAACCCTCAACCGGTTACTTAGCCCAATGGTAGTGAAACTTCTAAAAATTATGCTTATGTGTCTGTGCTAAAAAGCAAGAATCATTGAATATTGACACAATTTTGGATTAGGATCACCAACAGGTTTGTTCACTATGCGAGTACAAGATAACAAGCTTAATGTGATTGCTCCTGAATAAAAAAGGATAAAAGAGGGATGAATAAGTTAGGCCTAGGTATAATTGTACATGCCAAATATATTTGGAGCCGAGTTATATAGTCAGCCAAGGTCAGACGTGAGTTCGGCTACGTAAGAAAGAAGGGTCGAGTAGCACCAAGAGCTAGGCAAGAGTCATTTACAACCCGGGCCGATTAGTGAGCCCGACTCCCATCATCTGAGTTCCTACGTGTCATACCCCAAATTTTGACCACTAAGTTTCCCATTACTGTGCAAATCATCATCACAATATGGGTGTGTCATTATGCCTCATCAGTCTCCCCAAAGATGGGTGAGTATTCACTACTATCAAAATCAGGGTTTCAAGCCCTCTCAGTGCTTTTAGACAAAGAATCAATCAAGGAATGACACGATCTTCAACTTGTCTTCACCCTCAAACATACCCAAAGGATCAAAAAGGACTCCCACTTCAAGGATTAAGCACAAGGATGCTCCCTTCTAGGTGGATCAAGCCTCAAGATCGCCAGTGTCACCAAATTAGGGTTTTGGTCGACCAGGGCCTCCAGATGGAAATTTTCCTCTGGGCATGAGCCAAAGATTCAAAACATAACCTAATATGCTCCATGGAACCTCATAAACCCAATCATCCAGTCAATTTTTCCTCAGGGGATGCATTCATCAAAAATCAGGAATTAGGGTTTCTTGACCTAATTCACCCCTAAGTTGACTTTTGGGACCAATTATGAACCAAAACCTTAAGAGAGGATTGGAGGATCTCCAATATGCCATATTGATCCATTTGGAACAATGGATTGATCCAAGAAGCTTGAGCAACAAGTTTCAATTTCATCTGAACCACAGTTAGGGTTTCACGGGAAAAGTCAACTGTAACTTTGACTTTTGACCAGGACATGCTCCCAAGCCCTAAGACATGATTCAATATCCTCTATACCACCCATGGAACATGTCCATCAAGTTTGATTTAGGTCAAGGACATGATTTCCTGAAGAATTGCACAGTTTGGAATTCATCGGATAAAAAGTCAACTATGCACAAAAGTCAACTTTGACTTTTTGAGATTTTTCACAAAAATGGATTTTTAACCCTAAAATGATGTTTATGTATGATTTGAATCATCATTCATCAATAAAAATCAAAGAAAATGGGATAACTTGTAAAAGGGGTAACCATAAAAACTTAGAAAATTTTCTAAGTTATGGAAAAAAGTGACAAAGGTACCAACTTTGGAGGATTATAACTCCTAAACCACAAAGCCATTTTTTCCATCCAAGGCTTGATTTGTAGATCTCATTGCCCTCTACAAAAGCTTCATACTGACCTATGTCCAAATTCCTCATGGATTTTGAGTTATGGAGTGATCAAAATCAAGAAAAGTCACTTTGTTCCAACACTTAGTGAAAATTTCACTAAGTCAGATTTTGCCTTACTTTTTTCCAAATGTAGGGGAATTTTTCACTTGGATCCAAAAAGTATCAAAAGCAAATATGATCAAACAGTTGTTGTATCATATAAGGGCTTTCCAAAATGGCCAAGAACATCACCAAATTCAATTTGAGCTATGAGATATGACATTGGCAAGTTGCCTTGCTGAAATCTGCCAAGGCAAGGCAGATTTTTGCACTTTTGGTCGATTTGCCAAAATCAGCCAATTCCAAGCCTTGTCATCACTTTGGACACATCTGAGAAATTATATCTAAAGGGGACAATCACTGAGCCAAGCCTCCAAAGTCCTTGGAATAAGAAATAGCATGTTAAACCTAGAATTGCCCAAAATAGGGACAAGACTCCAATTTTGGATTGGAGCATTCAATGGAAGCATCAAGGTGGAATGGACTGAGCCATTCTCAACTGAATTCAGTCAAGACTTATCCAAGACCAAGGGGACCAGCAGCCTGTGCCCTAACCTCTAGTCAATGGCTAGAGGAGACTTGGATTTTCATTTGCCAACATTGGCCAAACCTACTCAACAGTTGCCATTCACTATTCCTTGCAAAACAAACTTGCTCTACTATAAATAGAGCTCAATTGTGATCAGTTTAAGTACACCAAAGGCCTACAACACTTGCCTTTCTCAAAATCCACTTCTCACTCTCAAAAATGCCTTTCTTAGCAAGTCACTATCAGTTTTTTCATTAGAGAGCAATTCCACTCAAATCAATCACACACACACCTCATATACATCATATGTGAGCTGATCAAACACTTAAACAACATCTGGAACACTGATTTCCCAGAATCACCAGTAAATTGCTCAAGGTTTTAACCAAAGTGCAGTTGAGATGCCATGAAGTGATCCAGCCAATTTCCATCAAGTCCAAGCATTCAAACACACTCCATAGGGTTTAGGGAAGCTGTTCAGATCATCACAACTCATCTGTAACACCTCCAACTCAGAAATCAATTTGCTCTTGCTGTCACGACCTAGAGGTA
This sequence comes from Lathyrus tuberosus, assembly GCA_022829125.1. NCBI lineage: Eukaryota > Viridiplantae > Streptophyta > Magnoliopsida > Fabales > Fabaceae > Lathyrus > Lathyrus tuberosus. Next base: position 13,001,056 of record JALAZF010000103.1, read on the forward strand.
AGCCTAAGCTTGGTCATCTCCTAATCTATGCATATTTCCTCGCACAATACTTTTGCCAAATGTTCATAATCATGCATGGAATGTTTCCCCTCAAGTAATTGCTTTGTTTGAATCGTGTATTAAAAATCCCAGCCTTCATGCAGAATTTAGGGTTCTTGAAGATTTTTCATGATTTATTGTTTTATGCTTAATTTAAATGAAATTAATTGCCATAGACATGATCGTGAGGTTGAAACGAGTTGATTGGTATGTGGATTGCATGATATGATCAAGTATTCAGTGAGATTGGATAGAAAATGCAAATCTGGGCAAGGCAGAAAACGCGCGTGTTCTTGGTCCATGTTCTTGGCGCCATTTTCACAAATTCAAATATTTGAATTTTGTGATTTTATTTAATTGATTCAAAAATAATTTCTCTCTGAGTTTTAATGATTTTGAGTTGATTCTTTTTTTAATAATTCACAAAAATGTTAAAATATTTTATTTTCCCAAAAAATCCCAAAAATATTATTTATTTTATGTAATTGATATTTTTGCAAAGAATTAATATTTTAATTGTTTTTGACATTTTGAATATTTTTTCCATCTTGATTTTGCAACTTTTAATGACTTCTAATTATTTTGTAGGTCAGTACTTAATTTTTGAAGCATTAATCCAAGATCACAATTTGTTTTCCATATGTTAAACAACTTTAATCATTTTAATTGAATTTTTATTCAATTAAAACACATTTTGAAAACAAATTACGGTTTTTGATTAATTCAACCCTCATAAATCATTTTCAAAACTCTTTGGGCCTCTTAAGAGAGTGTAAGACCCAAACCCCCTTGTACAAACAATTTTGGGCCTCACTATTGTATAAGTCCCTCTGTACAAGTAAACGGCGCGATCGTCGCCTTTTAAAAAAATCAATTGGGCCTCTCCTTGAGCTGTAAGCCCCATCCTCATTCAAAACTTTTTGGGCCTCTAATAAAGTGTAAGACCCAATCCCCTTTTAACCAAACCCATTTTTGGGCCTCAGATATTGTATAAGCCCCTTCGCGTTAATAGAAAATCTCGGCGCGATCGCCACTTTAAACGAAAAATCATCTGGGCCTACCCTCGTGTTAGAAGCCCCGCTCTTTTTCTTTTGGGCCTCTAATAGAGTGTAAGACCCAACCCTTTGTAAATACAACCTATTTTGGGCCTCACTTATGGTATAAGTCCCGTTGTATTTTAAAAAGTTCGACGCGATCATCATCCGTTGAAAAACAAATCTTGGGTCAACCTTCGAGTAGTAAGACCCATTTCTTTTCTTTAAAACTTTTTGGGTCTCTTGAGAGAGTGTAAGACCCATCCCTTTGTACAGAAAAATAATTTTGGGCCTCAGTCACTTGTATAAGTCCCTCTGTACAAATTCAAATAGTGCGCTCACTGATAAAACCCTGGGCCTCTCCTTGAGCTGTAAGCCCCAATTTTCCTTTCAAAAGCACTTTCTCCTTTGATTTTTGTTGTTTTCAATCTTCCTTTGTTGAACAACTAACCAAACTGCATGGAAGCTCTACAACCGAGTAAGTGTTTATATGCTTTCATTTACCGCTTTCATATACATATAACTGTATTGTGGGGCTGTTTCGCTGTAAGTCTTCTTTCATAAACTCATATCAACTGTGTAATAATAGTATAGATATTTAGAGTTTCCCTGGCAACTACGTATAGCATTAAGCCCGTTGATCACTCTTAAATAGTCAAAACTAGATCCCCATAAGATTACCAGACACAGTCTTCCCTCCTCTTGGGGTTAAACAATATGGAGACATGAAAGGCAGCATTCTCAGTGAACCCTTTCATAGACTGTCACTCGTAGAAGTTGTCAAAGAAACTCTATTCCCCAGAGATGACCTTTTCTCCGTGAATGGCATCTCTTGAGTTTCTTCCAAATTCTCGGACTTTCCTGGCTTGATCTATTCTCTGTGAATAACATGTCTTGAACTTCTCGGGGTTTGGGGACCCACAGGCTTCTTAAAAGCACTTGTCAAGAAATTCTACTCCCCAGAGATGATCTTTTCTCCGTGAATGGCATCTCTTGAGTTTCTTCCAAATTCTCGGACTTTCTTGGCTTGATTTATTCTCTATGAATAGCCTGTCTTGAACTTCTCGGGGTTTGGGGACCCATCGGCTTCTTAAAAGCATCGGCCTCCTCTTGGGCATTATTCAAGGACCCACAAGCTTCCTAAAAGCATCCCCGCCTCCTCTTGGGCTTAGTACAAGGACACGTCGGCTTCTTAGAAGTATTCACAGCCTCCTCTTAGGCTTCGTATAATGATTCTTCCTCCGAGAATGATAGACTCCTCTTGGGCTTCATATAAGGACCACTCGGCTTCTTAAAAGTTTCCAGCCTCCTCTTGGGCTTCGTACAAATTGTCCCGACGACCTCCTAGAGGTATAGGAACAGAAATCAGTCCTCTTAATAGAGTAGTCTTTCCAAGAGTCTACTACTGTTTCTCAAAGCATAGTACAAAATATGAAACTCTAGACTTGGACAGTCTAATTTCCTTGAGTCTCCAAGACATTCTTAAGCACCCTTCAAGAATAGGAAGGAACCCCGTAGACTCGGACAGTCTCAATACCCTTTGGATTTCCCATTTCCTTAAAGAAAAGGAAATATCCCTGATCCTCGAATCAAAATCCTTGAGTACAGCATTACTCATATAAGAACTGATTTTCTCTTTAAATCAGCTTATTGGACTTGTCACTCAACTGAAACAGTCACATTAGCCTCCTCTTGGGCTTTGTACAATGATTCTCCCCAGCGGAGATAAACAATTTTAGCCTCCATCTTGGGCTTTATACGAGATACTAAAAGACTCCCTCATCGAGTCAATCACCATCTTTAGCCTCCATCTCGGGCTTCGTACGAGATACAAAAAACACTCTCTTGTTGAGTATAAAAGACTCTCCTGTTGAGTCAACCCTTGTAGCCTCTCTCTCGGGCTTCGTACGAGACACACAAAAATTCCCTCTTATTGGGCCAATAGCCTCCTCTTAGGCTCTGTATAAGAAAACCACTGGTTGATCCAATCAACCTTTTAGTATCAAAGTTGTGCCTCGTTCACAGTACACAAACATCAACAACTTCTTCCCCTTCATCTAATCGCTGTAAACGGCAAGCCTCTGGATCATCTACATCCATGCCACTGTCCCTCCTTTAGCATGAGAAATTCCTAAGGAAAGATGGCATTGCTCTAAACTGAGTTAAAGTCTTCTCCTTCAGGTTGGAACCCCCCTATAAAGGAAATTATGGCATTGTCGGATTCACAAATCCCGGTTAAAGTAATTCTCATTTATAAATAGTTGTGACAAACAAACCTCTTTAGAGATGACAAATTCTCTCTGAAGACAACATCTTTTTAGCTTCACATCTTAGGCTTTGAACAAGATATAAATAGACCCTTCAGCTTCACATCTTGGGCTTTGAACAAGATATAAACCACCTTTTCAGCTTCACGTCTTGGGCTTTGAACAAGACACCAAAACACCATTTCCTCCCATAGAATAGGAGGAACTACGATCTCTCTGATTTCCCTGTTTCGGTAAACAGGAATACGTAGGCATAAGATTGAAAGAAAAATCTTAGTGAGCACACTAAACAAAAACCCAAAATCCCATACTTTCATACATCCGTCCTAAACATCTTATCCTCCCACCAATCGACTGAACACTACTTTTAACAAAATAAACCTAATAGAGACCCCGAATCTTTGTAGCATCTGTAAACCAACAGTTTTGACTGTTTAACCTCAGTTTGCAAGCAGGGTTAATTTGAGACATCTATTTCCCTTTCTTCATCGGCTTCAATAGGATAAAAAATGAATCGAGCTGTAGATACCAAAGAACGGTAGTGCTTCGCAACCACGTCCAAAATCGCTCGCTACACTACAACCCCAGGGACTACACCTCGTCAACCCGGCACCGGCGCCGCCCATGAACTCAACAAGTGCCACACCAACAGTTGTAACTGTGATGGCGCTTCAATACAGAAGTTACCTGGTCTTCAAAGCATGCAATCATGAAGAGGAGTTACGACAATGATGGCCATGCAAAGTCAGAAGGTCAAGAGACTTCTCTTAATGGCATAACTTAAATGAAGACTGAAAAAGGCTATAAAAGGGGCTCCCATATGAGGGTTAAGCAAGAAACATTCATCTTGAGACAATATACAACACATGTTTAGCTCTCAAATCCCCAAAGATACTCACACAGTATATACAGCGTAGTCTTCTCTGCCCTAAAGTAGAAGACTAGCACTTTTGGTGTATCTAACCATTTTTGCTAGAACATTTGGTGCCCACTGTGGGGCCTAGGTAAAACTCTCCCAGGCCGCACCTTACACTAACAACATGTCATCTGAAAGAGATCCTCCAGACATGGCTCAACTGCTAGCCATGATGGAGACCATGCGTCAGCAGAATGAGACACTGCAAGACAACATATAAGATCTACAACAACAAAGTTAGGCTGACGACGATTATGAGGAGGAGGTTCTCGAGCCACAACCCCTTTCTCAAGAGATATGGGACGACCACGTTCTAGAAAACTTCAAAGCACCATCATTAACCTCTTATGATGGGAAGACAGATCCTCAGGAGCATGTTATTGCCATTAACTATCAGATGGCCATACCCCTTCGGATTCACTGAAGTGAAAACTCATGGCTGGTACCTTTAAGGATGTAGCTCTAAGATGGTATATGAGCCTTCCTCGGCTCTCCATCCTAAGCTACCAAGACTTGACTAAGAAGTTAGTACAACACTTCTCAGCAAGCAAGTACCGGAAGGTGTCTACTACCACATTGTTCAGTGTTCACCAGAAACAGTCAGAATCGCTACATGAATACCTCGCTCGATTCAATGAGGGAACCCTCAAAGTATCTCATCCAAACTAGGAGCTATTTGTGGGAGCTTTTCAACACGGGCTACGAGCCGGACAGGTCAATGATTCGTTAGCTCAGAAGCCAACCATCAGCATGGACGAGATCACTACTAAGGCTGAGTGTTACATCAAAAGAGAAGAAAGTAACCAGGAGAAAAGAGCCCAAGACAGCAGTGAAAAGACAAAGAGCAAGGAAGAGGCATCGAGCAGGAGGAAGGAGCATCCACAGGGAGCTATGTGCGAGAGACATGCTCCCAGACCATACAAACAGCCATATGAGCCGGACAGAGACCTCACCTCATTGAATGCAAGCGGGGGATATATCCTTAAAGAAATCGGCCATATGAACCTGTTATTGGAGCCTCATCGTCCCAAAAAAGCCAACGCTATCATGGGAAGGAAACCCAAGGCTTGGTGTAATTACCACCGTGTACGGGAACATCACACCGAGGACTGTCAACAGCTGAAAAAAGAACTTGAAGCCCTAATCCAGAGAGGTCATCTCTTGGCATATGTGCAAGATTCTCGACCACAAAATAACAAGAGAAGTCCCCGCCGAGACAACTCGGGGCAAGAAAAGTCAGCCCAGAAAAAGAGTTTAGATCCCGAAGAGGGTCATGAGACAAAGACAGCTCGGCACACGCTAAACACCATCTCTAGAGGATTTGCTGGTGGTGGAGAAACAAGTTCGGCCAGAAAGAGATATGCTAGGGCATTCATGCATATCGACCAGAAATCCCCAAAGAAACCGGAAGGTAACTTAGATGCTATAACATTCTCCAAACAAGACGCCATAGGAGTCCTAGATCATGAAAACGATCCTATGGTTATTAAAGTTCAAATAAGATACTGGAGCGTGAAAAAGGTATTGATAGACCCCGGAAGCTCAACCGACATACTGTACTGGGATGCTTTCAGAGGAATGGGGCTCGATACGACCGAGTTATTACCATTCAAAGGCAATCTAGTAGGATTCTTGGGAGAACAGGTGCAGGTGCTCGGGCATCTAGCGTTGCCGACCACTTTTGGTAACACGGCTAATGCGAAGACTGTTCAAGTAAGGTACTTGATAGTCAATGTTGCTTCACCTTATAACATCATTATAGGCCGGCCATCATTCAACGGCCTGGAAGTTTCACTTTCAACTCTATATTTGACCATGAAATTCCTACTTGGAGATGGTCGGGTTGGTATTGTCAAAGGTGACCAGAGGCTGGCGGGAAAGTGTTATAAGGATAGTTTAAAATTGAGAAGAAACGAACCCGCAGGAGAGGCAGATCCCAAGAATACCCACAAAGTTCATCTGGTCGACATAGACCCACGTGATTATTTAGTTGAAGACAATATTGTGCCCAACGAAGAAATAAAGCAAGTCCATATTGGGCATCTACCGTCCCATGTTACACACATCAGAGTCAATTTGTCCCTTAAAGAGGAGAAAGAGATCGTCCAGACACTAAAAGACAATGTGGGTCTTTTTGCCTGGAAGCCTTCAGACATGCCAAGGATAGATCCCAATTTCATGTGCCATCACTTAGCAATTGATCTAGATATCAAGACAGTTTCCCAAAGGAAAAGAAAGGGTGGCAATGAAAAGAGGACAACAATTGCATAGGAAGTCGAGAAGCTGTTACAGGCCAGGTTCATCAAGGAGATAAAATATCTGACCTAGTTATCCAATGTGGTGATGGTAAAGAAGAAATCCGAGAAATGGCGAATGTGTGTGGACTTCACAGACCTCAACAAGGCATGTCCTAAAGATCCATATCTACTCCTAAACATTGACCGACTTATAGATGCTACTGTAGCGCAATTTTTGTGGCTTCGAATCACTATCTCTTTGGTACTACAGTTTGATTCATTTTTTATCTTGTTGAGCTGATTAAGGAATGAAAATAGATGTCTCCAATCAACCCTGCTTGCATACTGAGTTTTAACAGATGATTGTTGGTTTACAAATGCTATCAAATAAGGGGTCTCTCCTTAGGTTATTTTGCTTAAGAACAGAGTGTCTCGACGGTTCATGAGGGTTTTGGCAGGATACTGAATCTAATGTTTTTTTATTGATGTATGAAGGTATTGGACCTAGGGTTTTATTTTTATTGGTATGCTCGCTAAGATTTCGCAATCTTATGCTTACGTATTCCCGTTTAACAAAACAGGGAAATAAGAGCGATCGTAGTTCCTCCTATTCTAGGGGGAGGAAAGAGATATTTTGGTGTCTTGTTCAAAGCCCAAGATTGAAGCTAAAGGTGATTTCTATCTTGTTCAAATCCCAAGATATGAGGCTGAAGGGTTTTGACTGAAAGGGAATTTGTCGTCTCTAAAGAGAAATTGTTGATGTTTGTATGCTGTGAGCAAGGCACAAATTTGATGCTAAAAGGTTGATTGACTCAACCGGGGATTTCTTTATACAAAGCCTAAGAGGAGGCTAAAAGGTTGACTTTTCCAGGGAAAATGTTCTTTCTGTCTTGTACAAAGCCCAAGATTGGGGCTAAAAGGGATTTTGACTCCGTTGGGGAGAATGTATCTTGTATAAAGCCCAAGATGGAGGCTGAAAGGGTTTGACTCAACAAGAGAGTACTTTTATCTGTCCTGTATAAAGCCCAAGACAAAGGCTAAAAGGGTTGACTCAACAAGAGGGTCTGAAAAGGCGATTGACTCAACAAGAGCGTCTTTTATACTCAACAAGAGAGTGATTTGATGTCTCGTACGAAGCCTGAGATTGAGGCTAAAAGGAGATTGACTCGACAAGAGAGTCGTTTATACTCAACAAGAGAGTGTTTTTATATGTCTTGTACAAAGCCCAAGACGGAGGCTAAAAGTTGACTCAACAAGAGAATCTTTTATACTCAACAAGAGAGTGTTTATTATATGTCTTGTACAAAGCCCAAGACGGAGGCTAAAAGTGGTTGACTCAACAAGAGACTCGGAAAAGGTTATCTCCGCTGGGGAGGAATCATTTGTACAAAGCCCAAGAGGAAGCTGACTTCCTGAGGAAGGATCATTATACAAAGCCTAAGAGGAGGCTATCTTCTGCTGAGGATTATTGTGATCCAAAAATAGGTCTAAAAAGATCAGATGCCTTGAGGTTCTGATTTGAGATAGTGTTATCATGATGATAAATTGATCCTGGTTGGGGAACTCTCATGAGAGAGACTGGGTTTAGGTTCTCCTGGAGATTTTTCCAAGATGACCAGGGTTTCTACAGTGCTTGAGAATGTCTTTGAGACTCAAAGGGGGTTAGACTGTCCAAGTCTAGAGTTTTATCTTTTGTACAATGCCCAAGATGAGGCATGGGCATTAAGGGATGAGAATCAACCCTAAAATGGTCGGAGTTTTGACATCGGAAGGACTGCTCTAGCAAAGGATGACTAAGTTCTATCTTATACCTTTAGGAGGTCGTCAGGGTCCTTGTATTAAGACCAAGAGAAGGCATAAGAAACTTCTAAGAAGCCGAAGGGTCCTTGTACAACACCCAAGAGGAGGCGGGGATGCTTTTAGGAAGCCCGTGGGTCCCCAAACCAAGAGAAGTTCAAGAAATGCAATTCAAAGAGAAGAGATCATTCCAGGAAAGTTCGAGAATTTGGAAGAAACTCAAGAGATGCCATTCACGGAGAAAAGATCATCTCTGGGGAGTTGAGTTTCTTTAACAATTTCTAAGGGTGACAGTCTGAGAAAAGGTTCACCGAGAATACTGCCTTTCTCTTTGTTCCATATTGTTTAACCCCAAGAGAAGGGAAGACCCTATCTAGAAATCCTATGGGGATCTAGTTTTATTTGTATTTAAAGAGTGACCAACAGGGCTTTACCTAGTTCTAGACGTAGTTACCGGAGAAAACTCTAAACAACTATACTAGTATATATACAGTTAATATATGACGAGTATTTAAAATGTATGAAAGAAGACTAACCATGCGCAACTTCCCACAATACATTTATGTATATGAAAGCATATAAAAGAAAGCGGATAAACACTTAAACCTAAAGTGTTTTTTAAGAAAAAGAACGGGACTTATAGCTAGAGGAGAGACCCACAGTTATTTGTTTTGAAAAATGGCGATCACGCCGAGGTTTGAAAACACAGTGGGTCTTATACGATGCCCGAGGCCCAAATGGTTTTGTATTTTCAAAGGGTTGGTCTTACACTCTCTCAAGAGGCCCGTGAGTGTTTTGAAAAAGTTTGCTAGGGTGAAAATCAACAAAACCCTAATTTCATTATTTTTTAAAGTAATTATTCAAAGAAAATTAATTAAAATGATAAAGATACCAAATAAGTTTGAATAAACAACTTGTGATTTTTGGTTAAGGTTTGAAAAATGATATTTAACCACAAGATGAATTAAAACTCATTTGGTCTTGATTTTTCAAGGTGAATAATCATTTTTTAAAAGGTTTGAAAACAATAAAAATGAATTTATTTACAAAAATATCAACTATATTAAATAATTAATATAAATCTGATTTTTTTTGTGGAATAAAATATCTCAACATTTTTGTGATTTTTTGCAAAAAGAACCAATAAAAAATAATTAAAATTGAGAGAGTTATTAATTTTCCAAATCATTTAAAAATAACATGAAAAAATAATGAAAAATGGGAAAATGATAAAAAGAGGCTCTGGGGCGAGGGGGATTCGAACCCCAGACCTCTTAGGTGCAGCGCACGCCCTCTACCACTGGGATGGTGATACATTCGTGTATCAAAACCACCCTATGAATACATGAGGCATGCCTTGTCCTTGGCCTGGCCAAGGCAAGGCAAGGCAAGGTTTTGGCCAAAAAACGTGAAGCTTGCAACTTTCTTATTTCTCCATGGATTGGGACAAAATTTAGGTCTATCCTGCCTAGAATTTCACAAGGAATCCAATGGTGGTGGTGTTTTTTTCAGATGAGGCTCCTATTGAAAAACCAGATAGTGGTTTTGAAATAGGCCATGATTTGCATTTTCTATGCTATCTCTTGTTACAGGCATGAATTACATGATGAATAGGTTCAAACACAACATATATAACATGTATGAGATGTGCATGATCAGTGGACTTCAAAGCAATGCATATTTCAAAGAGTTTAAGTTGTGATGCTTACCTCTTTAGGAGCTTTTTGGACAATCTGTCAAGTGCTTTGTTCCAGAAACAATTTGATGCTTTGGACACCCTCAAATGATCCCTTAGAAGCTTTTAGAATGGTTGGAATCAACTGGAATCCTCAGGAACAAGTTTGAGCTCTTTCTTGCAAAAGGGGCAAAAGTGACCAATATGGCAACTCTCTCAAATGGTGTTCCAGATGTGGGGAACCATTTGGGACAGTTCAAGGATGATATTTGGAGTGTGTTTGAGGTCTTATCTGGTTTTGAAAGTGACTGAATCAAGACATGGCTTGAAAAATGCAAAAAAGTCCAATTTTGAGGTTTTGAGAGGGGACTTTGTGATTTTGGTGTTACAGGTCACTTATGAGAGTTTGGATAGCTTAGATATGACATATTGGATGTGTTTGGATCATGAGATGTGATGGAAATTCTTTCTAACTCAAAAACTCATAGTTACCTTGCAAAAGAAGGTATTTTTGCCTAGAGAAAGAGATTTTGAGGAAAGCAAGTGTTGTAGTGCATTGGTGTACTCAAACTGAGCATAAATGAGCTCTATTTATAGTAGAGCAAGTTTGTTTTACAAGCAATAGTGAATGGCAACTGTAGCAGCTCATTGTCCAATTGCATCACTTTGGAATCTCAAGTCTCCTCTAGCCATTGACTAGAGGTTATAGCATAGGCCTATGGTTCTTTGGTTCAGAGCTTATCCTTGACTGATTCATTTGGAAATGGCTCAGTTCATGCCACCTTGGTGCATCCATTGAATGCTTGGAAACAAAATTGGAGTCTTGGCCTCTTTTAGGCTTTTTAGGGTTTGCCGTGCTACTTTGGGAATCTTGGACTTGGGAGGCTGATGGATCAGTGTTTGTCCCTTGGTTATTCCCCCTTGAGGTGTACAGATAGATAAGCATGCTTGGCATTGCACAATTTGAGAAAATCGTGCCTTTATGCACAAATCTGCCTTGCCAAGACAGTTTACAGCAAGGCATGTTGCAGCTGTCATAAATCCTAGCTCAGGTGGAGTTTGATGGAGTTCTTGGACATTTTGGAAAGCCCTTATGTGACACAACACATGTGTGAACATAGTTTGTCTTGACACTTTTTGGATCCAAGTGAAAAATACCCCTACTTTTTGAAAAAAAAGCAAGACAGATTCTGACTTAGTGAAAATTTCACTAAGTGTTGGAAAAAGTGACATTTCATGTTTTCAGCCATTTTGATCACTTCATAACTAAAAATCCATGAAGAATTAGAATGAGGTGTAGTTGACACTTTTGAAGTATGTCATGAGAGCTACAAATCCATCTTTGGACCAGCCAAAATGGTTGCTTGGATCTCAAGTTATGATCCTTGGAAGTTGGCACCCTAGCCACTTTATTTCATAACTTATAACAATTCTAAGTTTTTATGGTTACCCCTTTTACAAGTTATCCCACTTTCTTTGATTTTTCTTGATGAATGTTGATTCAAATCACACATTAACATCATTTTAGGGTCAAAGAACCATAAATGTGAAAAATCTCAAAAAGTCAAACTTTGACTTTTATGCACAGTTGACTTTTTATCAGATGAATTCCAAACTGTGCGATCCTCTATGAAATCAAGTCCTTGACCTAAATCAAACTTGATGGATGTGTTCCATAGGTGTTGTGGGGTGTATTGAATCATGTCCCAAGGTTTGGGAGCATGTCCTGGCCAAAAGTCAAAGGCACAGTTGACTTTTTCCTCGAAACCCTAATTGTGGTCCAGATGAAATTGAAACTTATAGATCAAGCTTTTTGGGTCAATCCATTGTTGCAAATGGATTAATGTAGTGTATTAGAGACCCTCAAATCATGTCTTGAGGTCTTGGCTCATGTTTTGTCTCAAAAGTCAACTTAGGGGTGAATTAGGTCAAGAAGCCCTAATTCCTGATTTTTTTTATGAATGTTTCCCTTGGGGTTAAATTGACTTGATGATTGGGTTCATTATGTCCCTTGGAGCATCTTAAGTTGTGCTTTGAAGTATTGGCTCATGCCCAGAGCAAAATTCCCATCTGGAGGCCCTGGTCGACCAAAACCCTAATTTGGTGACACTGGCGATCTTGAGGCTTAATTTACTTGGAATGCTGCACTCTTGTGCTTGATTCTTGATGTGGAAGTCCTATTGATCCTTTATGGATGTTTAAGAGGTTAGACAAGTTGAAGATCATGTCATCTCTTGATTAATCCTTTGCCTAAGTGCTCTGAGAGGGATCAAAACCCTAACTCTTATTTGTAGTGAATGCTCAATCATCTTTGAGGAGATTGATGGGGCATGATGGTTCATCCATATTGTGGTAATGATTTGCACAATGATGGGAAATCTTAGTGGTCAAAATTTGGGGTATGACAGCTACGTCTGGGTTCCGTTTACTTAACCTTATGGATGCATACTCCGGGTATAATCAGATCCGGATGAATCCAATAGACGCACCAAAAACTGCCTTCATGACCCATCAGAGCAATTACTATTACGAGGTCATGCCTTTTGGACTCAAAAGTGCCGGGGCTACTTACTAGAGGCTAATGGATAAGGTGTTTGTTACTCAGATAGGTCAGAATCTGGAGGTCTATGTGGATGACATGGTTATCAAGACAAGTGCAAACTGGTCACATTTGAAGGATTTAATCGAAACCTTTGCATCCATAAGAAGCTATAACATGAGACTGAACCCGGACAAGTGTACCTTTGGAGTACAAGCCGGGAAGTTCCTCGGATTTATGCTCACTAACTGGGGACTCGAGGTGAACCCGGACAAATGCTAGGCTATAATAGATATGAGAAGTCTAACAACGAAAAATGAGGTCCAACAGCTGACAGTGAGACTAGCCGCATTGTCACGATTCTTATCATGTGCAGGAGATAAGTCAATACACTTCTTTGAAGCTATAAGGAAGTCTAAGGAGTTTGAATGGACAGAGGCATGTGAAGAAGCCTTTCAAGAAGTAAAGTGTTTTCTGTCCTCGCCTTCTATCCTAGTAAGGCCCTAAGAAAACATGTCTTTGGTCATGTACTTGCCGGTCACGGATAAAGCCCTTAGCTCGGTTTTAGTACAAGATGGAGAAGACGGAGAGCAACCCATGTACTTTATCAGCAAAGTTATAAAAGGGGTAGAGCTAACGTACCATAGGATTGAACATTTGGCACTGGCAGTAGTTATCACAACTCGGAAGTTGAGACATTATTTTCAAGGTCACCTCATCACAGTGAAGACGAATTACCCGATCAAACAAATACTAAAAAAGCCCGACTTAGCAGGACGGATGGTCAAGTGGGGAGTAGAGCTCTCTGAGTATGGTATCAAATTTGTGCCCAAAACCAGTATCAAGTTACATACACTAGCCAATTTTGTGGTAGAATTAAGTGCACCAGCTGGAGAAGAGATCTCAAACAGATGGATCCTCTATGTAGATAAATCTTCAAATCTCAAGGGAAGCGGAGCCGGAATAATTCTAGAAGGACCCGGAGATCTAACATTAGAATACTCTTAATGTTTCAATTTTTAGGTTAGCAACAACCATGCAGAGTATGAAGCCTCGATTGCCGGAATGAAATTGGCGAGAGAAGTCGAAGTAACACACTTATTAGTGAAGACCGACTCCCAGCTAGTGGTCGGACAAATGAAGAACGAGTACCAGACGAAGGACTCCACCCTGAAAAAGTACCTTCAGAAAGCTTCAGGAATATCCAAAGCATTCTCAAAATTTGAATTCATCCACATACTAAGTGAGGATAATGCTCGGGCCGACCCCCTAGCCCGATTAGCAAGCTCAAAGAACTCAGGAATGAATAAGACTGTGATCCAAGAAATTCTCGAAGCACCCAGCATTCAATCAGAGGAAGTATTAACAATAGAGGATGTCCAAGGATGGATGAGACCCATCATCAGCTATCTGACGCAGGAAATATTACCTGAAGATGTCAATGAAGCCCGAAAGATTAAAAGAATAGCTTTTTGATATATGATAATCTCGGACACGCTGTACAAGATGGGCAGGTCAACACCTATTCTCAGATATGTGTTAGATCTAAGATTGAACCGGTAGTCAAAGAGGTCCACGAGGGAGCCTGTGGTAGTCACATCGGTGGGAGAGCACTATCTGGAAAAATCCTAAGAGCCGGGTACTACTGGCCGCATATGATGCAAGATTGCATCGAGTACGTTAGCAAGTGTGAAAAGTGCCAAGTATTCGCTCCATTTAAACATCTACCAGCTTATTCACTCCATTTGATATGATACCCATGGTCGTTCCATAAATGGGGAGCAGACATCCTAGGACAATTCGCAGTTACTTCAGGACAGCTCAAGTTCCTAATTATTGCAGTCGACTATTTCACGAAATGGGTGGAGGCCAAGTGTCATACCCCAAATTTTACCCTCAGATTCTGATCGTTTGCATATCATCATGAGTCAGCCATTTTTGCACTAATCATCAATCATGCGCTTGTTGTCGATTTTATCATTATATGCTTTTTGTCTTTTTTTTTCATTTTTTTTATTTAGATAATTAATTTAGTTTATACTTAATTTGGTTTATTTTCAATTCTAGTTTTACTTTTAACTTAATTTAATTTTAATTTTAGTTTGGTTTTATTATTTATTTTAGATTAGTATTAATTAGATTAACTTTAATTAAGTTTAATTTTAGTCTAAATTTATTTAGTTTAATTTTTGTTACTATAGTTTGATTTTATTTTCCTTTTTATTTTTATTGTAATTTTATTTTCTTTTTGATTTTTTAATTTAAATTAGTTATTTAATTAGGTTTAGTTTTAAAAACAAAATAGAAATCATTTCAAAAATAAAACAAGTAGAACATTTTTTTATCATTATTACAAAGTTAGAGAAAAACAAAACAAAATTACTTTCAAACATGTCTCAAAACTGCAAATTTGACTTTCCCTAAAATAGCCCAATTTTGAATCCTCACGCATCCTACCAACGTAGCATACATCCCAACATTTTGCCAACTTGCTGCCACACGATAATGCCAATACACCAATTTGAAACCTGTTTCCTGCGCCAACCAATGCTACACAAACAGTCTGCATCATCACATCTGCACCAAAGCCATAACAGGGACAATTCAACATTACAAGACAAACCATCTTCATTACCCTACAAACTCCCCAACGTACACTAAACCACCAACCATTTCATATATACTTTGACCCTTCATACACAGTAAAGAGAAACCCAACTACACATTCCTTCTCCCATTCTTCCTCTCAATATCTCACAAATCAACCTCAGCTTTCCCTCTCTTCATCTATTCACCTTCACTTCCAACAGCAAGAAAAAAGCATTGAGTAATACTACATCACCCTTCGACTTTCTTCCATCCACACATCCCATAACACGGACTCTGGTTCTCATTGGCAACCAACCGTTCACTTTCAACACCCGCCTCATTCCTTTCACTCCATAAGCTATAACCATCACCAATTTTTTTTATGTTTTTTTCAAGCTTCAAACACTACACAGTTCAACGACACCACGCTTGAATCTTCAGCATCACATACCAAAACATTACCACCAGCCTTACTACTATTGCTACACTCATTTTGCTTCACTCTAACAAAGCAACACCACTCACTTACTACATATACTTACTTCCATTTCCGCCAACCTCTTCACCTTTAAACTGTCATCACCGTCGATGTTTCCACACCAAAAACCATAACAGCACTCACCCGCACTTTTCTTCTTCTGTTTCCTCTTCAACAACACACGCATAAACCACTCCCACCTACAGCTCTTGATACGCACCACCATTACTCCCTCCGTCGAAACCGGTCGTCGACACACTCAACCTTCCATTCAACACCATCATATCCATCTTCACCTTCCATTAACAGCAACAACTTGCCACATCGCGAAACCAACGAGAACGACAACGTGAGGAGCGAGGAAGACACGTGCACGTGAAGGAGGGAAGAAGAAGGTATATTGCAGAAAAGGTCAGACCACATTCGTTTCTTATTAATATTTTATTTTATTTTTCTTATGATGAAGTGATACAAGATTTGAAATTTTAATTAGTTTTTAATGTGCTATTTTAGTTTCAATATAGTAGAATTCAATGAACATGCTTACTGTGAGTTGCTGTACCTTTTACTTTATATATATGTGCTTTATGTTCAATTTTCTAGCATTGCAGTCTATTTGATATATGTAGTAGTTTTCTATACTTTTCCTATGCTTTATGTCTAGTTTTCTAGCATTGTAGTTTATTGCACTGCAGTTTCTATGCGTTGCATTATATATATATATATATATATATATATATATACTTTTCATTTTATTTTTATGTATATACTTTTCTTTTCTTGCTTTTCTATTTGAGACTTTTGTTGTTGTGTTACTCTATGAATCATGTTGCATGCATGCATGGCAAGAAATATTTAAAAATAATTTTTTCTTTAATTTTTTGTTTTAGTAATTTCCATCTTTATTTATATATTCTCAAAAAATCCAAAAAAATATTTTTAATAGTTTCTTTTAATATTTTAGATAGAATTAATTAATTAATTTAGAATTTAGCTAACTTGTTTTTAGAATTAGGTATTAGTTTTCTAGACAATTTAGTTTTAGTCTTAGTTTATTTTCATATTAGTTTAGGTTCCTTTTATTAGTTAGTTAATTAGAAATTAGCTTTATAATTAGATTTAATCAGTTAGTTAGAATTGGAATTCAATTAGTTGATTAGCTTTATATTAGAGTTAGAATTAAAATTAGATTAGATTAGTTATTAATTCTTTTAGAACTGTTTCAATTTAGTTTTTATTTAGAACTATAACTAGTTTTTTTTAGAATTAATGATTTAGCTTTTTATTTTAACTAGTTTTTTTTATTATTATTAGGATTTGGTTAATTAGCCTTTTAATTAGATACTAATCTTTTTAGATTTTGGTTTATTTAGATTCTAATTAATTCTTAATTTTATTTTATTTTTGACAATTCCTGATGTTCATTCTTGTCACATTCACTGTATATATTGTTATTCACTTCACGCCTGATACTAGAGATTCCCTCATGTCCCTCTGTTCACCTTGCACTTCATTCCAAAGGAAAGGGTTGTCCCGTTGACTACCATTTCATTTAGGATAGCCTTATCCATCATTCTCTTATCTCACGCCGCCGCGCGATCGAGACTTGTCTTCCTTTTTTAACCTAGCCGTTGGTTTGGAGTCGCTGCACTCCACGTAGGTGTCTTGCTGTTAGACCCTACTTTCCCTTGGAACCTTGACCACAGTCAAGAGTTTTTCATCCCCGTTGAGGGGAACTACGGATGCTCTGATTTCTCAAGTTCACCTTATACGTAGGCATAGGATTGCGAGATCCTAGCGAGCTACCTTTTTCTTTTTCCACTTTTTACCTTTACATCCGCTACCTTCTTTTTTTCCTTTACATCCGATGCTTTCTCGGATTCCACCCATTTTTACCTTTACATCCGATGCCTTCTCAGATTCCCCTTTTCTTTTACCCCTTGTTTTACCCCGTTGAGGGGAACTACGGATGCTCTGATTCCATTCCCGTCAGGATACGTAGGCACGAGATGCGATGTCTTGGCGAGCATACTTAGTGTATATATCCCTAGGTCTTTACTTTAGCACATTTCCCTTAGCGAGCAAACTTTAGCATAACACAAATACTAACAAGAGGTTCCTGTAGAGTACTACAGATACTTAGGGTGCTAATACCTTCCCTAGGTATAACCAACCCCCGAACCTTAGATCTCTGAGCTGTGTTCCTACATAGCACACTTAGGGTTTTTTCGATCTTTATTCTTTCCTTTGGATAAATCAAAGCTCGGTGGTGAATTTCAAAGTTTTGCGATGCAAGTTAATTAATAGCTTGTTATCCGATTCTCACCGCAACAGAAATGACGACTTCACTGGGGAATCCCCTAAGAGGGTTAAGCCTATCTTGTTTGTCTTTGTGTTATTTATATGTTTGCTTGCTTGTACATTTGTATATATATATATATATATATATATATATATATATATATATATAAATGCCTGTTGTGCTTGGGTTTTCTGTATGCAGGATGGTTACTTTGAGTGGTGAGGATAAGTCCTATACCCGGACTTGAGTTCACTTATTATAGAACGATGGTATATTCAAGGAGGCTTTGAGGGAGTCGATTCCTGAAAAAGTTGACTTGAGACACCATCACTCAGTTTAGGCCCACTTGAGAGTCTAGTCATGTTGAACGAGTTTATTCGTGAAAACGTGCTGCTCTCGACATAGGTGCCATCGATACTGAGAACCGTAGTTACCTTTAACACCACTTGGCCTTTTAGGACGTAGTGCGGTGACCATGAAGGAGTCTATTTCTGAAATGGTTGTCACGCGATACTACACTCGGACGAGATTCTCTTGAGAATATTATTGACTACCGAGTCATTTGGAAAATCGATAATATCTGAAAGATGGGTTGTCGACTCCGGGAACTTCTTAGAACCTTGTGTTGCAGATCATAACCCTAGTACACACCCTGTGGTTGGTTCTTTACCCAGACTCCATGTTGTGATCTTGAAACTTTGATCCTGTTACATGTGTTTTGCATCCTGTTTGCATTGCATTGCATATCATTTGCATCTTTGCATGATTCATTGCATATGTCTGTCTGTCCAGTGACTCATTTCAAATTGTCTCTATCTTCCAGTATCACCTGTGAGTCGTCAAGCTAATTCCTCGACACCGATACAGGACCAGAGGTAACATCAGATGCAGAATGTCAAGAACAACCCTGGATGCGTATTTTTTTTCGCAAGTGTACGAACGCGTCAGAGTAATATAAAAGATTATCGTATCCACAGGGACCAAGTGTCAATCTATCGCTATCTATTGTTAAGGTGTGTATCTAAGGTGATTGAAAATAGTAGTTTTGAAGAGTGCACGGTAGTAAATAAAGTAATTAAAATTAATTGATAAAGACAGGTTCGAATGCAATTCACACAACCAATTGATAATCCAAGTACTTGCTAATAGAACTACTTACGGGCAATATCTTCTACTTTGAAAAGAACTAATTTGACAGGAACTGTCGCTTTCGCGTACTCAGAACCAAGTTGTACCCCCTAATCAAACCCTCTTATTGTCACGGATAAAAAGGTGCGCATTGCGTTAGAGTAGTAAACCTATTTTTAAGAAATATAGTATCTTGACCAAGTTGAAAAGTATTTTAACCTGGATTTTCTAAAAAAAAGAGGTTCTTATGAACCAGACTTTAAACTTCTTAACGCGTCCGAAAATGGTTTTAAAATCTCTTTTCCTTTTAAATTAAAAACTCCTAATAAACTAAACAAAGCGCTTTCGCTGTTTTTGAAATAGTTTAAAAACAATTAAGTTTAGATAGGCGTTGGATGGCTTTCGATCTTACCCAACGGAATTTAAGAACAGGAAAACTTATATTGAAAGTTAAAATAGCCCTTAAGTGTTTCCACTAACAATTATACAGATTATCGGTTCAGTTATGATCTTCACATTCTAACCTTTATAAAATTAGCCAGACATGGTAAAGTAAAAGTTCATTTCTAGATTTTTCATAAAAAAGGAGTATTTAAGTGCGAGTGCGGAACGTAAATGAAAGTAGTGCGAGTGCGGAAAGTAAATGAAAGTAATGCGAGTGTGGAAAGTAAACGAAAGTAAAGCAGTGCGGAAAATAAATGAAATTAAAAGACAGTGCAAGAAATAAAGTTGACAAAAGGTAAAGTAATAAAAACCTGCTCCAATCGGAGTGGTTGAATAAAATGCGAACTGAAAGTAAAATGGCGGCAGGATTAACTTCCTTCCAGAGTGCTCCAAGACTCAATCTCACAGGCTCTTACAGACTCGATCTCTCGAATGTAGTAACACCTCGATGTGAAGCGATTACCACTATTACACTGATATATGCTTATGAACAACTGAACTTGGATGATGAAAAACGAAAATCTAAAGTCCTATTTATAGGCAAGGAAACATGTGGAAAAGACAAGGATGCCCCTAGCATTTGAATTTGGGCGGGAACTTGTTTTGCTCTTGTGGCGCCCGCCACAACACCATGGCGCCCGCCATGAGTGTAAAATTTGCTTGGGCAGTTGGAGATCGTGGGGAAAAACAATTGGGAGGAGTTTGAGACATGGCCACGTCATGGAAGACCCTGTGGCGGCCGCCAGAGTGGATGCCATAAGTGCAAAATGCTGATTTTCTCTATTTTAGCTCATTTCGGCTCCTTTTTCGCTCCTTTTCTCGCTCGGGGCTCCGATTAGACTAAAAACCTGAAAACAAAGAAAAACATAATAATAACATAATAAAATGACATTAAAAGACTAAGAATGCATGCGAAATCGGAGTCAAAAATACGGTGAAATTCAGTGTCATCAAATTCTCCCACACTTAGACCTTTGCTTGTCCTCAAGCAAAACATTTAAAGCTCAAAGTAAGAAAACTAGTGCTGACACGTGATTCGGGCAAAAAGGGCTTCTAAGTTCAAGTCAGGATGCAGTGACAGGTACTAAGTGAACCAAGGGTATCGTAATGACACTTATCCGCAGAGGCGGACATAAACTTCATTCTTATATTAATCAACCGTATCATCCCACAATAACTAGGCCTACCTCTTCATCTCTTTTTGGGTCCTTTTCATTCAGGCGCAATCACATTAAGCCCGTTATCCGTACATGTTTCATAGTAGAGTGACCTGTTAGTGATTCTGATCCAAAACATAGGGTTTCTGGCACATAAGACTGTGTAAACCCTTTTATTTAACCCAAATGCAGTTGTGGGGGATCGGATCGAAATCCGCCCTACCGAGTTCAGCGCCAGATATCTCTGAACCAACTAACAATGGGTGAGCTAAAATTATATATATATATATATATTTTTTTTTTTTTTTTTTGTGGCAACAATTCAACTTTTTGGTTTAAACGACCTTGTGAGGGTCATCTATCCGGAGTTTGCCTTTTTCTTTATTTATTTTACTGGATCATTCACTTATGTTCATCAGTCCCCTACGTAGAAGATGCTTAGGCCGGAGCTGACTGCTGAAATAAACTACTTAGGACAAATTTGGAAATGATAATTAAGGCCATGGTACATGGGGTTTTGGAATGATTCCTATATTCGTGAAGTCTACGGTGCTAAAACGATACTAATGTTTCAAAAAGTTCACCTAAGTCACCACATCCTAATCCAAACCTGTCTTAAAGCCCAAAAAAAACGTGTAGAACAACAATGTTTTCTTTTTGCAAAAATTTTTTTTGTAGGGCTAAAGAAATGGGAAAATGAGGGTGCACTAGGGATACACTGTACTGGTGACTTGTCAGACTCATGCATTTTCTAGAAAAAAAGACATAGACAAAAACAAGAAATAAACAACTAACTAAAAATGGAAATAGAAAGCAATAAAATCCCCTCCCACACTTAAATCGAACATTGTCCCCAATGTTTTGAAATAAGATAAGGAGAGTAACCTGTAAAACTACTGATGTGGACCACTGGTGCCCTCGTCGTCTTGCTGGGAATGCCTGGGACGACGGGATCTGCTGCGATGCTGGTCTCTCCGGTCCAATCGGGCTGATAAGGCCGCCTGGGCATCTCTGACCAGTCGAAGGTTACTTAGAACGGAACCTTGAGTAGCCTCCATAAGCTGGTAATGCCGGCAGTTGAAGTCTTGCTGACGGGATTGCTCGTCTGCGATCGCAAGCAAGGTGCGAGAAACGGACTCGAAGGATCGGTCTGTCCTCCGTTGTGATTCTTCCATGAAGCTCATATTATCCGTCAGTTGTTGCTGAATGGTAGAGAGAAGGTCATCTCGCCTTTCTTCTCTAGCCATAAGGTCACGCCACATCTCCTCAGTGACATAGGATCCAGGGACTGAACCTGCAAAAGGGTTAGAGGAAGAGGGTGCGGTGTGTGGTGGTGAAGGATGATGGGGGGACACATGAGGTATGGGAGACTGATCTCTCCGCTCAAATTCTTCGTCAGTGTCGTGTCCCTCCGTATCAGGAATATTAGGAGGAAGTGGACCTAGAACAGGTGGAGCATTTAAATCATAGGTCCAGTTCCTTTCATTACGTACATCGGTACGTCTACTGCAGGGCAAGGCAACAGATGGGATAGCTACACCATGGATCATTAATACAAAACCACCCTCTCTTCTCGCTCGGCACAATTTCATATCTTTTAGAAATTTTAGGTTGATTGTGCGAGGAGTTAAGGGCTCTAGTGTGGCTATCTCATTGTTCAGGTTAAGGGCCCGAGCAATAGACGTAATCAGTCCTCCAAAAACAATCGGTCCTGCTTTATTAATAGTAATAGACATGTGAGAAAGCATAAACGGGACCAGATTGATTCTTCTATTTGTGAGACTTCCTTGTAAAAACTGAAGCTCTTTAGCATTAACCTTATTTGGATTATCCCGGCCAAAAATAGTACATGCCAACAGGTATCTAAAAACTCTGATGGCCGGGTTGTGGATGGTCGATGCGAGAATTCCTTCAAAAGAAGTTATTAAATTATTTGACAATCTCTGCCAAAAAGGAAATGCATCGACCGACCATCCGTCATCCAAAGGGGTCTCACAAATAGCACCTTCCCAAAGAGGAATCCCTAACAGACTTGTTAGTTCGTCGGTACTGTACTTATATTCTATTCCAAACATTCTAAATTGGACAGTACCGACTGTGCTAGCAGTGTTAGGGTGGACAGTGTAGATCAAAGAACTTAAAAACTCAACTGTCAGTTTCTCAAAGGTTGGTTCTCGGTTTTCAAAAATAGAGTGCAGTCCCAAAAAATCAAGTAAATGATAAACACTATGATAAATACCCAAGGTATAGAGACAGTTGTCGTCCACGTACCTCGTCGAGAGAATTTCTCGACCTTGAAGCCTTTGAATATTCCTCCTCTGCCTATCCCCGGGTTTTCCTTCTCGCAAAATATATCCTTCGAACTCCATAGCTTGCTCCTTGAATTGATTTGAAGATAGTGAAGATAGGTTTAAATATAAGTTGGTAAAGGTGAGATTTTTATGGAATTTAATTGGTGGAATTTCAAATGGAAGTTTGAAAGGGTTAATGGATAATGGGTATTAAATAAAGGTGGGAGCTTTTATGGGTTTTAATGGAGTTTTGGAAGAGGAGAAAAATGGGTTTTGGGAGTTTAGAGGTTCAAAAATGGTGGAAGATGAAGTTCTCCCCCGTATTTACCAGGACACCGTGGCGGGCGCCATAAGTCTATGGCGGGCGCCATAAGGTCATTTTCGGACCTGGGCCAAAATTTTGAATTTGGGATGGGCCTCTCTTACCTTTTGCGTCTTGGGGGTCCCGATAGCGTTCTCATTTGTTTTCTTCTTCAACACGGGACTTGCACAATTTTTGTGGAAATAAAAATCAAATATTAAGAAAAATAAAATTATTATTGGATATATATATATAAAAGGAAAAATAAAAACACACATAATATATATATCTATATATATATATATATATATATATATAATCAAAGTACATAGGAAATATAGGAAATGCGAAAATACGAAATGTGTCCAGATATGCTAAAAAGTAAAGAAAACGCAGAAATACTGAATACTAAATAATAGAGTAGTAGGTAAGGGCAATATGATCAATCAGCTGGCTCCTCTGCCTAGCTGGATCCACGAAGCTCAGCGATCTCGCGACGAAGCTCTCCGATCTCCTGGTATAAAGAGTCTGCCTCAGTAGCATGAGTAAGATCAGATACCTCAATCTGCAAAGCAAGATCAGCTACCTCCTGTTTGAGCTTGGCAGTCTCTCTGCGGAGCTCAACAACCTGGGTGTATAAATTGGGTGGCTGCAAAGACAAATTATTAGATAATACAGTGATTTTGGGAGACAGAGGTGTAGGGGTGTACTCAGCAATAGGAGGCGATCTAGGCTCCTCAATAGTCTCTCCATAACCCTCCAAAGCATATCTCCAATTAGCTGGGTCATGAAGACTGGTCATCATCGGATCAGGTAGCAAAAAGTAATGAACAGCCTCGTTGTCGATCAACAATCTGAACTGGTTGGGGTTTGTAGAGGCTCTCCTTATCAACCCTCTGTCTAGGCAGAAATCAACGTCCATGGTGGTGTATTCACTGAAAACCCTGAGATGTAACAACTTACGCGATAGGCCTAAAGCAGCAGCAATCTGGGTAACAATACCTCCCACATGAATAATACCTACTGATGACCTGGCAATACTGCTAAGACCTTTCAGCAGAAAGTTCCCACATGCCACAGGACGTGACTGGGTCGCACAAAACAGTAGAAAGATCTCCTCCTCACTAAGCAAGGTCTCAGCATCTGGCAATCCAAAGAAAGAGTGTGCTATGATCATCTGAAAATACCTCAATGCAGGGTTGTGGATAACATGTGAGAACTGGGTGGAAGGATCCTGACTCCCTCCACCAGAGATATCACTCCAGAACTTCTCCACTTCCCTACTCAGAAAGTATCCCATAGGTGTCTCAGGAATAGCATCAGGGGTCGTCTGAAAACCTAATAAATCACCAAACTCCTTATGAGTGAAGGAGTATTCAGTCCCAAATAACCTGAAAATAGCACATCCATCTGGTCCGGCCCAGGGGTCATAAGAAAACGAGCTGAGGAACTCCAAAGTGAGGTTCCTATAGGTGTTGTTCAGGTCGTCGAACTGGTCCCATTGAACCTGGTGGCATAAGAATCTGACACTAGGCTCAATGCCTAAAGCCTCCATGCAAGCCTGATCTGGGTACCTCGTAGGTGCCATAGGACGCCTGAAGTGGACAAAGTAACGCTCTCTTTGGGCGTCATTCCTGAAAGTCACATGCATGTCGTCAAAATTCTGCATTCTGCACAGAGTTAGGAAGAAGGTCCTGTAAAACACAAACATTTCAAACATTAGTCCTGACAAAATATAACAAGAAATAAAATAAAACAAAATGTAGAAAAAGTAAATAAGGTAAGAAAATCATGGGTTGCCTCCCATGCAGCGCTTGTTTAACGTCGTTAGCTTGACGACTGGAACTTATACATCTCTTGTCGGGATTGGTGGATCACTTAGAGTGTGGCTGGAGTAGGTTGTTGGAATGTCTCCTCCTTCGTAGAGCTTCAGTCTTTGTCCATTGACGATGAATGGTTACATGTCTCGTTTTTTATTTCAACAGCTCCAGACCTCAGAATTTTTGATACTTTGAAGGGGCCAGTCCATCTTGAACAGAGCTTTCCTGGGAAGATCCGTAGCCTAGAATTGAACAGGAGAACAGGGTCGCCTAAGTTGAAGTCTTTTCTTACGATTCTTTTGTCGTGCCAAGCTTTTGTTCTTTCTTTGTATATTATGGCATTCTCGTAGGCTTGCTGTCTGAGTTCTTCCAATTTGTGGATGTCAAGGATACGTTTCTCACCAGCAGTTAGGTAATCCAAATTCAAAGTTTTAATGGCCCAATAGGCCTTATGCTCTAACTATAAAGGTAAATGACAAGATTTTTCATAGACTAGTTGGTAGGGGGTTGTTCCTATAGGGGTTTTGAAAGCGGTTCTGTAGGCCCATAAAGCCTCTTGAAGCTTTTGCGACCAATCTTTTCTGGATACAGAGACAGTTTTTTCTAAAATTTGTTTAATCTCCCTATTAGATACTTCCACTTGGCCACTAGTCTGTGGGTGATATGGTGTTGCTACTCTATGCTTAACTCCATACTTGCTTAAAATCTTATCAAATATTCTTGATATGAAGTGAGATCCTCCATCACTTATAACTAAACTGGGTGTTCCAAATCTGGGGAATATATAATTTTTAAATAATTTAATCACTACTCTAGTGTCGTTTGTGGGTGCAGCTATCGCTTCAATCCATTTAGACACGTAGTCTACTGCAACTAAGATATACTTGTTTCCTAAAGATGGCGAGAATGGTCCCATGAAATCTATACCCCATACGTCGAAGAGTTCTACTTCTTGGATGTTTCTTAAAGGCATTTCGTCGCGTCTTGAAATATTTCCTGTGTGTTGGCATCTATCACATTTGACAATGTAAGCATGGACATCACGCCACATGGTAGGCCAGAATAGGCCAGCTTGAAGAATCTTGGTGTAGGTCTTAGAGGTGCTTGCATGTCCACCATAAGCCGCAGAGTGACAATGTTGAATTATACTTTCTACCTCGTCTTCTGGAACGCAACGGCGGAAAATGCCATCTTTGCCTCTCTTGAAAAGAAGTGGCTCATCCCAATAGAAATTTCTAACATCACTTAAGAACTTTTTCTTCTTGTGGTAATCGAGATCAGGGGGTATGATATCAGCAGCTAGGTAATTAACAAAATCAGCGTACCAGGGCACGTTACTTACAGCTAAGGATTTTTGAAAGTGCTCATGAGGGTCTGGTTTTTTATCTTCAATGGTTTCCAACTGGGCTATCAGTCTATCATAGGCAAAATCATCATTTATGGGTACTAATTCAGGATTCAGGTATTCTAGCCTAGATAGGTGATCGGCTACTACATTTTCTGTTCCTTTTTTTATCTCGGATATCTAAGTCGAACTCTTGTAGCAACAAAATCCATCGAAGTAACCTGGGTTTAGCATCTTTTTTACTTAGTAGGTAACGGATGGCAGCATGATCGGTGTAAACTATAATTTTGGCTCCTACTAGATATGATCTAAATTTGTCTATAGCGAAAACTACCGCTAGGAGTTCTTTCTCGGTTGTTGCGTAATTGAGTTGGGCGGCGTCTAGGGTTCTACTGGCATAATATATTACATGTAATCTTTTATCTTTTCTCTGACCTAGAACGGCTCCTACAGCATAATCACTGGCGTCACACATTATCTCAAACGGTTCAGACCAGTCAGGGGGTTTCATAATGGGTGCTGAAATCAATGCTTGCTTCAAAAGGTTGAATGCTTCATTGCATTTTTCATCAAAGATGAATTCAGCATCTTTCATTAACAGGCCAGTTAAAGGTTTTGTTATTTTGGAGAAGTCCTTGATGAAACGGCGGTAGAATCCAGCGTGTCCAAGGAAACTTCTAACTTCCCTGATAGTCTTGGGTGGTTTTAGGTTCTTTATAACTTCTATTTTTGCTTTATCTACCTCTATACCTCTTTCGGAGATTATATGTCCTAAAACAATTCCTTCAGTCACCATGAAATGGCATTTTTCCCAATTCAGTACAAGGTTCACCTCCACACATCTTTCCAGGATTTTCTCGAGGTTGATAAGACAATTTTGGAAATCAAAACCGCAAACCGAGAAATCATCCATAAATACTTCCATGATTCCATCTAGATAATCTGCAAAGATTGACATCATGCAACGTTGGAAAGTAGCAGGGGCATTACAGAGTCCAAAAGGCATTCGTCTGTAGGCAAAAGTTCCAAAAGGGCATGTAAAGGTAGTTTTTTCTTGATCTTCTGGATGTATAGGTATTTGGAAGAATCCCGAATACCCGTCTAGATAGCAGAAGTAAGAATGTCTGGCAAGACGTTCTAACATCTGATCTATGAACAGTAAAGGGAAATGATCTTTCCTAGTTGTTTTATTTAACTTTCTATAGTCTATGCACATACGCCAACCTCCTTCTATCCGCTTTGCTATTTGTTCACCTTTCTCATTTTGCACAACTGTGATGCCTCCCTTCTTGGGTACCACATGCACAGGGCTCGCCCACTTACTGTCCGAGATCTGATATATTATACCTGCTTCTAGCAACTTCAGAACTTCCTTCTTGACAACATCACTTAGTATAGGGTTTATCCTTCTCTGGTGTTCTCTGGAAGGTTTTGAATCTACTTCGAGCGAAATCCGATGCATGCATATGGATGGACTTATACCTTTCAGATCAGAGATATTATATCCTAAGGCTGAGGGATATCTTTGTAAAACGTCCAAGAGTTGATCTGTTTCTTTTTGCCTCAAGGCAGCACTAACTATAACCGGACGATTCATTTCTTCATCAAGAAACTCATATCTCAGGTTCTTAGGCAGTTCCTTAAGTTCCAAGGCTGGTTTAATAGGGCAAGGCATAGGATCTGGGGTAAGGGATAAACATTCGTAAAGGTTATCATCGATGTAGGGTTTCTTATAATTGTCATCTTCCAAAATACGAGTTGATGGCAGCTTAATTGTTTCAATGACTTCTTCTTGCTCTAACTCCCTAACACATTCATCAATGATATCTATTGCATAACACGCGTCTCCTATCACAGGTGCCATAAGAAATTTTGAAAGTATAAATTCTATCTTCTCGTTCCCTACCTCAAAGGTTAGCTTCCCCTTTTTGACATCTATTATGGCTCCAGCAGTCGATAAGAATGGTCTACCTAGAAGAATTGGTATGTCATCATCTTCTTTAATGTCCATGACAACAAAATCAGTAGGGATAAACAGCTGACCTATCCTAACAGGGACGTCTTCAAGTATGCCTATCGGATATTTAATAGATCTATCGGCTAATTGAAGTGACATCTTGGTAGGTTGCACCTCTCCTAAATTTAACCTTTCGCAAACCGGTAAGGGCATTAAGCTCACACTAGCTCCTAAGTCTAGAAAAGCTTTTTCGATGACATGACTCCCCAAAATACAAGGAATGGAAAAGTTTCCAGGATCTTTATCTTTTTTTGCTAATTTATTTTCGGCAATAGAATTACATTCCAAGGGTTTCGGATCATCAAGTCTACGTTTATTGGTAAGGATGTCTTTGAGAAACTTTGCGTAGGATGGTATTTGGGTAATGGCTTCTGTGAACGGGATTTCTACGTGAAGTTTTTCTATAACTTTAATGAATTTCTGATACTGATTATTGATCTGGGTTTGTTTAAGTCTTTGCGGATATGGTATTGGTGGTTTGTATGGCGGGGGTGGTATATAGGTTTTGTCTTTTGGGTTCTTCTCCTTTTTCTTGACTTTCCTGGTTTACAGATTCCTCTGGTTTCTTCTTTTTATCTGGGATGTTGTCATATTCCTTAGAAGTTTTGGGATCACTCAACCTTGGGTTACAAGGTTCATCATAAGCGGTCCCACTTCGTAGGGTAATGGCATTTGCTTGTCCTTTCGGGTTTTGTTGAGGTTGTCCAGGGAATTGTCCTCCAGGTGTGGTCTGAGGGGCTTGGTTTAAAGCTACCTGCGAGATTTGGGTTTCAAGCATCTTATTGTGAGTGATTATTTGGTTAACCTTGGTTCCTAACCGGGTAATTAGTTCGTTAACATGAACGTTTTGGTTCATGAACTCCTTGTTTTGTTGGATTTGAGCAGCGACAAAATTATCCACGGTTTTCTCAAGGCTCGGTTTTGGTGGTACAGGTTGCATAGGTTGATTTGATCTTGGGGCTTGATAACTTGATTGTTTCGGAGGGGCAGTATTTTGGATAGGGTTATTATTCTTATAGGAAAAGTTTGGGTGATTCCTCCATCCAGGGTTATAGGTATTTGAAAATGGGTTCCCTTGGGTGTAGTTCACTTGTTCAGAGCTGGTCTCGTTTAACAGACTGCAATCTGCGGATTGGTGTCCTTTCGTCCCACATATCTCACAATCTGACGAAACT
This sequence comes from Lathyrus tuberosus, assembly GCA_022829125.1. NCBI lineage: Eukaryota > Viridiplantae > Streptophyta > Magnoliopsida > Fabales > Fabaceae > Lathyrus > Lathyrus tuberosus. The sequence continues at coordinate 13,030,607 of JALAZF010000103.1, forward strand.
GCGGCTGCAGTATTCGGGGTTGTACACATATGCTCAACTTTTAGGGCTAATGCGTCCATTTTAGCTTGCATCATGTCTATAGAGCTTAACTCATGTATTCCTCCTTGGGCTTCCTTCTTTTCCACTGTCGCTCGTTCTACTCCCCATGATTGATGGTTTTGGGCCATATCTTCGATAAGGGCACTAGCTTCAGGGTAAGGTTTGTTCATCAGTGCTCCACCTGCGGCGGCGTCGATGGTCATCTTAGTGTTATAATGAAGTCCATTATAGAAGGTTTGAATGATTAACCAATTTTCTAAACCATGATGTGGGCATGCTCTTAACAGCTCTTTATATCTCTCCCAGGCTTCGAACAACGATTCTCCTTGGTTTTGGGTAAATCTAGTTATTTGGTTTCGAAGAACAGCGGTCTTACTCGGGGGAAAATATCTGGCAATGAATACTTTTCTAAGGTCTTCCCAACTTGTTATGGAATTTGGTGGAAGGGAATCTAACCAAGATAGGGCCTTATCTCTGAGGGAAAAAGGAAATAATCTTAAGCGAATCGCCTCAGGAGGGGCTCCATTGGTTTTAAAGGTGTCTGCTAGTTGGAGAAAGTTTTTCAAATGTTGGTTTGGGTTCTCTGTAGCAAGACCTGCGAATTGTCTCTGCTGTACTAACTGCAGCAGGGATGGTTTAAGTTCAAAATTGTTAGCTGGTATGGCTGGATTTACTATACTAGAACTAGGTTCCTCGTTGGATGGTTGGGCGAAATCCTTAAGAGGTCTTTGATTTTGATCTTCGGCCATAGCTTTCCTAAGTTTACGGAAATATAAACGTGCGCGAGCGTAACGTTCTGGTTCAGCTAGAGGGTCTACTAGACTTCCGGTACTACGAGTTTTTCGCATTGACCGGCGGGTAACTTCCTTAGTCTAAACGGTATAACAACAGGGTACGAAATTTGACGAAATTGGTCCCCGGCAACGGCGCCAAAAACTTGATGCGTATTTTTTTTCGCAAGTGTACGAACGCGTCAGAGTAATATAAAAGATTATCGTATCCACAGGGACCAAGTGTCAATCTATCGCTATCTATTGTTAAGGTGTGTATCTAAGGTGATTGAAAATAGTAGTTTTGAAGAGTGCACGGTAGTAAATAAAGTAATTAAAATTAATTGATAAAGACAGGTTCGAATGCAATTCACACAACCAATTGATAATCCAAGTACTTGCTAATAGAACTACTTACGGGCAATATCTTCTACTTTGAAAAGAACTAATTTGACAGGAACTGTCGCTTTCGCGTACTCAGAACCGAGTTGTACCCCTAATCAAACCCTCTTATTGTCACGGATAAAAAGGCGCGCATTGCGTTAGAGTAGTAAACCTATTTTTAAGAAATATAGTATCTTGACCAAGTTGAAAAGTATTTTAACCTGGATTTTCTAAAAAAAAGAGGTTCTTACGAACCAGACTTTAAACTTCTTAACGCGTCCGAAAATGGTTTTAAAATCTCTTTTCCTTTTAAATTAAAAACTCCTAATAAACTAAACAAAGCGCTTTCGCTGTTTTTGAAATAGTTTAAAAACAATTAAGTTTAGATAGGCGTTGGACGGCTTTCGATCTTACCCAACGGAATTTAAGAACAGGAAAACTTATATTCAAAGTTAAAATAGCCCTTAAGTGTTTCCACTAACAATTGTACAGATTATCGGTTCAGTTATGATCTTCACATTCTAACCTTTATAAAATTAGCCAGACATGGTAAAGTAAAAGTTCATTTCTAGATTTTTCATAAAAAAGGAGTATTTAAGTGCGAGTGCGGAAAGTAAATGAAAGTAGTGCGAGTGCGAAAAGTAAATGAAAGTAATGCGAGTGCGGAAAGTAAATGAAAGTAAAGCAGTGCGGAAAATAAATGAAATTAAAAGACAGTGCAAGAAATAAAGTTGACAAAAGGTAAAGTAATAAAAACCTGCTCCAATCGGAGTGGTTGAATAAAATGCGAACTGAAAGTAAAATGGCGGCAGGATTAACTTCCTTCCAGAGTGCTCCAAGACTCAATCTCACAGGCTCTTACAGACTCGATCTCTCGAATGTAGTAACACCTCGATGTGAAGCGATTACCACTATTACACTGATATATGCTTATGAACAACTGAACTTGGATGATGAAAAACGAAAATCTAAAGTCCTATTTATAGGCAAGGAAACATGTGGAAAAGACAAGGATGCCCCTAGCATTTGAATTTGGGCGGGAACTTGTTTTGCTCTTGTGGCGCCCGCCACAACACCATGGCGCCCGCCATGAGTGTAAAATTTGCTTGGGCAGTTGGAGATCGTGGGGAAAAACAGTTGGGAGGAGTTTGAGACATGGCCACGTCATGGAAGACCCTGTGGCGGCCGCCAGAGTGGATGCCATAAGTGTAAAATGCTGATTTTCTCTATTTTAGCTCATTTCAGCTCCTTTTTCGCTCATTTTCTCGCTCGGGGCTCCGATTAGACTAAAAACCTGAAAACAAAGAAAAACATAATAATAACATAATAAAATGACATTAAAAGACTAAGAATGCATGCGAAATCGGAGTCAAAAATACGGTGAAATTCAGTGTCATCAACCCTCTTCCAGGCTAGGTGAAGCTTCAGTCGACTTCAGCTCAGCTACTTCTTGAAGACAGGACAGCTCATCCTTGTGTTTAACTAGTCACTAGGCCTTGTTTCTTGTTGTTTGCATCTTCCTTATTTTGTAATAGCTGTTTGCTTTCAAATTATGTTTGTACTTTCGTAATTAATGAAATGAGCATTGCAACTTTTAATTCAATTCATTTGTGTTTGCTATTTACTTCTTACTGCTTTCTCTTCCAAGAAAAATAAAGAATTATGCTTGTCCATTTTATTTTTGATTGTGCAAAGATTGGAGGGAGGATGATGATACTTTATACTCATAATTGTTGTTGGTATACTTTCAAATCAAAACTTTGCTGACGATGTAAGGCATTGTTTCAACTCCTAAACACTGGAGAAATAAGGAAGTTACTCCCTCGTCAACCCCTTCGAGCCTAGAAGTAGGAGTTTCTTTCTTTACATAAAAAAACCAGCAATCTTAACCTGGGGCAGGGTAGTTCTCAGTAACTTGATTGTGCATTCAAATACAAGAGTTGCATTCAAGATGTCTTTCAACAAATGGTTGCATTCACAAATTTTCCTTCGCACACAGCAAGCAAGTGTCAAAGATGTCTTTCAAGTCAAATGTCAATGATGGTTCGATGTAATCATTAAGCCAGACGTTCACAACCTTTCAACTCTTCCAAATTAAATGAGTAAATGTAGTACAAGTTGTTCCCAAAGTGATAAATGAAGAAGGATCGTCAAGAAATCCTTACCCAAAGAATGAGCCGAGTCCATTTTGAGCCAAAAGCTAAGAAAGGTAGAAAGCTCAAGACCTTACTTTATACAACAACAACAAAAAAGAAGAAGAAAGAACAAGCTTGTATGAAAAACAAAAGTTGTAAGGAAGCAGTGATCGCCATCTCAAGTCCATTGAATTTTGAACCATCATCACTATCATCAATGCAATTCCTAACTCATGGGAATTTGAGTGCATAGTTTGAGTTAACTGAGCATAGGACTTTAGTTCATAACGTAGTTCATAACGATGCTTTTCCGAATATCTCTGATTTGTTTCCCAGAGTTCATTCAATGCTCTTATGAATGTCTCCACTGTCTATTATTTTCCAGAGTATATTCAACGTTTTTCTGAATACCTCTGATGTTTGCTTGTCTCGTGTATTTTCCAGTTTTTTTTCCTCGCCTCATTCAATGATCTTCTGAATGTCGTGACTCTTTTCCATCCATTTCCATTCATGGATGTTGATTCCCCAGTGGAGACTGTCTTCCCGGTGCTGCTTCCATTGAGGATCTTGTGTTATCTTTTCTTTCTAAAGTGTCAACCGGTCATGCTTGAACCAGTTCCTCCATCACTTTAGATTCCCCATTTTATTTCAGCTTCCCCAGTGTTGTTGTCATCCCCAGAGGGTGTTTGTTCATTGGGTGAACTTTGTCCCTGTCTGGTTTCGTTTTTCTCTGCATTTCACGTTTATCATTCTATCATTTTCATCATATCAGAGTTCATAGCATGTCAGCATTGTTGTTTATATTTCTTTTGTCCATAGCATTGCATGTCATTACATCTAAGGGCAAAATTTTCGGTTATCTGTATTTAAATACCTTTCACCATGATTTCATAAGGACTACCATCACTAATGTCATCTGGTGAAGATATTTAAATAGGGACAACTGTCATACCCCAAATTTTACCCTCAGATTCTGATCGTTTGCATATCATCATGAGTCAGCCATTTTTGCACTAATCATCAATCATGCGCTTGTTGACGATTTTATCATTCTATGCTTTTTGTCTTTTTTTTCATTTTTTTATTTAGATAATTAATTTAGTTTATACTTAATTTGGTTTATTTTCAATTCTAGTTTTACTTTTAATTTAATTTAATTTTAATTTTAGTTTGGTTTTATTCTTTATTTTAGATTAGTATTAATTAGATTAACTTTAATTAAGTTTAATTTTAGTCTAAATTTAATTAGTTTAATTTTTGTTACTATAGTTTGATTTTATTTTCCTTTTTATTTTTATTGTAATATTATTTTCTTTTTGATTTTTTAATTTAAATTAGTTATTTAATTAGGTTTAGTTTTACAAAAAAAAAAGAAATCATTTCAAAAATAAAACAAGTAGAACATTTTTTTATCATTATTACAAAGTTAGAGAAAAACAAAACAAAGTTACTTTCAAACATGTCTCAGAACTGCAAATTTGACTTTCCCTAAAATAGCCCAATTTTGAATCCTCACGCATCCTACCAACGTAACATACATCTCAACATTTTGCCAACTTGCTGCCACTCGATAATGCCAATACACCAATTTGAAACCTGTTTCCTGCGCCAACCAATGCTACACAAACAGTCTGCATCATCACATCTGCACCAAAGCCATAACAGGGATAATTCAACATTATAAGACAAACCATCTTCATTACCCTACAAACTCCCCAACGTACACAAAACCACCAACCATTTCATATATACTTTGACCCTTCATACACAGTAAAGAGAAGCCCAACTACACATTCCTTCTCCCATTCTTCCTCTCAATATCTCACAAATCAACCTCAGCTTTCCCTCTCTTCATCTATTCACCTTCACTTCCAACAGCAAGAAAAAAGCATTGAGTAATACTACATCACCCTTCGACTTTCTTCCATCCACACATCCCATAACACGGACTCTGGTTCTCATTGGCAACCAACCGTTCACTTTCAATACCCGCCTCATTCCTTTCACTCCATAAGCTATAACCATCACCAATTTTTTTTATGTTTTTTTCAAGCTTCAAACACTGCACAGTTCAACGACACCACGCTTGAATCTTCAGCATCACATACCAAAACCTTTCCACCAGCCTTACTACTATTGCTACACTCATTTTGCTTCACTCTAACAAAGCAACACCACTCACTTACTACATATACTTACTTCCATTTCCGCCAACCTCTTCACCTTTAAATTGCCATCACCTTGACGTTTCAGCACCAAAAACCATAACAGCACTAACCCGCACTTTTCTTCTTCTGTTTCCTCTTCAACAACACAAGAATAAACCACTCCCACCTACAGCTCTTGATACGCACCACCATTACTCCCTCCGTCGAAACCAGTCGTCGACATACTTAACATTCCATTCAACACCATCATATCCATCTTCACCTTCCATTAACAGCAACAACTTGCCACATCGCGAAACCGACGAGAATGACAACATGAGGAGAGAGGAAGACACGTGCACGTGAAGGAGGGAAGAAGAAGGTATATTGTAGAAAAGGTCAGACCACATTCATTTCTTATTAATATTTTATTTTATTTTTCTTAAGATGAAGTCATACTAGATTTGAAATTTTAATTAGTTTTTAATGTGCTATTTTAGTTTCAATATATTAGAATACAATGAACATGCTTACTCTGCGTTGCTGTACCTTTTACTATATATATATGTGCTTTATGTTCAATTTTCTAGCATTGCAGTCTATTTGATATATGTAGTAGTTTTCTATACTTTTATTATGCTTTATGTCTAGTTTTCTAGCATTGTAGTTTATTGCACTGCAGGTTCTATGAGTTGCATTATATATATATATATATATATATATATATATATATATATATATATATATATATATATATATATATATATATATATATATATATATATACTTTTCATTTTATTTTAATGTATATACCTTTCTTTTCTTGCTTTTCTATTTGAGACTTTTGTTGTTGTGTTACTCTATGAATCATGTTGCATGTATGCATGGCAAGAAATATTTGAAAATAATTTTTACTTTCATTTTTTGTTTTAGTAATTTCCATCTTTATATATATATATATATTCTCAAAAAGTCTAAAAAATATTTTTAATAGTTTCTTTTAATATTTTATTTAGAATTAGTTTTTTTTAATTAATTAATTAATTTAGAATTTAGCTAACTTGTTTTTAGAATTAGGTATTAGTTTTCTAGACAATTTAGTTTTAGTCTTAGTTTATTTTCATATTAGTTTAGGTTCCTTTTATTAGTTAGTTAATTAGAAATTAGCTTTATAATTAGATTTAATCACTTAGTTAGAATTAGCATTCAATTAGTTGATTAGCTTTTTATTAGAGTTAGAATTAAAATTAGATTAGATTAGTTATTAATTCTTTTAGAACTATTTCAATTTAGTTTTTATTTAGAACTATAACTAGTTTTTTTTAGAATTAATGATTTAGCTTTTTATTTTAACTAGTTTTTTATTATTATTATTAGGATTTGGTTAATTAGCCTTTTAATTAGATACTAATCTTTTTAGATTTTGGTTTATTTAGATTCTAATTAATTCTTAATTTTATTTTATTTTTGACAATTCCTGATGTTCATTCTTGTCACATTCACTGTATATATTGTTATTCACTTCACACCTGATACTAGAGATTCCCTCATGTCCCTCTGTTCACCTTGCACTTCATTCCAAAGGAAAAGGTTGTCCCGTTGACTACCATTTCATTTAGGATAGCCTTGTCCATCATTCCCTTATCTCACGCCGCCGCGCGATCGAGACTTGTCTTCCTTTTTTAACCTAGCCGTAGGTTTGGAGCCGCCGCACTGCACGTAGGTGTCTTGCTGTCAGGCCCTACTTTCCCTTGGAACCTTGACCACAGTCAAGAGTTTTTCACCCCCGTTGAGGGGAACTACGGAGGCTCTGATTTCTTAAGTTCACCTTGAGAATACATAGGCATAGGATTGCAAGATCCTAGCGAGCTACCTTTTTCTTTTTCCACTTTTTACCTTTACATCCGCTACCTTCTTTTTTTCCTTTACATCCGATGCTTTCTCGGATTCCACCCATTTTTACCTTTACATCCGATGCCTTCTCGGATTCCCCTTTTCTTTTACCCCTTGTATTACCCCGTTGAGGGGAACTACGGATGCTCTGATTCCATTCCCGTAAGGATACGTAGGACGAGATGCGATGTCTTGGCGAACATACTTAGTGTATATATCCATAGGTCTTTACTTTAGCACATTTCCCTTAGCAAGCAAACTTTAGCATAACACAAATACTAACAAGAGGTTCCTGTAGAGTACTACAGATACTTAGGGTGCTAATACCTTCCGTAGGTATAACCAACCCCCGAACCTTAGATCTCTGAGCTGTGTTCCTACATAGCGCACTTAGGGTTTTTTCGATCTTTACCCTTTCCTTTGGATAAATCAAAGCTCGGTGGTGAATTTCAAAGTTTTGCGATGCAAGTTAATTAATAGCTTATTATCTGATTCTTACCGCAACACCGAGACTGTTGCTTAGATCTCTGCCGAGAGGGTTCGTAAATTTTATTGGAGGAATATTATATGCCGGTTTAGTTTGCCGGGAATCATAGTTTCAGACAATGGAGCCCAATTTGTAAGCACTTCCGTCATAGACTTTTGCAGGGATTATGGAATAAAAAACAGGTCCACATATGTGGAACACCTCCATACCAATGTCCAAGCAGAAGCTGCAAACAAAGTTATCCTAGGAGGAATAAAAAAGAAGCTGGAGGAGGCATATCGAATACGGGTCGAGTACTTACCTGAGATCTTGTGGTCATACCACACAACACCACATTCTACTACCCAAGAGACACCCTTCAGGATGGCGTATGGAGCTGATGCAATGATACCGGTGGAAATCAATACCCCGACTTGGAGGCGTGAACACTTTGATGAAGTCGCCAACATGGATAACTTGAACATCTCGGCTGACCAGATAGATGAGGTCAGAGAGACAGCACGGATCAGAGAAGTTGCTGCAAAACAAAGGTTGGCAAGAAGATACAACCTGAAATTTCGGAATAGGGAGTTCTAGGAAGGCGACCTGGTCTTAAAGAAAATCAGAGACCCAAAAAACAAAGGAAAGCTCGCCCCTAACTGAGGGTACTTCGAAAACTAAACAACGGAGCATACAAGCTGGAAACATTAGAGGGGGTAGAAATACCTAGGACATAGAATGTATCCAATCTTAGGCTATATTTTAGCTAAAAATGTTATGTAATTCAATAAGGAATAAAGGACCCGGTTGCACTCTTTTCCCTTGCAAGGGCAAGGGTTTTTAACGAGGCACCTTTACTTAAAAAAATTTATGTCTTGTTTATAGGTATTTGGATGGAGATGGTGAGTTATAACTCGGAAAACTCCTATAAACGTGTTGACTTGCTCCGCGTACATAGGTCGCCCATAAACGCTCTGCGTACATGGGTTGATTAAACTCCTATAAACGTGTTGACTTGTTCCACGTACATAGGTTGCCCATAAACTCTCTACGTACACGGGTTGATTAAACTCCTATAAACGTGTTGACTTGCTGTGCGTACATAGGTCGCCCATGCACGGGTTAATTAAACTCCTATAAATGAGTTGACTTGCTCTGCGTACATAGGTCCCATAAACGCTCTACGTACACGGGTTGATTAAACTCCTATAAACGTGTTAACTTACTCCGCGTACATAAGTCGCCCATGCACAGGTTGATTAAACTCCTATAAACGTGTTGACTTGCTCCGCATATATAGGTCACCCATGCACGGGTTGATTAAACTCATATAAATGTGTTGACTTGTTCTGTGTACATATGTCTCCCATAAACGCTATGCGTACACGAGTTGATTAAACTCCTATAAACGTGTTGACTTGCTCCGCGTACATAGGTCGCCCATGCACTGATTGATTAAACTCCTATAAATGTGTTGACTTGCTCTGCGTACATAGGTCGCCCATAAACACTCTGCGTACATGGGTTGATTAGACTCCTATAAACATGTTGACTTGCTCCGCGTATATACGTCGCCCATAAACGCTCTGTGAACACAGGTTGGTTAAACTCCTATAAACGTGTTGACTTGCTCCGCGTACACAGGTTGATTAAACTCCTATAAACGTGTTGACTTGCCCCGCGTACACAGGTCGCCCATAAACGCTCTGGGTACATGGGTTGATTAAACTCCTATAAATGTGTTGACTTGCTCCGCGTACATAGGTCGCCCATAAACGCTCTGCGTACACGGGTTGATTAAACTCCTATAAATGTCTTGACTTGCTCCACGTACGTAGGTCGCCCATAAACGCTCTGCGGACCCAGGTTGATTAAACTCCTATAAACGTGTTGACTTGCTTCGTGTACGTAGGTCGTCCATAAATACTCTGCGTACACGGGTTGATTAAACTCCTATAAACTTGTTGACTTACTTAGTGTACATAGGTCCTCCATAAACACCTCACGTACACGGGTTGAACAAACAACTTATAAATGTATATACTCGTTCCGTGCACACAGGCCAGACAATCAGCTAAAAAAATGATGAAACATCCAAGCCTAAACATGTCAAAGAAACTTGGGGCTTGTTAATATCAAATTCATACATGACCAATTACCAAAGGCTAATAAAAACTGAGAGCAAATCCCTAATAAAATGACACCCGAGTCCATAACATAATCGACACCTAAGCCTACAAGAGTCCAGGACTCTCAAAAGGGTCAAGGCTATATGTATGCGATAGTTAAAGGCTTCTTAAATAATAATTAGCTTCGCTATGAGCTATTCAAAGAGTCTTGGAAATCAAACATATGAAAAATAAGTGAAAATAATACCCGACACTTTATAATCGGACACTTTAAGTTATTTTAACTTAGTGCCCGAGGGGCTGGATATACGCATGGGATTATTTTGCAAAGAAATAAACACGATAAACAGAAATGACATAAACAAAAGCCTCAGAGGGGCTAAACATTGTACATTACAAAGCCCGAAGGCTAAAAAGTCATGAGCATGAGGGGGGACAACACCACACTCCCTCGCCAAAATACATCAAAAATGTATCTAGAAGGATGACTAACCAAAACAAAACAAAAACATCAAAATTATGTAGCAGTCGAAGTCTCATTGGCAACATCATTATTGGTCGGGTTCACATTACCGTCATCACCAATGACCAGACCTTGAGGTATCTCTAGGATATCTTTCTCCAGCTCTCCAAGATCCACAAGACAACCATCCTGCACCACCTTGAAGTAATCCATCTCTGACAAATCCAAGTCAGGATGGAGACAGAGAACTTAATCTTTGGCTCTATCAAAAGCTTCATCACCAGCAGACAAAATGTCAATCTAATCCTTCTTTAGAGATTCTCTAAGATCGTTATTAAATGATAAGAGCTTGGCATTGGAGGCCTCAAATAGCTTCAATTGGTCATCAAGTTGGGCTAGGGCTGACTTGTGATCCGACTCCAAAGTCTCTTTCTCCTTCCTCGCCTTAGCCAAATCCTTCTCCAAGCTGGAAATCTTCTTAAACTGAGATTCTTGGGTACTCTTCAACTGAGCGATTTCATCCTTAAATTTTGACTCAATCTTTTCAGAGTCATCAGATAATTCAAATAAACCACGACGAGGACGACACATCTCATCAGATAGGAACTATGGTTATGAGTAATCTTCTGCCGACCAATGGATTTAACTTTATTAACATCCTAGATAGCATTGAGATGATCACGCAGATATTTGAAGCCATCAAAATCATTGGACCAAAACTTGAATTCCCCAGACACAGAATCCTCCCCTGGGCCTTCTATGGGGGAATTAATCTCCATTTCGGCTTGATGGATATCTTCATTCATTAGAACCTTCAGCTTCTTCGGGTCACCTTGAGAGATCTCGTCTTGAGCATGAAGAATAAGAGGTTGGGGGTCCCCTTTACTCGGGACGACTTTAGTACTCGTCCCCCTGGGTCGTTTTGGTGCCCAGACTTCTAACCCGCCTAAATAGGATTTGGATGCAGATGCACCCCCAGCTCCTCTCCAGGCTTCCCGAGCTGCTTGCATCAATTTCTTTTGCCCGGATACAGATAGATCTGTCATCTTGTCTGCAAACAAACAACATAAGATTAAAATAAAAGAAAGACGAGAAATATTTAAAACGAAAAATATTGATTACCTAGAAAGGCAAGAAGTCGGTCGTCATCTAAGGGCAAAAATTTTTTAATCCTCATCATACTGTCATACCCCAAATTTTGACCACCAAGATTTCCCATTATTGTGTAAATCATCATCACAATATGGATATACTTTCATGCCTCATCAATCTCCTCAAAGATGACTGAGCATTCACCACAATCAAGAATTAGGGTTTTGAGCCCTCTTAGAGCACTTAGACAAAGGATCAATCAAGAAATGACATGATCTTCAACTTGTCTAACCTCTCAAACACCTATAAAGGATCAAGATGACTCCCACATCAAGAATCAAGCACAAAGTTGCAACATTCCAAGTGGATTAAGCCTCAAGATCGCCTGTGTCACCAAATTAGGGTTTGGTCGACCCGGGGTCCCTAGATGAAAATTTCCATCTGGGCATGAGCCAATGCCTCAATGTATGGTCCAATAAGCTCAAAAGTATCTCAAGAACCCATCCACAATGGCAAAATCATCATGAGGGTCCATCTATCAAAAAAATCAAGAATTAGGGTTTTGACCTAATTCAACCCTTGAGTTAACTTGTGAAGTGAGGCATGGCTTGATGCTTCAAAATTAACTTCAAAGACCTCAAATACATCATATTGACATGTTTACAAGATTTGATTGACTCAAAGAGCTCAAGTCATAAGCCACAAGAACTCAAAACCATCTGATCACAAATTAGGGTTTCTGATGAAAAAGTCAACCCTATCCTTGACTGTTGGCCTACCCTTGATCTCAAACCTTGGGGAGGGGTCCAAGACATTCCTAAATACCCTTGGGAGGCCATCCATGAAGTTTAATTAAGCCCAAGCGTTGATTTCACAAAAGAATCACAAAGTCAAAATTTCATCCGATGAAAAAGTCAACTGTATAAAAGTCCAAGTTTGACTTTTTGGATTTTTTGTCATCTAAGGTTCCTTAACCCTAAAACAGTGTTAATATGTGATTTGAATCATCATTCATCAAGAAAAATCAAAGAAAGTGAGTTAACTTGCTAAAGGGGTAACCATAAAAAACTTAGAATTTTTCTAAGTTATGGAACAAAGTGGCTAGGGTACCAACTGTGCAAGGCCATATCTCTCAAACCCTAAGGCCTTTCTCTCCCATTCAAAGCTCAGAGGGAAGCCCTCATTACACTCTACAAAAGCTTCAACTACATCTCATTCCAATTCCTCATGGATTTCAAGTTATGATTGGATCAAAATCACCAAAAAACATGAAAGTGCATTTTTCCAACACTTAGAAGAAATTCTGCCCAAGGCAGATTTCAAATGAAACACCAAAACTTGGAGGGCTGTTTCACATAGTTCTAGGATGAATCGATTCAAGATGTAAACATCAATGTTATTGTGCATATTGCCTATAATCCAAGGAACTCATTGGCATGAAATAACTCAGCTTGAGCCAAGAGTTATGGCTGCTGCAAGACACCATGGCAAGGCTGTCATGAAAAATCAGTTTGTAAGATTTCTTGCCATACACGATTTTGAGACAAAAAGCAATGATCACTATGCCACATGCATTCAATCTGATCACAATGCATCTGATCCAACCAACAAGCTTGGACCGAAATGCCAAGGGCTTATCCTTGAGAATTGATGAGTTTTTGGCATATATGCCTGGAATTCAAAAGCATTTATGTGAAATAGGGCACTTTCAATAAAGCTACTCTCCTCAGTCAAGATGTTCACTTAAAAAATAATTAAAACATCTGAAGAATGTGGATTTGGTCAATACATAGCCCTGCTCTTGGGAGAGGCTAGTTTGCCTTGCATGAGAAAAAAATTGAGTATTGTCATTGTGTTCCTCATCTGAAAACGCACGATTTTCATATTTGGATCATGTGAAATGGTTGAGAGATGAGTGAGATAGGAGGCTTCACGTATTTGAGCTTGAGGATGAAGATGGCCATGGCGCCATTCTTCAGAAATTCAACCAAGTTTGGTATATATTTATTGCTTGCTATATATTAAATAAATTGGCATTGTGCCCCAGTGGTTGATCAACTAGTTTGTGTGTATTGAGCGAGCGAGAGGTCTAGGGTTCGAATCCCCCTCGCCCCAGACCTCTTTTTTATCACATGTCCCATTTTATTTTATTTTTCATATAATTTTTGTTATTGATTTGAAAAATTAATTTCTCTCTCAATTTTAATCATTTTTTATTGGTTCTTTTTTCTGAAAAATCACAAAAATATTAAAGTATTTTATTCCACAAAAAAAATCAGATTTATATTATTTATTTAATATAGTTGGTATTTTTGTGAATAAATTCATTTTTATTATTTTTAAACATTTTAAAAGTGAAGTTTTATCTTGAAAATCAAAATCAAATGAGTTCTAAATCATCTTGTGATTAAAACCTCATTTTTCAAACCTTAACCAAAAATCACAAGTAGTTTATTTAAACTTGTTTAGTATTTTTATCATTTTTATTAATTTTCTTTAAAGAATTACTTTTAAAAGAAAATGAAAATTAGGGTTTCTTTGATTTTTTATCCTTATCAAACATTTCAAAACACTTTTGGGCCTCTTGATAGAGTGTAAGTCTCGTCCCTTTGTAAATAAAATAATTTGGGCCTCTGTCGTTGTATAAGTCCCGATACAATTTTCAAAACAACGGTGCGATCACTATTTTTCTTGGGTATCTCTTTGAGCTGTAAGACCCATCACTTGTACAAAAATAAACCTTTGGGCCTTTAATAGAGTGTAAGACCCAACCTCCCTTTGTACATAAATAATTTTAGACCTCAGTAATTGTATAAGTCCCACTGTGTGTTAGAAAATCTCGACGCGATCGCCTTTTCAACCAAAATCAACTGGGCCTACCCTTGTGTTGTAAGTCCCATTTCTTTTCTTTTAAATCTTTTTGGGCCTCTCCTTGAGTTATAAGACCTATCCCTTTGTACAGAAAATCTTTTTGGGCCTCTCCTTGAGTTGTAAGACCCATCCCTTTGTACAGAAAACCTCTTTGGGCCTTAGTCATTATATAAGACCCATTACAGTTTATGAGCGACAGTAAAATTACTGTTTTTCATCTGGGCCTCTCCTTGAGTATAAGCCCCAACAATCTTTTCAAAAACAACTTCCCTTTGATTTAGGTTCAAATATACAGTTGTTATCAAAACTTTCTTTAATTTCTTAAACAACTAACAATACAGCTATGGAAGCTTGCTCGCCTGTAAGTTTTTATCAGCTTTCTATTACTTACTTGCACATATACATATATATATACTTGTTTGAACAGCATGGAAGCTTGCTCACCTGTAAGTTTTATCAGCTTTCATTTACTTGCTTTCATATATATATCTCTGATTTGTTTCCCAGAGTTCATTCAATGCTCTTATGAATGTCTCCACTGTCTGTTATTTTCCAGAGTATATTCAACGTTTTTCTGAATACCTCTGATGTTTGCTTGTCTCGTGTATTTTCCAGTTTTTTTTCCTCGCCTCATTCAATGATCTTCTGAATGTCGTGACTCTTTTCCATCCATTTCCATTCATGGATGTTGATTCCCCAGTGGAGACTGTCTTCCCGGTGCTGCTTCCATTGAGGATCTTGTGTTATCTTTTCTTTCTAAAGTGTCAACCGGTCATGCTTGAACCAGTTCCTCCATCACTTTAGATTCCCCATTTTATTTCAGCTTCCCCAGTGTTGTTGTC
The DNA here is from genome assembly GCA_022829125.1 of Lathyrus tuberosus. Lineage (NCBI taxonomy): Eukaryota > Viridiplantae > Streptophyta > Magnoliopsida > Fabales > Fabaceae > Lathyrus > Lathyrus tuberosus. Next base: position 13,045,838 of record JALAZF010000103.1, read on the forward strand.
ATCCCCAGAGGGTGTTTGTTCATTGGGTGAACTTTGTCCCTGTCTGGTTTCGTTTTTCTCTGCATTTCACGTTTATCATTCTATCATTTTCATCATATCAGAGTTCATAGCATGTCAGCATTGTTGTTTATATTTCTTTTGTCCATAGCATTGCATGTCATTACATCTAAGGGCAAAATTTTCGGTTATCTGTATTTAAATACCTTTCACCATGATTTCATAAGGACTATCATCACTAATGTCATCTGGTGAAGATATTTAAATAGGGGCAACTGTCATACCCCAAATTTTACCCTCAGATTCTGATCGTTTGCATATCATCATGAGTCAGCCATTTTTGCACTAATCATCAATCATGCGCTTGTTGACGATTTTATCATTCTATGCTTTTTGTCTTTTTTTTCATTTTTTTATTTAGATAATTAATTTAGTTTATACTTAATTTGGTTTATTTTCAATTCTAGTTTTACTTTTAACTTAATTTAATTTTAATTTTAGTTTGGTTTTATTCTTTATTTTAGATTAGTATTAATTAGATTAACTTTAATTAAGTTTAATTTTAGTCTAAATTTAATTAGTTTAATTTTTGTTACTATAGTTTGATTTTATTTTCCTTTTTATTTTTATTGTAATATTATTTTCTTTTTGATTTTTTAATTTAAATTAGTTATTTAATTAGGTTTAGTTTTACAAAAAAAAAAGAAATCATTTCAAAAATAAAACAAGTAGAACATTTTTTTATCATTATTACAAAGTTAGAGAAAAACAAAACAAAGTTACTTTCAAACATGTCTCAGAACTGCAAATTTGACTTTCCCTAAAATAGCCCAATTTTGAATCCTCACGCATCCTACCAACGTAACATACATCTCAACATTTTGCCAACTTGCTGCCACTCGATAATGCCAATACACCAATTTGAAACCTGTTTCCTGCGCCAACCAATGCTACACAAACAGTCTGCATCATCACATCTGCACCAAAGCCATAACAGGGATAATTCAACATTATAAGACAAACCATCTTCATTACCCTACAAACTCCCCAACGTACACAAAACCACCAACCATTTCATATATACTTTGACCCTTCATACACAGTAAAGAGAAGCCCAACTACACATTCCTTCTCCCATTCTTCCTCTCAATATCTCACAAATCAACCTCAGCTTTCCCTCTCTTCATCTATTCACCTTCACTTCCAACAGCAAGAAAAAAGCATTGAGTAATACTACATCACCCTTCGACTTTCTTCCATCCACACATCCCATAACACGGACTCTGGTTCTCATTGGCAACCAACCGTTCACTTTCAATACCCGCCTCATTCCTTTCACTCCATAAGCTATAACCATCACCAATTTTTTTTATGTTTTTTTCAAGCTTCAAACACTGTACAGTTCAACGACACCACGCTTGAATCTTCAGCATCACATACCAAAACCTTTCCACCAGCCTTACTACTATTGCTACACTCATTTTGCTTCACTCTAACAAAGCAACACCACTCACTTACTACATATACTTACTTCCATTTCCGCCAACCTCTTCACCTTTAAATTGCCATCACCTTGACGTTTCAGCACCAAAAACCATAACAGCACTAACCCGCACTTTTCTTCTTCTGTTTCCTCTTCAACAACACACGAATAAACCACTCCCACCTACAGCTCTTTATACGCACCACCATTACTCCCTCCGTCGAAACCAGTCGTCGACATACTTAACATTCCATTCAACACCATCATATCCATCTTCACCTTCCATTAACAGCAACAACTTGCCACATCGCGAAACCGACGAGAATGACAACATGAGGAGCGAGGAAGACACGTGCACGTGAAGGAGGGAAGAAGAAGGTATATTGTAGAAAAGGTCAGACCACATTCATTTCTTATTAATATTTTATTTTATTTTTCTTAAGATGAAGTCATACTAGATTTGAAATTTTAATTAGTTTTTAATGTGCTATTTTAGTTTCAATATATTAGAATACAATGAACATGCTTACTCTGCGTTGCTGTACCTTTTACTATATATATATGTGCTTTATGTTCAATTTTCTAGCATTGCAGTCTATTTGATATATGTAGTAGTTTTCTATACTTTTATTATGCTTTATGTCTAGTTTTCTAGCATTGTGGTTTATTGCACTGCAGTTTCTATGAGTTGCATTATATATATATATATATATATATATATATATATATATATATATATATATATATATATACTTTTCATTTTATTTTAATGTATATACCTTTCTTTTCTTGCTTTTCTATTTGAGACTTTTGTTGTTGTGTTACTCTATGAATCATGTTGCATGTATGCATGGCAAGAAATATTTGAAAATAATTTTTACTTTCATTTTTTGTTTTAGTAATTTCCATCTTTATATATATATATATTCTCAAAAAGTCTAAAAAATATTTTTAATAGTTTCTTTTAATATTTTAGTTAGAATTAGTTTTTTTTAATTAATTAATTAATTTAGAATTTAGCTAACTTATTTTTAGAATTAGGTATTAGTTTTCTAGACAATTTAGTTTTAGTCTTAGTTTATTTTCATATTAGTTTAGGTTCCTTTTATTAGTTAGTTAATTAGAAATTAGCTTTATAATTAGATTTAATCAGTTAGTTAGAATTAGCATTCAATTAGTTGATTAGCTTTTTATTAGAGTTAGAATTAAAATTAGATTAGATTAGTTATTAATTCTTTTAGAACTATTTCAATTTAGTTTTTATTTAGAACTATAACTAGTTTTTTTTAGAATTAATGATTTAGCTTTTTATTTTAACTAGTTTTTTATTATTATTATTAGGATTTGGTTAATTAGCCTTTTAATTAGATACTAATCTTTTTAGATTTTGGTTTATTTAGATTCTAATTAATTCTTAATTTTATTTTATTTTTGACAATTCCTGATGTTCATTCTTGTCACATTCACTGTATATATTGTTATTCACTTCACACCTGATACTAGAGATTCCCTCATGTCCCTCTGTTCACCTTGCACTTCATTCCAAAGGAAAAGGTTGTCCCGTTGACTACCATTTCATTTAGGATAGCCTTGTCCATCATTCTCTTATCTCACGCCGCCGCGCGATCGAGACTTGTCTTCCTTTTTAAACCTAGCCGTAGGTTTGGAGTCGCCGCACTACACGTAGGTGTCTTGCTGTCAGGCCCTACTTTCCCTTGGAACCTTGACCACAGTCAAGAGTTTTTCACCCTCGTTGATGGGAACTACGGAGGCTCTGATTTCTTAAGTTTACCTTGAGAATACGTAGGCATAGGATTGCAAGATCCTAGCGAGCTACCTTTTTCTTTTTCCACTTTTTACCTTTACATCCGCTACCTTCTTTTTTTCCTTTACATCCGATGCTTTCTCGGATTCCACCCATTTTTACCTTTACATCCGATGCCTTCTCGGATTCCCCTTTTCTTTTACCCCTTGTTTTACCCCGTTAGGGGGAACTACGGATGCTCTGATTCCATTCCCGTAAGGATACGTAGGACGAGATGCGATGTCTTGGCGAACATACTTAGTGTATATATCCATAGGTCTTTACTTTAGCACATTTCCCTTAGCAAGCAAACTTTAGCATAACACAAATACTAACAAGAGGTTCCTGTAGAGTACTACAGATACTTAGGGTGCTAATACCTTCCGTAGGTATAACCAACCCCCGAACCTTAGATCTCTGAGCTGTGTTCCTACATAGCGCACTTAGGGTTTTTTCGATCTTTACCCTTTCCTTTGGATAAATCAAAGCTCGGTGGTGAATTTCAAAGTTTTGCAATGCAAGTTAATTAATAGCTTATTATCTGATTCTTACCGCAACACCGAGACTGTTGCTTAGATCTCTGCCGAGAGGGTTCGTAAATTTTATTGGAGGAATATTATATGCCGGTTTAGTTTGCCGGGAATCATAGTTTCAGACAATGGAGCCCAATTTGTAAGCACTTCCGTCATAGACTTTTGCAGGGATTATGGAATAAAAAACAGGTCCACATATGTGGAACACCTCCATACCAATGTCCAAGCAGAAGCTGCAAACAAAGTTATCCTAGGAGGAATAAAAAAGAAGCTGGAGGAGGCATATCGAATATGGGCCGAGTACTTACCTGAGATCTTGTGGTCATACCACACAACACCACATTCTACTACCCAAGAGACACCCTTCAGGATGGCGTATGGAGCTGATGCAATGATACCGGTGGAAATCAATACCCCGACTTGGAGGCGTGAACACTTTGATGAAGTCGCCAACATGGATAACTTGAACATCTCGGCTGACCAGATAGATGAGGTCAGAGAGACAGCACGGATAAGAGAAGTTGCTGCAAAACAAAGGTTGGCAAGAAGATACAACCTGAAATTTCGGAATAGGGAGTTCTAGGAAGGCGACCTGGTCTTAAAGAAAATCAGAGACCCAAAAAACAAAGGAAAGATCGCCCCTAACTGAGGGTACTTCGAAAACTAAACAACGGAGCATACAAGCTGGAAACATTAGAGGGGGTAGAAATACCTAGGACATAGAATGTATCCAATCTTAGGCTATATTTTAGCTAAAAATGTTATGTAATTCAATAAGGAATAAAGGACCCGGTTGCACTCTTTTCCCTTGCAAGGGCAAGGGTTTTTAACGAGGCACCTTTACTTAAAAAAATTTATGTCTTGTTTATAGGTATTTGGATGGAGATGGTGAGTTATAACTCGGAAAACTCCTATAAACGTGTTGACTTGCTCCGCGTACATAGGTCGCCCATAAACGCTCTGCGTACATGGGTTGATTAAACTCCTATAAACGTGTTGACTTGTTCCACGTACATAGGTTGCCCATAAACTCTCTACGTACACGGGTTGATTAAACTCCTATAAACGTGTTGACTTGCTGTGCGTACATAGGTCGCCCATGCACGGGTTAATTAAACTCCTATAAATGAGTTGACTTGCTCTGCGTACATAGGTCCCATAAACGCTCTACGTACACGGGTTGATTAAACTCCTATAAACGTGTTAACTTACTCCGCGTACATAAGTCGCCCATGCACAGGTTGATTAAACTCCTATAAACGTGTTGACTTGCTCCGCATAGATAGGTCACCCATGCACGGGTTGATTAAACTCCTATAAATGTGTTGACTTGTTCTGTGTACATATGTCTCCCATAAACGCTATGCGTACACGAGTTGATTAAACTCCTATAAACGTGTTGACTTGCTCCGCGTACATAGGTCGCCCATGCACTGATTGATTAAACTCCTATAAATGTGTTGACTTGCTCTGCGTACATAGGTCGCCCATAAAAACTCTGCGTACACGGGTTGATTAGACTCCTATAAACATGTTGACTTGCTCCGCGTATATACGTCGCCCATAAACGCTCTGTGAACACAGGTTGGTTAAACTCCTATAAACGTGTTGACTTGCTCCGCGTACACAGGTTGATTAAACTCCTATAAACGTGTTGACTTGCTCCGCGTACACAGGTCGCCCATAAACGCTCTGGGTACATGGGTTGATTAAACTCCTATAAATGTGTTGACTTGCTCCGCATACATAGGTCGCCCATAAACGCTCTGCGTACACGGGTTGATTAAACTCCTATAAATGTCTTGACTTGCTCCACGTACGTAGGTCGCCCATAAACGCTCTGCGGACCCAGGTTGATTAAACTCCTATAAACGTGTTGACTTGCTTCGTGTACGTAGGTCGTCCATAAATGCTCTGCGTACACGGGTTGATTAAACTCCTATAAACGTGTTGACTTACTCAGTGTACATAGGTCCTCCATAAACATTTCACATACACGGGTTGAACAAACAACTTATAAATGTATATACTCGTTCCGTGCACACAGGCCAGACAATCAGCTAAAAAAATGATGAAACATCCAAGCCTAAACATGTCAAAGAAACTTGGGGCTTGTTAATATCAAATTCATACATGACCAATTACCAAAGGCTAATAAAAACTGAGAGCAAATCCCTAATAAAATGACACCCGAGTCCATAACATAATCGACACCTAAGCCTACAAGAGTCCAGGACTCTCAAAAGGGTCAAGGCTATATGTATGCGATAGTTAAAGGCTTCTTAAATAATAATTAGCTTCGCTATGAGCTATTCAAAGAGTCTTGGAAATCAAACATAAGAAAAATAAGTGAAAATAATACCCGACACTTTATAATCGGACACTTTAAGTTATTTTAACTTAGTGCCCGAGGGGCTGGATATACGCATGGGATTATTTTGCAAAGAAATAAACACGATAAACAGAAATGACATAAACAAAAGCCTCAGAGGGGCTAAACATTGTACATTACAAAGCCCGAAGGCTAAAAAGTCATGAGCATGAGGGGGGACAACACCACACTCCCTCGCCAAAATACATAAAAAATGTATCTAGAAGGATGACTAACCAAAACAAAACAAAAACATCAAAATTATGTAGCAGCCGAAGTCTCATTGGCAACATCATTATTGGTCGGGTTCACATTACCGTCATCACCAATGACCAGACCTTGAGGTATCTCTAGGATATCTTTCTCCAGCTCTCCAAGATCCACAAGACAACCATCCTGCACCACCTTGAAGTAATCCATCTCTGACAAATCCAAGTCAGGATGGAGACAGAGAACTTAATCTTTGGCTCTATCAAAAGCTTCATCAGCAGCAGACAAAATGTCAATCTAATCCTTCTTTAGAGATTCTCTAAGATCGTTATTAAACGATAAGAGCTTGGCATTGGAGGCCTCAAATAGCTTCAATTGGTCATCAAGTTGGGCTAGGGCTGACTTGTGATCCGACTCCAAAGTCTCTTTCTCCTTCCTCGCCTTAGCCAAATCCTTCTCCAAGCTGGAAATCTTCTTAAACTGAGATTCTTGGGTACTCTTCAACTGAGCGATTTCATCCTTAAATTTTGACTCAATCTTTTCAGAGTCATCAGATAATTCAAATAAACCACGACGAGGACGACACATCTCATCAGATAGGAACTATGGTTATGAGTAATCTTCTGCCGACCAATGGATTTAACTTTATTAACATCCTAGATAGCATTGAGATGATCACGCAGATATTTGAAGCCATCAAAATCATTGGACCAAAACTTGAATTCCCCAGACACAGAATCCTCCACTGGGCCTTCTATGGGGGAATTAATCTCCATTTCGGCTTGATGGATATCTTCATTCATTAGAACCTTCAGCTTCTTCGGGTCACCTTGAGAGATCTCGTCTTGAGCAGGAAGAATAAGAGGTTGGGGGTCCCCTTTACTCGGGACGACTTTAGTACTCGTCCCCCTGGGTCGTTTTGGTGCCCAGACTTCTAACCCGCCTAAATAGGATTTGGATGCAGATGCACCCCCAGCTCCTCTCCAGGCTTCCCGAGCTGCTTGCATCAATTTCTTTTGCCCGGATACAGATAGATCTGTCATCTTGTCTGCAAACAAACAACATAAGATTAAAATAAAAGAAAAACGAGAAATATTTAAAACGAAAAATATTGATTACCTAGAAAGGCAAGAAGTCGGTCGTCATCTAAGGGCAAAAATTCTTTAATCCTCATCATACTGTCATACCCCAAATTTTGACCACCAAGATTTCCCATTATTGTGTAAATCATCATCACAATATGGATATACTTTCATGCCTCATCAATCTCCTCAAAGATGACTGAGCATTCACCACAATCAAGAATTAGGGTTTTGAGCCCTCTTAGAGCACTTAGACAAAGGATCAATCAAGAAATGACATGAACTTCAACTTGTCTAACCTCTCAAACACCTATAAAGGATCAAGACGACTCCCACATCAAGAATCAAGCACAAATTTGCAACATTCCAAGTGGATTAAGCCTCAAGATCGCCTGTGTCACCAAATTAGGGTTTGGTCGACCCGGGGTCCCTAGATGAAAATTTCCATCTGGGCATGAGCCAATGCCTCAATGTATGGTCCAATAAGCTCAAAAGTATCTCAAGAACCCATCCACAATGGCAAAATCATCATGAGGGTCCATCTATCAAAAAAATCAAGAATTAGGGTTTTGACCTAATTCAACCCTTGAGTTAACTTGTGAAGTGAGGCATGGCTTGATGCTTCAAAATTAACTTCAAAGACCTCAAATACATCATATTGACATGTTTACAAGATTTGATTGACTCAAAGAGCTCAAGTCATAAGCCACAAGAACTCAAAACCATCTGATCACAAATTAGGGTTTCTGATGAAAAAGTCAACCCTATCCTTGACTGTTGGCCTACCCTTGATCTCAAACCTTGGGGAGGGGTCCAAGACATTCCTAAATACCCTTGGGAGGCCATCCATGAAGTTTAATTAAGCCCAAGCGTTGATTTCACAAAAGAATCACAAAGTCAAAATTTCATCCGATGAAAAAGTCAACTGTATAAAAGTCCAAGTTTGACTTTTTGGATTTTTTGTCATCTAAGGTTCCTTAACCCTAAAACAGTGTTAATATGTGATTTGAATCATCATTCATCAAGAAAAATCAAAGAAAGTGAGTTAACTTGCTAAAGGGGTAACCATAAAAAACTTAGAATTTTTCTAAGTTATGGAACAAAGTGGCTAGGGTACCAACTGTGCAAGGCCATATCTCTCAAACCCTAAGGCCTTTCTCTCCCATTCAAAGCTCAGAGGGAAGCCCTCATTACACTCTACAAAAGCTTCAACTACATCTCATTCCAATTCCTCATGGATTTCAAGTTATGATTGGATCAAAATCACCAAAAAACATGAAAGTGCATTTTTCCAACACTTAGAAGAAATTCTGCCCAAGGCAGATTTCAAATGAAACACCAAAACTTGGAGGGTTGTTTCACATAGTTCTAGGATGAATCGATTCAAGGAACTCATTGGCATGAAATAACTCAGCTTGAGCCAAGAGTTATGGCTGCTGCAAGACACCATGGCAAGGCTGTCATGAAAAATCAGTTTGTAAGATTTCTTGCCATACACGATTTTGAGCCAAAAAGCAATGATCACTATGCCACATGCATTCAATCTGATCACAATGCATCTGATCCAACCAACAAGCTTGGACCGAAATGCCAAGGGCTTATCCTTGAGAATTGATGAGTTTTTGGCATATATGCCTGGAATTCAAAGGCATTTATGTGAATAGGGCACTTTCAATAAAGCTACTCTCCTCAGTCAAGATGTTCACTTAAAAAATAATTAAAACATCTGAAGAATGTGGATTTGGTCAATACATAGCCCTGCTCTTGGGAGAGGCTAGTTTGCCTTGCATGAGAAAAAAATTGAGTATTGTCATTGTGTTCCTCATCTGAAAACGCACGATTTTCATATTTGGATCATGTGAAATGGTTGAGAGATGAGTGAGATAGGAGGCTTCACGTATTTGAGCTTGAGGATGAAGATGGCCATGGCGCCATTCTTCAGAAATTCAACCAAGTTTGGTATATATTTATTGCTTGCTATATATTAAATAAATTGGCATTGTGCCCCAGTGGTTGATCAACTAGTTTGTGTGTATTGAGCGAGGGAGAGGTCTAGGGTTCGAATCCCCCTCGCCCCAGACCTCTTTTTTATCACTTGTCCCATTTTATTTTATTTTTCATATAATTTTTGTTAATGATTTGAAAAATTAATTTCTCTCTCAATTTTAATCATTTTTTATTGGTTCTTTTTTCTGAAAAATCACAAAAATATTAAAGTATTTTATTCCACAAAAAAAATCAGATTTATATTATTTATTTAATATAGTTGGTATTTTTGTGAATAAATTCATTTTTATTATTTTTAAACATTTTAAAAGTGAAGTTTTATCTTGAAAATCAAAATCAAATGAGTTCTAAATCATCTTGTGATTAAAACCTCATTTTTCAAACCTTAACCAAAAATCACAAGTAGTTTATTTAAACTTGTTTAGTATTTTTATCATTTTTATTAATTTTCTTTAAAGAATTACTTTTAAAAGAAAATGAAAATTAGGGTTTCTTTGATTTTTTATCCTTATCAAACATTTCAAAACACTTTTGGGCCTCTTGATAGAGTGTAAGTCTCGTCCCTTTGTAAATAAAATAATTTGGGCCTCTGTCGTTGTATAAGTCCCGATACAATTTTCAAAACAACGGTGCGATCACTATTTTTCTTGGGTATCTCTTTGAGCTGTAAGACCCATCACTTGTACAAAAATAAACCTTTGGGCCTTTAATAGAGTGTAAGACCCAACCTCCCTTTGTACATAAATAATTTTGGACCTCAGTAATTGTATAAGTCCCACTGTGTGTTAGAAAATCTCGACGCGATCGCCTTTTCAACCAAAATCAACTGGGCCTACCCTTGTGTTGTAAGTCCCATTTCTTTTCTTTTAAATCTTTTTGGGCCTCTCCTTGAGTTATAAGACCTATCCCTTTGTACAGAAAATCTTTTTGGGCCTCTCCTTGAGTTGTAAGACCCATCCCTTTGTACAGAAAACCTCTTTGGGCCTCAGTCATTATATAAGACCCATTACAGTTTATGAGCGACAGTAAAATTACTGTTTTTCATCTGGGCCTCTCCTTGAGTATAAGCCCTAACAATCTTTTCAAAAACAACTTCCCTTTGATTTAGGTTCAAATATACAGTTGTTATCAAAACTTTCTTTAATTTCTTAAACAACTAACAATACAGCTATGGAAGCTTGCTCGCCTGTAAGTTTTTATCAGCTTTCTATTACTTGCTTTCATATATATATATATATATATATATATATATATATATATATATATATATATATATATATATATATATATATATATATATATATATATATATATATATATATATAATTGTATTGTGGGAAGTTGGTCACATGTAAGTCCTTCTTTCATTCTTTTAAATACATGTCAAATATATATAACTGTATTGTGGAAAGTTGCTCCCCTGTAAGTCCTTCTTTCATATCCTTTTAAATAGTTGTCATATATCGACTGTATATATACTAGTATATCTATTAAGAGTTTTCCCCGACAACTAGGTCTAGAACTAGGTAAAGCCAGTCGGTCACTCTTAAATACAGTCAAAACTAGATCCTCATAGGATTTCCCGATACAGTCTTGCCTTCTCTTGGGCTTAAACAATATGGAACAAAGAGAAAGACATTATTCTTCGTGAAACTTTTCTCAGGCTGTCACTATTAGAAATTGTCAAAGAAATTCTACTCCCCAGAGGTGATCTATTCTCGGTGACCCACAGGCTTCCTAAAAGCATCCCAGCCTCCTCTTGGGCTTTGTACAAGGACCCTCCAGCTTCTTAGAAGTTCTCATGCCTTCTCTTGGGCTTAATACAAGGACCCTGAAGACCTCCTAAAGGTATAAGATAGAACTTAGTCATCCTTTGCTAGAGCAGTCTTTCCAGTGTCAAATCTCAGACCAATTTAGGGTTGATTCTCATCCCTTAAAACCCCCTGCCTCCTCTTGGGCATCGTACAAAGATAAACTCTTCCATACCAGTAGACTTGGATAGCCTAATCCCCTCTCGGATATTAAAGACATTCTCAAGCACCTTACAAACATAAGAGAAACCCTGATCATTTTGGATCAATCTCCAGTAGAGTTAAAACCTGTGGATTCTAAAACCCAGTCTCTCTCCTAAAATTCCCCAGCCAGGGTCGGTTTATCATTAGTATAACACTATCCCAAATCAGAACCTTAAGGTCCCTGATATTTCAACTCTTCTGTAACCCTCAGCAAGAGTTGATTCTTCATTTAGACTTGCCTTAGGATCTCAATAACCCCCAGCAGAAGCTAGCATCCTCTTAGGCTTTGTATAATGATCCTTCCTTTCCTCAGTACAGTTAGCCTCCTCTTGGACTTTATACAAAGATTTTCTCACCAGCGGAGCTAACCTTTTCAAACTCTCTTGTTGAGTCAATTACCATTTTTAGACTCTCTTGTTGAGTCAATCACCTTTTAGTACTCTCTTGTTGAGTCAACCATTTTTAGATAGCTTCCCTTTCCTTTCAAACTTCATGGAATAAATAAGAAATCAGAAAGTAGCACTCCCTCATCTCTATTAGGGAGAAAACCCTATATTCTTGTGATAAGGTGGTCGCGTCACCGACAAAAATCGCACGCTACAGAAAAATGGCGACTCTGCTGGGGAGTCATTTTGTCTTGTTTAGGATTAAAGCTCCTAAGAGGTCTAGGATGTTAGTTTTAGGAATGAATATATATATATATATATATCGCTTTTCCTACTTGATATCCGTGTTTATTTTCTGCTAATGGGAATTCTGGTGATGCCGCATGTGGAAAGTTTGAGTGATACCTAAGATAGGTGATGGCATAGATGGGTGGTCTTATAGGGAGTGATTCCCGAATAAGCGATCCCGGTAGACCATCAAATCAGTGGAGATACCCCTTGCGGATTCAATGTCTAACGACTTTGGTTGTGAAAGCAGATTGTTCGATTGTGGTATCCATGAAACTGAGGATTTAGTATACTGAAACCATGTGACTATTTAGTAGTGCGGAAGCTATCGGAAATAGTTTTCACGCGATACTACCCTTAATTAAGATTACTCTAAGATACTACAGCTCGCTCGGGTGAACCAGCCTGCTGTTGTTATCCCAAGATGGGTCAATGATTTTGAGGACAGGTACAAAATTTCACCATAGTACAACCTTTGGGATGGGTAGAGCCATGACTCCATGCTCATGACGCTGAACCTTTGAACCCATGTTTTTTCTATGTTTTTGTATGCTGTATTCATGCATTCATTTCATTAAAAAAACTTTTAAACAAAGAAAAATTTTTCACTTCTAGTCTCTCTTTTTCAAATCAAACTAAGACAATGATTGCAAATATCAGAGAAAAAAGATTGCGTTATGGATTTCGGTGGCAGGAAGACGCACAAGTACACCTTCAAGGTTCCAAAACTAGAGGATTTAAGAGGGTTGGTAAGGATGATCACCAACCCTGATGCTTTCAGAGCTAAGTACGGAGGACTGCTGCCTCTATTAAGGGTCCGTGTAGTTGAAGGAATCTTGTCTACACTAATTCAGTTTAACGATCCGGTTTATCACTGTTTCACATTCCCGGATTATCAACTAGCACCAACATTAGAGGAGTACTCTCACCTGACTGATTTACCCATTGCTGACCAAGCTCCCTTTTTTGGACTGGAAGAAATTCCAATGGATCAAACCATTGCAAGAGCAATCTATTTAGACGAGTCAGAAGTTATAACTCACATAACTGCTAAGGACGGAATCCCAGGTTTACCGGCCAAGTTTTTGATTGAGAAAGCCCTGTACTTTGCCAGTATAGAAAACGTTACTGCTTTCGAAGATATCTTTGTTCTACTCACGTACGGGTTGTTCCTTTTTCCCAACATTGATAACTTCATTGATATCAATGCCATTAAGATTTTTCTGATTGGAAACCCTGTACCGACCTTGCTCGCAGATGCTTATAATTCTGTATACTTAAGGAATTTGTACAGCGGAGGAATGATCACATGCTGTGTACCCCTGCTATACAAATGGTTCACTTCCCATTTACCTAAGTCTGCCGCTTTTTGGGATCATAAGAGTACTCTACGTTGGTCACAGAGAATTTGTACAGCAGAGAATCATGTCTCTGACATCGACTGGTACAATCAGATCTATGATGGGATAAGAATCATCGACCATTGTGGAAACTTCCCTAATGTACCCCTCAAAGGAACTAAAGAAGGAATCAATTATCATCCAGTTTTAGTTCGTCATCAATTCGGATACCCGGTGAGACATATCCCGCGTAATGTTCATCTGGAAGGTCTTTTATTCAAGGAAGGAGAAAGTGATAGGGCACTAAGACATAAATAGTGCTTTCCTAGAAATATGTTCACAAGAAAGGAAGGGAGTCTCTAGGAAAACCAGACTGTGTCTCTGTGGAACCTTATCTCCATTGGGTACAAGCTAGAGCTCTCAAGTTGAGGATGCCTTACCCTTGTCAAGAAGTTCTTCCGCTAAAGGAATCTGTCCTTTATTTTATGTCTGATACGAAAAAACTCCAAGTCACTCTCAACAAAGTTCAACGGGAAAAGAAATCTTGGAAGAACAAGTACCGTATTCTCAATGTACAGTGTACCAAAATTTAGCAACTGTTAAAAGAAAAAGATGCTCTGATCGAGATTTTAGAAAAACATGCTGTAGAGAGTCAAGAAGACCGACGGAATTTGCTCGCTCCTTTCACTTGGTAAAGGAATGACAACCCAACAACGGCTCAAGAGCCCCGGTCAAAGAAAAGGAAAATACCAGAACCAGCACCTGAGATCTCCTCAGAGAGGACTCAGGATCCATAAGCTTAGACATTTCCTTTTACAGCACTTTGTAAATTACTGTATTTCCATTTCCGCAATCTTTGAATTCAATAAAACGGGGTTTCCCCACTGTATGATATTTGCAATCCAATTGTTGAAGTTTCTTTTGATTAAAATTAATTAAAATATAATTATTGCATATCATTCATCATACTCACATAACGCATTCTTCTTACCTACGAATCTCACGTCTGTGTCTCGATTCTAAAGTCAAACTGTCTCATTCATACAATACTCGGGCAAATCGACAAAAGAAAATGGATGATCACGAGGAAGAAAACAGAGATCTGAGAGAAGAAATCGATGCTCTAAAAGAAGGTCTAAGGAAACTTCACAGTGACATGCAATCTCTGGCAGCAGCTCAGAAACAACAACAAAGGACAATGATCTTAGAGATCACATCTACGCCCATAGTGGAGACGTATGATCCTCGGTATAACTTGCATAAAGATCGCCCATGGGGCATGCCACTCAACTATATCCCTGAAGAATATATTCCGCCAATCACGGAAGATCCGAAAACTGCAGCAGGAACCGCTGGGCCTGAAGGTTACAAACTTCGGGAAAGCGAAGATTCAAGGGACATGACAGCAACTCCTAAAGGTTACAAACTTTGGGATAGCGAAGCACCAAGAATCACTTCCGTAATGACTGTACCACCACCTGTGGTACCCACTGTCTCGGAAGGACAGATTCCACAGATACCCTCTGGTGGGAACGAAAGTATGTACGATAGAATGAACGAGTTCTGGGAGCAATTCCTGGAGATGCAAAAGGAACTGCATGCCATTCGCGGTCAGGATTTATTCGGAAAAGACGCCGCAGACCTTTGTTTGGTCCCAAATGTGAAAATTCCACACAAATTCAAGGTGCCTGAATTTGAGAAATACAGGGGTAACTCTTGCCCTCAAAGTCATTTGGTGATGTATGCTCGAAAGATGTCAACCCAGACAGAGAATCAACAGCTACTGATCCACTACTTCCAAGATAGTTTAACCGGTACCGCACTCAAATGGCACATGGGTTTAAACCGCACCAAGATCGTCACTTTCAGAGATCTTGGTGCTACATTCGTTCAACAATATAAGTATAACTTGGACATGGCACCAGACAGAGATCAACTTAGAGCAATGTCGCAGAAGTACAGGGAAACCTTTAAGGAATATGCTCAGAGATGGCGTGAAATTGCCGCCCAGATTTGTCCACGTCTTGAGGAAAAAGAGGTGACAAAAATCTTTTTGAAAACTTTGAGTTCATTTTACTACGACCGAATGGTCGCCAGTGCGCCCAACGACTTTACTGAAATGGTGAATATGGGAGTACATCTTGAAGAAGTAGTCCGAGAAGGACGTCTGGTCAAAGATACAAGACCATCAAACAGTACCAAAAGATACGATAATGCTTTCCCTAAGAAAAAAGAGCAAGATATTGATAATATCTCTCTCGAAAAGCAAAGGCAACGGTATCAACCAGTAGCAGCAGTAACTCTTGCTATCAACCCTGCGCCTGTTCCAATGTATGAACCTTAGGTTCCTTAGAGCCAACCCAATCGACAACAATATCAGCAAAGGACACAACAACCTCTTTAGCAGGCTCGTCCTCAGTACAACAACAACAACAATAACAACCGTACAACGCGACCACCAGGGTTCGACCCTATACCAATGTTGTACGTCGAGTGTTTCTACTACTATTGGTCAAGGGCCACGTCCAAACCAGGTCCCCTCTTACAATACCGGAAAATTCACCTTTTTGGTTCAAAGCGGATCAGACTTGCCCTTACCATCAAGGAGGACCAGGGCATAACATAGAAAACTGTCTCAGTTTCAAATCTGATGTGCAGAAGCTTGTCAGGAACAGGGTCTTATCCTTCAAGGATACAAATCCAAATGTTCAGACGAACCCGTTGCCTCAGCACAAGAAGGCTGCAGTAAATTTGATAGAGGAAGAGTCTAACCACAACTATCAAATTCACGATGTACTCCTTTTGGGAACCAACCTGGTCAAGATGCATTGCAGACAGAGCGGATACAGTCATGTACCATTTCACAATTATCACCAGTGTGATAACTGCTCTAAAGGCAATCGAGGATGTTCCGTAGTGCAATCAAATCTACAAGAACAGATGGATCTAGGATGGATCCAAGATCACCGAATCCGTGACGTCAACATGACTTATACAAATTCCAACATCATTCAAAACCACGAAATCCGTGCGATGAATGTCAACTTGGTGGCAATGCACTCAAGGCAAAGCTAACATCATGATCTGCCATGGCATGATTACGATTCCTGTCTGATCTGGTTGGTAAATAATCAGGGATGCTCTTTTGTACAAAAGGCCCCCCAGTGTCAGATGGATCTTGGGTGGATCCAAGACTACTGGGATAGAAGTCATTATCAAGTTAATATGATTCAAATCTTGGGTGTTCGCTTGATGAATACCATCTTGATGGAATTACACGTTAAGCAAGTCCTGCTCAGTTTTCTGACTTCACATGATTATAAGAACTGTAAAGTATGTCGTGAGGATGACCAAGGATGTGCACTTATTCAAAGAACGCTGCAACACTTGTTGAACCACTGGTGGCTTTCGATCTATCTAGATGAAAACACACAACAAGTCAGTATGATTGACGGGAACCCTACTAGGCATCAAAGTCAGGACATTCGATCGATAGAAACAGATCTAGTGAGGTTGCACTGCATACAAAGTGGACGTGGCCGAGTGCCACCGCACAACTATGAGTGTTGTAGAGTTTGCTCAGAGAACAATCAAGGATGCTACCTCGTGCGAGCAGCCCTTCAAAGTCAGTTGGACCACAAAGAGGTTCGACCATGTTTAAGCTCTGGTTCAATTAACGTAATACAAGACTATCTTCCCGATCGAAGCAAAGACGTTGTCTTAATCCCTAAACGAGAAGTGGCCAAAGATGTATGCGCCATAATCCCTCTACTCCATGAATCAAGAGTTCCCCTTGATAGTGGAAAGATTCTCAACCTTGAACCAATTGAGGCCGGCTACAATGGTCAGAATAATCAAAAGGCTTCTGTAGTTATCTATCTGCCGGGACCAGTACCGTACAAATCCGATAAGGCTATCCCTTACAAATACGGTGCAACAACAATTGAGAATGGAAAGGAAACTCCATTACCCTTCGTCGTGAATATTTCAGACATCAGTCGAGTAACAAGGAGCGGTCGGATCTTCAATAGAGGAGTTGGAGAACCTACCAGAGAAAAGGAACCTCAGATAGAAGTTCCCAGTCAACCAGTCGGTCAATCCAGTAATCCCGACCTTTCAAAGAACAACGATGAGATGCTAAAGCTCATCCAGAAGAGCGAGTACAACATTGTAGACCAACTGTTGCAAACTCATTCAAGAATCTCTGTGCTATCTCTTTTACTCAATTCTAAAGCTCACAGAGAAGCTCTATAGAAAGTCTAAGAGCAAGCTTTTGTGGAACAAGATGTGACAATAAGACAATTCGACAACATCGTCTCCAACATCACTTCGTGCAACAATTTGGGATTCAGTGATGAAGAACTACCGGAAAAAGGCAAAAATTACAACATGGCACTTAATATTACAGTCAACTGCCAGAACGATGCTTTAGTCAGCATACTGGTAGACACTGGATCAGCTTTAAATGTTATGCCAAAATCCACTATAATGCGATTATCATTTCAAGGATCTCCGATGAGAGGCAGTGAGGTCATCGTCAAAGCATTTGACGGATCCCAAAAAATAGTTATCGACGAAGTCGACCTTTCATAACTATCGGTCCTCACACTTTCCAAGTAACTTTCCAGGTCATGGACATCTGGGCAGCATCCAACTATTTATTAGGGAGACCTAGGATACACGAAGCTGGGGCAGTCACTTCGACACTTCACCAGAAGCTGAGGTTCGTCAAGAATGACCAACTAGTCACAGTTTGTGGAGAGCAAGCCTTGACCGTGAGTAACTTATCGTCGTCCACTTGTGTAGAACCATATGAGGTTGTTGGAACCCAGTTCCGAGCACTTTCGGTGAGCCATGACAACCAATCAGAAAAAGGAACATCGATTTCCTCGTACAAAGATGCTCTCGAAGTGATTAAAAGTAACAAAGCAAAAGGATGGGGACAGTTTGTCATTCCTACTGATAACAAAACGAAGAAAGGTATTTGTGTTTCTTCAACCTGTACCCAGACTGCTACTAACGACGAAAGTTTTCATCCCATTCAGGACTTCTTCCACAGTGGAGGCTTTCTCCACCCAGTGTCTCAAGAAGTACATACCATTAATGAGGGTGACTCCTCCGATACAGATGAAGAATGGAAGTCCTATCTCAACGAGGACGGTTATATGTCTCAGGAAGAAACGCGTATGCCATTTTGCTATCCCGCGCAGAGTCCGAGATATATACCGAGATCAGACGTCAAGATGATGTACGGAGATTGTGATCCAGAAGGATGTCGTGCTCCACCAAACTCATTAGAGGAGGACACTCTGATAAAAGACAACTTTGACTACAACTATTTTGATCCAATGGATGACTTGCCTATCTGGCAGCCGTACCCAGAAGACTTGGGGCAAAAAAGTCAGCCCAACGATGCATATCAGCTGAGCATCATTGAAAAGAATACCTGCGTCCCCACCAAATCATGGGATCATTACTCAGGGCATTCAGAAGATATCTAACACAATGATGAATCTGCAAAGATTGCAGGACAGGAGTTCATTAACTATGCTTTTCCCGAGGTCAACGTCATCAAGAGGGATGACTCCTCCAGTTCCAAAGAAGTGTGGGACACCTTAGGACAACCGAGTGGCTAGTACGACTTCTTGGTCAAGTACACCGCTCCTGAAAGCTCTCGTATCAGGCTCGAAGGCATCCAGCCCACTGGATGGGGAGATCTGCCTGAGAGTGCAAACACTTTGCAAGATACAACAGAAGAGTTCGTCTACGACAACTCTGCCTGGGAGACAGACTCCAACGATCCTGCTTCACCAGAAATCAATGTCATTTATGAAGACAAACCAAGAAGGAAGGTACCAGACTTTGTGATTCACCGAGGAGTTCGCCGCCAATGGGTTGCTGTCGATGTCCCGAAAGTTGTTCATAAGTCTAAGTAATTGCCATCTTTGTTTTAACCTTTCACCCTGCTCAGGTGAAACGAATGTTTTGATAGGGCTCACTTTCTGTAAATGTCCCTTCGCTTCGCCCAAAGCGACAAAGTTTTGTTTTATAGGGTTGTAGTTTCAAGAATCGACCAAATCATAAATAAATAAACGTCGTTCTGTAATTTTCGCATTTATTGCTGTTTTTGCTTTTTGCTTTTTCAGAAAATGGTAATCCTGGAAAAAAAAAAGGCTTAATACCCCTTTTAGCCCCTTACATATGCCTCTGGGTCCATTTTGGTCCTCTTTCTTTTAAAAGTTCCAAATTGGTCTCTTACGTTGTCTAACATAATCAAAGTAGTCCGTGTTAGTTGAGATGACGTGTCAGCTGAGGTGGCGAAACAGGACTATGTCACAGAATTTTTTTTTATTAATTTTAATTAAGTTTTTTTAGAAAATCCATTTAAATTAAATTTCACAAATTTTAATATAAAATATTTAGGCCTGAAGCCCATGTTCTTCACAACAGCCCAATAATCAAGTTTTATTATTGCAATGTGAACAAACTATATAAACACTTAATTTGTTGTTGAATATTCAATGTGAAACTTCACAAATCCCATGAAAACAACACTAATGATGGTCTATCAAATATTAAATGGACTCCACAAAATTTTCATTTGTTATTTATTAATTAGAAATAATAAGCAAAAACTAGAGATGTTGAAAGTTTGAATGGCTGGAAAAAAAAAAACATGTTGGCAACAGATAAAAGGTTCTACACTTTCAATTGGAAAAAGATGAGAGATAATGCAACGTTGGCATAGATTCTGATTCTAGGCATTCCTGGCATAAACAGTTTCTTCTACTATTTGCCCTCATATTTTCATTTGTGCAAAGACTTTCATGGTATTAATTGAAGTGTTAAGAGAGTGTTTAACTTTACCCATAGCAGCCAAATAAATTGAAGGTAAATTTTTTGGTACAAATCTCAAAATTGTTAGTAAGGTTAGAGATATAAATGTTGATAATATTATGAGATAAATGTTAAGAGCAATAATACTCTGGCAGAAGCAGTGTGCAAAAAAGGTTTGTAATAGCATAAAGTAGCATGAAATCATATAATAAAATGATAAACCAAATGTAATTATGCTGACATGCTTATTACAAGTCTGTTGAACTGAGATTGCGGAAAAATGAAATGACGTACATGGTTTAGTAAATTGATCTCGGCAATGGTCTCAATTCTCACGGGTAGAAACTTTAAATTCTCGTCAGTAAACTAATCTATAAATTACAAAAGTTCTGCACTTTTTAATTATTAGTTGAAAAACTTGTTTTAAACGAAGAATGGATTCTCTCAAACTTAATTTTTATGAGCGTAAAATATGATTTTAAGATAAAGATATTCACCACAAGGAGGAACTTGTTACCTGGGATTCATGCAGTTGTCAAGGGAGTTGTTCATTCTGCATCCTCACCAATATTATGATCTCTTTCATGGGAGTTGATAGACCACCACTAGTGTTGCTTTTATGGGGTTTGTGAAGTCCCACCTTGAATATTCAACAACAAATTTAAGTGTTTATATAGTTTGTTCACATTGCAATAATAAAACTTGATTATTGGGCCGTTGTGAGGAACATGGGCTTCAGGCCCAAATATTTTATATTAAAGTTTGTGAAATTTAATTTAAATAGATTTTCTAAAAAACTTAATTAAAATTAATAAAAAATAATTCTGCCACATAGTCCTGTTTCGCCACCTCAGCTGACACATCATCTCAACTAACACTGTTTGTCAATATTTGACGGAAATGACTACTTTGATTATGTTAGACAACATAAGGGGCCAATTTGGAACTTTTAAAAGAAAGAGGACCAAAATGGACCTAGAGGCATACCTAAGGGACTAAAAAGGGTATTAAGCAAAAAAAAACAAGCATTTTTCAGAAAATACACTGCACACACTCTTGCATTATCTCTATCTCTTCTAAAAAACAATCATCACGTCATGCAGATTGTTTGTTTTAAACCCCGTTGAAACATACGATCCAATGCCTTCTCCCAACTTTGAATTTCCGGTATTTGAGGCTGAAGAAGAAAATGACGAAGAAATTCCAGAAGAGATCTCCCGATTACTCAGACAAGAGGAAAGGTCCATTGAACCTCACAAAGAGTCATTGGAAACAGTCAACTTGGATTCAGAAGAAGAAGAAAATAAGTCAGGATTGGGGCACTGCTCAGTCCAACTGTCAAAGAAGACTTGGTAGAACTTCTCAAAGAATTTCCGGATGTATTCGCTTGGTCCTATCAGGATATGCCAGGGTTGGATACCAGCATCATGGAACATCATCTACCGTTAAGATCAGAATGTCCTCCGGTGAAACAAAGACTAAGACGAACTCATCCAAACATGGCCATCAAAATCAAAGAGGAAGTACATAAACAGATTGACACAGGTTTCCTCACCACATCAGAATATCCTCAATGGTTAGCCAACGTAGTACCAGTTCCGAAAAAGGACGGAAAGGTCAAAATGTGTGTAGACTACAGGGATCTGAACAAAGCCAGTCCGAAGAATGACTTTCCCTTGCCGCACATTGACATGCTGGTAGACAGTACAACAAAATTCAAAGTATTCTCCTTCATGGATGGATTCTCTGGCTATAATCAAATCAAAATGGTGCCGGAAGACATGGAACCGCCTGGGGCATCCAGAAAAGACAGAAAGACCCTCAGAAGGCTGGCTGGCAGTTTCTTCCTGAGCGGTGATACACTCTATAAGAGAAATTTTGACATGGTCTTGCTTCGATGTGTAGACAGACCAGAAGCAAACATGCTGATAAAAGAGATTCACGAAGGATCCTTTGGCACTCATGCCAACGGACACACAATGGCGAGAAAAATTCTGAGAGCAGTGTACTATTGGTTGACCATGGAATCCGACTGCTACAAGTACATTAGAAGATGTCACAAGTGTCAGATATACTCAGACGAAATCCATGTACTGCCAACACATCTCAAAGTTCTCTCTTCCCCATGGCCTTTTTCCATATGGGGAATCGACATGATTGGCATGATTGAACCCAAGGCTTCAAACGGACATCGGTTCATCCTGGTAGCCATTGACTATTTCACCAAGTGGGTCGAAGCAGCGTCATACACCAATGTAACCCGACAAGTCGTGGTCCGATTTATCAAGAACAATATCATCTGCCGTTATGGTGTTCCAAGCCAGATCATTACTGATAATGGATCTAACTTGAACAACAAGATGATGAAAGAGTTATGCGTTGAGTTCAAGATCGAACACCATAACTCATCTCCCAACTTTAAGACCCGTAATTTTAAAATAAATAAATATGTTAAGATTATCGTATATTCGCCCGTCTATATTATATTAGGATCGAATATAAACTTAAATAATTTTTATAAATGAATTCAAGTTTTGCTAAAAATATTTTAGAATTTTTATTTCAAATGTGGTTCACGATATAAATTTTCTAAAAATATCATTTTCAGTCTCTTTAGCATTCGGTAAATTAGCCGCCTTAATTTTCGAAACAATCCATTTTCATTAACGAAAATTTAATAGAATAACAAAATTATTTATGATAAAATTGTAAAATAAAAATATTTTTTTCCGTTTGGACTAATTTTCCGGTCTCTCCAATAAACGGTAGTTTTACCGCTTAAAATTTTAAAATAGTCTCGGTTCCTAACAAAATTTAATCGGTGAAATCACAAAATTACTTCCGATAGAGTAATAAAATAATAACAATAATAATAATAAATTTTATTTTCTCGACCGACTTTTATTTTTTATTGCAGTATAGAATAATCAGAAGAAAAGTTTTATTATCAGCAAAAATTATTTCGGACATTTTATCAGTGTCTTATAACACCGGAAACTGCACTAATGCGGAAAAAAAATCATCATTAGAATAAATATGGGAGATATCATGCAGATTAGGAAGTGATGGGTAATTATGACCCCATGTCGGAAAGAATTATATTTATGATGACTCATAGTAAGAAAACGTGTAGGATTAATTTTTACTGGTATACTTATCTAATCCAAATAGTATTTACGACTAAGAGGTAATATTTCATGCGTACAAGATATATACCATAAATCTCCAACTACAAGCTACTTACTTTAACTCTGGTAAAGCACAAAAAAAACACACTCTCTAAAAAAACAAGACTCTCCACACACTTCCCTTATTCTCCAACTAGGTCCTCTCTTCATCCTAATTAACTAAGGTAAATTCCAACCAATTTATTTATACAATTAAATTCCTTTCCTTAAAAATAATAAATCCACTTTATAATTTTTATGGTTCATTAAGGATATGATACTTCTTACTACTACCTTGTTGTTAAATTTAATTGAAATTTTGTGAGAGATATTTTATAAATAAAATATCTTCTATGACTAATAATTATTAAACTATATTAAAACAAAATTTTAGGATCAAATACTATTTTGAGATGTACAGTTAATACGTAGGGAAGTTTTAAAATTAAAGGAGATTAACCTTAAGTTCATATAATTTTGTTTTAAAGGTTTCAAATAACAACCTGTTCTGCCATTTTATGGATAGTAATTATATTTTAATTTACAACTAAATATTTTTACTTATACTTTCTAAAAAGACTATATATTAGGTTTAGTAGAAGTAATAAGTACGTATGGTTTTTTTTTAAAGATAATAATAATAACAATAAGTGTTACAAAATTAAAATCTATTATAAATTATTAATTTATTTCAATAAACTTAAATCATTAGAAATTTTATTAACTTTGTCTTATAAGTGAAACGATACTGTGAAGAAAAATATACATAGCCAATGACCAATACTTTCACAGAATTTTGTTCTTTTGTAGGTTACATAGTTACAGTAGAAGAATATAATTAGTCAAGTGGTTTATGATTATAATTAATAATTAAAAGAATAATAAATCGGATGACACCATGAAGTTACAACATACTGGTATATTCTAATTTAGTTCATTTTGGATAAAGGTGCACGACCGACCGACCAACCAACTTCAAACTTCAGTTTCCACGACCGTAGTAACCGTAAGGACATCTCTCTATTTTTAGATATTTCGTTTGATAAAAATTTATTAAATATTTATATCTGCTTCGTATTTTTCTTACATGTTTATTTTGAAGGTGACTAATTGTGAAGGTGAGTAAATGATATATAAATACATTTGTGCAAAAATTTGATACATGAGACAGATTATTACATATGATATGTGGTAATGTTGACCATATGTTGAAATGGGGAATTCTATGCTCATGCACTTTATGGTTACGTGGCTACCAGAGAGGAGTCACGAGGTGCACACCAAAGAGGTGGCACGGGGTGCGTGTCCAAGAGGGAACCACCTTATCCCGTTGTTGATCATTGAGTATGATTGATGGTTCGATACTCATCACCTTAGTGGCGCTAAATCCTGATGTGATACCACGACCCTTTGCGGAGGGATAGATATTCCGGAATCATATGCATCGACATATAGACATTGCATTAGGAATGAGTCCTGATTATGCTATATGTCTTATTATTGTAAATGATTATATACACGTGTTAGAATGATATCTCTAGCCATGTATAATGTATTCTCTGTTTATGCTTGTTGTTCCACTCTTGTATATTTGTTATTTTCGGATTGATGCCCCTTTCAGTGGATGTGTGGGTGAATACACCAATAGATCATGATGCCACCCGGACACGTGGAGATACCATTGTCGAAGACGACGGATTTCAGCTTCCTTGATGATTGGACTGAGACATCCCGGGGGTTCGACCCGGCCCTGGGACAAGTATCCTATGTCGGGACCGTTTTGGAAACCACCACTATTGCTGGTAGGGATCCAAAGACTACCTGCTTTTGTCGAGCGCTGACTTTTCAGATTCCAGCTTCCCTGGTCATTTCCAGCTTCCTTGCTGGGACGATTGATCACTTTGGGTTGTTGATTTCTTCTTCTGTCCCACCTGGACCATCATATACCCCAGCCTTAGGAGGAGATCCTTTTTTTCGTGATTTATCTACGCCTTCCATAGACTTAGGTATGTAACTAGGACCTTACTCAACGTTCACTCGTGACATCTGTAACGCCCCGTTTTGCCAATTTTGTTTATTGAGTCGTTTTGATTATTTTATTGTATTTTCGACTTTTATGTGAAAATATGTTATTTTTCGGCGGGAATATATTTTATCGCGTTTTGGGATCGTTTGCGAGAAATTTGAGTGTAGGGGTATTTTGGGCATTTGGGTGTATTTTGATTAAGTTAGAATAAATAGAAAGTATAGAAAGAAAAAGAAAGAAAAACCAGAAAAATAGAGAAGAAGAAAAGAGAAGAGAAAGAAGAAAAGAGAGAAAAAACTTGTGAAGGAAGAAATCAATCTCCCGACTTTCTAGAACGCGAATTTATCGGGTAAGGGTGTGAAACTCGATTATACTATGATTGTGTATGATTATGTATGTTTTGTGTGGATGTTTTGGTTGGTTTTTCCATATGTTTCCGTTTATGCCGTATTTGACGAAATCGATAGAAACCAATGTTTTTACGGTCGAAAAGTCGTATAAATACATGTGTTGGTTGGTTATATGTATGTGAGCTGCTGTTTAAAGTTTCATGAAGTTCGGTTATGTTTTGGTTAGTTTTCGTTATGTTTCCGTTGTTTTGTCCGTTTAGGTCGAATTGTAAGAAATCGATAGAAACCGATGTTTTCACGGTTAGAATTCGAAATAAATTACGTAGTTGTATCGAGCAAGGTTAGGTCGTCGTATAGCGTGCTTTTTATTCGATTTGGTGATGTTTGAAAATTCTGGTTTTTGAAAGGTTGAAATTTAATCGAAAAATCGAACGTCGTAGAAATTTCGTTTATGTGTTCTAAATTATTCTTATGTATTTGGTGGTTGTGCGTATATGTTTGTTTCGGTGAAAATGTTCGATTTAGTCGAGTTTCCGGACATTTTGGAAAAGGGACAGCAAAGGTGCATTTTGAGAAAATCTGGTTTTTGAGAAAAAAACAGAGTATGAATCGATACATAACTCTATGTATCGATACGAAATGGTTTATGTATCGATACATAACCCCTATGCATCGATACATACTGTGAAAATTGGGAAAAACAGCATTTTCACTACAGCATGTGTCGACACATGCGTGCTATGTATCGATACATGAGGTCTTTTTGTATCGATACATAAAGCCTATGTATCGATACATACTGTGCTGAACCATAAAATTCTGGTTTGTCGGGAAACTTCGGAAATTCATATCTCTTGAACCGTAAGTCGGTTTTGGTCCCCGTTTGAAGCGTTGGGAAGCTAACGAGATGTTCTTTCTAGGAAAAATAGTTTTGAGGTCTGAACCTAGTCCAATCGGTACAGTTTTTTCGAACTGTTTCGTAGTGTCGGGCGTCCGGTTTATGTTTTTAAGTTATTTTGAAATATTCATATCTTCTTCGTTGTTTATCTGATTTAAGTGTTCTTTATATGGATGTGAAGCTAAAAATATGTTCTATGATTTGGCAAAGAAAAATATTATTTTTAGCCGACTTTTGGCCGACTTTACCGATTAATCGTGAATAGTTGTTTTTGATGAAATGTTGTGATGATGATTTGTGGCCGAAAGGCAAGAAAATGCTAAGTGTGGTATTTGATGATATATGCATGATTGTGGATGTGTGTGTGCATGCAATGTGAATGTCATAAGTCATTGTATGCCAAGCATCATGATGTGCATTGTTGAAACGTCCTGAGTGGCGGTTTGGTTCCTGATGGAATCTGCTATAACATCGTGTGCCTCGAAAATATGAGGCACTGCCTGAGGACTTAAAGCGATAAGTATAGACGATTGTGGGCTCCTTTGGAGACTTAAAGCAATCCTTAACGTCGTGTGCCTCGAAAATATGAGGCGTTGCCTGAGGACTTAAAGCGACGGGTGAACATCGTAGGCCCGACGGGGAGTTACTTGAGATTCTCAGTAACGAGCGATGGTTCCAATAGTTCCTGAGTGAGCTGATGATGAGACATGAGACATTGGAAGTCGGTACCGCATGGCATGTGCATAGGGTCGTTGTGTCTGTCTATGTGCATTGCATAAATCATGAGTCATTTGTGCATGAATTTGTGAAGGTGATTTAATGAGATGGAATATGTGTGATGGTATTGTGAATGATTGATGGGTAGTGGTATTTGACACTTGTGAATTATACTGTGTGTTTTTATAATTGATCTGTGTGTTTTGGTGGTGAGAATACGTTACTGTGCATTTTTGGTGTTAATATATAATCTTATGCAATTATATTATGGTTGTTTTTCTCACCCTTCTGCTATTTTATAACGCTCTATGAGGCGTTGCAGATTAGAGTTGCTGGAGGTATTCTTTTGTGAAGCGTTGCGTCTTCATTATTTTGGTCGGTCGGCTCTGATATGTGACTCCGGGTAGCATAGGGTGGCCGTGTGTGATTGTTTTGTTTATCTGATGATATATTTTGGCTGTACATGTATAACTTGATGTATGACGGACAAGTTTATATGTATATATGTATATGTGTTATTCAGATTTTAGATCTTTCCGCTTTAATTCTAATTTCTGAAAAGTGGGTGTAAGGAACGAAGTTTCCTCTGTATGATTGTTACCCCACGTTGCATATCTAAATGAGCAGGTGTTGCATGTTAGTTGTTTGGTTACTTTGATGTGATTCTCCCTTTCTATGCCGTATTTCAAATATACTCTGACGAATTTTCGAATTTTCTTTTACCGCCTTAATTGCGTGTTTTGGGGTTATAGATCGGGGGCGTCACATTAAGTGGTATCAGAGCCAGTCCGTGTCAGTTGTGTTTGTTGTGTCAGTTGGGTCTGTTGAGTCTGGCATATTGGGCGAGTTGTGTTGAGCAAGTGGTTGTTTAACCATAGTTTCTGTATTTGGACGAACAGAATATGGCTGGTCGTAATGATGCTGCTTTGGCTGCTGCGATGGAGGCTATGGCACGAGCTGTGCAGGGTGCACCGAATGCTGCAGGAAATGATGAGTTTAGAAAGAATAAGCTGCCGGTCTTTAAAGGGAAACATGATCCGGATGGTGCGCAGTTGTGGTTGAAAGAGATTGAGAGGATTTTCAGGGTAATGAATTGTGACGAGGAGGATAAGGTGAGGCTGGGCACTCATATGTTACATGAAGAGGCTGACGACTGGTGGATCAGTACTCGTCAAGTGTTGGAAGCTGAGGAGGAGGAAGAAGAGATTACTTGGGAGGTGTTTAGCAGAGAGTTCCTAAGGAAGTATTTTCTGGAAGATGTCCGAGGAAAGAAGGAGATTGAGTTTTTGGAACTAAAACAAGGTAATTTATCTGTTGTTGAGTATACTGCTAAGTTTGTGGAACTTGTGCAGTTTTATCCTCACTATGTGGAAGCGACTGTTGAATTTTCTAAGTGTGTAAAATATGAAAGTGGGTTGCGTCCTGAGATAAAGCAGGCGATTGGTTATCAGAGGATTCGCAGGTTTGCTGATTTGGTGGAATGTTGTAGGATCTATGATGAAGACAGTAAGGCTCGTTCTGCTCACTATAAAAGCGTGAGTGACAGGAAAGGGAAGCAACAGTTCCGTGGTGGACCGTATGTGTCATCGGCTGATAAAGGTAAACAAAGGGGTTCTTTTGATCGTAGGTCAGGTGGAGGAGGAATGTCTAATTCTCCTAGGTGTTTTAAATGTGGTGAATTGGGTCATCGCCAGCATGAGTGTAGGAGGAATGTGATTAAGTGTTCTAATTGTGGTGGTATCGGACATGTCTTAGCTGATTGTAAAAGGAAGAATGTCGTGAAGTGTTACAATTGTGGAGAACCTGGTCACATTAGTTCGAAGTGTCCTAATCCGAAGAAGGCTCAGACTAGTGGGAAAGTGTTTTCGTTGGCGGGAACTCAGACTTCAAAGGCAGATCGTCTGATAAGAGGTACTTGCTTTATTAATAATATGCCTTTAATTGCTATTATTGATACTGGAGCGACTCATTCGTTTATTTTGTCTGAGTGCGCGAAGAGTTTGAATCTTGTGTTGTCTGTGATGGATTTTGAGATGGTTATTGATACTCCAGCGATGGGGTCAGTGACTACTTCTTTGGTGTGTCTAAGTTGTCCTTTGGCCATTTATGGCAAAGACGTTGTGATGGATTTAGTGTGTTTACCGTTGGAAGGATTAGATGTGGTGTTGGGAATGAACTGGTTGCAATTTAATCGGGTGCACATTGATTGTTATCATAAGCTTGTAAGGTTTCCTTCTCTTGAGGAAGATGAAGACTCGAGTTTCTTGTCTACTAAAGAGTTGAAGAAACTTTTAGCGGATGAAGCTCAGTTGTTTGGAGTGTTTGCATCGTTATCGGTGGATAGTCAAGTTTCTCTTGAAGTGTTTCCTGTTGTGTGTGATTTTCCTGAAGTGTTTCCTGAGGATATTTCAGATGTACCGCCAGAGAGAGAAGTTGAATTTTCTATTGATCTAGTTCCTGGTACTAGACCTGTTTCTATGGCACCTTATAGAATGTCGGCATCTGAATTGGTGGAGTTGAAAAAGCAGTTAAATGAGTTGTTAGAAAAGAGGTTCGTGAGACCAAGTGTTTCTCCTTGGGGTGCTCCAGTTTTGTTAGTGAAAAAGAAAGATGGGAGTATGAGGTTATGTATTGATTATCGCCAGTTGAACAAAGTGACGATTAAGAATAAGTATCCGCTTCCAAGGATTGATGATCTGATGGATCAGTTGGTTGGTGCTTGTGTATTTAGTAAGATCGATTTGAGATCGGGGTACCATCAGATAAGAGTGAAAGAAGAGGATATTCAGAAGACGGCCTTTAGAACACGGTACGGTCATTATGAATATTCGGTGACGCCGTTCGGGGTTTCTAATGCGCCTGGTGTGTTTATGGAATACATGAATCGGATTTTCCACGAGCATTTGGATCGTTTTGTGGTGGTGTTTATTGATGATATTTTAATCTATTCTAAGTCTCGTGAGGAACATGCAGAGAATTTGCGTATTGTTTTGCAGGTTTTGAAGGAAAGGAAGCTTTTTGCCAAATTGTCCAAGTGTGAATTCTGGTTGTCTGAGGTGAGTTTTCTTGGGCACGTAATTTCTGGTAATGGTATTGCTGTGGATCCATCTAAAGTAGAAGCAGTTCTACAATGGGAGGCTCCTAGATCCGTTACGGAAATTTGAAGTTTTCTAGGTTTAGCTGGTTATTACCGGAGGTTCATTGAAGGTTTTTCTAAGCTAGCTCTTCCTTTGACGCAGTTGACTTGTAAGGGCAAAGCGTTCATTTGGGATATTCAATGTGAAGAGAGTTTTTGTGAGCTGAAGAGAAGATTGACGACAGCTCCGATTCTTGTTTTACTGAATCCTAATGAACCATTTGTTGTGTATTGTGATGCTTCTTTAATTGGTTTGGGTGGTGTGCTGATGCAGGAAGGTAAGGTTGTAGCTTACGCTTCGAGGCAATTAAGAGTTCATGAGAAAAACTATCCTACTCATGATCTTGAATTAGCGGCTGTAGTTTTTGTGTTGAAGATTTGGAGGCACTATCTCTATGGTGCGAGGTTCGAGGTCTTTAGTGATCATAAAAGCTTGAAATATTTATTTGATCAGAAAGAGTTGAACATGAGACAACGGAGATGGTTGGAATTCTTGAAAGATTACGACTTTGGCTTGAATTACCATCCTGGTAAAGCTAATGTGGTAGCTGATGCATTGAGCCAGAAATCGTTGCATATGTCCGCATTGATGGTGAAAGAGTTGGAACTTTTGGAATCGTTTAGAGATTTGAGTTTGGTATGTGAAGTGACATCGGTTAGTGTGAGGCTTGGAATGTTGAAAGTTACGAATGAATTTTTGATGTCGGTTAGTGAGAAACAAAAGTTGGATTTGAAATTTGTTGATTTGATGATGAATGAGAATGTGGATTTCAAGGTTGATAATTTTGGTGTTTTGAGATTCCGTGGTCGTATTTGTATACCTGATGATGCGGAGTTGAAAAGAATGATTTTGGAGGAAGGACACCGAAGTAACTTAAGTATTCATCCGGGAGCGAATAAGATGTACCAAGATTTGAAGAAGATTTTCTGGTGGTCTGGTTTGAAAAGAGATGTGGCTCAGTTTGTGTATGCTTGCTTGACTTGTCAGAAATTGAAAATGGAACATTTGAGACCTAGTGGTTTGTTGCAACCGTTGGATATTCCTGAGTGGAAATGGGATAGCATTTCGATGGATTTTGTGACGGGATTACCGAACACTCAGCGTGGGCATAATGCTATTTGGGTGATTGTGGACAGGCTGACTAAATCGGCGCATTTTATTCTGATTGACATCAGTTTTTCTTTGGAACGGTTAGCTGAGATCTATATCAGTGTGGTGGTGAAATTGCATGGGGTTCCTTTAAGTATTGTTTCTGATCGAGATCCTAGGTTTACATCGAGATTTTGGGAAAGTTTACAGAAGGCTTTGGGTTCTAGATTGAGGTTGAGTTCGGCTTATCATCCGCAGACGGATGGTCAGACCGAAAGAACGATTCAGTCTTTGGAGGATTTGTTGAGAGCGTGTGTTTTGGAACAAGGTGGTACGTGGGACAGTTATCTTGCTTTGGTTGAGTTCACGTATAATAACAGTTTCTATTCTAGTATCGGAATGGCACCTTTTGAGGCTTTATATGGACGAAGATGTAGAACGCCGTTGTGTTGGCACGAAACTGGTGAGAGTTCTGTGGTTGGACCGGAATTAGTGCAACAGACGACGGAAAAGGTAAAGTTTATTCGTGAGAAAATGAAGGCTTCTCAGAGTAGACAAAAGAGTTATCATGATCGGAGACGGAAGGATCTTGAGTTTCAAGAGGGTGATCACGTATTTCTGAGGGTTACGCCGGTAACGGGTGTTGGTCGTGCTTTGAAATCTAAGAAGCTTACTTCTCGATTTATTGGTCCTTACCAGATATCTGCGAGAGTGGGTGTTGTAGCGTATCGTGTGGCGTTACCGCCGAATCTGTCGAATTTCCATGACGTTTTTCATGTTTCATAGCTTCGGAAGTATGTTCCGGACCCTTCACATGTGATTCCGATGGACGAGGTGGAAGTAAGGGATAACCTTACGATCGAGGCATTACCAGTTAGTATTTTGGATCGCGAGGTGAAGCGGTTGAGGGGTAAAGAGATTGCACTTGTGAAAGTGGCGTGGGGAGGCGCTGCTGATGGTAACTTGACGTGGGAATTGGAGAGTAGGATGCGGGAGTCGTATCCGGAGTTGTTTGTATCAGGTAAGATTTTCGAGGACGAAAATTTCTAAGTGAGAGAGAATTGTAACGCCCCGTTTTGCCAATTTTGTTTATTGAGTCGTTTTGATTATTTTATTATTATTTTATTGTATTTTCGACTTTTATGTGAAAATATGTTATTTTTCGGCAGGAATATATTTTATCGCGTTTTGGGATCGTTTGCGAGAAATTTGAGTGTAGGGGTATTTTGGGCATTTGGGTGTATTTTGATTAAGTTAGAATAAATAGAAAGTATAGAAAGAAAAAGAAAGAAAAACCAGAAAAATAGAGAAGAAGAAAAGAGAAGAGAAAGAAGAAAAGAGAGAAAAAACTTGTGAAGGAAGAAATCAATCTCCCGACTTTCTAGAACGCGAATTTATCGGGTAAGGGTGTGAAACTCGATTATACTATGATTGTGTATGATTATGTATGTTTTGTGTGGATGTTTTGGTTGGTTTTTCCATATGTTTCCGTTTATGCCGTATTTGACGAAATCGATAGAAACCAATGTTTTTACGGTCGAAAAGTCGTATAAATACATGTGTTGGTTGGTTATATGTATGTGAGCTGCTGTTTAAAGTTTCATGAAGTTCGGTTATGTTTTGGTTAGTTTTCGTTATGTTTCCGTTGTTTTGTCCGTTTAGGTCGAATTGTAAGAAATCGATAGAAACTGATGTTTTCACGGTTAGAATTCGAAATAAATTACGTAGTTGTATCGAGCAAGGTTAGGTCGTCGTATAGCGTGCTTTTTATTCGATTTGGTGATGTTTGAAAATTCTGGTTTTTGAAAGGTTGAAATTTAATCGAAAAATCGAACGTCGTAGAAATTTCGTTTATGTGTTCTAAATTGTTCTTATGTATTTGGTGGTTGTGCGTATATGTTTGTTTCGGTGAAAATGTTCGATTTAGTCGAGTTTCCGGGCATTTTGGAAAAGGGACAGCAAATGTGCATTTTGAGAAAATCTGGTTTTTGAGAAAAAAACAGAGTATGAATCGATACATAACCCCTATGCATCGATACATACTGTGAAAATTGGGAAAAACAGCATTTTCACTACAGCATGTGTCGACACATGCGTGCTATGTATCGATACATGAGGTCTTTTTGTATCGATACATAAAGCCTATGTATCGATACATACTGTGCTGAACCATAAAATTCTGGTTTGTCGGGAAACTTCGGAAATTCATATCTCTTGAACCGTAAGTCGGTTTTGGTCCCCGTTCGAAGCGTTGGGAAGCTAACGAGATGTTCTTTCTAGGAAAAATAGTTTTGAGGTCTGAACCTAGTCCAATCGGTACAGTTTTTTCGAACCGTTTCGTAGTGTCGGGCGTCCGGTTTATGTTTTTACGTTATTTTGAAATATTCATATCTTCTTCGTTGTTTATCTGATTTAAGTGTTCTTTATATGGATGTGAAGCTAAAAATATGTTCTATGATTTGGCGAAGAAAAATATTATTTTTAGCTGACTTTTGGCCGAATTTACCGATTAATCGTGAATAGTTGTTTTTGATGAAATGTTGTGATGATGATTTGTGGCCGAAAGGCAAGAAAATGCTAAGTGTGGTATTTGATGATATATGCATGATTGTGGATGTGTGTGTGCATGCAATGTGAATGTCATAAGTCATTGTATGCCAAGCATCATGATGTGCATTGTTGAAACGTCCTGAGTGGCGGTTTGGTTCCTGATGGAATCTGCTATAACATCGTGTGCCTCGAAAATATGAGGCGCTGCCTGAGGACTTAAAGCGATAAGTATAGACGATTGTGGGCTCCTTTGGAGACTGAAAGCAATCCTTAACGTCGTGTGCCTCGAAAATGTGAGGCGTTGCCTGAGGACTTAAAGCGACGGGTGAACATCGTAGGCCCGACGG
Source organism: Lathyrus tuberosus (assembly GCA_022829125.1). Taxonomy (NCBI): domain Eukaryota; kingdom Viridiplantae; phylum Streptophyta; class Magnoliopsida; order Fabales; family Fabaceae; genus Lathyrus; species Lathyrus tuberosus. The sequence continues at coordinate 13,080,472 of JALAZF010000103.1, forward strand.
GGAGTTACTTGAGATTCTCAGTAACGAGCGATGGTTCCAATAGTTCCTGAGTGAACTGATGATGAGACATGAGACATTGGAAGTCGGTACCGCATGACATGTGCATAGGGTCGTTGTGTCTGTCTATGTGCATTGCATAAATCATGAGTCATTTGTGCATGAATTTGTGAAGGTGATTTAATGAGATGGAATATGTGTGATGGTATTGTGAATGATTGATGGGTAGTGGTATTTGACACTTGTGAATTGTACTGTGTGTTTTTATAATTGATCTGTGTGTTTTGGTGGTGAGAATACGTTACTGTGCATTTTTGGTGTTAATATATAATCTTATGCAATTATATTATGGTTGTTTTTCTCACCCTTCTGCTGTTTTATAACGCTCTATGAGGCGTTGCAGATTAGAGTTGCTGGAGGTATTCTTTTGTGAAGCGTTGCATCTTCATTATTTTGGTCGGTCGGCTCTGATATGTGACTCCGGGTAGCATAGGGTGGTCGTGTGTGATTGTTTTGTTTATCTGATGATATATTTTGGCTGTACATGTATAACTTGATGTATGACGGACAAGTTTATATGTATATATGTATATGTGTTATTCAGATTTTAGATCTTTCCGCTTTAATTCTAATTTCTGAAAAGTGGGTGTAAGGAACGAAGTTTCCTCTGTATGATTGTTACCCCACGTTGCATATCTAAATGAGTAGGTGTTGCATGTTAGTTGTTTGGTTACTTTGATGTGATTCTCCCTTTCTATGCCGTATTTCAAATATACTCTGACGAATTTTCGAATTTACTTTTACCGCCTTAATTGCGTGTTTTGGGGTTATAGATCGGGGGCGTCACAACATCTTCCCCGTAGACGAGCTCCCTCTCGTTGATCCAGTATGTATGCCATCTTTGGAATTAGACGTAGGTGAGGATGGGGATGACAACACTGAGGATCCTTCTGAGTATGACTTTGAGAGTGGAGATGAAGAGGATGGTTCGGATCATACCCTGGTGAGTGCGTGTAGTGGTTTGTGCGGAGTTGGGCCAGGAGGTTACTGTGGATGTCGTTAGGCATGGTGAGGGAGTGGTTTATGTGATTAGTAGGAGTTCTTTAGTATTGATGGCGTGTGCCATATGACATCGTTATGCTTGGTTAGACTTTTTCTCCTTGGGGCAGCTCTCCTGCGTGAGTGTCTGCCGAGGAATTTTATTCTGTTGGTTATGGTTTGTATAATTAACCTATCTACACTTACTATCCTTTGACGCTTGTTCGTTTAGTTGTATAGTATACCTGCGTTCTGGAAATGGTTAAACTAATCTCTTTTATAAAGCATGTTAAACTCTCAAAACATTATTAACTACAATTTATTGCGGTTTTGAAAAAAAAAAAAGGGACACTATTTTCATACAAAAGAAACCTTTAATTAATTTATGGAATTAGCATCTTTAAAAAAAAGGGTTAATAGTCATTTACCCCCCTGCAATATAGGCAAGTTTTGATTTACCCCCCTTTAAAAAAATAATTTTGGATTACCCCCCTAAGTGTGTAAAAACCAGGGGGGTAAATAAAAAAAAATTACAGGGGGGTAATTTTTCTACCTGGGGGGCAAAAGACTTAGAATTTTAAAATTTCAGGGGGGTATTCCAAAAAAACTTTTTTTAAAGGGGGGTAAATCAAAACTCGCCTATATTGCAGGGGGTAAATGACTATTAACCCTAAAAAAAATAATACACTCTCGCTGTTAAAAATCGGGGTGTTACATTGTGGTATCAGAGCATAGGTTAATCTTCTTTAGGACCGTAAGTTTAGTGTTCTAAATCGATTGGGTAGAGTTTAGAGCTTATATCCACATTTATTAGATCTTTAAATTTTGAAATCCACACACGATTTGGAAGTGAGTTATTGGAAAATCCTCTTGAAACAAGTAATGGGAATTATAATTAGATGTTGGTTTTGTAGGAAAGATATGCCTCCAAGACGTGACAATACTAATCAACAGGTATATCAAATGGGTCAAGCTATGGCTAATATGGCAGCTGCCGTCACCGCCCAAACTGCTGCTAAAAACCTTCGAGATTTGGAGAAACGGGACAGAGAAATACAAGATGGGGAATCAAAAGGATTGATTGATTTCCGTCGCCACGATCCACCTAAATTCCATGGGGATGTTATTCTCGAAAAGGCTGATTTATGGTTACAAGAGATTGAGAAGATATTTGAGGTAATCAATTGTCCTCCTGGCATAAAGGTGCTATATGCCACGTATCTTCTCTTGGGTGATGCAGAATATTGGTGGAGAAACACTAGATTAATGATGGAGGGCGTACAAGAAGAAGTAAATTAGGAAGCTTTTAAAATAAAGTTCTTAGACAAATACTTTCCCCTAAGTGCGAGGACCAAATTGGGAGACGATTTTCTGAAACTTCGACAAGGGGCCATAACTGTAGGTGAGTACGCTGCCAAATTTGAAACTTTATCTAGGTATTTCTGATTCTTCAGGGAAGGAGTAGATGAAGGTTACATGTGTCGCCGTTTTCAAGAAAGACTCAAGTACGAACTGCAAGACTCTGTGGTACCATTAGGGATACAACGCTTTTAACCACTAGTGGAAAAATACAGAGAGGTGAAGGACATGAAAAATAGGAGGGCAAATCACAGGGCAGTCTAGAACTCTGGAGGACCTAATCGTTCAAATTTTCAGAATCACGGACGTAATAAACAACAGGGAAGGCCATACCAACGACCACACTATAACAATCGAGGACCTCAACGAACAGAAAAGCATAACACCGGAGGAGGACGAACTCAAGCTGCCCCAGGGGTGCGTTGTTACCAGTGTGAAGAAGGAGGGCATTATGCGAATGAATGACCTAATAAAGGTCCTACATGCTTTAAATGCAACAAAAGGGGGCATATGGAAAAAGATTGTAGGGCTCCAAAGGAAGGGTTAGCTGTTAATACTGCTTGAACCATCCGGCCAACAGCTAAAGGGCAGGTTTATTGCATGAGTGCAGAAGGAGGGTCTCAATCAAACAACTTGATTCAGAGGAATTGTGAAATTGAAGGTACCATTTTAAATGCATTTTTTGATTCCGGAGTAACGCATTCATTCATATCTAAGGATTGTGTTGATCGATTGAAAATGGTAGCAACCCCACTACCATTTGACTTGGTAGTATCTACCCCTGCCAAGATCCTAACTGTGAACACTGCATGCTTATTATGTAAGGTAGTCGTTCAGGAGAGAGAATTTCTAGTTAATCTAATATGTTTACCCCTACAATCTCTCAAGATTATTCTCGGAATGGATTGGATATCCTTTCATTATGTTATGTTAGATTGTGCTCGAAAGTTGGTTATCTTGCCTGAGCCGGGGGTTGTTAAATACCTATCAGCTAACCAACTCAAGGGTTCTCTAAAGAAGGGAGCCTTTGACCTTTCAATACTTGCTAGTGCGGAGGTGATTGCGGAATTCAAGATTGAAGACATGTTAGTTATTGATCGGAAAATTAGTAAGTGTACTATTTTAATGATGTAGTAATAAGTGGAGTTATCCCTAGAATCGATCTCTGGAGGACTGCGTATATTTTGTAAGTGCAGATGTTATTTCAATTAGACAAAAGTTCCTTTTGGGGGTTTTGATTTTCAAAATAATTCTAATGACAGAAAGAAATAAGTAGAATAATAAAATGACTTTAACAATTGTGAGAAGTTATGCTAGGAAAGGTGTATGAATTGCTCAGCAAGAACCCTAAATTATCCTCAAAGAGATATTCCACCAAACCTTAATTTTACTGACCCTCAAATATTTTTCTTAAATTCCTTAACCGAAAAACCTTTGATATTTCCCCCTGACCCTAATTCCTTAGCAGTCAAGAGAGAACATCAAGCAATAGTTCTGACAAGGTCTTTTAGTCACTACGGGGTATCCCTATTCCTAGGCAATATCTACCGTAATGTATTATGCAAAAACAATAGATTGGTTTTTCAGGCCAAATCCCTAACCGTAAATCGTTCCCAATTTGTACGATCAAAAAAAGTATTAATTTATTTGCATAACAAAAGATTAAGGTAAGAAAGCATAAACTCATCAAATAATTCAACAACGGTTCATTACATCACAATTCAGGGACACCCCCTAGCATTGGGGGGTTTAGCTACTCATAATATTCAAAGAAAACAAAATACAAAATAAAGACATTACAAGAATTGGTGATAAAAGTTGATCTTCAATTTCTTCCGATCATGAAAATCTCCTCTTTTCCCAATCCTCCAGAGCTCTATATTTTCTTCTGTAATTCTTTCGTACAATGAAAAAGTCCCCTTTCCTTTCTCAAAAAAATATCTTAAATACTCTCAGTCTCAAAACATTAATGGGAAAATGCCCAAAATACCCTCAAAGATCCAAAAGACAAAAATTCCAAGAAAATTAGAAGAAGACACGCTCCAGCCAACACGGGTTGTGTCAGGCGACACGGGCGGCCGTGTTGGCTCCCTGGCACTTTGATAAAAAATAATTAGCTCCAGACCTGCTGACACGGGTCGTGTCAGCTGACACGGGCACCCGTGTCAGCCCCCTGCCATATCTCCAAAATCTCCTCTTCTTGGTACTCTCCTGACACGGGCCATGTCATGCGACACGGGTGGCCGTGTCAGGCCACTGTCCTCCCACTTCAAACTCTTCCGAATCTTGCGGTTTTTCTTGTTTTTGTTTTCCGATTCCTCTTGAATGTTTAAATGAACCTGAAAACACTAAAGCACACAACCAAGGCATAAAATGCGGTAAAAGAGATGTAAAACAAATAAACAATGAAAAAAATATTATCTGAAACAAATAGTGAAATAACATATGAAAACGACCGCTCAGTTACCCAAGATTTTCAGGATGTGTTTCCCAATGAGATTCCCAGTTTACCACCTATTAGAGACATTGAATTCTTCATTGACTTACACCCGAGAACTGGACCCATTTCCATTGCATCATATCAGATGGCGCCAAAAGAACTCCAAGAGCTTAAGGAACAATTGGAAGATTTACTGGAGAAAGGGTTCATTAGGCAAAGTGTTTCCCCATGGGGAGCTCCAGTACTTTTAGTAAAGAAGAAGGATGGGCGTTCTCGACTATGTGTGGACTATAGGCAACTTAACAAGGCGATTGTGAAGAATCGATATCCCTTACCTCGCATTGATTACTTGATGGATCAACTTAAAGGAGCATCCGTATTTTCTAAGATTGATCTAAAGTCCGGTTATCATCAGATTCGGGTAAGAGAATAAGACATACCAAAGACTGCATTCCGGACTCGTTACAGCCATTATGAGTACCTAGTCATGCCATTTAGGGTGACTAATGCGCCTGCTATTTTCATGGATTACATAAATCGAATTTTCCACCCATTTCTGGAAAAATTCGTGGTTGTATTCCTTGACGATATTCTTGTTTACTCTCGAAGTAAAAAGGAACACGAAGAACATCTACGTCAAGTGCTACATTTCTGCGTGAGAAGAAGTTGTATGCTAATCCATCCAAATGTGAATTCTGGCTAGAAAAAGTAAATTTCTTAGGACATGTCATAATAAAGGAAGGCATTGCTGTCGATCCAGCAAAAATTGAGACCGTGCTCGCATGGAATCAGCCTCAGACAGTCGGTGACATAAGAAGTTTTGTAGGATTATCCGGATACTATCGAAGATTCATTGAAGGATTTACAAAGATAGCAGCTCCATTGACTCAACTAACTCGAAAGGATCAACCTTTTTCTTGGACTGAGAAATGTGAGACTAATTTTCAATTGTTGAAGAAGAAACTTACGACGTCGCCTATATTAATTCTGCCACAACCCGAGGAGCCATACGAAGTTAATTGTGATGCACCTCATCACGGATTAGGATGTGTGTTGATGCAACACCAGAAGGTGGTAGCATGTGCTTCGAGACAATTGAAGACTCACGAGAGAAATTATCCTACCCATGACTTGGAGCTTGCAGCAGTAGTTTTTGCACTAAAGATTTGGCGTCATTATCTCTATGGATGTACGTTCACAATATTCAGCGACCACAAGAGTTTGAAGTACTTATTTGATCAGAAGGAATTGAACATGAGACAAAGAAGATGGATGGAAACCTTGAAGGACTACGATTTCACGTTACAATATCACCCAGGAAAGGAAAACGTCGTGGCAGATGCGTTAAGTAGAAAGGGTGTCCTTGCGACAACATCATTGATGGCCAAACAACAAGAATTATGGGAAATATTTAGAGACATGCACCTAGATGTTGAACTGGGAAACGAAACTCTACAGTGTAGAATGATCAAGATTTCTAATGGACTTTTAGAAGATATTCGAAACTGTCAAGATAATCCACTCTTAGAAGAGAAAAGAGAATTGATGGTACAAGGAAAGGCACCTGGTTTCAAAGTAGGACCAAATAATATCTTAAGGTGCAACGAAAGAATTTGTGTACCTGATGTTGCAGAGACAAGGAAACTAATTTTAGAGGAGGCCCACAAGATAAAATTAAGCATTCACCCTGGAGCAACAAAAATGTATAAGGATTTGAGGCAAAACTATTGGTGGCCAGGAATGAAGAAGGAGGTAGCAGATTACGTAGCATCGTGTTTGACTTGCCAAAAACCAAAGATAGAACACCAAAGGCCAACAGGAATGTTGCAAAACTTAGATGTTCCAGAGTGGAAGTGGGATAGTATTTCAATGGATTTTATCACTGGATTACCCAAAACACGAAGGATGCATGACTCAATTTGGGTAATTGTCGATCGTTTGACCAAGTCTTCTCATTTCTTACCTGTAAGGACAACCTATAATATGGCCAAGTTAACAGAAATTTACATTTCTGAGATTGTTAGACTACATGAGGTACCTTCTAGCATTGTGTCAGATCGAGACCCAAAGTTCACATCTCATTTTTGGGGTTCGTTACATGAAGCACTTGGGACAAAACTGAGACTAAGTTCGGTATATCATCCACAAACAGATGGGCAGACGGAAAGAACAAATTATACGTTGGAGGATTTGCTTTGGGCATATGTATTGGATGATAGAGGGAGTTGGGATGATATCCTATCCCTAATCGAATTCACCTACAGCAACTGTTTTCATACTAGTATCAGAATGGCTCCATTTGAGGTGCTATATGGGCGAAAATGTTAGACGCCAGTATGTTGGTATCAAGATGGTGAAAGTATGATTGTAGGTCGGGAAATGGTTTAACAAACTACAGAGAAGGTGAAAAGCATTAGGGAAAAGATGAAGGCTATTGAATTTCGAAGAAGAAGACCATGTGTTTCTCTGTGTCACACCCACCACATGGGTGGGGGAGGGCGATCAAAACGCGGAAGTTAACTCCAAAGTTTATTGGACCCTATCAAATAACTTCAAAAATTGGACCTGTGGCTTACCGAATTACATTACCTCCCTTTCTATCTCAAATACATGATGTGTTCCATGTCTCACAACTACGAAAATACATTCCGGACCCTTCCCATGTAATCAAACCAGACACCATCCAGCTTAAAGACAATTTATCATTTGAAGTAATACCCGTTAGGATCGAGGATAGAAAGATGAAACTGTTGAGAAATAAGGAAATTCCATTGGTTAAAATAATTTGGAACCAAGTCACTGATGATGCAACTTGGGAACTTGAGAGTGCAATCCAAGAGAAATACTTGGATTTGTTTACAGACTCATAGTTTCGAGGACGAAACTCTTTTAGGGGGGATGTATTGTAAGACCGGTAATTTTAAAATAAATAAATATGTTAAGATTATCGTATATTCGCTCGTCTATATTATATTAGGATCGAATATAAATTTAAATAATTTTTATAAATGAATTCAAGTTTTGCTAAAAATATTTTAGGATTTTTATTTCAAATGTGGTTCACGCTATAAATTTTCTAAAAATATCATTTTCAGTCTCTTTAGCATTCGGTAAATTAGCCGCCTTAATTTTCGAAACAACCCATTTTCATAAACGAAAATTTAATAGAATAACAAAATTATTTATGATAAAATTGTAAAATAAAAATATTTTTTCCGTTTGGACTAATTTTCCGGTGTCTCCAATAAACGGTTGTTTTACCGCTTAAAATTTTAAAATAGTCTCGGTTCCTAACAAAATTTTATCGGTGAAATCACAAAATTACTTCCGATAGAGTAATAAAATAATAACAATAATAATAATAAATTTTATTTTCTCGACCGACTTTTATTTTTTATTGCAGTATAGAATAATCAGAAGAAAAGTTTTATTATCAGCAAAAATTATTTCGGACATTTTATCAGTGTCTTATAACATCGGAAACTGCACTAATGCGGAAAAAAATAATAAATAATCATCATTAGAATATATATGGGAGATATCATGCAGATTAGGAAGTGATGGGTAATTAAGACCCCATGTCGGCAAGAATTATTTTTATGATGACTCATAGTACGAAAACGTGTAGGATTAATTTTTACTTGTTTACTTATCTAATCCAAATAGTATTTAAGACTAAGAGGTAATATTTCATGCGTACAAGATATATACCATAAATCTCCAACTACAAACTACTTACTTTAACTCTGGTAAAACAAAAACAAAAAACACTCTCTAAAAAAACAAGACTCTGCACACACTTCCCTTATTCTCCAACTAGGTCCTCTCTTCATCCTAATTAACTAAGGCAAATTCCAACTAATTTATTTATACAATTAAATTCGCTTCCTTAAAAATAATAAATCCACATTATAATTTTTATGGTTCATTAAGGATATGATACTTCTTGCTACTACCTTGTTATTAAATTTAATTGAAATTTTGTGAGATATATTTTATAAATAAAATTTCTTCTATGACTAATAATTATTAAACTATATTAAAATAAAATTTTAGGATCAAATACTATTTTGAGATGTACAGTTAATACGTAGGGAAGTTTTAAAATTAAAGGAGATTAACCTTAAGTTCATATAATTTTGTTTTAAAAGTTTCAAATAGCAACTTGTTCTGCCATTTTATGGGTAGTAATTATATTTTAATTTACAACTATATAATTTTACTTATACTTTCTAAAAAGACTATATATTAGATTTAGTAGAAGTAATAAGTACATATGGTTTTTTTTTAAAGATAATAATAATAACAGTAAGTGTTACAAAAATAATATCTATTATAAATTATTAATTTATTTCTATAAACTTAAATCATCAGAAATTTTATTAACTTTGTCTTATAAGTGAAACGATATTGTGAAGAAAAATATACATAGCCAATGACCAATACTTTCACATAATTTTGTTCTTTTGTAGGTTAAATAGTTACAGTAGAAGAATATAATTAGTCAAGTGGTTTATGATTATAATTAATAATTAAAAGAATAATAAACCGGATGACACCATGAAGTTACAACATATGAGTATATTCTAATTTAGTTCATTTTGGATAAAGGTGCACGACCGACCGACCGACCAACTTCAAACTTCAGTTTCCACGACCGTAGTAACCGTAAGGGCATCTCTCTATTTTTAGATACTTCTTTTGATAAAAATATATTAAATATTTATATCTGCTTCGTATTTTTCTTACATGTTTATTTTGAAGGTGACTAATTGTGAAGGTGAGTAAATGATATATAAATACATTTGTGCAAACATTTGATACATGAGATAGATTATTACATATGATCTGTGGTAATGTTGACTATATGTTGAAATGGGGAATTGTATGCTCATGCACTTCATGGTTACGTGGCTACCGGAGAGGCGTCACAAGGTGCACACCGGAGAGGTGGCACGGGGTGCGTGTCCAAGTGGGAACCACCTTATCCTGTTGTGGATCATTGAGTCTGATTGATGGATCGATACTCATCACCTTAGTGGTGCTAAATCCTGATGCGATACCACAACCCTTTGCAGAGGGATTGATATTCCAGAATCATATGCATCGACATATAGACATTGCATTAGGAATGAGTCCTGATTATGCTATATGTATTATTATTGTAAATGATTATATACATGTGTTAGAATGAGATCTCTAGCAATGTATAATGTATTCTCTATTTATACTTGTTGATTTGCTCTTGTATATTTGTTATTTTCGGATTGATGACCCTTTCAGTGGATGTGTGGGCGAATACGCCAATAGATCATGCGCCACCCGAACACTTGGAGATGCCACCGTCGAAGACGACGGATTTCAGCTTCCCTGATGATTGGACTGAGACATCCTGGGGGTTCGACCCGGCCCTGGGACAAGTCTCCTATGTCGGGACCGTTTTGGAAACACCACTATTGTTGGTAGGGATCCAAAGACTACCTGCTCTCTTCGAGCGCTGACTTTTCAGTTTCCAGCTTCCCTGGTCATTTCCAGCTTCCTCGCTGGGACGATTGATCGCTTTGGGTTGTTGATTTCTTCTTCCGCCCACCTGGACCATCATATACCCTAGCCTTAGGAAGAGATCCTTTTTTTCGCGATTTATCTAAGCCGTCCATAGACTTAGGTATGTCACTAGGACCTTACTCGACGTTCACTCGTGACATCTTCCCCGTAGACGAGCTCCCTCTCATTGATCCAGTACGTATGCCATCTTTGGAGTTAGACGTAGGCGGGGATGAGGATGACGACACTGAGGATCCTTCTGAGCACGACTTTGAGAGTGGAGATGACGAGGATGGTTCGGATCATACCCTGGTGAGTGCGTTTAGTGGTTTGTGCGGAGCTGGGCCAGGAGGTTACTGTGGATGTCGTTAGGCATGGTTAAGGAGTGGTTTATGTGATTAGTAGGAGTTCTTTAGTCTTGATGGCGTGCGCCATATGACATTGTTACGCTTGGTTAGACATTTTCTCCTTGGGGCAGCTCTCCTGCGTGAGTGTCTGTCAAGGACTTTTATTCCGTTGGTTATGGTTTGTATTATTAACCTATCTACACTTATTATTCTTTGACGCTTAGTCGTTTAGTTGTATAGTATACCTACATTTTGGAAATAGTTAAACTAATCTCTTTTATAAAGCATGTTAAACTCTCAAAACATTATTAACTACAATTTATTGCGGTTTTGAAAAAAAAAAGGGGACACTATTTTCATACAAAAGAAACCTTTAATTAATTCATGGAATTAGCATCTTTAAAAAAAATAATACACTCTCGCTGTTAAAAATCGGTGTGTTACACCTACCGACCCAAGATGAACAGAGCGGTAGAAGCGGCTAACAAGAACATCAAGAAAATTGTTCAAAAGATGGTTGTAACCTACAAAGACTGGCACGAGATTCTACCCTTTGCTCTTCACGATTATCGTACATCTGTCCACACTTCAACATGGGCAACCCCTTTCTCTCTAGTATATGGCATAGAGGTAGTGCTTCCCATAGAAGTAGAGATCCCATCGATCCGGATATTGATGGAAGCTAAGCTAATAGAGGCCGAATGGTGTCAAAGTCGACACGATGAGCTGAACCTAATCGAAGAAAAGCAAATAACGGCTCTGTGCCACAGACAGTTGTATCAGCAAAGAATGAAGAAAGTGTTCGACAAAAAGGTTTGACCCCGTGTCTTCAGAAAAGGAGACCTCGTGCTCAAGAAGATACAATCATTTCTCACTGACTCTCGGGGCAAATGGACTCCGAATTACGATGGCCCATATGTGGTCAAGAAAGCCTTCTCAGGCGGTGCCTTAAGACTCGCAACCATGGATGGAGAAGAATTTGCCTACCCCACAAATGTTGATGTAGTCAAGAAATACTTCACCTAAAAAAAATGTCTCGGTGGATTGAAAACCCGAAAGGGTGGTCCAGGAAAAAGTTAGAGACATAAGCAAAAATCATCTCGATAGATTGGAAATCTCAAAGTGCAATCCAGGCAAAAATTAGGGATTAATGGCAAGTAACTACGTCTGACCAGGTTAAATCCCTCAGCAGTCATGCCATCCATCAGAGAAAACTCCAGTCAAGGTCATCTTCGACAGAAGCTCAGGATGTCTAGAATTCAAAGTTGGTAGAAGTATAACAATCATTATGTTTCAATGTATCCCTTTTTCCTTAAATTACCATTTTCTAACTTTGTAAATACTCTAGGGAATCACGCGCTTGGCTGATTTCCGTCCTATCAATAAAATTTGAGCCCTAGTGCTTTTGTTTGCAATTCTTATTTGTTTTAGCTTTACAAAATAATGTTTTTAATATGATCAACGATTCTTGAAATAAAACAAAAATGAATTTACTTGTAAAATGTTTCTGCTTTTAAAATAAAGATGGCAATTTTTTTTACTGTTAAACATCGAAAGAACATCGATCGCTTCTCCTGAAGTAATTGAACCTCAAAGTGCAGAATCAAAGTACTCCTTCTAAACCAGTACACCTGAATGAAGGATTAACCGTGTCAAATAACATGTTTAATCTGACACCCCCGACAGAGTTCTTACCTCCTAAGTCCGACCAACGTTGTTCCCTATAGGAACTATTTTTCCTAAGCAAGGCAGGATTGCTATCTAGAACCAGTGATACTTTTTATTCCCCGCAGTGGCCGAGTATCCAGTCGTATTCATATATTAGTCTGTATGTCGCGTTAGTTTTGTCAGCATAAACATACATACCTCATGCATTATTGATTCACATGCATAATCATATTGCATCACTATCAATCTAGTCGGTCTTATCCCCTGGTGATAAAAGTCCTCTCACTCGAGTTGTCAGTCCTTTATTTGTTAGGAAATACAGCGTCTGAATAATCTCTCCCCAATTTATTTCTGGATTGGAGCCGGTCCTCGACAACTTTGATAACTTGAACCTCTGAAAGGCAAGAAGACATTTGACAAACGTCACTCTTCACCATTGAAGATGATATCTTCGCTTTCCCAGATTAAGGAAAATCCCAAGAGAAAGCTTAGCAACTAAAGACTTTCAGCAATACATTGGTTTTTCTCTTCAGAAAGTCAATTTTAATGAAGTCATCAACACCTCAAAATTGGAATACATCACATGGCATTTCTCTGAGAAGATCTTGAAGAAAAGTATGATGTAATATCCCCGAGTGAAAAGCAGTCTATCAAGAAACTCGTTTTCCCCAGTAGAGTCAACAAATGGCATCTCCAACAGAGAAGTTTGCACACCTCTACAACTCATACAAATGGGTCTCCCCATCAATTTTGACCTCAACTTTTTCCCATCAAATGGCATCTTCCCAGGAAAATTCGGTGAGAAGTTTGATGAAAACCACTACACATAGCGTCCCTTGTCAAGGAAGGAACTTGACAAAAAAAAACTGAGACCAGTTCCTTGGCTGAAGACCGGGATCGAGGGGAAGTTTATTGATAAAAGAAACTAAGTCCAGTTCTATGGCTGAAGACCCGGGTCGAGGGGAAGTTTATATCAGAAACTGAGACCAGCTCCATGGCTGAAGACCAGGATCGAGGGGACGTTTATTTTAGAAACTGAGACCAGTTCCGTGGCTAAAGACCAAGATCGAGGGGGAAGTTTTACCCTTTTCTAAGCATCATTGCTTAGCAAAATAAGATGGACGAGTAAACTATCATTCATAACCACTGTCAAAATTTTGGGTATTCTGATATTTAATCCTCTTGCACCCCGAATGCCCGAATACCTTCGCCATTCACACCTTCGGGTCCAAGAAGATTAAATAGGGGCATCTGTCATACCCAAAATTTTGACCACCAAGATTTCCCATTATTGTGCAAATCATCATCACAATATGGATGTACTTTCATGCCTCATCAATCTCCTCAAAGATGACTGAGCATTCACCACAATTAAGAATTAGGGTTTTGAGCCCTCTCAGAGCATTTAGACAAAGGATCAATCAAGAAATGACATGATCTTCAACTTCTCTAACCTCTCAAACACCTATAAAGGATCAAGAGGACTCCCACATCAAGAATCAAGCACAAAGTTGCAGCATTCCAAGTGGATTAAGCCTCAAGATCGCCTGCATCACCAAATTAGGGTTTGGTCGACCCAGGGTCCCCAGATGAAAATTTTCATCTGGGCATAAGCCAATGCCTCAATGTATGGTCCAATAAGCTCAAAAGGATCTCAAGAACCCATCCACAAAGGCAAAATCACCTCGAGGGTCCATCTATAAAAAAAATCAAGAATTAGGGTTTTGACCTAATTCAACCCTTGAGTTAACTTGTGAAGTGAGGCATGGCTTAAGGCTTCAAAATGAACTTCAAAGACCTCAAATACATCATATTGACATGTTTACAAGATTATATTGACTCAAAGAGCTCAAGTCATAAGCCACAAGAACTCAAAACCATCTGATCACAAATTAGGGTTTCTGATGGAAAAAGTCAACCCTATCCTTAACTGTTGGCCTACCCTTGATCTCAAACCTTAGGGAGGGGTCCAAGACATTCCTAAATACCCTTGGGAGGCCATCCATGAAGTTTAATTAAGCCCAAAGGTTGATTTCACAAAAGAATCACAAAGTCAAAATTTCATCTGATGAAAAAGTCAACTGTACAAAAGTCCAAGTTTGACTTTTTGGATTTTGGGTCAACCAAGATTCCTTAACCCTAAAACAATGATAATATGTGATTTGAATCATCATTCATCAAGAAAAATCAAAGAAAGTGAGTTAACTTGCTAAAGGGGTAACCATACAAAACTTAGAATTTTTCTAAGTTATGGAACAAAGTGGCTAGGGTACCAACTTTGCAATGCCATATCTCTCAAACCCTAAGGAATTTCTCTCCCATTCAAAGCTTAGAGGGAAGCCCTCATTACACTATACAAAAGCTTCAACTACATCTCATTCCAATTCCTCACGGATTTCAAGTTATGATTGGATCAAAATCACTAAAAAACATGAAAGTGCATTTTTCCAACACTTAGAAGTAATTCTGCCCAAGGCAGATTTCAAGTGAAACACCAAAACTTGGAGGGCTGTTTCACATAGTTCTAGGCTGAATCGACTCAAGATGTAAACATCAAAGTTGTTGTGCATATTGCCTACAATCAAAGGAACTCATTGGCATGAAACAACTCAGCTTGAGCCAAGAGTTATGGGTGCTGCAAGACACCATGGCAAGGCTGTCATGAAAAATCAGTTTGTGAGATTTCTTGCCATACACGATTTGGGGCCAAAAAGCAATGATCACTATGCCACATGCATCCAATCTGATCACAATGCATCTGATCTAATCAACAAACTTGGACTGAAATGCCAAGAGCTTATCCTTGAGAATTGATGAGTTTTTGGCATATATGCCTTGAATTCAAAGGCATTTATGTGAAATAGGGCACTTTCAATAAAGTTACTCTCCTCACTCAAGATGCTCACTTAAAAAACAATTAAAACATCTGAAGAATGTGGATTTGGTCAATACATAGCCCTACTCTTGGGAGAGGCTAGTTTGCCTTGCATGAGAAGAAATGCCGCCAAGCCAAAGCCATTGAATGTGATCTGATCTTGCAGCCATTCACTATTCCTCTAAGACAAAGCTTGATCACCTATAAATAGAGGTCACATTGCCTCATTCAAACTACACCAAAGCAGCTTACAACATTTCTTTCTCTCATTTCCTTCTTAAACACCAAATTTCATTGTTCTTGAGAAAGCACTATCGGGTTTTGAGTTTGAGAGCAATGCAACTCAAACTAATGGTTCACACACCTGATATACAACATATAGGAATGATCTAAACCAATACATTCAATCTGTAACATCAAAATCATCAAATCACACCTCAATTGCTCAAAGTTACAAAGTAGCTGCAGGTTGGGTCCAGTTGGCTAATCGAGAGGTTTTCCAATCAACCTAAGCATTCAAACACATCCTTTGATGTACAAGGAAGCTATCCAAATCATTGGAACTCATCTGTAACACCTCCAAACCAGAATTTGATTCTCACTTGCAGAGGTAAACCTTAAACTCTCAAACTCTATGAATCATGCATCATAAACATGTTTTCTTGTTACCATTGTGTTTCTGGATGTTTGTAGATCATTTACCCTCAATCAATTGTTGTTTACAGTTTGTGTATAGGATTTCATTGAGTTCATGCCAATTTTAGGGTTCTTCAGGTTTTAACATGATATGTTCTGATTCAATTAATTTCAATAAAATTGAGTATTGTCATTGTGTTCCTCATCTGAAAACGCATAATTTTCATATTTGGATCATGTGAAATGGTTGAGAGATGAGTGAGATAGGATGCTTCACGTATTTGAGCTTGAGGATGAAGATGGCCATGGCGCCATTCTTCAGAAATTCAACCAAGTTTGCTATATATTTATTGCTTGCCATATAATAAATGAATTGGCATTGCGCCCCAATGGTTGATCAACTAGTTTGTGTGTATTGAGCGAGCGAGAGGTCTGGGGTTCGAATCCCCCTCGCCCCAGACCTCTTTTTTATCACTTGTCCCATTTTATTTTATTTTTCATATTATTTTTGTTAATGATTTGAAAAATTAATTTCTCTCTCAATTTTAATCATTTTTTATTGGTTCTTTTTGTGAAAAATCACAAAAATATTAAAGTATTTTATTCCACAAAAAAAAAATCAGATTTATATTATTTATTTAATATAGTTGGTATTTTTGTGAATAAATTCATTTTTATTATTTTTAAACATTTTAAAAGTGAAGTTTTATCATGAAAATCAAAACCAAATGAGTTCTAAATCATCTTGTGATTAAAACCTCATTTTTCAAACCTTAACCAAAAATCACAAGTAGTTTATTTAAACTTGTTTGGTATTTTTATCATTTTTATTAATTTTCTTTAAAGAATTACTTTTAAAAGAAAATGAAAATTAGGGTTTATTTGATTTTTGATCCTTATCAAACATTTCAAAACACTTTTGGGCCTCTTAATAGAGTCTAAGTCCCATCCCTTTGTAAATAAAATAATTTGGGCCTCAGTCGTTGTATAAGTCCCGATACAATTTTCAAAACAACGGTGCGATCACTGTTTTTCTTGGACCTCTCCTTGAGCTGTAAGCCCCATGACTTATACAAAAATAAACCTTTGGGCCTTTAATAGAGTGTAAGACCCAACCTCCCTTTGTACATAAATAAATTTGGGCCTCAGTCATTGTATAAGTCCCACTGTGTGTTAGAAAATCTCGGGGCGATCGCCTTTTCAACCAAAATCAACTGGGCCTACCCTTGTGTTGTAAGTCTCATTTCTTTTCTTTTAAATCTTTTTGGGCCTCTCCTTGAGTTGTAAGACCTATCCCTTTGTACAGAAAATCTTTTTGGGCCTCTCCTTGAGTTGTAAGACCCATCCCTTTGTACAGAAAACCTCTTTGGGCCTCAATCATTATATAAGACCCATTACAGTTTACGAACGACAGTAAAATTACTGTTTTTCATCTGGGCCTCTCCTTGAGTATAAGCCCCAACAATCTTTTAAAAAACAACTTCCCTTTGATTTAGGTTCAAATATATAGTTGTTATCAAAACTTTCTTTAATTTCTTAAACAACTAACAATACAGCTATGGAAGCTTGCTCGCCTGTAAGTTTTTATCAGCTTTCTTTACTTTCTTGCACATATACATATATATACTTGTTTGAACAGAATTGAAGCTTGCTCACCTGTAAGTTTTATCAGCTTTCATTTACTTGCTTTCATATATATATAACTGTATTGTGGGAAGCTGCTCACCTGTAAGTCCTTCCTTCATTCTTTTAAATACATGTCAAATATATATAACTGTATTGCAGAAAGCTGCTCCCCTGTAAGTCCTTCTTTCATATCCTTTTAAATTCTTGTCATATATCGACTGTATATATACTAGTATATCTGTTTAGAGTTTTCCCCGGCAACTAGGTCTAGAACTAGGTAAAGCCAGTTGGTTACTCTTAAATACAGTCAAAACTAGATCCCCATAGGATTTCCAGATACAGTCTTGCCTTCTCTTAGGCTTAAACAATATGGAACAAAGAGAAAAGCATTATTCTTCGTGAAACTTTTCTCAGGCTGTCACTATTAGAAATTGTCAAAGAAATTCTACTCCCCAGAGGTGATCTATTCTCGGTGAATAACATCTCTTGAGTTTCTTCAAACCTCAAAACTATTCATTAAATGATCTATTCTCGGTGAATAGCATTTCTTGAACTTTTCTTTGGTTTGGGACCCACAGGCTTCCTAAAAGCATCCCATCCTCCTCTTGGGCTTTGTACAAGGACCCTCCGGCTTCTTAGAAGTTCTCATGCCTTCTCTTGGGCTAAATACAAGGACCATGAAGACCTCATAAGGGTATAAGACAGAACTTAGTCATCCTTTGCTAGAGCAGTCATTCCAGTGTCAAATCTCAGACCAATTTAGGGTTGATTCTCATCCCTTTAAAACCCTACCTCCTCTTGGGCATCGTACAAAGATAAACTCTTCCATACCAGTAGACTTGGAGAGTCTAATCCCCTCTCGGATATCAAAGACATTCTCAAGCACCTTACAAACATAAGAGAAACCCTGGTCATTTTGGATCAATCTCTAGCAGAGTTAAAACCTGTGGGTTCTAAAACCCAGTCTCTCTCCTAAAATTCCCCAGCCAGGGTCGGTTTATCATCAGTATAACACTATCCCAAATCAGAACCTCAAGGTCTCTGATATTTCAACTCTTTTGTAACCCTCGGCAAGAGTTGATTCTTCATTTGGACCTGCCTCGGGGTCTC
Source organism: Lathyrus tuberosus (assembly GCA_022829125.1). Classification (NCBI taxonomy): domain Eukaryota; kingdom Viridiplantae; phylum Streptophyta; class Magnoliopsida; order Fabales; family Fabaceae; genus Lathyrus; species Lathyrus tuberosus. Next base: position 13,099,112 of record JALAZF010000103.1, read on the forward strand.
AATAATCCCCAGCAGAAGCTAGCCTCCTCTTAGGCTTTGTATAATGATCCTTCCTTTCCTCAGTACAGTTAGCCTCCTCTTGGGCTTTGTACAAAGATTTTCTCCCCATCGGAGCTAACGTTTTCAGATTCTCTTGTTGATTCAATCACCGTTTTCAGACTCTCTTGTTGAATCAATCACCTTTCAGCACTTTCTTGTTGAGTCAACCCTTTTTAGCCTCAATCTTGGGCTTTATACAAGACAGATAAAACCATTCTATTGTTGAGACAATCTTTCTCAGCCTCCTCTTAGGCTTGGTATAACGATTTCCCTTCTCTTAGGCTTTGTATAATGATTTCTCTAGCTCGTTCAGCCATAATCCTGGGCTTTGTACAGGACAGATAAAAGCACTATCTTGTTGAGTCAAACCCTTTCCAGCCTCAATCTTAGGCGTTGTACAAGACACCATATAAAGTTTCCTAAGCAGAGTCAAACCTCTTTTCAGCCTCAATCTTGGGCTTTGTACAAGACATCTAAAATATCCTCAGTTGAGTCAGTAAAGTCTCATTTTAGCCTCAATCTTGGGCTTTATACAAAACAAATATAAAGATTTCCTTCCCACAAAGTCAGTCTTCTTTTTAGCCTCAATCTTGGGCTTTATACAAGACACATACAAACCCTCCCCGGCGGAGCCGAAATCCTTTTTAGCCTCAATCTTGGGCGTTGTACAAGACAGACATAACATTTTCCCCAGAAAAGTCAAACTTTTAGCCTCCTCTTAGGCTTTGTATAATGATATCCCCAAAGAGTCAGTCTCTTTTAGTCTCAATCTTGGGCTTTGTATAAGACATATAGAAACACTCTCTCGTTGAGTCAGTCATTTCCAGCCTCCTCTTAGGCCTTGTATGTGGACTTCCCTAGTGGAGTCAATCAACCTCTTAGCTTCAACCTTGGGCTTCGATCAAGGCTCACAAAAATCAACATCCCCTCAGAGGAAATCAAAATCTCTCTATAGGAAGTCATTTCTCTGTTTATCACTTATCAAAATAGACATTCAAAACAAACCCTAATCCACGATAACTACTATAAGAGGCACACTTGTTGATTCAAATATCCAAGTTGTTGTCCATCTTTTATCCTGGTAAATCCTCTCTTTCATCTAATTGCTGTAAGCGGAAAGCTTCTGGATTATTTACATCCACGCTACTGTCCCTCTCTTAGCATGAGAAATTCCTAAGGAAAAATGGAATTGCTCTACACTGAGTTAAAGTTTTCCCCTTCAGGACAAATCCCCTATAAAGGAAATTATGGCATTGCTGGAGTCACATATCCCAGTTAAAGTAATCCTCGTTTATAAACAGTCACCCAACAACTGTGATAAATAAACCAGATGTCTCCCTTTAGAGATGACAAATTCTCTCTCAGCCAAACAGTTTAGCTTCAATCTTAGGCTTTGAACAAGACACCAAAACATCTTTTTCCTCCCTTAGAATAGGAGGAACTACGATTGCTCTGATTTCCCAGTTTCATTTAAACGGGAATACGTAGGCATAAGATTGCGAAATCTTAGCGAGCATACTAATCAAAAACTCTAGGTCCAGTACCTTCATACCAATCAAAACTTAGGTCCAGTACCTTACCAAAAACATCGGAAAACCTGAACATCAACAAAAACTCACTCTCTCTCTCTCATATTTCCCAAGAAACTTTCCCAACCCATTAAAGGATAAACACCATCAAGTACAAAGCAGAACCTAAAGCTAACAACCTGTGGATAACCACATATAGGATAGGTAATTGACAACTCCCCATTGTATAACCTGACCTCGAACTCCCCGAATCTCATTAAGCGTTTGTTCAGTTAAACATTCACGTGCAAGGTTAGTTTTAGATAGCTTCCCTTTCCCTTCCAGCTTCACGAGATAAATAAGAAATTAGAAAGTAGCACCCCCTCCTCTCTATTGGGGAGAAAACCCCAATTCCTGCGATAAGGTGGTCGCGTCACCGACAAAAATCGCACACTACACATACAAAATGAGTCAAGAATGGCCAAGGACTGGAGTTCCAAGTCATTCAGTTTGTCATAGTTAAAACCAGTAACTGAAAAGGGATCTTTGGTCTAGTAGTGAGGAAAGCGCGGATATCCATCTAAGGCGTATAACACCTGTGGACATCTCGACCCACATCGGACCCTCAAAAAATGATCTTTATAATTCTTATAATTTGAGGTATAAGCCTGAAGGAAGCTTCGGCTAGAAATTCCACTAATTTGAACCCAGCTCCGGTTATCAACTCCTTTTACCTCAAAGAAGGAAAAGAACAAGCCTATGGTCGAAAAAATGTTCAAAACCTCATAAACCCTCTCAAAGGCCTTTATAAATCCCCAACTGTTGGGACGGGGTTGGGAAGGTGCTATATTGACGGTCTTCAACACGTCCACCTCGAAGTCTGAAAAAGGGATACAGATGTTGAAATCTTCCAAAATACTAGGATACAAGTAGAAAAATTCTTCAGGAACATCTTTTAGCCGAAGTATACACACTCTTTCCTTTGGACCACATGGTTCAAAAATAACATCATCTTCGGAACCGGTAGAGGATATAATCCTTAGGGATCGCATTTTAGCAATTTCAAAGTTATCAGCAGTACTATTCTTATGGTTCATAACCTCAGAATCGAAGGGAGCAACAGTCTCCATTAGAATTTCTACTTAACCTGAAAAGTCAGAGTCAAAGTCACTTTCAGAAGTGAGAATCTCATTATAAAACTTATACATGACTCACCTATACTCTTCTACCCCTATAGAACCCATCATCTCTTGTATATTTTCTTTCCATAATCTTTTCCTCTCCTCATCACTCTTATGGATAACCTTACCCTCATCATCACATTCCCTAAGGACTACCATTTTTTAAAAGAAAAATAGAGGAAAATCAAGAGTGAAAGTAAAAAATACCTGAAACGAAGAATGCTTGAAGTTGAAACGGACTTGTTTAAAGAAGATTAAGGGCATAGGGATAAAGGGACGAGAAAAATGACTTTAATAGGAGCCCAGCGTTCAAAAAAATGGCTAGAGAATAGCCACTCATGACGCATTAAAGTCACCATTACACTAGGGAAGGCTAGGGGACACGACCGTTCGAAGGTGTTTTGACACGTAAGGACTTGAGAAGAAAAGTCGACCTATAGCACGACACTTATGAAATACACCCGGGCTCATGTTACTGTCGAGTACTGTACCCTTGTAAATGGATATAGTACTCAGGGGGCTTACGTACATGACAAATATTTTTGGAGCCGAGTTATATAGTCGGCCAAGGTCAGACGTGTGTTTGGAAACGAAAGAAAGAACGGTCGAGTAGCACCAAGAGCTAGACAAGAGTCATGCAACGTCAAAAGGCCAAGAGACTTCTCTTAATGGCATAACTTAAATGAAGACTGAAAAAGGCTATAAAAGGGGCTCCCACATGAGGGTTAAGCAAGTCACATTCATCTTGAGACAATATACAACACCTGTATAGCTCTCAAATTCCCAAAGATACTCAAACAGTATAGATAACGTAGTCTTCTCTGCCCTAAAGTAGAAGACTAGCACTTTTGGTGTATCTAACCATTTTTGGCTAGAACAATAATAACATGATACATATTGGTTTTTGTAGGAAGGAAACTTAAGACCGTAAGCCGCGAAAAGTGTCACTGCGATATCCTTGGTTCACAATTTAGTACCTATCGACGCAACCTTGATCGAACTAAGAGTCTGTAGCCCGAATTAAATACTTATGTGTTACTGTTTTTCTTTTGTGCTCAAAAGAGTTTGCTTAAGGACAAGCAAAGGTTTAAGTGTGTAAGAATTTGATAACGCTGAAGCACACTGCGTATTCGGCTCAGATTGCACATGTTTATTATCGTTTAATTATTATTTTCTTGCATTATATTTGTGTTTTGTCTTATTTTCAGGTACATTGCCTAATAAGAGCCTTTCACGAAGAAACGAAGTAAAACGAGCGAAAAACAGAGATTTTAGGGTTGATTACACACATGGTGTTCCACTTGGCGTTGGCCATTGGGGGTAGCCGTGAGGTGTAGGGTTTCTCCCACGACCCAACGGTCATGAGACCACGTCCACCACCAAATACACACATGGCAGACGCCATGCCTAGATGGCGGGCGCCATCTTCACAAAAGAGGAGTCAGTCAAGGGCGGTTAGAGGTTGAAGCCATGACCAGAGGTTTTCTCTCCCACAATTTATGAAGGCCGAACTTGACGTCCAAGGCATTGTTTCACTATAAATAGGACTTAATTTTCCATTTTTTGGCATCCACTCTTAGTCGTAGCATAGGCATAGATTCACTTTGTAAAAGCGATAATTTGTCACATCGAGGAATTATCCCACCATTGTTGTGAGCGAGTCTGGAGCAATCGTAGAGTAGAAGCTTGTCGTTATTTTCTTTACCAGTCTTGTACCAGATTCAAGTCTCCGCTTTGGAGCAGGTTTTTAATTCAATTCGCGTTTTTACTATTTATTTTTCGCATAGCATTTACTTTTGTTTATTTCTTGCACTGTCCTTATTTTGATTTATTTCTCGCACTGTATTTATTTTATTGTTCTGTTTTAATTTCTTTATTGTCTCGCACGTTATACTTTGATTTACCTTGTTGTTCTTGTCGTTACCTTTTCAAAACCAATTGCACACTTAACACGCATTTTCTCTAAATGACTTATTTCGATAATCAATTATATGATATGTTGTTTACCGTAGTCATGTCCAGCTAAATCATTAGTGTTAGAATGTGAGGATCGTAGTTTTGACAATACTTCGTATGTTGTATCTGTAGGAATGCTTTAGGGCTGTTTTGATTTTAATGCAATTTTTCTATTGTTTATCTAATAGGATATTACGAAAGTAGATCCGTGATTACGTCAGATAAGATCGAAATTCGTCCGACACTTAAGATAAAAATTGGTTAGTTTTTGATTAAGAAAAACAGCGAAAGCGCTTTGTTAATCAATTAGGAAAGTTTAATATTATTAGAAAGTGATTTTAAAACTATTTTCGGACACGTTCATAGGTTTAATATCCGGTTGGCCGAGCATATGCCGGAAACCCTTTTGTGTTAAAAGTTTCCAATCAAAAGCACTTTTAACTGAGTCTTAGAGGTAGTTATATAATGTTGATGACTAGCATCACCTGTAGATGATCATTGTTATTATGAATGACCTCATGGGTTTGGAAAACCCAGATGGTGATGTTTTACAAGATTATCACGGGCAACACACATAGCCTGTGGGGACCTATTTAGCTATTTTATTTTATAGTTGTATTAATTATATATTTTGCGTCTCAGACTATTTAGCACCGTACATTTTATTATATAATATTATGTCGATTACATGTTTCAAAGATGAATATAACTTAAGATATTACAATTAACATAAATTAACAATAACGAAACATGAAAACCTATACACTACTAGATGATTTTGGACCTTTCACCTTCTTGAGTATGTTGCCAAAAAATATAGAAATTGTCGCATCAAACTCGATCGGTCCCTTAGTTAGCCTACGGTGACATGATCTCCACATAGCTTTCAAGTCTTCGTCGGTCTTCAACTCAATAAGTTTGTATTTCACCCTTCCATCAGTATCAATCCAGTCTTCATGAAACTCGATCTTACTTACATTTATGATATCGGTGTCAAGAAATAAATCATTCAACGTGGATCTCAAGACGACGAGACATACGTCCTTCGAAAGCCAGAACTCTATAAGAGTTTTCACTCCGTTGTAGTACACTTCTGCCTTAATAAAAAATTGAGGAAGAGGCATTTTGAGATGCTTTTCTCAAGAACAGACGACCTCTATTTATACAACTTTGGATTTATTCTGGACTACACAAAACGGTCAGTGCAATCACAGTTGTGCAAAACTGTTGGCAAAATCGTAACCGTTGAAAATTTGCACTACCAGAAATTTAGCATTGATTGAAGTTTCAGGTATCACATGGTACTTTTTGAAAATATCGGTATTATTTCAAAGATACCGGAAAATTTAAAAAAAAATTGATATACGTACATATCAGAAATTTTGAATGAGTTACCGAAAATTTTAAATGATAACAGACATTTTCAATTAACTATTAAAAATTTTGTTCGCACATTTTGATCCAATTTTATCCAATGACAGTTATGAAATTTATAAATTATGTGGGAGTGCCAAGTTTAATTTTGGGGATGATAGGTTAAATTCTTATATATTGGATTGTTTTAAAGCCCATTTTGAGCAAGCGGTGCGGCCTATTTAATTGATATGTACTGTTTAATAACAAAAACGACCCAAAAGTGAGACCATTGACTACTGACAATCTACTACTCCCTCCGTCATAAATTATAAGACGTTTTGGACATTTCAAACGAATTAAGAAACTTAATTATTACTTTATGAGAAAGACAAATTATATATGACTTTATAGTAATGCCCCTCATAATTATACAGGAGAAAGAAATTAAAAGAATAAAGAATAATAAATACTTGAGGGTATATTGGAGAAAATGTCATTAATATTGCATTAAGAAAATGTAAAATGACTTATAATTTGAGACAAATTTTTTTGATAAAGTGGTTTATAATTTGGGACTGGGGGAGTATTTATTCTCTCTTACACTCGTGGAAAAGTATTGAAAAGAGTTAGATGGATCGATAATTAGGCAATTATGTCGTTATTGAGTGATTGGTTCACATCACTTTCATCATGTTCAAAAATTGAAACATGTGGTTTTGTATGCGTTACCAACGTGATTAGTATTCTCAGTGAGATGAACAACGAGTTTGCCTTATCATTTCTCTTGGGCCATCCAGAAACGTGAAAAACTCGCCCATGGCAACTGCTTCGTTGGTCTCTGCTGCTTTTAAAAGGTAATCATGTTGCAACTTCATTTCTTTTAATTTGTATACACATGCAAGATAATGCATTTCTTCGCATTTATAGCTAACTTGACATGCCATGCTCAATTAATTTGATTTAAAAGGCTTGAGGGGAAGGTGGCTCTCATCACGGGTGGTGCAAGCGGCATCGGCGAGGCCACCGCGAGACTCTTCTCTCAAAACGGAGCTAAAGTCGTTATAGCTGACATCCAAGACGATCAAGGTCATTCTGTTTGTCAAGAGTTACACAAATCATCAGCTTCTTATGTTCATTGCGACGTGACAAATGAAAAGGATATTGAAAACGCTGTGAACACAACGGTTTCCATGTACGGTAAACTAGACATCATGTTTAACAACGCTGGCATAACCGGTGTAAACAATACCAACATACTTGAATACAAATTATCCGATTTTCAGCAAGTGATTAACGTTAACTTGGTTGGTGTCTTTCTCGGAACAAAACATGCTTCAAGGGTAATGATCCCTGCTAGACGAGGTAGCATAATTAACACGGCTAGTGTTTGTGGAAGCATAGGTGGTGTGGCTTCACATGCTTACACGAGTTCAAAGCACGCCGTCGTGGGGCTGACGAGGAACACGGCGGTCGAGCTTGGACCGGCTGGCGTTCGGGTGAACTGTGTGTCTCCTTATGTGGTTGCTACTCCGTTGGCTAAGAATTTCTTTAAGCTTGATGATGATGGGTGTCTAAGCGTTTATTCAAACTTAAAGGGTGCTAATCTTTCGCCAAAAGAAGTAGCTGAAGCTGTTTTGTTCTTGGGAAGTGATGAGTCAAAGTATGTTAGTGGTCACAATCTTGTTGTTGATGGAGGGTTTACAGTTGTGAACAGTGGATTCTGTGTCTTCGGACAATCTGTCTGATTATTTGTATTTTGATGTGTCTTTATGTGCAATTATTGTTGTTTCTGGTGTCTTGTAAGTTGCATCATTCAAGGATGTCACAACTCCTGCTAATAATAAAATCTTGAGTTAAGTAAAATTTAACCCCATTTCAAATATTTACTTTTTACTTTTAATTACTTTAATATTTTTTTTATTAATGCCCCTTTTGTTTAAAATGTTTTTAAAATGCTAATGTTTTAACAAATAAAATTTGTTTTAACATGAATATGGTTATCAATTTTTAATATAGAAATATTTTTTACTTTTCAAATTCTGTCTTTTAATTATAATTTTAGACACTATTTTTAACACTTTAACAATATTTATTAATAATATTAATTTGATAAAAATATAATATCTTATAATAATATTATTGTATTATTTAATTTAGGAATGAAAGGAGTAATCTTATAAAGTTCTTTCCAATTTCGTCTGGACAAATATTTTAAATTCATAATCTACCTATTACCGGGTCCATTTTGTTGTAATTACTAAAACTATTGACTTGACATTTACTTTGCGTTGTCAAAGTGGCTTTCGGGAACTCAATACTAATCAAAACAAATAAAACACTAGTGCAAAGTGTCTGCAAAGTGACGAATATAATTTTAAAATTTACATTTATTATATTGAAAACGGATGTAAATAGTAAACGCGGTGGCAAATTTGTAAATAAAATGTCATTTATAGTAGTAATTATAGTAGTAATACGTGACAATAGACACCCTATTTTAAAAAAAAAAGAGTGTAAATTAAAAATATTATTATAATACATTAAAATTATTGTTATAATAATTTCTCTTATACTCCCGTTAAAGGAAAAACAGATGTAAATTAAGATTGACTGAAAAATAATTATTTAGTTTAATAATTCTAAATATTAATCTTAAACATATTAATAAACCACACTATATTTTATTAAGTGATATTTGGGTAAGTAAATAAATTAATGGGTGTAAATTTATTAATTAATATTTTGTAAATAAAATAATAACAAAACACATATAAATATCAAATTTAATTACGGATATCAATCAAACTCATTTCTCTCTAAACCCCATTTCTCTTCTATTGTTCATTTCATCGCGAGTTCATCGTTTTCATTCATCGAGAGTTTCATCCTTTTCATTCATCCGAGTTTCATCTCCTTCTTCTCATTATTGAACTCCATCTCCTTTATCTCATCAGTTATCCGAGAAACAAACCTCCATCATCGCACGACCATTGTCACACATACGAGGAACCTAACTTGAGGCCCAACTCAGTCCAATAAAGAAGAGAAGAATTGAAAATCGGCAACAATAGAACCCGCACGACCGAATAAAGCAGAAAGAAACGGCTTCGTATCAACCATCTCCGTCGTTTCACTCCACCATCAGCACCACCTTCATATTCAATTTCACCTTTAACTCTCTTTTTCTGTAAAACAAACCCTAATTTCTTCAATTCAATGACACCACGCACGGACGAATGTGAACAAGATAATAATAACCTAAACGCCACCGACGCTGACAGCGACGACGACGGTCTCAAAGAAGACATGGCCGCCATTGGTATCAGATTGAAGACAAACCCCATTCTATCTTCGAAAGTTCAGGTGCCCAGCTGAATGGAGACTCATTGGTATACTTGGGTTCGCGTGCAGAGGACGATGCCATTTTTTGGGCAATCGATGTATCCGCTAAGGTACCTCAATTGGGTACCGACACCAACTTGGAATTGCATTTCGTGGAGCTCCGAACTCTCATGGTGGCCACCGATTGGGAAGATTTCGAAGCAATGGAAAACCTAGCTATTGCTGATCATGTAAGTTAGGTATTTTGCTTCTATTTAATCAAATTATTGTGCGTTCGTTTAGTCTATGTATGTCAATGCAACTTCCTAATTATTACTGCTTTGGCTTGGACAGGCCAAGGCGCTGCTAGAATGTCATAATATTTCCCAATTCTGTGGACATTGTGGAGAGAAAACTGTCTTCGTGGAAGCCGGGAGACGGAAGCAATGTTCCAATGATTCTTGCAAGAAAGGGATATATCCTCGTGTTGACCCGGTTTGTTGTTTGTTTTTGTTCTGTGTGTTGATTTTATGAATGGGATGGTCATCAAGTGTTTTGCTTGTTTATTTGTGTACTAGGTGGTAATTATCCTTGTAATTGATAGAGAATGACTGTGTCCTCTTGGGTACACGACTGAAGCTTAATATTCAAGTGTGGAGCTGCTTAGCTGGTTTCACAAAGGTGCATGTTTTGACCGTTTTTTAGGCACTCAAGAATTTCCTTGTTGTGTACTTGTTTTAGTTTTTGGTCTTTTCCCTTTCTCCATGTATATAAATTTCTTATTAGTTTGTATCATCTTGTTGAATCTAGCAAGGAGAAACCTTGGAGGAAGCTGTAAGACGAGAAACTTGGGAAGAGAGTGGTATTGAAGTGGGAGAAGTTGTATATCACAGTTCTCAGCCATGGCCTAGTATGGTTTATGCTACATCGCTATACATAAGTTTTAACCCTATGTTTTCGTAATTTTATTATTTCTCTGTTGTTTGCTTTTAAGAGACATGTGATTGTGGAGTTGAATTAACATTGTCAATTCCATACAATTGGATGAGTTAACACAGTATAAGTTAACATTGACAAATGTCATGATGAATCAACACAATTAGATGTGTATTATACTATTTTTCTTGTTGAATTTATTAATATATTTTCCCCTCTTCTTGTTTATTAATGTTATCAATTCTATCTTGCCTATGTTGCTAGTTGGTTCAAATAGCATTCCATGCCAGCTGATGGTTGGGTTCTTCGCATATGCAAAATCACATGAAATAATTGTGGACAAGAAAGAGTTAGAAGGTACATTAACCTCCATTGTTTAATCACACTCCCCTATTTACCATCTAAGAAAAATTAACTTCAATCTAACGATTTATTAGTTGTTGCAGTGCGTAGACTACTACTTTGAATCCAATTCTTTAAGAAAGTGTTTACATGGCCCTCAAATTGGAGGTAACTCTAATTTTCCATTTCATTCAAGGATTATACATCTTGTTGTGTATTAATGTGTTTTAATCTTGTTTGGATAAGTTTTTGTTATCATTCTTCTGTATGCTGAAATTTAAAGATATCTTTTTTGGTCATGGTATCAGGTGATGGGTCTAGTTTCCTAGACTATGGTTTGAGTGAAGCTGATCCTGAGGTTCATAGGATAATTGTCAAGGAAAAAGACCGTCAATTTAACAGTCTTTAACATATTGCTTCTGAAAACTTTACATCTAGAGCAGTGATGGAAGCAGTTGGTTCATGCCTCACAAACAAGTACTCAGAAGGTTTGCCTGGTAAAAGGTAAATTCTATCTACCTTTACTCAGAAGGATTGCGGGGTAAAAGGTAAATTTTGTTGATTGAATTCCGTTTACATGTAAGGTATTATGGTGGCAATGAGCATATTGATGAGTTTGAAATCCTGTGTCAAGAAAGGGCACTTGCTGCATTTCATTTAGATGGTAACAAGTGGGGTGTAAATGTTCAACCATTATCTGGTTCTCCGGCTAATTTTGCTGTGTTGAAATTTTGTTGCAACTGTAATGATAGATTTAGCTTATTAGAATCAGTTTGAATTAGTCAGTCCGTATGGTTGTTTAGAGAAGTGTTAGTCAAAATCGGTGAATTGGTGGAATTATTGTTATTTATTTAACTGACTGTTAGCAAAAGTTAGTTATAATTAGTTTGAAAGAAAAATAGTTAGTAACCGGTTAGTGTTAGTCGGCTTAAAGTTAAGATGAATGTTAATGTTAGGAGTTCTATTACAGTTGATTTCGGTTTTTGAATTCCAATGAATATTGGATAGTGAGGTCAATGAAGTTAGTGTTAAAGTTTAAATAGCTTTCAACCGTTAATGTTAACCATTGGTTTGAACTAATAAGGACTGAGTTAGTGAATTTTTAAAATCATGATATTGTTAGTAAAGAGACAAAACTTGAATATTAGTTAAAGAAAATGCAGGAAAAACGTGACTGTTAGTAGTTTTATCAGAGTTAAAAAAACCATTAGTAATTGTTGGCTAGGTTAATTTGACGGGTTGAGTCAGTTAGCTAATGGAATGAATCCTGTTATGAATTAGTTTAAATGTGAAAAAACGGTTAGCATGATGTTAGCTCTGTTGAAGTTGTAAGTACAGTTGAGTTGGAGTAAAAAAATTAGGCTAGTTATATGGTGAGGTGAAAATGTTTGGTGGAATCGATATGTTGTTAATATTATGATTTGATTACTCTAAAAAATTGGATATAGAACACTCAGTAACAATCTCATACTCTTCATTTGATAATACCGCATTTAACTCTTCTGTCTTGATTATGACTTCCATACCAGGAAGCTGACACAATATGCCTTGGAGTGACTTATGAATAATCAATGACAACCCATTGACATCCTGAATTATGCCTTCACCCAAGTCCACGTCGGTTCCAACATTTACATTGATCCCTCCGTTGAAAGAGAACCTTCACCAATCCATCGAAAGGTATTCTTCACAACTGTATGAATACTGTCAAGCCTCAACAAACTGGTGCGGATAGTGCTAATTCATCTAAACATTTCTCATTTTTTTTATCATTCTCTGTTAATAGCTGTTACAAGCATTGGATAATTTTGTTGTTGTGGAAAGAGAAGGTTAAATAATTGCCTGTGGTGGCGTTTTCCCTTACTTTGAAGAGAAATGTGCAGAGGTTGCTGCTATTGTAGTATCTCCTGATTGTCGTGGCCAAGGACAAGGAGACAAATTGCTTGGTATGTTATTGCTTTTGTGCTTGAAAATTCTTGTGGATGATGGATGGTTACTTTAGACCAATAATTTGTGCTATGTAATGTGACGTTGGTATTTTTTTTTGTTTATGCATCCTAGAACAATGTTAATCAGCTTCAAACCATGTTTGTTATGAAAGAGTTTTTTTTTTATAAAGAGCTACGAAAGAGTTTTGACATTGTAGAAAAATGAAGACTGAATTGTATTAACCTGAACTATGATTAAGAAAGGATCCATGACTATTTCATAAGTACCCTTTGACATAAAAGTACCAGAATAATTGTTCTTTTAATAGAAGCCAACTATGTATAATGAACTTGTAATGAAAACATTGATTTAGAGTTAGAAAGTTTCAACATGTTTATGTTTGAAGAAGATATTGTGCAATAGGCTTGAGCTTTGGATATTATTGAAATAGATGTATAATTTTAATCATGAAACGCCCTTGCATCTGATCTTGCCTGTCACGTGTTTTTAATATAATGATGAAATATTTGCAGATTATATGGAGAAGAAAGCAGCATTTCTTGGATTGAATAAGCTTTTCCTACTTACAACACGTACATCTGATTGGTAAGTAACTTCTCTTATTCCATGTCATTTAAGCCTTATACGCAATCAGTATTAATTTTCACTTTTAGTGGTTTGTTACTGCATAGTTGGCTGGTCTTTGTGTTTTTCTTCATAATTGCATTTCTAAACAAAAGGATTTCCACCGTTTTTACAAGTTCGTGAGGTGGGGATTTTCAGAATGTTCAATTGATCATATTCCTGAAAAGAAGAAGAAAAAAATTAACCCGTCCCGCAATTCCAAGTATTATATGAAGGAGCTTCTACCAAATAAGAGTGGGATTACAATTGGTGGAAACAAATTTTCTTCTAATTAGTATGATCTTCCAGTTTACAAGGATGCAAGAATGTGATTGGATATTTGGATGCAAGATATTGGGCTCTTTTGTAAACTATAGATAAATAATCAGGTAACAAATGGTAGCTGGAATCTGTATTTTTTACCAGGTCCTCCACAAGTAGCCTCTTGAGAGGAAGAGCCTCTTGAGATGACTGTGTATAATCAGCGGATGTTCAAAACTGAGCCGTGTAACAAATGGCAGGAAACTGGAGCATGCCTTTATAGTGATCACTGCCAATTCGCTCATGGTATTGGGGACCTTCGCCCGGTGATCCGCCACCCACGCTACCAAACTGAGGTCTGTAGGATGGTCCTTGCTGGGGTTGTTTGTCCCTATGGCCATAGATGTCATTTCTGTCATGCACTTACTAAGCAAGAGAAAGCTATATCACAATCTACGCCCAGATCAAAGAAGCTGGAAAGACAAGTAGTCTTATGGAGTTGTTTGTTTGATTCAAAACATATACAACAGTACATAATAATATTCTTGATTACCAATTGAAGTCTAGAACATGATTCTTGACATTTTGATTTTTGAACAATACATACATACGTCTATATTGGTCCCAACACAGCGAACAAGTACTATGTGAAATAATACATTTTTTTGGATAGTTTTGTAATGACACTCCTCTGAAACTTTACATATTAAGCAATTCATCATTGTGTTTGTAATATGTTGCTAGTGGTCTATTTTTTCTTCAAGTTTTAGTTTTTTAATGTATCATATGAAATAGGGTGTAAATGTATCATATGAAATAGGGTGTAAATGGAATTAAATATAATATAATAAAACAGGGTGTAAAATGTGTAATTTATATTAAAAAATGGTGTAAATTGGCATGTATTTACACCCAATTTTTATTAAAATATGGTGTAATTAAGAATGTATTTACACCTGATTTTTATTAAAATAGGGTGTAACTAAGAACGTATTTACACCCGATTTTTATTAAAATAAGGTGTAACTAAGAACTTATTTACACTTGATTTTTATTAAAATAGGATGTAATTAATAACATATTTACACCCGATTTTTATTAAAATAGGGTGTAATTAAGAACATATTTACACCCAATTTTTATTAAAATAGGGTGTAACTAAGAACGTATTTACACCCGATTTTTATTAAAAAAGTGTGTAACATAGCATGTATTTACACCCGTTTTTAAACGGGTGTAATTACGTTAGACATTTCTCACCCGATGAATATACACCCGTTTTTTATTAAATTTAAATGGGTGTAAATTTAATAAAAAACGGGTGTAAATTAACCTTTTTGTACTAGTGAAACCAAATAATAAATTAAAATTTAAAAATTTAAATGCCAATTCTTACATCATCATTCAAATTTAAAATAATTAAATATGAATTTTCTTTTTATCGTACCTTTGGAGAAGTTTCTTGGTCGAGGAATGCTTCCTATGGTGAATGTGATGCATTGACGTTTTTCTTTTTGGTCTTCTTCATCGTTGATGCTTTCCTTTTTCCTGTAGTCCCAAAACTGGTTTAAAGACAGTCTGTTATTATGTAACATTTGCGAGTATTTTTTTTTACAGAATCAATAGAATTATGAGCTAAAGCCAAGCTAAAATGATGAAGTAGTGAGCAAAATTGCCAAAGAGGTAAAAAATTGGGATCACTTAGAAAACATAAGAGAAAAAAATGAAGAAAAAAACAAGTTTTGCCAAATTCCAACATAAGTGTAACCATCAAACTATAACTTTTGTTATTCTCTATTTTAAGCCTGCTCTTGGTCTTTTCATGCTTCTTTGAATTGACTTCTACATCAAATTGCTTGCCAAATTCCTTTCCAACTTCCTTGCTACTGTCCTTCCTAAATTCTCTCAAATAAGCCATTACCATTTCACAATTATTGCAATTTGTGGGAATCTTTGAGTTCTTTGAACCTGACCAAGTTCATCGTTCCAGATGAATAATTCATAGCTTACAACACTTGACAATTAGGTATAAAATAATAATAAAGTATGAGTTAAACTTAATAGAAAAACTAAGAAAAAATTTGCGACTTGCTTGCACCTGAATTTCGACATTTCCAGAATTTCCTATTGAGATTTTCAATGGTGTTTGAGACTCACCACTACAAGAAAAACTCTCTCCAGCCACGTGATATAGTGACGTGAAAATCACGTATGCTTTTATTTTTAAAAAATTGAATCTGCTGCAAGCACATGGGGAAGTCAGAAAAAATATTTAATCAAAATGTTGTGACGTGGTAATCACGTTGCAACACAAAACTTACAATGAAAAAAAATAAAGGGATCAGGCGTGCAAAGGTAGCAGATGGGGGGAGATTTGAAAATTTTCAAAATTTAAGTTGTGACGTGATAATCACGTCGCAACAAGAAATAAAAATAAAAAGAACGTTATGGAGGGAACAGACTCTGACGATGACTTTATGGTAGAGATTGACTGAGTAATACGCATGCTTCAAGTAGTCGATCACCGATGGAACATGGGGAAAACTTTAATATGATTGGTGTGATGGTGGGCGATGCTTTTGGTGTGAATGTGACTTATGACGAACCTGAAGATTTTGATTGGGAAGAGTTATCGAATGAGGAAGCGCAAAGATTTATCATTTGTTGATTGAGATGAATATGACGTTGTTTGAGGGCTCGTCAGACTCAAAGTTATCAATGTGTGTGAGATTATTGGCCGCCAAGTCAAATTGGAATACTTCAGATCAGTGTTTGAAATTCTTCGCAAAAATGATACTCGATGCGACTCCTACGAAAGACAACTTTCCTACAAGTTTTTATGATGCAAAAAGGTTAGTGTCGAAGTTGGGTTTAGAAGTAAGAAAGATTGACCGCTGCATTCGTGGTTGCATGTTGTTTTATGACAATGAGTTTGGAACTAATGATGGAGCGTTAGAGGAATGTAAGTTTTGTAAGAGTCCAAGATATAAAGTTCGTAGTAAAACCATTTACCGTAAGCAAAAACGTGTAGCAGTGAAGTCCATGTTTTATCTTTCGATAATACCAAGGTTAAAAAGAATGTTTGCTTCAATGCGAAGTGCAAGTCAAATGACATGGCATCATACAAACAAAACAAGTTCACGCACTATGCGACATCTATCTGATGGCGAGACATGGAAGCACTTTGATCGCATACATACTGATTTTTCCGCAGAACCTAGAAATGTGAGGCTTGGATTATGCTCTGATGGTTTTAGTCCATATGTCAAAGCATCGGGAAGTGGATATTCTTGTTGGCCAATTATTGTAACCCCTTACAACCTCCCTCTTGAGATGTGCATGACAAAACCATACATGTTTTTGACCTGCCTCATTTTAGGACCGTCGTGTCCAAAATCCAAAATCGATGTGTACTTACAACCTTTAGTTGATGATTTGAAGAGGTTCTGGATTAGAGAATGGACTTATGATATATCAAGTAACAAAACTTTACTATGCGAGTTGCCTTGATGTGGACTATTAACGACTTTCCAGCATATGACATGTTGTCTGGATGGGGTACGCATGGCAAAATGGGATATTCGCATTGCATGGGGAACACCAAGGCGTTTACGTTGGAAAAATGGGGGAAAAGTTTGTGGTTTGACTGTCACCGTAGATTCCTACCAAGAAATCATCCCTATAGAAGAAACAAGACTAATTTCAAAAAAGACGAACGAGTAACAGATTTGCCTCCGCCTCGATTTTCACCAAGTGAAGTATGGAACCAAGTTTGTGAACTACCAAAATTCACAAATACTGGTAAAGCATGTAAAATTCAAGGATATGGGGTCACACAGAATTGGACAAAAAGAAGTATATTTTGGATTGGGACCTCCTATATTGGAAGATGTTATGCATATTGAGAAGAATTTTTTTGATAATGTATTTAACAAACTGATGGATGTTAAAGACAAAACCAAAGACAATAAGAAGGCTAGACAAAACATGGAAATTTGGTGTAATCGAAAAGAGTTGGAGTTGAAGCGTCAACCGAATGGAAAATTATTAAAACCCAAGGCAAATTGCAGTCTAACTTCCCAAGAAGCTAAAGCGGTTTATCGATGGTTAAAAGAATTGATAATGCCCGATAGTTATGCTTCAAATTTAGCAAGGTGTGCCAACGCTAACACTGGGAAGTTGCATGGTATGAAAAGTCATAATTTCCATGTTGTTATGGAAGATTGCTTCCAATTGCGTTCGGTTCACTACCCAATCATGTGTTTAATCCACTAACTGAAATTAGTCAATTTTTTAGAGATATTTGTGCGTCAACTTTAAGAGTGGATGACATCGTTAAGTTGGATAGAAATATTCCAGTCATTCTCTGTAAGTTGGAACAAGTATTTTCGCCTTTTTTTTACGCTATGGAACATCTATCTGTGCATCTTGCATATGAAGCTTATCTTGGCGGCCCTATTCAATATAGGTGGATGTATCTGTTTGAATGGTTCATGGGTAATTCAAAGCGATCGACGAAAAATAAAGCTAAAGTTGAAGGATCAATATATGCACATTACTTGCATCGGGAAACATCTCATTTTTGCAGTCACTATTTCAATCACTTGATGTTAACTCCAAGAATAATAAGGAATCCTGTAAATGTTAACGAAAGAAGTCAATTTACCTTATCATTTTTCGGGCTTCCAGGTCGTCCTTCTAGAAAGAAGGGTGTGCATTGGCTAACCCAAAAAGAAATGCAATATGAACATCTTCATGTCTTGATTAATTGCATTGAAGTTAAACCATATCTTCAGTAAGTATACCCCACTTGTTTAATTTTCTTTATAGTGTGAATATAAAACTTATTACCTTGAAGCTTATAGAGTGTTTCTTTTTAGGGAATTTAACACCTCATATTTTCATAGCACCGGTGTACAAGCAACCTCCGGTCACACACATGCTTATTTTTCAGCATGGTTCAAGGAGAAATTTTCATGCATTATTGCACCGACTCAAGAAATACTCCATTTGAGAAACTTGTCTGAAGGCCCTATTCAAAGCGCAAATGAATGGCACACATACTTCGTGAACGGATATAAATTTCACACTGAGACATGGACTGAAGGGAAAAAAACCATAAACAGTGGTGTATTTGTAAAAGGAGTTACAGATGGTGAGGAATACGACTTATATGGCTTTGTTAAACATATCTACGAGTTGGTATACAATTACTTGGACTCGGAAAATAAAGTTGTGTTGTTTTATTGTGACTGGTACGATCCATCTACCAGAGGTACAAAAATAGATAAGACATGTGGTACTGTTGAGATTCGAATAGACCGAAGGTACAAAGAGTGTGACCTTTTCATAATGTCACATATTGTCAGGCAAGTTTATTATGTTCCTTATCCTTCAATTGTGCCACATAAACGAGGGCGGTATGCTGTAATCAAAACAAAACCATTGGGTCATATTGAAACTGGCAATCTAGTGGAAGATGTTGCTTACCAAGTTAATGAAGTTTAACAAGTTAATGATGTGATTGCAGTTGAACAAATTACAAGTTTGTCTGATACAATGGTTGAGGGACATCAAGTTGATGCGTCTATATTGTTGGTAGAAAATAATGTGGACGAAGAGTATGAAGAGTTTGGATCCGAGGATAATATCACATCAGATAATGAGAATGATATGGATGAAGAGCATGCAGATTTTGAATAAATTGTTTTTTTAATTATACTTGATGAAACCTTGTATTGAATGTGTTAATGAATATATATTGATGAGATTGTGTTTTTTAAGATTTATTATTTGTGTTGATGAATATATATTAAATGTGTATTTTCTATAAATAGGTAAAATGCCACCCCAATCTAATAAGGGTAAGGGTGGTGGTAGCGGTAAGAATACCCAACGTCCGAGGGTAATAGTATGTCAAGTACCTCAGTCGACGATGTGTCCTCCCTCGCATAGTCAGGTAGATCTTATGTCCATGGCCAGTTCTCAGCCTCTTATGACATTACTCTCCCCTCATGAGTATCCAGCTTTTATCAGCCCATCTGGGGCTCCAACTTTTATCAGCCTGTCTAGGGCTCCAGCTTTAATAGCCCATCTGGTGCTTTGATTAGCCCATCCAGGGGGCCTAGTCATCCATACCAGCAAACTGGGGGACCTAGTTATCCATACCAGCAAGTACCTTCATCCTTCATGCAGTCTGGGGAATCTAGCTTTCCACCTCCTTCACAGATACCCTCATCCCTCATGCAGACTGGGGGATCTAGCTTTCTAACTCCCCCATAGGTACCCTCATCCTTCACACAGTCTGGGGGATCCAGCACAACACATCCCACACAGGTACCCTTACCATCCACACATATACCTACGCGTGAGGATGATCAGGAGGAGCCAGACGAGGATGATCATGAGGACAACGATAATGTAGAAGAGACTGACAATCATGAGGTGGTTCATATCATTGAAGAAAGATATTATATTGGGCCCAACGGAAATTCGTAAGTTATAAATTTTTATTTAAGTATACATGTTTCCATTTTTTATATTAACTTATATTTCATACTAATTTAAATTATTGATGTTTAGTTTCGAGCCGAACCGGACTGCTACCCAGTGTATAAGTTAAGTAATTAAGCAAAAGTATAAAAAAGTTTGAAAGAGATTTAAAGACGTTGATAGGGAAGAAAAAGAAGCTTGGTTTAAGTTATTTAAGATATAATTAATTTGTTTTTGGTTAAGTTATTTAATTTATTTTTTAAGTTATTTTTGTTTAAATTACTTTTTTATTATGATTATCTAACTATTTTATTTGAATGTCATACAACATTGTAGGAAAAGTGTACGTGGGAAAAAATGAATGAGAAAGAGGTTAAAAAAATTATTTTGGCAGAACATCAGTTCGACTTTCTGACATGCTACGACATGCTAGAAAGCGTTGGGAAAGTGAAAATATTCGTCCAAACTGGATAGGCAAAGAAGTATTTAATGAACTTCTTATCTACTGGGATACAACTGGTTTTAAGGAAAGATCTGAAAAAGCAAAGAAAATGAGAGCATTTGAAAAAGGGGTAGCCTTAATGCAGTTGGAAGTATAAGTGTTGCCGAACATGCTCGACGCATGGTAACTATTACTACTTTTTTAAATTATATTTTGATTTAATATATATTTTTAATTAAAGTTAATTTTATTATTTAGGAAAAGAGTTTGGGGAGACCTCCACTCATGAGGGAGCTAGTTATAAAAACTCAAACAAAAAAAAATCAGGAAAATTTGTTGATGAACGTACAAAAAAAACTTTGGTAAGTTATTTTAATTTATTTAAATTATTTATATATATTTTTTATTTAATGGCAACTTTGTGGCGTGATTTTCATGTGGCAACTGAGATATTGTGGCGTGAAAATCACGTGGCTATATCTATTATTTAATTTAATTTAAATTGTTTAAGTTATATTTAACTTAAATTTTTTACTGTATGTGTAGGAGGATTATCAGACATTGCTCACACAATTTTTGGTTGAAAATCCTCAATGTACTACGAGAGGTTTCGAGCCGCTTAATCCACATGTGTATTTTTATAGTTGGGGTTTAGTAACTGGCGGAAAGGGACCTAATGTGTGTTTATTTGGTGTTGGAACTTTGGTCGGCTGTATGAGAAAAGGGGATATAACTTTATTTCAAAGAGTTAGATATGGTGAAGGAACGTCACATCCACCACAATTGACACCCGAAATGCTAGAAACAATAAGGCAACTAGCGCTAACTGAGGCGAGACACGAGTCGGAGCAATGTGAGTCGGCGCTAAAGACCCAAATGGAGGAGCAACAACGTCAAATAGAGAAAATAAAGAAGAGGCAAGCTGATATGGAGGAGATGATGTGACAATTTATGCAATCACAAAGTGGCGGTAATCAAACATTTGGTGGAAATGAAGGAGTTAGTGGTCAACAACAGATGGATGACGAGGATGATGATGATTTTAACCTTGACGAGTTTCCCGATTCGGATTGATCCGTAGGATTTATTTTAATTTTTGTAAAATATTAACTATTCATTTTAGTATATTATAAACTTATTATTTAAAAACTTTATTATTAATTTTGGTATTTAATTATATTTATTTATATTTATTAATTTTGGTATTAATTATATTTATTAATTTTTCATTTTAATATATTTTAAAAAAAATTATTATTAATTTTGTATTTAAAAATTATTAAAAAATAATTTATTTATTCATTTTATTATTCATTTTAATATATTATTAAAAAAAAAACAATTTATTAAAACGTAAAACAATTGCAGATTTTTATTTTAAAAAAACATTTTGCCACATGATTTTCACGTCGCAACTAGCCACGTGAATATCACGTCGCAACTTGCCACATGAGAATCACGTGGCAACATTCTTACACCTTCTGCCAACTCTGCTACTATTGAATTATAGCAGGTAAAGTTGAAAATTCTGTGGAGACTGTTGCGACGGGATTTTTACGTGGCAAATTTGCGACGTGCTTTTCATGTGGCAACAGAGTTGCCACACGTGCTCCTGCCGCGGGAAAGATCACGGCTCTAAAAACCTGTTGTGACGTGAATATCACGTGGCAACAAAGAGTTTTTTTTGTAGTGCACATCTTCATTGGTTTATTACATCCACGTCTGGGTAAACTCATTCCACTTGAGTTTCCAATTGATGAGGTTTTTCTTCCACCCATTTTCAAACCCTAAAATATTTTTCACCTGAAACTTGTCGCTGTGAACAACGAATATTGGCGATTAACGATGAGGCCTGTAGCTGGAATGACAAAATTTGACAAAGAACGATATTTGCAGCTCGAATGATGGCTGACATGAGGAAGGTCAAACATTGGAATGAGGAAGAAGAAGAACAACGATGATATATGACTTCTCAAATGACATGGCAAACCAGGGGCCACGTAGACTAGAGAAAATATGCCACACATGCTTTAAATAAGATTCTGGGTTGAAATAGTCAACCTAGGGGCCAAACAGAGGGAATCTTGATGTTATAAGGGGGAATCAATTTTTTTTTACAGGAGGTATTCAGAAACTTGCTAACATTATAGGGGGATGACGTATATTTAACCCTATCAATTTGATAAAATATAATATCTTATAATAATACTATTGCATTCTTTAATATAAGAACGAAAGAAGTAATCTCATAAACTTCTTCCCAAATTAGTCTGGACAATTATTTTTCATTAACATAATCTAGAATGACCTACTACAGGGTCTATTTTATTGTGACTGACCATAATTATTGACTTGAAATTTACTTGGCATTTCCAAAGTACGTTTCAGGGACTCAATACTAATCAAAATAAATAAAATCAGACAACAAAATAAAACTCAAAAATCTAAATGTCAATTCTTAACTCATCATTTAAATTTAAAAGGTTTAAATATGATTTTTCTTTTTATCGTGCCTTTGGAGGAGTTTCTTAGTCAAGGAATGCTCCCGATGATGAATGTGATGTATTGACGTTTTCCTTTCTGGTCCTCTTCTTCATCGTCGTTCCTAACCTTTTTCCTTTAGTTCCAAAAATGTCTTGATGATAGTCTGTCATTACGTAACATTTGCGAGTGTTTTCGACGAAATCGATGGAATTATGAGCTAAAGCTTAGTTAAAATAATGAAGTGGTGAACAAAATCTCCAAAGTGGTAGAAAGTTGGGACTTAGAAAAAATAAGAGAAAAATTGAAGAAAAAAAACAAATTTTATCACTGGATTTCTCGCGACGCGATGCTCTCATCGTGTGTGCGTTGATAAAGTTTCATGATCATGACGCAACCTAATGCGATCACGATGACACAAAATCTTATCATGCTTTTTGCAACTTTAAATAGAAAAAGGTGGCTAGCAACTTTTTTTAGGGTTCAGAATACTATGCAAGAATGTGTCGGCAAGGAGTATTTTGTGACTGTTAGAAATTGGAGACATTATTTTCCATTGATTTTCATGATTTCTTCTTATCAACTCATGGTAATTCTTTTTTTACGATGAGTAGCTAAGCTGATTTTGATTAGGACTTTAGATGAACGTAATTCTACTCTGTTGGATCATATGAATGTTTGAGATTATTCAAATGCTTTTATTTTATAATTATTATTCCGTTGTTCTTGCTCTTACTGCTCTTTGTGTATTGAATAACATGCAGAGGGATTTTCGATTAGTAGGGATTATTGACTGTAAGTCTACCTATACGAATTAGAACAATTGTTCCACTTAGTAATAAACTAGAGATGGGTAATTATAAGTTGTGGCTAAAGAATTAACGAACTTAGAATGCGTTATTTTACTTTGAATTTTCCTAAGGAATTAGGGAGTTATAGTCTTAATTAGTGAGTTGTACACTAAGAAATTGAGTGTAGTGGTCTTGTTAATTTGTTGTATGAGTATCGAGTAATTGTTATTCAAGTAATGTACATTCATCAACATGAATAATTAGGGGATTCGAATAAAGATCTCATCGTTCTTCATTATCAAAACATTAATCCAAGTTATTCTCGGACGTATTTTCCATACTAATAATTATGGAAAACCCCCTTATTTTAGATTAAATTCTCACTCCATGTGAAAATGAATTATTTTTATTACTTCGATCGTATT
The DNA here is from genome assembly GCA_022829125.1 of Lathyrus tuberosus. Taxonomy (NCBI): domain Eukaryota; kingdom Viridiplantae; phylum Streptophyta; class Magnoliopsida; order Fabales; family Fabaceae; genus Lathyrus; species Lathyrus tuberosus. The sequence goes on from JALAZF010000103.1 coordinate 13,123,196, forward strand.
AGTACACTTGCTAAGAAAGTCAACAAGTTTTTGGCGCCGTTGTCGGGGATTGTTGATAATTTTAAAAAGGAATTTTTGTGTGACCTTTTTAATTTTAATTTTCTAATTAATTTTAGTTGTCATTGTCATTTTAATTTTATTTTTCACTCTTATTCTAGTTTGTTTAGTGCATTACTACTGAGGTATTGTTTGTTTGTTTATGCGAGGTTGAAATCTGACGTTGATACCGTTTGACTTAGAAATCGAAAGAACAACATGAACACTCCATAAGGAAAAGGTAAGTATTGCAAGGTAAATAAGAACTTGAAGAAGACATGACTAATCCACCGCGACAAACACTAATGGATTATTGCATGAGAACTGACGATGGACAGATATCCTTAGGTTTTCAACCACCGAACCCTGTAATTTTTGATATAAAAAATTCTATACTTTATGGTTTGAGAGAGGAACCGTTCGACATGAAAGCTATCAAAGATCCTTGGGAGCATCTAGCTAAATTTTATGACACATGTTCGATGTGCAAGCCGAATGATGTAACTGACAATTAGGTAAACTTACAATTGTTTTGGTTTTCTTTCATAGGTCGCACTAAGGATTGGTTGCAATGCGTACCGAATGGTACAATCCAAACTTGGAAGGAATTGGAAGATAAATTTCTAGAGAGGTATTTCTCTAATTCTCAAGTAAATAGGAAAGTTGAATTTTCAAAATTTGATCAAGGTGAATCTTTGCCATTATCTGATGCATGGGAGAGATTCAAGCTTTTACTCTAGAGGTGTCCTAATCATAATATGAGTACTATGGAACATATTACATATTTCATCACCAGTCTTAAGACTCCAACAAGAATTCTTTTGGACACCTCAACAAGAGGTGCTTTGAGAAACAAGAATGAAGGTGAGGTGAAAACGTTAATTGAAAATATGTGTAAGAATGAGTACCATTAAAGTGATCAAATAGTGAAACCAAACGGTATGTTGGCTGTAGATTCGAATATAATAGTATTAGCTAAACTTGAGTTAATATCCAAACAGTTAGTCGCGTCTTCATTGAGTCCCGCAAATGTGAGTCAAGTTCATACACTAAGGTGTGATTTATGTAGGGAAGACATGCAAATGGAAACTGTGTACCAGAGGGAGTGAATGTTTAAGCTCAATATGAAAACTATTAGACAAATAATCCTTATTCCAACACCTACAATCCTGGTTGGAAAGCCCGCCTGAATTTCAAGTGGAGTGATCGAAAAAATAGCAAGTGTACTATTCTGCCAATGTAGTAATAAAAGGGAATTTCCCCGAATGTCGATCTCAAGGACTGCTTGACGATATAGAGTTATGGTTCTATTTTAGTTAAACAAAAAGCTTTGGAGTTTTGAAATTGTTTGTTTTAAATATAAAAATAATTGCAAATACAAGAAGGAAATTGACTAAGTGGTTTCACAAATATGAGTAAACTATGCTAGAGATGGTGTATGATCCGACTCAGTAACAACTTTGAATTAACACTGCAACAACTTATTTTAAATAATTAATTACCGGTTCTTTAGAATGTTCACCCTTAATTCCTTAGTGAGAAAACCTTTGATTTCATAACCTAATTACTATGTCCATAGATAATCATGTTTGAAATCAAGAAATCAATTATCAAGAATATTCCGGTTTCTATAGGGTATCCCTATTCCTAGGCAATATCTACTATAGAATAATCTAGAGCAAAACATTAACAACGGCGGTCCAGCCTGATCGTTAATCACAAATCAAACCATGTTTGTCCGACAGGGCAAGCATTAAGAATAGCTAGAGATCAAATCAATAATAAAAAAGAAAGATTTTTATTGTAATACTAATATAAAAGTCATTACAGATCCAGATCAGGGACACCTCCCTAACATTAAGGTCTAGTTACTCATATTATTCAAAAGAAAAACAAAACAAAGATTATACATTACAAGATAATCGGATTACTTCGATCTTCAATTGCTTCCACTCATAAAAACCTTAAGTTCTTCGATAGCCTTGATCTTTCCAATCTTTGATCGTCAAATTCTTTTGCAGTAAAAAAAGTCCCTTTTTTTCTTGCCAAAACACATCTAAATAGAAGAAAATCACTCAGATCGGTTGGAAATACCCAAAGCGCCACCACAGCTTAACATATGGCAAAAATATGAAAAAATCAGGAAATTAGCGTCACCTGCTGACACGGGCCGTGTCAGCCAACACGGGCGGCCGTGTCAGCTTGCTGGATTTTATAACTGGATTTGTTTCGATCATAACTTTTGATCCGTAAGCCCGTTTTGGTCCCCGTTCGAAGCGCCGGAAAGCTAATGAAGAGAACTATAACATAGTATAGATAAGAGAATTGTTTGCCCAATATATTTTATGTTTGTTATTTTTTTGGTCTAGGCATCCTGACACAGGCCGTGTCAGGTGACACGGGCACCCGTGTCAGCCCACTGTCTCTCATCAACTTGACATCCTCTTGACCTCTTCCTCACACGGCCCGTGTTAGGTGACACGGGTGACCGTGTCAAGCCCTTTGCTTCCTTCCAAAAACTCTTCTGAATTTCTGGAACTTCTATTTTCTTCACACGAGTCCTTTGGGCTTTTCCACATAGACCTGAAATCATCAAAACTACCAACAAACGTGTAAAATGCAACAAGATTGACATAAAACTAAAATCGCAAGACTTAAATGAGAAATGTAAAATTAACTTGAAAAACAACGAAAAAGACTAAACAAAAAAATTACCGATTCATGGATAAAATGCCGAATAAGTGACGGAAACATGGTAGAAATGGTGACCGATCATAATCCCAAACTTATCTCATTGCTTGTCCTCAAGCAATGCTCGAGACAGCAGAAAAGGTCACCCCCAAATTACCAATTATCGACTTACCACAATACCGCTGATATCTTTCGCACTCTCTTTTCATTGTACCAACAAAGTTTCCTACTTCCCTGACCTGAGCATTCTGCTACACTTCCACATCAAAGCACCTTCTTTACCTGCATGCTTTTTCTCACTCTCACCAAAGTCTCTCCAGGTTAAAGTGTTTACACTCACAATTAAGATATGAAAAATCAACTCATAAGCTTGAATACCATCCATTTTCATTTCACACACACACTACACACACTTTTTGAGGTCTTTACAGGTTGTAACAGGGCTTAAAGTTAAAGGTGGGATAAACAAGAAAAATAGAAAAACAAGTGGTTTTGGGCTCAGAATCAGTGTCGTTATTCTTTTCACTGTGTTATTTGCACTACTCCACATCGGGGTATCAGACACTTTTTCATCAGGATTCTCTAGCTTCTACTCAATTATTTCTCTTGAGCATGATTTCTTACTTTTCAAGCTAACTTTCTCCTCTAGGTAAGTGCATTATTCTTTTCTCATATCATTTTTTCATTTCATTTTTTTCTATCACAATTTATTTCTTTTTTTTTCTTTTCTTTTTTTTTCTTCTCGCACTCACCTAGTTCTCATGAGTGTCCTAACCCCAAACTCAGTATTTTTCACATATCAAAAATTGACAACACCTAAATGAGCAGGGTAAGGGAGTGTTTGGCTTATGGTTTAATTATGTGGTAAATACACAAACAAAAGGTGACAGGCTCAAGTGGGGTTAAACGAAGGATAACATAAAAAGATGGATGGAAAGGCTCGGGGTTAAAATAAACAAGTGCCTTAGTGTATACGTGTGCAGTGAAATTCCAATAGACAATACACAAGCTCGGAGTGATAGAGACATACCTGAATAACTCTCATGATGATTATGTGTTTTGCTTTTTATAACTCACCATGGTTGGTATAGCTTGACATGTTCCGAAGTACTCCTAGTGTGGTGCAGCTTCCTATCCGGCTCAGGTGCACAGTACTCCAATATCAGTACAGTGTCAGAAAGTTGCGTCCAATCATCATCTTCAGTGGTATCCACTTTTGAGGGCTTCCAGAAGAACAAGTAAGGGTTGAATCTTTCATCCACTGGTGCAAGTTTCGTCACTCATCAGACACCAAAGTCCACAAATTTGTAATACAACAACACAAACCAAAAACAACGAAATAACAGAAAATTGAACAGAAAGGGAATAACAGAAATGAAAACAACACTGAAACCCCCCACACATGAACTAAACATTGACCTCAATGTTTAAATCCAAGCTAGAGAGGAGACTCACAAAGGTCCTTACTGAGGAGGCGGAAGGTAGTGCAACACCAACTGCTGCATCATCGCTTGCACCAGCAAGGTCTGGTGTATTTCCCGCAGACGAAACAAAACAAACAACAAAAAGAAAATTCTCAATTATTAAAAGCGTGAGTTGCCTCCCACGTAGCGCTGCGTTTAACGTCGCATGGCTCGACGGCTCATTGCCTGTCAAGGTGGCATATATGAAACAAAGAACACATCATCCTTTTTCTTTCTTTTGTTTGGTAGCAATCCCATGAACTTGAGGTATTGATGATGTTGCTTCCAAATAATTTTTAGGGGGATTTTTGTGAACAAGGCATAAATGAAATCCAATACTTTATCAATTTCTTGTCTTTCATCTGCCTTGTCAAAATAGTTTTTAGGGATACTATTTTCTTGAAGATTTTCTTGTTGGATGACTACATCTTCACAAATTGTTACATCTGTATTTTTATCCAGCATTAGATCATCTTCAAGTTTCCTTATTTCCTTGTCCCTATATTTCTTGTTCACCTCAAATTCTTCTATTTCTACTGCATCTTCTTCGTCTGACGTCATGCCTTGTTCTTCTTCTTTCACACATTCTTATTCAAACCTGCACTCTCGCTAAATAAAATTATTTGGATAAAAGTTAGCTTCCTCACATTCATTCATAAGGAGTCTCACCTCCCTCCTATATGCTTTAAAAATTTTCGTCGCCTCTTCCAAAGTGATTCCGGAATTAGGCGACTAACATGCAGGAGATACATGTGGCAATGTATAAAAAATATTCATACTACACAACTTAGACACTTTATTAGTCGTACAGTATAGAAGAATTCATGAAGCAACAATAATATGAATTTTTTTTAATAAAATAAAATAAAAATAAAATTAAAACTAAATTTTAATTGCGGAGTGTCATACCCCAAATTTGACCACCAAGATTTCCCATCATTGTGCAAATTGTTACCACAATATGGATGCAACTTCATGCCTCATCAATCTCCTCAAAGATAGTTGAGCTTTCACTACAACCAAGAATTAGAGTTTGAGCCCTCTCAAAGCACTTAGACAAAAGATCAATCAAGGAATGACATGATCTTCAACTTGTCCAACCTCTTAAAACATCCACAAAGGATCAAGATAAATCCCACATCAATAATCAAGCACAAAGTTATGACATCCCAAGTGTTTTGAGCCTCGAAACACCCGATGTCGTCGAATTAGGTTTTTGGACGACCGGGACCTCCAGAGTGAAAATTTCACAAGAGGATGAGCCAAGACTCCAATATGTGACTCAATATGCTCAAAATAACCCTAGAGATCAATTTGCAAAGTTAAATTACCCTCAGAGGATGCATTCCTCAAAAGTCGGGAATTAGGGTTTTACGCGCCGAACCGTTCCGGAGCTAAAAGTCAAAACATGACTTTTTGGTAAAAATGATCCTTATGATTCATATTTTCATAAAATATGACTTATAATGTCATTTGAACAATAATTGGTCAAGAAAACATGATAACTTGTAAAAGGGGTAACCTTGAAAAATTGAAAATTTTTCTAACTTATTAAGTTTGAATGATTTTGGTACCAACTTCCAAGAATCATAACTTGTGATCCAAACAGCCATTTTGGGTGATCCAAAGCCTGATTTGTAGATCTTCCTACACTCTAAAAAAGCTTCAACTACCTCAAACTCCAATTCTTCATGGATTTTAAGTTATGGAGTGATCAAAATGACAAAAATAAAGAAAATGACACTTTTTCAACACTTAGTGAAAATCTGCCTAAGTTATCAGCTTTGAACACCAATGTTCATGAGGATTTTTCAATGGGATCCAAATAGTTTCAAGACAAACTATGATCACACATAGATTGTATCATATGAGGGCTCTTTAAAAAGTACAAGAGCCTCCCATAACTCAACCTGACCAGGGAGATATAATCCCCTCAAAATCACCATTTCCAACTGTCTTGTACAAGGCAGAATTTGGTGTTTTGCTCGATTTGGAAAATTTGAACAACTCCAAGCCTTGTCATCCATTTGGACACATCAGAGGATGAAATCAAAGGGGAATGATCTGATCCCCAAACCTCCCAAGTCCAAGGATCTACATATAGCTATGTCATCCTAAAAAAGGCTAAAAAGTGCCAAGACTCCAAATTTGTTTCAATGAATTCAATGGATGCATCTAGGTAGCATGAACTGAGGCAAACTTAACTGAATGAGTCAAGCCTTATCTCTGAACCAAAAGACCATAGGCCTGTGCTCTAACCTCAAGTCAATGGCTAGAGGAGACTTGAGATTCCATTTGATCCACATTGGCCACAGACCTGCTGCAGTTGCCACACACTATTGCTGCCAAAACAAACTTGACACACTATAAATATAGCTCATTTGTGATCATTTTGAGTACACCAAAGCACCCAAACTGATGCTTTACTCAAAATCTCTTCTCCACTCTAATTTTTCCTTCTAACTTAAGTCACTATTTAGGTTTTGAGATTGAGAGTGATTCCAACCAAACCAATCACACACACACCTCATAAATATCATGTATGAGTGATCCATAACACAAAATCACATCTGGAACATCAAATTCACCAAATCACTAGCCAATTGCTCAAGTTCTTGACAGAGTTGCAGTTGAGGTACCACAACTAGTTCCAGCTCATTTCAATCCACTCCAAGCACTCAAACACACTCCTTGGCACCTAAGGAAGCTGTCCAGATCATTGGAACCTAGCTGCAACACCTCCATCATCAAAATCGATCACCAGCTGCAAGAGGTAGGCCTGAACCCTTCAAACTTTATGATCCATGCATCATGAATAAATTTTTGAGTTACCATCTTGTTTATGCACGTTTGTAGAGTAATAACCCTCAATCAATTGCCATGAATCCATCGTGTATGGAATTTCATTGTGTTCATGCTGAAATTAGGGTTCTTGAGGTTTTCTGTTGATTTCTTCCTCCATACTTAATATAAATGCAATTAAACTATATGGTTGTGATCCTTGTTAAAAAACGAACAAGATTGGTACTTGAATCGTGCAAAACCATTGAGGAAACATGGAGAAAAGTGAGAAAATGCAAATCTGCTGAAACAGGGCACGCGGGCAAGAACTTAGTGTTCTTGGCACCCATTTTCAAATTTTTGAATTTTTGAATATTTTGATATTTTTGTTAATCGATTCAAAAATTAATTTCTCTCTGAATATTTGTGTTTTTGAATTGATTCTATTTTTCAAAATTCACAAAAATGTTTAAATATTTTATTTTACAAAAAAATCCAATTTATATTATTTTTTTAATATAGTTAGAATTTTTGTAATTAATTTCATTTTTATTTGTTTTAAACATTTTTAAATGAAATTCCCACTTTGATCTTTCAAAACCAATTGAAATTCAAACTTTCATGTAATTAAACATGACTTTTCAAAATATTTTTCAAAGTGTACAACTTATTTTTGAATATATTTGGTATTTTATATCATTTTTTTCATTTAATTTCCTTTGAAAAATGACATTTTAATTTAAAATTAGGGTTTCCTCTCGATTTTAAATTTTCAAACACTTTGGGCCTCTAATAGAGTGTTAGACCTAATCCTTGTTGTAAATAAATAACTTTGGGCCTCAGTCATTGTATAAGTCCCGATACGATTTTAAAAATCTCAGCGCGATCGTCGCCTTTTAAAGAAAAACTTTTGGGCCTCCCCTCGTGTTGTAAATCCCATTCTCTTTTTTTTGGCCTCTAATAGAGTGTAAGACCCATCCCTTGTAAATATAAACCTTTTTGGTCCTCAGTCGTTGTATAAGTCCCACTGTGTTTTAAAAATCTCTGCGCGATTGCCATTTCAAAGCAAAATCATCTGGGCCTACCCTTGTGTTGTAAGTCCCATTTCTTTTCTTTCTTCAAACTTTTGGGCCCCTCCTTGAGTTGTAAGACCCATCTCTTCATACAGAAAACCTTTTTTTGGCCTCAGTCATTGTATAAGTCCCAATACAATTTTCAGATCAACGGTACAATTACTGTTTTTCATCTGGGTCTCTCCTTGAGTATAAGCCCCAATCTTTTCAAAAACAACTTTCTTTTTTGATTTAGGTTCAAATTCATAGTTGTTATCAAAACTTTCTTTAATTTCTTGAATAACTAACCATACAGTTGATACAATGGAAGCTTGCTCGCCTGTAAGTTTTAAACAACTTTCTTTTACATACTTGCACACACACACACACACACACACACACATATATATATATATATATATATATATATATATATATATATATATATTTGTTTGTGCTGGAAGCTTGCTCACCTGTAAGTCCTCCTACCCTCTTTTACATACAGTATATATTTCATCTGTATATATATGCCTATATATTATATACTTAGAGTTTTCCCCGACAATTAGGTCTAGAACTAAATAAAGCCAGTGGTCACTCTTTCAACACAGTCAAAACTAGTTCCCCATAGGAATTCCAAATACAGTTTTACCTCCTCTTGGGCTTATACAATATGGAACAAAGAGAAAGGCATTATTCCCGATGAAACTTTTCTCAGACTGTCACTATTAGAAAATTGTCAAAGAAATTCATTTCCCCAGAGAGGATTAATTCCCGGTGAAACCTCTCTTGAATTTCTTTAAACCCTAGAACTGTTCACTAAAGAAAAGATTATTCCCGGTGAAACTTTTCTTGAACTCTTCTTAGGTTTAGACCCACAGGTTTCCTAAAAGCATCCCCGCCTCCTCTTGGGCTTTGTACAAGGACCCTCCGGCTTCTTAGAAGTTCTCATGCCTTCTCTTGGGCTTAATACAAGGACCCTGAAAACCTCTTAAAGGTATAAGACAGAACTTAGTAATCCTTTGCTAGAGAAGTCTTTCCAAAGTGTCAAAACATCAAACCATTTTAGGGTTGATTCTCATCCCTTAAAACACCTGCCTCCTCTTGGGCATCATACAAAGATAAACTTTTCCATGCTAGTAGACTTGGACAGTCTAATCCCCTCTTGGATCTCAAAGACATTCTCAAGTTCCCTACAAATACAGGAGAAACCCTGACCATTCGATCAAATCTCCAGTAGAGTTTAAAATCCTCACAGGATCTAAAACTCAATCTTTATCCTAAATACCCCCAGCAAGGGTCATCTCATCATCAATACCATACTAGCCTTTCAGAACCTCAAGGCATCTGATACCTCAACTCTTCTGTAAACCCTCAGCAAGAATTGATCCCCTGACTTAGACCTGCCTCTGGATCTCAATAATCCTCAGCAGAAGCAAGCCTCCTCTTAGGCTTTGTATAATGATTTTCCTCAATAGAGTTAGCCTCAAAAGCACCCTTTTGTTGAGTCCATCTCCTTTCTTAAAACACTCTCTTGTTGAGTTAACCTTTTTCAGCCTCAATCTTGGGCTTTGTACAGGACAAACAAAGTACTCTCTTGTTGAGTCAATCACCTTTTTAAAAGCACTCTCTTGTTGAGTCAGTCATCTTTTCAGCCTCAATCTTGGGCTTTGTACAAGACACCATAAAAGCACTCTCTTGTTGAGTCAGTCATCTTTTCAGCCTCAATCTTGGGCTTTGTACAAGACACCATAAAAGCACTCTCTTGTTGAGTCAGTCATCTTTTCAACCTCAATCTGGGGTTTGTACAAGACACCATAAAAGCACTCCTCTCTTGTTGGGTCAGTCATCTTTTTAGCCCCAATCTTGGGCTTTGTACAAGACATATATAAACTTTCTCCAGGAAAGTCAAAATCTTCATAACCTTCTCTTAAGCTCTGAATAAATATCTTCCCAGCAGAGTCAATTCATCCCATCCTTCTTTTAGGCTTTGGGAATAAATATCCCTAAGCAGAGTCAATCCTCTTTTCAACCTCAATCTTGGGCTTTGTACAAGACACCTAAAATATCCTCAGCTAAGTGAGTCAATCACCTTTTAGCCTCAATCTTGGGCTTTGTGCAAGACACTGTATAAATCTCTCCAGCAGAGTCAATCTTCTTTCAGCCACAATCTTGGGCTTTGTACAAGATAGATAAAACCTCTTACCATTAGAGTCAGTTTCCCCTTTTAAATCTTGGGCTTTGTACAAGACACCTACAAATATTCCCCAGTGGAATAAAAAAAACCACTTTTAGCCTCAATCTTGGGCTTTGTACAAGCCAGACAAAATATTTCCCCCGAAAAGTCAACTTTTAGCCTCCTCTTAGGCTTTGTATAATGATATCCCCCAAAGAGCCAGTCTCTTTCTAGCCTCAATCTTCGGCTTTGTACAAGACAGATAAACACTCTCTTGTTGAGTCAGTCTTTTCTAGCCTCCTCTTAGGCTTTGTATAAAGACTTCCCCAGTGGAGTCAATCAATCTCTTAGCTTCAACCTTGGGCTATGATCAAGGCATAAAAAAATCCACATCCCCTCAGAGGAAATCTAAAACTCTCTGTAGGAAGACATTTCTCTATGTTATCACACATCAAAACAGATAAATCAAAACAAACCTTAATTCCAAATAACTATTGTAAGTGGCACACTTGTTGATTCAAATATCCAAGCTGTAGTCCATCTCTTATCTTGGTAAATCCCCTCTTTCATCTAATTGCTGTAAGTGGCAAGCCTCTGGATTATTTACATCCATGCCATTGTCCCTCTCTTAGCACGAAAACTCCTAAGGAAAAATAGCATTACTCTATACTGAGTTAAAGTTTTCCCCTTCAGGATAAATCCCCTTATAAAGGAAATTATGGCATTGTTGGATTCTCATATCCCAGTTAAAGTAATCCTCCTTTATAATCAGTCACCCTACAGTTGTGATAAATAGATGAGATATCTCCTTTAGAGATGACAAATTCTCTCTCAGTCAAACCTTTAGCTTCAATCTTGGGCTTTGAACAAGACACAAATACTCCTTTAGCTTCAATCTTGGGCTTTGAACAAGACACCAAAACATCTTTTCCTCCTAAAGAATAGGAGGAACTACGATTGCTCTGATTTCCCTATTTTATTTAAACGGGAATACGTAGGCATAAGATTGTGAAATCTTAGCGAGCTCACCAAATCAAAAACTTTAGGTCCAGTACCTTCACTCATCAAAAACATCGGAAAACCCAAAATTAAACAAAAACTCTCTCTCTCAATACTCCCAAAGGAGAAACTTTCCCAACCCACAACAGACAAACACCAGTAACTAGAAAGCCGTAAGGAAAATTGCTAACAACCTGTGGATAACCACATATAGGATGGATAACTGACAACTCCCAATTGTATAACCTGACCCCGAACTCCCCAATCTCTTTAAGCATTTGTTTAGTTAAACATTTGCGTGCAAGGTTAGTTTTAGATGGCTTTCCTTTCCCTTCCAGCTTCATGGGATAAATAAGAAATCAGAAAGTAGCACCCCACTCCTACCATTGTGGTGAGGAGAAACCCACAGCGATAAGGTGGTCGCGTCACCGACAAAAATCACACGCTATAGGAAAATGGCAACTCTGCTGGGGAGCCAAACTAGGACTAGGATTAGAATTCCTAAGAGGTCTAGGTTGTTAGAAATTTTCTATATTATATATATATATATTGCTTTTCCTACTTGATATTCGTGTTTATTTTTCTGTCAATGGGAATGTGAGTGATGTCGCATATGGAAAGTTTGAGAGAACCCTAAGATAGGTGATGGCATAGACGGGTGGTCTTACAGGGAGTGATTCCCGAATAAGCGATCCTGGTAGTCCATCAAATAAGTGGAGATACCCTTTGCAGATTCAATGTTGAACGACAATCGTCGTGAAAGCAGATTGTCCCAAGGTGGTGTCCGTGAAACTGAGGATTTAGTAGACATTAACCATGTGACCATTTGGTAGTGCGGTGACTATCGGGAATAGTTGATACGTGATACTACACTCAATTGAGATTACCCTAGGATGCTACAGCTCGCTCGGGTGAACCAGCTTGCTGTTGATATCCCTAGGTGGGTCAATGATTTTGGGAACTTTTAACCCGTTCTACAGGTACTAAAACTGACCAGAATACAACCTTTGGGGATGGGTAGAGCCATGACTCCATGCTCGTGACGTTGAACCCTTGAACCCATGTTTTTTCAATGTTTTTGTGTGTTGCATTCATGCATTCATTTAAAAAACTCTTAAACAAAGAAAAAAATCTTCTCTTTTCTTTTCTCCTTCTTTTTCAAAATAAATAAAAACAATAATTGCAAATATCAGAGAAGGATTGCATTATGGATTTCAGTAGAATAAAGACGCACAAGTACCCCTTCAAGGCTCCAAAGCTAGAGGATTTAAGGGGGTTGGCAAGGATGATCACCAACCCTGATGCTTTCAGAGCTAAGCATGGAGGACTGCTATCTCTGTTAAGGGTCCATGTAGTTAAAGGAATCCTGTCTACGCTGATTCAGTTCTACGATCTGGTTTATCATTGTTTCACATTCCCGGATTATCAACTAGCACCGACGCTAGAAGAGTACTCTCACCTGACTGATATACCCATCACTGACCAAGCTCCCTTTTCTGGACTGGAAGAAATTCCAAAAGATCAAACCATTACAAGAGCAATCTATTTGGATGAGTCAGAAGTCAGGACTCACATGACCACTGAGGAAGGAATCCAAGGTTTACCGACCAAGTTTTTGGTAGAGAAAGCCTTATACTTTTCCAGTGTAGGAAACGTTACTACTTTCGAAGATATCCTTGTTCTACTCACATACGGGTTGTTCCTCTTTCCCAACATCGATAACTTCGTCGATACCAATGCCATTAAGATATTTCTGATTGGAAACCCCGTACCAACCTTGCTCGCAGATGCTTATCATTCTGTACACTTAAGGAATTTGTACAGCGGAGGAATGATAACATGCTGTGTACCCCTGCTTTACAAGTGGTTCACTTCCCATTTACCCAAGTCTGCTGCTTTTTAGGATCATAAGAGTACTCTACGTTGGTCACAGAGAATCACGTCTCTTACCAACTCTGACATAGATTGATACAGTCAGATCTATGACGGGATAAGGATAATAGACAAATGTGGAAACTTCCCTAATGTACCCCTCATAGGAACTAAAGGAGGAATCAGCTATCATCCAATTTTAGTTCGTCGTCAACTCGGATACCCGATGAACAATAACCTGTATAATGTTCATCTGGAAGGTCTTTTCTTTAAGGAAGGAGAAAACGACAGGGCACTAAAGAAGGAAATAGCGCATGCCTGGCAACATATTCACAGGAAAGGAAGAGAGTCTCTAGGAAGACCGGACTGTATCTCCGTGGAACCTTATCTCCACTGGGTACAAACTAGAGCCCTCAAGCTGAGGATGCCTTATCCTCGTCAAGAAGTTCTCCCGTTAAAGGAATCTGTCCTTTATTTTAAGTATGATACAGAAAAACTCCAGGTCGCTCTCAACAAATTTCAACGGGAAAAGAACTCTTGGAAGAACAAATACCGCATTATCAATGTAGAGTGTACCAAAATTCAAGAACTGTTAAAAGAGAAGGATGCTCTGATTAAGATACTAAAACAACATGTTGTAGAAAATCAAGAAGACCGAGGAAACTTGCTTGCTCCTTTCACTTGGCAAAGGACTGACGACCCAACAACGGCTAAAGAGCCCCGGTCAAAGAAAAGGAAAATACCAAAACCAACATCTGAGTTCTCCTCAGAGAGGACTCAGGATCCACAAGTTCAGAAATTTCTTTTACAACACTTTGTAAAATATTGTATTTCCCTTTCTACAATCTTTCAATTTCAATAAAACGGGGTCCCCCCACTGTATGATATTTGCAATCTATTTGTTGAAGTTTCTTTTTAATTAAAGCAAAAAAAAACAAAAAAATTAATATATATCATTGCATATCATTCATCATTCTCACATAACGCATTCTTCTTACCTTCGAATCTCACGTATGTGTCACGATTCAAGAGTCAAACTGTCTCATTCGTACAATACTCGGGCCAATCGACAAAAGAAAATGGATGATCTCGAGGAAGAGAACAGAGAGCTGAAAGAAGAAATCGACGCTCTGAAGGAAGATCTGAAAAAACTTCACAGTGACATGTAATCCCTGGCAAAACCTCAGAGACAACAACAAAGGACTGTGATCTCGGAGATCACATCTACGCCCATAGTGGAGACGTATGATCCTCGGTACAACATGCCTAAAGATCGTCCCTGGGCCATGCCTATCAACTTTGTCCCTGAAGGATACATTCCACCGGTCACTAAAGACCCAAAAACTGCAGCAGGAACCGCTGGGCCTGAAGGTTACAAACTTCGGGAAAGCGAAGACGCAAGAGTGATGACAACAACTCTTGAAGGTTACAAACTCCAGGACATGGAAGCACCAAGAGTCACTACCGTAATGACTATACCACAAACAATGGTACACACTGTCCCAAAAGTACAAATTGCACAAGTAATTCCTGGTGGAAACGAAGACATGTACGACATGATGAATGAGTTCCAGGAACAATTCCTGGAGATGCAGAAGGAACTGCATGCCATTCACGGTCAGGATTTATTTGGAAAAGATGCCGCAGACCTTTGTCTGGTCCCCAATGTGAAAATCCCGCACAAATTCAAGGTGCCTGACTTTGAGAAATACAAGGGCAACTCTTGCCCTCCAAGTCATTTGGTGGTGTACGCTCAAAACATGTCAACTCAGACTGAAAATCAATAGCTACTGATCCATTATTTCTAGGAGAGTTTAACCGGTGCTGCACTTAAATGGTACATGGGTTTAAACCGCACCAAGATCGTTACTCTCAGAGATCTTGGGGCAGCCTTCGTTAAGCAGTATAAGTATAACCTGAACATGGCACCGGACAGAGATTAACTCAGAGAAATGTCGCAGAAGGACAAGGAAGCTTTTAAGGAATATGCTCAGAGATGGCGTGAAATTTCCGCCCAAATCTGTCCCCCTCTTGAGGAAAAAGAGATGACCAAGATCTTTTTAAAGACCTTGAGCTCATTCTATTACGACCGAATGGTCGCCAGTGCGCCCATCAACTTCACTGAGATGGTGATAATGGGGGTACGCCTTGAAGAGGCAGTCCGAGAAGGATGATTGGTCAAAGGTGCAGAGCCATCAAGCAGTACCAAAAGATATTGTAGTGCTTTCCAAAAGAAAAAGGAGCAAGATATTGGTAATATCTCTTTCAGAAAGCAAAGGCGAAGGTATCAGCCAGTAGCAGCAGTAACTCCTGCTATAAACCCAGCGCCGGTTCCGGCATATCAACCTCTAGTTGCTCAAAGCCAACCGAATCAACAACAGTATCAACAAAGGATACAGCAGCCTCTTCAGCAGGCAGGTCCACAGTACAATAACAATCGTATTACACGACCACCAGGGTTTGACCCTATATCCATGTTGTACGCAGAACTGTTTCCACTTCTACTGGTCAAGGGGCATGTCCAAACCAGGTCTCCTCTTATAGTACTGGAAAATCTTCCTTTTTGGTTCAAAGCAGATCAAACTTGCCCTTACCATCAAGGAGGACCGGGGCACAACATTGAGAACTGTCTCAGCTTCAAATCTGATATGCAGAAGCTTGTCAGGAATAGGGTCATATCCTTCAAGGATACAAATCCAAATGTTCAGACGAACCCGTTGCCTCATCATGAGAAGACTGCAGTAAATTGGATAGAGGAAGAATTTAGCTGCAATTATCAAATTCACGATGTACTCCTATTAGGAACCAATCTGGTCAGGATGCATTACAGACAGAGTGGGTACGGTCATGTACTCTCTCACAATTATCACCAGTGTGATATCTGCTCAAAGAATAATCAAGGATGTTCCATAGTGCAATCAGCTCTACAAGAACAGATGGATCTCGGATGGATCCAAGATCATCGAATCCATGAGGTCAATATGGCTCACGCAAATCCCAACATTGTCCAGAACCACAACATTCTGGCAATGAATTTCAACTTGGTGGTAATGTACTCAAGGCAAAGTCAACATCATAATCTACCATAGTACGATTACAATTCCTGTCTGATATGCTCAATAAACAATCAGGGATGCTCTTTTGTACAAGAGGCCCTCCAGCGTCAGATGGAACTCGGATGGATCCAGGATTACCATGATAGAAATAACCATCAAGTCAATACGATTCAGATCTTTGATATTCTCTTGATGAATAGAAGTCTGGTAGAATTACACGCTAAGCAGGCCAGGCTCGGTTTTCTGGCTTCACATGATTATCAAGGCTGTAAAGTGTATTATAGAGACGACCAAGGATGTGCACTTGTCCAAAGAATACTCCAACACTTGTTGAACCACTGGTGGCTTCCAATCTACTTGGATGAAGCTACACAACAGATTAGTATGACTGACAGGAATCATACTAGGCATTAAAGTCAGGATGTCTGCTCGATGGAAACAAATCTAGTAAGTTTGCACTGAATACAAAGCAGACGTGGTCGGGTGCCACCCCACAACTATGAGCGCTGTAGAGTTTACTCAGAGAATAACCAGGGATGTTATCTGGTACGGTCAGCTCTTCAAAACCAGTTAGACCGAAAAGAAATTTGACCATGTTCAAGTTCTGGTTCGATCAACGTAATGCAAGACTATCTTCCTGATCAAAGCAAAAACGTTGTTATAATCTCTAATTATGAGATGACCAAAGACGTATGCGCCATAATCCCTCTACTCCATGAATCAAGAATCCCTCTTGATAGTAGAAAGATTCTCAACCTCGAACCAATTGAGGCTGCCTACGATGGTCAGAAAAATCAAAAGGCCCCTGTGGTTATCTATCTACCAGGACCAATGTCGTACAAATCCGATAAGGCTATCCCTTACAAGTACAGTGCAACAACAATTGAGAATGGAAAGGAAACTCCATTACCCTCCGTCGTAAACATTGCTGACATCAGTCGAGTAACATGGAGCGGCCGGATCTTCAACAGAGGAGTTGGAGAACCTGCCAAAGAAAAGGAACCCCAAACAGACGTTCCAAATCAACAAGTCAGTCAATCCAGTAATCCAGAACTGGTAAAGAACAACGATGAGATGCTGAAGCTCATCCAGAAAAGCGAGTACAACATTGTAGACCAACTGTTACAAACTCCTTCAAGAATCTCTATGATATCTCTCTTACTCAGTTCCGAAGTGTAACACCCCAAAATTTGCTCTTTTGTTTTGAGGCTTACTGGCTTATGTTTCTTTGCATTTCTTACATTAGCATTTGTGCATAGCATTGGTTCTTAGCATGGGATCAAGGTACTTGGTTCATCTCAAAGGAGTCTCAAGCCTCAAGGTGGTTTGGGGGGTTCATCATATCTTCATAAGATCAAGAATGGCAAAGGATTTCAAGTGAATCTTTCCCTCCTAACCAGAGGGACCAAATTAGGGTTCTTGGGTTCAAAGAGCTTCCTGAGAAAACCTTGTGGATTCAAGCATGCTCTCATGGGTTCCATATGCTCATAAGTGTTCATGGATAGAATCTTGGCTAGTGGTTCATTGTGGAAGATGTTCAGTGGATCAGTTGCTTGTGAACCAAGAAAAGTCAACTGTAAGGAGGAAAGTTAACCATGGGTTTTCAAGGGTTCAAATCATGTTTCCCAAGTCCATGTACCTTTATTTGGTCAAGGATTAGCATGGATGGCATTATTCATCAAGAATCAAGAGTTTGTGCAAAAGTTACTATTTTTGGAAAATGACCTATAATGTGAAACTTCCATTTTTGGCAACTTTTCAAACCATCTTCAACTTGACTTTTCATCATCAAAGAAGCTTCAAATGAATTTTCCTCAAACATGAAAGTTGAAGATATTTCTCTCCCATTTGCAAAAAATACTAGATTGTCTCCATATCATTTGTGAAACTCAAGTTATGATCAAAAGAAGGCAAGGTGCTTTTTAAGGTTTTCACATGTATCCATTTTCCACCTTTTGCATTTTGGTTCAAAATGACTTGTAATTGGCTCTAATGCTTCAAGTCACATTGCCATATTCAAGTACACTCCATGAGGATCATTTCTTACCCTTGAATCAAGAGGATACGTGCCATGTACTTCACTTATTTCACAAAATGCAAATTTGCAAGATGGATCAAATCTCATGAATTAAGCATCCACAAGACCCAATTTCAATTCATTGGTGATAAGCAGAAGAAATGTGAGGGAATTACACTTATTTCATGACCTTGGCACGTGTGGATTAATGTGTGCATCACAACTTGCATTTTTCCAAATCACCTTGGATAACCTTAATCAAGGGATTAATGAAGCCCTAATCATGCTCAGAGGTCTAACCAAGTCTATATAATAAGGATCACATGTTCATTTCACCCTCATGCACTCTCATTTGCTCAGAATTCCAATTTTTGCTCTCACTCTTTCTCTCTTCGAAACTCACTCTCCTTGGAGTTTCTTTGAGATTTTATTTCACATTCTTGATCAGTGAAGTAAATAGAGCAAAAATCAACCATTGATTGAAGCTGAGAGTGAGTTTTTCATTAGATTCAGTTTTGGAAGGTTCAAGTTCAAACCTCAATATCTAGCACGATTCCAAACTCTAATTGCATTTATTTTGCAATAAGAGGTTCTAAGGAGTAGATCTGCAGCTTTCAGAGGGTTTTCTTAGTGTATTTTAAGCTCTGCAATTCTCAGGTTAGTGTGAAATTCATCATCATATAACTTGATTTTATGGTGTGCATTGTGTTGTTTAAGAGTTGCTGATCATCCTGATGTAATTTGATTTGATTTTGGACGTGTATCATGGCTGTATTATAGATCTAAAGTTTTTAGATCTAAACTTTATCTCTTCGATTTGCCTTGTGTGTTGATGATCTGTTAATTTGAACTTGATATTCATGATCCTTATGAAAATCTGAGTGGAATGGTGTACCTGTTTGCAATTTCTGGGAATTTTTTAAGTGCAAATCGCCGGAGGAGACGACCGGAGCTAGGGCTCTGGCGTCTGGTTATGTTTCAGGTCACCTGAGGTTTGGAGGAAGGAGACGTAATCTGGACCGTTGGTGGTCCAGATCTGATGGTTCAGATCATGCCACTTCATTTAATTTTCTTTGGTTTTATTTAATGTGCGTGTGTGCTACTCCATGCTAGTTATCATGTACCACAGATCTGAGCCACACATCTTGCTTGATCTTGTGATCTGATGATTTATTTGTGTACGTTGATTTGATCTTATGGTTTTGATTGTACCAACACATTAAAATTATCATGTGCTTCACACGTGCTTGGATTTTAATTTCTGATTGATTGGATATACGCGTGTGTACCTTGGCTATCATGTACCTTTTAATCCTGGCCTTTCATCTTGATTACTTATGATTTTGATTGACTGAATGTGGCATGTTGGATCAATCTGATGGCGTGTGTGAGTCAATCATCTCTCAACCCTAATTGTTTTGCCATGCTTAATTGATTGAGTTTCTTTGTGATTCTTGGCATGAGTATTTGATATGATGTTTACCCCTGGTTGAGGTCCCTTGTGACCAAATTTTACAATTTGTGGATCATGTTTGGATATGCTTTACGTGCTTGAACTTTGATTTCCTTTTGTGGACTTTCTTTGGTGCATAATGTTTCATGTTTTGATCTTCTCTTGCACATGAGAATTGTTGATGATGGTATGATCTTGGTTCTGACTTGCTTTCATCTTCATATTATTTTTCTCATTTCATCTTGATATGAAGTTCATTGGTGCTTAATTGTGCATTTCATATAAGTATGCTTGCATTCTTTCATGATTATCTTTGCATGCTTACCTGAGATGTTTTGCATGATCTTTGAGACTCGTTTATTGGTTTGAGTTGGATGTACTTGATATGATGTGCTTGCTGCCCTATCTTGTTTCTTATCTCATCCTTCTCTTTCTCATTCTTCTCTTTCACTCTCTTCCTCCCATGAATCTCAAGACTTGTTTAAGTCTTGGATTCTCTCCCTTTAGAGCTACCTAGTCCAACTTAATTTTTGATTAAGCTTGGAGTAGGATTAGCATTAGGTTAGGTAGTCGTCTCTCCTAAGCCTCACTAACCATAGGCCATCCATGCATGATAACATTAGGACTCTTAGTTTCCCTTTAGAGTTTCCCTTGGGTCTTCTCTCTTCTTATCTCAAAACTTCTTGAAAACACTTAATAAAGATAAAGTGTATTGCGCACGAGCCTTAAGCGTGGGGAATGAGAAATGAGGGGCTTCCTCTCATCTTTCTAGAGTGCTTAGCGGGCGTCCTGTCTTGGGACGATTCGTTAAGTATTCGTCCCTGTGCCCTAGACTTTGGTGCAATGCAAGTTATGAACTAACTTAAGAAAAACACTTCTGTCTAAAAAACACAAACAAATTCAAATCTTTGTTATCCTTCGGGATTGTTGGGTTTCAAACTTCATTTTCAGAAAAGAGCTCGTCGCTCACGTAAAAAGCACTTACCCATTCGTGGTCGTACCCACGAACTACATTAGCTCTGATTCCTCTCTCTCGTCCGATTGAGGATATGTAGGCACAAGACAGTGATTGTCTTGGCGAGCAACCTTCCCCCACAGTTTCCGTCCAAACTAGTTGACTCTGACTTTCCCATTGCACTAAGGGAGTACGTATGCCTAGGGCATCGAATATGTCCTACCGAGTCCGTCTTAGTCACCCCCATCCCCGTTTTCTTTTGTACAACCATAGATAGTAGGACAGATCACCCTCCGTTTAGACAACAAGCATGGATCCCATCGAGTACGATGGATGCGTGGGGTGCTAACACCTTCCCCTCGCATAACCGAATCCCAAACCCGGACTATGGTTGCGATGACCATGTCTTTCCCCCTTTCTCTTCAGGTTTATGCAATGTTTCCTTTCCCTCTCTCGGGATAAATACACATTGCTGGCGACTCTGTGTTTTCTGTGCCACTCTCGCGTTTGTACCGTTGGATACGAATCTTTCGGGAGCGACAGCTGGCGACTCTGCTGGGGACTCTGGTTGACCTCTTGCTGGTCCATCCCCTTTAGCGAGTCGATCCTAGGGCTTGCTTGTTTTTTTTTTCTTCGTTGTGTGTTTATTTGTTGGCTTTGTTATGTTGTATATTACTGTTTTACAGCTTTTATTGCATTGCATTTCATTTTATTACTGTCATACTGGATATTGCTGTGCTGTGCTGGCTGGTTTCTGTTTGGCAGGTTGGGTTGTTCTGAGAGATAAGCCCAATACCCAGGCTTGAGTACACCCTAGGACTAGAGTGGAGAGTAGTGGGACCTACGTGCCAGCTTGGTGCGTTTGTGTGTTCACGAAATTCACAACCAGACGAGGCTATCTTGGGACACATTCTGACGTGCGTGTCTTGCGCATTTCGGGGTGTTGATCTAGAGAGCTGTCGACTCTGGTGACCGTTTCTCCAATACCTCAGTTGCGCCTCTCCTCCCGACCTGTGATAATGGCAATGCAGAAATGGCAAACCCATTACACTTGTCGACCCGAGGACCCAATGCTGAGGGACTCGCATAGGATGACTTTATTTTTGAGGGGAATCAGTTGAGGCCTCCTCGATTGATGATGATGCCAAACCAGAAATGGTGAACGTATCATCATTTCTCGACCTGAGAGCCTGGGATATTGAGGATCCTCGCCTTTCTAGAACCCACATGTGAGAGGGGATGGGTGTTTACAGGTCTACAGGAAACCGAAACCTTCAACCTACCCGGTTTTCTAGATTTCTCAGCTGTGTTTGATTATCTGGGTTTCTGGTTATCTCAGTGGTTCGGTATTCTAGAATTCTGGTTTTCTGGGTTGTGGTTCTTGTTCAGTTAACAACACATCACATCCAGCAGTGATGCCTTGATCCCATGCTTGCATGTGCATATCATTTTTCTTACATTCTAACATGTTTGACATTTTTCAGGGCTTGCATCTTACTCTTGATTCTGGTTTTCTGAGGTTGCCTTAACATGGATGTCCAGAGAAAGAAGACTGTTGCTTATTCATTCCTAGAACCGACCTTGGCGTTGATTCACAAGCTAATTAGTATGGCTAGTCCCGGAGTTCGTACAGAGTTTGGTGGAGAGTATGGGAGACTTCTGAAGTTTGTCTACAGTATCTCCAAGTATGAGAAGGATGCCATTCATACACTTCTTCAGTTCTATGATCCGTCTTTACGTTGCTTCACTTTCCCAAACTATATCTTGGCTCCAACGTTGGAGGAGTTCTCATTTATTTTGGGAATCCCCATCAGGCATAACATAGTATTCTTTTCTGAAGAACGTCCCGGGATAAAAGAAATGGCCATTGCTCTTCATATTGGTGAATCCACTCTGAGTAGTAATATTGTGGAGAAACAAGGAGCTAAGGGTTTCTTATTGAAGTTCTTGTTTGATCAATCTTGCATACATGTTAAGGAGAGGAATTGGACTGCTTTCCAAGCTATTATGGCTATGTGCATCTATGGGATTGTCCTGTTTCCCAATGTTCCTGATATGGTGGATATGCATGCTGTCAGAATCTTTATTTCAAAGAATCCTATACCTACCTTGCTAGGTGATGTGTATCACTCAGTCCACTACAAGAATGAAAATAGACGTGGAAGAACTGTGAGTTGCTGTGCACCACTCTTATCTACTTGGTTTCTGAGTCATCTCCCTGAAGCTGGTGCTTTCGTTGATACGAGAGATTCTCTGAAGTGGTCAAAGAGGTTAATGGGCTTGACTGCTGACAACATTGTTTGGTTCAACCATGACTTGCTAGGGATGGAGGTTATTTGCAAGTACGGAGAATTCCCTAATGTACCCTTGATAGGGAGAAAAGATGGAATTAACTATAATCTTTCCCTTGTTATCAGGCAGTTTGGTTATCCTTTGAGAGGTCCACCTGAAGAGCGAGATATCAGAGAGTCCTTATTCTTCAATGGTACTGGGGATCAAGAGATGATAAGGAAGATTGTGAATGCTTGGAAGCAGGTGACCAAGAAGGAAAAAACTTCATTCGGGAAATGTAATAACCGGGCTTTTCCTTCCTATGAAGCGTGGATTAAGAAAAGAGTAGAAGATGAGCTTCTTCCTTTCTCGGTGGAACCACCTTTGTATCCTTTGATGATCGAGGCTCCCACGACTGTTGATATAGAGAAGTATGATAAGTTATGGGCTGAGAAAGAGAAACTCCGAGAGGAGAATCGTGAGCTGGGCAGAGAGGTTAGTCAGTTGAAGCACGAAAAAGGCGAAGCTATCCATATTGCCAGGTTGAAATCAGAACTTTTGGCTGTGAAGGAGAAAGAATTGTCTAAAGAAGCCACAGCCAGAGAGAAAGTGGCTCAAGCATTGAAAAGTGTTAGCAAGGTCCTTTCGTCCAAAGAGAAAGAGTTGGCTTATGCTATGTCAAGAATTCACAGGTTCCGTGACCGTCGGAATACATCAATTACTGCCAACAGGTTGAAAGAGGACAAGTATCTGGAGCAGATTGAAGGTTTGAAGACAAAGCTTCGGAAAAAGGATGAGGAGATTTTATCAGGGGTCTTTGAGAGGAGAGCAATTGAGGAAAAGCTCAAGGAAACCATGGCAGATATGGAACAGCTGAAGATCCAAGCCGAAGTGAAAAGAGCCAGAAGCGAAGGTCCAAGTTCAGGTGGAGCTTCTGGAGAAGATGATTGGGAATTGCATAGTCGCTATTTAACAGGGATCTTGCACAGGAGGGATCTTTTGATTCAGGAGTTGATTCAGAGACCAGAGCATCCTAATACCAAGAAGCTTCTCAAGGAAGTACAAAATTGGTGCAAAAAGAATGACGAATGGGGAATTCTAGCACGGCTGAGTCTTGATGATATGCCTTAGTTTCCTTGCTGCTGTTTTCTTTGTATTTCCGGGATCACCGCCAGGCTTGTTGGTCGGGGTCTTTGTTTATGCTTATTCAGACTCGTGTTGTAACAGATGCTTATTCTCTTTATATGATCAGGAATTCAGTTCTCTTCTGTTGTTAAACTGGAATCAAGGGATAGATCGCCTTGATAATGTTCATACATGTTTGCATTTGCATTTGCATAATCATCTCGTTTTTGCATAGCAGGTTATCTTGGATTCTCTGGTTTTCTTATGCTCTCTCTTTTTGACAGTCAGGATTGATCAACCAGCTCATCGGTATTCTACCAGGCTTAATCAAAGCAGAGTGATGTAGCAAATTCAAGCTGAGTTGAGGGAAATGCGAGGCCAGATGGGGAAATTTGGGGAAGATATGTTGATTATGTCCCAAGAACAGAAATTGCTAAGAAAGGAAGTCAATCAGATGAGGACTCAGATGGGCCTGGTCATGGAAATCTTGAATAAGGGGTTAAAGAAGGAAAACAATCCTGTGCTCGCATCAGCAACAGAAATCCTTACTCCTCTCATCTCTTTTGGGCCTTTTCTAGATCATGGAGTGTCTCGTGAATCCCCTCCACAATCTGAAGTTTCTAAGCTTTCTCCTCGGCAATCACTCCCTGCTCCCCAAGAGGATCCTAGGCTAGAGAGGCTTAGGAAGAAGTTTGATCCCCTTCCGATGCCGTATGGGCAATTTCTTCCTTATCTGCTCGAGCTTAAACTAGTCGAGCGTGTCACTCTAGGACCAACTCCGACAGAGTTTTCTTTGGGTTCCAATATGAATTCTAGGTGTGACTTCCATTCTGGGGCACCTGGTCACAATGTTGAGAATTGTACAAGGTTCAAGCATAAGGTCCAAGAACTCATTGATTCAGGGGCAATCAAGTTCTCATCAGAAGTGGAGACTCCCCCCTCTTTGCAGGATCCACCTCATGTCATGGACTTTCTCCACAACCTTTTGCTGCAGAAGCTCTACGTCAACAACCTTTGTTTGTGCCTTAGCCAAATATGGAAAGGAAAGTGCAAGCGTAGATGAGGCGCCCAAATCAACATCGACAGCAGAATTATCAGCAGCAGGGGCAACCGAGACCAAGAAGGCCCAAGAGAATATTTGATCCTATTCCTATCCCTTATAGTCAGTTGTTTGCTCGTCTGCTCAAGAGCTCGCTGATCCAGCTGAGGAATGCCATGCCAGTGCCATACCCTATCCCTCCAGGCTTTGGCATGAATGCTAGCTGTGAGTTCCACTCGGGAACGTTTGGGCATACAATTGATAATTGTAATGTATTCCAGCACAAGGTACAAGACTTGATTGACTCAAAGGTCATCACTCCAGATGGTACCCCTTTGGATTGAAGCTTCTTTGTCAGAGTAAGCACCAGATTGCAAGAGCGTCATCAGAAGCAATAAGTCCAGACGGAGTCAAGCCTTCCTCTACGTGGCAATCATTAGTTTCTTTATTGCATTTTCATATGTAGCTTTCATTTGTTTGTTTAAACATTGCTTGCATGTAAGAACTCGTTTGTTTCTGAATGACAATCATAATGCAATGAGTATGTTTTTCTTGAAGAATTCCATTCGTGTTCACTCATTTTAAATGCTTGTATGCACTGCAATACTATCTTTCTTGCCTAGACTCTTGGAGGGAGGATGACTAAATAAGAACGCAGATTTCTAATGGTACGCTTTTGGATAAAACCCTGTTAAGGATGTACAGGCATTGTTTCCAATTCACAAACACTGGAGAGATAAGGAGATAGACCTTTGTCAACCCCTTTGAGCCTAGTAGTAGGAGTTCTTTTTGAAAATGAAAAACCCTCAATTTTAACCCAGGGGCAGGGTAGGCGTCAGTTAGTTTGACCAAGTGTTCAACTTTCAGAAGGAGTGTACATCTGAGGATCCATTACCTTCCGTTCCACTATCAAGAGTTTAAGAGGTGTAGAACCACAATGGTTACTCCTCACCAACCGAAGAGTGAAACAGTCACAACCCTTTCAAACAAGTCAGGCAAAACGGTGTCACACGACTTGTTCAAAAAAAATAGAAAAAAGAGAAAAATAAAAAGCCTGCTAAGTCGAAAAACTTGAAAGCAAGTGACTTAGGCAAAAGTTAAGGCATCCCGCTGGACTTCAAAATTGAAAACTCAAAAGAGTCAGTCCAGGCAAAAATTAGGAAACAAAAAAGCCAAAAGGATTACAAAGAAAATCCTCGATAAGAACAAAGTCGTGTTACTATAGACACAAAAGACAAAAAGGGGCGACTGTTAGTCCAAAACCTCGTCAGGTGTCGAATCACCAGTTGCATGGATTCCCTAGAAATCGGGAAACCTTTTGAGAGACGAGCGCTTGTGTCAAATTAGCTGAGCATAGGACTGGAGAATATCATGAAGAGTGGGTGGGTACCAATAATCTTTGAGCCATAAATCCTTTTTCCTCAAACCGCGAACCAGGCCACGCTACAACCCTTAAAAGTCCTAATTGAAACAGGGTTTAGTCTGAAGGCGTACTTCAACGAGATAGCGTTCCTAACTTCCATGAGTTGTGCTAATAAGATTTTTGTTGGTGTTGCATGTGCGTATTGCTTTCCTTTCAAAAATAAGTGTCGTAACTCGGTTGTGTGACATATTTTCAATAAGGACTTCAAGATTAACATATGTGTTGCATTTGAATAATCATTCTCAGAATAAATATTTTCTGCTTGCATACATTTGTGTGACATCAAAGAAGCTTACACGATGAACATCAGTCGAGAAGCTTAAACTGGCCAAGTTGAGGTGCCTGAGACTCCAGAGGACATGTTGCTGAAAGATTATGTGGGAAAAAGGCGTTCCCAGCCATTTGTGTTGAGATGTAACCAATCTGGGACAATCACACCGGGAAATCTCTTCAAAATGTAGCCAAGCTGGGGCATTCAAGTTGAGAAGGTCTTTTTAGAGTACAATCAACCATGGGGCATTCATGTTGAGAAAATTTCTTCGAACTAGGGAAATTATGTCGAGATTCGGTAAATCTCTCGAAGACTAGTCGGTCAGAGACAAAAGTACTGCAAGGCTTGTACTGGGGCAGGTCAATTCAAGGGCGCGAGAAGTTTTTCCCTTCAGAACATAGTCAATCAATAACACCTCTGCAAGGTTCAGAATACTATGGCAGAACATTTCAGGTCATTACGAACCCTCTCGAGTTGGTTTACTTCATGAATCATGAAGTATAGGACAGTTATGTCCAGACCGGATACATCTCTAAGAGTTTGAAAACCCTGGGGCATTGTTGAACGCCAGGTTTTCTGTAAAATCCTCTTAAGATGATTGCTTCAAGTAGACCCTGTGGTCTTGGGCAAGGTGGAGAGTTAAAGGAACTGTGTTTCGCTCTTGACGATCAATATGCAGAAACTTGAAGCACTGAGTTGTTCCCAGTGTGGGACTTTTGGAGTCTTTTCCCTCCTGCAAAGAGCCAGAGGGTATCTTTTTCCAGCAAGGTGTGGGAATTGTTATTCTTCCTCAAGCAGAGAATTGTCCTATGTTCGAAAAGGGCTTTTATGAAGGTTTCTTTTCTCTAGCAGTACAGATGGAATCCTCAGACGATAGAATATCGTCAAGAAGACGATGAGGAGTCAGAATGTTCTCTTCCTCAACGGTCAGATCTAGTCATCTCAAGTAATTCAAAGTCCAATCTTCATTGGTACCTCCCCAGTAGATCTGCTATCCTTAACTTTGAAGTCTGATCATCCTCAGCAGTTTGCTGCTCTCCCCAATCAGAGTATCGAGGATCGTCTTCCTCAACAGAGTATAAAGAAGTAATTCCCCAAGCGGAGTCGTTGAGGATCGTCCCCCTCAGCAGGATATAAGAGGTTTACCCCCAGCCAGAGTTGTGATTTGGCTCATTTTTCCTCAGCAAGTAGCTAGAAATTGTCATTTCTGCAGCCTCTCCAGCAAGAGATTGATGGAGCATCTTCTTTGATCAAGGATGGTGTTTCCCCACAGAATATGGGGCAGTCGTTTTTTCCTCAGCAAGTCATGAAACATTTGTTTATCCCCTAGCAGAGTGGATATTGGCAACTACTATCTTCCAAGCAAATGTGTCGATGATGATCAGTACTCTTCAGCAGGGTAAAGGTGCTCATATCCCCAAGCAGAGTCTGGTGGTGATTGGTATCCCCAGCAGGTCTTAAGTCCAATCGTTTTTGGCAGGCGTCAAATCCAAGTTCTGAAGCATTTGGTCATCCCCAGCGGAGGAGTTTCCATCTTCAGTTTTCAGTTCCTCCCCGATTGAGTGGGTTTTCTCATGGAGATTCGTCCATCTCCCGCAGAATTGGTGATTGTGATCTTCCCTAGCGGGGTGAAGTTTTCCTCAACATGTTTCTTTGGTTTGATGACAATTTAGTTTGTCGTCCTCAGTGGAGCTGCTTCTGTTCTCAGCGTTTATTTCGCTTGGACGGTCTTTTGCATTGCATAAGCATTTTTTGCATGGCATCCTCCTAAATGCGTAGCATTCCCACTTCGTGTGGAGCATTACGACAAAATTCAAACATATGCATCCGAAGCATAAGCCAGGTTTGAGTTTTCCTTCGTCAGGAAAACCAGATTTCAGGAGGATATCATTCGACTTTACTCCGCGAGTGTTGGGTTTAGTCATTCAAAGCAATATTTGATAGTCCCAAGGCAGAGTGTTTTGCCAGGATTGTGAACCCATGATCTCTTTTCACCCCTTTCGTCTAGGTGGTCTTTTGTTTCATCCCTTCAAGGTTTTTACTTTGACACCCGTCCGTGTTTGAACCTTTGATTTCAATACCCGTCCATATTGAACCTCTTTACACCCGTCCGTGTATCTTTTCGATACCCGTCCGTATTGAACCTCTTTACACTCGTCCGTGTATCTTTTCGATACCCCTCTGTATTGAACCTCTTTACACCCGTCCGTGTACCTTTTCGATACCCGTCCGTATTGAACCTCTTTACACCCGTCCGTGTACCTTTTCGATACATGTCCGTATTGAACCTCTTTACACCCGTCCGTGTACCTTTTCGATACCCGTCCGTATTGAACCCTTTTTATACCCGTCCGTGTATCTTTTCGGTACCCGTCCGTATTGATCCTTTACACCCGTCCGTGTATTTTTTCGATACCCGTCCGTATTGAAACCTTTTACACCCGTCCGTGTACCTTTCCTCGATACTCGTCCGTATTGACCTTTACACCCGTCCGTGTACCTTTCGATACTCGTCCGTATTGATCCTTTACACCCGTCCGTGTATTTTTTCGATACCCGTCCGTATTGAAACCTTTTACACCCGTCCGTGTACCTTTTTTCGATACTCGTCCGTATTGACATTTACACCCGTCCGTGTACCTTTCGATACCCGTCCGTATTGATCCTTTACACCCATCCGTGTATTTTTTCGATACCCGTCCGTATTGAAACCTTTTACACCCGTCCGTGTACCTTTTTTCGATACCCGTCCGTATTGAACCTTTTTACACCCGTCCATGTATCTTTTCGATACCCGTCCATATTGAACCCTTTTTACACCCGTCCGTGTACCTTTTTTCGATACCCGTCCGTATTGAAACCTTTTACACCCGTATGTGTACCTTTTTTTGATACCCGTCCGTATTGAAATCTTTTACACCCGTCCGTGTACCTTTTCGATACCCGTCCGTATTGAAACCTTTTACACCCGTCCGTATACCTTTTCGATACTCGTCCGTATTGAACCTTTTTACACCCGTCCGCGTACCCTTTTGATACCCGTTCATATCTGATATTTTTGATTCCTTGACACCCGTCCGTGTTTGTCCCCAGCATAGTTAACACTCGTATGTGTTGTGATAGTGCAACATTTATTGCTTGTTCCCCAGTGGAGTCGTCCCTCCTTTGAGGATTGCAAATTTCAGGTTTCTTTTGGTATTCAATCTCTGTGAATCCTTTGAACGCATGACAGCCGTTGCTATCATACCTTCAGGACCAAGTGGATTGAATAGGGGCAGCTGTAACACCCCAAAATTTGCTCTTTTGTTTTGAGGCTTACTGGCTTATGTTTCTTTGCATTTCTTGCATTAGCATTTGTGCATAGCATTGGTTCTTAGCATGGGATCAAGGTACTTGGTTCATCTCAAAGGAGACTCAAGCCTCAAGGTGGTTTGGGGGGTTCATCATATCTTCATAAGATCAAGAATAGCAAAGGATTTCAAGTGAATCTTTCCCTCCTAACCAGAGGGACCAAATTAGGGTTCTTGGGTTCAAAGAGCTTCTTGAGAAAACCTTGTGGATTCAAGCATGCTCTCATGGGTTCCATATGCTCACAAGTGTTCATGGATAGAATCTTGGCTAGTGGTTCATTGTGGAAGATGTTCAGTGGATCAGTTGCTTGTGAACCAAGAAAAGTCAACTGTAAGGAGGAAAGTCAACCATGGGTTTTCAAGGGTTCAAATCATGTTTCCCAAGTCCATGTACCTTTATTTGGTCAAGGATTAGGATGGATGGCATTATTCATCAAGAATCAAGAGTTTGTGCAAAAGTTACTATTTTTGGAAAATGACCTATAATGTGAAACTTCCATTTTTGGCAACTTTTCAAACCATCTTTAACTTGACTTTTCATCATCAAATAAGCTTCAAATGAATTTTCCTCAAACCTGAAAGTCGAAGATCTTTCTCTCCCATTTCCAAAAAGTACTAGATTGTCTCCATATCATCTGTGAAACTCAAGTTATGATCAAAAGAAGGCAAGGTGCTTTTTAAGGTTTTCACATGTATCCATTTTTCCACCTTTTGTATTTTGGTTCAAAATGACTTGTAATTGGCTCTAATGCTTCAAGTCACATTGCCATATTCAAGTACACTCCATGAGGATCATTTTTGACCCTTGAATCAAGCGGATACGTGCCATGTACTTCACTTATTTCACAAAATGCAAATTTGCAAGATGGATCAAATTTCATGAATTAAGCATCCACAAGGCCCAATTTCAATTCATTGGTGATCAACAGAAGAAATGTGAGAGAATCACACTTATTTCATGACCTTGGCACGTGTGGATTAGTGTATGCATCACAACTTGCATTTTTGCAAATCACCTTGGATAGCCTTAATCAAGGGATTAATGAGTCAATCTCTCATTTGCTCAGAATTTCAATTTTTGCTCTCACTCTTTCTCTCTTCGAAACTCACTCTCCTTGGAGTTTCTTTGAGATTTTATTTCACATTCTTGATCAGTGAAGTAAATAGAGCAAGAATCAACCATTGATTGAAGCTGAGAGTGAGTTTTTCATCAGATTCAGTTTTGGAAGGTTCAAGTTCAAACCTCAAGATCTAGCACGATTCCAAACTCTAATTGCATTTATTTTGCAATAAGAGGTTCTAAGGAGTAGATCTGCAGCTTCCAGAGGGTTTTCTTGGTGTATTTTAAGCTCTGCAATTCTCAGGTTAGTGTGAAATTCATCATCATATAACTTGATTTTATGGTGTGCATTGTGTTCTTTGAGAGTTGCTGATCATCCTGATGTAATTTGATTTGATTTTGGATGTGTATCATGGCTATATTGTAGATCTAAAGTTTTTAGATCTAAACTTTATCTCTTCGATTTGCCTTGTGTGTTGATGATCTGTTAATTTTAACTTGATATTCATGATCCTTGTGAAAATCTGAGTGGAATGGTGTACCTGTTTGCAATTTCTAGGAATTTTTTAAGTGCAGGTCGCCGGAGGAGACGACCGGAGCTAGGGCTCCGGTGTCTGGTTATGTTTCAGGTCACCTGAGGTTTGGAGGAAGGAGACGTAATTTGGACTGTTGGTGGTCCAGATCTGATGGTTCAGATCATGCCACTTCATTTAATTTTCTTTTGTTTTATTTAATGTGCGTGTGTGCTACTCCATGCTAGTTATCATGTACCACAGATCTGAGCCACACATCTTGCTTGATCTTGTGATCTGATGATTTATTTGTGCACGTTGATTTGATCTGATGGTTTTGATTGTGCAAACGCATTAAAATTATCATGTGCTTCCCACGTGCTTGGATTTTAATTTCTGATTGATTGGATATACGCGCGTGTACCTTGGCTATCATGTTCCCTTTAATCCTGGCATTTCATCTTGATTACTTATGATTTTGATTGACTGAATGTGGCATGTTGGATCAATCTGATGGCGTGTGTGAGTCAATCATGTTGACTGAATTCCTTTTTTGTTGGACTGCGCTTATTTTTTTGTTTGTGTGGACTGGGCTTGCTTTTTCCACCCCCTCCTTGAGCCCATTTTATATTTTCAACGTGTAATTTGCTTGTGTTGCACCCCTGGCTGTATTATTTTCATTTTATTTTCATTTAATTGTTTCATTTTGTTTTTTTAATTTTTAAAATTAGTTTTATGCATTTAAAAATTATGAAAAAAATCATGAAGCATCTTTGGAATTTTATAAAATTTTGGCAAATTTTATTTTCCATTTTTATTTTATTTTGTGCCTCTGAATTAATTGTTTGATTAATTTCTTTGTGAATTATTTCAATTGTGCACACTTGATCTTGTTGATTTTTGTTCTCATCATTGAGGCAAAAAAGAGACTAACTCTTTTGGGGATATCATTATACAAAGCCTAAGAGGAGGCTAAAAGGGTACTGACTCTCGGGGAGAGAAATCTTTATCTGTCTTGTACAAAGCCCATGATTGAAGCTAAAATGACTCGACAGAGGATTTTTTAGGTGTCTTGTACAAAGCCCAAGATTGAGGCTGAAAGAGATTTGACTCTACTGGAGAATGTTATTTGTCTTGTACAAAGCCCAAGATCAAGGCGGAAATAAGTTTGACTTAGCTTAGGGAATTTATTTTTCAAAGCCTAAAGAAGGCTAGGAGGAATTGACTCCGCTGGGGAAGATATTTGTCCCAAGCCTAAGAGAAGGTTATGAAAATTTATGTCTTGTACAAAGCCCAAGATTGAGGCTAAAATGTTTTGACTCAACAAGAGAGTGCTTTTATCTGTCCTGTACGAAGCCCGGGATTGTGGCTGAACAAGCTGGAGAAATCCTTATACAAAGCCTAAGAGGAGGCTGAGTTTTGCTAGGGGAAACATTTGTACCAAGCCTAAGAAGAGGCTTGAAAAGATTGACTCAACAAGAGAGTGTTTTTATCCGTCTCGTACAAAGCCCGAGATTGAGGCTAAAAGGATTGACTCAACAAGAGAGTACAAAAAGGTGATTGACTCAACAAGAGAGTCTGACAGTTGATTGACTCAACAAGAGAGTTTGAAAAGTTGATGGACTCAACAAGAGAGTCTGAAAAGGTTAGCTCCGCTGGGGAGAATCATTGTACAAAGCCCAAGAGGAGGCTGGCTATGCTGAGGAAAGATCATTATACAAAGCCTAAGAGGAGGCTAGCTATGCTAGGGATTATTGAGATCCTGAGGCAGGTCCAAAGAGGGACTCAACTCTTGCTGAGGATTATAGAAGAGTTAAGGTATCAGAGACCTTGAGGTTCTGATTTGGGATAGTGTTATACTGATGATAAACTAACCCTGGTTGGGGATTGATCGGATGATCAGGGTTTCCCCTACGTTTGTAGGGAAGTTGAGAATGTCTTTGAGACTCAAGAGGGGATTTAGACTGTCCACGTCTACGGGTGCAGAAGAGTTTTATCTTTTGTATGATGCCCAAGAGGAGGCAAGTGAGGGTTGAGTATCATCCCTAAAATGGTTTGATGTTTGACACTGGAAAGACTGCTCTAGCGAATGATGACTAAGTTCTGTCTTATACCTTTAAGAGGTCTTCAGGGTCCTTGTATTAAGCCCAAGAGAAAGCATGAGAACTTCTAAAAAGCTGGAGGGTCCTTGTACAAAGCCCAAGAGAAGGCGGGGATGCTTTTAGGAAGCCTCTAGGTCCAAACTTAAGAAGAGTTCAAGAAAAGTTTCACCGAGAATCATCTTTTCTTTAGTGAACAGTTCTAGGGTTTGAAGAAATTCAAGAGAAGTTTCACCGAGAATTAATCCTCTCTGGGGAAACTGAATTTCTTTGACAAGTTCTAATAGTGACAGTCTGAGTAAAGTCACCGAGAATACTGCCTTTCTTTTTGTTCCATATTGTTTAAGCCCAAGAGAAGGCAAGACTGTATCTGGAAATCCTATGGGGATCTAGTTTTAACTGTATTTAAAGAGTGACCAACTAGCTTTACCTAGTTCTAGACCTTGTTGCCGGGGAGAACTCTAAATAACTATACTAATATATATACAGTTGATATATGACAAGTATTTAAAAGGGTATGAAAGAAGGACTTACAGTGGAGCAGCTTCCCACAATACAGTTATACATATATATGAAAACGAGTAAATGAAAGCTGTTAAAACTTACAGGTGAGCAAGCTTCCATGCTGTATTGTTAGTTGTTCAAAGAAATTAAAGAAAGTTTTGATAACAACATGTATATTTGAATCTAAATCAAAAGAGAAGTTGTTTTTGAAAAGATTGTCGGGGCTTATACTCAAAGAGAGGCCCAAGGTTTAACAGTGATCGTACCGTTGTTTTATAGGCTGTACTGGGGCTTATACATCGACTGAGGCCCAACAAGGTTTATCTACAGAGGGATGGGTCTTACAACTCAAGGAGACGCCCAAAAGTGTTTTGAAAAAGAAAGATGGGACTTACAACACGAGGGGAGGCCCAAATGACTTTGTTTTAAAAGGCGACGACTGCACCATGATTTTGAAAATAAAACGGGACTTATACAACATCTGAGGCCCAAAATGGTTTGTATTTAAAAAGGATTGGGTCTTACACTCTAATAGAGGCCCAAGGATTTATTTTTGTACAAGTGATGGGGCTTACAACTCAGAGAGAGGCCCATAGTAAAATAGTGATTGCACTGTTGTTTTAAAAATTGTATCGGGGCTTATACAAATGACTGAGGCCCAAATTATTTTACAAAGAGGGTTGGGTCTTAAACTCTATTAGAAGCCCAAAGATTATTTTGAAAAAGTGAAATAAGACTTACAACACGAGGGGAGGCCCAGATGATTTAATTTTGAACTGGCGATCACGCCGAGGTTTTTGAAAATGTGTTGGGACTTATACAATGTCTAAGGCCCAAAAATTGTTTATGTACAAAGGGGGTTGGGTCTTACACTCTATTAGAGGCTCAAAAGTGTTTGAAAAAATATTTGTTAGGGTGAAAATCAAAGAAACCCTAATTTCATCATTTTTTAAAGTAATTATTTAGAGAAAATTAATTAAAATGATAAAAACACCAAATAAGTTTGAATAAACAACTTGTGATTTTTGGTTGAGGTTTGAAAAATGATTTTTTAATCACAAGATGAATTAAAACTCATTTGGTTTTGATTTCCAAGATGAAAATTCATTTTTTGAAATGTTTAAAAACAATTAAAAATGAATTTATTTACAAAAATATCAAATATATTAAATAAATCATACAAATTTGATTTTTTTTTGTGGAATAAAATATTTTAACATTTTTGTGATTTTTTGCAAAAAGAACCAATAAAAAATAATTAAAATTGAGAGAGAAATTAATTTTTCAAATCATTTAAGAAAATAATATGAAAAATATAAAAAATGGAAGAGTGATAAAAAAGGGGTCTGGGGCGAGGGGGATTCGAACCCCAGACCTCCAAGCCAAACACATGCACACGCAGCCACTGGGGTGGTGATACATCCGTGCATCAAAACCACCCCATAAATACATATGGGATACCAAGTTTTCAGGCCTGGCCAAGGCAAGGCAAGGCTAGTTCTTGGGCCAAAAACGTGAAGGTTGTAACTCTCTCATTTCTCCATGGATTGGGACAAAATTTAGGTCTATTCTGCCTAGAATTTCACATGTAATCCAATGGTGCCCTTAATTTTTTCAGATGAGGTCCCCATTTTAAAACCCGATAGTGGTTTTGAAATAGGCCACAATTTGTATTTTCTATGCTACCTCATGGTACAGGCAAGAATTACATGATGAATTGGTTCAAACACAACATATACAACATGTATGAGATGTTTATGATCAATGGACTTCAAAGCAATGCATAATTCAAAGAGTTCAAGTTGTCATGCACTTACCTCTTGGAGTTTTTTTTGCTATCTGCCAAGTTCCTTGTGCCAGAAGTAATTTGATGCTTTGGACACTCTCAATTGATCCCTTAGAAGTGTCATACCCAAAATTTTGACCACTTAGATTTCCCATCATTGGGTAAATCATCACCACAATATGGATGGATCATTATGCCTCATCAGTCTCCCCAAAGATGGGTGAGCATCCACAACTATCAAAAATTAGGGTTCCAAGCCCTCTCAGAGCATTTAGACAAAGGATCAATCAAGGAATGACATGATCTTCAACTTGTCTAACCTCTCAAATATCCCCAATGGATCAAGAGGACTCCCACAGCAAGAATCAAGCACAAGGCTGCAACATTCTGAGTGGATTAAGCCTCAAGATCGCCAGTGTCACCAAATTAGGGTTTTGGTCGACCAGGGCCTCCAGATGGAAATTTTCCTCTGGGAATGAGCCAATGCTTCAAAGTATAACCTAAGATGCTCTAAGGGACATCATAAACCCAATCATCAGGTCAATTTTGCCTCAGGGAATGCATTCACTAAAAATCAGGAATTAGGGTTTCTTGACCTAATTCACCCCTGAGTTGACTTTTGGGACAAAACAGGAGCCAAGACCTCAAGAGATGATTTGAGGGTCTCTAACACACCATATTGATCCATTTGCAGCAATGGATTGATTCAAGAGGCTTGATCAACAAGTTTCAAATTCATCAGAACCACAGTTAGGGTTTCGCGGAAAAAGTCAACTGTGCCTTTGACTTTTGACGAGGACATGCTCCCAAACCTTGGGAAATGATTCAATACACCCTATAATACCTATGAAATCAATCCATCAAGTTTGATTTAGGTCAAGGACTTGATTTCATAGAGGATCACACAGTTTGGAATTCATCTGACAAAAAGTCAACTGTGCACAAAAGTCAACTTTGACTTTTTGAGATTTTTCACAAATATGGTTCTTTGACCCTAAAATGATGTTAATGTATGATTGGAATCATCATTCATCAAGAAAAATCAAGAAAAGTGGGATAACTTGTAAAAGGGGTAACCATAAAAACTTGGAAATTTTTCTAAGTTATGGAACAAAGTGGCTAGGGTACCAACTTTGGAGGATCATAACTCCTAAACCACAAGGCCATTTTTCCCCATTCAAAGCTGGATTTGTAGCTCTCATGGCCCTCTACAAAAGCTTCACATTCCAATTCCTCATGGATTTTAAGTTATGGAATGATCAAAATCACAAAAAGTGAAAATGTCACTTTTTTTCAACACTTAGTGAAATTTTCACTAAGTCAGAATCTGCCTTCACTTTATTCCAAATGTAGGGGAATTTTTCACTTGGATCCAAAAAGTATCAAAACCAACTATGATCAAACAGTTGTTGTATCATATGAGGGCTTTCCAAAATGGCCAAGAACTCCATCAAATTCCACTTGAGCCATGAGATATGACAATGGCAATATGGCTTGCTGAAAACTGTCAAAGCAAGGCAGATTTGTGCATTTTGCTCGATTTGCCAAATTTGTGCAAATGACAAACACACTTATCCATCTAAACACCTCAAGGGGGGACCAAGGAGGAACCAACTCTGATCCCAAGCCTTCCAAGTCCTTGGAACTAAAAACCGCATGCCAAACCTAGAAATCCCTAAAGATGGGACAAGACTCCAATTTTGTTTTGGAGCATTCAATGGATACACCAAGGTGGCATGGACTGAACCATTTCCAACTGAATAAGTCAAGGATAATCTCTGAACTAGGGAACCAGCCGCCTGTGCTCTAACCTCTAGTCAATGGCTAGAGGAGACTTGGATTCCCATTGATCAACATTGGCCAAACCTCTATTGCAGCTGCCATTCACTATTGAAGCCAAAACAAACTTGCTCTACTATAAATAGAGCTCAATTGTGATCAGTTTGAGTACACCAAAGCCATCAAACAGATGCTTTCCTCAAAATCTCTTCTTTCACTCCAAAATTGCCTTCCAAAGCAAGTCACTATCGGGTTTTGAGTTTGAGAGCAATTCCAACCAAACCAATCACACACACACCTCATAAACATCATATAGAAGTGATCCAAACACTCACATAACATCTGGAACACCAAAATCACAAAATCACTAGCCAATTGCTCAAGTTCTTGACAGATTTGCAGTTGGGGTACCATCTCAAGTTCCAGATCATTTCCATTCATTCCAAGCATCCAGACACACTCCATAGCACTTAGGGAAGCTGTCCATATCCTTGGAACTAAGTTGTAACACCTCTAACACAAAACACGATCACTAGCTGCAAGAGGTGAGCATGAGCTCTTCTAACTCTATGATCCATGCAATTTTTGCTGCACAATAATTTGGCCGTATGTTCATAATCATGCATAGAGTGTTTTCCCCCAATCAATTGCTTTGTTTAAATCGTGTGTGGAATTTCTGAGCCTTCATGCAAATTTAGGGTTCTTGAGGTTTCTCTTTGATTTCTTATTCCATGCTTAAAATAAATGAAATTAAAGACCATAGACATGATCGTGAGGTAAAAACGAGTAGATTGATATGTAGATTGCATGATATAATCAAGTATTCAGTGAGATTTGATAGAAAATTCAAATCTGCAGAAACAGAGGGTGGCGCGTGTTCTTGGCACCATTTTTGAACATTTGAATATTTGAATTTTTGTGATTTTATTTAATTGATTCAAAAATTAATTTCTCTCTGAGTTTTAATGATTTTGAGTTGATTCTTTTTTTAATAATTCACAAAAATGTTAAAATATTTTATTTTACCAAAAAATCCCAAAAATATTATTTATTTCATATATTTGATATTTTTACAAAGAATTAATGTTTTATTTGTTTTTAACACTTGAAATATTTTTTTTCCCTTGATTTTCCAAACTTAATTGATTTCCAATCATTTTGTGGATATAAACATGATTTTTTGAAACATTGATCCAAGATCATAATTTGTTTTCACACATGTTTAACAATTTTGATCATTTTAATTGAATTTTTATTCAATTAAAATATATATTTGAAAACAAATTAGGGTTTTGATCAATTCAAACCTCATCAAATTTTTTCAAACACTTTGGGCCTCTAATCGAGTGTAAGACCCAACCATGTTTTGTGCATAAAATATTCTTTGGGCCTCAGTTATTGTATAAGTCCCGCACAATTTTTAAAAACAACGGTGCGATCACTATTTTACCTTGGGCCTCTCCTTGAGCTGTAAGCCCCAGCACTTGTACAAAAATAAATTATAGGCCTCTAATAGAGTGTAAGACCCAATCCCCTTTTAACCAAAACCTTTTTGGGCCTCACACATTGTAAAAGTCACTCTGTGTTAAAAAAACCTCGGCGCGATCGCCAGTTCAAAAATCAAACCCTCTGGGCCTACCCTCGTGTTATAAGCCCCATTCCTTTTCTTTCAACATCTTTGGGCCTCTTGAGAGAGTGTAAGACCCATCCCTTTATACAGAAAATGTTTTTGGGCCTCAGTCACTTGTATAAGCCCCTCTGTATAAGTTCAAACAGTAGTACAATCACTGATAAAACCTTGGGCCTCTCGTTGAGCTGTAAGCCCCAACCATCTTTTCAAAGCACTTTCTACTTTGATTTAGAATATAATATTGTTATCAAAGCTTTCTTTGTTGAACAACTAACAAAACAGCATGGAAGCTCTACAACCGAGTAAGTGTTTACCCGCTTTCTTTATCCACTTTCATCTATATAAAACTGTATTGTGGGGCTGCTCGCTGTAAGTCTTCTTTCAAAAAATTTTATATACTTAAATATCAATCATGTAATACTAGTATAGTTATTTAGAGTTTTCCCCGGCAACTACGTCTAGCACTAGGTAAAGCCTGTTGGTCACTCTTAAATACAATCAAAGCTAGATCCCCATAGGATTACCAGACACAGTCTTCCCTCCTCTTGGGGTTAAACATTATGGAGACGTGAAAGGCAACATTCTTAGTGAACCCTTTCTCAGACTGTCACCCTTAGACATTGTCAAAGAAACTCTACTCCCCAGAGATGATATTTCCTCGGTGAATGGCATCTCTTGAGTTTCTTCAAACCTCGAACTTTCATGAAATGATCTCTTCTCGGTGAATTGCATTTCTTGAACTTCTCTTGGTTTGGGACCCACAGGCTTCATAAAATCATCCCCGCCTCCTCTTGGGCGTTGTACAAGCACCCGTCGGCTTCTTAGAAGTTCTCTTGCCTTCTCTTGGGCTTAGTACAAGGACCCAGAGACCTCTACATGTATAGGAACATAACCTAGTCATCAATTTACAAGAGTTGTCTTTCTGAGTCAAGTATCAGACCAGTTAATGGGTTGACCTTCATCCCTTAACCTACCAGCCTTCTCTTGGGCATCATACAAAGACCATTCACTTATCCGAGAATCGATTTCACAAAACACTAGTAGACTTGGACAGTCTCAATACCCTTTGGATTTCCCA
The DNA here is from genome assembly GCA_022829125.1 of Lathyrus tuberosus. Taxonomy (NCBI): domain Eukaryota; kingdom Viridiplantae; phylum Streptophyta; class Magnoliopsida; order Fabales; family Fabaceae; genus Lathyrus; species Lathyrus tuberosus. Next base: position 13,163,674 of record JALAZF010000103.1, read on the forward strand.
TTTCCTTAAAGAACGGGAAATAACCCTGATTTTCTGACCAGTACCAAAGTGCAACATTAATCTATATAAGAACTTATTTTCTCTTTTATCCAACACGCTGGACTTGTCACTCAACTGAAACAGTCGTAGCCTCCTCTTGGGCTTTGTACAATGATTCTCCCTAGTGGAGCTAACCTTTGCAGACTCTCTTGTTGAGTCACCCTTTTAGCCTCCATCTCGGGCTTCGTACGAGATAGAAAATCACTCTCTTGTTGAGAATAAATGACTCTCTTGTTGAGTCAAACACTTTCAGCCTCCATCTCGGGCTTCGTACGAGATACTAAAACACTCTCTTGTTGAGTATAAAAGACTCTCTTGTTGAGTCTATCCCTTTTAGCCTCCATCTCGGGCTTCGTACGAGATACAAATCACTCTCTTGTTGAGTATAAAAGACTCTATTGTTGAGTCAATCCCTTTTAGCCTCCATCTCGGGCTTCGTACGAGATACTAAAACACTCTCTTGTTGAGTATAAAAGACCCTTTTTTTGGGTCACAAATCTTTCAGCCTCCATATTGGGCTTCATACGAGATAGAAACACTCTCTTGTTGAGTATAAAAGACCTTCTTGTTGGGTCACAAACACTTTTAGCCTCCATCTCGGGCTTCGTACGAGATACAAAACACTCTCTAGTTGAGTATAAAAGACTCTCTTGTTGAGTCAAACACTTTTAGCCTCCATCTCGGGCTTCGTACGAGATACAAAACACTCTCTTGTTGAGTATAAAAGACTCTCTTGTTGAGTCAATCCCTTTTAGCCTCCATATCGGGCTTCGTACGAGATACAAATCACTCTCTTGTTGGGTATAAAAGACCCTCTTGTTGGGTCACAAACCTTTCAGCCTCCATCTTGGGCTTCGTACGAGATAGAAACACTCTCTTGTTAATTATAAAAAACCTTATTGTTAGGTCACAAATTCTTTAGCCTCCGTCTTGGGCTTCATACAAGACACATAAAACCACCCTCTTGTTGGGTCACTAGCCTCCTCTTAGGCTTTGTATAAAGAAAACCCCGATTGAGCCAATCAACCTTTTAGCATCAAACCTGTGCCTTGCTCACAGCATACAAACATCAATAACTCCTCTTTAGAGATGACAAACTCTCTCTCAGCAAAGAACCTTTAACTTCACATCTTGGGCTTTGAACAAGATACAAATAGACCCTTCAGCTTCACATCTTGGGCTTCGAACAAGATACAACCCTCTTTAGCTTCACATCTTGGGCTTTGAACAAGACACTAAAAACAACATTTTTCCTCCCATAGAATAGGAGGAACTATGATCGCTCTAATTTCCCTGTTTCGGTAAACGGGAATACGTAGGTATAAGATTGAAAAAAATCTTAGCGAGCATACTAATAAAAAAACCCAAAATCCCATACCTTCAGACATTAATCGAAAAGCATCATACCTAACATCTTACCAATAGCCTAGACACTGTTTTTAAGTAAAATAACCTAAGAGAGACCCACAATCTTAATAGCATATGTAAACCGACAGTCATCTGTTTAAACTCAGTTTGCAAGTAGGGTTAATTAGAGACATCATTTCCCTTCCTTCATCAGCTTTAATAGGATAAAAAATGAATCGAACTGTAGTACCCCAAAGCGATAGTACTTCGCAACCACGCAAAAATTCGCGCTACAAGAAGCTTTTAGAATGATCAGAACCAGCTGGAATCCTCCGGAACATGTTTGAGCTCATTCTTGCAAAAGGGGCAAAAGTGACCAATATGGTAACTCTCTCAAATGGTGTTCCAGATGAGGGAAACCAATTGAGACAGCTCAAGGATGATATTTGAAGTGTGTTTGAGGTTTTATCTGGTTTTGAAAGTGACTGAATCAAGGCATGGCTTGAAAAATGCAAAAAAAGTCCAATTTTGAGGTTTTGGAAGTAGACTTTGTGATTTTGGTGTTTCGGGTCACAAATGGGAGTTTGAACAACTTAGATACAACATATTAGAGGTGTTTGGATCATGAGCTGTGATGGAATTGCTCTCTAACTCAAAAACTCAGAGATACATTGCAAAATAAGGCATTTTGGCCTAGAGAAAGGGATTTTGAGGAAGGCAAGTGTTGTAGTGCTTTGGTGTACTCAAACTGAGCACAAATGAGCTCTATTTATAGTAGAGAAAGTTTTTTTTGCAAACAATAGTGAATGGCAACTGCAGCAGGCCTTTGGCCAATGTTATGCAAAAGGAATCTCAAGTCCCCTCTAGCCATTGACTTGAGGTTAGGGCACAAGCTTTGTAGCTTTGGTTCAGAGATAAGTCTTGACTGAATTTAGTTGGAATAGGCTCAGTTCATGCCACCTTGGTGTATCCATTGAATGCTTGGAAACAAAATTGGAGTCTTGGCATCTTTGTAGCCTTTTTAGGGATGATAAGCCTAATGTAGATTCTTGGACTTGGGAGGCTTGGAGATCAGATCATCCCCCTTGAATTTGATCCTCTGATGTGTCCAAATTGATGACAAGACTTGTAGTTATCAGATTTGGACAAATCGAGCAAATGTACATAATTCTGCCTTGTTAAACCAGTTCATGATGCCATGTTTTAAGGGTTGTATCTCCCTGCTCAAATTGAATTTGGAGATGATCTGGTACTTGTTGGAAAGCCCTTATGGCATACTTTAACTTTGATGTTCACCCCTAGACCTGGTTTGACTTGGATCAAGGTGAAAAATGTCCCTACATTTTGGAAAAAGTAAGGCATATTCTGACTTAGTGAAAATTTCACTAAGTGTTGGAAAAATGTCATTTTCATGTTTTTTGTGATTTTGCTCAAACAATAACTCAAAATCCATGATGAATTGGAATGAGGTCTAGTTGACATATTTGAAGTATGTAACACGAACTTCAATCCGAGCTTTGAATGGGAGAAAAAGGCCTTAGGTTTTGGGAGATGCCTTGCAAAGTTGGTACCCTAGCCACTTTGTTCCATAACTTAGAAAAATTCTAAGTTTTTATGGTTACCCCTTTTACAAGTTAACTCACTTTCTTTGATTTTTCTTGATGAATGATGATTCAAATCACATATTAACATTGTTTTAGGGTTAAAGAACCTTGGTTGACCAAAAATTCAAAAAGTCAAACTTGGATTTTTGTATAGTTGACTTTTTCAACATATGAAATTTTGACTTTGTGATCCTTTTGTGAAATAAATCCTTGGGCTCAATTAAACTTCATGGATGGCCTCCAAGGGGATTTAGGAATGTATTGGACCCCTCCCCAAGGTTTGAGATCAAGGGTAGGTCAACACTCAAGGGTAGGGTTGACTTTTTCCATCAGAAACCCTAATTTGTGATCAGATGGTTTTGAGTTTTTGTGGCTTATGATTTGAGTTCTTTGAGTCAATAAAACCTTGTAATCATGTTAATATGATGTATGTGAGGTCTTTGAAGTTCATTTTGAAGCTTCAAGCCATGCCTCACTTCGCAAGTTAACTCAAGGGTCGAATTAGGTCAAAACCCTAATTCCTGATTTTTTGATAGATAGACCTTCAAGGTGATTTTGCCATTGTGGATGGGCTCTTGAGATTCCTTTGAGCTTATTGGACCATACATTGAGGTATTGGCTCATGCCCAGATGGAAATTTTCATCTGGAGGCCTCAGTCGACCAAAACCCTAATTTGGTGACACTGGCGATCTTGAGGCTTGATCCACTTGGTATATTGCAACCTGGTGCTTAATTCTTGATGTGGGAGACCTCTTGGTCCTCCATGGATGTTTGAGAGGTTAGACAAGTTGAATATCATGTCATTTCTTGATTGATCTTTTGTATAAATGCTCAGAGAGGGCTCAAAACCCTAATCTTTGATTTGAAATGAATGCTCAACCATCTTTGAGGAGATTGATGAGGCATGATGGTTCATCCATATTATGATGATGATTTGCACAATGATGGGAAATCTTGGTGGTCAAAATTTGGGGTATGACAGATGCCCCGATTTAATTTTCTTGGACCCGAAGGTGTGAATGGCGAAGGTATTCGGGCATTCGGGGTGCAAGAGGATTAAATATCAAAATACCCGAAATTTTGGTGGTGGTTATGAATGGTAGTTTGCTCATCCATCTTCTTTTGCTAAGCAATGATGCTTAGAAAAGGTAAAAACATCCCCTCGATCCTGGTTTTTAGCCAAGGAACTGGTCTTAGTTCCTTTTGTCAATAAACTTCCCCTCGATCCTAGTCTTCAGCCAAGGAACTGGTCTCAGTTTCTGGAATAAACTTCCCCTCGATCCTGGTCTTCAGCCAAGGAACTGGTCTCAGTTTCTAAAATAAACTTCCCCTCGATCCTTGTCTTCAGCCAAGGAACTGGTCTCATTTTCTGAAATAAACTTCCACTCGATCCTGGTCTTCAGCCAAGGAACTGGTCTCAGTTTCTTTTGTCAATAAACTTTCTTGACAAGGGATGCTATTTGTAGCTGTTTTCCTCAAACTTCTCGCCGAATTTTCCTGGGGAGATGCCATTTGATGGGAAAAAGTTTTGATGTCAGACTCGCTGGGGAAACCCATTCGTATGAGTTGTAGAGTTGTACAAACTTCTCTGTTGGAGACGCCATTTGTTGAATCTATTGGGGAAAACGAGTCTCTTGAGAGACTGCTTTCTGCTTGGGGATATTACATCATACTTTTCTTCGAGATCTTCTCGGAGAAATGCCATGTGATGCAATCCAATTTTGAGGTGCTGATGACTTCATTAACATGGACTCCCTTGGGGAGAACAACCGATGTATTGCTGAGAGTCTTTGGTTATGAGGCTTTCTCTGGGGATTTTCCTTAATCCGAGAAAGCGTATATATCATCTTTAATGGTAAAGAGTGACGTTTGTCAAATGTCTTCTTGCTTTTCAGAGGTTCAAGTTATCAAAGTGGCTGAGGACCGGCGCCAACCCAGAAATAAACTAGAGGAGAGATTGTTCAGACGAAACATTTCCTGACAGGGAAAGAACTGATAACTCGATTGAGAAGAGGACTTTTATCACTAGAGGATAAGACCGACTAGAGTGATAGTGATGCAATATGAATATGAATGCAAATCAGTAATGCATGGTGTATGTATGTATGTATATGCTGATAAAACTGACACGACATACAGACTAATAGATGAACATGACTGGATACTCGACCATTGCGGGGGATGAATGTCGCTCCCGGGATTTTCATCCAGGTACAAATGCAAAAGTGGCACCGAAACAGAGTCGCCAGCAATGTGTATTTATCCCACGAGAGGGAAAGGAAACACCGCATAGACCTGAAGGGAAGGAAAAGTATGGTCTTGCGACCAAGAGAGCTGGGTTCGGGAGTCGGTTACGCGAGAGGAAGGTATTAGCACCCCCACGCGTCCATCGTACTCGATGGAATCCACGCTTGCTTGTCTCGATCAAAGGGTGATAGAAAAGATACTGGAAAAGGAACTGCCAATTGGAGAAATGGGAAAGGAACGAGAAAGAAAAACAAATGTAGGGAAAATAAAATAAGTGCTCGAATGGGCCCTACCCCACTGCCTACGTATCTCATCGGGAGCATGAGAATCAGAGCGACGTAGTTCCCCTCAACGAGGGTCGCTTTGTTTGTGTTTTTAGTGGAAGCGTCAGAGTGCGTGTTCCAACAGTTAGGTGTTGCAGCTCGCTGTAGGGAGACTTAGGCGTTACCTGTTTGTGGTGGAACGGACTTGACGAGTCCATAAGGAATAGAATGAAGAGATGAGAAAAGAATTGTTTGTTTGTTTTTTTCTTTTAAGAAAGAAATGTTTTGATTGTTTTATGTTTTGTAACACACATTGTATTTAAGTCCTTCATGTAGGATAGAATGCCTCGCATATCGACCTGAGACGGGACGTACGCTAAACATTCTAAGAAAGTGAGAGAAGACCCCTCACTATCTCATTCTTACATGAAAGGCTCAAATACAATATTTTTTATGCCTTTATTAAGTGTTTTTTATTTTTGTTTTAAAGGTAAGAAGAAGAGAGACTCAAATGGTCGAGAAAGGTAAAATCCAATGAGGGAGACTAAGACTCAACCCTAGAGTTATCATACATGGAGATCCTAAGGTTAATGTGGTTTAAGAAATCTAATCCTAAAATAAAGGAGGTGAAGAATGAATTAAACAACTCACTTCAAAAGTAGAAGATGAGTTGTAACTCAAAGGGGAGGAGAAAAAAGTTATTCAAGTAAAGTATATAAATGCTTATCATGACCGCAAGTTGCATTATTAAAAGAAATAAGAGAAAATGAAAGAAAGAATTGTATGTGGAAGCATATCCACGCACTTACTTACCATTTGCACCTACATGAAAAGGTTAATTCACAAAATTATTTACAAGTAGTGGAATAAAGAAAGGATAACAAGTAATGATCAAACAAAACAAGAATCAATGAATAAGGATCCTAAGAGATTAAAATCAATCAAAGTCAGAACCTAAACTATGAGGATGTTCTCTAAGGTTAAGATGTTAAACATGGACAAACTATGCACAATCAAAGTCTTAAACATCAAAGAAGTGCACTATGCAAGTGGAAGATAAAGAATGAGTGGAAATGCAAAGTGATCATGTATTAATGCTTCACGAAAGATCAAAGTCAGAACCATATTCAATTTGTCAATGTCTTAAGATGCACATGGATCATCACATCAATCATGAGTAAAAGGATACAGGTAGGAGAAACAAGATGAAGAAGAAGTGAGGAAGAAATACATGTCCAATTAGGTGCACAAAGTGACATATTATAATTGCATAACATGTAACATGATTAAAGAATGCACATGGGAAGTAGCATAATATTAATGAGATGCAAATTTAATGTATAAGATGGCATACCAAAATGCATACATGCAACACATAGAGCATAAGAAAAAGTGGGAGATGAAAACATGTCAAAGTTCAAATTAGAATGCACAAACTCGTGTCAAATACAAATGCAAACTAAAGTGACTTATAATGCAACAAAGGTGACCTATAATATCATACAAATGACCTATAATATCACACAGGACAATCATAAAAGGATGGCACAAGTGCCTCATCAAAACATGTTAGAAGGAATAAGAAGAAAGTTCATACATGTTACTTCAAATGCAAGGCATTAAACAGCTATCAAAGCACATGATAAAATTGGAAAAAATAAACCCTAAGCAAGCCAATTCAGAAGCACAAACATACCTCAAAGCTCATAGCAAAATTCAAGAGAAAGCATGACCAAAAGATTGCCCAAGATCACATTGAAACACACCACAAAAGTGCTCAAAGAAGAACTCCTAAACACAAGATAAAATGCCTTTAAAAATCAAAAGAAAATTTATTTATATGCTTTACTGTATTATCTAATCAATTCAAAAAGAATGGGTGAAAAATATGGTGTGAGATGGGAGAAAGAAAATGTACAAGTTTGAGTGTCAATGATGAACATCAATTAAAAAGGAATTAAAAGAAAATTATGCAATTATGCTAAAAAATTCACAAAGTCAGAATTAAAAATAAAAAAAAAAATTATTTAAATGTATAAAGAACACACATGAATTTATTTGGGATTTTTAGAGATGATTTCGTATTTTTAAAAATAGGAAATCAAAACAATGTGTGAAATAAAAATAAAACAAAGAGAAATAGTGTAGGGGGTGTGCAGCATGAGTAATTTGCATGTTGAAAAGCAATATTGGGCTCAGTATGGGGGTGTGAACATCAATTAGCCAACCCAATCCAAAACACGTGCTTGTGTGTGATAGTGTGCACAACCAGTCAAATGAAGATGCACTCACAGCCACAGGATTCAATCAATATGAGATCATCACATTAAACAGACCAAATAAAAAATGCATGATAAGCACTACGCACTCACACACACACAATCATCAGAGTTTAAAATTTAGTCACATGAGAAGGAGCACTCATCATTTATGTGCTGGCATGATGTGGACCCTTGGACCAAATAATCAGTCAATCACCAAGAAAGGCAAGGCAATCATATGGACATGAATGTAAGCACATGCTAACTACCATACACTCACACACATGCAACAAATTTCATTAATGCGTTGGCACAATACTGGACGTTGGATCATGCAAATCAGACGGTTGCGATATAAACTTGCCAAACCCTAACATTAAACCTCACCGGCCGGAGAAGGACCTCCGGTCGTCTTCTCCGGCCACTGGAAGTTTCACATCTCCCCAGAAATAAACAAAAAGCATACCATTAGAAAGAGGAACTCATGCACATCATGAATCCACCAATATTTTTCACATATCAACCACATATGAAGAGAATCAAAGAGATCAAACTTGCCCTGGGTTTTGAATCTATGCCTCTAAGAGGCCTATCAACTAGCCAGAACTCACGCTACTTCTAATAAGCCATAAACGCCATGAAAACAAGCTAAACTCAATGAAAAAATTTAGGAAGAAAAAAACCTGAAACTGTGAAGGACTTTGAAGTGTTGAGAAAACCAGAGATATCTTGAGCTCTTAAACTTGTTGAGCAAAATAAATGCTACTTGTTCTTGAGAATAAGAGGAAAAGTTGAATCTGAGATTGGAGATGATGGAGCTTTTCAATGCTTCAATGATGTACTCTTACTTGATGGTGAAGATTGAAGAAGATTGATGAAAAAACAATGGTGAATAAAGGTGAATTCGTGTAGATGGAGAGAGAGTTCAGAGAGAAAGCTTGAAGTGTTTTTGGAGTGAGAGTGAAAAGTGAATCTTGAATGTGAAATTGTGAAGAGTTTTGAATTTATATGTTGAGTTTAGTAGCTTGAACCATGGTTAATTGGGTGAGTTAAATGAGTTGGAGAGGGTTAACTGAGTGCACCCTAACTAACTGAGTCAAGTTAGTTAGGGGCGAGTGAGAAGAGGTTGGGATAAGGTGAGGTGTGTTCATGTCAGCTTATGGTGAAGATGGAAGTGGATGGTGATGATGGCACGGATGTAGCAGCAAGCTAACTTGTGGTGTAAGCTTGGTTTTCCTCTTTCATGTATGAAGAAACATGTCATGCATAGTATGTAGGAAAATTTTGGCTTAATGAGGAAAAGAAGTGGACTATGTAAGGAATGTGTTGTGCAATCTGATGTGAATTAACAACAACACTAACAAAGCATGCTATTCTTGGCAGCATGCAAGTATGGAAATTTGAAGGTAAATTTCTCTCACATTAGTGCATGAAATCATGAGCTTTTTGTGTCAATGGAAAGATGATACATCATAGAACAAGTTTGATATGAATTTTGGATTGAATGGAGGCTTGGAAGTTGATGAAAAATGGCTTGGAACATCAAGGTTTGAAACTGGCACATGGCGAGGCAGGTTGGTAGGCTTGGCATGGCAACATGGCCTATGAAATTCAGCATGATCATATCAACTTTGGACCCATATAACTCCCTCATAACTTGCTCAAATGGAAAAATGTCCAACATCAAAGTTGAAGAGGACACTGAGATGAACAACTTTGATGTTCAACATTTTTTCATTTGAGGCTTCCTTAAATGAGAAAAGTAGCTTGACATTTTTACCACCACGTGTTTGATGAAATTATGCCGCATGGGCCTGGTCTTGCCTTGCCATGACTTGGTTTTTGACCTAGTTTTGCCAAACTTTGATTGATCATAACTCCCTCAATTTTGATCCAATGGAAGAGTTCTTTATATGGATTTGAAGCTTAGAACATGAACTTTAATTGGCTCAACTTGGGCCTGAGGTTTGGAGCTTTTATCTTGGAGAAAGAGAGCCTCAAAGTGTGGTGCAAAAGGGTCCTAACTTGCCATTTTTGGAAACCCTAAGGTTTCCATCAAATTTTTCTATTTTTGGATCAAATCTTGTCCAATGAACATATATAACATGAATTTCATGAATTTAACCTTAAAAAGTCAGGAGTTGACTTTTTTCACTGCAAGTTGACATTTTCCCCAATTTCTTAATTATCAAGCAACTGATCAATTGAACCTCTTCTGAAATGAACCAATGGCCAATCTTCCATCCTTAGACACTTAATATCATGTAGAAAACATTGAGATCAAGTTTGAATCAAAATTTCCTCAGGAGACCACTTGAATCCAAAACCCTAATTTGGACTATTTTTGATAAGAGGTGATGCACAGTTCAATCTTATTGATGAATTCCCATCTTACAATGACTTGAGGGATCAAATTGAGATGATATATGACATAAGAGACTCTTAAGACTTGTTTGAAGACCCTTGGCTCTTGTTCCCTTGCTTTGGATGATCCACATCTTTGAGAAACAACTGATCACATGCCCTTATGCAAGATGCAATGCTAAATGTTTAATGTTTTATTTTTCTATGCTTGAATGCAATGTAATGAAATGAAAGCATATGATAAATGATATGAAGAAATGAGAGGACAAATTTTGGGGTATTACAGCTGCCCCTATTCAATCACTATAGACCTGAATAGATGATAGCGATTGCTGTCAGACTTTCAAGGTATGGAGGGATTAAATACCAAAAATAACCAAAAATTTGCACTCTGTGGAGAAGAAGAAAAGGGATATAAACCCACTCAAATGAACTCTGCTTGAATAAAACTCTGATGATGAAGAATAACACTGAAGGGATGTCTTTTTGAACAACACCAGGCGACTACTGGCTTACCACGCTGTGGGTGGACTTTAGCAACGTCTTTTGTACAATGCCAGACGACTACTGGCCTGCCACACTACGGGTGGACTTTAGCAATGTCTTTTGTACAACGCCAGACGACTACTGGCCTGCCACACTATGGGTGGACTTTAGCAACGTCTTTTGTACAACGCCAGACGACTACTGGCCTGCCACACTACGGGTGGAGTTTTGCCAATCTACGGTTGGACTTGCTGATTTGCCACCCCTGGATGGACTTTTGCCAATCTACGGTTGGACTTGAACCTGTATTTTTAAATGGAGTCAGAAGACTACTGACTTGCCACACTGCGGGTGGGCTTTTGCCAATCTACGATTGGACTTGCTGATTTGCCACCCTTGGATGGACTTTTGCCAATCTGCGATTGGACTTTGCTGATTTGCCACCCTAAGATGGACTTTTGCCAATCTGCAGTTAGACTTTGCTGATTTGCCACCCTAAGATGGACTTTTGTAAAAATTCAACACCGGATTACGCTCTGCATCCATATCAGACATCCCCGTTGACTCTGCTGAGGAATAACGGTCAATGATTTGACCTCAGAGACTCCTGAAAGGATGATATCTCTGCTGGAGAATGAATGAACAATCCGTCTGCTTCGAATTGTCATGCTTGCCAAAAATAAATTGGACTTTGAGATATAGGGAAGTGATGACTCTGCTAGGAATTATTTCATCTGTCTGGGGATAAATTCTGGTCATAGCAACTCCGCTGGGGATCAGAATTTTTTTTGAATGAGGTTCTGCTGAGGAAAAAAGTCATTAAAACTCTGCCTGGGGTTCTATCAAACTCGAGATCCTTTGCCGGGATAATCAGCCTTCTAACTTGGCTAGGGAAAGAATATACTAACACTTTGTTGAGGAAGAGATTCTGTTGATCTGATAAACCTTTGCGGGGAGGAAAACAACTCAACTGGGGAGTATTACTGACAAGATTCAATGCTGAACTCTGTGGGGATACAACTATCAGAGATACGATCTTACTGGGGATCGGAGCTACTCTGTCGGGGATACGCAGATCCTGGGTAGAAGACATTTTGTTGCAACACGCTGAGAAAAGAGTCCCTAGAGATCTGCTGGGGAAACACAAGAAATTGGACGGTAATCTGTTGAGGAACAAAGCTGTCAAGCTTAGAATAAGAGCCACAATGTCCCTTGCTAGGCAACCTTCCGTTCGACGACTCCATTTGGGATAATGAGTTGACAATAAACTCTGCTGGGGAGAGCCGCTTCAAAGCATCTCTCGCTGGGGGAATGTCTTTTAAGAGGATTTTACAGAAGACCACACATCTTCAAACTCTTAGACAAATGCTGAGACTTAAGCTAGACACTCTATTGGAGATAATAGCTCTAGGACTTCCCTTGCCAGGGAACTTCATGATGCCCCATGTTTGGGAGGGTCAACAACCTGCTTTCGCGACGGATCTGAAGAAATCGCTCCAAGAGGATTTTACAGAGGACTTGGCATCTTCAAACTCCTGGACACTCATTGAGGCTTGAGCATTAACTGCGAGGTCTGCGAATCAACTCTACTGGGGAATTCACAACCGTTATCGACACATAAAAGCTTGTAGCTGTTGGAAGTACTGAATAGGAGAACCGACTTAATAAGATACAACACTACCCAGTTGAAATTAACCTGTCAACATCAAATCGTCGCGAGCGATCGACCGCCGAATGATGGACTCAATCAGTAAACGTTGTGACCAAAGGTGACATGGGACCTTCTTATGAACATGCCTGCCCCAGTCTTCTGCATGGGGATAAGTGATTACTCGTCTAGAAGAAATGATCCCTGCTTAGAGGACTTAAACCTGTTACTTGCAATAACAGAATATGCACACGTGCCCCAGGATATTGCGTGGTTTGAATCCACCATCCAAGATTACTCAACATTCAAAGTGATTTTACATGTCTTTCTGCGCATGTTATTTGTAAGGCCACAGTGTTTTAAAATGCAATGATGTTATCAAAAATTCAGACGTTTTTGCAAACAAAGCAGTAAAAACAAAATAAGAAGCTTTTGACTGAAATTCAATTTATTGATTGAAAATGCCCAGAATAGGCAAGTACAATTGGGAAACAAACCCTGGAAAGAGGAGATTGCTGTAAATTGAGAAAAGAAACTATCCTAATGGCAATGTGAAAACGACATTCCACTGAGTTTCAATTCTGCTATGGTCAGTATGTCTTTAAGACTCCCCGACCTTGCCTTCTGAGGAGTGATTAGGATGATTCCTACCCTTTGGAAAGTCAGTTGCTGAAACGGTGATGGAGTACAAATAACTCAGACCGTAATCATTCGCTTAAATCCCTCTTTTGCATGGACCGCCCTTTCGGGTTTTCAATCCATCGGGATACCCTTTTTTGCCTGAGTTGTCCTTGCGGATTTTCAAATCACCGGGTGTACCATTTTTTTTATTTTATATCCCTAATTTTTTCCAGAACCTTTTTATTCTGTTTTTGTGGTTCGCGGGGATGCCCTTTTTTTCCTGGACTTTTCTTTTTTTTGTCCAGCGGGTCTATTTATGCAAAGTATTTTTTGACTACGTCTGAGTTGACAGGGGATGGAAAGTCTTCACCGTCCATGGTTGTAAGTAATAAGGCTCCGCCCGAGAAGACCTTCTTAACCACGAATGGACCTTCATAGTTGGGAGTCCATTTTCCCCTGTGATCTGTACTAGGAGGAAGGATCCTTTTGAGTACCACATCTCCCACTTTGTAAACCCGAGGACGCACCTTTTGGTCAAATGTCTGCTTCATCCTCCGCTGGTATAACTGCCCATGACACACAGCTGCCAGCCATTTTTCTTCAATAAGGCTCAACTGATTAAATCTGGCACGAACCCATTCAGCTTCGTCTAACTTGACATCCATCATGACTCTGAGGGATGGAATCTCAACTTCAACCGATAGTACTGCCACCATACCGTATACAAGTGAGAATGGTGTTGCCCCAGTGGACGTGTGTACCAACGTTCGGTACCCATGCAAAGCAAATGGTAGCATCTCATGCCAATCTTTATATGTGACAACCATTTTCTGCACAATCTTCTTAATATTCTTGTTGGCTGCCTCCACATCGCCATTCATCTTTGGGCGATATGGAGAAGAATTGTGATGCTCAATTTTGAAGTCCCAGCACAACTCAGCCATCATTTTGTTATTCATATTAGAACCATTATCGGTGATGATTCTCTCAGGCACTCTATAGCGACAAATGATATCCCGTTTTAGGAAACGAGCTACCACCTGCTTAGTGACGTTGGCATAAGATGCTGCTTCAACCCATTTTGTGAAATAGTCAATGGCGACCAAGATAAAACGATGGCCGTTTGAAGCAGTAGGCTCAATTTTTCCAATCATGTCGATGCCCCACATTGCAAAGGGCCAAGGAGAGGACATGACACTCAACGGATTTGGAGGCACATGCACCTTGTCTGCATAAATCTGACATTTGTGACACTTGCGGGCGTACTTGCAACAATCTACCTCCATTATTAACCAATAATATCCTGACCTTAATAGTTTCTTCGCCATTGCATGTCCTCCGGCATGGGTACCGAAAGAGCCTTCATGTACTTCCTGCATTAACAAGTCTGCTTCGTGTCTATCCACGCATCTGAGCAGAACCATGTCAAAATTCCGTTTGTACAGCACATCATCTTGATTCAAGAAGAAGCTACCAGACAACCTTCTCAACATCTTCTTATCCTTGGTAGATGCCCCTGGTGGGTACTCTTGACTTTTCAAGAAACACTTGATGTCATGAAACCGTGGCTTGTCATCAGACGTTGCATCAACAGCAAACACAAATGCAGGTCTGTCAAGACGAGACACTTCAATCTTAGGTACATGGTTCCACCTTTGCACTTTGATCATAGAAGACAATGTGGTCAAGGCATCAACAAACTTATTCTCATCTCGAGGAATATGGTATAGCTTCACTGTTGTGAAAAATGTCAACAATCTCCTCGTATAATCTCTATATGGAACCAGATGCGCTTGGTGCGTGTACCAACTCCCTTTCACTTGATTAATTACCAAAGCTGAATCGCCGAAGATATCGAGGATCTTAATTCGCAAATTAATCACCTCCTTAATCCCCATTATACAAGCTTCATACTCTGCTTCATTGTTGGTGCATCCGAAAGTTACCCGGGTAGTGAAAGGCATATGAACACCTTTCGGCGTGATAAGAACTGCTCCAACTCCGCACCCATTCATGTTGACAGCCCCATCAAACATCAAACTCCATTTGGATTCAGGGTCTAGCCCCTCCTCCGGGAATGGTTCCTTGCAATCTAAGCTTTGAGAAACATGATATCCTCATCAGGGAAATCAAATTTCATGGGTTGGTAATCATCAATCGGCTGTTGCGCAAGATAGTCTGACAAGATACTTCCTTTGATGGCCTTCTGAGAAGTATACTTGATATCATATTCTGTCAAAACCATTTTCCACCATGCAACTCTGCCTGTTAGTGCTGGTTTCTTGAAAATGTATTTGATAGGATCCATTTTTGAAATCAACAAAGTTGTGTGCCTGAGCATATACTGCCTCAATCGCTTAGCAGCCCATGCAAGTGCACAACATGTCTTCTCAAGCATTGAGTATCGAGATTCGCAGTCATTGAACTTTTTGCTCAGGTAGTAAGCATGCTCCTTCCTACTTGTCTCATCATGTTGACCGAGAATACAACCCATAAAACCTTCAAGCACTGTCAAATACATTATCAAAGGTCTTCCTGCAAGTGGAGGCATGAGAATTGGAGGTTCCGACAAGTATTATTTTATTTTATCGAATGCCAATTGGCAATCGTCATTCCACCTGACCGTTTGATCTTTTCTTAGCAGTTTGAATATTGGTTCGCATGTGGCTGTTAGGTGAGATATGAACCTTGCAATGTAGTTCAATCTACCCAGAAAACCACGAACCTCTTTTTCCGTTCTCGGTTCAGGCATCTCTTGTATTGCTTTCACTTTGGCAGGATCAACCTCAATTCCCTTTTCGCTTACGATGAAACCCAGCAACTTTCCAGAACGCACCCCAAAAGTGTACTTGTTCGGATTCAACCTTAAACAGAACTTTCTCAACCTTTCAAACAACTTTTTCAAGTTAATCAGATGTTCCTCTTCCGTTCGCGACTTGGCGATCATGGCATCCACATAACATTCAATCTCTTTGTGAATCAAGTCGTGGAATAATGTTACCATTGCCTGCTGATACGTTGCCCCTGCGTTTTTCAACCCAAAAGGCATCACCTTATAACAGTATATACTCTGTGGGGTAATGAACGTGGTCTTCTCCATATCCTCAAGTGCCATCTTAATCTGATTGTACCCGGAGAAACCGTCCATAAACGAGAACACTGAAAACTGAGTTGTATTATCAACCAGCACATCGATGTGGGGGTAGTGGAAAATCATCTTTTGGACTAGCTTTGTTAAGATCTCGATAATCCACACACATTCTCACCTTTCTGTCTTTCTTTGGTACCGGCACGATGTTGGCTACCCAGGGAGGATAATTAGTCACAGCAAGAAACCCTACATCCCACTGCTTCTGAACTTCTTCTTTGATCTTTATGGCCATATCAGGATGAGTCCGCCGAAGTTTCTGCTTGACTAGCGGGCATTCTTCTCTCAATGGCAGCCTGTGCATAACAATATCAGTATCCAACCCTGGCATGTCCTGATACGACCAGGCGAAGATATCAACATATTCACACAACATCTTAGTCAAAGCTTTCTTCACATCTGCTTGCAGGCTGGCGCCAATCTTGATTTCTTTCTTAGTATCCTCGGTACCAATATTGATGATCTCTATGGTCTCTTTATGAGGCTGGATGACCCTTTCCTCTTGTTTTAACAATCTGGCCAGTTCCTCAGGGAGTTCACAGCCTTTCTCATCCCTTTCTTCGGCTTGATAAATCAGTTTGTCAAAGTCATACATAGCCATAGCAGAACCGTTATCAGTGGAATCCGGAGGATCAAGTCTGCACGAATGGGTTCATGCTTTATTTTAGAATTAATTTTAAAACAAAAAGAAACGAAACATTGCCATTTTATTATTTTTGTACAAAAATAAAAAAATGAAAGACAAGGAACAAAATTTGAGTGCAAAACGTCCTTTATTGATGATTAAAATTGCAAATGCAAACAGGTGGCCCTACAAATGAATCTGTACGCCTTTTGTAGAGCGCAAGATTTTAACATGCATTATGGTTAGAAAAACAAAGAAAATTACTCTGTTTGAAGAGTAACTTGAACGACTTCTTCAACGAACCAGTTTTGCAATTGTTGTCCCGGAGCACGTGGGCGTACCCAATTGTCCCAATCACAGTCACTGTCAACGCCATCTTCTATAGCTGCACAAGACTGGTCTGGGTAAATAATTCCCCATCTGCTGAAAGTGATGGGTTCACTGTTCTTTGCAACTGAAGTCATAAAGGGTTGATAGCCACTACCAAACTTATCCTCCTTCATGGGTGTCTCTATCAGCTTGCCCCAGCCTTGGGCATTACCTGCTCTAACAGCCTCAACAGCTTTCTTATAGGACGAAATGGATGTGCCGGCTCTATCTGGTGTAAGGGAAGATTCAGACACTTTATCAATATTCACCGCTTCAAACAACTGGCAAAGCATTTTGTGGATTTCCCCATCCATCTCAACATACTTAAATGTGGACAAATGACTGACAAAAATGTCCTCTTCACCACACACAGTCACTACTTGTCCCTCGAACTCGTATTTCAGCTTCTGATGTAAGGTGGATGTAACAGCCCCGGCCGCATGAATCCATGGGCGACCTAATAAACAGCTATAGGCAGGCTGTATATCCATCACGTGGAATGTAGCCTTGAACACTTGAGGTCCAATTTGCATAGGTAATTCTACTTCACCAAACACAGATCTTTTCATCCCGTCGAATGCTCTGACAACCAAATCGCTTGGCCTTAAAATCAATCCATCAACTTCTAGCTTCATCAGCGCCTTCTTAGGCAAGACATTGAGCGAGGAACCAGTGTCTACCAACACGGGAGACAACACTGCACCCCTGCACTCCATTGTAATGTGTAAGGCTTTGTTGTGGTTTCTACCTTCAGAAGTCAAATCTCTGCTTGTGAAACCCAATCCGTGGCTGACATTGACATTAGAAATCACACCCTCAAGCTGATTGACGGTAATTTCCTGTTGAACGTAGGCTCTCTTCAACACTTTCAGCAAAGCCTCTCGGTGTGCATCAGAACACATCAACAACTACAAAATTGAGATTTTTGAGGGCGTCTGGTTCAATTGATCGACAATTTTGTAATCAATTTTCTTTATTATCCTCATAAACTCTTCTACCTCGTTGTCAAAGGTAATCTTGGTCTCTGTTTCAGGCACGGGCACACTCTCAGCTAACTGTTTTCCTTTAGCTTTTTCCGCAGCCTCAACTTCTTTATCACTGCGCAAAGTTTGGGGAGCGAACAACCTTCCACTCCTGGTAAAGCCACCTACACCACCCACGTTATCAATATTTGAACTAGCCGATGTCTCGACTTCCTGCTTTCTTCCCTCATAGTACACGTCTGCCCCATAGTGCCATGGGATTGCTTTCGTAGAGGTAAAAGGAACTGGTCCTAGCACCGTGATGGTGACAGGACTGGATCTTTCTGGCACAACACTTGCTACAGGAGATGTACTTGCAGGCACCTGAATTTTAGCAGGAGTATAATAAATGGTCACAATTGACACCTCATTAATATCTTTCACAACCCGGTCAAACTGTAGACGGCCCTCATTAATCAGACTCTGCAAACCGATTCTCAACTGATCACAGCCATTCTCTTGGCCCATACATTCAGAACAATCTTGATCACAACCTGGGAACACATGTCCCTTCAACAGACGATCTTTCACCACCAACAATGAGGTCTTCACCTGATTGATATCTGCCACCCAGTTCAGCCTCTTTCCGTCCTCCATAGCGTGCACATCTGCCACACTGTGGTTAGGCATGGGGTTCTGGATAACATTAGGAGGAAGAGAGAAATTGATTGCTTTAGCATCGATCAAGTCTTGCACCTTATTCTGAAACGCCCAACACTTTTCAGTGGTATGCCCCTGAGCACCTGAGTAGAAGTCACAGCGAGCGTTAACATCAAAATTAGGTGGCAAGTTGCCAGCGGAAGGAGGTCTCATGGTACGAAGTTCAACCAACTTCAGTTGTAGTAACTGGGGTAACAATGCTGAATAAGTCATAGGGAGAGGGTCAATCTTACGGTCCATCTGCCTAGACCTTTGCTGGAAAGGAGATTGCTGATGTTGCTGCTGAGCCTGCTGAGCCTGCTGTTGTGGCTGTTGTTGCTGAACAGATGGCGTTGGGATCTTCACTGCACCTACTTGGTGATAAGCCTGAGAACGTCCTCTTCCTCGTCCTCTATACACAGCGTTTGTATCACCTTCTCTCCTTTTCTGACCATTAGCAAAGGGTTTCTTTATTCCAGAAGAGCCAGCCCCACTTACATCTTGGATCTTCCCAAGTTTCAACAGACTCTCGATCCTTTCCCCAGCAATCACAATATCAGAAAATCCGGTCGATGGACAAGCAGCCAATCTTTCAAGAAATGCCCCTTGCAGGGTGCCCATGTACATATCTGCCATTTCTCTCTCCAGCAAAGGGGGTTGAACCTGAGCAGCCATTTCTCTCCACCTTTGAGCGTATTCCTTGAAAATTTCCTTAGCATTCTGTGACAACCCTTGCAGTTGAGTGCGGTTGGGAGCCATGTCAATATTATACTGGTATTGCTTCAGAAACGCTTCTGCCAGATCCTTCCAGCTTCTCACAGCAGCTCTAACATTAAACCTCACCGGCCGGAGAAGGACCTCCGGTCGCCACTCTCCGGCCATTGCAAGTTTCACATCTCCCCAGAAATTAACAAAAAGCATACCATTCGAAAGAGGAACTCATGCACATCACGAATCCACCAATATTTTCCACATATCAACCACATATGAAGAGAATCGAAGAGATCAAACTTGCCCTAAGTTTTGAATCTATGCCTCTAAGAGGCCTATCAACTAGCCAGAACTCACGCTGCTTCTAATAAGCCATAAACGCCACGAAAACAAGCTAAACTCAATGAAAAAGTTGAGGAAGAAAAAAACCTGAAATTGTGAAGGACTTTGAAGTGTTGAGAAAACCAGAGATATCTTGAGCTCTTGAACTTGTTGAGCAAAATAAATGCTACTTGTTCTTGAGAATAAGAGGAAAAGTTGAATCTGAGATTGGAGATGATGGAGCTTTTCAATGCTTCAATGATGTACTCTTACTTGATGGTGAAAATTGAAGAAGATTGATGAAAAAACAATGGTGAATAAAGGTGAATTCGTGTAGATGGAGAGAGAGTTCAGAGAGAAAGCTTGAAGTGTTTTTGGAGTGAGAGTGAAAAGTGAATCTTGAATGTGAAATTGTGAAGAGTTTTGAATTTATATGTTGAGTTTAGTAGCTTGAACCATGGTTAATTGGGTGAGTTAAATGAGTTGGAGAGGGTTAACTGAGTGCACCCTAACTAACTGAGTCAAGTTAGTTAGGGGCGAGTGAGAAGAGGTTGGGATAAGGTGAGGTGTGTTCATGTCAGCTTATGGTGAAGATGGAAGTGGATGGTGATGATGGCACGGATGTAGCAGCAAGCTAACTTGTGGTGTAGGCTTGGTTTTCCTCTTTCATGTATGAAGAAACATGTCATGCATAGTATGTAGGAAATGTTTGGCTTAATGAGGAAAAGAAGTGGACTGTGTAAGGAATGTGTCGTGCAATCTGATGTGAATTAACAACAACACTAACAAAGCATGCTATTCTTGGCAGCACGCAAGTATGGAAATTTGAAGGTAAATTTCTCTCACATTAGTGCATGAAATCATGAGCTTTTTGTGTCAAGGGAAAGATGATACATCATAGAACAAGTTTGATGTGAATTTTGGATTGAATGGAGGCTTGGAAGTTGATGAAAAATGGCTTGGAACATCAAGGTTTGAAACTGGCACATGGCGAGGAAGGTTGGTAGGCTTGGCATGGCAACATGGCCTATGAAATTCTGCATGATCATATAAACTTTGGACCCATATAACTCCCTTATAACTTGCTCAAATGGAAAAATGTCCAACATCAAAATTGAAGAGGACATTGAGATGAACAACTTTTATGTTCAAAATGTTTTCATTTGAGGCTTCCTTAAATGAGAAAAGTAGCTTGACATTTTGCCCACCACATGTTTGATGAAATTATGGCGCGTGGGCCTGGTCTTGCCTTGCCATGACTTGGTTTTTAACCTAGTTTTGCCAAACTTTGATTGATCATAACTCCCTCAATTTTGATCTAAATGAAGAGTTCTCTATATGGATTTGAAGCTTAGAACATGAACTTTAATTGCCTCAACTTGGGCCTGAGGTTTGGAGCTTTTATCTTGGAGAACGAGAGCCTCAAAGTGTGGTGCGAAAGGGTCCAAACTTGCCATTTTTGGAAACCCTAAGGTTTCTATTTTTGGCAGTTTTGTAATATCTTGATTTTTCATTATTCCTCCATCATTTCTTGATCAAATCTTGTCCAATGAACATATATAACATGAATTTCATGAATTTGACCTTAAAAAGTCAGGAGTTGAGTTTTTTCACTGCACAGTTGACTTTTCCCCAATTTCTTGATTATCAAGCAACTGATCAATTGAACCTCTTGTGAAATGAACCAATGGCCAATCTTCCATCCTTAGACACTTAATATCATGTAGAAAACATTGAGATCAAGTTTGTATCAAAATTTCCTCAGGAGACCATTTGAATCCAAAACCCTAATTTGGACTGCTTTTGTCAGGAGGTGATGCACTGTTCAATCTTATTGATGAATTCCCATCTTCCAATGACTTGAGGGATCAAAGTGAGATGATATATGACATAAGAGACCCTTAAGACTTGTTTGAAGACCCTTGGCTCTTTTTCCCTTGCTTTGGATGATCCACATCTTTGAGAAACAACTGATCACATGCCCTTATGCAAGATACAATGCTAAATGTTTAATGTTTTATTTTTCTATGCTTGAATGAAATGAAATGAAATGAAAGCATATGCTAAATGATATGAATAAATGAGAGGGAAAATTTTGGGGTATTATAATGAAAAGTGTCAATGGTTCAAGATATCAATTTTGCCTTGCTTAGGAGAGATAATCCCTGTGGGAAAAACGTTGGTCGGGCTTAGGAGGTAAGAACTCTGTCGGGGATGTCAGATGAAAAATGGTCTCTGACATAGTTGATCCTTCATTCAGGCATACTGGTTTGAGAAGGAGTACTTTGATTCTGCACTTTGAAGCTTAATCGCCTTTGGAGTAGCGATTGATGTTCTTTCGATGTTCAACAGTCAAAAGAAATTGCCATCTCTGTTTTAAAATCAGAAAAATTTTGACAAGTAAATTCATTTTTGTTTTATTTCAAGAATCGTTAACAATATTAAAAACATCATTCTGTAAAACTAAGACAAATAAGAATTGCAAACAAAAGCACTAAGGCTCAAATTTTATTGATAGGATGGAAATCAGCCAAGCGCGTGATTCCATAGAGTATTTACAAAGTTAGAAAATGGTAATTTAAGGGAAAAGGGCTACATTGAAACACAACGACCGCTATCCTTCTACCAACTTTGAATTCTGGACATCCTGAGCTTCCGTCGAAGATGACCTTGACTGGAGTTTTCTTGATAGATGGCATGACTGCTGCCGGGGGATTTGGCCCTTTGTTGGACGTAGTTACTTGCCATGGATCCCTAAATTTTGCTTGGATTTTACCTTGAGATTTTCAATCCATCGGGATGATGTTTTTTTGCTTATGTCTATAATTTTTTCCTGAACCGCCCTTTCGGGTTTTCAATCCACCGAGGCATTTTTTTTTCTTTATTTATTTAGGCGAAGTATTTCTTGACTACGTCAACATTTGTGGGGTAGGAAAATTCTTCTCTATCCATGGTTACGAGTCTCAAGGCACCGCCTGAGAAAGCTTTCTTGACCACATAGGGGCCGTCATAATTCGGAGTCCATTTGCCCCGGGAATCAGTGAGAAATGATTGTATCTTCTTGAGTACGAGGTCTCCTTTTCTGAAGACGCTGTCATACCCCAAAATTTGCCCTCTCATTTTTCATATCATTTAGCACGTGCTTTCATTGCATTGCATTGCATTCAAGTAACAGAAAAATAAAGCATTCAACATTGGTTCATCATAGGGCATGTGATCAGTGGCTTTCAGAGTATTGATCATCCAAAGCAAGAGAGCTAGAGCCAAGGGTTTCCCAACATGCCTCAAGGGTTTCTTACGTCATATATCATCTCATTTGATCTCATAAATCATTGGAAGAGGGGAATTCATCAAGAAGATTAGACAGTGCATCACCTCTTGTCAAAAGCAGTCAAAATTAGGGTTTTGGATTCAAGCAGTCTCCTGATGAAATTTTGGTTCAAACTTGATCTCAATGTGTTCTACATGATATCAAGTATCTAAGGATGGAAGATTGCCCATTGGCTCATTTCAGAAGAGGTTCAATTGGTCAGTTGATTGAAAATCAAGAAATTTGGGGAAAAGTCAATTGTGCAAAGGAAAAAGTAAACTCCTGACTTTTTAAGGTCAAATTCATAAAATTCAAGTTAAATATGTTCATTGGACAAGATTTGATCAAGAAATGATGGAGGAATCATCAAAAATCAAGAAATCACAAAACTGCCAAAAATAGAAACTTAGGGTTTCTAAAAATGGAAAGTGTTAGTTTCTTGGATTGGCTAGAATTTTGGTAAAACAAAGGTTGTTCAATGTTTGATGTCATATGGGTGATGTCACAACATTGAGTCTTAACACTGGGCTGTGTTAAGTGTTTAAGTTACTGAAGTTTGGATGTCTGATGTCACAAGCGATGTTGTGACATTAGATCTGCAGAATTAATAACATCAGGTTGTGATGTTGTTAGGGTTTGTGTGTTAGCTGGAATTGTGGAGAGCAGGTAGTCTCATTGGATGCGAATATCTTGGGATAGATATTCTCTGCTGCATAGGAGATCTGGTGCAGATTTGTAGGAGATTTAAAAGGTTGAAGATTTGAAAAGATTTTAGGAGAAAATCTGTTTTGAAGATTCAGTTTTAAATAACAAATCAAGTCAGATATTGTAGCAGGTCCAAGCCCAATTCAGGTTGCTAGATAATGCGCACAAGACCAAAGGAAAATGTACAGAAATACAGAGAGAAGATCAAGAGCATAGGCTGAGTGTCTTAAGTATTTTGTACGAGTTTTGTATACACCATTCTAGGTTGAATAGGTGAGTTGTTTTCTGTCCTCTCTTAGAAGGTGTGAAGCGATAGAGAGTTGTGGAACTTTATCAAAGCTGTGAAGTAGGATCAAGGTTTCTCAAAGAGGGTGTTCTTTGAGAGGTTTTAGGGATTGAGTAATGTTCTCATATCTAAGTGGTTTCTTAGGTAGAAAGTCACTAGTAGGAATTAAGATTAGGAGATTGTCAACTGGGTTGTTCAGTCTGTATTTTAATTCTACAAGTAGTGAATTTCATCCCTGGCTTGGTAGCCCCCAGACGTAGGTAGTTAGACCGAACTGGGTGAACAATTTGGTGTGTTTTTCTGCTGTTTAATTTGTCTATTGTGCAGAGTGTGTTGTTGTGACATCGCACTTAACATCACACGTCTAATATCAGAATTTCAATTGCTATCAGAGCAGGCATCCTGTCTGTGTCTGGGTTAGATCTGGGGAAGTTACTTTCTGGTGTAAAGATGGACAAGGAAGTTGGAGGATTTGTCAACAGACCCCCTATTTTGGATGGCTCGAATTATGACTATTGGAAGCCAAGGATGATCACCTTTTTGAAATCCTTGGACAACAGGGCTTGGAAGGCTATTGGCAAAGATAAAGAAGGCACCTCAAAGCCAAAGCTTGAAGAAGAATGGACCAAGGAAGAAGATGAGCTTACCCTTGGTAATTCCAAAGCTCTAAATGTAATTTTTAATGGAGTGGATAAGAATATTTTCAGGTTAACCAATACCTGTGAAGTTGCTAAGGAAGCTTGGGGTATTTTGAAGGCTACTCATGAAGGTACATCTAGAGTTAAGATGTCAAGACTTCAGCTTCTAACATCGAAGTTTGAAAGTCTGAAGATGAAGGAAGATGAGACTATTCATGACTTCCATATGAGTGTTCTTGAGCTGGCTAATGCATCCAGTGCTCTTGGAGAAAAGATGTCAGAAGAAAAGCTTGTAAGGAAAATCCTTAGGTCCCTTCCTAAGAGGTACAAGATGAAGGTGACTGCTATTGAAGAAGCTCAAGACATCAGCAAGATGAGGGTTGATGAGCTCATTGGATCTCTTCAAACGTTTGAGCTTGGGTTAAATGAAGAAGAGCCTGAAAAGAAGCCAAAAAGTATAGCCTTGACTTCAAATGCTCAAGAAGAGGAAGGGAAGAGTACTGAATCCCAGGAGGACTTATCTCAGGCCATTGTTATGTTGGGAAAGCAGTTCAACAAAGTGATCAAGAGGATGAACAATAACTACAAGCCTAATGTCAAGAACATCCCTTCTGACAACAGCAAGTCAAAAGAGAAAGATGAAGAGAAGACTGCCCAGGATAAAGGTGTTCAGTGCTTTGAATGTGAAGGGTATGGACATGTCAAGAAAGAATGTCCCACATTCTTGAAGAAGCAGAAGAAGGGCATGTCAGTTTCCTGGTCTGAATCTGATAGTGAAAGTAAACGTGAGTCAGCAAAGCATGTTAAAGCCTTAATAGGAATTGTTGTTTCTGATGATAGTGATGGAGAAATAACTTATGAGGAGTTAGCATCTACTTATCAAGAGCTGTGTTTAAAAAGTACTAAAATCTGTCAAGAAAACAAGTGTCACAAGCAACAGATTGCTCAGCTTGAGAATGAAAAAGCTGATCTGGAAAATGAAGTTGTACTAGTTAAATCTCAACTTGATCAGATGACAAAATCCGTTAGGATGATGAACAGTGGTAGAGCTACTCTTGATAAGATTCTTCAGTCAGAGAAAGCTATTGGAGATAAATCAGGTATAGGATATGTGGCTAGCACTTCAGGAACAAAGAAGGAGGTGTCTCAACCATTGTCTCAATATCAAACTAAGAGACGGGATCCTACACCAAAGAAGGTTGTTCAGCCACAGAATATTGAGAAGAAAAATAGTACTCATCAAAGGAAGGTGCAACCTCAAGGAGCTAGTCAATATATGCCTCCCCAATATCACAAGAGCATGCAAGCTGCCAGGTTCAAACAGAACATGTCTCAACAACAGGGAAACTGGTATGGATATGGATACAACAATGTTGTGCCTCATTACTATGGAAGAAGGAAGCCTCATCACCATAGGAGACAGCCTAGGAGACAACATCCTCAGAATAGGAGAAGACAACCGCACCATAGAAGACAGGCCAACTATGGTAAAAGGAGAAATCATTATGGGTGGCAGCACCAACAATATCATCGTCAAAGGGGCAGAAGGTTTAACCACTTCAGAAATGATAGAGTCAGATGCTTCTATTGTGGCAGGTTTAGACATATGCAGTCCTCTTGCTTCAAGCTTCATGGTTACCCAAATTCTGCTCCCCAACCCAGACAGAAGGAGGTTAGGCCCAAGGTGGTAAAATAATGGGTTCCTAAAGCTCAGGACACATGTCTATTGGCTCATACCTCAGATGAACATTTTTCCATGAATGCATGGTACTTTGACAGTGGATGTTCAAAGCACATGGCTGGATCCAAGGAGCAGTTGGTGGAGTTCAATCCTTGCCATGCAAATAAGGTTGTGTTTAGCAATAGAGAAAAAGGAGTAGTAGAAGGAGTTGGAAGAGTGAAGAATCATGATGGCCTTACTCTTGATAGTGTGATCCTTGTGCAAGGTTTGAATGCTAATCTAATTAGCATAAGTCAGCTATGTGATGAAGGTTACAAAGTTAACTACACCAAAGATGAGTGTGTGGTATCTGATGAGCATAATCAGGTTGTTATGAAGGATGTCAGATCCAAAGATAACTGATATCAGTGGATTCCTCTTGAAGTTAATTCAACTGATGATGTTCAAGTTGATGTTATAACATCAGACTATGACATCAGGTGTGAAAGGATGCTGAAAGGTCACTCAGAGTTAATGAGTTCTGATGTGAATCCTTTTAAATTTTTAAAAGGAAAGTCTTTATGGAGGGAGAAAATTAGTGATTGGTCTTTAAGAGGTACTCAAAATCAGGCGCCTTACCATATTGATTATATATCAAGATTCATCAAAGCGTTCTCTTCTCAACCGTTCATCTCCCTCAGAATAGAAAAATCTTCTCTAAACCTAGTCTGTTACAAAGGAACGATGTCTTCCCCATCCAAGAACTCTGATTCTCAAAGACCTGTGCATGAACGAACTAGGGTTTCATCAGAAAAAGAATATGTTGACAAAGAACACATTCCTATGGCTCTTCCAGATTCAGGTAACTCTAAACCTTCAGCCAAGATGAGTAAAACTAAAACTAGGTCATCATCCTCTCAAGCTATTGAGGAGAAGTATGATGTGGGCATGCATTTGGAGCAGATTGCCACCAAAATTCTTGAGAAGGGAATACGTGTGAAAGGGATTTCTGTCCCTTTAAGGAAAATGCCTGCTGAACAGGTGGGCTCTCAAAGTAAGGATACCAATCTTCACAGACTGGCCTTGTCTGTGATTCAAGACGCTGAAGGTGGTAGTAAAGAAGAAGATCTTGAAGATACTGATGTCATCCCTGAGGTCAGAACATCGTCCCCTAGGGATGAAAGTCACAGTTATAAAGGGCAGGATCAGGTTGAGGTTATAGATGTTGAGGACTCATCTGATAGTGATATCATTGGTAATGCGATAGCAAGAAGAAGGGAGGATAGGAAAGGGAAAGGAGTGGAGTCACTTCCTAATGAAAATATGGTCAAGAGAAGGACTTCATTTGCAGACTCTCCCAAGTCATGGAGCAAAGTTGCCATGTCTGGTAAAAAGAGGAGGATCAGGGAAGAATCAGATTCAGAGTGTGATGTTCAAGACATCAACCCTGTGAGGAACAGAGCTGCTGATCAAGGCCTGATAACATCTCATTTCACTGTGCCAGAAGTGCTTCCATGTGGAATTGTGTGAGCCAAAGAAGGATAGCTCTGGAAAGAGAGCTAGTTACAGATGATTTAGAGTCTACTGGAATTGTAGATCTAATTAAGTTTGCTGGTCTCATAAGGACTGTGTCAGGATTGACTAGTTGCTATGATAGACTGGTCAGAGAATTTATAGTGAATATCCCCGAGTCTATTAATGACAGCAAAAGCCTAACTTTCAGAAGAGTTACTGTTAGGGGTAAGTGTGTCTGGTTCTCTCCTAAGGTGATTAATGCCTACTTAGGAAGAAGTGAGGAAGATTATGGAGAATTAGAAGTTTCAAATAATGTTATCTGCAAAGAAATCACAGCTGGTCAGGTAGAAGTTTGGCCTTCAAAAAGGAAGTTATCATCAAGTTTATTAAGTGTGAAATATGCTCTTCTTCATAGAATAGGTGCTGTTAACTGGGTTCCTACTAACCACAAGACCTCTGTTTCTGCTGGTTTGGGCAAATTAGTTTATGCCATTGGAACAAAGAGACTAATTGATTATGGCTCTTACACTTATAATCAGACTATCAAGCATGCTGCAACAAGAGCTGTGAAATTTCCTATTGCATTTCCATCCCTCATTTGTGGGATAATTCTGTCTCAGCATCCTAGGATTCTTCACCAGTATGATATTGTGTGTAGAAGGAAGCCTGACTTGTCTTTTCATCAGAAGCTATTTGAAGGAAAACATGTTGCTGATCATGTCAAGGCATCTGCCTCAACATCTACTCATCATACTCATGTCAAGACTGATATGATTTATGAACTGGAGGAAGCCTGTAAAGAATTAGATGAAGCCATCAGAGCAAGCACTAAAAGAAAGGAGAAGTTCAAAAGATTACTTATGACTCTGAAGATGACAGAAAAAGAAAGTGAGAAAGAAGTTGCTGATAAGAAAGTTGAGTCTGATAATGACAGCTCAAAAGAAGATGAAGAAGATAATGATGATCTCAGCTCAGATGATTAAAGCTTTTACTATTTTTCTTAGATAGTAGTTTTATTTATGTTGTTCTGCACTGTTGTGCTTGGTTTGTAATTTGAATATTGTGCAAGTATATGCACCTGGTTTGTTCTATGATTTGTTATGTCTTTTTGTTGTCTGTGAGACTAACAATGAGAGCTAGGGTAGTACTAACTGTAGTTAGACTTACTTGATGAGGTTGTCAATTTGTGGCTAAAAATGGGGAGAAGTAGAAGTAGCCAAGAGAGCCAAGAGTATCCAAGAGTACAAATGTCAAATGCTGTCTAAAGGAGTTGATTGTTGCTGCTAAGGAATCAAGTCAAGGAATATGCTGCAGAGGATGTAACTGATTACTGATGTTATAGTACAGAAGTGCAGATATTGAGGGGGAGTAATTGCTGAACTGCTACTATGCTGGTTGTTGCATTAAGAGGGAGTGTGCATGCTGGTTCTTATTTTGAGGGGGAGCACCAGTGTTGATTGTTGAAGATGGTGCTATAGCAGAGTTTGGTGTGAAGTGAAGTATGTATTGAAGATGCTGCTGCTTGGAGTTTTACCAGTTTTGATTGTTGAAGATGGTGCTGCAGCAGAGTTTTGTGTGAAGTCTTTATGTATTGAAGATGCTGCTGCTTGAAGATTCAAAATTATTTCCGCTGCTGAAGTCTCTGAAGGTGCAGAGATTGTTTTAGCCAAAATTAGCCAAAGGGGGAGATTGTTAGTTTCTTGGATTAGCTAGAATTTTGGTAAAACAAAGGTTGTTCAAAGTTTGATGTCATATGGGTGATGTCACAACATTGAGTCTTAACACTGGGCTGTGTTAAGTGTTTAAGTTACTGAAGTTTGGATGTCTGATGTCACAAGCGATGTTGTGACATTAGATCTGCAGAACTAATAACATTAGGTTGTGATGTTGTTAGGGTTTGCGTGTTAGCTGGAATTATGGAGAGCAGGTAGTCTCATTGGATGCGAATATCTTGGGATAGATATTCTCTGCTGCATAGGAGATCTGGTGCAGATTTGTAGGAGATTTAAAAGGTTGAAGATTTGAAAAGATTTTAGGAGAAAATCTGTTTTGAAGATTCAGTTTTAAATAACAAATCAAGTCAGATATTGTAGCAGGTCCAAGCCCAATTCAGGTTGCTATATAAAGCGCACAAGACCAAAGGAAAATGTACAGAAATACAGAGAGAAGATCAAGAGCATAGGCTGAGTGTCTTAAGTATTTTGTACGAGTTTTGTATACACCATTCTAGGTTGAATAGGTGAGTTATTTTTTGTCCTCTCTTAGAAGCTGTGAAGCGATAGAGAGTTGTGGAACTTGATCAAAGCTGTGAAGTAGGATCAAGGATTCTCAAAGAGGGTGTTCTTTGAGAGGTTTTAGGGATTGAGTAGTGTTCTCATAGCTAAGTGGTTTCTTAGGTAGAAAGTCACTAGTAGGAATTAAGATTAGGAGATTGTCAACTGGGTTGTTGAGTCTGTAATTTAATTCTACAAGTAGTGAATTTCATCCCTGGCTTGGTAGCCCCCAGACGTAGGTAGTTAGACCGAACTGGGTGAACAATTTGGTGTGTTTTTCTGCTGTTTAATTTGTCCATTGTGCATAGTGTGTTGTTGTGACATCGCACTTAACATCACACGTCTGATACCAGAATTTCAGAAAGTTTGGATCATTTTGCACTCTACTTCAAGGCATTTTTTCTCCATGATAAAATCTTCAAACTTCAGGCCCAAGTTGAGCCAATCAAAGATCACATCTTAAGCTTCAAATCCATACCAAGAACTCTTCCATGGGATCAAAATTGAGGGAGTTTTGATCAATCAAAGTTTGGTATAATCAAGGCAAATCTCAAGTCATGGCAAGGCAGATTCAGGCCTCCAGGTCATAATTTCATCAAACACTTGGCGTGCCAAATGTCAAGCTGGTTTTCTCCAAAAGAAGGCTTCAAATGAAAAATTGTTGAACATCAAAGTTGTTCATCTCCATGCCCTATTTAACTTTGATGTTGGGCATTTTCTCATTTGAACAAGTTATAGGGATCATACGAGGGCTCAAACATGGTGGTCTCACACTGAAAATTGATAGGCACCAAGGCCTTGCTTGCAGACCAAGTCACATGCCCTTACACCAATTGTGATTCCTTGTTTTCCAAGCATCTCCACCTTTGGATGTTGAAGTTCACCTTGGGATTATTACCGAGTTGATCCTAACTAACCGAGTTAACTACCTTGACTCGGTGAGTTGAGTCTAACTAACTCCAACCCTAGCTCCAAACCTAAAGCTAAGTCCAAAGCTAATCCCAAACCTCCCGCACTCCAAACCTAAAGTCTATATAAGAAATCCTTCACTCATTTTTGAAAAAAGAGAACCATTATTCACCATTTTTTCACCAAATTTCACACATTGCACTCTCAAATCTCTCTTCCAAACCCTCACAAAAAGCTCTTATTTCTTGAAGGATAATCACTTTTCACATTGAAAAGTGATTCATTCTTGAGCTCAAACTCCATCATTTGGCTTTCTTTGGTTGGATTTCTAGAAGTTCAGATTATTCTACTTCAATCCAAGGGTTTCTCACCATTTATTTTGGTGCAAGTTCGATCTCAGTGATTTTTCGCGACTTTGCTCGGTTTCGACGCATTTCGGCTACTAATCGAGGAATCTCTGGTTTTCTTTAATTTTCTGCACCAAGATCACTTTACAACAATTACCAAAGCAAATCTCCGCTTTGTAGGTTGGTTTTCCTCAAATCTATACTTGATTTAGCTTATTCACAACTTATTCGATGTAGATCTTTGGTGATTTTTTATTTGGATCCATGGCGCTTGAATTTGATTCTTGACGTTGATGATTGTTGGATCTAATTGATGTTTGATTGCTGTGATTGAACTCAATTTTCGTGCATGATTGTGTACATGATCATTTGGATGTTGGATAAGTGATTTGCTGCTGAAAAGTGCTTTTCAAAGTTGAATTTTTGCCTCTGTTTCAGTGGTAATCGATTACCCTATGTGAGTAATCGATTATCACTGAAGCAGATTGTGTTTTTCTTGTATTTTCTTGCTTGTTTGAGATCTCTTGCATGTCAAAACTTCATGGATTGATACATTGATGATTAGTGGACTATTCTTGAGCAGTTTCACTTGACACTATTGCATGAGCATGATTTTTCGACATGCGATTCTTGATTGTTAATCGATGAATGTTTATGTTTGCGTTGTTGATTAATTTATGTAATGATCACATAATGCACACACATTGAGCTTGTTAATTGTTAATTGATGCTTGTGTTGCTGGAATTGTTATGTGCATGTTCATTTGCTTCCTATTTCAATAGGTGCACATTTGTTTTAATTTGTTCACATGTTTGATAATGTGTATTCTCTTACAATGTGCCTTATTCCATGGTGATTTCAAAAATTGTTTACCATGATTTATGGTGTGATGGTGATCGTGTTTGATTGAATAATGTGCAAGGCTTGAAGCATGTTTATTCTTTTATGAATGAATCATTTGTGAGTGCATGCTGCCCCTGATTTTTCATTGCTGTCTATGCACATATATGTTGCTGTATGTGTTTCTATTTGCTTTTTACACCCATTTTGTAGGCTGAACATGTGCTGTTAAATGTTGTTTGGTACATGATAATAGATTTTAATGTTGCGTTGCACTTATGAGCTGTAATTGTTTCTGTTTTCATTATTTCCTTCCATTTTATTCTCTTATTTGGATAGCATGATATGTTGTTTTGCGTAGAATTTTCTTCACACCTTTAGGATCCTTTTTCCTTAGTTCCTAACTTGTTTGATCC
The DNA here is from genome assembly GCA_022829125.1 of Lathyrus tuberosus. Taxonomy (NCBI): domain Eukaryota; kingdom Viridiplantae; phylum Streptophyta; class Magnoliopsida; order Fabales; family Fabaceae; genus Lathyrus; species Lathyrus tuberosus. The sequence goes on from JALAZF010000103.1 coordinate 13,196,290, forward strand.
TTACTTGTTCTTCTCTCCTCTTTTCTCTACTTGTAAATTGTTTTGCTAACATTTTCAGGGGTAAATGGTAAGTCAAGTGTGTGGGTGTGCTCCCACATACAATCTCTTCTCTTATCTTTTTAAGTTTTCAACTTGTGATTGTGATAAGCATTTCAATGCTTTATTTGTTCAACTTCTTTCATCCCTTTGAGTTCTTAACTTAACTTCAATATTTGAAGTAAGTTAGAATTCACTCTTCTTCTCTCTTCTTTTAGACCTAGGCTTCTAAACCACACTAAACCATTAGGAACATCCAAGCATGACAACATTAGGGTTCGAGTCTTAGTCCCCTTTAGTCTTTACCTTTGTTTCTTTTGAGTCTCTTCTTTCTCATCTCAAAACAACTTCAAAACACCTAATAAAGGTTGAAACATCTTCATGTGTCATGAGCCTTATTCCATGGGGGGGCTTGCATACATTCCATCTTGGAATGTGTTGTAGGTTTTCTAGCATGATGTACAAGTCTTTAACATGAAGTGATTTCACAAGCAAAATAAAAAACGCTTCTTCATTTAAAAAACAACCAAAACATTTAATAAAGGGAATAAGCTAGTGTACTTAAGCCTTTAACTTTGGGAAGTAAGTTTGAGGATCTTCTTCATACTTAGTGTACTTCATCATCATTTCATTTTGGAATGATGCATGAGATGCACATTCCATTGAAAAAGACTTAGGTACACTCTCTTATGCAAAACACTTCAAATAAAAAACTTCTAAAACATTTCAAACAAACAAAAAACGTCTTTCCTTCGGGAATTCTCTTCTCATATCACTCACTCTCAACATACCAACGTGCTTCTCCTTGTTCTCTTGCAATACGGTAACGCACTCGATTCAGTGAGCCTGCAACACCTGAGCTAGAACATTAGCCATTCCCTAAAACACAAACAATTTTCCCTTAGCTGAGGGGAACTACGTCGCACTGATTCTCATATTCCCGATGAGATACGTAGGCAGTGGGGTAGGGCCCATTTGAGCACTTCTTTTATTTTCCCTACATTTATTTCTCGTTCTCTTCCCATTCCTTTTCCAGCATCTTTTCTATCACCCTTTGGGTAGTACTTCAAGCGTGGATCCCGTCGAGTACGACGGACGTGAAGGGGTGCGATAACCTTCCCTTCACGTAACCGACTCCCTTACCCATTCTCTTTGATTCTTGAGACCTCGTTCTTTCCTTTCTCCCGGGTTTGTGCAGCATTACCCTTCCCTTTCTTTGGGATAAAAATGCCTGGATGACGACTCTTCTTTCTTTCTTTCCGCACCACTTTCGCGTTTGTACCTAGATGAAAATCCCAGGAGCGACAGACGCGAGGTCGAACTTTTTGTCGAACACCTTCTTCATTCTTGGTTAATACAACTGACCATGGTATAGTGTCGTTATTCGCTTTTCTTCGATTAGATTCAGCTCATCGTGTCGACTTTGATACCATTCAGCCTCTGCTAACTTAGTTTCCATCAATACTCAGATCGATGGGATCTCTACTTCTATGGGGAGCACTGCCTCCATGCCATATACTAGAGAGAAAGGGGTTGCCCCTGTTAAGGTGCGGACATATGTACGATAACCGTGAAGGGCAAAGTGTAGCATCTCGTGCCAGTCTTTGTAGGTTACAACCATATTTTGAACGATCTTCTTGATGTTCTTGTTAGCCGCTTCTACCGCTCCATTCATCTTAGGTTGGTAGGAAGATGAGTTATGGTGTTCAATCTTGAACTCAGCACACAACTATTTCATCATGTTATTGTTCAAGTTGGATCCATTATCAGTAATGATTTGGCTTGGAACACCATAACAACAGATGATATTGTTTTTGATAAAGAGGACCACCACTTGTCGGGTTACATTGGTGTATGACACTACTTCTACCCACTTGGTGAAGTAGTCAATGGCTACCAGGATGAACCGATGTCCGTTTGAAGCCTTGGGTTCGATCATGCCAATCATGTCGATTCCCCATATGGAAAAAGGCCATGGGGAAGAAAGAACTTTGAGATGTGTTGGCGGTACATGGATCTTGTCTGAGTATATCTGACACTTGTGACACCTCCTCATGTACTTATAGCAATCAGATTCCATTGTTAACTAATAGTATCCTGATCCCAGAATTTTTCTCGCCATTGTGTATCCGTTGGCATGAGTGCCAAAGGATCCTTCGTGAATTTCTTTCATCAGTATGTTTGCTTCTGGTCTGTCTACGCATCGGAGCAAGACCATGTTGAAATTTCTCTTATAGAGTGTATCACCGCTCAGGAAGAAGCTTCCCGCCAATCTTCTGAGGGTCTTTCTGTCTTTTCTGGATGCCCCAGGGGGTACTCTTGTTTCTGAAGGAAGTATCGAATATCGTGATACCAAGGTTTGTCGTCTATGACTGCTTCAATCGCGAAGATGTAAGCGGGCCGTTCTAGGCGCATTATGTCAATCTTAGGTATGTCATTCCATTGACCTACACTAATCATGGAAGAGAGTGGCTAATGCATCAGCCATGTGATTCTCTTCATGAGGGATATGGTGAAACTCGATTCTGTTAAAGAATGGTAACAACCTTCTGTTGCGGTGAGAATCGGATACCAAGCTATTAATTAACTTGAATCACAAAACATGAAATTCACCACCGAGCTTTGATTTATCCAAAGGAAAGGGTAAAGAACGAAAACCCTAATAAGAGAATCTAGGTTCGGAGGTTGGTTATACTAAGGGAAGGTATTAGCACCCTAAGTCTCTGTAGTACTTTATAGGTGCCTCTTGTTAGTTTGTGTTATGTTATGTTTGCTTGCTAATGAAATCTGCTATGGGTAAAGGTAAAGATCTAAGGGTATGTACACTAAGTTTGCTCGCCAAGATGTCGCATCTTGTGCCTACGTATCTGACTAAAGAATCAGAGCAACCGTAGTTCACCTAACTAAGGGTGAGGAACCATTGATTGTGGCCAAAGTTCCAAGGGGACATGAGTATGAGCTCATGTATAGTTTAAGAAATTCTCTAAGTCTAAGTTGTAATGAGGGAAGTGAATACTCAAAGTGATGAGTCTCACATAGATTCCAAGAACTCTAACTTAATTCTGAGTTGTGATATTAAGTGGCTATGAGGCCAAGGGAATAGAATCATATGACTATGAGGTCAAAGGGAAGATATCCATGACTATAAGGTCAAGGCTGGAAGATGGCCATGACTATGAGGTCAAGGCTGGTAGGTGGCTATGACTATGAGGTCAAAGCTAGTATCCTATGACTATGAGGTCAAGGAGAAAGTGTCCATGACTATGAGGTCAAGGCTGGTAAGTGGCTATGACTATGAGGTCAAAGCTGGTAGGTGGCTATGACTATGAGGTCAAAGCTGGTCATGAGCTATCTATGACTTTGAGGTCAACATAGAGACTTTCCTTTGGAAGGAAGGGGAGGCAACTTCTTAGGAATAAGAATTAAAAGGAATTGAAATATGAGTTCAAGAACTTAAAGGGAATGTACAACAATTAAGCATGATCAATCTCAAAAGTATGATTCAAACATCCATGTACGGCAAGAGATAGTGAGATAATGCACAACATTCATAAACAAATGAACACACATACATATCATTTTCAAGTTTGAAATCAAGGGCAAAATATCCAAGGTATGGGACTTAGCAACAAAGCTAGAAGGTACAAACAAAACCCTAAAGGAAAGAACTTACCCAAGGTCAAGGAGTCGTCTCAAAGTAACCCTCTCAAGTACCAAGAATAAATCCAAAGGACTCTTACAAAAATTCTCAAGAATTAAGTATTTTTCAAAAATTAAATGAAAAGTTTGCTCATGTTTTTGTATTTTTAGAAATTAATATGAAAATAAAATAAAAGTGAAAATAAAAATTATGGAAAAATTAAATTAAACATTAAAGAAGGTTTATGAATTTTTTGGAATTTTTAAGGATAAGAAACTATTTTTAATAAAATGATATGGAGAAAATAAAAAGAAAATAAATTAAAAGAGAGGAAACCAAGAGAGGGAGTGTTAGCAACTGAAAATGAACTAAATGGCTAGCTATAGCGCATAGGCCCTGAATCTAGAGGGTGCTGGAAGCAATTCACGTCGGGCCCAAATCCATAAGGCAACTCAAAATGTGAAATAAAATAGCAAAAGGGCATCTGGGGTGAGGGGGATTCGAACCCCAGACCCCTGGGTTACAGCGCGTATGGTCTATCACTGGGGTGGCTATACATACATTGTATATGCCACCCCTACAAATACTTAAGCCAAGGTAAGCGAGATAAAAGACATGGTTTTTTCAGCAAGGGGAAAGTAACATGAAATACCTATCAACATTCATCAGCTGGTCGTGCATTGCTCTAAGTTACTAACAGACAAAATACCTCCCACCACTCTCAAATTGCCACACACGCATTCTCTCATGCATCATGCAACGTAAACAACAATTAACCTCATGAAACAGAGAAAGAAATAGTGATGCATATCCAACTTTGCTCATCCAATATCAAGCTCCGACCTTCATTGAAAACCATGGAATAAAAGTCTTTTATGAAGAACTCGAAGTAACAAACTTCCAACATAACCAGATTACTGGCATTAACAGTGAAAAATCAATTCAGAACAAGTGTATCTAAAAGTGAAAACATGTTAACATCACCAATATGCCTACACAGATCCAAACAAGTTGTTCCTCTCAAACTAAACTCAAAGTAAAACTTGAAAACAACCTTGACTGTTCAAACTCTCAACATTGAAAATGAACCTCGTGAGTCCCACACCATCAACACATGCAGTGTAACAAAGGAAAGCATTACAAACTCACACACCAACACTTATAATACCATATGATACTAGTGCACACCAGCAACATGATAACAACATGATCTTAAGCATGGAGTTATGAGCTAAGGGTGAGTGAGAGTAAACATTTATCATGCTAACAGAATCCTAAACAAAAACCTTCATGTTGCTTTACCTTAGATTAAAATAAAATGGATAACTCGAAAGAAATCTCTAACATACAGGTTTTAGCATGAGGATATAAACACATATGCTCCAAATCAGTAACTGGCAATGCTAGGACATGTATCATGCAGATTCATAAAATACATTACCATTTGACTTCAATGCAAAACAAAACACATGATAACAGTAGGAATGCTCATGATACTTTGAACATAGGATGAAAGAGGAATAGAGTTACCTAGTGGAATAAGTCCACTGCACCTTCTTAATCCAAGAGTTTTGGAAATAAAACTGAATTGAGCTTCTTCCTCCTTAAGGCAGTTGTGCTTCAGCTCTCCAAGGGCTCCCTCAACTCAAGTGGTATTTCTCTTTGCAAATAGAAAAAGACATACTGAGATATGATTTTTGTTGCTGTCAAATGAATGAGCATCATCCTCTTTTTATAATGGAGTCTTCTGGTCCATGGCATAGAAGATTCATCAGACAATGGCTTTATTTTAAGGAGAAAGTAGCAATGAGGCTGCTACACGCATGGCAGTATGGCTAGCATTCTTGAGCCAAGTGAAAGTTTGCCATATTGCTTGTTTTTGGGTTTAGATCAGAACAAAGAAAAGCAAGGTCTAGTGGGTTGAAGTGCAAGAACCATTTACATGAGGGTCATTTGTTTTATTACATGGCACTTCTCCAAATGTGAGCTGTCAAAGTACAAGGTAATTGTACTTGTGGGACTTTCTTTGCACCGTTTGTGGAAAAGTGGTACGTTGGAAAGTCAGTACAGTATACTTTGGGTTTGGTTCAGAATTGTGAGTTCAAAATTAAGAAAAGTTTGCGTACTGAAATTAAACCAAAGATCCCACTTTATCACATATGATAGCATGAAATATAGTGAACCAAACGGGTTGGTTCTTGGATAGCTTTCTTGCACGGTTTTGGTGACTTGTAGATGGGAACTGATGTGAAAGAACTCAACACTTGTACTTGCCATGATCTTTGGCTCAGATTGGTTCAAGTTGCAAGGAAAGTTTGCAAAGAAACCAAGCCACATTGTACTCCTTTACCACACGAGCAAATTGCCTCCAATGGACCAAACAACATATTGTTTATTCTTTGGACAGTTGGCATGAGAAAATTAACTTATGTGCTGGGAAAAGTTTGAAATTTGAACTTGCAAACACATGACAAACCGTGGCAAAGCTTGGTTGTAGCAAAAAACACAAATCAGAATTTCTAAGTATGAAGTAACCTTGTAGCATGCCAACTTTGATGTACTATATCTTGATGACCACAATACAAATTCTTGAGATTCTTGGCTTAATGAAAAATAGGAAGATGATGGAGTAATTTTCATGTGAAGATCAACTTGGGATAAGGCTTGCAACAATGAGAAAAATTGACCTAAAGTCATGCGCATGAGCTGCTTAAAAAGTCTTATACAAATTTCTAAGTTATTAAGTTTTTTTTTCACAATTTGTAGCTCCTAACTTGAAAGCATCATAACTTGAGATTGGTTTATCCAAATGACGAGTTCTACACATGCTTGGAAAGCTTGAAGAACAAGGAACCACTTTCATGTCCAAAGATTTTTGAGTTGATGTTTGGAACAAGGAGAAAAATGGAGTCAAAGAATTTCGTAGGAGGCCCTGAATCATGTGAGATCCTGGTTTAATGACCTTTGTTCTCTTTCTAGTGCAAACTCTGGCTTTCTCAAAAAGAACAAACTAGCAAGATAAAGGTTAGTTAAGAATACATAGATGATTGAAACCTAAATGCAAATGCAAGACGTTATGACATCTTAGGGGTAAAATTTGGGGTACAACAATTGCCCCTATTTAAATAGCTTTTCCTAATGGCACGAGGAACAGAAATCCTCGGGACATCAAGGTGAAAGGTATTTAAATATAGCAAACCAAAATTTTTTCCCTTTAGATGGAATGCAGATGCTAAGGACAAGCAACAGACATGCAAATGCTTACATGCCATGAACTTCAAGTATGATGATATGATGTCATGCTAGTACAAAGATGCAGACAAACAAGACACCAAAGGATAAAGAGCTACCAAACACAGGTGAGCTTAACTGGGGAAGAATGAACGTTAGTATCCACAAGGAAGATTCATTGGGGATGCAGACTAATAAATAAAGAAGACTTACTGGGGAGACTCTAAGGAAACCCTGGGGATAGGAAACTAAACCCGAGGGGAAACCTCACAAATCCTCACTGGGAATAGGAGCTGGAGAGGTGTTCTCCACTGGGGAAAAATCCAGAGAGATGGACAGCAGGTTCACAGGTGACCGGACGACACTGGGGAAATAAGACACATTCTTTCTGGGCATGAAACCAGAAAGAAGACATGATCTTCACAGGGGATTAACTTGAAATAAAAGGATAGACATCCAACAAAAGATTTTCTGGGGATTTCTTATACTGAAGAGTTCAAACAGGATCTTTAATAAAATCCAGAAAAGACAAAGACAAACTCTGCGTGTGCCAAATGATGATCAATCACAAGGACTTTCAAAAAGATATTGATAATGACTGAACCTCTGCTGGGAACCAGATTAAAGTGCCAACAATGATTGGACTCAGAAGTGACATGTCAGTATATACCAATTTGAGTTGGGCCTGGATACCAATATGAGTTGGTTTGCCAGCAAAGACTGGACTTTAGACACCAATATGAGTTGGACTTTGGGTACCAGTATGAGCTGAATTTTGGGTACTAGTATGAGCTGGATTTTGGATTGAGGTTCACAACTGACTAAAGTTCACATCATCAAAAGGGAAGACGGCAAGGAACAATAATATATCTGAAGGTTCACATCATCAAATGGTTTGACGGCAAGGAATAATAACATATCTAGAGATTCACATCATCAAAAGGTTTGACGGCAAGGAATAAATAATATCTGGAGATTCACATCATCAAAAGGTTTGACGGCAAGGAATAAAGCATATCTGGAGATTCACATCATCAAAAGGTTTGACGGCAAGGAATAAAGCATATCTGGAGATTCACCTCATCAAAAGGTTTGACGACAAGGAATAAAGCATATCTGGAGATTCACATCATCAAAAGGTTTGACGGCAAGGAATAAAGCATATTTGGAGATTCACATCGTCAAAAGGTTTGACGGCAAGGAATAAACCATATCTGGAGTTTCACATCATCAAAAGGTTTGACGGCAAGGAATAAAGTATATCTGGAGATTCACATCATCAAACGGTTTGACGACAAGGAATAAAGCATATCTGGAGATTCACATCATCAAAAGGTTTGACGGCAAGGAATAAAGCAGGGATCACATCATCAAGCAGTTTGACGGCAAGGAAACCAAAGCAGGGATCACATCATCAAGAAGTTTGATGGCAAGGAAACCAAAATAGGGATCACAACATCAAGAAGTTTGACGGTAAGGAAACCCAAATAGGGATCACATCACCCACATCAACGGATTGACGTAATGAAGAAATTAACTTCATCGAAGAGACACCTCGTCAGAGAATTGACGGAAAGAAACAGATCACCAAACATCATCCACATCAAAGGATTGACGAAATGAAGAAATTAACTTCGTCAAAAAAAGGTTAACGGGGAGAACACTTCAAATAGGGATCACATCAAACGGGTTGATGGAAATTGGATGACTGAAGGTAACACCATTGGTAACTGTAGAAGTATGAACATAACCAAGGACGGATAAGCTTCTCATGAGAGAGATTGCCACTTATTGTTGTAGAGGTAATGATAGCAAAACAAGCTTCTCAAGGAGATTGCCACTTGTTGTTGGGTATAAATTCCAAAGAGATGTTGATATTACAACACTACTGGGGAAATAATTGTCTTTAATGAGGCTCTGCAAAAGATTCTTCTGCGAGACACAGTGCAAAATAAATGTACATTCAAGATGGGCTCAGAAACCACACCTGCCAGGGATCAAAGTTCAATCTAGGAACAAGCTAGAAAGAAACGGTCAAACAAGACTCCAATTGAGGAATGAACTCAAATGGGGCTTTATCTTATCCAAATGTGGAAAAGACAACTGAACCAACCATCATCCACGAGAATCAAACTCTATGGGGAATTCTAGAAAGGATGGGCACTTTATGCATAAGGCTGACGGTTCTATTGGAGAGAATAGACAAACCCAGTCACTTGGGGAATAAACACCAAAATGAACAAAAACAAGTAAACACTAGAAAAGAGATAGCAAAAATGCTAAGATGCTATGCATATGGTGCTTATGCCATGTTTATGCTTATGTTGACAAAACAGACAAGAAGCGAAACTGGAGATGAAAAAAACATCTCGACAAGGATACCCAGCCAACCTCAACAGATTGGACTATCACTGGGGGAGAAGAGCAGAAATCAGTGGTTCTACTTCAAGATTACAACTTGCTCTGGGGAAATAGTACTATACTTGGTATAGCATGATGACTTCACTAGGATTGCCATCATGAGCGTCATCTCTTTATTGGAGGGAAATCCAGGGAGAATTGCCAAGATTAGCTGAAGTAACAACTTACTGGGGAGCTAGTAAAAAGATGTCACAAAAGTTGAGTAGTTTTGCATAACTCATCTGCCCCAGATTACATGGTCTATCAGAAGAAAGTACCAAGAGGATTTTAAAGAAGAATAGGCATATAAGAGGCCTCAATATCTTCAAAACTCTTGGAGGGATTCATGAATTTTGGCATAACTGCCCCAGATTAACTACATTTACAACAAGGTCCTTGAACTTTGTGCTTCAGACTGATTGTTTGACGACTGGGGAACAAACTTGCCCCTGTCAGCTTGGTCGATCTGTGAAGGAGATGTCGTTGAGTTTTAGAGATTTACCGAACCTCGACTTGACTGCTTCTGATTGACGGGTCTGTGAGAATAGGTCATCAAATGGATTGTACAGAAGAATTGGTATACCAGATACTTCAATATCTTCAAACTTTTGAAAAGAAATGAGCCTCGGTATAACTGCCCCTGATTAACCGTATTCCCAATACAAAGGACTAAGACTGTGGTAGAAATAACCGGGGAACAAACATGCCATAGGATGACCTCAAGAAGGCTTGCCCCGATATTATGAACTTGAAGAGTTCTGCCCCTGATTTAATAGCTTTTGGAATGGTGGAATGGCATATCCTTCTGCTTGGTTGCCCCTGATTGAGCTTCCTTGATCAAGTCGAATCCCCTAGCTGGCTGTATTTATTGGGAGTTCTTTGATATTGAATTGTTTTTGCAAACAAGTATTGTTCATTAAAAATTGGCAATTTCAATGCAACATTCATGCAAGCTTTTGAAAACAAAGTTTATTGATGAAACACACATGGTGGAATGATTAAATAATCAAAAACAAAATGGATCCAGTCATTTACAGAATGACAGATGAAGTGATCAACACACGCAATTAGCAAAGATCATTAGGAGTCAGGTTAATATACCTTGTTTTAGTATGCTTTCAAAATAACCTTACCTCAATTAGGTCTTTTAAGGGTTGTAACGTGGCTTGGTTCACGGTTTATGAAACAAAGGATAAAGGCTCAAAGTTTATTTGTCCCTACTGTAGCAAGCGATTTTGGACGTGGTTCTTAAGCACTGTCGCTTTGGGGTTACTACAGGTCGATTCATTTTTTATCCTATTGAGCTGACTAAGGAAGGGAAATAGATGTCTCCAATTAACCCTGCTTGCATACTGAGTTTAAACAGCGGTCTGTTAGGTTACGGATGCTATATGGTAATGGGGCCTTTTTCTTCTTACTTTGTTTAGAGCGAAACACCGGGAATGTTCATGGGGAGTTTTGTTAGGATGCTAGGACTGATGCTTTTCATTTGATATGTGAAGGTATGGGATTTGGGGCTTTGGATTAGTGTGCTCGCTAAGATTTTTCTTTCAATCTTATGCCTACGTATTCCCGTTTATCGAAACAGGGAAATCAGAGCGATCGTAGTTCCTCCTATTCTATGGGAGGAAATGGTGTTTTGGTGTCTTGTTCAAAGCCCAACACGTGAAACTGAAAAGGTGGTTTATATCTTGTTCAAAGCCCAAGATATGAAGCTGAAGGGTCTATTTGTATCTTGTTCGAAGCCCAAGATGTGAAGCTAAAAAGGAGTTGTCTTTAGAGAAAATTTGTCATCTCTAAAGGGGTCTGTTTATCCCGACTGTTGGGTGACTGACTATAAATGAGGATTACTTTAAATGGGATATGTGAATCCTAGCAATGCCATAATTTCCTTTATAGGGGGTTTTAACCTGAAGGAGAAGACTTTAACTCAGTGTAGAGCAATGCCATATTTCCTTAGGAATTTCTCATGCTAAAAGAAGGACAGTGGCGTGGATGTAAATAATCCAGAGGCTTGCCGCTAACAACAATTAGATGAAAGGAGTTGTTGATGTTTGTATCCTGTGAACGAGGCACAGTTTTGATGCTAAAAGGTTGACTGACACAACCGGGGTTTTTATTATATAAAGCCTAAGAGGAGGCTATTGGCCCAACAAGAGGGTGTTTTTATGTGTCTCGTACGAAGCCCGAGAGAGAGGCTAAAAGGGTTTGACTCAACAAGAGATTCTTTTTGTATCTCGTACGAAGCCCGAGATAGAGGCTAAAAGGGTTTTACTCAACAAGAGAGTGCTTTCAGATGTGTCTTGTACGAAGCCCATGACAGAGGCTAAAGGTTGACTCAACAAGAGAGTCTTTTATACTCAACAAGAGAGTGGTTTTGTATCTCGTATGAAGCCCGAGAGGGAGGCTAAAGGGATGATTGACTCAACAAGAGAGTCTTTTTGTATCTCGTACGAAGCCCGAGATAGAGGCTAAAAGGATTACTGTTTCAGTTGAGTGACAGGTCCAGTAGGTTGGTTAAAAGAGAAAATCAATTCTTATAAAGAGACTGATTAAAGGTAAGGCTATGCTTTGGGATTGATTAGAGGATCAGGGTTATTTCCTGTTCTTTAAGGAAATGGGGAATCCAGAGGGTATTGGAGACTGTCCGAGTCTACTGGTGTTTTTCCCTACTTGAGAATGCCTTTGAGACTCAAGGAGATTAGACTGTCCAAGTCTAGAGTTTTATCTTTTATACTATGTTTAAAGAAACAGTAGTAGTACGTTCACGGTAGAAAGATCTAGACTCTTTGAAAGACTGTTCTATTAAGATGACAAATTTTTGTTCCTATACCTCTAGGAGGTCGTCGGGACAATTTGTACGAAGCCCAAGAGGAGGCTGGAAACTTTTAAGAAGCCGAGGGATAATTTGTACGAAGCCCAAGAGGAGGCTCTCTTCCCGAAGGAAGAATCCTTATACGAAGCCTAAGAGGAGGCAGTGAATACTTATAAGAAGCCGTAGGGTCCTTGTACAACGCCCAAGAGGAGGCGGGGATGCTTTTAGGAAGCCCGTGGGTCCCCAAAACCCCGAGAAATTCAAGACAGGCTATTCACAGAGAATAGATCAAGCCAGGAATGTTCGAGAATTTGGAAGAAACTCAAGAGATGCCATTCACGGAGAAAAGATCATCTCTGGGGAGTAGAGTTTCTTTGACGATTTCTAAGGGTGACAGTCTGAGAAAGGGTTCACCGAGAATGCTGCCTTTCACGTCTCCATATTGTTTAACCCCAAGAGTAGGGAAGACTGTATCTGGTAATCCTATGGGGATCTAGTTTTGACTGTATTTAAGAGTGACCAACAGGGCTTAGTGCTAGACATAGTTGTCGGGGAAACTCTAAATATCTATACTAGTATTACACAGTTGATATGAGGTTATGAAAGAAGAATTACAGTGAAACAGCCCCACAATACAGTTTATATGTATATGAAAGCGGATAAAGAAAGCATATAACCACTTACACGGTTGTAGAGCTTCCATGTTGTTTGGTTAGTTGTTCAACAAAGAAAGATTGAAAACAACAGTATATTCAAAATTTAAAGGAGAAAGTATTTTGAAAATATGTTGGGGCTTACAGCTCAAGGAGAGGCCCAAGGTTTATCAGTGATCACACTGTCATTTTGTACAGAGGGACTTTACAAGCGACTGAGGCCCAAAAAGGTTTTTTGTACAAGGGGATGGGTCTTACACTCTCTCAAGAAGCCCAAAAGATTTATTTTTGTACAAGTGGTGGGGCTTACAGCTCAAGGAGAGGCCCAGTGTCATTTGTTTGAAAATGGCGATCGCGCCGAGATTTTCGAAAACGCGGTGGGTCTTATACAATGCATTGAGCCCCAAAATGGTTTGGTTTTCAAAGGGGGTTGGGTATTACACTCTAATAGAGGCCCAAAAGATTTGGAATGGGTCTTATAGCTCGAGGAGAGGCCCAGGGTTTGTTTTTCAACGGACGATGATCACGTCGAACTTTTTGAAATACAACGGGACTTATACAATAAGTGAGGCCCAAAAATAGGTTTGTATTTACAAAGGATTGGGTCTTACACTCTATTAGAGGCCCAAAAGTGTTTAAAATTGTTTGATAAGGGTGAAAATCAAAGAAACCCTAATTTGTTATTCTTTAAAAGCAAATATTTAAAGAAAATCAAATAAAATACCAAATAAGTTTGAATAAACCATTTGTGATTTTTGTTTAAGGTTTGAGAAATGAGGGATTAATCACAAGGTTAATTAAAACGCACTTGGTTTTGATTTTCAAAGTAAATATTCACTTTTAAAATGTTTAAAAACATTAAAAAGGAATTTATTCACAAAAATACTAATTATATTAAATAAATAATATAAACTTAATTTTTTTGCAGAATAAAATATTTCAACATTTTTGTGATTTTTAGCAAAAAGAACCAATAAAAATTAATTAAAATTGAAAGAGTTATTAATTTTCCAATTAATTAATAAAACATAAAAATATTGGAAAAATAACAAAAATGTGAGAAAACACAAAATGGCATGGGTGAGGTTTGAACCCACGACCTCAAGGTTATAGGGCGTGCGCCATACCACTGGGGTGGTGATACATCCATTGCTTGAAGTGAAACCACAAATATACAAGGCATGCCTTGTTTTCTAGGCCTGGTCAAGGCAAGGCAAGGCAAGTTTTGCCAAGAAACGGGAAGGTCCATAACTTTCTCATTTCTTAATGGTTGGGGACAAAATTTATATGCATCTGGCCTAGAATTTCACAAGGAATCCAATGGTGGTGGTATTTTTTTCAGATCATACTCCCTCCTCAAAACCCGATAGTGGTTTTGAAAAAGGTCTATAATTGCATTTTCTATGCTACACTTTGATACAGGCATGAATTACATGATGAATTGGTCCAAACACAACATATATAACATGTATGAGGTGTGTATGATCAGTGGACTTCAAAGCAATGCATATTTTGGAAAGTTTAACTCATGATGCTTACCTCTTTTTGAGCTTTTGGAGTTTTCTGTGTAATCTGCCAAACTTCTTGTTGCAGAAATGGTTTGAAGCTTTGGAAACTCTCAAATGATCCCTTAGAAGCATTGAGGATGGTTGGAATCAGCTGGAACCTGCAAAAACATAAACTGGCCCTTTCTTGCAAAAGGGGTTAAAATGACCAAAATAACAACTCTCTCAAACGGTGTTCCAGATGGGGGGGAACCATTTGGGACAGTTCAAGGATGTTATTTGGAGTGTGTTTGAGGTTTTATCTAGTTTGGAAAGTGACTGAATCAAGACATGGCTTGAAAAATGCACAAAAGGCCTATTTTAAGGTTTTGAGAGGTGACTTTGTGATTTTGGTGTTACAGGTCACTTTTGATAGTTTGGATCACCTACATATGATGTATATGAGGTGTTAGGATCATGAGTTGTGATGGAAATGCTCTCTAACTCAAAAACTCAGAGTTACCTTGCTAAAGAAGGCATTTTGGCCTAAAGAGAGGGATTTTGAGGAAAGCATCTGTTTGATGGCTTTGGTGTACTCAAACTGAGCACAAATGAGCTCTATTTATAGTAGAGCAAGTTTGTTTTGGGATCAATAGTGAATGGCAACTGCAGCAGAGGTTTGTCCAATGGTTGCACTTTGGAATCCAAGTCTCCTCTAGCCATTGACTAGAGGTTAGGGCACAGGGCTGTGGTTCCCTAGGTCTTGGATAAGTCTTGACTGAATTCAGTTGCAAATGGCTCAGTCCATGCCACCTTGGTGTATGCATTGAATTCTCTAATCCAAAATTGGAGTCTTGTCCCTCTTTTAGGCAATTCTAGGTTTGGCATGCTACTTCTTGTTCCAAGGACTTTGGAGGCTTGGCTCAATGTTTATCCCCTTTAGATATGATCCTCAGATGTGTCCAAAGTGATGACAAGTCTGGGAATGATCTGATTTTGCCAAATCGAGCAAAAATACAAAATTCTGCCTAGCCTTGGCAGTTTTCAGCAAGGCATATTGCCATTGTCATATCTCATGGCCCAAGTGGAATTTGGTGATGTTCTTGGCCATTTTGGAAAGCCCTCATATGATACAACAACTATTTGATCATATTTGGTTTTGATACTTTTTGGATCCAAGTGAAAAATGCCCCTACATCTGGAAAAAAGTTATGGCAGATTCTGACTTAGTGAAAATTTCACTAAGTGTTGGAAAAAAGTGACATTTTCACTTTTTGTGATTTTGATCATTCCATAACTCAAAATCCATGAGGAATTTGGAGGGAGGTCAATTTTAAGCTTTTGTAGAGGTTAATTAGATCTACAAATCAAGATTTAGATGGGGAAAAATGGCTTTGTGGTTTAGGAGTTATGATCCTCCAAATTTGGTACCCTTGCCCCTTTGTTCATAACTTAGAAAATTTTCTAAGTTTTTATGGTTACCCCTTTTACAAGTTATCCCACTTTTCTTGATTTTACTTGATGAATGATGATTCAAATCATACATTAACATCATTTTAGGTTTAAAAAACCATTTTTGTGAAAAATCTCAAAAAGTCAAAGTTGACTTTTGTCCACAGTTGACTTTTTGTCAGATGAATTCCAAATTGTGCGATCCTTTAGGAAATCATGTCCTTGACCTAAATCAAACTTGATGGACATGTTCCATGGGTGTTATAGGGTGTATTGAATCATGTCCTAGGGTTTGGGAGCATGTCCTAGTCAAAAGTCAAAGATACAGTTGACTTTTCTTGTGAAACCCTAATTGTGGTACTGATGAAATTGAGACTTGCTGCTCAAGCTTCCTGGATCAATCCATTGTTAAAAATGGATCAATATGGTATATTGGAGACCCTCAAATCCTCTCTTGAGGTCTTGGCTCATGATTTGTCCCAAAAGTCAACTTAGGGGTGAATTAGGTCAAGAAACCCTAATTCCTTATTTTTGATGTATGCATCCCCTAAGGTCAAATTGACTTGATGCTTGGGCCCATGAGGTTCCATGAAGTATTTTAGGATATGCTTTGAAGCATTGGCTCATGCCCAGAGGAAACCTTTCATCTGGAGGCCCTGGTCGACCAAACCCTAATTTGGTGACACTGGCGATCTTGAGGATTGATCCACCTGGAAGGGAGCAGCCTTGTGCTTAATCCTTAAAGTGGGAGTCCTCTTGATCCATTGTAGATATTTGAGAGGCTAGACAAGTTGAAGATCATGTCATTTCTTGAGTGATCCTTTGTCTAAAAGCTCTAAGAGGGCTGGAAACCCTAAATTTGATTGTAGTGGATGCTCACCCATCTTTGGGGAGACTGATGAGGTATGATGGTTCCTCCATATTGTGATGATGATTTTTAGAATGATGGGAAATCTTAGTGGTCAAAATTTGGGGTATGACAGATGCCCCTATTTAATCTTCTTGGACCCGAAGGTGTGAATGGCGAAGGTATGCAGACATTCGGGGTGCAAGAGGATTAAATATCGAAATACCCGAAATTTTGATGGTGGTTAAGAATGGCAGCTTTCTCATCCTTCTTCTTTTTCTAAGCAATGATGCTTAGAAAAGGTAAAAACTTCCCCTCGATCCTGGTTTCCTACCAAGGAACTGGTCTTAGTTTCTGAAATAAACTTCCCCTCGATCCTGGTTTCCTACCAAGGAACTGTTCTTAGTTTCTGATGTAAACTTCCCCTCGATCCTGGTTTCCTACCAAGGGACTGGTCTTAGTTTCTGATGTAAACTTCCCCTAGATCTTGGTTTCCCACCAAGGAACTGGTCTTAGTTTGTTTTGTCAATAAACTTTCTTGACAAGGGACGCTATTCGTAGGGATTTTCCTCAAACTTCTCGCCGAATTTTCCTAGAGAGATTCCATTTGATAGAAAAAGTTTTGATTTCAGAGTTGCTGGGGAACCCAGTCGTCTGAGTTGTAGAGGTGTACAAACTTCTCTGTTTGGAGATGCCATTTGCCGACTCTACTGGGAAAACGAGTCTCTTGAGAGACTGCTTTCACGCTTGGGGATATTACATCATACTTTTCTCGGGATCTTCCCGGAGAAACGCCATATGATGTGATCCAATTTTGAGGTGCTGATGACCTTTTCATCAGCGGTTTTTTTTTTCGGAGAAAAACTCCTGTATTGCTGAATCTCTGCTTAAGAGGCTTCCTCTAGGGATTTTCCTTAATCCGGGAAAGTGAAAATATCATCTTCAATGGCGAAGAGTGACATCGGTTGAAGGTTCTCTGGTCTTTCAGAGGTTCAAGTTATCAAAGTGGTCAAGGGCCAATTCTGATCCAGAACTAAACTGGAGGAAAGAGATTGTTCAGACGCAACCTTTCCTGACGAGGAAAGAATTGACAACTCGATTGAGAGGACTGTTATCACTAGGGGATAAGACCGACGGGAGTGATAGTGATGCAATTTGAATGTGAATGCAAATCAATAATGCATGATGTATGTATGTATATGCTGACAAAACTGACGCCCCATACAGACTAATAGATGAACATGACTGGATACTCGGCCATTGCAGGGCGAAGAAGTATCGTTGGTTCAAGATAGCAATTCCGCATTGCTTAGGAGAAACGGTCCCTGTTGGGAGCGACGCTGGTCGGGCTTAGGAGATGGGAACTCGGCCGAAGAGGTCAGATGGAGCATTCGCATCTGACATAGCTGATCCTTCATTCAGGCATACTGGTTTAGAAGGAGTACTTTAATTTTGCACTTTGAGGCTCGAACACCTTTGGAGAAGCGATCGATGTTCTTTCGATGTTCAACCGTCAAAAAAAATTGTCGTCTTTATTTTTAAAAGCAGAACAATTTTAACAAGTAAATTCATTTTTGTTTCGTTTCAAGAATCGTTGATCATGTTAAAATGTCGTTCTATAAAGCTAAACAAATAAGAATTGTAAACAAAAGCACAAGGGCTGAAATTTTATTGATAGGATGGAAATCTACCAAACGCGTGATTCCATAGAGCATTTACAAAGTTTAGCAAATGGTAATTTACAGGGAAAAAGGGCTACATTGAAACATAATGACCACTATCCTTCTACCAACTTTGAATTCTGGGCATCCTGAGCTTCTGACGAAGATGACCTTAACTGGAGCTTTCCTGACGGATAATGTAACTGCTGCTGAGGGACTTGCCCCTTTGTCGAAAGTAGTTACTTGCCATTATCCCTAATTTTTAAATGGATTGTACTTTGAGATTTCTAATCCACCGGGATGATTTTTGATCTTGTCTCTAATTTTTGCATGGACCGCCCTTTCGGGTTTTCAATCCACCGAGACGTTTTTTTTTTAGGTGAAGTATTTCTTGACTACATCAACATTTGTGGGGTAGGCAAATTCCTCTCCGTCCATGGTTGCAAGTCTCAAGGCACCGCCTGAGAAAGCTTTCTTGACCACATAGGGGCCGTCATAATTTGGAGTCCATTTGCCCTGAGAATCAGTGAGAAAAGATTATATCTTTTTGAGCACAAGGTCTCCTTTCCTGAAGATGCGAGGTCGAACCTTTTTGTCAAACGCCTTCTTCATTCTTTGTTGATACAACTGACCATGGCATAGTGTCGTGATTCGCTTCTCTTCGATCAGATTCAGTTCTTCGTGTCGACTTTGACACCATTCAGCTTCTGTAAGCTTAGCTTCCATCAATACCCAGATTGATTGGATCTCTACTTCTATGGGAAGCACTGCTTCCATGCCATATACTAGAGAGAAAGGGGTTGCCCTTGTTAAAGTGCGGACAGATGTGCGATAACCGTGAAGAGCAAAGGGTAGCATCTCGTGCCAATCTTTGTAGGTTACAACCATCTTTTGAACAATCTTCTTGATGTTCTTGTTAGCCGTTTCTACCGCTCCGTTCATCTTTGGTCGGTAGGGAGATGAGTTATGGTGTTCGATCTTGAACTCTGCGTACAACTCTTTCACCATCTTATTATTCAAGTTAGATCCATTATCTGTAATGATCTGGCTTGGAACACCATAACAACAGATGATATTGTTTTTGATAAATCGGACCACCACTTGTCGGGTTACATTAGCGTACGATGCTGCTTCGACCCACTTAGTGAAGTAATCAATGGCTACCAGAATGAACCGATGTCCGTTTGTAGCTTTGGGCTCAATCAAGCCAATTATGTCGATTCCCCATATGGAAAAAGACCACGGGAAAGAAAGAACTTTGAGATGCGTTGGCGGTACATGAATTTTGTCGGAGTATATCTGACACTTGTGACAACTCCTCATGTACTTGTAGCAGTCAGATTCCATGGTCAACCAGTAGTACCCTGCTCTTAATATTTTTCTCGCCATTGTGTGTCCGTTGGCTTGAGTGCCAAAGGACCCTTCGTGAATTTCTTTTATCAGCATGGTTGCTTTTGGTCTGTCTACGCATCGGAGCAAAACCATGTCAAAGTTTCTCTTATAGAGTGTATCACCGCTCAGGAAGAAGCTGTCTGCCAGCCTTCTGAGGGATTTTCTGTCTTTCCTTAGTGCCCCAGGTGGGTACTCTTGTTTCTGAAGGAAGCATTTGATATCAGATACCAAGGTTTATCGTCTATGACTGCCTCAATCGTGAAGATGTAAACGGGCCGTTCAAGGCGCATTATGTCGATCTTAGGTATGTCATTCCACTGACCTACACTAATCATGGAAGAGAGAGTGACTAATGCATCAGCCAGGTGATTCTCCTCACGAGGGATGTGATGAAACTCAACTCTGTTGAAGAAGGGTAGCAACTTTCTCGCGTAGTCTTTGTAAGGAATCAATCCTGATTGGTATGTGTTCCAATGTCCTTTAATTTGATTGATAACCAGGGCTGAGTCGCCATATACGTCCAAGTTTTTAATCCTTAAGTCAATCGCTTCCTCGAGACCTATAATACAAGCTTCGTATTCGGCCTCGTTGTTTGTGCACTTGAATGTCACTCTGGTGGTGAAAGGAATATGGGTGCCCTAAGGGGTGACAATGATTGCCCCAATTTCGTTTCTGTAATGATTGACAGCTCCGTCAAAGATAAGTCCCCATTGAGAACCTGGTTCTGGCCCTTCACTGGGTAGCGGTTCGTCGCAATCTTTCATTTTCAAATACATGACATCTTCGTCTGGGAAGTCAAACCCGATTGATTCTTGATCGTCAATCGGTTGATGAGCCAAATGATCGGCTAAAATACTCCCCTTAACGGCTTTTTAAGCATGGTACTCTATGTCATATTCTGATAGCAACATCTGCCAACGGACAATCCTTCCCGTGAGAGCAGGCTTTTCAAAGACATACTTGATTGGATCCATCTCGGAGACCAACCAAGTAGTGTGACGAATCATGTACTGGAGCAGACGTTTGGCTGCCCAAGCCAAAGCGCAACAAGTTTTTTCAAGCATAGTATACTGAGTCTCGCAGTCGGTGAATTTCTTGCTCAAATAGTAGATGACAGACTCTTTCCATTTGGTTTCGTCTTGTTGGCCAAGTACACAGCCCATGGAGTCTTCCAGGACGGTGAGGTAGATAATCAGCAGCCTTTCTTCCATTGGAGGTGATAAAATCGGAGGGTTCAATAGGTATTCCTTAATACTGTCGAAGGCGGTTTGACAGTCTTCTGTTTTGGGAGTCATCCTTCTCGATGACGTTGACCTCTGGAAAAGCATAGTTGATGAATTCTAGTTCGGCAAGCTTTGCCAATTCATCTCGTTTAGAATCAGCCGGAACCATTTGAGCTCTATTTATAGTAGAGAAAGTTTGTTTTGGGATCAATAGTGAATGGCAACTGCAGCAGAGGTTTGGCCAATGGTTGCACTTTGGAATCCAAGTCTCCTCTAGCCATTGACTAGAGGTTAGGGCACAGGGTTGTGGTTCCCTTGGTCTTGGATAAGTCTTGACTAAATTCAATTGTAAATGGCTCAGTCCATGCCACCTTGGTGTATGCATTGAATGCTCCAATCCAAAATTGGAGTCTTGTCCCTCTTTTAGGCAATTCTAGGTTTGGCATGCTACTTCTTGTTCCAAGGACTTTGGAGGCTTGGCTCAGTATTTGTCCCCTTTAGATTTGATCCTCAAATGTGTCCAAAGTGATGACAAGGCTTGGAATTATCTGATTTTGCCAAATCGAGCAAAAATGCAAAATTCTGCCTAGCCTTGGCAGTTTTCAGCAAGGCATATTGCCATTGTCATATCTCATGCACCAAGTGGAATTTGGTGATGTTCTTGACCATTTTGGAAAGCCCTCATATGATACAACAACTGTTTGACCATATTTGGTTTTGATACTTTTTGGATCCAAGTGAAAAATGCCCCTACATTTGGAAAAAAGTGAAGGCAGATTCTGACTTAGTGAAAATTTCACTAAGTGTTGGAAAAAAAGTGACATTTTCACTTTTTGTGATTTTGATCATTCCATAACTCAAAATCCATGAGGAATTTGGAGGGAGGTCAGTTTTAAGCTTTTGTAGAGGGTAGTGAGATCTACAAATCAAGCTTTGGATGGGGAAAAATGGCTTTGTGGTTTAGGAGTTATGATCCTCCAAAGTTGGTACCCTTACCACTTTGTTCATAACTTAGAAAATTTTCTAAGTTTTTATGGTTACCCCTTTTACAAGTTATCCCACTTTTCTTGATTTTTCTTGATGAATGATTATTCAAATCATTAATTAACATCATTTTAGGGTTAAAAACCCATTTTTGTGAAAAATCTCAAAAAGTCAAAGTTGACTTTTGTGCACAGTTGACTTTTTGTCAGATGAACTCCAAACTGTGCGATCCGTTAGGAAATCATGTCCTTGACCTAAATCAAACTTGATGGACATGTTCCATGGGTGTTATAGGGTGTATTGAATCATGTCCTAGGGTTTGGGAGCATGTCCTGGTCAAAAGTCAAAGATACAGTTGACTTTTCTCGCGAAACCCTACCTGTGTTACTGATGAAATTGAGACTTGCTGCTCAAGCTTCCTGGATCAATCCATTGTTACAAATGGATCAATATGGTATGTTGGAGACCCTCAAATCCTCTCTTGAGGTCTTGGCTCATGACTTGTCCCAAAAGACAACTTAGGGGTGAATTAGGTCAAGAAACTCTAATTCCTATTTTTTGATGTATGCATCCCCTGAGGTCAAATTGACTTGATACTTGGGCCCATGAGGTTCGATGGAGTATTTTAGGATATGCTTTGAAGCATTGGATCATGCCAAGAGGAAAATTTTCATCTGGAGGCCCTGGTCGACCAAACCCTAATTTGGTGACACTGGAGGTCTTGAGGCTTGATCCACCTGGAAAGGGGCAGCCTTGTGCTTAATCCTTAAAGTGGGAGTCCTCTTGATCCATTGTAGATATTTAAGAGGCTATACAAGTTAAAGATCATGTCATTTCTTGATTGATCCTTTGTCTAAAAGCTCTGAGAGGGCTGGAAACCCTAAATTTGATTGTAGTGGATGCTCACCCATCTTTGGGGAGACTGATGAGGTATGATGGTTCCTTCATATTGTGATGATGATTTTCACAATGATGGGAAATCTTAGTGGTCAAAATTTGGGGTATGACACCTACCCCATCTCTGTGATGAAATCCAATCCTACACTCAGTTAACTTAGGTCATACATTCAGATCCCAATAGGCTAGGAATTGAGCTGATGATAGTTACTGATGATTCAGACACCTTGGATAGCCATTACTCCCTTATCACATTTGGTTATCCTTTATTGATGAGGTTTTGAGACCTCCTCTTTGTCTTCTAAGGTTTTGAGACCTCGTCTTTGTCTTGGCTGAGGTTTTGAGACCTCTTGTTTTTGTTGTTGTACAAGCCTTTTTGTATAAGGTAAAGTTTGGGCTTCCCATCATTCTTGGCTTTTGCCTTGAAAGGGACTCGGATCATTCTTTGATTAAGGATTTCTCAGCGATCCTTCCTTATTTGTCGCTCCGAGAACAACTTGTACAATACTTATTCATTTGATTGGAAAGAGCTGACTGGCATCTTACATGAAGCGCTGGCGTCCGATTGCATAACCAAGTTAAACTGAGAACTACCTACCCCAAGGTTGAGATTTTAAGGGTTTTTTGTGTAAGAAAAGAAAACTCATACTTCTAGGCTCGAATGGTTAACGAGGGATTATCTTCCTTATTTCTCCAGTGTTTGGGAATTGAAACAATGCCTTACATCCTCGGCAAGGTTTAATCGAAAGTATACCACAACAATTATGGATAATATTTTCATCATCCTCCCCAATCTTTGCTTAAACAACAATTTGATGAAGATAAGTAGATGGAAAAGAAAATTCTTTTTGTTTGTTTTTATAAAAATGAGTGAACACAAATGGATTGACCCAAAAAGATGCATAAACACTTCATTAATCTTGCCAATTTGAAAGTACAACAGCTCATAATCAAATGCAAATTCAAAGTGCAAAGGAAATACAACAAGAATGTTGAAATAGCCAAAAGATTGCCAGCTTCGGGGAACTGGGCTTTCCTTTGTTAATTTTCCAAACTGAGATAAACATCCTCAGAGTTGATTGTCGAGATCAGTCTGAGAATCATCTTCACATCCACTCTCAGCAATTTCTTCCACTTCAGAGTCTGATGAATCCTCTTGATTAGATGAAGGATTGTTGATTTGAATTCCTTGAGGTGTGAATGAGATCATATTGGAGTCAAGCAGATCCTGAACCTTGCTTCTGAGCACCCTACAATCTTCAGTTGAATGCCTCTGTGCCCCTGCATGGTAGTCACAACGGGCGCCAGCGTCCGAGCCTGGCAGGTACAGAAAAGGCACTGGATCTATCTCCTATGGCACTATCAATCCACCTTTGATTAAATCTGGCAAGAACCGACTGTATGGTATTAGCAATGGAGTGAAATTCTTCTTTGGCTTTCTTGGCCTTTACCGTGCATGCTGACGCGGCTGATGGCAGTAGGACCGTTGATACTGAGGAGATCTTTGATTTGGAGAAGAATATTGCCCCTGAGAAGAGAATGATGTCTGACGCAAAGACCTAAAAGATTGCCGACTCTGAACACTTGAGTTGCAGGAGCGCTGAGGCTGAAGTGTCGGAGATTCCAAAGTGGAATTACTTTCTTTCTCCCATTCTTCTTGAGAACTGACAATTGATTCATTCTCACTAGCAGGGATGTTTGAGATGCCTCGGATTTTTCCATTCTTGAGACCACTCTCAAAGCACTCTCCAGCTATTACCAAGTCAGAAAAGTTTGATGCCGCAATGCTAAACAGCTTTTCTCAGTATGGACCTTGCAAAGTATCCACGAACCAGTCAACTAATTCCCTATCCAAAAGTGGTGGTTGGACGCGAGCTGCTATTTCTCTCCACCTCTGAGCATATCCTCTAAAGGATTCATTGTCTTCTTGAGATAAGTCTAGCAAATGCAAACGACTGGGAGTCAAGTCAAGATTGTAGTTGTATTGCTTCACAAAGGCATGGGCTAAGTTTGACCATGATTGGATGTAATTGTTTTCTAGCTGCATGTACCAACTCAGTGATGCCCCACTCAGACTGTCTTGGAAATAGTGGACCATAAGCTTGTCATTACGGATATATGAGGTCATCTTTCTGCAAAACATCACCAAATGTTGTTTTGGACAGCTATCCCCTTTGTACTTCTCAAACTTCGGCGTTTTGAACTTTGGTGGCATTACAAGGTCGGGTACCAAACACATGTTCAAAGCATTCAGATCAGTAGTGGCATGACTCTTAATGGCATCAAGCTTTTCTTCCAAGGCACGAAATTTCTCCATAATCTCAATGTCTTGTGGGTCCTGGGTTTTCATCACAGGGACTACCTCTTGGGAATCTGGCTCAGAGAATGCGAAACTACGATATTCCACAGCATCAACAGAAGAGGAATGTCCATCTCGGACAATGTCATATTCTTGTATAACCTGATTCTCAACAGGAATCTGCACAGGTTGATCTTGGGCAACATCGTTCACAGAAGTCCTTTGAATGTTGTCATCTTTTTTTGCCAAGGTTGTCATAGCTTCCACCAACTGATTTTTCAACAAGTCAAAATCTGCTCTGGTCACAAACTAGCTCTGCTCTTCTGAGTTCATGATCCTTCACAAGCTACCTTAAGTCCAATGCTGGCTTCGGGAAGTCAAACTGAAGAGTTACAGACAAGGGATGGAGGAGACTCGTGGCTGAGAAATGCAAATGTGCATGCAATGCTAATGCAAGCCAAATGGTTTCAAGGAACTCAAAGGCAAGTTGCAAATATCTTTTTTTTGAAAGGTGAAG
Source organism: Lathyrus tuberosus (assembly GCA_022829125.1). NCBI lineage: Eukaryota > Viridiplantae > Streptophyta > Magnoliopsida > Fabales > Fabaceae > Lathyrus > Lathyrus tuberosus. The sequence goes on from JALAZF010000103.1 coordinate 13,221,821, forward strand.
AGTTTTGCTTTAAAAACCATGATCTTTATTGATTTTTTTTTACCAAGGAATGAACGTTCGAGTTCCTTGAAACCTACAATGGATGCAATAAGATGTATGCAATGCACAAAACACATAAGCACACATATTCATAAATGTACAACCACACAGACAAATGGTTTAGGTTTAGGTCACGAGCATGGAGCCATGGTTTACACTTCCCAATTGGTATGTACTATTGGTTTTTCAAACTGTAGAACAGGGTTCTAAGAAGTTCCTAGAGTCGACAACCCATCTTTCGGATATTATTGACTTCCCGAATGACTCGGTAGTCAATAATATTCTCAAGAGAATCTCGTCTGAGTGTAGTATCGCATAGCAACCAATTAGGGAATAGACTCCCTCATAGTCCTTGCAATACATCCTAAAAGGCCAAGTGGGGTTTGGAGATAACTAGTTCTCAATATCACGGGCACCTAGGTAGAGAGTAGTACGTTTTCACGAATAGACTCGTTCAACATGACTAGACTCTCAAGAGGGCCTCAACTGAGTGATGGTGTATCAAGTGAACTTTTTCGGGAATCTACTCCCTCAAAGCATCCTTAAATATACCATCGTCCTATCATAAGTTCACTCATGTCCGGGTTAGGACTTATCTCACCACTAAAAAAAAAGCACCCTGCACACAGAAGAACATAAGCAGACAGATATACAGATATATATACAGATATGTACAAATATAGCAAACAAAACACATAACAAACACAAGAAAAAACAAAGTGGGCTTAACCCTCAAAATATCCCCAGTGAAGTCGCCATTTATGTTGCGGTGAGAATCGGATACCAAGCTATTAATTAACTTGAATCACAAAACATGAAATTCACCACCGAGCTTTGATTTATCCAAAGGAAAGGGTAAAGAAAGAAAACCCTAATAAGAGAATCTAGGTTTGGGGGTTAGTTATACTAAGGGAAGGTATTAGCACCCTAAGTATCTGTAGTACTCTATAGGAACCTCTTGTTAGTTTGTGTTATATTATGTTTGCTTGCTAATGAAATTTGATATGGGTAAAGGTAAATACCTAAGGGTATGTGCACTAAGTTTGCTCGCCAAGACGTCGCATCTTGTGCCTACGTATCTGACTAAAGAATCAGAGCAATCGTAGTTCACCTAACTAAGGGTGAGGAACCATTGACTGTGGCCAAAGTTCCAAGGGGACATGAGTATGAGCTCATGTAGAGTTTAAGAAACTCTCTAAGTCTAAGTTGTAATGGGGGAAGTGAATACTCAAAGTGATGAGTCTCACATAGAGTCCAAGAACTCTAACTTAATTCTGAGTTGTGATATTAAGTGGTTATGAGGCCAAGGGAATAGAATCCTATGACTATGAGGTCAAAGGGAAGATAGCCATGACTATGAGGTCAAGGCTGGAAGATGGCCATGACCATGAGGTCAAGGCTGGTAGGTGGCTATGACTATGAGGTCAAAGCTGGTATCCTATGACTATGAGGTCAAGGAGAAAGTGGCCATGACTATGAGGTTAAGGCTGGTAAGTGGCTATGACTATGAGGTCAAAGATGGTAGGTGGCTATGACTATGAGGTCAAAGCTGGTCATGAACTATTTATGACTTTGAGGTCAATAGAGAGGTTTTCCTTTGGAAGGAGGGGGAGGCAACTTCTTAGGAATAAGAATTGAAAGGGATTGAAATATGAGTTCAAGAACTTAAAGGGAATATACAACAATTAAGCATGATCAATCTCAAAAGTACGATTCAAACATCCATGTACGGCAAGAGATAGTGAGATAATGAACAACAATCATAAACAAATGAACACACGTACATATCATTTTCAAGTTTGAAATCAAGGGAAAAATATCCAAGGTAAGGGACTTAGCAACAAAGCTAGAAGGTACAAACAAAACCCTAAAGGAAAGAACTTACCCAAGGTCAAGGAGTCCTCTCAAAGTAACCCTCTCAAGTACCAAGAATAAATCCAAAGGACTCTTACAAAAATTCTCAAGAATTAAGTATTTTTCAAAAATTAAATGAAAAGTTTGCTCATGTTTTTGTATTTTTAGAAATTAATATGAAAATAAAATAAAATTGAAAATAAAAATTATGGAAAAATTAAAGTAAACATTAAAGAAGGTTTATGAATTTTTTGGAATTTTTAAGGATAAGAAACTATTTTTAATAAAATGATATAGAGAAAATAAAAAGAAAATAAATTAAAAGAGAGGAAACCAAGAGAGGGTGTGTTAGCAACTGAAAATGAACTAAATGGCTAGCTATAGCGCATAGGCCCTAAATCTAGGGGGTGCTGGAAGCAATTAACGTCGGGCCCAAATCCATGAGGTAACTCAAAAAGTGAAATAAAATAGCAAAAAGGCATCTGGGGCGAGGGGGATTCGAACCCCAGACTCCTGGGTTACAGCGCTTATGGTCTACCACTGGGGTGGCTATACATCCATTGTATAAGCCACCCCTACAAATGCTTAATCCAAGGCAAGCGAGATAAAATACATGGTTTTTTCAGCAAGGAGAAAGTAACGTGAAATACCTATCAACATTCATCAGCTGGTCATGCATTGCTCTAAGTTACTAACAGACAAAATACCTCCCACCACTCTCAACTTGCCACACACGCATTCTCTCATGCATCATACAACGCAAACAACAATTAACCTCAAGAAACAGAAAAAGAAATAGTGATGCATATCCAACTTTGTTCATCCAATATCAAGCTCGAACCTTCATTGAAAACCATGGAATAAAAGCCTTTTATGCAGAACTCGAAGTAACAAACTTCCAACATAACCAGATACTGGAATTAACAGTGAAAAATCAATTCAGAACAAGTTTATCTAGAAGTGAAAACATGTTAACATCACCAATATGCCTACGCAGATCCAAACAAGTTGTTCCTCTCAAACTAAACTCAAAGTAAAACTTGAAAACAACCTTGACTGTTCAAACTCTCGACATTGAAAATGAACCTCGTGAGTCCCACACCATCAACACATGCAGTGTAACAAAGGAAAACATTACAAACTCACACACCAACACCTATAATACCATATGATACAAGTGCACTCCAGCCACATGATAACAACATGATCTTAAGCATGAAGTTATGAGCTAAGGGTGAGTGAGAGTAAACATTTATCATGCCAACAGAATCCTAAACAAAAACTTTCATGTTGGTTTACCTTAGATTAAAATAACATGGATAGCTCGAAAGAAATCTCTAACATATAGGTTTTAGCATGAGGATATAAACACATATGCTCCAAATCAGTAACTGACAATGCTAGGACATGTATCATGCGGATTCATACAATACATTACCATTTAACTTCGATGCAAAACAAAACACATGATAACAGTAGGAATGCTCATGATACTTTGAACATAGGATGAAAGAGGAATAGAGTTACCTAGTGGAATAAGTCCACTGCACCTTCTTAATCCAAGAATTTTGGAAATAAAATTGAATTGAGCTTCTTCCTCCTTAAGGCAGTCGTGCTTCAGCTCTCCAAGGGCTCCCTCAACTCAAGTGGTATTTCTCTTTGCAAATAGCAAAAGACATGCTGAGATATGATTTTTGTTGTTGTCAAATGAATGAGCATCATCCTCTTTTTATAGTGGAGTCTTCTGGTCCATGGCATAGAAGATTCCTCAGACAATGGGTTTATCTTGAGGAGAAAGTAGCAATGAGGCTGCTACACGCATGGCAGTATGGCTAGCATTCTTGAGCCAAGTTAAAGTTTGCCATGTTGCTTTTTTTTGGGTTTAGATCAGAACAAAGAAAAGCAAGGTCCAGTGGGTTGAAGTGCAAGACCATTTACATGAAGGTCATTTGTTTTATTACATGGCACTTCTCCAAATTTGAGCTGTCAAAGTACAAGGTAATTGTACTTGTGTAACTTTCTTTGCACGGTTTGTGGAAAAGTGGTACGTTGGAAAGTCAATACAGTATACTTTGGGTTTGATTCAGAATTGTGAGTTCAAAATAAAGCAAAGTTTGTGTACTGAAACTAAACAAAAGATCCCACTTTATCACATATGATAGCATGAAATATAGTGAACCAAACGGGTTGGTTCTTGGATAGCTTTCTTGCACGGTTTTGGTGACTTGTGGTTGGGAACTGATGTGAAAGAACTCAACACTTGTACTTGCCATGATCTTTGGCTCAGATTGGTTCAAGTTGCAAGGAAAATTTGCAAAGAAACCAAGCCACATTATACTCCTTTACCACATGAGCAAATTGCCTCCAATGGACCAAACAACATATTGTTTATTCTTTGGATAGTTGGCATGAGAAAATTAACTTATGTGCTGGGAAATGTTTGAAATTTGAAGTTGCAAACACATGACAAACCGTGGCAAAGCTTGGTTGTAGCAAAAAACACAAATCAGAATTTCTAAGTATGAAGTAACCTTGTAGCATGCCAACTTTGATGTACTATATCTTGATGACCATATTACGAATTCTTGAGATTCTTGGCTTAATGAAAAATAGGAAGATGATGGAGTAATTTTCATGTGAAGATCAACTTGGGATAAGGCTTGCAACAATGAGAAAAATTGCCCTAAAGTCATGCGCATGAGCTGCTCAAAAAGTCTTAGACAAATTTCTAAGTTATTGAGTTTTTTTAGAATTTGAAACTCCTAACTTGAAAGCATCATAACTTGATATTGGTTTATCCAAATGAGGAGTTCTACACATGCTTGGAAAGCTTGAAGAACAAGGAACCACTTTCATCTCCAAAGATTTTTGAGTTGATGTTTGGAACAAGGTGAAAAATGGAGTCAAAGAATTTCTTAGGAGGCCCTGAATCATGTGAGATCCTGGTTTAATGAACTTTGTTCTCTTTCCTGTGCAACCCCTGGCTTTCTCAAAAAGAACAAACTAGCAATATAAAGGTTAGTTAAGAATGCATAGATGATTGAAACCTAAATGCAAATGCAAGACGTTATGACATCTAAGGGGTAAAATTTTGGGTACAACACTTTCTCGCATATTCTTTGTAAGGAATCAGTCCTAATTGGTATATGTTCCAATCTCCTTTGATCTGATTGATAACCAGGGATGAGTCACCATATACATCCAAGTTCTTGATCCTTAAGTCGATCGCTTCTTCGAGACCCATGATACAAGCTTCGTATTCGGCCTCGTTGTTTGTGCACTTGAAAGTCAATCTGGCAGTGAAAGGAATGTGGGTACCCTGAGGTATTACAATGATTGCCCCAATTTCGTTTCCATAATGGTTGACAGCTCCGTCAAAGATTAGTCCCCATTGGGAACCTGGTTCTGGCCCTTCACTGGGTAGCGGTTCATCGCAGTCTTTCATTTTTAGATACATAACATCTTCGTCTGGGAAGTCAAATCTGACTGATCCCTGATCGTCAATCAGTTGATGAGCCAAATGATCGGCTAAAATACTTCCTTTGACGGATTTTTGAGCATGGTACTCGATGTCATATTCTGATAACGACATCTGCCAATGGGCTATCCTTCCCGTGAGAGCAGACTTTTCAAAGACATACTTGATTGGATCCATTTCAGATATTAACCAAGTAGTGTGACGAATCATATACTGGCGAAGACTTTTGGCTGCCCAAGCCAGAGCACAACAAGTTTTCTCAAGCATAGTGTACCGAGTCTCACAGTCGGTAAATTTCTTGCTCAAATATTAAATGGCAGACTCTTTCCTTTTCGTTTCGTCTTGTTGGCCAAGTACACAACCCATTGAGTCCTCCAAGAATGTTAAATAGATGATCAGTGGTTTTCCTTCCACTGGAGGTGACAGGATAGGTGGATTCAATAGATATTCCTTGGTACTGTCGAAGGTGGTTTGGCAGTCTTCTGTCTAAACGCAGTCCTGATTCTTTTTGAGTAATTTGAAGATCGGTGCACATGTCGCGGTCATGAGGAATATGAATCTGGAAATGTAGTTCAAACATCCCAGGAATCCCCTGACTTGTTTTCCAGTCTTTGGAGAAGGAAATTCTTGAATGGCCTTGACCTTGTCAGGATCAACCTAAATTCCTTTCTGGCTGATGATGAACCCTAACAATTTTCCTAAACGAACACCGAATGTGCACTTGTTGGGATTCAAGCGGAGTTTGTACTTTCTCAGACGCTCGAATAGCTTTGATAGGTGGGTTACATGCTCCTCTTCCGTCTTAGATTTGACAATCATATCATCGACATATACCTCGATTTCTTTGTGTATCATGTCATGAAACAGAGTAGTCATGGCCCTTTGATAGCTTGCCCCGGTGTTCTTCAAACCGAACGGCATCACCTTGTAACAAAAAGTGCCCCATGGGGTGATGAATGAAGTTTTCTCCATGTGTTTTGGCGCCATTTTGATTTGATTATAGCCCGAGAATCCATCCATGAAGGAGAATACTTTGAACTTTGATGTACTGTCTACCAGTATGTCAATGTGTGGTAAGGGAAAGTCATCCTTTGGACTGGCCTTGTTCAGATCCCTGTAGTCTACACACATTCTGACCTTTCCGTCCTTTTTCGGAACTGGTACTATGTTGGCTAACCATTGAGGATATTCTGATGTGGCGAGGAAACCTGCATCAATCTGTTTCTGTACTTCCTCTTTGATTTTGATGGCCATGTCCGGCTGAGTCCGTCTTAGTCTTTGCTTTACGGGCGGACATTCTGATATCAACGGTAGATGATGTTCCACGATGGTGGTATCCAACCCTGGCATATCCTGATAAGACCAAGCGAATACATCGGGAAATTCTTTGAGAAGCTTTATCAAACTTTCTTTAACAGTTAGACTGAGCAGTGCCCCAATCCTGATTTCTTTTCTCTCTTTTTCCGAACCTAGGTTTACCGTTTCCAACGGCTCTTTATAAGGTTCAATGGACCTTTCCTCTTGTCTGAGTAGTCGGGAGATTTCTTCTGGAATTTCGTCGTCATTCTCTTCTTCAGCCCCAAATACCGGGAACTCAAAGTTGGGAGAAGGCATCGGATCATATGTTTCAACGGGGTTTAAAACAAGCAATCTGCATGACGGTATGATTTGTGTTTAGAAGAGATAGAGAGAATGCAAGAGTGTGTGCAGTGTATTTCATTGAAAAACTGCTTGTCTTTATTATCTAAGTTGTTTTTAGGATTACCATTTTCTGAAAAAGCAAAAAGAGAAAACAACAATAAATACGGAGATTACAGAATGACGTTATTTTATTTATGATCTTGTCGATTCTTGAAACTACAGCCCTATAAAACAAAACTCTGTCACTTTGGACAAAGCGAAGAGGGACATTTACAGAAAGTGAGCCCTATTAAAACATCTGTTTCACCTGGGCGGGTGAAAGGTTAAAACAAAGATGGCAATTACTTAGACTTATGGACGACTTTCGGAACATCGACAGCAACCCATTGGCGGTGAACTCCTCGGTGAATCACAAAGTCTGGTACCTTCCTTCTTGATTTGTCTTCAGAAATAACGCTAATTTTTGGTGGAACAGGATCGTTGGAATCTGTCTCCCAGGCAGAGTTGTCGTAGGAGGATTCTTCTGTTGTATCTTGCACAGTATTTGTGCTCTCAGGCAGATCTCCCCATCCAGTGGGTTGGATGTCTTCGAGCCTGATACGAGAGCTTTCAGGAGCGGTGTACTTGACCATGAAGTCGTATTTTCCACTTGGTTGTCCTAAGGTGTCCCACACTTCTTTGGAACTGGAGGAGTCATCCATTTTGATGACGTTGACCTCAGGAAAAGCATAGTTAAGGAACTCTTGTCCTGCATTCTTTGTAAATTCATCACTATACTGGATATCTTAAGAATGCCCTGAGTAATGATCCCATGATTCAGTGAGGACACAGGTATTCTTTTCTATGATGCTCAGCTGATATGTATCGTTGGGTTGACTCTTTTGCCCTAAGTCTCCTGGGTACGGCTGCCAGATAGGAAGGCCATCCTTTGGGCCATAATAGTCATGGTCAAAGTTGTCTTTCATCAGAGTGTCCTCCTCTAATGAGTTTGGTGGAGCACGGCATCCTTCCGGATCACAATCTCTGTATATCATTTTGACGTCTGATCTTGGTATATATCTCGGACTCTATGTGGGATAGCAAAATGGCGTATGCACCTCTCCTTGGGACATATAATCATCTTCATTAAGATAGTACTTCTACTCTTTATCCTTATCGGAGGATTCACCCTCGTTGATGGTATGTACTTCTTGAGATACTGGGAGGAGGAAATCTCCACTGTGGAAGAATTTTTGAATGGGATGAAGACTTTCATTGCTAGTAGCAGTCTGGGTACAAGTTGAGGAAAAACCAAGCCCTTTCTTCGTCTTGTTGTCAGTAGGAATGACAAGTTGTCCCCATCCTTTTGCATTCTTACCTTTGATTACTTCGAGAGCATCTCTGTACAAGGAAATCGATGTTCCTTTTTCTGAATGGTTGCCGTTGCTCACCGAAAGTGCTTGGAACTGGGTTCCAATAACCTCTTATGGTTCTACACAAGTGGACGATGATAATTTGCTCACGATCAAGGCTTGCTCTCCACAGACTGTGACTAGTTGGTCATTCTTGACGAACTTCAGCTTCTGGTGAAGTGTTGAAGTGACTGCCCCAGCCACGTGTATCCAAGGTCTTCCTAACAAACAGCAGTATACTGCCCGGATGTCCATGACCTGGAAAGTGACTTGGAAAGTGTGAGGACCGATAGTTATGGGAAGGTCGATTTCGCCGATAACTGTTTTTCGGGATCCATCAAATGCTTTGACGATGACCTCACTGCCCCTCATCAGAGATCCTTGAAATGATAGTCGCATCAGGGTATATTTTGGCATAACAGTTAGAGTTGATCTGGTGTCTACCAGTACGCTGGCTAATCCATCGTCCTGGCAATTGACTATAATGTTGAGTGCTGAAATTCTGGTACAGATGTGTGATGTCTCGTGCAATGTCACAGCATCGCAATCTGCTGTATGAACAAGGTAATAATAGCAACAGTAACACAAAAACCACACACAAGGATTGTTCACCCAGTTTGGTCTAACTACCTACGTCTGGGGGCATACCAAGCCAGAAGGAAGTCCACTATTAGTAGTATCAAATTACAAACTCAACAGACCAGTTGACAATCTACCTAATTCAATCACTACCCAATGACCCTTCTACCTAAGTCCTCCCTAGGTAAGAGACTCCATCTCACTCCCAATTATCGCAATGATGTCTAGCAGTCAGCAACTCTGCCACTGCATCAATAGCCTGATTAACAAAATCTTTACAAATACAGACACATAGAAGACACACTTCCATGACACACATTGGAGTTGCTTCAAAGCTTCCTCCAAGAACAATATCTAACTCATTACCTACAAGTTTCTGAGTAATAACACAGTGACCATCTCACAACCTGAGTGGTTCACTTAGACAAAGCCCTAATGATCTACATCTTCGACCCGCGTTCTTTCTTAGGTTACAAGCATTCTATTTATAATATAATCCCAACTGGATTTGGGCCTTCAAATCATATCAAATCTTCTGTTCCCAATCTGCAACAGATTCTGCTACTAAATAGATCTTCAATTAAATCTTCAATAATTAACTATAAATATTCTCCATATCATTATGCATTAAATTCGCAACAAACTAATCTTCTTCACACATGATTGCAACAGAATATATCTCCCATGATATTCGCCTGCAATCTCTGATCAGCAGAATATTTCATTAAACCAAGCAGCCATGTGCAGCCCTTAACATCTCTGGCCTGATGTCCACTACTGATATCACAACATCGGGTATAACATCAGCATACAACTGCAACCCTCACATCTTTAACAACCTAAATGTTACCTAACCATATCAATAATGCTAGAAGCTCTTGTTGCAACATCAACCATGACATCAGCATTGTTTTAACAAAATTTCAGCCAATTACCAGAACTTACAATCTCCCCATTTGGCTAATTTTGGCTAAAACACATATATAAACATCACAGCTCTTATTACAGCAGCAATTACAACCCTATACTACCGTTAGAAGTCATCAGATACTAACACTAAACACCAGTAGCTACTGTGTACTGCATCCATGGAGAATCATCTTCTTGGCTAATTTAGAATGATGTTAGGACATTATGTTGGGCATAACATCACCATATAACAGCAACTCCATGCAGCACCTCAGGACCTAAGAACAAGACAGTCCTGACAAATTAGTGCACATGAGGAAGAAGATATCTGACACTCCCCCCCAACACATTTCTTTTTCCTTCCAGGTAAGACCCAGAACAAATGTAGAAGACTCCTCCAGAAAAGAAATGTCTGTCTAGACATCAAAGACCAATGGTGGCATAAGAGAATTCTGCACACCATATTTGATCAGACGCCCCCAGTCGACCTGTGGCACACGATGACACATAAGAAGTGCCAATCTTCCAACCCAGGTAACTCAGAACACAAGTCACAACTGTGTTCATAACTCAGGACACAAGTCACAAAGACTCAACACCAACTTAAGGATAGGACATCCTTTTCCACAGCTGGAACTGCAGACTCCAGACATAGCATCTGCGCAAACCATTCAGCAAGACTCTCTCCTTTCTCCCCCTTTTTAGCCACAAATTGGCAAAGGAAGCCCTCACAGAACCAGACCCAAGTAGTGCTTACCCAAAAACAAACAAATGCCATAGGACTTATGAAATAAGCACGCTCACTGGCTGAAGGAGAACAAAATAACTCCTATAAATAGCTGATCAGTTACATTGGAATAACCGAGCTTTGAATAGTCAAGGTTCTTGGTCATAGAAACGCTATATTAGGCACTAAAAACTCCATTCAAATTCAATGTTTATCATCCAAAACAGTCTTGACCACTTTTATTGTTTCCTAACTGATTTTTACCATAAATTATGCCAAAACAGTTCCATGCACAGTCGAAGCCACGTGTTCCACTTTATCCTTACACCACCGTCCAAAATACTTCCTTGTTTGGCTCAAGAAAAAACATGTCCTATACCATGTTCTGACATCGTATCAGACATTGTCTGCTGGCTCCCAACATTAACACTCCAAGATACTTTGAAAGATTCCAAAAACACAAGCACGACATCTATTGATCAGCACAACACACAATCCTTTCTAGATTCCTTCAGAACAGCAGAGAAAAAAACAACTTCTTCAACTCCCCCTATCTAAGATAATCAGTGCACCTTGGCAAGAAGAAACACCTTGAATGAATGGAAAACATAAGACTCATCTTCAGCTCACCTGATGAATGCATTCACTTGATGCTTAATCCTCAAACAATCTAAATACCAAACTGGTACAGACAAAAGTTCTCCCTTTATATTTCACAACTGATGCTCCTTGACCAGTACATCATAGCATTTGGAAAATCCAGACACAGACTTCATCCATCCAGTCACAATCATCCACAAGTTCTGAAGCACACTCCCAATACCTTCCACTGAACTTTAAGTCACGTCCTCTTACTGGATTAAAACCACACCTAGACAAGTATGACATCTTCCATCAACAACAACCCCTCCTGAGTTCTTCCAGAAAAGTATATTCTCCCAGATACAGATACAGATGCCCGTCAGATTCCTCCTAAGAAGCATGTGTGCACAAGAGTCAACCACTCTTCACACCCTTGATCAGCATGCAATCTTCACAAAATATGTACCTTTGCTGCAGAATCCATAGACAACTACTCCTTCAGTCATGATTAACTAATGCTCTCGATGAAGATGAACACTTGCTGAGCACATGCATTTTGGTACCATTGTCCCTTTCTCCAAAGGCAGTCATTCCCTATCATACTCTTCATCTTCAGACTTCCAATCAATCAATTCCTGATCTACTTCAGTCTTCTCTACATTCTCCATCCAAGGCAGGCCTTCTACTTCATCATTCTCCCGTATGACTATGTAGACGCTCCTTAGGAATAAAGTATGCACCAAGCTTCTGAACCAGAGCATAATCATCCTTCACCAAGGATATACAAGTTAGAACATCTGCCACACACCAAGACATCATCACCATGATTCTTGATATGCTCCACCAACTGGACTTACTATAGCATAGTAATCCAAAGAACTAGAGAATTAAACTCTCATCCATCTTCAAGAAGGATAATCTCCTTGAGTCTTCAAGACAATCCTCAATAATAACCAGCTGCCATACTCTGATTCTTCGAATCCACTTCTAAGATCAACCAGATTCCACAGTTTGATCACCTCATTCATGAATCCTCATATGAAAATAGTCAAATGCCACATTTTGACCTTTTTCACATTTTTCAGAACTCTCATAAAGATATCTTGATCCACCAAGGAAACTTGATCTTCAAGTCACATGTTCCACTTGCTCAAAAGCAAACACACTTAGACTCCCTAAGCCATGGTCATGTAACATCTTCTCCTTCCTGCAGCTCTCGCAAACTACCATGAAAATGATCTTTTGAAGAATCCTATCGTTCATTCCTGTAGATCACATCACTAGCTGAGACTCCTGATGTTAAGCTAGATGTCAGAACATTATGACATCCAACTGTTGAATTCAGCTCCTCCTTCTGCCACTCAGAAGAACCTCCTCCCTTTGCAGAAACAGATTTCCATGCTCTTATAGACTTGATTCAACAATCAAGTTTGAGTAGACAACCTCCATCATGCTCAGAAACTTCAAAGACTTCAGACCTGCCATATCTGAGTCTTCAGAAAATAAGTAGTCCAAGACTACCTCATAGCAATACCAAAGAATACCACTTCCCTTAGTAGAGCCGTCAATAGAAAGCCAGAGATAATTGCCACTTATCCTCGACCTTCACAACCAGAGCAAACACCATGCTCCCAACCACTTAGATTAGAGATAAACTGATCCAAGTTGAAACCCTCAAGGTTATGATGTCTTCAACAGCCCCAATAAAGAGCCACACAGAGAAGAGTATATTCTCAACACTTTAACAGTCCTGCACTTTTACATTAGACATGTACATAGTCTCCCGTCTATGTATTTTGTCATTAGTTGAAAGCACATCCTCAACCACCGATGAATACTCAACACCATTCAAGGTAACCGCCATCTGCTGAATCTTCTCCAACACAACCCATCATGATCAGTCATAAGATCCATTCACCTTTTGATCACTCAATCCTCAAGTATCTTTGAAGCTGTCTTGCAGAGAATATCCTGCTGAGGAGACCAAACCCTAATGACTTTCCAAGAGAATCATTACCGGAATCTCACTACCAGAGATACAAAAATCAATCAGGGTTACATCAGATGCCATGCAGCGGAACTACTCCTCAACAACCTTCAGGCACTATCCAAAAATCCTTGCACACCCCGTGCCAACAATATTCTATCATGAATTGTCCATTCTTCACTCAAAGGGATCACACAAACAACTATATGAACTAACCAAGTCCATAACTCAGCAAAACTATCTTCCTTGCTCATGAACCAGAAAGTATCTTCCCTAGATCTCATCCAGAAACAGACAGGATGCTTGCTCTGATACCAATTGAAATTCTGGTACAGATGTGTGATGTCTCGTGCAATGTCACAACATCGCAATCTGCTGTATGAACAAGGCAATAATAGCAACAGTAACACATAAACCACACACAAGGATTGTTTACCCTGTTCGGTCTAACAACCTACGTCTGGGGGCATACCAAGCCAGGAAGGAAGTCCACTATTAGTAATATCAAATTATAGACTCAACAGACCAGTTGACAATCTACCTAATTCAATCACTACCCAATGACCCTTCTACCTAAGTCCTCCCTGGGTAAGAGACTCCATCTCACTCCCAATCATCACAATGATGTCTAGCAGTCAGCAACTCCGCCACTGCATCAATAGCCTGATTACCAAAATCTTTACAAATACAGACACATAGAAGACACACTTCCATGACACACATTGGAGTTGCTTCAAAGCTTCCTCCAAGAACAATATCTAACTCATTACCTACAGGTTTTTGAGTAATAACACAGTGACCATCTCACAACCCGAGTGGTTCACTTAGACAAAGCCCTAATGATCTACATCTTGGACCCGTGTTCTTTCTTAGGTTACAAGCATTCTATTTATAATATAATCCCAATTGGATTTGGGCCTTCAAATCATATCAAATCTTCTGTTCCCAATCTGCAACAGATTCTGCTACTAAATAGATCTTCAATTAAATCTTCAATAATTAACTCTAAATATTCTCCATATCATTATGCATTAAATTCGCAACAAACTAATCTTCTTCGCACATGATTGCAACAGAATATATCTGCCATGATATTCGCCTACAATCTCTGATCAGCAGAATATTTCATTAAACCAAGCAGCCATGTGCAGCCCTAAACATCTCTGACCTGATGTCCACTACTGATGTCACCACATCGGGTATAACATCAGCATACAGCTGTAACCCTCACATCTTTAACAACCTGAATGTTACCTAACCATATCAATAATGCTAGAAGCTCATGTTGCAACATCAACCATGACATCAGCATTGCTTTACCAAAATTTCAGCCAATTACAAGAACTTACAAGTTCCATATTGTGATTCTGGCCCTCTTCTGGCAGTTCTTCATCACTAAACCCCAAGTTGTTGCAGAAAGTGATGTTGGAGATGATGCTATCGAATTGTCTTATTGTCACATCTTGTTCCACAAAAGCTTGCTCTAAGACTTTCTGTAGAGCTTCTCTGTGAGCTTCGGAACTGAGTAAAAGAGATAGCACAGAGATTCTTGAAGGAGTTTGCAACAATTGATCAACAATGTTGTACTCGCTCTTCTGGATGAGCTTCAGTATCTCATCGTTGTTATTTGAAAGGTCGAGATTACTGGATTGCCTGACTGGTTGGTTGGGAACTTCTGTTTGAGGTTCCTTTTCTGTGATGGGTTCTCCAACTCCTCGGTTGAAGATCCGACCGCTCCGTGTCACTCGACTGATGTCTGCAATATTCACGACGGAGGGTAATGGAGTTTCCTTTCCATTCTGCAATATTGCACCATACTTGTAAGGAATAGCCTTATCGGATTTATCCGGTACTGGTCCCGGCAGATAGATAACTACAGGAGCCATGAGATTTCTTTGGCCGTCATAGCCGGTCTCAATTAGTTCGAGGTTGAGAATCCTTCCACTATCAAGAGGAACTCTTGACTCATGGAGTAAAGGGATTATGGCGCATACCTCTTTGGCCACTTCTTGTTTAGGGATCAAGACAACATCCTTGCCTCGATTGGGAAGATAGTCTGACATTATGTTGATCGGACTAGAGTTTGAACATGGTTAAACCTCTTTGCGGTCGAACTGACTCTGAAGGGCTGCTCTCACGAGGTAGCATCCTTGGTTATTCTCTGAGCAAACACTATAATGCTCATAGTTGTGCGGTGGCACCCGGCCACGTCCGCTTTGTATGTAGTGTAACCTTACTAGATCTATTTCCATTGATCGAACATCCTGACTTTGATGCCTAGTAGGGTTCCCGTCAGTCATACTGACTAGTTGTGTGTCATCATCTAGATAGATCGGAAGCCACCAGTGGTTCAACAAGTGTTGCAGTGTTCTTTGAACGAGTGCACAACCTTGGTCACTCTCATGACATACCTTACAGTTCTGATAATCGTGCGAAGTCAGAAAACCGAGCTGGACTTGCTTAGCGTGTAATTCCACCAAGCTGGTATTCATCAAGCGAATGTCAAAGATTTGAATCATATTAACTTGATAATGACTTCTATCCCTGTAGTCCTAGATCCATCCAAGATCCATCTGACGCTGGAGGGCCTCTTGTATAAAAGAGCATCCCTGATTATTTACCGAGCAGATCATACAGGAGTCGCAATCGTGTCGTGGCAGATCATGATGTTGGCTTGTCCTTGAGTGCATTGCCACCAAGTTGACATTCATTGCACGGATGTCGTGGTTTTGAATGATGTTGGAATTTGTATAAGTCATGTTGACCTCACGGATTCGGGGATCTTGGATCCATCCGAGATCCATCTGTTCTTATAGAGCTGATTGCACCACAGAACATCCTTGATTATCTTTAGAGCAGACATCACACTGGTGATAGTTATGAGACGGTACATGACAGTATTCGCTCTGTCTGCAATGCATCTTGACCAGGTTGGTTCCCAATAAGAGTACATCGTGAATTTGATAGCTGTGGTTAGATCCTTCCTCTATCAAATTTACTGCAGCTTTCTCGTGTTGAGGCAACGGGTTCATCTGAACATTTGGATTTTTATCCTTGAAGGATAAGACCCCGCTCCTAACAAGTCTCTGCACATCAGATTTAAAGTTGAGACAATTTTCTATGTTATGCCCTGGTCCTCCTTGATGGTAAGGGAAAGTCTGATCCGCTTTGAACCAAAAAGGTAGATTCTCCAGTACTGTAAGAGGAGACCTGGTTTGGACGTGTCCCTTGACCATTAGTAGTTGAAATAGATCTGCGTACAACATTGGTATAGGGTCAAACCCTGGTGGTCGCGTTGTACGGTTGTTGTTGTACTGAGGACGAGCCTGCTGAAGAGGCTGTTGTGTCCTTTGCTGATATTGTTGTTGATTCAGTTGGCTCTGAGCAACCAGTGGTTGATACGTTGGAACAGGCGCAGGGCTGATAGTAGGAGTTACAGCTGCTACTGGTTGGTATCGTCGCATTTGCTTTCCGAGAGAGATATTACCAATATCTTGCTTTTTTTCTTAGGGAAAGCACTACCGTATCTTTTGGTATTGCTTGATGGTTCTGTATCTTTGACCAGACGTCCTTCTTGGACTGCTTCTTCAAGACGTACTCCCATACTCACCATCTCAGTAAAGTCGTTGGGCGCACTGGCAACCATTCGGTCGTAATAAAATGAGCTCAAGGTTTTCAAAAAGATCTTTGTCATCTCTTTTTCCTCAAGATGGGGACAAATCTGGGCAGAAATTTCACGCCATCTTTGAGCATATTCCTTAAAGGTTTCCTTGTCCTCCTACGACATGGCTCTAAGTTGATCTATGTCCGGTGCCATGTCCAGGTTATACTTATACTGTTGAACGAAGGAAGCTCCAAGATCTCTGAAAGTGACGATCTTAGTGTGGTTTAAACCCATGTAACATTTGAGTGCGACACCGGTTGAACTATCTTGGAAATAGTAAATCAGCAGGTGTTAATTTTCTGTCTGAGTTGACATCTTTCGAGCGTACATCACCAAATAACTTTGAGGGCAAGAGTTGCCCTTGTATTTATCAAATTCGGGCACCTTGAATTTGTGCAGAATTTTCACCTTGGGGACCAAACAAAGGTCTGCGGCGTCCTTTTCAAATAGATCCTGATCGCGAATGGCATGTTGTTCCTTCTGTATCTCCAGGAATTGTTCCTTGAACTCATTCAACCTGTCGTACATAATTTCGTTTCCACCAGAAGGTATCTGTGGAATCTGTCTTTCTGGGATAGTGTGTACCACGGGTCGTGGTATAGTCATTACGGCTGTGACTCTTGGTGCTTCCCTATCCCGAAGTTTGTAACCTTCATGAGTTGCTATCATGCCCCTGGCATCTTCGCTTTCCTAAAGTTTGTAACCTTCAGGCACATCGGTTCCTGCTGTAGTTTCCGGATCTTCCGTGATCGGAGGAATATATCCTTCCGGGATATAGTTGAGTGACATGACCTAGGGACGATCTTTAGGCATGTTGTATCGAGGATCATATTTTTCCACTATGGGCGTAGATGTGATCTCTGAGATAACAGTCCTTTGTTGTTGCATCTTAGCTGCTACCAGAGATTGCATGTCGTTGTGAAGTTTTCTCAAATCTTCTTTCAGAGTGTCGATTTCTTTTCTCAACTCTATGTTTTCTTCCTCGAGATCATCCATTTTCTTTTTTCGATTGGCCCGAGTATTATACGAATGAGACAGTTTGACTATAGAATCGAGACACAAACGTGAGATTCGTAGGTAAGGAGAATGCGTTATGTGAGAATGATGAATGATATGTAATGATTATATATATTAAATTTTTTTGTTTTAATCAAAAGAAACTTCAACAATTGGATTACAAATATCATACAGTGGGGAGAACCCCGTTTTATTGAATTCAAAGATTGCGGAAATGGAAATACAGTAATTTACAAAGTGCTATAAAAGGAAATGTCTAGACTTATGGATCCTGAGTCCTCTCTGAGGAGAGCTCAGGTGCTGGTTCTAGTATTTTCCTTTTCTTTGACTGGGGCTCTTGAGCCGTTGTCGGGTTGTCATTTCTTTGCCAAGTGAAAGGAGCGGGCAAATTCCTTCGGTCTTCTTAGTTTTCTACAGCATGTTGTTCTAAAATCTCGATCAGAGCATCTTTTTCTTTTAACAGTTACTATATTTTGGTACACTCCACATTGAGAATGCGGTACTTGTTCTTCCAAGACCTCTTTTCCCGTTGAACTTTGTTGAGAGTAACCTGCAGTTTTTCCGTATCAGACATGAAATAAAGGACATATTCCTTTAACGGAAGAACTTCTTGACGAGGGTAAGGCATCCTCAGCTTGAGAGCAATCTAGTTTTCCCAGAGACGCAATCTAGTTTTCCCAGAGACTTTCTTCCTTTCCTGTGAACATGTTTCCAGGCATGCACTATTTATGTCTTTAGTGCCCTGTCACTTTCTCCTTCCTTGAAGAAAAGACCTTCCAGATGAGCATTACGTGGGATATGCCTCATCGGGTATCCGAATTGACGATGAACTAAAACTGGATGATAGTTGATTCCTCTTTTAGTTCCTATAAGGGGTACATTAGGGAAATTTCCACAACGGCCAATGATTCTTACCCCGTCATAGATCCGATTGTACCAATCGATGTCAGAGTTGGTAAGAGACATGATTCTCTGTGACCAACGCAAAGTACTCTTATGATCCCAATAAGCAGCAGACTTTGGTAAATGGGAAGTGAACCATTTGTATAGCAGGGGTACACAGTAGGTGATCATTCCTCCGATGTACAAATTTCTTAAGTGTACAGAATGATAAGCATCCGCGAGCAAGATTGGTATGGGGTTTCCAATCAGAAATATCTTAATGGCATTGATATCAATGAAGTTATCTATGTTGGGAAACAAGAACAACCCGTAGGTGAGTAGAACAAAGATATCTTAAAAAGGCAGTAATGTTTCCTATACTGGCAAAGTATTGGGCTTTCTCGATCAAAAACTTGGCCGGTAAACCTGGGATTCCATCCTTAGCGGTCATGTGAGTTCTGACTTCTGACTTGTCCAAATGGATTGCTCTTACAATCGTTTGATTCTTTGGAATCTCTTCCAGTCCAAAAAAGGGAGCTTGGTCAGTGATGGGTAAGTCAGTTAGGTGAGAATACTCCTCTAGTGTTGGTACTAGTTAATAATCTGGGAACGTGAAACAGTGGTAGACCAGATCGTAGAACTAAATCAACGTAGCCAGTATTCCTTTAATTACATTGACCCTTAACAGAGACAGCAGTCCTCCGTACTTAGCTCTAAAAGCATCAGGGTTGGTGATCATCCTTGCCAATCCTCTCAAATCCTCTAATTTTGGAACCTTGAAGGTGTACTTGTGAGTCTTCCTTCTACCGAAATCCATAACGCAATCTTTCTCTCTGATATTTGCAATCATTATCTTAGTTTAATTTGAAAAAGAGAGACTAGAAGAGAAATTTTTCCTTTGTTTAAAGTTTTTTAATGAAATGAATGCATGAATGCAGCACACAAAAACATAGAAAAAACATGGGGTCAAAGGTTCGGTGTCATGAAGTCATGGCTCTACCCATTCCCAAAGGTTGTATTGGTGAATTTTTGTACCTGTCCTCAAAATCATTGACCCCCCTTGGGATAACAACAGCAGGCTGGTCCCGAGCGAGCTGCAGTATCTTAGGGTAATCTCAAATGAGGGTAGTATCGCGTGACAACTATTTCTGATAGCTTCCGCACTACAAAATAGTCACATGGTCTTAGTCTACTAAATCCTCAGTTTCATGGATACCACAATCGAACAACCTACTTTCAACAACCGAAGTCGTTTAGACATTGAATCCGCAAAGGGTGTCTTCACTAATTCGATGGTCTACCAGGATCACTTATTCGGGAATCACTCCCTATAAGACCACCCATCTATGCCATCACTTATCTTAGGTATCACTCAAACTTTCCACATGCGACATCACCCGCAGTCCCATTAGCAGAAAAATAAACACGGATATCAATTAGGAAAAGCGATATATATATATATATATATATATATATATATATATATATATATATATATATATATTCATTCCTAAAACTAACATCCTAGACCTCTTAAGAGCTATAATCCTAGTCCCTAAAAAATAAAACAGGTCCCCAGCAGAGTCGTCATTTTTCTGTAGCGCGCGATTTTTGTCGGTGACGCGACAACCTTATCGAGGAATTTAGGTTTTCTCCTTAATGAAGAAGAGGGGGGTGCTACTTTCTGATTTCTTATTTATCCCATGAAGCTGGAAGGGAAATGGAAGTTATCTAAAACTAACTTTGCACGCGAATGTTTAACTGAACAAACGCTAAGAGAGATTGGGGGGTCCGGGGTCAGGTTATACAATGGGGAGTTGTCAATTACCCATCATATATGTGGTTATCCACTAGAATTTAGCTTTAGGTTTCGCTTTGTACTTGATGGTGTTTATCCGATAATGGGTTGGGAAAGTTTCTTGGGGAAATATGAGAGAGTGAGTGAGTTTTTGTTGATGTTCGGTTTTTTCCGATGTTTTTGGTAAGGTACTGGACCTAAGTTTTGATTGATATGAAGGTACTTGACCTAGAATTTTTGTTTATTATGCTCGCTAAGATTTCGCAATCTTATGCCTACGTATTCCCGTTTAAACGAAACAGGGAAATCAGAGCAATCGTAGTTCCCCCTATTCTAATGGAGGAAGAAGAGATATTTGGTGTCTTATTCAAAGCCCAAGATTGAAGCTAAAAGGTTTATTTGTGTCTTGTTCAAAGCCCAAGATTGAAGCTAGAAGGTTTGAATGAGAGAGAATTTGTCATCTCTAAAGGGAGACATCTCACCTATTTATCACAACTGTTGGGTGACTGTTTATAAAGGAGGATTACTTTAATTGGGATATGTGAATCCAGTAATGCCATAATTTCCTTTATAGGGATGTTGATTTTTATGTGCCTTGATCAAAGCCCAAGGTTGAAGCTAAGAGGTTGATTGACTCCACTGGGGAAGTCCTTATACAAAGCCTAAGAGGTGGCTGGAAACGACTGACTCAACAAGAGAGTGTTTATATGTCTTGTACAAAGCCCAAGATTGAGGCAAAAAAGAGACTGACTCTTTTGGGGATATCATTATACAAAGCCTAAGAGGAGGCTA
The DNA here is from genome assembly GCA_022829125.1 of Lathyrus tuberosus. Lineage (NCBI taxonomy): Eukaryota > Viridiplantae > Streptophyta > Magnoliopsida > Fabales > Fabaceae > Lathyrus > Lathyrus tuberosus. The sequence continues at coordinate 13,243,161 of JALAZF010000103.1, forward strand.
AAAGGGTACTGACTCTGGGGGAGAGAAATCTTTATCTGTCTTGTACAAAGCCCAAGATTGAAGCTAAAATGACTCGATTGAGGACTTTTTAGGTGTCTTGTACAAAGCCTAAGATTGAGGCTAAAAGAGATTTGACTATACTAGAGAATGTTATTTGTCTTGTACAAAGCCTAAGATCGAGGCGGAAATAAGTTTGACTCAGCTTAGGGAGTTTATTTTTCAAAGCCTAAATAAGGCTAGGAGGAATTGACTTCGTTGGGGAAGATATTTGTCCCAAGCCTAAGAGAAGGTTATGAAGATTTATGTCTTGTACAAAGCCCAAGATTGAGGCTAAAAGGTTTTGACTCAACAAGATAGTGTTTTTATCTGTCCTGTACGAAGCCCCGAATTGTGGCTAAACAAGCTGGAGAAATCCTTATGCAAAGCCTAAGAGGAGGCTGACTTTTGCTAGGGAAAACCTTTGTACCAAGCCTAAGAGGAGGCTAGAAAAGATTGACTCAACAAGAGAGTATTTTTATCTGTCTTGTAGAAAGCCCGAGATTGAGGCTAAAAGGATTGACTCAACAAGAGAGTACAAAAAGGTGATTGACTCAACAAGAGAGTCTGACAGTTGATTGACTTAACAAGAGAGTCTGAAAAGTTGATGGACTCAACAAGAGAGTCTGAAAAGATTAGCTCCATTGAGGAGAATCATTGTACAAAGCCCAAGAGGAGGTTGGCTATGTTGAGGAAATATCATTATACAAAGCCTACGAGGAGGCTACCTATGCTAGTGATTATTGAGATCCCGAGGCAGGTCCAAAGGGGGACTCAACTCTTGCTGAGGATTACAGAAGAGTTGAGTTATCATAGATCTTGAGGTTCTGATTTAGGATAGTGTTATACTGATGATAAACTGACCCTAGTTGGGGATTGATCGGATGATCAGGGTTTCCCCTACGTTTGTAGGCATCCTGACAGGGGTCGTGTCAGGTGACACGGGCACCCGTGTCAGCCCACTGTCTCTCATCAACTTGACATCCTCTTAACCTCTTCCTCACACAGCCCGTGTCACGTGACACGGGTGACCGTGTCAAGCCCTCTGCTTCCTTCCAAAAACTCTTCTGAATTCCCGGAACTTCCATTTTCTTCGTACGAGTCCTTTGGGCTTTTCCACATAGACCTGAAATAATCAACACTACCAACAAACGCGTAAAATGCAACAAGATTGACATAAAATTAAAAATGCAAGACTTAAATGAGAAACGTAAAATTAACTTGAAAAACAACGAAAAAGACTAAACAAAAAATTACCGATTCATGGATAAAATGCCGAATAAGTGACGGAAACATGGTAGAATTGGTGACCGATCATGGAGCAACAATCAAACTCTGAATGATAATTAAGGAGTTCAATAGGTTCCTCAAGCACCAACTAGGAAACCATCACCACTCGAGTAAGCCTTATCCAACTTCATGAAAGACACCCAAACTAGTTTCAAACGGGTTGGAAAAACTAGGAAGAGATGGTTAAGACTCAGAGAGAAATGACAAAAAGTTAATATACTATGAGCAAAAATAGAAAAACATCAATAAAAAATCTGGAAATGAAAATCGGTCAGTTATCTCGGTAAGTGGAAGGACAAGCCAATTCAAGCGGGGGGATTTATTGGTTACACTATATATAACCCAAAAAATGAGAAATGCAAAGCCATCGAGTTGAGAAATAGAATATTGCCTTCAAACTAACAGGTTCGTAATGAGAGAAAATAAAGAAATGAAAGTGAGAAAAGAACGAGAATGAGGTAGTAGTCAAAAAAGAGGTAGAGGAAAAATCAAAGGGTGAAAAAGTGAGGAAACTAGTGAAGAGGAAGTTAAGGGAAACACATTTGACAAACTTATAGATAGAAACTCAACTTTGAGGAGGATGAAGAAACAGATCATGAATGAACCTAGCCTAGAGTGACCCGACTACATCAAACCACCTTACTCGATCTTGAAGAAAAAATAAAAGAAGGAGATGGAAGTGGGTGAATTTAAGAAATTCATGGACATGCTAACAAAAATAAAGGTTAACATTTCATTCAGTGAAGCTTTCGAATAGATTCCTTTTGATGTTAAATTCACGAAGAAGTTGTTATCGGGAAAGCGCAAATTAAAGTATGACCAGAATGTCGCTTTGGCGGAAGAGTGCAGTGTAATCATTCAACGAAAGCTATCACCCAAACTCACTGATCCATGTAGGTTCTCCATTCTATGATATATTAGTTCACTAACTATTGGTCATGCTTTGAGTGATTTAAAAGCTAACATCAATTTAATGATGCTATCTATGATGAGGAAGTTAAACTGCGATGAGTAGAAACCAACTCAAATGACGCTAACATTGGTTGGTCGTTCGATAACATACCCATTTGGAGTTCTTGAAGATGTCCTTGTTAGAGTTGATGACTTATTGTTTTTAATAGATTTTGTGATTTTAAACATGACTGAGGATTCTGATGTGGAACCTTGTTTTGCATGTGATATACTTTTAATAAGGACATCAAATTTTGATGATGGCAACTAATGATAAGCCAATCATGAATGATTAAATGGATAAAGATGAAAACCAATATTTAGGGTTTGATAAACTTCATTATTCGATGATGGAAAACAAATATTACAACTAAAGTTTCATCTCAAGCCACTCAAACACATGTCAACATAAAGAGTAATATTCGAAAAAGCCCTGTTCCATCTCAATACATATGGATGTTCACCTGCCTTGAACATACTAGTTGGGCTTGGGGATGCGATGTATTGAATATCTCATATACATCACTTGGAGTTGCATCTGCATTTGAGACCAGACAGCTTGCTGGCTATTTGATTTTATTCGAGGTATACTAAAAATTATAATTTGTACTTTAGTTCTTAATTGTTATATATGACATTTCTTGAAGTGTCTATGTTCTTTCATCAGTGTTGTATATAAGAGCATTTTCCCACCATTTGTGACAGGAGGATGTAGCATACCCCTTCGGACGCCTCATTGGCAAGGAGATGGAAGGTCAGACAAGCACATCTAGGTGGTGTTGCTGAGTACTTGAGGAGACTTGATGCGATGATAATAAAGGATATCACATGGACACTCTACACAGGTCACAGAGTCTACCGTGAGTTTGACGAGGCTTCTTTATTTTCTAGTCATATGTGGTGGGAGACCTTAGTGGCTAGACACTTACCTGAGAGGTGTATGCGACAATATGGGTATGTTTAGAGCATCCTACAACTAGTTTCGGATGTTCCAGCTTTAGGCATTAGCAGGTGGTTTAAGAAAAACATCTGTAACACCCCAAAATTTGCCCTCTTGTTGTTGCCTAGCTTATGTTTCATTGCATTGCATTTACATCTCATTGCATTTCATACCTCATACATGTTGCATAAGAGCATGTGATCAGTTGCCTTCAGAGTATTGATCATCCAAAGCAAGAGAACAAAAGCCAAGGGTCTTCAAGAAAGCCTCAAGAGTATCTTACATCTCATATCATCTCATTTGATCCCATAAGTCATTGAAAGATGGGAATTCATCAAGAAGATTGGACAGTGCATCATCTCATAGCAAAAACAATCCAAATTAGGGTTTGTGATTCAAGCAGTCTCCTGATGAAATTTTAGTTCAAACTTGGTCTCAATGTTTTCTACATGATGTCAAGTATCTAAGGATGGAAGATTACCCATTGGTTCATTTCAGAAGAGGTTTAATTGGTCAGTTGATTGAGAATCAAGAAATTGGGGGAAAAGTCAACTGTGTAGTGAAGAAAGTCAACTCCTGACTTTTGAAGGCCAAATTCATGAAATTCAAGTCACATATGTTCATTGGACAAGATTTGATCAAGAAATGATGGAGGAATCATCAAAAATCAAGAAATGTCAAAGTTTCCATTTTTAGAAACTTAGGGTTTCCAAAAATGGTAAGTTTAGACCATTTTGCACTACACTTCAAGGCATTCTTTCTACAAGATAAAAGCTTCAAACTTCAGGCCCAAGTTTAGCCAATTAAAGATCACATCTTAAGCTTTAAATCCATATAAAGAACTCTTCCATTGGATCAAAATTGAGAGAGTTATGATCAATCAAAGTTTGACAAAATCAAGGCAAATCTCTAGGCATGGCAAGGCAAGTTCAGGCCTCCAGGCCATAATTTCATCAAACACTTGATGTGCCAAATGTCAAGTCCATTTTCTCCATCAAGAAAGCTTCAAATGAAAAATTGTTGAACATCAAAGTTGTTCATCTCCATGTCCTCTTTAACTTTGATGTTGGACATTTCTTCATTTGAACAAGTTATAAGGGTCATATGAAGGTTCAAAGAGGGAGGCTCGCAACTGAAAACATGCCCAAGAATGCTTGCCCCATGGGCGCATTTTCTTGCCCACCAAAGCCAGTTTGCACACTTGAGTTTCAAGCCATTTTCCATCATCTTCCAAATCTCTATTCAACCTAAAATCAACACCAAATATGTTCTATTATGCACCCTCTTTCCATAGCCACCAAAATCTCATCATCTCATGTCGTGTACATAGAGAATTTCATCATCAAACTTCCATAGTTGCATTGATATCATGCTGCCAAGAATGAAGTGTTTTGCATTGTTGTTGTTGGTTCAGTTTGTTTACACGCATACACCATCCACTCTTTTCCTATTATGAACACACATAACTCTTACACATTATGCACACATACATGTCCATACACCCAAAGAGGAAAATGAAAACTTGTCCAACAAGTCTTGCTGCAAGATCAGAACCATCACCGCCTCTCACTTCGTCATCCTCACCATACCATTTCTTGAACTTCTCCACACTCTATCCAATCTCTAAACTCGTGGCCTAACTAACATGACTCATTCTGTTAACTCAAAACTCAGTTAACTCAACTCATTTAATCATAGTTCCAACTGTTAATTGAGTTAGTTACATCTTAACCACACCTATATAAGCAAAACTCTAGCATAATTTGAGGGGCTTGATTCATTTTTCACACATTTCACAAATCACTCTCACTTTTTCTCTCTGAAATTTCTCTCTGAACTCTCTCTCTTTGCACGAGTGTTTCCACATTTCATCATCATCATCATCAATAGTTCATCATTGTTCAAGAGCAAGCAAGAACAAGATCATTTCCTCAAGTACATCTTCACTGCAATTCAAATTTTCTCTCTATTCTCTTCAAGATCTCAAGTATTAGAGCATTTACTTTGCTCCTTGGAAGCTCAAGATCAAGCACCACCTCTGGTTTTCTTACAAACTCAAGATTCTGCAAGCTTCAGGTTCAAATTTCTTCAAACTCTATTGCATCGTATCTCACTGATTTAGCTTTGTTTTGATTGAGTTAAGGCTTACTAGAAGCTATTGGCTATCTGGCTAGTTGATAGTCTTATTAAAAGCATAGTTTCATTTTTTAGGGCAAATTGTTTATGCTCGTTTCTCTCTGATTGTGCATGATTTGTGATTTCTTTTGCTGAATTGGTGATCTCCATGACTTCCTGAAAATTTTGATGTGCGTTTCATTAATTTCTGGAACATGTGAACATTTACAGTTTCCGCAGGTGGCCGGAGAAGATGACCGGAGGTCATTCTCCGGCCGGTGAGGTTCAGCTAGGGTTTAAGGCTCAGTTTATATCATTACCGTTGGATTTGTTTGATCCTAGGGCTAGAAACGTGCCAGCACATAAATGAGGGAGCGTCCCCATCACGTGCCATTTTTTTGCCTCTGATGACTTGCATGTGTGTGCGTGCGTGTTTATTGTGGTGTGCGTGCATTCTGATCCTTTAGATTGAATTACTTCTTTGATAATCTCATCATGACTTAATCCTATGGCTGTGATTGCGTCAAACATCTGACTGAAGTGCACCATAATTCACACACACATACGCGTAATTGGACTGGACCCTAAATGCTTTTCACACCCCCATGTTCTGAGCCTAAACACCTTTTGAACTATATTTTTACTTTCGCCACACCCCCTGCTCCATTTCTTTTACATTTTTAATTTCTTTTTCTATATTTGTTTCATTTTCTTTTATTAAAAATAATAATTCAACTCTAAAAATTCCAAATAAATTCACATGTCATCTTGATACGTAAAATTAATTTTCTATTATTTTTAATTCCAATTTTAGTAATTTTTGCTTATATTTCAGAATTTCTCTTTAATTCCTTTTTAAATGATTTTCTTCATTGGTACTTGAACTTTCCCATTTTATTTCTCTTAACTCACACAATCTTTTGCACTCATTCTTTTTGTCATATTTAGATAATATCTTGAGGCATTTAAAACTATTTTTGTCAAATTTTAAAGTCATTGTTTGCATAACTTTTGAACCATATCATTGTGCACTATTTATTGTTGACCTAATTTGACTTTGATGACTTGTTGGATTGGTTACTTCTTGAGTTTTGCCATGAGCTTTTGACATGCCTTTAGCTTCTGACTTAGGTTGGTTGAGACCTATTTTCATTTTTTTCTCATGTGATTTGGTAATTGTTTGATACTTGGTATTTGAATCAACATTTGTGCATATTCTTCTACTTCCATCTAACATGATTTTGATGAGGCACTTGTGCCACCTTATTATGTTTGCTGTGTGTGAGATTATAGGGTTTGTTTAGAGGATTATAGGTCCTTCTTGGTTCATTTATAGGTCCTTGTTAGTTCTTGTATTGGATGCAATTTTGGTAAAACAATGTTGTTGTTGAAGATGTCATTTGTCTGATGTCTTAACTTGAGTTCTTAACATTCAGTTTTTGTTAAGTTTTTTAGGGTTGCAGTTTTGTGTGCTGATGTTAAACATGGTGTCTTGACATTAGTTGATAGAACATCAGAACATCAGTCTGTTGTGTTTCGTTAGGGCTGCGTGTATCAGTTTGTTTTGAGAGATCTGGTGGAGAGATTGCAGGTGAACATCTTGGTAAAGATATATTCTGTTGCAATCAGATATGGAGCAGATCTTGTTACTATTTTTAGGGCTGAAAGATATGAAAAGATTTGAAGATAAAATCTGTTTTTAAATTCAAAGCAAATCAGATATTTTGAGGAGTTCAAGCCCAAGTCTGAGTTTCTATTTAAAGCAGCCACAACCCTAATTGGAAGATGCAAAGACTAGAGAGTGTATACTGAGTATCAGTTGTTAGAGTTTTCATTTGTGTTTTGTAAGCCATTCATAATTGAATTGGTATTATTTGTTTGAGTTGTAATTGTCCTCTCTAAAGCTTTTAAGCAAGAGAGTTTTGTTCTTGATCAAAGCTTTTAAGTAAGATCAAGTTGTGAACTTTGTAATCTTTGAGTTGTATCACTGAGGTGATTAAGGGGGAGTGAGTGGTATCTCATATCTAAGAGGTTCTTAGGTAGAAGTATCATTGGGTAGTGATTAAGTTAGGAGATTATCAACTGGGATTGTTGAGTCTGTAATTTAATAATACTAATAGTGAATTTCCTCCCTGGCTTGGTAGCCCCCAGACGTAGGTAGTTAGACCGAACTGGGTGAACAATTCATTGTTTTGATTGACTATTTTATTGTCTTGTTCATTTAGCAGATTGTGTTGTTGTGACATCACACTTAACATCACACATATGATACCAGAATTTCAATTTGTATCAGAGCAGGCATCCTGCTCTGCATCTGGGTGAGATCTAGGGCTGTTACTTTCTGGTACTATGGACAAGGAGAGTGGTGGATTTGTGAATAGACCCCCTATTCTAGATGGCTCAAATTATGATTATTGGAAACCTCGCATGGTTACCTTCTTGAAGTCCTTGGACAGCAGGGCTTGAAAGGTTGTTTTAAAAGAATGGAAACATCCTGTTATTGTTGAAAAAGATGGAACATCAAAGCTGAAACCTGAGGAAGAGTGGACCAAGGAAGAAGATGAACTTGTGCTTGGAAATTCTAAGGCTTTGAATGCCATTTTTAATGGTATTGACAAGAACATCTTTAGGCTGGTCAACACTTGTGAAGTGGCTAAGGAAGCTTGGGATGTCTTGAAAACTACTTATGAAGGAACCTCCAAAGTCAAGATGTCAAGACTTCAACTGCTGACAACAAAGTTTGAAAATCTTAAGATGAAGGATGATGAGACCATTCATGATTTTCACATGAATATTCTTGAGCTGTCAAATGCTTCTAGTGCCCTTGGAGAGAAAATGACTGAAGAGAAGCTGGTAAGGAAGATTCTTAGATCCCTTCCCAAGAGATATAAAATGAAGGTGACTGCTATAGAAGAAGCTCAAGACATCAGCAAGATGAGGGTGGATGAGTTGATTGGTTCTCTTCAAACTTTTGAATTAGGGATGGATGAGGAACCTGAAAAGAAGACCAAAAGCATAGCTTTGGTATCTAGTTCTGAAGATGCTAAGAAAGAGAATAGTCTTGAGTCTCAGGAGGAGCTGTCCCAGGCCATTGTTCTTCTAGGAAGACAGTTTAATAAGGTGTTAAAAAGAATGGACAGGAACTATAGACCCAATGTTAAGAACATCTTGTCTGACATCAACAAGAGAACTACAGCTGAGGAGAAGCCTAATCTTGACAAAGGAGTCCAATGCTATGAGTGTGAAGGTTATGGTCATGTCAGAAAAGAATATCCTACATATCTCAAGAAGCAGAAAAAGGGGTTATCTGTTTCCTGGTCTGATACTGAGAGTGAGAGTGATGAAGAGACTGCCAAGCATGTTAGGGCATTGACTGGAATATGTGCTTCTGATGGAGAGTCTAGTGATGATGATCTGACCTTTGAAGAGCTAGCAACCTCCTATAAAGAGTTGTGTCTGAAAAGTGAAGAGGTTTGTCAAGAAAGGGAGAAGCAGAAGAAAATTATAATCCAGCTTAAGGCTAATAAAGCTGAACTTGAGAATGAAGTTCTGTTGTTAAAATCCCAGCTTGATCAAATGTCCAAATCCATCATAATGTTGAATAGTGGAACTGACACTCTGGATGAAATCCTTCAGGCTGGAAAATGAGCAAGTGATAAGACTGGTCTAGGATTTAATGGTGAAAATAAATCTTCTTCAGATGCTAGTTTTTCTGGTACCAAACAGAACTTGTCCCATTAGATGTCTCAGCGTCAAGGAAAAGCTCATGTATCGGGACCCAAGCAATATGTACCTCATCAGAAGACTCAACACCATGGGAAAGGTTATGCATCTAGACCTAAACATAACATGTCCCAACCTATGTCTCAACAGCATCGGAAAATGTATGGGCCTAATAATACTGTGCCTCACTATTATGGCAAAAGAAAGCCCCACCATCATGGGAAAAGGCAGTCTGATCATCATTACAGAAGACAACCTCATTATCATAGGAGACAGTCTCAATACTATGGGAGAAGGCAGCCTCAGTAGTATAACAGAAAACATCCTCAAGAAAGAAGGCATGTTAATCACTTCAGAGAAGAGTTTCAAAGCTGGAGATGTCACTATTGTGGAAGATTTGGCCACTTGAAATCTTTCTGTTTCAAGCTCTATGGATATCCTCAACCTAATCCCCAACCTAGACAGAATCACGATAGTCCTACTGTTGTTATGCAATGGGTTCCCAAGGATGGTGCCACTAGTTTGTTAGCTCGGATGTCCTTAACTGGTTCTGCCAAAGAGGACTGGTATTTTGATAGTGGTTGCTCTAGGCACATGACAAGTATGAAGAGTTTGTTTTTTAATGTTGAACATTATTCCAGCTGTGTAACTTTTGGAGATGGTGTCAAGGGAGAAATCAAGGGTGTGGGAAGACTGAACTTTGCAGGCGCTCCTAGACTAGATGATGTGTTATTGGTCAAAGGATTGAAGGCCAACTTGATCAGTATTAGTCAACTATGTGAGCAAGGACTTAAAGTTCACTTTACTAAAGCTGAATGTATTATCACTAATGAGAAAGGTGAAGCTGTCATGAAGGGTGCTAAGTCCAAAGACAACTGCTATCTATGGGATAAAAAGGGAGAACATCTAGAAGTGAGACAAAGTCTGATTGATCGCAATGTCAAGCATGATGTCATGACATCCTACTGTGACATTCCAAGAATCACCAAACACTCTAGTGTTAATCTTAGGGAAAGCAAGATCATTGAGGTTGACCATACAGAAAGGAGGTGTAATGACAGTTTCTCTAAGGATATATGTGCTGAATATTGTGATGTCGTAAGAGGAAAACTGGGTATGTGTAAAAGTCAATAGATGTTAATGACTTGTGCTGAACATTTATTAAAATTCAAAAATTTGAAATGTTATACATTTTGGTGGGGGAATTACATTTATTTGCGTTTAAGTGCTCAACAAAAGCAGCCCTCCTACCCTATGCAATCATTTCCTCACTTTGCCTCCACACGCTACATCAATCCTCATTCGCATAGTCTGTTCATCTTCTCTCCAAAGAATAGAAGTCTCAACACATTTTTGTTCATCAGTTGCTACAGAGGAACAATGTCTCAACAAATGTCGTCTCCCTCCAAGAAGTCTGCATCCAAGAGTCCTTCACATACAAAACCTAGGGTTTCGACGAAATGGGTTTCTGAGGATGAAGCTTTGGATATAGCCCCTATCTCAATGATTCCAGCTTCTAAGACAAGACCTGACAAGCTGCAAACAAAAAGGCCTTATCATGATACATCAGGTAAATCTTCTGATCATTCTGCTGGTAAAAAATTTAATGATAGGAAAAGTAGAGAGTTTGTTACTAGCATTATGTTTGGAGATAAATCTGCTCCTAGGACCTCCACTCCTCAAGCTGTTGGAAATCAGAATGACGAAGAGACTGTAGATGTTGATAAAAGTATAGGTCAGATTGTCACTAAGATTTTTGAGAAAGGGATTCCTGTGGTTGGAATATCAAGACCTTTGGCTCAAATGGCTACTGTGCAATCTGAAGGTAAAAAGGATGACATGCAACCAGCTGAAACCAATCTTCATAGGTTGGCTGTTTCTGTCATTGAAGATGCTGAAACTGAAGCTGAAGCTGATGTTGATCCTAATGTTGGAGCTAGGGTTGATGTTGAACCTGATGTTAGAACATCACCTGCTAGGGAAGTTTCTTCTAGCCCCAAAGGAAAGAAGCCTGTTGAGGTTGTGAATGTTGAGAATTTGTCAGACAATGAGGTTATTGGAAATGCAATTCCAGGTATTGCAAAAAGATTGAATTCTAGAAAAGGGAAGATTGTTGATTCATCTCCTAAGGTGAGAACTGAAAGCAAAAAGAAGAAGACTCCTGTTGTTGGCCCTGCAAAGTCTTGGAGCAAGGTGTCTGGCTCATCCAAAAAGAGGAAGATAAGGGAAGACTCTAACTCTGAGTTTGATGTTGATAAGGATGTTCAAGACATCACTCTAGTGAGAAGGTCCATTTTGAAGAGGATTGCTGATAAGGTTCCTGATGTACCTGTGGACAACATCTCTTTTCACTATGCTGGAAGTGCTCACATGTGGAAGTTTGTGTGTCAAAGAAGATTGGCTCTGTAAAGAGAGCTTGGAAAAGATGCTTTGGAGACTAAGGAAGTTATGGAGCTGATTAAGTTTACTGGGTTGATGAAAACTAATTCTGGGTTCTCCAAATGTTATGATGGGCTAGTTAAGGAGTTTGTGGTAAACATTCCTGTGGACATTACTAATAGAAGGAGTGTGGACTTTAGAAAAGTATATGTGAGAGGTAAGTGTATTGACTTTTCTCCTGAGGTTATCAACACCTACCTAGGAAGAAGTGAGCAAGATTATAGAGAGCTGGAAGTTACTGACAACGAGGTGTGCAAGGAGATCACTGCAACTCAAGTGAAGGTTTGGCCTTTGAAAGGAAAGTTGTCTGCTAGTCTTCTTAGTGTCAAATATGCTGTCCTGCACAGGATAGGTGCTGCAAATTGGCTCCCCATTAATCATAAAACTACTATCTCTGTTGGCTTGGGGGAGATGATTTATGCAGTTGGGACAAAGAAAAACTTTGATTATGGGTCCTACATTTTTTTATCAGACTGTGAAGCATGTTCAACAAATGCTATTAAAATGCCTATAGCATTTCCTTCTCTCATTTGTGGAGTGATCCTGAAGCAACATCCTGGAATATTGACTACTTCAGATCCTGCTTGCAAGAGGGAGTCTGCATTATCCTTGCATCCCAAGTTGTTTGTAGGGAATCATGTCCCAGATATTGTATCAACATCAGGTTCTGGTGTCAAGAAGGCATGTACCAAAGCTGATATGATAGAAGAATTAAAGTCTGCCTGCAAGGATCTAGATGTGGTGATCAGCACCAGCACTGCCAGGAAGATGAAACTTGAGCAATTGATCAAGTCTTTGGAACAGGATGGAGATGATGAGGGTGTCAACACAAATGTCAATGCTGAAGGTTCAAATTCTGAGAAAGGTGATTCAACAACTGAGAATGAGGATAATGAAGATGTTTCTACTGATGATTCTGATGAAGATTGATTAATCTAGCGGTGCTGTTTCAATTTTTTGTTTTATCTTTTTCTGCACCTTGAGTATTTTTTTTTTGTATCATGGATAATGATACTGTAATGTTTATCTGGTTTTTGTTCTATGATTTGTCTTGTCATGTGATGCCTTCTTTTGACTGACAAGGAGAGCTAGCCTAGGACTAAATGGTAGTTTTTGACAGTAGTGAGAGGGACTAACTGTTTGATGGTTGGCCAATTGTGGCTAAAAAGGGGGAGAGTTAGCCTAGTGTTGCTGTTTGCTGTTGAAGTTGCCTAGCTTTTTGTTGTGATTCTAGGTTTAAGGGGGATTTTGTAGCTGTGCAGCTGTTGGTAGTTGTTGTTGTTGTTTGTGTGGTAAGAATGTTAGTTTGTTTTATCCGCTGCAGGTATCTCTGAGATTGTTTTAGCCAAAATTAGCCAAAGGGGGAGATTGTTAGTTCTTGTATTGGCTGCAATTTTGGTAAAATAATGTTGTTGTTGAAGATGTCATTTGTCTGATGTCTTAACTTGAGTTCTTAACATTCAGTTTTTGTTAAGTTTTTTAGGGTTGCAGTTTTGTGTGCTGATGTTAAACATGATGTCTTGACATCAGTTGAAAGAACATCAGAACATCAGTCTGTTGTGTTTTGTTAGGGCTGCATGTATCAGTTTGTTTTGAGAGATCTGGTGGAGAGATTGCAGGCGAACATCTTGGTAAAGATATATTCTGTTGCAATCAGATATGGAGCAGATCTTGTTACTGTTTTTAGGGCTGAAAGATGTGAAAAGATTTGAAGATAAAATCTGTTTTTAAATTCAAATCAAATCAGGTATTTTGAGGAGTTCAAGCCCAAGTCTGAGTTTCTATTTAAAGCTGCCACAACCCTAATTGGAAGATGCGAAGACTAGAGAGTGTATACTGAGTATCAGTTGTTAGAGTTTTCGTTTGTGTTTTGTAAGCCATTCATACTTGAATTGGTATTGTTTGTTCTTGATCAAAGCTTTTAAGCAAGATCAAGTTGTGAACTTTGTAATCTTTGAGTTGTATCACTGAGGTGATTAAGGGGGAGTGAGTGGTATCTCATATCTAAGAGGTTCTTAGGTAGAAGTATCATTGGGTAGTGATTAAGTTAGGAGATTGTCAACTAGGATTGTTGAGTCTGTAATTTAATACTACTAATAGTGAATTTCCTCCCTGGCTTGGTAGCCCCTAGACGTGGGTAGTTAGACCGAACTGGGTGAACAATTCATTGTGTTGATTGACTATTTGTTTGTCTTGTTCATTTAGCAGATTGTGTTGTTGTGAGATCACACTTAACATCACACATCTGATACCAGAATTTCAGTCCTCTTGATTTGTGTTTACCTTTGATGTGTGTTTGTGCATTTTAACTGGCATTTTTGACCTAATTCCATATCTCATTTCTTCTTGTGCTCTACATGATTTGTATTTGCATTGTGTATGCCATTTCATTCATATCATTTGCATATCATCAATTGTATGCAACTGGTCTATAGGCATTCATACTCATCTCATATGTCATGCATCTTTAACATGTAAATTTGTGCATCTAATTGAAAGTTGTTTCTCTCCTTTTATTTTCTTCTTCATCTATTTTCTATTACTTGAATCATTTCATCCATGACTTGTATGATTGTTCATATGCATTATAAGACATTCATAAATGATGTATACTTCTGACCTTGACATTTCATTAGGCATAAATACATGGTCATTTTGCATTTTTACTTATCTTTCATCAACTACTTTCATGGTGCATTTCTTTGATGTTTAAGGCATTATTTGTGTAAAGTTTGCTTGTGTTTGGTACCTTAACCTTAGAGGACTTTCTTAGAGTATAAGTTCTGACCTTGAGTACTTCTCAATCTTTAGGACCTTTCTTCTTTAGTTCTTAACTTGTTTGATCTTTACTTGTTATTCTTTCTTTATTTCTTTACTTGCAAATTGTTTTTGCTAACATTTCAGGGGCTAATGGTAAGTCAAGTGTGTGGGTGTGCACCCATATACAACCTCTTCTTTTATCTCTTTTAAGCTTTCAAGTTATGATTGTGATAAGCATTTCAATGCTTTCTTTGTTCAATCTCTTTCATCCCCTTTGAGTTCTTAACTTAGCTTCCATCTTTGAAGTAAGTTGGAACTCACTCTTCTTCTCTTTTCTTTTAGAGTTAGGTTTCTAAACCACACTTAACCATTAGGAGCATCCATGTATGATAACTTTAGGGTTTGAGTCTTAGTCTCCCTCATTAGACTTTTATCTTTCTTAACCTTTGAGTCTCTTATCTTCTCATCTCAAAACAAAAGCAAAACATTTAATAAACGATTAACGCATATTGCATGTGAGCCTTGTATGTGGGAAATGGAAGGAGGAGGGTTTCCCTCCGCCTTTCTAGAGTGTTTAGTATACGTCCTGTTAGGACGACCATGCGACGCATTCGATCCTATATAATAGACTTGAATGCAATACGTGTTACTAACAAAAAAATGATCAAAACACTTCTCTCTAAAATACAAAAACAAACAAACAAACTCTCTTCTCATCTCCTTCACTCCATTCTTAAGGATTCGTCATGTCCGTTCTATCGCAAATGGGTAACGCCTAAGTCTCCACACAGCGACCTGCAACACCTAACTGCTGGAATGCGCACTCTGACGTTTCCATTAAAAAACACAAACAAAGCAACCCTTGTTGAGCCGAACTACGTTTGCTCTGATTCTTCTTTCTCGTCTAATTGAA
This sequence comes from Lathyrus tuberosus, assembly GCA_022829125.1. Taxonomy (NCBI): domain Eukaryota; kingdom Viridiplantae; phylum Streptophyta; class Magnoliopsida; order Fabales; family Fabaceae; genus Lathyrus; species Lathyrus tuberosus. Next base: position 13,258,328 of record JALAZF010000103.1, read on the forward strand.
GATACGTAGGCGCGAGATGCGATATCTCAACGAGCAACCTTTCCCCGTAGTCCGTCGAACTACGTTGACTCTGACTTTCCCATTGCACTGAGGGAATACGTAGGCCTAGGACAACAATAATGTCCTATCGAGTCACTTCTTTCTCCTCTCCCTTCTTTTTTATTCCTTTCATTTCCAGCTCTCCAGTTAGCAGTTCATTGCCAGTTTCTTACACCCTTTGATCGAAACAACAAGCGTGGATCCCATCGGGTACGATGGACGCGTGGGGGTGCTAATACCTTCTCTTCGCGTAACCGACTCCCGAACCCGTTTCTCTTGGTCGCAAGACCATGCTCTTTCCTTTCCCTCGGGTTTACGCAGTGTTTCCTTTCCCCCTCTTAGGATAAATACACATTACTGGTGACTCTGTTTCCGCGCCACTTTCGCGTTTGTACTTGGATGAAAATCCTGGGAGCGACAGCTGGCGACTCTGCTGGGGAATCAAACCCAAAATATCTGGTTCCCTAAGTGAGTCAATCCTAGCGCTTGTCTGTTTTCCTTTCATTGGGTGTTTGTTGTGGTGTTGTATTTTGCGGTGTTTTGCTGTTTTACTGTATTACTACTTTACTGTACATTACTGTATTTATCGTATTCACTGCATTACATATCATTATTATACTGTGTTGTGCTGGATTTTTTCTGTTTGGTGGGCAGGGTGTTCTGAGAGATAAGCCCACTACCTAGGCTTGAGTATACACATAGGTATTAGAGTGGATAGTCATGACGCTTGCGTGGTGGTGACCACGTATTGTTGTTCATGAGACCCACAACCTGACGAGGTTGTATCAGGAGCTATCTGCTACTGTATGTTTATACAGGCCAATAGTTATTCTCTTGAGGAACTGTCGACACTGGTGACCATTCCCGAGGACTCAGTTGCGGCACTCCTCCCGAGATGTGATAATGGCAGACCAGAAATGGCAAACCTATTACATATTCTTGATCCTTTTTGAAAGAGAATCAGTGGAGGCACTCCTCGATTGGCGATAGTACTATACCCCGAGGGATGAATGTACTATTGCTTCTCGACCTCAATGCCAGAAGCTGAGGACCTTTCGTTTTGGAATCAGTTGAGGCCTCCTCGATTGATGATGATGCCAAACTAGAAATGGTGAACGTATCATCATTTCTCGACCTGAGAGCCCGGGATACTGAGGATTTTAGTACCCACACGTGAGAAGGGCGGGTTGTTTATTTGCAGGTAACCTTGACTTCCTACATACCCGATTTTCTATTGACGTTACACAAAAGGAGAATTCATCCTATTGTATTCAGATGGTTCCTATCTATGGTTCTATATTGTTCTCAGAGCTGCACTGACACCGTTCACAGTCCAGCACAGACACTTGGCACCTTGATTCCATGCCCTTTGCATTGCATTTACATATCCTAACATACATGTTTACTCATTTCCAGGTGCATATTTTACCCTCGATTCCAGTCATCAGGTTCTCACAAGGATGAATACTAAATAGAAGAAGAATATCATCAGTTACAAGTTCCTCACGCCTACTTTAGGCCCTATTATTGTCCTAAAAGGAATGGGGAGCCCTGAAGTGCTGGAAGCTTTCAAAGAAAAATATGGGTGGATTTTATCTTTTGTTTGCAATTTTAGTGATTACGAATACAGGGGTCTCCATACTTTGATGCAGTTCTACGATCCTCCTCTGAGGTGTTTTGTATTTCCAGATTATTTGTTGGTACCTACTTTAGAGGAGTATTCCAACATGCTTGGGATTGCTATCAAGGAGGAGCCTCCTTTCTTTGGGTCTACAGGTGATCTGGATTGTGGAAAGGTGGCTGGTGCTCTTTATTTGAGCAAGTCAGAGTTAGAAGCCAATATCTCTAACAAAGGAAAGCTTCGTGGTTATAAGCGGGGGTATCTGATAAAGAAGGCTCAGGAGGCAGCTAAAGGCGAGAAATGGGTTATTTTTAATGCATTGCTAGCCCTTTGTGTATATGGTATTGTGTTGTTCCCCAACGAGCCTGACTTTGTTGATACGGACGCCATTAGGATATTCATGATGAAAAATCCGGTACCAACACTGTTGGGAGATCTTCACTACGCCTTATATAATAGAAACAAAAAGAAAAGAGGAGGGGTAGTTCGTTGCTATGCACCTTTGTTCTATAAGTGGTTTGCAAGTCGCTTACCGCAATCAGGGGCTTTTATGGATTCTTAAGGTTCTCTAGAATGGAGTCAGCGTTTAATGGGGCTAGTTGCCAAAGACATCATATGGATAGATCATGGGCTAATCGGCAAGAATATTATCCATAGCTGTGGTGAGTTCCCTAATATTCCACTAATAGGAAGGAAGGGGGAATCAACTACAATCCTTCTTTGGCTATCCGGCAATTTGGGTACGCTCTGATGGGTCCGCCCATTAAGAGGGATGTAGAAGAGTCCCTGTATTTCCACACATCAGATGGTTTGGAAACAGCACAAAAAGCCTCTGAAAGCTGGGCTAGTGTGCTAAAGAAAGGGAAAGTTGCTCTAGGCAAACCCAACAATCGGGCTTATCCAGCATATGAAGAGTGTGTGAAGAAAAGAGTTTAAGATTTTCACTTGCCTTTTGATAGGGCACCCCTGTTGTATCCTGAGGATGAGAAAGAAAGAAATACTGCCACTATGGAAGACGTCGACAAATTGCAAGCCTCGGTGAAAAAACTTCAAGGAGAGAATTCTGAGCTGAGCAGCCATCTTCAGGAAGCGCTACATACCAACAAAAGATAGGAACAGAAAGCCCAAGACGCCGAACAAATCTTAGCAGCAAGAGAAGGGGATTTTGCCGAAAGAGCTTAACATTTCCAGAAAATTAGTAAGGGTGCCGATGTTGCCACTCAACCTCATAAGAAGACCAAACAGGCCTTAGCCCAGACTAAAGACACGCTAGCCAAGTTTCAGCAAGCCTGGGATGAGGTTAGAATGGAAAACTCAGAGTTGCAGGAACAACTAAAGATCAAGGATGACGAGCTCAAAAAGGCACACGAACAGCGGAGGAAGAATCGGGAGAACCTTGGCAAAAGTCAAGAGCAATTGGAAAACGCCAGAGAAGAGCTAAAGATTTCCAAGAAGGAGCATGAAGAGGCTATGGAAGATGTGGGGAAACTCAAAATGCAAGCCGGCGTGAAAAGCATAAAGGAGTCTGTGATGATGAAGCTCTCCTGATGCATATGGGTTCGCTGACTGAAGCTCTGGCAAAAAGAGATGTTCTGATTAAAGAGTTAATCGAAAGTCCAAATCACCAGCGCACTCGCATACTCTTCGAGGAAGTCAAGTATTCAAGTGAAAAGTTGAAGGACTTGGAGTTGTCAGATTGACAGTTTTTCTCTCATTCTCTTAATGTAGTTTTGTTGATGGATATCATCAGGCTTGTTGATGAATCCTCTATTTTGATGTATGATGTTTGAACTCATTATTGAACGCCGGGCATATGTTTGGTTTCTTTTTAATTGAAACAAGCAGTTTATTCAGAAATATTTCGTTGGAAATTATCTATACATAAGCACATAATCACGGCACATATCTTCATATCGCGATCTTCAGTTTTCTGTGGTTAAGATTAGAATCAGGGTGTAGGGAACCTCGAAAATGATAAACATGGCATTTGCATTGCATTGCATATCATTTCGTATATCATTTTTTGCATGACAGGTACTCGTTGCAGTTTCTCTAACCTTTATTTGGTTTCAGGCACTATAGCTGATAACCACGTCCACCGGTACGTAACTCGCAGAAACCAAGCTAAGATCATGGATCAGATGCAAACTGAATTGACCGAGCTAAGGAACAGGATGAACCAGTTCATGATGTTAATGAATGGTATGGCCCAAAATCAGGAAAGACTCAGGGCAATGGTCGAGCAGCCACAAGTAGAGGTGCAGAATGGCAACGGTAATAATAGAGATACTGGCAATCAGGCTGGTGTTAATGTAGGTAGTGACCCTCCTAGAAATACTGGGGTTCGTCATGTTGTGGAAGACATACAAGATGAGAAGTTCACTCTGTTGGACGCTGAAGATGAAACGCTCGCAGATTCGATGAACTCGCTGAAAAAATCAGGTCTATTGTATCCCAAAACACTCTTGGCTTTGATGTTTCCGACTTGGGATTGGTACCTGGAGTAAGAATCCCACACAAGTTCAAGCCACCAACATTTGACAAGTACAATGGCACTACTTATCCTAAAACTCATCTTCAATCCTATGTGGGGAGGATAGCCGCTCATACTGAGGATGAGAAATTATGGATGTACTATTTCCAAGACAGCCTTACTGGGGCATCTCAAGAATGGTATATGAAGTTGAGCAGGGCTTCTGTAAGGAACTGGAAGAAGTTAGCTCATGCTTTCGTCAAGTAGTATCAATACAACATGGATATGGCTCCGAATCGTACTCAGCTGCAGAGTATGGCGCAGAACGCGAAGGAGAGTTTTAAGGAATATGCTCAAAGATGGCGCCAGTTGGCTGCCATGGTTCAACCTCCACTGCAGGACCGAGAGATGGCCGACATGTTTATGGGTACTCTTCAGGGAACTTATCTTGATAGGTTGCCTGCCTGTCCTTCAACTAGGTTTGCGGACATTGTAATCGCTGGGGAAAGGATTGAAAGTTTGTTGAAGCTCGAAAAAATACAAGATGTCAGTGGTGCTAGTTCTTCAGGAGTGAGGAAGCCATTTGCTGGAGCTACCAGAAAAAAGAGATGGAGAGGCCAGTGTTGTTTATAAGAACAGAGGAAGAGGTAGAGGCTATCAAGATTCCTATAATCAGGTTGCTGCTGTGACCATTCCTAGTCCACAAGTTCAATCACAGCCGCAGCAACAGAATGTTCAGGCACTGAATAATCAGCAGCCACGGAGATCGTATTAGCAGAGACAAGCTGACAGGCGTATAGACCCTCTGCCTTTGACTTACGCAGCTTTGTTACCTCAATTGTTGAAACTTAATCTGGTGGAGCTTCGTACGATGGGCCCGGCTCCTGCTGTATTACCAAAGGGTTATGATGTTAATGCTTGCTGTGAGTTTCATTCTGGGGCTCCAGGTCATTCTATTGAAAAGTGTCAGACATTTCAACATAAGGTACAGGATTTGATTGATGCCAAGGCAATTAATTTCTCAACTCCACCAAATATGCTTCAGAATCCCATGCCAGATCATAATGTGCCAAAGGTCAACGCCATTGAAGATGGGAAGGTTTTGAATTTGGTAACTGATGTGAACAAGGTGAGGACTCCCTTGAGTATTATGAAGGCTCATTTGTTAAAGGGGCAAGTGTTCCCTGGCTGTGAAGAAGGTTGTGTTGATTGCAAGAATCAGAGTAATGGTTGTGATAAACTGAAGGTCGGTATTCAAAGTTTGATTGACGAGGGTTGTCTACAGTTCGATAAGGGGGACAAAAAGGCTGATGATGTGTCAGCTGTTACCATTTATTTTATGCCAGCTGAAATTCAAGTGCCATCGCCTGCTGCTATCATCGTGCCTGATGTAGTGAGTCCTGTTACTATCATGGTACCAGAACTAGTTCCTTATAATAGTGAGCGGGCTATCCCATGGTACCACGGTGCAGATGTTTACTACCAAGGGGAAAAACAAGAAGTGGAAACTCCAGCTAAGGGTAGTTCTAGTATTGATAAAGTTGGAGGTCTTGGTGGCTTCACCAGAAGTAGACGTTTGTTTACTCCACAGACTTTGAGAACTAATGCTGAAGCTAAAGCAGCGGCCAAAGCCAAAGGTAAACAGGTGGCTACAGAGGAGGTTGTTGTTCCTGAATCTGTGCAAAAAGGTACTTTTGAGAAAAAGGTCGAGGAGTTCATGAGACTTATCAAAAAGAGTGATTATAAGGTGGTCGATCAGTTGAACAAAACGCCATCAAAGATTTCTATCTTGTCGTTGCTTATGTGTTCTGCAGCTCATCGAGAGGCACTTTTGAAGGTCTTAAATATGGCCTATGTACCTCAAGAGATTACTGTGAATCAATTGGAGTCTGTTGTTTCTAATGTCAATGCTAGCCATGGGCTAGGTTTTACATATTATGATTTGACTACGGAGGGTCGCAATCACAATAGGGCATTACATATCACCCTGGAGTGTAAAGGGGAAGTATTATCTCATGTGTTGGTAGACACGGGGTCTTCCCTGAACGTGTTACCAAATAAGGCCTTAATGAAGTTAGACGCTGACGGAATTATTCTAAGACCAAGTGATTTGGTAGTGAGGGTTGTTGATAGTTCGAAACGTTATGTATTCGGAGAGGTAGAGCTCCCAGTAAAGATCGGTCCTCAACTATTCAAGTACGTGTTCTTCGTGATGGACATTCAACCCGCATATAGTTGCTTGTTAGGCAGACCGCGGATTCATGCCGCTGGGGCAGTGACATCTACGTTGCACCAAAAGTTGAAATATGTGGTTGATGGTCAAGTGGTGACTGTATGTGGAGAGGAAGACATCTTCGTCAGTCAGCTGTCTACCTTTAAGTACGTGGAAATAGATGGAGAGATCCATGAGATGCTATGTCAGGCATTTGAGGCAGTCAATATTGGTGATTCGTCTTCACAGGCAGTATCTTCTCAGGACGAAGAACAGATGGGTACTTCTATTGCTTCTTACAAATAGGAAGTGGAAGTTGTCAAAGCAGGTAATGCCCAAGGCTGGGGCAAATTGATTGAAGTCTCTGCAAAGGAAGATAAGTTCGGTATAGGCTATAGTCTGTATCAAGCTGCTACAGTAGAGCGCAAGGGGCCGATTACTTTCTACAGTGGGGGAATCATTAATCCAAATCAGATGTGTGCTGCAAGTGAAAATGGCGCCGACAGTGATTGTGATCTCGAAAATTGGGTGCGCCCGTGTGTACCGGGTCAAGAGCTTTGCAATTGGTCTGTTGAAGAAATTGTTCAAGTTACTCTCCAAACAGAGTAATTTTCTTTGTTTTTCTCTGTTGCATGTTAAACTCTCGCGCTCTGCCCAAGGCATGTAGATCCATTTTTAGGGCCTCATAATTGCATTTGCAAGGTTTTTATCATTAATAAAGGACGTTTTGTATTCAAATTTTGTGTTCCTTGCCTTTCATTTTTATTTTTGCAGAAAAACATTAAAATGGCAATGTTTTATTTTTGTTGTTTTTTTTCCAAAAAGTCTCATTCTAAAATAAAGCATGACCCTCAATCATGCAGACTTAATCACCCGGATTTCATTGATAACGATTCTACTTGGCCAAGTATGACTTTGATAATCCAATCTATCAAGCCGAAGAGGGGGATGAAGAAGACTGTGAATTTCCAGAAGAATTGGCTAGATTGTTGAAGTAGGGGGAGAGGGTCATTCAACCTCACCAAGAGACAATTGAGATTATCAACATTGGTTCCGAGGACGCAAGGAAAGAAACTAAGATTGGAGCCAGTCTGCAGGCCGAGGTAAAGAAAGAGCTGATCGGTATGCTGCGGGAATATGTCGACATCTTTGCTTGGTCATATCAAGATATGTCGGGGTTAGATACAGACATTGTTGTGCACAGGTTGCCGTTGAAAGAGGGCTGTCCTCCTGTCAAACAGAAGCTTCGGAGAACCAAACCTGAAATGGCTCTTAAAATCAAAGAGGAGGTACAAAAACAGTTAAATGCGGGATTTCTGGCAGTCACCAATTACCCACCATGGGTTACAAATATTGTTCCTGTGCCGAAGAAAGATGGTAAGGTCAGAATGTGTGTTGATTACCGGGATCTAAACAGAGCAAGTCTGAAAGATGACTTTCCTTTACCTCATATTGATGTACTGGTTGACAACACCGCTCAGTTCTCGGTATTCTCCTTCATGGATGGCTTCTCTGGGTATAATCAAATCAAGATGGCGTCGGAGGACATGGAGAAGACAACGTTCATTACCCCGTGGGGTACCTTCTGTTACAAGGTGATGCCTTTTGGGTTGAAGAACGATGGGGCAACGTATCAGCGGGCGATGGTAACATTATTCCATGATTTAATTCACAAGGAGATTGAATGTTATGTGGACGATATGATTGCCATGTCTCGAACAGAAGAAGAGCATCTGGTCAATCTGCAGAAGTTGTTTGAGCGGTTGAGAAAGTTTCGACTAAGGCTGAATCCGAACAAGTGCACTTTCGGAGTGCGGTCCGGTAAGTTGCTGGGTTTCATCGTAAGTGAAAAATGAATTGAGGTTGATCCTGCCAAAATAAAAGCGATACAAGAAATGCCTGTACCAAGAACAGAAAAAGAAGTATGTGGTTTCTTGGGTAGATTGAACTACATTGCACGGTTCATATCTCACCTCACAGCCACTTGTGAACCAATATTTAACCTGTTAAGAAAAGAACAAGCGGTCAGGTGGAATGACGATTGCCAAAGGGCTTTCGAGAAAATAAAAGAATATTTGCGGGAACCTCCAATTCTCATGCCTCCAGTTCCAGGGAGACCATTGATCATGTATTTGACTGTGCTGGAAGGATCCATGGGTTGTGTTCTCGGTCAACATGACGAGACAGGTAAAAAGGAGCATGCCATCTACTACTTGAGGAAAAAATTCAATGATTGCGAATCACGATACTCAATGCTTGAAAGGACATGTTACGCACTTGCATGGGCTGCTAAGCAATTGAGGCAATATATGCTCACTCATACAACCTTGCTAATTTCAAAGATGGATCCTGTCAAGTACATATTTGAGAAACCAGCATTGACCGGACGGGTTGCACGTTGGCAGATGGTGCTGACTGAATATGATATCCAGTATACTTCTCAGAAAGCCATCAAAGGAAGTATTTTGTCAGATTATCTTACGCAGCAACCAATTGATGACTATCAGCCGATGAGGTTTGATTTCCCTGATGAGGACATCAGGTTTCTCAAAGCTAAAGATTGCGAGGAACCACTCCCGGAAGAGGGGCCAGACCCAGAATCCAAATGGAGTTTGATGTTTGATGGGGCCGTCAACATGAATGGATGCGGAGTTGGGGCAGTTCTTATCACTCTGAAAGGGTTTCATATACCTTTCGCTGCCAGAATAACTTTTGATGTCACCAACAATGAAGCAGAATATGAAGCTTGCATTATGGGCATTGAAGAGGCCATTGATTTAAGGATCAAGACTCTTGAAATATTTGGAGACTCTGCTTTAGTGGTCAATCAGATCAATGGAGATTAACACACTCATCAACCAAACTTGGTTCCTTACAGAGACTATGCCAGAAGGTTGTTGACTTTCTTCACAACAGTGAAATTGTACCATATACCTCGAGATGGAAATCAGATAGCTGACGCTTTGGCGACATTATCTTCCATGATTCAAGTGAATGGGTGGAACCATGTGCCCAAAATTGAGGTGTCTCGTCTTGACAGACCAGCACATGTGTTCGCTGTTGACGCAGTGTCTGATGACAAGACGTGGTTTCATGATATCAAATGCTTCTTGAAGAGTCAAGAGTATCCGACTGGGGCGTCCAACAACGATAAAAAGACTCTGAGGAGGTTAGCTGGTAGCTTCTTTTTGAATGAGGACGTGTTGTGCAAACGAAACTTTGACATGGTTTTGCTCAGATGCGTGGATAGACACGAAGCAAACATGTTGATGCAAGAAGTGCACGAAGGCTCTTTCGGTACTCATGCCGGAGGATATGCAATGGTAAAGAAATTGTTGAGATCAGGGTACTACTGGATGACTATGGATGCAGACTATTGTTCATACGCCCGCAAATGCCACAAATGTCAGATTTATGCGGATAAAGTGTATGTACCTCCGAGTCCGTTGAATGTCATGTCTTCTCCTTGGCCCTTTGCAACGTGGGGCATTGATATGATTGGAAAGATTGAGCCAACTGCTTCCAATGGCCATCGTTTCATCTTGGTCGCTATTGATTACTTTACCAAATGGGTGGAAGCAACGTCTTATGCTAATGTCACCAAGCAGGTGGTAGCCAAATTTCTGAAAAGAGATATCATCTATCGCTATGGAGTGCCCGAAAGAATCATCACTGATAATGGTTTTAATCTCAACAACAAAATGATGGCAGAATTATGTCGGGACTTCAAAATTGAGCATCACAATTCTTCGTCGTACCGTCCACAGATGAATGGCACTGTTGAAGCGGCCAACAAGAACATCAAGAAGATTGTGCAAAAGATGGTGGTGACCTACAAAGATTGGCATGAGATGCTACCGTTTGCCTTGTATGGGTACCGAACATCAGTAAGGACATCTACTGGGGCAACACCGTTCTCACTCGTGTATGGTATGGAGGCAGTCATACCAGTTGAAGTTGAGATTCCCTTGCTGAGAGTTATGATGGATGTCAAACTGGAAGAGGCAGAATGGGTTCGCACTCGATTCAATGAGCTGAGCCTAGTTGAGGAAACGAGACTAGCAGCTATTTGTCATGGTCAATTATATCAGAGAAGAATGAAGCGAGCATTTGATCAGAAAGTGCGACCTCGGGAGTATCAAGTTGGTGAATTGGTACTTAGAAAGATCCATCCTCCAAACACAAATCACAGGGGAAAATGGACACCGAACTATGAAGGTCCATTTGTGGTTAAAAAGGTTTTCTCTGGCGGAGCCTTAATGCTTACAACCATGGATGGTGAAGATTTTCCATCCCCTGTCAACTCAGGCGCAGTCAAAAAACACTTCGCATAAATAGACCCACTGGATGAAAAAAAAAGAAAAAAAAAGAAGAGAAAAGTCCAGGCAAAAAAGGGCATCCCGGCGAATCATAAAAACATAATAAATAGGTTCAGGCAAAAATTAGGGATAAATGAATAAAAAAAATTGTACACCCGGTGAGTTGAAAATCCGCAAGGACAACTCAGGCAAGAAAGGGTATCCCGGTGGATTGAAAACCTGAAAAGGGCGGTCCACGCAAAAGAGGGATTAAGCAAAGACTGCGATCTGAGTGATCTGTACTACCTCATCGTTTCACTCAAACTGGCAATCTCCAAAGGATAGGAATCAGTCCAATCATCCTCTTCAGAAAGTGAAGATAACCATAAAGTCTTGAAGACATACTGGTCATAGCAGAATTGAAACTCAGTGAAATGCCGCTTTCACATTGCCATTAGGATAGTTTCTTTTCTCAATTTTCAGCGATCACCTCTTTCCAGGGATTGCTTCTCGATGTACTCGCCTATTATGGGCATTTCAATCAATAAAGTTGGTTATTCAGTCAAAAAGCTTCTTATTTGTTTTCATTTTACCGTTTTGTTTGCAAAAACGTCCGAATTTTTGATAAAAACATTGCATTGTTGAAAATATTGAGGCTTTATAATAACATGCACAGGGAAAACGTTTAAAATTGCTTTGAATGTTGGTTAACCCCGGACAATGGATTCAAACCATGCAGTTCCCGGGACATATGTGTGCATTTCTTTTGTTGCAGGTTCACATCCAGAAGCCTAATGTGAAGTCCTCTTCAACACAAAGCAGTGTTGGGTGCCCTCCCCAACAAGTGGTGGTTTAGAGTCGGATTTTCTCGGTTGCAGAAGTCATATCCGGCACAGGGCATACGTGCATATCCTTTTGTTTGCAGAATACCGGGGCAATCACGTTCATGAAAGGGTTCACAGGTCATCTTTATGTCACAACTTTTACTGAGTGAGTCTATTATTCGGCCGACAGTCGCTCAAAACGATCTGATATCGACAGGTTGATTTCCATTGGGTATCATTATATCTTATTAAGTCTATTCTCCTATTTAGCACTTCCAACAGCTATAAGCTTTTCTGTGTCGATAACAGTTGCTGATTCCTCAATAGTGTCAGAATCGGAGTATTCCCCAGCCGAGTCAGAAGGTTGATTATCCCCGCAAAGGATCTTGGGTTTGATAGACCCCAAGCAGAGTTTTAATAACTCTTTTCCTCAGCAGAATGTCATTCAGGAAGTTCTCATCCCCAGCGAAGTTCCATGAGCAGAGTAGTCTCCATATAAGGCGGAGTCATTCCAGTGGAAACTGCCTCAACAGGATCATCACACCTCAGTGTATTTGCTAGCCAATTTATTTTTGGCAGTTTGGGGCAAGCGTTATCCCCGACAGAAGGGTTAGTTCCCCACAGAGAAATTGAAGGATCGAATAATGATCTTTTCCCCGTAGAGTTGGATTCCTCGTCTAGAGCCTCTTTTACATTTCATGTAGTTTGCGTAGCATTTTCTAAGGCGTAGCATTCCATTGATATGGAGCATTACGGAAAAACTCAAACATATGCATACGAAACATAAGCTAGGTACAACCGTTTACCTGTAAGCCAGAGCAATTCACAGACAAAACAGTGTCGTGCAACCCCAGCAAAGTTTCCAACATTTGATCGCGCAACCTTATTTTAATACCCGTCCGTATTGATTTTTGACACTCGTCCGTGTCCTTTCAGCACTCGTCTGTGTTTGAACCTTTAGCCAATACTCGTCCGTATTGAATTTCGAGATACTCGTCCGTATCTTATTAATCATCGTCCGACACACGTCCGTATCGTTGACCTGGTCACTCGTCGTGTACCTTTGATGATTGTCCGATGCTCGTCCGCATCGTTGACCTTTGATACTCGTCCGTGTCCTTTTCAGCACTCGTCCGTGTTTGAACCTTTAGCCAATACCCGTCCATATTGACTTTTGAGATACTCGTTCGTATCTTATTAATCATCGCCCGATACTCATCCGTATCGTCGACTTGGTCACTCGTCGTGTACCTTTGATGATTGTTTGATGCTCGTCCGCATCATTGACCTTTGACACTCGTCCGTATTTGAACTTTAGCCAATACTCATCCGTATTGACTTTTGAGGTACTCGTCCGTATGTTATTAATCATCATCCGATACTCGTCCGTATCGTCGACTTGGTCACTCGTCTTGTACCTTTGATGATTGTCTGATGCTCGTCCGTATCGTTGACCCGAACACTTGTGTGTGTTCCCTTATTAATCATTGTCCGATACTCGTCCGTATCGTCGACTTGGTCACTCGTCGTGTACCTTTGATGATTTTCCGATGCTCGTCTGCATCGTTGACCTTTGACACTCGTCTGTGTCCTTTCAACACTCGTCTGTGTTTGAACTTTAGCCAATACTCGTCCGTATTGACTTTTGAGATACTCGTATGTATCTTATTAATCATCGTCCGATACTCGTCCGTATCGTCGACCTGGTCACTCGACCGTGTACCTTTGATGATTGCCCGATGCTCGTCCGTATCGTTGATCTTTGACACTAGTCTGCGTCCTCCAAACACTCGTCCGTGTTTTCTTTCAATACTCGTCCGTATTGACCTTTGACACTCGTCTGTGTCCTTTCAACACTCGTCCGTGTTTTCTTCCCATACTCGTCCGTATGGTCATTGATAATCGTCTGTAGCCCTATTTTGATACACGTCGTATCAACCTATGCAGTTATTTGTTGATGATATCAGAAGGGTTTATATCCCTTTTCTTCTTCATTCAGCGTGCAAATTTTCTGGTTGTTTTGGTATTCAATCACAGTTCACCTTGATTGTCTGAATAGTCGTCGCTTTCATCCTTCTCAGGTTAACAGATGATTGAATAGGGGCAGTTGTAGCACCCCAAAATTTGCCCTCTTGTTGTTGCCTAGCTTATGTTTCATTGCATTGCATTTACATCTCATTGCATTTCATACCTCATACATGTTGCATAAGGGCATGTGATCAGTTGCCTTCTGAGTATTGATCATCCAAAGCAAGAGAACAAGAGCCAAGGGTCTTCAAGCAAGCCTCAAGAGTCTCTTACATCTCATATCATCTCATTTGATCCCACGAGTCATTGAAAGATGGGAATTCATCAAGAAGATTGGACAGTGCATCATCTCATAGCAAAAACAGTCCAAATTAGGGTTTGTGATTCAAGCAGTCTCCTGATGAAATTTTAGTTCAAACTTGGTCTCAATGTTTTCTACATGATGCCAATTATCTAAGGATGGAAGATTGCCCATTGGTTCATTTCAGAAGTGGTTCAATTAGTCAGTTGCTTGAGAATCAAGAAATTGGGGGAAAAGTCAACTGTGTAGTGAAGAAAGTCAACTCCTAACTTTTGAAGGCCAAATTCATGAAATTCAAGTCACATATGTTCATTGGACAAGATTTGATCAAGAAATGATGGAGGAATCATCAAAAATCAAGAAATGTACAAAGTTTCCATTTTTAGAAACTTAGGGTTTCCAAAAATGGCAAGTTTGGACCATTTTGCACTACACTTCAAGGCATTCTTTCTTCAAGATAAAAGCTTCAAACTTCAGGCCCAAGTTGAGCCAATTAAAGATCACATCTTAATCTTCAAATCCATATAAAGAACTCTTCCATTGGATCAAAATTGAGAGAGTTATGATCAATCAAAGTTTGACAAAATCAAGGCAAATCTCAAGGCATGGCAAGGCAAGTTCAGGCCTCCAGGCCATAATTTCATCAAACACTTGGTGTGCCAAATGTCAAGTCCATTTTCTCCATCAAGAAAGCTTCAAATGAAAAATTGTTGAACATCAAAGTTGTTCATCTCCATGTTCTATTTAACTTTGATGTTGGACATTTCTTCATTTGAACAAGTTATAAGGGTCATATGAAGGTTCAAAGAGGGAGGCTCACAACTGAAAACATGCCCAAGAATGCTTGCCCCATGGGCGCATTTTCTTGCCCACCAAAGCCAGTTTGCACACTTGAGTTTCAAGCCATTTTCCATCATCTTCCAAATCTCTATTCAACCTAAAATCAACACCAAATATGTTCTATTATGTACCCTCTTTCCATAACCACCAAAATCTCATCATCTCATGCAGTGTACATAGAGAATTTCATCATCAAACTTCCATAGTTCCATTGATATCATGCTGCCAAGAATGAAGTGTTTTGCATTGTTGTTGTTGGTTCAGTTTGTTTACACGCATACACCATCCACTCTTTTCCTATTATGAACACACATAACTCTTACACATTATGCACACATACATGTCCATACACCCAAAGAGGAAAATGAAAACTTGTCCAACAAGTCTTGCTGCAAGATCAGAACCATCACCGCCTCTCACTTCATCATCCTCACCATACCATTTCATGAACTTCTCCACACTCTATCCAATCTCTAAACTCGTGGCTTAACTTACATGACTCATTCATTTAACTCAAAACTCAGTTAACTCAACTCATTTAATCATAGTTCCAACTGTTAACTTAGCTAGTTACATCTTAACCACACTTATATAAGCAAAACTCTAGCATAATTGGAGGGGCTTGATTCATTTTCCACACATTTCACAAATCACTCTCACTTTTTCTCTCTGAAATTTCTCTCTGACCTCTCTCTCTTTGCACGAGTGTTTCCACATTTCATCATCATCGTCATCAATAGTTCATCATTGTTCAAGAGCAAGCAAGAACAAGATCATTTCCTCAAGTACATCTTCACTGTAATTCGAATTTTCTCTCTATTTTCTTCAAGATCTCAAGTATTAGAGCATTTACTTTGCTCCTTGGAAGCTCAAGATCAAGCACCACCTCTGGTTTTCTTACAAACTCAAGATTCTGCAAGCTTCAGGTTCAAATTTCTTCAAACTCTATTGCATCGTATCCCACTAATTTAGCTTTGTTTTGATTGAGTTAAGGCTTACTAGAAGCTATTGGCTATCCGGCTAGTTGATAGGCTTATTAAAAGCATAGTTTCATTTTTTAGGGCAAATTTTTTGTGCTCGTTTCTCTCTGATTATGCATGCTATTTGTCTTTTTGTTTGAAGCTGTTGATTTGGGCTCTCAGCATAGCTATTTTGCTCGGCGGAAAATATCGTGTCAGAAAGACCTTCTTTAAATCTTCCCAAGAAGTAATAGAATTTGATGGCAAGGATTGCAACCAAGCCCAAGCTCTATCTCTTAGTGAGAAAGGGAAAAGACGTAGTCTTATGGCGTCTACGGTTACACCATTCGCTTTCACTGTGTCTGCGTACTGCACAAACTTGGTCAGATGTTTGTTCGGATCTTCTGTTGGGTTTCCAGAAAATTGATTTTATTGCACAGCAGATAACAGCGAGGGTTTCAACTCGAAATCATTTCGGTTGATGGCTGGAGCGACAATGCTGTTGTGAGGTTCTTGTTGAGATGCGGCAGCATAATACTTAAGAGGTCGGTTCCATGGTGGATCCTTCATGTCTGGTTCTGATTCGGAATCTGATTCAGATTCAAGTTCAGGATCTGATTGAGATTCAGGTTCTGATAAAGGAAAAGGGATATCGTGAGCTAAGCAGTATTCTTGGATACGTCTTTTTACAGTAAGAAGACGTTCAGGTTCGTCTGTTTGTCGTACGAGGTCTTCGCCAGAAGAGCGAGTACTTGGCATACAATCAACAGAAAAGGGAATTTTGGTTTTTGCCTTAGTCTATACGACGTAACAAAGGAATTACGATGTCGACTTAATTAGTCCCCGGCAACGGCGCCAAAAACTTGATCGCTCTATTTAGTGTGCCTAAATAGGTCTAACTGCAAGTATACAGTCGTATCGCATAGTTTTAAAAGATTATCGATCCCACAGAGACTAGAAATCGAACGCACCGTTATCTATTGTTACTATGTTTATCTAAGGCTAATCAGAATTTGGTTTTTAGTTCAAACGGGAAATTAAAGGGAAATTAAAATTTGGGAATACTAGTTATGAATAAGTTATCGGTATATAATTCGGTAACCTACGTGGAATTTATTAAACCTAAGCATATAAAGATTTATCCCCCTATTCATCTGTAGGAAAAACCAGTTTAAAAGCCCTCAGCTCACACTCGCGTGGTTATTGCTTCGGACTATACTTCTAAGTCAATACGTCTGCTCTCGCTAGCCCGTATGAGGTTAAAAATACTTTTTGAAAACTAATTAAGCCTAATTAACTTTAAAGCGCTTCCGCTATTTTTTTAACTAATGCCCGATTTCAGCTATCCGGGTAAAGCCTCACACTCTCGTGGTCTCGACTTTAACCTATGTTACTTTTTTACTCTCGTAATAAAAGTTGGGTTTTAAATTAAGAAATCGAAGCCAGAAGAAGGGTTGATTATTGGTTTTAGCTTAGAGAAAATTAATTCATTTTAGTTACTTCATTACATACCGATAAGATCGGTTTAGCTCGACATAATTAGGAAATTAAACGCAAAGGCAAGGAAATAAGTAGACACAGACATAATTAAGAAAGAAATAAACAATGCTTTGAATTAAATAACAGAAACCTGGAAATCAGTAATAACAGCAACAGCAATCCCTCCACAGGCCGGTAGGTTCTTACTTGAATAAAATAAATTGCAAAGGTTGAAGGCAATGAAACAAAAACTGAAACTAAGTTGTAATAGTCCCTCAGTGTGATAAACTATTACTTTGTTCGGTAATGGTTAACAAGGAAATGGAAATGCAAAGTAAAAGAACGAAACTAAAGCTCTGGAAACAATTTGGCAGCAAGACAGTACACTTGAAAGGAAAATTTGGCTACCCTTTGTTCTTCGTAATGACTTGTATGTATAGGCTCAGTTGAAGTAGAGGTTGGAGAGAATTTAGCCACTCACATTGACGGTTACATCACTTGAACCTAGTAATCTTCGGGGAAATAATGTGATCGTGTGAAAACTGTTCTCTGAAAATTCGTAGACACGTTTCTGCTTCAGTGTGTAATATTGGGCGCATGACGATCGTGAGGAAATGTGACGGTCGTGATACATTTTGAGGCTGCCACGGTCGTGGCATATCCATGACGATCGTGATATCAGCAATTTTTGGATTCTTCAGTTTTTCTTCTCTTTTCTGCTCTTTTCTTGCATGTTTTGGTTCTTTTCCACACTTAGCATACTTTGACTTGTAAAATGTGATTACCTGCAAAAACACTTAAATAATCTCGAGAAAATCGGATATTAGACGAAAATCGGAATAAGAAAATGACATAAATCGAAGTAAAAACATGATATAAATTCGTGTTATCAAGGCACAGTTTATGCATTCATAATACTAATATCATGATCACCCATACTTAATGACTGTGCAAGACTCCACCATGTATTTAGACGCATGATTATGCAATGAAAAATTGGAATGCCGACACCAATGAGATGACACCGTCCAAATTACAAACTACTAGCTAGTATATATTTTGACATCATTAAAATAAAGCTCAAATGAGAGGCACCTTGCCCTCACATACTCTCCCTTTTTTATGATGGCAAAATCTTCAGCTTGTTTTATAATTTGAATCTCATCCTCCCCCTAACTGTGTGAATTCCTCTAAGATTCAATTTTTTACTGCTTGTAAATGTCCTTCTCCCCCTTTGACAACATCAAAAAGAGAACAAGACGATGGTCAAAGAAACATATCATATACTTGTGGATACACTCAACATCTTGCAAACAAGATACATCAACAAACATTCACATAGAATGATGATAATGCAAAAATTAGATGGATAAATAAGGCACACGATATGCATACATATAGACTCAACATACATTCCCTAATAGTTCAAATTTCAACATAATCCAAAAGCAAACCAAGTACATAATCAAAATGCAAGCAAATAACAAGTCATACAAGCCAAAAACTAAATATAACATGCATCAAACTATGATCCTATCTCTCAGGGTCTCCTCCTCCTAAAGTGGTGACCTCGTCCTCTAAAATAGGGGCCTTGATGTGGAGGAAGAGGATGTTTTTTCAACCGCTCATTCAGTTCCAATACACCCCTGTTGAGTGTGTTGATACCACTCGTCACACAGCGTGTCTGACCTTCGGTAGCAGTATCCAACTTGTCAAAATGAGTCATGACAGTAGTAGCAAACCTGTTGAAGGTTTGATTTTGTGCCTCCAGTTGGTTTGTCAGAGCTATATACCTCTCTTCTTGTGTGGTCATGAACATTTCTTGCTGCAGCTGCATTGATCTTAACATGTCGAGGATTTCCTCGTTACTCTATTGTGGTGGTTGTGTAGGTGTAGGAATCGAATATTCGGGCTGGTGCCATTCATATTCTTCATGTTGTTGCCATCCATGATTTGGTGGAACATAAGATGATCCAAGTGAGGTCCATCCCGTGTGCTGTCATTCACCCCAACCCTGATTTTCATATGGATCTTGAGGTGGAGAGTATCCCATCCATTCAACTACTACAAAACGCGTAAACAACGACGCCATGCTCACAACGCTTCATCCCTACACCGTTGTGACATATCTAAACTAAGGGGCGGTTGTATTTTATTTGTTTATTGAATAAAACTTATCTGTATATAACAACGGTTGATAAACCAACCATGGTGATTATCTGTATATAACAACGGTTGATAAATCAACCGTAGTGATACCTTTAAGCTTTCATGTGTTCGAACCTCAGCGTATTCATATATATTATTCCTTTTATGTTAAAGCGCGCATTTATTTTTTTATTTACTTCTAATTAAAAAAATTAAAAGTTATGATTACGGTTGTTTATATACACCGTTGTGATATATTTTGTATGTTTTTTTTAATTTTTAATTTTAAAAATAACTCTGGCGCTTTAATATGAAATTTCATTATGTAAATAATATATCATAACGGTGTAAATTCTTGACCGTCGCAGTAGTGTTTCAATAGTCTCCAAACTAGGTAGTCTCATTCTCTCTTCAGTATCCTTATTTCGATTCCATTGAAAATAGAAACTAGACGAAACGTTACACGATTTCAACCCTAAACCCTAACCTTCAATACTGTGAAACAATACACGATTCCACCAAAGCTTGCATCATCAGTATCCATTTGTTGTCATTTTCATCATCATCGTCACGATACTGAAGAAAATAGAAGATTACGCAGATACCAACACCGTCGTCATCATCGTCACCGTCGTTGACGTAAGGAAGGAAGACAACAACAACACCAACACCAACATCATTTACTTCGTCGTCACGTTTAGGGTACGTAAAATATTTTCCCCATGCATCTACAGTAAACTCTTTTGCCATTGTTGTTCATGTTGTTGTTGTTGTTTTTGAACTTAGATGTCGACCTTGTCGAGTTCTTCATCAAAAACCAGCGAAGAAACTCAAACAAATGAAAGGTTAGCCAATGAAACTCAAACAACTGAAAGTCAAACGAAAAGATCACAAAGAGGTGTCACAATGATGCCCCAGTTCACATCAGTCCTCAACTCATCTGGTGCAAAAATTTTGATCGAGTTTGATTCGCACTACAGATTAGTGGATTGTCCACATTACGCTACTTTTAGGAGTTATGTTGCGTTCCTTGCACGTAGCAAAGTCAGTATACTGATTGATGATTGGAGAGAAGTGGATGGTAATGCCAAAGACAGCATATGGACAGGCGTTAAGGTATTTCATACTATAATTTTCATATATTTGATATCACTACCTATAGTTTCTAATTCATACTTATATATTGATTTAATGTAGTTGAATTTTGAGTTTACCGATGACTCAAAATTGAAAAGAAAGTGGATAACTTATGCCGGTGTTCGTTGGAGGGGATTTAAGTCACGGCTCACGGCTGACTACATTACGAAGCCTAAGAGCGGTCTTCAACCTCCATGGATTCGGTATAGTTTTTTATCAAAGAAGGTGTGGCACAAATTTGCGAAGAAACGCCATTCTGAGGAATTCAAGGTTAATACTAGTAGTCTTATGTAACCTATAATGTTATGCTAATGAGTTATAGATACTAATCATACACATTTTTCACTATGTTAATAACAGGCTAAAAGCGAAGTGGGAATTCAAAACAAGGCAAAAAACATGTACCCCCATAGATTGTCTCGTGGGGGTTACAGGAAACTTGAGAAGAGGATCCTGCAGGAAAAACTACAAGAATGAGGATATGGTGACATTCCATCTCCACCTTCAAGACATGAGAAATGGAAGAGGGCTCGATTAAGACCTAATGGAGAGTACACCACTGAGGCTTCAAGAGTAGTTGTTGAGAAAATTGTAAGTATATGTTTTGTTTAAATGCGTTTGCTTATGTAAATTGCTCATGATGAGTTGTTATTTAAATGTGTTTGCTTATGTAAGTTACTCATGTTGTGTAGGATAACTTGGTTGTGGCAGCCCGTGAAGGCACATTTGTTCCGGAAGCACGACATAACATATTAGTCGAAGCTATCGGAACAGCTGAGCATGGAGGCCGTGTCCGTGGTGTTGGAGATGGTGTCGGCTTGAGGTCATACTTTGGATCTCAAAGAAGAAGCACCGAAACCGCTGAATTTCTTGCTCAATGACAAAATATTGATAATGTCGAGAAGCAATTGGCAGAGCAAAGGAGGCTGTTTGAGGAGGAGAGGGAAAAAAGGGAGAAAGAAGTGGAAATGTTACAAGAGATGTATTCGGTATGTGTCGTAAATCGCGCTTATTTTTGTATGATATATATTATATGTTCTAATTGAATATATTGTGCTTTTTTGCTTTATGTTCTAATTGAATGTTATGATGTAGAGATTAAGTGAAAGTCTCGAACAACGAACTAATGAAGATCGTCGTTGCGTTGGTGAAGATCAAACTCCAAGTAGAAGTGTCGTAAATCACGCTTCTACAACAGGGAGTAATTGTACAGCCCCCCCCCCCCCCCCCAACCTGTAGATAACCGCAATGGGATATTGGACCCTAGTCCAAATGAAATAACAAGTTTATACTACTACATTTCAACAACATACCTTGCGCAGCCCCTCACGCTAGAACATTGCCCACAATTGGATTTAGTGTATTACACTCCTGAAGATATGAGGGATTTTCTCGCAGGATATAAATGGCTTGACTTATCTATTTTGCAAGTTTGGTGCACGTAAGTATATAGTCGAATATACATGTCATTATAGAACATTATAATTTTTTGTATTTTCTCCCTTAATTTAGTCATTTTCTTTGACCATTTAGGTACATTCACCGTGTTTGTATAGAATTGAATAAATCAAGTACATATGGAATCTTGGACCCAAGTTTTATTGATTGGGCGTATAATGATAAAACTATCATAGAAAAGTACTTGAAAAGCCGGCTAAATGACGGAGGAAAAGAATGTTACCTTGTACCATTCCTATGTAGGTTAGTATTGTTGTAATTTATTTCTATATTCTATATTTAGTTTTGTTTTAGTAACAACTAATAATATATATATATATATATATATATATATATATATATTCTCGTGTTCATTCAGTGGTCATTGGCAATTGATCGTAATATCGTTTAGGACAAATACGGTGACATTACTGTGTTCCTTGCACGATCCACTCCACAAACCAATGAAAGATCTTGTATTAATGTAAGTGTCTTTGTTTAATATCATTTTCTTTGGCATTAATTGTAATTAGTTTATCATGTAATATGTTTAATTCAATTTTCAATGTATAGTATTGTGGAGCAAGTTAATATATTGAGAAATGTTAGAAAAAAGCCCACATACCTTGCTCCTAAAGTAAGTGGCCCGATTACCTGTTTATTTCATTTACATTCATGCATGTGTGGTTGTATTCATGTTTTTATATTCATGTAATTTGTAGACGAGGAAACAACGTGGGAGTTATGAGTGTGGGTATTTTATCATGAAACATATGTTAAACATCGTCCTTGCCGGCACTGTTGATTCATGGGATACGGTAATATATGCCATAAAATGTTTACATATATTAATATATAAGTTGACTATTGAATTATTATCATGCATGATGTATCTTCAATGTTTTGCTCTTATGTAGATGTTTAACGACGAAACCCCATTCCCCCTTGAGGACTTTGTGGATCTTCGTAAACGTTGGGCGTATATCCACAATCAGCTTAAGGGTTCTGCTCCTGCTGTATGATATATCAGCAACATTTTTTTATGCACATATTTTTTGCTTTTGATGCACATAATGTGAACAATAGTTTTGGCTTTTGATGCACATAATGAAATCAATAATATTGGCTTTTGATTTAAACAATGTTAGCAGTTTAATTCTCTGATTCATTTAGCTTTTGATGTAAATTTCTTTTGATGTAAATTCTGTGATTCATTTATAAGGATACAATATAGGAAGAATTGTGTTTGATGCACATATTGTGTTTGCATGTAAACAGAAGCTGTTTTGACAGGATAAATTATGGGAATAATTTGATACACAGATAAATTTTATATTTAAAACAGTCTGTTTTTGGAAGCGGTTATAAACCTATCTGTAGTTGTATGTCAAACGCTAATATAAATAAAAAATGTTGTTGCTGAGAATCGAACCAGATCACAGTTTAGTATATCACAACGGTTGACTAAACTAACCGTCGTGAAATGGTGCGCGCAAACTGGAATACAATAACGGTTCCCAGACCGTCATTATACATACCTCATATACAACAACACTCTACATAACAACGCCTTCGCCCCCGTCATTATATGTCATTTCCAACCGTTGTTAAATGGGTTTTTCGTAGTAGTGTTGTCATCTTCCACCGTATTTACCTCAGTTTGCATGTTGTTACCGGTTTGTCCTTCTTGTACATTCTCTTCTGAATCTTCTTCTTCATTTGGAACATCATACTGAAGATCTTGGTATGTTGCTCGGTGCTTGAATTTATATTCCTCGTCTTCAGAGTCCCAAAAGTAACCCATCATAGTCAGAGTCTTCTGGTAAACTCTTTATCAGTCGTAAAGGTCACATAAGGAATACCTGGGACCGTTACCTCATCCTTTTTCAAGAGACACTAAATAAAGGAGGCATAACATAAAGTCGTACCTCTAGTAGAATTGCGGAGTGCAAACATCCGATATATGAAGTAATGCAGCCAGTTAATACGCTTTTTGTTTTTCAGCAGATAGATCAAATGGACTTCTGCTTGATCGACCCGAGAGTACCCTCATTTCTTAGGCCGTAAGATGTGAGCGACAATCCATTGAAGAATACGATCAACTGGTTTCAACAATCCCGTTGTGACAGTTTTAGGAAATAGGTTGTTATTCACAATGCTCTCCGAGAAAGGGTCTCATAGCATTGAGTTCAAAGCAGCCTTAAACTCATAGTCGTCAACAAATACAGTGTCTGTTACTTTAGGAAGACCTGCAGTTTCTAGTTTAACCAGACTATTCCAAACATATGCATTGACCGAGTACTACTTACCACCAATCATATATTGAAAGTCCGTACCTTCAAACTTGCCCAAAATCCCAGTGTAAAACAGCTTGACCAAGTCTTCATTATACTTGGTATCACATTCTAGAAATTCATCAAACTTTTGAACATTTAGGATTTCAATAATTTCAGATAGGTGATAATCTTCAGCCCTTAATGGATAGTACACAACTTGCTTAATCATAGAGCGGTTTCGAAAATCTTTGTAGAATGTCTCAGATAAATCATCAGACAGTGATGAAAGAGCATTTACCGGCATTGTCGATGAGCCTGCCCTTGATGTTGAAGCTCTGGAGGTCCTCTTTCCTGTAACTCTTTGTGAAGCCATTGATGATCAATCTGTGAACTCGGATGAACAATACTCACTTTGTAGAGGAAGATGAATAGTACGGGATCTTGATGATCAAGATGACTAGACTGAAAAACCTTGGTTCTTATGTAGATAAAACCTTTGAACACCTCTTGGATTGTAAGATTTGTTGGATTTGAAGATAGTTGTGGCAATGGGTTTTTAGAGTTTGAGATTTTAAGGAGAGGAAAAGAGAGAGATGAGGAGACAATAGAATCAAAGTGTTATGACATGCAATTGGAAAAGGAAACAAAAAGATATTAATGTAGTCAATTTGCTCAACATGAAATGGCGCACGTCTTCCCGAGGAAAGGAGAAGCAGAATTCGTCAGTGATGCGTCGACCAAAACAGGTCATGCGTCGGCGTACGCTGAGCGAATTTTAACAATTTCAAAAGTTTAACGGGATGTGTCGACCATAGGTCGGCGTGCACTGACCCGCGCCCACATTTGAGAAAAATGACATTTCTTGAGTCGACCCATGCCATGTTTTGGTCGACTCAAACCAGCATATCATGGAAAAATGCATATTTTGAGCTACTTATACAACAAGTCATGATAAATAACACAACATACACATGCCAATACTCAAAAATGGATCAAAAATACATTTAATCATGAATAAAACATCAATTTAAACCACATTTTGGCCATAATAATTCACAAACATAATTGATTAAGAATAGAATTTCTAAGAAGGAACAATATTACCTCCGACGATTTATGATGGATGCCCTCACATATAGCTTAATCTTATCACTTATTGTTAGTTAAAAGAAATAAAGACAAGCAAAGGAATAGAGCATGCAATCATACAATCAAACTCGATCTGAGATATCGAGAACACCAAGTTCCCTACGGATATTAAAGAAAGGCTCCGTCGCGAGAGGTTTAGTGAAAATATCCGCAAGTTGATTCATAGAATCAACATGCTCAAATACCACATAACCTTTCTCTACATGATCCCTAAGAAAATGATGCCTTACTTCTATATGTTTTGTGCGAGAATGTAATACCAGGTTTTTGGTTAGGTTAATGGCACTTGTATTATCACACAAAATAGGAATACGTTCAAGTTAAACATTGTAGTCGAGTAATTGTCGCTTAAGCCATAAGACTTGAGCGCAACAACTACCGGCCGCAACGTATTCCGCCTCGGCTGTTGACAAAGCAACGGAAACTTGCTTTTTGCTATGCCGACTCACTAAGAAATTCGATAAAAAGTGACAAGTACCACTAGTACTTTTCCTATCCGATTTGCAACCGGCAAAGTCATAATAGGAATAGCCAACCAAAGAGCAATCGCTTCCTTTGGAGTACCAAAGCCCATACTTTGGAGTACCGCATAGGTACCTAAGTATGCGCTTCACAACTTTTAAATGCGACTCCTTAGGACACAATTGGTACCTAGCACACATGCAGACACTAAACATGATATCTGGTCGTTATGTGGTAAGGTAAAGTAGAGAACCAATCATACCTCTATATCTCTTGACATTTACATCCTTACCCATTTCATCTTGACTCAAGTTGACACACATAGGCATCGGAGTGTCAATCGCCTTTGAGCTAGCCATGTCGAAGCGCTTGAGTAACTCAAGACAATACTTCGTCTGGTTCACGAACGTCCCTTCATCAAGTTGCTTGATCTGCAATCCGAGGAAATAGTTAAGCTCCCCCATCATGCTCATCTCGAACTCTCCCTGCATTAACTTAGAAAACTCCTTGACCATATTTGTGTTAGTAGACCCAAATATAATATCGTCTACATATACTTGTACCAAAATTTGGTGTTTTCCTTGACGTTTAATGAAAAGAGTTGTGTCAACCTTTCCTCTAGAGTACCCTTGATCAAGTAGAAATTTGCTAAGACGCTCATACCAAGCCCTAGAGGCTTGTTTGAGACTGTACAAAGCACGTTTTAATTTGTAAACGTGATTGGGATACTCATGGGACTCAAATCCAGGAGGTTGGGCAACATAAACCTCTTCATTAATATAATCGTTAAGGAATGCACTTTTTACATCCATTTGAAATAGTTTGAAGTTTTTTGCACATGCATAGGCAAGCAATAGGCGTATAGCCTCGAGTCGGACAACAGGCGCAAAAGTTTCCTCATAGTCTATGCCTTCCTCTTGGTTATACCCTCGCGCAACCAAGCGCGCTTTATTTCTAGTTATAACTCCATTTTCGTCGAGCTTGTTCCTAAACACCCATCGGGTGCCGATTACTCGATAGCCTCGCGGAGGAGGGACAAGGTCCCAAACCTCATTTCTTTTAAATTGATTCAACTCCTCTTGCATTGACAAAAGCCAATGTTCATCGAGTAAGGCTTCTTTTGAGTTTTTAGGCTCAACTTGCGAAACGAAAGCGGAGTAATAACAGAAGTTACTTAGCTTGGAACGAGTTGTTACTCCCTTTGAGATGTCACCGAGAATGTTGTTGATGGGATGGTCTTTGGAAGACTTCCAAGTTGGAGGAAGGTCATCTTTATTAGACGGATGATCCTCCTCACTCTTCACTAGTTGGTGATATTTTTCCTCCTCAGCATGCACTGCTTCAGGTTGATCAGTCCCTTTATCAATGTCCTTATGTATGTCTTCAAAAGATACACTAGCACCATGAAAAGAACTACCTTTTCCGACATTTTTCGGATAAGACTCATCAAATGTAACATGAAATGACTCCTCAACAGTAAATAACCTCTTATTGTAAACCCTATATGCCTTAATATACTGAGAATATCCAAGAAAAATACCCTCGTCGGCCTTAGCATCAAACTTACCAAGTGTCTCTTTACCATTATTCAACACGAAACACTTACAACCAAAAATGCGAAGGTGAGATACATTAGGCTTTCTCCCTTTTAAAAGCTCATACGGTGTCTTGCTTAGAATAGGATGGATGAGCACTCTATTTAAAATATAACAAGTCGTACTTATGGCGTCGGCTGATAACACTAAAACACACTATATATTTGACTCCGATTGCACATGTTTTTAGTTGTTTATTTGTTATTTTCCCTTGTTATTATGGTATTTTGTTTTACTTTCAGATACATTGCCTAATTTAAAACTGCAGTAAAGAAATGATGCAAAACGGGGCTAAAACGGAGATTTCCTGTGCAAATTGTACACTAGTTGTTTCACTCAGCGAACGCCATAGAGGATGTCGTTTGAGCAGTACGTTTCACCCACACTCCAACGGTCACGAAATACGTTTTATTCAACCTAACCCTAAAGGGCACGCGAATGCTATAGCCCTAAGGAGCGGGACCACTTACGATGGGCCTATAAACCCTAGGTTGAATAATCCAGAACCTCCTAGGAAAGAAGTTATGAATACACCTGAGAAAGAAGTTGAGAAATCGGTGGAACCTGAGAAATCTAAGAATACGGAAGTTAAGGAAAGAGAAGAGAATGAAAAAGTTTATGTACCACCTCCTCCTTACAAACCTCCGATTCCATGCCCACAAAGACTTAAACAAACCAAATTAGATAACCAATATAAGAAATTCATAAAAGTGATTGAGAAACTCCACGTAGAGATTCCATTCACAGAAGCTATTACCCAAATACCATCTTATGCCAAATTCCTTAAAGACATTCTAACCAACAAACGAAGATTAGATGATCCTAAACCTTTAGAATGTAATTCAATTGCTGAGAATAAGCTTGCTAAGAAAGAGAAAGACCCAGGAAGTTTTTCTATACCTTGTGTTTTGGGAAACCAAGTTATTGATAAAGCACTTCTGGACTTAGGAGCAAGTGTAAGCTTAATGCCTTTAGCCGTTTGTAAAAGGTTAAACCTAGGAGAAATGTAATCGACTAGGATGTCTCTTCAATTAGCCGACAGATCAGTTAAGTATCCAATTGGCCTTTTGGAAGACGTCCCAGTTAGGCTTGGTAAACTTTATATTCCAATGGACTTCGTCGTAATGGACATTAAGGAAGACGATGAGATCCCAATCCTTTTAGGTAGACCCTTCTTATCAATAGCTGGAGCTATAATAGATGTCAAAAAAGGAAAAATGACATTCGAGGTAGGTAATGAAAAAGTAGAATTTATACTATCCCAATTCTTAAATGCACCATCCATAGATGACTCGTGTTATGCCATCGATATAATTGATGAATGCATAAGAGAACTGGATAAAGAAGATCCAGTAGAAACCATCAAACTACCTTCGATCCCCATAATGGAGGACGATGGATTCGAACGTTTATCTGAACCTTACATAGATAACAGTCTTTACGAATGCTTGGCACTTACCCCAGATCATATGTCATGTCCAAAAAAACCATCTATAGAGCTTAAGGAGCTTCCTAAGAATTTAAGATACGAATTCTTAGACAAAGAATTAAACCGCCCAGTCATAGTCAGTGCCACGTTAGATGGTCCTGAAACCAATCAATTGTTAGATGTTTTAAGAAAATATCCCTCAGCTCTAGGTTATAATATCTCCGATCTCAAAGGAATAAGTCCTTCTGTGTGTATGTACCGAATTATGCTGGAGGAAGACGCAAAACGCTCTAGAGAACATCAACGAAGGATAAATCCTATAATGAGTGACGTAGTAAAAAGGGAAGTGTTAAAGTTGTTAGAGGCTGGAATAATATACCAAATATCCAATAGTAAATGGGTAAGCCCCGTACATGTGGTACCTAAGAAAGGAGGTGTCACCGCTGTACAAAACGAAAAAGGAGAACAAATAGCCAAACATATAGAAAATGGTTGGCGGATGTGTATTGATTACAGGAAGCTTAATAAGGTAACTAGGAAAGATCACTTCCCACTTCCATTCATAGACCAAATGCTCGAACGTTTAGCTAGGCATTCTTACTTTTTCTATTTGGATGGATACTCAGGATTCTTCCAAATACCCATTCACCCTGATGATCAAGAGAAAATGACATTTACATGTCCCTATGGAACATTTGCTTACAGATGAATGCCATTCGGACTATGCAATGCCCCAGCTACCTTCCAACGCTGTATGATGTCAATCTTCGCAAATTTCCTTGATGAGATCATGGAAGTATTTATGGATGATTTCTCGGTATATGGATCTAGTTTTAAAAACTGTTTAACCAACCTTGAGAAAATCCTAGAAAGATGCGTAGAAGCCAACCTTGTTCTAAACTGGGAAAAATGCCATTTTATGGTTACTGAAGGCATAGTACTAGGACACATAGTGTCCGAAAGAGGCATTGAGGTTGATAAAGCCAAAATAGAAGTAATAGAAAACCTTCAACCACCCAAAACCATTAGAGAAATCCGAAGTTTCCTTGGACACGCCGGTTTCTACCGACGCTTCATTAAAGACTTCTCCAAAATAACTAAACCATTAACCAACTTACTTATGAAAGACACCGAATTCAAATTCGATGATAAATGTCTTGAAGCCTTTAAATACTTAAAACAAGCACTGATTTCCGCACCCATCATTCAACCTCTTGATTGGAACCAACCTTTTGAAATTATGTGTGATGCTAGCGATTACGCTATCGGCGCTGTTCTAGGACAAAAGAAGGATAAGAAACTCCATGTGATTTACTACGCCAGTAGGACTTTAGATGCAACTCAGCTTAATTATGCCACAACCGAGAAGGAACTTCTGGCAGTAGTCTTTGTAATCGACAAATTTCGATCCTATTTAGTAGGCGCAAAAATCATAGTCTACACTGATCATGTTGCGATAAGATATTTATTAAGCAAAAAGGATGCTAAGCCTAGATTACTACGATGGATCCTTTTACTTCAAGAATTTGATTTGGAGATCCGAGATAAGAAAGGCACTGAAAATGTGGTTGCTGACCACCTTTCAAGGCTTGAATATCTAAAACCAGATCTTGTTCCTATCAATGATGATTTCGCATACGATAGATTAGTAGGAGCAGTTAGAACCATCCATGATGATGATCCTGACCCCTATTTAGAATTAGACATTGAAAAAGTTCCCGTAGTGACAACCATACCTTGGTACGCATATTTTGTTAACTATCTAGCAGCTGATATCGTATCACCTAATCTAAATTACCAACAGAAGAAGAAGTTCTATCACGACGTGAAACACTTCTAATGGGACGAACCCCTCTTATTCAAAAGAGGCGCAA
Organism: Lathyrus tuberosus; assembly: GCA_022829125.1. Classification (NCBI taxonomy): domain Eukaryota; kingdom Viridiplantae; phylum Streptophyta; class Magnoliopsida; order Fabales; family Fabaceae; genus Lathyrus; species Lathyrus tuberosus. The sequence continues at coordinate 13,288,909 of JALAZF010000103.1, forward strand.
ATGGCATTTTTCGTCGCTGTCTCCCTGAAGAAGAAGTAGAAACTATAATTAAACATTGTCACTCTTCACCATATGGTGGACATCTAGGTTCATCCAAAACATGCGCTAAAATACTTCAAGCAGGTCTTTTCTGGCTAACTTTATGGCGCGATGTTCTAGCCTACATTGTAAGATGTGACAGATGTCAACGCACAGGGAACGCCTTAAGAAGAGATGAAATGCCTCTGAGAAATATTCAGGAGGTAGAACTCTTTGATTTTTGGGGTATAGATTTTATGGGACCTTTTCCATCTTCGATGGGAAACAAGTATATCTTAGTAGCTGTTGATTATGTATCCAAATGGATTAAAGTTATAGCTTCACCCACCAACGATACTCGTGTAGTCATTAAACTATTTAAAAACTATATTTTCCCTAGGTTTGGAGTACCTCGATTGGTTATAAGCGATGGAGGATCGCATTTCATATCTAGGATATTCGAAAACCTTTTAAAGAAATACGGAGTTAAACACCGAGTAGCCACACCTTATCACCCGCAGACTAGTGGACAAGTAGAAGTATCAAAAAGGGAAATAAAACAAATCTTAGAGAAAATCGTATCAATTTCTAGAAAAGATTGGTCCTTAAGACTACAAGAAGCCTTGTGGGCTTATAGAACCGCTTTTAAAACCCCTATAGGAACAACCCCATATCAATTAGTCTACGGAAAATCTTGCCATTTACCCTTCGAGCTTGAGCATAAGGCCTACTGGGCCATAAAAGCTCTTAATATGGATTACTTGACAGCCGGAGATAAATGCATTCTAGATATCCACAAATTAGAAGAGTTACGCCGATATGCTTATGAAAACGTCGTAATATATAAAGAGAGAACCAAAGCATGGCATGACAAAAGAATTGCCAAAAAGGAGTTCAACGTAGGCGATCCTGTACTTCTTTTCAATTCTAGGTTACGATTATTTCCCGGTAAGTTACGCTCAAGGTGGACTGGACCCTATGAGGTCACTAAAATCCTGAAATCTGGAGCATTTGAAATTGCAAATCATTTCATGTAGTCCCTTTTTAGTAAATGGACAAAGATTAAAAATATACTATGGAGGTGATATCCCTACCTACTACTCTAGTCACACTCTGATAGACCCACCTATAGCAACATCCACAACGTAAGTTTTACATTCGTCCAGCTAACGACGTAAAACAAGCGCTGCGTGGGAGGCAACCCACGGCTTTCTTTTCATTATTTTTTATTTATGCATATAATTTATTTCAGAAAAAGAAAAAGATTTATTATTTATATTATTTGACTAACTGGACTGACTTATGAAATGTCTAAGTTTACAGGTTACAGATCACATCATCCCAGATATTCTACACTAACTTTCTTTTCAGGATGCAGAGCTATGATGACATGCACATCGTGTTCAGAGATGACGAACAGAGGAAGAAATATGTAGACCTTTCTGAGAGACCGATCCTACCCACTAGGTACCCTGACCCAAACTGTCTAACAGCCTTAGGTATTGAGGCCAGTGTGAGGTACCTTTGTCACCAGCTCCAGTGGGATGAGTATTCTGAAGCGATGAATGTTGAAGGTGTGAAAAACGTAAGAAAGGGGGGGTTTGAATTGGTTTTTCAAAATAATTATTTCTTTTGAGTAACTTTCTTTAAAAAAATTTTTCCCTTTTTCTAAAGAACAACGGCTTAGTTAAACAAAAAGATATAAACACGTTATGTTTATACTAGTTCACTTGAGAATCTCTCAAGTTAGTCTAGTCCACCCGCCAAGGTGATTTTGCCTCTCTCAACGAGGTCTTAATCCATTATTCAACAAAATAGTACACTGCACGAGCAACACGGCTGGTGACTAACAACAACCTCTAGAACTCACACGTTCTAGACTTCTCAAGTAATCCAACCACACAAGTCTTACTCAAGGCACAACCTCTAAGACGCACGTCCTAGACTTCTCAAGAGATCTAATCACTAAGGCTCTCTTAAGGAATACAACTTTAAGTTTAAACACAATGAGCTACAGAGAATTGCTTCTTATCAAGATGATAACGTAAACACGCTTTTAGACCAGAAATGACTTAAGAAAGAATTGGAGTTAGAAGGTATTATCATTGTTCGCATGTATATCTTTCTTCAAGTCTTTGAGCTTCCTTTTATATCTGAGTGAAAAGAGCCATTGAAATGAAATAATGATAGCTAAGTAGGCTTATGGCTTGGAAGCGTGAGGACATGTACAAAATCTTTTGCATGCAGCGCGTCCTGTCTGTGTCAGATTGTCTTGTTTGTATTTCGCAAAGTCTTCGAGAATTTTAACGTTGTAATGTGGTACAGATGTACAGTGTGGCAGTTTTTCTTGGCTTCTCAACATCAGAGGCTTTTTGTGAGCGTGAGTAAGAAGGGAAAACATTGTATGGTTCTTGTGATTATCAAGTCTTTGAATCATCAGCTCTGCGCTTTCAGAATCTTTAGAACTTGTCTTTTGAACCTTGTTCTCTTAAATCCACTTTCTTCATATCCAGAGGCTTCTGATGTTAATTTGATGAAGCATAAGTGGAATCTTTATAGCAGAATATCTGATGCTTCAAGTCTTCCGTTGATTGAAGAACTCCATTAGGAATCAGTCTTCAGAACTTCAATACTTGGTCTTTAAGAGCGTTATCCTTTTCTGTTTTAAGTCTTCCGAATCTTCAGAGCCTGTCTTCGGAGTCTTCAGAACTTCTTGTGAGGCTTCAGAAATTTGAATTTTTTTCATCAGAACCTTTGTCTCATCTTCGAATTGAGTTATGTTCTTCGAATCATCTTACATTGAGCATTGTGCTAAATTATGGAAGCAGAACCTGTTTGCTAGGTTCTCACACATAACAACATTAGTTGCACAAAATTGTTCATACAAATATTTATCTGTTATCATCAAAACTTAGAGATAATATTGCAGAACCAAATCTTGTTCTCACAATCTCCCCCTTTTTTATGATGCCAAAACTATATAATTTGATGACACAATTTTGATATATATAATACAGGGAAGATGAAAAGGTATTTAGGATAGCTTATCCTTTTTATGAAGTGCTCCCCCTGAGTATTAGACTAAGGTTCTTGTTAGGGCTCCCCCTAACTTCATTAACCTTTTGAGTCTTTCTTCATCATCAGAATTCTGAGTTATCTGTACATAGAAGAAAAAATACAGAGAAACAATCTAATAGAGATGACAGATTTATCTGTTAGCATGTAAGCAGCATTGTTTTCAGAGAATGACTATTGGATCAAAATTATCACATTCATATTACTTTCTCCCCCTTTTTTTCATGAATCAAAAAGATAAACATAGGGTAGACCAAGAGTGAAAAACACAGAACTAAAGCTTAAAAGAAAAACAGAGGTTTATTTGCTGTCAGAGGATAGTTTATCCCAGATTTTCTTTATCATGATCTGAAGATTTTCATTGACAGTATCTTGCTTGTCAAACCTTTCTCTGAAGTTCTTTTGTTCTGTCTTGATTTCATCAACGGCGTCTCCCAGACGCTTGATAACAAGATCAGAGGTGGAAGAAATCATAGCACTTTCTTTAGCTCTTTCAGCCTCTGCAGCTTCTCGTGCCTTCCTAGCAGCTTGCTCTTCTACTTCTTTAGCAGTTTTTTCTTCAGCTTCTTTCTGCTTAGCAGCTAAGAACTTGAGTACTCTGACTCTTGCTTCAGCTTCTTCTCTCTCCTTAGCTTTTGCTAGTTCAACAGTTATGGTTGTGTTTGAGAAACTTACAATTCTTGTAAGTTCCATGTCTAGCCATTTTTGAAAACTTTGACAGGCACTCTCAAGTTCCATGATCTTTGTGCTTGTACAAAGTTTTGCTCTTAACCTAGCAAACTTCTCAAGTGCTTTGTCATTGAATTGACTTCTACATTCTTCAAAGGAAGTTGGAGGTGGAGTATTGTAGACAACCAGAGCGAGGTTGGATTTATCAGAGTTGGTTTCAGATGGTGGTTACTGAGATAAGTTAATCTCAGTAGCAGCAGGTTCAGGTAGTTGTTGTTGATTGTTACGAGAGGTGACTTCTAGATTGTCAAAGTTCATGAGGTTTTCTGGTAAGATAATTTCTAGAGACTCATAGGAGGTTCCTCCAGAGCTAGATTTACTAATGGGAGCTAGAGATTTAGAGAATTGGTTTGTTGGTTCTAGTTTATTTGGCTGAATTGTTGAGGGAGTTGTTGTTGAAACAATCTCGGACAGGGTTGGGGTAGTTATTGAAGGACTGTTGGTTGATTGATTAGTGGTTGGTAAAGGAATAGAGAAAGATGGATTGGTATAGACTGATGAATCAGGATTTGATCTTAAACTTGTACCCTCGAGGATTTTTTATCTTTTACTTCTTTTCCGTTTCTGAGGCTTAGAAATGATGGTAGTATGTTTTCTTTTCCTTTTAGGAGACTCCATAAGAGGTGGTTCGGAGTTTGATTGATTAGTCTGCTCATTCTGCTCTGTTTGTTCCCATTCTTCTTCTTCATGCTCGATTTCACAGACATCATATCCTCGTGCCTTTACTCCATCTATGTATACAGCTAATTCCTCACGTTGGTAACTTCTGTGATAGGTAGGATAACCCTGCACCGCGACCCTTCGTTTGCTTAAATCATCAGAGATGATGAAAGGATTTACCTTTACTTTATTGATTATTCTCATTTGCTTAAGAGTTGTGGCATTTACTGGTTCTCCAAGGGTTATGGTTAGATCTTCTATGTATTTGACTTCTGTAACCAGAGTGTCTATTATACCACTTTCATAGAAGATGTCTGAAAGCATTCTTCCAAAAGGAATGTATCTTGGTATATTATTTCTGTATCCACCAGTTGTCCTCATTTTTGTTACCATGTCTCTCAGATAGTAAAATAGGATAGAGGGTAGACACATTCTTTCTTTGGTGATCAGATAGTAAAGCATGTATTTTATGTTGGCATTGAAGAAATCTGTAGCATGTGATGAGGGCCTAGGATTGATGCAGCCAAGAATGATTTTGTGCCAGATTTTTAAGTATGCATGCAAATCTTCCCTCTTGTACTCCTTTTTGCTCAGTTGATAATTGGCGTAGAAGATTGGGTTGATCCTCTTTTTCACAAATGAAGATTTATTGTTCATCCCAAACTCCATATTGTAAAGATGGGCAATGGACATTTTAGTGATGACGATCTTTCTTCCCAGGACATAGGAGACAACATGGATCTTGTCACAAACAGCTTTTACAAGTGCTTCAAAAACTGGTCCTTTGAGCCTATCAAAGTAATTGATCCATTCCTGAGCTTCTACTTCTTCGATTAGATTGAATCCATTTTCGGCAAGATTTTGGAAATCTACATGCATTTCCTTGAGTACAGTTAGGTTTTCAAGATTGCAGGTGACAGAAGCTTCTCTTTGGGTAATGTGTTCTTCGCTTATTTGAGAAGAATGAGATGAAGATGAAGCGACCATTTGATTGGTTAGAGATGTTGTTGAGGATGGCCCGGTTGAGGGAGCTGACATTCTTCTTGAGGATTCTTCAAATTCTTGTGAGAACTAGACGACTTCTTCTTGCATTGGGGTCATCATTTTGAGCGATTGAGAGGAAAAGTAGAGATTTAGGATTTTGGTGATGAACGAGAGTGATAGAGTGTTTTGAGGAGTTGAAGAATGAAAGTTTTTGGAATGTTCCCAAGAAAAATTAGAGGTAATCTAGGTTACGTCTATTTTCTAATAGATTGAGGGGTTCTGGTATTTATGAGATTGTGAGGTACTTGAGTGGATAGACACGTAAGGAAATAGGCGAATAAATGTGATAAAGTTGAGCCAATATCGAGGGAAATGCTGTTTATTTAATTTGAATAGTTAAAGTGACTTAATTTTATTTAAATCACGTGCAAAGATAATTTTTCCGAAAATATGACATGTCACAAAATTATCAGAACTTGAGATGCGTTAAGAAAGTGGTTCTGATGAAAAATGCTTTCCTCATGAGGTTCTGAAAATATTTTATTCTGAATAGTATTTCATATTCAGGTGTTTTAAAATAATTAGAAATCTATCTTCAGCTAAGGGTTTTGTGAAAATGTCAGCCCACTGATGGTCTGTATCAATGAATTTTAAGCATAGAGTTCCCTTCTGAACATAGTCCCTAATAAAATGATGTTTTATTTCTATGTGTTTAGCCCTAGAATGCAAAATTGGATTTTTACTTAAGCAGATAGCAGCAGTATTATCACAGAAGATAGGAATGTTACTCTCATATATCTGATAGTCTTCCAGCTGATTTTTCATCCATAGCATTTGAGTACTGCATAGGGAGGCTGATATGTATTCTGCTTTAGCTATTGAGAGAGCAATTATAGATTGTCTCTTGCTTGACCATGAGATTAAATTGCTTCCTAAGAACTGACAGTTCCCTGATGTGCTCTTTCTTTCTAATCTGTCTCCCATATAGTCTGCATCGTAGTAACCAGAAAGAGTATACTCTGATGTTTTCTTATACATCAAGCCAAGGTTAGTTGTTTCTTTCAGATACCTTAGAATTCGCTTGACAGCGGTTAAATGTGATTCTCTTGGATCTGATTGGAATCTAGCACATAGATGTACACTGAATAATATATCAGGTCTAGAAGCAGTTAGATATAAGAGAGAACCTATCATACCACGATAGAGTTTTTGACAAACCTTAACTCCTGTTTCTTCCTTTCCCATGACACACGTTGGATGCAATGGTGTTTTAGCAATGTTGTAATCCATCATATTGAACTTCTTCAGAAGTTATTTTGTGTACTTGGTTTGATGAATGTAAGTGGCCTCTGATCTTTGATCAATTTGAATTCCAAGGAAGAACATTAGTTCTCCCATGAGACTCATTTCAAATTCGGCCTGCATTAACTTTGAAAATTCTTGACATAGAGAAGAGTTAGCAGAACCAAAAATAATGTCATCAACATAGATTTGAACAATGAGAATGTCATTCTTATATGTCTTGCAGAAAAGTGTTGTGTCAACCTTTCCTCTGGTGAAATTGTTTTCTAGTAAAAACTTTCTTAATCTTTCATACCAAGCTCTGGGAGCTTGTTTTAAACCATAGAGTGATTTTTTAAGTTTAAAAACAAAGTCTGATTTTTCTGAATTTTCAAAACCAGGAGGTTGTTTGACATAAACTTCTTATGATATATAGCCATTTAAGAATGTGCTCTTAACATCCATTTGATAGAGAGTGATGTCATGATTTACTGAAAAGGATATTAACAAACGTATTGCTTCAAGTCTTGCAAATGGAGCAAATGTTTCATTGTAGTTAATTCCTTCCTGTTGATTGTATCCTTGGGCAACAAGTCGTGCTTTGTTTCTGACAACTTCTCCTTTCTCATTTAGCTTGTTCCTAAATACCCACTTGGTTCCTATGACATGAACATTCTTGGGTTTAGGAACTAGATCCCAAACATCATTTTTGGAGAACTGGTTAAGTTCTTCTTCCATAGCCAGAACCCAGTCTTTGTCCATGAGAGCTTCTTCAATTGTAGCTGGTTCTATTAACGACACTAGTCCTACAAGTGTTTCTTCTGGTGGTCTAAAGGCTGATCTGGTTCTGATAGGAGCATCTTTGTTTCCCAGAATTAGTTCCTCAGGATGGGATGTGGACAATCTTCTTCTTCGTTGAGATGGGGTAGTTGGAGTTACTTCAGTGGTTTCTGGTGTAGGATCTTGCTGTTCTTTGACTTCCTCTACCTTTTCCTTAGATTCAGAGAATCTGATTTCTAAATCTGCAAGTTTCTCAACTAGCTCTGACTTTTCTGAGTCAGGCTTGTCATTGAGTCTAACATGAATGGATTCCTCCACAATTCTTGATTCTGTGTTGTAAACTCTGTAGCCTTTCGAACGTTCAGAGTATCCCAACAACAGACACTTCTGTGCTTTGGAATCAAACTTGCTAAGATTTTCTTTAGTGTTAAGCATAAAACAGACACATCCAAACGGATGAAAATAAGAAATGTTGGGTAATTTATTCTTCCACAATTCATATGGAGTTTTATTCAAGATAGGTCTTATAGAGATTCTATTTGGAATATAGCATGCTGTGTTGATTGCTTCTGCCCAGAAATGTTTAGCTATGTCAATTTCTTAGATCATGGTGCGAGCCATTTCTTGCAAAGTTCGATTCCTTCTTTCTACAACTCCGTTTTGTTGTGGAGTTCTAGGGCAAGAAAAATCGTGAGATATTCCATGTGAATCAAAAAGTTCCTCAAAGTTTTTATTTTCAAATTCTCCACCATGATCACTCCTTACTCTGACTATTTTACAATTTTTCTCATTTTGTACTTGAGTGTAGAAGGAAGCAAACACCGAATGTGATTCATCCTTGTGTTTTAAGAATTTTACCCATGTCCATCTGCTGTAGTCATCAACGATGACTAGTCCATATTTCTTACCATTGAGAGAGGCCGTTTTTACAGGACCAAACAGATCAATGTGAAGAAGTTCCAACGGTCTGGAGGTGGAAACAACATTTTTAGCTTTGAAAGAGGTTTTTGAAAACTTTCCTTTCTGACATGCTTCACAAAGAGCGTTTGAAGAATATTTCGGATTTGGCAAGCCTCTAACAAGACCAAGCTTGTTAAGCTGAGAGATTCTTCTCAGACTGACATGGCCAAGACGTCTGTGCCAGACCCATTGCTCTTCGTTTACAGAAAGAAGAAATTTTACATTTTGATGTTTTAAATCAGATAACTTAATTTTGTAAGTGTTGTTTTTCCTCTTTCCGTTGAATAGGACTGATCCATCCTTCTGACTTACCGCTATACAAGATGTTTGATTAAAAATGAGATCATAACCACTGTCGCTAAGTTGGCTTATTGACAACAGATTATGCATTAGACCTTCTACTAACAAAACATTTTTAATTGAAGGAAGCTTACCATTTCCAACGGTTCTGGAGCCAATGATTCTTCCTTTTTGATTTCCTCCGAAACCGACAACGCCTCCAGGTTTAAGTTTCAGATCTTGGAACATAAGCCTTTCTCCCGTCATGTGTCGCGAGCATCCACTGTTCAGGTACCATGACTGGTGTTTTAATGGAGCTATTAAGGATATCTGCAACATAAATTATCTTGTTTTTAGGTACCCATTTTGTGGGTCCTTTCACATTAGTTTTTCTAAAGGTTCTGACCCCTTTAGACTTCCTTACGTTAGCAAAATGGTGTGGAGTTTGTGCATAGTGTTTGTGTTTAGAGCACTTCTTTAGTGGATGTGTTCGTGTAATCTTAGAGTTTGAACCTTTTGGTTCTGAATGTTTAAGATTAGTACCAGAGGGAGTAAACTGTTTGGACAGAGGTATTATTTTGATGTTTTTGGTTTCATCATATGGTTGAGATGGTCCTGAATATCTTAGACCTCTGCTACCATTTCTACTGACTCCATAGATCAGTGAAGCCATTTTGCTTCTATCTACGCTTTTGGCAAGAAAGTTTTTAAATGCGTTATCATATTTGTCTTCTTTACTAGTGTTAGCTGAGTTTGAGACCATTTCTTCTTCTACCTTAGATAATTTACATTTCAGGACAGACTTTGAGCTTTCTAAGACAAATATTTTCTCATTTTACTCAGAGATGATTTTCTTATTTTTAGTAAGATCTTCTGAAGAAACTATAAAATTTTTTTTCAGGATTTTGAATTTTCTTGGAAGATTTTAATATCTTTTGATAAGTTCAGTTAATCCTAATTCAAGTTCAGAATGGGTTAAAGAAGAAAGTACCTCTCTTTCATCGTCGGAGTCTGATAGTTCTTCCTCTGACGAGTTGCTTCTGGTTTCTGCCATGAATGCCATGTTGACCCGACTTTCATCAGCATCATCTTCAGATTTTGAGTCATCCCATGTTGCCATGAGACCCTTTTTGGTTTTCCTAGGTCTTTCTTCTTTCTTGGCCTTTGGACAGTCATATTTGAGATGTCCAGGTTCTTTGCATTCAAAACACGTAACATCTTTTCCATAGTTTCTTCTTTGACCAGATGTAGATTTGAATCTTCTCCTTGGTCCTTTGAACTTGTTCCTTCTATACTTCCAAAGTTGACTTATCTTTCTTGATATGAGTGATATATCGTCTTCTTCTGAATCTTCTTCAGATTCTTCCATCTCTTCTTCTGCCTGATACTCTTTCTTCTTTTCTGGCTTTGGTTTTAGTGCAATGGATTTGTTTTTCTTCTGAGGTTCATCTCCTTGAAGCTCTATTTCATGACTTCTTAAAGAACTGATAAGTTCTTCAAGACTGATATTATTCAAATCCTTTACAACTTTCAAGGTAGTCACCATTGGTCTCCATTTTGTTGGAAGACTTCTGATGATTTTCTTGACATGATCAGTAGTAGAATAGCCTTTGTTTAGAACTCTGAGTCCGGCAACAAGCATTTGAAACCTTGAGAACATGGTTTCAACAGACTCATCTTCTTCCATTTTAAAGACTTTGTATTTCTGGATTAACGCAAGAGCCTTTGTCTCCTTGACTTGAGCATTTCCTTCGTGAGTCATACGAAGAGAGTTAAAGATGGATTTTGCAGTTTCTTTGTTTGTGATTTTCTCATACTCAGTATAAGAAATTGCGTTCAACAGAATAGTTCTTGCTTTGTGATGGTTTTTGTAGGTTTTCTTTTGAGCATCTGTAAACTCACTTCTTTCAATCTTTTTACCTACAAAATCTACAGGATGACTGTAGCCATCAAGTACTAGATCCCATAGATCTAGATCAAATGATAAGAAATAACTTTCAATTCTATCTTTCCAATAGTCAAACTCTTCACTATCAAAGATAGGAGGTTTTGCAGTGTAAGATTCTCTTTCAATGACATTTGTTTCAGAAGTTGTTAGTGGTGGTGTAGTCATTGTTTTTCACACTTGGATCGGTACTGAACACTGTTAAGTGCTTGATAAAAAATTCAATCTTTTTATCACTTCAAAACCGGAGCTCTGATGCCAATTGAAGATGTGAAAAATGCAAGAAAGGGGGGGTTTGAATTGGTTTTTCAAAATAATTATTTCTTTTGAGTAACTTTCTTTAAAAAACTTTTTCCCTTTTTCTAAAGAACAACGACTTAGTTAAACAAAAAGATATAAACACGTTATGTTTATACTAGTTCACTTGAGAATCTCTCAAGTTAGTCTAGTCCACCCGCCAAGGTGATTTTGCCTCTCTCAACGAGGTCTTAATCCACTATTCAACAAAATAGTACACTGCACGAGCAACACGGCTGGTGACTAACAACAACCTCTAGAACTCACACGTTCTAGACTTCTCAAGTAATACAACCTCACAGGTCTTACTCAAGGCACAACCTCTAAGACACACGTCCTAGACTTCTCAAGAGATCTAATCACTAAGACTCTCTTAAGGAATACAACTTTAAGTTTAAACACAATGAGTTTACAGAGAATTGCTTCTTATCAAGCTGATAACGTAAACACGCTTTTAGACCAGAAATGACTTAAGAAAGAATGGAGTTAGAAGGTATTGTCGTTGTTCGCATGTATATCTTTCTTCAAGTCTTTGAGCTTCCTTTTATAGCTGAGTGAAAAGAGCCGTTGAAATGAAATCATGATAGCTAAGTAGGCTTATGGCTTGGAAGCGTGAGGACAGGTACAAAATCTTCTGCATGCAGCGCGTCCTGTCTGTGTCAGATTGTCTTGTTTGTATTTCGCACAGTCTTCGAGAATTTTAATGTTGTAATGTGGTACAGCTGTATAGTGTGGCAGTTTTTCTCGGCTTCTCAACATCAGAGGCTTTTTGTGAGTGTGAGTAAGAAGGGAAAACATTGTATGGTTCTTGTGATTATCAAGTCTTTGAATCATCAGCTCTGCGCTTTCAGAATCTTCAGAACTTGTCTTTTGAACCTTGTTCTCTTAAATCCACTTTCTTCATATCTAGAGGCTTCTAATGTTAATTTGATGAAGCATGAGTGGAATCTTTATAGCAGAATATCTGATGCTTCAAGTCTTCCGTTGATTGAAGAAGTCCATTAGGAATCAATCTTCAGAACTTCAGTACTTGGTCTTTAAGAGTGTTATCCTTTTCTGCTTTAAGTCTTCCGAATCTTCAGAGCCTGTCTTCGGAGTCTTCAGAACTTCTCGTGAGGCTTCAGTAATTTGAATTTGTTTCATCAAAACCCTTGTCTCATCTTCGAATTAAGTTCTGTTCTTCGAAGCATCTTACATTGAGCATTGCGTTAAATTACGAAAGCAGAACCTGTTTGCTAGGTTCTCACACATAACAACATTAGTTGCACAAAATTGTTCATACAAATATTTATCTGTTATCATCAAAACTTAGAGATAATATTGCAGAACCAAATCTTGTTCTCACAAATGTAACCTATAAGCATCTAACCTTAGAGTTCCTCAGTTCACTCATTTATGACCCCTACAGTGGAAGAGGTTACAACAGTGGAAGCACAAGATTCAGACTATTTAGGAACGAGTATACACTTAACCATAGGGATTTTTCTAGATTACTTGGTTTTCAGTGTGGCATGGATGCCATCCATTTTATGCATGAAGTCAATGTTATGCAGGATGAGCTTGACATATTCTGGAGCAAAATCACCGGTGGACGAGGACCTGATCCTTCCACCCAATTAGTAAACAAAATCCACAACCCAGCCTTCCGTTATTTCCAAATGATCCTGGTCGAGACTTTCTTTGGTAGAAGTGAAACCGAGAATCAGGTTACCGAAGAAGAGATTCTAATGCTCTTTTGTACTACTGAGTCACGCCCATTAGCCAGTGGTAATTTTCTGATGTATAACCTATACTTAACTACTGGATATTCCAAAGGACATATCCATGTAGGTGGCACTGTTACACACATAGCTTATGCCCTAGGTCTAGCCAACAAGCTAACTCATCTTACCTCCCATTGTGGCTACACCTTAATTGACATTAATCATTGCCTTGATCGTGGCCTTATCAGGAGAGCATTCTTTAGTGCAGATAACTTTAAGCTCCTAATAGACGACAAAGTCGTTCACTACTTTGGTTTTCCAAACCACACCCGGACAAGTGTCCATGACAAAGCTAACTGGTCATACGCTTTGGAAGGCCAAGACGAGACACTCATCCGACCTAGGACCCCACATGTGCCTGAGTACCATCCTACACCCTATCCTGAAAGGACTACTGTCTATTCCTCTAACGTTAATCTGCAACGCATGGACATATATTCAGAGTTTGACGCTATGCAAAAGGAGATTATTTCTCTTCGCGAAGAATGCGCCAAGCTCACCTTACAGATACAGATCTCAGACACAACAAATGCTTCATCATATGATCTTTTATACCAGGAGATTTGTGATCTCAGACGCCAGCTTGCAGAAGCACGGGAACCTTGTCCTCACATGAGTCAGGGTGTCCGCCGACAGTCTTTCTAGAAGATTCAGGAGCTCTGGGTCATAACTCACACTTTGTGTGGGGGAGACTTACCACATGCTTGTTATGATCGTTTATTTCTACCGTTACCACGTTCTTATCTTTATTGTTATTATCGTTATTATCAGACAATTAGTAAATTTAATTTTCCATCGTTATTATTATTAGACTCATTGCATCCATATGCTATATGCGAGTGTCATATTATTTCTAGTTATAATAAATATCTACATTATTGCAATCTATTGGTAATATTTAAAAAAAAAATTATTTCATTCATTTTTATAATTTAAAATTTTTTAGAGTTAATAATATTATTGTTATTTAATTTCTACATTCACATATTATTAAAAATTTTAAATATATATATATATATATATATATATATATATATATAAAATATATATAAAATAAAAATATATATAAAAAGTTTGTTCTCTATGTTTCATACATGTACACCTATGAAGAAAATTCTCAAATATGCTGTAAACACCCCAAGGAGAAATACATGGACCAACTAAAGCCCAAACCCGTGCCAGCCCAGTTTACACAGTCCGCGGACATGGACCCCTACTTGGCGGACGCAGAGGTGTCCTGGGATATGAACGAACCAGAATAAGAAAAACCCCCATTTTTGCCACTCTCTTCATCTTCCATCTCCAATAACTCCGATTTTAATCACCATAAAACCCCACTAACCCATTTCAATTCCTTATTTCATAACTTCCCCACTACCATTACCACTTCCATTCCACATTATCTCTATAAAATCCAAAGATTTCACCCAAAAAACCCAAATTCACTACTAAACCTTCATTTCACTTCAACAATGGCAGCAGAGGAACATGGGAACATTATTTTTCGAGATGGAACAGACGGAGTCAAGCAATGGGAGAAATGGGACAGATTACGAACACGCAACATTCTTGCGACGAGGTACATTAATGATATCTGTCTGTACAACCTTGGTATAAGGTATAGCGTATTTTATCTATTAGAAAATTTAAAATTAGATAGTATCTTTATTCGCCAGGAGCCTACTTATGCAAGTCTAACCCGTGAATTTTTGAGTTCTTTGGAGTACACTGTTAGAGAAAACACCGCTAGCACTGTAGGCACAGTAAGGTTTAGAATGTTCAATGTTGAATACATTTATACCACTGATGCACTTGCTGAGTTATTAGGATTCCATTACGGGAATGGTGTCGTTTGTGAGGCACCCATAGACACAAATTGGTCAACTGAGGCTTTCCAACTGTGGAAAGACATCACAGGTCAGACCACCTACTCCTTTGACGGAAATTTGGCTTCCGACATTCATAACCCAGCCATACGAGTGTTCCGCCTTTTATTAGCTGATACAATTTTTGCTCGTGAAAATTCTAACAAGTTGAATTCCAAAGAATTTATATTTTTACAGGTTGCTTTACTTAGAAAAATATTAAATCCTGTGCCATTTATGATAGCACATGTGCGGGCTATTGAGAAAATGGGCAGCACTGTGTCATTTGGAGGATTGATTACCTTCATTGCACGAGCCCTCCACCTGGACACCGAGTTGGCCATATTGGAACCACTCCCGCCTCGCATCATTGATTTAAGATTTCTGCGACATATGCATTTATGCAAAGCGAGGCCAGAAGGAGGCTATATCCTCATGGTTCGTAATGTCGTCGTCCCGAGTGTCGCTTTACCTTGCTTAGGACGCACTGATGTGCGCCAAAGAGGAAACTGGCTCTATGATTTGAAGGCTACTCCTATTTTAGGTCCGTTACTACCAAACATCCCCGAGGACGAAGGAAACGAGACGGATGATGAGTTTGACCGTATGGAACAGTCTCCTATTCATGTATCACCTGCACACACCCCACCTGTTACTAACCGTCCTGCAGGTACTTCTTTCGAATTTTATATCACCGAAGAAATGTGCAAGCACAGCAAGCCAGAGAAGAAGAGCGTGATGGCATGTTCTATGCCATGTACCAACAACAGTAGGAGATGATGGATTTTATGCGGGAGTCACAACAGTCCAATCTCGAGAACTTCCAAGCACTTAGAGATCAAAATGCCTCTCTAATAGAGAGGATTGAGCAGATGGAGATGTCACATACCACCCGACACCGCAGTAGAATTCGTCGTCCCAGACGTTCAGAGCATGATGGAGATGGCCCCAGTGGCCGACATGAGTGATTGCCAGGTTTCACCTATCCCTTTCTTACTTTTATCAAAACATTGAGGACAATGTTCGGTTTAAGTGTGGGAGGAGATATTTATTGTTTTTACTTGTCTTTACTATTTCTATTTTATTATTGCTTTCTAGTATAGTTTAGTTTGTTATAAAAAGTTTCACATGTGTGTCTCTCCCGGGATTTTCATCCAAGTACAAACGCGAAAGTGGCACCGAAACTGAGTCGCCAGCAATGTGTATTTATCCCAAGAGAGGGAAAGGAAACACCGCATAAACCTGGGGAAAGGAAAGAGCATGGTCTTGCGACCAAGAGAACTTGGTTCAGGAGTCGGTTACGCGAGAGGAAGGTATTAGCACCCCCACGCGTCCATCGTACCCGATGGGATCCACGCTTGCTTGTTTCGATCAAAGGGTGATAGAAAAGGATACTGGAAATGGAACTGAAAGAAAGAAAGGAGAAAGAAAGAGAAGCAAATGTAGGGAAAATAAATGAAGTGCTCGAATGGGCCCTACCCCACTGCCTACGTATCTCATCGGGAACATGAGAATCAGAGCGACGTAGTTCCCCTCAACGAGGGTTGCTTTGTTTGTGTTTTTTAGTGGAAACGTCAAAGTGCGCATCCCAGCAGTTTAGGAGTTGCGGCTCGCTGCATGGAGACTTAGGCGTTACCTGTTTTGCGGTAGAACGGACGTGACGAGTCCTTAAGACTGAAATGAATGAGATGAGAAAAGAATTGTTTGTTCGTTTGAAGTATTTTAAAATTTTTTTTTCATTTGTTTGCATATGATAGTGTATCTAAATCTTAGTCATTGGAGTGTATACATTCTCACATTCCAAGATGGAATGAGTAAGAAAGTACACTAAGTGTGAAGAAGACCCTCACACTTAGTTCCAATTATTAAGGTTCAAACACACTAGCATACTTGTATTTATTAAGTGTTTTTGTGGATTATGAAATGAAGAAGTGTTTTTCTTTATTTGTATCTTCAACAAGTATTGCATTTAAGTCCCTCATACAAGATCAAATGTTTAACACATTGACCCAAGATGGGCCATATGCTACACATTCTAATATTATAAGAGAAGACCCCTTATAATCTTTTCTTTATATGAAAGGCCTAAATGCAATAAGTGCCTACCTTTATTAGATATTTTGAATTTTCTTTGGGGATGAGGAGATGAAAGACTCAAGTGGGCGAGAAAGGTAAAATCTATGTGAACTAAGACTCGATCCTAATTAATTAGTTAAGGGAGTGATCCTAATGGTTTGTGAGGTTGCAAAACCTAAAGTCTAAAGAAGGAATGAGTTAAACAATTCACTTCTAAAGTAGAAGATGAATTGTAACTCAAAAGGGAAAGTAATGAGTTAATCAAAGAAAGCACATAAGTACTTAACAAAACACAAGGTTGAATTGTAAAAGATGAAAGGAAAGAAATTTGAATGTGGATTCCTTATCCACACTCAATTTCAACTTACCAAAGCCCCTACATGGTTAGTAAACATAGAAACATGTATAAGAAGTAAAAAACACCTAATGCACAATAAAGTTCAAAAGAATAAGATGAAGAATCAAATCTTACTATCACAACCAGAATGTGAATCATATTGACAACAAGTGAATATCATCATACAGGTTCAAATGAATAAGCAACAATCATCATCCATAGCATTTAAACATGTTATCATAAGAAAGGATAGATGAAAGATGAAAAGAAATGAAAAGAACATGCATAAATGGAACATGTAATCAAAAAATCAGAATTGAAACTAAATGGAAAATGGTTTATAAACATCTCAAAAGTGTTCATGAATCAACATTCAAGGCATTCAAGAAGTAATAGAAGAAGAAGTGAAGTGAAAGTTCAAAAGGAAAGTGCAAACAATACATGTTAAGGATGCACAAAGTTCAAGTTGAAATGAACATATAAAGATGACCTATAATGTGTACCAAGGACCTATAATATCACTTGGATGACTCATAAAACATGCAAATGCTCATACAAATATGCACAAAAGAATTCATGTAAAACATGCACTAAAGTTAGAATGATATGACATGTATTATGCTTCAAATGTAATGCATCAAACAAAAATCAAATGGACTTATGAAAATTATACAAGCATGGTATTTGATTGTCTAAGTCAGAAGTTAATCATATATCAAGATAACATGTCAAAATTCAAAGCAAAATGACTTTAAATAATGCATTAGGTCAAGTTGAAACATCATACCAAATGGTGAAAATACAAGCATCAAAACGTGTCATAAAGTGACCTAAAAAATCAAACAAAAATCATCTAACATGCTTCAATGTATTATTGAATCAATGCAAAAAGAATCAGGTCAAAACAGTTTGTAATGAGCAAGATCAAAATTTTACAAATTCATGTATCATACTTGGAATGCATACAAATGGAAATTCAAAGAAAATATGAAACAGTGATAAAAATGTGGTAAACTCATGAAATAAAAATATCAAAAACTTCCTAAATGTCTTGATAATATTCATGAATTTTTCCAGAATTTTTTGATGTTGTTTTGTAATTTTAAAAATTAAAAATGAAATATGTACATAAAAGAAGAAAATAAAAAGAAATTGAAATAAGAAAGGGGTGTAGATAGCAACATTATCACGTTCAGAGCTACACTAGGCCTAAAGTAGGGGGTGCGCATAACAAGCCCAAGTTACAAAAGTCCAATAGTGAAGTCAATCAAGAACATGTGGAAATCATTCAACACTCAAACTCACTATCAACCCTAGGATCAATCATACGCTCACAACTAAGTCAACAAAATGATTAAGTACACATGATGGATGGTTCAGATCACACGCACACCACAAATAACAAACACATGCGCATGCACAATCATTCAGAACACCCTAGACAACCACGTGAGTAGCACATGGATCTTTTTATTCGCTGGCAAGACCTCATCCACATGATTCATCATACGCACCAAAATCAATCAATCAATTAACAAGGTAATACAAATCAACGGCTCAGACCAAAAGTACATCACAACAATCATGAACTCACACACACATGGCCAATCTGATTCAAAAAAAATGCACGTGAGGGAGACGGTGGATTTTAATGAGTTGTCACATTTTGGAGCGTAGGATTAAAAGATCAAATGGCTGTAATTCAAACTGGCACAAACCCTAACACCTAAAATCACCGGCCGGAGAGGAACCTCCGGTCACCTTCTCCAGCGAGAACTACCACCTGCAAATCTGACACATCCACAGAAAAGCACAAATCTTATATCAAAATGAAGCTGAGGTTATGGAGAGCACGAATACACAACTATTTTTCATAGAACCAACACATACATGAAGAACAGAGGAAGTTAAAACATGCCCTAACTTTTGGATCAAAGCCTCTACGAGGCCTATCAACTAACCGGAGTAAAAAGAGCTTCTAGCAAGCTTATATCATTATGAAAACATCAAAATAATCAATAAAACGTGAGAGAAATGTTTGAGAATTTTAGAACCTGAACTTGCAGTTCTTGGAGATTCTTGAGAAAACCAGAGAAAACACTTGCTCTTCAACCTTGGAGCTTCAAATCAAGCAAAATAAATGTTGCTGGAATTTGTTATCTTGATAGCAGAGAGATTCAAAGTTTACTGACATACACTTGAAGAAATCGTGTGAATTGTGATAAATCTCCCTTCAATCATGCGCCATTGATGATGATATAGATGAAGTAGATGAAGGTATCGTGCACTCAGAGAATAAGTTTTGAGAGAGTTGGTGAAAAAAGTGAGAGAATCAGAGAGACAGTAGAGAGAGTTTTGGGGTGAAAATGAGAAAAATGAAGTTGAAGTTAGAAATGTGGGTGAAGTTTCTATTTATAAGTTGAGTTAGGATTAAACCACAGTGGTTAAGTGAGTTAGTTAATGTGAGTCATGTGAGTTAAGGTGAGTCATCCCTAACTAACTGAGCCAAGTTAGTTAGGGCGAGTTAACAATGGTTGTGATATAATGGTGGTGACTTATGGTGTACTATGGTGGAGATGAGAGTGAAACTGACATGGCACGGCTGGTGTAGCATAAAACTTGTTCAGCAAGTTTGTTCTTTCCATTCTCATGTATGGCACGTGTTATGGCAAGTGTACGTAATGGTAATGGTGTGTTCAAATAAGGGAATAACGTACATGAGTTATTTGATGGATGTCTGAACCAAATTGTGTATCAAGAGCCATCAATGTATCAGTGGAACATAGGGTGATTTGTAGATGAAATTCTCCCTAATCAATGGATGGTTTGATGAGTTTTTGGAGTCATTGGAAAGAGGGAATATGGGAGAACATGTTTGGTACGAGAATTGAGTTGAAATGATGCCTCAAACATGCTCAAAAATGACTATGAACTCAAGGATACAAAGCTGGTTGGTGGGCGTGCAAAAGCAAGTCGTGAGCTAGCAATGTGGTACATGGAATTTCAGTGTGATCACCCTATCTTGAGACCAATATTTCTCCCTCATAGCTTGACCAAATCTAAATTTCTCCAACATCAACATTGAAGAGGGCATTGTAAGGAACAACTTTGATGTTGAAAAGTTTTCCATTTGGAGCTTTTATCATTGAGAAATTAAGCTTGACATTTGGCACACCACATGTTTGTAGAAATGATGGCGCGTGACTTAAGATTTGCCCAAGCTGACTTGCATTTTGCCCAAGTTTGTCTCAACTTTGATCATCCATAACTCTCTCAATTTTGATCCAATGGAGATGTTCTACACATGGATTTGAAGCTTAAGATGAGATCTTTTGTTGTGGCCGAGTGGAATTTTTACTTGATGTCTCAATTTTGAATGGCCTTGGTTCAAAGTTTGGTGCGCTATGGCCAAAACTTTCCTTATTTAGAAACCCTATTTCTTCCAAAAATGGCAACTTTTTAAATCTTGATTTTTCATGATCCTTTTGGATTTTCTTGATCAAATTTTGTACATTGGTCACATATAACATGAACTTCATGAATTTGGCCTCAAAAAGTCAAGAGTTGACTTTTTCCTCTGATTATTTGACTTAGCCCCAATTTTCCTGATTTTGATCTTTCTTCCAATTGAACCACTTCTAAAACCAATTGAGAGGCAATTTTCCACACACATACACTTAAGGACATGTAGAATACCATGACATCAAGTTTTGTCCAAAAAAATCAGAGATGGCCTGATTTAATTGGAAACCCTAATTTTGATACCCACCTACTAAGGGGAAAAATGTGCCGTCTTCATTTTCAAATTCCTCAGAATATGTTGTGTATCCTCTTAAAGGATGATGAGATATGCCACTTAAGGTGATTTTGAATCAATGAACTATCTCTTTTGAGGGTTTTTCCTTCAGTTTTTTGGACCCCTTACATAGTGAAGAATGTAGTGCTTCAATCTCCTATTGAATCTCACCTTCTTGAGGTTTTGGAGGATCAATTGAGATAGTATGAGACATGAAATACCTCTTGGCTTGCCTTGAGGCAACTTGTTTGACCTTTTATGCTTTGAATGATTCCTTGATTGTCCATCTTTCACCTGATCACATGCCTTGATGGTAAGAGGGATGCTATGTTTCATTTTTCTATGTTAAAGATGCAATGCAAGGCTAATGAGATGGATATGATATGATATATGATAATGCTATGCTATGATGACAAAAGAGAGAGAAAATTTTGGGGTATTACAGCTGCCCCTATTCAAAAGCTGTAGACCTGAATGCCTGAAAGCAATTACTTTCAGACTTTCAAGGTATATAGTGATTGAATACCAAATATAGCCAAAAATTTACTCTGGATGACGAAGAACAAAAGGGATATAAACCCAATGAGACTGCTGGATTGAATCTTCAATGAAACGTTGTCGGAGAGATCTGTATTTTGAACGACGCCAGACGACTACTGGCTTGCCATACTATGGATGGACTTTCAACAATGTCTTTTTGAACGACGTCCGACGACTACTGGCTTGCCATACTATGGATGGACTTTCAACAATGTCTTTTTGAACGACGCCAGACGACTACTGGCTTGCCACTCAACTGGTGGACTTTAGCTGCTCTTCCATTCTAAACAATGGACTTTTACCAATTCGTGTTGGATTTCTGCCAATCTAACGTTGGACTTCAATGATTACCAAACCGGCTTTGGAATCTCAAACTTGCCATCCTCATATGGACTTTTGCAGCTTTGCCAAACTAACGTTGGACTTCGATGCTTACCAAGCCGGCTTTGGAAGCTTTGCCAAACCAACGTTGGACTTTGCTGAGAATATAGTTATTTATCGTCATTCCACCTGCTGGAACAATATAAACTACTGAATATAATGATCATCCCACCTGCTAGAAAAACCATCTGTAATACCATTCCACCTGCTGGAATAATACGAACGATTGTACATAATGATCACCCCACCTGCTAGAACAACCATCTGCAATACTATCCCACCTACTGGAATAATATGAACGACTATCTGTAATGATCACCCCACCTGCTGGAACAACCATCTGCAATACTATCCCACCTGCTGGAATAACATGAATGACTATCTGTAATGCCAAAATAAATTGGCCTTTGAGTTGTAAATGAGCAATGCTGAGAATTACACCACCTGCTGGGTAATATCATATGCTGACACTTTGTTGAAGAAGAGATTCCATCGATCTATTTAGACCCTGCTGGGGAAATTACTGTCAAAATGTTGAACTCTGTGGGGAGAGAAAACAATTCAGCTGGGAATTATTCTTTGACAAATTTCACATGCTGAAACCTGCGGGAACTATACCTTGTTGACACTACCACTTGCTGGTAAATCCTGCTGAGAATAAACTCCACAGGGGATGTTACTGCGAGAAGCTTCGTCTCTTAAGAGGCTTTTATAGAAAACCAAGCGTTTTCAAACTCTTAGACGAACACCCTGTCTTCAACTTCCGAACATTCGCTCTTACACTACCCTTCACATCGTCTGCGAGGTACCAGAAGATTTGCACTCGTTATTGACATAGAATGCTCACTGCATTAATAACCATTATCAACACAGAAGAATTCAATCTTCGACAACCGTTGTCGTCACAAAACCCGGTGGGAAATCTTGAATGAAAGAATCGACTTAATAAGATACAACAGTATCAAGTCATAGCAAATATTTGTTGATTATACTGAGAGATAACTTTCGTGCTGCTTGGATCGATCGTGCTCATTATCTGCAACAGAAAAAAAATATGCACATGCCCCAGGATATTGCGTGGTTTTTTTAGTCCACCATCCAAGGTTGTCCAACAAGCAAAGTAATTTTAATTGTCTTTTTGTGCATGTTTTTGCAAGGCCATGATATTTTCAAAGCAATGCTTTATTATCAAAAATCGGACGTTTTTGCAAACAAAACAGTAAAATGAAAATAAAAGCTTGTGACTGAATATTCAATTTTATTGAGGAAATGCCAAAATCGGCGAATTTACAATTGGAAGCAAACCCCTGAAAGAGTTGATTGCCATAAAATTGAGAAAGGAAATCTATCCTAATGACAATGCGGAAATTGGATTCCAACTGATTTCTAATTCTGTTATAGCTAGTATATATTCCAACTCTCTTGATTATCTTCGCTTTCGGAAGCTCGTGGTCGGAACAATTCCTCTTTCGGAAACTTTGCTAGTTTGCTAAAGAGTAGAGAACGTACAGATTAATTCAGACTGCAGTCATTCGCTTAAATCCCTCTTTTGCGTGGATCGCCTTTTCAGGTTTTCAATCCACCGGGATACCCATTTTTGCCTAAGTTTCCCTTTCGGGTTTTCAACTTACCGGGTGTACAATTTTTCAATTATATCCTTAATTTTTGCCCGAACCTTTATTCTGTTTTTGGTTCGCCAGGATGCCCTTTATTGCCTGGATTTTTTTCTTCTTTTTTTTTTGTTTTTTTTTATCCAGCAGGTCTATTTATACAAAGTATTTTTTAACTGCATCTGAATTAACAGGGGATGAAAAGTCTTCACCATCCATGGTTATCAGCAATAAGGCCCCACCTGAGAAAACCTTTTTAACCACGAATGGACCTTCATAATTAGGAGTCCATTTGCCCCTGTGATCTGTACTCGGAGGAAGTATTCTCTTGATTACCACATCTCCGACCTTGTAAACTTGAGGTCGAACCTTTTGATCGAACGCCCTCTTCATTCTGCACTGGTATAGCTGGCCATGACATACTGCTGCTAGTCGTTTTTCCTCAATAAGGCTCAGCTGATCAAATCTGGCTCGTACCCATTCAGCTTCATCTAGCTTAATGTCCATCAATACTCGGAGAGAGGGAATCTCAACTTCTACCGGTAGAACTGCCTCCATACCATATACAAGTGAATATGGTGTTGCCCCAGTGGACGTGCGGACTGATGTTTGATACCCATGCAAAGCAAATGGTAACATCTCATGCCAATCTTTGTACGTGACAACCATCTTCTGCACAATCTTCTTGATATTTTTGTTGGCCGCTTCGACCGCGCCATTCATCTTTGGGCGGTACGGAGAAGAATTGTGATGTTCGATTTTGAAGTCCCGGCATAGCTCAGCCATCATCTTATTATTCAAATTAGAACCATTATCAGTAATGATTCTCTCGGGCACTCCATAGCGACAAATGATATCTCGTTTCAAGAAACGGGCTACTACTTGCTTAGTGACATTGGCATAAGATGCTGCTTCAACCCATTTAGTGAAGTAATCAATGGCGACCAAGATGAAACGATGGCCGTTTGAAGCAGTAGGCTCAATTTTCCCGATCATATCAATGCCCCACATTGCAAAGGGCCACGGAGAGGACATGACACTCAACGGATTTGGTGGAACGTGTACTTTGTCTGCATAGATCTGGCATTTGTGACACTTGTGGGCATACTTGCAGCAATCCGACTCCATTGTCAACCAATAATACCCCGATCTCAACAATTTCTTAGCCATCGCATGTCCTCCGGCATGGGTACCGAAAGAGCCTTCGTGCACTTCAATCATCAACAAGTCTGATGCGTGTCTATCCACGCATCTGAGCAGAACCGTGTCAAAATTTCTTTTATATAGCACGCCATCTTTGTTCAAGAAGAAACTACCGGCTAGCCTTCTTAATGTCTTCTTGTCTTTGGAAGATGCCCCAGACGGGCATTCTTGATTTTTCAAGAAGCATTTAATGTCATGGTACCAAGGCTTGTCGTCAGACACTGCGTCAACATCAAACACAAAAGCAGGTCTATCAAGACGAGATACATCAATCCTGGGTACAAAGTTCCAACCATGCACTTTGATCATCGAAGATATAGTGGCCAAGGCGTCTGCAAACTTATTTTCATCTCTAGGAACATGATACAACTTGACAGTTGTAAAGAATGTCAGCAATCTCCTCGTATAATCTCTATACGGAATCAAATTCTGCTGATGTGTGTGCCAAGTTCCCTTTACTTGATTGATTACCAGTGTTGAATCACCAAAGATATCGATGGTCTTGATTCGTAAATCAATAGCCTCCTCAATCCCTAGTATGCAAGTTTCGTATTCTGCTTCATTGTTGGTACACCCGAAAGTTACTCGGGCAGTGAAGGGCATGTGAACGCCTTCTGGCATAATGAGAACTGCACCAACTCCGCACCCATTTATATTAACTGCCCCGTCAAACATCAAACTCCATTTGGATTCAGGGTCAGGCCCCTCCTCCAGAAGTGGTTCCTCGCAGTCTTTCGCTTTGAGAAACATGATGTCCTCATCAGGGAAATCAAACTTCATGGGCTGGTAGTCATCAAGAGGCTATTGCGTAAGATAATCTGACAGTATACTTCCCTTGATTGCTTTTTGCGAAGTATATTGAATATCGTACTCTGTCAGTACCATCTTCCACCTTGCAACTCTGCCTGTAAATGCTGGTTTCTCAAAAATATACTTGACCGGATCCATTTTTGAGATCAACAGGGTTGTATGTGTGAGCATATATTATCTCAATCGCTTTACGGCCCATGCGAGTGCGCAGCATGTCTTCTCAAGCATTGAATAATGTGATTCACAATCTGTAAACTTCTTGCTCAGGTAGTAGATAGCATGTTCTTTCCTACCTGTCTCGTCGTGTTGACCGAGAACACAACCCATGGATCCTTCGAGCACTGTCAAGTACATAATCAGTGGTCTCCCTTGAACTTGAGGTATCAGAATAGGAGGCTCCTGCAAATATCTTTTTATTTTATCGAATGCATTTTGACAATCATCATTCCACCTGACCGTTTGATCTTTTCTTAGCATTTTGAATATCGGTTCGCAGGTGGCAGTTAGGTGAGATATGAACCTTGAAATGTAGTTCAATCTCCCTAGAAAGCTGCAAACTTCTTTCTCAGTTCTCGGTACAGGCATATCTTGTATAGCTTTCACTTTAGCAGGATCAACCTCTATTCCTTTTTCACTGACAATGAAACCCAGCAATTTTCCGGACCGCACGCCGAAAGTACACTTGTTAGGATTCAGTCTCAACCTGAATTTCCTCAAACTCTCAAACAACTTCTTCAAGTTGATCAGATGTTCCTCTTCTGTCTTTGATTTAGCAATCATGTCATCCACATAGCACTCGATCTCTTTATGAATTAGATCGTGAAATAACGTCACCATTGCTCTTTGCTAAGTTGCCCCTGCGTTCTTCAACCCAAAAGGAATTACTTTGTAATAGAAGATACCCCACGGGGTAATGAATGTCGTCTTTTCCATGTCTTCAAGCGCCATCTTTATCTGATTGTACCCGGAGAATCCATCCATAAATGAGAACACTGAAAACTGAGCAGTATTGTCAACCAGCACATCAATATGAGGGAGTGGAAAGTCATCTTTAGGGCTTGCCCTGTTGAGATCTCTGTAATCCACGCACATTCTGACCTTTCCATCTTTCTTCGGCACCGGTACTATATTGGCCACCCAGGGAGGATAGTTGGTTACTGCCAGACAACCTGCATCCAACTGTTTCTGTACCTCTTCCTTGATCTTCAAAGCCATTTCTGGTTTCGTTCTGCGCAGCTTCTGCTTGACCGGCGTATAGGTCTCTTTCAATGGTAATCTATGCACAACTATGTCTGTATTTAAACCTAGCGTATCTTGATATGAGCAAGCAAAGATGTCAACATATTCACGTAGCATGACTATCAGTTCTTGCTTTACCTCAGCCCGCAGACTTGCACCGATCTTGATCTCTTTCTTACTTTCTTCTGAACCGATATTAATAACCTCAAGATCTTCCTGATGAGGCTGAATGGTCTTTTCTTCCTGCTTCAACAATCTAGCCAACTCTTCCGAAAGTTCATAGTCTTCATCACTTTCCTCCTCAGCTTGATAGATCGGATTGTCGAAATCATACGTGGGCATAACAGAATCATTTTCGGGGGAATTCACAAAATCAAGTCTGCATGATTGGTTTGATGCTTTATTTTAGATTATTTTTGCTTGAAAACAAAAGAAAAGAAAGTGCATTATCATTTTTAATTTTCTTTGTGCAAAAATAAAAAATAAAGAAGGAATAAAGGAACACAAATTTGTAAACAAAAACGTCCTTTTTATTGATGTTTGAACATTATATGAGAAAATATGGTGGCCCTACAAATGGATCCACACACCTTGGGCAGAGCGTGGGATTTTATGCATTATGAAAGACAAGAATTATTACTCTGAATGGTGTACAACATGAATGACTTCTTCACTAGACCGGTTTTGCAATGCCTCGCTCGGAGCTAGTGAATACACCCATCTATCCAGATAATATGAGCTTTTATCGTCATCTTCTATTATTGAGCAGGACTGATTAGGGTTGATAATTCCTCCACTGTTGAAATTGATTGGCCCACGAAATCGGGGACCTGGCGTCTGGCCCGGTTGGTATCCAATGCCGAACTTATATTCTTTCACAAACACGTCGATAGCTTTACCCCAACCTTGGGCATTTCCGCTTTCAACCACTTCTCTGGCCTGCTTATAGGACGCAATTGATGCACTCGGCCCAACTGG
The DNA here is from genome assembly GCA_022829125.1 of Lathyrus tuberosus. Classification (NCBI taxonomy): domain Eukaryota; kingdom Viridiplantae; phylum Streptophyta; class Magnoliopsida; order Fabales; family Fabaceae; genus Lathyrus; species Lathyrus tuberosus. The sequence goes on from JALAZF010000103.1 coordinate 13,316,515, forward strand.
CACATTTGACACCACTGATGTTGAAGTAGGTTCTGGGAATTTGTTGATATTCAGGGCTTCAAAAGACTGGCACAGGGTTTCATGAATCTCTCCATCCATTTCCACATATTTGAAAGTGGAAGATGACTCACAAATATATCTTCTTCACCGCAAACGGTAACCACTTGACCCTCGAACACGTATTTGAGCTTCTGATGTAGTGTGGAGGTCATTGTGCCTGCTGCGTGAATCCACGGTCGGCCTAACAAATAGCTGTAAGCAGGCTGAATGTCCGTAACGTGAAAGATTGTCTTGAATATCTATGGACCAACCTGTATTGGTAATTCTACCTCTCCAAACACCGATCTTTGGGATCCATCGAAAGCTCTCACAATCAAATCGCTGGGTCTAAAGAATCAATCCATCTACTTCAATTTTCATCAGGGCCTTTTTGGGTAACACATTCAAGGAAGAACCTGTGTCGACCAGCACATGCGACAAAACAGCTCCTTTGCATTCAAGTGTGATGTGCAATGCTTTGTTGTGATTACGTCCATCTGGAGTCAAATCCCTATTCGTAAACCCCAACCCGTGGCTCACATTGACATTAGAAATTACTCCCTCCAACTGATTCATAGTAATCTCTTGGGGAACATAGGCCATATTTAAAACCTTCAACAAAGCAGCCCAATGTGCATCTGAACTCATTAACAAGGATAATATTGAGATTTTAGAGGGTGTCTGATTGAGCTGATCAATGATCTTATAATCTCTCCTTTTGATAATCCTCATAAATTCCTCAACATCACTATCAAAATTGACTTTAGGGTCCTCTTCCTGAACAGGCACCTTGTCACCAACAACCTATTTTCCTTTTGTTTTTGCAGCTGCTTCAGCTTCTTTATCACTCCTTAGAGTCTGGGGAGAAAACAGTCGACCACTCCTGGTGAAACCACTTGGTCCACTGACATTCTCAACACTGGTACCAACAGCATCCTCTGCTTTCTGTTGACTTCCTCCTTGATGAGTATTAGTTCCATATTGCCATGGAACTGCCCTATTAGACACATAAGAAGCAGATTCAGGAACTATAATCGTAACTGGTCTCGGCCTCTTGGGCATGATGATAGCAACAGGAGCTTCAACGGGCACCTGTATTTCAACTGGATTATAATAAATGGTAACAGCAGAAACATCTTTTTCCTTCTCTACCTTATCAAACTGAAGGCTTCCTTCGTCCATAAGATCCTGCAGTCCAACTTTCAACTTACTGCAGCCATTAATCTGTCTTGAACAATCCTCACAATCAGAGCCACATCCAGGAAATACCTTTCCTTTTAACAAATGCTCTTTTACAATCAACAGCGGAGTCTTTACCAAATTAACATCGGTAATCAGGTTCAATTTCTCGCCATCAGAAATAGCATCCATGCCTGCATCTCCATGATGAGGCATTGGATTATCGCGAACATTCGGCGGCTTAGAGAAATTAATAGCTTTTGCGTCAATCAGATCCTGAACCTTATGTTTAAAGGCCCAACACTTTTCTATCGAGTGACCCGGCGCACCAGAATGAAATTCACATCGAACATTAGCATCATAATTTTGAGGCAATTTTCCAGTATCTGGCGGCCTCATAGTCCGAAGTTCAACCAACTTCTCTTTGAGCAATTGTGGTAACAAAGCAGCATATGTCATAGGCAAGGGGTCAAACTTACGGTCCCTTTGTCTATTAGTCTGGAGTCGGGGTCTAGCTTGCTGATTTGAAGCTTGCTGTCCTGCTGGAACCAGAATGGTTACAGCATCCACCTAATGATAGGATTGAGTCCTGCCTCTGCCCTTTCCTCTATGCACAGCACTGGACTCCCCTTCTCTTTTCCTTGGTCCATTAGAAAAGGGTTTCCTCGAACTCGAAGCACCAGTCCCACTGACGTCTTGAGTCTTACCCAACTTCAGCAAACTCTTTATTCGTTCCCCAGCGATAACAATGTCGGCAAACCCTGTTGAAGGACACGCAGCCAATCTATCCAAATACGGCCCTTGGAGTGTGCTCATGAACATATCAGCCATCTCACGATCAGCCAAAGGTGGTTGAACTCGGGCAGCCAATTCTCTCCATCTCTGCGCGTACTGCTTAAAGCCCTCCTTGTGATCCTGAGTCATACTCTGCAGCTGAGTACGATTGGGCGCCATGTCCAAATTATATTGATACTGCTTCAGAAATGCAGTGCACAAATCTTTCCAGCTCTTTATATGAACCCTGTCCAGCTTAATGTACCATTCCAGGGAAGCGCCTGACAGGCTGTCTTGGAAAAAATACATCCAGAGCTTTTGGTCTTTAGTATAAGCGGCAATCTTGCGATTGTAAGCTTGCAAATGTGTTTTGGGACAGGTACTGCCATTGTACTTATCCAATGTAGGAAGCTTGAACTTGGGAGGGAATCTCACACCTTGCACGAGACCCATGTCCTCTACGTCAATTCCCAGAGGATTTTGGCTCTCAATAGCCTTGAGTCTTTCGTCTAACCCTTCGTACTTCCGTTCTTCATTGTAGAAACCTATGTCGTTGTTGAATGCGGTAAACTGATCATCTTGACCATCCTCTAAACCACTATTATCCAATCCCAGATGTACCCCACCAGTGGGGATGTTGCCAACAGGGGGAGTGCGTACATTGCGATTTGGGATTTCAGTCTCCAGCCTCTGAATAGTGGCTCTCATGGCATCTTGACCAACCCTCATGGTTTCCTGACCGGCCCTCAGCTCCTACTGACCTTGAGCAATCCCCTGCATAAGGTTCATGAACTGCTCCATTCTCCCCCTCAAATCAGCTAATTCAGTCTGAACTTGTTCCATGACTCTGGCTTGATTGCGTCGGGTAGAATATCGGTGAACTGGAGTGTCAGCTATCGTGCCTGAAAACCAAATAAAGGTTAGCAGGCGCCTGCAAAAAGAAAACTTGTAATATAAAAATGATATGCTATACAAATGCAAATGCACAGTTATGTTTGTCATTTCAAGATACTTTTCATATCCTGATTCCAATCGTAACCACGAATTTTTGACGACCAGAAATCATGATTATTGAGTTTTGCCTTGAAGAGATATTCATATACGCCAATCACAAATATCTGACGACCAGAAATAGTGATTTTGTAGTGTGCTAGTGTGCAGATATCTTATTACATCACATATATCTGAAGACCATAAATTGTGAACAGAAATAGCTCATTTCATACAAATTCCCAAAAGTTTTCAAGCACATTTGTCATAGTTTCAGCAACAGAAAAAGAAACAAGTAGTCAAATGTATCCATCAACAATTCTGATGGTAACCATTGCAAATTACAAAGAAATGACAAAAATCATTAATCTGATAGCTTTACGTCCTTCAGCTTCTGGCTGGAATACTTAATCTCTTCGAACAGGATGCGGGTACGCTGATGATGTGGCTTCTTAATCAACTCTTTGATTACAACGTCCCTTTTTTCCAATGCATCAGATAATGAGCCCATGTGCATCAGCAAGGCTTCATCTTCATCTACTCCTTTGCGCCTCTTAATTCCAGCTTGAATTTTAACCAGCTTCAGATCTGCCGTGACATCTTCAAGCTCTTTGTTGGCAATTTTCAGCTTATCTTCAGCATTCCTTACCTGTTCTTGACTTTTACCAAGATCCTCTCGATATTTTCTTCTTGCTACATGTGCTTTCTTCAGCTCTTCATCTTTATCTTTTAACTAGGTCAGCAATTCAGAGTTTTCAATTCTGACTTCATCCCAAGCTTGACAGAGTTTAGCTAATGAATCCCTGCTTCGGGCTAAAGCCTGCTTTGTAATCTTGTGAGCCTGACTAGTATCATCTGCTCCCAAAGTAAGTTTTCAGAAGTACCGAGCTCTATCATCAAAATCTTCTTCCTTGTCTAACAATATTTTCTCCGCTTCCAATGCTCTCTTCTCCGAATTTTTGTTGTCAGCCAAAGCTTTCTGAAGACATCTGCTTATTCCAGAGTTCTCTATCTGCAACTCTCTAACCATTTTCTTCCATTTCTCACACTCTTCAGTCGGTACCATGGAGTGTTGATTTGGACATAATAGAATCTCTCTTGAAAAGGGTAGCAACAGCTCTTTGACCTTCATCTCAATCCAAGCATCGTAGTCAGGATATGATCTACAGTCTCCTTTGCCAAAAATTAACTTTCCCTCTCTTTGCCTAAATTTCCAGGCATTTATTACTTCTGGCACTCTTTCATTCTTGGTTCCCACGAAAAACAGAGAAGCACTAATCTCTTCATCAGCAGGAGGATTTCTCGAAGCATAACCAAATTGTCTAACAGCCAACACTGGGTTGTAATTAATCCCACCTCTTCTTCCAACTAGAGGCACATTCGGAAAACTTCCACATTTAATAGTAAGCTCTATTGTCAGTAATTTGGGATCAAACCAAATGATGTTATTGGCAGTCAAACCTATCAATCTCTTGGACCATTTCATTGTCTCAGTAGTTTCTACGAAAGCACCAGTTCGAGGTAAATGTTTGAAGAGCCAATGACATAACAATTGGGTACAGCAACTAACCAGACTTCCTCTTCCCTTCTCATTTTTGTAGTGTACTGAGTAATAAAAATCCCCTAGCAGGGTAGGAATCTGATTCTTCGAAACGAACACTTTCATCGCCTGCATATCAACAAAGTCAGGTTGACCGGGGAAAAGCACCAAACCATAGATACAAAGAGCTAACACAACATTGTAAGTAGTCCAGTTTTTAGCCTTGGCAGCCTCCTGAGCTTGTTGGAAAAGAAACTCCAAATGAAATCCTTCATCTTCTTTAAGTTTACTCAGGCCACTTTTCACAACAGACTGGTCCAAATGTAGAACAGCAGCAATTACTTTGGGGGTAAGAGCATCTTCAGAAAAATACGGTATAGAAGACGTGACTGGAATTCCCAAAATAAATGAGACTTCCTCCAAAGTGGGCATCAAAATGTAGTCAGGGAACAGGAAACATCTCATTGATGGTTCATAGAACTGTAAGAAAGTGTGCAACCCATCCTTCTCATACTTTGTGAATGCATATACCATTTTAATCAGCTCTCCATATTCCTTCTGAAAAGTGCTGAGAACACCAAAACCAGCCATGCCTATCATCTTGTTCAATGAATCCAGCTTAGGATCAGGGAATTTATATGACACATTATTCTTCCTTTTAACCTCAACCTCTTGGAAACTCATGATTGGAATCAGACAATATGGTATGTACCTGAAAATGACGAACATAACCTGTTATGATATGAGTATGCAAATGCAGAAGGCATGTGATCAAGTATTCAGGTGTCTGTGTCTGTGTTGAACTGTGTGCACTGTGTCTCTGTACTGAATCTGGCAATATATCTGAGATGAATACTCAAACCACTGTCATAGGATACACTGTCTGTAATAATCATAAAATCACAAGTAAGGTATGTAGGAGGCTAGGTTACCTGCAAACCTGTAAACATCCCACCCATACTCATGTGTGGTTCCTAGAAAACAAGGCTTGCCAGCTTCGGAGGTTTGAGAAGCGATAGCACATTCAGGCCGTAGGATACAATGCTATGCCAATCAAAGAGGTCGTCCACTGACTCACCTTAGAAAATAAAGGTCATCCTATGCAAGTTCCCAAAGTGGGCCCTCGGGTGCGAGTGGGTTTGCCACAAAATGTGGTCTGCCACTGTCACCACTAAAGAGAGATGTTTCCACTAAGGTCCTCATGATCGGTCACTAGAGTCGACAGCTCTCTAGATCGACATCCTGGAATACGCAAGATGCGTACGCCATGATGGGTACCAAGATAGCCTCGTCTAGCTGTGAATTTCGTGATTACCCAATGTACACAGATGGTACGTAGGTCCCACTACTCTCCACTCTAAATCTAAGTGTGCACTCGAGCCTTGGTAATGGGCTCCTCTCTCAGAAATCCCATCCCGCCAAATAGACAGAACAGTGCAACACAGTATAACATATGAAATGTAAATGCTAACATGCTGTAAATATGGTACAAGTAATAAAATACAGTAAATAGCAAATACAAGATAACAGTAAACACCCAATGAAAGAAAAGCAAACAAGCGCTAGGATTGACTCGCTTAGGATGGACCAGCAATAGGTCAACCTGTCCCCAGCAGAGTCGCCAGTTATCTCTCCCGGGATTTTCATCCAAGTACAAACGCGAAAGTGGCACCGAAACAGAGTCGCCAGCAATGTGTATTTATCCCAAGAGAGGGAAAGGAAACACCGCATAAACCTGGGGAAAGGAAAGAGCATGGTCTTGCGACCAAGAGAACTGGGTTCGGGAGTCGGTTACGCGAGAGGAAGATATTAGCACCCCCACGCGTCCATCGTACCCGATGGGATCCACGCTTGCTTGTTTCGATAAAAGGGTGATAGAAAAGGATACTGGAAAAGGAACTGAAAGAAAGAAAGGAGAAAGAAAGAGAAGAAAATGTAGGGAAAATAAAAGAAGTGCTCGAATGGGTCCTACTCCACTGCCTACGTATCTCATCGGGAACATGAGAATCAGAGCGACGTAGTTCCCCTCAACGAGGGTCGCTTTGTTTGTGTTTTTTAGTGGAAACGTCAGAGTGAGCGTCCCAGCAGTTTAGGTGTTGCGGCTCGCTGTATGGAGACTTAGGCGTTACCTATTTTGCGGTAGAACGGACGTGACGAGTCCTTAAGACTGAAATGAATGAGATGAGAAAAGAATTGTTTGTTCGTTTGAAGTATTTTAAAAGTTTTTTTTTCATTTGTTTGCATATGATAGTGTATCTAAATCTTAGTCATTGGATTGTATACATTCTCACATTCCAAGATGGAATGAGTAAGAAAGTACACTAAGTGTGAATAAGACCCTCACACTTAGTTCCAATTATTAAGGTTCAAACACACTAGCATACTTGTATTTATTAAGTGTTTTTGTGGATTATGAAATGAATAAGTGTTTTTCTTTATTTGTATCTTCAACAAGTATTGCATTTAAGTCCCTCATACAAGATCAAATGTTTAACACATTGACCCAAGATGGGCCATATGCTACACATTCTAATATTATAAGAGAAGACCCCTTATAATCTTTTCTTAATATGAAAGGCCTAAATGCAATAAGTGCCTACCTTTATTAGATATTTTGAATTTTCTTTGGGGATGAGGAGATGAAAGACTCAAGTGGGCGAGAAAGGTAAAATCTATGTGAACTAAGACTCGATCCTAATTGATTAGTTAAGGGAGTGATCCTAATGGTTTGTGAGGTTGCAAAACCTAAAGTCTAAAGAAGGAATGAGTTAAACAATTCACTTCTAAAGTAGAAGATGAATTGTAACTCAAAAGGGAAAGTAATGAGTTAATCAAAGAAAGCACATAAGTACTTAACAAAACACAAGGTTGAATTGTAAAAGATGAAAGGAAAGAAATTTGAATGTGGATTCTTTATCCACACTCAATTTCAACTTACCAAAGCCCCTACATGGTTAGTAAACATAGAAACATGTATAAGAAGTAAAAAACACTTAATGCACAATAAAGTTCAAAAGAATAAGATGAAGAATCAAATCTTACTATCACAACCAGAATGTGAATCATATTGACAACAAGTGAATATCATCATACAAGTTCAAATGAATAAGCAACAATCATCATCCATAGCATTTAAACATGTTATCATAAGAAAGGATAGATGAAAGATGAAAAGAAATGAAAAAAACATGCATAAATGGAACATGTAATCAAAAAATCAGAATTGAAACTAAATGGGAAATGGTTTATAAACATCTCAAAAGTGTTCATGAATCAACATTCAAGGCATTCAAGAAGTAATAGAAGAAGAAGTGAAGTGAAAGTTCAAAAGGAAAGTGCAAACAATACATGTTAAGGATGCACAAAGTTCAAGTTGAAATGAACATATAAAGATGACCTATAATGTGCACCAAGGACCTATAATATCACTTGGATGACTCATAAAACATGCAAATTCTCATACAAATATGCACAAAAGAATTCATGTAAAACATGCACTAAAGTTAGAATGATATGACATGTATTATGCTTCAAATGTAATGCATCAAACAAAAATCAAATGGACTTATGAAAATAATACAAGCATGGTATTTGATTGTCTAAGTCAGAAGTAAATCATATATCAAGATAACATGTCAAAATTCAAAGTAAAATGACTTCAAACAATGCATTAGGTCAAGTTGAAACATCATGCCAAATGGTGCAAAGAAAAGCATCAAAACGTGTCATAAATTGACCTAAAAAATCAAACAAAAATCATCTAACATGATTCAATGTATTAGTGAATCAATGCAAAAAGAATCAGGTCAAAACAGTTTGTAATGAGCAAGATCAAAATTCTACAAATTCATGTATCATACTTGGAATGCATACAAATGGAAATTCAAAGAAAATATGAAACAGTGATAAAAATGTGGTAAAATCATGAAATAAAAATATCAAAAACTTCCTAAATGTCTTGGTAATATTCATGAATTTTTCCAGAATTTTATGATGTCGTTTTGTAATTTTAAAAATTAAAAATGAAATATGTACATAAAAGAAGAAAATAAAAAGAAATTGAAATAAGAAAGGGGTGTAGATAACAACATTATCACGTTCAGAACTACACTAGGCCTAAAGTAGGGGGTGCGCATATCAAGCCCAAGTTACAAAAGTTCAATAGCGAAGTCAATCAAGAACATGTGGAAATCAGTCAACACTCAGACTCACTATCAACCCTAGGATCAATCATACGCTCACAACTAAGTCAACAAAATGATTAAGTACACATGATGGAGGGTTCAGATCACACGCACACCACAAATAACAAACACACGTGCATGCACAATCATTCAGAACACCCTAGACAACCACGTGAGTAGCACATGGGTCTTTTTATTCGCTGGCAAGACCTCATCCACATAATTCATCATACGCACCAAAATCAGTCAATCAATTAACAAGGTAATACAAATCAACGGCTCAGACCAAAAGTACATCACAACAATCATGAACTCACACACACATGCCCAAACTAATTAAAAAAAACGCACGTGAGGGAGACGGTGGATTTTAATGAGTTGTCACGTTTTGGAGCGTAGGATTAAAAGATCAAACGGCTATAATTCAAACTGGCACAAACCCTAACACCTAAAATCATCGGCCGGAGAGGGACCTCCGGTCACCTTCTCCGCCGAGAACTACCACCTGCAAATCTTACACGTCCACAGAAAAGCACAAATGTTATATCAAAATGAAGCTGAGGTTATGGAGAGCACGAATACACAACTATTTTTCATAGAACCAACACATACATGGAGAACAGAGGAAGTTAAAACATGCCCTAACTTTTGGATCTAAGCCTCTACGAGGCCTATCAACTAGCCGGAGTAAAAAGAGCTTCTAGCAAGCTTATATCATTATGAAAACATCAAAATAATCAATAAAACGTGAGAGAAATCTTTGAGAATTTTAGAACCTGAACTTGAAGTTCTTGGAGATTCTTGAGAAAACCAGAGAAAACACTTGCTCTTCAACCTTGGAGCTTCAAATCAAGCAAAATAAATGCTGCTGGAATTTGTTATCTTGATAGCAGAGAGATTCAAAGTTTACTGACATACACTTGAAGAAATCGTGTGAATTGTGATAAATCTTCCTTCAATCATGCGCCATTGATGATGATATAGATGAAGTAGATGAAGGTATCGTGCACTCAGAGAATAAGTTTTGAGAGAGTTGGTGAAAAAAGTGAGAGAATCAGAGAGACAGTAGAGAGAGTTTTGGGGTTAAAATGAGAAAAATGAAGTTGAAGTTAGAAATGTGGGTGAAGTTTCTATTTATAAGTTGAGTTAGGATTAAACCACAGTGGTTAAGTGAGTTAGTTAATGTGAGTCATGTGAGTTAAGGTGAGTCATCCCTAACTAACTGAGCCAAGTTAGTTAGGGCGAGTTAACAATGGCTGTGATATGATGGTGGTGACTTATGGTGTGCTATGGTGGAGATGAGAGTGAAACTGACATGGCACGGCTGGTGTAGCATAAAACTTGTTCAGTAAGTTTGTTCTTTCCATTCTCATGTATGGCACGTGTTATGGCAAGTGTACGTAATGGTAATGGTGTGTTCAAATAAGGGAATAACGTGCATGAGTTATTTGATGGATGTCTGAACCAAATTGTGTATCAAGAGCCATCAATGTATCAGTGGAACATAGGGTGATTTGTAGATGAAATTCTCCCTAATCAATGGATGGTTTGATGAGTTTTTGGAGTCATTGGAAAGAGGGAATATGGGAGAACATGTTTGGTACGAGAATTGAGTTGAAATGATGCCTCAAACATGCTCAAAAATGACTATGAACTCAAGGATACAAAGCTGGTTGGTGGGCGTGCAAAAGCAAGTCGTGACCTAGCAATGTGGTGCATAGAATTTCAGTGTGATCACCCTATCTTGAGACCAATATTTCTCCCTCATAGCTTGACCAAATCAAAATTTCTCCAACATCAACATTGAAGAGGGCATTGTAAAGAACAACTTTGATGTTGAAAAGTTTTCCCTTTGGAGCTTTTATCATTGAGAAATTAAGCTTGACATTTGGCACACCACATGTTTGTAGAAATGATGGCGCGTGAGTTAAGATTTGCCCAAGCTGACTTGCATTTTGCCCAAGTTTGTCTCAACTTTGATCATCCATAACTCTCTCAATTTTGATCCAATGGAGATGTTCTACACATGGATTTGAAGCTTAAGATGAGATCTTTTGTTGTGGCCGAGTGGAATTTTTACTTGATGTCTCAATTTTGAATGGCCTTAGTTCAAAGTTTGGTGCGCTATGGCCAAAACTTTCCTTATTTAGAAACCCTACTTCTTCCAAAAATGGCAACTTTTCAAATCTTGATTTTTCATGATCCTTTTGGAGTTTCTTGATCAAATTTTGTACATTGGTCACATATAACATGAATTTCATGAATTTGGCCTCAAAAAGTCAAGAGTTGACTTTTTCCTCTGATTATTTGACTTAGCCCCAATTTTCCTGATTTTGATCTTTCTTCCAATTGAACCACTTCTAAAACCAATTGAGAGGCAATTTTCCACACACATACACTTAAGGACATGTAGAATACCATGACATCAAGTTTTGTCCAAAAAAATCAGAGATGACCTGATTTAATTGGAAACCCTAGTTTTGATACCCACCTACTAAGGGGAAAAATGTGCAGTCTTCAATTTCAAATTCCTCAGAGTATGTTGTGTATCCTCTTAAAGGATGATGAGATATATGCCACTTGAGGGTGATTTTGAATCAATGAACTATCTCTTTTGAGGGTTTTTCCTTCAGTTTTTTGGACCCCTTACATAGTGAAGAATGTAGTGCTTCAATCTCCTATTGAATCTCACCTTCTTGAGGTTTTGGAGGATCAATTGAGATAGTATGAGACATGAAATACCTCTTGGCTTGCCTTGAGGCAACTTGTTTGACCTTTTATGCTTTGAATGATTCCTTGATTATCCATCTTTCACCTGATCACATGCCTTGATGGTAAGAGGGATGCTATGTTTCATTTTTCTATGTTAAAGATGCAATGCAAGGCTAATGAGATGGATATGATATGATATATGATAATGCTATGCTATGATGACAAAAGAGAGAGCAAATTTTGGGGTATTACAATGTGCTTGACGAGTCATTTTGTGTGAGTTTGTCTATTTTCCCATTTCTTGAGCCTTAACAAAAATTCATTTTTCTTTTGAACTAAGAACACAGCATTTATTTTGAAAATTTGGGCTATTAGGACAAGTTTGCAAAGGCTTGGGAAAACTTTTGAAAAATCGATATCGTTTTTACACCGTAAGTTTCTCAATTATAGGAGTCTATCCAGTTTTTTCTTACGGTAGCCTTAAAATCTCACCCTTCATCACTTACCCTTAAGTAGTTTATTCTAGCAGTCAGCACCATCATAGCCACCGCTAAGTGACAACCCGATGCAAATAGGTAAGATCCTGCAAAAAAAAAAGGAAAGAAATTTTTTTTTTGCAAAAAGTATCAAGATTTTGATATAATAATAGGATCAGGATTACCACAGGTTATGTTCACCATGCGAATGGAAGATAACGGGCTTAATGTGATTGCACCTGAATGAAAAGGGGTAAGAAAGGAATGAGTAAGATAGGCCTAAGTATAACATCATGGTTTGGATTGGTTTGTATAGGAGAGAAACTTATGTCCGCAAATCGTGGAAAATGTCATTACGATACCCTAGGTTCACTAGTTAGTACCTACTGATGCATCATTGATCATATTTAAGCCTTTAGCCCAGATAAGATACTTGTATGTTTGCTGTTTTTCTTTTTCTGCTTATGAGAGTTTGCTTGAGGACAAGCAAAGGTTTAAGTGTGGAAGAATTTGATAACACTAAAACACACTATATATTTGACTCTGATTGCACATGTTTTTAGTTGTTTATTTGTTATTTTCCCTTGTTATTATGGCATTTTGTTTTACTTTCAGATACATTGCCTGATTTAAGCCTGCAGTAAAGAAACGACGCAAAACGGGGCTAAAACGGAGATTTCCTGTGCAAATTGTACACTAGCCGTTTCACTCAGCGAACGCCATAAAGGATGTCGTTTGAGCAGTACGTTTCACCTACACTCCAACGGTCACGAAATACGTTTTATTCAAAATGCACACTCGGCGGACGCGGAGCGAGGGTCGGCGGCCGCCGAACGTTACAACAAGGCAAGGGTCAGAAACGTTAGAAGCAGTTACACACGAAGGAAATTATTACTCAACCGTTTCTCCATAATGCTGCGTGGCAGTTACAACTTCATGATTACTATAAAAAGCCTTGCATTTTCACTTTTGGATTATCCAATTCTAGTTTCCAACCTTAAGTATAAAGTCCACTTTGTAAAGCAATAATCCGTCACATCGAGGGGTTATTGCACTATCGTTGTTAGTTAGATTGGAGCAATCATAGTTAGGAGTTTTATATTCAAAGTTATTTACATTCAAGTCAGATTTTCATTTCCCGCAATTTACTTTCTAGCTCTGTACCAGATTAAGTCTCCGCTTTGGAGCAGGTTTCTTTTATAATTTGCAATTTATTATTATCCGCATTGCCTTTATATTTATTTACTTTATTGCACTGGTTTATATTCGTTTACTTTCTGTCTCTGTCATTACTTTATTACTTTAATCGTTTGTGTGATTTGTCTTCTGGAACTGAACTTAAGCGTGACACTTGTGTTCATTCTCTAGAAATACACTCTCACACTTCGCACGTTTTTTATAACTTATTTTGTAAACCAATTTATCGTTATGTTTCCAATTACCATTCCAGCATAGTCTTATTCTAATTTATTTCTATTTTTCGTTCTGTGGAAAACTTTTACTCTGATTTTTAGCCTTAGATAAACAACGTAACAATAGTAATCGATAGATTGACATTGGTCTCTATGGGATCGATAAATATTTTATATTACTCTGGCGTAATCCGTATACTTGCGGATAGCATGCATCATCGGCCCAAAAGTATTTTGGAAGTCCACTCTCATTGATCATAGTCCTTCCTAGTTCTTCCAAAATTCTGTTTTTACGTTCCACAACCTCGTTTTGTTGAGGGGTACGTGGTGCGGAAAAATTATGATCAATCCCATGGCTTTCACAAAATGCTTCAAAAAGATGATTTTCGAACTCACCCCCATGATCACTTCTAATTGATATAATGTTTGTGTTTAATTTGTTTTGGGATAACTTGGCAAATCTTTCAAAGGCCGAAAAAGTATCACTTTTGCTTGCTAAGAAAATAGTCCAGCAAAACCGAGAAAAGTCATCGACTATCACAAAACCATAATAGTTACCACCTAGGCTTTTAATCCTAGATGGTCCAAAGAGGTCCATATGGAGGAGCTCAAGGGGTATCGTATTTGAAACAATGTTTTTAGATTTAAACGAGATCCTTGTTTGCTTCCCCATTTGACACGCATCACATAAGTGATCCTTTGTGAATTTGATTTTGGGCAAGCCAGTCACTAGGTCTTTAGAAACTATTTTATTAAGCAAATCAAAATTGACATGCGCCAACCGTCTATGCCATAACCATGAGTCTTCACTCATGGTGACTAGACACTTGTCGCTACTCAACGATACCTCATTCAAGTCTAGCATATAGACGTCATTCACCCTCAAGCCTTTAAACACATCCTTTTTATCACTATTCTCAATTATGCAACAATCCTTGGAAAAAGATACTTTATAGTTCTTGTCACATAATTGACTAATGCTTAAAAGGTTATGTTTAAGACCCTCAACAAGAAGCACATCAGAGATAGTAGTAGATGAGGGGTTACCTACACTACCTTTGCCAAGTATTTGTCCTTTGTTGTTGTCTCCGTAGGTAACAAACTCCTTTTTCTTCACCACAAAGTCGATGAAAAGAGATATGTCTCCTGTCATATGTCTTGAGCAGCCACTATCCAGAACCCATCTTCTTTCCGTGGTCTCAAGACGATGTACCTACATAGTCAATCAAGGGAAATAGGTACCCAATTCTTATTGGGTCCTTGGTTGTGAGTGAAAACAGGATTGCATTTGGGAAACCATTGATAAACGCCTTTAGGAACCAAAAACCTCCTAAAGCGACACTTAGCAATGGTATGACCCTTTTGAAACAATATAAGCAAGTGAGGTTAACATGAGAATCACTTGATATGGATTAATCATGCTTTTCTTAAAGTGTGATTTATCAATAGCAAAAGTCATTTTTGGTTCTAGAGCCTTGTCAAGCTTGGCCTTAAGAGTTCTAACCTCTTTTTTCCAAATGTGACAAGTATCGCAACCCAAATTTAACCACTTACTTTTGTCTTCCACAACATCTACCTTTGTTACTTCCACCATGGACTTTTTGAGAGCCTCTAATTCCTTTTCGGAATCGGAGATCTTTTGCTCCAAATGAGAAAATATTTGTTTATTTGAAACTAACAGTTTAAAGGCTTCCTTGGCCTCATGGTGTAGAGTATCAAACGCACGTTGTAGTTCAGAATAAGACATTGAATTAGAGTTATCGTACTTAGAGTGTCTTACCTTTTTGTTCTTTTTCCTTTGGTGAGCGGAAAGGCAAAGATTGACGGATTCTCCTTCGTCACTTGAACTTTCAGCACTAGATGATTCACTATCGCTTTCCCAAGCGATATAGGCTCTCCTAGGTTTTAATTGTTTCTTCCCATGACAAATTTTGTATTTACCTTTGTCCTTCTTCAACAATGGACAGTCCGGCCTATAGTTGCCGACTTTCCCACAGTTATAGCAAGAACCCTTAGTTTTTCCACTCTTTTTGTCTTCATTCTTGGAAGACTTTGATTGTTTACGAAAGTTGACGAGGTTTTTCTCCGAATGTTGGATACCATTTTTTTATATAGTGATTGTATTGCTTCACAAATAATCCCATGTCTTCATTCAAATCCTCTTCCTCGTCATCACTGGATTCACTCTCGCTCAGCTTGTATGCGGAGGACTTTGAACTAGAAGTCTTTAGAGTTGTCGACTTCTTTTCCGCTTCTTTGCTCTTGCTCTTTTTCTTCTTCTCTCTTTTCTAAAATTGGTCTAAGCTTATGAGCATTTGCTCATGTTCCTCGAGCTTCCCAAACAATGTTGTGATGTTTAACGTCATTAGGTCGTTGGCTTCTTTGATGGCGGTCACCTTCGGTTGCCAATCCCTAGTCAAACACCTCAAGATTTTGTTAGTAGCAACCTCATTGGAAATTGGCCTACCAAGTGAATGAAGTCTATTGATTAAATGAGTGAACCTCTTTTGCATGTCGCCAATGGTTTCCCCTTGCTTCATGTGAAAGAGGTCGAACTCTTGAGTCAATGTATTGATTCTAGCTAGCTTGACGTCGTTAGTACCCTCATGGACAACTTGTAACGCGTCCCACATAGCTTTAGCACTCGTACAATGTGAAACTCTATAATATTCGTCAACTCCCAATGAGGAGATCAGAATATTTCTAGCCTTCTAATCCTAGTTGTACTTTTTCTCGTCTTCTTCATTCCATTGTGCTTCAGGCTTAGGTACTACCACGTTATTCGCATCGGTCATGGTTATTTCCATTAGACCGTTTTGGATAACGCTTCATACCTTCCTATCAATAGAATTGACATGAACACGCATACAATCCTTCCAGTAACTATAATTCTCACCATTAAAAATAGGTGCTCTACTATAAGCCCCTTTCGATTCATTTGCCATTTTCTAAAAAGTTATACTTGAAGCACTAGAATTAACTGGTGCTCCTGATACCACTTGTTAGACAAAGGCAATTGATCTAGAAGGGGGGTTGAATAGATCACTTCTTTTTAAATGCGAGTCGGCGCTAAAATTTGTTTTCAAAAATATTTTGCGGAAGCAGCCGAGGATAATTTGTCTACACGAACCGAGTTACTGAGAGGATCGGATATACATAAGCCAAATGGAACGAAAGACTCGAAGAGAAAAAATAGAATCGCAACTTAACAATTAATCAATTTTCCCAAAGCACTTAATGAGGTGCAATCTCCAATGAGCAGTCAAAAATTTAAACAAACTTGACAATATATCAAACACCTTGTATGCGTTCAATCTATCGATCACTTGGAGTGCGTAAAACTCTAAGCTAAACCTTTTATGATAGTTGATGCAAAATTTTCACTAAGCACAATCCAAAATGATTGTGCAATGATTTTCAAATTAATTTTCTGCACAAAACTATACTAGAATTTTTATCAATCGATTGAACGATTACAAGCGTAAACAGTTTGAAATATAAATTAGATAAGGAAAAGGAAACGACACCAGGTTTGTTTAAGCAGTTCCCTTTTCGTCCTCGCTTCGGGTACGTCTGTCCCCAATTCTAAATACTAGAATTAAGATATCTATAACTTGTTTGCAAATGTTTTTATAAGATAAAACTTAGCTATCCCACACTCAAGAAACTTCGTTGATGCAGATATTTTGTCTTCTCTTCTCTTGATTCGAGTCGAGTCAAGTGCCTCGAACTTGTTGGAAGAACCTCCGTTTACCGTTACTAGATTGCAAGAAAACACAGGTCTTCAATCACCTTCAATGTATTTCTTTCACTTGTTCTTGTTCATATGTAAAAAATGAGGAGCCGACTATATATATGATGCAAAGACCAAAAGAAAATACTAACAACATTTTGAACAAAGAGAAAAATAGAAAAATTGATCACTTACAGCGAGCGGTCGACCACTCCTTGAGGAGGGTCAGCCTGCGCTAACCCGAGGAGCAATCTGCGCATGTTGGAAGACCATGCGCTGACCGCTACAGGGCCCTTGCGTCGACGCATGGCTGGGAAAATGTACAATCTGAAATTCCAGAAGCGTGCGTCGGCCGCAAGGTAGGTGTGCGCTTACCCGAGTGAGACACACACATTGCCAACACATTGTGAGTCAACCGGACCTCAGCTTAGGTCAACTCAAGCTTCAAAAATATGCAAAAGTTGATTTTTTGACACAGTTTTATCTATATAGGCACAGTTTATGCATTCATAATACTAATATCATGATCACCCATGCTTAATGAATATGCAAGACTCCACCATGTATTTAGACGCATGATTATGCAATTAAAAATTGGAATGTCGACACCAATGAGATGACATCGTCCAAATTACAAAGTACTAGCTAGTATAAATTTTGACATCATTAAAATAAATCTCAAATGAGAGGCACCTTGCCCTCACAGTGAACAATGGATATTGTGTCTTTGGACAATCTGTTTGATAATGTGTACTTTGATATGCCTTTATGTACAATTATTGTAAGCTTATGGTGTTTTGTAAGTTGCATCAATTCAAGGCTGTTATAACTCGGGTTAATAATAAAATCTTGAGTTAAACATATTTTTGACTCCTTTTAAATATTTCAATTTTTATTTTTAATTTGTACATCCTAAATTTCCAAAACCGAGTTGATAAGGCCGAGTATGAAGGGGCAAGCAGGTTTGATTGCACAAACCTAAAAAAGTCGGATCTTGATCAAGAGGAACATGATTATATGACATGAACAAGTCGGTGTCAATACCATAATGACTTCTGTAGGTGAGTAGGTCAGATCCGATCTCTTAAAGGTGTTAGAAGGCGACATGAACATTCACATACGACAATTACAAGATATCTCTATAATTGATTAGGAGTTACAGCAAATTATGGATGAGACGTTACATGGGAGTTAAAGAGGACTAAAATGTCTGGATCATCTCCTAGCATGAGCAAACCTTGCACTCCTCCAGATATGGCACAACTCCTTACAATTATGGAGACCCTACACCAATAGAACAAATCTCTACAGGAAATTGTCCACACACTGCAACAGTCACAAACCACTAAGGAGGAGGAAGAGGATGATGAGCTACTTGATTCTCAACCTCTCTCAGAGATGATTTGGGGAGATCAAGTCCCAAAAAACTTTAAACCACCACCTTTGCCGACCTTCGATGGCAAAAGTGATCCTCAAGAGCATATAATATTAATTAACAATCAAATGGAAATACTCGGGGCTTCTGACTCCTTGAAATGCAAACGTATGGTAGGAACGTTCAAAGATGTGGTGTCACGCTGGTAAATGAGTTTTCCTAGACTATTAATTACCAAGTACTAGGATCTAACTAGGAAGATGGTATAACACTTCTCCGCCAGCAAACATAGAAAGGTGACTACCACCGACTTGTTCAACGTCCGACATGGACCATCTGAGTCCCTTCTAGTATATATGGTGTAGTTCAACGAAGAGACTATAAAAGTCTCCCATCCAAATCAAGGTATGTTCGTGGGAGCCTTCCAAAACGGGCTTGAAGGTCGGACATTTTAATGAATCGTTGGTACAGAAGCTGGCCACTAGCACGAAGGAAGTAATAAACATAGCAGAATGTTACATCAAGGGGAAGAAATTAACATGGAGAAAAGATCTCGAGATACTAAAGAAAAAACACAATCTAGGCAAGACGGTTCTGGGCCCAGGAAAGAATGCCACAATCATGGGCCGAGGGAAGATTCGACAATAAAGCCTTCACGGAGGCCATATGATAACTTCATTAAGAACTTTACTACTCTCAATGCAAAGCGCATTATCATTTTGTGAGTGAGAGGTGTATAATCTCAAGCTAATACTAGAACCCACTCGTCCTAAGAGGGTGAATGTTGTGCTAGGAAAATATGAGGAAGCTAGGTGCGCCTATAATCGCTTGAGAGGCCACCATACCAAATACTTATATCAATTAAAAAGAGAAATCGAGATCTTAATCCAAAGAGGCCGGTTACTATCGTATGTAAAGGAAGTAGAAGGAGTAGCAAGAAAGAGAAGTCCTTCTAGGAGAGAGCCAAACTCAGAAAATCTCTCTTCCAAGAAAGGAAAAAGTAATGAGGAAGTAGGTGAGACTCGAATGACCCTACACGCACTCAACACCATCTCAGGAGGTTTCACTGATGGGGGAGAAATAAGCTCGGCCAGAAAAAGATACGCTCGATCAGTAATACACGTGTCACAGAAATTGTTGTTAGAAAAGGAAGGAAGACCTGTTGTCATTGGCTTTTCAAGACGGGACTCGGAAGGGTTACTATCACACGAGAATGACCCGATGGTTATAAAAGTACAAATCCACGACTAGAGTTTCAAGAGAGTGTTGATCGACTCGGGAAGCTCATTTAACATACTATACTGGGATGCTTTCAAAGTCTTGAACACGAATATGTTCGAGTTATTACCCTTCAAAGGTACCCTAGTCGGCTTCTCCAGGGAACAAGTCCAGCTATTAGGACATCTACCCATCATGACCATCTTTGGAAGTGGGAGAAAAGCAAAAGGCATCAGAGTAAGATACCTAATAATGGACGCATCATCACCCTACAACATCATCATCATCGGAAGGACGACATTTTATGCTTTGGAAGTTGTATTATCTACCGTTTATTTAACCATGAAGTATCTGTCATACCCCAAATTTTGACCACTTAGATTTCCCATCATTGTGCAAATCATCATCACAATATGGATGTACTTTCATGCCTCATCAATTGCCTCAAGGGTTGTTGAGCATTCACTACAATCAAAATTAGGGTTTCAAGCCCTCTCAGAGCCTTAGACAAAGGATCAATCAAGGAATGACATGATCTTCAACTTGTCTAACTTCTAAAACATCCTTAATGGATCAAAAGGACTCCCACTTCAAGGATCAAGCACAAGGCTGCTCCCTTCTAGGTGGATCAAGTCTCAAGATCGACAGTGTCACCAAATTAGGGTTTTGGTCGACCAGGGCCTCCAAATGGAAATTTTTCATCTGGGCACAAGCCAATGATCCAAAACCTAACCTAATATACTCCATGTAACCTCATAGACCCAATCATCAAGTCAATTTTGCCTCAGGGGATGCATTCATCAAAAATCAGGAATTAGGGTTTCTTGACCTAATTCACCCCTAAGTTGACTTTTGGGACAAACCATGAGCCAAGACCTCAAGAGAGGGTTTGAGGGTCTCTAATGAACAATATTGATCCATTTGGAACAATGGATTAATCCAAGAGGTTTGAGCAACAAGTCTCAATTTCATCTGCACCACAGTTAGGGTTTTAAGGAAAAAGTCAACTGTAACTTTGACTTTTGACCAGGACATGCTCCCAAGCCCTATGACATGCATCAATATACCCTATGACACCCATGGAACATGTCTATCAAGTTTGATTTAGGTCAAGGACATGATTTCCTGAAAAATTGCACAGTTTGGAATTCATCTGATAAAAAGTCAACTGTGCACAAAAGTCAACTTTGACTTTTTGAGATTTTTCACCAAAATGGATTTTTAACCCTAAAATGATGTTAATGTATGATTTGAATCATCATTCATCAAGAAAAATCAAGAAAAGTTGGGTAACTTGTAAAAGGGGTAACCATAAAACACTTAAAAAATTTTCTAAGTTAAAAATAAAGTGGCTAGGGTACCAACTTTGGAGGGTCATAACTCCTAAACCACAAAGCCATTTTCTCCCATCCAAGGCTTGATTTGTAGATCTCATTGCCCTCTACAAAAACTTCAACTAGACCTAATTCCAATTCATTGGGGATTTTGAGTTATGGAGTGATCAAAGTCACTAAAAACATGAAAGTACAACTTTTTCAACACTTAGAAAAATTCTGGGCAAGGCAGATTTTGTGTTGAAACACCAAAACTTGTGAGATCTTTTCACATAGTTGCAAGCTGAATCAAGTCCAAATATAAACATCAATGTTGTTGCAAATGTTGCCAAGAATTCAAAGAGCTTAACAGCATGAATTGATTCAACTTGAGCCAAGAGAAATCCATGCCCAAAGCCATGCTACTGCAAGCTGTTTTGAAAAAATCAGTTTGCATGTTTGCTTGCCACACACGATTTTGAACCAAAAACTGAGGACCAGCATGTCACATGTACTCAAATCAATCACAATGCATCAGATCCAACTGATAAGGCTGAGTCAAAAAGCCAAGGAATCTTCCAATTTGAAATTCATCCACTTTGGCACATTTTGCCTTGAATTCAAAGGGCATTAATGTGGAATAGTGCATTTTCAACAAAGTCACTCTACTCAGTCAAGTTCTCTGATTAAACAACAATAAAAACATCTGAAGAATGTGAATTTGGTCAAGGCATAGCCCTGCTCTTGGGAATGGCTAGTTTGCCTTGCTTGAGAAGAAATCCTCTAAGCCAATCCATGCAAATGTGATCTGATCCAGCAGCCATTCATTATTCCTCCAAGACAAAAGTTGATCACCTATAAATAGAGGTTCCAATGGATCATTCAACTCACGCCAAAGCCAGTTACAGCACTGCTTTCTCTCATTCTTCCTTAAACCTCAAGTTTTTTGGTTTTTGAGTAACCACTATTGGGTTTTGAGTTGCAGCCTTAAGCAATCAATTCTAATTGCTCAAACACATCACATATGATGTATTTGAGGTGTCCAAACACTTAAACACTGACTGTAACAATTCATTATGCCTTAATTATGCAGGTGGAGGTCTCTAGCTTGATCCAAAGGGTTTTAAAGTGTTCCAAAGCTTACAACACACTCCATAACATCCATTGAACCTGTAGGGATCATTAATTCACAACTGGAACAAGGTTTGTACAGAGTTCCATTTCAGCTTGCATCAAGGTAAGCCTCAAAACTCCAACTCCATGATCCATGCATATTTCCTCGCATGATATTTTTGCCAATTGCTTGCCATCATATGTTGATTGTTTTCCCTCAAAAAATTTGATCATAGCACTCATAATCATGCCTACTCGATTGCTTTTGCAAAATTAGGGTTCATACGGCCACAATGATATAATTTGCTATACATTGAAAATGAATGAAATTGGGTATTGCCATCTTCTTCCTTGTGAAAAACTCATGAGTTTGGTGTTTGAATCATGTCAAATGGTTGAGAGATGAGTGAGATAGAGGGCTTCATGCACGAGCTAGAGGAAGAAGATGGCCATGGCGCCATTCTCAGAAAATCCAACAAGTTCTCTATATATTTTTCCCTTGCCATGTTATATTTGAATTGGCATTGCGCCCCAGCGGTTCATCAGCTGGTTTTGTGTGTATTGGCAAGCGAGAGGTCTGGGGTTCGAATCCCCCTCGCCCCAGACTTCTTTTTATCACTTGTTTATTTTGTTATTTTTCATATTATTATTTTTAATGATTTGAAAAATTAATAACTCCTTCAATTTTTATCATTTTTTATTGGTTCTTTTTGCAATAATTCACAAAAATGTTTAATTATTTGATTTTACTAAAAAATCCCAAAAATATTATTTATTTCATATATTTGATATTTTTTCAAAGAATTAATGTTTTATGTGTTTTTAGCATTTAAAATATTTTTTCTCCCTTTGTTTTCTAACCCTAATTTGATTTCAATCATTTTGTAGGAAGAAACCTGATTTTTTGGAACATTGATCCAAGATCATAATTTGTTTTCATATATTTAACAAACATTGATCATTTTAATTGAATTTTTATTCAATTAAAAAATACATTTTGAAAATAAGTTATGGTTTTGAATCCATTCCACCCTCATCAAACTTTTTTCAAACACTTTTGGGCCTCTAATAGAGTGTAAGACCCAATCCTTTGTAAATACAAACCATTTTGGGCCTCACTTATTGTATAAGTCCCACTGTATTTTCAAAAACCTCAGCGCGCTCGCCAATTCAAAAATCAAACCTTGGGCCTCTCCTTGAGGTATAAGACCCATTCAAAACTTTTTGGGCCTCTAATAGAGTGTAAGACCCAACCCCCTTTTAACCAAAAACTTTGGGCCTCACTTATTGTATAAGTCCCTTCGTGTTAAAAGAAAATCTCGGCGCGATCGCCATTTCAAACAGAAAAAACAAACTGGGCCTACCCTCGTGTTATAAGCCCCACTCTTTTTCTTTAAAACTTTTTGGGCCTCTTGAGAGAGTGTAAGACCCATCCCTTGTACGGGAAAACTTTTTGGGCCTCAGTCACTTGTATAAGTCCCTCTGTACAAACTCAAACAGTGCGCTCACTGATAAAACCCTGGGCCTCTCCTTGAGCTGTAAGCCCCAGATATTTCTTTTTCAAAGCACTTTCTCCTTTGATTTTGAATATACTGTTGTTTTCAATCTTTATTTGTTGAACAACTAACCAAACAGCATGGAAGCTCTACAACCGAGTAAGTGGTTATCGCTTTCATTTACCACTTTCATATACATATAACTGTATTGTGGGGCAGTTTCACTGTAAGTCTTCTTTCATGAACTCATATCAACTGTGTAATAATAGTATAGATATTTAGAGTTTCCCCGGCAACTACGTCTAGAACTAGGTGACGCCGTTTCGTTTATTCGTAGAAATAGGCAACTAGATCCCCAATAGGATCACCAGATACAGTCTTCTCTTTGGCTGTCCTCATTAGGAATTGTCAAGAAACTCTACTCCCAGAGATGAATGTATTCTCTGTGAATGGCATCTTTGAGTTTCTTCCAAATTCTCGAACTTTCCTGACTTGATCTATTCCTTGTGAATAGCTTGCCTTGAATTTCTCGGGGTTTGGGGACCCACGAGCTTCTTAAAAGCATCGGCCTCCTCTTGGGCATCGTACAAGGACCCACAGGCTTCCTAAAAGCAACCCCGCCTCCTCTTGGGCTTAGTACAAGGACCCGTCGGCTTCTTATAAGTATTCACAGCCTCCTCTTAGGCTTCGTATAATGATTCTTCCTCCGGGAATGATAGCCTCCTCTTGGGCTTCGTAAAAGGACCGGTCGGCTTCTTAAAAGTTTCCAGCCTCCTCTTGGGCTTCGTACAAATTGTCCCGACGACCTCCTAGAGGTATAGGAACAGAACTTAGTCATCTGCATAGAATAGTCCTTTCATAGAGTCTACTACTGTTTCTCAAAGCATGGTACAAAAGATAAAACTCTAGACTTGGACAGTCTAATATCCTTGAGCCTCAAAGACATTCTCAAGCACCCTTCAAAAATAGGAAGGAACCCGTAGACTCGGACAATCTCAATACCCTTCGGATTTCCCACTTCCTTAAAGAACAGGAATAACCCGGATCCTCGAACCAAATCCTCGAGTACAGCATTGCTCATATAAGATCTGATTTTCTCTTTAAAAATCAGTCTACTGAACCTATCACTCAACTGAAACAGTAACCATAGCCTCCTCTTAGGCTTTGTATAATGATCTTTCTCCAGTGATACTAGCCTCCCTCTTGGGCTTTATACAATGATCCTCCCCAGCGGAGTCAAACAACATTCAGCCTCTCTCTCGGGCTTTGTACGAGACACATAAGAGACTCCCTCGTTGAGTCAATTACCTCTTTCGCCTCCATCTCGGGCTTTATACGAGATACAAAAAGGTTCTTATTGAGCCAAACAAACAACAGCCTCCATCTCGGGCTTCGTACGAGATACAAAAAACTCTCTTGTTGAGTCAAATAGCCTTCATCTCGGGCTTTATACGAGACACCAAAAGACTCCATCGTTGAGTCAAAACCTTTTAGCCTCTCTCTCGGGCTTTGTACGAGACACATAATAGCCTCCTCTTGGGCTTTGTATAAGAAAACCACTGGTTGGTCCAATCAACCTTTTAGCATCAAAGTTGTGCCCCGTTCATAGTACACAAACATCAACAACTCCTTCCCCTTCATCTAATTGTTGTAAGCGGCAAGCCTCTGGATCATCTACATCCATGCCACTGCCCCTCTTTTAGCATGAGAAAATCCTAAGGAAAGATAGCATTGCTCTACACTGAGTTAAAGTCTTCTCCTTCAGGTTGGAAATCCCCTATAAAGGAATTTATGGCATTGTCAGATTCACATATCCCGGTTAAAGTAATTCTCCTTTATAAAACAGTTGTGACATACAACCCCCTCTTTAGAGTCAACACCTTTTAGCTTCATATCTTGGGCTTTGAACAAGATACAAATAGACTCTTCAGCTTCACATCTTGGGCTTTGAACAAGATACAAATCACCTTTCGCTTCACGTCTTGGGCTTTGAACAAGATACAAATCACCTTTCGCTTTACGTCTTGGGCTTTGAACAAGACACCAAAACAACCATTTCCTCCCATAGAATAGGAGGAACTACGAACGCTCTGATTTCCCTGTTTCGGTAAACGGGAATACGTAGGCATAAGATCGAAAGAAAAAATCTTAGTGAGCACACTAAACAAAAACCCTAAATCTCATACTCCCATATATCATAATCTGAAGCAGTATCCTAACAAAATCCCAGAGAGAAATCAGTATTGGCGAAAATACAAATAACCAGTACAAAGGCCCCACTACATTGATCGCATCTGTAACCTAACAGACCGCTGTTTAAACTCAGTATGCAAAGCAGGGTTAATTGGAGACATCTATTTCCCTTCCTTATTCAGCTCACAATAGGATAAAAAATGAATCGACCTGTAGTTAAAACTCAACCGCAGAGAGCGACCAGCGCTTAAGAACCGCGTCCAAAATCGCTCGCTACAGTATCCTCTAGAGGGAGAACAAGTTGGGACAATTAAGGGTGACCAAGGAGGGATCGTTCTATGACGGAGAAAATTTTAAAGGTGAACTTGGTGTACCTTGATCCTTGGGGAGATCCAACAGATGATAGCTTGACCCCGATTAGAGATTTAAAAAAAGGTGTGAATTGACATGGGAGATTTCCAGGTCACACAAATAGGCTTGGGGCTATCTCAGGAAGAGGAAACAAATATCATCAAGATACTAAGAGATAACATTGACATCTTCTCATTGAAGCCATCGAATATGCCCGTGATTAACCCAAATGTTGTATGCCATCAGCTCTCACTTGATCCATCATCGAAAGTTATGATGCAGAGGAAGCGAAAGAATAGAGAAGGAAAAAGGAAAGCAGTCACAGAAGAAGTCGACAAGCACATAAAGACCGGATTCATCCAGGAAATAAAATATCCTTTCTGGTTGTCTAATGTTGTCATGGTAAAGAAGAAGTCAAGCAAGTGGCGTATGTGCGTAGACTTCACCGATCTTAACAAATCTTGCCCAAAGGATCCCTATCCACTGCCACATATTGATAGATTGATCGACGCAACATTTGGATTCTATTTTCTCAGTTTCATGGACTCTTACTCAGGCTACAATCAAATACGAATGAGCCCAGTTGATGCTCCCAAAATAGCATTCATGACCGGCAAAAACAACTATTACTACAAAGTAATGTCATTCAGTCTTAAAAATGTTGAGGCTACGTATCAATGGTTGATGGATATGATATTCTCATCGCAAATAGGAAGAAACCTTGAAGTGTATGTTGACGACATGATAGTCAAGACTCAAGAGGAAGTAAAGCATGTAGATGACCGAAAATAAATTTTTGAATCAATAAGGAAGTTCGATATGAAGCTTAGCTTCGATAAGTGCACCTTCAGGGTATTATTGGCTCTCAATTTCGATGTCTGGTTTGATTCATGTAACAAATGAAGAAAAGGAAATCTTTTGCTAAGTTATGATGCATTTCGACTAAGTCAAGTTCGATGATGGATGCTCAGTTGAAGTCATTCCTTACGAAAGGAAGGATACCAGGTGGACTTAGGAAAATTTTCTAAGTATTGAATTGGTGTTTCGATGGAACGTTACGGATGGTGTTTTCGACTTGAGTTTTGAATTTGAATCAAGGAGGGAATATTGTCCTTATCCAGTTTTAAACAAAGACACGTGGAGTATGCTGGAGAATCGAAGACATGCCGAGCGCCACTTGTATTGATTTAAGAGAAAGGCTGTTAGAAGTAGTTATTTAGATTCATTATAAATAGGCAGTCTTAGTGATAGGATGATGTATGTTCAAAGTTGTACAAAATCTCTAAATTACTCAAAGTACCCGTGTGCAGAGAAAAGAGTGTTGAGAAAATGTACGTTTGATGTAAACACCATACTTTTATATTTTTAATTCAAGTTTATCTTCTTTATTGCCCAAGTTATTTTTAATACATTTACTTGCTTTTTTATTACGTTCTGCAATTTACTTTCCTTGGAATTCTTAAAAGTTGTTAACTTTTAAACCATAAATGCTGTCAAAGTATTCGTCATTTTCTAAACTTTATTTTAATCACTAGCACATGTTCTAGGATTTCGTATAGTCGATCCTGTAAGTAACCCAATCCCTTATTGATTTGGAAGACCAACGGTTGTTTACTAATTTCCGCAGTAAACAAATTGGCATGCCCATTGGGACAGTGCTAAATGATTTTCTTTACAAAAATTTTGTTTTGATCATTGTTCTCTTTGAAAACTTCGTTGTATGTTATTGAGAAGTGGCAAAGTAGCCACCACTAACGAAGATAGACCAAGGAGAAGATATACGAGGAGAATGGCAAATTCAAATCATCCAAATGTTTCGATTCCTCAAAGTAATAATGGAGAGCCACCCCAAGTATCTTCGACCGGGGGAACCACGGTTCCAGCGTCTGTGTCAGAACCAATGCCATCCATGGCAAGTTTGATACTCACGCAGTCGATTACCTATAGTGAGCCCATTTTAATTTACATTGGGCCAAGGGGTCCTCCAGTAATCTCTCCACCAATAGGGAATGCTTCGAGTAGGCCCTTCATGCCTCCAGGTTTCTCCATGCCCTTAGGTGGTAGAGAGCAACCCTATGGAATGCCAACATCTATGATGGCGAATATGCATAATGTCATCTCAACATTTTCAGAACCAGTAATGAATGTTACTTCGCCATTACAAGGATCAGGATCTGGGATAAACATGGGTCGAAGTAGCCAACCCTTAGGAACAGGTTATTCCACCCAAATACCAAACTTGACTAATAATTCTACAGTGGTTATTAGGCAACAAATGGATGAGAGTAATCACAAAATGGTCCAAATGTTGGCCCAAATAATAGGGACGGTTTTTAGTCCCCTAATCCAAAGTACTACTCAATCCAACCAACAAATGACAGCGTAGATGGCACGTCTGGCGGATTTTTTTGGAGTACCACAACCTCCTCGACATCCACAGAGAGAATACATATTGGAGAATTATAGAGTAGCCCTCGAAGAAGATCCTACCATTAATCAAGTCCAGTAAAACCAAGGAAACCTGCCTCATGCAAATCTAGTCAATCCAGGAGTAGCAGTCGAACAACCTAGGGTCGAACCCCCCAGAGCCCAACCTCAAATTCCAATTGAGGAGAGACCAAGGGTAGTAATGGTAAATAGGAATCAAAATGTTGATAACATTGTGCAGCAGATTCGACGCGATGATATGGTCGCAGATAATAACCTAGCAGCCATGGTCGAAAGGATAATGGCGAGAAATGGGGTAAACTTTGGTCTTCAAAGACCAAACTATACTTCGCCATTGTCAGAATATATTTTACAATCAGATCTACCCCCTAGATGGAAAGTTCCTAAATTCACTAAATTTTCTAGGGATACCACTAAATCCATTGTCGAACATGTGGCTAGGTACTTGATAGAGGCTGGAGAGATTTCGAATAACGAAAACCTTAAGGTAAGATATTTCCCAAGCTCTCTCACCAAAAAAGTTTTTACATGGTTTACAACCTTGCCACCAAATTCGATCCATAATTGGACTCAGTTAGAAAGATTGTTCCATGAACAGTTTTATATGGGACAAACCAAGATTAACCTGATGGAATTGGGTAGTATCAAACGAAAGTTTACTGAGCCAATAGATGATTATCTGAATAGGTTTCGATTACTTAAAGCAAGATGCTTTACTCAAGTGTCTAAACATGAGGTGGTTGAAATGGCTGCTGGTGGTCTCGACTACTCAATCAGAAAGAAATTAGATACCCAGTACTTGAGAGATATGGATCAATTGGCTGACAGAGTTTGAAAGGTCGAGCGATTGAAAGCTAAAAAAGTTAGGGCAAACAAAAATAGAAAAGAAAGGGTAGCCTACGTCGGAATTAGTGAGGACGACGAAGAAACATATAATGAGTCTTTAGACTTTGACGAAAACGAGGTCGACCTTGCTGAACTAAAGTAGGGACCACCTTATGCCTGTAAAGTCCTGGCCCCTTCGAACGGGAAAAAACCAGTCGAACCAGAAAAGAACGAAAGATTTCCTAAGAAAACTTACACATTCGACCTCACCAAATGTGACAAAATCTTCGTCTTGTTAGTTAAGGATGGTTAGATGATAGTGCCTCCTGGTGCTAAAATGCCTCCTTTAGAGCAAAGGAAAAAGAGAGGTTTTTGTAAGTATCATAATTTCTTAGGTCATAAAACATCTCAATGTTTTTTTTTTCAGGGACCTCGTTCAGAATGCCATCAAGGATGGAAGATTAAGGTTTGGAGAAAAAGTGAAGGCTCATATGAGAATTGATGCTGACCCTTTGCAAGTGGCTGATGCTCATTTCACTGAACCAACTATTGTCAATATGATCGAAGTTACTAATGACTTCACTCACAACATCAACATGATCGAAAGTCACTGACGACTTTATCAATAATACTGTCATGGTTAAGATCACTGAGGATCTTGACAAGAAGGTTATGAAAGATTGTATGTGTGAGGTTACTGATGGTCTCACCAAAGGAATCGTCGAAGACTGTAACAACGAAACTGCTGATGGTTTCGATACTATAGGAATCATTGAGGATTCTAATTTGGCGATGGTAACAAAAGAAATCGTTGATGGTTTCATGCGGATGGATAACTTAAACAAGGCTACTGATGGCCTTACAATGAAGTTTCAAATTTTGGACATTACTGAGGATGTCGCTATGGATGTTAACATGGTTGAAGTTTCACAAGAGACTTCGATGGAGATTGTCGAAGAGCAACGACAAGAGGAATACAACAAATTGGCTTTCCTGAATGAAGAGAAGAGCCTGATTGATTTCATACATAGGTGTCAGGAGAAAAAGTCAGAGGTTATGCTCTGTCCAAGGTGCAGTGCCGTGTTCGATGAGAAAACGGCCCAAAATATGGAGGGAGTTTGATTGGCCAAGGCCAGAGGAAACTGGAGAGACTCCGGTAGCTACCAAGTGTTTGACAAAAAGAGGTCATACATGGGGCAAGATCAAGCGAAGCCAGGATTCCCAGGTGCCAAACTCACCACTTTCAAACCAACTGCGGAGGCTTATAGAGGAAAGTGGGCAAAGCTAGTCGAAGACAGAAAGAGAGGCCAACAAAAGTGGCGGAACTTCGAGGTTAACAGGGGTTCATCAATTGGATACCGTAGGGAGTTCCATACCTCCAAGAAGTCAGCTTATATCTATGAGAACTAAAAAGCTAAGAATCCGATGACTAGATCTCAATGGAGAAGGGAGCAAAGGAGAAGAAAGGCAAAAAGGGAAGTTAGAGAGAATCAGAAAGCTGAATCAAGCACCAATGTACCTACTGGAAAAAGTGAGAAAAGGGAGGTGAAATCCATAGAAAAGAAGCCTGTAGAGGGGAAGGTGTTTCCCACTCAAGAAGAAGAGGCTAAAAAGGAGTGTGGTCGTTCGATCGTTGACGACGAGATGCTCACTGATGACTTTGATACAAATTTAGAAGCATCTTTGGATATCATGGTTAATGTAGTATCAGTGTTACCAAGGGAGTTCGATCAAGTTACTGAGGTCGAAGAGCTGGAGGATAATACCGACATAGAGATGGCAACTCATAGGCCAGTTTGTTACTATGTTATGAATAATGGTTGTGTAGAAGAATAGAATGTGTTCTTCGAAAGGCCTAATGAGGCTATGAAAAGTTACTTAAAGCCTCTCTTTATTACAGAAAAAATCAAAGATGTACCAGTCAACAAGATCCTGGTAGAGTGCGGTGTAGCAGTAAACCTGATGCCGCATTTCATGCTAAAAAAGATAGGGAAGTTCGACACAGACACAAAGCCCTACAATATGGTGTTATCCAACTATTAAGGGAAAGTTGGCACCACATTAGGAGTGATTCAAGTCGACTTGACGGTAGGAACCATTACTAGACCAACCATGTTCATGGTTGTGGAGACTAAGGCTAACTACAATTTATTGTTTTTTTTTTAAATCTTGGTATCCGGCCTTGCGACCGACTAACTACAATTTATTGTTAGGACGTGAATGGATTCACGGCATAGGAGCCATATCATCATCAATGCATCAGAGGATTACCATCTAGTGAATGGATGGTATCATGGAAAATATCGAAGCCAGAGCCACCTGATAAGGTTCGGGATGAAGTACAAGGCCAGAGGCTCGATGCCATTTACGATGACAAACCTTTGGGATTCGAGAAGGATCCGCTGGCAACCAACATCAAAATGCTAGCGTAATATCCACTTGAAGAAACCGACTTGGGAGATGGGGCGATAAAAAGGCCAACATACATCAGTGTCAATATCAACCCTCAACTTAGATTTGAACAAATCCAATTGCTGAGGGAGTTCAGAGACTGCTTCGCATGGGATTATGACGAGATGCCTAGTTTGAATAGAGAGCTGGTTGAATTAAAATTGCCAATCAAGCCTGGGAAGAAGCCCATTAAGCAGAATCCAAGGCGGTTTGCACCTAAAATTCTCTCAAAGATTAAAGAGGAGGTCGAAAGACTTCTGCTATGCAAATTCATCCGTACTGCCAGGTATGCCGAATGGCTTTCAAATATCGTGCAAGTTATTAAGAAAAATGGTACTTTGAAGGTTTGTATAGATTTTAGAGATTTAAATAATGCAACCCCAAAGGATGAATATTCAATGCTAGTGGCGAAAATGTTAATCGATTATGTTGCGGGACATGAATACATTAGTATGCTCGATGGATATCCAGGGTATAATCAGATATTCATTGCTGAAGAGGATATCCCAAAAATAGCATTTCGATGTCCTGGAGCATTAGGCACTTATGAGTGAGTGGTGATGCCTTTCGGCTTAAAAAATGCTGGGGCAACTTACCAAATGGCAATGAATTCGATTTTCCATGATTTTATTGAGACTTTTATGCAGATCTATATTGATGATATTGTTGTAAAGTCAATTTCGGTGAAAAATCACATAGACCATCTTCGACACTCCTTTGAAAAGATGAGGAGATATGGTTTGAAAATGAATCCTCTCAAATGTGCTTTTTGTGTGCAGGCGGGGCATTTCTTAGGCTTTGTGGTCCACAAAAAAGGAATCGAAATAAACCAGAATAAGACCAAGGCCATAATGGAAGCGAAAGCGCCATCGACAAAGAAGGAGTTGTAGTCATTGTTGGGAAAGATTAATTTATTAAGAGGGTTTATCTTGAACCTCAGCGGCAAAACTCAAGCCTTCTTGCCTCTGCTTCGACTCAAGAATGAAGGATTCGAATAGGGATAAGCTCAACAAGAGGCTTTCGACAAAATCAAGGAGTATTTGAGCCACCCTCCAATCCTGATTCCACCTTGTAGAAATAGGAGTATGAGGTTGTATATATTTGCGTCGGATAATACTTTAGGGAGCATGTTAGCTCAAGAAGATGAAAATGGTGTCGAAAGAGCCATTTACTATCTTAGTAGGGTCTTGAATGATGCAGAAACTAGGTATAGCACAATCGAGAAACTATGCATGTGTTTGTATTTCTCATGTATAAAACTAAAGCATTATATAAAACATGTTGATGTTTTTGTTTCCTCACATTTTGATGTTATAAAGCATATGTTGTTAAAACCAATTTTGCATAGTCGAATTGGTAAATGGGCATTAGCCTTAACTGAATATTCTCTAACTTATATGCCCTTAAAAGTTGTTAAGGGACAAGTAGTGGCACACTTTATAGTCGACCACTCGATAAATGAGGAATCATTAAATTACCTTGAACTAGAACCTTGGAAGTTGTACTTCGATGGTTCGAGTCATAAAGACGGAACAAGTGTAGGAGTCTTGATTATTTCTCCTAACAAAGTTCCAACAAAATTCAAGTATAAAGTGGAAGGTCTCTGTTCGAATAATGAGGCTGAATACGAGGCTCTTATAGCCGGACTTGAGATATTGTTGGAATTGGGGGCAACTCGAGTCGAAATAATGGGTGACTCAGAGTTGGTCATAAAACAAATCACAAAGGAGTACAAATGTGTGAAACAAAATCTCATCACGTACTTCGTGATAGCAAATCGACTCTTAAAAATATTTGAGTTGGTCAGCATTCGACACATTCCTCGATTAGAAAAACAAGTAGCTAATGATTTGGCTCAGATTGCCTCTGGGTATAAAATTTCGAAGGAAAAGTTGCAAGATGCGCTCGAAGTCAGAGGGAGGGTTGTGTCGGCCAGATTATCCCCATCAGATCAAGAAACAACAAAGTTCGGATATGCTGGCAAAGAGAACTTCAAGATATTAGCAATAGACAGCCTGACGGACGAAGATTGGAGAAAACCAATAGTGGAATATTTACAAAACCCAATGGCGTCTACTGAAAGAAAAATCTTGAAGCATCACTTCCTGGTCAAAACCCTGTCGAAGTGCTGGTGCTTTTATCACCAAAGTTGTATCTGGAGCTAATCATAGCTTTTAAGTACTCCAGCGGCCTTTGTACCTTCAATGATTCTAGTTCTTCGTGCGAAATACTGGCGGAGTTTGTGACAGTCGAAGCAGGATTGGTTTTCAATTGATCTCCTTGGTTCTTCGTCTTCCACTATAGTTTCATTTTCAAAATCATCTTCCACCTCCCCTACATCCTCTTCACCCTTTTCGTCGTCGCTATTATGTTGAAAGATTGGAGACCTATCTTCAAATTTATCTTCAACATCTTGTTCTGCGAGAGGCATTTTAGTATCCCCTGCGACGTCAGCTATAACTTCTTCCTTGGCTGGGCTTGTTTGTTGTTCAGGTTGGTTGGTGTGCGAAAGCTCAGCGGTGGCTTTAGGGGGTGTTCTCTCTTGAACATCAGCAAGTTGGCTCACTTCGTCAGCGGACCCTTATGTGGAATCCTTGGGGGAAGTTCTGGAAGGGCTCGTCGAATTATAAGTAGGTTCGCTGTTGGGGGTCAGAATTATTTGTTGTACCATTAAACGCCCTTTATAATCTTTAGCAATCTAAGAAAAGAAATCAAAATGGGTTAGAAGCATGTTAATCGAAGAAAGGTATAAAAGTTCAAAACGAAGAAGAAATTTGTGTACCTTAGGATTCTCAGTCCCAGGGCTAGAGTTATCACTCTCAACCTGATCAGGGTTTTTCTTGTCGGTTTGTCCCTTGCCAGCAGGTGTAGCTTCAGTTTCGACTACCTTCAGGGTAGGAGGTTTCGTTACAGGTGCTCTTGTGGGTTTTGGCTGTGGATGAACATTAGTGATTTTCATTTGCTTCTTCTTCTTCTGTTTGAGGTGTTTTGTTTGGTCTGGCGAAGCATCCCCGTCATCGAATTCAATTGGTTGAACCTCGGGATCCTTTTGCTATCTCTTTTTAGGTGTCGGAGGAGGTTTCCGACTTCCCTACAAATAATAAAAGTTATATCATATTTTAGATGATAATTCGAGAAGGCAATATATAAAAAAAAAGAGAGAGAAAAAGAAAAGAAATGATAAGCACAAAATTTACCTTTGATATGGGTTTCTTGGTGTTATCGTCTTCTTCTTCTTCGTTGGTTTCTTTCTCGACGGGAGTGGTCTTCTTGGTTGGAATCCTTACAGCTGCAAGAGAAAAGTAATGCAGTTCATATAAGCAAAAGTAGAATATAGATGAAAGGAAATAGGTGATGTCGAAAAACCTCCCATTCCACACCTTCATATATCGGAGACTCCACACGAACATGTTCTATGCCAATATGAAGGTGACCTTTGAAATTGTCCAAGGTATACTTAGTCGAAACCACTCGCTGAGCACGTCTTTGATAATCATGGCAAAGATTTCTCATAAAATTCCCACAAACGAACCAGTCTGGAAATGGAGGGCTAAAAGCCACACCAAAATCATCAGTTGGCAGGGAATTTCGGAAGATAAAGGTTAAAAGCTACCTCGTAGCATTGATCAGGTCGAACGTACGAAGGAAGTTTTAAATCCTCTAATTTCTTAGTGAATTTTTCTTTTAAAGTTACTGTTGCTTCGCTAATGGTTCTACTAAGCTCATTTGGCCTGTAGGAAGTTTCAAAGTATTTCTGGAATGCTTAGATCTCCTTAATGTGTCTTGAAGTACCTTTCTTCACTCTGTCCTGTACAAGGGCAAAAGCTCTTGTTAGTTGAAGATTGAAAGAGGCTACATTAAAAAATTTTGTGTTGTAGTATCCTCTCCACCAATCGTTGAAATCCTTGGTGCAGAGGAAGCTTAGTTTAAAGGCCACGACGTTAAATTCTGTCAGGTTAGAATATTTGGCTAGCAACTTAGCACACTCTGTTTCGTTATGCACCATGTTGTAATGAATCAGTGAGCCCTTTCTTGGAAAGCAAGGTCTGGGTGTAATCTGAATCAAACCAAATTGTTGAGAGACAAGATTTGGTTGATAGTTGACAAGAGAGATTCGAAGTTTAGAAGGGTTGAGTCTTGAGGCTAATAATCATGGTGTAAGGAAAGACTCCCAGACATCGAGAGATTCTCCTTCCCGTTCCTTCGATCCAGGAGGAAATGGTCTTGTAAACCATTCAGGGCCTACTTTCCTGTTAGCAAAAGGGGCCATGGTAGGGGAAAAGTTGTGGCATTTTTGTGAACATCATTACATAACTAGTGAAGGTCTGCTGAAGACTCATTCCCTCATCATTAGGAGTCAACAGTGCAAGTCGTGTTCCTTTGACTCGTCTATCTTTTATAGAGGCTTCGTCGACAGGTTTTGACCAGGAAGTGATGCTTCGAAAGTGGCATTTAGCCATAGTTGGAGTAGCCAGAAAGGTCTAGAAAGAAGCAAGCTTCCTTTCGTCTTGATCGTCTTCAACACCGTGATGCCTTCGCCAAGGGATTCATACAGGTTCGCCAAAATAATTTCGCTAAGACAAAGGTCATGACCAGCGTACAATTGGTTCGCCATGGTCAAATACCTCTTTTCCACTTGAAGAGATCTTGAACAAAAAACACAACGTAAGAGCCATAGAGCTAAGAAGGCGACGTGTTCTTGGTCGAAAACCTCTTTGGTTGCTTTGTTATGGTAGTAGGCTATGTAGGTGGTGAAGGCTGCTTTGCTGGTATCAAAGCCTATTGAATCGTCAGCTAAAATATTGGGGGTCATAATCTACTCCGGTGGGTTTTAAGCCAGTAATGGCAACAATGTCGAATAAGGTTGGGGCAACCATTCCACAAGGGAGATGGAAATTGTTATAGGTGTTGTCCCAGAAGTAAAGGGAGGTGATGAGCATCGAAGGACAATAACCTGGTCCTACTTTCGACAGTTGAATAAGGTCATAAATACCCATTTTCTTCCAAACTTGGGACTTGGCCTTTTCTATTTTTTTCTAGCCAAGCTAGGTAGTCGGAAGAATCTTTCGAAAAAGGGCGGGACCTGAAAACCCTAAAACTATTATTCATGAATTCTAAGTTTATATGGTCCCTAGAGGCTACGGTCGAAGGCGAACCTTGGCCATCTAACTTAGATTTCTCATCAATCATGACTTCCTTATCAGTCCTAGGTCTTAAGCCATTTGCTATGGGTTTATAGCAGTGGTAGGCTGGAAAAAAATTCCCTAATTTTAACAGGATCAACAGTTAAATCATGCAAGGGACCTAGCATGGCATGGGTTTTACCAAATACAATAATAGGGATCAATACCTGGAATTGATATATTTGGCGTTTCTCTTCTTCATTTGGAGGTTCTGGAACATATTGTTGATTTCCACCACCTATGGACCTAACACCTTATGAACTTGAGCAAGCTCTTTGGACTTCTTAGAATCCTGTGCTTTTGTGTTGGTTTCTTTGGAGGTTGTTTGGATGGAAGCCATTGCTGCAATGGGCGTGTGAAGAAATCTTGGAGAAAAGAAGAAGTTTGGAAGATGATGCGGTTTAAGAAATTCAGGAAGTGAAAAGAAAAGTAATATGGTAACTTTTTCACTCTTTTATAGGTAAAGTAAAGTGAAACGGTTGCTATGCACGACTATGGTGCCTCATTAATGGTGACAAGATCGTGGGACACATGTTGCATAGAGACAGTGCGATTAGACGGTGGCAGTTAGGTTTCTGACCCAGGATCTCCTAGGGGCTAGAAATGTGATGATTAAAAAGATTTAGGCGTGAGAATGAGGAGACGTTTCAGAAAAGGTGTCATGATGACCCTGACATCACAGTTTTGTTGAGTCGTGTGAACAGTTCATGACGTTGAATTGTCCATGGCGTCGAATCATGCTATCAAAAAATATCCTTTTCTCTATTTTTGATGTCGAAAAGGACATTTTTGGGGAGCAATTTGTTGGCTCTCAATTTTGACGTCTAGTTTGATTCATGTAACAAATGAAGAAAAGGAAATCTTTTGCTAAGTTATGATGCATTCCGACTAAGGCAAGTTCGATGATGGTTGCTCAGTCGAAGTCATTCCTTACGAAAGGAAGGATACTAGGTGGACTTAGGAAAATTTTCTAAGTATTGAATTGGTGTTTCGACGGAACGTTATGGATGGTGTTTTTTACTTGAGTTTTGAATTTGAATCAAGGAGGGAATATTGTCCTTATCCACTTTTAAACAAAGACACGTGGAGTATGCTGGAGAATCGAAGACATGTCGAGCGCCACTTGTATTGATTTTAGAGAAAGACCGTCAGAAGCAGTTATTTCGATTCATTATAAATAGGCAGTCTTAGTGATAGGATGGTGTGTGTTCAAAGTTGTACAAAATCTCTAAATTACTCAAAGTACCCGTGTGTAGAGAAAAGAGTGTGTTGAGAAAATGTACGTTTGATGTAAACACCATACTTTTACATTTTTAATTCAAATTTATCTTCTTTATTGCCCAAGTTATTCTTATACATTTACTTGCTTTTTTATTACGTTCTGCAATTTACTTTCCTTGGAATTCTTAAAAGTTGTTAACTTTTAAACAATAAATGTTGTCGAAGTATTCGTCATTTTCTAAACTTTATTTTAATCACTAGCACATGTTCTAGGATTTAGTATGGTCGATCCTGTAAGTAACCCAATCCCTTATTGATTTGGAAGACCAACGGTTGTTTACTAATTTTCGCAGTAAACAGGTACAAGCCGATAAATTTCTAGGCTTCATACTGACACACGGATGGATATAAGCAAATTTAGACAAGGGTCAGACAATCATCGATATGAGAAGCTCGACATCACTAAAAGAAGTCCAACAAACCTTTTCAAACCAAAAAAGCGTAGATATTTCAAAGGGCTCCTAAAGAGTACTATAGACGTTTTGGGTGCTAACACCTTCCCTTAGCGTAATCAACCCTCTTACCCATTCTTTGTTTGTTCTCGTTTTTTAGAACTCCTTAGATTTTGTTCGCTCTTTTTCCTTTCCTTTTTTGGATAAAATAAAAGTGCGGTGGTGACTCTTGCATTTTTGAGTTAAGTTAATCGATAGCTTACACTCACAAATTTCCCCGCTTCAGAAAAGTGGTGACTCTGCTGGGGACTCTGGTTCCTAGTGGGTTCAGCCTAGTTTGATTTATTTATCGCTTTTTGGTTTGATTTGTTTGTTATTGATTGTTCTGTCAGGGTGCTTGGTGATCTGTGTGGTGAGATAAGTCCTATACCCGAACTTGAGTGCACTTATGATAGGAGGGTGGTATAGTCT
Source organism: Lathyrus tuberosus (assembly GCA_022829125.1). Lineage (NCBI taxonomy): Eukaryota > Viridiplantae > Streptophyta > Magnoliopsida > Fabales > Fabaceae > Lathyrus > Lathyrus tuberosus. The sequence goes on from JALAZF010000103.1 coordinate 13,355,664, forward strand.
TGTTTGGCTTACGTGGAGTAGTCCTTACTAAGCTGACTTGAGATCCCCCACTCAGTGAAGGCCCCTTTGGGATTACTGATGTCATACGAGTAGTCGTAATTGACGTTACTTTATCCGACCTGGGAGCCTGAAAAGCTGAGGACTGTAGAACCCTTAACCCATCTTGGCCTTATTAGGATGTGGTGCGATGGCTATTCAGGTGTAGACTTGAGTTAGTTGTTACGCGATACCACACTCAGACGAGTTTCTCTTGAGAATATTATTGGCTGACGTGTAATCGTTTAAGCCGATAATATCCGAAAGATGGATCTATGACTCTGGGAACTTTTTAGAACCTTGTTCTACAAGTGATATAACCCTAGTACATACCATTGTGGGAGGTTCTTAACCCGTGGCTCCATGCTCGTGACTCAGAACCTTGAACCCGTGTGCTTTGTGTGATCTTGTTTGTGGTTGCTGTATACATGCACTCATATATTCATGGACATTCTGTTTCAATCAGTTTTCAAGGATCTTAGAGATTTTTCCTTTGCAAACATTGCAGATATTGTGGTCATGGATATTGGAAGGAGAAACACTCAGAAGTACTGTTTTGAAGCTCCTGTTCTTACAGATTTGAAAAAGCTAGTGTCCTTGGTAGTTGATCGTGCAGACTTCAGATCTCGTCGTGGGAGACTTCTATCTATTATTTCTACCGACATTGAAGACAGAATTCTGAACACCCTAGTGCAGTTCTATGATCCTATCTACCGATGCTTTACTTTTCCTGATTATCAGCTCATGCCGACTTTGGAAGAGTATGCCCATTTGTTGGGTATACCAGTTTCTGATAAGGTTCCTTATACTGGTTTGGAGGAAGCTCTTAAGCCCCAAGAAGTTGTTGCGTCCACCCATTTGATGAAATATGATATAGATGCTAACCTTAAGGTCAAGGGAGGCATCAAGGGTTTGACTTCTAAGTTCTTGATTGGGAAAGCCACTATGTTTGCTAGCGTTTGGGGCTATATTTGCTTTGCTTATCTACGGACTATTCTTGTTCCCTAATGTTGACAACTTTTAGGATGTTAACGCTATTAGGATTTTCTTGATTGGGAACCCTGTTCCGACTTTACTTGGTGATACTTACTTCTCCATCCATCATAGGACTTATAAGGGTAATGGTACCATTGTTTGTTGTGCACCTCTGTTGTACAAGTGGTTTATTTCGCACTTACCACAGTCATCAGCTTTCAAGGAGAACAAGAGTTGTTTAAGGTGGTCTCAGAGGATCATGTCCCTTACTCATGCTGACATTACTTGGACTTCTTCTGTTTATGATGGTGTTCAGATTATTGATAGTTGTGGGGAATTCACCAATGTGCCTCTTCTTGGCACACAAGGTGGAATTAACTACAACCCGAGTTTAGCTCGCTGTCAGTTTGGCTATATGATGAAGGAAAAACCAAAGAGTATTTATTTAGAGGGTTTGTTTTTCCAAGGAGGGAATGACTCTCTTGGTTTGAGGAAAAGAATGGCTCATGCTTGGACTAATATTCATAAGATGGGTAGAGGACAACTTGGGAGACAAGTTTGCATTGCCTAGGAACCTTATACGCTTTGGGTGAAAGATAGAGCTAAGGAGCTCAAAATGCCTTATTCTTTTGAGAAACCCATGACTACAGTGGTTGTTACACCACTCCCTATTCCTTCTGAGGATATGAAGATTCTTCAAGATGCTTTAGCCAAGATGAAGGAAGAAAAAGATCTTTGGGAATCCAAGTTTCATGCTTCAAACCTTGAGAAGTTAGAGTTGCAAAAGCAGATGAAGGAGAAAGATGACTTGATTGAGTTGCTTCAGCGGCGTGTTGTGAAGAGACATGGAGAGGATTTATTTTCCTCTACTACTTCATCATCTCATCCTCCTACTTCCGGTGCTTGGAAAGGTATCGTGGATCGACTCGTGTTAGAGAAGACCGTCATGAAGGACAACTATGAGAGAGAGATTAAGAGGCTCCGAAAGAAGTATCAGCTTAGATCGTCATCAAATGATCCTTAGGATCTTTAGGATCTAGGTTTTTCTTATTGTATTTTGATCCTTTGTAACTTGAACTTCCAAGTGTAGCTCTTTCCAATATTCAATAAATGAGATGTTAATCAGTATTTTAAAAGTGTTATTTCTTTACGATGTTTGCAATTGCTTTATATTTTAAAGATCCTTGAAAGCTGAATGAAACATTTGCATTTTGCATCTGCATTTGCATCATTGTGCATTATTTGTTGCTTTTTCCAGGTGTCTTATGTTTCCTTTGGTCTTCATTCAGCCAAGTTGTCGCACCAGTATAATACTCGGGCTAATCTGAAGAAGAAGATGGATCAGTTGTAACAAGAGAATCGTGAGCTTCATGAGGAAGTGACAACTTTGAAGGATAGTTTGGAGAGACTCACTGCTATGATGGAAGCATTGGTTGCTGCTCAGAATCAGCCACCCCTCCTCCTCTACTTTCAACTCCTGTACAAAGGACAGTCATTTCTGAGATTGTCTCTACGCCCATCTCTGGAGCGCCTGCTAGTGTTCCTCAACACTCCATGCCTCCTGGCTTCCCCTGGGGCATGCCTCATAACTTTGTTCCTGAAGGTTATCAACCACCACCACCTCCTGAAGTTCCCGTTGTTCCTACTGTTCAACCTGTGATGACTGTACCACCGCCTGTGGTTCATACCGTTCCTTTTAGTGAAGAGCAGATTTTTCACACTGCTCCAAGCGAGAGTGTTGATGCTTATGAGAAAATAGAATAAATTCAAGACCAGTTTGCTGAAATGCAGAAAGAAATCAAAGCTTTGAGGGGTAAAGAACTATTTGGAATGAATGCTCGTGAGTTATGCTTGGTTCCTAATGTGAAGATCCCACATAAGTTCAAGGTCCCTGACTTTGAAAAGTATAAGGGTAATTCTTGTCTGTTGAGCCATTTTACTATGTATGCTCGTAAGATGTCGACTCAGACTGATAATAATCAGCTCCTCATTCACTACTTTCAAGACAGTTTGTCTGGTGTAGCCTTGAAATGGTATATGGGACTCGACAGCACTCTAATTCACACTTTCGAAGATTTGGGTGAGGCTTTTGTAAAGCAGTATAAATATAATGTGGATATGGCTCCCGATCGTGACTAGCTTCGAGCAATGGCTCAGAAAGATAAGGAGACATTCATAGAATACACACAGAGGAATCGCGAGATTGCTGCTCAGATCAATCCTCCTTTGGAAGAAAAAGAGATGACCAAGATTTTTTTGAAGACTCTGAGTCCTTTCTATTATGAGCGTATGATTGCTAGTGCCCCGAGTGATTTCACTGAGATGGTTAATATGGGGATGAGATTAGAAGAAGGTGTCCATGAGGGACGTTTGTCAAAAGATGGTAATTCTACTGGTAATTCCAAGAAATATGGGGGAGGACTTGCCAAGAAGAAAGAAGGTGAGACCAATGTTATTTCCCGTGGAGGACTAAAAAAGAGTTATGGTAAGAATAATCAATGTCAGCAACATGTTGCATCCGTTACTCCTGTTATCAATTCAATTCCTATTGTTCAGACAGCCCCTGCTCATCAACAACGTTCTAATCGATAAAATAATCAACGAGGCCGTTATCAGAAAGATTTTGATCCGATTCCGATGACATCTACAAATTTGCTTCCTTGTTTAATTGAGAAGAATCTTGTTCAGAACCGTGCATCACCTGCTGCTCCAAAAGATTCGCCATGGTGGTATAAGCCTGAAGCTCATTGTGCTTTCCATCAGGGAAGAGCTGGGCATGATACTGAGAATTGTTATCCATTGAAAATGGAAGTGTAGAGATTGGTTTGAAGTGGAATTTTGTCTTTCGAAGACTCCAATCCTAATGTACAATCGAATCCGCTGCCTAATCATGCAAGGCGTCTGTCAATATGGTTTATGGTTGTCCTGGTACATTCAGAATTTTTGATATCCGTTGGATTCAAAGATCTCTTGTGGAAATACATGCACTTTTGAGTGAATACCATGATATTGATCACGATTATGCTGCTTGTTGCACCTGTTCTGTGAACCCGCGTGGTTGTGTGATAATAAAAAGGGATATTCAAGGGATGATGGATTAGAATTTGATTGAGGTCACTGCTAAAAGAGATGAATATCAGAATGAGGTGAATGTTATTGTGCCACGCTTTAATATTCCTGAACGGGTTGTTATCTCTTATGACAGTCGGAAGTCCGCCGCTATGCCTTTGGTTATTCGGTTACCCTGTCCAGTACCCTATAAATCTGACAAGGCTGTTCCGTATGAGTACAATGTTACCATGGTAGAAGATGGTAAAGAAGTGCCTATTCCTTCCATGTCTTCAGTGGTAAGCATCGCTGATGTTAGTAGAGTGACTCGGAGTGGTCGTGTCTTTGCTTCTGAGCCTCCAAAGATTGTGGAGAATGTTGTTGCTGGAAAACGACCTCAAGATGAGAATAATGTCGATACTTCCGGTCAGACCAGTGGTTTGAATAAGAAGGATTATGAGGATGAGGTATTGAAATTGATCAAGAAGAGTGAGTACAGTGTTGTAGATAAACTCTTGCAATCCCCGTCCAAGATTTCAGTGTTGTCCCACCTGATGAATTCTAAAGCTCATAGGAAATCTTTGCATATGGTATTGGAATAAGCATATGTTGAGCATGATATGACTGTTAATCAGTTTGATGGAATTGTTGCCAACCTCACAGCATGTAACAATTTGAGTTTCTGTGATGAAGAGTTACCCGAGGAGGGGAGAAATCACAATTTGGCTTTACATATCTCTATGAACTGCCAAGAGGGTGCACTTTCCAATGTGCTGGTTGATACTGGTTCTTCTCTGAATGTGTTGCCAAAATCTACTTTGTCGAGGCTTTCGTACCAAGGTACTCCCATGAGGTATAGTGGGGTTTTTGTTAAAGCTCTTGATGGATCTCGAAAAACTGTGGTTGGAGAGGTTGATCTTCCAATCAAAATAGGACCGTGCTTCTTCCAAATTACTTTCCAAGTAATGGATATTTGTCCTACTTATAGTTGTCTGCTTGGCCGACCCTGGATTTGTGAAGCTGGGGCAATGACTTCGACTCTTCATCAGAAATTGAAATTTGTTCAGAATGACAAGCTGGTAATTGTTGGAGGCGAGCACGCGATGCTGGTGAGCCATCGTTCATCCTTTTCTTATGTTGATGCTGATGAGACTGTTGGGACTTCATTCCAAGCTCTTTCCGTTGATGATAAAGTTGTTAATAAGAATGAGTTACCCATGTCTTCTTTGAAAGATGCTCTGCATGTATTAGAGACTGGTCGGTCTGACGGTTAGGGCTGAGTTATTGATGTGGTTGATAACCTAGGCAAAACTGGTTTAGGATTTACACCTGGTACAGTTAGAAGAGATTTGAAGCATATTAATGAGGCCTTTCACAGCGCTGGATTCATCAATAAAGATCACTCTATTGCTGCCATCATTGAAGACGATGAAAAGGAAGAACTTCCCAATTTCGTGACACATGGACAGATCTGCCAAAATTGGATAGCTGTTGATGTTCCCACTGTTGTTCATATTTCAAAGTAATTTGCTTTTGTTTCTTTCAAAAATCCTTTCACTCTGCCCAAGGTGAAAGTGAATTTGTGAGGGCTTTGTTTCAAATTTTATCATCATCAATAAAATATTATTTTGTTTATCCATATTATGTTTTCCCTTTTTGCTTTATTTCTGAAAAAAATGGTAACATAAAAAACCAAAATAATAATAATCATGTGATGATCACTTTTATCTGCATAATACTTGCACTTCTTGCATATTCTAAAATCAAACATAAATCATTGTGCAGATTGATTGTTAAACCCATTGAAAACAATGACCCTATGCCCTCTCCCAACTTTGAGTTCCATGTGTTTGGAACTGAAGAAGAGGTTATTAAGGAGATTTCAGATGAAATTTCTTGGTTGCTTGAGCACGAGGAAAAAGCCATTCAGCCTCATGAAGACCTGGTAGAATTGGTCAATTTGGGTTCAGATGATGATATAAAAGAAGTCAAGATTGGGGCACTGCTTCAGTCATATGTTAAGAAGAGGATTGTGGAGCTTCTTAGAGAATATGTTGACGTGTTTGCTTGGTCTTATCAGTACATGCCTTGTCTTGATACTAATATTGTGGCGCATAGATTGCCGCTGAAGCTAGAATGTCTGCAAAAATGAAAAAAAAATTAAAAAATGAAAAAAAATGAAAAAAGAATGAATGAAATAAAAGTAAAAAAAAAAATAAGAAGAAGAAAAAAATGATGATGAGTCGTTTTGGTGGCTATTGACTATTTTACCAAGTGGTTTGAAGTGGCATCATATGCCAATACGCCCAAGCAAGTTGTGGTATGGTTTATTAAAAACCAAATCATCTGTCAGTATGGTGTTCTGAGCAAGATTATCACTGATAATGGGTCAAATCTGAATAACAAGATGATGAAGGAATTATGCGATGAGTTTAAGATTGAGCATCATAATTCTTCTCTTTACGACCTAAGATGAATGGGGCCGTTGAAGCTGCTAATAAGAACATTAAAAATATTGTTCAGAAGATGGTTGTTACATATATGGGTTGGCTTGAGATGCTCCCTTTTGCTTTGCATGGGTATCGTACATCTGTTCGGACTTCAACAGGGGCAACCCCTTTCTCTCTTGTTTATGGTATGGAAGCGGTGCTCCCGGTGGAAGTTGAAATCCCTTCTATGAGAGTTTAGATGGAAGCTGAATTGTCTGAGGCTGAATGGTGCCAAAACAGATATGATCAGTTGAATTTGATTGAAGAGAAAAGAATGACGGCCTTGTGTCATGGCCAATTGTATCAACGGAGAATGCAGAAAGCTTTTGATAAGAAGGTTCGACCTCGTGTATTCAGAGAAGGCGACCTCGTGCTAAAAAGGATCTCGACTTTTACCAATGTTTCTAGGGGCAAGTGGACTCCTAATTATGAAGGCCCATATGTTGTTAAGAGAGGCTTCTCTGGTGGTGCATTACTTTTTACAACTATAGATGGTTAAGAGTTCACTCGTCCTGTGAATGCCGATACAGTCAAGAAATACTTCGCCTAAAAAATAAAAAGAATAGCTCGCTAAGTTGAAAACCCGAAAGGGCGGCTTAGGAAAAAATGAGCGTCTCGGTGGATTGAAAACCCAAAAGGGTGGTCCAGGAAAAAATTAGAGACAAAAACAGAAATAATCATCCCGGTAGATTGAAAACCCGAGAGGGCAATCAAGGCAAAATTTAGGGATTAAGGCAAGTAACTGCATCTGGCCAGTCTTGATCGTTGAAGGCAACGTTGTCCATTAAAGATTCTGCTTCAATCATCCTCAACTGAAGTTTTGAGCATAGTGGAATTCAAAGTTGTCAGGGATAATAATGGTCATTGTATTCCAATGTAACCCTTTCCATGTATTTACCATTTTTTAAACTTTGTAATGATCCATGGAGGTACTCCATTTGCGGATTCTATTAATAAAATTTGGGCCTTTGTCCCTTTGTTTGCAATTCTTACTTTGTTTCTGTTCGCAGAATTTCATTTATTTTTTATGTTGATTTTTGAAACAAAATGTGAATAATTGATTTAAATTTTTGAAAATTATAAAAACATATCCCTTTGATTTATGAATGCTAAAAGGAATGTCAATGGTTATTCCAAAAATGGTAAGATCGATGTTTTCCTCAACAGGGTTTGTTCTTACTCCTTTAATAGGATTTATTGACAGCTCCCTAGTAGAGTTTTGTCGATGTTTCCCCAATAGAGTTGTTGTTTCCTCAGCAGAGTTTTGTTCATGTAACTAGTTATTTAAAAGTTGATGGTATACTGGTTTGAGTTTTCTCCAGACGAGTGTTGTTCGGTTTTTTCCCCAGCTATGTCTCGAGCCAGACTTTCTTTAACTGATTATGTTACGGTCAGGCAGTTGAGCAGTTTTGAAGACCCTCTCTCATTGGTGTTAATTCCCACGCAGAGATTCCTTTTGCTATCCCCAACAAAAGTCATGTGAGGAATCCTCACTCATAGTTTCATCCCCTAGACATGTTTCTGTTGCTTTGGACATCCCCAAATAGAAAGTAGTGTTGTTTCCTTTTAAGAAGCATTGACATAGTGGCCGCTTGTCTGGTTTTATCTTGCCTTGTGGATGTATTTCTCTCCAGGTTGTTCTACCCAGAGATTTATCCTTGCTGATTCCCCAACGAAGGTAGTGCATTATTGTTTCGATTGTTTCCCAAGTATAGAGCAGTGATGCTAACTTCTTATTTTCCCCGGCAAGTCCAGGATGTACTTCTCTTCGGATTATTTTTCCAGAGATTTATCCTCCTAGTGAAGATTGTGCATCACTATTTCGAATGTTCCCCAGAGAAGTTGTTGATGATACCTCTATTCAAGAGGTATTGATGTATTAGTCATCTGTAGGGTTTTCTCTCATTTTTTATGAGTATTGATCTAAAATCCCCCACAGCTTGACCTTTTGCTATTTTCCTCAGCAAGTCCAGGATGCTTTGCTCAGAATTGGTCAATCCCCCTGAGAGTGTTCTCGTATCTCCAGTAGATCTGCCTTGTTTTCCCAGCGGATTTTGCGTAGATTCTTATTTGTTTACAATCCCCAGCGAATTCATGTCTTTTTTCCGCAGCAGATCTCCTCACCTTATTGAAGTGGAAGTTCCTGTGCATTTTTATCCCTAGGAGGAGTCAGAAAGATTCGGGTTGTTATGGTTCCTCAACAGCTTTCTTGCCACCCTCAAAACAGAGTTTATGTTGTTATCCTCTTTGTGGATTGTTGGTGTTAGAAGATTGATATTTGGGTTTCTCCCCAAGGAGTATCTTCCTTTCTCCAGCAAGATTTAAGCCTTGTAATAGGATTTATTTTCCTTGGATGGCTTTTGTTTATCTCTTGCAGGATTTCTTCAGATGAATCCCTAGCAGAGCTGCTAATGATATCTCCATTTTGTTGAGATTAGCCGAGTATTCAGTGGTGTCGTGATGTTTATTCACCATCTGTTTATCCTTATGTATGTTTTGTCAGCATACTCATACTCATACGCATGGCACGCGCTTTCATTTGTTGTGCATAACATATTGTTGTTGCGTTGTGCATCTTGCATTTGTGTTGTTGCTTCTTTGCTCTCTGGTGCTGTTATCCCCGCAGAGCGTGTGTGTCCTCTCTCCATTTAGAGTGTCGACCCGTAAGCAGAAAAATGCTTATCTTTGTTAATTCCCCACTAAGTTTATGCCTCGTGGAAGATTTTTGTTTTAGCCTTCCTCCCCAGTTCATTTGCCTAGATGGAATTAATCCCAGTTGAGATATTTCCTCCTCGAGATGAGTCTTGTTTGACCGTTTCTCTCTGGTTTATTCCCGGATTGAATTTTGGTCCTTTGCTTTGGCAATGGAAGCTTATCACCTTTGTCGTCCTGCCCATTTAGTTGGTAGTAGGTGATATAGCTGGCTTATTACCTTTGTTGTCATGCACATTTAGTTGGTAGTAGGTAATATAGTCGGGTTTGATTACTTTGTTATAGTTGTCACTTGATTGATAGCTGGTAATCTTTCCCTCGTTCGGGTTTATCACCTTTGTCGTCCTGCCCATTTAGTTGGTAGTAGGTGATATTTCTCGTACCCCTTTTTGAGATTGTTACCTTTGTCGTCCTGCCCTTTGTTGGTAGTAGGTAATATTTCTCATATCCTTTTGGTTGACTGCCTTGTTGTAGCTATCACTTGGTTGGTAGTTGGAATTCTTTCCTTTTGATCATGCTATTACCGGATGTCGGGTAGTAGATGACCTTTTCCCCAACGGAGATTTTTTTTCCCTCCTTGTTGGGACGAGTTATCCCTCTTTTATTCCTGGTGTTGGTTATTTTCCCTCAGTGGAATCTTACTTTGTGTTCTTCCCCAGCGGAGACTGTTTCCTCCCCTGTTGGGATGTGCTTTCCCTTTTTTTGTTTTCCCCTGTGGAGTCTTTTCTCTTTGCTTCCCAGCTTTTGTTTGTCTCCTATGGCGTTTTCTCCCCCACAGAGGTCTTGTGTCTGCATATCATCTGTATAATCATATCATTTTGTGGTCTCTTAGGGCCAAAAATTAGGTTGTTGTTATATTTAAGTCTCTTATATCTCGTTGAGACAAAGATGCCCATCTTCGTATCTCCAGATAAAAGAAACTTAAATAGGGGCAACTGTAATACCCTATTTTTTACCCCTAAGATCCCACATGTCATTTGCATCTCATACCATAAAAAAAATCACAAGCTTTGGTTCTTTTGCCCTCCTCTGAAGGTTTGTTCTTAAGTGAGATCGCCAAGCACCCGTGTTCTTTTTTTTGTTTGATGTTTGTACTTGTTTATGTTTACTAACCCTTAATTAAAATCCAAAAATATGTTTTTTTCCTTTTACTAACTTTTTCAGGGAGAATTCGGATCAAGGATATCAAAATCAGTCCCTCAGCTCGAATGAATTTCATCTGAACAAAGTCAAAGTTGATCTGCAAATAATTCAAAAATCATCTGATAAAGAGTTTTCAAGATTTAATTGATTATTATTCAAGAGACTCCAAGGTTTATGTGTTTATTTCCATGCCTTCTTTGACAAGCAAAATAATCGAGCCGAACCACAACAGTGCAGTCAAAAAGGGCATTTTTTCAAAATTTACACTGAGTAACCGGTTACCTCAATCAGAGTAACCGGTTACCCTCGTGAAAATTTGAAAAATGGCAGTAAATTTAAATTCTGCAGCAATTGGCACCAATTTTCATCATTTTGATCACATGTGGAATATTCTAGATCACCTCATTTTAGTTCCCCTACATCATCACAATTAATTCCCACCATGTACCTCCACTAATCACCACTCTTTTGATAATTTCCCTCCAAATTCAAATTCCAAGCCTAATTTTAATTTCCAAACCAAATTCCAATCCACCAAAATTTCAAAGCCTAAATCCTATAAATAGAGGCCTCATTTCATTCATTTGACAAGCTTTTGAGAGCCAACAAACCTCTTTCAAATTCTCTTCCCAACCACAAAATTCACTCAAAGCTCACTCTTTTTTTTTGAAAGTTAACAAGAATTCACATTGACTCTTGTTCAACTTTGAGCTAAACCTTCATCCAAACTTGTTTTTCTTCATCAATTCTTGTAGATCAAGGCTTTGGTATTTGGATCTTGAAGCAATTTAGAGTAATTTTTAGATTTGAAGTGGTAATTCATCTCTCACCATTGTTGAAGCTTCATCTTCATCTTCCATAATGTAGATCTTTGGAGATCCTTGTTACTTGATCCTTTGGATATTGTAATTGTGTTTAATTATTGGTTTTCACTGTTGTTTTACTTAAAATTTCGTGCAATTTTAATTACATGATCATAAGGTGTTTGAAGAAAGTTTTGAAAGATGATTATGCTGAGTTTTGCATATTTTTTGGACTCTGCGTGCAGAGTAACCGGTTATCCTATATAGAGTAACCGGTTACTCTGAGTCAGAATGTAGTTATTGCTTTGTTTTTGGGACTGTTTTGGCTTTTCTTCCTTTTTCTTCCCCTTTCTTCTTGTTTTAGCCTTTAAATGCATTGTTGAGATTAATTTCTCTTCAATTTAAATGGACTTTGGGTATGGTTAAAGTAATTAAACATTCACTAGTTCAAATCTATCTTTAAATGAATTGTTGAATTCATTTGAGGTGCTTTGAATTAGTGATATGTTTTCACACTTAAATCTATCAATTAAAGGTGATTGAACTTGAAGATGAAAAGATTTTGAAAGTGTAATTCAATTTGGCTTTCTCTTCATCTATTTCCTTTTTTTATTTTGATCGATGAAAGTCTTATGGATCTTAGAATTTCTTTGTTGAATTCTTGATCAAGACTAGATTGCTACCTATTTTCTTTTCGTGTGGTATTGCTTTCGGATGACGATTTACATATCGTTCATCTAGCATGCATTAACACAAAAATCACTATTGATCGGCCTCGAGTAGGGTGACTTCTTTATAAGTCACTTGGCGATTGCTTAACATAGCGCTACATTTGTCCCTTCCTTCGAATCGGAACTTAATCTTTCATGGCCCAAACCTTTTGGTTGTGTAAGCCCAAGGATGGTTAATCTTTTGTATTAGGTTCAAAATCTATGAAGCTTATTGTTGTAGAGGCTTTGATTCTATCAATCTTCTAACAAGTCTTCATTAACTTTGATCTAAGTACACTGTTTAATCATTATAGTTCAAGACGCGAGACGGATTAATCAGTGTTACCTTTTGAAGGCTTATGGCACTAGGGCCTTTGTGCTACTAATCACTAACTTCTAACCTTACTTTTATTCTTCCTTCTTGTTCCCTATATCTCTTTACTCTTTTTTATGCTTTATGTCATTATTTCATATCATGTTTATTTTTATGTCATTTTTCTCTTGTCCACTTGGACCATATTATCTTGTGCTTTTGTTTTTCTTTTGTCCATTTGGACTCTAAAACATTAATAAAGGAATAAACCACTAAAAGACTCGTGCTCTTAATGTTGGACTATGGCCACTATCCTTTGCATTGGAGGATCTCTACTCTTAAGACTTCTTGGATTGATTATGGACTTATGGATTTAAAATTAGGATTCTCTCCCTTATGCTTTGGATCTGGAATTTGATATTCTAGCCTTTATTTGGCTTGCTTATTGGCTCAATAGGATGGAATTCTTTTTTTTATTATGCTTTGAAGAGTGCCTCCATGCGGTTAGATCTTTCTTACCTTAGCTTTTATTTTATGCACTAGGATAGTCACTTCTTCTCCACCCCTTCTTCAATTTTCAAAATCTCCTCTCTTTTTCAAAACCTTCTTGTTTTCAAAAACTCAAATTCGCTTTCAAATAAAACCTTGACTTTGGTCAAGTTATTTTCAAACTTTGTTTTCTCTAATAAATGTCAATCAATGTTATCATATTTTGACCATTTCAAAAAGACATAAAAAATACAAAAACTCATTCAAATTTTTTGTGCTTTTATGCACTTTTTCTTTTAAACTCAAAAAGAATTAGACATGAGTCATTTTCTTTGTTGAGATGTAAAGCTCCTAACCATGGCGTGTTGTGTAAAGTATGGCCATTTTCCACTTAGATGTTAAAGCGATAGTCTTGTTGATTTTATCCAAGCAAATCCTTCATCTTAATGTGATGCAAATGCCTCTTTCCCATACCTTTGGGTAATTAGTTGAGTATTCTCACTTGAGAATGGCGGGCTGTCTTTTCAAGATAAAATGAATCATAACCAATAATTTTTGTTATTTGTACCACGAACTACGAGGTTTTGATCCTACATTGCACTTTGTGGGTACGTAGGCATGAGGCGATAAGTCTCTCCAAACACAAAAATATTAAAAAATACTTCTCTTCTCATCTCCCCAATCTCTTTTCAAACAAAGATTTTTAAACCAAAAAAGAATAGATATTTCAAAGGGATCCTATAGAGTATTATAGACGTTTTGGGTGCTAACACTTTCCCTTAACGTAACCAACCCCCTTACCCATTCTCTGTTTGTTCTTGTTTTTTAGAACTCCTTAGGTTTTGTTCGCTCTTTTTCCTTTCCTTTTTTGGATAAAATAAAAGTGCGGTGGCGACTCTTGTATTTTTTAGTTAAGTTAATCGATAGCTTACATTCACAAATTTCCCCGCTACAGATGTAAACCACTATACTTCTACAATATACTGAGAAATGATTGACATTTTCAACTTGAATGTTGAGACGTGCTTCTGAGAAAGTCCAAGTAAAAGTTCTCCATATCAAGGTGATGCAAATGCTCATTTCCTCATTCTTGTGGGTAGTAAGTTGAGTTTTCCCCTCGAATACGACAAGATGTCCTTTCCATTAAAATCAACCAACAAACAACCCAACTCTACACAAATTTTCAAGTGGTTCCTATGGAGTACAATAGATGTGAGGGGTGCTAATACCTCCCCCTTTCATAACCTACCCCTATATCCAGATCTCTATTTTGCTTTACTTTTTTGTGGGTTTTGTTCGACTTTTTTCCCTTTTCCCTTTGGAGACAATAAAGTTTGTGGCGACTCTTGCTTTTTCGAGTTAGGTTACTCAATAGGTTAATCTCAAAATTTTCCCGCCGCGACATCTAGCGACTCTGTTGGGGACTAGTCCCTAAAAGGGTTAAGCCTAGCTTGTTTATCTGTGTTTATATTATTATTTTTTTGTTTTTGTTTGTTTTTGAGTGCTAGGTGATCTCTATGTGGTGTGATAAGTCCCCTACCCGGACTTGAGTGCACTTAAGCTAGGATGGTGGTATATGTTGGGATTTAAGAGGGCTTTTTCAAAATTTTATTCTCTTAACGGAATAATCCCGATGAACGGATCTTGATTAAACCATCAATTACAAATCAAACACAAAATAAGGATTCCGAATTACCTCTTGAAGCGTACTTTAACTTTGATCACGAATGTGGAAAATATCATCGTCTCTATGAAGTCCACGCGAGCACAAAGTGGAACGCGGTGCTAGTCGTCTCTTGTTCTGAGAAAATTAACAATTAAGTTTGGTAGGGGAAAGAGCTTCTCTATTTATAGAGAGCTCCTAAAACCCTAATACTCTTATTTTGGGCTTTTCCAAAATAAGCCCAACCTTATTTAATTAAAACTATTTTAATTAAATAGATATTATTTATATTTAATTAAACTCTTTTAAATAAAAAAATAAAATGTTAAATAAATTAAATCATATTTAATTTAACAACTGTCAATTCTCATTTATTTAATTAAATCAAATTTAATCAAATAAATTATATATGTGCTAATGTATTAAACATTTTAAATACTATTAACACATAATTAAATTAAATCTTATTTAATTTAATCATCAATTCCACTATCAGTACTATATGCGTGTAACCCTATAGGTTCTCATAACGTTGACAATAATATTGAATTACCTATTTAATATTATAAACAGTGAGCGGTATCTAGCAACACATCACTGCTACCCAAGTCACGAGAATATCGTGTGATCTGACATAACCTTTATGTGATAATGATCATATGTTTAATTATCCTTTCGCCCTTATATCTATATTGAACACGAGGCATAGAACGTGTCACCCTTGTATAGTCCAATATTTTATTCCTTGATCGCTGAGTATACTTGATAACAACAAATAAGTCCAATATCTCATATCGACTCATTTGAGCACGACCATGCATTTTACAATCATACTCTATCAAGAGACCCACAAATATTACTCCCGTATATGTAGGAAGGACAATTCCCATCTAGGTCACTCATGTCCCTCAGCATGATTTGTAAAGCACCCATAAGCCATCTTTATGGTCATCCTGTTACGGACAACGTTTGATTGGCAATAAAGTACTCGACTCCAAATCTAGGGTCCATAGTGGTTTCAGGTCGAAGGGTGGAATACATCACTATTACTATGAGAATAACTTATGACACTTACATAATAAACTATGTAGTATTCTCATGGTGGGTCAATCCAATATAAATATTACTCCTAATATTTATACCTACGTGAAGATTTGATATCTCATATACATGACATGTGAGATACAGTCATTAGTCTACTCACTTAATAGTCCCTATGCATTACTGTTGTCCTATTTGACAATAAAGCTTGACTATAGATACTTTAAGAATAACGTCCTTATATTTAATGAGGTCTCACGATTATGTCACACTTAACAGGTCATTAATAGACTAATTATTCTAAGGACTTTATTATGTCATATACAAATAACATAATAAATACAATGCCTGGTAAGTGTATATATTAACAAACAATATATATCAAGGTCATGATACAAAAGCATATACAATCAATACTGATTGGCTATTAGGGCTTACTCCAACAATCTCCCACTAGCACTAGAGCCAATCAGATATTAACTTAACATCTATCTGCCCATTGTGTGCGTCAAGCATTATTTAAGCATGTTACTTTATTAGGTTATAAAGAACTCTTTCCTATGTTGGTAATTTACACCTCTTCCGATTTCAACTTTCGATCTTCTATTGAAATAAATTGAAGTTTCAAAATATATATACATAGATTGCTAGTGAGATCTAGTTTTCTGAGCTTGCAATATTAACCCATTATCATCGTGAATGAGATCAATAGGATATACAATACAAGAAATACAACTTTCTTTCTAGAATTAGAAAAGTGACCCAATCATATATATTTAACCTTTGTACTAGAAACGACAACTATCTGAAGCTTTTTTACTTATACAGTTGTCATCTAAGCATAACATTTAATTTATACTATGATATGAATATGTAGTTCATAAAATTTTGGAATAACATCATTGTAACTCCTTTACAATGATTATTACCATCTACTCTTAAGAAAAGGAACACCAGGTCCTTTTATGATATCCACATACCTTCTTAATAGTGATCTAGTGATGAACACTTCAATTATTTTGGTACTTATTGTTTAAGCTCATAGCACATGGTGCATCTAGTGCAATACATATCATGGTGTCTTTTTTTTTCATCCAATGAGGTAAGACATTGTCTATTAGACAAAATTCATGCCACACATGCAATAATATTAATGTGATATTATGCATATTAAGTGTCTCAAAACTTCACCAAAATATGTACTTGTGCTAGAATATAGATTCATCAACCATCTATCTCTATAGATTCTGATTCCTAACCTTTTAGGAAGTCTCGCTTAAGCATTTCATCAAAACCATTTCCTTAACCGTGTCCTACATTGGTGTTGTAGGGAATTTGTTTTGATGATTATTATGACACCTGCATACTATACTAGATTTATGCAAATACTCCCACTAACCTTTTGTGTGCACAAGATTTAAACAAGACATTTATTAATCCTAGTTTACATAAAACTTAATTAATAAAAGGATTCAACTCCAAGAAGCTTGCTATAATCCATAATTAGATTTAAACAACTTATACTTCTTTTAGAATCAAGATCATTTATGATCTTCTCTAGATATCGTGCTACATGAACCAATGGTCCAACAACAACCGCCTTGTTGAATTGGTGTTGCACCCCAAAATTTGCTCTCGTTACTTTAGTACTAACTGGCTTATGTTTCATTACATTTTTGCATTATCATGTGTGCATATCATTGGTTCTTAACATGGGGTCAAGGTGCCTGAGGCAAGTTCAAGAGGAGAAGATGTTCTTCAAAGGGTCAAGCAAGAGAGTTCAAGTGGATCACTCTCTCCTAACCAGTGCAGAAATTAGGGTTTTGAGATTCTTGGGTTTATTGCTCCAATGGGCAAGTTTCTTGGGTTTTTATCATCACCAAATGGCATATCTTATCTTTGTTGGAGAGGGTACACATCATATTCAGAGGAACTTGGATTTGGAGACTGTGTTATTTCCTCCTAGACTGAGGGTACCAAGATTAGGGTTTGCTATAAAGTCAGTTTATTTCTGATTTTTTGGGCAAGACTTGAGTCCATGGTATTCCTTGGGTCCCTAAGCATCTAGGAGTGGAATATTGTCCATCAGTTTAGTTCAGGAGAGATTTAATTGGCCAATGGATTGGGAATCAGGAGAATCAGGAGAAAAGTCAACAGTGAGGGGGGAAGTCAACTGTGGAATTTTGAGGTTCTCTCCAAGGTTTTCAAGGTCTCACATCCTCATATGGTCTTCAAGGGTCAAGTTTCATACCATTTATCAAGAATCAAGGGTTGGTACAAAAGTTACTAAATATGGAAATGACCTATAATTTGAAAGTTTCCTTTTTGGGCAAGTTCTTACACTACATTCAACTTGACTTTTCACCATCAAGAAAGCTTCAAATGAATTTTCCTCAAACATGCAAGTTGAATATCTTTTTCTCCCCTTTCCAACAAGTACTAGTGGGTCTCCATATCATTTGTGAAACTCAAGTTATGATCAAAAGTAGGCAAAGTGGTTTTTAGGGTTTCTCATGATTCCATTTTCATAACTTTGGCATAGTGACCTATAATTTATTCCATTGCTTCATGTCACATGCTAACATCAAAGGACACTCCTCAAGGATCATCTTAGGCCTTTGAATCAAGTGAATCCATGGTGTATTTATCATTTATTCTCCATTATTTAAAATTGCCAAGTCATTGAAAACTCATGAAACAAAATGTCTCAAGGCCCAAATCAAATTCAGGTGTGGTTAGCAATTCAAACATAAGTGATCCATCATGAAATATTTGGATATACATGCATGGAAGGAGGTGTATCTCACATAATGTAATTTTTCTAAAATCATCCAAAACTCTTTAACAAAGGAATTTCCAAGGCCCAATTGATCATCAGTGGGTTAACCTAATGTATTTAAGCCAATTCATGCACTGGTTAGGGTGGATAACACGTGCTTTTGGAGGAGAATTCAAGTGTGAGCCCTAAAAATTCATATCTTCGAATCTCACGATCTACAAGGAGTTTTCACAAAATTCTTTCACCATCAGAACCCTTGGGATCCCTAGAGCACGAACCAACCACCCTTTGAAGCTAACAGTGGGGATACGTGTTGCACCATCTCAGGTTGGTGATGATTTTCATGATCATAAAACTCACTTTTTAAATATGCATAGTGATTTGTGGTGTGTACTGATCATTCTGGTATGTTTTGTTTTGAATGTGGACGTGTAATATGGTTGCTACGTGAGTTTAAAGTTTTGAACCCTAACCTTTTTGCTTTCGAATCTCCTTATCTATGCATTGTTTGTGAATTTTGATTGCATATTTGAGATCCTGACGAAATTCTGGTCAGAAAGGTGTACCCCTTTGCATTTTCTGGAAAATTTTGGTTGCAGGTGACCGGAGAAGGGGGCCGGAACCCTAGCTCCGGCGGCAGCGGTCGATTCAGTCCGGCGAAGGTGGCTGGAGGTAGGTGATGAGTTTTTGGCCGTTGATCCCTTTCATCGTGTGGCTGTCATTGTGCCACGTTTTGTTAATTATGTTTTTATTTTATTTAATTATGTGTGTGTTACCCCACAGATGTTATCGTGGGCACCCAATCAGGTCATCCCATTTTATTTACTTTTTATTTCATTGACTTAATCATGTTCGTTGGATGGATCGTGTGAATGAAAATGTGACAACACATTAAAACAGGAGGGTGCATGTCACGTGGGAATGTATGGTGCTCTGAATAATCGCGTGTGTGCGTGCGTATCATAGTTGTGGTGTGCGTGTAAATCATGGCCATTAATCATAAATACTTGTTAATTTTGTTGACTTATTGATGAGCGCAGGATCAATCCAAGGGCAGGTATGCAGTCAACCATTGACTAAAGTCCACACGTGGACTCTTTTTTATTTTATTTTTTCTGATGGATTAAACGTTGGGCCTTGCTACTTGCGCACCCCCTTCAGCCCATTTCAATATTCCAACATTGTTTTATTACTGAATGCACCCCCTTGCATATTTCAATTTATTTGTTTTATTTAATTTATTACATTTCATTTTTAAATTTTAAAAATAGTTATATGCATTTAAAAATTCCCAAAAAATTCATGCATCATATTTATAATTTTATAAAATTTTCACAAATTTTATTTTATTATTTTATTTTATTTTAGCATCTGAAATAATTATTTTAATAATTTCTTTCTTGTAATTATTTCATCTTGCATACCATGACTTGTAGAATTTTGTACTCATAGCATACAAAACCTTTTGAACTCATTCTTTTTGATTTTTTTCACCAATACACTGAATTGCATTAAAATATTTTTCCCTCATTTTTAAAATAATTTCATATTTCATTTTAGTCCTTTCCTTTTGCATGTTGAGTCATACTTCTCATCTGAACTTTGCATGATTGTTTGAGTGACTTCTATTTTGAATTTTGGCATGCATTTTGGACATGATGTTTGCTTCTGGTTGAGATACTTTGATAATTAATTTGGTGATTTTAGAAGTTGTTTTGCTAATTGTTTGATTGCTTTTGTTTGAGGTCTTTCTTGTATGCATCCTTAATCATGTCTGATCATTTGTTTGAAAAGGCACTTGTGCCATTGCTTGGGGGTTTGTTTCTTTGATTTATTAATTCATGTTTGGTTGTTATTGGTCACTTGATTGCCATTATATGTCATTGCTTGGGTTTCATCTATCTCATTTCTTTTACTTATGTCTGTTTCGTACTAACCTTTTATGTAGGGACTAAGGTAAGTTATATGAGGGTATGGATAAGTATCCATGTTCACCATTATTCTTTCTTTCTCTCATCTTTTCTCTCCTTTAGGCTTAGGTTGTTGTCAAACCTCACTAACCGTAGGTCACCCATGCATGACAACGTTAGGACTCTTAGTTTCCCTTTAGAGTTTCCTTTGTGTCTTCTCTCTTCTCATCTCAAAACATCTCGAAAACACTTAATAAGTATAAAGTGTATTGCGCACGAGCCTTAAGCGTGGGGAATGATAAATGAGGGGCTTCCTCTCATCTTTCTAGAGTGCTTAGCGAGCGTCCTGTCTTGGGACGATGCGTTAAGTATTCGCCCCTGTGCCCTAGAATTTGGTGTAATGCAACTCATGAACTAACTCAAGCCACTTCTGTCCTAAAAAATACAAACAAACTTCAAACCTTTTTGTCCTTCGGGATTGTCAAACTAAAGGCTATTTTCAAAAAGGGCACGTTACCTTTCGTCTGAGACGCAAACAGGCATCGACCCTAACTGTCGGACGCGAACTTAACGTCGCTCATAAAAAACACAAAAAGAACTTGGTCCGAACTACGTTGACTCTGAATTCCCCATTGCACAAAAGGGGTACGTAGGCCTAGGACGTCGACGTCCTACCGAGTCTGTCCTTGTTTTCCCCTCTCCCATCTTAGTACAGCCATAGATGATAGGATAACTCACCCTTAGAATAGACAACAAGCGTGGATCCCATCGAGTACGATGGATGCGTGGGGTGCTAGCACCTTCCCCTCGCGTAACCGACTCCCGAACCCAGGTTATGGTTGCGATGACCATTCCTTTCCCTCTTCCTCAGGTTTATACGGTGTTCCCTTTCCCTCTCTTGGGATAAATTTACACGGCTGGCGACTCTGTTTTCCGCGCCACTCTCGCATTTGTACCTGGATGAAAATCCTGGGAGCGACAGCTGGCGATTCTGCTGGGGACTCTGGTTGACCTATGTTGGTCCATCCCTAAGCGAGTCAATCCTAGCGCTTGATTGTCTTTGTTCTCTTTGGGTGTTTTTGTTTTTGTTTTGCTTTATTTGTGTATTTTATTTTCTGCATTGCATTTCATTTTTATTACTGTTATACTGGATATTGCTGTGTTGTGCTGGCCGTTTCTGTTTTGCAGGTTGGGTTGTTCTGAGAGATAAGCCCAATACCCAGGCTTGATTACACCCTAGGACTAGAGTGGAAAGTAGTGGGACCTACGTGCCCACTTGGTACGTTTGTGTGTTCATGAAATTCACAACCAGACGAGGCTATCTTGGGACGCATTCTAACGTGTGTGTCTTGCGCATGTTAGGATGTCGATCTAGAGAGCTGTCGACTCTAGTGACCGATCATTGAGGGCCTTAGTGGAAACATCCCTCTTTAGTGGTGACAGTGGTAGACCACATCCTGTGGCAAACCCATTCGCACCTGAGGGCCCACTTTGGAACTCGCATAGGATGGCCCTTATCTTTTGAAGAGAATCAGTGGAGGCACTCCTCGATTGACGATAGTACTGTACCCCGAGGGATGAATGTACTGTTGTTTCTCGACCTCAGTGCCAGAAGCTGTGGACCTTCCGTTTTGGAGAATCGGTTAAGGCCTCCTCGATTGATGATGATGCCAAACCAGAAATGGTGAACGTATCATCATTTCTCGACCTGAGAGCCCGGGATACTGAACATCCTAGTACCCACACGTGAGAGGGGATGGGTGTTTGCAGATTTGCAGGTAACCGAAACCTTCAACCTACCCTGTTTTTCTAGATTTCTCATCAATGTCTGATTATTTGGGTTCCTGGTTATCTCAGTGGTTCGGAAATCTGGTTTTCTGGGTTGTGGTTCTCGTTCAGTTAACAACACATCACATCCAGTAGTGTTGCCTTGATCCCATGTTTGCATGAGCATATCATTTTTCTTGCATTCTAACATGTTTGACATTTTTCAGGGCTTGCATCTTACTCATGATTCCGGTTTTCTGAGGTTACCTTGGCATGGATGTCCCGAGAAAGAAGACTGTTTCCTATTCGTTCCCAGATCCGACTTTGACATTGATTCACAAATTGATTAATATGGCTGGTCCCGGAGTTCGTACAAAGTTCAGTGGAAAGTATGGGAGACTTCTGAAGTTTGTCTACAATATCTCCAAGTATGAAAAGGATGTCATTCATACACTTCTTCAGTTTTACGATCCGTCTTTGCGTTGCTTCACTTTCCCAGACTACATCTTGGCCCCAACGTTGGAGGAGTTCTCATTTATTTTGGGAATCCCCATCAAGCATGACATAGTGTTCTTTTCTGAAGAACACCCCGGGGTAAAAGAAATGGCTGTTGCTCTTCATATTAGTGAATTCGTTCTGAACAGTAATATTGAGGAAAAACAGGGAGCTAAGGGTTTCTTATTGAAGTTCTTGTTTGATCAAGCTTGCATACATGTTAAAGAAAAGAATTGGACTGTTTTCCAAGCTATTCTGGCTATGTGCATCTATGGGATTGTCCTGTTTCCCAATGTTCCTGATCTGGTGGATATGCATGCTGTCAGAATCTTCATTTCAAAAAATCCTGTACCTACCTTGCTAGGTGATGTGTATCACTCAGTCCACTACAAGAATGAAAATAGGCGGGGAAAAACTGTGAGTTGTTGTCCACCACTCTTATCTACTTGGTTTCTGAGCCATCTCCCCGAAACTGGCGCCTTTGTTGATACGAAAGATTCTCTGAAGTGGTCAAAAAGGTTAATGGGCTTGACTGCTGACAACATTGTCTGGTTCAACCGTGATTTGCTGGGAATAGAGATTATTTGCAAGTGCGGAGAATTCCCTAATGTACCCTTGATAGGGAGAAGAGGTGGAATCAACTATAATCCTTCCCTTGTTATCAGGCAGTTTGGTTATCCTTTGAAAGGTCCACCTGAGGAGCGAGATGTCAAAGAGTCCTTATTCTTCAATGGTACTGAGGATTAAGAGATGATAAGGAAGATTGTGAATGCTTGGAAGCAGGTGACCAAGAAGGGAAAAACTTCATTCTGGAAATGTAACAACCGGGCTTTCCCTTCCTATAAAGAGTGGATTAAGAAGAGAGCAGAAGAGGAGCTTCTTCCCTTCCCGGTAGAACCACCATCTTACCCCTTACTGATTGAGCCTCCTACCACAGTTGAGATAGAGAAGTTTAACAAGTTGTGGGCTGAAAAGGAAAAGCTGCGAGAAGAAAACAGTGAGCTAAAAAGAGAGATTTATCAGTTGAAACATGAGCGGGGTGAAGCTGTTCATACCGCCAAGTTGAAGACAGAGCTTCTTGCTAAGGCAGAAAAAGAGCTAGCTGACATGGTCACATCCAGACAAAGGATAAAACAAGCTTTGGATGGTATCAGTAAGGTTCTCGAGTCTAAGAAGGAGGAATTAGACAAGGCTTTGTTGAAAATTCACAGGTTTGATGATCACCGAGAAACTCAATGGCCGAGAATAAGAGAAAGGAAGACGATTACCTGGCTCAGATTGATCAGTTGAAGTTGACGCTCAAGAAGAAAGACGCTGAGATCCTGTCAGGGGTATTCAAGAGACAAGCAGTCGAGGGTCGACTCAATGAAGCCATAGCCTCCATAGAGGAACTGAAGATCCAAGCTGAAGTGAAGAGATCTAGACATGAGGGACCTAGCATGGATGGTGTTTCTGGAGAAGACGCTTGGGAGTTGCATTGCCGATATTTGGAAGGGATCATGCATAGGAGAGACGTTCTTATTCAAGAGCTAATTCAGAGACCGAAGCACCCCGACACCAAAAAGTTGTTCAAGGAAATTCAAGACTGGAGCAGAAAGCATAGTGGATGGGGGGATTGACACTTTTGGACTTTGATGATATGCCATAGTTTTCTATTTTCTTTCATTATTTGGACCACCGCCAGACTTGTTGGTTGGGATCTATGATTATTGTGTTCAGATTTGTTATCTTGGATTTGTGATTGTTGACATTTGGTTTTCCTCTGGTTTTCTTAATATATGAGCAGAAGTTCCGTTCTATCTTATTGTTAAACTGGAATCAAGGGGTGGATCACCCTGTGAATATTCAAACATGTTCATTTGAATTTGCATATTCATAATCATTTTGTATAATCATTTTGCATGACAGGTGTTTATCTCCGATGTTCTTATCTTGTTCTCATCTCAGGATTGCAGATCAGCACATTCACCGGTATTCTACCAGACAAAATCAGAAGAGATTCATGGATTAGCTACAGAATGAGATCATTGAGATGCGGACTCGCATGAACCAATTCATGGAACTAATGCAAGGTGTTGCTCAAGGCCAAGAGCAGTTGAGGACTCTCGTTCAGCCACTGATTGCAAGGAATGATGAAGACGGTAATAATAATCAGAATGGCCCTACGGCCGGAGGTATTCCTGTTTCTGGTGTTGTGATCCCTCCGGGCAGAGCTGAAAATGCTGGGGGAGGTGGTGTCGGTGCTGGTGCAGTTCATGGCCGTCAGTATGATGATGTTCAAGATGATGAATTTTCTATGCCAGGTGGGGATGCTGGTCCCCAGATTGACAATGATCAAAGACTCAGGTTGATTGAGGAACAACTAAGGAGTGTTGTGAATCAGGATTCTGTGGGCATGGACCTAGAGGATTTGGGACTGGTTCCAGGCGTTGTTATCCCGCACAAATTTCAGACTCCCACTTTCGAGAAGTATAATGGCATGTCTTGCCCAAGGACGCACGTCAGGGCATACGCAATTAAGATGGCTACGCATGCGAAGAATGAGAACCTAATGATGCATTGCTTCCAGGATAGCCTATCTGGGGCATCCCTAGAGTGGTACATGCAACTAGAGAGGAAGGATGTGCGTAGTTGGAGATATCTGGCAGGGGCATTTATTAGACACTACCAATATAACACTAACATGGCTCCGAACAGAACACAGCTGCAGAATCTGTCGTAGAAGAACAATGAGAGTTTCAAGGAGTACGCTCAGAGGTGGCATGAACTGGCAGGGAGGGTTCAGCCTCCCATGTTGGAATGTTAAATGATAACTATGTTTATGGCCACCTTGCAGGGACATTACTATGAAAAGCTGGTGCCGTGTATGACTGGAAAGTTTGCTGATTTGATCTTAGTAGGAGAGATGGTGGAAAGCGGAATTAAGGCGGGAAAAATATCAGGCTGTGATGGGTCCTCATCTGGAGGAAGTAAGAAGCCTTATGCTAGTGGTTACAAGAAGAAGGAGGGAGACACAAACTCTGTGTCATCATATCGTGGTAGAGATGGACCTCGTCAGAACTACAATCAGCAGGTGGCTTCTGTAACCATCCCAGCAGCACCTCAGCAGCCAGAAGTATCTCAACAACAAAATCAGGCTCCTCGCCGGTCGTAGCCTCTGACTAGGTGGGATAGGCATTTTGACACTCCACCTCTCCCCTACGCTCAATTATTTCAGTACTTGTTAAAGCTACAGTTAATTCAGAAGAGAACATTGGCTCCACCTACTGGTAATCCACCTCCCGGCTATGACGCCAACGCCCACTGTGAGTTTCATTCTGGGGCACCCGGACATTATATTGAGAACTGTAAAGCTTTTAAGCATCAGGTTCAGGATTTGGTGGATTCCAAGGCCATCAATTTCCCCAATGATGTTCCAAATGTGAATCAGAACCCGATGCCGAATCACGGTGAGCCGAGGGTCAACGCCATTATTAAAGAATGTGAAGACTTAAGTTTGATTTCAGATGTGAATGAAGTCCAAACTCCCTTGTTTGTGGTGAAGGAAAGACTGTTGAAGGGAGGGGTATTTCCCGGTTGTGATGAAGGTTGTGTAGAATGTGTGGCGCAGCCAGGCGGTTGTGATTCATTGAAAGCAGGTATTCAGAGAATGATCAGCGAAGGGATATTATAGTTTGACAGAGGTTGTAGGCAGAGTAAAGTTACTGACAGAGAGATTGATGTTGCCACAATAACGATTCCATTCAAGACAATAACTATATCAGTGCCGGCGAGACCAGCGCCGGTCACTATCACTGTTCTGGACTAGTCCCGTATGAGACTACCAAGGCCATCCCATGGAACTATGGGGCCGAGGTGTTTGTTAATGGTAAGAAGCAGGAATTGGAAGAGACATCAGCCGTGAATACAGGGGTTGAAGCAGGGGCTATCATTAGGAGTGGTAGAGTCTTTATTCTGTCCGAGGATCAAGCTGGCAGTTCAAGACAAGACAAAGGTAAACAAATGATGGATGAGTCTGTACAGAGGCAGGAAGCTAATAATTCTATGACAAAGCCCGTGGGGCATACTTTCTCAGAAGACGTAGAAGAGTTTATGAGGTTGATTAGGAAAAGTGATTACAAGATTGTCGATCAACTTCACCAAACTCCATCGAAGATTTCCATTCTATCCTTACTGTTGTGCTCTGAGGCACACCGAAATGCATTACTGAAGGTGCTGAATATGGCTTATGTACCGCAGGAAATATCTGTCAATCAGTTAGAAGGGGTTGTGGCTCATGTGAATGCTGGTAATGGTTTGGGTTTCACCGATTTAGATCTGACTCCGGCTGGGAGAAATCACAACAACGCTCTGCATATTTTTGTGGAATGTCGTGGTTCCTTAATGTCGCATGTGTTAGTTGATACTGGGTCATCTTTGAATGTGTTACCGAAGAAGGCTTTGATGAAATTGGATACTCGTGGGTTGATTTGTACGCCAAGTGACTTGGTGGTACGGGCTTTTGATGGTTCCAAGAGGTCAGTTTTTGGAGAGTTAGTTCTGCCAATCAAGGTGGGTCCTGAGATTTTTAACACCACCTTTTACATAATGGATATTCAGCCTGCCTATAGTTGTTTGTTGGGTCGCCCTTGGATCCATGGTGCTGGGGCAGTAACTTCTACGTTGCACTAGAAGTTGAAGTATATGGTGGATGTCCACGTTGTGACTGTTTGTGGTGAAGAAGATATCATGGTGAGTCACCTATCGACCTTCAAGTATGTAGAGGTAGATGGTGAAGTACAGGAAACTTTGTGCCAGGCCTTTGAAGCTGTGAAGATTCCCGAGGGACCTCCAAAGGCAGTCAGTCAGCCTGAGGTGGTTGCCCAACCTGAAGTTGTCAGACAACCAGAGATTCCAATGTCCTCTTTCAAAGAAGCACGCGCTATAGTTGAAGCTGGTAGTTCTCAGAAGTGGGGCAGTGTCATTGATGTTCAAAGAAAGCAAGATACTCATGGACTGGGTTACAAGCCACCTAGGCGTTCTGAAGATCCTCCCAAGTTCTATGGTCCAGTCCGCTTCACCAGTGCCGGTGTTTCCTTCGACAGAGTCAATGCTATTGAGGATGAAGGAGATAGTGATTGTGACATGGATGAATGGATCCGTCCCTGCACCCCTGGTTAGAGTTTAGGCAACTGGTCTTCCAAGAAAGTCATCCAAGTGATGCGCCCGGAGTAATTTACTTTTGTTTTCTGTTATGTTGAGTCCTACGTTCTGGCCAAGACGTAGTAATATTTATTTGTAGGGCTTGGATGTTTTATTTGCTATTTTTATCATCAATAAAGGACGTTTTTTTTTCAAATATTTTGATCCCCGTCTTTCTATATTTTACTTTTTACATTAACCCACATCAAAATGGCAATGTGTTTTCTTGTTTGTTGCACTCATAATAAACATAGGACATCCATCATGCAGGTTCCTTTGTTCAGATTCCACCCATGACTTAGCTATGGCTCGATATGACTTCGACAATCCCATCTATCAAGCCGAAGAAGAGACTGACGAAGACTGTGACTTACCAGAAGAATTAGCCAAGCTACTGAAACAAGAGGAAATGGTTATTCTGCCTTATCAGGAGGAAGTTGAGACTATTAATCTGGGAACCGAGGATGTTAAATGAGAAGTAAAGGTTGGAGCTGCTTTGGAAGACACTGTTAAGAGAAGATTGGTTGAGTTACTTCGAGAGTATGTGGATATCTTCGCCTGGTCTTACCAAGACATGCCCGGGCTTGACACTGACATTGTTTCACATCGGCTGCCGCTTAAAGAGGGTTGTACTCCAGTCAAGCAGAAACTGAGAAGGACGAAACCAGATATGGCTGTCAAGATCAAGGAAGAGGTTTAGAAACAGTTGGACGCCGGATTTCTAGCTGTGACAAATTATCCTCCGTGGGTTGCTAATATTGTGCCTGTACCTAAGAAGGATGGGAAGGTCAGGATGTGTGTTGATTACCGAGATTTGAATAGGGCGAGCCCGAAGGATGATTTCTCGCTCCCCCACATTGACGTGTTAGTGGAAAATACTGCTCAATATTCTGTGTTCTCCTTCATGGATGGCTTCTCTGGGTATAACCAAATCAAAATGGCCCCAGAGGACATGGAGAAAACAACGTTCATAACACCATGGGTAACATTTTGCTACAAGGTAATGCCCTTTGGACTGAAGAATGCTGGGGCAACCTATCAGCGGGCAATGGTGACTCTCTTTCATGATATGATTCACAAGGAGATTGAAATCTATGTTGATGACATGATTGCGAAGTCAGAAACCGAGGAAGAACACTTGGTAAACCTCTAGAAGTTGTTTGAAAGGTTGAGGAAATTCAGACTGAGATTGAATCCGAACAAGTGCACTTTCGGTGTGAGGTCCGGTAAATTGCTGGGATTCATTGTTAGTGAAAGAGGTATCGAGGTTGATCCTGCAAAAATAAGAGCCATACAAGAGATGCCTGAGCCAAGAACAGAGAAAGAGGTTCGTGGTTTCTTGGGAAGGTTGAATTACATTGCTAGGTTCATCTCTCATCTGACAGCCACGTGTGAACCAATTTTCAAGTTGCTAAGAAAGGATCAAGAGGTCAGGTGGAATGAAAATTGTCGAGAGGCATTTGAAAGGATAAAGACGTATTTGCAGGAACCTCCAGTCCTTATGCCACCGGTGTCTGGGAGACCGTTGATTATGTACCTTACAGTTCTTGAGAATTCGATGGGTTGTGTGCTCGGTCAACACGACGAGACAGGTAGGAGAGAGCACGCCATTTACTACCTGAGTAAGAAGTTCACTGATTGCGAATCAAGATACTCAATGTTGGAAAAGACATGTTGTGCGCTCGCTTGGGCAGCCAAGCTCCTGAGGCAGTATATGTTAAATCACACAACCTTGTTGATTTCGAAGATGGATCCGATTAAGTGCGTATTTGAGAAGCAAGCACTTTCTGGAAGAATAGCCCGTTGGCAGATGGTTTTGACAGAGTATGATATTCAGTATGTTTCTAAGAAGGCCATTAAGGGGAGTGTTCTGTCAGAATATCTTGCTGAACAGCCGATCAAGGATTATCAGCCAATGAAGTTTGAGTTTCCGGACGAGCATGTTATGTTTCTGAAAATGAAAGATTGTGAAGAGCCTCTGCCTGACGAAGGACCTGAGATTGGGTCACAATGGAAGATGATTTTTGATGGGGCTGTCAACTCATATGGTAATGGAATCGGGGCAATCATTACAACCCCGAAGGGTTCTTATATACCTTTCACTGCCCGGTTAGCATTCATGTGTACCAACAACGAGGCGGAGTATGAAGCATGCATCATGGGGTTAGAAGAAGCAATTGATTTGAGAATTAAGAACCTTGATGTCTATGGTGATTCCGCGTTGGTAGTCAATCAGATTACATGAGAATGGGAGACTCGTTAGGCGAATTTGGTGCCTTATAACAACTTTGCCAGAAGGTTGTTGCCTTTCTTTGATAGGGTGGATTTTCATCATGTGCCCCGAGCTGAGAATCAGATGGCTGATGCGTTGGCGACATTGGCATCCATGTATAAGGTGAACCGGTGGAATGAAACTCTGTCAATTAGAATCATGTGTTTGGATAGACCAGCTTTTGTGTTTGTAATTGAAGATGTGTCTGATGGCAAACCGTGGTATCATGATATTAAGGTTTTTCTGAAGAGACAGGAGTATCCAGAGGGTGCCTCCACCAAGGATAAGAAGACACTGTGAAGGTTGGCAGGAAACTTCTTTCTGAACAAGGATGATGTGTTATATAAGAGGAACTTCGATATGGTCTTGCTACGCTGTGTTGATGAACATGAAGCAGGTTTGTTGATGGAGGAAGTTCACGAGGGTTCTTTCGGTACTCATTCCAGTGGACACACCATGGCTAGAAAGTTGTTGAGGGTAGGATATTATTAGATGACTATGGAGTCTGATTGTTTCAAGTACGCCCGAAAGTGCCATAAATGCCAGATTTATGCAGATAAGATGCATGTACCACCTACGCCTCTAAATGTGTTATCATCTCCTTGGCCTTTTGCAATGTGGGGCATAGATATGATTGGGAAGATTGAGCCCACTGCTTCCAATGGGCATCGTTTCATTTTGGTTGCCATTGACTATTTCACAAAGTGGGTGGAGGCAGCCTCGTACGCCAACGTCACCAAGCAAGTGGTGGCCCGGTTTATAAAGAAGGATATCATCTGTCGTTATGGGGTTCCGGAGAGAATCATCACTGATAATGGCTCGAATTTGAACAATAAGATGATGAAGGAACTATGTCAGAGTTTCAAGATCGAGCATCACAATTCTTCTCCATATCGTCCAAAGATGAATGGTGCTGTTGAGGCGGCGAATAAGAATATCAAGAAGATTGTGCAGAAGATGGTGGTGACCTATAAAGACTGGCATGAGATGTTACCTTATGCTCTACATGGTCACCGTACTTCGGTGCGTACGTCAACTAGGGCAACCCCTTTCTCATTGGTATATGGTATGGAAGCAGTTTTGCCCTTAGAGGTCGAGATTCCGTCTTTGAGAGTTCTGGCGGATGTGAAGCTTGATGAGGCTGAATGGGTACGTTCCAGGTTGGATCAGTTGAACCTTATTGAAGAAAAGAGATTGGCAGCCATTGCACATGGTCGGTTGTATCAGAGCAGGATGAAGCACGCCTTTGACCAGAAAGTGCGTCCTCGGAGTTTTCAGACAGGGGAATTAGTTTTGAAAAGGATCCTTCCTCCTTAGACAGATCACAGGGGCAAATGGACTCAAAATTACGAAGGGCCGTATGTGGTTAGAAAGGTTTTCTCTGGTGGAGCCTTACTACTTTCAACTATGGATGGCGACGATTTTACCTTCCCTGTGAACGCAGACGTAGTCAAAAAATACTTCGCATAAAAGAGACCCGCTGGACATAAAAAGAAAGTCCAGGCAAAAAAGGGGCATCCCGGCGAACCATAAAAAAGGAAAAGGTTCGGGCAAAAATTAGGGATAAAATGTAAAAAGAAATGTGTAAACCCACAAAGTTAAAAACCGGTAAAGGCAACTTTGGAAAAAATGGGTATCCCGATGGATTGAAAACCCGAAAAGGGCGATCCAGGCAGAAGTTAGGGATTTATAAGCGAAAGGCTACGCCTGCGTTCGATCTGTGAACACTTTCGATACCTGGAAATTCTGAAGGAAAGGAATCAGTACAGTTAGTCTCTTCGAAGGTCAAGACATTTGTGGATAAGCAAGACATATGGGTCATAGCTGAGTCGAATCATGGTGGATATCTGTTCCCACATTGCCAACATGTGTATTTTCTTTTTGCTTTTGCGCAATTGCCTCTTTTTAGGAATTGCTTCCTATTGTAAATGCCTATTTACAGGCCACTTTTCTCAATAAAATATTCATCTCACTCAAAGAGCTTTCTGTTGTTTGTATTACTTTTACTATTTTGTCTGCAAAAAACGTCCGATATTTTTTATAGACATTGCATATAAATCTTCGACCTTTGCGGAGCATAACGAAAAGTAGTAGAAATTACTTAGGTGTTATTGGTGATAGTCATGTTGTGGCATATTTCTTTTTTGTTGTTATTTGACTTGCAGGGCAATAGCATTATACTCCCCCAGCAGGTTGCTCTCCCCAGCATTGAGATTGCACCTTTCCTCAGCAGAGCAGACTTTCCCCAGCAAGAGACTTGGGAAGTATTTTCTCCGGATCAAGACGTTATTCCCCCACAGAATTAGGGTGTCCACCTTCCCCCATCTAGTCAGGAAGCGTGCTCTCACCGACGATGTCATATTCTAATCCCCAGCAAGGAGAGGGTAAAGTCATTCTCCCCATCAGCAGGATAAGATCAGCAGTTTCCCTAAGCAGGATGGTATTATGGGCTGGCATCCCCCAGCAGGTCCTGAGCCCAATTGGATATTAGCAATCTTCAGTAACAGACTTCCGGTTCCGTTATTGGCGTTCATTCTCAACTCCCCCAGCAGAGGAGAAATCTCAGGTTTTGGATGTTACCTTCAGTGAAAGACAGGTGTGGCCCCCGGTGGTTCTTTCAGGATTTCATCCCCAGCAGAAGTTGTTGATCCAAGGAGTCGATCAGTATAATCCTTCTCAGCAGATTTCCTGGATTCAGAGGACAATTTATTTTTGTCATCCCCAACTGAATTGGTCTTTTCTCTCCATGCACTTATTTTGCTGGAGGGACCCCTTTTGCATATCATAAGCATTGACATTGCATCCTCGAAACGCGTAGCATTTCCACTTTGTGTGGAGCATTACGGCAAAATTCAAACATTTGCATTCGAAGCATAAGCCAGGTTTGATGCTTTCCTTGCCAGTTCTCTTTCCCAGCAGAGATGGCATAACTCAGGAGATTTTGGAGGGATGCGTTCCTCATACTTGTGCTCCCCGGCATGGTCTTTTATTTAGACTTCTCCTTCCCCCCGGCGGAGTCATCTTATCTGTGGATCGTGAGTCCGTCAGAAGTTTGCCTTTGTTTGGCCTTTCTCTTTTGTGAAATCCAGTTCTCGCCTGGTAGTCAGTTCTCGCCTGACATATTTCGTTTGCCAGTCTCCTTTTCCCAGTAGGAGTGGTTTAAACCAGAAGTTTTGTTTCACATTATCCCCCAGCGAAGTCCACTTTATGTTGGTTATCCTTTGCGGGTACAATTGAGGTTGTATTCGTTTTGTGGGTACAATCGAGGTTGTATTCGTTTTGTGGATGCGATTGAGGTCGTATTCGTGTTTTCCTTGTGGGTAGAGTGATTGAGGTCAGTCTTCCTTTATGGGTACAATTGAGGTTGTATTCGTTTTGTGGGTGCGATTGAGGTCGTATTCGTATTTTCTTTGTGGGTAGAGTGATTGAGGTCAGTCTTCCTTTGTGGGTACAATTGAGGTTGTATTCGTTATGTGGGTACGATTGAGGTCGTATTTGTATTTTCTTTGTGGGTAGAGTGATTGAGGTCAGTCTTCCTTTGTGGGTACAATTGAGGTTGTATTCGTTTTGTGGATGCGATTGAGGTCGTATTCGTGTTTTCCTTGTGGGTAGAGTGATTGAGGTCAGTCTTCCTTTGTGGGTACAATTGAGGTTGTATTCGTTTTGTGGTTGCGATTGAGGTCGTATTCGTGTTTTCCTTGTGGGTAGAGTGATTGAGGTCAGTCTTCCTTTGTGGGACAATTGAGGTTGTATTCGTTTTGTGGGTGCGATTGAAGTCGTATTCGTATTTTCTTTGTGGGTAGAGTGATTGAGGTCAGTCTTTCTTTGTGGGTACAATTGAGGTTGTATTCGTTTTGTGGGTGCGATTGAGGTCGTATTCGTATTTTCTTTGTGGATATGGTTGAGGTCATATTCCTTATTTTTCAGCACGCTCCATCTCGTTATTCTCACCATTAGCAAATTTCCAGGGCTCTTTTGATATTCAATCCCCGTGTATTCTGGAATGTCTGAGAGCCGTCGCTATCATACCTTCAGGACCAAGTTTATTGAATAGGGGCAGCTGTTGCACCCCAAAATTTGCTCTCCTTACTTTAGTACTAACTGGCTTATGTTTCATTACATTTTTGCATTATCATGTGTGCATATCATTTGTTCTTAACATGGGGTCAAGGTGCCTGAGGCAAGTTCAAGAGGAGAAGATGTTCTTCAAAGGGTCAAGCAAGAGAGTTCAAGTGGATCACTCTCTCCTAACCAGTGCAGAAATTAGGGTTTTGAGATTCTTGGGTTTATTGCTCCAATGGGCAAGTTTCTTGGGTTTTTATCATCACCAAATGGCATATCTTATCTTTGTTGGAGAGGGTACACATCATATTCAGAGGAACTTGGATTTGGAGACTGTGCTATTTCCTCCTAGACTTAGGGTACCAAGATTAGGGTTTGCTATAAAGTCAGTTTATTTCTGATTTTTTGGGCAAGACTTGAGTCCATGGTATTCCTTGGGTCCCTAAGCATCTAGGAGTGGAAGATTGTCCATCAGTTTGGTTCAGGAGAGATTTAATTGGGAATTAGGAGAATCAGGAGAAAAGTCAACAGTGAGAGGGGAAGTCAACTGTGGAATTTTGAGGTTCTCTCCAAGGTTTTCAAGGTCTCACATCCTCATATGGTCTTCAAGGGTCAAGTTTCATACCATTTATCAAGAATCAAGGGTTGGTACAAAAGTTACTAAATATGGAAATGACCTATAATTTGAAAGTTTCCTTTTTGGGCAAGTTCTTACACTACATTCAACTTGACTTTTCACCATCAAGAAAGCTTCAAATGAATTTTCCTCAAACATGAAAGTTGAATATCTTTTTCTTCCCTTTCCAACAAGTACTAGTGGGTCTCCATATCATTTGTGAAACTCAAGTTATGATCAAAAGAAGGCAAAGTGGTTTTTAGGGTTTCTCATGATTCCATTTTCATAACTTTGGCATAGTGACCTATAATTTATTCCATTGCTTCATGTCACATGCTAACATCAAAGGACACTCCTCAAGGATCACCTTAGGCCTTTGAATCAAGTGAATCCATGGTGTATTTATCATTTATTCTCCATTATTCAAAATTGCCAAGTCATTGAAAACTCATGAACCAAAATGTCTCAAGGCCCAAATCAAATTCAGGTGCGGTTAGCAATTCAAACATAAGTGATCCATCATGAAATATTTGGATATCCATGCATGGAAGGAGGTGTATCTCACATAATGTAATTTTTCTAAAATCATCCAAAACTCTTTAACAAAGAAATTGCCAAGGCCCAATTTATCATCAGTGGGTTAACCTAATGTATTTAAGCCAATTCATGCACTGGTTAGGGTGGAGAACACGTGCTTTTGGAGGATAATTCAAGTGTTAACCCTAAAAATTCATCTCTTCGAATCTCACGATCTACAAGGAGTTTTCACAAAATTCTTTCACCATCAGAACCCTTGGGATCCCTAGACCACGAACAACCACCCTTTGAAGCTAACAGTGGGGATACGTGTTGCACCATCTCAGGTTGGTGATGATTTTCATGATCATAAAAATCTCTTTTTAAATATACATAGTGATTTGTGGTGTGTACTGATCATTCTGGTATGTTTTGTTTTGAATGTGGACGTGTAATATGGTTGCTACGTGAGTTTAAAGTTTTGAACCCTAACCTTTTTGCTTTCGAATCTCCTTATCTATGCATTGTTTGTGAATTTTGATTGCATATTTGAGATCCTGACGAAATTCTGGTCAGAAAGGTGTACCCCTTTGCATTTTCTGGAAAATTTTGGTTGCAGGTGACTGGAGAAGGGGGCCGAAACCCTAGCTCCGGCGGCGGCGGTCGATTCAGTCCGGCGAAGGTGGCTGGAGGTAGGTGATGAGTTTTTGGCCGTTGATCCCTTTCATCATGTGGCTGTCATTGTGCCATGTTTTGTTAATTATGTTTTTAGTTTATTTAATTATGTGTGTGTTACCCCACAGATGTTATCGTGGGCACCCAATCAGGTCCTCCCATTTTATTTACTTTTTATTTCATAGACTTAATCATGTTCGTTGGATGGATCGTGTGAATGAAAATGTGACAACACATTAAAATAGGAGGGTGCATGTCACGTGGGAATGTATGGTGCTCTGAATAATCGCGTGTGTGTGTGCGTATCATAGTTGTGGTGTGCGTGTAAATCATGGCCATTAATCATAAATACTTGTTAATTTTGTTAACTTATTGATGAGCGCAGGATCAATCCAAGGGCAGGTATGCAGTCAACCATTGACTAAAGTCCACACGTGGACTTTTTTTTTATTTTATTTTCTCTGATGGATTAAATGTTGGGCCTTGCTACTTGCACACCCCCTTCAGCCCATTTCAATATTCCAACATTGTTTTATTACTGAACGCACCCCCTTGCATATTTCAATTTATTTGTTTTATTTAATTTATTACATTTCATTTTTAAATTTTAAAAATAGTTATATGCATTTAAAATTTCCCAAAAAGTTCATGCATCATATTTATAATTTTATAAAATTTTCACAAATTTTTTTTTATTATTTTATTTTATTTTATCATCTGAAATAACTATTTTAATAATTTCTTTCTTGTAATTATTTCATCTTGCATACCATGACTTGTAGAATTTTGTTCTCATAGCATACAAAACCTTTTGAACTCATTCTTTTTGTATTTGTTCACCAATACACTGAATTGCTTTAAAATATTTTTCCCTCATTTTTATAATCATTTCATATTGCATTTTAGTCCTTTCCTTTTGCATGTTGAGTCATACTTCTCATCTGAACTTTGCATGATTGTTTGAGTGACTTCTATTTTGAATTTTGGCATGAATTTTGGACATGATGTTTGCTTCTGGTTGAGATACTTTGATAATTAATTTAGTGATTTTAGAAGTTGTTTTTCTAATTGTTTGATTGCTTTTATTTGAGGTCTTTCTTGTATGCATCCTTAATCATGTCTGATCATTTGTTTGAAAAGGCACTTGTGCCATTGCTTGGGGGTTTGTTTCTTTGATTTCTTAATTCATGTTTGGTTGTTATTGGTCACTTGATTGCCATTATATGTCATTGCTTGGGTTTTATCTATCTCATTTCTTTTACTTATGTCTGTTTCGTACTAACCTTTTATGCAGGGACTAAGGTAAGTTATATGAGGGTATGGATAAGTATCCATGTTCACCCTTATTCTTTCTTTCTCTCATCTTTTCTCTCCTTTAGGCTTAGGTTGTTGTCAAACCTCACTAACCGTAGGTCACCCATGCATGACAACGTTAGGACTCTTAGTTTCCCTTTAGAGTTTCCTTTGTGTCTTCTCTCTTCTCATCTCAAAACTTGTTGAAAACACTTAATAAGTATAAAGTGTATTGCGCACGAGCCTTAAGCGTGGGGAATGAGAAATGAGGGGCTTCCTCTCATCTTTCTAGAGTGCTTAGCGAGCGTCCTTTCTTGGGACGATGCGTTAAGTATTCGCCCTTGTGCCCTAGACTTTGGTGCAATGCAACTCATGAACTAACTCAAGCCACTTCTGTCCTAAAAAATACAAACAAACTTCAAACCTTTTTGTCCTTCGGGATTGTCAAACTAAAGGCTATTTTCAAAAAGGGCACGTTACCTTCCGTCTGAGACGCAAACATGCGTCGACCCTAACTACCGGACGCGAACTTAACGTCGCTCATAAAAAACACAAAAAGAACTTGGTCCAAACTACGTTGACTCTGAATTCCCCATTGCACAAAGGGGGTACGTAGGCCTAGGACGTCGACGTCCTACCGAGTCTGTCCTTGTTTTCCCCTCTCCTGTCTTAGTACAGCCATAGATGATAGGATAACTCACCCTTAGAATAGGCAATAAGCGTGGATCCCATCGAGTACGATGGACGCGTGGGGTGCTAGCACCTTCCCTTCGCGTAATCGACTCCCGAACCCAGGTTATGGTTGCGATGACCATTCCTTCCCTCTTCCTCAGGTTTATGAGGTGTTCCCTTTCCCTCTCTTGGGATAAATTTACACGGCTGGCGACTCTGTTTTCCGCGCCACTCTCGCGTTTGTACCTGGATGAAAATCCTGGGAGCGACAATTGGTTCATATTCCATTCTCATAAATATATGTATTTTCTAGATCTTGAATTTCTTCAAGTTCTATATCACTCCCACTGGTTCCTTTAGATATATAATGTCTCTAAAGAAAAACTTCAGTTCCATTGACAAAACTATTTTGTCTCATAACGTGATATAGAATATGCGTCCCTTATTTCTATTGGGATACATCCATAAATACATATTCATCTAGATTGTGATCAAGTTTTCTTAATAAACCTTACAACCCAAATGATCATAAAGACAAACTAGGTACTCTTACCTCCATAGCAATAATGGTGTCTCTATGACTACTTTAAATGGAATTGATTATAGATAGGAATAATTGTATGTAAAATAATTTATAAAGAAGAGTCACAAAGATATAATTGAACTATATTAGATCGAACAATGTCAAACATGATACGATTTAAATGGTAATTATATTCCTTTTATAAGTATTTACCACAACGAACGTATGGTCTTAATACCTTTTCGAGTTGTTTCCTTCTACTTCATTCTTGAACTCTTCTCAAAAGAATTCTAACTTGTGTCACATACACAAATCCATAATTACTGAGTTTGTCAGTAACATAAATGAAGTAAGAGAAACAAAATTCATCTAGCAAATATATTTAGAGGTCCATATACATCACACATGTATATAATCAAGATATATCATATGTCCTTTCACTTAGTCGATGATTCAAGACATTAGATATATCTTCCAAAATCATGACCTACATATATCAAATGATACAAAACCAAATGAATCCAACAATCTATTCTCATAGACTTTGAAAATGCATATCTCACTTATTGGACTAAACATTAATGCTATTGATATACATAATATTCAAATCTTATTTGATCCTTCCCACATTTATTATAGATGAGCTTATCAAGTTCGTATAACTCAAACACACTACTTGATTTAGTATTGAAACCACTGTTTTAGATAGTCATAACAACACTTGTCCATTATCAAAACATGCACTCCTCAACTTGTCAAAACAAGATTTAGAATTAGTGTTTATTACTAAATGAAACTTAATAACAATTATTTGGTTTCATTCCAAGCTCTGATTTAAGTCTAATCTTAAGCTCTTATAGTCAATAAAATACATTGTTCTATTCTAGACGTAAGCTGAATCAAATTATAATCAATGCCCTACTTCTTAAAATATTCCTCACATTATTATAAATGAGATCAACATCTAGTATCACATAACCAAGATGTATAAGTAGACAATTTTATTTTCTATAACAAATCGTATAAAGAAAAAGTCTTACTTCTTTCTTCTACTTTGACTCCTTTTATAACCATTAACAGTTTTCTTCTTTCAACACATGAAATCACCGACTTCCTTTAGAACCGTATTTTTCTGCTAAAATTCAAAGAAATATAAAATGAATCGCATTCCTTTTATGATTCATCTATTTAGCATCACAAACTACTTCCTTTTCTTTTCAATAAGATGTGGTAGATATATTTAAAATACATTCATAATGAATTTTATCTACCTATCCGAGACAATCTCAAATTGAACTTGTGACCAACTATTTGGTCTATAAGAAATCCAAATTTTAAATCTCAAAACTATTTTAGATTCATTTGGATTCTTAACTTGTATAGAAAAGACCTTGAAAAGTTTTACATTTCTCATATCTTGTATTTCTTATTTAAAAGAAAATCCTCAAAGTTAATGATCATATCATTCTCTGTGAGGACTACAACTATGAGATACGTTATATCTAGACATTCGACTTGAACCTTCTCATAAGTATCGTTCTTCGAATCTAGTTATATTCGGTTGTTAGGAATTGGTTGCTTGAGAACATACAATTTTTCTCGTGCTTGAGAACAATTCTCAATTTTCGTACAAACTCATAAACTCCTTTCTGATCCTTACATCCTTCATAAGGACATTTCACAGTAAATTAAAAAAAAATGCAAAAGAAATTCTAAATACAAAACGTGTAAAAAATATTGTATCAAAACCATTTTAATAAGGACTTTTATTAAAATGCCCCCACTATTTTTATTCAAACTAAATGACCCTCAACATTTGATTCGGAAAATCCTGTTGGAAGATTTTCTAGCGGGTCGAGATCCATATTTCACTTTGTTTTAAGTCCGCGTGGGCGAATTACACAAAACTCTGTTATTTAGGTAGGAACTCTTTCCAATTGTATCTAATACAACTCTCGAATTTTATCAGTCGAGTGAATAACTCTTTATTCTAATCCATCTTATGGATTGTTCTCAACTCTTGCTTCTAAACATATATAATCCTATTATAATTAGTTTAGTTAAGTCAAACCCAAAAGTTTAGCAGTTGGGTATTACATTTATCTCATCGCACCTTACTAATATAAAACATGCACCTCGCGTTAGGCGAAACCTACATTATTCGATACTAGTCTTGATGAGTGCTAAATTTTGGAAAGTAATTAAATTAATATTTAATTGAAGGGATTTTAATTAAATTTGATCTAACTGGTTTGTGTATCTCATACACTCACATAATTGTGTATCTTATACACACATATAAACATACATTTCACGCATCACATACATAAAATAAAACTTGGTAATACGATTATGACCACCTAAAATGCAAGAATTAAATAAACTAATTTATTACAATTCTTTGACCCACGAGCAAGCTTCTCAAGCCTCTCCACCGGGGTCATCGTTTGGCGTTTTCTTCTCTTCAACTCTTGAACTCGAATAATTTATAATATTTAAATAAATAAAATAATAATTAAATGGCACGACACGCAGGTCGTATTTAAAATAAACAAAAGCCAAAATCTAAGGTCATAACCGTATACCAATTTATTTAATAATTAAATAATTAAATAATAAATAATAATAGATTATCAAATTACAAATATTGACGCATCAACACTTAACGCTTTTGCGAACCCTAAAAGCACAAGTCTTGCACCGTCACAAACCCTAATGCATAAGCGTTCATACCATCAAAACATAATGATCGATTATTCAATATAATTGATCTAAATGTCATTGCTTCACCATACAAATGTCAGATTCTGAAGCAAAAAGCACATTGATCATTCAAATGTATAACAATCATTACACTAATTTAATGGACGAAACAGAATAGTGTATCAAATACACTAACTTCGCATTAGAAATATTTATATCGTATACAAATTTATCAATTGTATTTGTATCACTTATGAATGATCGAAGTATCGCTGCTTCGTGATACTAATGTCGGATTCCGAAGCATAGTCAACAACGAACATCCAAATTATACAAACACATGATATTAATATTTAATTTTAAATAATAAACACTTTATTATTTATAATAATCAATTATTATTATTATTATAATTATTTTTATTAAATAATGAGACTTAATACCAAAAACCAAAATAACAATGTTTTAACTCATTGTTTCTAGCATTCAACGTTTCAACTATTCACAATAGATTAAAGTCATTGCTCTAAGAATACTTTAATTCATAATAAAGAAAACAACATTTTCTAAGGCCAACATATTATGGAAAAGTCTTTCTGAAACCATCGATCCGAAAGAATACACATACGCAAAATAACTTACGGCATAATCATGCACTCTGATGTAATCACATACCAATTTTCAAAGAAATCATACGTGATACAATTTTTTACCAAACAAATTATAAAATTAAAATTTAAAGTTAAAGATGAATCAAATTCATCCATATATGATTAAATATATTTAATCACATATGCAAAAAAAATTATAATTATATCATCATATAATTATTAGTATGCACAAAGCATATTAAGATTTAATGATTTAATCAGAACCGGGCTCTGATACCACTCTTGCTTTTTCGAGTTAAGTTAATCAATAGTTTAATCTCAAAATTTTCCTGCCGCAACATCTAGCGACTCTGTTGGGGACTAGTCCCTAAAAGGGTTAAGCCTAGCTTATTTATCTGTGTTTATATTATTTCTTTTGTTTATTTTTTGTTTGTTTTTGAGTGCTTGGTGATCTCTGTGTGGTGTGATAAGTCCCCTACCCGGACTTGAGTGCACTTAAGCTAGGATGGTGGTATATGTTGGGATTTAAGAGGGCTTTTTCAAAATTTTATCCTCTTAACGGAATAATTTTGATGAACGGATCTTGATTAAACCATTAATCACAAATCAAACACAAAATAAGGATTCCGAATTACATCTTGAAGCGTGCTTTAAATTTGATCACGAACGTGGAAAATACCATCGTCTCTATGAAGTCCACGCGAGCACAAAGTGGAACGCGGTGCTAGCCGTCTCTTGTTCTGAGAAAATTGACAATTAGGTTTGGTAGGGGAAAAAGCTTCTCTATTTATAGAGAGCTCCTAAAACCCTAATACTCTTATTTTGGGCTTTTCCAAAATAAGCCCAACCTTATTTAATTAAAACTATTTTAATTAAATAGATATTATTTATATTTAATTAAACTCTTTTAATTAAATAAAATAAAATGTTAAATAAATTAAATCATATTTAATTTAACAACTATCAATTCTCATTTATTTAATATAATCAAATTTAATCAAATAAATTATATATGTGCTAATGTATTAAACAATTTGATCGTACCTGGATCAGACAGTTTCTAGTGGCCAACGACGTCGTCTGGGCTTCAGCTCTGGTGAGGTTGAAAGACGGCCGGGGGGGGGGGGGGGGGGGGGGGGGGTGTACCTGCAAGGTACTCTGACGCTCAAGTAAGATAACTGTCAGAGAATAGCAAGTACAGAAATGAGAGTAGAAGTGAACGTAACCTGGCCCTCTCAAGTGAGAGGGTATTTATAGAGAGCCCCCAGCGCGGGGCCAATGGTCACTAGCACTGGGCTGGATTGCCAGGCCCAATCCAAGCAACTGCCAGGGCTTACGTGGCGTAGTGAAGGCTAGCACGTGGTATTCGCCCTGGAGTAACTGCTCCTAGATCTCCGGAATTAGGGCAGACCGATTCTATCGGGAGTGCGCAGTTATGTGAGAACGTGTCCTCGCGGGGAGAAGTCTTGCGTGTTGAGGAGAGACATGTCCTCGCGAGGAGGACTTGCTTGCGGATGGGGATGACTCCTCGTGGGGAGTAGCGTCCGCGTGTCAAGGAGGGGCGAACTCCGGGGAAGGCTCAGCGCCTCTGCCCGAAGCTCAACGCCGTTTGTGCCCGACACCGCTGAAGAGGCACGTGCCCGACATTGACTAGACTGAGGCCTTCGTTAGGCCACCTTAGAACGTATGGGCCGCGCCTGCTTGGCTGATGAGCGTAGCTCCGGCCCAGTCCAGAACAGGAGCCCCCCAAGTCGTTGCTCTGAGGCGTCAGAGTGATGACTTAAGGGTCAAGGCTATGTCGAGGGCGTGCCCGGTCGGGAAAGGGGCTTCGAGAGAGGAACAGTTGGGAACTGGGCAGAAATAAATAGGCATGCTCATGCAAGACTGGCCGCAGAGGGGAAACTTCGCGGGGATACGAGGAGTCAAGGCCGAGGTGAATGAAGAGACACGTGTTGGGGAATAAACAGACGTGCCTGGGTAAGCGTGTGCCACACGTCACACCTCATTATTGCATAGGGCAGCTACCCTAGGGTAGCATAATCGATTGTCTAGGGACTCCTCGAAGCTCGTGAGGGGCTTATAAAAGGGGCGAGTTCGTGCCATTCGCACGTTC
Organism: Lathyrus tuberosus; assembly: GCA_022829125.1. Classification (NCBI taxonomy): domain Eukaryota; kingdom Viridiplantae; phylum Streptophyta; class Magnoliopsida; order Fabales; family Fabaceae; genus Lathyrus; species Lathyrus tuberosus. The sequence continues at coordinate 13,399,274 of JALAZF010000103.1, forward strand.
CCACCTTTTTCGCTCCGCATCTCATCTAGTCACCGTTGCTGCTCTGCCGCCGTACACCGCCGTGCACCGCCGTCTTTGCTGTTCTAATATGCTCTCCTCCACCACTCAAGTAAGCTCTTAATCCCTTATGGTTCCTTTTTTTCTTTCTTTTAGTAGTTTTCCGGCGAGTTGAGGGCGTTCCTGATACTCTGTTAGGGTTCCGGTGGGTTTTGACGGTGGTTTGGGATGAACATCCCGAGGACAAGATGAATGTCCCGAGGACTCTTATGAATACACCGAGGACACATGGTGAATATAACGAGGAAGTGAGATGGGAGGATCAGGGAGCGAAAAGAGAAAGGACGGGGTGATGGCCCCGGGCAGTTCGCCGTGTCCCCGAATATTTTCTTGCTCGCTGCCCTTTCACTTGATCGGCGGTGGAAGGGTGGACTTGGTCGCGACCAATGAATTCACCTATTTCCTTTGCTTTTCAGGTAAAAATGGTCGCGAGGATTCTGGGAATTTCTACGTAAAGACCGAACCCGACGTGGATGGACCCGCTCAGATCCCCGGGGAGGCGACCGTGCGTCCGGCCGACGAATGGGCCGGGGAAGAGCCTCTGCATATAGGGTCGTGTTTCTCCGTCGACGACACAGACGCTTTTGCCTTTGTTGATAACGTCCCCGAAGGAGAGGAGGCCACGTGGACGGCTTACCAGCCCCGGGCACACCATCGCATCTGCTCGAACTATCGCGGGCTGCGGTTTCCCATGTATGAGTTCACCTTTAAAGAGGCGGTATCCGCTCCCCTTCAATAGCTTTCAACTAGGGGTTTTCAACCGTCTGCACTTGGCACCGTCGCAGCTTCATCCCAACACGCTCGCTTTCATGCGGGCGTTTGAAATCGTCTGTGACTATCTCCAGATTGGGATCACCCTCGAGCTCTTCTTCCGCGTCTTCCATTTGCAACGTTCAACGGACAACGGGCGACATAGTTGGGTTTCTTTCAAACAATCCAGGAAGTTGTTCAAGGCGTACGCGGACTCAATAAGGGGCTTCAAGAGAAGGTTCTACTATGTCATGCCCGCGACGCACGCAGCCGTGGGTACGCTCTATGACATTGTGCCCGACGGATCCGGGGGAGAGAGGTTCGTGTCCTAGTGTCCCCTGGAGTGGGAGGACACCCACTTCGCGCTCGGTACAGAGGATTACGTCGTGAAGCATAGCGAGCTGTCGGAGGATGACAGGGGGGCGTACGCCACGTTGGTCGCGTATGTCCATGGCTTCAACCGGGCAGAGTGCGTTGGTAGGGATGGAAACTACCTCCTCGACTCCCAAGGGAGGGTTGTGATCGTGGCTCGATATATAAACACCCGAGGGCTCCTCGAATGCAAGTCTCCCGACGAGGCCAAGAGGTTCTTAGGTGGGATCTCCTCGTCCTGTTCGGGCCTTCATTTAGCTTTGCCTCTTTGTGCTAACTTTTTCCATGTTTTCTCTTGCAGCTCAAATGTCTAACGCCACCGAGCGTATCATGAAGTTGGCCGCCGAGCGGGCACCCAAGCGTACCAAGAGCCGTGTCCGAGAGATTATTCAGACTGCGGCGCTGGCTGGGATGACGAGTGGCTCCTCCTCGCCACAGTGCAGCCAGTCCCCTCCTCCGGAGAGCACCCCTGCCAAGAAAGCAAGGACTGAGGGGCCTGTCCTCGTGGATCTCGTGGACCCTGTCTTGCCGGAGAAGTTTCAGATGCCCGCTTGCCACCTCCAGTAGAATTTCTTCGGGGGAAGTCCCCCTGTCATTGCTGATGCCGAGGTGAAGGAAATTCTGGGTATGGACGGGGTGGCCAGGAGAGAGGACCTTGCAGCCATGATGTGTGTCTTCAAGACTGCCTTAATATTGAATGATGGGGTCCCCTCTGCCTCTGAGCTACAGAAGCTGAAAGATGACTACACCGCCCTCGAGAAGGAGAAGGATAAGGTTGCGACTGATCTGCTGAAGGCCCAGGCCGAGTGCGAGGACCACGCCAACAACCTTCGCGAGCTGAATGAGGTCAAGTCTGCCCTGAAGGCGACTCAAGAGGAGCTTGATTGCTCTCGGGAAAGGGTCGGGGAGTTGGAGGCTGCTGTCCGTCCCGCAGAGAATGAATCTCCCGTGGAGAAAAACCTTACTGACCTCGCCGCTTTGATTGGTAAAATTCGGGAGCTTCAGGCAGATAGTCTGGAAGCTCTGGATATAGGCTTTAAGAATGCCATGGAGCAGATCGGCGCTGAGAATCCAGGCGTTCCGCTGGTGCTCGACAGAATCAACTCGTTCCTTCGTGTGGTCGCCGGCAAGCTCAATCTTCCAGAGGAGGGGGAGGAGGAAGATGGAAGGCGGGTCGAGGATGAGATCGCCGTGTAGTTCTTTTGATCGTTTGGCCTGCGAACCATTTTCTTTGTAATGATTTGTGCCCGGCATATGTGCCAGGGGCTTTTTGACATTTTTGTAATATTTGTACACTGGGCTTCTACCCGCTTCTAAGTATTTTTGTTTATCCACTATTGTCGTTGCTTGTATGGTTTTGAATGTGTATGGTGCATTTGTTTTACTTTATTTTTGTCTAAGTAATAAGACTTTGGAATTTGCTCGACCTTGATAGTCCCTGACCGCGTGGAGAGCTGGTCAGGCGGCCGGAGGCGTATTTCGACGTTTAACGAGGCTAAGAGCTCGGTCGAGGTCTTAGCTTCGTGGCATGAACTTCCCATCGCGAGCTGGGTGTTCTGCCCGATTGGTACAATGACGGTGGGCCTCGATCGAGGTATCCCCATCGGATCAAAGGTCCTCGCGCACACACAACGCGGTCTCTAAATATCGTGTTCTGTATAGGGGTGTCGCGCTCGTACCTTAGTGTGTTCCCGTGATCGCGGTGCTAGTGAGCCGCGAGCAGTGCTTAACTGTAGTACTATTTGAGCTTCTCAACATTCCATGGTCGAGCAAGTTCTTCCCCGCGCAAATTTTTGAGGAAGTAGGCTCTTGTCCCCGTTTTCCCGCGGACGCGGTACGGGCCCTCCCAGTTTGCGGCGATTTTGCCTTCTCGCGAGTCCTTCTGGTTCCTGCGTAGGACAAGGGTGCCTACCTGAAAATCACGTTTGATAACTTTGTCATTATAACGTAGTGTTATTTTTTGTTTAAGTGAAGCTTCTCGGAGAGAAGTGCCCGAGTGTGTTTCTTCGACAAAGTCGAGTTCTTCCCTCAAGGCTTCGTCATTCGCGTCCCCGTCGAGAGGGGCTTCTGTCCTCCTCGAGGGTTCCCTGATCTCCACGGGGATCACCGCTTCCGTTCCGTAGGTCAAACGGAAAGGGGTCTCCCCAGTCGTGGAGTGTGGGGTCGTTCGGTAGGGCCAGAGGACGCTGTGTAGCTCCTCGACCCACCGTTGTTTGGCGTCGCCTAATCGGCGTCTCAATGCTCGAAGGATTACTCTGTTCGCCGCCTCAGCCTGCCCGTTCGTTTGGGGGTGTTCAACCGACTTGAAGTGCTGCTTCGTGCCTAGTTTGGTGACGAAGTCTTGGAAGTTCTTGTCGGTGAACTGTGTCCTGTTGTCGGTGACAATGGCTTGAGGAACGCCGAATCGGGCGAGGATGTTTCTTTTGTAAAAACGCAGTATGTTAAAGGCCGTGATTTTGGCCAACGCTTCCGCCTAGATCCACTTCATGAAGTAATCCACCCCGACGATGAGGTATTTGTTTTGATATGATCCTATGACGAAGGGTCCAAGGATGTCCATTCCCCACCATGCAAACGGTCACGGGGAGGATAGCGTTTTGAGCTCTCTAGGAGGAGCAAGGTGCATGTCCCCGTGTCGTTGGCATCTATCGCACTTCTTGATGTGTTCCTTGGCGTCTTGTTGCATGGTGGGCCAGTAGTACCCTGCTCGAACGCCTTACGGGCTAACGAGCGGCCGCTGAGGTGCTGTACGTTGATTCCCTCATGGATTTCCTGGAGGATGCCGGGGACCTTAGTCTCCTCGACGCACCTGAGGAGGGGGGTAGAGAACCCTCGCCGGTATAGCTTATCCTCGACTACGGTGTACGAGCACGCCCGCCTCTTGACCATTCCTGCTTCTTTGGGATCTTTGGGCAGTTTGCCTGTCATGAGGTACTCGTATACCGGGGTCATCCAGCAATTGCTGTCCCCGATGGCGTTGATGTCCGAAACCATGGCTGGTTTCTCGATGCTCTAGTTGGAAAGCACTTCTTGTATGACGGATTTGTTCCCTCCTTTCTTCTTTGTGCTCACCAATTTGGACAAGACATCTGCTCGGGCATTGTGCTCGCGGGGGATGTGAGTTACTTCCGCGGAGGTGAACTTTTTCATCTTTTCTTTTACCAAGGCCAAGTATTCTATGAGGCTCTTGTTCTTGGCTTGGTACTCTCCTCGGACTTGCGAGGCCACGAGCTGGGAATCGGTGAAGAGTTTGACCTCCTTGGCGCCGAGGTCCTCCGCCAGCCGAACTCCAGCGAGGAAGGCCTCGTATTCGGCTTGGTTGTTCGATGTCGGGAAGGACAGTTCAAGGGATACCTCGATCAAGATGCCTTCCTCGTTTTCGAGGATGATGCCCGCCCCGCTTCCCTTTGGGCTGGATGCCCCGTCGACATAGATCGTCCATTTCTGTGATCTGTTGGTCGAAGGTTCTGGGACGGTCATCTCTGCTACGAAGTCGGTCAGTACCTATGCCTTCAGGGCTTTCCTCCCTTCGTATTGGATGTCAAACTCGGCGAGCTCGAGTGACCACCTGAGCATCCTCCACGCCATGTCCGGCCGCCCGAGGAGCTGCCTTATAGGTTGTTCGGTCCTTACGACGACAGTGTGGGCGAGGAAGTAGTGGCGTAGCCTCCTGGCCGCGGTGACAAGGCCCAGGGCGACTTTATCAATCTGCTGATATCTGAGCTCGGGGCCCTGGAGGGCTTTACTCTTGAAGTAAACTGGCTTCTGCCCGTCCGAGGTTTCCTAAATGAGGACGGCACTGACTGCTTCACTCGTGATCGCAAGATACAAGAAGAGTGTCTCCCCGTTCTCAGGCCGTGCGAGGACCTGATGTCGACCGAACTCCCCTGGTCGACTAGGATCCTTCAAACGTCAAAGTTCGCCATCTGCACCCTGATCAGGAAGGGAATAGTGGCGTTTGGTGCTCCCCCGGGGAGTTCCTCGAGGTAGAAGGTGATGGGGTTGGAGTTTCCTCACACTTTCTCGAGGGTGGTCGCCTTCGCCGATGTCGCGGATTCCAGCTCATCAAATTTCCGCTTGATCGATCCGACGGACAGCTTCTCTGGTCCTCCTCGGAGATGACCATCTCCCTGGGGAAGCTTTCCCAGGTGCTACGGGAAGTAACGGGGTCTTCATGGGGGAATGTCGCCCACATGTTACGAATTGCTTCTTGTCCTTCAATGATTGGGGGGACGAAGAAGTCCTCGGGTCGGGTGACACTGAGGGCGACTTGAAGGTGACTCTTGTTGGGAGGAGGCGTCATCTCCTCGACGTTTTGGGCTTCCCGGGAACTGGGCCGAGGAGTATCGTTCTTCTGGGTGTATTTCTTCAAGTGCCCTTCCTTGATCAGAATTTCGATCGCATCCTTGAGATGGATGCAGTCTTCGGTAACATGCCCGTGGCTCCGGTGGAACCTGCAGTACTTTGATTTGTCAACGTTTGATTTGGGAGCAGCGGGCTTCAGGAAGCGAACTCCTCCTTTCACAAACTCGGAATTCTGGCATTCGGAGAGGATTCGAGCCCGGGGAGCGTTGAGCGGGGTGTACTCCGTGAATCGGCCAGCTGGTCCGCGCGGTTCCCGAGGATCACGGTTATGGTTCTCTTTCTTTCTCCTCCTCGTCGGGGAGAAGAGTTTTCATCTTTGTGGCCGCGGGGGCCTTCTCTACGTCTCGTCTCAAGGGCGATCTGAGCTGCCTCCGTCTCCTCGAGTTCGATGTACTTCTGAGCTCGAGCGAGAAGGTCCTCGAGACGTCGGGGTCTGCGGAGGCCTATGGATTTGGCAAAGTTGGATCTGGCACGCAGTCCATGGAGAATTAAATATTTCTTCATGTCGTCGGTCGTATGGACCTCGACAACTTCTTTGTTGAATCTTTCGATGTAGTTTCGGAGAAATTCGTTCTTCCCTTGGAAAATGCTTTCTAGGGCAGCCTCCGTCTTTGGGTGTCGACGAGACGCGGTGAAGTGTTTGGTGAAGCGTTGCCTAAGTTGCTTCCAGGATGTGATCAACCCATGTGCCAGACCCTTATACCAAGTCATGGCTCCTTTCCGCAAGGTGGTGGGGAACAGCCTGCACCTGATTGCTCCCCTAACATTTTGGAAGTCGAGCATTGCTTCGAAACTCTCGACGTGGTCTTCGGGGTCGGTCAGGCCGTCATAGGTCCCCAATGGTGGGGGGTCTCCATGCCTGCAGGGATTGGGACGTTCATGATTTCCCACGATAGAGGGGTCCTCTAGTCCTCGTCGTCGCTACCAGCCTGGGATCTCGAAGGTGATTGATGATGCCGTGGAGGGGAGTTCCTCGAACGGTTCTTTGGTCTTTCTTCGATCTGCTTGGACTTCTTGGAAGTGGTGGAAGCCCTGGGTTCCTTCCGAGGCTGGGAACGAGGGCGTTTCTGGGAGATCGTCGGTTGGGGGCGCTCGAGACGTGGTCGACGACCCTGGCGTACCGGCGACGGGGTCCGAGATTCTTCGGAAGGAGTCCTTCGCGGGGACGGAGAATGGCGAGGTGACGGTGGACGACGATGTCTTCGCGGGAAAGATCGATGTGCCCGTCCTTGCTCCAACGCTTCGATTCTGGTATTCTGGTGCGCGATGAGCTGATTGGTCTGATTAATCAAGGCAAATAGGGCCACAGTGCTCGGGTCTGCATTGGGCGGAGGAGCAACTGGTTGAAAAATGGCCTGCTGATCGTCTTGGCGGGCGGCGTTGTAATCCACATCTCGGGAGTCCGGGGAGGCGGTCTTCCCGTCTCTTAAGTCACCTTCGCCGCCGTTGAGGATGACGGCATCCTCACGGTTGTTCCCGTTCTCGAGTTGCGCGAGCACGGTGTCCAGAGCCTGGGCAACTGACGGATTGGCCATGTTGGTGATGAAGGAGAGTTGCTTTGGTTTAACGAAGGAAAAACGGGGAAGAAAAGTGTCCCCACAGACGGCTCCACTGATCGTACCTGGATCAGACAGTTTCTAGTGGCCAACGACGTCGTCTGGGCTTCAGCTCCGGTGAGGTTGAAAGACGGCCGGGGGGGTGTACCTGCAAGGTACTCCGACGCTCAAGTAAGATAACTGTCAGAGAATAGCAAGTACAGAAATGAGAGTAGAAGTGAACGTAACCTGGCCCTCTCAAGTGAGAGGGTATTTATAGAGAGCCCCCAGCACGGGGCCAACGGTCACTAGCACTGGGCTGGATTGCCAGGCCCAATCCAAGCAACTGCCAGGGCTTACGTGGCGTAGTGAAGGCCAGCACGTGGTCTTCGCCCTGGGGTAACTGCTCATAGATCTCCAGAATTAGGGCATACCGATTCTATCGAGAGTGGGCAGTTACGTGAGAACGTGTCCTCGTGGGGAGAAGTCTTGCGTGTCGAGGAGAGACATGTCCTCGCGAGGAGGACTTGCTTGCGGATGGGGATGACTCCTCGCGGGGAGTAGCGTCCGCGTGTCGAGGAGGGACGAACTCTGGGGAAGGCTCAGCGCCTCTGCCCAAAGCTCAACGCCGTTTGTGCCCGACACCGCTGAAGAGGCACGTGCCCGACATTGACTGGACTGAGGCCTTCGTTGGGCCGCCTTAGAACGTGTGGGTCGGGCCTGCTCGGCTGATGAGCGTAGCTCCGGCCCAGTCCAGAACACAATTTAAATACTATTAACACATAATTAAATTAAATCTTATTTAATTTAATCATCAATTCCACTATCAGTATTCTATCCGTGTGACCCTATAGGTTCTCGTAACGTTGACAATAATATTGAATTACCTATTTAATATTATAAACAGTGAGCGGTATCTAGCAACACATCACTGCTACCCAAATCACGAGAATTTCATGTGATCTGACATAATCTTTATGTGATAATGATCATATGTATAATTATCCTTTTGCCTTTATATCTATATTGAACACAAGGTATAGAATGTGCCACCCTTGTATACTCCAATATTTTATTCCTTGATCCCTGAGTATACTTGATAACAACAAATAAGTCCAATATCTCATATCGACTCATTTGAGCACGACCATGCATTTTACAATCATACTCTATCAAGGGGCCCACAGATATTACTCCCGTATATGTAGGAGAAACAAATCTCATCTAGGTCACTCATGTCCCTCAGCATGATTTGTAAAGCACCCATAAACCATTTTTATGGTTATCGTGTTACGGACAATGTTTGATTGGCAATAAAGTACTCGACTCCACATCTAGGGTCCATAGTGGTTTCAGGTCGAAGGGTGGAATACATCATTATTACTATGAGAATAACTTATGACACTTACATAACAAACATTGTAGTATTCTCATGGTGGGTCAATCCAATATAAATATTACTCCTAATATTTATACCTATGTGAAGACTTGATATGTCATATCCATGACATGTGAGATACAATCATCAATCTACTCACATAATAGTCTATATGCATTACTGTTGCCCTATTTGATAGTAAAGCTTGACTACAGATACTTTAAGAATAACGTCCTTATGTTTAATGAGGTCTCACGATTAAGTCACACTTAACAGGTCATTAATAGACTAATTATTCTAAGGACTTTATTATGTCATATACAAATAACACAATAAATACAATGCCTGGTAAGTATATATATTAACAAAAAATATATATAAAGGTCATGATACAAAAGTATATACAACCAATATTGATTGGCTATTGGGGCTTACTCCAACAGTATAGTCATGTTGACCTTATGGGCGTTAAGCCTTGTTAGGTTGGCATGAGAACCCCGTTCAGATGAGGCCCCTTTGGAGGTACTAATGTCATATGAGTAGTCGTAATGACGTTATTATTTTCGTGATGTATTATTGTTTTCAATATTATGTGTAAACAAAAGCTTTGTCCACCGTCCTTAAACAAACCTTTTTGTCCATTTCATGATTATCAATGCTCAAGACACTACCATTAGTGATCCGCGTGAAACCTAAAAAATTTCCATTATAAAGCCCTTCTGACATCTATAATTGATAAAGAAACGTCGTGAAGCGCTTGAAACTATCTACATCCTCCACTTTAATTTTTGCCATTAAGAGTTCTCTATGTTGAGTTGTAAGTCCAAAAAATTATCTGGGTTCAAGGTTTGTGTTTTTAAATATTCATTTGAGCACAAAATCACTTATTTTCAAACCCTTTTTTTTCTAACCCATTTTTTATATCAGAAATAAATAACTGCAAGGTGAAGCATTTGATCTTGCTTAAATTATCAAGGAGTCAAAGATCTAACATATGATCTTCAGGGATAAATTAATTTTTATATTAATATTCTGTATAAACAATGTAATATTTTGGGTAAACACTGTAGTTTGTAAATGTAACACCCCCAATCTATACCCCCAAATAAGTAAAGCGATAAAAGAAAATTCAAAATTTCGTCAGAGTATAATTGAAATTCACAGCATAGACCGAAGGGTCACATCAATTTGAAACAATACATACAACACCTGCTCATAAAGATATGCAACAGTGGGGTAGCAATTAACAGAGGAACTCAGTTCCTTACACCCACATTTCAGATTTTAGAATAAAAGCGGAAAATCTAAAACTGAATAACATATATATATATATATATATATATATATATATATATATATATATATATATATATATATATATCACGAAAATTTGCCACACATCAAGTTATACATGCCAAAGCCACAAATATATATACATAATACACAAATATTCACAAACGGCCTCCCTAACTACCTGGTGTCACATATCAGAGCCGACCGACAAAAGGATGAAGACGCAAAGCTTCACAAAATATACCTCCAGCAACTCTAATCTGCAATGCCTCATAGAGCATTATAAAACAGCAGAAGGGTGAGAAAAACAACCATAATATAATTGCACACAATTATATATATAACACCAAAAACACACATATATACGATTCTCACCACCACTCACGCCATAATTCAAACACAAGGCAATATAGGGAATAATTCGTATTTCCAAAACCAACACATATCCATATATCAATTTTTTATCCACAATTCCACACATAAAACAACCATAATGATTTATGCAATGCAAGAGACCGACACAACGACTCTATGTATATGCACATGCGGTACCGACTTCCAATGTTTCTCATCACTATTTCACTCAGGAACTCTGCTGGAATCATCGCTCGTTACATCACTGCAACTCCCCGTCGGGCATACGATGTTCCCCGTCGCTCACACCTCTTTGTATAAGGCACACGACATTTATGGATCGCTCACACCTCTTTGTATAAGGCACACGACCCGATCGCTCACACCTCTTTGTATAAGGCACACGATCGTCTATAATCATCGCTCACACCCCACATGGGCACACGACGTTATAGCGGATTCCCTCTGGAATCAATCCGTCACTCAGGACGTCACAACAATGCATACCATGATTCATGACGTTTAATATGCACACATAAATGCATTCATTTACATTAACTAAATCACACTTTGCACTTATGCCCAAAACAATGCATTTAAGTTGTCATACGGCCACAAATCATCACAACACCATCCCACCACATACATTTACATCATACAACAGCACCTTGCATAATACACATCAATTACTCACACTTATAACGACAAAAGTCGACAATCAACACTATTCCTAATTTTTTGACATAATTAAATCGGCTAACAATTTCAAAATCATCATAATAAGAAAGTACAACTCAATAGCTTTCCAACGATACCAAGAATATAAAAATCGGATGAACAGAACCAAAGTTACGAAAGAAAACGAAAAATGATATTTTGAAAAGTCCCATTTTACCATTCTCCTGGCCATACGCGTAGTGCCCAAGGCCATACGCGTATTGCCCAAAATCCTCGCCATGCCATACGCGTATTGCCCAAGGCCATACGCGTATGGGCAGAAACCATTTTTCCCCAAAATTCACGTTTTAATTCCAATATGCATAGGGCCAACACCATACGCGTATTGCCCTGAAATGCTACGCGTATCATACGCAAATGGGTAGATGGCCGAGCAAAATAACATCCCATACGCGTATTGGCCCATGGCTCGCCCATGTTACGCGTATTGCCAAGATCCATACGCGTATGAACATGCCCCATACGCGTATGACCTGGAAAAACCAGAAAAAAAATTCTGCAGAACTTTGTTCTGCGTTTTCTTAACCAAATTCATCCAATTTTTCACCTACACTCAGAAAATTACCAATACAATGCATAGCAACATGTATCTATCATCTATCAACAAGAATGAACACCAAAAACATAATTTCCAACACATTTAATCAATTTCTAATCAATTTGCCACAATATGGGTTTTACTAAATATTTTCATTTCAATCCAACAAACATCACAAATACACATACATAATCATACACAATCATACAATAATTGAGTTTCGCACCCTTACCCGATTAAATCGATTCTAGGAGTTGATTTCTTTGATTTTCCAAGTTTTCTTACTATTTCTCTCCTTCTTCTCTTTTCTCCTCTTTTTCTTTCTTCTCCCTTTCTTTCTTTCTATTTTTCTCTCTTCTATTCTATTTTCTATTCTTACTACTTAATCAAAATATTATGAAATGACCAAAATATCCCCACACTCAATTATCTCGCAAACGATCCCAAAACCCGATAAAATATCACAACATAGAAAAATAACATATTTTCAGATAAAAGTCGAAAATAAAATAAAATAATAATAAAATGATCAAACGACTCAATTAATTAAAGCTCACACAAAATGGGGCGTTACAACTCTCCCCCACTTAGAAATTTTCGTCCTCGAAAATATACCTGAGACGAACAACTCTGGATACGACTCCCGCATCCTACGCTCCAACTCCCAAGTCAAATTGCCCTCAGCAGCCCCTCCCCACGCCGCTTTCACAAGTGCAATATCCTTGCCTCTCAACCGCTTCACCTCGCGATCCAAAACCCTAACTGGTAATGCCTCGACCGTAAGGTTCTCCCTTACCTCCACCTCATCCATTGGAATCACATGCGACGGATCCGGAACATACTTCCGAAGCTGTGAAACATGAAACACATCGTGCAAATTCGACAGATTCGGCGGCAACGCCACCCTATTCGCCACAGCACCCACTCTTGCGGATATCTGGTAAGGACCAATAAACCGAGAAGTAAGTTTCTTCGATTTCAATGCACGACCCACACCCGTCACCGGCGTAACCCTCAGAAATACATGATCACCCTCTTGGAACTCAAGATCCGTCCGCCTCCGATCATGATAACTCTTTTGCCTACTCTGAGAAGCCTTCATTTTCTCTCGAATTAGCTTCACTTTCTCCGTCGTCTGCTGTACCAACTCTGGTCCAACCACCGTTCTCTCACCAGATTCGTGCCAACACAACGGTGTTCGACATCTCCGTCCATATAATGCTTCAAACGGTGCCATTCCAATACTAGAATGGAAACTGTTATTATACGTAAATTCAATCAATGCAAGATAACTATCCCACGCACCACCTTGTTCCAAAACACAAGCCCTCAACAAATCTTCCAACGACTGAATCGTCCTCTCCGTCTGACCATCCGTCTGCGGATGATAAGCCAAACTCAATCTCAATTTAGAACCCAACGCCTTCTGTAAACTTTCCCAAAATCTCGAGGTAAACCTAGGATCTCGATCAGAAACAATACTCAATGGAACCCCATGCAACTTCACAATCACACTGATGTAAATCTCAGCTAACCTCTCCAAAGGAAAACTGATGTCAATCGGAATAAAATGGGCCGATTTAGTCAGTCTATCCACGATCACCCAAATAGCATTATGCCCTCGCTGAGTATTCGGCAACCCCGATACAAAATCCATGGAAATGCTATCCCACTTCCACTCAGGAATATCCAACGGTTGCAACAAACCACTAGGCCTCAGATGTTCCACCTTCGATTTCTGACAAGTCAAACATGCATAAACATACTGAGCCACATCTCTTTTCAATCCAGACCACCAGAAAATCTTCTTCAAATCCTGATACATCTTGTTCGCTCCCGGATGTATACTCAAATTACTCTGGTGTCCTTCCTCCAAAATCATCTTTTTCAACTCCGCATCATCCGGAATACAAATCCTACCTCGGAATCTCAAAACACCATTAATATCCACTTGAAAATCACTATTCGCATCTTTTTCTCCCACCAACATCAAATCCACAAATTTCACATCCAGCTTTTGTTTCTCACTAACCGTCATCAGAAAATCATTAGTAATCGTTAGCATTCCAAGCCTAACGCTATCCGACGTCACTTCACATACCAAACTCAAATCTCTAAACGATTCCAAAAGTTCCCACTCCTTAACCATTAAAGCGGACATATGTAACGATTTCTGACTCAACGCATCGGCTACCACATTAGCTTTACCAGGATGGTAATTCAAGCCAAAGTCGTAGTCCTTCAAGAATTCCAACCATCTACGTTGCCTCATATTTAACTCTTTCTGATCAAACAAATATTTCAAACTTTTATGATCACTAAAGACTTCAAACCTTGCACCGCAGAGATAATGCCTCCAAATCTTTAACACAAAAACCACAGCTGCTAACTCAAGATCATGAGTAGGATAATTTTTCTCATGAACTCTTAATTGCCTTGAAGCATAAGCCACCACCTTACCTTCCTGCATCAGAACACCACCTAGACCAATCAAAGAAGCATCACAATAAACCACAAATGGTTCATTAGGATTCGGCAAAATCAAAATAGGATTTGTCGTCAATCTTCTCTTCAGCTCATTAAAACTCTCTTCGCACCGAATATCCCAAATGAACGCTTGCCCTTTACAAGTCAACTGGGTCAAAGGAAGTGCTAGCTTAGAAAAAACTTCAATAAACCTTCGATAATAACCGGCCAAACCCAAAAAGCTTCAAATTTCCGTAACAGATCTCGGAGCCTCCCATTGTAGAACTGCTTCTACTTTAGATGGATCCACAGAAATACCATTACCTGAAATTACGTGCCCAAGAAAACTCACCTCCGACAACCAGAATTCACACTTGGACAATTTAGCAAAAAGCTTCCTTTCCTTCAAAACCTGTAAAATAATACGCAAATGCTCCGCGTGCTCTTCCCGAGACTTAGAATAAATCAGAATGTCATCAATAAACACAACGACAAATCGATCCAGATGTTCGTGAAAAATACAATTCATGTATTCCATAAACACACCTGGTGCATTAGAAACCCCGAACGGCATCACAAAATATTCATAATGACCGTAACGTGTCCTAAAAGCCGTCTTCTGAATATCTTCTTCCTTCACCCTAATCTGATGATACCCTGATCTCAAATCAATCTTACTGAACACACACGCACCAACCAACTGATCCATCAGATCATCAATCCTTGGAAGAGGATACTTATTCTTGATCGTCACCTTATTCAACTGGCGATAATCAATACACAACCGCATACTTCCATCCTTCTTTTTCACCAATAAAACTGGAGCACCCCAAGGAGAAACACTAGGTCTTACAAACCTCTTTTCCAACAACTCATTCAACTGTTTCTTTAACTCAACCAATTCAGATGCCGACATACGATAAGGTGCCATAGAAACAGGTCTAGTACCAGGAACTAGATCTATAGAAAACTCCACCTCTCTCTCTGGCGGCAAGTCTGAAATATCCTCAGGAAACACTTCCGGAAATTCACACACCACTGGAAACACATCAAGTGAAACTTGACTCTCCATAGTCAACGATGCAAACAATCCAAACAACTGAGCTTCCTCCGCCAAAAGTTTCTTCAACTCCTTGGTAGATAAGAAACTCGAGTCTTCGTCTTCCTCAAGAGAAGGAAACCTTACCAGCTTATGATAACAATCAATATGCACTCGATTGAATTGCAACCAATTTATACCAAGAACCACATTTAAACCCTCCAACGGCAAACACACTAAATCCATCTCAAAGTCTTTACCATAAATGGTCAAAGGACATCTTAGACAAACCAAGGAAGTAGTTACTGACCCCATTGCTGGAGTATCAATAACCATCTCACCACCCATCAAAGACAACACAAGATTCAAACGCTTCGCACACTCAGACGAAATAAACGAATGAGTCGCTCCAGTATCAATAATAGCAATCAAAGGAGTACTATTAATAAAACAAGTACCTCTGATCAGACGATCTGCACTCGAAGTCTGAGTTCCTGCCAAAGAAAATACCTTCCCACTAGCTGGAGCTTGCTTCGGTTTCGGACACTTTGTACTAACATGTCCCAGCTCACCACAATTAAAGCACTTCACCACGTTCCTCTTACAATCGGCTGCAATGTGTCCTATACCTCCACAGTTAGAACACTTTCTAAAATCTTTTCTGCACTCAAACTGATGATGCCCTACTTCACCACATCTATAACATCTCATAGGACCAGACATCCCTCCTCCACTTGACCTTTTCTCAAAATTCCCCCTTTGTTTACCTTTATCAGTTGGTGTCACATACGGACCACCACAGAACTGTTGCTTCCCTTTCCTCTCGCTCACACTCTTGTAATGAGTAGAACGAGCCTTATTGTCTTCTTCATAAATCCTACAACAATCTACCAAATCAGAAAACCTCCGAATCCTTTGATAACCAATCGCCTGTTTTATCTCAGGACGCAAGCCATTCTCATACTTCACACACTTAGAAAATTTCGCAGTCGCTTCAGCATAATGAGGATAAAACTGCACAAGTTCCACAAACTTAGCAGTATAATCAACAACAGACATATTACCTTGTTTTAGTTCCAAGAACTCAATTTCCTTCTTTCCTCTCACATCTTCAGGAAAATACCTCCTTAGAAACTCAACGCTAAACACAGCCCAAGTGATCTCCTCCTCTGCAGCCTCCAACACACGACGAGTACTAACCCACCAATCATCAGCTTCTTCCAATAACATGTGAGTACCCAGTCTCACCTTCTGATCTTCAGCACAATCCATCACTCGGAAAATCCTTTCAATCTCTTTCAGCCAAATCTGAGCACCATCAGGATCATATCTTCCTTTGAAGACAGGCGGTTTGTTCTTCCTGAACTCATCATTATCCGCAGCATTAGGTGCACCCTGCACAGCACGAGCCATAGCCTGCATAGCAGCAGCCAAAGCAGCATCGTTCCTACCAGCCATATTCTGTTCATTTCCAATAACAGAAATTATGGTTAAACAAACAACTCATCCAACTACAACGACCAACAAGGACTGACACAACTGACACGGACTGACACAACTTGCTCTGATACCACTTAATGTAACACCCCCAATCTATACCCCCAAATAAGTAAAGCAGTAAAAGAAAATTCAAAATTTCGTCAGAGTATAATTGAAATTCACAGCATAGACCGAAGGGTCACATCAATTTGAAACAATACATACAACACCTGCTCATAAAGATATGCAACAGTGGGGTAGCAATCAACAGAGGAACTCAGTTCCTTACACCCACATTTCATATTTTAGAATAAAAGCGGAAATATCTAAAACTGAATAACATATATATATATATATATATATATATATATATATATATATATATATATATATATATATATATATATATATATCACGAAAATTTTGTCACACATCAAGTTATACATGCCAAAGCCAAAAGATATATATACATAATACACAAATATTCACAAACGGCCTCCCTAACTACCCGGTGTCATATATCAGAGCCGACCGACAAAAGGATGAAGACGCAAAGCTTCACAAAATATACCTCCAGCAACTCTAATCTGCAATGCCTCATAGAGCATTATAAAACAACAGAAGGGTGAGAAAAACAACCATAATATAATCGCACACAATTATATATATAACACAAAAAACACACATATATACAATTCTCACCACCACTCACGCCATAATTCAAACACAAGGAAATACAGGGAATAATTCGTATTTCCATCACTAACACATATCCATATATCAATTTTTTATCCACAATTCCACACATAAAACAACCATAATGATTTATGCAATGCAAGAGACCGACACAACGACTCTATGTATATGCACATGCGGTACCGACTTCCAATGTTTCTCATCACTAGTTCACTCAGGAACTCTGCTGGAATCATCGCTCGTTACATCACTGCAACTCCCCGTCGGGCATACGATGTTCCCCGTCGCTCACACCTCTTTGTATAAGGCACACGGCGATTATGGATCGCTCACACCTCTTTGTATAAGGCACACGACCCGATCGCTCACACCTCTTTGTATAAGGCACACGATCGTCTATAATCATCGGTCACACCCCACATGGGCACACGACGTTATAGCGGATTCCCTCTGGAATCAATCCATCACTCAGGACGTCACAACAATGCATACCATGATTCATGACGTTTAATATGCACACATAAATGCATTCATTTACATTAACAAAATCACACTTTGCACTTATGCCCAAAACAATGCATTTAAGTTGTCATACGGCCACAAATCATCACAACACCATCCCACCACCTACATTTACATCATACAACAGCACCTTGCATAATACACAACAATTACTCACACTTATAACGACAAAAGTCGACAATCGACACTATTCTCAATTTTCCGACATAATTAAATCGGCTAACAATTTCAAAATCATCATAATAAGAAAGTACAGCTCAATAGCTTTCCAACGATACCAAGAATATAAAAATCGGATGAACAGAACCAAAGTTACGAAAGAAAACGAAAAACGATATTTTGAAAAGTCCCATTTTACCATTCTCCTGGCCATACGCGTAGTGCCCAAGGCCATACGCGTATTGCCCAAAATCCTCGCCATGCCATACGCGTATTGTCCAAGGCCATACGCGTATGGGCAAAAACCATTTTTCCCCAAAATTCACGTTTTAATTCCAATACGCGTAGGGCCAACACCATACGCGTATTGCCCTGAAATGCTACACGTATCATACGCAAATGGGCAGATGGCCGAGCAAAATAACATCCCATACGTGTATTGGCCCATGGCTCGCCCATATTACGCGTATTGCCAAGGTCCATACGCGTATGAACATGCCCCATACGCGTATGACCTGGAAAAACCAGAAAAAAATTCTGCAGAACTTTGTTCTGCGTTTTCTTAACCAAATTCATCCAATTTTTCACCTACACTCAAAAAATTACCAATACAATGCATAGCAACATGTATTTATCATGTATCAACAAGAATGAACACCAAAAACATAATTTCCAACACATTTAATCAATTTCTAATCAATTTGCCACAATATGGGTTTTACTAAATATTTTTATTTCAATCCAACAAACATCACAAATACACATACATAATCATACACAATCATACAATAATTGAGTTTCGCACCCTTACCCGATTAAACCGATTCTAGGAGTTGATTTCTTTGATTTTCCAAGTTTTCTTACTATTTCTCTCCTTCTTCTCTTTTCTCCTCTTTTTCTTTCTTCTCCCTTTCTTTCTTTCTATTTTTCTCTCTTCTATTCTATTTTCTATTCTTACTACTTAATCAAAATATTATGAAATGACCAAAATACCCCCACACTCAATTATCTCGCAAACAATCCCAAAACCCGATAAAATATCAAAATATAGAAAAATAACATATTTTCAGATAAAAGTCGAAAATAAAATAAAATAATAATAAAATAATCAAACGACTCAATTAATTAAAACTCACACAAAACGGGGCGTTACAGTAAACACATTATTTTTATTTATTTTTTGTGTAAACAATGTAATGAATTTCAATAAAAAACAATTTATCTTACCCTCGGTTTTATTGTAAACCGATATGTATGAGATGCTAGTTTTGTAAATAATAAAAATGCAGATGTCGGGGTTCGAACCCATGAGCAAATTAATTTACCCTTCGGTGTTTAAAAAACCAAGGTGATGAGCTGTTACTTTTCATGGCACCCTAAGTTACCTCGATGCTGCAACCCAGGTAAAATGCATTTCGCATCCGACGTTAAAAACAGTTTTTGTAATAGTGCTCTCTCTCTCTCTCTCTCTCTCTCTCTCTCTCTCTCTCTCTCTCTCTCTCTCTCCATATATATATATATATATATATATATATATATCTGTGTGTGTAGTACGTATCCTATGAGAATGTCATTTTTATGTGAGAACATAAGAATGAATCTGAACCATTAGATTTAAAATAAATGGGTGAGAGGAGAGAGAATATTAATTGTCAAAAATATAGTATTTTAATACAATTTATTTATTTTAATAATGGAGGAGAGAGAGAATAAAAATGACACATAATCTCACTCATTTATTTTAAATCTAGTGGTTTAGATTCATTCTCATGTTATCACATAAAAATTGCATTCTCATATATATATATATATATATATATATATATATCAACAGTTATTTATGATAATCGTTGTGATACCTAGGTTATCACAACAATCATACGTCTATGGTGGAAACCAACATACTTAGAATCACATCCTACCTCACAACTGTTTGTCAAGCGTGATGAGATACAGTTAAGGCTGGTTTCATGATATGTGAGGCTCTCGAAAAGTGTGGTATCAGAGCCTGTACAGAAACAAGGGGTGCATATGGTATGAATATAATAAAGAGAGTGAGTAAGGGAGAAAATCACTTAAACATAGAAAACCTAAACCAAACACTCAACCTATTACTACTACTACTTTATTGCTTCCTAAACTCTGTAAAAAGACTAATTCTCATAAAATAGAAAACCTTATTGAGTACTCTCATGTTCCAGATGATGCTCAAATTTCCGAGACAATACCTCCTTTATTAAGTCCGTACAACATCTTCAAAAGACAAAGAAGTGTTACCAGATCCATCGGAAATCTTATCTCTAATAACCGCCATCATATGAAAGAATACGTCCAGTCATCTAGACTAGACCAATGCAGCCTAAGAGCTACAAACCAGGAGCAGTACGTAGATCTGGAGATTCCCTTGTATCTCATAAACCACTGGAAGACTGAAGCCATGTCACCGGATCTGACCAAGTTCCAGAAGCCATGTCAGCTACCCTCCATCACCAGATAATATACCGCTTACATAATCACTCGATAGATCTCCCTCTCTCAGGATGATCTTCTGATTCACTATTGGTTGTCACCAATAGAGAAGAAGACATATCCTCCATAGTTCAGATTTCGAGAAGAATCACAAGGGAAGAATTAACTCAGCTAATTCCCCTTGAATGGATAACCAACTATGAGAGACTCCGTGTTTACAAAAGACCTATCCAATATTAAGAGGCTACTTTCAGGATATCCGTTGACAAGATAGTCAAGACGATTTTCAAGAAGCTAGACGAAGGGTCGAGCTCAATGTCTCTGATCTTCTAGACAATGATGATCCACTAGTTCTCAAAGAAGATTGGTGTCCTGTCTATGCTGTTACAACATAGGGTAAACCCATCTACACTGATAAAATAGATGGCCATATCATTTGGGATGTTGACCCAACAAGATGTGATCCAGATTGTGATTGTTGGATGCACAACAATGACATTGACCGAGATATCATTCTTCCCAAAATAAAGAAAAAGGGAAGGTGTAAACCCTCTCCACCCCTCAAAGGAGATCTGATCCAGACAATGGTCCATCGGTAGGAATCCATGGTAAAAAGAAACCTCTCTGTATCTACAAGGAAGGACTTGAAATTCTCAGGAAAGAATGGTTGTTACCACCTGATGATCCGACTCTTATTACATGGTCACCAACAGACCATTGTAAGTCGCTACATCCTCCAACTGTTATTCAGCTAATTCCTTGCTTTGTGTACTCAACTACAACTCCGAAGTACGACTGTTAATTTCTTGCATTGGAAAGAAAGATGGATCCAATCACAGGCAGGACACCCAAACCCTTCATTCATCCTAGTGAAGTCCAGTCTGATGGGAAACTTAAACCTTTAACTCAAGCTGAAGAAGTTTTGAATTGGAAATCTGAAAACATGGTTTCTCAAAATGAAATTCTCCAAAACCTTGACAAAAAGGTAGATAAGATTGCTGAAAAAATGGACGAGATGGATGAGGATCTCAATCTTTTATCCCAAAAAACGCAGAAACATTATAGAAGCTTGAAAGCCCAAGTATCCCAACTAGATCGGGATTTGCGTCAGATGTTAGAAGAGAGAACTTTTGGTAAAACATTTGACCAAAAGGAAAGAGGAATCAAAAGTCTACAAGGCCAAGTGAAAGAGATAGATGATTTCTTAAGAGCCTCTCATGAAAGAAAGCCCAAGCTTGTTGAAAACTCTTTCTTTGACCCTCCTGCTTTTCCTACCTATTTCAAACGACTAGAAAAGCCTCCTTCTTTCTACCCTACCTATGTTTCATCACCACCAAACCAGGTCAAATACATATCTACAGCTTATAGACCAAAATCTTCTAGAACTACCACTACCTCAACCTCCAAGACAAAGGGGAAACCTACCTGCTTGAGTGCTTAATCCTCAGACTCTCAAGATATCCCTAAAACACTTCCTCCAAAAATCCAAAAGGAAGAAGAAATTCCTGATAAACGTTTCCAAGCCATGGCAATCACTACAAATTATGAATCTCCCTAAAAAAATTACTCTTAATCATCAAAACGAAAGTGAGATGAGTCCTCCTCAGATGGTGACAACAACTCTGATCAAGAATCATCTTCTGATGAAACACCGAGATCTTTTTCAACTAAATTAGAATCCGAAGACAACTATATCCCAAGACTCTTCATGGAAAATATAAAAGAGGAAGAATCCTTTTTTGAAGAAGAATCCCCTGAAGAAAATCTAGTCCCTGAAAGGACTAAACCAAATGGTGGTCCTTGGTTCACCTTTGATGATATACCACCTAGTCGCTGGAGAAAGAGACTACTTGAATTTGGAGCTTGGCTTGACACCCAAATGATGAAAACAAGTGCATATATCTATAAGATCATTGATGAATTTTGCTGTAGAATGACATGCACGATGAAAGAATGGTATTTCAATCTTGGAGCTTTCAAACAAGATGAGTTACATCGTCTAGAAACTACAACTAATGTTCTTGGGGTTCTTCACTGAGAATTTATTGGTGATATGGAGATATTTGATAGGAAAAACAGACAAGAGTTCTTTGAGATGTAGTGTTGTTCTCTCAAAACAAAGGACCCCGACAAACACTATCATAGGATGACATAGAGGTATTATGTCCTTAATGGATACAATGACCCTAGTCTCAAGAACACCTATGTATCCTCTCAACCACAAGAACTCCAGCCAGAAATTCATAGGATGTTAGCCATATCTCAAAAGGATATTAAAACCATGAGTCTTTGCCAAATTCACCAAGTGACATTAGAAGCACTTGAAAAGCTTTGCAGCTTTCATCATCAATTTTCAGAAGTTATAGAACAAAAGTCAAAGTTTACCCAAGCATGTAAGAAGCCCTACCTTGAGATTAAAAGCTTTGCAGCTCTTATGAACCCATTTACAAAGACTAAATGGACAAGTGTCATTCAAAGATCACAAGCATGTGTATGAATAGTATTTTTGTCTTTTTGTGCAATAAGACTACAATAATGTAATCCATAAGTGATAAGTGTGTCAGATTTTTGAAAAAGACATTCATATAGTATTAAAAATGTCATGCTTGTAAATAGTGTTGCTTTTGTCCTATTTGTACCTCCTTGGCTATAAAAAGAGAGTTCTTGTAGCATATTTTCATCAAGCAATCACAAATAAACTCTCTTGTGTGCTTAAGAACAAGCATGTTATAAAAATCTTTTCTTTCTTCCTCAAAGCTTTAGTTATTGTATTCATATCATAATTCCCCCATAGATGCAAGTATGCTCTACACCTGCCTCTAAATGATGATCTTGTGTATGAGAAAACACCTTACCATTGATTCATACTACGGTCCTTACTATTATGAAATTTCAGTTTTAATTGTTAGTCTGTGTTATGCCTATGGTTGACTATTTGATGACGATACAGTTAAGGTTGATTTCATGATATGTGAACGGGCAGTGTGGTATCAGAGCCTATACAAAAACAAAAAGTGTATATAAAATGAATATAATAAAGAGAATGAGTAAGAGAAAAAATCACTTAAACATGAAAACACCACCTGAAGTATCTCACACAACATACAAATTATTAACTAAATACCAAAAACTTGAATGAAAGTAAATCTAATAACTAATTTGGTGAAAACAATACTTACCAAAAACATTGATCAATGAAGTAATTCGGTAAACTGATCTAACGATGCACTTCCACTAAATTCAAAAATGTTAAATGAGAAAGTAAAATATTAAAAAATAAATAATTACTATGTAAAAAAAGTTAAAACGTGTATTTTGAAAAAATGTAAGAGTAAAGGTCTGAATATAAGGATGTAGAGTAAAGTTATCGTGAAAAATCAACAAACAAAGTGCATTGTACTAGTGGGCTCCATGTTGAATTATTGTTAAATGCATTGCACTCGTGAGTCTAATGTTGAATTTTTTGTTAAAAGGGATGAATACTTTTCGCACAGTTGACTAATCCACAAAGGCGGCTACAAAAAAAAAAAATCAGCATCAGCCTATACCTTAGTGAAGGACTCCGATTGTAGATTCACACAACCATGGCAACCGTTCCTTTGGCATCAGCTGTTCTAAGAAGGTAAACAAGTTGCAACTTTTGAGATGCTTTTCTGTTATTCTGTTTCTTTTTCTTAGCCTTGTAATGAAAAAAAGACTTAATAGTTTTGGGTTTCCTTTTCTTTTTCTTTGATTGCACATATTAGACGAGTTTAGTTTGTTATATATCATGTCATGCTCAATTCATTTACAAGGCTTGAGGGCAAGGTGGCTCTGATCACCGGTGGTGCGGGCGGCATCGGAGAAGCCACTGCAAGACTCTTCCATCAACACGGAGCTAAAGTCGTAATAGCTGACATCCAAGACGACAAAGGTCACTCAATTTGCCAAGAGTTACACAAATCATCAGCTTCCTATGTTCACTGCGACGTGACAAAGGAAAAAGACATCGAAACGGCCGTGAACACGACGGTTTCAAAGTACGGTAAACTCGACATCATGTTAAACAACGCCGGTATAACCGGTGCGAATAATACCAACATACTTGAATACACTTTATCTGACTTTCAACAAGTGATTAACGTGAACTTGGTTGGTGTCTTTCTTGGAACAAAACATGCTTCAAGAGTAATGATCCCTGCTCGACGAGGTAGCATAATTAACACAGCTAGTATTTGTGGAAACATAGCTGGTGTAGCGAATCATGCTTACACAAGTTCAAAGCACGCCGTGGTGGGGCTGACGAGAAACACGGCGGTCGAGCTTGGACCGTTCGGTATTCGGGTGAATTGTGTGTCACCGTATATTGTTCTCACTCCGATGGCTAAGAAATACATGAACGTAGATGATGATGGGATTCTAGGGGTTTATTCTAACCTAAAGGGTACTAATCTTATGCCAAATGATGTGGCTGAAGCTAATATGTACCTGGGAAGTGATGAATCTAAGTATGTTAGTGGTCACAATCTTGTTGTTGATGGAGGATTTACAGTTGTAAACAATGGATTTTGTGTCTTTGGACAATCTGTTTGATTGTGTGAACTTTGATCTGTCTTCATCTTTATGTGCAATTATTGTTGTTTCTGATGTCTTTTAAGTTGCATCCTGACGATATTGTCAAAAAAATTATGTAACTTTTTTGGTGGTGGTTGGTAATATCTATAATTATTAGTGTCCCACCGATTTTTTATAAGAGGTCACTTGATTTTAAAGGTAGCTGGATAGGTGTGGAATCCAATTTTAGTGTATTTTGTATGTTAACTTCTATTATTGCTTATAAAAAAAAAGCTGTTACAACTCAAGCTAATAATAAAATGATTTAATATCAACACTTATAAAAAAAAGCTGTTACAACTCAAGCTAATAATAAAATGATTTAATATTCTTTTTGTCGGACGATATGTTAAGTATGTTAACTTCTGTTCATCAACTTCCTAACTAAGATTGGAGAATGTTTAATCTCTTCCTAATTTATTTTTTCAATAAAATCAACTATCTATCCATTACTAATAGGTTGGCCAAACTCCTTAAATTGTCCTTTCCACTAAAAAAATAACACTACAAGAAGGACTTTTCTGTAACTACCTAATTCAACAAAAAGCTTCACTTCTTTTCCATAACAAGAAGCCACGTGTTCACAACATACTGGTCCCAATTAAAATAATATTCTTCCCTCCAACAATACACTCATCTTCTGCATACACGTTTCTCAAAACTACGACTTTCATATTCCACATTTCTCTCTCTTTCTCTCACGATTCTTTCTTCTCCCTCTTTCCCCCCTCAAACCCTAACACTACCACCGCCGCCCCCTTCTCTCCATCTCTTTTCACTGTTACTCTCTTTGCTGGTAACCATCGTTCTTCTCTTCTTCTACTCATTCCTCTTTGTTTTTTCATCATTGCTTCAATCTTATTGTTGTAACACAATTTTCTATTACTAATTTCGTTAACAGGTACAAGATTTATCGTTGCCAAGTCTCTGGTATCGAAGATGAGGTATTTCTTTCTCTTCACTTTACTCTCTATGAAATAATTTGTTATTTTTTTATTGATAGGTGATGTTTAGGTTTCATTTTTAATGATTTAATTATGTTGATGAAATTATTCAATTAGAACAAAAATGGGTTGAATATTTTGGTGTTGATTCTGTAGTAACCTTTCGAGTGATGCTATGAGAGAAGCTGTTACCGGAATCATGGCTGATTCCAAGGAGAAAAACTGAAAATTTGTGGAGACTATTGAACTCCAGATTGGTTTGGTTAGATCTCACTTGCCATCGAAATGTCTCTATTTTTCACAGGTTATATGTCTTTTGGAAACTCTGGTTCTTGCTTAATGGTATGTTTACACAATTCTATTTTGAATCTTTTGTTGGTTTTGAGATTGAGAGCCATTTGTCAAGAGCGTGACGTGATTATAATGTCTTGTGTGCGTGCTGGTCACGGGGTTGGTTTCGTTGTTGATATACGTCGGATGAATGTTGCTCTTACGCGCGCAAGAAGGGCCCTTTGGGTATAATGGATCTCTTTCTAATATCATTATTATGTCTTTTTTACTAAATGTACAAAGCCACAATTTTTGCTTGATGATATTAATAGTTTGTTATCATTAACAGGTGATGGGAAACGCAAATGCACTGACACATTCTGAGGATTGGAAAGCGTTGATTGCTGATGCAAAATCCCGCAATTGCTACATGGACACAGAATCTTTGTCTGCGCCTTTTTAGCAGTTGTGAAATCATTTGTCCATTGAGGAACTGGTTGTGAATTGCTACGAAGTGGATTTCGCCTTATTGTTCATGTAGTCTTCCTGATTGTTGTTTTGAATCGTTTTCATTTTGTGCGCATGTTGTACAAGTTGAGGTGCTGCGCATATTTTGTATTTATGGTTCCCTTTCACGCGCTGTACGGATAGCTGAAGGTTTTTTGGGTGTTCGCTGAAGTGGTAGCAGGGCGTATGACTTTCGCGCAGGTCTTTGTGAATTCAACGTACGGGTGTGCATTGTGTAGCTGGGGTCACTTGAATAACTTCGGGTTACTTTTATTGTTTTATTTTATGCATGTGGTATGCTAAAAGGTTTTTACACCCTGACATTGTGTCAGCGTATGAATACATCTTTATATGGGATGAAGATCTTGGATTGGACCACTTCAATGGAGACAAGTATCTTCCTTTTTCTTATCTGTTCAGTTATGTTCATATTTTTCTTTGAATGTAACTTTTAGTTTACTTAACTGCATTTTATGTACCAGGTATATTAAATTGGTTGAAAAACATGGGTTGGAGATATCACAACCTGGACTAGGGGCTAATAGTGGATTCACGTGGGAGATGACAAAGAAGATGGATGATGGAGAAGTTCACAAGTATGCCTTTGACCTTCCTCTCTAATTTCAATCATTTTTCTATCCAGTTTCCCTTTGTCATGCTTTCAAATGATCTCTTAAACATCTTTATGTATCTATTGGTGAAAAGATATACAGAAGAGAGACCAGACTGGTGTAATGATCAAGATTTGCCTCCTTGTGCCGCGTATGCTCTTGCTTCTTCCATGATGCAAAGTTGAATTGTAACTTATGACTTTGTCTACATACTTTATTTTCTTTCAGTTTACATGGTTACAATTCTTTCTGTTTTTTTTAGATTTGTAGAAATCATGGCCCCCGTCTTTTCCCGAAAAGCTTGGCGCTGCGCCTGGCATATGATTCATGTATGTTTTAATTTTCAAGGAACATGTTGGTTGTTAGCCTAGCAATTTGTTTTTCTGTATCCAAACTATTGAACTCCAAATTCTTGATCTGTCCGGATATGAAACTCAGGTTCTGATATTTCAGGCTTTCAAAACTCTGACAAGATTATAGCATAAGCACTTGTCATATAAGTGCTTATGTGTAAGCTATTTTATAACAAAAGATAAGATAAAGTCAAACTATTTTTATATTAGCTATAAGCTATTCTCTAGAGCCTATGAAAATAAGCTGAAAAAGATTTATGGACATGTCATAAATTGTTTTCATAAACTGTTTTCATAAGCTGAAAACAGTTTATGGACATGTTTGAACTAATAATTTGTCACAAGCAGACTATCTTAATTCTCACAGTTCATTTTCCTGCTTACATATCCTTTAAGAGGTGTCTTTTCAACTTCTAATCTTTGGGAGTTGCTTTTACAGGGTGATGTAGACAAAGATGGTTACCTAGTGTAACACCCCAAAATTTGCTCTTTTGTTTTGAGACTGATTGGCTTATGTTTCTTTGCATTTGCATCGTCATTTTTGCATTTGCATAGTTCTTTTGAGCATGGGATCGAGGTATCTTCCAGCAGCTCATGGCGTCATCAGTGCCAGTATCATTTCCAACAATGTTCAGAGCCAAGTAGATAATTTTTAAAGTCTTTTTTGAGCATTTATTTTGCTCGTCAGTCATTTTGATAAACAGAAGCTTCGGCAGTCTTTTTTATCCAAGCAATCCGATATCAGGCATTATTAATCCAGCAGGATATTTCGAGATATCAGCAAGAATCTGTGTTTCATTTCAGGTGTTACTCAGTGGAAATATCAAATTTTGAGTTTAAGAGGTTTAACAAGTTCAGAACATCTATCAGAAGTCACTTTTCCAAGTTTCCCTCCAAAAGGCGCCAAAATTCAAAATTTGCACTGTGTAACCGGTTACAGCGTATCTGATAACCGGTTACCCTTTGGTTTTTCTGCGCATTTTTTTCAGTTTTTGAACTGAGTAACCGGTTAGCAGATATGCTGTAACCGGTTACTCTGGGCAAAATTTGAAAAAATTCAGATTACATCATTGGTGATCATGTGCTTGGCATGTGCACGTGGGGGAAGGATCTAGAATTGATATTTTCATCATTTTCCACTCAAAATTCAAATTCCTTCCAACATTTTCCACTCTAATTCCTCATTTCCTTTCCTAACCCACTTTTCACCCCAATTTCCACCCACTAAACCTCACTCCAAACCACATTTGAATTCCTAACCTAGCTTCTATTTAAATCAATTCATTCCAAACCTCACATAACTTTGATCCATTTTCTGAATTTTCTACACATTTCACTCCATTTTCTCTCAACTTTTCTCTCATTTCCCAAACCCTCACTCAAAGGTTCATCATCAAAGTTCATCAAATTTCACCTTGGAATTTGTTGATCTTTAAACTAAACCACCATCCATTCATCAATTCTTGAAAGAATCTTAGATTCGCTATTGTTTTGGAGTGTGGAATCACTTTTGGAGCAGCTTTTCATTATTTGGTTGTTCTTGCTTGGATCTTGGTTGTTCTTGCTTGGATCTTGAAGTTCATCACATAGATATTTGGTTTTCTTGCTTGGATTCACCAATTTTCGTGCTCAACAATCACCAAGGAAAATCTCAGCCTTGGAGGTTGGTTTTCCTTAGATCTATGCTTGATTTAGCTTAATTTCAAATTATGCATTGTAGATCTTTGGTTTGTGATGCGATTTGATCCATTTGCTTGATTTGATTTGTGATCTTGTTGTTTGATTGATGAAATTGATGTTTGATTACTGATATTTGATGTGAATTCTCGTGCATTGTTGATTACATGATCATTGGATATGATTGCATGAGTGATAAGCTGCTGAAAAGTGATTCTGAGCACTTATTTTTGAATTTTGCTGCTGCGTAACCGGTTACACTGTATATTTTTCAGCGTGTTTGTGCATTTTTGAACTGTGTAACCGGTTATCAGTTATGTTGTAACCGGTTACCACTGAAGCAGAATGGTATTTTTGTGCATTTTCTTGCATGTTTGACTTCCATAACATGTTTAAACTTCATGGATTAATGCATTGATGATTGGTGGACTGTTCTTGAGTTGTTTCAACACACACCACTGTATGAACATGATTTTTTGACACACGTTCTTTTGTTTTTTTCAATGAACATTAATGCTTGCGTTGTTGATTAATTGTTGTGATGATCACGTAATGCACACACCTTGAGCTTGTTAATTACTAATTGATGATGACGATTGCTGGATAATTATGTGCATGTTCACTTGCTTTCGATTTCATGATGTGCATACTTGTTTCATTTGATCATATGCTATATGTTGCATTCTTCCATGATGCTTGCAAGGTTATTCAACATGGTGTGTGGTTTGTTTATGACCATGATCAATTGAACGATGTATGTTATTTGATGCACGTTTGCCCTGCCTTGATTGAATCGTATTCAAATATGGTACATGTTGTCCTGATTTCATATCTGAGTTTTGCATAAAGTGCTGTCATATGTGCTGTCCATGTGTACACATGCTGTTTGTGGCATTCTACACCTGTTTTCATGCTGGATTGTGTGCTGTTGAATGCTGTTTGGTGTATGTGCATGATTTCATTGCTGTTCTGAAGCAAATGTGCTGTTGTAGGTGCTATACCTCCTCTTTTCACTATTTTCTTCCCTTGGATCTCAAGACTTGTTTAAGTCTTGGATTCTTTCCTCTTAGAGCTACCTAGTCCAACTTAATTTCCGATTAAGCTTGGAGTAGGATTAGCATTAGGTTTTAGGTAGTCGTCTCTCCTAAGCCTCACTAACCATAGGATCATTTTTGCATGATAACATTAGGACTCTTAGTTTCCCTTTAGAGTTTCCTTTGGGTCTTCTCTCTTCTCATCTCAAAACTTCTTGATAAACACTTAATAAAGATAAAGTGTATTGCGAACGAGCCTTAAGCATGGGGAATGAGAAATGAGGGGCTTCCTCTCATCTTTCTAGAGTGCTTAGCGGGCGTCCTGTCTTGGGACGATTCGTTAAGTATTCGTCCCTGTGCCCTAGACTTTGGTGCAATGCAAGTTATGAACAAACTTAAAATACACTTCTGTCTAAAAAACACAAAACAAATTCAAATCTTTTTATCCTTCGGGATTTGTTGGGTTTCAAATTTCATTTTCAGAAAAGAGCTCGCCGCTCACGTAAAAAACACTTACCCATCTGTGGTCGTACCCACGAGCTACATTAGCTCTGATTTCTCTCTCTCGTCCGATTGAGGATATGTAGGCACAAGACAACGATTGTCTTGGCGAGCAACCTTCCCCCACAGTTCCCATCCGAACTACGTTGACTCTGACTTTCCCATTGCACTGAGGGAGTACGTAGGCCTAGGGCATCGAATATGTCCTACCGAGTCCGTCTTAGTCACCCTCATCCCCGTTTTCTTTTGTACAACCATAGATAGTAGGACAACTCACCCTCCGTTTAGACAACAAGCGTGGATCCCATCGAGTACGATGGATGCGTGGGGTGCTAACACCTTCCCCTCGCATAACCGGCTCCCGAACCTGGACTATGGTTGCGATGACCATGTCTTTCCCCGTTTCTCTTCAGGTTTATGCAGTGTTTCCTTTCCCTCTCTCGGGATAAATACACATTGCTGGCGACTCTGTGTTTTCCGCGCCACTCTCACGTTTGTATCGTTGGATGCGAATCTTTCGGGAGCGATAGCTGGCGACTCTGCTGGGGACTCTGGTTGACCTCTTGCTGTTCCATCCCCTTTAGCGAGTCGATCCTAGCACTTGTTTGTTTTTTCGTTGGGTGTTTATTTGTTGTGCTTTATTATGTTGTATATTACTCTTTTACAACTTTTATTGCATTGCATTTTATTACCTTCATACTGGATATTGCTGTGTTGTGCTGGCTGGTTTCTGTTTGGCAGGTTGGGTTCTTCTGAGAGATAAGCCCAATACCCAGGCTTGAATACACCCTAAGACTAGAGTGGAAAGTAGTGGGACCTACGTGCCATCTTGGTGCGTTTGTGTGTTCACGAAATTCACAACCAGACGAGGCTATCTTGGGACGCATTCTGACGTGTGTGTCTTGCGCATGTTAGGGTGTTGATCTAGAGAGCTGTCGACTCTGGTGACCGTTTCTCCGATAACTCAATTGCGCCTCTCCTCCCGACCTGTGATAATGGCAGACTAGAAATGGCAAACCCATTACACTTGTCGATCCGAGGACCCAATGCTGAGGGACCCGCATAGGATGACCTTATTTTTTAGGGGAATCAGTTGAGGCCTCCTCGATTGATGATGATGCCAAACTAGAAATGGTGAACGTATCATCATTTCTCGACCTGAGAGCCCGTGATATTGAGGATCCTCACCTTTATAGAACCCACATGTGAGATGGGATGGGTGTTTACAGGCTTGCAGGAAACCGAAACCTTCAACCTACCTAGTTTTATGGATTTCTCATCAGTGTTTGATTATCTGGGTTTCTGGTTATCTCAGTGGTTCGGTATTCTAGAATTCTGGTTTTCTGGGTTGTAGTTCTCGTCCAGTTAACAACACAACACATCCAGTAGTGATGCCTTGATCCCATGCTTGCATGTGCATATCATTTTTCTTGCATTCTAACATGTTTGACATTTTTCAGGGCTTGCATCTTACTCTTGATTTCGGTTTTCTGAGGTTGCCTTGACATGGATGTCCAGAGAAAGAAGATTGTTGCTTATTCGTTCCCAGACCCGACCTTGACGTTGATTCACAAGCTGATTAGTATGGCTGGTCTCGGAGTTCGTACAGAGTTTGGTGGAGAGTATGGGAGACTTCTGAAGTTTGTCTACAGTATCTCCAAGTATGAGAAGGATGCCATTCATACACTTCTTCAGTTCTATGATCCGTCTTTGCGTTGCTTCACTTTCCCAGATTATATCTTGGCTCCAACGTTGGAGGAGTTCTCATTTATTTTGGGAATCCCCACCAGGCATGACATAGTATTCTTTTCTGAAGAACGTCCCGGGATAAAAGAAATGGCCATTGCTCTTCATATTGGTGAATCCGTTCTGAGCAGTAATATTGTGGAGAAACAAGGATCTAAGGGTTTCTTATTGAAGTTCTTGTTTGATCAAGCTTGCATACATGTTAAGGAGAGGAATTGGACTGCCTTCCAAGCTATTTTGGCTATGTGCATCGATGGGATTGTCCTGTTTCCCAATGTTCCTGATCTGGTGGATATGAATGCTGTCAGAATCTTTATTTCAAAGAATCCTATACCTACCTTGCTAGGTGATGTGTATCACTCAGTCCACTACAAGAATGAAAATAGGCGTGGAAGAACTGTGAGTTACTGTGCACAACTCTTATCTACTTGGTTTCTGAGTCATCTCCTTGAAGCTGGCGCTTTCGTTGATACGAGAGATTCTTTGAAGTGGTCAAAGAGGTTGATGGGCTTGACTGCTGACAACATTGTTTGGTTCAACCATGACTTGCTAGGGATGGAAATTATTTGCAAGTGCGGAGAATTCCCTAATGTACCCATGATAGGGAGAAAAGGTGGAATTAGCTATAATCCTTCCCTTGTTATCAGGCAGTTTGGTTATCCTTTGAGAGGTCCACCTGAAGAGCGAGATATCAAATAGTCCTTATTCTTCAATGGTACTGGAGATCAAGAGATGATAAGGAAGATTGTGAATGCTTGGAAGCAGGTGACCAAGAAGGGAAAAACTTCATTCGGGAAATGTGATAACCGGGCTTTTCCTTCCTATGAAGAGTGGATTAAGAAAAGAGCAGAAGAGGAGCTTCTTCCCTTCCCGGTGGAACCACCTTTGTATCCTTTGATGATCGAGGTTACCACGACTGTTGATATAGAGAAGTATGATAAGTTATGGGCTGAGAAGGAGAAACTCCGAGAGGAGAATCGTGAGTTGGGCAGAGAGGTTGGTCAGTTGAAGCACGAAAAAGGCGAAGCTATCCATGTTGCCAGGTTGAAATCGGAACTTTTGGCTGCGAATGAGAAAGAATTGTCCAAAGAAGCCACAGCCAGAGAGAAAGTGGCTCAAGCGTTGAAAAGTGTTAGCAAGGTCCTTTCGTCCAAAAAGAAAGAGTTAGCTTACGCTATGTCAAGAATTCACAGGTTCCGTGACCGTCGGAATACAGCAATTATTGCCAATAGGTTGAAAGAGGACAAGTATCTGGAGCAGATTGAAGGTTTGAAGACAAAGCTTCGGGAAAAGGATAAAGAGATTTTATCAGGGATCTTTGAGAGGAGAGCAATTGAGGAAAAGCTCAAGGAAACCCTGGCAGATATGGAACAGCTGAAGATCCAAGCCGAAGTGAAAAGAGCCAGAAGCGAAGGTCCAAGTTCAGGTGGAGCTTCTGGAGAAGATGATTGGGAATTGCATAGTCGTTATTTAACAGGGATCTTGCACAGGAGCGATCTTTTGATTCAGGAGTTAATTCAGAGACCAGAGCATCCTAATACCAAGAAGCTTCTCAAGGAGGTACAGAATTGGTGCAAAAAGAATGAAGAATGGGGAATTCTAGCACGATTGAGTCTTGATGATATGCCTTAGTTTCCTTGCTGCTGTTTTATTTGTATTTCCAGGATCACCGCCAGGCTTGTTGGTCGGTGTCTTTGTTTATGCTTATTCAGACTTGTGTTGTAACAGATGCTTATTCTCTTTATTGATCAGGAATTCAGTTCTCTTCTGTTGTTAAAACTGGAATCAAGGGATAGATCGCCTTGATAATGTTCATACATGTTTGTATTTGCATTTGCATAATTATCTCATCTTTGCATTGTAGGTTATCTCGGATTCTCTGGTTTTCTTATGCTCTCTCTTTTTTCAGTCATGATTGATCAACCAGCTCATCGGTATTCTACCAGGCTTAATCAAAGCAGAGTGATGGACAAAGTTCAGGAAGACATGGCAGTTATGCAAGCTCGCATCGATTAATTCATGGAGATGATGCAGGGTGTGGTGGAGAGCCAGAATGAATTTAGAACTCTAGTTCAGCCTCTGGT
The DNA here is from genome assembly GCA_022829125.1 of Lathyrus tuberosus. Taxonomy (NCBI): domain Eukaryota; kingdom Viridiplantae; phylum Streptophyta; class Magnoliopsida; order Fabales; family Fabaceae; genus Lathyrus; species Lathyrus tuberosus. The sequence goes on from JALAZF010000103.1 coordinate 13,433,804, forward strand.
GGCGTAGGTTGATGAAAATGGTATCTTACACGGTGGTCTTCTTAATCGTGTTATTCCTCCGGGCGGAGGTGGTGTTGGTATCAACATTCCTATCCCTGGTGCTGGTGGACAGGGTGGGATTCCTTCAGTGGTTGGAGAAGGAAGCAATATTCGAGCTATCCATGGCCATCGTTTTGATGATCAACAGGATGATGTTTTTTCAGTCAGAAGCTTGGACGCTGGCCTTCCTGTGGTCAGTGATGAGATGATCCGCTTAATCGAGGTGCAACTGAAAGGGGTTGTGAAGTAGGATGATCTGGGAATAGATTTGGACGACCTAGGGTTGGTCCCTGATATTGTCATTCCACACAAGATTCAGATTCCTACACTGGAGAAGTATAATGGTTCTACCTGCCCGAGAACTCATGTAAAGGCGTATACCAGGAAGATGGCTGCCCATGCCATGGATGAAAAGCTAATGATGCACTTTTTCCAAGACAACCTATCCGGCGCGTCTTTGGAATGGTATATGGCGCTGGAAAGTAGAGATGTTCGTACTTGGCGAGAGTTAGCTGCAACTTTTATCAAGCATTACCAATACAACACAGACATGGCTCCTAACAGAACTTAGCTTTTGAGCATGTCCCAAAAAAATGATGAAAGTTTCAAAGAATACGCGCAAAGGTGGCGTGGATTGGCGGCTAGGGTACAGCCACCAATGCTGGAAAAAGAAATGTTGGATATGTTTATGGACACACTGCCTAAGCACTATTATGAGAAGTTATTGCCTTATTCACTAGGAAAGTTTGCAGATGTGATTGCGATCGGACAGAAGGTAGAGGTTGGAATTAAGGCTGGAAAAGTTTCTAGTGGTGACGGATCGTCCTTTGGGCGTGGAAAGAAGCCTTTTGATGGTTATAAGAAGAAAGGAGAAGCCAATGCTGTATCATCTTACAAGGGAAAAGGGAAACAGCGCCAGAGCAATAATCAACAAGTAGCATAGGTAACCATCCCAGCAACGTTACCTCCACCACAACAACAAAGGAATAATGCTAATCAGAACAGGCAGCAGGGCCAGTATCAGAATAGACAAAGAAATGCAGAGAGGCATTTTGAGCAACCACCGATGTCGTATGCACAGTTGTTGCAGCATTTGCTGCAGTTGCGTCTAGTTGAGCTCTGTACCCTGGCTCCACCAACAGGGGAACTCCCACGAGGCTACGATGCTAACGCACACTGCGATTTTCACTCTGGTGCTCCGGGGCATACTGTGGAGAAATGTAGGGCATTTCATCACAAGGTGCAAGACCTTGTAGAGTCCAAGGCTATCAATTTCTCGAATGCTGGGCCCAATGTTATTCAAAACCCGATGCCTGATCACAATGGGCCGAGGGTGAATGCGATAATTGAGGAATGTGAAGCTTTGAATTTGATCATGGATGTTGAGGAGCTGAAGACTCCGCTGGTTGTGGTTAAGAACAGGTTATTGAAGGGTGGCGTCTATCCGGGTTGTGATGAGAACTGTTCAGATTGCTTGGCGAAGGATAATGGTTTTGATTCGTTGAAGATGGGTATCCAGAATCTGATTAATGAGGGTTGCTTACAGTTTGATAGAGGTAATCAACAAGAAGAGGTTGTTAGTGAGAAGGTTGCTACTATCACCATTCCTTTCAAAACAATTACTATTTCAGGTCCGGCAAGGCCACCTCCGGTTATTATCACAAGGGCTGGACCCATTCCGTATGAAAGTACTAAGGCTATTCCCTAGAATTATGGCGTCGAGGTGTTTGTCAATGGACAAAAGCAGGAATTAATGGCTACTTCATCAGTGAGTTCTAATCCTGAGGCTAAGGTTGAGAACGATGCTATAATGAGAAGTGGTAGAGTGCTTACTCCTGTTAATGATCAACCCAGTACTTCTAGGCAAGATAAGGGAAAACAGGTAATGGATGGTTCTGTTTAGACTCCAGGGATTGTGGATTCTACAGTAAAGCTGGTTGGTGATGCTTTTTCTGAAAATGTAAAGGAGTTTATGAGACTCATCCGGAAAAGTGATTACAGAATTATGGACCAGTTACATCAAACCCCGTCGAAGATTTCTATTATGTCGTTGTTGTTGTGTTCTGAAGCTCATAGGAATGCTTTTCTGAAAGTTTTGAATGCGGCATATATTCCTCAAGAGATTTTTGTTAACCAGTTGGAAGGGGTGGTGGCGCACGTGAATGCGGGTAATGGCTTGGGTTTCACAGATCTTGACTTGACTCCCACTGGGAGGAATCATAACAATGCCCTGCATATTTCGATTGAGTGCCGTGGTTCACTAATGTCACATGTGCTGGTTGATACTGGATCATCGTTGAATGTATTGCCAAAGAAAGCATTAATGAAGTTAGATACCAGGGGACTTCTTTGTACACCAAGCGATTTGGTGGTGCGAGCTTTTGATGGCTCGAAGAGATCTTTCTTTGGTGAGATTGTGCTTCCGATCAAGGTTAGGCCGAAAATCTTTGATGCAACATTTTATATAATGGATATTCAGCCAGCATACAGCTGTCTGTTGGGTCGTCCTTGGATTCACGGTGCAGGCGCTGTAACCTCCACTTTGCATCAAAAGCTGAAATACATGGTAGATGGTCACGTGGTGACAGTGTGCGGAGAGGAAGACATAATGATTAGTCAGCTGTCAACCTTCAAATACGTGGAAGTGGATGGTGAAATTCATGAGACACTGTGTCAGGGATTTGAAAAAGTGAAGATGTCTGAAGAGGTTGTCCAGTCTGAAGCTATAGAGCAGCCTGCAGGGGCAAATCAGCCTGAGATCTCTATGTCTTCCTTTAAAGATGCCAAAGCTGTGGTTGAGGCTGGTAGCTCACAAAGGTGGGGCCAAGTGATTAAAGTTCAGTCAAAAGGGAATACCTATGGTTTGGGATACAAGCCACCCAGGAGAGCCAGGGATCTTCCCAAATTATATGGCCCAGTCCGTTTCACCAGTGCCGGTGTTTTCTTCGACAGAGTTAATGCCATTGAGGAAGAAGGGTACAATGATTGTGACATGGATAGCTGGATCCACCCTTGCGTCCCGAGAGAAAGTCTGTGCAACTGGTCTTCTGAAAAAGTCATTCAAGTGACTGGCTTCGAGTAATTTCTTTGTTTTCCTATTATGTTAATCCCGCGTTCTGCCCAAGACGTAGTGATTTTATTTGTAGGGCTTTTAACTGTTGCATGTTTTGCTTTATCATCAATAAAGGACTTTTCACACTCAAATATTTTGATCTCTGTCTTTCTGTTTTATTTTTATGCATTAAAAACCCACATCAAAATGGCAATGTGTTTCTTTTGTTGCATACATAATAAAACATACCTCATCAATCATGCAGGTTTCTTTGTTCAGATGACACCGATCATGACTCAGCTATAGCTCGGTATGACTTTGACAATCCAATCTATCAGGCTGAAGAAGAGACTGACAAAGATTATGAACTACCCGAAGAGTTGGCCAGATTGTTGAAGCAAGAGGAGAGGGTCATCCTACCTCATCAGGAGGAAATTGAGATTGTGAATCTGGGAACCGAGGACGCCAGAAAAGAAGTAAGGATAGGGACTGCATTGGAAGACAGTGTCAAGGGAAGATTGATTGAAATGCTACGTGAGTATGTGGACATCTTCGCCTGGTCTTACCAAGACATGCCTGGGCTCGATACTGATATTGTTGTACACCCGCTACTACTTAAAGAAGGTTGTGCTCCGGTCAAACAAAAGTTGAGAAGAACTAAACCAGAGATGTCTATCAAAATCAAGGCAGAGGTTCAGAAACAGCTAGATGCCGGTTTTCTTGCCGTAAGAAATTATCCTCCATGGGTTGCTAACATCGTGCCTGTACCTAAGAAGGATGGGAAGGTCAGGATGTGTGTTGATTACAGGGATTTGAACAGAGCAAGCCTAAAGGACGATTTCCCGCTCCCTGACATTGACGTGTTAGTTGACAATACTGCTCAGTATTCGGTGTTTTCCTTCATGGATGGCTTCTCTGGGTATAACCAAATCAAGATGGCCCCAGAGGACATGGAGAAAACAACGTTCATAACACCGTAGGGAACATTCTGCTACAAAGTGATGCCCTTTGAATTGAAGAATGCAGGGGCAACCTATCAGCGGGCGATGGTGACTCTCTTTCATGATATGATTCACAAAGAGATTGAGGTCTATGTTGATGACATGATTGCGAAGTCACAGACGGAGGAAGAACACCTGGTGAATCTTCAGAAGCTATTTGAAATATTGAGGAAATTCAGATTGAGGTTGAATCCAAATAAATGCACCTTTGGGTGAGATTAGGAAAATTGCTGGGGTTTATTGTTAGTGAAAAAGGTATCGAGGTTGATCCTGCAAAGGTAAAAGCCATACAAGAAATGCCTGTGCCGAGAACAGAAAAAGAGGTTATGGTTTCTTGGGGAGGTTAAACTACATTGCTAGGTTCATCTCACATCTCACAGCCACGTGTGAACCAATCTTCAAGTTGCTAAGAAAAGATCAAGCGGTCAGGTGGAATGAAAATTGTCAAAAGGCATTTGAAAAGATTAAAGAATATTTGCAGGAACCTCCGGTCCTTATGTCGCCAGTGCCAGGAAGGCCTTTGATTATGTATCTCACGGTTCTTGAGAATTTAATGGGTTGTGTACTCGGTCAACAAGACGAGTCAGGTAGAAAGGAGCACGCCATCTACTACTTGAGTAAAAAGTTTACTGATTGCGAGTCAAGGCACTCGATGCTGGAGAAAACATGTTGTGCACTTGCTTGGGCCGCTAAGCGTTTGAGGCAGTATATGTTAAACCACACAACCCTCTTGATTTCGAAGATGGATCCAATCAAGTATGTGTTTGAGAAGCAAGCACTTTCCGGCAGAATAGCCCGTTGGCAGATGGTTCTGACGGAATACGATATTCAGTATGTTTCCCAAAAGGCCATTAAGGGAAGTGTTTTGTCAGAATATCTTGCCGAACAGCCAATTGAGGATTATCAACCGATGAAGTTTGAATTTCCGGATGAGCATATCATGTATCTGAAGATGAAGGATTGTGAAGAACCTTTGCCTAATGAAGGACCTGAGATTGGATCTTAGTGGAAGTTGGTTTTTGATGGAGCTGTTAATTCATATGGTAACGGAATCGGCGCAATCATTACAACTCCAAAGGGTTCTCATATACCCTTCACTGTCCGATTAGCGTTCGTATGCACCAACAATGAGGTAGAGTATGAAGCATGCATCATGGGATTAGAAGAAGCAATTGATTTGAGAATCAAGAACCTCGATGTTTATGGTGATTCTGCGTTGGTGGTTAATCAGATTACAGGTGAATGGGAGACTCGTCAAGCGAATCTTGTTCCGTATAATAACTATGCCAGATGGTTGTTACCTTTCTTTGACAGAGTGGACTTCTATCACATTCCCCGGATAGAGAATCAGATGGCTGATGCGTTGGCAACATTGTCATCAATGTATCAAGTGAATAGTTGGAATGAAACTCCTTCAATCAGAATCATGCGCTTGGACATACCTGCTTTTGTATTTGTGGTTGAAGGTGTATCATATGGCAAGCCTTGGTATCATGACATTAAAGTCTTTTTGAAGAGTCGGGAATACCCAGCTGGGGCATCTTCCAAGGATAAGAAGACATTGAGGAGGTTATCGGGAAACTTCTTTTTGAACAAAGACGATGTGTTATACAAGAGAAACTTTGACATGGTCTTGCTATGTTGTGTTGACGAACATGAGGCAGGCCTGTTAATGGAAGAAGTTCACGAAGGTTCCTTTGGTACTCATGCCAATGGGCATGCTATGGCAAGGAAATTGTTAAGAGCAGGGTATTATTGGATGACTATGGAGTCTGATTGTTTTAAATACGCCCGAAAATGTTATAAATATCAGATTTATGCTGACAAGGTGCACGTACCGCCTACTCCTCTGAATGTTTTGTCGTCACCTTGGCCTTTTGCCATGTGGGGCATTGACATGATTGGGAAGATCGAGTCGACTGCTTCGAATGGACATCGTTTCATCCTGGTGACTATTGATTATTTCACGAAGTGGGTGGAAGCAGCATCGTATGCCAACGACACCAGACAAGTGGTAGCCCGGTTTATTAAGAAGGACATCATCTGCCGGTATGGAGTCCCGGAGAAAATCATTATTGACAATGGTTCAAATTTGAACAATAAGATAATGAAGGAGCTATGCCAGAGCTTTAAGATTGAGCATCACAATTCTTCTCCCTATCGCCCGAAGATGAATGAGGCTGTTGAAGCGGCTAATAAGAACATAAAGAAGATTGTTCAGAAGATGGTCGTGACATACAAGGACTGGCATGAGATGTTGCCTTACGCTTTGCACGGATATCGTACTTCGGTACGCACATCAACTGGGGCAACCCCTTTCTCACTGGTGTATGGTATGGAAGCAGTTCTGCCATTAGAAGTTGAGATTCCTTCTTTGAGAATTCTGACAGACGTGAAGCTTGATGAAGCTGAGTGGGTGCGTTCCTGGATGAATGAACTGAACCTCATTGAAGAGAAAAGATTGAAAGCCATTGCGCATGGCCGGTTGTATCAGAGCAGGATGAAGAGAGCATTTGATCAGAAAGTGCGTCCTCGGTGTTTTCAGGATGGTGAATTAGTCCTGAAAAGGATCACTCCTCCTCAAATAGATCACAGGGGCAAGTGGACTCTGAATTACGAAGGGCCATATGTAGTAAGACAGGTTTTCTCTGGTGAAGCCTTATTACATTCAACTATGGATGGCAAAGATTTTACGTCCCCTGTGAACGCGGATGTAGTAAAAAAATACTTTGCATAAAAAAGACCCGCTGAACATAAAAAGAAGGTTCAGGCAAAAATGGGGCATCCTGGAGAACCATAAAAAGAAAAGGTTCGGGAAAAAATTAGGGATAAAAAGGAAAAAGAAATAAACCCACAAGGTTGAAAACCTGAAAAGGCAACCTTGGCAAAAATGGGTATCCCGGTGGATTGAAAACCCGAAAAGGGCGATCCAGGAAAAAGTTAGGGATTTAAAAGCAAAGACTACGATCCGCGTTCGATCTGTGATCACTATTCACACTTGGAAAATTCGAAGGAAAGGAATCAGTCCAGTCAGGCATTTTCAAAGGCCAAAACATCTGCGGATAAGAAAGTCATATGGGTTATAGCTGAGTCGAGTCATGGTGGATGTTTGTTCCTCACATTGCCGACTTGTGTAATTTCTTTTACTTTTTGCGCAATTACATATTTTCAGGAATTGCTTCCAAATGTAAATGCCTATTTATAGGCTGATCATTCAATAAAGTTTGCATTTCAGTCAAAGAGCGTTTGTTTTTTTTGTTTTACCTGTTTTGTTTGTGAAAATGTCCGGTATTTTTGATAAACATTACATGTTAAAATGTTGAGCTTTGTGAAACAAGTTGGAAAACAGTGGCAATTGCTTAGGCGACAGTCACTATGATGATAATCAAAGTAATCATTTTTGCATGTAGACCTTTCTTTTGGTTTTGCAGGATGACAGGTGTACCTCCCCAGTAGAGCTTTGCTCCCCAACTTTGAAGTCTGATCGTCCTCAGCAGTTTATTACCTCCCCAGTCAGAGTATCGAGGATCGTCTTCCTCAACAGAGTAAAAGAGTGATTTCCCAAGCGGAGTCGTTGAGGCTCGTCCCCCTCAGCAGGATATAAGAGGTTTACTCCCAGCCAGAGTTGTGATTTGGCTCATCTTTCCTCGGCAGGTAGCCAAAAATTGTCATTTCTGTAGCCTCTCCAGCAAGAGAGTGATGGAGCATCTTCTTTGATCAAAGGTGGTGTTTCCCCACAGAATATGGGGCAGTCGTTTTTTCCTCAGCTACTCAGGAAACATGTGTTTATCCCCTAGCAGAGTGGATGTTGACAACTACTATTTTCCAAGCAGATGTGCCGATGACGACCAGTACTCTTCAGCAGGATAAAGGTGCTCATATCCCCAGCAGGTCTTAAGTCCAATCGTGTTTGGCAAGTGTCAAATCCAAGTTCTGAGGTATTTGGTGATCCCCAGCGGAGGAGTTTCCATTTTCAGTATTTGGTTTCCATCCCCAAACAGAGTTTGTTGGTGATTGGTATCCCCGACAGGTTTTGAATCTAGGTTCTGAAACATTTGGTCATCCCCGGCGGAGGAGTTTCCATCTTCAGTCTTCAGTTCTTCCCCGGTTGAGTGGGTATTCTCTCGGAGTTTCGTCCATCTCCAACAGAGTTGTTGATCTTGATATTCCCCGGTTGAGTGGGTATTCTCTCGGAGTTTCGTCCATCTCCAGCAGAGTTGTTGATCTTGATATTCTCCGGTTGAGTGGGTATTCTCTCGGAGTTTCATCTATCTCCAGCAGAGTTGTTGATCTTGATATCCCCCAACAGAGTGAGTATTCTCTCGAAGTTTCGTCCACCTCCAGCAGAATTGGTGATTTTGATCTTCCCCAGCAGGGTGAAGTTTTCCTCAACGTGATTTCTTTGGTTTGATGACAATGTAGTTTGTCGTCCTCGGTGGAGCTGCTTCTGTTCTCAGCGTTTATTTCGCTGGGACGGTCTTTTGCATTGCATAAGCATTTTTTGTATAGCATCCTCCTAAATGCGTAGCATTTCCACTTCGTGTGGAGCATTACGGCAAAATTCAAACATATGCATTCGAAGCATAAGCCAGGTTTGATATCCTTTACCGGTTTCTTTCCCCAGCAGAACGCAACATGATTCAGGAGATGTTATTTAACATTACACCGCAACCAGTGGATTCGTCCTTCTTGTTGGTCCTTCCTACACTCCACTGCAGAGTTGTCTGTTTAGATCTCTCCCTTCCCCAGCGGAGTCATCTTGGTAGATCTGTTGATTCTACTAATATTGGGCTTGAAATTCCGCCTTCGGCCGGTCTTTTCTTTTGCGAGTCCGCCTTCGGCCGTCTTCGTCATTGCTCTTCTGGTTCATCCCCTCAAAGCAGCTAGCGTGAAATGCTCGTCCGTGTTCTTTTAACACTCGTCCGTGTTCTTTTTCATTGCCCCAATACTTCGTCAGTATTCATTTTAAACGCTCGTCCGTGTTCTCTCGACACCCGTCCGTGTTCGGTTTAGCATTTCAATCCCCAGTAAAGTTGCCTTTTGAACTTTTCAATACTCGTCCGTATTGAACTCTTTTTACACCCGTCCGTGTACCTTTCGATACCCGTCCGTATTGAACTCTCTTTACACCCGTCCGTATACCTTTCGATACCCGTCCGTATTGAACCCTTTTACTCCCGTCCGTGTACCTTTTTCGATACCCGTCCGTATTGAATTCTTTTTACACCCGTCCGTGTACCTTTTCGATACCCGTCCGTATTGAACCCTTTTACACCCGTCCGTGTACCTTTTTTGATACTCGTCCGTATTGAACTCTTTTTACACCCGTCTGTGTATCTTTTCGATACCCGTCTGTATTGAACCCTTTTACACCCGTCCGTGTACCTTTTTCGATACCCGTCCGTATTGAACTCTTTTACACCCCTCCGTGTACCTTGTCGATACCCTTCGGTATTGAACTTCTTTACACCCGTCCGTATATCTTTTCGATACCCGTCCGTATTAAACCCTTTTACACCCGTCCGTGTACCTTTTTCGATACCCGTCCGTATTGAACTCTTTTTACACCCGTCTGTGTACCTTTTCGATACCTGTCCATATTGAACCCTTTTACACCCGTCCGTGTACCTTTTTCAATACCAGTCCGTATTGAACTCTTTTTACACCCGTCCGTGTATCTTTTCAATACCCGTCCGTATTGAACCCTTTTACACCCGTCCGTGTACCTTTTTCGACACCCGTCCGTATTGAACTCTTTTACACCCATCCGTGTACCTTGTCGATACCCGTCCGTATTGAACTCTCTTTTACACCCGTCCATGTACTCTTTCGATACCCGTCCGTATTGAACCCTTTTACACCCGTCTGTGTACCCTTTTCGATACCCGCCCGTATTGAACTCTTTTTACATTCGTCCATGTATCTTTTCGATACCCGTCCGTATCTGATATCTTTGATTCCTTGGCACCCGTCCGTGTTTATCCCCAGCATAGCTAACACTCGTCTGTGTTGTGACAGAGCAGCATTTATTGCTTGTTCCCCAGCGGAGTCGTCCCTCCTTGGAGGATTGCAAATTTCAGGTTTCTTTTGGTATTCAATCTCCGTGAATCCTTTGAACGCATGGCAGCCGTTGCTATCATACCTTCAGGAACAAGTTGATTGAATAGGGGCAGCTGTAACACCCCAAAATTTGCTCTTTTGTTTTGAGGCTGATTGGCTTATGTTTCTTTGCATTTGCATCGTCATTTTTGCATTTGCATAGTTCTTTTGAGCATGGGATCGAGGTATCTTCCAGCAGCTCATGGCGTCATCAGTGCCAGTATCATTTCCAACAATGTTCAGAGCCAAGTAGATAATTTTTAAAGTCTTTTTTGAGCATTTATTTTGCTCGTCAGTCATTTTGATAAACAGAAGCTTCGGCAGTCTTTTTTATCCAAGCAATCCGATATCAGGCATTATTAATCCAGCAGGATATTTCGAGATATCAGCAAGAATCTGTGTTTCATTTCAGGTGTTACTCAGTGGAAATATCAAATTTTGAGTTTAAGAGGTTTAACAAGTTCAGAACATCTATCAGAAGTCACTTTTCCAAGTTTCCCTCCAAAAGGCGTCAAAATTCAAAATTTGCACTGTGTAACCGGTTACAGCGTATCTGATAACCGGTTACCCTTTGGTTTTTCTGCGCATTTTTTCAGTTTTTGAACTGAGTAATCGGTTAGTAGATATGCTGTAACCGATTACTCTGGGCAAAATTTGAAAAAATTCAGATTACATCATTGGTGATCATGTGCTTGGCATGTACACGTGGGGGAAGGATCTAGAATTGATATTTTCATCATTTTCCACTCAAAATTCAAATTCCTTCCAACATTTTCCACTCTAATTCCTCATTTCCTTTCCTAACCCATTTTTCACCCCAATTTCCACCCACTAAACCTCACTCCAAACCACATTTGAATTCCTAACCTAGCTTCTATTTAAATCAATTCATTCCAAACCTCACATAACTTTGACCCGTTTTCGGAATTTTCTACACATTTCACTCCATTTTCTCTCAACTTTTCTCTCATTTCCCAAACCCTCACTCAAAGTTTCATCATCAAAGTTCATCAAGTTTCACCTTGGAATTTGTTGATCTTGAAACTAAACCACCATCCATTCATCAATTCTTGAAAGAATCTTGGATTTGCTACTGTTTTGGAGTGTGGAATCACTTTTGGAGCAGGTTTTCATTATTTGGTTATTCTTGCTTGGATCTTTTGTTCTTGCTTGGATCTTGAAGTTCATCACATAGATATTGGGTTTTCTTGCTTGGATTCACCAATTTTTGTGCTCAACAATCACCAAGGCAAATCTCAGCCTTGTAGGTTGGTTTTCCTTAGATCTATGCTTGATTTAGCTTAATTTCAAATTATGCATTGTAGATCTTTGGTTTGTGATGCGATTTGATCCATTTGCTTGATTTGATTTGTGATCTTGTTGTTTGATTGATGAAATTGATGTTTGATTACTGATATTTGATGTGAATTCTCGTGCATTGTTGATTACATGATCATTGGATATGATTGCATGAGTGATAAGCTGCTGAAAAGTGATTCTGAGCACTTATTTTTGAATTCTGCTGCTGTGTAACCGGTTACAACATAAATGCTAACCGGTTACACTGTATATTTTTCAGCGTGTTTGTGCATTTTTGAACTATGTAACCGGTTACCACTGAAGCAGAATGGTATTTTTGTGCATTTTCTTGCATGTTTGACTTCCATAACATGTTTAAACTACATGGATTAATGCATTGATGATTGGTGGACTGTTCTTGAGCTGTTTCAACACACACCACTGTATGAACATGATTTTTTGACACAAGTTCTTTTGTTTTTTTCAATGAACATTAATGCTTGCGTTGTTGATTAATTGTTGTGATGATCACGTAATGCATACACCTTGAGCTTGTTAATTGCTAATTGATGATGACGATTGCTGGATAATTATGTGCATGTTCACTTGCTTTCGATTTCATGATGTGCATACTTGTTTCATTTGATCATATGCTATATGTTGCATTCTTCCATGATGCTTGCAAGGTTATTCAACATGGTGTGTAGTTTGTTTATGATCATGATCAATTGAACGATGTATGTTATTTGATGCACGTTTGCTCCACCTTGATTGAATTGTATTCAAATATGGTACATGCTGTCCTGATTTCACATCTGAGTTTTGCATAAAGTGCTGTCATATGTGATGTCCATGTGTACACATGTTGTTTGTGGCTTTCTACACCTGTTTTCATGCTGGATTGTGTGTTGTTGAATGCTGTTTGGTGTATGTGCATGATTTCATTGCTGTTCTGAAGCAAATGTGCTGTTGTAGGTGCTGTACCTCCTCTTTTCACTCTTTTCTTCCCTTGGATCTCAAGACTTGTTTAAGTCTTGGATTCTTTCCTCTTAGAGCTACCTAGTCCAATTTAATTTCCGATTAAGCTTGGAGTAGGATTAGCATTAGGTTTTAGGTAGTCGTCTCTCCTAAGCCTCACTAACCATAGGATCTCTTTTGCATGATAACATTAGGACTCTTAGTTTCCATTTAGAGTTTCCTTTGGGTCTTCTATCTTCTCATCTCAAAACTTCTTGAAAAACACTTAATAAAGATAAAGTGTATTGCGCACGAGCCTTAAGCATGGGGAATGAAAAATGAGGGGCTTCCTCTCATCTTTCTAGAGTGCTTAGCGGGCGTCCTGTCTTGGGACGATTTGTTAAGTATTCGTCCCTGTGCCCTAGACTTTGGTGCAATGCAAGTTATGAACTAACTTAAAAAACACTTCTGTCTAAAAAACACAAAACAAATTCAAATCTTTTTATCTTTCGGGATTTGTTGGGTTTCAAATTTCATTTTCAGAAAAGAGCTCGTCGCTCACGTAAAAAACACTTACCCATCCGTGGTCGTACCCACGAACTACATTAGCTCTGATTCCTCTCTCTCTCGTCCGATTAAGGATATGTAGGCACAAGACATCGATTGTCTTGGCGAGCAACCTTCCCCCACAGTTCCTGTCCGAACTACGTTGACTCTGACTTTCCCATTGCACTAAGGGAGTACATAGGCCTAGGGCATCAAATATGTCCTACCGAGTCCGTCTTAATCACCCCCATCCCCGTTTTCTTTTGTACAGCCATAGATAGTAGGACAGCTCACCCTCTGTTTAGACAACAAGCATGGATCCCATCGAGTACGATGGATGCGTAGGGTGCTAACACCTTCCCCACGCATAACCGACTCCCGAACCTGGACTATGGTTGCGATGACTATGTCTTTCCCCCTTTCTCTTCTGGTTTATGCAGTGTTTCCTTTCCCTCTCTCGGGATAAATACACATTGTTGGCGACTGTGTTTTCTGCGCCACTCTCGCGTTTGTACCGTTGGATGCGAATCTTTCGGGAGCGACAGCTAGACTATGGAGAGTTTGTAGCCATTTCTATTCATCAGAGAAAGATAGTCCATGATGAACACCTCCACAGAGCATTCCAATTTTTTTGATAAAAACGAATCTGGGTATATTGAACTTGAGGAGTTACGTAATGCCTTAGCTGATGAGATTGACAAAAATAGTGAAGAAGTCATAAATGCAATTATGCCTGATGTGACACAGACAAGGTTAACATATTTCACCTTTGGTCAGAATTTTCAATGAATGCTTTGTTTGTGCTTTATTTTCCACTTGGTATCATTCTGCATCTATGAAACACCACCTATGTATAAATCCTTTATACTGGTGTTATATGGAGATGTTTAAATTTGTCTATATGAATTATTCTTGATCAAAATTGTAGCTTTAAAATAAATTTTCTTGTATTCACTTGTCTATATTTGGAAATTGGAACCACTCTGATATATTTCTTCATGAAATTGTAGGATGGAAAAATAAGTTATGAGGAATTTGCTGGAATGATGAAGGCTGGAACAGATTGGAGAAAAGCATCAAGGCAGTATTCGCGAGAGAGGTATACCAGTCTTAGTCTGAAACTGATGAAGGAGGGGTCAATAAAATTGAGCGATGAGGCTAGATGGCTTTAGAAAAGGGCTAATTTTAGCTCTTGAAAAACAAATATTATAAAGAAGTCGTCATCATTTTCTATTTTCCTTCATTATAATTCTTTTATATCTTATTCTTAAATGATTTTGAGACCTCGCGCCCCAATTTTTGGGGTTGATATAGGATATAGGTTGGAGTGCATGTTTGGGTAGCTTTGGGGCTTTGGATTGTGCCGTGTGGTGCATGTTTCATCCTTCTAAGGAATTTGATTGCTTCGAATTAGTGTTGGTGTTAACTACATGAGTTCAATTTATAACTACATGATTATACCACTGTCTATAACAGATTACTTTGAGCTGGAATATTCAGCCTTTTCGAAACGTAATACCGTTGAATTTCAATCTTCCCTCAGTACAAGATTGAATATAAATGGAGGAGTGTGTTAGTTTACTGTAAAATCTTACTAATGCTAATCTGATCATTTGGTGCACTAGCTATTTCCTTCTAGGTGGGGTTATTTTTTGTAGTAATTGGAAACAATAACTTTTACCATAAGTATGAGATGTAGGACATATATCTGGTTATATTATTGTAACGTAATTGTATGAGTGGATGCAGTTATAATGGTTTGGTGTTCTGTTTCACTATTGTGATCAAGTTTGTCTAAGCTGCAATATATACAATCAAATATAACAGAGTGTACGTAACTTTACTATTGTTTTTTTGAATTATAATCAATCATGACACGAATAACTTATTTTGTCATACACATTTCAACTATATTGTACGTTTCTTTCATTGTATCACAATCTCAAGTACAAAATTATTTCTATCCCGTGGGTTTATAAAAAGTTTGTATATTCTAAAATGTTTATTCAAATCCTCACGGGTCACTACCATAACAATACCTATTTGTTATTAAGTATTTTTTTTTTCAAATTTACATATCCATTTAAATATATTTTATATCATATTAGATAAATTTATCCCACATGTATGCTGGATCATTACTATAGTCAAATAACTATTTTTAGATGATTACTCTTGATATTTTTTAATTCAAACTTTATCAAATATAGTTAATACATGTTGTCGCTCCCGAGGATTTGCATCCATGGTACAAACGCGAAAGTGACGTGGAAAAACAGAGTCGCTAGCAATGTGTATTTATCCCAAGAGAGGGAAAGGAAACACTGCGTAAACCTGAGGGAAGGGAGAAAGCTTGGTCTCGCGACCAAGAGAAACGGGTAAGGGAGTCGGTTACGCGAAAGGAAGGTGTTAGTACCCCACGCGTCCATCATACTCGACGGGATCCACGCTTGCTGTCTCAATCAAAGGGTGTCGTCATCTGGAGCTCCGCTGCTACTGGACGGGAACGAAAAGGATCGAAGAAACGAAGAAGAAAAGAAAAAGAAGATGACTCGATAGGACATCGCTTGTCCTATGCCTACGTACTCCCTCGTGCAATGGGAAAGTCAGAGTCAACGTAGTTCGGACACGAACTAAGGGGGGAGGTTGCTCGCCAAGACATCACCGTCTTGTGCCTACGTATCCTCAATCGGTCGAGAAAGAGGAAATCAAAACAGTCGTAGTTCGACCTAACGAAGTCGGTTAGTGTTTTTTATGAGCAACATTAGATTCGCGTCCGGCAGTTAGGGTCGATGCCTGTTTGCGACGAGACGGAAGTAACGTGCCCTTTTCTGAAAATGAGCTTGAAATTAACGATCCCAAAGGATAAAAAGATTTGAGTTTGTTTTGGTGTTTTTTAGACAGAAGTGGATTGAAGTTAGTTCGTAACTTACATTGCACCAAAGTCTACCATGCGGGAACGAGTGAATCGCATGGTCACCCCCAAATGGAACGTATGCTAAACACTCTAGAAGAGGAGGGGAGACCCCTCATTCTTCATTTCCTACACTTAAGGCTCGAGCGCAATATTCGTTATATTCATTAAGTGTTTTAGAAGTGTTATGAGATAATAAGAGAAGACACAAGACAAAAGGGTGACTCTAAGGGAATCACTATCCTAGTGTTGTCATGCAAAAGGGGGGCCCTATGGTTAGTGAGGCTTAGAAGAGAAACAACTACCTAAGACCTAATGCTAATCCTAATCCAAGCTTAATCGAAAATTAAGTTGGACTAGGTAGTGTCGCTCCTGTGGTGTTTGGCCACGTGTGGGTGTTCACGAGACCTACAACCAGACGAGGTTCTATCCGAAGCTATCTGTTACTGTATGTTTGATACAGGCCAGTAGATATTCTCTGGAGGAATTGTCGACTCTGGTGACCACTCCCGAGGACTCAGTTGCGGCACTCCTCCCGAGTTGTGACAGTGGCAGACCACACTTTGTGGCAAACCCATTGCACATTCTCGATCCGGGGACCCAATACTGGGAACTTGCTATAGGATATCCTTTTTTAGGGAAATCAGTTGAGGCCTCCTCGATTGATGATGATGCCAAACCAGAAATGGTGAACGTATCATCATTTCTCGACTTGAGAGTCTGAGATACTGAGGATCCTCACCTTCTAGTACCCACATGTGAGAGGGACGGGCTGTTTGCAGGATTGCAGGTACCCTTGACTTTCAACATACCTGGTACACTGGATTTCTTATCAGTATGGTTTATCTGTGTGGTTACTCTGTTGTTCTGGAATTCTGGAGAACTTGAGCCCTGAATTTATTCAACTATTACAGTCCAGCACAGACACATGACACCTTGATCCCATGCCTTGCATTGCATCTTTTTCTCTAACATTCATATTTTTCATTTTTCAGGTAGTATCTGATTTTGATTCTAGTCAAAGGGAAGTCATAGGGATGGACACTAAGAAGGGTAGGAAGAATATTATTGTGTACAAGTTCCCGAAGCTCATCCTGGGCCAGATTTGTAAATTACAAGAGAGGGCCAGTCCGGAAGTGTTAAGAATGTTCGGAGAGAAGTACGGTTGGATCCTATCCTTTGTTCGTAACATCAATGAATACAAATATAACGGCTTGGACACCTTGATGCAGTTCTATGATCCATCTCTGAGATGTTTTGTGTTGACAGATTATGTTTTGGTTCCCACTCTGGAGGAGTATTCTAACATCCTGGGAATTTCCATCAAAGAAGGTGTTCCTTTCTGTGGGTCGAAGGCAGATCTTGATTTCCAAGCTGTAGCTGGTGCTCTTTATTTGAGCAAGTCAACTTTGGAAGCTAATATTTCCGGCAAGGGAAAAGTTCATGGCTATCACCTATCATACTTGGCAAGCAAAGCTCAAGAGGAAGCAAAGCAGGAGAAGTGGAATGTCTTCAATGTAGTGTTGGCTCTCTGTGTGTATGGTATTGTCTTGTTCCCAAATGAGCCTGATTTTGTTGACACGGATGCTATCAAAATATTTGTAACTCAGAATCCGATGCCGACCTTATTAGGAGATCTCCATTATGCTTTGTATAACAGGAACGAGAAGAAAAGAGGTGGGACAGTTCATTGTTGTGCACCTCTTTTCTATAAGTGGTTTGCTAATCGTCTACCCCAGTCAGGTGCTTTCAAGGATACTAAGAATTCTCTGAAATGGAGCCAGTGTCTGATGGGCCTAGAGGCTAAGGATATTGTTTGGGTGAATCACGGAGTGCTAGGTAAAGACATTTTACACAATTGTGGTGAATACCCCAATGTCCCGTTGATAGGGAGAAAATGAGGTATTAACTATAACCCTTCCTTGGCTATCCGACAGTTTAGGTATGCTCTAAAAAGTCCCCCAATTGAAAAGGAATTGGAAGAGTCTCTGTATTTTCACATGGATGACGATGGATTAGATATGCCGCAGAAAACTACCAAAGCATGGCTCAGTAGATAGAAGAGAGGAAAAACTATTTGGGGTGTGCCTAACAATCAAACTTTTCCTCCATATGATCAATGGATAAAAAAGAGAGTCGAAGAGTACTATTTGCCTTTTGATTGGGCGCCTCCCTTATATCCCAAAGTGATAGAGGAACGAATCACCGTACCAATTGAAGAATTCGATAAGCAACGAAAAGTGGTGCAAGATTTGAGAGAGGAAAATGCTAGTATGAGCAGTAGACTTCAGGGCGCTTTACATGACAACTTTGAGTTGAAATGGAAGGTCCAAGATTTGACAGAGCGTTTGGAAAAAAGGGAGAAGGATCTTGATGACAGAGCTCAACACTGTAGAAAGATCAGTATGACTGCTGAATCATCCGGCAAAGCCTACAGGGAAACCAAGAAGCTCTTGACCAAAACTAAAGACGTGCTTTCCATATATCAGGAGATGTGGGAGGAGCTCAAGATTGAGAATGGGGAGTTAAAAGAAGAAGTTCAAAGAAATAAGGGAGATAAGAAACACTTCTCTGGTAAGTGGAAAGAAGCCCAGAAAGAAATTGAAGAGCTCAAACTGCAAGCGGGAATCAAGAAATCAAAGCACGAAGGCAATGATGTTGAAGAGCAGATTGCTAGGTTGAATCAGGACGTTGAGAAGAGAAACAGATTGATCAAAGGGTTGCTGGAAAGACCTACTCATTCAGACACTGTGAACCTTCTTGAGGAGATTGAAGCCAGTTTATTTGGAATTGACTTGTAGTAATTTTGTTGTTTGTATTTTGCTATGATTACCATCAGGATTGTTGATGGAATCACTTTTGACTATATCGAACCTATTTGTATGTTTCCTTATGCTATGATATTACAATATTTGGTTTAGCCGTATATAGCTCTCAGTTGTTTGAAAGGGGTCTTCCTTTGGTTGATTCTGCAATATTTCTGGATTCGGATTTATTTTCCGATGTTGTGTCCGATCCCTTGCCCGATTTCAAAGCTGGAATCAAAGAAGATACACCCTGGAAGTGTTTAAATATGATTGTTTGCATTTGAATTTGCATCCTCATAATCATAAGCATTTTGGCATAGCAGGTTCTTGCTCCAGTCTTTCTAACCTTTATTTGGTTGTAGGCATTATAGCTGAGAATCACATTCACTGATACTCAACTTGAAGAAATCAAGCAAGGGTTATGGATCAAATGCAGAATGATCTGGCTGAAATGAGGGTACGCATGGACCAGTTTATGACTCTCATGACTGGTATGGCACAAGCTCAGGAAAGATTGAGGCTTCTAGTCGAGCGTCCAGAAACCACGCCTGAAGGGAATCAAGTGGACAACTTACAGACAAGGGGAAATCCTCCTCCTATTGGCAATCCTCCCCCTGGTGGTAATCCTCCTCCTGGTGGCAATCTGGGTAATGGAAATGGCAGAAATGTTGGTGGTATTCAAGAAGATGTTCTTGAAGACCAATTTACCCTGCTGGATGCTGATATGGGTAACCCTGGTGACCGAAGGTATGATGAGTTAGTTGAGAAGATCTAGGCCATAGAGTGCAAGAATTCTATGGGTATTGATGTTACTAGTTTGGGGCTGGTACCAGGAGTCAGAATTCCTCCAAAATTTAAGCCGCCTACTTTCGACAAATATCATGGCAATACGTGTCCCCAGACACATATTCAAGCTTATTTTAGGAGGATTTCAGCCCATACGGATGATGAGAAGTTATGGATGCATTACTTTCAAGACAGTCTGGCTGGAGCTTCCTTGACCTGGTATATGAAACTGAACAGAGCTGCTGTGAGAAGTTGGAAGGATCTGGCAGAAGCATTCCTAAAGCAGTACCAGTACAATATTGACATGGCGCCCAACCGCACTCAATTGCAGGGGTTGTCACAGAATGCTAAGGAAAGTTTCAAGGAATATGCTCAAAGGTGGAGAGAGATGGATGCACAGGTTCAACCTCCCTTGTTGGATAGAGAAATGACAGACATGTTTCTGGGCACCCTGCAAGGGGCATTTCTTGAAAGATTGGTTGCGTGTCCATCAACCGGATTTGCTGATATCGTGATTGCTGGAGAAAGAATAGAGAGTCTGTTGAAACTTGGAAAGATCCAAGATGTAAGTGGGACTGGCTCTTCTGGGACAAAGAAACCATTTGCTAGTGGTCAGAAAAGAAGAGAAGGTGATACAAATGCTGTGTATAGAGGACGAGGCAGAGGATGTTCTCAGGGTTACCATCAAGTAGGTGCAGTGACAATCCCAGCGCCATCTGTTCAACAACAACAACCACAACAGCAAGCTCAGTAGCAGCAGCAACCTCCTTTCCAACAGAGGTCTAGGCAGAGGGATCGTAAGATTGACCCTCTCCCTATGACGTATTCAGCGTTGCTACCACAGTTACTCAAGTTGAAGTTGGTTGAGCTTCGTACTATGAGACCTTCTGCCATTGGCAACTTGCCACCTAATTTTGATGTTAACGCTCGCTGCGAGTTCCACTCAGGTGCTCAAGGGCACTCCATTGAAAAATGTTGGGCGTTTCATCATAAGGTGCAAGACTTGATTAATACTAAAGTGATCAATTTCTCGTTACCTCCTAATGTTCTACAGAACCCCATGCCTGATCATGGTGTGGCAGATGTGCGTGTTATTGAAGAGGGAAAGAGGTTAAATTTGGTAACAGATATCAGTCAGGTGAAGACTCCATTGCTAGTGGTGAAGGATCATTTGTTGAAGGGTCAGGTGTTCCCGGGTTGTGATCAAAATTGTCCTGAGTGTATGAGTCAGAAGAATGGTTGTGATAAGTTGAGAATTGGTTTGCAGAGTTTGATTGACGAGGGACGTCTACAGTTTGACCGCGCCGTGAAAAAAACTGATGAGGTGTTAACTGTGACCATTTATTATACTCCCGCTGAGATTCAGGTGCCTGCAGGTGCGGCTCCTGTAGCAAGTGTTGTGCAAGAAAGACCCAGTCTTGTTACCATCATGGTGCCAGGACCTGTTCCGTTTACATCTACGAAGGCAATCCCATGGCACTATGGGGCAGACGTGTACTACGAAGGGAAAAAGTAGGAAGTCGAAACATCAGCCAGTTCAAATATTGATAATGTGGGTGGTGTAGGTGGCTTTACAAGAAGCGGAAGATTGTTTGCTCCCCAAACTTTGTGCAGTGATAAAGAAGTTAAGGCTGCGGCAAAAGCTAAAGGAAAACAGGTGGTCGAGAGTGTGCCTGTACCTGAAACAGAGACAAAGATTACTTTTGACAATGAGGTGGAAGAGTTCATGAGGATAATAAAGAAAAGCGATTATAAGATTGTCGATCAACTGAACCAGACGCCCTCAAAAATTTCAATTTTGTCATTGTTGATGTGTTCTGACGCGCACCGTGAGGCTTTATTGAAAGTGTTGAAGAGATCATATGTTCCACAGGAAATCACTATTAATCAACTTGAGGGTGTAATTTCCAACGTCAATGTCAGCCATAGATTGGGTTTCATAAGTAGAGATTTGACGTCTGAAGGGAGAAATCACAATAAAGCTTTTCACATTACAATGGAATGCAGGGGTACAGTGTTATCTCACGTACTGGTAGACACTGGTTCCTCGCTCAATGTCTTGCCTAAGAAGGCGTTAATGAAGCTAGAGGTTGATGGTTTGATTTTAAGGCCCAGTGATTTGGTTGTCCGAGCGTTCGATGGAATGAAAAGATCTGTGTTCAGTGAAGTAGAATTGCCCGTGCAAATTGTACCGCAAGTGTTCAAATCTACATTCCATGTGATGGACATACAGCCTACGTATAGCTGCTTATTAGGTTGCCCTTGGATTCATGCGGCCGGGGCTGTTCATCCACCTTACACCAGAAGTTGAAATACGAGTTTGAGGGACAAGTTGTGACAGTGTGTGGTGAAGAAGATATTTTTGTTAGCCACTTGTCCACGTTCAAGTATATTGAGATGGATGGGGAAATTCACGAGATGCTTTGCCAGTCATTTGAAGCGGTGAATATTGACAACGTGCCTGAATCTTCCGTTGCACCAGATAGAATCGGTACATCCATTTCATCCTATAACCAAGCTGTTGAGATGGTCAGAGCAGGCAACGCCTAGGGCCGGGGCAAGCTGATAGAGATACCAATGAAGGAGGACAAATTTGGTATTGGCTATCGTCCCTCTATGACTTCCATTGCAGAAAATAGTGGACCCATCACTTTCAGCAGTGGAGGAATCATTTACCCAAATCAGTCTTGCGCAGCTATAGAAGATGGTGTTGACAGTGACTGTGACTTGGACAACTGGGTACGCCCATGTGCTCCGGGACAACCATTGCAGAATTGGTCTGTTGAAGAAGTCATCCGGGTTACTCTTCAGACAGAGTAATTTTATTTGTTTTTCTAACCATAATGCATGTTAAAATCTTGCGCTCTGCCCATGGCGTATAGATTCATTTGTAGGGCCACCCTGTTTGCATTTGCAATTTTAATCATCAATAAAGGACGTTTTGCACTCAGATTTTGTTCTCTGTCTTTCATTTTTATTTTTGCACAAAAATAATAAAATGGCAATGTTTCTTTTCTTTTTTTTTTGCTTTGAAATAAATTCTAAAATAAAGCATGAACCCATTCGTGCAGACTTGATCCTCCGGATTTCATTGATAACGGTTCTACTATGGCTATGTATGACTTTGACAAACCGATTTATCAAGCCGAAGAAGGGGATGAGAAGGGCTATGAACTCTCTAAGGAACTGGCTAGATTGTTAAAACAAGAGGAAAGGACCATCCAGCCTCATCAAGAGACCATAGAGATCATCAATATTGGTACCGAGGATGCTAAGAAAGAGATCAAGATTGGCGCCAGCTTGAAGGCAGATGTGAAGAAAGCTTTGACTGAGATGTTGTGTGAATATGTTGATATCTTTGCCTGGTCGTCTCAGGACATGCCGGGGTTGGATACTGATATTGTTGTACACAAGTTGCCATTGAGAGAAGAATGCCCGCCAGTCAAGCAGAAACTTTGCCGGACTCATCCCGATATGGCCATAAAGATCAAAGAAGAAGTTCAGAAGCAGTGGGACGCTGAGTTTCTTGCTATGACTAATTACCCTCCCTGGGTCGCCAACATTGTGGCAGTGCCAAAGAAAGACGGAAAGGTAAGAATGTGTGTGGATTATCGAGATCTTAACAAAGCTAGCCCGAAAGATGATTTTCCACTACCCCACATAGATGTGCTGGTTAACAATACAGCTCAGTTTTCAGTGTTCTCGTTTATGGATGGTTTCTCCGGGTACAACCAGATTAAGATGGCGCTTGAGGATATGGAGAAGACCATGTTCATTACTCTGTGGAGTACATATTGTTATAAGGTGATGCCTTTTGGGTTGAAAAACGCAGGGGCAACGTACCAGCGGGCAATGGTAACATTATTTCACGACTTGATTCACAAAGAGATCGAATGTTATGTGGATGACATGATTGCCAAGTCGAGAACAGAAGAGGAACATCTGATTAACTTGAAAAAGTTGTTTGAAAGGTTGAGAAAGTTCCGTCTAAGGTTGAATCCTAACAAGTGCACCTTTGGGGTGCATTCTGGAAAGCTGCTGGGTTTCATTGTGAGCGAAAAAGGGATTGAGGTTGATCTTGCCAAAGTGAAAGCAATACAAGATATGCCTGAACCAAGAACGGAAAAAGAGGTTCGTGGTTTTCTGGGTAGATTGAACTACATTACAAGGTTCATATCTCACCTAATAGCCACATACGAACCAATATTCAAATTGCTAAGAAAAGATCAAACGGTCAGGTGGAATGACGATTGTCAGTTGGCATTCGATAAAATAAAAGAATACTTGCAGGAGCCTCCAATCTTCACGTCTCTAGTTTCAGGAAGGCCTTTGATAATGTATTTGACAGTGCTTGAAAGTTCTATGGGTTGTGTTCTTGGTCAACACGATGAGACAGGTAGGAAAGAGCATGTTATCTACTACCTGAACAAAAAATTCAATGACTGTGAGTCCTGATACTCAATGCTTGAAAAGAGATGATGTGCACTTGCATGGGCTGCTAAGCGATTGAGGCAGTATATGATCAGGCACACAACCTTGTTAATTTCCAAAATGGATCCTATCAAATACATATTCGAGAAACCAGCGCTAACAGGCAGAGTTGCACGATGGCAAATGGTGTTGACAAAATATGATATCCAGTATACTTCCCAAAAGGCAATCAAAGGAAGTGTCTTGTCAGACTATCTTGCGCAACAGCCAATTGATGATTACCAACCCATGAAATTTGATTTCCCTGATGAGGACATCATGTTTCTCAAAGCTAAAGATTGCGAGGAACCACTTCCGGAGGAGGGGCCAGACCCTGAATCCAAATGGAGTTTGATGTTTGATGGGGTCGTCAATATGAATAGATGCAGAGTTGGAGCATTCTTATCACGCCGGAAGGTGTTCACCTGCCTTTCACTGCCCGAATAACTTTCGGATGCACCAACAATGAAGCAGAATATGAAGCTTGTATAATGGGGATTGAAGAGGCGATTAATTTGCGAATTAAGGCCCTTGATATCTTCGGTGATTCAGCTCTGGTAATCAATCAAGTGAAAGGGAGTTGGTACACGCACCAAGCCAATCTGGTTCCTTATAGAGATTATACAAGGATATTGCTGACATTTTTCACAACAGTGAAGCTTTACCATATTCCTCGAGATGAGAACAAGTTTGCTGATGCCCTGGCCACGTTATCTTCCATGAACAAAGTGCAAAGATGGAACCATGTACCTAAGATCGAAGTATCTCGTCTTGACAGACCTGCATTTGTGTTTGTTGTTGATGCAACGTCTGACGACAAGCCATGGTTTCATGACATCAAGTGTTTCTTGAAAAGTCAAGAGTACCCGCCGGGGGCATCTACTAAAGATAAGAAGACGTTGAGAAGGTTATCTGGTAGCTTCTTCTTGAATCAGGATGACGTGCTGTACAAACGGAATTTTGACATGGTTCTGCTCAGATGCGTGGATAGACACGAAGCAGACATGTTAATGCAGGAAGTACATGAAGGCTCTTTCGGTACCCATGTCGGAGGTCATACGATGGCTAAGAAGATATTGGGGTCAGGGTATTATTGGTTGACAATGGAAGCAGATTGTTGCAAGTACGCCTGCAAGTGTCACAAGTGCCAAATTTATGCAGATAAGGTGCATGTTCCTCCAAATCCATTGAGCGTCATGTCATCTCATTGGCCCTTTGCTATGTGGGGCATTGACATGATCGGAAAGATTAAGCCTACTACTTCAAATGGCCATCGTTTCATCTTGGTTGCCATTGATTATTTCCCTAAATGGGTTGAAGCAACATCTTATGCCAATGTCACTAGGCAAGTGGTAGCTCGTTTCCTGAAATGGGATATCATTTGTCGCTATAGAGTGCCCGAGAGAATCATTACTGATAATGGTTCTAATCTGAACAACAAAATGATGGCTGAGCTGTGCCGGGACTTCAAAATTAAACACCACAATTCTTCTCCATATCGCCCAAAGATGAATGGCGCTGTGGAGGCGGCCAATAAGAATATTAAGAAGATTGTACAGAAAATGGTTGTCACATATAAAGATTGGCATGAGATGTTACCATTTGCTTTGCATGGATACCGAACGTCAGTACGCACGTCCACTGGGGCAACACCATCCTCACTTGTATACGGTATGGAGGCAGTACTACTGGTCGAAGTCGAAATTCCATCCCTCAGAGTCATGATGGATGTCAAGTTAGATGAAGCTGAGTGGGTTCGTGCCAGATTTAATCAGTTGAGCCTTATTGAAGAGAAACGACTAGCAGCGGTGTGTCATGGGCAGTTATACCAGCGGAGGATGAAACAGGAATTTGACCAAAAGGTGCGTCCTCGGGTTTACAAAGTGGGAGATGTGGTGCTCAAAAGGATCCTTCTTCCTGGTACAGATCACAGGGGCAAATGGACTCCCAACTATGAAGGCCCATTCGTGGTTAAAAAGGTCTTCTCGGGCGGAGCCTTATTACTTACAACCATGGACAACGAAGACTTTTCATCCCCTGTCAACTCAGACGTAGCAAAAAAATACTTCGCATAAATAGACCCGCTGGACACAAAAAAAAAAGTCCAGGCAAAGTAGGGCATCCCGGCGAACCACAAAAACATAATAAAAGGTTCGGGCAAAAATTAGGGATATAAAATAAAAAATTGTACACCCGGTGAGTTGAAAATCCGCAACGACAAATCAGGCCAAAAAGGGTATCCCGGTGGAGTGAAAACCCGAAAGGGCGGTCCACACAAAAGAGGGATTCAAGCGAACGACTACGGTCTGAGTTATCTGTACTTCATCAGTGTTTCAACAACTGACATTCCAAAGGGTAGGAATCATTCTGATCATTCCTCAAAAGGCAAGGTCGGGGAGTCTTGAAGACATACTGGCCATAGCAGAATTGAAACTCAGTGGAATGCCGTTTTCACATTGCCATTAGGATAGTTTCTTTTCTCAATTTTCAGCGATCACCTCTTTCCAGGGATTGCTTCCTGATGTAATTGCCTATTATGGGCTTTTCTTCAATAAATTGAATTGCAGTCAATAGCTTCCTATTTTGTTTTTATTGCTTTGTTTGCAAAAACGTCCGAATTTTTGATAAAACATTGCATTTGAAAACATGGTGGCTTTACAATAACATGCGCAGAAAAACATTTAAAATTACTTTGAATGTTGAACAATCCTGGATGGTGGATTCAAACCACGCAATATTCCGGGGCATGTATGTGTATGCTTTTGTTGCAGGTAACAGGTCCAGATGACTTCAATCACAAGAGGCATCTCTTCTAGACGAGTAATCACTTATTCCCATGCAGAAGACTGGGGCAATCATGTTCGGGGAAGGGTTCACATGTCACCTTTTTGTCACAACGTTTACTAATTGAGTCCATCATTCGGTCGGCGGTCGGTCACGACGTTTCGATGTTGGTAAATGGAGCTCAATTGGATAGTGTTGTATCTTATTAAGTCGATTCTCTCATTTAGTACTTCCAACAGTTACAAGGTCTTCTGTGTCGATAATGGTTACGAATTCTCCGGAAGAGTTACCTCGTAGACACCGAAGTTAATGGTCAATCCCCATTGAAGTTTCCAGGAGTTTGAAGATGCTTAATCTTCTGTAAAATCGTCTTACGACGTTTTTTCAGATCAGTCTTGTATCATGGAGCAAAGAGCAAGTTGTTGACCCTCCCGAGCATGGGGCATTTTGGATTTCCCCAGCGAGGAGATGTTCCCGATCTATTAACCCCAGTAGAGTTGGAAAACGCTTGGTCTTCTGTAAAATCCTCTCAAGAGACGTTCCCCAGCATGAGATGCGTTGAAGCGGTTCTCCCCAGCAGAGTTTGTCATAAACTCATTATTCCCAACGAAATCGTCGAAGGGAGAGTTCGCCTAGCATGGGGCATTATGACACGTATCCTAAGCTCGACAGTCTTATTCCTCAGCAGATTACCATGGAATTTCTTTGGGTTTCCTCAGCAGATCTCCAGGGACTCTTTCCCAACAAGTTGCAGTGAAATGTTCTACCCAGGATTTGCATATCCCCGACAGAGTAGCCCTGATTCCCAGCCAGATCGTATCTCTGATAGCTGTACTCCCCGCAGAGTTCAGCATTGAATCTTGTCAACAATATTCCCTAGCTGAGTTGTTGTTTTTGTCCCCACAGAGGCTTTTTGATCAACAGAATCTATTCCTCAGCAAGGTGTTAGTGCATTCTTTCCCCAGCCGAGTTAGAAAATTGATTCTCCCCGCAAAGGATCTCAGGTTTGATAGACCCCCCAAGCAGAGTTTTATTAACGTGTCTTCCCTAGTAGAACATCATTCAAAAAAACTTTCGTGTTTGTACTTGGATGAAAATCCTGGAAGCGACAGCTGGTGACTCTGCTGGGGACGAGAATTTTTTTGAATGACGTTCTGCTAGGGAAGACACGTCAATAAAACTCTGCTTGGGGGGTCTATCAAACCTGAGATCCTTTGCGGGGAGAATCAACTTTCTAACTCGACTGGGGAAAGAATGCACTAAGACCTTGCTGAGGAATAGATTTTGTTGATCAAAAAGCCTCTGTGGGGACAAAAACAACAACTCAGCTGGGGAATATTGTTGACAAGATTCAATGCTGAACTCTGCGGGGAGTACCATTATCAGAGATACGATCTGGCTGGGAATCAGGGCTACTCTGCCAGGGATATGCAAATCCTGGTTAGAACATTTCATTGCAACTTGTTGGGAAAGAGTCCCTGGAGATCTGCTGAGGAAACCCAAAGCAATTCCACGGTAATCTGCGGAGGAATAAGACTGTCGAGCTTAGGATAAGTGTCATAATTCCCCATGCTAGGCGAACTCTCCCTTCAACGATTCCGTTGGGGATAATGAGTTTATGACAAACTCTGCTGGGGAGAACCACTTCAACGCATCTCATGCTGGGGAACGTCTCTTGAGAGGATTTTACAGAAGACCAAGCGTCTTCCAACTCTACTGGGGTTAATAGATCGGGAACATCTCCTTGCCGGGGAAATCCAAAATGCCCCATGCTCGGGAGGGTCAACAACTTGTTCTTTGCTCCATGATACAAGACTGATCTGAAAAAACATCGTAAGAGGATTTTACAGAAGATTAAGCATCTTTAAACTCCTGGCAACTTCAATGGGGATTGACCATTAACTTCGGTGTCTACGAGGCACCTCTGCCGAAGAATTCGTAACCATTATCGACACAGAAGAGCTTGTAACTGTTGGAAGTACTAAATGAGAGAATCGACTTAATAAGATACAACACTATCCAATTGAGCTCCATTTACCAACATCGAAACGTCGTGACCGACCGCCGACCGAATGATGGCCTCAATTAGTAAACGTTGTGACAAAAAGGTGACATGTGAACCCTTCCCCGAACATGATTGCCCTAGTCTTCTGCATGGGAATAAGTGATTACTCGTCTAGAAGAGATGCCTCTTGTGATTGAAGTCATTTGGACCTGTTACATGCAACAAAAGCATACACATACATGCCCCAGAATATTGCGTGGTTTGAATCCACCATCCAGGATTGTTCAACATTCAAAGTAATTTTAAATGTTTTTCTGCGCATGTTATTGTAAAGCCACCATGTTTTCAAATGCAATGTTTTATCAAAAATTCGGACGTTTTTGCAAAAAAAGCAATAAAAACAAAATAGGAAGCTATTGACTGCAATTCAATTTATTGAAGAAAAGCCCAGAATAGGCAATTACATCAGGAAGCAATCCCTGGAAAGAGGTTATCGCTGAAAATTGAGAAAAGAAACTATCCTAATGCAATGTGAAAACGACATTCCACTGAGTTTCAATTCAGCTATGGTCAGTATGTCTTCAAGACTCCCCGACCTTGCCTTCTGAGGAATGATCAGACTGATTCCTACCCTTTGGAATGTCAGTTGTTGAAAAGGTGATGGAGTACAGATAACTCAGACCGTAGTCGTTCGCTTGAATCCCTCTTTTGCGTGGACCGCCCTTTCGGGTTTTCACTCCACCGGGATACCCTTTTTTGCCTGAGTTGTCCTTGCGGATTTTCAACTCACCGGATGTACAATTTTTTATTTTATATCCCTAATTTTTGCCCAAACCTTTTATTATGTTTTTGTGGTTCGCCGGGATGCCCTTTTTTGCCTGGACTTTTTTTTTTTGTGTCCAGCGGGTCTATTTATGCGAAGTATTTTTTGACTACGTCTGAGTTGACAGGGGATGAAAAGTCTTCGCCGTCCATGGTTGTAAGTAATAAGGCTCCGCCCGAGAAGACCTTTTTAACCACGAATGGGCCTTCATAGTTGGGAGTCCATTTGCCCCTGTGATCTGTACCAGGAGGAAGGATCCTTTTGAGCACCACATCTCCCAGTATGTAAACCCGAGGACGCACCTTTTGGTCAAATGCCTGCTTCATCCTCCGCTGGTATAACTGCCCATGACACACCGCTGCCAGTCGTTTCTCTTCAATAAGGGTCAACTGATTAAATCTGGCACGAACCCACTCAACTTCGTCTAACTTGACATCCATCATGACTCTGAGGGATGGAATTTCGACTTCGACCGGTAGTATTGCCTCCATACCGTATACAAGTGAGAATGGTGTTGCCCTAGTGGACGTGCGTACTGACGTTCAGTATCCATGCAAAGCAAATGGTAACATCTCATTCCAATCTTTATATGTGACAACCATTTTCTGCACAATCTTTTTAATATTCTTATTGGCCGCCTCCACAGCGCCATTCATCTTGGGCGATATGGAGAAGAATTGTGGTGTTCAATTTTGAAGTCCCGGCACAGCTCAACCATCATTTTGTTGTTTAGATTAGAACCATTATCAGTAATGATTCTCTCGGGCACTCCATAGTGACAAATGATATCCCGTTTCAGGAAACGAGCTACCACTTGCCTAGTGACATTGGCATAAGATGCTGCTTCAACCCATTTAGTGAAATAATCAATGGCAACCAAGATGAAACGATGGCCATTTGAAGCAGTAGGCTTAATCTTTCCGATTATGTCAATGCCCCACATAGCAAAGGGCCAAGGAGATGACATGACGCTCAATGGATTTGGAGGAACATGCACCTTATCTGCATAAATCTGGCACTTGTGACACTTGCGAGCATACTTGCAACAATCTGCTTCCATTATCAACCAATAATACCCTGACCTCAATAGCTTCTTAGCCATCGCATGACCTCCGACATGGGTACCGAAAGAGCCTTCATGTACTTCCTGCATTAACATGACTGCTTCGTGTCTATCCACGCATCCGAGCAGAACCATGTCAAAATTCTGTTTGTACAACACGTCATCCTGATTCAAGAAGAAGCTACCAGATAACCTTCTCAACGTCTTCTTATCTTTAGTAGATGCCCCCGACGGGTACTCTTGACTTTTCAAGAAACACTTGATGTCATGAAACCATGGCTTGTCGTCAGACGTTGTATCAATAGCAAACACAAATGCAGGTCTGTCAAGACGGGATACTTCGATCTTAGGTACATGGTTCCATCTTTGCACTTTGATCATGGAAGATAACGTGGCCAGGGCATCAACAAACTTGTTCTCATCTCGAGGAATATGGTACAGCTTCACTGTTATGAAAAATGTCAGCAATCTCCTTGTATAATCTCTATAAGGAACCAGATTGGCTTGGTGCGTGTACCAACACCCTTTCACTTGATTGATTACCAGAGATGAATCACCAAAGATATCAAGGGCCTTAATTCACAAATTAATCGCCTCTTCAATCCCCATTATACAAGCTTCATATTCTGCTTCATTGTTGGTGCATCCGAAAGTTATTCGGGCAGTGAAAGGCATGTGAACACCTTCCGGCGTGATAAGAACTTCTCCAACTCCACATCCATTCATATTTACAGCCCCATCAAACATCAAACTCCATTTGGATTCAGGGTCTGGCCCCTCCTCCGGAAGTGGTTCCTCGCAATCTTTAGCTTTGAGAAACATGATGTCCTCATCAGGGAAATCAAATTTCATGGGTTGGTAATCATCAATTGGATGTTGCACAAGATAGTCTGACAGGACACTTCCTTTGATTGCCTTTTGGGAAGTATACTGGATATCATATTCTGTCAACACCATTTGCCATCGTGCAACTCTGCCTGTTAGCGCTGGTTTCTCGAAAATGTATTTGATAGGATCCATTTTAGAAATTAACAAGGTTGTGTGCCTGATCATATACTGCCTCAATCGCTTAGCGGCCCATGCAAGTGCACAGCTTGTCTTTTCAAGCATTGAGTACCGTGACTCACAGTCATTGAACTTTTTGCTCAGGTAGTAGATAGCATGCTCTTTCCTACCTGTCTCGTCGTGTTGACCGAGAACACAACCCATAGAACCTTCAAGCACTGTCAAATACATTATCAAAGGCCTTCCTGAAACTAGAGACATGAGGATTGGAGGCTCCTGTAAGTATTCTTTTATTTTATCGAATGCCAACTGACAATCGTCATTCCACCTGACCGTTTGATCTTTTCTTAGCAATTTGAATATTGGTTCGCATGTGGCTGTTAGGTGAGATATGAACCTTGCAATGTAGTTCAATCTACCCATAAAACCACGAACCTCTTTTTCCGTTCTTGGTTCAGGCATATCTTGTATTGCTTTCACTTTGGCAGGATCAACCTCAATCCCTTTTTCGCTCACAATGAAACCCATCAGCTTTCCAGAACGCACCCCAAAGGTGCACTTGTTAGGATTCAACCTTAGACGGAACTTTCTCAACCTTTCAAATAGCTTTTTCAAGTTAATCAGATGTTCCTCTTCTGTTCTCGACTTGGCAATCATGTCATCCACATAACATTCGATCTCTTTGTGAATCAAGTCGTGAAATAATGCTACCATTGCCCGCTGGTACGTTGCCCCTGCGTTTTTCAACCCAAAAGGCATCACGTTATAACAATATGTACTCCACAGAGTAATGAACTTGGTCTTCTCCATATCCTCAGGCGCCATCTTAATATGGTTGTACCCGGAGAAACCATCCATAAACGAGAACACTGAAAACTGAGTTGTATTGTCAACCAGCACATCTATGTGGGGTAGTGGAAAATCATCTTTCGGGCTAGCTTTGTTAAGATCTCGATAATCCACACACATTCTTACCTTTCTGTCTTTCTTTGGCACTGGCACAATGTTGGCGACCCAAGGAGGGTAATTAGTCACAGCAAGAAACCCAGCGTCCCACTGCTTCTGAACTTCTTCTTTGATCTTTATGGCCATATCGGGATGAGTCCGGTGAAGTTTCTGCTTAACTGGCGGGCATTCTTCTCTCAATGGCAGCTTGTGTACAACAATATCAGTATCCAACCCCGGCATGTCCTGATACGACCAGGCAAAGATATCAACATATTCACATAACATCTCAGTCAAAGCTTTCTTCACATCTGCCTTCAAGCTGGCGCCAATATTGATCTCTTTCTTAGCATCCTCGGTACAAATATTGATGATCTCTATGGTCTCTTGATGAGGCTGGATGGTCCTTTCCTCTTGTTTTAACAATCTGGCCAGTTCCTCAGAGAGTTCACAGCCCTTCGCATCCCCTTCTTCGACTTGATAAATCGGTTTGTCAAAGTCATACATGGCCATAGCAGAACCGTTATCAATGAAATCCAGAGGATCAAGTCTGCACGAACGGGTTCATGCTTTATTTTATAATTTATTTCAAAGCAAAAAGAAAGAAAAGAAACATTGCCATTTTATTATTTTTGTACAAAAATAAAAATGAAAGACAGAGAACAAAATCTGAGTGCAAAACGTCCTTTATTGATGATTAAAATTGCAAATGCAAACAGGGTGGCCCTACGAATGAATCTATACGCCTTGGGCAGAGCGCAAGATTTTAACATGCATTATGGTTAGAAAAACAAAGAAAATTACTCTGTCTGGAGAGCAACCCGGATGACTTCTTCAACAGACCAATTCTGCAATGGTTGTCCCGGAGCACGTGGACGTACCCAGTTGTCCAAGTCACAGTCACTGTCAACACCATCTTCTGTAGCTGCGCAAGACTGATCTAGGTAAATGATTCCTCCACTGCTGAAACGGATGGGTCCACTGTTTTCTGCAACAGAAGTCATAGAGGGACGATAGCCAATACCAATTTTGTCCTCCTTCATTGGTGTCTCTATCAGCTTGCCCCAGCCCTGGGCGTTGCCTGCTCTGACCACCTCGACAGCTTGCTTATAGGATGAAATGGACGTACCTATTCTATCTGGTGCAACGGAAGATTCAGGCACGTTGTCAATATTCACCGCTTCAAATGACTGGCAAAGCATCTCGTGAATTTCCCCATCCATCTCAATATACTTGAACGTGGACAAGTGGCTAACAAAAATATCTTCTTCACCACATACTGTCACAACTTGTCCCTCAAACTCCTATTTCAACTTCTGGTGTAAGGTGGATGTAACAGCCCCGGCCGCATGAATCCAAGGGCGACCTAATAAGCAGCTATACGCAGGCTGTATGTCCATCACATGGAATGTAGATTTGAACACTTGCGGTCCAATTTGCACGGGAAATTCTACTTCACCGAACACAGATCTTTTCGTTCCATCGAACGCTCGGACAACCAAATCACTGGGCCTTAAAATCAAACCATCAACCTCTAGCTTCATTAACGCCTTCTTAGGCAAGACATTGACGAGGAACCAGTGTCTACCAGTACGTGAGACAACACTGCACCCCTGCATTCTATTGTAATGTGCAAAGCTTTATTGTGATTTCTCCCTTTAGACGTTAAATCTCTGCTTGTGAAACCCAATCCGTGGCTGACATTGACGTTGGAAATTACACCCTCAAGTTGATTAACAGTGATTTCCTGTGGAACATATGCTCTCTTCAACACTTTCAAAAAAGCCTCACGGTGCGCGTCAGAACACATCAACAATGACAAAATTGAAATTTTCGAGGGCGTCTGGTTCAGTTGATCGACAATCTTATAATCGATTTTCTTTATTATCCTCATGAACTCTTCCACCTCATTGTCAAAAGTAATCTTTGTCTCTGTTTCAGGTACAGGCACACTCTCGACCACCTATTTTCCTTTAGCTTTTGCCGCAGCCTCAACTTCTTTATCACTGCGCAAAGTTTGGGGAGCAAACAATCTTCCGCTTCTTGTAAAGCCACCTACACCACACACATTATCAATATTTGAACTGGCTGATGTTTCGACTTCCTGCTTTTTCCCTTCGTAGTACACGTCTGCCCCATAGTGCCATGGGTTTTCCTTCGTAGATGTAAACGGAACAGGTCCTGGCACCGTGATGGTAATAGGACTGGGTCTTTCTTGCACAACACTTGTTACAGGAGCCGCACCTGCAGGCACCTGAATCTCAGCGGACGTGTAATAGATGGTCACAGTTGACACCTCATCAGTTTTTTCACGGCCCGGTCAAACTGTAGACGTCCCTCGTCAATCAAACTCTGCAAACCAATTCTCAACTTATCACAACCATTCTTCTGACTCATACACTCAGGACAATTTTGATCACAACTCGGGAACACCTGTCCCTTCAACAAATGATCCTTCACCACTAGCAACGGAGTCTTCACCTGACTGATATCTGTTACCAAATTTAACCTCTTTCCCTCTTCAATAACACGTACATCTGCCACACCATGATCAGGCATGGGGTTCTGTAGAACATTAGGAGGTAACAAGAAATTGATCACTTTCGCATCAATCAAGTCTTGCACCTTATGATGAAACGCCCAACATTTTTCAATGGAGTTCCCTTGAGCACCTGAATGGAACTCGCAGCGAGCGTTAACATCAAAATTAGGTGGCTAGTTGCCAGCGGTAGAAGGTCTCATAGTACAAAGCTCAACCAACTTCAACTTGAGTAATTGTGGTAGCAACGCTGAATACGTCATAGGGAGAGGGTCAATCTTACGATCCCTCTGCCTAGACCTCTATTGGAAAGGAGGTTGCTACTGCTGCTACTGAGCTTGCTGTTGTGGTTGTTGTTGTGAACAGATGGCGCTGGGATTGTCACTGCACTTACTTGATGGTAACCCTGAGAACATCCTCTGCCTCGTCCTCTATATACAGCATTTGTATCACCTTCTCTTCTTTTCTGACCACTAGTAAATGGTTTCTTCGTCCCAGAAGAGCCAGCCCCACTTGCATCTTAGATCTTTCCAAGTTTCAACAAACTCTCTATTCTTTCTCCAGCAATCACGATATCAGCAAATCCGGTTGATGGACAC
This sequence comes from Lathyrus tuberosus, assembly GCA_022829125.1. Taxonomy (NCBI): domain Eukaryota; kingdom Viridiplantae; phylum Streptophyta; class Magnoliopsida; order Fabales; family Fabaceae; genus Lathyrus; species Lathyrus tuberosus. Next base: position 13,469,537 of record JALAZF010000103.1, read on the forward strand.
GCAGCCAATCTTTCAAGAAATGCCCCTTGCATGGTGCCCATAAACATGTCTGCCATTTCCCTATCCAGCAAGGGAGGTTGAACCTGTTCAGCCATCTCTCTCCACCTTTGAGCATATTCCTTGAAACGTTCCTTAGCATTCTGTGACAACCCGTGCAATTGAGTGCGGTTGGGCGCCATGTCAATATTGTACTGGTAATGCTTTAGGAATGCTTCTGCCAGATCCTTCCAACTTCTCACAGCAGCTCTGGTCAGTTTCATATACTAGGTCAAGGAAGCTCCAGCCAGACTGTCTTGAAAGTAATGCATCCATAACTTCTCATCATCCGTATGGGCTGAAATCCTCCCAACATAAGCTTGAATATGTGTCCGGGGACACGTATTGCCATGATATTTGTCGAAAGTAGGCGGCTTGAATTTTGGAGGAATTCTGACTCCTGGTACCAGCCACAAACTAGTAACATCAATACCCATAGAATTCTTGCACTCAATGGCCCGGATTTTCTCAGCTAACTCATCATACCTTCGGTCACCAGGGTTACCCATACCAGCATCCAGCAGGGTAAATTGGTCTTCCAGAACATCTTCTTGAATACCACCAACATTTCTGCCATTTCCATTACCCAGATTGCCACCAGGAGGAGGATTACCACCAGGGGGAGGATTGCCAACAGGAGGAGGAATGCCCCTTGTCTGTAAGTTGTCCACTTGATTCCCTTCAGGCGTGGTTTCTGGACGCTCGACCAGAAGCCTCAATCTTTCCTGAGCTTGTGCCATACCAATCATGAGAGTCATAAACTGGTCCATGTGTGCCCTCATTTCAGCCAGATCATTCTGCATTTGATCCATAACCCTTGCTTGATTTCTTCGAGTTGCGTATCATTGAATGTGATTCTCAGCTATAATGCCTACAACCAAATAAAGGTTAGAAAGACAGGAGCAAGTACCTGCTATGCCAAAATGCTTATGATTATGAGGATGCAAATGCAAATGCAAACAATCATAATTAAACATTTCCAGGGCGTATCTGCTTTGATTCCAACTTTGAAATCGGGCAAGGGATCGGACACAACATCGGAAAATAAATCTGAATCCATAAATATTGCAGAATCAATCAAAGGAAGACCCCTTTCAAACAACTGAGAGCTATATACGGCTAAACCAAATATTGTAATATCATAGCATAAGGAAACATACAAATAGGTTCGATATAGTCAAAAGTGATTCCATCAACAATCCTGATGGTAATCATAGCAAAATACAAACAACAAAATTACTACAAGTCAATTCCAAATAAACTGGCTTCAATCTCCTCAAGAAGGTTCACAGTGTCTGAATGAGTAGGTCTTTCTAGCAACCCTTTGATCAATCTGATTCTCTTCTCGACGTCCTGATTCAGCCTAGCAACCTGCTCTTTAACATCATTGCCTTCGTGCTTTGATTTCTTGATTCCCGCTTGCAGTTTGAGCCCTTCAATTTCTTTCTGGGCTTCTTTCCACTTACCGGAGAAGTGTTTCTTATCTCCCTTCATTCTTTGAAGTTCTTCTTTTAACTCCCCATTCTCAATCTTGAGCTCCTCCCACATCTCCTGATATGTGGAAAGCTGGTCTTTAGTTTTGGTCAAGAGCTTCTTGGTTTCCCTGTAGGCTTTGCCGGATGATTCAGCAGTCATACTGATCTTTCTACAGTGCTGAGCTCTGTCATCAAGATCCTCCTCCCTTTTTTCCAAACGCTCTGTCAAATCTTGGACCTTCCATTTCAACTCCAAGTTGTCATGTAAAGCGCCCTGAAGTCTACTGCTCATACTAGCATTTTCCTCTCTCAAATCTTGCACCACTTTTCGTTGCTTATCGAATTCTTCAATTGGTACGGTGATTCGTTCCTCTATCACTTTGGGATATAAGGGAGGCGCCCAATCAAAAGGCAAATAGTACTCTTCGACTCTCTTTTTTATCCATTGATCATATGGAGGAAAAGTTTGATTGTTAGGCACACCCCAAATAGTTTTTCCTTTCTTCTGTTTACTGAGCCATGCTTTGGCAGCTTTCTGCGCCATATCTAATCCATCGCCAGCCATGTGAAAATACAGAGACTCTTCCAATTCCTTTTCAACTGGGGGACTTCTTAGAGCATACCCAAACTGCCGGATAGCCAAGGAAGGGTTATAGTTAATACCTCCTTTTGTCCCTATCAACGGGACATTGGGGTGTTCACCACAACTGTGTAAAATGTCTTTACCTAGCACTCCGTGATTCACCCAAACAATATCCATAGCCTCTAGGCCCATCAGACGCTGGCTCCATTTCAGAGAATTCTTAGTATCCTTGAAAGCACCTGACTGGGGTAGACGATTAGCAAACCACTTATAGAAAAGAGGTGCACAACAATGAATTGTCCCGCCTCTTTTCTTCTCGTTCCTGTTGTACAAAGCATAATGGAGATCTCCTAATAAGATCGGCACCGGATTCTGAGTTACAAATATTTTGATAGCATCCGTGTCAACAAAATCAGGCTCATTTGGGAACAAGACAATACCATACACACAGAGAACCAACACTGCATTGAAGACATTCCACTTCTCCTGCTTTGCTGCCTCTTGAGCTTTGCTTGCCAAGTATGATAGGTGATAGCCATGAACTTTTCCCTTGCCGGAAATATCAGCTTCCAAAGTTGACTTGCTCAAATAAAGAGCACCAGCTACAGCTTGGAAATCAAGATCTGCCTTCGACCCACAGAAAGGAACACCTTCTTTGATGGAAATTCCCAGGTTGTTAGAATACTCCTCCAGAGTGGGAACCAAAACATAATCTGTCAACACAAAACATCTCAGAGATGGATCATAGAACTGCATCAAGGTGTGCAAGCCGTTATATTTGTATTCACTGATGTTATGAACAAAGGATAGGATCCAACCGTACTTCTCTCCGAACATTCTTTACACTTCCGGACTGGCCCTCTCTTGTAATTTACAAATCTGGCCCAGGATGAGCTTCGGGAACTTGTACACAATAATATTCTTCCTACCCTTCTTGGTGTCCATCCCTATGACTGCCCTTTGACTGGAATCAAAATCAGATACTACCTAAAAAATGAAAAATATGAATGTTAGAGAAAAAGATGCAATGCAAGGCATGGGATCAAGGTGCCACGTGTCTGTGTTGGACTGTAATAGTTGAATAAATTCAGGGCTCAAGTTCTCCAGAATTCCAGAATAACAGAGTAACCATACAGATAAACCATACTGATAAGAAATCCAGTGTACCAGGTATGTTGAAAGTCAAGGGTACCTGCAATCCTGCAAACATCCCGTCCCTCTCACATATGGGTACTAGAAGGTGAGGATCCTCAGTATCCCGGACTCTCAGGCTGAGAAATGATGATACGTTCACCATTTCTGGTTTGGCATCATCATCAATCGAGGAGGCCTCAACTGATTTCCCTAAAAAAGGATATCCTATAGCAAGTTCCCAGCTTTGGGTCCCCGGATCGAGAATGTGCAATGGGTTTGCCACAAAGTGTGGTCTGCCACTGTCACAACTCGGGAGGAGTGCCGCAACTGAGTCCTCGGGAGTGGTCACCAGAGTCAACAATTCCTCCAGAGAATATCTACTGGCCTATATCAAACATACAGTAGGAGATAGCTCAGGATAAAACCTCGTCTGGTTGTAGGTCTCGTGAACACCCACACGTGGCCAAACACCACGGGAGCGACACGTCCACCTACGCTAATACCTATGTGTATGCTCAAGCCAGGGTAGTGGGCTTATCTCTCAGAATACCCTGCCCACCAAACAGAGAAAATTCAGCGCAGCACAGCACAATGATGATGTGTAATGTAGAAAATGCAATAAATATAGTAAAGTACAGTAAAACAGTAAAACAATAAATAACAGTACAGTAAAATAGTAAAATACAGCACAACAGTAAACACCCAATGAAAGAAAAATAGACAAGCGCTAGGATTGACTCGCTAAGGAAACCAGAGATTTTGGGTTGCAAAATCCCCAGCAGAGTCGCCAGCTGTTGCTTCCGGGATTTTCATCCAAGTACAAACGCGAAAGTGGCACGAAACAGAGTCACCAGCAATGTGTATTTATCCCAAGAGAGGGAAAGGAAACACCGCATAAACCTGAAAGAAAGGAAAGAGCATGGTCTTGCGACCAAGAGAACTAGGTTCGGGAGTCGGTTAAGCGAAGGGAAGGTATTAGCACCCCCACGCGTCCATCGTACCTGATGGAATCCACGCTTGCTTGTCTCAATTAAAGGGTGTCGTCGTCTGGAGCTCCGCTGCTACTGGAGAGGAAAAGGAATGAGAACGGGAATGAACGAAGAAACAAATGTAGGGAAAATAAAAGAAGTGCTCGAATGGGCCCTACCCCATTGCCTACGTATCTCATCGGGAGCATGAGAATCAGAGCGACGTAGTTCCCCTCAACTAAGGGAAAAGTGTTTGTGTTTTTTAGTGGAAACGTCAGAGTGCGCGTTCCAGCAGTTAGGTGTTGCAGCTCGCTGCATGGAGACTTAGGCGTTACCTGTTTGCGGTAGAATGGACCTGACGAGTCCTTAAGGAAGGAGTGACTGAGATGAGGAGATAAATTCCTGAAGGAAAGACGTTATTGTTTGTTTGAAGTTTTTTAGAAAGAAGTGTTTTTGAAGTTGTATGTAACTTGCATTGCACCCAAGTCTACCACATAGGAACGAATACGTCGCGTATCGTCCCCAACAGGACGTACACTAGGTACCCTAGAAGAATGAAGGGAAACCCCCCATTATTCACTTCCCACATTTAAGGCTCATGCGCAATACACGTCTAACCTTTATTAAGTGTTTTTTTTTACTTTTGTTTAAAGATGAGAAGAAGTAACTCAAATGGAGCAAAAGGTGAAAACTAAAGAGGGAGACTAAGACTCAATCCTAATGTTATCATATATGGTGATCCTATTGTCAATGGGGTTTAACAAACCTATTTCTAAAAGAAAGAAGAAGAAGAAGAGTAAAAGAAGCAACTTACTTCCAAAACGGAAGTTAAGTTGATCTCAAAGAGGAATGAAAGAAGAGTTGTTCAAGGAAAGCATGTAAATGCTTAATAAACACAAGTAGAAAGTTTAAAAGAAATAAGAGAATATAAGAGAGAGAAATGTATGTGGAACTAAGTCCGCACACTTACTTACCTTTAGCACCTACATTAAAATGTTAGCTCACAAAATTATTTACAAGTAGGAATTAATGGGAGAAACAACAAGTAATGATCAAATCAATTAAGGACTAAGGAACCAAGATCTTAAGAGATACAAACTAATTAAAGTCAGAATCTAAACAATAAAAGTGACCTCTAATGTTAAAATACCAAACACAAATGAATTATGCACAAACAAAGCACTAATCATCAAAGAAGTGAATCATGGAAGAAATAAAGAAAAAAATGAATGAACATGTAAAGTGATCATGCAATTATGCTTCAAATAATATCAAAGCCAGAATGTGGATGACCTAAACATGTGCCTAAACATGCTATATAAATGTCATATGAGGCATACAATCAAGCATCCAAACATTAGGGCTGATTAGGAGAAGAAATGAGAAGATATGAACATGAATTTAACATGAAAAGAAATCATTCATGGCATAAATCCAACCTAAAAGACATCAATATGAAACTCAAGTATCAAGGTCAGAAGTGATGTGTCATGTTAGGATGAAAATAAAATGCACCAATCAATCACATTCAAGCAATTGCAAGTTATTTAGAAACTAGAAGAGAAAGAAACATGCATTTGGATGAAACATGTTCAAGTATGCAAAGGAATACATAAATGACATATGGAATGAATGCAATACTTCAAGGTCAGAGGCATACATCATATGAAATGCAAATGGATAGTGTGGTATGGCATAAACAAACCAATTACAATTCAAGTTGTCACTTAGATGGAAAAGAATGAGGTATTAGGTCAAAGGAAACATGTGAAACAAGTATAGAACATGTACACAAAAAGACATCAACTTCAAATCACTGACCTATAATCTCAATCACAAGACCTATAATGATCTAAACATGGCTCAAGAAGTCAAGAAGAATGATCTCATACAATGGCACAAGTGCCTTCTCAAGCAAGTAAATAAAACATGATCAAAGTACTTCACAAAAATGGACATCAAACAAGAGTCATCAAACAAATACCAAACATGATTCAATAATCATCAAATTAGGTCTCAAGAGACCTCAACCAGCAGCAAATATCATACCAAAAGCTCATGCAAATAATCATAAATACACTCAATCAAACAAGCATGGCAAAGTCATTAAGATTTCACATGATCATGCACAAAGAAATGACTCAAAAACGATGCAACAATGGTTTTAAAAATATGACAAAAATGTTTTTATATACCTCAAAGTGTCCTTTAAAATATACAAAAATAATGAGGACCAAACTATGTACCAATGATGAAAAACAAAATCAGCAATGCAAGGTGTTCACAAATGAACCACTTCAAAAAGAAAATCAAGCAACAATTAATTCAGAGGCAAAAAATAATAGAAAAATAAAAAATAAAATTTGCAAAATTTTTATAAAACTATGAAGATGATCCCTGATTTTTATTATGATTTTTAGAAGTGTTTTACTATTTTTAAAAATCAAAAATCAAAATGATATGAAAAAGAAATTAAAAAAACAAAATAGAATGGAGTGGGGGTGCAAAATAAGTAAAAGGCACGTTTCAACATAATTGGGCTCAGATAAAGAGTGTACAAAAAGAAAATTTAGTTCAGGTCCATTAAGCACGTGGCACACGGTATTATTGTGGAAATCAGTCAATCATTTGACCCAATCATGTCCATTGGATGCAGTCAAAAGGAGATTATCATGGAAGTATGCAGATCCTATGAATCTCAATGCAAGCATATGATAACAAACAAACACACGCACACGTGGAATCCCTCAGGTCCAAAAGTTGAGTCACGTGAGAGAGAGGCTCTCTCATTTATGCGTTGGTATCACATGAGCCCTCAGATCATACCAATCAGACGATCACGTTATAAAATCCCTAAACCCTAACCAAAATAACAGCCACCGGACCACCACCTGCCGGAGAAGACTCCGGTCATCTTCTCTGGCCTAGCTCCACCGTCTGCAAACTTTAATCTCCTCATAAACTAACAAGTCGTATACCAAAAGAAAGATGAGCTCATGCACCATCCATATTCAACATTCAAATCCACAAATAACAAGCAAACACAGAGAAACGAAGCCAACAATTAAGCCCTAGATTTTCAGATCTAAGCACCTAAGTGCCTATCACTAGCCGGATTGTTCAAATGCTCCTATTGAGCTCATATCAACATGAAAATAACAAAATAATCAATAAAATGTGTAAGAAATGCTTGAGTGTTTTGGAACCTGAACTTGCAGTTCTTTGAGATTCTTGAGAAAACCAGAGAAAACACTTGATCTTCAACTTTGGAGCTTCAATCTAAGCAAAATAAACGTTGTTGGAGTTTGATATCTTGAGAGCAGAGAGAGATTCAAAATTTGCGGAAATACACTTGAAAAATTCGTGTGGATTATGATGGCTCTTCCTTCAATCATGTGCCATTGATGAATCAGGCCCTGCATTTTTCAATCCAAAGGGCATCACTTTGTAACAGAATGTTCCCCACGGTGTTATGAATGTCGTCTTATCCATGTCCTCTGGGGCCATTTTGATTTGGTTATACCCAGAGAAACCATCCATGAAGGAAAACACAGAATATTGAGCAGTGTTGTCAACTAACACATCAATGTGAGGAAGCAAGAAATCGTCCTTCGGGCTTGCTCTATTCAAATCTCTATAGTCAACACACATCCTGACCTTTCCATCTTTCTTAGGCACAGGCACAATTTTAGCAACCCATGGAGGATAATTCTTCACAGCGAGAAATCCGACGTCCAACTGTTTCTGAACCTCTTCTTTAATTTTGACAGACATTTCCGGTTTCGTCCTTCTCAGCTTCTGCTTAACCGGAGCACATCCTTCTTTGAGGGGTAGCCGGTGTACCACGATGTAAGTATCGAGCCCAGGCATGTCTTGGTAAGACCAGGCGAAGATATTCACATACGCTCGAAGCATTTCAATCAATCTTTCCTTTACGGTGTCTTCCAGAGCGGCCCTTATCCTCACCTCTTTTCTTGCGTCCTCAGTTCCCAGATTAACAACCTTAATCTCCTCCTGATGAGGGAGAATGACCTTCTCCTCTTGTCTCAACAGTCTGGCCAATTCCTCGGGTAGTTCACAATCTTCGACAGTCTCTTCTTCAGCCTGAAAAATGGGATTGTCGAAGTCATATCGAGCCATAGCTGAATCATGAGTGGTGGAATCTGAACAAGGAAACCTGCATGATTGATGATTTATGTTTATTATGTATGCAACAAATAGAAACACATTGCCATTTTGATGTGATTTTTATGCACAAAATAAAAATAGAAAAACAGAGATAAAAAATATTTGAATGTGAAAACGTCCTTTATTAATGATGGAATAAACACGCAAAAAGTTAAAGCCCTACAAACAAGAATCACTACGTCTTGGGCAGAACGTAGGATTAACATAGCAGGAAAACAGAAGCAATTACTCTAAGCCGGTCACTTGAATGACTTTCTCTGATGTCCAATTGCAAAGGCTTTGACCCGGTGTACAGGGGCGAATCCAACTACCCATGTCACAGTCACTGTCCCCATCTTCGTCAATAACATTAACCCTATCGAAGAACACACCTGCGCTGGTAAAATGAACTGGACCATAGAACTTCGGAGGATCTTCCTGATGCCTAGGTGGTTTGTACCATATCCCATAAGTGTTCCTCTTCTCTTGAACTTCAACAACTTGGCCCCACCTTTGTGAACTTCCAGCTTCAACCACGGCCCTGGCATCTTTGAATGAAGACATTGAGACCTCAGGCCAATTCACCACTGCAGGCTGCTCTACCACTTCAGACTGGATAACACTTTTAGGAGGTTCATCAGAAATTTTTACTGTCTCGAATCCTTGGCACAAAGTTTCATGTATCTCACCATCAACTTCTACATACTTGAAGGTAGACAACTGGCTTATCATAATGTCTTCCTCCCCACAAATTATTACCACATGACCATCCATCATATATTTTAGCTTCTGGTGTAGCGTAGATGTCACAGCTCCAGCACTGTGAATCCATGGGCGTCCCAATAAACAACTGTAGGCCGGCTGGATATCCATGATGTAAAAAGTAGCAACAAAGAACTCTGGGCCTACTTTAATAGGTAGCACAATCTCTCCGAAAATGGACCTTTTAGACCCATCAAAGGCACGCACCACCAAATCACTCGGTGTGCATATCAACCCACAGGTATCCAGCTTCATCAATGCTTTCTTAGGAAGAACATTCAACGAAGACCCAGTATCCACAAGTACATGAGACAACAATGAACCACGACACTCGACAGAAATATGCAAGGCATTGTTGTGGTTTCTCCCAACTGGAGTCAGATCTAAATCCGTGAAACCCAAACCATTGCCAGCTTTTACATATGATACAACCCCTTCTAGCTGATTGACAGATATTTCCTGAGGAACATAAGCAGCGTTCAAAACTTTCAAAAGTGCATTCCTGTGAGCTTCTGAACATAACAACAGAGATAGGATGGAGATCTTTGATGGTGTTTGGTGCAGTTGATCAACAATCTTGTAGTCGCTTTTCCTGATAAGCCTCATAAACTCTTCCACATTCTCTAAAAAAGAGTTGTCAGCTGGCTTTACTGTAGAATCACTCACTACCGGTGTCTGCACGGTATCATCCATGATCTTCTTTCCCCTGTCTTGTCTAGAACCACTGGGTTGACCATCAGCAGGGATAAAGACCCTACCACTCCTTGTAATAGCATCAGTTTCAACTTTACCCTCAGGACTGGAATTTGTTGCCGAGGTTTCCACCAGTTCATGCTTCTGCCCATGAACAAATACACTAGCATCATAATTCCAAGGGACGACTTGGGTACTTTCATACGGAATTGGCTTAGGGCCTGAAATAACAATCGGCGTCGGTCTCACTGGCCCTAATATTACAACTGTCTTGAAAGGAATAATAATAGTAGCAACATCATCATTAACAACTTCTTTTTGCTGATCACAACGGTCGAATTGCAAACATCCTTCATCAATCAAACCCTGAATCCCAGACTTCAATAGACCACAACCATTAATTTGTACCATGCATTCTGGACAATTTTCCTCACAACCGGGTTATACCCCACCTTTTAGCAGCCTGTCCTTTACTACCTTCAACGGTGTCTTCTACTCATTCACATTCATAACCAGGTTCAGAGACTCACACTCTTCTATCACAACATTAACCCCTGGCCCACCATGGTTAGGCATCGGGTTCTGCACAGCATTAGGTCCATCATTAGCGAAACTAATAGCCTTTGAATCTACCAAGTCCTGGACTTTATGCTTAAAAGCTTTACAGTCCTCAAGATGATGCCCAGGTGCCCCAGAATGAAAATCACAATGGGCGTTAGGATTGTACCCTGGAGGCGGAGTACCAACAGGAGGAGCCAAAGTTCTCTTTTCAACTAACATCAACTGAAGTAAATGCTGAAACAATTGTGAATATGGCAGAGATGGAGTATCAAAGTGTCTATCAACTGTTCTCTGTCTTGCTTGATACTGGCGTTGAACTCGGTTCTATTGTTGAGGCGCTGTTTGAGGTGGAAGTGCTGCAGGAATAATCACTGAGGCCACCTGCTGATTATAATTTTGTTGTTGCTTCCCTTTTCCCCGATAGGATGATACAAAATTAGTTTCCTCCTTCTTTTTATAGTTCACGTACGGCCTCTTCCCTTGACCAGAAGATGATTCCTCACTTCCTGAGACCTTCCCAGCTTTAATCCCACTTTCTACCATCTCTCCCAACATGATCAAATCTGTGAACTTGCCTAGCGCACAAGGCAATAATTTCTCATCATAATGTTTGGGCAAGGTGTCCATGAACATTTTCAACATTTCTGTTTCCAACATTGGCGGCTGCACCCTCGCTGCCAACTTGCGCCATCTCTGCGCATACTCCTTAAAGGTTTCACTGCTTTTCTGGGACATGCTCTGTAGCTGTGTACGATTGGGAGCCATGTCAGTGTTATATTGATAGTGTTTGATAAAAGCCCCTGCCAGCTCTCTCCAACTACGAACGTCTTTCCTCTCTAGCTGCATATACCATTCCAGGGATGCCCCAGATAGGCTATCCTGAATGCAATGCATCATCAACTTCTCATTCTTTGCATGAGCAGCCATTTTACTTGCGTACGCCCCCACGTGAGTCCTTGGGCAAGTCATACCGTTGTACTTTTCAAAAGTAGGAGTTTGAAACTTGTGTGGGATAATGACGCCTGGAACCAGCCCCAGATCATCCAAGTCCATGCCCGGAGTATTTTGATCCACAACCCCCTTCAACTGCTCTTCAATCAGCCGGATCCTTTCATCATTAACAACAGGGATACCAGCATCCATGCTTCGCACAGAGAAAACATCGTCTTGCTGGTCATCATAGTGATGGTCATGAACTGCACGAATAGTGCTTCCTCCTCCTACTAAAGAAGGAATTGGAACTCCACCTTGAGCTCCATTATGAACAACATTTCCATTACCAGCTCTGCCAAGAGGAATAACATGAGTATGAGCACCGCCATGTAGTACACCGTTCTCGTCTACTCTTGCCACAAGAGGTTGCACCAGGGTTCTGAGCTCTTGTTGCCCCTATACAACTCCTTGCATCATTTCCATAAACTGGTCAATACGTGACTACAGGGCAGCCATTTTCGCTTGCATCTGCTCCATGATTCTCTTCTGGTTGGACCGGGTAGAATACCGATGAATACGTTGGTCGGCAATCCTGTCTGAAGAAAGGAGAACATAAGAAAACTAGAGATAAACTTGTTATGCAAAAATGATTATGATTATGCAAATGCAAATGAACATGTTTGAATATTTGCAGGGCGATCCACCCCTTGATTCCAGTTTAAAGATAAGATAGGATGAAACTGCTGCTCATATATAAATCAGAGAAAAATCACTGTTAGAGATTACAACCCAAAATAACATAATAAGTCTGAAACAAAAGAAGCAAAGATCCCAGCCAACAATCCTGGTGGTGACCCAAAATACAAAGGAAACCAAATTACAGAGTATCATCAATACGTGAGTTCTCTTCAACCATCATGATCTGGCACCCTTTGAGGACCACTGCCAGAGCTAGAGCTTTCTCCCCTAGACCTCTTCACCTCCGCTCGTATCTTTAGCTCTTCTATGGTTGCTATGGCTTTATTGAGTCGTTCCTCGACTGCGTGTCTTTGAAACATCCCTGATATGATCTCCTCGTCTTTCTTCCTGAGCTTCAACTTCAGACTCCCAATCTGCTCCAAATACTTATCCTCCTTCTGCTTGTTGGCTGTGATTGCGGTATCTCGGTAAACATTGAACTTGTGAATCTTCGACCAAGCCTTGGCCAGGTCTTCCTTCTTGGATTTGAGAATCTTACTAACACCTCTTAGAGCTTGCCCTACCTTTTGTCTGGCTATGACCTCTTCAGCCAACTCCCTTTCTTTCTTAGCGAGCAATTCTGTTTTCAGCTTGGCGACATGATCAGCTTCACCTCGTTCCTGTTTCAACTGGTACATTTCTCTTTGCAGCTCACCGTTCTCCTCTCAAAGCTTCTCCTTTTCAGCCCACAGTTTGTTATACTTCTCTATTTCAATTGTAGTCGGAGATTCAATCAGCAGGGGGTAAGATGGAGGTTCTCTACAGAATGGTAGAAGTACACACTCTACTCTCCTCTGAATCCAGTCCTCGTATGCAGGGAAGGCTTTGTTGTTACACTTTCCAAAAAAAGTCTTTCCCTTCTTGTGACGATCTCCCTAAGTATTTGCAGCTTCTTTTAGCACTTCCAGATCGGCTTCTCCATCCACATATAGAGACTCTTGAACATCTTGGTCCTTTGGCGGCTCTTTCAAAGCATACCCAAATTGCCTAATAGCAAGAATAGGGTTATAGTTAATTCCCTCTTTTCTTCCTATTAAAGGTACGTTCGGGTAACCTTCACAGCTAACCAAAACTTCTTGGCCCATCAAATCACGATTGATCCAAATCAAGTTGTCAGCCCTTAATCCCATCAATCTCTTTTACCAGTCCAATGTTTCCTTAGTGTCTTCGAATGCCCCAGATTTGGGAAGGCGATCAGCAAACCATTTGTAGAGCACTGGAGCACAAAAGTAAAGAGGTCCTCCTCTCCTCTTCCCATTCTTATAGTGCATCAAATAATACAGATCCCCAAGAAAGGTAGGTACCAGATTCTTCATGGTGAATATCCGGACAGCGTGCACGTTTACAAAATCCTTCACATTAGGGAACAATGTCGTTCCATAGACACACATAGCCAGAATTACATTGAACATCGACCAACACTTAGCCTTAGCACAAATAACATCCTGCTCGATCAAAAACTTCATGTGAAAGCCTTTATAACCTCCTATACTCGCAACATTCTTCTTCAGCAAAGACTGATCCAGAGATAACGCAGTAACAACCTTTTCCAGATCAGGAAATTCCTTAGAAGGATAGAAGGGAACTTCTTCTTTGACTGAAACATCCAAAATGAGAGCAAACTCTTCCAACGTCGGCGCTAAAAGATAATCCGTAAACAGAAAACATCGCAGGTGAGGGTCATAGAACTGTGCCAGAGTATGCAAATCCCTAAACTCATAGTTGGTAACATTTCGGGCGAAACTCGGAATCCTCCCATATTCTCCTCTAAAGTATGCCAATACCCCGGGTTTTGCCATAGCCGAGATCTTGTGCACATCATCTAAATGAAGCTCTGGGAACTTGTACGGGATGATATTCTTCCTCTCTTCAGTGCTAGTACTCATCATGGACAGTCTTCGGACAACTGGAATCAAAGTTAGGATGCAACCCTACAAATGAACAAACATGTTAGAATGTAAAATGATGATGCAAATGCAAACACGGGATCAAGGTATCCATGATGCTCAAAACTGCTGTTGTTCTACTGACTGAATAAAACCCCGAATATCAAAAACCCAGAAATCCAGAATAACGGTCCACTCAAACTGTCAGAATATCAGGATAATAATAGTACACTGATGAGAAATCTAGAAAACCGGGTAGGTCGAAGGTTTCGGTTACCTGTAGACCTGCAAACACCCATCCCCTCTCACATGTGGGTTCTAGAAGACGGGATCCTCAGTCTCGGATTCTCGATTTGAGAACCAATAGTACATTCATCCCTCGGGGTACAATACTATCGCCAAACAAAGAGGTCGCCCACTGATTCCCCAAAAAATAAGGGTCATCCTATAGTGAGTTCTCAGCATTGGGTCCTCGGATCGACAAGTGTAATGGGTTTTCCATTTCTGGATTGCCATTATCACATGCCAGGAGGAGAGGCGTTGCTGAGTCCTCGGGAGACGGTCGCCAGAGTCGACAGTTTTCCAGGTCACATTCCATCGTCTGCTCCAAATGCGCAGGATAAAATATTACCAAGAAAACCTCGTCTGGATGTGGAGTTTTCATGTATACTAAGTCTGGCCAAATGCCAAACAAGTCACACTACTTTACACGCTAATCATAGGTGTATGCTCAAGCCTGGGTATTGGGCTTTTCTCTCATGAATCCAACCCATCCTGCAGACAAAAAATCCAGCAGCAGAACAGTACAGCAGTAATGAAATGCAATGCAATAAATGTGGTAAAATACAGTAAAACAGTAATATACAACAAAATAAAGCACCATAATAAACACCCAATGAAATAAAACAGACAAGCGCTAGGATAGACTCGCAAAAGGGATGGACCAGCAAGAGGTCAACCTGTCCCCAACAGTGTCGCCAGCTGTCGCTCCCGAGGATTTGCATCCATGGTACAAACGCGAAAGTGGCGCGGAAAAATAGAGTCGCCAGCAATGTGTATTTATCCCAAGAGAGGGAAAGGAAACACTGCGTAAACCTAAGGGAAGGGAGAAAGCATGGTCTCGCGACCAAGAGAAACGGGTAAGGGAGTCGGTTACGCGAAGGGAAGGTGTTAGCACCCCACGCGTCCATTGTACTCGACGGGATCCACGCTTGTTGTCTCGATCAAAGGGTGTCGTCATCTGGAGCTCCGCTGCTACTGGACGGGAATGGAAAGGAACGAAGATGTTAGACGGTGTGGCTAGTGATCGAGAGGGGGGTGAATAGATCACCTCCTTGAAATTCAAGGATTTAAAAGTAGATCAGAGTTAGCGGAAAATTATGATCCCGAATCGACTTCCGTCTATTCTGGACCAGCTACTAGAAAACCGGACACACGAGTTTATGCTGGATTTATTAGGATGACAAAGATTTATTAACACCAGATTAGAATCAACTCAAATGCACTTATCATACAAAGGCTATTTCCAATGAACAAAAACACAGCAAACAATTTTGTCAAACACTTGGCGTGTATGCATTCAACGATTAACAATAATGGTGATTTTGACAAAGGTTTTCGTACCACTATTGTATCTTGAAACTTTAATACACAACACACCAAACGAATCACAAAATTGTTGAAAACGTAAAGAGATAAAGATAGAATACGATACGCAGAGATTTGGTAAGGAAGTTCCCCACTTTCGTCCTCGCGGGTGGGTACGTCTCCCTCTCAATTTCAAAACTGAAATTGAGACCTGTTATATCAATAATGCTGAATTCGTTGTTTACAAGGTTACAATACAAATCCAGAAATCTAAACCCCAAGATCTTCCTATTGTATGAACCTTCACTTGATCTGAGCTTGATCAAGAATTTACCCTGCAAGAAATGCAAACAATTCACCGGTTCCATGACCTGTTTGCGAAATATCCAAATTTCCAAACTCCTACGCTGCGGCTGAATATGTTCTGCAATCGTGACTAACAAACCCTCAAGAACACACCCGTTCTTGAAGGACAAACCAGATGGTTTTTCCTCGAAACCCCCTTTGAATCTTCAACTCAGCTAGATCCTTGATCGTACCACTGAACGTTATCTCGAAGATCCTTTAATCCGAAGAACAAAAATGATTATGTGTTGATGTTCTTGAATTAAAGAGATTGAGAAGATGATGAAGACAAAGTATCTTTCAGGTCTCTAAAGCTGCTCACAATTGATGCACACCAAACTTGCCTTTTGCTTTGATTGCTCAATTTTCACACTTGCGAATTCTTGACTTCAAACTGAACTGTCATGACACTTATATATGAAAACAGAAAACGTTAAAAGCAACAAACAGCTTTATGTATCGATACAAGAGTCGTATGCGTCGATGCATAGTGAGTATAATGCATACATGAGTCGACACATGGTTGTATGCATCGATGCATACTGTAACTGTTAAATTCCAGAATGTGAAGTAAATCATGCATCGATACATGATGCGTATGAGTCGATACATAGCCCGTTTACAAAGGAGCATGTGTCGATACAAGTGTCGTATGAATCGATACATAGCCCAATTACAAAGGAGCATGTATCGATACAAGTGTCGTATGAATCGATACATACTGAAGCATAATTGTTTTTGTGAATATACCAAAGGAATGTGTCGATGCAAGGCATACATGTATCGATACATACATAAGGAAAATTGTTTTATGATTTTAATGATGATATGTATCAATTTGCCTTGTCTTTTAAACATAGTATAGGTATGAAATCATATGTATATACCAACTAACCATGCATATCACACAATTTGCATTTATAACATAATTTGCTATCATACAAAAACTTAAAGGCTTGCTCACAAACTCCCCCTTTTTGATGATGGCAAATTTGTAAGATGTGTGATAGAACACTCCCCCTGAGTTTGTGCATGCTGTCAACATCTTGTTGTCTTTCTTCTCCCCCTTTGTCAACATCAAAAAGAAGAAACATACAGTCCCAAAGCAATACAGCAAAATTGGTGTAACAATAGACAGCAATATTGATATAGAAGCTCACAATCACCAAGAAAGAGGCTTAACATATAAGAATCATTCACAAAGAATGAACAGTAAAGGGCAAAACTAACACAAGTAAACAGAACTAAAAAAATAAGCATTAAATTGTTAAGAAAGTACATAAGCAGAACCAAGACATATGAAGTTTGAACACTTTAACAAGGAAACTGAAGCAACATGATGATGAAATGAAATGTAATGCAATGACATGATGCTAGCTTAAAATGGGTTATGGCCTCCACAGGACTCCTCATCATCTCTGTCAGGATCTCTAAAGCTTGGTGGAGGCGGCAGAGGAGGCATCTCATCAGGATTATGGCCCATGAAACTATATCGCCGGAACCGGTTCTGAACTTCAACACTTCTGAATCTGTCCATGATACCAAGATTTTCACGGTAATCGTCCATAAAACCAGACATTTCATTGTAAAAGACTTGATGCCATTTAACCAAGTCCGTGTGCCAAGCATGCTGATTACGATACATCCGTGTGTGTTCATCATGCCACTCACGATGCTCCTTATGCCACTCATTTTGCTGATTATGCCAAGCAAGCGCCTGTTCATGACGGGCTTGATTAGCAAGCTCCATTTGCTGAAACATTTGAGTCAAGTACTCAGGAGCAATTGAAGAGGAGGCATCACCAGAGAACGGAGGAACACGTGGACCTGGTTCATAATTTGTTGGAGACCACCTTTGTGGCACCCAATCACCCCAGCCAGCATTAGCATTTTCTTCAGCCTGATTTTCTTCATTGGCATCATTCATTTCTTCATCCATTTGATCTTCATTCACAAACACTTGTTCAGAATGGACATCAAAATTATACACCCTTGTTTTAGAGCCTCGTTCCAGAAAATAAAAACATTGACGCTCCTTATCCCACCGGTATCCCATATGAGATAAAGTGGCCGTGTTGAACTCTTGAGCATACGAGGGAGATATGAGTGGTACTAAGGGTATGGCTATATTCCAGTATTTGATGATTCTCATTATCTGGGCAGCATATCCAAGTGTAATGTTCTTCGCACTGTTACGCATAAGAAACATGCGTTTCACAAAATAGTTTGGCCAATTTAATGAAACCTTATTGTGAAGAAGATACACAAGATGAATATCTGATCTATCCAACCTAGAATGACCACCAGCCTTTGGACGCAAAATGTGCGAGACAATCCAGTGAAGTATTCTAGGAACGTTTGTGATCATACCAGAGGTTAGTGGTTCATCCTCACCCAGAGGTCTATCCAATTTTGAGATTGATGCCACATATTCCCTTATCTTAAAGTCTGTGTCAAAACTCTGGTCATGCTAGGTCTTCAGTCCAGGCAACCCAAAGGGAATTTGAAACACCTTGTCCCAATCAGTGGCCTCAAAAGTGTAAGTTTTAGTGCCAATAGAGCATTTGAACATATACCCTCTACCAGATTGCAGACCAGCATAAAATATACGAATAAAATCCTCATGATACTCATCATTTATGGCTAAAAATGTACCAAGGTTTTGTGCAGACAACAAATCAACAACATCTTTGAGATGGAGGTCAGATGCATCAGTTTTATTGAATACATGGGGTTTCATAACTAACCTCGTCTTGAAAGAGGCCTCAAACTCCTCAGCGATGGCAGGATGAAGAAGAGTGAGAGCACTAGGAGGGATTTCTGGAGGTTGTAGAGACTGACGAGACGTCCCAATGGGTTCCTTTCCTTTTCCTCTTCCTCTTTGTCTAGCCGGGATGATTCTTGGAGGCATTATGATGAAGATGATTTGAAGGATAGGGAGGGAATTAGGGTTTTGGAGATGAAGATGTTTGAAGAGGTTAGGGTTAGCCGTGTGGGTATGAGAGAAGAGAAGAGTCTAGACTGAATTAACCCTTTAAAATTTGCTGATGTGTCGATCCACAACTGTATTTAACATGCATTTATTGTAAAAGTATCAGTATGTGTCGACACAAGGGGATATGGATCGATTCATTTCACGACTTAATTGGTTTTGAAAAGGTCCTATGTGTCGACACAAAGCACGGATGCATCGACACATACTGAAACAATTTTTGAAAATTTTGAAATCAAAAGACATGAATCGACACATATCACGAATGTATCGACCGGAAACTCCAATGTGTCGACACATGCACTTGTTGCATCGATACATACTGATGCTAAACTCTGGTTTAACTAATTTGTGACTACCTGTTGAGCATAGAAACCTGTTAACAGCTCTTGAGTCAATGCAGTATGAATTATGTCATGATGATGATGCTCAAGTATAATTCATGAATCAAAGGTTAATGTTCAAACAACATATGCAATGAAATACATATAAACGATCTTAAAGAATTTGTTCTACCATACACTAATTACAGAGTTCCAAAGAGATTTTAGAAAGGAATAATATTACCTCTGTTGACGTAACCTTATGAAGTCTGAGTGAGGTCTAAAAACAAAGCTTAACAACCAACGTGAGACATATATAAATAAGGACCAACATGCTTAAGACATCGATGAGGAGAGATCTAAAATCCCCAATTCACGACGAATGTTGAAGAACGGTTCTGTTGCTAATGGTTTAGTAAAAATGTCAGCAAGTTGGTTTTTAGTATCAACATTCTCAAATACAACGTCCTCTTTTTCAACATGATCGCGAAGAAAGTGATGCCTAATCTCTATGTGTTTAGTTCGTGAGTGTAAAACAGAATTCTTAGTAAGATTTATAGCACTAGTGTTGTCACACTTTATTGGAATATGTTTGAGTTGGATATCGAAATCTTGTAGTTGTTGCTTTAGCCACAAGATCTGAGCGCAACAGCTACCGGCTGTAACGTACTCAGCCTCAGCAGTTGACAAAGCGACAGACACCTGTTTCTTGCTATGCCAACTGACCAAAGAGTTTGAAAATAAGTGACATGTACCACTAGTACTTTTCCTATCTGATTTGCAGCCAGCAAAATCAGAATCGGAGTAACCTACTAAGCTACAATTGCTTCCTTTGGGATACCAGAGCCCATATTTAGATGTTTCATGAAGATATCTAAATATTCGCTTGACAGCTTTTAAGTGTGACTCCTTAGGATTCGATTGATATCGTACACACATGCAGACACTAAACATGATGTCAGGTCTTGACGCAGTAAGATACAAGAGAGACCCAATCATACCTCTATACTGTTTGACATCTACACTCTTACCGTGCTCATCTTTATCTAGATTTCCATTGGTAGGCATAGGTGTGTCTATTGATTTTGAGTCGTTCATTCCAAAGCGCTTGAGCAGCTCTCTGCAGTATTTTGTTTGACTCACAGCTGTACCCTCATCAAGCTGCTTTATTTGGAGACCGAGGAAGAAATTTAGCTCCCCCATAAGACTCATTTCAAATTCACCCTGCATAACTTTTGAAAACTCTTCGACCAAGTGTATGTTAGTTGAACCAAAAATTATATCGTCTACATAAACTTGAACTAAAAGAATGTGTTTTCCCTTGTGTTTAATGAAGAGGGTGGTATCCACTTTACCTCTTGAATATCCATGATCAAGTAGGAATTTGCTAAGTCTTTCATACCAAACCCGAGGGGCTTGCTTAAGACCGTACAAAGCTCGTTTCAATTTGTAAACATAATCTGGATATTCAGCATTCTCAAAACCAGGAGGTTGTGAGACGTATACCTCTTCATTTAGGACACCATTTAGAAACGCACTCTTTACGTCCATTTGGTAAAGCTTAAAATCTCTAGAACACGCATAAGCAAGCAAGAGACGTATAACTTCAAGGCGAGCAACTGGAGCATAAGTTTCCTCATAATCTATGTCGTCCTCTTGGTTATACTCTTGTGCCACTAAACGTGCTTTATTCCTAGTTATCACTCCGTTTTCATCAAGCTTATTTCTAAAAACCCATTTAGTACCTATGATATGATGATCTCGCGGACGAGGAACAAGTTCCCAAACGTCATTTCTTTTAAATTGATTAAGCTCTTCTTGCATGGCCATTAGCCAAAATTCATCAATCAAGGCCTCTTTGGCATTTTTAGGTTCTACTTGTGAAACAAAAGCGAAGTGAGAGCAGAAATTACTTATCCTAGAACGAGTCATTACTCCCTTTGAAATGTCTCCCAAGATGTTGTCAATAGGATGGTCTTTTGAAGATCTCCAAGCTGGTGGAAGATCATTCACTTCAGCTTGTCCTTCTTCCTTATCTTTTACATGACTGGTACCTTCCTCCTCCTCATTGTCTTCTGTTTTGGACTGATCTTCCGAAACAGCTTCTTTGAGTATGTCTTCTGTAGATATACCTGTGTCATCAAAAGAAATACCTTTTCCGACATTTTTCGGATAAGACTCATCAAAAGAGACATGAACAGATTCTTCAACAGAAAGTAAACGCTTATTATACACTCTATATGCTTTACTTGATTGTGAATAACCAAGAAAAATACCTTCATCCGCTTTTGCATCAAACTTGCCAAGTTTTTCCTTACCATTATTCAAAACAAAACACTTACAACCGAATACGTGAAGATGTGACAAGTTTGGCTTTCTTCCTTTTAAAAGCTCATAAGGGGTTTTATTTAAAATAGGGCGAATTAGAATCCTGTTTAGAACATAACAAGCTGTGCTAACTGCATCAGCCCAAAAATATTTTGGTAATCCACCCTCATTTAGCATTGTTCTTGCCAGCTCTTCTAAAACGCGATTTTTGCGCTCCACAACGCCATTTTGTTGTGGGGTTCGAGGAGCTGAAAAGTTATGCTCAGTACCATACTTATAACAGTACTTATCAAAGAGATAGTTTTGAAATTCTCCTCCATGATCGCTTCGAATTGTAACTATTTTAGAATTCATTTTATTTTGGGACAGTTTTGCAAAACTCTTAAAAGCGGAAAAAGTTTCATCTTTGCTATGAAGGAATATAGTCCAAGTGAATCTAGAATAGTCATCAACGATTACTAAACCATAATAATTTCCACCTAGACTCTTTGTCCTAGAAGGTCCAAAGAGATCCATATGGAGAAGCTCAAGGGGACGTGAAGTTGAAATTACATTTTTGGATTTAAAATATATCCTTGTTTGCTTTCCCATTTGGCACGCGTCACATAGGTGGTCTTTTGAAAATTTTATTTTTGGAAGACCGACTACTAGATCCTTAGATACAACCTTGTTAAGCAAATCGAAATTAACATGCGCTAAGCGTCTGTGCCAAAGCCAAGAATCATCATTCAAGGCAACTAGACACTTAGAGCTTGCTGAAGGTACATCAAAAAGATCAAGCATATAGATGTTGTTTACTCTTACACCCTTAAACACAACATTCTGTTCAGTATGTTCAATTATGCAGCAAGTTTTTGTGAAAGAAACCTTGTAACCCTTGTCGCACAATTGACTAATACTTAACAAATTGTGTTTAAGCCCCTCTACTAGATGGACATCAGAAATAGTAGTGGTAGAGGGATTACCTACACTACCTTTGCCAAGTATAGCTCCTTTGTTATTGTCTCCATAAGTAACATATCCCTTCTTCTTTGCGTTGAAGTCTATAAAAAGCGATATGTCACCCGTCATGTGCCTTGAGCACCCGCTGTCTAGAAACCATCTTCTATTTACGGATGCAAGACACTCATCCTACAATATCAAAAGAGAGAAACAGGTACCCAATTTTCATTGGGTCCATGTGGGTAAATGGTAACATGGTTGCCTTTAGGCTTCCATTGATAAATGCCTTTAGGAACAAGAAATCTCCTAAACTTGCATTTTTCAATGGTATGACCAGCACGACAACAATAGTGGCATAAGCCATGATGATGTATTTGTTTATTTTTGGTCATTAAATCCTTTGGAATAAAAGAGTATTTTGCATATGGTGGATTTAATGATTTCTTAAACAACCTAGAATCAACGGCATAAGTAACCTTGGGTTGTAAAGCTTTATCCAATTTGACTTTAAGAGTTTTAACCTCTTGTTGACAAATATGACAAGCTTCACAATACCTAACTTTACTACATCCGTTAAAATTAATATCTTTTGAATTTTCTGCAATACTAGCTTTCAAGCTTTCTAAATCTTTTTCAGCTTTGTATACTTTACCTTCCAAGAATGAAAAAAATGTTTATCGGAAGATAATCTTTTAAAATCATCTACAGCTTCGTTATGCAGTTTTTCAAAAGCTATTTTCAATTCATAAAAAGACATAGAAGAAACATTACTATAGTAGGCTTGTCTTACTTTCTTATCGTTGATTTTCTTCTTGTGGTGGGACTGATTTTTGGTGTGAGCCATAAGACACAGATTTGCTGTCTCATCACTATCATTTGAACTTTGTGAGCCTGATGAATCACTATCACTTTCCCATGCAATATAAGCTCTTCTTTGTTTATTTGACCTTTTTGGTGGAGCTTTTCCTTTGTCCTTTTTCTTCATAGGACATTCTGTTTTATAATGTCCAGATTTCCCACAATTAAAACAAGATCCTTTTACTCTATGCTTCTTATTCTCTTCCTGTTTTGACTCTATAGATTGTCTTCGAAACTTAATGAGATTTTTGTCGGAATGCTGGATTCCATTCTTTCGAATGAATCTATTATATCTCCTAACAAAAAGTCCCATTTCTTCATCACCCGAATCTTCGTCACTACTTGAATCATTGTCGCTTTGCTCTTTTTGTGAGGACTTTGAGTTAGAGGCCACAAGAGCTATTGGCTTCTTCTCACTCTCTTTGTCTTTATTCTTTTCCTTTTTACTCTTTTTCTCAAATATTTCGAGACTTTCCAGTTCTTGCTGATGTTCTTCCAGCTTGCCGAATAAAGTTGTAATCGTAAGCATCGTGAGGTCGTTGGCTTCCTTAATAGCTGTTACTTTAGGTTGCCATTCCCTGCTCAGACATCTCAGAATTTTATTAGTAGCTATTTCATTGGAAACAGGTTTTCCAAGTGCATTCAACCGATTTATGAGATGAACGAATCTCTTTTGCATGTCAAAGATAGATTCTCCTTGTTTCATGCGAAAGAGCTCGAACTCTTGATTAAGTGTGTTAATACGGGACTGTTTTACTTCAGTAGTACCCTCATGGGCAATTTCTAAAGCATCCCACATTTCTTTAGCTGTCGAGCAATGGGATACCCTGTAATACTCATCAGCACTAAGTGCTGAAATTAGCATATTTCGAGCTCTCCAATCACTCGACCACTTTTTCTCATCTTTCTCATCGTAATCATCTTCTAGTTTAGGAACTATGGCGCCAGCCTCATTTCTCATAGTAATTTGAAAAGGACCATTTTGAATGGCAGCCCACACATTCCTATCCACAGAATTTATATGAACTCGCATGCAGTCTTTCTAGTAGCCATAATTTTCACCGTTGAAAACAGGCGCTCTATTATACGCCCCCTTTGGTTCATAATCCATATCGTTACAAGCAGCCACAAAGCACCAGCGAACCGGCGCTCTGATACCACTTGTTAGATGGTATGGCTAGTGATCGAGAGGGGGGGGTGAATAGATCACCTCCTTGAAATTCAAGGATTTAAAAGTAGATCAGAGTTAGCGGAAAATTATGATCCCGAATCGACTTCCGTCTATTCTGGACCAGCTACTAGAAAACCGGACACACGAGTTTATGCTGGATTTATTAGGATGACAAAGATTTATTAACACCAGATTAGAATCAACTCAAATGCACTTATCATACAAAGGCTATTTCCAATGAACAAAAACACAGCAAACAATTTTGTCAAACACTTGGCGTGTATGCATTCAACGATTAACAATAATGGTGATTTTGACAAAGGTTTTCGTACCACTATTGTATCTTGAAACTTTAATACACAACACACCAAACGAATCACAAAATTGTTGAAAACGTAAAGAGATAAAGATAGAATACGATACGCAGAGATTTGGTAAGGAAGTTCCCCACTTTCGTCCTCGCGGGTGGGTACGTCTCCCTCTCAATTTCAAAACTGAAATTGAGACCTGTTATATCAATAATGTTGAATTCGTTGTTTACAAGGTTACAATACAAATCCAGAAATCTAAACCCCAAGATCTTCCTATTGTATGAACCTTCACTTGATCTGAGCTTGATCAAGAATTTAACCTGCAAGAAATGCAAATAATTCACCGGTTCCACGACCTGTTTGTGAAATATCCAAATTTCCAAACTCCTACGCTGCGGCTGAATATGTTCTGCAATCGTGACTAACAAACCCTCAAGAACACACCCGTTCTTGAAGGACAAACCAGATGGTTTTTCCTCGAAACCCCCTTTGAATCTTCAACTCAGCTAGATCCTTGATCGTACCACTGAACGTTATCTCGAAGATCCTTTAATTCGAAAAACAAAAATGAATATGTGTTGATGTTCTTCAATTAAAGAGATTGAGAAGATGATGAAGACAAAGTATCTTTCAGGTCTCTAAAGCTGCTCACAATTGATGCACACCAAACTTGCCTTTTGCTTTGATTACTCAATTTTCACACTTGCGAATTCTTGACTTCAAACTGAACTGTCATGACACTTATATATGAAAACAGAAAACGTTAAAAGCAACAAACAGCTTTATGTATCGATACAAGAGTCGTATACGTCGATGCATAGTGAGTATAATGCATACATGAGTCGACACATGGTTGTATGCATCGATGCATACTGTAACTGTTAAATTCCAGAATGTGAAGTAAATCATGCATCGATACATGATGCGTATGAGTCGATACATAGCCCATTTACAAAGGAGCATGTGTCGATACAAGTGTCGTATGAATCGATACATAGCCCAATTACAAAGGAGCATGTATCGATACAAGTGTCGTATGAATCGATACATACTGAAGCATAATTGTTTTTGTGAATATACCAAAGGAATGTGTCGATGCAAGGCATACATGTATCGATACATACATAAGGAAAATTGTTTTATGATTTTAATGATGATATGTATCAATTTGCCTTGTCTTTTAAACATAGTATAGGTATGAAATCATATGTATATACCAACTAACCATGCATATCACACAATTTACATTTATAACATAATTTGCTATCATACAAAAACTTAAAGGCTTGCTCACAGAAGAAACGAAGAAGAAAAGAAAAAGAAGATGACTCAATAGGACATCGCTTGTCCTATGTCTACGTACTCCCTCGTGCAATGGGAAAGTCAGAGTCAACGTAGTTCGGACACGAACTAAGGGGGGAGGTTTCTTGCCAAGACATCGCCGTCTTGTGCCTACGCATCCTCAATCAGACGAGAAAGAGGAAATCAAAGCAGTCATAGTTCGACCTAATGAAGTCGGTTAGTGTTTTTTATGAGCGACGTTAGATTCGCGTCCGGCAGTTAGGGTCGATGCCTGTTTGCGACGAGACGGAAGTAACATGCTCTTTTCTAAAAATGAGTTTGAAATTAACGATCCCAAAGGATAAAAAGATTTGAGTTTGTTTTGGTGTTTTTTAGACAGAAGTGGATTGAAGTTAGTTCGTAACTTACATTGCACCAAAGTCTACCATGCGGGAACAAGTGAATCGCATGGTCGCCTCCAAATGGAACGTATGCTAAACACTCTAGAAGAGGAGGGGAGACCCATCTTTCTTCATTTCCTACACTTAAGGCTCGAGCGTAATATTCGTTATATTCATTAAGTGTTTTAGAAGTGTTATGAGATAAGAAGAGAAGACACAAGACAAAAGGGTGACTCTAAGGGAATCACTATCCTAGTGTTGTCATGCAAAAGGGGGGTCCTATGGTTAGTGAGGCTTAGAAGAGAAACAACTACCTAAGACCTAATGCTAATCCTACTCCAAGCTTAATCGAAAATTAAGTTGGACTAGGTAGCCCTAAAGGGAAAAGAATCCAAAACTTAAACAAGTCTTGAGATCCAAGGGAAGAAAAGAGTGAAAGAGACGAAAGAGGAAAGGAAGCGAAGAAATAAAAAATAACAGCTACCACAGCGTCCCTGCACCAAAATAGCGGTAAAAAACAGCACACTAGCAAGGCAGCATTCAACAGCAAACAATTCAGCACAACAATGGGTGTGAAAAGCCAAACAGCCGTACATACGACAGCGCATATAGACATAGACAGCAGTTGAAGAATGAGGCCACATGCATTACATTTGAATATGAATCAAGCATGGAAAAGCAAATGCGCATCAAACAACATGCATTATGATTGTAAACACATCATATACCAAGGTAAACTACACTTTGAGATAACATGAAAGAATGCACCATATCATGAACGGATGTACAACATTAAGCATGTGCACAAATCGGAACAAACATGCATCTCAAGGAATGGAAACAATTAGGCATGCATAACACACTTCCAGCAACCCAAACATTTAATCACAGTCAACATGCTCAAAGAAGTGTGTGTATGGTGTTCATAGCATCAAGGAATCAACAACACAAGCATGTACATTCAATAGTGAAAACCAAGAATCGCGTGTCGACAAAATCATATCCATGCCCTAGTGTGAGGTGCAACAACTCAAGAATAATCCACAAATCAATGACATATTAATCCATGAAGTTTAGGTATGCATCGGATCTCAAACAACCAAGAAAATGCAAGAAAATACACATTCTTTCCCAGAGTAACCGGTTAACAAACGGTGAGTAACCGGTTACTTAGTTGAAAATCAGACCATTTACGCAAAAAATACACAGAGTAACCGGTTAACAAACGGTGAGTATCTGGTTACTCTGGGACAGCAGTCAAAAAAATCTGTTTCAAAAGCACTTTTCAGCAGCAAACCACTTATGCAATCATATCCAATGATCATGTAATCAACAATGCACGAGAATTAAGTCCAATTACAGCAATCAAACATCAGTTTCATCAATCAAACAAAAAGATCACAAATCAAATCAAGTAAATGGATCAAATCACATCACAAACCAAAGATCTACATTGCATAAGTTGAAATTAAGCTAAATCAAGCATAGATCTAAGGAAAACCAACCTACAAGGCTGAGATTTGCCTTGGTGATTGTTGAGCACGAAAATTGGTGAATCCAAACAAGAAAACCAAAGATCTATACAATAATCTTCAAGATCCTCGCAAGAAACTTCAAGATCCAAGCGAGAACACTCCAAATAATCAAAAGCTGCTCCCAAAAGTGATTCCAAGATCCAAACCAGTAGCTATATCAGAATTGAACCAAGAATGATGATGTGATGGAGGTTTAGCTCAAGAACTCACAAATTCCAATGAAGAATTTATGAATCTATGGATATGGTGCTTTGGTGAGAGGTTGAAGATGAAGATGAAAAATGGAAAAAAGTGAGAGAGAGAGAGAGAATTGAGAGAAATTCTGAAAAATTGGAGAGTGAAAATGATGTAGGTTCTAGAGGTTTGGAATGAATTGGTTTAAATAACCCCTAGGTTAGGAGTTAAGTTTGGGTTTGGAGTGAGGTTAAGTGAGTGGAAATTGGGGTGAAAATGGATTAGGAAATGAAATGAGGAATTAGAGTGGAAAAATGATGGAGAGAATTTGAATTTTGGGTGGAAAATGATGAAAATATCAATTCTAGATCCTTCCCCACGTGCACATGCCAAGCACATGGTCACAAATGATGCAAACTTAATTTTTTTCAAACTTGGCTCAGAGTAACCGGTTAACAAACGGTGAGTAACCGGTTACTCAGTACAAATTTTGAATTTTGGCGCCTTTTGGAGGGAAACTTGGAAAAGCGACTTCTGATAGCTGTTTTGAACCCGTTAAACCTCTGAAACTCAAAACTTGATATTGCTACTGAGTAACACCCGAAAAGAACACAAATTCCTGCTGACACCTCAGAATATCCTGCTGAAATAATAATGCCTGATACCGGATCGCTGGATTAGAAAATGACAGTTGAAGCTCCTGATTATCAAAACGCCTAATGAGCAAAATAAATGCTCCAAAAGACCTTGAAAACCATCTGCTTGCCCCTGAATACTGTTGAAAATAATGTCGGAGCTGATAACGCCATGAGCTGCTAGAAAATACCTTGATCCCATGCACAAACGAAACATGCAAAATGCAGAAATGACGATGCAAATGAAATGAAGCATAAGCCAGTTAGGTTAGAAACAAAAGGGAAAATTTTGAGGTGTTACACATGTAAAGATGTATTTAAAAAGAGCCACAAACATTTAAATTTTTTATCGAATAATTTAAGCTAGGAATCAACTTACCCGTGCGGACGCACGAGTCTTCTACTAGTTATATTTACATTACACATTGCCCATTTCAGTAATTTACTAAATCAAAAAAACGCCACCAATCAAAACAACACTTCTTGACAGCTGGCAACATTTCTATTATTATGTTTCAATACAATTTTCCCTCTCAAAACAACTCTTCTTTGACTACTGGATATTTCTGTTTCTCTTCCCTCTATCAATTCAATATAGCTTTCCCTCTCTCTTTGAAAACACGCACTGCATTTCTCAAGAACAACTTCTTCTGTCTCCTCTGCTTCTCTCTCTTTTGTTGCTTCTCCCAGGTATCTACACGCATGGTCATGTATATTTATGGATTATTTTCGTGTTCATTTTCCTGTGTTCATATTGTTGTGTATTTCCTTTTTATGTTTGACTTCATTCTTCGTCTTCATCTTCCCGTGTTTATATGTTCTTTTCGCACTTTTTATTCGCATTCTTCATCTTTATATTATGTTTGTGGGTTGTGATTTTGAGTTCACAGGAAGATAAAGTGTAGTTTTGTTTTATTGGTTGTGGTTTCCATTTCAAGTGAAAGTGAAGAAGATGTAGATCTGTAGACTCGTCGGTTTTTGTACATGATGAGAATAACGGGTATCAATTTCATCTGCACACATAGAAGTGACTTATATGACTTGGTTTTTGTTTTTCATAATCTCATTTTTAACTTGAATACTGTAGGAAATCATTTGTCCAATGATCTTATTCATGATTTTGATTATTTCCATTTTAAATGATGGTAAAATTCCTAACTTATATTTCTGTAAAATAGACTTTGAAATCTGTAGACTCAACTTTTTGTTTGTAAGGGATGCAGTAGTGCCAAAGTGTATATTGTTGTTCTTGCTCACATTTAGTTTTAATTCATTCTCTGATGTTAAAATTTCTTTAGTTAGGGTATTGTTTTTTCTTAGAAAATAAATATACAAGTCATATCAGTGGCAAAACATAATATAGTAATTTTTTTATACTTTTCAGGTTCCCCTAGATCCATTACAAAGAGGTAACGACCCTAGCTTCATTCTATGATGTATTATTTAGTACCAGTAAATTTTAATTACTTGCTGGAAGGCAATACAGCGAGGTGGCAAGGATCACTCAACTTTTATAGTCCTTCCATCAGGTATATATCATTACATGTTCATTGTCGATGGTGGAAACCCTGTATGTTTTGCTGGGGGTCTTGCAGTGCTCAAGGTTATGGATAACAAGAAGCGTCAGGCTCATTGCGCTGATATTGGTTCTCACTTACTTAAGCATTTGAGATAACTTCAGCAACGACATGACAGTAAGCCATTTTTTAATAATAACATCTTCGGAATGGTTAATTTTTCAATATAGTTTTTTATGGAATTATTGCACTTTCGAGCTATCTATGTTAATGGCGTATTAGGTTAAGGGATATCCATTATATGATTTTAGCCTGATTTATTGATCTATTATGGTTAGCATGTAGCTGCATCATATGTATTTACACAAAATACTATTTCTCAGGTTGCTACAATTTTGTTGATTATTCTCATAGCTATTATTATATATTATGGCAGTCATTGGTGATGTGAGGGGAAAAGGCTTAATGCTTGGGGTGGATCGTGTTTGAACAAATAAGTATCACTAAGCTTGAGAGTTTACTTATTGACAATGCATATATTGTTTTATCTATTTGAAAGTATTAACTCTCCAATTAGTATTATATATTTTTCAATGCTCCTTGCATAACTATTATACCTTTAGGTGTGCTACTTTGATTCTTAAATGAATTTTGGACTATTTTCTAGAGAAAGGATGATAAATTTAACCAAGTATAATACATGATAATGTTTAGTGCTTTCATGAGTTGGTTTTAGTTTTTTTTATATTGTTATTGTTGCTGCTACTTTTAGATATTAGCTCATGAGTTGTGGAACTAAATTTAATTGAATGATTTTAAGTAACACCAGAGCTTCTATCATGTGTACTGTATAAAGGTTTTCTAAAAATATAAAAAATTTCTGTCAAATGATTTCCAAATATGATTTATGTTTTTTATGATTTATCATCCTAGGTTGGAACAAAGGTGGTGGTTGTTTCACGCAAGACAAACACAACGACTCATGAAGTTGTGGGAGTGTTGACAAAAGGAGGTACCCAAATTGTGAGTAACTTGGCTGATTATCTTTCCTTTTGTCAGCTCATCTCTTTTTAATTTGTGAACTATTAAGATTTTGTGAACAGACAGTGGCCATAAATTGTGTAAGAGACACTAGAGCTACTGCGAGCTCACGAGCTGCAGAAATATATGCTCTGGACATTCTTGCTGAAGGAATTCCAAGAACTGAGAGGCCTCACAAGGTATACAAGTTGTATTCAAATACTTGTATCTTTTTGAATTTGTTGTCTGGTTCGCGATTTTTCTTCCGTGTGACAAGAATATATGTGTTACTGAGTTTCAAAATGATGATTAATTTGCCAAAGTCACTTATTGACTTCCCTGTGAATTTGTGTATTCAAGACAAATTGTATTGAAGACTTGCAACGAATATCTTACGGGGATACGGTAGCAGTTTATATAAAATAAGGTTTTTCTCTTTAAATCAGCTTCTAGAAATGATAGCTAAAATATCTACCGGCCAATCATCCCACCCTACTACCAATCTTCTAGGTTTTTCATTTTCTTACTTAACATCTTTTGTTCCCTTTTTCTAATGTAACAAAATATTTTATAATTCAAATTGGAATAATGCTTTTGAATCTACAAAAGCCAGTGATTTTAAATACTCTCAACATCCTTCTGGTGCTTTTCACCCAACCCCAGTAATGAATATCTATTGCAAGAATTTAAGTATAGTATTATCATCTTATTGACCCTTTCTTAAGCTGCTAAACTGTTGGGAATAATTTCTGACTAACCCTTTGTGGTTTTTCCCTGATCATAGAACTAATGTGAAATGAAGTTCAGAGGTTCTAGGGGCTCCACGGATTGATGATATTGCCAAGACCTATGGTTTTGAAAGTTTCAAAGTTCAACAGAATGATCCATTCAGGGGTGAGTTTAACATGTTAGCAAATCTTGTCTCATAAGTCTTGTCCAATAACATCTGCTCATTTGAAATAGTTTTGCCATAGAACCATGTCAGATATTGCCCAGACTTGAATAAGGAGTGAGTCGAATAGGATCATGTCTTATCTCTAGATATTATTTTGAGAAACTATTTATTTCTTAAATAAGAAGTTTCTTTACTACAAATTACCTTATTCTGTGTAAAAATGGGAATTGTGGAAGTTTTGCATTTTCTATTAACTTTTTTACTGAAGAAGTTTTCATGTTGATTTAAATGGATTGTGCTTGTAATAATTTAAATAGAGGGTATCATTTAAACTAAATTTATACTTAAACACAATTTGTACTTAGGAACTTGCATAATACATAAATAAAAACTTAATCAGTAGGATTTGCCATTCTTACATATCCTTTTTGCAGTTGAATGGGGACTCACAAAGATAAGGAAGTTGGGTATTGAAACTCAGTTGTGGGATGTATCTTGTAAAGAACTGGATCATGATATTGACAGTTCCAAAGTGCCCAGTCATTCTGACTTTTGATGATATACAGCTTAAGAAAGTTTCTACTTCCAATTTTTTGTTGTCCTTTCACAAGCCATTATAAAGAGAAGAATTCTGTCACAATGAGTTGAATGAATAGGCTATATTTTCAGTGTATTATATTTTACAGAAACAATGTTCTCAAATGGTATGATAATCCAAATAATCTAATCCAAACAGTTCCTTCCTATAGTGTAAAAATTATGTGTGTGTTTGTGATTTGTTGAAGTGTGCTTGTATAATAATTGTAGGCAGTTTTTGGTCTTACTTATTGGGGTTGAATATGAGAACTTATGAGCAAACAATGATTGATATAATAGGGAATACTCCTGGCAGTATTAAGGAATCAAAACATTCTTCATAACATAGATCTTCTAATTTTTAGTCTATTATCATGATCTGTTAAACCACACAAATAATCAAATATGGGATTGATAAGATCATTCATTGTCTATAGCATAGATCTGTTAATTTTTAGTCTATTATCATGAACTGGACAACTCAAGTTGTTTTGGTCATCGAGACAATGCCAGCGAGCCACTTCTTGCTTCTTTGTATGTTCCTAGGAATGATAAATTGGTGAAGATTGACAAAAACTTGATAATCCATTCTATTATGGCCAGTGCGAAAGCCATGGCATCTCAAGATGCTCAAGGAAAGGAGAAAAGTGAAACTGGTTTGACCATTCCTATGGATTCTGCATTGGCTATTCTTGAAGATGGAAGAAATATATGGCAACATCCATATGTGTTATAGGGGTTATTCCGAACAGAGAAGGACTACTGGCTCTGGTTCGGCCAAAAACTTGAAGGACCATATTATGTCTTCTGCAACTGATGGTAAAACACAACAGTGGTTCTGTGAAGGAATTGCAGGTGAATGTCCTTTAATTATGTATGTCGTCTAATTTTATTCTATTGGTGGCTTGGTGAAATGGTACATTATCCTCTGCTAATTTATAACATGTTTTTCCTGTTGTTGTCTGTCGTAACCCGAAATTTGACCTCCCCTTTTGCCTTTTGCATAAGCATGTGCATTCGCATCGCTAGCATACGCATTAGCACTTTTTCTCCGTGATTTTGTTGCAGGAATATTTAGGTTTTCCAGGCCCGATTAATCACATCCTCACAAGGTCACCACATCATCAAAACAAGCACAAAACAAGGGTTTCCATGCCTATTCATCAAAACAAGAGGTGGAAAATCTAAACTGGGGATCCAACATTTGTTCCTAAGTAATTTAGGCAAATTTTGCCTAGGGTAATCGATTACCATTTTGCTAGGCAAAATAGGGTATTCGATTACCCTGTGTAAATTTGCAGTTTCTACTGCATTTTTCAGGACAACAACTTTGCACTTACATTTATTCCATTACCATTTAGTCCTAGCATTGTGTGGAACATTCTAGACAGTTCAAAACCATTCAAGACACTCCACTTACATTTATTCCAATGCATCACTTTGATTTAAGTGCACCATGTTTCTTAATTTCCAAGCATGTGAGCCTTTGATTTGGATTTACATTGGGATTGCTCCACCAAATTAACTAACTAACTAACCGAGTCAACTTCCAACTCGGCGAGTCAGGTGTAACTAACTCCCAAGCTAACTCCAAAGCACATTCCAAACCTATCAAATCCAAACCAAAACTCTATATAAACAAGGCTCCGTTATTTCACAAAGGACCTTCAACCATTTTCAATCATTTCTTACTCTCTTCACTCTCAATTCTCTCATTTCTCTCTGCTTTTTCTGCAATTTCTACACCTTCATCTTCATCTTCTTCTTCAAACCACACTAAAGCTCCATTATCACCATTAAAGAGTAGCAAATTTCACATTGAAATTGCTTTCTCTTGAGCTTAATCCTTCATTCATCTTCAATTGTGTTTAGATTTCTAGAATCATAGCAAATTCTACTTCAATTCAAGTGTTCATATCAATTAATTCGGTGAAAAATTCGATCTCGGTGCATTTTCGCATTTTTTGATCGGTTTCGCTATAATTCGAAGTGAAAGTGCATAATTCTCTGGTTTTCTTGCTTTCTTCTCTCTACGTTTCACTCACAACAATTACCAAACCAATTCTCCAGCTTGTAGGTTGGTAGCTCTTACTCTATTTACTGTTTCGATCACTTTCGCGCATTTACGATGTAGTTTCGATAGTTTTTCAGTTTGATGAATCATGTGATTGTTGGATCTTTGATCTCCATGTTTAATGATTTCAATTTGTGTTTAAATGCTCATACATGATGTAATTTTCGTGCACAAATTCATACCATAGCATGTGGTAGTTTGGATAAGTGATCAGGTGTTGAAAGTTCTTTTTTGAAAAGCTGTTTTAGCCACTGTTACAGTGGTAATCAATTACTCATATAAGGGTAATTGATTACTCTGCACAAATTTTCACTAATTATGCTATTTTCAAGCAGGTAATCGATTACATGCTGTAGCGTGCGATTTTTTTCGGTGATGCAACCACCTTACCGCAATGTTGGAATTGAGTGCTACTTTCTGATTTCTTATTTATCCTATGAAGCTGGAAAGGAAAGGGAAGATATCTAAAACTAACCATGCACGCAAAAGTTTTCTTTAACAAATGCTAAGAGATCGGGGAACGGAGTCTGGTTTTACAAAGGGAAGCTATTAACACCCAGTGTATCTATGGTAATCCATAGGAACCTTTTATTGCATGTTTCTCTGTTAACTTTAAATGCTTTCTTGTGTTTATCTGTTGTGGCTTGGGAAAGTTTCTTCTTTGGGAGAATTGAGAGAATGTTTCTGTTGTTTTCGGGTTTTCCGTTGTTTTTGGGAAGGTACTGGATCTAAAGTTTTTGATTTGTGTGCTCACTAAAATTTCGCAATCTTATGCCTACATATTCCCGTAAAGAGATTTGGGAAATCAGAGCAATCATAGTTCCTCCTATTCTATGGGAGGAAAGGTATTTGGAGTCTTGTTTAAAGCCCAAGATTGAAGCTATCTGAGTATTTATGTCTTGTTTAAAGCCCAAGATTGAAGCTAAAAGGGTGACTGAGAGAGAATTTGTCATCTCTAAAGGGAGAATATCTCACCTATTCATCACAAATTGTTGAGAAATTTATTATAAGGGAAATTACTTTAACTGGGATATGTAAATCCAGCAATGCCATAATTTCCTTTATAAGGGTGATGTCATAAAGGAAGAAAGCTTTAACTCAGTGTAGAGCAATGCCACTTTTTCCTTAAGGATCTTTCATGCTAAGAGAGGGACATTGGCTTGGATGTATGGAATCCAGAGGCTTGCCACTTACAGCTGTTAGATGAGAGATAAGTTTTGGCCAGGATAAATGAAGGACTCCAGCTTGGATTTTGAATCAACAAGTGTGCCACTTACAACAATTATCTGAAAAAGGTTTCTGATTGTTTGTTTTGATATGTGATGTATAGAGGAAATATCCTTCTGCAGAGTGGACTCATGGTCTCATCTGAGGGGATATTGATTTTTGTGTGCCATGATCAAAGCCCAAGGTTGAAGCTGAAAGGTTTGAAAACTAACTCTACTGGGAAGAGTTTTATCTGTCTTGTACAAAGCCCAAGATTGAGGTTGACTGAGGAAATTTCTTATATGAAGCCTAAGAGGAGGCTATCTCTTACTGAGGATTTATGGAAATCCAGAAACAGGTCCAAATTGCAATGGGGAATCCAAAAGTTTTACTTTTGCTAGGAATCAGGGAAGATTTGGAGTATCAGATGCCATAAGGCTCTGATTCTCTTGGGGATTTGTTGATGGTAAATTGACCGTTGTTGGGGATTTTTAAGGTAAAAGCTTAAACCTTGTTGGGGGGTCAGAGGGGATTAAAGTTGAGTTAGAAAACCTATGGAGGTTTTAACTCTGCTGGAGACTGATGCATTGGTAGAATGATCAGGGTTTTTCCTGTGCTTTTAGGAAACTTAAGGGTGTCTGGGTGAGATCCAGGAGGAAATGAGACATTCCAAGTCTAATTGAATGAAGCCCAAGAGGAGGCTGAGACTGTCAAAGTCAATCAAGAAGTGGTAGGCTCTAGTGTAGAGATGGGTCTTTGTATGATGCCCAAGAAGAGGCTGAGGGTTTAAGGGATGAAGATCAACCCTAGCATGGTCTGATATTTTGGAATTCTTGACTCTCCTGAGGATTGAACTAGTAGAGATGACTAATTTCTATCCTATGCCTTTAGGAGGCCTTTGGGTCCTTGTACTAAGCCCAAGAGGAGGCTAGGGGAACTTCTAAGAAGCCTGTTGGTCCTTGATGTAGTGTGCGATTTTTGTCGGTGACGCGATCACCTTACCCGCAATGGTTGGAATTGGGTGTTACTTTCTGATTTCCTATTTATCCTATGAAGCTGGAATGGAAATGGAAGCTATCTAAAACTAACCTTGCACACAAATGTTTTCTTTAACAAATGCTAAGAGATTGGGGGTTCGGGGTCAGGTTATACAAAGGGAAGTTGTCAATTACCCAGTGTATATATGGTTATCCATAGATCTTCTGTGGCATGTTTAAATACTTTCTGGTGTTTACTGTTATAGGTTGGCAACATTGAGAGAGTGTTTTTGTTGTTTTTGGGTTTCTGTTGTTTTTTGTAAGGTATTGGACCTAAAGTTTTTGATTTGTGTGCTCGCTAAGATTTCGCAATCTTATGCCTACGTATTCCCGTAAAGATAACAAGGAAATCAGAGCGATCGTAGTTCCTCCTATTTCTATGGGAGGAAAGATGTTTGGTGTCTTGTTTAAAGCCCAAGATTGAAGCTAGATGGGTATTTGTGTCTTGTTCAAAGCCCAAGATTGAAGCTAAAGGTTTGACTGAGAGAGAATTTGTCATCTCTAAAGGGAGATATCTCACCTGTTCATCACAGTTGTTGGGTAATCGTTTATAAAGGGGAATTACTTTAACTGGAATATATGGAAACCAACAATGCCATAATTTCCTTTATAAGGAAGATGTCCTGAAGGAGGAAACTTTAACTCAGTGTTGAGCAATGCCATTTTTCCTTAGGAATCTTTCATGCTAAGAGAGGGACATTGGCTTGGATATAAATAATCCAGAGGCTTGCCACTTACAGCAATTAGATGAAAGAGGAAGTTTACCAGGATAAAAGAGGGACCACGGCTTGGATTTTGGAACTAATAAGTGTGCCACTTACATCAGTTATCTGGGATTAGGTTTGTTGATTGTCTGTTTTGATGTGTGATGTACAGAGGAAATGTCTTCCTGCAGAGAGAACTTTTGAATTCCTCTGAGGGGATGTTGGTTTTGTGTGCCTTGACCAAAGCCCAAGGTTGAAGCTAAAAGGTTGACTCTAATAGGGGAGTTTTTATGTCTGTCTTGTACAAAGCCCAAGATTGAGGCTGAAAGAATTGACTCTTCTGGGGAAAGTTTTGTCTGTCTTGTTCAAAGCCCAAGATTGAGGCTAAAAGATTTGACTCCACTGGGGAAAGGTTTTATCTGTCTTGTACAAAGCCCAAGATTGAGGCTAAAAGGTTGATTGACTCAGTTGGAGAATATGATCTGTAAAGCCCAAGATTGAGGCTTAACTCAGCTGAGAAAAAAATCATTATACAAAGCCTAAGAGG
The DNA here is from genome assembly GCA_022829125.1 of Lathyrus tuberosus. Classification (NCBI taxonomy): domain Eukaryota; kingdom Viridiplantae; phylum Streptophyta; class Magnoliopsida; order Fabales; family Fabaceae; genus Lathyrus; species Lathyrus tuberosus. The sequence goes on from JALAZF010000103.1 coordinate 13,507,932, forward strand.
AGGCTGGCTTCTGCTGAGGATTATTGAGATCCAGAGACAGGTCCAAATTGGGGAATCAACTCTTGCTGAGTGTAGAAGAGTTGAAATATCAGATGCCTTGAGGTTCTGATTTTTCTGAGGGTTTATTGGTGGTAATTTGACCCTAGCTGGGGAATTTAGAATGAAAGTTTAAAGATTGCGTTTTAAAACCTATGGAGGTTTTAACTCTGCTAGAGATTGATGGAGTGATCTGGGTTTTTCCTGTGCTTTTAGGAAACTTGAGGGCTTCTTTGAGATCCAAGAGGAGATGAGACTTTCCAAGTCTACTGGTATGAATAAGTTTACTCTTAACTGGAGGATGATCTTTGTATGATTCCCAAGAGGAGGCTGATGTTTTAAGGGATGAGAATCAACCCGAAACTGATCTAATGTTTTGGAATTCTAACTCACTGGAAGATTGAACTAGTAGAGATGACTAAGTTCTATCTTATACATGTAAGATGTCTTCAGGTCTTTGTACTAAGCCCAAGAGGAGGCTGAGAACTTCTAAGAAGCCTGAGGGTCCTTGTACAAAGCCCGAGAGGAGGTTGGGGATGCTTTTAGGAAGCCTGTGGGTCCAAACCTGAGAAAAGTTCGAGAAAGGTTTCACCGAGAATAATCCTTTCCTTAGTGAACAGTTCTAGGGTTTGAAGAAATTCAAAAGACGTTTCATCGGGAATTAGTCCTCTTTGGGGAAATGAATTTCTTGTACAGATATTTCTAAGTTGTGACAGTCTTAAGAAAAGTTTCACCGGGAATAATACCTTTCTCTGTTCCATATTGTATAAGCCCAAGAGGAGGCAAGACTGTATCTGGAATTTCCTATGGGGAACTAGTTTTGACTGTGTTAAAAGAGTAACGACTGGTTTGATCTAAAACTAGACCTAATTGCTGGGGAAAAGTCTAAGCAAGTATATACAAGCATATATATATATATATATATATATATATATATATATATATATATATATATACAGATGAAATATATAAACAGGTATTGTTGAGAAGAGATAAGAGAACTTATAGTTCTGCAAGCCCAAGCATAGCAATTACAGCTCAATGGCTAGTTATTCAAGAAATTGAAGAAAGCTTTGATAAAACTTAGGATTTGAATCTAAATAAAAAAGAAAGTTGTTTTTAAAAGAAGTTTGGGGCTTATACTCAAGGAGATGCCCAAATGAATTCTTTTGAAAAGGTGACAATCACGTCGTAGTTTTGAAAACCACAGAGTGACTTATACAGTGATTGAGGCTCAAATTATTGTATTTACAAAGAGGATGAGTCTTACACACTATTAGAGGCCCAAAAGTTTATTTTTATACAAGAGATGGGACTTATAGCTCAAGGAGAGGCCCAAGATGAAAATTGTTTTGGAAATGGCGATCGTGCCGAGATTTTTAAAATCGTATCGGGACTTATGCAATGACTAAGGCCCAAAAAGGTTTATTTACAAAGGGGTGGGACTTACACTCTACAAAGAGGCCCAAAAGTGTTTCAAATGAAGTTTGAAAAATTAAAATTGAGGGAAACCCTAATTTTAATTAATATAATATTATTTTCAAAGGAAATTAAATATAAAATACCAAATATATTTAAAAACAAGTGGTAAGCTTTGAAAAATATTTTGGAAATTCATGTTTAATCACATGAAGGCTTGAAATTCAATTGGTTTTGAAAGATCAAGGTGGAAATTTCATTTTTTAAATGTTTAAAAACAAAGAAATGAAATTAATTACAAAAATTAAACTATATTAAATAAATAATATAAATTCAATTTTTTTGTGGAATAAAATATTTCAACATTTTTGTGAATTTTCAAGAAGGGCCATAACTTCCTCAATTCTCCCTAGAAATGGATGAAATTTAGATGGATCTTGCCTAGAATTTCATGAGGAATCCAATGGTGCTTTTAGAATTTTCTAAAGATGCTTCTATTTAAAAACCCGATAGTGGTTTCAAAATAGGCCAAGACTTGCAAGTTCTATGCTATCTTATCATACAAACAACAATAACATGGTAAACTGGTTCAAACACAACACATTTGATATATATGACATGTTTATGATTAATGGACATCAAAGCAATGCATATTTCAAGAGTTCAAGTTGTGATGCACTTACCTCTTGAAGCTCCTTGTGCTAACTGTCAAGATGCTTGTGCTAGAAGTAATCCAATGCTTTAGACACTCTTGATTGATCCCTTAGAAGCTTTTAGGATGATCAAAATCAGCTATTGGGACAGTTTGAGGATGATATTTGGAGAGTATTTGAAGGATTAGCTGGTCTTGAAAGTGATTGGATCAAGACATGGCTTGAAAAATCCAGAAAAGTCAAAATTTGAGGTTTTGGAGGTTGACTTTCTTATTTTGAGGTTGTACAATATGGATGAAGGTTTGAACACCTCCAATGGATGATTTATGATGTGTTCAGATGGTTATTGGAATGGTTTTTGCTCTGGTTTCAAGAATTCCCAAATTGCTCCAATGTGACTTGAAATTGAAGTAAGAGAGGGAGAGTGAGAAACAAGGCTTTGGTATTGTTTTCGTGTGGTTTGAAACATCAGAAATGACCTCTATTTATAGTAGAGGAGTTTTGTTTTTGAAGGAATAGTGTTGGATGAGGGATCACTCTATTATCCAATGGATATGCCCATGTATCACTTTCTTAAATGCCAAGGTACCAAGTCTTCACTTGGCCATTGACTAGAGCTGATCTTTGTAGCTCTAGGTCTTCTGAGTTTTGAGTCAATCTTGACTCAATTGGACTGATATGGCTTGGTTAATAACAGCTCAATGCACCACATCAATTCCAAATGACAAAGCTTGGTTTTGGATTTGCAACATTGATGATCACATGCCAAAGGGATGGGATTCTTGCCTTAGGGTCCAAGCTTGCAGATTTTTCATGATTGATTGAGATTCTTGTTGAATTTGGATGAGGATCAGTCTTGCATAGTCACCAAAATTGGACTCAAGAATCGTGTGCCACAAGTAATGCACAAAATATATCTTGGAAACCAGTTTGAGCAAGGCATGTTGATAGGTTCATAACTCCTTGATTAAGTTGGATCAATGGGAGTTCTTGTACTTTTTGGAAAGCTCTCATGACATACTTTAACTTTGATGTCCATAAATGGACCTGGTACAGCTTGGTTCAAGGTGAAAAATGACCTCAAAGTTGGTAAAAAATGAAACAGATTCTGACTTTTTGAAAATTCCACCAAGTGTTGGAAAAAGTGGTCATTTTCATTTTTTGTGATTTTGATCAATCCATAACTCAAAATCCATAAGGATTTGGAATTTGATGTAGTTAACACTTTTGAAGTATGTCATGTGAACTTTCATTTGAGCTTTGGATGGAAGATAAAGGCCTTAGGGTTTGGGAGTTATGACCTTGCAAAGTTGGTACAAAATCCATTTTGTTCCATAACTTAGAAAAAATTAAGTTTCCTATGGTTGCCCCTTTTGCAAGAAACCTTACTTTTCTTGATTTTTCTTGATGGATGATAATCAAAACCATACATTAACATTGTTTTTTACTTAGGGGAGCCATATTTGTGAAAAAATTTAAAAAGTCAAACTTGATTTTGGGCACAGTTGGCTTTTTGTCAGATGAATTCCAAATTGTGTGATACTCTATGCAATCAAGTGTTTAACCTAATTCAAACCTATTGGATGGATTCCATAGGCGTTTTAGGGTGTCTTGAATTATGTCCCAAGGTTTGGGAGCATATCTTGGTCCAAAGTCAAAGGTACAATTGACTTTTTCATCAAAACCCTAATTAGGGTCCAGATGAATTTGAAACTTGTGAATCAAGCTTCTTGGATCAAATCCATTGTTGTAAATGGATCAATGTGGTGTGTTTGAGGCCCTCAAATCATGTCTTGAGGTCTTGGCTCATGTCTTGCCTCAAAAGTCAACTTAGGGGTGAATTAGGTTAAGAAACCCTAATTCTTGATATTTGATGAATGCCTCCCCTGATGCCAAATTGACTTGATGAGTGGATCCATGAGGTCCTTTTGAGCATTTTGGATCATGTTTTGAAGTATTGGCTCATGCCCAGATGAAAATTTTCATCTGGAGGCCTTGGTCGACCAAAACCCTAAATTGGTGACACTGGCGATCTTGAGGCTTGATCCACTTGGAATGTTGTAACCTTGTGCTTGATTCTTGATATGGGAGACCTCTTGATCCTTTATGGGTGTTTGAGAGGTTAGACAAGTTGAAGATAATGTTAATTTTTTATTGATCTTTTGTCTAAGTGCTCTGAGAGGGCTCAAACCCCTAATTCTTGATTGTAGTGAATGCTCAACAATCCTTGAGAAGATTGATGAGGCATGATGGTGCATCCATATTGTGGTGATGATTTGCACAATGATGCAAAATCTTGGTGGTAAAAATTTGGGGTATGACACTTGTACTAAGCCCAAGAGGAGGTAGGGGATGCTTTTAAGAAGCTTGTGGGTCCAAGCCTAAGAAAAGTTCAAGAAAGGTTACACCGGGAATTAATCCTTTCTTTGTTGAACAGTTCTAAGGTTTAAAGAAATTCAAAAGAGGTTTCACAGGGAATTAATCCTCTATGGGGAAATGAATTTCTTATATGCATATATATATATATATATATATATATATATATATATATATATATATATATATATAAGTTTTGACAGTCTTGAGAAAAGTTTCACTAGGAATAATGTCTTTCTCTGTTCCATATTGTATAAGCCCAAGAGGAGGTAGACTATATAGGGAATTTCCTATGAGGGAACTAGTTTTGACTAAGTTGAAAGTAACCTCTGGTTTGACCTAAGCATAGACCTAACTGCTAGGGGAAACTCTAAGCAAGATATGCACAAGTATATACAGATAAATTGATAGGTATATAATCAAGTATGCATAAAAAAAAGATGTTGGGACTTACCTTCTAAGTAGAAGCCCAAGTGTATTATGATCTGTAGTATTGAATACAACTGTATGCTTGATTAGGTTGTTAAGAAATTGAAGAAAATTTTGAGACAACCTTGAATTTGAATTTAAAAGAAGTTTGTTTGAATAAAATGAAATGTTTGGGGCTTATTGATCGGTCACCATTTCTATGAGGTTTCATTCATTTATTCGGTATAAATTCAAGAAATCGATAACACTTTGTTGGTTTCTTTTATGGTTTTTGGAATTAATTCCACCTTTTTCAGTTTCCTTGTAGCATAGCATGATTTAGAATTTTATGTCGATTTGGTAGCACTTTACGCATTTGTTGTTAGTTTATATGGTTTCAGGTCCAGATGGAAATCCCAAAAGATATGTGCGAAGAAAACGAAGGTTTCAGAGATTGGAAGAAGCTTTTGGAGGAAAGTCAGGGGCTGACACGGCCACCCGTGTCACCTGACACGGGCCATGTCAGGCAAGGATCAAGAAAGGACAAGATTTGAGGAAACCAGGGAGCTGATACGGCTGCCTGTGTCAGCTGACATGACCCGTGTCAGCAAGCCTGGGAAGAGTGGTCTTGTAATTATGAGGCAGAAAGCCAACACGGCCGCCCGTGTCAGCTGACACGGTCCGTGTTGGCCAAGGCGCTACATCTTCTGATTTTGGTAGATTTTTGTGCTAAGTGACTCCGAAGGGTATTTTGGGAATTTCCAGTGCTGTTATGTGATTTGTAACTATTTAGGCTACTGTTTGGAAAGAGAAAAACAATTTTGAGAATACGGAAGAATTTTACGATCAGATTTGGAGCTTTCAAGGAATTCGGAGAACAGAGATTTTCATGAGCACTCGCGATTGAAGATCAAAGTCATCCATTTATCTTGTAATGTCTAATTTATCTGTTGTAATCTCTTTGAATATTATGAGCGGCTAAACCCCCCAATGCTAGGGGGTGTCCCTGAATAGCTATTATATTGACTATGTTTTACTTTATTCTATAAGATAAGTGCTTTTTATTAATCTATTTTATTGTGCAAAATTCTTAATGCTTTTTCTATCTGACCAATGGAATTTGATTTACGGTTAAGGTTTAGGTCGGACAAACTAACTTAACGTTTTTTGCATAATAATATTACAATAGAACTCGCCTAGGAATAGGGATACTCTGTAGTAACCGTAATAATCTTGGTAAAAATACAAAACTTGATATTCATCCTAAACTGCTAATGAATTAGGGTATAGGATGAATACCAAAGGTTTTTCTGGCTAAGGAATTAGGGAAAAACATTCTTAAGATTCGGTAAATGTTATTTTAAAGCACTGTCTCTTTAAATAAGGATCTAGGTTAATGCAAAGCAATTAATACACCTTACCCTGGCATGTTCTCTTATTTCTGTTAAAAGTCAATTTTATCATTCTGCTTATTTTCTCATTATTTACTATAAATTTCAAAATAACTTCAAAACCCCTATTGTCTTTTGTTTAATTGAATCATTATCAGAACTTATATTTATAACGTAGTCCTCGAGATCAATGTTGGGGATAAAACCCATTTTAACTACAATTGGCAAAAATAGTACACTTGTTATTTTCCAATCACTTATAGCTCAAAGAGAGACCTAAATGACTTATTTGAAAACATTGATCGCATTGCGATACCAAAAGACGTTGTGGGACTTATACTATAGAAGAGGCCCAACAATTGTTTTATGTACAAAAGGGTTTGAGTCTTACACTCTGTTAGAGGCCCAAAAGTATTTGTGAAGAAAGAAAAATGGGGCTTATACTCAAGGAGTGACCCAGATGATTTATTTGAAAAGGCGACGATCGCGCCGTGATTTTGAAAATCGCAGAGGGACTTATACAATGACTGAGACCCAAAATTATTTATGTATAAGAAGGAATGGGTCTTACACTCTAATAGAGGCCCAACAAGTTATTTTTATACAAGAGATGGGGCTTACAGCTCAAAGAGATGCCCAGATGAAAAACAGCGATCGCACCGTTATTTTGAAAATCGTATCGGGACTTATACAATGACTGAGGCCCAAAATTATTTATTTACAAAGGGGTTGGGTCTTACACTCTAATAGAGGTCCAAAATTGTTTCAAATGAAGTTTGAAAAAAATCAAAATTAAGCAAAACCCTAATTTTAATTTAAAAATATAATTTTCAAAGGAAATTAAATAAAAAAAAGATATCAAATATCAAATACATTCAAAAAGAAGTTGTCAACTTTGAAAAATGTTTTGAAAAATCATGTTTAATCACATGAAAACTTGGAATTCATTTGAATTTGAAAAACCAAGGTGGAAATTTCATTTTAAAATGTTAAAAAACAAATAAAATGAAATTGTTTACAAAAATTCAAACTATATCAAATAAACAATATAAACTTGATTTTTTGTAGAATAAAATATTTTAAAATTTTTGTAAATTTTCAAAAAAAGAACCAATAAAAAATGATAAAAATTGAGAGAGAAATTAATTTTTGAAATTAATTAAGAAAATGACCAAAAATTCAAAAATTCAAAATATGGCGCCAACGGTCATCTTCTTCCTCACGACCTCCCTCCATGGCCGTTTTGCAAAACCTCACATATCTCTCTCAATACGTAATGGTTTTGACTTTTGTAAACACGAAAGTTATGTATTTTTGAACAAGGATTTCAGTGATATAAATTAATTGCATTTATATTTTAAGTGTGGAGTTAGAAATCAAAAGATGAACTCAATAACCCTAATTTCTTTAAGAACACTATGAAATTCTATACACGATAGCTACAAAGCAATTTATTGAGGGAAAACACTCTACATAAGTGCATAAACATGTTTGTAACTTGAAAACACATTTATGATGCATGGATCATAGAATTTGAGAGTGTCAGACTTACCTCTTCAAGAGGAAATAAAATCCTCAGTTGTAGGTGTTACAGATGTTGTGTGATGATCTGGACAGCTTCCTTGGAACTCAAGTAATGTGTTTGAAAGCTTGGAATGGATTAAAACAACCTGGAACTTGTTGTGGTACCCCAACTGCAAATAGGCCAAAAAGCTTGAGCAAATGGATGGTGACTTTGTGATTCTGGTGTTCCAGATGTGTTTTGAGGTTATGGATCACTTGCATATGACATATGTGAGGTGTTAGGATGGTTGGTTTGTGTGGAATTGCTCTTTATTTGAAAATTCGAATGTGACTTGTAAGAGAAGCAAATTCTGATTTTTTAGAGTGATTGGAAGGAAAGCATGAGTTGTTATGCTTTGGTGTACTTGAATTGATCAGAAAGAACCTCTATTTATAGTAGAGAAACTTTGTTTTGGGAGCAATAGTGATTAGAGGCTGGATCACTGCATTATCCATTGAACTTTGTCATGTAGCCAAAGTCTCCTCTAGCCATTGACTTGAGTCAATCTTGCAGGCTATGAGTCTTCTGTTGCAAGGATACGGCTTGACTCCTTTATCGATCAATGACTCAGTCCATGCCACCTCAATGTATCTCTTGAATTCCTTGAAACAAAATTGAAGTTTTTGGATTTGTAACATTGAATTTCACATGCCAAGGAATAGGATTTTTGACTTGGTGGTATAACACCCCAAAATTTGCCCTCCTATTTATAACCTCATAAGTGGCTTATGCTTCACATTCTTCTGCATCCGGCATTAGGTCATACATTTATTTATTTGCATGAGCTCCTAAGGCGTGGGATCAAGGTTTTATGTGCAAGCTCGGGTTTCTCTATTGTTGCAAGACTCTCATCTTCATTCAGGTCTGAGCTCTCAACATCATGTGCATATCTCCATCAAAGTTCATTGACTATCAAGGCTTTCTTCTGTCAAAAAAAAATTATCAATTTGATCAAGCCCTCGCATTGTTCCGCCAAATGGGTCCTAATAGTTTATTGCTTGATGATTACACACTTTCTGCAATTTCCAAAGTTTCTGGTGAGGTTAAGGATGTGATTCTAGAGAAATTAATTCATGGGAAGAGTATGAAGATTGGGTTTGTGCCGGATATTGTTCTTGACAATTCTGTGATGTCAATGTATAGTAGATGTGGAGAGTTTGGTGATGCAGCGAAGATGTTTGACAAAATGCCTTCGAGGAATTTTGCTTCGTTTAAAGTTATAATTTCTAGATGCGCTGCCTTGGAAAATTATTCTTTTGCCTTCGTGTTCGAATAATGCCGGAAAGTTGGATTATGGGTGGCAAAACACATTCTTCCACTATTGCTGATAAAGTACATCTTTGTCCTAGTTTAATCTATGAGATGTTTGAGGACCTTGTATCAATAATGGCGAATGGGTGTAATAAAATTCTAAATTAAAATCTCCTTGAATTGGTCATAAAACTGTCTTCTAAAAGTGTCTAGTGAGCACTGGAAACTAGGCTGCCATGTAGTTCAAGGGAACTCTGAAACTTCTTGAATGTATTAATTTTGGTGATGAATGGAAGAGGGTTTTTCAGCATGTTATTGGAAGGACTGATGAGTAATGCGTCAGCTCATTTTCTCAAGCTTCCTTTTGGTGATTAGTTCATGCATTCTCAACGCTTTGAGTATTCTCATGCTGGATGTGAATCAGAAACTGCTGGCTTGGATAAATCTAGGACAGATGTTGCATAAACTGCAGCTCAAGCTGCTCTGAGAATTTGTTCGATGTTTACAAGTCAAGAAGAATTAACCATCGGTCATTTCCAAATCAAGATGCTGGTGTTTCATCAAATGGCGTTAATGCTTTGAATTCTATCCAAGGATCTCTACTGCGGGCAAATTTAGAGTGTGAAAAGAAATATTCATAGCAGAAAAAAACCATAACAACTAGCAGCGGGAAAGGTGAAATATAGCAGTAAAAGAAAATAAATACATAACATGGAAATGGAATAACAATAGAAACTTTCGACGGGATTTCCAGAAAAATTCCATAACAGTTCACTTCAAGAGAAATACCAGAAGAGCACTACAAATAATTGCGGAAGGAGATATCTAACAAAATCCATATCAGGAAAATACAATAACAGCAAGAGAAAAATGTTCATTACAGTGCAGTATGATTTAGGGGACATAAGAGTTACATTCTCTAACAAAAACCATAACAGATCCTAACCGATTCCAAACAGAAATAACCACCCTAACTGCCATAATCCCTAACCAATTCACTAACTGTCACGAACCAACACTTAACTTCTAACAGAATCAACTAACGATTTTCCTAACCAATTTTACTCACCACCTCTAACAGTTTCAACCTAACTCTCCCTCTGAACACTCTTCTCTCTCTCTTCCAATCTCAACCTTGATTCAATTTCATTTTTTGTTCTTCTCCCCATCACTGCACCATCTCCAATATCTTTCTTCCTTCACTCTTCAGAACTTCTTCAACCATCTTCTTCAGCCATCTTCTTCAACTCCTCTTCATCAATCAACCTTCTGCAACCACTTCATCAGCCTTCAACATCATCTTCATTCTTCTAGAGTTCTGAAGAACCTGCAAAATTCAACAAAAAAATCACAACCAAATTCTTCAAAGAATCATCAAATCAACCACTTTCTGTAACAGTCTAACAGGGAATTGAGAAACTACACACCAGAAACCTCTACCAGACTTTAACAACCTCTTTCTCTCTCAATTTCCTACAGATTCATCATTTTGCAATCAGTACTCAAGCCTTCATCAATTCTCCAACAAGAATCTTCCTCTTCGTCAATCAACAATAACAATCTGAATCATATTTTTTGAAGCCGCGAGCGCAACGTTTCTCACATCGTGATCGATTCGCATCCACGTCAACACAAGTGCAAGAACCTGCAGACGTCAACACTACATCAGCCGTGCCTCACAACGGTAACGGCAAACAGAGTAGAAGAAGAGGAGAATCGAGAGAAACAATATAAGCATTACCTGCGAAATCGCCGACGCCGATTCAGTAAGTGATTTGAGATTTTCTATGCAAGTCTTCTGAATGTCTCTGGTTTCTCGCCAAGTTCTTGCTTCAAACCCGACTCGAACTTGGATAGAAAGCATCAAACCTGAGTCACGCCGTCTTTGTCAAAGTAATTTTCTCACTGCATTACGGTGTGTAAGAGGAAACAAATCAAAGGCTAAGGATAGAATGCGACGTGACTTCTTGGTGATTATTCAGTTGGATTACAGGCAGAAATCACGTTTGCAAGAAGCGGTTTTTGAATCCAATTGAAGGTAGAAACCACAATTGCAAGAAGTAGTAATTGGTGCAGAAGCGATTTTTGAGTTGGAAGTCGCGTGTGATAGGAATCAATTTTGAGTTCGATTGAAATAGGAGCTTCACGATTGAAGAAGTGATTTTGGGATTTTGAGTCAAGGTTAAAAGCGCGTTTGCAAGAGGAGCCTCAATGATGAGTTGAAACGAAGGAGGCGAAGCATAAGAGAAGGAGAGGGTGGAATTGAATTGAAAAGAAGATGATGGAAGGTTAGGGAAACGGCGAGTGGATGAAGGAGAGAGTGAGAATTTAGGGTTTCCTTTCTTAAAGGAAGAACCTATTTGCTTCTTGGACCAGATTTGGATCCAACGTGGATCTTCATCTTTCCACGCCATGTATTTCGTTTCACAACACATCCTGATTCACTCACACGCCCCCTCTTGGCTGAAGGAATTCAAATGGACTCAAGAGCCATGTGCCATGGAAATGCTTTCCCACACCCCCATGATACTATCTGCACCCCCTCTGTTGTATTATTTGTTTTTTAAATAATTAGATATCTTAGAATTAGGATAACTTTATATTAGGTTAAGTCTAGATTAGGTTTTTTAATCGAGTTTAACCTCGATTTTAATTGATAATCAACCTTTTGAGTTTAGTATTAGATAATATGTTAAAATTAGATTTTTAGGTTTAATTCACAACTTTTAGAATTTGTTTTCAAATAGAAACTAACATTGATTTTAACCGTGTTTCTAATTGAATTTTTACATGGTTGGATGATTGACTTTGTAGACTAATGATGGTACGGTTGTGACTAATTAGTTGTAGATTTTTGATAATGGTTTTCCTTAATTGGTTTTTGGCATTTGTTTTGAATTGTTGATTCAAATGCGTTGGAATGACCCTTTTTTACATGATATTGATTGAATATTATGTTGCCACTTGATGGAGATTTTTCACATGATATTAGTTGGATATTATGTTGCTTTGATTAGGATTTTTCACATGACATTGTTTGAATATCATGTTACCTCTTGTAGAATTTTGATTGAATATCATTTGAATCATGTAGTGATTTTTTATTAACTTCTCATGGACTTATTAGTTGATTTTTCTAGTAGGATTGGATTGATTTTTTTGGTTAATATCTAGATTAAAATGTTGAAGTTTGTGCTTAATGCTTCCTTGTGATTAACATGTGGTAAGTTTTTACCTTAGTTTGTGGTTAGATTTTATTACCTCATTAGAATTCTTTTGCTTAATTTTTGGAATCTCTAATGGTTTTTCTTATTTCATTTCCATTGGGAGCTTGTTGACTAACTTTGGTTATTTTTCTTTGAGGAGCTTGGAGTTTTTATGCTAACACTTTAGATATTAACAAGGCTTGTTTGGTTTTGATGAGGCATGCTCTCTTGATAATGATTGTTTGATCCCATTGAGGTATGACCCTTCTTGTACTTTAGTTAATTGAATGAATGTAGAAGTTGTTGTTACATACACAGCTGTTGTGAACAAAGTGAGTTGTAAAATGTTGCTATTCTGCCTTGTTACATATACACCTATTTTGTTCTGGAAATTGTAGCTGTTATAAGCTATTTTTGCTTGTTGATGGTTTTTATAGCTATGCAGGTGTTGGAGCGCTGTTGTTGCTGCTGTTTATGGCTTATTGCCTTGTTTTATTGTTTTATTCATGAATGGTGAAGAGCCTTTGGTTCCATGTATTTCACGGATCCGTTCCGCTTCCTAACACTTTGGCTCATTTATGGTAGATTACTAGAAGTTTTCCGGTTGGCTTACACTTTGCTTGCGTTGCTACGGATTGCTATCCGTTCGGTATCACCTCTCTTCTCTTTTACTAATTCTGCATTTTTCTTTTGATGCCATGAGAAGTAGGATTGGGAGTCCGTGCCACTTGGCTGGCAATTCTAGAAGTCCTCAAAGGAGGCTCTGTTTGTGATTGTTTACATTTGTGCCAAAGACCTCAAAGAGGCGTCCCATTCCTTACTTCCCCGAAAAGTCCTCAAAGAAGGCATTAGGCGGAATGAGAGTCCGCAATCGACTCCCGCCATTTCTAGTCCCAAGTCATTCTTAGCTCGCATTTCATGTTGATGCTTTGAACAAAGCTTACTTTTGTTATCGAGTCGGTCAAGTGGAAGGAGGGTTTAGCAATCAAACCCCCACACCTTGTCTTTAGCTCGCATTGACCGATGCTGATGCTTATGTGATCTGATTCACATCATCCCCTTCCTTACTCTGCTCTCCATGGTTCTCGATACCATTGGATGAGTACCCCTATTTCTCACAGCTAGCTTGTTTGCCTCGGTTGATATGACACCTTGGCTAAAGCTCCCCCCTTTCTTATTTTGATTATGTGACATTATTGTTGACTGACACTGTTTACTCTTTCGTTGCTTTTAGTTCATTTTGTGATTGATTTATCCCGTGTTTACTTGTCTGATGACATGGTCCCGTAGGATTCCTCGCTCCACTTAATTTTTGATTAAGTCGGAGGTAGGAGAGACATTAGGATAGCAATTCATGCATGACAACATTAGTTAGATTCCCCTCCTGATCCTGACCTTAGGACCATCATCGCATCCTGACTTGTAGGACCGAGTTTCCCTTTAGCTTTCCGTGAGTTTTCCCCTTTCTCTCGCACCCATGCGATCGAGATCCTGTTTCCCGTTCACCCGTAGTCATGTGAACTACGGATACTCTGATTCCTCTTTCTTTTCAGATTGAGGATACGTAGGCACGAGATGCGATATCTCGGCGAGCACACTAACAACTAACTTCTCTTTTCTCTCGCACCCGTGCGATCGAGATTAATCACCTAGCACCCTAACAACTAACTTCCATTTTCTCTCACACTTTGAGTCATATCCTCTCATCTCCCTTAAGCCACTCATAAAGGATGCATCATTTTCGTTCTACCGCAAACAGGTAAACGCATAAGACTGCCACGCCGAGCGGCAACACCTAAACTGCTGGAACTTGAACGTTGGCGTATTCCACTTAAAAGGCACAAACAAAGCAAAGTCATCCTTAGTAAGGAGAACTACGTCGCTCTGATTCTCCATTGGTTAATGGAGATACGTAGGCAGGAGATCGTGCGAGATCTCTGCGAGCACAACCTTATTTATCAACCGTTTCTCTCGCCCGAGTGCGATCGAGATTCTTTCACCAAACAAAACTGACCCGTAGGTCGAACTACGACTGCTCTGACATCCTCTCTCTGGTTAGATTGAGGATACGTACGAGACGCGATGTCTTGGCGAGCAAACTTCCCCACAAAACTGTAGTCCGTCGAACTACGTCGACTCTGATTCTTCGTTCGTCCACGAAGATACGTAGGCATAGGATTGCGACGATCCTTGCAAGTCCTTTGTGTCCTTTTTTCTTTCTTTCCCCCCCGTTTCTCCATTTCACCTTTTGTTTCCATTCCAGTAGCAGTTGAGCATTCAGATACCCTACACCCTTTGATCGATAACAACAAGCATGGATCCCATCGAGTACGATGGACGCGAGGGGGTGCTAATACCTTCCTCTCGCGTAATCGACTCCCGAACCCAGGCTATGGTTGTGATGACCATTCCTTTCCCTTTGTTGAGGTTTTCTTCGATCGTTTCCTTTCCATGAGTCGGGATAAATAACATTTGGTGGCGACTCTTCTGTTCTTTTCTGCCGGTTGATTTTCGCAGATGCGACAGTTGGCGACTCTGCTGGGGATAGATTGACCTCTTGCTGGTCCATCCCCTATGTGAGTCAATCCTAGCGCTAGTTTGTTTTCGATTTTAGGGTGTTTATCTGTTTACTTTACTCGCTTTATTTATGGCATTTTTGCATGTTTACCGTTTTATTACATTTACCTGTTTTTCATTTCATTGTTGCCCTATATTCTGTGCTGGACTGTGCTAGATTTTTATGTTTGGTGGGCAGGGTGTTCTGAGAGATAAGCCCACTACCCTGGCTTGAGTGTACACATAGGATTTAGAGTGGATAGTCGTGTCGCTTGCGTGGTGGTGACCACGTGTAGTGTTCACGAGACCCACAACCAGACGAGGTTCTTCTAGGAGATATCTGATACTGCATGTTGATGCAGGTCATTGGATGTTCCCTTGATGAGCTGTCGACTCTGGTGACCATTCCCGAGGACTCAGTTGAGGCACTCCTCCCAAGGGGCGATAATAGCAGACTAGAAATGGCAAACCCATTACGCTTCTTGATCCGAGGACCCGAAGCTGAGAACTTGCCATAGGATGACCTTTTTTGGGGGAATTAGTGGACGACCTCTTTGTTTGGCGATAGTATTATACCCTGAGGGATGAATGTACTATTGCTTCTCAAATTGAGAATCCGAAACTAAGGCTCCCACATTTTAGAACCCACATGTGAGAGGGGCAGGGTGTTTACAGGTTTTCAAGTAACCATAACCTTCATCCTACCCAGTATCCTGGTCTTCTTATCAGTGTGGATTTATCAGCCTGGTATTATGGTATTATGATTATTTGGAAATTCCGGTATTCCGGTATTCTCTCCAAAGCAGATCTGCGCACCTATTCAGACAGTGGCACAACACTTATCCAGAATTTGTGGAAGTCTTGATCCCATGTCTCTGCATCTGTATCATCATAACATGTTTGCATACATGTTCTAGTATTTCCAAGGATCTTAACTTTGAGACTCGTTACTCATCATTTCCATCTATTTCTTGTTGTTCTTATGTGAAAAACTTGAATCAAAGAAGAATGATTCCTTGGAAATATTTGAACATGGCATTTGCATAGCATTTTCATACTCATTTGCATAACAGGTGTTTGAAGCTGGTTATTCTCATCCTGATCTAGTTCTCTTCAGAGTTTCAGACTTAACTTTTCAAAGAAGCTGGAAGGTGACCATGGATCAAGTTCGAGCAGAGTCGAGGGAAATGTGAAGCCAAATGGGGCAGTTTATAAAGGACATGCAAGCCTTGATTCAGAACCAAAAAATGCTGAAGGAAGAGGTAAATCAAATGAAGACTCATATGGGCTTGATTATGGAAGTCCTGAGAAACGAGTTGAGAAAGGATGATAACCCCCTGCTTGAGGCTGCATCAGAAGTTGTCAATTCTCCCTTTCCTGTGGGACATATCCCAAAGTGTGATTTACCTCAGGGATCGTCTTCACAACCTAAGGGTCCAAAACTTTCTCGACAGCAACTATCTCCTGTTTCCCAAGACAATCCCAAGGCTAAGAAGTACGAACAGAAGCTGAAGAAGCCTGACTGGCATTTTGATCCACTGCCTATGTCTTATGACATGTTCTTCCAACAGTTGCTCAAATTGAATCTGATAGAACCTCGTGCAATGGGTCCCCATCTAGTAAAGCTCCTAGCTGGATATGATGTTAGTGCCCAGTGTGAACTTCATTCAGGTGGCCCTGGACATACTATTAAGAGGTGTCGAGCCTTTCACCATAATGTGCAAGATTTGATCGACGCTTGGGTCATTACATTCACTGCCGATGGTTTGCACATCAACTGAAGCATCCTGAGTGAGCACTCATATTGCGAGTATGTCCCCAAGATCAACAAGTCCAGATGGAGCCAAGTCTCCTCAACAATGGCAATCATCAGTTTCTTTACTGCATCTTTATATGTAGCTTTCATTTGTTTGTTTAAACATTGTTTGCATGTGAGAACTTGTTCGTTTTGTAAATGACAATCATAATATAATAAGCATGTTTTTCTTGAAGTAATCCATTCGTGTTCACTCTTAAATGTTCATGTGCATTGAAATACTGACTTTCTGGCTTCGACTCTTTGAGGGAGGATGATGATTTGAAAACGCAAAAATCTCTAGGGGTGTGCTTTTGAATAGAATCATGTTGAGGATGTACATGCATTGTTTCGAATCCCTAAACACTGGAGATATAAGGGAGATAGACCCTCGTTATCCCCTTCGAGCCTTGAAGTAGGAGTTTCTTTTCGTACGAAGAAACCCTCACATTTAATCCAGGGGCAGGGTAGGCGTCAGTTAATTTGACCGAGCGTTCAAATTTCGAAAGGAGTGCGCATCTGAGGATCCATTACCTTCTATTCCACCATCAAGAGGTCAAGAGATGTGAAACCACAATGGTTATCCATCAGCAATCAAGGAGTAGAGCAGTCATAATCCTTTCAACAAAGTCAAGACAAGCCAGTGTCACAGGATTTGTTCAAAAAAAAGGGGAATCAAAAGAAAAAGAAAATGCCCACTAAGTTGAAACTTGAAAACAAGCGACTTAGGCAAAAGTTAGGGCATCCCGCTGGACTTCAAAAGCTAAAGATTCAAAAGAATCAGTCCATGCAAAAATTAGGGATCAAAAAAACAAAAGAACGAAAAAGTGAAAAACAAAAGGATTACAAAAGAAAATCCTCGAGCAAGAACAAAGTCGTGTGACTACGAACAAAAGACCAAAGGGGTGACTGTCACTCCAAAACCTTATTAGGCGTCAAACCATCAATTGCATGGGTTCCTTAAAGATCATAACATCTTTTTGAGAGATGAGCGCTTGTGCCAGATTAGCTGAACGTAGGAATGGAGAACATCACGAAGAGTGGGTGGGCACCAATAAATTTTGAGCCATAAATCCTTTTTTCTCAAACCATGAACTAGGCCACGATACAACCCTCAAAAGACCTAATTGAAACAGGGTTTGTTTCGAGAGTGTACTCCGATGAGATAGCGTTTCTGACTCCCATGAGTGATGCTAAAAGATCGTGTTGGTATTGCATGTGCATGCTTTCTTTCATTCAAAAATCAATGTCGTATCCTAAGCAATGATTCGTTCACATGGCTTTGCGACATCTTTTCAATAAAAACTTCAAGATTAACATGTGTGTTGCATTTGAATAATCATTTTCAGAACAAATATTTTATGCTTACATACATTTGTTTGACATCAAAGAAGCTTACATGATGAAAATCAGTCGAGAAGCTTAATTATGCCAAGTTGAGATGCCTGAGACTCCAGAGGACATGTTGCTGAAAGACTATGTGTGGCAAAGGCGTTCCCAGCCAGTTGTGTTGAGATGTAACCAATTTGGGGCAATCGTATCGAGAAATGTCTTCGAGGCTCAGCCAATCTGGGGCAATCACGTCGAGATTCGATAAATCTCTCCAAAAGCAGTGTAATCAGGGGTAGTCACGTCGAGAAATCTCTTCAAAGTTTAGCCAAACTGGGGGCAACCGCGTTGAGATCCGTTGAATCTCTCCAAAAGCATTCAAACTGGGGCAATCATGTCGATTTGGAAAATCTCTCTAAGACCGGGTAGGGGAAAAGTTTCTTCAAGACTCGAGGCAGGCAACCTCAAGAGTACGAGAAGTTGTCCTCTCAAAAGATGACTAGTCAGAAGCACCTCTCAAAGAGTTTGAAGACACTGGGACATTTTGAATGCTACGTCTTCTGTAAAATCCTCTCGAGGCGAAATTCTTTCACAGACCTTGTAGTTTGGGGCAAATGGAGAATTAAAGTGAATCGTTGTTCACTCATGATGATCAATGGACAGTTGATCAACTCAGAAGCTTGAAACAGAGGTTATTCCCAGCATGAGGTGTCTTTGATCTCAACTCCCCAGCAGCCAGGTCAGAAAGTTGTCAATTCCCCAACAGAGTGCCTGACCATCCCTCCTCCTAGCAAGACATCAACAAGTCGATGGTTGTAGTTCTTCCCAAGTAGAAGTGGGTCCCTCGACAGGAAAGTTATTCCTTCGGTCATCATTCCTTACAACAATTAGCAGCAAGGTTGGCAGTTTAAAGCTCAGATTGTGTCAATATTACTCCCCAGCTAAGTTGATATTTTCTAGCGGGTTGTCAAAAGATCAGATTAAGGCAAGTTTCCTCAGCTCGATTTGCGACCAAGAGGACAATCCAGTTTGTTATCCCCAGCAGAGTTGACTTCATTTTCCTCAGCATTTATTTTGCTGAGGAGCCTCCTTGCATTTTACATATAGTAATCATTGCATCCTCAAAAACGCGTAGCATTTCCATTTGAGATGAAGCATTACGCCATGGAAAAATTCAAACATATGCATGCGAAGCATAAGTCGGATTTGATACCTCGTGCGAGAGCCCAAAATTTCTTTTATTCAAACAGATTGAAAAAGCCAGAAAGAATGCCTCGTTCATTCCCCCACAGACATTTCAAAGCAGTACCAGGGTTTCACCTCCTTTCTCCTCACCAGAGTCCTCCTTTTTCGGTTTGTGGATCTTTTGATCTTACATCTCAACCGTATATTTTAAGAACCATTTCCGATAGGATAACTTCAGCCGTTCCCGACAGGCAAGCTTTAGCTGTTCCCGACAGGCAACCCTTGAGTTTTAAACCTAGCTGTTCCCGACAGGCCCGCTTTTGCCGTTCCCGACAGGCATCCATAGGTTTTCAACTTTAGCCGTTCCCGACAGGCGACCCTTGAGTTTTAAACCTAGCCGTTCCCGACAGGCATACCATAGGTTTTCAACTTTAGCCGTTCCCGACAAGCGACCCTTGAGTTTTAAACCTAGCCGTTCCTGACAGGTCCGCATGTGCCGTTCCCGACAGGCATACCATAGGTTTTCAAGTTTAGCCGTTCCCGACAAGCGACCCATGAGTTTTAAACCTAGCCGTTCCCGACAGGCCCTCATGTGCCGTTCCTAACAGGCATACCATAGGTTTTCAACTTCAGCCGTTCCTGACAAGCGAATTTTTAGTTTTAAACCTAACCACTCCCGACAGGTATACTTTAACCGTTCCCAACAGGCATACCATAGGTTTTCAACTTTAGTCGTTCCCGGCAGGCGACCCGTGAGTTTTAAACCTAGCCGTTCTCGACAGGCCCGCATGTGTCGTTCCCGACAGGCATACCATAGGTTTTCAACTTCAGCCATTCCTGACAGGCGACCCTTGAGTTTTAAACCTAGCCGTTCCCGATAGGCATACTTTAACCGTTCCCGACAGGCATACCATAGTTTTTCAACTTTAGCCGTTCCCGACAGGCGACCCGTGAGTTTTAAACCTGCCATTCCCGACAGGCCCGCATGTGCCGTTCCCGACAGGTATACCATAGGTTTTCAACTTTAGCCGTTCCCGACAGGCGACACGTGAGTTTTAAACCTAGCCGTTCCCGACAGGCCCGCATGTGCCGTTCCCGACAGGTATACCATAGGTTTTTAACTTCAGCCGTTCCTGACAGGCGACTTTTGAGTTTTAAACCTAACCGTTCCCGACAGGCATACTTTAACCTTTCTCGACAAGCATACAATAAGTTTTCAACTTTAGCTATTCCCGACAGGCGCCCTTTTGAGTTTAAATTTAACCGTTCCCGACAGGCATACTTCAGTCGTTCCCGATAAGCATACTATAAGTTATAAACTTCAGCCGTTCCCGACAGGCAAAACTTTAGCCATTCCCAACAAGAATCCTTTGGGTTTCAATTGTTCTGGACTCTTTTCCACAGATATCTTCTCCCATAACTGCTGTGTCTGTTATATATCCATTCTTTTTACCCACAGAGTGCAAATTTTTTGGTTATTTTTGTATTCAACAACTATGTACCTTGAATTCCTGACAACCGCTGCTCTCATCCATTCAGGTCCACAGTTAATTGAATAGGGGCAGCTGTAACACCCCAAAATTTGCCCTCTTATTTATAACCTCATAAGTGGCTTATGCTTCACATTCTTCTGCATCCGGCATTAGGTCATACATATATTTATTTGCATGAGCTCCTAAGGCGTGGGATCAAGGTTTTATGTGCAAGCTCGGGTTTCTCTATTGTTGCAAGACTCTCATCTTCATTCAGGTCTGAGCTCTCAACATCATGGGCATATCTCCATCAAAGTTCATTTGTCCGATGTTTACAAATCAAGAAGAATTAACCATCGGTCATTTCCAAAGCAAGATGCTGGTGTTTCATCAAATGGCGTTAATGCTTCGAATTCTATCCAAGGATCTCTACTGCGGGCAAATTTAGAGTGTGAAAAGAAATATTCATAGCAAAAAAAAACCATAACAGCTAGCAGCGGGAAAGGTGAAATATAGCAGTAAAAGAAAATAAATACATAACATGGAAATGGAATAACAACAGAAACTTTCGACGGGATTTCCAGAAAAATTCCATAACAGTTCGCTTCAAGAGAAATACCAGAAGAGCACTACAAATAATTGCGGAAGGAGATATCTAACAAAATCCATATCAGGAAAATACAATAACAGCAAGAGAAAAATGTTCATTACAGTGCAGTATGATTTAGGTGATATCAGAGTTACATTCTCTAACAAAAACCATAACAGATCCTAACCGATTCCAAACAGAAATAACCACCCTAACTGTCATAATCCCTAACCAATTCACTAACTGTCACGAACCAACACTTAACTTCTAACAGAATCAACTAACGATTTTCCTAACCAATTTTACTCACCACCTCTAACAGTTTCAACCTAACTCTCCCTATGAACACTCTTCTCTCTCTTCCAATTTTCTTCTCCAATCTCAACCTTGACTCAATTTCATTTTTTGTTCTTCTCCCCATCACTGCACCGTCTCCCATATCTATCCTCCTTCACTCTTCAGAACTTCTTCAACCATCTTCTTCAGCCATCTTCTTCAACTCCTCTTCATCAATGAACCTTCTGCAACCACTTCATCATCCTTCAACATCATTTTCATTCTTCTAGAGTTCTGAAGAACATGCAAAATTCAACAAAAAAATACAACCGAATTCTTCAAAGAATCATCAAATCAACCACTTTCTGTAACAGAGTCTAACAGGGAATTGAGAAACTACACACCAGAAACCTCTAGCAGACTTTAACAACCTTTTTCTCTCTCAATTTCCTCCAGATTCATCATTTTGCGATCGGTTCTCAAGCCTTCATCATTTCTCCAACAAGAATCTTCCTCTTCGTCAATCAACAATAACAATCTGAATCATAGTTTTGGAAGCCGCGAGCGCAACGTTTCTCACATCGTGATCGATTCGCATCCACGTCAACACAAGTGCAAGAACCTGCAGACGTCAACACAACATTAGTCGTGCCTCACAACGATAACGGCAAACAGAGTAGAAGAAGAGGAGAATTGAGAGAAACAGTATAAGCATTACCTGCAAAATCGCCGACGCCGATTCGGTAAGTGATTTAAGATTATCTATGCAAGTCTTCTGAATGTCTCTGGTTTCTCGCCAAGTTCTTGCTTCAAACCCGACTCGAACTTGGATAGAAAGCATCAAACCTGAGTTACGCCACCTTCGTCGAAGTAATTTTATCACTGAATTACAGTGTGTAAGAGGAAACAAATCAAAGGCTAAGGATAGAATGCGATGTGACTTCTTGGTGATTGTTCAGTTGGATTACAGGCAGAAATCACTTTTGCAAGAAGCGGTTTTTGGATCCGATTGAAGGTAGGAACCACAATTGCAAGAAGTAGTAATCGGTGCATAAGCGATTTTTGAGTTGGAAGTCACGTGTGATAGGAATCAATTTTGAGATCAATTGAAATAGGACCTTCACAATTGAAGAAGTGATTTTGGGATTTCGGGTCAAGGTTAAAAGCGCGTTTCCAAGAGGAGCCTCAAAGATGAGTTGAAACAAAGGAGGCGAAGCATAAGAGAAGGAGAGGGTGGAATTGAATTGAAAAGAAGATGATGGAAGGTCAGAGAAACGGCGAGTGGATGAAGGAGATAGTGAGAATTTAGGGTTTGATTTCTTAAAGGAAGAACCTATTTGCTTCTTGGGCCGGATTTGGATCCAACGTGGATCTTCATCTTTCCACACCATGTATTTCGTTTCACAACACATCCTGATTCACTCACACACCCCCTATTGGCTAAAGGAATTCAAATGGACTCAAGAGCCCTGTGCCATGGAAATGCTTTCCCACACCTCCATGGTACTATCTGCACCCCCTCTGTTGTATTATTTGTTTTTTAAATAATTAGATATCTTAGAATTAGGATAACTTTATATTAGGTTAAGTCTAGATTAGGTTTTTAATCGAGTTTAACCTCAATTTTAATTGATAATCAACCTTTTAAGTTTAGTATTAGATAATATGTTAGAATTAGATTTTTAGGTTTAATTCACAACTTTTAGAATTTTATTTCAAATAGAAACTAACATTGATTTTAACCGTGTTTCTAATTGAATTCTTACATGGTTGGATGATTGACTTTGTAGACTAATGATGGTACGGTTGTGACTAATTAGTTGTAGATTTTTGATAATGGTTTTCCTTAATTGATTTTTGGCATTTGTTTTGAATTGTTGATTCAAATGCGTTAGAATGACCCTTTTTTACATGATATTGATTGAATATTATGTTGCCACTTGATTGAGATTTTTCACATGATATTAGTTGGATATTATGTTGCTTTAATTAGGATTTTTCACATGACATTGTTTGAATATCATGTTACCTCTTGTAGAATTTTGATTGAATATCATTTGAATCATGTTGTGATTTTTTACTAACTTCTCATGGACTTCTTAGTTGATTTTTCTAGTAGGATTAGATTGATTTTTTTGGTTAATATCTAGATTAGAATGTTGAAGTTTATGCTTAATGCTTCCTTGTGATTAATTATCAACATGTGGTAAGTTTTTACCTTAGTTTGTGGTTAGATTTTGTTACCTCATTAGCATTCTTTTGCTTAATTTTTGGAATCTCTAATGGTTTTTCTTATTTCATTTCCATTGGGAGCTTGTTGACTAACTTTGGTTATTTTTCTTTGAGGAGCTTGGAGTTTTTATGCTAACACTTTAGATATTAACAAGGCTTGTTTGGTTTTGATGAGGCATGCTCTCTTGATAATGATTGTTTGATCCCATTGAGGTATGACCCTTCTTGTACTTTAGTTAATTGAATGAATGTAGAAGTTGATGTTACATACACAGCTGCTGTGAAGAAAGTGAGTTGTAAAATGTTGCTATTCTGCCTGGTTACATATACACCTATTCTGTTCTGGAAATAGTAGCTGTTATAAGCTGTTTTTGCTTGTTGCTGGTTTTTATAGCTATGCAGGTGTTGGAGCGCTGTTGTTGCTGCTGTTTATAGCTTATTGCCTTGTTTTATTGTTTTATTCATAAAGGGTGAAGAGCCTTTGGTTCCATGTATTTCACGGATCCGTTCCGCTTCCTAACACTTTTGCTCATTTATGGTAGATTACTAGAAGTTTTCCGGTTGGCTTACACTTAGCTTGCTTTGCTGCGGATTGCTATCCGTTCGGTATCACCTCTCTTCTCTTTACTAATTCCACATTTTTCTTTTGATGCCATGAGAAGTAGGATTGGGAGTCCATGCCACTTGGCCAGCAATTCTGGAAGTCCTCAAAGGAGGCTTTGTTTGTGATTGTTTACATTTGTGCCAAAGACCTCAAAGAGGCGTCCCATTCCTTACTTCCCCGAAAAGTCCTCAAAGAAGGCATTAGGCGGAATGAGAGTCCGCAATCGACTCCCGCCATTTCTAGTCCTAGGTCGTTCTTAGCTCGCATTTCATGTTAATGCTTTGAACATAGCTTACTCTTATTATCGAGTCGGTCAAGTGGAAGGAGGGTTTAGCAATCAAACCCCCACACCTTGTCTTTAGCTCGCATTGACCGATACTGATGCTTATGTGATCTGATTAACATCATCCCCTTTCTTACTCTGCTCTCCATGGTTCTCGATACCATTGGATGAGTACCCCTGTTTCTCACAGTTAGCTTGTTTGCCTCGGTTGATATTACCCATTGGCTAAAGCTCCCCCCTTTCTTATTTTGATTATGTGACATTATTGTTGACTGACACTGTTTACTCTTTCATTGCTTTTAGTTCATTTTGTGATTGATTTATCCCGTGTTTACTTGTCTGATGACATGGTCCCGTAGGATTCCTCGCTCCACTTAATTTTTGATTAAGTCGGAGGTAGGAGAGACATTAGGATAGCAATCCATGCATGACAACATTATTTAGATTCCCCGCCTGATCCTAACCTTAGGACCATCATCGCATACTCACTTGTAGGACCGAGTTTTCCTTTAGCCTTCCGTGAGTCTTCCCCTTTCTCTCGCACCCATGTGATCAAGATCCTGTTTCTCGTTCACCCGTAGTGGCGTGAACTACAGATGCTCTGATTCCTCTTTCTTTTCAGATTGAGGATACGTAGGCACGAGATTCGATATCTCGGCGAGCACACTAACAACTAACTTCCCTTTTCTCTCACACCCGTGCGATCGAGATTAATCACCTAGCACCCTAACAACTAACTTCCATTTTCTCTCGCACTTTGAGTCATCTCCTCTCATCTCCCTTAATCCACTCATAAAGGATGCGTCATTTCTGTTCTACCGCAAACAGGTAAACGCGTAAGACTCCCACGCCGAGCGGCAACACCTAAACTGCTGGAACGCGAACGTTGGCGTATTCCACTTTAAATACATAAACAAAGCAAAGTCATCCCTAGTGAGGGGAACTACGTCGCTGTGATTCTCCATTGGTTAATGGAGATACGTAGGCAGGAGATCGTTTGAGATCTCTGCAAGCACAACCTTATTTATCAACCGTTTCTTTCGCCCGAGTGCGATCGAGATTCTTTCAACAAACAAAATCGACTCGTAGGTCAAACTACGACTGCTCTGACTTCCTCTCTCTGGTTAGATTGAGGATACGAAGGCACGAGACGCGATGTCTTGGCGAGCCAACTTCCCCACAAAACCGTAGTCTGTCGAACTACATCGACTCTGATTTTTTGTTCGTCCACGAAGATACGTAGGCATAGGATTGTGACGATCCTTGCGAGTTCTTTGTGTCCTTTTTTATTTCTTCCCCCCCTCCCCCGTTTCTCCATTTCACCTTTTGTTTTCGTTCCAGTAGCAGTTGAGCATTCAGATACCCTACACCACTTGATCGATAACAACAAGCGTGGATCCCATCGAGTACGATGGATGCGAGGGGGTTCTAATACCTTCCTCTCGCGTAACCGACTCCCGAACCCAGGCTATGGTTGCGATGACCATTCCTTTCCCTTTGTTGAGGTTTTCTTCGATGGTTTCCTTTCCCTGCGTCGAGATAAATAACGTTCGGTGGCGACTCTTCTGTTCTTTTCCGCCGGTTGATTTGCGCAGATGCGACAGGTGGCTTTGTAATCAGATTCGTCATCATTCAAGTTGATTTTGGACAAAAATGAAATGATGCAAGTGTCCAAAATTGGCTCAAGAATACGTGGGAACCAAGTCATGTTTTCATGCCTTTGTGTGGGCAGGGTGAAAAATGTCATTTTTGGAGGCTTATAACTCCTTGCTCAAGTTGAACCATGGGAGGCTCTTGTAATTTTTGGAAAGCCCCTATAACATACTTCAACTTTGATGTTTAACTTTGGTCTTGAATCATCTTGGATCATAATGAAAAATGGCCTCAAAGTTGGTGAAAATACAAAATAGATTCTGTCCTAAATTTCACTAAGTGTTGGAAAAATGGTCATTTTCACATTTTTGTGATTTTGATCAATCCATAACTCAAAATCCATGAGGATTTGAAATCTGTTGTAGTTGACAATCTTGAAGTATGTAATGAGAGCTTTCATTTTTGCTTTGGATGGAAGAAAAAGGTTACTGGGATCATAAGTTATGGTCTTACAAAGTTGGGTATAAATCACTTTTTTCCATAACTTTGTGAAATTTCAAGTTTCTTATGGTTGCCCCTTTTGTAAGTAACCCCACTTTTCTTGATGGATGATGATCCAAAACATAAGTTAACATTGTTTTTGACTTAGGGAAGCCTTGTTTGTCAAGAAATTCAAAAAGTCAAACTTGGGTTTTGGCACAGTTGACTTTTTGTCAGATGATTTTCAAACTTTGTGATCCTCTATGAAATCAAGTCCTTGACCTAATTCAAACCTAATGGATAGATTCTATAGGTGTTATAGAGTGTCTTGAATCATGTCCCAAGGTTTTGTATCATGTCTTGGTCAAAAGTCAAAGGTACAGTTGACTTTTCATCAAAAAACCCTAATGGGTCCAGATGAATTTGAATCCTTGTATTGCTTATGAACCAAGTTCTTTGAATCAATACAATCTTGTAAATGGATCAATATGATGTATTGGAGGTCATCAAAACACTTCTTGAGGTCTTGGCTCATGCCTTGCTTCAAAAGTCAACTTAGGGGTGAATTAGGTCAAGAAACCCTAATTCCTGATTTTTGATGAATGCATCCCTTGAGGCTATTTTGAACTTGTGATTGGGTCCATGAGGTCCCTTTGAGCTTATTGGATCATATTTTGAAGTATTGGCCCATTCCCAAATGAAAATTTCTCTCTGGAGGCCTTGGTTGACCAAAACCCTAATTTGGTGACACTGATGATCTTGATGCTTGATCCACTTGAAATGTTGCACTCTTGTGCTTGATTCTTGATGTGGGAGACCTCTTGATCCTTTATGGATGTTTGAGAGGCTTGAAAAGTTTAGGATCATGTCCATTCTTGATTGATCCTTTGTCTGAGTACTCTGAGAGGACTCAAAACCCTAATTCTTGGTTGAAGTGAATGCTAAAAAATCTTTGAGAGGATTAATGAGGTATGAAGGTACATCCATATTATGGTGATGATTTGCATAATGATGGGAAATCTTGTGGTCAAAATCTGGGGTATGACAGATGCCCTTATTTAATCTTCTTGGACCTGAAGGTGTGAATGGTGAAGACAATCGGACATTCAAGGTAAAAGGGGATTAAATATCAGAATACCTGAAATTTTGACTGCGGTTATGAATAGCAGTTATTTGCTCATCCATCTTCTTTTGCTAAGAAATGTTACTTAGAAAAGGGTAGAAACTTCCCCTCGATCCTAGTCTTCAGCCATGTAACTGGTCTTAGTTTTCTTTGAAATAAAATTCCTTCCATCCTGGTCTTCAGCCATGGATCTGGTCTCAATTTCTTTGAAATAAACTTCCCCTCGATCCTGGTCTTCAGCCATGGAACTGGTCTTAGTTTCTTCTTGAAATAAACTTCCCCTCAATCCTGGTCTTCAGCCATGGAACTGGTCTCAATTTCTTTGAAATAAACTTCCCCTCGATCCTGGTCTTCAGCCATGGAACTGGTCTCAGTTTCTTCTTGTCGAGTTCCTTCCTCGAAAAGGAACGCTATCCGTTATAGCGGTCTTCATCAAACTTCTCGCCGAGTTTTACTGGGGAGACGTCATTTGATGGAAAAAGATTTGATGTCAGACTTGCTAGAGAGAACTATTTTCCTAAACTGCAGAGGCACGCAAACTTCTCTGTGGGAGATGCCATTTGTCGACCTACTGGGAAAAACAAATCTCTTGAGAGATCGCTTTTTGCTTGGTGGTGTTACATCATACTTCCCTTCGATACCTTTTTCAGAGAAATGCCATGTGATGTAATCCAATTTTGAGGTGCTGATGACTCCATTGAAAACAAAATTTTCGGAGAGAAACTGGATTATTGCCAAGAGTCTTCTGTTGAGAGGCTTTCTCTGGGAATTTTCTTTAATCCGGGAAAGCAAAATATCATCTTCAATGGTGAAGAGTGATGTTCCACGATGTGCATGTCCAAATGACTTTTTGCCTTTCATAGGTTCAAGTTATTAAAGTGGTTGAGGACCGATTTCAATCCAGGAATACACTGGAGAGCGATCGTTTAGACGGTACATTTTCCTGACGAGGAAAGAACTTAGACCGGAATTTTGTCCTATATGACGCAGAAAGGAGAACTGACAAATCTATTAGAGAGAAGACGTTTATCACTTGAGGGATGAGTATGACCAGAGTGATATTAATGCAATATGAATATGAATATGAATCAATCATGCATGATGTATGTATGTTTATACTGACAAAACAGACACGACATACAAACTGGTGAGGAACACAACTGGATACTCAGCCATTCTGGGAGATGGGGGTATCCCTGGAGATTCTGAAAGTTATACGTTTACTCGGGAATAGGGATTCCTGCATCCATTCCAATTTCTGGAGATACAAACCAGCTAAGTATGGAAATCTGTCCTGGTTTTTTTTAGAAATAGACCCTACTGAGGAGAAAAACCAACAATTGGTTTTCAAAGGTAAGAACTCTATCAGGGATGTCAGATGGGACATCCTATCTGAAGTAGTTGATCCTTTATTCCAGAAGTAATTTGATTCTGCATTTTGAGTTTAGATCACTACCGGAGACGCAGTCGAGATTCCCTTTGTTGTGCTCATTAATCAAAAAGAAATTACCATCTTTGTTTTTGAAAGCAAAAGTAAATTTGAAAAAGTAAATTCATTTTTGTTTCAAGAATCGTTGATCATATTAAAATATCATTTTGCGGAGCAGAAAAAATGAGAATTGCAAATAAAAGACACACTGGCTCAAATTTATTGATAGAATGGTAATCAGCTTAATGCGTGATTCCATGGAGTATTACAAAGTTTATAAAATGGTAATTTAAAGAAAATGGGCTACATTGAAACATAACGACCGCTATCCTTCCACCAACTTTGAATTCTGGACATTCTGAGCTTCTGTCAAAGGTGACCTTGATCGAAGTTTTCCTGATGGATGACATTACCTCCGAGGAGTCAATCTTGTCGGATATAGTTACTTGCCATGAATCCCTAACTTTTGTCTGGATTGCCTTTTCATGTTTTCAGCCCATCGGGTTTTCAATCCACCGAGATGTTTCTTTTCATTTAGGCGAAGTATTTCTTGACTACATCAACATTCGTAGGGTAGGTAAAATCCTCCCCATCCATGGTTATGAGTCTCAAGGCACCGCCTGAAAAGGCTTTCTTAACAATATAAGGACCATCGTAATTCGGAGTCCATTTTCCTCTGGAATCAGTGAGAAATGATAGTATCTTCTTGAGCACGAGGTCACCTTCTCTGAAGACATGAGGTCAGACCTTTTTGTCAAATGCTTTCTTCATTCTTTATTGATATAACTAACCATGACACAAAGCCGTCATTCTCTTTTCTTCGATTAGGTTGAGTTCATCGTAGCGGCTTTGACACCATTCAACTTCTATTAGCTTGGCTTCCATCAATACCCTGATTGATGGTATCTCTACTTCTATGGGGGAGCACTACCTCCATGCCATATACTAGAGAGAAAGGGGTGCCCCTGTTGAGGTGCGGATAGATGTGCGATAACCGTGAAGAGCATAAGGTAGTATCGCGTGCCAGTGTTTGTAGATCATAACCATCTTCTAAACAATCTTCTTGATGTTCTTATTAGCTGCTTCTACCGCTTCATTCATTTTGGGTCGGTAGAGAGATGAGTTATGGTGTTCGATCTTGAACTCAGCGCACGACTCTTTCATCATCTTGTTGTTCAAGTTAGATCCATTATCCGTAATGCTCTGGCTTGGAACACCATAATGACAGATGAGATTGTTCTTGATAAATCGGACCACCACTTGTCGGGTTACATTGGTATATGATACTGCTTCGACCCACTTGGTGAACTAGTCAATGGCTACTAGGATGAACCGATGTCCGTTCGAGGCTTTGGGTTCAATCATGCCTATCATGTCGATTCCCCATATAGAAAAAGGCCATGGAGAAGAAATAACTTTGAGATGCGTTGGCAGTACATGGATTTTGTCTGCGTATATCTGACACTTGTGACACCTCCTAATGTACTTGTAGCAATCGGATTCCATTGTCAGCCAATAATATCCTACTATCAGAATTTTCCTTGCCATTGTATGTCCATTGGCATGAGCTCCAAAGGAACCTTCATGGATTTCTTTCATCAGCATGTTTTCTTTTTGTCTGTCTACGCATCTGAGCAAAACCATGTTGAAGTTTCTCTTGTAAAGTGTATCATTGTTCAGGAAGAAGTTGTCAACCAGTCTTCTGAGAGTCTTCCTATCTTTGCTGGATGCCCTAGGCGGGTACTCTTACCTTTAAAGGAAGCACTTGATATCATGATACCATGGTTTGTCATCTATGACTGCTTCAACTGTGAAGATGTAAGCGGGACTTTCAAGGCGCATTATGTCAATCTTAGGTGCGTCGTTCCATTGACTTACACCAATCATGGAGGATAGGGTGGCTAGTGCATCAGCCATGTGATTTTCTTCACGGGGGATATGATGAAACTCAATCTTGTTGAAGAATGGTAACAACCTTCTCGCGTATTCTTTGTAACGAATCAATCCTTATTGATATGTATTCCACTCTTCTTTGATCTGATTTACATCCAGGGATGAGTCGCTATACACATCCAAATTCTTTATCCTTAGGTCAATGGCTTCTTCGAGACCCTTGATACAAGCTACGTATTCGGCCTCATTGTTTGTGCATTTGAATGTTAATCTAGCAATAAAAGGAACATGGGTACCCTGAGGTGTTACGATGATTGTTCTAATTCCGTTTCCATAAGTATTGATAGCTCTGTCGAATATTAGTCCCCATTGGGATCCTGGTTCTGGCCCTTCGCTGGGTAGCGGTTCATCGCAGTCTTTCATTTTCAAGTACATGACATCTTCGTCTGGGAAGTCAAATTCGACTGATTCCTGATCGTCAATCGATTGATGAGCCAAATGATCGGCTAAAATACTTTCTTTGACGGCTTTTTGAGCATGGTACTCAATGTCGTATTCCGATAACAACATCTGCCAACGGGCAATCCTTCCCGTGAGAGCGGGTTTTTCAAAGACATACTTGATCGGATCCATTTCGGAGATTAACCAAGTAGTGTGAAAAATCATGTACTGGTGGAGACGTTTGGCTGCCTAAGCCAGAGCGCAACAAGTTTTCCCAAGCCAGTCCGTGAACTTCTTGCTTAAGTAGTAAATGGCAGACTCTTTTCTTTTTGTTTCGTCTTGTTGGCCAAGTACATAACCCATGGAGTCTTCCAAGACTGTTAAGTAGATAATCAGTGGTCTTCCTTCCACTGGAGGAGACAGAATAAGTGGATTCAAAAGATATTCTTTGATGTTGTTGAATGTTTTTTGGCAATCTTCTGTCCATACACAACTTTGGTTCTTTTTGAGTCACTTGAAGATCGACGCCCATGTCGCGGTCATGAGGGATATGAATCTTGAGATGTAATTCAGACGTCCCAAAAATCCTCTGACATGTTTTCCAGTCTTTGGTGAAGGAATTTCTTGAATGGCCTT
Source organism: Lathyrus tuberosus (assembly GCA_022829125.1). Taxonomy (NCBI): domain Eukaryota; kingdom Viridiplantae; phylum Streptophyta; class Magnoliopsida; order Fabales; family Fabaceae; genus Lathyrus; species Lathyrus tuberosus. Next base: position 13,540,152 of record JALAZF010000103.1, read on the forward strand.
GACTTTGTCGGGATTAACCTCAATTCCTTTCTGGCTGACGATGAATCCTAAGAGTTTTCCCGAGCAAACACCGAACGTGCATTTGTTGGGATTCAAGCGGAGTTTGTATTTTCTCAGATGCTCGAATAACTTTGATAGGTGTTCCACATGCTCTTCTTTTATTTTATATTTGGCAATCATATCATTGACGTACACTTCAATTTCTTTGTGCATCATGTCGTGAAACAGAGTTGTCATGGCCCTTTGATAGGTTGCCCTTGCGTTCTTCAGACCGAACGACATTACCTTGTAACAAAAGGTGCCCATGGGGTGATGAATGAAGTTTTCTCTATATCTTCCGGTGCTATTTTGATTTCATTATAGCCCGAGAATCCATTCATGAAGAAGAAGACTTTGAATTTTGCTGTGTTGTCTACCAGCATGTCTATGTGTGGTAGGGGGAAGTCATCCTTTAGACTTGCTCTGTTCAGATCCTCTTAGTCTACACACATTCTGACTTTTCCGTTCTTTTTCGGAACTGGCATATGTTGGCTAACCATTGAGGATATTCTGAGGTGGCGAGGAAATCCGCATCGATATGCTTCTGCACTTCCTCCTTAATTTTGATGGCCATATCTAGATGAGTCCTTCGCAGTCTTTGTTTTACCGGAGGATATTCTGGTTTCAGTGGTAAGTGGTGTTCCACGATGCTGGTATCCAACCCTGGCATGCCCTTATAGGACCAAGCAAATACATCTGGAAACTCTTTGAGAATTTTTATCAAGCCTTCTCTGACAGTTGGACTGAGCAGTGCTCCAATCTTAACTTCCTTCTTTTCTTCTTCTGAACACAAATTAACCATTTCCAACGGCTCCTAATGAGGCTCAATGGACCTTTTCTCTTGTCTGAGTAATCAGGAGATCTCTTCTAGAATTTCTTCGTCCTCTTCTTCTTCAGCTTCAAATACTGGGAATTCAAAGTTGGGAGAAGGCATTGGATCGTATGTTTCAATGGGGTTTAAAACAAGCAATCTGCATGACATGATGATTCCTTTTTTAGAAAAGACAGAGAGAATGCAAGAGTGTGTGCAGTGTATTTTTTGAAAACGCTTATTTTTATTTTGGGTTTTTTTCTTAGGATTACCATTTTCTGAAAAACCAAAAGTGAAAACAACACTAAACGCGGGAATTCAGAATGACATTATTTAAATATGATTTGTCGATTCTTGAAACATAACCCTATAAAATAAAACTATGATGCTTTGGGCGAATCAAAGAGGGACATTTACAGAAAAGTAAGCCCTGTAAAACATCAATTCCGACATCTGATCTCGGTATATATCTTGGGCTTTGCTTCAGAGAGCAGAATGACATGTGAGTTTCTCCTTGAGATATATAACCGTCATCGTTGAGATAAGACTTCCACTCCTCATCCATATCGAATGAGTCGTTCCCATCGATGGTGTGTACTTCTTGAGACACTGGGTGGAGGAAGCCTCCGCTGTGGAAGAACTCCTGAATGGGACAAAAACTTTCGTCCTTCTTTGTAGCCTGGGTACATGCCTGAGAGAAACCAAGACCTTTTCTTGTCTTGTTATCAGTAGGAGTTACAATATATCCCCATCCTTTTATGTCACCACTCCACATTACTTTAAGAGCGTCCTTGTTTGAGGAAATCGATGTTCCTCTTTCTTGTGGATTCTCATTGCTCACCGAGAGTGCTTGGAACTGAGTTCCAACAACCTCCTCTGGTTCTACACAGGAGAATGATGATAAGTTGTTTACAATTAAGGCTTGCTCTCCGCACACCGTGATTAATTTGTCGTTCTTGACGAACTTCAGCTTCTGGTGAAGTGTCGAAGTGACTGCCCCAGCTTCGTGTATCCAAGGTCTTCCTAATAAACAGATGTATGCTGCTCGAATGTACATGACCTAGAAAGTGATTTGGAAAGTGTGAGGACCAATAGCTATGGGAAGATCGACTTCGCCGATAACTGTTTTTCTGGATCCATCAAAGGCTTTGACGATAATCTCACTGCCTCTCATCGGAGTACCTTGAAAAGATAGTCGAACCAAAGTTGACCTTGGCAAGACATTTAAGGATGGACCTGTGTCTACCAGTACGTTGGCTAAAGCATCGTCCTAGCAATTGACTGTGATGTTGAGTTCCATATTATGGTTCTTGCCTTCTTCTGGCAGTTCTTCATCACTGAATCCCAAGTTATTGCAGGAAGTGATGTTGTAGATGATGCTGTAAAATTGTCCTACCGTCACATCTTGTTCCACAAAGGCTTGTTCTAAGACTCTCTGTAGAACTTCTCTGTGAGCTTTTGAACTAAGCAGAAGAGATAACACAGAGATCCGAGACGGACTTTGCAACAATTGATCCACAATGTTGTACTCGCTTTTCTGAATAAGCTTTAGCATCTCATCATTGTTCTTTACAGGTTCTGCATTGCTGGATTGACTGACTTATTGGTTAGGAACTTCTGTTTGAGGTTCCCTTTCTTTGGTAGGTTCTCCAACTCCTCTGTTAAAGATCTGACCGCTCCGGGTAACTCGACTGATGTCTGCAATGTTCACAATGGAGGGTAACGGAGTTTCTTTTCCATTTTCTATGGTCGTTGCACCGTACTTGTATGGGATAGCCTTTTCTGACTTGTACGGTATTGGACCTGGCAGGTAGATAACCACAAGGGGTTTTTGGGCCTTTTGACTGTCGTAGGAAACCTCAATTAACTCTAAGTTTGGATTCTTTCTATTACCGAGAGAGACTTTTGACTCATCGAGTAGAGGAATTACGTCACAAACATCCTTGGATATTACATGATTAGAGATTATGACAGTGTTTTGGTTTTGACCAGGGAGATAATCTTGTATCATTGATTGATTCAGAATTCAAGCATGGTTGAATCTCCTTTCGGTCTAACTGATGCTGGAGGGCTGCTCGCACTAGATATCATCCTTGGTTATTTTTCGAGCATACTCTACAGCGTTCATAAATGTGAGGTCGTACCCGACCATATCCGTTTTGTATGTAGTTCATCCTTACTAGATCCGTTTCTATTGAGCGGATATCACAACTTTGTTGTGTGCCTTCATCCAGGTAGATCAGAAACCACCAGTGGTCCAACAGAAGTTGAAGAGTCCTTTGCACAAGCGCACACTCTTAGTCGTTTTCCTAGCATTCTTTACAGTCTTGATAATCGTGCGAGGCCAGAAAACCAAGTCTGACCTGCTTAGCATGTAATTTCACTAGACTGGTATTTATCAAGCGTATGTCAAAGATTTGAACCATATTGACTTGATGATCATTCCTTTCATGGTAGTTTTGGATCCATCCGAGATCTATTTGACATTGGAGGGTCTCTTGTATAAAAGAGCATCCTTGATTGTCTTTTGAGCAGATCAGACAAGTGTTGTAATCGTGCCGTGGCAGATTGTAATACTGACATTGTCTTGAATACAATGCCACTAAATTGACATTCATTTCACGAATGTCGTGGTTCTGAACAATGTTAGGATATGCATGGGCCATGTTTACTTCACGAATCCAGCCCAGATCCATTTGCTCTTGAAGAGCTGCTTGTATTATGGCACACCCTTGATTGTCCTTGGAGAAGATATATCACACTGATGATAGTTGTGAGATGGCACATGGCCGTACCCGCTCTGTTTACAATGCATCTTTACCAAGTTGGTTCCTAGTAAGCGTGCATTGTGAATTTGATAACTGCTGACAGGTTCTCCTTCTATCAAATTCACTGTGGTCTTCTCATGTTGCGATAATGGGTTCGTCTGGACATTTAGATTAGTATCTTTGAAAGATAAAACCCTGTTTCTGACAAGCTTCTGTACATCAGACTTGAAGCTGAGACAATTCTCAATGTTATGTCCTAATCCTCCTTGATGGTAAGGGCAAGTTTGATCTGCTTTGAACCAAAAAGGTGGATTTTCTGGTACTGTAAGAGGAGTCCTGGTTTGAACGTGCCCCTTAGCCTATAGAAGTGGAAATAATTCTGCGTACAACATCGGTATAAGGTCGAACCCTAATGGCCGCGTAGTATGATTGTTGTTATTATACCGAGGGCGAGCCTGCTGAAGAGGTTGTTGCGTTATTTGCTGATACTGTTGCTGATTTGGTTGGCTCTGAGCAACCTGAAGTTGATACGTCGGAGCTGGCGCTAGGTTGATAGCGGGAGTTACCGCTGCTATCGGTTGATACCTTCGCCTTTGCTTTCCCAGAGAGATATTACTGATATCTTGCTCTTTCTTCTTTTGGAAAACACCACCGTATCTTTTAGTACTGCTAGATGGCTCTACATCTTTGACCAATCTTCCTTCTCGGACTACTTCTTCAAGGTGTACTCCCATGTTCACCATTTCAGTGAAGTCACTGGGCGCACTGACGACCATTCAGTCATAATAAAATGAGCTCAATGTTTTCAGGAAGATCTTTGTCATTTCCTTTTCTTCGAGAGGGGGACAGATCTAGGCGGCAATTTCACGCCATCTCTAAGCATATTCTTTGAAGGTTTCTTTATCCTTTTGTGACATTACTCTGAGTTGGTCCTTGTCTGGTGCCATGTCCAAGTTGTATTTATACTACTGAACGAAATTTGCCCCGAGATCTCTAAAAGTACTGATCTTGGTGCGGTTTAAACCCATGTACCATTATAGTGCGACACCGGTTAAACGGTCTTGGAAGTAATGGATCAGTAGCTGTTGATTTTCTGTCTGGGTAGACATCTTCCGAGCGTACATCACCAAATGACTTTAAGGGCAAGAGTTGCCTTTGTATTTTTCAAAGTCAGGCACCTTGAATTTTTGTGGTATCTTTACATTAGGGACCAAACAGAGGTCGGCGGCATCTTTTCCGAATAAGTCTTGATCGCGAATGGCGTGCAGTTCCTTCTGCATTTCCAAAAATTGTTCCCGGAACTCATTCATCCTTTTGTATACTTCTTTGTTTCCACCAGAAATTGCTTGCGGAATCTATCCTTCCAGGACAGTGTGTACCACTGGCTGTGGTATAGACATTACGGCGGTAACTCTTGGCGCTTCAGTGACCTGAAGTTTGTAACCTTCAGGAGTTTCTGCTGTAACCCTTGCATCTTCATTAACCTGAAGTTTGTAACCTTCAGGCCTGGTTGTTCCTGCTACGACTTCCGGGTCTTCAGTGATCGGTGGGATGTATCTTTTAGGTATAAAGTTAAGAGGCAAGCCCCAGGGAAATCCTTTAGGCATTTTGTACTGAGGATGACTGCCAGGTGTCTCAAATGCTGGTGTGGAAGTAATCTCCAAGATTACAGTCCTTTGATGTTGCTGTTCCTGGGATGCTACCAAGGATTGCATGTCGTGGTGAAGTTTCTCCAAACTCTCTTTTAGAGCGTTGATTTCTTCTCTCAGCTATCTGTTCTCTTCCTCAAGATCGTCCGTTTTCTTTTGTCGATTGGCCCGAGTATTGTACAAATGAGACAGTTTAACGCTAGAGTATGACACATAGGTGAGACTCGAAGACAAAGATGTGTTATGTGAGAATGATGAATGATATGCAAAGAATGATATATTTTTTTAGTTTTTTGTTTTCAAAAGAAATTTTAAAAATTATATTGCAAATATCATATAGCGGGGGGGGGGGGGGGGGGGGACCCTTTTATTGAACTCAAAAGATTGCAGTATTTTACAAGGGAAAAGTACAGTATTTTACAAAGCGCGACAAGGAAAATTAGGCCTATGGATCCTGAGTTCTCTCTGAGGAGAGCTCAGATGCTAGTTCCTGAACTTTTCTTTTCTTTGATTGGGCTTCTTCAGACATTTTTGGGTCAACGATCCTCTGCCAAGTGAAAGGAGTGAGCAAATTTCTTCGTTCCTCATGACTTTCCATAGCATGTTGCTCTAATATCTCAATCAGAGCATCCTTTTCCTTTAGCAGTTCCTGAATCTTGCTATATTCCAAATTAAGAATCTGGTATTTGTTTTCCCTAGAGTTCTTCTCACGTTGGACCTTGTTGAGAGCAATCTGGAGTTTTTCCGCGCCAGACATGAAATAAAGGACAAATTCCTTTAAGGGAAAAACTTCTTGACGAGGGTAAGGCATCCTCAGTTTGATAGCTCTAGTTTGCACCTAGTGGAGATAAGGTTCTGCAGAGGTACAATTTGGTCTTCCCAGAGATTCTCTCCCTTTCCTGTGAATATGTTGCCAGGCATGCACTATTTATTTCGTTAGTGCCCTGTCATTTTCTCCTTCCTTGAAGAAAAGACCTTCTAGATGAGCATTATGTGGGACATTCTTCATCGGGTATCCAAGTTGACGGCGAGCTAAAATTGGATGATTGTTGATCTCTCCTTTAGTACCAATGAGGGGTACATTGGGGAAATTTCCACATCTATCGATAATCTTTATCCCTTCGTAAATCCGATTGTTCCAATCTATGTCTGAATTGGTAAGAGACATAATCTTCTGCGACCATCGCAGATTACTCTTGTGATCCCAAAAAGCAGCATACTTGGGCAAGTGAGAAATAAACCATTTGTAGAGTAATGCTACACAGCATGTGATCATCCCTCCACTGTACAAATTCCTTAAGTGTACAGAATGATAAGCTTCCGAAAGTAAGGTTGGTACTGGGTTTCCAATTAGGAATATCTTAGCAGCATTGATGTGGACAGAGTTGTCAATGTTGGGGAAGAGGAATAACCCATATGTGAGCAGAACAAAGACATCTTCAAAAGCAGTTATATTTCCTATACTGGTGAAGTAAAGAGCTTTCTCCATCAGGAATTTAGCTTGTAAACCCTGGATTCCTCCTTTGGTGGTCATGTGAGTCCCAACTTCTGACTCATCCAAAGAGATTGCTCTTGCAATGGCTTGATCCTTTGGAATTGCTTCTAGTCTAGAAAATGGATCTTGATCAGTGATAGGTAAATCAATCAGGTGGGAGTACTCTTCCAGTGTTGGTGTGAGCTGATAATCTGGGAATTTGAAGCAGTGGTAAACCGGATCGTAGAACTGAACCAGTGTAGACAGGATCCCTTCAACCATGTTGACCTTCAGAAGAGAAAACAATCCTCCATGTTTAGCTCTGAAGGCTTCAGGATTAGTAATCATCCTTCCTAATTTCCTTAGATCTTCTAGTTTTGGAACCTTGAAGGTGTACTTGTGTGTTTTTCTTCTACCGAAATCCATAACGCAACCTCTCTGATATTTGCAATTATTGTTTTAGTTCTTTTAGAAAAATATTTTTTTTCTTGTTTTGAAAAAGGTTTTTTAATGAAGGCATGAATGCATGAATGCAGCAAACAAAAACATTTGAAAACATGGGTTTAGAAGTTCGTCGTCACGAGCATGGAGCCATAGATCTACCCATCCCCAAAGGTGTGTACTAATTGGTCAATTTTTGTACCTGTAGAACGGGTTCTAACAAAGGTTCCCAAAATCATTGACCCCTCTTAGGGATATTAACAGCAAACCTATTGACTTAGGCGAGCTGTAATATCCTAAGATGAATCTCCTTTGAGTGTAGTATCGCGTATCAACTATTCCCGATAGACACGGCACTACCTAATGGTTTAATGGTTAAGTTTCTACTAAATCCTAAGTGTCATGGGTACCACACTGGGAAAACTATGCATTCACGATGTGATCGTTCAACATTAGCAAGCCCACACGGGTACCTCGACTGATTCAGTGGACTGCCAGGTTAACTTGGTCGGGAATCACTCCCTATAAGCCTTCCTGTAGATGCCACCACTTATTTTAATGTTCTCTCAAACTTTCCACAAGCGTATTAATCGCATTCCCAGATAACGGTAATTTAAACACGGGTATCAAGTAAGGTGACAGAATATGATATATATAAAATGAGAAAGCAAGTAAGATAGCAAAAAAAATAAATGTAAAGCAAGGCCTAGACCTCTTAGGAACTCTAATACTAAACTCTCCCCAGCAGAGTCGCCATTTTTCTGTAGCGTGCGATTTTTGTCAGTGACACGACCACCTTACTGCAATGTTGGAATTGGGTTCTACTTTCTGATTTCTTATTTATCCTATGAAGCTGGAAAGGAAAGGGAAAATATCTAAAACTAACTTTGCACGCAAATGTTTTCTTTACCAAATGCTAAGAGATCGGGGAACGGGGTCTAGTTATACAAAGGGAAGCTATTAACACCCAATGAATCTATGGTAATCCATAGGAACCTTTTATTGCATGTTTCTCTGTTAATTTTAAATGCTTTCTTGTGTTTATCTGCCGTGGCTTGGGAAAGTTTCTCCTTTGGGAGAATTGAGAGAATGTTTTTGTTGTTTTCGGGTTTTCCGTTGTTTTTGGGAAGGTACTGGACCTAAAGTTTTTTATTTGCGTACTCTCTAAGATTTCTCAATCTTATGCCTACGTATTCCCGTAAAGAGATTTGGGAAATCAGAGCAATCGTAGTTCATGGGAGGAAATGTATTTGGTGTCTTATTTAAAGCCCATGATTGAAGCTATCTGAGTATTTGTTTCTTGTTTAAAGCCCAAGATTGAAGCTAAAAGGGTGACTGAGAGAGAATTTGTCATCTCTAAAGGGAGAATATCTCACCTATTCATCACAAATTGTTGAGAGATTTATTATAAGGGAAATTACTTTAACTGGGATATGTAAATCCAACAATGCCATAATTTCCTTTATAAGGCTGTTGTCATAAAGAAAGAAAGCTTTAACTCAGTGTAGAGCAATGCCACTTTTTCCTTATGAATCTTTCATGCTAAGAGAGGGACATTGGCTTGGATGTATGGAATCCAGAGGCTTGCCACTTACACCTTTTAGATGAGAGATAAGTTTTGGCCAGGATAAAGGAAGGACTCCAGCTTGGATTTTGAATCAACAAGTGTGCCACTTAAAACAATTATCTAGAAAAAGGTTTCTGATTGTTTGTTTTGATATGTGATGTATAGAGGAAATATCCTTATGTAGAGTGGACTCATGGTCTCATCTAAGGGGATGTTGATTTTTGTGTGCCTTGATCAAAGCCCAAGGTTGAAGCTGAAAGGTTTGAAAACTGACTCTACTGGGGAGAGTTTTATCTGTCTTATACAAATCCCAAGATTGAGGCTGACTGAGGAAATTTCCTATATGAAGCCTAAGAGGAGGCTATCTCTTGCTGAGGATTTATGGAAATCCAGAAATAGGTCCAAATTGTATTGGGGAATCCAAAAGTTTTACTCTTGCTAGGAATTAGGGAAGAGGTAGAGTATTAGATTCCATGTTGCTCTGATTCTCTTGGGGATTTGTTGATGGTAAATTGACCCTGATTGGGGATTTTTAAGGGAAAAGCTTAAACCTTGTTGGGGGTCAGAGGGGATTAAAGTTGAGTTTGAAAACCTATGGAGGTTTTAACTCTACAGGAGACTGATGCATTGGTAGAATGACCAGGGTTTTTCCTGTGCTTTTAGGAAACTTGAGGGTTTCTGGTTGAGATCCAGGAGGAAATGAGACTTTCTAAGTCTAATTGAATGATGCCCAAGAGGAGGCTGAGACTGTCCAAGTCTCTCAAGAAGTGGTAGGCTCTAGTGTAGAGATGTGCCTTTGTATGATGCCCAAGAGGAGGCTGAGGATTTAAGGGATGAAGATCAACCCTAACATGGTCTGATGTTTTGGAATTCTTGACTCTCCTGAGGATTAAACTAGTAGAGATTACTAATTTCTATCCTATGCCTTTAGGAGGCCTTTGGGTCCTTGTACTAAGCCCAAGAGGAAGCTGGGGGAACTTCTAAGAAGCCTGTTGGTCCTTGTACTAAGCCCAAGTGTATTGTGATCTATAGTATTGACTACAACTGTATGTGTAACACCCCAATTCCCATCGCGAATAAATAATACATAATTTATTCTCACCACAAGCATCACATACCAATACATATAGCACACCACATATACTTAACATATTTCTAACATTCCAACAACATAGCATATATCAATTTTTCCAACATAATCACATATTCACGCATAAGGCATACCAAGGTTATGGCATATGGAAACACACCACCACATCACATATTTTCATACATAGCATATCATGGACAATTAATACAATCATGGTAATGTACAACATCCCCACAAAACATAACAGATGTCTATATGTAAAACATATCATCCACCACCAATGCATTTATCACATAGGCACATCAATTCACCAATCCGATCATAAATCTCAACACATACTCAATCAATTCACAATTCTCACACATAATGCATCCATTCATAATTCTCACACATAATCAATCCATTCATGATTTATGCAAATGCACAGAGACCGACACAACGACTCTATGCAATGCATATGCGGTACCATCCATCCATCAATCTCATCATCAGTTCACTCAGGAACTATTGGAATCATCGCTTGTTACTTAGTGTAACTCCCCGTCGGGCAAACGATGTTCCCCGTCGCTTTAGGTCCTCTTGGTATAAGGCTCACGACGTTTATGGATCGCTTTAGGTCCTCTCGGTATAAGGCTCACGATCCGATTGCTTTAGGTCCTCTTTGTATAAGGCTCACGATCGTCTATAATCATCGCTTTAGGTCCTCTCGGTATAAGGCTCATGATGTTATAGCAGATTCCCTCGGGAACCGTTTCGTCGCATACAATGCATATCATGATGCTTGGCATACAATGACCCATGACATTCAAATGCACACATATACACATCCATAATCATGCATATACCATCAAATACAACACAATGCATTTTCTTGCCCTTAGGCCATAAACCATCATCACAACATTTCATCACATGCATTTATGTCATACAACAGCACACAAGTCATACGGTATGTATCAAAAGCACATTGCATGATAACACATCAATTACACGTAATTAAAATGGTAAAAGTCGACAAAATGACACATTTCCAAATTCCCGACACAATTAAATCGGCCAGCAATCTCAAAACCATTTTAATAAGAAAGAACATTTTAATAGCTTTCTAACGGTGCCAAGAACGCCTCGATCCGAGTTACGGATCAAAAGTTATGAATTTTCAAAGAAAAGAATTTATTGAGAAACAGCCAGATTCGCCTGGCAACTTAGGATTTCGCCTGGTGGATCCCCCTTCGCCAGCACTTCGCCTGGCGAACTAGTGGCGAACACAAATTTAGAAAAACCCCAAGAGTTACAGAAGCTAACCCATTTCTGTCTCTCCATTTTCGCCTGGCGACTTACGATTTCGCCTGGCGAATCCCCCCTCGCCAGCACGTCGCCTGGCGAACTAGTGGCGAGACCTAATTCGCCTGGCGAATTTCCAATTCTCCTGGCGAATCGCACCAGAACCAGAATTTTCTGCTGCGGGTTTCATGGTTCCAAAACCCCCAAAAATCCCATTTTCCACCCCAAATCAATTCCAACAGCAAAACAAGTATCAACGATTGTTCATAAACACAGTGTGATCATACAACGCAATTTATATCGAATTTCGACCGTGAAACCATCAATTTCCAATCATTTGTTCATCAATTTATCAAATGAGAAAAAGCTGTAAAACAACCAAAACAATTACCACAAACAACACATATACATACACAAGCAAGATATAATTGAAACTTCTCACCCTTACCCGATTAATCGTGATTGAAACGGAGATTTTCCTCGATTTTCCTCTTTCTCCTTTTCTCTCTTTCTTTCTTCTCCTTTTCCTTCTTTCTTTCTTTTCTTTCGCTTCTTTTTCTTTTCTCTCTATTTCTCTCTAATCTCTATTTATATAAAAATATCTAAACCCCTAAAAAGACTATTTTACCCCTCAGCTCAAATATCTCGCGAACGCTCTCAAAATGCGATAAAACATAATAACGATAAAAAATAATATATTGTCAAATAAAAGTCAAGAATAAAATAATATAAAAACGAAAATAATTAAATCGACTCGATTAAATAAATAAGACAAAATGGGGCGTTACAGTATGCTTGATTAGGGTTTTAAGAAATTGAAGAAAGTTTTGAGACAACATTGAATTTGAATTTAAAAGAAGTTTGTTTGAGTAAAAAGAAATGTTTGGGGCTTATAGCTCAAAGAGAGGCCCAACTGACTTATTTGTAAACCTTGATTGCATTGTGATACCAAAAGACGTTGTAGGACTTATACTATAGCAGAGGCCAAAAAATTGTTTTATGTACAAAAGGGTTTGGGTCTTACACTCTGTTAGAGGCCCAAAAGTGTTTTTGAAGAAAGAAAAATGGGGCTTATACTTAAGGAGAGGCCCAGATGATTTATTTGAAAAGGCGACGATCGCGCCGTGATTTTGAAAATCGCACAGGGACTTATACAATGACTGAGGCCCAAAATTATTTATGTACAAGAAGGAATGGGTCTTACATTCTAATAGAGGCCCAAAAAGTTATTTTTATATAAGAGATGGGGCTTACAGCTCAAAGAGATGCCCAGATGAATAATAGCGATCGCACCGTTATTTTGAAAATTGTATCGGGACTTATACAATGACTGAGGCCCAAAATTATTTATTTACAAAGGGGTTGGGTCTTACACTCTAATAGAGGCCCAAAAGTGTTTCAAATGATGTTTGAAAAAATCAAAATTAAGAAAAACCCTAATTTTAATTTAAAAATATAATTTTCAATGGAAATTAAATAAAAAATGATATAAAATATCAAATATATTCAAAAACAAGTTGTCAACTTTGAAAAATGTTTTGAAAAATCATTTTTAATCACATGAAAACTTGGAATTCATTTGAATTTGAAAAACCAAGGTGGAAATTTCATTTAAAAAAATTAAAAAACAAATAAAATGAAATTATTTACAAAAATTCAAACTATATCAAATAAATAATATAAACTTGATTTTTTTCGTAGAATAAAATATTTTAACATTTTTGTGAATTTTCAAAAAAAGAACCAATAAAAAATGATAAAAATTGAGGGAGAAATTAATTTTTGAAATCAATTAAGAAAATGACTAAAAATTCAAAAATTCAAAATATGGCGCCAACGGTCATCTTCTTCCTCACGACCTCCCTCTCTAGATGTTTTGCAAAACCTCACATATCCTTCTCAATAAGTAATGGTTTTGACTTTTGTAAACACGAAAGTTGTGTATTTTTTAAAAAGGATTTCAGTGATATAAATTAATTGCATTTATATTAAGTGTGGAGTGAGAAATCGAAAGATGAACTCAAGAACCCTAATTTCTGCAAGAACACTATGAAATCCTATACACGATAGCTGCAAAGCAATTGATTGAGGGGAAACACTCTACATAAGTGCAGAAACATGTTTGTAACTTGAAAACACATTTATGATGCTTGGATCATAGAGTTTGAGAGTGTCAGACTTACCTCTGCAAGAGGAAATTGAATCCTTAGTTGTAGGTGTTACAGATGTTGCGTGATGATTTGGACAACTTCCTTGGACCTCAAGTAGTGTGTTTGAAAGCTTGGAATGGATTGAAACAAACTAGAACTTGTTGTGGTACCCCAACTGCAAATAGCCCAAAAAGCTTGAGCAAATGGATGGTGACTTTGTGATTCTGGTGTTCCAGATGTGTTTTGAGATTATGGATCACTTGTATATGACACATGTGAGGTGTTAGGATGGTTGGTTAATGTGGAATTGCCCTCTATTTGAAAATTTGAATATGACTTGTAAGAGAAGCAAATTCTGGTTTTTTAGAGTGATTGGAAGGAAAGTATGAGTTGTTATGCTTTAGTGTACTTGAATTGATCAGAAAGAACCTCTATTTATAGTAGAGCAACTTTGTTTTGAGAGCAATAGTGATTGGAGGCTGGATCACTCCATTATCCATTGAACTTTGTCATGTAGCCAAAGTCTCCTCTAGCCATTGACTTGAGTCAATCTTGCAGGCTATGAGTCTTCTGTTGCAAGGATAAGGCTTGACTCCTTTAGTGATCAATGACTCAGTCCATGCCACCTCAATGTATCTCCTGAATGCCTTGAAACAAAATTGAAGTTTTTGGATTTGCAACATTGAATTTCACATGCCAAGGAATAGGATTTTTGACTTGGTGGCTTTGTGATCATATTCGTCATCATTCAAGTTGATTTTGGACAGAAATGAAATGATTCAAATGTCCAAAATTGTCTCAAGAAAACGTGGGAACCAAGTCATGTTTTCATGCCTTTGAGTGGGCAGGGTGAAAAATGCCATTTTTGGAGGCTTATAACTCCTTGCTCAAGTTGAACCATAGGAGGCTCTTGTACTTTTTGGAAAGCCCCTATAACATACTTTAACTTTGATGTTTAACTTTGGCCTTGAATCATCTTGGATCATAATGAAAAATGGCCTCAAAGTTGGTGAAAATGCAAAACAGATTCTGTCCAAAATTTCACTAAGTGTTAGAAAAATTGCCATTTTCATATTTTTTGTGATTTTGATCAATCCATAACTCAAAATCCATGAGGATTTGGAATCTGTTGTAGTTGACAATCTTGAAGTATGTAATGAGAGCTTTCATTTGAGCTTTGGATGGAAGAAAAAGGTTTCTTGGATCACAAGTTATGGTCTTGCAAAGTTGGGTATAAATCACTTTTTTCCATAACTTAGTGAAATTTCAAGTTTCTTATGGTTGCCCCTTTTGCAAGTAACCCCACTTTTCTTGATTTTTCTTGATGGATGATGATCCAAAACATAAGTTAACATTGTTTTTGACTTAGGGAAGCCTTGTTTGTCAAGAAATTCAAAAATTCAAACTTGGTTTTTGGCATAGTTGACCTTTTTTCAAATGATTTTCAAACTTTGTGATCCTCTATGAAATCAAGTCCTTGACCTAAATCAAACCTAATGGATGGATTCCATAGGTGTTATAGAGTGTCTTGAATCATGTCCCAAGGTTTGGGATCATGTCTTGGTCAAAAGTCAAAGGTACAGTTGACTTTTCATCAGAAAACCCTAATTGGTCCAAATGAATTTGAATCCTTGTATTGCCTATGAACCAAGTTATTTGAATCAATCCAATATTGTAAATGGATCAATATGATGTATTGGAGGTCTTAAAAACACTTTTTGAGGTCTTGGATCACGACTTGCTTCAAAAGTCAACTTAGGGGTGAATTAGGTCAAGAAACCCTAATTCCTGATTTTTTATGAATGCATCCCCTGAGGCTATTTTGAACTTGTGATTGGGTCCATGAGGTCCCTTTGAGCTTCTTGGATCATGTTTTGAAGTATTGGCCCATGCCCTGATGGAAATTTCTCTCTGGAGGCCTTGGTCGACCAAAACCCTCATTTGGTGACACTGATGATCTTGATGCTTGATCCACTCGAAATGTTGCACTCTTGTGCTTGATTCTTGATGTGGAAGACTTCTTGATCCTTTATGGATGTTTGAGAGGCTTGAAAAGTTGAGGATCATGTCCATTCTTGATTGATCCTTTGTCTAAGTACTCTGAGAGGACTCAAAACCCAAATTCTTGGTTAAAGTGAATGCTAAAAAATCTTTGAGAGGATTGATGAGGTATGAAGGTGCATCCATACTGTGGTGATGATTTTCACAATGATGGGAAATATTGTGGTCAAAATTTGGGGTATTATACCTGCATTGTGGTAATCGATTACCACTGTAACAAAATGCCATTTTTGAGTTTTTTCAAGCTTGTTTGACATTCTTTTCTCCTCTAACTTTCATGGCTTGACATGCTTGATATTTGTGGATGTTTTAGGTGCTATTTAACCTTTGTTTGAAGCATGCTTGACAACTTTCGATGCTCGATATTTCCATTATCAATTGTTGGCAATTTTGACAATGTTTGCTCATAATCATTCTTGCACACCTTTTGCTCACATGATAACATGATTTGTGATACATGTTAATTGATATTTGGTATTGTTTTACACTTTCATTCTTGATTGCATTAAGCTTGTTCTTCAAAGAATGAGCTTAATGTTGTATAATCAATAATCCACACTTTTGCTTTAATGATTTTTCATCTCTTTGGAAAATTGGTAGCACATCAATTCCCTTTGATTGATTAATCAAAACCTTGTTTCGATTAGTTGATCCTTCCTTGCTCTTCTCTTTAGGCTTCCTTTAGGGTCTTGTTCTCTTGATCCCCTTCCGAGCCGGAGATCCGCACGACGCCCTAGAGCACTGTACAAATTGGAGTTGTTATGCTGCCCGTTTCAATTTGTGCACTATAAATGTTGGTAAAACATAAATGTTGTGAAAGATGTTTCAACATGGAGGTTTTTAGCCCCAGAATAAAGATGTCAAGTAAAATGTAACAACATGAAGACTCGACATCATGACTGTTACAACAAGTTTTGGTTCTAAATCTGTTCCAAGATTCAAGGCGATTGGCAGTGGATCAAAGATCAAAGATATGAAGCCCAACTCAGCAGAAAACTATAAAAGAAGACCAAGACCTAGACAAAAAAGAGAGAGAGAGAGAGAGGACAACATAGACTTAGGAATCCTATTTTGTGAATTAGGTTTAGGTTTGAGAGTCGTAGGCTTCTCTTGTAAGTCTCCCTTTGTATCAATTGATACACTGTGGTAGATATAGGTGTCGCACAGATCCATAAGCCTTGAGGTATCTGATTGTGTATTGTTCTTGGATGAATCTTTTAAGCAAATCCCAGTTAGCTTGTTTGTCAAGTATGCCTGACAGATTTCTGTATTGACAGAGATGATGTAGAAATCACAGTTGGTGATTAAGGGAAGTAAGTGGGGTATCTCATATCAAGGTTATAAACATTTGAGTTTAGCCTTGGTAAAGATGTTCATTGGGTAGATGTTAGGTATGAAGTTGTAAACAGGGGAGTTTAACTTTGTAACAGTCTACAGATAGTGGAGTCTTCTTCTTGGATTGGTATCCCCCAGATGTAGGTGAGTCGCACCGAACTGGGTTAACAATTACTGTGTTCTTTATCATTCTGCAGATTTATGTTTTCTGTTAGGGTTCATGATAAACATGTTGGATCAAATGTTGTGACATCTGTGATTGTGCAGTTCTAATATTCAAGGTATCAGTCTGCTGTTGCACCTATGAGTTTAAATGATTATGTAGCACAATGTCTTGACATGTGTTAGGACATCTGCTGTCTGCATAGGCCAGAATTTCAATTGGTATCAGAGCAGGCATCCTGTCTAGTTCTGGGTGAGATCTTTGGGAGATACTTTCTGGCGTTTAAATAAAGAGGAGTTTTGAAGATCAGATCAATCAACTCAGACATACTCAAGGGTATTAATGGATGAGATGGATGTTCTGGATCAAAGGGAGCAACCCGGAGGTTGTTCATGTTGCTGAGGAGATTCTACAACAACTACAGTAGAAGTGGCTAGTTCTCTTGTTGGTGTGTCTTATAGGATGTTGTGTCATCTTATTAGGGAAAGCAGGATATGTTCCTTGGTGGTTCCGCTGCATGTGTTTCTGATGAAAGAGCTCTAGAATTATGGGATTCTGGAGTTGTTACTGAAGACAGTTGGTGGAAGGTCTCAATCGTCGGCCTCTATATTTGAAGATATCTGCATTCTTTTATTCCAAAGTCAGGAGCGATGGAGTGAAAGGAGTTGTGGCTAGATATCTGGTATGATGACTTGGTACTTGGAAGCTTGGTTTCTTGGTCCAGTTGAAGTTAGTTGAAGAGGAGAGGAGTTGGGTTTAAGTTTATCAGGTTCTTGCTCTAGGAGTTTGATAAATTATTGGTCGGCTAGGTTGTCAAAGATACTTGAGAATTCTCTCAAGTCCACTCATAAAGGCATTTGAGTCGTGTATCTGGAGTCTTCTAGTTACTCTTCTGACTAGAAGGTGTTTCTTTGAAACACAATCTGAAGAAAGTGGAGGTGATTTATTTTCACCATCCAAAAACAGCAAGGAAGGATTCATCTCTCTTGACCCTAAGAGTGGATCCAATCTGATTGAAGAATTGTTGAGGTAAATAAGATTTGTTCAGAGAAAGTCTTAGTTACTTGAGTCAAAGGTGGCAGCCTTGGTATCTCAACATTGTCCTTTGAAGAAGATACTTGCAAAAGGATTGAATACTTTATAAGTGTTCATGACATGATCTGGTGGAGCTCAGCTACAACAGTGAAGAAGGGTTATTGGACAAGGATTTAAGATCAATTTCTATTTGTGGAATCCACAAGTATTTAATTGATTATCCTTGAAAGTTAAGATTGCTGATGTTCAACAAGATGTTGGAACTTCTCATCATCAGAGTTTGTGCAGAATCATGGGAGAGGTACTGCATACACTTTAGCATCTGTTTTAGTCTTAGGTGGTGACCTAAGAAGTGGCTTCAGTCGGGTGTGACAGAAACATGTGTTCTCTGGAGAGTTTCTTGGCAAGAAACTAGTCTGGACTTTGATGCTGTTGAAGATGAAGATGAAGACATCATAATCTTGACGGTTACTGCTTGGATCAGTTTATTTCTGATTTAGGTGCTTTGGAGCATGGATCTTGCTCAGTTTGTGAAGGTCGAGGATAAGTGACAGTTATCTCTGGCCTTCTACTGACGGCTCTACTGAGGAAAGTGGCATTCTTTGGTTTGGCTGTGGGGTAGTCTTGGACTACTTATTTTCTAAAGATTCAGACGTGGCAGGTTTGAAGTCTTTGGAGTTTTAAAGCAGGATGGAGGTTGTTTACTCAAACTTAGTTGCTGAATCAAGTCTATGAGAGCATGGAACTCTTGTTCTGCGAAGGGAGGAGGTTCTTCTAAGTGGCAGAAGGAGGAGTTGAATTCAATAGTTGGATGTCATATCGAAATGTTCTGACATCTATCTTAACATCAAAGGTCTCAGCTGGTGATGTGGCACATCAACTTAAGATAAGGTGATCTACAGGAAAATGGAAGTTGTGGATGCTTCAAAAAGGTCTATCTCATGCAGTTTGTGGGAGCTGTGGATGGGAAGATGTTACATGACTAAGAGGCTTGGTGAATCCAAGATGTCTTGCTATGGGCAAGTAGTTCATGTGACTTGAAGGTATGATTTCATTAGTGGATCAGTGTATCTTGTGGGAGTTCTGAAGAAGATTGAGATCAATCAAAAGGTGGCATTTGGTTGGTTTCACAGTGTGCATTCAAGCGGGATGCTTGAAACTGATTGCTCTTGTGTAGAAGAGTAGTTAGTTTAAAATGTAAGGAGGTTTTGGTTCTCTTGGAGCTTGTGGAAGAAGTTCCGGGTTGAGGATGGAAGTATACCTTCTTTTGGTGGATGAGAGTTTAGTTCTCTCTGGGTTTCTGAAGTTCTCTTTGTTCAAACTGGTGGCGCAGTGTTGTGTGAAGATCTTAAGTTTGGATTACTATGCTGATAGTAAGTCCAGTGGTGGAGCATATCAAGAACCATGGTGTGTGGTGTCTCTGATGTGTGGAAGATGTCATAACTAATGTTAGAACATCTTTGGGTTGGTTATCCTTGGTGGAGGATTTCAGGTTCTGTGAGGAACTGGTTACTTGTATCGTGTCTAAGAAGTATCTACATTGTCATACGGGAGAATGATGAAGTAGAAGAACTGTCTTGGAAGATTGATGTAAGTGTTTTGGAAGACTGGAGTGGATCATATGTTGATTGCATGAAGGTCTGGGTTCTGATGCATTCAGAAGTGGATATTCACCAGAAAATCAGAAGTATTCCAGGTTATCATACGGGAGAATGATAAGGAATGACTGTCTTAGATTGTGGGGTGTCTATCTCTGGTGATGGCTGGCTAAGGTCAGTGGAAAATCTTGCGAAGGGGATGTTGCCCCTAGTTGCAAGTCATGCTAGTAGTGGATCGGTTTAGCAGCTGTGAAGTTTTGGAGCATGCATACGATAGATGACATCGTTATAACAAACTAAGGGACCCTGTGCATCTCTTTGAGGAATGTGAAGCATTCTGATTCAATTGGTTTGTGCCTCAAGCATCTGGAGGTCTATACATGAGAATTCAAGAGGAGTTCGTGTGGTGTGTAGATGGTTGCAGGATGGGGGGATCAATGGGACTTTGATCTCAAGCCAAGAGTTTGTTATAGTTAGTATACATTTTCTCACGAGTAGCATGATGGTGATCATGTGTGAGTGATTATTGTTTCTTGTCAGAGGAAGCAATAAGAGAGTTGATGATTATGTTCAGCTGGTAAGTTGAACTGAGGGTGCGCTCTTGAAGACATGAAGATGCGTCTTATGTTTTCCATTCATTAGTTTAGGTTTTCTGTGGAGGAGCACTGGTTACCTTAGATAGGGGGAGATGCCCCTTGGTCTAAGATGAATTACTGGGAGGATGCAGTTGAAGTTCCAATTTGCATTTGTGCGTCAAGCAAGCTGAGATGTCAAGGATGATGTCTTGACATTGTTGTATTGTTGCAAGTTATGGGAGACTTAGCAGTGCATGTGAATTGGTTCTTATTGGATCCTTAAGAATCATTGATTGAGTCTGGGGGAATTTGTTTTTCTCTGCAGGTTGTAGTCACGAAACTGTGAAGAGTTTATTCATACAGAAATCTATTAGGGGCTAACTGGGAGAAATTGGTTTTCTGCGAATGGAAAGGAAGGGCAAACAAACTCTGCTGTATTCTTTGCTACTAAATCTGGACTAAGCAAATCCTAGCGGTGGGGACCATAAACCTGACAAATGCAGGATAGGCATTAGAACACTGTTCAGAAGTAGGCTCAATGACAAGTCAGAAAAGGTGGAATCTCTTGAAACTAACTTGACCAGAAGTTATTGCACTCCTTGACTAGTCTTTTGTCTGGATTTGCTCTACTCACACAACTTCTTCATATTTAAGGAAGATCAAGCTAGAACATCTTACTTAGAGTAAGATAAAATGAGTTTTGTTTATGTGTGGGTAAGCATTACTTGGGTCTGGATGTGCATGGGCTATTTTTGTCAATTTTTGGCTGAAAAGGGGGAGAATGGCTTGTTACTGCTGAGATATGTATGGTGTTTGTGTCTTGTGCTACTGATCTACGAAATGTCTCAAAGGATGCCTCGACATTCTTGATATATGCATATTTGTGTTTTGCGATCAGAGTTAGGGAGCAAGTTGTGTCTTGTGATCTGAGTTACATCCTCTATGTATCCGGTATCATAAGGGAATGAAAAGGGTAACTAGATCTTATCTTCTTCCTCTTCCTTAGCACTTTCTTCAAGTACTTTTCCACTGCATGCACCATCAGGTAGAAAGGATGTTTTAACCAAAATTTGCCAAAAAGGGGGAGATTGAAAGCTCTGAGTGTTTGACTAAATTTTGGTAAAACATAAATGTTGTGAAAGATGTTTCAACATGGAGGTTTTCAGCCCCAAAATAAAGATGTCAAGTTAAATGTCACAACATGAAGATTCGACATCATGACTGTTACAGTAAGTTTTGGTTCTAAATCTATTCCAAGATTCAAGGCGATTGGCAGTGGATCAAGGATCAAAGATATGAAGCCCAACTCAGCAGAAAACTATAAAAGAAGACCAAGACCTAGACAGAAAAAGAGAGAGAGGACGGCATAGACTTAGGAATCCTATTTTGTGAAGTAGGGTTAGGTTTGAGAGTCGTAGGTTTCTCTTGTAAGTCTCCCTTTGTATCAATTGATACACTGTGGTAGATATAGGTGTCGCACAGATCCATAAGCCTTGAGGTATTGGATTGTGTATTGTTCTTGGATGAAGATTTTAAGCAAATCCGAGTTAGCTTGTTTGTCAAGTATGCTTGACAGATTTCTGTATTGACAGGGATGATGTAGAAATCACAGTTGGTGATTAAGGGAAGTGAGTGAGGTATCTCATATCAGGGTTGTAAACGTTTGAGTTTAGCCTTGGTAAAGATGTTCATTGGGTAGATGTTAGGTATGAAATTGTAAACGGGGGAGTTTAACTTTGTAACAGTCTACAGATAGTGGAGTCATCTTCCTGGATTGGTATCCCCCAGATGTAGGTGAGTTGCACCGAACTAGGTTAACAATTACTGTGTTCATTATCATTCTGCAAATTTACGTTTTCTATTAGGGTTCATGATAAACATGTTGGATCAGATATTGTGACATCTGTGATTGTGCAGTTCTGATATTCAAGGTATCAGTCTACTGTTGCACCTCTAAGTTTAAATGATTATGTAGCACAATGTCTTGACATGTGTTAGGACATCTGCTGTCTGCATAGGCCAGAATTTCACTTTGGTGTTAGAGAAGTAATGAGAGTGGAGAATTCCTACACTCATCTTGATTGTTTTAGGTAGGGGACGAATGACCATGTGCCTGGAATAATCATCTCTATCTCCAAGCTGTAGTGCCTTTCAATCCTCAGTCGAGTCGATCCTTGATCACTCCTACCCCTTTCAATCTCTCTTTTGATCAATCACCATTCTCTTATTTAAAGATCTTGGTCTATTGGGTTAGCAACCATCATTTGGTTCAACACCTCTCTTCGGATTAACCATTGCTTATTGATTCCCTAGAAAAGTCTCAATTGGTTTCTTTGGTTAAACACAGTCTTCCTGTTAAACACCGAATCCTTAGGTGAGTTCGCAACCTTCTCTTGGTTCTTCTTCCTTTGATTGGTTAACCACTGCATGTCAGTTAAAACACCAATTTGCACTTCTTCTCAGTTAACCACGGTCTATCTGTTAACATACTGAGCTCCTCTTGGGTTAATCACCTTCTCTTGGTTAATCACCCATTTCTCAGTTAACCACAGCCTGTCTGTTAACATACTGAGCTCCTTTTTGAGTTAATCACCTTCTCTTAGTTAATCACTCATTCTTTTTGGTTAATCACAGTCTGTCTGTTAAAACCAATACCCTGTGAGTTAGTAACCTTCTCTTGGTTCGAATACTCGCACCCTTGGGTTAGTAACCTTCTTTTGGTTCAAATTCCCTTATCGTTGGTCAAGTACTGCTTGTTCGGTCAGTACCAACATCCCCAGTGGGTCACAAGCTTCGCTTGGTTCTACACCAATTCTTTTGGTTGATCACAGTCTATCTGTTAAAACCTTTCTCCTCGTAGATTTGCGATCTTTTCTTTCCTCGGTTAACCACTATTTATTAGTTAATACACTAAAACCCCTTCAGAGTCAAACACCTTCTCTTGGTTCAGTGCTCTCTCCTTTTGGTACATCACAGCCTATCTGTTGACACCAAACCCTTTGCTCCCCACAGAGTTTTAATCACTTTTTCGTCGGTTAACCACTGCCAGTCAGTTAACATACCAAATCCTGTTTTCTCTTGGTTTTGACACCATACCTTTTGTTTGCTCCCTAGTAGGGTCGCTAACCTCTCTGATCCCCAGTACATTTCTTTGTTCTCTTACTCCCCAATAAAGTTCCTTTTATTCTTTTGCTCCTTTATCTTCTTGGTTTTGACACCATTCTTGCACTTTAGCCTCAACACAGTTACTAAATTTCCTTTGCACTCCTTTTCTTGGTTCTAACACCAATTCTTTTGCATCCCCATCGGAGTTTTTCTCTCCTTATTTACCATTTGTTTTGACACCGTTTTCCTTTTCCATCTTGGTTCCATGAACTACGCACACTCTGATTCTTCATTCATTCGAATGTAAGCTACGTAGGCACAAGATTGCAATGATCTTGGCAAGCACACTTCCACCTTCTTCCATTCTCCTTTTCTTCCCTAGTTCCCTAAACTACGGCGCTCTGATTTCCTCATTGCACTATGATGATACGTAGGCACGAGGGCCCTAATCCTCCGCGAGCACTTTCTTTCTTTTTTCCTCTCTCCTCTTTTTTAGCTAGAAGCCTTTAGATAGATAACCCATCCAAGCCTAGAAGCAAGCAAAATGGTTCTCGTCGAGTACGACGGATGCGTAAGGTGCTGGTACCTTCCTTTCGCATAACCGACCCCCTGACTTGTTTCTCTTCCCCTTGGGTTTTATCGATATTTTCCCTGTCCTTTGGGACTAAATAAAGTTCGGTGGCGACTCTGTTATTTCTTTGAGTGTGCGATTCACTCAGGTATAATCCTGCTAGCTTCTGCTGGGGAGTCCTTGCTCTTGCAAGTTGGGGTCTCGCCTAGTTTTTTTTGCTTTCTTGCTTGCTTGGGTGTTTATCTCTTGTGCTTTGCTTGCTTTATCTTTACACTTTACTTGCTTTATCGTTTATGTTTATTTACTGCTTTGAATATTCATATGTTGTATATTCTAGAATATCTACTATTTTTTTCTGCTATTGTTGGGATGGGTAGATATTATTGGAGAGAAAATTCCTAACATCGGGCTTAAGCATGTACATAGGCTAGAACGTGCATAGTCGTGAGGCCTACATTTTGCGGATTGGGTTACCACGAGAGCCACATCCCAGATCGTGTTTCGCTTGAGGATACTTCCGTCCTGCGAGAATTCGCTACGGCGGGGGGTTTTCATTCTGAGTCCTATGGTTTGGGCGACCTTTCTAGGGACCACCTTGTTGTGTCTAGATCACACCTGTGAGTGGGATATGGGTTTTTCAGGAAAACCTGCCCTTTCATACCTTTGTTCTCTCACGCACATCAGATTTTGCACCGACACAAAATTATATATACAGATATCCAGATGTTTCAGATTTGATTGTTCAGACTGTGCTGGCTTCGTAATTTTTGAGTTGCATATCATGTCATCATGTAAATTAATTTTTGCATGTGCATTTCCAGGTTATTTGAAGATTTATTCTTTGTTGACATTATCATAGAGATGAGTACTGGTTGTCGAGGTGTCTTTAGCTACAAGTTTGAGGAGCCTAAGCTGAAGACTTTGAGAGGCTTAGCATCTTGTGTGGTTGAAGATATCAGAGGGGTTTTCAAAGATGCTTATGGTAATCTGTTGTCCATCCTCAGCACTGAAGTCAACACCACTGCCATTTATACACTGGTTCAGTTCTACAACCCGCCACTTAGGTGCTTCACATTTTAGGATTATCAGCTAGCACCTACACTTGAGGAGTACTCTCATATCTTGGGGGTTGAGATCAAGAAGCAGTATCCTTTTGTCTACACTAGCGGTTGTCCGAAGTTTCCCCTTATTGCTGATGCTCTTTGCATTAG
The DNA here is from genome assembly GCA_022829125.1 of Lathyrus tuberosus. Classification (NCBI taxonomy): domain Eukaryota; kingdom Viridiplantae; phylum Streptophyta; class Magnoliopsida; order Fabales; family Fabaceae; genus Lathyrus; species Lathyrus tuberosus. The sequence goes on from JALAZF010000103.1 coordinate 13,565,079, forward strand.
TAAGAAGAATATGGAAGCTAATCTCAAGACTAAAGGGAATGGTATTCGAAGGTTTGCTTCAAAGTTTCTGGTTGACAAGGCCATTTCCTTTGCTGCAGATGGAAACTAAAAGGCTTTCAACGCCATTCTTGCTTTGCTGATATATGGAATTGTTTTGTTTCCGGACATAGAGGATTTTATAGATCAGGCTGCCATCAGTATTTTCTTGTCCAAGAACCCTATTATGACACTTCTCGCCGATACCTATCATTCTATTCATTCGAGGAATGAAAAGAAGAAAGAAACCATTGTCTGTTGTGCTCCTCTGTTGTACCGATGGTTCATGTCTCACCTTCCACATAAGGGTTCCTTTGTTGAGAATAAGGGAAACCTCAAGTGGTCTCAACGAATCATGTCTCTTACTGCTGATGACATCTCTTGGTATTCTCGAGTCTTCGACGATACTAAGATTATTCTTCATTGTGGGAAATTCTCCAATGTGCCTCTCTTGGGTACAAAGGGTGGAATTAACTGCAATATGAGACTTGCCTTCCGTCAGTTGGGATATCCTATGGTTACCAAGCCAGATCCTGAGGTAGTGGTAGAGTTCATCTTTCATGAAGGGGTTGATGACATGGGATTACTAAAGAGGTTTAGTGCTGCTTGGACTCAGATTCCCCTTGAAGGAAGAGCCGATTTGGGTAAGAAGAATTGCATAGCCAAGGAAGCTTACACACTTTGGGTCAAAGAACGCATCAAAGAAATCTTGTTGCCATTTTCTTCCGAGCCTTCCATGAATGTCAAGCTTCCTGAACTTGCCATTGTTCCTCCATCTGAAGTCGACCTACTCAAGCGGACTATTGAGATGATGAAGAATGAGAATACTGATCTTCGTCTCAACCTTGATAGAGTCACATCCGATAAGGAAAGCCTACAGATTGAGCTCCATCAAAAGAGAGAGGGCATGCTCAAAGAGGTGGAGGTTGAGCAGAACAAGCGAAGGAAAGTGGGTGATGTTTTGAAGAGTACCTATGAGGGACTTACTTCAAAGAAGAGACAACTTGCCGACACTCAGTATCAAGCCTACAAGGATGAGTTGAGCTACAAGAAACAACTTGAAGAGCTTCGAGGGAAGTTGTCAGACTATAAGACAAAGCTGCAAAGTGAACAAGACCATGCTAACCAATTGCCAAAAGACTTTTCTCAGTGTCAAGCTAAGCTTGACAAAGTCTTCGGTGAGATCCATAAGCTGTAAGATCAAGCACATCAGAGCCGAGAGTAGATCAGTCAGATCAACTCACAGAGTACTCATTGGGAGCATCAGAGCCATTATTTGCAAGTCCTCTTGGATCAGAAAGAGGCCTTTCTTCAGGATCTTCTTTAGGGACCTAACCATTATTTATTGCGCAACCTCATGAAGGATGCAAAGTATTAGAGTGAGAGACTCGGTCGTCTAGCCAGATTCGCTGAGGACGCACTTGAAGACTTGCCTGGGTTGTTGAGGGATGTATATGCTGATGTGTTGCCGCACAAGACTCCTTGGGCTGTTTTCTACTTCTTGTCTATTTGTAGGGTGGTTTTTGATAGGATCCAGGCTGATCTTGTTGTAGCCCAAAAGGCAGATATTTGATTTATACTTGACTTATACTTCTTTCCTTTATCGTTGAATGAATGAAGTTTCTTGCCAGCTTTATCTTTGCACCTTTGCTTATATGCTTTATGATTATTGTTAACAAATATAAGTTTACAAATTCCTGGAATTTAAAACTTTATTTTTGCATGCATTGCATACATTCATGCACACATATACACGTCCCTTCGTCCGAAAAACCATTGCTTACCCTGTCCGTCTCCACCTTGTAGCAAGACGACGACTCGACATCGCTATTTCACCCGCTCAAGAAAAACCAGAATCATAGCTGATTTCGAAGCTGAGAACGTTGCCTATAAGGAAACTCTGGCTCAATTTCAAGGTCGGATGGATCAGTTTCAGACCAGCATGGATGTTATTATGGAGTTCCTTCGTGCTCAGAAGGACACCGTTGCTGCTGCCACTATCGTTGCAACTACCACTGATGCAACCGTCGTCACTCCTGTTGTGACCGTTCCTCCTGTTGTTACTACTATTACTGTTGTTGTTTCCTCTCCTGCTATTGTTGAAGTACCAGTTGAACCTGTGATTCAGCCTGCTGTTCATCCGTCAAATTCTCAATCTAGTTTGAACAAGATTCCTGCTGCTTTTCCTTGGGGCATGCCTCTGAATTTCACTCCTCAGATTGTAAATAGTGGTGCCTTCGTACCATATCAGCCTTTTGTTGTGCCTATGCCTAATGGAAATGCTGCTGCATATCCGCGGGGTATGCCTACTCTAGTTTCACCTCCGGTGGTGAGTGATGATCATAAGAATCTTCAGGTCCAGACTCATCAAACTCCTGGGTTGGCTAACATTGAAACTCTTAATGACGATGAGCATGTGTATAGGGGTCCTCCTCTTCATGTTTCGGTTTCATCCCAAGCTGCTCAAACTGTTGTTCAGAATGTTCATTCTGGAATGCTTTACCCTGGGGCATCTTCAGTCGTTGTGGTACCGCATCAGAATTATCCATTTGGTGTTCAGATGGGTCAGAATGCTGGTCAAATGGTTAATCAGGGATTGGTATATCCTTCTCAATTTACTACTCCGCAAGTGCACGCTCCAGCCGTATCTCAGCTGCCAAATCCTCAGATCCTTGTCAGGCCTATTGATCAAGGTAGACCTGCTGATTACAAGTTGCTGGAAGACCGTATCAGAGCTATTGAAGGGTTCTCTGCTTTTGGCATGGAGGCTAAGGACTTATGTCTGGTTCCAAATGTTGTATTGCCCCCTTCCTTAGTAGAACAGTCTGTAGAAAGTTAGAGATAACTGTCACTTAACCTTGACTTTCAAAAATGAGCAAGATCACATGCTCCTAAGTACCTAGATCAAAAATAAAATGATCCAAGCTGTGCTACCACCAGATACTTCTAGTAACCACTTGAACACACCTATTGCACTCCAATACTCTTAGATCAGAAATAAACTGATCCAAGAGCTAACCATCAAGATTATGATGTCTTCATCTTCATCTTCAACAGCATCAAAGTCCAGACCAGTTTCTTGCCAGGAAACTCTCCAGAGATCACATGCTTTTGTCATACCAGACTGAAGCTCATTCTTAGGTCAACACCTAAGAATAAAACAGATGCTAAAGTGTATGCAGTACCCCTCCCATGATTCTGCACAAACTCTAATGATGAGATGTTCAAACATCTTGTTGAACATCAGCAATCTTGACTTTCAAGGATAATCAATTAAATACTTGTGAATTCCACAAATAGCAATTGATCTTAAATCCTTGTCCAATAACCCTTCTTCACTGTTGTAGCTAAGCTCCACCAGATCACTCGAACACTTATCAGGTATTCAATCTTTTGCAAGTATCTTCTTTGACAAACAGTGTTGAGATACCAAGGCTGCTAGCCTTGACTCAAGTAACTAAGATTCTCTCTGAACGAATCCTATTTACCTCAACAATTCTGAGAACTCCAATTAGATTGGATCCACCTGTAGCGAGCCATTTTTGTCGGTGACGCAACCACCTTATCACTGGGTTTTCCTCACCGCAATGAGGAGGAGGGGGTGCTACTTTCTGATTTCTTATTTATCCCATGAAGCTGAAAGGGAAAGGGAAGCTATCTAAAACTAACCTTGCACGCGAATGTTTAACTGAACAAACGCTTAAAAGAGATTGGGGGGTTGTCAGGTTATACAATGGGGAGTTGTCAATTACCCATCCTATATGTGGTTATCCACATGATATTAGCTTTAGGTTTCGCTTTGTATTTGATGGTGTTTATCTATTAGTGGGTTGGGAAAGTTTCTTGGGAAATATGAGTGAGTGAGTGAGTTTTTGTTGATGTCCGGGTTTTTTCTGATGTTTTGGTAAGGTACTAGACCTAAGGTTTGATTGATGTGTGAAGGTACTGGACCTAAGATTTTTTATTAGTATGCTCGCTAAGATTTTGCAATCTTATGCCTACGTTCCCGTTTAAACGAAACAGGGAAATCAGGGCAATCGTAGTTCCTCCTATTCTAAGGGAGGAAAAAGATGTTTTGGTGTCTTGTTCAAAGCCCAATATTGAAGCTAAAAGGTTATTTGTGTCTTGTTCAAAGCCCAAGATTAAAGCTAAAAGGTAATTTGTGTCTTGTTCAAAGCCCAAGATTGAAGCTAAAAGGTTTGAGAGAGAACTTGTCATCTCTAAAGAGGGATTGGATTTCCTCTGGGGAAATTGTTGATTTTTGTGTGTCTTGATCAAAGCCCAAGGTTGAAGCTAAGAGGTTGATTGACTCCACTAGGGGATTTCTTTACATAAAGCCTAAGAGGAGGCTAAATATGACCGACTCAACAAGAGAGTGTATATATTGGTGTCTTGTGCAAAGCCTAAGATTGAGGCAAAAAAGAGACTGACTCTTTGGGGATATCATTATACAAAGCCTAAGAGGAGGCTGGGAGTTTGACTTTTCTGGGGAAAATGTTCTATCTGTCTTGTATAACGCCCAAGATTGAGGCTAAAGAGGTTTTACTCTTGCTGGAGAGTATTATCTGTCTTGTACAAAGCCCAAGATTGAGGCTGAAACGAGTTTGGCTCTGCTTGGGAACATATTTTTCCCAAGTTTAAGAGAGGAAGGTTTGTGGCTTGTACAAAGCCCAAGATTGAGGCTAAAACAATTTGACTCAATAAGAGAGTGCTTTTATCTATCCTGTATAAAGCCCAGGATTGTGGCTGAACAAGCTGGAGAAATTATTCTACCCAATTTGAGAGGAGACTAGCTCCTGCTAGGGAGAATCTTTATACCAAGCCTAAGGTGAGGCTGGAAAAGATTGACACAACAAGAGAGTAGTTTTATCTGTCTTGTACAAAGCCCAAGATTGAGGCTAAAACAGGGTTGACTCAACAAGAGAGTGCTAAAAGGTAATTGACTCAACAAGAGAGTCTGAAATGTGATTTACTCAACAAGAGAGTCTAAAAGTTAATCGACTCAACAAGAGAGTCTGAAAAGGTTAGCTCTCTTGGGGAGAATCATTTATACAAAGCCCAAAAGGAGGCTGACTGTGCTGAGGAAAAATCATTATACAAAGCCTAAGAGGAGGCTATCTTTTGTTGGGGATTATTGAGATCTCTGGGCAGGTCTAGGTGGGGAATCGACTCTCGCTGAGGATTACAAAAGAGTTGAGGTATCAGATGCCTTGAGGTTCTGATTTGGGATTTTTAGGAGAGAGACTGGGTTTCAGCTCTGCTGGAGATTGATCCAGATTGACCGGAGTTTCTCCTACGCTAGTAGGGAACTTGAGAATGTCTTTGAGACTTAAGAGGATTGGATTGTCCAAGTCTACTGGTGGGGAAGAGTTTTATCTTTTGTATGATGCCTCCAGGGGAGGCACGGGCATTAAGGGATGAGAATCAACCCTAAATTGGCCGGAGTTTTGTCACTGGAAAGACTGCTCTAGCAAAGGATGACTGAGTTCTGTCTTATATCTTTAAGAGGTTGTCAGGGTCCTTGTATTAAGCCCAAGAGAAGGCATGAGAACTTCTAAGAAGCCGAAGGGTCCTTGTACAAAGCCCAAGAGGAGGCGGGGATGCTTTTAGGAAGCATGTGGGTCCCAAACCAAAGAAAAGTTCAAGAAATGCTATTCACAGAGAATAGATCATTTAGTGAACAGTTCTGATGTTTGAAGAAATTCAAGAGATGCTATTCACCGGGAATAGATCAACTCTGGGGAGTATAATTTCTTTGACAATTTCTAATAGTTACAGCCTGAGAAAAGTTTCACTGAGAATACTGCCTTTCTCTTTGTTCCATATTGTATAAGCCCAAGAGGAGGCAAGACTGTATCTGGAAATCCTACGGGGATCTAGTTTTGACTATATTTAAGAGTGACCAACATGGCTTTACCTAGTTCTAGACCTAGTTACCGGGGAAAACTCTAAATAACTATACTGGTATATATACAGTTGATATATGAGATGTATCTTAAAAGGGTATGAAAGAAGACTAACCATGCGCAGCTTCCCACAATACAGTTATATATATGAAAGCAAGTAAATGAAAGCTGTTAAAACTTACAGGCGAGCAAGCTTCCATGCTGTATTGTTGGTTGTTCAAAGAAATTAAAGAAAGCTTTTATAACAACATATATATTTGAATCTAAATCAAAAGGGAATTTGTTTTGAAAAGATCGTTGGGGCTTATACTCAAGGAGAGGCCCAAGTTTTAACAGTGATCGCACCATTGTTCTAACAATTGTATCGGGACTTATACAACGACTGAGGCCCAAAGAGGTTTATTTACAAAAAGGTTGGGTCTTACACTCTATTAGAGGCCCACATATTATTTAAAGAAAAGAAATGGGACTTACAACACGAGGGTAGGCCCAAATGATTTGATTTTGAACTGCGATCGCGCCGAGATTTTTCTTTCAACGCAGAGGGACCTATACAATATCTGAGGCCCAAAAATGGTTTTGGTTAAAAGGGGATTGGGTCTTACACTCTATTAGAGGCCCAAAAAGATTTAAAAGAAAATAAATTGGACTTATAACACAAGGGTAGGCCCAGATGAAAGTGTTTTGAAAACGGCGATCGCGTCGAGATTTTTGGAATCACAGTGGGTCTTATACATTAACTGACGCCCAAGTTATTTTGGTTTCAAAAAGGGATTGGGTCTTACACTCTATTAGAGGCCCATGAGTGTTTGAAAAAGATTGATGAGGGTGGAATCAATCAAAACCCTAATTTTGTTTAAAAATGGAATTAATTTTGTTTAAAAATTAATAAAAATTATTGAAAACATGTGAAAAATGAGTGGTGATCTTGGATCAATGTTTCAAAAATCATGTTTTTATCCACAAAAGGATTGAAAACCATTTAAGTTTGGAAAATCAAGAAGGAAAAAATATTTTAAATGTCAAAAAACAAATAAAAATGAATTCTTTGGAAAAATATCAAGTATATGAAATAAATAATATTTTTGGGAAATTTTTGTAAAATAAAATATTTTAACATTTTTGTGAATTATTAAAAACAGAGTCAACTCAAAATCATTAAAATTCAGAGAGAAATTAATTTTTGAATCAATTAAATAAAATCACAAAATTCAAATATTTGAAAGTTTGGAAAAGGGCGCCAAGAACACCATTGTTTTGCCTGCGTGCTCTGTTTTGCCCAAATTTGCATTTTCTCATCAATCTCACTGAATACTTGATGAAATCACACAATCCACATATCAATCTACTCGTTTTCACCTCACGATCATGTCTATGGTCTTTAATTTCATTTATTTTAAGCATGGAATAAGAAATCAAAGAGAAACCTCAAAAACCCTAAATTCTGCATGAAGGCTAAGAAATTCCATACACGATTCATACAAAGCAATTAATTGAGGGGAAACACTCCATACATGATTATGAACATATGGAAAAATTATTGTGCGAGGAAATATGCATGACTCATGAGATGACCAAGTTTAGGCTTACCTGAAGGTTGTGGCAGCAAGAGCAACTTGATCTTTGAGTTGGAGGTGTTACAGATGAGTTATGATGATCTGAACAGCTTGCCTACACCATATGGAGTGTGTTTGAATGCTTGGAGTGATTTGAAATGGACTGGAATAGATTGTGGCACCTCAGCTGCAACTTTGTTAAAAACTTGAGCAAATGGATGATGATTTCATGAATTTGGTGTTCCAGTTGTTGGTTTAGTGTTTGATCAGCTCACATATGATGTTTATGAGGTGTGTGTGTGATTGGTTTGGTTGGAAACACTTTCTAATTCAAAACCCGATAGTAGCTTGCATTAGAAGGCATTTTTGGAAGTGAGAGTGTGATTTTAGGCAAGTGTTATAGGCCTTTGGCGTGCTCAAACTGATCAGAAATGAGGTTTATTTATAGTGTGTCAAGTTTTTTTTGCAAGGAATAGGGAACGGCAACTCCAGCAGTCCTTTGGCCAATGTGGATCAAATGGAATCTCAAGTCTCCTCTAGCCATTGACTTAAGATTAGAGCACAGGCCTATGGTTCTCTGATTCAAGGATAAGGCTTGACTGAAGTGTTCATCTTTGCTCTAATACATGCCACCTCTAAGCATCCATTGAATGCCTCAAAACAAAATTCGAGTCTTGAGGCATCTTTAGCTTTTAGGGGTACCAAACCTATATGTAGTTCCAAAGACTTGGGAGGCTCATGGATCAGTGATTGTCCCTTGGTTGTTCCCCCTTGAGGTGTGCAGATGGATAATCATGCTTAAAGTTGCACAATTTGAGCAATTTGAGCACTAATGCACAAATCTGCCTTGCCAAGACAGTTTGCAGCAAGGCATGTTGCAGCTGTCATAACTCCTAGCTCAGATGGAATTTGATGAAGTTCTTGGACATTTTGGAAAGCTGACATATCCCATTTTAACATGACGTCCAACTTTGTTTTTGAGTCAACCTAAATTATAATGAAAAATGCCTCTACATTTCGGAAAAAATAAGGTAGATTCTGACTTAGTGAAAATTTCACTAAGTGTTGGAAAAATGTCACTTTTGTGTTTTCAGCCATTTTGATCACTCCATAACTAAAAATCCATGAGGAATTGGAATGAGCTGTAGTTGACACTTTTAAGGTATGCCATGAGACACACAAATCCAGCTTTGGAACATCCAAAATGGTTGCTTGGATCTCAAGTTATGGTCCTTGGAAGTTGGTACCCTAGCCACTTTGTTCCATAACACATATTACCATTGTTTTAGGGCCAAAGAACCATAATTGTGAAAAATCTCAAAAAGTCAAACTTGATTTTGTGCACAGTTGACTTTTTATCAGATGAAATCCAAACTGTGCGATCCTTTGTGAACTCAAGTCCTTGACCTAAATCAAACCTAATGGTTATGTTCCATAGGTGTTATAGGGTGTATTGAATCATGTCCCAAGGTTTAGGAGCATGTCTGGGTCAAAAGTCAAAGGTACAGTTGACTTTTCCCTCGAAACCCTAATTGTGGTCCTGATGAAATTGAAACTTGTGGATCAAACTTCTTGGATTAATCTATTGTTGCAAATGGATCAATGTAGTGTATTAGAGACCCTCAAATCATGTCTTGGGGTCTTGGCTCATGTTTGGTCCCAAAAGTCAACTTAGGGGTAAATTAGGTCAAGAAACCCTAATTCCTGATTTTTGGTGGATGCATCCCCTGAGGTCAAATTGACTTGATGATTGGGTCCATGAGGTCCCTTGGAGTATCTTACGTTGTGCTTTGAAGCAATGGCTCATGCTTAGAGGAAAATTTCCATCTGGAGGCCTCAGTCGACCAAAACCCTAATTTGGTGACACTAACGATATGGAGGCTTAATCCACTTGGAATGCTGCAACTTTGTGCTTGATTCTTGATGTAGGAGTCCTCTTGATCCTTTATGGATGTTTTGAGATGTTAGACAAGTTGAAGATCATGTCATTTCTTGATTGATCATTTGTCTAAGTTCTCTAAGAGGGCTCAAAACCCTAATTCTTTGTTGTGGTGAATGCTCAACAATCCTTGAGGAGATTGATGAGGCATAAAGGTACATCCATATTGTGATGATGATTTGTATAATGATGGGAAATCTTAGTGGTCAAAATTTGGGGTATGACATATGCCCCTATTTAATCTTCTTTGACCCGAAGGTGTGAATGCCGAAGGTATTCGGGCATTCGGGGTGCAAGAGGATTAAATATCGGAATACCCGAAATTTTGATGGTGGTTATGAATGGAAACTCACCCATCCATCTTTTTTTTTACTAAGAAATGATGCTTAGAAAAGGGTGAAACTACCCCTCGATCCTGGTCTTCAGCCAAGGAACTGGTCTCAGTTTTCTTTTGAAATAAACTTCCCCTCGAACCTGGTTTCCTACCAAGGAACTGGTCTCAGTTTCTGATATAAACTTCCCCTCGATCCTGGTTTCCTACCAAGGAACTGGTCTCAGTTTCTGATATAAACTTCCCCTCGGTCCTGGTTTCCTACCAAGGAACTGGTCTCAGTTTCTGATATAAACTTCCCCTCGATCCTGGTTTTCCACCGAGGAACTGGTCTCAATTTCTGATATAAACTTCCCCTCGATCCTGGTTTCCTACCAAGGAACTAGTCTCAGTTTCTTTTGTCAATAAACTTTCTTGACATGGGACGCTGTTCGTAGCGGTTTTCCTCAAACTTCTCGGCGAATTTTCCTGGGGAGATGCCATCTGACGGGAAAAAGTTCTGATGTCAGACTGGCTGAGGAAACCCATTTGTCTGAGCGGTAGAGGTGTTCAAACTTCTCTGTTTGGAGACGCCATTTGTTGACTCTACTGGGGAAAACGAGTCTCTTGAGAGACTATTTTCTGCTTGGGATATTACATCATACTTCTCCTCGAGATCTGCTCGGGGAAATGCCATACGATGTAATCCAATTTGGAGGTGCTGATGACCTTTTCATCAGTGAATCTTTCAGAGAAAATTGCTATACTGCCGAATCTTCGATTAAGAGGCTTTCTCTGGGGATTTTCCTTAATCCGGGAAAGCGAAGATATCATCTTCAATGGCGAAGAGTGACGTTTGTCGAAAGTTTTCATATTTTTCAGAGGTTCAAGTTATCAAAGTGATCAAGGGCCGTCTCCAATCCAGAAATAAACTGGGGGAGAGATTGGTCAGACAAAACATTTCCTGACGAGGAAAGAACTGACAACTCGATTGATAGGAGGGCTTTACCACTTGGGGGTAAGACTGACCAGAGTGATAGTGATGCTATATGATTAATGCATGACGTATGTATGTTTATGCTGACAAAACTGATGCGACATACAGACTAATAGATGAACACGACTAAATACTCGGCCACTGCGGGGGATGAAAAGTATCACGGGTTCAAGATAGGAATTATGCCTTGCTTAAGAGAGATAGTCCTTGTGGGGAAAAACCTTGGTCGGACTTAGGAGATAAGAACTATGCCGGGGATATCAGATGAGAAAATCACATCTGATACAGTTGACCCTTCATTCAGATGCTCTGGTTTAGAAGGAGCACTTTGATTCTGCACTTTGAAGTTTGATTACTTCTGGAGAAGCGATCGATGTTCTTTCGATGTTCAACAGTAAAAAAAAATTGCCATGTCTATTTTAAAAGCGGAAAAATGCTAACAAGTAAATTTGTTTTTATTTTATTTCAAGAACCATTAATCATGTTAAAATGTCATTCTGTAAAGCTAAAACAAATAAGAATTACAAACAAAAGCACTAGGGCTCAAATTTTACTGATAGGATGGAAATCAGCCAAGCGCGTGATTCCACAGAGTATTTAAAAAGTTAGAAAATGGTAATTTGAGGGAAAAGGCTGCATCGAAACATAATGACCGCTATCCTTCTACCAACTTTGAATTCTGGACATCCTGAGCTTCCGTCGAAGATGACCTTGACTGGAGTTTTCCTGATGGATGATGTGACTGCTGAGGAGTTGAACTGATCTGACGTAGTTACTTGCCATTAATCCCTAACTTTTGCCTGGATTGTACTTTGAGATTTCCAATCCACTAGGATAATTTTTTTTATCATGTCTCTAATTTTTTCCTAGCCCGCTCTTTCGGGTTTTCAATCCACCGAGACGTTTTTTTTATTATTTAGGAGAAGTATTTCTTGACTACATCAACATTTGTGGGGTAGGCAAATTCTTCTCCATCCATGGTTGCGAGTCTCAAGGCGCCGCCCGAGAAGGCTTTCTTGACCACATAAGGGCTGTCATAATTCAGAGTCCATTTGCCACGGGAATCAGTGAGGAATGATTGTATCTTTTTGAGCACTAGGTCTCCTTTCCTGAAGACGCGCGGCCGGACCTTTTTGTCAAACACCTTCTTCATTATTTGCTGATACAACTGACCACGACATAGTGCCGTTATTCGCTTTTCTTCGATCAGATTTAGTTCTTCATGTCAACTTTGACACCATTCAGCCTCTATTAGCTTAGCTTCCATCAATACCCAGATTGATGGGATCTCTACATCTATGGGGAGCACTGCCTCCATGCAATATACTAGAGAGAAAGGGGTTGCCCCTGTTGACGTGCTGACAGATGTACGATAACTGTGAAGAGCAAAGGGCAGCATTTCGTACCAGTCTTTGTAGGTTACAACCATCTTCTGAACAATCTTCTTGATGTTCTTGATAGCCTCTTCTACCGCTCCGTTCATCTTGGGTTGGTAGGGAGATGAGTTATGGTGTTCGATCTTGAACTCAGCACACAACTCTTTCATCATCTTGTTGTTCAAGTTGGATCCATTATCCGTAATGACCTGGCTTGGAACACCATAACGGCAGATGATATTGTTTTTGATAAATCAGACCACCACTTGTCGGGTAACATTGGTGTATGACGCTGCTTCGACCCACTTGGTGAAGTAATCAATGGCTACCAGGATGAACCGATGTCCGTTTGAAGCTTTGGGTTCAACCATGCCAATCATGTCGATTCCCCATATGGAAAAAGGCCATGGGGAAGAGAGAAATTTGAGATGTGTTGGCGGTACATGGATTTTGTCTGAGTATATCTGACACTTGTGATATTTCCTCATGTACTTGTAGCAGTCAGATTCCATGGTCAACCAATAGTACCCTGCTCTTAGAATTTTTCTCGTCATTGTGTGTCCATTGACATGAGTGCCAAAGGATCCTTCGTGAATTTATTTTATCAGCATGTTTCCTTCTGGTCTGTCTACGCATCGGAGCAAGACCATGTCAAAGTTTCTTTTATAGAGTGTATCACCGCTCAGGAAAAAGTTGCCAACCAGTCTTCTGAGGGTCTTTCTGTCTTTTCTGGATGCCCCAAGTGGGTACTCCTGTTTCTGAAGGAAGCATTTGATGTCATGATACCAAGGCTTTTCGTCCATGACGGCTTCAATCGTGAAGATGTAAGCGGGCCGTTCTAGGCGCATTATGTCAATCTTAGGTATGTCATTCCATTGACCTACACTAATAATGGAAGAGAGAGTGGCTAATGCATCAGCCATGTGGTTCTCTTCACGAGGGATATAATGAAACTCGATTCTGTTGAAGAATGGTAACAACCTTCTCGCGTAATCTTTATAAGGAATCAGTCCTGATTGGTATGTGTTCCAATCTCCTTTGATCTAATTGATAACCAGGGTTGAGTCACCATACACATCCAAGTTCTTAATTCTTAAGTCAATTGCTTCTTCGAGACCTGTGACACAAGCTTCGTATTCGGCCTCGTTGTTTGTACACTTGAATGTCATTCGGGCGGTGAAAGAAATGTGGGCACCTTGAGGTGTTATGATGATTGCCCCAATTCCGTTTCCATAATGATTGACAGCTCCGTCAAAGATTAGTCCCCATTAGGAACCTGGTTCTGGCCCTTCACTGGGTAGTGGTTCATCACAATATTTCATTTTCAAGTACATGACATCTTCGTCTGGGAAGTCAAATCCGAATGATTCCTAACCCTTAATCGGTTGATGAGCAAAATTATCGGCTAAAATACTCCCTTTGATGGCTTTCTGAGCATGGTACCCGATGTCATATTCTGATAATAACATCTGCCAACGGGCAATCCTTCCCGTGAGAGCAGGCTTTTCAAAGACGTACTTGATTGGATCCATTTCGGAGATTAACCAAGTAGTGTGACAAATCATATACTGGCAAAGACGTTTGGCTGCCCAAGCCAAAGCGCAACAAGTTTTCTCAAGCATAGTATACCGAGTTTCGCAGTCGGTGAATTTTTTGCTTAAATAGTAGATATCAGACTCTTTTCTTTTGGTTTCGTCTTGTTGGCCAAGTACACATCCCATTGAGTCTTCCAAGACTGTTAGGTAGATGATCAGCGGTCTTCCTTCCACTAGAGGTGATAGAATCGGTGGGTTCAACAGGTATTCCTTGATACTGTCAAAGGCGGTTTGACAGTCTTCTGTTCAAACGCAGTCCTGATTCTTTTTGAGTAATTTGAAGATTGGCGCACATGTCGTGGTCATGAGGAATATAAATCTGGAAATGTAATTCAAACGCCCTAGGAATCCTCTGACTTGTTTTTCAGTCTTTGGAGAAGGCATTTCTTGAATGGCCTTGACTTTGTCAGGATCAACCTCAATTCCTTTCTGGTTGACGATGAACCCTAAGAGTTTCCCTGAATGGACACCGAATGTGTACTTATTGGGATTCAAGCGGAGTTTGTACTTTCTCAGACGCTCGAATAACTTTGACAGGTGGGTCACATGCTCCTCTTCTATTTTAGATTTGGCAATCATATCATCAACATATACCTTGATTTCTTTGTGTATCATGTCATGAAACAGAGTAGTCATGGCCCGTTGATAGGTTGCCCCGGCGTTCTTCAAACCGAACGACATTACCTTGTAACAAAAGGTACCCCATGGGGTGATGAATGAAGTTTTCTACATATCTTTCGGCGCCATTTTTATTTGATTATAGCCCGAGAATCCATCCATGAAGGAGAAGACTTTGAATTTCGTTGTACTGTCTACCAGCATGTCTATGTGCGGTAAGGGAAAGTCATCCTTCGGACTGGATTTGTTCAGATCCCTGTAGTCTACACACATTCTGACCTTTTCGTCCTTTTTCGAAACTGGTACTATGTTGGCTACCCATTGAGGATATTCTGATGTGGCGAGGAAACCCGCGTCAATCTGTTTCTGTACTTCCTCTTTGATTTTGATGGCCATGTCTGGATGAGTCCTGCTCAACCTCTGTTTTACTGGCGGACATTCTGACCTCAACGATAGATGATGTTCCACAATGCTGGTATCCAACCCTGGCATATCCTGATAGGACCAAGCGAATACATCGGGAATCTCTTTGAGAAGCTTTATCAAACTTTCTTTGACAGTCGGACTGAGCAGTGCCCCAATCTTGATTTCTTTGCTCTCTTCTTCTGAACCCAAGTTGACCATTTCCAACGACTCTTTGTGAGGTTCAATGGACCTTTCCTCTTGTCTGAGTAATCGGGAGATCTCTTCTGGAATTTCATCGTCATTTTCTTCTTCAGCATCAAATACCAGGAATTCAAAGTTGGGAGAAGGCATTGGATCGTATGTTTCAATGAGGTTTAAAACAAGCAATTTGCATGACGTGATGATTGTTTTTTAGAAGAGATAGAGAGAATGCAAGAGTGTGTGCAGTGTATTTTCTGAAAACTGCTTGTTTTTATTATTTGAGTTGTTTTTAGGATTACCATTTTCTGAACAAGCGAAAAGATAAAATAGCAATAAATGCGGAAATTATAGAACGACGTTATTTTATTTATGATTTTGTCGATTCTTGAAACTACAGCCCTATAAAACAAAACTCAGTCGCTTTGGGCAAAGCGAAGAGGTACATTTACAGAAAGTGGCGCTATCAAAACATCTTTTTCACCTGGGCAGGGTGAAAGGTTAAGATAAAGACGGAAATTACTTAAACTTATGGACGAATTTCGGGACATCGACAGCAACCCATTGGCGGCGAACTCCTTGGTGAATCACAAAGTCTGGTACATTCTTTCTTTACTTGTCTTCAGAAATAACGCTGATTTCTGGTGGAGCAGGATCGTTGGAATCTGTCTCCCAAGCAGAGTTGTCGTAGGAGGATTCTTCAGCTATATCTTGCACATTGTTTGTATTCTCAGGTATATCTCCCCATCCAGTTGATTGGATGTCTTCGAGCCTGATACGAGAGCTTTCGAGAGCGGTGTATTTGACCAAGAAGTCGAATTTGCCACTTGGTTGTCCTAGATTGTCCCATACTTCTTTGGAACTGGAGGAGGGACCCCCCTCGATGACGTTGACCTCGGGAAAAGAGTAATTGATGAACTTTTGTCCTACAATCTTTGCAAATTCATTGTCGTACTGGATATTTTCTGAATGCCCTGAGTAATGATCCCATGATTCAGTGGGGACGCAGGTATTCTTTTCAATGATGCTCAGCTGATATGCATCGTTCGGCTGACTCTCTTGCCCCAAGTCTTCAAGGTACGACTGCCACATAGGCAGGCCATCCATTGAGCCATAATAGTCGTGATCAAAGTTGTCTTTCATCAGAGTGTCCTCCTCTAATGAGTTTGGTGGAGCACAGCATCCTTCCGGATCACAATCTCCGTATATCATTTTGACGTCTGATCTTGGTATATATTTCAGACTCTGTGCGGGATAGCAAAATGGCGTAGGCACTTCTCCCTGAGACATATAACTATCCTTATTAAGATAGGACTTCCATTCTTCATCTGTATCAGAGGAGTCACCCTCGATGATGGTATGGACTTCTTGAGACACTGGGTGAAGGAAACCTCCAATGTGGAAGAAATTTTGAATGGGATGAATATTTTCATTGCTAGCAGCAGTCTGGGTACAGGTTTCTGAAAAACCAAGACCCTTCTTTGTTTTGTTATCAGTAGGAATGACAAGCTGCCCCCATCCGTTGGCATTGTTACTTTTGATTGCTTTGAGAGCATCTTTGTATGAGGAAATCGATGTCCCTCTTTCTAATTGTTTGTAATTGCTCACTGAAAGTGCTTGGAACTGGGTTCTAACAACCTCCTCTGGTTCTACATAAGTGGATGATGATAAGTTACTCATGATCAAGGCTTTCTCTCCGCAGACTGTGACGAGTTGGTCATTCTTGACGAACTTCAGCTTCTGGTGAAGTGTCAAAGTGACTGCCCCAACCTCGTGTATCCAAGGTCTTCCCAACAAATAGCTGTATGCTGCCCGGATGTCAATGACCTGGAAAGCGACTTAGAAAGTGTGAGGACCGATAGTTATGGGAAGGTCGACTTCGCTGATAACTGTTTTTCAGGATCCGTCAAATGCTTTGACGATGACCTCACTGTCTCTCATCGGAGATCCCTTAAATGATAGTCGCATTAGAGTAGACTTCGGCATAACATTTAGAGCTGATCCGGTGTCTACCAGTATGCTGGCTAATGCATCGTCCTGGCAGTTGACTGTAATATTGAGTGCCATGTTATGACTGTGGCCCTCTTCCGGCAGTTCCTCATCACTGAATCCTAAGTTGTTGCAGGAAGTGATATTGGAGATGATGCTGTCAAATTGTCTTATTATTACATCTTGTTCCACATAGGCTTGCTCTAAGACTTTCTGTATAGCCTCCCTGTGAGCTTCGGAACTGAGTAAAAGAGATAATACAGAGATTTTCGAAGGAGTTTGCAATAATTGATCAACAATGTTGTATTCACTCTTCTGGATGAGCTTTAACATCTCATCGTTGTTCTTTGAAAGGTCTGGATCACTGGACTGACTGACTGGTTGATCAGGAACTTCTATTTGCGGTTCCTTTTCTCTGGGTTCTCCAACTCCTCGGTTGAAGATTCGACCGCTCCGTGTTACTCGACTGATGTCTGCAATATTCACGACGGAGGGTAATGGAGTTTCCTTTCCATTCTCAAGTGTTGTTGTGTCGTATTTGTAAGGGATAGCCTTAGTTGATTCATACGGTAGCGGTCCTGGTAGATAGATAACTATAGGAGCCTTCTGATTTTTCTGACCATTGTAAGTAATTTTAATCAGTTCCTGGTTGGGAACTTTTCTACTGTCCAAGGGAATTCTTGATTCGTCAAGTAGAGGGATTATGGTACAAACATATTTGGTCCTCTTATGATCAGAGATTACGACGACGTCTTTGATTTGATCAGCGAAATAGTTTGGCATCAAGTGGATTGACCCAGAACTTGGACAGGGTCGAATCTCTTTGTGGTCCAACTGACTTTGAAGGGCTGCTCGCACGAGGTAACATCCTTGATTATCTTCTGAGAAAACTCTACAACGTTCATAGTTCTGTGGCAGCACCTGGCCACGTCCGCTTTGTATGCAGTGTAACCTTACTAGATTTGTTTCCATTGATCGAACATCTTGACTTTGATGCCGATTAGGGTTCCCATTAATAATACTGACTTGTTGTGTGTCTTCATCCATATAGATCGAAAGCCACCAATGGTTTAACAAATGTTGCAAAGTTCTTTGAACGAGAGCACATCCTTGCTTATTCCCACGACATACTTTACAGTTCTGATAATTATGCGAAGTCAGAAAATTGAGCTAGACTTGTGTAGCGTGTAACTCCACCAAGTTGGTATTCATCAAGCGAATATCAAAGATTTGAATCAAATTCACTTGATACTGACTTCTATCGCGGTAATCCTGAATCCATCCAAGATCCATCTAACGCTGGAGGGCCTCTTATACAAAAGAGCATCCCTGTTTGTTTACCGAGCAGACCAGACAAGAATCGTAATCGTGCCGAGGCAGGTTATGATGTTGGCTTTGCCTTGAGTGCATTACCACCAAGTTGACATTCATCGTACGGATGTCGTGGTTTTGAATGATGTTGGAAGTCGTATGTCATTTTGACTTCACGAATTCGGTGATCTTGGATCCACCCGAGATCTATCTGTTCTTGTAGAGCTGATTGCACCACAGAACATCCTTGATCATTTTTAGAGCAGATATCACACTGGTGATAGTTGTGAGAGGGACATGCCCATATCCACTCTGTCTGCAATGCATCTTGACCAGGTTGGTTCCCAATAAGAGTACATTATGAATTCGATAGTTGTGCATAGAATCTTCCTCTATCAAATTTACCGCAGCTTTCTCGTGTTGAGGCAGCGGGTTCGTCTGAACGTTTGGATTTGTATCCTTGAAGGATAGGACCCCGCTCCTAACAAGCTTCTGCACATCGGGTTTGAAACTGAGACAGTTTTCTATGTTATGCCCTGGCCCTCCTTGATGGTAAGGGCAAGTCTGATCCGTTTTGAACCAAAAAGACAGATTCTCCGGTATTACCAGAGGGGTCCTGGTTTAGACGTGCCCCTTGACCAGTAAAAGTGGAAATAGTTCTGCATACAACATCGGTATAGGGTCGAACCCTGGTGGTCGCGTTGTACGATTGATATTGTATGGAGGACGAGCCTGCTGCAGAGGCTGTTATGTCCTTTGCTGATATTGTTGTTGATTCAGTTGGCAATGAGCAACCTGAGGTTGATACGTTGGAACAGGCACAAGGTTAATAGCAGGAGTTATAGCTTCTACTGGTTGGTACCGTCGCCTTTGCTTTACAAGAGAGATATTACCAATATCTTGCTCTTTTTTCTTAGGGAGAGCACTACCGTATCTCTTAGTACTGCTTGATGATCCAACATCTTTAACTAGACTTCCTTCTCGGACCGCTTCTTCCAGACGTACTCCCATGCCCACCATCTCAGTGAAGTCACTGGGCGCACTGGCGACCATTCGGTCGTAGTAAAATGAGTTCAAGGTTTTCAAGAATATCTTTGTCATCTCTTTTTCCTCAAGAGGTGGACAAATCTGGGTGGCAATTTCATGCCATCTCTGAGCATATTCCTTAAAGGTTTCTTTATCCTTCTGCGACATGGCTCTGAGTTGATCTTTGTCGGGTGCCATGTCCAGGTTATACTTATACTGCTGAACAAAGGCAGCGCCGAGGTCTCTGAAAGTGACGATCTTAGTGCGGTTTAACCCCATGTACCATTTGAGTGCGGCACCGGTTAAACTATCTTGGAAATAGTGGATTACTAGCTGTTGGTTCTCTGTCTGAGTTGACATCCTCCGAGCGTACATCACCAAATGACTTTGAGGGCAAGAGTTACCCTTGTACTTTTCAAATTCGGGCACCTTGAATTTATGCGGAACTTTCACATTGGGGACCAAACAAAGGTTTGCGGCGTCCTTTCCAAATAGATCCTGATCGCGAATAGCTTGCAGTTCCTTCTGCATCTCCAGGAATTGTTCCTGGAACTCATTCATTCTATCTTACATACTTTCATTTCCACCAGAGGGTATCTGTGGAATCTGTACTTCCGGGACAGTGTGTACTGTGGGTGGTGGTATAGTCATTACGGCCATGACTCTTGGTGCTTCCCTCTCCCGAAATTTGTAACCTTCAGGAGTTGCTGTCATGCCCCTGGCATCTACGCTTTCCCAAATTTTGTAACCTTCAGGCCCAGTGGCTCCTGCGGCAGTTTTCGGATCTTCTGTGATCGGTGGAATATATCCTTCCGGGATATAGTTAATAGGCATGCCCCAGGGACGATCTTTAGGAATGTTATACCGAGGATCAAACTTTTCCACTATGGGTGTTGATGTGATCTCTGAGATTACAGTCCTTTGTTGTTGTATCTGAGCTGCTGCCAGAACTTGCATGTCATTGTGAAGCTTTCTCAGATCTTCTTTCAGAGTGTCAATCTCTTCTCTTAACTCTCTGATCTCTTCCTCGAGATCATCCATTTTCTTTTATCGATTGGCCCGAGTATTGTACGAATGAGACAGTTTGACTCTAGAATCGAGACACAAACGTGAGATTCGTAGGGAAGAAGAATGCGTTATGCGAGAATGATGCATGATATGCAATGATTATATTAATTATTTTTTGTTTAATCAAAAGAAACATCAACAATTGGATTGCAAATATCAAACAGTCGGGAGACCCCGTTTTATTAAATTCAAAGATTGCAAAAATGGAAATACAGTAATTTACAAAGTGCTGTAAAAGGAAATGTCTAAACTTATAGATCCTGAGTCCTCTCTGAGGGGAGCTCAGGTGCTGGTTCTGGTACTTTCCTCTTCTTTGACCGGGGCTCTTGAGTCGTTGTCGGGTTGTCATTCCTTTGCCAAGTGAAAGGAGCGAGCAAATTCCTTTGGTCTTCTTGATTTTCTACAGCGTGTTGCTCTAAAATCTCTATCAGAGCATCTTTTTCTTTTAACAGTTGTTGTATTTTGTTACACTCCACACTGAGAATACAGTACTTGTTCTTCCAAGACTTCTTCTCCTGTTGAACTTTGCTGAGAGTAACCTGAAGTTTTTCCGTATCAGACATAAAATAAAGGATAGATTCCTTTAAAGGAAGAACTTCTTGACGAGGGTAAGGCATCCTCAGTTTGAGAGCTCTAGTTTGCACCCAGTGGAGATAAGGTTCCACAGTGACACAGTCTGGTTTTCCTAGAGACTCTCTTCCTTTCCTGTGAACATGTTTCCAGGCATGCACTATTTCTTTCTTTAGTGCCCTGTCATTTTCTGCTTCCTTGAAGAAAAGACCTTCTAGATGAACATTACGCGGGACATGTCTCATCGGGTATCCAAATTGACGACGAACTAAAACTGGATGATAATTGACTCTTCCTTTAATTCCTATGAGGGGTACTTTAGGGAAGTTTCTACAACGGTCAATGATTCTTATCCCGTCATAGATTTGATTGTACCAATCGATGTCAGAGTTGGTAAGAGACATGATTCTCTGCGACCAACGTAAAGTACTCTTATGAACCCAAAATGCTGCTGACTTAGGCAAGTGGGAAGTGAACCATTTGTATAGTAGGGGTACACAACATGTGATCATTCCTCCACTGTACAAATTCCTTAAGTGTATAGAATGATAAGCATCTGCGAGCAAGGTTGGTACAGGGTTTCCAATTAGAAAAACCTTAATGGAATTTATATCAACAAAGTCATCAATGTTGGGAAACAGAAATAACCCATAGGTGAACAAGACAAAGACGCTCTCGAAAACAGTCACGTTCCCTATACTAGCAAAGTACATAGCCTTCTTTATCAAAAACTTGGTTGGCAAACCTTGGATTCCACCCTTAGTGGTCATATGAGTCCTGACTTCTGACTCGTCCAAATAGATTGTTCTTACAATGGTTTGATCCTTTGGAATTTCTTCCAGTCCAGAAAATGGAGCTTGATCAGTGATGGATAAATCAGTCAGGTGAGAGTACTCCTCCAGCGTTGGTGGTAGTTGATAATCTGGGAATGTGAAACAGTGACAGACCGGATCGTAGAACTGAATGAGCGTAGCCAGGATTCCCTCAATTACATGGACCCTTAACAGAGACAGCAGTCCTCCATATTAGGCTCTGAAAGCATCAGGGTTGGTGATCATCCTTGCCAACCCTCTCAAATCCTCTAGTTTTGGAACCTTGAAGGTGTACTTGTGAGTCCTTCTTCTACCGAAATCCATAACACAATCTTTCTCTCTGATATTTGCAATCATTGTCTTAGTTTAATTTGAAAAAAGAGAGACTAAAAGAGAAAATTTTTCTTTGTTTAAAGTTTTTTAATGAAATGAATGCATGAATGCAGCACACAAAAACATAGAAAAAACATGGGGTCAAAGGTTCGGTGTCATGAAGTCATGGCTCTACCCATCCATAAAGGTTGTACTGGTGATTTTTTGTACCTGTCCTCACAATCATTGACCCCTCTTGGGATAACAACAGTAGGCTGGTTCACCCAAGCGGGCTGCAGTATCTTAGAGTAATCTCAAATGAGGGTAGTATCGTGTGACAACTATTTCCGATAGCTTTCGCACTACAAAATAGTAACATGGTCTCAGCCTACTAAATCCTCAGTTTCATGGACAACCACAATCGGACAATCTGCTTTCAACAACCAAAGTCGTATAAGCATTGAATCCGCAATGGGTGTCTCCACTGATTCGATGGTCGACCGGGGCCTCTTATTTGGGAGCCACTCCCTATAAGATTACCCGTCTAGTGCCATCACTTATCTTAGGTGTCACTCAAACTTTCCAGATGCGGCATCACCCGTAGTCCCATTAGCAGAAAAATAAACACGGATATCAATTAGGAAAAGCGATATATATATATATATTCATTCCTAAAACTAACATCCTAGACCTCTTAAGAGCTATAATCCTAGTCCTATACAGACACTGACTCCCCAACAGAGTCGCCATTTTCCTATAGAGAGCGATTTTTGTCGGTGACGCGACCGCCTTATCACTGGGTTTTCCTCACCGCAACGAGGAGGAGGGGGTGCTACTTTCTAATTTCTTATTTATCCCATGAAGCTGAAAGGGAAAGGGAAGCTATCTAAAACTAACCTTGCAAGCGAATGTTTAACTGAACAAACGTTTAAAAGAGATTGGGGGGTCCGGGGTCAGGTTATACAATGGGGATTTGTCAATTACCCATCCTATATGTGGTTATCCACAGGATATTAGCTTTAGGTTTCACTTTGTATTTGATGGTGTTTATCTGTTAATGGGTTGGGAAAGTTTCTTGGGAAATATGAGTGAGTGAGTGAGTTTTTGTTGATGTTCGGGTTTTTTTCCGATGTTTTGGTAAGGTACGAGACCTAAGGTTTGATTGATGTATGAAGGTACTGGACCTAAGGTTTTTTATTAGTATGCTCGCTAAGATTTCACAATCTTATGCCTATGTATTCCCGTTTAAACGAAACAGGGAAATCAGAGCAATCGTAGTTCCTCCTATTCTAAGGGAGAAAAAATATGTTTTGGTGTCTTGTTCAAAGCCCAAGATTGAAGCTAAACGGTTATTTGTGTCTTGTTCAAAGCCCAAGATTGAAGCTAAAAGGTTATTTGTGTCTTGTTCAAAGCCCAAAATTGAAGCTAAAAGGTTTGAGATAGAACTTGTCATCTCTAAAGAGGGATTGGATTTCCTCTTTTGGTGAATTGTTAATTTTTGTGTGCCTTGATCAAAGCCCAAGGTTGAAGCTAAGAGGTTGATTGACTCCACTAGCGGATTTCTTTATATAAAGTCTGAAAGGAGGCTAAATATGACCGACTCAACAAGCGAGTGTATATATTGGTGTCTTGTACAAAGCCCAAGATTGAGGCAAAAAAGAGACTGATTCTTTGGGGATATCATTATACAAAGCCTAAGAGGAGGCTGGGAGTTTGAATTTTTCGGGGAAAATGTTCTATCTGTCTTGTATAAACCCCAAGATTGAGGCTAAAGAGGTTTGACTCTTGCTGGAGAGTATTATTTGTCTTGTACAAAGCCCAAGATTGAGGTTGAAGCGAGTTTGGCTCTGCTTGGGAACATATTTTTCCCAAGTTTAAGAGAGGAAGGTTTGTGTCTTGTACAAAGCCCTAGATTGAGGCTAAAATAGTTTGACTCAATAAGAGAGTGCTTTTATCTATCCTGTATAAAACCCAGGATTGTGGCTGAACAAGCTGGAGATTTTATTCTACCCAACTTGAGAGGAGACTAGCCCCTGCTAGGGGGAATCTTTATACCAATCCTAAGGTGAGGCTGGAAAAGATTGACTCAACAAGAGAGTAGTTTTATCTGTCTTGTACAAAGCCCAAGATTGAGGCTAAAATAGGGTTGACTCAACAAGAGAGTGCTAAAAGGTAATTAACTTAACAAGAGAGTCTGAAAGGTGATTAACTCAACAAGAGAGTCTGAAAGTTGATTGACTCAACAATAGAGTCTGAAAAGGTTAGTTCCGTTGGGGAGAATCATTTGTACAAAGCCTAAGAGGAGGCTGACTGTGCTGAGGAAAGATCATTATACAAAGCCTAAGAGGAGGCTATCTTTTACTGAGGATTATTGAGATCCCTGGGCAGGTCCAAGTGGGGAATCGACTCTCGCTGAGGATTACAGAAGAGTTAAGGTATCAGATACCTTGAGGTTCTGATTTTGGAATTTTAGGAGAGAGATTGGGTTTCAGCTCTGCTGGAGTTTGATCCAGATTGACCAGAGTTTCTCCTATGCTTGTAGGGAACTTGAGAATGTCTTTGAGACTCAAGAGGATTGGACTGTCCAAGTCTACTGGTGGGGAAGAGTTTTATATTTTGTATGATGCTTCCAGGGGAGGCACGTGCATTAAGGGATGAGAATCAACCCTAAATTGGCCGGAGTTTTGACACTGGAAAGACTGCTCTAGCAAAGGATGCCTAAGTTCTGTCTTATATCTTTAAGAGGTCGTTAGGGTCCTTGTATTAAGCCCAAGAGAAGGTGTAATACCCCAAAATTTGCTCTCCCCTTTTGGCATCATAGCATGGCATTATCATTTAGCATATCATATCCATCTCATTAACATTACATTGCATTTAACATAGAAAAATGAAGCATGGCATCCTTCTTACCATCAGGGCATGTGATCAGGTGGAAGGTGGACAATCAAGGGATCATTCAAAGCACAAAAAGGTCAATCAAGTTGGCTCTAGGCAAGCCAAGAGGTCTCTCATGGCTCATACTATCTCAATTGATCTTCCACAATCTCAAGAAAGTGAAATCCAATGGGAGATTGAAGCAATACATCTTTCATCATGCAAGAGGTTCAAAAATTGAAGGAAAACCCTCAAAAGAGATAGCTCATTGATCCAAAATCATTCTCAAGTGGCATTTCTCATCATCCTTTAAGGGGACACACAACATACTCTGAGGAATTTGAAATTGAAGACTGCACTTTTACCTCCTAACCAAAGGGGGCCAAAATTAGGGTTTCCATTTAAATCAGGGAATCTTTGATTTTTTGGGCAAGACTTGATGTCATGGTTTTCTATATGTCCCTAGGTATATGGATGTGGAAGATTGCATCTCAATTAGTTTTGGAGGTGGTTCAATTGGAAGAAAGATCAAGAATCAGAGAAATTGGGGCAAAGTCAAATAATCAGAGGAAAAAGTCAACTCTTGACTTTTTGAGGCCAAATTCATGAAATTCATGTTACATATGTCCAATGTACAAAATTTGATCAAGAAACTCCAAAGGAATCATGAAAAAATCAAGATGTGCAAAGTTGCCATTTTTGGATGAAGAAGGGTTACTAAAAATAGCAAGTTTTGGCCATTTTGCATCAGAATTTGAACCAAGGCCATTTAAATTTGGAGCACCAAATGAAAAATCCACTCTGCCTCAATGAAAGATCTTGTTTTAAGCTTCAAATCCATGTGTAGAACATCTCCATTGGATAAAAATTGAGGGAGATATGATTGATCAAAGTTTGAGCAAAGTAGGTTCAAAACTAGGTCATGACCAAGATTTTCAGGGCACGCGCGCAGTCATTTTAACAAACAGTTGGTGGGCCAAATGTCCATTCATTTTTCTCATGGTTAAAGGCTTCAAATGAAAAATCTTTCAACATGAAAGTTGTTCATCTATGTGAGATCTTCAAGATTGATGTTCATGATTTTTTTATGTGATCAAAGGATAAGGAGTTGAGATAGCTCAAAGTTTGGTCAACACAACTGAAAGTCACTAGGCCAACTTGTCATGCCATGCCACAAACTGCTCGACCATACATCAGTTTGTTTTTCCATCTGGTTATGGTCATTTTTAGGCATGTTTGAGGCATCCTTTCACTTTCATTTTCAAACCAAACTTGTTGTATTGTGATCATTCTTTCCAACAACATCAAAAGTTCCTCAAACCATCCACTAACATGAGAGAAATCCACCCTCAAACCTACATTGTTACATTGGTTACAAACTGTCACAAAATTAAAAAAACAGAAGGTTGTTGTTGTTATCATGTTTTAAGTCACACGCGTACATTCTCAACACACTCCCAACCTTTGCCTCATTAAACCAAACACACATGACTTACACATTGCACACTTGCCTTGGCATACATGAGAATGGAAAGAAACAAACTTGCTGAGCAAGTTTCTGCTACAACCAGCCGTGCCTTCATTTTCTTTTCACCTCCACCATAGCATATCATGAGTTGCCATCACCATATCATTGCTCTCCCTAACTAACTTGACTCAGTTAGTTAGGGATGACTCACCCAAACCACCATGACTCAGCTGACTCACTCAGTTAACTATGGTTAGCTCACACTATAAATAAAAACTTCACTCTCAAATTTCATTCCTAACTTCATTTTCTCACATTCAACTCAGAAATTCTCTCGATTCTCTCTCAATTCCTCCACATTGCAACTGATTTTCAAACTCCATTTCATTCATCTTCCTCATCTTCATCTCAGAATATCTCTGATTCTATCTCCATTTTCATCACATTGCAACTGTTTTGGAGCTTGGATATCAACTCTCCTACACTGAAGCATCATTCATTCTCTGCATCTAAGCCTTTATTTGGCCAAAAGAAACTCAAAGAAGAAGCAACATCTCTGGTTTTTCTGAAGAACACATCAAGATCATAAATCTTCAGGTACGAATTTCTTCCCTTATAGACCTAATGTGAAGATGTTATCAGGTTCTTGATGCTTCATATAAGCTCAAGAACTTGTCTGGCTAGTTGATAGGCCTTTAGAGGCATAGTTGAAATGTTAGGGCAAATATTCATATGCTCGATTCTCCCATTTCATGAACTTTTTGTATGTTTTGTCACTGGATTCATGCTCTACATTACTTCCTCTTCATTTTGGTATACTGTTTGTAAGATTCTGGGAGAATTGAAGTTGCAGACGGTGGCGTGTGACCGGAGAAGGTGACCGGAGGTCCCTCTCCGGCCGGTGGTTTTTGGTTAGGGTTTTGTTTGCAGTTTAAATCATGGCCGTTGATGTGTTCTAATCGTGTGGTGAGGAGCGTGCCAACACATTAAAATGCACATGCACCTCACGTGCCTTATTTCTGAATTCAATTAATCAACGTGTGGTGCAGTGCATGGTAGTGTGAGTGGACATTCATGTGAGTGCGTTGGATCCAAATACTTTGACTTGTTGGTTGACTTGACCTGATCCAATGGTGATCTTTTGTTTGACTCTGGTTGACTGAGTGTACATGTTAATTAGTGTGGATTGCGCAGACTTGGACCTAGACCAATTTGATATTCGCACCTCCCTTGTTTAAGGCCCAATGTAATTTGAACTGAATAGTTACTAGGCATGCACCCCCATTCACATTTACATTCCATTTTATTTTTTCCATTTTGCTACACGTTTCATAATTAATTTTTAAAAATACCAAAACATATTGGAAAATTCTACAAAAATTCATGTGTATTCTTAAAACATTTAGGAAATTTTTCATGATTTTATTTTCTGATTTTATGACCTTTTTACCCCTGTTCCATAATTTTCTTTGAATTTCCATTTAGATGCATCCTAAGCATGATACTTGAATTTGTTTAATTTTGTTCTTGCTCATTACAAACTGTTTTGGCATGGTTCTTTTTGCATTGATTCACTAATACATTGAAGCATGTTAGATGATTTTTGTTTGATTTTTTAGGTCACTTTATGACATGTCTTGAGGCCTATATTTGTACCACTTTGCATGACATTTCAACTTGACCTAATTGCTTTGTTTGAAGTCATTTTGCTTTGAATTTTGATATGCTATTTTGGTATGTGATTCATCTCTGATTAGTGAACTCCAATACCATGTTTTCATAATTTTCATGAGGCCATGTGATTTTTGTTTGATGCATTTCATTTAAAGCATTATAACATGTTATATCATTGTAATCTTTAGTGCATGTTTGCATGAATTCTTTTGTGCATATTTGTATGAGCATTTGCATAGTTGTGTGAGCCATTCATATGATATTATAGGTCTTTGATACACATTATAGGTCATCTTTACATGTTCATTTCAATTTGAACTTTGTGCATCATTAACATGTATTGTTTGCACTTTCTTTTTGAGTTTTCATCTCACTTCTTCTTCTATTACTTCTTGAAAGTCTTGATGGTTGATTCATAAATACTTTTGAGATGTTTATAAACCATTTTTCATTTATTTTCAATTCTGGTTGTTGATTTACATGTTCCATTTATGCATGTCCTCTTCATTTCTTTCCATCTTTCATCTATCCCTTCTTCTTGTAACATGTTTAAATGCTAATGGGTGATGATTGTTGCTTATTCACTTGCACTTGTATAATAATAACCATTGGTTGTCCATATGATGTACATTCTGATTGTGGCTCTAGGATTTGGTTTCTCATTTAATTCTTTTGAGTTTTATGATGCATTACATGTTCTTTTACTTCTTATACTTCTTATACATGTTTACTAACCATGTAGGGGCTTTGGTAAGTTTCAATTGAGTGTGGACAAGGAATCCACATTCAACTTCTATCCTTTCTCTTTTACAATTTCATTTTGTGTTTTGTTAAGCACTTATGTGTTTTCTTTTAATAACTCATTACTTTCCCTTTTGAATTACAATTCATCTTCCACTTTGGAAGTGAATTGTTTAATTCTTTCTTTCTTTAGACTTTAGGTTGAAACCTCACAAACCTTTAGGATCACTCTCTTTAATCTTCAATTAGGATTGAGTCTTAGTCCATATAGGTTTTACCTTTTCTCCTCCCTCGAGTCTCTTTTCTCATCTCAAAGAAAATTCAAAACATATAATAAAGGTAGGCATTTATTGCATTTAGGCCTTTCATATAAAGGAAAGATTATAAGGGGTCTTCTCTTGTAATCTTAGAATGTGTAGCATATGGCCCATCTTAGGTCAATGTGTTACATATTTGATCTTGTATGAGGGACTTAAATGCAATACTTGTTGAAGGTGCAAATAATAAAAAACACTTCTTCACTTCATAATCAACAAAACACTTAATAAACACAAGTATGCTAGTGTGTTTGAACCTTGATAATTGGAACTAAGTGTGAGGGTCTTCTTCACTCTTAGTGTGCTTTCTTACCCATTCCATCTTGGAATGTGAGAAGGTATACATTCCAATGACTAAGATTCAGATACACTATCATATGCAAACAAATAAAAAACTCTTAAAAGACAAAAACAAACAATCACGTCTCCTTCGGGAATTCTTTTCTCACCTCATTCACTCTCAACGTATGAACGTGCTCCTACTCATTCTCTTGCAAGATGGTAACGCACTCGGACCAGCGAGCCTGCAACACCTGAGCTAGAACGTAAGCCGTTCTCTAAAAAACACAAACATCTTTCCCTTAGGTGAGGGGAACTACGTCGCTCTGATTCTCATGCTCCCGATGAGATACGTAGGCAGTGGGGTAGGGCCCATGCGAGCACTTCTTTTATTTTCCCTACATTTGTTTCTCGTTCCTTTTCCAGTTCTCTTTTCGTTCCTTTTCCAGTATTCTTTTCTATCACCCTTTGATCGAGACAAGCAAGCGTGGATCCCATCGGGTACGATGGACGCGAGGGGGTGCTAATACCTTCCTCTCGCGTAACCGACTCCCGAACCCATTTCTCTTGGTCGTAAGACCCATGCTTTTCCTTTCTCTCAGGTTTACGCGGTGTTTCCTTTCCCTTTCTTGGGATAAATACACATTGCTGGCGACTCTGTTTCGGTGCCACTTTCGCGTTTGTACTAGGATGAAAATCCCGGGAGCGACAGCTGGCGACTCTGCTGGGGACCGAACCCAGAATCTCTGGTTTCCTTAGCGAGTCAATCCTAGCGCTTGTTTGTTTTTCTTTCGTTGGGTGTTTACTGTTGTGCTGTATTTACTGTTTTATTGTATGGTTATTTACTGCTTTACTGTACATTACTGTATTTACCGCATTTTAGCATTACATATCACATATTATATTGTGTTGCACTGTTTTGTCTGTTTGGCGGGATGGGTGTTCTGAGAGATAAGCCCACTACCAAGGCTTGAGTACATACATAGGTATTAGAGTGGATAGTCATGACGCTTGCGTGGTGGTGACCACGTATTGTTGTTCATGAGACCCACAACCAGACGAGGTTCTATCAGGAGCTTTCTGCTACTGCATGTTATGCAGGCCAGTGGTTATTCTCTTGAGGAACTGTCGACTCTGGTGACCATTCCCGAGGACTCAGTTGCGGCACTCCTCCCGAGATGTGACAGTGGCAGACCACATTCCGTGGCAAACCCATTGCACATTCTCGATCCGAGGACCCAATGCTGGGAACTTGCTATAGGACATCCCTTTTTGAAAGAGAATCAGCGGAGGCACTCCTCGATTGGCGATAGTACTGTACCCTGAGGGATGAATGTACTATTGCTTCTCGACCTCAGTGCCAGAAGCTGAGGACCTTTTTGTTTTGGAGAATCAGTTGAGGCCTCCTCGATTGATGATGATGCCAAACCAGAAATGGTGAACGTATCATCATTTCTCGACCTGAGAGCCCGGGATACTGAACATCCTAGTACCCACATGTGAGAAGGGCGGGTTGTTTACAGGTTTGCAGGTAACCATGACCTCCTACATACCCGGTTTTCTATCATCATTGCACAAAAAGGAAGTTTCATCCTATTGTATTCAGATGGTTCTTATCTATGGTTCTATATTAGTCTCAGAGCTACACTGACACCGTTCACAGTTCAGCACAGACACCGGATTACCTGATCACATTGCCCTTTGCATTGCATTATCATATCCTAACATACATGTTTATTCATTTCCAGGTGCATATTACCCTTGATTCCAGTCATCAGGTCGCTGCAAAGATGAACACTAAAGAGAGGAAGAATATCATCAGCTATAAGTTCCTTACGCCTACTTTGGGCCCTATTGTTATGCTGAAGGGAATGGCGAGTCCTGCAGTACGAGAAGCTTTTGAAGAGAAATATGGGTGGATTTTATCTATGGTTCGTAATGTCAGTGATTATGAAGCCAGAGGTCTCCATACGTTGATGCAGTTCTATGATCCGCCTCTGAGATGTTTTGTATATCCAGACTATGTGTTGGTTCCTACCCTGGAGGAGTATTCCAACATGTTGGGGATTGCTATCAAGGAGGAGCCCCCTTTCTTTGGATCAGTGGGGGATCTTGACTTTGGGAAGTTGGCTGGTGCTCTTTATTTGAGCAAATCAGAGCTAAGTGACAATGTCTCCCACAAAGGAAAGATTCGTGGTTACAAGCTGGAATATCTGATTAAGAAGGCCCAGGAAGCAGCTAAAGGCGAGAATTGGCTTGTTTTTAATGCTTTGCTAGCCCTTTGTATATACGGCATAGTGTTGTTTCCCAACGAGCCGGATTTCATTGATACGGACGCTATACGAATATTCATGATGAAGAACCCGGTGCCAACGCTACTGGGAGATCTTCACTACTCGTTGTACAACCGAAACGAAAAGAAAAGAGGAGGGATAATTCGTTGTTGTGCACCCTTGTTCTATAAGTGGTTTGCGGGCCGTTTACCACAATCAGGGGCTTTTGTGGATTCCAAAGATTCTCTAGAGTGGAAACAGCGTTTAATGGGATTGGTGGCCAAGGACATCGTATGGGTAGATCATGGGCTGATTGGCAAGAATATTATCCACAGCTGTGGTAAGTTCCCTAACGTTCCACTGATAGGAAGACTGGGTGGGATTAACTATAATCCTTCTTTGGCCATTCGACAATTTGGGTATGCCCTGACAGGTCCGCCTATTAAGAGAGATGTGGAGGAGTCCCTCTATTTTCATACGTCAGAAGGATGGGAAGCAGCACAGAAAGCTTCTGAAAGCTGGGGTAGCATACTGAAAAAGGGGAAAGTTACTCTAGGAAAGCCTAACAACCGGGTTTATCCAGCATATGAAGAGTGGGTGAAGAAAAGAGTTGAAGATTTTCTCTTGCCTTTTGGTAAGGCACCCCTTTTGTATCCGGAGAATGAGAAAGCAAGAAGCCCTGCTACTGTGGAAGAAGTTGACAAGTTGCAAGCCTTGGTGAAAAAGCTCCAAGGAGAGAATTTCGAGTTGAGTAGCCGTCTTCAGAATGCTCTACATGCCAACAAAGAGCTGGAGCGGAAAGCCCAAGATGCTGAACAAATCCTAACTGCAAAAGAAAAAGACTTTGCTGGAAGAGCACAACATTTCCGGAAGATTAGTAAAGGTGCTGATGATGCTACTCAAGCCCACAAGCAAACCAAACAGGCGTTAGCACAGACCAAAGAAAAGTTAACAAAATTTCAGCACGCTTGGGACGAAGTTAGGATAGAGAATGCCGAATTACAGGAACAGTTGCAGATTAAGGACGAAGAGCTTGAAAAGGCGCATGAGCAGAGGAGAAAGTATCGGGAAAGCCTCGGTAAGAGTCAGGAACAGCTAGAAGAAGCTAGAGGTGAGCTAAGGAATACCAAGAAAGAGCTTGAAGAAGTCATGATAGAAAGGGAGATACTCAAGACGCAAGCCGGCATAAAGAGACACAAAGGAGTGTGTGATGACGAGGCTCTGATGCTGCACATGGGTTCTTTAACTGAAGCTCTTGAGAAAAGGGATGTCTTGATCAAAGAAATGATTGAAAAGCCGAATCACCAGCGTACCCGTATACTTTTTGAGGAGATCAAATACTCAAGTGATAAGCTGAAGGGTGTGGAATTGTCAGACTGATGTTCTTTTCCTTATATTTTGTTGTTAATGGTTACCATCAGGCTTGTTGGTGGATCCATTTTTCCTTGTATTGCATTTGCGGTTGAACCTTTCTTAAATGTACTTGAATACTTCGTTGAATGAGTATGAGCAGTTTTATTCAGAATTATTCCTTATCAGATAGCTGCACACAAGCACATGACCACGACACGTCTCTTTATATCACAATTTCTGGTCTTCAGATTTCTGTGGTGGGATTGGAATCCGGGTATAAAGCACCTCGGAAATGACAAACATGGCATTGCATGGCATTGCATATCATTTTGCATTTTTGTTACTTGCTTTTCAGGTACTCGTTGCGGGGTCTCTAACCTGTATTTGATTTCAGGCAGTATAGCGGAGAGTCATATTCACCGATATTCGACGCGAAGGAACCAAGTAAGAATCATGGATCAAGTACAAAGTGATTTGGCGGAAATGAGGGCGCGTATGGACCAGTTCATGACCCTCATGACTGGCATGGCGCAAAATCAGGAGAGACTGAGGCTTCTGGTAGAGCGTCCCGACAATGGGCCCGAAGGTGATCATCATGACAATTCACAGGGACATGGCATTCCTCCCCCCGGTGGTAACCCTCCTCCTGGTGGTAACAATCGGGGTAATGGAAATGGTAGGCAGGCTGGTGTTACTCTTGAAGATA
The DNA here is from genome assembly GCA_022829125.1 of Lathyrus tuberosus. Classification (NCBI taxonomy): domain Eukaryota; kingdom Viridiplantae; phylum Streptophyta; class Magnoliopsida; order Fabales; family Fabaceae; genus Lathyrus; species Lathyrus tuberosus. The sequence continues at coordinate 13,598,788 of JALAZF010000103.1, forward strand.
CTCTGGAAGACCAATTTACTCTGCTGGATGCTGATGTGGGTAATCAAGGGGATCGAAGGTATGATGAGTTAGCAGAGAAGATCAGGGCCATAGAATGCAAGAACTCTATGGGTATTGATGTTACCAGCTTGGGGCTGGTCTCAGGAGTCAGAATTCCCCCTAAGTTCAAACCTCCCACTTTTGATAAGTATCACGGCAATGCGTGTCCCCAAACGCATCTTCAAGCTTACTTTGGGAAGATTTCAGCCCATACGGATGACGAGAAGCTATGGATGCACTATTTTCAGGACAGTCTGGCGGGGGCGTCTTTGACCTGGTACATGAAGTTGAGTAGAGCTGCTGTGAAGAATTGGAAAGATCTGGCAGAAGCGTTCCTGAAGCAATACCAGTATAATATTGACATGGCGCCCAACCGCACCCAATTGCAGGGATTGTCCCAGAATGCCAAGGAGAGTTTCAAAGAATATGCACAGAGGTGGAGGGAAATGGCTGCCCAGGTCCAACCTCCCTTGTCAGACAGAGAAATGGCAGATATGTTCATGGGCACCTTGCAAGGGGCCTATCTGGATAGATTAGCTGCTTGTCCGTCGACTGGATTTGCTGATATTGTGATTGCGGGAGAAAGAATAGAAAGTCTGTTAAAGCTTGGAAAGATCCAGGATGTGAGTGGGGCTGGCTCTTCAGGGACGAAGAAACCGTTTGCTAGTAACCAGAAAAGAAGAGAAGGTGATACGAATGCTGTGTTTAGAGGACGAGGCAGAGGGCGTTCTCGAGCTTATTATCAGGTAGATGCTGTAACAATCCCCACACCGTCTGTTCAGAAACAACAACCCCAACAACAAGTTCAACAGCAACAACCTTTTTTCCAGCAAAGGTCTAGACAAAGGGATCGTAAGATGGATCCTCTCCCTATGACTTATGCCGCGCTGTTGCCCCGGCTACTCGAGTTAAAGTTGGTAGAACTCCGTACTATGAAAGCTCCGGTTGCTGGAAACCTGCCACCTAACTTCGATGCTAATGCTCGTTGTGAGTTCCACTCAGGTGCTCAGGGGCACTCCATTGAAAAATGCTGGGCTTTCCATCATAAAGTACAAGATTTGATTGATGCTAAAGCCATCAATTTCTCTCCCGCTCCTAATATTACTCAGCATCCCATGCCTGATCATAGTGCAGCAAATGTGTACGTTATTGAAGATGGGAGGAGATTGAATTTGGTGTTAGACGTTCATCAAGTGAAAACTTCTTTGTTGGTTGTAAAAGATCGTTTATTGAAGGGACAGGTGTTCCCGGGCTGTAATCAAGATTGCTCTGAGTGTATGAATCAGGAGAACGGCTGTGATAAGTTGAAGATGGGTTTACAGAATCTGATCGATGAAGGATGTCTACAGTTCGATAGAGTCGTGAAAGACACTGATGAAATATCAACCGTGACCATCTATTACACTCCCGCTGAGATTCAAATGCCGGTCAATGCAGTTCCCGTGGCGAGTGTTGCACCAGAAGGGCCCAGTCCTGTCACTATCACGGTGCCAGGACCAATTCCGTTCACGTCTACGAAAGCTATCCCATGGCACTATGGGGCAGATGTATATTACGAAGGTAAAAAGCAGGAAGTTGAGTCATCAGTCAGCCCAAGTGTTGATAATGTAGGGGGTGTAGGGGGCTTTACAAGGAGTGGAAGGTTGTTCGCTCCCCAGACCTTGAGAAGTGATAAAGAGGCAGAAGCTGCAGCAAAGGCTAAGGGTAAACAGGTGGTTGAAAGTGCGCCTACACCTGAAGCAGAGACAAAGATTATTTTTGATAAGGAAATGGAAGAATTTATGAAGATAATCAAGAAAAGCGATTATAAGATTGTGGACCAACTGAATCAGACCCCTTCAAAGATTTCAATCTTGTCACTATTGATGTGCTCTGATGCGCACCGACAGGCGTTGTTGAGAGTGTTGAAGAGTGCGTACGTGCCACAAGAAATTACTGTTAATCAGCTCGAGGGCGTAATCTCCAATGTTAATGTTAGCCATGGCTTGGGCTTTACAAGTAGAGATTTGACTGTTGAAGGAAGAAACCATAATAAGGCTTTGCATATCACGATGGAGTGTAAGGGCGCAGTGTTATCTCATGTACTGGTAGACACTGGTTCGTCACTCAATGTCTTGCCCAAGAAGGCATTGATGAATCTTAAGGCCTAGTGAATTGGTGGTCAGAGCATTCGATGGGACCCGACGATCTGTGTTTGGTGAGGTGGAATTGCCCGTACAAATTGGACCACAGGTATTCAAATCCACGTTCCATGTAATGGACATACAACCTGCATATAGCTGCCTATTGGGACGCCCTTGGATTCACGGAGCCGGGGCTGTTACTTCTACTCTACATCAAAAGCTGAAGTATGAGTTTGAAGGGCAGGTTGTGACAGTGTGTGGGGAGGAAGACATCTTTGTGAGTCACTTGTCCACGTTCAAGTACATTGAAATGGATGGGGAAATTCATGAGATGCTGTGCCAATCATTCGAAGCAGTCAATATTGACGATGCACCTGAGTCTTCTTCTGTACCAGTTGGGGCTGGTACCTCCATTTCATCTTACAAACAAGCTGTCGAGGTCGTCAGGGCAGGCAACGCCCAAGGTTGGGGCAGGTTGATAGAGACCCCAATGAAGGAAGACAAATTTGGTATTGGTTATCATCCCTCTACAACTTCAGATGCGGGGAGCAGGGGACCCATTACTTTCAATAGTGGGGGAATTATCTACATGGACCAGTCTTGTGCAGCCACAGAGGATAGTGTTGACAGTGATTGTGACCTGGACAATTGGGTACGCCCTCATGTTCCGGGACAACAAGTGCAAAACTGGTTCGTTGAAGAAGTCATCCGGGTTACTCTTCAGACAGAGTAATTTTTCTTTGTTTTTTCTAACCATAATGCATGACAAAATCTTGCGCTCTGCCCAAGGCGTATAGATTCATTTGTAGGGCCACCATGGTTGCATTTGCAATGTTTAATCATTAATAAAGGACGTTTTGCAATCAAATTTTGTTCTCTGTCTTTCAGTTTTTATTTTTGCACAAAAAATATAAAATGGCAATGTTTCATTTTCTTTTGTTTCGCTTAAAAATAAATTCTAAAATAAGGCATGAACCCGTTCATGCAGACTTGATCCTCCGGATACCACTGATAACGATTTTGATATGGCCATGTATGACTTTGACAATCCGATTTATCAAGCCGAAGAAGGGGATGAGAAAGATTGTGAACTTTCTGAAGAACTGGCCAGATTGTTGAAACAAGAGGAAAGGGTCATCCAGCCTCATCAGGAGACGGTAGAAATCATCAATATTGGTACCAAGGACGCCAAGAAAGAGATCAGGATTGGTGCCAGCTTGCAAGCAGATGTGAAGCAAACTTTGACGGAAATGTTGCGCGAGTATGTTGACATCTTCGCCTGGTCGTATCAAGACATGCCGGGGTTGGATACGGATATTGTCGTGCACAGGCTACCATTGAGAGAAGAATGTCCGCCAGTCAAGCAGAAACTTCGTCGGACTCACCCCGACATGGCCTTAAAAATTAAGGAGGAAGTCCAGAAGCAGTGGGATGCTGGTTTTCTTGCTGTGACAAAGTATCCTCCATGGGTAGCCAACATCGTGCCAGTACCGAAGAAAGATGGAAAAGTGAGAATGTGTGTGGATTATCGAGATCTTAATAAAGCTAGCCCGAAAGATGATTTTCCACTACCTCATATTGATGTGCTGGTCGATAATACAGCTCAGTTTTCAGTGTTCTCATTTATGGACGGTTTCTCCGGGTACAACCAGATCAAGATGGCACCTGAAGATATGGAAAAGACCACGTTCATTACTCCGTGGGGTACTTATTGTTATAAAGTAATGCCTTTTGGGTTGAAAAACGCAGGGGCAACGTACCAGCGGGCGATGGTGACATTGTTTCATGACTTGATTCATAAGGAGATCGAATGTTATGTAGATGATATGATTGCTAAGTCGAGAACAGAAGAGGAACATCTGGTCAACCTGAAAAAGCTGTTTGAAAGGTTGAGAAAGTTCCGTCTGAGATTAAATCCAAACAAGTGCACGTTTGGGGTGCGGTCTGGAAAGTTGTTAGGTTTCATTGTGAGCGAAAGAGGAATCGAGGTTGATCCTGCCAAGGTGAAAGCAATACAAGAAATGCCTGAACCGAGAACAGAAAAAGAGGTTCGTGGTTTCTTGGGTAGATTGAACTACATTGCAAGGTTCATATCTCACCTAACAGCCACGTGTGAACCAATATTTAAATTGTTAAGGAAAGATCAAACGGTCAGGTGGAATGACGATTGCCAATTGGCATTCGATAAGATAAAAGAATACTTGCAGGAACCTCCGATTCTAATGCCTCCAGTTGAAGGGAGACCGCTGATAATGTATCTGACAGTGCTTGAAGGTTCCATGGGTTGTGTTCTCGGTCAACATGACGAGACAGGTAGGAAGGAGCATGCTATTTACTACCTGAGCAAAAAGTTCAATGATTGTGAGTCCCGATACTCAATGCTTGAAAAGACATGCTGTGCGCTTGCATGGGCCGCTAAGCGATTGAGGCAATATATGGTTAGGCACACGACCTTGTTGATTTCAAAAATGGATCCTATCAAGTATATTTTCGAGAAACCAGCATTGACAGGCAGAGTTGCACGGTGGCAAATGGTCTTGACAGAGTATGACATTCAGTACACTTCACAAAAGGCCATCAAAGGAAGTATCTTGTCTGATTATCTTGCGCAACAACCGATTGATGATTACCAACCCATGAAGTTTGACTTCCCTGATGAGGACATCATGTTTCTCAAAGTTAAAGACTGTGAGGAACCACTCCCGGAGGAGGGGCCAGACCCTGAATCCAAATGGAGTCTGATGTTTGATGGGGCTGTCAATATGAATGGGTGCGGAGTTGGAGCAGTTCTTATCACGCCGGAAGGTGTTCATATGCCTTTCACTGCCCGAATAACTTTCGGATGCACCAACAATGAAGCAGAGTACGAAGCTTGTATAATGGGGATCGAGGAGGCGATTAATCTACGGATTAAGACCCTTGATATATTTGGTGATTCAGCTTTGGTAATCAATCAAGTGAAAGGGAGTTGGTACACGCACCAAGCAAATCTAGTGCCGTATAGAGATTATACGAGGAGATTGCTGACATTTTTCACAACAGTGAAACTGTACCATATTCCTCGAGATGAGAATAGGTTCGCTGATGCCTTGGCCACTTTGTCTTCCATGATCAAAGTGCAAGGATGGAACCATGTACCTAAGATTGAGGTATCCCGCCTTGACAGACCAGCATTTGTGTTTGCGGTCGATGCAACGCCTGATGACAAGCCATGGTTTCATGACATTAAGTGTTTCTTGAAAAGTCAAGAGTACCCGTCCGGGGCATCGTCCAAAGACAGGAAGACGTTGAGAAGGTTAGCTGGTAGTTTCTTCTTGAACAAAGATGGCGTGCTGTATAAAAGAAATTTTGACACGGTCCTGCTTAGATGTGTGGATAGACATGAAGCAGACTTGTTGATGATTGAAGTGCACGAAGGCTCTTTCGGTACTCATGCCGGAGGGCAGGCAATGGCTAAAAAGTTGTTAAGGTCGGGATATTATTGGTTGACTATGGAGTCAGATTGTTGCAAATATGCCCGCAAATGCCATAAATGCCAGATCTATGCAGACAGGGTGCATGTGCCTCCAAATCCGTTGAGCATCATGTCGTCGCCTTGGCCGTTTGCCATGTGGGGCATTGATATGATCGGAAAGATTGAGCCTACAGCTTCCAATGGTCATCGTTTCATCTTGGTGGCAATTGATTACTTCACCAAATGGGTTGAAGCCGCATCCTATGCCAATGTTACAAAGCAAGTGGTCGCTCGTTTCTTAAAACGGGATATCATTTGCCGATATGGAGTTCCCGAAAGAATCATTACTGATAATGGTTCTAATTTGAATAATAAGATGATGGCTGAGTTATGCCGGGACTTCAAAATCGAACACCACAATTCTTCTCCGTACCGCCCAAAGATGAATGGCGCGGTCGAAGCGGCCAACAAAAATATCAAGAAGATTGTACAGAAGATGGTTGTCACGTACAAAGATTGGCATGAGATGTTACCATTTGCTTTGCATGGGTATCGAACGTCGGTACGCACGTCCACTGGGGCAACCCCATTCTCACTTGTATATGGTATGGAGGCAGTGCTACCGGTTGAAGTAGAGATTCCGTCCCTCAGAGTTATGATGGATGTTAAGCTAGATGAAGCCGAATGGGTACGAGCCAGATTTGATCAGCTGAGCCTTATTGAGGAAAAGCGATTGGCGGCTGTATGTCATGGGCAACTATATCAGCGCAGAATGAAACAGGCATTTGACCAGAAGGTGCGTCCTCGGGTTTATAAAGTCGGAGATGTGGTACTCAAAAGGATCCTTCCTCCCAATACAGATCACAGGGGCAAATGGACTCCTAATTATGAAGGTCCATTCGTGGTTAAAAAGGTTTTTTCGGGCGGAGCTTTATTGCTTACAACCATGGATGGCGAAGACTTTTCATCCCCTGTCAACTCGGACGTAGTCAAAAAATACTTCGCATGAATAGACCCGCTGGATAATAAAAATAAAAAAAAATCCAGGCAAAAAAGGGCATCCCGGCGAACCAAAAACAGAATAAGGTTCGGGCAAAAATTAGGGATATAATTGAAAAAAATTGTACACCCGGTAAGTTGAAAACCCGAAAGGGCAACTTAGGCAAAAAAGGGTATCCTGGTGGATCGAAAACCTGAAAGGGCGGTCCACACAAAAGAGGGATTTAAGCGAATGACTACGGTTTGAGTTATCTGTACCCTGTCACCGTTTGAACAACTGACGTTCTGAAGGATAGGAATCGGTCTGATCATTCCTCAGAAGGCAAGGTCGGGGAGTTTTGAAGACATACTGGTCATAACAGAATGGAAACTCAGTGGAATTCCGTTTTCACATTGCCATTAGGATAGTTTCTTTTCTCAATTTTCAGCGATCACCTCTTTCCAGGGATTGCTTCCAGGTGTAATTGCCTATTCTGGGCTCTCAGTCAATAAATTGAATTTCAGTAAAAAGCTTTCTATTTTTGTTTTATTGCTTTGTTTGCAAAAACGTCCTAATTTTTGATAAAACATTGCATTTGAAAACATGGCAGCCTTGCAATAACATGCGCAGAAAAAATATTTGAAATTACTTCGAATGTTGAATACTCCCGGATGGTGGATTCTAGCCACGCAATATTCGGGGCATGTGGGCATATTCTTTTGTTGCAGGTAGCAGGTGCAGATGATTTTAAGCACAAGACCAGCAATAAATCACCCCACGCAAAAGACTGGGGCAATTATGGGTAAGGAGATCGGCGTTCATCGTTCGGTCGACGATTGTTCATAACGGGTCGATATCAGTGAATTAAGTTCAACTGGGTACCGTTGCATCTTATTAAGTCGATTCTCTTATTCAGTCCTTCCAACAGCTACAAGCTTTTCTATGTCGATAACGGTCACAGGTTCCCCAAAAAGAGTGGTCTCGTCGACACCGAAACTGATGGTCATTATCCCCAGCGAAGTCGCAGGAGTTTGAAGAGGCTAAATCTTCTGTAAAATCCTCTTATGACATCTTCTTCGGGGACAAATTGTTGGTTTGTCCAAGCATGGGGCATGTTTGTTTCCCCATCATGAAGTGTTGATCATCCCCAGTAGAGTTCGAGGACAGTTGGTCTTCTGTAAAATCCTCTCAAAAGGCATTCCCCAGCACGAGACGTTTTAAAGCAGTTTCCTCCAGCAGAGTTTGTTATAAACTCGTCATCCCTAACGGAATTGTCTAAAGGGAAGCTCGCCTAACATGGGGCATTGTGGTACTTATCCTAAGCTCGACAGTCATATTCTTCAGCAGACTACTGTGGATTTGCTTTGGGTTTCCCCAACAGGTCTCTAAGGACTCTTTCCTAGCAAGTTGTAGTGGAATGTTCTAACCAGGATTTGCATATCCCTGGAAGAGTAGCCCGGATCCCCAGCAAGATTGTGTCTCTGGTAATGATCCCCCACAGAGGTCAGCATCGAATCTTGTCAGCAATACTCCCCAGCTGAGTTGTTGTTCTCCCCGCAGAGGTTTATAAGATCGGCAGAATCTATTCCTCAACAAGGATGGTACAGCCTTTCCCCAGCCGGGTCAGAAGGTGGATAACCCCTACAAAGGGTCTTGGATTGGATAGATCCCCAAGCAGAGTTTTATGACTTTTCTTCCCCAGCAAGACGCCATGCAAAGAAATTCTCATCCCCAGCGGAATCGCTGTGACCAAAATTCATTCCCCCAGCAGATGAAGTGATTACTGACAAATTTATTATTCTTCAAGTCCAATTTATTTTTGGAAAACTTGACAATTCGAAGCAGACGGATTGTTCATTTATTCTCCAGCAGAGATACTATCCTCTCAGGAACCTCTAAAGTCAAGTCATTGATCATTGTTCCTCGGCAAAGTCGGCAGAGATGTCTGACACGGATGCAAAGTGTAATCCAGTATTGGAATTTTGCGAAAGTCCACCCGTAGTGTGGCAAGCCAGTAGTCGTCTGGCATTGTTAAAAGACGTTAGCAAAGTCCAACCGTAGATTGGCAAAAGTCTGTCTTCGGGTGGCAAAAGTCCAACAGTGGATTGGCAAAAGTCCGTCTTCGGGTGGCAAAAGTCCAACAGTGGATTGGCAAAAGTCCGTCTTCGGGTGGCAAAAGTCCAACAGTGGATTGGCAAAAGTCCGTCTTCGGGTGGCAAAAGTCCAACAGTGGATTGGCAAAAGTCCGTCTTCGGGTGGCAAAAGTCCAACAGTGGATTGGCGAAAGGTCCATCTAAGGGTGGCATATTCTAAAAGTCCAACAGTGGATTGGCGAAAGGTCCATCTAAGGGTGGCATATTCTAAAAGTCCAACAGTGGATTGGCAAAAGTCCATCTTCGGGTGGCAAAGCAGCTAAAAGTCCAACAGTGGATTGGCAAAAGTCCGTCTTCGGGTGGCAAAAGTCCAACAGTGGATTGGCAAAAGTCCGTCTTCGGGTGGCAAAAGTCCAACAGTGGATTGGCGAAAGGTCCATCTAAGGGTGGCATATTCTAAAAGTCCAACAGTGGATTGGCGAAAGGTCCATCTAAGGGTGGCATATTCTAAAAGTCCAACAGTGGATTGGCAAAAGTCCATCTTCGGGTGGCACGAAGCTGCAAAGTCCACCAGTAGTGTGGCAGGCCAGTAGTCATCTGGAGTTGCATAAAAGACATTATTAAAGTCCACCAGTAGCGTGGCAAGCCAGTAGTCGTCTGGCATTGTACAAAAGACGTTATCAAAGTCCACCAGTAGCGTGGCAGGCCAGTAGTCGTCTGGCGTCGTTCAAAAGACATTATTAAAGTCCATCAGCAGTGTGGCAAGCCAATAGTCGTCTGGCGTCGTACAAAAGACATTATTAAAGTCCATCGATAGTATGGCAAGCTAGTAGTCGTCTGGCGTCGTTCAAAAGACAGATTTCTCCGACGACGTTCATTGAAGATTCAATCCAGAAGTCTCATTGGGTTTATATCCCTTTTCTTCTTCACCCAGAGCAAATTTTTGGTTATTTTTGGTATTCAATCACTATATACCTTGAAAGTCCGAAAGCAATTGCTTTCAGGCATTCAGGTCTACAGCGCTTGAATAGGGGCAGCTGTAATACCCCAAAATTTGCTCTCCCCTTTTGGCATCATAGCATGGCATTATCATTTAGCATATCATATCCATCTCATTAACATTACATTGCATTTAACATAGAAAAATGAAGCATGGCATCCTTCTTACCATCAGGGCATGTGATCAGGTGGAAGGTGGACAATCAAGGGATCATTCAAAGCACAAAAAGGTCAATCAAGTTGGCTCTAGGCAAGCCAAGAGGTCTCTCATGGCTCATACTATCTCAATTGATCTTCCACAATCTCAAGAAAGTGAAATCCAATGGGAGATTGAAGCAATACATCTTTCATCATGCAAGAGGTTCAAAAATTGAAGGAAAACCCTCAAAAGAGATAGCTCATTGATCCAAAATCATTCTCAAGTGGCATTTCTCATCATCCTTTAAGGGGACACACAACATACTCTGAGGAATTTGAAATTGAAGACTGCACTTTTACCTCCTAACCAAAGGGGGCCAAAATTAGGGTTTCCATTTAAATCAGGGAATCTTTGATTTTTTGGGCAAGACTTGATGTCATGGTTTTCTATATGTCCCTAGGTATATGGATGTGGAAGATTGCATCTCAATTAGTTTTGGAGGTGGTTCAATTGGAAGAAAGATCAAGAATCAGAGAAATTGGGGCAAAGTCAAATAATCAGAGGAAAAAGTCAACTCTTGACTTTTTGAGGCCAAATTCATGAAATTCATGTTACATATGTCCAATGTACAAAATTTGATCAAGAAACTCCAAAGGAATCATGAAAAAATCAAGATGTGGAAAGTTGCCATTTTTGGATGAAGAAGGGTTACTAAAAATAGCAAGTTTTGGCCATTTTGCATCAGAATTTGAACCAAGGCCATTTAAATTTGGAGCACCAAATGAAAAATCCACTCTGCCTCAATGAAAGATCTTGTTTTAAGCTTCAAATCCATGTGTAGAACATCTCCATTGGATAAAAATTGAGGGAGATATGATTGATCAAAGTTTGAGCAAAGTAGGTTCAAAACTAGGTCATGACCAAGATTTTCAGGGCACGCGCGCAGTCATTTTAACAAACAGTTGGTGGGCCAAATGTCCATTCATTTTTCTCATGGTTAAAGGCTTCAAATGAAAAATCTTTCAACATGAAAGTTGTTCATCTATGTGAGATCTTCAAGATTGATGTTCATGATTTTTTTATGTGATCAAAGGATAAGGAGTTGAGATAGCTCAAAGTTTGGTCAACACAACTGAAAGTCACTAGGCCAACTTGTCATGCCATGCCACAAACTGCTCGACCATACATCAGTTTGTTTTTCCATCTGGTTATGGTCATTTTTAGGCATGTTTGAGGCATCCTTTCACTTTCATTTTCAAACCAAACTTGTTGTATTGTGATCATTCTTTCCAACAACATCAAAAGTTCCTCAAACCATCCACTAACATGAGAGAAATCCACCCTCAAACCTACATTGTTACATTGGTTACAAACTGTCACAAAATTAAAAAAACAGAAGGTTGTTGTTGTTATCATGTTTTAAGTCACACGCGTACATTCTCAACACACTCCCAACCTTTGCCTCATTAAACCAAACACACATGACTTACACATTGCACACTTGCCTTGGCATACATGAGAATGGAAAGAAACAAACTTGCTGAGCAAGTTTCTGCTACAACCAGCCGTGCCTTCATTTTCTTTTCACCTCCACCATAGCATATCATGAGTTGCCATCACCATATCATTGCTCTCCCTAACTAACTTGACTCAGTTAGTTAGGGATGACTCACCCAAACCACCATGACTCAGCTGACTCACTCAGTTAACTATGGTTAGCTCACACTATAAATAAAAACTTCACTCTCAAATTTCATTCCTAACTTCATTTTCTCACATTCAACTCAGAAATTCTCTCGATTCTCTCTCAATTCCTCCACATTGCAACTGATTTTCAAACTCCATTTCATTCATCTTCCTCATCTTCATCTCAGAATATCTCTGATTCTATCTCCATTTTCATCACATTGCAACTGTTTTGGAGCTTGGATATCAACTCTCCTACACTGAAGCATCATTCATTCTCTGCATCTAAGCCTTTATTTGGCCAAAAGAAACTCAAAGAAGAAGCAACATCTCTGGTTTTTCTGAAGAACACATCAAGATCATAAATCTTCAGGTACGAATTTCTTCCCTTATAGACCTAATGTGAAGATGTTATCAGGTTCTTGATGCTTCATATAAGCTCAAGAACTTGTCTGGCTAGTTGATAGGCCTTTAGAGGCATAGTTGAAATGTTAGGGCAAATATTCATATGCTCGATTCTCCCATTTCATGAACTTTTTGTATGTTTTGTCACTGGATTCATGCTCTACATTACTTCCTCTTCATTTTGGTATACTGTTTGTAAGATTCTGGGAGAATTGAAGTTGCAGACGGTGGCGTGTGACCGGAGAAGGTGACCGGAGGTCCCTCTCCGGCCGGTGGTTTTTGGTTAGGGTTTTGTTTGCAGTTTAAATCATGGCCGTTGATGTGTTCTAATCGTGTGGTGAGGAGCGTGCCAACACATTAAAATGCACATGCACCTCACGTGCCTTATTTCTGAATTCAATTAATCAACGTGTGGTGCAGTGCATGGTAGTGTGAGTGGACATTCATGTGAGTGCGTTGGATCCAAATACTTTGACTTGTTGGTTGACTTGACCTGATCCAATGGTGATCTTTTGTTTGACTCTGGTTGACTGAGTGTACATGTTAATTAGTGTGGATTGCGCAGACTTGGACCTAGACCAATTTGATATTCGCACCTCCCTTGTTTAAGGCCCAATGTAATTTGAACTGAATAGTTACTAGGCATGCACCCCCATTCACATTTACATTCCATTTTATTTTTTCCATTTTGCTACACGTTTCATAATTAATTTTTAAAAATACCAAAACATATTGGAAAATTCTACAAAAATTCATGTGTATTCTTAAAACATTTAGGAAATTTTTCATGATTTTATTTTCTGATTTTATGACCTTTTTACCCCTGTTCCATAATTTTCTTTGAATTTCCATTTAGATGCATCCTAAGCATGATACTTGAATTTGTTTAATTTTGTTCTTGCTCATTACAAACTGTTTTGGCATGGTTCTTTTTGCATTGATTCACTAATACATTGAAGCATGTTAGATGATTTTTGTTTGATTTTTTAGGTCACTTTATGACATGTCTTGAGGCCTATATTTGTACCACTTTGCATGACATTTCAACTTGACCTAATTGCTTTGTTTGAAGTCATTTTGCTTTGAATTTTGATATGCTATTTTGGTATGTGATTCATCTCTGATTAGTGAACTCCAATACCATGTTTTCATAATTTTCATGAGGCCATGTGATTTTTGTTTGATGCATTTCATTTAAAGCATTATAACATGTTATATCATTGTAATCTTTAGTGCATGTTTGCATGAATTCTTTTGTGCATATTTGTATGAGCATTTGCATAGTTGTGTGAGCCATTCATATGATATTATAGGTCTTTGATACACATTATAGGTCATCTTTACATGTTCATTTCAATTTGAACTTTGTGCATCATTAACATGTATTGTTTGCACTTTCTTTTTGAGTTTTCATCTCACTTCTTCTTCTATTACTTCTTGAAAGTCTTGATGGTTGATTCATAAATACTTTTGAGATGTTTATAAACCATTTTTCATTTATTTTCAATTCTGGTTGTTGATTTACATGTTCCATTTATGCATGTCCTCTTCATTTCTTTCCATCTTTCATCTATCCCTTCTTCTTGTAACATGTTTAAATGCTAATGGGTGATGATTGTTGCTTATTCACTTGCACTTGTATAATAATAACCATTGGTTGTCCATATGATGTACATTCTGATTGTGGCTCTAGGATTTGGTTTCTCATTTAATTCTTTTGAGTTTTATGATGCATTACATGTTCTTTTACTTCTTATACTTCTTATACATGTTTACTAACCATGTAGGGGCTTTGGTAAGTTTCAATTGAGTGTGGACAAGGAATCCACATTCAACTTCTATCCTTTCTCTTTTACAATTTCATTTTGTGTTTTGTTAAGCACTTATGTGTTTTCTTTTAATAACTCATTACTTTCCCTTTTGAATTACAATTCATCTTCCACTTTGGAAGTGAATTGTTTAATTCTTTCTTTCTTTAGACTTTAGGTTGAAACCTCACAAACCTTTAGGATCACTCTCTTTAATCTTCAATTAGGATTGAGTCTTAGTCCATATAGGTTTTACCTTTTCTCCTCCCTCGAGTCTCTTTTCTCATCTCAAAGAAAATTCAAAACATATAATAAAGGTAGGCATTTATTGCATTTAGGCCTTTCATATAAAGGAAAGATTATAAGGGGTCTTCTCTTGTAATCTTAGAATGTGTAGCATATGGCCCATCTTAGGTCAATGTGTTACATATTTGATCTTGTATGAGGGACTTAAATGCAATACTTGTTGAAGGTGCAAATAATAAAAAACACTTCTTCACTTCATAATCAACAAAACACTTAATAAACACAAGTATGCTAGTGTGTTTGAACCTTGATAATTGGAACTAAGTGTGAGGGTCTTCTTCACTCTTAGTGTGCTTTCTTACCCATTCCATCTTGGAATGTGAGAAGGTATACATTCCAATGACTAAGATTCAGATACACTATCATATGCAAACAAATAAAAAACTCTTAAAAGACAAAAACAAACAATCACGTCTCCTTCGGGAATTCTTTTCTCACCTCATTCACTCTCAACGTATGAACGTGCTCCTACTCATTCTCTTGCAAGATGGTAACGCACTCGGACCAGCGAGCCTGCAACACCTGAGCTAGAACGTAAGCCGTTCTCTAAAAAACACAAACATCTTTCCCTTAGGTGAGGGGAACTACGTCGCTCTGATTCTCATGCTCCCGATGAGATACGTAGGCAGTGGGGTAGGGCCCATGCGAGCACTTCTTTTATTTTCCCTACATTTGTTTCTCGTTCCTTTTCCAGTTCTCTTTTCGTTCCTTTTCCAGTATTCTTTTCTATCACCCTTTGATCGAGACAAGCAAGCGTGGATCCCATCGGGTACGATGGACGCGAGGGGGTGCTAATACCTTCCTCTCGCGTAACCGACTCCCGAACCCATTTCTCTTGGTCGTAAGACCCATGCTTTTCCTTTCTCTCAGGTTTACGCGGTGTTTCCTTTCCCTCTCTTGGGATAAATACACATTGCTGGCGACTCTGTTTCGGTGCCACTTTCGCGTTTGTACTAGGATGAAAATCCCGGGAGCGACAGAAGGCATGAGAACTTCTGAGAAGCCGAAGGGTCCTTATACAAAGCCTAAGATGAGGCGGGGATGCATTTAGGAAGCCTGTGGGTCCCAAACCAAAGAAAAGTTCAAGAAATGCTATTCACAGAGAATAGATCATTTAGTGAACAGGTCTGATGTTTGAAGAAATTCAAGATATGCTATTCACCGGGAATAGATCAACTCTAGGAAGTAGAATTTCTATGACAATTTCTAATAGTTACAGCCTGAAAAAAGGTTCACCGAGAATACTGCCTTTCTCTTTGTTCCATATTGTATAAGCCCAAGAGGAGGCAAAACTGTATCTGGAAATCCTATGGGGATCTAGTTTTGACTGTATTTAAGAGTGACCAACATGGCTTTACCTAGTTCTAGACCTAGTTTCCGGGGAAAACTCTAAATAACTATACTGGTATATATACAGTTGATATATGACATGTATCTTAAAAGGGTATGAAAGAAGACTAACCATGCGCAGCTTCCCACAATACAGTTATATATATGAAAGCGAGTAAATGAAAGCTGTTAAAACTTACAAGCAAGCAAGCTTCCATGTTGTATTGTTAGTTGTTCAAAGAAATTAAAGAAAGTTTTGATAACAACATATATATTTGAATCTAAATCAAAAGGGAAATTGCTTTGAAAAGATCGTTGGGGCTTATACTCAAGGAGAGGCCCAAGTTTTAACAGTGATCGCACCGTTGTTCTAACAATTGTATCGGGACTTATACAACGATTGAGGCCCAAAGAGGATTTTTTACAAAAGGGTTGGATCTTACACTCTATTAGAGGCCCAACGATTATTTAAAGAAAAGAAATGGGACTTACAACACGAGGGTAGGCCCAGATGATTTGATTTTGAACTGGCGATCGCGCCGAGATTTTTCTTTCAGCGCAGAAGGACTTATACAATATCTGAGGCCCAAAAATGGTTTTGTTTAAAAGGGGATTGGGTCTTACACTCTATTAGAGACCCAAAAAGTTTTAAAAGAAAATAAATGGGACTTACAACACAAGGGTAGGCCCAGATGAAAATGTTTTGAAAACGGCGATCGCGCCGAGATTTTTGGAATCACAGTGGGTCTTATACAATAACTGAGGCCCAAGTTATTTTGGTTTCAAAAAGGGATTGGGTCTTACACTCTATTAGATGCCCATGAGTGTTTGAAAAAGATTGATGAGGGTGGAATCAATCAAAACCCTAATTTTGTTTAAAAATGGAATTAATTTTGTTTAATAATTAATAAAAATTATTTAAAACATGTGAAAAATGAGTGGTGATCTTGGATCAATGTTTCAAAAATCATGTTTTTATCCACAAAAGGATTGAAAACCATTTAAGTTTGGAAAATCAAGAAGGAAAAAATATTTTAAATGCCAAAAAACAAATAAAAACTAATTCTTTGCAAAAATACAAGTATATGAAATAAATAATATTTTTGGGAAATTTTTTTAAAATAAAATATATTAACATTTTTGTGTATTATTAAAAAAAGAGTCAACTCAAAATCATTAAAATTCAGAGAGAAATTAATTTTTGAATCAATTAAATAAAATCACAAAATTCAAATATTTGAAAGTTTGGAAAAGGGCGCCAAGAACACCTTGGTTTTGCCTGCGTGCTCTGTTTTGCCCAGATTTGCATTTTCTCATCAATCTCACTAAATACTTGATGAAATCACACAATCCACATATCAATCTACTCGTTTTCACCTCACGATTACGTATATGTTCTTTAATTTCATTTATTTTAAGCATGGAATAAGAAATCAAAGAGAAACCTCAAGAACCCTAAATTCTGCATGAAGGCTAAGAAATTCCATACACGATTCATACAAAGCAATTAATTGATGGGAAACACTCCATACATGATTATGAACATATGGCAAAATTATAGTGCGAGGAAATATGCATGAATTGTGAGATGACCAAGTTTAGGCTTACTTGAAGGTCGTGGCAGCAAGAGCAACTTAATCTTTGAGTTGGAGGTGTTACAGATGAGTTGTGATGATCTGAACAGCTTCCCTACACCATATGGAGTGTGTTTGAATGCTTGGAGTGATTTGAAATGGACTGGAACATATTGTGGCACCTCAGCAACAACTTTGTTGAAAACATGAGCAAATGGATGATGAATTCATGAATTTGGTGCTCCAGTTGTTAGTTTAGTGTTTGATCAGCTCACATATGATGTTTATGAGGTGTGTGTGTGTGATTGGTTTGGTTGGAAACACTTTCTAATTCAAAACCCGATAGTAGCTTGCATTGGAAGGCATTTTTGGAAGTGAGAGTGTGATTTTGAGAAAGGCAAGTGTTATAGGCCTTTGGTGTGCTCAAACTGATCAGAAATGAGGTTTATTTATAGTGTGTCAAGTTTGTTTTGCAAGGAATAGGGAATAGCAACTGCAGTAGGCCTTTGGCCAATGTGGATCAAATGGAATCTCAAGTCTCCTATAGCCATTGACTTGAGATTATAGCACAGGCTTATGGTTCTATGATTCAAGGATAAGGCTTGACTGAAGTGTTTATCTTTGCTCTGATACATGCCACCTCTAAGCATCCATTGAATGCCACAAAACAAAATTGGAGTCTTGAGGCATCTTTAGCTTTTAGGGGTGCCAAACCTATATGTAGTTCAAAAGACTTGGGAGGCTCATAGATCAGTGCTTGTCCCTTGGTTGTTCCCCTTGAGGTGTGCAGATGGATAACCATGCTTGAAGTTGCACAATTTGAGCAATTCGAGCACTAATGCACAAATCTGCCTTGCCAAGACAGTTTGCAGCAAGGCATGTTGCAGCTGTCATAACTCCTAGCTCAGATGGAATTTGATTGAGTTCTTGGACATTTTGGAAAGCTGACATATCCTATTTCAACATGATGTCCAACTTTAGTTTTGAGTCAACATGAATTATAATGAAAAATGCCTCTACATTTGGGAAAAAATAAGGAAGATTCTGACTTAGTGAAAATTTCACTAAGTGTTGGAAAAATGTCACTTTTGTGTTTTCAGCCATTTTGATCACTCCATAACTAAAAATCCATGAAGAATTGGAATGAGCTATAGTTGACACTTTTAAAGTATGCCATGAGACCTACAAATCCAGCTTTGGACCATCCAAAATGGTTGCTTGGATCTCAAGTTATGGTCCTTGGAAGTTGGTACCCTAGCCACTTTGTTCCATAACTTAGAAAAATTCTAAGTTTTTTAGGGTAACCCCTTTTATAAGTTACCTCACTTTCTTTGTTTTTTCTTGATGAATGATGATTCCAAACACATATTAACATTGTTTTAGGGTCAAAGAACCATAATTGTGAAAATTCTCAAAAAGTCAAACTTGATTTTGTGCACAGTTGACTTTTTATCAGATGAAATCCAAACTGTGCGATCCTTTGTGAAATCAAGTCCTTGGCCTAAATTAAACCTAATGGATATGTTCCATAGGTGTTATAGGGTGTATTGAATCATGTCCCAAGGTTTGGGAGCATGTCTGGGTCAAAAGTTAAAGGTACAGTTGACTTTTCCCTCGAAACCCTAATTGTGGTCCTGATGAAATTGAAACTTGTGGATCAAACTTCTTGGATTAATCCATTGTTGCAAATGGATAAATGTAGTGTATTAGAGAACCTCAAATCATGTCTTGAGGTCTTGGCTTATGTTTGGTCCCAAAAGTTAACTTAGGGGTGAATTAGGTCAAGAAACCCTAATTCTTGATTTTTGGTGGATGCATCCCCTGAGGTCAAATTGAATTGATGATTGGGTCCATGAGGTCCCTTGGAGTATCTTGGGTTGTACTTTGAAACAATGGCTCATGCCAAGAGGAAAATTTCCATCTGGAGGCCTCAGTCGACCAAAACCCTAATTTGGTGACACTGACGATCTGGAGGCTTAATCCACTTGGAATGCTGCAACTTTGTGCTTGATTCTTGATGTGGGAGTCCTCTTGATCCTTTATGGATGTTTTGAGATGTTAGACAAGTTTAAGATCATGTCATTTCTTGATTGATCATTTGTCTAAATGCTCTGAGAGGGTTCAAAACCCTTATTCTTGGTTGTGGTGAATGCTCAACAATCCTCGAGGAGATTGATGAGGCATAAAGGTACATCCATATTGTGATGATGATTTGCACAATGATGGGAAATCTTAGTGGTCAAAATTTGGGGTATGACACCACCCTTAGGGTTAAAAGAGATGAATCCTTCCTTGTTGTTTTGGAAAGTGAAAATAAATCACCTCCACTTTCTTTAGGTTATGTTCATAGAAACACCTTCTAGTCAGAAGAATAACTAGAAGACTCTAGATGCACGACTGAGATGCCTTTATGAGTGGACTTGAGAGAATTCTCAAGTATCTTTGACAACCTAGCCGATCAATAATTTATCAAACTCCCAGAGCAAAAACTTGATAAACTTAAACTCTACTCCTCTCATCTTCAACTAACTTCACACTGTACCATGGAACCAAGCTTCCAAGTACCAAGTCACCATAACAGACATCTTCCAACAACTCCCTTCATTCCATCGCTCCCAACTTTGGAATAAAAGAATGCAGATATCTTCACATAAAGAGGCTGACGATTGAGATCTTCCACCATCTGTCTTCAACAGCAACTCCAAAATCCCATTATTCTAGAGCTCTTCCATCAGAAACACGTGCAGCGGAACCACCGAGGAACAAATTCTGCTAGCCCTAATAAGATGTCAAAACATCTTATAAGACACCCCAATAAGAGAACTAGCCACTTCTCCTGCAGTTGTTGTAGAACCTCCTCAGCAACATGAATAACCACTGGGTTGTTACCTTCGATCCAGAACATCCATCCCATCCATTAATACCCTTGAGTATATCTGAGTTTATTGATTTGATCTTCAAAACTCCTCCTTGTTTAAACGCCAGAAAGTATCTCCCAAAGATCTCATCCAGAAACAGACAGGATGACTGCTCTGATACCAATTAAAATTCTGGCAATGCAGACAACAGATGTCCTAGCACATGTCAAGACATTGTTCTGCATGAACATTTAAACGCAGAGGCACAACAGCAGACTGATACATTGAATTTCAAAGCTGCAGAATCACAGATGTTATGACATCTGATCCAACATGTTTATCATGAACCCTAACAGACACGTAAATCTGCAGAATGATAAAGAACATAGCAATGTTAACCCAGTTCGGTGCATTTACCTACATCTGGGGGAAACCAATCCAGGAAGAAGACTCCACTATCTGTAGAATTATTACAAAGCTAAACTCCCCCATTTACAACTTTATATCCTAATCTCTACCCAATGAAGACTTTATCAAAGAACAATCTTTTTGATATAAGATACCCCACTCACTTCCTCTAATCACCAACTGTGATATTTACATCATCCCTATCAATATAGAATTCTGTCAAGCATACTTGACAAACAAGCTAACTCGGATTTGCTTAAAAGCTTCATCTAAGAACAATACACAATCCAATACCTCAAGGCTTATGGATATATGCAACACCTATATCTGTCACAATGCATCAACTGATACAAAGGGAGACTTACAACCTAGAGAGCCAATGACTGTCAAACCCTAAGCCCTTGTTTCTTACGCAAGAGAACGAGGTTACAAAAGGCATATCAAATCCTAGGTCTAAGTCTTCTATTTATAGAGTCTTCTATTTCCTTGGGCTTCGAATCTTCTGTTTATTTCTTCCTTGATCCATGTTTTGATTTCTCCTTAAATCTTGCAACAGATTTAGAAACATCCTACAATATCAGATCAAGATGTCGAGACATCCGTTAGGACATCATATCTAACTAGTCTTCTTTCATCAGACTTCTTAATGTTTAAACATATCTTTTGACATTCTGTTCTTCCAAAAATTTGCTCAAATCAGCATAGCTTTCAGTCTGCCATTTATTACTTAAGCAAGAAGTTCACAGATTATGAAACTCGACACTTTATGCTCGAGAAAACTTGCTACGCTCTGGCTTGGGCTGCCAAACGTCTGCGCCAGTACATGATTTGCCACACTACTTGGTTAATCTCCGAAATGGATCCAATCAAGTACGTATTTGAAAAACCTTCTCTCACGGGAAGGATTGTCCATTGGCAAATGTTGTTATCAGAATACAACATCGAGTACCATGCTCAGAAAGCCGTCAAAGGAAGTATTTTAGCCGATCATTTGGTTCATCAACCAATTGACGATCAGAAATCCGTCAAATTTTACTTTCTGGACGAAGATGTCATGTACTTGAAAATGAAAGATTGCGATGAACCAGGTTCCCAATGGGGACTAATATTCAACGAAGCCGTCAATGTTTATGGAAACAGAATTGGGGCAATCATCGTAACACCTCAGGGTGCCCATATTCCTTTCACTGCCAGATTAACGTTCAAATGCACAAATAATGAGGCCGAATACGAAGCTTGTATCATGGGTCTCGAAGAAGCTATTGACCTAAGGATAAAGAATTTGGATGTGTATGGAGACTCAGCCCTGGTTGTAAATCAGATCAAAGGAGAGTGGAATACATACCAATCAGGATTTATTCCTTACAAAGACTACGCGAGAAGGTTGTTACCATTCTTCAACGGAATCGAGTTTCATCATATCCCTCGTGAAGAAAATCACATGGCTGATGACTAGCCACCCTATCCTCTATGATTAGTGTGATTCAATGGAACGACGTACCCAAGATTGGCATAATGCGCCTTGATAGGCCTGCTTACGTATTTGCATTTGAAGCAGTTATAGATGAAAAACCATGGTATCATGATATCAAATGCTTCCTTCAAAGACAAGAATACCCTCCTAGGGCATCAAGAAAAGATAGGAAGACTCTCAAAAGACTGACGGGAAACTTCTTCCTAAACAATGATGTACTCTACAAAAGAAACTTCGACATGGTTTTGCTCAGACGCGTAGACAGACAAGAAGCAAACATGCTAATGAAAGAAATCCATGAAGGTTCCTTTGGCACTCATGCCAATGGACACACAATGTCAAGAAAAATTCTGAGAGCAGGATATTATTGGCTGACAATGGAATCCTATTGTTACAAGTACATGCGAAAATGTCACAAGTGTCAGATATACGCCGACAAAATTCATGTACCGCCAATGCATCTCAAAGTTCTTTCTTCTCCATGGCCTTTTTCTATATGGGGAATCGACATGATTGGCATGATTGAACCCAAAGCTTCAAACGGACATCGGTTCATCCTAGTAGCCATTAATTACTTTACCAAGTGGGTCGAATCAGTATCATATACCAATGTGACCAGACAAGTGGTGGTCCGATTTATCAAGAACAATCTCATATGTCGTTATGGTGTTCCAAGCCAGATCATTACTGATAATGGATCCAACTTGAACAACAAAATAATGAAAGAGTTGTGTGTTAAATTCAAGATCGAACACCATAACTCATCTCCCTACCGACCTAAAATGAATGGAGCGGTAGAAGCAGCAAACAAAAATATCAAGAAGATCGTTCAGAAGATGGTTGTAACCTACAAAGATTAGCATGAGATGCTACCATTTTCTCTTCACGGTTATCGCACACCTGTCTGCACTTCAACAGGGACAACCCCTTTCTGTCTAGTATATGGCATGGAAGCAGTGCTCGCCATAGAAGTAGAGAACCCATCAATGAGAGTATTGATGGAAGCCAAGCTAACAGAAGCTGAATGGTGTCAAACCCTGTGTCTTCAGAGTAGGAGACCTCATGCTCAAGAAGATGTAATCATTTCTCACTGATTCCAGGGGAAAATGGACTCCGAATTACGATGGCCCCTATGTTGTTAAGAAAGCCTTCTATGTTGGCTCGATTTAGCAAAATCAGAAAATTCCAAGCCTTGTCATCATCTTGGACACATCTGAGGATCAAATCCAAAGGGGACAAACACTGATCTAAGCCTCCAATGTCCTTGGAACCAAAAGTAGCATGCCAAACCTAGAAATGCCTAAAAGAGGGACAAGACTCCAATTTTGGATTGGAGAATTTAATGGATGCACCAAGGTGACATGGACATACACATTCCTAACTGAATTCAGTCAAGACATATCCAAGACCAAGGGAACCAGCAGCCTGTGCCCTAACCTCTAGTCAATGGCTAGAGGAGACTTGGATTCTCATTGCTCAACATTGGTCTAACCTATGCTACAGTTGCCATTCACTATTGCAGCCAAAACAAACTTGCTCTACTATAAATAGAGCTTATTTGTGCTCTGTTTAAGTACACCAAAGCACTACAACACTTGCTTTCCTCAAAATCTCTTTCTCTTGGCAAAAATGCCTTCTTTAGCAAGGTAACTCTGAGTTTTTGAGTTAGGGAGCAATTTCACCACAGCTCATTATCCAAACACATCCAATATGTCATATCTAAGCTGTCCAAACCCTTACAAGTGACCTGTAACACCAATTTCACAAAGTCACCTCTCAAAACCTCAAAATAGGCCTTTTGTGCATTTTTCAAGCCATGTCTTGAATCAGTCACTTTCCAAACCAGATAAAACCTCAAATACACTCCAAATATCATCCTTGAACTATCCCAAATGGATCCACACATCTGGAACACCATTTGAGAGAGTTGCTATTTTGGTCATTTTTGCCCCTTTTGCAAGAAAGGGCCAATTTCCATTCTTGAGGTTTCCAGCTGATTCCAATCATCCTAAAAGCTTCTAAGAGATTGTTTAAGGTTGTCCAAAACATCAAACCATTTCTGGAACAAAGCACTTAGCAGATTGCATAAAAGCTCCAAAAAGAGGTAAGCATCACAACTTGAACTCTTGGAAATATGCATTGCTTTGAGGTTCACTGATCATGCATCTCTTCTACATGTTATATGTGTTGTGTTTGCACTAATTTATCATGTAATTCATACCTGTACCAAGAGGTAGCACTGAAAATGCAAAACATGGCCTATTTCAAAACACTATCGGGTTTTTCAATATGAGCATGATCTAAAAAACCACCACCACCATTGGATTCCTTGTGAAATTCTAAGCAGGATAGACCTAAATTTTGTCTCAATCCATGAAGAAATGAGAAAGTTATGGCCTTCACGTTTCTGACCAAAATCTTGCCTTGCCTTGCCTTGGGCCAGGCCAAAAACAAGGCAAGCCTTGTATATTTGTGGTTGTGTTTCAATCAACGGATGTATCACCACCCCAGTGGTAAGGCGCGTGCCCTATACACAAGAGGTCTGGGGTTCGAATCCCCCTCGCCCCAGACCCTCTTTTTTACCACTTTTTCATGTATTTTCATGTTTTATTATTTTTCATATTATTTTTAATGATTTGAAAAATTAATAACTTTCTCAATTTTAATTATTTTTTATTGGTTCTTTTTGAAAAAAATCACAAAAATGTTGAAATATTTTATTCCACAAAAAAATTATATTTATATTATTTATTTAATATAATTAGTATTTTTGTGAATAAATTCATTTTTATTATTTTTAAACATTTTAAAATGAATCTCCATCTTGAAAAATCAAAACCAAATGAGCTTTAATTCATCTTATGATTAAAACATCATTTTTCAAACCTCAAACAAAAATCATAAGTTATTTATTAGAACTTATTTGGTATTTTTATCATTTTTATTAATTTTCTTTGAATAATTACTTTAAAAAATGATGAAATTAGGGTTTTGTTGATTTTCACCCTAACCATCCTTTCAAAAATCACTCATGGGCCTCTAATAGAGTGTAAGACCCAACCCTTTTGTAAAAAACCATTTTTTGGGCCTCACATATTGTATAAGTCCCTTGGTGTATTTTCAAAAGTTCGGTGCGATCGTCGCCTTTTTCACATAAACATCTGGGCCTACCCTCGTGTTATAAGCCTCATCTCTTTTATTTAAATCACTCATGGGCCTCTAATAGAGTGTAAGACCCAATCCTTTTTTGAAAACCAAAACTTTTTGGGCCTCAGTCATTGTATAAGACCCACTGTGTTTTCAAAAACCTCGGCGCGATCGTCGCCTTTTCAAAACATTTTCATCTGGGCCTACCCTCGTGTTATAAGACTCATTTCTCTTCTTAAAATAAAATTCTTTTTGGGCCTCTAATAGAGTGTAAGACCTAACCCCTTTTTGAAAACCAAAACTTTTTGTGCCTCAGTCATTGTATAAGACCCACTGTGTTTTCAAAAACCTCGGTGCGATCGCCGTTTTCAAAACAAATTATTTGGGCCTCTCCTTATGCTGTAAGCCCCACCACTTGTATAAAAATAAACCTTTGGGCCTCTTGAGAGAGTGTAAGACCCATCCCTTTGTACAGAAAACATTTTGGGCCTCACATATTGTATAAGTCCCTCTGTTTAGTTTTCAAAACAACAGTGCAATCACTGATAAAACCTTGGGCCTCTCCTTGAACTGTAAGCCCCAATAATCTTTTCAAAGCACTTTCTCCTTTGATTTTGTATATAATATTGTTATCAATGCTTTCTTTGTTGAACAAACTAACAAAACAGCATGGAAGCTCTACAACCGAGTAAGTGTTTACCCGCTTTCTTTATCTGCTTTCATATATATATATAACTATATTGTGGGGCTGCTCACTGTAAGTCTTCTTTCACAAACTTTTATATACCTGTCAAATATTAACGGTGTAATACTAGTATAGCTATTTAGATTTTTCCCCGGTAACTACGTCTAGCACTAGGTAAAGCCCTGTTGGTCACTCTTAAATACAAACAAATCTAGATCCCCGTAGGATTACCAGACACAGTATTCCCTCCTCTTGGGGTTAAACAATATGGAGACGTGAAAGGCAGCATTCTCGGTGAACCCTTTCTCAGACTGTCACCCTTAGAAATTGTCAAAGAAGCTCTAACTCCCCAGAGATAATCTTTTCTCCGTGAATGGCATCTCTTGAGTTTCTTCCAAATTCTAGGACTTTCCTGGCTTGATCTATTCTCGGTGAATGGCATGTCTTGAAATTCTCGGGGTTTGGGGACCCACAGGCTTCTTAAAAGCATCCCCGCCTCCTCTTGGGCGTTGCACAAGGACCCTTCGGCTTCTTAGAAGTTCTCATGCCTTCTCTTGGGCTTAATACAAGGACCTTGACGACCTCTTAAAGGTATAAGACAGAACTTAGTCATCCTTTGTTAGAGCAGTCTTTCCAACGTCGAAACTCTGACCATTTTAGGGTTGGTACTCATCCCGTGATGCCCGTGCCTCCTCTTGGGCATTGTACAATAGATAAAACTCTAGACTTGGACATTATAAGCCTCTTGAGTCTCAAAGACATTCTCAAGTCCCTTTCAAGAATAGGAAGAAACACCGATCATTCAGAAACCCGGTCTCTCTCATGAGAGTTCCTCACCTTTGGACCTGCCTCTGCAGTAAGTTAGCCTCCTCTTAGGCTTTATATAATGATCCTTCCCCAGGGAAGTCAGCCTCCTCTTGGGCTTTGTACAAATGATCCTCCCCAGTGGAGCTAACCTTTTCACACTCTCTTGTTGAGTATAAAAGATTCTCTTGTTGAATCAACCTTTAGCTTCCATCTCGGGCTTCGTACGAGATACAAAACACTCTCTTGTTGAGTATAAAAGATTCTCTTGTTGAATCAACCTTTAGCCTCCATCTCGGGCTTCGTACGAGATACAAAACACTCTCTTGTTGAGTATAAAAGACTCTTTTGTTGAGTTATACCTTTAGCCTCCATCTTGGGCTTCGTAAAAGACACATAAAACACCCTCTTGTTGGGCCAATAGCCTCCTCTTAGGATTTGTATAAGGAAAACCCCGGTTGAGTCAATCAACCTTTTAGCATCAAAGTTGTGCCTTGTTCATAGCATACAAACATCAACAACTCCTTTTTCCCCCCATCTAATTGCTGTAAGCGGCAAGCCTCTGGATTATTTACATCCACGCCACTGTCCCTCTTTTAGCATGAGGAATTCCTAAGAAAAGATGACATTGCTCTACACTGAGTTAAAGTCTTCTCCTTCAGGTTGAAAATCCCCTATAAAGGAAATTATGGCATTGCTGGATTCACATATCCCAGTTAAAGTAATTCTCCTTTATAATCAGTCACCCAACAGTTGGGACAAACAGACCAAATACCCCTCTTTAGAGATGACAAATTATCTTTAAAGACAAAACCCTTTAGCTTCATATCTTGGGCTTTGAACAAGATACAAACAACCTTCAGCTTCACATCTTGGGCTTTGAACAAGATACAAATCACCTTTAGCATCATGTCTTGGGCTTTGAACAAGACACCAAAACACCTTTTTTCTCCCTTAGAATAGGGGGAACTACGAGCGCTCTGATTTCCTTGTTTCGCTAAACGGGAATACGTAGGCATAAGATTACAAAAATCTTAGCTAGCATACTAATCAAAAACCCAAAATCCAGTACCTCCATACATCAAAAAGCATCAGTCCTAACATCCTACCAAAAACCTCACCAATGATCCATACACCCCGTGAACTCAAGTTAATAACCCTAAGAAAAACCCCCTTTTGATAGCATCTGTAAACCAACAGTTTTGGCTGTTTAACCTTAGTTTGCAAGCAGGGTTAATTGGAGATATCTATTTCCCTTCCTTCATCAGCTTAATAGGATAAAAAATGAATCGAACTGTAGTACCCAAGCGATAGTGATTCGAAACCACAAAAACTGCGCTACAGAAAAATGGTGACCATAGTGGGAGACATTCTTTCTTGCTTCTTTTAGGGTGAACCCTTGAGTTCACCAAAATTTCACAGGAATGGCAACTCTGTTGGGGAGTCATTGTCTCTATAGGATCATAAGACATAGAGGTCTAGGATGATTAAGACAAATATATATACTGCTTTTCCTAATTGATATATGTGTTTATATTTCTGCTAATGGGAATGCGTGTGATGCCGCATGTGGAAAGATTGAGTATACACCTAAGATAGGTGATGGCAATGCGGGTAATCTTACTGGGAGTGAATTCCAGTTAAGAGCCCCCGATTGACCTTCAAACTCAGTGGAGACTCCCTTTGCAGATACATTGCTATACGACTTCGGTTGTTGAAAGTAGTGTGGTCGACTAGGTTATCTGAGAAGCTGAGTTTTTTAGCAGACTTGAGCCATTTTGTAGTGCAGAAGCTATCGGAAATAGTTGTCACGCGATACTACCCTCATCTGAGGTTACTCTAAGATACATCACCTAGCACGGTTCCCGGCCCGCTGAAGTTATCTCGAAGGGAATAAATGATTTTGAAAGACAGGTACAAAAAATACCAGTATAAACCTTTGGGGGGGGGATAAAGCCTTGACTTCGTGACACCGACCCTTTGACCCCATGTTTTTTCTATGTTTTTGTGTGCTGCATTCATGCATTCATTTAAAAAACATTAAAACAAAAAGAAAAATCTTCTCTTCTAGTCTCTCTTTTTCAAATTAAACTGAGACAATGATTGCAAATGTCAGATAAAAAAAGATTGCGCTAATGGATTTCGGTAGAAGGAAAACTCATAAGTACACCTTCAAGGTTCCAAAGTTAGAGGATTTAAGAGGTTTGGCGAGAATGATCACCAACCACGAGGCTTTCAGAGCTAAGTACAGAGGACTGCTGTCTCTGTTAAGGGTTCATGTAATCGAGGGAATCCTGGCTACATTAATTCAGTTCTACGATCCGGTCTATCACTGTTTCACATTCCCGGATTATCAGCTAGCACCAACACTGGAGGAGTACTCTCACCTGACTGATCTACACATTACTGGTTAAGCTCCCTTTTCTGGACTGGAAGAAATTCCAAAGGATCAAACTATTGCAAGAGCAATTTATTTGGACGAGTCAGAAGTCAGGACTCACATGACTACTAAGGGTGGCATCCAAGGTTTGCCAGCCCAGTTCTTAACAAAGAAGGCTCTATACTTTGCTAGGATACAGAATATGGCCGCTTTCGAGAGCATCTTTGTCTTGCTCACCTACGGGTTATTTTTGTTTCCCAACATTGATAACTTCGTAGACATCAATGCCATTAAGATTTGTCTGATTGGAAACCATGTACCGACCTTACTCGCAGATGCGTATCATTCGGTACACTTAAGGAATTTATACAACGGAGGATTAATCACGTGCTGTGTACCCTTGCTATACAAATGGTTCACTTCCCATTTGCCCAAGTCTGCTGCATTTTGGGATCAAAAGAATACTTTACATTTGTCGCAGAGAGTCATGTCTCTTACCAACTCTGACATTGATTAGTACAATCGAATCTATGACGGGATCAGAATCATTGACCGTTGTGGAAGTTTCCCTAATGTGCCCCTTATAGGAACTAAGGGGGGATCAACTATAATCCAATTCTCGTTCGTCATCAATTTGGATACCCGATGAGGCATGTCCCGCGTAATGCTCATCTGGAAGGTCTTTTCTTCAAGGAAGGAGAAATTGATATGGCACTAAAGACAAAAATAGTGCACGCCTGGAAACACGTTCATAGGAAAGGACGAGAGTCTCTACGGAAATCGGACTGTGTCTCGGTGGAGCCTTATCTCCACTAGGTACAAACTAGAGCTCTCAAGCTGAGGATGCCGTACCCTCGTCAGGAAGTTCTTCCATTAAGGGACTCTGCCCTTTATTTCATGTCTGAAACAGAAAAGCTCCAGGTTACTCTCAGCAAAGTTCAACAGGAGAAGAGGTCTTGGAGGAACAAGTACCGTATTCTCAATGTGGAGTGTAGGAAAATACAGCAGCTACTAAGAGAAAAAGATGCTCTGATTGAGATTTTAGAGCAACGCGCTGTAGAAAATCTGGATGACCAAAAGAATTTGCTCGCTCCTTTCACTTGGCAAAGGAATGACAACCCGACAATGGCTGAAGAGCCCCGGTCAAAGAAAAGGAAAGTACCAGAACCAGCACCTGAGCTCTCCTCAGAGAGGACTCAGGACCCATAAGTTTAGATTTCCTTTTGCAGCACTTTGTAATCTATTGTATTTCTGTTTCCGCAATCCTTTGAATTCAATAAAACGGGGTTTCCCCACTGTCTGATATTTGCAATCTAATTGTCGAAGTTTACTTTGAATAAACAAAAATAATTAATAATCATTGCATTCATCATTCTTATAAACGCATTCTTCTTACCTATGAATCTCATGTTTGTGTCTCAGTTCTAGAGTCAAACTGTCTCATTCGTACAATACTCGGGCCAATCATCAGAAAAAAAATGGATGATCTCGAGGAAGAGAACAGAGAGTTGAGAGAAGAGGTCGACAGTCTGAAAGAGGATCTGAGAAAGCTTCATAACGACATGCAAGCTCTAGCAGCAGCTCAGATGCAACAACAAAGGACTATGATCTCAGAGATCACATCTACGCCCATAGTGGAGAGGTATGATCCTAGGTACAAAATGCCGAAAGATCGTCCCTGGGTCATGCCATCCAACTATATCCCGGAAGGATATATTCCGCCGATCATGGAAGATCCGGAAACTTCAGCAGGAACCACTGGGCCTGAAGGTTACAAACTTTGGGAAAGCGAAGATGCCAGGGGCATGACAGCAACTCCTGAAGGTTACAAACTTTGGGAAGCACCTAGAGTCACCGCTATGATGACTATACCACCACCCGTGGTACACACTATCCCGGAAGGACAGATTCCACATATACTTTCTGGGGGAAATGAAAGTATGTTTGACAGGATGAATGAGTTCCAAGAACAGTTCTTGGAAATGCAGAAAGAACTGCAAGCCATTCGCGGTCAGGATCTATTTGGAAAGGACGCCGCGGACCTGTGTCTGCTCGGAGAGTAACCATGGATGCTACCTTGTGCGGGCAGCTCTTCAAAGTCAGTTGGACCATAAAAGGATTCGATCGTGTCCAGATTCTGGGTCAATCAATTAAATGCCAGACTATTGCACTAATCCAATCAAGGGCGTTGTCGTAATCTCTGATCATGAGGAGACCAAGGATGTTTGTACCATCATCCCTTTACTTGACGAATCCAAAGTTCCTAACCGGGAACTTATTGAAGTCACTTACGACAGTCAAAGAAATCAGAAGGCTCCCGTAGTTATCTACTTACCGGGACCAGTACCGTATGAATCGGCTAAGGCGATCCCTTACAAATACGGTGCAACAATAATTAAGAATGGAAAGGAAATTCCATTACCCTCCGTCGTGAACATTGCAGACATCAGTCGAGTAACACGGAGCGGTCGAATCTTCAACCGAGGAGTTGGAGAACCTAACAAAGAAAAGGAACTTCCGACAGAAGCTCCTGATCCACCAGTCGGTCAATCCAGTAGTCCTGGCCTTTCAAAGGACAATGATGAGATGCTAAAGCTCATCCAAAGGAGTGAATACAACATTGTTGATCAGTTACTACAAAATCCTTCAAAGATCTCAGTGCTATCACTTTTACTTAGTTACGAAGCCCACAGAGAGGCTCTACAGAAAGTCTTAGAACACGCCTTTGTGGAACAGGATGTGTCGATAAGACAATTCGACAACATCGTCTCTAACATCACTTCCTGCAACAACTTGGGGTTTAGTGATGAGGAATTGCCAGAGGAAGGCAAAGGTCACAACATGGCGCTCAATATCATAGTTAACTGCCAGGACGATGCCTTAGCCAGCATACTGGTAGATATAGGATCGGCCATCAACGTTATGCCAAAGTCCACTTTAATGCGACTATCATTCAAAGAATCCCCGATGAGGGGCAGTGAGTTCATCGTCAAAGCCTTTGACTAATCTCGAAAAGTAGTTATCGGCGAAGTCGACCTTTCCATAACTATCAGTCCTCACACTTTCCTAATCACTTTCTAGGTCATGGACGTCCGGGCAGTGTACAGTTGTTTATTAGGAAGACCTTGGATACACCAGGCTGGGGAAATCACTTCGATGCTGCACCAAAAACTGAAGTTCGTCAAGAATGATCAACTCGTCACGGTCTGTGGAGAACAAGCCTTGATCGTGAGTAACCTGCCATTATCTACTTGTGTAGAACTCGAGGAGGTTGTTGGGACTCAGTTCTAAGCACTTTCGATGAGCAACGAGAATCAATCAGAAAAAGGAACATCGATTTCCTCGTACAGAGATGCTCTCAAAGTGATCGCAAATAACAATGCGAAAGGATGGGGACATCTTGTCATTCCTACCGATAATAAAACAAATAAGGGCCTTGGTTTTTCTGCAACCTGTACCCATACAACTTCTAACGATGAAAGTCTTCATCCCATTCAAGATTTCTTCCACAGTGGAGGTTTCCTTCACCCAGTGTCTCAAACAGTCCATACCATCAACGAGGATGAATCCTCCGACACAGATGAAGAATGGAAGTGCTATCTCAACGAGGACGGTTATATGTCTTAGGAAGAGGTGCCTACGCCATTTTACTATCCCGCACAGAGTCTGAGATTTATACAAATGTCAGACGTCGAAATGATATATGGAGATTGTGATCCGGAAGGATGCCATGCTCCACCAAACTCATTAAAGGAAAACACTTTGATGAAGGACAACTTTGACCACAACTATTATGGCCCAATGGATGGCTTGCCTATCTGGCAGCCGTACCCAGGAGACTTGGGGCAAGAAAGTCAGTCGAGCAATGAAAATCAGCTAAACATCATTGAACAGAATACCTGCGTCCCCACCATGTCACGGGATCAACACTCAGGTCATTCAGAAAATATCCAGCATGACGATGAATTCGCAAAGTTTGCAGGACTTGAGTTCATTAACTATGCTTTCCCCGAGGTCAACGTCATTGAAAGGGATGACTCCTCCAGTTCCAAAGAGGTGTGGGACACCTTGGGATAACCAAGCGGCAAATTCAATTTCATGGTCAAGTACACCGCTCCCGAAAGCTCTCGTATCAGGTTCGAAGACATCCAGCCGACTGGATGGGGAGATTTACCTAAGAGTACAAATACTATGCAAGATATAACTGAGGAATCCTCCTACGACAACTCTGCCTGGGAGACAGATTCCAATGATCCTGCTCCACCAGAAATCAGCGTTATTTTTGAAGACAGATCAAGGAAGGTATCTGACTTTGTGATTCACCGAGGAGTTCACCGCCAATGGGTTGCAGTCGATGGTCCGAAGATTGTTCATAAGTCAAAGTAATTGCCGCCTTTAACCTTTCACCCTGCCCAGGTGAAACGGATGTTTTGATAGGGCTCGTTTTCTGTAAATTTCCCTCTTCGCTTCGCCCAAAGCGACAGAGTTTTGTTTTATAGGGCTGTAGTTTCAAGAATCGACTTGTTCATAAATAAAATAATGTCGTTCTGTAATTTCCACATTAATTGTTGTTTTCTCTTTTTGCTTTTCTCAAAAAATGGTAATCCTGAAAAACGAATAATAATAAACAAGCATTGTTCAAAAACACTGCACACACTCTCGCATTCTCTCTATCTCTTCTAAACAAATCATCACGTCTTGCAGACTGCTTGTTTTAAACCCCGTTGAAACATGCGATCAAATGCCTTCTCCCAACTTTGAATTCCCGGTATTCGAGGCCGAAGAAGAAAATGACAAAGAAATTCCAGAAGAGATCTCCCGACTACTCAGACAAGAGGAAAGGTCCATTGAACCTCACAAAGAGCCATTGGAAATGATCAACTTGGGTTTGGAAAAAGAGAGAAAAGAAATCAGGATTGGGGCACCGCTCAGTCCAACTGTCAAAGAGAGTTTGATAAGGCTTCTCAGAGAATTTCCCGATGTGTTTGCTTGGTCCTATCAGGACATGCCAGGGTTGGATGCCAGCATCGTGGAACATCATCTACCATTAAGGTCAGAATGTCCGCCAATCAAGAAAAGGTTGAGACGGACTCACCCGGACATGGCCATCAAAATCAAGGAGGAGGTACAAAAACAGATTAACGCAGGTTTCCTCGCCACATCAGAATATCCTCAATGGTTAGCCAACATAGTACCCGTTCCAAAAAAGGACAGAAAAGTCAGAATGTGTGTCGATTACAGAGATCTAAACAAGGCTAGTCCAAAGGACGACTTTCCCTTACCACACATTGACATGCTGGTTGACAGAACAGCAAAGTTCAAAGTTTTCTCCTTCATGGATGGATTCTCGGGCTATAACCAGATCAAAATTGCGCCGAAAGACATGGAGAAAACTTCATTCATCACCCCATGGGGTACCTTTTGTTACAAGGTAATGCCGTTCGGTTTGAAGAACACAGGGGAAACCTATCAAAGGGCCATGACTACTCTGTTTCATGACATGATACACAAAGAGATCGAGGTATATATCGATGATATGATTGCCAAATCTAAGACAGAAGAGGAGCATGTGACCCACCTGTCATAATTGTTCGAACGTCTAAGAAAATTCAAACTACGTTTGAATCCCAAAAAGTGCATATTCGGTGTCCGTTCAGGGAAGCTTTTAGGGTTCATCATCAGCCAGAAAGGAATTGAGGTTGATCCTGACAAAGTCAAGGTCATTCAAGAAATGCCTTCTCCGAAAACTGGAAAACGAGTCAGGGGATTCCTGTGACGGTTGAACTACATTTCCAGATTCATATTCCTCATGACCACGACATGTTCACCAATCTTTAAATTACTCAAAAAGAATCAGGACTGCGTTTGGACAGAAGACTGTCAAACCGCCTTCGACAGTATCTAGGAATACCTGTTGAACCCACCGATTCTATCACCTCTAGTGGAAGAAAGACCATTGATCATTTACCTAACAGTCTTGGAAGATTCCATGGGCTGTGTAATTGGCCAATAAGACGAAACCAAAAAGAAAGAGTCTGCCATCTACTATTTGAGCAAGAAATTCACCGACTGTGAATCTCGGTACACTATGCTTGAAAAAACTTGCTGTGATTTGGCTTGGGTTGCCAAAAGTCTTCGCCAGTACATGATTCGCCGCACTACATGGTTAATATCTGAAATGGATCCAATCAAGTATGTGTTTGAAAAGCCTGCTCTCACGGGAAGGATTGCCCGTTGGCAGATGTTGTTATCAGAGTATGACATCGAGTACCACACTCAGAAAGCCGTAAAAGGAAGTGTCTTAGCCAATCATCGATCAGGAATCAGTCGGATTTGACTTCCTAGACGAAGATGTCATGTATTTAAAAATGAAAGACTGCGATGAACCGCTACCCAGTGAAGGGCCAGAACCAGGTTCCCAATGGGGACTAATCTTTGACGGAGCTGTCAATCATTATGGAAACGGAATTGGGGTAATCATCATAACACCTCAGGGTACCCATATTCCTTTCACCGCATGACTGACATTCAAGTGCACAAACAACGAGGTCGAATACGAAGCTTGTATCATGGATCTCGAAAAAGCGATCGACTTAAGGATCAAGAACTTGGATATATACGACGATTCAGCCCTGGTTATCAATCAGATCAAAGGAGATTGGAACACATACTAATCAGGATTGATTCCTTACAAAGACTATGCGAGGAGGTTGTTACCATTCTTCAACAGAATCGAGTTTCATCATATTCCTCGGGAAGAAAATCACATGGCTGATGCATTAGCCACTCTCTCTTCCATGATTAGTGTAGGTCAATGGAATGACATACCTAAGATCGACATAATACGCCTTGAACGGCCCGCTTACATCTTCGAGATTGAAGCAGTCATAGACGATAAACCTTGGTATCACGATATCAAATGCTTCCTTTAGAAACAAGAGTACCCGCCCGGGGCATCCAGGAAGGACAGAAAAACCCTCAGGAGACTAGCAGGAAGCTTTTTC
Organism: Lathyrus tuberosus; assembly: GCA_022829125.1. Classification (NCBI taxonomy): domain Eukaryota; kingdom Viridiplantae; phylum Streptophyta; class Magnoliopsida; order Fabales; family Fabaceae; genus Lathyrus; species Lathyrus tuberosus. The sequence goes on from JALAZF010000103.1 coordinate 13,634,482, forward strand.
TTGAGCGGTGACACACTCTATAAGAGAAATTTCGACATGGTCTTGCTCCGATGCGTAGACAAACCAGAAGCAAATATGCTGATAAAGGAAATTCATGAAGGATCCTTTGGCACTCATGCCAACGGACACACAATGGCGAGAAAAATTCTAAGAGCAGGGTATTATTGGTTAATAATGGAATACGATTGCTACAAGTACATGAGAAGATGTCATAAGTGTCAGATATACTCAGACAAAATCCATGTACCGCCAGCGAGTCTCAAAGTTCTCTCTTCCCCATGGCCTTTTTCCATACGGGGAATCGACATGATAGGCATGATCGAGCCAAAGGCTTCGAACGGACATCGGTTCATTCTGGTAGCCATTGACTACTTCACCAAGTGGGTTGAAGCAGTGTCATACGCCAATGTAACCCGACAAGTAGTGGTCCGATTTATAAAAAACAATCTCATCTACCGTTATGGTGTTCCAAGCCATATCATTACTGATAATGGATCTAACTTGAACAATAAGATGATGAAAGAGTTGTGCGCTGAGTTCAAGATCGAACACCATAACTCATCTCCCTACTGACCCAAGATGAATGGAACAGTAGAAGCGGCTAACAAGAACATCAAGAAGATTGTTCAGAAGATGGTTATAACCTACAAAGATTGGCACGAGATGCTACCCTTTGCTCTTCACGGTTATCGCACATCTGTCCGCACTTCAACAAGGGCAACCCCTTTCTCTCTAGTTGTAGCGAGCGAAACTGGACGTGTTTCTTAAGCACTGTCGCTCCTTAGGGGTTACTACAGGTCGATTCATTTTTTATCCTATTATGAGCAAACTAAGGAAGGGAAATAGATGTCTCCAATTAACCCTGCTTGCATACTGAGTTTAAATAGCGGTCTGTTAGGTTACGGATGCTATCAATGTGGGGGGCCTCTCTTAGGTTATTTTCAGGGGATTTAAACTTTTAGCGGGGAATACGGACTAGGATGTTTTGACTGATATATGGGATTTTGGGTTTTTGTTTAGTGTGCTCGCTAAGATTTTTCTTTCAATCTTATGCCTACGTATTCCCGTTTTTCCGAAACAGGGAAATCAGAGCGATCGTAGTTCCTCCTATTCTATGGGAGGAAATGGTGTTTTGGTGTCTTGTTCAAAGGCCAAGATGTGAAGCTTAAAGGTGATCTATATCTTGTTCAAAACCCAAGATGTGAAGCTAAAAGGGTTTGACTTTTGAGAGAATTTGTCATCTCTAAAGAGGGGTTTGTCTGTCACAACTGTTTATAAAGGAGAATTACTTTAACCGGGATGTGTGAATCCGGCAATGCCATAATTTCCTTTATAGGGGATTTCCAACCTGAAGGAGAAGACTTTAACTCAGTGTAGAGCAATGCCACCTTTCCTTAGGAATTTCTCATGCTAAAGGAGGGACAGTGGCATGGATGTAGATGATCCAGAGGCTTGCCGCTTACAGCGATTAGATGAAGGGGAAGGAGTTGTTGATGTTTGTGTACTGTGAACGAGGCACAACTTTGATGCTAAAAGGTTGATTGGATCAACCAGTGGTTTTCTTATACAAAGTCTAAGAGGAGGCTATTGGCCCAACAAGAGGGTGTTTTTTATGTGTCTCATACGAAGCCCGAGAAAGAGGCTAAAAGGGTTGTTTTAAACTCAACAAGGGAGTGATTTGTGTCTTGTACAAAGCCCAAGACGGAGGCTAAAAGGTGTTTGACTCAACAAGAGAGTCTTTTATCCTCAACGAGAGAGTGCTTTAGTATCTTGTACGAAGCCCGAGATGGAGGCTAAAGTGTTGATTCAATAAGAACCTTTTTGTATCTCGTACAAAGCCCGAGATGGAGGCGAAAGAGGGTACTGTTTCAGTTGAGTGACCAGTACATGGGTTCAAAGAGAAAATCAGTTCTTATATGAGTAACGCTGTACTCAAGTATTTTGATTCGAGGATCAGGGATATTTCCTTTTCTTTGAGGAAATGGGAAATCCAAAGGGTATTGGGACTGTCCGAGTCTACGAGGTTCCTTCCTATTCTTGAAGGGTGCTTGAGAATGTTTTTGAGGCTCAAGGAAATTAGACTATCCAAGTCTAGAGTTTCATCTTTTGTACTATGCTTTGAGAAATAGTGGTAGACTCTTGGAAATATTGTTCTATTAAGATGACTGATTTCTGTTCCTATACCTTTAGGAGGTCGTCGGGACAATTTGTACGAAGCCCAAGAGGAGGCTGGAAACTTTTAAGAAGCCGAGGGACAATTTATACTAAGCCCAAGAGGAGGCTATCATTCCCTGAGGAAGAAATCATTTATACGAAGCCTAAGAGGAGGTTGTGAATACTTCTAAGAAGCCGACGGGTCCTTGTACAATGCCCAAGAGGAGGCGGGGATGCTTTTAGGAAGCCCGTGGGTCCCCAAACCCAGAGAAGTTCAAGACAGGCTATTGACAACGAATAAATCAAGCCAGGAAAGTTCAAGAATTTGGAAGAAACTCAAGGGATCCAATTCACGGAGAAGTGATCATCTCTGGGGAGTAGAGTTTCTTTTACAATTCCTAAGGGTGCTTTTAAGAAGCCTGTGGGTCCCCAAACCCCGAGAAATTCAAGACAGGCTATTCACAAAGAATAGATCAAGCCAGAAAAGTCCGAGAATTTGGAAGAAACTCAAGAGATGCAATTCACGGAGAAGAGACCATCTCTGGGGAGTAGAGTTTCTTTGACAACTTCTACGAGTGATAGTCTGAGAAAGGGTTCAAAAAGAATCTGCCTTTCACATCTCCATATTGTTTAACCCCAAGAGGAGGGAAGACTGTGTCTGGTAATCCTGTGGGGATCTAGTTTTGTCTATTTCTAAGAGTGATCAAAACGGATTTACCTAGTGCTAGACATAGTTGCCGGAGAAACTCTAAATATCTATACTATTATTACACAGTCGATATGAGTTTATGAAAGAATACTTACAGCGAAACAACCCCGCAATACAGTTATATATATATATATGAAAGCGGCAAATGAAAGCGGATAAACACTTACTCGGTTGTAGAGCTTCCATGCTGTTTGGTTAGTTGTTCAACAAAGAAAGATTGAAAACAACAGTATATTTCAAAATCAAAGGAGAAAGTGCTTTGAAAAAGAAAGATTTGGGGCTTACAGCTCAAGGAGAGGCCCAGGGTTTTATCAGTGATCGCACTATTGAATTTGTACAGAGGGACTTATACGAGTGACTGAGGCCCAAAAAATTGTTTGTTGTACAAAGGGATTTGGGTCTTACACTCTCTCAAGAGGACCAAAAGGTTTAAAGAAAAAGAGTGGGGCTTATAACACGAGGGTAGGCCCAAATGATTTTTCGTTTGAAATGGCAATCGCGCCGAGATTTTCTTTTAACGCAAAGGGGCTTATACAATATCTGAGGCCCAAAGTTGTTTTGGTTAAAAGGGGATTGGGTCTTACACTCTATTAGAGGCCCAAAAAGTTTTGAATGGGCCGTATAGCTCGAGGAGAGGCCCAATTGATTTTTTAAAAGGCGACGATCGCGCCGTTTATTTGTACAGAGGGACTTATACAATAAGTGAGGCCCAAAATTGTTTGTATAAGGGAGTTTGGGTCTTACACTCTCTCAAGAGGCCCAAAAGGTTTTGAAAATGATTTATGAGGGTTGAATTAATCAAAACCCTAATTTGTTTTCAAAATGTGTTTTAATTGAATAAAATATTCAATTAAAATGATCAAAATTGTTTAACATGTGGAAAACAAATTGTGATCTTGGATTAATGCTTCATAAATCAAGTTTTGCCATACAAAATGATTAGAAATCATTAAAATTTGCAAAATCAATAAGGAAAAAATATTTTAAATGTCAAAAACAATTAAAACATTAATTCTTTGCAAAAATATCAATTATATGAAATAAATAATATTTTTGGGATTTTTTGGGAAAATTATATATTTTAACATTTTTGTTTATTATTAAAAAAAGAATCTACTCAAAATCATTAAAACTCAGAGAGAAATTAAATTTTTGAATCAATTAAATAAAATCACAAAATTCAAATATTTGAATTTTCAAAAAGGGCGCAAAGAACACCCCAAGAACACGCGCGTGTTCTGGGTTTTGCCCAGATTTGCATTTTCTCTCCAATCTCACTGAATACTTGATTATATCATGCAATCCACATACCAATCTGCTCGTCTCAACCTCACGATCATGTTTATGGTATTTAATTTCATTTATATTAAACATGGAATAAAAAATCAAGACAAAACCTCAAGAACCCTAATTTCTGCATGAAGGCTGAGAATTTTGATATACGATTCAAACAAAGCAATTAATTGAGGGGAAACATTCCATGCATGATTATGAACATTTGGCAAAAGTATTGTGCGAGGAAATATGCATAGATTGAGAGATGACCAAGTTTAGGCTTACCTCTAGGTCGTGACAGCAAGTTCAAAGTGATTTCTGAGTTGGAGGGGTTACAGATGAGTTGTGATGATCTGAACAGCTTCCCTACACCCTATAGAGTGTGTTTGAATGCTTGGACTTGATGGAAATTGGCTAGATCACTTCATGGCATCTCAACTGCAACTTGGTTAAAACCTTGAGCAATTGACTGGTGATTCTGAGAAATCAGTGTTCTAGATGTTGTTTAAGTGTTTGATCAGCTCACATATGATGTATGTGAGGGGTGTGTGTGTGATTGGTTTGAGCGGAATTGCTCTCTACTGAAAAACTCGATAGTGACTTTCTAAGAAAGGCATTTTTGAGAGTGAGAAGTGGATTTTGAGAAAGGCAAGTGTTGTAGGCCTTTGGTGTACTTAAACTGACCATAATTTAGATCGATTTATAGTAGAGCAAGTTTGTTTTGCAAGGAATAATGAATGGCAATTGCTGAGTAGGGTTGGCCAATGTTGGCAAATGAAAATCCAAGTCTCCTCTAGCCATTCACTAGAGGTTAGGGCATAGGTTGATGGTCCCCTTGGCCTTGGATAAGTCTTGACTGAATTCAGTTGCTAATAGCTCAGTCCATGCCACCTTGGTGCTTCCATTGAATGCTCAAATCCAAAATTGGAGTCTTGTCCCTATTTTGGGAAATTCTAGGTTTGGCATGCTATTTCTTGTTCCAAGGACTTTGGAGGCTTGGCTCAGTGATTGTCCCCTTTAGATTCAATCCTCAGATGTGTCCAAAGTGATGACAAGGCTCGGAATTGGCTGATTTTGGCAAATCGACCAAAAGTGCAAAAATCTGCCTTGCCTTGGCAGATTTCAGCAAGGTATCTTGCCACTACCATATCTCAAAGCTCAAATTGAATTTGGTGATGTTCTTGGCCATTTTGGAAAGCCTTTATATGATACAACAACTGTATGATCATATTTGGTTTTGTTCCTTTTTGGATCCGAGTGAAAAATACCCCTACATTCGGAAAAAAGACAGGAAGATTCTGACTTAGTGAAATTTTCACTAAGTGTTGGAACAAAGTGACTTTTCTTGATTTTGATCACTTCATAACTCAAAATTCATGAGGAATTTGGACGCAGATCAGTATGAAGCTTTTGTAGAGGGTAATGAGATCTACAAATCAAGCTTTGGATGGGGAAAAATGGCTTTGTGGTTTAGGAGTTATGATCCTCCAAAGTTGGTACCTTTGTCACTTTATTTTATAACTTAGAAAATTTTCTAAGTTTTTATGGTTACCCCTTTTACAAGTTATCCCACTTTCTTTGATTTTTCTTGATGAATGATGATTCAAATCATACATTAACATCATTTTAGGGTTAAAAATCCATTTTTGTGAAAAATCTCAAAAAGTCAAAGTTGACTTTTGTGCATAGGTGACTTTTTGTCAGATGAATTCTAAACTGTGTGATCCTTTGGGAAATCATGTCCTTGACCTAAATCAAACTTGATGGACATGTTCCATGGGTGTTATAGGGTATATTGAATCATGTCCTAGGGTTAGGAGTATGTCCTGGTCAAAAGTCAAAGCTACAGTTGACTTTTCTCGCAAAACCCTAACTGTGGTTCAGATGAAATTGAAACTTATTGCTCAAGCTTCTTGGATCAATCCATTGTTCCAAATGGATCAATATGGTATATTAGAGTCCCTCAAATCATGTCTTGAGGTCTTGGCTCATTATTTGTCCCAAAAGTCAACTTAGGGGTGAATCAGGTCAAGAAACCCTAATTCCTGATTTTTGATGTATGCATCCCCTGAGGCCAAATTGACTTGATGATTGGGTACATGAGGTTCCATGGAGTATATTAGGATATGCCTTGAAGCATTGGCTCATGCCCAGAGGACAATTTCCATCTGGAGGCCCTGGTCGACCAAACCCTAATTTGGTGGCACTAGCGATCTTGAAGCTTGATCCACCTAGAAGGGAGCAACCTTGTGCTTAATCCTTGAAGTGGGAGTCCTATTGATCCATTGTGGATGTTTGAGAGGTTAGACAAGTTGAAGATCATGTCATTCCTTGATTGATCCTTTGTCTAAGCACTCAGAGAGGGCTTGAAACCCTAATTTTGATTGTAGTGAATGCTCAACCATCTTTGGGGAGACTGCTGAGGTATAAAGGTACATCCATATTGTGATGATGATTTACACAATGATGGGAAATCTTAGTGGTCAAAATTTGGGGTATGACAGATGCCCCTATTTAATCTTCTTGGACACGAAGATGTGAATGGCGAAGGTATTCGGGCATTCGAGGTGCAAGAGGATTAAATATCGGAATATCCAAAATTTTGACGGCGTCTATGAATGGTAATTCATGCATTCATCTTCTTTCGCTAAGCAATGATGCTTAGAAAAGGTAAACTTCCCCTTGATCCTGGTCTTCAGCCAAGGAACTGGTCTCAGTTTCTGATTTAAACTTCCCCTCGATCCTGGTTTCCTACCGAGGAACTGGTCTTAGTTTCTGATTTAAACTTCCCCTCGATCCTGGTTTCCTACCGAGGAACTAGTCTTAGTTTCTTTTGTCAATAAACTTTATTGACAAGGGACGCTATTCGTAGCGGTTTTCCTCAAACTTCTCGCCGAATTTTCTTGGGGAGATGCCATTTGACTGAAAAAGTTGATGTCAGACTTGCTGGGGAGCCCAATCATCTGAGTTGTAGAGGTGCACAAACTTCTCTGTTGGAGACGCCATTTGATTCTACCGGGGAAGACGAGTCTCCTGAAAGACTACTTTCGTTTGGGGTCTCACATCATACTTTTCTCGGGGTCTTCCCGGAGAAATGCCATATGATGCGATCCAATTTGAGGTGCCGATGACCTTTTCATCAATGGTTTTTTCGGAGAAAAGCTGTTGTACCACCGAATATTTGATTAGGAGGCTTTCCCTCGGGATTTTCTTTAATACAGGAAAGCAAGGATATCATCTCCAATGGCGAAGAGTGATGTTGACTGAGGGCTCTCTGGTTTTTCAGAGGTTCAAGTTATCAAAGTGGTCGAGGAGCCAACTTCCATCCAGAAATAAACTGGAGGAGAGAGATCATTCCGACGCGACATTTCTTGACGAGGAAAAAACTTGACAACTCGATTGAGAGGACTTTTTATCACCAGGGGATAACACGGACTAGAGTGATAGTGATGCAATATGAATGCGAATGCAAATCAATAATGCATGATGTATGTATATATGCTGACAAAACCGACGCGACATACAAACTAATGGATGAACACGACTGGATACTCGGCCATCTCGGGGTGAAGAAGTACCATTGGTCCAAAAGTAGCAATTCTACCTTGCTTAGGAGAAGTAGTCCTCGCGGGGAACTATGTTGGTCGGGCTTAGGAGATAAAAACATGGTCGAGGCGTGTCAGACGAAACAAGGTCTCTGACACAGTTGATCCCTTCATTCATGAGTACTGGGTTAGAAGGAGTACTTTGATTCTGCACTTCGAAGTTCGCTCACTTCTGGAGAAGCGATTGATGTTCTTTTGATGTTTAACAGTCAAAAGAAATTGCCATCTTTATTTTAAAGCAGAAAAAGTTTTAACATGTAAATTCATTTTTGTTTTATTTCAGGAATCGTTAATCATATTAAAATGTCGTTCTGTAAAGCTAAAACAAATGAGAATTACAAACAAAAGCACAAGGGCTCAAATTTTACTGATAAGATGGAGATCAACCAAACGCGTGATTCCAAAGAGTATTTACAAAGTTAGAAAATGGTAATTTACAGGGAAAAGGGCTATGTTGAAACATAACGACCACTATCCTTCTACCAACTTTGAATTTAGGGCATCCTGAGCTTCTGTCGAAGATGACCTTGACTGGAGTTTTCCTCCGATGGATGGTGTAAATGCTGCTGAGGGACTTGCCTCTGTTGAACATAGTTACTTGCCATTATCCCTAACTTTTGCCTGGATTGTACTGTGATGTTTCCAATCCACCGGGATGATATATATATATATATATATATATATTTTTGTCTCTAACTTTTGCCTGGACCGCCCTTTCGGGTTTTCAATCCACCGAGACGTTTTTTTAGGCGAAGTATTTCTTGACTACATCAACGTTTGTGGGGTAGGCAAATTCCTCTCCGTCCATGGTTGCAAGTCTCAAGGCGCGGCCTGAGAAAGCTTTCTTGACCACATAGGGGCCGTCATAGTTCGAAGTCCATTTGCCCCAAGAATCAGTGAGAAATGATTGTATCTTCTTGGGCACAAGGTCTCCTTTCCGGAAGACGCGAGGTAGGACCTTTTTGTCAAACGCCATCTTCATTATTTGCTGATACAACTGACCGTGGCATAGTGCCGTTATTCGTTTCTCTTCGATCAGGTTGAGTTCGTCGTGTTGACTTTGACACCATTAAGCTTCTGTAAGCTTAGCTTCCATCAATACTCGGATTGACGGGATCTCTACTTCTATGGGGAGCACTGCTTCCATGCCATATACAAGAGAGAAAGGGGTTGCCCCTGTTGAAGTGCGGACAGACGTGCGATAACCATGAAGCGCAAAGGGTAACATCTCGTGCCAGTCTTTGTAGGTTACAACCATCTTTTGAACAATCTTCTTGATATTCTTGTTAGCCGCTTCTACCGCTCCATTCATCTTTGGTCGGTAGGGAGATGAGTTATGGTGTTCGATCTTGAACTCTGCGCACAACTCTTTCATCATCTTGTTGTTCAAGTTAGATCCATTATCAGTAATGATCTGGCTCAGAACACCATAACGACAGATGATATTGTCTTTGATAAATTGGACCACCACTTGCGGGTTACATTAGCGTATGATACTGCTTCGACCCACTTGGTGAAGTAGTCAACGGCTACCAGGATGAACCGATGTCCGTTTGAAGCTTTGGGTTCGATCAAGCCAATCATGTCGATTCCCATATGGAAAAAGGCCATGGGGAAGAGAGAACTTTGAGATGCGTTGGCGGTACATGAATTTTGTCGGAGTATATCTGACACTTGTGACACCTCCTCATGTACTTGTAGCAGTCGGATTCCATTATCAACCAATAGTACCCTGCTCTTAGAATTTTTCTCGCCATTGTGTGTCCGTTGGCATGAGTGCCAAAGGATCCTTCATGAATTTCTTTCATCAGCATGTCTGCTTCTGGTCTGTCTACGCATCGGAGCAAGACCATGTCAAAATTTCTCTTATAGAGAGTATCACCGCTCAGGAAGAAACTACCTGCTAGTCTTCTGAGGGTCTTTTTATCCTTTCTGAATGCCCCAGGAGGGTACTCTTGTTTTTGAAGGAAGCATTTGACATCGTGATACCAAGGTTTGTCATCTATGACTGCTTCAATCGTGAAGATGTAAGCGGGCCTTTCAAGGCGTATTATGTCGATCTTAGGTAGGTCAGTCCATTGACATACACTAATCATGGAAGAGAGAGTGGCTAATGCATCAGCCATGTGATTCTCCTCACGAGGGATATGATAAAACTCGATTCTGTTGAAGAAAGATAACAACCTTCTTGCATAATCTTTGTAAGGAATCAGCCCTGATTGGTATGTGTTCCAATCTCCTTTTATCTGATTGATAACCAGGGCTGAGTCGCCATATACGTCCAAGTTTTTGATCCTTAATACAAGCTTCGTATTCGGCCTCGTTGTTTATACATTTGAACGTAAGTCGAGCGGTGAAAGGAATGTGGGTACCCCGAGGGGTAACAATTATTGCCCCAATTTCGTTTCCATAATGATTAACTGCTCCGTCAAAGATAAGTCCCCACTGGGAACCTGGTTCCGACCCTTCGCTGGGTAGCGGTTCGTCGCAGTCTTTCATCTTTAGATATATGACATCTTCGTCTGGGAAGTCAAACCCGATTGATTCTTGATTATCAATCGGTTGATGACCCAAATGATCGGCTAAAATACTTCCTTTAACGGATTTTTGAGCGTGGTACTCTATGTCATATTCTGATAGCAACATCTGCCAACGGGAAATCCTTCCCGTGAGAGCAGGTTTTTCAAATACATACTTGATTGGGTCCATCTCAGAGACCAACCAAGTAGTGTGACGAATCATGTACTGGCGCAGACGTTTGGCTGCCCAAGCCAAAGCGCAGCAACTTTTCTCAAGCATAGTGTACCGAGTTTCGCAGTCGGTGAATTTCTTGCTTAGATAGTAAATGGCAGACTCTTTTCGTTTGGTTTCGTCCTGTTGGCCATGTACACATCCCATTGAGTCTTCTAAGATGGTGAGGTAGATGATCAGTGGTCTTCCTTCCACTAGAGGTGATAGAATCGGAGGATTCAACAGATATTCCTTAATACTGTCGAAGGCGGTTTGGCAATCTTCTGTCCAAACGCAGTCCTGGTTCTTTTTTAGTAACTTGAAAATTGGCGCACATGTGGCAGTCATGAGGAATATGAATCTGGAGATGTAGTTCAAACGTCCCAGGAATCCTCTGACTTGTTTTTCAGTTTTCGGAGAAGGCATTTCTTGAATGGCCTTGACCTTGTCAGGATCAACCTCAATTCCTTTCTGGCTGACGATGAACCCTAAGAGTTTCCCTGAGCGGACACCGAAGGTGCACTTGTTGGGATTCAAGCAGAGTTTGTATTTTCTCAGACGCTCGAATAGTTTTGATAGGAGGGTCACATGCTCCTCCTCTGTCTTAGATTTTGCAATCATATCATCGACATATACCTCGATTTCCTTGTGTATCATGGCATGAAACAGAGTAGTCATGACCCTTTGATAGGTTGCCCCGGCGTTCTTCAAACCGAACGGAATTACCTTGTAACAAAAGGTACCCCATGGGGTGATGAATGAAGTTTTCTCCATGTCTTTTGGCGCCATTTTGATCTGGTTATAGCCCGAGAATCCATCCATGAAGGAGAAAACTTTGAACTTTGTTGTACTGTCAACCAGCATGTCAATATGCGGTAAAGGAAAGTCGTCCTTTGGACTTCACTTGTTCATATCCCTGTAATCAACACACATTCTGACCTTTCCGTCCTTTTTCGGAACGGGTACGATATTGGCTAACCATTGAGGATATTCTGATGTGGCAAGGAAACCCGCGTCAATCTGTTTTTGTACCTCCTCTTTGATTTTGATGGCCGTGTCTGGGTGAGTGCGTCTCAATCTCTTCTTTACTGGCGGACATTCCGATCTTAAAGGTAAGTGATGTTCCACGATGCTGGTATCCAACCCTGGCATGTCCTGATAGGACCAAGCGAATACATAGGGGAATTCTTTGAGAAGCTTTATCAAACTCTCTTTGGCAGTTGGATTGAGCAGTGCCCCAATCCTAATTTCTTTTCTCTCTTTTTCTGAACCCAAGTTTATCATTTCCAACGGCTCTTTGTGAGGTTCAATGGACCTTTCCTCTTGTTTGAGTAATCAGGAGATCTCTTCTGGAATTTCGTTGTCAACTTCCTCTTCAGCCCCAAATACCGGGAACTCAAAGTTGGGAGAAGGCATCGGATCGTATGTTTCAACGGGGTTTAAAACAAGCAATCTGCATGACGTCATGATTCGTGTTTAGAAGAGATAGAGAGAATGCAAAAGTGTGTGCAGTGTATTTTTTTTATTACTGCTTGTTTTTATTATTGAATTGTTTTTTAGGATTACCATTTTCTGAGAAAAAGCAAAAAGAGAAAATAGCAATTAATGCGAAAATTACAGAACGACGTTATTTTATTAATGAACAAGTCGATTCTTGAAACTACAGCCCTATAAAACAAAACTCTGTCACTTTGGGCGAAGCGAAGAGGGAAATTTACAGAAAGCGAGCCCTATCAAAACATATGTTTCACCTGGGCAGGGTGAAAGGTTAAAGATGGAAATTACTTTGACTTATGAACAATCCTTGGAACATCGACAACAACCCATTGACGGCGAACTCCTCGGTTAATCACAAAGTCTGGCACCTTCCTTGATTTGTCTTCAGAAATAACGCTGATTTCTAGTGGAGTAGGATCATTGGAATCTGTCTCCCAGGCAGAATTGTCGTAGGAGGATTCCTCAGTTGTATTTTGCATAGCATTTGTGCTCTCAGCTGTATCTCCCCATCCAGTTGGCTGGATATCTTCGAGCCTGATACGAGAGCTTTCGGGAGCGGTGTACTTGACCATATAGTTGTATTTTCCACTCGGTTGTCCCAAGGTGTCCCACACTTCTTTGGAACTGGAGGAGTCATCCCTCTCGATGACGTTGACCTTGGGAAAGGCATAATTAATGAATTCTAGTCCTACAAATGTTGCAAATTCATCGTCGTGTTGAGTAGTTTCTGAATGGCCTGAGTGTTGATCCCATGACATGGTGGGGACACAGGTATTCTGTTCAATGATGCTCAGCTGAGTTTCATTACTCGACTGACTTTCTGGCCCCAAGTCTCCTGGGTAAGGTTGCCACATTGGAAGGCCATCCATCGGGCCATAGTAATTGTGGTCAAAGTTGTCTTTCATCAGAGTGTCCTCCTCTAATGAATTTGGCAGAGCATGACATCCTTCCGGATCACAACCTCTGCATATTATTTCGACATCTGACAGTGGTATAAATCTTGGACTCTGTGTGGGATAGAAAAATGGCGTAGGTGCCTCTTCCTGAGACACATAACCGTCCTCGTTAAGATAGGACTTCCATTCTTCATCTATGTCAGAGGGATCCTCCTCATTGATAGCATGGATTGCCTGAGGCACTGGGTGAAGGAACCCTCCACTGTGGAAGAAGTTTTGAATGGGATAAAGACTTTCATCGTTAGCAGCTGTCCGGGTACAGGTTGCAGAAAAACCAAGACCCTTCTTTGTTGTATTGCTAGTAGGAATGATAAGCTGTCCCCATCCTGTTGTATCGGTACTCTCGACCGCTTTAATAGCATCTTTGTATGAGGAAATCGAAGTTCCTCCTCCGGGTTGTTCGTCCTTGTGTAGCGAAAGCGCTTGGAATTGGGTTCAGATTATCCCTTCTGGTTCCACACAAGTGGATGACGATAAATTGCCGACGAGCAAGGCCTGTTCCCCACAGACTGTGATGAGTTGGCCGTTCTGGACGAACTTTAGCTTTTGGTGGAGGGTTGAAGTGACCGCTCCAGCCTGATGTATCCAAGGTCTTCCTAATAAACAACTGTACGTTGCCCGGATGTCCAAGACCTGGAAGGTGACTTGGAAAGTGTGAGGACCAATAGTTATGGGAAGGTTAACTTCGCCGATAACCGTTTTTCTGGATCCGTCGAACGTTTTGACGACGACCTCGCTGGTTCTCATCGGAGGGCCTTTGAATGATAATTGAATCAAAGTGAACTTTGGCATAATATTCAGGGCTCACCCTGTGTCTACCAGTACGCTGACTAAAGCATCGTCCTGGCAGTTGACTGTGATATTGAGTGCCATGTTATGACGGCGACCCTCTTCCGGTACTCATCACTAAATCCAAAATTATCACAAGAAGTGATGTTAGAGACAATACTATCGAACTGTCTGATTGTTACATCCTGTTCCATAAAGGCTTGCTCCAAGACTTTCTATAGAGCCTCCCTGTGCGCTTCTGAACTGAGTAACAGTGATAATACCGAGATCTTTGAAGGAGTTTGTAATAGTTGATCAACAATGTTGTATTCACTCCTTTGGATGAGCTTCAGCATCTCGTCATTGTTTTTCGAAAGGTCGGGATTACAGGATTGACCGACTAATGGATTAGGAGCTTCTGTCTGAAGTTCCTTTTCTTTGTTGGACTCTCCAACTCCTCTGTTGAAGATTCTACCACTCCGCGTTACTCGACTGATGTCTGGAATATTCACGACGGAGGGTAATGGAATTTCCTTTCCATTTTCAATTGTTGTTGCACCGTATTTGTAAGGGATTTCCTTAGCTGATTCATACGGTAGTGGTCCCGACAGATAGTGGACTATGGGAACCTTCTGGTTTTTCTGACCATCATAAGTAATCTCGATCCGTTCCCGGTTAGGAATTCTTGATTCGTCAAGCAGAGGGGTAATGGTAAAATCATTCCTGGTCCTCTGATGATCAGAGATGACGACTACGTTCTCAATTTGATTGGAAAGGTAGTTTGGCGACCAATTGATGGGTCTGGAACCTTGATATGGGCGAATCTCTCCACGATCCACCTGCCCCTGGAGAGCTGCTCGCACAAGGTAGCACCCTTGGTTAGTTTCTGAACAGACTCCACAACGTTCATAATTGTGTGGTGGCACCTAGCCACGCCCACTTTGAATACAATGTAACCTCACTAGGTTAGCTTCCACGGGTCGGACATCCTGACTTTGACGCCGAGTGGGGTTTCTGTTATTGATACTAATTTGCTGAGTTCTTCATCCATGTAGATTGGCATCCACCAATGATTTAACAAGTGCTGAAGTGCCTCCTGGACAAGGGCATATCCCTGATCGTTTTTGCAACCCGCTTTACAGCTGTGATAATTATGTGATATCAGGAATCCAAGTCAGACCTGCTCAGCATGCAACTCTACCAAGTTGGTATTCATCAAGCAAATGTCAAAGATCTGAACCATATTGATCTGATAGGGATTCCTATCATGGTAGTCTTGGATCCATCCAAGATCCATCTGACGCTGGAGGGCCTCCTGTATGAAAGAGCATCCTTGTTTGTTTATCGAGCAAGTCAGACAAGAATTGTAATCGTGCCGCGGAAGATTATGATACTGGCTTTGCCTTAAATGCATTGCCACCAGGTTAACATTCATCGCACGAATGTCGTGGTTCTGAATGACGTTGGAATTCGTATAGACCATGTTAACTCCACAAACTCGATGCTCTTGGATCCATCCGAGATCCATCTGTTCCTGTAGAGCTGATTGCACCACAGAACACCCTCGATTGCTTTTAGAGCAGATATCACACCGATGATAATTATGAGGTGACACATGGCCATATCCACTTTGTCTACAATGCATCTTGACCAGATTTGTCCTTAACAAGAGTACATCATGAATTTGATAGACGTTGTTAAATTCTTTCTCAATCAGGTTGACTGCAGCTTTCTCATGTTGAGGCAGCGGGTTTGTGAGAACATTGGGATTCGTATCTTTGAAAGATAAGAGCCCGCTCCTAACAAGCTTTTGCACGTCAGATTTGAGATTGAGACAGTTCTCTATGTTATGCCCTGGACCTCCTTGATGATAAGGGCATGTCTGATCCACCTTAAACCAAAAAGGCGGATTTTTCGGCACTGTAAGAGGAGACTTAGTCTGGATGTGCCCCTTAGCCAGTAGTAACGGAAATGTTCTGCGTACAACATGGGTATAGGATCAAACCCTGGTGGCCGCGTTGTACGGTTGTTATTGTATGGAGGACGAGCCTGCTGAAGAGGGTGTTGTGTCCTTTACTGATTAGGTTGGCTCTGCACAACCTGAGGTTGATACGTAGGAATAGGCGGAGGGCTGATAGCAGGAGTTACAGCTGCTCCCGGTTGGTACCGTCGCCTTTGCTTTCCGAGAGAGATATTCCTAATATCTTGCTCTTTTTTCTTAGGGAGAGAACTACCGTATCATTTTGTACTACTCGATGATCCAGGGTCTTTTACCAAACGTCCTTCTCAGACGGCTTCCTCAAGACGAACTCCTATGCACACCATCTCGGTGAAGTCACTGGGCGCACTGGAAACCATTCTGTCATAGTAAAATGAGCTTAAGGTTTTTAAGAAGATCTTTGTCATCTCTTTTTCCTCAAGCGGTGGACAAATCTGAGCGGCAATTTCACGCCATCTCTGAGCGCACTCCTTAAAGGTTTCCTTGTCCTTTTGTGACATTGATCTGAGTTGATCTCTGCCCGGTGCCATGTCCAAATTGTATTTGTATTATTGGACGAAGGTAGTATCAAGATCTCTGAATGTGCTAATCGTAGTACGGTTTAAACCCATGTACCATTTGAGTGCGGCACCGGTTAAACTATCCTGAAAGTAGTGAATCAGTAGGTCCTGATTCTCCGTCTGAGCTGACATTCGCCGAGCGTACATTACCAGATGACCTTGAGGGCAAGAGTTACCCTTGTATTTTTCAAAGTTTGGCACTTGGAACTTGTGCGGAACTTTCACATTGGGGACCAAGCAGAGGTCTGTGGCGTCCTTTCCAAATAAATCTTGACCGCGGATGGCTTGCAGTTCCTTCTACATTTCCAGGAACTGTTCCTGGAATTCATCCATTCTATCAAACGTAGTTTCCTTCTTACCAGAAGGTATCGGTGGAATCTGTCCTTCCGGGACAATGTGCACCACCGGGGGTGGTACCGTGACTACGGCAGTGAATCTTGGCGTTTCCCGAAGTTTGTAACCTTCAGGAATCTTCAGTATGCCCCTGGCATATTCGCTTTCCCGAAGTTTGTAACCTTCAGGCCCATCGGCTTCTGTTATGATTCCCTGATCTTCAGTGATCGGCGGAACATATCCTTCCGGGATATAGTTAACAGGCATACCCCAAGGATAATCTTTCGGTATTTAATACATAGGATCATACTTCTCCACTATGGGCGTTGAGGTGATCTCTGAGATCATAGTCCTTTGTAGCTGAGCTTCTTCCATGGCTTGCATGTCTTTACAAAGCTTTCTCATATCCTCTCTCAGAGCGTCGATCTCTTCTTTCAACTCTCTGTTCTCTTCCCCAAGATCATCCATCCTTTTCTGACGATTGGCCCGAGTATTGTACGAATGAGATAGTTCGACTCTAGAACCGAGACACAAATGTGAGATTCACAGGTAAGAAGAATACGCGATGTGAGAATGATGAATGCAATGATTATATTAATTATTTTTTGGTTTAATCAAAATAAACTTCGACAATTAGATTGCACATATCAAACAGTGGGGAAACCCCTTTTTATTGAATTCAAAGGATTACAGAAATGGAAATACAGTAGATTACAAGGTGCAGAAACAGAAACCTAAGCTAATGGGTCCCGAGTCCTCTCTGAAGAGAATTCCTTTGACCGGGGCTCTTGGGCCGTTGTCGGGTTGTCATTCCTTTTCCAGGTGAAAGGAGTGAGTGAATTCCTTTGGTCATCTTGATTCTCTACAGCATGTTGCTCTAAAATCTCGATCAGAGCATCCTTATCTTTCAGTAGTTGCTGTATTATGATACACTCCACGTTGAGGGTGCGGTACTTGTTCTTCCAAGATCTCCTCTCCCGTTGAACTTTGTTGAGAGTAACCTAAAGCTTTTCAGTCTCAGTCATGAAGTACATGACAGACTCCCTCGGTGGAAGAACTCTGTGACGAGGATAAGGCATCTTTAGCTTGAGAGCTCTAGTTTGTACCCAGTGGAGATAAGGCTCCACCGAGACACAGTCCAGTTTTCCTAGAGACTCCCGTCCTTTCTTATGAACATGTTTCCAAGCGTGCACTATTTTTGTCTTTAGTGCTCTGTCATTTTCTCCTTCCTTGAAGAAAAGACCTTCCAAATGAACACTCCGTGGGACGTGCCTCACTGGGTATCCAAATTGACGACGAACGAGAACTGGATGGTAATTGATTCCTCCCTTAGTTCCTATAATGGGTACGTTGGGGAAGTTTCCACAATGGTCAATGATCCTGATCCCATCATAAATCCTATTACACCAATCAACGTCAGAGTTGGTAAGAGACATGATTTTCTGCGACCAACGTAAGGCATTCTTGTGATCCCAAAAAGCAGCAGACTTAGGCAAATGGGAGATAAACCATTTATAAAGCAGAGGTACACAACATGTGATCTCCCCTCCGTTGTTAAAATTCCCTAAGTGTACAGAATGATACGCATCAGCGAGCAAAGTTGGCACAGGGTTTCCAATGAGAAAAACCTTAATGGAGTTGATATCGACGAAGTTATTAATGTTGGGCAACAAAAATAACCCGTAGGTGAGTAAAACAAAGATGCTTTCAAAAGCAGTCGCGTTCCCGATACTGGCGAAGTACAGGGCTTTCTTTGTCAAGAACCAGGCTGGCAAACCTTGTATGCCACCCTTAGTGGCCATGTGAGTCCTGACCTCAGACTCGTTCAAATGAATTGCCCTTGCAATGGTCTGATTCATTAGAATTTCTTCCAGTCCAAAAAATGGAGCTTGATCGGTAATGTGCAGATCAATCAGATGAGAATGTTCCTCCAGTATTGGTGCTAGCTGGTAATCCGGGAATGTGAAACAATGATAGACCGGATCATAGAACTGAACGAGCGCATCCATGATTCCCTCAATCACATGGACTCTTAGCAGAATAGCAAACCTCCGTACTTGGCTCTGAAAGCCTCTTGGTTTGTGTTCATCCTCGCCAAACCTCTCAAATCCTCTAGTTTTGGAATCCCGAAGGTGTACTTATGAGTTCTCCTTCTACCGAAATCCATTAGCGCAATCCTTTTCTCTGATATTTGCAATCACAGTCTTAGTTTATTTTGAAAAGACAGAGAGACTAGAAGAGAAATTTTTTGAATGTTTTAATGTTTTTTAAACGAATGCATGAATGCAGCACACAAAAACATAGAAAAAACATGTGGTCAAAGGGTCGTTGTCATGGAGTCAAGGCTCTACCCATCCCCAAAGGTTTATACTAGGGTGATTTTTGTACCTGTACTCAAAATCATAAGCTCCTCCCAGGATAACAAACAGCAATCGGATTGCCAGCGAGCTGTATGAAATCTTAGAGTAAATGCTATTCACCGAGAATAGATCATCAGCCTCGAATGAGGGTAGTATCGCGTGACAACTATTTCCGATAGTTTCCGCACTACAAAAGGGTTGGCTCCTCAGCTTCTCAGACGTCACAATCGACCCATTGCCTGTGAGAGGGAATGGGTTGCATTGGGAAGCCTCCACTGAGGTTGATGGTCGACCTCGTCGCCATCACTTATCTTAAGTGTATACTCAATCTTTCCACATGCGGAATCACACGCATTCCCATTAGCAGAAAAATAAACACAGATATCAATTAGGAAAAGCAGTATATATATTTATCCTAATGTCCTAGACTTTTTTAAAAGCTATGAATCTTATGTTCCTGACAGAAAATGGCTCCCCGGCGGAGTCGCCATTCTGTCGTTCCTTCCCCACTTAAAGGGTTTTGACCTAAGATCCTAGTGAAGTCAACAAAAAGTCCTATCCCAGCGAAATCCCTTTTCTTCTACCTAAGATATGAAAACAAGAGGCCCCACGGTGGGCGCCATTTTTCTGTAACGAGCGAAACTGGACGTGTTTCTTAAGCACTGTTGCTCCTTGGGGGTTACTACAGGTCGATTCATTTTTTATCCTATTGGGAGCTGACTAAGGAAGGGAAATAGATGTCTCCAATTAAACCTGCTTGCATACTGAGTTTAAACAACGGTCTGTTACGTTACAGATGTTATCAATGTGGGGGGCCTCTCTTAGGTTATTTCAGGGGATTTAAACTTTTAGCGGGGAATACGGACTTGGATGTTTTGACTGATATACGGGATTTTGGGTTTTTGTTTAATGTGCTCGCTAAGATTTTTCTTTCAATCTTATGCCTACATATTCCTATTTTTCCGAAACAGGGAAATCAGAGCGATCGTAGTTCCTCCTATTCTACGGGAGAAAATGGTGTTTTGGTGTCTTGTTCAAAGCCCAAGACGTGAAGCTTAAAGGTGATCTATATCTTGTTCAAAGCCCAAGATGTGAAGCTAAAAGGGTTTGACTTTAGAGAGAATTTGACATCTCTAAAGAGGGGTTTGTCTGTCACAACTGTTTATAAAGGAGAATTACTTTAACCTGGATGTGTGAATCCGGCAATGCCATAATTTCCTTTATAGGGGATTTCCAACCTGAAGGAGAAGACTTTAACTCAGTGTAGAGCAATGCCACCTTTCCTTAGGAATTTCTCATGCTAAAGGAGGGACAGTGGCATGGATGTAGATGATCCAGAGGATTGCCGCTTACAGCGATTAGATGAAGGGGAAGGAGTTGTTGATGTTTGTGTACTGTGAACGAGGCACAACTTTGATGCTAAAAGGTTGATTGGATCAACCAGTGGTTTTCTTATACAAAGCCTAAGAGGAGGCTATTGGCCCAACAAGAGGGTGTTTTTTATGTGTCTCGTACGAAGCCCGAGAAAGAGGCTAAAAGGGTTGTTTTATACTCAACAAGGGAGTGATTTGTGTCTTGTACAAAGCCCAAGACGGAGGCTAAAAGGTGTTTGACTCAACAAGAGAGTCTTTTATCCTCAACGAGAGAGTGCTTTAGTATCTCGTACGAAGCCCGAGATGGAGGCTAAAGTGTTGATTCAATAAGAACCTTTTTGTATCTCGTACAAAGCCCGAGATGGAGGCGAAAGAGGGTACTGTTTCAGTTGAGTGACCAGTACATGGGTTCAAAGAGAAAATTAGTTCTTATATGAGTAACGTTGTACTCAGGGATTTTGATTCGAGGATCAGAGATATTTCCTTTTCTTTGAGGAAATGGGAAATCCCAAGGGTATTGGGACTGTCCGAGTCTACGGGGTTCCTTCCTATTCTTGAAGGGTGCTTGAGAATGTTTTTGAGACTCAAGGAAATTAAACTGTTCAAGTCTAGAGTTTCATATTTTGTACTATGCTTTGAGAAACAGTAGTAGACTCTTGGAAAGACTGTTCTATTAAGATGACTAATTTCTGTTCCTATACCTTTAGGAGGTCGTCGGGACAATTTGTACGAAGCCCAAGAGGAGGCTGGAAACTTTTAAGAAGCCGAGGGACAATTTGTACTAAGCCCAAGAGGAGGCTATTATTCCCGGAGGAAGAAATCATTTATACGAAGCCTAAGAGGAGGCTGTGAATACTTCTAAGAAGCCGACGGGTCCTTGTACAACGCCCAAGAGGAGGCAGGGATGCTTTTAGGAAGCCTGTGGGTCCCCAAACCCTGAGAAGTTCAAGACAGGCTATTCACAACGAATAGATCAAGCCAGGAAAGTTCAAGAATTTGGAAGAAACTCAAGGGATGCAATTCACGGAGAAGAGATCATCTCTGGGGAGTAGAGTTTCTTTTACAATTCCTAAGGGTGTTTTTAAGAAGCCTGTGGGTCCCCAAACCCCGAGAATATCAAGACAGGTTATTCACAAAGAATAGATCAAGCTAGGAAAGTCTGAGAATTTGGAAGAAACTCAAGAGATGCAATTCACGGAGAAGAGATCATCTCTGGGGAGTAGAGTTTCTTTGACAACTTCTACGAGTGACAGTCTGAGAAAGGGTTCAAAAAGAATCTGCCTTGCACATCTCCATATTATTTAACCCCAAGAGGAGGGAAGACTGTGTCTGGTAATCCTGTGGGGATCTAGTTTTGTCTATTTCTAAGAGTGATCAAAATGGCTTTACCTAGTGCTAGACGTAGTTGCCGGGGAAACTATAAATATCTATACTATTATTACACTGTCGATATGAGTTTATGAAAGAAGACTTACAGCGAAACAACCCCACAATACAATTATATGTATATGAAAGCGGTAAATGAAAGCGGATAAAGACTTACTTGGTTGTAGAGCTTCCATGCTGTTTGGTTAGTTGTTCAACAAAGAAAGATTGAAAACAACAGTATATTTCAAAATCAAAGGAGAAAGTGCTTTGAAAAAGAAAGATTTAGGGCTTACAGCTCAAGGAGAGGCCCAGGGTTTTATCAGTGATCGCACTGTTGAATTTGTACAGAGGGACTTATACGAGTGACTGATGCCCAAAAAATTGTTTGTTGTACAAAGGGATTTGGGTCTTACACTCTCTCAAGAGGCCCAAAAGGTTTAAAGAAAAATAGTGGGGCTTATAACACGAGGGTAGGCCCAAATGATTTTTCGTTTGAAATGGCGATCGCGCCGAGATTTTCTTTTAACGCAAAGGGGCTTATACAATATCTGAGGCCCAAAGTTGTTTTGGTTAAAAGGGGATTGGATCTTACACTCTATTAGAGGCCCAAAAAGTTTTGAATGGGTCCTATAGCTCGAGGAGAGGCCCAATTGATTTTTAAAAAGGCGACGATCGCGCCGTTTATTTGTACAGGGGGACTTATACAATAAGTGAGGCCCAAAATTGTTTGTACAAGGGGGTTTGGGTCTCACACTCTCTCAAGAGGCCCAAAAGGTTTTGAAAATGATTTATGAGGGTTGAACTAATCAAAACCCTAATTTGTTTTCAAAATGTGTTTTAATTGAATAAAATATTCAATTAAAATGATCAAAATTGTTTAACATGTGGAAAACAAATTGTGATCTTGGATTAATGCTTCATAAATCAAGTTTTGCCCTACAAAATGATTAGAAATCATTAAAATTTGCAAAATCAATAAGGAAAAAATATTTTAAATGTAAAAAACAATTAAAACATTAATTCTTTGCAAAAATATCAATTATATGAAATAAATAATATTTTTGGGATTTTTTGGGAAAATAAAATATCTTAACATTTTTGTGAATTATTAAAAAAAGAATCAACTCAAAATCATTAAAACTCAGAGAGAAATTAATTTTTGAATCAATTAAATAAAATCACAAAATTCAAATATTTGAATTTTCAAAAAGGGCGCCAAGAACACCCCAAGAACACGTGCGTGTTCTGGGTTTTGCCCAGATTTGCATTTTCTCTCCAATCTCACTGAATACTTGATTATATCATGCAATCCACATACCAATTTGCTCGTCTCAACCTCACGATCATGTTTATGGTATTTAATTTCATTTATATTAAACATGGAATAAAAAATCAAGACAAAACATCAAGAACCCTAATTTCTGCATGAAGGCTGAGAATTTTGATACACGATTCAAACAAAGCAATTAATTGAGTGGAAACATTCCATGCATGATTATGAACATTTGGCAAAAGTATTGTGCGAGGAAATATGCATAGATTGAGAGATGACCAAGTTTAGGCTTACCTCTAGGTCGTAACAGCAAGTTCAAAGTGATTTCTGAGTTGGAGGGGCTACAGATGAGTTGTGATGATCTGAACAGCTTCCCTACACCCTATAGAGTGTGTTTGAATGCTTGGACTTGATGGAAATTGGCTGGATCACTTCATGGCATCTCAACTGCAACTTGGTTAAAACCTTGAGCAATTGACTGGTGATTATGAGAAATCAGTGTTCCAGATGTTGTTTAAGTGTTTGATCAGCTCACATATGATGTATGTGAGGTGTGTGTGTGATTGGTTTGAGTGAAATTGTTCTCTACTGAAAAACTCGATGGTGACTTGCTAAGAAAGGCATTTTTGAGAGTGAGAAGTGGATTTTGAGAAAGGCAAGTGTTGTAGGCCTTTCGTGTACTTAAACTGACCACAATTGAGCTCTATTTATACTAGAGCAAGTTTGTTTTGCAAGGAATAGTGAATGGCAACTCCTGAGGTATGGTTGGCCAATGTTGGCAAATGAAAATCCAAGTCTCCTCTAGCCATTGACTAGAGGTTAGGGCACAGGCTGCTGGTCCCCTTGGTCTTGGATAAGTCTTGACTGAATTCAGTTTCTAATAGCTCAGTCCATGCCACCTTGGTGCTTCCATTGAATGCTCCAATCCAAAATTGGAGTCTTGTCCCTATTTTGGGCAATTCTAGGTTTGGCATGCTATTTCTTGTTCAAAGGACTTTGGAGGCTTGGCCCAATGATTGTCCCCTTTAGATTCAATCCTCAGATGTGTCCAAAGTGATGACAAGGCTTGGAATTGGCTGATTTTGGCAAATCGACCAAAAGTGCAAAAATCTGCCTTGCCTTGGCAGATTTCAGCAAGGCATCTTGCCACTACCATATCTCAAAGCTCAAATTGAATTTGGTGATGTTCTTGGCCATTTTGGAAAGCCCTTATATGATACAACAACTGCATGATCATATTTAGTTTTGATACCTTTTGGATCCAAGTGAAAAATCCCCCTACATTTGGAAAAAAGTAAG
Organism: Lathyrus tuberosus; assembly: GCA_022829125.1. Taxonomy (NCBI): domain Eukaryota; kingdom Viridiplantae; phylum Streptophyta; class Magnoliopsida; order Fabales; family Fabaceae; genus Lathyrus; species Lathyrus tuberosus. Next base: position 13,658,741 of record JALAZF010000103.1, read on the forward strand.
GCACATTCTGACTTAGTGAAATTTTCACTAAGTGTTGGAACAAAGTGACTTTTCTTGATTTTGATCACTCCATAACTCAAAATCCATGAGGAATTTGGACATAGATCAGTATGAAGCTTTTTTAGAGGGCAATGAGATCTACAAATCAAGCTTTGGATGGGGAAAAATGGCTTTGTGGTTTAGGAGTTATGATCCTCCAAAGTTGGTACCTTTGTCACTTTATTTCATAACTTAGAAAATTTTCTAAGTTTTTATGGTTACCCCTTTTACAAGTTATCCCACTTTATTTGATTTTTCTTGATGAATAATGATTCAAATCATACATTAACATCATTTTAGGGTTAAAAATCCATTTTTGTGAAAAATCTCAAAAAGTCAAAGTTGACTTTTGTGCACAGTTGACTTTTTGTCAGATGAATTCCAAACTGTGCGATCCTTTGGGAAATCATGTCCTTGACCTAAATTAAACTTGATGGACATGTTCCATGGGTGTTATAGTGTATATTGAATCATGTCCTAGTGCTTGGGAGTATGTCCTTGTCAAAAGTCAAAGCTATAGTTGACTTTTCTCGCAAAACCCTAACTGTGGTTCAGATGAAATTGAAACTTGTTGCTCAAGCTTCTTGGATCAATCCATTGTTCCAAGTGGATCAATATGGTATATTAGAGTCCCTAAAATCATGTCTTGAGGTCTTGGCTCATGATTTGTCCCAAAAGTCAACTTAGGGGTGAATTAGGTCAAGAAACCCTAATTCCTGATTTTTGACGTATGCATCCCCTGAGGCCAAATTGACTTGATGATTAGGTCCATGAGGTTCCATGGAGTATATTAGGATATGATTTGAAGCATTGGCTCATGCCCAGAGGACAATTTCCATCTGGAGGCCCTGGTCGACCAAACCCTAATTTGGGGGCACTGGCGATCTTGAAGCTTGATCCACCTAGAAGGGAGCAACATTGTACTTAATCCTTGAAGTGGGAGTCCTATTGATCCATTGTGGATGTTTGAGAGGTTAGACAAGTTGAATATCATGTCATTCCTTGATTGATCCTTTGTCTAAGCACTCAGAGAGGGCTTGAAACCTTAATTTTGATTGTAGTGAATGCTCAACCATCTTTGGGGAGACTGCTGAGGTATAAAGGTACATCCATATTGTGATGATGATTTGCACAATGATGGGAAATCTTAGTGGTCAAAATTTGGGGTATGACACTAGTATATGGCATGGAAGCAGTGCTCCCCATAGAAGTAGAGATCCCATCAATCCGGGTATTGATGGAAGCTAAGCTAACAGAGGCTGAATGGTGCCAAAGTCGGCAAAACAAACTGAATCTGATTGAAGAAAAGCGAATAACGGCTCTGTACCACGGTCAGATGTATCAGCAGAGAATGAAGAAAGCGTTTGACAAAAAGGTCCGACCTTGCGTCTTCAGGAAAAGAGACCTCGTGCTCAAGAAGATACAATCATTTCTCACTGATTCCCGGGGCAAATGGACTCCGAATTATGATGGCCCCTATGTGATCAAGACAGCTTTCTCAGGCGGTGCCTTGAGACTCGCAACCATGGACGGAGAGGAATTTGCCAACCCCACAAATGTTGATGTAGTCAAGAAATACTTCGCCTAAACATAAAAAGAGTCTCGGTGGATTGAAAACCCGAAAGGGTGGTCCAGGCAAAAATTAGAGACATAATAAAAAATCATCCCGGTGGATTGGAAATCTCCAAGTACAATCCAGGAAAAAGTTAGGGATAATGGCAAGTAACTATGTTCAACAGGGGCAAGTCCCTCAGCAGCAATTACATCATCCGTCAGAAAAACTCTAATCAAGGTCATCTTCGACAGAAGCTCAGGATGCCCAGAATTCAAAGTTGGTAGGAGGATAGCGGTTGTTATATTTCGATGTAGCCCTTTTTCCCATAAATTACCATTTTCTAACTTTGTAAATACTCCATGGAATCACGCGTTTGGCTGATCTCCGTCTTATTAATAAAATTTGAGCCCTTGCGCTTTTTGTTTGTAATTCTTACTTGTTTTAGCTTTGCAGAATGACACATTTTAATATGATTAATGGTTCTTGAAATAAAACAAAAAATGAATTTAGTCGTAAAATTTTTCTGCTTTTAAATAAAGATGGCAATTTCTTTTGACTGTTCAACATCGAAATAACATCGATCGCTTCTCCAGAAGTAACCGAACCTCAAAGTGCAGAATCAAAGTACTCCTTCTAAACCAGCGCACCTGAATGAAGGATCAACTGTGTCAGAGACCATGTCTTCTCTGATACCCCCGGCAGAGTTCTTATCTCCTATGCCCGACCAACGGTTTTCCCCGCAGGGACCACCTCTCTCCTAAGCAAGGCATAATTGCTATCTTGAACCAGTGATACTTTTTATCTCCCGCTGTGGCCGAGTATCTAGTCATGTTCATCTAATAGTCTGTATGTCGCGTCAGTTTTGTCAGCATAAACATACATACATCATGCATTATTGATTTACATTCATAATCTTATTGCATCACTATCACTCTAGTCGGTCTTGTCCCCTAGAAATGAAAGTCCTCTCAGTCGAGTCGTCTGTTCTTTCCTCGTCAGGAAGTGAATCAGCTGAGCAATCTCTCCTCTATTTTATTTTTGGATTGAAGACGATCTTCGACCACCTTGATAACTTGAACCTCTGAAAAGCCAGAGAACCTTCGACCAATATCACTCTTCGCCATTGAAGATGATGTCTTCGCTTTCCCGGATTAAGGAAAATCCCCAGAGAAAGCACCTCAAAGTTGGATTGCATCACATGGCGTTTCTCCAAGAAGATCTCGAGAAAAGTATGATGTAATATCCCAAACAGAAAACAGTCGTTCAAGAGACTCGTTTTCGCCCAGTAGAGCCGCCAAATGGCGTCTCCCACTGAGAAGTTTGTGCACCTCTACAGATCAGACAGATGGGTTCCCCAGTAAGTCTGACATCAAAACTTTTTCCATCAAATGGCATCTCCCTAGGAAAATTCGGCGAGAAGTTTGAGGAAAATTGCTACAGTTAGCGTCCCTTGTCAAGAAAGTTTATTGACAAAAGAAACTGAGACCAGTTCCTCGGTAGGAAACCAGGATCGAGGGGAAGTTCATTTCGGAAACTGAGACCAGTTCCTTGGTAGGAAACCAGGATCGAGGGGAAGTTTATTTCAGCAACTGAGACCAGTTCCTTGGTAGGAAACTAGGATCAACGGGAAGTTTGTATCAGAAACTAAGACCAGTTCCTTGGTAGGAAACTAGGATCGAGGGGAAGTTTATTTCAGAAACTGAGACCAGTTCCTTGGTAAGAAACTAGGATCGAGGGGAAGTTTACTTTTTCTAAAGCATCATTGCTTCAGTGAAAGAAGATGGATGCACAAGCTTCCGTTCATAACCACCATCAAAATTTCGGGTATTCCGATATTTAATCCTCTTGCACCCTGAATGGTCGAATACCTTCGCCATTCACACCTTCGGGTCCAAGAAGATTAAATAGGGGCATCTGTCATACCCCAAATTTTGACCACTAAGATTTCCCATCATTTTGCAAATCATCATCACAATATGGATGAACTATCATGCCTTGTTAGTCTCCCCAAAGATGGGTGAGCATCCACTACAATCGAACTTAGGGTTTCAGGCCCTCTCAAAGCTTTTAGACAAAGGATCAATCAAGGAGTGACATGTTCTTCAACTTGTCTAAACCTCTTAAACTCCCACAATGGATCAAGAGGACTCCCACATCACGAATCAAGCACAAAGTTGCAACATTCCAAGTGGATTAAGCCTCAAGATCGCCAGTGACACCAAATTAGGGTTTTGGTCGACCAAGGCCTCCAGATGGAAATTTTCCACTGGAAATGAGCCCATGCTTCAAAGCATAACCCAATATACCCTAAGGGACCTCATAAACCCAATCATCAAGTCAATCTCTCCTCAGGGGATGCATACAATAAAAATCAGGAATTAGGGTTTCTTGACCTAATTCACCCCTAAGTTGACTTTTGGGACAAAAAATGAGCCAAGACCTCAAGAGAGGATTTGAGGGTCTCTAACACGCCACATTGGTCCATTTGCAACAATGGATTGATCCAAGAAGCTTGGTACACAAGTTTCTAGTTCATCAGAACCACAATTAGGGTTTTGAGGAAAAAGTCAACTGTGTCTTTGACTTTTGACCAGGACATGCTCCCAAATCTTGGGACATGATTCAATACACCCTATGACACCTATGGAACATGTCCATCAAGTTTGATTTAGGTCAAGGACTTGATTTCATAGAGGATCGCACAGTTTGGAATTCATCTGACAAAAAGTCAACTGTGCACAAAAGTCAACTTTGACTTTTTGAGATTTTTCACAATTATGGTTCTTTGACCCTAAAATGATGTTAATGTATGATTGGAATCATCATTCATCAAGAAAAATAAGAAAAGTGAGATAACTTGTAAAAGGGGTAACCATAAAAAACTTAGAAATTTTCTAACTTATGGAACAAAGTGGCTAAGGTACCAACTTTGGAGGATCATAACTCCTAAACCACAAAGCCATTTTTCCCCATTCAAGGTTGGATTTGTAGCTCTCATGGCCCTCTACAGAAGCTTCAAACATAACTTATTCCAATTCACCATGGATTTTAAGTTATGGAATGATCAAAATCACAAAAAGTGAAAATGTCACTTTTTTCCAACACTTAGTGAAATATTCACTAAGTCAGAATCTGCCTTCACTTTTTTCCAAATGTAGGGGGATTTTTCACTTGGATCCAAAAGGTATCAAAACCAACTATGATCAAACAGTTGTTATATCATATGAGGGCTTTCTAAAATGGCCAAGAACTTCATCAAACTCCACTTGAGCCATGAGATATGACAATGCCAATATGCCTTGCTGCAAACTGTCATGGCTAGGCAGAATTTTGCACTTTGGCTCAATTTAGAAAAATCAGATAATTCCAAGCCTTGTCATCATCTTGGACACATCTGAGGATCAAATCCAAAGGGAACAAACACTGATCCAAGCCTCCAAAGTCCTTGGAACCAAAAGTAGCATGCCAAACCTAAAAATGCCTAAAAAAGGGACAAGACTCCAATTTTGGATTTGAGCATTTAATGGATGCACCAAGGTGGCATGGACTGACACATTCCCAACTGAATTAAGTCAAGACATATCCAAGACCAAGGGAACCAGCAGTCTGTGCCCTAACCTCTAGTCAATGGCTAGAGGAGACTTGGATTCTCATTGATCAACATTGGCCAAACCTATGCTGCAGTTGCCATTCACTATTGCAGCCAAAAGAAACTTCTTCTACTATAAATAGAGCTCATTTGTGCTCAATTTAAGTACACCAAAGCACTACAATACTTGCTTTCCTCAAAATCTCTTTCTCTTGGCAAAAATGCCTTCTTTAGCAAGGTAACTCTGAGTTTTTGAGTTAGGGAGCAATTTCACCACAGCTCATAATCCAAACACATCCAATATGTCATATCTAAGCTGTCCAAACCCTCACAAGTGACCTGTAACACCAATTTCACAAAGTCACCTCTCAAAACCTTAAAATATGCCTTTTTGTGCATTTTTCAAGCCATGTCTTGAATTAGTCACTTTCCAAACTAGATAAAACCTCAAATACACTCCAAATATCATCCTTGAACTGTCCCAAATGGATCCACACATCTGGAACACCATTTGAGAGAGTTGTTATTTTGGTCATTTTTGCCCCTTTTGCAAGAAAGGGCCAATTTACATTCCTGAGGTTTCCAGCTGATTCCAATCATCCAAAAAGCTTCTAAGAGATCATTTGAGGTTGTCCAAAGCATCAAACCATTTCTGGAATAAAGCACTTGGTAGATTGCACAAAAGCTCCAAAAAGAGGTAAGCATCACAACTTGAACTCTTGGAAATATGCATTGCTTTGAGGTTCACTGATCATGCATCTCTTCTACATGTTATATGTGTTGTGTTTGCACCAATTTATCATGTAATTCATACCTATACCAAGAGGTAGCACAGAAAATGCAAAACATGGGCTATTTCAAAACCACTATCGGGTTTTTCAATAGGAGATGATTTGAAAAAACCACCACCACCATTGGATTCCTTGTGAAATTCTAGGCAGGATAGACCTAAATTTTGTCTCAATCCATGGAGAAATGAGAAAGTTATGGCCTTCATGTTTCTGACCAAAATCTTGCCTTGCCTTGCCTTGCCTTGCCTTGGGCCAGGCCAAAAATAAGGCAAGCCTTGTATATTTGTGGTTGTGTTTCAATCAACGGATGTATCACCACCAAAGTGGTAAGGCGCGCGCCCTATACACAAGAGGTCTGGGGTTCAAATCCCCCTCGCCCCAGACCCTCTTTTTTACCACTTTTTCATGTTTTTTCATGTTTTATTATTTTTCATATTATTTTTAATGATTTGAAAAATTAATAACATCCTCAATTTTAATTATTTTTTATTGGTTCTTTTTGCAAAAAATCACAAAAATCACAAAAATATTGAAATAATTTATTCCACAAAAAAATTATATTTATATTATTTATTTAATATAATTAGTATTTTTGTGAATAAACTCATTTTTATTGTTTTTAAACATTTTAAAATGAATCTCCATCTTGAAAAATCAAAACCAAATGGGCTTTAATTCATCTTATGATTAAAACATCATTTTTCAAACCTTAAACAAAAATCATAAGTTGTTTATTAGAACTGGTATTTTTATCATTTTTATTAATTTTCTTTGAATAATTACTTTAAAAAAATGATGAAATTAGGGTTTTGTTGATTTTCACCCTAACCATCCTTTCAAAAATCACTCATGGGCCTCTAATAGAGTGTAAGACCCAACCCTTTTGTAGAAAACCATTTTTTGGGCCCCACATATTGTATAAGTCCCTCGGTGTATTTTCAAAAGTTCGTCGCGATCGTCGCCTTTTTCACATAAACATCTGGGCCTACCCTCGTGTCATAAGCCCCATCTCTTTTATTTAAATCACTCATGGGCCTCTAATAGAGTGTAAGACCCAATCTTTTTTGGAACACCAAAACTTTTTGGGCCTCAGTCATTGTATAAGACCCACTATGTTTTCAAAAACCTCGGCGCGATCGTCGCCTTTTCAAAATATTTTCATCTGGGCCTACCCTCGTGTTATAAGACCTATTTCTCTTCTTAAAATAAAATTCTTTTTGGGCCTCTAATAGAGTGTAAGACCCAACCCCTTTTTGAAAACCAAAACTTTTTGGGCCTCAGTCATTGTATAAGAGCCACTGTGTTTTCAAAAACCTCGGCGCGATCGCCGTTTTCAAAACAAATTATTTGGGCCTCTCCTTGAGCTGTAAGCCCCACCACTTGTATAAAAATAAAACTTTGGGCCTCTTGAGAGAGTGTAATACCCATCCCTTTGTACAGAAAACCTTTTAGGCCTCACATATTGTATAAGTCCCTCTGTACAGTTTTCAAAACAACAGTGCAATCACTGATAAAACCTTGGGCCTCTCCTTGAACTGTAAGCCCCAATAATCTTTTCAAAGCACTTTCTCCTTTGATTTTGTATATAATATTGTTAACAAAGCTTTCTTTGTTGAACAAACTAACAAAACAGCATGGAAGCTCTACAACCGAGTAAGTGTTTACCCGCTTTCTTTATCCGCTTTTATATATATATAACTGTATTGTGGGGCTGCTCACTGTAAGTCTTCTTTCACAAACTTTTATATACCTGTCAAATATTAACGATGTAATACTAGTATAGCTATTTAGAGTTTTCCCCGGCAAATACGTCTAGCACTAGGTAAAGCCCTGTTGGTCACTCTTAAATACAAACAAAACTAGATCCCCATAGGATTACCAGACACAGTCTCCCCTCCTCTTGGGGTTAAAAAATATGGAGACGTGAAAGGCAGCATTCTCGGTGAACCCTTTCTCAGACTGTCACCCTTAGAAATTGTCAAAGAAACTCTAACTCCCCAGAGATGATCTTTTCTCCGTGAATGGCATCTCTTGAGTTTCTTCCAAATTCTCAGACTTTCCTGGCTTGATCTATTCTCGGTGAATGGCATGTCTTGAACTTCTCGGGGTTTGGGGATCCACAGGCTTCTTAAAAGCATCCCCGCCTCCTCTTGGGCATTGTACAAGGACCCTTCGACTTCTTAGAAGTTCTCATACCTTCTCTTGGGCTTAATACAAGGACCCTGACGACCTCTTAAAGGTATAAGACAGAACTTAGTCATCCTTTGTTAGAGCAGTCTTTCTAGCGTCGAAACTTCAGCCATTTTAGGGTTGGTACTCATCCCTTGATGCCCGTGCCTCCTCTTAGGCATTGTACAATAGATAAAACTCTAGACTTGGGCAGTCTAAGCCTCTTGAGCCTCAAAGACATTCTCAAGTCCCTTTCAAGCATAGGAAGAAACACCGATCACTCGGAAACCCGGTTTCTCTCATGAGAGTTCCTCACCTTTGGACCTGCCTCTGCAGTAAGTTAGCCTCCTCTTAGGCTTTGTATAATGATCCTTCCCCAGGGAAGTCATCCTCCTCTTGGGCTTTGTACAAATGATCCTCCCCAGTGGAGCTAACCTTTTCACACTCTCTTGTTGAGTATAAAAGATTCTCTTGTTGAATCAACCTTTAGCTTCCATCTCAGGCTTCGTACGAGATACAAAACACTCTCTTGTTGAGTATAAAAGATTCTCTTGTTGAATCAACCTTTAGCCTCCACCTCGGGCTTCGTACGAGATACAAAACACTCTCTTGTTGAGTATAAAAGACTTTCTTATTGAGTCATACCTTTAGCCTCCGTCTTGGGCTTCGTACAAGACACATAAAACACCCTCTTGTTGGGCCAATAGCCTCCTCTTAGGCTTTGTATAAGGAAAACCCCGGTTGAGTCAATCAACCTTTTAGCATCAAAGTTGTGCCTTGTTCATAGTATATAAACATCAACAACTCTTTTTCCCCCCATCTAATTGCTGTAAGCGGCAAGCCTCTGGATTATTTACATCCACGCCACTGTCCCTCTTTTACCATGAGGAATTCCTAAGGAAAGATGGCATTGCTCTACACTGAGTTAAAGTCTTCTCCTTCAGGTTGAAAATCCCCTATAAAGGAAATTATGGCATTGTTGGATTCACATATTCCAGTTAAAATAATTCTCCTTTAGAGATGACAAACAGACCAAATACCCCTCTTTAGAGATGACAAATTCTCTCTAAAGACAAAACCCTTTAGCTTTATATCTTGAGATTTGAACAAGATACAAATAACCTTCAGCTTCACATCTTGGGCTTTTAATAAGATACAAATCACCTTTAGCTTCATGTCTTGGGCTTTGAGCAAGATACCAAAACACCTTTTTTCTCCCTTAGAATAGGGGGAACTACGAGCGCTCTGATTTCCCTGTTTCTCTAAACGGGAATACGTAGGCATAAGATTACAAAAATCTTAGCGAGCATACTAATCAAAAACCCAAAATCCAGTACCTCCATACATCAAAAAGCATTAGTCCTAACATCCTACCAAAAACCTCACCAATGATCCATACACCCCGTGAACTCAAGTTAATAACCCTAAGAAAAACCCTCTTTTGATAGCATCTGTAAACCAACAGTTTTGGCTGTTTAACCTCAGTTTGCAAGCAGGGTTAATTAGAGACATCTATTTCCCTTCCTTCATCAGCTTAATAGGATAAAAAATGAATCGAACTGTAGTACCCAACAGATAGTGATTCGAAACCGCAAAAATCGTGCTACACTTTCTATGCCAGATAGGACAAAATCCCAGTTTAAGTTCATTCCTTATTAGGAAACGTATCGTCTGATGAATCTCTCTCCAGTGTATTCCTGGATTGAAATCGGTCCTCGGCCAATTTGATAACTTGAACCTCTGAAAGACAAGAATCCATTTGGTTATACACCTTTGGAACTTCGCTCTTCACCAACGAAGATGGTATTTTGCTTTCCCGGATTAAGGAAAAATCCCCAGAGAAAGCCTCTCTACAAAAGACTCTTGGAAATATGGTAGTTTCTCTCCAATTTTTTTTGCTTTTAATGGAGTCATCAGTGCCTCAAAATTGGATTACATCAAATGGCATCTCCCCGGCGAGAAGTTTGGTAAGAAACCATCACAGATAGCATTTCTTGTCAAAAGACGGACTTAGCAAGATGAAACTGAGACTAGTTCCGTGGTTGAAGACCAGGATCAAGGGGAAGTTTATTTCAAAAGAAATCTGAGACCAGTTCCATGGCTGAAGACCAGGATCGAGGGGAAGTTTATTTCAAAAGAAAATGAGACCGGTTCCGTGGCTGAAGACCAGGATCGAGGGGAAGTTTATTTCAAAAAAAAAACTCAGACCAGTTCCATGGCTGATGACTAGGATCAAGGGGAAGTTTACCCTTTTTTTAAGTAGTACTACTTAGCAAAAAAAGGATGGATGAGCAAATAACTGCTATTCACAACCACAATCAAAATTTAGGGTATTCCGATATTTAATCCTCTTTTACCTTAAATGTCCGAACGTCATCGCCATTCACACCTTCAGGTCCAAGAAGATTAAATAGGGGCATCTGGCATGCCCTAAATTTTGACCACAAGAGTTCCCATCATTGTGCAAATCACCACCACAATAGGAATGTACCTTCATGCCTCATCAATCCGCTCAAAGATTGTTGAGCATTCACCTCAACCAAGAATTAGGGTTTTGGACCCTCTCAGAGTACTCAGACAAAGGATCAATCAAGAATGGACATGATCTTCAACTTTTCAAGTCTCTCAAACATCCATAAATGGTCAAGAGACCTCCCACATCAAGAATCAAGCACAATAGTGCAACATTTCAAGTGGATCAAGCCTCAAGATCATCAATGTCACCAAATTAGAGTTTTAGTCGACCGAGGCCTCCAAAGGAAAATTTTCATCTGGGCATGAGCCAATACTTAAAAACATGATCCAAGAAGCTCAAAGGGACCTCGTGGATCAAATCATAAGTTAAAAATAGCCTCAGGGGATGCATTCAACAAAAATAAGGAATTAGGGTTTCTTGACCTAATTCACCCCTAAGTTGACTTTTGGAACAAGACATGAGCCAAGACCTCAAGGAATGTTTTGAAGACCTCAAATATCTTATATTAATCCTCTTACAAGTTCAAATTGACACAAAGAACTTGGTTCATGAGCAATATAAAGATTCAAATTCACCTGGACCACAAACTAGGGTTTTTGAGAAAAAGTCAACCATATCTTTGACTTTTGACCAAGACATGATATCAAGCCTTGGGACATGATTCAAGACACTCTAAAACACCTATGGAATACATCCATTAGGTTTGAATTAGATTAAGAACATGATTTCATATAAAATCACAAAGTTTGAAAATCATCTGACAAAAAGTCAACTGTGCCAAAAAAACCAAGTTTGACTTTTGGGATTTCTTGACAAACATTGCTTCTCTAAGTCAAAAACAGTGTTAACTTATGGTTTTGATTATCATCCATCAAGAAAAATCAAGAAAAGTGGGGTTACTTTCAAAAGGGGCAACCTTAAGAAACTTGAATTTTCACTAAGTCATGAAAAAAAGTGATTTTTACCCAACTTTGCAAGGCAATAACTTGTGATCCAAGTAACCCTTTCCTTCCATCCAAAGCTCAAATGAAAGCTCTCATTACACACTACAAGATTGTCAACTACAATATATTCCAAATCCTCATGGATTTTTACTTATGGATTGATCAAAATCACAAAAAATGGAAAAATAGACATTTTTCAAACACTTAGTGAAATTTTGGACAGAATCTGTTTGCATTTTTTCCAACTTTGAGGCCATTTTTCATTATGATCCAAGATGATTCAAGACCAAAGTTAAACATCAAAGTTGAAGTATGATATAGGGGCTTTCTAAAAAGTACAAGAGCTTCCCATGATTCAACTTGAGCAAGGAGTTATAAGCTCCCCAAAATAGCATTTTTTACCCTGCTTACACAACAACATGGATACATAACTTGTGCCACATGATTTTTTCACTCAAGTCTTGCCATTTTGCCAGCTTTGTCATCTTCCAAAAACACTAAACTTCTGATGACTCACTTGTTTCTTGATCAAGGGGTCAAGAATCCAACTTGGCATGTGCAAAACCATCATGACATGAACTTTGAAATTCAATTTTGGCAAGGTTACATTAATGCAATGCATTGAGGTGTCATGAACCAAGCCATAAAAATCCAAACCAGTCAAGATTCAGTCCAAACTCTGAGTGTTCAAACCTGTAGAAATTGAATGGAATCAAGCTAGAGTTGACTTGGCACTTTGGAACATCCAAGTCAATGGCTACAAGCTACACACCATGACCATTTGCCATTCACTATTCCTTCCAAAACCAAATTCCTCTACTATAAATAGAGGTCATTTATGACTGATCAAACCACCCCAAAACATCTACACTCATGTTTTCTCTCATTTCTTTCTCATGAACCAGAATTTGGTTCTTTAGCAAGTAAAGTTCGAATTTTCAAATAGAGGACAATTCCATCAAAACCAAGAGTGTAGACACATCATATACATCATATAGAAGCTATCCAAACACTTCTCCATCATCTGTAACCTCGGAATCACAAAGCCCAAAATCCAACTTAGGCCTATTTGCAGTTGAGGTACCACAACAAGTTCCAGGTGTTTCCAATCAATTCCAAGCATCTCCACACACTACTTGAGGTCCAAGGAAGCTGTCCAGATCATCAAAACACTTCTGTAACACCTACAACTAAGGATTCGATTTCCTCTTGCAGAGGTAAGTCTGACACTCTCAAAATCTATGATCCATGCATCATAAACGTGTTTTCAAGTTACAAGCATGTTTTTGTACTTGTATAGAGTGTTTCCCCTTAATCAATTGCTTTGTTGCTATCGTGTATAGGATTTCATAGTGTTCTTGCATAAATTAAGGTTCATGTGTTCATCACTTGATTTCTCACTTCACACAATATAAATGCAATTAATTGGAACCATTGGAATCCTTGTTCAAAAATGAGCAACTTTCATGTTTACAAAAGTCAAACCATTGAGTAATCAGAGAGATATGAGAGGTTTTGTAAATCAGCACATGGAGGTTCGCGCGAGGAAGAATAAGGTTGCCTTGGCGTCTTTTTCAAATTTTTTAATTTTTGAATTTTTGTTATTTTTTTAATTGATTTCAAAAATTAATTTCACTCTGATTTTTAATAATTTTTTATTAATTCTTTTTTTCAAAATTCTCAAAAATGTTAAAATATTTTATTCTACAAAAAAATCAAAATTATATTATTTATTTAATATATTTGGAATTTTTGTAAAGAGTTTCATTTTAATAGTTTTTAAACATTTTTTAATGAAATTTTCCTCTTGATTTTTCACATTCAAATGAATTTTCACACTTTCATATAAATATAACATGATTTTTCAAAACATTTTTCAAAAATCACAACTTGTTTTTAAATATATTTGATATTTTATATCATTTTCTATTTAATTTTCTTTAAAAAATTATATTTTTAATTAAACCTAGGGTTTTTCCTTAATTTTAATTTTTATACTTCATTTGAAACAAACATGGGCCTCTTTGTAGAGTGTAAGACCCATTACTTTGTGTAAATAAATTGTTGGGCCTCAGTCATTGTATAAGTCCTAGCGCGATTTTCAAAATAACGGTGTGATCACTGTTTTTTTTAATTGGGCATCTCCTTGAGCTCTAAGCCTCATCTCTTGTATAAAAATAATCTTGGGTCTCTCTGTAGAGTGTAAGACCCATTCATTTTTGTACATAACTAATTTTTTGGGTCCCATTCATGGTATAAGTCCCTTTGTGGTTTTCAAAATCACGATGCGATCGTCGTCTGTCAAATAATCACCTGGGCCTCTCCTTGAGTATAAGCCCCATTTTTCTTCTTTAAAAACACTTTTGGGCCTCTAATAGAGTTTAAGACCCAACCCCTCTTTGTACAAAAATAATTTTGGGTCTCTGCTATAGTATAAGTCCCACAACGTCTTTCGGTATCGCAGTGCGATCACTGTTTTCAAAATAAATCATTCGGGCCTCTCCTTGAGTATAAGCCCCAATCTTTTTGTATAAAACTTTGTTTAAATAATAAACAACCCCCATGGGCCTCTCCTTGAGTTGTAAGCCCCGTACCTCTGTTTTCAAAATCATCTGTCTATTTATAACTGGTACTAAGAGGAACATTATTCTCGGTGAAACTGCTCTTAAACCACTTGGGTCTCTCTTTGAGTTATAAGCCCCAAACACTCTTCTCTTTTCAAACAACTTTCTTTCAAATTCAAATTCTAAGGTTTTCTCAAAACTTTCTTCAATTTCTTAAAACCCTAATCATACAGTTAAAATCATACAATCAGTCACCATACACTTGGGCCTCTTCTCAGAGTGTAAGACCCCAACATCTTTTCAATTCAATACATATTTGTTTATATACCTGTCAATTCACTTATTTGTATATATTCTTGTGCATATCTGTCTAGAGTTTCCCCAGCAGTTAGGTCTACACTTAGGTCAAACCAGAGGTTACTTCTAACATAGTCAAAATTAGTTCCCTCATAGGAAATTCCCTCAATACAGTCTGCCTCCTCTTGGGCTTATTCAAAATGGAACAGAGAAAGGCATTATTCCCGGTGAAACTTTTCTCAAGACTGTCAAAACTTAGAAATTTATGTATATAAGAAATTCATTTCCCCAGAGAGGATTAATTCCTGGTGAAACCTCTTTTGAATTTCTTTAAACCTTAGAATTGTTCAACAAAGAAAGGATTATTCCCGGTGAAACCTTTCTTGAACTTTTCTTAGGCTTGGACCCACAGGCTTCCTAGAAGTATCCCCAGCCTCCTATTGGGCTTAGTACAAGGACCAACAGGCTTCTTAGAAGTTCCTCAGCCTCCTCTTGGGCTTAGTACAAGGACCCACATGCTGCTTAAAAGCATAGGATAATATTTAGTCCCCTCTATTAGTTCAATCCCCAAGAAGGTCAAATTTCCAGACCATCCTATCATCCAATGGTTGATCTTCATCCCTTAAACCAATAGTCTTCTCTTGGGCGTCATACAAAGACCCCTTTCTACACTAGAGTCTACCACTTCTTGAGAGACTTGGATAGTCTCAACCTTCTCTTAGGCTTCATTCAAGTAGATTTGGAAAGTCTCATAGTCTTCTCTTAGGCTTCATATAAGAATTTCCTCAAGTTTCATAAAAGCATAGGGAAAACCCTGATCATTTTATCAATACACCAGTTTCCAGCAGAGTTAAAAACTTCTAAGGTTTTTTCAAACTCACCTTTAAACTTCTCTGTCCTCCAACAAGGCTTAACTTTCACCTTGAAAATCCCAGCCAAGGTCAGATTGACCTCAACAAAATCCTAACAGAAACATAGTTAAAGTAATTTCCCTTATATCCAATTACTCAACATTTTGTGATGAATAGGTGAGTTACCTCCCTTTAGAGATGACAAATTCTCTCTCAATCACCCGTTTAGCTTCAATCTTGGGCTTTGAACAAGACACAAAAACTCAGCTAACTTCAATCTTGGGCTTTGAACAAGACACCACACATATTTTTCCTCCCATAGAATAAGAGGAACTACGAATGCTCTGATTTCCCAAAATCTCTTTACGGGAATACGTAGGCATAAGATTTTGAAATCTTAGCGAGCACACAAATCAAAAACTTTAGATCCAGTACCTTCCCAAAAACAACAGAAAACCCAAAATAACAAAAACATTCTCTCAACACTCCCAAAGGAGAAACTTTTCCAATTCACAGCAGATAAACACAAGAAAGCATTTCAAATTAACAGAAATACATGCAAAAAGAAGGTTCCTATGGATTACCATAGATACATTGGGTGTTAATAGCTTCTCTTGGTATAACCAGACCCCGATCCCTGATCTTTTAGCATTTGTTAAAGAAAAAATTTGCGTGCAGGGTTAGTTTAAGATATATTCCCCTTCCTTAACCAACTTCATAGGATAAATACAGAAATCAGAAAGTAGCACCCAATCATTCGGTAAGGTGGTCGCGTCACCAGGAAAAAACTGACGGATACACATCTGAGCGGCATACAGCTGTTTATTGGGACGACCTTGGATACATGAAGCAGGGGCATTCACTTCGACACTTCACCAAAAGCTAAAGTTTGTCAAGAACAACAAGTTGGTCACAGTATGTGGAAAACCGGCTTTAATTGTAAGCAACCTATCATCATTCTCGTATTTAGAGCCAGAAGAGGTCGTTGGAACTCAATTTCAAGCACTCTCTGTGAGCAATGAGAATCATCAAGAAAAAGGAACGTCGATTTCCTCGTACAAATATGCACTCCAAATAATGGGAAATAATGACATAAAAGGATGGGGGAAAGTTGTGATTTCTGTCAATAACAAGACAATAAAAGGTCTTGGTTTTTCTCCAGCAATTAGAAAGACTACAAAAAAGGATGAAAGCTTTCATCCCATTCGATATTTTTTCCACAGTGGAGGCTTCCTCCACCTAATTTCTTAAGAAGTCCATACCATCGAAGAGAACAACTCTTATGATACAAATGAAGAGTGGAAATCCTATTTCAACAATGAGGTTATATATCTCAGGAAGAAACGTACATGCCATTCTGCTCTCTGAAGTAAAGTCCCAGATATATACCAAGATTAGACGTCAGAATGATCTATGGAGATTGCGATCCTGAGGGATGTCGTGCTCCACCTAACTCATTGGAGGAAGATACTCTGATGAAAGATAACTTTGATTACAACTCATATGATCCTATGGATGATTTGCCCATTTGGAAACCTTACATGGAAGACTCGGGGAAAAAGAGTCAGCCAGAGAATGCATATCTGTTGAATGACCTTGAGAAAAATCCACCTGTTCTCCTAGAGTCGTGGAAACCTTACCAGGAAAATTCTGAAAAATGTCAAACATCATGTTGATGAAGTCGCCAGAATCGCAGGACAAGAATTTATCAACTTCTCATTTCCTGAGGTCAATGCCATTGAAAAAGATGACTCATTTATCCCCTCAAAAACTTGGGATACCTTGGGACAGCCAAGCGGCAAGTACGACTTCCTAGTGAAGTACACTACTCCTGAAAGCTCTCGCATCAGATATGAAGACATCCAGCCAACAGGGTGGGGAGATCCTCTTGAAAATTAAAATAATGTTGAAGATACAATAAAAGAGTCCTCTTATGATAACCCTACATGGGAAGAATACTCTAGTGATCCAACTCCGCCAGAGATCAGTGTCATTACTGAACACAATCCTGGAAGAAAAATACCGGACTTTGTGATCCACATAGGAGTTGGTCGCCATTGGGTCGCAGTCGATGTCCCGAATATCGTTCATAAATCAAAGTAATTGTCTTGTCTTTGCTTTGACTTTCATTTTTCCCGGGTGAAAAGGATGTTTTATAGGGCTTGCGTTTCTGTAAATGTCCCTCTTCGCTTCGCCCAGAGCGAAAGAGTTTTGTTTTATAGGCCAAAATTTGCTCTCCCCTTTTTGCATCATAGCATAGCATTATCATTTACAATATCATATCCATCTCATTAGCATTGCATTGCATTTAACATAGAAGAATGAAGCATAGCATTCCTCTTACCATCAAGGCATGTGATCAGGGGGAAGATGGACAATCAAGGGATCATTCAAAGCACAAAAAGGTCAATCAAGTTGCCTCCAGGCAAGCCAAGAGTCTCTCATGTCTCATACCATCTCAATTGATCATCCACAATCTCAAGGAAATGAGATCCAATGGGAGATTGAAGCAATACATACTTCAACATGCAAGAGGTTCTAAAACTGAAGGAAAACCCTCAAAAGAGATAGCTCATTGATCCAAAGTCATCCTCAAATGGTATATCTCATCATCCTTTAAGAGGATACACAACATACTCTGAGGAATTTGAAATTGAAGACTGCACATTTTTCTCCTAGGAGGTGGGCACCAAAACTAGGGTTTCCCATTAAATCAGAGAATCTTTGATTTTTGGACAAAACTTGATGTCATGGTATTCTATATGTTCTTAAGTGTATGTATGTGGAAAATTACCTCTCAATTGGTTTTAGAAGTGGTTCAATTGGAAGAAAGATAAAAAATCAAGAAAATTGGGGCCAAGTCAAATAATCAGAGGAAAAAGTCAACTCTTGACTTTTTGAGGCCAAATCCCTAAAATTCATGTTATATGTGTCCAATGTACAAAATTTGGTCAAGAAACTCCAAAGGAATCATGAAAAAATCAAGAGGTGGAAAGTTGCCATTTTTGGAAGAAGAAGGGTTACTAAAAATAGCAAGTTTTGGCCATTTTGCATCAGAGTTTGAACCAAGGCCATTTAAAATTGAAGCACCAAATGAAAATTCCACCAGGCCACAACAAAAGATCTTATTTTAAGCTTCACATCCATATGTGGAACATCTCTATTGGATAAAAATTGAGTGAGATATGATTGATCAAAGTTTGAGCAAAGTAGGTTCAAAACTAGGTCATGACCAAGGATTTTCAGGGCACGCGCGCAGTCATTTCAACAAACAGTTGGTGGGCCAAATGTACACCTATTTTTCTCATGGTTAGAGGCTTCATTTGTAAGATTTGTCAACATCAAAAATGTTCCTGGTAGTGTCCTCTTCAAGTTTCATGTTGGGCAAAAGTTGATTTGATCAAGCTATGAGGTAGATATGGTGAGTCCAAGTTGCTATGATCATGCTGAGATTCCAGGCCATGTTTGCCTCACCAACCAACCTTATTGCCACGCCTTGGTAGTAGTTCAAAATGCGACTGTTTAAAGTCATTTTGCAACTTACTCCAAACCCCATTTCAATTCAACTTTCATATCAAAGTTGTCCTATTACATCCCCTCTTTCCAACGTCTCCAAGAACTCATTAGATCATCCACAATGCCAAGAGAAAATCACCATTAAACATCCATGTTTGCATTATTTCCAAACTGTCATAAAAAACCAGAAAAATGAATGTTGTTGTTGTTGTCTCAGTTTGCCCGTGCATTGCTCACTCTCCAACTCTTTCTTCATTTAACCAAACACTCATCACATGTCCATGCACATGAGCACGTGCGTTACATGAAAATAGAAAGAACAACTTGCTGAGCAAGTTTCACCTACACAAGCCGTGCCATTTCACTTCTCTTCACCTCCACCATAGTTTATCATGGGTTATCATCACCATAGCTTTGCTCTCCCTAACTAACTTGACTCAGTTAGTTAGGGATGACTCACTTAACTCAACTGTGACTCAATTAACCAACTCACTAAACCATGGTTAGCTCACCTTATAAATAAAAACTTCACTCTCAAATTTCACAAAAATTTCATTTTCTCACATTCAACTCAGAAACTCTCTCCATTCTCTCTCAACTTCTCCACATTGTAACTGATTTTCGAGCCCCATTTCATTCATCTTCTTCATCTTCATCTCAGAATCTCTTTGATTCTTCCTCCATTTTCATCACATTGCAACTGTTTTGAAGCTTGGATCTCAACTCTCCTCCACTGAAGCATCATCCATTCTTTGCATCTAAGCCTTTATTTGGCCAAAGGAAGCTTAAAAAGGAAGCAACATCTCTGGTTTTCTGAAGACTCAAGCAACTTCAAATTTCAGGTTTCGAATCATGCTTTTGTTGCTTGATTTTAGTTGATATTCAACATGTTTGAGCTCAATAGGAGCGTTTGCTAACTCCGGCTAGTTGATAGGCCTACTAAAGGCGTAGTTGCAAAACTTAGGGCATGATTTGATCTCCTCTGTTTTTGCTATGTGTGTGTGTTTTGTGATTTTCATGAGCATATTTGTGATGTACATGAGCTTAGCTTTCGATTGATATGTGTATTGTGAATCTCTGGGAGAATGTGAGTTTGGAGGTGGTGGTATGGCCGGAGAAGGTTGTGACGCCCCCCGATCTACACCCCCAATAACAGGCAATTAAAGCACTAACTGAAAATCCGAAAATTGATCAGAGTATATTTGAAACATGATGGCATAGAAAGGGAGAATCACATCAAAGTAACCAAACATACACATAACATGCAACACCTGCTCATCTAGATATGCAACGTGGGGTAACAATCATAAAGAGGAAACTTCGTTCCTTACACCCACTTTTCAGAAATTAGAATTAAAGCGGAAAGATCTAAAATCTGAATAACACACATACATATAAACTTGGCTGTCATGCATCAAGTTATAACTGTGCAACCAGAATATAAACATCAGATATACAAAACAATCACAAACGGCCACCCTATGCTACCCGGAGTCACATATCAGAGCCGACCGACCAAAATAATGAAGACGCAACGCTTCACAAAAGAGTACCTCCAGCAATCTAATCTGCAACGCCTCATAGAGCGTTATAAAACAAGCAGAAGGGTGAGAAAAACAACCATAATATAATTGAATAAAATTATATATATAAGCACAAAAATGTACAAGTAACACATTCTCACCACAACCACATATAACATAATATCGCACAATTCTCAAGCATCGAATACCATTACACACCACACATATACCATACAATCATCAATCACATTCACAAATTCACACACAATTAATTCATGATTTAATGCAATGCACATAGACCGACACAACGACTCTATGCACATGCCATGCGGGTACCGACTTCCAATGTCTCATGTCTCATCATCAGTTCACTCAGGAACTATTGGAACCATCGCTCGTTACTGAGAATCTCAAGTAACTCCCCGTCGGGCCTACGATGTTCACCCGTCGCTTTAGGTCCTCAGGCATCGCCTCATATTTTCGAGGCACACGATGTTAAGGATTGCTTTAAGTCTCCAAAGGAGCCCACAATCGTCTATACCCATCGCTTTAAGTCCTCAGGCATCGCCTCATATTTTTGAGGCACACGATGGTATAGCATATTCCCTCAGGAATCAAACCGTCACTCAGGACGTTTCCACAATGCACATTATGATGCTTGGCATACAATGACTCATGACACTCACATTGCATCCATGCACACATTCACAATTATGCATATATCATCAAATACCACACTTAGCATTTTCTTGCCTTACGGCCACAAATCATCATCACAACAGCACATAAGTCATCCCACATTCGAAGCAACACCATAAAGCATAACACAAGTCAAATACGCACCATTAAAACGACAAAAGTCGACCATTGACACTATTCACATTTACCGACAAAATAAATCGGCTAACAATTATAAACCATCAAAATAAGAAAGTACAGCTCAATGGCTTTCCAACGCATCAAACCACGCCTCAAACCGAATCACAGATCAAAAGTTATGCAGAAAACAAAATTACACGAACAGCACTGTTCGCTGGGCGAACCTCCCTCGCGAGCATTCGCTAGCTCCTTCGCTAGGCGAACATCCCTCGCGAGCATTCGCTAGCTCCTTCGCTAGGCGAATGTTCCAGCGAACCACCTGTTAGCTAAAAACAGACACAAAGTTCGCTAGGCGAACACCTGGCGAACCAAGTCAGAACCAAAAACACCCAAAGTTCGCTAGGCGAACACTCTAGCGAACCTTCGCTCATGCCTTCGCTAGGCGAATGCCCGTAGCGAACCTTCGCTACCATTCGCTGAATTGTTCGCTAGGCGAACCCGCGAAAATCTCACTCGCTGCCACCTTCGCCCCAGGTTCGCTAGGCAAACCAAGGAAAACACAACATTTTTCTGCGCTGTTTGAAACCCCAAAAGTGATATTTTCCAACCCAACCCATTCCAAATCAACATATTTCAATCAAAACCTATTCTAATCATGTCAACAAGCAAACTACCACCTTTACATCGATTTCCAACCGTTAAACCATCGATTCCCACAATCCGACCTAAAATCAAAAACTATAAAACACCACCAAAACACATACACACACATACATAACCATACACAAGTATAATATAATCGAGTTTCGCACCCTTACCCGATTTAATTCGATTCTAGAAGTTGATCTTGATGATTTTCACACTTTTTCTCCACTTTTCTCTCTTCTCCTCTTTTCCTCTCTTTTCCCTTCTTTCTTCTTTCTTTCTCTCTATTTTCTCTCCCTTTTCTCTTCTATCTTACTAACTTAGTAAAAATATCTATGAAATGTCTAAAATACCCCCACACTCAAATATCTCAAAAACGATCCCAAAACGCGATCAAATATATTCACGACTAAAAATAACACATTTTCACACAAAAGTCGAAATTACAATAAAATAATAATAAAATAATAAAAAAACGACTCAATAAAATAAAATTGGCAAAACGGGGCATACATATCTCCCCCACTTAGAAATTTTCGTCCTCGAAAATCTTACCTGATACAAACAACTCTGGATACGACTCCCGCATCCTACTTTCCAACTCCCACGTCAGATTACCATCAGCAGCGCCTCCCCATGCCACTTTCACAAGTGCAATATCTTTACCTCTCAACCGCTTCACCTCGCGATCCAAAACACCAACCGGTAATGCCTCGATCGTAAGGTTATCCCTTACCTCAACCTCGTCCATCGGAAACACATGTGAAGGGTCCGGAACATACTTCCGTAGCTGTGAAACATGAAAAACATCATGCAAATTCGACAGATTCGGTGGTAACGCCACACGATACGCTACAGCACCAACTCTCGCAGATATCTGGTAAGGACCAATAAATCGAGAAGTAAGCTTCTTAGATTTCAAAGCACGACCAACACCCGTTACCGGCGTAACCCTCAGAAATACGTGATCACCCTCTTGAAACTCAAGATCCTTCCGTCTCCGATCATGATAACTCTTTTGTCTACTCTGAGAAGCCTTCATTTTCTCACGAATAAACTTTACCTTTTCCGTCGTCTGTTGCACCAATTCCGGTCCAACCACAGAACTCTCACCAGTTTCGTGCCAACACAACGGCGTTGTACATCTTCGTCCATATAAAGCCTCAAAAGGTGCCATTCCGATACTAGAATGGAAACTGTTATTATACGTGAACTCAATCAATGCAAGATAACTGTCCCACGCACCACCTTGTTCCAAAACACACGCTCTCAACAAATCCTCCAAAGACTGAATAGTTCTTTCGGTCTGACCATCTGTCTGCGGATGATAAGCCAAACTCAACCTTAATCTAGAACCCAAAGCCTTCTGTCAACTTTCCCAAAATCTCGATGTAAACCTAGGATCTCGATCAGAAACAATACTTAAAGGAACCCCATGCAATTTCACCACTACACTGATATAGATCTCAGCTAACCGTTTCAAAGAAAAACTGATGTCAATCGGAATAAAATGCGCCGATTTAGTCAGCCTGTCCACAATCACCCAAATAGCATTATGCCCACGCTGAGTATTCGGTAATCCCATCACAAAATCCATCGAAATGCTATCCCACTTCCACTCAGGAATATCCAACGGTTGCAACAAATCACTAGGTCTCAAATGTTCCACTTTCGATTTCTGACAAGTCAAACAAGCATACACAAACTGAGCCACATCTCTTTTCAAACCAGACCACCAGAAAATCTTCCTCAAATCTTGGTACATCTTATTCGCACCCGGATGAATACTTAAATTACTCCGGTGTCCTTCCTCCAAAATCATTCTTTTCAACTCCGCATCATCAGGAATACAAATACGACCACGGAATCTCAAAACACCAAAATTATCAACCTTGAAATCCACATTCTCATTCATCATCAAATCAGCGAATTTCAAATCCAACTTTTGTTTCTCACTAACCGACAACAAAAATTCATTCATAACTTTCAACATTCCAAGCCTCACACTAACCGAAGTCACTTCACATACCAAACTCAAATCTCTAAACAATTCCAAAAGTTCCAACTCTTTCACCATCAATGCGGACATATGCAACGATTTTCGGCTCAATGCATCGGCTACCACATTAGCTTTACCAGGATGGTAATTCAAGCCAAAGTCATAATCTTTCAAGAATTCCAACCATCTCCGCTGCCTCATGTTCAACTCTTTCTGATCAAATAAATATTTCAAGCTTTTATGATCACTAAAGACTTCAAACCTCGCACCATAGAGATAGTGCCTCCAAATCTTCAACACAAAAACCACAGCCGCTAACTCAAGATCATGAGTAGGATAGTTTTTCTCATGAACTCTTAACTGCCTTGAAGCGTAAGCCACAACCTTACCTTCCTGCATCAGAACACCACCCAAACCAATTAAGGACGCATCACAATACACAACAAACGGTTCATTAGGATCAGGTAAAATCAGAATAGGAGCTGTCGTCAATCTTTTCTTCAGCTCACAAAAACTTTCTTCACATTGAATATCCCAAATGAATGCTTTGCCCTTACAAGTCAACTGCGTCAAAGGTAATGCTAGCTTAGAAAAACCTTCAATGAACCTCCGGTAATAACCAGCCAAACCCAAAAAGCTTCGAATTTCAGTAACGGATCTAGGAGCCTCCCATTGTAGAACTGCTTCTACTTTAGATGGATCCACAGCAATACCATTACCTGAAATTACGTGCCCAAGAAAACTCACCTCAGACAACCAGAATTCACACTTGGACAATTTGGCAAAAAGCTTCCTTTCCTTCAAAACCTGCAAAACAATACGCAAATGCTCTGCATGCTCCTCACGAGACTTAGAATAGATTAAAACATCATCAATAAACACCACCACAAAACGATCCAATTGCTCGTGGAAAATACGATTCATGTATTCCATAAACACACCAGGCGCATTAGAAACCCCGAACGACATCACCGAATATTCATAATGACCGTACCGTGTTCTAAAGGCCGTCTTCTGAATATCCTCTTCTTTCACTCTTATCTGATGTTACCCCGATCTCAAATCAATCTTACTAAATACACAAGCACCAACCAACTGATCCATCAGATCATCAATCCTTGGAAGCGGATATTTGTTCTTAATCGTCACTTTGTTCAACTGGCGATAATCAATACATAATCGCATACTCCCATCCTTCTTTTTCACTAACAAAACTGGAGCATCCCAAGGAGAAACACTTGGCCTCACGAACCTCTTTTCCAACAACTCACTCAACTGCCTTTTCAACTCCACCAATTCAGATGCCGACATTCTATAAGGTGCCATAGAAACAGGTCTAGTACCAGGAACTAGATCTATCGAAAATTCAACTTCTCTCTCTGGCGGCACATCTGAAATATCAACAGGAAACACCTCAGGAAATTCGCACACAACAGGAAACACCTCCAATGAAACTTGACTATCCACAGTCAAAGATGCAAATAATCCAAACAACTGAGCTTCATCCGCCAAAAGTTTCTTCAACTCTTTGGTAGACAAGAAACTCGAGTCTTCATCCTCCTCAAGAGAAGGAAACCTTACAAGCTTATGATAACAATCAATGTGCACCCGATTGAATTGCAACTAATTCATTCCCAACACCACATCTAAACCTTCCAACGGTAAACACACCAAATCCATCACAAAGTCTTTACCATAAATGGACAAAGGACAACTCAAACACACTAAAGAAGTAGTTACCGACCCCATCGCTGGAGTATCAATAACCATCTCACCATCCATCGAAGACAACCCAAGATTCAAACGTTCCGCGCACTCAGACGAAATAAACGAATGAGTCGCTCCAGTATCAATAATAGCAATTAAAGGCATATTATTAATAAAGCAAGTACCTCTTATCAGACGGTCATCGCTTGAAGTCTGAGTTCCTGCCAACGAAAACACTTTCCCACTAGCCTGAGCTTTCTTCTGATTCGGACACCTTGAACTAATGTGACCAGGTTCTCCACAATTGTAACACTTCACTACATTCTTCCTTTTACAATCAGCTAAAACATGTCCGATACCACCACAATTAGAACACTTATCCACTTTCTTCCCACATTCCATCTGGCGATGACCCAATTCGCCACATTTAAAACACCTAGGAGCATTAGACATACCTCCTCCACTTGACCTTCGATCAGAATTACCCCTTTGTTTACCTTTATCAGCCGGTGACACATACGGACCACCACGGAACTGTTGCTTCCCTTTCCTGTCACTTACACTTTTATAGTGAACAGAACGGGCCTTACTATCTTCATCATAAATCCTACAGCATTCCACCAAATCAGCAAACCTTCGGATCCTCTGATAACCAATCGCCTGCTTTATCTCAGGACGCAAGCCACTTTCATACTTTACACACTTTGAAAATTCAGCAGTCGCTTCCACATAATGAGGATAAAACTGCACAAGTTCCACAAACTTAGCAGTATAGTCAATAACCGACATATTACCTTGTTTTAGCTCTAAAAACTCAATCTCCTTCTTTCCTCGGACATCCTCCGGAAAATACTTCCTTAGAAACTCTCGGCTAAACACTTCCCAAGTAATCTCTTCTTCCTCCTCATCAGCTTCCAACACCTGACGAGTACTGACCCACCAGTCATCAGCCTCTTCGTGTAGCATATGAGTACCCAGCCTCACTTTAACATCATCGTCATCACACTCCATTACCCTAAAAATCCTCTCAATCTCTTTCAACCAC
Organism: Lathyrus tuberosus; assembly: GCA_022829125.1. Taxonomy (NCBI): domain Eukaryota; kingdom Viridiplantae; phylum Streptophyta; class Magnoliopsida; order Fabales; family Fabaceae; genus Lathyrus; species Lathyrus tuberosus. Next base: position 13,685,270 of record JALAZF010000103.1, read on the forward strand.
AACTGTGCGCCATCCGGATCATGTTTCCCTTTAAAAACCGGCGGCTTATTCTTTCTAAACTCATCATTTCCTGCCGCATTCGGTGCACCCTGCACAGCTCGTGCCATTGCCTCCATCGCAGCAGCCAAAGCAGCATCATTACGACCAGCCATATTCTGTTCGTCCAAATACAGAAACTATGGTTAAACAACCACTTGCTCAACACAACTCGCCCAATATGCCAGACACCACAGACACAAACAACACAACAAACACAACTGACACGGACTGGCTCTGATACCACTTAATGTGACGCCCCCCGATCTACACCCCCAATAACAGGCAATTAAAGCACTAACTGAAAATCCGAAAATTGATCAGAGTATATTTGAAACATGATGGCATAGAAAGGGAGAATCACATCAAAGTAACCAAACATACACATAACATGCAACACCTGCTCATCTAGATATGCAACGTGGGGTAACAATCATAAAGAGGAAACTTCGTTCCTTACACCCACTTTTCAGAAATTAGAATTAAAGCGGAAAGATCTAAAATCTGAATAACACACATACATATAAACTTGGCTGTCATGCATCAAGTTATAACTGTGCAACCAGAATATAAACATCAGATATACAAAACAATCACAAACGGCCACCCTATGCTACCCGGAGTCACATATCAGAGCCGACCGACCAAAATAATGAAGACGCAACGCTTCACAAAAGAGTACCTCCAGCAATCTAATCTGCAACGCCTCATAGAGCGTTATAAAACAAGCAGAAGGGTGAGAAAAACAACCATAATATAATTGAATAAAATTATATATATAAGCACAAAAATGTACAAGTAACACATTCTCACCACAACCACATATAACATAATATCGCACAATTCTCAAGCATCGAATACCATTACACACCACACATATACCATACAATCATCAATCACATTCACAAATTCACACACAATTAATTCATGATTTAATGCAATGCACATAGACCGACACAACGACTCTATGCACATGCCATGCGGTACCGACTTCCAATGTCTCATGTCTCATCATCAGTTCACTCAGGAACTATTGGAACCATCGCTCGTTACTGAGAATCTCAAGTAACTCCCCGTCGGGCCTACGATGTTCACCCGTCGCTTTAGGTCCTCAGGCATCGCCTCATATTTTCGAGGCACACGATGTTAAGGATTGCTTTAAGTCTCCAAAGGAGCCCACAATCGTCTATACCCATCGCTTTAAGTCCTCAGGCATCGCCTCATATTTTTGAGGCACACGATGGTATAGCATATTCCCTCAGGAATCAAACCGTCACTCAGGACGTTTCCACAATGCACATTATGATGCTTGGCATACAATGACTCATGACACTCACATTGCATCCATGCACACATTCACAATTATGCATATATCATCAAATACCACACTTAGCATTTTCTTGCCTTACGGCCACAAATCATCATCACAACAGCACATAAGTCATCCCACATTCGAAGCAACACCATAAAGCATAACACAAGTCAAATACGCACCATCAAAACGACAAAAGTCGACCATTGACACTATTCACATTTACCGACAAAATAAATCGGCTAACAATTATAAACCATCAAAATAAGAAAGTACAGCTCAATGGCTTTCCAACGCATCAAACCACGCCTCAAACCGAATCACAGATCAAAAGTTATGCAGAAAACAAAATTACACGAACAGCACTGTTCGCTGGGCGAACCTCCCTCGCGAGCATTCGCTAGCTCCTTCGCTAGGCGAACATCCCTCGCGAGCATTCGCTAGCTCCTTCGCTAGGCGAATGTTCCAGCGAACCACCTGTTAGCTAAAAACAGACACAAAGTTCGCTAGGCGAACACCTGGCGAACCAAGTCAGAACCAAAAACACCCAAAGTTCGCTAGGCGAACACTCTAGCGAACCTTCGCTCATGCCTTCGCTAGGCGAATGCCCGTAGCGAACCTTCGCTACCATTCGCTGAATTGTTCGCTAGGCGAACCCGCGAAAATCTCACTCGCTGCCACCTTCGCCCCAGGTTCGCTAGGCAAACCAAGGAAAACACAACATTTTTCTGCGCTGTTTGAAACCCCAAAAGTGATATTTTCCAACCCAACCCATTCCAAATCAACATATTTCAATCAAAACCTATTCTAATCATGTCAACAAGCAAACTACCACCTTTACATCGATTTCCAACCGTTAAACCATCGATTCCCACAATCCGACCTAAAATCAAAAACTATAAAACACCACCAAAACACATACACACACATACATAACCATACACAAGTATAATATAATCGAGTTTCGCACCCTTACCCGATTTAATTCGATTCTAGAAGTTGATCTTGATGATTTTCACACTTTTTCTCCACTTTTCTCTCTTCTCCTCTTTTCCTCTCTTTTCCCTTCTTTCTTCTTTCTTTCTCTCTATTTTCTCTCCCTTTTCTCTTCTATCTTACTAACTTAGTAAAAATATCTATGAAATGTCTAAAATACCCCCACACTCAAATATCTCAAAAACGATCCCAAAACGCGATCAAATATATTCACGACTAAAAATAACACATTTTCACACAAAAGTCGAAATTACAATAAAATAATAATAAAATAATAAAAAAACGACTCAATAAAATAAAATTGGCAAAACGGGGCGTTACAATTCTCCCCCACTTAGAAATTTTCGTCCTCGAAAATCTTACCTGATACAAACAACTCTGGATACGACTCCCGCATCCTACTTTCCAACTCCCACGTCAGATTACCATCAGCAGCGCCTCCCCACGCCACTTTCACAAGTGCAATCTCTTTACCTCTCAACCGCTTTACCTCGCGATCCAAAACACCAACCGGTAATGCCTCGATCGTAAGGTTATCCCTTACCTCAACCTCGTCCATCTGAAACACATGTGAAGGGTCCGGAACATACTTCCGTAGCTGTGAAACATGAAAAACATCATGCAAATTCGACAGATTCGGTGGTAACGCCACACGATACGCTACAGCACCAACTCTCGCAGATATCTGGTAAGGACCAATAAATCGAGAAGTAAGCTTCTTAGATTTCAAAGCACGACCAACACCCGTTACCGGCGTAACCCTCAGAAATACGTGATCACCCTCTTGAAACTCAAGATCCTTCCGTCTCCGATCATGATAACTCTTTTGTCTACTCTGAGAAGCCTTCATTTTCTCACGAATAAACTTTACCTTTTCCGTCGTCTGTTGCACCAATTCCGGTCCAACCACAGAACTCTCACCAGTTTCGTGCCAACACAACGGCGTTCTACATCTTCGTCCATATAAAGCCTCAAAAGGTGCCATTCCGATACTAGAATGGAAACTGTTATTATACGTGAACTCAATCAATGCAAGATAACTGTCCCACGCACCACCTTGTTCCAAAACACACGCTCTCAACAAATCCTCCAAAGACTGAATAGTTCTTTCGGTCTGACCATCTGTCTGCAAATGATAAGCCGAACTCAACCTCAATCTAGAACCCAAAGCCTTCTGTAAACTTTCCCAAAATCTCGATGTAAACCTAGGATCTCGATCAGAAACAATACTTAAAGGAACCCCATGCAATTTCACCACTACACTGATATAGATCTCAGCTAACCGTTCCAAAGAAAAACTGATGTCAATCGGAATAAAATGCGCCGATTTAGTCAGCCTGTCCACAATCACCCAAATAGCATTATGCCCACGCTGAGTATTAGGTAATCCCGTCACAAAATCCATCGAAATGCTATCCCACTTCCACTCAGGAATATCCAACGGTTGCAACAAATCACTAGGTCTCAAATGTTCCACTTTCGATTTCTGACAAGTCAAACAAGCATACACAAACTGAGCCACATCTCTTTTCAAACCAGACCACCAGAAAATCTTCCTCAAATCTTGGTACATCTTATTCGCACCCGGATGAATACTTAAATTACTCCGGTGTCCTTCCTCCAAAATCATTCTTTTCAACTCCGCATCATCAGGAATACAAATACGACCACGGAATCTCAAAACACCAAAATTATCAACCTTGAAATCCACATTCTCATTCATCATCAAATCAGCGAATTTCAAATCCAACTTTTGTTTCTCACTAACCGACAACAAAAATTCATTCATAACTTTCAACATTCCAAGCCTCACACTAACCGAAGTCACTTCACATACCAAACTCAAATCTCTAAACGATTCCAAAAGTTCCAACTCTTTCACCATCAATGCGGACATATGCAACGATTTTCGGCTCAATGCATCGGCTACCACATTAGCTTTACCAGGATGGTAATTCAAGCCAAAGTCATAATCTTTCAAGAATTCCAACCATCTCCGCTGCCTCATGTTCAACTCTTTCTGATCAAATAAGTATTTCAAGCTTTTATGATCACTAAAGACTTCAAACCTCGCACCATAGAGATAGTGCCTCCAAATCTTCAACACAAAAACCACAGCCGCTAACTCAAGATCATGAGTAGGATAGTTTTTCTCATGAACTCTTAACTGCCTTGAAGCGTAAGCCACAACCTTACCTTCCTGCATCAGAACACCACCCAAACCAATTAAGGACGCATCACAATACACAACAAACGGTTCATTAGGATCAGGTAAAATCAGAATAGGAGCTGTCGTCAATCTTTTCTTCAGCTCACAAAAACTTTCTTCACATTGAATATCCCAAATGAATGCTTTGCCCTTACAAGTCAACTGCGTCAAAGGTAATGCTAGCTTAGAAAAACCTTCAATGAACCTCCGGTAATAACCAGCCAAACCCAAAAAGCTTCAAATTTCAGTAACGGATCTAGGAGCCTCCCATTGTAGAACTGCTTCTACTTTAGATGGATCCACAGCAATACCATTACCTGAAATTACGTGCCCAAGAAAACTCACCTCAGACAACCAGAATTCACACTTGGACAATTTGGCAAAAAGCTTCCTTTCCTTCAAAACCTGCAAAACAATACGCAAATGCTCTGCATGCTCCTCACGAGACTTAGAATAGATTAAAACATCATCAATCAACACCACCACAAAACGATCCAATTGCTCGTGGAAAATACGATTCATGTATTCCATAAACACACCAGGCGCATTAGAAACCCCGAACGACATCACCGAATATTCATAATGACCGTACCGTGTTCTAAAGGCCGTCTTCTGAATATCCTCTTCTTTCACTCTTATCTGATGTTACCCTGATCTCAAATCAATCTTACTAAATACACAAGCACCAACCAACTGATCCATCAGATCATCAATCCTTGGAAGCGGATATTTGTTCTTAATCGTCACTTTGTTCAACTGACGATAATCAATACATAATCGCATACTCCCATCCTTCTTTTTCACTAACAAAACTGGAGCACCCCAAGGAGAAACACTTGGCCTCACGAACCTCTTTTCCAACAACTCACTCAACTGCCTTTTCAACTCCACCAATTCAGATGCCGACATTCTATAAGGTGCCATAGAAACAGGTCTAGTACCAGGAACTAGATCTATCGAAAATTCAACTTCTCTCTCTGGCGGCACATCTGAAATATCAACAGGAAACACCTCAGGAAATTCGCACACAACAGGAAACACCTCCAATGAAACTTGACTATCCACAGTCAAAGATGCAAATAATCCAAACAACTGAGCTTCATCCGCCAAAAGTTTCTTCAACTCTTTGGTAGACAAGAAACTCGAGTCTTCATCCTCCTCAAGAGAAGGAAACCTTACAAGCTTATGATAACAATCAATGTGCACCCGATTGAATTGCAACCAATTCATTCCCAACACCACATCTAAACCTTCCAACGGTAAACACACCAAATCCATCACAAAGTCTTTACCATAAATGGACAAAGGACAACTCAAACACACTAAAGAAGTAGTTACCGACCCCATCGCTGGAGTATCAATAACCATCTCACCATCCATCGAAGACAACCCAAGATTCAAACGTTCCGCGCACTCAGACGAAATAAACGAATGAGTCGCTCCAGTATCAATAATAGCAATTAAAGGCATATTATTAATAAAGCAAGTACCTCTTATCAGACGGTCATCGCTTAAAGTCTGAGTTCCTGCCAACGAAAACACTTTCCCACTAGCCTGAGCTTTCTTCTGATTCGGACACCTTGAACTAATGTGACCAGGTTCTCCACAATTGTAACACTTCACTACATTCTTCCTTTTACAATCAGCTAAAACATGTCCGATACCACCACAATTAGAACACTTATCCACTTTCTTCCCACATTCCATCTGGCGATGACCCAATTCGCCACATTTAAAACACCTAGGAGCATTAGACATACCTCCTCCACTTGACCTTCGATCAGAATTACCCCTTTGTTTACCTTTATCAGCCGGTGACACATACGGACCACCACGGAACTGTTGCTTCCCTTTCCTGTCACTTACACTTTTATAGTGAACAGAACGGGCCTTACTATCTTCATCATAAATCCTACAGCATTCCACCAAATCAGCAAACCTTCGGATCCTCTGATAACCAATCGCCTGCTTTATCTCAGGACGCAAGCCACTTTCATACTTTACACACTTTGAAAATTCAACAGTCGCTTCCACATAATGAGGATAAAACTGCACAAGTTCCACAAACTTAGCAGTATAGTCAATAACCGACATATTACCTTGTTTTAGCTCTAAAAACTCAATCTCCTTCTTTCCTCGGACATCCTCCGGAAAATACTTCCTTAGAAACTCTCGGCTAAACACTTCCCAAGTAATCTCTTCTTCCTCCTCATCAGCTTCCAACACCTGACGAGTACTGACCCACCAGTCATCAGCCTCTTCGTGTAGCATATGAGTACCCAGCCTCACTTTAACATCATCGTCATCACACTCCATTACCCTAAAAATCCTCTCAATCTCTTTCAACCACAACTGTGCGCCATCCGGATCATATTTCCCTTTAAAAACCGGCGGCTTATTCTTTCTAAACTCATCATTTCCTGCCGCATTCGGTGCACCCTGCACAGCTCGTGCCATTGCCTCCATCGCAGCAGCCAAAGCAGCATCATTACGACCAGCCATATTCTGTTCGTCCAAATACAGAATCTATGGTTAAACAACCACTTGCTTAACACAACTCACCCAATATGCCAGACACCACAGACACAAACAACACAACAAACACAACTGACACGGACTGGCTCTGATACCACTTAATGTGACGCCCCCCGATCTACACCCCCAATAACAGGCAATTAAAGCACTAACAGAAAATCCAAAAATTGATCAGAGTATATTTGAAACATGATGGCATAGAAAGGGAGAATCACATCAAAGTAACCAAACATACACATAACATGCAACACCTGCTCATCTAGATATGCAACGTGGGGTAACAATCATAAAGAGGAAACTTCGTTCCTTACACCCACTTTTCAGAAATTAGAATTAAAGCGGAAAGATCTAAAATCTGAATAACACACATACATATAAACTTGGCTGTCATGCATCAAGTTATAACTGTGCAACCAGAATATAAACATCAGATATACAAAACAATCACAAACGGCCACCCTATGCTACCCGGAGTCACATATCAGAGCCGACCGACCAAAATAATGAAGACGCAACGCTTCACAAAAGAGTACCTCCAGCAATCTAATCTGCAACGCCTCATAGAGCGTTATAAAACAAGCAGAAGGGTGAGAAAAACAACCATAATATAATTGAATAAAATTATATATATAAGCACAAAAATGTACAAGTAACACATTCTCACCACAACCACATATAACATAATATCGCACAATTCTCAAGCATCGAATACCATTACACACCACACATATACCATACAATCATCAATCACATTCACAAATTCACACACAATTAATTCATGATTTAATGCAATGCACATAGATCGACACAACGACTCTATGCACATGCCATGCGGTACCGACTTCCAATGTCTCATGTCTCATCATCAGTTCACTCAGGAACTATTGGAACCATCGCTCGTTACTGAGAATCTCAAGTAACTCCCCGTCGGGCCTACGATGTTCACCCGTCGCTTTAGGTCCTCAGGCATCGCCTCATATTTTCGAGGCACACGATGTTAAGGATTGCTTTAAGTCTCCAAAGGAGCCCACAATCATCTATACCCATCGCTTTAAGTCCTCAGGCATTGCCTCATATTTTCGAGGCACGCGATGGTATAGCATATTCCCTCAGGAATCAAACCGTCACTCAGGACGTTTCCACAATGCACATTATGATGCTTGGCATACAATGACTCATGACACTCACATTGCATCCATGCACACATTCACAATTATGCATATATCATCAAATACCACACTTAGCATTTTCTTGCCTTACGGCCACAAATCATCATCACAACAGCACATAAGTCATCCCACATTCGAAGCAACACCATAAAGCATAACACAAGTCAAATACGCACCATTAAAACGACAAAAGTCGACCATTGACACTATTCACATTTACCGACAAAATAAAATCGGCTAACAATTATAAACCATCAAAATAAGAAAGTACAGCTCAATGGCTTTCCAACGCATCAAACCACGCCTCAAACCGAATCACAGATCAAAAGTTATGCAGAAAAGAAAATTACACGAACAGCACTGTTCGCTGGGCGAACCTCCCTCGCGAGCATTCGCTAGCTCCTTCGCTAGGCGAACATCCCTCGCGAGCATTCGCTAGCTCCTTCGCTAGGCGAATGTTCCAGCGAACCACCTGTTAGCTAAAAACAGACACAAAGTTCGCTAGGCGAACACCTGGCGAACCAAGTCAGAACCAAAAACACCCGAAGTTCGCTAGGCGAACACTCTAGCGAACCTTCGCTCATGCCTTCGCTAGGCGAATGCCCGTAGCGAACCTTCGCTACCATTCGCTGAATTGTTCGCTAGGCGAACCCGCGAAAATCTCACTCGCTGCCACCTTCGCCCCAGGTTCGCTAGGCGAACCAAGGAAAACCCAACATTTTTCTGCGCTGTTTGAAACCCCAAAAGTGATATTTTCCAACCCAACCCATTCCAAATCAACATATTTCAATCAAAACCTATTCTAATCATGTCAACAAGCAAACTACCACCTTTACATCGATTTCCAACCGTTAAACCATCGATTCCCACAATCCGACCTAAAATCAAAAACTATAAAACACCACCAAAACACATACACACACATACATAACCATACACAAGTATAATATAATCGAGTTTCGCACCCTTACCCGATTTAATTCGATTCTAGAAGTTGATCTTGATGATTTTCACACTTTTTCTCCACTTTTCTCTCTTCTCCTCTTTTCCTCTCTTTTCCCTTCTTTCTTCTTTCTTTCTCTCTATTTTCTCTCCCTTTTCTCTTCTATCTTACTAACTTAGTAAAAATATCTATGAAATGTCTAAAATACCCCCACACTCAAATATCTCAAAAACGATCCCAAAACGCGATCAAATATATTCACGACTAAAAATAACACATTTTCACACAAAAGTCGAAATTACAATAAAATAATAATAAAATAATAAAAAAACGACTCAATAAAATAAAATTGGCAAAACGGGGCGTTACAATTCTCCCCCACTTAGAAATTTTCGTCCTCGAAAATCTTACCTGATACAAACAACTCTGGATACGACTCCCGCATCCTACTTTCCAACTCCCACATCAGATTACCATCAGCAGTGCCTCCCCACGCCACTTTCACAAGTGCAATCTCTTTACCTCTCAACCGCTTCACCTCGCGATCCAAAACACCAACCGGTAATGCCTCGATCGTAAGGTTATCCCTTACCTCAACCTCGTCCATCGGAAACACATGTGAAGGGTCCGGAACATACTTCCGTAGCTGTGAAACATGAAAAACATCATGCAAATTCGACAGATTCGGTGGTAACGCCACACGATACGCTACAGCACCAACTCTCGCAGATATCTGGTAAGGACCAATAAATCGAGAAGTAAGCTTCTTAGATTTCAAAGCACGACCAACACCCGTTACCGGCGTAACCCTCAGAAATACGTGATCACCCTCTTGAAACTCAAGATCCTTCCGTCTCCGATCATGATAACTCTTTTGTGTACTCTGAGAAGCCTTCATTTTCTCACGAATAAACTTTACCTTTTCTGTCGTCTGTTGCACCAATTCCGGTCCAACCACAGAACTCTCACCAGTTTCGTGCCAACACAACGGCGTTCTACATCTTCGTCCATATAAAGCCTCAAAAGGTGCCATTCCGATACTAGAATGGAAACTGTTATTATACGTGAACTCAATCAATGCAAGATAACTGTCCCACGCACCACCTTGTTCCAAAACACACGCTCTCAACAAATCCTCCAAAGACTGAATAGTTCTTTCGGTCTGACCATCTGTCTGCGGATGATAAGCCGAACTCAACCTCAATCTAGAACCTAAAGCCTTCTGTAAACTTTCCCAAAATCTCGATGTAAACCTAGGATCTCGATCAGAAACAATACTTAAAGGAACCCCATGCAATTTCACCACTACACTGATATAGATCTCAGCTAACCGTTCCAAAGAAAAACTGATGTCAATCGGAATAAAATGCGCCGATTTAGTCAGCCTGTCCACAATCACCCAAATAGCATTATGCCCACGCTGAGTATTCGGTAATCCCGTCACAAAATCCATCGAAATGCTATCCCACTTCCACTCAGGAATATCCAACGGTTGCAACAAATCACTAGGTCTCAAATGTTCCACTTTCGATTTCTGACAAGTCAAACAAGCATACACAAACTGAGCCACATCTCTTTTCAAACCAGACCACCAGAAAATCTTCCTCAAATCTTGGTACATCTTATTCGCACCCGGATGAATACTTAAATTACTCCGGTGTCCTTCCTCCAAAATCATTCTTTTCAACTCCGCATCATCAGGAATACAAATACGACCACGGAATCTCAAAACACCAAAATTATCAACCTTGAAATCCACATTCTCATTCATCATCAAATCAGCGAATTTCAAATCCAACTTTTGTTTCTCACTAACCGACAACAAAAATTCATTCATAACTTTCAACATTCCAAGCCTCACACTAACCGAAGTCACTTCACATACCAAACTCAAATCTCTAAACGATTCCAAAAGTTCCAACTCTTTCACCATCAATGCGGACATATGCAACGATTTTCGGCTCAATGCATCGGCTACCACATTAGCTTTACCAGGATGGTAATTCAAGCCAAAGTCATAATCTTTCAAGAATTCCAACCATCTCCGCTGCCTCATGTTCAACTCTTTCTGATCAAATAAATATTTCAAGCTTTTATGATCACTAAAGACTTCAAACCTCACACCATAGAGATAGTGCCTCCAAATCTTCAACACAAAAACCACAGCCGCTAACTCAAGATCATGAGTAGGATAGTTTTTCTCATGAACTCTTAACTGCCTTGAAGCGTAAGCCACAACCTTACCTTCCTGCATCAGAACACCACCCAAACCAATTAAGGACGCATCACAATACACAACAAACGGTTCATTAGGATCAGGTAAAATCAGAATAGGAGCTGTCGTCAATCTTTTCTTCAGCTCACAAAAACTTTCTTCACATTGAATATCCCAAATGAATGCTTTGCCCTTACAAGTCAACTGCGTCAAAGGTAATGCTAGCTTAGAAAAACCTTCAATGAACCTCCGGTAATAACCAGCCAAACCCAAAAAGCTTCGAATTTCAGTAACGGATCTAGGAGCCTCCCATTGTAGAACTGCTTCTACTTTAGATGGATCCACAGCAATACCATTACCTGAAATTACGTGCCCAAGAAAACTCACCTCAGACAACCAGAATTCACACTTGGACAATTTGGCAAAAAGCTTCCTTTCCTTCAAAACCTGCAAAACAATACGCAAATGCTCTGCATGCTCCTCACGAGACTTAGAATAGATTAAAACATCATCAATAAACACCACCACAAAACGATCCAATTGCTCGTGGAAAATACGATTCATGTATTCCATAAACACACCAGGCGCATTAGAAACCCCGAACGACATCACCGAATATTCATAATGACCATACCGTGTTCTAAAGGCCGTCTTCTGAATATCCTCTTGTTTCACTCTTATCTGATGTTACCCCGATCTCAAATCAATCTTACTAAATACACAAGCACCAACCAACTGATCCATCAGATCATCAATCCTTGGAAGCGGATATTTGTTCTTAATCGTCACTTTGTTCAACTGGCGATAATCAATACATAATCGCATACTCCCATCCTTCTTTTTCACTAACAAAACTGGAGCACCCCAAGGAGAAACACTTGGCCTCACGAACCTCTTTTCCAACAACTCACTCAACTGCCTTTTCAACTCCACCAATTCAGATGCCGACATTCTATAAGGTGCCATAGAAACAGGTCTAGTACCAGGAACTAGATCTATCGAAAATTCAACTTCTCTCTCTGGCGGCACATCTGAAATATCAACAGGAAACACCTCAGGAAATTCGCACACAACAGGAAACACCTCCAATGAAACTTGACTATCCACAGTCAAAGATGCAAATAATCCAAACAACTGAGATTCATCCGCCAAAAGTTTCTTCAACTCTTTGGTAGACAAGAAACTCGAGTCTTCATCCTCCTCAAGAGAAGGAAACCTTACAAGCTTATGATAACAATCAATGTGCACCCGATTGAATTGCAACCAATTCATTCCCAACACCACATCTAAACCTTCCAACGGTAAACACACCAAATCCATCACAAAGTCTTTACCATAAATGGACAAAGGACAACTCAAACACACTAAAGAAGTAGTTACCGACCCCATCGCTGGAGTATCAATAACCATCTCACCATCCATCGAAGACAACCCAAGATTCAAACGTTCCGCGCACTCAGACGAAATAAACGAATGAGTCGCTCCAGTATCAATAATAGCAATTAAAGGCATATTATTAATAAAGCAAGTACCTCTTATCAGACGGTCATCGCTTGAAGTCTGAGTTCTTGCCAACGAAAACACTTTCCCACTAGCCTGAGCTTTCTTCTGATTCGGACACCTTGAACTAATGTGACCAGGTTCTCCACAATTGTAACACTTCACTACATTCTTCCTTTTACAATCAGCTAAAACATGTCCGATACCACCACAATTAGAACACTTATCCACTTTCTTCCCACATTCCATCTGGCGATGACCCAATTCGCCACATTTAAAACACCTAGGAGCATTAGACATACCTCCTCCACTTGACCTTCGATCAGAATTACCCCTTTGTTTACCTTTATCAGCCGGTGACACATACGGACCACCACGGAACTGTTGCTTCCCTTTCCTGTCACTTACACTTTTATAGTGAACAGAACGGGCCTTACTATCTTCATCATAAATCCTACAGCATTCCACCAAATCAGCAAACCTTCGGATCCTCTGATAACCAATCGCCTGCTTTATCTCAGGACGCAAGCCACTTTCATACTTTACACACTTTGAAAATTCAGCAGTCGCTTCCACATAATGAGGATAAAACTGCACAAGTTCCACAAACTTAGCAGTATAGTCAATAACCGACATATTACCTTGTTTTAGCTCTAAAAACTCAATCTCCTTCTTTCCTCGGACATCCTCCGGAAAATACTTCCTTAGAAACTCTCGGCTAAACACTTCCCAAGTAATCTCTTCTTCCTCCTCATCAGCTTCCAACACCTGACGAGTACTGACCCACCAGTCATCAGCCTCTTCGTGTAGCATATGAGTACCCAGCCTCACTTTAACATCATCGTCATCACACTCCATTACCCTAAAAATCCTCTCAATCTCTTTCAACCACAACTGTGCACCATCCGGATCATGTTTCCCTTTAAAAACCGGCGGCTTATTCTTTCTAAACTCATCATTTCCTGCCGCATTCGGTGCACCCTGCACAGCTCGTGCCATTGCCTCCATCGCAGCAGCCAAAGCAGCATCATTACGACCAGCCATATTCTGTTCGTCCAAATACAGAAACTATGGTTAAACAACCACTTGCTCAACACAACTCGCCCAATATGCCAGACACCACAGACACAAACAACACAACAAACACAACTGACACGGACTGGCTCTGATACCACTTAATGTGACGCCCCCCGATCTACACCCCCAATAACAGGCAATTAAAGCACTAACAGAAAATCCGAAAATTGATCAGAGTATATTTGAAACATGATGGCATAGAAAGGGAGAATCACATCAAAGTAACCAAACATACACATAACATGCAACACCTGCTCATCTAGATATGCAACGTGGGGTAACAATCATAAAGAGGAAACTTCGTTCCTTACACCCACTTTTCAGAAATTAGAATTAAAGCGGAAAGATCTAAAATCTGAATAACACACATACATATAAACTTGGCTGTCATGCATCAAGTTATAACTGTGCAACCAGAATATAAACATCAGATATACAAAACAATCACAAACGGCCACCCTATGCTACCCGGAGTCACATATCAGAGCCGACCGACCAAAATAATGAAGACGCAACGCTTCACAAAAGAGTACCTCCAGCAATCTAATCTGCAACGCCTCATAGAGCGTTATAAAACAAGCAGAAGGGTGAGAAAAACAACCATAATATAATTGAATAAAATTATATATATAAGCACAAAAATGTACAAGTAACACATTCTCACCACAACCACATATAACATAATATCGCACAATTCTCAAGCATCGAATACCATTACACACCACACATATACCATACAATCATCAATCACATTCACAAATTCACACACAATTAATTCATGATTTAATGCAATGCACATAGACCGACACAACGACTCTATGCACATGCCATGCGGTACCGACTTCCAATGTCTCATGGCTCATCATCAGTTCACTCAGGAACTATTGGAACCATCGCTCGTTACTGAGAATCTCAAGTAACTCCCCGTCGGGCCTACGATGTTCACCCGTCGCTTTAGGTCCTCAGGCATCGCCTCATATTTTCGAGGCACACGATGTTAAGGATTGCTTTAAGTCTCCAAAGGAGCCCACAATCGTCTATACCCATCGCTTTAAGTCCTCAGGCATCGCCTCATATTTTCGAGGCACACGATGGTATAGCATATTCCCTCAGGAATCAAACCGTCACTCAGGACGTTTCCACAATGCACATTATGATGCTTGGCATACAATGACTCATGACACTCACATTGCATCCATGCACACATTCACAATTATGCATATATCATCAAATACCACACTTAGCATTTTCTTGCCTTACGGCCACAAATCATCATCACAACAGCTCATAAGTCACCCCACATTCGAAGCAACACCATAAAGCATAACACAAGTCAAATACGCACCATTAAAACGACAAAAGTCGACCATTGACACTATTCACATTTACCGACAAAATAAAATCGGCTAACAATTATAAACCATCAAAATAAGAAAGTACAGCTCAATGGCTTTCCAACGCATCAAACCACGCCTCAAACCGAATCACAGATCAAAAGTTATGCAGAAAACAAAATTACACGAACAGCACTGTTCGCTGGGCGAACCTCCCTCGCGAGCATTCGCTAGCTCCTTCGCTAGGCGAACATCCCTCGCGAGCATTCGCTAGCTCCTTCCCTAGGCGAATGTTCCAGCGAACCACCTGTTAGCTAAAAACAGACACAAAGTTCGCTAGGCGAACACCTGGCGAACCAAGTCAGAACCAAAAACACCCAAAGTTCGCTAGGCGAACACTCTAGCGAACCTTCGCTCATGCCTTCGCTAGGCGAATGCCCGTAGCGAACCTTCGCTACCATTCGCTGAATTGTTCGCTAGGCGAACCCGCGAAAATCTCACTCGCTGCCACCTTCGTCCCAGGTTCGCTAGGCGAACCAAGGAAAACCCAACATTTTTCTGCGCTGTTTGAAACCCCAAAAGTGATATTTTCCAACCCAACCCATTCCAAATCAACATATTTCAATCAAAACCTATTCTAATCATGTCAACAAGCAAACTACCACCTTTACATCGATTTCCAACCGTTAAACCATCGATTCCCACAATCCGACCTAAAATCAAAAACTATAAAACACCACCAAAACACATACACACACATACATAACCATACACAAGTATAATATAATCGAGTTTCGCACCCTTACCCGATTTAATTCGATTCTAGAAGTTGATCTTGATGATTTTCACACTTTTTCTCCACTTTTCTCTCTTCTCCTCTTTTCCTCTCTTTTCCCTTCTTTCTTCTTTCTTTCTCTCTATTTTCTCTCCCTTTTCTCTTCTATCTTACTAACTTAGTAAAAATATCTATGAAATGTCTAAAATACCCCCACACTCAAATATCTCAAAAACGATCCCAAAACGCGATCAAATATATTCACGACTAAAAATAACACATTTTCACCCAAAAGTCGAAATTACAATAAAATAATAATAAAATAATAAAAAAACGACTCAATAAAATAAAATTGGCATAACGGGGCGTTACAAAGGTGACCGGAAGTCACCTCCGGCCGGTGACTTCAATTGCTAGGGTTTTGCTTTGTTTTAATCGCGTCCGTCCATTTTCTATGATCGTGCGTTCCAAAACGTGCCAGCGCATTAAATTTCATGTGCATGTCACGTGTGATTTTCTGATTTTATTTTAAACTTGGTGTGGCATGGTACATGATAGTAAGGGTGCTCAGGCGTGCGCGTGCGTTGATTTGGCATACTTTGACTTTGGCTTGACTGAGACCTCATCCAATGGTTATTAATGAGTCAATTTGGTTGACTGAGTGTACATGCTTATTATGGTGTTTTGCGCAAACTTGGACTTAAGCCTTTATGCCATTCGCACCCCCTCTGTTTAAAGCCCAATGATTTTGAACTGAGTAATTACTATGCATGCACCCCCATTCATGTTGCATTTTAATTTTTATTTTCATTTTTTCTACACGTTTGCTTTTTAATTTTTAAAAATACCAAATGGCATTATAAAATTCCACAAAAATTCATGAGCATCATTAAAACATTTAGAAAATTTTTCATGATTTTATTTCTTGATTTTATGACCTTTTTGCCCCTGTTCTATAATTTTATTTGATTTTCTTTTGTGTGCATTCTTAATGTGGTACATGATTTTGTTTAATTTTGTTATTGATCATTAAAAATTGTTTTGATGCTCTTCTTTTTGTATTGAGTCATTATCATCTTGAGGTATGTTAAGTGATTTTTATTTTTATTTTTTTAGTCAGTTTATGGCATGTTTGGTGTTCATGGTTGTGCTACTTTGTATGATGTGTATACTTGACCTAAGTGCATTGTTTGACATCATTTTGCCTTGGTTTCTTGCATGCTACTTTGATATGTGATTCATCTCTGATTTGTGAGCTTCAATACCATGTTTCCATAATTTTCATGAACTCATTTGATTTTTGTTTAATAAATTTCATTTGAAGCACTACAACTTGTCATATCCTTGTAATCATTGTGCATGTTTACATGATTGCCTTTGTGCATACTTGCATGATCATTTGCCTACTTTGCAAGATATTCATTTGACATTATAGGTCATTGGTACATATTATGTGTCATCTTTGCATGTTCACTTTCATTTGAACTTTGTATGTCCTTAATGTGAAGTACTTGTGTTTTCTTTTGAACTTCCATTTCAATTCTACTTCTTCTATTACTTCTTAAATGTCTTGATGTGCTTCATAAATACTTGTGAGATGTTTGTGAATCATTCTTCATTTAATTTCAATTCTGATCCTTGGATTACATGTTCCATTTATGCATGTTTCTTCCATTTCTTTTCATCTCTCATTCTCCCTTTTCTTATGGTAGCATGTTCTAATGTCATGGGTGATGTTTGTTGCCTATCCACTTGGACTTGCATGATAATGATCATTTGTTTTCCATGTGATGTACATTCTGGTTGTAACCAATTTCTCATCTACTTCTTTTGAGTTTTATGGTGCATTAAAAGTTCTTTTATTTCTTATACTTCTTATACATGTTTACTAACCATGTAGGGGCTTTGGTAAGTTGCAATTGAGTGTGGATAAGGAATCCACATTCAAACTTCTTTCCTCTCATCTCTTTTGCAATTCCATTTTGTGTTTGTTAAGCACTTATGTGCTTTCTTTTAATAACTCATCACTTTCCCTTTTTGAATTACAATTCATCTTCTACTTTAGAAGTGAATTGTTTAATTCATTCTTTCTTTAGACTTTAGGTTTTAACCTCACAAACCATTAGGATCACTCCCTTTAATCTTCAATTAGGATTGAGTCTTAGATCACATAGGTTTTACCTTTTCTCCTCTCTTGAGTCTCTCTTCTCATCTTAAAGAAAACTCAAAACATCTAATAAAGGTAGGCATTTATTGCATTTAGGCCTTTCACAATAAGAAAAGATTATAAGGGGTCTTCTCTTATAATCTTAAAATGTATAGCATATAGCCCATCTTGGGTCAATGTGTTAAACATTTGATCTTGTGTGAGGGACTTAAATGCAATGCTTGTTGAAGGTACAAATGATAAAAAACACTTCTTCATTTCTTAATCAACAAAAACACTTAATAAACACAAATATGCTAGTGTGTTTGAACCTTGACAATTGGAACTAAGTATGGGGGTCTTCTTCACTCTTAGTGTGTCTTCTTGCTCATTCCATCTTGGAATGTGATAATGTACACATTCCAATGGCTAAGATTTGGATACACTATCATATGCAAACAAATGAAAAAACTCTTAAAAGACAAAAAACAAACAATAACGTCTTTCCTTCGGGAATTCTTTCCTCATCTCCTTCAATCCTTCCGTAAGGATGCGTCATTTCCGTTCTACCGCAAACAGGTAACGCCTAAGTCTCCCTACAGCGAGCTGCAACACCTAAACTGCTAGGACGCGAATGTTGACGTACTCCACTAAAAAACACAAACAACTTTCCCTAGTGAGGGGAACTACGTCGCTCTGATTCTCATGTTCCCGATGAGATACGTAGGCAGTGGGGTAGGGCCCATTCGAGCACTTCTTTTATTTTCCCTACATTTGTTTCTCTTTCCTTTTCCAGCTCCTTTTCCAGTATCCTTTTCTTACACCCTTTGATTGAAGCAAGCAAGCGTGGATCCCATCGGGTACGATGGATGCGAGGGGGTGCTAATACCTTCCTCTCGCGTAACCGACTCCCTTACCCTTTCTCTTGGTCGCAAGACCATGCTTTTCCTTTCCTTCAGGTTTATGCAGTGTTTCCTTTCCCTCTATTGGGATAAATACACATTGCTGGCGACTCTGTTCGGTGCCACTTTCGCGTTTGTACTAGGATGAAAATCCCGGGAGCGACAGCTGGCGACTCTACTGGGGACAGGTTGACCTATTGCTGGTCCATCCTAAGCGAGTCAATCCTAGCGCTTGTTTGCTTTTCTTTCATTGGGTGTTTACTGTTGTGCTATATTTACCGTTTTATTGTATGGTTATTTATGGCTTTACTGTACATTACTGTATTTACTGCTTTTTAGCATTACATATCATATTATTACTGTTGTGCTGGACTGTGCTGTTTTCTGTTTGGCGGGATGGGAGTTCTGAGAGATGAGCTCAGTACACAGGCTCGAGTATACACTTAGACTTAGAGTGGAGAGTAGTGGGACCTACGTGCCATCTGTGTACGTGGGTAATCACGAAATTTACAGCTAGACGAGGCTATCTTGGGACCCATCATGGCGTGCGCATCTTGCGTATTCCAGGATGTCGATCTAGAGAGCTGTCGACTCTAGTGACCGATCATGAGGACCTTAGTGGAAACATCTCTCTTTAGCGGTGACAGTGGCAGACCACATTCTGTGGCAAACCCACTCGCACCCGAGAGCCCACTTTGGTACTTGCATAGGATGACCTTTATTTTCTAAGGCGAGTCAGTGGACGACCTCTTTGATTGGCATAGCATTGTATCCTATGGGCTGAATGTGCTATCGCTTCTCAAACCTCCGAAGCTGACAAACCTTATTTTCTAGGAACCACATGTGAGTATGGGTGGGATGTTTACAGGTTTGCAGGTAACCCAGCTTCCTACATACCATACTTGTGATTCTATGATTATTACAGACAGTGTATCCTATGACAGTGGTTTGAGTATTCGTCTCAGATATATTGCCAGATTCAGTACAGAGACACAGTGCACACAGTTCAACACAGACACCGACACCTGGATACCTGATCACATGCCTTTTGCATTTGCATAATCATATCATAACAGGTTATGTTTGTCATTTTCAGGTACTTACCATATTGTCTGATTCCAATCATGAGTTCCCAGGTTAAAAGGAAGAATAATGTGTCATACAAATTCCCTGATCCTAAGCTGGGTGTATTGAACAAGATGATAGGTATGGCTGGTTCTGATGTTCTCAGCACTTTTCAGAAGGAGTATGGACAGCTGATTAAGATAGTCTGTGCATTCACAAAGTATGAGAAGGATGGGTTGCATACTTTCTTACAGTTCTATGAGCCATCAATGAGATGTTTCCTATTCCCTGACTACATTCTGATGCCCACTCTAGAGGAATTCTCATTTATTTTGGGAATTCCAATCACGTCTGCTATACCGTATTTTTCTGAAGGTGCTCTTGCCCCTGAAGTAATCACTGCTGTCCTGCATCTAGACTTGTTTGTCGTGAAAAGTGGCCTAAGCAGACTCAAAGAAGATGAGGGATTTCACTTGGAGTTCCTTTTTCGACAAGCTCAGGAAGCTACCAAGGCTAACAATTGGACTACTTACAACGCTGTGTTAGCTCTTTGTATCTATGGCTTGGTGCTTTTCCCCGGTCAACCTGATTTTGTTGATATGCAGGCGTTGAAAGTGTTTGTCTCGAAGAATCCGATTCCTACCCTGCTAGGGGATTTTTATCACTCCGTACACTACAAAAATGAGAAGGCAAGAGGGAGTTTGGTTAGTTGTTGCACCCAATTGTTATGCCATTGGCTCTTCAAACATTTACCCCGGACTGGTGCGTTCGTAGAAACTGCTGAGACAATGAAGTGGTCCAAGAGACTGATAGGTTTGACTGCCAATAATATTATTTGGTTTGATTCCAAATTACTGACGATAGAGCTTACTGTCAAATGTGGAAGTTTTCCTAATGTGCCTCTACTTGGAAGAAGAGGTGGGATTAATTACAACCCAGTGTTGGCAGTTAGACAATTTGGTTATGCCTCGAGACATCCTCCTACTGATGAAGAGATTAGCGCTTCTCTGTTTTTCGTAGGGACCAAGAACGAAAGAGTGCCGGAAGTAATAAATGCTTGGAAATTTAGGCAAAGAGAAGGAAAATTGACTTTCGGCAAAGGAGACTGTAGATCATACCCTGACTACGATGCCTGGGTTGAGATGAAGGTCAAAAAACTGTTGGGACCCTTTTCCCGAGAAGTTCTCTTATGTCCAGATCAACATTCCACGGTACCGGCCGAGGAGTACGAGAAATTGAAGAAAATGGTTAGAGATCTGCAGATAGAGAACTCTGGAATGAGCAGATGTCTTCAGAAAGCTCTAGCTGACAACAAAGAGTTGGAAAAGAGAGCGTTGAAAGCAGAAAAAACCCTGGCGGACAAAGAAGAAGATTTTGATGAGAGAGCTCGATACTTCCGGAAGCTTACCTTGGGAGCAGATGATACTAGTCAGGCTCATAAGGCTACAAAACAGGCGCTGGCTCGAAGCAAGGATTCGTTAGCTAAACTCCATCAAGCTTGGGATGAGGTCAGAATTGAGAACTCCGAATTGCAGGGCCAGCTAAAAGATAAAGATGAAGAGCTGAAGAAAGCGCACGTGGAAAGAAGAAAGTATCGAGAAGATTTTGGCAAAAGTCAAGAACAAGTGAGAAATGCTGAAGGTAAGCTGAAAATCACCAACAAGGAGCTTGAAGATGTCACAGCAGAGCTGAAACTGGTTAAAATTCAAGCTGGAATCAAGAGGCGCAAAGGAGCCAATGAAGATGAAGCCTTGCTGATGCACGTGGGGTCATTAGAGGATGCATTGGAAAAAAGGGACGCAATGATTAAAGAGCTGATTGAGAAGCCACATCATCAGCGTACCCGCATCCTGTTTGAGGAGATTAAGTACTCCAGCCAGAAGCTGAAGGATGTAGAGCTGTCGGATTAGTGATTTTTGTCATTTCTTTGTAATTTGTAATGGTTACCATCAGAATTGTTGATGGATCCATTTGACTGCCTGTTTTTTATTTTGTTGCTGAAACTACGACAAACGTGCTTGAGAAGTTTTGGGAATTTGTATGAAATGGGTTACTTCTGTTCACAATTTATGATCTTCAGATATATGTGATGCAATATCTGCACACTAGCACACTACAAAATCACTATTTCTGGTCTTCAGACATCTGTGATCGATGTATATGAATATCTCTTCATGGCAAAACTCAGTAATCATGACTCCTGGTCTTCAGGAATTCTTGGTTACGATTGGAATCAGGATATGAAAAGCATTTTGAAATGACAAACATAACTTTGCATTTGCATTTGCATATCATTTTGCATTGCAGGTTTTCCTTTTGCAGGCGCCTGCTAACCTTTATTTGGTTTTCAGGCACAATAGCTGATACCCCAGTTCACCGATATTCTACCCGACGCAATCAAGCAAGAGTAATGGAGCAAGTTCAGATAGAGTTAGCCGATTTGAGGGGAAGGATGGAACAGTTCATGAACCTCATGCAGGGGATTGCTCAAGGTCAGCAAGAGCTGAGGACCGGCCAAGAAAACATGAGGATTGGACAAGAAGCTATGAGAACCACTATCCAGAGGCTGGAAACTGAAATCCCAAATCGCAACGTGCGCACTCCCCCTGTTGGCACAATCCCTGCTGGTGGGGTACATCTGGGCTTTAATAACAATGAGGATGGTCAGGAGGACCAGTTCACTGCATTCTACAATGACATGGGTTTCTACAATGATGACCGGAAGTATGAAGGGCTGGATGAAAGACTCAAGGCTATTGAGAGCCAAAATCCTCTTGGAATTGATGTAGAAGACATGGGTCTCGTGCAGGGTGTGCGAATTCCACCCAAGTTCAAGCTTCCTGTTTTGGATAAGTACAACGGCAATACATGTCCCAAAACCCATTTGCAAGCTTACAATCGCAAGATTGCCGCCTACACTGAGGACCAAAAGCTCTGGATGTATTTTTTCCAGGATAGCCTGTCAGGCGCTTCCCTGGAATGGTACATTAAGCTGGACAGGGTTCATATAAGGAGTTGGAAAGATTTATGCGCTGCTTTTCTGAAGCAGTATCAATATAATCTGGACATGGCACCTAATCGTACTCAATTGCAGAGTATGACTCAGGATAACAATGAGGGCTTTAAGCAGTACGCACAGAGATGGAGAGAATTGGCTGCTCGAGTTCAACCACCTTTGGGTGATCGTGAGATGGCTGATATGTTCATGAGTACACTTCAAGGGACGTATTTGGATAGACTTGCTGCATGTCCTTCCACCGGGTTTGCCGACATTGTCGTTGCTGGGGAACGAATAGAAAGTCTGTTGAAATTGGGTAAGATTCAAGATGTTGCTTCAAATTCAAAGAAACCCTTTGCCAATGGACCAAGGAAAAGAGAAGGGGAGTCCAGTGCTGTGTACAGAGGAGGGGGCAGAGGAAGGAATCAGTCCTACCATCAGGTGGATGCGGTAACCATTCCGGTTCCAGCTGGACAGCAAACGCCAGATCAGCAAGGTAGACCCCAATTTCAGAACAATAGGCAAAGGGACCGTAAGTTTGATCCCTTGCCTATGACATATGCTGCTTTGTTACCGCAACTGCTCAAAGAGAAGCTGGTTGAACTTCGGACTATGAAGCCGCTGGATTCCGGAAAATTGCCTCAAGGTTATGATGCTAATGTTCGATGTGAATATCATTCTGGTGCGCCAGGTCATTCAATAGAAAAGTGTTGGACCTTTCAACATAAGGTTCAAGATCTGATCGACGCAAAAGCTATCAACTTCTCTAGGCCGCCGAATGTTCGTGACAATCCAATGCCTCATCATGGAGGTGCAGGCACAAATGCCATTTTTGATGGCGAGAAGTTGAATTTGATTACTGATGTTAATTTGGTGAAGACTCCGCTGTTGATTGTAAAAGAACGTTTGTTAAAAGGAAAGGTATTTCCTGGATGCGCCTCTGATTGCGAGGATTGTTCAAAGCAGGTTAATGGATGCAGTAAGTTGAGAGTTGGACTACAGGATCTTATGGACGAGGGAAGTCTTCAGTTTGATAAAGTAGAGAAAGAACAGGATGTTTCTGCCGTTACCATTTACTATAATCCAGTCGAGATACAGGTGCCTGTTGCAGAGCCTGTTGCTATCATCGTGCCCGAGAGGCCGAGACCAGTTACGATCATAGTTTCTGAATCGACTGCTTATGTGTCTAATAGGGCAGTTCCGTGGCAGTATGGAACTGATACTCGTCAAGGAGGAAGTCGGCAGAAGGCAGAGGCTGTTGGTACTAGCATTGAGAATGTCAGTGGACCAAGTGGTTTTACTCGGAGTGGTCGACTGTTTGCTCCCCAGACTTTAAGGAAGAGGCTGAAGTCGCTGCAAGAGCAAAAGGAAAACAGGTGGTTGATGATAAGGTGCCTGCTCAGGAAGAGGACCCTAAAGTCAATTTTGATAATGATGTTGAGGAATTTATGAGGGTTATCAAAAAGAGTGATTATAAGATCATTGACCAGCTTAATCAGACACCCTCTAAAATTTCGATATTATCCCTGTTAATGAGTTCAGATGCACACCGGGCTGCTTTGTTGAAAGTTCTGAATATGGCATACGTTCCCCAAGAGATTACAGTGAATCAGTTGGAGGGAGTAATTTCTAATGTGAATGTGAGCCACGGGTTGGGATTTACGAACAGGGATTTGACACCAGATGGACGTAACCACAACAAAGCGCTGCACATCACACTTGAATGCAAAGGAGTTGTTTTGTCGCATGTGCTGGTTGACACAGGTTCTTCCTTAAATGTGTTGCCCAAAAAGGCCCTAATGAAAATTAAAGTAGATGGATTGGTTCTGAGACCCAGCGATCTGATTGTGAGAGCTTTCGATGGATCCCAAAGATCGGTGTTTGGGGAGCTTGAACTACCTATACAGGTTGGTCCACAGATATTCAAGACGACCTTTCATGTTATGGACATTCAGCCTGCTTATAGTTGTTTGTTGGGCCGACCGTGGATTCACGCAGCAGGCACAGTTACCTCCACACTTCATCAGAAGCTCAAATATGCGTTCGAGGGTCAAGTGGTTACTGTTTGCGGCGAGGAAGATATATTCGTGAGTCATCTATCCACTTTCAAATATGTGGAAATGGATGGAGAGATTCATGAAACTTTATGCCAATCTTTTGAAGCCCTGAATATCAATAACTTACCAGAGTCTACTTCAGCAGCAGTGGTGTCGAATGTGCCAGGTGGGCCGAGTGCATCAATTGCGTCGTACAAGCAGGCCAGAGAAGTGGTCGAAAGCGGAAATGCTCAGGGTTGGGGTAAAGCTATAGATGTGTTCGTGAAAGAAGATAAGTTTGGCATTGGATACCAGCCGGGCCGGACGCCAGTTCCCCGATTCCGTGGGCCAATCAACTTCAACAGTGGAGGAATTATCAATCCCAACCAGTCCTGCTCAGCAATAGAAGATGGAGCTGAAAGCTCAAATTATCTGGACAGATGGGTATATGCACTGGCTCCAGGCGAGGCGTTGCAAAATTGGTCTAGCGAAGAAATCGTTCATGTTGTTCACCATGCAGAGTAACAATTCTTGTCTTTCATAATGCATGAAATCCCACACTCTGCCCAAGGTGTGAGGATCCATTTGTAGGGCCACCATATTTTCTCATATAATGTTCAAATATCAATAAAAGGACGTTTTTTGTTTACAAATTTGTGTTCCTTTACTCTTTCTTTATTTTTATTTTTGCACAAAGAAAATTAAAAATGATAATGCACTTTCTTTTCTTTTGTTTTCAAGCAAAAATAATCTAAAATAAAGCATAAACCCAATCATGCAGACTGGATTCTGTGGATTTCTCTGAAATTGATTCTGTTATGCCCACGTATGATTTCGACAATCCGATCTATCAAGCTGAGGAAGAAAGTGATGAAGACTATGAACTCCCGGAAGAGTTGGCTAGGTTTTTGAAACAGGAAGAGAGGACCATTCAGCCTCATTAGGAAGCTCTTGAGATCATCAATATTGGGTAAGAGGAAAGCAAGAAAGAGATCAAGATTGGTGCGAGTCTGCGGGCTGATGTAAAGCAAGAGCTGATAGTCATGCTACGTGAATACGTTGACATCTTTGCTTGGTCATACCAAGATATGCCAGGTTTAGATACAGACATAGTTGTGCATAGACTACCATTGAAAGAGGACTACCCACCGGTCAAGCAGAAGCTGCGCAGGACAAAACCCGAAATGGCTTTGAAGATCAAAGAAGAAGTACAGAAACAGTTGGATGCAGGCTTTCTGGCAGTAACCAACTATCCTCCCTGGGTGGCCAATATAGTACCGGTGCCGAAGAAAGATGGCAAAGTCAGAATGTGTGTGGATTACAGAGATCTCAACAGGGCGAGCCCTAAAGACGATTTTCCACTCCCTCATATTGATGTGCTGGTTGATAATACCGCTTAATTTTCAGTGTTCTCATTTATGGATGGATTCTCCGGGTACAATCAGATAAAAATGGCGCCTAAAGACATGGAGAAGACAACATTCATTACCCCGTGGGGTACCTTCTGTTACAAAGTAATGCCTTTTGGGTTGAAGAACGCAGGGGCAACCTATCAAAGAGCAATGGTGACGTTATTCCACGATCTAATTCATAAAGAGATCGAGTGCTATGTGGATGACATGATTGCTAAATCAAAGACAGAAGAGGAACATCTGATCAACTTGAAGAATTTATTTGAGAGGTTGAGGAAATTCAGGTTGAGACTGAATCCTAACAAGTGTACTTTCGGCGTGCGGTCCGGAAAATTGCTTGGTTTCATTGTCAGTGAAAAAGGGATAGAGGTTGATCCTGCTAAAGTGAAAGCTATACAAGATATGCCTGTACCAAAGACTGAGAAAGAAGTTTGCGGCTTTCTAGGAAGATTGAACTACATTTCAAGGTTCATATCTCACCTAACTGCCACTTGCGAACCGATATTCAAAATGCTAAGAAAAGATCAAACGGTCAGGTGGAATGATGATTGTCAAAATTTATTCGATAAAATAAAAAGATATTTGCAGGAACCTTCAATTCTGATACCTCCAGTTCAAGGGAGACCACTGATTATGTACTTGACAGTGCTCGAAGGATCCATGGGTTGTGTTCTCGGTCAACACGACGAGACAGGTAGGAAAGAACATGCTATCTACTACCTGAGCAAGAAATTTACAGATTATGAATCGCGTTATTCAATGCTTGAGAAGACATGCTGTGCACTCGCATGGGCCGCCAAGCGATTGAGACAATACATGCTCACACATACAACCCTGTTGATCTCTAAATTGGATCCGATCAAGTATATTTTTGAGAAACCAGCACTTACAGGCAGAGTTGCAAGGTGGCAGATGGTACTAACAGAGTACGATATTCAATTTACTTCGCAAAAGGCAATCAAAGGAAGTATACTGTCAGATTATCTTGCGCAACAGCCTCTTGATGATTACCAGCCCATGAGATTTGATTTCCCTGATGAGGACATCATGTTTCTCAAAGCGAAAGACTGCGAGGAACCACTTCTGGAGGAGGGGCCTGACCCTGAGTCCAAATGGAGTTTGATGTTTGATGGGGCAGTTAATATGAATGGGTGCGGAGTTGGTGCAGTCCTTATTACGCCTGAAGGTGTTCACATGCCCTTCATTGCCCGAGTAACTTTCGGGTGTACCAACAATGAAGCAGAATACGAAGCTTGCATACTAGGGATCGAGGAAGCTATTGATTTACGAATCAAGACCCTCGATATCTTTGGTGATTCAGCACTGGTAATCAATCAAGTAAAGGGAACTTGGCACATACATCAGCAGAATTTGATTCCGTATAGAGATTATACGAGGAGATTGCTGACCTTCTTTACAACTGTCAAGTTGTACCATGTTCCTAGAGAGGAAAATAAGTTTGCAGATGCCTTGGCCACTATCTCTTCGATGATCAAAGTGCATGGTTGGAACTTTGTGCCCAGGATTGATGTATCTCGTCTTGATAGGCCTGCTTTTGTGTTTGAGGTTGATGCAGTGTCTGACGATAAGCCTTGGTACCATGACATCAAATGCTTCTTAAAAAATCAAGAATACCCGCCTGGGGCATCTTCCAATGACAAGAAGACATTAAGAAGGCTAGCTGGTAGTTTCTTCTTGAACAAAGATGGTGTGCTGTATAAAAGGAATTTTGACACAGTTCTGCTCAGATGTGTGGATAGACACGAAGCAGACCTGTTGATGATTGAAGTGCATGAAGGCTCTTTCGGTACCCATGCCGGAGGACATGCGATGGCTAAGAAATTGTTGAGATTAGGGTATTATTGGCTGACCATGGAGTCAGATTGCTGCAAGTATGCTCGCAAGTGTCACAAATGCCAGATCTATGCAGACAAAGTGCACGTTCCTCCTAATCCGTTGAGTATCATGTCCTCTCCGTGGCCATTTGCAATGTGGGGCATTGATATGATCGGGAAAATTGAGCCTACTGCTTCAAACGGCCATCGTTTCATCTTGGTCGCCATTGATTACTTCACTAAATGGGTTGAAGCAGCATCTTACGCCAATGTCACTAAGCAAGTAGTGGCTCGTTTCTTGAAGCGAGATATCATTTGTCGATATGGAGTGCCCGAAAGAATCATTACTGATAATGGTTCTAATTTGAACAACAAGATGATGGCTGAGCTATGCCGGGACTTCAAAATCGAGCACCACAATTCTTCTCCGTACCGCCCGAAGATGAACGGCGCGGTCGAAGCGGCCAACAAAAATATTAAGAAGATTGTACAGAAGATGGTTGTCACGTACAAAGATTGGCATGAGATGTTACCACTGGCTTTGCATGGGTATAGAACATCAGTCCGCACGTCCACTGGGGCAACACCATACTCGCTTGTATATGGTATGGAGGCAGTTCTACCGATAGAAGTTGAGATCCCCTCTCTCCGAGTATTGATGGATGTTAAGCTAGATGAAGCTGAATGGGTACGAGCCAGATTTAATCAGCTGAGCCTTATTGAGGAGAAGCGATTAGCAGCGGTATGCCATGGCCAGTTATATCAGCGCAGAATGAAGAGGGCATTCGATCAAAAGGTTCGACCTCAAGTCTACAAGGTCGGGGATGTGGTAATCAAGAGAATACTTCCTCCGAGTACAGATCACAGGGGCAAATGGACTCCTAACTATGAAGGTCCGTTCGTGGTAAAAAAGGTCTTCTCAGGAGGAGCCTTGTTGCTGACAACCATGGATGGTGAAGATTTTTCATCCCCTGTTAATTCAGATGCAGTTAAAAAATACTTCGTATAAAGAGACCCGCTGGATAAAAAAAAAGAAGAATCCAGGCAAAAAAGGGCATCCCGGCGAACCAAAAACAGAATAAAGGTTCGGGCAAAAATTAGGGATATAATTGAAAAGAATTGTACACCCGGTAAGTTGAAAACCCGAAAGGGCAACTTAGGCAAAAAAGGGTATCCCGGTGGATTGAAAACCTGAAAAGGCGATCCACAAGAAAGAGGGATTAAAGCGAATGACTGCAGTCTGAATTAATCTGTACGTTTTCTACTCTTCAACAAACTGGCAAAATTCCAAAGGAGGAATTGGTCCAATCATGAGCTTCTGAAGGCAAAGATAATTAGGAGAGTCGAAATACATACTGGCTATAACAGAATCAGAAATCAGTTGGAAACCAATTTCTGCATTATCATTAGGATAGATTTCTTTTCTCAATTTTATGGCAATCGCCTCTTTCAGGGGTTTGCTTCTGATTGTAAATTCGCCAATTTTTGGCATTTCATCAATAAAGTTGAATATTCAATCACGGGCTTTTATTTTCATTTTACTGTTTTGTTTGCAAAAACGTCCGATTTTTTATAATAAAACGTTACTTTGAAAATATCTTGGCCTTGCAAAAACATGCACAGAGACAATGGAAATTACGTTGCTTGTTGGACAACCTTGGATGGTAGACCCAAAAGACCACGCAATATCCTGGGGCATGTGCATATTCTTTTTCTGTTGCAGGTAATGAGCACGATCGATCCAAACAGCATGATCGTAACCACGAGCAGATATTTGCTATGATTTGATATTGTTGTATCTTATTAAGTCGATTCTTCCATTCAAGAGTTCCCACTAAGTTTCGTGGCGGCAACGGTGTTCGAAGATGGATTTCTTTTGTGTTGATAACGGTTATTAATGCAGTGAATACTCCAGGTTGACAACAAGTGCCAATCCTCCAGTACCTTGCAGACGATGTGAAAGGTAGTTCAAGGCAGAGTGTTTGTCTAAAAGTTTGAAAATGCTTGGTTTTCTATAAAATCCTCTTAAGAGACAAAACTTTTGGTACTAACATCCCTTGTGGAGTTTACTCTTGGCAAGATGTACCAGCAAGTGGTAGTATTATGTCTCCCGCAGGTTTCGGCATGGGAAATTTGTCAAAGAATAATCCCCAGTGGAGTTATTGACCATCCCATGCGTGGTGCATGTTACCTGTTATCTCCCCAGCAAAGGATATCCCCGACCTATAATCCCCAGTAGAGTTGGAAGATATTTGGTCTTCTGTAAAATCCTCTCGAAGGGCAGCCCCAACAAGAGACGCTTTAAAGCAGTTTTCTCCAACGGAGTGCGTTGTAAACTCATTATCCCCAGCGGAATCGTCAAAGGGAAAGTTCGCCCAACAGGGGGCACTGTGACATTTACCCTAAGCTCGACAGTCATTTTCCTCAGCAGATCTCTAAGGATTCTTTCTCAGCATGTTGCAACGGATTGTCTTTCAACCAAGATTTGGATGTCCCCGGCAGAGCAGCCCTGGTCCCCGGCAAGATTTGGATCTCTAAGACGTTATCAAAGTCCACCAGCAGTGTGGCAAGCCCGTAGTCATCTGGCGTCGTACAAAAAGACATTATTAAAGTCCACCAGCAGTGTGGCAAGCCAGTAGTCGTTTGGCGTCGTTCAAAAAGACATTTCTAAAGTCCACCAGCAGTGTGGCAAGCCAGTAGTCATCTGGCGTCGTTCAAAAAGACATTGTTAAAGTCCACCAGCAGTGTGGCAAGCCAGTAGTCGTCTGGCGTCGTACAAAAGACATTATTAAAGTCTATCAGCAGTGTGGCAAGCCAGTAGTCGTCTGGTGTCGTACAAAAGACATTATTAAAGTCCACCAGCAGTGTGGCAAGCCAGTAGTCATCTGGCGTCGTTCAAAAAGACATTTCTAAAGTCCACCAGCAGTGTGGCAAGCCAGTAGTCGTCTGGCGTCGTTCAAAAAGACATTTGTTAAAGACCATCAACAGTATGGCAAGCCAGTAGTCGTCTGGCGTCGTTCAAAAGACAGACTTCTCCGACAATGTTTCACTGGAAGATTATATCCAACAATCGCATTGGGTTTATATCCCTTTTCTTTTTCATCATCCAGAGCAAATTTTTGGTTATATTTGGTATTCAATCACTATATATCTTGAAAGTCTGAAAGCATTCGCTTTCAAGCATTCAGGTCTACAGTGTTTGAATAGGGGCAGCTGTAATACCCCAAAATTTGCTCTCCCCTTTTTGCATCATAGCATAGCATTCTCATTTACAATATCATATCCATCTCATTAGCATTGCATTGCATTTAACATAGAAGAATGAAGCATAGCATTCCTCTTACCATCAAGGCATGTGATCAGGGGGAAGATGGACAATCAAGGGATCATTCAAAGCACAAAAAGGTCAATCAAGTTGCCTCCAGGCAAGCCAAGAGTCTCTCATGTCTCATATCATCTCAATTGATCATCCATAATCTCAAGGAAATGAGATCCAATGGGAGATTGAAGCAATACATACTTCAACATGCAAGAGGTTCTAAAACTGAAGGAAAACCCTCAAAAGAGATAGCTCATTGATCCAAAGTCATCCTCAAATGGTATATCTCATCATCCTTTAAGAGGATACACAACATACTCTGAGGAATTTGAAATTGAAGACTGCACATTTTTCTCCTAGGAGGTGGGCACCAAAACTAGGGTTTCCCATTAAATCAGAGAATCTTTGATTTTTGGACAAAACTTGATGTCATGGTATTCTATATGTTCTTAAGTGTATGTATGTGGAAAATTACCTCTCAATTGGTTTTAGAAGTGGTTCAATTGGAAGAAAGATAAAAAATCAAGAAAATTGGGGCCAAGTCAAATAATCAGAGGAAAAAGTCAACTCTTGACTTTTTGAGGCCAAATCCCTAAAATTCATGTTATATGTGTCCAATGTACAAAATTTGGTCAAGAAACTCCAAAGGAATCATGAAAAAATCAAGAGGTGGAAAGTTGCCATTTTTGGAAGAAGAAGGGTTACTAAAAATAGCAAGTTTTGGCCATTTTGCATCAGAGTTTGAACCAAGGCCATTTAAAATTGAAGCACCAAATGAAAATTCCACCAGGCCACAACAAAAGATCTTGTTTTAAGCTTCACATCCATATGTGGAACATCTCTATTGGATAAAAATTGAGTGAGATATGATTGATCAAAGTTTGAGCAAAGTAGGTTCAAAACTAGGTCATGACCAAGGATTTTCAGGGCACGCGCGCAGTCATTTCAACAAACAGTTGGTGGGTCAAATGTACACCTATTTTTCTCATGGTTAGAGGCTTCATTTGCAAGATTTGTCAACATCAAAAATGTTCCTGGTAGTGTCCTCTTCAAGTTTCATGTTGGGCAAAAGTTGATTTGATCAAGCTATGAGGTAGATATGGTGAGTCCAAGTTGCTATGATCATGCTGAGATTCCAGGCCATGTTTGCCTCACCAACCAACCTTATTGCCACGCCTTGGTAGCAGTTCCAAATGCGACTGTTTAAAGTCATTTTGCAACTTACTCCAAACCCCATTTCAATTCAACTTTCATATCAAAGTTGTCCTATTACATCCCCTCTTTCCAACGTCTCCAAGAACTCATTAGATCATCCACAATGCCAAGAGAAAATCACCATTAAACATCCATGTTTGCATTATTTCCAAACTGTCATAAAAAACCAGAAAAATGAATGTTGTTGTTGTTGTCTCAGTTTGCCCGTGCATTGCTCACTCTCCAACTCTTTCTTCATTTGACCAAACACTCATCACATGTCCATGCACATGAGCACGTGCGTTACATGAAAATAGAAAGAACAACTTGCTGAGCAAGTTTCACCTACACAAGCCGTGCCATTTCACTTCTCTTCACCTCCACCATAGTTTATCATGGGTTATCATCACCATAGCTTTGCTCTCCCTAACTAACTTGACTCAGTTAGTTAGGGATGACTCACTTAACTCAACTGTGACTCAATTAACCAACTCACTAAACCATGGTTAGCTCACCTTATAAATAAAAACTTCACTCTCAAATTTCACAAAAATTTCATTTTCTCACATTCAACTCAGAAACTCTCTCCATTCTCTCTCAACTTCTCCACATTGTAACTGATTTTCGAGCCCCATTTCATTCATCTTCTTCATCTTCATCTCAGAATCTCTTTGATTCTCCCTCCATTTTCATCACATTGCAACTGTTTTGAAGCTTGGATCTCAACTCTCCTCCACTGAAGCATCATCCATTCTTTGCATCTAAGCCTTTATTTGGCCAAAGGAAGCTTAAAGAGGAAGCAACATCTCTGGTTTTCTGAAGACTCAAGCAACTTCAAATTTCAGGTTTCGAATCATGCTTTTGTTGCTTGATTTTAGTTGATATTCAACATGTTTGAGCTCAATAGGAGCGTTTGCTAACTCCGGCTAGTTGATAGGCCTACTAAAGGCGTAGTTGCAAAACTTAGGGCATGATTTGATCTCCTCTGTTCTTGCTATGTGTGTGTGTTTTGTGATTTTCATGAGCATATTCGTGATGTACATGAGCTTAGCTTTCGATTGATATGTGTATTGTGAATCTCTGGGAGAATGTGAGTTTGCAGGTGGTGGTATGGCCGGAGAAGGTGACCGGAAGTCACCTCCGGCCGGTGACTTCAATTGCTAGGGTTTTGCTTTGTTTTAATCGCGTCCGTCCATTTTCTATGATAGTGCGTTCCAAAACGTGCCAGCGCATTAAATTTCATGTGCATGTCACGTGTGATTTTTTGATTTTATTTTAAACTTGGTGTGGCATGGTACATGATAGTAAGGGTGCTCAGGCGTGCGCGTGCGTTGATTTGGCATACTTTGACTTTGGCTTGACTGAGACCTCATCCAATGGTTATTAATGAGTCAATTTGGTTGACTGAGTGTACATGCTTATTATGGTGTTTTGCGCAAACTTAGACTTAAGCCTTTATGCCATTCGCACCCCCTCTGTTTAAAGCCCAATGATTTTGAACTGAGTAATTACTATGCATGCACCCCCATTCATGTTGCATTTTATTTTTTATTTTCATTTTTTCTACACGTTTGCTTTTTAATTTTTAAAAATACCAAATGGCATTATAAAATTCCACAAAAATTCATGAGAATCATTAAAACATTTATAAAATTTTTCATGATTTTATTTCTTGATTTTATGACCTTTTTGCCCCTGTTCTATAATTTTCTTTGATTTTCTTTTGTGTGCATTCTTAATGTGGTACATGATTTTGTTTAATTTTGTTATTGATCATTAAAAATTGTTTTGATTCTCTTCTTTTTGAATTGAGTCATTATCATCTTGAGGTATGTTAAGTGATTTTTATTTTGATTTTTTTAGTCAGTTTATGGCATGTTTGGTGTTCATGGTTGTGCTACTTTGTATGATGTGTATACTTGACCTAAGTGCATTGTTTGACATCATTTTGCCTTGGTTTCTTGCATGATACTTTGATATGTGATTCATCTCTGATTTTTGAGCTTCAATACCATGTTTCCATAATTTTCATGAACTCATTTGATTTTTGTTTAATACATTTCATTTGAAGCACTACAACTTGTCATATCCTTGTAATCATTGTGCATGTTTACATGATTGCCTTTGTGCATACTTGCATGATCATTTGCCTACTTTGCGAGATATTCATTTGACATTATAGGTCATTGGTACATATTATGTGTCATCTTTGCATGTTCACTTTCATTTGAACTTTGTATGTCCTTAATGTGAAGTACTTGTGTTTTCTTTTGAACTTCCATTTCAATTCTACTTCTTCTATTACTTCTTAAATGTCTTGATGTGCTTCATAAATACTTGTGAGATGTTTGTGAATCATTCTTCATTTCATTTCAATTCTGATCCTTGGATTACATGTTCCATTTATGCATGTTTCTTCCATTTCTTTTCATCTCTCATTCTCCCTTTTCTTATGGTAGCATGTTCTAATGTCATGGGTGATGTTTGTTGCCTATCCACTTGGACTTGCATGATAATGATCATTTGTTTTCCATGTGATGTACATTCTGGTTCTAACCAATTTCTCATCTACTTCTTTTGAGTTTTATGGTGCATTAAAAGTTCTTTTATTTCTTATACTTCTTATACATGTTTACTAACCATGTAGGGGCTTTGGTAAGTTGCAATTGAGTGTGGATAAGGAATCCACATTCAAACTTCTTTCCTCTCATCTCTTTTGCAATTCCATTTTGTGTTTGTTAAGCACTTATGTGCTTTCTTTTAATAACTCATCACTTTCCCTTTTTGAATTACAATTCATCTTCTACTTTAGAAGTGAATTGTTTAATTCATTCTTTCTTTAGACTTTAGGTTTTAACCTCGCAAACCATTAGGATCACTCCCTTTAATCTTCAATTAGGATTGAGTCTTAGATCACATAGGTTTTACCTTTTCTCCTCTCTTGAGTTTCTCTTCTCATCTTAAAGAAAACTCAAAACATCTAATAAAGGTAGGCATTTATTGCATTTAGGCCTTTCACAATAAGAAAATATTATAAGGGGTCTTCTCTTATAATCTTAAAATGTATAGCATATAGCCCATCTTGGGTCAATGTGTTAAACATTTGATCTTGTGTGAGGGACTTAAATGCAATGCTTGTTGAAGGTACAAATGATAAAAAACACTTCTTCATTTCTTAATCAACAAAAACACTTAATAAACACAAATATGCTAGTGTGTTTGAACCTTGACAATTGGAACTAAGTATGGGGGTCTTCTTCACTCTTAGTGTGTCTTCTTGCTCATTCCATCTTGGAATGTGAGAATGTACACATTCCAATGGCTAAGATTTGGATACACTATCATATGCAAACAAATGAAAAAACTCTTAAAAGACAAAAAACAAACAATAACGTCTTTCCTTCGGGAATTCTTTCCTCATCTCCTTCAATCCTTCCGTAAGGATGCGTCATTTCCGTTCTACCGCAAATAGGTAACGCCTAAGTCTCCCTACAGCGAGCTGCAACACCTAAACTGCTAGGACGCGAACGTTGACGTATTCCACTAAAAAACACAAACAACTTTCCCTAGTGAGGGGAACTACGTCGCTCTGATTCTCATGTTCCCGATGAGATACGTAGGCAGTGGGGTAGGGCCCATTCGAGCACTTCTTTTATTTTCCCTACATTTGTTTCTCTTTCCTTTTCCAGCTCCTTTTCCAGTATCCTTTTCTTACACCCTTTGATTGAAGCAAGCAAGCGTGGATCCCATCGGGTACGATGGACGCGAGGGGGTGCTAATACCTTCCTCTCGCGTAACCGACTCCCTTACCCTTTCTCTTGGTCGCAAGACCATGCTTTTCCTTTCCTTCAGGTTTATGCAGTGTTTCCTTTCCCTCTCTTGGGATAAATACACATTGCTGGAGACTCTGTTCGGTGCCACTTTCGCGTTTGTACTAGGATGAAAATCCCGGGAGCGACAATAGGGTTGTGTTTCAAGAATCGACAAAACATAAATAAAGAATGTCATTCTGAATTCCTGCATTTATTGCTATTTTCACTTTTCGCTTTTCTAGAAAATGGTAATCCTAAAAAACAGGCCAAAATAAAAACAAGCGTCTTTCAAAAATACACTGCACAAACTTTTGCATTCTCTCTTTCTTTTCTAAAAAGAAATCATCACGTTATGCAAATTACTTGTTTTAAACTCCATTGAAACATAAGATCCATTGCCTTCTCCCAACTTTGAGTTCCCGATATTTGAAACCGAAGAAGAAGGGGACGAAGAAATTCCAGATGAGATCTCTCGATTACTCAAAAATGAGGAGAAATCCATTCAACCTTACAAAGAAATGTTGGAAACGGTCAATTTGGGTTCAGAAGAGGAGAGAAAGGAAGTTAAGATTGGAGCACTACTCAGTACAACTGTCAAAGAAGGCTTGATAGAACTGCTCAAAGAATTTTCAGATGTGTTTGCTTGGTCCTACCAAGACATGCCAGGGTTGGATACCAACATTGTGGAGCACCACTTACCACTAAAGCCAGAATGTCCTTCGGTCAAACAAAAATTAAGAAGGACTCACCCTGATATGGCCATCAAAATTAAGGAAGAAGTGCAGAAACAAATCACCGCATGTTTTCTTGCCACTTCGGAATATCCTCAATGGCTAGCCAACATAGTGTCAGTTCCTAAGAAAGACGGAAAAGTCAGAATGTGTGTAGACTACATGGATTTAAACAAAGCAAGTCCAAAAGATGATTTTCCCCTACCACACATTGACATGCTAGTTGACAGCACAACAAAGTTCAAGGTATTCTTCTTCATGGATGGATTCTCGGGCTATAATCAAATAAGAATGGCGCCAGAAAACATGGAGAAAACTTCATTCTTCACCCCATGGGGCACCTTTTGTTATAAAGTAATGTCGTTCAGTTTGAAGAATGCCTGATCGACTTATCAAAGGGCTATGACAACTCTATTTCACGACAAGATGCACAAAGAAATTGAAGTGTACGTCGATGACATGATTGCCAAATCTAAAATAGAAGAAGAACACATGAAGAATTTGTCAAAATTATTCGAGCGTCTGAGAAAATACAAACTCCGCTTGAATCACAATAAGTGCACATTCGGTGTTCGTTCAGGAAAACTCTTGGGATTCATTGTCAGCCAAAGGCGAATTGAGGCTGATCCCGACAAAGTCAAGGTCATTCAAGAGATACCTTCTCCAAAGACTGAAAAACAAGTAAGTGGATTTTTGGGACGTCTGAATTACATCTCAAGATTCATATTCCTCATGAACGCGACGTGCGCGCCAATCTTCAAACTACTCAGAAAGAACCAAAATTGTATATGGACAGAAGATTGCCAAAAAGCTTTTGACAGTATCAAAGAATATCTACTGAATCCACCAATTCTGTCTCCTCCAGTGGAAGGAAGGCCACTGATCATCTACTTAACAGTCTTGGAAGACTCCATGGGCTGTGTGCTTGGCCAACAAGATGAAACAAAAATAAAATAGTCTACCATCTATTACTTAAACAAGAAGTTCACAGACTATGAAACTCGATACTCTATGCTCGAGAAAACTTGCTACGCTCTAGCTTGGGCAGCTAAACATCTTCACCAGTACATGATTTGTTACACTATATGGTTAATCTCTGAAATAGATCCGATCAAGTACGTCTTTGAAAAGCCTGCTTTAACCGGAAGAATTGCCCGTTGGTAGATGTTGTTATCAGAATACGACATCGAGTACCATACTCAAAAAGTCGTCAAAGGAAGTGTTTTAGCCGATCATCTGGCTTATCAATCGATTGACGATTAGGAATCAATCACATTTGACTTCCCAGACGAATATGTAATGTACCTAAAAATAAAAGATTGCGATGAACTGGTACCAAACGAAGGGCAAGAGCAGGGATCCCAATGGGAATTAATATTCGACGGAGCTGTTAACGCTTATGGAAATGGAATTGGGTCAATCATTATTACCCCTCAGGGTACCCATATTCCTTTCACTGTCGGATTGGCATTCAAATGTACAAACAACGAGGCTGAATATGAAGCTTGCATCATGGGTCTCGAAGAAGTTATCGACTTAAGGATAAAGAATTTTGATGTGTATGGAGACTTAGCCCTGGTTATAAATCAGATCAAAGGAGAGTGGAACACATATCAATTGGGATTGATTCCTTATAAAGATTACGCAAGAAGGTTGTTACCTTTCTTCAACAAGATTGATTTTCATCACATCCCTCGTGAAGAAAACCACATGGTTGATGCACTAGCAACCTTATCCTCCATGATTAGTGTGAGTCGATGGAACGACGTGCCCAAGATTGACATAATGAACCTTGATAGGCCTGCCTATATATTTGCAGTGGAAGCGGTCATAGATGACAAACCATGGTATCATGATATCAAATGCCTCCTTCAAAGACAAGAATACCCGCCTGGGCATCAAGAAAAAATATGAAGACTCTTAGAAGATTGGCTGGCAACTTCTTCCTGAACAATGATGTACTCTACAAGAGAAACTTCGACATGGTTTTTCTCAGATGCGTGGACAGACACGAAGCAAACATGCTAATGAAAGAGATTCACAAAGGATCCTTTGGCACTCATGCCAATGGGCATACAATGGCAAGAAAAATTCTAAGAGCAGAATATTATTGGCTGACAATGGAATTCGATTGTTACAAGTACATGAGGAAGTGTCACAAGTGTCAGATATACGCCGACAAGATTCATGTACCGCCAACACATCTCAAAGTTCTTTCTTCTCCATGGCATTTTTCTATATGGGGAATTGACATGATTGGCATTATTGAACCCAGAGCTTCAAACGGACATCGGTTCATCCTGGTAGCCATTGATTACTTCACCAAATGGGTCAAAGCAGTATCATACACCAATGTGACCAGACAAGTGGTGGTCTGATTTATCTAGAATAATCTCATCTTTCGTTACGGTGTTCCAAGCCAGATCATTACTGATAATGGATCGAACCTGAACAACAAGATGATGAAAGAATTATGTGCTGAGTTCAAAATTGAACACCATAACTCATCTCCCTACCAACCTAAGATGAATGGAGCCGTATAAGCAGCTAACAAGAATATCAAGAAAATCATTCAGAAAATGGTTGTAACCTACAAAGATTGGCATGAGATGCTTCCATTTGCCCTTCACGGTTATCGCACATCTGTCCGCACTTCAACAGGGGCGACCCTTTCTCTCTAGTATATGGCATGGAAGCAGTGCTCCTCATAGAAGTAGAGATACCATCAATAAGAATCTTGATGGAAGCCAAGCTAACAGAAGTTGAATGGTGTCAAAGCAGATATGATGAATTGAACCTAATCGAAGAAAAAAGGATGACGGATTTTTGCCATGGTCAGTTATATCAACAAAGGATGAAGAAATATTTTGACAAAAAGGTATGGCCTCGTGAATTCAGGGAAGGCGGCCTCATACTAAAAAGATCCAATCATTTCTCACTGATCCCAGGGGCAAATGGACTCCAAATTACGATGGCCCCTATGTTGTTAAGAAAGCCTTCTCAGGCGGTACCTTGAGACTCGCAACCATGGATGAAGAAGAGTTGACTTACCCCACAAATATTGATGTAGTCAAGAAATACTTCGCCTAAATGAAATAAAAAATATTAAAAAAAACGTCTCGGTGGATTGAAAATCCGAAAGGGCGGTCCAGACAAAAATTAGAAACATAAATAATGATCATTCTGATGGATTGAAAACCTGAAAAGGCAATCTAGGCAAAAGTTAGGGATTTACGGTAATTAACTGCATCCGACTATGATTAGATCATCAGAAGTGACGTCATATGTCAAAACAGAAGTCACTTTTAGCAGAAGCTCAAGATACCCAGAATTCAAAGTTGGTAGAAGGATAGTGGTTGTTATGTTTCAATGTAGCCCATTTCCCTTTAAGTTACCATTTTCTAAAATTTGTAATACTCCATGGAATCACGCATTAGGCTGGTTACCATTCTATCAATGAAAATTTGAGCCCTTATGCCCTTTGCTTGTAATCCTCATTTATTCTGCTTCGCAAAATGACATTTTTTATATGATTAACATTCTTGAAACAAAAAAGAAATGAATTTACTTTTGTTTTCAAAACGGAAACTTCAAATTTACTTCTGATTTTAAAATAAAGATGGAAATTTCCTTTTGATTAATAAACACGAGAGGAACATCGACAGCTTCTCCGAAAGCAATCAAACTTCAAAATGTAGAATCAAAATATTCTGTGAGATTAGCATGTCCCGAGTGGAGGATCAATTAATTCAGATTGATAAGATGGAGTATCCCCTCTATCACTCCTCAGGAGCCGGATTTTGTTACTACCAAGAATATGAAAAGTTCAGCAGCAGAAATTTATTTCCTCAACATATCAATGAAACTTTTATTCCCCAAAATGGCTGAGTGTCCAATTGTATTCATCGTCAGTCCGTATGTCATGTCTATTTTGTCAGCATAAACATTTCATACATCATGGATAATTGATTCATATTCATATTCATATTGCATTTCAATCACGTTGATCACGTTTATCCCCAAGTGATAAATGTTCTCTCTCCATTAGAGTTGTCAGTTTTCCTTTCCATACTCGGATAGGATAAAATCCCGATTTGAGTTCTTTCCACATCAGGAAAAGTATCGTCTAAATAATTTCTCTCCAGTTTATTCCTAGATTGAAATCAATCATCGACCACTTTGATAACTTTAACCTCTGAAAGGTAAGAAGGCATTTGGTTTTACACCTTTGGAACTTCACTCTTCGACATTGAAGATGATATTTTGCTTTCCCGGATTAAAGAAAATCCCCCGCGGAAGCTTTTCAATAAAAGATTCTTGGCAACATGGACATCACAGCCTCCAATAAAACTCCATCGATCGGCAAAACAAAGAAATTTGTCTTTGCCCTCATCAATTTCCAAAAAATGTCGACAAATGGCAGTCTCTCCCCGAGAAGTTTGTCCTACTTTCAAGGAAGTCATCAGCACCTCAAAATCAAATTACATCGCCAAATAGAATTCCTTGTCAAGAGAAGAATTCGACAAGAAGAAACTGAGACCAGGTCCATGGTTGAAGACCAGGATCGAGGGGAGGTTTATTTCAAAAGAAACTGAGATCGGTTCCATGGCTGAAGACCAGGATCGAGGGGAGGTTTATTTCAAAAGAAACTGAGAACAGTTCCATGGTTGAAAACCAGGATCGATGGGAGGTTTATTTCAAAAGAAACTGAGACCAGTTCCATGGTTGAAGACCAGGATCAAGGGAGGTTTATTTTAGGAAAAAAACCGAGACCAGTTCTGTGGCTGAAAACCAGGATCAAGGGGAAGTTTATTTCAAAGGAAACTGAGAGCAGTTCCATGCTGAAAACTAGGATCGAGGGGAAGTTACACCTTTTTCTAAGTGACATTACTTAGTAAAAGAAGATGGATAAGCAAAAATAGCTACCATTCACATCCACAATCAAAATTTTGAGTATTCTGATATTTAATCCTCTTTTACCATGAATGTCTGAATATCTTCGTCATTCACACTTTCAGGTCCACGAAGATTAAATAGGGGCATCTGTCATACCCTAAATTTTAACCACAAGACTTCACATCATTGTGCAAATCATCACCACAATATGGATGTACCTTCATACCTCATCAATCCTCTCAAAGATTGTTGAATGTTCATTCTAGCCAAGAATTAGGGTTTTGAGTCCTTTCAGAGCATTCAGGCAAAGGATCAATCAAGAATTGACATGATCTTTAACTTGTTAAGCCTCTCATACATCCATGAAGGATCAAGAGGTCTCCCACTTCAAGAATATAACACAAAAATGCAACATTTCAAGTTGATCAAACCTCAAGATCATCAGTGTCACCAAATTAGGGTTTCGGTCGACCAAGGCCTCCAGAGAGAAATTTTCATCTGGGCATGAGCCAATACTTTAACATATGATTCAAGAAGCTCAAAATAACCTTATGAGTCCATTAAAAAGTTTAAAATAGCCTCAGGGGATGCATCTATCAAAAATCAGGAATTAGGGTTTTGACCTAATTCAGTCCCTAAGTTGACTTTTGGAGCAAGGCATGAGCCAAGACCTCAAGATATGCTTTAAGGACCTCAAATACATAATATTGATCTATTCACAAGATTTAATTGATTCAAAGAACTTGGTTCACAAGCAATATAAGGATTCAAATTCATCTGGACCACAAACTAGGGTTTTTGAGAAAAAGTCAACCATACCTTTGACTTTTGAGCAAAACATGATCTCAAACCTTGGGACATGATTCAAAAAACTCAAAAATACCTTTGGAATCCATTAATTAGGTTCAATTTGGCCCAAAGACTTAATTTCATAAAGGATCACAAAGTTTAAGATTCATCTGATACAAAACGTCACCTGTGATCAAAACCAAGTTTGACTTTTGGATTTTTTTTGACAAACATGGCTTCTTTAAGTCAATAACAATGTTAAATTGTGATTTGGATCATGATCAATCAAGAAAAATCAAGAAAATTGACGTTACTCGCAAAAAGGGTAACCTTGAGAAACTTGAAATTTCACTAAGTTATGGAAAATAATGGTTTTTACCTAACTTTGCAAGGCCATAACTTGTGATTCAAGAAACCATTTTCTCCCATCCAAAGCTCAAATGATAGCTCATATTACATACAACAATATTTTCCAACAAAGGTACCCCAAAAAATGCCTAGATTT
Source organism: Lathyrus tuberosus (assembly GCA_022829125.1). Classification (NCBI taxonomy): domain Eukaryota; kingdom Viridiplantae; phylum Streptophyta; class Magnoliopsida; order Fabales; family Fabaceae; genus Lathyrus; species Lathyrus tuberosus. Next base: position 13,729,011 of record JALAZF010000103.1, read on the forward strand.
TGAGTTATAAGGCCATAAAGTTAGGGTTTCATGAGATTTTGACTTTGACACTTAGAAATTTTTTCGACAGAATCTGTCTCATGTTTTGCCCAACTTTGGAGGTATTTTTCATTATGATCCAAGATGAATCATGACCAAATGTAAACATAGAAGTTAAAGTATGATATACAAGCTTTCCAAAGAGTACAAGAACATCCATTGATTCAACTTGAGCAAAAAGTTATGAACCTCACAGCATGCCTTGATACAAACTGATTTTTGGCAGCATTGGCACATAACTTGCATCCCACGATTTCTTGAGCCAATTTTGGACACTTGCATCATTGGATTTCTGTCTAATGTCAACATAAATGATGAGGAATTTAAACCTTAAGGCCAAAGAGTTAAGAACCTAGCTTGGCATGTGCAAATCCATCATCACATAAGCTTTTAAATTCAACTTTGTCATTTGGCATTAAAATGATGCATTGAGGTGGCATGGATCAAACACAAATCAGTCAAGACATATCCAAAAATTGGAAGAATTCAAACCTGAAAAATTGATGGGAGTCAATGCATAGCTATGCTAGGAGGAGACTTTGACTACATGACAAAATCCATTAGATAATAGCATGCTCCCTCATCCATTCACTAGTCCTCCAAAAACAAAATTGTTCTCCTATAAATAGGGATCATTTCTGATGTTTCAAACACACCAAAACAATACCAAAGCCTTGTTTTCTCACTTTCCCTCTCTTACTTCAAATTTCAAGGTTTCAAGGATCAAACTTGGAATTCTTAAAACCAGGGTTTAAACCACTCAAACAACCATCCAAACACATCACAAATCATCCATTGGAGGTGTCTAAATCCTCACCTTCATCTCAAAACACCAAAATCAGAAAGTCAACCATCAAAACCTTAAATTTTGACTTTTTTGTATTTTTCAAGCCATGTCTTGATTCAATCACTTTCAAAGCCAAACAACACTTCAAACACTCTCCAAATATCATCCCTAAGTTGTTTCAACAAGTGTTCCTCAATTGGTTACCATTTTGGTCACTTTTGCCAATTTTGCAAGAAAGAGGTAGATTTTGTTCCAGAGGTTTCCTTTGGATTTTGATCATCCTAAAAGCTTCCAAGGGGTCTATTAAGAGTATCCAAGGCATTGGATTGCTTCTGTCACAAGTATCTTGAAGGTTAGCAAGTGGAGTTTCAAGAGGTAAGTGCATAAGAACTTGAACTTTGTGAAATATGTATTACTTTGATGTACATTGATCATGAACATGTCATACATGTCATATTTGTTATGTTTGAGCTGTTTTGCCATGCTATTATTGCTTGTATAGAGTTGTAGCATAGAACTTGCAAAACTTGACCTATTTTGAAACCACTATTAGGTTTTAAAATGTAGACATTTTTAGAAAATTCTAAGACCACCATTGGATTCCTCATGAAATTCTAGGTAGGATCCATATGTATTTATGGGGTGGGTTTGATACACGGATGTATCACCACCCCAATGGTAGCAGCGTGTGTTTTCAAGTGTGTTTGTGTTGGAGTGTGTGGGTTCAACACCCACCCATGCCATTTTTGGTCCCTTTCACTTTTTTTTCTTCTTCATATTTTCCATATTTTTTAATAATTTCCATATTATTTTTAATAATTATTTTTGTTAATCAAATTTAATTATTTAAAAATGACTTTTTGCACAAAAATCACTCACATATTAAAATATTTTATTCACCCAAAAAAATTACAAAAATATTTTTATTTGATATATTTTTAATATATTTAAAAATATTATTTTAAATTGTTTTAAATACTTTTAAAATGATTTCTTTTTATTGATTTTTAAAACCAAAATGATTTTAAATATTCATGTGAATAAAATAACCTTTTTCATAAACCTTAATCATTGTTTATAACATGATTAATGATTTTATTTGATAAATTATACATATTTTTATTATTTTTCTTTGAAAAATATCTTTTAAAAAATATGAAATTAGGGTTTTATTTGGATTCAATCTTTCAAACTTCATTTCAACACTTTTGGGCCTCTATTAGAGTGTAATACCCAACCCCTTTGTAAATAAACCACTTCATGGGCCTCTGCTATAGTATAAGTCCCATCGTGCTTTTCAAAATCACAGTGCGGTCACTGTTTTCACAATAATCTTTGGGCCTCTGTTAGGAGTGTAAGCCCCATTTCTTTTTACATAACTTTGTCTTAAACAATAATCTTGGGCCTCTGATAGAGTGTAAGACCCAACACCCTTTTTTAAATAGAAAATATTTTAGCCTCATTCATCCTGGGCTTTGTACATGATACAAATAATCACTTGGGCCTCTATCTAGAGTGTAAGACCCAACACCTTGGCTTTTCTCCTATTTGAGATCAAGTCATCTTCAAATTGAAAACTTTCTTCAACTTCTTCAAAACCTTAATCCAATCTTGAAGAAAACATCTGATAAATCACAATACACTTGGGCCTCTATCCAGAGTGCAAGACCCATCATTTTTATCAACTCAATTTAATACTTGTTTATATACTTGTTCATATGTCTGTATATATACTTGTGCATATCTTGTTAAGTCTCTCTTAGCATTTAAATCATCATCAGTTTAGACTAATTCAAACAATAGGATCCTTCCAGTCAGTACAACTTAATTCAAACAACTAGTTCCCTTTGTACAAAGGAATACAGTTAGCCTCCTCTTGGGCTTTATCCAAGCATCATTGCCTCCTCTTTGGGCATCATACAATGAATCTCCCCATCATTACCTCCTCTTGGGGACCTATTCACCCCCTTCCAGATAAGTCGCCTTCGTTTAAAAAGCAGTATACGAGCTCTGGCTAATTTCGTGCTTCAATATTCGCTTATTAAAAAATGGCTACTGAACCTAAATGGGTGTACAATAGAGCACCAATTTTTACTGGTGAAAACTATGGCTATTGAAAAGCTTGTACGCGTATTTATATCAACTCGGTTGATAAGGTTATATGGGACACCATAGTTAATGGTCCTAATGAAATTATAATAATCAATGCTCAAGGTGTCATCATACAAAAACCGGAAGCACAATAATGATAAGAAATTGTGGTCACATGATTAGAAGGCACAAAATATTCTCACATGTGCACTTGGTGTTGATGAATATTATTGTGTCTCTCATTGTGAGACCGCCAAAGCTATGTGGGACGCATTAGAAGTTGCCCATGAGGGAACTAATGAGGTCAAACACGCTAGGATCAATACTTAAATAAAAAGTTTGAACTATTTTGCATGAAGCACGGTGAAACCATTTTCGAAATGCAAAAGAGATTCATACATCTTATAAATCGCTTGAAGGATTTAGGTAATCCTATCTCCAATGATATAGCTACTAATAAAGTTTTGAGATGGCTTAATAAGGAATGACAACCTAAGGTCACCAAGATCAAAGAAGTGAATGATCTTGCAACTTTATTTGGCAAGCTAGAAGAACATGAGCAAGAACTCACTTGCTTGGAAAAACATGAGAAAAGTATGAGAAGAAGAAGAATAAGAAGGAGAAAAGTAAGGACAATGAGGAAGAAAAGAAGTCTATTGCTCTAAAGGCTTCATGTTCAAAGTCCTAAACTAATGAGCAAGGTTATTGTGAAACAAGAGATGACAAGAATTCAGATGAAGAAGATATGAGACTTTTTGTGAAAAGATTCAACAAGTACATCAAAAGAAATGGTGTAAAGTTCTCGGACAAAAACATCATCAAATTTAGAAGACAATCAAACTCATCAAAGGAAGATGATGACAAGAAAGGAAGATTAACACGTTCATGTTACAATTGTGAAAAAGCCAGACATTACAAGCCGAAGTGTCCATTTATAGAGAAAGACAAAGAGAAAGGCCATCACAAGAAATATAGCATGCCTAGAAGAGCTTATATTGTGTGAGAAAGCGATAGAGATTCCTCAATTGATGAGGAAGAATCGACAAATGTTTGTCTCTCGACTTATTATCCTGAGAAGAAGAAAAAGAATGTAAGTCACTCTAATATAAACATGTTGATGAATTGTCTTATTTTGAGTTGCAAAAAGCTTTTGAAAATCTACATAGAGAAGTCGTAGATGCTTTCAAAAAGTTAGCTTCAAACAAAAGAATTTTTGCATATTTAGAAGCTAAAGTTTTGGAAAGAGAAAAGAATATGGAAGCTCTTAAGCAATCTATGGTAGATATTCAAAAAGTTAAGGATGAGGATGAAGAACATTCACGGTTTGGTTGTGAAACTTGTCACATTTGGAAAAGAAAGGTAAATACTCTCCAAGCTAAGTGTGACAAAGCAATACAACCAAATGTCACTTTTGCTATTGATACTACCAAGTATAAGATGTCTTATCATAAACCTTATAGAAGGTATAAATTTGTTGAAAAGGGTCAAAATAGCAAAGGTCATTCCTCTCATCATTTAACTTGTCACTTTTGTTTGCAAAATGCAAGTTTAGGAAATTTCTTGTTCCTAAAAGGCATTTTCCAATGGCTGCCTAAATGTAACCAGGGTTTCACTCACCCTCATAGACCCAATGAAGATTGGGTACCTAGCACTTCTTATTGATTTTGTAGGATAAATGTCTTGGCTCTATGAAGAGAGTATGAGACATCGTTTGTAGTTGCTCAAGACATGATACGGGTAACATCTCCTTATTTCTCTGACTTTGTGGCAAGGAAGAAGAGTTGTGTTACCAAAGGCGTCAACAACTAGTATTCCTTAATTGGTAAAAGTGTGTAGACTACTTGTAATGCTTCCATCCAAGAAATGTAGAAAAGGTATTTCATTTCATACAAAGGGCTTATCTTCAAAAGACATACTCAAGAACATTGAATAAGGTATTGATAAACCTAAGACGATGAAGCTTGAGGAGGAGTAAGATAGCTATCATGAAAGAGACAATATTGAAAGTCCTACTAAAAAGGATGATCATCAAATCAATAATTTTGCTTTTGTTGATTCATTGCAAATTACACCTTTGAATACTTTGTCAAAGTGAAAAATGGTAAAATTATTGTTGATTGGTGTCGCGGCTAGAAAATTACAGAGTCACCATCATCCTTTATTTGTTCCAAAGGAACATAGAAATAATGATAAAATCTAAAGTTAAGGGTGAGGCGCTAGGATTCGGGAGTCGGTTAAGCAAGGAGAAGGTGTTAGGCACCCCTCACCTCCATTGTATTCAACGAGATCCTTCTCTAATTCTAGGGTTACTATGTTTTCCATGAGATTTTTGCTTATGCTATTTATTAATTGATTAATTTATTTATTTACAAAGAATTACCTTATTATTAAGAGAAAAATTGTTTAACTAAGAAAAGGAAGACAAAGAAAATGTTTTTTATTGTTGTACTCGCTAGAGAGTTACAACTCTATGTCTACGTACCCTCAAGTTTATTGAAGGATCGGAGCACCGTAGTTCATCTAGAAAATGTTTGTTTGTTTTATTGATTTTAGACTTTGAAATTCTCAACGCATCGGAGCGGAGAAATGTTTGATTTGAAAAATGCCTCAATACATAAGGGCAGAGGACTTAAGGTTTAAATGATTTGAATTTGATTTTAAATTTATTTGTTGATTGGTAAGGTGTAACACCAGGCAATCAACTTTGATTTGCAAAAATATGTTGTTAATTTATTTAGAAAATAGAGTGTGCTAAATATATAGTTATCATCTTTTTATTATTTTTGAATATTGAACTATAAAGAAATAAGTTTTGTTATTTTTTTTTCATAATTTTAGCAATAGAATTATATTTAGAGGGGGAAAGACTTTTGATGATAAAGGAAATATTTTAGTGTAATGTAAAAAGTATGAGTTTAATATTTTTTAATTTTAAGGGGATAATATATATATATTTTTTGGATTTTTGTATCTTTATGCATTTCAATATTTTTATAACCTTAATATATTAACTAGCAAACAAATACAAATTAAAATGAATAAAAAATTCGATCAAGTTAAAGATTTCGATACACTAATAATTAAGTTAGAGACTAAATTAAAATATGAATTTAATTAACTAAATAATTGAGTCATTAAATAGAATTAAAACTAAAATTAAAATTAGAAATACGTTTGATTCTATGTCTAAATATCTTAATTAATTAAATCTCCTAACCTAAAAACATATTTTGTATTTTTTAACATTTTACTTTATGATAAATGCCTTAAGCTAAGTAAAACAATGTTTTTTATTTTATTTTTAGAACTAAATGTAAAGAAACGTTTTTATTTAGAAAAATAGAGTGAATTATTATATATATATATATATATATATATATATATATATATATATATATATATATATATATATATATATATATATATATAAGAAAAGTTGATATTCTGAAAAAGACTCTAATGCTCTTTTCTCTTTTACTGCCACATCACCAATTTTAGGGTAAATGTGTTCCAAAATTTTCAAATTTGAACCAAGTTTGCTTTTTGACCATTTAGTTGCAAAAGTTATACACATTTGTTGAATCCCATTTACCTTTATGTACATTTGTTGACTGGTTTTTATTTATTCTGGTTTGAAACCAACTACTTCCAAAGTCAAATCAATAACTTTTCTCAATTTCAAAATTTTCTTTTCCCCAAAATATGGAACTTCACACGCTACATCATGTCTCTTTTCCCAAAATCGTCTCTTTCTTCCTCTTTGTCTTTCTTCTCTATACCATATCTTCCTTTCTTCTCTCTTCTCTCTCTTCATCTTCTTTCGTCTTCTCACTTCGGTTGTCTGTACCAACATAATCTCTCTCTTCCTCTATTTTTTATTCTCTCTTCATTTTCTTCAATAGAGACTACAAGGTTGTCAGGGTACTGATCGGAATATGGGAGACGACGTGGGTTGTGGTGTTTCTGACAGTTTTACGACGGTGCGCGGTTGTGCAGTGAAAGATCTATGGTGAAAGCTCCAAACTTTCTGCATATCTTGGATTTATTTGATGTTTGATATGGTACTTTTATGGTTTCACCTTCTTCTTCTTCACATTGAATCATCTTCCTTGCAGATATTAGGGTTTCTTTTCCAGACATTTTTATATGTGCAGATTTTTGGTACCTGATATTGGTGGCTCGATTCTTAATGTTGTTAACACCAACAGAGCAAGGAACATATGTTTGGGAACGATTTCTCTCTGCTGAGTATAAGCTGAAAACTAAACTTTGGTCGTGTTGTGATCCTTTTACGGGTAAATTTGTTTAGGCTGAATATTTGTAATAAGACTCTCATTCTTTGTTTCGTTAGCATGATATTTTTTATAATATTTGTTGGAATTACGAAAAAGTGTAACAATGGATCAAAATTCAACACCTGTGGTACTTGAAGATAGGCATGGACTCCATTGTGCGGATGTGATACGATCAACTCAGAAGCATTGTTGGTCATATACAAATTGTTGTTGGCAACTTGGCTACTAAAGGGGAAAGGTTACAGTCCTTTTTGAGATGACGCGATCCGAAAGCTACAGTCCTGTTTGTGATTTTCTGTCTGATTCAATTCTTTTCTCAGCTTTAATTCTTTTCCTTAGGTGATTCTTTTCCCTTGAATCATTAGGATGTATAAAATGTTTGATGTTTCCTCCATTGAAACAAAAGTTGTAATTAACTTTATTTTCCTTCTCGCAATGTAAATAACTTTCAATATTTGTTTTCTTTTTTTGTAGAAAATTTTGTAGATACCAATTCTGTTTTACAATTTAATTATTGGTTATTAATTTGAACATATATTGATTTTTGTGTTTGAGGTAATGTTTCCTTTTGAATTTCGCAAGAGTTTGAGAAATGCAGTAATAAAATTGGGTTTCTGAAGAAAAAAATTGAAAATTGGGTAGAGGTATCTTGGAAACAACATATTTTCATTCATCCTGCAAGCAGATTCTCTTCCAATATCATCCTGTAAGCAGATTCACTTCCTGCTATACATGTCAAAATCACACAACTTTATTTTCTTCCTTTCTGATTCAAAGCTCTTTTCCCCATATTTTGATTTCTTTCCTTTCTGATTTAAAAATGTTTCATGTTAATGCTTCTTATATGCATTGATACTCCTTACATTTATTCATTTATTTTTTTTTACTTTCCTTTCATTCTCTTTCTATCCACCAATTTGAAATTCAAATTTAGAATTTTTCAAAACTTTTCATTTTTCTTTAACAGAGACTATAGTCTCAGAGCTTGGTTAAATTATTTAGAAAAGTTGGTTAACATAAAGTACTTTAAATAATAGAAAAGTGTGAAAAAATTAGATGTTGTAAATACGTGCTTAAGTAAGTTGTACATTTACTTTTGTTTCCATTGTTGTAATCGCTAATACTGATGTAATCGTTTCTGCAGATGCTTTTGAGAATTTGAAATCGGCTCCTAATATTATCTCAACTACATCAAGGATATTGAATGTTGCCCCAATGAGGTATATAATACTAGATTAAACATGTGATTAGATGCTTAAGTTGTAGTTTTGGGTGATTGATTTTTTAATAACTGTATTTCATTGTTGTTGGTTAATAGGATAACAAGAATGTGTATATTATAATTAATACACACGTACTCAAAAGAATACTAGGCTAGTACTCCACTTTCAGATGATAATTTTATTTGAAAGTTTGATACTGTTTTTCCAGTTAAACTACTCCTACAATTGTTGTTAGTTGCTTCTACAATTGTTATCATGTTAGGGTTTATGACTCAATTTTTTTATTTTTTTTATTTGGATTCGGCTCTAGTAGTTTTTTTTCTTAATATTATCTGGCTTTGCTCTGTTATGATTTCTAGCATTGTTTTTGCTTGTGTAGGTAGATATGAGTATTTGTTGTAACACCCCAAATTTATTAGAATATTTATTTAATTTATTAAATATAATATTTGTGAATTTTCGGTGAATTTTGGTGGTTTGTGTTGACGTTGGCATTTTGGTGGAGTTTTGGTTATTTATCTAAATAATAATATATAATATGAATATATTAGTATTATTATTAATTTAAATAATATTAGTGGAATTAAGGGTAAGATGGACTTTTGAGGAGGATTAGTGAGGGTATTATTGGGAAAGCCCATTTTAGGAGCCCAAGGGTTTAACAAAAAAGAATTGGGAGGAATAGGATTCATTTGGCTAGATCGTGAAAATAAGGAGAAAGGTGCATAGCTCTGAGGAAAAAGGGAAAGGCGAGGATTCGAGAAGATTTCTGAAGACTCAATAGAGAAAGCTCTGAATCGACAATCTAAGGCATGGGGAGTATTACCTTTCATTGTTTTCAATATAGAGATTCAATTTATTTTAAAGTGGATGTTGAGGTTTTTGGGGTTTTTGAAGGGTTTATGAATTATTGATGATTTAGGGGTATTTCTGAGGATTGATGATGGATTATTAAGGGTTGAATTGATTCGGGTAAAAATAAGCCTTCGAGGCTAAACCTTTTTTATGATATGTGGGATCTTGTATGAGAAAGGGATTTGTGGGGTTTATGAGAATCTTGAGGGTTTGTGAAGGTTTAGGTAATTCTGAGTTAGGATAGTGGAATTAATCGACCTAAATGTCGTAGGTTTTATGCCTTTGATTGCCATGATGCCTTGGGAAATGTTTTGGGGATGTTTTGGGTGATCTGAGGTTAAAATCGTAAGGTGTTTGGGTCTGTTATGCTACTGATGCGTAGCAGCGATTTCCTGAAATCGTGAGTTTGCAAAGCGAACAATTCCTTCGCAAGACGAACACTAGCCCTAGGCTTGCAAAGCAAGCAGCGCAGCGAACGCGCGATGATTTTGTTGGTGAATACTGGATGAATTCTGAAGTGTGGTTTCTAGCTCGCAAAGCGAATGTCCCAACGAGTGGATTCGCAAAGCGAATGAGGGTGGCGAGCGAGAGACAGAATGGGAACTCTCTGGTTTTTGTGTGGGATTTTGGGGGTTCACGGGATGCTCGCAAAGCGAACAACCCAGCAAACAGGTTCGCACAACGAACTCTGCAGCGAACGCCTGCTGTTCGCGAAAATTGTTTCATGATGCTGTGTTGTCTTGATGTTTTGATGCTGTGATTTTTCTGATGATTTACCATGATTTTATCGATGATCATGTGATGATGATTTCGTGATGTTTTGATGGAATATTTGATTATATGAATTACCGTGATGTATATTGATGATTATGAGTTGTTTATATATGATGTTTGATGGCTAAGTGATGATATGAATTACCATGAGTGTATTGATGATTATGAGCTGTTTATACTTGATGTTTAATGATTAAATACTGATGTGAATTACCATGAGCTATATTAATGATTATAAGATGATGATGCATGATGTTTTGATGAATAAATGACGATATAACGAATATGAGATTTTGATGAATGATGATGCACGTAATGACTTTATTGATGATGATGATTATGACGTTGTGCATCATGCATTCATAGCATTTCAGTGATGATGTTAGACTTCGGTCTATTGTGGCTTCCATCCCATTGTGTGGATGTGAAGTGGTTTATGACGTGCTCTGGTTCTTGTGTGGAACCGATCTTAATGATGGGGATCTTTGGAGGGTGATGGCCTAAGTGTCCATCGATTGTGACGATTGGTACCACATGCATGAGTCTTGTTGTGCATTGCATTTATGTGGCATTATTGATGTGAGTTTATGATGTTGTGACTGTTGATCCGGTTGACAACTCTAATGATGTTGTTTATGATTATGATGCCATTTTATACATATCTTGTTTTTATATTGATTATAATGAATTGTGATTACTCACCCTTCCTGTTTGAATTTTGCCTCCATGTGGGTAATGTGCAGGTGACCGGGATTAGCCATAGATGCTTTCGAGGAACTTTTGAAGTTTATTTGCATTTTGGTCGATGTAGAGGGTTTGGCTCTGATAGTGTAACATTGGGTTGGGTCGTTGAGTCGAACCATGTTGAGTTTTTATTTGGCTGTTATTTTGTTGTTATTTGATGACTATGGTTTTATTTTTAAAACCCTTTTGTGGGATTTTGTGGTTATGGTGGTTTTGCTGCCCTTTGAAGGCTTTTGAGTTAAATTGAGGAAAACCCGTTGTTTACGGAGCAATTTTGTTGATTTGAATTTATTGAGAAATGTGCACCCTTTGAGGTGACTCTGATTTTACTCTGATATTTTTTTTAATCTGCTGCGATAACTGTGGGGTAGAAAAGGGTGTTACATTAGTGGGATCAGAGCAGTTCGGTCAATCCGGCTAGGTGGTCTAATGTTGTCTAGTCCCTAGTGTGCGACATGTGTGTGAAAACACTGACGATGCTTGTTTTGTTTTCATTTGCATGTTAGGAATGAAACAAGTGGGGGAGAAGATGGTGCTTCTCCAAGATGCTTCAAGTGTGGAGCGATGGCTAAGAGTGATGTTGGACGCTACAATAGTTTAGTAAGATAGTTTGTACCGCCTCATGATATTCGGTTGTTATTGACAAATTGAGGAACTAATCACCCTTAATCTCTTGTTGATAATAGACGGGATCGTGTTGGATGGGATAGACGTGTCTTGCGAGCTTAAGTGGTGTGCACAGTGAGTTGTTTGGAGTTAAGCCAAGTGCTTACGGATGGTTTTGATGAGTCGATGCAGGATGGTGCTGAGATGTTTAAGTTGAGGGTAACTTGGAGTATTAGTGAAGGTGGAGAAGTGGGTGTTTTTCCTGGTGTTTGTGAAATTTCAGAAGTGTTTCCTGGTGACGTAAGTGATTGGCCTCCAGAGCGTGAGGTAGAGGTTGTGGCGAATTTGATATCAGGTATGAGTCCGGTGTCAATGGCTCCTTACCGGATGTCTGCATCTGAGTTGAGAAAATTGAAGAAACAATTGGAAGAGTTGCTTGGGATGAAGTTGTCGACTAAGTGTTTCTCTATGGGGTGCTCATGTGTTGTCGGTGAAGAAGAAAGATGGTACTATGAGATTGTGTGTGGATTATGGATAGTTGAATAAAGTGACGATCAAGAATAAGTATCCACTTCTGAGGATTGATGATTTGATGGATCAATTGGTGGGCACTTGTGTTTTAGCAAGATTGATTCGAGGTCTGGTTATCATCAGATTCGTGTTAAGCCTGATGATATTCCGAAGACAGCTTTCAGGACGAGGTGTGGTGACTATGAGTATACTCTGATGTCGTTTGGTGTATCTAATGCACCTGGTGTTCATGAAGTATATGAATCGGATTTTTCATGAGTATATGGATAAGTTGTGGTGGTTTTTATTGATGATATTCTGATATACTCTAAGCCTGAAGAAGAACATGCTGAGCATTTGAGGACTGTGTTGCAGGTGTTGAAGGAAAAGAAGTTGTATGCAAAGCTGTCGAAGTGTGAGTTCTGGTTGAAAGAGGTGAGTTTTCTTAGTCATGTGATTTCGAGGGGTGGAATTGGTGTAGATCCTTCCAAGATTGATGTTGTGTTACAGTGGGAGACTCCGAAGTCTGCTACTGAGATACGAAGTTTTCTAGGATTGTCGGGTTATTACCGCAAGTTTATCGAGGGCTTTTCTAAGTTGGCACTACCTTTGACTCAGTTGACTCGAAAGGGCCAAGCTTTTGTGTGGGATGTAGCTTGTGAAGAGAGTTTTGTGGAATTGAAGAAGAGGTTGACGACCGCTCCAGTGTTGATTTTGCCTAATCCGAGTGAATCTTTTGTGGTGTATTGTGATGCGTCGAAGATGGGTCTTGGTGGAGTACTGATGCAGAATGGTCAAGTTGTTGCCTATGCTTCGAGACAATTGCGAGTTCATGAGAGGAATTATCCTACACATGACTTGAAATTGGCCGCTGTGGTGTTTGTGTTGAAGATTTGGAGACATTATCTGTTTGGCTCTAAGTTTGAAGTGTCCAGTGATCATAAAAGACTGAAGTACTTATTTGAATCAAAAGTAAAGTTGTGCCCGTTTATAACAATAGTATTTTTTTGTATATAAAAAATTTGAATCAAAATTAAAGTTGTGTCCGTTTATAACAATAGTTTTTTTTTTTTTATATAAAATAATTTGAATCATGATTAAAGTTGTCCCCATTTATAACAATAGTATTTTTTTCGTATATAAAAAAATTTGAATCAAAAGTAAAGTTGTGTCCGTTTATAACAATAGTATTTTATTTGTATATAAAAAAATTTGAATCAAAATTAAAGTTGTACCCGTTTATAACAATAGTATTTTTTTCGTATATAAAAAAATTTGAATAAAAATTAAAGTTGTCCCCATTTATAACAATAGTATTTTTTCGTATATAAAAAAATTTGAATCAAAAGTAAAGTTGTACCCGTTTATAACAATAGTATTTTTTTCGTATATAAAAAAAATTTGAATCAAAATTAAAGTTGTGTCCGTTTATAACAATAGTATTTTTTTTTGTATATAAAATAATTTGAATCAAGATTAAAGTTGTCCCCGTTTATAACAATAAAATTTTTTTCGTATATAAAAAAATTTGAATCAAAAGTAAAGTTGTGTCCGTTTATAACAATAGTATTTTCACTACAAAATATGTTGTCTTTTGCGACGTGATTTCCACGTCGCAACCCATGAAAACACGTCACTACTCGTTTTTTGCGACGTGAGCTTCTACGTCGCAGGAGAGAGCGTGGCAACCCTGTTGCGACGTGATAAACATGTCACAAAGTTGCCACGTGATAATCACGTCGCAAAAAAGTTGATAGAAATCCCTTCAGAAAGAGTCAGAGCAGGTGTGCAGAGGTGGGTCAGAAAATGCAGAAAGTTATTTGCGACGTGATTTCCACGTCACAAATTAGTGACATGAAAATCACGTGGCAAAATGTTTTTTTTATTTGTACGTTTTGTTTTGCGACGTGATTTTCACGTCACTAATTTGTGACATGTAAATCACGTCGCAAATGATGTATTTTTTTAAAAAAAATTATTTTCTGTTGTATTTAAATAATTTCTGATTATTATTAAATATAATTACTATTTTATTTAAATATAATTTTCTGTTTTAAAAAAATTATATTATTTAAATATAATTTTCTGTTTTATATAATTTCTGTTTTATTTAATTAAATATTATAATTTATATTACTAAATTCAATATTATAAATCAAATTTATAAAAATAAAACTAAATATTTTTAAATATATAAATTAACAAACTTATTATAATAAAATTAATAAACTAAAATTTAAATTTAATATTTCTAAATATAAAATATAATTATAAATTCATTAGTACACAAATTAAAAAGTAAAAATAAAATAAAAATAAAACTAAATAATTGGATCATTCGGGTCGGAATAGTCGGTAAAGTCAACATCATTTTGGTTGTTATTATTCCTCGATTGACCACAATCGTTGCGATTTCCACCATATGCTTGCATAAATTGCCGCATTTGCTCCTCCATATCAGCCTGCCTCTTCGCCATTGCCTCCATTGCTTCCGTTTGGACCTTCGTTGTCGCCTCCATTTGGGCCTTCAATGCCGCCTCACGTTCCTCTGACTCGCGTCTAGCCAATTGTCTTACCGTTTCTAACTGCTGCGGTGTCAAATTTGTTTGACGTAACCCTCCTTCACCGTCCATAGCTCTTTGATACAGAGTTTTATCCCCACTCTTCAAGGTGCCCGCCAAATTTCCACCACCAAAAAAGTACCCGTTATCCCCCTTTCCCCCAATAGCTTGACTCCAAATATAGAAATCCACATCTGGATGAACCGGTTGTCCTGGAGGAGGAGTATACTGGGGATTATGGGTCAGAAATTCTGCCATCAAGACCTGATAATCCTTCTACACATACAATTAAAAAAATCAAGTTAATATAAGTTAAATTAAATTAAATTAAATTAAATTAAAATAAATAATAAAAAAAATATAGCCACGTGATTTTAACGCCACAACTTATCAGTTGCCACGTGATTCTAACGCCACAACATCTCACTTGCCACGTGAAAATCACGTCACTAAGTTGCTAATAAATTAAAAAAATATATAAACAACATAAATTTACTTACCAGCATTTTGTGTACGCTCGTCAACAAAATCCCCCGATTTCTTTGTCCGAGTTTGGATAACCAGCTCAATCATCAGTGGTTGTCTCCCCAAACGCTTAGCCTAAATAATAAACTTAACTTAAATTAATAATATATGTTATAAATCAAAATATGACTTTAAAAAGTGGTAATAATTACCATGCGTCAAGAATGCTCTGCAGTACTAATACTTCCAACAGCATTAAGGTAACCCCCTTTTTCTGATGCCCTCATCTTCTTTGCATTTTCAGATTTAGCCTTAAATTCATCCTTTTCCCAATACTTAAGAAGGTCATCAAAAATTTCTTTGCCTATCCATTTGGGACGGATGCCCAACAGTACAAAACGCTCTCTAACACGTCGTAGCATGTCAGAAAGTCGTCTTGAACTCCTGCCAAAATAATTATTTTTTACTTTTTCATGGTTCAGTGGATCCCAAACACATTTCGCCTGCAATGTTGTATGACATTAAAATAAATAGTTAGATAAATTATAACAATAATAAAAAAATCATTTAAATAACAATAACTTAACAAATAAATTAATGATACCTGAAATTGCTTAAACCATTCGTCTTTGTCCTTAACTTCTCCAAAAGTCTTATACAATTTCTTATAATTCTGCTGAATTATATAACTTATAACATTGGTAGCAGTCCGACTCGGCCCGAAACTAAACAACAATAATTGAATTAGCATTAATTATATAAATTTATATTTAAAATGGAAATGTGTACTTATAAATAAAAATCAATAAATAAGAAACTTACGAGTTTCCTTCAGGCCAAATCCAAAATCTCCCATCAATGGTATGAATCTCACTCGGATCATCATCCCCTCGAAGATCTCTCTCATCTATCTCATCATCGTCCACACCAATATCGCCATCACCCAACTCTGCATGATCATCGGATGCAGGTACATGTGTGGGATGTGGGGTGCGACCAGTCTGTGTGGGCCGTGAAGATGTGGATCCTCCAGTCTGCTGGACGGATGAGGGCATCTGTGTAGGAAGTGGGGTGTTGGATCCTCCAATCTGCTGGACGAATGAAGGCATCTGCGTGGGAAGTGGAAAACTGTATCCTCCACTCTGCTGGAAGGATGAGGGCACCTGAATCTGCTGGAATGGAAAACCAGGTGGCCTAACAAAAGATGGGGCCCTAGATGGGCTAATAAAAGACGGACTCCCAGATGGGAACTGAAGAGGATACTGAGAGGAGAGTAATGGCGTAAAAGGCTGAGTACTATCCATGGACATAGGATGAACCTGACTCTGCGGGGGAGGACACATGATAGAGTGAGGTGACTGGCATACTACTACCCTTGTATGCTTGGACTTCTTACCACTATCCTTGGGTGGCATTTTACCTATTTATAGAGAATACACAGTTAATATATATTCATTATTAACTCATTCAATAGATGGTTCATTAAGTAAAATTACAAGAAACATTTCTCATTAATACATATTCACTATTCTAATACATATTCATTAACTCATTCAATAGATGGTTCATTAAGTAAAATTACAAAACACATTTCTCATTTAATACATATTCACTATTCTAAATCGTTATGCTCGTCATCCATATCATCCTCGTCATCTGATGTGATATTGTCCTCGGATCCAGAATCTTCATGATCTTCATCCTCATCAACTTGATGCCCCTCAACCATTGTATCAGACAAACTTGTAGTGTGTTCATCTGGAATCACATCATTAATTTCTTCAACTTAATCAACTTGGTAAGCAAGATCTTCCACTAGATAGTCAGTTTCAATATGACCCAATGGTTTTGTTTTTATTACAACACAACACCCTCATTTACGTGGCACAAATGAAGGATAAGGAACATAATAAACTTGCCTAACAATATTTAACATTATGAAAGGGTCATACTCTTTGTACCTCCGGTCCATTTGAATCTCAACAGTACCATATGTCTTATCTATTTTTGTGCCTCTAGTTGGATCATACCATTCACAATAAAACAAGACAACTTTATTTTCCGAGTTCAAGTAGTTGTATACTAACTCGTAGATATGTTTAACAAAACCATAGAAGTCATCTTCACCACCATCTGTAACTCCTTTCACAAATACGCCACTGTTTATGGTCTTTTTCCCTTCAGTCCATTCCTGAGTGTGAAATTTATATCCGTTCACAAAGTATGTGTGCCATTTATTTGCGCTTTGACGAGGGCCATTAGACAAGTTTCTCAAATGGAGTATTTCTGTAGTCAGTGCAACAACCCTATACAACTTCTCCTTGAACCATGTTGGAAATTGGGCATGAATGACACCAGATGTTGCTTGTACACCGGTACTATGAAAGTAGGCATTGTTAAATTCCCTAAAAAAACACACAATAAGTTTCAAGGTAATAAGTTTTATATTCACACTGTAAATAAAATTAAGAAGTTGGGTTATACTTATTCAAGATATGGTTTAACTTCAACACAGTTGATCAAGACATGAACACGTGCGGATTGCATTTCTTGTTGGGTCAACCAATGCTCACCCTTCTTTCCAGAGGGACGACCTGGAAGCCCAAAGATTGATAAGGTGTACTGACTTCTTTCGATAACATTTACATGATTCCTTATGATTCTTGGAGTTAACATCAAGTGCTTGAAATAGTGACTGCAAAAATGTGAAGTTTCTCGATGCAAGTAATGTGCACATATTGATCCTTCAACTCTAGCTTTATTTTTCACTAATCGCTTTGAATCACCCATGAACCTTTCAAATGGATACATCCAACTATATTGAACAGGTCCTCCTAGATAAGCTTCATATGCAAGATGCACAGGTAGATGTTCCATGGAGTCAAAAAAACCAGGCAGAAATACTTGTTCTAACTTACAGAGAATGACTGGAATATTTTGGTCCAACTTAATGATGTCATCCACTCTTAAAGCTGACGCACAAATATCTCTAAAAAATTGACTAATTTCAGTTAGTGGATTAAGCACATGTTTGGGTAGAGAACCGAACGCAATTGGTAGCAATTTTTCCATAAAAACATGGCAATCATGACTTTTCATACCATGCAACTTCCTAGTGTTAGCGTCGGCACACCTTGCTAAATTTGAAGAATACCCGTCGGGCATTCTCAAACCTTTTAACCATCCACAAACCGCTTTAGCTTCTTGGGGGTCAGACTGAAACAAGCCTTGGGTTTAAATAATTTTTCATTTGGTTGAGGCTTTAATTCCAACTCTTTCCGATTACACCAAATTTCCATGTCTTGTCTAGCCTTCACATTATCTTTTGTTCTATCTTTAACATCCATCATTGTGTTAAATACATTATCAAAAATATTCTTCTCAATATGCATAACATCAAGATTATGGCGCAACAAATTATCTTTCCAATACGGGAGGTCCCAAAATATACTTCTTTTTGTCCAATTGTGTGTGACCCCATATCCTTCAATTCTACAGGCTTTGCCAGTATCTGTAAACTTTGGAAGTTCACAAACTTGGTTCCATATAGCAACTGGTGACAATCGAGGCGGAGGCAGATCTGTTACCCGTTCGTCTTTTTTGAAATTTGTCTTGTTTTTTCTAAAGGGATGATTTGATGGTAAGAATCTGCGGTGACAGTCAAACCACGAGCTTTTCCCCCCTTTATCTAATGTAAACGCCTTGGTGCATTCCATGCAATGCGGACAACCCATTCTACCATGGGTACCCCAACCAGACAACATGCCATATGCTGGAAAGTCGTTAATGGTCCATATCAAGGCAACTTGCATTAAAAAGTTTTGTTTACGGGATATATCATAAGTCCATTCTCCATTAATCCACAACCTCTTCAAATCATCAATTAAAGGTTGTAAGTACACATCAATTCTGGCTTTTGGACTCAACGGTCCTGGAATGACACACGTCAAAAACATGTATGGTTTTGTCATGCACATCTCAGGATGGAGATTGTAAGGGGTTACAATGACTGGCCAACAAGAATACGCATTTCCAGACGCTTGGACATATGGAGCAAAACCATCAGAGCATAATCCAAGCCTGACATTCCTAGGTTCCGCGGCAAAATTGGGATGTACCTCATCAAAGTGCTTCCATGCATGGCCGTCAGATGGGTGTCGCATAGTGCCTGGGCTTGTTTTGTTTGTATGATGCCATGTCATTTGACTTGCACTGTGCATTGAAGAAAACATTCTTTTTAACCTTGGTATTATCGGAAGATAAAACATGGACTTTACTGCTACACGCTTTTGCTTACTGTTAATGGCTCTACTGCGAACTTTATATCTTGGACTCTGACAAAACTTACATTCCTCCAACGATCCATCTTGAGTACCAAACTCATTGTCATAAAACAACATGCAACCATTAATGCAACAATCAATCTTTCTTACTCTTAAACCCAACTTTGACACCAACTTCTTTGCATCCTAGAAACTCGCAAGCAAGTTGTCTTTCGTTGCAGTTAAGTCCAACATCATTTTTGCGAAGTGCTCCAAACACTGATTAGGAACATTCCAATTTGACTTGGCGGCCAATAATCTCACACACATTGATAGCTTTGAGTCTGACGACCCCTCAAACAACGGAGTATTCATCTCATTCAACAACTGATAAAATCTCTGCGCTTCCTCATTCGGCAACTCTTCCCCGTCAAAATCTTCTGGTTGATCATGGGTCACGTTAACACCAAAAGCATCCTCAACCATGTCACCGATCAGATTAAAGTTTTCCTCAAATTCCATAGGAGGTTCCATAGGCGGTCGACTACTTGAAGCATGCGTGTTGCTAGTCTCTGGTACGTTACTCGGCAGTGTTCACCATTATACGTCCAAACCCAATAATTTTCAATGAAACCTCTTCTATGCAAATGACGTGTTATTTCCTCTGGGTCACTAATTATATATCTACATCCACATTTAAGACAAGGACACCTAACTCCTCCTTCGCTTCGACAACATTCCTGAGCAAACGTCCACGTGATAAAACCATTAACTCCTTCTATAAAATTGGGTTTAAGTGCGCGCCTTCCTGGATATAGTCTATAATACCGATAATATTCCATTTATTGCAAATTTATATAATCAATACCTTTTTAATTAGAAATATTAAATTAATCAACTTAATAATAGTCCTAAACATATTGTTCTTGTTCTTACTACTAAAAATATACTATATAAATACAATTTAACATTTTAACATACTATATTAATGTTTTATATAAGATACTATAATGTTTTATAACATACTATAATATTTTTATATATAATATTTTTTAACATACTATATAATACTTTTTATTATAAAACCGTTTTTATTAACATTCTATTTAATACTTTTTAACAATACTACATAAAACAGTTTTTATAAAACACTAAAATAATAATAATTATAAAACAGTTTTTTATATATATGTTTTTACATAAAATAGTTTTTTTTACTATACTTCATAAAACAATATAATATATAATAATTATAAAACAGTTTTTATATAATGTTTTTTGTTTATAAAAAAGTTTTTTATGTATATGTTTTTACTTAAACAATTTTTTATAAATGTATATAAAAAATATATTAACAATAAAATTGTTTTTTATAAAACATTTTTATATATGTATATATATTTTTAATCACTACATAAAATACAATATTTTTTATAACATATTAAATATATTTTCTTTTTTTATAATTAAATTTTTTTAAATATATAACTTTTCATAATATTCTTTTAACCTAAAATATAAACATATTAAATATATTTTCGTTATATATATATATAAATATATAAAATAATTCTGTTTTTATTAAATGTTATTATATATTATATATTATTCTGTTTTTATAACATTTATAACTTAATAAAAATTTCAGAAAAAAAATTATATATAAGACTTTTTTATTATAAAACCGTTTTTATTAACATTCTATTTAATACTTTTTAACAATACTACATAAAACAGTTTTTATAAAACACTATAATAATAATAAATATAAAACTGTTTTTTATATATATGTTTTTACATATAAAATAGTTTTTTTACTATACTTCATAAAAAAATATAATATATAATAATTATAAAACAGTTTTTATATAATGTTTTTTGTTTATAAAAAAGTTTTTTATGTATATGTTTTTACTCATAAAACAGTTTTTATATATAATATATTAAAACATTTATAACTTATATTATATATTTTTGTTTATAAAACAGTTTTTATGTATAATGTTTTTATATATTAAAACAGTTTTTATGTATATATTTTTGTTTATAAAACAGTTTTTTATGTATTATGTTTTTCATAAAACAGTTTTTATATATTATATATTATTTTGTTTTTATAACATTTATAACTTAATAAAAATTTCAGAAAAAAAAAATTATATATAATATGTTAAAATAGAATTTATATATAATTTTTTGGAAAACAGAATTTATATATAATTTATATATAATATGTTAAAACAGAATTTATATATAATATGTTTATATTTTCGTTTTTTATATATATAAATATATAAAATAATTCTGAAAATATTTTCTAACAGAATAAATTTTTCTAACAGAATAAATATTTTCGTTTTATATATAAAATATTTTCTAACAAAATAAATTTTGAAAATAACATATATACTATTAACTTAAATAAATTGTTTATAAATTATAACAAATAAATTCTGAAAATAACCAAAATAAATTATAACAAAATTTGTTTCTAACATATATACTATTAACCTAAAATAAACAAATTTCCAAAAATACTTCAAATATAAAAAATAAATTGCAAAAAATACCTCTTCTTCAATCTCCTTCAATCTTCTAGTCCAACCTTTTTTCCACTCTTCAATCTTCAATCTTCTTGAATCTTGAATCTTCAATCTTCTTCTATTCAATATCATAAAATAAAATATTAATAATAACCAAAAAATATGATAAGAGAGGAAGAAGAAGAGAGGAAGAATAAAATCAAATAACATACCTTTAAAATTATGGAAGTGCTTGAAGAAGAAGAGAGGAAGAATTTTGCTGCGAAGAAGAAGAGAGGAAGAAATATGGGTTTGCGAAGAAGAAGAGGAAAAATGAGAAAAATATAATGCTTCTTAATTAAGAAAATGGGTCTGAGGGAGAGGAAACGAAAGCAGTTAATTATATAAGCCCATTAGCGACGTGAAAATCACGTCGCAACTTTGCCACGTGATAATCACGTCGCAACCAACCAACGGTCATAAATTATATACCCACTACCTGCATTCAGTCAGAATTAAAATTTTAATTTTCCCTCTAAAAAAGTTGCGACGTGATATTCACGTCGCAAAAAAAAATTTAAAATTTTCAACATTCCCAACATCTGCACGCTACAGGCTTTTGGTTTTAAAAAATTATTTTATTTGTTGCAGCGTGGTTTTCACGTCGCAAATAATATTTTTAAATTTTAAATTCTGACATTCCATGTGCTAACATTATATTTTTTATTTTATTATAAAATAATGTAGCGACGTGATTATCACGCCGCAACTAACTTTTTTTTGCCACGTGATAATCACGTCACAACTTCACGTGGCTATAGACTGATTTTCTTGTAGTGTTTATTTGTATATAAAAAAATTTGAATCAAAATTAAAGTTGTACCCGTTTATAACAATAGTATGTTTTTCGTATATAAAAAAATTTGAATCAAAAGTAAAGTTGTGTCTGTTTATAACAATATTATTTTATTTGTATATAAAAAATTTGAATCAAAATTAAAGTTGTACCCGTTTATAACAATAGTATTTTATTCGTAAATAAAAAAATTTGAATAAAAATTAAAGTTGTCCCCATTTATAACAATAGTATTTTTTCGTATATAAAAAAAAATTTGAACCAAAAGTAAAGTTGTGTCCGTTTATAACAATAGTATTTTTTATTTTATTATAAAATAATGTAGCGACGTGATTATCACGCCGCAACCAACTTTTTTTTGCCACGTGATAATCACGTCACAACTTCACGTGGCTATAGACTGATTTTCTTGTAGTGTTTATTTGTATATAAAAAAATTTGAATCAAAATTAAAGTTGTATCCGTTTATAACAATATTATGTTTTTCGTATATAAAAAAATTTGAATCAAAAGTAAAGTTGTGTCTTTTTATAACAATAGTATTTTATTTGTATATAAAAAATTTGAATCAAAATTAAAGTTGTACCCGTTTATAACAATAGTATTTTTTTCGTATATAAAAAAATTTGAATAAAAATTAAAGTTGTCCCCATTTATAACAATAGTATTTTTTCCTATATAAAAAAAAATTTGAACCAAAAGTAAAGTTGTGTCCCTGTAAAATTAATCATACACATTTAAAATTTTTTTTGATTATTTTAGGCTTAAATAATGTTTTCGTCCCTGTAAGTTAGCGTGTTTTTGGTTTTCGTTCCTGTAATTTATTTTTTTTATTTAGTCCATATATTTCACATTCGTGTTCGTTTTAGTTCTTAAAATCAAAATCCGCAGGAAACCTTCGGATTTTCCTGCGGATTTTGATTTTAAGGACTAAAACGAACACGAATGTGAAATATAGAGACTAAAACAAAAAAAAAAATTAAAGGGATGAAAACCAAAATCTCGCTAACTTACAGGAACGAAAACACTATTTAAATCATTATTTTATATATAAAGTAAAGATGCACTTAGCAAATTTGTAGAGTATACATAATTTATAAAATACTAAAAATATTTATAAATACACCTGAATTAAATAGAATTAAAAGTGTTTAAAAAAATAAGTAGTAAAGTTGTTTTCGTTTATAAAAATAATAATATTTTATTATTTAATATTTAAATTATTAGTAAAGTTGTCTCCGTTTATAACAATAGTAATTTATTTCCGTAATTAAAAATATGTGAATAAAGTCAATAAAATATGTGTTTTTTTTCATATATAAATATTATTCTTTTTGGACATTATTTAAAAAATATTTAAATCAATGGTATAGTTAGTCTCATATATAAAAATATTTGAATGTCAATTAAAAGTAATATGTACAAATATTTTCTTGTCTAAACCTAACTGATTGTGATAAATAAAAAATATTGAAATAAAAACATAATTTAAAAATAAAACATTACATTTGACCCCTTGTATAAATATTATTTTTTCGATGTTAGCTGGACCCGAATGGGGTCGCTTTGTATAAACAGTTCTTTTGAATTAATTAAAGTATTTTCATTCAAAAAAGAATATTATTTTTTTATTTTTGGCATCATTTATAAATAATAAAAGAATTGGCTCAATAGTAAATCGTTTCTCGTTTATAAAAATAACACGATTTAAAAAATATTTGAATGAACAATATATATATATATATATATATATATATATATATATATATATATATATATATATATATATATATATAGCCTAAAATACAGTTTTGGTCCCCCTGTTTATCAAAATTCACGGTTTTGGTTCCCCTATTTTTTTTTAACAGTTTTGGTCCCCCACCCCAATTTTGGCCCAAAAAAAGTGATGAACAGTAACTTGTCCGTACACGTCCGTACACGTCCGTACATGAACAGTACACTTCCGTACATGAATAGTGAGGGGTGGGGGACCAAAACTGTTAAAAAAAAAAAACAGGGCGACCAAAACCGTGAATTTTGACAAACAGGAGAACCAAAACTGTATTTTAGCCTATATATATATATATATATATATATATATATCCTATGAGAATGTTATTTTTATGTGAGAACATGAGAATTAATCTGAATCATTAGATTTTAAAATAAATTTTAGAGATTATGTGTGGTTTTTATTTTTCTCTCTCCTCCATTATTAAAATAAATGATGGAGGAAAGAGAAAAAAACTGACACATAATTTCCACCATTTATTTTAAAATCTAATGGTTCAGATTCATTATCATGTTCTCACATAAAAATGACATTTTCATATGATACGTTCCCTATATATATATATATATATATATATATTAAAAAAAATTGAAAAATTTTGATCTTATAAAATTATTACCCTAATTAAATTAACATTTTTTTTATTATTTCTAATTATTCTAAATAAATCCTAAGATTACCCTAACATAATCAAAATAATATATAAAAATACTAAGTGTTTGTTTTTGGGATTTTTAATATCAAATATAAAAGAAATATTTTTTATTATAAAATACTTAGTTATAAATCAATCTAATTATATTAATTAGGTTAATTAATTATTCTAACTACCTTAATTAAGCCTAAAATTAATTCTAAAATTAACCCTAATGAAAATATTTAAAAACAAAAATAGAATGAATAAGAAAATACGTTAAATAATCAGGGGTTGCAAATAATAATAGACGAAGTGTGCAACTAGGAGAATGATCTAAGGCCCGAGTAAATCTGTAAAACCCTAATTCTTCCAATTAATAATATCTACAAATAACATGAATATAATAAAAAAAAAAAAGCTCTAAAAAAAGTCAATATATTAGGGGAAGTTACCGTCCATTTTGTCATTCTTTCTGTTCTATGCTTATTTTATTATTATTACAAATATAACCAATCACACATGAAAATTTTTAATAATGCAATAAAAAAAGTGAAAACTAATATGCAAAATTACAAAATTCTAATTAAATAAAATAAATATGATTAAAACAAACAAACCTGCATACTTGAGAAGGGGTGCCACCCCTTTTGAATCCCTTCAATGTCTAACAATTTCTTGCCACGTGTCCATGAAGAAAAAAAAACCTTTATACATATATTCACAAATATCAAATAAAAGAATTACAAATATTAAAACGAAAGTAAATGATTGTAGATACGACATTTTTTTCAATTGGGGTGTAAATGTGATGGTGTTTGTGATTAAAGTTAGTTGTATAAGAGGATAATCCTATTTAAGTAAATTAACTATAATTTTATTAATTCGATAAAATAGAAAATAAAATTATAATTAAGTCTAAAATAAATAAAATAGATAAAGTTTTAATAATTAAAAAAAAAAACCAATGTTATAATTTAAAATTAAAATAACAATTAACGGTAACTATTATATTTTTTTTTCACATACATGCATTTTTGACAATTCTACATTCAAAGAATTCAACCATAATTTGTTTTTTCATAAACAATTTTAATATATATATATATATATATATATATATATATATATATATATATATATATATATATATATATATATATATATATATATATATATATAGAATAATACCATATAAGTGTTAATATCTGATACTGACACCATTATAAGTATCTATTGGCACAATTTACATATTTGACCATTTTATAAAACATAAAAGATGACCTATGGTACATGATATGGAAAGGGCCAACCAATAAAATCTAAAATCGGAGTACAATATCCATCATTGTACAAGATACATAATACACAGCGGAAAACATAATCTAAGTTTCTTTTAAAACATCCAAGCATAGCTTCACTTGTAAACTAAACCTACAAACAACACCTGAAAAACAACAACGATAATAGGGTGACATAATAATCTCAGTGAGTTCCCCTATCTTATGGGTTCCCTCGGCTCTACAGGGTTCTAATCAATTTCTATCTCAAGTCAAAAAGGAAAAGGAAAAGAATTGAGTTCACACAATTCGCAATGTATGTGAACATGTCTCTTGAGACCACCAACTCAAATAATCACTAATCGGAAAATATACCAAGGCATCCCTTTTTTTCGTCCTCTCCTACGTCTAGGACTTTTGGCACAGGTCATGGATCCTTGTAATGTACTTTAACATACGAAATGGATTTGGATTCAAGGTGCTTTTCACATGAATCGTCGCTTCCCATGAGAATACCCCCATCTCAAGCATTTTACCCGTAGGCTCCATTCGTACTACACACGGGAATCAAACTTGTCAAAGTAATAATGTATATATTCCAGAGGAGCGCTTTACATAAGTCTCAACTCTTGGAACGACACATCTCAAGGGATTGTTTCCGACTACGTGATAAAATATAACATAACGCCGAATAGATTTAGATTATAAGGGATAACATCAACCTTACGAATCGTCGCTTCCCATGGGAATACCTCATCTCAAGCCTTTTACCTATATGTTCCATTCGCTTATGTAATCACTAAGGATAACGTGATTGTATTCGACAATCACAAGGCATCACATTCGCTTTAACCATAAACAACACAAACCATACATGTTCCATACACACTCTCCTCACAACTAGATAACTACTTGCCAATGATACACACCTAGTCATCCTTGCACAAGCATAGTGTAACGCCCCAGTTTTAGTATTTTTATTTAATTGAGTCGTTTTGATTATTTTATTATTATATTATTTTATTTCTGACTTTTATTTGAAAATATGTTATTTTTCATCGAGGTTATATTTTATCGCGTTTTGGGAGTGTTTGCGAGATATTTGAGTGTAGGGGTATTTTGCTCTTTTGTTTGGGTAGGTATTATATTTTTCATAGAAATAGAAATAGAAAGAGAGAAAATAGAAAGGAAAGAAAAAGAAGACAAGAAAAAGAGGAAGAAAGAAAGGAGAAAGAAAAGGAGATAGAGAGAAAACTTGGAAAATCTAAGAATCGATCAACCGGCTATTCTACATGCTATTTAATCGGGTAAGGGTGTGAAATTCGATTATACTATGCTTGTGTATGGTTATGTATGTGTGTATTGGATTGTTTGTTGTGTTTTCATAGTTTTCTATTCTAGGTCGAAAATGAGAAATTGATGTTTTCGCAGTTGAAAATCGGTGTAAACATAGTAGAATACTTGTTACCATGATTAGATTAGGTTCTGATTGTTATATGTTGGTTTGGAAATGTTTTGGTTGAG
This sequence comes from Lathyrus tuberosus, assembly GCA_022829125.1. Taxonomy (NCBI): domain Eukaryota; kingdom Viridiplantae; phylum Streptophyta; class Magnoliopsida; order Fabales; family Fabaceae; genus Lathyrus; species Lathyrus tuberosus. Next base: position 13,756,831 of record JALAZF010000103.1, read on the forward strand.
AAAATATCATTTTTGGATGATCTGGTGTGCTGCTGGGTTTTGCTAAATTCGCAGGTTCGCACTGCGAATGGCCAGCGAATGGGTGGCGAGCGTTCGCGTGAGGTTCGCACTGCGAACGTTGTATTATTTTTCATTCTGCCACTGTTCGCTGGAGGATTTGCATTGCGAATAGGGTAGCGAACATTCGCTGGATGGTTCGCACTGCGAACGTTGGGAATTTTCTAGGCTATTTTGCTTCTGCCACTGTTTGCTGGGACATTCGCATTGCGAATGAAGAAGCGAAGGACTCGCTAGGAGCTTCGCACTGCGAATGTGACAGTTTTTCCCAATTTGTTTTCTTTATAACTTTTGATCCGTGAGTCGGTTTGAGGTGTGGTTTGATGCGTTAGAAAGCTTGTGAAATGTTCTTTCTTATATTAATGGTTTCAAGATTGTTAGCCGATTTAATTATGTTGGGAATTTGGAATGTGTTGTTTGTTGACTTTTACCATTTTAATGATGTGCATTTGACGTGTTATTATGCAACATGCTTGTGATATGAATTGTATGACTGGTGTGCTGTTCTGAAATGAATATGCACGTGATATATGGTGTGATGATGAATGGTGGCCTAAGGGCAAGAAAATGCAATTTGTGGTATTTGTTGATATATGCATGATTATGGAATGTGTATATGTGTGCATTTGAATGTCATGAGTCATTATATGCCAAGCATCATGATATGCATTCTTGTGATGTCGTGTGCCCTAGTGGGTGTGAGCGACGAATCGATTCCAGAGGGAATCCGCTATAACGTCGTGTGCCCGTGTGGGGTGTGAGCGATGATTATAGACGATTGTGTGCCCGTGTGGGGTGTGAGCGATCAGGTCGTGAAAATTTCCGCTTGTATTGTGTATCTGAATTGTGGGTAGTAGGAACTAAGTTCCTCTATTAATTGCTACCTGATTGTTGCATATCTTTATGAGCAGGTTTATGTGTATTTTGTTTCAAATTGATGTGACCCCTCGGTCTATGCCGTGAATGTTTTAAATATACTCTAATGAAATTTTGAATTTTACTTATCGCTTTAATAGCTTGGGGGTGTTACATTAAGTGGTATCAGAGCCAGTCCGTGTCAGTTTGTGTCAGTCTGTGTCGGTGTTGGTGTTTGGGGTGAGCTGTTTGTTAACCATAGTTGTTGTTATTGGAAATGAACAGAATATGGCTGGTAGGAATGACGTTGCTTTGGCTGCTGCTATGCAAGCTATGGCTCGGGCTGTGCAGGGTGCACCTAATGCTGCAGGTAATGATGAGTTCAGGAAGAATAAACCGCTTGTCTTCAAAGGAAGATATAATCCTGATGGTGCACAGATTTGGATGAAAGAGATTGAAAGAATTTTTCGAGTGATAGATTGTGCTGAGGATCAAAAGGTGAGACTGGGTACTCACATGTTACTGGAAGAAGTTGATGATTGGTGGGTTGGTACACGTCATGTGTTGGAGGCTGCAGAGGAGGAGATCACTTGGGTTGTGTTTAGCATTGAGTTTCTGAGGAAGTATTTTCCTGAAGATGTAAGAGGAAAGAAGGAAATTGAGTTCTTGGAATTAAAATAAGGTAATATGTCTGTTGTTGATTATACTGCTAAGTTTGTGGAGCTTGTGCAGTTTTATCCTCATTATGCTGAAGCGACTGCAGAATTTTCTAAGTGTGTAAAGTTTGAGAACGGATTGCGTCCTGAGATAAAGTAGGCAATCGGTTACCAAAGGATTAGAAGGTTTTCTGATTTGGTAGATTGCTGTAGGATTTTTGAAGAAGATAACAAAGCTCGTTCTACTCACTATAAGAGTGTGAACGAGAGGAAAGGGAAGTAACCGTTTCGCAGTGGTCCTTATGTGACACCAGCTGATAAGGGTAAGCAAAGGGGTACTTTTGATCGAAGGCCCAGTGGAGGAGGAATGTCTAATCCTCTGAGATGTTATAGGTGTGGTGACCTAGGACATCGTCAGTTTGAATGCAGGAAAGATATGAGGAAGTGTACCAATTGTGGAGGTTTAGGACATATTGCAGCTGATTGTAAGAGGCAAACTGTGGTGAAGTGTTTCAACTGTGGTGAACCTGGTCATATTAGTACGAAGTGTCCGAAACCGAAGCAAGCTCCAGCTGGTGGGAAGGTTTTTGCATTGGCGGGAACTCAGACTTCAAGTGCAGACCGTTTGATCAGAGGTACTTGTTTTATTAATAGTATGCCTTTAGTTGCTATTATTGATACTGGAGCGACTCATTTATTTATTTCGTCTGAGTGCGTGAAGCATTTGAATCTTGTGTTGTCTTCGATGGGTGGTGAGATGGTTATTGATACTCCAGCAATGGGGTCAGTAACTACTTCTTTAGTTTGTTTAAGTTGTCCTTTGACCATTTATGGTAAAGACTTTGAGATGGATTTGGTGTGTTTACCGTTGGAGGGTTTAGATGTGATTCTGGGAATGAATTGGTTGCAGTTCAATAAGGTTCATATTGATTGTTATCATAAGCTGGTAAGATTTCCTTCTCTTGAGGAAGACGAAGACTCAAGTTTCTTGTCCACCAAAGAGTTGAAGAAACTTTTGGCGGATGAAGCTCAGTTGTTCGGGTTGTTTGCTTCGTTATTTGTGGATAGTCAAGTTTCACTTGATGTGTTTCCTGTTGTGTGTGAATTTCCGGAAGTGTTTCCTGAGGATATTTCAGACTTGCCGCCAGAGAGAGAGGTGGAGTTTTCGATAGATCTAGTTCCTGGTACTAGACCTGTATCGATGGCACCTTATTGTATGTCGGCATCTGAGTTGGTTGAGTTAAAGAAGCAGTTGAATGAATTGCTAGAAAATAGGTTTGTGAGGCCAAGTGTGTCGCCTTGGGGAACTCCAGTTTTGTTGGTGAAAAAGAAAGATGGAAGTATGCGGTTGTGTATTAATTATCGCCAGTTGAATAAGGTGACGATTAAGAATAAGTATCCTCTTCCAAGAATTGATGATTTGATGGATCAGTTAGTTGGTGCGTATGTGTTTAGTAAGATTGATTTGAGGTCAGGGTATCATCAGATAAGGGTGAAAGAGGAAGATATTCAGAAGACGGATTTTAGGACACGATACGGTCATTATGAATATTCTGTGATGTCGTTCGGGGTTTCTAATGCGCCAGGTGTGTTTATGGAGTACATGAATCGTATTTTCCACGAGCATTTGGATCGTTTTGTGGTTGTGTTTATTGATGATATCTTAATTTATTCTAAGTCTCAGGAGGAGCACGCGGAGCATTTGCGTATTGTTTTGTAGGTTTTGAAGGAGAGAAAGCTTTTTGCCAAATTGTCCAAGTGTGAGTTCTGGTTGTCGGAAGTGAGTTTTCTTGAACACGTAATTTCAGGTAATGGTATTGCTGTGGATCCGTCTAAAGTAGAAGCAGTTCTACAATGGGAGGCTCCGAGATCCGTTACTGAAATTCGAAGCTTTTTGGGTTTGGCCGGTTATTATCGAAGGTTTATTGAAGGTTTTTCTAAGCTAGCACTTCCTTTGACCCATTTGACTTGTAAAGGGCAAGCGTTCATTTGGGATATTCGGTGCGAGGAAAGTTTTAATGAGCTGAAGAAGAGATTGACGACATCTCCGATTTTGATTTTGCCGAAGCCTACTGAACCATTTGTGGTGTATTGTGATGCGTCTTGATTGGTCTAGGTGGGGTGCTAATGCAAGACGGTAAGGTCGTGGCTTATGCTTCAAGGCAGTTGAGAGTGCATGAGAAAAATTACCCTACTCATGATTTGGAATTAGCGGCTGTGGTCTTTGTGTTGAAGATTTGGAGGCATTATCTCTACGGTGTAAGATTCGAAGTCTTTAGTGATCATAAAAGTTTGAAATATTTGTTTGATCAGAAAGAATTGAATATGAGGCAGCGGAGATGGTTGGAATTTTTGAAGGACTACGACTTTGGCTTGAATTACCATCCTGGTAAAGTGAATGTGGTAGCCGATGCGTTGAGTCGGAAATCATTACATATGTCCGCTTTAATGGTTAAGGAATGGGAACTTTTGGAAGCTTTTAGGGACTTGAGCTTGGTGTGTGAAGTGACATCCGACAGCGTGAGGCTGGGTATGCTAAAAGTTACTAATGATTTTCTGATGACTGTTAGTGAGAAACAGAAACTGGATGTGAAGTTTGTGGATTTGATGTTGGTTGGAGAAAAAGATGCGAATAGTGATTTTAAAGTGGATGTTAATGGTGTTTTGAGGTTCCGAGGTCGAATTTGTATTCCTGATGATGCGGAGTTGAAAAGAATGATTTTGGAGGAAGGACACCGAAGTAATTTAAGTATACATCCGGGAGCGAATAAGATGTACCAAGACTTGAAGAAGATTTTCTGGTGGTCTGGATTGAAAAAAGATGTTGCTCAGTTTGTTTATGCGTGTTTGACATGTCAGAAATCGAAAGTGGAACATCAGAGGCCTAGTGGTTTGTTGCAACTGTTGGATATTCTTGAGTGGAAATGGGATAGCATTTCGATGGATTTTGTAACAGGGTTGCCGAATATCCTGAGGGGGCATAATGCTATTTGGGTGGTTGTAGATAGACTGACTAAATCGGCGTATTTCATTCTGATTGACATCAGTTTTTCTTTGGAGAGGTTGGCTGAGATTTACATCAGTGTGATTGTGAAGTTGCATGGGGTTCCGTTGAGAAATGTTTCGGATCGAGATCCGAGGTTTACCTCGAGATTTTGGGAAAGTTTACAGAAGGCGTTGGGTTTTAAATTGAGATTGAGTTCGGCTTATCATCCGCAGACAGATGGATAGACCGAGAGAGCGATTCAGTCGTTGGAAGATTTGTTGAGGACTTGTGTTCTTGAACAAGGTGGTGCGTGGGATAGTTATCTTGCATTGATTGAATTCACGTATAATAACAGTTTCCATTCGAGTATTGGAATGGCACCGTTTGAAGCGTTGTATGGACGAAGATGTCAAACACCGTTGTGTTGGCACGAATCTGGTGAGAGTTCGGTGGTTGGACCAGAGTTGGTGCAACAAACTACGGAAAAAGTGAAGCTTATTTGTGAGAAAATGAAGGCTTCTCAGAGTAGGCAAAAGAGTTATCATGATCGGAGAAGGAAAGATCTTGAGTTCCAAGAGGGCGATCATGTATTTTTGAGATTTACGCCGGTGACGGGTGTTGGTCGTGCATTGAAATCGAAGAAACTTACTTCTCGGTTTATTGGTCCTTACTAGATATCTGCGAGAGTTGGTGTCGTGGCTTATAGGGTGGCGTTGCCGCCGAATTTGTCGAATTTGCACGATGTGTTCCATGTTTCACAGCTTCAGAAGTATGTTCCGGATCCGTCGCATATGATACCGATGGACGAGGTTGAGGTAAGGGAGAACCTTACGGTTGAGGCATTACCAGTGAGGATTTTGGATCGCGAGTTGAAGCGGTTGAGAGGCAAGGATATTGCACTTGTGAAAGTGGCGTGGGGAGGCGCTGCTGAGGGCAATTTGACTTGGGAGTTGGAGAGTCGGATGCGGGAGTCGTATCCAGAGTTGTTCGTCTCAGGTATTATTTTTTAGGACGAAAATTTCTAAGTGGGGGAGAGTTGTAACGCCCCAGTTTTAGTATTTTTATTTAATTGAGTCGTTTTGATTATTTTATTATTATATTATTTTATTTCTTACTTTTATTTGAAAATATGTTATTTTTCATTGAGGTTATATTTTATCGCGTTTTGGGAGCGTTTGCGAGATATTTGAGTGTAGGGGTATTTTGGTCTTTTGTTTGGGTGGGTATTATATTTTTCATAGAAATAGAAATAGAAAGAGAGAAAATAGAAAGGAAAGAAAAAGAAGAGAAGAAAAAGAGGAAGAAAGAAAGGAGAAAGAAAAGGAGATAGAGAGAAAACTTGGAAAATCTAAGAATCGATCAACCGACTTTTCTACACGCTATTTAATCGGGTAAGGGTGTGAAATTCGATTATACTATGCTTGTGTATGGTTATGTATGTGTGTATTGGATTGTTTGTTGTGTTTTCATAGTTTTCTATTCTAGGTCGAAAATGAGAAATCGATGTTTTCGCGGTTGAAAATCGGTGTAAACGTAGTAGAATACTTGTTACCATGATTAGATTAGGTTCTGATTGTTATATGTTGGTTTGGAAATGTTTTGGTTGAGAAAATATCATTTTTGGATGATCTGGTGTGCTGCTGGGTTTTGCTGAAATCGCAGGTCCGTACTGCGAATGGCCAGCGAATGGGTGGCGAGCGTTCGCGTGAGGTTCGCACTGCGAACGTTGTATTATTTTTCATTCTGCCACTGTTCGCTGGAGGATTCGTATTGCGAATAGGGTAGCGAGCATTTGCTGGATGGTTCGCACTGCGAACGTTGGGAATTTTCTAGGCTATTTTGCTTCTGCCACTGTTCGCTGGGACATTCGCATTGCGAATGAAGAAGCGAAGGACTCGCTAGGAGCTTCGCACTGCGAATGTGACAGTTTTTCCCAATTTGTTTTCTTTATAACTTTTGATCCGTGAGTCGATTTGAGGTGTGGTTTGATGCGTTAGAAAGTTTGTGAAATGTTCTTTCTTATATTAGTGGTTTCAAGATTGTTAGCCGATTTAATTATGTCAGGAATTTGGAATGTGTTGTTTGTTGACTTTTACCATTTTAATGATGTGCATTTGACGTGTTATTATGCAACATGCTTGTGATATGAATTGTATGAATGGTGTGCTGTTGTGAAGTGAATATGCACGTGATATATGGTGTGATGATGAATGGTGGCCTAAGGGCAAGAAAATGCAATTTGTGGTATTTGTTGATATATGCATGATTATGGAATGTGTATATGTGTGCATTTGAATGTCATGAGTCATTGTATGCCAAGCATCATGATATGCATTCTTGTGATGTCGTGTGCCCTAGTGGGTGTGAGCGACGAATCGACTCCAGAGGGAATCCGCTATAACGTCGTGTGCCCGTGTGGGGTGTGAGCGATGATTATAGACGATCGTGTGCCCGTGTGGGGTGTGAGCGATCGGGCCGTGTGCCCGTGTGGGGTGTGAGTGATCCATAAACGTCGTGTGCCCGTGTGGGGTGTGAGCGACGGGGAACATCGTATGCCTGACGGGGAGTTACATTAAGTAACGAGCGATGATTCCAATAGTTCCTGAGTGAACTAGTGTTGAGATTGATGGATGGTACCGCATATGCATTGCATAGAGTCGTTGTGTCGGTCTCTGTGCATTTGCATAATTCACGAATGGAGTGATTTCGTGTGGAATTGTGATTGAAATTGATGAGTTGAGATACGTGTTGTGTTGTGTTGTATTTGGATTTTGTTGTACGTTGTGGTGAGAATATTTTACGTGTGTAATGTGGTGTTATTATATAATTATATGCAATTATATTATGATTGTGTTTCTCACCCTTCTGCTGTTTTATAATGCTCTATGAGGCATTGCAGATTAGATTGCTGGAGGTCTTTTTGTGAAGCTTAGGTCTTCATTCTTTTGTCAGTCGGCTCTGATATGTGGCACCGGGTAGTTAGGGAGACTGTTGTGATATATGTGTATATGTACATGTTTCTTTTGGGATTGTACATGTATTATTGTATTTAGCAGACAAACTTTTCATGATATATATATATATATATGAGATTTCAGTACAGATTTTCTGCTTGTATTCTGTATCTGAATTGTTGGTAGTAGGAACTAAGTTCCTCTGTTAAATGCTACCTGATTGTTGCATATCTTTATGAGCAGGTTTATGTGTATTTTGTTTCAAATTGATGTGACCCCTCGGTCTATGCCTTGAATGTTTTAAATATACTCTGATGAAATTTTGAATTTTATTTATCGCTTTAATAGCTTGGGGGTGTTACATTAAGTGGTATCAGAGCCAGTCCATGTCTGTTTGTGTCAGTCCGTGTCGGTGTTGGTGTTTGGGGTGAGCTGTTTGTTAACCATAGTTGCTGTTATTGGAAATGAACAGAATATGGCTGGTAGGAATGACGCTGCTTTGGCTGCTGCTATGCAAGCTATGGCTCGGGTTGTGCAGGGTGCACCTAATGCTGCAGGTAATGATGAGTTCAGGAAGAACAAACCACCTGTCTTCAAAGGAAGATATAATCCTGATGGTGCACAGATTTGGCTGAAAGAGATTGAAAGAATTTTTCGAGTGATGGATTGTGCTGAGGATCAGAAGGTGAGACTGGGTACTCACATGTTACTGGAAGAAGTTGATGATTGGTGGGTTGGTACACGTCATGTGTTGGAGGCTGCAGAGGAGGAGATCACTTGGGCTGTGTTTAGCATTGAGTTTCTGTGGAAGTATTTTCCTGAAGATGTAAGAGGAAAGAAGGAAATTGAGTTCTTGGAATTAAAACAAGGTAATATGTCTGTTGTTGATTATACTGCTAAGTTTGTGGAGCTTGTGCAGTTTTATCCTCATTATGCTGAAGCGACTGCAGAATTTTCTAAGTGTGTAAAGTTTGAGAACGGATTGCTTCCTGAGATAAAGTAGGCAATCGGTTACCAAAGGATTTGAAGGTTTTCTGATTTGGTAGATTGCTGTAGGATTTTTGAAGAAGATAGCAAAGCTCGTTCTACTCACTATAAGAGTGTGAACGAGAGGAAAGGGAAGTAACCGTTTCGCAGTGGTCCTTATGTGACACCAGCTGATAAGGGTAAGCAAAGGGGTACTTTTGATCGAAGGCCCAGTGGGGGAGGAATGTCTAATCCTCTGAGATGTTATAGGTGTGGTGACCTAGGACATCGTCAGTTTGAATGCAGGAAAGATATGAGGAAGTGTACCAATTGTGGAGGTTTAGGACATATTGTAGCTGATTGTAAGAGGCAAACTGTGGTGAAGTGTTTCAACTGTGGTGAATCTGGTCATATTAGTACGAAGTGTCCGAAACCGAAGCAAGCTCCAGCTGGTGGGAAGGTTTTTGCATTGGCGGGAACTCAGACTTCAAGTGCAGACCGTTTGATCAGAGGTACTTGTTTTATTAATAGTACGCCTTTAGTTGCTATTATTGATACTGGAGCGACTCATTCGTTTATTTCGTCTGAGTGCGCGAAGCGTTTGAATCTTGTGTTGTCTTCGATGGGTGGTGAGATGGTTATTGATACTCCAGCAATGGGGTCAGTAACTACTTCTTTGGTTTGTTTAAGTTGTCCTTTGACCATTTATGGTAAAGACTTTGAGATGGATTTGGTGTGTTTACCGTTGGAGGGTTTAGATGTGATTCTGGGAATGAATTGGTTGCAGTTCAATAAGGTTCATATTGATTGTTATCATAAGCTGGTAAGATTTCCTTCTCTTGAGGAAGACGAAGACTCGAGTTTCTTGTCCACCAAAGAGTTGAAGAAACTTTTGGCGGATGAAGCTCAGTTGTTCGGGTTGTTTGCTTCGTTATCTGTGGATAGTCAAGTTTCACTTGATGTGTTTCCTGTTGTGTGTGAATTTTTGGAAGTGTTTCCTGAGGATATTTCAGACTTGCCGCCAGAGAGAGAGGTGGAGTTTTCGATAGATCTAGTTCCTGGTACTAGACCTGTATCGATGGCACCTTATCGTATGTCGGCATCTGAGTTGATTGAGTTAAAGAAGCAGTTGAATGAATTGGTAGAAAATAGGTTTGTGAGGCCAAGTGTGTTGCCTTGGGGAGCTCCAGTTTTGTTGGTGAAAAGAAAGATGGAAGTATGCGGTTGTGTATTGATTATCGCCAGTTGAATAAGGTGACGATTAAGAATAAGTATCCTCTTCCAAGAATTGATGATTTGATGGATCAGTTAGTTGGTGCGTGTGTGTTTAGTAAGATTGATTTGAGGTCAGGGTATCATCAGATAAGGGTGAAAGAGGAAGATATTCAGAAGACGGCTTTTAGGACACGATACAGTCATTATAAATATTCTGTGATGCCGTTCGGGGTTTCTAATGCGCCAGGTGTGTTTATGGAGTACATGAATCGTATTTTCCACGAGCATTTGGATCGTTTTGTGGTTGTGTTTATTGATGATATCTTAATTTATTCTAAGTCTCAGGAGGAGCACGCGGAGCATTTGCGTATTGTTTTGTAGGTTTTGAAGGAGAGAAAGCTTTTTGCCAAATTGTCCAAGTGTGAGTTCTGGTTGTCGGAAGTGAGTTTTCTTGAACACGTAATTTCAGGTAATGGTATTGCTGTGGACCCGTCTAAAGTAGAAGCAGTTCTACAATGGGAGGCTTCGAGATCCGTTACTGAAATTCGAAGCTTTTTGGGTTTGGCCGGTTATTATCGAAGGTTTATTGAAGGTTTTTCTAAGCTAGCACTTCCTTTGACCTAGTTGACTTGTAAAGGGCAAGCGTTCATTTGGGATATTCGGTGCGAGGAAAGTTTTAATGAGCTGAAGAAGAGATTGACGACAACTCCGATTTTGATTTTGCCGAATCCTACTGAACCATTTGTGGTGTATTGTGATGCGTATTTGATTGGTCTAGGTGGGGTGCTAATGCAAGACGGTAAGGTCGTGGCTTATGCTTCAAGGCAGTTGAGAGTGCATGAGAAAAATTACCCTACTCATGATTTGGAATTAGCGGCTGTGGTCTTTGTGTTGAAGATTTGGAGGCATTATCTCTACGGTGTAAGATTCGAAGTCTTTAGTGATCATAAAAGTTTGAAATATTTGTTTGATCAGAAAGAATTGAATATGAGGCAGCGGAGATGGTTGGAATTTTTGAAGGACTACGACTTTGGCTTGAATTACCATCCTGGTAAAGTGAATGTGGTAGCCGATGCGTTGAGTCGGAAATCGTTACATATGTCCGCTTTAATGGTTAAGGAATGGGAACTTTTGGAAGCTTTTAGGGACTTGAGCTTGGTGTGTGAAGTGACATCCGACAGCGTGAGGCTGGGTATGCTAAAAGTTACTAATGATTTTCTGATGACTGTTAGTGAGAAACAGAAACTGGATGTGAAGTTTGTGGATTTGATGTTGGTTGGAGAAAAAGATGCGAATAGTGATTTTAAAGTGGATGTTAATGGTGTTTTCAGGTTCCGAGGTCGAATTTGTATTCCTGATGATGCGGAGTTGAAAAGAATGATTTTGGAGGAAGGACACTGGGGTAATTTGAGTATACATCCGGGAGCGAATAAGATGTACCAAGACTTGAAGAAGATTTTCTGGTGGTCTGGATTGAAAAAAGATGTGGCTCAGTTTGTTTATGCGTGTTTGACATGTCAGAAATCGAAAGTGGAACATCAGAGGCCTAGTGGTTTGTTGCAACTGTTGGATATTCTTGAGTGGAAATGGGATAGCATTTCGATGGATTTTGTAACAGGGTTTCCGAATACACTGAGGGGGCATAATGCTATTTGGGTGGTTGTAGATAGACTGACTAAATCGGCGTATTTTATTCTGATTGACATCAGTTTTTCTTTGGAGAGGTTGGCTGAGATTTACATCAGTGTGATTGTGAAGTTGCATGGGGTTCCGTTGAGCAATGTTTCGGATCGAGATCCGAGGTTTACCTTGAGATTTTGGGAAAGTTTACAGAAGGCGTTGGGTTTTAAATTGAGATTGAGTTCGGCCTATCATCCGCAAACAGATGGATAGACCGAGAGATCGATTCAGTCGTTGGAAGATTTGTTGAGGACTCGTGTTCTTGAACAAGGTGGTGCATGGGATAGTTATCTTGCATTGATTGAATTCACGTATAATAACAGTTTCCATTCGAGTATTGGAATGGCACCGTTTGAAGCGTTGTATGGACGAAGATGTCAAACACCGTTGTGTTGGCACGAATCTGGTGAGAGTTCGGTGGTTGGACCAGAGTTGGTGCAACAAACTACGGACAAATTGAAGCTTATTCGTGAGAAAATGAAGGCTTCTCAGAGTAGGCAAAAGAGTTATCATGATCGGAGAAGGAAAGATCTTGAGTTCCAAGAGGGCGATCATGTATTTTTGAGATTTACGCCGGCGACGGGTGTTGGTCGTGCATTGAAATCGAAGAAACTTACTTCTCGGTTTATTGGTCCTTACCAGATATCCGCGAGAGTTTGTGTCGTGGCTTATAGGGTGGCGTTGCCGCCGAATCTGTCGAATTTGCACGATGTGTTCCATGTTTCACAGCTTTAGAAGTATGTTCTGGATCCGTCGCATTTGATACCGATGGACGAGGTTGAGGTAAGGGAGAACCTTACGGTTGAGGCATTACCAGTGAGGATTTTGGATCGCGAGTTGAAGTGGTTGAGAGGCAAGGATATTGCACTTGTGAAAGTGGCGTGGGGAGGCGCCGCTGAGGGAAATTTGACTTGGGAGTTGGAGTGTCGGATGCGGGAGTCGTATCCAGAGTTGTTCGTCTCAGGTATTATTTTTTAAGACGAAAATTTCTAAGTGGGGGAGAGTTGTAACGCCCCAATTTTAGTATTTTTATTTAATTGAGTCGTTTTGATTATTTTATTATTATATTATTTTATTTCTGACTTTTATTTGAAAATATGTTATTTTTCATCGAGGTTATATTTTATCGCGTTTTGGGAGCGTTTGCGAGATATTTGAGTGTAGGGGTATTTTGGTCTTTTGTTTGGGTGGTTATTATATTTTTCATAGAAATAGAAATAGAAAGAGAGAAAATAGAAAGGAAAGAAAAAGAAGAGAAGAAAAAGAGGAAGAAAGAAAGGAGAAAGAAAAGGAGATAGAGAGAAAACTTGGAAAATCTAAGAATCGATCAACCGACTTTTCTACACGCTATTTAATCGGGTAAGGGTGTGAAATTCGATTATACTATGCTTGTGTATGGTTATGTATGTGTGTATTGGATTATTTGTTGTGTTTTCATAGTTTTCTATTCTAGGTCGAAAATGAGAAATCGATGTTTTCGCGGTTGAAAATCGGTGTAAACGTAGTAGAATACTTGTTACCATGATTAGATTAGGTTCTGATTGTTATATGTTGGTTTGGAAATGTTTTGGTTGAGAAAATATCATTTTTGGATGATCTGGTGCGCTGCTGGGTTTTGCTGACATCGCAGGTTCGCACTGCGAATGGCCAGCGAATGGGTGGCGAGCGTTCGCGTGAGGTTCGCACTGCAAACGTTGTATTATTTTTCATTCTGCCACTGTTCGCTGGAGGATTCGCATTGCGAATAGGGTAGCGAGCATTCGCTGGATGGTTTGCACTGCGAACGTTGGGAATTTTCTAGGCTATTTTGCTTCTGCCACTGTTCGCTGGGACATTCGCACTGCGAATGAAGAAGCGAAGGACTCGCTAGGAGCTTCGCACTGCGAATGTGACAGTTTTTCCCAATTTGTTTTCTTTATAACTTTTGATCCGTGAGTCGGTTTGAGGTGTGGTTTGATGCGTTAGAAAGCTTGTGAAATGTTCTTTCTTATATTAATGGTTTCAAGATTGTTAGCCGATTTAATTATGTCAGGAATTTGGAATGTTTTGTTTGTTGACTTTTACCATTTTAATGATGTGCATTTGACGTGTTATTATGCAACATGCTTGTGATATGAATTATATGACTGGTGTGCTATTGTGAAATGAATATGCACGTGATATATGGTGTGATGATGAATGATGGCCTAAGGGCAAGAAAATGCAATGTGTGGTATTTGTTGATATATGCATGATTATGGAATGTGTACATGTGTGCATTTGAATGTCATGAGTCATTGTATGCCAAGCATCATGATATGCATTCTTGTGATGTCGTGTGCCCTAGTGGGTGTGAGCGACGAATCGATTCCAGAGGGAATCCGCTATAACGTCGTGTGCCCGTGTGGTATGTGAGCGATGATTATAAATGATCGTGTGCCCGTGTAGGGTGTGAGCGATCGGGTCGTGTGCCCGTGTGGGGTGTGAGCGATCCATAAACGTCGTGTGCCCGTGTGGGGTGTGAGCGACGGGGAACATCGTATGCCCAACGGGGAGTTACATTAAGTAACGAGCGATGATTCCAATAGTTCCTGAGTGAACTAGTGTTGAGATTGATGGATGGATGGTACCGCATATGCATTGCATAAAGTTGTTGTGTCGGTCTTTGTGCATTTGCATAATTCACGAATGGAGTGATTTCGTGTGGAATTGTGATTGAAATTGATGAGTTGAGATATGTGTTGTGTTGTGTTGTATTTGGATTTTGTTGTACGTTGTGGTGAGAATATTTTACGTGTGTAATGTGGTGTTATTATATAATTATATGCAATTATATTATGATTGTGTTTCTCACCCTTCTGCTGTTTTATAATGCTTTATGAGGCATTGCAGATTAGATTGCTGGAGGTCTTTTTGTGAAGCTTAGGTCTTCATTCTTTTGTCGGTCGGCTCTGATATGTGGCACCGGGTAGTTAGGGAGACCGTTGTGATATATGTGTATATCTACATGTTTCTTTTGGGATTGTACATGTATTATTGTATTTGGCAGACAAACTTTTCATGATATATATATATATATATATATATATATATATATATATATATGAGATTTCACTACAGATTTTCCGCTTGTATTCTTTATCTGAATTGTGGGTAGTAGGAACTAAGTTCCTCTGTTAATTGCTACCTGATTGTTGCATATCTTTATGAGCAGGTTTATGTGTATTTTGTTTCAAATTGATGTGACCCCTTGGTCTATGCCGTGAATGTTTTAAATATACTCTGATGAAATTTTGAATTTTATTTATCGCTTTAATAACTTGGGGGTATAGATTGGGGGTGTTACACATAGCCATCTATGTTATTCATCATGACCTAATCATCTTACTAATTCATTTCGTTAGTTAACATCAAGAGTTTCCTCACCATTCTTATAGTCTTTTAAGCATGTTATCATACAATCAAAATTACCATGTATTACATATATGGCATAACACATCATCATCCAAGAAACACATATAATAGCACATCATACTAAATATAACCAATTATTCATGGTAAATATGCATAATAATCCTCAATAATCATGTGAAACCACTCATAGTAACCATAAACATACATATGAAATAACCAAACAAGAATCAAACAAAACATAAAATACACTCTAGGGTTCGCAGTGGTCGCTGTGCGAGCTCTAGGTGAGGTATTGCCTTCGCTTTACTGGAAGCTCGCATTGCCAGCGTAGCACACTGAGATGCTTGCTGGAACTCGTTGGAGCTCGCTGTGTGACCCATACATTTTCCAGATTTCCAATAACGTGAAAAGAATTCATCTATGGCCAAAAACTCCAAAACTTCAACACCCAATAATCACAACACACACCTAAACATCCAATAGACATGGTATAACATGGTAGTGCATGAAATTCATCATATAACAACATTCCAACTTCCATTTAACATATTTTCACACAAAACCCTAACCCACCATATTGTCATGTTTTCCCCTAATGTTAAACTAACTAATGGAACTCACCTCTAAAACAATATGAAAACGAAGAGGATTGATGAAGATGAAATAATGAATGATAAAGACTTCTTCTTCTTCTTCCATCTCTAGGTCTTCTTCTTTTTTTCCTTTCTCCTATTTTCTCTTCTTTCTCTTTTCTTCTTTCTCTTACCAACTTTTTTTTCCTATTCTTTTCCACCATATATATATATATATATATATATATATATATATATATAATAGTTAATGACACAAAATACCCCCCTTTGATATTTTATCATCTAACACCAAATGACCAAATATTAGAGTTAACAAAATATCTTCTCTTATACTTATTAATATTGGTCTGTCTCGTTTATCAACAATTGATCTCTTTAGAATCTACTAGTTACTCTATTGGTCCCAACTGATGACACTTAGAGCACTTAAGAGCTTCAATAAATCCAACTGACACCCAATTGAGCATTTAAGGGAAATATGGGGTATTACACTATTCCCCTCCCCCCCCCTTAAATTGAAATTCGCCCCCAAATTTCCTCTTCTCAACAATAACTACTTGCACCACCGTCATGGATCATCACTTTACTTAACTTCAGTTAAAACTTCTTACGTATTCGATTCTTTTCAATTTACCTTCACAGATCAAATTCCTTCTTTTCCACAACTTCTCAAACTTTTTGGTCTTGACTATACTCTTTTTCCAATGTGTAGTTAACTTTTAACTTTGTTTTTTCTTAAATCCTCTGTCCTTCCATTCTAAAGCACTTGTTCAAATTTTGCTTTCGAAATTTACAACTTCATACTCTCGTAATGAATCACAAAACAAAACCATAATACCTCATCTTGGTTTGGGATAGACAACACTCATCATATATTCGCGAGGCAATTCAATGATTCCCTGTACTCAAGCAAATAATGACGATTATCCTTTTATGAATCCCTCAACCTTGAAAACAACTTCATAATCCATTGATCGGTATCCTTATCAATCCCACTTTATCTGATGCTATACATTGTAACTGTTACTTGCAACACTTCAACTCTTCCTTACTGCACCAATAGGATAACACCCTTATCACGAGATTGCCTTACATCCATCCTTATGAGAAGCTATCTCTCTGATCCTTATTAATCTGACTGAACTCTTTCACCCGTCACCTTCCACTATGCAACCCTGTTTCCTACAGTAGAACATTTCAAATTCTTGGGCACTACTAGTTAGCTAGCAGCCTGCGTAGAACAAACTTATCCACCAGAGTGCCCACTAACTAAATAATACGAGAACCTGACCGGCATCCATTAGTAGAATAACTTCCTTGCTAACACATAACCGTTAGAATAGATTTAACACTCTCCAGACGATAGATATATAGGAATCATATGACTACAACCATAAACATATACTATTCTTGCCAAAAATGGTTAGAACACCAAAATTGCTAACTCTCCTTCTCTTTAGGCAAAGAGAGTTACGTTGTCTATTCTACTGAGTATGTTGAGATGAATATCTCGGGATTTAAGGGCTATACAAGTGTTGTATGCTGCCTCAAGATGAATGTCTTCCTTATCCCTCATGTGGGAGCCTCATTATATAGCCTTCCTTTATTTCAAGCCATTAAGAGAAGCCTCTTGGCCTTCTGGCGTTATGTGGTCATCATTACCGTAACCTCCCTCCATGAATACAGGTTTTGAAGCTCTTGATAACGTTTGTATTCATGCACCACTGCCGTTACAAAAGATGGAGTGACATTTGATGAACATGTGTCTGGCATCGATGTCGGGTTGGTAGGAAGAAGTACCCGGCCTCGTGATAACTCGGCATGGTGGGGATCGGGCTCCATGATCAGCCTGGGTTATGCATGAGGCTTGTCTAACTCTCTCTATTGTACAGTCTCTCCTGCTACTATAGTCTGGTCCATGCTCACCCTTATCCAGCAACTCAACTCGGCGCCAAATATATTTGGCATGTACATAAACCCCCGAGTACTGTATCCACTCATAAAGATGTATTACTTGGCAGTGACATAAGCTCGGATGTATTTGCTAGGTACTGAGTTGTAGATCGACCTTTCTTCTCAGGTTCTTACGTGTCAAAAATTCATAAACGGTCATGTCTCTTGATCTTCCCTAGCGTTATGATGATTTTAATATCTCATGAGTGGCTAGTCTCTAGCCATTTTTTCGAACATTGG
Organism: Lathyrus tuberosus; assembly: GCA_022829125.1. Taxonomy (NCBI): domain Eukaryota; kingdom Viridiplantae; phylum Streptophyta; class Magnoliopsida; order Fabales; family Fabaceae; genus Lathyrus; species Lathyrus tuberosus. Next base: position 13,774,379 of record JALAZF010000103.1, read on the forward strand.
ATTTTTATTAAAGATAGTCTTCTCTTTTCTTCACTCATGCATTTTTCTTTAAGTGCATCTGATCCCATCTTCAAGCGCTCCCTACTTCAGGTATTTTTTTTTTCCTTTCTTTCTTGATTTTCCTCAATTTTTTTTTAACACAGAAATGGTAATTCTAAGGGAATGTGATAACAAGGGTAGGGTTATTCATAAGAGTAATGATGAGAGAAAAAGATTATGGGAGGAAAATATGCAAGAGATGATGGATTCCGTAGGGGTAGAAGAGTATAGGCGAGCCATGGATTAGTTTTATAACAAGATTCTCACATCTGAAAGTGATTTTGACTCTGACTCTTCAAGTTCCGTAGAAATTCTAAAGGAGACTGCTGCTTCCTTTGATTCTGAGGTTATGAACCATAAGAATAGCACTGTTGACGACTTGGAAATTGCTACAATTCACTCTCTGAGGATCATATCCTCCACTGGTTCCGAGGATGATGTTATTTTGGAACCGTGGCCTAAAGGAGAGAGTATATATACTCCGTCTGAAAGATGTTTCTGAATACTTTTCTACTTTTATCCTAGTATTATGGAAGATTTCAATATCTGAATCCCTTATTCCGATTTTGAGGTGGACATGTTGAAAACTGTCAACATATCACCTTCCCAACTCGGCCCCAATAATTGGGGGTTTATAAAAGCCTTTGAGAGGGTTTGTGAGGTTTTAGATATTGTTCCGACCATAGGATTATTCTTTTCCTTCTTTGAGGTTAAAGGAGTTGATAACCAGAGCTGGGTTCAGATTAGTGGAATGCCCAGCCAAAGTTTTCTTCAGGCCTATACCTCAAATTAGAATAATTATAAATACCATTTTTTAAGAGTTCGCTGTGGGCCGAGGTGCCCTCAGGTGTTGTACGCCTTGGATGGGCATCCCCGTTTCCCTCATTACTGGACCAAAGATCCGTTATCAATTACCAGTTTTAATTATGATAAATTGAATGATTTGGAGCTCTAATCCCTGGCTATTCTTGATTCATTCCGTATGATGAGGATTAAAGAATTGTTGCCCCTAGATGATGACTGACTCCTTGTCTTCTTGGGTAATAGCTATTTTGTATTTCAACTATTCTTTCCCCATTTTTTTATTCTAACCTTATGTTGTTTATTTGTAGACAAGATGACTGACCTGTCTGTAGCCAAGCAGAAGAAATTGATGCAAGCAGCTCGGGAAGACCGGAGAGGAGCTGGGGGCGCATCTGCATCTAAATCCGACTTAGGTGGATTAGAAGTCCGGGCACCAAAGCGATCCAGGGGAACGAGCACAAAAACCACCCCAAGCAAATCCGAGCCCTAGCCTCTAACTCTAACTTCCCAGGATGAGACTTCTCAAGGTGACCCAAAAAAGTTGAAGGTTCAAATGAATGAGTATGTTCATTAAGCTGAAATGGAGATTATCTCCCTCATGAGAGGTCTAGGGGAGAATCCCACGTCTGGGGAATTCAAGTTTTGGTCCAATGATTTTGATGGCTTCAGATATCTGCGCGACCACCTCAATGTTACCGAGGTTGTTAACAAAGTTAAATCCATTGGTCATCAGAAAATCACTCAGAATCTTAGCTCTTATTTGATGAGGTGTGTTGCTCTCGCCTGTGGTTTGTTTGAGTTATCTGACGAATTTGAGAAGCTTGAGTCAAAGTTTAGGGAAGAAGTTGCTCAGTTGAAGGAGTCTCGGTCTAAGAAACTTTCTAGCTCGGAGAAGGATTTGGCAAACTCGAGAAAGGAGAAGGAGACTTTGGAGTCTGATCATAAATCAACTTTAGCCGAGCTTACTAACCAGTTGAAGGCAACCGAAGCCACTAATGTCGAGCTTTTATCATCCAATAACGATCTTAGAGAAGCTCTGAAGAAAGCTCAGATCGATATTCTGTCAATCGGTGATGAAGCATTTCAGAGAGCTAAAGATCAAGTCCTCATTCTCCATCCTGGCCTGGATTTGTTGGAAATGGATTACTTCAAAGTGGTGCAAGATGTCCGTCTTGTGGATCTTGGCGAGCTGGAGAAGGATAGCCCGGAGAGATATCAGGGTCCGGTCAATGATGCTGATGGGAATGTGAACCCGACCCTAAGGGATGTTGCCAATGACACTTCGGATGCTAATTAATCTTGTTGTTCTTTGTTTTAGTTAGTCATCCTTCTGGATGCACTTTTTTATTTTGGCGAGGGAGTGTGGTGTTGTCCCTTCTCATGATCATGACTTTTTAGCCTTCAGGCTTGTAACGTACAATGTTTTGGCCCTTCCGAGGCTTTATTTTTATTGCTTATGTTATTCTCGTGTTTTATTTCTTTGCATTTCTTTGCAAAATAATCCCGTACATATATCCAGCCCCTCAGACACTAAGTTAGATTAACTTAAAGTGTAAGTTAAATTAACTTAAGGTGTTCGATTATAGATTGTCGGGTATCATTTCTGTTCTTTGCTTTTGCTTGATTTCCCTGACATTTCAGATAGCTTACTGCAAGGCTAATTATTAAGGAGCCCTTTAGCTATCTTGTGTGTATAGTCTTCACACTCTTGGGAATCCTGAACTCTTGTAGACATAAGTGTCAATTATGGCATGTACTCGGGCGCTCCTTCAACAGAGACTTGCTCTTTTGTTATTTTGTCGTGTATGACTTTTCAAGCCCCTGTTTTGGGCTTAGATGTTTCATCATCTTTATATCAGATAATCCATCTTGGTTGCACAGAGCTATTAGACATATTTGTTTAAACCCCATACGCGGAGTATTTCCAGGAGTTTATCAACCCATTTAGGGCGGCCTATGTACACGGAGCATGTCGACACGTTTTATAGGAGTTTATCAACCCGTTTATGGGCGACCTATGTACGCAGAGTAAGTCGACACGTTTTATAGGAGTTTATCAACCCGTTTATGGGTGACCTATGTACGCGGAGCAAGTCGACACGTCTTATAGGAGTTTATCAACCCGTTTATGGGCGACCTATGTACGCGGAGCAAGTTGACACGTTTTATAGGAGTCTATCAACCCGTTTATAGGTGGCCTATGTACGCGGAGCAAGTCGACACATTTTATAGGAGTTTATCAACCCGTTTATTGGCTACCTATGTACGTGGAGCAAGTCAACATGTTTTATAGGAGTTCATCAACCCGTTTATGGGCTACCTATGTACGTGGAACAAGTCGACACGTTTTATAGGAGTTTATCAACCCGTTTATGGGCGACCTATGTTCGCGGAGCAAGTCGACACGTTTTATAGGAGTTTTCCGAGTTGTAACTCGCCACTTCCAGTTGATCACCTATAAACAAAACATGACCATTTTTTAAGTCCAGGTGCCTTGTTAAAAACCCTTTCCCTTGCAAGGGAAAAAAGTGTAACCCGGATCTTTTATTCATTATTGGATTACATAAGGTTTAATTGAAGTATAGCCCAAGATGGGGTACATTCCCTATCCTAGGTATTTCTATTCCTTCTAATGTTTCTATCTTGCATACTTCTTGATCGGAAGGATCCTCCCACCCAGTTGGGTGAACGTCTTCAAACCTAATTCGAGAGCTTTCAGGAGCAGTATACTTTACTAGGAAGTCAAATTTTTTGCTTGGTTGTCCCAGGGTATCCCAAGTCTCTGAGGGGTTGCCGTCCTTGCTAATATTGTCTTTAGTAATTGAAAAGTTGATGACTTCCCGTTCCGCCATCCCTGCGACTTCATCAAGATGATTGTTGATGTACTCAGGATTTTCTGATCAGGGCTTCCGTGCTTCTTTAGGAGAGGATGAATCCTTTTCCGAGCTATCTGGAAGATATGCGTCCCCGGGTTTGCTTTTATACCTCGGATTCTCCTTGTGAGGTTTCCCGGGAGAAAGGACTAGGTTTTTGTTAAATGCTTGCACAATCCCGTTCTTTTCTTTGGGGGATGATTTGAATCTGATGGGTGCATCATGGGTCGGTAGATGCCCAACCCAGATTTGTTTCGTTCCTTTGTCATGCACCATGTCGACTAAGTGGACTTTGGGAGGACTCTTGGAATTTTCTTCTCTTGTTGGTTCTTTTCTTCTCATCTTTAAGCTATCCTTATAACACTCTCTTGCTAGCCCCTGGTTGCCTGTGACAATCCCAACCTGACCATCTCCAAGGGGAAATTTCATGGTCAAATATAGTGTTGAGAGCGAAGCCTCGAGGGCGTTGAATGATGGCCGACCTATAATGATGTCATAGGGTGAAGCAAAATTGATTATCAAGTACCTTACTTGGACAGTCTCTGCGTTATCAATGTCGCCGAAGGTAGTCTGTAATACTAGATGTCCGAGCACTCAGACATGCTCTCCTGAGAATCCCACCACACCACCTTTGAATGATAGCAACTTGGTTGCAACCAGTACAATACGTCGGCTGAGCTTCCAGGGTCTACTAGTACCCTCTTCATGCTCCGATCGCGTACCTGCACTTTGATAACCATAGGATCATTTCTGTGAACTACGACTCCTGGGACGTCTCGCTCGGAGAATGTTACAGCGTCTAAGTTTCCTTCCGGTTTTTCTGAGGGCCTCTTGTTTACATGCATAACTATTTTAGCATATCTCCTTCTGACTGGACTTGTTCCTTCACCACTAGCAAATCCTCCAAAAATGGTGTTTAGAGTGTGTTGGACTGCCTTCATCTTATGACCCTCCTTGGCATCCGAGCTCTTTTTTCGGGCTGACCTTTCTGATTCCTGATCACTTTGGGGAGGACTTCTCTTGTTATTTTATGGTCGAGAATCTTTCACATATGCCAATAAATGTCCCCTCTAAATTAGAGCTTCAATTTCTTTTTTCAGCCGTTGACAGCCCTCGGTGTGATGTCCCCGTACACGGTGGTAATTACACCAACCTTTGGGTTGCCATCCCATGATTACGTTGGCTCTTTTGGGGCGTTGAGGCTCAGGTAACAGATTCATGTGGCCGACTTCTTTAAGGATGTCTCCCCTGGTTGTATTTAGTGGGGTGAGGTCTCTGTTTGGTTCGTATAGCTGTTTGTATAGTCTGGGAGTATGTCGTTCGCGCGCAGCTCCCCGAGGATGCTCATTCCTCCTGTTTGACGCCTCTTCTTTGCTTTTTGTCTTTTCATTGTCGTCCCGGGCTCTTTTCTCTTGGTTACTCTCCTCTCATTTGATGTAACATTCAGCCCGGGTGATCTCGTCCATGCTGGTAGCCGGCTTCTGAGCCAATGACTCGTTGAATTGTTCGACTCACAATATGTGCTGAAAAGCCCCTACAAATAGCTCCTGATTCGAATGAGATACTTTGAGGGTTTCTTCATTAAACCGAGCCAAGTATTCAGGTAGTGGTTCCACCTGCTTCTGCCAAACACTGAACAATGCAGTCGTGGACACCTTCCGGCATTTGCTTACAGTGAAGTACTGTACTAACTTCTTAGTTAGGTCCTGGTAGCTTTTTATGGAGAGCCGAGGAAGGCTCATGTACCATCTGAGGGCTACATCCTTCAAAGTCCCAACCATGAGTTTGCACTTCAGTGATCTGTCTTCCCATCATAGGAAGCTAATGATGGTGCTTTGAAGTTTTCGGGTACATGGTCATCCTAGATCTCTTGAGAGAGAGGTTGAGGTTCGAGAACCTCCTCCTCACTATCAGTGTCAGCTTGACTTTGCTGCTGCAGCTCTTGTATACTATCTTGCAGTGTTTCATTATGTTGTCTCATAGTTTCCATCATGGTTAGTAGTTGAGCCATGTCTAAAGGGTCTCCTTCAGAAGTCATGTCGTCAGTGAGGGGTGTGGCCTAGGAAAGTTTTACCTAGGCCCCATGGTGGGCGCCAAATGTTCTTGCCAAAAATGGTTAGAACGCCAAAAGTGCTAACTCTACTTCTCTTTGGGCTAAGAGAGTTACGCTGTCTATTCTACTAAGTATGTTAAGATGAATATCTGGGGATTTGAGGGCTATACAAGTGTTGTATGCTGCCTCAAGATGAATGTCTTCCTTATCCCTTATGTGAGAGCCCCATTATATAGCCTTCCTTTAATTCAACCCATTAAAAGAAACCTCTTGGCCTTCTGGCGTTATGTGGCTATCATTACCGTAACCTCCCTCAATGAATACAACCTTTGAAGCTATTGATAACGTCTGCATTGATGCGCCGCCACCGTTACAAAAGATGGAGTGGCATTTGACGAGCATGTGTCCGGAATCGATGTTGGGTTGGTAGGATGAAGTACCCGGCCTCGTGATAACTTGGCATGGTAGGGATCGGGCTCCATGATTGTCCCGGGTTATGCATGAGGCCTATCTAACTCTCTCCATTGTACGATCTCTCCTGCTACTATAGCCTGGTCCGTGCTTACCCTTATCCGGCTACTCAACTCGGCACCAAATATATTTGGCATGTACATATACAACCTTCAAATCCATACTGAGTTCGAAACAATTCATCCAAAGTAGCTGGAAAAATTCCCAGTTCTGGTTACTACATCAAAGAATTCAAATTCTTTTATGATATGCCGACTCATTCAAGGTTTCTGTTGACACGAGATCTCAACCAATAACAAGTTAACACCATAGCGGGACTACAGTCATTTCCGAGTAATCACTACCAAAACTTAAGTTATCCAGGACGTAACTGTGAGTTTCCACACCACTCGTCGACTCACACACAATGCTTCACACACCTATGGAGATTACATTACACATCTTATCAAAATTCACCTCTCTCCATCGTCCTATCCTATATACGTTCCAAGTTACATGATTAACTTCAGAACATATGATTCCTACTCCCGCTTGGAAGGATAACTTACAAATTCCTTCAACTGGTAAAGTACATTGTACATATTCGGTACCACTATTACAGAGTCTACATCCGATTCCATGAACTCGTGAGACATAACAAACACCATAGTCTGACAACTCACTTATACCTTACTAACTCATATGCAAAAGGTACTGAACTGTTCTCTGCAAGGCCATCGCTTAGTGATTCTTGCCCAATCTCACTCTTAAGGCCCTTAGTAGTCATAATGGTGATACGCCCAAGTCTTTCTCCTATTGAGTACGTTCCACTAGATTGTTTCCCCAACGTCGAACTCCTTTGGCATTCATACAGATAATCAACTATGCAATACTCTTCTAAAGATTCCAACTCCGAAAACGTCAATCCGTCTTGCACTAACTTTCATGTTTATCCTCCACTCATACCTCCTCAACTTGTATAATACTCACCAACCACGATTGACACAAAGTAACATAAAATAAAGCTAAAACATGCAGATGAAACACTCCAAACAAGAAACGAAGCAAAATTCCAAAGTTCTGTCACTGTCGCACAATAAGAAGCCAGTGAGCTCGCCTTCCGCTCGCCAAGGCTCGCACAGCGACGCTAGAAGAACTCACCAAATGATGGCATTCAAGGGTCTCAACCTCAAACTCATACTCTTACTAGAATTCCTTGGTGAGAATCAAAACAACAAACTTTCTTAGTCCAACAAAAGGTAGATTCGGAATACCTCGGTCATTCACAAATACAGAAAATCCTCCCACTCTAGACAACCAAGATAATACTTCCTCTTGAAGAACGTTGACATCTCTCGTATGCTTATGGATTTGGATTCTCTTCCCAACAAAAATCCATTGAACACGTCACTACACCGGAACTATTTATTAAATGACTTGTAACTGACAACTCTTGTCAACTACCTACAAAACCACCCGGTATAGTCCGCTTCATGATTTCCACTTAGTCTGTACTAAATCTTGGTTTGCTCCTTATTTCTTACCACAGTCTCACTTCTTAGAACGTGATCCTCATTGTTCAACAAAGAGGGTGTGACTTCGCATCCATCTCAAGACTAGGAATCCATTACGTACACTTGTGACCACAATGTTACTACCACGTATCTCATAATACCAAGGTGCAACTTCTTCCACTTTACTTCACGTGTTAAAAGTCTTCATGAGTGAACAACCATCGAGTACACCTCCTTACTTAGCCTCAACACAACTTAATAACTCCATTGTACATTCTCCCAAAATACATACTGTTACCATTTTCATATTGTAACGTTGGCCTCGTTCTCCATTCCGCGTTTACTTCGCTACCCAGGGCACTTTCCTTAATTCCAATTCCTAAAATCATCCTACTAGAGTTTCCTTGAATCCAAATTGCTTGTTCTATCTTTCTTCACAAACCTCTTTTGCCCAAACCATTAGAACTTCTGTTACTAAAAATACTCGTTCCTTCTATAACACATTCTCTTATAACTAATCCTTGGGTAACTTATCATTCTCAAATTGGTCTCTCACTGAATACTGAATTCCTGACGTATTGTCCTAAATCTGGTTTCCCTCCCAAGACTTAATATACTTGATTTATCCCCTACTTCTCTTCTGATACACACATGCTTCACTTGAAACATACAGTCAGTCATGTCCTCGTGTCTCCATTTATACTACACTACTACCTTAGGTTCCCAACAAAAGCTGAACATCCCTAACTCTCAATCTCTCAACCACTTGAAGATACCATTCTGAACACACTCTCAGCAATACTCGTTCTTCCAATATGCCCTAGTGACTTTAGAAATTGAAACACTAACAACTATCTCACTTTTGGACCTTACGTTGCACGCTCCATAAAACATCCTTTATTCCTCACTGAATGGGATCACTTGAAATTCTTATCCACACCAGTGGTCAATCCAATTCCACTAGTCAATCCATACAGTCCTCAATACCCTGGCCATTCATTCGGTAGAGATTCTCAACTTTTTGTCTCCATCAATTCTAAAAGATTGCTTGAACTATGCACCACTCTTCAATTCCATTTTATCGGAAGCACAACTTCTACTAGGACCTCAGCTGAGCTGACCAGTTCTGCCTACTTCTAACTCTTGGCCTGGGTCTACTCTCACAGCACAAGTTCCGCCAACACTTTAGAGTCCTCTTGGTCGCTCAACCATGATCCTACCTACCACATACATAACATTAGGTTGATCAGGCCCAATACTACATAATATGATATTAAGAACCATGTTGGCAAGACATACTTATGAGGCAGGAATATATTTACTTATCATGTTTTAAGGCTAGGTCGAGGATACAACCAAGCTCTGATATCAACTGTAACACCCTGTATAATATATATCTATAATAATACCATACAAGTGTTAATATCTGGTACTGACACCATCATAAGTGTCTATTGGCATAATTTACATACTTGACCATTTTACAAAACATAAAAGATGACCTATGGTACAAGATATGGAAAGTGCCAAACAATAAAATCTAAGTGTTAGTTCCTGTATTGGCTGGAATTTTGGTAAAACAAAGTTGAACAATGTTAATGTCATGTGTCTGATGTTTAACATTGAGTCATAACATTAGTGAATGTTAAGGTGTTGAAGAGTTAAAGTGTTGAAGAGGGATGTCACATGCGATGTCTTGACATCACTATACCAGAACATTAGAACATCAGGTGGTGATGTTTTAGGGCTGCGCGTTTAAGTTTGATTTGATCAAATCTGTTAGAGATTTAGTGTGCGAATATCTTGGGAGAAATATTTTCTGTTGCAATCTGATTTTGTGCAGATTTGTTGTTGTGTTTAAGGGCTGAAGATTTAAAAAGATTTGAAGATAAAATCTGTTTTTAAATTCAAATCAAATCAGATATTTTTATGGAGAAGATCTTGCAGCTGAATTAAAAAGTGAAGATTATTGAAGATTAGTTTGTTACTATTTTAGTGCAAAAAGATATGGAGAATAGGTTGTTACTATTTTAGTGCAAAAAGCTATGGAGAATAGTTTGTTACTATTTTTGTGCAAAAAGATATGGAGAATAAATAGTTCTAATTATGGAGATAAATTAGGAAGAGTTGATTGAAGACCTATTTTGTAGGAGAATCTTTTGCAGATTTGTAGCAACTGATATGCTGTGATTTGAAGCACAAATCCAGTTGGGTATAGGTTATAAATAGGGTCTTTGTAACCTATAAATTGTAAGCCAGCCATCATGTAAATTATAAGGGCTGTGTTGGTTGATGAACCACCCGGTTTGTGGGATGGTCATCGTGTTTATCTCGAAGCCTGTAGGTAAGAGATGTATTGTTCTTGGAGGAAGCTGTTAAGCAACTCTAAGTATTGTTCTTAGTCATGTGTGTCATGTCTAGGTATTGCCATGGAAGTGTGTCTTCTAAGTTTAAGTGATTGAACTGTTGTTGGTAATCAAGTTGTTGATGCAGTGGCGGAGTTGTTGACTGCTAGACATCATTGCGATGATTGGGAGTGAGATGGAGTCTCTTACCTAGGGAGGACTTAGGTAGAAGGGTCATTGGGTAGTGATTAAATTAGGTAGATTGTCAACTGGTCTGTTGAGTCTGTAATTTGATACTGCTAATAGTGGACTTCCTTCCTGGCTTGATATGCCCCCAGATGTAGGTTGTGAGACCGAACTGGGTGAACAAATTCTGTGTGTTGTTTATGCTTTTCAGTTCTTTTATTGTCTTGTTCATACAGCAGATTGCGATGTTGTGACATTGCACGAGACATCACACATCTGTACCAGAATTTCACTAAGATCGAAGTGCAATATCTATCATTGTACAAGATACATAATACACAACTGAAAACATAATCTAAGCTTCTCTTGAAACATCTAAGCATATCTCCATTTGTAAACTAAACCTGTAAACAACACCTGAAAAACAACAATGATAATGGGGTGACATAATAATCTCAGTGTGTTCCCCTATCTTATGGGTTCACTCGACTCTACAGGGTTCTAATAAATTTCTATCTCAAGTTAAAAGGGAAAGGGATAAGACTTAAGTTCACACAATTTACAATGTATGGAAACATGTCTCTTGAGTCCACCAACTCAAATGATCACTGATCGGAAACTATACCAAGGCATCCCCTTTTCCAGTCCTCTCCTATGTCTAGGACTTTCGGAACGGGTCATGGATCCTTGTAATGTACTTTAACATAGGAAATGGATTCAGATTCAAGGTGCTTTCCACATGAATTATCGCTTCCCATGGGAATTCCCCCATATCAAGCATTTTACCCGTAGGCTCCATTCGTACTACACACGGGAATCAAACCTGTCAAAGTGATAGTGCGTAAATTCCAGAGGAGCGCTCTACATATGCCTCAACTATTGGAATGACACATCTCAAGGTATTGTTTACGACTACGTGATAAAACATAACATAACGTCAAATGGATTCATATTCTAAGAGATAAGATTAACCTTACGAATCACCGCTTCCTATGGGAATACCCCCATCTCAAGCCTTTTACCCGTAGGTTCCATTCGCTTATGTAATCACTAAGGATAGCGTGATTGTATTCGACAATCACAAGGCATCACATTCTCCTTAACCATAAACAATACAAACCATACATGTTCCATACAAGCTCTCCTCACAACTAGACAACTACTTGCCAATAATACACACCTAGGCATCCTTGCACAAGCATAGCCATCTATGTTATTAATCATGACCCAATCATCTTACAAACTCATTTCGTTAGTTAACATCAAGGGTTTCCTCACCATTCTTATAGTCTTTTAAGCATGTTGTCACACAATCAAAATAACCATGTATACATATATGGCATAACATATCATCATCCAAGAAACACATATAATAACACATCATACTAAACATAACCAATTATTCATAGTAAATATGCATAATAATCCTCAATAATCATGTGAAACCATCCATAGTAACCATAAACATACATATGAAACAACCAAACAAGAATCAAACAAAACATGAAATGCACTGCAGGGTTCGCAGTGTGAGAGCCAAGCGAGGCCCCTTCACCTTGAGTTCGTTGTGAGAGCTCTGGGCGAGGAAGGAAAATTTGAGGCAGTGGCAAAAACCCTTAGTGGTCGATGTGCGAGCTCTAGGCGAGGTCTCGCCTTCACTTTGCTGGAAGCTCGCAGTGCGAGCGTAGCAGACTGAGATGCTCGCTGGAGCTCGCTGTGCGATGTCATACCCCAAATTTTGACCACCAAGATTTTCCATTATTGTGCAAATCATTACCACAATATGGATGTGACATCATGCCTCATCAATCTCCTCAAGGATTGTTGAGCTTTCACTACAACCAAGAATTAGGGTTTTGAGCCCTCTCACAGCACTTAGACAAAGGATCAATCAAGAAATGACATGATCTTCAACTTTTCTAACCTCTTAAACACCCATAAGAGATCAAGAGGACTCCTACATCAAGAATCAAGCACAAGGTTGCTACATTCCAAGTGGATCAAGCCTCAAGATCGCCAGTGTCACCAAATTAGGGTTTTGGTTGACCAAGGCCTCCAGATGAAAATTTTCTTCTGCGCATGAGCCAATGCTTTAAAGCATAACCCAAGATACTCCAAGGGACCTCATGGACCCAATCATCAAGTCAATTTAGCCTCAGGGGATGCATTCACAAAAAAATCAGGAATTAGGGTTTCTTGACCTAATTCACCCCTAAGTTGACTTTTGGGGAAAAGCATGAGCCAAGACCTCAAGACATGATTTAAGGGCCTCAAATACACCACATTTATCCATTTGCAACAATGGATTGATCCAAGAAGCTTGATTCACAAGTTTCAATTTCATCTGGACCACAATTAGGGTTTTGAAGAAAAAGTCAACTGTATCTTTGACTTTTTACCAAGACATGCTCCCAAACCTTGGGACATTATTAAAGACACCCTTAAATACCTATGGAATCCATCCAATAGGTTTGAATTAAGTCAAGAACTTGATTTCTCAAAGGATCGCACAGTTTGGATTTCATCTGACAAAAAGTCAACTGTGCACAAAATCAAGTTTGACTTTTTGGAAATTTTCACAAATATGGTTCCCCTAAGTCAAAAAAAATGTTAATGTATGGTATTGATCATCATTTATCAAGAAAAATAAAGAAAAGTGAGGTTTCTTGCAAAAGAGGCAACCATGAGAAACCAATATTTTTCCAAGTTATGGAACAAAAGTGATTTTGTACCAACTTTGCAAGGTCATAACTCCTAAACCACAAGGCCTTTTTCTCCCATTCAAAGCTCAAATGAAAGTCCACCTGACATACTTCAAATATGTCAACTGCAAGAGATTCCAAATCCTCATGGATTTTGAGTTATGGATTGATCAAAATCACAAAAATATGAAAATGACACTTTTTCCAACAGTTAGTGAAATTTTCAATAAGTCAGAATCTGCCTTACTTTTTCCAAAATGTAGGGCAATTTTTCACCTTGATCCAAGTTAAACCAGCTTCATTGGTGAACATCAAAGTTGAAGTATGCCATGAAGGCTTTCCAACAAGTACCCGATCATCTCCAAATTCAATTTGAGTAGAGAGATACAACCCTTGGAACATGGCATCATGGACTGATTTTGTTCAAGGCAGATTATAAGTCATTTGCTCGATTTGGCCAAATCAGATAACTCCAAGCCTTGTCATCCATTTGGACACCTCAAGGGATAAAATCAAAGAGGAATGATCTGATCCACAAGCCTCCCAAGTCCAAGGAACTACATGTAGCCATAAATGCCCTAAAAAGGCTAAAAAGTGAAAAGACTAATTTTGTTTCCATGCATTCAATGGATACATCAAGGTGGCATGGATTGAAGCATTGCTAACTGAATTGATTCAAGATTCAGCTCTGAACCAAAGAACCATAGTGTTGCGGTGAGAATCGGATATCAAGCTATTAATTAACTTGAATCGCAAAACATGAAATTCACCACCGAGCTTTGATTTATCCAAAGGAAAGGGTAAAGAACGAAAACCCTAAGTTAAGAGAATCTAGGTTCGGGGGTTGGTTATACTAAGGGAAGGTATTAGCACCCTAAGTATCTGTAGTACTCTACAGGAACCTCTTGTTTATATTTGTGTTATATTTTTGTTTGCTTGCTAAGGGAAATGTGCTAAGGTAAAGACCTAAGGGTATATACACTAAGTATGCTCGCCAAGAAGTTGCATCTTGTGCCTACGTATCTGACTAAAGAATCAAAGCAACCATAGTTCACCTCACTACGGGGTAAAAGGGTATAAAACGAAAAGGTGAAATCCGAGAAGGCATCGGATGTAAAGGTAAAAAAAATGGTGGAATCCAAGAAGGCATTGGATGTAAAGGAAATAGGTGAAAAAAGAAAAAGGTGGCTCGCTAGGATCTCGCAATCCTATGCCTACGTGTTCTCATGATAAACTTGAGAAATCAGAGCAATCGTACTTCCCCTTCATGGGGTGAGGAACTCTTGACTGTGGTAATGGTTCCAAGGGAAAGCAGGGTGAAAAGCTTAAAAGTAAAGCTTATGAGGATTGATTATTTTAGGGGAAGAGATTAATGGCTATCTCTTGTGAAAGGATTGTGAAGGGTTAGACCGTCTTGAAGGAGAAGAGATTAATGGCTATCTCTTGTGAAGGTTAAAGAAAGGTTAAGAGTTATAAGAGATTAATGGCTATCTCTTCGGAAAGGATAGGTTAAAAGGGAATGAAATATTCACGGGAAATGAGGGTCTGACAGCAAGACACCTACGTAGAGTGCGGTGACTCCAAACCTAAGGCTAGGTTAAAAGGGGTAATGAGCTATCTATGACTTTGAGGTCAATAGAGAGACTTCCCTTTGGAATAAAGGGGGATAACAATTCTTATGACTAAGAAAGTTACAATGAATTGAAATTACATGAATAAACATGAGTGTATGAACTCAAAGGGATGTACAACAATTAAGCATGAATAACATCAAAAGAAATCAAGGTAAACAAACCAAGACAAGACCAAAAGCAAGGCCTACTTCAAGTTATAACTTTTAAGAATGTGTGTGAAGTGTCATACAAGTGTGGCAAAGATAGTCCTCTCAAAAATTGGAATTTCAAGATGAATGACAGAGGTTTTAGGTCTAAGAATCGAGGGTTGAATAATGCCATAAGCCTTAGCAAAAGACCTCATTCAAGGTCACAAGTTAGTCCTCAAATATCCCTCTAATGTGTCCTAAGACACTTGGAAAAAATAGCTCAAGAAGATAAAGAGCAAAAGGGTTTTTTTCAAAAGAGGTTCAAAAGCTAGGTCCAAATTACTCTTAATTTTAGAAAATAAGAAATAATTATTAGAATTAAATAAAAATAAAAATAAAAATATTAGAAAATTAAATTAGACATTGAAGTGTCAACATGAATATTTTTGGAATTTTTAATCAACAACAACTATTTTTAATAAAACAAAATTGAAAATGAAAGTAAAATAAAAACATTTTGAAAAGAAATAACAGGGGGTGTATTAGTAAAAGAAAAATGAGCTGAAGTTGTGTTGGCTGCGCGCATGGGCCAGAAACAGGGGGTGCTATTAGTGAATGGGACAAGGCCCAAGTCCACACGAAAGAAAACAAAAAGGAAAATAAAAGCCAAAAGGGTGTTTGGGGCGAGGGGGATTCGAACCCCAGACCCCTTGGTTACAGGCGCTTGTTTATACCACTGGGGTGGCTTTACATCCATTGTATAAGCCACCCACTCAAATATATATTTTGTGAGCGAAAACTTAATGATGGCCAGGCGAGACACATGGAAACGTAACAGTTAACAACATCATCAATCGGTCAAGAAACTTAAGTCACTATGCGTCAAAACGCGTCCAGCCAACCACACACAGCCACGCACCCTCCTCCCCCATGAAAACGTGAAATAAAACCTCACAACCATCGTGAAAAATAAAAAAAAACACCATGGCACACCTCTCTTTTTCCCATCCCCATTCAACCTTGTTTCTCCATCATTTTTCACAAACCAAAAACCCAAACTGACCAGAAAAGACCAAGGAGTTTAAATATGACATTTGTTTACCCTAAGATTACACACACAACTCATACGAATGCCAATACCAGTGGAACAACAACAAAGTTCAGAAATCTTAGAAACAGAAACACACAAGCCATACCAAGAATGCAATGGTTCATATAACTTAAACATAATAATATACACAAGACAACATCAAAGAGCAAACAAAATCACAGCATGCTTATGAGTTTCAAGGTTTTAGAGGCTTACCTCTTGGAGTAAGTCCAAGGCTTCTTTTAACACTTGCAGATGAGAACAGACAACTCCTAGGAACTTGTTGATCCTAGTAGAGCAGGTCCAGATGCTTAGAAGCTTTGGAATGTGCCTGGATGATGCAACCCGACACCTCTTGCAACTTGAAATCCAAAAATGGCAGATGATGGTAGGGGTGTTTCAGTTAGGGTTTGAGGGTGTGAAGCTTCTCTATGTGATGTTTAGAGAAGGTTTGCAGAGTTTGGGAGTGAATGCGCGAGGGATATGGCCGTTTGAGGTGTTTTTGCAAGTTTGCAAGAAGATGGAGATGAGAGAATGGAGAGAGGATCAGCCTTGGTTTTATGGTGATTCTGGTGTCTTTTGGAATGTAGAGGGAGCCTCTATTTATAGGAAAAGTTGAGGGTTCAAGGTATGGTTAGAATCCACAACTTGCCAACTTTGCCCTTTTTTGAAAATCTCCATCGTGCAAGTTGTATGCTGAGGCAAAGAGTCTTCAAAAGCCCTAGTCATAGGCTCTGTGGCAATTTGGATTGATTAGATTGGAGCAGAGTCCAAGTTAAAAGGAATAGAGGGAGTTGCCATGCCTTGGTTGAAAAGTTTCTCTCTTATTGTATCCACTTGCTTCAACTTGATAAAACTAATATATTTTGATGCTTGCAACTTGCATTTTCGTGGCAGGGCCTTTTAGCATGTTAATATGGCTTCTAAACATAAGAAAGGTGAGAAATTTGGTGACTAAAGTGAGTTATGTGCCATTATGCAAAAGTTGGTTACTTGAAAATCAAGAAATGAAACCTTAACTTTGGGGCTTCGAATCTCTCAGCTCACTCAATGGATTGAGGAGTTCTTGTACTTTTTGGAAAGCCCTCAATGTCCTCTACAACTTTCATGTTCAAGGATTTTTTATTTGAGGCTTGGAACTGTATGGAAAATTAGGTTAAAGTCATGTGCAAACAATGGTGAAAAAGCTGAAATTTCACCAAGTCCCCAAGAGTGATTTTCCTTCCAAGTCTTGTAACTTAAAAACCATGCACTTTTTGGAAGAGGGTCCTCTAATATGTTTTGAAGATCATGGAAAGAGCTTCCATTTGAGCTTTGAGTCACTCAATTTGGATGTGTGGTTTGAAAGTTATGACTGTTTCAATTTTGGCACAAGTAGGTAAATCTCCACACTTGAAAAGTTTCATGAACCAAACTTTGCTTCCTTTGCAAGAAACTTCTTAAAACTTGATCTCTCATGTCTTAACTCATCAATGAGACTTGTCATGATGGATTGAGGATTTGGATGTTTCAATTTGAATCAAAATCTCAAGGATTACAACCTTAGTTAAAACCCTAATTTCACTGATGAATGCACTTGAACGATCTCTGATGATCTTGCTTCTTCAATCACATATAAGGCCCATAGGTAGTCTCTGAGGATGTCTACTACCACATGGAGTCATGTCCCAGGGTTTGAGAACAACTTTTGAACAATGCCAAAGGCAATGGTTGACTGGTGCTGATGAAACCCTAGTTTGGAGGCAGGGTGAACTTGTGGCTCAAGACACTTGTTGATGAAAGCCAGATGACATGAATTTTTGTTGAGTGAGACCTCTAGGATGTAGGTGAGCTCACATGCTTGCATTTAGAGCCTTAATTGTCTTTTCCTCCTTGAATCAGATGAAAGCTTGACTTAGGGGACTTTGCCCTCTTCTTTGTATAAGTCCTGGCATTTCACAGAAGAAACAAACTTGCAAAAATGAAATGGTTAGTTAACAATGCATAGATGATTGAACCTAAATGTCAACGCAAGATGTTGTGACATCTATGGGGTAAAATTTGGGGTACAACACATAGGTATGTGCCCTAACCTCAAGTCAATGGCTAGAGGAGACTAAAGATGCTTTATGCTACAATTGGCCAAGGGACTGTCCAAGTTGCCATTCACTATTGCCTGCAAAACAAACTTGATCTACTATAAATAGAGCTCATTTGTGGTCAGTTTGAGTACACCAAAGCACTACAACACTTGCTTTCCTCAAAATCTCTCTCATTAGGCCAAAATGCCTTCTTTTGCAAGTCACCTCTGAGTTTTTGAGTTAGAGAGCAATTCCACTACAGTTCATGATCCAAACACTTCCAATGTATCATATATAAGTTGTTCAAACACTCACCCTTGATCTGAAACACAAATCAGAAAGTCAACCTCTAAAACCTCAAATTTCGACTTTTCTGCATTTTTCAAGCCATGTCTTGATTCAGTCACTTCCAAAACCAAACCAGGCCGCAAACACACTCTAAATATTATCCTCAAACTGTCCTAATTGGTTTCCCTCATCTGGAACACCATTTGAGAGAGTTACCACTTTGGTCACTTTTGCCACTTTTACCAGAAAGAGCCAATACTTGGTCCTGAGGATTCCAGCTGGTTTTGATCATCCTAAAAGCTTCTAAGGGATCAATCAAGAGTGTATAAAGCATTGGATTACTTCTGGCACAAGGAGCTTGACAGATAGCACAAACATCTCCAAGAGGTAAGTGCATCACAACTTGAACCCTCTAAATCATGCATTGCTTTGATGTCCATTGATCAAGGACATCTCATACATATCATATGTGTTGTGTTTGAACCAATTTTCCATGCTATTGTTGCCTGTATAATGAGATAGCATAGAACATGCAAATCTAGGCCTATTTTGAAATCACTATCAGATTTTAAAATAGGGACATCTTTAGAAAATTCTAAAAGTACCATTGGATTCCTCATGAAATTCTAGGCAGGATGCACCTAAATTTTGTCCAAATCCTTGGAGAATTGAAGAAGTTAGAGCCTTCATGCAAATCCACCAAGACTTGGTTTTTTGCCTTGGCCAGGCCTAAAAACCAAGTCACCCATATAAGTTTATGGGGTGGTTTTGATACACGGATGTATCATCACCCCAGTGGTAGCGCGCATGTGTGTTTGGATGGAAGGTCGTGGGTTCAACACCCACCCAAACCATTTTTCCATTTTCTCTCTTTTTGCTATTTTTCACATTTTTCATGGTTTTTATTAATTAATCCCAAAATTAATCTCTCTCAATTTTAATCATTTTTTATTGGTTTTGTTTTTTTGGAAATTCACAAAAATATTAAAATATTTTATTCTACAAAAAATTTACAAAAATATTATTTATTTCACATATTTCGTATTTTTGTAAAGAATTATGTTTCTATTTTTTTAAACATTTAAAAATATTTCTTTCTCTTGATTTTTCAACTTCAAATGAATTTCAAGCTTTCATGTGATTAAACATGATTTTTTTCAAAATATTTTTCAAAGTATACAACTTGTTTTTGAATATATTTGATATTTTATCATTTATTATTTAATTTCTTTTGAAAATTATCCATTAAATTCAAAATTAGGGTTTTCTCTAATTCTTGATATTTTCAAACTTCACAATAACTCTCTTGGGCCTCTAATAGAGTGTAAGTCCCATCCCTTGTTGTACAGGAAACCTTTTTGGGCCTCAGTCATTGTATAAGTCCCGATAAAATCTAGACGCGATCGCCAATTTTAAAACAATTTTCAACTGGGCCTACCCTTTCGTTGTAAGTCCCATTTCTTTTCTTTTCAAAACTCTTTTGGGCCTCTTAATAGAGTGTAAGAACCATCTCTTTGTACAGAAAACCTTTTTGGGCCTCAGTCATTGTATAAGTCCCGGTACAGTTTTCAAAACAACGGTGCGATCACTATTATTTTTGGGCCTCTCCTTGAGTTGTAAGCCCTATCTCTTGTACAAAAATAAACTCTTGGACCTCTAATAGAGTGTAAGACCCAACCCCTTTGTAAATATATAAATTTTTGGGCCTCATTCATTGTATAAGTCCCGATACAATTTTCAGATCAACGGTACGATCACTGTTTTTCATCAGGGCCTCTCCTTGAGTATAAGGTTGTTATCAAAACTTTCTTTAATTTCTTGAACAACTAACCATACAGTTGTTACAATGGAAGCTTGTTCACCTGTAAGTTTTAAACAGCTTTCTTTTACATACTTGCACACACACACACACACACACACACATATATATATATATATATATATATATATATATATATATATATATATATATATTTGTTTGTGCTGGAAGTTTGCTCACCTGTAAGTCCTCCTACCTTCTTTTACATACAATATATATTTCATCTGTATATATATGTCTGTATATTATCTGCTTAGAGTTTTCCCCGGCAAATTAGGTCTACGATAAGATAAAGCCAGTGGTCACTCCTTCAACATAGTCAAAACTAGTTCCCCATAGGAATTCCAGGTACAGTCTTTCCTCCTCTTGGGCTTATACAATATGGAACAAAGAGAAAGGCATTATTCACGGTGAAACTTTTCTCAGACTGTCACTATTAGAAAATTGTCAAAGAAATTCATTTCCCCCAGAGAGGATTAATTCCCGGTGAAACCTCTCTTGAATTTCTTCAAACCCTAGAACTGTTTACTAAAGAAAAGATTATTCCCGGTGAAACTTTTCTTGAACTTTTCTTAAGGTTGGACCCACATGCTTCCTAAAAGCATCCCAGCCTCCTCTTGGGCTTTGTACAAGAACCCTCAGGCTTCTTAGAAGTTCTCATGCCTCCTCTTGGGCTTAGTACAAGGACCCAAAGACCTCCTACAGGTGTAGGACAAAACCTAGTCATCCTTTGTTAGAGCAGTCTTTCCAAAGAGTCAAAACATCAAACCAATTTAGGGTTGATTCTCATCCCTTAAAAATAACTGCCTCCTCTTGGGCATCATACAAAGATAAACCATTTCATACTAGCAGACTTGGACAGTCTCACCTCCTTTTGGATCTCAAAGAAACCCTCAAGTTTTTTAAAAGCACAGGAAAGACCCTAATCAATCATCAACAGAGTTAAAACCTTCATAGGTTTTAAAACTCAATCTTTAAACTGCCATTCTAAATTTCCCAGCTAGGGTCAAATTACTATCAATAAACCCTCAATCAGAACCTCAAGGCATCTGATATTTCAACTCTTCTGTAATCCTCAGTGAGAGTTGATTCCCCACTTTGGACCTGTCTCTGGATCTCAATAATCCTCAGCAGAAGTTAGCCTCCTCTTAGGCTTTATATAAGAAATTCCCCCAACCAGCCTCCTCTTAGGCTTTGTATAATGATCATCCCTCAATAACTTTTAGCCTCCTCTTAGGCTTTGCATAAGGATCTTTCCTCACTCTCTTGTTGAGTCAATAACTTTTAGCCTCCTCTTAGGCTTTGTATAAGGATATTTCCTCACTCTCTTGTTGAGTCAATAACTTTTAGCCTCCTCTTAGGCTTCGTATAAGGATCTTTCCTCACTCTCTTATTGAGTCAATAACTTTTAGCCTCCTCTTAGGCTTTGTATAAGGATCTTTCCACACTCTCTTATTGAGTCAATCTTCTTTCTTAAAGCACTCTCTTGTTGAGTCAACCTTTTTCAACCTCCTCTTAGGCTTTGTATAATGATTTTCCTCAGTAGAGTCAGCCTCAATCTTGGGCTTTGTACAAGACAGATAAAAACACTCTCTTGTTGAGTCAGTCTCTTTTCAGCCTCAATCTTGGGCTTTGTACAAGACACCACATAAACACTCTCTAGTTGAGTCAGTCAAATATCTTTTAGCCTCAATTTTGGGCTTTGTACAAGACACATATAAATCTCCTTAAGCAGAGTCAATCCTCTTTTCAGCCTCAATCTTGGGCTTTGTACAAGATAAATCATACTCTCTAGCAGAGTCAATCTTCTTTTAGCCACAATTTTGGGCTTTGTACAAGACAGATAAAACCTCTCACCAGTAGAGTCACTTTCCCCTTTCAGCCTCAATCTTGGGCTTTGTACAAGACACATACAAGTATTCCCCAGTGGAATCAAAAATCCTCTTTTAGCCTCAATCTTGGGCTTTGTACAAGACAGACAAAATATTTCCCCGGAAAAGTCAACTTCTAGCCTCCTCTTAGGCTTTGTATAATGATCTCCCTGTAGCGAGCGATTTTTGGATGTGGTTGCGAAGTACTACCGCTTTTTGGTATCTACAGCTCGATTCATTTTTTATCCTATTGAAGCTGATGAAGGAAGGGAAATAGATGTCTCAAATTAACCCTGCTTGCAAACTGAGGTTAAACAGTCAAAACTGTTGGTTTACATATGCTACAAAGATTTGGGGTCTCTATTAGGTTTATTTTATTAAAGTAGTGTTCAGTCGATTGGTGGGATGAAAGTATGGGATTTTGGGTTTTTGTTTAGTGTGCTCACTAAGATCTTTCTTTCAATCTTATGCCTACGTATTCCCGTTTTTTCCGAAACAGGGAAATCAGAGCGATCGTAGTTCCTCCTATTCTATGGGAGGAAATGGTGTTTTGGTGTCTTGTTCAAAGCCCAAGACGTGAAGCTAAAAGGTAGTTTGTATCTTGTTCAAAGCCCAAGATGTGAAGCTGAAGGGTCTATTTGTATCTTGTTCGAAGCCCAAGATGTGAAGCTAAAAGGTGTTATCTTTAGAGAGAATTTTTCATCTCTAAAGAGGGTCTGTTTATCACAACTGTTGGGTGACTGGTTTATAAAGGAGGATTACTTTAACTGGGATATGTGAATCCAGCAATGCCATAATTTCCTTTGTAGGGGATTTTCAACCTGAAGGAGAAGACTTTAACTCAGTGTAGAGCAATGCCATCTTTCCTTAGGAATTTCTCATGCTAAAAGAGGGACAGTGGCATGGATGTAAATAATCCAGAGGCTTGCCGCTTACAGCGATTAGGTGAAGGGGAAGGAGTTGTTGATGTTTGTGTACTATGAATGAGGCACAACTTTGATGCTAAAAGGTTGATTGGATCAACCAGTGGTTTTCTTATACAAAGCCTAAGAGGAGGCTATTGGCCCAACAAGAGGGTGTTTTTTATGTGTCTCGTACAAAGCCCGAGAGAGAGGCTAAAAGGGTTATTTTATACTCAACAAGAGAGTGATTTGTGTCTTGTACAAAGCCCAAGACGGAGGCTAAAGTGTTGCTGACTCAACAAGAGAGTCTTTTTTATTTTTGTATCTCGTATAAAGCCCGAGATGGAGGCTAAAGTGTTGTTGACTCAACAAGAGAGTCTTTTTTCTTTTTGTATCTCGTATAATGCCCAAGATGGAGGCTAAAGTGTTGATTTAATAAGAACCTTTTTGTATCTCGTACAAAGCCCGAGATGGAGGCGAAAGAGGGTACTGTTTCAGTTGAGTGACCAATATATGGGTTCAAAGAGAAAATCAGTTCTTATATGAGTAACATTGTACTCAAGGATTTTGATTCGAGGATCAGGGATATTTCCTGTTCTTTGAGGAAATGGGAAATCCAAGGGTATTGAGACTGTTCGAGTCTACGGGATTCCTTCCTATTCTTGAAGGGTGCTTGAGAACGTTTTTGGGACTCAAGGGTTTTAGACTGTCCAAGTCTAGAGTTTCATCTTTTGTACTATGCTTTGAGAAACAGTAGTAGACTCTTAGAAAGACAGCTCTATTAAGATGACTGATTTCTGTTCCTATACCTCTAGGAGGTCGTCGGGATAATTTGTACGAAGCCCAAGAGGAGGCTGGAAACTTTTAAGAAGCCGATAGGTCCTTGTATGAAGCCCAAGAGGAGGCTATCATTCCCGGAGGAAGAAGTCATTATATGAAGCCTAAGAGGAGGTTGTGAATACTTCTAAGAAGACGACGGGTCCTTGTACAATGCCCAAGAGGAGGCGGGGATGCTTTTAGGAAGCCTGTGGGTCCTTGAACAATGCCCAAGAGGAGGCCGATGCTTTTAAGAAGCCGATGGGTCCCCAAACCCCGAGAAGTTCAAGACAGGCTATTCACAATGAATAGATCAAGCCAGGAAAGTTCGAGAATTGTGAAGAAACTCAAGAGATGCCATTCACGGAGAAAAGATCATCTCTGGGGAATAGAGTTTCTTGACAAGTGCTTTTAAGAAGCCTGCGGGTCCCCAAACCCCAAGAAATTCAAGACAGGCTATTCACGAGGAATAGATCAAGCCAGGAAAGTCCGAGAATTTGGAAGAAACTCAAGAGATTCAATTCATGGAGAAGATATCATCTCTGGGGAATAGAGTTTCTTTGACAACTTCTATGAGTGACAGTCTATGAAAGGGTTCACCGAGAATGCTGCCTTTCATGTCTCCATATTGTTTAACCCCAAGAGGAGGGAAGACTGTGTCTGGTAATCCTATGGGGATCTAGTTTAGACTATTTCTAAGAGTGATCAACGGGCTTAATGCTAAACGTAGTTGCCTGATAAACTCTAAATATCTATACTATTATTACACAGTTGATATGAGTTTATGAAAGAAGACTTACAGCGAAACAGCCCCACAATACAATTATATGTATATGAAAGCGGTAAATGAAAGCGGATAAACACTTACTCAGTTGTAGAGCTTCCATGCTGTTTGGTTAGTTACTCAGCAAAGAAAGATTGAAAACAACAGTATAATTCAAAATCAAAGGAGAAAGTGCTTTGAAAGAGAAAGATTTGGGGCTTACAGCTCAAGGAGAGGCCCAGGGTTTTATCAGTGAGCGCACTGTTTGAATTTGTACAGAGGGACTTATACAAGTGACTGAGGCCCAAAAAGGTTTTCTGTACAAAGGGATGGGTCTTACACTCTCTCAAGAGGCCCAAGGAGATTTTAAAGAAAAAGAGTGGGGCTTATAACACGAGGGTAGGCCCAGATGATTTTCGTTTTAAATGGTGATTGCGCTGAGATTTTCTTTTAACACAGAGGGACTTATACAATATGTGGGGCCCAAATTTGTTTTGGTTAAAAGGGGATTGGGTCTTACACTCTATTAGAGGCCCAAGATGGTTTTAAGAAATGAAATGGGTCTTACTACTCGAGGGTAGGCCCAATTGGTTTGATTTTGAATTGGCGATTGCGCCGAGATTTTTGAAAATACAGTGGGACTTATACAATAAGTGAGGCCCACTATTTTGGTATTTTACAAAAAGGGGGTTGGGTCTTACACTCTATTAGAGGCCCAAAATTTTTGAATGAGTGATGGGGCTTACAGCTCGAGGAGAGGCCCAATTGATTTTTAAAAGACGACGATCGCGCCGTTCACTTGTACAGAGGAACTTATACAATAAGTGAGGCCCAAAATGGTTTGTACAAGGGGGTTGGGTCTTACACTCTATTAGAGGTCCATGAGTGTTTGGAAATGATTTGTTTGAGTGAAAATCAAAGAAACCATAATTTTATTCTTTAAAAGTAAATATTTAAAGAAAATCAATGAAAAATACCAAATAGGTTTGAATAAACCACTTGTAATTTTTGTTTAATGTTTGAAAAATAAGGTATAAATCACTAGAGATATTAAAACTCATTTGATCTTGATTTTTCAAGATGAATATTCATTTTAAAATGTTTAAAAACAAATAAAAATGAATTTATTCACAAAAATACTAATTATATTAAATAAATAATATAAACTTAATTTTTTTGTGGAATAAAATATTTCAATATTTTTGTGATTTTTTGCAAAAAGAACCAATAAAAAATAATTAAAATTGAAAGAGTTATTAATTTTCCAATTAATTAATAAAACATGAAAATATTGGAAAAAATGGCAAAATGTGAAAAAACACAAAATGGCATGGGTGGGGTTTGAACCCAAGACCTCAAGGTTACAAGGCGCGCGCCTTACCACTGGGGTGGTGATACATCCATTGTTTGAAACAAAACAACAAATATACAATGCATGACTTAGTTTTAGGCCTGGCCCAAGGCAAGACTTGGCAAGTTTTGGCTCAGAAACGTGAAGGTCATAACTTTCTCAATTCTTAATGGTTTGAGACAAAATTTATATGCATCTGGACCAGAATTTCACAAGGAATCCAATGGTGGTGGTAGTTTTTTTAGATCACACTCCCACCTCAAAACCCGATAGTGGTTTTGAAAATGACCTATAATTGCATTTTCTATGCTACAACTTGGTACAGGCATGGATTACATGGTGAATTAGCTCAAATACAACATATACAACATGTATGAGATGTATATGATCAGTGGACTTCAAAGCATTGCATGATTCAAAGATTCCAAGTTGTGAGGCTTACCTCTTTTTTGAGATTTTGGAGCTTTTGTGCAATCTGTCAAGCCTCTTGTTCCATAAATGATTTGATGCTTTAGACACACTCAAATGATCCCTTAGAAGCTTTTAGGATGATTGGAATTGACTGGTACATGCAAAAAACACAAACAGTCCCTTTCTTGCAAAAGGGGTTAAAAGTGACCAAAATAGCAACTCTCTCAAATGGTGTTCCAGATATATGAAACCATTTGGGACAGTTCAAGGATGATATTTGGAGTGTGTTTGAGGTTTTATCTCATTTGGAAAGTGACTGAATCAAGACATGGCTTGAAAATGCACAAAAGGCCTATTTTGAGGTTTTGAGAGGTGACTTTGTGATTTTGTGATTACAGGTCACTTGTGATAGTTTGCACAGCTTACATATGATATATATGAGGTGTGTGTGTGTGATTGATTGTGATGGAAAAGCTCTCAAGCTCAAAAACTCAAAGTTGCCTTGCTAAAGAAGGCATTTTTGCAAAAGCATCTGTTTGATGTCTTTGGTGTACTCAAACTAAGCACAAATGAGCTCTATTTATAGTGGAGCAAGTTTGTTTTGGGATCAATAGTGAATGGCAACTGTAGTAGAGGTTTGTTCAATGTTGGCCAATGGAAATCCAAGTCTCCTCTAGCCATTGACTAGAGGTTAGGGCACAGGGTTGTGGTTCCCTTGGTCTTGGATAAGTCTTGATTGAATTCAATTGAGAAAGGCTCAGTCCATGCCACCTTGATGCTTCCATTGAATGTTCCAATCCAAAATTGGAGTCTTGTCCCTATTTTGGGCAATTCTAGGTTCAACATGCTATTTCTTGTTCCAAAGACTTTGGAGGCTTGGCTCAGTGATTGTCCCCTTTAGATTCAATCCTCAGAGGTGTCCAAGTGGATTGGAGTGTTTGGATTTGCACAATTTTGGCAAATCGAGCAAAAGTGCAAAATCTGTCTTGCCTTGATAGATTTCATCAAGGCAACTTGCCAATGTTATATCTCATGGCTCAAATTGAATTTGGTAATGTTCTTGGCCATTTTGGAAAGCCCTTATATGATACAACAACTGTTTGATCATATTTGGTTTTGATACTTTTTGGATCCAAGTGAAAAATGTCCCTACATTTGGAAAAAAGTAAGGCAAAATCTGACTTAGTGAAATTTTCACTAAGTGTTGGAACAAAGTGACTTTTCTTGATTTTGATCACTCCATAACTCAATATCCATGAGGAATTTGGACATAGGTCAGTATGAAGCTTTTGTAGAGGGCAATGAGATCTACAAATCAAGCTTTAGATGGGAGAAAATGGCTTTGTGGTTTAGGAGTTATGATCCTCCAAAGTTGGTACCCTAGCCACTTTATTTTTTAACTTAGAAAAATTTCTAAGTTTTTATGGTTACCCCTTTTACAAGTTATCCAACTTTTCTTGATTTTTCTTGATGAATGATGATTCAAATCATACATTAACATCATTTTAGGGTAAAAAATCCATTTTTGTGAAAAATCTCAAAAAGTCAAAGTTGACTTTTGTGCACAGTTGACTTTTTATCAGATGAATTCCAAACTGTGCGATCCTCTATGAAATCATGTCCTTGACCTAAATCAAACTTGATTGACATGTTCCATGAGTGTTATATGGTATATTGATGCATGTAATAGGGCTTGGGAGCATGTCCTGGTCAAAAGTCAAAGTTACAGTTAACTTTTTCCTCAAAACCCTAACTGTGGTACAGATGAAATTGAGACTTGTTGCTCAAGCTTCTTGGATCAATCCATTATTGCAAATGGATCAATGTATTATGTTAGATACCCCCAAATCATGTCTTGAGGTCTTGGTTCATGATTGGTCCCAAAAGTCAACTTAGGGGTGAATTAGGTCAAGAAACCCTAATTCCAAATTTTTGATGTATGCATCCCTTGAGGCCAAATTGACTTGATGATTGGGTCCATGAGGTTCCATGGAGTATATTAGGATATGCTTTGAAGCATTGGCTCATGCTCAGAGGAAAATTTCCCATCTGGAGGCTCAGGTCGACCAAAACCCTAATTTGGTGACACTAGCGATCTTGAAGCTTGATCCACCTAGAAGGGAGCAACCTTGTGCTTAATCCTTGAGGTGGGAGTCCTCTTGATCCTTAGTATATACTTGAGAGGTTTAGACAAGTTGAGGATCATGTCATTCCTTGATTGATCCTTTGTCTAGAGCTCTGAGGGGGCTTGAAACCCTAAATTTAATTGTAGTGGATGCTCACCCATCTTTGGAGAGACTAAAGGTTCATCCATATTGTGATGATGATTTTCACAATGATGGGAAATCTTAGTGGTCAAAATTTGGGGTATGACAGATGCCCCTATTTAATCTTCTTGGACCCGAAGGTGTGAAGGTATTCGGGCATTCAGGATGCAAGAGGATTAAATATCGGAATGCCCGAAATTTTGATGGTGGTTATGAATGGCAGATTGCATTCATCTTCTTTTGCTAAGCAGTGATGCTTAGAAAAGGTAAACTTCCCCTCGATCCTGGTCTTCAGCCAAGGAACTAGTCTTAGTTTCTAAATTAAACTTCCCCTCGATCCTGGTTTCCTACCAAGGAACTGGTCTCGGTTTCTGATTTAAACTTCCCCTCGATCCTGGTTTCCTACCAAGGAACTGGTCTCAGTTTCTAATTTAAACTTCCCCTCGATCCTGGTTTCCTACCAAAGAACTAGTCTCAGTTTCTTTTGTCAATAAACTTTATTGACAAGCGACGCTATTCGTAGCGGTTTTCCTCAAACTTCTCGTCGGATTTTCCTGGGGAGATGCCATTTGATGGAAAAAGTTTTGATGTCAGACTTGCTGGGGAACCCATCTGTCTGAGTTGTAGAGGTGTACAAACTTCTCTGTTGGAAATGCCATTTGTTGACTCTATTTGGGGAATGTAAGTCCCTTGAGAGACTGCCTTCACGCTTGGGGATATTACATCATACTTTTCTCGGGATCTTCTCGGAGAAATGCCATATGATGGGATCCAATTTTGAGGTGCCGATGACCTTTTCATCAGCGGTTCTTTCGGAGAAAAATTGTCGTATCACCGAATCTCTGATTATGAGGCTTTCTCTCGGGATTTTCCTTAATCCGGGAAAGCAAGGATATCATCTTCAATGGTGAAGAGTGACATTTGTTGAAAGTTTCTCTGGTTTTTCAGAGGTTCAAGTTATCAAAGTGGTCGAGGAGCCAACTTCATTCCAGAAATAAGCTGGAGGAGAGATTATTCAGATGCAGCACTTCCTGACGAGGAAAGAATCGACAACTCGATTGAGAGGACTTTTATCACTAGGGGATAAGACCGACAAGAGTGATAGTGATGCAATATGAATGCGAATGAAAATCAACAATGCATGATGTATGTATGTATATGCTGACAAAACTGACGCGACATACAAACTAATGGATGAACATGATGGGATACTCGGCCACAGTGGGAGATGAAGTACCGTTGGTCCAAAAGTAGCAATTCTACCTTGCTTAGGAGAAGTAGTCCTCGCAGGGAACTATGTTGGTCGGGCTTAGGAGATGAGAACTCGGCTGAGGCGTGCCAGACGAAACAAGGTCTCTGACACAGTTGATCCCTTCATTTATGCGTACTGGGTTAGAAGAAGTACTTTGATTCTGCACTTTGAAGTTCGCTTACTTCTGGAGAAGCGGTTGATGTTCTTTTGATGTTCAATAGTCAAAAGAAATTGCCATCTTTATTTTAAAGCAGAAAAAGTTTTACAAGTAAATTCATTTTTGTTTTATTTCAAGAATCGTTGATCATATTAAAACGCCGTTCTGTAAAGCTAAAACAAATGAGAATTATAAACAAAAGCACAAGGGCTCAAATTTTATTGATAAGATGGAGATCAGCCAAACGCGTGATTCCAAAGAGTATTTACACAGTTAGAAAATGGTAATTTACAGGGAAAAGGGCTACGTTGAAACATAACGACCCCTATCCTCCTACCAACTTTGAATTCGGGGCATCCTGAGCTTCTGTCGAAGATGACCTTGACTGGAGTTTTCCTCCGATGGATGGTGTAACTGCTGCTGAGGGACTTGCCTCTTTGTCGATCATAGTTACTTGCCATTATCCCTAACTTTTGCCTGGATTGTACTGTGATGTTTCCAATCCACCGGGATGATTTTTTATATTTTGTCTCTAACTTTTTCCTGGACCGCCCTTTCAGGTTTTCAATCCACCGAGGCATTTTTTTTAGGTCAAGTATTTCTTGACTACATCAACATTTGTGGGGTAGGCAAATTCCTCTCCGTCCATGGTTGCAAGTCTTAAGGCGCCGCCTGAGAAAGCTTTCGTGACCACATAGGGGCCATCATAATTCGGAGTCCATTTACCCCGAGAATCAGTGAGAAATAATTGTATCTTTTTGGGCAAAATGTCTCCTTTCCTGAAGACGCGAGGTCGGACCTTTTTGTCGAACGCCTTCTTCATTCTCTGTTGATACAACTGACTGTGGCATAGTGCCATCATTCATTTTTCTTCGATCAGATTCAGTTCGTCGTGTCGACTTTGACACCATTCAGCCTCTGTTAGCTTAGCTTCCATCAATACCCGGATTAATGGGATCTCTACCTCTATGGGGAGCACTGCTTCCATGCCATATACTAGAGAGAAAGGGGTTGCCCCTATTGAAGTGCGGACAGATGTGCGATAACCGTGAAGAGAAAAGGGTAACATCTCGTGCCAGTCTTTGTAGGTTAAACCATCTTCTGAACAATCCTTTTGATGTTCTTGTTAGCCGCTTCTACCGCTCCGTTCATCTTGGGTTGGTAGGGAGATGAGTTATGGAGTTCGATCTTGAACTCATCGCACAACTCTTTCATCATCTTATTGTTCAAGTTAGATCCATTATCAGTAATGATCTGGCTTGGAACACCATAACAGCAGATGATATTGCTTTTGATAAAGCGGACTACCACCTGTCGGGTTACATTAGCGTATGATACTGCTTCGATCCACTTGGTGAAGTAATCAATGGCTACCAGGATGAACCGATGTCCGTTTGAAGCCTTGGGTTCGATCATGCCAATCATGTCGATTCCCCATATGGAAAAAGGCCATGGGAAAGAGAGAACTTTGAGATGCGTTGGCGGTACATGGATTTTGTCTGAGTATATCTGACACTTGTGACACTTCCTCATGTACTTGTGGCAGTTGGATTCCATAGTCAACCAATAGCACCCTGCTCTTAGAATTTTTCTCGCCATTGTGTGTCCGTTGGCATGAGTGCCAAAGGATCCTTCATGAATTTCTTTCATCAGCATGTCTGCTTCTGGTCTGTCGACGGATCGAAGCAAAACCATGTCGAAGTTTCTCTTATAGAGTATGTCACCGCTCAGGAAGAAGTTTCCAGCCAGTCTTCTGAGGGTTTTTCTGTCCTTCCTTAGTGCCCCAGGTGGGTACTCTTGTTTTTGAAGGAAGCATTTGATATCGTGATACCAAGGTTTGTCGTCTATGACTACTTCAATTGTGAAGACGTAAGTGGGCCGTTCTAGGCGCATTATGTCGATCTTAGGTAGGTCAGCCCATTGACCTACACTTATCATGGAACAGAGAGTGGCTAATGCATCAGCCATATGATTCTCCTCACGAGGGATGTGATGAAACTCAACTCTGTTAAAGAATGGTAACAACCTTCTCGCATAATCTTTGTAAGGAATCAGTCCTGATTGGTATGTGTTCCAATCTCCTTTTATTTGATTGATAACCAGGGCTGAGTCGCCATATACGTCCAAGTTCTTGATCCTCAAATCAATCGCTTCCTCGAGACCCATAATACAAGCTTCGTATTCGGCCTCGTTGTTTGTACATTTGAACGTAAGTCGAGCGGTGAAAGGAATGTGGGTACCCTGAGGGGTAACAATGATTGCCCCAATTCCGTTTCCGTAATGATTAACTGCTCCGTCAAAGATAAGTCCCCATTGGGAACCTGGTTCTGGCCCTTCACTGGGTAGCAGTTCATCGCAATCTTTCATTTTTAAATACATGACATCTTCGTCTGGGAAGTTAAACCCGATTGACTCTTGATTATCAATCGGTTGATGAGCCAAATGATCGGCAAAAATACTTCACTTAACGGCTTTCTGAGCGTGGTACTCTATGTCATATTCTGATAGCAACATCTGCCAACGGGCAATCCTTCCCGTGAGAGCAGGTTTTTCGAAGACGTACTTGATTGAATCCATTTTGGAGACCAACCAAGTAGTGTGACGGATCATGTACTGGCGCAGACGTTTGGCTGTCCAAGCCAAAGCACAACAAGTTTTCTCGAGCATCGTGTACTGAGTTTCACAGTCGGTAAATTTCTTGCTTAGATAGTAAATGGCAGACTCCTTCCTTTTTGTTTTGTCTTGTTGGCCAAGTACACATCCCATTGAGTCTTCCAAGACTGTGAGGTAGATGATCAGTGGTGTTCCTTCCACTGGAGGTGATAGAATCAGAGGATTCAACAGATATTCCTTAATACTGTCGAAGGCAGTTTGGCAATCTTCTGTCCAAACGCAGTCCTGGTTCTTTTTGAGTAATTTGAAAATCGGCGCACAGGTCGCGGTCATAAGGAATATGAATCTGGAGATGTAGTTCTAACGTCCCTGGAATCCTCTGACTTGTTTTTCAGTTTTTGGAGAAGGCATTTCTTGAATGGCCTTGATCTTTTCAGGATCAACCTCAATTCCTTTCCGGCTGACGATGAACCCTAAAAGTTTTCCTGAGCGAACACCGAAGGTGCACTTGTTGGGATTCAAGCGGAGTTTGTACTTTCTCAACCGCTCGAATAGCTTTGACAGGTGGGTCACATGCTCCTCCTCTGTCTTAGATTTTGTAATCATATCTTCGACATACACTTCGATTTCTTTGTGTATCATGTCATGAAACAGAGTAGTCATGGCCCTTTGATAGGTTGCCCCGGCGTTCTTCAAACTGAAAGACATCACCTTGTAACAAAAGGTACCCCATGGGGTAATGAACGAAGTTTTCTCCATGTCTTTCGGAGCCATTTTAATCTGATTATAGCCCGAGAATCCATCCATGAAGGAGAAAAGTTTGAACTTTGCTGTACTATCAACCAACATGTCAATGTGTGGTAAAGGAAATTCGTCCTTTGGACTTGCCTTGTTCAGATCCCTGTAGTCGACACACATTCTGACCTTTCAGTCCTTTTTGGGAACGGGTACGATGTTGGCTAACTATTGAGGATATTCAGATGTAGCGAGGAAAACCGCGTTGATCTGTCTCTGTACCTCCTCTTTGATTTTGATGGCCATGTCCGGGTGAGTGCGTCTCAACCTCTGCTTTACTGGCGGACATTATGATCTTAACGGTAAATGATGTTCCACGATGCTGGTATCCAACCCTGGCATATCCTGATAGGACCAAGCAAATACATCGGGAAACTCTTTGAGAAGCTTTATCAAACTCTCTTTGGCAGTTGGACTGAGCAGTGCCCCAATCCTAATTTCTTTTCTCTCCTTTTCTGAACCCAAGTTTACCATTTCCAACGACTCTTTGTGAGGTTCAATGGACCTTTCCTCTTGTCTGAGTAATCGGGAGATCTCTTCTGGAATTTGGTTGTCAACTTCTTCTTCAGCCCCAAATACCGGGAACTCAAAGTTGGGAGAAGGCGTCGGATCGTATGTTTCAACGGGGTTTGAAACAAGCAATCTGCACGACATGATGATTCGTGTTTAGAAGAGATAGAGAGAATGCAAAAGTGTGTGCAGTGTATTTTTTTTATTACTGCTTGTTTTTATTATTGAATTGTTTTTTAGGATTACCAGTTTCGGAGAAAAGCGAAAAGAGAAAACAACAATTAATGCGGAAATTATAGAACGACATTATTTTATTAATGAACAAGTCGATCCTTGAAACTACAGCCCTATAAAACAAAACTCTGTCACTTTGGGCAAAGCGAAGAGGGAAAATTTACAGAAAGCGAGCCCTATCAAACATCCGTTTCACCTAGGCAGGGTGAAAGGTTAAAGATGGCAATTACTTTGACTTATGAACAATCTTTGGAACATCGACAGCAACCCCTTGGTGGCGAACTCCTCGGTGAATCAAAAAGTCTGGCACCTTCCTTGATTTTT
Organism: Lathyrus tuberosus; assembly: GCA_022829125.1. Classification (NCBI taxonomy): domain Eukaryota; kingdom Viridiplantae; phylum Streptophyta; class Magnoliopsida; order Fabales; family Fabaceae; genus Lathyrus; species Lathyrus tuberosus. The sequence goes on from JALAZF010000103.1 coordinate 13,808,630, forward strand.
CTTTAGAAATGAAGCTGATTTCTGGTGGAGCAGGATCATTGGAGTCTGTCTCCCAGGCAGAATTGTCGTAGGAGAATTCCTCTGTTGCATTTTGCATAACATTTGTACTCTCAACTGTATCTCCCCATCCAGTCGGCTGGATATCTTCGAGTCTGATACGAGAGCTTTCAGGAGCAGTGTACTTGACCATATAGTCGTACTTTCCACTCGGTTGTCCCAGAGTGTCCCACACTTCTTTCGAACTGGAGGAGTCATCCCCCTCGATGACGTTGACCTCGGGAAAAGCATAGTTGATGAATTCAAGTCCTGCAAATGTTGCGAGTTCATCTTCATGTTGAGTAATTTCAGAATGACCTGAGTGTTGATCCCATGACATGGTGGGGACGCAGGCATTCTTTTCAATGATCCTCAGCTGATTTTCATTACTCGGCTGCCACATTGGCAGGCCATCCATCGGGCCATAGTAATTATGGTCAAAGTTGTCTTTCATCAGAGTGTCCTCCTATAATGAATTTGGTGGAGCACGACATCCTTCCGGATCACAAGCTCCGTATATCATTTCGACTTCTGACCGTGGTATAAATCTCGGACTCTGTGCGGGATAGCAAAATGGCGTAGGCACCTCTTCCTGAGACATATAACCGTCCTCGTTAAGATAGGACTTCCATCCTTCATCCATGTTGGAGGAATCCTCCTTATTGATAGCATGGACTATTTGAGACACTGGGTGAAGGAAACCTCCACTGTGGAAGAAGTCCTGAATGGGATGAAGACTTTCATCATTAGCAGCTGTCCGGGTACAGGTTGCAGAAAAACTAAGACCCTTCTTGAAGAAACGAAAAACACAAGAAAGGGGGTTTGAATTGGGGTTTTCAAAAATTAAAGCAAAAGGAATAAGTTGGTTATCCTGGTTAGTTTGAACTCAAACTACTCCAGTCCACCCGCCAAGGTGATTTCGCCTCTCTCTCTTGAGGACTTAATCCACTAAATAATCAGGGTTACACAATCACAAAGACAACTGTCAATGTCTTCTTGAGTTTTAACCACAGTTCGGTTTTCTCAAGGAATTTCAAAATTAAATGAACAAGTGTATAAGGTGCTTCTAATAAGCTGTATCACATCTGTGATGTTTACACAATGTTTTGATCTAATGTGAAAACAGATGAAAACTTGAAGAGTTGTAAAGTGTATGCGCGCAAGTGTATTTTGTCATCTGTAAGGGCTCCTTTAAATAGATGCAATGATTTGATCCATTGGAGACGAGAGAAATATTTTTGGAGGTTGATAAAATGCCATTGAATGCTCTTTCCAAAAATACAGATTTTGTCTGGCACAATCCGTTACTTTGTGATACTCATAATTGTGAAGGATAGCGTATCAGAGTCCATGTTGATTTGTTGAATTATCAGAGTTTCTGGCTCAAGGCAGCTTTGGTGCTGAAGCGTGACACATTCTTCATCAGAACTTCGCTTGATTAGATCTTGTGATACTTCCATATTAGAGCTTCGCTTGATTAGAACTTCGCTTAGATTAGATCTTGTGATACTTCCATATCAGAACTTCGCTTGATTGGAACTTCGCTAGTCTAGATCTTGTGATGCTTCTATATCAGAACTTCTTTACATTAGAACTTCCTTACATATCATAATAAATGAATTAAGCAGCATCAAGTTCTAAATAATATAGTGTTTGTTATCATCAAAACTAGTAGGAATGTAGAATCAATTCTTGTTCTAACAATCTCCCCCTTTTTGATGATGACAAAAACTTATATTTTGATAATTAATTAAAAGAGTATGGAGTATAGAGGACTCCCCCTGAGTTGAAGATTTCCTTGAAAATGTTTTGATTTAAGATTTCCAAGAAGTTTTGATTGCCATTTTCCTGCTTTCTTAACAATATGTGGAAACAGAGGTTAAAATGTTCGAGACATAGTCCCGGTGCACTGTTATATTTCAAAATATTCTATGTTCTCCCCCTTTGTCATTAATCAAAAAGCGAAAAGATACATGAGAACACAAAAGCACAAAATAAGCAAGGCAATAGAAACATATAAGAATCTAAGGTTGAGGAGCAGGTGGAAGTCTTGTGAACAATGCTTCCAGAAGGCCTTTGATCTGATTAGTGGATTCTTCTTGCTTGCCAAGCATCCCTTTAATTTCTGCGTTTGTTTCATCCTGTTTGTCCAATCTTTTTCTTACTGCCTCATTCTCTTTCTTCAACTCATCCAGAGTTTTCAGCACTAGAGCAGATGAAGTTGACTCTACAGAAGGTACCAAATCCCCAGAGCTTTTAGCATAATCTTTCTTTGGAGAGGCTTCAGGTGATTTTTCTTTGACTTCAGTAATAACCAGAGTTTGCTGCTCAGAGATTTCTTCCTGAGGTTCTAAAACCATAGGAGCTTTCCAGCCTAGAGGAAGAATGGGTTTCTTTTTCCAGAATCTTAGAACCTGCTCATTGAAGATCTTCATATGGTCACAGAAGTTCTGTTGCGCTATGTCATAGCTTAGTTCCTTCATCTTCTGAGATTCAGTATTAAACCACTTTCTGAATTTGGTCCAGATGCAGTCAGAAGCCGCTGGATTCAGATTATCCATACAACCCTACTTTAGAAAGTTAAACCATTTCTGCATTTCCACCTCGAATGCCAATAAAGAGTTACCAACATCTGTTTTGGAGATTTTTGGTTTTGGTTTTGGAATGGCTATTTTGAGAGAGGTTGAGGTAAGTTTGTCTAGAGCTTCTAAGTCAATTATGGTTCTGAGGGGATCTTCTGAGAGATTTGTTGGAGGAGAGTCAGGAATAAGAATGGGAAAGGTAGGTGATGTAATTTCTGAAGAGATGACATCTTGTGGGGGACTTGTGAAATTAGGTGAGGGTTGAAAGAAATTGAGAGGACAGTTGATACCAGGAATAGAGGTGTCAGAGTTTTGAATTTGATGTTATGGTTGGGAAGAAGTGAAGAGAGGTTCAAGATCAATGTCAGACAGAACTTGTGCAAGTTCTGGTTGTGGTTCAATAAAATCAGAAGGAGTGGGGTCAATGTCAATGTCAAAATCGTTAAGAGTTTGTGGTGAAGGTGATGGATTTTCAGAAGGTTTAGGAGAAGATGAGGTTTCAGATGTTGATACCAATATGGATTCGACGACAGAAATGAAAGAAGAGTTACCTTTCTTTTTAGCAGCTTTGGGGGTTTTTTGAGGCGTTCCTTCATAGGCTTTCCTTTTTCTTGATGTTCTGGTGGCAACTTCTAGAGTTCTTGAATTTCCTTTGCCTATTTTTCCATAGTTGTTGGATTCTTATGGAAAGGAGTGATAGTTCATCTTCTTCTGAGGAGCCACCAGAGCTTTCTTCTTCTTCCTGAAAAGCTTTAGTTTCATATTTATATTTAGATTTAGGAGCAACAGACTTACCTTTCTTTTGGGGTTCATCTTTTTCTAGTTCTATCTCGTGACTTCTTAGAGAGCTGATCAGTTCTTCAAGAGATATTTCGTTGAGGTTCTTGGAGAGCTTTAGTGCTGTGACCATGGGTCTCCACACCTTTGGTAAGCTTCTGATGATCTTCTTGACATGATCTGCTGTTGAGTACCCTTTATTCAGAACTTTTAGTCCAGCAACCAGAATTTGAAACCTTGAGAACATTTTCTCAATTGTTTCATCTTCTTCCATTTTGAAGGCTTCATACTTCTAGATGAGTGCCAGAGCTTTAGTCTCTTTGACTTGAGTGTTCCCTTCATGCATCATTCTCAGAGAATCAAATATGTGTTTGGCTGATTCTCTGTTTGTGATCTTCTCATATTCTGTGTGGGAGATCGCACTAAGGAGAATCGTTCAGACCTTGTGATGATTTCTGAAATCTTTCTTCTGTTGATCCGTCATATTTTTCCTTTCAATCTTCTGACCGTCTTTTCCAACAGGATGAGTGTAACCATCAGTTACCATATCCCAGAGATCACCGTCATGAGCCAGAAAGAAACTTTCGATTAAGTGTTTCCAGTAATCAAAGTTTTCACCGTCAAACACTGGTGGTTTGCCACTGATTTTGTCATTGTAGTTCTGAACGGGTTTCGCCATAGTGTTTTTCTTGAAGGATCTTTTATCTGACACGGTTAAGTGTTAGCACCCAGAACCAGGCGCTCTGATGCCAATTGAAGAAACAAAAAACACAAGAAAGGGGGTTTGAATTGGGGTTTTCAAAAATTAAAGCAAAAGGAACAAGTTGGTTATCCTGGTTCGTTTGAACTCAAACTACTCCAGTCCACCCGCCAAGGTGATTTCGCCTCTCTCTCTTGAGGACTTAATCCACTAAATAATCAGGGTTACACAATCACAAAGACAACTGTCAATGTCTTCTTGAGTTTTAACCACAGTTCGGTTTTCTCAAGGAATTTCAAAAGTAAATGAACAAGTGTATAAGGTGCTTCTAATAAGCTGTATCACAACTGTGATGTTTACACAATGTTTTGATCTAATTTGAAAACAGATGAAAACTTGAAGAGTTGTAAAGTGTATGCGCGCAACTGTATTTTGTCATCTGTAAGGGCTCATTTAAATAGATGCAATGAGTTGATCCGTTGGAGACGAGAGAAATATTTTTGGAGGTTGATAAAATGCCATTGAATGCTCTTTCCAAAAATACAGATTTTGTCTAGCACAAGCCGTTACTTTGTGATACTCATAATTGTGAAGGATAGCGTATTAGAGTCCATGTTGATTTGTTGAATTATCAGAGTTTCTGGCTCAAGGCAGCTTTGGTGCTGAAGCGTGACACATTCTTCATCAGAACTTCTCTTGATTAGATCTTGTGATACTTCCATATTAGAGCTTCGCTTGATTAGAACTTCGCTTAGATTAGATCTTGTGATACTTCCATATCAGAACTTCGCTTGATTGGAACTTCGCTAGTCTAGATCTTGTGATGCTTCTATATCAGAACTTCTTTACATTAGAACTTCCCTACATATCATAATAAATGAATTAAGGAGCATCAAGTTCTAAATAATATAGTGTTTGTTATCATCAAAACTATTAGGAATGTAGAATCAATTCTTGTTCTAACACTTCTTTGTTGTATTGCTAGTAGGAATGACAAGTTGTCCCCATCCTATTGAATCGGTACTCTCGACTGCTTTAATAGCATCTTTGTATGAGGAAATCGAAGTTCCTCCTCCGGATTGATCGTCCTTGTGTAACGAAAGAGCTTGGAACTGGGTTCCAATTATCCCTTCTGGTTCCACATAAGTGGATGACAATAAATTGCTGACGAGCAAGGCTTGTTCCCCATAGACTTTGATGAGTTGGCCGTTCTGGACGAACTTTAACTTTTGGTGGAGGGTCGAGGTGACCGCTCCAGCCTGATGTATCCAAGGTCTTCCTAATAAACAACTGTACGTTGCCCGGATGTCCATGACCTGGAAGGTAACTTGGAAAGTGTGAGGACCAATAGTTATGGGAAGGTCAACTTCGCCGATAACCATTTTTCTGGATCCGTCGAACGCTTTAACGACGACCTCGCTGGTTCTCATAGGAGGGCCTTTGAATGATAATTGAGTCAAAGTGGACTTCGGCATAACATTCAGGGCTGACCCTGTGTCTACCAGTACGCTGGCTAAAGCATCGTCCTGGCAGTTGAATGAGATATTGAGTGCCATGTTATGACGGCGACCCTCTTCTGGTATTTCCTCATCACTAAATCCCAAGTTGTTGCAGGAAGTGATGTTAGAGACAATATTATCGAACTGTCTGATTGTTACATCCTGTTCCACAAAGGCTTGCTCCAAGACTTTCTATAGAGCCTCCCTGTGCGCTTCTGAACTAAGTAACAGTGATAATACCGAGATCTTTGAAGGAGTTTGTAGCAGTTGATCAACAATGTTGTATTCACTCCATTGGATGAGCTTCAGCATCTCATCATCATTTTTCGAAAGGTCGGGATTACTGGATTGACCGACTGATGGATCGGGAGCTTCTGTCTGAAGTTCCTTTTCTTTGTTGGACTCTCCAACTCCTCTGTTGAAGATTCTACCACTCCTCGTTACACGACTGACGTCTGCAATATTCACGACAGTGGGTAATGGAGTTTCCTTTCCATTCTCAATTATCGTTGCACCGTATTTGTAAGGGATTGCCTTAGCTGATTCATACGGTAGTGGTCCCGACAGATATATGACTATGGGAACCTTCTAGTTTTTCTGACCATCGTAGTTAATCTCGATCCGTTCCGGGTTGGGAATTCTTGATTCGTCAAGCAGAGGAATAATGGTAAAAACATCCCTAGTCCTTTGATGATCAGAGATTACAACAACGTCCTCAATTTGATTGGCAAGGTAGTTCGGCGACCAATTGATGGGTCCGGAACCTGGATATGGGCGGATCTCTCCACGATCCACCTGGCCCTGGAGAGCTGCTCGCACAAGGTAGCACCCTTGGTTACTTTCCGAACAGACTCCACAACGTTCATAATTGTGTGGTGGTACATGGCCACGCCCACTTTGAATACAATGTAACCTCACTAGGTTAGCTTCCACGAGTCGGACATCCTGACTTTGATGCCGAGTGGGGTTTCTGTTATTGATACTAATTTGCTGAGTATCTTCATCCATGTAGATTGGCATCCACCAATGATTTAACAAGTGCTGGAGTGCTTCCTGGACAAGGGCACATCCCTGATCGTTTTCGCAACCCGCTTTACAGCTGTGATAATTATGTGATACCAGGAATCCGAGTCGGACCTGCTCAGCATGCAATTCTACCAAGTTGGTATTCATCAAACGAATGTCGAAGATTTGAATCATGTTGATCTGATAGGGATTTCTATCATGGTAGTCTTGGATCCATCCAAGATCCGTCTGACGTTGGAGGGCCTCTTGTATGAAAGAGCATCCCTGTTTGTTTACCGAGCAAGTCAGACAAGAACTGTAATCGTGCCGCGGCAGATTATGATACTGGCTTTGCCTTAAATGCATTGCCACCAGGTTGACATTCATCGCACGGATGTCATGGTTTTGAACGACGTCGGAATTCGTATAGACCATGTTAACTCCACGAACTCGGTGCTCTTGGATCCATCCGAGATCCATCTGTTCCTGCAGAGCTGCTTCCACCATAGAACATCCTTGATTATTTTTAGAGTAGACATCACACTGATGATAATTATGAGGTGGCACATGGCCAAATCCACTCTGTCTACAATGCATCTTGACCAGATTGGTCTTTAACAAGAGTACATCATGAATCTGATAGACGTTGTTAAATTCTTTCTCAATCAGGTTAACTGCAGCTTTCTTATGTTGAGGCAGCGGGTTTGTGAGAACATTGGGATTCGTATCTTTGAAAGATAAGAGCCCGCTCCTAACAAGCTTTTGCACGTCGGATTTGAAATTGAGACAATTCTCTATGTTATGCCCTGGACCTCCTTGATGATAAGGGCATGTCTGATCCGCTTTGAACCAAAAAGGCAGATTTTCCAGTACTGTAAGAGGAGACTTAGTCTGGATGTGCTCCTTAGCCAGTAGTAACAGAAATAGTTCTGTGTACAACATGGGTATAGGATCAAACCCTGGTGGCCGTGTTGTACGGTTGTTATTGTATGGAGGACGAGCCTGCTGAAGAGGCTGTTGTGTCCTTTGCTGATTAGGTTGGCTCTGCGCAACCTGAGGTTGATACGTAGGAATAGGCACAGGGATGATAGCAGGAGTTACAACTGCTACCGGTTGATAACGTCGCCTTTGCTTTCCGAGAGAGATATTCCCAATATCTTGCTCGTTTTTCTTAGGGAGAGCATTACCGTATCGTTTTGTACTACTCGATGATCCAGCGTCTTTTATTAGACATCCTTCTCGGACGGCTTCCTCAAGACGAACCCCCAAACCGACCATTTCGGTGAAATCACTGGGTGCACTGGCGACCATTCTGTTGTATTAAAATGAGCTTAAGGTCTTTAAGAAGATCTTTGTCATCTCTTTTTCCTCAAGAGGTGGACAAATCTGAGCGGCAATTTCACGCCATCTCTGGGCATACTCCTTAAAGGTTTCCTTATCCTTTTGTGACATTGATCTGAGTTGATCTCTGTCCGGTACCATGTCCAAGTTGTATTTGTATTGTTGGACGAAGGCAGTACCAAGATCTCTGAATGTGCTAATCGTAGCACGGTTTAAACCCATGTACCATTTGAGTACGGCACCGGTTAAACTATCCTGAAAGTAGTGAATCAGTAGGTCTTGATTCTCTATCTGAGCTGACATTCACCGAGCGTACATCACCAAGTGACTTTGAGGGCAAGAGTTACCCTTGTATTTTTCAAAGTCGGGCACTTGAAATTTGTGCGGAACTTTCACATTGGGGACTAGACCAAGGTCTGCGGCGTCCTTTCCAAATAGATCCCGGTCGCGGATGGCTTGCAGTTCTTTCTACATTTCTAGGAACCGTTCATAGAATTCATACATTCTATCAAACATAGTTTCCTTCTTACCAGAAGGTATCGGCGGAATCTCTCCTTCCGGGACAGCGTGCACCACAGGGGGTGGGACCGTGACTACGGCAGTGAATCTTGGCGTTTCCCGAAGTTTGTAACCTTCAGGAATCTTCAATATGCCCCTGGTATCTTCGCTTTCCTGAAGTTTGTAACCTTCAGGCCCAGCGGCTTCTGTTATGATTCCCTGATCTTTAGCGATCGACGGAACATATCCTTCCGGGATATAGTTAACAGGCATGCCCCAAGGACGATCCTTCGGCATTTGATACCTAGGATCATACTTCTCCACTATGGGTGTTGAGGTGATCTCTGAGATCACAGTTCTTTGTAGCTGAGCTTCTGCCATGGCTTGCATGTCGTTACGAAGCTTTCTCATATCCTCTCTTAGAGCGTCGATCTCTTCTTTCAACTCTCTATTTTCTTCCTCAAGATCATCCATCTTTTTCTGACGATTGGCCCGAGTATTATACGAATGAGACAGTTTGACTCTAGAACCGAGACACAAACGTGAGATTCGTAGGTAAGAAGAATACGCGATGTGAGAATGATGAATGCAATGATTATATTAATTGTTTTTTGGTTTAATCAAAATAAACTTCGACAATTAGATTGCAAATATCAAATAGTGGGGAAACCCTTTTTCTATTGAATTCAAAGGATTACAGAAATGGAAATACAGTAGATTACAAGGTGCAGAAACAAAAACCTAAGCTAATGGGTCCCGAGTCCTCTCTGAAGAGAAATCGGGTGCTGACTCTGGTACTTTCCTTTTCTTTGATCGGGGCTCTTGGGCCGTTGTCAGGTTGTCATTCCTTTGCCAGGTGAAAGGAGCGAGCAAATTCCTTTGGTCATCTTGATTCTCTACAGCATGCTGCTCCAAAATTTCAATCAGAGCATCTTTATCTTTCAGTAGTTGCTGTATTTTGATGCACTCTACTTTGAGGGTGCGGTACTTGTTCTTCCAAGACCTCCTCTCCCGTTGAACTTTGTTGAGAGTAACCTGAAGCTTTTCAGTCTCAGTCATGAAGTACATGACAAACTCCCTCGGTGGAAGAACTCCATGACGAGGATAAGGCATCTTTAGCTTGAGAGCTCTAGTTTGCACCCAGTGGAGATAAGGCTCCACCGAGTCACAGTCCGGTTTTCCTAGAGACTCCCGTCCTTTCTTATGAACATGTTTCTAAGCGTGCACTATTTCTGTTTTTAGTGCTCTGTCACTTTCTCCTTCCTTAAAGAAAAGACCTTCCAAATGAGCATTAAGTGGGACATGCCTCATCGGGTATCCGAATTGACGACGAACCAATACCAGATGGTAGTTGATTCCTCCTTTAGTTCCTATGAGGGGTACGTTGGGGAAGTTTCCACAACGATCAATGATCCCGATTCCATCATAAATCCTATTACACCAATTAATGTCAGAGTTGGTAAGAGACATGATCTTCTGCGACCAATGTAAGGCACTCTTATGATCCCAAAATGCAGCAGACTTGGGCAAGTGGGAGATAAACCATTTATATAGCAGGGGTACACAACACGTGATCATTCCTCCGCTATACAAATTTCCTAAGTGTACAGAATGATACGCATCTGCGAGCAAAGTCGACACAGGGTTTCCAATGAGAAAAACCTTGATGGCGTTGATATCTACAAAATTATTGATGTTGGGAAACAAAAACAACCCGTAGGCGAGTAAAACAAAGATGCTTTCAAAAGCAATCACGTTCCCGATACTTGCGAAGTACAGGGCTTTCTTTGTCAAGAACTGGGCTGGCAAACCTTGTATGCCACCCTTAGTGGTCACGTGAGTCCTGACCTCAGACTCGTCCAAATGAATTGCTCTCGCAATGGTCTGATTCTTTGGAATTTCTTCCAGTCCAGAAAATGGAGCTTGATCTGTAATGTGTAGATCAATCAGATGAGAATATTCCTCCAGCGTTGGTGCGAGCTGGTAATCCGGGAATGTGAAACAGTGATAAACTGGATCGTAAAACTGGATGAGTGCATCCATGATTCCATCAATCACATGGACTCTTAGCAGAGATAGCAAACCTCCGTACTTGGCTCTGAAAGCCTCAGGGTTAGTGAGCATCCTTGCTAACCTTCTCAAATCCTCTAGTTTTGGAACCTTGAAGGTGTACTTATGAGTTCTCCTTCTACCGAAATCCATGAGCGTAATTCTTTTCTCTGATATTTGCAATCACAGTCTTAGTTCAATTTGAAAAACAGAGAGACTAGAAGAGAAATTTTTTGAAGTTTTAATGTTTTTTTAGATGAATGCATGAATGCAGCACACAAAAACATAGAAAAAACATGGGGTCAAAGGGTCGTTGTCATGAAGTCAAGGCTCTACCCATCCCCAAAGTTTTATACTAGGGTGATTTTTGTACCTGAACTCCAAATCATCAGCTCCTCCCAGGATAACAAACAGCAAGCGAATCGCCAGCGAGCTGTATGAAATCTTAGAGTAAATGCTATTCACCGAGAATAGATCATCAACCTCAAATGAGGGTAGTATCGCGTGACAACTATTTCCGATAGTTTCCGCACTACAAAAGGGTTGGCTCCCCAGCTTCTCGAACATCACAATCGGCCCATTGCCTATGAGAGGGAATGGGTTGCATTGGTCAGCCTCCACTGAGGTTGATGGTCGACCTCGTCGCCATCACTTATCTTAAGTGTATACTCAATCTTTCCACATGCGGCATCACATGCATTCCCATTAGTAGAAAAATAAACAGGTATAGCAATTAGGAAAATCAGTATATATATTCGTCCTAAAGTCCTAGACTTTAAAGAGCTATGAACCCTATGTTCCTGACAAAAATGGCTCCCCGGCGGAGTCACCATTTTGTGGTTTCTTTCCTATTTAAAGGTTTTTGACCTAGGATCCTAGTGAAGTCAACAAAGAGTCCTATCCCAGAAAGAAAGAAAGACCGGCCCCACGGTGGGTGCCACTTTTCTTTAAGGTTTCCACCTAATAGATGGGAAGAGAATAAGATCTCACTACAAAGGTGAGACAGATCCTAATGACACCTCCCCAGTGAAGTCGCCATTTTTTTGTAGCGAGCGATTTTTGGATGTGGTTGCAAAGCACTACCGCTCTTTGGTATCTACAGCTCGATTCATTTTTTATCCTATTGAAGCTGATGAAGGAAGGGAAATAGATGTCTCAAATTAACCCTGCTTGCAAACTGAGGTTAAACAGTCAAAACTGTTGGTTTACAGATGCTACAAAGATTCGGGGTCTCTATTAGGTTTATTTTTTTAAAGTAGTGTTCGGTCGATTGGTGGGATGAAAGTATGGGATTTTGGGTTTTTGTTTAGTGTGCTCGCTAAGATCTTTCTTTCAATCTTATGCCTACGTATTCCCGTTTTTTTCCGAAACAGGGAAATCAGAGCGATCGTAGTTCCTCCTATTCTATGGGAGGAAATGGGTGTTTTGGTGTCTTATTCAAAGCCCAAGACGTGAAGCTAAAAGGTAGTTTGTATCTTGTTCAAAGCCCAATATGTGAAGCTGAAGGGTCTATTTATATCTTGTTCGAAGCCCAAGATGTGAAGTTAAAAGGTGTTGTCTTTAGAGAGAATTTGTCATCTCTAAAGAGGGTCTGTTTGTCACAATTGTTGGGTTACTGGTTTATAAAGGAGGATTACTTTAACTGGGATATGTGAATCCAGCAATGCCATAATTTCCTTTGTAGGGGATTTTCAACCTGAAGGAGAAGACTTTAACTCAGTGTAGAGCAATGCCATCTTTCCTTAGGAATTTCTCATGCTAAAAGAGGGACAGTGGCATGGATGTAAATAATCCAGAGGCTTGCCACTTACAGCGATTAGATGAAGGGGAAGGAGTTGTTGATGTTTGTGTACTGTGAACGAGGCACAACTTTGATGCTAAAAGGTTGATTGGATCAACCAGTGGTTTTCTTATACAAAGCCTAAGAGGAGGCTATTGACCCAACAAGAGGGTGTTTTTTATGTGTCTCGTATGAAGCCCGAGAGAGAGGCTAAAAAGGTTGTTTTATACTCAACAAGAGAGTGATTTGTGTCTTGTACAAAGCCCAAGACGGAGGCTAAAGTGTTTTTGACTCAACAAGAGAGTCTTTTTTCTTTTTGTATCTCGTATAAAGCCCGAGATGGAGGCTAAAGTGTTGTTGACTCAACAAGAGAGTCTTTTTTCTTTTTGTATCTCGTATAAAGCCCGAGATGGAGGCTAAAGTGTTGATTCAATAAGAACCTTTTTGTATCTCGTACAAAGCCCAAGATGGAGGCAAAAGAGGGTACTATTTCAGTTGAGTGACCAGTATATGGGTACAAAGACAAAATCAGTTCTTATATGAGTAACGCTATACTCAGGGATTTTGATTCGAGGATCAGGGATATTTCCTGTTCTTTGAGGAAATGGGAAATCCCAGGGTATTGAGACTGTTCGAGTCTACGAGGTTCCTTCCTATTCTTGAAGGGTGCTTGAGAACGTTTTTGGGACTCAAGGGTTTTAGACTGTCCAAGTCTAGAGTTTCATCTTTTGTACTATGCTTTGAGAAATAGTAGTAGACTCTTAGAAAGACAGCTCTATTAAGATGACTGATTTCTGTTCCTATACCTCTATGAGGTCGTTGGGACAATTTGTACGAAGCCCAAGAAGAGGCTGGAAAATTTTAAGAAGCCGATAGGTCCTTGTATGAAGCCCAAGAGGAGGCTATCATTCCCGGAGGAAGAAGTCATTATATGAAGCCTAAGAGGAGGCTGTGAATACTTCTAAGAAGCCGACGGCTCCTTGTACAATGCCCAAGAGGAGGCGGGGATGCTTTTAGGAAGCCTGTGGGTCCTTGAACAATGCCCAAGAGGAGGCCGATGCTTTTAAGAAGCCGATGGGTCCCCAAACCCCGAGAAGTTCAAGATAGGCTATTCACAAAGAATAGATCAAGCCAGGAAAGTTCGAGAATCTGGAAGAAACTCAAGAGATGCCATTCACGGAGAAAAGATCATCTCTGGGGAATAGAGTTTCTTGACAAGTGCTTTTAAGAAGCCTGTGGGTCCCCAAACCCCAAGAAATTCAAGACAGACTATTCACGAGGAATAAATCAAGCCAGGAAAGTCCGAGAAATTGGAAGAAACTCAAGAGATGCAATTCATAGAGAAGAGATGATCTCTGGGGAATAGAGTTTCTTTGACAACTTCTTCGAGTGACAGTCTATGAAAGGGTTCACCGAGAATGCTGCCTTTCATGTCTCCATATTGTTTAACCCCGAGAGGAGGGAAGATTGTGTCTGGTAATCCTATGGGGATCTAGTTTAGACTATTTCTAAGAGTGATCAATGGGCTTAATGCTAAACGTAGTTGCCGGATAAACTCTAAATATCTATACTATTATTACACAGTTGATATGAGTTTATGAAAGAAGACTTACAGCGAAACAGCCCCACAATATAGTTATATGTATATGAAAGCGGTAAATGAAAGCGGATAAACACTTACTCGGTTGTAGAGCTTCCATGCTGTTTGGTTAGTTGTTCAACAAAGAAAGATTGAAAACAACAGTATAATTCAAAATCAAAGGAGAAAGTGCTTTGAAAGAGAAAGATTTGGGGCTTACAGCTCAAGGAGAGGCCCAGGGTTTTATCAGTGAGCGCACTATTTAAATTTGTACAGAGGGACTTATACAAGTGACTGAAGCCCAAAAAGGTTTTCTGTACAAAGGGATGGGTCTTACACTCTCTCAAGAGGCCCAAGGAATTTTTTAAAGAAAAACAGTGGGGCTTATAACACTAGGGTAGGCCCAGATGATTTTCGTTTTAAATGGCGATCGCGCCTAGATTTTCTTTTAACACAGAGGGACTTATACAATATGTGAGGCCCAAATTTGTTTTGGTTAAAAGGGGATTGGGTCTTACACTCTATTAGAGGCCCAAGATGGTTTTAAGAAATGAAATGGGTCTTACTACTCGAGGGTAGGCCCAGTTGGTTTAATTTTGAATTGGCGATTGCACCGAGATTTTTGAAAATACAGTGGGACTTATACAATAAGTGAGGCCCACTATTTTGGTATTTTACAAAAAGGGGGTTGGGTCTTACACTCTATTAGAGGCCCAAAATTTTTGAATGAGTGATGGGGCTTACAGCTCGAGGAGAGACCCAATTGATTTTTAAAAGGCGGCGATCGCGCCGTTCACTTGTACAGAGGGACTTATACAATAAGTGAGGCCCAAAATGGTTTGTACAAGGGGGTTGGGTCTTACACTCTATTAGAGGCCCATGAGTGTTTGGAAATGATTTGTTTGAGTGAAAATCAAAGAAACCCTAATTTTATTCTTTAAAAGTAAATATTTAAAGAAAATCAATGAAAAATACCAAATAGGTTTGAATAAACCACTTGTGATTTTTGTTTAAGGTTTGAAAAATGAGGTATAAATCACAAGAGATATTAAAACTCATTTGGTCTTGATTTTTCAAGATGAATATTCATTTTAAAATGTTTAAAAACAAATAAAAATGAATTTATTCACAAAAATACTAATTATATTAAATAAATAATATAAACTTAATTTTTTTGTGGAATAAAATATTTCAACATTTTTGTGATTTTTTGCAAAAAGAACCAATAAAAAATAATTAAAATTGAAAGAGTTGTTAATTTTCCAATTAATTAATAAAACATGAAAATATTGGAAAAAAATGGCAAAATGTGAAAAAACACAAAATGGCATGGGTGGGGTTTGAACCCAAGACCTCAAGGTTTCAAGGCGCGCGCCTTACCACTGGGGTGGTGATACATCCATTATTTGAAACAAAACAACAAATATACAAGGCATGACTTGGTTTTAGGCCTCCCAAGGCAAGACTTGGTAAGTTTTGGCTCAGAAACGTGAAGGTCATAACTTTCTCAATTCTTAATGGTTTGAGACAAAATTTATATGCATCTGGACCAGAATTTCACAAGGAATCCAATGGTGGTGGTAGTTTTTTCAGATCACACTCCCTCCTCAAAACCCGATAGTGGTTTTGAAAATGACCTATAATTGCATTTTCTATGCTACAACTTGGTATAGGCATGGATTACATGGTGAATTAGCTCAAACACAACATATACAACATGTATGAGATGTATATGATCAGTGGACTTTAAAGCATTGCATGATTCAAAGATTCCAAGTTGTGAGGCATACCTCTTTTTTGAGATTTTGGAGCTTTTGTGCAATCTGTCAAGACTCTTGTTCCAGAAATGATTTGATGCTTTAGACACACTCAAATGATCCCTTAGAAGCTTTTAGGATGATTGGAATTGACTGGTACCTGCAAAAAGCACAAACAGTCCCTTTCTTGCAAAAGAGGTTAAAAGTGACCAAAATAGCAACTCTCTCAAATGGTGTTCCAGATGTATGAAACCATTTGGGACAGTTCAAGGATGATATTTGGAGTGTGTTTGAGGTTTTATCTGGTCTGGAAAGTGACTGAATCAAGACATGGCTTGAAAAATGCACAAAAGACCTATTTTGAGGATTTGAGAGGTGACTTTATGATTTTGTGATTACTGGTCACTTGTGATAGTTTGCACAGCTTACATATGATATATATGAGGTGTGTGTGTGATTCATTGTGATGGAAAAGCTCTCAAGCTCAAAAACTCAAAGTTGCCTTGCTAAAGAAGGCATTTTTGCCAAGAGAAAGAGGTTTTGAGGAAAGCATCTGTTTGATGGCTTTGGTGTACTCAAACAGAGCACAAATGAGCGCTATTTATAGTGGAGCAAGTTTGTTTTGGGATCAATAGTGAATGGCAACTACAGCAGAGGTTTGTTCAATGTTGGCCAATGGAAATCCAAGTCTCCTCTAGCCATTGACTAGAGGTTAGGGCACAGGGCTGTGGTTCCCTTGGTCTTGGATAAGTCTTGACTGAATTTAGTTGAGAATGGATCAGTCCATGCCACCTTGATGCTTCCATTGAATGCTCCAATCCAAAATTGGAGTCTTGTCCCTATTTTGGCCAATTCTAGGTTCAACATGTTATTTCTTGTTCCAAAGACTTTGGAGGCTTGGCTCAATGATTGTCCCCTTTAGATTCAATCCTCAGAGGTGTCCAAGTGGATAGGAGTGTTTGGATTTGCACAATTTTGGCAAATCGAGCAAAAGTGCAAAATCTGTCTTGCCTTGACAGATTTCAACAAGGCAACTTGCCAATGTTATATCTCATGGCTCAAATTGAATTTGGTAATGTTCTTGGCCATGTTGGAAAGCCCTTATATGATACAACAACTGTTTTATCATATTTGGTTTTGATACTTTTTGGATCCAAGTGAAAAATGTCCCTACATTTGGAAAAAAGTAAGGCAAAATCTGACTTAGTGAAATTTTCACTAAGTGTTGGAACAAAGTGACTTTTCTTGATTTTGATCACTCCATAACTCAAAATCCATGAGGGATTTGGACATAGGTCAGTATGAAGCTTTTGTAGAGGGCAATGAGATTTACAAATCAAGCTTTGGATGGGAGAAAATGGCTTTGTGGTTTAGGAGTTATGATCCTCCAAAGTTGGTACCCTAGCCACTTTATTTTTTAACTTAGAAAAATTTCTAAGTTTTTATGGTTACCCCTTTTACAAGTTATCCAACTTTTCTTGATTTTTCTTGATGAATGATGATTAAAATCATACATTAACATCATTTTAGGGTTAAAAATCCATTTTTGTGAAAAATCTCAAAAAGTCAAAGTTGACTTTTGTGCACAGTTGACTTTTTATCAGATGAATTCCAAACTGTGCGATCCTCTATGAAATCATGTCCTTGACCTAAATCAAACTTGATTGATATGTTCCATGGGTATTATAGGGTATATTGATGCATGTAATAGGGCTTGGGAGCATGTCCTGGTCAAAAGTCAAAGTTATAGTTGACTTTTTCCTCAAAACCCTAACTGTGGTACAGATGAAATTGAGACTTGTTGCTCAAGCTTCTTGGATCAATCCATTGTTGCAAATGGATCAATGTAGTATGTTAGAGACCCCCAAATCATGTCTTGAGGTCTTGGTTCATGATTGGTCCCAAAAGTCAACTTAGGGGTGAATTAGGTCAAGAAACCATAATTCCTGATTTTTGATGTATGCATCCCTTGAGGCCAAATTGACTTGATGATTGGGTCCATGAGGTTCCATGGAGTATATTAGGATATGCTTTGAACCATTGGCTCGTTCTCAGAGGAAAATTTCCCATCTGGAGGCCCAGGTCGACCAAAACCCTAATTTGGTGACACTGGCGATCTTGAAGCTTGATCCACCTAGAAGGGAGCAACCTTGTGCTTAATCCTTGAGGTGAGAGTCCTCTTGATCCTTAGTATATACTTGAGAGGTTTAGACAAGTTGAGGATCATGTCATTCCTTGATTAATCCTTTGTCTAGAGCTCTGAGGGGGCTTGAAACCCTAAATTTAATTGTAGTGGATGCTCACCCATCTTTGGAGAGACTAAAGGTTCATCCATATTGTGATGATGATTTTCACAATGATGGGAAATCTTAGTGGTCAAAATTTGGGGTATGACACTCCCCCAAAGAGTCCGTCTCTTTAGCCTTAATCTTGGGCTTTATACAAGACAGGTAATAAACTCCCCAGTGGAGTCAATCAACCTTTTAGCTTCAACCTTGGGCTTTGATAAAGGCACACAAAAACCAAAATCCCCTCAGAGGAAATAAAAAAACTCTCTGTAGGAAGACATTTCTCTATACATCACACATCAAAATAGAAAATCAAAACAAACCCTACTTCCAGATAACTGCTATAAATGGCACACTTGTTGATTCAAAAATCCAAGCTGTAGTCCATCTCTTATCCTGGTAAATCCTCTTCTTTCATATAATTGTTGTAAGTGGCAAGCCTCTGGATTATTTACATCCACGCCACTTTCCCTCTTTTAGCATGAAAGATTTCCTAAGGAAAAATGGCATTGCTCAACACTGAGTTAAAGTTTTCTCCTTCAGGACAAATGCCCTATAAAGGAAATTATGGCATTGCTGGATTCTCATATCCCAGTTAAAGTATTTCTCCTTTATAATCAGTCACCCAACAATTGTAATAAACAGATGAAATATGTCTCTTTAGAGATGATAAATTCTCTCTCAGTCAAACCTTTTAGCTTCAATCTTGGGCTTTGAACAAGACACAAATACTCTTTTAGCTTCAATCTTGGGCTTTAAACAAGACACCAAATATCTTTTTCCTCCCATAGAATAGGAGGAACTACGATTTCTCTGATTTCCCTATTTTTTTTAACGGGAATACATAGGCATAAGATTACAAAATCTTAGCGAGCATACCAATAAAAAAATTTAGGTTCAGTACCTTACCAAAAACATCGGAAAACCCGACATCAACAAAAAAACTCTCTCTCAAACACTCCCAAAGGAGAAACTTTCCCAACCCACAACAGACAAGCACCAGTAAGTAGAAAACAGAAGAAATTGCTAACGACCTGTGGATAACCACATATAGGATGGGTAATTGACAACTCCCCATTGTATAACCTGGCCCCGAACTCCCCAATCTCTTAAGCATTTGTTCAGTTAAATATTTGCGTGCAAGGTTAGTTTTAGATAGCTTCCATTTCCTTTCCAGCTTCAAAGGATAAATAAGAAATCAGAAAGTAGCACCCAATCCCTACCATTGCGGTGAGGAGAAACCCATGGCGATAAGGTGGTCACGTCACCGACAAAAATCGCACGCTACAGGAAAATGGCGACTCTGCTGGGGAGTCATTTTATCTGTCTAGGACTAGGATTAGAATTCCTAAGAGGTCTAGGTTTTTAGCAATCATACTATATATTATATATATTGCTTTTCCTACTTGATATCCGTGTTTATTTTTCTGTCAATGGGAATGCGATTGATACGCATGTGGAAAGTTTGAGAGAAACCTAAGATAAGGGATGGCATAGACGGGGAAACTTGCATGGAGTGAATCCCGAACAAGCGAACCTGGTAGACCATCAAATCAGGCGAGGGCCCGTGTGGATACTATGTTGAACGACCGATCATCGTGAAAACAAACGCTATCTCAGTGCGGCACCCGTGACCCTAAGGATTTAGTAGACATTAACCATATGGCCATTTGATAGTGCGGTAACTATCAGGAATAGTTGATACGTGATACTACACTCAAATGAGATTACCCTAGGATGCTACAGCTTGCTCGGGTGAACCAGCTTGCTGTTGATATCCCTAGGGGGGTCAATGATTTTGGGAACCTTTAACCCGTTCTATAGGTACAAAAATTGACCAGAATACAACCTTTGGGGATGGGTAGAGCCATGGCTCCATAATCGTGACGTTGAACCCTTGAACCCATGTCTTTTCAATGTTTTTGTGTGCTGCATTCATGCATTCATTTAGAAACCTCTTAAACAAAGAAAAAAATCTTCTCTTTTCTCTTCTATTTCTTTTTCAAAATAAACTAAAACAATAATTGCAAATATCAGAAAGATTGCGTTATGGATTTCTGTAGAAGAAAGACGCACAAGTATACCTTCAAGGCTCCAAAACTAGAGGATTTAAGAAGGTTGACAAGGATGATTACCAACCCTGATGCTTTCAGAGCTAAGCACAGAGGGTTTTTGTCTCTGTTAAGGGTCCACGTAGTTGAAGGAATCTTGTCTACGTTAATTCAGTTTTACGATCCGGTTTATCACTGTTTCACATTCCCAGATTATCAACTAGCACCAACACTGGAGGAATACTCTCATCTGACTGATTTACCCATCACTGACCAAGCTCCATTTTCTGGACTGGAAGAAATTCCAAAGGAACAAACCATTGCAAGCACAATCTATTTGGACGAATCAGAAGTCAGGACTCACATGACCACTAAGGAAGGAATCCAGGGTTTACCAGCTAAATTTCTAACGGAGAAAGCCCTATACCTTGCCAGTGTAGGAAACATAACTGCTTTCGAAGATATCTTTGTTCTACTTACATATGGGTTATTCGTCTTTCCCAACATTGATAACTTCGTCGATACCAATTCCATTAAGATATTTCTGATTGGGAACCCCTACCAACCTTGCTCGCAAATGCTTATCATTCTGTACACTTAAGGAATTTGTACAGCGGAGGAATGATCACATGCTGTGTACCCCTGCTTTACAAATGGTTCACTTCCCATTTACCCAAGTCGGCTGCATTTTGGGACCATAAGAGTACTCTACGTTGGTCACAGAGAATCATGTCTCTTACCAACTCTGACATAGATTGGTATAATAGGATTTACAAAGGGATAAAGATCATCGACAGATGTGGAAACTTCCCTCATGTACCCCTCATAGGAACTAAAGGAGGAATCAACTATCATCCAATTTTAGTTCGCCGTCAACTCGGACACCCGATGAAGAATATCCCGCATAATGTTCATCTGGAAGGTTTCTTCTTCAAGGAAGGAGAAAATGAAAGAGCACTAAAGAAGGAAATAGTGCATGCCTGGCAACACATTCACAGGAAAGGAAGGGAGTCTCTAGGAAGACCAGACTGTACCTCCATGGAACCTTATGTCCGCTGGGTACAAACTAGAGCCCTCAAGCTGAGGATGCCTTACCCTCGTCAAGAAGTTCTTCCGTTAAAGGAATCTGTCCATTATTTTATGTCTGATATGGAAAAAATCCAGGTCGCTCTCAACAAAGTTCAACAAGAGAAAAGCTCTTGGAAAAATAAGTACCGAATCCTCAATGTGGAGTGTACCAAAATTCAGGAACTATTAAAAGAAAATGACGCTCTGATTGAGATTCTAGACAGCATGCTATAGAAGATCAAAGAAACTTCCTCACTTCTTTTGCTTGGCAAAGGACTGACAACCTGACAACGGTTGAAGAACCCCGCTCAAAGAAAAGGAAAGTATTGGAACCAGCATCTAAACTCTCTTTAGAGAGGACTTAGGATCCATAAGTTTAGACATTTCTTTTACAGCACTTTGTAAAATACTGTATTTTCCCTTTCTGCAATCTTTCAAATTCAATAAAAAAAAGGGTCTCCCCACTGTATGATATTTGCAATCTATTTATTGAAGTTTATTTTTGATTAAAACAAAAAACAAAAACAAAAATATCATTGCATTCATCATTCTCACATAACGTGTAACACCCCCAATCTATACCCCCAAATAAATAAAGCAGTAAAAGTAAATTCAAAATTTCATCAGAGTATATATAAATTATCATGGCATAGACGGGGGATCACATTATATTGAAATAATTCATACAACACCTGCTCATAAAGATATGCAACAGTGGGGTAGCAATCAACAGAGGAACTCAGTTCCTTACACCCACATTTCAGAATTTAGAATAAAAGCGAAAAATCTAAAACTGGATAACATATATATATATATATATATATATATATATATATATATATATATATATATATATATCACATGAAAAGTTTGTCATACATCAAGTTGTACATGCACAAGCCAAAAGATATATGTACAGAATACACAAATATCGCAAACGGCCTCCCTAACTACCCGGTGTCACATATCAGAGCCGACCGACAAAAGAATGAAGACGCAAAGCTTCACAAAATACCTCCAGCAACTCTAATCTGCAATGCCTCATAGAGCATTATAAAACAGCAGAGGGGTGAGAAAAACAACCATAATATATATATATATATATATATATATATATATATATATATATATATATATATATATATATATATATATATATATATATATATATAACACCAAAACACACATATACACGATTCTCACCACAACTCACGCCATAATTCAAACACAAGGCAATACAAGGAATAATTCATATTTCCATCACCAACACACATCCATATATCAATTTATCCACAAATCCACAAATAATCAACCATTAATGATTTATGCAATGCAAGAGACCGACGCAACGACTCTATGCATATACACATGCGGTACCGACTTCCAATGTTTCTCATCACTAGTTCACTCAGGAACTTTGCTGGAATCATCGCTCGTTACATCACTGTAACTCCCCGTCGGGCATACGATGTTCCCCGTCACTCACACCTCTTTGTATAAGGCACACGACGTTTATGGATCACTCACACCTCTTTGTATAAGGCACACGACCCGATCGCTCACACCTCTTTGTATAAGGCACACGATCGTCTATAATCATCGCTCACACCTCTTTGCATAAGGCACATAATGTTATAGCGGACGTCTCAACAATGCATATCATGATGCTTGGCATACAATACTTATGACATTTAATATGCACACATGAATACATTCATCTACATCGACCAAATCACACTTTGCACTTATGCCCAAAACAATGCATTTAATTTCCATACGGCCACAAACCATCACAACACCATCTAAACACATACATTTACATCATTCGACAGCACCTTGCACGATACACATCTCAATTATGCACAGTTATAATGACGAAAGTCGACGACCGACCCTATTCCCGATTTTCCGACATAATTAAATCGGCTAACAATTTCCAAACCATCATAATAAGAAAGTACAGCTCAATAGCTTTCCAACGATACCAAGAATGTAAAAATCGGATAAACAGAACCCAAGTTACGAAAGAAAACGAAAAATGATATTTTGAAAAGTCCCATTTTACCATTCTCCTGGCCATACGCGTATTGCCCTGAGCCATACGCGTATTGCCCAAAATCCTCGCCATGCTATACGCGTATTGTCCAAGGCCATACGCGTATGGGCAGAGACCATTTTTCCCCAAAATTCCCATTTTAATTCCAATACGCGTAGTGCCATACACCATACGCGTATTGCCCTGAAATGCTACACGTATCATACGCAAATGGGCAGATGGCCGAGAAAATTGAAGAACCATACGCGTAATGACCCATGGCTCGCCCATGTTACGCGTAATGCCAAGGTCCATACGCGTATGAACATGCCCCATACGCGTATGACCTGGAAAAACCAGAAAAATTTCTGCAGAACAAAGTTCTGCGTTTTCCAACCAAAAATCCTCCAATTTTCACCTACACCCAGAAAAATTACCAATACAATGCATAGCAACATGTATCTATCATGTATCAACAATAATGAACACTAAAAGCATGATTTCCAACACATTTAATCAATTTTACCAAAAATAGGTTTTACTAAATTTCTCCAAATCAATCCAATAACAACCACAAATACACATACATAATCATACAATAATTGAGTTTCGCACCCTTACCCGATTAAATCGATTCTAGAAGTTGATTTCTTTGATTTTCCAAGTTTTCTCACTATTTCTCTTCTTCTTCTCTTTTCTCCTCTCTTTCTTTCTTTCCCTTTTCTTTCTCTCTATTTTTCTCTCTTTCTATTTTCTATTTCCTTACTTAATCAAAAATATCATGAAATGACCAAAATACCCCCATACTCAAATATCTCGCAAACGTTCCCAAAACCCGATAAAATATCACAACATTGAAAAATAACATATTTTCAGATAAAAGCCAAAAATAAAATAAAATAATAATAAAATAATCAAACAACTCGATTAAATAAAACTCACACAAAAACTGGGTCGTTACATAACGCGTTCTTCTTATCTTCGAGTCTCACGTATGTGTCATGATTCTAGAGTCAAAGTGTCTCACTCATGCAATACTTTAGCCAATCGACAAAAGAAAATGGATGATCTCGAGGAAGAGAACAGAGAGCTGAGAGAAGAAATCGACGCACTGAAGGAAGATCTGAAAAATCTTCATAGTAACATGCAATCCCTGGCAGCAGCTCAGAGACAACAACAAAGGACTATGATCTCAGAGATCACATCTACGCCCGTAGTGGAGACATATGATCCTCGGTACAACATGTCTAAAGATCGCCCCTGGGGCATGCCTCGTAACTTTGTCCCTGAAGGATATATCTCGTCGATCACTGAAGACCCAGAAACTGTAGCAGGAACTGCTGGGCCTGAAAGTTACAAACTTCGGGAAAGTGAGGACGCTAGAGTTATGACAGCAACTCCTGAAGGTTACAAATTTCGGGGCATGGAAGCACCAAGAGTCACCACCATAATGACTATACCACAACCAGTGGTACACACTGTCCCGGAAGGACAGATTCCACAAGTAATCTCTGGTGTAAACGAAGACATGTACGAAAGAATGAATGAGTTCCAAGAATAATTCCTGGAGATGCAGAAGGAACTGCACGCCATTCGCGGTCAGGATTTATTTGGAAAGGACGCCGCAGACCTTTGTTTGGTCCCCAATGTGAAAATCCCGCACAAATTCAAGGTGCCTGACTTTGAAAAATACAAGGGCAAAAATTGCCCTCAAAGTCATTTGGTGATGTACGCTCGAAAGATATCAACTCAGACAGAAAGTCAACAGCTACTGATCCATTATTTCCAAGACAGTTTAACCGGTGCCGCACTCAGATGGTACATGGGTTTAAACCGCACCAAGATCAACACTTTTAGAGATCTTGGCGCAGCTTTCGATCAGCAGTATAAGTATAACCTGGACATGGCACCAGACAGAGCTCAACTCAGAGCAATGTCATAGAAGGACAAGGAAACTTTCAAGGAATATGCTCAGAGATGGAGTGAAATTGCCGCCCAGATCTGTTCTCCTCTTGAGGAAAAAGAGATGACCAAGATCCTTTTGAAAACCTTGAGCTCATTCTATTACGACCGAATGGTCGCCAGTGCGCCCAGCGACTTCACTGAAATGGTGAACATGGGAGTACGCCTTGAAGAAGCAGTCCAAGAAGGACGATTGGTTAAAGATGCAGAGCCATCTAGCAGTACCAAAAGATACGGTAGTGCTTTCCCAAAGAAAAAAGAGCAAGATATAGGTAATATCTCTCTCGAAAAGCAAAGGCAAAGGTATCAACCAGTAGCAGCGGTAACTCCCACTATTAACCCTGCGCCGGCTCCAACGTATCAACCTCAGGTTGCTCAGAGCCAACCAAATCAACAACAGTTTCAACAAAGGACACAACAGCCTCTTCAACAGGCTCGTCCACAGTACAAAAATAACAATCGTACGACACGACCATCAGGGTTCGACCTTATACCAATGTTGTACGTAGAACTATTTCCACTCTTACTGGTCAAGGGGCACGTCCAAACCAGGACTCCTCTTACAGTACTGGAAAATCCACCTTTTTGGTTCAAAGCGGATCAAACTTGCCCTTATCATCAAGGAGGACCGGGGCACAACATTGAAAACTGTCTCAGCTTCAAATTTGATGTACAGAAGCTTGTCAGGAACGGGGTCTTATCTTTCAATGATACTAATCCAAATGTTCAGACGAACCCGTTGCCTCAACATGAAAATATTGTCGTAAATTTAATAGAAGAGGAATTTAGCCGCAGTTATCAGATTCACGATGTACTCCTATTAGGAACCAATCTGGTCAGGATGCATTATAGACAGAGCGAGTACGGTCATGTACCACCTCACAATTATCACCAGTGTGATATCTGCTCAAAGAATAACCAGGGGTGTTCCATAGTGCAATTAGCTCTACAAGAATAGATGGATTTGGGATGGATACAGGACCACCGAATCTGGGAAGTCAATATGACCCATGTAAACCCCAACATTGTTCAGAACCATGATATCCGTGCAATTAATATCAACGTGGTAGCGATGCACTCAAGGCAAAGTCAACATCATAATCTGCCACGACACGATTACAATTCTTGTCTGATCTGCTCAATAAGCAATCAGGGATGCTCTTTTGTACAAGAGGCCCTTCAGCGTCAGATGGATCTCGGATGGATCCAGGACTATCAGGAGAGAAATAACCATCAAGTCAATATGATTCAAATCTTTGACATACGCTTGATTAATACCAGTCTGGTAGAATTACATGTTAAGCAAGTCAGGCTTGGCTTTCTGGCTTCACATGATTATCTGGGCTGTGAACAATTCCATGAGGACGACCAAGGATGTGGACTTGTCCAAAGAACACTTCAACACTTGTTGGACCATGGGTGGCTTCCAATCTACTTGGATGAAGCTACACAACAGATCAGTATGACTGACGGGAATCCTAGTAGACATCAAAGTCAGGATGTCCGCTCGATGGAAACAGATCTAGTAAAGTTGCACTGCATACAAAGCAGACGTGGTCAGGTGCCACTACACAACTATGAGCGCTGTAGAGTTTGCTCAGAGAACAACCAAGGATGTTATCTTGTGCAGTCAGCTCTTCAAGTCAGTTAGACCAGAAAGAGATTCGACCATGTTTAAGTTCTGGTTCGATCAACGTGATACAAGACTATCTTCCTAATCAAAGCAAAGACGTTGTCATAATCTCTAATCATGAAATGGCCAAAGACGTATGCGCCATAATCCATCTACTCCATGAATCAAGAGTTCCCCTTGATAGTAGAAAGATCCTCAACCTCGAACCAATTGAGGCTATCTATGATGGTTAGAAAAATCAAAAGGCTCATGTGGTTATCTATCTGCCGGGACCAATACCATACAAATCCGATAAGGCTATCCCTTACAAGTACGGTGCAACAACAATCGAAAATGGAAAGGAAACTCTATTATCCTCTGTCATAAACATTCCCGACATCAGTCGAGTGACACAGAGCGGTCGAATCTTCAACAGAGGAGTTGGAGAACCCACCAAGGAGAAGGAACCTCAAACAGAAGTTCCCAATCAACCAGTCGGACAATCCAATAATCCAGAACTGGTAAAGAACAACGATGAGATGTTGAAGCTCATTCAAAAGAGCGAGTACAACATTATATACCAACTGTTGCAAACTCCGTATAGAATCTCTGTGCTATCTCTCTTGCTCAGTTCCGAAGCTCACAGGGAAGCTCTACAGAAAGTCTTAGAGAAAGCCTTTGTGGAACAAGATGTGATGATAAGACAGTTTGACAGCATCGTCTCCAGCATCACTTCCTACAACAACTTAGCATTCAGTGATGAAGAACTGCCAGAAGAAGGCAAAAATCACAATATGGTGCTTAACATTATAGTCAATTTCTAGGACTATGCCCTAGCCAGTGTACTGGTAGACACGTGATCAGTACTGAATGTTATGCTGAAATCTACTCTGATGCGACTATCATTTCAAGGATCTCCGATGAGAGGCAGCGAGGTCATCGTCAAAGCCTTTGACGGATCCAGAAAAACAGTTATCGGTGAAGTCGACCTTCCCATAAATATCGTTCCTCACACTTTCCAAGTCACTTTCCAGGTCATGGACATCCGGGCAGCATACAGCTGCTTATTAGGAAGACCTTGGAAACACAAAGGTGGGGCAGTCACTTCGACACTTCACCAGAAGCTGAAGTTCGTCAAGAATAACAAGTTAGTCACATTACGTGGAGAGCAGGCCTTAAATGTGAGTAACTTATCATCATTTTCCTATGTAGAACCAGAAGAAATTGTTGGAACCCAGTTCCAAGCACTCTCTGTGAGCAATGAGAATCGACCGAAAAAAGGAACGTCGATTTCCTCATACAAGGACGCTCTCGAAGTGATCAAGAGTAACGACGTAAAAGGATGGGGACAGCTTGTAATTCCTATGGATAACAAGACAAAGAAAGGTCTTGGTTTCTCTTCAGCTTGTACCCAGACTACTAAAGACGAAAGTTTTCATCCCATTCTAGACTTCTTCCATAGTGGAGGCTTTCTTCACCCAGTGTCTCAAGCAGTACACACCATCAATAAGGGTGACTCCTCTGATACAGATGAAGAGTGGAAGTCATATCTCAACAAGCACAGTTATATGTCTCAGGAAGAAATGCATATGCCATTCTGTTTTCCCAAACCGAGTCCGAGATATATACCAAGATAAGGCGTCAAGATGATGTACGGAGATTGTGATCTGGAAGGATGTCATGCTCCGCCCAACTCATTAGAGGAGGACACTCTAATGAAAGACAACTTTGACTATAACTATTATGACCCGCTGGATGACTTGCTTATCTGGAAGCCGTACCCAAAAGACTTGGGGCAAAAGAGTCAGCCCAACGATACATATCAGTTGAGCATCATTGAAAAGAATACTGCGTCCCCACCAAATCATGGGATTGTTACTCAGGACATTCCGAAGATATCCAGCGCAACGATGAATCTACAGAGATTGTAGGATAAGAGTTCGTCAACTATGCTTTTTCTGAGGTCAACGTCATCGAGAAAGATAACTCCTCCCGTCCCACAGAAGTATGAGACACCTTAGGATAACCGATTGGCAAGTACGACTTCTTGGTCAAGTACACCTCTCCTGAAAGCTCTCGCATCAGATACGAGGGCATCCAGCCAACTGGATAGGGAGATCCTCTCGAGAGTGAAAACATTATGCAAGATACAACAGAAGAGTTCGTTTACAACTCTGCCTGGGAGGAAGACTCCAATGATCCTGCTCCGCCAGAAATCAGCGTCATTTCTGAGGACAAACCAAGAAAGTAAGTACCAGTCTTTGTGATTCACCGAGGAGTTCGTCGCCAATGGGTTGATGTCGATGTCCCAAAAGTCGTCCATAAGTCTAAGTAATTGTCGTCTTTGTTTTAACCTTTCACCCTGCCCAGGTGAAACGAATGTTTTTATAGGGCTCACTTTTCTGTAAATGTCCCTCTTCGCTTCGCCCAAAGCGACAGAGTTTTGTTTTATAGGGTTGTATTTCAAGAATCGACCAAATCATAAATAAATAAACGTCATTCTGTCATTCCCACATTTATTGTTGTTTTCACTTTTCATTTTTCAGAAAATGGTAATCCTAAAACAACTCAAAATAAAAACAAGCATTTTTCAGAAAATACACTGCACACATTTTTACATTTCTCTCTATCTCTTCTAAAAAACAAATCATCACGTCATGCAGATTACTTGTTTTTAACCCCATTGAAACATACGATCCAATGCCTTCTCCCAACTTTGAACTCCCGGTATTTGAAGCTGAAGAAGAAGAGGATGAAGGAATTCCAGAAGAGATCTCCCGATTACTCAGACAAGAGGAAAGATCCATTGAACCTCATAAAGAGCCGTTGGAAACGGTCAACTTGGGTTCAGAAGAAGAGAGGAAAGAACTCAAGATTGGGGCACTACTCAGTCTAACTGTCAGAAAAGGCTTGATAGAACTTCTTAAAAAGTTTCCAGATGTGTTTGCTTGGTCCTATAAGGACATGCCAGGGTTGGATACCAGCATCGTGGAACATCATCTACCGTTGAAGTCAGAATGTCCGCCAGTAAAATAAAGGTTGAGAAGGACTCACCCGGATATGGCCATCAAAATCAAGGAGGAAGTGCAGAAACAGATCGACGCAGGTTTCCTCGCCACCTCAGAATGTCTTCAATGGCTAGCCAACATAGTGCCAGTTCCGAAAAAGGACAGAAAAGTCAGAATGTGTGTAAATCACAGGGATCTGAATAAAGCCAGTCCAAAGGATGACTTTCCCTTACCGCACATAGACATGCTGGTAGACAGTACCGCAAAGTTCAAAGTCTTCTCCTTCATGGATGGATTCTCGGGCTATAATCAAATCAAAATGGCACCGAAAGACATGGAGAAAACTTCATTCATCACCCCATGGGGCACCTTTTATTACAAGGTAATGCCATTCGGCTTGAAGGATGCCGGAGCAACCTATCAAAGGGCCATGACTACTCTGTTTCATGACATGATGCACAAAGAAATAGAAGTGTATGTCGATGATATGATTGCCAAATCTAAAACAGAAGAGGAGCATGTGACCCAACTGTCAAAGTTATTCGAGCGTCTGAGAAAATTTAAACTCTGCTTGAATCCCAACAAATGCACGTTCGATGTCCGCTCAGGAAAAATTTTAGGGTTCATCGTCAGCCAAAGACTGAAAAACCTTCTCAAGGTTTATATTCCTCATGATCGCGACAAATGCCTTCTCCAAAGACTGAAAAACAAGTCAGAGGATTTTTGGGACGACTGAATTACATCTCAAGGTTTATATTCCTCATGATCGCAACATGCGCGCCAATCTTCAAACTACTAAAAAAGAATCAAAGCTGTGTATGGACAGAAGATTGCCAAAAAGCGTTCGACAGTATCAAAGAATATCTATTGAATCCACTGATTTTGTCTCCTCCAGTGGAGGGAAGACCACTGATCATATACCTAACAGTCTTGGAAGACTCCATGGGATGTGTACTTGGCCAACAAGACGAAACCAAAAGAAAAGAGTCTGCCATCTACTATTTGAGCATGAAATTTACCGATTGTGAAACTCGATACACTATGCTCGAGAAAACTTGTTGCGCTCTGGCTTGGGCAGCCAAACGTCTTCGCCAGTACATGATTTGTCAGACTACTTGGTTAATCTCTGAAATGGATCTGATCAGGTATTTCTTTGAAAAGCCTGCTCTCACAGGAAGGATTCCCCGTTGGCAGATGTTGTTATCAGAATACGACATAGAGTACCATGCCCAAAAAGCTGTCAAAGGAAGTATTTTAGCCGATCATTTGGCTCATCAACCAATTGACGATCATGAATCACTTGGATTTGACTTCCCAGGCGAAGATGTCATGTACTTAAAAATGAAAGATTGCGATGAACCACTACCCAGTGAAGGGCCGGAACCAGGTTCCCAATAGGGAATAATCTTTGACAGAGCTGTTAATATTTACGGAAACAGAATTGGGGCAATCATCGTAACACCACAGGGTACCCATATTCCTTTCACTGCCAGATTGGCATTCAAGTGTACAAACAACGAGGCTGAATACGAAGCTTGTATCATGGGTCTCGAAGAAGCAATTGACTTAAGGGTAAAGAACTTGGATGTGTATAGAAACTTAGCCCTGGTTATCAATCAGATCAAAGTAGATTGGAACACATACCAATCATGACTGATTCCTTACAAAGATTACGCGAGAAGGTTGTTTCCATTCTTTAACAGAATCGAGTTTCATCATATCCCTTGTGAAGAGAATCATATGGCTGGTGCATTAGCCACTCTCTCTTCTATGATTAGTGTAGGTCAATGGAACGACGTACCTAGGATTGACATAATGCGCCTTGAGAGGCCCGCGTATATCTTCGCGATCGAAGCAGTCCTAGACGACAAACCTTAGTATCATGATATCAAATGCTTCCTTCAGAAACAAGAGTACTCACCTGGGGCATCCAGAAAAGACACGGAGACCCTCAAAAGACTGGCTGGCAGCTTCTTCCTGAGAGGTGATACACTCTATAAGAGAAACATTGACATGGTCTTGCTCCGATGCATATACAGACCAAAAGCAAACATGTTGATGAAAGAAATGCACGAAGGATCCTTTGGCACTCAAGCCAATGGACACACAATGGCGAGAAAAATTCTGAGAGCAGGGTAATATTGGCTGACAATGGAATCTGATTGCTACAAGTACATGAGGAGTGTCACAAGTGTCAAATATACGCTGACAAAATCCATGTACCGCCTACGCATCTCAAAGTTCTTTCTTCTCCATGGCCTTTTTCCACATGGGTAATCGACATGATTGGCATGATCGAACCCAAGGCTTCAAACGGACATTGGTTCATTCTAGTAGCTATTGACTACTTCACCAAATGGGTCAAAGCAGCGTCATACACCAATGTAACCCGACAAGTTGTGGTCCGATTTATCAAAAACAATCTCATCTGCCGTTATGGTGTTCCGAGCTAGATCATTACTAATAATGGATCTAACTTGAACAACAAGATGATGAAAGAGTTGTGTGTTGAGTTCAAGATCGAACACCATAACTCGTCTCCCTACCGGCCTAAGATGAATGGCGCGGTAGAAGCAGCTAACAAGAACATCAAGAAGATTGTTCAAAAGATGGTTGTAACTGTAACACCCCCAATGTATACCCCCACGCTATTAAAGCGATAAATAAAATTCAAAATTTCATCAGAGTATATTTACAAATTCACTGCATAGACCGGGGGGTCACATCAATTTGAAACAAACATACAACACCTGCTCATAAAGATATGCAACAATTCAGGTAGTAATACACCCACAATTCAGAAACAGAATGAAAGCGGAAAATCCGTAACTGAATCTCATATATGTATATATCATAAAAGTTTGTTTGTCAAATACAACCATACATGTACAATCCAAAAGATACATATATATAATACAAAATAATCACACTCGATCACCCCGACTACCCGGTGTTACATATCAGAGCCGACCGACAAAAGAATGAAGACCTAAGCTTCACAAAAAGACCTCCAGCAACTCTAATCTGCAATGCCTCATAGAGCATTATAAAACAGCAGAAGGGTGAGAAACACAATCATAATACAATTGCATATAATTATATAATATCACAACATTACACACGTAAAATATTCTCACCACAACGCACAACAGAATACGAATACAACACAACACAATATGTGTCTCAAATCATCAATTCCAATCACAATTCCACACGAAATCAATACATTCATGAATTATGCAAATGCACAGAGACCGACACAACGACTCTATGCAATGCATATGCGGTACCATCCATCCATCATCTCAACACTAGTTCACTCAGGAACTATTGGAACCATTGCTCGTTACTTAATGTAACTCCCCGTCGGGCAAACGATGTTCCCCGTCGCTTTAGGTCCTCTTATTTTTTTAAGGCACACGACGTTTATGGATCGCTTTAGGTCCTCTTTGTATAAGGCACACGATCCGATCGCTTTAGGTCCTCTTTGTATAAGGCGCACGATCATCTATAATCATCGCTTTAAGTCCTCTTTGTATAAGGCACACGATGTTATAGCGGATTCCCTCTGGAACTGATTCGTCGCTCACACCCACTAGGGCACACGACATCTCAAGAATGCACATCATGATGCTTGGCATACAATGACTCATGACATTCAAATTCACACATATACACATTCCATAATCATGCATATATTAACAAACACCACACATTGCATTTTCTTGCCCTTAGGCCACAATTCATCATCACAACATATATCACGTGCATTTTCATTTCACAACAGCACACAAGTCATACAGTTCATATCACAAGCATGTTGCATAATAACACGTCAAATGCACCTCATTAAAACGGTAAAAATCAACAAACCACACATTCCAAATTCCCGACGTAATTAAATCGAACGACCATCTCAAAAACAATTTAATAAGCAAGAACAACTCAAAAGCTTTCTAACGCATCAAACCACGCCTCAAACCGAACCGCCGATCAAAAATTAATAAGAAAACAAAATTGCACAAATAGCCATGTTTGCTAGGCGAACCCTCTAGCGAGCATTCGCTACCACCTTCGCTAGGAGAATGTCCAGCGAACCCACTATCAGCTAAAAACAGACACAGAGTTCGCTAGGCGAACCCCTTGGTGAACCAAGGCAGAACCAACCAGAACCAAAAACATACAAAGTTCGCTAGGCGAACAACGTAGCGAACCTTTGCTGACCTTCGCTAACTGGTTCGCTAGGTGAACCCGCGAAAATTCCTTCGCTAGCACCTTCGCTCCAGGTTCGCTAGGCGAACCTGCGAAAACTCGGAATTCTACAGCGCTGTTTGAAAACCCAAAATGATATTTTTTCCAACCAAAACATTTTTAAATCAACATATATCAATCAGAACCTAATCTAATCATGGCAACAAGCATTCTACCACATTTACGTCGATTTCCAACTGCAAAAACCTCGATTTCTATCATTTTATCATTTTCAACCTAGAAGTGAAAAACATGGAAAGCAAGAGAATCATCCAAACACACACATACATAATCATACACAAACATAGTATAATTGAGTTTCGCACCCTTACTCGATTTAATCGCGTGTAGAAAAGTCGAGAGATTGATTTTTCCTCTTTTCCCAAATTTCTCTCTTTTTCTCCTCTTCTTCTTTCTCTCTACTTTTCTTCTTCTCTCTTTCTTTCCTTTCTATTTTCTCTCTTATTCTTTCTATTCTTACTAACTTAATCAAAATAAAATGAAATGACCAAAATACCCCCACACTCAAATATCTCGCAAACGCTCCCAAAACGGGATAAAATAGAATCTCGATGAAAAATAACATATTTTCACATAAAAGTCAGAAATAAAATAATATAATAATAAAATACTCAAAACGACTCAATTAAATAAAAAGACAAAACTGACAAAACTGACTAGGGCGTTACAGTAACCTACAAAGACTGGCACAAAATGCTGCCTTTTGCTCTCCACGGTTATATCACATTTGTCTGCACTTCAACAGGGGCAACCCCTTTCTCTCTAGTATATGGCATGAAGGCAGTGCTTCCCATAGAAGTAGAGATACCATCAATCAGGGTATTAATGAAAGCTAAGCTAACAGAGGCTGAATGGTGTCAAAGTCGACACGATGAGCTGAACCTGATCGAAGAAAAGCGAATAACGGCTCTATGTCATGGTCAGTTGTATCAGCAAAGGATGAAGAAAGTGTTTGATAAAAAGGTCCAATCTCGTGTCTTCAGAAAAGGAGACCTAGTGCTCACGAAGATACAATCATTCCTCACTGATTCCCGAGGCAAATGGACTCTGAATTACGATGGTCTCTATGTGGTCAAGAAAGCCTTCTCAGGCGGCGCCTTGAGACTCGCAACCATGGATGGAGAGGAGTTTACCTACCCAACTAATGTTGACGTAGTCAAGAAATACTTCACCTAAAAACCAAAAAACAATTATAAAAAAAAACGTCTCGGTGGATTGAAAACCCGAAAGGTAGATCCAGGTAAAAATTAGATACACAAGCAAAAATCATCCCGATGGATTGGAAATCTCAAAGTACAATCCAGGCAAAAGTTAGGGATTAATGGCAAGTAACTACATCCTCTCACCGAAAGTTGTCAGTTCTTTCCTCATCTGGAAATCGTCTGAGCAATCTCTCCCCCAGTTTATTTCTGGATTAGAGATGGTCCTCGACCACTTCGATAACTTGAACCTCTGAAAGGCAAGAAGACATTCGACAAACGTCACTTTTCACCATTGAAGATGATATCTTCGCTTTCCTGGATTAAGGAAAATCCCCAGAGAAAGCCTCTCAACTAAAGACTCTGAGCAACACATCAGTTTTTCTTCCGAGAAATTCAACGTTAATGAAGTCATCAGCACCTCAAAATTGGATTACATCACATGGCATTTCTCCGAAAAGATCTTGAAGAAAAGTATGACGTAATATCCCCAAGCAAAAAGCAGTTTCTCAAGAGACTCATTTTTCCCAGTAGAGTCAACAAATGGCGTCTCCAATAGAGAAGTTTGAACACCTCTACAGCTTAGACAAATGGGTACCCCCAGCAAGTCTGACCTCAAAACTTTTTCCATCAAATGGTGTCTCCCCAGTAAAACTCGGCGAGAAGTTTGATGAAGACTGCTACACATAGCGTCCCTTGTCAAGGAAGAAACTCGAAAAGAAGAAACTAAGACCAATTCCTTGGCTGACGACCAGGATCGAGGGGAAGTTTATTTCAGAAACTGAGACCAGTTCCTTGGCTAAAGACCAGGATCGAGGGGAAGTTTATTTCAGAAACTAAGACCAGTTCCTTGGTTGAAGACCAGGATCGAGGGGAAGTTTTAACCTTTTCTAAGTATCATTGCTTAGCAAAAGAAAATGGATGAGCAAACTGCCATTCATAACCACCATCAAAATTTTAGGTATTCTGATATTTAATCCTCTTGCACCCTGAATGTTCGAATATCTTCGCCATTCACACCTTCGGGCCTAAGAAGACTAAATATGGGCATCTGTCATACTCCAAATTTTGACCACCAAGATTTCCCATTATTGTGCAAATCATTACCACAATATGGATGTGCCATCATGCCTCATCAATCTCCTCAAGGATTGTTGAGCTTTCACTACAACCAAGAATTAGGGTTTTGAGCCCTCTCACGACACTTAGACAAAGGATCAATAAAGAAATGACACGATCTTCAACTTGTCTAACCACTAAAACACCCATAAGAGATCAAGAGGACTCCCACATCAAGAATCAAGCACAAGGTTGCTACATTCCAAGTGGATCAACCCTCAAGATCGCCAATGTCACCAAATTAGGGTTTTGGTAGACCAAGGCATCCAAATGAAAGTTTTCTTCTGGGCATGAGCCAATGCTTCAAAGCATAACCCAAGATACTCCAAGGGACCTCATGGACCCAATCATCAAGTTAATTTAGCCTAAGGGGATGCATTCACAAAAAAATCAAGAATTAGGGTTTCTTGACCTAATTCACCCTTAAGTTGACTTTTGGGGCAAAGCATGAGCCAAGACCTCAAGACATGATTTGAGGGCCTCAAATACACCACATTGATCCATTTGCAACAATGGATTGATCCAAGAAGATTGATTCACAAGTTTCAATTTCATCTGGACCACAATTAGGGTTTTGAAGAAAAAGTCAACTGTATCTTTGACTTTTGTCCAAGACATGCTCCCAAACCTTGGGACATGATTCAAGACACCCTAAAACACCTATCGAATCCATCCAATAGGTTTGAATTAAGTCAAGAACTTGATTTCTCAAAGGCTCGCACAATTTGGATTTCATCTGACAAAAAGTCAACTGTGCACAAAATCAAGTTTGACTTTTTAGAAATTTTCACAAATATGGTTCCCCTAAGTAAAAAAACAATGTTAATGTATGGTATTGATTATAGTTTATCAAGAAAAATCAAGAAAAGTGAGGTTTCTTGCAAAAGGGGCAACCATGAGAAACCAAAATTTTTCTAAGTTATGGAACAAAAGTGATTTTGTAACAACTTTGTAAGGTCATAACTCCTAAACCACAAGGCCTTTTTCTCCCATTCAAACCTCAAATGAAAGTCCACCTGACATACTTCAAATGTAAACTACAAGAGATTCCAAATCCTCATGGATTTTGAGTTATGGATTGACCAAAATCACAAAAACATGAAAATGACACTTTTTCCAACACTTAGTGAAATTTTCAATAAGTCAGAATCTGCCTTACTTTTTCCAAAATGTAGGGCAATTTTTCACCTTGATCCAAGTTAAACCAGGTCCATTGGTGAACATCAAAGTTGAAGTATGTCATGAGGGCTTTCCAACAAGTACCAGATCATCTCCAAATTCAATTTAAGTAAGAGATACAACCCTTGGAACATGGCATCATGGACTGATTTTGTTCAAGGCAAATTATAGGTCATTTGCTCGATTTGGCCAAATCAGATAACTCCAAGCCTTGTCATCCATTTGGACACCTCAAGGGATAAAATCAAAGAGGAATGATCTGATCCATAAGCCTCCCAAGTCCAAGGAACTACATGTAGCCATAAATGCCATAAAAAGGCTAAAAAGTGCAAAGACTCCAATGTTGTTTCCATGCATTCAATGGATACATCAAGGTGACGTGGACTGAAGCATTGCTAACTGAATTGAGTCAAGATTCAGCTCTGAACCAAAGAACCATAGGCCTGTGCCCTAACCTCAAGTCAATGGCTAGAGGAGACTAAAGATGCTTTATGCTACAATTGGCCAAGGGACTGTCCAAGTTGCTATTTACTATTGCTTGCAAAACAAACTTACTCTACTATAAATAGAGATCATTTATGGTCAGTTTGAGTACACCAAAGCACTACAACACCTGCTTTCCTCAAAATCTCTCTCATTAGGCCAAAATGCCTTCTTTTGCAAGTCACCTCTGAGTTTTTGAGTTAGAGAGCAATTCCACCACAGCTCATGATCCAAACACATCCAATGTATCATATATAAGATGTTCAAACACTCACCCTTGATCTGAAACGCCAAAATCAGAAAGTCAACCTCCAAAATTTCAAATTTTTACTTTTCTGTATTTTTCAAGCCATGTCTTGATTCAGTCACTTCCAAAACCAAACCAGGCCTCAAACACACTCCAAATATCATCCTCAAACTGTCCCAATTGGTTTCCCTCATCTGGAACACCATTTGAGAGAGTTACCACTTTGGTCACTTTTGCAAGAAAGAGCCAATACTTGTTCCTGAGGATTCTAGCTGGTTTTGATCATCCTAAAAGCTTCTAAGGGATCAATCAAGAGTGTCTAAAGCATTGGATTACTTTTGGCACAAGGAACTTGACAGATAGCACAAGGAGCTCTAAGAGGTAAGTGCATCACAACTTGAACCCTCTAAATCACGCATTGCTTTGATGTCCATTGATCATGGACATCTCATACATATCATATGTGTTGTGTTTGAACCAATTTGCCATGTTATTGTTCCCTGTATGATGAGATAGCATAGAACATGCAAATCTAGGCCTATTTTGAAATCACTATCGGATTTTAAAATAGGGACATCTTTAGAAAATTCTAAAAGCACCATTGGATTCGTCATGAAATTCTAGGTAGGATGCACCTAAATTTTGTCCAAATCCATGGAGAATTGAAGAAGTTAGAGCCTTCATGCAAATCCACCAAGACTTAGTTTTTTGCCTTGGCAAGGCCTAAAAACCAAGTCACCCATATATGTTTATGGGGTGGTTTTGATACACGGATGTATCACCACCCTAGTGGTAGCGCACATGTGTGTTTGGATGAAAGGTCGTGGGTTCAACACCCACCCAGACCATTTTGCCATTTTCTCTCTTTTTGCTATTTTTCACATTCTTCATGGTTTTTATTAATTAATCCCAAAATTAATTTCTCTCTCAATTTTAATCATTTTTTATTGGTTCTTTTTTTGGAAATTCACAAAAATATTAAAATATTTTATTCTACAAAAATTTTACAAAAATATTATTTATTTCACATATTTGGTATTTTTGTAAAGAATTATGTTTCTATTTTTTTTTAACATTTAAAAATATTTCTTTCTCTTGATTTTTCAACTTCAAATGAATTTCATGTGATTAAACATGATTTTTTCAAAATATTTTTCAAAGTATACAACTTGTTTTTGAATTTATTTGATATTTTATCATTTATTATTTAATTTCCTTTGAAAATTATCCATTAAATTCAAAATTAGGGTTTTCTCTAATTCTTGATATTTTCAAACTTCACAATAACTCTCTTGGGCCTCTAATAGAGTGTTAGCTCCATCTGTAACGCCCCAGTTTTGTTAGATTTATTTAATTGAGTCGATTTAATTATTTTTATTTTTATATTATTTTATTCTTGACTTTTATTTGGCAATATATTATTTTTCATCGTTATTATGTTTTGTCGCGTTTTGAGAGCGTTTGCGAGATATTTGAGTGTAGGGGTATTTTGGTCTTTTGCTTGGGTAGACATTATATTTTTCATATAATAGAAACATAGAGAGGGAAATAGAGAGAAAGAAAAATAGAAGAAGGAAAAGAGAAAGAAAAGAAGAAAAAGGGAAAAAACTTGGAGAGTAAGAAATCGAACCAACCGACACTTCGAAGCGCGATTAATCGGGTAAGGGTGCGAAACTCGGTTATACTATGTTTGTGTATGATTATGTATGTGTGTGTTGGAATGTTTGTTGTGTTTCATAGCTTTTCAATTCTAGTTCGGAACGATAGAAATCGATGTTTTCGCGGTTGAAATGTGATATAAATGTGATAGAATACTTGTTACCATGATTGGGTTATATTCTGATTGTTATGTTTTGGTTTGGAAGTGTTTTGGGGGTTGAAATGTTGGTTAGGAGTGATCTATAACGCTGTTGGGATTTTCTGGTTTCGCAGGTTTGCACTGCGAATGGCCAGCGAAAGGGAAAGCGAACGTTCGCGTGAGGTTCGCACTGCGAACTTTGTGTTGTTTTCTTTCTGCCACGGTTCGCTTGGAGATTCGCACTGCGAAGGGGAAAGCGAAGGTTCACTGGGAGTTCAAACTGCGAACTTTAGGAACCTTAGGCTATTTCCTTTCTGCCATGGTTCGCTGGGGTATTTGCACTGCGAATGAGGAAAGCGAAGGACTCACTAGGAGATTCGCATTGCGAACATGACAGTTTTTCCAATTTATTTTCTTCATAACTTTTGGGTCTTAAGTCGGTTTGATGCGTTGGAGAGCTAATGATATGTTCTTTCTTATATTATTGGTTTTGAGACTAGTGGCCGATTTAATTGTGTCGGAAATTGGACTAGTGTTGTTTGCCAACTTTTACCGTCTTAACTGTATGTGATTGTTGTGTTATCGTGCAATATGCTTCATATATCTATATCATATGACTGGTGTACTGTTGTATGATGTGAATGCATGTGATGAAATATTGTGATGATGGTTTGTGGCCTAAGGGCAAGAAAATGCACTATGTTGTGTGTGATTGTATATGCATGATTATGGATGTGTATAAGTGTGCATTTGAATGTCATGAGTCATTGTATGCCAAGCATCATGATATGCATTCTTGAGATGTCGTGTGCCCTAGTGGGTGTGATCGACGAAACGATTCTAGAGGGGATCCGCTATAACATCGTGTGACTTATACAAAGAGGTGTGAGCGATGATTATAGACGATCGTGTGCCTTATACAAAGAGGTGTGAGCGATCGGTCGTGTGCCTTATACAAAGAGGTGTGAGCGACGGGGAACATCGTTTACCCGACGGGGAGTTACACTAAGTAACAAGCGATGATTCCAATAGTTCCTGAGTGAACTAATGATGAGAATGATGGATGGAACGGTACCGAATTGCATTGCATAGAGTCGTTGTGTCGGTCTCTGTGCATTTGCATAAATCATGAATGGATTGATTTTGTGTGGAATTGTGAATGGAATTGATGAGTTTATATATATATATATATATATATATATATATATATATATATATATATATATATATATATATATATATATATACATGTTGGTGATAAATGTATTGTGCATGATTGATATGCCTTGGTGATGGATATATGAGATATAATTGTGTTGTTTTGTATTTGAATTATGGCGTAAATTATGGTGAGAATGTTTTATATGTGAATTTTTGTGTTATTATATAATTGTATGCAATTATATTATGATAGTGTTTCTCACCCTTCTGCTGTTTTAAATGCTCTATGAGGCATTACAGATTAGATGCTGGAGGTCTTTTTGTGAAGCTTAGGTCTTGATTCTTTTGTCGGTCGGCTCTGATATGTAGCACCGGGTAGTCGGGGAGATCATTTGTGATTATGTGTATATGTATATGTTCTTTTGGGGTTGTACATGTATGACTCTGTATATGACAGACAAACTTTTATGATATATATATATATATATATATATATATATATATATATATATATATGAGATTTCAGTTGCAGATTTTCCGCTTTTATTCTGTATCAGAATTGTGGGTGTTAGGAACTGAGTTCCTCTGTTATGTGCTACCTGATTATTGCATATCTATATGAGCAGGTTGTTGTATTTCGTTTACTTTGATGTGACGCCTCCGTCTATGCCGTGAATGTTTTTATTATATTCTGATTATTCGTTATCGCTTTATTTATTTGGGGGTATAGATTGGGGGTGTTACACCATCCCTTGTTGTACAGGAAACCTTTTTGGGCCTCAGTCATTGTATAAGTCCCGATAAAATCTCGGCGTGATCGCCAATTTTAAAACAATTTTCAACTGGGCCTACCCTTTGGTTGTAAGTCCCATTTCTTTTCTTTTCAAAACTCTTTTGGGACTCTTAATAGAGTGTAAGACCCGTCTCTTTGTACAGAAAACCTTTTTGGGCCTCAGTCATTGTATAAGTCCCGGTGTAGTTTTCAAAACAACGGTGCGATCACTGTTATTTTTGGGCCTCTCCTTGAGTTGTAAGCCCCATCTCTTGTACAAAAATAAACTCTTGGGCCTCTAGAGTGT
Source organism: Lathyrus tuberosus (assembly GCA_022829125.1). NCBI lineage: Eukaryota > Viridiplantae > Streptophyta > Magnoliopsida > Fabales > Fabaceae > Lathyrus > Lathyrus tuberosus. The sequence goes on from JALAZF010000103.1 coordinate 13,850,794, forward strand.
AAGACCCAACCCCTTTGTAAATATACAAATTTTTGGGCCTCAGTCATTGTATAAGCCCAGATACAATTTTCAGATCAACGGTACAATCACTGTTTTTCATCAGGGCCTCTCCTTGAGTATAAGCCCCAATCTTTTTTTCAAAACAACTTCCCCTTTTGATTTAGGTTCAAATTCATAGTTGTTATCAAAAATTTCTTTAATTTCTTGAACAACTAACCATACAACTGTTACAATGGAAGCTTGCTCATTTGTAAGTTTTAAACAGCTTTCTTTTACATATTTGCATATATATATATTTGTTTGTGCTGGAAGCTTTCTCACCTGTAAGTCCTCCTACCTTCTTTTACATACAGTATATATTTCATCTGTATATATATGCCTGTATATTATCTGCTTAAAGTTTTCCCCGGCAACTTAGGTCTAGGATTAGATAAAGCCAGTGGTCACTCTTTCAACACAGTCAAAACTAGTTCCCCATAGGAATTCCAGATACAGTCTTGCCTCCTATTGGGCTTATAAATTATGGAAAAAAGAGAAAGGCATTATTCCCGGTGAAACTTTTCTCAGACTGTCACTATTAGAAAATTGTCAAAGAAATTCATTTTCCCCCAGAGAGGATTAATTCCCGGTGAAACCTCTCTTGAATTTCTTCAAACCCTAGAACTGTTCACTAAAGAAAAGATTATTCTCGGTGAAACTTTTCTTGAACTTTTCTTAAGGTTGGACCCACAGGCTTCCTAAAAGCATCCCAGCCTCCTCTTGGGCTTTGTACAAGGACCCTCAGGCTTCTTAGAAATTCTCATGCCTCCTCTTAGGCTTAGTACAAGGACCCAAAGACCTCCTACAAGTATAGGACAAAACCTAGTCATCCTTTGTTAGAGCAGTCTTTCTAAAGAGTCAAAACATCAAACCAATTTAGGGTTAATTCTCATCCCTTAAAAACAACTGCCTCCTCTTGAGCATCATACAAAGATAAACCCTTTCATACCAGCAAACTTGGACAGTCTCACCTCCTTTTGGATCTCAAAGAAACCCTCAAGTTTCCTAAAAGCACAGGAAAGACCCTGATCAATCATAAACAGAGTTAAAACCTCCATAGGTTTTAAAACTTAATCTTTAAACTGCCATTCTAAATTTCCCAGCTAGGGTCAAATTACTATCGATAACTTTTAGCCTCCTCTTAGGCTTTGTATAAGGATTTTTCCTCACTCTCTTGTTGAGTCAATAACTTTTAGCCTCCTCTTAGGCTTCGTATAAGGATCTTTCCTCACTCTCTTGTTGAGTCAATAACTTTTAGCCTCCTCTTAGGCTTTGTATAAGGATCTTTCCACACTCTCTTGTTGAGTCGATCTTCTTTCTTAAAGCACTCTCTTGTTGAGTCAACCTTTTTCATCCTCCTCTAAGGCTTTGTATAATGATTTTCCTCAGTAGAGTCAGCCTCAATCTTGGGCTTTGTACAAGACAGATAAAAACACTCTCTTGTTGAGTCAGACTCTTTTCAGCCTCAATCTTGGGCTTTGTACAAGACACCACATAAACACTCTCTAGTTGAGTCAGTCAAATATCTTTTAGCCTCAATCTTGGGATTTGTACAAGACACATATAAATCTCCCTAAGCATAGTCAGTCCTCTTTTCAGCCTCAATCTTGGGCTTTGTACAAGATAAATCATACTCTCTTGCAGAGTCAATCTTCTTTTAGCCACAATTTTGGGATTTGTACAAGACAGATAAAACCTCTCACCAATAGAGTCAGTTTCCCCTTTCAGCCTCAATCTTGGGCTTTGTACAAGACACATACAAGTATTCCCTAGTGGAATCAAAAATCCTCTTTTAGCTTCAATCTTGAGCTTTGTACAAGACAGGCAAAATATTTCCCCGGAAAAGTCAACTTTTAGCCTCCTTTTAGGCTTTGTATAATGATCTCCCCCAAAGAGTCAGTCTCTTCAGCCTGAATCTTGGGCTTTATACAAGACAGATAATAAACTCCCCAGTGGAGTCAATCAACCTTTTAGCTTCAACCTTGGGCTTTGATCAAGGCACACTAAAACCAAAATCCCCTCAGAGGAAATCAAAAAACTCTTTGTAGAAAGACACTTCTCTGTACATCACACATCAAAATAGAAAATCAAAACAAACCCTACTTCCAGATAACTGCTATAAGTGGCACACTTGTTGATTCAAAAATCCAAGCTGTAGTTCATCTCTGATCCTGGTAAATCCTCTTCTTTAATCTAATTGCTGTAAGTGGCAAGCCTCTGGATTATTTACATCCACGCCACTGTCCCTCTCTTAGCATGAAAGATTTCCTAAGGAAAAATGGCATTGCTCAACACTGAGTTAAAGTTTTCTCCTTCAGGACAAATCTCCTATAAAGGAAATTATGGCATTGCTGGATTCTCATATCCCAGTTAAAGTATTTCTCCTTTATAATCAGTCACCCAACAGTTGTGATAAACAGATGAAATATCTCCCTTTAGAGATGATAAATTCTCTCTCAGTCAAACCTTTTAGCTTTAATCTTGGGCTTTGAACAAGATACAAATACTCTTTTAGCTTCAATCTTGGGCTTTAAACAAGACACCAAATATCTTTTTCCTCCCATAGAATAGGAGGAACTATGATTGCTCTGATTTCCCTGTTTTCTTTAACGGGAATACATAGGCATAAGATTGCGAAATCTTAGCGAGCATACCAATCAAAAACTTTAGGTCCAATACCTTACCAAAAACATCGAAAAACCCGACATCAACAAAAAACTCTCTCTCTCAAACCCTCCCAAAGGAGAAACTTTCCCAACCCACAACAGACAAGCACCAGTAAGTAGAAAACAGTAGAAATTGCTAACGACCTGTGGATAGCCACATATAGGATGGGTAATTGACAACTCCCCATTGTATAACCTGACCCCGAACTCCCCAATCTCTTAAGCATATGTTCAGTTAAACATTTGCGTGCAAGGTTAGTTTTAGATAGCTTCCCTTTCCTTTCCAACTTCATAGGATAAATAAGAAATCAGAAAGTAGCACCCAATCCCTACCATTGCGGTAAGGAGAAACCCATGGCGATAAGGTGGTCACGTCACCGACAAAAATCGCACGCTACATGTGACCCATATATTTTTCAGATTTCCAACAACGTGAAAAGAAGTCATACATGGCTAAAAAATCCAAAACTTCAACACCCAATAATCATAACACATACCTAAACATCCAATAGACATGGTATAATATGGTAGTACATGAAATTCATCATATAACAACATTCTAACTTCCATTTAATATATTTTCACACGAAACCCTAACGCACCATATTGTCATGTTTTTCCCCCAATGCTAAACGAACTAATGAAACTCACCTCTAGAACAAGATGAAGATGAAGATGATTGATGAAGATGAGATGATGAATGTTGAAAACTTCTTCTTATTCCACCTCTAGGTCTTCTTCTCCTTTTCCTTTCTCCTCTTTTCTCTTCTTTTTTTCTTCTTTCTCTTACCAACTTTTTTTCCTATTCTTTTCCAATATATATATATATATATATATATATATAGTTAATGACACAAAATATCTCCCTTTCATATTTTGTTATCTAACACCAATAGATCAAATATTAGAGTTTCTAAACTATCCTCTCTTATACTTATTAATATTGACCTGTCTCTTTTATCAATTTTTGATTTCTTCAGAATCTATTAGTTACTCTATTGATCCCAACTGATGACGCTTAGAGCACTTAAGAGCTTCAATAAATTCAACTGACACCCAATAAATACACTAATTACTCCAATAAATATAAAATAAAACAATTAATTATAGTAATAAATGATATTTTTCAAATTTGGTAAAATGATAATATATATAGTTTTTCTTCATTGCATAATATATTAATAGAGTAATAAATTTTTTTAATGTTAATTAAAATTCACGTCAGCAAGAGTGATTTGTTTAAAGAGTGTGAATGAGTTTCTTAGATTAATTAATGTTATTTATAACAATGTAAATGGTTCGTAAAAATTATTGGTAAAAAAATTATATAATTACAATTAAAAAATATAATAGAAAAAACCATCAGATAGTCATCATGTGGTTAACAAAAAACCAAAATGTAGAAACTATTTAAAAAGAAGGATTTTGGTGTTAACAGAGATTTTTGGGAGAGAATAGGTGTAGAAATTACAGTGGTTAGAAAATAATAGAAAAAACATGCACAAGAAATAGATTTAGTGTATGAAAAAAAATAAAACAAATATAAATTATAATAAGAAAATCTTATAGAGAAGACCGTTAGATTATCATCATCATACGATAAAAGATTAAAAATGTAAAATAAAAGCACAAAGGAAAAAAACTTATTTAAAGGAAAATTTGAACTCTAAAAATTGGGACTCGTGTGTGTGCAATCTTTGTGTAATTGTATTTCTGTGTAATTTTCATCCAATTAGTGTCAAATTAGTGTGGAAAAGGACCCTATTAATACTAATAACTAGGTTAACAAAATAGGAAAAAATCAAATTGTAAAAATCAAATCAAATTTTTTTGTATGATGAATATCACAAGAAAAAGGTCCAAGTTCATTGCTTGGTCACCAAGATATAAAAAAGTAAAAACAATGCTAAAAAGTAGTATACGAGATTCGAACCCACAACCTCACACCTAAAAACTAGGGACACTTACTGTTCTTGCCAAAAATGGTTAAAACACCAAAAGTGCTAACTCTCCTTCTCTTTGGCCAAAGAGAGTTACATTGTCTATTCTACTGAGTATGTTGAGATGAATATATGGGGATTTGAGGGCTATACAAGTGCTATATGTTGCCTCAAGATGAATTTCTTGCTTATCCCTCATGTGGGAGCTGTCATACCCCAAATTTTGACCACAAAGATTTTCCATCATTGTGTAAGTCATCATCACAATATGGATGAACCTTTATGCCTTACCAATCTCCTCGAGGATTGTTGGGCATTCTCTACAATCAAGAGTTAGGGTTTTTAGCCCTCTCAGAACACTTAGACAAAGGATCAATCAAGAAATGACATGAGCTTCAACTTGTCTAACCTCTCAAACACCTATAAAGTATCAAGAGGACTCCCACATCTAGAATCAAGCACAAAGCTGCAGCATTCCAAGTGGATTAAGCCTCAAGATCGTTAGTGTCACCAAATTAAGGTTTTGGTCGACTGAGACCTCCAGATGGAAATTTTCATCTGGGCATGAGCCAATGCTTCAAAACACAACTCAAGATACTACAAGGGACCTCATGGACCCAATCATCAAGTCAATTTATCCTCAGGGGAAGCATTTACCAAAAATCAGGAATTAACCTAATTCACTCCTAAGTTGACTTTTGGGACAAAACATGAGCCAAGACCTCAAGACGTGATTTGAGGGTCTCCAATACACTACATTGATCCATTTACAACAATGGATTGATCCAAGAAGCTTGATCCACAAGTTTCAATTTCATCAGGACCACAATTAGGGTTTCGAGGAAAAGGTCAACTGTACTTTTGACTTTTGACCAAGACATGCTCCCAGACCTTGAGACATGATTCAATATACCCTATAACACCTATGGAATCCATCCATTAGATTTGATTTAGGTCAAAGACTTGATTTCACAAAGGATCGCACAGTTTGGATTTCATCCGATAAAAAGTCAACTGTGCACAAAATCAAGTTTGACTTATTGGGATTTTTCACAATTATGGTTCCTTGACCCTAAAACAATGTTAATATGTGATTTGAATCATCATTCATCAAGGAAAATCAAAGAAAATGAGTTAACTTGTAAAAGGGGTAACCATAAAAAACTTAGAATTTTTCTAAGTTATGGAACAAAGTGGCTTGGGTACCAACTTCTAAGGACCATAAGTTGATATCCAAGCAACCATTTTGGATGGTCCAAAGCTGGATTTGTAGATCTCATGGCATACTTTAAAAGTGTCAACTATAGCTCATTCCAATTCCTCATGGATTTTAGTTTTGGAGTAATCAAAATGGCTGAAAACACAAAAGTGACACTTTTCCAACACTTAGTGAAATTTTTAGTAAGTCAGAATTTGCCTTATTTTTTCCCAAATATAGAGGCATTTTTCATTGTAATTCAGGTTGACTCAAAACCAAAGTTGGAATTTGTATTGAAATAGGATATGACAGCTTTCCAAAATGTCTAAGAACTCCATCAAATTCCATCTGAGTTAAGAGTTATGACAGCTGCAACATGCCTTGCTGCAAATTGTCTTGACAAGGAAGATTTGTGCATTAGTGCTCGAATTGCTCAAATTGTGCAACTTCAAGCATGGTTATCCATCTACACACCTCAAGGGGGTACAACCAAGGGATAAGCAGTGATCCATAAGCCTCCTAAGTCTTTGGAACTACATATAGGTTTGGCACCCCTAAAAGCTAAAGATGCCTCAAGACTCCAATTTTGTTTTTAGGCATTCAATGGATGCTTAGAGGTGGCATGTATCAGAGTAAAGATGAACACTTTAGTCAAGCCTTATCCTTGAATCAGAGAACCATAGGTCTGTGCTCTAATCTCAAGTCAATGGCTAGAGGAGACTTGAGATTCCATTTGATCCACATTGGCCAAAGGCCTGCTGCAGTTGCCATTCCCTATTCCTTGCAAAACAAACTTGACACACTATAAATAGACCTCATTTCTGATCAGTTTGAGCACACCAAAGGCCTATAACACTTGTCTTTCTCAAAATCACACTTTCACTTCCAATTTTTCCTTTTAAAGCAAGTCACTATCGGGTTTTAAGTTTGAGAACAATTCCAACCAAACCAATCAGACACACACCTCATAAACATCATATAGAAGTGATCCAAACACTTAAACAACATCTGGAACACCAGATTCTCAAAATACCAGCCATCTGCACAAGCCTTTGACAGATTTGCAGTTGAGATGCCAAATTAAGTTACAGCTCAATTCAATCCACTCCAAGCATTCAGACACACTCCATAGCACCTAGGGAAGCTGTCCACATCATTGGAACCAAGCTGTAACACCTCCAACCTAGAACTCGATCACCAGCTGCAAGAGGTAAGCCTCAACTTTGTCATCTCATGATTCATGCATATTTCCTCGCATAATAGTTTTGCCATATGTTCATAATCATGCATGGAGTGTTTCCCCTCAATTAATTATTTTGTATGAATCATGTATGGAATTTCTTAGCCTTCATGCAGAATTTAGGGTTCTTGAGGTTTCTCTTTGATTTCTTATTCCATGCTTAAAATAAATGAAATTAAACACCATAGACATGATTGTGAGGTGAAAACGAGTAGATTGATATGTGGATTGTGTGATTTCATCAAGTATTCAGTGAGATTGATGAGAAAACGCAAATCTGGGCAAAACAGAGCACGCGGGCAAAACCAAGATGTTCTTGGCGCCCTTTTTCAAACTTTCAAATATTTGAATTTTGTGATTTTATTTAATTGATTCAAAAGTTAATTTCTCTTTGAATTTTAATGATTTTGAGTCGATTCCTTTTTTAATAATACATAAAAATTTTAAAATATTTTATTTTACAAAAATTTCCCTAAAATATTATTTATTTCATATACTTGATATTTTTGCAAAGAATTCATTTTTATTTGTTTTATGACTTTTAAAATATTTGTCCTCCTTGATTTTCAAAGCTTAAATGGTTTTCAATCATTTTGTGGGTAAAAACATGATTTTTGAAGCATTGATCCAAGATCACCACTCATTTTTCACATGTTTTCAATCATTTTTATTAGTTTTTAAACAAAATTAATTCCATTTTTAAACAAAATTAGGGTTTTGATTGATTCCACCCTCATCAATCTTTTTCAAACACTTTTGGGCCTCTTGATAGAGTGTAAGTCCCACCTCTTTGTAAATAAATAATTTTGGGCCTCAGTATATTGTATAAGTCCCGATACAGTCAGAAATTTTGGCACGATCGTCGCCTTTTTAACAAAAACAACTGGGCTTCTCCTTGAGCTATAAGTCCCATCTTTATTCATTTTCAAACTCTTTGGGCCTCTAATAGAGTGTAAGACCCAATCCCCTTTTAACCAAAACCATTTTGGGCCTCAGATATTGAATGAGTCCCTCTGCATTAAAAGAAAAATCTCGGCGCGATCGCCAGTTCAAAATCAAATCATTTGGGCCTACCCTTTGTGTTATAAGTCCCATTTCTTTTCTTTAAATAATCTTTGGGCCTCTAATAGAGTGTAAGACCCAACCTTTTTGTAAATAAACCTTTGTTGGGCCTCAGTCGTTGTATAAGTCCCGATACGATATTCAAAACAACGGTGTGATCACTGTTAAAACTTGGGCCTCTCCTTGAGTATAAGCCCCACAATCTTTTCAAAACAATTTACTTTTGATTTAGATTCAATATACATGTTATTGTCAAAACTTTCTTTAATTTCTTTAAACAACTAACAAAACAGCATGGAAGCTTGCTCACCTGTAAGTTTTATCAGCTTTCTTTTACATGCTTTGATATATATAACTGTATTGTGGGAAGCTGCGCACGGTTAGTCTTCTTTTATACCTTTTTTATACTTGTCATATATCAACTGTATATATACTAGTATAATAATTTAGAGTTTTCCCCGGCAACTAGGTCTAGAGCTAGGTAAAGCCTTGTTGGTCTCTCTTAAAAACAAACAAAACTATATCCCCATAGGATTTCCAGATACAGTCTTGCCTTCTCTTGGGCTTAAACAATATGGAACAAAGAGAAAGTCAGTATTCTCGGTGAACCTTTTCTCAGACTGTCACTATTAGAAATTGTCAAAGAAATTCTACTCCCCAGAGTTGTTCTATTCCCGGTGAATAGCATCTCTTGAATTCCTTCAAACATTAGGACTGTTCACTAAATGATCTATTCTATGTGAATAGCATTTATTGAACTTTTCTTTGGTTTGGGACCCACAGGCTTCCTAAAATCATCCCCTCCTCCTCTTGGGCTTTGTACAAGGACTCTTCGGCTTCTTAGAAGTTCTCATGCCTTCTCTTGGGCTTAATACAAGGACCCTGACAACCTCTTAAAGGTATAAGACAGAACTTAGTCATCCTTTGCTAGAGCAGTCTTTCCAGTGTCAAAACACCGGCCAATTTAGGGTTGATTCTCATCCCTTAATGCCCGTGCCTCCCCTGGAGGCATCATACAAAAGATAAAACTCTTCCCCACCAGTAGACTTGGACAGTCTAAAACTCTTGAGTCTCAAAGACATTCTCAAGTTCCCTACAAGCATAGGAGAATCTCCTATCAATCTGGATCAATCTCCAGCAGAGCTGAAACCCAGTCTCTCTCGTAAAAATCCCAAATCAGAACCTCAAGGCATCTGATACCTCAACTATTCTGTAATCCTCAGCAAGAGTTGATTCCCTACTTGGACCTGCCTAGGGATCCCAACAATCCCCAGCAGAAAGATAGCCTCATCTTAGGCTTTGTATAATGACCGTTCCTCAGCATAGTTAGCCTCCTCTTGGGCTTTATACAATGATTCTCCCCAGCGGAACTAACCTTTTTAGACTCTCTTATTGAGTCAATCACTTTCCAGACTCTCTTGTTGAGTCAATCACCTTTCAGACTCTCTTGTTGAGTCAATTACCTTTTAGCACTCTCTTGTTGAGTTAACTCTTTTTAGCCTCAATCTTGTACTTTGTACAAGACATATAAAAATACTCTCTTGTTGAGTCAATCTTTTCCAGACTCACCTTAGGCTAGGTATAAATATTTCCCCTAGCAGGAGCTAGTCTCCTCTCAAGTTGGGTAGAATAATTTCTCCAGCTTGTTCAGCCACAATCCTGGGCTTTATACAGGACAGATAAAAGCACTCTCTTGTTGAGTCAAACTATTTTAGCCTCAATCTTGGGCTTTGTACAAGACACAAACCTTCCTCTCTTAAACTTGGGAAAAATATGTTCACAAGCAGAGTCAAACTCATTTCAGCCTCAATCTTGGGCTTTGTACAAGACAGATAATACTCTCTAGCAAGAGTCAAACCTCTTTAGCCTCAGTCTTGGGCTTTGTACAAGACAGACATAACATTTTCCCCAGAAAATTCAAACTCCCAGCCTCCTCTTAGGCTTTGTATAATGATATCCCCAAAGAGTCAGTCTCTTTTTTGCCTCAATCTTGGGGTTTGTACAAGACACCAATATATACACTCTCTTATTGAGTCGGTCATATTTAGCCTCCTCTCACGCTTTATATAAGGAAATCCCCTAGTCGAGTCAGTTTAACCGCTTAGCTTCAACCTTGGGCTTTGATCAAGGCACACAAAAATCAACAATACCTATTTAGAGATGACAAGTTCTCTCTCAAATAAACCTTTTAGCTTCAATCTTGGGTTTTGAACAAGACACCAAAACATCTTTTTCCTCCCTTAGAATAGGAGGAACTACAATTGCTCTGATTTCCCTGTTTCGTTTAAACGGGAATACGTAGGCATAAGATTGTGAAATCTTAGCGAGCATACTAATCAAAAAACCTTAGGTCCAGTACCTTCACATATCAATCAAACCTTAGGTCCAGTATCTTACCAAAAACATCGGAAAACCTGAACATCAACAAGAACTCACTCACTCACTCAAATTTCCCTAGAAACTTTCCCAACCCATTAACAGATAAACACCATCAAATACAAAGCGAAACCTAAAGCTAATATCCTGTGGATAACCACATATAAGATGGGTAATTGACAACTACCCATTGTATAACCAGACCCCGACTCCCCGAATCTCTCTTAGTGTTTGTTCAGTTAAACATTCGCGTGCAAGGTTAGTTTTAGATAGCTTCCCTTTCCCTTTCAGCTTCACGGGATAAATAAGAAATCAGAAAGTAGCACCCCCTCCTCCTCATTGCGGTGAGAAAAAACCAACAATAAGGTGGTCGCGTCACTGACAAAAATAGCTCGCTACAGGAAAATGGCGACTCTAATGGGGAGTCATTGTCTGTATAGGATTAGGATTATAGCTCTTAAGAGGTCTGGGATGTTAGTTTTAGGAATAAATATATATATCGCTTTTCCTAATTGATATCCGTGTTTATTTTTCTGCAAATGGGACTGCGGGTGATGCCGCATCTGGAAAGTTTGAGTGACACCTAAGATAAGTGATGGCACTAAACGGGTAATCTTACAGGGAGTGACTCCCAAATAAGAGACCCCGGTCGACCATTGAATCAGTGGAGACACCCTTTGCGGATTCAATGCCTATAAGACTTCGGTGTTGAAAGCAGATTGTTCGATTGTGGTTGTCCATGAAACTGAGGATTTAGTAGGCTAAGACCATGTTACTATTTTGTAGTGCGGAAGCTATCATAAATAGTTGTCACGCGATACTACCCTTATTTGAGATTGCTCTAAGATATTGCAACTCGCTCGGGTGAACCAGCCTGCTGTTGTTATCCCAAGAGGGGTCAATGATTTTGAGGACAGGTACAAAAAATCACCAATACAACGTTTGGGGATGGGTAGAGCCATGACTTCATGACACCGAATCTTTGACCCCATGTTTTTTCTATGTTTTTGTGTGCTGCATTCATGCATTCATTTCATTAAAAAACTTTAAACAAAGAAAAATTTTCTCTTCTAGTCTCTCTTTTTCAAATTAAACTAAGACAATGATTGCAAATGTCAGAGAGAGAGACATGGCGTTATGGATTTCGGTAGAAGGAAGACTCACAAGTACACCTTCAAGGTTCCAAAATTAGCGGATTTGAGAGGGTTGGCAAGGATGGTCACCAACCCTGATGCTTTCAGAGCTAAATATGGAGGACTGCTGTCTCTGTTAAGGGTCCATGTAATTGAGGGAATCCTGGCTACAATCATTCAGTTCTACGATTCAGTCTATCACTGTTTCACATTCCCGGATTATCAACTTGCACCAACACTGGAGGAGTACTCTCACCTGACTGATTTACCCATCACTGATCAAGCTCTCTTTTCTGGACTGGAAGAAATTCCAAAGGATCAAACCATTGTAAGAGCAATCTATTTGGACGAGTCAAAAGTCAGGACTCACATGACCACTAAGGGTGGAATCCAAGGTTTGCCAGCTAAGTTTTTGATAAATAAGGCTCTGTACTTTGCTAGTATAGGGAACGTGACTGCTTTCGAGAGCGTCTTTATTCTACTCTCCTACGGGTTATTTTTGTTTCCCAACATTGATGACTTTGTTGATATCAATGCCATTAGGATTTTTCTGATTGGAAACCCTGTGCCGACCTTGCTCGTAGATGCTTATCATTCTGTACACTTAAGGAATTTTTATAGCGGAGGAATGATCACATGCTATGTACCCCTGCTATACAAATGGTTCACTTCCCACTTATCCAAGTCAGCTGCATTTTTGGATCATAAGAGTACTTTACGTTGGTCGCAGAGAATCATGGCTCTTACCAACTCTCACACCGATTGGTACAATCAAATCTATGACAAGATAAGAATCATTAACCGTTGTGGAAACTTCCCTAATATGCCCCTCATAGGAATTAAAGGAGGAATCAATTATCATCCAGTTTTAGTTCGTCATCAATTTGGATACCCGATGAGACATGTCCCGCATGATGTTCATCTGGAAGGTCTTTTCTTCAAGGAAGGAGAAAATGACAGGACACTAAAGACAGAAATAGTACATGCCTGGAAACATGTTCACAAAAAAGGAAGAGAGTATCTAGGAAAACCAGACTGTGTCTCTGTGAAACCTTATCTCCACTGGGTACAAACTAGATCTATCAAGCTGAGGATGCCTTACCCTCGTCAAGAAGTTCTCCCGTTAAAGGAATCTTTCCTTTACTTTATGTCTGATACGGAAAAACTTCAGTTTACTCTCAACAAAGTTCAACAGGAGAAGAAGTCTTGGAAGAACAAGTACCGTATTCTCAATGTGGAGTGTAACAAAATACAACAACTGTTAAAAGAAAAAGATGCTCTGATCGATATTTTAGAGCAACATGTTGTAGAAAACCAAGATGACTAAAGGAATTTGCTCACTCCTTTCACTTGGCAAAGGAATGACAACCCGACAAAGGCTCAAGAGCCCCGGGCAAAGAAGAGGAAAGTACCAGAACCAACACCTGAGCTCTCTTCAGAGAGGACTCAGGATCCATAAGTTTAGACATTTCCTTTTACAGCACTTTGTAAATTACTGTATTTCCATTTTCGCAATCTTTGAATTAAATAAAACAGGGTTTCCCCACTGTTTAATATTTGCAATCCAATTGTTGATGTTTCTTTTGATTAAACAAAAATAATTAATATAAATCATTGCATATAATTCATCATCCTCACATAATGCATTCTTCTTCCCTACGAATCTCACGTTTGTGTCTCGATTCTAGAGTCAAACTGTCTCATTCGCACAATACTCGGGCCAATCGACAAAAGAAAATGGATGATCTCGAGGAAGAGAACAGAGAGTTGAGAGAAGAGATCGACACTCTGAAAGGAGATCTGAGAAAGCTTCACAACGACATGCAAGCTCTAGCAGCAACTCAGATGCAACAACAAAGGAATGTGATCTCAGAGATCACATCGACTCGCATAGTGGAAAAGTCTGATCTTGGTGCAACATGCTAAAGATCGTCCCTGGGGCATGCCTATTAACTATATCCCAGAAGGATATATTCCGTCGATCACGGAAGATCTGGAAATTGCAGCAGGAGCCACTAGGCCTAAAGGTTACAAACTTCGGGAAAGCGAAGATGCCAAGGGCATGACAGCAACTCCTGAAGGTTACAAACTTCGGGAAGCACCAAGAGTCACTGTCGTAATGACTATACCACCACCCCTGGTACATGTTGCACCCCAAAATTTTCCCGCCTTACTTTATTACTATCTGACTTATGTTGCATTGCATTCTGCATTATCATTTGCACACTGAACCCTACTTCCCACCTGAACTTTGCCTAATTGTTTAAGTGACTAACATCTTGATTTTTTGCAGGAGTTTTTGGTATTTGGTTTGTTTCTGGTTGAGTAGCTTTGATTTTTAATTTGGGAATTTTAGGAGTTATTTCTCTAATTATTTAATTACTTTCACTTGAGATCTGCTTATATGTGTATTTTTGATCATGCCTAAGTCCTTGTTTGAAAGGCACTTGTGCCATTTGCTTTGGGGTTGTTTCTTTGATCTCTGAATTCATGTTTGGATTATTATCACTATTGTTTGCCATTGTTTGATTTTCACTTGCCTTGATATTATTTATGTCCGTTTCATACTAACCTTTTATGCAGGGACTAAGGTAAGTTCTTTGAGGGTATGGATAAGTATCCATGGTCACCCTTGCTCCTTCCTTCTCTCATCTTTTTCCTTTAGGTTTAGGTTGTCGTCAAACCTCACTAACTGTAGGTCACCCATGCATGATAACTTTAGGACTCATAGTCCCCCTTTAGAGTTACCTTTGTGTCTTCTCTCTTCTCATCTCAAACTTTCTTAAAACACTTAATAAGAATAAATGGAATTGCGCACGAGCCTTAAGCGTGGGGAATGAGAAATGAGGGGCTTCCTCTCATCTTTCTAGAGTGCTTAGCGAGCGTCCTGTCTTGGGACGATGCGTTAAGTATTCGGCCCTGTTCCCTAGACTTTGGTGTAATGCAACTTAGGAACTAACTTAAGTCACTTCTGTCCTAAAAAATACAAACCAACTTCAAACCTTTTTGTCCTTCGGGATTTTCAAACTAAAGGATATTTTCAAAAAGGGCACGTTACCTTCCGTCTGAGATGCAAACAGGCATCGACCCTAACTGCCGGACGCGAACTTAACGCCGCTCATAAAAAATACAAAAAGAACTTGGTCCGAACTACGTTGACTCTGAATTCCCCATTGCACAAAGGGGGTACGTAGGCCTAGGACGTCGACGTCCTACCGAGTCTGTCTTTGTTTTTCCCCTCTCCCGTCTTAGTACAGCCATAGATGATAGGATAACTCACCCTTAGAATAGACAACAAGCGTGGGTCCCATCGAGTACGATGGACGCGTGGGGTGCTAGCACCTTCCCCTCGCGTAACCGACTCCCGAACTCAGGTTATGGTTGCGATGACCATTCCTTTCCCTCTTCCTCAGGTTTATGCGATGTTCCCTTTCTCTCTCTTGGGATAAATTTACACGGCTGGCGACTCTGTTTTTTTTCCGCGCCACTCTCGCGTTTGTACCTGGATGAAAATCCTGGGAGCGACAGCTGGCGACTCTGCTAGGGAAACTGGTTGACCTATGTTGGTCCATCCCTAGGCGAGTCAATCCTAGCGATTGCTTGTCTTTGTTCTCTTTGGGTGTTTTTGTTCTTGTTTTGCTTTATTTGTTGTATTTTATTTTTACCGCATTTTCTGCATTGCATTTCATTTCTATTACTGTCATACTACTGTGTTGTGCTGGCAATCTTTGTTTTGCAGGTTGGGTGGGTCTGAGAGATAAGCCCAATACCTAGGCTTGAGTATACCCTAGGACTAGAGTGGAAAGTAGTGGGACCTACGTGTCCGCTTGGTACGTTTGTGTGTTCACGAAATTCACAACCAGACGAGGCTGTCTTGGGACGCATTCTAACGTGTGTGTCTTACGCATGTTGGGGTGTTGATCTAGAGAGCTATCGACTCTGGTGACCGATCATTGAGGACCTTAGTGGAAACATCCCTCTTTAGTGGTGACAGTGGCAGACCACATCCTGTGGCAAACCCATTCACACCCGAGGGCCCGCTTTGGAACTCACATAGGATGGCCCCTACGTTTTGAAGAGAATCAGTGGAGGCACTCCTCGATTGACGATAGTACTGTACCCCGAGGGATGAATGTACTATTGTTTCTCGACCTCAGTGCCAAAGCTGAGGACCTTCCGCTTTGGAGAATCAGTTGAGGCCTCCTCGATTGATGATGATGCCAAACCAGAAATGGTGAACGTATCATCATTTCTCGACCTGAGAGCCCGGGATACTGAACATCCTAGTACCCACACGTGAGAGGGGATGGGCGTTTGTAGGTTTGCAGGTAACCGAAACCTTCAACCTACCTTGTTTTCTGGATTTCTCATCAATGTCTGTTTATTTGGGTCCCGGTTATCTCAGTGGTTCAGAATTCTGGTTTTCTGGGTTGTGGTTCTCGTTCAGCTAACAGCACAGCACATCCAGCAGTGTGCCTTGACCCCATGTTTGCATAAGCATATCATTTTTCTTGCATTCTGACATGTTTGAAATTTTTTAGGGTTTGCATCTTACTCTTGATTCCGGTTTTCTGAGGTTACCTTAGCATGGATGTCTAGAGAAAGAAGACTGTTGCTTATTCATTCCCAGAACCAAATTTGACACTGATTCACAAGCTGATTAATATGGCTGGTCCTGGAGTTCGTACAGAGTTCAGTGGAGGGTATGGAAGACTTTTGAAGTTTGTCTATAATATCTCCAAGTATGAGAAGGATGTCATTCACACACTTCTTCAGTTTTACGATCCGTCTTTGCGCTCTTCGCTTTCCCAGATTACATCTTGGCCCCAACGTTAGAGGAGTTCTCATTTATTTTGGGAATCCCTATCAGGCACGATATAGTTTTCTTTTCTGAAGAACACCCCGGTATAAAAGAAATGGTAGTTTCTCTTCATATAGGTGAGTCCGTTCTGAGCAGTAACATTGAAGAAAAACAAGGAGTTAAGGGTTTCTTGTTGAAATTCTAGTTTGATCAGGCTTGTATACATGTCAAAGAGAAGAATTGGACTGCTTTCCAAGCTATTCTGGCTATGTGTATCTATGGGATTGTTCTGTTCCCGAACATTCCTGATCTGGTGGATATGCACGCCGTTAGAATCTTTATTTCGAAGAATCCTATACCTACCTTGCTAGGTGATGTGTATCACTCAGTCCACTATAAGAATGAGAATAGGCGTGGAAAAACTGTAAGTTGCTGTGCACCGCTCTTAGCTACTTGGTTTCTGAGTCATCTCCCTGAATCTGGCGCTTTCGTTGATACGAAAGATTCTCTGAAGTGGTCTAAGAGGGTAATGGGCCTGACTGCTGACAACATTGTTTGGTTTAATCGTGACTTGCTAGGAATGGAGATTATTTGAAAATGCGGAGAATTCCCTAATGTACCCTTGATAGGGAGGAAGGGTGGAATTAACTATAATCCCTCCCAGCTATCAGGCAGTTTGGTTATCCTTTGAAAGGTCCACCCGAAGAGCGAGATGTCCGAGAGTCCTTATTCTTCAATGGTATTGAGGATCAAGGGTTGATAAGGACAGTTGTGAATGCTTGGAAACAGGTGACCAAGAAGGGTAAAATTCCATTCGGGAAATGTAATAATCGGGCTTTCCCTTCCTATAAGGAGTGGATTAAGAAGAGAGCAGAAAAGGAGCTTCTTCCATTCCCGGTGGAACCACCTTTGTATCCTTTGGTGATCGAGCCTCCTACCACCGTTGAGTTGGAGAAGTATAACAAATTATGGGCTGAAAAGGAAAGGTTGCGGGAAGAAAATAATGAGCTAAAGAGAGAAATTTATCAGTGGAAGCATGAGCGGGATGAAGCTGTTCATACCACCAAGTTGAAGACAGAGCTCCTTGCCAAGGCAGAAAAAGAGCTTGCTGACATGGTCGCATCCAGACAAAGGATGAAGGAAGCTTTGGATGGTATCAGTAAGGTTCTCAAGTCCAAGGAGGAGGAATTAGACAAGGCTTTGTTGAAGATTCACAGGTTCGATGATCACCGAGAAACTGCCATGGCTGAGAATAAGAGAAAGGAAGACGACTACCTAGCTAAGATTGATCAGTTGAAATCGACGCTCAAGAAGAAAGACGCTGAGATCCTGTCAGGGGTATTCAAGAGACAAGCAGTCGAGGGTCGACTTAATGAAGCCATAGCCTCCATAGGGGAATTGAAGGTCCAAGCTGAAGTAAAGAGATCTAGACATGAGGGGCCTAGTATGGACAGCGTTTCTAGAGAAGACGCTTGGGAATTACATTGCCGATACTGGGATG
This sequence comes from Lathyrus tuberosus, assembly GCA_022829125.1. Classification (NCBI taxonomy): domain Eukaryota; kingdom Viridiplantae; phylum Streptophyta; class Magnoliopsida; order Fabales; family Fabaceae; genus Lathyrus; species Lathyrus tuberosus. Next base: position 13,868,750 of record JALAZF010000103.1, read on the forward strand.
GGATCATACACAGGAGAAACCTTCTCATTCAAGGACTAATTCAGAGACCAAAGCATCCCGACACCAGAAAACTGTTCGAGGAGATTCAAGACTGGTGCAGAAAGCATAGTGGATGGGGAGGATTGACGCTTGTAAACTTTGACGATATGCCATAGTTTTCTGTTCTCTTTTATTGTATTTGGATCACCACCAGGCTTGTTGGTTGGGACCTATGGTTTTTATATTCAGACTTGTTATCTCGGGTTTGTGATTGTTGACATTTGACTTTTCTCTGGTTTTCTTAATATATGAGCAGGAGTTCCATTACATCTTGTTATTAAACTGGAATCAAGGGGTGGACCGCCTTGCGAATTTTCAAACATGTCCACTTGCATTTGCATATTCATAATCATTTTGCATAATCATTATGCATAACAGGTGTTTATCTCCGGTATTCTTATCTTGTTCCAATCTCAGAATTGCAGACTTAACTCCTCAGGCCGTTCAGGAGTTGATCATGGAGCAAGTTCAAGCTGAGTTGAGGGAAATGCGAAGCCAGATGGGGCAATTTGGGGAAGACATGCTCCAGGAGCAGAGGATGCTGAGGGAGGAGATCAATCAGTTGAAGACTCAGATGGGTTTGATCATGGAAATTTTGAGTAGGGTGTTGAAGAAGGAAGACAGTCCTGTGCCCGCTTCCACAATAGAGGTTCTCATTCCTCCCATCTCTTTGGGGTCTCCTCTAGACCATGGATTACCTCGTGGATCCTCTCCACCGTCAGAGCTTTTTCATCAACAACCGTTTCTTGAGGGTCTTAATCCAGAGAATCTTGATAAGGAGTTTGATCAGATTCCGATGCCATACGCTCAGTTGCTTCAGCACTTGCTCAAGTTTTAGCTAATTGAATTGATTGCTGTGGGACCTCCACACACCAAGTTTCGTATGGGTTCCAATGTCCATGATAGGTGTGAATTCCATTCAGGGGCACCTGGTCATAATGTTGAAGATTGTAAGATGCTCAAGTACAAAGTCCAAGAGCTCATTGATTCAGGGGCAATCAAGTTTACATCAGTTGGCACTGGTAAACAAAGTGATGTTACTCCCAGTGTTGCAAAGGGACTGAGGACTCCCCCTTTTACCAAAGGATCTGCCTCGCGTTAGGGATCTCCTCCACAACCCTTGTTTGTGCCTCAGCCGAATACGGAAAGGAAAGTGCAAGCGCAGGTGAGGCGCCCAAATCAGCACCGACAACAGAATTATCAGCAACAGGGGCAACTGAGACCAAGAAGGCCCAACAGGATATTTGATCCTATTCCTATCCCTTATAGTCAGTTGTTTGCTCGTCTGCTCGAGAACCCTCTGATTCAGACGAGGAGTACCACACCGGTACCATACCCTATTCCTCCGGATTATGACATGACTACTAGGTGCGAGTTCCACTCGGGAACGTTTGGGCATACGATTGATGAATGTAAGGCATTCCAGCACAAGGTGCAAGACCTGGTAGACTCCGAGATCATTGTATTCACTGTAGATGATATGTACATCAATGGAAGCCTCCTTTCTCAAATGAACACCAAGTCTGCAAGTACGTCCAGGCAGAATTAAGCTTCCTCAGCAATGGCAATCTTCAGCTTCTTTACTGCATTTTCATTTGTAGTTTTTTTCTCATTTCTTGTTAAAGCATCGTATGTATGCAAGACATGTTTGTTTTTTTTATGATGATATTAATGCAATGAGTATGTTTTCCTTGAAGTAATCCATTTGTGTTCACTCTTAAATGTTTTTATGCATTGCAATACCAATTTTCTTGTTTAGAGCTCTTGAGGGAGGATGACGAAATAAGAACGCAGATTTCTAATGGAACGCTTTTGGATAGAGCCCTGTTGAGGATGTACAGGCATTGTTTCAAACCCCTAAACACTGGAGATATAAGGGAGATAGACCCTCGTTAACCCCTTTGAGCCTTGGAGTAGGAGTTTCCTTCGTACGAAAAAATCCTCATACTTAACCCAGGGGCAGGGTAGGCGTCAGTTAGTTTGACCGAGCATTCAAATTTCAAGGAGAACGTGCATCTGAGGATCCTTTACCTTCTGTCCCACCATCAAGAGGTCAAGAGACGCGAAACCACAATGGTTATCCTTCAACAATCAAGGAGTGAGGCAGTCACGACCCTTTTAAGCAAGTAAGACAACCAGTGTCACACGTTTTGTTCGAAAAAGGGGAATAAAAAAAGAAGAAAAGCCCGCCAAGTAGAAACTTGAAAACAAGCGACTTAGGCAAAAGTTAGGGCATCCCGCGGGACTTCAAAATCGAAAAAACTCAAAAGAGTCAGTCCAGGCAAAAATTAGGGATCAAAAAAGCAAAAGAAAGAAAAGGCGAAAAGGATTACAAAAGAAAACCCTCGATAAGAACAAGTTCGTGTGATTACAGACACAAAAGATAAAAAGGGATGACTGTCATTCCAAAACCTCCTTAGGTGCCAAACCATTAGTGGCATAGGTTCCTTGAAAATCATAAACCTTTTGAGAAATGAGCGTTTGAGTCAGATTAACTGAACATAGGACTGGAGAACATTCCGAAGAGTGGGTGGGCACCGATAAATTTTGAGCCATAAATCCTTTTTCTGAAACCGTGAACCAGACCGCGTTACAACCCTTAAAAGTCCTAATTGAAACAGGGTTTATTCCGAAAGCGTACTTCAACAGGATAACGTTTCTGACTCCTATAAGTTGTGCTAATAAGACTTGTTGGTATTGCATGTGCGCTTTGTTTTTCCATTCAAATATCAAGGTCGCATCCCCAGCTAGTGATTCGTACACAAGGCTTGGCGACGCATTTCAATAAAAAATTCAAGGTTAACATGAGTGTTGCATTAGAGTTATCATTCTCGCAATAAACATTTTCTGTTTGCATATATGTGCTTAAGCATCAATGCAGCTTACACAGTGAAAGTCAGTCAAGAAGCTTGATCCTGCCAAGTTGGCATGCTTGAAAATTCTGAAGGACAATCATATCAAAGGGCATGCTGCCAAGAGACTTAGCGTAGAGTGGGCTCTCCCCCAGTAAGTCGTGTTGAGACGTAGCCAATCTGGGGCAGTTACGTCGAGAAAACTCTCCGAAGTTCAGTTATTCTGGGGCATTCATTCTAAGAGCAGGGGCAAAGTCACTTCAAAGCTCATATTGGGGCAGGCCACCTCTAGAGCGTGAGAGATCGTCCACCCCTGAAAATGGTTAATTGAAAACACCTCCTCAAGGTTCAAGATGCTAAAGCAGAGTATTGTCAAGTCATTACGATCCCCTTCGAGGTAATGTACGTCATGGATTATGAAGACTGGGGCAGTTATGTCGAGATATGATAAATCTCTCCAAGAGTTTGAAGACCCTGGGGCAGTGCGAATGCCCGATCTTCTGTAAAATCCTCTTGAGATGAAAAGTTCAAAGAGCCGCTTATGACCATAAAGACAAGTCAGGTTGCAGGGCGACATGATTGCATTTCTCCAGCAGCTTGTTCTCCCCAGCATTGAGATTACACTTTCCTCAGCAGAGCAGACTTCCCCCAGCAGAAGACTTGGAAAGTATTTTCTCCGGATCAAGACGTTATTTCCCCACAGAATCATGGTGCTCACTTCCCCCCTCCAGTCAGGAAGTGTACTTTTACCAACAATGTCATATTCTAATCCCCAACAAGGTAGGGGTAAGGGCATTCTCCCCTTCAGCAGGTTAAGTTCGGAAGTATCCCCAAGCAGAATGGTATTATGGGCTGGTATCCCCCAGCAGGTCCTGAGCCCAATTGGATATTAGCAATCTTCAGTAATAAACTTCCGGTTCCGTTATTGGCGTCCATTCTCAACTCCCCCAGCAGAGGAGAAATCTCAGGTTTTGGATGTTACCTTCAGTGAAAGACAGGTGTGGCCCCCGGTAGTTCTTTTAGGATTTCATCCCCAGCAGAAGTCGTTGATCCGAAGAGTCGATCAGTATGACCCTTCTCAGCAGAGTTCCTGGATTCAGAGGACAATTTATTTTTGTCATCCCCGACTGAATTGGTATTTTCTCTCCAGCATTTATTTTGCTGGATATACCCTTTTTGCATATCATAAGCATTCGCATTGCATCCTCAAACACGTAGCATTTCCATTTCGTATGGAGCATTACGCCACAATTCAAACATTTGCATTCAAAGCATAAGCCAGGTTTGATACTTTCCTTGTCATTTCTCTTTCTCAGCAGAGATGGCATAACTCCGGAGATTTTGGAGGGATGCGTTCCTCATACTTGTGCTCCCCGACAGAGTCTTTTATTTAGACTTCTCCTTTCCCCAGCGGAGTCATCTTATATGTGGATCATGGGTCCGTTAGAAGTTTGTCTGGCCTTTCTCTTTTGTGAAAACCCGTTCTTGCTTGACATATTTTGTTTGCCAGAGGTGGTTTAAACCAGAAGTCTTGTTTCACGTTATCCCCAGTGAAGTCGCCATTTATTTTTGCTAGTTTCTCTTTATCAGCAGAGATAGCAATCTTTTGGATAGTTTTTCGCCAGTTTCCCTTTATCAGCAGGGATGACATTTATGGTGCTAGTTCTCTTTATCAGCAGAGATAGCAATCCATCGGATATTTTCTTTCGTCAGTTTCCCTTTATCAGCAGGGATGGCATTATTTTTGCTAGTTTCTCTTTATCAGCAGAGATAGCAATCTTTCGGATATTTTCTTTCGTCAGTTTCCCTTTATCAGCAGGGATGGCATTATTTTTGCTAGTTTCTCTTTATCAGCAGAGATAACAATTTTTTGAAGATTTTCTTTCGTCAGTTTCCCTTTATCAGCAGGGATGGCATTTATTTTGCTAGTTTCTCTTTATCAGCAGAGATAGCAATCTTTTGAAGATTTTCTTTCGTCAGTTTCCCTTTATCAGCAGGGATGGCATTTAGTTTGCTAGTTTCTCTTTATCAGCAGAGATAGCAATCTTTTGAAGATTTCTTTCGTCAGTTTCCCTTTATCAGAAGGGATGGCATTATTTTTGCTAGTTTCTCTTTATCAGCAGAGATAGCAATCCATCGGATATTTTCTTTCGTCAGTTTCCCTTTATCAGCAGGGATGGCATTTATGTTGCTAGTTTCTCTTTATCAGCAGAGATAGCAATCTTTCGGATATTTTCTTTGGTCAGTTTCCCTTTATCAGCAGGGATGGCATTTGTTTTGCTAGTTTCTCTTTATCAGCAAAGATAGCAATCTTTTGGAGATTTTATTTCGTCAGTTTCCCTTTATTAGCAGGGATGGCATTTGTTTTGCTAGTTTCTCTTTATCAGCAGGGACACCAATCTTTTGGAGATTTCTTTCGTCAGTTCCCTTTATCAGCAGGGTTGGCAGTTTATTTTTGCTAGTTTCTCTTTATCAACAGAGATAGCAATCTTTTAGATAGTTTTTCGTTAGTTTCCCTTTATCAGCAGGGATGACATTTATGGTGCTAGTTCTCTTTATCAACAGAGATAGCAATCCATCGGATATTTTCTTTCGTCAGTTTCCCTTTATCAGCAGGGATGGCATATTTTGAGATTCCTTTGTCAGTTCTCTTTATCAGCAGAGATGACGTAACTTGGGAGAGTTTGTTTCACTTTATACCCATCATAGCTAGCACTCGTCCGTATTGTGACAGTACAACATTTATGGCTAGTTCTCCAGCAGAGGATTGCAAATTTCCGGGTTCTTTGGTATTTAATCTCCGTGCATCCTGATTGTCTGAAAGTCGTCGCTATCATACCTTCAGGACCAAGTTGATTGAATAGGGGCAGCTGTTGCACCCCAAAATTTGCCCTCCTTACTTTATTACTAACTGGCTTATGTTGCATTGCATTCTGCATTATCATTGGTTCTTAGCATGGGGTCAAGGTACCTGAGATATTCTTCAAAGGGGTCAAGCAAGAGAGCTCAAGTGGATCACTCTCTCCTAACCAGTGCATGAATTAGGGTTTATTGCCCAATGGACAAGCTCCTTGGGTTTTTATCATCATCAAATGACATATATTATCTTTGTTGGAGAGGATACACATCATATTCAGAGGAATTTGGATTTGGAGACTGTGTTATTTCCTCCTAGACTAAGGGTACCAAAACTAGGGTTTGCTATAAAGTCAGTTTATTTCTGATTTTTTGGGCAGGACTTGATTCTATGGTATTCCTTGGGTCCCTAAGTATCTAGGGATAGGAGATTCTCCATCAGTTTGATTCAGAAGAGATTCAATTGGCCAATGGATTGAAAGTCAGTTGAATTGGGTAAAAGTCAACAGTAAGAGGAGAAGTCAACTGTGGGATTTTGAGGTTCTCTCCAAGGTTTTCAAGGTCTCACATCCTCATATGGTCATCAAGGGTCAAGTTTCATGCCATATATAAAAAATTAGGAGTTGGTGCAAAAGTTACTAAAAATGGAAATGACCTATAATTTGAAGTTTCCTTTTTGGGCAAGTTCCTGCACTGCATTCAATGTGACTTTTCACCATCAAGTAAGCTTAAAATGAATTTTTCTCCAACATGAAAGTTGAAGATCTTTTTCTCCTCTTTCCAACAAGTACTAGTGGGTCTCCATATCATTTGTGAAACTCAACTTATGGTCAAAAGAAGGCAAAGTGGTTTTTAGGGTTTCATTTTCACAACTTTTAGATTTTGGGACATATGGACCTATGATTAATTCCATTGCTTCAAGACTTGTTCCAACATCCAAGAACAATCCCTAAGGAGCATTTTTGGCTTTTTAATCAAGTGGTTTCATGGGTTATTATTCACTTATTTTCCATTATTCAAAAAGCCAAGTCATAAAAAAACTCATGAATCAATTGTTTTCAAGGCCCAAGTTCAATTGTGGTGTAATTAGCAATTCACATATGGGTGATCCATCATGGACTTATTAAGTATACATGCATGGAGAGAGGTGTAACTCACATTTTGTAATTTTCCAAAATTATTCAAAAGATCATTAAACCAAGAGTTGCCCAAGCCCAATTCATCATCAGAGGAAAACCCTAGCCTATTTAAACCTATCCATGCACTGGTTAGACAGTTGGACACACGTGATATTTTGGAGAAAAGAAAGTGCAACCCTAATTCTTGAATTCATTGGATCTCTCAATCTACAAGGAGTTTCTTCAAAGTTCTTCCACAAACCTTCTCCTGGTGATATCTAGAACACAACCCAACCACCATTCGCAGCCAAAAGCAAGGATTAGAGTTGCACCATCTCAGGTTGGTGGATTTTTTTGTGCTCCTAAAACTCCCTTTTTTTATGTCTATATTGTTGTGTGATTGTCACTGATCATCCTGATATATTTACTTTTAAATTTGGACGTGTGGTTTGCTTGTAATGATGATTTAAAGTTTTGGACCATAACATTAATCCCTTCGTTTTTCATTATATGTTGATTATTTGTGATTTTGGATGAGAGATTTGGAATCCTCGTTGAATTCCGGACGGAACGGTATATGGTTTGGCATTTTCTGGGCAGGTTTGTAATTGCAGGTGGTGGAGGAGTCGACCGGAACCCTAGTTCCGGCGACTGGTACGGTGGCTGGCTGGTGAGGGTTTCCAAGGTAGGAGATACAATCCTCACCCTTCATTCTTTCCATCTGACGGTCCTTATCGCGCCACATATTTTTCTCTTTTATTTTTTTCCTGAGTTTAATTTAGTGATCACGTGTACTTTCACCCACCATAATTACCATGTGCCTTCCAATGGTTTTGTTTTGTTTTGATTACTTTTACTTGGGTTGACTTACTTCTGCACGTTGGATCCATCACACGGCCGGTAACATGACAACACATAAAAAAGGGCATGTGCTTGACACATGGCGTCCTAGGGTATACTGACCAATCGCATGTATGTGCGAGTATGATATTTACGGTGTGCTTCTCAATCATAGTTATTGGTTATTATTACTTGGATTTTTCGTTGACTTATTTATGGACGTTGGATGCATCCCAAGGTAAGGATTTAGTCAATTCATTGACTAGGCCACATGCGTACACCCTTCCCTTTTTTTTATTTTTTTTCTGATTAATCATTGGGCTGGGCTGCTATTCGCACCCCCCACTCTTCAGCCCATATCATTTCCACTTCATTTTTTTCACTAAACGCACCCCCAGCATCTTATTTCATTTTATTTTTATTTCAATTATCATATTTCATTTTTAATTTTTAAAAATACATAATTGCATCAAAAAATCCCAATAAAATTCATGCATCATTTTTATTATTTTATAAAATTTTCACAAATTTTATTTTTATTTTTATTTTATTTTTTATCATCTAAATTTATTATTTGGTCAACTTTCTTTTTGAATTATCCATATAATGCATACCTAATTTTGTTTATTTTTATTTCTTTGCATCCGTAAAATATTTTTAATCCGTTCTTTTTGCATTTGTTAGGTAACATTCTAAAATGCATCAAAATATTTTTAAATCATTTTTAATTATTATTTCATATTGCATTCTGGACCTCTTTTTTGCACACTGAACCCTACTTCCCACCTGAACTTTGCCTAATTGTTTAAGTGACTAACATCTTGACTCGGATGGATCCAAGATCACCGAATTCGTGAGGTCAACATGACTTATACGAATTCCAACATCATTCAAAACCACAACATCCGTGCAATGAATGTCAACTTGGTGGAAATGCACTCAAGTCAAAGCCAACATCATAGCCTACCTCGGCACGATTACGATTCCTATATGGTCTGCTCGGTAAACAAACAGGGATGCTCTTTTGTACAAGAGGCCCTCCAGTGTCAGATGGATCTTGGATGGATTCAGGATTACTGCGATAGAAGTCAGTATCAAGTGAATATGATTCAAATCTTTGATATTCGCTTGATGAATACCAGCTTGGTGGAGTTACACGCTACACAAGTCCAGCTCGGTTTTCTGACTTCGCATGATTATCGGAACTGTAAAGTGTGTCGTGGCAATAACCAAGGATGTGCACTCATTTAGAGGACACTTCAACACTTATTGAATCACTGGTGGCTTCCGATCTATATGGATGAAGACACCCAACAAGTCAGCATGACTAAGGGAAACCTTACTAGGCATCAAAGTCGGGATGTTCAATCAATGGAAACAGATCTAGTAAAGTTACACTGCATACAAAGCGGACGTGGCCAGGTGCCACCACACAACTATGAACATTGTATATTTTGCTCAGAAGATAATTAAGGATGTTACCTCGTGCGAGCAGCCCTTCAAAGTCAGTTGGACCACAAAGAGATTCGACCGTGTCCAAGTTTTGGGTCAATCAACTTGATGCCAAACTATTTCACTGATAAAATCAAAGACGTTGTCGTAATCTCTGATCATAAGAGTACCAAAGATGTTTGTACCATAATCCCTCTACTTGACGAATCAAGAATTCCCTTGGACAGTAGAAAAGTTCCCAACCAGGAACTGATTGAAATTGCTTACAATGGTCAAAAAAATCAAAAGGCTCCTATAGTTATCTATCTGTTGGGACCGCTACCATATGAATCAACTAAGGCTATCCCTTACAAATACGGCGCAACAACACTTGAGAATGGAAAAGAAACTACATTACCCTCCGTCGTGAATATCACAGACATCAGTCGAGTAACACGGAGCGGTCGAATCTTGAACCGAGGAGTTAGAGAACCCAGAGAAAAGGAACCTCAAACAGAAGTTCCTGATCAACCAGTCAGTCAGTCCAGTGATCCCGACCTTTCAAAGAACAATGATGAGATGCTGAAGCTCATCCAGAAGAGTGAATACAACATTGTTGATCAACTGTTGCAAACTCCTTCAAAAATCTCTGTATTACTCTTTTACTCAGTTCTGAAGCTCACAGGGAAGCTCTACAGAAAGTCTTATAGCAAGCCTTTGTGGAACAGGATGTGTCAATAAGACAATTCGACAGCATCATCCCAACATCACTTCGTGCAACAACTTGGGGTTTAGTGATGAGGAACTGCCGAAAGAGGGCCCAAATCATAACATGGCACTCAATATTATAGTCAACTGCCAGGACGATGCTTTAGCCAGCGTACTGGGAGACACCGGAGCGGCTCTGAATGTTATGTCGAAGTCTACTCTAATGCGACTATCATTTCAAGGATCTCCGATGAGGGGCAGTGAGGTCATCATCAAACCATTTGACGGATCCCGAAAAACAGTTATTGACGAAGTCGACCTTCCCATAACTATCGGTCCTCACACTTTCCAAGTCACTTTCCAGGTCATGGTGTAGCGAGTGATTTTGGACGCGGTTCTTAAGCGCGGTCGCTCTCTGCGGTTGAGTTTACTACAGGTCGATTCATTTTTTATCCTATTAAAGCTAATGAAGGAAGGGAAATAGATGTCTCCAATTAACCCTGCTTGCATATTGAGTTTAAAAAGCGGTCTGTTAGGTTACGGATGCGATCAATGTGGGGGGCCTTTGTATTGTTTATTTGTATTTTCGCCAATACTGATTTCTCTCTAGGATTTTGTTAGGATACTGCTTCAGATTATGATGTATGGGATTTTGGTTTTTTTGTTGATTGCGCTCGCTAAGATTTTTCTTTCAATCTTATTCCTACGTATTCCCGTTTACCGAAACAGGGTAATCAGAGCGTTCGTAGTTCCTCCTAGTCTATGGGAGGAAATGGGTGTTTTTGGTGTCTTGTTCGAAGCCCAAGACATGAAGCGAAAGGTGATTTGTATCTTGTTCAAAGCCCAAGATGTGAAGCTGAAGGTTTATTTGTATCTTGTTCAACGCCCAAGATATGAAGCTAAAGGTTTGACTTTAGAGAGAATTGGTCATCTCTAAAGAGGGGTTTGTATGTCACAACTATTTATAAAGGAGAGTTACTTTAACAGGGATTTGTGAATCCTAGTAATGCCATAATCTCCTTTATAGGGGGTTTTAACCTAAAGGAGAAGACTTCAACTCAGTGTAGAGCAATGCCATCTTTCCTTAGGAATTTCTTATGCTAAAAGAGGGACAGTGGCATGGATGCAGATGATCCAGAGGCTTGCCGCTTACAGCAATTAGATGAAAGGAGTTGTTGATGTTTGTGTACTGTGAACGAGGCACAACTTTGATGATAAAAGGTTAATTGGATCAACCAGTGGTTTTCTTATATAAAGCCTAAGAGGAGGCTGATATGTGTCTCGTACAAAGCCCGAGAGAGAGGCTAAAAGGTTTTGACTCGACGATGGAGTCTTTTGGTATCTCGTATAAAGCCCGAGATGGAGGCTATTTGACTCAACAAGAGAGTTTTTTTTTGTATCTCGTACGAAGCCCGAGATGGAGGCTGTTATTTGTTTGGTTCAATAAAAACCTTTTTGTATCTTGTATAAAGCCCGAGATGGAGGCGAAAAGGGGTGATTGACTCAATGAGGGAGTCTCTTATGTGTCTCGTACAAAGCCCGAGAGAGAGGCTAAATGTTGTTTGACTCCGCTGGGGAGAATCATTGTACAAAGCCCAAGAGGAAGCTATGGTGACTGTTTCAGTTGAGTGACAGGTCTAGTATACTGATTTTGAAAGAGAAAATCAGTTCTTATATGAGCAACACTGTACTCAAGGATTTGATTCGAGGATCCGGGTTATTCCTGTTCTTCAAGGAAGCGAGAAATCCGAAGGGTATTGAGACTATCCAAGTCTACGGGTTTTCTTCCTATTTAACGAAGGGGTCACTTGAGAATGTCTTTGAGACTCAAGGAGATTAGACTGTCCAAGTCTAGAGTTTCATCTTATGCTTTGAGAAACAGTAGTAGACTCTTTGAAAGGACTTTTCTATGCAGATGACTAAGTTCTGTTTCTATACCTCTAGGAGGTCGTCGGGACAATTTGTACGAAGCCCAAGAGGAGGCTGGAAACTTTTAAGAAGCTGAGAGGTCCTTGTACGAAGCCCAAGAGGAGGCTATCATTCCCGGAGGAAGAAATCATTTAGACGAAGCCTAAGAGGAGGCTTTGAATACTTCTAAGAAGCCGATGGGTCCTTGTACTAAGCCCAAGAGGAGGCGGGGTTGCTTTTAGGAAGCCTGTGGGTCCTTGTACGATGCCCAAGAGGAGGCCGATGCTTTTAAGAAGCCGATGGGTCCCCAAACCCCGAGAAATTCAAGACAGGTTATTCACGAGGAATAGATCAAGAGAGGAAAGTTTGAGAATTTGGAAGAAACTCAAAGATGCCATTCACGGAGAATACATTCATCTCTAGGAGTATAGTTTCTTGACAATTCCTAATGAGGACAGCCGAAGAGAAGACTGTATCTGGTGATCCTATTGGGGATCTAGTTGTCTATTTCTACGAATAAACGAAACGGCGTCACCTAGTTCTAGACGTAGTTGCCGGGGAACTCTAAATATCTATACTATTATTACACAATTGATATGAGTTTATGAAAGAAGACTTACAGTGAAACAACCCCACAATACAGTTATATGTATATGAAAGCTGTAAATGAAAACAATAACCACTTACTCGGTTGTAGAGCTTCCATGTTGTTTGGTTAGTTGTTCAACAAAGAAAGATTGAAAACAACAGTATATTTCAAAATCAAAGGAGAAAGTGCTTTAAAAAAGAAAGATTTGGGGCTTACAGCTCAAGGAGAGGCCCAGGGTTTTATCAGTGAGCGCATTGTTTGAACTTGTATAGAGGGACTTATACAAGTGACTGAGGCCAAAAAGGTTTTCTGTACAAAGGTATGGGTCTTACACTCTCTCAAGAGGCCCACAAAGTTTAAATAAAAAAGAGATGGGTCTTACTACTCGAGGGTAGGCCCAAAGTTTGTTTCGTTTAAAAATGGCGATCGTGCCGAGATTTTCTTTTAACGCGAAGGGGCTTATACAATAAGTGAGGCCCAAAATTGTTTTGGTTAAAAGGGGATTGGGTCTTACACTCTATTAGAGGCCCATGAGTGTTTGACAATGATTTGTTTGAGTGAAAATCAAAGAAACCCTAATTTTATTCTTTAAAAGTAAATATTTAAAGAAAATCAATGAAAAATACCAAATAGGTTTGAATAACCCACTTGTGATTTTTGTTTAAGGTTTGAAAAATGAGGTATAAATCACAAGAGATATTAAAACTCATTTGGTCTTGATTTTTCAAGATGAATATTCATTTTAAAATGTTTAAAAACAAATAAAATGAATTTATTCACAAAAATACTAATTATATTAAATAAATAATATAAACTTGAAAAGAACCATGTGGAATAAAATATTTCAACATTTTTGTGATTTTTTGCAAAAAGAACCAATAAAAAATAATTAAAATTGAAAGAGTTATTAATTTTCCAATTAATTAATAAAACATGAAAAAAAATGGCAAAAATGTGAAAAAACACAAAATGGCATGGGTGGGGTTTGAACCCAAGACCTCAAGGTTACAAGGCCGGCGCCTTACCACTGGGGTGGTGATACATCCATTGTTTGAAACAAAACAACAAATATACAAGGCATGACTTGGTTTTAGGCCTGGCCCAAGGCAAGCTTTGGCAAGTTTTGGCTCAGAAACGTGGAGGTCATAACTTTCTCAATTCTTAATGGTTTGAGACAAAATTTATATGCATCTGGACCAGAATTTCATAAGGAATTCAATGGTGGTGGTAGTTTTTTCAGATCACACTCCCTCCTCAAAACCCGATAGTGGTTTTGAAAATGACCTATAATTGCATTTTCTATGCTACAACTTGGTACAGGCATGGATTACATGTTGAATTAGCTCAAACACAACATATACAACATGTATGAGATGTATATGATCAGTGGACTTCAAAGCATTGCATGATTCGAAGATTCCAAGTTGTGAGGCTTACCTCTTTTTATGAGATTTTGGAGCTTTTATGCAATCTGTCAAGCCTCTTGTTCCAGAAATGATTTGATGCTTTTGACAAGCTCAAATGATCCCTTAGAAGCTTTTAGGATGATTGGAATTGAATGGTACCTGCAAAAACACAAACAGTCCCTTTCTTGCAAAAGGGGTTAAAAGTGACCAAAATAGCAACTCCCTCAAATGGTGTTCCAGATGAGGAGAACCATTTGGGACAGTTCAAGGATGATATTTGGAGTGTGTTTGAGGTTTTATCTGGTTTGGAAAGTGACTGAATCAAGACATGGCTTAAAAATGCAAAAAAAAGCCTATTTTGAGGTTTTGAGAGGTGACTTTGTGATTTTGTGATTACAGGTCACTTGTGATAGTTTAAACAACTTACATATGATATATATGAGGTGTGTGTGTGATTGATTGTGATGGAAAAGCTCTCAAGCTCAAAAACTCAAAGTTGCCTTGCTAAAGAAGGCATTTTTGCCAAGAGAAAGAGGTTTTGAGGAAATCATCTGTTTGATGGCTTTGGTGTACTCAAACTGAGCACAAATGAGCTCTATTTATAGTAGAGTAAGTTTGTTTTAAGATCCAAAATGAATGGCAACTACAACAGAGGTTTGGCCAATGTTGTCCAATGGAAATCCAAGTCTCCTCTAGCCATTGACTAGAGGTTAGGGCACAGGGTTGTGGTTCCCTTGGTCTTGGATAAGTCTTGACTGAATTCAGTTGAGAATGGATCAGTCCATGCCACCTTGATGCTTCCATTGAATGCTCCAATCCAAAATTGGAGTCTTGTCCCTATTTTGGCAATTCTAGGTTCAACATGCTATTTCTTGTTCCAAAGACTTTGGAGGCTTGGCTCAGTGATTGTCCCCTTTAAATTCAATCCTCATATGTGCCCAAGTGGATAGGAACATTTGAATTTGGCTGATTTTGGCAAATCGAGCAAAATTGCAAAATTTGCCTTGCCTTGGCAGATTTCAGCAAGGCAACTTGCCAATGTCATATCTCATGACTCAAATTGAATTTGGTATTGTTCTTGGCCATTTTGGAAAGTCCTTACATGATACAACAACTGTTTGAACATGTTTGGTTTTGATCTCTTTTGAATCCAAGTGAAAAATCTCCCTACATTTGGCAAAAAGTAGGGTAAAATCTGACTTAGTGAAATTTTCACTAAGTGTTGGAACAAAGGTACTTTTCTTGATTTTGATCACTCCATAACTCAAAATCCATGAGGAATTTGGACATAGGTCAGTATGAAGCTTTTGTAGAGGGCAATGAGATCTACAAATCAAGCTTTGAATGGGGAACAATGGCCTTGTGGTTTAGGAGTTATGATCCTCCAAAGTTAGCACATTAGTGTCACTTTTTCCATAACTTAGAAATTTTTCTAAGTTTTTATGGTTACCCCTTTTACAAGTTATCCCACTTTCTTTGATTTTTCTTGATGAATGATGATTCAAATCATACATTAACATCATTTTAGGGTTAAAAATCCATTTTGGTGAAAAATCTCAAAAAGTCAAAGTTGACTTTTGTGCACAGTTGACTTTTTATCAGATGAATTCCAAACTGTGCAATTCTTCAGGAAATCATGTCCTTGACCTAAATCAAACTTGATGGACATGTTCCATGGGTGTCATAGGGTATATTGAATCATGTCTTAGGGTTTGGGAGCATGTCCTGGTCAAATGTCAAAGTTACAGTTGACTTTCCTCGCGAAACCGTAATTGTGGTGCAGATGAAATTGAGACTTGTTGCTCAAGCTTCTTGGATTAATCCATTGTTACAAATGGATCAATATAGTTTATTAGAGACCCTCAAACCCTATCTTGAGGTCTTGGCTCCTGATTTGCCCTAAAAGTCAACTTAGGGGTGAATTAGGTCAAGAAACCCTAATTCCTGATTTTTGATGTATGCATCCCCTGAGGTCAAATTGACTTGATGATTGGGTCCATGAGGTCCCATGAAGTATATTAGGTTATGTTTTGGATCATTGGCTTATGCCCAGATGAGAATTTCCCTTTGGAGGCCCTGATCGACCAAAACCCTAATTTGGTGATACTAGCGATCTTGAGGCTTGATCCACCTAGAAGGGAGCAGCTTTGTGCTTAATCCTTGGAGTGGGAGTCCTTTTAATCCATTGTGGATGTTTTAGAGGTTAGACAAGTTGAAGATCATGTCATTCCTTGATTGATCATTTGTCTAAGAGCTCTGAGAGGGCTTGAAACCCTAAATTTGATTGTAGTGGATGCTCACCCATCTTTGGGGAGACTGATGAAATATAATGGTCCCATCATATTGTAATGATGATTTTCACAATGATGGGAAATCTTAGTGGTCAAAATTTGGGGTATGATAGATGCCCCTATTTAATCTTCTTGGACCCGAAGGTGTGAATGACGAAGGTATTCGGGCATTCGGGGTGCAAGAAGATTAAATATCGGAATACCCAAAATTTTGATGGTGGTTATGAATGGTAGCTTATGCATTCATCTTCTTTTGCTAAGCAATGATGCTTAGAAAAGGTAAAACTTCCCCTCTATCCTGGTTTCCTACCAAGGAACTGGTCTTAGTTTCTGATTAAAACTTCCCCTCGATCCTGGTTTCCTACCAAGGAACTGGTCTAGGTTTCTGTTGTAAACTTCCCCTCGATCCTGGTTTCCTACCAAGGAACTGGTATAAGTTTCTTTTGTCAATAAACTTTATTGACAAGGGACACTATTCGTAGCGGTTTTCCTCAAACTTCTCGCCGAATTTTCCTGGGGAGATGCCATTTGACGAAAAAAATTTGATGTCAGAGTTGCTGGGGAACCCAGTCGTCTGAGTTGTAGAGTTGCACAAACTTCTCTGTTGGAGACGCCATTTGTTTCTACTGGGGGGAAAGCAGGTCTCTTGGGAGACTACTGTCACTTGGGATCTTACATCATACTTTTCTCGGGATCTTCCCGGAGAAATGCCATATGATGGGGTCCAATTTTGAGGTGCCGATGACCTTTTCACCAGCGGATTTTTCCGGAGAAAAACTGCCGTACTGCTGAATCTCTGATTAAGAGGCTTTCTCTGTGGATTTTCCTTAATCCGGGAAAGCAAAGATATCATCTTCAATGGCGAAGAGTGATGCTTACTGAAGGTTCCTCTGGTTTTTCAGAGGTTCAAGTTATCAAAGTGGTCAAGGGCCAATTTCAATCCAGAAATAAACTGGAGAAAAGATTGTTCAGACACAGTATTTCCTGACGAGTAAAGAACTAGGAACTCGATTGAGAGGACTCCTATCACTAAGGGACAAGACCTACTAGAGTGATAGTGATGCAATATGATTATGTGAATGCAAATCAATAATGCATGATGTATGTATGTTTATGCTGACAAAATTGACGCGACATACAAACTGACGGGTGAACACGACTGGATACTCGGCCATCGCGGGGCGTATAGAAATATCGCTGGTTCAAGATAGAAATTTTACCTTGCTTAGGAGAAGTAGTCCTCGTTGGGAACTATGTTGGTCGGGCTTAGGAGATAAGAACTCGGCCGAAGAGGTCATATGGAATAGTCGCATCCGACACTGTCGATCCTTCATTCAGGTGCACTGGCGTAGAAGGAGTACTTTGATTCTGCACTTTGAAATTCGCTTACTTCTGGAAAAGAGGTTGATGCTCTTTTGATGTTCAACAGTCAAAAGAAATTGCCGACTTTATTTTAAAAGCAGAAAAAGTTTTAACAAGTAAATTCATTTTTTGTTTTATTTCAAGAATCATTGATCATGTTAAAATGTCATTCTGTAAAGCTAAAACAAATAAGAATTACAAACAAAAGCACAAGGGCTCAAATTTTATTGATGAGACGGAGATCAGCCAAACGCGTGATTCCAAAGAGTATTTACAAAGTTAGGAAATGGTAATTTACAGGGAAAAGGGCTACATTGAAACATAACGACCACTATCCTTCTACCAACTTTGAATTCGGGACATCTTGAGCTTCTGTCGAAGATGACCTTGACTGAAGTTTTCCTCCGATGGATGGTGTAACTGCTGCTGCTGAGGGACTTGCCTCTGTTAAACACAGTTACTTGCCATTATCCCTAATTTTTGCCTGGATTGTACTTTGATGTTTCTAATCCACCGGGATGATTTTTTTTTTGTCTCTAACTTTTGCCTGGACCGCCCATTCGGGTTTTCAATCCACCGAGACGTTTTTTTTAGGTGAAGTATTTCTTGACTACATCAACATTTGTGGGGTAGGCAAATTCCTCTCCGTCCATGGTTGCAAGTCTCAAGGCGCCGCCTGAGAAAGCTTTCTTGACCACGTAGGGGCCATCATAATTCGGAGTCCATTTACCTCGCGAATCAGTGAGAAATGATTGTATCTTCTTGAGCACGAGGTCTCCTTTCCTGAAGATGCGGGGTCGAACCTTTTTGTCGAACGCCTTTTTCATTCTCTGTTGATATAATTGACCATGGCATAATGTCGTTATTCTCTTTACTTCGATCAGATTCAGTTCGTCGTGTCGGCTTTGACACCATTCAGCTTCGGTGAGCTTAGCTTCCATCAATACTCGGATTGATGGGATCTCTACTTCTATGGGGAGCACTTCTTCCATGCCATACACTAGAGAGAAAGGGGTTGCCCCTGTTGAAGTGCGGACAGATGTGCGATAACTGTGAAGAGCAAAGGGTAGCATTTCGTACCAGTCTTTGTAGGTTACAACCATCTTTTAAACGATCTTCTTGATGTTCTTATTGGCCGCTTCTACCGCTCCATTCATCTTGGGTCGGTAGGGAGATGAGTTATGATGTTCGATCTTAAACTCAACGCATAACTCTTTCATCATCTTATTGTTCAAGTTAGATCCATTATCAGTAATGATCTGGCTCGGAACACCATAACGGCAAATGATATTATTTTTGATAAATCGGACCACCACTTGTCGGGTTACATTGGCGAATGACGCTGCTTCGACCCACTTGGTGAAGTAATCAATGGCTACAAGGATGAACCGATGTCCGTTTGAAGCCTTGGGCTCAATCATGTCAATCATGTCGATTCCCCATATCGAGAATGGCCATGGGGAAGAGAGAACTTTGAGATGCGTTGGCGGTACATGAATTTTGTCGGAGTATATCTGACACTTGTGACACCTCCTCATGTACTTGTAGCAGTCGGATTCCATGGTCAACCAGTAGTACCCTGCTCTTAGAATTTTTCTCGCCATTGCGTGTCCATTGGCATGAGTGCCAAAGGATCCTTCATGAATTTCTTTCATAAGCATGTCTGCTTCTGGTCTGTCTACGCATCGGAGCAGGACCATGTCAAAATTTCTCTTATAGAGAGTGTAACCGCTCAGGAAGAAGTTTCCAACCAATCTTCTGAGGGTTTTTCTATCCTTCCTTAGTGCCCCAGGTGGGTACTCTTGTTTCTGAAGGAAGCATTTGATATCGTGATACCAAGGTTTGTCGTCTATGACTGCTTCAATCGTGAAGATGTAAGCGGGCCTTTCAAGGCGCATTATGTCAATCTTAGGTATGTCATTCCATTGACCTACACTAATCATGGAAGAGATAATGGCTAATGCATCAGCCATGTGATTCTCCTCACGAGGGATATTGATGAAACTCAACTCTGTTGAAGAAGGGTAACAACCTTCTCGCGTAGTCTTTGTAAGGAATCAATCCTGATTGGTATGTGTTCCAATCTCCTTATATATGATTGATAACCAAGGCTGAGTCGCCGTATACGTCCAAGTTCTTGATCCTCAAATCAATCGCTTCTTCGAGACCCATAATACAAGCTTCGTATTCGGCCTCGTTATTTGTACATTTGAACGTAAGTCGAGCAGTGAAAGGAATGTGGGTACCCTGAGGGTATCAATGATTGCTCCGTAATGATTAACTGCTCCGTCAAAGATAAGTCCCCATTGGGAACCCAGTTCTGGCCCTTCACTGGGTAGCGGTTCATCGCAATCTTTCATCTTTAGATACATGACATCTTCGTCTGGGAAGTCAAACCCGATTGATTCTTGATCATCAATCGGTTGATGCACCAAATGATGGGCCAAAACACTTCCTTTAACGGCTTTTTGAGCGTGGTACTCTATGTCATATTCTGATAACAGCATCTGCCAATGGGCAATCCTTCCCTTGAGAGCAGGTTTTTCAAATACATACTTGATTGGGTCCATCTCAGAGACCAACCAAGTAGTGTGACGAATCATGTACTGGCGAAGACGTTTGGCTGCCCAAGCCAAAGCACAACAAGTTCTCTCGAGCATCGTGTGCCGAGTTTCGCAGTCGGTGAATTTCTTGCTCAAATAGTAAATGGCAGACTCTTTCCTTTTAGTTTCGTCTTGTTGGCCAAGTACACACCCCATTGAGTCCTCTAGAACTATGAGGTAAATGATCAGTGGTCTTCCTTCCACTGGAGGTGATAGAATCAGAGGATTCAACAGATATTCCTTAATACTGTCGAAGGCAGTTTGACAATCTTCTATCCAAATGCAATCCTGGTTCTTTTTGAGTAATTTGAAAATCGGCGCACATGTCGCGGTCATAAGGAATATGAATCTGGAGATGTAGTTCAAACGTCCCAGGAATCCTTTGACTTGTTTTTCAGTTTTCGGAGAAGGCATTTCTTGAATGGCCTTGACCTTGTCAGGATCAACCTCAATTCCTTTCTGGCTGACGATGAACCCTAAAAGTTTCCCTGAACGGACACCGAAGGTGCACTTGTTGGGATTCAAGCGGAGTTTGTACTTTCACAAACGCTCGAATAGTTTTGACAGGTGGGTCACATGCTCCTCTTCTGTCTTAGATTTTGCAATCATGTTATAGACATACACTTCGATTTCTTTATGTATAATGTCATGAAACAGAGTAGTCATGGCCCTTTGATAGGTTGCCCCGACATTCTTCAAACCGAACGGCATTACCTTGTAACAAAATGTGCCCCATGGGGAAATGAACGAAGTTTTCTCCATGTCTTTCAGCGCCATTTTGATTTGATTATAGCCCGAGAATCCATCCATGAAGGAAAAAACTTTGAACTTTGCTGTACTGTCCACCAGCATGTCAATATGTGGTAAAGGAAAGTTGTCCTTTGGACTTTCCTTGTTCAGATCTCTGTAGTCGACACACATTCTGACCTTTCCGTCCTTTTTGGGAACGGGTACGATGTTGGCTAACCATTGAGGATATTCTGATGTGGCGAGGAAACCTGCGTCAATCTGTTTCTGTACCTCCTCTTTTATTTTGATGGCCATGTCCGGGTGAGTCCGTCTTAACCTCTGTTTTACTGGCGGACATTCTGATCTTAACGGTAAATGATGTTCCACGATGCTGGTATCCAACCCTGGCATATCCTGATAGGACCAAGCGAATACATCGGGGAATTCTTTGAGAAGCTTTATCAAACTCTCTTTGGCAGTTGGACTGAGCAGTGCCCCAATCCTGATCTTTTTTCTCTCTTTTTCCGAACCCAAGTTTACCGTTTCCAATGGCTCTTTGTGAGGTTCAATGGACCTTTCCTCTTTTTTGAGTAATCGGGAGATCCCTTCTGGAATTTTGTCGTCATTTTCTTCTTCAGCCTCGAATACCGGGAACTCAAAGTTGGGAGAAGGCATCGGATCGTATGTTTCAACAGGGTTTAAAACAAGCAATCTGCATGACGTGATGATTCGTGTTTAGAAGAGATTGAGAAAATGTAAGAGTGTGTGCAGTGTTTTTATTTTATTACTGCTTGTTTTTATTATTGAATTGTTTTTTAGGATTACCATTTTCTGAAAAACGAAAAGAGAAAACAGCAATTAATGCGGAAATTACAGAACGACGTTATTTTATTAATGAACAAGTCGATTCTTGAAACTACAGCCCTATAAAACAAAACTCTGTCTCTTTGGGCAAGGTGAAGAGGGAAATTTACAGAAAGCGAGCCCTATCAAAACATCCGTTTCACCTGGGCAGGGTGAAAGGTTAAAGATGGCAATTACTTTGACTGGTGAACGGCCTTCGGAGCATCGACAACAATCCATTGGCGACGAACTCCTCGGTGAATCACAAAGTTTGGCACCTTCCTTGATTTGTCTTCAGAAATAACGTTGATTTCTGGTGGAGCAAGATCATTGGAATCTGTCTCCCAGGCAAAGTTGTCATAGGAGAATTCCTCAGTTGTATTTTGCATAGTATTTGTGCTCTCAGCTGTATCTCCCCATCCAGTTGGCTGGATGTCTTCGAACCTGATACGAGAGCTTTCGGGAGTGGTGTACTTGACCATAAAGTCGTATTTTCCACTTGGTTCTCCCAAGGTGTCCCACACTTCTTTGGAACTGGAGGAGTCATCCCTCTCGATGACGTTGACCTCGGGAAAAGCATAGTTGATGATCTCAAGTCCTGCAAACGTTGCGAATTCATCTTCATGTTGGGTAGCTTCTGAATGACCTGAGTGTTGATCCTATGACATGGTGGGGACACAGGTATTCTGTTCAATGATGCTCAGCTGAGTTTCATTACTCGGCTGACTTTCTTGCCCTAAGTTTCCTGGGTAAGGCTGCCACATTGGCAGGCCATTCATCGGGCCATAGTAAGTGTAGTCAAATTGGTCTTTCATCAGAGTGTCTTCCTCTAATGAATTTGGTGGAGCACGGTATCCTTCGGGATCACAATCTCCATATATCATTTCGACGTCTGACCTTGGTATAAATCTCGGACTCTGTGCGGGATAGCAAAATGGTATAGGCACCTGTTCCTGGGACATATAACTGTCCTCGTTAAGGTAGGACTTCCATTCTTCATCTGTGTCAGAGGGATCTTCCTCATTAATAGCATGTACTGCTTGAGATACAGGGTGGAGAAAACCTCCACTGTGGAAGAAGTTTTGAAGGGGATGAAGACTTTCGTCGTTGGCAGTTGTCTGGGTACAGGTTGCAGAAAAACCAAGACCCTTCTTTGTTTTATTGTCAATAGGAATGACAAGCTGTCTCCATCCGGTTGTATTGGTACTCTCGACCACTTTGATAGCATCATTGTATGAAGAAATGGAAGTTCCTTCTTTGAACTGAATGTTCTTGCTTACCGACAGTGCTTGGAACTGAGTTCCAATAACCTCCTCGGGCTCTACACTAGCAGATGATGACAAGTTACTCACAAGCAAGGCTTGTTCCCCACAAACTGTGACAAGTTGATCGTTCTTGACTAACTTTAGCTTTTGGTGGAGGGTTGAAGTAACCGCTCCAGCCTGATGTATCCAAGGTCTTCCTAATAAACAACTGTATGTTTCCCGGATGTCCATGACCTAGAAAGTGACTTGGAAAGTGTGAGGACCAATAGTTATGGGAAGATCAACTTCGCCGATAACCGCTTTTCTGGATCCGTCAAATGCTTTGATGACGACCTCGCTGATTCTCATCGGAGGGCCTTTGAAAGATAATTACATTAAAGTGGACTTCGGCATAACATTCAGAGCTGACCCTGTGTCTACCAGTACACTGGCTAAAGCATCGTCCTGGCAGTTAACTGTGATATTGAGCGCCATGTTATGACGGCGACCCTCTTCAGGTAATTCCTCATCACTAAACCCCAAATTGTTGCAGGAAGTGATGTTAGAGACAATACTATCGAACTGTCTGATTGTTACATCCTTTTCCACAAAGGCTTGCTCCAAGACTTTCTGTAGAGCCTCCCTGTGCGCTTCTGAACTGAGTAAAAGTGATAACACCGAGATCTTTGAAGGAGTTTGTAACAGTTGATCAACAATGTTGTATTCACTCCTTTGGATGAGTTTTAGCATCTCATCATCATTTTTCGAAAGGTCGGGATTACTGGATTGACCGACTGGTAGATCAGGAGCTTCCGTCTGAAGTTCCTTTTCTTTGTTATGTTCCCGAACCCCTCGGTTGAAGATTCTGCCACTCCGTGTTACATGACTGATGTCTGCGATGTTCACGACGGAGGGTAATGGAATTTCTTTTCCATTTTCAATGGTTGTTGCACCGTATTTGTAAGGGATTGCCTTAGCTGATTCATACAGTAATGGTCCCGGCAGATAGATGACTATGGGAACCTTCTGATTTTTCTGACCATCGTAAGTAATCTCGATCCGTTCCCGGTTGGGAACTTTAGATTCGTCAAATAGAGGGATAATGGAAAAAACATCCTTGGTCCTATGATGACCAGAGATTGTGACAACATCCTCAACTTGATCGGCAAGGTAGTTCGGCGTCCAGTTGATGGGTCCAGAACCCGGATATGGACGAATCTCTCCACGATCCACCTGACCCTGAAGAGCTGCTCACACAAGGTAGCACCCTTGGTTACTTTCCGAACAGACACTACAACGGTCGTAATTGTGTGGTGGCACCTGGCCACGCCCACTTTGAATACAATTTAACCTCACTAGGTTAGCTTCCATTGATCGGACATCTTGACTCTGACGCCGAGTAGGATTCCTGTTACTGATACTAATTTGCTGAGTATCTTCATCCATATAGATTGGCATCCACCAGTGATTTAACAAGTGCTGAAGTGCCTCCTGGACAAGGGTACAACCTCGATCATTTTCGTAACCCGCCTTACAGCTGTGATAGTCATGTGATATCAGGAATCCGAGTCGGAGCTGTTTAGCATGTAACTCTACTAAGTTGGTATTCATCACGTGAATATCAAAGATCTAAACCATATTAATCTGATAAGGGTTCCTATCATGGTAGTCCTGGATCCATCCAAGATCCATCTGACGCTGGAGGGCCTCTTGTACAAAAGAGCATCCCTGTTTTTTTACCGAGCAAGTCAGACAGGAACTGTAATCGTGCCTTGGCAGATTATGATACTGGCTTTGCCTTAAGTGCATTTCCACCAAGTTGGCATTCATCGTACGGATGTCATGGTTTTGAATGACGTTGGAATTTGTGTAAACAATGTTAACTCCACGAACTCGGTGCTCTTGGATCCATCCGAGATCCATTTGTTCCTGTAGAGTTGTTTGCACCACAGAACATCCCTGGTTGTCTTTAGAGCAGATATCACACTAGTGATAGTTATGAGGTGGCACATGGCCATATCCACTCTGTCTACAATGCATCTTGACCAGATTGGTCTTCAACAAGAGTACATCGTGAATTTGATAGACATTGTTAGTCTCTCCTTCTATCAAATTGTCTGCAGCCTTCTCATGTTGAGGCAGCGGGTTCGTAAGAACATTAGGATTTGTATCTTTGAAAGATAAGACCCCGCTCCTAACAAGTTTTTGCACGTCGGATTTGAAATTGAGACAATTCTCAATGTTATGCCCTGAACCTCCTTGATGGTAAGGTCAAGTTTGATCCACCTTCAACCAAAAAGGCGGATTTTCCGGTACTGTAAGAGGAGACTTAGTCTGAATGTGTCCCTTAGCCAGTAGTAACGGAAACAGCTCCGCGTACGATATAGATAGAGGATCAAATCCTGGTGGCCATGTTGTACGGTTGTTGTTGTATTGGGGACGAGCCTGCTGTAGAGGCTGTTGTGTCCTTTGCTGATCAGGTTGGCTTTGTGCAACCTGAGGTTGATAAGTAGGAATAGGCACACGGTTGATAGTAGGAGTCACAGCTGCTACCGGTTGATATCGTCGCCTTTGCTTTTCGAGAGAGATATTCCCAATATCTTGCTCTTTTTTCTTAGGGAGAGCACTACCGTATTTTTTAGTACCGCTCGTCGATCCAGTGTCTTTTACCAAACGTCCTTCTCGGACGGCTTCCTCAAGACGTACGCCCATGCCTACCATTTCGGTGAAGTCACTGGGTGCACTGGCAACCATTCGGTCATAGTAAAATGAGCTTAAGGTTTTTAAGAAGATCTTTGTCATCTCTTTTTCCTCAAGAGGTGGACAAATTTGAGCGGCAATTTCGCGCCATCTCTGGGCGTACTCCTTAAAGGTTTCCTTGTCCTTTTGCGACATTGATCTGAGTTGATCTCTGTCGGGTGCCATGTCCAAATTGTATTTGTATTGTTGGACGAAGGCAATACCAAGATCTCTGAAAGTGATGATCGTGGCACGGTTTAAACCCATGTACCATTTGAGTGCGGCACCGATTAAACTATCCTGAAAGTAGTGAATCAGTAGGTCCTGATTCTCCGTTTGAACTGACATCTGCCGAACGTACATCACCAGATGGCTCTGAGGGCAAGAGTTACCCTTGTACTTTTCAAAGTCGGGCACCTGGAATTTGTGTGGGACTTTCACATTGGGGACCAAGCAGGGTCTGCGGCGTCCTTTCCAAATAAATCCTGACCGCGGATGGCTTGCAGTTCTTTCTGCATTTCCAAGAACTGTTCCTGGAATTCCTCCATTCTATCGAACATAGTTTCCTTTTTACCAGAAGGTATCGGTGGAATCTGTCCTTCCGGGACAGTGTGCACCACAGGGGGTGGTACCGTGACTACGGTAGCAAATCTTGGCGTTTCCCGAAGTTTGTAACCTTCAGGAGTCTTCAGTATGCCCCTGGCATCTTCGCTTTCCCGAAGTTTGTAACCTTCAGGCCCAGCGGCTTCTGTTGAGATTCCTTGATCTTCAGTGATCGGCGGAACATATTCTTCCGGGATATAGTTAACAGGCATGCCCCAAGGACGATCTTTCGGCATTTGATACCTAGGATCATACTTCTCCACGATGGGCGTTGAGGTGATCTCTGAGATCACAGTTCTTTGTAGCTGAGCATCTGCCATGGCTTGTATGTCGTTACGAAGCTTTCTCATATCCTCTCTTAGAGCGTCGATCTCTTCTTTCAACTCTCTGTTTTCTTCCTCAAGATCATCCATCTTTTTCTGACGATTGACCCGAGTATTGTACGAATGAGACAGTTTGACTCTAGAATCGAGACACAAACGTGAGATTCATAGGTAAGAAGAATACACGATGTGAGAATGATGAATGCAATGATTATATTAATTGTTCTTTTTTTTGGTTTAATCAAAATAAACTTCGACAATTAGATTGCAAATATCAAACAGTGGGGAAACCCCTTTCATTCAATTCAAAGGATTACAGAAATGGAAATACAGTAGATTACAAGGTACAGAAATAGAAACCTAAGTTAATGGGTCCCGAGTCCTCTCTGAAAAGAAATCGGGTGCTGACTCTAGTATTTTCCTTTTCTTTGACGAGGACTCTTGGGCCGTTGTCGGGTTGTCATTCCTTTGCCAGGTGAAAGGAGTGAGCAAATTCCTTTGGTCATCTTGATTCTCTACAACATGTTGCTCCAAAATTTCAATTAGAGCATCTTTTTCTTTTTGTAATTGCTATATCTTGATGCACTCTATGTCGAGGGTGCGGTACTTGTTCTTCCAAGACCTTCTCTCCTTTTGAACTTTGTTGAGAGTAACCTGAAGCTTTTCCGTTTCCGTCATGAAATACATGACAGATTCCTTTGGCGGAAGAATTCCGTGACGCGGATAAGGCATTTTTAGCTTGAGAGCTCTAGTTTGTACCCATTGGAGATAAGGCTCCACCGAGACACAGTCCGGTTTTCCTAGAGACTCTCGTCCTTTCTTATGAACGTGTTTCCAAGCGTGCACTATTTCCATATTTAGTGCTCTGTCATTTTCTCCTTCCTTGAAGAAAAGACCTTCCAGATGAACACCCCGTGGGACGTGTCTCATCGGGTATCCAAACTGACGGCGAACCAACACCGGATGATTGTTGATTCCTCCTTTAGTTCCTATGAGGGGTATGTTGGGGAAGTTTCCACAACGATCAATGATTCTGATTCCATCATAGATCCTATTACACCAATCTATATCAGAGTTGGTAAGAGACATGATCTTCTGCGACCAACGTAAGGCACTCTTGCAATCCCAAAAAGCAGCAGACTTGGGCAAGTGGGAGATAAACCATTTATAAAGCAAAGGTACACAGCATGTGATCTCCCCTCCGCTGTACAAATTTCCCAAGTGTATAGAATGATATGCATTTGCGAGCAAAGTCGGCACAGGATTTCCAATGAGAAAAACCTTAATGGAGTTAATATCGACGAAGTTATTGATGTTGGGAAACAAAAATAACCCGTAGGTGAGCAAGACAAAGATGCTTTCAAAATCAGTCACATTTCCTATACTGGCAAAATACAGGGCTTTCTTTGTCAAGAACTGGGCTAGCAAACCTTGGATGCCACCCTTAGTGGTTATGTGAGTCCTGACCTCAGACTCGTCCAAATGAATTGCTCTTGTAATGATCTGATTCTTTGGAATTTCTTCCAGTCCAAAAAATGGAGCTTGATCTGTAATGTGTAGATCAATCAGATGAGAGTACTCCTCCAGCGTTGGTGCGAGCTGGTAATCCAGGAATGTGAAATAGTGATAAACCGGATCGTAAAACTGAACGAGTGCATCCATGATTCCCTCAATCACATGGACTCTTAACAGTGGTAGCAAACCTCCGTGTTTGGCTCTGAAAGCCTCAGGGTTAGTGATCATCCCTGCTAACCTTCTCAAATCCTCCAGCTTTGGAACCTTGAAGGTATACCTATGGGTTCTCCTTCTACCGAAATCCATTAGCGTAATCCTTTTCTCTGATATTTGCAATCACAGTCTTAGTTTAATTTGAAAAACAGAGAGACTAGAAGAGAAATTTTTTCTTGTTTTAATGTTTTTTAAATGAATGCATGAATGCAGCACACAAAAACATAGGAAAAACATGGGGTCAAAGGGTCGTTGTCATGAAGTCCAGGCTCTACCCATCCCCAAAGGTTTATACTAAGGTGATTTTTGTACATGTACTCATTATCATCAGCTCCTCCCAGGAAATCAAAACAACAAGCGGATCTCCAGTGAGTTGTAGAGCAATCTTAAAGTAAGTGCCATTCACCGAGAATAGATCACCAGCCTCAAATGAGGGTAGTATCGCGTAACAACTATTCCCGATAGTTTCTGCACTACAAAAGGGTTTGGCTCCTCAGCTTCTCAGACATCACAATCGGCCCATTGTCTAGGTGAGAGAATGGGTTGCATTGGTCAGCCTCCACTGAGGTTGATGGTCGACCTCGTCGCCATCACTTATCTTAAGTGTATACTCAATCTTTCCACATGCGGCATCACACGCATTCCCATTAGCAGAAAAATAAACACGTATAACAATTAGGAAAAGCAGTATATATATTTATCCTAAACATCCTAGACCTTTAAAGCTATGAATCCTAAGTTCCTGAAGAAATGGGTTCCCCGGCGGAAGCCCCAATCTGTGATATTCACAAAAGTGAAGAGGAAAAAAGGTTAGAAGGAAAACAGAGAGGGGCCCCACGGTGGGCGCCACTTTTCTGTAGCGAGCGATTTTGGACGCGGTTCTTAAGCGCGGTCGCTCTCTGCGGTTGAGTTTACTACAGGTCGATTCATTTTTTATCCTATTAAAGCTGATGAAGGAAGGGAAATAGATGTCTCCAATTAACCCTGCTTGCATACTGAGTTTAAACAGTGGTCTGTTAGGTTACAGATGCGATCAATGTAGGGGGCCTTTGTATTGGTTATTTGTATTTTCGCCAATACTGATTTCTCTCTGGGATTTTCTTAGGATACTGCTTCAGATTATGATGTATGGGATTTTAGTTTTTTTGTTGATTGCGCTCGCTAAGATTTTTCTTTCAATCTTATGCCTACGTATTCCCGTTTACCGAAACAGGGAAATCAGAGCGTTCGTAGTTCGTCCTAGTCTATGGGAGGAAATGGGTGTTTTTGGTGTCTTGTTCAAAGCCCAAGACATGAAGCGAAAGGTGATTTGTATCTTGTTCAAAGCCCAAGATGTGAAGCTGAAGGTTTATTTGTATCTTGTTCAAAGCCCAAGATATGAAGCTAAAGGTTTGACTTTAGAGAGAATTGGTCATCTCTAAAGAGGGGTTTGTATGTCACAACTGTTTATAAAGGAGAGTTACTTTAACCGGGATTTGTGAATCCTAGTAATGCCATAATCTCCTTTATAGGGGGTTTTAACCTAAAGGAGAAGACTTCAACTCAGTGTAGAGCAATGCCATCTTTCCTTAGGAATTTCTTATGCTAAAAGAGGGACAGTGGCATGGATGTAGATGATCCAGAGGCTTGCCGCTTACAGCAATTAGATGAAAGGAGTTGTTGATGTTTGTGTACTGTGAACGAGGCACAACTTTGATGATAAAAGGTTAATTGGATCAACCAGTGGTTTTCTTATATAAAGCCTAAGAGGAGGCTGATATGTGTCTCGTACAAAGCCCGAGAGAGAGGCTAAAAGGTTTTGACTCGAAGATGGAGTCTTTTGGTATCTCGTATAAAGCCTGAGATGAAGGCTATTTGACTCAACAAGAGAGTTTTTTTTTGTATCTCGTACGAAGCCCGAGATGGAGGCTATTGTTTGTTTGGTTCAATAAGAACCTTTTTGTATCTCGTATAAAGCCCGAGATGGAGGCGAAAAGGGGTGATTGACTCAATGAGGGAGTCTCTTATGTGTCTCGTACAAAGCCCGAGAGAGAGGTTAAACGTTGTTTGACTCCGCTGGGGAGAATCATTGTACAAAGCCCAAGAGGAGGCTATGGTGACTGTTTCAGTTAAGTGACAGGTCCAGTATACTGATTTTGAAAGAGAAAATCAGTTCTTATATGAGCAACACTGTACTCAAGGATTTGATTCAAGGATCCGGGTTATTCCTGTTCTTCAAGGAAGCGGGAAATCCGAAGGGTATTGAGACTGTCCGAGACTACGGGTTTTCTTCCTATTTAACGAAGGGGTCACTTGAGAATGTCTTTGAGACTCAAGGAGATTAGATTGTCCAAGTCTAGAGTTTCATCTTATGCTTTGAGAAACAGTAGTAGACTCTTTGAAAGGACTGCTCAATGCAGATGACTAAGTTCTGTTCCTATACCTCTAGGAGGTCGTCGGGACAATTTGTACGAAGCCCAAGAGGAGGCTAGAAACTTTTAAGAAGTCGAGAGGTCCTTGTACGAAGCCCGAGAGGAGGCTATCATTCCCGGAGGAAGAAATCATTTATACGAAGCCTAAGAGGAGGCTGTGAATACTTCTAAGAAGCCGATGGGTCCTTGACTAAGCCCAAGAGGAGGCGGGGTTGCTTTTAGGAAGCCTGTGGGTCTTTGTACGATGCCCAAGAGGAGGCCGATGCTTTCAAGAAGCCGATGGGCCCCCAAACCCTGAGAAATTCAAGACAGACTATTCAAGAGGAATAGATCAAGCCAGGAAAGTTCGAGAATTTGGAAGAAACTCAAAGATGCCATTCACGGAGAATACATTCATCTCTAGGAGTAGATTTTCTTGACAATTCCTAATGAGGACAGCCGAAGAGAAGACTGTATCTGGTGATCCTATTGGGGATCTAGTTGTCTATTTCTACGAATAAACGAAACGGCGTCACCTAGTTCTAGACGTAGTTGCCGGGGAACTCTAAATATCTATACTATTATTACACAATTGATATGAGTTTATGAAAGAAGACTTACAGTGAAACAGCCCCACAATACAGTTATATGTATATGAAAGCGGTAAATGAAAGCAATAACCACTTACTCGGTTGTAGAGCTTCCATGTTGTTTGGTTAGTTGTTCAACAAAGAAAGATTGAAAACAACAATATATTTCAAAATCAAAGGAGAAAGTGCTTTGAAAAAGAAAGATTTGGGGCTTACAGCTCAAGGAGAGGCCCAGGGTTTTATCAGTGAGCGCACTGTTTGAATTTGTACAGAGGGACTTATACAAGTGACTGAGGCCAAAAAGGTTTTCTATACAAAGGGATGGGTCTTACACTCTCTCAAGAGGCCCACAAAGTTTAAAGAAAAAAGAGATGGGTCTTACTACTCGAGGGTAGGCCCAAAGTTTGTTTCGTTTAAAAATGGCGATCGCGCCGATATTTTCTTTTAACGCGAAGGGGCTTATACAATAAGTGAGGCCTAAAATTGTTTTGGTTAAAAGGGGATTGGGTCTTACACTCTATTAGAGGCCCATGAGTGTTTGACAATGATTTGTTTGAGTGAAAATCAAAGAAACCCTAATTTTATTCTTTAAAAGTAAATATTTAAAGAAAATCAATGAAAAATACCAAATAGGTTAGAATAAACCACTTGTGATTTTTGTTTAAGGTTTAAAAAATGAGATATAAATCACAAGAGATATTAAAACTCATTTGGTCTTGATTTTTCAAGATGAATATTCATTTTAAAATGTTTAAAAACAAATAAAATGAATTTATTCACAAAAATACTAATTATATTAACTAAATAATATAAACTTAATTTTTTTGTGGAATAAAATATTTCAACATTTTTTTGATTTTTTGCAAAAAGAACCAATAAAAAATAATTAAAATTGAAAGAGTTATTAATTTTCCAATTAATTAATAAAACATGAAAAAAAATGGCAAAAATGTGAAAAAACACAAAATGGCATGGGTGGGGTTTGAACCCAAGACCTCAAGGTTACAAGGCGCGCGCCTTACCACTGGGGTGATGATACATCCATTGTTTGAAATAAAACAACAAATATACAAGGCATGACTTGGTTTTAGGCCTGGCCCAAGGCAAGCTTTGGCAAGTTTTGGCTCAGAAACGTGAAGGTCATAACTTTCTCAATTCTTAATGGTTTGAGACAAAATTTATATGCATCTAGACCAGAATTTCATAAGGAATCCAATGGTGTGGTAGTTTTTTCAGATCACACTCCCTCCTCAAAACCCGATAGTGGTTTTGAAAATGACCTATAATTGCATTTTCTATGCTACAACTTGGTAGAGACATGGATTACATGTTGAATTAGCTCAAAGACAACATATACAACATGTATGAGATGTATATGATCAGTGGACTTCAAAGCATTGCATGATTCAAAGATTCCAAGTTGTGAGGCTTACCTCTTTTTTTGAGATTTTGGAGCTTTTATGCAATCTGTCAAGCCTCTTGTTCCAGAAATGATTTAATGCTTTTGACACACTCAAATAATCCCTTAGAATCTTTTAGGATGATTGGAATTGAATGGTACCTACAAAAACACAAACAGCCCCTTTCTTGCAAAAGGGGTTAAAAGTGACCAAAACAGCAACTCCCTCAAATGGTGTTCCAGATGAGGGGAACCATTTGGGATAGTTCAAGGATGATATTTGGAGTGTGTTTGAGGTTTTATCTGGTTTGGAAAGTGACTGAATCAAGACATGGCTTGAAAAATGCAAAAAAAAAGCCTATTTTGAGGTTTTGAGAGGTGACTTTGTGATTTTGTGATTACAGGTCACTTGTGATAGTTTGCACAGCTTACATATGATATATATGAGGCGTGTGTGTGATTGATTGTGATGGAAAAGCTCTCAAGCTCAAAAACTCAAAGTTGCCTTGCTAAAGAAGGCATTTTTGCCAAGAGAAAGAGGTTTTGAGGAAAGCATCTGTTTGATGGCTTTGGTGTACTCAAACTGAGCACAAATGAGCTCTATTTATAGTAGAGCAAGTTTGTTTTGAGATCCACAGTGAATGGCAACTACAGCAGAGGTTTGGCCAATGTTGTCCAATGGAAATCCAAGTCTCCTCTAGCCATTGACTAGAGGTTAGGACACAGGGTTGTGGTTCCCTTGGTCTTGTATAAGTCTTGACTGAATTCAGTTGAGAATGGCTCAGTCCATGCCACCTTGATGCTTCCATTGAATGCTCTAATTCCTATTTTGGCAATTCTAGGTTCAACATGCTATTTCTTGTTCCAAAGACTTTGGAGGCTTGGCTTAGTGATTGTCCCCTTTAGATTCAATCCTCAGATGTGTCCAAGTGGATAGGAGCATTTGAATTTGGCTGATTTTGGAAAATCGAGCAAAATTGCAAAATCTGCCTGCCTTGGCAGATTTCAGCAAGGCAACTTGCCAATGTCATATCTCATGACTCAAATTGAATTTGGTAATGTTCTTGGCCATTTTGGAAAGCCCTTACATGATAAAACAACTGTTTGAACATGTTTGGTTTTGATCTCTTTTGAATCCAAGTGAAAAATCCCCCTACATTTGGCAAAAAGTAGGGTAAAATCTGACTTAGTGAAATTTTCACTAAGTGTTGGAACAAAGTGACTTTTCTTGATTTTGATCACTCCATAACTCAAAATCCATGAGGAATTTGGACATAGGTCAGTATGAAGCTTTTGTAGAGGGCAATGAGATCTACAAATCAAGATTTGAATGGGGAACAATGGCCTTGTGGTTTAGGAGTTATGATCCTCCAAAGTTAGCACATTAGTGTCACTTTTTCCATAACTTAGAAATTTTTCTAAGTTTTTATGGTTACCCCTTTTACAAGTTATCCCACTTTCTTTGATTTTTCTTGATGAATGATGATTCAAATCATACATTAACATCATTTTAGGGTTAAAAATCCATTTTGGTGAAAAATCTCAAAAAGTCAAAGTTGACTTTTGTGCACAGTTGACTTTTTATCAGATGAATTCCAAACTGTGCAATTCTTCAGGAAATCATGTCCTTGACCTAAATCAAACTTGATGGACATGTTCCATGGGTGTCATAGGGTATATTGAATCATGTCTTAGGGTTTGGGAGCATGTCCTGGTCAAAAGTCAAAGTTACAGTTGACTTTCCTCGCGAAACCCTAATTGTGGTGCAGATGAAATTGAGACTTGTTGCTCAAGCTTCTTGGATTAATCCATTGTTCCAAATGGATCAATATAGTTTATTAGAGACCCTCAAACCCTCTCTTGAGGTCTTGGCTCATGATTTGCCCTAAAAGTCAACTTAGGGGTGAATTAGGTCAAGAAACCCTAATTCCTTATTTTTGATGTATGCATCCCCTGAGGTCAAATTGACTTGATGATTGGGTCCATGAGGTCCCATAAAGTATATTAGGTTATGTTTTGGATCATTGGCTTGTGCCCATATGAGAATTTCCCTTTGGAGGCCCTGATCGACCAAAACCCTAATTTGGTGATACTGGCGATCTTGAGGCTTGATCCACCTAGAAGGGAGCAACTTTGTGCTTAATCCTTTGAGTGGGAGTCCTTTTAATCCATTGTGGATGTTTGAGAGGTTAGACAAGTTGAAGATCATGTCATTCCTTGATTGATCATTTGTCTAAGAGCTCTGAGAGGGCTTGAAACCCTAAATTTGATTGTAGTGGATGCTCACCCATCTTTGGGGAGACTGATGAAATATAATGGTCCCATCATATTGTAATGATGATTTTCACAATGATGGGAAATCTTAGTGGTCAAAATTTGGGGTATGACACATGGATACCCGGGCAGCATACAACTGTTTGTTAGGAAGACCTTGGATACACGAGGCTGGGGCAGTCACTTCGACACTTCACCAGAAGCTGAAGTTCGTCAAGAATGACCAACTCGTCACAGTCTGCGGAGAGCAAGCCTTGATCGTGAGCAACTTATCATCGTCCACTTGTGTTGAACCAGAGGAGGTGGTAGGAACCCAGTTCCAAGCATTTTCAGTGAGAAATGACAAACAATCAGAATAAGGAACATCGATTTCCTCGTACAAAGATGCTCTCGAAGAAATCAAAAGTAACAATGCAAAGGGATGGGGACAGCTTGTCATTCCTACTGATAACAAAACAAAGAAAGGTCTTAGTTTTTCTTCAACCTGTACCCAGACTGCTACTAACGATGAAAGTCTTCAGCCCATTCAGAATTTCTTCCACAGTGGAGGTTTCCTTCACCCAGTGTCTCAAGAAGTCCATACCATCAACGAGGGCGACTCCTCCGACACAGATGAAGAATGGAAGTCCTATCTTAATGAGGACGGTTATATGTCTCAAGGAGAGTTGCCTGCGCCATTTTGCTATCCCGTACAGAGTCCGAGATATATACCAAGGGCAGACGTCAAAATGATATATGGAGATTGTGATCCGGAAGGATGTCGTGCTTCACCAAACTCATTAGAGGAGGACACTCTGATGAAAGACAACTTTGACCATGTCTATTATGGCCCAATGGATGGCCTGCCTATCTGGCAGCCGTACCCAGGAGACTCGGGGCAAGAGAGTCAGCCTAACGACGCTTATCAGTTGAGCATCATCGAAAAGAATACTTGCGTCCCCACAAAATCATAGGATCATTACTCAGGGAATTTAGAAAATATCCAGTACAACGATGAATTTGCAACAATGGCAGGATAAGAGTTCCTTAACTACGCTTTTCCTGAGGTCAACGTCATCGAAAGGGATGACTCTTCCAGTTCCAAAGAAGTGTGGGACACCTTGGGATAACCAAGTGGAAAATACGACTTCTTGGTCAAATACACCACTCCCGAAAGCTCTCGTATTAGGCTCAAAGACATCCAGCCAACTGGATGGGGAGATCCACTTGAGAGTGCAAACAATGTGCAACATACAGCTGAGGAATCCTCCTACGACAACTCTGCCTGGGAGACAGATTCTAATGATCCGGTTCCACCAGAAATCAGCGTTATTTTTTAAGACAAATCAAGGAAGAAGGCACCAGACTTTGTGATTCACAGAGGAGTTCACCGCCAATGGGTTGCTGTCAACGTTGCGAAAGTTGTTCATAAGTCTAAGTAATTGTCGTCTTTATCTTTACCTTTAACCCTGCCCAGGTGAAACGGATGTTTTGATAGGGCTCACTTTTTGTAAATGTCTCTCTTCGCTTTGCCCAAAGCGACTGAGTTTTGTTTTATAGGGTTGTAGTTTCAAGAATCGACAAAATCATAAATAAAATAACGTCGTTCTATAATTTCTGCATTTTATTACTGTTTTCTCTTTTCGCTTTTTTCAGAAAATGGTAATCCTAAAAACAACTCAAATAATAAAAACAAGCAGTTTTTCAGAAAATACATTGTTCACACTCTTGCATTCTCTCTATCTTTTCTAAAAACAAATCATCATGTCGTGCATATTGCTTATTTTAAACCCCGTTGAAACATAGGATCAATACCTTCTCCCAACTTTGAATTCCCGGTATTTAAGGCTAAATAAGAAAATGACGAAGAAATTCCAGAAGAGATCTCCCGATTACTCAGACAAGAGGAAAGGTCCATTGAACCTCACAAAGAGCCGCTGGAAACGGTCAACTTGGGTTCAGAGGAAGAGAGCAAAGAAATCAAGATTGGGGCACTGCTCAGCCCGACTGTCAAAGAGAGTTTGATAAAGCTTCTCAAAGAGTTTCCCGATGTATTCGCTTGGTCCTATCAGGATATGCCAGGGTTGGATACCAGCATCTTGGAACATCATCTACCGTGGAGATCAGAATGTCCGCCGGTAAAACAAAGACTTAGACTGACTCATCCACACATGGCCATCAAAATCAAAAAGGAAGTACAGAAACAGATTGACACGGGTTTCCTCGCCACATCAGAATATCCTCAATGGCTAGCCAACATAGTACCCGTTCTGAAAAAGGACGGAAAGGTCAGAATGTGTGTAGACTACAGGGATCTGAACAAAGCCAGTCTGAAGGATGACTTTCGCTTACCGCACATAGACATGCTGGTAGACAGTACAACGAAATTCAAAGTCTTCTCCTTCATGGACGGATTCTCGGGCTATAATCAAATCAAAATGGCGCCGAAAGATATGGAGAAAACTTCATTCATCACCCCATGGGGTACCTTTTGTTACAAGGTAATGACGTTCGGTTTGAAGAACGTCGGGGCAACCTATCAAAGGGCCATGACTACTCTGTTTCATGACATAATACACAAAGAAATAGAGGTATATGTCGATGATATGATTGCCAAATCCTAAACAGAAGAGGAGCATGTGACCCACCTGTCAAAACTATTCGAGCGTCTGAAAAAATACAAACTCCGCTTGAATCCCAATAAGTGCACATTCGGTGTCTGTTCAGGGAAACTCTTAGGGTTCATCGTCAGCCAGAAAGGAATTGAGGTTGATCCTGACAAGGTCAAGGCCATTCAAGAAATGCCTTCTCTAAAGACTGAAAAACAAGTCAGGGGATTCCTAGGACGTCTAAATTACATTTCCAGATTTATATTTCTCATGACCGCGACATGCGCGCCGATCTTCAAATTACTCAAAAAGAATCAGGACTGCGTTTGGACAGAAGACTGCTAAACTGCCTTCGACAGTATCAAGGAATACCTGTTGAATCCACCGATTCTATCACCTCCAGTGGAAGGAAGACCACTGATCATATACCTAACAGTCTTGGAAGATTCAATGGGTTGTGTACTCGGCCAGCAGGACGAAACCAAAAGGAAAGAGTCTGCCATCTACTATTTGAGTAAGAAATTCACCGACTGCGAGACTCGGTATACTATGCTTGAGAAAACTTGTTGCGCTTTGGCTTGGGCAGCCAAACGTCTTCGCCAGTATATGATTCGTCACGCTACTTGGTTAATCTCCGAAATGGATCTAATCAAGCATGTCTTTGAAAAACCTGCTCTTACGGGAAGGATCACCCGTTGGCTGATGTTTTTATTAGAATACGACATTGAGTACCATGCTCAGAAAGCCGTCAAGGGGAGTATTTTAGTCGATCATTTGGCTCATCAACTGATTGAAGATCAGGAATCAGTCAGATTTGACTTCCCAGACGAAGATGTCATGTATTTGAAAATGAAAGATTGCGATGAACCGCTACCCAGTGAAGGGCCAGTACCAGGTTCCCAATGGGGACTTATCTTTGATGAAGTTGTTAACCATTATGGAAATGGAATTGGGGCAATCATCATAACACCTCAGGGTACCCACATTCCTTTCACTGCCCGACTGACATTCAAGTGTACAAATAATGAGGCCGAATACGAAGCTTGTATCATGGGTCTCGAAGAAGCGATCGACTTAAGGATCAAGAACTTAGATGTATATGGCGACTCAACCCTGGTTATCAATCAGATCAAAGGAGATTAGAACATATACCAATCAGGATTGATTCCTTATAAGGACTACGCGAGAAGGTTGTTACCCTTCTTCAACAGAATCGAGTTTCATCACATCCCTCATAAAGAGAACCACATGGTTGATGCATTAGCCACTCTCTCTTCCATGATTAGTGTAGGTCAATGGAATGGCATACCTAAGATTGACATAATGCGCCTAAAAATGCCTGCTGACATCTTCACAATTGAAGCAGTCATAGACGACAAACCTTGGTATCACGATATCAAATGCTTCCTTCATAAACATGAGTACCCACCTGGGGCATTCAGGAAAGACAGAAAAACCCTCAGGAGATTAGCAGGCAGCTTCTTTCTGAGCGGCGATACACTTTATAAGAGAAATTTCGACATGGACTTGGTCTGATGTGTAGACAGACTAGAAGCAAACATGTTGATCAAACATGTTGATGAAAGAGATTCGCGAAGGGTCATTTGGCACTCATGCCAACAGACACACAATGGCGAGAAAAATTCTAAGAGCAGGGTACTATTGGTTGACCATGGAATCCAACTGCTACAAGTACATGAGGAAATGTCACAAGTGTCAGATATACTCAGACAAGATCCATGTACCTCCAATGCATCTCAAAGTTCTTTCTTCCCCATGGCCTTTTTCCATATGGGGAATCGACATAATTGGCATGATTGAACCCAAAGCCTCAAACGAACATCGATTCATCCTGGTAGCCATTGGTTACTTCACCAAGTGGGTCGAAGCAGCGTCATACGCCAATGTCACCCGACAAGTGGTGGTCCAATTTATCAAAAACAATCTCATCTGTCGTTATGGTGTTCCAAGCCAGATCATTGCTGATAATGGATCCAACTTGAACAACAAGATAATTAAAGAGTTGTGTACTGAGTTCAAGATCGAACACCATAACTTATCTCCCTACCGACCCAAGATGAACGGAGCGGTAGAAGCGGCTAACAAGAACATCAAGAAGATAGTTTAGAAGATGGTTGTAACCTACAAAGACTGGCACGAGATGCTACCCTTTGCTCTTCACGGTTATCGCACATCTGTCCGCACTTCAACAGGGGCAACCCCTTTCTCTCTAGTATATGGCATGGAGGCAGTGCTCCCCATAGAGGTAGAAATCCCATCAATCAGGGTATTGATGGAAGCTAAGTTAACAGAGGTTGAATGGTGTCAAAGTCGACACGATGAACTGAACCTAATCGAGGAAAAGCGAATAACAGCTCTATGCCATGGTCAGTTGTATCAGCAAAGAATGAAGAAGGCGTTTGACAAAAAGGTTCTACCTCGCATCTTCAGGAAAGGAGACCTCGTGCTCAAGAAGATACAATCCTTTTTCACTGATTCTCGGGGCAAATGGACTACGAATTATGACGGCCCTTATGTAGTCAAGAAAGCCTTCTCAGGCGGCGCCTTGAGACTCGCAACCATGGATGGAGAAGAATTTGCCTATCCGACAAATATTGACGTAGTCAAGAAATACTTCTCCTAAATAAAAATAAAATAAAAAAACGTCTCGGTGGATTGAAAACCCGAAAGGGCGGTCCAGGCAAAAATTAGAGACATAATCAAAAATCATCCCGGTGGATTGGAAACCTCACAGTACAATCCAGGCAAAAGTTAGGGATAATTGCAAGTAACTACGCCCAACAAAGGGGCAAATCCCTCAGCGGCAGTCATGCCATCTGTCAGGAAAACTCCAGTCAAGGTCATCTTCGACGGAAGCTCAGGATGTCCAGAATTCAAAGTTGGTAGAAGGATAGCGGTCATTATGTATCAATGTAACCCTTTTCCCTTAAATTACCATTTTCTAACTTTGTAAATACTCTGTGGAATCACGCGCTTGGCTGATTTCCATCATATCAATAAAATTTGAGCCCTAGTGCTTTTGTTTGTAATTCTTATTTGTTTTAGCTTTACAGAACGACATTTTAACATGATTAATGATTCTTGAAATAAAACAAAAATGAATTTACTTGTCAACTTTTTCTTCTTTTAAAATAAAGACGGCAATTTCTTTTTATTGTTGAACATCGAAAGAACATCGATTGCTTCTCCAGAAGTAATCGAACTTCAAAGTGCATAATCAAAGTGCTCCTTCTAAACCAGAGCATCTGAATGAAGGATCACATGTGCAGTATCAGATGTGATTTTCTCATCTGATATCCCTGGCAGAGCTCTTATCTCCTAAGTTCGACCAAGGTTGTTCCCCACAGGGACTATCTCTCCTAAGCAAGGCAGAATTATTATCTTGAACCCGTGATACTTTTCATCCCCCGCAGTGGCCGAGTATTTAGTCGTGTTCATCTATTAGTCTATATGTCGCGTCAGTTTTGTCAGCATAAACATACATACATCATGTATTATTGATTCACATTCATAATCATATTGCATCACTATCACTCTGGTCAGTCTTACCCCTAAGTGGTAAAACCCTCTTATCAATCGAGTTGTCAGTTCTTTCCTCGTCAGGAAATGTTTTGTCTGAACAATCTCCCTCCCCCAATTTATTTCTGGATTGGAGATAGCCCTTGACCGCTTTGATAACTTGAACCTCTGAAAAACAAGAAAACTTTCGACAAACGTCACTCTTCACCATTGAAGATGATATCCTCGCTTTCCCGGATTAAGGAAAATCCCCAGAGAAAGCCTCTTAATCAAAGATTCAGCCGTATAACAGTTTTTCTCCGAAAGATTCACTGACAAAAAGGTCATCAGCACCTCCAAATTAGATTACATCGTATGGCATTTCCCCGAGCAGATCTCGAGGAAAAGTATGATGTAATATCCCAAGCAGAAAGCAGTCTCTCCAGAGACTCATTTTCCCTAGTAGAGTCAACAAATGGCATCTCCAAACAGAGAAGTTTGAACACCTCTACCGCTCAGACAAATGGGTTTCCTCAGCTAGTCTGACATCAGAACGTTTTCTCG
Organism: Lathyrus tuberosus; assembly: GCA_022829125.1. NCBI lineage: Eukaryota > Viridiplantae > Streptophyta > Magnoliopsida > Fabales > Fabaceae > Lathyrus > Lathyrus tuberosus. Next base: position 13,910,286 of record JALAZF010000103.1, read on the forward strand.
TCAAATGGCATCTCCCCGGGAAAATTCGGCGAGAAGTTTGAGGAAAACCGCTACGAACAGCGTCCCTTGTCAAGAGAGTTTATAGATAAAAGAAACTGAGACCAGTACCTTGGTAGGAAACCAGGATCGAGGGGAAGTTTATATCAGAAACTGAGACCAGTTCCTCGGTAAGAAACCAGGATCGAGGGGAAGTTTATATCATAAACTGAGACCAATTCCTTGGTAGGAAACCAGGATCAAGGGAAAGTTTAATTCAAAAGAAAAATGAGACCGGTTCCTTGGTAGGAAACCAGGATCGAGGGGAAGTTTCGCCCTTTTCTAAGCATCATTGCTTAGCAAAAGAAGACGGATGAGCAAACTGCCATTCATAACCACCATCAAAATTTCGGGTATTCAGATATTTAATCCTCTTGCACCCCGAATGCCCGAATACCTTCGCCATTCACACCTCCGGGTCCAAGAAGATTAAATAGGGGCATCTGTCATACCCCAAATTTTGACCACTAAGATTTCCCATCATTGTGCAAGTCATCATCACAATATGGATGAACCTTTATGCCTCATCAATCTCCTCGAGGATTGTTGGGCATTCTCTACAATCAAGAGTTAGGGTTTTTAGCCCTCTCAAAACACTTAGACAAAGGATCAATCAAGAAATGACATGATCTTTAACTTTTATAACCTCTCAAACACCTATAAAGGATCAAGAGGACTCCCACATCAAGAATCACGCACAAAGTTGCAGCATTCCAAGTGGATTAAGCCTCAAGATCGTCAGTGTCACCAAATTAAGGTTTTGGTCGACTGAGGCCTCCAGATGGAAATTTTCATCTGGGCATGAGCCAATGCTTCAAAACATAACTCAAGATACTACAAGGGACCTCATGGACCCAATCATCAATTCAATTTAGCCTTAGGGGAAGCATTTACCAAAAATCAGGAATTAGGGTTTCTTGACCTAATTCACCCCTAAGTTGACTTTTGGGACAAAACATGAGCCAAGACCTCAAAACATGATTTTAGGGTCTCCAATACACTACATTGATCCATTTGCAACAATGGATTGATCCAAGATGCTTGATCCACAAGTTTCAATTTCATCAGGACAACAATTAGGGTTTTGAGGAAAAAGTCAACTGTACCTTTGACTTTTGGCCAAGACATGCTCCCAAACCTTGGGACATGATTCAATATACCCTATAACACCTATGGAATCCATCCATTAGATTTGATTTAGGTCAAGGACTTGATTTCACAAAGGATCGCACAGTTTGGATTTCATCCGATAAAAAGTCAACTGTGCACAAAATCAAGTTTGACTTTTTGGGATTTTTCACAATTATGGTTCCTTGACCCTAAAACAATGTTAATATGTGATTTGAATCATCATTTATCAAGGAAAATCAAAGAAAATGAGTTAACTTTTAAAAGGGGTAACCATAAAAAACTTAGAATTTTTCTAAGTTATGGAACAAAGTGGCTAGGGTACCAAATTCCAAGGACCATAACTTGAGATCCAAGCAACCATTTTGGATGGTCCAAAGCTGGATTTGTATATCTCATGGCATAATTTAAAAGTGTAAACTACAACTCATTCCAATTCCTCATGGATTTTTAGTTATGGAGTGATCAGAATGGCTGAAAACACAAAAGTGACATTTTTCCAACACTTAGTGAAATTTTCACTAAGTCAGAATCTTCCTTTTTTTTCCCCAAATGTAGAGGCATTTTTCATTGTAATTCAGGTTGACTCAAAACCAAAGTTGGACATTATATTGGAATAGGATATGACAGCTTTCCAAAATGTCCAAGAACTCCATCAAATTCCACCTGAGCTAGGAGTTATGACAGCTGCAACATGCCTTGTTGCAAACTGTCTTGACAAGGAAGATTTGTGCATTAGTGCTAGAATTGCTTAAATTGTGCAACTTCAAGCATGGTTATCCATCTGCACACCTCAAGGGGTAACAACCAAGGGACAAACACTGATCCATAAGCCTCCTAAGTCTTTGGAACTACATATAGGTTTGGCACCCCTAAAAGCTAAAGATGCCTCAAGACTCCAATTTTGTTTTGAGGCATTCAATGGATACTTAGAGGTGGCATGTATTAGAGAAAATATGAACACTTCAGTCAAGCCTTATCCTTAAATCAGAGAATCATAGGCTTGTGCTCTAATCTCAAGTCAATGGCTAGAGGAGACTTGAGATTCCATTTGATCCACATTGGCCAATGGCCTGCTGCAGTTGCCATTCCCTATTCCTTGCAAAACAAACTTGACACACTATAAATAGACCTCATTTCTTATCAGTTTGAGCACACCAAAGGCCTATAACACTTGCCTTTCTCAAAATCACACTTCCACTTCCAATTTTGCCTTCTAAAGCAAGTCACTATCGGGTTTTGAGTTTGAGAACAATTCCAACCAAACCAATCACACACACGCACCTCATAAACATCATATAGAAGTGATCCAAACACTTAAACAACATCTGGAACACCAGATTCTCAAAATCACCAGCCATCTGCACAAGCCTTTGACAGATTTGCAGTTAAGATGCCAAATCAAGTTCCAGCTCAACTCAATCCACTCCAAGCATTCAGACACACTCCATAGAACCTAGGGAAGCTGTCCACATCATTGGAACCAAGCTGTAACATCTCCAACCTAGAACTCGATCACCAGCTGCAAGAGGTAAGCCTCAACTTGGTCATCTCATGATTCATGCATATTTCCTCGCATAATAATTTTTTCATATGTTCATAATCATGTATGGAGTGTTTCCCCTCAATTAATTGCTTTGTATGAATCATGTATGGAATTTCTTAGCCTTCATGTAGAATTTAGGGTTCTTGAGGTTTCTCTTTGATTTCTTATTCCATGCTTAAAATAAATGAAATTAAAGACCATAAACATGATCGTGAGGTGAAAATGAGTAGATTGATATGTGGATTGTGTGATTTCACCAAGTATTCAGTGAGATTGATAAGAAAACGCAAATCTGGGCAAAACAGAGCACGGGGGCAAAACCAAGATGTTCTTGGCGCCCTTTTTCAAACTTTCAAATATTTGAATTTTGTGATTTTATTTAATTGATTCAAAAGTTAATTTCTCTCTGAATTTTAATGATTTTGAGTTGATTCCTTTTTTAATAATTCACAAAAATGTTAAAATATTTTATTTTACAAAAATTTCCCTAAAATATCATTTATTTCATATACTTGATATTTTTGCAAAGAATTAATTTTTATTTGTTTTTTGACATTTAAAATATTTTTTCCTCCTTGATTTTCAAAGCTTAAATGGTTTTCAATCATTTTGTGGATAAAAACATGATTTTTGAAGCATTGATCCAAGATCACCACTCATTTTTCACATGTTTTCAATAATTTTTATTAGTTTTTAAACAAAATTAATTCCATTTTTAAACAAAATTAGGATTTTGATTGTTTCCACCCTCATCAATCTTTTTCAAACACTTCTGGGCCTCTTGATAGAGTGTAAGTCTCACCTCTTTGTAAATAAATAATTTTGGGTCTCAGTATATTGTATAAGTCCCGATACAATCAGAAATTTCGGCGCGATCGTCGCCTTTTTAACAAAAACAACTGGGCTTCTCCTTGAGCTATAAGTCACATCTTTATTCATTTTCAAACTCTTTGGGCCTCTAATAGAGTGTAAGACCCAATCCCCTTTTAACCAAAACCATTTTGGGCCTCAGATATTGTATAAGTCCCTCTGCGTTAAAAGAAAAATCTCGGCGCCATCGCCAGTTCAAAATCAAATCATCTGGGCCTACCCTTTATGTTATAAGTCCCATTTCTTTTCTTTAAATAATCTTTGGGCCTCTAATAGAGTGTAAGACCCAACCCTTTTGTAAATAAACCTTTGTTGGGCCTCAGTCGTTGTATAAGTCCTGATACGATATTCAAAACAACAGTGCGATCACTGTTAAAACTTGGGCCTCTCCTTGAGTATAAGCCCCACAATCTTTTCAAAACAATTTCCTTTTGATTTAGATTCAATATACATGTCATTGTCAAAACTTTCTTTAATTTCTTTGAACAACTAACAAAACAACATGGAAGCTTGCTCACCTGTAAGTTTTATCAGCTTTCTTTTACATGCTTTGATATATATATAACTGTATTGTGGAAAGCTGCGCACAGTTAGTCTTCTTTCATACCCTTTTTATACTTGTCATATATCAACTGTATATATACTAGTATAATTATTTAGAGTTTTCCCCGGCAACTAGGTCTAGAGCTAGGTAAAGCCTTGTTGGTCGCGCTTAAAAACAAACAAAACTAGATCCCCATAGGATTTTCAGATACAGTCTTGCCTTCTCTTGGGCTTAAACAATATGGAACAATGAGAAAGGCAGTATTCTCGGTGAACCTTTTCTCAGACTGTCACTATTAGAAATTGTCAAAGAAATTCTACTCCCCAGAGTTGACCTATTCCCGGTGAATAGCATCTCTTGAATTCCTTCAAACATTAGGACTGTTCACTAAATGATCTATTCTCTGTGAATAGTATTTCTTGAAATTTTCTTTGGTTTGGGCTTTGTACAAGGACCCTTCGGTTTCTTAGAAGTTCTCATGCCATCTCTTGGGCTTAATTCAAGGACCCTGATGACATCTTAAAGGTATAAGACAGAACTTAGTCATCCTTTGCTAGAGCAGTCTTTCCAGTGTCAAAACTCCGACCAATTTAGGGTTGATTCTCATCCCTTAATGCCAGTGCCTCCCCTGGAGGCATCATACAAAAGATAAAACTCTTCCCCACTAGTAGACTTGGACAGTCCAATCCTCTTGAGTCTCAAAGACATTCTTAAGTTCCCTACAAGCATAGGAGAAACTCCGGTCAATCTGGATCAATCTCCAGCAGAGCTAAAACCCAGTCTCTCTCCTAAAAATCCCAAATCAGAACCTCAAGGCATCTGATACCTCAACTCTTCTGTAATCCTCAACAAGAGTTGATTCCCCACTTAGACCTGCCTAGGGATCCCAACAATCCCCAGCAGAAAGATAGCCTCCTCTTAGGATTTGTATAATGATCGTTCCTCAGCATAGTTAACCTCCTCTTGGGCTTTGTACAATGATTCTCCCCAGTGGAGCTAATCTTTTCAGACTCTCTTGTTGAGTCAATCACTTTCCAGACTCTCTTGTTGAGTCAATCACCTTTCAGACTCTCTTGTTGAGTCAATTACCTTTTAGCACTCTCTTGTTGAGTCAACCCTTTTTAGCCTCAATCTTGGGCTTTGTATAAGACAGATAAAAATACTCTCTTGTTGAGTCAATCTTTTCCAGCCTCACCTTAGGCTTAGTATAAAGATTTCCCCTAGCAGGAGCTAGTCTCCTCTCAAGTTAGGTAGAATAATTTCTCCAGCTTGTTCAGCCACAATCTTGGGCTTTATATAGGACAGATAAAAGCACTCTCTTGTTGAGTCAAACTGTTTTAGCCTCAATCTTAGGCTTTGTACAAGACACAAACCTTCCTCTCTTAAACTTGGGAAAAATATGTTCCCAAGAAGAGTCAAACTCATTTCAACCTCAATCTTGGGCTTTGTACAAGACAGATAATATTCTCCAGCAAGAGTCAAACCTCTTTAGCCTCAGTCTTGGGCTTTGTACAAGACAGACAAAACATTTTCCCTGGAAAAGTCAAACTCCCAGCCTCCTCTTAGGCTTTGTATAACGATATTCCCAAAGAGTCAGTCTCTTTTTTGCCTCAATCTTGGGCTTTGTACAAGACACCAATATATACACTCTCTTGTTGAGTCGGTCATATTTAGCCTCCTCTCGGGCTTTATATAAGGAAATCCCCTAGCTGAGTCAATTAACCGCTTAGCTTCAACCTTGGGCTTTGATCAAGGCACACAAAAATCAACAATCCCTATTTAGAGATGACAAGTTCTCTCTCAAATAAACCTTTTAGCTTCAATCTTGGGCTTTGAACAAGACACCAAAACATCTTTTTCCTCCCTTAGAATAGGAGGTACGATTGCTCTGATTTCCCTGTTTCGTTTAAACGGGAATACGTAGGCATAAGATTGTGAAATCTTAGCGAGCATACTAATAAAAAAACCTTAGGTCCAGTACCTTCACATATCAATCAAACCTTAGGATCAGTACCTTACCAAAAACATCGAAAAACCTAAACATCAACAAGAACTCACTCACTCACTTATATTTCCTGAGAAACTTTCCCAACCCATTAACAGATAAACACCATCAAATACAAAGAGAAACCTAAAGCTAATATCCTGTGGATAACCACGTATAGGATAGGTAATTGACAACTACCCATTGTATAACCTGGCCCCGAGTCTCCGAATCTCTCTTAGAGTTTGTTCAGTTAAACATTCACATGCAAGGTTAGTTTTAGATAGTTTCCCTTTCCCTTTCAGCTTCACAGGATAAATAAGAAATCAAAAAGTAGCACCCCCTCCTCCTCATTGCGGTGAGAAAAAACCAACGATAAGATGGTCGCGTCACCGACAAAAATCGCTCGCTACAGGAGCCCCATTATATAGCCTTCCTTTAATTTAAGCCATTAAGAGAAGCCTCTTGGCCTTCTGGAGTTATGTGGCCATCATTACCGTAACCTCTCTCCATGAATACAGACTTTGAAGCTCTTGATAAAGTTTGTATTGATGTGCCGCCGTTGTTACAAAAAATGGAGTGGCATTTGACGAGCATGCGTCCGGAATCGATGTCGGGTTGGTAGGATGAAGTACCCGGCCTCGTGATAACTCGGCATGGTGGGGATTAGACTCCATGATCGGCCCAGGTTATGCATGAGGCTTGTCTAACTCTCTCCATTGTACGATCTCTCCTGCTACTATAGTCTGGTCCGTGCTCACCCTTATCCGACTACTCAACTCGGCGCCAAATATATTTGGCATGTACATAAGGCCCTCGAATACTATATCCGCTTATAAGGATGTAATACTCGGCAATGACCTAAGCCCGGATGTATTTGCTAGGTGTCGAGTTGTAGATCGACCTTTCTTCTTAGGTCCATACGTGTCAAAAATTCCCAAACGATCATGTTTCTTGATCTTCCCTATCATTATGACGATTTTAATATCTCACGAGTGGCTAGTCTTTAGCCATTTTTTTGAACGTTGGGTTTTATTAAAGATAGTCTTCTCTTTTCTTCACTCCTGCATTTTTCTTTAAGTGCATCTGATCCCATCTTCAAGTGCTCCCTACTTCAGGTATTTTTTTTCCTTTCTTTCTTGATTTTCCTCAATTTTATTTTTAACACAGAAATGGTAATTCTTAGGGAATGCGATAACAAGGGTAGGGTTATTCATAAGAGTAATGATGAGAGAAAACCATTATGGGAGGAAATTATGCAAGAGATGATGGATTTCGAAGGGGTAGAAGAGTATAGGTGAGCCATGGATAAGTTTTATAACGAGATTCTCACTTCTGAAAGTGATTTTGACTCTGACTCTTCAGGTTCCGTAGAAATTCTAATGGAGACTGTTGCTCCCTTTGATTATGAGGTTATGAACCATAAGAATAGCACTGCTGACGACTTGGAAATTGCTACAATTCGCTCTCTGAGGATCATATCCTCCACTGGTTCCGAGGATGATGTTATTTTGGAACCGTGCGGCCCAAAGAGAGAGTATGTATACTCTGGCCGAAAGATGTATCTGAAGACTTTTTCTACTTTTATTATAGTATTATGGAAGATTTCAATATCTGAATCCCTTTTTTTCGATTTCGAGGTGGACGTGTTAAAAACCGTCAACATAGCACCTTCCTAACTCCGCCCCAACATTTGGGGGTTTATAAAGGCCTTTGAGAGGGTTTGTGAGGTTTTAGATATTGTTCCGACCATAGGTTTATTCTTTTCCTTCTTTGAGGTTAAAGGAGTTGATAACCGGAGTTGGGTTCAGATTAGTGGAATGCATGGCCGAAGTTTTCTTCAGGCCTATACCTAAAATTACAAGAATTATAAAGACCATTTTTTAAGAATTCGTTGTGGGACGAGGTGCCCTCAGGTGTTGTACGCCTTGGATGGGTATCCCCATTTCCCTCATTACTGGACCAAAGATCCGTTATCAATTACCAGTTTTAATTATGATAAATTGAATGATTTTGAGCTCCAATCCCTGGCTATTCTTGATTCATTCCGTATGATGAGGATTAAAGAATTGTTTCCCCTAGATGATGACCGACTCCTTTTCTTCTTAGGTAATAGTTATTTTTTATTTCAACTATTCTTTTCCTGCTTTTTTATTCTAACCTTATGTTGTTTGTTTGTAGACAAGATGACTGACCTGTCTGTAGCCGAGCAGAAGAAATTGATGCAAGCAACTCGGGAAGCCCGGAGAGGAACTGGGGGCGCATCTGCATCTAAGTCCGACTTAGGTGGATTAGAAGTTCGGGCACCAAAGCGACCCAGGGGAGCGAGCAGAAAAACCGCCCCAAGCAAAGCCGAGCCCCAGCCTCTAACTCTACCTGCCCAGTACGAGACTTCTCAAGGTGACCCAAAGAAGTTGAAGGTTTAAATGAATGAGGATGTTCATCAAGCTGAAATGGAGATTATCTCCCTCATGAGAGGTCCAGGGGAGAATCCCACGCCTGGGGAATTCAAGTTTTGTTCCAATGATTTTGATGGCTTCAGATATCTGCACGACCACCTCAATGCTACCGAGGATGTTAAAAAAGTTAAATTTATTGGTCATCAGAAAATCACTCAGAATCTTAGCTCTTATTTGATGAGGTGTACTGTTCTCGCCCGTGGTTTGTTTGAGTTATCTGATGACTCTGAGAAGCTTGAGTCAAAGTTTAAGGATGAAGTTGCTCAATTGAAGGAGTCTCAGTCTAAGAAACTTTCTAGCTTGGAGAAGGATTTGGTAAACTCGAGAAAGGAGAAGGAGACTTTGGAGTCTGATCACAATCAACTTTAGCAGAGCTTACTAACCAGTTGAAGGCATTCGAGGCCGCTAATGTCGAGCTTTTATCATCCAACAACGATCTTAGAGAAGCTCTAAAGAAAGCTCAAATCGATATTCTGTCTGCCAGTGATGAAGCATTTTAGAGAGCTAAAGATCAAGTCCTCTGTCTCCATCCTGGCCTGGATTTGTTGGAAATGGATTACTTCAAAGTGGTGCAAGATGGTCGTCTTGTGGATCTTGGCGAGCTGGAGAAGGATAGCCCAGAGAAATCTCAGGGTCTGGTCAATGATGTTGACGGGAATGTGAAACCGGCCCTAAAGGATGCTTCGGATGCTAATTAATCTTGTTGTTCTTTGTTTTAGTTAGTCATCCTTCTGGATGCACTTTTATATTTTGGCGAGGGAGTGTGGTGTTGTCCCCCCCCATGCTCATGACTTTTTAGCCTTCAGGCTTGTAACGTACAATGTTTTGGCCCTTCTGAGGCTTTATTTTTATTGCTTATGTTATTCTCGTGTTTTATTTCTTTGCATTTCTTTGCAAAATAATCCCGTATATATATCTAGCCCCTCGGGCACTAACTTAGATTAACTTAAAGTGTAAGTTAAATTAACTTAAGGTGTCCGATTATATATTGTCGGGTATTATTTATGTTCTTTGGTTTTGCTTGATTTCCCTGACCTTTTAGGTAGCTTACTACAAGGCTAATTATTAAGGAGCCCTTTAGCTATCTTGTGTGTATAGACTTCACACTCTTGGGAATCCTGAACTCTTATAGGCATAAGCGTCAATTATTGCATGTACTCGGGTGCCCCTTCAAAAGAGACTTGCTATTTTGTTATTTTGTCGTGTATGACTTTTCAAGCCCCTGTTTTAGGCTTAGATGTTTCATCATCTTTATATCAGATTATCCGTCTTGGTTGCACGGAGCTGTTAGACATATTTTTTTAAACCCCGTACGTGGAGCATTTGCAGAAGTTTATCAACCCGTTTAGGGCGGCCTATGTACGCGGAGCAAGTCGACACATTTTATAGGAGTTTATCAACCCGTTTATGGGCGACCTATGTACGCGGAGCAAGTCGACACGTTTTATAGGAGTTTATCAACCTGTTTATGGGCGACCTATGTATGCGGAGCAAGTCGACACGTTTTATAGGAGTTTATCAAACCGTTTATGGACGATTTATGTACGCGGAGCAAGTCAACACGTTTTATAGGAGTTTATCAACCCGTTTATGGGTGACCTATGTACGCGGAGCAAGTCGACACGATTTATAGGAGTTTATCAACCCGTTTATGGGCGAGCTATGTACGCGGAGCAAGTCGACACGTTTTATAGGAGTTTATCAACCCGTTTATGGGTGAGCTATGTACGCGGAGCAAGTCGACACGTTTTATAGGAGTTTATTAACCCGTTTATGGGCTACCTATGTACGCGGAGCAAGTCGACACGTTTTATAGGAGTTTATCAACCCGTTTATGGGAGACCTATGTACGCGGAGCAAGTCACGTTTTATAGGAGTTTTCTGAGTTGTAACTCGCCACTTCCAGCCTATCACCTATAAAAAAAACATGACAATTTTTTAAGTCTAGATGCCTCGTTAAAAACCTTGCTCTTGCAAGGGAAAAGAGTCCAACCCATATCTTTTATTCATTATTGGATTACATAAGGTTTAATTGAAGTATAGCCCAAGATGGGGTACATTCCCTGTCATAGGATTTCTATTCCTTCTAATGTTTCTAACTTGCATACTTCTTGATCGGAAGGATCCTCCCACCCAGTTGGCTGAACGTCTTCAAACCTAATGCGAGAGCTCTCAGGAGCAGTATACTTTACTAGGAAGTCAAATTTTCCACTTGGTTGTTCCAGGGTATCCCAAGTCTCTGAGGGGTTATCGTCCTTGCTAATATTGTCTTCAGTAATTGAAAAGTTGATGACTTCCCGTTCTTCCATCCATGTGACTTCATCAAGATGATTGTTGATGTACTCAAGATTTTCTAAGCAGGGCTTCCGTGCTTCTGTAGGAGAGGATGAATCCTTTTCTTGGCTATCTGGAAGATATGCGTCCTCGGGTTTGCTTTTATACCTCAAATTCCCCTTGTGAGGTTTCCTTGGAGAAAGGACTAGGTTTTCCTTAAAAGCTTGCACGATGTAGCGAGCGATTTTGGACGCGGTTCTTAAGCACTGGTCGCTCTCTGCGATTGAGTTTACTACAGGTCGATTCATTTTTTATCCTATTGTGAGCTGATGAAGGAAGGGAAATAGATGTCTCCAATTAACCCTGCTTTGCTTACTGAGTTTAAACAGCGGTCTGTTAGGTTACGGATGCTATCAATGTGGGGGGGCCTTTGTACTCGTTATTTGTATTTTCGCCAATACTGATTTCTCTCTTTCTAGGACCTTATAGCGGGGAACAAGGGTTAGGATGTTAGGACTGATGCTTTTTGATAGATACATGAGAGTATGGGATTTTGGGTTTTTGTTTAGTGTGCTCGCTAAGATTTTTCTTTTAATCTTATACCTACGTATTCCCGTTTACCGAAACAGGGAAATCAGAGCGTTCGTAGTTCCTCCTATTCTATGGGAGGAAATGGGTGTTTTTGGTGTCTTGTTCAAAGCCCAAGACGTGAAGCGAAAGGTAGTTTGTATCTTGTTCAAAGCCCAAGATGTGAAGCTGAAGAGTTTATTTGTATCTTGTTCAAAGCCCAAGATGTGAAGCTAAAGGTTTTGACTTTAGAGAGAATTTGTCATCTCTAAAAAGGGTATGTTTGTCACAACTGTTTATAAAGGAGAATTACTTTAACCGGGATATGTGAATCCGGCAATGCCATAATTTCCTTTATAGGGGAGTTCCAACCTGAAGGAGAAGACTTTAACTCAGTGTAGAGCAATGCTATCTTTCCTTAGGAATTTCTCATGCTAAAAGAGGGACAGTGGCATGGATGTAGATGATCCAGAGGCTTGCCGCTTACAGCTATTAGATGAAGGGGAAGGAGTTGTTGATGTTTGTGTACTGTGAACGAGGCACAGCTTTGATGCTAAAAGGTTGATTGGATCAACCAGTGGTTGTCTTATACAAAGCCTAAGAGGAGGCTAATATATGTCTCGTACAAAGCCCGAGAGAGAGGCTAAAAGGTTTTTGACTCAACGAGGGAGTCTTTTGGTATCTCGTATAAAGCCCGAGATGGAGGCTAAAATTTGTTTGGCTCAATAAGACCCTTTTTGTATCTCGTATAAAGCCCGAGATGGAGGCGAAATGGATGATTGACTCAACGAGGGAGTCTCTTATGTGTCTCGTACAAAGCCCGAGAGAAAGGCTAAACGTTGTTTGACTCCACTGGGGAGAATCATTGTACAAAGCCCAAGAGTAGGCTAGGGTGACTGTTTCAGTTGAGTGACAGGTCCAGTATACTGATTTTAAAGAGAAAATCAGTTCTTATATGAGTAACACTGTACTCAAGGATTTGATTCGAGGATCCGGGTTATTCCTGTTCTTTAAGGAAACGGGGAATCTGAAGGGTATTGAGGCTGCCCAAGTCTACGGCTTTCCTTCCTATTCTTAAAGGGGTCACTTGAGAATGTCTTTGAGACTCAAGGAGATTAGACTGTCCAAGTCTAGAGTTTCGTCTTTTGTACTATGCTGAGAAAAAGTATGCTTTTTGAAAGGACTGTTCTATGCAGATGATTAAGTTCTGTTCCTATACCTCTAGGAGGTCGTCGGGACAATTTGTACGAAGCCCAAGAGGAGGCTGGAAACTTTTAAGAAGCCGATCGGTCCTTGTACGAAGCCCAAGAGAAGGCTATCATTCCCGGAGGAAGAGATCATTATACGAAGCCCAAGAGGAGGCTGTGAATACTTCTAAGAAGCCGACGGGTCCTTGTACTAAGCCCAAGAGGAGGCAGGGTTGCTTTTAGGAAGCCTGTGGGTCCTTGTATAATGCCCAAGAGGAGGCCGATGCTTTTAAGAAGCCGATGGGTCCCCAAACTCCGAGAAATTCAAGGCAAGCTATTCACAAGGAATAGATCAAGTCAGGAAAGTTCGAGAATTTGGAAGAAACTCAAGAGATGCCATTCACGGAGAAAAGATCATCTCTGGGGAGCAGAGTTTCTTGACAACTGCTTTTAAGAAGCCTGTGGGTCCCCAAACCCCTAGAAATTCAAGACATGCCATTCACCGAGAATAGATCAAGCCAGGAACGTTCGAGAATTTGGAAGAAACTCAAGAGATGCCATTCACGGATAAAAGATCATCTCTGGGGAATAGAGTTTCTTTGACAACTTCTACGAGTGACAGTCTATGAAAGGGTTCACAGAGAATGTTGCCTTTCATGTCTCCATATTGTTTAACCCCAAGAGGAGGGAAGACTGTGTCTGGTAATCCTATGGGGATCTAGTATTGGCTATTTCTAAGAGTGATCAACGGGCTTAAAGCTAGACGTAGTTGCCGGGGAAACTCTAAATATCTATACTATTATTATACAGTTGATATGAGTTTATGAAAGAAGACTTACAGTGAAACAGCCCCACAATATAGTTATATGTATATGAAAGCGGTAAATGAAAGCAATAACCACTTACTCGGTTGTAGAGCTTCCATGCTGTTTGGTTAGTTGTTCAACAAAGAAAGATTGAAAACAACAATATATTTCAAAATCAAATGAGAAAGTGCTTTTAAAAAGAAAGATTTGGGGCTTACAGCTCAAGGAGAGGCCCAGGGTTTTATCAGTGAGCGCACTATTTGAATTTGTACAGAGGGAATTATACTGAGGCCCAAAAAAGGTTTTCTGTACAAACGGTTTGGGTCTTACACTCTAATAGAGGCCCAAAAAGTTTTAAGAAAGGAAATAGGTCTTACTACTCGAGGGTAGGCCCAGTTGACTTTTCGTTTAAAATGGCGATCGCGCCGAGATTTTCTTTTAACGCGAAGGGACTTATACAATAAGTGAGGCCCAAAAGGTTTTGGTTAAAAGGGGATTGGGTCTTACACTCTATTAGAGGCCCAAAAAGTTTTAAATGGGTCTTATAGCTCGAGGAGAGGCCCAAGGTTATTTTTCAAAAGGGAGACGATCGCGCTGTTTTTTTTTTACGGTATCGGGACTTATACAATACACTGAGGCCCAAAAAATGATTTGGTCAAAAAAGGATTGGGTCTTACACTCTATTAGAGGCCCAAAGTGTTTTCAAAATGATTTATGAGGGTTGAATTAATCCAAAAACCCTAATTTGTTTTCAAAAATGTATTTAATTGAATAAAAATTCAATTAAAATGATCAAAATTGTTTAACATATGAAAAACAAATTGTGATCTTGGATTAATGCTTCAAAAATTAAGTATTGACCTACAAAATAATTAGAAGGCATTAAAAGTGCAAAATCAAGGTGGAAAAAATATTTTAAATGTTAAAAAAAATTAAAACATTAATTCTTTGCAAAAATATCAATTATATGAAATAAATAATATTTTTGGGATTTTTTGATAAAATAAAATATTTTAACATTTTTGTGAATTATTAAAAAAAAGAATCAACTCAAAATCATTAAAACTCAGAGAGAAATTAATTTTTGAATCAATTAAATAAAATTACAAAATTCAAATATTTGAATTTGAAAGAAATGGCGCTAAGAACACACCAAGAACACGCGCGTGTTCTGGGTTTGGCCAGATTTGCATTTTCTATCCAATCTCACTGAATACTTGATTATATCATGCAATCCACATACCAATCAACTCGTTTCAACCTCACGATCATGTCTATGGCATTTAATTTCATTTAAATTAAACATATAACAAGAAATCACAAAAAATCCTCAAGAACCCTAATTTCTGCAAGAAGGTTAGGATTTTTGATACACGATTCAAACAATGCAATTAATTGAGGGGAAACATTATATGCATGATTATGAACATATGGCCAAATTATTGTGCGAGAAAATATGCATAGATTGAGAGATGACCAAGTATATGCTTACCTCTAGGCCGTGACAGCAAGAGAAAATTGATTTCTGAGTTGGAGGTGTTACAGATGAGTTGTGATGATCTGAACAGCTTCCCTACACCCTATGGAGTGTGTTTGAATGCTTGGACTTGATTGAAATTGGCTGGATCACTTCATGGCATCTCAACTGCACTTTAGTTAAAACCTTGAGCAATTGACTGGTGATTCTGAGAAATCAGTGTTCCAGTTGTTGTTTAAGTGTTTGATCAGCTCATATGTGATGTATGTAAGGTGTGTGAGTGATTGGTTTGAGTGGAATTGCCCTCTAGCTCAAAACCCGATAGCTACCTTGCTAAGAAAGGCATTTTTGCCAAGAGAAAAAGATTTTGAGAAAGGCAAGTGTTATAGGACTTTGGTGTACTTAAACTGATCACAATTGAGCTCTATTTAAAGTACAGCAAGTTTGTTTTGCAAGGAATAGTGAATGGCAACTGCTGAGTAGGTTTGTTCAATGTTGGCCAATGGAAGTTCAAGTCTCCTCTAGCCATTGACTAGAGGTTAGGGCACAGGCTGCTGGTTCCCTTGGTCTTGGTTAAGTCTTGACTGAATTCAAATGAAAATGGCTCAGTCCATGCCACCTTGATGCTTCCATTGAATGCTCTAATCCAAATTTGGAGTCTTGTCCCTATTTTGGCAATTCTAGGTTCAACATGTTATTTCTTGTTCCAAAGACTTTGGAGGCTTGGATCAGTGATTGTCCCCTTTAGATTCAATCCTTAGATGTGTCCAAGTGGATAGGAGTGTTTGGATTTGCACAATTTTGGCAAATCGAGCAAAAATGAAAATTTTGCCTTGCCTTGACAGATTTCAACAAGGCAACTTGACAATGTCATATCTCATGACCCAAATGGAATTTGGTAATGTTCTTGGCCATTTTGGAAAGCCCTTACATGATACAACAACTGTTTGAACATGTTTGGTTTTGATCTCTTTTGAATCCAAGTGAAAAATCCCCCTACATTTGGAAAAAAAATGAAGACAGATTTGGACTTAGTGAAAATTTGACTAAGTGTTGGAAAAAGTGACATTTTCATTTTTCAGCCATTTTGATCATTCCATAACTCAAAATCCTTAATGAATTGGACTTAGGTCTAGTTGAAGTTTTTGTAGAGGGTAATGAGGGCTACAAATCCATCTTTGGATAAGGAAAAATGGCTCTGTGGTTTAGGAGTTATGATCCTCCAAAGTTGGTACCCTAGCCACTTTATTTTTAACTTAGAAAATTTTCTAAGTTTTTATGGTTACCCCTTTTACAAGTTATCCAACTTTTCTTGATTTTTCTTGATGAATGATGATTCAAATCACACATTAACATCATTTTAGGGTTAAAAATCCATTTTGGTGAAAAATCTCAAAAAGTCAAAGTTGACTTTTGTGCACAGTTGACTTTTTATCAGATGAATTCCAAACTGTGCAATTCTTCAGGAAATCATGTCCTTGACCTAAATCAAACTTGATGGACATGTTCCATGGGTGTCATAGGGTATATTGAGGTATTTACTAGGGTTTGGGAGCATGTCTTGGTCAAAAGTCAAAGTTACAGTTGACTTTTTCCTTAAAACCTTAATTGTGGTGCAGATGAAATTGAGACTTGTTGCTCAAGCTTCTTGGATTAATCCATTGTTCCAAATGGATCAATATAGTTCATTAGAGACCCTCAAACCCTCTCTTGAGGTCTTGGCTCATGATTTGCCCTAAAAGTCAACTTAGGGGTGAATTAGGTCAAGAAACCCTAATTCCTGATTTTTTATGAATGCAACCCCTAAGGCAAAATTGATTTGATGATTGGGTCCATGAGGTTCCATGGAGTATATTAGGTTGTGTTTTGGATCATTGGCTTGTGCCCAGATGAAAATTTTCCATCTGGAGGCCCTAGTCGACCAAAACCCTAATTTGGTGACACTGTCGATCTTGAGGCTTGATCCACCTAGAAGGGAGCAGCTTTGTGCTTAATCCTTGGAGTGGGAGTCCTTTTTGATCCTTTGTGTATGTTTGAGAGGTTTAGACAAGTTGAAGATCATGTCATTCCTTGATTGACCCTTTGTCTAAGGCTCTGAGAGGGCTTGAAACCTTAATTTTGATTGTAGTGGATGCTCACCCATCTTTGGGGAGACTGATGAAATAAGATGGTTCCCCCATATTGTGATGATGATTTTCACAATGATGGGAAATCTTTGTGGTCAAAATTTGGGGTATGACAGATGCCCCTATTTAATCTTCTTGGACCCGAAGGTGTGAATGACAAAGGTATTCGGGCATTCGGGGTGCAAGAGGATTAAATATCGGAATACCCGAAATTTTGATGGTGGTTATGAATGGTAGCTTACGCATTCATCTTCTTTAGCTAAGAAATGATGCTTAGAAAAGGTAAACTTCCCCTCGATCCTAGTCTTCAGCCAAGGAACTGGTCTCAGTTTCTTTTGTCAACTTCCCCTCGATCCTGGTTTCCTACCAAGGAACTGGTCTTAGTTTCTTTTGTCAACTTCCCCTCGATCCTGGTTTCCAGCCAAGGAACTGGTCTCAGTTTCTTTTGTCAATAAACTTTATTGACAAGGGACGCTATGTGTAGCGGTTTTCCTCAAACTTCTCGCCGAATTTTCCTGGGGAGATGTCATTTGACGGAAAAAGTTTTGATGTCAGACTCGCTGGGGGACCCAGTAGTCTGAGTTGTAGAGTTGCACAAACTTCTCTGTTGGAGACACCATTTATTTCTACTGGGGGAAAGCAGGTCTCTTGGGAGACTGCTGTCGCTTGGGATCTTACATCATACTTTTCTCGGGATCTTCCCGGAGAAATGCCATATGATGGGGTCCAATTTTGAGGTGTCGATGACCTTTTCATCAGCGATCTTTTCGGAGCGAAACTGACATACTGTCGAATCTCTGATTACGAGGCTTTCTCTGGGGATTTTCCTTAATCCGGGAAAGCAAGGATATCATCTTCAGTGGAAAAGAGTGATGTTGACTGAGGGTTCCTCTGTTTTTTCAGAGGTTCAAGTTATCAAAGTGGTCGAGGGCCAACTTCCTTCCAGAAATAAACTGGAAGCGAGGTTGTTCAAACACTGTATTTCCTGACGAGGCAAGGACTGACAACTCGATTGAGAGAATTGTTTATCACTAGGTGACAAGACCGACTAGAGTGATAGCGATGCAATGTGAAATGTGAATGCAAATCAATAATGCATGATGTATGTATGTATATGCTGACAAAACTGACGCGACATACAAACTGACGAGTCAACACGACTGGATACTCGGCCATCGCGGGGCATGTAGAAATATCGCTGGTTCAAGATAGCAATTCCACCTTGCTTAGGAGAGATAGTCCCTGTTGGGAGCTACCGTTGGTCTTGCTTAGGAGGTAAGAACTCTGACGTGGGTATCAGATGGGAAAGCCGCATCTCATACATTTGATCCTTCGTTCAGGCGTACTGTCCTAGAAGGAGTACTTTGATTCTGCACTTCGGGGTTCGATTACTTCTGGAGAAGCGACCGATGTTCTTCTGATGTTCAACAGTCAAAAGAAATTGCCGACTTTATTTTAAAAGCAGAAAAAGTTTTAACAAGTAAATTCATTTTGTTTTATTTCAAGAATCGTTAATCATATTAAAATGTCGTTCTGTAAAGCTAAAACAAATAAGAATTACAAACAAAAGCACAAAGGCTCAAATTTTATTGATAGGATAGAAATCAGCCAAGCGCGTGATTCCAAAGAGTAATTACAAAGTTAGAAAATGGTAATTTACAGGGAAAAGGGTTGCATTGAAACATAACGACCACTATCCTTCTACCAACTTTGAATTCGGGGCATCCCGAGCTTCTGTCGAAGATGACCTTGACTGGAGTTTTCCTCCGATGATGTAACTGCTGCTGCTGAGGGACTTGCCTCTGTTGAACATAGTTACTTGCCATTATCCCTAATTTTTGCCTGGATTGTACTATGATGTTTCCAATCCACCGGGATGATTATTGATCATGTCTCTAATTTTTGCCTGGACCGCCCTTTCGGGTTTTCAGTCCACCGAGACGTTTTTTTTTTAGTTTAGGCGAAGTATTTCTTTACTACATCAACATTTGTGGGGTAGGCAAATTCTTCTCCGTCCATGGTTGCAAGTCTCAAGGCGCCGCCTGAGAAATCTTTCGTGACCACATAGGGGCCATCATAATTCGGAGTCCATTTACCCCGAGAATCAGTGAGAAATGATTGTATCTTCTTGAGCACGAGGTCTCCTTTCCTGAAGATGCGGGGTCGAACCTTTTTGTCGAATGCCTTCTTCATTCTCTGTTGATAAAACTGACCATGGCATAGTGTCATTATTCTCTTTTCTTCGATCAGATTCAGTTCGTCGTGTCGGCTTCGACACCATTCAGCTTCTGTAAGCTTAGCTTCCATCAATACTCGGATTGACGGGATCTCTACTTCTATGGGGAGCACTGCTTCCATGCCATACACTAGAGATAAAGGGGTAGCCCCTGTTGAAGTGCAGACAGATGTGCGATAACTGTGAAGAGCAAAGGGTAGCATCTCGTGCCAGTCTTTGTAGGTTACAACCATCTTTTGAATGATCTTCTTGATGTTCTTATTGGCCGTTTCTACCGCTCCGTTCATCTTTGGTCGGTAGGGAGATGAGTTATGGTGTTCGATCTTGAACTCTGCATGCGACTCTTTCATCATCTTATTGTTCAAGTTAGATCCATTATCAGTAATGATCTCGCTTGGAACACCATAACGGCAGATAATATTGTTTTTGATAAATCGGACCACCACTTGTCGAGTTACATTGGCGTATGACGCTGCTTCGACCCACTTGGTGAAGTAGTCAATGGCTACTAGGATGAACCGATGTCCGTTTGAAGCCTTGGGCTCAATCATGCCAATCATGTCGATTCCCCATATGGAGAATGGCCATGGGGAAGAGAGAACTTTGAGATGTGATGGCGGTACATGAATTTTGTCGGAGTATATCTGACACTTGTGACACCTCCTCATGTACTTGTAGCAGTCGGATTCCATGGTCAACCAATAATACCCTGCTCTTAGGATTTTTCTCGCCATTCTGTGTCCATTGGCATGAGTGCCAAAGGATCCTTCATGAATTTCTTTCATAAGCATGTCTACTTCTGGTCTGTCTACGCATCGAAGCAAGGTCTGTCGTCTATGACTGCTTCAATCATGAAGATATAAGCTTGGCTTTCAAGGCGCATGATGTCAATCTTAGGTATGTCATTCCATTGACATACACTAATCATGGAAGATAGGGTGGCTAATGCATCAGCCATGTGATTCTCATCACGAGGGATGTGGTGAAACTCGACTCTGTTGAAGAAAGGTAGCAACCTTCTTGCATAGTCTTTGTAAGGAATCAACCCTGATTGGTATGTGTTCCAATCTCCTTTAATCTGATTGATAACCAGGGCTGAGTCGTCATATACGTCCAAGTTTTTGATCCTTAAATCAATTGCTTCCTCGAGACCCATAATACAAGCTTCGTATTCGGCCTCGTTGTTCGTACATTTGAACGTAAGTCTGGCGGTGAAAGGAATGTGGGTACCCTGAGGGGTAACAATGATTGCCCCAATTCCGTTTCCATAATGATTAACTGCTCCATCAAAGATAAGTCCCCATTGGGAACCTGGTTCTGGCCCTTCACTGGGTAGTGGTTCGTCGCAGTTCTTCATTTTTAGATACATGACATCTTCGTCTGGGAAGTCAAACCCGACTGATTCTTGATCGTCAATCGGTTGATGAGCCAAATGATCGGCTAAAATACTTCCCTTAACAGCTTTCTGAGCGTGGTACTCTATGTCATATTCTGATAACAGCATCTGCCAACGGGCAATCCTTCCCGTAAGAGCAGGTTTTTCGAAAACGTATCTGATTGGATCCATTTCGGAGACCAACCAAGTAGTATGACGAATCATGTATTGGCGAAGACGTTTGGCTGCCCAAGCCAAAGCACAGCAAGTTTTCTCGAGCATCGTGTACCGAGTTTCGCATTCGGTGAATTTCTTGCTTAGATAGTAAATGGCAGACTCTTTCCGTTTGGTTTCGTCCTGTTGGCCAAGTATATATCCCATTGAGTCCTCTAGAACTGTGAGGTAAATGATCAGTGGTCTTCCTTCCACTACAGGTGATAGAATCGGAGGATTCAACAGATATTCCTTAATACTGTCGAAGGCGGTTTGGTAATCTTCTGACCAAACGCAATCCTGGTTCTTTTTAAGTAACTTGAAAATCGGCGCACAGGTCGCAGTCATAAGGAATATGAATCTGGAGATGTAGTTCAAACGTCCCAGGAATCCTCTGACTTATTTTTCAGTTTTCGGAGAAGGCATTTCTTGAATGCCCTTGACCTTGTCAGGATCAACCTCAATCCCCTTCTGGCTGACGATGAACCCTAGTAGTTTCCCTGAACAGACACCGAAGGTGCACTTGTTGGGATTCAAGCGGAGCTTGAATTTTCTTAAACGTTCAAACAATTTTGACAGATGTTCAACGTGCTCACTCTCTGTTTTTGATTTGGCAATCATATCATCGACATACACTTCGATTTCTTTGTGTATCATGTCATGAAAAAGAGTAGTCATGGCCCTTTGATAGGTTGCCCCGGCGTTCTTCAAACCGAACGGCATTACCTTGTAACAAAAGGTACCCCATGGGGTGATGAACGAAGTTTTCTCCATGTCTTTTGGCGCCATTTTGATCTGGTTATAGCCCGAGAATCCATCCATGAAGGAGAAAACTTTGAACTTTGTTGTACTATCAACCAGCATGTCAATGTGTGGTAAAGGAAAGTCGTCCTTTGGACTAGCCTTGTTCAGATCTCTGTAATCGACACACATTCTGACCTTTCCGTCCTTTTTCGGAACGGGTACGATGTTGGCTAACCATTGAGGATATTCTGATGTGGCGAGGAAACCTGCGTCAATCTGTTTCTGTACCTCCTCTTTGATTTTGATGGCCATGTCCGGGTGAGTCCGTCTCAACCTTTGCTTTACTGGCGGACATTCCAATCTCAATGGTAAAAGATGTTCAACGATGCTGGTATCCAACCCTGGCATATCCTGATAGGACCAAGCGAATACATCGGGGAATTCTTTGAGAAGCTTTATCAAACTTTCTTTGGCAGTTGGACTGAGCAGTGCCCCAATCCTGATTTCTTTTCTCTCTTGTTCTGAACCCAAGTTTACCGTTTCCAACGGTTCTTTGTGAGGTTCAATGGACCTTTCCTCTTGTCTGAGTAGTCGGGAGATCTCTTCTGGAATTTTGTCGTCATTTTCTTTTTCAGCCTCGAATACCGGGAACTCAAAGTTGGGAGAAGGCATCGGATTGTATGTTTCAACGGGGTTTAAAACAAGCAATCTGCATGACGTGATGATTCGTGTTTAGAAGAGATAGAGAAAATGCAAGTGTGTGCAATGTTTTATTTTACAGCTTGTTTTTATTATTGAATTATTTTTTAGGATTACCATTTTCTGAAAAAAAAAATGAAAAGAGAAAACAGCAATTAATGCAGAAATTGCAGAACGACGTTATTTTATTAATGAACAAGTCGATTCTTGAAACTACAGCCCTATAAAACAAAACTATGTCGCTTTGGGTGAAGCGAAGAGGGAAATTTACAGAAAGCGAGCCCTATCAAAACATCCGTTTCACCTGGGCAGGGTGAAAGGTTAAAGATGGCAATTACTTTGACTGGTGAACGGCCTTCGAAACATCGACAGCAACCCATTGGTGGCGAACTCCTCGGTGAATCACAAAGTCTGGTACCTTCCTTGATTTGTCTTCAGAAATAACGCTGATTTCTGGTGGAGCAGGATCATTGGAATCTGTCTCCCAGGCAGAGTTGTCGTAGGAGGATCCCTCAGTTGTATTTTGCATCACATTTATGCTCTCAGCTGTATCTCCCCATCCAGTTGGCTGGATGTCTTCGAACCTGATACGAGAGCTTTCGGGAGCAGTGTACTTGACCATATAGTCGTACTTTCCACTCGGTTGTCCCAAGGTGTCCCACACTTCTTTCAAACTGGAGGAGTCATCCCTCTTGATGACGTTGACCTCGGGAAAAGCATAGTTGATGAATTCAAGTCCTGCAAACGTTGCGAATTCATCTTCATGTTGAGTAGTTTCTGAATGACCTGAGTGTTGATCCCATGACATGGCAGGGACACGGGTATTCTGTTCAATGATGCTCAGCTGAGTTTCATTACTCGACTAACTTTATAGCCCCAAGTCTCCTGGGTAAGGCTGCCACATTGGCAGACCATCCATTGGGCCATAGTAGTTGTAGTCAAAGTTGTCTTTCATCAGAGTGTCTTCCTCTAATGAATTTGGCGGAGCACGACATCCTTCCGGATCACAATCTCCATATATCATTTCGACGTCTGACCTTGGTATAACTCTCAGACTCTGTGTGGGATAGCAAAATGGTATAGGCACGTCTTCCTGAGACATATAACCGTCCTCGTTAAGGTAGGACTTCCGTCCTTCATCTGTGTCGGAGGGATCTTCCTCATTGATAGCATGTACTGCTTGAGACACTCGGTGGAGAAAACCTCCACTGTGGAAGAAGTTTTGAAGGGGAGGAAGATTTTCATCGTTGGCAGCTGTCTGGGTACAGGTTGCAGAAAAACCAAGACCCTTCTTTGTTTTATTGTCAATAGGAATGACAAGTTGTCCCCATCCGGTTGTATTGGTACTCTCAACCGCTTTGATAGCATCGTTGTATGAAGAAATGGAAGTTCTTTCTTTGAACTGATTATCCTTGCTCATCGATAGTGCTTAGAACTGAGTTCCAATAACCTCCTCGGGTTCTATACCAGTAGATGATGACAAGTTACTCACAAGCAAGGCCTGTTCTCCACAGACTGTGACAAGTTGATCGTTCTTGACGAACTTTAACTTTTGGTGGAGGGTAGAGGTAACCACTCCAGCCTGATGTATCCAAGGTCTTCCTAATAAACAACTGTATGTTTCCCGGATGTCCATGACCTGGAAAGTTTCTTGGAAAGTGTGAGGACCAATAGTTATGGGAAGATCAACTTCGCCGATAACCGTTTTTCTGGATCCGTCGAATGCTTTGACGACAACCTTGCTGATTCTCATCGGAGGGCCTTTGAATGATAATTGCATCAAAGTAGACTTCGGCATAACATTCAGGGCTGACCCTGTGTCTACCAGTACGCTGGCCAAAGTATCGTCCTGGCAGTTAACTGTGATATTGAGTGCCATGTTATGACGGTGACCCTCTTCAGGTAGTTCCTCATCACTAAATCCCAAATTGTTGCAGGAAGTGATGTTAGAGACAATGCTATCGAACTGTCTGATTGTTACATCCTGTTCGACAAAGGCTTGCTCCAAGACTTTCTGTAGAGCCTCCCTATGCGCTTCTGAACTGAGTAACAGTGATAATACTGAGATCTTTGAAGGAGTTTGTAAAAGTTGATCAACAATGTTGTATTCACTCCTTTGGATGAGCTTCAGCATCTCATCATCATTTTTTGAAAGGTCGGGATTACTGGATTGACCGACTGGTAGATCAGGAGTTTCCGTCTGAAGTTCCTTTTCTTTGTTAGGTTCCCCAACCCCTCGGTTGAAGATTCTGTCACTCCGTGTTACTCGACTGATGTCTGCAATATTTACGACGGAGGGTAATGGAATTTCCTTTCCATTTTCAATTATCGTTGCACCGTATTTGTAAGGGATAGCCTTAGTTGATTCATACGGTAGTGGTCCCGGTAGATAGATGACTACAGGACCCTTCTGATTTTTCTGACCATAATAAGTAATTTCGATCCGTTCTCGGTTGGGAACCTTAGATTCATCCAACAGAGGGATAATCGCACAAACGTCCCTGGTCCTATGATGACTAGAGATTGTGACAACATCTTCAATTTGATCGGCAAGGTAGTTCGGCATCTAGTTGATAGGTCCAGAACCTGGATATGGATGAATCTCTCCACGATCCACCTGACCCTGAAGAGCTGCTCGCACAAGGTAGCATCATTGGTTACTTTCCGAACAGACGCTACAACGGTCATAATTGTGTGGTGGCACCTGGTCACGCCCACTTTGAATACAATGTAACCTCACTAGGTTAGCTTCCAATGATCGGACATCCTGACTCTAACGCCGAGTAGGATTCCAGTTACTGATACTAATTTGTTGAGTATCTTCATCCATATAAATTGGCATCCACCAGTGATTTAATAAGTGCCGAAGTGCCTTCTGGACAAGGGTACAACCTCGATCGTTTCGCAACCCCCCTTACAGCTGTGATAATTATGTGATACCAGGAATCCGAGTCGGACCTGTTCATCATGTAACTCTACCAGGTTGGTATTCATCACGCGAATATCAAAGATCTGAACCATGTTGATCTGATAGGGATTCCTATCATGGTAGTCTTGGATCCATCCAAGATCCATCTGACGCTGGAGGGCTTCTTGTACAAAAGACCAACCCTGTTTGTTTACCGAGTAAGTCAGACAGGAATTATAATCGTGTCGCGGCAGATTATGATATTGGCTTTTCCTTGAGTGCATTGCCACCAAATTGACATTCATCGCACGGATGTCGTGGTTTTGAATGATGTTGGAATTCGTGTAGACCATGTTAACTCCACGAACTCGGTGCTCTTGGATCCATCCGAGATCTATTTGTTCCTGTAGAGCTGCTTGCACCACAGAACATCCCTGGTTGTCTTTAGAGCAGATATCACACTGGTGATAGTTATGAGGTGGCACATGGCCATATCCACTCTGTCTACAATGCATCTTGACCAGATTGGTCTTTAACAAGAGTACATCATGAATTTGATAGACATTGTTAGTCTCTTCCTCAATCAGATTGACTGCAGCTTTCTCATGTTGAGGCAGCGGGTTCGTAAGAACATTGGGATTTGTATCCTTGAAAGATAAGACCCCGCTCTTAACAAGCTTTTGCACGTCGGATTTAAAATTAAGACAAGTCTCAATGTTATGCCCTGATCCTCCTTGATGGTAAGGGCAAGTTTGATCCACCTTAAACCAGAAAGGCGGATTTTTCGATACAGTAAGAGGGGACTTAGTCTGAATGTGCCCCTTGGCTAGCAGTAATGGAAACAGCTCTGCGTACGTTACGGGTATAGGATCAAATCCTGGTGGCCGTGTTGTACGGTTGTTATTATATGGAGGACGAGCCTGCTGAAGAGGCTGTTGTGTCCTTTGCTGATCAGGTTGGCTTTGCGCAACCTGAGGTTGATAAGTAGGAATAGGCGCAGGGTTGATAGCAGGAGTCACAGCTGCTACTGGTTGATAACGTCGCCTTTGCTTTCTGAGAGAGATATTCCCAATATCTTGCTCTTTTTTCTTAGGGAGAGCACTACCGTATTTTTTAGTACCACTCGTCGATCCAGTGTCTTTTACCAAACGTCCTTCTCGGACGGCCTCCTCAACACGTACACCCATGCCTACCATCTCAGTGAAGTCACTGGGTGCACTAAAATGAGCTTAAGGTCTTTAAGAAGATCTTTGTCATCTCTTTTTCCTCAAGAGGTGGACAAATTTGAGCGGCAATTTCACGCCACCTTTGAGCATACTCCTTAAAGGTTTCCTTGTCCTTTGGCGACATTGATCTGAGTTGATCTCTGTCAGGTGCCATGTCCAAATTGTATTTGTATTATTGGACGAAGGCAGTACCAAGATCTCTGAATGTACTGATCGTAGTACGGTTTAAACCCATGTACCATTTTAATGCAGCACCGGTTAAACTATCCTGGAAGTAGTGAATCAGTAGGTCCTGATTCTCCGTCTGAGCTGACATCCACCGAGCGTACATCACCAGATGGCTCTGAGGGCAAGAGTTACCCTTGTATTTTTCAAAGTCAGGCACTTGAAATTTGTGCAGGACTTTCACATTGGGGACCAAGCAGAGGCTTGCAGTTCTTTTTGCATTTCCAAGAACTGCTCCTGGAATTCATCCATTCTATCGAACATAGTTTCCTTTTTACCAGAAGGTATCGGTGGAATCTGTCCTTCCGGGACAGGGTGCACCACAGGGGGTGGTACCGTGACTATGGCAGCGAATCTTGGCATTTCCCAAGTTTGTAACCTTCAGGAGTCTTCAATATGCCCTTGGCATCTTTGCTTTCCCGAAGTTTGTAACCTTCAGGCCCAGCGGCTTCTGTTGTGATTCCCTGATCTTCAGTGATCGGCGGAACATATCCTTCCGGGATATAGTTAGCAGGCATGCCCCAGGGATGATCTTTCGGCATTTGATACCTAGGATCATACTTCTCCACGATGGGCGTTGAGGTGATCTCTGAGATCACAGTTCGTTGTAGCTGAGCTTCTGCCATGGCTTGCATGTCATTACGAAGCTTTCTCATATCCTCTCTTAGAGCGTCGATCTCTTCTTTTAACTCTCTGTTTTCTTCCTCAAGATCATCCATCCTTTTCTGACGATTGGCCTGAGTATTGTACGAATGAGACAGTTTGACTCTAGAATCGAGACACAAACGTGAGATTCGTAGGGAAGAAGAATACGTGATGTGAGAATGATGAATGCAATGATTATATTAATTGTTTTTTGGTTTAATCAAAATAAACTTCGACAATTAGATTGAAAATATCAAATAGTGGGAAACCCCTTTTTATTGAATTCAAAGGATTACACAAATGGAAATACAGTAGATTACAAGGTGCAGAAACAGAAACCTAAGCTAATGGGTCCCGAGTCCTCTCTGAAGAGAAATCGGGTGCTGACTCTGGTATTTTCCTTTTCTTTGACCGGGGCTCTTGGGCCATTGGCGGGTTGTCATTCCTTTGCCAGGTGAGATGAGTGAGCAAATTCCTTTGGTCATCTTGATTCTCTACAGCATGTTGCTCCAAAATTTCAATCAGAGCATCTTTTTCTTTCAGTAATTGCTGTATTTTGATGCACTCTATATTGAGGGTGCGGTACTTGTTCTTCCAATACCTTCTCTCCTTTTGAACTTTGTTGAGAGTAACCTGAAGCTTTTCAGTTTCCGTCATGAAGTACATGACAGATTCCCTCGGCGGAAGAATTCCGTAACGAGGATAAGGCATTTTTAGCTTGAGAGCTCTAGTTTGTACCCAGTGGAGATAAGGCTCCACCGAGACACAGTCTGGTTTTCCCAGAGACTCTCATCCTTTCTTATGAACGTGTTTCCAAGCGTAAACTATTTCCATCTTTAGTGCTCTGTCACTTTCTCCTTCCTTGAAGAAAAGACCTTCCAGATGAACACCCCGTGGGACGTGTCTCATCGGGTATCCAAACTGACGGCGAACCAACACCGGATGATAGTTGATTCCTCCCTTAGTTCCTATAAGGGGTACGTTGGGGAAGTTTCCACAACGATCGATGATTCTGATTCCATCATAGATCCCATTACACCAATCTATATCAGAGTTGGTAAGAGACATGATCTTCTGCGACCAATGTAAGGCACTCTTGCAATCCCAAAAAGCAGCAGACTTGGGCAAGTGGGAGATAAACCATTTATAAAGTAGAGGTACACAGCATGTGATCTCCCCTCCACTGTATAAATTTCCCAAGTGTACAGAATGATACGCATCTGCAAGCAAAGTCGGCACAGGGTTTCCAATAAGAAAAACCTTAATGGAGTTGATATCGACGAAGTTATTGATGTTGGGAAACAAAAATAACCCGTAGGTGAGCAAGACAAAGATGCTTTCAAAAGCAGTTATGTTTCCTATACTGGCAAAATACAGGGCTTTCTTTGTCAAGAACTGGGCTGGCAAACCTTGGATGCCAGCCTTAGTGGTTATGTGAGTCCTGACCTCAGACTCGTCCAAATGAATTGCTCTTGCTATGATCTGATTCTTTGGAATTTCTTCCAGTCCAAAAAATGGAGCTCGATCAGTAATGTGTAGATCAATCAAGTGAGAATACTCCTCCAGCGTTGGTGCAAGCTGGTAATCTGGAAATGTGAAATAGTGATAAACCGGATCGTAAAATTGAATGAGCGCATCCATGATTCCCTCAATCACATGGACTCTTAATAGTGGTAGCAAACCTCCGTGCTTGGCTCTGAAAGCCTCAAGGTTAGTGATCATCTTTGCTAACCTTCTCAAATCCTCTAACTTTGGAACCTTGAAGGTGTACGTATGAGTTTTCCTTCTACCGAAGTCCATTAGTGCAATCCTTTTCTCTGATATTTGCAATCACAGACTTAGTTTAATTTGAAAAACAGAGAGACTAGAAGAGAAAATTTTTTGAATGTTTTAATGTTTTTTAAATGAATGCATGAATACAGCACACAAAAACATAGAAAAAACATGGGGTCAAAGGGTCGTTGTCATGAAGTCAAGGCTCTACCCATCCATAAAGGTTTATACTAGGGTGATTTTTGTACCTGTACTCATTATCATCAGCTCCTCCCAGGAAAGCAAAACAATAAGCGGATCGCCAGCGAGTTGTAGAGAAATCTTAGAGTAAGTGCCATTCACCGAGAATAGATCACCAGCCTCAAATGAGGGTAGTATCGTGTAACAACTATTCCCGATAGTTTCCGCACTACAAAAGGGTTTGGCTCCTCAGCTTCTCAGACATCACAATCAGCCCATTGTCTAGGTGAGAGAATGGGTTGCATTGGTCAGCCTCCACTGAGGTTGATGGTCAACCTCGTCGCCATCACTTATCTTAAGTGTATACTCAATCTTTCCACATGCGACATCACACGCATTCCCATTAGCAGAAAAATAAACATGTATAGCAATTAGGAAAAGCAATATATATATTAGTCCTAAACATCCTAGACCTTTAAAGCTATGAATCCTAAGTTCCTGACAGAAAATGGGTTCCCCGGCGGAAGCCCCAATCTGTGGTATTCACACAAGAGGTGAAAAGGAGAACAAAGTTTGATGGGTCCCACGGTGGGCGCCATTTTTCTGTAGCGAGTGATTTTGGACGCGGTTCTTAAGCGTTGGTCGCTCTCTGCTGTTGAGTTTACTACAGGTCGATTCATTTTTTATCCTATTGTGAGCTGATGAAGGAAGGGAAATAGATGTCTCCAATTAACCCTGCTTTGCATACTGAGTTTAAACAGCGGTCTGTTCGGTTATGGATGCTATCAATGTGGGGGGGCCTTTGTACTGGTTATTTGTATTTTCGCCAATATTGATTTCTCTCTTTCTAGGACCTTATAGCGGGGAACAAGGGTTAGGATGTTAGGACTGATGCTTTTTGATAGATACATGAGAGTATGGGATTTTGGGTTTTTGTTTAGTGTGCTCGCTAAGATTTTTCTTTCAATCTTATGCCTACGTATTCCCGTTTACCGAAATAGGGAAATCAGAGCGTTCGTAGTTCCTCCTATTCTATGGGAGGAAATGGGTGTTTTTGGTGTCTTGTTCAAAGCCCAAGACGTGAAGCGAAAGGTAGTTTGTATCTTATTCAAAGCCCAAGATGTGAAGCTGAAGAGTTTATTTGTATCTTGTTCAAAGCCCAAGATGTGAAGCTAAAGGTTTTGACTTTAGAGAGAATTTGTCATCTCTAAAGATGGTCTGTTTGTCACAACTGTTTATAAAGGAGAATTACTTTAACCGGGATATGTGAATCCGGTAATGCCATAATTTCCTTTATAGGGGAGTTCCAACCTGAAGGAGAAGACTTTAACTCAGTGTAGAGCAATGATATCTTTCCTTAGGAATTTCTCATGCTAAAAGAAGGACAGTGGCATGGATGTAGATGATCCAGAGGCTTGCCGCTTACAGCGATTAGATGAAGGGGAATGAGTTGTTGATGTTTGTGTACTGTGAATGAGACACAACTTTGATGCTAAAAGGTTGATTGGATCAACCCATGGTTTTCTTATACAAAGCCTAAGAGGAGGCTAATATATGTCTCGTACAAAGCCCGAGATAGGCTAAAAGGTTTTTGACTCAACGAGGGAGTCTTTTGGTATCTCGTATAAAGCCCGAGATGGAGGCTAAAATTTGTTTGGCTCAATAAGACCCTTTTTGTATCTCGCATAAAGCCCGAGATGGAGGCG
This sequence comes from Lathyrus tuberosus, assembly GCA_022829125.1. Classification (NCBI taxonomy): domain Eukaryota; kingdom Viridiplantae; phylum Streptophyta; class Magnoliopsida; order Fabales; family Fabaceae; genus Lathyrus; species Lathyrus tuberosus. The sequence goes on from JALAZF010000103.1 coordinate 13,941,220, forward strand.
AAAGGGATGATTGACTCAACGAGGGAGTCTCTTATGTGTCTGGTACAAAGCCCGAGTGAGAGGCTAAATGTTGTTTGACTCCGCTGGGGAGAATCATTGTACAAAGCCCAAGAGTAGGCTAGGGTGATTGTTTCAGTTGAGTGACAGGTCCAGTATACTGATTTTAAAGAGAAAATCAGTTCTTATATGAGTAACACTGTACTCAAGGATTTGATTCGAGGATCCGGGTTATTCCTGTTCTTTAAGGAAACGGGGAATCCGAAGGGTATTGAGACTGCCCAAGTCTACGGGTTTCCTTCCTATTCTTGAAGGGGTCACTTGAGAATGTCTTTGAGACTCAAGGAGATTAGACTGTCCAAGTCTGGAGTTTCGTCTTTTGTACTATGCTGAGAGAAAGTATGCTTTTTGAAAGGATTGTTCTATGCAGATGATTAAGTTATGTTCTTATACCTCTAGGAGGTCGTCGGGACAATTTGTACAAAGCCCAAGAGGAGGCTGGAAACTTTTAAGAAGTCGATCGGTCCTTGTACGAAGCCCAAGAGAAGGCCATCATTCCCGGAGGAAGAGATCATTATACGAAGCCCAAGAGGAGGCTGTGAATACTTCTAAGAAGCCGACGGGTCCTTGTACTAAGCCCAAGAGGAGGCGGGGTTGCTTTTAGGAAGCCTGTGGGTCCTTGTATAATGCCCAAGAGGAGGCCGATGCTTTTAAGAAGCCGATGGCTCCCCAAACCCCGAGAAATTCAAGGCAAGCTATTCACAAGGAATAGATCAAGTCAGGAAAGTTCGAGAATTTGGAAGAAACTCAAGAGATGCCATTCACGGAGAAAAGATCATCTCTGGGGAGCAGAGTTACTTGACAAGTGCTTTTAAGAAGCCTGTGGGTCCCCAAACCCCGAGAAATTCAAGACATACCATTCACCGAGAATAGATCAAGCCATGAAAGTTCAAGAATTTGGAAGAAACTCAAGAGATGCCATTCACGGAGAAAAGATCATCTCTGGGGAATAGAGTTTCTTTGACAACTTCTATGAGTGACAGTCTATGAAAGGGTTCAAAGAGAATGTTGCCTTTCATGTCTCCATATTGTTTAACCCCAAGAGGAGGGAAGACTGTGTCTGGTAATCCTATGGGGATCTAGTATTGACTACTTCTAAGAGTGATCAACGGGCTTAATGCTAGACGTAGTTGTCGGGGAAACTCTAAATATCTATACTATTATTACACAGTTGATATGAGTTTATGAAAGAAGACTTACAGTGAAACAGCCCCACAATACAGTTATATGTATATGAAAGCGGTAAATGAAAGCAATAACCACTTACTCGGTTGTAGAGCTTCCATGCTGTTTGGTTAGTTGTTCAACAAAGAAAGATTGAAAACAACAGTATATTTCAAAATCAAAGGAGAAAGTGCTTTGAAAAAAAAAGATTTGGGGCTTACAGCTCAAGGAGAGGCCCAGGGTTTTATCAGTGAGCGCACTGTTTGAATTTGTACAGAGGGAATTATACTGAGGCCCAAAAAAGGTTTTCTGTACAAAGGGATTGGGTCTTACACTCTAATAGAGGCCCAAAAAGTTTTAAGAAAGGAAATGGGTCTTACTACTCGAAGGTGGGCCCAGTTGACTTTTCGTTTAAAATGGCGATCGCGCAGAGATTTTCTTTTAACGCGAAGGGACTTATACAATAAGTGAGGCCCAAAAGGTTTTGGTTAAAAGGGGATTGGGTCTTACACTCTATTAGAGGCCCAAAAAGTTTTGAATGGGTCTTATAGCTCGAGGAGAGGCCCAAGGTTATTTTTCAAAAGGGAGACGATCGCGCCGTTTGTTTTTTACGGTATCGGGACTTATACAATACACTGAGGCTCAAAAAATGATTTGGTCAAAAAAGGATTGGGTCTTACACTCTATTAGAGGCCCAAAGTGTTTTGAAAATGATTTATGAGGGTTGAATTAATCCAAAAACCCTAATTTGTTTTCAAAAATGTATTTAATTGAATAAAAATTCAATTAAAATGATCAAAATTGTTTAACATATGAAAAACAAATTGTGATCTTGGATTAATGCTTCAAAAATTAAGTATTGACCTACAAAATAATTAGAAGGCATTAAAAGTGCAAAATCAAGGTGGAAAAAATATTTTAAATGTTAAAAACAATTAAAACATTAATTCTTTGCGAAAATATCAATTATATGAAATAAATAATATTTTTGGGATTTTTTGATAAAATAAAATATTTTAACATTTTTGTGAATTATTAAAAAAAGAATCAACTCAAAATCATTAAAACTCAGAGAGAAATTAATTTTTGAATCAATTAAATAAAATTACAAAATTCAAATATTTGAATTTGAAAGAAATGGCGCCAAGAACACATCAAGAACACGCGCGTGTTCTGGGTTTGGCCAGATTTGCATTTTCTATCCAATCTCACTGAATACTTGATTATATCATGCAATCCACATACCAATCAACTCGTTTCAACCTCACGATCATGTTTATGGCATTTAATTTCATTTAAATTAAACATATAACAAGAAATCACGAAAAATCCTCAAGAACCCTAATTTCTGCATGAAGGTTAGGATTTTTGATACACGATTCAAATAATGCAATTAATTGAGGGGAAACATTCTATGCATGATTATGAACATATGGCCAAATTATTGTGCGAGGAAATATGCATAGATTGAGAGATGACCAAGTATATGCTTACCTCTAGGCCATGATAGCAAGAGCAAATTGATTTCTGAGTTGGAGGTGTTACAGATGAGTTGTGATGATCTGAACAGCTTCCCTACACCCTATGGAGTGTGTTTGAATGCTTGGACTTGATTGAAATTGGCTGGATCACTTCATGGCATCTCAACTGCACTTTGGTTAAAACCTTGAGCAATTGACTGGTGATTCTGAGAAATCAGTGTTCCAGTTGTTGTTTAAGTGTTTGATCAGCTCATATGTGATGTATGTGAGGTGTGTGAGTGATTGGTTTGATTGGAATTGCCCTCTAGCTCAAAACCCGATAGCTACCTTGCTAAGAAAGGCATTTTTGCCAATAGAAAGAGATTTTGAGAAAGGCAAGTGTTGTAGGCCTTTGGTGTACTTAAACTGATCACAATTGAGCTCTATTTATAGTAAAGCAAGTTTGTTTTGCAAGGAATAGTGAATGGCAACTGCTGAGTAGGTTTGTTCAATGTTGGCCAATGGAAGTTCAAGTCTCCTCTAGCCATTGGCTAGAGGTTATGGCACAGGCTGTTGGTTCCCTTGGTCTTGGATAAGTCTTGACTGAATTCAAATGAAAATGGCTCAGTCCATGCCACGTTGATGCTTCCATTAAATGCTCCAATCCAAATTTGGAGTCTTGTCCCTATTTTGGCAATTCTAGGTTCAACATGCTATTTCTTGTTCCAAAGACTTTGGAGGCTTGGATAAGTGATTGTCCCCTTTAGATTCAATCCTCAGATGTGTCCAAGTGGATAGGAGTGTTTGGATTTGCACAATTTTGGCAAATCGAGCAAAAATACAAATTCTGCCTTGCCTTGACAGATTTCAACAAGGCAACTTGACAATGTCATATCTCATGACTCAAATGGAATTTGGTAATGTTCTTGTCCATTTTGGAAAGCCCTTACATGATACAAAAACTGTTTGAACATGTTTGGTTTTGATCTCTTTTGAATCCAAGTGAAAAATCCCCCTACATTTGGAAAAAAATGAAGACAGATTTGGACTTAGTGAAAATTTCACTAAGTGTTGGAAAAAGTGACATTTTCATTTTTCAGCCATTTTGATCATTCCATAACTCAAAATCCTTAATGAATTGGACTTAGGTCTAGTTGAAGTTTTTGTAGAGGGTAATTAGGGCTACAAATCCATCTTTGGATGAGGAAAAATGGCTTTGTGGTTTAGGAGTTATGATCCTCCAAAGTTGGTACCCTAGCCACTTTATTTTTAACTTAGAAAATTTTCTAAGTTTTTATGGTTACCCCTTTTACAAGTTATCCAACTTTTCTTGATTTTTCTTGATGAATGATGATTAAAATCACACATTAACATCATTTTAGGGTTAAAAATCCATTTTGGTGAAAAATCTCAAAAAGTCAAAGTTGACTATTGTGCACAGTTGACTTTTTATCAGATGAATTCCAAACTGTGCAATTCTTCAGGAAATCATGTCCTTGACCTAAATCAAACTTGATGGACATGTTCCATGGGTGTCATAGGGTATATTGAGGTATGTCCTAGGGTTTGGGAGCATGTCTTGGTCAAAAGTCAAAGTTACAGTTGACTTTTTCCTTAAAATCCTAATTGTGGTGCAGATGAAATTGAGACTTGTTGCTCAAGCTTCTTGGATTAATCCATTGTTCCAAATGGATCAATATATTTCATTAGAGACCCTCAAACCCTTTCTTGAGGTCTTGGCTCATGATTTGCCCTAAAAGTCAACTTAGGGGTGAATTAGGTCAAGAAACCCTAATTCCTGATTTTTTATGAATGCAACCCCTAAGGCAAAATTGATTTGATGATTGGGTCCATGAGGTTCCATGGAGTATATTAGGTTGTGTTTTGGATCATTGGCTTGTGCCCAGATGAAAATTTTCCATCTGGAGGCCCTGGTCGACCAAAACCCTAATTTGGTGACACTGTCGATCTTGAGGCTTGATCCACCTAGAAGGGAGCAGCTTTGTGCTTAATCCTTGGAGTGGGAGTCCTTTTTTATCCTTTGTGTATGTTTGAGAGGTTTAGACAAGTTGAATATTATGCCATTCCTTGATTGACCCTTTGTCTAAGGCTCTGAGAGGGCTTGAAACCCTAATTTTGATTGTAGTGGATGCTCACCCATCTTTGGGGAGACTGATGAAATAAGATGGTTCCCCTATATTGTGATGATGATTTGCACAATGATGGGAAATCTTAGTGGTCAAAATTTGGGGTATGACACACGATCCCGTTCTTTTCTTCGGGGAATGATTTGAATCTGATGAGTGTATCATGGGTCAGTAGATGCCTAACCTAGATTTGTTTCGTTCTTTTGTCATGCACCATGTCGACTATGTGGACTTTGGGAGGACTCTTGGAATTTTCTTTTCTTGCTGGTTCTTTTCTTCTCATCTTTAAGCTATCCTAATAACACTCTCTTGCTAGCCCCTGGTCGCCTGTGACAATCCCAACCCAACGATCTCCAAGGGGAAATTTCATGGTCGAATATAGTGTTGAGAGTGAAGCCTCGATGGGCATTGAATAATGGCCGACCTATAATGATGTTATAGGGTGAAGCAACATTGATTATCAAGTACCTTACTTGGACAGTCTTTGCGTTATCATTGTCGCCAAAGGTAGTCAGTAATACTAGATGTCCGAGCACCCAAACATGCTCCCCGAGAATCCCGCCAGACCACATTTGAATGGTATCAACTTGGTTGCATCCAGCCCCATTCCTCTAAATGTTTTCCAGTATAATACGTCGGTTGACCTTCTAAGGTCTATTAGTACCCTCTTCATGCTTCGATCTCGTACCTGCACTTTGATAACCATGGGATCATTTATGTGAACTAGGACTCATGGGACGTCTCGCTCAGAGAATGTTACAGCGTCTAAGTTTCCTTCCGGTTTTTCTGAGGGCCTCTTGTTTACATGCATAACTGTTTTAGCATATCTCCTTCTGACTGGACTTATTCCTTCACCACCAGCAAATCCTCCAGAAATGGTGTTTAGAATGTGTTGGACTGCCTTCGTCTCATGACCCTCCTTGGTATCCGAACTCTTTTTCTGGGCTGACCTTTCTGGTTCCTGATCACTTCGCGGAGGGCTTCTCTTGTTATTTTGTGGTCGAGAATCTTTCACATGTGCCAATAAATGTCCCCTCTGAATTAGAGCTTCAATTTCTTTTTTCAACCGCTGACAATCCTCAGTGTGATGTCCCCGTACACGGTGGTAATTACATGAAGCTTCGGGTTGCCTTCCCATGATTGCGTTGGCTCCTTTGGGGCGTTGAGGCTCGGGTAATAGGTTCATGTTGCCGACATCTTTAAGGATGTCTCCCCTGCTTGTATTTAGTGGGGTGAAGTCTCTGTTTTGTTCGTATGGCTGTTTATATGGTCTAGGAGCATGTCGTTCGCGCGCAGCTCCCCGAGGATGCTCCTTCCTCCTATTTGACGCCTCTTCTTTGCATTTTGTCTTTTCATTGTCATCTTTGGCTCTTTTCTCTTGGTTATTCTCCTCTCCTTTGATGAAACATTCATCCCGGGTAGTGATCTCGTCCATGTTGATAGCTGGTTCTGAGCCAATGACTCGGTGAATTATCCGGCTCAAAATTTGTGCTGAAAAGCCCCTACAAATAGCTCCTGATTCGGATGAGATACTTTGAGGGTTTCTTCATTAAACCTAGCCAAGTATTCACGTAGTGGTTCCGCCTGCTTCTGTCGAACACTGAACAATGTAGTCGTGGACATCTTTCGGCGTTTGCTTGCCGAGAAGTGATGTTCTAACTTCGTAGTTAGGTCCTGGTAGCTTATGATGGAGAGTCAAGGAAGGCTCATGTACCATCTGAGGGCTACATCCTTCAAAGTTTCGGCCATGAGTTTGCACTTCAGTGAGTCCGAAGGGGCAACTACGGCCATCTGATTGTTGATGGCAGTGACATGCTCCTGAGGACCTGTCTTCCCATCATAGGAAGCTAATGATAGTGCTTTGAAGTTTTCGGGTACGTGGTCGCCCTAGATCTCTTGAGAGAGAGGTTGAGGTTCGAGAACCTGCTCCTCACTATCAGCGTCAGCTTGACTTTGCTGCTGCAGCTCTTGTATACTATCTTGCAGTGTTTCATTTTGTTGTCTCATAGTTTCCATCATGGCTAGTAGTTGAGCCATGTCTGGAGGGTCTCCTTCAAAATTCATGTCGTCGGTGAGGGGTGTGGCCTGGGAAAGTTTTACCTATGCCCCACGGTGGGCGCCAAATGTTCTTGCCAAAAATGGTTAGAACACCAAAAGTGCTAACTCTCCTTCTATTTGGGCAAAGAGAGTTATGTTGTCTATTCTACTGAGTATGTTGAGATGAATATCTAGGGATTTGAGGGTTGTACAAGTGTTGTATGTTGCCTCAAGATGAATGTTTTGCTTATCCCTCATGTGGGAGCCCCATTATATAGCCTTCCTTTAATTCAAGCCATTAAGAGAAGCCTCTTGGCCTTCTGGTGTTATATGGCCATCATTATCGTAACCTCCCTCCATGAATACAGGCTTTGAAGCTCTTGATAACGTCTGTATTGATGCGCCGCCGTCGTTACAAAAGATGCAGTGGCATTTGAAGAGCATGTGTCCGGCATCGATGTAGAGTTCGTAGGATGAAGTACCTGGCCTCGTGATAACTCGGCATGGTGGGGATCGGGCTCCATGATCGGCCTGAGTTGTGCATGAGGCTTATCTAACTTTCTCCATTGTACAATATATCCTGCTACTATAGTCTAGTCCGTGTTCACCCTTATCCGGCTACTCAACTCAGCGCCAAATATATTTAGCATGTACACTTACCAACTAGACTAACTTGATAAAACCCTGGTAGCACCCCTAATGAAACTCCTGATAAAATGCCTAAAACCCCTGATGAAACTCCTGATGAAACCCTTGATGAAACCCCTAATGAAACCCTTGATGATACAACATGGACAACACCGCCTCTAGAGCATTGAATGATGGTCTGCCAATAATAATGTTATAGGAAGATGCAACATTAACAATTAAATACCTTACCTTGATACTTTTCGCATTATCTCCACTACTAAAAGTCGTCATTATAGACAAATACCCAAGCACCTGCATGTGGTCTCCAGAGAATCCCGCCAAGGTACCTTTAAATGACGACAATTCGGAGGTATTAAAATTCATCCCCTTGAATGCATCTCAGTATAAGACGTCTGTTGAACTTTCGGGATCTATCAAGACTCATCTCACATTCTAATCCCGGGTCTAAACCTTGATTACCATTGGATCATTTTCATGAGCTAATATTCCCTCGAAGGCGGCCTCTGTTCAATGTGCATAACTGACCGGGCATATCTTCTTCTAGTTGAACTGGTCTCTCCTCCTCCAACGAACCCTCATACAATGGTGTTAAGCATATGACGAGCTTCCCAAGCTTCACAGACTTCTTCTGAATTCTTTTCTTTCTTTTGTACCGAGTTTTCTGTGCCGTATTCTCAAGGAGGACTCCTCTTCCATGAATGCCCTCCTGTGTATTTGACATACGGTGATAGCCTTCCCTGATCCTTCCTATCTAGTTTGCGATTTCTCTTTGGCATCCCGAGATCTTTTTTCCATGTTACTCTCCTCTCCTTTGATGTAGCATTCTGCCAGAGTAATGATTTCATTCATACTGGATGTCGGCTTTTATGCTAATGATTCATTAAACCGCCTGGCCTTAAGACCATGTTGAAATGCTTCAACGGACATTTCCTGGTTTGGGTGTGTTCTGGACTGGGCCGTGGTTTCCTACAATCAAATAGGCCCAATCCATACAACTTGAAGAAGCCCAATAAAGTCCTAGAGAAGGACACATGACTTCCATACGCAAGGCCAAAGGTATGTCGGGCACCTGACATCTTGACAGTGTCGAGCATCTGAGGACAAACAGGAAAGGAAGACATCACACCCTGATGAAATGGACCTCCTCAACAGATTAACTTCTCCCCGCGAGAATACTCCTAATCTCGTTGACTCATAGGTCCTCGACAAGCATGGTTCTCCTCCATTAGGTCATGTCCAGACCACGACCACCATATTTCCTCGACATTGTAGGCTCTCCCCCGAGGAGTCTACTAACGGTCTTATCTACACAGATACGTTTCATGTAACCGTCTACTAATGGAATTAAAGGGACGGTTACACTAAGGTGTTGACCATGAGCTGGTCATTATTACTATACGTAAGCCCTAGTAGTTACTTGGAACGGGTCACACGCTGGTCCCACCCGTTGCAAGTAACCGTTGGCCACGCGCTGGGGGTCTCCTATAAATACCCTCTCACTTGAGAGGGTCAGGATAGTTAACTTCTTACTCTCACTCACTTTCTTTGTATTTGCTGTGCCCTCACTGACTTAAGCATCGGAGTGCCCTGCAGGTACATACCCCCCGCTGTCTTTTATCATCATTAAAGGAGTAACAATTCCAGACGCCGTTGGCCATCTTCAAACTGTCTGATCCAGGTACGATCAGTGGCGCCGTCTGTGGGAATTTCATAAGTTTCCCCGTTTTCCTCGCGATAAACCAAACTTTCCTCATTCAACTACCAGCGATGGCCAACCCGTCGGCGAATCAAGCTATAGACAATGTCATCACACAACTTGGTGGTAACACCCATGGCGACAACAATGCTCTTCAGCCTGTCGTGGAGAATGATGTCAGAGATGGAATCACCGCCTCCCCATCTTCCGTTGAGGTAGAATACGAGACTCCTCAACAAGATGGACAGGAAGCAATCTTCCAGCCCACCTACCATCCTATGGATCCACCACCAAATGTAGATCTGAACACTGCTGCCTTGTTTGCGTTGGTCAATCAGACCAATCAAATGATCTTCAACCAAAGCTTACGGATCGAGAAGCTAGAAAAAGGCCGTGGTCGAACTTCCCCGCGAAGACACCGACCACCTCCTTATCCCGGACATTCACAATCTCCAATGGAATCTCGCAGCCCCTCCCTAGTAAATAGAGGTTGCAGGCCACGTTTGGAGCGTAACCAGACCGAGCATCCACAGAAGCGTCATCACTCCCCGCCACCAAAAGGGCCCACTCGTCCCTTGAAGACTAAGAAGAGTAAACCTGATGTCGAGGAGCCAAGAGGCCGTCATAAGGAAAACTCCCCGAGACGTCAATATGTTCGTGGTCATAATTCTCCTTCTGTATCCCCGGGAGGCAGCGATGATGACGACTACCGGACTCCTCTATCCAGACAAATAATGGAAGCTCCTATTCCTAAAGGCTTGGAGAGGCCTCCATCCTTGGGGACTTACGATGGAACATCTGATCCGGACGACCATGTCGAGAGCTTCGAGGCTCTTCTCAACTTTAGAAACATCTCCGGCGCTATCAAATGTCGATTATTCCCTACGACTCTTCGGAAAGGGGCCATGGCTTGGTATAAAAACCTGGTACCTGAATCAATAGCATCGTGGAAAGCTCTGAGGGAACGTTTCAGGAAGCATTTTACAGCTTCTCGAAGACATCCAAAAACTATATCCTCCTTGGAGGCTATCTTCCATGAAAAGAGAGAATCTTTCTGGAGCTACATAGAGAGATTCAACAAAGAAGCGGTCGAGGTCCATACGAACGACCATATAAAATTATATCTCATCATCAAAGGATTGCGGGTTGGTTCCAAATTCGCAGAATCTGTCGGATTACACCGTCCTCGCAGCTTCGAAGGTTTCCTCGAACGAGCTTAATCACACATTGAGTTCGAGGAAGCAGAAGCAGCCCAGATTTCCCTTGATTTAAGAAGCAGAGAAGGCCCCCGCGGCCGGAACAGGGAAGACTCCCCTACACCTAGGCAAGGAGGAGATAGGAGAAGAGAAGATTCCCCTCCACCTAAGCGAGGCGGGGAGAGGAAAAAAGAAAATCGGAATAAACAGTCCCGCGAATCTCGGGGACCTGCCGGTCTTTTCAAAGATTACACTCCACTAAACGTGTCCCGTGCACGCATTTTCAGTGAATGTGCAAATTCAGAGTTCGTGAAAGGGGGAATCCGCTTCCCAAAACCAACAGCTCCCAAACCAAATACTGATAAATCCAAGTATTGCTGGTTCCATCGCAGTCACAGGCATGTTACTGAGGATTGCATCCACCTTAAGGACGCAATCGAAACGTTGATTAAAGAGGGCTACCTGAAAAAGTACGCCAAACAAGACGAGGTTCCTCGTCCCACCGGCCAAGAAGCTCTAAATACCGAGGAGTCAAACCATCCAGACATTGGAAAACTGCAGGTTACCTTAAACATCACACGACCTGAAGACTTCGGTTTCTAAGGAAATGTTAGCGATGCCGAAGCTGTTCGAAACATATGGAAGAGCTTCCCGGCGGAAGAACTAGTAAGTGTTCACAGTGCCTGGGAAAGTTTCCCCCAAGCCCTAGTCATATCGGGCGGAGACCCTAAACGAGTGACCGTCGGTTCAATAAAGAGGAAGTTCGACGAACTAAGGACATCCACTCCTCGAGACCCAACTCTCAGTTTATCCCATGGAAAATAATGCCCTATAAGTTTCTATCTCGAGGAATTACCAGGTGGATCCCCGAATGCTAATATACCCCTCCTAATTCGGGCACAAATGGCCAACTTTGATGTGCATCGGATTTTGGTCGATCAGGGAAGCTCGGTGGACATCATGTACACTCACCTCTTCGACACTCTCTAGCTGACAAAGCATCACCTGTCCCCATATATGGGATCTGATCTACAAGGCTTCAACGACGCATCTACTAGACCTCGAGGTTATGTAGAATTGTTGGTCACATTTAGAGCAGGTGAAATAGCTCGACAGGCGAAGACGCGTTTCCTAGTGGTCGACTGCCCTTCCCTCTACAACTGCATCTTGGGAAGGACCACTTTGGCTGAAATAACAGTTGTACCATCCACTGTCCACCTAAAAATGAAGTATTATACGACACGAGGACGTGTAGTTACCCTCCATGGGGATATTGAAGCAGCTAGAAGATGTTTCGATGCAGCGATCAAAGGTCTAAGTGTTGTCGGTGGCGTCCACCCCAGAAGAGCAACTTCAGATGTCGCACAGGTTCCACTACCGCCGGTCAGCGCGGTCGACCTTGATAGCAGGTTCACCGGGGAACAGGAAGAAGTTGCAGGCAAAGACCTCCCAGTTGAAGTCAACGGGCAACCTCTCTACCCAACACGCCCCATCCCAGACGGAGATTTCGAGCTGATCCCTCTTGGCGACGACCCAGAGCGAACTGTGAAGATCGGCCGTGGACTCCCCGACCTGGCAAGGAGGCAGCTGAAGGCATGTCTCTGAGAGAATGCAGATTTGTTCACTTGGAGCGCTTCGGAGATGCCCAGATTAGATCCTCAAGTGGCTTGTCACCAACTGACTATAGATCCAAATGCTAAGGCTATAACTCAACGTAGGCGTAGGCAGTCTCCAGAAAAAATAGAGGCTGTTGAAAAAGCTGTAAAAGACCTCCTAGAGGCAAACTTTATTTCGGAGGCCAAGTACACCACTTGGTTGTCCAATGTTGTACTTGTTAAAAAATCTAATGGAAAATGGAGGATGTGGATTGACTACACGGATCTTAATCGGGCATGCCCGAAAGACTCTTACCCATTGCCTAACATCGACCGACTGGTCGACAACTCTGCAGGATTTAAACTGTTGTCTTTCATGGATGCTTATTTGGGATATAACCAAATTCTCATGGATGAGGCCGACAGAAAGCATACAGCTTTTATGACTGAGTCGGGCAATTACTATTATAATGTAATGCCCTTTGGTCTGAAGAATGCTGGCGCCACCTACCAACGAATGATGAACAAGGTCTTCCGAGCAGAAATTGGTGACATGCTCGAAGTCTATATGGACGACATGATCGTCAAATCGCAGAAGAAGCCGACCACGCTGCTCGTCTTAAAAAGGTGTTCGACACGGCGAGGAAATACCGCATGAGATTCAACCCCGACAAGTGCACTTTCGGGGTTTGAGCAGGGAAATTCCTCGGCTTTTACCTTACGGAGAGAGAAATTGAAGTGAATCCCAACAAATGTAAGGCCTTTTCCGAGATTCCTACTCCGAAGTCAAAGAAGTCGATACAGTCACTTAACAGGATGCTAACTACCCTATCTCATTTTGTCGCTAAATCTGCCCAATACGCGCTCCCATTTTTCAAACTTCTTCGACAGAAAGCAACATTTGAATGGAGTGAAGAATACGAACAAGCCCTCCTCCATCTAAAACAAGTCTTATCACAACCCCCGGTCTTGTCCCGACCAGATAACGGGGAAACACTTTTCTTGTACCTGGCCATCACCGGTGAAGCGGTAAGTGCTGTCCTCATACGGGAGACCCCCGACGGACAGAAACCGATTTATTTCACGAGCAAAGCTCTTCAGGGTCCCGAGCTCAGATATCAACAGATCGAAAAGGTCGCCTTGGCCCTCGTAACTGCATCCAGAAGACTACGCCATTACTTCCTGGCCCACACAATTGTGGTAAGAACTGAGCAGCCTATCAGACAGCTCCTTATTCGGCCAGATATGGCGGGGAGAATGCTCCAGTGGTCTCTCGAGCTACCCGAGTTTGACATTCGATACGAAGGAAGAAAAGCCTTGAAAGCTCAGGTACTGGCCGACTTTGTAGCGGAAATGACAGTCCCCGAATCCTTGACCAATGTCTCCCAAAAATGGACGATTTACGTCGACAGAGCCTCCAGCGCAAAAGGCAGCGGGGCAGGCATTATCCTTGAAAACGAGGAGGGTATCTTGATAGAAGTCTCACTAGAGCTATCTTTCAAAACATCAAATAGACAAGCTGAGTATGAGGTATTCCTCGCAGGACTTCGACTTGCAGAAGACCTTGGCGCAAAAGAAGTCAAAATATTTATAGACTCTCAGCTCGTAGCATCACAAATTCGGGGAGAATTTTAGGCCAAAAATGATAGTCTCGTTGAATACCTAACCTTGGTACAAGAAAAGTTGAAGAAATTTGTCTCCGCGGATGTGGCTCACATCCCGCGCGAGCATAACACTCGAGCAGACGTGCTCTCCAAGCTAGCGAGCACTAAGAAGAAAGGAGGGAACAAATAGTGATCCAAGAGATACTGACCCATCCGAGCATCAACAAACCTACCTCGACCACAGAGGTGAACGTTATCGGGGACGCAAACTGTTGGATGACTCCAATTTACGAATACCTGATGACGGGCATACTGCCTGACGATCCTAAAGAAGATGGGATAGTTAAGAAGCGAGCATGTGCATACACCATAGTCGAAGGTAAGCTATATCGCCGAGGATTCTCCATCCCTCTACTCCGGTGCGTCAAGGAAGGTAAAGTTTCAGAGATTCTCCAGGAAATACATGAAGGAATCAACGCGCAACATCTAGGCGGAAGATCTTTGGCTCGAAAAGCTCTCCGAGCAGGATATTACTGGCCCACTATGCAACAAGACGCAAAGGAACACGTCAAAAAGTGTGACCGTTGTCAGAGGCATGGGGACATGCACCTCGCTCCTCCAAACGAGCTTAAATCATTGTCATCCCCGTGGCCCTTTGCGTGGTGGGAAATAGATATCCTCGGACATTTTGTCGTAGGATCATACCAAAATAAGTACCTCATCGTCGGGGTAGATTAATTCACAAAGTGGATCGAGGCAGAAGCATTAGCCAAGATCACGACTTTCAATATATTACGTTTCTACAAGAGAAATATACTCGCCCGATTCGGCGTGCCTCAGGCCATTGTCACAGACAATGGGACACAGTTCACTGACGGAAACTTCCAAGACTTCATCGCCAAGCTGGGTACGAAGCAACACTTTACATCGGTCGAACACCCACAAACCAATGGGCAAGCCGAAGTAGCAAACAGAGTAATACTCTGAGGACTCAAACGACGACTCGGCGAAGCCAAACAACGGTGGGTCGAGGAGTTACACAGCGTCCTCTGGGCATATCAAACTACCCCTCATTCCACGACCGGGGAGACCCCGTTCCGGTTAACATATGGAACCGAGGCAGTAATTCCCATAGAAATCAGGGAACCTTCGAGAAGGACAGAAGCTCCTCTTGACAAAGAAGCGAACAACGAAGCCCTTCGCGAGGAACTCGACCTTGTCGAAGAAATGAGGACGGGTGCATCCCTCAAAGAAGCCTCTTTAAAACAAAAAATAACTTTGCGTTATAATGACAAAGCACTAGCGCAAAAACGATTTTAGACAGCGCTTTTTTAGCCTTTAGACAGCGCTTTAAAGCGCTGTATAAACCAGCGACGCTATAGGTTTAGACAGCGCTTTTGGTATTACCAAAAGCGCTGTCTAAAGGGGCGTGTATTTAATGAAAAGCGCTGTCTATGGTACCTTTAGACAGCGCTTTTTCACATTATATGGATTACTTTAGACAGCGCTTTCGTCAAAAGCGCTGTCTAAGCCCTACCTTTTTTTGACTTTTTTGGTACACCTTAGACAGCGCTTTCTCCAAAAGCGCTGTCTAAGACCTTCCTTTTTTGACTTTTTTAGTACACCTTAGACAGCGCTTTCACCATAAGCGCTGTCTAAGACCTTCCATTTTTGACTTTTTTAGTACACCTTAGACAGCGCTTTCACCATAAGCGCTGTCTAAAGTGGACCTTAGACAGCGCTTTCACCAAAAGCGCTGTCTAAGGTGTACGAAAAATTTTATATAATTTTTTTTTAACCACAATTTTACCAGGTTTTTTCAACCAGAATTTGACCTGTAATTTTCAACCAGCAATTTTTTTCAGAATTGGCAATTCAAACCATTGGCCTTTCTACACCAAAATTATATATCCAAAATTGGCATTTCATACCAATATATATATTTAAAATTACAAACCAAAATTGTATATACACCTATT
This sequence comes from Lathyrus tuberosus, assembly GCA_022829125.1. Taxonomy (NCBI): domain Eukaryota; kingdom Viridiplantae; phylum Streptophyta; class Magnoliopsida; order Fabales; family Fabaceae; genus Lathyrus; species Lathyrus tuberosus. Next base: position 13,956,806 of record JALAZF010000103.1, read on the forward strand.
TATAATTACAAATCATTACATTTTTCTACAAATGCACATTTTACTTATTCACCAAAATTGCATCCAACCAAAGCATTGCTTCCAACCAAAGTTATTGCTTCCAACCAAAGCATTTTTTCTACAATGCACATATTACTTATACACCAAAATTGTATATACACCAAAATTGCATCCAACCAAAACATTGCTTCAATCTACATTATAGGTCCTGAAAACACAAAGATTGTAATTCAAAGTATTAAAATTCAAAGTATATACACCAAAAATTGTAATTCAAAGTATATACACCAAAATTGTAATTCAAAGTTTGTAATTCAAAGTATATACACCAAAATTGCAATTCAAAGTATATACACCAAAATTGTAATTCAAAGTATATACACCAAAATTGCATCCAAAATTGTAATTCAAAGTTTGTAATTCAAAGTATATACACCAAAATTGCAATTCAAAGTATATACACCAAAATTGCATCCAACGAAAGCATTACTCCAACCAAAGTTACACATATTAAAATTCTCATCAATTAAAGTAAGAGTATAATATTATACCTTAAGTTTGTAAAATTCCGAGCTCCATAATGTATTGACACCACTCCTCTTTGATTTCATCCAATAGAGCCTTTGTGTAAGTAGCACTCCTGAATTCTTCAAAATACTACATAATAATATAACATATAGTTTGATTTAGTTTTAACTATTTCATTAGACAATATGAGAGATATGTGTTAAAATAACTCATAAGTTAGAAATACATACATCGGGTGGAATCTCCATTCGATCCAACGAAATAGTGTCTCTCATAAATCTCAACATGAAATAGCCGCAATCTATTTGATTGCGTTGCCGAGGACACTACAAATGAAAATAAAATATGGATAAATTCTAAGTTTTATCAAGTAAGCATCACTAATATAATAAAACATGTGATAATTAATATACCTTCACATAATTCCATGTAATGGTGTGGTCGATTCCCCGATGTTCTAGGAATGCTTGTATAGTGCTAATAAAATATAAATGAATATTTAGAACAATTCACATAAATAAATAAATATACACATTTCTATTTAGAACAATTTCACTTACGTGTCAATACAGTCAAGGATATCAAACATAATATATAACAAATGTAATAAAAAAATCAAGGATATCAAATATAACAAATATGACATAATATATAACAAATATAATAAAGAAATCAAGTATATAACAAATTTTACCTCTTTCACTAACATCTCTTTCTTTTCTTGGTTGGAATATGAATTACTTGTTTCTTATCAATGCGGACGGATGAATGGATCCAAATTCCCTCGTTATGGTCATTTCTGATATATGACCCATCCGCTATAAGATCCTCATCTTGATCATTTCTATTCAACCCATTCTCAACATCAATATCACATTGATCTACACCGCTATCACATTGATCTACACCGCTATCATCAACCACTTTGTTAGATAGAAGCACTATAGACCATTTCATACTCGTTGGGTCAGTGACATAGAACACTTGTCTAGCTTGCGATGCTAGAATAAAAGGCTCATCTTTGTACCCCACCCTATTAAGATCCACTTGCAAAAATCCAGACTTATCCATTCGTATGCCACTACTATTTACCCACTTGCAACCAAAGATTGGAATCTGAAACTTCTCGTAATCAAACACCCAAATGTGCTCAATAACTCCAAAATATGACAGATTTGCATATTTGGGGTTTAAGTCCTTCATACTTGATATGTGCATTGCTTCAGCTAGGACGGTGACACCACTATTTTGCATAGTACTTTTATCGTCTTGTTCTTTGGTATAAAATGTGTATCCATTAATTGCGTATGCGCTATGAGAATACACATGCAAAGTTGGACCATATGCCAAACATCTCAACCTTTCTGTTACTGAAGCAGGATCTGAAGAGCGCTTCAAATAAATATGATCCTTTAACCATTGTATGAAACTTTGATTGTGCTCTCGTACTATCCAATTTTCATTTCTGTTCTGATTTAACCTTCGGAGTACATCCTTGTGCATCTCAACATATGGCTCAACCTCATTATCATTGTGCAGAACATACAAATGCACTTGATCCCGTTCATCCCTTGATACTGTCACAATTTTATTTCCAATTAATTTTTTACCATCCTTTTTTTCGAAAATATGAGCTTTGGGGAGTCCAATCGATTGAACATTGGACAAATATTCAGTACAAAACTCAACCGCTTCTTCAACAATGTATCGTTCAACAATACACCCCTCTGGTCGACTTCGGCTTTTCACGTACCCTTTTAATATTTTCATATAACGTTCAGCAGGGTACATCCATCTCATATAAGCTGGTCCACACATCTGTGTCTCTTTCACAAGATGAACAACAAGATGTACCATTATGTCAAAAAAAGAGGGAGAAAAATACATTTCAAGCTCACACAAGGTAATAACTATCTGTTTTTGTAGTGTTGGTAAGATATCGGGATCGATTACCTTACTACAAATTGACCTAAAGAAAAAACACAAATTAGTTATGGCGCTTCTTACTTTCACTGGCAAAATAGAACGTATACCTATTGGTAGAAAGTGTTCCATTATAACATGGCAGTCGTGTGTCTTTAAACTCTTCAACGTGAGATCTTTCATAGACACAAGTCTTCTGACATCTGAAGAGTATCCTTCTGGAACTTTAACTTCACTCAGAAACTTACACAATATTTTCTTCTCCTTTCTAGACAGAGTAAAAGTAGCAGGTGGTAGATATGTCCGTCTTCCTTTCTTCACGGGTGCTAATTCAGTTCTAATCCCCATCGCTTCCAAGTCTTTTCTTGCTTTAAGGCCATCCTTAGTCTTTCCTTTTATATTGAGTAACGTACCAATAACACTTTCAAATACATTTTTCTCAATATGCATAACATCGAGAAAATGTCTCACGTACAAAGACTTCCAATATGGCAATTCAAAAAATATCGACCTCTTTTTCCACCCACCTTCTTCGGTGTCTCCATTGAATTCTTGACTCCACCCACGGTAGTGATGTTTGGCATTTAAGAATCTACGATGACCGAGAAATACATTCTTATGACCAAAGTCCAATCGCTTCGAAACTGTTTTATCTTCACAAATAGGACACGCTTTTTCACCTTTTATGTTGTACCCTGATAGATTCCCGTAAGCTGGAAAATCATTAATTGTGCCAAACAACATCGCCCTCAAATTGAAACTTTCTTTCCTATATCCATCATAAACCTCCACACCGTTCTCCCACAATATCTTTAAATCTTCGATCAAAGGTGTCAAGTATACGTCTATGTCATTCCCTGGTTGTTTAGGCCCAGAGATTAACATAGATAACATCATGTACTTACGCTTCATGCATAGCGACGGAGGTAGGTTATAAATCATAAGAATCACAGGCCATGTGGTATGTGAGATACTTTGAAGACCATGCGGGTTCATTCCATCAGTAGATAATGCCAGACGAAGGTTTCTTGCTTCTTCCCCAAAGTCAGGATAATCATTATCAATTTTCGACCACTGTGGTGAATCAGCCGGATGTCGCAACTTTCCATCAATAATTCTTTCATCTGCATGCCAAGTCAGGTGTCTTGCATCGGTTTCACTACGAAACATGCGCCTAAATCTCGGTATTATAGGAAAATACCATAAGACCTTGGCTGGAGACAATTTTTTCTTATATCGAGACAAACCGCATTTAGGGCACTCAGTTAACGATGCATATTCCTTTCGAAACAAAACGCAATCGTTTGGACAAGCATGTATTTTATCATAGCTCATGCCAATAGAGCACAACATTTTTTTGGCCTCATAGGTTCGATTGGGAAGAACATTATCTTCCGGTAGCATTTCTCTCAAAAGGGCCAACAACTCTGTGAAACTTTTATCCGACCATCCATTGCCCGCCTTTAAGTTGTACAACTTCAATACCGCAGACAGTCTTGTGAATTTAGTGCAACCTTGATAGAGCGGTTTCTCTGCATCGCTTACCAACCTCTCAAACATTTCGGGACAATCATGAAGATCTTCTACAACTGCTTCTGCAATCTCTTCGACGCGATCACAATCGTATGTTTCCGTGTCTTTGTCATCTGAAGCATAGGTTGTATTACTTTTCCTCGTCGGTTCAACATTCTCGTTAATTTTCTCACCATGATGTATCCAACACTTATAACTTCGATCAATTCCATTCATCAGTAAATGCGATTTCAACCCATCTGCGTCAACCCTACCAACATAACAACAACCCAAGCAAGGACATTTTATTCGATTGAGCTCTTCAGCGTCAGCGTGTTGAACAACAAACTTAACGAAATCCAATACCCCATTCTCGTACTCTTTGGACAATCGATCGGCATCCATCCATTTTTTATCCATGGTTTTCCTACTTATTAATCCTAACAGTTAGAAAGAATTTAACATTAGCATAACAAGTCCAAACTAAGAAATTCAAAGCAATTAACTTCATTAACAAAATTGCTTTGAATTTCGGTTCTTTAGAACAACAACCTCAAGAATTTACATTATTAACATTAACACTAACACTAACACTAACACTAACACTAACCTAACACTAACACTAACACTAACCTAAACTAAACTAAACTAAACAAACACATTATATAGCAATAGTTAACAATGTAGAAAAATGTTAACAAGAACAAACTATAATAGATGTTCTAAACTAACACTAACACTAACACTAACACTAACCTAACACTAACACTAACACTAACCTAAACTAAACTAAACAAACACATTATATAGCAATAGTTAACAATGTAGAAAAATGTTAACAAGAACAAACTAAACTAACACATTATATTGATTCTATTCCTATATCACCAAAAATGAAGTTAGCACATATTTTATTCTTATATCCAACAACAGTCCAACATTAGCAACAACATTAACAACATTAGCAACATTATCAACATTAGCAACAGTCCAACATTAGCAACAACATAAACAACATTATTATCAACATCAACAACAACATTATTATCAACATCAACAACAACATTATCAACATTATCAGCAACATTATCAACTGAAACTCTGAAACTCTGAAACTTCCAAACTGAAACTCTGAAACGTGTAAAATGTGTAATACTCTGAAACGTGTAAAATGTGTAATACATCAACAACAACATTATTATCAACATCAACAACAACATTATCAGCATACCTTATAAAATGTGTAATAATCTGAAACTCTTAAACTTCCAAACTGAGTGACGAAAACGCGAAATGAGAGAGGAACAGACGGTCACGGTGGAGTAAAGGTCGTCGGAGTCGCGAAATGAGGGAGGAACGGTGGACGACGGCGCGGTGGACGACGGCAAGGGTTTAGCTCAGGTTCGCAAGTATCCGTTCGCAACAGGGGAGGGAGAAGAAAGAGCGCAAAACTGAAAATGAAAACTGAGTATATTCATATATTTTAATTTTATTAGACCTTAGACAGCGCTTTTCAACAAAGCGCTTTCTAAGGTGGCCCTTAGACAGCGCTTTAAAAGCGCTTTCTAAGATTGGCCTTAGACAGCGCTTTTGTTTTTATTTTTTTAAATATTTAAGACCTTAGACAGCGCTTTCCTTAAAAGCGCTGTCTAAGGTCTTATATTTTTTTTAAATTTAAAAGGCCTTAGACAGCGCTTTTAAGGAAAGCGCTGTCTAATATTTTCCATTAAATTTTTTTAAAAATTTAAAAGGCCTTAGACAGCGCTTTTCACTAAAGCGCTGTCTAAGGTCTTATATTTTTTTGCGCTTTTCCTTTATTAAATTAATAGATTCCGTGTTTTTGACCTATAGCAGCGCTTTTGTAATAAAGCGCTGTCTAAGGTGAGATGTTATAAGTCCTTTTTGTTGTAGTGAAGTCATCAAACGAGATTTCCAAGTAGACAGTCTTGTCTTACGGCGAAATCAGAAAAATTCGCGTGAAGGAAAGCTGGCCGGAAACTGGGAGGGCCCCTACCGCGTCATTGCAAAGACAGGGACAGGTGCTTATTACCTCGAAAACCTCCAAGGTGAACAACTTGCTCGACCATGGAATGCTGAGAAGCTTAAACAATATTACCGTTGAACACTGCATGTAACTATACAAAAGTTGCCATTACGGGGAGCGTGCCATGGTACAGGCACGACACCTCTATATGCTAACGAAGGTCAAAAGTCCCGTTGTGTGTGCGTTGAACTTTTGGCCCGGCGAGGAGTACTCTATCGAGCTTCGTCATCGACGTACCTTATAGGCAGAACACCCAGCTCGCGATGGGAAGTTCACGCCATGAAACTAAGACCTCGATCGACCTCTTAGATTCGTTGAAGGTCGGGGTACAACCCCTGACCGCTCGACCAGCTCTCTTCGCAGTCGAGGATCACTAGAGTCGAGCAAACTCCCAAGTGTCCAGCAATTTCAAAGTAACTTAGATAAAAATATGTAAAATACCACACACAGAGCAGATAAAGAGGCAAAATGGAAATACTAAGTCGGGAAAGCCCATTGTAAAAATATTACATAAAGCCCTGGCTCTTAGGCCGGGCAAATCAGCAAGTATGGCACGCAGGCCAGTCAATACAAAAAATTGGCACGCAGGCCAAACTGACTACACTATCACTCCACAGCAGCATCAGCTGCCTCGGGATTCTCCTGCTCCCCATTTTCCCCATCAGCATTTACTGTTTGTCCGGGCAACACAATCTTGCCGTCGACCACCTCAAACTTGGAATCAGCTCCATCGGTTACAAGGTCCGGATTCAGGAGTTTAAGCTGCGCCACAGCGTTCTGGAACCCGACATCTGCAAACTCTAGAGCATCATCTTCAGCCAACCGAAGATCCTTCTCTACTTCCCTGAGCTTGGCTATCAGGGCTGCTCGAGAGGTCAATAGTTTGTCCTCCTCGGTTTCATTCTCGGCTGGCCGAACAGCCTCTTCCAGTTCAGCTATCCTATCCTTGAGACGTTGCTCTTCCTCTTCCAATGTAGTGATCCAAGCAAGGTGGCCCTTCGCCACATCTTCAGCCTTCTTCAACTTCTCCTCCAACTGTCTTTGCTGCTCGCCTTATTCTCTGTTCAGCTCCCTGCAGTCCTTCAAGTCTTTCTGCACGCCGAGCAATTCAGCCTCCAAAATCTAAAGTCTTTCTTTCAGTCGAGAAAGCTCAGCAGCAGAGCAACCCTCATCATTCAGAACGAGGGCAGCCGAACAGAGCCGCATGACGGCAGACATATCCTCGATAATTATTTTCCTTCTCGCTTCTGAAGCACTCCCCAACAAAGCCTGGCCTTCAGCAGGGGCGACACGAGGACAACTAACCTCGGAGAAGTAGCGACGCTGGAGATAACACGGAGGAATCCCGAAGCTTGCAAGAGGAGGAGGGGGACTACCTTCCACATCATCAATGGTCGACCCAGTAGTCTTTTCCCGCTTAAATGTCCTTTGGACCCCTGGGGACTGATTCTCAGAGGTCCCGGTTGCAGTTAACACAGCATGAGATTGCTCGGAACCCTCGGGCACTGCAGTAGAGGGAGTACTCTCAGGCACTGTCGTAGAAGAGATATGCTGAGGGGTACTTTGTTCGGTTGGACGGGATTGTTCTTCCCTAGCTCTTTTTGCCTTTAGACTCGAGTATCTTTCTGCAGCTCTGACCATTTTCCCTACAAAAAGAAAGAAAAATATTAGTAAAACAAGATACACGAACATGAGAGAAATCTAAGTCGAGGATCTTTATACCACCTAAGAGCTCGACAGCCTCCTCATCGGAGAAAGTCTCGAGCAGAACACGAGTATTAATCAGGCGGCGGGTCTTCGTCACCTGCTCTTTCCCACCTGTCGAGGTCTCTCCGTTCTCGGATACACTTGGAATTTTATTCAAACTCTCCACGTACTCGACAATCTTGCCTTAAGCATCGCGATCCTCGACATTGAGCTTATCATGTCTTACTTTGTATTTATCTACCCCTTCTTTGTAATGCTCTTCTGTCCAGAAGAGGGGGAATTTTGGCACCACCACTTCTGTAGACAGCCCATCCACTTCTTGAGTCACCCTTTCATATATTGAATTAATGGCCTCGGGAGTGACCGGCTTCACAAAATAGTAACGCCACTTGAAATCTCGAACAGAGTCCAAGTAGGTGTGGAATAAAGCTTTATTTTGTTTGAACGACACCCAGCCGTGTCGACTATCGGTTGTAGACCGCTGCAGATGAAAAATTCGGAAGAAAAAGGACATTGTTGCCCTGATGTCCAAGTGTTTGCAGACGAGCTCAAAAGCCCGGAGAAAGGCCAATGAGTTCTGGTGGATTTGCGATGGAGCCAATTTTAACCATTTGAAGACCCCCTCTTGGAAGTCGGTGAAGGGGAGCCTCCACCCCGCCTCTTGAAACATAAACTCATACACCGGGAAACGCATTCCCATGTAAGGTGTACATATACGCTGGTCCTCGTTGGGGCGGTACACTTTCCAGGATTGCTCAGAACCGAGCAACCTATGCTCGACAGTACAAAACCCATTTTCGTCGGGGAATGTGAAGATGGACGACATGGTGAGGGCCTCATCGCACACCCAGTCCTCAAGCGGACGCTCTTGTCTAAAAGTCATATGGGCCATCGGAATTTCAGTTTGGTTATCCTCTTCGAATTCACCTACGGCCACTTCAGCAGCCAATCTGTCCATCAACCTGAAAAGTAGAAGGGAACAGGTGAATTTGACGAGTCATACCAAACTAGCCGGTCGGAGACGAATAACGGATGTCCCCGGGAAACTCATCGCTTCCCCGAAAAATCTTGCCCCTTTTTCCCGTGAAATCAACGAAAAAGAGTAATTGTTGGGGACCCAAAACATTATCAGGTCCCCGCGATGTTCGTCACGCTCCCCGGAAATTTTCTACAAGTCCCCGGAATATTCATCCAGTTCCTCGGTTTTATTCAACAGAAACAGAAACAGAGAAAATTTCATACACTCTTTCTCTTAAAACAGCCAAAGATCCCTGCCGTATTAGCCAGGAATCCTTCCATTTCTCATGAGAACTTCATCAGTTCATCAGAGAAACGATTTCAAGCAAGTTAAACTTAAAGGAAATGCCAGAAATAACAACAGTTTTGAAGAAAATACCTTGTAGATGGTGAAATAGGGTTCCGGCACGGCGTAGCACGGCGGTTCTCGGCGGACTTGCGGTGGTTGATGGTGGCGAACGGAGGATGAGAAAACGGAGAAGGAAGAGGAAATGATTCTTGAACGAAAGAGCGAAAAATGAGAAATGAAGGGAAGAGAGAGTATTTATAGATAAATCACGGAACTCGAGAAGCCTGGGGCACTCGAGTACTCTACCCTAGGCAGCCACCCTATGCAATGATGACAAGTGACACGTGGCACACTTGCACCGGTCAAAAATCCACGCGTGTCCTTTCGACATCCCATCGTTTTAAAACGGAAACTTCTCATCTCCCCAACATTTCAACCAGATGCAACTCTTCGTTGCCCGCAAGCTATCAGTTCCCGCCTCATGATAATTGCCCACAAGATATCAATGCCCGACGTCATGATAATCATGGAAATTTCGACTATGCTGATATCCTCCTCGGATCATCCCTTGGCATTTCCCCGACACGATTATTGACCCTTAAGTCATTACTCTGATACCTCAAAGCAACGACTTGGGGGGCTCCTGTTCTGGACTGGGTCGTGGTTTCCTACAATCAAACAGGCCCAATCCATACAACTTGAAGAAGCCCAATAAAGTCCTAGAGAAGGACACATGACTGCCATACGCAAGGCCAAAGGTATGTCGGGCACCTAACATCTTGACAGTGCCTAGCATCTGAGGACAAACAGGAAAGGAAGACATCACACCCTGATGAAATGGACCTCCTCGACAGATTAACTTCTTCCCGCGAGAATACTCCTAATCTCAATGACTCATAGGTCCTCGACAAGCATGGTTCTCCTCCATTAGGTCATGTCCAGACCACGACCACCATATTTCCTCGACATTGTAGACTCTCCCCCGAGGATTCTACTAACGGTCTTATCTACACAGATACGTTTCATGTAACCGTCTACTAATGGTATTAAAGGGACGATTACACTAGGGTGTTGACCACGAGCTGGTCATTATTACTACACGTAAGCCCTAGCAGTTACTTGGAACGGGTCACATGCTGGTCCCACCCGTTGCAAGTAACCGTTGGCCACGCGCTGGGGGTCTCCTATAAATACCCTCTCACTTGAGAGGGTCAGGATAGTTAACTTCTTACTCTCACTCACTTTCTCTGTATTTGTTGTGCCCTCACTGACTTAAGCATCGGAGTGCCCTGCAGGTACACAGCCCCCGCTGTCTTTCATCATCATTAAAGGAGTAACAATTCCAGACGCCGTTGGCCATCTTCAAACTGTCTGATCCAGGTACGATCAGGGTGGAATACCTTGATGGTTTCCTCATTAAACCTTGATAAATATTCTCGTAGAGATTCCGAGTATCCTTGTCGGACACTAAACAAACTGGTAGTTGACATCTTCCGGTGCTTACTTGCTGGAAAATGTTGTATCATATTTTTAGTTAAATCCTGATAACTAATGACCGAGAATCCGGGCAAGCTCATATACCACCGCAAAGCTCATTCCTTAAAGGTTTCGACCATAAGTTTACACTTAAGGGAATTAGAAGCTCCTACAATTTCATTTGATTACTGATGGTAATGATGTGTTAATGTGGGTCGGTCTTACCATCAAAAGATGCTAGTGTTGGCGGTTTGAAAATCTCTTGAACTTAATCATCCCATTTAGCTTTTGACAGAGGTTGAGAATCCATAGACTCCTCATATGCCTCTCCTTCTTGTTGGCTTTGATTCTGCAGAACCTAGACACTATTTTATAAAATTTCATTTTGCTAACGGAAGGCCACTACAGCTTCCAGCAACTGGGTTATATCTGTTGGTTGAGGTGGATCGCTTTGACTGGGAGATGACCTTGACATCATATCACTGAATTGCTAATGGCGGTGACAAGTTTTTCGTGTGGCCTAGGTAAGTTTTATCGGGGCCCCGCGGTGGGCGCCAAATGTTCTTGCTAAAACACTAAAAGGTTGACTTCCTCGTTATACCTCGAGGAGAGTCGTAGATGAACGATTAAGGTGTTTGTTTGGTATATGAGTACTCAATTTTGGTTGTCCTTTTTTTCAAGCACTCCTTATTTATAGGTGTCCCTTCACTGATACACCTTCTTGTAACGCCTGCCGCCTCTATAATTGTTCCCATAACGTCCGCCTCTTCAATGATTGTAACTCTCCTATCATATTGTGTTTTTTTCATAATCGTCCCATGTGTCCTTTGGTGTGGCATCCGAGCCTTATCGTCGCCCCGTTCTGTATGAAAACAGTTCTCGGTTCATACGAGGTCGGCTCATGTTTTGTCTTGTCTAGTTGCTCTTGTCTGGGATCCGACTTATAAGTAGGCGTATGACCTTCAGATTAGTCATTCGCATCATACCCCGCGTTATCGGACTTGGGCCTCAGCTAGTCAACATAATTTCCGTAGGGGTGTGCAAAATATCCGGTTTTGATATCCAAATTCATAACCAAATCTAAATCCATTTAAAATATCCGGATATAATTAAATGGTTATTAACCAGTTTAATTATTAATGGTTGGTTATTCAACCATATTTTATTTTTAGATCCGGTTATAATCCGGTTATTATTCAAAATCCAAATATTTTAATTCAATTATATATTTTCAAATAAAAAATTAAATTTTTCAGAAAAAAAAAATTATGATATAAGTAATATTTATTTGAAAACAGCTTATAACTTGCATGCAAAAATTTGTGTTCATTATCTTTTGTTATAAAAATAACTCATACATAAGCACTTATGATATAAGCAATATTTATTTAAGATGTTCTACAAAACAGGACTTGATTCCACAACTTCAAACATCTAAACGAAACAAACACGGTTACTAAAATATTTTTAGAATTTTTTGGAATCTATAAGTAATTCTTGATGAAAATGTTCTAATCATGTGTACAGGTACACAAGTTAAGTTTAACAACATTTTAATTGTTAGAGGCAGCTGATATAGTAACAATTTCTTAGTAGTTACTTATTATACTCAAGTTGATGCCTTATAATAAACTAGGTGGTAGTTTAATAGTGAATAAGCTAGTTTATTAAACTCATAATATTTGGTAAAATAATGGTTAAACTTAACTTATAAGTATGAAATAATATAAAAGTCATATATTTAATTAATATTAATTTTTTCACTTAAGAAAACATTGGAAAATTGAGAGACAAAATGATAAATTATACAACGATAAGTTTTATCTCGCTAAACTTCATAATAGGTTAGAAACCATGTTATTATATAACTCGTTATTCTTAAAATTTATTTTAATAATTTTTTTTAGATCTTCATCTATCTTTAGCTATTAGATTATCTTACAGTATTATTCTAAATAAAAAATGTACAAGTCTTTTTTCTATATGCTCAAATCACATAAGATTATTCAACGGTCATTAAATTTTTTGAAATTTTTATTTTTGGAAAAAAAATATTTTTGAAAAAGAAATTAATAACTGGTTTAAAACCGGTTCTATAACCATAACCAAAATTATAACCGATTTTATGACCGGTTTTGATTGAAATGTGATTATGGTTATGAATCCAAACCATTTAATTAGTTTAAAAATGGTTATAGTTTGGTTTTTAAAAATAACCAATCATGCACACCCCTAAATTTTCGGGTATGTACACTTACCAATCATCCTCTTTGAGTTCTTCTTTCGCAAGGAAACTCTGCATTTGAACTTGCATTCTAGATTCTTACATTTGATTACGCATCGTGCATTATCAAATTTCTTCACTGTATAGTCAAGACTATGTGTTATATGCCAATGTTGCAACACAACAATACAAGCTTCCTTGTTTTCAAACTCCATTCCTTTCTCTATTTCCTCACCTTTATGGTTTGATTTGATACATCCAAACATAGAGATTGGTTGAGCATCTTCCAAGCAGATATTTTGCATGTGAACAGGTGGGTTGTACAAATTAATTGGTTGAGCGTTTATTGCCTGGGTAGGCATGTCGATGAGATCTTCACTGCCATCATCATCGTTGGTACTAAAAAGATCTTCAATGCGGACCTCTTCAAGATCATCCTCACTGTCTTCTCTAACCTTTTCATTAGGTATGAAAGGTTCATTATTTTGTGTTGGTTCGTTGTCAGTAGTTTGACTCATTTCATACTGATGTGATTGTGTCTATTCACTATGCCAAACAAGAGAAAAGAGGGCGCTTTTTTTGGCCTATGACAGCGCTTAAAAGCGCTGTCTAAGCCAGCGCTGTCGTAGGTAAAGACAGGGCTTTTTTATTTATGAAAAAGCGCTCTCTAAAAGGGGACTTTAGACAGCGCTTTTAAAAGCGTTGTCTAAAGTAGACGTTAAAAATTTAAAATTTTTTTTTTATAAACTTTAGGAAGCGCTTTTTCATTGAAAAGCGCTCTCTAAAGGTGCTTTTAGACAGCGCTTTAGAAAGCGCTGTCTAATGTATACGTATATTGATTTTTTTATATACTTTTAGAGAGCGCTTTTTCATTAAAAGCGCTATCTAATGTATAACCTTAGACAGTGTTTTTTTATTAAAAGCGCTGTCTTTTGTCTACGTAAAATTTTGAAGATTTTTTTTAAAAATCTCATTTTAATCATTTTTTTATGCAGAAACCTGTATAATTCACATTTCAATAAACCTGTATAATTCACATTTCAATAAACCAGTATGGATATGCATTTCCATCAACAAATTCTATTTCAAAACTAGAATCTACATTAATGCCGAATTCGCACAAATTCTATAAACTAGAATTTGTACATTTCAATAAATTAGAATTTACATGCAGAATTCGCACAAACTAGTATGGATATACATTTCTATTATATGGTTTCAAACCTGTATAGAATTTACATTTCAATAAACTAGAATTTACATTCACCAAACTATACAATCAAGAAAGAATTCTTCTTGCAATAAAAAATTTGCACAATTCCTCCTTAGTATCTTGCAATTGTTTCCTCGTGTAATAAGGACACGCCATATCATCGAAATACTACATAACAAAACAAAATGCGCATTATTTAGTTAAAAGTAATAAATTATATATATGACATATCCGATAAATATTAAAATAAATCCTAAGTTATAAAACCATGCATACCGTGATAGAAATCACCAATTGTCCCATTTGAAGGAATCTCCACTTTGACCCATGTAATATTGGTTGCTCTAGCCCGTGCTACTCGTGCGTATCTTCCTGGTTACTAGACATTTGACCTGTAAGAAAGAAAAAAACAGAAATTAAATGACAAATATAAAAATCCATAATCCTAATCTATTGAATGATATAAGCTATATTGAATGATATAAGCTATAATTTTACAACTAGTACCTTTTTCACTAACGTCTCTTTCTTTTCTTGTTTGGAGTATGTTCTACCTGTCTCTTAACAACACGGACGGTTGGATTGATCCAAATACCCTCATTATGATCATTTCTAGTATATGATTCATTCGCTATAATATTTTCATCTTGATCATTTCTAGTAAATGATTCAATATCAACATCAATATCACCTTGATCTCCAACGTTTTCATCAATTACTTTGTTAGATAAAAGCACTATAGACCATTTTGTACTTGTCGGATCAGTGACATAGAACACTTGTTTAGCTTGAGAGGCTAGAATAAAAGGCTCATCTTTGTACCTCACCCTATTAAGATCCACTTGCAAAAATCCTGACTTATCCATTCGTACGCCATTATTATTTTCAACCCACTTGCAACGAAATATAGGAATCTGAAACTTCTCATAATCAAACACCCAAATGCTCTCGATAACCCCAAAATATGACAGATTTGCAAATTTGGGGTTTAAGTCTTTCACACTTGAAATGTGCATTGCTTCAGCTACCAAGGTGACACCACTATTTTGCATAGTACTTTTATCATCTTGTTCTTTGGTATAAAATGTGTATCCATTAATTGCGTATGCGCTATAAGAAAACACGACCATACTTGGACCATATGCTAAACATCTCAACCTTTCTGTTATTGAATCGCGGTCTGAATAATACTTTGAATAAATATGATCCTTAAACCAAGGTATGAAACTTCGATTGTGCTCTCGTACTATCCAATTCTCATTTCTATTCGGATTTAAACCTCGGAGAACATCCTTGTGCATTTCAACATATGGCTCAACCTCATTCTCATTGTGCAGAACATACAAATGCACTTGATCCCATTCGACCCTTGATACTGTCACAACTTCATTTCCAATTAACTTTTTTCCTTCTTTTTTTTCGACAATATGAGATTTGGGGAGTCCAATTGATTGTACATTTGACAGATATTCAGTACAAAACTCAACCGCTTCTTCAACAATGTATCATTCGGCAATACAACCCTCTGGCCGACTTCGGTTTTTCACATACCCTTTTAATATTTTCATATAACGTTCAGCAGGGTACATCCATCTCATATAAGCCGGTCCACACAATTGTGTCTCTTTCACTAGATGAACAACTAGATGAACCATTATGTCAAAAAACGAGGGAGGAAAATACATTTCAAGATCACACAAAGTAATAACTAGTTCTTTTTGCAATGTTGGTAAGATCGCAGGATCGATCACCTTACTGCAAATTGACTTGAAGAAAAAACACAATTTAGTTATTGCGCTTCTTACTTTTTCTGGCAGAATAGAACGTATACCTATTGGTAGAAAATGTTCCATTATAACATGGCAGTCATGCGTCTTTAAACTCTTTAACTTGAGGTCTTTCATAGACACAAGTCTTCTAATATCTGAAGAGTATCCTTCTGGAACTTTAACTTCACTTAGAAACTTACACAATACTTTTTTCTCCTTTCTAGATAGAGTATACGCAGCAGGTGGTAGATATGTTCGTTTTCCTTTCTTCAAGGGCCCTAATTCAGTTCTTATCCCCATATGTACCAAGTCCTATCTTGCTTTAAGGCCATCCTTAGACTTTCCTGGTATATTGAGTAACGTACCAATAACACTGTTAAATACATTTTTTTCAATATGCATAACATCGAGAAAATGTCTTACATACAACAACTTCCAATATGGCAGTTCAAAAAAAATTGACCTCTTCTTCCACCCACTCTTGACAAGTGTATATGCAAAAGGCTTTCCAAACTGAGTTGTCACATCTATCACCTTTTCAAAAATTTGATCACCTGTCAATATAGTTGGAGCTCTACCATGTTCTGGCTCTCCATTGAATGCTTTTCTCCACCCACGATAGTGATGATTAGAATTTAAGAATCTACGATGATCGAGAAAGACATTCTTCTGACCAAACTCCAATCGCGTCCAATCTGTTTTATCTTCACAAATAGGACACGCACATTGACCTTTTATGCTGTACCCTGATAGATTTCCGTATGCTGGAAAATCATTAATTGTGCCAAACAACATCGCCCTCAAGTTGAAACTTTCTTTCCTATACCCATCATAAACCTCCACACCGTTCTCCCACAAAAATTTTAAATCTTCGATTAAGGGTGCCAAGTATACGTCTATGTCATTCCCTGGTTGTCTAGGCCCAGAAATTAACATAGATAACATCATGTACTTACGCTTCATACATAGCCATGGAGGTAGGTTATAAATCATTATGATCACAAGCCAAGTGCTATGTGAGATACTTTGAATACTGTGTGGGTTCATTCCATCAGTAGATAATGCCAAGCGAAGGTTTCTTGCTTCTTTTCCAAATTCAGGATAATCATCATCAATTTTCATCCACTGTGGTGAATCTGCCGGATGTCGAAACTTTCCATCAATAATTCTTTCATCGGCATGCCAAGTCAAGTATCTTGAATCGGTCTCACTACGAAACATGCATCTAAATCTCGGAATTATAGGAAAATACCATAAGACTTTTGCTGGAGACAACTTTTTCCTATATCGAGAGACACCACATTTAGGACACTCATTTAACGATGCATACTCATTTCGAAACAATACGCAATCGTTTGGACATGCATGTATCTTATCATAGCTCATGCCAATAGAGCACAACATCTTTTTGGCCTCATATGTTCGATTGGGAAGAACATTATCCTCTGGAAGCATATCTTTCATAAGGGCCAATAATTCTGTGAAACTTTTATCCGACCATCCATTGCCCGCCTTTAAGTTGTACAACTTTAATACCGCAGACAATCTTGTAAATTTGGTGCAACCATTATACAATGGTTTCTCTGCATCACTTACCAACCTCTCAAACATTTTGGGACAATCCTTAAGATCTTCTTTAAGTGCTTCTGCAATCTCTTCAACTCGATCAGAATCGTATGTATCTGTGCCATTGTCGTATGAAGCGTAGGTCGTATTATCCCCCGATTCAACATTCCCGTTAATTTTCTCACCATGCAAATTCCAACATGTATAACTTCTATCAATTCCACTCCTCAATAAATGCGATGCCAACTGAACCGCGTCAACCCGACTCCCAAAACAGTAACCCAAGCAAGGACATATCATTCGACTGGGGTCTTTGGCGTGCGCAACAGCAAACTTAACGAATTCCGATACCCCATTGTCGTACTCTTTCGACAATCGACTTGAAGACATCCATTTCTTATCCATAGTTATACTAATTAAACTAAACAAAAACAAAAAGAAAAAATGTTATACCTGTAGGAAAACGATCCGACTTTCACACTTTGAACACAAGTAACCCCTATACACGTATCATAAAATGAAATATCATTAATTGACCAATTATGAGTCATAACTTGATAAGTGGCAACATGTAATCACAAACAAGCAACAATTAGAGGTAAACACCTACATAAGTATAAAGTAGACAATAAACTTATAACAAAAAGTCACAAGTTCTATCCTCATCGTGAAAATATTAGCTTCCTTATGAAAATACCTTCCACAAAACTAGATTGTATCATGAATGCATAACACAATGAGCTTATTATAAAAAAAAATATATACTTTTTCGTAAAAATATACATGAAAAATAAAAGAAAAAAGATTCTGCAACAATAAAAGAGGAAGCTTTTATCCTCATCGTGAAAACTTTTTCGTTTTCGTTTTCAGAGAAATGAATAGTAACAACGAAATGAATAATAAAAGAGAAATGAAAAATAAAAGAGTACCTTATTCGTTTTCGTTTTTAGAACGATTTGAGAAATGAATAATAAAAGAGAAATGAATGATAAGAGAATAAGAACAACAACAACAACAATGTTTTCACGAACGGCAATGGCAATGGCAAGAACGACGACGAGGGTTTAGAGAAACGGTCGAGAGAGAGAGAGAGAAAATGAATAAAAGTGTCTCTGAAAATGTTTAGAATTGTTTTATATTTTAATTAGTAAAGGACTTTAGAGGGCGCTTTTTCTTAGAAAGCGCTTTCTAAAGTGAAAATAATTAGAGACCTATAAGAGCGCTTTCTAAAAGCGCTTTCTAAGGTGGCCTTTAGAGAGCGCTTTTGAGAAGCGCTTTCTAAGGTGGCCTTTAGAGAGCGCTTTTCAGAAGCGCTCTCTAAAGTGACACTTATAGCAGCGCTTTTTGGAAAGTGTTTTCTAAGGTTTACCTGAAAATGTCAAAAAATATAAAAATGAGTCTGGGGCGAGGGGGATTCGAACCCCAGACTCAAAGCATGGCAAACAAACACACAAACCTCCTTGACCAGCGGTACTACGCCCTCATCCATTGTTTATACTCACTCCATAAATATATAAAATAAGGTGTCAACATATATATTTAAATATATTATTTGAATAATTTTAAATATAGTTTAAAATAAATTAATATATAATTTAATATAATTTAAATATATTAAGTATAATTTGATATATTAATATAATTTAAAATATATTTTAAATTATATATTAATATAATTTATATATATTAAATATAATTTAAATAAGTTAAAATGTTTGTATTTAAAACATATATATTTAAATATATTATTTGAATAATTTAAAATATAATTTAAAATAAATTAAAATATAATTTAATATAATTTAAATATATTAAATATAATTTGATATATTAATATAATTTAAAGTATATTTTAAATTATATATTAATATAATATATATATATATATATTAAATATAATTTAAATAAGTTAAAATGTTTGTATTTAAAACATATATATTTAAATATATTATTTGAATAATTTAAAATATAATTTAAAATAAATTTAAATATAATTTAAATATATTAAATATAATTTTATATATTAATATAATTTAAAGTATATTTTAAATTTATATATTTTAAATTATATATTAATATAATTTATATATATTAAATATAATTTAAATAAGTTAAAATGTATGTATTTAAAACATATATATTTAAATATATTATTTGAATAATTTAAAATATAATTTAAAATAAATTAAAATATAATTTAGTATAATTTAAATATATTACATATAATTTGATATATTAATATAATTTAAGGTATATTTTAAATTATATATTAATATAATTTATATTTATTAAATATAATTTAAATAAGTTAAAATATATAATTTAAATATATTAAATATAATTTGATATATTAATATAATTTAAAACTCCTTTCCCTACCTAAAGGGCGTGGGTTCGACCCCCTCCTTTTGCCATTTTTTGTGATTCTTGATGTTTTTCAGTATAATTAGTAAATGACTTTAGAGGGCGCTTTTCCTTATAAAGCGCTTTCTAAAGTGAAAAGAAATTGAGCCCTATTAGAGCGCTTTCTGAAAGCGCTTTCTAAGGTGGCCTTTAGACAGCGCTTTTTAAAAGCGCTCTCTAAAGTGATACCTATAGCAGCGCTTTTTGGAAAGCGATGTCTAAGGTGGCACTCTTTTACATTCTTTTACAACGCTTTTTGGAAAGCGCTTTCTAAAGCCTTTCTTTTAAGGCGTTTTTTTTTAGCGAAATTTATTTATTCTTTCTAGCAGCGCTTTTGCATAAAAGCGCTGTCTTTTTGGTGCTGTCTAATCATATTTTTGGCGTAGTGATTGAGTCGAATATGTTTCAACATGTTCAAGTATACGAACATATATCTCAATAGTGAGTAGTTAAGCAAGCATATTGTGACACCGAGACATTGATTTGACTTCTTCGTCATTTTCAATCGGTGTCATTATGTGAAATACGGTATCATCATCTGCATTAATTAATGGATGACGATAAATAATTTCTTCAACACAACGTTGCAACTTTTTTTCAATTTGATATTTCAAATGAAGGAAATTAAAATTGACATGAATTTTGAATAACTAGGTATCTGTATTGCTAAATGAGAATCTTGCATTAATATCTGTGAAAATAGTACCGTTAAAATGAATGGTTACTACTAGATTTCTCTCTGCCATTTAGATGTAGAAATTTATGAACTGATGGTGGAATATGGAATGATTAGATGAAGAAGCACATAAATAAAACTTGTATGATCCAAAAAACGGGATCCAATGCAAAAACTATGCCCAAGACAGGACTCGCCCAATTGATGGACGCACATGAGGGAGCTCGGCCAATTGATGGACGAGTTTGACCAACATAGATGCAGCTCAACCATTGGTTGGACGCCCTACTTTGTCTGCCATGCATTATCTCATTAATGCAGGAATCCTTCATATAGTACTAGATGTATCAATATAGGTCTGTCTGGATGCATTGATAAGTAGCTTCACAATATTAATACTCTAAAATATTTTACTAGAAAGTCTATAAATTCAAGATTTCTGACTCATCCCCATCTCCTCCAAAATATAAAACTGAAGAATTGGGCAAGGGAGAGCGAAAAAAAGAGTACCAGGCGTGGAACATGCTATCACTATAATCAATAAAATGTATATTATTTCTTTACAATCAATAAAATATATAGTACTTCTTTAAATTGTTTAAATACCCAATTATCATATTTATAAATATATTACAAATAAATAATTAAATTTAAAATTTATTAAAAAATTAAAAAACTTATATTATTAAAATAATATATTTATTATTAAATTAGCTCGCATGAGTTCCTTAATTAAAAGGATATTCAGCTTTTTTTTTTTTAAGTGGAAGAGATTGAAAAATTATTTTAAAAAAAAGGCAAAACAGTAAAAATCTCTTGTCTTATTTAGAATAGTCCACCTATTTAAACCAATGAATAGTTTTTCTAGTTTAAGAAACGTGACTTTAGTACTTCTTTTTCATGTCATAATGATAATGAGACTTTATGGTTGGCATCTCTTGTGGTTTGGCCACTAGTATGTTTAAATGTTTAATAATATTTGTTTTGGTAGTCGGATATGATTCACAGTCATTATAATTATTGAAGATATAAAATTATAAATATTTATTTTTTAATTAAAAATTATTAATTTATAAATATCATTAATTTTTTGATATTAATATATAAATATAAATAAATATTGTTAAATTAAATCATATACCAATAATTTTAATAATTTAACTTAACTAATATATGACAGTTAAACTATTCTAAATAGGGCCGACAATGAACCAAACTAACTCGAAAATAGTTCGAAATTCGATTCGAAAATTAAATCGTTGAACTAGGTTCATGAACCAAATGAGCTGAATATGAGCTAAAAACTAAGTTCGTTAACTAAATGATCTGAACTTGAACTATACATAGTTCGACTCGTTAGGTTCATGAGTCAATTCGATTATATATGAGATATATTATATTGTCTTTAAGAGTAGATTTAAAGATTTGTTCTAAATCTTAGTCTCATATTTTCTTTTAATCTAACGGTTTTAATTGATAATTTATATTCTCAAGTGAGTAAAATATTTCTACGAATAATTATACAAATAAAGTTAACATCGTATAAATTTCAATCTTATAACTTTTATTTTATTTCTATATTTTTTTATTTAAAAAATATTAATTTAAAATGTCAAATATATATATAAAAAATAGACTTTAAAAAATTACTTTTAAGTCTGTGAAATAAGCGAGTTGAACCTAACAAGATAAACCTAACGAGTTGAACCAAGATATTCGTGAACTTCTAACAAGTCGATTTTGATCTGAAAAAAAAGTTCGTGATGAATTCGAACTCGAACTCGAACTCGGCCAATTCTTAACGAGTCGAGTTTGAGCTGAAAAAAAAGTTTGTGATGAACTCGAACTCGAACTCGGCTAATTCTTAACGAGTCGAACTGAGTTAAGGCAAGTTCGACTCGACTCATTTCCAGCCCTAATTCTAAATATTATTTTTAATGAATAAAATTCTTCAAATTGAAAGAAATAATGGGTGATAATTAATGCTTTACAAATTGGATCCAACAGGCCGATTCAATCGGTTGGACCGGGAATCGGAATTAATTATGGTTCGGTTAACCTTTTAAAATTGTTAAAGGGTCAAAATCAGAATAAAACTAAAAAAAAATTGAATTGAACTATTCAAAACCGTTCGAATTAAAGAATCAAAGTTGATTTTGTAAAATCGTCCGATTAAAAAATGCATCAAATCAGCCTTTTTTTTTTAAAAAATTTTGAAAAATTTTAATATGTCAATATCAAAACTTACAACATTCCTCAATTACAAAAATAATTTCTTATTTGTCGTCGTTCAATTCGAATTTGTTTATTGTTGTTTAATTAAGTATGTTGTATTGTTTATTTTTATAATTCTCTCTTATTAGATTTAAGCATTATTAATTATTTGAATTTTATTTTAGTTTTTATGTTCTAATATTTTAATTTTGCTTTAAATTATTTTAATTTATTTTATTTTAAATCTTAAATTTATTCAAATTATTTTGAAATGAAAGTTGAAATTAAGTGCACAACTATGATGTATTATTATATGTATTATTGATATTATTGTTTTGAGTTTGTAATAGATTTTTGAAATATTTATTTTATTAAACTGTGAACATATGATTGTGTGTGACATATCTGTGAAATTTAATTTTATATTATTATTTTATTTAATAAATGGTTAGACTGTAAATTTAACCGGTTGAACAAATTAAACATTAATCCGAATGTTTTACCGGTTCGATCTCCGGTCCGATTTTTAAAACATTAATAACAATAAAGAAATTTAATACTAATATATTATTAAAATCAAATTAAAAAAAAAAATTTAACAAAAACTTTTATCATCTCTTCCAAATTATACTCAAATATCTCTTTTTTAAAGTCAATACTCAAACACCTCTTTTATTTGCAATTATATAGACTAATTTATTATTTAAAAAATTAAACTACTAAAATAACTAACAATAATGAATTCTGATATCTTAAAATTGAATAGAATGATCGTAACAATAATGAATTCAGATATCTTAAAATTGAGTAGAACAATTGGAATTGAGTGGTAAAAAGTTATGGAATATTTTAGTATCATTGAATTCAGTTGAGAACTGATATTTTTATTCAATTAAATAATGATATTCAATACCACAACATCTTTTTATTTTATTTTATTATTAAAAAAATTTAAATTTAAATTAATTTACACTAAAATTTAGTATCGATATCCAAGTAAAACTCATGAGTACCTATAGATTTACCAAAAATTTATTCAATTTCAATAATTTAAAATGATATTTCTTTCTAATGAAAAAATTGCATTGTTCCAATCTACAGGAAAGCATAAGAGAACTTATTTTATGATATCTATTAAGTTTCATTTCACTCTTTCTTTCTATCCATTTTATGATATTCAAAGAGAATGATAAATCTATTAAGGTATATTTAGAATGATAAAATCTAATGAAATAGAATGGAATGCGGTTGTATTTAATCATATTTTATTGTTTGAACTTATAAACAATAGATGGAACGGAACGAATGATGATGAAATTCATTCATCATATTCCATTAAATCCTTTGATTTTTATTAATCCAATTTAGCATATTGTGTTAAATTATTAAAAATACACAAATAATAGAATTAACATAGAGTTTTAAGTCTATTAGGATCTTTTCCTATTGGAAAAGACTAGAAAGACAGTAGTGACTATATTTTATACCAAAAAGAACATGTTTACAAAATATATTTCTTTCACGGCGCGCCATTTCAACACCAATCATGAATTTGGGGTTTTCTTCTTCTCACCAATCCGTAAGCTTTCCCTTAATTTGAATAACGCTTTACTCAACTTTAACCAGAATGAGCCAAAACCCTAATAACTCTTCAATGGTTTTAAACTTTTAGCAATCAAAGTTTCATTTTTTTCTCGGATTTTTATGAGTATTAACTAATTAGTCCACTTTTGTCGAAAAAAATTTATTAATTCACTCTGTTTTTGAAACGTTGGTGCTTAATTTCTGTTATTTGATTCCTATGCAGGTGTTGTGCAGGTTTTGCTTGTGATTGAAAATGATGCCTCGACCCTTGTTGCTTGTTTTTCTGCTGCTGATGCTTGTAATCACTTCTCAGTTTGAGTGGAAACAACAACTTGTGGTGGTTGATGTTGATTCAAGTTCAAGCTTATCTCTGAAGCAGCAACGGATTTCAAAAGGGGTAGAAACAGTAAAGGAAAAGGTTTTGATTTTTTTTTCTTCTAATTTTCTGTTGATTCCTTTTATTCCATAATTTCTCGTTGTATGTTTGATTAGTTGTTTTAGACAAGGTTTTAAATATAAGCCGTGGTCGCATAAATGCTTTCGCAATTTTGGCCGGTACAGGTGTTGCGACACCGATTGCGGTTGTCGCGTTGTGAATTAACTATAATTTGTTCTTTATTATAAAAATGATGAATAACGGTATTGGTATCAGCACTTTTAGACTTGAGTTTTTCAACTTGCAGAATCCTTGAAGTTGCATTTTTGTATTTTGTTATAATTGTAATTGTGTGAAGAAACTTTTTGGAGATGACAGCAAACACGACC
Organism: Lathyrus tuberosus; assembly: GCA_022829125.1. Taxonomy (NCBI): domain Eukaryota; kingdom Viridiplantae; phylum Streptophyta; class Magnoliopsida; order Fabales; family Fabaceae; genus Lathyrus; species Lathyrus tuberosus. Next base: position 13,981,716 of record JALAZF010000103.1, read on the forward strand.
GTTGAGTTTCTGCTCCTATTCTTGGTAGCGTTACTCGTTTGCATCAATGTGTATGTGGTTGTTGTATATTAGATTGCATGAGCTATGCAGTGTTATAAAAACCAAACCGGAGGTGGGATCGGCGAAACCTTTAGGTCATTGTTTAAATGATTTGTATAGTTTGATCTGCGTTGAAACTTCGGTTGAACCGCTCAAGTAATTGATTTGTAGACAGTTCTGGTTCACGGTGGAACCGTTTGATTTGGTTTTGCAAACATTTTTCAAACATTGCTTGTATGTTTTCTTGCACTTCGTCGAACTTTCATTGGAAACTGGTTCTCTTTTCATTCATGGATGAAGTGAGGATTTGCCATTCACTTTGAAATTGGGTTTAGATTAACTGTGTTCAGTTTAATATGGATAACTCTGACGCTAATTTCCACCTCAATAAAACACTGAAAACCTTAATTCTCAAATCGAAATATTGGTGAAGCAACATTGTTTTGGTTTTTTCTGGTTTGTTCTTTCCTTATGCAGTAGGAAGAGATTTGAAATTTGTTATAAATGTCTCCGTATATTTGATGAATTATTAATCTTGTGGATTTTGCTTCACATGAATATTCACAGATTTTAAATGGAATACTGTGACATTGGTCTCACTTCGAGTGTTCAAATATAACCATTTTTAGGATCGGCCACAAAACAAATCATCTGTGTGTTTTCTGAGTTTTTTCAATTGATGTTACTTCTGCAGATTATTTTAGTGCAAGAGAGAAATATTCGAAGATTGAATGAGGTTGTAAGGCATCTCCAGGAACAATTGCAGCAATGTAGAAGCACTAATACTGGTACAACAAATAGCACGGTTGTTAGCATATACTAAACACTGACTAATGGTAATATCATTATCCTTCTGTGAGTGGGATACGGCTTGATTGTTGTTGAAATCTTGATGTTAATGTTGTAAAGTCGTTTTCTTAAGTACTTTGAAACAAAATGTTATTAAAAATCTGCCTCACACTGTATATTATAGGAAATATTATTATTTCCATTTTAATACAAGTCCAACCTCAATGAAAAAGAAATTGCAATGTGTTCGATAGTTCAGTTATAACCTACTGATCGTAACATCAGTACTCTTTGAACAATAAGTCACATTTTTACTCATTATTTTACTGACTTGAATATTAGAGTGTTAATTTGGCATGTCCCAAACTCTACTCCATCGTTTCACCAATCATTTATGGTTTTCTAGCAGAACAGATGTCATAGTGTCAAATTAATATCTAAAATTGCACGCTTTTGCAGCTTAGCTTGTTTACGCATCCATCTGTCTAGTATGGAAAAATGAAGTTGATAGTCTATCAGTTATATATATATTTTTCAAAGTTGAAATTATCATTTCTATAAAAGAGAGAGGTTAATGGGTGAACAAGTTTGAACTAAAAAAGCGAAGAAAAAAGTATCAAGAAATTGATAGATGTTTTGGGTTTAGTACAAATAGTTGGTGGTTAACATGTCATGCATTTATTTAGATTGAAGCATTTCGTTAGCCGACAGCAATTTTTTTGTTTAATTTCAGTTATCATGGTGTTTTGAAAAAAAAAATGGAAAGTTGCATTAACTTTGCAAAGTAGGAAGGACGAACACATTATGACATTGATAGAGGGCTGGATTAAAAAAAAAAATTGCACGAAGGGGGACTAACGTATGATTAAACAAAAGTTAGGAAAGGTCTATATTTAATTTTGTCATAATTAAACTTCAATCATACAAAAGTTAGGAAAGGTCTATATTTATTTTTGTCATAATTAAACTTCGATTAATTTATATAGGAAGATTAATTGGAATACACTGTTAGTATAAAACTACTTTACACTGACATCCAATTAAAATGAATTATTTTGACACATGAAAAGAGAAAAACATAGAAGAATTAATTATTAAAATAGTTTAATTATAATTTATTTATTTTTATTTTTAATTCCATAATTACGTGTCAAAATGATTCATTTTAATTGAATGTCAGTGTAAAACAGTTTTACACTGACAGTATATTCCAATTAATCTCTTTATATAAGACCTATGGCTCTGATTCTCTTTTCATAGTAGGGAGCGGAAAAATTTCGGAAGAATCATTTAAAACCATAAAAAAAATCAGTTTTTGAAAGGTTCTTTGGATAGTGTAAATTTTGAATTTTGAATTTTTGTTTGGTGTCACCATATGTTGTGAATCAAATCTTTGAGGAATTTGATGCTGTTGGACTGAAATCTCATGTACCCAATGGTGTCTAATTAGATGTTGTTGAACGTGATGTTGTTAAATTAAATTAGTTGTTAATTAAATAAGAAACTTATACTCTATATCTCAATATTTATCTCCTTACTTCTATCAATTTTACAATTTAACCAAAAATATCCCTATATAATTAGTTTATGTTTGAATATTTTCTTTTTTTTTCTTCATTCGATCCAGTATAAAAGTATAGAGACTTTGAGAAATTTTTGTATATCGAAAGTCGTACTAGCAAGTTCTCTGATAGGATAAAACTTCTGGAAGCCTTTCTATCAAATTCTTTGACACAAAAATTTCGGGAAGTCTTTCAACCAAGTTCTATGGTCCATAATATACTTTCGGAAGTCTTTTAACCAAGTTCTTTGGTCTATATATTATATTTGGGAGAGTCTTTCTACCAAGTTCTCCGGCCTATATTATACTCCTCACAAGTCTTGCAAGTAAGTTCTTCAGCCCACATATTTTCCTTCAACGGGTGTCTTTTATTTATGTTTTCTCAGAGACCAAATTTTTAGCCACCTGAATGTCTTGGGCGTAAGTCATAACCAAGTTATCTGGTAAATAATATGGAAACTACTAGAAAACTTATAATCAAGTTATCCAATGAAGATTATATTATTGAATAACTTTTTTTTTAAAGTTATATAGTAAACATATAACCGTACCGAAATACTTGATTGTAAGTTATCTAATAAAGAAAAATTAAGTGTCGAAATTCTTTAAGTAAAGTTCTTTGATAAACTAGTATAGGAGTGCATAATTCTCTAAATAAAGTTCTTTATTTAAATTATCTGGTGAATATATAATTCTACCAAAATATTTAATTGCAAATTATTTAACGAAGACAAACTAAGTACCAGAATTCTTTAAGTAAAGTTATCTGGTACAGTGGTATAGGAGTGCATAATTCTCTAATTTCAAAAAAGTTAATTGATAGGTAAAATGGTAAATTAGAATATTTTGAAAAATATAGAAGTAAGTTGGATGTGAAAACTATAAATCTCAAAGCTAAAGAAAAGAGTACGTAAAGCGTCAAACCAAAAGAAACATGTGCTATCTTAATGGGTGCATGGGAAACTGTGATAAATTATTCAATGGTTAATATCCATTTTGCCCCCTGCCATATAAGCGCTTTTTGAAAAACCCGCTGTAAAAAAAAACTTGTAAAAAAAACCCTACATTTGAAGATTCTCTCAATTTTGACCTTCATCACATTCAGTCACCAAAAACCTGCCATTTTGGCAGCGTTTTTATTTTGACCCCTGCCATTTTGGCAGCGTTTTCATTTTGACCCCTGCCATTTTGGCAGCGTTTTTATTTTGACCCCTGCCATTTTGGCATTTTTAGTGACTGGATGTGATGAAGGTCTGAGAGAATCTTTAAATGTTAGGGTTTTTTTTGCAAGTTTTTTTTTACAGGTGGGTTTTTCGAAAAACGCCTATATGGCAGAGGGCAAAATGAGTATTAACCCATTATTCAATAGAGAAATCTTATAAACTATGTTATGATGGAATATTAACGTATAACCAAAATTATAGATATAATTGCATAACATATCATAATTATATAATGCAATAAATATGTATCTGTTATAGTTGAATCCATTGCTTAATATAATTGCATAACATATCATAATTATATAATACAATAAATATGTATCTGTTATAGTTGAATCCATTGCTTAAGTGTAGACTGAGAATGCTATTGCCCTCTTTCTGATAGAATGGCTACATTTGATATCTGATCTAATGGGATAGTCAAAATATATAACCATCAGATGAGGGAAGAGACCTCTCAGCGGACTATCCAAAAGAATGACCCAACCCATCACAGATCATTCAATAATTAAGCCTAATACAATATTCATTTTATTAAATAAATTAATCGTTGATATAATAATTATATTTTATTTTAATAATTAATTAAAGTAAATCCATTATATATTTAACATTCTCCCACTTGGATGACTTTAATTAATTATTAAAATACAACAATTATAATAAGCAAATATATCAATCATTTATCATCAAAATAATGTGAGAAAACGCAAAATTTAACAATGCATAAATTGTATCTGATAGGGAAACAAATCACACATTTCAAATACTCACATTTCACATAATGATAAAGAATATTAATTAACATAATATAATGAAGAAATATGTAATCCAATAATGGTCCAAGCATCTGAAATACTATAAGAGATATGATTATTAAATTGACGGCATCTTACACATATCTCATTACAATCATTAAATACAACAATCAGACTCCCACTAATCCAAAATATCAAATGACTTAACTACACCCATATTGGCTACATGCCTTTGAAAAACACCAACAGTTAAGCCTTTGGTCAGTTGATCAACCAACATGTTCTTTGTGGCAAGATGTTCAATTCGAGTCTGAAATTCAAGAATTTTCTCTATGACAAATAGATACTTAATATCAAAATGCTTTGAGCGATAAGTGCTCTTAGTGTTCTGAGAGAAATGTACAACATCAGAATTGTCGCAATATATCACAAGTGACCTGGATATGCTTTCAACAACTTTGAAGCGAGAGATTAAGTTCTTCAGCCACATAGCTTGACAAGTAGCTTCATAGCAAGCTACATATTCTACCTCCATGGTTGAGGTAGCTGTAAGAGTCTGTTTAACACTCTTCCACGAAATAGCTCTTCCTGTCATCATAAAAATTAAACTGGAAGTAGGTTTTCGGTCGTCAGGGCAACCTGCAAAATCAGAATCAGAATAACCAATGACCTGAAGTTGATCAGACTTCTTATAGGTCAACATGTAATCCTTGATTCCCTGCAAATATCGCATGACCTTTTTAACAGCTTTCCAATGACCCAATCATGGGCTACTCAAGTATCTCCCTAAAATATTAACTGCATATGCAATATCGGGACGAGTACAAACTTGAGCATACATTAAACTGCCAACAGCGGAAGCATATGAGACTATTTCCCTTTCAGCAGTTTCTTTATCAATTTGAGGACATTCAGATTTAAAGAGTTTATCACCCTTTTGGACAGGAACAATGAATGGGGAGTAAGACTGCATATTAAAGCGTTTAAGGATTCACTTAATATATCCTTTTTGAGATAAACCAAGAACACCACATGACCTATCACTAAAAATTTGAATGCCTAAAACAATAGAAGCATCACCTAGGTCCTTCATATCAAAGTGGTTACTTAACATTGTTCTTGTCTCATTCAAAAGACTAACACTAGTGCTAGCAAGAAAGATATCATCGACATAGAACACTAAGATTATAAAATCTCTCCCACTGGTCTTTAAATAAATGCATTGATCTGAAGCATTTTCATTGAAACCAAAAGAAGTGACAACTATGTCAAACTTTAAGTACCATTGTCTAGATGCTTGTTTTAATCCATATATGGATTTCTTCAGTTTGCATACCAACTTCTCTTTTCCTGCTTCAATAAAACCTTCAGGCTGAATCATGTAAACATCTTCAACAAGTTCTCCACTCAAAAAAGTTGTTTTCACATCCATCTGGTGAAGTTCCAAATTAAAGCGTGTAACCAAATCCATAACAACTCGAAAGGCATCTTTGGTAGAGACGGGTGAGAAAGTCTCTTTGTAATAAATCCCTTCTCTTTGACTATAGCCATTTTCCACTAGTCTGGCTTTGTATCTATCAATTTTAACATCAGGATTACATTTAGTTTTGAAAATCCATTTGCATCCAATGGCCTTGCAACCAACTGGAAACTCTGTGAGATCCTAAACACCATTATGAAACATATAATTTAATTCATCATGCATAACATGCAGCTAATCAGAAGCATGAGAATAAGAAATTGCTTCATTAAAAGTGGTAGGATCATCATCATCATGAATATCAAACTCATGCTTTTTGAGATACACAACAAAGTCATTTGATATTGTAGGCTTTCGAGCTCTCTAAGAACGTCTCAATGGAACAACTTCAACAATGTTACTTGGTTCAGCAACACCGATAGGCTCTAGGGTATCAGTTTGTTCATGCTCATCTATTTGTGGTGCCACAACTTGATCATTATTTTGAATTACTGGAATCACAACCTCATTAGGGAAAGGAACACTTGGTATAGGGAGAAAAATACGATCTTCTTCAAGAGTAACTGGTCGTGGCGTAGAGACTCCACTATCCAAATCACCCTCAAAGAAAATTGCTCTATCAGATTCAATGACTCGTGTAGAATGAGAAGGACAATAAAATCTGCAACCTCTAGACTCAACACTATATCCGATGAATAAACCACTAACATTCTTCATATTAAGTTTCTTCTGTTGAGGATTGTAATGTTTGACTTCAGCCTTACAACCCCAAACATGAAAATGTCTCAAACTTGGCTTCCTGCCTGTTAATAGTTCATAAGGAGTCTTCGACACTGATTTACTAGGCACTTGATTTAGAATGTAGACAGCATTCTTCAAAGCATCACCCCAAAGAAAATCAGGCAATGATGAATGACTAATCATGCACCTAACCATGTCCATAAGCGTGTGATTATGTCTCTCAGCAACTCCGTTTTGCTGAGAAGTACTGGCATAGTGTATTGAACCTCAATACCACATTCATCTAGAAATCTAGCAAACGGTCTTGGATTTCTTCCAGTCTCATCATATCTACCATAATATTCTCTTCCTCTATCAGACCTCACACATTTGACTTTCTTTCCTGATTTTTATTCAATGGCAACTTTAAAATATTTGAAGGCATCCAAGGAACTAGACTTGTCTTGGAGAAGTTCTATCCATCCAAATTTGGAGAAGTCATATATGAAAGTGATAACATACTTGTATCCATCCATAGCATTGGGTGTAATAGGTCCACACATGTCTGTGTGAATCAATTCCAATACATCTTCACATCTATTCGCTTTTGTATTCCTGGTTTTGGAAGTGAACTTTCCTTTGAGGAAATCAACGTAAGTTTCAAAATCATAGAAGTCAAGATTAGGCAGAATACCCTCCTTAATTAGTCTTTCAATACGAGGTCTAGAAATGTACCCTAAACGTCTATGCCACAATATTGAAGAATTCTCATCTTTCCTATTGCGCTTTGTCCTAACAACAAAATTAACAGACATCTCATTCACATTCAATATATATAAACCATCACGCAAAATTCCAGAACCAACAACAACTGAATTAAAACAAACATCAAGTTTTCCATTACCAAAAACAAAAGAGTAACCACATTTATCCAAAGCTAAAATAGAAATCAAATTCCTTCTCATTGAAGGTACATAAACTACATCTTTTAAAATCAAAATGTGTCCGGAAGGTAAAAACAAGGAAACAACTCCTATCTCCATCACCGATACTCTAGCTCCATCTCCCACAATGACATTCTCCTCAACATCACTTGGTTTCCTCAGGCTTGTGAACCTCTGCAAAGAATTCACGACATGAATAGTGGCACCTGAGTCCAACCACCAAGGATTGGAAGGAACATCTACTATATTTGATTCAAAATAAGCTAGAGCTAGGAGTGTACCTTGCTTTTCAAGTTTCTTTTTCAAGATAAAACAATCATCTGCCTTATGGCCATACTTCTTGCAGTACTTGCACTCTCCTTTTAAGAAATTTTTCTTAAAAGACTTATTCTTAGGCTCTAGATATTGTGTTGTCCTTTTTCCTTTCTTATCATCAAAATGACGTTTTCCCTTATGGAAGTTTTTCTTGAAATCCTTTGTTCCTGAAGTAGAAGCAACAAACTGAACACTTTGAGCTTTTGTTTTTTTCATAGAATCTTCCTCTTGAGTTACTATGGCTATCATCTCATCCACGAACCATTCGACTTTTTGGGCATTATAGGAGGTCCGTATAACATCAAATTGGGGAGGCAGAGACTCAAGAACCCTCCAAATTAAAATGCTCTCACCAATTTCAACTTTGAAAGTTTTAAGCTTATTATAATAGTGTATCAACTTCATAATATGCTCACGCACACCACTAACACCATCATACTTAGTTTTGTCAAACAGAGAGAGATACTCACACTTCTTAGCCTTAATAAAACGAGTGAACTTCTCACCAACAGACTTCAGGTAATCCTTAGCACTATCACTTTCTGGTATGCTTTGTCTTATAGATTTCTCCATAGTGTAAGATATCACCTTAAGGCACACTCTATTGGAGTGTTCCCATTTTTCATAAAGAGTCCTCTGAACTTTAGTAGATGCACCATTAATAGCGCCAGACTTTTCAGTTCTCAGAGCCAAGTCAAGGTTGGCTATAGCCAAATAAAGGTCGAGAGACTCTTTCCAGACCTCATAATTAGTCACATTCAGAGTTTTGACAGAGTTAGGAAAAGAGACTGTCATAGAAGGAATAAGGAATCATTAAATGAATAATTACAATAGTTTGTATCATAACAAAATTACACTAATAATAATATACCGATAAGGTATAGTTCTTACTAATATAATATATATCATAATTACTAATAAATAAAATTTTATTTAATCTGAATTTATATCAATAGTAATATATCGATAGGATACAATTATTATTAATATAAATAATTATTATTTCCAACAAACTGATTATGCAATTAAAACGCAAAGTTCATATAATTATACTCACGATAGGTAAAATTATAATCATATGAGTCAACAATATTTACTCTAAACAAATATGACAATTTATATTATTATTATTATTATGATTATTATTCAATCATGCATAATAATTATCAAATAAATATAAAAATATTATATTTCTTAAAACAAAATTAAAATAAAATTCTAATAAATATATTATCCTTAACTAACAAATTCATAATGCCTTCAAAATATTTACTGCCTAATTTTAATATACATGAAGTGTATTATCTATGAAAGGCCATGTTGTTGCATAACGGAAAAAGGAAAATAGTGTCACTATTATTAATATGTAACGGCATGAGAAAAATAGTGCCAGCTATGTATCGTAAGAAAATGAGAAAAAATAGTACCACTATTACTACTATGTAACAGCATGAGAAAATAGTGCTAATAATAAATGTAACGGCATGAGAAAAATAGTGCCTCGTTGTTATAGGAAAACAAATTTATGAAAGATACAAAAAATTTACGTTGCAGCCATGAACACAGTAACAATCAACGGCACACAGTACACATGCTATAATAGATGTAATTTTCATAATCACAAATGGGTATATTAAAATAAGTAGTTGTTCTGGACTGGACCAATGGATAGAATTGGCCCAATAAGCCTCTGCTACAGAGCGGCCCAAATCGCCTAAGTCAAATCCGCAGGAGGGCAAAAGTTACCTTTCTGCCCCTCCTACCAGGCAAGGAACATAACGTTCCTCCCCGGACATTCTGCCCAACGTGCACAGCTTCAGTGCTCCCCGACAGCCATGGGCAGATGCCCGAAACTAAGCATATGCCCGACATAACGGCTAGTTTTGGACGCCCTGTCCGTCGTAACGGCTAGTTTGGGCAGCGACCGATTCTTTAGGGAAAACAGTTATTTCGCCCCGAAAATAGGACCGTTAGCCACGCGCTTAGAGCCCTATATAAACCCTCTCACTTGAGAGGGTCAGGTATCAAATATTCACCCTACGAACTAATACTTTGTACTTGCCCATTTCTTCTGACCCTTTCTTACTTGAGCGTCGGAGTGCCTTGCAGGTACACCACCACCTCTCCTCAATCACTTACCGGACAGCCAGTACGACCAGCACCCATCCGGACACCTCCATAAAGACCAGCCCGCGTGGACCCGTTCGAGCACATCGGATCAGTAGTCATACAACATTTATATTTGCCTTGGATACCAATTGATGGAATATTAACAGTATAATCAAAATCATAGATATAATTGTATAACATATTATAATTATATAATGCAATAAACATGTATCTGTCATAATTGAATTTATTGCTTGAGTGTAAATTGAGAATGTTACTAGTCTCTTTCTGATAAAATGACTGTACTTGATATCTGACCTAATGGGATAGCCAAAATATATAACCACCAGACGAGGAAGGGACCTCTCAGCGGGCTATCAAAAAGAATGACTCCATCTATCACGGATCATTCAATAATTAAGCCAAATACAATATTCATTTTATTAAATAAATTAATAATTGATATAATAATTATATTTTATTTTAATAATTAATTAAAGTACATCTATTATATATTTAACATTATATATTTAACATGTTATGCATTATAGAAATATGTGTGCAAAATCTCCAAAATTTCAGAAATATGATGAAACTAGCATATTGGAACAAATAAAGGAGAAAATAATTTGAATTTAGATATAATGTGTTAGACAAATTGGCAACACAACCACACACAGAGTTGAATCAACTCATAGCAGATTGAAATGTTATTTGATTAATAATAAGAGTAATTTTTGCAAGGGTTTAGAAGTAATTAACAAGATTCTATTGCAACATATTGAGATGTACACTTAATTCGAGAGTAGTCTCACTATATTAAAACATACGTAATAGAACAATGTTTTATATGCTCAAATGATTGGTAATATTTATTGAGTGAGATTGGATTTTATTTTTTACAAAGATGCACTGGTTGAGGAAATCGATCTGGATAGCTCAAAGTGGGATTGTATAATTATAAGACTATACAATCTTTCATGTGCTGATATCATGACTAAGAAGCTTTGTCCCAATACACATATTTGTATGGACAAGGTATAACACTCACTGAAAAAGAATTCGATTTGATGATATGTTTGTGGCATGTAAAATGGTAATTCAAATATATATATATATATATATATATATATATATATATATATATATATATATATATATATATATATATATATATATATATTAGAAGAGTGAGATGTGATTCAAGAAAGACTTAACAGAAATGTACTACTACAAAATAGACCTTTTGTAATGTCAATTTTACAACGGTCTTCCTATTAACCGTGATAATAGTTTTTTTTTTTTGGCGTTTTTTTTTTGTATTTACTAAATGACATGTCAGAAGGGTCATTGGTACCAACTGTAGTGAAATATACCTGGAGTGAAATGGTTCGAATCCTAGCACCAACAATTTTTCATTTATCATGACACAATGGGATTGACCATGTATATCACCACGATTTTTTAATCAATCATGGTGTAACTTTCAATCATTTCATCACGGTTCGTATTGTCAATCGTGGTGAAAAATGCTACTTCAATCATGATCTCTCGCTTCATTACATAACATCCATCTCTCTCAAAACAAAACCCTAACATCTCTTTCAATCGTCTCTCTCAAAACAAAACCCTGACATCTCTGTCACTCGTCTCTCTCATATGAAAAACCCCAAATTTATGTAGCCAACTCGTCTTCTCCGAAGGATACCTTTGTGGCATCAAATTTTAGCCAATGGCTACTTTGCAGATTCGTCCTCACTATAGTTTTTGATTCAAAATTTGTTCATGTATTATTGTTTATGTTTCAAATCCTTATTTCATAATGTTTGAACTTTATACTTGTTTTGACTTGTAAGTAGAGATGCTTGTTTCAATAATGAGGACAAAGGTAAAGTGAGCGTTGCAAACTTGTGTGAAAGATCCATAATGACATTCATTCAAAATAGACATAAGTTTGCATCTCTAACATTAGCTTCACCCTTATTTCATTGTGGACACACCATTATGGGACATGTACGTTTCTAAAACATTCTATGACTTGATATGTTTGTTGTGTCATTTATGTTGTTTATGGTTTGTTTATGATTTATGTTGTTTATGAGTTTACTATATCTTATGTGGTTTCAGCGTTTTTCCAATCCCTTACCGAATATATAATTTTTCAAATTGCATTAGAAAATGATAATTTGATAGATAAAGTTATATTAGAAAACAAGTGCACGTTCAATTCTTGACGAGAATTCTTCAATCCGTTATGTGCATGTTATTCTTTAACTGTTAGAACTTTATTTAATAATTGTAGTTCTTCAACCACTCCTCTCTGCACTTCTAATTTTGTTTGCAAAGTAAAATATATTTTGCAAAATTAACTAGAGGTAAAGGCAGAGCCGGTTGAAGAACTAGGATAATTAAACAAAGTTCTAACTATTAAAGAGCAAAATGTGGATAAGGAGTTGAAGAAATCTTGTCAAGCATTGAATGTGAACTTGTTCTTCTAATATAACTTAATTTGTCGTATTATAATGTTCTAGTTCATATTGAAAGGTTATATGTTTAGTGAGCATTGGTGAAATAAGTATTTAATATAATTTATAATAAAGTCAATGTATATATCACAACGATTGTTTAGACCAACCGTTGTAAAATATTATGCATTAAAGACTATCACAACGGTTGTTTAAAGTAACCGTTGTGGTAGGTAGCACGCTACATAGTTATAATCACTGTCGCACGACCGTGGTGGAAAGCATCATACACACAATCAAACATTACCTCATAACGGTTGGTCCAGCGTGGTGGTTGTAACGCCCCAGTTTTAGTTATTTTTATTTAATTGAGTCGTTTTGATTATTTTATTATTATATTATTTTATTTCTGACTTTTATTCGAAAATATGTTATTTTTCATCGAGATTATATTTTATCGCGTTTTGGGACATTTGCGAGATATTTGAGTGTAGGGGTATTTTGGTCTTTTGTTTGGGTAGATATTATATTTTGCATATAATAGAAATAGAAAGAGAGAAAATAGAAAGGAAAGAAAAAGAAGAGAAGAAAAAGAGTAAGAAAGGAAAGAGAAAGAAAAGGAGAAAGAGAGAAAACTTGGGAAATCTAGAAACCGATTCAACCGACTTTTCAAACGCGATTTAATCGGGTAAGAGTGCGAAACTCGATTATACTATGTTTGTGTATGATTATGTATGTTTGTGTGGTAGTCTTATTGGTTTTCAATATAGGTCGAAATGTGATAATCGGGTAGAAATCGATGTTTTCGCGATTGGAAATCGATGTAAATGCGTTAGAATACTTGTTACCATGATTAGATGATGTTCTGATTGTTATGTGTTGGTTTGAATGTGTTTTGGTGGTGAAAATATCATGGTGGGTTATGTAACAGCGCTGCTGGGATTTCTGGTATTCGCAGGTTCGCACTGTGAATCCCCTAGAGAAGGGGAAAGCGAGCGTTCGCTGGCTATTCGTACTGCGAAGGTGTGGGCGAGCATTCACCAGAGGTTCGCATTGCGAACTTTGTGATATTTTGTGTTGTTTTCTTTCTGCCACTGTTCGCTGGCAATTCGCACCGCGAATGGGGAAGCGAGCATTCGCTGGGACGTTCGCACTATGAATGTTGGGGAATTTTTAGGCCATTTTCCTTTCTGACTTGGTTCGCTGGGACATTCGCACTATGAATGAAGAAGCGAAGGACTCGCTAGGAGCTTCGTAATGCGAATGTGACAGTTTTTCCCAATTTGTTTTCTTTATAACTTTTGATTCGTGAGTCGGTTTGAGGCGCGGTTTGGTGTGTTGGGAAGCTTTTAACATGTTCTTTCTAATATTATTGGTTTTGAGACTAGTGGCCGATTTAATTATGTCGGGGATTGGAATGGTGTCGTGTTGTCAACTTGTACTATTGTAAGTGTGTGTAATTGATATGTATAATGCAATATGAATGTTGTATGACTTGTGTTCTGTTGTGTGATGGAAATGCATGTGATACATGTTGTGGTGATGATTTGTGGCCTAAGGGCAAGAAAATGTAATGTGTGCTATTTGATGATATATGCATGATTATGGATGTGTATATGTGTGCATTTGAATGTTATGAGTTATTGTATGCCAAGCATCATGATATACATGTGGGTGATGTCGTGTGCCCTAGTGGGCGTGAGTGACGAAACGGTTCTAGAGGGAATCCGCTATAACATCGTGCGCCTTATACAAAGAGGACTTAAAGCGATGATTATAGATGATCGTGCGCCTTATACAAAGAGGACTTAAAGCGATCGGATCGTGCGCCTTATACAAAGAGGACTTAAAGCGATCCATAAACGTCGTGCGCCTTATACCAAGAGGACTTAAAGCAACGGGGAACATCGTTTACCCGACGGGGAGTTACGTTGAGTAACAAGCGATGGTTCCAATAGTTCCTGAGTGAACTGATGTTGAGAAATGATGGATGGATGGTACCGCATGTGCATTTGCATAGAGTAGTTGTGTCGGTCTCTTTGCATTTGCATAGATCATGAATGGATTGATTGTGTGTGGACTTGTGGAAGAAATTGATGAGTGATATATGTATATAATTTGGTGATATTTGTACTGTGCATGGATGATATACCATGGTGATGAATGCATGAAATATATTTTGTGTTGTTTGTGTTTGAATCCTGGTATGAGTGGTGGTGAGAATATTTATATGTGTATTTTCGTGTTATTATATAATTATATGCAACTATATTATGATTGTGTTTCTCACCCTTCTACTATTTTAAATGCTCTATGAGGCATTGCAGATTAGATGCTGGAGGTCTTTTTGTGAAGCTTAGGTCTTCGTTCTTTTGTCGGTCGGCTCTGATATGTAGCACCGGGTAGTCGGGGAGATCGAGTGTGATTATTTGTATTATGTATACATGTATCTTTTGGGATTGTACATGTATGATGATGTATATGACTTACAAACTTTTTATGATGTGTATATATATATATATATATATATATATATATATATATATATATATATATGAGTTTCAGTACAGATTTTCCGCTTTTATTCTGTTTTGGAATTGGGTGTTAGGAACTCAGATCCTTTGTTATGTGCTACCTGAATTGTTGCATATCTTTATGAGCAGGTTGTTGTATGTTTGTTTCAAATTGATGTGACTCCTCGGTCTATGCCGTGAATGCTTTAAATATACTTTGATGAAATTTTGAATTTTATTTAACGCTTTAATAGCTTGGGGGTATAGATTGGGGGTGTTACAGTGGTATCCCTTTTCCAACCATTGGGATAGGTGTTTTCCGTAGTAGTGAAGATTATAATACCAAACTATACATTAAGGAGAAAATGCTGCAGATTCCTATTTAGAAACGACTGAGATGAAACCACTTACAAAATCGGTAAATTGGTTCACCAATTAAGTTCAAATATTCTCATACTTGGTTCAACCAAGTGGTCACCATCTTTCTATACCCAAATTGAATCCCTTTATTTGGATACTCTAGTTTCACTGTGTTATACCCTAACTTTTACCCCTAAGATCCCACCTCATTATCATATTTGAAACGCATCAAGATCACAAACTTGGTTGTCTCCTAACCCTTTCATCTTTGGGCTTGCCTTTGTAGATATCATCAAGCACCTCTTTGTATATCTTTTTACATTTTTGTATTTATATGATTTATGATTCATTAACCATTAATCAAAATAAAAAAAAAAATATGTTTTTCCCTTTTGTTTCTTTTGCAAGGTAGGGTTTGGAATCAAGAGCATCAAGTGATTGTCCCCTCAGCTAGGGTTTGAGTTCCTCAAGTCAAAGTGTGGTTAACCATTAATTTTCAAAGGCTATTCATCAAAGAAAGACCTCTAATCTCAAATCATAGAGTCTCAAGCATTATTCAACTTCATTTGATCAAAGATATTTCAAATTTTGATAGCTTGTTTCTCAAGAAACTTCAAAGGTTCATGTGTTTATTTCCATGTATTCATCAACAAGTTTCCTTAAGCCATTGCAAGATTCATCAAAGTACATTCAAGAGTCCATCATATTGAGTTCACATGATCATCAAAGTGCCTTGAAATGCAAGAAAAAGGTCAAGGTTGCAAGTAGATTCAAAGTGGTTTGACCTAAAAAAGTCAACATTTCAAGTCCAAGTTAAAAATATCATAACTCACTCATTTTTCAATATTTTGAGTGCTTCCTTAGGAAAATGACTCTTCTTGACATCCTTTACAAGTTCTCTTTACAAGTCAAGAGCCAATTATGCTTGGAAGATCATCAAAAATTTGGAAACATTAGAGATCACTTTGTGGACTTTGTGAAATTTAACCTAAAACTCAAGTATGGCATGCCTATGTTCCAAAGATTATAAATCCTTTAATTTTCAACTTTTATGGGCGGTCCTTTTTGCCAAATATCCCTTTTGATGTCCTCTACAACTTTCATTTAGAGGTCAAACATCAATTTATGCTCCAAGGACCTTAAATCTTGAAGGGCATTTGTGCACAACTAGTTCATGACCTGTTTGACCTAATTCCAGACCTATTTTTCAGTGGTTTTTCCTCAACTTTCCAAGCTTTCCATTATCTCATCAAGCATCCAGTTGAGTTGGTTCTTTTTGCATTGTCTTCATTTCCATGAAAGGAACATCTAGCTCAAGGAAAATTCAAAAACGCACGAGGGAATTTTATTTGGCCTCATTTAGAACAAGGTGACCTGAACTCTGTTTACATAGTGACCTATAATTTTTGAAAGCATGTGCAAACTTAACTTGGGGCCACCAAATCATGTGCACACTTGTTTGTGATGGCAAAATGCATTCCACTAAGTGCAAAATGAGCTCAGCAAGTCACACATTTCGTGCCAATTTCTCACAGACTTGAATCTAGAAATTTCTCACTCCATTCACACGTTTAGGATCTGATTTTCACACAAGCCATGACCTCACTCATTCTCCTATAAATAGGGAGTCGTTCTACACTGAAAACCAAGCTTGAATAGCCAAAAAACCCTGTTGCTTTGAAGCTTGAAACCTTCAAAAACCAGGAGTTTGAATCCTCAATTTCTTTTGAAGTCAACTTCAATTCTCCACCCAGAACTCTTCATCGGTATACTCTGAAGGCGTTGGAAGCTTAACAGAAATTCTGAAGCTCCTCGAAGTACCAACTCCATTTCACCATTTTCACACCTCTGAGCTTTACTTCGAACAGGTAGATAGAGGAACTTCCTCTACAAAAACTCTTTACCATCCTCTTCGTCTTGTTCCAAAGAGTGTTTCCCCTCACTTACTTGTAATTTATTCTTCATATTTGGAATTTAATTTAACTTTGAAGTAACCTAGGGTTTATCGTATTTCTGCAAATTCTCTCTTCACAGAGCAAATAAATTGCTCTGATAAAGAGAGACATGGATGATGACATGAGACGAAGCTAAACCGTGTGGTTTGATAGCTTAAAATCTCAGAATCCATAACCTGCAAAAATCACATTGACAGAGGTTGAAGACGAAGGTCTTTGCGCGTTGGCGGGAAACATTTGAATTTTTCCAATCCCAGCGTAACACCTAGCCTATCCGTTGGTCATTTTATTTTATTTTTTCATTTTAATTCATTTTTATTTCATTTTCTTCAAAAAAATTATCCTATCCATTGGTCTTCCCTTAACCTTTTTCACTAAAGAATTATCCTATAATTTTCTAAAAATATGTCCTATCTTGTGTGATTTTTCCAGATTTTTAAAATTTGTTTTAGCATTTTTGGATATTTTATTTTGTTTTCTTTTTTAATTGACTTTAACAAATTACTTCTCCATCTTTTTCAAACATTTTGAATCCAATCTTTTGAGAGCTTGATCCTTGAGTTTTTCTGATCTTCCATAATTTTCTTGGCTATTTATTTGGTGTTTTGAAGCACTTTGCGATTTTTCGCTTTTATTTTCAATTTAAAATCATTTTAAAAGTTATTTTCCATGCATTTTAATTGTTTATTATTGCATTTTCAATGGACCTTGGGTGTTGATAGATTGAAAATCCTAATCCACCAAGATAGGTGGTTGATCTTGATGATAACTTGATCAAAGTTATGGTTCAATTTGAATACATTTCTCTCCATCTCTTTCTTTTCTTTTTCTTTTTTCTTGATCAATTGGATGATTTAGAGTCCATCTTGTTTATGAAGTTTGGATTGATGATTGATGAACTTTCATCATTTCAAATTTACCTTCCAATTTATCATGGATCATTTGAGGTACTTTGGAATGATGCATAAGTTTGTCCTAAGTTATCATAAAGAATGATTGATGTAATGGACCAATTTTCTTGCTTTAGTGCTTGATCCCTCCTTGGTTTTCACTTGTGCTACATGTTTTAGGAGTATGGTTTCTATCATTATCTCTAACTAGGCATGGCACCGGGGCGGATCAGGGACGGTTATTGCCTCCCCCAAACCCAAACCCGAATCCCCAAACAATCCTCGTTCTCCGCCCCAAACCCAAACGGGGATGGAGAATTAAAACCCAAACCCGTTTGGGATGGGTTCGGGTATCCCCGCCCCGCCAACATCAATTTAGTAAAATCAATTTTCTTAATAGATATTTATTTTTTCCAAAATCAAATTATATAACAAATAATAAAATAAAACAACCTAATAAAATTTCATACATACATTTCAAATATTTTAAATAATCAATACAAATCAAAATATTAAAACATTGGCCATATATTTAATATTTCAAATTAACAAAACTAAATAATAATTTACATAATGAAATAAACGGGGCGGGTTCGGGGTGGGTACTAGTGTCCCCATTACCCGACCCGTCCCCATATTTTTTAATCGGGGAAAACCCAAAACCGAACCCAAACCCAGTCAAAACGGGTTTTCCCCGTCAACTTCGAGGTGAGTTCAGATGGGTACCCACTGATATGGGTTATGTTGCCATGCCTATCTCTAACATGTATGGTACGCAAATTGTTAATGATCGACATCCCATAGTATGATCTTCCTAATAGATTGTGCTACGATTGCTTAACATAGCGCTAAATTTGTCCCGAATTGATTAATTAACTCTAAAATCAATACTAACATTATTATTGTGCTAACTTTACTTTATTCCTTTTATTCCTTGCTTTTTATTTCTTGCTCTTTATTTTTATGCCTTTATTTTGAGCATTTATATTTCATTTTGTTTATGTTTATGCTCATTTTTCCTTTGTCCACTTGGACATTTTCTTTTACTTTTAAAGACATTAATAAAGGAAAAACCCTAAAAAATTTGGTTCTATAATCTTTGGACTAATGGTCACTATCCTTAGCTTGCCTTGGAGTTTGAATTTTGGACATATAGACTTTGGTTACTTTTCCCTATGCTATTAGATTGTTCTGAGACCTTGGTTCATTCGTCTGATACTTGAGACCTTGGGTTGACTTTTAAAGACTTGGCTTTGATACATAACTTTAACCTTATGGCTTATGTTCTTATTTCATCTGATGATTGTCTTATTCCATGCTTACTTGTTGCTTGTGGCTTTAATCCAATGGAATAAAATGTTTTCTTGACTTATGTCAGATGCTAGCTATATCCTAGTTAGTTCACAATGCACACATAAAGGATTTCTCTTGGGCTACCTTACAATGTGACATTTTATTTCTTGCTATTTACTTTATGCAATTAGGATAATCTCTTCATCTCCTTCCTTTCTTTAATTTTCAAAATCTTCTTCCTTTTTAAAAACCTTCTTGTTTTCAAACTTGAACCATTTTCTCCATAAACCTTGACTTTGTCAAGTGATTTTCAAAATTTTTTTCTTAAATAAATGCTAAGACATCTTAAGCATATCAAAACAATTTCAAAAGACTTAAAAAACATAAAACTCATCCAAATCTTTTGTGCCATTGTGCACCTATTTCTTTTAAACCTTTTCTTAAGGATAGTCGTTAGTTGTGTTCTGGTAGTGAATAAACTCCTATACTTCCACAATAATATAGAGAAGTGATGACATTTTCCACTTACATGTTGAGTGATAGACTTGCTGATTTTAATCCAAGAAAAAATCTTCCATCTCAAGATGATGCAAATGCTCCTTCCTAATTAATTGTGGGCAGGAAGTTGAGTTTTCCACTCAAATACGATGAAATGCCTATTCATTTAAAATTAACCAAAATAAACACTTTTGTTATTGTTACCACGAACTACAAAGTTTTGATACTCCATTGCACTTTGTTGGTACGTAGGCACGAGGCTCAGGAAGTCTTGTCAAACAAAAATCTTAAAAAACATTTCTTTTTATCATTTCCCTAATCTTTTGCAAACAACACCCTTTTTAAGACAAACACATATTTTTAAGAGGTTCCTATAGAGTACTATAGATGTGAGGGGTGCTAACACATTCCCTTTGCATAACCAACCCCCGTACCCTTATTTCTTTGTTTTTTTAGTTTTGTTTTACAACTTCTATGGGTTTTATTCGTTCTTTTCCCATTCCTTTGGAAACAATAAAGAGCGGTGGCGACTCTTGCTTTGCGAGTTAAGTTATCAATAACTTGATCTCAAAATTTTCACCGCTATAGAAATCTGGCGACTCTGTTGGGGATCTCATCTCTAAGTGGGTTGCGCCTAACTTGTTTATCTATGTTTTATTATTATCTGTTGTTTGCTTTTGTTTTTTTGGTGCCCGATAATCTCTTTGAGTGGTGAGATAAGTCCTATTCCCAGACTTGAGTGCACAAAAAGATAAGGTGGTGGTATAGTAATGTTGGCTTACATGGAGTTAATCCTTAATAAGCTGACTTGAGATCCCCAACTCAGTGGAGGCCTCCTTGAGGGTGATAATGTTGAACAAGTGAGTTGCGAAGGGATTATTACTTTTCAACCTGAGAGGTTGCGAAGCTGAGGACCTTAGAACCCTTCAACCTATCTTGTCCTTGTAAGGATGTAGCGCGGTGACTATTCAGGTGTAGACTTGGATTAGTTGTTATGCGATACTACACTCAGATGAGTTTCTCTTGAGAATATTATGGGCTGACAAGTGAGTTGTCTAAGTCGGTAATATCCGAAATATGGAATCACGACTCTACGAACTTTGTAGAACATTTTTGTATAGGTGATTTACCCTTAGTACATACCTTGTGGTTGGTTCTTACCCTTGACTCCACGCTCGTGACGTTGAATTGTTGAACCTTGTTTGTGATCTTGTTTGTGATTGTTGCATAATCATGCACTCATGCATTCATGAACATCTGTTTTCACTTAGTTTTCAAGGAACTTAGAGATTCTCTTTGCAAACATCACAGGTTTTGTGATCATGGATATTGGAAGGAGGAACACTCAGAAGTATAGTTTCCGAGTCCCTGATTTAAAAGAGTTGAGAAAGTTAGCATCTTTAGTGGTTAATCATGTGGATGTCAAAGATCGCTATGGAAGACTAAAATTCTGGTACCAGATATGAGATGTTACGTGTGATGTCACAACAACACACTCTGCAATGGACAATATAACACAGCAGAAAAGACACAAAGAATTGTTCACACAGTTCAGTTAAACAACTTACTCTGGGGGCTACCAAGCCAGGGATGAATTTCACTATTAGTAGAATTAATTTACAGACTCAACAACCTAGTTGACATCTCCTAAACTTAATCACTACTTAATGAACCTTCTACCTAAGAGACCACTTAGGTATGAGAACACTACTCAATCCTTAAATCACTTTAGTGATATAATTCAAAGATCACACACTTTGAAAAACACTACTTGATTCTGCTTCACAGCTTTGATCAAGAATAACTCAAAACAACAACACCAATTCACACTAGAATGGTTTACAACACATACACAAAGACACAAACACCTCTCAGTCTTTAGCTCTCTTTCTTCGTTGCTTTTCCTTCAGGATTGATGCGCTTTATATAGCTATTTGATTTGGGCTTGGACCTGCTACAATATCTGACCTGATTTGTTATTTAAAACTAAATCTTCAAAACAGATTTTCTCTCAAAATCTTCTTAAATCTTCAGCCTTCAAACACTCCTACAAATCTGCATCAAATCTGTTTGCAACAGAAAATATCTCCTCCAAGATATTCACATCCAATAACTCTAACAGCTCTCCCAAAATCCAGCTAATACACTTAACCCTAAAAACATCTCAAACCTGATGTTTTAATGATCTGCATATCTGATGTCATGACATCGCATATGACATCAGACTTCAAAACTTCAACAACTTAAACACTTAACATTATCCAATGTTAAGACTCAATGTTAAGACATCACCCATGTGACATCAACATTGAACAACTTTGTTTTACCAAAATTCTAGCCAATCCAAGAACTAACAATCTCCCCCTTTGGCTAATTTTGGCTAAAACAATCTCTGCAACATCAGAGACTTCAGTAGGGGATAAAATTTTTAAAACGAACAGCTCCCACTTCAAAATGCTGCACACCACCTATCAACAAAGGGCAAACTCCCCCTCAAAACCAGAACCAGCATAAACAGCTATTCAACATGCACACTCCCCCTCAACATCTGCGCCACACCAGAACTGAGATAGGTCACACTCTACACACAAAGGCTACGCTAACTCTCCCCCTTTTTAGCCACAATTGGACAATCACCAAACACCATGTCCTGACATAATAAATGACACAGTCAAACACCAAGCTTTCCCCCCAAAAAAAAAAATAAGATCCAACACCTTGACTGGTCAGGCGATACAAACAATGCTCCTTGTTTGCATTATAAAAACAAGCCTTCTTCCTTCTAGCAGTACCACACAACAACCAAGAATGAGCCAAAGATGCAGCAAAGAACCTCAAGCAGGAGGACAAGAAACCAGATCCACTGAAGAAGAAGAGCAAAACACAGACAACAACTGGAACTTCTTCAGGAGCAACAAGAACAGGCAAAACATCTGAGACAAGGATGAAGACCATCAAGAAACCTCCAGTGCAACAATATGATTCCGATGAAGGAGATGGTGATGAGGACTGGATTACATTTAAAAACTTAGAAGGTTGGGACAGATTGAATAAGAAGAAGAAACAAAACTCTATGTTTAAAGCTTTAGATGAACTAATACTTCCAATCTTGTAAACTTTCTGCATTTGAATAATTGTTATCTTTAATCACACACATAAGGCAACTGCATCCTAATACATCTTCCAACTAATCCTTATATATGCAACTCCCCAATTTTAAACTATCAAAATGGTTTGCATCTAAGAACTCAGTACAAATATCTGCTAATTGATTTTCAGTAGCCACATGTTCCAAAGCCACCTTATCTTCAACCAAGTCATTTATATCAATATGCTTTACCTTACTGTTTTGAATAGGATTCTTGGAGATACTCATATCACAGTGCAATGTCATAACATCTTGCTTGACATTGTTTTTAGTCAACAGTTGCTTCATCCAAACAAGTTGAGAGCAACTACTTCCTGCTGCTATGTACTTTGCATTACCATAACCTATAAGCTCAATCCCTGATCCATGATTGTAATTCTTCTTAGATCTATTCTCATAAAGAGACTTCTCTAGTCCATCAAAAATAGTTTTTTTGTGATTAATGAGGACCAATTTTGCGGCAACCATCTTGAGAATGATGACATAATTAATACTAATATGCCCAGCAGATAATTTTCCCTTTAGGAACCAAATTTTTGCGGATATGTCTGTTTCCTTCAACTCACATTCATCTCTCTCACTTCTTCTATCAGCAATGTCAACAGAATTGAATTCATTGACAAGTCTCTCATAGCACTTGTAAAAACTAGGACTAGTTTCCATCAGCCTAGCAAACTTAATCATATTCAGAGCATCTTTACCAAATTCTTTTTCCAGATTAAGCCCTCTTTGAAAAACATACTTCCATTTTTTTATGAAATGCAAAGGAATGTTATCTAGTGAAGCCTTTTGAATTTTCTCAGAAGTTCTAACAACAACAACTTTCTTCATATGAGAGATGTCCTTTGGAGGTGACTCAATAGCTTTCCCTTTCCTTGATTTCAGTCTTTTAGCAACCCCAGGAACTACTTTTGCAATCAGCTCATTGTTAGACAGATCAACCACTTCAACATTCTTCTTTATTTTAAGGCTAGGAGATGTTTCAACCTTAACTCCAACATCTTCATCTTCCAAAACAGAGATTGCCAACCTGTGATGGTTGTCTTGTGAGTTATCAGTCTCATTATCATCTTACTTCCAAAACTTCTTAAGATCACCATTACCAGCACCCATATCTTCAGAGAAATCGTCATTACTCTTCATATTTGAGTGATCATCCTCTATGACCTTAGGTTCCTCAAGATTTCCTGTGAATAATTGCATAACACTAGGTTGTTTGGTGATCCTTCTGATGTCACAGTCAGATGTCATAACATCATCCTCAACATTACTTGATGAGCTGAACTCTTGAGGTACCCATTGATAGCAATTATCTCTGGATCTGACTCCCTTCATAACTACCCCATTCTTCTCATTAGTCACCAAACACTCATCCTTAGTGTAGCTGACCCTGTGTCCTTCATCACAAAGCTGACTTATGCTAATCAAATTAGCACTCAAACCTTTGACAAGAAGCACATTGTCAAGATCAGGTCCATCATGACACTTCACTTTTCCAACACCTTTTACCACCCCTTTCTCTCTATTTCCAAAAGTAACATCAATTGAGGAGCAAGAATTGACATCCACCAATTGGTTTTTGAATCCAGTCATGTGCTTTGAACAACCACTGTCAAAGTACCATCCATCCTTAGCAGAGTGTCTATCTAAAATGTGAGCCAATAGACATGTAACCTCAGCTTTAGGAACCCACTATTTAACAACCTTGGACCTGTTCTCCTTCTGTCTAGGTTGAGGGACAGATTTGGGATATCCATGTAATTTAAAGCAAGAAAACTGCATATGACCAAATCTTCCACAATAGAAGCACCTTACTCTCTCTTCTCTGAAGTTGTTAAACTTCCTGCCACCTTGATGATGAAACTGCTGTGGCTGCCATCCATAGTACTGGTGCTGTCTTCTTCCATAGTTTGCCTGTCTTCTGTAGTGAGGATTCTGTCTCTTAGGATGTCTTCTATGATGATGTGGCTTCCTTCTACCATAAAAATGAGGCACTGCATTATTAGGTCCAAAGCCATACATATTCCCTTGATGTTGAGACATCTGATGGAACATGTTAAACCTAGAAGCCTGCATGCTCCTATGATATTGAGGAGGCATATACTGCCTAGCTCCAGAAGTATGAACCTTCTTTTGATGAGGACCATGAGCATACCTTTTCCCAATATTTTGAGGCTGTTGGTGAGCAACCTGCTTGGGTTTAGGATTATGTCTCTTTTTGTTATGTTGAGACATTGGTTGAGACAAGTCCTTTTTGGTTCGTGAAGTACTAGCTTCAGCAGAAACCTTCTCCTCAACAAATCCTAAGCCAGATTTGTCTCCTGCTACCTTTTCTGCTTGAAGGATCTTATCAAGAGTATCAGATCCACTGTTTAACATTCTAACTGATTTTGTCATTTGATCAAGTTGAGATTTAACCACCAAGACTTCATTTTCAAGATAAGCTTTAACAGTCTCAAGCTGAACAATTTGTTTCTTTTGTTTCTCACTTTCTTGACAAACCTCTGCACTCCTTAGACATAACTCTTGATAGGAGGTTGCTAACTCCTCAAAAGTCAGTTCCTCATCACTTGATTCTCCATCAGACACACAAGTTCCTGTCAATGCTCTGACATGCTTGGCCGACTCTGCTTCACTTTCACTGTCAGTATCAGACCAGGAAACAGTCATGCCCTTCTTCTGCTTCTTAAGGAATGTAGGACATTCTTTCTTGACATGTCTATAACCTTCACACTCAAAGCATTGAATCCCTTTGTCTTGAGCAGTCTTCTCTTCATCCTTCTCTTTTGACTTGCTGATGTCAGAGGAGATGTTCTTAACATTAGGTTTGTAGTTCTTATTCATCCTATTGAAAACCTTGTTAAACTGTCTTCCCAGCATAACAATGGCTTGAGACAGCTCCTCCTGAGATTCAGCACCATTCCCTTTCTTCTCTTCTTGAGTATTGGATACCAAGGCTATACTCTTGGTCTTCTTTTCAGGTTCCTCCTCATTCAACCCTAACTCAAAAGTTTGAAGAGATCCAATAAGCTCATCAACCCTCATTTTGCTGATGACTTGAGCTTCTTCAATTGCAGTCACCTTCATCTTATATCTCTTGGGAATGGACCTAAGGATTTTACTCACCAGCTTTTCTTCAGTCATCTTTTCTCCAAGAGCACTAGAGGCATTAGACAGCTCAAGAATACTCATGTGAAAATTATGAATAGTTTCATATTCCTTCATCTTTAGACTTTCAAACTTTGATGTCAGAAGTTGAAGTCTTGACATCTTAACCTTTGAGGTTTCTTCAAGAGTAGTCTTTAAGATGTCCCAAGCTTCCTTAGCAACTTCACAGGTGTTGATCAACCTGAAGATGTTCTTATCAACTCCATTGAAAATAGCATTTAGAGCTTTAGAATTACCAAGGGCAAGCTCATCTTCTTCCTTGGTCCATTCTTCTTCAGGTTTCAGTTTTGAGCTGCCTTCTTTTTCTTTCCCAGCATCATCTTTCTCAACAACAACAGGTGCTTTCCATTCTTTTATGATAGCCTTCCAAGCCCTGCTGTCCAAGGATTTCAAAAAGGTAATCATCCTTGGCTTCCAATAATCATAATTAGAGCCATCCAGAATAGGGGGTCTATTCACAAATCCACCAACTTCCTTGTCCATCTTACCAGAAAGTATCAGCCCTAGATCTCACCCAGATGCAGAGCAGGATGCTTGCTCTGATACCAATTGAAATTCTGGTACCAGATATGTGATGTTACTTGTGATGTCACAACAACACACTCTGCAATGGACAATATAACACAACAGAAAAGACACAAAGAATTGTTCACACAGTTCAGTTAAACAACTTACTCTGGGGGCTACCAAGCCAGGGATGAATTTCACTATTAGTAGAATTAATTTACAGACTCAACAACCCAGTTGACATCTCCTAAACTTAATCACTACTTAATGAACCTTCTACCTAAGAGACCACTTAGGTATGAGAACACTACTCAATCCCTAAATCACTTCAGTGATATAATTCAAAGATCACACACTTTGAAAAACACAACTTGATTCTGCTTCACAGCTTTGATCAAGAACAACTCAAAACAACAACACCAATTCACACTAGAATGGTTTACAACACATACACGAAGACACAAACGACTCTCAGTCTTTAGCTCTCTTTCTTCGTTACTTTTCCTTCAGGATTGATGCGCTTTATATAGCTATTTGATTTGGGCTTGGACCTGCTACAATATCTGACCTGATTTGTTATTTAAAACTGAATCTTCAAAATAGATTTTCTCTCAAAATCTTCTTAAATCTTCAGCCTTTAAACACTTCTACAAATCTTCATCAAATCTGTTTGCAACAGAAAATATCTCCTCCAAGATATTCGCATCCAATAACTCTAACAGCTCTCCCAAAATCCAGCTAATACGCTTAACCCTAAAAACATCTCAAACTTGATGTTTTAATGATCTGCATATCTGATGTCATGACATCGCATGTGACATCAGACTTCAAAACTTCAACAACTTAAACACTTAGCATTATCCAATGTTAAGACTCAATGTTAAGACATCACCCACGTGACATCAACATTGAACAACTTTGTTTTACCAAAATTCTAGCCAATCCAAGAACTAACAAAGACTTTTGACTATTCTATTCTATTGAAAACATGGAAGAGTTTCAAGAAGCTTTAGCCAGGATGAAGCAAGAGAGGGATACTTGGGAAGAAAAGTTTCATGCTTCAAATCTTGAGAAGATATAATTGAAGGTTGAGAAACACAAGAAAGGGGGGTTTGAATTGGGTTTCACATTTCGTCCCCTTTTGCGGAATTAAACTAACGATGTTAACAAGTAAATAAAAATAAATGAATACAATTATTTTTATCCTGGTTCACTATTAATGAAGCTACTCCAGTCCACCAACCTTGGTGATTTCACCTTTGACAAGGACTTAATCCAATAATCGTCAAAATGATTACAACCTATAAGCTGTTAAACAACACGCTTAGCCCTCTCAAGCATCCTGGATTTCACTTAGCCGCTCAAGGAAATCCATCCATTAAACTGTTACAAACACACTTAGTCTTCTCAAGCATTCTGGTCTTCACTTGACCGCTCAAGGAACAACACCTTTTACAAGGATTTTCTTGTGCACTAATATGCTTCTTACAAGTTGATTACACAAATGAAATACATGAACACCTAAGTGTTTCTAGCAAGTTTCTGAGCAACAGCTCATTTCTTTCTAATACAGAAACTATCTAAATAATGAATCTCTAAGAGATTATAAAACATTAGTTCTGTAATGCTTAAAAGCTTTCTTAATGAGCACTGCGGCTTCTTTTCATCAGCTTTAAGCTTCTTTTGATGAACTCATTTCTTGATCATATAATGCTTCTTCTAGTTTAACCATCAAGATCAACTAAGTTACTATGCTTCACTTATTGATATTTCACTTGACTAGTTTCACATGGTTTTAGCATATTCATCATTTTTACACACATTCAAACAGTTTGCTTCAGCTTCTTCTTCATTGAGTATTCTTCATTTAAGCTTCAGCTTGTAGCATTTTCTTCAGCACTTTGGCTTTGCATAGCAGCGTGCTATCACCAACAACCAGAAATTCTTCAAGCTTCTTGATCTTCAATTTATAGAGCTTGAGAGGATAGACCCGTTGAGGGGAATTCTTGGAAACATATTCCAACAGTAATATCCCAACGTTCACATGAAGGAATGGTCAACATCACAGTACAAAAAGCTGCTCTTGCGCCACCTTATCGAGGCAGAGGTCACAATTTTTGTATTCTTGTGTTCATCTCAAAACCATTCTTATCTTCAGTCTTTCTAATGTCTTCAGTGGCTTTAAATAAAACGTTGATGAAGCATGTTGTAGAAGAGTCAATTCTTTGCAACTTTAGAAACCATGTCTTCAGAATTCCAAGATTTTTGTTCAGCAGAACTATCTTGAGAATATTTAGCACTTGTTCCTTTAGAAGTAATATCTTCAGAGTCATCAGAACCTATTCCTTCAGAACCTCGTCTTCAAAGTCTTCAGAATTCATTAAGCACATTCTTGCCTTTAGAGTCTTCAGTACTTCGTTCACCTGAACCTTGTCTTCATAAACTCTTCACAACTTGACCTTCAGATATTGTGTCTTTAGAATCTTCAGAACCATGTTCAGAATCTTCAGAACTTGTAACATTAAAAGTGCATCACATTAGAAATCCTCGTAGGCCTTTCTCATAAAGTCTCATTTAGAATGTCCAGAACTAACGTTCATTAGAATCGTTGTATTAGAAACATTCATGAATCTTGACTTTATCTTGTACACACATATGTTTTCTTCCAGAGTGCTGATAACAGAGTCTAATGACGTCACACGTCTTCTTATCAGAGTCAGAATCATATTGACAACAGTCACACACTAGACAAAAACCATATCATACATAATTGTTCTCTTAGATTAATGTGCAGTTATCATCAAAACTCAAAGGCCAAATGTAGAACCAAATCTTGTTCTTATAATCTCCCCTTTTTGATGATGACAAACAATTCATTTTGATATATAAGTCATATAGGGTAATCACCATAAATCCACAGAGTCAGAGATAAGCTTAACAGGCTCCCCTGATTCTGTTACTCTCAAAATTCATTTATGCTTCTTCAGAGTCTCCCCCTGATCCCAAGACTCACATAATTATTTTGAAATAGAATCATATCAACATAAAAGGATTACTTCTCAGTGACGTCTCATCAGAATCTGACTAGAACTGGCTGGTCTTTATCTCATGACCTAGCTTGCTATTAGAATACTGTAGACGTATCAGAACCTGATTTTTCTTTTCAGACTTGATGTCTTGCATTATATATCAGAAACTGGTAGATGCTTTCTTAGATGCCACATATCATATATCAAAACCAAATCTTCAATATCTTAGCACAGATCACCAACAAGTGCACATATCCTCATGTCATTTGATGGTTCAGAAACCGAATATTTTCTTTAATGACCATGACTTGATTTGATCTCCAAAAGATTCACATTCTTTTAATGTTGGAGTCTAGATACCATTTGATGTTTAGATACCAATTGAATTTTATATACCAATTGAATCATTCTTTCAAAAAGTTTACAACTTCTGACAAGTTTTGGGTATCAGCGCGAAACTCATGGACATCCCTTGTTTCTGATAACTTAGTGGTCAACACCGAATATTCATATATTATCAGATCAAGCTTGTTTAGCATTCTTGTTTCTTGTTCATGTCTTCAACGAATCATATCTTGTGATCTATTGCTTCTGATATAATCTTCTTGATGATTTACTTCTGAAGCCTTCCACTTGTTTCTTGATCATATCTTCTGATAATTTATCAAATACAAATTATGTATTCTGATATATCATAGCTTCTAACATGTCTTGTCTCTTCTGATACTAGATCATATATTTTTATATGTCTTGTCTTCTGTCATCTGATAGTCTGTTCTAACATTCAGTGAACTTTTGCAAAGTTCCTGATCAATTCTCAAACATAGGTTAGAAGTAAAACATGTTTAATAATATTTGGGATCGAGATTCTTAGATTTAGGCATATCAAAATCTTTATACTTTCTCCCCCTTTGTCAAAAATCAAAAAGGAAAATAAGAATAGACATTGACAAAGAGATATGAAGACGATCATAATGACAGAAAAGGAAATTTCATTAAACTTAATAATGGTTACATAAAAAGTAAAACAATCAGGAGACAATAGCAAGGAGCACTAAGAAACTAAAGCTAAAAGAAATGAAACAACCAGCAAGCAAGACTACACAAACCATAGACAAAAGGAAAACTATCAAAACTCATAAGGCTTAAAAACAGCTACTACTACCCGACACATCAGAACTACACCTTAAAATCCACCAACTTATCAACCCTTTCACACCACACTACCTCAACTGCATTTTTTGGTCCAAGCCTCTTGGCTAACCCAACAATCCCAACTTTAAAGAAAAGTTCATACATAATTCTTCCGTAAGGAATATAGGATTTATGTTGACTTCTGGAGATATCAACTATGTCCTTCAAATGATTGAAAAAGGTTTGAGGCAGGTTAATCCGAACATTGTTCATTATAAAGTAGATAAAGAGTCTTTCATCATGTGACAAAACATTTAGTCTACTCCCCTTGGTCAGAAGTTGGACATCAGAAGTTGAAACCAGGCTTTAGCTATGGGTAGGAGTCCTTCAGGATCATTTGGTTCGTATTTTAGAAGGGGGTTGTCATGGATGACAGAGAGTTTTTCAACGAAGTTGTATTTAAGATGAAATTCTTCCACAGTAGCACCAATTTGAAAACAACCTATAGCTTCAGCAATGGTGGTAGGAGTTACAATGAAGGGAACCCCAAAAACAGAGGACCAAACAGAGTTTCCATCATCACCAACCTATGCAAACTTCCAAAAATCCTTCGCAAGGTTTGGATAGATGGGTCCATGTAGAGTGGCATAGTATTTAAGCCATCCTTGAATGCACATACTCATGGTCAGGTTAAGACCAACTTCTCTGAGAACTGGAAAATTTGGACGTTTTTCTGAGGTAACCTGTAAAATATCTTTGTTACCACAAAAAGTTTTGAAAGACATGGTGACACAACTAGGGTAAGAAAGATAGGATGAAAAAGGGTAAGAGATGAAGAAAGGTTTAAAAAAATGATATAAACAGGAAATGACGTAGATACTAATCATGAAGGAAGAGTAAAGACAATAATGACATTCAGTTTCGAGACATGCAACCTATTAAAGAAAATAACTTTTATTATTACCAAAAAAATAGAGTAGAGATGATAAGGACGCGCCAAATGAAAGATTGAAATAGAAGAGTTATGCATACACTATAAAAAAAAAATAGACACCAAAGCGGGAATGAATACAGAAAGTTTGACAAGTGGTAAAGTGAAACGATTTCAATACATGTATCAAAGATTTTCTCATTAACTCGAGGTATCCCATCAGATACGAGGTATGGCACATATAAGACAAAAGTTTTGTTGATGTACCAACTCTCTATATCATTATGGCTAATAAATGAATCACACTCTAGTTTCCAACAGTCAAAATGGTCTAAAAAGATCTTTTAACCTTTGGACGCTTTAGATGCATGAGAACTTTACTTGTCAAAAGTCTCACATTTCAGAAGTAAAACAATTATTATTCAAACATCAGAAATGTATTTTTCTATTCTAGAGAAACAACTATTGTGAGATAACTTCTTACTATTCTGGACATAGAACTAGGTTCACATGTTGAATAAGAATAAGTTTATTTTCAGCAAGGAATTTTGAAGAAGGATTCCAGTCATAGGAGAGACTGAATCGGAAAATTTTAGAAAATAATATCCTTCTGAATTCTCAAAAATTATAGTTCTAGAATATAAGAATAGATTTCTAAACTGTTTAAATTAAACAGAAGGGTTAGAAATACATTACTCAATACTCTTGTAGAATCCCAGCTGCGATTGTAGATGCTTCTTCAGAATTACCACGCGTTCAGATTCTGTAGTTGATGAATTTGTTGACGAGCAATTCTAGCTGGATCACTAGATTAGTTTCTCCTTTCATCATCTTTCTTCTTTCTGCTGCGATCTTCATAAGAGTCTTTGAGAGTTGTGCGGAGGCACGATCATCTTCATGACTTCTTGATCTTCCATTCTGACAGATGAAGACATCTTTCCTAATGTTTGTTTCATCTTGATCATTAGAGAAGAACCAAGTTCTATCTCTAGTATTCATCTTAGAATCATCCATCTTCTATCTTCAAGAAGGCTTGTCTCCATAAAGCCACTAGTTTCTTAGCTTGAGCATATACTTCTGAATAGTTATGTGCTTAAGAAATTTATTGAATTTCCTCTTGCATCATCAAAGTTCAATCTTTGAACAAATGCTAATCTTCACCAGATGAAGATATCATCATGATCATCAAACCAAGACATATTTCTTAGAGGGTTTAAATGATAATATTGTTCTTACTGGCTGAGCCTTTTCATCCAAAATCAGTTCATCAGAAAGTGACAACTTTTGTTCTTTCCTTTCTTAGGGAGTAAATGAACTATGATGGTTTCTGATTGAGCATCTTCTGATTTCTTCATTCTGAACTTCATTAGTAACTTCATTCTTGATCAGCGAAGATAGCTTCTATCTTTGTATTCTTCCACTAAGCTTTAGTTTCTGACTTCAAGCTCATTATCAAATCCGAAATTGATTTGATTTCTGATGAAGGTACTTCAGTAGCCTTTGGATATTCAGAGCAATATAACAAATATGCATCAGAATAGATTCAAATCATATTCTGTTCTGAATAAACATGCTAGCTGCTTCCTAGAAATTCTTTGTCATGATGATTTCTCATATATCATGATTTAAGCCATTTCTTTTCCAAGCTTGTTCTATCTTCAATCATCTATATCTGATAGTGAAGACTAGAACATCAAAATCTTCTTTTCACCAGATAGCTTCTTAAGCTCATACTTTCACTCAGTCACATGAGTCCAGAAAGTAGTGAACACAGAATGATACATTCATGTATCAGGAGCTCCTGAAAAGAAACTTTGGATAACATTCTGACAAATTTAAACTTGTTCAACTGAGATACCTTTCTCAAGCTAACATGACTTAATTTGTCTTATGCTTCAGCTAATTCTCTCCATAGACATACATACGACAATAATCAGAAAATCGTAGGTTGCTATTTCTTGAATGCACTCTTGACAACTGAAGAACTTCCCTTATGATCTCTTCAGATTCCTGCAAAGTTTCTAGAGCAGGTAGTTAGAATCCTGATAGCCATATCCAATACTTATCTGCAGTAGAATTAGTTTTTGTTGAATAACAAACTGCTTTATCTTCTGGAGAGATCTTTTGCAGCAATCTTTCTAACCATAACTATCTGTGTTATATTAGTTAACTCTTCTTCTCAGCTTTTTTCTCATAAGAATTTCATGCTTTCTTCTTAGGCTTTTCTTCCTTATAAAGAGAGAGACCTTATTTGTCTTCTTGCTAGAAGTAGCATTATGTTTTTCGCTTATGATTTTTAGTTCTGACTGATTGAAGCATAACAGTTTTCTTCTTTTCTGAGTCATAATGTTTAGCTTATATCTTCAGTTCTTCAAGAGAAGCTTTACTCCAGATCTTCTGCATGCTTGATCAGTTTCCATAAGCTTCTATTCAAATAGCAAGCTTCTGATCATCTTCTTCAAGAATCCTGACGAAGAATCATCATTCAGAATCTTAAGTTCTACAGTCATGATTTAAAATCTTGATGACAAGATTTCTAACATCTTCAGCATACTTCATCTCGAGGTTTCCGTGCTTCAGAATCATGACACGAGCATTCTCTCTTCTTCACATGAAAGAGTTCCTAATGAGCAATACTGAGAAAGTCAATGGTACACCAAGTCTGTTTGTTGAAAACACCCCATACTCAGAAAAAATTAACCTTCAGTAAACAAGATTTCATGCTTTCTGATGATTCTTGTTGATCTCTTCTAGATCATTCTTCTTAAGCCTTGTCTAGGCAACACCTTGAGGAGATACGTAGCTCTCAACTAACGTATTCCAAGAATAACATTCATCAGATTCTTCTAATTATCTGATGAGTCTATTATCCTTTAGCTGATTCTTCATCTTGCTTTCAAACTTCTTGCAAGCGCGATAAGAGAAGATTATGTTGCCAATAACAACCAACTCCAAGAATCAGTGACATAATCCAGAATAAACCTTTCAGGTTTTTCATTTCAGTACTCAATATTTTCATCATTGTATCAGACTGAAACTGTAGATGATGGAGGAGATTAGCCAAAGCGTTTCTCAAAGCTCGTCCGGATCTTTATCTGACACAGTTAAGTGTTTGATAAACATCAATAACAGAACCGAAGATCTGATACCAATTGAAGGTTAAGAAACAAAAGAAAGCAGGGTTTGAATTAGGTTTCACATTTCGTCCCCTTTTGCAAAATTAAATTAAGGACGTTAACAAGTAAATAAAAATAAATTAACACAATTATTTTTATCCTGGTTCACTGTTAACGAAGCTACTCCAGTCCACCAACCTTGGTGATTTCTCCTAAGACAAGGACTTAATCAATAATCATCAAAATGATTACAATCTCTAAGCTGTTAAACAACACGCTTAGACCTCTCAAGCATCCATGCTTTCACTTAGCCGCTCAAGGAAATCCATCCACTAAGCTGTTATAAACATGCTTAGTCTTCTCAAGTATTCTAGTCTTTACTTGACCGCTCAAGGAACAACACCTTTTACAAGTATTTTCTTGTGCACTAATATGCTTCTTACAAGCTGATTACACAAATGAAGTACATGAACACCTAAGTGTTTCTAGCAAGTTTCTGAGAAACAGGTCCTTGCTTTCTAATACAGAAACTATCTAAAGAATGAATCTCTGATAGATTATAAAACATTAGTTTTGTATTGCTTAAAAGCTTTCTTGATGAGCACTACGACTTCTTTTCATGAGCTTTAAGCTTCTTTTGATGAACTCCTTTCTTGAGCATATAACGCTTCTTCTTGTTTAACCATCAAGATTAACTAAGTTACTATGCTTCACTTATTGATGTTTCACTTGACTAGTTTCACATATTCATCGTTTGTACACACATTCAAACAGTTTGCTTCAGCTTCTTCTTCATTGAGCATTCTTCATTTAAGCTTCATCTTATAGCATTTTCTTCATCACTTTGGCTTTGTATAGCAGCGTGCTATCACCAGCAACTAGCAATTCTTCAAGCTTCTTGATCTTCAATTTATAGAGCTTGAGAGAATAGATTCGTTGAGGAGCATTCTTGGAAACATATTCTAACAGCAATATCCCAACGTTCACATGAAGGAATGGTCAACATCACTGTACAAAAAGCTGCTCTTGCGCAACCTTATCGGGGTAGAGGTCACAGTTTTTGTATTCTTGTGTTCATCTCAAAACCATTCTTATCTTCATCCTTTCTAATGTCTTCAGTGGCTTCAAATAAAACGTTGATGAATCATGTTGTAGAAGAGTCAATTCTTTGCAACTTCAGAAACTCTATCTTCAGAATTCTAAGATATTTGTTCAGCAGAACTATCTTGAGAATCTTCAGCACTCGTTCTTTTAGAAGTAATATCTTCAGAGTCTTCAGAACCTGTTCCTTCAGAACCTTGTCATCAGAGTCTTCAGAATTCATTAAGCATATTCTTGTCTTCAGAGTCTTCAGTACTTCGTTTACCTGAACCTTGTCTTCAGAAACTCTTCAAAACTTGACCTTCAGATATTGTGTCTTCAGAATCTTCCGAACCATGTTCAGAATCTTCAGAACTTGTAACATTAGATGTGCATCACATTAGAAAGCCTCATAGACATTTCTCATAAAGTCTCAATTAGAATGTCTAGAACTAACATTCATTAGAACCGTTATATTATAAACATTCATGAATATTGACTTTATCTTGTACACACATATGTTTTCTTCCAGTGTATTGGTAATAGAGTCTGATGATGTCACACATCTTCTTATCAGAGTTAGAATCATATTGACAACTGTCACACACTAGACAGAAACCACATCATACATAATTGTTCTCTTAGATAACATGTGCAGTTATCATCAAAACTCAAAGAACAGATGTAGAACCAAATCTTGTTCTTACAAGAATTGCAGAAGCAATTGAAACAAAAGGATGATTTAATAGAGTTCCTTAAGTAGCATGCTGAGAAGAGGTAGAAAGAGCAAGATGATTTATTTTCCTCTAGCATTCCACCATCTCAAGGTATTCATTTTCCTTCTTCGGGTGCTTGGAAAGGCATTCTAGATCAGCTTGTGATAGAAAAAGCTGCCATGAAGAGTACTTATGAGAGAGAGAGAGAGAGATCAAGACGATTATGAGGAAGTATGAGCATGAGTTGGGTCATCTTCAGATGTGGTTCCTTAGGACCCTTAGCATCTAGCTATTTCCTCTTGTATTTAGGATCTTGTAGCATGCGATTTTTGTCGGTGACGCGGCCACCTTACCGCGGGATTGGGATTTTGGTGCTACTTTCTAATTTCTGTATTTATCCTATGAAGCTAGTTAAGGAAGGGGAAGATATCTTAAACTAACCCTGCACGCCAATGTTTTCTTTAACAAATGCTAAGAGATCGGGGAACGGGGTCTGGTTATACAAAGGGAAGCTATTAACACCCAGTGTATCTATGGTAATCCATAGGAACCTTCTTTTTGCATGTATTTTTGTTAACTTTAAATGCTTTCTCGTAATTATCTGCTGTGGCTTGGGAAAGTTTCTCCTTTGGGAGAATGGAGAGGATGTATTTGTGGTTTTCGGGTTTTCTGTTGTATTTTGGGAAGGTACTAGACCTAAAGTTTTTGATTTGTGTGCTTGATAAGATTTCGCAATCTTATGCCTACGTATTCCCGTAAAGAGATTTGGGAAATCAGAGTAATTGTAGTTCCTCCTCTTCTATGGGAGGAAAAATGTTTGGTGTCTTGTTCGAAGCTCAAGATTGAAGCTAGCTAAGTATTTGTGTCTTGTTTAAAGCCCAAGATTGAAGCTAAAAGGGTGACTGGGAGAGAATTTGTCATCTCTAAAGGGAGATATCTCACCAATTCATCACAGATGTTGAGAAATTGATTATAAGGGAAATTACCTTAACTGGGATATGTAGAATCCAGCAATGCCATAGTTTCCTTTATAAGAGAGATGTCATGAAGGAAGAAAGCTTTAACTTAGTGTAGAGCAATGCCACTTTTTCCTTATGAATCTTTCATGCTAAGAGAAGGACATTGGCTTGGATGTATGGAATCCAGAGGCTTACCACTTACAACTGTTAGATGAAAGATGAATTTTAACTAGGATAAAGGAAAGACTCCAGCTTGGATTTTCAATCAACAAGTGTGCCACTTACAACAATCATTTGGAAAGGTTTTGATTATTTGTTTTGATATGTGATGTATAGAGGAAATATCCTCCTACAGAGTAAACTCATGGTCTCATCTGAGGGGATGTTGATTTTTGTATGCCTTGTTCAAAGCCCAAGGTTGAAGCTAAAGGAAACTGACTCCACTGGGAAGGATTATATATGTCTTGTACAAAGCCAAAGATTGAGGTTGACTGAGGAATTTCTTATATGAAGCCTAAGAGGAGGCTGACTCTTGCTGAGGATTTATGGAAATCCGAGAGCAGGTCCAAATTGTATTGAGGAATCCAAGGGGATTTTCTCTTGCTGGGAATCAGGGAAGAGTTGAAGTACCAGATGCCATGAAGCTCTGATTCTGTCAGGGATTTGTTGATGGTAAATTGACCCTAGCTGGGGAGTTTTTAAGGTGCAAGTCAAACCTTGTTGGGTATAAGGGGGTTTAAAGATGAGTTTGAAAACCTTAGAGGTTTCCAATTCTGCTAGAGACTGGTGTATTGGTAGAGTGACCAGGGTTTTTTCCTGTGCTTTGAGGGAACTTGAGGGTCTCTTGGAGTTAAGTCCAAAGTAGACTAGACTTTCCAAGTCTTATTGAATGAAGCCTAAGAGGAGACTGAGACTGTCCAAGTTTCTCAAAAAGTGGTAGGCTCTGGTGTAGAGAGGGGTCTTTGTATGATGCCCAAGAGGAGGCTATTGGTTTAAGGGATGAAGATCAACCCTAGAATGGTCTGATGTTCTGGAATTTTGACTCCCCTGGGGATTGAACTAGTAAAGATGACTAATTTCTATCATATGCTTTTAGGAAGCCTGTAGGTCCTTGTACTAAGCCCAAGAGGAGGCTGGGGAACTTCTAAAAAGCCTGTTGGTCCTTGTACTAAGCCCAAGAGGAGGTTGGGGATACTTCTAGGAAGCCTGTGGGTCCAAGCCTAAGAAAAGTTCAAGAAAGGTTTCACCGGGAATAATCCTTTCTCTGTTGAGCAGTTCTATGGTTTGAAGAAATTTAAAAGAGGTTTCATCGGGAATTAATCCTCTTTGGGGAAATGAATTTCTTGTATATATATATCTAAGTTTTGACAGTCTTGAGAAAAATTTCACCGGGAATAATGTCTTTCTCTGTTCCATATTGAATAAGCCCAAGAGGAGGCAGACTGCATAAGGACTTTCCTATGAGGGAACTAGTTTTGACTAAGTTAGAAAGTAACCTCTGGTTTGACCTAAGTGTAGACCTAACTGTTGGGGAAGCTCTAGACAAATATACATAAGAATATATATACAAACAAGTGAATTGACATATATATAAACAAATATGCATTGAATTGAAAAGATGTTGGGACTTACATTCTGAGAGGGGGCCTAAGTGTATTGTGATCTGTTGTATTGATTACAACTGTATGATTAGGGTTTTAAGAAATTGAAGAAACTTTTAAGAAAACTTTGAATTTTTGAATTTTGAATTAAAAGAAATTTTTTTGAAAGAAAAGAATGTTTGAGGCTTATAACTCAAAGAGAGGCCCAAGTGGTCTAAGAGCAGTTTCACCGGGAATAATGCTCCTCTTATTACCAGTTTAAAACAGATAGATGATTTTAAAAACAGAGGAATGGGGCTTACAACTCAAGGAGAGGCCCAGGGAAGTTGTTTATTGTTTAAAACAAAGGTTTATGAACAAAAGGTTGAGGCTTATACTCAAGGAGAGACCCATATGACTTATTTGAAAAGGCGACGATCGCGCCACGATTTTGAAAACCATAGAGGGACTTATACAATGACTGAGGCCCCAAAAATTATTTACACAAAGGGATGAGTCTTACACTCCATAAAGAGGCCCAGAAAGTTATTTTTATACAAGAGTTGGGGCTTATAGCTCAAGGAGATGCCCAGATGAAAAACAACGATCACACCGTTTATCGTATTGGGACTTATACTATGACTGATGCCCAAAATAGTATATTTATAAAGGGGTTGGGTCTTACACTCTATTAGAGGCCCAAAAAGTGTTTCAAATGAAATTTGAAAAATTAAAATTAAGGAAAACCCTAATTTCAATTAAAAATACAAATTTTTTCAGAGAAAATTAAATAGAAAATGATATAAAATATCAAATATATTTAAAAACAAGTTATAAAATTTGAAAAATATTTTGAAAAATCATGTTATGTTTATATGAAATTGTGAAAATCATTTGAATTTGAAAAATCAAGAGGAAAATTTCATTTAAAATGTTAAAAAAATAATTAAAATGAAATTATTTACAAAAATTCAAACTATATTAAATAAATAATATAAATTTGATTTTTTGTAGAATAAAATATTTTAACATTTTTGTGAATTTTTAAAAAATAACCACTAAAAATGATTAAAATTGAGGGAGAAATTAATTTTTGAAATCAATTAAGAAAAATAACAAAAATTCAAAAATTCAAAAAATTTGAAAAATGGCGCCAACAGTCACCTTCTTCTTCCTCGTGACCGCGCCATAGCTGAATTGCAAAACCTCACTTTTCTCTCTGATTACTCAATGGTTTTGAATTTTGTAAACATCAATCTCACTCGTTTTTGAACAAGGATTCCAATGCTACCAATTAATTGCATTTATATTAAGTGTGGAGTGAGAAATTAAGTGATGAACACATGAACCCTAATTTCTGCAAGAACACTATGAAATCCTAGACACGATAGCTACAAAGCAATTGATTGAGGGGAAACACTCTACATAAGTGCAGAAACATGTTTGTAACTTGAAAACACATTTATGATGCATGGATCATAGAGTTTGAGAGTTCAGGCTTACCTCTTGCAACAAGAAATCGAATTGTGTGTTGGAGGTGTTACAGATGTTGTGTGATGATCTGGATAGCTTCAATGGACTTTATTTAAGGTGTTTGGAAGCTTGGAATGGACTGAAAGCAACTGTATCTTGTTGTGGCACCTCAACTGCAGCTTTGACAAAAAGCTTGAGCAAATGGATAGTGACTTAGTGATTCTGGTGTTCCAGATATACTTTGAGGTTATGGATCACTTATATATGACATATGTGAGGTGTTAGGATGGTTGGTTTTGATGGAATTGCTCCCTATTTGAAAATTCGAATGTTACTTGCTAAAGAAGCATTTTCTACTTTTTTGAGAGTGAAAGGAAGAAAAGCATGAGTTGTTATGCTTTGGTGTACTCAAACTGATCAGAAAGAACCTCTATTTATAGTAGAGCAAGTTTGTTTCGGGAGCAATAGTGATTGGGGGGCGGATCACTTCATTATCCATTGGAACTTGTCATGTAACCAAAGTCTCCTCTAGCCATTGACTTGAGTTAATCTTGCAGGTTATGAGTCTTCTGTTGCAGGGATAAGGCTTGACTCCTTTAGTGATCAATGACTCAGTTCATGCCACCTCAATGTATCTCTTGAATGCCTTGAAACAAAATTGAAGTTTTGGAATTGCATCTTTAAAGATCACATGCCTAAGTGATAGGTTTCTTGACTTGTGAGGCTTTGTGATCAGATTCTTCATCATTCATGTTGATTTTAGACAGAAATGAAATGATGCAAGTGTCCAAAATTGGCTCAAGAAATCACGGGAACCAAGTTATGTTTTCATGTCTTTGTGTGGGCAGGGTGAAAAATACCATTTTTGGAGGCTTATAATTCCTTGCTCAAGTTAAATCATGGTGTAGCATGCGGTTTTTGTCGGTGACGCGACCACCTTACAGCGAGGGTTTTGGGTGCAACTTTCTGATTTTTGTATTTATCCTATGAAGCTGGAAAGGAAAGGGAACATATCTAAAATTAACCTTGCACGCAGATGTTTTCTTTAACAAATGCTGAGAGATCGGGGAACGGGGTCTGGTTATACAAAGGGAAGCTATTAACACCCAGTGTATCTATGATAATCCATAAGAACCTTCTTTTGCATGTATTTCTGTTAACTTTAAATGCTTTCTTGTGTTTATCTACTGTGGATTGGGAAAGTTTCTCCTTTGGGAGGGTTGAGAGAATGTTTTGTTGTGTTTGGGTTTTTTGTTGTTTTTGGTAAGGTACTGGACATAAAGTTTTTGATTTGTGTGCTCGCTAAGATTTTGCAATCTTATGCCTACGTATTCCCGTAAAGAGATTTGGGAAATTAGAGCAATCGTGGTGTCTTATTCAAAGCCCAAGATTGAAGCTGTTTGAGTATTTGTGTCTTGTTCAAAGCCCAAGATTGAAGCTAAAGGTTGATTGTGAGAGAGAATTTGTCATCTCTAAAGGGAGATATCTCACATATTCATCACAAATAATGAGAAATTGGTGTAGCGTGCGATTTTTGTCGGTGACGCGCCACCTTATCGCAAATTGGGTTTCCTCCTCACCGCAATGGTAGGAGTGGGGTGCTACTTTCTGATTTCTTATTTATCCCGTGAAGCTGAAAGGGAAAGGGAAGCTATCTAAAACTAACCTTGCACGCGGATGTTTAACTGAACAAACTCTTAAGAGATTCGGGGATTTCAGGGCCAGGTTATACAATGGGGAGTTGTCAATTACCCATCCTATATGTGGTTATCCATAAGTTGTTAGCAATAGGTTCTGCTTTTATACTTGATGGTGTTTATCTGTTGCGGGTTGGGAAAGTTTCTCCTTTGGGAGGTTTTTGAGAGAGAGAGAGTGAGTTTTTGATGGTTTTGGTGAGGTACTGGACCTCAGTTTTGATTGGTGTGAAGGTACTGGACCTAGAGTTTTTGATTGGTATGAAAAAGAGGATTTACCAGGATAAGAGATGGACTACAACTTGGATATTTGAATCAACAAGTGTGCCACTTACAGCAGTTATCTGGAATTAGGGTTTGTTTTGATTTATCTGTTTCGATGTGTGATATACAGAGAAATGAATTCCTACAGAGAGATTTTGATTTCCTCTGAAGGGAATGTTGATTTTTGTGTGCCTTGATTAAAGCCTAAGGTTGAAGCTAAAAGATTAATTGACTTCAATGGGGAAGTCCTTATACAAAGCCTAAGAGGAGGCTGGAAAAGACTGACTCAACAAGAGAGTATTTATCTGTCTTGTACAAAGCCCAAGATTGAGGCTAAAAAAAGAGACTGACTCTTTGGGGGACATCATTATACAAAGCCTAAGAGGAGGCTGAAGGTTGACTTTTGTGGGGAAATATTTTGTCTGTCTTGTACAAAGCCCAAGATTGAGGCTAAAAGGGGAAACTGACTCTGTTGGTGAGAGGTTTTATCTGTCTTGTACAAAGCCCAAGATTGTGGCTAAAAGAAGATTGACTCTGCTGGAGAGTATGCTTTGTCTTGTACAAAGCCCAAGATTGAGGCTAAAAAGAGGATTGACTCTGCCTAGGGAGATTTATATGTGTCTTGTACAAAGCCCAAGATTGATGCTGAAATGAGACTGACTCAACAAAAGAGTGTTTTATTTGGGTGTCTTGTACAAAGCCCAAGATTGAGGCTGACCTTACTGGGGAAAATCATTATACAAATCCTAAGAGGAGGCAGAAAAGAAGATTGATTCTGCTTAGGGATATTATTTCTCAAAGCTTAAAAGAAGGCTGGGAGTAATTGACTCCGCTGGAAAGATATTTATCCAGAGCTTTAAGAGAGGGTTATGAAGATTTTGACTTTGTTGGAGAGATTTTATATATGTCTTGTACAAAGCCCAAGATTGAGGCTAAAAGAATGGCTGACTCAACAAGAGAGTGCTTTTGTACCATTAACTCAGCAAGAGAGTATGGAAAGGTGATTGACTCAATAAGAGAGTACTTTGAAAGGTGATTGACTCAACAAGATAGTCCTTTTGAAGCTTAACTCAGCTGGGGAAAGTCATTATACAAAGCCTAAGAAGAGGTTGAAAAAGGTCGACTCAACAAGAGAGTGCCTTAAGGTGATTGACTCAACAAGAGAGTGCTTTGTCTGTCTTGTACAAAGCCCAAGATTGAGGCTAGAAAGAGTTAATCTCAACAAGAGAGTGTCTTAAGAAAGAAGATGGACTCAACAAAAGGGTGTTGTTGGGGCTAATTCTGCCGAGGGAAAATCATTATACAAAGCCTAAGAGGAGGCTGGCTTCTGCTGAGGATTTTTGAGATCCAGAGGCAGGTCCAAGTCGGGGGATCAACTCTTATTGAGGATTTACAGAAGAGTTGAGGTATCAAATGCCTTGAGGTTCTGATTTGGAATAGTGTTGTCCTAATGATAAGCTGACCCTGGCTGGGGATAATTTAGGATAAAAGACTGAGTTTTAGATTCTGTGGGTTTTATCTCTACTGGAGATTGGTTAAATGACTAAGGTTTCTTCCTGTGTTTGTAGGGAACTTGAGGATGTCTTTGAGATCCAAGAGGAGATTAGACTGTCCAAGTCTACTGGT
This sequence comes from Lathyrus tuberosus, assembly GCA_022829125.1. NCBI lineage: Eukaryota > Viridiplantae > Streptophyta > Magnoliopsida > Fabales > Fabaceae > Lathyrus > Lathyrus tuberosus. The sequence continues at coordinate 14,026,053 of JALAZF010000103.1, forward strand.
ATGGAAGAGTTTGTCTTTGTATGATGCCCAAGAGGAGGCTGATGTTTTAAGGGATGAGAATCAACCCTAAAATTGGTCTGAGATTTGACTCTAGAAAGACTGCTCTAGCAAAGGATGACTAAGTTCTGTCTTATACCTTTAAGAGGTCTTCAGGGTCCTTATATTAAGCCCAAGAGAAGGCATGAGAACTTCTAAGAGGCCGGAGAGTCCTTGAACAAAGCCTAAGAGGAGGCAGGGATGCTTTTAGGAAGACTGTGGGTCCAAACTTAAGAAAAGTTCAAGAAAAGTTTCACCGGGAATAATCTTTTCTTTAATGAACAGTTCTAGGGTTTGAAGAAATTCAAGAGAGGTTTCTCCGGGAATTTATCCTCTCTCGGGGAAATGAATTTCTTTGACAATTTTCTAATAGTGACAGTCTGAGAAAAGTTTTACCGGGAATAATGCATTTCTCTTTGTTCCATATTATTTAAGCCCAAGAGAAGGCAAGACTGTATCTGGAATTCCTATGGGCAACTAGTTTTGACTGTATTGAAAGAGTGACCAACTAGCTTTATCTAATTCTAGATATACAAGTATATATATAATTGATATATGACAAGTATTTAAAAGGATATGAAAGAAGGACTTATAGGTGAGCAAGCTTCCAGCAATACACACAAATATATATATGAAATCATGTAAAGAAAGCTGATAAAAACTTACAGGCGAGCAAGCTTCCATTGTAATAGCTGTATGGTTAGTTGTTCAAGAAATTAAAGAAAGTTTTGATAACAACTATGGATTTGAACCTAAATCAAAAAGGAAAGTTGTTTTTGAAAAGATTGTTGGGGCTTATACACAAGGAGAGGCCCAGATGAAAAACTGTGATCGTACCGTTGATCCGAAGATTGTATCAGGACTTATAGAACGACTGAGGCCCAAATTAGGTTTTATTTACAAAGGGATGGGTCTTACAACTCAAAGAGAAGCCCAAAGGTTTGAAAAGGAAATGAAATGAGACTTACAACACAAGGGTAGGCCCAAAGTTGACAATGATCGCACCGTCGTTTTGAAAAACTGTACTGGGACTTATACAACGACTGAGGCCCAAAATTATTTATGTACAAAGGGGGTTGGGTCTTACACTCTATTAGAGGCCCAAAAGTGTTTTGAAAAAGGTTTGTGAGGATGAAAATAATCAAAACCCTAATTTCATTTTAAAATGTATTTTAATTGAATAAAAATTCAATTAAAATGATCAAAATTATCAAACATGTGTGAAAAACAAGTTGTGATCTTGGATTAATATTTGAAAAACCATGTTTCAATTATAGAATGTTTTGAAAACCATTTGAAGTTGAGAAATCAAGAGAAAGAAATATTTTAAGTGTTAAAAACAACAAATAAAACATATTTCTTTGCAAAAATACTAAATATATGAAATAAATAATATTTTTGTGAAATTTTTATGGAATAAAATATTTTATCATTTTTGGGAATTATAAAAAAAAGAACCAATAAAAAATAATTAAAATTGAGAGAGAAATTAATTTTTGAATTAATTAACAAAAACCATAAAAATAGCAAAAATATCAAAATGTGGCAAAGTGAAAAAAATGGTCTGGGTGGGTGTTGAACCCACGACCATCAAGCCAAACACACATGCGCGCTACCACTGGGGTGGTGATACATTCGTGTATCAAAACCACCCCATTAATACATAAGGGGTGCCAAGTTCTAGGCCTGGCCATGGCGCCTTGGTTGGCCCTTGCCCAAGGCAAGGCCTAGTCTTGGCAATTTGCATGAAGCCTCTAACTTTCTCATTTCTCCATGGATTGGAATAAAATTTAGGTGCATCTGACCTAGAATTTCATGAGGAATCCAATGGTGCCTTTATATTTTTCAGAAGATGTCCCTATTTTAAAACCCGATAATGGTTTCAAAATAGGCCTAAATTTGCATTTTCTATGCTATTCAAAATGGCTTGGAAAATGTAGAAAAGTCCAATTTTTAGGTTTAGGAGGTTAATTTTCTGATTTTGGTGTTTCAGATCACAAGTGAGTGTTTGAACAACTTAGATATGACATATTGGATGTGTTTGGATCATGAGTTGTGGTGTAATTGCTCTCTAACTCAAAAACTCAAAGATCACTTGCAAAAGAAGGCATTTTGGCCTAAAGAGAGAGATTTTGAGGAAAGCATCAGTTGTAATGCTTTGGTGTACTCAAACTGATCACAATTGAGCTCTATTTATAGCGTGTCAAGTTTGTTTTGGCATCAATAGTGAATGGCAGCTGCAGTAGGCATTTGGCCAATGTTGATCCAAGGGAATCTTAAGTCTCCTCTAGCCATTGACTTTAGGTTAGGGCACATGCCTATGGTTCTTTGATTCAGTGCTGATTCTTGACTTATTCAGATAGGAATGTGTCAGTCCTTGCCACTTAGATGCATCCATTACATGCTTAGAAACAAAATTGGAGTCTTTTGCACTTTTTAGCCTTTTTAGGTTTGTTATGGCTATGTGTAGATTCTTGGACTTGGGAGGCTTGGGGATCAGATCATTCCTCTTGGATTTTATCCTCTGATGTGTCCAAGTGGATGACAAGGCTTGGAGTTGTCCAAATTTTCCAAATCAAGCAAAATGCCAAAACCTGCCATGTACAAGACAGTTGGAAATGGTGATTTTGAGAGGATCATATCTCCCTGCTCAGGTTGAGTTATGGGAGGCTCTTGTGCTTTTTAGAAATCCATCATATGATACAAAACATGTGTGATCATAGTTTATTTTGAATTTATTTGAATCCAACTGAAAAATCCTCACGAACTTTGATGTCCAAGGCTGGTAACTTAGGCAGATTTTCACTAAGTGTTAGAAAAGTGCCATTTTCTTCATTTTTGTCATTTTGATCAGTCTATAACTCAAAATCCATGAGGAATTAGAGTTTCTTGTAGTTTAACCTTTTGTAGAATGTAGGAAGACCTACAAATCAGGCCTTGGATCACCCAAAATGACTGCTTGGATCTCAAGTTATGATCCTTGGAAGTTGGTGCCAAAATCACTTTTGTTCCATAACTTAGAAATTTTTTGGTTTCTTATGGTTGCCCCTTTTGCAAGAAACCTCACTTTTATTGATTTTTATTAATGAATGATGATCAATACCATACATTGACATTATTTTTGACTGAGGGGAACCATATTTGTGAGAAATTCCAAAAAGTAAAACTTGATTTTGTGTACGGTTGACTTTTTAACGAATGAAATCCAAACTGTGCGGTCCTTTGTGAAATCAAGTCCTTGACCTAAATAAAACCTAATGGATGGATTCCATAGGTGTTATAGGGTGTATTGAATCATGTCCCAAGGTTTGGGAGCATGTCTTGGTCAAAAGTCAAAGATACAGTTGACTTTTTCCTCAAAACCCTAATTGTGGTCCAGATGAAATTGAAACTTGTGAATCAAGCTTCTTGGATCAATCTATTATTTTAAATGGATCAATTTGGTGTATTTAAGGCCCTCAAATTATGTCTTGAGGTCTTGGCTCATGCTTTGCCTCAAAAGTCAACTTAGGGGTGAATTAGGTTAAGAAACCCTAATTCCTTATTTTTGGTAAATGCATCCGCTGAGGTTAAATTGGTTTGATGATTGGGTCCATGAGGTCCCTTGAAGTATCATGGGTTATGATTTGAAGCATTGGCTCATTCCCAGAGGAAAAATTCCATCTGGAGGCCTTGGTCGACCAAAACCCTAATTTGGTGACACTGGCGATCTTGAGGCTTGATCCACTTGGAATGTTGTAACCTTGTGCTTGATTCTTGATGTGGGAGTCCTCTTGATCCTTTATGGGTGTTTGAGAGTTGGGACAAGTTTAAGATCATGTAATTTCTTGATTGATCCTTTTCCCAAATGCTCTGAGAGGGCTTGAAACCCTAAGTCTTGATTGTGGTGAATGCTCAACAATCCTTGAAGAGATTGAGGAGGCATGAAGGTACATCCATATTGTGGTTATGATTTGTACAATGATGGGAAATCTTGGTGGTCAAAATTTGGAGTATGACAGATGCCCCTATTTAATCTTCTTGGACCCGAAGGTGTGAATGGCGAAGGTATTCGGGCATTCGGGGTGCAAGAGGATTAAATATCGGAATACCCAAATTTTGACAGTGGTTATGAATGGCAGTTTGCCCGTCCATCTTCATTTTCTAAGCAATGATGCTTAGAAAAGGGTAAAACTTCCCCTCGATCCTGGTTTTTAACCACAAAATTGGTCTTAGTTTTTGAAATAAACTTCCCCTCGATCCGGGTCTTCAGCCACATAACTGGTCTTAGTTTCTTTTGTCAATAAACTTCCCCTTCATCCTGGTCTTCAGCCACGAAACTGGTCTCAGTTTCTTTTGTCAATAAACTTCCCCTCGATCTTGGTCTTCAGCCACAGAACTGGTCTCAGTTTCTTTTGTCAATAAACTTCCCCTCGATCATGGTTTTCAGCCACGGAACTGGTCTCAGTTTCTCTTTGAAACAAACTTCCCCTCGATCCTGGTCTTCAGCCAAGGAACTGGTCTTAGTTTCTTTTGTCAATAAACTTCCCCTCGATCCTGGTTTTCATCCACGAAACTGGTCTCAGTTTTTTTTGAAATAAACTTCCCCTCGATCCTTGTCTTTAGCCAAGGAACTGGTCTCAGTGTTTTTTGCAAGTTCCTTCCTTGACAAGGGACGCTATGTGTAGCGGTTTTCATTAAACCACTCGCCGAGTTTACTGGGGGAGATGCCATTTGATTGAAAAATTTGATGTCAGACTTGCTGGGGGGACCCATTTGTCTGAGTTGTAGAGGTGTGCAAACTTCTCTGTTGGATATGCCATTTGTTGACTCTACAGGGGGAAAACGAGTCTCTTGAGAGACTGCTTTTCGTTCGGGGATATTACATCATACTTTTCTTCGAGATCTTCTCGGAGAAATGCCATGTGATGTAATCTAGTTTTGAGGTGCTGATGACTTCATTAACATTGACTTTCTGGAGAGAAAAAACCAATGTGTTGCTGAGAGTCTTTAGTTGCGATGCTTTCTTTGGGGATTTTCCTTAATCCGAGAAAGTGAAGATATCATCTTCAATGGTGAAGAGTAATGTTATGAAGGTGTCAGTCGAATATCTTCTTGCCTTTCAGAGGTCCAAGTTATTAAAGTGGTCGAGGACCGTCTCCAATCCAGAAATAAACTAGGGAAGAGAGATTGTTCAGACAAAACATTTCCTGACGAGGAAAGAACTGACAACTCGATTGATAAGAGGATTTTACCACTTGGGGGTAGGACTGACCAGAGTGATAGTGATGCAATATGATTATGAATGTGAATCAATAATGCATGATGTATGTATATTAAGCTGACAAAACTGACGCGGCATACAGACTAATAGATAAACATGACTGGATACTCGGCCACAGTGGGGGATGAAAAGTATCAATGTTCCAAGATAGCAATCCTTCCTTGCTTAGAAGAGACGGTCCCCGTGGGGAGAAAGAATTGTTCAATCGGTCTTAAGAGGTAAGAACTCTGCCGGGGATATCATATGGGAAAATCACATCTGATATCGTTGATCCTTCATTCAGGCGTACCGTTTTAGAAGGAGTACTTTGATTCTGCACTTTGAAGTTCAATCACCTTCGGAGAAGCGATCGATGTTCTTTTTGAAGTTCACACTCAAAAGGAAATGCCATCTTTATTTTAAAAGCAACAAAATTTTGACAAGTAAATTCATTTTTGTTTTATTTCAAGAATCGTTGATTATGTTAAAAATGTCATTCTGTAAAGCTAAAACAAATAAGAATTTCAAACAAAAGCACTAGGGCTCAAATTTTATTGATAGGATGGAAATCAGCCAAGCGCGTGATTCCATAGAGCATTTACAAAGTTTTAAAATGGTAATTTACGGGAAAAGGGGCTACATTGAAACATAACGACCGTTATCCTTCTACCAAATTTGAATTCTGGACATCTTGAGCTTCTGTCGAAGATGACCTTGACTTGAAGTTTTTCTCCGATGGATGGCATTACTGCTGGGGATTTAACCTCGTCGGACGTAGTTACTTGCCATTAATCCATAACTTTTGCCTGGATAGTACTTTGAGATTTCCAATCCATCGGGATGATTTTTGCTTATGTCCCTAATTTTTGCCTGGACCGCCCTTTCGGGTTTTCAATCCATCGAGACGTTTTTTTTGTTTAGGCGAAGTATTTCTTGACTACGTCAACATTCGTGGGGTAGGCAAATTCTTTTTCATCCATGGTTGCAGTCTCAAGGCGCCGCCTGAGAAGGTTTTCTTGACCACATAGGGGCCATCGTAATTCGGAGTCCATTTGCCCTAGGAATCAGTGAGAAATGATTGTATCTTTTTGAGCACAAGGTCTCCTTTTCTGAAGTCGCGAGGTCGGACCTTTTTGTCAAACACTTTATTCATTCTTTGCTAATATACTTGACCATGGCATGGAGCCGTTATTCATTTTTCTCCGATCAGATTTAGTTCATCGTGTCGACTTTGACACCATTCAGCTTCTGTTATCTTAGCTTCCATCAATACCCAGATTGATGGGATCTCTACTTCTATGGGAAGCACTGCTTCCATGCCATATACTAGAGAGAAAGGGGTTGACCCTGCTGAAGTGCGGACAGATGTGCGATAACCGTGAAGAGCAAAAGGCAACATTTCATGCCAGTCTTTGTAGGTTACAACCATCTTTTGAACAATCTTCTTGATGTTCTTGTTAGCTGCTTCTACCACTCCGTTCATCTTAGGTCGGTAGGAAGATGAGTTATGGTGTTCGATCTTGAACTCAGCACACAACTCTTTTATCATCTTGTTGTTCAAGTTAGATCCATTATCAATAATAATCTGGCTGGGAACACCATAACGGCAGATGATATTGTTTTTGGTAAATCGGACCACCACTTGTCGGGTTACATTGGCGTATGACGTTGCTTCGACCCACTTGGTGAAGTAGTCAATGGGAACTAGGATGAACCGATGTCCATTTAAAGCTTCTGGTTTGATCATGCCAATCATGTCGATTCCCCATATAGAAAAAGGCCATGGGGAAGAAAGAACTTTGAGATGTGTTGGAGGTACATGGATTTTGTCTGCGTACATCTGACACTTGTGACACCTTCTCATGTACTTGTACCAGTCGGATTCCATGGTCAACCAATAGTATCCTGCCCTTAGAATTTTTCTCGCCATTGTGTGTCCATTGGCATGAGTGCCAAAAGATCCTTCGTGAATTTATTTTATCAGCATGTTTGCTTCTGGTCTGTTTACACATCAGAGCAAGACCATGTCAAAGTTTCTCTTATAGAGTGTATCACTGCTCAGAAAGAAGCTGCCATCCAGTCTCCTGAGAGTCTTTTTGTCTTTTCTTGGTGCCCCAGGTGGGTACTTTTGTTTCTGAAGGAAGCATTTGATATCGTGATACCAAGGTTTGTCGTTTATGACTTCTTCAATTTTGAAGATGTAGGCGGGCATTTCAAGGCGCATTATGTCAATCTTAGGTATGTCGTTCCATTGACCTACACTAATCATGGAAGAGAGAGTGGCTAGTGCATCAGCCATGTCATTCTCTTCATGAGGGATATGATGAAACTCAATTCTGTTGAAGAAGGGTAACAACCTTGTCGCGTAGTCTTTGTAAGGAATCAGTCTTGATTAGTATATGTTCCAATCTCCTTTGATCTGATTGATAACCAGGGTTGTGTCTCCATACACATCCAGGTTCTTTATCCTTAAGTCAATTGCTTATTTGAGACCCATAATACAAGCTTCGTAGTCGGCCTCATTGTTTGTACATTTGAATGTTAGTATGGCAGTGAAAGGAATATGGGTACCCTGAGGTGTTATGATGATTGCCCCAATTCCGTTTCCATAATTGTTCACAGCTCCGTCAAAGATTAGTCCCCATTGGGAACCTAGTTCTAGCCTTTCACTGGGTAGCGGTTCATCATAATCTTTCATTTTCAAGTACATGACATCTTCATCTGGGAAGTCAAATCCGACTGATTCCTGATCATCAATCGGTTGATGAGCCAAATAATCGGCTAAAATACCCCCTTTGATGGCTTTCTGAGCACGGTACTCAATGTCGTATTCTGATAACAACATCTGCCACCGGGCAATCCTTCCCGTGAGAGCAGGCTTTTCAAAGACGTACTTGATCGAATCCATTTTGGAGATTAACCAAGTAGTGTGACAAATCATGTACTGGCGAAGACGTTTGGCTGCCCAAGCCAGAGCGCAACAAGTTTTCTTAAGCATAGTGTACCGAGTTTCATAGTCGGTAAATTTCTTGCTTAAATAGTAGATGGCTGACTCTTTTCTTTTCGTTTCGTCTTGTTGGCCAAGTACACAACCCATTGAGTTTTCCAAGACTGTTAGGTATATAATCAGTGGTCTTCCCTCCACTGGAGGTGACAAGATAGGTGGATTCAACAAGTACACTTTGATACTGTCGAAGGCGGTTTGGCAGTCTTTTGTCCATACGCAGTCCTGATTCTTTTTGAGTAATTTGATGATTGGCGCGCATGTCGCGGTCATGAGGAATATAAATCTGGAAATGTAATTCAAACGTCCCAGGAATCCTCTGACTTGTTTCTCAGTTTTTGGAGAAGGAATTTCTTGAATGGCCTTGACTTTATCAGGATCAACCTCAATTCCTTTCTGGCTGACGATGAACCCTAGCAGTTTTCCTGAGCGGACACCGAACGTGCATTTGTTGGGATTCAAGCAGAGTTTGTACTTTCTCAGACACTCGAATAACTTTGACAAGTGGGTCACATGCTTCTCTTCTATTTTAGATTTGGCGATCATGTCATCGACGTACACTTCGATTTCTTTGTGTATCATGTCATGAAACAGAGTAGTCATGGCCCTTTGATAGGTTGTCCCGGCATTCTTCAAACCGAATGGTATTACCTTGTAACAAAAGGTTCCCCATGGGGTGATGAATGAAGTTTTCTCCATGTCTTCCAGCGCTATTTTGATTTGATTATAGCCCGAGAATCCATCCATGAAGGAGAAGACTTTAAACTTTGTTGTACTATCTACCAGCATGTCTATGTGCGGTAAGGGAAAGCCATCCTTTGGATTGGCTTTGTTTAGATCCATGTAGTCTACACACATTCTGACTTTTCCATCTTTTTTCGGAACTGGCACTATGTTGACTAGCCATTGAGGATATTCCGAGGTGGCGAGGAAACCCGCGTCAATCTGTTTCTGCACTTCCTCTTTGATTTTGATGGCCATGTATGGATGAGTCCGTCTCAGTCTCTGTTTTACTAGCGGATATTCTGATCTTAATGGTAGATGATGTTCCATGATGCTGGTATCCAACCTTGGCATGTCCTGATAGGACCAAGCAAATACATCGGGAAATTCTTTGAGAAGTTTTATCAAGTCTTTTTTTGACAGTCGGACTGAGTAGTGCCCCAATCTTGACTTCTTTTCTCTCTTCTTCTGAACCCAAGTTTACCATTTTCAACGGCTCTCTGTGAGGTTCAATGGACCTTTCCTCTTGTCTGAGTAATCGAGAGATCTCTTATGGAGTTTCTTTGTCTTCTTCTTCTTCAACTTCAAATACCGGGAATTCAAAGTTGGGAGAAGGCATCGGATCGTATGTTTTAATGGGGTTTAAAACAAGCAATCTGCATGACGTGATGATTTGTTTTTTAGAAGAGATAGAGAGAAATGCAAGAGTGTGTGCAGTGTATTTTCTGAAAAATGCTTGCTTTTATTTTTTAGTTGTTTTAAGATTACCATTTTCTGAAAAAGCGAAAAGTGAAAACAACAATAAAATGCGAAAATTACAGAATGACATTTATTTATTTATGATTTTGTCGATTCTTGAAACTACAACCCTATAAAACAAAACTCTGTCGCTTTGGACGAAGCGAAGAGGGACATTTACAGAAAGGTGAGCCCTATAAAAACATCTGTTTCACCTGGGCAGGGTGAAAGTTTAAAACAAAGATGGCAATTACTTAGACTTATGGACGACTTTCGGGACATCGACAGCAACCCATTGGTGGAAAACTCCTCGGTGAATCACAAAGTCTGGTACCTTCTTTCTTAGTTTGTCCTTAGAAATGACGCTGATTTCTGGCGGAGCAGGATTATTAGAGTCTTCCTCCCAGGCAGAGTTGTCGTAGACGAACTCTTCTGTTGTATCTTGCACAATGTTTTCATTTTCAGGTGGATCTTCCCATCCAGTTGGCTGGATGTCTTCGAGCCTGATACGAGAGCTTTCAGGAGTGGTGTACTTGACTAAGAAGTCGTACTTGCCACTCGGTTGTCCTAAGGTGTCCCATACTTCGGTGTAACTGGAGGAATCATCTTTCTCGATGACGTTGACCTCAGGAAAGCATAGTTAATGAACTCTTAACCTGCAATCTTTGCAGATTCATCGTTGTGCTGGATATTTTTGGAATGTCCTGAGTAATGATCCCATGATTTGGTCGGGACGCATGTATTCTTTTTAATGATGCTCAGCTGATATGCATCGTTTGGCTGACTCTTTTGCCCTAAGACTTCTAGGTTCGGCTGTAAGATAGGCAAGTCATCAATTGGGTCATAATAGTCATAGTAAAGTTGTCTTTCATCTGAGTGTCCTCCTCTAATGAGTTGGGTGGAGCACGAAATCCTTCCGGATCACAATCTCCGTACATCATCTTGATGTCTAATCTTGGTATATATCTCGGACCTTACGTGGGATAGCAAAATGGCGTATGTGCCTTTCCCTGGGACATATAACTGTCCTCGTTGAGATAGGACTTCCACTCTTCACCTGTATCGAAGGAGTCACCCTCATTGATGGTATGTATTTCTTAAGACACTGGGTGGAGGAAATCTCCACTATGGAAGAAGTCCTGAATGGGATGAAAACTTTCATCGTTAGTAGCAGTCCAGGTACAGGTTGAAGAAAAACCAAGACCTTTCTTTGTCTTGTTATCAGTAGAAATTACGACCTGTCCCCATCCATTTGCGTTGTTACTCTCGATCACTTTGAGAGCATCTTTGTATGAGGAAATCAATGTTCCTTTTTCCGGTCGATTCTCATTGCTCGTCGAGATTGCTTGGAACTGGGTTACAACAACCTCCTCGGGTTCTACACAGGATGATGATGATAAGTTATTCACGATTAAAGCTTGCTCTCCGCAGACTATGACTAGCTTGTCATTCTTGATGAACTTCAGCTTCTGGTGAAGTGTCGAAGTGACTGCCCCAGTTTCGTGTATCCAAGGTCTTCCTAATAAACAGCTGTATGCTGCCCTGATGTCCATGACCTGGAAAGTGACTTGGAAAGTGTGAGGATCGATTGTTATGGGAAGGTTGACTTCACCGATAACTGTTTTTCTGGATCCGTCAAATGCTTTGAAGATGACCTCACTGCCTCTCATCGGAGATCCTTGAAATGATATTCACATCAGATTAAATTTTGGCATAACATTTAGAGCTGATCCAGAATCTACCGTACGCTAGCTAGAGCATCGTCCTGAAAATGGACTATAATGTTGAATGCCATGTTGTGATTTTTGCCTTCTTCTGGGAGTTCTCCATCACTGAATCCCAAGTTGTTGCAGGAAGTGATGTTGGAGATGATGCTGTCGAATTGTCTTATCGTCACATCTTGTTCTACGAAAGCTTGCTCCAAGACTTTTTGCAAAGCTTCCCTGTGAGCTTCGGAACTGAGCAAGAGAGATATCACAGAGATTCTTGAGGGAGTTTGCAACAGTTGGTCTACAATGTTGTACTTGCTTTTCTGGATGAGGTTAAGCATCTCATCGTTGTTCTTTGAAAGGTTGAGATTACTGGATTGCCCGGCTGGTTGATTGGGAACTCCTGTTTGAGGTTCCTTTTCTTTGGTGGGTTTTCCAACTCCTCGGTTGAAGATCCGGCCGCTCCGTGTCAGTCGACTGATGTTTGCAATGTTCACAACGGAGGGTAATGGAGTTTCCTTTCCATTCTCGATTGTTGTAGCACAGTACTTGTAAGGGATAACCTTATCAGATTTGTACGGTATTGGTCCTGGCAGATAGATAACCATAGGAGCCTTTTTGATTTTTCTGGCCATCGTAGCAGAAATTCTGACATAGATATCAGATGTCCTACACAAATGTTGAGACACTGATATCCAACACAATGAACAAGATAACAATAAAATTAACAGTGCAAAAAGTAAAGAACACAATGATATGTTTACCCAGTTCGGTCTAACACACCTACTCTGGGGGCTACCAAGCCAGGGACGAAACCAATATACGATAGTATCCATTCACAGATCATACAATAACCAAATAATCTGATCACTTAATCACTACCCTTCCTATGACTTCTACCTAAGACTCACCTAGGTATGAGGCCCTCCTCAAATCCCTCTACAACCACAACCCGTGATTGGTACCTTTCCACACAAGAAACAAACCGAAAGTCACACTTTCAAAACACACAATTCTCAATACTTCAAAGCTTATGAGAATTGACACACAAGAAACTCAATGCTTAAAAGCTTATGAGTAACTGACAGAACTTACAACACAAAAACCAGTCCTTATACTGTTATCAAAATGATACCAGTTAGGCTCACAAAATACACTCGAAACCCTAACAAAACACAAGTAAGTTCCACACCTAAAACTAGGTTTACATCAGTCAATATATAGCATTTAATCTGGACTGAATTGGGCTTCAAAAACGCAGCAAATAGACTGCTCACAAATCTGTAAAATTAACTCCAACAAAATAGGTCTTCAATCCAAAGTTTCCTATTATGTCTCCATAATTAGAAACAGCAGCAAATCCGAAAAACCAACAAATAATCACAATCCAAAAATGCTTTGGATGCCACATAGGATAACTAAATATTCACAAAATATTTAGTAACAATTCACAGCAACAAAATCTGCAATAAAAACTGAATCCACAACGCGATGTCCTATGAGAAGGTATAGGACATCTTCATTCGACATGTTGAATGCAGCAAATTAGAACTTCATGATTCAACATCTTGCTGCTATAATAGTTTTAGCAAAATAAATGTCAACCTCAAAAGCACAGAAATAACAATCTCCCCCTTTGGCTTATTTTGGCTAAAACTACACACAAAAAAAACTTTTAAAGAAGCAGCAAGAAACATATCCATATCAGCAAGAAAAATATCCATATCTAACAGCAGCGAAATACCAACATAAAAAAAACATCCAGCATAGCAGCACTCCCCTTCAGCTGCATACAACACATAACACAACACAGCAAACAACACATCATAGCAGCATAGCAAAACTCCCCCTCAACTGCACTCCCCCTCAATTGCAGCAACAGTCAACAATTCCACAATCTCCCCCTCAACTACTGCAGCAGTACAAAAAGCACACCAACACACCCCTCACAAACATACTGTACAAAAAGCACACCAGTTCTCACCTCACAAACATACTACTCCCCCATTTTAGCCATAAATATGACAATGGAAAGTAGAACAAGTCAAAATAAAAATCAACCAGAGTAAACTGCATCAGAGAGTAGATGCACACCACATCACATGCCCAAATGTCATGCATAAACTTCAGCATTTTTCCTTCATTCACACACTGCACTACCAGAACCTCCTTTAGTCTTTTCAATCTGGCAGCCAGAAGGAACATTGATTGCTATAGTTCTTCATGTATGCAAACCCCAAGTCTGCTCCTCAGGTTTTCAAACTGAACTGCATCCAGAGCCTTGGTAAATATGTCCACAAGCTGATTTTCTGTGCTCACATGCTCAAGAGTTATGACTTTGTCCTCCACAAGTTCTCTGATGAAGTGATGCCTGATATCAATGTGCTTAGTCCTGCTGTGTTGAATGGGATTTTTGGAAATATTTATAGCGCTCAGGTTGTCACAAAATAGTGTCATGACATCTTGTGGGACATTATACTCAGATAACATCTACTTCATCCATACTAGTTGAGTACAACTACTACCAGCTGCTATGTACTCAGCTTCAGCAGTTGAAAGGGATACTAAATTCTGCTTCTTGCTAAACCATGAAATAAGATTATTTCCCAAAAAGAAACATCCTCCAGAGGTACTCTTCCTATCATCAGTACTTCCAGCCCAATCAGCATCACAGTAACCTACTAAAATGGGACTTGAGTCATGGGAGTAAAGCAACCCATAATCACATGTGCCACTCACATACTTTAGAATTCTCTTCACTTGGTTGATGTGACTGACCTTGGGTTCTGCTTGATATCTTGCACACACACCAACAACAAAAGTTATGTCTGGCCTACTTGCTGTAAGATACAGCAGACTGCCAATCATACTTCTATACAAACTTTGTTCAACATTCACTCCCTTTTCATCTTTGGATAACTTCAAGTGAGTAGGAGCAGGAGTCCTCTTATGCTTGGCATTATCTAGTCCAAACTTCTTCACAATGTTCCTCGCATATTTGCTCTGACAAATAAAAATGGAATCTTCCATCTGCTTGACTTGTAAACCAAGGAAGTAGGTCAATTCACCTACCAAGCTCATCTCAAATTCAGACTGCATTTGGTTGACAAAATGTTGGACCATTTCATCCGACATCCCACCAAACACAATATCATCTACGTAAATCTGAGCAATCATTAGTTTCCCATCCTTCTCCTTGACAAAAAGTGTTTTATCAATACCACCTTTCCTGTACCCATTATTGACTAAGAACTCAGTCAGTCTTTCATACCAATCTCGTGGAGCTTGTTTCAGCCCATACAAAGCCTTCTTCAGCTTGTAAACATGATCAGGAAAATTTGGATCCACAAACCCTTTAGGTTGCTCAACATAGACTTCCTCATTAAGACAGCCATTTAGAAAGACACTCTTGACATCCATTTGAAACAATCTGAATTTCAACAAACATGCCACTCCTAGCAGCAATCTGATAGATTCCAATCGAGCCACTGGATCAAATGTTTCATTGAAGTCTACTCCTTCAATCTATGTGTATCCTTGAGCAACTAATCTGGCTTTGTTCCTGGTAACAACTCCTTGTTCATCAGACTTATTTTTATAAACCCATTTTGTTCCAATCACATTTGTTCCTGCTGGTCGTGGTACCAGTTCCCAGACTTCATTCCTCTTGAATTGACAAAGTTCTTCTTGCATTGAACTTATCCAGAACTCATCTGTCAATGCTTCTTTGACATTCTTTGGTTCAATCTTTGAAACAAAGCATGCATTTGACACAGTCTCCCTCGTTCTGGTTCTTACACCTTCATTCAGATCTCCAATAATCAATTCCTTAGGGTGATCCTTCTGAATCCTTATAGAGGGTCCCCTGTTAGCATCCTCTACCTCTTCATTCTCAGGTCTAGTGTTGGTTTCTTGAGCACTATCTTCTACAGACTCAATGTCTTGGGAGATTTCATTGTTCATGGGCAGACATGCTCCAACATCATCTGGGACATCTTCGTCTTTGCCAGAGTCATCAACCACCACATTTATGGATTCCATCATCACCTTAGTTCTGGAATTAAATACCCTATATGCTTTACTGTTTGTAGATTATCCCAAAAATATCCCTTCCTCACTCTTGGGATCCATCTTTTGCCTCTGCTCACAATCCGCAAAGATATAGCACTTACTCCCAAACACATGGAAATACTTCACATTTGGCTTTCTACCTTTCCATAGCTCATAAAGAGTGACAGAAGTACCTGATCTGATCGTCACCCTATTGTGTATATAGCAAGCAGTATTCATGGCTTCAGCCCAAAAATGATATGGAAGCTTTTTGGCATGAATCATGACTCTTGCACACTCTTGTATAGTCCTGTTCTTGCGTTCCACCACACCATTCTGCTGAGGAGTGATCGGTGATGAGAATTCATGAGTGATTCCCTCAGATAAGCAGAACTCTTCAAACCTACTATTTTTGAATTCTTTCCCATGATCACTTCTGATTCGAACAACACCACAATCCTTTTCCCTTTGAATCCTTTGACACAACTCTTTGAATGCTGCAAATACTTCAGACTTTTCTCTGATAAAACTTATCCAAGTGAACCTGGAGTAGTCATCTACGACAACATAGGCATACTTCTTCCCACCAAGACTTTCAACCTGCATAGGTCCCATTAAGTCCATGTGAAGAAGTTCCAGAACTCTAGAAGTTGTGGTAAGATGTTGAAGCTTCTTGTGTGACACCCTTGTTTGCTTCCCAACTTGACATTCCCCACATATTTTATCCTCATCAATCTTCAGCTTGGGAATACCTCTAACAGCTTCACTTAACATAACTTTCTTCATCCCTTTCAGGTGTAAGTGACCCAATTTCTGATGCCACTGTTTGGTTTCATCTTCCTTTGACATCAAACAAGTAGACAGACTTTCAGCTTCTTGAGTATTCCACAGATAGCAGTTATCCTTAGACCTGGTTCCCTTCATAACAACTTCATCTTTCTCATTGGTTACTAGACATTCAGATTTGGTGAAATTTACTTTGAGACCCACATCACACAGTTGGCTTATACTGATTAAATTTGCGGTCAGCCCTTTGATAAATAGAACATGATCCATATTTGGTTGTCCTGTGTAGTCCAGCTTTCCTACACCTTTTATTTCACCCTTTGATCCATCCCCAAAGGTGACATAATTGGTGGAGTGAGGCTTGGTATCTGACAAGAATTTCTTCACACCAGTCATGTGTCTTGAGCAACCGCTGTCAAAGTACCAATCTTCTCTTGCAGATGCTCTAAGAGAGGTATGTGCTATGAGACCAGCCATCATTTGTCTAGGAATCCATCTTCTCTTCACTTTACCCCAACTCTGTCCTTTATTTTGTTGCTGAGCAGTTTTGGGATAGCCGTGCAGCTTGTAGCAAATGGACTTTAAGTGACCAATCTTTCCACAATAATGGCATCTCCATGGTTTATACTTTGATCTACAAACTCTTTTCTGATGCTTCATCTGATGTTGAAACATGTAACTTGACATCCCCTCTTCTTGCTTTATTTTCTGAGGAACAAACTTCAATACAGGCTTCTTGTAAGTCTCTGCTTGATTGTTAAAACCAAGCCCTTGCACATTTCCAGCTTCTTTCCCAGTCTGAAGAATCTCATCCAGCTGCGTGGTACCATTGTTTAGCATTCTTATAGATTTGGTCATATTGTCAAGTTTTGACTTTTGCCATTCAACCTCCTCTTTCAGATCAGCAATGGTTGATAGATGTTCTTCCTTCTCAGCTTCAAGTTGAGCTATCCGAATCTTCTGTTCCAATATTATCTGGCACCTTTCTTCATTCTTGATACACAACTCTAAAAACCCTGTGAAGACTTCTTCCTTAGTGAGTTCTCCAACATAGGATTCTTTGTCAGAGTCAGACTCACAAGTAGTTTCTCCAACAGCCTTACAGATCCCAGTCAAAGCTATCACCAATTTTGCTGATTCTTCTTCAAGATCACTCTCAGACTCTCCTTCTGACCAAGACACTGATAAGCCCTTCTTCTGCCTTTTGAGATACGTGGGACACTCAGTCTTTATATGCCCATATCCCTCACATTCAAAGCACTGAACTCTCTTCCCTTGATTGGAGTCTTCTTCAGTTTTGGATCTTCTGCCTCCATCCTGGTTCTTACTGATGTCGAGTGACTTGTTCTGAGCATTTGCTCTCGACTTCCAATCAATCCTTTTCAACACTTTGTTAAATTGTTTTCCAAGCAATACCAGATCTTTAGACACCCCTTCATCTCTAACCAGGTCACCTTCATCTTCCGAGTCACCAGCATTTGACACAAAAGCTATGCTCTTCTTCTTTTCAGACTTTTCACTGATCCCTAATTCAAATGTTTGAAGAGATCCCACCAGTTCATCCACCTTCATCTTGTCTATATCCTGAGCTTCCTCTATAGTCGTCACTTTCATGTCAAATCTCTTAGGTAGAGATATGAGGATTTTTCTGACCAGTTTGCTGTCAGACATCTTTTCACCTAGAGCACTAGAGGCATTAGCTATCTCAATAATGTTCATGTGAAAATAATGAATGCTCTCATCCTCTTTCATCTTTAAACTCTCAAACTTGCTAGTGAGAAGCTGAAGTTTTGACATCTTCACCTTTGAAGTCCCTTCATGAGCCACCTTCAAGACCTCCCACGCCTCTTTTGCAATGGTGCAATGTTCAATCAACCTGAAGATATTCTTGTTGACACCATTAAACAATGCATTCATGGCTTTGGAATTTCCCACGGACCCTTTGTAATCTGCATCATCCCAGTCTTCCTCTTCCTTCACCACATCAGTAGGGGTACCTTTTTCATCTTTAACCTTTGGGGGCTCCCATCCTTTTATAACAGCTTTCCATGCTTGATCATCCATAGATTTGATGAATGCTATCATCCTTGGTTTCCAATAGTCATAGTTGGAACCATCAAGCAGAGGTGGTTTGTTCAGAAATCCTCCATCCTTGTCCATTGTACCAGAAAGTACCTTCCCTGAATCTCACCCAGAACCAAATAAGGGTGCAAGCTCTGATACCAATTGAAATTCTGGCAAAGATATCAGATGTCCTACACAGATGTTGAGACACTGATATCCTACACAATGAACAAGATAACAATAAAATTAACAGTGCAGAAAGTAAAGAACACAATGATATGTTTACCCAGTTCGGTCTAACACACCTACTCTGGGGGCTACCAAGCCAGGGACGAAACCAATATACGATAGTATCAATTCACAGATCATACAATAACCGAATAATGTGATCACTTAATCACTACCCTTCCTATGACTTCTACCTAAGACTCACCTAGGTATGGGGCCCTCCTCAAATCCCTCTACAACCACAACCCGTGATTGGTACCTTTCCACACAAGAAACAAACCGAAAGTCACACTTTCAAAACACACAATTCTCAATACTTCAAAGCTTATGAGAATTGACACACAAGAAACTCAATGCTTAAAAGCTTATGAGTAACTGACAGAACTTACAACACAAAAACCAGTCCTTATACTGTTATCAAAATGATACCAGTTAGGCTCACAAAATACACTCGAAACCCTAACAAAACACAAGTAAGTTCCACACCTAAAACTAGGTTTACATCAGTCAATATATAGCATTTAATCTGGACTGAATTGGGCTTCAAAAACACAGCAAATAGACTGCTCACAAATCTGCAAAATTAACTCCAACAAAATAGGTCTTCAATCCAAAGTTTCCTATTATGTCTCCATAATTAGAAACAGCAACAAATCCGAAAAACCAACAAATAATCACAATCCAAAAATTCTTTGGACGCCACATAGGATAACTAAATATTCACAGAATATTTAGTAACAATTCACAGCAACAAAATCTGCAATAAAAACTGAATCCACAACGCGATGTCCTATGAGCAGGTATGGGACATCTTCATTCGACATGTTGAATGCAGCAAATTAGAACTTCATGATTCAACATCTTGCTGCTATAATAGTTTTAGCAAAATAAATGCCAACCTCAAAAGCACAGAAATAACAGTAGCCGACCTCAATTGGTTCGAGGTTGAGAATCTTTCTACTGTCGAGAGGAACTCTTGATTCATGGAGTGGAGGGATTATAGTGCATACATCTTTGATCTGGAAGATAATCTTGCATTACGTTGATCGAACCAGAACTTGAACATGGTCGAATCTCTTTTCGGTCCAACTGATTTTGAAGAGCTGACCGTACAAGGTGTGGCGGCACCCGGCCACGTCCGCTTTGTATGCAGTGCAACCTCACTAGATCTATTTCCATTGAGAGAACATCCTGACTTTGATGCTTGATAGGATTCTCGTCAGCCATACTAATCTGTTATGTGGATTCATCCAAGTAGATTGGAAGCCACCAGTGGTCTAACAAGTGTTGAAGTATTCTTTGGACAAGTGCACATCCTTGGTCGTCTTCACGACACACTTTACAGTCCTGATAATCATGCGAACCTAGAAAACTGAGCCTGACTTGCTTAGCATGTAATTTTACCATACTGGTATTCATTAAGCGAATATCAAAGATTTGAATCATATTAACTTGATGGCTACTTTTATCACGGTAGTCCTGGATCCATCAGAGATCCATCTGACGCTGGAGGGCCTCTTGTACAAAAGAGCATCCCTGATTGTTTATTGAGCAGATCGGACAGGAATTGTAATCGTGTCGTGGCAGATTATCATGTTGACTTTGCCTTGAGTACATTGCCACCAAGTTGACATTCATTGCCAGAATGTTGTAGTTCTGGACAATGTTGGGATTTGCGTGAGCCATATTGACCTCACGGATTTGATGATCCTGGATCCATCCGAGATCCATCTATTCTTGTAGAGCTGATTGCACTCGGGAACATCCTTGATTATTATTTGAGCAGACATCACACTGGTGATAATTGTGAGATGTCACATGACTGTACCCGCTCTGTCTACAATGTATCCTGACCAGATTGGTTCCTAATAGGAGTACATCGTGAATTTGATAACTGCGGCTAATTTCTCCCTCTATCAAATTTACTGCAGTTTTCTTATGTTGAGACAACGGGTTCGTCTGAACATTTGGATTTGTATCCTTGAAATCAGATTTGAAGCTGATACACTTTTCAATGTTGTGCCCCGGTCCTCCTTGATGGTAAGGGCAAGTTTGATCTGTTTTGAACCAAAAAGCCATAATTTTCGATACTGTAAGAGGAGACCTGGTTTGGACGTGCCCCTTGACCAGTATTAGTGGAAACAGTTATGCGTACAACATCGGTATCGGGTCAAACCCTGGTGGTCGTGTCGTACGATTGTTGCTGTACTAGGGACGAGCCTGCTGAAGGGGCTGTTGTGTCCTTTGTTGATACTGTTGTTGATTTGGTTGGCTCTGAGCAACCTGAGGTTGATACGTTGGAGCCGACGTTGGGTTGATAGCAAGAGTTACTGCTGCTACTGGTTGATACCTTCGCCTTTGCTTTCTGAGAGAGATATTACCAATATCTTGCTCTTTTTTCTTTGGGAAAACACTACCGTATCTTTTGGTACTGCTTGATGGTTCTGTATTTTTGACCAGATGTCCTTCTCGGACTGCTTCCTTAAGGCGTACCCCCATGTTTACAATTTCAGTAAAGTCGCTGGGCGCACTTGCAACCACTCGGTCGTAATAGAACGAGCTTAAGGTTTTCAAAAAGATCTTTGTCATCTCTTTTTCTCCAAGAGGGGGACATATCTGGGCGGAAATTTCACGCCATCTCTGAGCATATTCCTTAAAAGTTTCCTTGTCCTTCTGCAACATTGCTCTGAGTTGATCTATGTCTGGTGCCATGTCCAAGTTATACTTATACTGCTGAACAAAGGCGGTGCCAAGATCTCTGAAATTGACGATCTTGGTGCGGTTTAAACCCATGTACCATTTGAGTGCGGCACCGGTTAAACTGTCTTGGAAATAATGCATCAGTAGCTGTTGATTCTCTGTTTGAGTTGACATCTTTCGAGCGTACATCACCAAATGACTTTGAGGGCAAGAGTTGCCCTTGTATTTTTATCAAAGTCAGGCACCTTGAATTTTGTGGGATTTTCACATTAGAGACCAGACAAAGGTCTGCGACGTTCTTTCCAAATAAATCCTGACCGTGAATGGCATGCAGTTCCTTTTGCATCTCCAAGAATTTCTCTTGGAACTCATTCATCCTGTTGTACATGTTTTCGTTTCCACCAGAAATTACTTGTGGAATCTGTCCTTCCGGAACAGTGTGTACCACGGGTTATGGTATAGTCATTACGGCGGTGACTCTTGCTGCTTCCTTATCCCGAAGTTTGTAACCTTCAGGAGTTGCTGTCATGACTCTTGCATCTTCATTTTCCCGTAGTTTGTAACCTTCAGGCCCAGTGGTTCCTGCTGCAATTTCTGGGTCTTCAGTGACCGGCGAAATATATCCTTCAGGGATAAAGTTGATAGGCATGCCCCAGGGACGATCTTTAGGCATATTGTACCGAGGATCATACGTCTCCAGTATGGGCGTAGATGTGATCTCCGAGATCACAGTCCTTTGTTGTTATCTCTGATCTGTTTCCAGGGATTGCATGTCACTGTGAAGTTTTTTTAGATCTTCCTTCAGAGCGTCGTTTTCTTCTCTTAACTCTCTGTTCTCTTCCTCGAGATCGTCCATTTTCTTTTGTCGATTGGCCCGAGTATTGTACGAATGAGACAGTTTGACTCTAGAATCGTGACACATACGTGAGATTCGAAGATAAGAAGAATGCGTTATGTGAGAATGATGAATGATATGCAATGATATATATTATTTATTTTTTGTTTTTGCTTTAATAAAAAATAAGCTTCAACAAATGGATTGCAAATATCATACAGTGGAGAGACCCCGTTTTATTGAATTTGAAAGGTTGCAGAAAGGTAAATATAGTATTTTACAAAGTGCTGTCAAAGAAATGTCTAAACTTCATGGATCCTGAGTCCTCTCTGAGGAGAGCCCAGCTGCTGGTTCTAGTATTTTCCTTTTCTTTGACCGGGGCTCTTCAACCGTTGTTGGGTTGTCAGTCCTTTGCCAAGTGAAAGGAGCGAGCAAATTTCTTTGGTCATCTTGATTTTCTACAACATGCTGCTCTAGTATCTTAATCAGAGCATCCTTTTCTTTTAACACTTCCTGAATTTTGGTACACTCTACCTTGAGAATGCGGTATTTGTTCTTCCAAGATTTCCTTTCCCGTTGAACTTGGTTGAGAGCGACCTAGACTTTTTCCGTATCAGACATAAAATAAAGGACAGATTCCTTTAACGGAAGAACTTCTTGATGAGGGTAAGGCATCCTCAGCTTGAGAGCTCTAGTTTGTACCCTGTGGAAATAAGGTTCCACAGAGATACAATCCGGCCTTCCTAAAGACTCTCTTCCATTCTTGTGAACATGTTTCCAGAAATGCACTATTTCCGTCTTTAGTGCTCTATAATTTTCTCCTTCCTTGAAGAAAAGACCTTCCAGATGAACATTTCGCGGGATATGCTTCATCGGGTATCCGAGTTAACGGCGAACTAAAATTGGATGATAGTTGATTCCCCATTTAGTTCCTATGAGGGGTACATTAGGGAAATTTCCACATTTGTCGATGATCCTTATCCCATCATAAATCCTATTGTACCAATCTATGTTAGAGTTGGTGAGAGACATGATTCTCTGTGACCAACGTAGAGTATCTTATGATCCCAAAAGGCAACAGACTTTGGTAAATGGGAAGTGAACCATTTGCAAAGCAAGGGTATAGAACATGTGATCATTCCTCCGCTGTACAAATTCCTTAAGTATACAGAATGATAAGCATCTGCGAGCAAGTTCGGTACGGGGTTTCCAATCAGAAATATCTAAATGGCATTGGTATCGACGAAGTTATCGATGTTGGAAAAAGGAATAACCCGTATGTGAGTAGAACAAAGATATCTTCGAAAGCAGTAACGTTTCCTATACTGGCAAATTATAGGGCTTTCTCTACCAAAAACTTGGCCGGTAAACCTTGGATTCCTTCCTTAGTGGTCATGTGAGTCCTGACTTCTGACTCGTCCAAATAGATTGCTCTTGCAATGGTTTGATCCTTTGGAATTTCTTCCAGTCCAGAAAAGGGAGCTTGGTTAGTGATGGGTAAATCAGTTAGGTGAGAGTACTCTTCTAGCGTCGGTGCTAGTTGATAATCCGGGAATGTGAAACAGTGATAAACTGGATCATAGAACTGAATCAGTGTAGATAGGATTCCTTCAACTACATGGACCCTTAACAGAGATAGCAGCCCTCCGTACTTAGCTCTGAAAGCATCAGGGTTGGTGATCATCCTTGCCAACCCTCTTAAATCCTCTAGTTTAGGAGCCTTGAAGGTGTTCTTGTGCTTCTCCCTTCTACCGAAATCCATAACGCAATCTTTCTCTATGATATTTGCAATCATTGTTTTAGTTTAATTTGAAAAAGAGAGAAGAGAAAAGAAGATTTTTCTTTGTTTAAGAGTTTTTTAAATGAATGCATGAATGCAACACACAAAAACATTGAAAAAGCATGGGTTCAAGGGTTCAATGTCACGAGCATGGAGTCATGGCTCTACCCATCCCCAAAGGTTGTGTTCTGGTGAATTTTTGTACCTGTAGAACGGGTTAAAAGTTCCCAAAATCATTGACCCCCCTAGGGATAACAACAGCAAGCTGGTTCACCCGAGTGAGCTGTAGCATCCTAGGGTAATCTCAATTGAGTGTAGTATCGCATATCAACTATTTCCGATAGCTACCGCACTACTAAATGGCCACATGGTTAATGTCTACTAAATCCTCAGTTTCACGGATACCACATTGGGACAATCTGCCTTCACAACATAGTCGTTAAGCATTGAATCCGCAAAGGGTATCTCCACTGATTTGATGGTCTACCGGGATAGCTTATTCGGGAATCACTCCCTGTAAGACCACCCGTCTATGCCATCACCTATCTTAGGGTTCTCTCGAACTTTCCACATGCTACATCACTCACATTCCCATTAATAGAAAAATAAACACGGATATCAAGTAGGAAAAGCAGTATATATATATATATAGTATAATTCCTAAAACTAACATCCTAGACCTCTTAGGAATTCTAGTCTTAATCCTAAACAGACAAAATGAATCCCCATCAGAGTGACCGTTTTACTGTAGCGTGCGATTTTTGTCGGTGACGTGACCACCTTATCGCAAATTTGGTTTCCTCCTCACTGCAATGGTAGGAGTGGGGTGCTGCTTTCTGATTTCTTATTTATCACCTGAAGCTGAAAGGGAAAGGGAAGCTATCTAAAACTAACCTTGCACGCAGATGTTTAACTGAACAAACGCTTAAGAGATTCGGGGAGTTCGGGGTCAGGTTATACAATGGGGAGTTGTCAATTACCCATCCTATATATGGTTATCCATAGGTTTTTAGCAATAGGTTCTGCTTTTATACTGGATGATGTTTATCTATTACGGGTTGGGAAAGTTTCTCCTTTGGGAGGTTTTTGAGAGAGAGTGTGAGTTTTTGATGATTTTGGTGAGGTACTGGACCTCAGTTTTTATTGGTATGAAGGTACTGGACCTAGAGTTTTTTATTGGTATAAAGGTACTAGACCTAGAGTTTTTGATTGGTATGAAGGTACTGGACCTAGAGTTTTTGATTAGTATGCTCGCTAAGATTACAAAATCTTATGCCTACATATTCCCGTTTAAAGAAACAGGGAAATCAGAGCAATTGTAGTTCCTCCTATTCTATGGGAGGAAAGATATGTTTTGGTGTCTTGTTCAAAGCCCAAGATTGAAGCTAAATGGTTTATTTGTGTCTTGTTCAAAGCCTAAGATTGAAGCTAAAAAGTTTGATTGTGAGAGAATTTGTCATCTCTAAAGGGAGACATCTCGTCTGTTTATCACAACTATTGGGTGACTGATTATAAAGGGGGAATTACTTTAACTGGGATACGTGAATCCAGCAATGCCATAATTTCCTTTATAGGTATTTGTCCTAAAGGAGGAAACTTTAACTCAGTGTAGTGCAATGCCATTTTTTCCTTTGGAGTCTTTTATGCTAAGAGAGGGACAGTGGCGTGGATGTAAATAATCCAGAGGCTTGCCACTTATAGCAATTAGATGAAAGAGAGGATTTACCAGGATAAGAGATGGACTACAACTTGGATATTTGAATTAACAAGTGTGCCACTTACAACAGTTATCTGAAATTAGGGTTTGTACTGATTTATCTGTTTTGATGGTGATATACAGAGAAATGTCTTCCTACAGAAAGATTTTGATTTTCTCTGAAGGGAATGTTGATTTTTGTATGCCTTGATCAAAGCCCAAGTTGAAGCTAAAAGATTGATTGACTCCACTGGGGAAGTCCTTATACAAAGCCTAAGAGGAGGCTGGAAAAAACTGACTCAACAAGAGAGTATTTATCTGTCTTGTACAAAGCCCAAGATTGAGGCTAAAAAAAGAGACTGACTCTTTGGGGGACATCATTATACAAAGCCTAAGAAGAGGCTGAAGGTTGACTTTTCTGGGGAAATATTTTGTCTGTCTTGTACAAAGCCCAAGATTGAGGCTAAAAGGGGAAAATGACTCTATTGGTGAGAGGTTTTATCTGTCTTATACAAAGCCCAAGATTGTGGCTAAAAGAAGATTGACTTTGCTGGAGAGTATGATTTGTCTTGTACAAAGCCCAAGATTGAGGCTAAAAAGAGGATTGACTCTGCTTAGGGAGATTTATATGTGTCTTGTACAAAGCCCAAGATTGAGGCTGAAATGAGACTGACTCAACAAGAGAGTGTTTTATTTGGGTGTCTTGTACAAAGCCCAAGATTGAGGCTGGCCTTACTGGGGAAAATCATTATACAAAGCCTAAGAGGAGGCAGAAAAGAAGATTGATTCTGCTTAGGGATATTATTTCTCAAAGCTTAAAAGAAGGCTGGGAGTAATTGACTCCGCTGGAAAGATATTTATCCAGAGCTTTAAGAGAGGGTTATGAAGATTTTAACTTTGTTGGAGAAAGTTTATATATGTCTTGTACAAAGCCCAAGATTAAGGCTAAAAGAATGGCTAACTCAACAAGAGAGTGCTTTTGTACCATTAACTCAACAAGAGAGTATGGAAAGGTGATTGACTAAAAAAGAGAGTACTTTGAAAGCTGATTGACTCAACAAGAGAGTCCCTTTGAAGCTTAAATTGGCTGGGGAAAATCATTATACAAAGCCTAAGAGGAGGCTGAAAAAGGTCGACTCAACAAGAGAGTGCCTTAAGGTGATTGACTCATCAAGAGAGTGCTTTGTCTGTCTTGTGCAAAGCCCAAGATTGAGGCTAGAAAGAGTTAATCTCAACAAGAGAGTGTCTTAAGAAAGAAGATGGACTCAACAAAAGGGTGTTGTTGGGGCTAATTCTGCTGAGGAAAAATCATTATACAAAGCCTAAGAGGAGGCTGGCTTCTGCTAAGGATTTTTGAGAACCAGAGGCAGGTCCAAGTCGGGGGATCAACTCTTGCTGAGGATTTACAGAAGAGTTGAGGTATCAGATGCCTTGAGGTTCTGATTTGGAATAGTGTTATCCTGATGATAAGATGACCCTAGCTGGGGATAATTTAGGATAAAAGACTGAGTTTTAGATCCTGTGGGTTTTATCTCTATTGGAGATTGGTTAAATGACCAGGGTTTCTTCCTGTGTTTGTAGGGAACTTGAGGATGTCTTTGAGATCCAAGAGGAGATTAGACTATCCAAGTCTACTGGCATGGAAGAGTTTGTCTTTGTATGATGCCTAAGAGGAGGCTGATGTTTTAAGGGATGAGAATCAACCCTAAAATTGGCCTGAGATTTGACTCTGAAAGGACTGCTCTAGCAAAGGATGACTAAGTTCTGTCTTATACCTTTAAGAGGTCTTCAGGGTCCTTGTATTAAGCCCAAGAGAAGGCATGAGAACTTCTAAGAAGCCGGAGGGTCCTTGTACAAAGCCCAAGAGGAGGCGGGGATGCTTTTAGGAAGCCTGTGGGTCCAAACTTAAGAAAAGTTCAAGAAAAGTTTCACTAGGAATAATCCTTTCTTTAATGAACAGTTCTAGGGTTTGAAGAAATTCAAGAGAGGTTTAACTGGGAATTAATCCTCTCTGGGGGAAATGAATTTCTTTGACAATTTTCTAATAGTGACAGTCTGAGAAAAGTTTCACCAGGAATAATTCCTTTCTCTTTGTTCCATATTGTTTAAGCCCAAGAGAAGGCAAGACTGTATCTGGAATTCCTATGGGGAACTAATTTTGACTGTATTGAAAGAGTGACCAACTGGCTTTATCTAATTCTAGACTTAATTGTCGTGGAAAACTCTAAGAAGATATACAAGTATATATACAGTTGATATATGATAAGTATTTAAAAGGATATGAAAGAAGGACTTAGAGGTGAGCAAGCTTCCAGCAATACAGACAAATATATATATGAAATCATGTAAAGAAAGCTGATAAAAACTTACAGGCGAGCAAGCTTCCATTGTAACAGCTGTATGGTTAGTTGTTCAAGAAATTAAAGAACGTTTTGATAACAACTATGGATTTGAACCTAAATAAAAATGGAAAGTTGTTTTTGAAAAGATTGTTGGGGCTTATACTCAAGGAGAGACCCAGATGAAAAATAGTGATCGTACCATTGATCTGAAGATTGTATCGGGACTTATACAACGATTGAGGCCCAAATTAGGTTTTATTTACAAAGGGATGGGTCTTACAACTCAAAGAGAAGCCAAAAGGTTTGAAAAAGCAATGAAATGGGACTTACAACACAAGGGTAGGCCCAAAGTTGACAGTGATCGCACCTTCGTTTTGAAAAACTGTACTGGGACTTGTAGAACGACTGAGGCCCAAAATTATTTATGTACAAAAGGGGTTGGGCCTTACACTTTATTAGAGGCCCAAAAGTGTTTTGAAAAAGGCTTGTGAGGGTGAAAATAATCAAAACCCTAATTTGATTTAAAAATGTATTTTAATTGAATAAAAATTCAATTAAAATGATCAAAATTATCAAACATGTGTGAAAAACAAGTTGTGATCTTGGATTAATGTTTGAAAAACCATGTTTCAATTATAGAATGTTTTGAAAACCATTTGAAGTTGAGAAATCAAGAGAAAGAAATATTTTAAGTGTTAAAAACAACAAATAAAACATATTTCTTTACAAAAATACTAAATATATGAAATAAATAATATTTTTGTGAAATTTTTATGGAATAAAATATTTTAGCATTTTTGGGAATTATCAAAAAAAGAACCAATAAAAAATAATTAAAATTGAGAGATAACTTAATTTTGGAATTAATTAACAAAAACCATAAAAATAGCCAAAATATCAAAATGTTGCAAAGTAAAAAAAATGGCCTGGGTGGGTGTTGAACCCACGACCATCAAGCCAAACACACATGCGCGCTACCACTGGGGTGGTGATACATCCGTGTATCAAAACCACCCCATTAATACATAAAGGGTGTCAAGTTCTAGGCCTGGCCAAGGCGCCATGGCTGGCCCTTGCCCAAGGCAAGGCCTAGTCTTGGCAATTTGCATGAAGCCTCTAACTTTCTCATTTCTCCATGGATTGGGACAAAATTTAGGTGCATCTGACCTAGAATTTCATGAGGAATCCAATGGTGCCTTTAGATTTTTCAGAAGATGTCCCTATTTTAAAACCTGATAGTGGTTTCAAAATAGGCCTAAATTTGCATTTTCTATGCTATCTCATGGTACAGGCAATAATAGCATGATAAATTGGTTCAAACACAACACATATGATATGTATGAGAGGTCTATGATCAATGGACCTCAAAGCAATGCATGAATTAGAGAGTTCAAGTTGTGATGCACTTACCTCTTGGAGCTTCTTGTGCTAACTATCAAGATCCTTGTGCCAGAAGTAATCCAATGCTTTGGACACTCTTAATTAATCCCTTAGAAGCTTTTAGGATGATCAAAACCAGTTGGAATCCTCAGGAACAAGTTTTAGCTCTTTCTTGCAAAAGGGGTGTTGCGGTGAGAATCGAATATCAAACTATTTAATTAACTTGCATCACACTTCTTTGAATTCACCACTGACTTTGATTTATCCAAAGGAAAGGTTCAAGATCGAAAAAACCTAAAGGGGGAGATCTAAGGTTCGGGGGTTGGTTATACTAAGGGAAGGTATTAGCACTCTTAATATCTGTAGTACTCTACAGGAACCTCTTGTTAAGTTTGTGGTATGTTATGTTTGCTTGCAAAGGATATCTGCTAATGCTAAAGGTAAAGACCTAAGGGTATGTACACTAAGTTTGCTCGCCAAGACGTCGCATCTTGTGCCTACGTATCTGACTAAAGAATCAGAGTAACCGTAGTTCAACTAACTAAGGGTGAGAGGAACCATTGACTATGACCAAAGTTCCAAGGGGAATGAGTATGAGCTCATATAGAGTTTAAGAAACTCTCTAAGTGTAAGTTATGGTGGGGAAAAGTGGATACTCATTGTGATGAGCCCACATAGAGTTTACAAACTCTATCCTAATTCTAAATTATGATTCATGGCTCTTAGGAGGCCAAAATGAATAAAGGCTCTTATGAGGCCTAGGGGGAAGATGGCTCTTAGGAGGCCAAAATAGTATGTAAGGTGTTTATGACTCATGAGTCAAATAGAAAGCCTTTCCTTTGGAAGAGTATTGGGGAAGTGTCAAATGAAACAGGAAACCACAATCATAACAGAACCGGGAGGGTCATCCACAAGACTTCATCATAAAATATTTACAGGTCTCACCAAAGAGAGAAATGAAAAGTTAGTAGTCAATCAAAATTGAAATGAAATGGAATTTATAATGGTCTAGTCTTAATCATAATTTATCAATAAAATTGACAACCATGATTCTTGACTTTCATCGACTGAACAGTAAATGAAAATGAAATAAAAGACAGTGGTCTCATATTGATCAAAGTTTTGTTGCCTTAGTGAAATCAACCAAACCATGAAGTTTGTTATATCATCGACCCAAAAAAAAGAAAATGGAATCGGAATAAAAAATAAAGTTGGTCTCATCTAAATCAAGATTTAATCGAGAAATCGATAATCTTTTAATTTTTGACTTTCATTGACCAACAAAAAACATGAAATGAGAAATGGGCCCCATACAAGTTAAGATTTTTAGTGATTTTGAATAAATCAAACCAAATCATGATTTTTATATATCATTAGCCCAAATATTGGAAAGAAAATGAAATAAAAATCAAGTCTTTACCAAAAAACTCCATAAAATCTAAGACAAAATATTAAAACCTTTTTAATAAAATAGAACAAAATAGAAAAGAAATTAATTAAAGAAAAACAAAGAAATGAGATATAGAGTGCGAACTAAGATAGGAGGATCATATTTGAAAAATAAAATAGGTGAGGTTTAAATAAGTAAAGGCAGCATTGAGGAATCATATGGGCTGGAGATACAGGTCCATCATCCTCCCTTTTCAGCGCTGCAAAAAAAAAAAAAGAAAGGGACAGATAAATAAAAAAAAAACAAGTTGGACTATCATTCCTCTGAAAAAAAAACACCGCCCAAATATCTTGATAAGTGAAACTCAAATGTCAACAAAACCCAATATGGTTCACAAAATAATGGACAGTCAGCAAAGGTTTAAACCACACAACCCTTATTACTAGCCTCAGGGTTCAACGATTTAATCAAAGGCAATGGATACACGGTCCAAAGACGGCGACGCACAATCATCAACGGTAATCAAAGGGAAAATCGACGATGGACTCAACCTTCTTCTCGCAAACGAAGACCTCAATACGTCCCAATCTCGTTTTCTTGCTACGATCCGTTCGATTCAGGTTTTGTTTTGGTTTTGATTTTCAACATGTTTCGCTCTTCTTCTCCTCTTTCCCGATTTTGGTTTTGAAATTGGTTTCCAGTTGTTGAATCATTGATGAAGGTTGGTGAGTTTTGAACGATGAAGAAGAGGGTTTGTAGTGAATAAAAAAAGGGGTAGTTTGTGATGAAGGGGATTGAAGAGAAGAAGGTTTTCTGGTTTGATTGTTGAAGGTGATTTGAAAAAGAGGACTGGAAGATAGGGTGCCGTGAAGTGCAGATGAAGAGGAGATTAGAGGGCGATTTTGAGGATCCAGGCGGATGGTTTTGATTGGAGGGTTTGGAGAAGATTGGGTGATTTGAGTGAAATCGATGGATGAGGAAGGACTTCTGCGTGTGTGTTGTTGGTTGTTTTTGAGTGGAGGAAAGTCTGGGTTGATTGGTTTCAAGTTAAAGTTCTGTTGAATTGATTTTCAGAAAATGGTTTCTTGTGAGTTATTTTTTTCAGGTTGTTGTTATTGAAGGTTGAAGGAAAGAGGTTTTTCTTAAATGTTAAGTTGAAGACACTAATTGAAAGGAGGTTGAAAGTTGTCATTTGTATTGTTATGATGTGTGAAGGATGAATCAAAAGGAAAACATTGCGAGGACGCAATCATAATACTCATTCACGACCGAAAAGAGTGAACAGAGTGTGTTTGTGGTGAGTTTCATTCTTCTTCTCACTTTCTGTCTCATTTGTGATTTAAGTCATTGTTTTTTTGTTGTCAGTTTCAGATTGAAAGAAAGTGAGGTTTTGTTGAGGAGAATGGATGGAAGAATTTGAAGGTTCTGGTTTACAGGGCAGAAGAGAAGTGTGAGGGCGGAATAATGCATGTGAAAAATGGTCTCCCTGGAGTTATTGGTGTGATCCGTATTTAAAGGAAACAAGGAACCAATGTTCAAAGGTGTGCTACGTCTTCTCCCTCTCCTTTTTCTTCTAAGACTCTCCTTTCTTTATTTTAAAATTCATCCCCCCGATCCTTTCTTCACAGTGCAGGTACAAACCTTTCGGCGGGTTCCGAAAAAGCCAGATTCTGTAGGATCTTGTTGTTTGTAACAGGTTTTGAAAAAGTTGTAGATGGTTTATTTTATTCGTTTTTCATTTGCCTTTTGTTTCATTTGCTGCAGGTTGAGCTTGACAGGTGATGGCTTAGTGTAGAATGGCGGTAGCAGGTTTTGTACGTTGTAGCAGCGAGCTGGTGGGGCAGGCTTGCATAAAAGAAACATATCAGTAGGAAAATATTATCTCAAGATAGATTTGGATGAAGGATATCATCATGACTAACATAGTGAAAGCCTTGATTCAACAAAGTCACCCTGTCTCGTTTTTTTGTGTGGTATGAATTGTAAACATACTTTGGCCTTTGAACCTTGTGACTTGGATTTGGATATTGAAAAACAAAAACTTAAAGCTAGAATGAAGCTTGGACTTGGAAAGAATAATAAAAAAAATGAAACTTTGAAACTTGAACATGAATGGAAATTTGATAATGAATCTGGAAATTTGAATAAAATTCGAAAGAAATGGAATCTTGAAATTGAATTGATTTTGAATCGGAATTAATTTGAAAGAACTTGAAGGGAAAAAAAATGAACGTGAATGGGCTTGATGTAAGTTTGAAAGATATGGTATGAAATGGGATTTAAAAATAAATTGTGACTTGAATCTAAAGAATAATGAATTGGAAACTCCTATACAATTTAAATTTGAAATAAACTTGGACTTAAAAAAAAGAATTTTGAATCAAGGTTGGAAATATTGAATGAATTTGAATTTTGTATCATGAATGAACCTTGAAGAAGTGAGCTTTAAATAGGATTTGGAACTTGGAATTTTGAGATAGAGATTTGAAATTTTGAATTTTGAACTTGAATCTTGGAATTTCGATCAAAACCATGAATCAATTCAAGAAGTGAACCCCCAGAATTATGTAGAAACTTTGAATCTTCTATGTTGATCTTGAACCAAAACAAAAGTGAACGGGCCCTAAACAAATGGTCTTTTGAGCCTTGGTGAACCAAAGCAATCAACAGGACACATCTTGACCATGCCTTGAGATTAATCAGAATAAATGGCCTTTGAAATTCTAGTATCAGATGTGTGATTTTAAGTGTGATGTCACAACAACACAATCTGCTATATGAACAAGGTAAAAACAATAGTAAATAACACAAAGAATTGTTCACCCAGTTCGGTCTAACTACCTACGTCTGGGGGCTACCAAGCCAGGGAGGAAATTCACTATTAGTAGTATCAAATTACAGACTCAACAATCCCAGTTGACATCTACCTAATTTAATCACTACCCAATGACAATTCTACCTAAGAAACCACTTAGGTATGAGAAACCACTCACTCCATAAATCACCTCAGTGATACAATCCAATGATTACAAATTAACCACCCAACTTGATTCTGCTTAATAGCTTTGATCAAGAACAATTACCAACTCAAAAATAGTAACACCAATTCACACACGAATGGTTTACAAAACACACACGAAGACACAAATGACACTCAGTTTTTAGCTCTCTTTCTTCGTTATTTTCCAACAAGGGTTGAGGCTGCTTTTATATAATTCTGACTTGGGCTCGGACCTCCTCCAAAAAAATCTAATTTGATTTGTTTTAAAACCAGAATTTAAAACAAATTTGATCTTCAAATCTTTTTAAATCTCTCCAAATCAGCCCTAATGTTGGTTACAGAATCTGCTCCATAATCTGCAAATAATCTGATTGGAAATATCTTCTCCAAGAAATTCGCATCCAATCTCTCTAACAGATCTCCTCAAAACACACTAACACGCGCAGCCCTAAAACACCACAATCTGATGTTTTGATGTTCTGATATAGTGATGTCAAGAAATCACTTATAACATCAGCATATAAAACTTCAACCCTGCAACAGCTAATGTTAGGAACCAATGTTATGATATCAGACATATGACATCAACATTGTTCAACTTTGTTTTACCAAAATTCCAGCCAATACAAGAACTAACAATCTCCCCCTTTGGCTAATTTTGGCTAAAACAAACTCTGCCATCATCAGAGGTACCTGCAACGGAAAAAAACTTCAAACCAGCAGTAATCACAATCAAACTGTACAATGATAAACTCCCCCTCAAACCAAGAACCAGCATCAGCTGCACACTCCCCCTCAAGCCTAGAGCCACAAAGGCAACTCTTCCCCTTTTTAGCCACAATTGGCCAACTACCAACAAGTTATATCCTAACACTTTACTTATAGTTAGTCCTACTAGCTCTCCTTGTCAGTCTAAAGTCAGCACCACAAGACAAGACAAATCATAGAACAAAACCAAGATAAGCATAAAAGTACTATTATCCAAGTTACACACCATGCACACAATGTGCAGAAACAAAAAAACTAAAAACTACAAAAGCAATAAACAGCAAAATCAGCACTTTAATCTTCACTAGCATCAGAACCATCTGCATCATTCTCCTCACCTTCCTCTGAACTTGAGTCTTCAGTTATGACATTCACATCATCTTCACCCTGTTCCAAGGATTTGATCATCTGCTCAATTTTCAACTTCCTAGCAGTGCTAGTACTAATAACCATATCAAGATCCTTGCAGGTTACCTTCAATTCTTCAATCAACTCAGCTTTATTACTGGTCGTCTTAACACCAGAACTTGATGTTACAACAATGTCTGGAACATGATTCCCAACAAACAGCTTGGGTTGCAAGGATAAAGCTGACTCCCTCTTACATGCTACATCTGAACTGGTTAGAATTCCAGGATGTTGGTCTAAGATCATTCCACAGACAAGGGAACGGAATGCTATAGGCATTTTGATAACATTAGTGGCACCATGCTTCACAACTTGATCAAATATGTAATTTCCATAATTGAACTTGACCTTTTTCCCAACAGCATAAATAAACCTTCCTAATCCCACAGCTATGGTGGTTTTGTGATTAGTAGGTACCCAGTTAGCAGCTCCAATTCTGTGCAAAATAGCATACTTGATACTGAGTTTGCTAGCTGTCAATTTACCTTTCAGTGGCCAGACCTTCACCTGAGTGGTTGTGATCTCTTTACACACATCATTATCAGTCACTTCCAGTTCACAACCCTCTTGATCATCTCTTCCCAGATACTTATTGATGGTACTAGGAGTGAAATTAATGCACTTACCCCTAACAAACACCTTCATGAAGTCCACACTTCTTTTATCAGAAATGCCTAAAGGAATGTTAACAAAAAATTCCTTAATAAGTCCACCATAGCACTTAGAGAATTTTGTCATAGTCTTCAACAGGCCAGCAGCATGAATGAGCTCCATAATTTCTTTCATCTCCAATGCATCTTTGCCCAGCTCTCTTTCCAGAGCTAATCTCCTTTGACACACAAATTTCCACAATGGAGCACTGCTAGCATAATGAAAGGATATGTTGTCCACTGGCACTTCAGGAACCTTATCAGAAATTCTCTTTAAAATGGACTTTCTGACAGAGATGATGTCTTGAACATCTTCCTCAACATCATACTCAGATTCAGATTCTTCTCTAACCTTTCTCTTTTTGGAGGTCACAACAACCTTGCTCCAAGATTTAGTTGGACCAATAACAGATGTCTTTTTCTTCTTGCCTTCAGCTGTCATCTTAGGAGAAGATTCCACAGTCTTTCCTTTTCTAGTTTTCAATCTATTGGCAATCCCAGGAACAACATTACCAATTACTTCATTATCAGACAAGTCAACAACATCCACCACATCAGCCTTCTTCTTCCCTCTGGGACTAGGAGTAACATCCCTAGCAGGTGATGTTACAACATCATGTTCAACTTCAACCTTATCTTCAATATGAGTATCCCTTTCTCTTTCACCTTCAGCTTCAACTTCATCTTCTATCTCAGCATCTTCAATGACTGAAACAGGTAATCTGTGGAGATTTGTTTCAGAAGTTTCAATGTCACCCTTTTCTCTAACAGATTTATCAGCAGACCTTTGACTCAGAGGTCTAGATATTCCCTTCACAAGAATCTCTTTCTCAAATATTTTTGTGACAATCTGATCAATGCTCTTGTCCACATCTACCCTTTTTTCAACAGCTTGAGGAAGAGGGGTGGTAGTCCTAGGAGTAGGTTTATCTCCAAACAACACACTAGTGACAAAGGCTCTACTTTCACTATCATCAAATTTACTACTCGCAGATTGATTAGAAGTATTACCTTTTGAAGGTCTCTTGGGTTGATACTTCTCAGGTCTTTTCTTTTCTGAGGCTGGAATCATAGAGATAGGAGCAATGTCCATAACTTCATTCACAGACACCTCTTCTGTCGAAACCCTAGATTTTGCATGAGTGAAACTTTTGGACACAACCTTCTTGGATGGGGATGAAACTTGTTTAGACATAGTTTCTGTGCAACAACTGGTGACTAAAGGCGTTTTGTAATTTCTGTTCTTGGGGGGGAAGATGAACGGACTTGGAGTGTGGAGAGTGAAGTAGCGTGAGAGAGCAATAATAGGGAATGATAGCCTAAGGTAAGGGGACTGCTTTTGTTGGTCACTTAAAGGCAAATAAATGTATTTTCCCCACCAAAACAAATTTCCATTTAAATTTTTGAAATTTAATAAATGCACATCATAATTCACTAACCTTTGAATCCTTTTCCAATTGCCCAAATTTCTACTTATCACTTCACAAATTTCAGCACACATATCTTTAGGGAAATCGTCATTACCCTTCATACCTGAATGATCAACCTCTACTACCTTGGTTTCTTCAATATTTCCTCTGAATAGTTGCATAACACTAGGTTGTTTGGTGATCCTTCTAATGTCACATTCTGATGTCATAACATCATCCTTGACATTACATGATAAGCTGGACTCTTGAAGAACCCATAAATAACAGTTATTTATGGATATAACTCCCCTCATAACGACTTCACTCTTCTCATTAGCCACTAAACATTCATCTTTAGTGTAGCTAACCTTGAATCCTTCATCACATAACTGACTAATGCTAATCAAGTTAGCAGTCAATCCTTTGACCAGAAGAACACTTTCAAGATTAGATCCAGCCTCACAATTCAATTTTCCAATTCCTTTAACTTCCCCTTTTTCTCCATTACCAAAAGTTACCTCCTTTGTGGAGTAAGTCCTGATATCTACCAACTGATTCTTGAAACCAGTCATATGCATTGAGCAACCACTGTCAAAATACCAACCATTCATAGCTGGGGTTCTAACTGATGAGTGAGCCAATAGACATGTGACAGCAGCTTTAGGAATCCATTGTTTAATAGTCTGAGGCCTGTCCTGCTTCTGTCTAGGTTGAGGAACAGGCTTGGGATAACCATGTAGTTTAAAGCAAGAAGATTGTATATGGCCAAATCTCCCACAATAGTAACATCTTACTCTTTAAATCTCTTCTCTGAAGTGATTGAAATGTCTCCCACCTTGATGATGATTTTTGTCATAATGCTGAGGCTTCCATCTGTCAAAATATTGATGTTGTCTTCTCCCATAACTAGGCTGTCTTCTGTAGTGCTTAGGCTGTCTTTTACCATGATGATGTGGCCTTCTTCTGCCATAACCATGAGGCACAACATTATTAGGTCTAAACCCATACATTTTCCCTTGATGTTGAGACATTGGATGAAACATGTTATGTTTGAAATTATAAGCCTGCATGCTCCTATGGTATTGGGGAGGCATATACTGTCTAGCTCCAGAAAACTGAGGCTTTCCTTGAGGTTAAGACAAAAACTTCTTAGGAACATGACCATAGCCCTTTCCATTATTTTGTTGCCTAGGGTGAGGGACATCCTTCTTGATTCCAGAACCCTGTCCTTTTTCATGCAGATGAGGAATGTTTTGTTTAACCCCAGAAGAACTTGCCACTGCAGATATCTTCTTCTCACCCTCATACCCTAGACCAGTCTTATCACTTGCACCTTTTCCAGCTTCAAGTATTTTATCCAGAGTGTCAGTTCCACTATTTAACATTCTGATGGATTTTGACATTTGATCAAGCTGGGATTTTAACAACAAAACTTCATTCTTAAGTTCAGCTTTCTCAGTCTTAAGCTGTACAATAATCTTCTTCTGCTTCTCCCCTTCTTGAAGGACCTGTTCACTTTTCAGACACAACTCTTGATAAGAGGATGCCAGCTCTTCAAAGGTCAATTCACCATCACTAGACTCTCCATCAGAGGCACATAGCCCAGTCAATGCCTTAACATGCTTGGCATTCTCTTCTTCACTTTCATTATCTGTATCAGACCAGGAAACAGATAACCCCTTTTTCTTCTTTTTGAGGTATGTAGGGCATTCTTTCTTGACATGACCATAACCTTCACACTCATAGCATTGAACTCCTTTGTCATGATTGGACTTTTCTTCATCTCTTGTTTTCTTCACTTGATCACTAGACCTGTTGTTGTCAGATGTGATGTTCTTAACATTAGGTCTATAGTTTCTATCCCAAGCATCACAACAGCATTTGACAGTTTCTCATGAGTTTCAAAATTACACTCCTTCTTACCATCTTCAGTATTAGACACCAAAGCTATGCTTTTGGTCTTCTTTTCAGGCTCCTCATTCAATCCCAACTCAAAGGTTTGAAGAGAACCAATCAACTCATCAACCCTCATCTTGCTGATGTCTTGAGCTTCTTCAATGGTAGTCACCTTCATTTTATATCTCTTGGGAAGGGATCTGAGAATCTTCCTTACCAGCTTCTCTTCAGTCATTCTTTCTCCTAAAGCACTAGAGGCATTGGACAGCTCAAAAATATTCATGTGAAAATCATGAATGGTTTCATCCTCCTTCATCTTTAGATTTTCAAACTTTGTGGTCAGCAGTTGAAGTCTTGACATCTTGACCTTGGAGGTTCCTTCATGAGTAGTTTTCAAGACATCCCAAGCTTCCTTAGCTACTTCACAAGTGTTTACCAGCCTAAAGATGTTCTTGCCAATACCATTAAAGATGGCATTCAAGGCTTTTGAATTTCCAAGTGCAAGCTCATCTTCTTCCTTTGTCCGATCTTCCTCAGGTTTTAGCTTTGTTGTCCCATCCTTTTCAACAATAACAGGTGCTTTCCATTCTTTTAAGACAGCCTTCCAAGCCCTGCTGTCTAATGACTTCAAGAAGGTAACCATCTGTGGTTTCCAATAGTCATACTTAGAGCCATCTAGAATAGGGGGTCTATTAACAAATCCACCAGTCTCCTTGTCCATTGCACCAGAAAGTATCAGCCCTAGATCTCACCCATATGCAGAGCAAGATACCTGCTCTGATACCAATTGAAATTCTGGTATCAGATGTGTGATGTCACAATAACACAATCTTCTATATGAACAAGGTAAAAACAACAGTAAATAACACAAAGAATTGTTCACCCAGTTCAGTCTAACTACATACGTCTGGGGGCTACCAAGCCAGGGAGGAAATTCACTATTAGTAGTATCAAATTACAGACTCAACAATCCCAGTTGACATCTACCTAATTTAATCACTACCCAATGACAATTCTACCTAAGAAACCACTCACTCCCTAAATCACCTCAGTGATACAATCCAATGATTACAAATTAACCACCCAACTTGATTCTGCTTAACAGCTTTGATCAAGAACAATTACCAACTCAAAAATAGTAACACCAATTCACACACGAATGGTTTACAAAACACACACGAAGACACAAATGACACTCAGTCTTTAGCTCTCTTTCTTCGTTATTTTCCAACAAGGGTTGAGGCTGCTTTTATATAATTCTGACTTGGGCTTGGACCTCCTCCAAAAAAATCTAATTTGATTTGTTTTAAAACCAGAATTTAAAACAAATTTGATCTTCAAATCTTTTTAAATCTCTTCAAATCAGCGCTAATGTTGGTTACAGAA
Organism: Lathyrus tuberosus; assembly: GCA_022829125.1. Classification (NCBI taxonomy): domain Eukaryota; kingdom Viridiplantae; phylum Streptophyta; class Magnoliopsida; order Fabales; family Fabaceae; genus Lathyrus; species Lathyrus tuberosus. The sequence continues at coordinate 14,066,274 of JALAZF010000103.1, forward strand.
TCTGCTCCATAATATGCAAATAATCTGATTGGAAATTTCTTCTCCAAGAAATTCGCATCCAATCTCTCTAACAGATCTCCTCAAAACACACTAACACACGCAGCCCTAAAACATCACAATCTGATGTTTTGATGTTCTGATATAGTGATGTCAAGACATCACTTATAACATCAGCATATAAAACTTCAACCCTGCAACAGCTAATGTTAGGAACCAATGTTATGACATCAGACATATGACATCAACATTGTTCAACTTTGTTTTACCACAATTCCAACCAATATAAGAACTAACAGCCTTGATTGAATTTTGACGATCCTTGATCATGAAACACTGATAATTTGCCATATTCTGATAATCTGACCAATACAAGTCACAACCAGATGAACTTCAATCAATACTACATGCACAACTGATCTGAAAGCCCTGCCTGACCTCTTGAAATAAACCCTGATTCATAAATGAAACAAAAAAAAACAAAACCTAGTAAATTGGGTTAGTTATGCATGAATGATTGACATAAGATGATATGACAAGAATCAGAGTATCTGAGGGTAAAATTTGGGGTGCAACAAGGGGCAAAAGTGACCAATATGGCAACTTTCTCAAATGGTGTTCCAGATGAGGGAAACCAATTAGGACAGTTTGAGGAAGATATTTGGAGTGTGTTTGAGGCTTGGTTTGGTTTTTGAAGTGATTGAATCAAGACATGGCTTGGAAAATGCAGAAAAGTCCAATTTTGAGGTTTTGGAGGTTGATTTTCTAATTTTTGTGTTTCAAATCACAAGTAAGTGTTTGAACAACTTAAATATGATATGTTGGATGTGTTTGGATCATGAGTTGTGGTGTAATTGCTCTCTAACTCAAAAACTCAAAGATGACTTGCAAAAGAAGGCATTTTGGCCTAAAGAGAGAGATTTTGAGGAAAAAATCAAGTTTAGTGCTTTGGTGTACTCAAACTGATCACAATTGAGCTCTATTTATTGTGTGTCAAGTTTATTTTGGCATCAATAGTGAATGGCAGCTGCAGCAGACCTTTGGCCAATGTTGATCCAAGGGAATCTTAAGTCTCTTCTAGCCATTGACTTGAGGTTAGGGAACAGGCCTATGGTTCTTTGATTCAGTGCTGATTCTTGACTCATTCAGTTAGGAATGTGTAAGTCCATGCCACCTTGATGCATCCATTAAATGCTTGGAAACAAAATTGGAGTCTTTTGCACTTTTTAGCCTTTTTAGGTTTGTTATGGCTATGTGTAGATTCTTGGACTTGGGAGGCTTGGGGATCAGATAATTCCTCTTGGATTTTATCCTCTGATGTGTCCAAGTGGATGACAAGGCTTGGAGTTGTTCAAATTTTCCAAATCGAGCGAAATGACAAAATCTGCCTTGTACAAGACAGTTGGAAATGGTGATTTTGAGAGGATCATATCTCCCTACTCAGGTTGAGTTATGTGAGGCTCTTGTGCTTTTTAGAAAGCCCTCATATGATACAAAACATGTGTGATCATAGTTTGTTTTGAAACTATATGAATCCAACTGAAAAATCCTCATAAACATTGATGTCCAAGGCTGGTAACTTAGGCAGATTTTCACTTAGTGTTTGAAAAGTGCCATTTTCTTCATTTTTGTCATTTTGATCAGCCATAACTCAAAATCCATGAGGAATTACAGTTTCTTGTAGTTGAAGCTTTTGTATAATGTAGGAAGACCTACAAATCAGGCTTTGGATCACCCAAAATGGCTGCTTGGACCTCAAGTTATGATCCTTGGAAGTTGGTCCCAAAATCATTTTTGTTCCATAACTTAGAAAAATTTTGGTTTCTTATGGTTGCCCCTTTTGCAAGAAACCCCACTTTTATTGATTTTTCTTAATGAATGATGATAAATACCATACATTAACATTATTTTTGACTTAGGGGAACCATATTTATGAAAAATTCCAAAAAGTCAAACTTGATTTTGTGCACGGTTGACTTTTTATCGGATGAAATCCAAACTGTGCGATCCTTTGTGAAATCAAGTCCTTGACCTAAATCAAACCTAATGGATGGATTCTATAGGTGTTATAGGGTGTATTGAATCATGTCCTAAGGTTTGGGAGCATGTCTTGGTCAAAAGTCAAAGATACATTTGACTTTTTTCTCAAAACCCTAATTGTGGTCCAGATGAAATTGAAACTTGTGAATCAAGCTTCTTGGATCAAACCATTATTTTAAATGGATCAATATGGTGTATTTGAGGCCCTCAAATCATGTCTTGAGGTCTTGGCTCATGATTTTCCTCAAAAGTCAACTTAGGGGTGAATTAGGTCAAGAAACCATAATTCTTGATTTTTGGTAAATGCATCCCCTGAGGTTAAATTGGCTTGATGATTGGGTCCATGAGGTCCCTTGAAGTATCTTGGGTTGTGCTTTGAAGCATCGGCTCATTCCCATAGGAAAACTTCCATTTGGAGGCCTTGGTCGACCAAAACCCTAATTTGGTGACACTGGCGATCTTGAGGCTTGATCCACTTGGAATGTTGTAACCTTGTGATTAATTCTTGATGTGGGAGTCCTATTGATCCTTTATGGTAGTTTGAGAGTTGGGACAAGTTGAAGATCATGTCATTTCTTGATTGATCCTTTGCCCAAATGCTCTGAGAGGGCTTGAAACCCTAAGTCTTGGTTGTGGTGAATGCTCAACAATCCTTGAAGAGATTGATGAGGCATGAAGGTACATCCATATTGTGGTTATGATTTGCACAATGATGGGAAATCTTGGTGGTCAAAATTTGGAGTATGACAATTGGTTATAAGGGAAATTACTTTAACTGGGATATGAGAAATCCAGCAATGCCATAATTTCCTTTATAAGAGGGATGTCATGAAGGAAGAAAGCTTTAACTCTGTGTAGAGCAATGCCACTTTTTCCTTATGAATCTTTCATGCTAAGAGATGGACATTGGCTTGGATGTATGGAATCCAGAGGCTTGCCACTTACAACAGTTAGATGAAAGAGAAATTTTAGCAGGATAAAAGAAGGACTCCAGCTTGGATTTTGAATCAACAAGTGTGCCACTTACAACAATTATCTAGAAAAAAGTTTTTGATTTTCTGTTTTGATATGTGATGTATAGAGGAAATATCTTCCTGTAGAGAGGACTCATGGTCTCATCTGAGGGGGATGTTGATTTTTGTGTGCCTTGATTAAAAGCCCAAGGTTGAAGCTAAAGGAAAAGGAAAGTTGACTCCACTGGGGAATGTTTTATTTGTCTTGTACAAAGCCTGAGATTGAGGCTGACTGTGGGAATCCTTATATGAAGCCTAAGAGGAGGCTATCTCTTGTTGGGGATTTTTTGAAATTCAGGATCAAGTCCAAATTATATTGGGGAGTCCAAGGGGATTTACTCTTGCTGGAAATCAGGGATGAGTTGAAGTACCAGATGCCATGAGGCTCTGATTCTGTTGAGGATTTGTTGGTGGTAATTTGACCCTAGCTGGGAAATTTCTTAAAATGAAAGCTTAATCCTTGTTGGGGGTCAGAGGGGTTTAAAGGTTTGTTTGAAAACTTTAGAGGTTTTAACTCTACTGGAGACTGATGTATTGGTAGAGTGATCAGGGTTTTCCTTGTGCTTTTAGGAAACTTAAGGGTCTCTGTGTGAGGTCCAAGAGGAGATGAGACTTTCCAAGTCTTATTTGAATGAATCCCAAGAGGAGGCTGAGACTGTCCATGTCTCTTAAGAAGTGGTAGACTCTGGTGTAGAGAGAGGTCTTTGTATGATGCCCAAGAGGAGGTTGTTGGTTTAAGGGATGAAGATCAACCCTAGAATGGTATGATGTTATGGAATTTTGACCTTCCTGGGGATTGAACTAGTACTGATGACTAATTTCTATCCTAGCCTTTTAGGAAGCCTTTGGGTCCTTGTACTAAGCTCAAGAGGAGGTTGTGGGGAACTTCTAAGAAGACTGTTGGTCCTTGTACTAAGCCCAAGAGGAGGCTGGGGCTACTTCTACGAAGCCTGTGGGTCGAAGCCTAAGAATAGTTCAAGAAAGGTTTCACCGGGAATTAATCCTTTCTTTGTTGAACAGTTCTACGGTTTGAAGAAATTTAGAAGAGGTTTCACTGGGAATTAATCCTCTCTACGGGAAATGAATTTCTTATATATATATATATATATATATATATATATATATATATCTAAGTTTTGACAGTCTTTAGAAAAGTTTCACCGGGAATAATGCCTTTCTTTGTTCCATATTAAATAAGCCCAATAGGAGGCAGACTGTATAGGGAATTTCCTATGAGGGAACTAGTTTTGACTAAGTTAGAAAGTAAGCTCTGGTTTGACCTAAGTGTAGACCTAGCTGCAGGGGAAACTCTAGACAAATATGCACAAGTATATATACAGATAAGTGAATTGACAGGTATATAGACAAATAAGCATTGAAAAAGATGTTGGGACTTACATTCTGAGAGGTGGCCCAAGTGTATTGTGATCTGTTGTATTGACTACAACTGTATGATTAGGGTTTTAATAAATTGAAGAAAGTTTTGAGAAAACTTTGAATTTGAATTTGTATTAAAAGAAATTTGTTTAAAAGAAAAGACTGTTTGAGGCTTATAACTCAAAGAGAGGCCCAAGTGGTCTAAGAGCAGTTTCACCGGGAATAATGCTCCTCTTAGTACCAGTTTTAAAATAGACAGATGATTTTTGAAAACAGAGGTATGTGGCTTACAACTCAAGGAGAGGCCCATGGAAGTTGTTTGTTGTTTAAAACAAGGTTTTGTACAAAAGGTTTGGGGCTTATACTCAAGGAGATGCCCAGATGACTTATTTGAAAACATTGATCGCACTACGATACCGAAAGACGTTGTGGGACTTATACTATACAGACGTCCAAAATTGTTTATGTACGAAAATGGGCTGGGTCTTACACTCTAATAAATGCCCAAAAGTGTTTGTAAAAAGGAAAAATGGGGCTTATACCCAAGGAGAGGCCCAGATGATCTATTTGAAAAGGCGACGATCGCGTCGCGGTTTTGAAAACCACAGAGGGACTTATACAATGACCGATACCCCAAAAATTACTAACATAAAGGGATGGGTCTTACACTCTATTAGAGTCCCAAAAGTGTTATTTTTATACAAGAGTTGGGGCTTATAGCTCAAGGAGATGCCCAGATGAAAAACCGCGATCAAACCGTTTATCGTATAGGGACTTATACAATGACTGAGGCCCAAAAATTGTGTATTTATAAAGGGGATGGGTCTTACACTCTATTAGAGGCCCAAAAGTGTTTCAAATGAAGTTTGAAAAAATCAAAATTAAGAAAAACCCTAATTTTAATTTTAAAAAATACAATTTTCAAAGGAAAGTAAATAAAAAATGATATAAAATATCAAATATATTCAAAAACAAGTTGTAAACTTTGAAAAATATTTTGAAAAATCACGTTTAATCACATGAAAACTTGGAATTCATTTGAATTTAAAAAATCAAGGTGGAAATTTCATTTAAAATGTTTAAAAACAAATAAAATTAAATTATTTACAAAAATTCAAACTATATTAAATAAATAATATAAATTTGATTTTTTTTGTAGAATAAAATATTTTAATATTTTTGTGAATTTTAAAAAAAAAAACCAATAAAAAATGATTAAAAATGAGAGAGAAATTAATTTTTGAAATCAATTAATAAAATATAAAAATATTCAAAATTTTGAAAAATTGAAAAAGGCGCCAAGAACACCTTGTGTGGTTCGCATGAGCTCTGTTCTTGCAGATTTACAAAAACTCACTTTTCTCTCTGATTACTCAATGGTTTTGACTTTTGTAAACATCAATCTCACTCGTGTTTGAACAAGGATTTCAATGGTACCAATTAATTGCATTTATATTAAGTGTGGAGTGAGAAATTAAGTGATAAACACATGAACCTTAATTTCTGCAAGAACACTATGAAATCCTATACACGATAGCTACAAAGCAATTGATTGAGGGGAAACACTCTACATAAGTGCAGAAACATGTTTGTAACTTGAAAACACATTTATGATGCATGGATCATAGAGTTTGAGAGTTCAGGCTTACCTCTTGCAAGAAAAAATTGAATTCTGATGTAGATGTGTCACAGATGTTGTGTGATGATCTGGACAACTTCAATGGTCCTAATGTAAGGTGTTTGGAAGCTTGGAATGGATTGAAAGCACCTGGATCTTGTTGTGGTACCTCAACTGCAAATAGGCCAAAAAGCTTGAGCAAATGGATGATGACTTAGTGATTTTGGTGTTCCAGATGTGTTTTGAGGTTATATCACTTGTATATGACATATGTGAGGTGTTAGGATGGTTGGTTTTGATGGAAATGCTCTCTATTTGAAAATTCGAATGTTACTTGCTAAAGAAGCATTTTCTAGTTTTTTGAGAGTGAAAGGAAGGAAAGCATGAGTTATTATGCTTTGGTGTACTCAAACTGATAAGAAAGAACCTATATTTATAGTAGAGCAACTTTGTTTTGGGAGCAATAGTGATTGGAGGTTGGGTCACTCCATTATCCATTGGAGTTTGTCATGTAGCCAAAGTCTCCTCTAGCCATTGACTTGGGTTAATCTTGCAGGCCTATGGTCTTCTAATGCTTGAGTTCATCTTGACTCATTTGCAATGTTGTGGACTGATACATGCCAACTCCATGCACCCCTTAAATGCTTCATGACAAATTTGAAAGTTTTGGATTTTGAACTTTGAATGTCACATGCCTAAAGGATGAGGTTTTTGACTTGGTGGCCTTGTGATCAGATTCTTCATCATTCAAGTTGATTTTGGACAGAAATGAAATGATGCAAGTGTCCAAAATTGGCTCAAGAAATCGTGGGAACCAAGTTATGTTTGCATGCCTTTGTATGGGCAGGGCGAAAAATTCCATTTTTGGAGGCTTATAAATCCTTGCCCAAGTTGAACCATGAGAGGCTCTTGTACTTTTTGGAAAGCCCCTATATCATACTTCAACTTTGAAGTTTAACTTTGGTCTTGATTCATCTTGGATCATAATGAAAACTAGCGTCTAAGTTGGTGAAAATCCAAAATAGAACGATAGGGAAAAGGGCTACATTGAAACATAAAGACCGCTATCCTTCCACCAACTTTGAATTCTGGACATTCTGAGCTTCTGTCGAAGGTGACCTTGACTGACGTTTTCTCGACGGATGACGTTGCCTCTGAGGAGTCAATCTTGTCGAATGTAGTTACTTGTCATGAATCCCTAACTTTTGCCTAGATTGCTCTTTCTGGTTTTCAATCCACTGGGATGATCATTGTACATGTCTCTAATTTTTGCCTGGACCGCCCTTTTGGGTTTTCAATCCAACGAGACGTTTTTTTTTTATTTAGGCGAAGTATTTCTTAACTACATCAACATTTGTGGGGTAGGTAAACTCCTCTCCATCCATGGTCACGAGTCTCAAGGCACTGCCTGAAAAGGCTTTCTTAACAACATAGGGGCCATCGTAATTAGGAGTCCATTTACCCCTGGAATCAGTGAGAAATGATTGTATTTTCTTGAGCACGAGGTCTCCTTCCCTGAAGACACGGGGTCGGACCTTTTTATCAAAGGCCTTCTTCATTCTTTGCTGATATAACTGACCATGGCATAAAGCTGCCATTCTCTTTTCTTCGATTAGGTTCAGTTCATCGTATCTGCTCTGACACCATTCATCTTCCATTATCCTGGCTTCCATCAATACCCTTATTGATGGTATCTCTACTTCTATGGGGAGCACTTCTTCCATGCCATATGCTAGAGAGAAAGGGGTTTCCCCTGTTGAAGTACGGACAGACGTGCGATAAACGTGAAGAGCAATAACAGCATCTCATGCCAGTCCTTGTAGTATACAACCATCTTCTGAATGATCTTTTTGATATTCTTATTAGCTGCCTCTACCGCTCCATTCATTTTGGACCGGTAGGGAGATGAGTTATGGTGCTCGATCTTGAACTCAGCACACAACTCTTTCATCATCTTGTTGTTCAAGTTAGATGCATTATCCGTAATCATCTGGCTTAGAACACCATAACGGCAGAAGAGATTGTTCTTGATAAACCGGACCACCACTTGTCGGGTTACATTGGTGTATGAAACTGCTTCAACCCACTTGGTGAAGTAGTCAATGGCTACCAGGATGAACCGATATCTGTTTGAAGCTTTGGGTTTAATCATGACAATCATGTCAATTACCCATATAGGAAAAGGCCATGGAGAAGAAAGAACTTTGAGATGCGTTGGCGGTACATGGATTTTGTCAGCGTATATCTGACACTTGTGACACCTCCTCATGTACTTGTAGCAATCGGATTCCATCGTCAGCCAATAATATCCTACTCTCAGAATTTTTCTTGCCATTGTGTGTCCATTGGCATGAGTGCCAAAGGAGCCTTCATGAATTTTTTTCATTAGTATGTTTGCTTCTTGTCTGTCTACGCATCTGCGCAAAACCATGTCAAAGTTTCTCTTGTAGAGTATATCATTATTCAGAAAGAAGTTGCCAGCCAGTCTTCTGAGAGTCTTCCTATCTTTTCTTGATGCCCCAAGCGGGTATTCTTGACTTTGAAGGAAGCATTTGATATCATGATACCATGGTTTTTCGTTTATGACTGCTTCAATCGTGAAGATGTCAGCGGGCCTTTCAAGGCGCATTATGTCGATCTTGGGTACATCGTCCATCGACTCACACAAATCATGGAGGATAGAGTAGCCAATGCATCAGCCATGCAATTTCCTTCACGAGGGATATGATGAAACTCGATTCTGTTGAAGAATGGTAACAACCTTCTCGCATAGTCTTTGTAAGGAATCAATCCTGATTGATATGTATTCCACTCTCCTTTGATCTGATTTACAAACAGGGCTGAGTCTCCATACACATCCAAATTCTTTATCTTTAGGTCAATAGCTTCTTCGAGACCCATGATACAAGCTTCATATTTGGCCTCATTGTTTGTACATTTGAACGTCAATCTAGCAATGGAAGGAATATGGGTACCCTGAGGTGTAACAATGATTGCCCCAATTCCGTTTCCATAAGCGTTGACAGCTCCGTCAAATATTAGTCCCCATTGGGATCCTGGTTCTGGCCCTTCGTTGGATAGCGGTTCATCGCAATCTTTCATTTTCAAGTACATGACATCGTCTGGGAAGTCAAATTTGACTGATTCCTGATTGTCAATCGGTTGATGAGCCAAATGATCGGCTAAAATACTTCCTTTGACGGCTTTTTGAGCATGGTACTCGATGTCGTGTTCTGATAACAACATCTGCCAACGGGCAATCCTTCCCGTGAGAGCAGGCTTTTCGAAGACATGCTTGATCGGGTCCATTTCGGAGATTGACCAAGTAGTGTGACAAATCATGTAATGGCGAAAACGTTTGGCTGCCCAAGCTAGAGCGCATCAAGTTTTCTCGATCATAGTGTATTGAGTTTCACAGTCCGTGAACTTCTTGCTTAGGTAATAAATGGAAGACTCTTTTCTTTTTGTTTCGTTTTGTTGGCCAAGTACACAGCCCATAAAGTCTTCCAAGACTGTTAAGTAGATGATCAACGGTCTTCTTTCCATTGGAGGAGACAGAATCGGTGGATTCAACATATATTCTTTGATGCCGTCGAAAGCCTTTTGGCAATCTTTTGTCGATATACAACTTTGATTCTTTCTGAGTAGTTTGAAGACCGGCGCGCATGTCACGGTCATGAGGGATATGAATCTTGAGATGTAATTCAGACGTCCCAAAAATCCTCTAACTTGTTTTTCAGTCTTTGGTGAAGGGATTTCTTGAATGGGCTTGACTTTGTTAGGATCAATCTCAATTCTCTTTTGGCTGACAATGAATCCCAAGAGTTTTCCTGAGCGGACACCGAATGTGCACTTATTAGGATTCAAGCTGAGTTTGTATTTTCTCAGACGCTCGAATAACTTTGATAAGTGTTCCACATGCTCTTCTTCTGTTTTAGATTTGGCAATCATGTTATCGACATACACTTCGATCTCTTTGTGCATCATGTCGTGAAACAGAGTTGTCATGGCCCTTTGATAGGTTGCCCTTGTGTTCTTTAGACTGAACGACATTACCTTGTAACAAAAGGTGCCCCATGGGGTGATGAATGAAGTTTTTTCCATATCTTCTGGCGCCATTTTGATTTGATTATAGCCCGAGAATCCATCCATGAAGGAGAAGACTTTGAATTTTGCGGTGCTGCCTACCCGCATGTCAATGTGTGGTAGGGGGAAGTTATCCTTTGGACTTGCTTTGTTCAAATCCCTGTAGTCCACACACATTCTGACTTTTCCGTCCTTTTTCGGAACTGGCACTATGTTAGCTAACCATTGAGGATATTCTGAGGTGGCAAGGAAACCTACGTCGATCTGCTTCTGCACTTCCTCCTTAATTTTGATGGCCATATCTGGATGAGTCCTTCTCACTCTTTGTTTTACTGGAGGACATTCTATTTTCAGTGGTAAGTGATGTTCCATGATGCTGGTATCCAACCCTGGCATGTCTTGGTAGGACCAAGCAAACACATCTGGAAATTCTTTGAGAAGTTTTATCAAGTCTCCTCTAACAGTTAGACTGAGCAGTGCTCCAATCTTAACTTCTTTCCTTTCTTCTTATGAACCCAAATTGATCGTTTCCAATGACTCTTTATGAGGCTCAATAGACCTTTCCTCTTGCCTGAGTAGTCGGGAGATCTCTCCTGGAATTTCTTCGTCCTCTTCTTCTTTAGCCTCAAATACTAGGAATTCAAAGTTGGGAGAAGTCATTGGATCCTATGTTTCAATGGGGTTTAAAACGAGCAATCTGCATAATGTGATGGTTCCTTTTTTATAAAAGACAGAGAGAATGCAAGAGTGTGTGAAGTGTATTTTCTAAAAACGCTTGTTTTTAATTTGGGTTGTTTTTTAGGATTACCATTTTCGGAAAAACGAAAAGTGAAAATAGCAATAAAATGCAGGAATTCAGAATGACATTATTTATTCATGATTTGTCGATTCTTGAAACACAACCCTATAAAACAAAACTCTGTCGCTTTGGGCGAAGCGAAGAGGGGTATTTATAGAAAACTAAGCCCTATAAAACATCCATTTCACCCGGGCAAAGTGAAAGGTTAAAACAAAGATGTGGCAATTTCTTCAACTTATGAACGACTTTCGGGACATCGACTGCAACCCAATGGCGAAGAACTCCTCTGTGAATCACAAAAACTGGTACTTTCCTTCATGGTTTGTCTTCAGAAATGACACTAATTTCTGGCGGAGTAGGAACATTGGAGTCTTCTTCCCATGCAGAGTTATCATAAGAGGACTCTTCCGTCGCATCTTCCATAGTGCATTCGCTTTCAAGAGGATCTCCCCATCTAGTTGGCTGGATGTCCTCTTATTTGATGCGAGAGCTTTTGGGAGCGGTGTATTTGACTAGAAATTCGTACTTGCCGCTTGGCTGCCCCAAGGTATCCCAGGTTTCTGTGGGAATAAATGAGTCGTCTTCCTCAATAACGTTGACCTCAGGAAATGCATAGTGAATGAATTCTTGTCCTGCAATCTTTCCAAATTCATCACTAGGGTGTCGGACATTTTCAGAATGTTCTGAGTAAGGATTCCATGACTCTGTGGGAACATGTGTATTCTTTTCAAGATTACTCAGCTGATAGGCTTTGTTCGGCTGACTTTTTTGCCCCGAGTCTTCCGTGTATGGCTTCCAGATAGGCAAGTCGCCTAGGGGATCATATGAATCATAGTCAAAGTTGTCTTTCATCAGAGTGTCCTCCTCTAATGAATTGGGTGGAGCACGACATCCTTCGGGATCACAATCTCCGTAGATCATTCTGACGTCTGATCTTGGTATATATCTAGGACTTTACTTTGGAGAGCAGTATGGTAGGTACGTTTCTCCCTGAGATATATAACCTTCATCGTTGAGATAAGAATTCCACTCTCATCTATATCAGAATAGTTGTTCCCATCAATGGCGAGGACTTCTTGAGATACTGGGTGGAGGAAACCTCCGCTGTGGAAGAAATCCTGAATGGGACAGAAACTTTCATCCTTCTTCTTAGTCTGGGTACAAGTCGGAGAGAAACCAAGACCTTTTCTTGCCTTGTTAATAGTAGGAATTGCAATTTGTCCCCATCCTTTTATGTCACTACTCCCCATCACTTTGAGAGCGTCTTTATATGAGGAAATCGATGTTCCTTTCTCTTGGTGATTCTCATTGCTCACCAAGAGTGCTTGAAATTGAGTTCTGGCGACCTTCTCTGGTTCTACACAGGGGAATGATGATAAGTTTCTCACTATTAAACCTTGCTCTCTGCATACCGTGACTAATTTGTCATTCTTGACGAAATTCAGCTTCTGGTGAAGTGTCGAAGTGACTATCCCAGCTTCGTGTATCCAAGGTTTTCCCAATAAACAGCTATATGCTGCTCGGATGTCCATGATCTGGAAAGTAACTTGGAAAGTGTGAGGACCAATGGTTATGGGAAGATCAACTTCACCGATAACTATTTTTCTAGATCCGTCAAAAGCTTTGACGATGATCTCACTGCCTCTCATCGGAGTTCCTTGAAAAGATAGTCGTACCAAAGTTGATTTTGGCATGACATTTAAAGATGAACCTGTGTTTACCAGTACGCTGGCTAAAGCATCGTCCAGGCAATTGACTTTGATATTGAGTGCCATATTATGGTTCTTGCCTTCCTCTGGAAGTTCTTCATCACTGAATCCTAAATTATTGCAGGAAGTGATCTTAGAGATGATGTTGTAAAATTGTCCTACTATCACATCTTGTTCCACAAAGGCTTGTTCTAAGACTCTCTGTAGAGCTTCTCTATGAGCTTCTGAACTAAGCAAGATAGATAACACAGAGATTCGAGATGGAGTTTGCAACAATTGATCCACAATGTTGTACTCGCTTTTCTGAATGAGCTTTAGCATTTCATCATTGTTCTTTACGGGTTCCGTGTTGCTGGACTGACCAACTTTTTGGTTATGAACTTCGATTTGAGGTTTCTTTTCTTTGGTAGGCTCTCCAACTCCTCTGTCGAAGATCCGACCGCTCCGGGTAACTCGAATGATGTCGAAAATGTTTACAATGGAGGGTAATGGAGTTTCTTTTCCATTTTCTATAGTCGTTGCACCGTACTTGTACGTGATAGCCTTTTCTGAATTGTACGGTATTGGACCTGGCAAGTAGACGACCACATGGACTTTTTAGGCCTTTTGACCGTCGTAGGCAACCTTGATCAAATCTAAGTTTGGAAATTTATATTGTCAAGAGAGACTTTTGACTCATTGAGAAGAGGAATTATGGTGAAAACATCCTTGGTTATTCCATGATCGGAGATTATGACAGTGTTTTTGTTTTGAACAGGGAGGTAATCTTGTATCATGTTGATTGATTCAGAATTCAAGCATGGTTGAATCTCCTTTCGGTCTAACTGGTTCTGGAGGGATGTTTGTACGAGATAGCATCCCTCATTATTTTCTAAGCATATTCCACAGCGTTCATAATTGTGTGGTGGTACCCGACCATATCCGCTTTATATGCAGTGCATCCTTACTAGATCTATTTCTGATGCCGGACATCACAACTTTAATGTCTACCATGATTCCCATAAGTTATACTAACTTGTTGTGTGTCTTCATCTAGGTATATCGGAAGCCACCAGTGGTCCAACAGATGTTGAAGAGTCCTTTGCACAAGCGCACACCCTTGGTCGTTTTGGTAGCACTCTTTACAACCATGATAATTGTGCGAGGCCAGAAAACCAAGTCTGACCTGTTTGGCATGTAACTCCACTAGACTGGTATTCATTAAGCGGATATCAAAGATCTTAACCATATTGACCTGATGATCATTCCTTTCATGGTAGTCTTGGATCCATCCGAGATCCATTTGATGCTAGAGGGCCTCTTGTACAAAAAAGCATCCCTGATTGTCTTTTGAGCAAATCGGGAAAACGCTGTAATCGTGCCGCGACAAATTGTAATACTGACTTTGTCTTGAATGCATTGCCACAAAATTGACGTTCATTGCACGGATGTCGTGGTTCTAAAAAATGTTGGGATGTGCATGGGCCATGTTTACTTCATGAATCCTGTGATCCTGAATCCAGCCCAAATCCATTTGTTTTTGCAGAGCTGCTTGTACTAAGGCATACCCTTGATTATTCTTGGAGCAGATATCACACTAATGATAGTTGTGGGATGGCACATGGTCGTACCCGCTCTGTCTGCAATGCATTTTTACCAGGTTGGTTCCCAGTAAGCGTACATTGTGAATTTGATAACTGCTGCCAGGTTCTCCTTCTATCAAATTCACTGTAGTCTTCTCATGTTGCGGTAACGGGTTCGTTTAAACATTTGGATTAGTATCTTTGAAAGATAAAACCCCATTCCTGACGAGCCTCTGTACATCCGACTTGAAGCTGAGGCAACTCTTAATGTTATGTCCCGATCCTCCTTGATGGTAAGGGCATGTCTGATCTGCTTTGAACTAAAAAGGTGGATTTTCTGGTACTATAAGAGGAGTCCTAGTTTGAATGTGCCCCTTGGCCAGCAGAAGTGGAAATAATTTTGTGTATAACATCGGTATAGGGTCGAACCCTGATGGTCGTGTAGTACGATTGTTATTATTATACTGCGGGCGAGCCTGCTGAAGAGGTTGTTGTTGCCTTTGCTGATACTGTTGTTGATTTGGTTGGTTCTGAGCAACCTGAGGTTGATATGTCAGAGTTGGTTCCGGGTTGATAGCGGGAGTTACCGCTGCTACCGATTGATACCTTCGCCTTTGCTTTCCGAGAGAGATATTATTGATATCCCACTCTTTCCTCTTTTGGAAAGCACTACCGTATCTCTTAGTACTGCTAGATGGCTCTGCATCTTTGACTAATCGTTCTTCTCGGACTGCTTCTTCAAGGCATACTCCCATATTCACTATTTCAGTGAAGTCACTAGGTGCACTTGCAACCATTCGGTCATAATAAAACGAGCTTAATGTTTTCAAGAAAATCTTTGTCATTTCCTTTTTCTCGAGAGGAGGACATATCTGGGTGGCAAATTTGCGCCATCTCTGAGCATATTCCTTGAAGGTTTCTTTATCCTTTTGTGACATTGCTCTGAGCTGGTCCTTATCTGGTGCCATGTCCAAGTTGTATTTATACTGCTGAAAGAAGGCTGCGCCGAGATCTCTGAAAGTACTGATCTTGGTGCAGTTTAAACCCATGTACCATTTGAGTGCGACACCGGTTAAACTATCTTGGAAGTAATGGATTAGTAGCTGCTGATTCTCCGTCTGAGTAGACATCTTTCGAGCGTACATCACCAAATGACTTTTTGGGAAAAAGTTGCCTTTGTATTTTTCAAAGTCGGGCACCTTGAATTTGTGTGGTATCTTTACGTTAGGGACCAAACAAAGGTCAGCGGCATCTTTACCAAATAAGTCTTGTCCGCGAATGGCATGCAGTTCCTTCCGCATTTCCAAGAATTGGTCCTCGAATTAGTTCATCCTTTCATATACTTCTTCTTTTCTGTCAGTAGCAGCCTGCGAAATCTATTCTTCCAGGATTGTGTGTACCACTGGTTGTGGTATAGTCATTATGGTGGTAACTCTTAGCGCTTCGGTGACCTGAAGTTTGTAACATTCAGGAGTTTCTGTCGTTACTCTTGCATCTTCATTGACTTGAAGTTTGTAACCTTCAGGTCTGGCTGTTCCTGCTACGACTTCCTTGTCTTTAGTGATCGGTAGGATGTATCCTTCAGGTATAAATTTGAGAGGCATGCCCCAGGGGAAACCTTTAGGCATGTTGTACTGAGGATGACTGCCAGGTGTCTCAAATGCTGGTGTGGATGTAATCTCCGAGATCACAGTCCTTTGATGTCGATGTTCCTGGACTGCTGCCAGGGATTGCATGTCGTTGTGGAGTTTTTCCAAACTCTCCTTTAGAGCGTTGATTTCTTCTCTCAGCTCTCTGTTCTCTCCCTCGAGATCGTCCATTTTCTTTTGTCGATTGGCCCGAGTATTGTACGAATGAGACAGTTTGACTCTAGAATGCAACACATATGTGAAACTCAAAGACAAAGATGTGTTATGTGAGAATGATGAATGATATGCAAAGAATGATATATATTTTTTTAGTTTTTGTTTTCAAAAGAAACTTCAACAATTATATTACAAATATCACACAGTGGGGGAGACCCTTTTATTGAACTCAAAAGATTGCAGTATTTCACATGGAAAAGTACAGTATTTTACAAAGTGCGATAAGGAAAATTAGGCCTATGGATCCTGAGTTCTCTCTGAGGAGAGCTCAGATGCTGGTTCCTGAACTTTTCTTTTCTTTGATTGGGCTCCTTCAACCGTTGTCGGGTCGACGATCCTTTGCCAAGTGAAAGGAGTGAGCAAATTTCTTTGTTCCTCCTGAATTTTTATAGCACGCTGCTCTAATACCTCAATCAGAGCATCCTTTTCCTTTAGCAGTTCCTGAATCTTGGTACATTCCAAATTAAGAATATGGTACTTGTTCTTCCAAGAGTTCTTCTCGCGTTGGACTTTGTTAAGAGCGACCTGGAGTTTTTTCGCATCAGACATGAAATAAAAGACATATTCCTTTAAGGTAAAAACTTCTTGACGAGGGTAAGGCATTCTCAGTTCGATAGCCCTAGTTTGTACCCAGTGGAGGTAAGGCTCTACAGAGATATAGTTTGGTCTCCCAAGGGACTCTCCCTTTCTTGTGAATATATTGCCAAGCATGCACTATTTATTTCTTTAGTGCCCTGTCATTTTCTCATTCCTTGAAGAAAAGACCTTCCAGATGAGCATTATGTGGGATATTCTTCATCGGGTATCCAAGTTGACGGCAAGCTAAAATTGGATGATAGTTGATCCCTCCTTTAGTACCAATGAGGGGTACATTAGGGAAATTTCCACATTTGTCGATGATTTTTATCCCGTCATATATCCGATTGTACCAATCTATGTCAGAGTTAGTAAGAGACATAATCTTCTGCGACCATCGCAGACTACTCTTGTGATCCCAAAAAGCAGCAGACTTGGGCAAGTGGGAAATAAACCATTAGTAGAGTAATGGTACACAACATGCGATCATTCCTTCACTGTATAAATTCCTTAAGTGTACTAAATGATAAACATCTGCGAGTAAGGTTGGGACTGGGTTCCCAATTAGGAATATCCTAACAGCATTGGTGTCGACTAAGCTGTCAATGTTGGGAAAGAGGAATAACCCATATATGAGCAGAACAAAGACATCATCGAAAGCGGTTATATTTCCTATACTGGAAAATTATAGAGCTTTCTCCATCAGGAGTTTAGCTGGTAAACTCTGGATTCCTCCCTTGGTGGTCATGTGAGTCATGATTTCTGACTCATCTAAAGAGATTGCGCTTGCAGTGGCTTGATCCTTTGGAATTTCTTCTAGTTTAGAAAATGGATCTTGATTAGTGATATGTAAATCAATCAGGTGAGAATACTCTTCCAGTGTTGGTGTGAGCTGGTAATCTGATAAAGTGAAGCAATGGTAAACCGGATCGTAGAACTGAACCAGTGTAGACAGGATCCCTTCAACCATGTTGACATTCAAAAGAGACAACAGTCCTTCATGCTTAGCTCTAAAAGCCTCGGGATTAGTAATCATCCTTCCCAATTTTCTTAGGTCTTCAAATTTTGGAACCTTGAAGGTGTACTTGTGCGTTTTTCTTTTTCCGAAATCCATAACGTAACCTTTCTGATATTTGAAATTATTGTTTCAGTTCTTTTAGAAAAATTTTTTTTTTCTTGTTTGAAAAAGGTTTTTTAATGAATACATGGATGCATGAATGTAGCAAACAAAAAAATTTGAAAACATGGGTTTAGGGGTTCATCGTCACGAGTATGGAGCCATGGATCTACCTATCCCCAAAGGTGTGTACTAATAGGTCAATTTTTGCACTTGTAGAACTGGTTCTAACAGTGGTTCCCAAAATCATTGACCCCTCTTAGGGATATTAATAGCAAGCCGATTAACTCAGAAGAGCTATAATATCCTAAGATGAATCTCCTTTGAGTGTAGTATCGCGTATCAACTATTCCCGATAGTCACCGCACTACCTAATGGTTTATTGGTTAAGTGCCTACTAATCCTTAGCTTCAAGGGTAACCCAATGGGATAAAACAATGCTTTCACAACATGCTCGTTCAACATTGGTAAATCCACGCGGGCACCTCTACTGATTCAGTGGACTCTCAAGTCAACTTGGTTAGGATTCACTCCCTATAAGCCTCCCTGAATACGCCACCACTTATCTTAATGTTCTCTCGGACTCACCACATGTGTATTAATCGCATTCCCAGATAACAGTAATTTAAACACGGGTATCAAATAATATGAAAGCAGATGATATATATATATATATATATATATATATATATATATATATATATATATATATAAATGAGAAAGCAAGTAAATAAGAAAAAAATGCAAAGCAAGGCCTAGACCTCTTAGGAACTCTAATCCTATATGTCCCCAGTGGAGTCGCCATTTTTCTGTAGCGTGCGGTTTTTGTCAGTGACGCGACCACCTTACCGCGAGGGTTTTGGGTGCTACTTTCTGATTTCTATATTTATCTTATGAAGCTGGAAAGGAAAGGGAAGATATCTAAAACTAACCTTGCATGCGAATGTTTTCTTTAACAAATGCTGAGAGATCGGGGAACGGGGTCTGGTTATACAAAGGGAAGCTATTAACACCCAGTGTATCTATGGTAATCCATAGGAACCTTCTTTTTGCATGTATTTTTGTTAACTTTAAATGCTTTCTCGTTTTTATCTACTGTGGCTTGGGAAAGTTTCTCCTTTGGGAGAATGGAGAGGATGTTTTTGTGGTTTTCGGGTTTTATGTTGTTTTTTGGGAATGTACTAGACCTAAAGTTTTTTATTTGTGTGCTCGCTAAGATTTCGTAATCTTATGCCTACGCATTCCAGTAAAGAGATTTGGGAAATCAGAGCAATCGTAGTTCCTCCTATTCTATGGGAGGAAAAATTTGGTGTCTTGTTCAAAGCTCAAGATTGAAGCTGTTTGAGTATTTGTGTCTTGTTCAAAGCCTATGATTGAAGCTAAAGGTTGACTGCGAGAGAGAATTTGTCGTCTCTAAAGGGAGATATCTCACCTATTCATCACAAATATTGAGAAATTGGTTATAAAGGAAATTACTTTAACTGGGATATGAAAAATTCAGCAATGCCATAATTTCCTTTATAAGAGGGAAGTCATGAAGGAAAAAAGCTTTAACTCAGTGTAGAGCAATGCCACTTTTTCCTTATGAATCTTTCATGCTAAGAGATGGGCATTGGCTTGGATGTATGGAATCCAGAGGCTTGCCACTTATAGCAGTTAGATGAAAGAGAGATTTTAGCCAGGATAAAGGAAGGACCCCACCTTGGATTTTGAATCAACAAGTGTGCCACTTACAACAATTATCTGGAAAAAAGGTTCTGATTATCTGTTTTGACATGTGATGTATAGAGGAAATATCTTCCTGCAAAGAGGACTCATGGTCTCATCTGAGGTGGATGTTGATTTTTGTGTGCCTTGATTAAAGCCCAAGGTTGAAGCTAAAGGAAAATGAAAGTTGACTCCACTGGGGAATGTTTTATCTGTCTTGTACAAAGCCCAAGATTGAGGCTGAATGAGGGAATCCTTATATGAAGCCTAAGAGGAGGCTATCTCTTACTGGAGATTTATTGAAATTCAGGAGCAAGTCCAAATTGTATTGGGGAGTCCAAGGGGATTTACTCTTGCTGGGAATCAGGGATGAGTTGAAGTACCAGATGCCATGAGGCTCTGATTCTATTGAGGATTTGTTGGTGGTAATTTAACCCTAGCTGGGGAATTTCTTAAAATGAAAGCTTAATCCTTGTTGGGGGGTCAGAGGGGTTTAAAGGTGATTTTGAAAACCTTAGAGGTTTTAACTCTACTGGAGACAGATGTATTAGTAGAGTGATTAAGGTTTTCCCCGTGCTTTTAGGAAACTTGAGGGTCTCTGTGTGAGGTCCATGTGGAGATGAGACTTTCCAAGTCTTATTTGAATGAAGCCTAAGAGGAGGCTGAGATTGTCCAAGTCTCTCAAGAAGTGGTTGACTCTGGTGTAAAGAGGGGTCTCTGTATGATGCCCAAGAGGAGGCTATTGGTTTAAGGGATGAAGATCAACCCTAGAATGGTATGATGTTCTGGAATTTTGACCTTCCTGGGGATTGAACTAGTGCTGATGACTAATTTATATCCTATGCTTTTAGGAGGCCTTTGGGTCCTTGTACTAAGCCCAAGAGAAGGCTGTGGGGAACTTCTAAGAAGTATGTTGGTCCTTGTACTAAGCCCAAGAGGAGGCTGGGGATACTTCTAGGAAGCCGGTGGGTCCAAGCCTAAGAAAAGTTCAAGAAAGGTTTCACCGGGAATAATCCTTTCTCTGTTGACCAGTTCTAAGGTTTGAAGAAATTCAGGAGAGGTTTCACTGAGAATTAATCCTCTTTGGGGGAATGAATTTCTTGTACATATATATATATATATCTAAGTTTTGACAGTCTTGAGAAAAGTTTCATCGGGAATAATGCCTTTCTCTGTTCCATATTGAATAAGCCCAAAAGGAGGCAGACTGTTTAGGGAATTTCCTATGAGGGAACTAGTTTTAACTAAGTTAGAAAGTAACCTCTAGTTTGACCTAAGCGTAGACCTAACTGCTGGGGAAACTCTAGACAAATATGCACAAGAATATATATACAAACAAGTGAATTGACATGTATATAAACAAATATGAATTGAATTGAAAAGATGTTGGGACTTACATTCTGAGAGGGGGCCCAAGTGTATTATGATCTGTTGTATTTACTACAGCTGTATGATTATGGTTTTAAGAAATTGAAGAAAGTTTTGAGAAAAATTTGAATTTTTTAATTTTGAATTAAAATAAATTTGTTTGAAAGAAAAGAATGTTTGGGGCTTATAACTCAAAGAGAGGCCCAAGTGGTCTAAGAGCAGTTTCACCGGGAATAATGCTCCTCTTAGTACTAGTTTAAAATAGATAGATGATTTTGAAAACAAAGGTATGGGGCTTATAACTCAAGGAGAGGCCCATGGAAGTTGTTTATTGTTTAAAACAAAGGTTTATGAACAAAAGGTTGGGGCTTATACTCAAGGAAAGACCCAGATGACTTATTTGAAAAGGCGACGACCGCGCCACGATTTTGAAAACCACAGAGGGAGTTATACAATGAGTGAGGCCCCAAAAATTATTTACACAAAGGGATGGGTCTTACACTCCATAAAGAGGCCCAAAAAGTTATTTTTATACAAGAGTTGGGGCTTATAGCTCAAGGAAATGCCCAGATGAAAAACAACGATCACACCGTTTATCGTATTGGGACTTATACAATGACTGAGGCCCAAAATGCTATATTTACAAAAGGGTTGGGTCTTACACTCTATTAGAGGCTCAAAAAGTGTTTCAAATGAAATTTGAAAAATTAAAATTAAGGAAAACCCTAATTTCAATTAAAAATACAAAATTTTCAAAGAAAATTAAATAGAAAATGATATAAAATATCAAATATATTTAAAAACAAGTTGTAAATTTTGAATAATATATTGAAAAATCATGTTATGTTTATATGAAAGTGTGAAAATCATTTGAATTTTAAAAATCAAGAGGAAAATTTCATTTAAAATGTTAAAAAAACAATTAAAATGAGATTCTTTACAAAAATTCAAACTATATTAAATAAATAATATAGATTTGATTTTTTGGTAGAATAAAATATTTTAACATTTTTGTGAATTTTTAAAAAAAAGAACCACTAAAAAATGATTAAAATTGAGGGAGAAATTAATTTTTGAAATCAATTAAGAAAAATAACAAAAATTCAAAAATTCAAAAAATTTGGAAAATGGCACCAACGGTCACCTTCTTCTTCCTCGTGACCGCGCCATGGCTGATTTGCAAAACCTCACTTTTGTCTCTGATTACTCAATGGTTTTGACTTTTGTAAACATCAATCTCACTCGTTTTTGAACAAGGATTCCAATGGTGCCAATTAATTGCATTTATATTAAGTGTGGAGTGAGAAATCAAGTGATGAACACATGAACCCTAATTTCTGCAAGAACACTATGAAATCTTAGACACGATAGCTACAAAGCAATTGATTGAGGGGAAACACTCTACATAAGTGCATAAACATGTTTGTAACTTGAAAACACATTTATGATGCATGGATCATAGAGTTTGAGAGTTCAGACTTACCTCTTGCAGGAAGAAATCGAATTGTGTGTTGGAGGTGTTACAGATGTTGTGTGATGATTTGGACAACTTCAATGGACCTTATGTAAGGTATTTGTAAGCTTGGAATGGAATGAAAGCAACTGTATCTTGTTGTGGCACCTCAACTACAGCTTTGACCAAAAGCTTAAGCAAATGGATAGTCACTTAGTGATTCTAGTGTTCCAGATATGTTTTGAGGTTATGGATGACTTATATATGACATATGTGAGGTGTTAGGATGGTTGGTTTTGATGGAATTGCTCCCTATTTGAAAATTCGAATGTTACTTGCTAAAGAAGCATTTTTTGGGTTTTTTAGATTGAAAGGAAGAAAAGCATGAGTTGTTATGCTTTGGTGTACTCAAACTGATCACAAAGAACCTCTATTTACAGTAGAGCAAGTTTGTTTTGGGAGCAATAGTGATTGGGGGCTGGATCAATCCATTATCCATTGGAATTTGTCATGTAGCCAAAGTCTCCTCTAGCCATTGACTTGAGTCAATCTTGTAGGCTATGAGTCTTCTTTTGCAGGGATAAGGCTTGAATCCTTTAGTGATCAATGACTCAGTCCATGCCACCTCAATGTATCTCTTTAATGCCTTGAAACAAAATTGAAGTTTTGGAATTGTATTTTTAAAAATCACATGCCTAAGTGATAGGCTTCTTGACTTGTGAGGCTTTGTGATCAGATTCTTCATCATTCATGTTGATTTTGGACATAAATGAAATGATGCAAGTGTCCAAAATTGGCTCAAGAAATCGTGGGAACCAAGTTATGTTTTCATGTCTTTGTGTGGGCAGGGTGAAAAATGCCATTTTTAGAGGCTTATAACTCCTTGGTCAAGATGAATCATGGGAGGCTCTTGTACTTTTCGGAAAGCCCCTATAACATACTTCAACTTTGATGTTTAACTTGGGTCTTATTCATGTTGTATCATAATGAAAAGGGGCCACAAAGTTGGTGAAAACACAAAATAGATTCTGTCAAAAATTTCACTAAGTGTTGAAAAAGTGTCCATTTTCCATTTTGAATTAGTGAAAATTCAAGTTTCCTATGGTTGCCCCTTTTGCAAGTAACCCTACTTTTCTTGATTTTCCTTGATGTATGATGATTCAAACCATAAGTTAACATTGTTTTTGACTTAGAGAAGCCATGTTTGTCAAGAAAACAAAAAAGTCAAACTTGATTTTTGGCACAGTTGACTTTTTGTCAAATGAATTTCAAACTTTGTGATTTTCTATGAAATCAAGTTCTTGACCTAATTCAAACCTAATGGAAGGATTCCATAGGTGTTTTAGAGTGTCTTGAATCATTTCCCAAGGTTTGAGATCATGTCTTGGTCAAAAGTCAAAGCTAGGGTTGACTTTTTCTTATAAACCCTAGTTTGGGGTCCTGATGAATTTGAATCTTCATATTGCTCATGAATCAAGTTCTTTGTGTCAATTTGAACTTGTAAGAGGATCAATATAAGATATTTGAGGTCTTCAAAACATTTATTGAGGGCTTGGCTCATGCATTGCTCCAAAAGTCAACTTAGGGGTAGATTAGGTCAAGAACCCTAATTCCTGATTTTTTATGAGTGCATCCCCTAAGGCTATTTTGAACTTGTGATTGGGTCCATGAGGTCCCTTTGAGATTCTTGGATCATGTTTTGAAGTATTAGCCCATGCCCAGATGAAAATTTCTCTCTAGAGGCAATGGTCGACCAAAACCCTAATTTGGTGACACTGATGATCTCGAGGCTTGATCAATTTGAGATGTTGCATTTTCATGCTTTATTCTTGATGTGGGAGACCTCTTGATCTTTCATGGATGTTTGAGAGGTTTGACAAGTTGAGGATCATGTCCATTCTTGATTGATCCTTTGCCTGAGTGCTATGAGAGGGTTCAAAACCCTAATTCTTGATTGTAGTGAATGCTCAACATTCTTTGAGAGGATTGATGAGGTATGATGGTACATCCATATTGTGGTCAAAATTTAGGGTATGTGTAGCGAGCAATTTTGGACGCGGTTCTTAAGCGCTGGTCGCTCTCTGCGGTTGAGCTTAAAACTACAGGTCGATTCATTTTTTATCCTATTGTGAGCTGACGAAGGAAGGGAAATAGATGCTCCAATTAACCCTGCTTTGCATACTGAGTTTAAACAGCGGTTTGTTAAGTTACGAATGCTATCAATGTGGGTTGGGCCTTTGTACTGGTTATTTGTATTTTCGCCAATACGGTTTTCTTTCTTCTTTTTTATCTAGACAGAGGGTTTCTGGCGGGGAACAAGGATTAGGATGTTAGGACTGATGTTTTTGAATTACTGCTTTTGATTGATGGAGACATGGGATTTGTGTTTTTTGTTGATTGTGCTCGCTAAGATCTTTTCTTTCGATCTTATGCCTACGTATTCCCGTTTACCCAAAACAGGGAAATCAGAGCGTTCGTAGTCCCTCCTATTCTATGTGAGGAAATTGGTTTTTGGTGTCTTGTTCAAAGCCCAAGACGTGAAGCGAAAGGTAGTTTGTATCTTGTTCAAAGCCCAAGATGTAAAGCTGAAAAGTCTATTTGCGTCTTGTTCAAAGCCCAAGATATGAAGCTAAAAGTGTTGACCTTAGAGAGAATTTGTCATCTCTAAAGAGGGGTTTGTCTGTTACAACTATTTATAAAGGAGAATTACTTTAACCGGGATACGCGGATCCTAGCAATG
Organism: Lathyrus tuberosus; assembly: GCA_022829125.1. Lineage (NCBI taxonomy): Eukaryota > Viridiplantae > Streptophyta > Magnoliopsida > Fabales > Fabaceae > Lathyrus > Lathyrus tuberosus. The sequence goes on from JALAZF010000103.1 coordinate 14,091,301, forward strand.
CCATAATTTCCTTCATAGGGGGTTTTAACCTGAAGGGGAAGAATTTAACTCAGTGTAGAGCAATGCTATCTTTCCTTAGGAATTTCTCATGCTAAAAGAGGGACAGTGGCATGGATGTAGATGATCCAGAGGCTTGCCGCTTACAGCGATTAGATGAAAGGGGAAGGAGTTGTTGATGTTTGTTTACTGTGAACGAGGCACAATTTTGATGCTAAAAGGTTAATTGGATTAACCAGTGGTTTTCTTATACAAAGCCTAAGAGGAGGCTGTTATGTGTCTCGTACAAAGCCCGAGAGAGAGGCTAAAAAGTTTTGACTCAATGAGGGAATCTTTTGGTATCTCGTATAAAGCCCGAGATGGAGGCTATTTGACTCGTCAAGAGAGTTTTTTTTGTATCTCGTACGAAGCCCGAGATGGAGGCTGTTGTTTGTTTGGCTCAATAAGAACCTTTTTGTATCTCGTATAAAGCCCGAGATGGAGGCGAAAAGGGTGATTGACTCAACGAGGGAGTCTCTTATGTGTCTCGTACAAAGCCCGAGAGAGAGGCTAAACATTGTTTGACTCCGCTGGGGAGGATCATTGTACAAAGCCCAAGAGAGGCTGTGGTTACTGTTTCAGTTAAGTGACAGGTCCAGTATACTGATTTTGAAAGAGAAAATCAGTTCTTATATGAGCAACACTGTACTCCTGGATTTGATTCAAGGATCCGGGTTATTCCTATTTTTTAAGGAAGCGGGAAATCCGAAGGGTATTGAGACTGTCCGAGTCTGCAGGTTTCCTTCCTATTTAACGAAGGGGTCACTTGAGAATGTCTTTGAGACTCAAGGAGATTAGACTGTCCATGTCTAGAGTTTCATCTTTTATACTGTGTTTTGAGAAACAGTAGTAGACTCTATGAAAGGACTTTTCTATGCAAATGACTAAGTTCTGTTCCTATACCTCTAGGAGGTCGTCAGGACAATTTGTACGAAGCCCAAGAGGAGGCTGGAAACTTTTAAGAAGCCGATCGGTCCTTGTACTAAGCCCAAGAGGAGACTATCATTCCCAGAGGAAGAGATCATTATACGAAGCCTAAGAGGAGGCTGTGAATACTTCTAAGAAGCCGTAGGGTCCTTGTACTAAGCCCAAGAGGAGGCGGGGGTACTTTTAGGAAGCCTGTGGGTCCTTGTACTATGCCCAAGAGGAGGCCGATGCTTTTAAGAAGCCCGTGGGTCCCCAAACCCCGAGAAATTCAAGGCAATGTGTAGCACCCCAAAATTTTCCCTACCTTTTTCTGGCTTATGTTTCTTTCTCATTTTTTGCATCTTTAGGTCATAGTTCATATTCATATCATTTGCATTGGGTTCCTAAGACATGGGATCAAAGGGTTTTCTTATTATCAGTATTTTCTTATTCAGAGGTGCGTCAAGTCCTGAGGTTTACTTGTTCAGAGGATTCATCCAAGGCTTTGGGTCAGAGGTTCATTGGCGTGAATCAGGTTTTAATTTCTTCTCAGTTCAAATCATCTTCGAGATTTATCAGCATACCAGGGAGAATTGGAGTTCTTGTTTACAGTTGAGCTGGTGGATAGTTATCGGTTGAGACTCTTCAGTGGATCATGTGAGTGGCCAGATTGTTCAGTGGTAGCTGTGACTAGTTTGTCAGAGGCTTGTGGAAAGTTGGTGATTGGTTTTGAATTCAGTTGGTTATCCATGTTCTATCCATAATCCATATCCAAACTCATTGTTTTTAATCCACCAACCATTTTCATTTTTTATCCACTTATCTTTTTCTTTTATTCATAACCATTTTCTAAACCATTCACAAATATCCACATTTCTAATATCCAATTCCATTTTTTATTTGTTTCAGTATCCATTTTTACTTTTTATCCAAATCATTTTCATCTTATCCATTTCATTTTAATACCCATTATTCATTTCCATTATCCAATTGTTAATATCCATTTTTATTTAAACCAAAAATCCATTATCCATTTTTATTTTATTAACCATTTTCCACAACTATTTTCTCAAACCAATTCCAAATATCCAATTTAAAGTCATACCATATCCATTTTCTTTTCTTTTATCCATTCTTCTAACTAACCATTTATCCATTCATTTCCTAATCCACATTTTTTAGCATCCACTTTAAATCAATTTCTAAACCTATTGTTTAAACCATGTCCAAATTCCATAATTCCATTTCTACAAGAATCATAATCCATGCCGCCTTTTGTTGTCCCATATTTCATCACTAAAATTCTTTACAAAAGCCATAATACAAAAAGAAATAATTTCATAGCAGTGCAAAAATTGGTGATCACGTACAAAACTCGTGACATCATTTCACAGCTCACCAAAAATTCACAAATCACTCACAAATATCCTAACAGAATTTCCAAGTTGAAATACAATACTACCCTCCCAATCAAAGTCTTGGTATAAACAGCAACGACAACTGAATTGAGGAGCACCAATTTTTCATTTTCCAATTCCTCACGATTCCTCTTCACGTTTTCTCACTGTGATGGCAGAAAATTTCACTCTGCAACCTCACATTTTGTAATTCAATATTCCAACCCAAAATCACTGCAACTCCAAGAACACCACCACGCATACACCAACATCGTCATCAGCTTCACTGCCAAAAAACCATAATAACACTCTTTACATATCAGCTTCATCATTCTTCAAGTGAATCGCAAATCTCACAGAGCTTCATCATCAAATCCAACGACCTACAAATCGTGAAGCAACAACAATTCAACACAACCACAGCAACTCGCAGTACAGTATTCACTATGCAACAACATGACAAATCTGCAGAAATCAGGAAGCAAGAAGAAGAAGGAAGTGGAATAGAGAAGACGCGTTGAAGTGAAAAAACAAGCATACCTGAGCTGTGAAATATGGTGTTGTATTCGAAGCGCCATCGGAGCGACACCGATAGGTACGTCAATCTCCTTTCAAATTTTGATGCGTGATAAGTTGTTCGTGTGTTTATTGCTTCCGATTCGCGATTCGTAGCTTTTGTCTTCTCTTGTGATTGTTGTTACTGTTATGTGTATGACGTCTTTTCCGTTGAGCGTGGTAGATGTTGTGGTGAGGGTTTCGTGCGAGCTTTAGGGTTCGTTTTGATCTACTAATCCCTTTAAGCTCGGAATGGTACGTGAAACAGAGGATGATGGCGGAAGAATCTGGTGAAGGCGTTGAGGTTGAGAAGGTAATGGCGGGGAGATTTTTAAGGGCGAATGAGGTGATGATGTAAGGTGATTTACTTGCGGCGAAGTCGTGAGGAGAAGTTGAGAAATGAGACGGAGAAGGAGGACGACGAAACTAGGTGGTTTTGTGAGTGAGGAGGGGATTCAGACGACGGTGTGGAGAGAAGGTTGTCGGCGCGGAGAAGAGTGATGGAGGAAGTTTGGGTGTTTCGTTTTGCAGCAAGTGAGAATGGAGAAATTAAATTGGTGATGGTGACAGAAAAGACTTTAGAAACGACGGTGAGAGCATGGTTGATGTGAAACAAAGTCAAGGTCGGAGAAGCAGATGGTGTATCGCCGGGAGCTGTTATTGTGGTGGATGTTGGAGACAGCGGAAGAGGGCGAAGAGGGTAAGAGTTCTGGCGATTTGAAGTGAAAAGAAGAGGAACATGGGTATGCGGCTGAGTGTTTTTGGTTTTTAGGTTAGGCTTGCAACATTAAACTGGATCGGGCTCAGAGGCCCACTTGTTTTTCGTTTCACACCCGTGTTTCACTTTTGTACCCCCTCTGATCTTGCAATGAAAAGTTTTGGGCCAACTTTCTGAAGCCCATGCGCCTGGCCTTATTCATACCACCATCCTGTCTACTAATTGCACCCTTATTGTTAATTGTTTTTTCATTTTAATTGTTTTAGTTAATTAGGTTTAGATAACTAGGTTTATTAACAATAATTTTTAGAACATTTTTGGCGAATAATTAGATTAGTTAATGCTAATTAATTAGATTTTAATTAGAAGTTAGTTTTAATATTAGTTTTCTCAATATTTTAAAATTAGAATTAGATTTAGTTTTTTTTTAAATACTTAATTTTAACTTTAGAATTTGTTTAGGTAGAATTAAATTTTTTTATTGAAATTTAATTTGAATTAACACTAGGTTTTGATATTAATTTTTAGGTTAATTGTTGACTAACTTTTAGTCTTGATTTTAATTTGCACTTTATCTTGGATATTTTGATTAATTGTTTTGACCATGATTTTGATCTCGATTTTGATTAAATACTTGACTTGTCTCTTGTGTGATTTTCTCTTTGTGATTGAGCTGTCTTATGTTTACTTGTTGATTTCACATGCTCCCTTAAGGCTCCTAGTCCGACTTAATTTCTGATTAAGCTCGGAGTAGGATAGACATTAGGCTCTCAATACAAGCATGATAACATTAGGTTAGCTCCTTTCTAATCCTGACCTTAGGGCCATTTTGCATGATAACTTGTAGGATTCAGTTTCCCCTTTAGACTTTCCGTGAGTCCCGACTCTTTTCTCTCGCACCCGTACGATCGAGACTGATCCCGTTCTCCTAATTCGTGGTCGTTACCACGAACTACGACTGCCCTGATTCTTTATTCTCGTCCGAGTAAAGATACGTAGGCACAAGATTGCGTAGATCTTGGCGGGCTACCTTCTCCATTTTTCACCGATTTCCTCCCCTTGTTTCGTGGTCGTTCCCACGAACTACGGATGCTCTGACTTCCTCTCTCTCGTCCGACTGAGGATACGTAGGCACGAGGATCCCTATCCTTGGCGAGCACTCTTCTCTCGCACCCTTGCGATCGAGACCTTTCTCTCTCACCCACGCGATTGAGACCCTTCCACCTTTCCTTTTTCCCTAGTGAGGGGAACTACGTCGCTCTGATTCTCACGTGCGAGTGAGATACGTAGGCAGGAGATCGTGCGAGATCTCTCCGAGCACATTTCTTTCACAACCTTTCTTTATCACCTCTTTGTTCCTTCCGACCCCGTAAGTCGAACTACGACTGCTCTGATTTCCTCTTTCTCGTCCGATTGAGGATACGTAGGCACAAGACGTCGATGTCTTGACGAGCAACCTCCCCCCTCAGTTCCCGTCCGAACTACGTTGACTCTGACTTTCCCATTGCACTGAGGGAGTACGTAGGCCTAGGACAACGATACCGTCCTATCGAGTCACTTCCTTTTCTTTTCTTCTTCATTTCTCCGTTCTTTCCCGTTCTCGTTCCTTCTTCGGTCCAGTAGCAGTGGAGCTCCAGATGACGACACCCATTGATGCAGACAACAAGCGTGGATCCCATCGAGTACGATGGACGTGTTGGGTGCTAACACCTTCCCTTCGCGTAACCGACTCCCGTACCCATTCTCTTGGTCGCGAGACCATGTCCTTTCCCTTATTCCAGGTTTACGCAGTGTTTCCTTTCCCTCTCTTGGGATAAATACACTTTGCTGGCAACTCTGTGTCTTTTGAGCCACTCTCGCGTTTGTACCGTTGGATGCGAATCTTTTCGGGAGCGACAACTGGCGACTCTGTTGGGGATTCTGGTTGACCTACTGCTGGTCTTTCCCCTTTAGCGAGTCGATCCTAGCGCTTGTTTGCCTGTTTTCTTTGGGTGTTTTGTGGTGCTTTGTAGTGTTGTATATTACTGTATTGCTGTTTACTATATTTACTGTCTTATCTGTTTTACTGTATCTACAACTTTTATTTCATTGCATTGCGTTTTATTACTGTCATACTGGATATTGCTGTGCTGTTCTGCTGCTGGTTTTTCTGTTTGTAGGGTGGGCTGGATTCATGATAGAGAAGCCCAATACCCAGGCTTGAGCATACACCTATGATTAGCGTGGAAAGTAGTGTGACTTATTTGGCATTTGGCCAGACGAAGTATACATGAAAACTCCACATCCAGACGAGGTTTTCTTGGTAATATTCTGTCCTGTCCATTTGGGGCAGATGATGGAATATAATCTGGAAAACTGTCGACTCTGGCGACCATTCCCGAGGACTCAGTTGCGGCACCCCTCCCGAGATGTGACAGTGGCAGCCCACTTTCTGTGGCAAACCCATTGCACAGTCTCGATCCGAGGACCCAATGCTGGGAACTTGCTATAGGATTTCCTTTTGAGGTGAATCAGCGGACAACCTCTTTGATTGGCGGTAGCATTGTATCCTTCGGGCTGAATGTGCTATTGCTTCTCCAACCTCTGAAGCTGAGGATCTTTTGTTCTTGGAGAATTAGTTGAGGCCTCCTCGATTGATGATGATGCCAAACCAGAAATGGTGAATGTATCATCATTTCTCGACCTGAGAGCCCGGGATACTGAGGATCTTAGCACCACATGTGAGAGGGCAGGTTGTTTACAGGTTTGCAGGTAACCTAGACCTTCAACATACCTGGTATTCTGGATTTCCTATCAGTGTGGACTTATCAGCCTGGTATTCTGGTGTTCTGATCATCCGGTATTCAGGTATTCTAGTATTCACTTCAGAGAAAACTTGAGAACTTATCTAGCCATCAGCACAACAGTTATTCAGAATATGTGGAAGCTTTGATCCCATGTCTGCTGCATTCATATTCCATTGCATTTGCATCTTGCATCATTTTGCATATCCTTCTTCAGCCGAACCAGTGAGCTCATCCATCCTTTGTCTGAACCGCAGTTGATTTCTAGACTTTCTCATCGGACTTGAATCAGCTTTTGGGGAGATCATCATGAATTCAGGGGAACAGAATCAGTTTGTAACTAGGGCCGATGTTGAATTGATGAAGAGTCAGTTGGATCAACTTGTGGAAGCTATGGCAGCCATGAATAGGGGAGAAGCCGATGTTTAGAGGACTTCAGTTACTGGGAATGTCATTCCACCTGCAGTGAACAATGTTGCTCAAGCACAGCATGTACGAATACCTGCTGAGAATCAAGCTATACACGAGCGTACCATCGTCCGAGATGGGCATTCTTCTTCTCTTAATGCCACAGACTATCAAAGCTTTGCCTTCTCTGTGCCAGATTTCCAAGGGGTAGTTCCAAAGATTAAACCTAAGGATCCAAGGGCCGTTGCATTTGATGAAAGATGTCGAGTGTTGGAAGAGAAGCTTGATGCCTTAATGAAGCGTGATACCCTTGATTTGGATGTTGCGAGCATGTGTTTGGTGCCCGGCCTTGTGTTACCTCCAAAATTTGAGATGCCAAATTTTGAGAAATACAAAGGGGATAGCTGTCCGAAGCTACATTTAGTGATGTTTAGCCGAAGAATGACCTCGCATGTCTATAATGACAAGCTTATGATTCACTGGTTCCAGGACAGTCTGAGTGGGGCATCTTTGAGTTGGTATATGCAGTTGGAAAGTGGTAGCATCCGATCATGGTCAGATCTAGCAAATGCCTTTGTAAAGCAATACAGTTATAATCTTGACATGGCTCCTAGCCGTCTGCAGTTGCAAGGTTTATCTAAAGCGGATAACGAATCATTCAGAGAGTATGCTCAGAGATGGAGAGAGTTAGCTGCTCGCGTTCAACCACCACTTTCAGAAAGCGAATTGGTTGATATGTTCAAGGATACTTTGCAAAGACCATACTTCGAAAAGTTGATTATTGTATCAAAATTCTCTGACTTGGTAATGCTTGGAGAACGCGTCGAGTTCGGTATCAAGTGTGGAAAAATCCAAGGCGCCTCAAACTTCCTGGTTAGTGAAAGTGAATCAGTTGTCAGTTCTCAAGAAGAATGGGAGGAAGAAAGTAATTCCATCTGGGAACATCCACCATCTCATCCTCGATATTCAGATGCATCAACTGTTCAGAGTCAGCAATCTTCTGGATCTCAGAATCAACGGTCGTACCACCGTCAGCCGCGTCAGCACGCCCGCCAAAGACCTAGGAAGCCAGAGAGGGACTTCACTCAATTGCCAATGGCATATCATCAGATGCTGCCAGAGTTGATAAGAGGTGGATTGATAGTGCCGAAGGAATTGAAGCCAGTGCCTTTTCCGTATCCACCAGGTTTTGATGCCAATGCCCGTTGTGACTACCATGCTGGGGCACAGGGGCATTCAACTGAAGACTGTAAGGTGCTTAGGAGTAAGGTCCAGACACTTCTTGACTCCAACATGTTCTCATTCACACCTCAGGGTATTCAGATCCACAATTCTCCTTCATCCAGTTATGCGGGTTCATCAGTTCAGGTTATGGAAGAAGACACCGAGAGCAGTGGCGCAAATGATTATCAGACTGACTTCGATGAGCAATTCTGAAGATGGCTAGTTCAGTAGCAAGTCAAGCTTGGAAAGCCCAGTTCCCCGAAGCTGGCAATCTTTTAGATCATGTCATTTCTTTGCATTTGTAGTTTCTTTTCTGCTAAAGTGCAAACTCATTTGTAAAACTCGTATGTTTTCAGTTGATAATGATAATGAAATGAATATGCATGTTTTGATTAAATCCATTTGTGTTCACTCATATTTTCTTTATTGATATCTAACCCTTGTTTAAGCAGGGTCTGGGGGAGGATGATGAAATTCAAAGACGCAGAACTTCTGATTGTATGCTTTTGAACAAAACCCTACTGATGATGTACAGGCATTGTTTCAACTTCCCAAACACCGGAGACATAAGGAAGATAATCCCTTGTCAACCCCTTTGAGCCTAGAAGTAGGAGTTTCTTTCTGAAAACGAGAAAACCCTCAATCTTAACCTGGGACAGGGTAGGTGTCAATTAATTTGACCGAGCGTTCAATTCGAGGATCAAATTTATGGTTATCCCTCACCAACCGAAGAGTGAGGCAGTCACATCCCTTGCAAACAAGTCAGACAAGCCAGTGTCACACGATTTGTTCAAAAAAAAAAGGAGAAAAAGAAAAAAAAAAAGAAAGCCCGCTAAGTCGAAACTTGAAGACAAATGGCTTAGGCAAAAGTTAGGGCATCCCGTTGGACTTCGAAATCGAAAAATTCAAAAGAGTTTGTCCAGGCAAAATCAGGGAAAAGCAAAAGAATAAAAAGTGAAAAAAATGGAAAAGAAAAATCCTCAAATAAAGAACAAGTCGTGTGTTTACAGACACCAAAGGCAAAAGGGGTGGTTGTCACTCCAAAAACCGTGTGGGTCCTTCTATCCTCCTACCATTCATTAACCTTGTTGAAAGGTGAGCGCTTATGTCGAGTTAGCTGAACGTAGGACTGGTGAACATCATGGAGAATGGGTGGGTTAAAACAAAACTTTGAGCCTTATATCCTTTCTTTTTTCAAATCGTGAACCAGACCACGTTACAACCTTCAAAAGACCTAATTGAATCAAGGTTATTTCGAAAGCATACTTTGGTAAAGACCGCGTCGAAGCTGACTCCTCAAAGGATCTTCTTACCATTCATGTTGGTATCAGTGACACTTTGATTAGTGATTCATTCACTATATGTCACAACTTTTTTCCCAGTGAACAGACTTGGATTTCAAAACTGTCATATGCATTGCATTAAAATTGTCATTTTCAAAACGAAGTGTTTTACTTGCGAGTAAGTACTTGACTCAGGAAAGTTTCTGCAATGGAAGGATTGATCAAGATAAGATGCAAAGTGCCCGAGTACTCCATTGAGTAGGGGCAAGCCATCAAATAGTCATATCAAAGGGGCAATGCATTCCAAGATTCAGCTAATCTGGGGTAATCAGGTCGAGATTCGACAAATCTCTCGAAGGTCAGTCAGTCAGAGTTACTCCTTCACAAATCAGCTAGTCAAGGGCAAAATCACTTCAAGACTGGGGCAGGTCACCCCAAAGCAAAAGGGTTTTTCTCAGGAGAACGGTTAATCAAGATCATGGGGCAAGATATATAAGATCTTCATGAAACATCTCGAAGACAGGTTCCTTTATGGGCTATGTTGTATTAGGGCATCTTTTGGTCATATCACATCTGCAGGGTTCATGTTGATGGTCGACACGTGACGTCCCCCGTAGAGTTTCTCTCCCCAACAGAGTAAGGGTAGAAAGTAAGTCTCCAGCAGAGGAGTAAGCTCAATGTTGTCCCCTAGCAGAGTTGATGTCGTCAACTGTCGTTCCCCGAGCAGAGTTGTTGGTGATGGCTGGTATTCCCTAGCAGGTTAAGGGTGTTTCCCTGACTATAGGCTAAGTTCAATGATATTCTCCAGCAGGTTCACTGTTATTGACTTCATTCCCCAAGCAGGTGATAGTCATCTCAATGGCTTGATCAATAGTGGTTGACATCCCCACCAGATTCAAAGCCCAATGGTTATTGACACCTCTTCCGTAACAGATCTTTGGGGTCCATCTTCAAGGTTTATTCGTAATCCCCAACGGAGTGGGAATTCTCTTCGGGTTTCATCTTCAGCAGTGGTTATATCAGGAAGGCCGGTCAGTGTGACTTCCTCGGCAGGGTTCGTAACCTCGGAGACACTTCAGCTCGTCATCCCCAGCGGAGTTGGCCTCTTCTCTTCAGCATTTATTTTGCTGGAGGGATCATTTTGCATATAGTAAGCATTTTTGCATGGCATCCTCCCAAATGCGTAGCATTTCCATTTCGTATGGAGCATTACGCCATAGATAAATTCAAACATATGCATGTGAAGCATAAGCCAGATTTGGTACCTTGCGCAGAAACCCGAATTAATTTTTAGTCAGACAGTGACATATCCCAAAAGAGAATGCCAAGCCATTCCCCAGCAGGCAATTTCTTCCCGTCAAACCCCTTTGACGATGTGTTCCGAGCTCAGGTTTTGTACCTTCGGATATGTTCAGTTTCTTCCCGTCAACCCTTTGACGAGGTGTTTCTTGGGTTTCATCCTCTTTCCTTCATCCGCATGACGATGTGTTCCTATGGTGGAATCTTCTTTCTGTCATCCCTATGACAATGTGTTTCTTCGGATATGGGTTTCATCCTCTTTCTGTCATCTCTATGACAATGTGGTTCTTCGGATAAATAATCGGTGCGGTTCTGGGGTTCACTTTTCTTTCTATGGGTTTCATCTTTTTCCTGTCATCCCTATGACAATGCGTTCTCTTCGGTTAGGTTTTCTTCCCGTCAACCCTTTGACGAGGTGTTTCTTGGGTTTCATCTTCTTCTTGTCATCCCTATGACAATGTGTTATCTTCGTCAATTCCTTGACGATGTTGAGCTACTCCCCCCGCAGAGTTGTCTGTTTAGATTTCTCTTGTCCCCGGCGGAGTCATCTTTGTAGAGCTGTCGATTCTACATATCGTTGTTTGAAAGTCCACCTTCGGCTGGGTTTTTCTACCTTTTCGAGTTCGCCTTTGGCCGTCCTCGCACTTGCTGTTACCTTGATATCCCCAGGAAAGTCTACCTTCGGCTTAGTCTTTCTTTGAAAGCCCACCTTCGGCTTGGTCTTTCTTTTTTAGCCCACCTTCGGCATGGTCTCATATTCTTTCTTTTTCGAGCCCACCTTCGGCATGGCCTCGTATCCTTTGTTTGAGAGTCCACCTTCGGCTTGGTCTTTCTTTTTGAGTCCACCTTCGGCATGGTCTCATATCCTTTGTTTGAAAGTCTACCTTCGGCTTAGTCTTTCTTTGAAAGCCCACCCTCGGTCTGGTCTTTCCTTTTCGAGCCCACCTTCGGCATGGCCTCGTATTACCTTTATATCCCCCAGCGTAGTCCGCCTTCGGTTGGTCTACCCTTTTCGAGTTCGTCTGCACCCGTCCTCGTAAACAACTTTTTTCATCATCCCCACAGGTTGCAAATTTCCGGGTTCTTTTTGTATTCAATCACCTTCTACCTTGAACATCTGAAAGCCGTTGCTATCATCCCTTCAGGTTCAAGTCGATTGAATAGGGGCAGCTGTAGCACCCCAAAATTTGCCCTACCTTTTTCTGGCTTATGTTTCTTTCTCATTTTTTGCATCTTTAGGTCATAGTTCATATTTATATCATTTGCATTGGGTTCCTAAGACATGGGATCGAAGGGTTTTCTTATTATCAGTATTTTCTTATTCAGAGGTGCGTCAAGTCTTGAGGTTTTCTCGTTCAGAGGATTCATCCAAGGCTTTGGGTCAGAGGTTCATTGGTGTGAATCAGGTTTTAATTTCTTCTCAGTACAAATCATCTTCGAGATTTATCAGCATACCAGGGAGAATTGGAGTTCTTGTTTACAGTTGAGCTGGTGGATAGTTATCGGTTGAGACACTTCAGTGGATCATGTGAGTGGCCAGATTGTTCAGTGGTAGCTGTGACTAGTTTGTCAGAGGCTTGTGGAAAGTTGGTGATTGGTTTTGAATTCAGTTGGTTATCCATGTTCTATCCATAATCCATATCCAAACTCATTGTTTTTAATCCATCAACCATTTTCATTTTTTATCCACTTATCTTTTTCTTTTATTCATAACCATTTTCTAAACCATTCACAAATATCCACATTTCTAATATCCAATTCCATTTTTTATTTGTTTCAGTATCCATTTTTACTTTTTATCCAAATCATTTTCATCTTATCCATTTCATTTTAATACCCATTATTCATTTCCATTATCCAATTGTTAATATCCATTTTCATTTAAACCAAAAATCCATTATCCATTTTTATTTTATTAACCATTTTCCACAACTATTTTCTCAAACCAATTCCAAATATCCAATTTAAATTCATACCATATCCATTTTCTTTTCTTTTATCCATTCTTCTAACTAACCATTTATCCATTCATTTCCTAATCCACATTTTTTAGCATCCACTTTAAATCAATTTCTAAACCTATTGTTCAAACCATGTCCAAATTCCATAATTCCATTTCTACAAGAATCATAATCCATGCCGCCTTTTGTTGTCCCATATTTCATCACTAAAATTCTTTACAAAAGCCATAATACAAAAAGAAATAATTTCATAGCAGTGCAAAAATTGCTGATCACGTACAAAACTCGTGACATCATTTCACAGCTCACCAAAAATTCACAAATCACTCACAAATATCCTAACAGAATTTCCAAGTTGAAATACAATACTACCCTCCCAATCAAAGTCTTGGTATAAACAGCAACGGCAACTGAATTGAGGAGCACCAATTTTTCATTTTCCAATTCCTCACGATTCCTCTTCACGTTTTCTCACTGTGATGGCAGAAAATTTCACTCTGCAACCTCACATTTTGTAATTCAATATTCCAACCCAAAATCACTGCAACTCCAAGAACACCACCACGCATACACCAACATCGTCATCAGCTTCACTGCCAAAAAACCAGAATAACACTCTTTACATATCAGCTTCGTCATTCTTCAAGTGAATCGCAAATCTCACAGAGCTTCATCATCAAATCCAACGACCTGCAAATCGTGAAGCAACAACAATTCAACACAACCACAGCAACTCGCAGTACAGTATTCACTATGCAACAACATGACAAATCCGCAGAAATCAGGAAGCAAGAAGAAGAAGGAAGTGGAATCGAGAAGACGAGTTGAAGTGAAAAAACAAGCATACCTGAGCTGTGAAATCTGGTGTTGTATTTGAAGCGCCATCGGAGCGACGCCGATAGGTATGTCAATCTCCTTTCAAATTTTGATGCGTGATAAGTTGTTCGTGTGTTTATTGCTTCTGATTCGCGATTCGTAGCTTTTGTCTTCTCTTGTGATTGTTGTTACTGTTATGTGTATGACGTCTTTTCCGTTGAGCGTGGTAGATGTTGTGGTGAGGGTTTCGTGCGAGCTTTAGGGTTCGTTTTGATCTGCCAATCCCTTTAAGCTCGTAATGGTACGTGAAACGGAGGATGATGGCGGAAGAATCTGGTGAAGGCGTTGAGGTTGAGAAGGTAATGGCGGGGAGATTTTTAAGGGCGAATGAGGTGATGATGTAAGGTGATTTACTTGCGGCGAAGTCGTGAGGAGAAGTTGAGAAATGAGACGGAGAAGGAGGACGACTAAACTAGGTGGTTTTGTGAGTGAGGAGGGGATTCAGATGACGGTGTGGAGAGAAGGTTGTCGGCGCGGAGAAGAGTGATGGAGGAAGTTTGGTTGTTTCGTTTTGCAGCAAGTGAGAATGGAGAAATTAAATTGGTGATGGTGACGGAAAAGACATTAGAAACGATGGTGAGAGCATGGTTGATGTGAAACAAAGTCAAGGTCGGAGAAGCAGATGGTGTATCGCCGGGAGCTGTTATTGTGGTGGATGTTGGAGACAACGGAAGAGGGCGAAGAGGGTAAGAGTTCTGGCGATTTGAAGTGAAAAGAAGAGGAACATGGGTATGCGGCTGAGTGTTTTTGGTTTTTAGGTTAGGCTTGCAACATTAAACTGGATCGGGCTCAGAGGCCCACTTGTTTTTCGTTTCACACCCGTGTTTCACTTTTGTACCCCCTCTGATCTTGCAATGAAAAGTTTTGGGCCAACTTTCTGAAGCCCATGCGCCTGGCCTTATTCATACCACCATCCTGTCTACTAATTGAACCCTTATTGTTAATTGTTTTTTCATTTTAATTGTTTTAGTTAATTAGGTTTAGATAACTATGTTTATTAACAATAATTTTTAGAACATTTTTGGCGAATAATTAGATTAGTTAATGCTAATTAATTAGATTTTAATTAGAAGTTAGTTTTAATATTAGTTTTCTCAATATTTTAAAATTAGAATTAGATTTAGTTTTTTTTAAATACTTAATTTTAACTTTAGAATTCGTTTAGGTAGAATTAGATTTTTTTATTGAAATTTAATTTGAATTAACACTAGGTTTAGATATTAATTTTTAGGTTAATTGTTGACTAACTTTTAGTCTTGATTTTAATTTGCACTTTATCTTGGATATTTTGATTAATTGTTTTGACCATGATTTTGATCTCGATTTTGATTAAATACTTGACTTGTCTCTTGTGTGATTTTCTCTTTGTGATTGAGCTGTCTTATGTTTACTTGTTGATTTCACATGCTCCCTTAAGGCTCCTAGTCCGACTTAATTTCTGATTAAGCTCGGAGTAGGATAGACATTAGGTTCTCAATCCAAGCATGATAACATTAGGTTAGCTCCCTTCTAATCCTAACCTTAGGGCCATTTTGCATGATAACTTGTAGGATTCAGTTTCCCCTTTAGACTTTCCGTGAGTCCCGACTCTTTTCTCTCGCACCCGTGCGATCGAGACTGATCCCGTTCTCCCAATTCGTGGTCGTTACCATGAACTACGACTGCCCTGATTCTTTATTCTCGTCCGAGTAAAGATACGTAGGCACAAGATTGCGTAGATCTTGGCGGGCTACCTTCTCCATTTTTCACCGATTTCCTCCCCTTGTTTCGTGGTCGTTCCCACGAACTACGGATGCTCTGATTTCCTCTCTCTCGTCCGACTGAGGATACGTAGGCACGAGGATCCCTATCCTTGGCGAGCACTCTTCTCTCGCACCCTTGCGATCGAGACCTTTCTCTCGCACCCATGCGATTGAGACCCTTCCACCTTTCCTTTTTCCCTAGTGAGGGGAACTACGTCGCTCTGATTCTCACGTGCGAGTGAGATACGTAGGCAGGAGATCGTGCGAGATCTCTCCGAGCATATTTCTTTCACAACCTTTCTTTATCACCTCTTTGTTCCTTCCGACCCCGTAAGTCGAACTACGACTGCTCTGATTTCCTCTTTCTCGTCCGATTGAGGATACGTAGGCACAAGACGGCGATGTCTTGACGAGCAACCTCCCCCCTCAGTTCCCGTCCGAACTACGTTGACTCTGACTTTCCCATTGCACTGAGGGAGTACGTAGGCCTAGGACAACAATACCGTCCTATCGAGTCACTTCCTTTTCTTTTCTTCTTCGTTTCTCCGTTCTTTCCCGTTCTCGTTCCTTCTTCGGTCCAGTAGCAGTGGAGCTCCAGATGACGACACCCTTTGATGCAAACAACAAGCGTGGATCCCATCGAGTACGATGGACGTGTTGGGTGCTAATACCTTCCCTTCGCGTAACCGACTCCCGTACCCGTTCTCTTGGTCGCGAGACCATGTCCTTTCCCTTCTTCCAGGTTTACGCAGTGTTTCCTTTCCCTCTCTTGGGATAAATACACTTTGCTGGCGACTCTGTGTCTTTTGCGCCACTCTCGCGTTTGTACCGTTGGATGCGAATCTTTTCGGGAGCGACACAATGCTATTCACCGAGAATAGATCAAAGTCAGGAAAGTTCGAGAATTTGGAAGAAACTCAAAGATGCCATTCACGGAGAATACATTCATCTCAGGGAATAGAGTTTCTTGACAATTCTTAATGAGGACAGCCGAAGAGAAGACTGTATCTGGTGATCCTATTGGGGATCTAGTTGTCTATTTCTACGAATAAACGAAACGGCGTCACCTAGTTCTAGACGTAGTTGTCGGGGAAACTCGAAATATCTATACTATTATTACACAGTTGATATGAGTTTATGAAAGAAGACTTACAGTGAAACAACCCCACAATACAGTTATATGTATATGAAAGCGGTAAATGAAAGCAATAACCACTTACTCGGTTGTAGAGCTTCCATGCTGTTTGGTTAGTTGTTCAACAAAGAAAGATTGAAAACAATAGTATATTCAAAATCAAAGGAGAAAGTGCTTTGAAAAAGAAAGATTTGGGGCTTACAGCTCAAGGAGAGGCCTAGGGTTTTATCAGTGAGCGCACTGTTGTTTTGTACAGAGGGACTTATACAAGTGACTGAGGCCCAAAAGAGGTTTTCTGTACAGAGGGATGGGTCTTACACTCTCTCAAGAGGCCCAAAAAGTTTTAAAGAAAAAGAGTGGGGCTTATAACACGAGGGTAGGCCCTGTTTGTTTTTCGTTTAAAATGGCGATCGCGCCGAGGTTTTCTTTTAACGCAGAGGGACTTATACAATAAGTGAGGCCCAAAATGTTTTGGTTAAAAGGGGATTGGGTCTTACACTCTAATAGAGGCCCAAAATGTTTTGAATGAGTCTTATAGCTCAAGGAGAGGCCCAAAGGTTATTTTGAAAAGGCGACGATCGCGCCGTTTGTTTTTGACGGTATCGGGACTTATATAATACACTGAGGCCCAAAATATTTTTGTACAAGTGGGTTGGGTCTTACACTCTCTCAAGAGGCCCAAGGTGATTTGAAAATGATTTATGAGGGTTGAATTAATCCAAAAACCCTAATTTGTTTTCAAAAATGTATTTAATTGAATAAAAATTCAATTAAAATGATCAAAATTGTTTAACATGTGAAAAACAAATTGTGATTTTGGATTAATGCTTCAAAAATTAAGTATTGACCTACAAAATAATTAGAAAGCATTAAAAGTTGCAAAATCAATGTAGAAAAAATATTTAATATGTCAAAAACAATTAAAATATTAATTCTTTGCAAAAATATCAATTATATGAAATAAATAATATTTTTGGGATTTTTTGATAAAATAAAATATTTTAACATTTTTGTGAATTATTAAAAAAAGAATCAACTCAAAATCATTAAAACTCAGAGAGAAATTAATTTTTGAATCAATTAAATAAAATCACAAAATTCAAATATTTGAATTATTCAAAAATGGCGCCAAGAACACGCCAAGAACACGCGCGTGTTCTGGGTTTGGCTGATTTGCATTTTCTCCTCAATCTCAATGAATACTTGATTATAACATTCAATCCACAAATCATTATGCTCGTCTCAACCTCACGATCATGTCTATGTCCATTAATTTCATTTAAATTAAACATATAACAAGAAATCATGAAAAATCCTCAAGAACCCTAATTTCTGCATGAAGGCTAGGATTTTTGATACACGATTCAAACAATGCAATTAATTGAGGGAAAACATTCCATGCATGATTATGAACATATGGCCAAATTATTGTGCGAGGAAATATGCATAGATTGAGAGATGACCAAGTATGTGCTTACCTCTAGGTCGTGACAGCAAGTGCAATGTGATTTTTGATTTGGAGGTGTTACAGATGAGTGGTGATGATCTGAACAACTTCCCTACACCCTATGGAGTGTGTTTGGATGGTTGGACTTGATTGAAATTGGCTGGATCACTTTGTGGTACCTCAGCTGCAACTTGATTGAAAATTTGAGCAACCAGCTGGTGATTTTGTGAAATTGGTGTTTCAGAAGTGATCTAAGTGTTTGATTAGCTCATATGTGATGTATGTGAGGTGTGTGAGTGATTGGTTTGATTGGAATTGCTCTCAAACTCAAAACCCGATAGTGACTTGCCTTAGAAGGCAAAATTGGAGTGAAAGAAGAGATTTTGAGGAAAGCATCTGTTTGATGGCTTTGGTGTTCTCAAAATGATCACAATTGAGCTCTATTTATAGTAGAGCAAGTTTGTTTTGCAAGAAATAGTGAATGGCAGCTGGTAAGTAGGTCTGGCCAATGTTGGCAAATGAAAATCCAAGTCTCCTCTAGCCATTGACTAGAGGTTAGGGCACAGAGCTTTGGTTCCCTTGGTCTTGGATAAGTCTTGACTGATTTCAGATGAGAATGGCTCAGTACATGCCACCTTGATGCTTCCATTGAATGCTTCAATCCAAATTTGGAGTCTTGTCCCTATTTTGGCCATTCTAGGTTCAACATGCTATTTCTTGTTCCATGGACTTTGGAGGCTTGGCTCAGTGATTGTCCCCTTTAGATTCAATCCTCAGATGTGTCCAAGTGGATAGGAGCATTTGAATTTGGCTGATTTTGGCAAATCGAGCCAAAATGCAAAATCTGCCTTGCCTTTGACAAATTTCAGCAAGGCAACTTGACAATGTCATATCTCATGGGGTAAGTTGAATTTGGCAATGTTCTTGGCCATTTTGGAAAATCCTTACATGATACAACAACTGTTTGAACAATTTTGGTTTTGATCTCTTCTGATTCCAAGTGAAAAATTCCTCTACATTTGGCAAAAAGTGAAGCAAAATCTGACTTAGTGAAATTTTCACTAAGTGTTGGAACAAAGTGTGATTTCTTGACTTTGATCACTCCATAACTCAAAATCCTTAATGAATTGGACTTAGGTCTAGTTGAAGTTTTTGTAGAGGGTAATGAGGGCTACAAATCCATCTTTGGATGAGAAAAATGGGCCTTGTGGTTTAGGAGTTATGGTCCTCCAAAGTTAGTGCATTAGTGGTACTTTCTCCATAACTTAGAAAAATTTCTAAGTTTTATGGTTATCCCTTTTACAAGTTATCCAACATTCTTTGATTTTTCTTGATGAATGATGACTCAAATCATACATTAACATCATTTTAGGGTTAAAAATCCATTTTGGTGAAAAATCTCAAAAAGTCAAAGTTTACTTTTGTGCACAATTGACTTTTTATCAGATGAATTCCAAATTGTGCAATTCTTCAGGAAATCATGTCCTTGACCTAAATCAAAATTGATGGACATGTTCCATGGGTGTCATAGGGTATATTGGGGCATGTCCTAGGGCTTGGGAGCATGTCCTGGTCAAAAGTCAAAGTTACAGTTGACTTTTTCCTTAAAACCCTAATTGTGGTGCAGATGAAAATGAGACTTGTTGCTCAAGCTTCTTGGATTAATCCATTGTTACAAATGGATCAATATAGTTCATTAGAGACCCTCAAATCATGTCTTGAGGTCTTGGCTCTTGATTTGTCCCAAAAGTCAACTTAGGGGTGAATTAGGTCAAGAAACCCTAATTCCTGATTTTTGATGTATGCATCCCCTGAGGCAAAATTGACTTGATGAATGGGTCCATGAGGTTCCATGGAGTACATTAGGTCATGTTTTGGATCATTGGCTTATGCCCAGATGAAATTTTCATCTGGAGGACCCTGGTCGACCAAAACCCTAATTTGGTGATACTGGCGATCTTGAGACTTGATCCATCTAGAAGGGAGCAGCCTTGTGCTTAATCCTTAAAGTGGGAGTCCTTTTTGATCCATTGTAGATGTTTGAGAGGTTAGACAAGTTGAAGATCATGTCAGTCCTTGATTGATCCTTTGTCTAAGGCTCTGAGAGGGCTTAAAACCCTAATTTTGACTGTAGTGAATGCTCAACAACCCTTGAGGCATTTGGTGAGTCATGATGGTTCATCCATATTGTGATGATGATTTGCACAATGATGGGAAATCTTAGTGGTCAAAATTTGGGGTATGACAGATCTTTTGAAACTTGTACTTCAAATTGTAATCCTTCCAATTATTAATGAAATAAGGATATTCAGTATTTCAAAAGTGTTATTTCTTTATTATGTTTGCAATTTCTTTATGATATCTTAAAGTTCCTTGAAAACTAATAATAAAAATAAAACATTTTCATTGCATATCATGCATCATTTTGCATTTGGTTTTGCTTTTTGAGAGTTTTCCAGGGGTCTTATTTCCTTTATCTTGGTCTTCTTAAAGACAAGTTGTCTCATCAGTACAATAATTGAGTTAATTATGAGAGGAAGATGGATCATCTTGAACAAGAAAACAGAGAACTCCATGAAGAGGTAACTGCTCTAACAACTGGAATGGAAAGACTGAATGCTTTGGTTGAGTCTTTGGTTACTGCCTAGAATCAACCTCCTCCTCCTCCTCATTCTCATACAACTTAGCCTCAAGTGGCAGTGATTTCGGAGATCATATCAACTCCTCTTTATGTGGCTCCAGTTAGTGCTCCACAACATTAGATGCCTAATGGTTTTCCGTCGGGCATACCTCTCAATTTTATGCCTGAAGGTTATCAGCATGTTGATTGAGATTCCTGCTGTGCAACCAGTTATGACTGTTCCTCCTCATATGGTTCATATTGTTCCACATGCTGAATAGTCCGTTTACCATGTTGAACCCAATGAGAGAATTGGTGTTTATGAGAGAATGGATGAGTTCCAGGATCAATTCTAGGAAATGCAGAAAGAGATAAAAGCCTTGAGAGGGAAAAAGCTATTTCGAAAGAATGCGCATGACATTTGCCTTATTCCCAATGTGAAGATCCTTGCTAAGTTTAAGGTTCCTGATTTTGAGAAATACAAGGGCAATTCTTGTCCTCAGAGCCATCTTGTGATGTATGCAAGAAAGATGTCTACTCAGACCAATAATCATCAGTTGTTGATCCACTACTTTCAAGACAGCCTTACAGGTGTAGCTCTTAAGTGGTATACGGGGTAGGATAGTACTCATATTCATACTTTTAATGACTTTGGTGAAGCATTTGTCCGACAGTATAAATATAACATGGATATGGCACTAGACAAGGATCACATTTGTGCCATGTCTAAAAAAAAGATACTTTCAAGAAATACGCTCAAAGATGGCGTGAGATTGCTGCTCAAATCAGTCCTCCTCTAGAGGAGAAAGAAATGGAAGCTCTTTTTGAAGACTCTGAGTCCCTTTTATTATGAAAGGATGGTAGCTAGCGCACCAATTGATTTCACTAAAATGGTGAATATGGGAATGTGACTTGAATTAGGTGTCCCATAGGGACGTTTGGCTAAAGAAGGTGGTTCTTTTGGTAATTCCAAGAAGCATGGAAATGGATTCTCCAAAAAGAAAGAAGGTGAGTCTAATGCTATTTCTCAGGAAAGGTATAGAAGGTCTCGAGGAAGGAATAATCATCAACAATAATATGTGGCATCTGTCACTCCAGTTGTTAATGCTGCTCCCGTTGCTCAGGCAGCTCCTACTTATCAACCTCAGTTTCAACAACAACAACGTATTCATCAGCAGTACAGTCAACAGAATTGTGTTCAGAAGAAGGTTTAGTTTGACCCAATTCCTATGACATATACTAAATTATATCCTACTTTAGTGCTGAAGAATATTGTGCAAACCTGGGCTCCACCTGCTGTCCCAAAGGATCTCCCTTGGTGGTACATGTCTGGCCAATTTTGTGCTTACCATCAAGGGGCATCTGGTCACGATATTGAGAATTGTTTTGCATTAAAGGCTGAAGTTCAAAGGTTGGCTCGAAGTGGTATTCTATCTTTCAAATATTCTAGACCCAATGTCCAAGCTAATCCATTACCCAAGCATAGGGGTGCTGTTGTGAATATGGTGGATGGTTGTCCTGGGGACTACCGTATGTTTGATATTAATCTGGTTAGGGGATCTTTGGTTGAGATGCACGCCAGTTTGTGTGAGCTCAGTTATTGTGAACATGATCATGCTTCTTGCAGAGTTTGTTCAAGGAGTCCTCGTGGATGTTTTGTTGTGAAGAGAGATCTTTAAAATATGATGGATCAGAGACTTCTCTATGTTACTAGAGCAATAGTTGATAATCAGGAGGTACACATGGTTGGTGGTTGCCCTGGAAAATACCATGTACTTGATATGAATCTGGTCAGAGCATATTTGGTTCAACTTCATGTTGAGTTATGTATGTTGGGGTATTGTGGATACAATAACGTGTTTTGTCAAATTTGTTCAAGAAATCCTAGGGGGTGTTATATTGTGAAGAGTGATATTCAAGATATTCTAAATCAATAAATTATTCAAGTTCACGGGAAAAGGGATGATATTGATGAAGTGAATGTTGTGGTTCCTCATTTTAATATGCTAGAACCAGTGGAAATTACTTACAATAGTCAGAAATCTTCTATCTCTCCTTTGGTTATCTGTTTTCCAGGTTCTACGCCTTACAATTCTGATAAGGCTGTGCCTTATAAGTACAATTCTACCATGATTGAGGATGGTAAGGAAGTTCCTATTCCATCTCTCTCATTCGTTGTTAACATTGCTGATGTTAGTGGAGTGACCTGTAGTGGTCGTGTGTTTTCTTTTGTGCCTCCCAAGAGAGTTGATGATGTTTTTGTTGGTAAGTCAGTTCAAGTTGAAGTGCCTGTTGTGCAGTATAAATCTGGGTTTGTGGCAGGACAGTCCAGTGGATTGAATCAAAATTCTGATGCTGATGAAGTTTTGAAGCTAATCAAGAAGAGTGAGTATAAGGTTATTGATCAACTCCTTCAATCTCTGTCTAAAATTTCTGTTCTATCCTTGTTGTTGAATTCTGAAGCCCATATGGATGCTTTGATGAGGGTATTGAAACAAGCTTTTGTGGATCATGATGTTACTATTGACCAGTTTGATGGTATGGTTGGTAATATAACCGCATGCAATAATCTGAGTTTTAGTGACAAAGAGTTGCTGGAGGAGGGCAGGAATCACAACCCGGCTTACATATCTCAATGAATTGTCAAGTTGATGCCTTATCCAATGTTTTGGTGGATTCTGGTTCTTCTTTGAACGTTATGCCCACGTCTACTTTATCAAATCTTTCTTATCAAGGTACTCCAATGCGGTATAGTGGAGTTGTTGTTAAAGCTTTTAATGGGTCTAGAAAGACTCTTATGGGAAGTTGATCTCCCCATGAAGCTATGCCCTTACTCTTTTTAGATTAGATTCCTGGTGATGGATATTCATCCTGCTTATAGTTGCCTATTGGGTCGTCCTTGGATCTATGAAGCTCGGGCAATTACCTTAACCCTCCATCAGAAGTTGAAGTTTATGAAGAATAGAAAGTTGGTAATTGTAGGTGGAGAGCAGACTATGTTGGTGAGTCATCTCTCTTCTTTTTCTTACATTGATGCTGGTGAAGTTGTTGGAACTCTGTTCCAAGCTCTTTCTATTGTTAATAGTGTTGTGTTACACCCCAATCTTGACCCTGAATTTCCAACCATACGTATCATAACATATCATCATCTGCGCATCATATCCATCATTTATGTCATCTAACCACTATGCATCCAAATACGTGTCTTCTACTTTCATTTTCTAGTTGCCTAAGCTCAGGTCTTGCAAGATCAAATTAAGATTTAGGCAAACTTGTTAGGTCAAGTGTGTGTGCGGTGTGGTTTGAAGTTTAGTAGAAGTTTGACCTAATCTTGGTCAAAGAAGTGGTTTGCTTCAGTATCAAGTTATCAGGTTATGTAGCGAAGGAAGTTGATTCAAGGTGGATAATCATCAAGGCAAGATCACTTTCAATTAGGATTTTGGGTGCAGTGGTATATGTGTCAGCGACTATTTCAGAAATAAGTGCGAATAGAATTTAGGCATTTGTGTGTAAGGATCCAAATCAGGGTTTTGAGCAAGTTCAAGTTACCCGATGAAGTCAAGCTGCAGAGCCATCAAAAGTCATAACTTTTGGTCAATATTTCAAGTCATTCGCAAGTTCTGGTTATGTGGTTCATGTTCTTGTCAAGATCATTTCGAGATGGAATTAGGATATGGTGTTATTTCCCATGGAATTGATTCAAGGTTTTAATGCATTTCTGGTATGATTTTAATGAAGAGTTCAAGATGCTGAAAATCGATTTCAAGGATGTTTAGTTTGTTCAAGTCAAGAGTGTCACTTATTCAAGATTTGTTTCCAATGGTTCATTTTTTTAGACATTTCTCAACATTTGAATCAAAGTTTCAATTCATTTCCAGATTGATTCTTAAGGAGATTTCAGAGATGTTTAAGAACGGTTTCAAGTGGCTTTGCTTGGAATTAATTCAATGAACTTTGGACGATTCAACCAAGTTGAACCATTTCATCAGTCCAAATGTAAGAAAATAATATCAAGTTTAAACCTCATTCCAATTCAAAATTCCAAATTACAATTCATCCCAATTTCAATTCAAAATTCCGATTTTTTAATTCAAGATTCAATTTTCAAATTCCCTTCAATTCTCAAATATCAATTCCATTCAAGTTCAAACCATAACCAAGTTTAAATTCCATTCAAAAATTTAAGTCAAAAATTTAATTTCATGTCAAA
Source organism: Lathyrus tuberosus (assembly GCA_022829125.1). Classification (NCBI taxonomy): domain Eukaryota; kingdom Viridiplantae; phylum Streptophyta; class Magnoliopsida; order Fabales; family Fabaceae; genus Lathyrus; species Lathyrus tuberosus. The sequence continues at coordinate 14,115,901 of JALAZF010000103.1, forward strand.
TTCAAATTCCAAATTCATACAAACTTTTCTATAAAAAAATTAAAGCTCATTCAAAAGATATAATAAGGTCCATCAAAAACCCAACACCTTTTCTACACAAAGTTTTGTAAAAAAAATATAGTACAAAAAATATTTGTTTTAGTATTTTTGTTCACTAAATTTGCTAATAGGGCAATGTTGGTATTTCAAAAAATAGAAAAACCTAATCCAATGTATATATATTTGTCTATGAGAGAAGTTTCTAGAGACCTATACAAATATAGCCGCCCATTCGTCCATCTTGGAGACAACAAAAAACCAGACAAAGAGAAAATGTATAAGGAGCGGTGGATAGGTTAAAAAGAAAGTTTCAAAACAAAAAAAGAAGACTTTCCATAGATACTCCCTCCTCACCATTATTCCGTTGAAAGTTTTCCTGCCCCTTACTAGCATTCTCCTTCGTTTTTCTTCTTCAGCCTCAACCTTCCTCCAAGGAACTTAGCTTCACAATACTTTGTAAACTCTGAACCATTTCCGTTCATTCTCCTCTGACCACCTTACTCGCATCCCTTCAAAAACCCTTCAAACCACCTTGAAATTTCCGCCGCTTTTCCTCACCACCATGTGACAACTATTAAACCCACTTCGAGGCTCCCTCCATCTTCTTACCGTTTTCGAGCCCATATTCAGTCTGAAGACGACAACACACATGCTCTGCTGCAAAAATTTCCTCCGACAACACCACAAGCCGAGTTATCACCACATGATCTCACCTCATCATGATCCTGCACGAACACAACTCTGTAATAACAACCAATCGATCTAAGTAGCAGCGACATCGACATTTTGTTGGAGAATTGGTGTATTTCAAAGTCCAACCTCCACTAGTGGAAGTTAGTGTGAAAACAGACCAAAACAATATTGCAGTTATTTTAAGAACAACTTCCACCAGTGGAAGTTAGTGTGAAAACAGACCAAAACAATACTGCAGCTATTTTAAGAACAATTTCCACCAGTGGAAGTTAGTGCGAAAATAGACCAAAACTTCCGCCCAAGTCATTAAACTTTGCACCGTCTACTTTGACTAAATCAGTATGGTTTATTGTGCTGTCGCCCAAATTATTAAACCTTGACGCCCATCATTTATTTATTTCCACTACCTTGTTATTCACTAATTTTGTCCTATATATAGTTAGCTTATTCTCATGAATAGATACATATCAAATAATTATATTCATCTTCTCTCTTCTTTTATCCTGGACAATATATATTTGAGATTCTCACTAGTTCTTGAGTTCCTGGTTACTGCAACCAGAAGGTGTTGTTTAATCCTGGGGAGTGTTTAGGATAATACCTGAATAAAACTCTCAAGGAAAGTGAATCTAATTCACGACTCAGCTCAGTTAGTTTCCTTAATTTGTGACTGTTTGCACGCGATTTCCCCGCTCGAACAACCGCTACCCTCCTGTCGCGGGTTTACTTGCGGGACCGGCCACGAGATCCCAGGACAGATGGTCGGAGTATATGTGATGTTGGTAGGATGGTTTTGATTTAGAGGAAGCTGAAACTAACTTGAAGAACAGGTGTATGCGATTTGATAAATAAACAAGTAAATAAGTAAATGGCAAGATATCTTAAAAGTTGGTAATGTAAATTGATGAAATAGAAATCTGGACGATATCATACATCTTGCGGAAATGAACTCTTTTCTCTTAACGCTTGGTACTTCGAGTATATTTCTTTGACAATGTTACAAATGCGACCCCCGTCAACTGAAAATAGACATTGCTTAAATAGGGAAATAAAATAATTGTTTTTCTTTCAGTGTTGGCTCTGGATGTGACACGTGTCACCCCACCATCTTTGTAACGCCCCCCACGTTCTCAGCATTTCAAATCTCTTCCCACTCAAAATCTTTCAGCCTTGCGTTGGTTCTGTTGGCAGTCCGTCGAAACCCTTCGACAGCGTAGCATGCTGGGTCGACCTCCGACACGCCTTCTGCTGGTGTCGATATACGTATCGGCCTTTTCACCATCTTTTCCTTCTGAAGTCGACCTACATGTTGGCCTTTCCATCGACTTTTCTCGGTCGAAATCTTCCAGCCAACAAGTTGCCCCCCTAAAAGGCCAATTTCGACAGAGCACTATGTCGGCCAAGAAACTTGGAGTTGTCTTCCTGCAAGATTTTGATTGTACCTTAGTTCCGACCCACCAACTTAATCACTTTTCCTTCTGTCGAATCAACCATGTGTCACACGATGTCTAACGTAATGATGGCACCTTTCTGCGCCATGATTTCCAAGAAATGTCATTATGGCTAGTCTCGTCCTAAGTTATGGGCTTTAAACCACTCCCACTAACTGCAGAATCGGAACAGTTGCTTGCTTGACCTTTAGGTTGCATGCATGCACCTATAAATACTCTCCACCAGCGTCTGGTTTCCTTTTCCTTATTCACTCACACTTTCCTCTTCTTCCCAAACTTTCTTGCTCCCAAAGTTCTCTTGACCTTTGCTTCCATTACAATGGCTTCGTCTGCAACACTCACCGCTTCTGCTACTCATAAAACTGGAAACAACCCCATTGCCTACGTCCTTTTTGAAAGTGAATCTCTCAAACCCCTTCCTCAACCAACCTCAGCTGATGATGCAGTGATATCAACTTGGCAATGCCAGATGATTGTTCCCTTCGTGGTGGCTGAAAAACTGCATGCTTTCCATGGGCTATATCCTGATAAGAAGCTGAATCACCAAGAACTCCAGTTGTTCTTTCCTTGCTATGCTCCTACCATACCACCTGCTTTCGAGAAAGCTGGTACCTTCGACCTTAAATTCATGGGCCCCAAGGCTAGGGTCTTTCGGTTGATGCCCACACCTGACAACAAGGACTACATTGCTTGGCTTAACAAAGTCCAAGGTAAACGTCACGAACAATGGAAAATAGCTGGCATCTTTGACGCCATCCAGCTTTTTAGGAATGCTCACAAAGTTAACCCCTGTCTGTTGCTGGCGTCGATGTATTTCTGGGAGGGGTCGACCAACACATTCCACCTCCCCTGTGGTATGTTGACACCGACACTCTTCGATGTGGCGGCCATTACTGGACTCTCACATTTGGGTGAAACTTTCGACCCGACTCTGGACACGATCAACACCTTCGACTTTGACCGTGCCTGGTTTCAAAACTATATCGAAGACCTTCATGATAAGGGTTCCGACGAAGTGTCGGACGAAGAACACATTGCTTTTCTGACTCTTTGGCTGTCATACTATCTCTTATGTCCTGGCTCTCTGTAAATAGCTAAAAGCTACATTAACCTGGCGATCCAAATTCATAAGGGTGGACAGGTATCTTTGGGTAAGCTCTTGTTAGGCTCCCTCTACTACTCTTTTGGGCTATCAGCCTTGAGACTGAAACTCCTCCATGAGACTCTCAAGGCCTTGAATATTTCAGGACCTATATGGCTGTTGCAACATTGGCTTAATGACACATTCGAATACCAGCTGGGTTATCCTGTATCTATAACAATACAACGCTTAAACGAAGAACGTCCCATAGAAGGTGTTCGACTTTCCCTGATGACTACTCAAGAAACTCCCAACAAGACTCTCTTCATAAAGTACCTCAACATGTCCGTGGAGGCCACCTTGTTCATCCAAGGTATAACACCTTTCGTGGATCAAAGGTTTGGGCCGACGTGGTTCAGAAATCCATTTCCTGGTGCCTCTCCCAAAGCAGCAGCGCTGTCGAATTCTATATGGAGGGCGTTTCTGACTCCCACCATGTTATCCTTCCGAATTGAGACGGGGAGTACAGGTTACGGGTTTATGAACTACCAACTCAACTTGGTGGCCCGTCAATTTGACCTGAGCTAGATGCTGCCCAAGTCCTTAGTGCGGCATTTTTCTGATATTGTTTGGTTTGGTCGACGACTGAACCTGACTCGTCACAAAAATTTCCTTAAAGTTTCTAGGTCGACTAAACTCCTTGAGTTGCCTTGAAAAGAACTTGAGAATGTCTTTGAGACTCAAGGGGGTTTAGACTGTCCAAGTCTATTGGTGTTGAAGAGTTTTATCTTTTGTAGGATGCCCAAAAGAGGGCAAGGGCCTTAAGGGATGAGAATCAACCCTAAAGTGGCATGAGGTTTGACACTGGAAAGACTACTCTAGCAAAGGATGACTAAGTTCTATCTTATACCTTTAAGAGGTCGTGAGGGTCCTTGTATTAAGCCCAAGAGAAGGCATGCGAACTTCTAAGAAGCCTAAGGGTCCTTGTATAAAGCCCAAGAGGAGGCGGGGATGCTTTTAGGAAGCCTGTGGGTCCCCAAACCAAGAGAAGTTCAAGAAATGCAATTCACATAGAAGAGATCACTCCAGGAAAGTTCGAGGGTTTGGATGCTATTCACGGAGAATAGATCAACTCTGGGGAGTAGAATTTCTTTGATAATTTATAGGGGTGACAGTCTGAGAAATGGTTCACCGAGAATACTGACTTTCTCTTTGTTCCATATTGCTTAACCCCAAGAGAAGGGAAGACTGTATCTGGAAATCCTATGGGGATCTAGTTTTATTTGTATTTAAAGAGTGACCAACAGGGCTTTACCTAGTTCTAGACGTAGTTGCCGGGGAAAAACTCTAAATAACTATACTAGTATATATACAGTTGAAATATGACAAGTATTAAAAGGTATGAAATAAGACTAACCATGCGCAGCTTCCCACAATACATTTATGTTTATGAAAGCATATAAAAGAAAGCGGATAAACACTTACCCGTTGTAGAGCTTCCATGCTGTTTTGTTAGTTGTTCAAAGAAATTAAAGAAATTTTTTATAGAAACTATACATTTGGATTCAAAATCAAAGGAGAAAGTATTTTGAACAGAGATCGGGGCTTACAGCCCAAGGAGTGGCCCAAATTTTAACAGTAATTGCACTGTTGTTTCGAATATCGTATCGGAACTTATACAACGACTGAGGCCCAAAACATTTTGGTCCACAGTGGATTTGGTTCTTACACTTTATTAGAGGCCCGAACTTTATTTTTGCATAGGAGATGGGGCTTACAACTCAGGGAGACGCCCAATTGATTTTGAAGAGGCGACGATCGCACCGTTGGTTTGAAAATACACAGAGGGACTTATACAATATGTGAGGCCCAAAAATGTTTATTTACAAAAAAGGGGTTGGGTCTTACACTCTATTAGAGGCCCAAAGTGTTGTTTAAGAAAAAGAATGGGACTTATAGCTCGAGGAGAGGCCCAAAGTTATTTGTTTGAAAAATGGCGATCGCGTCGGGGTTTGAAAACACAGTGGGTCTTATACGATGACCGAGGCCCAAATGGTTTTGTATTTTTAAAGGGTTGGGTCTCACACTCTCTCAAGAGGCCCATGAGTGTTTTGAAAAAGTTTTCTAGGGTGAAAATCAACAAAACCCTAATTTCATCATTTTTTAAAGTAATTATTCCAAGAAAATTAATTAAAATGATAAAGATACCAAATAAGTTTAAATAAACAACTTGTGATTTTTGGTTAAGGTTTTAAAAATGATATTTAACCACAAGATGAATTAAAACTCATTTAGTCTTGATTTTTCAAGGTGAATACTCATTTTTTAAAAGGTTTAAAAACAATAAAAATGTATTTGTTTACACAAATATCAACTATATTAAATAATTAATAAAAATCTGATTTTTTTGTGGAATAAAATATTTCAACATTTTTATGATTTTTTGCAAAAAGAACCAATAAAAAATAATTAAAATTGAGAGAGTTATTAATTTTCCAAATCATTTAAAAATAACATGAAAAAATAATGAAAAATGGAAAAAATGATAAAAAGAGGATCTGGGGCGAGGGGGATTCGAACCCCAGACCTCTTGGGTGCAGCGCGCGCCCTCTACCACTAGGGTGGTGATACATTTGTGTATCAAAACCACCCCATGAATACATGAGGCATGCGTTGTCTTTGGCCTGGCCAAGGCAGGGCAAGGCAAGGTTTTGGCCAAAAACGTGAAGCTTGTAACTTTCTTATTTCTCCATGGATTGGGGAAAAATTTAGGTCTATCCGACCTAGAATTTCACAAGGAATCCAATGGTGGTGGTGGTTTTTTCAGATGAGGCTCCTATTGAAAAACCCGATAGTGGTTTTGAAATAGGCCATGATTTGCATTTTCTATGCTATCTCTTGTTACAGGCATGAATTACATGATGAATCGGTTCAAACACAACATATATAACATGTATGAGATGTGCATGATCAGTGGACTTCAAAGCAATGCATATTTCAAAGAGTTCAAGTTGTGATGCTTACCTCTTTAGGAGCTTTTTGGGCAATCTGTCAAGTGCTCTGTTCCAGAAACAATTTGATGCTTTGGACACCCTCAAATGATCTCTTATAAGCTTTTAGAATGATTGGAATCAACTGGAATCCTCAGGAACAAGTTTGAGCTCTTTCTTGCAAAAGGGGCAAAAGTGACCAATATGGCAACTCTCTCAAATGGTGTTCCAGATGTGGGGAACCATTTGGGACAGTTCAAGGATGATATTTGGAGTGTGTTTGAGGTCTTATCTGGCTTTGAAAGTGACTGAATCAAGACATGGCTTGAAAAAGGAAAAAAGTCCAATTTTGAGGTTTTGAGAGGGGACTTTGTGATTTTGATGTTATAGGTCACTTATGAGAGTTTGGACAACCTAGATATGGCATACTGGATGTGTTTGGATCATGAGCTGTGATGGAAATGCTTTCTAACTCAAAAACTCAGAGTTACCTTGCAAAAGAAGGTATTTTTGCCTAGAGAAAGAGATTTTGAGGAAAGCAAGTGTTGTAGTGCTTTGGTGTACTCAAACTGAGCACAAATGAGCTCTATTTATAGTAGAGCAAGTTTGTTTTGCAAGCAATAGTGAATGCCAACTGCAGCAACTCATTGTCCAACTGCATCACTTTGGAATCTTAAGTCTCCTCTAGCCAATGGCTAGAGGTTAGAGCACATGCCTATGGTTATTTGGTTTAGAGCTTATCCTTGACTCACTCAGTTGGAAATGGCTCGGTTCATGCCACCTTGGTGCATCCATTAAATGCTTGGAAACAAAATTGGGGTCTTGGCCTCTTTTAGGATTTTTAGGGTTTGGCATGCTACTTTGGGAATCTTGGACTTGGGAGGCTGATGGATCAGTGTTTGTCCCTTGGTTGTTCCCCCTTGAGGTGTGCAGATGGATAAGCATGCTTGGAGTTGCACAATTTGAGCAAATAGTTCCTTTATGCATAAATCTGCCTTGCCAAGACAGTTTGCAGCAAGGCATGTTGCAGCTGTCATAAATCCTAGCTCAGGTGGAGTTTAATGGAGTTCTTGGACATTTTGGAAAGCCCTTATGTGACACAACACATGTGTAATCATAGGTTGTCTTGACACTTTTTGGATCCAAGTGAAAAATGCCCCTACATTTTGAAAAAAAGCAAGACAGATTCTGACTTAGTGAAGATTTCACTAAGTGTTGGAAAAAGTGACATTTCATGTTTTCAGCCATTTTGATCACTCCATAACTAAAAATCCATGGAGAATTGGAATGAGGTGTAGTTGACACTTTTGAAGTATGCCATGAGAGCTACAAATCCATCTTTGGACCATCTAAAATGGTTGCTTGGATCTCAAGTTATGATCCTTGGAAGTTGGCACCCTAGCCACTTTATTTCATAACTTAGAAAAATTCTAAGTTTTTATGGTTACCCCTTTTACAAGTTATCCCACTTTCTTTGATTTTTCTTGATGAATGATGATTCCAATCACACATTAACATCATTTTAGGGTTAAGGAACCATAATTATGAAAAATCTCAAAAAGTCAAACTTTGACTTTTATGCACAGTTGACTTTTTACCAGATGAATTCCAAACTGTGCGATCCTCTGTGAAATCAAGTCCTTGACCTAAATCAAACTTAATGGATATGTTCCATAAGTGTTATGGGGTGTATTGAATCATGTCCCAAGCTTTGGGAGCATGTCTGAGTCAAAAGTCAAAGGTACAATTGACTTTTTCCTCAAAACCCTAATTGTGGTCCAGATGAAATTGAAACTTGTGGATCAAGCTTCTTGGATCAATCAATTATTGCAAATGGATCAATGTAGTTTATTAGAGACCCTTAAATCATGTCTTGAGGTCTTGGCTCATGTTTTGTCCCAAAAGTCAACTTAGGGGTGAATTAGGTCAAGAAACCCTAATTCCTGATTTTTGGTGAATGCATCGCCTGAGGCTAAATTGACTTGATTATTGGGTGTATGAGGTCCCTTAGAGTATCTTAAGTCATATTGTGAAGCATTGGCTCATGCCCAGAGGAAAATTTTCATTTGGAGGCCCCAGTCGACCAAAACCCTAATTTGGTGACACTGGCGATCTTGAAGCTTGATCCACTTGGAATGCTATAACTTTGTGCTTGATTTCTGTTGTGGGAGTCCTCTTGATCCTTTATGAATGTTTGAGAGGTTAGACAAGTTGAAGATCATGTCATTTCTTAATTGATCTTTGGTCTAAGGCTCAAAGAGGGCTTGAAACCCTAATTCTTGATTGTGGTGAATGCTTAAACATCTATGAGGAGATTGATGAGGCATGATGGTTCATCCACATTGTAATGATGATTTCTACAATGATGGGAAATCTTAGTGGTCAAAATTTGGGGTATGACAGATGCCCCTATTTAATCTTCTTGGACCCGAAGGTGTGAATGGCGAAGGTATTCAGGAATTCTAGGTGCAAGATGATTAAATATCGGAATACTCAAAACTTTTACAGTGGTTATGAATGGTAGTTTATGCATTCATCTTCTTTTGCCAAGCGTTAATAATTAGAAAAGGTAAAACTTCCCCTCGATCCTGGTTTCCTACCAAGGAACTGGTCTCAGTTTTTGATACAAACTTCCCCGCGATCCTGGTTTTCTACCAAGGAACTGGTCTCAATTTTCTTTTGGACTAAACCTCCCCTCGATCTTGGTTTTCAGCCAGGGAACTGGTCTCAGTTTCTGATGTAAACTTCCCCTCGATCCTGGTTTCCTACCAAGGATCTGGTCTCAGTTTCTGATATAAACTTCCCCTCGATCCTGGTTTCCTACCAAGGAACTGGTCTTAGTTTCTCTTGTCAATAAACTGTCTTGACAAGGGACGCTATTTGTAGCAGTTTTTCCTCAAACTTCTCGCCGAATTTTCTTGGGGAGATGTCATTTGTCTGCTCTACTGGGGAAAACAAGTATCTTGAGAGACTGTTTTCGCTTGGGGATATTACATCATACTTTCTTCGAAACCTTCTCGAAGAATTGCCATATAATGTACCCCAATTTTGAGGTGCTGCTGACTTCATTAACATTGATTTTCTGGAGAGAAGAATCAATGTGTTGCTGAGAGTCTTTGGTTGAGAGGCTTTCTCTGGGATTTTCCTTAATCCGGGAAACCGAAGATATCATCTTCAATGGCGAAGAGTGATATTTGTCGAAAGTTTGCTTGCTTTTCAGAGGTTCAAGTTATCAAAGTGGCCGAAGACCGTCTCTAATCAAAAAATAAATTGGGAGAAAGATTACTTAGATGATTCACTTCTTGACGTGGAAAGAACTGACAATTCGATTGAGAAGACTTTTATCACAAGGGAACAAGACTGACTAGAGTGATAATGATGCAATATGAATATGAATGCAAAGTAATGATGCATGATGTATGTATGTTTATGCTGACAAAACTGACGCGACATACAGACTAACGGATGAACACGACTGGATACTCGGCCACTGTAGGGGATGAGAAGTATCACTGGTTTCAAATAGCAATTATGCCTTGCCTAGGAGAAATAGTCCCTGTGGAGAACAATCGTTGGTCGGGCTTAGGAGATAAGAACTCTGCCGGGAGTGTCGAATAGAATATTCGCATCAGACATAGCTGATCCTTCATTTAGGTGTACCGATTTAGAAGGAGTGCTTTGATTCTGCACTTCGAAGCTCAATTGCTTTTGGAGAAGCGATCGATGTTCTTCCGATGTTCAACAGTTAAAAGAAATTGCCATCTTTATTTAAAAGCAGAAAAAGTTTGACAATTAAATTCATTTTTGTTTTATTTCAAGAATCGTTGATCCTATTAAAATGTCGTTCTGTAAAGCTAAAACAAATGAGAATTGCAAACAAAAGCACTAGGGCTCAAATTTTATTGATAGGATAGAAATCAGCCAAACGCGTGATTCCATAGAGTATTTACAAAGTTAGAAAATTGTAATTTAAGGGAAAAGGGCTACATTGAAACATAACGACCACTATCCTTCTACCAATTCGGGACATCCTGAGCTTCTGTCGAAGATGACCTTGACTGGAGTTTTTCGGATGGATTGCATGACTGCCGCTGAGGGATTTACTCCTTTGTTGGATGTAGTTACTTGCCATGAATCCCTAATTTTTGCCTGGATTGTACTTTGAGATTTCCAATCCACCGGGATGATTTTGATTATGTCTCTAATTTTTTCCTGGACCGTCCTTTCGGGTTTTCAATCCACCGAGACATTTTTTTATTTATTTATTTTATTTAGGCGAAGTATTTCTTGACTACGTCAACATTCGTGGGGTAGGCAAACTCCTCTCCATCTATGGTTGTGAGTCTCAAGGTGCCGCCTGAGAAAGCTTTCTTGACCACATAGGAGCTGTCATAATTCGGAGTCCATTTGCCCCGGGAATTAGTGAGGAATGATTCTATCTTTTTGAGCACGAGGTCTCCTTTCCGGAAGACGCGAGGTCAGAGCTTTTTGTCAAACGCCTTCTTCATTCTCTGTTGATACAACTGACCATGTCATAGAGCCATTATTCGCTTCTCTTCGATCAAACTCAGTTCGTCGTGTCGACTTTGACATCATTCAGCTTCTGTTAGCTTAGCTTCCATCAATACCCGGATTGATGGGATCTCTACTTCTATGGGGAGCACTGCCTCCATTCCATATACTAGAGAGAAAGGGGTTGCCCCTGTTTAAGTGCAGACAGATGTGCGATAACCGTGAAGAGCAAAGGGTAGCATTTCATGCCAGTCTTTATAAGTTACAACCATCTTTTGAACGATCTTCTTGATGTTCTTGTTAGCCGCTTCTACCGCTCCATTCATCTTAGGTCAGTAGGGAGATGAGTTATGGTGTTCGATCTTGAATTCATCGTACAACTCTTTCATCATCTTGTTGTTCAAGTTGGATGCATTATCCGTAATGATCTGGCTAGGAACACTATAACGGAAAATGATATTGTTTTTTATAAATCGACCAGCACTTGTCGGGTTACATTGGCAAATGACGCTGCTTCGACCCACTTGGTGAAGTAGTCAATGGCTACCAGGATAAACCGATGTCCGTTCGAAGCCTTAGGTTTGATCATGCCAATTATGTTGATTCCCCATATGGAAAAAAGCCATGGGGAAGAAAGAACTTTGAGATGTGTTGGCGGTACATGGATCTTGTCTGAGTATATCTAACACTTGTGATACTTCCTCATGTACTTGTAGCAATCGAATTCCATGGTCAACCAGTAGTACCCTGCTCTCAGTTTTTTTCTCGCCACTGTGTGTCCATTGGCATGGGTGCCAAAGGATCCTTCATGAATTTCCTTCATCAGCCTATTTGCTTCTAGTCTGTCTATGCATCGGAGCAAGACCATGTCAAAGTTTCTCTTATAAAGTGTATCGCAGCTCAGAAAGAAACTTCCTGCCAATCTTCTGAGGGTTTTTCTGTCTTTTCTTAATGCCCCAAGTGGGTATTCTTGTTTCTGAAGGAAGCATTTGATATCGTGATACCAAGGTTTCCCATCTATGATTGCTTCAATCGTGAAGATGTAGGCAGGCCGTTCAGGCGCATTATGTCGATCTTAGGTATGTCATCCCATTGACCTACACTAATCATGGAAGAGAGAGTGGCTAATGCATCAGCCATGAAACTCGATTCCGTTGAAGAAGGGTAACAACCTTCTTGCGTAATCTTTGTAAGGAATCAATCCTGATTGGTATGTGTTCCAATCTCCTTTGATCTGATTGATAACCAGGGATGAGTCGCCGTATACTTCCAAGTTCTTGATCCTTAATTCGATCGCTTCTTCGAGACCCATGATACAAGCTTCGTATTTGGCCTCGTTGTTTGTACACTTGAATGTCAGTCTGGCAGTGAAAGGAATGTGGGTACCCTAAGGTGTTATGATGATTGCCCCAATTCCATTTCCATAATGATTGACAGCTCCGTCAAAGATTAGTTCCCATTGGGAACCTGGTTCTGGCCCTTCACTGGGTAGCGGTTCATCGCAATCTTTCATTTTTTAGATACATGACATCTTCGTATGGGAAGTCAAATCCGACTGATTCCTGATCGTCAATCGGTTGATGAGCCAAATTATCGGCTAAAACACTTCCCTTAATGGCTTTCTGAGCATGGTACTCGATGTCGTATTCTGATAACAACATCTGCCATCGGGCAATCCTTCCCGTGAGAGCAGGCTTTTCAAAGATGTACTTGATTGGATCCATTTCGGAGATTAACCAAGTAGTGTGACGAATCATGTACTGGCGAAGACGTTTGGCTGCCCAAGCCAAAGCAAAGCAAGTTTTCTTAAGCATAGTGTACCGAGTCTCACAGTCGATGAATTTCTTGCTCAGATAGTAAATGGCAGACTCCTTCCTTTTTGTTTCATCTTGTTGGCCAAGTACACAACCCATAGAGTCTTCCAAGACTGTTAGGTAGATGATCAGTGGTCTTCCTTCCACTGGAGGTGATAGAATCGGTGGGTTCAACAGGTATTCCTTGATACAGTCGAAGGCGGTTTGGCAATCTGATGTCCAAACGCAGTCCTGATTCTTTTTGAGTAATTTGAAGATCGGCGCACATGTCGCGGTCATGAGGAATATAAATCTGGAAATATAATTCAAACGTCCCAGGAACCCCCTAAATTGTTTTTCAGTCTTTGGAGAAGGCATTTCTTGGATGTCCTTGACCTTGTCAGGATCAACCTCAATTCCTTTCTGGCTGATGATGAACCCTAAAAGTTTCCCTGAACGGACACCGAGTGTGCACTTATTGGGATTCAAGCGGAGTTTGTACTTTCTCAGACGCTCAAATAATTTTGACAGGTGGGTCACATGCTCCTTTTCTATTTTAGATTTGGTAATCATGTCATCGACATACACTTCGATTTCTTTGTGTATCTGTCATGAAACAGAGTAGTCATGGCCCTTTGATAGGTTGCCCCGACATTCTTCAAATCGAACGGCATTACCTTGTAACAAAAGGTGCCCCATGGGGTGATGAATGAAGTTTTATCCATGTCTTCCGGCACCATTTTTATCTGTTTATAGCCCGAGAATCCATCCATGAAGGAGAAAACTTTGAACTTTGCTATACTATCTACCAGCATGTCTATGTGCGGTAAGGGAAAGTCATCCTTTGGACTGGCTTTGTTCAGATCCCTGTAGTCTACACACATTCTGACCTTTCCATCCTTTTTTGGAACTGGCACTATGTTGGCTAACCATTGAGGATATTTTGATGTGGCGAGGAAACTCGCGTCAATCTGTTTCTGTACTTCCTCTTTGATTTTGATGGCCATATCTGGGTGAGTCCTTCTCAACCTTTGCTTTACTGGCGAACATTCTGATCTTAACGGTAGATGATGTTCCACGATGCTGGTATCCAACCCTGGCATATCCTGATATGACCAAGCGAACACATCTAGAAACTCTTTGAGAAGCTTTATCAAATTTTCTTTGGCAGTTGGACTAAGCAGTGCCCCAATCTTGACTTCTTTTCTCTCTTCTTCTGAACCCAAGTTGACCGTTTCCAACGGCTCTTTGTGAGGTTCAATGGACCTTTCCTCTTGTCTGAGTAATAGGGAGATCTCTTCTGGAATTTTTTTGTCATCTTCTTCTTCAGCCTCAAATACTGAGAATTCAAAGTTGGGAGAAGGCATTGGATCGTATGTTTCGATGGGGTTTAAAACAAGCAATCTGCATGACGTGATGATTGTTTTTAGAAGAGATGCAAGAGTGTGTGCAGTGTATTTTCTTTGTACTGCTTGTTTTTATTATTCGATTTGTTTTTTAGGATTACCATTTTCTGAAAAAGCGAAAAGAAAAAATAGCAATAAATACAAAAATTACATAACGACGTTATTTTATTTATGATTTTGGCGATCCTTGAAACTACAACCCTATAAAACAAAACTCAATCGCTTTGGGCGAAGCGAAGAGAGACATTTACAGAAAGTAAGCCCTATCAAAACATCTGTTTCACCTGGGCAAGGTGAAAGGTTAAGATAAAGACGACAATTACTTCGACTTATGAACAACTTTCGGAACGTAGACAGCAACCCCTTGGCGGCGAACTCCTCGGTGAATCACAAAGTCTGGTACTTTCCTTCTTGATTTGTCTTCAGAAATAACACTGATTTCTGGTGGAGCAGGATCGTTGGAATCTGTCTCCCAGGAAGAGTTGTCGTAGGAGGATTCCTCTGTTGTATTTTGCATAGTGTTTGTACTCTCAGGTATATCTCCCTATCCAGTTGGCCGGATGTCCTCGATCCTGATACGAGAGCTCTCAATAGCGGTGTATTTGACCATGAAGTCGAATTTTCCACTTGGTGGTCCTAAGGTGTCCCAAACTTCTTTGGAACTGGAGGAACCATCTCTCTCGATAACCTTAACCTCGGGAAAAGCATAGTTGATGAACTCCAGTCTGACAAGCTTTGAAAATTCATCGTTATGCTGGATATTTTCAGAATGCCCTGAGTATTGATCCCATGACATGGTGGGGATGCATGTATTCTTTTCAATGATGCTCAGCTGATATGCATCGTTCGGATGACTCTTTTCTCCCGAGTCTCTAGTGTACGGCTACCAGATAGGCAGGCCATCCATTGGGCTATAATAGTCATGGTCAAAGTTGTCTTTCATTAGAGTTTCCTCCTCTAATGAGTTGGGTGGAGCAAGACATCCTTCTATATCACAATCTCCGTATATCATTTCGACATCTGACCTTGGTATATATCTCGGACCCTGCGCTGGAAAGCAAAATGGCGTAGGCACCTCTTCCTGAGACATATAACCGTCCTCGTTAAGATAGGACTTCTATTCTTCATCTGTATCGGAGGAATCTCCCTCGTTGATGGTATGTACTTCTTGAGACACTGGGTGAAGGAAACCTCCACTATGGAAGAAGACCTAAATGGGATGAAGACTTTCATCATTAGCAGCTGTCTGGGTACAGTTTGAGGAAAAACCAAGACCTTTCTTCGTCTTGTTATCCGTAGGAATGACAAGTTGTCCCCATCCTTTTGCATTGTTACTTTTGATCGCTTCGAGAGTATCTATGTACGAGGAAATCGACGTTCCTCTTTCTGATTGACTGTCATTACTTACCGAAAGTGCTTGGAACTAGGTTCCAACAACCTCCTCTGGTTCCACATAAGTGAATGACGATAGGTTACTAACGATCAAGGCTTGCTCTCCACAGACTATGACTAGTTGGTCATTCTTGACGAACTTCAGCTTCTGGTGAAGTGTCGAAGTGACTGCCCCAGCCTCGTGTATCCAAGGTCTTCCCAACAAATAGCTGTATGCTGCTCGGATGTCCATGACCTGGAAAGTGACTTGGAAAGTGTGAGGACCGATAGTTATGGGAAGGTCGACTTCGCCGATAACTATTTTCTGGGATCCGTCAAATGCTTTGACGATGACCTCACTGCCTCTCATCAGAGATCCTTTGAATGATAGTCCTATTAGAGTGGACTTCAGCATAATATTTAGAGCTGATTCGGTGTCTACCAGTACGCTGGCTAAAGCATCGTCCTGGCAGTTGACTGTAATATTGAGCGCCATGTTGTGGCTTTTGCCTTCTTCTGGCAATTCCTCATCACTAAATCCCAAGTTGTTGTAGGAAGTGATGTTGGAGATGATGCTATCGAATTGTCTTATTGTCACATCTTGTTCCATAAAGGCCTACTCTAAGACTTTCTGTAGAGCCTCCCTGTGAGCTTCAGAACTGAGTAAAAGTGATAGCACTGGGATTTTTGAAGGAGTTTGCAATAGCTGATCAACAAGGTTGTAGTCACTCTTCTGGATGAGCTTCAGCATCTCATCGTTGTTTTTTGAAAGGTCGGGATCACTAGACAGACCGACTGGTTGATCAGGAATCTCCGTTTGAGGTTCCTTTTCTTTGCTGGGTTCTCCAACTCCTCGGTTGAAAATTTGACCACTCCGTGTTACTCGACTGATGCCTGCAATATTCACGACGGAGGGTAATGGAGTTTCCTTTCCATTCTCAATTATTGTTGCACCGTATTTATAAGGGATAGCCTTAGTTGATTCATACGGTAGTGGTCCCGGCAGATAGATAACTACAAGATCCTTCTGATTTTTCTGACCATTGTAAGTAATTCCAATCAATTCTGGTTGAGAACTTTTGATTCGTCAAGTAAAGGGATGATGGTACAAACATCTTTGGTCCTCTTATGATCAGAGATTACGACAGCGTCCTTGATTCGATCAGCGACAAAGTCTGGCATCGAATTGGTTGACCTATAACTTGGACACGGTCGAATCTCTTTGTGGTACAACTGACTTTGAAGTGCTGCTGGCACGAGGTAGCATCCTTGATTACCTTCAGAGCAAACTCTACAACGTTCATAGTTGTGTGGTGGCACCCGGCCACGTCCGCTTTGTATGTAGTGTAACCTCACTAGATCTGTTCCCATTGATCGAACATCCGGACTTGGATACCTAGTAGGGTTCCCGTTAATCATGTTGACTTGTTGTGTGTCTTTATCTAGATAGATCAGAAGCCACCAGTGGTTTAACAAGTGCTACAAAGTTCTTTTAATGAGAGCGTATCCTTGGTCGTTCACACTGCATACTGTACAACTCTGATAATTATGCGAAGTCAGAAAACCGAGTTGGACTTGTGTAGCGTGTAACTCCACCAAGCTGGTATTCATCAAGTGAATATCAAAGATTTGAATCATATTCACTTGATACTGATTGTTATCGCGGTAATCCTGAATCCATCCAAGATCGATCTGACGCTAGAGGGTCTCTTGTATAAAAGAGCATCCCTGATCGTTTACCGAGCAATCCAGATAGGAATCGTAATCGTGTCGTGGCTGATTATGATGTTGACTTTGCCTTGAGTGCATTGCCACCAAGTTGACATTCATCACGCAAATGTCGTGGTTTTGAATGACGTTGGAATTCGTATAAGTCATGTTGACTTCCCGAATTCGGTGATCCTGGATCCATCCGAGATTCAACTGTTCCTGTAGAGCTAATTGCACCACAGAACATCGTTGATTGTTTTTATAGCAGATATCACACTGGTGATAGTTATGAGATGGTACATGCCCATATTCGCTCTGTCTACGATGCATTTTGACCAGGTTGGCCCTCAATAAGAGTACATCATGAATTTGATAGTCGTGGTTAGACTCTCGTTCTATCAAATTTACTGCAGATTTCTCGTGTTGAGGCAACGGGTTCGTCTGAACATTTGGATTTGTATCCTTGAAAGTAAGACCCCGCTCCTAACAAGCTTTTGCACATCGGATTTAAAGCTGAAACAGTTTTCTATGTTATGCCCTAGTCCTCCTTGTTGGTAAGGACAAGTCTGATCCGCTTTGAACCAAAAAGGTGGATTTTCCGGAATCGCAAGAGGAGCCCTGGTTTAGACATGCCCTTTGACCAGTAATAATGGAAACAATTCTGCGTACAACATTGGTATAGGGTAAAACCCTGGTGGTCGCGTTGTACGGTTGTTGTTGTACGGAGGTTGAGCCTGCTGAAGAGGTTGTTGTGTCCTTTGCTGATATTGTTGTTGATTAGGTTGGTGCTGAGCAACCTGAGGTTGATACGTGGGAACAGACGCGGGGTTGATAGCAGGAGTTACAGCTACTACTGGTTGGTACCGTCGCCTTTGCTTTCGAGAGAGATATTACCAATATCTTGCTCTTTTTTCTTAGGGAGAGCACTACCGTATCTTTTGGTACTGCTTGATGGTCTGGCATCTTTGACAAGACGTCCTTCTCGAACTGCTTCCTCAAGACGAACTCCCATGCCTACCATTTCAGTGAAGTCACTGGGCGCACTGGCAACCATTCTGTCGTAGTAAAATGAGCTCAAGGTTTTAAAAAAGATCTTTGTCATCTCTTTTTCCTCAAGAGGTGGACAAATCTGGGCGGCAATTTCACGCCATCTCTGAGCATACTCCTTGAAGGTTTCTTTGTCCTTTTGCGACATGGCTCTGAGTTGATCTCTATCCAGTGCCATGTCCAGGTTATTCTTATATTGTTGAACGAAGGCAGCGCCAAGATCTCTGAAAGTGACGATCTTAGCGTAGTTTAAACCCATGTACCATTTGAGCGCGGCACTGGTTAAACTATCCAGGAAATAGTGGATCAGTAGTTGTTGGTTCTCTGTCTGAGTTGACATTCTCCGAGCGTACATCACCAAATGACTTTGAGGGCAAGAGTTGCCCTTGTACTTTTCAAATTCGGGCACCTTGAATTTGTGTGAAACTTTCAAATTGGGGACCAAACAAAGGTCTACGGCGTCCTTTCCAAATACATCCTGACCGCGAATGGCTTACAGTTCTTTCTGTTCCTGGAATTCCCTCATTCTCTCGTCCATACTTTCGTTTCCACCAGAAGGTATCTGTGGATTCTGTCCTTCTGGGACAGTGTGTACCACGGGTGGTGGTATAGTCATCATGGCAGTGACTCTAGGTACTTCCCTCTCCCGAATTTTGTAACCTTCAGGTGTTGCCGTCATGCCCCTGGCATCTTCGCTTTCCCGAAGTTTGTAACCTTCAGGCCCAGTGGTTCCTGCTGTAGTTTCTGGATCTTCCATGATCGACAGAATATATCCTTTCGGGATAAAGTTGATAGGCATGCCCCAACGACGATCTTTAGGCATGGCATATCGAGGATCATTCTTTTTAACTATGGGTGTCGATGTGATATCTGAGATCATGGTCCTTTGCTGTTGCATCTGGGATGCTTCCAGAGCTTGCATATCGTTGTGAAGTTTTCTCAATTCTTCTTTTAGAGCGTCGAGTTCTTCTCTCAACTCTCTATTCTCTTACTCGAGATTATCCATTTTCTTTTGTTGACTGGCCCGAGTATTGTACGAATGAGACAGTTTGACTCTAGAATCGAGACACAAACGTGAGATTCGTAGGTAGGAAGAATGTGTTACGTGAGAATGATGAATGATACACAATGATTAAATTAATTATATATTTTTTGTTTAATCAAAATAAACTTTGACAATTGGATTGCAAATATCAAGCAGTGGAGAAACCCCATTTTATTGAATTCAAAGATTGTAGAATGGAAATACAATAATTTACATAGTGCTGTAAAAGGAAATGTCTAAGCTAATGGATCCTGAGTCCTTTCTGAGAAGGGCTCAGGTGCTGGTTCTGGTATTTCCCTTTTCTTTGACCGGGGCTCTCGAGCCGTTGTCGGGTTGTCATTCCTTTGCCAAGTGAAAGGAGCGAGCAAATTCCTTTGGTCATCTTGGCTTTCTACAACATGTTGCTCTAAAATCTCGATCAGAGCATCCTTTTCTTTTAACAGTTGCTCTATTTTCTTGCACTCCACACTGAGAATACAATATTTGTTCTTCCAAAACTTCCTCTCCTGTTGAACTCTGTTGAGAGTAACCTGAAGTTTTTCCGTATCAGACATAAAATAAAGGACAGGGTCCCTTAACGGAAGAACTTCCTGACGAGGATAAGGCATCCTCAACTTGAGAGCTCTAGTTTGTACCCAGTGGAGATAAGGTTCCACAGAGACACAATTTGGTTATCCTAGAGACTCTCTTCCTTTCCTATGAACACGTTTCCAGGCATGCACTATTTTTTTTAGTGCTCTGTCATTTTCTCCTTCCTTAAAGAAAAGACCTTCCAGATGAGCATTACGCGGGACATACCTCATCGGGTATCCAAATTGACGATGAACTAACACGAGATGATAATTGATTCCTCCTTTAGTTCCTATGAGGGGTACATTAGGGAAGTTTCCACAACGGTCAATGATTCTGATCCCGTCATAGATTCGATTGTACTAATCGATGTCAGAGTTGGTAAGAGACATGATTCGCTGCGACCAATGTAAAGTATTCTTAGGATCCCAAAATGTAGCAGACTTGGGCAAGTGGGAAATGAACCATTTTTAAAGCAGGGGTACACAGCAGGTGATCATTCCTCCGCTATACAAATTCCTTAAGTGTACAGAATGATAAGCATCTGCGAGCAAGGTTGTTACAGGGTTTCCAATTAGACAAATCTTAATGTCATTGATATCTACGAAGTTATCGATGTTTGGAAACAAAAATAGCCCGTAGGTGAGCAAAACAAAGATGCTCTCTAAAGCGGCCACGTTCCCTATACTAGCAAAGTACAGGGCTTTCTTTATCAAAAACTGGGCTGGCAAACCATGGATCCCACCCTTAGTGGTCATGTGAGTCCTGACTTCTGACTCGTCTAAATAAATTGCTCTTGCAATGGTTTGATCCTTTGGAATTTCTTCCAGTCCAGAAAAGGGAGCTTGGTCAGTGATGTGTAAGTAAGTCAGGTGAGAGTACTCCTCCAGCGTTGGTGCTAGTTGATAATCCGAGAATGTGAAACAGTGATAGACCGGATCGTAGAACTGAATGAGTGTAGCCAGTATTCCTTCAATTACATGGACCCTTAATAGAGACAGCAGTCCTCTGTACTTAGCTCTGAAAGCATCAGGGTTGGTGATCATCCTCGCCAAACCTCTCAAATCCTCTAGTTTTGGAACCTTTAAGGTGTACTTGTGAGTCTTCCTTCTACCAAAATCCATAACGCAATCTCTTCTTTCTGATATTTGTAATCATTGTCTTAGTTTAATTTGAAAAAGAGAGACTAGAAGAGAAGTTTTTTAATGAAATGAATGCATGAATGCAGCACACAAAAACATAGAAAAAAACATGGGGTCAAAGGTTCGGTGTCATGAAGTCAAGGCTCTACCCATCCCCAAAGTTTTATACTGGTGATTTTTTGTACCTGTCCTCAAAATCACTGACCCCTCTTGGGATAACAACAGCAGGCTGGTTCACCCGAGCGAGCTGCAGTATCTTAGAGTAATCTCAAATGAGTGTAGTATCGCGTGACAACTATTTCCGATAGCTTCTGCATTACAAAATAGTAACATGGTTTCAGTCTACTAAAATCCTCAGCTTCTTAGATAACCCAATCGAACAATCTACTTCCAACAACCAAAGTCGTATAGGAATTGAATCCGCAAAGGGCATCTCCGATGATTCGATGGTTGACCGGGACCTCTTATTTGGGAGTCACTCCTTGTAAGATTACCCGTCTAGTGCCATCACTTATATTAGGTGTATAATCAATCTTTTCAGATGCGACATCACTCGCAATCCCATTAGCAGAAAAATAAACACGGATATCAATTAGGAAAAACGATATATCTATTTATCCTAAAACTAACATCCTAGACCTCTTAAGAGCCATAGCCTAGTCCTAAACAGTCAATGACTCCCCAACAGAGTCTCCATTTTCCTGTAGCGAGCGATTATTGTCGGTGACGCAACCACCTTATCGCTGAAGTTTGGGTTTTCCTCCTCAAGGAGAAAGGGTGCTAATTTCTGATTTCTTATTTATCCCGTGAAGCTGGAAGGGAAAGGGAAGGTATCTAAAACTAACCTTGCACGCGAATGTTTAACTGAACACACGCTTAAAAGAGATTGGGGGGTTCGGGGTCAGTTTATACAATGGATAGTTGTCAATTACCCATCCTATATGTGGTTATCCACAGGATGTTAGCCTTTAGGTCTCGCTTTGTAATTGATAGTGTTTATCTGGTAATGGGTTGGGAAAGTTTCTTGGGAAAGTATGAGTGAGTGAGTGAGATTTTGTTTGTGTTCGGGTTGCTCCCGATGTTTTTGGTAAGGTACTAAACCTAGGTTTTGAATGATATGAAGGTACTGGACCTAAAGTTTTTGTTTAGTATGCTCGCTAAGATTTCGCAATCTTATGCCTAAGTATTCCCGTTTAAACGAAATAGGGTAATCAGAGCAATCGTAGTTCCTCCTATTCTAAGGGAGGGAAAAGATGTTTTGGTGTCTTGTTCAAAGCCCAAGACATGAAGCTAAAGGTGATTTGTATCTTGTTCAAAGCCTAAGATATGAAGCTAAAGGGTTTTGGCTGAGAGAGAATTTGTCATCTCTAAAGAGGAACTGTTGATTTTTGTGTTCTTTGATCAAAGCACAAGTTTGATCCTAAAAGGTTGATTGACTCAGCTAGGGATTTCTTTATACGAAGCCTAAGAGGAGGCTAGATAAGACCGACTCAACAAGAGAGTGTTTTTATATGTCTTGTACAAGGCCCAAGATTGAGGTAAAAAATAGACTGGCTCTTTGGGGATTATGTAAAGCCTAAGAGGGGGCTAGAAGTTTGAATTTTCTGGGGGAAAATGTTCTATCTGTCTTGTACAAAGCCCAAGATTGAGGCTAAAAGGATTTTGACTCCGCCGGGTGTAACACCCCAAATCTGTACCCCCAATTAAATAAAGCGGTAAAAGAAAATTCAAAATTTCAGCAGAGTATATTTAGAAATTCACACCATAGACCGAGGGGTCACATCAATTTGAAACAAACTCAGTAAACCTGCTCATAAAGATATGCAACAGCGGGGTAGCAATCAAACAGAGGAACTCAGTTCCTTACACCCACATTTCAGATTTTAGAATAAAAGCGGAAAATCTAAAACTGAATATCATATGTATATATATCACATAAAGGTTTATCTATTATCAACATAATCATGTATATATACAACTCTAAAAGATAAAGATGCATATACACAACATCACAAAATAATCCTAATCGATCTCCCGACTACCCGGTGTTACATATCAGAGCCGACCGACAAAAGAATGAAGACATAAGCTTCACAAAAGACCTCCAGCATCTAATCTACAATGCCTCATAGAGCATTATAAAATAGCAGAAGGGTGAGAAACACAATTATAATACAAATGCATATAATTATATATATCGACATAAAAATACACATATCAAGTATTCTCACCACAATTATCACATGCCAACACATAAAGCATATATAGATTATATTCACATAATCACATATTCACCCATAATGCATGTGTTTATACACAAAACATATCATTCATAATTCAATGCATTTAACACAAATGCACATCAATTCACAAATGCTATCGCAAGCTCAATCACATAATTACTCCATTCCCAATTGCATATTAATCATGCACAATACATTTATCACAAATGCATATCACAATGTCTCACACATAATCAATTAAATCATGATTTTCCACATATAAACAATGCAATCATAATTCATGCAGATGCAAAGAGACCGACACAACGACTCTATGCAAATGCATATGCGGTACCGACTCCATCATTTCTCAACACTAGTTCACTCAGGAACTCTGATGGAATCATCGCTCGTTACTTAATGTACCTCCCCGTCGGGCATACAATGTTCCCTGTCGCTTTAGGTCCTCTTATTTTTTTAAGGCACACGACGTTTATGGATCGCTTTAGGTCCTATTTGTATAAGGCACGCGATCCGATCGCTTTAGGTCCTCTTTGTATAAGGCACACGATCGTCTATAATCATCGCTTTCGGTCCTCTTATTTTTAAGGCTCACGATGATATAGCGGATTCCCTCAGGAACCAATACGTCGCTCACACCCCACATGGGCACACAAAATCACAAGATGCATATCATGATGTTTGACACACAAGAACTCATGACAACCAATGCATCTTCACACATATATGCAACCATAAACATGCATATATAACCAAATACAACACATTGCATTTATTTGCCTTTCGGCCACAATTCATCACCACAACATGTCATCACATGCATTCACATCATATAACATCACACAAGTCATACGATATCCATATAAAAGCACATTACATGATACACATCAATTACACTTAATTAATACGATAAAAGTCGACAGAACGACACTATTCCAAATTACCGACATAATTAAATCGGCTAACAACTTCCAAATCATCATAATCATATAGTACAGCTCAATAGCTTTCCAACGATACCAAGAATGTAAAAATCGGATAAACGAAACCCAGGTTACGAAAGAAAAACGAAAACGATATTTTGAAAAGTCCCATTTTTACACTTCTCCCGCCCATACGCGTATGGCCCCTGTCATACGCGTATGGCAAAACCCTCGTACGCGTACAATACGCGTCTCACCATATGGCCGTTAAAAGAGACATCCCATACGTGTATTGGCCCCAAAACTCACCCATGATACGCGTATTTCCAAGGCCCATACGCGTATGAACATGCCCCATACGCGTATGACCTGGATGAACCAGAATTCTGCAGGCTTCTTGCTGTTACGAGTTTTCCACCCAAAACCCTTCCAAATCATCATCCAAATTCAGAAAAACGCCAATTTGAGGTATATCAATACATACCCAACATGCATAAATAACAAGGAACACAACAACATGAGTTTAGACACATTTGGATCAAATTCTACCAATTTCTAAACATTATGATTTTTGCTCTAAATCTTCATACATTCCAAAATCAACAACACAAACACATACATAATCATACACATGCATAGAATAATTGAATTTCACACCCTTACCCGATTAAATCGATTCTAAAAGTTGATTTGATCCAACCAAGCTTTTCCTCTTTTTCTCTTCTCTTATTTTCCCTTCTTCTCTTTTTCCTCTTCCTATTTCTTTCTCTCTATTTTTTCTCTCCTTTCTATTTCTATCTCTTTTCTTCTCTTTTTCTTTCTAAGTTATAAAAATATAATATAAAATGACTAAAATGCCCCTACTCTCAAATACCCCGCAAACGCTCCCAAAATGCTATAAAACATAAACATACCGATGAAATATATTTCGGGAAATAAAAGTTGAAAAGAAATAATAATTTAAAACAAATATTTTATCTATCAGAGAAATTAACCAATTAGCTCATTTAGCAGGTAAAATACAATAAATCCACACATTTCACAAAATTCACATAAATGAAATAAATAAATACAATTAAACAAATCGGGGCGTTACAATTCTCCCCCACTTAGACATTTTCGTCCTCGAAAATATAACTGAGACGAACAACTCTGGATACGACTCTCGCATCCGACCAACAAACTAACATGCCAACAAAAGGCACACCACGAATAGCACAAACTGACAAACCACCTTGCTAACAGTAACAACAACAACGACACGACAACGACAACAATCCCAACTCAAAGAATACACAAGTTACGAACACACAGGTTCACTCAGGAACCGAAACACAACAAGAGCGTTACCATCACCATGGAAACGAGACAACAACAAAGGCAAGAACCTAAGTCCCACGACTTAACAACATCCCAACAACCTCTTCATAACCGCAATACCAACGTCCTTGTCACACAACAATATTACCATAATGCTACGATTCCCCAATCGAACATACAACCAGAACATCCATCTACCTAGTAGCCCATGAATACTATTTAAACCTTTCACTTAACACTTGCCTTCTGAAACATCCAATGGTCTCATCATTCCAATCGGTTTCCAATGTCCAACCTATAAACTCCTACAAGTTCCACGCAAATACAAAATGTGCCACATCACGCTTCCGCTGCGCACTCTGATTACTCGAAACCATCAAGTCTACCAATCTCACGTCCAAAGTCTAACTCTTTCTCATATTCACCAAAAATCACTGTTCACTTTAATATTTCCAACCTCACACTCTCCGGTGTTATCTCACACACTAGACATAAGCCTCGAAACTGCTCAAATAATTCTAATTCTCTGACCATCAAAACAGACATGCCTAACAACTTTCGACTTAACTCTTTAGGCACAACATCAGCTTTTTTCGAAGGGTAATCCAAGCCAAATTTATATCTCGTCACGAATTTTAACCATCCTCGTTGTCTCATACTCTACCCCTTCAGACCAAACAAGCACTCTAAACTCTTGTGATTACCAAACACTTCGAACCTAGAACCATAAAGATAATACCTCCAAATATTCCAACACGATACAACCACAACCCATTCCAAATCCAAAATAGTATAGATCCTTTTATGAATCCTCAATTATCGTAAAGCATAAGCTACGACTTTACCCTCTTGCATTAACACACTGCCTAACTCATCAAAGACGCATCCCAACACCTCACAAATGGTTTATTAGGATCACACAGAATCAAAACTGAAGTCGTAGACAAATTCTACTTTAACCCTCTCAAACTTTCCTCACAATAGACATCCAAAGCAAATGACTCACCCTCTGCAAGTCAACTGAGATAACAGAAGTACTAACTTAACAAAGTCTTCCATAACCTGCAGTAACAACAAACTAAGCCCAAAAGTTTCTAATCACCTTAACCAACTTCGGAGCCTCTCATGTAGAACTACATCTACTTCCGATGGATCCATTAACCATACTCTCATCTGAAATAACATTTCCAAGAAACTAACCCTTTTCAATCAAAATTCTCACTCGCATAACTTAGCATAAAACTTCGTCTCTTTTTCAACACTTGTAATTCCATTCTCAAACACTCTACCTGTTCTTCCCCTGAGTTTATAATAGATCCGAATACCCTCAATCAAAGCCATTACGAACTTATCCAAATAAATATGGAAGATACGATTCCTCTACTCCACAAATATTACAGACGTATTACTATGACCGAACAACATCACTACACCTTGTAATGCCTAACCAAATTCCAAAAGATATAAATTCTTAAAACTTTTTGCAACAATTCCCACTGGGTAACTGGTTACTCACAAACAAGCTTAACCGAGTAAATAACAGTATAATCCGATGATAATAAACCTAAGCAGTCACATTAAATCGACCAAAGCCTCAACTCCCATAAATTCACCACTCTTATCAAACATTCCAAACAATTGTGATTTCACTCCAACTCAACCAAACCATTCCAGTTATCTATTCCTGAAAGTGGACACTTATTCTCAATCGTTACCTTATTCAACTGTCAGTAATCCATACACAATTTCTTCTCTTAACAGTCCAAGTTCGATAAATCCCAACGTGTAGCAACAACCAACCCAAAAGAACTCTCAAATATTACATCCACACTTAAGGTTTTCTCAACATTTCCATTAATGCTCTAAAATTCCAAAGACTCCAAACCTCACTAGAACTCTAAGTTTTGCTTTCCATAGTCTCAATACCATCATACACATCATAATGCTTGTTATTCCAATCAATCATCATTCCCTTTTGTTACTAACAAAGCTGGAGCTCTCTAAGACCACACCTTAATGTTCCATCCAAAAACACATCCAAAAACCGTGTACCACTGACGGCCCATCACTGCGACTTCCTGCCAATTTCCAGAACACTATCATCACAGACAAAATAAACATCTTAGTCCCATCTACTAAGAGTTTTCTACTTACTTAGCAGATCCAACCCTCAAATCTTCACCTTCGTCAAATTGAATTCACTTTCTACCCTCTGAGAAGCAGCCATTAATAACACCCAATCATTCTCTCTCGACGACTTCCCAACTTAACCAACATACCAGAACCTCTAATCCGCCTTCTCTTCCGATATAAGAATCTTCATCGACTCAACAAAACAATCTGTAACCATCTCCTTAAATTCCAAATAATTCATTGAACACACCATCAAAGCCGGAAAGACACGTCTATTTCATCCAACATAATTCCCGTCTGCTATCAACAAGAGATTAAGGGTGATCAGTTCCTCAATTTGTCAATAGACAACCGACAATCATGATGGGGCGTAAACCGTCTTTACCAATCTATAATAGCATTCCTTACATCCTGTGCGCAAAACTACCTCAGGCACAAATCCTCAGTTGACATAAACCTTACCTCCGCATTCCCTCTAGAATCTGGAACCACGCTGTCCAAATAACACTTACAATCTTGCAATTTACAACACACTGAGCCAACACTCCACACCTGAAGCAACTTAGAGAATTACCAGCTTCTCCCCCACTTATCTCATTCTAACTCCGGAAGACAAAGGATTAGAAAACCAGAAAGCACGGACAGTGTCTCACACACATATCACGTACTAAGGGACAAACAACAACAACAATATTCAACTGTCACACCAACTGACTCAACAACTTGGCCGGACGGACCGACCTGCTCTGATACCACTAATTAAATAAAGCGGTAAAAGAAAATTCAAAATTTCATCAGAGTATATTTAGAAATTCACAGCATAGACCGAGGGGTCACATCAATTTGAAACAAACTCAATAAACCTGCTCATAAAGATATGCAACAGTGGGGTAGCAATCAAACAGAGGAACTCAGTTCCTTACACCCACATTTCAGATTTTAGAATAAAAGCGGAAAATCTAAAACTGAATATCATATGTATATATATCACATAAAGGTTTATCTGTTATCAACAGAATCATGTATATATATAACTCTAAAAGATAAAGATGCATATACACAACATCACAAAATAATCCTAATCGATCTCCCGACTACCCGGTGCTACATATCAGAGCCGACCGACAAAAGAATGAAGACATAAGCTTCACAAAAGACCTCCAGCATCTAATCTGTAATGCCTCATAGAGCATTATAAAATAGCAGAAGGGTGAGAAACACAATTATAATACAAATGCATATAATTATATATATCGACATAAAAATACACATATCAAGTATTCTCACCACAATTATCACATGCCAACACATAAAGCATATATAGATTATATTCACATAATCACATATTCACCCATAATGCATGTGTTTATACACAAAACATATCATTCATAATTCAATGCATTTAACACAAGTGCACATCAATTCACAAATGCTATCACAAGCTCAATCACATAATTACTCCATTCCCAATTGCATATTAATCATGCACAATAGATTTATCACAAATGCATATCACAATGTCTCACACATTGTAGCGAGCGATTTTGGACGCGGTTGCGAAGCGCTATCTCTCTTTGGTGTCTACAGCTCGATTCATTTTTTATCCTATTAAAGCTGATGAAGGAAGGGAAATAGATGTCTCAAATTAACCCTGCTTGCAAACTGAGTTTAAACAGTGGTCTGTTAGGTTACAGATGCTACAAAGATTCGGGGTCTCTATCGGGTTTACTTTTTTAAAAGTGGTGGGAGGTTTAGATGTTAGGACGGATGCATCTTGATAGATATGTGAGAGTATGGGATTTAGGGTTTTTGTTTAGTGTGCTCGCTAAGATCTTTTCTTTCAATCTTATGCCTACGTATTCCCGTTTACCGAAACAGGGAAATTAGAGCGTTCGTAGTTCCTCCTATTCTATGGGAGGAAATGGTTGTTTTGGTGTCTTGTTCAAAGCCCAAGATGTGAAGCGAAAGGTGGTTTGTATCTTGTTCAAAGCCCAAGATGTGAAGCTGAAGAGTTTATTTGTATCTTGTTCGAAGCCCAAGATGTGAAGATGAAGGGTTTTGACTTTTGAGAGAATTTGTCATCTCTAAAGGGGGTCTGTATGTCACAATTGTTTATAAAGGAGAATTACTTTAACCGGGATTTGTGAATCCGGCAATGCCATAATTTCCTTTAAAGGGATTTTAACCTGAAGGAGAAGACTTTAACTCAGTGTAGAGCAATGCCATCTTTCCTTAGGAATTTTTCATGCTAAAAGAGGGACAGTGGCATGGATGTAGATGATCCAGAGGCTTGCCACTTACAGCGATTAGATGGAAGGAGTTGTTAATGTTTGTGTACTGTGAATGAGGAACAACTTTGATGCTAAAAGGTTAATTGGATCAACCAGTGATTTTCTTATACAAAGCCTAAGAGGAGGCTAATATGTGTCTTGTACAAAGCCCGAGAGAGAGGCTAAAAGGTTTTGATCCTGCAAGAGGATCTTTTATACTCAACAAGAGAGTTTTTTGTATCTCGTACAAAGCCCGAGATGGAGGCTAAAGCTTTGTTTGGCTCAATAAGAACCTTTTTGTATCTCGTATAAAGCCCGAGATGGAGGCGGAATGGGTGATTGACTCAACGAGGGAGTCTCTTATGTGTCTCGTACAAAGCCCGAGAGAGAGGCTAAACGTTGTTTGACTCCGCTGGGGAGAATCATTGTACAAAGCCCAAGAGGAGGCTATTGTAACTGTTTCAGATGAGTGACAGGTCCAGTATACTGATTTTGAAAGAGAAAATCAGTTCTTATATGAGCAACACTGTACTCAAGGATTTGATTAGAGGATCCGGGTTATTCCTGTTCTTTAAGGAAGTGGGAAATCCGAAGGGTATTGAGACTGTCCGAGTCTACGAGTTTTCTTCCTATTTAACGAAGGGGTCACTTGAGAATGTCTTTGAGACTCAAGGAGATTAGACTGTCCGAGTCTAGAGTTTCATCTTTTGTACTATGCTTTGAGAAACAGTAGTAAACTCTTTGAAAGGAATGTTCTATGCAGCTGACTAAGTTCTGTTCCTATACCTCTAGGAGGTCGTCGGGACAATTTGTACGAAGCCCAAGAGGAGGCTGGTAGCTTTTAAGAAGCCGACAGGTCCTTGTACGAAGCCCAAGAGTAGGCTATCATTCCCGGAGGAAGAGATCATTATACGAAGCCTAAGAGGAGGCCGTGAATACTTCTAAGAAGCCGTAGGGTCCTTGTACTAAGCCCAAGAGGAGACGGGGTTGCTTTTAGGAAGCCTGTGGGTCCTTGTACGATGCCCAAGAGGAGACCGGTGCTTTTAAGAAGCCCGTGGGTCCCCAAACCCCGAGAAATTCAAGACAGGCTATTCACGAGGAATAGATCAAGCCAGGAAAGTTCGAGAATTTGGAAGAAACTCAAAGATGCCATTCACGGAGAATACATTCATCTCTGGGAGTAGAGTTTCTTGACAATTCCTAATGAGGACAGCCGAAGAGAAGACTGTATCTGGTGATCCTATTGGGGATCTAGTTGTCTATTTCTATGAAACGGCTTTTACCTAGTACTAGACGTAGTTGCCGGGGAAACTCTAAATATTTATACTATTATTACACAGTTGATATGAGTTTATGAAAGAAGACTTACAGCAAAACAGCCCCACAGTACAGTCATATGTATATGAAAGCGGTAAATGAAAGCGTATAAACACTTACTCGGTTGTAGAGCTTCCATGCTGTTTGGTTAGTTGTTCAACAAAGAAATATTGAAAACAACAGTATATTCAAAATCAAAGGAGAAAGTTCTTTGAAAAAGAAAGATTTGGGGCTTACAGCTCAAGGAGAGGCCCAAGGTTTTATCAGTGAGCGCACTGTTGAATTTGTACAGAGGGACTTATATAAGTGACTGAGGCCCAAAAATGTTTTCTGTACAAGTGGGTTGGGTCTTACACTCTCTCAAAAGGCCCAACAATTTTTAAAGAAAAAAGAGTGGGGCTTATAACACGAGGGTAGGCCCAGATGACTTTTCGTTAAAAATGGCGGTCGCGCCAAGGTTTTCTTTTAACGCATTGGGACTTATACAATAAGTGAGGCCCAAAATATTTTGGTTAAAAGGGGATTGGGTCTTACACTCTATTAGAGGCCCAAAAGTTTTGAATGGGTCTTATAGCTCGAGGAGAGGCCCAAAAGGTTATTTTTCAAAAGGCGACGATCGCGCCGTTTGTTTTTTACGGTATCGGGACTTATACAATACAATGAGGCCCAAAAATGATTTGGTAAAAAAAAAAGGATTGGGTCTTACACTCTATTAGAGGCCAAAAAAGTTTTAAAAGTGATTTATGAGGGTTGAATTAATCCAAAACCCTAATTTGTTTTCAAAAATGTATTTAATTGAATAAAAATTCAATTAAAATGATCAAAATTGTTTAACATATGGAAAACAAATTGTGATCTTGGATTAATGCTTCAAAAATTAAGTATTGACCTACAAAATAATTAGAAGGCATTAAAAGTTGCAAAATCAAGGTGGAAAAAATATTTTAAATGTCAAAAACAAATAAAACATTAATTCTTTGCAAAAATATCAATTATATAAAATAAACAATATTTTTGGGATTTTTTGGGAAAATAAAATATTTTAACATTTTTGTGAATTATTAAAAAAAGAATCAACTCAAAATCATTAAAACTCAGAGAGAAATTAATTTTTGAATCAATTAAATAAAATCACAAAATTCAAATATTTGAATTTTCAAAAAATGGCGCCAAGAACACCCCAAGAACACGCGTGTGTTCTGGGTTTGGCTGATTTGCATTTTTTCTCCAATCTCACTGAATACTTGATTATATCATGCAATCCACATACCGATCAACTCGTTTCAACCTCACGATCATGTCTATGACAATTAATTTCATTTAAATTAAGCATAAAACAAGAAATCACGAAAAATCCTGAAGAACCCTAGATTCTGCATGAAGGCTGGGATTTTTGATACACGATTCAAGCAATGCAATTAATTGAGGGGAAACATTCCATGCATGATTATGAACATATGGCCAAATTATTGTGCAACAAAAATTGCATGGATCATAGAGTTAGAAGAGCTCATGCTTACCACTTGCAGCTGGTGATCGTGATTTTGTTGGAGGTGTTACAGCTAGGTTCCAATGATCTGGATAGCTTCCCTAGGTGCCATGGAGTGTCTATGAATGCTTGGAATGGATTGAAATGATCTGGAACTTGAGATGGTACCCCAAATGCAAATCTGTCAAGAACTTGAGCAATTAGCTGGTGATTTTGTGAAATCTGTGTTCCATATGTTATGTGAGTGTTTGGATCACTTCTATATGATGTATATGAGGTGTGTGTGTGTGTGTGATTGGTTTGATTGAAAAGCTCTCAAACTCAAAACCCGATAGTGACTTGCTTTGGAAGGCAAAATTGGATTGAAAGAAGAGATTTTGAGGAAAGCATCTATTTGATGGCTTTGGTGTACTCAAACTGATCATAATTGAGCTCTATTTATAGTAGAGTAAGTTTGTTTTGCAAGGAATAGTGAATGGCAACTGCTGAGTAGGTTTGGCCAATGTTGGCAAATGAAAATCCAAGTCTCCTCTAGCCATTGACTAGAGGTTAGGGCACAGGCTGTTGGTTCCCTTGGTCTTGGATAAGTCTTGACTGAATTCAGTTGAGAATGGCTCAGTCCATGCCACCTTGATGCTTTCATTGAATGCTCCAATCCAAAATTGGAGTCTTGTCCCTATTTTGGCAATTCTAGGTTCAACATGCTATTTCTTGTTCCAAAGACTTTGGAGGCTTGGCTCAGTGATTGTCCCCTTTAGATTCAATCCTCAGAGGTGTCTAAGTGAATAGGAGCATTTGGATTTGGCAGATTTTGGCAAATCGACCAAAATTGTAAAAATCTGCCTTGCCTTGGCAGATTTCAGCAAGGCAACTTGCCAATGTCATATCTCATGACTCAAATTGAATTTGGTAATGTTCTTGGCCATTTTGGAAAGCCCTTACATGATACAACAACTGTTTGAACATGTTTTGTTTTGATCTCTTTTGAATCCAAGTGAAAAATCCCCCTACATTTGGCAAAAAGTAAGGTAAAATCTGACTTAGTGAAATTTTCACTAAGTGTTGGAACAAAGTGACTTTTCTTGATTTTGATCACTCCATAACTCAAAATCCATGAGGAATTTGGACATAGGTCAGTATGAAGCTTTTGTAGAGGGCAGTGAGATCTAAAAATCAAGCTTTGAATGGGGAACAATGGCCTTGTGGTTTAGGAGTTATGGTCCTCCAAAGTTGGCACATTAGTGTCACTTTTTCCATAACTTAGAAAATTTTCTAAGTTTTTATGGTTACCCCTTTTACAAGTTATCCCACTTTCTTTGATTTTTCTTGATGAATGATGATTCAAATCATACATTAACATAATTTTAGGGTTAAAAATCCATTTTGGTGAAAAATCTCAAAAAGTCAAAGTTGACTTTTGTGCACAGTTGACTTTTTATCAGATGAATTTCAAACTGTGTAATTCTTCATGAAATCATGTCCTTGACCTAAATCAAACTTGATGGACATATTCCATGGGTGTCATAGGGTATATTGAATCATGTCTTAGGGCTTGGGAGCATGTCCTGGTCAAAAGTCAAAGTTACAGTTGACTTTCCTCGCGAAACCCTAATTGTGGTGCAGATGAAATTGAGATTTGTTGCTTAAGCTTCTTGGATTAATCCATTTGTCCAAATGGATAAATATAGTTCATTAGAGACCCTCAAACCCTCTCTTGAGGTATTGGATCATGATTTGCCCTAAAAGTCAACTTAGGGGTGAATTAGGTCAAGAAACCCTAATTCCAGATTTTTGATGAATGCATCCCCTGAGGCAAAATTGACTTGATGATTGGGTCCATGAGGTCCCATGAAGTATATTAGGTTATGTTTTGGATCATTGGCTTGTGTCCAGATGAAAAATTTCCATCTGGAGGCCCTGGTCAACCAAAACCCTAATTTGGTGACACTGTCGATCTTGAGACTTGATCCACCTAGAAGGGAGCAGCCTTGTGCTTGATCCTTGAAGTGGGAGTCCTTTTGATCCATTGTGGATGTTTGAGAGGTTAGACAAGTTGAAGATCATGTCATTCCTTGATTGTTCCTTTGTCTAAGGCTCTGAGAGGGCTTGAAACCCTAATTTTGATTGTAGTGGATGCTCACCCATCTTTGGGGAGATTGATGAAGTATGATGGTTCCTCCATATTGTGATGATGATTTTCAAAATGATGGGAAATCTTAGTGGTCAAAATTTAGGGTATGACAGATGCCCCTATTTAATCTTCTTGGACACGAAGGTGTGAATGATGAAGGTATTCAGGCATTCGGGGTGCAAGAGGATTAAATATCAGAATACCCGAAATTTTGATGGTGAATATGAATGGTAGCTTACGCCTTCATCTTCTTTAGCTAAGCGATGATGCTTAGAAAAGGTAAACTTCCCCTCGATCCTGGTCTTCAGCCAAGGAGCTGGTCTCAGTTTCCTTTTGGGATAAACCTCCCCTTGATCCTGGTTTCCTACCAAGGAACTGGTCTTGGTTTCTCTTGTTAACTTCCCCTCGATCCTGGTTTCCTACCAAGGAACTGGTCTTAGTTTCTGATTTAAACTTCCCCTCGATCTTGGTTTCCTACCGTGGAACTGGTCTAAGTTTCTGATTTAAACTTCCCCTCGATCCTGGTTTCCAACCAAGGAACTGGTCTCAGTTTCTTTTGTCAATAAGCTTTATTGACAAGGGACGTTATTCATAGTGATTTTCCTAAAACTTCTCGCCGAATTTTCCTGGGGAGATGCCATTTGATGGAGAAAAACAAAAAATTTGATGTCAGACCTGCTGGTGAACCTAACCGTCTAAGTTGTAGAGTTGCTCAAACTTCTCTGTTGGAGACGCCATTTGCCGACTCTATCTGGGGAAAGCGAGTCTCTTGAGAGGCTGCTTCTGCGTGGGATCTTACATCATACTTTTCTCGGGATCTTCCCGGAGAAATGCCATATGATGGGGTCCAATTTTGAGGTGTCGAGGACCTTTTCATCAGCGATCTTTTCGGAGCGAAACTGGCATGTTTGCGAATCTCTGATTACGAGGCTTTCTCTGTGGATTTTCCTTAATCCGGGAAAGCAAGGATATCATCTTCAATGGCGGAGAGTGATGCTGACTGAAAGTTCCTCTGGTTTTTCAGAGGTTCAAGTTATCAAAGTGGTCAAGGGCCAACTTCCTTCCAGAAATAAACTGGAGGCGAGGGGTTGTTCAAACGCAGCGTTTCCTGACGAGGCAAGAACTGACAACTCGATTGAGAGAACTTCTATCACTAGGGGACAAGACCGACTAGAGTGATAGTGATGCAATATGAAATGTGAATGCAAATCAATAATGCATGATGTATGTATGTATATGCTGACAAAACTGACGCGACACACAAACTAAAAGATGAACATGACTAGATACGCGGCCATCGCGGGGCGAAAAAGTATCGCTGGTTCAAGATAGCAATTCCACCTTGCTTAGGAAAGATAGTCCCTGTTGGGAGCTATGTTGGTCGGGCTTAGGAGATAAGAACTCGGCCGAGGGGTATCAGATGAGAAAGCCACATCAGATACAACTGATCCTTCATTCAGGCGTACTGGCTTAGAAGGAGTACTTTAATTCTGCACTTTGAGGTTCGATTACTTCTGGAGAAGCGACCGATGTTCTTCTGATGTTCAACAGTCAAAAGAAATTGCCGTCTTTATTAAAAAGCAGAAAAAGTTTTAACAAGTAAAGTCATTTTTGTTTTATTTCAAGAATCGTTAATCATGTTAAAATGTCGTTCTGTAAAGCT
The DNA here is from genome assembly GCA_022829125.1 of Lathyrus tuberosus. NCBI lineage: Eukaryota > Viridiplantae > Streptophyta > Magnoliopsida > Fabales > Fabaceae > Lathyrus > Lathyrus tuberosus. The sequence goes on from JALAZF010000103.1 coordinate 14,152,240, forward strand.
AAAACAAATAAGAATTACAAACAAAAGCACAAGGGCTCAAATTTTGTTGATAAGATGGAGATCAGCCAAACGCGTGATTCCAAAGAGTATGTACAAAGTTAGAAAATGGTAATTTACAGGGAAAAGGGCTACGTTGAAACATAACGACCGCTATCCTTCTACCAACTTTGAATTCGGGGCATCCTGAGCTTCTGTCGAAGATGACCTTGACTGGAGTTTTCTGACGGATGATGTAACTGCTGCTGCTGAGGGATTCGCCTCCGTTGAACATAGTTACTTGCCATTATCCCTAATTTTTGCCTAGATTGTACTATGATGTTTCCAATCCATCGGGATGATTTTTTTTATGTCTCTAACTTTTGCCTGGACCGCCCTTTCGGGTTTTCAATCCACCGAGATGTTTTTTTTTTAGTTTAGGCGAAGTATTCCTTGACTACATTAACATTCGTGGGGTAGGCAAATTCCTCTCCGTCCATGGTTGCAAGTCTCAAGGCGCCGCCTGAGAAAGCTTTCGTGACCATGTAGGGGCCATCATAATTCGGAGTCCACTTGCCCCATGAGTCAGTGAGAAAAGATTGTATCTTCTTGAGCACGAGGTCTCCTTTCCTGAAGCCGCGAGGTCGAACCTTTTTGTCGAATGCCTTCTTCATTCTCTGTTGATACAATTGACCATGGCATAGTGCCGTTATTCTCTTTTCTTCGATTAGATTCAGTTCGTCGTGTCGGCTTTGACACCATTCAGCTTCGGTGAGCTTAGCTTCCATCAATACCCGGATTGATGGGATCTCTACCTCGATGGGAAGCACTGCTTCCATGCCATATACTAGAGAGAAAGGGGTAGCCCCTATTGAAGTGCGGACAGATGTGCGATAACCGTGAAGAGCAAAGGGTAACATCTCGTGCCAGTCTTTGTAGGTTACAACCATCTTTTGAACGATCTTCTTGATGTTTTTATTGGCCGCTTCTACTGCTCTGTTCATTTGGTCGGTAGGGAGATGAGTTATGATGTTCGATCTTGAACTCTGCGCACAACTCTTTCATCATCTTGTTGTTCAAGTTAGATCCATTATCAGTAATGATCTCGCTTGGAACACCATAATGGCAGATGATATTGTTTTTGATAAATCGGACTACCACTTGTCGGGTTACATTGGCGAATGACGTTGCTTCGACCCACTTGTTGAAGTAGTCAATGGCTACTAGGATGAACCGATGTCCTTTTGAAGCCTTGGGCTTAATCATGTCAATCATGTCGATTCCCCATATCGAGAATGGCCATGGGGAAGAAAGAACTTTGAGATGCGTTGGCGGTACATGAATTTTGTCAGAGTATATCTGACATTTGTGACACCTCCTCATGTACTTGTAGCAGTCGGATTCCATTGCCAACCAATAGTACCCTGCTCTGATAATTTTTCTCACCATTGTGTGTCCATTGGCATGAGTGCCAAAGGATCCTTCATGAATTTCTTTCATAAGCATGTCTGCTTCTGGTCTGTCTGCGCATCAGAGCAAGACCATGTCAAAATTTCTCTTATAGAGAGTGTCACCGCTCAGGAAGAAGTTTCCATCCAATCTTCTGAGGGTTTTTCTGTCTTTCCTGGATGCCCCAGGTGGGTACTCTTGTTTTTGAAGGAAGCATTTGATATCGTGATACCAAGGTCTGTCGTCTAGGACTGCTTCAATCGTGAAGATGTAAGCGGGCCGTTCAAGGCGCATTATGTCGATCTTAGGTAGGTCGTTCCATTGACCTACACTAATCATGGAAGAGAGAGTGGCTAATGCATCAACCATGTGATTCTCCTCACGAGGGATGTGATGAAAGTCAACTCTGCTGAAGAAGAGTAACAACCTTCTTGCATAGTCCTTGTAAGGAATCAGTCCTGATTGATATGTGTTCCAATCTCCTTTAATCTGATTGACAAACAGGGCTGAGTCGCCATATACGTCCAAGTTTTTGATCCTTAAATCAATCGCTTCTTTGAGACCCATAATACAAGCTTCGTATTCGGCCTCGTTATTTGTACATTTGAACGTAAGTCAAGCGGTGAAGGGAATCTGGGTACCCTGAGGGGTAACAATTATTGCCCCAATTCCATTTCCATAATGATTAACTGCTCCATCAAAGATAAGTCCCCACTGGGAACCTGGTTTTGGCCCTTCACTGGGTAGCGGTTCGTCGCAGTCTTTCATTTTTAGGTACATGACATCTTTGTCTGGGAAGTCAAACCCGACTGATTCCTGATCGTCAATCGGTTGATGAGCCAAATGATCGGCTAAAATACTTCCCTTAACGGCTTTCTGAACGTGGTACTCTATGTCATATTCTGATAATAGCATCTGCCAACGGGCAATTCTTCCCGTTAGAGCAGGCTTTTCGAAGACATACTTGATTGGATCCATTTCTGAGATTAACCAAGTAGTATGACGAATCATGTATTGGCGAAGGCGTTTGGCTGCCCAAGCCAAAGCGCATCAAGTTTTCTCGAGCATCGTGTACCGAGTTTCGCAGTCGGTGAATTTCTTGCTCAAATAGTAAATGGCAGACTCTTTCCTTTTAGTTTCGTCTTGTTGGCCAAGTACACATACCATTGAGTCCTCTAGAACTGTGAGGTAAATGATCAGTGGTCTTCCTTCCACTGGAGGTGATAGAATCGGAGAATTCAACAGATATTCCTTGATACTGTCGAAGGCGGTTTGGCAATCTTCTGACCAAACGCAATCCTGGTTCTTTTTGAGTAATTTGAAAATCGGCGCACAGGTCGTGGCCATAAGGAATATGAATCTGGAGATGTAGTTCAAATGTCCCAGGAATCCTCTGACTTGTTTTTTAGTTTTCGGAGAAGGCATTTCTTGAATGGCCTTGACCTTGTCAGGATCAACCTCAATTCCTTTCTGGCTGACGATGAACCCTAAAATTTTCCCTGAACGGACACCGAAGGTGCATTTGTTGGGATTCAAGCGGAGTTTGTACTTTCGCAAACGCTTGAATAGTTTCGACAGGTGGGTCACATGTTCCTCTTCTGTCTTAGATTTCGCAATCATGTTATTGACATATACCTCTATCTCTTTGTGTATCATGTCATGAAATAGAGTAGTCATAGCCCTTTGATAGGTTGCCCCGATATTCTTCAAACCGAACGGCATTACCTTGTAACAAAAGGTACCCCTGGGGATAATGAATGATGTTTTTTCCATGTCTTTCGGCGCCATTTTGATCTGATTATAGCCCGAGAATCCATCCATGAAGGAGAAAATTTTGAACTTTGCTGTGCTGTCTACCAGCATGTCAATGCGTGGTAAAGGAAAGTCGTCCTTTGGACTTGCCTTGTTCAAATCCCTGTAATCAACACACATTCTGACCTTTCCGTCCTTTTTGGGAACGGGTACGATGTTGTCTAACCATTGAGGATATTCAGATGTAGCGAGGAATCTCGCGTCAATCTGTTTCTGTACCTCCTCTTTTGTTTTGATGGCCGTGTCCGGGTGAGTCCGTCTCAACCTCTGCTTTACTGGCGGACATTCCGATTTTAACGGTAAGTGATGTTCCACGATGTTGATATCCAACCTTGGCATATCCTGATAGGACCAAGCGAATACATCGGGAAATTCTCTAAGAAGCTTTATAAACCCTCTCTGGCAGTTGGACTGAGCAGTTCCCCAATCCTGATTTCTTTTCTCTCTTTTTCCGAACCCACGTTTACCATTTCCAACAGCTCTTTGTGAGGTTCAATGGACCTTTCCTCTTGTCTGAGTAATCGGGAGATCTCTTCTGGAATTTCGTTGTCAACTTCTTCTTCAGCCCCAAATACCGGGAACTCAAAGTTGGGAGAAGGCATTGGATCGTATGTTTCAACGGGGTTTAAAACAAGCAATCTGCATGACGTGATGATTCGTGTTTAGAAGAGATAGAGAAAATGCAAGTGTGTGCAGTGTATTTTTTTTATTACTGCTTGTTTTTATTTGAATTGTTTTTTAGGATTACCATTTTCTGAGAAAAAGCAAAAAGAGAAAACAGCAATTAATGCGGAAATTACAGAATGACGTTATTTTATTAATGAACAAGTCGATTCTTGAAACTACAGCCCTATAAAACAAAACTCTGTCGCTTTGGGCAAAGCGAAGAGGGAAAATTTACAGAAAGCAAGCCCTATCAAAACATCTGTTTCACCTGGGCAGGGTGAAAGGTTAAAGACGGCAATTACTTTGACTTATGAACAATCCTTGGAACATCGACAGCAACCCATTGGCGGCAAACTCCTCGGTGAATCACAAAGTCTGGCACCTTCCTTGATTTGTCTTTAGAAATAACGCTGATTTCTGGTGGAGCATGATCATTGGAATCTGTCTCCCAGGCAGAATTGTCGTAGGAGGATTCCTCTGTTGCATTTTGCATAGTATTTGTGCTCTCAGCTGTATCTCCCCATCCAGTTGGCTGGATATCTTCGAGCCTGATACGAGAGCTTTCGGGAGCGTTGTACTTGACCATATAGTCGTATTTTCCACTCGGTTGTCCCAAGGTGTCCCACACTTCTTTGGAACTGGAGGGGTCATCCCTCTCGATGACGTTGACCTCGGGAAAGGCATAATTAATGAATTCTAGTCCTGCAAACGTTGCAAATTCATCGTCATGTTGAGTAGTTTCTGAATGACCTGAGTGTTGATCCCATGACATGGTGGGGACACAGGTATTCTGTTTAATGATGCTCAGCTGAGTTTCATTACTCGGCTGACTTTCTGGCCCCAAGTCTCTTGGGTAAGGCTGCCACATTGGCAGACCGTCCATCGGGCCATAGTAATTATGGTCAAAGTTGTCTTTCATCAGAGTGTCCTCCTCTAATGAATTTGGCAGAGCACGACATCCTTCCGGATCACAACCTCTGTATATCATTTCGACATCTGACCGTGGTATAAATCTCGGACTCTGTGCGGGATAGCAAAATGGCGTAGGCACCTCTTCCTGAGACATATAACCGTCCTCGTTGAGGTAGAACTTCCATTCCACATCTGTGTCAGAGGGATCCTCCTCATTGATAGCATGGATTGCCTGAGGCACTGGGTGAAGGAACCCTCCACTGTGGAAGAAGTTCTGAATGGGATGAAGACTTTCATTGTTAACAGTTGTCCGGGTACAGGTTACAGAAAACCAAGACCCTTCTTTGTTGTATTGCTAGTAGAAATGACAAGCTGTCCCCATCCTGTTGTATCGGTACTCTCGACTGCTTTAATAACATCTTTGTATGAGGAAATCGAGTTCCTCCTCTAGATTGATCGTCCTTGTGTAGCGAAAGCGCTTAGAACTGGGTTCCGATTATCCCTTCTGGTTCCACATAAGTGGATGACGATAAATTGCTGACGAGCAAGGCCTGTTCCCCACAGACTGTGATGAGTTGGCCGTTCTGGACGAACTTTAGCTTTTGGTGAAGGGTTGAAGTAACCGCTCAAGCCTGATGTATCCAAGGTCTTCCTAATAAACAATTGTACGTTGCCCGCATGTCCATGACCTGGAAAGTGACTTGGAAAGTATGAGGACCAATAGTTATGGGAAGATCAACTTCACTGATAAGTGTTTTTCTGGATCCGTCGAACGCTTTGACGACGACCTCGCTGATTCTCATCGGAGGGCCTTTGAATGATAATTGCATCAAAGTGGACTTCGGCATAACATTCAGGGGTGACCCTGTGTCTACCAGTACGTTGGCTAAAGCATCGTCTTGGCAGTTAACTGTGATATTGAGCGCCATGTTATGACGACGACCCTCTTCGGGTAATTCCTCATCACTAAATCCCAAATTATTGCAGGAAGTGATGTTAGAGACAATGCTATCGAACTGTCTGATTGTTACATCCTGTTCCACAAAGGCTTGCTCCAAGACTTTCTGTAGAGCCTCCCTGTGGGCTTCTGAACTGAGTAAAAGTGATAACACAGAGATCTTTGAAGGAGTCTGCAACAGCTGATCAATAATGTTATATTCACTCCTTTGGATGAGCTTCAGCATCTCATCATTATTTTTCGAAAGGTCAGGATTACTGGATTGACCGACTGATGGATCGGGAGCTTCAGTCTGAAGTTCCTTTTCCTTGTTAGGTTCTCCAACTCCTCGATTGAAGATTCGACCGCTCCGTGTTACACGACTGATGTCTGCAATATTCATGACGGAGGGTAATGGAATTTCCTTTCCATTCTCAATTGTTGTTGCACCGTATTTGTAAGGGATAGCCTTAGTTGATTCATACGGTGTTGGTCCCGACAGATAAATGACTATGGGAACCTTCTGATTTTTATGACCATCGTAAGTAATCTCGATCCATTCCCGGTTGGGAACTCTCGATTCGTCAATTAGAGGGATAATGGCAAAAACATCCCTGGTCCTATGATGACTAGAGATTGTGACAACATCCTCAACTTGATCGGCAAGGTAGTTCGGCGTCCAGTTGATGGGTCCAGAACCCAGATATGGACGAATCTCTCCATGATCCACCTGACCCTGAAGAGCTGCTCTCACAAGGTAGCACCCTTGGTTACTTTCCGAACAGATGCTACAACGGTCATAATTGTGTGGTGGCACCTGGCCACACCCACTTTGAATACAATGTAACCTCACTAGGTTAGCTTCCATAGATTGGACATCCTGACTTTGACGCCGAGTAGGATTCCTGTTACTGATACTAATCTGCTGAGTATCGTCATCCATGTAGATTGGCATCCACATGTGATTTAACAAGTGCTGAAGGGCCTCTTGGACAAGGGTACAACCTCGATCATTTTCGCAACCCACTTTACAGATGTGATAATTATGTGACACCAGGAATCCGAGCCGGACCTGTTCAGCATGTAACTCTACCAGGCTGGTATTCATCACGCGAATATCAAAGATCTGAACCATGTTGATCTGGTAAGAATTCCTATCATGGTAGTCTTGGATCCATCCAAGATCCATCTGACGCTGGAGGGCCTCTTGTATGAAAGAGCAACCCTGTTTGTTTACCGAGCAAGTCAGACAAGAATTATAATCGTGCCATGGCAGATTATGATACTGGCTTTGCCTTGAGTGTATTGCCACCAGGTTGATATTCATCGCACAGATATCGTGGTTCTGAATGACGTTAGAATTCGTATAGACCATGTTAACTCCACGAACTCGGTGCTCTTGGATCCATCCGAGATCCATTTGTTCCTGTAGGGCTGCTTGCACCACAGAACATCCCTGATTGTCTTTAGAGCAGATATCACACTGGTGATAGTTATGAGGTGGCACATGGCCATATCCACTATGTCTACAATGCATCTTGACCAGGTTGGTCTTCAACAAGAGTACATCGTGAATTTGATAGACATTGTTAGATTCTCCTTCTATCAAATTAACTGCAGCCTTCTCGTGTTGAGGCAGCGGGTTCGTAAGAACATTAGGATTTGTATCCTTGAAGGATAAGACCCCGCTCCTAACAAGCTTTTGCACGTCGGATTTGAAATTGAGACAAGTCTCAATGTTATGCCCTGGTCCTCCTTGGTGGTAAGGGCAAGTTTGATCCACCTTAAACCAGAAAGGCGGATTTTTCGTTACTGTAAGAGGGGACTTAGTCTGAATGTGCCCCTTATCCAGTAGTAACAGAAATAGTTCTGCATACAACATGGGTATAGGATCAAACCCTGATGGTCGTGTTGTACGGTTGTTATTGTATTGAGGACGAGCCTGCTGAAGAGTCTGTTGTGTCCTTTGTTGATTAGGTTGGCTCTGCGCAACCTGAGGTTGATACGTAGGAATAGGCGCAGGGCTGATAGCAAGAGTTACAGCTGCTACCGATTGGTACCGTTGCCTTTGCTTTCCGAGAGAGATATTCCCAATATCTTACTCTTTTTTCTTAGGGAGAGCACTACCGTATCGTTTTGTACTACTCGATGATCCAGCGTCTTTTGCCAAACGTCCTTCTCGGACGGCTTCCTCAAGACGAACTCCCATACCCACCATCTCGGTGAAATCACTGGGCGCACTGGCAACCATTCTATCATAGTAAAATGAGCTTAAGGTTTTTAAGAAGATCTTTGTCATCTCTTTTTCCTCAAGAGGTGGACAAATTTGAGCGGCGATTTCACGCCATCTCTGAGCGTACTCCTTAAAGGTTTCCTTGTCCTTTTGTGACATTGATCTGAGTTGATCTCTGTCCGGTGCCATGTCCAAATTGTATTTGTATTGTTGGACGAAGGCAGTACCAAGATCTCTGAATGTACTGATCGTACCACGGTTTCAACCCATGTACCATTTTAATGCGGCACCGGTTAAACTATCCTGAAAGTAGTGAATCAGCAGGTCCTGATTCTCAGTCTGATTTGACATTCGCTGAGCGTACATCACCAGATGGCTTTGAGGGCAAGAGTTACCCTTGTACTTTTCAAAGTCGGGCACTTAGAACTTGTGCGGGACTTTCACATTGGGGACCAAGCAGAGGTCTGCGGCGTCCTTTCCAAATAAATCCTGACCGCGAATGGCTTGCAGCTCCTTCTGCATTTCCAGGAACTGCTCCTGGAATTCATCCATTCTATCGAACATAGTTTCCTTTTTACCAGCAGGTATTGGCGGAATCTGTCCTTCCGGGACAGTGTGCACCACAGGGGGTGGTACCATGACTACGGTAGCGAATCTTGGCGTTTCCCGAAGTTTGTAACCTTCAGGAGTCTTTAGTATGCCCCCGACATCTTCGCTTTCCCGAAGTTTGTAACCTTCAGGCCCAGCGGCTTCTGTTGTGATTCCCTGATCTTTAGTGATCGGCGGAACATATCCTTCCGGGATATAGTTAACATGCATTCCCCAAGGACGATCTTTCGGCATTTGATACCTAGGATCGGACTTTTCCACTATGGGCGTTGAGGTGATCTCTAAGATCACAGTCCTCTGTAGCTGAGCTTCTGCCATGGCTTGCATGTCGTTACGAAGCTTTCTCATATCCTCTCTCAGAGCGTTGATCTCTTCTTTCAACTCTTTATTTTCTTCCTCAAGATCATCCATCTTTTTCTGACGATTGGCCTGAGTATTATACGAATGAGACAGTTTGACTCTAGAACCAAGACACAAACGTGAGATTCGTAGGTAAGAAGAATACGCGATGTGAGAATGATGAATGCAATGATTATATTAATTGTTTTTTAGTTTAATTAAAATAAACTTCGACAATTAGATTGCAAATATCAAACGGTGGGGAAACCCCTTTTTATTGAAATTCAAAGGATTACAGAAATGGAAATACAGTAGATTACAAGGTGCAGAAACAGAAACCTAAGCTAATGGGTCCCGAGGGAACTCGGGTGCTGATTCTGGTATCTTCCTCTTCTTTGACCGGGGCTCTTGGGCCGTTGTCGGGTTGTCATTCCTTTGCCAAGTGAAAGGAGCGAGGAAATTCCTTTGGTCATCTTGATTCTCTACAGCATGTTGCTCCAAAATTTCAATCAGAGTGTCCTTATCTTTCAGTAGTTGCTGTATTTTGATGCACTCTACGTTGAGGGTGCGGCACTTGTTCTTCCAAGACCTTCTCTCCCTTTGAACTTTGTTGAGAGTAACCTGAAGCTTTTCAGTTTCTGTCATGAAGTACATGACAGATTCTCTCGGCGGAAGAATTCTGTGACGCGGATAAGGCATCTTTAGGTTGAGAGCTCTAGTTTGTACCCAGTGGAGATAAGGCTCCAGCGAGACACAGTCTGGTTTTCCTAGAGACTCTCATCCTTTCTTACGAACGTGTTTCCAAGCGTGCACTATTTCCATCTTTAGTGCTCTGTCACTTTCTCATTCCTTGAAGAAAAGACCTTCCAGATGAACACCCCGTGGGATGTGTCTCATCGGGTGAAGACCTTCCAGAAAATGGAGCTTGATCTGTGATATGTAAATCGATCAGATGAGAATACTCCTCCAGCGTTGGTGCGAGCTGGTAATCCGGGAATGTGAAACAGTGATAAACCGGATCGTAAAACTGAATGAGCGCATCCATGATTCCCTCAATCACATGGACTCTTAACAGTGGTAGCAAACCTCCGTGCTTGGCTCTGAAAGCCTCTTGGTTTGTGATCATCCCTGCTAACCTTCTCAAATCCTCTAGCTTTGGAACCTTGAAGGTATACCTATGGGTTCTCCTTCTACCGAAATCCATTAGCGTAATCCTTTTCTCTGATATTTGCAATCACAGTCTTAGTTTATTTTGAAAAATAGAGAGACTAAAAGAGAAATTTTTTTTTGAATGTTTTAATGTATTTTTTAAATGAATGCATGAATGCAGCACACAAAAACATAGAAAAAACATGGGGTCAAAGGGTCGTTGTCATGAAGTCAAGGCTCTACCCATCCCCAAAGGTTTATACTAAGGTGATTTTTGTACCTTTACTCATTATTATCAGCTCCTCCCAGGAAAGAAAAAGCGGATCGCCAGCGGGTTGTAGAGCAATCTTAGAGTAAGTGCCATTCACCGAGAATAGATCACCAGCCTCAAATGAGGGTAGTATCGCGTGACAACTATTTCCGATAGTTTCCGCACTACAAAAGGGTTTGGCTCCTCAGCTTCTCAGACATCACAATCGGCCCATTGCCTACTAGAGGGAATGGGTTGCATTGGTCAGCCTCCACTGAGGTTGATGGTCGACCTCGTCGCCATCACTTATCTTAAGTGTATACTCAATCTTTCCACATGCGGCATCACACGCATTCCCATTAGCAGAAAAATAAACAGGTATAGCAATTAGGAAAAGCAATATATATTTGTCCTAAACATCCTAGACCTTTAAAGCTATGAATCGTAAGTTCCTGACAGAAAATGGGTTCCCCGGCGGAAGCCCTAATCTGTGGTTTCATACAAGTGAAGAGAAAAAAGGATAAGAGCCCCACGGTGGGCGCCACTTTTAAAGTTTCCACCTGATAGATGGGAAGAGAACAAGATCTCGCTACAAAGGTGAGATAGATCCTAATGACATCCCCAGTGAAGTCGCCATTTTTTCTGTAGCGAGCGATTTTGGACGCGGTTACGAAGCGCTATCGCTCTTTGGTGTTTACAGCTCGAATCATTTTTTATCCTATTAAAGCTGATGAAGGAAGGGAAATAGATGTCTCAAATTAACCCTGCTTGCAAACTGAGTTTAAACAGCAGTCTGTTAGGTTACAGATGCTACAAAGATTCGGGGTCTCTATCGGGTTTATTTTTTTAAAAGTGGTGGGAGGTTTAGATGTTAGGACGGATGCTTCTTGATAGATATGTGAGAGTATGGGATTTAGGGTTTTTGTTTAGTGTGCTCGCTAAGATCTTTTCTTTCAATCTTATGCCTACGTATTCCCGTTTATCGAAACAGGGAAATGAGAGCGTTTGTACTTCCTCCTATTCTATGGGAGGAAATGGTTGTTTTGGTGTCTTGTTCAAAGCCCAAGATGTGAAGCGAAAGGTGGTTTGTATCTTGTTCAAAGCCCAAGATGTGAAGCTGAAGAGTTTATTTGTATCTTGTTCGAAGTCCAAGATGTGAAGCTGAAGGGTTTTGACTTTAGAGAGAATTTGTCATCTCTAAAGGGGGTCTGTATGTCACAACTGTTTATAAAGGAGAATTACTTTAACCGGGATTTGTGAATCCGACAATGCCATAATTTTCTTTAAAGGGATTTTAACCTGAAGGAGAAGACTTTAACTCAGTGTAGAGCAATGCCATCTTTCCTTAGGAATTTTTCATGCTAAAAAAGGGACAATGGCGTGGATGTAGATGATCCAGAGGCTTGCCGCTTATAGCGATTAGATGGAATGGGTTGTTGATGTTTGTGTACTATGAACGAGGCACAACTTTGATGCTAAAAGGTTAATTTGATCAACCAGTGATTTTATTATACAAAGCCTAAGAGGAGGCTAATATGTGTCTCGTACAAAGCCCAAGAGAGAGGCTAAAAGGTTTCGATCCTGGAAGAGGATCTTTTATACTCAACAAGAGAGTTTTTTGTATCTCGTACAAAGCCTGAGATGGAGGCTAAAGGTTTGTTTGGCTCAATAAGAACCTTTTTGTATCTCATATAAAGCCCGAGATGGAGGCAGAAGGGGTGATTGACTCAACGAGGGAGTCTCTTATGTGTCTCGTACAAAGCCCGAGAGAGAGGCTAAACGTTGTTTGACTCCGCTGGGGAGAATCATTGTACAAAGCCCAAGAGGAGGCTATTGTAACTGTTTCAGTTGAGTGACAGGTCCAGTATACTGATTTTGAAAGAGAAAATCAGTTCTTATATGAGCAACACTGTACTCAAGGATTTGATTCGAGGATCTGGGTTATTCCTATTCTTTAAGGAAGTGGGAAATTCGAAGGGTATTGAGACTGTCCGAGTCTACGGGTTTTCTTCCTATTTAACGAAGGGGTCACTTGAGAATGTATTTGAGACTCAAGGAGATTAGACTGTATGAGTCAAGAGTTTCATCTTTTGTACTATGCTTTGAGAAACAGTAGTAGATTCTTTGAAAGGATTGTTCTATGCAGCTGACTAAGTTCTGTTCCTATACCTCTAGGAGGTCGTTGGGACAATTTGTACGAAGCCCAAGAGGAGGCTGAAAGCTTTTAAGAAGCTGACGGGTCTTTGTACGAAGCCCAAGAGTAGGCTATCATTCCCGGAGGAAGAGATCGTTATACGAAGCCTAAGAGGAGGCTGTGAATACTTCTAAGAAGCCGTAGGGTCCTTGTACTAAGCCCAAGAGGAGGCGGGGTTGCTTTTAGGAAGCCTGTGGGTCCTTGTACGATGCCCAAGAGGAGGCCGATGCTTTTAAGAAGCCCGTGGCTCCCCAAACCCCGAGAAATTCAAGACAGGCTATTCACGAGGAATAGATCAAGCCAGGAAAGTTCGAGAATTTGGAAGAAACTCAAAGATGCGATCCAAGGAGAATACATTCATCTCTGGGAGTAGAGTTTCTTGACAATTCCTAATGAGGACAGCCGAAGAGAAGACTGTATCTGGTGATCCTATTGGGGATCTAGTTGTCTATTTCTACGAAACGGCTTTTACCTAGTACTAGACGTAGTTTCCGGGGAAACTCTAAATATTTATACTATTATTACACAGTTGATATGAGTTTATGAAAGAAGACTTACAGCGAAACAGCCCCACAGTACAGTTATATGTATATGAAAGCGGTAAATGAAAGCGTATAAACACTTACTCGGTTGTAGAGCTTCCATGCTGTTTGGTTAGTTGTTCAACAAAGAAAGATTGAAAACAATAGTATATTCAAAATCAAAGGAGAAAGTGCTTTGAAAAAGAAAGATTTGGGGCTTACAGCTCAAGGAGAGGCCCAAGGTTTTATCAGTGAGCGCACATTTGAATTTGTACATAGGGACTTATACAAGTGACTGAGGCCCAAAAATGTTTTCTGTACAAGTGGGTTGGGTCTTACACTCTCTCAAGAGGCCCAAAAAGTTTTAAAGATAGAAGAGTCGGGCTTATAACACGAGGGTAGGCCCAGATGACTTTTCGTTAAAAATGGCGATCGCGCCGAGGTTTTCTTTTAACGCAGAGGGACTTATACAATAAGTGAGGCCCAAAATATTTTGGTTAAAAAGGGATTGGGTCTTACACTCTATTAGAGGCCCAAAAGTTTTGAATGGGTCTTATAGCTCGAGGAGAGGCCCAAAAGGTTATTTTTCAAAAGGCGACGATCGCGCCGTTTGTTTTTTACGGTATCGGGACTTATACAATACACTAAGACCCAAAAATGATTTGGTCAAAAAAAAAAAGGATTGGGTCTTACACTCTATTAGAGGCCCAAAAAGTTTTAAAAGTGATTTATGAGGGTTGAATTAATCCAAAACCCTAATTTGTTTTCAAAAATGTATTTAATTGAATAAAAATTCAATTAAAATGATCAAAATTGTTTAACATATGGAAAAAAAATTGTGATCTTGGATTAATGCTTCAAAAATTAAGTATTGATCTACAAAATAATTAGAAGGCATTAAAAGTTGCAAAATCAAGGTGGAAAAAATATTTTAAATGTCAAAAACAATTAAAACATTAATTTTTTGCAAAAATATCAATTATATAAAATAAACAATATTTTTGGGATTTTTTGGGAAAATAAAATATTTTAACATTTTTTTGAATTATTAAAAAAAGAATCAACTCAAAATCATTAAAACTCAGAGAGAAATTAATTTTTGAATCAATTAAATAAAATCACAAAATTCAAATATTTGAATTTTCAAAAAATGGCGCCAAGAACACGCGCGAGTTCTGGGTTTGGCTGAGTTGCATTTTCTCTCCAATCTCACTGAATACTTGATTATATCATGCAATCCACATACCAATCAACTCGTTTCAACCTCACGATCATGTCTATGACAATTAATTTCATTTAAATTAAGCATAAAACAAGAAATCACGAAAAATCCTCAAGAACCCTAGATTCTGCATGAAGGCTGGGATTTTTGATACACGATTCAAAAAATGCAATTAATTGAGGGGAAACATTCCATGCATGATTATGAACATATGGCCAAATTATTGTGCAGCAAAAATTGCCTAGATCATAGAGTTAGAAAAGCTCATGCTTACCACTTGCAGCTGGTGATCGTGATTTGTGTTGGAGGTGTTACAGCTAGGTTCCAATGATCTGGATAGCTTCCCTATGTGCCATGGAGTGTGTATGAATGCTTGGAATGGATTGAAATGATCTGGAACTTGAGATTGTACCCCAACTGCAAATCTGTCAAGAACTTGAGCAATTGGCTGGTGATTTTGTGAAATCTGTGTTCCAGATGTTATGTGAGTGTTTGGATCACTTCTATATGATGTATATGAGGTGTGTGTGTGTGTGATTGGTTTGATTGGAAAAGCTCTCAAACTCAAAACCCGATAGTGACTTGCTTTGGAAGGCAAAATTGGAGTGAAAGAAGAGATTTTGAGGAAAGCATCTGTTTGATGACTTTGGTGTACTCAAACTGATCACAATTGAGCTCTATTTATAGTAGAGCAAGTTTGTTTTGCAAGGAATAGTGAATGGCAACTGCTGAGTAGGTTTGGCCAATGTTGGCAAATGAAAATCCAAGTCTCCTCTAGCCATTGACTAGAGGTTAGGGCACAGGCAGCTGGTTCCCTTGGTCTTGGATAAGTCTTGACTGAATTCAGTTGAGAATGGCTCAGTCCATGCCACCTTGATGCTTCCATTGAATGCTCCAATCCAAAATTGGAGTCTTGTCCCTATTTTGGCAATTCTAGGTTCAACATACTATTTCTTGTTCCAAAGACTTTAGAGGCTTGGCTCAGTGATTGTCCCCTTTAGATTCAATCCTCAGAGGTGTCCAAGTGGATAGGAGCATTTGGATTTGGCTGATTTTGGTAAATCGACCAAAAGTGTAAAAATTTGCCTTGCCTTGGCAGATTTCAGCAAGGCAACTTGCCAATGTCATATCTCATGACTCAAATTGAATTTGGTAATGTTCTTGGCCATTTTGGAAAGCCCTTACATGATACAACAACTGTTTGAACATGTTTGGTTTTGATCTCTTTTGAATCCAAGTGAAAAATCCCCCTACATTTGGCAAAAAGTAAGGTAAAATCTGACTTAGTGAAATTTTCACCCAGTGTTGGAACAAAGTGACTTTTCTTGATTTTGATCACTCCATAACTCAAAATCCATGAGGAATTTGGACATAGGTCAGTATGAAGCTTTTGTAGAGGGCAATGAGATCTACAAATCAAGCTTTGAATGGGGAATAATGGCCTTGTGGTTTAGGAGTTATGGTCCTCCAAAGTTGGCACATTAGTGTCACTTTTTCCATAACTTAGAAATTTTTCTAAGTTTTTATGGTTACCCCTTTTACAAGTTATCCCACTTTCTTTGATTTTTCTTGATGAATGATGATTCAAATCATACATTAACATCATTTTAGGGTTAAAAATCCATTTTGGTGAAAAATCTCAAAAAGTCAAAGTTGACTTTTGTGCACAGTTGACTTTTTATCAGATGAATTCCAAACTGTGCAATTCTTCATGAAATCATGTCCTTAACCTAAATCAAACTTGATGGACATGTTCCATGGGTGTCATAGGGTATATTGAATCATGTCTTAGGGCTTGGGAGCATGTCCTGGTCAAAATTCAAAGTTACAGTTGACTTTCCTCGCGAAACCCTAATTGTGGTGCAGATGAAATTGAGACTTGTTGCTCAAGCTTCTTGGATTAGTCCATTGTTCCAAATGGATCAATATAGTTCATTAGACACCCTCAAACCCTCTCTTGAGGTCTTGGCTCATGATTTGCCCTAAAAGTCAACTTAGGGGTGAATTAGGTCAAGAAACCCTAATTCCTGATTTTTGATGAATGCATCCCCTGAGGCAAAATTGACTTGATGATTGGGTCCATGAGGTCCCATGAAGTATATTAGGTTATGTTTTGGATCATTGGCTTGTGCCCAGATGAAAATTTTCCATCTGGAGGCCCTGGTCGACCAAAACCCTAA
Organism: Lathyrus tuberosus; assembly: GCA_022829125.1. NCBI lineage: Eukaryota > Viridiplantae > Streptophyta > Magnoliopsida > Fabales > Fabaceae > Lathyrus > Lathyrus tuberosus. Next base: position 14,168,689 of record JALAZF010000103.1, read on the forward strand.
TTTGGTGACACTGTCGATCTTGAGACTTGATCCACCTAGAAGGGAGCAGCCTTGTGCTTGATCCTTGAAGTGGGAGTCCTTTTGATCCATTGTGGATGTTTGAGAGGTTAGACAAGTTGAAGATCATGTCATTCCTTGATTGATCCTTTGTCTAAGGCTCTGAGAGGGCTTGAAACCCTAATTTTGATTATAGTGGAATCTCACCCATCTTTGGGGAGACTGATGAAGTATGATGGTTCCTCCATATTGTGATGATGATTTTAACAATGATGGGAAATCTTAGTGGTCAAAATTTGGGGTATGACACACATAATCAATTAAATCATGATTTTCCACATATAAACAATGCAATCATAATTCATACAGATGCAAAGAGACCAACACAACGACTCTATGCAAATGCATATGCGGTACCGACTCCATCATTTCTCAACACTAGTTCACTCAGGAACTCTGCTGGAATCATCGTTCGTTACTTAATGTAACTCCCCGTCAGGCATACGATGTTCCCCATCGCTTTAGATCCTCTTATTTTTTTAAGGCACACGACGTTTATGGATCGCTTTAGGTCCTCTTTGTATAAGGCACACGATCCGATCGCTTTAGGTCCTCTTTGTATAAGGCACACGATCGTCTATAAACATCGCTTTCGGTCCTCTTACTTTTAAGGCTCACGATGTTATAGCGGATTCCCTCAGGAACCAATCCGTCGCTCACACCCCACATGGGCACACGACATTACAAGATGCATATCATGATGCTTGACACACAAGAACTCATGACAACCAATGCATCTTCACACATATATGCAACCATAAACATGCATATATAACCAAATACAACACATTGCATTTATTTTCCTTTCGGCCACAATTCATCACCACAACATGTCATCACATGCATTCACATCATATAACATCACACAAGTCATACGATATCCATATTAAAAGCACATTACATGATACACATCAATTACACTTAATTAATACGGTAAAAGTAGACAGAACAACACTATTCCAAATTACTGACATAATTAAATCGGCTAACAACTTCCAAATCATCATAATCATATAGTACATCTCAATAGCTTTCCAACGATACCAAGAATGTAAAAATCGGATAAACGGAACCCAGGTTACGAAAGAAAAACGAAAACGAGATTTTAAAAAGTCCCATTTTTACACTTCTCCCGCCCATACGCGTATTGCTCCTGTCATACGCGTATGGCAAAACCCCCGTACGTGTACAATACACATCTCACCAGATGGCCGGGAAAAGGAACATCCCATACACGTATTGGCCCCAAAACTCGCCCATGATACGCGTATTGCCAAGGCCCATACACGTATGAACATGCCCCATACGCGTATGACCTGGCTGAACCAGAATTCTGCAGGCTTCTTGCTGTTACGGGTTTTCCACCCAAAACCCTTCCAAATCATCATCCAAATTCAGAAAAACACCAATTTGAGGTATATCAATACATACCCAACATGCATAAATAACAAGGAACACAACAACATGAGTTTAGACACATTTGGATCAAATTCTACCAATTTCTAAACATTATGATTTTTGCTATAAATCTTCATACATTCCAAAATCAACAACACAAACACATACATAATCATACACATGCATAAAATAATTTAATTTCACACCCTTACCCGATTAAATCGATTATAGAAGTTGATTTGATCCAACCTAGCTTTTCCTCTTTTTCTCTCTTTTTCTCTTCTCTTCTTTTCCCTTCTTCTCTTTTTCCTCTTCCTATTTCTTTCTCTCTATTTTTTCTCTCCTTTCTATTTCTATCTCTTTTCTTCTCTTTTTCTTTCTAAGTTATAAAAATATAATATAAAATGACTAAAATGCCCCTACTCTCAAATACCCCGCAAACGCTCCCAAAATGCTATAAAACATAAACATACCGATGAAATATATTTCGGGAAATAAAAGTTGAAAAGAAATAATAATTTAATACAAATATTTTATCTATCAGAGAAATTAACCAATTAGCTCATTTAGCAGGTTAAATACAATAAATCCACACATTTCACAAAATTCACATAAATGAAATAAATAAATACAATTAAACAAATCGGGGCGTTACACCTGGGAGGTTTGTGTGTGTCTTGTACAAAACCCAAGATTGAGGCTGAAACGAGAAATTTAACTGACTTTGGTGAGGATATTTTTATGTGTCTTGTACAAAGCCCAACATTGAGGCTGAAATGAGTTTGACTCTTCTTGGGGAAGATCATTCCTCAAAGCCTAGAAGAAGGCTGGGAGGAAATGACTCTGCTAGGGAAGATATCTTTCCCAAGCTTAGGAGAGGGAAATTTATGTCTTGTACAAAGCCCAAGATTGAGGCTTAAGGGGTTTGACTCAACAAGAGAGTCTTTTATACTCAACAAGAGAGTGATTTGCTGTCTCATACGAAGCCCTAGATTGAGGCTAAAAGGGTATTGATCAACAAAAGAGTCTTGAAAAGTGATGGACTCAACAAGAGAGTCTGAAAAGGTTAGCTCCGCTAGGAGGGAGAATTATTGTACAAAGCCCAAGAGGAGGATGACTATGTTGAGGACAGATCATTATACAAAGCCTAAGAGGAGGTTATCTTACTGCTGAAGATTAGATCCATAGGCCGGCCCAAGGGTGGGGAACTCTCATGAGAGAGACCGGGTTTCTGCTGGAGATTCATCCAGCGTAATCGGTGTTTTTCTTTCCATGTTTGAAAAGAACTTGAGAATGTCTTTGAGACTCAAGGGGGGGGGGGGTTAAACTGTCCAAGTCTACTGGTGTTGAAGAGTTTTATCTTTTGTAGGATGCCCAAAAGAGGGCAAGGGCCTTAAGGGATGAGAATTAACCCTAAAGTGGCCTGAGGTTTGACACTGGAAAGACTGCTCTAGCAAATGATGACTAAGTTCTATCTTATACCTTTAAGAGGTCATGAGGGTCCTTGTATTAAGCCCAAGAGAAGCCATGAGAACTTCTAAGAAGCTGAAGGGTCCTTGTATAAAGCCTAAGAGGAGGCGGGGATGCTTTTAGGAAGCCTGTGGGTCCCCAAACCAAGAGAAGTTCAAGAAATGCAATTCACAAAGAAGAAATCATTCCAGGAAAGTTTGAGGGTTTGGAAGAAACTCAAGAGATGTTATTCACGGAGAATAGATCAACTCTGGGGAGTAGAATTTCTTTGACAATTTCTAGGGGTGACAGTCTGAGAAAAGGTTCATCGAGAATACTGCCTTTCTCTTTGTTCCATATTGTTTAACCCCAAGAGAAGGGAAGACTATATCTGGAAATCCTATGGGGATCTAGTTTTGTTTGTATTTAAAGAGTGACCAACAGGGCTTTACCTAGTTCTAGACGTAGTTGCCGGGGAAAAGCTCTAAATAACTATACTAGTATATATACAGCTGATATATGACAAGTATTAAAAGGTATGAAAGAAGACTAACCATGCGCAGCTTCCCACAATACAGTTATGTATATGAAAGTATATAAAAGAAAGTGTATAAACACTTACCCGTTGTAGAGCTTCCATGCTGTTTTGTTAGTTGTTCAAATAAATTAAAGAAAGTTTTGATAGCAACTATACATTTGGATTCAAAATCAAAGGAGAAAGTATTTTGAACAGAGATCGGGGCTTACAGCCCAAGGAGAGGCCCAAATTTTTACAGTAATTGCACTGTTGTTTTGAATATCGTATCGAGACTTATATAACGACTGAGGCCCAAAAAGTTTTGGTCCACAGGGGATTTAGGTCTTACACTTTATTAGAGGCCCGATGTAACACCCTAGTTCCCATCGCAAATAAATAATACATAAATAAATCAGAGTGAATAAAATTTTTATCCTTAGACAGAAACAAGGATGCCACATTTAAAGAAAGAAAACACAATCCCTGCTCATAAATTTGATACATAACACAAAATGGAATAAACATAAAAGGGAAACTTTTTCCAACAAAAGGAAAGTTCAATTATGGAATCACTACGCCAAAACTGACTTTTACTAGCGCACCTTAGACAGCGCTTTTATGCAAAAGCGCTGCTATAAGTTAAATAAAAAATAAAACACGAAAACTGTATACGAAAAAGAGTAAAAGCGCTGCTAAAAGGCCTACCTTAGACAGCGCTTTTATGCAAAAGCGTTGCTATAAGTTAAATAAAAAATAAAACACGGAAACTGTGTACGAAAAAGAGTAAAAGCGCTGCTAAAAGGCCTACCTTAGACAACGCTTTTTCAAAAGCGCCGGTAAAGGACCACATTAGCCAGCGCTTTTTGAAAAGCGTTGTCTAAGGTCTTATTAATTAAAATAAAAAATTGCATAATATCAGTATTCTATTTTTCATATCTCTATTCTTTCCCTCTCTACTGCGAACTGCGAACGACGAGAATGAACGAAGAACAGTTCTCGCCACCGTCGTCCACCGTCCTCCACCGTCTCGATTATAGTCTCGCCGTCATCCTTCCTCCATTATCCTCCACCGTACTCCACCATTCTCCACCGTTTCGGTAAGATTTCTTCTTTTCTGTTAAGGTTAACGTTAGAGATGATAAATAGTGGTTCTACTCATGAATGTAGCTTGGTACTGACTTTGGGATAGATGGTTAGGGTCATAACAAGACTCCATTACTTTAATCATTACAAGTTTTTTCTCAGTCATCCAACAACTGTTCCATGGATTTGTAAGGTCCATTTTCTGATATGAACATTTCTGGAATGGCTTATTCCATGGATTTGTTAGGTACTAAGTGTTTTGTTGTTCTCTTATGGATATTAATATCTTGGTTTTATGCTATTAAATTCAAAACTATACAATTATAAACGATTCAATTTTGGAATTCTTCAATGGCTTATTCCTGCTTTAATCTCTCTTGTGTTACTAACATCTTCATGGTTTTAGTTTTGAAGTTGATATTGATTGCTTTCAATTGTGATTGTTCTTTTCAGATTGTTGTTTGAGGAGAATTTGTTTTGAACCAAGTGCTACTACGAGAAAGGTATTTTATTCTTCTTTATTTTTCAATAAATTTTCAATAAATTTATATGCTCTTCTTTATTTTTCATTTTATATATCATTTGGTAATTTATAGCTTAGACAAGTACTTTCATCATAATTTATATTTGATATCCTTGTTTTCTTTATTACAGGTTAGATGGCTACTAACGAGGATCACCCACATGATGATTCTATTCATGATGGAGGTAATAACGTAGCTAATGCGGAAGAGGAAATTAAAAGAGGAATAACAGTTATGAAGAAAGTGATTTGTGATAGAGATCGAGGCATCATATTAGATGTGCATTGGAGCCCACAAGGCCTTCTTATTGAGCATAACGGTTATACGTTGACAAGTTTTATTGGTGCACTTGTAAGGAATGAGGTTCCAATTACTTGTGATTATTGGATAAATAAACAGTTGAACGAAGCTAAAGGAAAAATTTGGAGTGAGATAAAGGTACCATAATTATGTCTTTAATTATGCCAACTAATTATGTCTTTTAAATTACTTGTACTAACGCACAATGTGTATGTTTTTCTTAGAGGTGTTTCAACATTGATGATGATAGAAGACCTTTTTGTCTCAAATTGGTCGGAAAACTACTACGAGGGTTTAGAACATTTTTATCAACCAAGTTTCTTAGGGATGCAGAAGGTAATTTTGTTGATGCAGAGCTTCCATCTAAATATGGATGTTTGATTTCATAAAAAGAATGGGACACGTTTAAAGCCAAACGAAAAACCCCAGAATTTCAAAGTGTAAGTGAAACAAATCGGGAAAGAGCATCAAGTCCCGCGTATCCATACAGAAAAGGACGTGTTGGATATGGACGCTTAGAACAGTCTATAGTAAGTATCTATAAATTGCAATGATATACTTGTTCATCATGAGTTATATTTGATCATATTATTTGGCTTAATGTGTAGTTACAAAAGGAGAATAGTTCTGAAACATCTCTTCCGGCACATGTTTTGTGGAAGGAAGCCCGTGTGGGCAAGGATGGAGTTGTTAAAGAAGATGTTCAACAAGTATTTGAGAAATGTGTAAGTATAACATTATTTCTTTAATTAAATCAAAACTTTATTAACAAATATTTGATAAATATTCGATATTCATCTGATTTTCAGGAGACTCTATCTCAGTCTTTATCTCTAGATGAAGCCAATGATTCCAGGAGCATACTTAGTCGGGGATTAGATGTCCGTGAGTATTCTGGTCGGGTGAGGGGTAAGGGATTTGGGATCACTCCGACATCCTTGAATATTAAAAAACAAAAGGCTCCTAGTAATAAAGAACTTCAGCAAACATTGGAAGCACTGCAAGCTAAAGTTCGTGAATTAAGAAAGGAAAAAGAAAGAGATAGCGCTTCAGGTTTTAAAGATGCTTCGGACAAAGATAGTATCAACTGTAACTTTCAACCGAATATTCCAGAGGTAATTATATATATTTTTATGAAATTAAATTATTAGCTTAAATTATTTAATTGACATATATACACATTAACAATGTCATATTTATTATTGGTTTTAGGGCATTTCCCCTTGTCACCTCTACTTATCGTCACCAACTTATCGGATGGTTGGCAAGGGAAAAGTGTATAACACTTTGGGAGAATTACTTCACACTAAATCGCTCCCTACTGGATGTTTGAAAGTCTCGGTTGATATTGCTTTAGAGATGGATGCATTATTACCATATCCTGACGATGTTTCGGATGCAACATTGGTGGGAGATGCAATAGGTTCGTTTGTTGCATGGCCGTCAGGCCTCATTAGCGTAGGATATGAGGTATGCTTAAAACCATTATGAACCTTTGAGTATTCAAAGTTTTTACGCGCATTTTATGTACATTTTTTACATGGTAATGTTAATTAGACTCCAACAAAATCCAAAGCAACAGATAAGGGGATTCCGCAGCATACCGAGTCCGTTATTTCAAAAAAGAGGTACATCACAATTATATGATATTTATGCATGGAAAATGTTAAATTCGTGATCTTATACTTCATCTAACTAATTATATGATATATAGCTTCATGGTAAAGAGATTAGCAACGTTTCCACACAAAAAAAGGTTGTTGCTAAGAAGACCGCGCCTAGAAAAAAAACCTACTTCCAAGTATAGGTCGTGCCTTCAGACATTTCTAGAAATGAAAAATATTCCGAACGGAGGTACTCGTCTTGTACCTATGGAGGAAGGTATTTATGGCTTTCAATATAAAGAATCAATTGGTAATGAGGAATTTGAGCAAGTTTTTCGTCATGAAGAATTAGGCATCAGTGTTATCAATATATACGTGAGGTATATCCGATCTACTTTGTTATATTAATTGAACAACTTATTTACTTTATGTTTCAAATGAATAGTCTAATGTTAATGATGTTTTTATTTAAGGTTTCTGTATGACAAATTGATGCGCCCACGTGGATTGGAGCAAAGATTCGCATTCTTAAGTCCCGCGTGTACCAACTTAGGGTTAATCATAAATAAACCAGATGATGTCATGGTGTATGTACTCAACCGCTTTATGGCCGACAAAGATACATAAAAGTTATTCTTTTTACCGTTTAATACTGGGTTAGATTTTCATTCTAAATTCATCTATTATAATTTTTTTGTATTTTGACGTCGTGTAGAAAGTTTCCATCTAACATTTGTTTAATCTTACAGTGGACATTGGTTGTTGATCGCGATTAATCCTATCAGAGAAGTTGTGTATTATCTGGATTCGTTAGGAAATGATTGGACAACATACCCGGATATGAAGAATATGATTGATACGTAAGTTAGATTGTTCTAAATATTCATGTGTATATTTATTTATTTATTTATGTGAATTGTTCTAAATATTCATTTATATTTTATTAGCATTATACAAGCTTTTCGAGCACAAAGAGATATCCAAGTACCAAAGAGGAGAGCCAACAACATTACATGGATTGGAGTGAAGGTATATTAATTATCACATTTTTTATCATATTAGTGATGATACTTGATAAAACTTAGGATTTATCCATATTTTCTTTTCATGTGTAGTGTCCTCGGCAACGTAATGGTATAAATTGCGGTTATTTCATGTTGAGGTTTATGAGAGAAACTCTTTTTTTGGATCGAATAGAGATTCCATCCGATGTATGTATTTCTAACTTATGAGTTATTTTAATATTTAACACATATTTCTCATATAATTAAATAGTTGAAACTAAATCAAACTATGTTATATTATTATGTAGTACTTTGATGAATTCAAGTGTGCGTATTACTCAAGAGATCATTTGGATGAAATTAAAGAGGATTGGTGTCAATTCATTATTGAGCTCGGAGTTTTATAAGGTATATTGTACTCTTACTTTAATTGATGAGAATTTTATAGACATTGTTTATGTCTTGTTTTAATTGAATTACAATCTTTTTGTGTTGTTTCAGGTTATATGTGCAAAGTTGAAGATAGAGTTATATTGATGTGCATTGCTTTTTGCTTAGCATTTCTATAAGTAATATGTAGATTTGAAGCAAAATGTTTTGTTAGATGAAATGATTTGTATCATCAATTGTTTTGTATATATAAATTGTTGGATGAAAATTGTATATATAAATAGGCAAAATTGGTGCGTATATATTGGTTTGAAGCTCCAATTTATGATATTTTGGTGCAAAATGTGGTTGAAAAACAGGTGCAAATTGTGGTTGAAAACCTGGTGCAAATTGTGGTTTAAAAACAGGTGCATATAAACTGTATAAAACAAACAGCGCTTTTTAAAGTAATTTATATAAAAAAATTCGTATACCTTAGACAACGCTTTACACCAAAAGCGTTGTCTAAGGTGGGGTTTAGACAGCGCTTTCACAAAAAGCGCTGGTTAAAGTGGGGTTTAGACAGCGCTTTGACTAAAAAGCGCTGTCTAAAAAAAGGCAAAAAGCGCTGTCTAATGTTAGTCTGAAAAAAACAAAAAGCGCTGTCTAAAGCACCATTTAGACAGCGCTTTTACAATAAAAGCGCTGTTAAAATATAAGCAAAAGCACTGTCTATTGTAAAAGCACTGTCTAAAGCGGTGCTTCGACAGTGCTTTTTCAGTCAAAGCACCCCTTTAGACAGCGCTTTTGACATTAACCAAAGCGCTGTCTAATCTTTTAGCAACACCAGTTTAGACAACGCTTTTAAGCGTTGTGTAATGCCAAAAAAAGCGCTGTCTAAAGGCTTTTATGGCATATTGAATATAGCGGAAAGATCCATAACTGACTTGTTTTACAAAATAAATTGTTTTATAACATCAAAATATTCATACAAAGGTAATACAAAATAGATCCAACAAATGTAGACATATATAACAAAAGCGTTCCCCGACTCCCGTGTTACGTATCAGAGCAGACAGACCGACAAAAGGATGGAGAACTAATCTTCACAAAAGCCTCCAAGATACTAATTTGCAATTGCCTCATAGAGCAACAAAACATAGCAGAAGGGTGATAAATAACAACTAAATCAAGATTGTATAATAATATGCAAACACATATAAATTCACATGCATAATTATCCTCACCACAAGCATCACATACTAATACATATAGCATATATCAATTATACCAACATAATAACATATTCACACATAATGCACACCAGAGTTATGACATATGGAAACACACCACCACATCACATAGCATATGTCTATACATAAAACATATTATCCATAACCAGTGCATTTTTCTCAAATGCATATCAATTCACCAATCCAATCATAAATCTCAACACATAATCATTCAATTCACAATTTCCCACACATAATCAATCCATTCATGATTTATGCAAATTCATAGAGACCGACACAACGACTCTATGCAATGCAGTGCGGTACCAATCCATCCATCATTCTCATCATTAATTCACTCAGGAATTATTGGAATCATCGCTTGTTACTTAGTGTAACTCCCCGTCGGTAAAACGATGTTCCCCGTTGCTTTAGGTCCTCTTTGTATAAGGCTCACGACGTTTATGGATCGCTTTAGGTCCTCTTTGTATAAGGCTCACGATCCAATCGCTTTAGGTCCTCTTTGTATAAGGCTCACGATCGTCTATAACGTCGCTTTAGATCCTCTTTGTATAAGGCTCACAACCATTATAGCAGATTCCCTCTGGAATCGTTTCGTCGCTCACACCCCACAAGGGCACACGACATCACAAAATGCATATCATGATGCTTGGCATACAATGACTCATGACAATCAAATGCATACACATATACAACCATGTGAACCATTTCAACATCCATAATCATGCATATACAATCAAACACAACACAATGCATTTACTTGCCCTAAGGCCACAAACCACCATCACAACATTTCATCACATGCATTCACATCATATAACAACGCACAAGCCATACGTTATATATATCCAAAAACATATTGCATGATAACACATCAATCGCACACAATTACGATGATAAAAGTCGACAAAACGACACGTTTTCGAATTCCCGACATAATTAAATTGGCCACTAATCCCAAAAACCATTTTTATAAGAAAGAACAGCTCAATAGCTTTCCAACGGTACAAAGAACGTCCCGATCCGAGTTACGGATCAAAAGTTACAGATTTTAGAAAATAGTTTTAATTTTGATGTTCCAGGTCGCGCTAAGCGGCCTCCCACCTGAGCTGAGCGCGCTCCTCACTGCCTGGTGAGGTTGTAAATTTTTAAGACCCCGCTAAGCGCACAGACCTGCGCTGAGCGCGCACTGCGAAATTCAGAAAAATAAACCCTTCGCAAATCCAACCCCAAAAATCCCATTTTCCATCCCAAATCAATTCCAACAGCAAAACAAGTATTAGAAATTGTTCCTAAACACAGTGTGATCATACAACGCGATTTATACTGATTTCCGACCGTGAAAACATCGATTTCTCACTATTTCGTCATTATTACCCTAACTCTCACAAACTATATAACTCAATCCAAAACTCCCTAAATCATACCAATGAGTATTCCCGATTACATCCAAACATTACTCGACTATTCTACACAATCTATTCCAAATTCTAACCGTTAAAACATCGATTCTATCGAAATGATCACAATTCCAATCAAGTGGAAAACATATATTTTTCAACCAAACATTCAAACAAATACATACATATACATATACAAGAAAGATATAATCGAAACTTCTCACCCTTACCCGATTAATCGTGCTTCGAAGTGTCGGTTGAATCGGTTTCTAAACTTTCAAGTTTTTCCTCTTTTTCTTCTTTTCTTTCTCTTTTCCTTATTTTCTTTCTTCCCTTCCTATTTTCTCTCTTTTTCTCTCTGTGTTTCTATTTTAAATGAAAAACAATATCTAACCAAGGCAAAAAGACCAAAATACCCCTACACTCAATTTCCTCGCAAACGTTCCCAAAACGTTATAAAACATAAACAGCGATGAAATATATTTCGGGAAATAAAAGTTGAAAAGAAATTATAATTTATTGCAAATATTTTACCTATCAGGGAAATTAACCAATTAACTCAATTAGCAGGTAAAATACAATAAATTCACACATTTCACAAAATTCACATAAATGAAATAAATAAATACAATTAAACAAATCAGGGCGTTACACCCGAAGTTTATTTTTGCACAGGAGATGGGGCTTACAACTCAGGGAGATGCCCAGTTGATTTTGAAGAGGCGACGATCGCGACGTTGTTTTGAAAATACACAGAGGGTCTTACACTTTATTATAGGCCCAAAGTGTTGTTTAAGAAAAAAAATGGGACTTATGGCTCGAGGAGATACCCAACGTTATTTGTTTGAAAAATGGCGATCGCGCCGAGGTTTGAAAACATAGTGGGTCTTATACGATGACCGAGGCCCAAATGGTTTTGTATTTTCAAAGGGTTGGGTCTTACACTCTCTCAAGAGGCCCATGAGTGTTTTGAAAAAGTTTGCTAGGGTGAAAATAAACAAAACCCTAATTTCATCATTTTTTAAAGTAATTATTCCAAGAAAATTAATTAAAATGATAAAGATACCAAATAAGTTTGAATAAACAACTTGTGATTTTTGGTTAAGGTTTGAAAAATGATATTTAACCACAAGATGAATTAAAACTCATTTGGTCTTGATTTTTCAAGGTGAATATTCATTTTTTAAAAGGTTTAAAAACAATAAAAATGAATTTGTTTACAAAAATATCAACTATATTAAATAATTTATATAAATCTGATTTTTTTTATGGAATAAAATATTTCAACATTTTTGTGATTTTTTGCAAAAAGAACCAATAAAAAATAATTAAAATTGAGAGAGTTATTAATTTTCCAAATCATTTAAAAATAACATGAAAAAATAATGAAAAGTGGAAAAAATGATAAAAAGAGGATCTGGGGTGAGGGGGATTCGAACCCCAGACCTCTTGGGTGCAGCGCGCGCCCTCTACCATTGGGGTGGTGATACATCCGTGTATCAAAACCACCCCATGAATACATGAGGCATGCCTTGCTTTGGCCTGGCCAAGGCAAGACAAGGCAAGGTTTTAGCAAAAAACGTGAAGCTTGCAACTTTCTTATTTCTCCATGGATTGGGGCAAAATTTAGGTCTATCCTGCCTAGAATTACACAAGGAATCCAATGGTGGTGGTGGTTTTTTCAGATGAGGCTCCTATTGAAAACCCCGATAGTGGTTTTGAAATAGGCCATGATTTGCATTTTCTATGCTATCTCTTGTTACAGGCATGAATTACATGATAATTTGGTTCAAACACAACATATATAACATGTATGAGATGTGCATGATCAGTGGACTTCAAAGCAATGCATATTTCAAAGAGTTCAAGTTGTGATGCTTACCTCTTTAGGAGCTTTTTGGGAAATCTGTCAAGTGCTTTGTTCCAGAAATAATTTGATGCTTTGGACACCCTCAAATGATCCCTTAGAAGCTTTTAGAATGGTTGGAATCAACTGGAATCCTCAGGAACAAGTTTGAGCTATTTCTTGCAAAAGGGGCAAAAGTGACCAATATGGCAACTCTCTCAAATGGTGTTCCAGATGTGGGGAACCATTTGGGACAGTTCAAGGATGATATTTGGAGTGTGTTCGAGGTCTTATCTGGTTTTGAAAGTGACTGGATCAAGACATGGCTTGAAAAATGCAAAAAAAAGTCCAATTTTGAAGTTTTGAGAGGGGACTTTGTGATTTTGGTGTTACAGGTCACTTATGAGAGTTTGGACAGCTTAGATATGACATATTGGATGTATTTGGATCATGAGCTGTGATGGAAATTCTCTCTAACTCAAAAACTCAGAGTTACCTTGCAAAAGAAGGTATTTTTGCCTAGAGAAAGAGATTTTGAGGAAAGCAAGTGTTGTAGTGCTTTGGTGTACTCAAACTGAGCACAAATGAGCTTTATTTATAGTAGAGCAAGTTTGTTTTGCAAGCAATAGTGAATGGCAACTGCAGCAGCTCATTGTCCAATTGCATCACTTTGGAATCTTAAGTCTCCTCTAGCCATTGACTAGAGGTTAGAGCACAAGCCTATGGTTCTTTGGCTCAGAACTTATCCTTGACTCATTCAGTTGGAAATGGCTCGGTTCATGCCACCTTGGTGCATCCATTAAATGCTTGGAAACAAAATTGGAGTCTTGGCCTCTTTTAGGCTTTTTAGGGTTTGTAGGGTTTGGCATGCTACTTTGGGAATCTTTGACTTGGGAGGCTGATGGATCAGTGCTTGTACCTTGGTTGTTCCCCCTTGAGGTGTGCAGATGGATAAGCATGCTTGGAATCGCACAATTTGAGCAAATCGTGCCTTTATGCACAAATCTTCCTTGCCAAGACAGTTTGCAGCAAGGCATGTTGCAACTGTCATAAATCCAAGCTCAGGTGGAGTTTGATGGAGTTCTTGGACATTTTGGAAAGCTCTTATGTGACACAACACATGTTTGATCATAGTTTGTCTTGACACTTTTTGGATCCAAGTGAAAAATGCCCCTACATTTTGAAAAAAAGCAAGACAGATTCTGACTTAGTGAAGATTTCACTAAGTGTTGGAAAAAGTGACATTTCATGTTTTCAGCCATTTTGATCACTCCATAACTAAAAATCCATGGAGAATTGGAATGAGGTGTAGTTGACACTTTTGAAGTATGCCATGAGAGCTACAAATCCATCTATGGACCAGCTAAAATGGTTGCTTGGATCTCAAGTTATGATCCTTGGAAGTTGGCACCCTAGCCACTTTATTTCATAACTTTGAAAAATTCTAAGTTTTTATGGTTACCCCTTTTACAAGTTATCCCACTTTCTTTGATTTTTCTTGATGAATGATGATTTCAATCAAACATTAACATCATTTTAGGGTTAAGGAACCATAATTATGAAAAATCTCAAAAAGTCAAACTTTGACTTTTATGCACAGTTGACTTTTTACAAATGAATTCCAAACTGTGCGATCTTCTATGAAATCAAGTCCTTGACCTAAATCAAACGTGATGGATATGTTTCATCGGTGTTATGGGGTGTATTGAATCATGTCCCAAGCTTTGGGAGCATGTCTGAGTCAAAAGTCAAAGGTATAGTTGATTTTTTCCTCAAAACCCTAATTGTGGTCCAGATGAAATTGAAACTTGTGGATCAAGCTTCTTGGATCAATCCATTGTTGCAAATGGATCAATGTGTTTTATTAGAGACCCTCAAATCATATCTTGAGGTCTTGGTTCATGTTTTGTCCCAAAAGTCAACTTAGGGGTGAATTAGGTCAAGAAACCCTAATTCCTGATTTTTGGTGAATGCATCCCCTGAGGCTAAATTGACTTGATGATTGGGTTTATGAGGTCCCTTGGAGTATCTTAAGTCATATTGTGAAGCATTGGCTCATGCCCAGAGGAAAATTTTCATTTGGAGGCCCTAGCCGACCAAAACCCTAATTTGGTGACACTGGCGATCTTGAGGCTTGATCCACTTGGAATGCTGCAACTTTGTGCTTGATTCCTGTTGTGGGAGTCCTCTTGATCCTTTATGGATGTTTGAGAGGTTAGACAAGTTGAAGATCATGTCATTTCTTGATTGATCTTTGGTCTAAGGCTCTAAGAGGGCTTGAAACCCTAATTCTTGATTGTGGTGAATGCTCAAACATCTCTGAGGGATTGATGAGGCATGATGGTTCATCCACATTGTGATGATGATTTGCACAATGATGGGAAATCTTAGTGGTCAAAATTTAGGGTATGACAACACACTACTGGGGAATTATTCATTGTCCATGTTCTCTTGGCTCATATATTACTTAGGTATTTTCTCACTGAACCCCCTCTTGTAGAAAACTATGGCTGATTCGACCATTGCTGAGAATGATAATAACACAACGGCTAATGCTAAAAACCCACCTGAGACGACAACCCTTTTAAGTCCCAAAAGAGTTGAGGAGTTCCAAGGAGCGTCGACAGAAGATGATCCAGTGGGGAAGACACCTTAGACTCAAAACACCTCAACTGAGGCTGGCAAGGGTGGTGCAACCACCAGTGGTAGTGAAAACCCTTCGAATGTTGCTACTGTTGTTGAGGACAACCTGAATCCTCGAGCTTCTACTGAAGGTGGCCCCAACACGCCTACGCCAAATGCCAACAAAACTCGTACTATGGAGGAGATCTTGGCAACGAAGAGGACAAATCCAGCAGAAACTTTGAAGGCATTGCACAAGCTTCGCTAGTAGTCTATGGACGTTCAAGATGCTAGTTCGACGGCCATTCCCAACCCAGAAATGGATGCTTTTTTCACCCTCAAGCTCCAATAGTTGAAAACGTACCTATTTGAGGACGAATTTCTGGCTGTCGTCGCAGAAGAATCAGCTGTAGCTTGTGACATTTTCAAGATACTGGACGAACTTTCCCAGTTCCAAGTTCCTGCTCCCATGGCCAAGTACTTAATCAAATTCGAGGCCTTCTTTACTCAACTGGCTAAGGATCTTACTGTTTGTCAACAGACCGACGCTCTGATCAGGACAAAGACCAATGAGATGAAATGTGAGTGGTGCCTCAGTTCACTTTGCTAAAGGAAACTTGGGGATTTTGAGGCCTAAAAACAAGAGCGTTCTGATAAGCACCGTGCCTTCGACCAGCAGATCTCTGACTATCAGGCTCAAATAGCTAAACTTACAAGGAAAAATGCCAAGGTCGAGAAATAAAAAGCCTCTTTGGATTCCACTGAACCTCTGTCTGCTCAAGAAGTGATTGATCAAGAAGTCACCCAAGGAATTTCTCATGTCGAAATGGCCCTTGCACTAAAGGATACAATCATCCAAATGCGGAAAAGGAAGACTCTTCTCGACATCAAGGTTGCTTATGAAAAGACTCTTTTTGAAGACTTCAAATCCCGATTCCCTGTTTAATTTTAATTTACATTTTAAGTAGTCAAACTTTTGTAACTCCGTTTGGAGACTTTTGTAAGCCATCTTGGCCCTTAATCCATTTTGGCTAATTATTAATGAAAAGTTACCTTTTGATTTGAATCTATTGTAGCATAGGTTTATATTTTTTCAAATATTTCCCATTTACTCTTAAGATTCGTTGGTCCATACCTATTTCTTGAATCTCGTATGCATTGTTGCTGAACACTTGGATTACTTGGAATGGTCCCTCCCAATTTGGTGACCATTTCCCTAACGTTCGATCCCTTCGCTCCATGGGCAACACTGCTTTCCACACATAATCATTAACTAAGAACGTCTTATTTATGACCTTCTTATTATATGCTTTGGCAACTCGTGCCTTCTAGCGTAGTAATAAATTTAACGCTACCATCCTTTCTTCGTTTAAGTCCACGGTCTCGTCTAGCATCATGCTCCAGTATCGTTCCGACAGAATCTCATGTTGACGTTGCACCCTAATTGACTGTAGACAAATCTTTGCTGGAAATACGGCGTCGTGACCGAATGTCAAACGAAACGGAGTCGAGTTGGTCAACTCCTTAGAGGATGTTCGACAAGCCCATACAATTTGATCTAATGTCTTGTGCCAATTTTTAGGTTTCCTGGCAACGAGTTTCTTGATGAGTCCAATTACTACTTTGTTGGCTGCTTCGACCTGCCTGTTTGCTTGAGCATATTATGGCGTCAAAGTAATTAACTTGAAACCTATTTCGGCTACAAATTCTTGCATTTTTTGGCCAATAAATACGGAACCTTGATCTGTAGTGATGGTTTCAGGGATCCCAAACCTATATAAAATATGATTCTAGATGAATTCGATCACAACTTCCTGGTCCACTTTTACTAGAGGTACAACCTCTATCCATTTTGTGAAGTAATCTATACCCACGAGGATGAATTTCTGTTTTTTCGAAGAGGCTGGTCGAATTTCTCCTATGACATCCAACGTCCATCCCCGAAAGGGCCATGGCTTGATAATTGCATGTAATTCACTGGCGGGTACATGCTGAATATTTGCATGTTTTTGACAGTCTTGGCATCCTTTTACAAAGTCCATGCAATCCTTGAGCATGCTTGGCCAATAGACACCTTGTCGAACTAACAACCATTTCATCTTATGGCCAGCTTGGTGAGCTCCACATGTCCCGCTATGGACTTCAGAAATTGCTAGATATACATCTGTCTCCCAAACACTTAAGCAACACTCCTTCTAGAGTCTTTTTCAGCAACTCATTTCCCATTAGAATGTAACTTAGAGCTATGTATTTAGTCTTACTATCAGCATTTCCCACCGGATTCTCCAAATACTCGATGATTGGTCTTCTCCAATCTGACAGCGATAAATTGTTGATAGCAAAAACTTCATAATTTCCTAAACTTTCGATTAAACTCTCTGTCGGGACGCTTGTCCCTCCAGGTTTGGGTATTAATAAGCTTGGTGAGGGTAGCATGTTTGACACCATCTTTTCTTTAATCTCAATGAAGTCTTTCAACTTCCTTTCCGACACTTTGTACTCGGAGGCAATCTGTGCTAAATCATTTGCCTCTTGATTTTCTATTCTAGGCATGTGCGTAATGCTGACAACCTCGAAGCATTCCAACAGTCACTTCGCCATTGCGAAATACATCAAAAGATGTTCTTTGACGCATTTATATTCTCTCGTGATCTGTTTAATCACCAGTTCAGAATTGCCCTTTATTTCAACTTTCTTGGCCCCCAAATCCTTGAGTATTTTGAGGCCAATGATTAAGGCTTCATATTATGCTTCATTATTGGAACATTTTCCGTCGACCTTACATTTGAATTTAGTCGGAATGCTCTGCTGGGACATTATTAAGATCTCAACACCTGTCCCATTTTTATGGTTCGGCCCATCGAAGTACAACTTCCAAGGGTTAACGTCGACCATACATAGCGACGGTTCGACCACTGCGTGATCGACAATAAAGTCTGCCACTATTTAACCTTTCATAGCCCTTAGACGGACATATGTCAAGGATAATTCAGTTAATTCTAGTGCCCATTTCCCAATTCGACTATGCAGAATGGGTTTAGACAACATATGCTTAATAACATCAAAATGCGACGAAACATAAACATCAACTTGTTTGATATATTGCTTTAATTTCATACATGAGAAGTACAAGCATAGGCACAACTTTTCAATCATAGTGTACCTAGTTTCAGCATCTATTAACATTCAACTAAGGTAATAAATGGGTCTTTCAACGCCACTATTATCCTCTTGTGCTAACATACTTCCTATGGTCGTATTCGACGCAACAATGTACAACCTCATGCTCTTATTCATACTAGGTGGCAATAAAATGGGAGGCCTTGTGAGGTATTCTTTGATGGCGTCGAAAGCCTCCTGCTAGTCCCGTTCCTAGTGAAAATCACTTTCCTTCTTGGCCTTGAGCAATGGCGAGAACACCTTCGTCTTTCCACTTAGATTTGATATAAACCTTCTCAAGAAGTTTATCTTCCCCAACAAAGATTGGAGTTGTTTCTTTGTCAAAGGAGGCTTGAGATCCAAAATTGCTTTTGTCTTGTTTTGGTTTATCTCGATGCCTTTCTTGTGGACCACAAATCCCAGGAAGTCTCCTGCGTGAACACCAAAAGCACATTTTAGTGGATTCAATTTTAATCCATATTTTCTCATTCTTTCAAATGAATGTCGAAGGTGGTCTAAGTGACCATTCTCTGATGAGGATTTTATCACAATGTCATCAATATACACCTGCATAAATTTCTCAATAAAATCGTGGAATATAGCGTTCATGGCTCTATGATAGGTTTCCCCAGCGTTCTTTAACCCAAACAACATCACAACTCATTCGTATGTTCCCAAAGCCCCA
This sequence comes from Lathyrus tuberosus, assembly GCA_022829125.1. NCBI lineage: Eukaryota > Viridiplantae > Streptophyta > Magnoliopsida > Fabales > Fabaceae > Lathyrus > Lathyrus tuberosus. The sequence goes on from JALAZF010000103.1 coordinate 14,187,959, forward strand.
GGGCATCGGAACGCAGTTTTGGGGACATCATCTTCGGCTATGAGAATTTGATTATAGCCAAAAGAGCCGTCGAGCATACTCAAATATTCGAACCCTGCAGCTAAATTGGCCAGCATTTCTGCCACTAGCATCGAATACTCGTCTTTTGGGGTAGCGTTGTTCAGGTCCCTAAAATCTATACAGACTCAAAGGGTTTCATTTTTCTTGATGACAGGTACTATGTTCGCTATCCATTCGACGTACCTTGCAGTTCTGATGAACCGGCTTTTGAGCAGTCTCTCGATCTCCTGCTTAATCTTTAGAGTAATTTCTAGAGCGAATTGCCGAGGCTGCTACTTTACTGGCCTTTTTCCTGGAGGAATTGGCAGTCGATGCTCCACTACGCTTCGACTAAAACCAGACATTTTTCCATAATCCCAGGCGAAGCAATCCTTGTATTCTTTCAATACCTCGATCAGCTTGGCCTTTATCTTCGACCCAATTTTGGTGCTTACATAGGTGGGTCTTTTTGTAATCCTATCTCCTAGGTCTATCTCCTCGAGTGGGTCTTGTGCTGCAGCTCAATGGATGGGTCTTTCTCAAACCCTAAAGGTTCATTGTCATAGATTCAATCGAGCCTTCGGCTTTCTGAAGCTGTTGTTTGGCCTTGTTGGCCACTTACTTATGCATTGTCATCGGTTTCACAAGCTAAATTTTGTCGTTTCTCTACTTCTAGTGCCAACTTTCTTTTGTTTTCAACCAAATAGGCCGAAATTTGAATCAAACTTTTTGACTAGGTGGTCATTTTCATTGACTACTGGCCACCCAGCAGGTGGATGTTCTTCTATAGGCTCCATGGTTTCGTCAGTAGCATTCCAAATAAACCCATAATTAGGATCCAAATTCAAGATGTGACCCATATCGACAGAGGTATAAGACCCTGATCCATCGTCACAAGGTGCCACATTAGCCAGGTGCTGATCAAAATATTTCTTCGTACCCTTCGCTTCATTAATCTTGTAATAGCTCTGATCAACCTCAATATTTTTGATAATGTCATCTTTCCTCCAGATACTTAATCTCTGATGTAAAGTTGAAGGTACTGCCCCTATCCCATGGATCCACTCTCGACCCAACAACAAGTTGAAATTGCCCTTTGAGTGTATAACCATGAAGAACGTTGATCTAGTAGTTGTACCTATGGCTAGGTCGACTTGGACAACCCGAATAATGTTGCTAGTTTTCCCTTCGTAATTGGATAAAACCATATTATGTTGTCAGAGATCAGCATCAGTTTTCCCAATCTTCTGAAATAAAGTATGAGGCATTAAATTGACAGTTGCCCCTCCATCCACGGACACTTTGTTGACAACCACTCAGTCGACCTTTGCTTTTATGAATAATGGTTTCAGATGGTACATCATTACAGGACTAGGTCTCTCAAACACAGCCCTCTGCTCTTCTACCACACCACTATTCATAACATAGTAACATAGCGGTTTGTCTTCCGCAGTTTCATTTGGCACGGAATCTTCGTCTGCTTCAGAGACTTCCGACACCATATCATACTCTGCTGGCAATATCAACATAATACCACAGTTTACGACAAAATCTTCACCGTATGTGTCATCATTGGTATCATCATACATATCTTCATCGAAGTCGCCATCTGGTGACGGGGTATATTCTTCATCTGACTAGGGAGAATACATTGGTTCTTCCTCATCAGACTAGGGAGTTTACTCTGGTTCTTTCTTGCTCTCAACCAAAGATGTGCACTTCGAGCTTTGGGTTGACACCACCCCCTTTTCTCCTGAAGCTTCAACAGTCACTGCCATTGTTTGATTCGTCATGACTTTTTCCTTCTCGACCACCTTCCTTTTGGGTATTGCCTTTTCTGTCCAGAGGTCCCGACAGGTTTCAACTGTGAATTCGAAGCCTCTTTTCCAGCCTTTTTTATTTTACTGATAACGCCTCCATCGAGTCCTTGTCATAGGATTCTTCCATTTGTAATTGGGAGACACCACATAGCCCATGGGTTCGACCCTTTTGTCGGAGGTCTTAGCCTCCTTCTCGAGATCCAACACCTTCTATTTCGGCCTCTTGCTCCCTATCTGACTCACTGATGATGGCACAAAGGTCCTGGGTTGTGTTTGCTGGAACAGCTTCCTGTACTCCTCGTTTTAACAAGAGGCACCACTCTGGTCGAACACAAATCTTGGGACAAGCGGCTTACCATGTCGTAGTGTCCCTTTCTTGCCAGCTTCATATTTTTCAGCAGCCTTTTCGTCAAAGACGGCATTGCACCTTGGGCATAACACAACCTTCGACCCACTCACCCAACATTTCTCCTGGAAATCTTCCAGGCTCTCGCCAGCTTGAGGGTAAACTGCCTTTAGTTCTCCTTCTTCAGTCTTTTTGTCGGAACCATCAGTAGTCTCGACCATCATGCATTCAAAAGATTCAGTTCTTAAAGGTTTGATGAGACCTTCAGTAGTCTCGACCATCTTGCAATCATAAAGCTCAGAGTACAAGGCTTCTTCAACCTTCAGAGGGTCCGTGTCAACTTGCATCTTCGGCCTTTCGTCAAATTGAAGTCGGCCTTCCTTCAAAGCTTTCTGAACTAGATCCCTGAAAAGAACACATTGAGTTGTTTTATGACCAAGGAAATTATGAAACTTACAAAATCCCCTTTTCTTCTTTTGCTCTAATAGGGGATCTTTTAAACCAGGAGGAATAATAATCTGACAATCTTTAACTAATAAATCAAATATTTCCTCACACTTAGATACATCAAAAGTATAAGTTTTAGCAACTTATTTATCTATTTTTTCAGCTTCGACGGGGTTTTTCCCGTTTGATGGTTTCAATAATTTACACGTGTATGGAGGCCCTGGCTTGAGTTCAGCCACGTTAACCTCACTTTCGTCGATGAGCTTTTCATCGTCAGAAGAGTATTCGTCATCGGCTAGATACGAAACTTTCCCTTTCTTATGGCATCTACTAGTTTTAGTTTTTTCAGCATTCAAATGCTCGACCTGTCGGACCCTATCGGCTAACTGCGCCATATCTCTGAGATATTGCATGTCCAACTTTTTCCTGATTGAATAATCTAGGTCATCCGCAACCATCTCGACTAGCTCATGTTCAGGGACTTGAGTGAAGCATCGTGCTTTCAAAAGTCTAAACCTGTTAAGATATTATTCTACCGACTCTGTGGCCTTGTGTTTGACACTGGCCAATTCTTTCAAAATAATTTTTGATTGTCCCATGTAAAACTGTTCATGAAACAATCTTTCTAATTGTGCCCATGTATGGACAGATTGTGGAGGTAACATGGTGAACTAAGTAAACACATTTTTTGTGAGGGAACTTGGAAAGTATTTCATTTTCAAGTCCTCATTATTTGCTATGTCACCAGCTTTAGTTTGATATCTGGCAACGTGTTTGACGGTGGACTCTTCGGTCTCTCCGGCGAATTTGGTAAACTTTGGAACCTTCCATCCCCTAGGCAATTCTGTTTATAAAACAAAATCTGGTAGTGGGGAAGTATATGTTGGCCGTCGAAGGCCTGGGTTCGCTCCATTCTGAACCATGATCCGTTCAACCATAGCTTCTAAGTTTGGTTTGCCAGCCATGGAATCGTGTCGAACCTGCCTGACCACGTAGTCAGGATCTTGGTTTCTATGGAATAACACAACAGAAGGCCTTTGGGCCAGCCTGGGTGTGTGCTCAACCTCATTGGGTTGCTGGTCAATTATTTTGTCGAATACTTCTTCTTGTCGAACTGGTGTCTCCGGAGGAGGTGGAGGAGTGTGTCGACCCGATGTCCTAGGAGCCCCCAAGTAATCACCTATCCGTGTCATCTAAGTTGCCAATTATTGGTAACTCTGGGTCGAATCTTATATTAATGGTCTTAATATGGTGCCCATTTGCTGAGTCAACATGTGAACCATTTCGTGATTACTCTCATCCATCTGCTATCTCATGACTGTGATAAAACTTGAGGTGAAAGTTGGAACTGATTGAGATAAAAGACTGAGCCCTAGGTGTCGATTAACTTGGTTTGCCAAAGGCCCTAATCCTTGGTACGGTGAGAAAGTTGCCACCGAACTTTCCTCGAACAACGGACCACTAGGATATAGACTCGACATGAACTCTATTGGCATCCTAAAGGCTTGAGGCATGGGCATTGTGAAACTAGGCATATGCTACCCTACAGTCCCTGTCATTGTCGGCCCAGGTTCAGACTGACGTGGTGTTGTGGCTGGCCCACTATGGACGGTCGAAACCACAGACACAGTGCCAGAGCCAACATCCATTGTATGCGTCATAACTGTACTTTCTGCCAAAGACGGTTCTTCGTTCGGACGTGGAGTCACCATCTTACCACTACGTAAATGCATACACTCAACTCAAACGGGTCCCACTGGGCGTGCCAATTTGTTTGCACGCGATTTCCCCGCGCGAACAACCGTTGGCCTCTTGTCGCAGGTTTACTTGCGGGATCGGCCACGAGATCCCATGACAGGTGGTTTGAGTATATGTGATGTTGGTAGGATGGTTTTAATTTAGAGGAAGTTGGAACTAACTTGAAGAACAGGTGTATGCGAATTGATAAATAAACAAGTAAATAAGTAAATGGCAAGATATCTTAAAAGTTGGTAATGTAAATTGCTGAAAAAGAAATGTGGACGCTATCATACATCTTGCGAAAATGAACTCTTTTCTCTTAATTCTTGGTACTTCGAGTATATTCCTTTGACAATGTTACAAATGCGACCCCCTCAACTGAAAATAGACATTGCTTGAATAGGGAAATAAAATAACTGTTTTTCTCTCAGTGTTGGCTCTGGATGTGACAGGTGTCGCCCCACCATAATTGTAACTTCCCCCACGTTCTCAGCATTTCAAATCTCTTCCTGCCCAAAATCTTTCAGCCTTGCGTTGGTTCTGTTGGCAGTCCGTCGAAACCCTTTGACAGCGTAGCATGCTGGGTCGACCTCCGACACGCCTTCTGCTGGTATCGATCTACGTGCCGCCCTTCTCACTATCCTTTCCTTCTGAAGTCGACCTACATGTTGGCCTTTCCATCGACTCTTCTCACTCGAAATCTTCCAGCCAACAGTGACATCGTTACTGTAGAACTTGTTGCTGATTTTGCTCTCTATATCCTACAATATTGAGAGTTTTAACGTTTCCGATAAAGAGACCTAGCGAAAACAACACTAAACAATCTAACAACACATCTGGAGGCACTGGTTCCATTCCTATCTCTGCCCTTGGTGCTGCTTCGGTCCCTCATTACGCTAAGCCCTTTCCTAACGTCTCAAAAATTGAAGTCTTTGGAGGCCAACATTTTCGCAGATGGCAAGAAATGATTTTTTTCCACTTTAGACATGTACGGAGTTGCTTCCGCACTCACTGATCTGCGGCCGGATTCCTCTACTGATCCAAATCAGATTAAGAATTAGACATATTCAAACAAGGTATGTCGTCATGTTGTTCTTAGCACTTTATCTAATGAGCTCTTTGATGTGTATTGTTCCTACAAGTTAGCAAAGGAAATCTGGGATTCCATGATTCTAAAGTACATGGCTAAAGCTATTGGAAGACCGAAATTTGTCATAGGAAGTCACTACAGGTGGGAAATGACTGAAGATAAGGATATCAGAACTCAAATCAATGGGTATCACAAACTCATTGAAGACTTGAAAAACGAAAAACATAATTTTTCCAGATGAATATGTTGTTGGACTTCTGATTGAAAAACTACCCCAATCATGGAGCGACTACAAACAACAGCTGAAACACAAAAGCAAATCAATCTCACTTGGTGACCTAATCACTCACATCATTATCGAGGACACAAGTCAGAAGGAGATCACTGGAGCAAGAGCAAAGGCATTGGCCACCCGTGTTAATCTAATTCAGCAAAAATCTGAAAGTAAGAGGTACGCAAATAAGAAACCTGATCAAAATATCCCTAAATTCACCCCTACCTTCAAAAACAAAGGAAATTGCTTTTTCTGTGGAAAGCTGGGTCATATTACTAAACATTGCAGATACCGCCCGAGAAATAGAAAACCTCATAAACCAAATGTTAGTTTGGTGAAAGGGGATGCCATTATTGCTGCTGTAATTTCTCAGGTGAACATGGTATCGGGTGTAAGGAGTTGGGTAGTAGACTCAGGTGCTACTAAGCATATTTGTGGAAACAGAGATGTGTTTACCTCCTACTCTTCTGTGGGGAAAGGAGAAGAACAAATATATCTTGGTGATTCTCTGACTGCTTCAGTCCATGGTAAAGGGAAAGTTCTTCTCAAACTCAAATCCGAAAAGACCCTAGCTTTAAGAAATGTTCTTCATGTCCTAACCATAAGAACAAACCTAATTTCTGTTGATCTTTTAGGTAAAGCTAGGATGAAGGTATCCTTTGAATCTGGAAGAATTATTATAACAAAGGATAACATGTTTATGGGGAAAGGATATTCTGATCAAGATCTATTTGTACTCAATATTGGTGAAATAATGAATGAGAATGCATCTTCTTCTACTTATATGATTGACTCTCTTGATATGTGGCATGCTAGACTAGGTCATGTTAATTTCTCTTATATTCATAAAATGTAAAACTTAGGCTTAATTAGTAGTTCTAATAAATCATGTAATGACAAATGGGAAATTTGTGTTGAAACCAAACTTGCCAAGAAACCATATCCCTCGGTTGTTGAACATGAAACTGAATTGCTTCGATTAATTCATACGGATTTAGGAGACTTGAAACATACTATGACAAGAGGTGGAAAAAGGTATTACATAACTTTTATTGATGATTTCTCTAGATACACTAAGGTTTATCTTGTTAAGAAATAAAGATGAATCCTTCAACAGGTTTTTTTTCTTATAAAGCTGAAGTTGAAAATCAATTAAATAGAAAGATTAAGAGAGTTAGATCTGATAGAGGAGGTGAATATATAATTTTAATGAATTATGTGAAAAAGAAGGTATTATTCATGAGGCAACTCCCCCTTACTCACGCTGAAAGGAAAAATAGAACTTTGAAATAATCCCCCCGCGTAATATAATCCCCCGCGTAATATGTTGGTTAGTTCCTCTGCTCCTAATTATAACACCCTAAATAATCCCCCGCGTAATATAAATAAAATCAGAGTAAAATAAAATATCAAACATTTAGGATGCTACTTTCATCAAACACCTGCTCATATACTTGATATACAACACATCATTTTAAAATTATTTTAACAACAATGATAATGATAAAAGACCTCTAACTTCATTTTCTTTTTATTAAAACAACGGAAACATCAACACATATCCATTACAATGTAAGCATAATATTAAATTAAATAAATAACTAAAATTAAGAGATATCTAAAATCTCAAACAAAACATAGCCTAAGAAAACATAGCGTTCCATGACTCCAGTGTTACATATCAGAGCAGACACCGACACAAAGGCATAAACGGAAGACTCCATCTTCCACTCACATCAGATCTCCTACTGCGGATTATCTGCACGTTACCCACGTAGATGGAACATTCAAATAGAATGGGTGAGATTCTCAAATCAACAAAAGAAACAGATGATATAAATATGAAAGCATAAAATCATCAAGTAATTCACCCTTTAACACAACTTTCATTAATTTCAACACAAACAGATAATCACACATTTCATAATGCAACACAACTCTTATATAATGCAATGAGACACCAACTTGACTCAATACATGTGGTACCAATTTCGATCCCTTTTTCATGATCATAATTCCCGTCGGAATTTCTATATAGGTCGCTCACACCCCACATGGGCACATGACATCCGTGATTGCTCACACCCCACACGGGCACACAATCACCTCAACAACTACATCAACACGATTCCCTTACGAAGAATCCGGATAAACGCTCACACCCCACATAGGCACATGTCTTATCCCACAACTCATGCAATATGTTATGCATCTCAAACAACAACATACAACAATGGAACAATGCATAAGACTAGCATATCACCAATACATTACCTCACAACTGTCCAACATACATTATACATCTGTTCAAACATGAAAGCATTGCAATCCACAATAACAACATGCATATTATCCAACACATCATGTTATAATCACTAACGATAACACGACATCACAACAACACAACATCATGGTATCATATATCACCAAGCATGTTATCACAACACATAATTGAGTTTAACAATTCATTATTACCAACATACAAACATCTCGACCTTAACACAACCCCAATTACAACCACTCTTCATCAAATAAATAGTATACTAACTCGACATTTAAGTGAACATAACACACCGTATGGAAATGCATTGTTAATACACCTCATAAGCAACACAACACAAAAGTACATGCCATTTTACACAACCACGCATTATTTAATTCACCTACTGCCAACAAAAGTATTTTTATTGAGAAGAACATCGCGCTAGCTTTTCAACGCTTCGAACGGCACCCAAAACAGACTCACGGTTTGAAAGTTATGAATTTTTGAAAATTTACAAAAACTGTCACGTTCAGTGGTAACCGGTTAGCACATATGCGGTAACCGGTTACACAGTTGAAAATGCCCAAAAACCCCAAATTTTCACTATGTAACCGGTTACGTCCCACACGGTAACCGGTTACTTGACCTGCAGAATCAATTCTCCGCTATTTCTGTTACGAAAATCACTTTTCAACCCCAATCCAATAACCCCAAACCACATATACCACATAATTTGACCCCCAAAATCAGTATGCAACATTATACAAATAATATGAACTCTTATAACACAACAAAACACCACTTCAATCAAGTAATTCACACAATTAGAGCATTTTCGTTATTACTGACACGTAACTTCAACTTTTCACCAGAAACATTCAACGATCAACAAAATATGGGAATAAAACCTAACGATTTATCTACCCTCATACATATATCATATATCCCTTAAGAGATTAAATAACCCCACCCTTACCTTAGAGTTCTTGCAAGATTCTCTTCTACCTCAAACAATGGTGATTTCCTCTTCTCCCTTGAGCCCTAGACTTCCCTCTTGCTCCTTTCTCTTGTTTACACGTATAATGATTTCTCTCTTCTCTAATCCCCTTTTTCTTATTATTATAATATTATTGTTATTACTATCACTTATTCCACTAATAAAATAATAACAATAATAATACTTTTTCATCACATATTTAATTAAATCAATATTTAACTATTATTATAATTAAATAATTACTAACTAAAATAATCTAATTAGTCTTACTCCCCACACCACCAATCTCTACGCTTTTGGTCACACACCCCTACTACCTTAAAGACAATTCTTAAGGCCACTACCCACCACCAAGGGTACTCAAAACATGATGAAGCACGCAAAATCACACAATTACACACGTCAACACATAAATATAATTACGAATAATAATTAAAATAAAACGGGGCGTTACAACTCTCCCCCACTCAGAATATTTTCGTCCTCAAAAATTTACCTGATACGAACAACTCAGGATACGCCTCACGCATCCCGCTCTCCCACTCCCCAGTCACGAAAGACAACACCACGAATAACACAAAACAACAAACCACCTCATCAACGACAACAACAACGACACAACAAGATGTGATGCTCACGCAATGCACTCGACGACCAACTCAAGACGCAAGGATTAACCGAGTTACGAACACACAGGTTCACTCTTGAACCGGAATACAACACGATTGTTACCATCACCACATGTAACACTCCCCTAATCCCCCATCATAGGACTTATCTGCTCGCACTCGAACCATCACTATAGGAAACGAGACAACAACAAAGATAAGAACATAAAGCTCCATGACACAACATCGTCTTAACCTCATCAACATAACTAGAATACCAACCTCGTTGTCACACAACATCAAGACAACAATTCTACGATTCACCAATCAAACATGTAACTAATACATCCATCTACATAGTAGTACATTATTAATATTTAAACCTTTCACCATATCTCTTCCATTTTGGAACGTCTAATGGTTTCATCATTCCTGCAGGTTCTAACGTTCAACCTTTGAACTCTTGCAAGTCACACACACACACACACACACACACACACACACACACACACACACACACACACATACGAACTGCGCTACATCACGCCTCTGCTGCGCACTCTGATTACTCGCAACTATTAACTCTAACAAATTCACATCCAACTTCTGACTCTCCCTAATATTCACCAGAAAATCATTTTTCACTTTTAATATACCCAACCTCGCACTCTACTCCGTTAACTCACACACCAGACACAAGTCTCTGAACTGCTAACTCAATGCTAATTCTCTGACCATCAAAGCAGACATATGAAAAGACTTCCAACTTAACTCATCAGGCATGAAATTAACTTTACCAACAGGATAATTCGAGCCAAGGTCCTAACTCATCAGAAATTCCAACCATCCCCGTTATCTCATACTCTACTCCTTCCGATCAAACAGGTATTCTACACTCTTGTGATTACTAAACACTTCGAACCTAGATCCATAAAAATAATACTTCCAGATTTTCAACACACTTTCAACCGCAGCCAACTCCAAATCTTGAACACGATAGATCCTTTCATGAATCCTCAATTTTTGTAAAGCATAAACTACGAATTTACCATATTGTATTAACACATTGTCTAAACTCATTATAAACACATCCCAATACCCCACAAACTGTTTATTAGGCTCAAGCAGAATCGAAACTGGAGCCATAGTCAACTTCTACTTCAGCTCTTTAAAACTTTCCTCAATACGAACATCTCCAAACAAACGAGTTACCTTTCGTAAGTCAACTGAGATAATGGAAGTGCTAACTTGGAAAAGCCTTCCATAACCTGCGGTAATAACCAACTAAGTCCAAAAATCTTCTAATCATCTTAACCAACTTCAGAGCTTTCTCATTGTAGAACTGCATCTACTTTGGATAGATCCACAAAAATGCCCTCATCTGAAATAACATAACCCAGAAACTCACCTCTACCAACCAAAAATCACACTTCGATAACTTAGCATAAAACTTTATCCCTTTAAATACTTGTAACTCAATTCTCAAATACTCTACACGCTCTTCTTCTGGTTTTATAACAGATCAGACTATCCCCAACGAACACCACTTCGAACTTATCCAATTAAGTATGGAAGATACGATTCATATTCCCCACACACTTCCTGGGTGCATTACAATCTCCGAACAACATCATCATATATTCACAATGCCCATACCGAGTTCTAAAGGCCGTTTTCTTAACATTCTCATTCTTCACTAGAATTTAATGATAACCCGGCCTCAAGTCAATTTGTACTAAAAACACGCGCACTCACCAATTGATCCATCAAGTCCTCTATTCTTGAAACCAGACACTTATTCTTAAGCACTTTGGAGAGTTATCAATTTGCATAAAAACACACTTATCCACTGGAGTGCCTACCAATCAAATGGTATAAGAATCTCACTTATGTCTGTTAGTAGAATAACCTCTCTTTCAACATACAGCAGTTTAGTATATGTTCGTCACTCTCCAAACGATAGAGATGTAGGAGTTATACTACTACAACCATAACATATACAACCTTCAAAATCCATTCTGAACTCGAAACAATTTATCCAAAATAGTTTAACAACCTCTGGTTCTGGTTACCACATCCCATATCAGTTCTTCTTATGGGGTTCCGACTCACTCAAGGTTTCTGCTTACACGAGACCTCAACCCATAACAAAAGTGATACCATCTAGGAACTTCAAATCATTCGCGATTCGTCACAATTCAAAACTCAAGTTATCCAGAACACAACTGTGAGTTCCCATATTACTCACCGATTAACACGCAACCTCAGGCTATCATCCCTTTCTTTAATAACAATACTGAAGCTCCCAAGGAAACACCATTGGTCTCACAATTCTCCTCTCCAGTAAATCTTCTAACTGCTCTATCAGGTCTACTAATTTTAACACCGACATCCTGTATAGTACCATAGAAACATCTAGTACCAGGGACTAAACCAATAGAGAATTTCACCTCTCTTTCTAGCGGTACATCCGATATGTCGCCCGAAAACGCATCTGGAACTCATGCACAACTGGAGTTCATCGTTGTGACTTTACTGCTGTTGATATTTGTAAATATATATATAGTGTTAAGAGTATTTGTATATAGAATAGTCCCACATCGACTATATCATGTAATTAGTTGTAATCTATCTATATATAATAATGTCTCCGTAGTGCTTTTCAAAACACACGGTTTATTCATATGTCTCTTAGTCTCTTGTATTTCAACATGGTATCTAGAGCCTGCTAAGAGGCAATTCTTTTTTCGCCGTGCTTTACCCGGTTGACCCACTGTCTTCTGGTGAGAAATTTTTTTATTTTTTTTGCAAACCGTGTTGTCACTCCGGTTTGCCTCGTGTAATACCCCAAAATTTGCTCTCCCCTTTTGTCATCATAGCATGGCATTATCATTTATCATATCATATCCACCTCATTAACATTACATTGCATTTAACATAGAAAAATGAAGCATGGCATCCTTCTTACCATCAGGGCATGTGATCAGGTGGAAGGTGGACAATCAAGGAATCATTCAGAGCACAAAAAGGTCAATCAAGTTGCCTCAAGGCAAGCCAAGAGCCTCTCATGTCTCATACTATCTCAATTGATCTTCCAAAACCTCAAGGAAGTGAGATTCAATGGGAGATTGAAGCACTACATCTTTCACTATGCAAGAGGTTCAAAAATTGAAGGAAAACCCTCAAAAGAGATAGCTCATTGATTCAAAATCATTCTCAAGTGGCATTTCTCATCATCCTTTAAGAGGATACACAACATACTCTGAGGAATTTGAAATTGAAGACTGCACATTTTTCTCCTAGGAGGTGGGCACCAAAACTAGGGTTTCCCATTAAATCAGGGAATCTTTGATTTTTTGGACAAAACTTGATGTCATGGTATTCTACATGTTCTTAAGAGTATGTGTATGGAGAATTGCCCCTCAATTGGTTTTGGGAGGTGGTTCAATTGGAAGAAAGATCAAAAATCAGGAAATTTGGGGCCAAGTCAAATAATCAGAGGAAAAAGTCAACTCCTGACTTTTTAAAGCCAAATTCATGAAATTCATGTTATATTTGACCAATGTACAAAATTTGATCAAGAAACTCCAAAGGAATCATGAAAAAATCAAGATTTGGAAAGTTGCCACTTTTGGATGAAGTAGGGTTACTAAAAATAGCAAGTTTTGGCCATTTTGCATCAGAATTGGAACCAAGGCCATTCAAAATTGAAGCATCAAATGAAAATTCCACTCTGCCTCAATGAAAGATCTTGCTTTAAGCTTCAAATCCATGGGTATAACATCTCCATTGAACAAAAATTGAGGGAGATATGATTAATCAAAGTTGGAGGAAAGTAGGCCAAAAACCATGTCTTGACCAAGCTTGGCCAGGTCTGCGCGCAGTCATTTTTACAAACGTGTGGTGGGCCAAATGTCCATTCATTTTTCTCATGGTTAAAGGCCTCTAATGAGAAAATTTTCAACATCAAAGTTGTTCTATGTAGTCTTATCTTCAATGTTCATGTTGGACAAATTTTGATTTGACCAAGTTATGAAATGGAAAGATGGGTCTAAAGTTGGTGTGATTATGCTGAAAATCACTAGGCCAACTTGCCATGCCATGCCCCAAATTGCTCGCCCACGCATCAGTTTGTTTTACATCTGTTTATGGTCATTTTTAGGCATGTTCCAAGCATCATTTCCATTCAATTTTCACACCAAACATGTAGCATTACATCTCCTGTTTCCAATGACTCCAAAAACACATCAAATCATCCATGGATTTGAGAGAATTCCATCATCAAATCACCATGATTGCATTGGTTTCAAGCTGTCATAAAACCAGAAAATAAACATGGTTGTGGTTGATTGTTTCAGAATTCACATGTACACTCTTTATTCCTTTCCTCATTTAAGCCAACATCCCCTTACAAACTTGAGCAGCACGTGCTATCCATGTTGTTTCCATACACTAAAGAGGAAGAACAAAACTTGTGAAACAAGTTTATCAAGCTGCCACACCAGAACAACTCATCATCACCATTCCTTGCAATTGCTCCTCACCATAACTCCATGAACCTTCATCACCATAACCCAGCCATGACCAACTCGTCCCCTAACTAACTTGGCTCAGTTAGTTAGGGTGGACTCAATTAACCCAACTGTGACTCACTTAACTGACTCACTAAACCATGGTTAACTCAAATTATAAAACAAAATCACACTTCACAATTCATTTTGAGTTCTCATTTTTTTTCACATTCACTCCAAAAACTTCTCTTTTCTCTCTCTCAGTTTCTCTCCATTTTTCTCTCTCTCTGTACACGAACCTCATCATCCTCCATCTTACTTCATCATTATCATCATCAATGGCATTGGATTGAAGAAGTTTTCCACACAGTCCTCAAGATTTCAAGTATTGCTCAGCCTTGAATCTCTCTCTGTTCTCAATATCTCAAGGCTCAACTGCATTTATTTTGCACGAATCAAGCTCAAAGATCAAGAGTGGATCTCTGGTTTTCTTTTGTTTCAAAGTTCTGCAAATTTCAGGTTCCAATTACTCCAACTTGATTGCATAAGTTCTTGTTGTTTTAGCTTGCTTTATGATGTTTAGAGCTTATCAGAGGCTATGCGTGAGTCCTGACTAGTTGATAGGCTCTTTAGGAGTTTAGATGAGATTTTAGGGCAAAATGTTTTGGTTCGGTTTGTGTTGTACATGCGTGATCTATGAAAGTTGATCGCACATTTATGATGTATGTGAGCTCAGCTTCATTTTGGTATATCATTTGTGGAATTCTGGAAGATTGGAGGTTGCAGACGGTGGAGGTGTGACCGGAGAAGGTGACCGGAGGTCATCTCCGGCCGGTGACTTTAACTGTTAGGGTTTATGTGTGTTTTAATCCTGTCCGTTCATGTTTTCTGATCGTGTGATCCTTGTCTTGCCAGCACATTAAAAATCACATGCTCCTCACGTGTATCTTTTCTGAATTCATTTAAACATGTTGTAGTGTAGTGCATGGTAACTTGTGTGTGTCCTCACGCATGTGCATTGATCCTGATTACTTTGACCACGCATTGACCTTGACTTGATCCATTGGCTGAGAATGAGTCAATTCCTGTTGACTGAAGTGCATGATTGTTATGGTGTTTTGCGCAGACTTGGACTTAACCAGATTGATAATTACACCCCCATGTATTGAAGCCCAATGATTTTGAACTGTCCAATTGCTATGTTCATACCCCCCTGCATTTTGCATTTATTTTTCATTTTTATTTCTTTCTACACGTTTGATTTCTAATTTTTAAAAATACCAAAACATATTGGAAAATTCTACAAAAATTCATGTGTATTCTTAAAACATTTAGGAAATTTTCTATGATTTTATTTTCTGATTTTATGACCATTTTGCCCCTGTTCCATTATTTCTTTTGAATTTCCATTTGTATGCATACTTAATGTGACATATGATTTTGTGCATTTTTGTTCTTGATCATAAAAAATGATTTTGATGCCTTTCTTTTTGCATTGTGGTAACAATATGTTGAGGTATGTTTGAGATTTATGAGATGATTTTTAAGTCTTTTTTGGATGACTTTTGATGTGTTGCTTTGAGCATGAATGCATGAAACTTCCATGAGACTTTGACCTAATTGTTGAGTGACTTTGGTTCTGATTCATTGCTTGTGGACTTGATATGTTAATGGCATGTGTTTAAGGTGTTTGATTGGTGAAAGTCATAATTTTTGGAGCATGTTTGCTATTTGTTTGAAGCATGAAGTTTAACTTGTTCATTTTGTGAATGCATGCCTCATGTTTGGTTTGCTTGATCATGAAGGCACTTGTGCCATGAGTTGTGGTTTTGTTTGAGGATGTATAGCATGTTAATTGACTTCTGATTGTGACATTTGGGTTTCATCTTTGCATGTTTGATGTTTATCTTGCACCTTAAGTCATTTGTTTCACAAGTATGAACCACATTCACATCACTTCACCTTTTCTTCGTTGCTTCTTGTTGGATTGAGATTTTGTTTGCATGATTTGGTATGCTCATTTAGGATAACATTAGGTTGTGTAAATATGAGTTACATTCTGATTGGGAAGCTCTTATAGCAATTCAATCTCATTTTACTTTGTTTGTCAACTTGTTTGAATTTGATTTGTTCATTATATTTTCTTACTTTACTTGTAAGTGATTGTGCTAACCATGTAGGGGCTTTGGTAAGTTTCAATTGAGTGTGGATAAGGAATCCACATTCAACTTCTATCCTTTCTCTTTTACAATTCCACTTTGTGTTTTGTTAAGCACTTATGTGCTTTCTTTTAATAACTCATCACTTTCCCTTTGTGAATTACAATTCATCTTCTACTTTAGAAGTGAATTGTTTAATTCTTTCTTTCTTTAGACTTTAGGTTGAAACCTCACAAACCTTTAGGATCACTCTCTTTAATCTTCCATTAGGATTGAGTCTTAGTCCATATAGGTTTTACCTTTTCTCCTCTCTTGGGTCTTTCATCTTCTCATCTCAAAGAAAATTCAAAATACATAATAAAGGTAGGCATTTATTGCATTTAGGCCTTTCATATAAAGAAAAGATTATAAGGGGTCTTCTCTTGTAATCTTAGAATGTATAGCATATAGCCCATCTTGGGTCAATGTGTTAAACATTTGATCTTGTATGAGGGACTTAAATGCAATATTTGCTGAAGGTGCAAATAATAAAAAGCACTTCTTCATTTCTTAATCAACAAAAACACTTAATAAACACAAGTATGCTAGTGTGTTTGAACCTTGACAATTGGAGCTAAGTGTGGAGGTCTTCTTCACTCTTAGTGTGCTTTCTTACCCATTCCATCTTGGAATGTGAGAATGTACACATTCCGATGACTAAGATTTGGATACACTGTCGTATGCAAACAAATCCAAAACACTTCCTTCTAAAAGACAAGAAACAAACAATAACGTCTTTCCTCCGGGAATTCTTTTCTCACCTCATTCACTCTTAGCGTACGAACGCGCTTCTACTCGTTCTCTTGCAAGATGGTAACGCACTCGGACCAGCGAGCCTGCAACACCTGAGCTAGAACGTCAGCCGTTCTCTAAAAAACACAAACAATTCATCCCTAGTGAGGGGAACTACGTCGCTCTGATTCTCATGCTCCCGATGAGATACGTAGGCAGTGGGGTAGGGCCCATGCGAGCACTTCTTTTATTTTCCCTACATTTGTTCTTCTTTCTCCTTTCTTTCTTTTAGTTCCTTTTTCCAATATCTTTTCTTTACACCCTTTGATCGAGACAAGCAAGCGTGGATCCCATCGGGTACGATGGACGTGAGGGGGTGCTAATACCTTCCTCTCGCGTAACCGACTCCCGAACCCATTTCTCTTGGTCGCAAGACCATGCTTTTCCTTTCTCTCAGGTTTACGCGGTGTTTCCTTTCCCTCTCTTGGGATAAATACACATTGCTGGCGACTCTGTTTCGGTGCCACTTTCGCGTTTGTACTAGGATGAAAATCCCGGGAGCGACAGCTGGCGACTCTGCTGGGGACATGAGGTTGACCTATTGCTGGTCCATCCCTAAGCGAGTCAATCCTAGCGCTTGTCTGTTTTTCTTTCATTGGGTGTTTACTGTTGTGTTGTATTTACTGTTTTATTGTATGGTTATTTACTGCTTTACTGTACATTACTGTATTTACCGTATTTTAGCATTTTCATTTCATATGATATATTATGCTATACTGGACTGTGCTATTTTCTGTTTGGCGGGATGGGATTTCTGAGAGATAAGCCCATTACACAGGCTTGAGTATACACTTAGAATTAGAGTGGAGAGTAGTGGGACCTACGTGCCGTTTGGAGTGCGTTGGGTGTTCACGAAATTCACAGCTAGACGAGGCTATCTTGGGACACGTCGTGGCATGCGCATCTTGCGTATTCCAGGATGTAGATCTAGAGAGCTGTCGACTCTAGTGACCGATCATGAGGACCTTAGTGGAGATATCCCTTTTTAGTGGTGACAATGGCAGACCACATTCTGTGGCAAACCCATTCGCACCCGAGGGCCCACTTTGGAACTTGCATAGGATGACTTTTATTTTCTAAGGGGAGTCAGTGGACGACCTCTTTGATTGGCATAGCATTGTATCCTACGGGCTGAATGTGCTATTGTTTCTCAAACCTCCGAAGCTGACAAGCCTTATTTTCTAAGAACCACATGTGAGTATGGACGGGATGTTTACAGGTTTGCAGGAAACCCAGCCTCCAACCTACCTTACTTGTGATTCTATGATGATTTCAGACATTGTATCCTATGACAGTGATTTAAGTGTTCATCTCAGATATTGCCAGATTCAGTACAGAGACACAGTGCACACAGTTCAATACAGACACCGACACTTGATTACCTGATCACATGCCCTTTTGCATTGCATTATCATATCATAACAGTTATGTTTGTCATTTTCAGGTGCATAATACATTTCTGATTCCAATCCATGGGTTCAACAGAGATCGTCGCCGAGAGAAAGAACAATGTGTCTTACAAGTTTCCAGATCCTGTCTTGGACTCATTGCTCAAAGTTATAGATATGGCTGGTCCGGGTATTCTTGATAGGTTTCAGAAGAGCTACGAGAATTTGGTTGGGATGGTCCGTACAATCACCAAGTATGAGCATGATGCTTTACACACTCTGCTGCAGTTCTACGAGCCTTCGTTGAGGTGCTTTCTTTTTTCAGATTACATTTTGATGCCAACACTGGAAGAATTCTCATTTATTCTGGGAATTCCGATCACGTCGGCAATACCATTCTTCTCTGGTAGTTCTCCCAGCGTAAAAGAAATTGCTGCTGCTTTACAAATGGATCAGACATTGATAAAGAGTGGTGTGAGCAGTAAAAATGGAGTTAGCGGATTTCATTTAGAATTTCTGGCTGGACAGGCCCAAGAGGCGGCAAGTGCTAAAAATTGGACGGTTTACAATTCCATTCTGGCTCTCTGCATATATGGCCTAGTTTTCTTTCCCAATCAGCAAGACTTTGTGGATATGCAAGCAACGAGAGTTTTTGTCCTTAAAAATCCAGTCCCTACTTTGTTAGGAGATTTTTATCATTCCGTGCATTACAAGAATGAGAAAAGGAGGGGAGGATCTGTTAGTTGTTGCACTCCACTGCTGAGTCATTGGTTTTTCAAACATTTGCCTCAGACAGGTGCCTTTGTGGAAACCAAAGATGTGGCAAAATGGTCTAAACGATTGATGAGTTTAACTGCTGATAACATTGTATGGTTTGATCACCGGTTGTTGAGAATAGAGCTTGTCACAAGATGCGGAAATTTTCCAAATGTGCCTTTGATTGGCAGAAAAGGAGGGATTAATTATAATCCAGTTTTGGCCATCCGACAAGTTTGGGTATGCTTCCAGATATCCTCCTACAGAGCAAGATGTGGAAGAATCTTTATTCTTTACAGGAACTAAAGATGCGAAGGTGGTAGAAGTAGTGAATGCTTGGAAAGATAAGCACAAAATTGGAAAAGCAGTTTTTGGAAAAGGAGATTGTAGATCTTATCCTGAATATGACAGGTGGATGGAGACGAAAGTAAAGGAATTGCTTTTACCCTTTTCAAGGGGACCTCTTTTATGTTCAGTACAGCCAGAACAACCCACCATGGTGGCTATTGAAGAATGTGAGAAGTGGAAGAAAATGGTCAGAGAGCTGCAGATAGAAAATTCTGGAATGAGCAGATGTCTTCAGAAAGCTCTAGCTGACAACAAAGAGTTGGAAAAGAGAGCCTTGAAAGCGGAAAAAACCTTGGCCGACAAAGAGGAAGATTTTGATGACCGAGCTCGGTACTTTCGGAAACTTACTTTGGGAGCAGATGACACTAGTCAGGCTCACAAGATTACAAAACAGGCTTTAGCCCGAAGCAAGGATTCATTAGCTCAACTTCGTCAAGCTTGGGATGAAGTCAGAATTGAAAATGCCGAGTTAAAGGATCAGTCGAAGACTAAAGACGAGGAGCTTAAAAAGGCACATGAGCAGAGGAGAAAGTATCGGGAAAGCCTCGGTAAGAGTCAAGAGCAGTTAGAAGAAGCTAGAAGCCAGTTGAAGAATACCAAGAAAGAGCTTGAAGAAGTCATGATAGAAAGGGAGATACTCAAGACGCAAGCTGGCATAAAGAGACACAAAGGAGTGTGTGATGACGAGGCTCTGATGCTGCATATGGGATCTTTAACTGAAGCTCTTGAGAAAAGGGATGTCTTGATCAAAGAAATGATTGAAAAGCCGAATCACCAGCGTACCCGTATACTTTTTGAGGAGATCAAATACTCAAGTGATAAGCTGAAGGGTGTGGAATTGTCAGACTGATGTTCTTTTCCCTGTATTTTGTTGTTAATGGCTACCATCAGGCTTGTTGATGGATCCATTTTTTTTTTCCTTGTATTGCATTTGCGGTTGAACCTTTCTTAAATGTACTTGGATACTTTGTTGAATGAGTATGAGCAGTTTTATTCAGGATTATTCCTTATCAGATAGCTGCACACAAGCACATGACCATGACACGTCTCTTTATATCACAATTTCTGGTCTTCAGATTTCTGTGGTTGGATTGGAATCAGGGTATAAAGCACCTCGGAAATGACAAACATGGCATTGCATATCATTTTGCATTTTTGTTACTTGCTTTTCAGGTACTCGTTGCGGGGTCTCTAACCTTTATTTGGTTTCAGGCAGTATAGCGGAGAGTCATATTCACCGATATTCGACGCGAAGGAATCAAGTAAGAATCATGGATCAAGTGCAAAGTGATTTGGCGGAAATGAGGGCGCGTATGGACCAGTTCATGACCCTCATGACTGGCATGGCGCAAAATCAGGAGAGACTGAGGCTTCTGGTAGAGCGTCCCGACAATGGGCCCGAAGGTGATCATCATGACAATTCACAGGGACATGGCATTCCTCCTCCCGGTGGCAACCCTCCTCCTGGTGGTAACAATCGGGGTAATGGAAATGGTAGGCATGCTGGTGTTACTCTTGAGGATACTCTGGAAGACCAATTTACTCTGCTGGATGCTGATGTGGGTAATCAAGGGGATCGAAGGTATGATGAGTTAGCAGAGAAGATCAGGGCCATAGAATGCAAGAACTCTATGGGTATTGATGTTACCAGCTTGGGGCTGGTCTCAGGAGTCAGAATTCCCCCTAAATTCAAACCTCCCACTTTCGATAAGTATCATGGCAATGCGTGTCCCCAAACGCATCTTCAAGCTTACTTTGGGAAGATTTCAGCCCATACGGATGACGAGAAGCTATGGATGCACTATTTTCAGGACAGTCTGGCGGGGGCGTCCTTGACCTGGTACATGAAGTTGAGTAGAGCTGCTGTGAAGAATTGGAAAGATCTGGCAGAAGCGTTCCTGAAGCAATACCAGTATAATATTGACATGGCGCCCAACCGCACTCAATTGCAGGGGTTGTCACAGAATGCCAAGGAGAGTTTCAAAGAATATGCACAGAGGTGGAGGGAAATGGCTGCCCAGGTCCAACCTCCCTTGTCAGACAGAGAAATGGCAGATATGTTCATGGGCACCTTGCAAGGGGCCTATCTGGATAGATTAGCTGCTTGTCCGTCGACTGGATTTGCTGATATTGTAATTGCGGGAGAAAGAATAGAAAGTCTGTTAAAGCTGGGAAAGATCCAGGATGTGAGCGGGGCTGGCTCTTCGGGGACGAAGAAACCGTTCGCTAATAACCAGAAAAGAAGAGAAGGTGATACGAATGCTGTGTTTAGAGGACGAGGCAGAGGGCGTTCTCGAGCTTATTATCAGGTAGATGCTGTGACAATCCCCACACCGTCTGTTCAGAAACAACAACCCCAACAACCAGTTCAACAGCAACAACCTTTTTTCCAGCAAAGGTCTAGACAGAGGGATCGTAAGATGGATCCTCTCCCTATGACTTATGCCGCGCTGTTGCCCCGACTACTCGAGTTAAAGTTGGTAGAACTCCGTACTATGAAAGCTCCGGTTGCTGGAAACCTGCCACCTAACTTCGATGCTAATGCTCGTTGTGAGTTCCACTCAGGTGCTCAGGGGCACTCCATTGAAAAATGCTGGGCTTTCCATCATAAAGTACAAGATTTGATTGATGCTAAAGCCATCAATTTCTCTCCCACTCCTAATATTACTCAGCATCCCATGCCTGATCATAGTGCAGCAAATGTGTACGCTATTGAAGATGGGAGGAGATTGAATCTGGTGACAGATATCCATCAAGTGAAAACTTCTTTGTTGGTGGTAAAAGATCGTTTATTGAAGGGACGGGTGTTCCCGGGCTGTAATCAAGAGTGCTCTGAGTGTATGAATCAGGAGAACGGCTGTGATAAGTTGAAGATGGGTTTACAGAATCTGATCGATGAAGGATGTCTACAGTTCGACAGAGTCGTGAAAGACACTGATGAGATATCAACCGTGACCATCTATTACACTCCCGCTGAGATTCAAATGCCGGTCAATGCAGTTCCCGTGGCGAGTGTTGCGCCAGAAGGGCCCAGTCCTGTCACTATCACGGTGCCAGGACCAATTCCGTTCACGTCTACGAAGGCTATCCCATGGCACTATGGGGCAGATGTATATTACGAAGGTAAAAAGCAGGAAGTTGAGCCATCAGTCAGCCCAAATATTGATAATGTAGGGGGTGTAGGGGGCTTTACAAGGAGTGGAAGGTTGTTCGCTCCCCAAACCTTGAGAAGTGATAAGGAGGTAGAAGCTGCAGCAAAGGCTAAGGGTAAACAGGTGGTTGAAAGTGAGCCTTCACCTGAAGCAGAGACAAAGATTACTTTTGATAAGGAAATGGAAGAATTTATGAAGATAATCAAGAAAAGCGATTATAAGATCGTGGACCAACTGAATCAGACCCCTTCAAAGATTTCAATCCTGTCACTATTGATGTGCTCTGATGCGCACCGGCAGGCGTTGTTGAAAGTGTTGAAGAGTGCGTACGTGCCGCAAGAAATTACTGTTAATCAGCTCGAGGGCGTAATCTCCAATGTTAATGTCAGCCATGGCTTGGGCTTTACAAGTAGAGATTTGACTGTTGAAGGAAGAAACCATAATAAGGCTTTGCATATCACGATGGAGTGTAAGAGCGCAGTGTTATCTCATGTACTGGTAGACACTGGTTCGTCACTCAATGTCTTGCCCAAGAAGGCATTAATGAAGCTGGAAGTTGACGGTTTGATCTTAAGGCCTAGTGAATTGGTGGTCAGAGCATTCGATGGAACTAGACGATCTGTGTTTGGTGAGGTGGAATTGCCCGTACAAATTGGACCACAGGTATTCACATCCACGTTCCATGTAATGGACATACAACCTGCATATAGCTGCCTATTGGGACGCCCTTGGATTCACGGAGCCGGGGCTGTTACCTCTACTCTACATCAAAAGCTGAAGTATGAGTTTGAAGGGCAGGTTGTGACAGTGTGTGGGGAGGAAGACATCTTTGTGAGTCACTTGTCCACATTCAAGTACATTGAAATGGATGGGGAAATTCATGAGATGCTGTGCCAATCATTTGAAGCAGTCAACATTGACGATGCACCTGAGTCTTCTTCTGTACCAGTTGGGGCTGGTACCTCTATTTCATCTTACAAACAAGCTGTCGAGGTCGTCAGGGCAGGCAACGCCCAAGGTTGGGGCAGGTTGATAGAGACCCCAATGTAGGAAGACAAATTTGGTATTGGTTATCATCCCTCTACAACTTCAGATGCGGGGAGCAGGGGACCCATTACTTTCAATAGTGGGGGAATTATCTACATGGACCAGTCTTGTGCAGCCACAGAGGATAGTGTTGACAGTGATTGTGACCTGGACAATTGGGTACGCCCTCATGTTCCGGGACAACAAGTGCAAAACTGGTTCGTTGAAGAAGTCATCCGGGTTACTCTTCAGACAGAGTAATTTTTCTTTGTTTTTTCTAACCATAATGCATGACAAAATCTTGCGCTCTGCCCAAGGCGTATAGATTCATTTGTAGGGCCACCATGGT
The DNA here is from genome assembly GCA_022829125.1 of Lathyrus tuberosus. NCBI lineage: Eukaryota > Viridiplantae > Streptophyta > Magnoliopsida > Fabales > Fabaceae > Lathyrus > Lathyrus tuberosus. The sequence goes on from JALAZF010000103.1 coordinate 14,212,103, forward strand.
TGCATTTGCAATGTTTAATCATTAATAAAGGACGTTTTGCAATCAAATTTTGTTCTCTGTCTTTCAGTTTTTATTTTTGCACAAAAAATATAAAATGGCAATGTTTCATTTTCTTTTGTTTTGCTTAAAAATAAATTCTAAAATAAGGCATGAACCCGTTCATGCAGACTTGATCCTCCGGATACCACTGATAACGATTTTGATATGGCCATGTATGACTTTGACAATCCGATTTATCAAGCCGAAGAAGGGGATGAGAAAGATTGTGAACTCCCTGAAGAACTGGCCAGATTGTTGAAACAGGAGGAAAGGGTCATCCAGCCTCATCAGGAGACTGTAGAAATCATCAATATTGGTACCAAGGACGCCAAGAAAGAGATCAGGATTGGTGCCAGCTTGCAAGCAGATGTGAAGCAAACTTTGACGGAAATGTTGCGCGAGTATGTTGACATCTTCGCCTGGTCGTATCAAGACATGCCGGGGTTGGATACAGATATTGTTGTGCACAGGCTGCCATTGAGAGAAGAATGTCCGCCAGTCAAGCAGAAACTTCGTCGGACTCACCCCGACATGGCTTTAAAGATTAAGGAGGAAGTCCAGAAGCAGTGGGACGCTGGTTTTCTTGCTGTGACAAAGTATCCTCCATGGGTAGCCAACATCGTGCCAGTACCAAAGAAAGATGGAAAAGTGAGAATGTGTGTGGATTATCGAGATCTTAATAAAGCTAGCCCGAAAGATGATTTTCCACTACCTCATATTGATGTGCTGGTCGATAATACAGCTCAGTTTTCAGTGTTCTCATTTATGGACGGTTTCTCCGGGTACAACCAGATCAAGATGGCACCTGAAGACATGGAGAAGACCACGTTCATCACTCCGTGGGGTACATATTGTTATAAAGTAATGCCTTTTGGGTTGAAAAACGCAGGGGCAACGTACCAGCGGGCGATGGTGACATTGTTTCATGACTTGATTCATAAGGAGATCGAATGTTATGTAGATGATATGATTGCCAAGTCGAGAACAGAAGAGGAACATCTGGTTAACCTGAAAAAGCTGTTTGAAAGGTTGAGAAAGTTCCGTCTGAGATTAAACCCAAACAAGTGCACGTTTGGGGTGCGTTCTGGAAAGTTGCTGGGTTTCATTGTGAGCGAAAGAGGAATCGAGGTTGATCCTGCTAAGGTGAAAGCAATACAAGAAATGCCTGAACCGAGAACAGAAAAAGAGGTTCGTGGTTTCTTGGGTAGATTGAACTACATTGCGAGGTTCATATCTCACCTAACAGCCACGTGCGAACCAATATTTAAATTGTTAAGGAAAGATCAAACGGTCAGGTGGAATGACGATTGCCAATTGGCATTCGATAAGATAAAAGAATACTTGCAGGAACCTCCGATTCTAATGCCTCCAGTTGAAGGGAGACCGCTGATAATGTATCTGACAGTGCTTGAAGGTTCCATGGGTTGTGTTCTCGGTCAACATGACGAGACAGGTAGGAAGGAGCATGCTATTTACTACCTGAGCAAAAAGTTCAATGATTGTGAGTCCCGATACTCAATGCTTGAAAAGACATGCTGTGCGCTTGCATGGGCCGCTAAGCGATTGAGGCAATATATGGTTAGGCACACGACCTTGTTGATTTCAAAAATGGATCCTATCAAGTATATTTTTGAGAAACCAGCATTGACAGGCAGAGTTGCACGGTGGCAAATGGTCTTGACAGAGTATGACATTCAGTACACTTCACAAAAGGCCATCAAAGGAAGTATCTTGTCCGACTATCTTGCGCAACAGCCGATTGATGATTACCAACCCATGAAGTTTGACTTCCCTGATGAGGACATCATGTTTCTCAAAGCTAAGGACTGTGAGGAACCACTTCCGGAGGAGGGGCCAGACCCTGAATCCAAATGGAGTCTGATGTTTGATGGGGCTGTCAATATGAATGGGTGCGGAGTTGGAGCAGTTCTCATCACGCCGGAAGGTGTTCATATGCCTTTCACTGCCCGAATAACTTTCGGATGCACCAACAATGAAGCAGAGTACGAAGCTTGTATAATGGGGATCGAGGAGGCGATTAATCTACGGATTAAAACCCTTGATATATTCGGTGATTCAGCTTTGGTAATCAATCAAGTGAAAGGGAGTTGGTACACGCACCAAGCAAATCTAGTGCCGTATAGAGATTATACGAGGAGATTGCTGACATTTTTCACAACAGTGAAACTGTACCACATTCCTCGAGATGGGAATAGGTTCGCTGATGCCTTGGCCACTTTGTCTTCCATGATCAAAGTGCAAGGATGGAACCATGTACCTAAGATTGAGGTATCCCGCCTTGACAGACCAGCATTTGTGTTTGCGGTAGATGCAACGTCTGATGACAAGCCATGGTTTCATGACATTAAGTGTTTCTTAAAAAGTCAAGAGTACCCGCCCGGGGCATCGTCCAAAGACAGGAAGACGTTGAGAAGGTTAGCTGGTAGTTTCTTCTTGAACAAAGATGGCGTGCTGTATAAAAGAAATTTTGACACGGTCCTGCTTAGATGTGTGGATAGACATGAAGCAGACTTGTTGATGATTGAAGTGCACGAAGGCTCTTTCGGTACTCATGCCGGAGGGCAGGCAATGGCTAAAAAGTTGTTAAGGTCGGGATATTATTGGTTGACTATGGAGTCAGATTGTTGCAAATATGCCCGCAAATGCCATAAATGTCAGATCTATGCAGACAAGGTGCATGTGCCTCCAAATCCGTTGAGCATCATGTCGTCGCCTTGGCCGTTTGCCATGTGGGGCATTGATATGATCGGAAAGATTGAGCCCACAGCTTCCAATGGTCATCGTTTCATCTTGGTGGCAATTGATTACTTCACCAAATGGGTTGAAGCCGCATCCTATGCCAATGTTACTAAGCAAGTGGTTGCTCGTTTCTTAAAACGGGATATCATTTGCCGATATGGAGTTCCCGAAAGAATCATTACTGATAATGGTTCTAATTTGAACAATAAGATGATGGCTGAGTTATGCCGGGACTTCAAAATCGAGCACCATAATTCTTCTCCGTACCGCCCAAAGATGAATGGCGCGGTCGAAGCGGCCAACAAAAATATCAAGAAGATTGTGCAGAAGATGGTTGTCACGTACAAAGATTGGCATGAGATGTTACCATTTGCTTTGCATGGGTATCGAACGTCGGTACGCACGTCCACTGGGGCAACCCCATTCTCACTTGTATATGGTATGGAGGCAGTGCTACCGGTTGAAGTAGAGATTCCATCCCTCAGAGTCATGATGGATGTTAAGCTAGATGAAGCTGAATGGGTACGAGCCAGATTTGATCAGTTGAGCCTTATTGAGGAAAAGCGATTGGCGGCTGTATGTCATGGGCAACTATATCAGCGCAGAATGAAACAGGCATTTGACCAGAAGGTGCGTCCTCGGGTTTATAAAGTCGGAGATGTGGTACTCAAAAGGATCCTTCCTCCCAATACAGATCACAGGGGCAAATGGACTCCTAATTATGAAGGTTCATTCGTGGTTAAAAAGGTTTTTTCGGGCGGAGCTTTATTGCTTACAACCATGGATGGCGAAGACTTTTCATCCCCTGTCAACTCGGACGTAGTCAAAAAATACTTCGCATGAATAGACCCGCTGGATAATAAAAATAAAAAAAATCCAGGCAAAAAAGGGCATCCCGGCGAACCAAAAACAGAATAAGGTTCGGGCAAAAATTAGGGATATAATTGAAAAAAATCGTACACCCGGTAAGTTGAAAACCCGAAAGGGCAACTTAGGCAAAAAAGGGTATCCTGGTGGATCGAAAACCTGAAAGGGCGGTCCACACAAAAGAGGGATTTAAGCGAATGACTACAGTCTGAGTTATCTGTACCCATTACCGTTTGAACAACTGACGTTCTGAAGAATAGGAATCGGTCTGATCATTCCTCAGAAGGCAAGGTCGGGGAGTTTTGAAAACATACTGGTCATAACAGAATGGAAACTCAGTGGAATTCCGTTTTCACATTGCCATTAGGATAGTTTCTTTTCTCAATTTTTCAGCGATCACCTCTTTCCAGGGATTGCTTCCAGATGTAATTGCCTATTCTGGGCTCTCAGTCAATAAATTGAATTTCAATAAAAAGCTTTCTATTTTTGTTTTATTGCTTTGTTTGCAAAAACGTCCTAATTGTTGATAAAACATTGCATTTGAAAACATGGCAGCCTCGCAATAACATGCGCAGAAAAAATATTTGAAATTACTTCGAATGTTGAATACTCCCGGATGGTGGATTCTAGCCACGCAATATTCGGGGCATGTGGGCATATTCTTTTGTTGCAGGTAGCAGGTGCAGATGATTTTAAGCACAAGACCAGCAATAAATCACCCCACGCAAGACTGGGGCAATTATGGGTAAGGAGATCGGCGTTCATCGTTCGGTCGACGATTGTGCATAACGGGTCGATATCAGTGAATTAAGTTCAACTGGGTACCGTTGTATCTTATTAAGTCGATTCTCTCATACAGTCCTTCCAACGGCTACAAGCTTTTCTATGTCGGTAACGGTCACAGGTTCCCCAAAAGAAGGGTCTCATCGACACCGAAACTGATGGTCATTATCCCCAGCGAAGTCACAAGAGTTTGAAGAGGCTAGATCTTCTGTAAAATCCTCTTATGACATCCTCTTCGGGGACGAATTGTTGTTTTGTCCAAGCATGGGGCATGTTTGTTTCCCCAGCATGAAGTGTTGATCATCCCCAGTAGAGTTTGAGGACAGTTGGTCTTCTGTAAAATCCTCTCAAAAGGCATTCCCCAGCACGAGACGCTTTAAAGCAGTTTTCTCCAGCAGAGTTTGTTATAAACTCGTCATCCCCAACGGAATTGTCTAAAGGGAAGCTCGCCTAACATGGTGCATTGTGGTACTTATCCTAAGCTCGACAGTCATATTCTTCAGCAGACTACTGTGGATTTGCTTTGGGTTTCCCCAACAGATCTCTAAGGACTCTTTCTAGCAAGTTGCAGTGGAATGTTCTAACCAGGATTTGTATATCCCTGGCAGAGTAGCCCTGATACCCAGCAAGATCGTATCTCTGGTCATGGTATCCTCACAAAGGTCAGCATCGAATCTTGTCAGCAACTTCCAGCTGAGTTGTTGTTCTCTCCGCAGAGGTTTATCAGATTGACAGAATCTATTCCTCAACAAGGATGGTACAGCCTTTCCCCAGCCGGGTCAGAAGGTTGATAATCCCTATAAAGGATCTTGGGTTGAATAAATCCCCAAGCAGAGTTTTAATGGCTCATTTCCCCAGCAGGACGTCATTTAAAAATTCTCATCCCCAGCGGAATCGCTGTGACCAGAATTCGTTCCCCCAAGCAGATGGAATAATTCCTGGCAGAGTCGTCATTCCCTCATATCTTAAAGTCCAATTTGTTGTTGGCAAGCTTGACAATTCAAAGCAGACGGATTGTTCATCCATTCGCCAGCAGAGATATTATCCTCTCAGGAACCTCTAAAGTCAAGTCATTTCATTGGTCTTTGCTCCTCAGCAGAGTCAGCATAGATGTCTGACACAGATGCAGAGAGTAATGCAATGTTGCATATTCCAAAAGTCCAACAGTGGATTGGCAAAAGTCCGTCTTCGGGTGGCAAAAGTCCAACAGTGGATTGGCGAAAGGTCCATCTAAGGGTGGCATATTCTAAAAGTCCAACAGTGGATTGGCAAAAGTCCGTCTTCGGGTGGCAAAAGTCCAACAGTGGATTGGCAAAAGTCCGTCTTCGGGTGGCAAAAGTCCAACAGTGGATTGGCGAAAGGTCCATCTAAGGGTGGCATATTCTAAAAGTCCAACAGTGGATTGGCAAAAGTCCGTCTTCGGGTGGCAAAAGTCCAACAGTGGATTGGCAAAAGTCCGTCTTCGGGTGGCAAAAGTCCAACAGTGGATTGGCAAAAGTCCGTCTTCGGGTGGCAAAAGTCCAACAGTGGATTGGCAAAAGTCCGTCTTCGGGTGGCAAAAGTCCAACAGTGGATTGGCAAAAGTCCGTCTTCGGGTGGCAAAAGTCCAACAGTGGATTGGCAAAAGTCCGTCTTCGGGTGGCAAAAGTCCAACAGTGGATTGGCGAAAGGTCCATCTAAGGGTGGCATATTCTAAAAGTCCAACAGTGGATTGGCAAAAGTCCATCTTCGGGTGGCAAAAGTCCAACAGTGGATTGGCAAAAGTCCGTCTTCGGGTGGCAAAAGTCCAACAGTGGATTGGCAAAAGTCCATCTTCGGGTGGCACGAAGCTGCAAAGTCCACCAGTAGTGTGGCAGGCCAGTAGTCATCTGGAATTGCATAAAAGACATTATTAAAGTCCACCAGTAGTGTGGCAAGCCAGTAGTCGTCTGGCGTCGTTCAAAAGACATTGTTAAAGTCCACCAGTAGTGTGGCAAGCCAGTAGTCGTCTGGCGTCGTTCAAAAGACAGGTCTCTCCGACGTTTTATCGAAGATTCAATCCAGCAGTCTCGTTGGGTTTATATCCCTTTTCTTTTTCATCACCCAGAGCAAATTTTTGGTTATTTTTGGTATTCAATCACTATATACCTTGAAAGTCCGAAAGCAATCGCTTTCAGGCATTCAGGTCTACAGCGCTTGAATAGGGGCAGCTGTAATACCCCAAAATTTGCTCTCCCCTTTTGTCATCATAGCATGGCATTATCATTTATCATATCATATCCACCTCATTAACATTACATTGCATTTAACATAGAAAAATGAAGCATGGCATCCTTCTTACCATCAGGGCATGTGATCAGGTGGAAGGTGGACAATCAAGGAATCATTCAGAGCACAAAAAGGTCAATCAAGTTGCCTCAAGGCAAGCCAAGAGCCTCTCATGTCTCATACTATCTCAATTGATCTTCCAAAACCTCAAGGAAGTGAGATTCAATGGGAGATTGAAGCACTACATCTTTCACTATGCAAGAGGTTCAAAAATTGAAGGAAAACCCTCAAAAGAGATAGCTCATTGATTCAAAATCATTCTCAAGTGGCATTTCTCATCATCCTTTAAGAGGATACACAACATACTCTGAGGAATTTGAAATTGAAGACTGCACATTTTTCTCCTAGGAGGTGGGCACCAAAACTAGGGTTTCCCATTAAATCAGGGAATCTTTGATTTTTTGGACAAAACTTGATGTCATGGTATTCTACATGTTCTTAAGTGTATGTGTATGGAGAATTGCCCCTCAATTGGTTTTGGGAGGTGGTTCAATTGGAAGAAAGATCAAAAATCAGGAAATTTGGGGCCAAGTCAAATAATCAGAGGAAAAAGTCAACTCCTGACTTTTTAAAGCCAAATTCATGAAATTCATGTTATATTTGACCAATGTACAAAATTTGATCAAGAAACTCCAAAGGAATCATGAAAAAATCAAGATTTGGAAAGTTGCCACTTTTGGATGAAGTAGGGTTACTAAAAATAGCAAGTTTTGGCCATTTTGCATCAGAATTGGAACCAAGGCCATTCAAAATTGAAGCATCAAATGAAAATTCCACTCTGCCTCAATGAAAGATCTTGCTTTAAGCTTCAAATCCATGGGTATAACATCTCCATTGAACAAAAATTGAGGGAGATATGATTAATCAAAGTTGGAGGAAAGTAGGCCAAAAACCATGTCTTGACCAAGCTTGGCCAGGTCTGCGCGCAGTCATTTTTACAAACGTGTGGTGGGCCAAATGTCCATTCATTTTTCTCATGGTTAAAGGCCTCTAATGAGAAAATTTTCAACATCAAAGTTGTTCTATGTAGTCTTATCTTCAATGTTCATGTTGGACAAATTTTGATTTGACCAAGTTATGAAATGGAAAGATGGGTCTAAAGTTGGTGTGATTATGCTGAAAATCACTAGGCCAACTTGCCATGCCATGCCCCAAATTGCTCGCCCACGCATCAGTTTGTTTTACATCTGTTTATGGTCATTTTTAGGCATGTTCCAAGCATCATTTCCATTCAATTTTCACACCAAACATGTAGCATTACATCTCCTGTTTCCAATGACTCCAAAAACACATCAAATCATCCATGGATTTGAGAGAATTCCATCATCAAATCACCATGATTGCATTGGTTTCAAGCTGTCATAAAACCAGAAAATAAACATGGTTGTGGTTGATTGTTTCAGAATTCACATGTACACTCTTTATTCCTTTCCTCATTTAAGCCAACATCCCCTTACAAACTTGAGCAGCACGTGCTATCCATGTTGTTTCCATACACTAAAGAGGAAGAACAAAACTTGTGAAACAAGTTTATCAAGCTGCCACACCAGAACAACTCATCATCACCATTCCTTGCAATTGCTCCTCACCATAACTCCATGAACCTTCATCACCATAACCCAGCCATGACCAACTCGTCCCCTAACTAACTTGGCTCAGTTAGTTAGGGTGGACTCAATTAACCCAACTGTGACTCACTTAACTGACTCACTAAACCATGGTTAACTCAAATTATAAAACAAAATCACACTTCACAATTCATTTTGAGTTCTCATTTTTTTTCACATTCACTCCAAAAACTTCTCTTTTCTCTCTCTCAGTTTCTCTCCATTTTTCTCTCTCTCTGTACACGAACCTCATCATCCTCCATCTTACTTCATCATTATCATCATCAATGGCATTGGATTGAAGAAGTTTTCCACACAGTCCTCAAGATTTCAAGTATTGCTCAGCCTTGAATCTCTCTCTGTTCTCAATATCTCAAGGCTCAACTGCATTTATTTTGCACGAATCAAGCTCAAAGATCAAGAGTGGATCTCTGGTTTTCTTTTGTTTCAAAGTTCTGCAAATTTCAGGTTCCAATTACTCCAACTTGATTGCATAAGTTCTTGTTGTTTTAGCTTGCTTTATGATGTTTAGAGCTTATCAGAGGCTATGCGTGAGTCCTGACTAGTTGATAGGCTCTTTAGGAGTTTAGATGAGATTTTAGGGCAAAATGTTTTGGTTCGGTTTGTGTTGTACATGCGTGATCTATGAAAGTTGATCGCACATTTATGATGTATGTGAGCTCAGCTTCATTTTGGTATATCATTTGTGGAATTCTGGAAGATTGGAGGTTGCAGACGGTGGAGGTGTGACCGGAGAAGGTGACCGGAGGTCATCTCCGGCCGGTGACTTTAACTGTTAGGGTTTATGTGTGTTTTAATCCTGTCCGTTCATGTTTTCTGATCGTGTGATCCTTGTCTTGCCAGCACATTAAAAATCACATGCTCCTCACGTGTATCTTTTCTGAATTCATTTAAACATGTTGTAGTGTAGTGCATGGTAACTTGTGTGTGTCCTCACGCATGTGCATTGATCCTGATTACTTTGACCACGCATTGACCTTGACTTGATCCATTGGCTGAGAATGAGTCAATTCCTGTTGACTGAAGTGCATGATTGTTATGGTGTTTTGCGCAGACTTGGACTTAACCAGATTGATAATTACACCCCCATGTATTGAAGCCCAATGATTTTGAACTGTCCAATTGCTATGTTCATACCCCCCTGCATTTTGCATTTATTTTTCATTTTTATTTCTTTCTACACGTTTGATTTCTAATTTTTAAAAATACCAAAACATATTGGAAAATTCTACAAAAATTCATGTGTATTCTTAAAACATTTAGGAAATTTTCTATGATTTTATTTTATGATTTTATGACCATTTTGCCCCTGTTCCATTATTTCTTTTGAATTTCCATTTGTATGCATACTTAATGTGACATATGATTTTGTGCATTTTTGTTCTTGATCATAAAAAATGATTTTGATGCCTTTCTTTTTGCATTGTGGTCACAATATGTTGAGGTATGTTTGAGATTTATGAGATGATTTTTAAGTCTTTTTTGGATGACTTTTGATGTGTTGCTTTGAGCATGAATGCATGAAACTTCCATGAGACTTTGACCTAATTGTTGAGTGACTTTGGTTCTGATTCATTGCTTGTGGACTTGATATGTTAATGGCATGTGTTTAAGGTGTTTGATTGGTTAAAGTCATAATTTTTGGAGCATGTTTGCTATTTGTTTGAAGCATGAAGTTTAACTTGTTCATTTTGTGAATGCATGCCTCATGTTTGGTTTGCTTGATCATGAAGGCACTTGTGCCATGAGTTGTGGTTTTGTTTGAGGATGTATAGCATGTTAATTGACTTCTGATTGTGACATTTGGGTTTCATCTTTGCATGTTTGATGTTTATCTTGCACCTTAAGTCATTTGTTTCACAAGTATGAACCACATTCACATCACTTCACCTTTTCTTCGTTGCTTCTTGTTGGATTGAGATTTTGTTTGCATGATTTGGTATGCTCATTTAGGATAACATTAGGTTGTGTAAATATGAGTTACATTCTGATTGGGAAGCTCTTATAGCAATTCAATCTCATTTTACTTTGTTTGTCAACTTGTTTGAATTTGATTTGTTCATTATATTTTCTTACTTTACTTGTAAGTGATTGTGCTAACCATGTAGGGGCTTTGGTAAGTTTCAATTGAGTGTGGATAAGGAATCCACATTCAACTTCTATCCTTTCTCTTTTACAATTCCACTTTGTGTTTTGTTAAGCACTTATGTGCTTTCTTTTAATAACTCATCACTTTCCCTTTGTGAATTACAATTCATCTTCTACTTTAGAAGTGAATTGTTTAATTCTTTCTTTCTTTAGACTTTAGGTTGAAACCTCACAAACCTTTAGGATCACTCTCTTTAATCTTCCATTAGGATTGAGTCTTAGTCCATATAGGTTTTACCTTTTCTCCTCTCTTGAGTCTTTCATCTTCTCATCTCAAAGAAAATTCAAAATACATAATAAAGGTAGGCATTTATTGCATTTAGGCCTTTCATATAAAGAAAAGATTATAAGGGGTCTTCTCTTGTAATCTTAGAATGTATAGCATATAGCCCATCTTGGGTCAATGTGTTAAACATTTGATCTTGTATGAGGGACTTAAATGCAATATTTGCTGAAGGTGCAAATAATAAAAAGCACTTCTTCATTTCTTAATCAACAAAAACACTTAATAAACACAAGTATGCTAGTGTGTTTGAACCTTGACAATTGGAGCTAAGTGTGGAGGTCTTCTTCACTCTTAGTGTGCTTTCTTACCCATTCCATCTTGGAATGTGAGAATGTACACATTCCGATGACTAAGATTTGGATACACTGTCGTATGCAAACAAATCCAAAACACTTCCTTCTAAAAGACAAGAAACAAACAATAACGTCTTTCCTCCGGGAATTCTTTTCTCACCTCATTCACTCTTAGCGTACGAACGCGCTTCTACTCGTTCTCTTGCAAGATGGTAACGCACTCGGACCAGCGAGCCTGCAACACCTGAGCTAGAACGTCAGCCGTTCTCTAAAAAACACAAACAATTCATCCCTAGTGAGGGGAACTACGTCGCTCTGATTCTCATGCTCCCGATGAGATACGTAGGCAGTGGGGTAGGGCCCATGCGAGCACTTCTTTTATTTTCCCTACATTTGTTCTTCTTTCTCCTTTCTTTCTTTTAGTTCCTTTTTCCAATATCTTTTCTTTACACCCTTTGATCGAGACAAGCAAGCGTGGATCCCATCGGGTACGATGGACGTGAGGGGGTGCTAATACCTTCCTCTCGCGTAACCGACTCCCGAACCCATTTCTCTTGGTCGCAAGACCATGCTTTTCCTTTCTCTCAGGTTTACGCGGTGTTTCCTTTCCCTCTCTTGGGATAAATACACATTGCTGGCGACTCTGTTTCGGTGCCACTTTCGCGTTTGTACTAGGATGAAAATCCCGGGAGCGACACCTCGCACTTTTCAAAATTCTCTGGTAACCACCCTGCCGCCGTTACTGTTCCGGTGACGTTTCGGAAAGCCGACCCCACCATCAGTTTTCAATATTCTCCGGTCATAACTGCATAGCCGCCGTCCGCCGCTGTCGCTACTATTTCCGGTGATCTTCCGGGAAACTTTTCCATAGGCAAACTATTCTCGTGATATTTTCTCTCTTTAGATACTCATGGCTACTCCTCAGAACTTTACGTCAAACTACGATGATTTCCTCAGGTGGTATCAAAATTATCAGAACTCAGATTCTACAGCTACGGTAGCACACACTGGTAATTCATCTGTTTGCCTCTCTCAATAATCTCTTCTTCGACCTTGGGTCCTTGATTCTGGTGCGTCTGATCATGTACTGGTAATAAAAATCTTTTCTCTTCCTTCTCTACCTCTGGTTTGTTACCTACCATAACTTCTGCCAATGGTTCTCAAACCCGATCCGAAGGGATTGGTACGGTTCAAATTCTACCTTCTCTCTCTGTTACTTCTGTCCTCTATGTACCTAATTGTCCATTTAATTTACTTTCAGTCAGTCGTTTAACTCGTTCTCTTGATTGTAGTGTCACCTTCACTAACAATAATGTTACCCTGCAGGATCGGAGTTCGGGACGGACGATTTGCGTCGGATATGAGTCTCAAGGCCTTTATTACCTCTCATTGTCATCTCAGACATGCTCAGCCAAAGATTCTCCACTCACTATCCATGCTCAGTTAGGTCATCCCAGTCTTTCCAAATTACATAAATTGGTGCCAAATTTATCGACGGTATCTAATTTACATTGTGAGTCGTGTCAATTAGGGAAACACACACGTAGTCAATTTCCCAATCGAGTCAACAAACGGGCTTCATCCCCTTTTGCTTTAGTTCACACCGATGTTTGGAGTCCCTCGCGTACTGTCTCTACTCTTGAGTCTAGGTATTTTGTCACCTTTATTGATGATTTTTCACGTTGCACGTGGTTATTTTTAATGAAGAATAGATCTGAATTATTTTCTATTTTTGAACAATTTTATCGAGAAATAAGAACTCAATTCGGTGTGTCTATCCGTACCTTAAGAAGTGACAATGCCCGTGAATATTTATCCCAACAATTTCAAAATTTTATGTCACACAATGGTATTCTCCATCAAACATCTTGTCCTCACACACCTCAACAAAACAGTGTAGCCGAACGTAAAAATCGGCATCTCGTAGAAACCACTCGGACCCTACTTCTCCATGGTAATGTTCCACTTCGGTTTTGGGGGGATGATGTGCTAACGGCATGTTACCTTATAAATCGCATGCCCTCATCTGTCCTTAACAATAAAATCCCTCATTCAATCCTTTTTCCCAATTCTCCACTTCACCCAATTCCTCCCCGAGTCTTCGGGTCCACATGTTTTGTACACAATCTCTCCCCTGGTCTTGATAAACTATCAGCTCGATCACTAAAGTGTGTCTTTCTTGGTTATCATCGATCCCAAAAAGGTTATCGTTGTTATTCAAATACTCTACAACGATACCTCATATCGGCCGATGTTACCTTCTTCGAGTCTGTTACATATTTCGAGTCCAGCCAAGCAACTCTGAAACCCCTTTAGGAAAGTATTCCCACACCTCTTCTGGAAGTCCCATCTGTCATTATCCCCCATCATTCTAGGGAACCTGACCCACTAGATACCCCTACGGTTGATCCCCCCACTCCTCGCCCACTTCAAACATATCAGCGTCGTCACCCAACGTCTATCGTACCTGTCCCTGAAGTCGTATCTATCCCTGAAGTCGTACCTGTCCCTGAAGTCGTACATATCCCTGAGGTCACTACGGACTCTCCTCTGACGCTCTCTCCATCACCGGATCTGATCTTGCAACCTGAGTCTGATCTTCCAATTGCCCTTCAAAAAGGTATACGTCAAACACGAAATCCTTCTCCACATTATATTGATTTATGTTATCATCGTCTTTCCCCTTTGCAGTATACTTGTTTGTCTTCTTTGTCTTCTGTTTCTATTCCTAAAACTCCAGGTGAAGCATTATCTCACCCTGAGTGGAGGCAAGCAATGATTGATGAAATGTGTGCTCTTCAAAGCAGTGGTACCTGGGAACTGGTTCCTCTACCCCATGGGAAATCTTTAGTAGGTTGTCGTTGGCTTTATACAGTGAAGGTTGGTCCAGATGGTAAGATTGATCGATTTAAAGCTCGCTTGGTAGCCAAAGGATACCCTCAGATTTTTGGGTTGGATTATAGTGATACCTTTTCGCCTATAGCCAAGATGGCATCTGTTAGACTTCTTCTAGCCATTGCAGCCATTCGACATTGGTCTCTTCATCAACTTGATATCAAAAATGCATTCTTACATGGTGATCTCGAAGAGGAGGTATATATGGAGCAACCACCTGGGTTTGTTGCTCAGGGGGAGTTATCGAATATGGTTTGTAGGCTACACAGGTCTCTTTATGGTCTTAAGCAATCTCCGAGAGCTTGGTTTGGCAGATTCAGCACTGTAGTACAGCAGTTTGGTATGATCCGTAGTGAAGCTGACCATTCTGTTTTTTATCATCACTCACCCCAAGGGTGTATTTATCTTATTGTGTATGTTGATGACATTGTCATAACTGGTAGTGATCAGCAGGGAATACTCCAGTTGAATCAACATCTCTCGAAACAATTTCAGACAAAAGATCTTGGTAAACTCCGCTATTTCTTGGGTATTGAAGTAGCCCAATCTAAAGATGGTTTGGTGATTTCTCAGCGGAAATATGCTATGGATATTTTGGAAGAAACAGGTTTGTTAAATGCTAAACCAGCGGATACTCCTATGGATACAAGTGTTAAACTTCTACCCAATCAGGGGGAGCCTTTATCTGACTCAGGAAGGTATAGGAGATTGGTTGGAAAGTTGAATTATCTCACAGTCACTCGTCCGGACATTTCTTTTGCAGACAGTGTGGTAAGCCAGTTCTTAAATTCCCCTTGTCAAGAACACATGGATGCTGTTATCCGGATTCAGAGATACATCAAATGTGCTCCAGGAAAAGGTCTTGTGTATGAGGATAAAGGACATACCCAGATAGTTGGATACTCCGATGCTGATTGGGCAGGGTCACCCATTGATAGACGATCCACCTCTGGGTATTGTGTACTTGTTGGAGGAAACCTTATATCTTGGAAAAGTAAGAAACAAAATGTAGTTGCAAGATCAAGCGCCGAGGCAGAGTATAGGGCCATGGCAATGACAACATGTGAACTTATTTGGTTAAAACAGTTGCTCAAGGAACTTCAAATTGAAGAAGCAAGACCAATGACACTTATTTGTGATAATCAAGCTGCATTGCACATTGCTTCAAATCCAGTCTTCCATGAGAGAACCAAACATATTGAGATAAATTGTCACTTTGTCAGAGAGAAGATCGAGTCAGGCGACATCGTCACAAGCTTTGTCAACTCTAATGATCAATTGGCAGATGTGTTTACAAAATCCCTACGGAGCCCTAAAACTAACTATATATGTAACAAGCTTGGTGCATTTGACTTATATGCTCAAGCTTGAGGGGGAGTGTTGATATTTGTAAATATATATATATAGTGTTAAGAGTATTTGTATATAGAATAGTCCCACATCGACTATATCATGTAATTAGTTGTAATCTATCTATATATAATAATGTCTCCGTAGTGCTTTTCAAAACACGCGGTTTATTCATATGTCTCTTAGTCTCTTGTATTTCAACATACCATGTTAAGAAATGTGGTTGGGCCTAACTCAACTCTACAAAACCGGTTGGTAGAGTGAGGATTACCCTCACTTATAAACACATGTACATGCCATATATTGTCCGATGTGGGACTCTTAACACACCCCCTCACGCTCAGGACTAGACAACTGAAGCGTGGAAATAAATGGTGGGTGGTCTGATAGCGGAAACCATAGAAGGTGGCCCACCGAATCTTAAACGAGGCTCTGATACCATGTTAAGAAATGTGGTTGGGCCTAACTCAACTCTACAAAACCGGTTGGTAGAGTGAGGATTACCCTCACTTATAAACACATGTACATGCCATATATTGTCCGATGTGGGACTCTTAACAACTGCCAATTCCCAGAACACCATCATCGCAATCATGGCAAACATCGGAGCCTCATCTCCTAAGATTTCTTCTACTTACTTAGCTGATATAAACCTTAACTCTTCACCTTCGTCCAATTTAAGTTCACCCTCTACTCTCTGAGAAGCAACCATCAACAATACCAAATTATTCTCTCTCAGAGACATCCCAACTTGACCGACATACAAAACCTCGAATCCGTCTCATCTTCAGATATAAGAATCATTATCGACTCATCAAAACAATCTGCAAGCACTTGGCTTAACTACAAACAATCCACCGTACACAACATCTGAGCCAGCAAGATACGTCTATTTAATCTAACACGATCCCGTCTACTATCAACAAGAGATTAAGGGTGATCAATTCCTCAATTTGTTAATAGACAGTCGACAATTATGATGGGGTATAAACCATCCTTACCAAGCTATAATAGCGTTCAATGACACACTACACCATCATCCAAACGATTGGTAAACACATAGTTTAACTCTTACTAATCCGTCTCAAGAACTACATCATCTCATTCCAACTAAAGATAACCGTGTCTATCCTTAGGGAACACGTCAGGATACTCTACACATCACTGGCCAATCCCCAGCCAAAACATCACCTTCCCTCTCACAAGGAAGCGAAAAACAAGAACACCTGACTGTCTTCCCTCAAGGATCATACCATTCTCAAAATAGTTGAACAGTCCAACACAACACTCTCTCTTGCAGTGACACGACATCCAATCTCTCGACAGCTGGAATATCCAAGAGAAGGAGATGCCTCTCCCCCACTTGTTTCATTCCCAACCAGCAAATGGAAAACAAAACAAGCACCGACAATGTGTTCACACACATGTCGCATACTAGGGAACAACACAATTAAACAACCTGGCCGGACCGACCGACCTGCTCTGATACCACTATGTAACACCCTAAATAATCCCCCGCGTAATATAAATAAAATCAGAGTAAAATAAAATATCAAACATATAGGATGCTACTTTCATCAAACACCTGCTCATATACTTGATATGCAACACATCATTTTAAAATTATTTTAACAACAATGATAATGATAAAAGACCTCTAACTTCATTTTATTTTTATTAAAACAGCGGAAACATCAACACATATTCATTACAACGTAAGCATAGTATTAAATTAAATAAATAACTAAAATTAAAAAATATCTAAAATCTCAAGCAAAACATACCGTTCCATGACCCCAGTGTTACATATCAGAGCAGACACCGACACAAAGGCATAAACGGAAGACTCCATCTTCCACTCACATCAGATCTCCTACTGCGGATTATCTGCACGTTACCCACGTGGAGGCAACATTCAAACAGAAGGGGTGAGATTCTCAAATCAACAAAAGAAACAGATGATATAAATATGAAAGCATAAAATCATCAAGTAATTCACCCTTTAACACAATTTTCATTAATTTCAACACAAACAGATAATCACACATTTCATAATGTAACTCAACTCTTATATAATGCAATGAGACACCAACTTGACTCAATGCATGTGGTACCAATTTCGATCCCTTTTTCATGATCATAATTCCCGTAGGAATTTCTATATAGATCGCTCACACCCCACATGGGCACACGACATCCGTGATTGCTCACACCCCACACGGGCACACAATCACCTCAACAACTACAGCAACACGATTCTCTTACGAAGAATCCAGATAAACGCTCACACCCCACATAGGCACATGTCTTATCCCACAACTCATGCAATATGTTATGTATCTCAAACAACAACATACAACAACAAAACAATGCATAAGACTAGCATATCACCAATACATTACCTCACAACAGTCCAACATACATTATAAATCTGTTCAAACATGCAAACGTTGCAATCCAAAACAACAACATGCATATTATCCAATGCATCATGTTATAATCAATAACGATAACACGACATCACAACAACACAACATCATGGTATCATATTTCACCAAGCATGTAATCACAGCACATAATTGAGTTTAACAAATAATTATAACCAACATACAAACATCTAGACCTTAACACAACCCCAATTACAGGCACTCTTCATCATATAAATAGTATACGAACTCGACATTTAATTGAACATAGCACACCGTATGGAAATGCATTGTTAATACACCTCATAAGCAACAGAACACAAAAGTACATGCCATTTTACACAACCACGCATTAATTAATTCACCTACTGCCAAATAAAATATTTTTATTGAGAAAAATATCGCGCTAGCTTTCCAACGCTTCGAACGGCACCCAAAACGGACTCACGGTTTGAAAATTATGAATTTTTGAAAATTTACAAAAACTGTCACGTTCAGTGATAACCGGTTAGCACATATGCCGTAACCGGTTGCACAGTTGAAAAATGCCCAAAACCCCCAAATTTTCACTATGTAACCGGTTACGTCCCAGACGGTAACCGGTTACTTGACCTGCAGAATCAATTCTCTGTTGTTTCTGTTACGAAAATCACTTTTCAACCCCAATCCAATAACCCCAAACCACATATACCACATAATTTGACCCCCAAAATCAATATGCACCATTATACATATAATATGAACTCTTATAACACAACAAAATACCAATTCAATCAAGAAATTCACACAATTAGAGTATTTTCGTTAATACCGACACGTAACTTCAACTTCTCACCGGAAACATTCAACGATCAACAAAATATGGGAATAAAACCTAACGATTTATCTACCCTCATACATATATCATATATCCCTTAAGAGATTAAAGAACCCCACCCTTACCTTAAAGTTCTTGCAAAATTCTCTTATACCTCAAACAATGGTGATTTCCTCTTCTCCCTTGAGCCCTAGACTTCCCTCTTGCTCCTTTCTCTTGTTTTCACGTATAATGATTTCTCTCTTCTCTAATCCCCTTTTTCTTATTATTATAATATTATTATTATTACTATCACTTATTCCACTAATAAAATAATAACAATAATAATAGTTTTTCATCACATATTTAATTAAATCAATATTCAACTATTATTATAATTAAATAATTACTAACCAAAATAATCCAATTAATCTTACTCCCCACACCACCAATCTCTACGCTTTTGGTCACAGACCCCTACTACCTTAAAGACAATTCTTAAGGCCACTACCCACCACCAAGGGTACTCAAAACATGATGAAGCACGCAAAATCACACAATTACACACGTCAACACATAAATATAATTACAAATAATAATTAAAATAAAACGGGGTGTTACACTAATAATTTGCGGGGTGAAGTTATTTTATCTGCATGATTTTTACAAAACAAAATTCCTCATAAGAAAACTGGTAAGACACCCTATGAGCTTTGGAAAGGTTATTCTCCAAACCTGAAATATTTAAAAGTGTGGAGGTGTCTTGCTAAGGCGATGTTTCCAGATCATTGTCGTACCTCGAAAAATACGATCCTCGTGATGGACGCGGAAAAAACTGTTCGAAATAGAGTCGCCACCGAATTTTATTTATCCCACAGAGGGAAAGGAAAATATCGATAAAACCTTTGAAAGGGATAAGAAAATGGTCATCGCAACCAAATTCGGGTTCGGGAGTCGGTTATGCAAGAGGGAAGGTATTAGCACCCTCTACGTCCGTTGTACTCAACGGGAACCTCTTGATTCGATTCGGGAGATAAGTTAGCTTAGTTTGTTTGTTTTCTTCTAAGGGGTTTGCTTATAAGGAAAAGGGGTGGTTTTTTATTATTGTGCTCGACAAGGATTAGAACCCTTGGGCCACGTATTCCCTCGTGCAATGGGAAAGTCAGAGCATTCGTAGTTCGTGGGACTACGGTTTGTTGGTGTTTTTTAGGAAAACGAGAGTTTAATTCGCATTCTAACTGCTAAACGTTGGCTTGTCTGCTCGTCAAGGGAGGCTGAAGCACTAGTTCATATGCGCGGAAGAATGGACTAAACAATGTTCTTTTTGTGAAAGTTGTTTGAGTATGAATTAAGTGTATTGGAGATTTGATTGAGAAAAAGGTTTGATTTGGACGTGTTTTAGGCGAACGAGAGTTTAGGTCACATTCTAACTGCTAAACGTTGGCTTGTCTGCTCGTCATGGGAGGCTGAAGCACTAGTTCATATGCGCGAAAGAATGACTTAAACAATGTTCTTTTTGTGAAAGCTGTTTGAGTATGAATTAAGTGTATTAGAGATTTGATTGAGAAAAAGAGTTGAATTTGGATGTGTTTTAGGGTTTCGGTCGCACGGAGGCGAGGAAAGGATAATTTGATCGTATCGGATGTTTTAGGGGTGACAATTGCTCACACACGAGTAAGAGAACTCGCACCCAAACAATTGGGGAGAAAGGCTTAAGTTTTTTAGAGGTGTCAATTGTTCACACACAAGTAAGTGAACTCGCACCTAAACAATCAACAAGTTAAAGTTTAATTTTTTTATAGGCATCAATTGTCTACACACGAGTAAGAGAACTCGCACCTAAACAATTGACAAGTTAAAGTTTAATTTTTAGAGGTGACAATTGTTCACACACGAGTAAGAGAACTCGCACCCAAACAATCGAAGAGAAAGACCAAAGACTTAGTCCCCTTCACTTTTCACCTTTTTTAGAAATTGTGTTTGAATGTATGATTAAGTGTTTTGAAGCGTTTGATTAAGAAAAGGATTTGATTTGTATATGTTTTAAAGGCGGCAATTGTTTACACATGAGTAAGACAACTCGCACCCAAACAATTGAGAAGGTTAAGGCTTAAGTTTTTTAGCGGCGTCAATTGTCTACACACGAGTAAGTGAACTCGCACCTAAACAATCGACAAGTTAAAGTTTAATTTTTTAGAGGTGACAATTGTTTACACACGAGTAAGTGAACTCGCACCCAAACAATTGAGGAGACGGATCAAAGACTCAACCCACCTCACTTCACCTTTTATGAAAGTAATGTTTGAATATAAATTACGTGTTTTAAGCGGCGAGTGATTATAAAAAGGTTTGAATAGCGTATGAACAAAGAAAATTGCTAAATAAACATGAATATGATATGGCCAATATGAATAGTATGAATAAAAATATAATCGAGATAATATTTGACGGAAAATAAACAAGATAATGATTAATCGAGTGAATTGGGAAATAAAAGGTGACGACCTCGTCTTAATCAAGAACTCTAAAAAGGTTCCATGATGTTTAAGACCTTCATTGATCGGAAATGAAAAGAATATAGTGCAAAGTAAAATGTGAAATAAAATCGAAATCGAAGAAAAGTCTCATCTTAACCGACAAAATTTGGTTTTAAATGCTCATCGACCCATAAAAATGAAAAGTAAATAAAAGAATAAAATCGGCCTCATCTTAATCAGGATTTAATCGAGAAATCGATAATCAACGATTTTTCACTTTCATTGACCGATAAAAAAAGGTGGCCTCATATAAATCAAGATTTTGAATCGATCTCAATAAATCAACTTAATCAAGATTTTTTTATATCATCGGCCACACAAAAAATTGACAATGGAATTGAAATAAAAGACATATTGAAATAGTTAAGCCAAAAATTAAGAATTAACATTTTAAAACGAATAAATCAAAATCAGAATATTAAAAAAAACTAAATATAAAGTAAACAAAAGAGGGGTATGGCGCTGGATTATGAGGAGATGAATAGGAAGGAATCATGTGGGCTTTAAGGAAAGCCCATCATCCTCCACACCAAAATAAAACTGCGGCTGAAAAAAAAACAAGAGGGGTGGCATGAAAACCTCATACGGGCCATGAGAAGCCCAATATGCAAAACCATCTTCTAACACAAAACTCGGTTACAGGTCTTTTTAAAAAGCATTAAATCATTTCCAAAAACTTTTAAGGACCTCAACCTCTTGGCAGTGAGATCTCGTAGCACAAAGCATCGGTCAAAACAACAACACTTCACCATTTTTCAGAAAAACAAACCCATTTTTGAATCAAGGGAACACGGTCAAATTTCAACATATAATCAAAGAAGCTCGCGCTCAGAATCGACATTATCACCGTGCATCAACGAATAACGACGTGGAAAGGTAACACGTTCCAACCTTCTTACACGACTCCCTCGTGTCAAATCAATTCGAATCGCAAATTGGTGGTTTGATTTCTCGCATACACGATTCAGGTTCGTTCAAGTTTGTTTGATTTCGCTCACTTTCACTTCATCTTTGTTCTTTCTGGGTCGGAATGGGTTTCGATTCTGAGAATGAGTTGTTGGTTTCAATGAAGAGTAAAGTCATTTTTGGTTTTGTTTATGGTGTTGTGGGTTTTTTGGTTGTGGTTGATATTGTTTTTGTGTTAGGTGGAGAGTGAATGGAGGAAGCAAGAAGTTTTGGGAGAGGGAAGCGTGGAAGAATGTTTAGTTGTTGGAGGATGGGTTTGTGGTTTATTATGGAAGAGAAGGAAGAAGAAAAGGTTGTGTTGAGGAATGAGATGGATTTTGCGGTTGCAGAAGAGTTGTGGGGTTAAGAGACTTAGGTGCAGATTTGGGGATGAAAGGGTTGTTTGAGATTGGTTTGAGAGTGAGGCCGCGTATAGTTTTGAGGTTGAGGTTGGATGAAGTTTCGGTTTGAGGATGAAGTTTGTGTGGAGTGTTTTGGGGATTTGAGGTTGATGTGAGGCGAAAAAGGGTGGTCGCGGTTTGATGAGAGGTAGATTTGCGTAGCGGCTGATGGGTTTTCAAGCTTCTGTTGTTTCTTTTTTGCTGAGAGTTTCAGGTTCCTCCTTTGATTCTCGACCCTCCCCCTTTATATTGTTGTTGTGCTCCTCTTTTTAAAATAAAAAACTTGCTTGTGAAATTTTGTTTTTTTTAATTGTTGTGTTGTTGTTTTCACTCTCTGTCGCAAGCTGTGGTTTTTTTGGCATGTTGCTGCAGATGTTGGGCATGGTGTTGACGCAGGGTCTTGTTGTTGTTGGTGAAGGGTTGTTTTCAATGTGCAGAGTGGTGGTACGGTTATGGCAGCTTGTGTGGGATGGGTTGTGAAGCTTTATGCATCAATATGTGGCGCTAGTTTTTACGATGCGTAAAATGCTTGCAGCGTGAAGGTTGTTTGGTTTTCCGGGTTTGGAGGTTGGAACAGGCTGAAATGTGGCTTGTGACTTTTGGATGTAATGTGAATCATGAATTGGTCACCTTGCAATCTTGGGCATTCATTTGGTGGGCCTTTATGGTGAACTTCTCATTGCAAATTTGGACTTTATGAACTTGAGCCTTTATGATGTCATTTGCAATTGAATTTGTAGTAATGAACTCAATTATTGTAATAAAAATTTGGTTTGAACTTGAAATGTACTATTAGCACCTTATGTTACTCCCTTTGGATTGCACTTTGAAAACTAAAAAAATGACTTAATTGAATTTTTCATATTATCACCACAATTGAATTGAATCCGAGAAATGTACTCGGAACTAATTTTTGCCATCTTGAACCATGCTTGAAATACCTTAGCGATGAGAAGTTTTGAACTCGATTCTTGATTCAAAAATCATGACTATTAAAATTGAAGTCCTACTTAGAACCAAATTCCAACAATCTTGACTTCCTTACTTGAAATGAGATCTCGAATTAAGCACAAATCACTCTTGTACTTGAATGAACTAGACCCTTCTGAATCCAAATGGATTATTCCTGAGTTTTGACTGAATCATGTTATCCTTGAAATCAGAGGGACATGACTTGACATTATGAACTAGACTGTCCAAAATTCTGGCTACAAATATATCGAGCTCTGATGATCCTCAGTCATGAAATACTTGATTTAGCACCACCTGACAAGCTGACCCACCCACAAACAACTTGAATTTGCGCAAACCCTCAGTCACACATCACTTGAATCATGAAATGCACTCTGACCTTGATCTTGAAACAAACCCTTCGATCACTTCAACAACCAGAAACAACATTTTTTTTATTTTCTGAATATGGTTAATGGATGGATGTACAGATGAAAGTTATACACAGGTAGGACAAATTTGGGGTATGACAATCATAAGAAAAGGAAAATAGGATCAAAGTCTTCTGATTGCATGTTTATTGGTTATGCTGAACATAGCGCTTCTTATAGATTTCTTGTTTTGAAAAGTGATGTGTATGATCGCAATACTATTATAGAGACTAAGAATGCTGAATCTTTTTAACATGTATTTCCTTTAAAGTTTGATCATATTTCTCAGGATGTTGTGGATGATTCATGTCTTGAACTTGCTAATCATAGTATTAATCATAATGATAATATTAATGAGGATGAATATGAGGATTTGGGAAGGAGTAAGAGACAAAGGAATCCAAAATCCTTTGGTAATGATTTCTACACTTATCTAATCGACAATGATCCTTTAAGCTTTTCTGAAGCAATTTCTTCTTCTAAATCACGTTTTTGGAAGGAAGCTATCAAAACTGAAATAGATTGAATTACTAAAAACCATACTTGGATTCTAGTTGATTTACCACCTGGAGCAAAACCTATTGGATGCAAATGGATTTTCAAAAGAAAATTTCACCCTGATGGTTCTATTGATAAATACAAAGCAAGACTTGTTGTAAAAGGTTTTACCCAAAAGAAAAACATTGATTATTTTGATACTTTTGCTCCTGTCGCCAGAATTTCTTCTATTCGAGTTTTGATTGCTTTAGCTTCCATTCATAAATTAGTGATTCATCAAATGGATATCAAAACTGCATTTTTAAATGGTGACTTAGAAGAAGAAATTTATATGACTCAACCTAAAGGTTGTAAGGTTAAAGGTCAAGAAAACAAAGTTTGTAGACTTCTCAAATCCTTGTATGGTTTAAAACAGGCTCCTAAACAATGGCATGAGAAATTTGATAAAACTTTAATTTCTGATGGATTTACATATTTTGATGTTGATAAATATGTGTATGCAAAAACCTTGAATGGCGAATGTGTATTATATCCTTGTATGTGGATGACATGCTTATTTTTGGTACATGCATTGATATAGTTATTGAAACTAAGAGTTTTCTTTCATCAAAATTTGACATGAAAGATATGGAAGAAGCAAGTGTTATATTGGGTGTTAAAATCATAAGGAAAGAAGATAGTATCACACTATCCTAAGAACCTTATGTTGAAAATTTTCTCAAGAAGTTTGGTCACTATGATGTTAAAACTGTGAGTACCCCTTATGATTCTAACTCTCAATTGAAGAAGAATGAAGGAGATCCTGTTTCTCAATCTGAGTATGCTCAAATTATTGGAAGTTTGCTTCATTTGATGAACTTTTCTAGACCAGATATAACTTATGATGTGAGCAGATTGAGCAGGTATACTCATAGCCCCAATGAACATCATTGGGAAGCGCTTGCAAGAGTTATGAAATATTTGAGAGGTACCATGAATTATGGTATCAAGTATAGTGGATTTCCCACTGTCCTTGAAGGGTACAACAATTCCTGTTGGATCTCGGATTCAGACAAGACAAAATCCACTAGTGGTTATATATTCACACTTGGTGGTGGTGCGGTTACTTGGAAATCAGCCAAGCAATCTATTATTGCAAAATCCACAATGGAATCAGAGTTTGTAGCTCTGGAGTTGGCTGGTAGTGAAGCTGAGTGGTTGAGAAACTTCTTAGCAGATATTCCATTAGGAATAAAACCCACCCCATCAGTGTCAATACATTGTGATAACCAATCCGCAATTATAATTGCTAAGAATAAGACGTTCAATGGAAAGAATCGACATGTTTGATTAAGACACAATGTGGTAAGACAGCCGTTGAAAGATGGAGTTATTTCCATAGACTCTGTGAAATCAGAGGTTAATCTGGCCGATCCTTTGACTAAACCCTTGGGTAGAAAAATTATTTATGAATCATTGAAAGGAATGAGACTTGAGCCAATTTGAATACAGTAAATAATGGTAACCCATCTTTTGTGATTGGAGATCCCATGAATAAGGTTCATATGGGTAATAACAAGTTATTTACTGAACTGACAGCACTATTATCCTTTCCTATTGTGGAGTGTTGAGCTGTATTAGTATAGGATAAGCTTAAAAGCTTTTAATGATTTCCATAGCTCTTATGGGTGGTATATGAAGTGCAGCATATACTTGATGGAATCACCTATATGAGTGTCAAATGGATCCACTTGCATGAGATTTGGCAAATCTCTAGAGTACTCATGAACACCAGGCACGCGCATAGCCGAATTGGCGCACAACGGTGATGGCAACGAGAAATTATGGGGGGTGTAATGATTGGTAAGGCCTATAGCACACACCAAAGTGTATTAGTTCATAGAGCTTGCTCCACCAATTCACTTATGTGTTAAGTCTTATTGATCTAGGCTCTAGTTCATAGCCCAAAAGGCATCAGACTCGAAAAATTACATCCTCGGAAATTGCCCAGGAAATTTCCTCCCTTCTTAAACCCTTTCATTGGACCTTTGAAATATGTGGGAGATTGTTGGAAAATTAGTGTATTTTAAAGTCCAACCTCCACCAGTGGAAGTTAGTGCAAAAACAGACTAAAACAATACTGCAGCTATTTTAAAAACAACTTCCACCAGTGGAAGTTAGTGCAAAAACATACCAAAACTGCCGCCTAAGTCATTAAACCTTGCACCGTCCACTTTGACTAAATCAGTATGGTTTGTTGTGCTGCCGCCCAAATTATTAAACCTTGTTGCCCATCATTTATTTCTTTCCACTACCTTGTTATTCACTAGTTTTGTCTTATAAATAGTTAGCTTATTCTCATGAATAGATACATATCAGAAAATTATCTTCATCTTCTCTCTTCTTTTATTCTAGGTAATATATATTTGAGATTCTCGCTAGTTCTTAAGTTCCTGGTTACTACAACTAGAAGGTGTTGTTTAATTATGGGGAGTGTTTATGATAATACCTGAATAAAACTCTCAAGGACAGTGAATCTAATTCACGACTTATCTCGGTCACTTTCCTTAATTTGTGACATTGTTACTGTAGAACTTATTGCTGATTTTGCTCTCTATATCCTACACATTTAGCGTAAACCAATCCAATATTGTTTGCTTCGCTTCAGGAACAATAATCACCCAACATCTTCAAATCCCACACGGCTTCAACCTCGAATCAACAACGACATTGAGTCAATGTCTCGCTTCAACAAACAACTACATTTGCGCGACTCACGTATAAGTATAATGTTATTGTCATTTCTGCTTCGATTTATGGATTTCGACACAACAACAACGCATCAAACTCAGCCATCCGAGTCATTCGCAAGGGAATCGTTTCTGCAGTGAAATCGATATCACTCTTCAAAGTTTTCGTTTCCCTTTTAGTTGTGTGTTGCTGTTGTTACTCGCTCTGCAACGAAGACGTTAACGAAGATACCGTCGGAAGCATTGTCATGGAAAAAATTTCGAAGTCAAACTGTGAAGAGCCAAGAGAAGACTGATTTCAAACCCCTATCTAACAAACAGCCTGATTGCACTTACGCTGCCAATAGGGAGCTGCAGCACCGATCGGTATTACGATGGTAAATTCAAAACGAACTTTTCTATTTTATTTTGGTTGATGTTCAGATGTTTGTCTTAGTATTTGTTTCAATTATGTTGTGGTTCTTTTTCGACTTCTAGATTGTATTGGTTATCGGTTTTATTTTACATTGTATATGTTGATTAGAAGAAGCTCAAACAATGAAAAACCTTGCCGGTTTTGAGTCGAGAGCCTGTTGCATATTTTGGCTACTGTTATGTTTAAGTTTCGATTCAGTTTTTATTTTCTCTGCATTTGTTTTGGATGCTATAAATTCTGAGATTGATATATTTTTGCTTTGATGTATGTTGCTATGATGATGTTTTGCTTCGTACTGATTCGATTTCGCGACTGCTGTATCTTTTTTTGGGATTATTCATGACATATGGGTTTGAATACATTTGTTGCACTTTGTTCTAATATTGCGAGATTTGTTTTTTGAATTCATTTCGATTTTATGGTATGGAGTGCGTAGCTTTGATTGTCGGCTGTGATGTTGGGCCCGTTTCGATTGTGTCGTTAGTTGTCTTGACTACGTTTTCTTCATGGTTAAAATTGTAGGCTCGAATCTGATGTGTTTTGTTTGATGCTAGATGCTGCTAAAATTCAGTTTGTTTTGTTTATATTTTTTGTTGGAAAATTAATTTAAACCAAATGGATCGAGGCTAGAATCGTGAACGGAATCACTTTCCTTAAAAATATTTTGAGCACTCTCTTTATGTCTTAGAGTTGGAACGCAAGAATACCCAAGATAATTCAGCCTTTATTGAATCTGCGCAAGACCGACGAAAATTCGATTATGTAGCGAAGAGTGTCTGGAATTTTGTACAAGAGAATATTTGGTTTGGGATGTGATTTCTGAATTCCGAATGAGGATTTTATAGGCCATGTATGTGTTGTTTCACAAGGTTGTGACCCTTGATGAAACAACACCTTTTAACCAAAAGATGCATTGTTTCCAAGCATTGCCTATGTTCATTCCACAAGAACACTTCACGAAGTGTTGCTTCTCTTCAAATTCAAAAAACAACATTACTTGTATATTTTTCTTGTCATTTTTGAACACACCCATAATTATTATTATTGTTAATAATTTATAACAACCCCCACTTGTTCTAATAATAACAAGATTAATTCCAGAAATAAAAGGACACAAAAGAATGTTAATACAGTTAAGTATCTTTCGATTTGAACTTAACCTTAGTAAAGACAATGCAAAGCCTAATCGGAACGTTAGGTAGCTATGCTTTGAACCGTTATCCCGTGTGATTAGACTGGCATTACCATACACACACTCTTTAGTGGTTCTTCGCCTACATCTCTAGCCTAGCATTATTTATGGCCATGTGTTTTTCCTGTTTCATGAATTTTTCATGAGAGAAACTCCAACTCTCAATTTGAGACGGCACCATCTCGAAATTCACATAGGTGAAGTTTATATTGTATCCTTTTCCATGAGACACATACCCTCGGTATTGAACTACATTAAGAGTTTAAATAAAACTCAACCCTTATTTAAAGGTCAACATTATTACGAAATGTATGACAAACATCCGATTCAATGACTTGTTGTTACCCATTGAATCTTGAGGTTAATGTTCTACTAATGTAAGATTGCGTTGCCGCCATTGTCAAAACTCTTACTCAAGCAGTTTCAACCCCATGCCTCTCGAGGTTGTTTTTACTTAGTCTCTGGCCAGTTGCTTAGTAAATGGATCAAGAAAATTATAGCTCGATCGTGTATATGTGAATGATTACATCCTTAATCAATTTTCTCATGAAAGAATGTCTAAGTCCTAATTGCTTAGACTTTCTGTTATATAATTTATTTTATGCTTTAGTTAAAGTGGTTTGACTACCGCAATGCATCAACACCTTTGAGACACTATCTTTAGTCAATGAAACTTTCAACAGAAGGTCCCTCAACCATTCAACTTCTTCACAAGTAAAAGCAAGAGTCTCGAACTCCGATTATATGGTCGAGAGAGTGATCCACATTTGTTTCTTGCTCTTCCAAGAAATTGCACCCTCTGCTAGTGTAAATATCCACCCAAATGCATATTTTTGATATTCAATACTCGATATCCAACTCACATCAGTATATCCTTCTTATATGGTAGGAAATCTACCATTATGGAGACCAAGATTTTTGGTTTTCATAAGATATCCGAAATTTTCTAATGATCGCCTATTAGTGCTCACCATTTGGATGACTAGTAAAATCTACTTATTTTACTAATTTCAAATGCCATGTCGGGTCTAGTACATTGCATACACTTGCACATTTCAATAGAGCCACAACTATTCCATCATTTTTTTAAAAGTTTGACACTAGGATCAAATGGAATGCTCGCTTCCTTAAAGCTTAAGTGTTTGAACTTATCAAGCACTTTCCAAACATAGATTGTTTGAGTAAGTTCATAACCCCCACTATTTCGCTTTACTTTGATCCCCAAAACTGTGTAACTAGTCCAAAATCATTCATCTTGAATGTGGAAGTTAGAAACCTCTTTGTTTCTAAAATTCCATTTATCTCGTTGATAATAATCAATCATATAATCAATATGGAGACAAATGAATATCACAATATTCTCACACAACTTTGTGTACAAGCACTTGTAATAAGAATCAGATGAAGAATGTTTTTAGATAATCATGCATGATGATGCAAGAAGATTTTAGATGAAGTGAGAGATGAAATTATGAGCAATTTAAAGTAGTAAAATATAAATTACAATGAGAACCTTATTTATGTTCACTTCTCTCAAATCTTCACTTGAATTTATATGTTAAACCTTCTTGATCAACTTCATCATTGATGTGCATGACACTTTTGAACCTTTTCTTCTTTGATAATCTTTGTCTTCATCAAAATAGAACTAGATATAAGATGTATTTCTCACAATCTCCCCTTTTTTATGATGACAAAATCTATTAATTCTTGTTTTGATAATGATTTAAAAGTCTCCCCCTAAGATGTGTGTCTCCCCTTTAATTTGTGAATTTTGCAACGACAAAGTCTAACTTTTGATGTCATTGTTTCGGTGCTTGTTTTAATCCATACATGGATTTAACAAGCTTGCACACATTTTGTTCATTACTAGAAAGTACATAACCTTCCAATTGCTCCACATAGATCTCCTCACCGAGAACTCTATTTAGAAATGTCGTTTAACATCCTTTTGATCAATAAGGTCATGCAAAGAAACTAATGCAAATGATACTTTTAATTGTCGTCATCCTTGTTGGTGGTGCATATGTGTTGAAATAATCAACACACTCATTTTGTATAAAGCCCTTGGCTACTAATTTATCATTGTACATGTTTAGTGTATCATTACTACGATACTTCCTTCTAAACATCCATTTACATCCAATGGGTTTTAATCCTTTAGGTATATCGACAAGTTTCCAAGTTTGGTTTGACATTATTGAATTCATTTCATCTTGGATAACATCATTCCAAGAGAAGTCCCTTGAAGTTACTTCTTCATTGTAAATCTTAGGATCATCTTCCACTTGAAGAATAATAGGAATCTTACGAACAAAATTCTCATCATCTCCTTCCACAAAATAAAGGAAATAAGTCAAGAACTATTTTTGTTCGTTCCTAAATCTTTAGTCTTTCAGACACTCTTGCTTATCCTCCATGATAAGATTCTTAAAGAATTCCACTTCTTGGGATTCAATAATTAAATTTCAAAATTCCTTATCCTCCCGAGGTCAGTCATGATCCATCTTTAGATGAATTTTATATGTTAAGTCTCATTGAACATAAACATGTTATTCACATAGAATCCAAATCAAAATTCAATTGCATAATTTGAAATCATAAACTTTAATAAATTTGACTACTTTTAGAATCAACAAATCCGTATTTCTTAAAATTTTCAAATTTCTAATTTCAATTTATTCTTCATCATAAATATTCCTATAAAAATTTATTTTCTCAAATAGACAATAAGACCAAAACATATTCATGGTGAATTCACACACCATTTATAAAAGTGTTATTTTATGCAATTATTACATAATCAAGACAATTTTGTAATGGTAGAAAACTTTTGATAAAACATATTAAATAATGATGATATAATGGATATTACTATCAAGAGAAAACCAAATTAAATCATTCAAATTTTAGATGAAGTTAATGTTACTAGTATGCTATTGGCTTATGTTATATGTTAACATCAAATTACACGTATAAGGTTTTACAATTAATTCATTGCCTGCATGTTAATGTGATATTACATAGCACCACTAATATTATTTTAAAATCATTAGCATGAATGGATGTGGAATGACACTGTAACGTTTTTTTTTTCTTTCATATATTCTGCACATGTATTGTTTCATCTCGAACAGTGTATATAAAAGAAATTGCAAATGTTATCTTAATTGAAATGGTTACTTTGACGACATAAATATATACTATTTAGTAATGTAATATATATCTCACATATATATGAAAATGAAACTTTCAAAAGTATAACAATTAGGGCTGACAATGAACCAAACTAACTCGAAAATAGTTTGAAATTCGATTCGAAAATTAAATCGTTGAACTAGGTTCATGAACCAAATGAGCTGAATATGAGCTAAAAATTAAGTTCGTTAACTAAATGATCTGAACTTGAACTATATATAATTCGACTTGTTAGGTTCATGAGTCAATTCGATTATATATGAGACAGATTATATTGTCTTTAAGAGTAGGGCTAAAGATTTATTCTAAATCTTAGTCTCATAATTTCTTTTAATCTAACAGTTTTAATTGATAATTTATATTCTCAAGTGAGTAAAATATTTTTACGAATAATTATACAAATAAAATTAACATCGTATTAATTTCAATCTTATAACTTTTATTTTATTTTTATATTTTTTATTTAAAAAATATTAATTTAAAATGTCAAATATATATATAAAAAATAGACTTTAAAAAATTACTTTTAAGTCTGTGAAATAAGCGAGTTGAACCTAACAAGATAAACCTAACGAGTTAAACCGAGATATTCGTGAACTTCTAACAAGTCGAATTTGATCTGAAAAAAAAAGTTCGTGATGAACTCGAACTCGAACTCGAACAATTATTAACGAGTCGAGTTTGAGCTGAAAACAAAGTTCGTGATGAACTCGAACTCGGCTAATTCTTAACGAGTCGAACCAAGTTAAGGCGAGTTCGACTCGACTTGACTCATTTCCGGCCCTAATAACAATTATAAAACAGTAACGAGAAAAGTTTACTGCACAATGGTCTATTAGAGTTGAAATGTTGTGACTCTTCATGAAACCACTTCATTATTCAATGCAAAGAATTAACATTAAACAATACTACATAACAATTATAAAGGAATCTATTTAATTATTACCACATAGAAAACTTGCTTTTCAAAATTTCATCATATACCCATTTAGGTGAATAATATTTATTTAATGTTCAAATGAAGCAATATGTTTCCAAATTTTATGGCCATTTCTGGTAAAATTACTTTTCAAAGACGAAACTAAATGCCCGAGAAAATGCTTTAAATCATATACATGATTGATTATCTCTTAATTTAAAAGATAATAAGAACGTACCCGGTTTTATGATGACGATTTTTGATTGAGTTTAAAAGTGTTTACGAGATAGTAGTTTATTCTTTGATGCTTGATACAAAAATCTCGATTGCCATCATTTGAAATACTTTTAAGATTGTTGGAAAATTAATTTAAACCAAATGGATTGGGGCTAGAATCGTGAACGAAATCACTTTCTTTAAAAGTATTTCGAGCACTCTCTTTATGTCTTAGAGTTGAAACGCAAGAATAATCAAGATAATTCAGCATTTATCGAATCTGTGCAAGACCGACGAAAATTTGATTATGTAGCGAAGAGTGTCTGAAATTTTGTACAAGAGAATATTTGGTTTGGGATGTGATTTCTGAATTCCGAATGAGGATTTTATAGGCCATGTATGTGTTGTCTCACAATGTTGCGATCCTTGATAAAACAACACCTTTTAACCAAAAGATGCATTGTTTCCAAGCATTGCCTATGTTCATTCCACAATAACACTTCACGAAGTGTTGCTTCTCTTCAAATTCAAAAAACAACTTTACTAGTATATTTTTCTTGTTATTTTAAAACACACCCATAATTATTATTATTGTTAATAATTTATAACATTTTTATTGATGTGCATATTTCGGTTGTCAATCGCAACCCGATTCTGTATTCTTGTGTTGAGCTTAGATGCTATATTGATGCTGTGAAAATTCAATGTTGTTGCTGTTGTGGTGAATGTTGTTGCTTGATTATGTTGTGGTTTTGTTCGTTTTTCATAACATGTTAAGAACTTATGAATATACTACTGCTTGCTTATAACATGATTTTCATTTTGAGAGTTATCACTTTCAATCACAAGAAACTCAACGGTTCAGATTCCTAATGATATACCGTTTCTGCGACGCGATCTAATCGAAGTTCGAGTAGCGTTTCTATTTGGTTTTTTAATTTAATTTTAAACTGGCTGTTGCCGTTATATTGAGTTTGTTTTTCTTCATGATATGGTTTTAAGTTGTATATCTCTTTTTTGTTTTGATTATTCGGAACTATCATGTATTGAATTATTTAAAGTCATGTATGTCACTGTTATCATCTTGGTTTGATTGTGTCTACAATTCATGGGGGAAGATAGCAGAGTTGGTGAGAAATCCGTTTTTTGATAGGTGGAAGATGATCATTTCCATTTTGAAGCATGACATTCTGTGTTGTTCTAGATGGTTTAGATTGTGTGGGCGTGTTTTAAAACAAGTTTGAAAAAGACAATGACATATTTATTTATTTATACAGTTAAAACTCTATAAATCTATAATATAAGAAAAGAAAGGGCTCTGGAAAACTCATTTTTGCCCCTTCCTCTTTTAATGCCACATCCTAATTCTAAGGGTAAAAAGTGTCAAAAAATTACTTTTTCCAACTATTGATGTCACACTATTGTAATCTAACTATATCGTTATTGTTATAAGTATTTGTTGGTTAAAATTGATTCAAATGATGATGTCATTTACTTCATATCCAATTATATTATTTGTTATAGTTTACTTTAATTAAAAGTTACTGACATGCAAGGTGTCTTGTCTCTCTTCTCTTCATTTCTCTTTCACGCTATGTGTTGGCTTCTTTCTCATTCTCACTCTTCATTTCTCTTTCATGCTTTGTCTTTCCCTCTTTCTCTTTCTGACTAACACCGTGAGTTTCTCTTTCTTTGTCTCTGCTCTTCGTCTTCGTCATTGATTTGTGTCTGGACGATGGTGGTGTGGATGGAAATGGTCGCAAAACTGTTAAGGGTTTGTTCTTCGTCAACTTCGTTTCTTTGATAAATATGTTAATCATTTTTCTTCTTTTTCTTATTTTAGGGTTTAGGGTTTGTTTTTCTGATAAATCAGTTCGATCTACAAAACTGTGGTTCAGATTTTAAGGTCAAATCATTATCTGAGATTCATATCTATCATTCTCGCTCGTCCTTCTCTGTGTTTCCGATTTTGAAGCATTGAAGGCATTATTTTGGATCTTGATTTTTGGATTTTTATTTTTGATCTATTACTTTCAATCTATAGAGCATTGCAGGTTAGGGCTTGAGTGAAAATGGCAGAAAGAACTCAGATTTTCGACTGAAGAGGCAGTAAGCTTGCTTTTACTTTTACCTGAAAAACATGTGAATTTAATGCATGTTAAAAAAAACATTTTAGTTCTTGTAGATG
This sequence comes from Lathyrus tuberosus, assembly GCA_022829125.1. Classification (NCBI taxonomy): domain Eukaryota; kingdom Viridiplantae; phylum Streptophyta; class Magnoliopsida; order Fabales; family Fabaceae; genus Lathyrus; species Lathyrus tuberosus. The sequence continues at coordinate 14,247,301 of JALAZF010000103.1, forward strand.
CTCGTCTGTATGTTTTGTGCATAAATATAAACCTATTAATGCCTAAACATTTTCTTTATGTCTTAACAGTTGAAAAGATCTGTGGAAAAAAATGGACCTGAGAAAAGAAGTGGTGCTTTTGAGATACCATCCGTAGTAATTGCTTACGCCGAATAATAAAGAGATAAGTTAGTTTTCATTATTTTTCTTCTTTCATTTAATGTTGAAATCAGAAACCTGAAGTTTGAAGGTTGAGACACTTGGGTTGTTTGTGATGAAAATCTATTAATGGTAGATGTTTGATTAAATGTTTGTGTATGCAATTGATAATAGTTGTTTTTTGTTGATTGTCTCAAGCGTAAAACAGGAAATTACAAGATCCTTCGAAAAAGGACACATTGAATTGATTTGAAATAGATGAATTACTAACTTTGTAACTCCATTTGGGTTTAAACATTGGTAGTGTTGTATTATTTATTTCTGACACTGTAATGTTTGAATACATAACTCAATCTATAATGATATTAATGTTTTTTCCTTTTTTCAGATGGTCAATAGATTGGATGATGCGACCATACAAAGTTAATGAAGTGTTTTCTGAATAGTGTAAGTATCGTTGAACATCGTTTCGGAATATTTTACAGATGATGTTCCTTCCTGAATCTATTTTTCTATTAACTGTTTCATTATTGGAATTTCACAGATGTTACATTACATCCTCTTCATTATTTGAATGTGACAGAGGTTACATTACATCCTCTTCATTCCCATGGTTTTATATAATTGTGTGTTTCTTAATTTCCTAGACGATAGATAAGGTACATGTACTTTCTGCAACATAACATTCTATTGTTTTAAATAGCACATGTAATATCCCATGGTTTTATATAATTGTGTGTTTCTTAATTTTTACTTATATAGATATGAAATATTCAAATTATATTTATGCCTTTGAAATATATTTACCAATGTTTTGCTTCCCAATGCCCCATATTAAATAATTATGTATTTTAAAATAAATGATAAACTTGACCATTGATATTAAATTACCAGCAGTGGTTATTGAACTACCCAACCAATAATTACAGCCCAAAACAAAACGTTTAGAATCTCAACCTAAACCATTATATAAACCTTTTCCTCTTCATTTTATCACACAACCAACATCATTCAAGAAGGAAAACGAACATGAGTTCCAATGATGCTGTCCATACACAACAAAGTCCAGATGTTCAACAACCAATCTCAGATGTTCAGAGACCCACTTCTGATGTCCAACAACCAGTTCATACCAAACAAGTCCAGCCCGAGGAAGCTGTGCAGAGGCTACAGTCGGTCTCAGTTGAAAGAAGACGGAGGAGGAGGAGAATTAACAGAGCAAGAAGGATACGGAAGAAACGTACGTTTGATTCAGATGATGAAGACTTAGCACCAATCGGTTGGAGCAATTTCATGTCGTTCAGGCCTTTTAGATTTGACATTTAGGAGTTTTATTTTTTTTAATGTTGTAACTTTCTTTCTGAATCCACCACTTTGAATGAAATAGATTTCTATTCATATGAATGAATTTGGTTTTGATTTTTTGATTCCCTATTCTGCGTTAGATATATGTTTACAAATACAAATTTTGCATTCAAGTTTTTTGTTGTTTGAATGTATGATTCTTGACAAAGTCTAACGTTTATGAGTGACACATCTCTGTTTCCCATCCTTTATACCTGTAATTTGTATCAGTATCAAAAGTATAGGATGATGATGACATAAATAACATGCCCCAAAACGACTTGGTGTTGAAATATAAGATTTGACGGGTACCATCAGATATAGCTGTATTTTGTACTCTTTTTTGACCTACTTATGTTGTGGCTTGTCAAAGGTATATTTTAATTTTGTAACAAGGTTGTCATCTATGCAGTCACATCTCTCCGTTTCTCTCTGTTGCTGCTAATCATCTTTGGCAATATCACCTCTCTTTTGGAGCACTGTCATATTCACTGCAAATCTGTAGGGTTCAAAACCACACAAGCTACAAAATCATTGCCGAAAACAACCAGTTATGTATTCTTGAGGTGTGTAAGCGACCATGGTTCTTCGTAACCTTCCTTGGTCTGTGATTGCAGGAGTTTATGTGCACACATTGGGAATGCGCTTCCTTGACCCACTTAGACTCATAGTTCGACAACTAAGGTGATTTAATTTGGGTTTTGGTAAGGTGTGAATTGTGCATCTTGCCATGAAATGTGATAATAACATATTTTTTAAACTTTCTTAGCCTTGCTTTTATTAAGAAAAGTAATTTCTAGAATGATGAAGATTTTTTAAACTTTCTTAGCATTGCTTCTTTAATTCTGTGTATTTATGTTTTACAGTTTGGGTTTAACTACATAGATTTGTTTTATAAACTGAACATACTAGAACACTGAACCTAAATTTATACTTGTACTCAGATTACCGAGGGTTTATAATTTGATGTCATACGAGGACCCTGTGACTATACTAGAACACTGAACCTGAATTTATGTTAGAGCTATATATTTTTGTCGCAATTGGTGGTTCTGTTTTTTATCTGGTTCATTAAGCCTACAAAGCTCAAACATCAAAGGACCAGTGAGATTAGAAAGGGTATTGCATGTCCACCAATCCCAAGGCACCTTTGTTTCTTATTGGAACAAATGTTGAAGCTAATGTTCTGGTAAATTCTTGGCTTGAGTCTTATGCACTGTAAATAAGATTAATTGTTGCTGCTCTTGTGATTAAGATTAATTATTGTTGTTTCTGTGACTTGCCCCATTTTGCATTTGTCCAAGGTTTAGTGGCATTCCTCCATTAATTTGGTAGGGATCAGTTCGAAGTTAAAAAAATTTGTAGTCAATTAGATTAGTTTTGCTTAAATTGTTCTTCAGGTGACTTATCTTTAAATTTTAAATTGTGTGCTTGAAAATATTTGTCTGCATTCTTTTTGAATTTCATTTTTTAATTGGGATCTTCCTTTATAAAGTGATACTAATGTTCGGTGTTAAATATTATTCTTCTGTAATAGTTCAGTGGATTCTTTTTTGCTGGTTAGATTCAGGACTAGAAGGTGATGCGTCTGGTAGGTCCAAACAGACCAGAAGTGAAAAGAAGAGCTGCAAGGTAATGCTTAAACTTGGGATGAAACCTGTTACTGGTGTCAGCCGTGTGACAGTCAAGAAGAGCAAGAATGTTAGCATTTGACATATTTATTTAACTTGAATGATTTTTCCGAGTTATAATTGTTTAGTATTTGTCTAAATTGAATGTTTGTTTTGTATTTGTTCATCAGATGTTTTCAAGAGCCCAACTTCCGACACCTACATTATTTTTGGTGAAGCTAAGATTAAGGACTTGAGTTCACAGGTACAAAGTCAGGCAGCAGAGCAGTTCAAGGCTCCTAATTTGAGCAATGTTGGAGCGAAGCCAGAATCCTCTGGTATTGCTCCAGAAGAGGAAGACGTCGACGAGACTGGTGTTGATCCCAACGATATCGAGTTGGTGGTGACTCAAGCTGGTGTGCCAAGATCAAGAGCTGTTAAAGCTCTCAAAGTTGCCAATGGAGACATTGTTGTTGCCATTATGGAGCTTACTACTTAATGCTCAGAATTTGCCGTGTTTTGGATTGTGGAGCTATTTTTCTTTGTTGGTCAAATTTTTTTGCGCATGTTCGGTTTGAAATAGTGGTTAATCTTTATATTTGCTTTGATCTATTTTCTGTGTAATTGCATTTGCAAAAAGTAATAAAACTAGACTTTCTTGAAAGCTCATTCTTAATGCCAATGCAAGGATGACAGTCATAAGTATTAATCATCTATCTATCTATACTCATAAGTACTCACAAGTATCTACTCTAAGGGTAACACAATATAATTTAGGTTTAAAATATCACAATAAAATATAGGTTTAAATATATCTTTGATTCTTTGACGATTTTTTAATATTTTGATGTTTTTAACTTTTAATTTCCCACTTTAATATATGATTCTAATAAATTAATTTAAAGAATATTTGAATATAATAAACAAAAATTAAATGAAATAATAACACAATTAATTGAATTTGTAAATAATGGATTTAATTGAATGAAATATAATGAAATCTATTGTATCTCATTCAATCAAATCTCACTATTAGAATACGAAACAAATGAAACATTCAAATATGAAATTGGATTTTTATGGTTATTAAAATAATTAAAAGAATATTTGTGAAGTATATATATAGCTAATTAGAAAAATAATATTTATTTAAAAATATAATAAATTTTATTTTCTCCTAATATTGAAATTATATGAAACGGGGAAAATCAAGATATTGATTAAATTATTGAATTATAACATGAACAACTATATTATTGATTCATAAATTTGTAATGCCTAATGTCAAAACAATAATAATATTTAAATATAGAAAAAATACATTGTTAATTCAAATTTGGTTATATACGAAAAAATAATATTGTTATAAACGGGCAGAAGTTTAAGTTTGATTCAATTTTTTTTATATACGCAAAAAAATTTATTGTTTTAAACGGGCACAACTTTAATTTTGATTCAATTTTTTTATATTAGATAAAATATTACTGTTATAAACAGAGACAACTATAATTTTGATTCAAATATTCTTATATATGAAAAACATATTATTGTTATAAACGGGGACAACTTTAATTTTGATTCAATTTTTTTATATTAGATAAAATATTATTGTTATAAACAGAGACAACTATAATTTTGATTCAAATATTCTTATATATGAAAAACATATTATTGTTATAAACGGGGACAACTTGAATTTTGATTAAAATTTTTTTATATACGAAAACAATATTATTATTATAAACGGGCACAACATCAATTTTGATTCAAATTTTTTTAGATAGGATAAAATACTACTGTTATAAATGGGGACAACTATAATTTTGATTCAAATATATTTATATACGAAAAAATACTATTGTTTCAAACGGGGACAACTTGAATTTTGATTAAAACAATTTTATATACCAAAAAGTATTGTTATTTTAAACGGCCACAACTTTAATTTTGATTCAATTTTTTTATATAAGATAAAATACTATTGTTATAAACGGGGATAACTATAATTTTGATTCAAATATTTTTATATACGAAAAAAATATTATTGTTATAAACAGGGACAACTTTAATTTTGATTTAAATTTTTTTATATACGAAAAAAATACTATTGTTATAAATGAGTATAAATTTAATTTAATTCAATTTTTTTTATATAAGATAAAATAATACTGTTATAAATGGGGACAACTTTAATTTTGATTCAAATATTTTTATATACGAAAAAATGATTATTGTTATAAACATGCATAACTTTAATTTTGATTCAAATTTTTTATATACGAAAAAAATACTACATGTTATAAACGGGCACAATATTTTCTTATACTTAGCAATACAAATTTTTAATTTCAATCATATCTATTTTTATAATTTTACCATTTTTCTTTTCAATTTGATTAACAATTACACGTCCATAACATAAAATCCTCGAACAGACAAGTCCGTGCGAACGCATGGGTTAGTTACTAGTTAATAATGTAAGAACCGGAGAAATTTATTAATTTAGAGAGTTATTAATTTATCGATAAATTAATAATTATTAATTTAAATCATTTTTAAGTAATTATACTGTACATATCAAACAAAAAGGAAAATTAGTCTATGCCTCTTAGAATTACGTTGCAGCGAACCTTGGGACTCAACGTAAATTAGTAACTACTGTGTTCATATGCATTGAAAATCAATAATGACTTTTGAAGTACAGTAAATGTGAACAAGAGGAACAAATGTGTTCAATGTATTCTTAAGCAAGTTTGACATACTGTATATACATTACATGAATGTGTTAGAGTATTCAAACCATATCTCACAAGATGACTTCTCATCTAAAAGGTGTTGTAAAATCAACTATGTCAGATCAAATACGTAAGGAGTTGTGTGAGTACAAGAGAGATAATCCTGCAAGCACACAAAAATGGATATCGTAATAAGATGGATATCGACAATCTAATGAACTACCCAGGTGAAAATGAAGCATGTTCGGAGGTTCAGAGTTTAGAAGATATTGTGGGTACTATCATTGAGAACAATGCAGGGGATGGCAGCGAAGATGATACGGTGTCTTTGGAGCCTGTTACGCGAAAGGAAGCACTTATGGCGTCGAACACTCTTCATAACTTTATGATACAATACAAAAATACAACACCTGAGCTATTGGATGCAATAAGAAAAGTTAGAGATGAGCTCCAAATAGACTTGAACTTTAAAGGAAAACAGACGACTATTGAATCATATTTCAAAAGAGTGTAATATATTTTTTTCAGTTTCTATGAATTATTAATTTATGATTTTCTTGAGACCGAAAATTATAAAGGGATCTCCCGAAAAATTATTATCTTATTATTTTATCGAGTTTTCCAATTTTTTACGATGGCCCAAGTCGGGACCGGACAAATTTATTATTTTAGAGAATTTATTAATTTACCGAGTATTAATTTAAAGAGTTTATACTGTAATAGTATAATTAATTCTATCATTAACCATAGTCATTAGTATTTAAGATTAGTTTATTTTTTTAAATTGAAATTTGTATATACGTTGTTTTTTTTTTAATTTGCAAGTTTAGATTTCTCCTTTCATATCTTTTATTTATTTATGTTAATAATGATGTTTAGTGATAATGCTCTATTGGGCTTTCTAAAAGACCTAGTAATCTTGACACTCCTAATTAGTAATGAGTTTTATGGTTGCTATCTCGTTCTTTTTTACAATAAATTAGACTTTGATATGGGAATTCGATATCCTTATGTCGATATGCCAATCGTTCTTTTGATATCTTAATTGGGTGTTTTCACCATGTAATAACTCTTTGAATGCTTCAAACGCGAATTTACACTTCGATTATTATTGAATATTTTCATAATTACTAAAAAATAATAGAGTCTAGAGCCTTCTATTCTCTCTTCCGACTTTCTTAATTGTTTGGGTCTGAGGAGCCTTTTTTACGCGCGAACGATTGTCATCTCTAAAAGATTCTCAACAGTTTCACATCAAATATTTTTATATATTAAACGAAATCAAATCGATTTTCTCAATCAATTAAGGTTGAAAAAGAGAGAGAGTCGAGTCTTCGATTCACTCTCTCGATTACTTGTGTTCGAGTAGCCTTTCTTAAGTTTCAAGTAGTCGTCATCCGTTTAAAATACTTTAATTATATTAAAACTCTTTCATAATTAAGGTTGAAAAAGAGAGAGAGTCGAGTCTTCGATTCGCTCTCCCGATTACTTGGGCCCAATGAGCCTTTCTTAAGCTTCAAGTAATCGTCATCCGCTTAAAATACTTTAATTATATCAAAATCCTTCCACAATTAAGGTTGAAAAAGACAGAGAGTCGAGTCTTCAATTCACTCTCCCGATTATTTAGGTCCGAGGAGCCTTTCTTAAGCTTCAAGTAATCGTCATCCAAACAAAACATCAACACATTAACTCAACTTCTCGCCGTCGTGCGATTCGTCAAACCTTTTCATAAACGTGATATATGGTGTCTTGAGACGGCGCAAAACATTGCTTCATCCGTAACCTATTTGAGTCGAGATAAGTGGCGTGTTTCCCATGAATGTTGATATATGGCAATTCATTCAAAGTGATGCAAGCGTCCCCTCCTCATCCGTTTGGGTAAAGCAATGTTTTGTGTCGAATGCGACTAAGTATCTTTCAATAAAGCAAACCAACAATCGTAGTCCGAACTACGGACACTCTGATTTCTCATTTGTTAATGAGAATACGTAGCCATAGGATTGCGAGATCCTAGCACGTAACCTCCTCTTTTTTCCCGTAGTCAGAACTACAAATGCTTTGATTTCTCATTTGTCAATGAGAATACATAGGCATAGTATTGCGAGATACCAGCGAGCAACCTTCCCATTTTTTTACTGTAGTTCCATGAACTACGGATGCTCTGATTCTTCATTTCTTCAAATGAAGATACGTAGACACAAGGGCCCCAATACTTGGCGAGCACCCTAATAAAAAACCACCAATTTCCCTCTTAGTATCTAAATCCTTTTATCTTACCTTTTCGCTTTATTCCCTTAGAAGAAAACAAACAGACTTAGCTAACATTCCTCACGAATCGAGTTAAGAGGTTCCCGTTGAGTACAACGGACGTGAAGGGGTGTCATACCCCAAATTTTGACCACTAAGATTTCCCATCATTGTTCAAATCATCATCACAATATGGATGAACCATCATGCCTCATCAATCTCCTCAAGGAAATGTTGAGCATTCACTACAATCAAAGATTAGGGTTTCAAGCCCTCTTAGAGCACTTAGACAAGAGATCAATCAAGAAATGACATGATCTTCAACTTTTCTAGCCTTTCAAACACCTACAAAGGATCAAAAGGACTCCCACATCAAGAATCAAGCACAAAGTTGCAACATTCCAAGTGGATCAAGCCTCAAGATCGCCAGTGTTACCAAATTAGGGTTTTGGTCGACTAGGGCCTCCAGATGGAAATTTTCCTCTGGGCATGAGCCAATGCTTTAAAGCATAAACCCTAGATACTCCAAGGGACCTCATGGACCCAATCATCAAGTCAATTTTGCCTCAGGGGATGCATTTACCAAGAGAATCAGGAATTAGGGTTTCTTTTCCTAATTCACCCCTAAGTTGACTTTTGGGACAAAACATGAGCCAAGACCTCAAGACATGATTTGAGGGTCTCTAACACACTATATTGATCCATTTGTAACAATGGATTGATTCAAGAAGCTTGATCAACAAGTTTCAATTTCATCTGAACCACCATTAGGGTTTCAAGGGAAAAAGTCAACTGTGCACAAAAGTCAAAGTTTGACTTTTTGAGATTTTTCATATTTATGGTTCTTTAACCCTATAATGATGTTAATGTGTGATTGGAATCATCATTCATCAAGAAAAATCAAAGAAAGTGGGATAACTTGTAAAAGGGGTAACCATAAAAACTTATAATTTTTCTAAGTTATGAAACAAAGTTGCTAGGGTACCAACTTCCAAGGATCATAACTTGTGATCCAAGCAACCATTTTGGATGGTCCAAAGATGGATTTATAGATCTCATGACATACTTTAAAAGTGTCAACTACACCTCATTCCAATTCCTCATGGATTTTAAGTTATGATTGGATCAAAATCACTAAAAACATGAAAATGCATCATTTTTCAACACTTAGACAAAATTCTGTCCAAGACAGATTTTGTTGAAAACACCAAAATTTGTGAGGTTTTTTCACATAGTTGGGAGTGGAATCAATTCCAAATGTAAACATCAATGTTGTTGCAAATGTTGCTAAGAATTCAAAGAACTTATTAGCATGAATTGATTCAACTTGAGCCAAGAGAAATCCATGCCAAAGTCATGTTGCTGCAACTGTATTGGAAAAATCAGTTTGTGTGATTTCTTGTCACACACGATTTCTGAATCAAAACCAAGGATCCCTATGCCACAGTCATATAATCTGATCCTAATCCAACTGATTCGACTTGTAAAGCTAAGTCAAAAAGCCAAGGGATCTTCCAACTTGAGATTAATGCATTTTGGCATATATGCCTTGAATTCAAAGGCATTTATTTGAAATAGTGCACTTTCAACAAAGCCACTCTACTCAGTCAAGATGCTCACTTAAAAAACAATTAAAACATCTGAAGAATATGGATTTGGTCAAGACATAGCCCTGCTCTTGGGAGAGGCTAGTTTGCCTTGCATGAGAAGAAATGCCACCAAGCCAAAGCCATTGAATGTGATCTGATCCAGCAGCCATTCACTATTCCTCCAAGACAAGAGTTGATCCACTATAAATAGAGGTCCTAACTGATCATTCAAACCACTCCAAAGCAGCTGATAACATTGCTTTCTCTCATTCTCTCCTTAAGTGCCTAGACTCCACATTTTGAGCAAACACTATCGGGTTTTGAGTTGCAGCTTCAAGCAACTCAACCCAACTTCTCAAACACATCATATATGATGTATATGAGATGTTTAAACACTTAAACCATCTCTGTAACACCTCTAACCCAAAATCACTCTTCAACTAGCCCATTATGCATCCATTCTGCAACTTGGATACCATAACTTGATCAAAGCAATTTCCAAGAGGTCCAAAGGTTGAAATCTACTCAATAACATCCATTGGAGTTGTAGAGATCATCCAATCACTTCTGGAACACAGTTTGTGCAGAGATCACATTTCAGCTTGCATCAAGGTAACCCTAAAACTACATCTTCATGATCTATGCATATTTCCTTGCATGATACTTTTGCCAATTGCTTGTCATCATATGTTGAGTATTTCCCCTAAAAAAATTTGATCATAGCACTCACCGACATGTTTGCACGATTGCTTTTGCAAAATTAGGGTTCATACGTTCATGTTGATATAACTTGTTGCACACTAAAAATAAATGAAATCAAATATTGCCATCATGTTCCTTGTTAAAAAAACACATGAATTTGGTGTTTGGATCATGTCAAATGGTTGAGAAATGAGTGAGTTAGATGGCTTCACGCATCTGAGCTTGAGGTTGAAGATGGCCAAGGCGCCATGCTTCAGAAACCAACCAAGTTTGCCTTATGTTTTTCATTTGCCATGTATATTATGAATTGGCATTGCGCCCCAGTGGTTGATCAACTGGTTTGTGTGTACTAGCGAGTGGAGGGTCTAGGGTTCAAATCCCCCTCGCCCCAGACCTCCTTTTTACCACTTTTTCCTATTTTAAACATTTTTTCAAATTATTTTTATTAATGATTTGAAAAATTAATTTCTCACAATTTTAATCATTTTTTGTTGATTCTTTTTTTGAAAAATCATAAAAATAGTAAAATATTTTATTCTACAAAAAAATAAATTTTATTTCATTTATTTAATATAATTGGTATTTTTGTAAATAAATTCATTTTAATTGTTTTAAACATTTTAAAAATGAATATTCATCTTGAAAATCAAAGCCAAATAAGTTTTAAATCATCTTGTGATTAAAACCTATTTTTTTCAAACCTTAACCAAAAATCACAAATGGTTTATTTAAACTTATTTGGTATTTTTATCATTTTTTATTAATTTTCTTTGAAAAATTACTTTTAAAAAGTGAAAATTAGGGTTTCTTGGATTTTTAATCATACTCAAATATTTCAAACACCTTTGGGCCTCTTGATAGAGTGTAAGTCCCACCTCTTTGTCAATAAGAATCATTTTGGGCCTCAGTGTATTGTATAAGTCCCGATATAGTCGGAAATTTCGATGCGATCGTCGTTTTCAAGCTATTTTCAACTGGGCTTCTCCTCGAGCTATAAGACCCATATTTATTCATTTTAAAACACTTTTGTGCCTCTTAAAGAGAGTGTAAGAACCATCCCTTTGTACAGAAAACCTTTTTTTGGGCCTCACATATTGTATAAGTCCCTCTGTATATTTTCAAAACAATAGTGCAATCACTGTTAAAATTTGGGCCTCTCCCCGAGCTGTAAGCCCCGATCTCTGTTCAAAGCACTTTCTCCTTTGATTTTGAATTCAAATATATGATTACTATCAAAACTTTCTTTAATTTCTCTGAACAACTAACCATACAACATGGAAGCTCTACAACGGGTAAGTGTTTATCCGCATTCTTTTACTGCTTTCATATATATAACTGTATTGTGGGAAGATGTGCATGGTTAGTCTTCTTTCATAACCTTTTAAAATACTCGTCATATATCAACTGTATATATACTAGTATAGTTATTTAGAGTTTTCCCCGACAACTATGTCTAGAACTAGGTAAAGCCCTGTTGGTCACTCTTTAAATACAAACAAAATTAAATCCCCATAGGATTTCCAGATACAATCTTCCCTTCTCTTGGGGTTAAAAAATATGGAACAAAGAGAAAGACAGTATTCTCGGTGAACCTTTTCTCAGACTGTCGCCCCTAAAAATTGTCAAAGAAATTCTACTCCCAAGAGTTGATCTATTCTCCGTGAATAGCATCTCTTGAGTTTCTTCCAAACCCTCGAACTTTCCTGGAATGATCTCTTCTCTGTGAATTGCATTTCTTGAACTTCTCTTGGTTTGGGGACCCACAGGCTTCCTAAAAGCATCCCCGCCTCCTCTTGGGCTTTGTACAAGGACCCTCCTGCTTCTTAGAAGTTCTCATGCCATCTCTTGGGCTTAATACAAGGACCCTGACGACCTCTTAAAGGTATAAGACAGAACTTAGTCATCCTTTGCTAGAGCAGTCTTTCCAGTGTCAGAACTCCGGCCATTTTAGGGTTGATTCTCATCCCTTAATGTCCGTGCCTCCTCTTGGGCATTGTACAAAAGATGAAACTCTTCCACACCAGTAGACTTGGACAGTCTATACCCCCTGGAGTCTCAAAGACATTCTCAAGCACTGTAGAAACCCTGGTCATTTTGGAAAAATCTCTGCTAGAGTTTACACCCAATCCTTATCTCAAAATTCACCAACCAGGGTCAGCTTGTCCTAAATCAGAACCTCAAGGCATCTGATACCTCAACTCTTTTGTAATCCTCAACAAGAGTTGACTCCCCACTTGGACCTGCCTAGGGATCTCAATAACCTTCAGCAGTAAGATAACCTCCTCTTAAGCTTTGTATAATGATCCTTCCTCAATATATTCAGCCTCCTCTTGGGCTTTGTACAATGATTCTCCCTAGCAGAGCTAACCTTTTCAGACTCTCTTGTTGAGTCACTCACTTTTCAAGGCTCTCTTGTTGAGTCAATCTCCTTTTAGCCTCAATCTCGGGCTTTGTATGAGACAACAAATCACTCTCTTGTTCAGTATAAAAGACTCTCTTGTTGAGTCAATCACTTCTTAGACTCTCTAGTTGAGTCAATTCTCTTTTCAGACTCTCTTGTTGAGTCAACCTTTTTAGCCTCCGTCATGGGCTTAGTATAAGAGAGATAAAAATACTCTCTTGTTGAGTCAGTCTTTATCCAAAACTTGGTATAAAGATTCCCCCCCCAGTAGGACCTAGTCTCCTCTCAAGTTCTCCAGCTTGTTCAGCCACAATCCTGGGCTTTGTACAGGACAGATAAAAGTACTCTCTTATTGAGTCAAACCCTTTTAGCCTCCGTCTTGGGCTTTGTACAAGACATATAAAAGCACTCTCTTGTTGAGTCAAACTCATTTCAGCCTCCATCTTGGGCTTTGTACAAGATACATAAAAATTCTCCCCAACGGAGTCAAAAATCCCTTTTAGCCTCAATCTTGGGCTTTGTACAAGACAGAAAGAACATTTTCCCCAGAAAAGTCAAACTGTTAACCTCCTCTCCGGCTTTATATAATGATACCCCCCAAAGAGTCAGTCTCTTTTTTTGCCTCAATCTTGGGCCTTGTACAAGACATAAACACTCTCTTGTTGAGTCAGTCTTATCTAGCCTCCTCTTAGGCTTCGTATAAAGAAATCCCTAGCCGAGTCAATCAACCTTTTAGCATCAAACTTGGGCTTTGATCAAGGCACACAAAAATCAACAATCCCTCTTTAGAGATGACAAGTTCTCTCTCAGTCAAACCTTTTAGCTTCAATCTTGGGCTTTGAACAACACACCAAAACATCTTTTTCCTCCCCTATAATAGGAGGAACTACGATTGCTCTGATTTCCCTATTTCGTTAAACGGGAATACGTAGGCATAAGATTGCGAGATCATAGCGAGCATACTAATCAAAAACTCTAGGTCCAGTACCTTCATACATCAGTCAGAAAAAATTTAGATACAGTATCTTCCCAAAAGTCTCATGAACACTTTATTCTTAAGCAAAATAACCTAAGACAGACCCCCCTATTTTGATAGCATCTGTAAACCAACAATCATCTATTTAAACTCGGTATGCAAGCAGGGTTAATTGGAGACATCTATTTCCCTTCCTTAATCAGCTTCACAGGATAAAAAATGAATCGAACGGTAGTACCAAAGCGATAGTGATTCAAAACCACAAAATTGCGCTACAGAAGAATGGTGACCACAGTGGGAGAGCATTCTCTCTTACAGTCTTAGGTAGAAAGCCTTAAGTTCACAAAGTACCACAGAAATGACGACTCTGCTGGGGAGTCATTATCTATATAGAATCATAGGACTAGAGGTCTAGGGTGTTAGGACAAATATATATACTGATTTTCCTAATTGATATTTGTGTTTACTTTTCTGCTAATGGTAATGCGTGTGATGCCGCATGTGGAAAGATTGAGTATACACCTAAGATAAGTGATGGCACTAGACGAGTAATCTTACAGGGAGTGACTCCAAATAAGAGACCTCGGTCGACCATCAAATCAGTGGAGGCACCCTTTGCAGATTCAATGCCTATACGACTTCGGTTGTTGAAAACAGATTGTTCGATTGGGTGTTAGAGAAACTGAGGATTTTAGTAGACTGAGACCATTTAGTAGTGCGGAAGCTATCAGAAATAGTTGTCATGCGATACTACCCTCATTTGATATTTCTCTCTAAGATACTGCAGTTCGCTCGGGTGAACCAGCCTGCTATTGTTATCCCAAGAGGAATCAATGATTTTGAGAGACAGGTACAAAAATCACCAGTATAAACCTTTGGGGATGGGTAGAGCCTTGACTTCATGACACCAAACTTTTGACCCCATGTTTTTTTCTATGTTTTTGTGTGCTGCATTCATGCATTCATTCATTAAAAAACATTAAACAAAAATTTTCTCTTCCAATCTCTCTTTTTCAAATTAAACTAAGACAATGATTGCAAAAATCAAGAGAAAAATTTGCGTTAATGGATTTTGGTAGAAGGAAGACTCACAAGTATACCTTCAAGGTTCCAAAACTAGAGGATTTAAGAGGATTGGCGAGGATGATAACCAACCCTGATGCTTTCAGAGCTAAGTACGGAGGTCTGCTATCTCTGTTAAGGGTCCATGTGATTGAAGGAATACTGGCTACGCTCATTCAGTTTTATGATCCGGTCTATCACTGTTTCACATTCCCAGATTATCAACTCGCACCAACGCTGGAGGAGTACTCTCACCTGACTAATTTACATATCACTGACCAAGCTCCCTTTTCTGGACTAGAAGAAATTCCAAAGGATCAATCCATTGCAAGAGCAATTTATTTGGACGAGTCAGAAGTCAGGACTCACATGACCACTAAGGGTGGAATCCAAGGTTTACCAGCCCAGTTTTTGATAAAGAAAGCCCTATACTTTGCTAGTATAGGGAACGTGGCCTCTTTTGAGAGCATCTTTGTTTTGCTCACCTACGGGTTATTTTTGTTTCCCAACATTGATAACTTCGTTGATCTCAATGCCATTAAGGTTTTTCTGATTGGAAACCCTGTACCGACCTTACTCGCAGATGCTTATCATTCTGCACACTTACGGAATTTGTACATCGGAGGAATGATCACATGTTGTGTACCCCTGCTGTACAAATGGTTCATTTCCCACTTGCCCAAGTCTGCTGCATTTTGGGATCCTAAGAATACTTTGCGTTGGTCACAGAGAATCATGTCTCTTATCAACTCTGACATCAATTGGTACAATCAAATCTATGACGGGATCAGAATCATTGACCGTTATGGAAACTTCCCTAATGTACCCCTCATAGGAACTGAAGGAGGAATCAATTATCATCCAATTTTAGTTCGTCGTCAATTCGGATACTCGATGAGGCATGTCCCGCGTAATGCTCATCTGGAAGGTCTTTTCTTCAAGGAAGGAGAAAATGACAGAGCACTAAAGACAGAAATAGTGCATGCTTGGAAACACGTTCATAGAAAAGGACGAGAATCTCTAGGAAAACCAGACTGTGTCTCCGTGGAACCTTATCTCCACTGGGTACAAACTAGAGCTCTCAAGCTGAGGATGCCTTACCCTCGTCAGGAAGTTCTTCCGTTAAGGGACCCTGTCCTTTATTTTATGTCAGATACAGAAAAACTTCAGGTTACTCTCAACAGAGTTCAACAGGAGAAGAAGTCTTGTAAGAACAAGTACCGTATTTTCAATGTGGAGTGTAAGAAAATACAACAACTGTTAAAAGAAAAAGATGCTCTGATCGAGATTTTAGAGAAACATGTTGTAGAAAACCAAGATGACCAAAGGAATCTGCTCGCTCCTTTCACTTGGCAAAGGAATGACAACCCGACAATGGCTCAAGAGCCCCGGTCAAAGAAAAGGAAAGCACCAGCACCTGAGCTTCCCTCAGAGGGGACTCAGGGTCCATTAGTTTAGACATTTTCTTTTACAGCACTATGTAAATTACTGTATTTCCATTTCCACAATCTTTGAATTCAATAAAATAGGGTTTCCCCACTGTTTGATGTTTGCAATCCAATTGTCGAAGTTTATTTTGATTAAACCAAAAAAAATTAATTAATATAATCATCGAATATCATTCATCATTCTCACGTAACGTATTCTTCTTCCCTACGAATCTCACGTTTGTGTCTCGATTCTAGAGTCAAACTGTCTCATTCGTACAATACTCGGGCCAGTCGACAGAAAAAGATGGATAATCTCGAGGAAGAGAACAGAGAGTTGAGAGAAGAACTCGACGCTCTGAAAGAAGACTTGAGAAAGCTTCACAGTGACATGCAAGCTCTGGCAGAAGCTCAGCTACAAAGGACTGTGATCTCAGAGATCACATCAACGCCTATAGTGGAGAAGTATGATCCTAGGTATAACATGCCGAAAGATCGTCCCTGGGCATGCTTATTAACTATATCCCGGAAGGATATGTTCCGCCGATCACTGAAGATCCGGGAACTGCAGTAGGAACCGCTGGGCCTGAAGGTTACAAACTTCGGGAAAGCGAAGATGCCAGGGGCATGACAACAACTCCTGAAGGTTACAAACTTCGGGAAGCACCAAGAGTCTCTGCCGTAATAACTGTACCACCCCCTGTGGTGCACACTGTCCCGGAAGGACAGATTCCACAGATACCTTCTGGTGGAAACGAAAGTATGGACGAGAGAACGAAGGAGTTCCAGGAACAGTTCTTGGAAATGCAGAAGGAACTGCAAGCCTTTCGCGGTCAGGATCTATTTGGAAAAGACGCCGCAGACCTTTGTTTGGTCCCCAATGTGAAAGTTCCGCACAAATTCAATATGCCTAAATTTGAAAAGTACAAGGGTAACTCTTGCCCTCAAAGTCATTTGGTGATGTACGCTCAGAGAATGTCAACTCAGACAGAGAACAACCAGCTACTGATCCACTACTTCCAAGATAGTTTAACCGGTGACGCACTCAAATGGTACATAGGTTTAAACCGCACTAAGATCGCCACTTTCAGAGATCTTGGCGCTGCCTTCGTTCAACAATATAAGTATAACCTGGACATGGAACTGGAAAGAGATCAACTCAGAGCCATGTCACAGAAGGACAAGGAAACCTTTAAAAGGAATATGCTCAGAGATGGCATGAAATCTCCGCTCAGATTTTTCCACCTCTTGAGGAAAAGGAGATGACAAAGATCTTCTTGAAAACCTTGAGCCCATTTTACTACGACAGAATAGTTGCCATTGCGCCCAGCGACTTTACTGAAATGGTCCGCATGGGAGTTCGTCTTGAAGAAGCAGCCCGAGAAGGAGGTTTAGTTAAAGACGTTGGATCATCAAGTAGTACAAAACGATACGGTAGTGCTCTCCCTAAGAAAAAAGAGCAGGATATTGGGAATATCTCTCTCGGAAAGTAAAGGCGACGGTACCAACTGGTAGCAACTGTAACTCCTACTATCAACCCTGCGCCTGTTCCTACGTACAACCTCAGGTTGCTCAAAGCCAACCTAATCAACAACAATATCAGCAAAGGACACAACAGCCTCTTCAGTAGGCTCGTCCTCAATACAATAACAACCGTACGACACGACCACCAGGGTTCGACCCTATACCAATGTTGTACACAGAACTATTTTCATTACTACTGGTCAAGGGGCACGTCCAAACCAGGTCTCCTCTTACAATACCGGAAAAACCCGCCTTTTTGGTTCAAAGCGGATCAGACTTGCCCTTACCATCAAGGAGGACCGGGGCATAACATAGAAAACTGTCTCAGCTTCAAATCCGATGTACATAAGCTTGTTAGGAGCAGGGTCTTATCCTTCAAGGATACAAATCCTATTGTTCTCACGAACCCGCTACCTCAACACGAGAAAGCTGCGGTAAATTTGATAGAGGGAGAGTCTACCCACAGTTATCAAATTTATGATGTACTCTTATTAAGGGCCAACTTGGTCAAGATGCATCGCAGATGGAGCGGATATGGTCATGTACCGCCTCATAATTATCATCAGTGTGATGTCTACTATAAAAACAATCAAGGATGTTCTGTGGTGCAATCAGCTCTACAGGAACAATTGGATCTCGGATAGATCCAAGATCACCGAATTTGTGGGGTCAACATGACTTACACAAATTCCAACGTCATTCAAAACCACAACATCCGTGCGATGAATGTCAACTTGGTGGCAATGCACTCAAGGCAAAGACAACATCATAATTTGCCACAGCACGATTACGATTCCTGTCTGACTTGCCCGGTAAACAATCAGGGATACTCTTTTGTACAAGAGGCCCTCCAACGTCAGATGGATTTTGGATGGTTTCAGGATTACCGCGATAGAAATCAGTATCAAGTAAATATGATTCAAATCTTTGATATTCGCTTGATGAATACCAACTTGGTAGAGTTACATGCTAAGCAGGTCCAGCTCGATTTTCTGACTTCGCATAATTATCAGAACTGTAAGGGATGTCGTGAGAGCGACCAAGGATGCGCTCTCGTCCAAAGAACTTTGCAACACTTGTTAAACCACTAGTGGCTTCCGATCTATATGGATGAAGACACACAACAAGTCAGCATGACTAATGGAAACCCTACTAGGCATCAAAATTAGGATGTTCGATCAATGGAAACAAATCTAGTGAGGTTACAATGCATACAAAGCAGACGTGGCCAGGTGCCATCACACAACTATGAACGCTGTAGAGTCTGCTCAGAGAATAACCAAGGATACTACCTCGTGCGAGCAGCCCTTCTGAGTCAGTTGGACCACAAAGAGATTCAACCGTGTCCAGGTTCTGGGCCAATCAACTTGATGCCAGACTATTTCGCTGATCATAAGAGGACCAAAGATGTTTGCGCCATCATCCCTTTACTTGACGAATCGAAAGTTCCCAACCGGGAACTGATTGAAATTCCCTACATTGGTCTAAAAATTCAGAAGGCTCCTGTAGTTATCTATCTGTCGGGACCACTACCGTATGAATCAACTAAGGTTATCCCTTACAAATACGGTGCCACAACAATTGAGAATGGAAAGGAAACTCCATTACCCTCCGTCATGAACATTGGAGACATCAGTCGAGTAACGCGGAGCGGTCGAATCTTTAACCGAGGAGTTGGAGAACCCAGTAAAGAAAAGGAACCTCAAACAGAAGTTCCCGATCAACCAGTCGGTCAGTCTAGTGATCCCGACCTTTCAAAGAACAGCGATGAGATGCTGAAGCTCTTCCAGAAGAGTGAATACAACATTGTTGATCAGCTGTTGCAAACTCCTTCAAAAATCTCGGTGTTATCACTTTTAATCAGTTCCGAAGCTCACAGGGAGGCTCTATAGAAAGTCTTAGAGCAGGCCTTTATGGAACAAGATGTGTCAATAAGACAATTCGACATCATCATCTCCAACATCATTTCCTGCAACAACTTAGGGTTTAGTGATGAGGAATTGCCAGAAGAAGGCAAAAGTCACAACATGGCGCTAAATATTACAGTCAACTGCCAGGACGATGCTCTAGCCAACGTACTGGTTGACACTGGATCGGCTCTAAATGTTATGCCGAAGTCCACTCTAATGCGACTATCATTCAAAGGATCTCCGATGAGAGGCAGTGAGGTCATCGTCAAAGCATTTAACGGATCCCGGAAAATAGTTATCGGTGAAGTCGACCTTCCCATAACTATCGGTCCTCACACTTTCCAAGTCACTTTCCAGGTCATGGACATCCGAGCAACCTATAGCTATTTGTTGGGAAGACCTTGGATACACGAGGGTGGGGGAGTCACTTTGACACTTCACCAGAAGCTGAAGTTCGTCAAGAATAACCACTAGTCACAGTCTGTGGAGAGAAAGCCTTGATCGTGAGTAACTTATCATTGTCCACTTGTGTAGAACCATAGGAGGTTGTTGGAACTCAGTTCCAGGCACTTTCGGTGAGCAATGAGAATCAATCAGAAAGAGGAACGTCGATTTCCTCATACAAAGATGCTCTCGAAGCGATCAAAAGTAATAGTGCAAAAGGATGGGGACAACTTGTCATTCCTACTGACAACAAGACAAAGAAAGGCCTTGGTTTTTCTTCAAACTGTAGCCAGACTGCTATTAACGATGAAAGTTTTCATCCCATTCAGGACTTCTTCCACAGTGGAGGTTGCCTTCACCTAGTGTCTCAAGAAGTACATACCATCAACGAGGGAAGCTCCTCCGATACGGATGAAGAATTGAAATTCTGGTATCAGATGTGTGATGTTAAGGTGCGATGTCACAACAACACACTTTAAACAACGAACAAAGTAATAACAGCAATAAATCAACACAATGAATTGTTCACCCAGTTCAGTCTAACTACCTACGTCTGGGGGCTACTAAGCCAGGGATGAAATTCACTACTTGTAGAATTAAATTACAGACTCAACAACCCAGTTGACAATCTCCTAATCTTAATTCCTACTAGTGACTTTCTACCTAAGAAACCACTTAGATATGAGAACACTACTCAATCCCTAAAACTCTTCAGTGTTACAATTCAAGGATCACACACTTTGAATAACACTACTTGATTATGCTTCACAGCTTTGATCAAGAACAACTCAAATCAACAATACCAATTCACACTCGAATGGTTTATAAATCATACATGAAGACACAAATGACACTCAGTCTTTAGCTCACTTTCTTCGTTACTTTTCCTTCAGTACTGATGCGCTTTATATAGCTCTTTGAATTGGACTTGGACTTGCTACAATATCTGACCTGATTTGTTATTTAAAACTGAATATTCAAAACATATTTTCTCCTAAAATCTTTTCAAATATTCAACCTTTTAAATCTCCTACAAATCTGCATCAAATCTCTATGCAACAGAAAATATTTATCCCAAGATATTCTCATCCAATGAGACAACAGCTCTCCATAATTCCAGCTAACACGCAAACCCTAACAACATCACAAAACCTGATGTTATTAATTCTGCAGATCTAATGTCACAACATCACATGTGACATCAGACATCCAACTTCACACTTAACACAGCCCAGTGTTAAGACTCAATGTTGTGACATCACCCATATGACATCAAACATGAAACAACTTTTGTTTTACCAAATTTCCAGCCAATCCAGGAAACTAACAATCTCCCCCTTTGGCTAATTTTGGCTAAAACAATCTCTGCACCTTCAGAGACTTCAGTAGCGGAATAAACTTGAATATTTTTGAACCTCCACGCAGCAGCACCATCTTCAACAGCAACTTGGCAACAACCAGAATGGTGCTCCCCCTCAAAACAAGAACCAGCATAACAGCTGTTCAGCAGACCATCAATTACTCAATTACTCCCCCTTAATTTCTACACTTCTGCATCACATCACTTTAGCAGCATTTGACATATCAGAATATTTGACAACTTTCCAACTCCTTGGCTACTTCTCCCTCTTTTTAGCCACAATTTGACAACCTGTAGACTCTTTGTTTGTAGTTTTTTATGAACTCCAATCTTGTATGCCTTCAGCAGTTGAATCAATTTTTAATAAAGTACACAACTGCACAATACACTCTCCATCACATTTAATCTTCATAAATACAAATTCCCAATTTACTTCTTAAACTTTCAAATTGGTTTGCATCTAAGGCTTTAGTGAAAATATCAGCTAATTGCTTTTCTGTAGCTACATGTTCTAAGACAACAACTTTGTCTTCAACCAACTCTCTTATAAAATGATGCCTTATATCAATATGCTTAGTCCTGCTATGTTGAATAGGATTCTTAGAAATATTGATTGCACTCAAATTATCACAGTATAATGTCATAACATCTTGCTTGACATTGTATTCAGTCAGCATTTGCTTCATCCAAACAAGTTGAGAACAACTACTTCCTGCTGCTATGTACTCAGCCTCAGCAGTAGAGAGAGACACACAGTTCTACTTCTTGCTAAACCATGATATCAGATTATTCCCCAAGAAGAAACAATCTCCTGAAGTGCTTTTCCTATCATCTGCACTCCCAGCCCAGTCAGCATCACAATATCCCCTTAACTCAGTCCCAGATCCATGACTATACAACATCCCATAGTCACTAGTGCCATTAACATATTTCAGGATCCTCTTCACTTGATTCAAGTGACTAGCCTTTGGTTCAGATTGATATCTGGCACAAACTCCAACAGCAAACGCAATGTCAGGTCTGCTAGCTGGGAGATACAATAGACTCCCAATCATGCTTCTATATAAACTTTGATCCACACTGACACCATGTTCATCCTTGGACAATTTTAGATGAGTAGGAGCAGGAGTCCTCTTGTGATTAGCATTCTCTAGACCAAACTTCTTCACTATGTTCTTTGCATACTTGCTCTGAGAAATGAATATGGAGTCCTCCATTTGTCTAACTTGTAGACCAAGGAAATAGTTCAACTCACCAACAAGACTCATTTCAAATTCAGACTGCATCTGTTCCACAAAATGTTTCACCATTGCATCTGACATCCCACCAAATACTATGTCATCAACATAGATTTGAGCTATCATCAGTTTTCCTTTTTCCTCTTTAACAAACAAAGTCTTGTCAATCCCTCCTTTTCTGTTGCCATTCATAACCAAGAATTCAGTAAGTCTTTCATACCAAGCTCTTGGTGCTTGCTTCAAACCATATAGAGCTTTCCTTAGTTTGTACACATGGTCAGGAAATGTTGGATCAATAAATCCTTTTGGTTGATCAACATACACCTCTTCATTTAAGTAACCATTCAAGAAGGCACTTTTAACATCCATCTGAAAAAGCTTGAATTTGAAATTACAAGCCACCCCTAAGAGCAATCTGATAGACTCCAATCTAGCCACAGGAGCAAAGGTTTCATCATAATCAATTCCTTCAACCTGAGTGTATCCCTGAGCAACTAATCTGGCCTTGTTTCTGGTGACCACTCCTTGTTCATCAGATTTATTTTTGTAGACCCACTTGGTGCCAATCACATTCACTCCATCAGGCCTAGGTACAAGCTCCCATACTTCATTCCTCTTGAATTGCTCCAGCTCTTCATGCATTGCATTTATCCAAAACTCATCAGTCAATGCTTCCTTGACATTCTTTGGCTCAATTTTGGAGACAAAGCATGAACTTGCTATAACATCTCTTGACCTAGTCCTCACTCCAAAGTTTGGATCACTTATAATGAGCTCTTTTGGGGGGTCCTTCTGCACTCTGATGGAGGGATCCTTTTGAGGTTGCTCAGTTTCAGGCTCAGCAGCAACAACACTAGGAGTTGGACTTCTGTCTTCAGCTTCTGGTGCAGCTTCACTAACTGATGTTCCAACATCATCTGGGACATCATCATCTTCCTGCTTGTCACTGTCATCAATCACCACATTGATTGACTCCATCATCACCTTGGTTCTTGAGTTAAAAACCCTGTATGCTCTGCTGTTAGTAGAATATCCCAAAAATATTCCTTCATCACTTTTGGAATCCAATTTTCTTCTCTGTTCTCTATCAGCTAGAATATAACATCTACTTTCAAAAACATGAAAGTATTTAACACTAGGTTTTCTTCCCTTCCACAGTTCATACAGAGTGGATGAAGTGCCTCTTCTCAGGGTAACCCTGTTGTGAATGTAGCAGGCAGTATTCATGGCTTCAGCCCAGAAATGATAAGGAAGTTTCTTGGCGTGGATCATCGCTCTAGCAGACTCTTGGATGGTTCTGTTCTTCCTCTCAACTACTCCATTTTGCTGAGGAGTAATGGGAGATGAAAAATCATGACTTATACCTTCAGCAGAGCAAAATTCTTCAAACTTGTTATTCTCAAACTCTCTTCCATGGTCACTTCTTATTCTGATAACCTTACTCGCCTTTTCTCTTTGGAGTCTTTAACAAAGATTTTTAAACACATCAAACACCTCTGATTTGTCTTTGATGAAGCTCACCCAGGTGTACCTTGAATAGTCATCCACAACTACATAAGCATACTTCTTTCCACCCAGACTTTCAACCTGCATAGGTCCCATCAAGTCCATATGAAGTAGTTCCAAGACCTTGGAGGTGGTGTCATGTTGAAGCTTCGGGTGAGACATCTTTGTCTGCTTCCCTTTTTGACAGTCTCCACACACTTTTCCTTCCTCAATATTAAGCTTGGGAATTCCTCTGACTGCTTCTGAGGAGATGATTCTCTTCATTCCCTTCAAGTGAAGATGTCCCAACTTTTGATGCCAGATTTTGACATCATCTTCTTTAGCAAAAACACAAGTGGAAGAACTTTAGTCTTGTGGCACCCAGAGTTAACAGTTGTCCTTAGACCTGGCTCCTTTCATAATAACTTCTCCTTTATCATCTTTGACAATGCCTTCAGACTTTGTAAAGTCTACTTTGAATCCTTGATCGCAAAGTTGACTAATGCTAATCAAATTAGCTGTCAGTCCCTTAACAAGAAGAACATCCTCCAGTTTGGGAGCACCAACACAGTTCAGTTTACCACTCCCCTTGATCTCTCCTTTGACCCCATCACCAAATGTAACATAGCCTGAAGAATGGAGCTTCACATATACCAATAGATTCTTTACTCCAGTCATGTGCCTTGAACACCCACTGTCAAAGTACCAGTCTTCTTTGGTAGAAACCCTTAAAGATGTGTGAGCTATCAAGCTGGTAACCTTAACTTTAGGAACCCATTGCTTCTCAGGCTTGGGAACCTGCCTTCCTTTATAAAAGTTCTATTTGGGAACAACCTGATGAGCCTTCTGTGGATACCCATGTAGCTTATACCAATAAGCCTTAATGTGTCCAAAACGTCCACAATGGTGACATCTCCAGCGTCTGTATTTCTTCTTAGATGGAGTTCTGTCATGATGTTTTAACATCTGTTTTAACATTACGGGTTTTGGGGTGATAGAACCTGCATCACTGGTGAATCCCAAACCACATTTGTCTCCAACCATCTTCCCAATGCTGAGAATATTGTCTAACGCATCAGTCCCATTGTTCAACATTCTGATAGTTTTGGTCATAGAGTCCAGCTTATAGTTAAGCATACTGACTTCAGCTTCAAGTTCAGTCTTTTCTGCTTTTAACTGAACTATGGCATTCTTCATGTCTACTCCTTCAAGACACACTTGCTCATTTCTCAAGAAAAGGTCTTTGTAAGTGACAGCAAGTTCATCGTAAGAGACCTCATCATCATAAGACTCCTCATCTGACTCATAAACCTCAACCATAGCTCTAACGAGTTTAGCTTAATTTTCTTCAGATTCACTCTCACTATCAGACCAAGAAGCTGATAACCCTTTCTGCTTCTTTAGAAAAGTGGGACATTCCTTCTTGACATGTCCATACCCTTCACACTCAAAGCATTGTATCCCTTTGTCATTGCTGGATTTTTCTTCATCTTTAGACTTCTTCCCTTGTTCTCCTGATCTATTGATGTCAGAGGTAATGTTCTTGACATTGGGATTATAACTACTATTTATCCTCTTCATAACTTTGTTGAACTGTTTACCCAGCAAAGCAATAGCCTGAGACAACTTCTCCTGAGATTCATCTGCTTTCTCTTTCTTGGCTTCTTCAGAACTGGAAACTAAAGCTATACTCTTGGACTTCTTCTCAGGTTCTTCTTCACTTAATCCTAGCTCAAATGTTTGAAGAAATCCAATAAGCTCATCAACCCTCATTTTGCTGATGTCTTGCGCTTCTTCAATAGCAATTACCTTTATCTTGTACTTCTTAGGAAGGGACCTAAGGATCTTCCTCACAAGCTTTTCTTCTGACATCTTTTCACCAAGAGCACTGGATGCATTGGATAACTCAAGAATACTCATGTGGAAGTCATGGATAGTCTCATCTTCCTTCATCTTCAGACTTTCAAACTTTGATGTTAGAATCTGATGTCTTGACATCTTAACTCTAGATGTTCCTTCATGTGTAGCCTTCAAAATATCCCATGCTTCCTTAGCAACTTCACATGAGTTGATCAATCTGAAGATGTTCTTATCAACTCCATTGAAGATAGCATTTAGGGTTTTAGAGTTACCAAGGGCAAGCTCATCTTTTTCCTTGGTCCATTCTTCTTCAGGTTTCAGCTTTGAGGTGCCCTCTTTATCTTTTCCAGCATCATCTTTTTCAAACACAACAGGTGTTTTCCATTCTTTAATTATAGCCTTCCAAGCCCTGCTGTCCAAGGATTTCAAAAACGTGATCATCCTTGGCTTCCAATAGTCATAATTGGATCCATCCAAAATAGGGGGTCTGTTGATAAATCCTCCAACCTCTTTGTCCATCTTTACACCAGAAAGTAACTTCCCTAGATCTCACCCAGAGACAGACAGGATGCCTGCTCTGATACCAATTAAAATTCTGGTATCAGATGTGTGATGTTAAGGTGCGATGTCACAACAACACACTCTGAACAACGAACAAAGTAATAATAGCAATAAATCAACACAATGAATTGTTCACCCAGTTAGGTCTAACTACCTACGTCTGGGGGCTACCAAGCTAGGGATGAAATTCACTACTTGTAGAATTAAATTACAGACTCAACAACCCAGTTGACAATCTCCTAATCTTAATTCCTACTAGTGACTTTCTACCTAAGAAACAACTTAGATATGAGAACACTACTCAATCCCTAAAACTCTTCAGTGTTACAATTCAAGGATCACACACTTTGAATAACACTACTTGATTCTGCTTCACAGCTTTGATCAAGAACAACTCAAATCAACAATACCAATTCACACTCGAATGGTTTACAAATCATACACGAAGACACAAACGACACTCAGTCTTTAGCTCACTTTCTTCGTTACTTTTCCTTTAGTACTGATGCGCTTTATATAGCTCTTTGAATTGGACTTGGACCTGCTACAATATCTGACCTGATTTGTTATTTAAAACTGAATATTCAAAACAGATTTTCTCCTAAAATCTTTTCAAATCTTCAACCTTTTAAATCTCCTACAAATCTACATCAAATATCTATGCAACAGAAAATATCTATCCCAAGATATTCTCATCCAATGAGACAACAACTCTCCACAATTCCAGCTAACACGCAAACCCTAACAACATCACAAAACCTGATGTTATTAATTCTGCAGATCTAATGTCACAACATCGCATGTGACATCAGACATCCAACTTCACACTTAACACAGCCCAGTGTTAAGACTCAATGTTGTGACATCACCCATATGACATCAAACATGAAACAACTTTTGTTTTACCAAAATTCCAGCCAATCCAGGAAACTAACAAGAATGGAAGTCCTATCTTAACGAGGACGATTATACATCTCAGGAAGAGGTGCCTACGCCATTTTGCTATCCCACACAGAGTCCGAGATTTATACTAAGGTCAGATGTCAAAATGATATACGGAGATTGTGATCCAGAAGGATGTCATGCTCCGCCAAACTCATTAGAGGAGGACACTCTGATGAAAGGCAACTTTGACCACGACTACTATGGCCCAATGGATGGCCTTCCTATCTGGCAGCCGTACCTAGGAGACTTGGGGCAAAAGAGTCAGCCCAACGATGCATATCAGCTAAGCATCATTGAAAAGAATACTTGTGTCCCCACCGAATCATGGGATCATTACTCGGGGCATTCAGAAAATATCCAGTGCGTCGATGAATTTGCAAAGCTTGCCGGACTAGAATTCATCAACTATGCTTTTCCCGAGGTCAACGTCATTGAGAGAGATAACTCCTCAAGTTCCAAAGAAGTGTGGGATACCTTAGGACAACCGAGTGGCAAATTCGACTACTTGGTCAAGTACACCGCTCCTGAAAGCTCTCGTATCAGGCTCGAAGACATCCAGCCTACTGGATGGGGAGATATACCTGAGAGTACAAATACTATGCAAAATACAACAGAAGAATCCTCCTACGATAATTCTTCCTAGGAGACAGATTCCAATGATCCCGCTCCACCAGAAATCAGTGTTATTTCTGAAGACAAATCAAGGAAGGTACCAGACTTTGTGATTCACCGAGGAGTTCGCCGCCAATGGGTTGTTGTCGATGTCCCGAAAGTTGTTCATAAGTCTAAGTAATTGTCGTCTTTATCTTAACCTTTCACCTTGCCCAGGTGAAACGGATGTTTTGATAGGGCTCACTTTCTGTAAATGTACCTCTTCACTTTGCCCAAAGCGACAAAGTTTTTGTTTTATAGGGCTGTAGTTTCAAGAATCGACCGAATCATAAATAAAATAACATCGTTCTGTAATTTCTGCATTAATTGTTATTTTCTCTTTTCGCTTTTTCAGAAAATGGTAATCCTAAAAAACAACAAATAATAAAAACAAGTAGTAAAAAAAATACACTGCACACACTTTTGCATTCTCTCTATCTCTTTTAAAAACAATCATCACGTCGTGCAGATTGCTTGTTTTAAACCCCGTTGATACATATGATCCAATGCCTTCTCCCAACTTTGAATTCCCGGTATTTGAGGCTGAAGAAGAAGATGACGAAGGAATTCCAGAAGAGATTTCCCGATTACTCAGACAAGAGGAAATGTCCATTGAACCTCACAAAGAGCCGTTGGAAATGGTCAACTTAGGTTCAGAAGAAGAGAGAAAATAAGTCATGATTGGGGCACTCTCAGTCCGACTTTCAAAGAAAATTTGATAAAGCTTCTCAAAGAATTTCCTGATGTATTCGCTTGGTCCTATCAGGATATGCCAAGGTTGGATACCAGCATCGTGGAACATCGTCTACCTTTAAAATCAGAATGCCCACCGGTAAAACAAAGGTTGAGACGGACTCATCCAGATATGGCCATCAAAATCAAAGAGGAAGTACAGAAACAGATTGACGCGGGATTCCTCGCCACATCAGAATATCCTCAATGGCTAGCCAACATAGTACCAGTTCTGAAAAAGGACGGAAAGATCAGAATGTGTGTAGACTACAGGGATCTGAACAAAGCCAGTCCAAAGGATGACTTTCCCTTGCCGCACATAGACACGCTGGTAGACATTACAGCAAAGTTCAAAGTATTCTCCTTCATGGACAGATTCTCGGGCTATAACTAAATCAAAATGGCACCGAAAGATATGGATAAAACTCCGTTCATTACCCCATGGGGCACTTTTTGTTACAAGGTAATGCCGTTTGGTTTGAAGAATGTCGGGGCAACCTATAAAAGGGCCATGACTACTCTGTTTCATGACATGATACACAAAGAGAAAGAAGTATATGTCGATGATATGATTGCCAAATCTAAGACAGAAGAGGAGCATGTGACCCACCTGTCAAAACTATTCGAGCGGCTGAGAAAGTACAAACTCCGCTTGAATCCCAATAAGTGCACATTCGGTGTCCATTCAAGGAAACTCTTAGGGTTCATCGTCAGCCAGAGAGGAATTGAGGTTGATCCTGACAAGGTCAAGGCCATTCAAGAAATGCCTTCTCCAAAGACTAAAAAACAAGTTAGGGGATTCCTAGGACGTTTGAACTACATTTCCAGATTTATATTCCTCATGACCGCAACATGTACGCCGATTTTCAAATTACTCAAAAAGAATCAGGACTGCATTTTGACAAAAGATTGCCAAACCGCCTTCGACAGTATCAAGGAATACCTGTTGAACCCACTAATTCTATCACCTCCAGTGGAAGAAAGACCACCGATCATCTACCTAACGGTCTTGGAAGACTCGATGGGATGTGTACTTGGCCAACAAGACGAAACGAAAAGAAAAGAGTCTGTCATTTACTATTTGAGCAAGAAATTCACCGACTGCGAAAATCGGTACACTATGCTTGAGAAAACTTGTTGTGCTTTGGCATAGGCAGCCAAACGTCTTTGCCAGTATATGATTTGTCACACTACTTGGTTAATCTCCGAAATGGATCCGATCAAGTACGTCTTTGAAAAACCTGCTCTCACGGGAAGGATTGCCCGTTGGCAGATGTTGTTGTCAGAATACGACATTGAGTACCACGCTCAGAAAGCCGTCAAGGGAAGTGTTTTAGCCGATCATTTGGCTCATCAACTGATTGACGATCAAGAATCAGTCGGTTTGACTTCCTAGACGAAGATGTCATGATTTTAAAAATGAAAGACTACGATGAATCGCTACCCAGTGAAGAGCCAGAACCAGGTTCCCAATGGGGACTAATCTTTGAGGGAGCTTTCAATCATTACGGAAATGGAATTAGGGCAATCATCATAACACCTCAGGGTACCCACATTCCTTTCGCTGCCATAATAACATTCAAGTGTACAAATAACGAGGCCGAATACGAAGCTTGTATCATGGGTCTCAAAGAAGCGATCGACTTAAGGATAAAAAACTTGGATGTATATAGCGACTCAGCCCTGGTTGTCAATAAGATCAAAGGAGATTGGAACACATACCAATCAGGACTGGTCCCTTATAAAGATTATGCGAGAAGGTTGTTACCATTCTTCAACAGAATCGAGTTTCATCATATCCCTCGTGAAGAGAATCACATGGCTGATGCATTAGCCATTCTCTCTTCCATGATTAGTGTAGGTCAATGGAACGACATACCTAAGATCGACATATTGTGCCTTGAAAGTCCTGCTTACATCTTCTCGATCGAAGCAGTCATAGACGACAAACCTTGGTATCACGATATCAAGTGCTTCCTTCAGAAACAAGAGTACCCGCCTGGGGCATCCAGAAAAGATAGAAAAACCCTCAGAAGACTGGTCGGAAACTTCTTCCTGAGCGGTGATACACTTTATAAGAGAAACTTCGACAGGGTCTTGCTCCGATGCGTAGATAGACCAGAAGCAAACATGCTGATGAAATAAATTCATGAAGGATCCTTTGACACTCATGCCAACGGACACACAATGGCGAGAAAAATTCTGAGAGAAGGGTACTACTGGTTGACCATGGAATTCGATTGCTACAAGTACATGATGAGGTGTCACAAGTGTCAGATATACTCAGACAAGATCCATGTACCGCCAACGCATCTCAAAGTTCTCTCTTCCCCATGGCCTTTTTCCATATGGGGAATTGACATGATTGGCATGATCAAACCCAAGGCTTCGAACGGACATCGGTTCATCCTGGTGGCCATTGATTACTTCACCAAGTGGGTCGAAGCAGCGTCATACGCCAATGTAACCCGACAAATCGTAGTCCGCTTTATCAAAAATAATCTCATCTGCCGTTATAGTGTTCCAAGCCAGATCATTACTGATAATGGATCTAACTTGAACAACAAGATGATGAAAGAGTTGTGCACTGAGCTTAAGATCGAACACCATAACTCATCTCCCTACCGACCCAAGATGAACGAAGCGGCAGAAGCAACTAACAAGAACATCAAGAAGAATGTTTAGAAGATGGTTGTAACCTACAAAGACTGGCACGAGATGCTACCCTTTGCTCTTCACGGTTATCACACATCTTTTCGCACTTCAACAGGGGCAACCCCTTTCTCTCTAGTATATGGCATGGAAGCAGTGCTCCTCGTAGAAGTAGAGATCCCATCAATCCGGGTATTGATGGAAGCTAAGTGTCATACTCCAAATTTTGACCACTAAGATTTCCCATCATTGTGTAAATCATCATCACAATATGGATGTACCTTTGTGCCTCATCAATCTCCTCAAGGAATTGTTGAGCATTCACTACAATCAAGCTTAGGGTTTCAAGCCCTCTCTGAGCTTTAGACCAAGGATCAATCAAGGAATGACATGATCTTCAACTTGTCTAGCCTCTCAAATAGCCATAAAGGATCAAGAGGACTCCCACATCAAGAATTAAGCACAAGAGTGCAACATTTCAAGTGGATCAAGCCTCAAGTTCATCTAATACAAAGTCAACTGACGCAGAAAGTCAAAGTTTGACTTTTGGTCAATTTTGAGCTTCACAAGCCATTACTCAAGAAAATATGATGGATGATTTAATTTGATCAAATTTAAATCAAGAAATCATGCAAAATTGCAAAATTGATCAAATTGAAAGAAACTTAGAAATTTTTTCTAAGTTAAAATCATGTTCAAGTGCACAACTTTTCAAGGTTGTAATTATTGACCCAAGCATCCATTGGTTTTGCGTAAGGGCTACTTTTAAAGAGGGTATTTGATACTTCAACACTGTAGAAGGAATCAACTCAAAATATCATAAGGATTAAAAGATATAAGTGATCAAAGATTGCTTGTTTTAAACCTCGTTGAAACATACGATCCGATGCCTTCTCCCGACTTTGAGTTCCCAGTATTTGGGGCTGAAGAAGAAGTTAACGACGAAATTCCAGAAGAGATCTCCCGATTACTCAGATAGGAGGAAAGGTCCATTGAACCTCACAAAGAGCCGTTGGAAACAGTAAACTTGGGTTCGGAAAAAGAGAGAAAAGAAACCAGGATTGGGGCACTGCTCAGTCCAACTGCCAAAGAGAGTTTGATAAAGCTTCTCAAAGAGTTTCCCGATGTATTCGCTTGGTCCTATCAGGACATGCCAGGGTTGGATACCAGCATCGTGGAACATCACTTACCGTTGAGATCGGAATGTCTGCCAGTAAAACGAGGTTGAGACGGACTCACCCGGACATGGCCATCAAAATCAAAGAGGAGGTACAGAAACAGATTGACGCAGGTTTCCTCGCCACATCAGAATATCCTCAATGGTTAGCCAACATAGTACTCGTTCCGAAAAAGGACGGAAATGTCAGAATGTGTGTAGATTACAGAGATCTAAACAAGGCTAGTCCAAAGGACGATTTTCCTTTACCACACATTGACATGCTGGTAGACAGTACAACAATGTTCAAAATTTTCTCCTTCATGGATGGATTCTCGGGCTATAATCAAATCAAAATGGCGCCGAAAGACATGGAAAAAACTTCATTTATCACCCTATGGGGTACCTTTTGTTACAAGGTAATGCTGTTCGGTTTGAAGAACGCCGAGCCAACCTATCAAAGGGCCATGACTACTTTGTTTCATGACATGATACACAAGGAAATCGAGGTATATGTCGATGACATGATTGCCAAATATAAGACATAAGAGGAGCATGTGACCCACCTGTCAAAGTTATTCGAGCGGTTAAGAAAGTAAAAACTCCGCTTGAATCCCAACAAGTGCACCTTTGGTGTCCGCTCAAGAAAACTCTTAGGGTTCATCGTCATCCATAAAGGAATTGAAGTTGATCCTGACAAGGTCAAGGCCATTTAAGAAATGCCTTCTCCGAAAACTGAAAAACAAGTCAGAGGATTCCTGGGACGTTTGAACTACATTTCCAAATTCATATTCCCCATGACCGCGACATGCGCGCCAATCTTCAAACTGCTCAAGAAGATACAATCATTTCTCACTGATTCTCGGGGCAAGTGGACTCCGAATTATGACGGCCCCTATGTGGTCAAGAAAGCTTTCTCAGGCGCGCCTTGAGACTTGCAACCATGGATGGAGAGGAATTTGCCTACCCCACGAATGTTGACGTAGTCAAGAAATACTTCGCCTAAACTAAAAAAAAACGTCTCTGTGGATTGAAAACCCGAAAGGGCGATCTAGGAAAAAATTAGAGACATGATCAAAAATCATCCCGGTGGATTGGAAATCTCCAAGTACAATCCAGGAAAAAGTTAGGGATTAATGGCAAGTAACTACGTCTGATCAGTTCAGCTCCTCAGCAGTCATGCCATCCATCTGAGACTCCAGTCAAGGACATCTTCGACAGAAGCTCAGGATGTTTCGAATTTAAAGTTGGTAAAAGGATAGTGGTCGTTATGTTTCAACGTAGCCCTTTTCCCTGTAAATTACCATTTTTAACTTTATAAATACTCTATGGAATCACACGTTCGGCTGATTTCCATCCTATCAATAAAATTTGAGCCCTTGTGCTTTTGTTTGTAATTCTTACTTGTTTTAGCTTTACAGAATGATGTTTTTAACATGGTCAACGATTCTTGAAATAAAACAAAAATGAATTTACTTGTCAAACTTTTTCTGCTTTTAAAATAAAGATGGCAATTTCTTTTGACTGTTGAACATCAGAAGAACATCGGTCGCTTCTCCAAAGGTGTTCGAACCTCAAAGTGCAGAATCAAAGTACTCCTTCTAGACCAGTATGCCTGAATGAAGGATCAGCTATGTCAGATGCGAATGCTCCATCTGACCTCCTCGGTCGAGTTCTCATCTCCTAAGTCCGACCAGCGTCGCTCCCAACGGGGACCATTTCTCCTAAGCAAGGCAGAATTGCTATCTTGAACCAGCAATATTTCTACATGCGCCATTGTGGCCGAGTATCCAGTCGTGTTCATCCTTTAGTCTGTATGTTGCGTCAGTTTTGTCAGCATATACATACATACATCATGCATTATTGATCTACATTCATATTCATATTGCATCACTATCACTCTAGTCGGTCTTATCCCCTAGTGATAAAATTCCTCTCAATCGAGTTGTCAGATCTTTCCTCATCAGGAAGTAAATCATCTAAGTAATCTCTCTCCCGTTTATCTCTGGATTAGAGACGGTCCTTGACCACTTTGATAACTTGAACCTCTGAGAAACAAGAAAACTTTCAACAAATATCACTCTTCGCCATTGAAGATGATATATTCGCTTTCCTGGATTAAGGAAAATCCCCAGAGAAAGCCCCTCAAAATTGGGGTACATCGTATGACATTTCTCTGAAAAGACCTCAGGAAAAGTATGATGTAACACCCCCAAGCGGAAACAGTCTCTCAAGAGACTCGCTTTCCCCAATAGAATCGACAAATGGCATCTCCAAACAGAGAAGTTTATATACCTCAACAATTCAGACGAATGGGTTCCCCAGCAAGTCTGACATCAAAACTTTTTCCACTCAAATGGCATCTCCCCAGGAAAATTCGGCGAGAAGTTTGAAGGAAAACCGCTACAAACAGCGCCCCTTGTCAAGAAAGTTTATTGACAAAAGAAACTAAGACCGGTTCCTTGGTAGGAAACCAGGATCGAGGGGAAGTTTACTTCAGAAACTAAGACCAGTTCCTTGGTAGGAAACCAGGATCGAGGGGAAGTTCACAAATCAAAAACAAACACCAGTTTCTTGGTAGGAAACCAGGATCGAGGGGAAGTTTATTTCAGAAACTGAGACCAGTTCCTTGGTAGGAAACCAGGATCGAGGCGAGGTTTATTTCAAAAAAAAACTGAGACTAGCTCCTTGGCTGAAGACCAGGATCGAGGGGAAGTTTACCTTTTCTAAGCATCATCACTTAGCTAAAGAAGATGAATGCGTAAGCTACAATTCATAACCACCATCAAAATTTTGGGTATTCTGATATTTAATCCTCTTGCACCCCGAATGCCTGAATACCTTCGCCATTCACATCTTCGGGTCCAAGAAGATTAAATAGGGGCATCTGTCATACCCCAAATTTTGACCACTAAGATTTCCCATCATTGTGTAAATCATCATCACAATATGGATGTACCTTTGTGCCTCATCAATCTCCTCAAGGAATTGTTGAGCATTCACTACAATCAAGCTTAGGGTTTCAAGCCCTCTCTGAGCTTTAGACAAAGGATCAATCAAAGAATGACATGATCTTCAACTTGTCTAGCCTCTCAAATAGCCACAAAGGATCAAGAGGACTCCCACATCAAGAATTAAGCACAAGAGTGCAACATTTCAAGTGGATCAAGCCTCAAGTTCATCTAATACAAAGTCAACTGACGCAGAAAGTCAAAGTTTGACTTTTGGTCAACTTTGAGCAGCCATTACTCAAGAAAATATGATGGATGATTTAATTTGATCAAATTTAAATTAAGAAATCATGCAAAATTGCAAAATTGATCAAATTGAAAGAAACTTAGAAATTTTTTCTAAGTTAAAATCATGTTCAAGTGCATAACTTTTCAAGGTTGTAACTATTGACCCAAGCCTCCATTGGTTTTGCGTAAGGGATACTTTTAAAGAGGGTATTTGATACTTCAACATTGTAGAAGGAATCAACTCAAAATATCATAAGGATTAAAAGATATAAGTGATCAAAATATCATAGGACATCATTAATATTTTTCCAGCAAGAATGTCCCAACTTCAAGGATATTTTTCTCCATGATCCAAGTTGATTCAGGAAAAATCCTGGGCATGAAAGTTGAAGTACGTCATCTCACCTTTCCAGAAATTCCTAGAAAGCTAATTTATCATTCTCGAGAAGAAAGTTATGCCCTCTGCAAAAGGCATTGATAAAACAGAATTTTCATGACAGCTTTTAGGACAGATTTGATCACACAAGTTCAAGGTCAAATTTGATAACTTTACAAGTCTTATCTTCACAAACCTTGAGCATCAAAGTTGAAGTACGTCATCTTAGATTTCCAGAAAGTTGTAGAACGTCCATTTATCATACTCGAGCAGGAAGTTATGGACTTTACAAGAAGGCTTGCTGCAGCTGTTTTTTTGGACAGATTTTGTGCACTTTTTCTTGTGTCACACAATTTTCAAGCTTTGTCACCATGTAGGACAAGCATCAAAGATGCAATTCACTTCAACTCAAAATATCATAGTGGATTAAAAGATACAAGCGATTAAAGTTTGGAATAATTAATGTTCAAAGTTGTCAGATGTTCCAACATTTCATAGGACATCATTACTATTTTTCCAGCAAGAATGTCCCAACTTCAAGGATGTTTTTCTCCATGATCCAAGTTGAACCAAGTCTAGGGTCAAACATCAAAGTTGAAGTATGTCATCTCAGCTTTCCATAGAGTCCTGGAACATCCATTTATCATTCTTGAGCAAGAAGTTATGGATTTTACAACAAGGCTTGCTGCAGCTGATTTTTAAGACATGTTTCAGGACAGATTTGCACATTTCTTGTGCCACACGAATTTCCAAGCCTTGTCATCATCTTGGACACATCTGAGGATCAAATCCAAAGGGGACAATAACTGAGCCAAGCCTCCAAATTCCTTGGAACAAGAAGTAGCATACCAAACCTAGAAATCCCTAAAAGAGAGACAAGACTCTAATTTTGGATTGGAGCATTTAATAGAAGCTTAGAGGTGGCATGGACTGACACATTTGCAACTGAATTCAATCAAGATTCCTCCAACAAGTAGGGAACCAAAGCTCTGTGCTTTAACCTCTAGTCAATGGCTAGAGGAGACTTGGATTTTCATTGGCCAACATTGAACAAACCTCTGCTGTAGCCACCATTCACTATTGCTACAAAAACAAACTTGCTCTACTATAAATAGAGCTCATTTGCGCTCAGTTTGAGTACACCAAAGCCATCAAACAAATGCTTTCCTCAAATTCTCTCTTTCACTCCAAAATGCCTTCTTTAGTAAGGAAATTATGAGTTTTTGAGTTAGAGAGCATTTCCATCACAGCTCATGATCCTAACACCTCATAAACATTATATGTAGGTGATCCAAAAAATCACAAATTCACCTCTCAAAACCTCAAAATTGGACTTTTTTGCATTTTTCAAGCCATGTCTTGATTCATTCACTTTCCAAACCAGATAAAACCTCAAACACACTCCAAATATCATCCTTGAACTATCCCAAATGGTTCCCAACATCTGGAACACCATTTGAGAGAGTTGTCACTTTGGCCATTTTAACCACTTTTGCAAGAAAGGGCCAGTTTTTGTTTTTGCAGGTTCCAGCTGATTCCAACCATCCTAAAAGCTTCTAAGAGGTCATTTGAGGGTGTCCAAAGCATCAAATCATTTCTGGAACAAAGCACTTGGTAGGTTGCACAAAATCTCCAAAAAAGAGGTAAAATTCACAACTTGAACTCTTTGAATCATGCTTTCCTTTGTTGTCCACATACATGCATCATATTGAACAATTCTTAAAGCAAAAATGTAGTCCTTAATGTGTATGATATGATCCTCCTACTGTTTGCACTTTAACATGTTAATATGTGGAGTTTATGTTATTTTAAACTTAAGGTGCAGATCTGGTTTTTTGCCTTGTGTGTGCTGTACATTAAGTTTCAGTATGTATGAGTGATACTGTTGGATTCCTTGTGAAAAATTGGTCAAGATAGGTTCTTACGGATTTTAATTTCGTTAAAAATTGAGAGAGTTATGAGTGTTGAAAGTTTGGTAAGTAAAGATGTTTAAAATCAACATCCAGTTATGGTTTTTTGCCTTGTGTGTGTTGTACATTAAGTTTCAGTATGTATGAGTGATACCATTGGATTCCTTGCGAAAAATTGGTCAAGATAGGTTCTTACGGATTTCAATTTCGTTAAAAATTGAGAGAGTTATGAATGTTTGAAGTTTGATAGCAAAGATGTTGAAAACCAAGGTGCAGTTCTGGTTTGAAAGATGTCGAATGTGATGTTGTGACATCTTTCCTCTTTTTCTTAGTTTATCTTCAAAACTCAACCAATTCTTTTACATAGCAAAAATCATCATTTTCCAATTCTGTTTTACACACTTCTTATTCATACTCCATAATATTTTAATCCACCAAAAAATCACAAAAATATTATTATTTGATATATTTTTAATATATTCAAAAATATTGTTTTAAATTGTTTTAAATGCTTTTAAAATGATTTCTTTTTCTTGATTTTTAAAACCAAAATGATTTTAAATATTCATGTGGATAAAATACTTTTTCATAAACCTTAATCATTGTTTATAACATGATTAATGATTTTATTTGATATTTTTATCATTTTTTTTACTTGATTTTTCTTTGAAAAATGCCTTTAAAAAATGAAATTGGGGTTTCTTTGATTTTCACCCTAACAAATCTTTTTCAAACACTTTTGGGCCTCTAATAGAGTGTAAGACCCAACCCTTTTTGTACAAAAATATTTTGGGCCTCAGTTATTGTATAAGTCCCGATACGTTAAAAATCTCGGCGCAATCGTCATTTTCAAACTAAAACCCTGGGCGTCTCCTTGAGCTGTAAGCCCCAATCTTTCCTTTCAAAGCACTTTCTCCTTTGATTTTGAAATATACTGTTGTTTTCAATCTTTCTTTGTTGAACAACTAACCAAACAGCATGGAAGCTCTACAACCGAGTAAGTGTTTATATGCTTTCATTTACCGCTTTCATATATATATAACTGTATTGTGGAGTTGTTTCGCTGTAAGTCTTCTTTCATAAACTCATATCGACTGTGTAATAATAGTATAGATATTTAGAGTTTCCCCGGCAACTACGTCTTGCACTAGGTAGAGCCGTTTCGATCATTCTTAAAAATAGACAATACTAGATCCCCCATAGGAGCACCAGATATAGTCTTCTCTTCGGCTGTCCTCCTTAGGAATTGTCAAGAAACTCTACTCCCTAGAGATGATCTCTTCTCCGTGAATTTTATCCCTTGAGTTTCTTCCAAATTCTCGAACTTTCTTGGCTTGATCTATTCTTTGTGAATAGCCTGTCTTGAACTTCTCGGGGTTTAGGGACCCACAGGCTTCCTAAAAGCATCCCCGCCTCCTCTTGGGCGTTGTACAAGGACCCGTCGGCTTCTTAGAAGTATTCACATCCTTCTCTTAGGCTTCGTATAAATGATTTCTTCCTCCAGGAATGATAGCCTCCTCTTGGGCTTCGTGCAAATTGTCCCTCGGCTTCTTAAAAGTTTCCAGCCTCCTCTTGGGCTTCGTACAAATTGTCCCAACGACCTCCTAGAGGCATAGGAACAGAAATTAGTCATCTTAATAGAACAGTCTTTCAAAGAGTCTAGATCTTTCTACCGTGAACGTACTACAACTATTTCTTTAAGCATAGTACAAAAGATAAAACTCTAGACTTAGACAGTCTAATTTCCTTGAGTCTCAAAGACATTCTCAAGTCCCTTTCAAAAATAGGAAGACACCCGTAGACTCGGACAGTCTCAATACCCTTTGGATTTCCCATTTCCTTAGAGAACAGGAAACAATCCCGATTCTCAGATCAAATCCATGAGTACAGTGTTACTCATATTCGAACTGATTTTCTCGTTGAACCAACATATTGGACCTGTCACTCAACTGAAACAGTACCCTTTTAGCCTCCATCTCGGGCTTCGTATGAGATACAAAGACTCTTTTGTTGAGTCAAAACCTTTTAGCCTCCATCTCGGGCTTCGTACGAGATACAAAGACTCTCTTGTTGAGTCAAACCTTTTAGCCTTCATCTCGGGCTTTGTATGAGATACCAAAACACTCTCTTGTTGAGTATAAAAGACTCTCTTGTTGAGTCAAAACCTTGTAGCCTCCATCTCGGGCTTCGTACGAGATACAAAGACTCTCTTGTTGAGTCAAACCTTTTAGCCTCCATCTCGAGCTTCATACGAGATACAAAGACTCTCTTGTTGAGTCAAAACTTTTAGCCTCCATCTCGGGCTTCGTACGAGATACTAAAACACTCTCTTGTTGAGTATAAAAGGCTCTCTTGTTAAGCCAATCTCCCTTTTAGCCTCCATCTCGGGCTTCGTACGAGATACAAAAACACTCTCTTGTTGAGTATAAAAGACTCTCTTGTTGAGTCAATCGCCTTTTAGCCTCCATCTCGGGCTTCGTACGAGATACAAAATCACTCTCTTGTTGAGTATAAAAGATTCTCTTGGTGAGGCACCATCTTTAGCCTCCATCTCGGGCTTCGTACGAGATACAAAAACACTCTCTTGTTGAGTATAAAAGATTCTCCTATTTAGTCAACCCTTTTAGCCTCTCTCTCTCGGGCTTCGTACGAGACACATAAAAACTCCCTCTTGTTGGGCCAATAGCCTCCTCTTAGGCTTTGTATAAGAAAACCCAGGTTGAGTCAATCAACCTTTTAGCATCAAAGCTGTGACTCATTCATAGTATACAAACATCAACAACTCCTTTTCCTTCATCTAATTGCTGTAAGCGGCAAGCCTCTGGATTATTTACATCCATGCACTGTCCCTCTTTTAGCATGAGAAATTCCTAAGGAAAGATAGCATTGCTCTACACTGAGTTAAAGTCTTCTCCTTCAGGTTGGAACCCCCTATAAAGGAAATTATGGCATTGCCGGATTCACATATCCCAGTTAAAGTAATTCTCATTTATAAACAGTTGTGACAAACAGACCCTCTTTAGAGATGACAAATTCTCTCTAAAGACAACACCTTTTAGCTTCACATCTTGGGCTTTGAACAAGATACAAATAGACCCTTCAGCTTCACATCTTGGGCTTTGAACAAGATACAAACCACCTTCAGCCTCACATCTTGGGCTTTGAACAAGATATAGATCACCTTTCGCTTCACATCTTGGGCTTTGATTAAGACACCAAAACACCCATTTCCTCCCATAGAATAGGAGGAACTACGATCGCTCTGATTTCCCTGTTTCGGTAAACGGGAATACGTAGGCATAAGATTGAAAGAAAAATCTTAGTGAGCACACTAATCAAAAAACCTAAAGTCCCCTATCTCCACCCAATCTGACAAATTCCCCATGAATAGTCCCAGTTTTCCACCTTAATAAAGTAAGAAGAAAGAAAGACCCCATTACCATATAGCATCCGTAACCTAACAGACCGCTGTTTAAACTCAGTATGCAAGCAGGGTTAATTGGAGACATCTATTTCCCTTCCTTAGTCAGCTCACAATATGATAAAAACTGAATCAACCTGTAGTAAACCCCAAAGAGCGACAGCGCTTAAGAACCGCGTCCAAAATCGCTCGCTATAGAAAAGTGGCACCCACCGTGGGGCCTTCTCGTTCTTTCTTACAGTTTTAGGTAGAATCCTTGGACAAGTCATTTTCATGGCGGTGGCCACCACAGAAAAGTGGCACCCACCGTGGGGCCGATCTTTTCATCTCAATTTAGAACCTTCACTAGGAATTCCACTGGGAATGAGACTTTTGTTGACTTCACTAGGATCTTAGGTTAAAAACCTTTAACTTGGGAAGGAACCACAGAATGGCGACTCCGCCGGGGAGCCATTTTCTATCAGGAACATAGGATTCATAGCTCTTAAAAGTCTAGGACATTAGGACAAATATATATACTGCTTTTCCTAATTGATATGTGTTTATTTTTTTGCTAATGGGAATGCGTGTGATGCCGCATGTGGAAAGATTGAGTATACACCTAGGAAAAACCTCTTTTAGTGGTGCGGAAACTATCGGAAATGGTTGTCACGCGATACCACCCTCTTCTGAAGGTTCTTCAAAAAAACATCACCTAGCACGGTTCCCGGCCCGCTGGTGTTTTCTCGACAAGAACTGATGATTTTGAGAGACAGGTACAAAAATCACTAGTATAAACCTTTGGGGGATGGGTAGAGCATTGACTTCATGACAACGACCCTTTGACCCCATGTTTTTTCTATGTTTTTGTGTGCTGCATTCATGCATTCATCTAAAAAACATTAAAACAAAGAAAAATTTTCCCTTCTAGTCTCTCTTTTTCAAATTAAACTGAGACAATGATTGCAAATGTCAGAGAAAAAGATTGCGCTCATGGATTTTGGTAGAAGGAAAACTCACTAGTACACCTTCAAGGTTCCAAAACTTGAGGATTTGAGAAGGTTAGCGAGGATGATCACTAACCCTGAGGCTTTCAGAGCCAAGTACGGAGGTCTGCAACCTCTGTTAAGAATCCATGTGATTGAAGGAATCATGGATGCACTCGTTCAGTTTTACGATCTGGTCTATCATTGTTTCACATTCCCGGATTACCAGCTAGCACCAACGCTGGAGGATTACTCTCACCTGACTGATCTACACATTACTGATCAAGCTCCATTTTCTGGACTGGAAGAAATTCCAAAGGATCAAATCAATACAAGAGCAATTTATACAGCAGATGAGAGATCACATGCTGCGTGCCCCTGCTATACAAATGGTTTATCTCGCATCTGCCTAAGTCTGCTGCTTTTTGGGATCATAAGAGTGCCTTACGTTGGTCGCAGAAAATTATGTCTCTCACCAACTCTGACATAGATTGGTGCAATAGGATTTATGACAGGATCAGGATAATTGATCGTTGTGGAAACTTCCCCAACGTACCCCTTATAGGAACTAAGGGAGGAATCAACTACCATCCGGTGTTGGTTTGTCGTCAATTTGGATACCCAATGAGGCATGTCCCGCGTAATGCTCATCTGGAAGGTCTTTTCTTCAAGGAAGGATAAAGTGACAGAGCACTAAAGATGAAAATAGTGCACGCTTGGAAACATGTTCATAAGAAAGGACAGGAGTCTCTAGGAAAACCGGACTGTGTCTCGGTGGAGCCTTATCTCCACTGGGTACAAACTAGAGCTCTCAAGCTAAAGATGCCGTATCCTCGTCACGAAGTTCTTCCGCCAAGGGTATCTGTCATGTACTTCATGACGGAAACTGAAAAGCTTCAGGTTACTCTCAACAAAGTTCAACAGGAGAGGAGGTCTTGGAAGAACAAGTACCGCATTCTCAATGTGGAGTGTACCAAAATACAGCAGCTACTAAAAGATAAGGATGCTCTGATTGAGATTTTGGAGCAACATGCTGTGGATAATCAGGATGACCAAAGGAATTTGCTCGTTCCTTTCACTTGGCAAAGGAATGACAATTCGACAACGGCCCAAGAGCCCCGGTCAAAGAAAAGGAAAGTACCAGAATTAGCACCCGAGTTCTCCTTAGAGAGGACTCTGGGCCCATTAGCTTAGGTTTCTGTTTTCGCACCTTGTAATTTATTGTATTTCTATTTCCGCAATCCTTTCAATTCAATAAAATGGGGTTTTCCCCACTGTTTGATATTTGCAATCTAACTGTCGAAGTTTATTTTGATTAAACCAAAAAATAATTAATATAATCATTGCATTCATCATTCTCACGTCACGTATTCTTCTTACCTACGAATCTCATGTTTGTGTCTCGGTTCTAGAGTCGAACTGTCTCATTCGTACAATACTCGGGCCAAT
This sequence comes from Lathyrus tuberosus, assembly GCA_022829125.1. NCBI lineage: Eukaryota > Viridiplantae > Streptophyta > Magnoliopsida > Fabales > Fabaceae > Lathyrus > Lathyrus tuberosus. The sequence goes on from JALAZF010000103.1 coordinate 14,291,410, forward strand.
CGTCAGAAAAGGATGGATGATCTCGAGGAAGAGAACGGAGAGTTGAAAGAAGAGATTGACGCTCTAAGAGAGGATATGAGAAAGCTTCGTAACGACATGCAAGCCATGGCAGAAGCTCGGCTACAAAGAACCTGTTCTCAGAGATCACCTAAATGCCCATAGTGGAGAAGTATGATCCTAGGTATCGAATGCCGAAATATCGTCCCTGGGGCATGCCTGTTAACTATGTCCCGGAAGGATATGTTCCGCCGGTCACTGAAGATCAGGAAATCATAGCAGAAGCCGCTGGGCCTGAAGGTTACAAACTTCGGGAAAGCGAGGATGCCAGAGGCATAATGAGGACTCCTGAAGGTTACAAACTTCGGGAAGTGCCAAGATTCACTGCCGTAGTCACGGTACCGCCCCCTGTGGTGCACACTGTCTCGGAAGGACAGATTCCACAGATACCTTCTGGTGGAAACGAAAGCATGTTCGAAAGAATGAACGAGTTCCAGGAATAGTTCCTGGAAATGCAAAAGGAATTGCAAGCTATTCGCGGTCAGGATCTATTTGGAAAGGACGCCGTGGACCTCTGCTTGGTCCCCAATGTGAAAGTTTCGTACAAATTCCAGGTGCCCGACTTTGAACAGTACAAGGGTAACTCTTGCCCTCAGAGTCACTTGGTGATGTATGCTCGGCGAATGTCAGCTCAGACAGAGAATCAGGATCTACTGATTCACTACTTCCAGGATAGTTTAACCGGTGCCGCATTAAAATGGTACATAGGTTTAAACTACGCCACGATCAGCACTTTCAGAGATCTCGGCACTGCCTTCGTCCAATAGTACAAATACAATTTGGACATGGCACCCGACAGAGATCAACTCAGATCAATGTCACAAAAGGACAAGGAAACCTTTAAGGAGTACGCTCAGAGATGGCGTGAAATTGCCGCTCAGATCTATCCACCTCTTGAGGAAAAAAAGATGACAAAGATCTTCTTAAAGATCTTGAGCTCATTTTACTATGACAGAATGGTTTCCAGTGCACCCAGTGACTTCACCGAGATGGTGGGCATGGGGGTTCGTCTTGAGGAAGCCGTCCGGGAAAGACATTTAGTTAAAGACACTGGATCATCAAGTAGTGCAAAACGATACGGTAGTTCTCTCCCTAAGAAAAAAGAGCAGGATATTGGGAATATCTCTCTCGGAAAGCAAAGGCGACGGTACCAACCAGTAGCTTAAACAAAGGATACAACAGCCTCTTCAGCAGGCTCGTCCTCAGTACAACAACAACCGTACAATGCGACCACCAGGATTTGATCCTATACCCGTATCATACGCGGAACTATTTCCGTTATTACTGGTCAAAGGGCACGTCCAGACCAAGGCTCCTCTTACAGTACCAGAAAATCCGCCTTTTTGGTTCAAAGCGGATCAGACTTGCCCTTATCATCAAGGAGGTCCAGGGCATAACATAGAGAACTGTCTCAGTTTTAAATCTGACGTGCAAAAGCTTGTTAGGAGCGGGGTCTTATCTTTCAAAGATACGAATCCCAATGTTCTCACAAACCCGCTGCCTCAACACGAGAAAGCTGCAGTCAACCTGATAGAGGGAGAGTCTAACAACGTCTATCAAATTCATGATGTACTCTTGTTGAGAACCAACTTAGTCAAGATGTATTGTAGACAGAGTGGATATGGCCATGTGCCACCTCATAATTATCACCAGTGTGATATCTGCTCTAAAAGCAATCGAGGGTGTTTTGTGGTGCAATCAGCTCTACAGGAACAGATGGATCTCGGATGGATCCAAGAGCACCGAGTTCGTGGAGTTAACATGGTTTATACGAATTCCAACGTCATTCAAAACCACGACGTCCGTGTAATGAGTGTCAACCTGGTGGCAATGCACTCAAGGCAAAGCCAGTATCATAATCTGCCGCGGCACGATTACAGTTCTTGTCTGACTTGCTCAGTAAACAAACAGGGATACTCTTTCATACAAGAGGCCCTCCAGCGTCAGATGGATCTTGGATGGATGCAGGACTACCATGATAGGAATCCCTATCAGATTAACATGTTTTAAATCTTTGATATTCGTCTGATGAATACCAGCCTGGTGGAGTAACACGCAGAACAGGTCCGGCTCAGGTTCCTGGCATCACATGATTATCAGAACTGCAAAGCGGGTTGCGAAAACGATCAAGGTTGTGCCCTTGTACAAGAAATACTTCAGCACTTGTTGAACCACTGGTGGCTTCCAATCTATATGGACGAAACGCATACCCCATTCTGCTTTCCCACGCAGAGTCCGAGGTTTATACCAAGGTCAGACGTCAAAACGATATACGAAAATGGTGATCTGGAAGGATGTCGTGCTCCTCCAAACTCATTAGAGGAGGACACTCTGATGAAGGACAACTTTGACCACAACTATTATGGCCCGATGGATGGCCTGCCGATGTGGCAGCCTTACCCAGGAGACTTGGGGCAAGAAAGTCAGCCGAACAATGAAAATCAGCTGAGTATCATTGAACAGAATACCTGCGTCCCCACTGTGTCATGGGATCAACACTCAGGTCATTCAAAAAATATCCAGCACGACGATGAATTTTCAACGTTTGCAGGACTAGAGTTCATTAACTATGCTTTCCCCGAGGTCAACGTCATCGAAAGGGATGACTCCTCCAGTTCCAAAGAAGTGTGGGACACCTTGGGACAACCGAGTGGAAAATACGACTATATGGTCAAGTACACTGCTCCTGAGAGCTCTCATATCAGGCTCGAAGACATCCAGCCAACTGGATGGGGATATCTTCTTGAGAGTACAAATACTCTGCAAAATGCAACAGAGGAATCCTCCTACGACAACTCTGCTTGGGAGACAGATTCCAATGATCCTGCTCCACCAGAAATCAGCGTTATTTCTGAAGACAAATCGAGGAAGGTGCCAGAATTTGTGATTCACCGAGGAGTTCGCCGCCAGTGGGTTGCTGTCGATGTTTCGAAGATCGTTCATCAGTCAAAGTAATTGCCATCTTTAACCTTTCACCCAGCCCAGGTGAAATGAATGTTTGATAGGGCTCGCTTTCTGTAAATTTCCCTCTTCGCTTTGCCCAAAGCGACAGAGTTTTGTTTTATAGGGCTGTAGTTTCAAGAATCGACTTGTTCATTAATAAAATAACGTCGTTCTGTAATTTCTGCATTTTGTTACTGTTTTCTCTTTTTTTGCTTTTCTCAGAAAATGGTAATCCTAAAAAACAACTCAATAATAAAAACAAGCAGTTTTCCAAAGAAAAATACACTGCACACACTCGCATTTTCTCTATCTCTTCTAAACACAAATCATCACGTCATGCAGATTGCTTGTTTTAAACCTCTTTGAAACATACGATTCGATGCCTTATCCCGACTTTGAGTTCCCAGTATTTGGGGCTGAAGAAGAAGTTAACGACGAAATTCCAGAAGAGATCTCCCGATTACTCAGACAGGAGGAAAGGTCCATTGAACCTCACAAAGAGCCGTTGGAAACGGTAAACTTGGGTTCAGAAAAAGAGAGAAAAGAAACCAGGATTGGGGCACTGCTCAGTCCAACTGCCAAAGAGAGTTTGATAAAGCTTCTCAAAGAGTTTCCCGATGTATTCGCTTGGTCCTATCAGGACATGCCAGGGTTGGATACCAGCATCGTGGAACATCACTTACCGTTGAGATCGGAATGTCTGCCAGTAAAACAGAGGTTGAGACGGACTCACCCGGACATGGCCATCAAAATCAAAGAAGAGGTACAGAAACAGATTGACGCAGGTTTCCTCGCCACATCAGAATATCCTCAATGGTTAGCCAACATAGTACCCGTTCCGAAAAAGGACGGAAATGTCAGAATGTGTGTAGATTACAGAGATCTAAACAAGGCTAGTCCAAAGGACGATTTTCCTTTACCACACATTGACATGCTGGTAGACAGTACAGCAATGTTCAAAATTTTCTCCTTCATGGATGGATTCTCAGGCTATAATCAAATCAAAATGGCGCCGAAAGACATGGAAAAAACTTCATTTATCACCCCATGGGGTACCTTTTGTTACAAGGTAATGCCGTTCGGTTTGAAGAACGCCGAGCCAACCTATCAAAGGGCCATGACTACTTTGTTTCATGACATGATACACAAGGAAATCGAGGTATATGTCGATGACATGATTGCCAAATATAAGACATAAGAGGAGCATGTGACCCACCTGTCAAAGTTATTCGAGTGGTTAAGAAAGTAAAAACTCCGCTTAAATCCCAACAAGTGCACCTTTGGTGTCCGCTCAAGAAAACTCTTAGGGTTCATCGTCATCCATAAAGGAATTGAAGTTGATCCTGACAAGGTCAAGGCCATTTAAGAAATGCCTTCTCCGAAAACTGAAAAACAAGTCAGAGGATTCCTGGGACGTTTGAACTACATTTCCAAATTCATATTCCTCATGACAGCGACATGCGCGCCAATCTTCAAACTGCTCAAGAAGATACAATCATTTCTCACTGATTCTCAGGGCAAGTGGACTCCGAATTATGACGGCCCCTATGTGGTCAAGAAAGCTTTCTCAGGCGGCGCCTTGAGACTTGCAACCATGGATGGAGAGGAATTTTCCTACCCCACGAATGTTGACGTAGTCAAGAAATACTTCGCCTAAACTAAAAAAAAACGTCTCTGTGGATTGAAAACCCGAAAGGGCGATCTAGGCAAAAATTAGAGACATGATCAAAAATCATCCCGGTGGATTGGAAATCTCCAAGTACAATCCAGGCAAAAGTTAGGGATTAATGGCAAGTAACTACGTCTGATCAGTTCAGCTCCTCAGCAGTCATGCCATCCATCTGAGACTCCAGTCAAGGTCATCTTCGACAGAAGCTCAGGATGTTCCGAATTTAAAGTTGGTAAAAGGATAGTGGTCGTTATGTTTCAACGTAGCCCTTTTCCCTGTAAATTACCATTTTTAACTTTATAAATACTCTATGGAATCACGCGTTCGGCTGATTTCCATCCTATCAATAAAATTTGAGCCCTTGTGCTTTTGTTTGTAATTCTTACTTGTTTTAGCTTTACAGAATGATGTTTTTAACATGGTCAACGATTCTTGAAATAAAACAAAAATGAATTTACTTGTCAAACTTTTTCTGCTTTTAAAATAAAGATGGCAATTTCTTTTGACTGTTGAACATCAGAAGAACATCGGTCGCTTCTCCAAAGGTGTTCGAACCTCAAAGTGCAGAATCAAAGTACTCCTTCTAGACTAGTATGCCTGAATGAAGGATCAGCTATGTCAGATGCGAATGCTCCATCTGACCTCCTCGGTCGAGTTCTCATCTCCTAAGCCCGACCAGCGTCGCTCCTAACGGGGACCATTTCTCCTAAGCAAGGCAGAATTGCTATCTTGAACCAGCAATATTTCTACATGCGCCATTGTGGCCGAGTATCCAGTCGTGTTCATCCTTTAGTCTGTATGTTGCGTCAGTTTTGTCAGCATATACATACATACATCATGCATTATTGATCTACATTCATATTCATATTGCATCACTATCACTCTAGTCGGTCTTATCCCCTAGTGATAAAATTCCTCTCAATCGAGTTGTCAGATCTTTCCTCATCAGGAAGTAAATCATCTAAGTAATCTCTCTCCCGTTTATCTCTGGATTAGAGACGGTCCTTGACCACTTTGATAACTTGAACCTCTGAGAAACAAGAAAAATTTCAACAAATATCACTCTTCGCCATTGAAGATGATATATTCGCTTTCCCGGATTAAGGAAAATCCCCAGAGAAAGCCCCTCAAAATTGGGGTACATCGTATGACATTTCTCTGAAAAGACCTCAGGAAAAGTAAGATGTAACACCCCCAAGCGGAAACAGTCTCTCAAGAGACTCGCTTTCCCCAATAGAATCGACAAATGGCGTCTCCAAACAAAGAAGTTTATATACCTCTACAATTCAGACGAATGGGTTCCCAAGCAAGTCTGACATCAAAACTTTTTCCACTCAAATGGCATCTCCCCAGGAAAATTCGGCGAGAAGTTTGAAGGAAAACCGCTACAAACAGCGCCCCTTGTCAAGAAAGTTTATTGACAAAAGAAACTAAGACCGGTTCCTTGGTAGGAAACCAGGATCGAGGGGAAGTTTACTTCAGAAACTAAGACCAGTTCCTTGGTAGGAAACCAGGATCGAGGGGAAGTTCACAAATCAGAAACAAACACAAGTTCCTTGGTAGGAAACCAGGATCGAGGGGAAGTTTATTTCAGAAACTGAGACCAGTTCCTTGGTAGGAAACCAGGATCGAGGCGAGGTTTATTTAAAAAAAAAACGGAGACCAGCTCCTTGGCTGAAGACCAGGATCGAGGGGAAGTTTACCTTTTCTTAGCATCATCACTTAGCTAAAGAAGATGAATGCGTAAGCTACAATTCATAACCACCATCAAAATTTTGGGTATTCTGATATTTAATCCTCTTGCACCCCGAATACCTGAATACCTTCGCCATTCACACCTTCGGGTCCAAGAAGATTAAATAGGGGCATCTGTCATACCCCAAATTTTGACCACTAAGATTTCCCATCATTGTGTAAATCATCATCACAATATGGATGTACCTTTGTGCCTCATCAATCTCCTCAAGGAATTGTTGAGCATTCACTACAATCAAGCTTAGGGTTTCAAGCCCTCTCTGAGCTTTAGACAAAGGATCAATCAAGGAATGACATGATCTTCAACTTGTCTAGCCTCTCAAATAGCCACAAAGGATCAAGAGGACTCCCACATCAAGAATTAAGCACAAGAGTGCAACATTTCAAGTGGATCAAGCCTCAAGTTCATCTAATACAAAGTCAACTGACGCAGAAAGTCAAAGTTTGACTTTTGGTCAACTTTGAGCTTCACAAGCCATTACTCAAGAAAATATGATGGATGATTTAATTTGATCAAATTTAAATTAAGAAATCATGCAAAATTGCAAAATTGATCAAATTGAAAGAAACTTAGAAATTTTTTCTAAGCTAAAATCATGTTCAAGTGCATAACTTTTCAAGGTTGTAACTATTGACCCAAGCCTCCATTGGTTTTGCGTAAGGGATACTTTTAAAGAGGGTATTTGATACTTCAACATTGTAGAAGGAATCAACTCAAAATATCATAAGGATTAAAAGATATAAGTGATCAAAATATCATAGGACATCATTAATATTTTTCCAGCAAGAATGTCCCAACTTCAAGGATATTTTTCTCCATGATCCAAGTTGATTCAGGAAAAATCCTGGGCATGAAAGTTGAAGTACATCATCTCACCTTTCCAGAAAGTCCTAGAAAGCTAATTTATCATTCTCGAGCAGAAAGTTATGGTCTCTGCAAAAGGCATTGATAAAATAGAATTTTCATGACAGCTTTTAGGACAGATTTGATCACACAAGTTCAAGGTCAAATTTGATAACTTTACAAGTCTTATCTTCACAAACCTTAAGCATCAAAGTTGAAGTACGTCATCTCAGCTTTCCAGAAAGTTGTAGAACGTCCATTTATCATACTCGAGCAGGAAGTTATGGACTTTACAAGAAGGCTTGCTGCAGTTGTTTTTTTGGACAGATTTTGTGCACTTTTTCTTGTGCCACACAATTTTCAAGCTTTGTCACCATGCAGGACAAGCATCAAAGATGCAATTCACTTCAACTCAAAATATCATAGTGGATTAAAAGATACAAGCGATTAAAGTTTGGAATAATTAATGTTCAAAGTTGTCAGATGTTCCAACATTTCATAGGACATCATTACTATTTTTCCAGCAAGAATGTCCCAACTTCAAGGATGTTTTTCTCCATGATCCAAGTTGAGCCAAGTCTAGGGTCAAACATCAAAGTTGAAGTATGTCATCTCAGCTTTCCATTGAGTCCTGGAACAACCATTTATCATTCTTGAGCAAGAAGTTATGGATTTTACAACAAGGCTTGCTGCAGCTGATTTTTAAGACATGTTTCAGGACAGATTTGCACATTTCTTGTGCCACACGAATTTCCAAGCCTTGTCATCATCTTGGACACATCTGAGGATCAAATCCAAAGGGGACAATCACTGAGCCAAGCCTCCAAAGTCCTTGGAACAAGAAGTAGCATGCCAAACCTAGAAATCCCTAAAAGAGAGACAAGACTCTAATTTTGGATTGGAGCATTTAATAGATGCTTAGAGGTGGCATGGACTGACACATTTGCAACTGAATTCTGTCAAGATTCCTCCAACAAGTAGGGAACCAAAGCTCTGTGCTCTAACCTCTAGTCAATGGCTAGAGGAGACTTGGATTTTCATTGGCCAACATTGAACAAACCTCTGTTGCAGCCACCATTCACTATTGTTGCCAAAATAAACTTGCTCTATTATAAATATAGCTCATTTGTGCTCAGTTTGAGTACACCAAAGCCATCAAACAAATGCTTTCCTCAAATTCTCTCTTTCACTCCAAAATGCCTTCTTTAGTAAGAAAATTCTGAGTTTTTGAGTTAGAGAGCATTTCCATCACAACTCATGATTCTAACACCTCATAAACATCATATGTAGGTAATCCAAAAAATCACAAAGTCACCTCTCAAAACCTCAAAATTGGACTTTTTTGCATTTTTCAAGCCATGTCTTGATTCAGTCACTTTCCAAACCAGATAAAACCTCAAACACACTCCAAATATCATCCTTGAACTATCCCAAATGGTTCCCAACATCTGGAACACCATTTGAGAGAGTTGTCAATTTGGCCATTTAAACCCCTTTTGCAAGAAAGGGCCAGTTTTTATTTTTGCAGGTTCCAGCTGATTCCAACCATCCTAAAAGCTTCTAAGAGGTCATTTGAGGGTGTCCAAAGCATCAAATCATTTATGGAACAAAGCACTTGGTAGGTTGCACAAAATCTCCAAAAAAGAGGTAAAATTCACAACTTGAATTCTTTGAATCATGCTTTCCTTTGTTGTCCACATACATGCATCATATTGAACAATTCTTGAAGCAAAAATGTAGTCCTTAATGTGTATGATATGATCCTCCTACTGTTTGCACTTTAACATGTTTATATGTGGAGTTTATGTTGTTTTAAACTTAAGGTGCAGATCTGGTTTTTTGCCTTGTGTGTGCTGTACATTAAGTTTTAGTATGTATGAGTGATACCATTGGATTCCTTGCGAAAAATTGGTCAAGATAGGTTCTTACAGATTTTAATTTCGTTAAAAATTGAGAGAGTTATGAGTGTTGAAAGTTTGATAAGCAAAGATGTTTAAAATCAACATGCAGTTCTGGTTTTTTGCCTTGTATGTACTGTACATTAAGTTTCAGTATGTATGAGTGATACCATTGGATTCCTTGCAAAAAATTGGTCAAGATAGGTTCTTACGGATTTCAATTTCGTTAAAAATTGAGAGAGTTATGAATGTTTGAAGTTTGATAGCAAAGATGTTGAAAACCAAGGTGCAGTTCTGGTTTGAAAGATGTCGAATGTGATGTTGTGACATCTTTCCTCTTTTTCTTAGTTTATCTTCAAAACTCAACCAATTCTTTTAAATAGCAAAAATCATCATTTTCCAATTCTGTTTTACACACTTCTTATTCATACTCCATAATATTTTAATATACCAAAAAATCACAAAAAAATATTATTATTTGATATATTTTTAATATATTCAAAAATATTGTTTTAAATTGTTTTAAATGCTTTTAAAATGATTTCTTTTTCTTGATTTTTAAAACCAAAATGATTTTAAATATTCATGTGGATAAAATACTTTTTCATAAACCTTAATCATTGTTTATAACATGATTAATGATTTTATTTGATATTTTTATCATTTTTTTTACTTGATTTTTCTTTGAAAAAGGCCTTTAAAAAATGAAATTGGGGTTTCTTTGATTTTCACCCTAACAAATCTTTTTCAAACACTTTTGGGCCTCTAATAGAGTGTAAGACCCAACCCTTTTGGTACAAAAATATTTTGGGCCTCAGTTATTGTATAAGTCCTGATACTTTAAAAATCTCGGCGCAATCGCCATTTTCAAACTAAAACCCTGGGCCTCTCCTTGAGCTGTAAGCCCCAATCTTTCCTTTCAAAGCACTTTCTCCTTTGATTTTGAAATATATTGTTGTTTTCAATCTTTCTTTGGAGAACAACTAACCAAACAGCATGGAAGCTCTACAACCGAGTATGTGTTTATATGCTTTCATTTACCGCTTTCATAAACATATAACTGTATTGTGGGGCTGTTTCGCTGTAAGTCTTCTTTCATAAACTCATATCGACTGTGTAATAATAGTATAGATATTTAGAGTTTCCCCGGCAACTACGTCTAGCACTAGGTAGAGCTGTTTCGATCATTCTTAGAAATAGACAATACTAGATCCCCCATAGGAGCACCAGATATAGTCTTCTCTTCGGTTGTCCTCCTTAGGAATTGTCAAGAAACTCTACTCCCCAGAGATGATCTCTTCTCCGTGAATTGCATCCCTTGAGTTTCTTCCAAATTCTCAAACTTTCCTGGCTTGATCTATTCTTTGTGAATAGTCTGTCTTGAACTTCTCGGGGTTTAGGGACCCACAGGCTTCTTAAAAGCATCCCCGCCTCCTCTTGGGCGTTGTACAAGGACCCGTCGGCTTCTTAGAAGTATTCACAGCTTCCTTTTAGGCTTCGTATAAATGATTTCTTCCTCCGGGAATGATAGCCTCCTCTTGGGCTTCGTACAAATTGTCCCGACGACCTCCTAGAGGTATAGGAACAGAAATTAGTCATCTTAATAGAACAGTCTATCAAAGAGTCTAGATCTTTCTACCGTGAATGTACTACAACTGTTTCTTTAAGCATAGTACAAAAGATAAAACTCTAGACTTGGACAGTCTAATTTCCTTGAGTCTCAAAGACATTCTCAAGTCCCTTTGAAAAATAGGAAGACACCCGTAGACTCGGACAGTCTCAATACCCTTTGGATTTCCCATTTCCTTAGAGAACAGGAAACAATCCCGATTCTCAGATCAAATCCATGAGTACAGTGTTACTCATATAAGAACTGATTTTCTCGTTGAACTAACATATTGGACTTGTCACTCAACTGAAACAGTACCCTTTTAGCCTCCATCTCGTGCTTCGTACGAGATACAAAGACTCTCTTGTTGAGTCAAAACCTTTTAGTCTCCATCTCGGGCTTCGTACGAGATACAAAGACTCTCTTGTTGAGTTAAACCTTTTAGCCTTCATCTCGGGCTTTGTACGAGATACCAAAACACTCTCTTGTTGAGTATAAAAGACTCTCTTGTTGAGTCAAAACCTTGTAGCCTCCATCTCGGACTTCGTACGAGATACAAAGACTCTCTTGTTGAGTCAAACCTTTTAGCCTCCATCTCGGGCTTCGTACGAGATACAAAGACTCTCTTGTTGAGTCAAAACTTTTAGCCTCCATCTCAGGCTTCGTATGAGATACCAAAATACTCTCTTGTTGAGTATAAAAGGCTCTCTTGTTGAGCCAATCTCCCTTTTAGCCTCCATCTCGGGCTTCGTACGAGATACAAAAACACTCTCTTGTTGAGTATAAAAGAATCTCTTGTTGAGTCAATCACCTTTTAGCCTCCATCTCGGGCTTCGTACGAGATACAAAATCACTCTCTTGTTGAGTATAAAAGATTCTCTTGGTGAGTCACCATCTTTAGCCTCCATCACGGGCATCGTACGAGATACAAAAGCACTCTCTTGTTGAGTATAAAAGATTCTCCTGTTGAGTCAACCCTTTTAGCCTATCTCTCTCGGGCTTCGTACGAGACACATAAAAACTCCCTCTTGTTGGGCCAATAGCCTCCTCTTAGGCTTTGTATAAGAAAACCCAGGTTGAGTCAATCAACCTTTTAGCATCAAAGTTGTGCCTCGTTCACAGTATACAAACATCAACAACTCCTTTTCCTTCATCTAATTGCTGTAAGCGGCAAGCCTCTGGATTATTTACATCCATGCCACTGTCCCTCTTGTAGCATGAGAAATTCCTAAGAAAAGATAGCATTGCTCTACACTGAGTTAAAGTCTTCTCCTTCAGGTTGGAACCCCCTATAAAGGAAATTATGGCATTGTCGGATTCACATATCCCGGTTAAAGTAATTCTCCTTTATAAACAGTTGTGATAAACAGACCCTCTTTAGAGATGACAAATTCTCTCTAAAGACAACACCTTTTAGCTTCACATCTTGGGCTTCGAACAAGATACAAATAGACCCTTCGGCTTCACATCTTGGGCTTTGAACAAGATACAAACCACCTTCAGCTTCACATCTTGGGCTTTGAACAAGATATAGATCACCTTTCGCTTCACGTCTTGGGCTTTGAACAAGACACCAAAACACCCATTTCCTCCCATAGAATAGGAGAAACTACGATCGCTCTGATTTCCCTGTTTCGGTAAACGGGAATACGTAGGCATAAGATTGAAAGAAAAATCTTAGCGAGCACACTAATCAAAAAACCTAAAGTCCCCTATCTCAACCCAATCTGACAAATTCCCCATGAATAGTCCCAGTTTTCCACCTTAATAAAGTAAGAAGAAAGAAAGGCCCCATTACCATTTAGCATCTGTAACTTAACAAACCGCTGTTTAAACTCAGTATGCAAGCAGGGTTAATTGGAGACATCTATTTCCCTTCCTTAGTCAGCTCACAATAGGATAAGAAATGAATCGACCTGTAGTAAACCCCAAAGAGCGACAGCGCTTAAGAACCGCGTCCAAAATTGCTCGCTACACTAAGTTACCAGAGGCGGAATGGTGTCAAAGTCGACACAACGAACTAAATCTGATCGAAGAAAAGCAAATAACGGCTCTATGCCACGGTCAGTTGTATCAGCAAAGAATGAAGAAGGCGTTTGACAAAAAGGTCCGACCTCGCGTCTTCAGGAAAGGAGACCTCGTGATCAAGAAGATACAATCCTTTCTCACTGATTCACGGGGCAAATGGACTCCGAATTATGACGGCCCCTATGTGGTCAAGAAAGCTTTCTCAGGCGGCGCCTTGAGACTTGCAACCATGGATGGAGAGGAATTTGCCTACCCCACAAATGTTGACGTAGTCAAGAAATACTTCGCCTAAATTAAAAAAAAAATGTTTTGATGGATTGAAAACCCGAAAGGGCGGTCCAGGAAAAAATTAGAGACACAAGCAAAAATCATCTCGATGGATTGGAAATCTCAAAGTACAATCCAGGCAAAAGTTAGGGATTAATGGCAAGTAACTACGTCTGATCAGTTCAGCCCCAGCAGCAGCATGCCATCCAATCGGGAAAACTCCAATCAAGGTCATCTTCGACGAAAGCTCAGGATGCCCAGAATTCAATGTTGGTAGAAGGATAGCGGTCGTTATGTTTCAATGTAGCCCTTTTCCCTTAAATTACCATTTTCTAACTTTTTAAATACTCCAGGGAATCACGCGTTTGGCTTATTTCCCTCCTATCAATAAAATTTGAGCCCTAGTGCTTTTGTTTGAAATTCTTATTTATTTTAGCTTTACAGAACGACATTTTAACATAATCAACGATTCTTGAAATAAAACAAAAATGAATTTACTTGTCAACTTTTTCTGCTTTTAAAATAAAGATGGCAATTTCTTTTGACTGTTGAACATCGAAAGAACATCGATCGCTTCTCCAAAAGTAGTCAGACTTCAAAGTGCAGAATCAAAGTACTCCTTCTAAGCCAGTACGCCTGAATGAAGGATCAGCTGTGTCAGATGTGAATATTCCATCCAACATCCCCGGCAGAGTTCTTATCTCCTAAGTCCGACCAACATTGTTCACCAAGCGGAAACAGTCTCTCAAGAGACTCGCTTTCCCCAATAGAATCGACAAATGGCGTGTCCAAACAGAGAAGTTTATGTACCTCTACAATTCAGACGAATGGGTTCCCCAACAAGTCTGACATCAAAACTTTTTCCACTCAAATGGCATCTCCCCAGGAAAATTCGGCGAGAAGTTTGAAGGAAAACCGCTACAAACAGCGCCCCTTGTCAAGAAAGTTTATTGACAAAAGAAACTAAGACCGGTTCCTTGGTAGGAAACCAGGATCGAGGGGAAGTTTACTTCAGAAACTAAGACCAGTTCCTTGGTAGGAAACCAGGATCGAGGGGAAGTTCACAAATCAGAAACAAACACCAGTTCCTTGGTAGGAAACCAGGATCGAGGGGAAGTTTATTTCAGAAACTGAGACCAGTTCCTTGGTAGGAAACCAGGATCGAGGCGAGGTTTATTTCAAAAAAAAACGGAGACCAGCTCCTTGGCTGAAGACCAGGATCGAGGGGAAGTTTACCTTTTCTAAGCATCATCACTTAGCTAAAGAAGATGAATGCGTAAGCTACAATTCATAACCACCATCAAAATTTTGGGTATTCTGATATTTAATCCTCTTGCACCCCGAATGCCTGAATACCTTCGCCATTCACACCTTCGGGTCCAAGAAGATTAAATAGGGGCATCTGTCATACCCCAAATTTTGACCACTAAGATTTCCCATCATTGTGTAAATCATCATCACAATATGGATGTACCTTTGTGCCTCATCAATCTCCTCAAGGAATTGTTGAGCATTCACTACAATCAAGCTTAGGGTTTCAAGCCCTCTCTGAGCTTTAGACAAAGGATCAATCAAGGAATGACATGATCTTCAACTTGTCTAGCCTCTCAAATAGCCACAAAGGATCAAGAGGACTCCCACATCAAGAATTAAGCACAAGAGTGCAACATTTCAAGTGGATCAAGCCTCAAGTTCATCTAATACAAAGTCAACTGACGCAGAAAGTCAAAGTTTGACTTTTGGTCAACTTTGAGCTTCACAAGCCATTACTCAAGAAAATATGATGGATGATTTAATTTGATCAAATTTAAATTAAGAAATCATGCAAAATTGCAAAATTGATCAAATTGAAAGAAACTTAGAAATTTTTTCTAAGTTAAAATCATGTTCAAGTGCATAACTTTTCAAGGTTGTAACTATTGACCCAAGCCTCCATTGGTTTTGCGTAAGGGATACTTTTAAAGAGGGTATTTGATACTTCAACATTGTAGAAGGAATCAACTCAAAATATCATAAGGATTAAAAGATATAAGTGATCAAAATATCATAGGACATCATTAATATTTTTCCAGCAAGAATGTCCCAACTTCAAGGATATTTTTCTCCATGATCCAAGTTGATTCAGGAAAAATCCTGGGCATGAAAGTTGAAGTACGTCATCTCACCTTTCCAGAAAGTCCTAGAAAGCTAATTTATCATTCTCGAGCAGAAAGTTATGGTCTCTGCAAAAGGCATTTATAAAACAGAATTTTCATGACAGCTTTTAGGACAGATTTGATCACACAAGTTCAAGGTCAAATTTGATAAATTTACAAGTCTTATCTTCACAAACCTTGAGCATTAAAGTTTAAGTAAGTCATCTCAGCTTTCCAGAAAGTTATAGAACGTCCATTTATCATACTCGAGCAGGAAGTTATGGACTTTACAAGAAGGCTTGCTGCAGCTGTTTTTTTGGACAGATTTTGTGCACTTTTTCTTTTGCCACACAATTTTCAAGCTTTGTCACCATACAGGACAAGCATCAAAGATGCAATTCACTTCAACTCAAAATATCATAGTGGATTAAAAGATACAAGCGATTAAAGTTTGGAATAATTAATGTTCAAAGTTGTCAGACGTTCCAACATTTCATAGGACATCATTACTATTTTTCCAGCAAGAATGTCCCAACTTCAAGGATGTTTTTCTCCATGATCCAAGTTGAACCAAGTCTAGGGTCAAACATCAAAGTTGAAGTATGTCATCTCAGCTTTCCATAGAGTCCTGGAACAGCCATTTATCATTCTTGAGCAAGAAGTTATGGATTTTACAACAAGGCTTGCTGCAGCTGATTTTTAAGACATGTTTCAGGACAGATTTGCACATTTCTTGTGCCACACGAATTTCCAAGCCTTGTCATCATCTTGGACACATCTGAGGATCAAATCCAAAGGGGACAATCACTGAGCCAAGCCTCCAAAGTCCTTGGAACAAGAAGTAGCATGCCAAACCTAGAAATCCCTAAAAGAGAGACAAGACTTTAATTTTGGATTAGAGCATTTAATAGATGCTTAGAGGTGGCATGGACTGACACATTTGCAACTGAATTCTGTCAAGATTCCTCCAACAAGTAGGGAACCAAAGCTCTGTGCTCTAACCTCTAGTCAATGGCTAGAGGAGACTTGGATTTTCATTGGCCAACATTGAACAAACCTCTGCTGCAGCCACCATTCACTATTGCTGCCAAAATAAACTTGCTCTATTATAAATATAGCTCATTTGTGCTCAGTTTGAGTACACCAAAGCCATCAAACAAATGCTTTCCTCAAATTCTCTCTTTCACTCCAAAATGCCTTCTTTAGTAAGAAAATTCTGAGTTTTTGAGTTAGAGAGCATTTCCATCACAACTCGTGATTCTAACACCTCATAAACATCATATGTAGGTAATCCAAAAAATCACAAAGTCACCTCTCAAAACCTCAAAATTGGACTTTTTTGCATTTTTCAAGCCATGTCTTGATTCAGTCACTTTCCAAACCAGATAAAACCTCAAACACACTCCAAATATCATCATTGAACTATCCCAAATGGTTCCCAACATCTGGAACACCATTTGAGAGAGTTGTCACTTTGGCCATTTAAACCCCTTTTGCAAGAAAGGGCCAGTTTTTATTTTTGCAGGTTCCAGTTGATTCCAACCATCCTAAAAGCTTCTAAGAGGTCATTTGAGGGTGTCCAAAGCATCAAATCATTTATGGAACAAAGCACTTGGTAGGTTGCACAAAATCTCCAAAAAAGAGGTAAAATTCACAACTTGAATTCTTTGAATCATGCTTTCCTTTGTTGTCCACATACATGCATCATATTGAACAATTCTTGAAGCAAAAATGTAGTCCTTAATGTGTATGATATGATCCTCCTACTGTTTGCACTTTAACATGTTTATATGTGGAGTTTATGTTGTTTTAAACTTAAGGTGCAGATCTGGTTTTTTGCCTTGTGTGTGCTGTACATTAAGTTTTAGTATGTATGAGTGATACCATTGGATTCCTTGCGAAAAATTGGTCAAGATAGGTTCTTACAGATTTTAATTTCGTTAAAAATTGAGAGAGTTATGAGTGTTGAAAGTTTGATAAGCAAAGATGTTTAAAATCAACATGCAGTTCTGGTTTTTTGCCTTGTATGTACTGTACATTAAGTTTCAGTATGTATGAGTGATACCATTGGATTCCTTGCAAAAAATTGGTCAAGATAGGTTCTTACGGATTTCAATTTCGTTAAAAATTGAGAGAGTTATGAATGTTTGAAGTTTGATAGCAAAGATGTTGAAAACCAAGGTGCAGTTCTGGTTTGAAAGATGTCGAATGTGATGTTGTGACATCTTTCCTCTTTTTCTTAGTTTATCTTCAAAACTCAACCAATTCTTTTACATAGCAAAAATCATCATTTTCCAATTCTGTTTTACACACTTCTTATTCATACTCCATAATATTTTAATCCACCAAAAAATCACAAAAAAATATTATTATTTGATATATTTTTAATATATTCAAAAATATTGTTTTAAATTGTTTTAAATGCTTTTAAAATGATTTATTTTTCTTGATTTTTAAAACCAAAATGATTTTAAATATTCATGTGGATAAAATACTTTTTCATAAACCTTAATCATTGTTTATAACATGATTAATGATTTTATTTGATATTTTTATCATTTTTTTTACTTGATTTTTCTTTGAAAAAGGCCTTTAAAAAATGAAATTGGGGTTTCTTTGATTTTCACCCTAACAAATCTTTTTCAAACACTTTTGGGCCTCTAATAGAGTGTAAGACCCAACCCTTTTGGTACAAAAATATTTTGGGCCTCAGTTATTGTATAAGTCCTGATACTTTAAAAATCTCGGCGCAATCGCCATTTTCAAACTAAAACCCTGGGCCTCTCCTTGAGCTGTAAGCCCCAATCTTTCCTTTCAAAGCACTTTCTCCTTTGATTTTGAAATATATTGTTGTTTTCAATCTTTCTTTGGAGAACAACTAACCAAACAGCATGGAAGCTCTACAACCGAGTATGTGTTTATATGCTTTCATTTACCGCTTTCATAAACATATAACTGTATTGTGGGGCTGTTTCGCTGTAAGTCTTCTTTCATAAACTCATATCGACTGTGTAATAATAGTATAGATATTTAGAGTTTCCCCGGCAACTACGTCTAGCACTAGGTAGAGCTGTTTCGATCATTCTTAGAAATAGACAATACTAGATCCCCCATAGGAGCACCAGATATAGTCTTCTCTTCGGTTGTCCTCCTTAGGAATTGTCAAGAAACTCTACTCCCCAGAGATGATCTCTTCTCCGTGAATTGCATCCCTTGAGTTTCTTCCAAATTCTCGAACTTTCCTGGCTTGATCTATTCTTTGTGAATAGTCTGTCTTGAACTTCTCGGGGTTTGGGGACCCACATGCTTCTTAAAAGTATCCCCGCCTCCTCTTGGGCATTGTACAAGGACCCGTCGGCTTCTTAGAAGTATTCACAGCCTCCTCTTAGGCTTCGTATAAATGATTTCTTCCTCCGGGAATGATAGCCTCCTCTTGGGCTTCGTACAAATTGTCCCTCGGCTTCTTAAAAGTTTCCAGCCTCCTCTTGGGCTTCGTACAAATTGTCCCGACGACCTCCTAGAGGTATAGGAATAGAAATTAGTCATCTTAATAGAACAGTCTATCAAAGAGTCTAGATCTTTCTACCGTGAATGTACTACAACTGTTTCTTTAAGCATAGTACAAAAGATAAAACTCTAGACTTGGACAGTCTAATTTCCTTGAGTCTCAAAGACATTCTCAAGTCCCTTTCAAAAATAGGAAGACACCCGTAGACTCGGACAGTCTCAATACCCTTTGGATTTCCCATTTCCTTAGAGAACAGGAAACAATCCCGATTCTCAGATCAAATCCATGAGTACAGTGTTACTCATATAAGAACTGATTTTCTCGTTGAACTAACATATTGGACTTGTCACTCAACTGAAACAGTACCCTTTTAGCCTCCATCTCGTGCTTCGTACGAGATACAAAGACTCTCTTGTTGAGTCAATACCTTTTAGTCTCCATCTCGGGCTTCGTACGAGATACAAAGACTCTCTTGTTGAGTTAAACCTTTTAGCCTTCATCTCGGGCTTTGTACGAGATACCAAAACACTCTCTTGTTGAGTATAAAAGACTCTCTTGTTGAGTCAAAACCTTGTAGCCTCCATCTCGGGCTTCGTACGAGATACAAAGACTCTCTTGTTGAGTCAAACCTTTTAGCCTCCATCTCGGGCTTCGTACGAGATACAAAGACTCTCTTGTTGAGTCAAAACTTTTAGCCTCCATCTCGGGCTTCGTATGAGATACCAAAATACTCTCTTGTTGAGTATAAAAGGCTCTCTTGTTGAGCCAATCTCCCTTTTAGCCTCCATCTCGGGCTTCGTACGAGATACAAAAACACTCTCTTGTTGAGTATAAAAGAATCTCTTGTTGAGTCAATCACCTTTTAGCCTCCATCTCGGGCTTCGTACGAGATACAAAATCACTCTCTTGTTGAGTATAAAAGATTCTCTTGGTGAGTCACAATCTTTAGCCTCCATCACGGGCATCGTACGAGATACAAAAGCACTCTCTTGTTGAGTATAAAAGATTCACCTGTTGAGTCAACCCTTTTAGCCTATCTCTCTCGGGCTTCGTACAAGACACATAAAAACTCCCTCTTGTTGGGACAATAGCCTCCTCTTAGGCTTTGTATAAGAAAACCCAGGTTGAGTCAATCAACCTTTTAGCATCAAAGTTGTGCCTCGTTCACAGTATACAAACATCAACAACTCCTTTTCCTTCATCTAATTGCTGTAAGCGGCAAGCCTCTAGATTATTTACATCCATGCCACTGTCCCTCTTGTAGCATGAGAAATTCCTAAGAAAAGATAGCATTGCTCTACACTGAGTTAAAGTCTTCTCCTTCAGGTTGGAACCCCCCTATAAAGGAAATTATGGCATTGTCGGATTCACATATCCCGGTTAAAGTAATTCTCCTTTATAAACAGTTGTGACAAACAGACCCTCTTTAGAGATGACAAATTCTCTCTAAAGACAACACCTTTTAGCTTCACATCTTGGGCTTCGAACAAGATACAAATAGACCCTTCAGCTTCACATCTTGGGCTTTGAACAAGATACAAACCACCTTCAGCTTCACATCTTGGGCTTTGAACAAGATATATATCACCTTTTGCTTCACGTCTTGGGCTTTGAACAAGACACCAAAACACCCATTTCCTCCCATAGAATAGGAGAAACTACGATCGCTCTGATTTCCCTGTTTCGGTAAACGGGAATACGTAGGCATAAGATTGAAAGAAAAATCTTAGCGAGCACACTAATCAAAAAACCTAAAGTCCCCTATCTCCACCCAATCTGACAAATTCCCCATGAATAGTCCCAGTTTTCCACCTTAATAAAGTAAGAAGAAAGAAAGGCCCCATTACCATTTAGCATCTGTAACCTAACAAACCGCTGTTTAAACTCAGTATGCAAGCAGGGTTAATTGGAGACATCTATTTCCCTTCCTTAGTCAGCTCACAATAGGATAAGAAATGAATCGACCAGTAGTAAACCCCAAAGAGCGACAGCGCTTAAGAACCGCGTCCAAAATTGCTCGCTACACTAAGTTAACAGAGGCTGAATGGTGTCAAAGTCGACACGACGAACTAAATCTGATCGAAGAAAAGCAAATAACGGCTCTATGCCACGGTCAGTTGTATCAGCAAAGAATGAAGAAGGCGTTTGACAAAAAGGTCCGACCTCGCATCTTCAGGAAAGGAGACCTCGTGATCAAGAAGATACAATCCTTTCTCACTGATTCACGGGGAAAATGGACTCCGAATTATGACGGCCCCTATGTGGTCAAGAAAGCTTTCTCAGGCGGCGCCTTGAGACTTGCAACCATGGATGGAGAGGAATTTGCCTACCCCACAAATGTTGACGTAGTCAAGAAATACTTCGCCTAAATTAAAAAAAAATTAAAAAAAAAAAATGTTTTGGTGGATTGAAAACCCGAAAGGGCGGTCCAGGAAAAAATTAGAGACACAAGCAAAAATCATCTCGATGGATTGGAAATCTCAAAGTACAATCCAGGCAAAAGTTAGGGATTAATGGCAAGTAACTACGTCTGATCAGTTCAGCCCCAGCAGCAGCATGCCATCCAATCGGGAAAACTCCAATCAAGGTCATCTTCGACGAAAGCTCAGGATGCCCAGAATTCAAAGTTGGTAGAAGGATAGCGGTCGTTATGTTTCAATGTAGCCCTTTTCCCTTAAATTACCATTTTCTAAATTTGTAAATACTCCAGGGAATCACGCGTTTGGCTTATTTCCCTCCTATCAATAAAATTTGAGCCCTAGTGCTTTTGTTTGCAATTCTTATTTATTTTAGCTTTACAGAACGACATTTTAACATAATCAACGATTCTTGAAATAAAACAAAAATGAATTTACTTGTCAACTTTTTCTGCTTTTAAAATAAAGATGGCAATTTCTTTTGACTGTTGAACATCGAAAGAACATCGATCGCTTCTCCAAAAGTAGTCAGACTTCAAAGTACAGAATCAAAGTACTCCTTCTAAGCCAGTACACCTGAATGAAGGATCAGCTGTGTCAGATGCGAATATTCCATCCGACATCCCCGACAGAGTTCTTATCTCCTAAGTCCGACCAACGTTGTTCACCACAGGGGCTGTCTCTCTTAAGCAAGGCAGAATTGCTATTTTGGAACAAATGATACTTTTCATCCCCCCGCGGTGGCCGAGTATCCAGTCGTGTTCATCTATTAGTCTATATGTCGTGTCAGTTTTGTCAGCATAAACATACATACATCATGCATTAATTATTTTCATCCATACTCATATTGCATCACTATCACTATAGTCGGTCTTGTTCCCAAGTAATATAAGTCCTCTTGTCAATCGAGTTGTCAGTTCTTTCCTCATCAGGAAATAAATCATCTAAGCAATCTCTCTCCAGTTTATCTCTGGATTAGAGACGGTCCTCGACCACTTTGATAACTTGAACCTCTGAAAAGCAAGAAAACTTTCGACAAACGTCACTCTTCACCATTGAAGATGATATCTTCGTTTTTCCTGATTAAGGAAAATCCCCAGAGAAAGCCTCACAACCAAAGGCTCTCAGTAACACATTGATTTTTCTCTCCAATAGAGTCAATGTTAAATAAGGTCATCAGCACCTCAAAACTGGGGTACAACATATGGCATTTCTCTGAGAAGATCTCGAAGAAAAGTATGATGTAATATCCCCAAACCGAAAGCAGTCCCTCTAGAGACTTGTTTTCCCCAGTAGAGTCGACAAATGGCGTGTTGTAACCCAAATTTTACCCTTAGATCCATTGATCTCCTGCATGTCATATTAGGTCAATCATGCTGCATGGCTGTCCCTTTTATCAGGTTTTTGTTTGTGTTTGTTTCCTTTTTATCTGGTGCTATCTTAAGGAGATTCAAGAGTTGATTAATCAAGATTTTGGATGGAGCATAGAATCAAGCAAGTCTCTAAGAGATTGTCTCCATAACCCTAACCTTGATCCTCTCCATAACCAAATTTCTACCCACTTTATCTACCCTCATTTGTCACCTTCAATTCTAAACCTATTTCAATAGCCTTTCATTTAACCAATTTTATCCAATTTGTCAATTTTTAATTCTCCTAAACCATATCTATAACCCTAATCAATTAATCCACCATTATTATTTGTTTCCTAATCTTTCTTTCATTTTCTTTTATAACAAGAAGATAGAAACCAATTCTAAATTTCATTCCATAAGCCCACTTTGATTGGCCCAACGTGCAAAATATATTGCAAACTATTTTGAGATTATTTTCTTAACCAAGAACCAATAGGAATCAAGCATGGTTGTGTTGACTTTTCAACTCATTTGCCAACCAATGAGAAGGCGACATATGTCACTAAAGAAACCAAAATCAACCAAGTTGCTCTTCTTCCTCGTTCTTGCTTGCGAAACTCAGAGGGGAAAGGAGGAATTCAAATACAAGCTTGTCAATCTGTTGGCGCAATTTGTTCAATTTGAATTCTCCAAGACCATTCCCTTTTGAGCTCCTAACTGTTTGGTTCATAAAAGTGGTTCTGAGGATTTTCCATTTTCAGCATTCAATATGTCCTCGTCTGCGACCTCCTCACGCCATCCCCAACCTTTGCCTCATTTGATACCCCTCCCAATGACATCAAGTGGAGAGCTCTGAAGCCATACGTGAAATTGTGAATTGACCCTGCAATTCTGAGATTTTGCACAGCATGAACAGCGCAATTGTCTCCAAGATATGGACCAACATTTGAATTTCAAAAGAGACGTTGTGACTCCAATTCCTACTCAGCACTCCACATGTTTGATGTTTGGACTCACTCAACCCTTGGGTTCAGCCTATAAAAGGGATTCGCTCCTACACATTTATTCATAAACAATTTTCACCAAATACTCAAAAATCTTCTGAAGTTCCAAAAGTGTCGAGCAAGCAAGTTGAAAGGTGTTCTTGGAGGGCTTTGGAAAGGAAGCAACCAGTACATTTGGAGATAGTGGACATCATTCCACTTGGTATCGTGTTCTGTCCCTCTTGTTTAAATATGTTCATTTAATGTCATTACATCATATGCATCTTGTTTTCTTTCTTTTACATATGAACCTTGTTGATATATGCTTGAATACTTTGTTTGTGTGCTCATGACTCGAGTTCATAAAATAAGATGATGTTGTTTCATTGATATGATACACATGAGTGCCTTTATGATGAGTTATGCTACCTCTGATTTCTTTGTTCTTTAAATGGCTGCAATTAAATTATCATTGTGATATTGTATTGATTGAATGTTTGATGCTGCTAAAATACTTGTTTGTCATGGACCTCTATTCCTCTTTGTAGTTCAGATGTACTCTTAGGTTGTGGAATATCTGATTTTAACTATCTTTGTTGCTGATTTGATGATTGTTTGGTGTTGTCAAGTGATTCTTGTTAAAGTAGCATTAGTGTCTTTTTCTGCCACTGCTAATATAGGGGCATTTTTCTATTCAACTATGGCTTTAACTTTGTCATTGTGGATGTTTTAAGTTTGATAGTTTTGTTCCCATTTGTATGCACTACTGTCTTTGTCATGGCTGATGTTTGGTCATATGATTGAGGTTGGTTTGTATGAACTGTTAGCATACACAAGCCTTTGACTTGTGTTACATCTTGTTAGAATGATTTTGCTGCAATATATGTTTAAGGCTTATGAATGTTGAATCTTGATATGTGTTGCCTTGAGTTGTTTCTATCATATGCCTCATGTTCTACAATTTTCCATACTATGCCATTTCATTTTGTATGTGCTAACACTACAACAAAAGTAAGTTATAACATCGCACCTTAGACAGCGCTTTAATACAAAAGCGCTGCTATAAGTTAAAAACAAGGAATCTATTCATTTAAAAAAATAAAAGCGCAAAAAATATAAGACCTTAGAAGCACTTTGGTCAAAAGCGCTTTATAAGGTCTTATAAATTTTAAAAAAAAAATTAATGGAAAATATTAGACAGCGCTTTAGTTAAAAGCGCTTTCTAAGATGTTATAAATTTAAAAAAATATAAGACCTTAGACAGCGCTTCCATAAAAAGCGCTTTCTAAAGTTTTATTAATTTTAAAAAAAAAAATAAAGGAAAATATTAGACAGCGCTTTCATTAAAAGCGCTGTCTAAGGTCTTAAAAATTAAAAAAAAAAAAAAATCAAAAGCGCTGTCTAAGGCCAACCTTAGAAAGCGCTTTGAAAAGCGCTGTCTAAGATCCACCTTAGAAAGCGCTTTTATGACAAGCGCTGTCTAAGGTCTAATTAAATTAAAATATATGAATAGTCAGTATTCATTTTCATATTTCCGCTCTTTCTTCTCCCCTGCTAGCGAACAGAGCTCAAAACCCTTGCGAACGAAAAACCTTCACCGTCAACCGTCCTCCACCGTGCCGTCGTTCGTTGTTGCCGTCGTTGCATTGTCGTCCGTCCGTTTCTGCTCACTGCCGTCGTTTTCGTTTCTGCTCATTGCCGTCGTCGTTCGTTTCTCTTTCTGCTCTTTGATACATTTCGTTCTTGCATTGTCGTTGTTACCGTCGTTAAAGGTATGTCGTTGTTGTGAAGAATAGGGTTTTGTTGCTCTACAGTGTTGTTGTAGGGTTTTGTTGCTTTACAATGTTGTAGTGAATGATTATGTTTGATGAGTTTTGTTAATGAAGTTATGTTGGACTGTTTTATTAATGAAGTTTTGTAGTGAATGAGTATGTTTGAAGTTTTGCTAATGAAGTTTTGTAGTGAATGAGTATGTTTGATGAAATCTTCTAAAAAACTCTAAAAAACTCTTAAAATTGATGGAGTTTTGTTAAAATTGATGGAAATAGTTTAGTTTAGTTTTATTTTTTCCACCTCTTAAATCTTCTAAAAACCTCTTAAAATTGATGGAAATGTCCTCTGAATTTTAGAATTCAAAGCTTGTTTTTGAAGCCTCAAAATTCTAGAATTTGAGATGGTTGAGTTAATAAACAAATATAATGAACATAAACATTTCACTAAAACATAAGAAATTCAACCAGTTACATATCAAACACTATCAAACTTGTTCATTTCTTGATTAATATGGTTGAATTAATGTTATTTTGTTGACCTTAATAAGTAGGAAAACCATGGATAAAAAATGGATGGATGTCGATCGATTGTCCAAAGAGTACGAGAATGGGGTATTGGATTTCGTTAAGTTTGATGTTCAACACGCTGACGCTGAAGAGCTCAATCGAATAAAATGTCCTTGCTTGGGTTGTTGTTATGTGGGTAGGGTTGACGCAGATGGATTGAAATCGCATTTACTGATGGATGGAATTGATCGAAGTTATAAGTGTTGGATACATCACGGGGAGAAAATTAACGAGAATGTTGAACCGACGGGGAAAAGTAATATGACCTATGCTTCAGATGACAAAGACACGGAAACATACGATTGTGATCGAGTCAAATAGATTGCGGCTATTTCATGTTGAGGTTTATGAGAGACACTCTTTTGTTGGATCGAATAGAGATTTCATCCGATGTATGTATTTCTAACTTATGAGTTATTTTAATATTAACACATATCTCTCATGTCTAATGAAATAGTTAAAACTAAATCAAACTATGTTATATTATTATGTAGTACTTTGAAGAATGCAAGTGTGCTCATTACTCAATTTCTAACTCGGAATTTTACAAGGTATAATATTGTACTCTTACTTTAATTGATGAGAATTTAAATATGTGTAACTTTGTTTATGTATTCTTTTAATTGAATTACAATCTTTGTGTTTTCAGGACCTATAATGTAGATTTGAAGCAATGCTTTGGTTGGATGCAAAAGTATTAGTATAAGTAATATGTGCATTTGTAGAAAAAATGTAATGATTTGTAATTATAAATAGGTGTATATATAATTTTGGTTTGTAATTTTAAATATATATATTGGTTTGAATTGCCAATTGTTTTGCATATATAATTTTGGTGTAAATTGCCAATGGTTTGAATTGCCAATTTCTGAAAAAAATTGCTGGTTGAAAAACAGGTAAAATTCTGGTTGAAAAAACCTGGTAAAAATTGTGGTTTAAAAAAATTTATATAAAATTTTTCGTATACCTTAGACAGCGCTTCTGGAGAAAGCGCTGTCTAAGGTAGGGCTTAGAAAGCGCTTTTGACAAAAGCGTTGTCTAAGGTATACCTAGAAAAGTTCAAAAAGGTTGACCTTAGACAGCGCTTTTAGTGAAAGCGCTGTCTAAGGTATACCAAAAAAATGTCAAAAAAGATAGGGCTTAGACAGCGTTTTGGTGAAAGCGCTGTCTAAGGTATACCAAAAAAATGTCAAAAAAGGTGAGGCTTAGAAAGCGCTTTTTCCAAAAGCGCTGTCTAAGGTATACCTTATAATGTCAAAAAGCGCTGTCTAAAGGTACCATAGACAGCGCTTTTCATTAAATATACCCCCCTTTAGACAGCGCTTTTGGTATTACCCAAAGCGCTGTCTAAACCTATAGCAGCGCAAGTTTATACAGCGCTTAAAAGCGCTGTCTAAGGTCTTTTTTGTGGTAGTGTAAAGTGTTTCTTTGGAACTGTAACCTCAGAAGCCATGTCTTTATGATGTTAACACTGTGTTCACGATGTGAATGCTAGCCTTGTTGTGTTCAACATGCTTCCTAAATTATGCCTTTGTGATATCACGATTTTTGTACATGTATGTTTGATGTATGTGCTTGCTTGATGTTGCCCAAGTTGGTTCTATAATGTCATATGCCACTGCCTATTCTTTGGTGTTACTACTTGAATGATTTTGGTTGCCATATTGTCTTATAACCTGTCCTATTTTTGAATATATTTGGAGTTTTTGACCAACATGATATGTGTACAACTTACTGTATGTAGTTCATCTTGCTAGCTGTTTAAATTTGGAATGCCTCCACTCATATATATGATTCTGTTTAATCTGTGCCTCATGATGTACAAAAACCTATAAACCCAAATAACTTGCATTGATATTATGTGATGGATGTACCGTTAACCAAGCTTTGATTCATGACTCATCTCTGTGCTTTCTACCTTCATGTTTGAATGCACCTTTACTTGACATCATGTGACGTTGTTACTGGTTGGCTTTCTTGTTACCAGACTTAGATATGCATCTAGGATGTATGAACTCTGTTTGTATTATGCCTTGTATGTTAGCCTTGGTAGTTGCCTTCTTTGTCTTGTGGAATGTATTATGACTGGCCTAAAATGTGGTTACTTGTCAGCCTTGATGTTTTTGTTTGTTGATGTTTTACCATATGTTTGTACCCCATTTCAATACTCTTTTAGCATGTTTCTAATACCAGTCCTTGATATTAGATCCATTTTAGGGTGTGCCGCTTTTTTAACCTTGTCTTTGCAAATGTATTAACATGTTTGAACTATTTTTGGATTTTGAGAAGCATCATTGAAACTGACTTATCATTATGCCCTAGCATTTCAAACTCTTTACTTTGCCAATCGTTTGATATCAGTATTAAAACATATTTGCTATTCCTCACTGAACATGTTAATTCTTGAAGATGTTTTTGACATACTTGAAACTAACCTCATTTCCATGCTGGTCTGTATCTATATATTGCCTATTAATTGCATTTCAAGGTGTTTTCCATTTCATTTAAACCTCTCTTAAACATGATACATGATTGCTGCCAGGGTTGTGTGTTAATTTGCTAGCTTGTTTTGCTGTTTGTGCCAATTTGCTTGCCAACATGTAGCTCATGATCAAAACCATGCCCTACTATTTTGAATTCCATAGTATGCATGTTTGTTTATCATTTGTGTTCAAAACATGTCCTTGTGTGATTTTCAAATGAGTATGTGGTATGCTTGCTGAACATTACTTGCCATGGTTGTGTATGGTTTCCTTATCTTGTGCTTTCAAATGTGTTTGCTTTTGATGTCCAGTTTGAATGATTGAACCTTTACTTGATAGTTAGTATGTGTAGCAATCCTTGGTTTTACATTGACAATCATGTTTCTGCCTCTCTTACCTGATTATGTCTGATCTTGGATGGCTTAGCCTATTGCTTCCCTTTTGTGGCAGCTGGTATGATAGTTTGGTTTGTGGTTAAGTTTGAAATGTGCTGTTTGATTGTTGCCACTATTGTAAAAATTTAACACTCTACACCTTCAAATATTCTCTACTTTGTAATCCCATACGTGTGGCTGGTTATTACATTCAAGGTGTTGGATATCTTGCTGCTATGTTTCATTGCAACATTCAATTATTCTTACTTTGTTGAATTTATGTGTTAACTTTTGATTGATTTTGTTTAATGTGTGGAATTTCAGGACTGCAAGTTTAGATCATGCTTTCTGTTCCATTTGGTTTAACATTGATGAATGGTATGGTATGGAGATCACTATCGTGAGTGGCTTGATGTTGGTTGGTTTGGTTTGTTCATTTGAATCATGTGCGCATAGAAGGATCATGTATTTATTGAAGCAATTATAATACCGGATGTAACAGCCACCCCAGTGGCAATCACACACTATCACACGCCTTACCTACCTCTAGGACTGGGGTTAGAATCCCCCTCGCCCTAGTCCTTTTGTTTTTTTTCTGAATTTCGCTCCTTCTTAAATATATACTTGTGTTTTCATTTATGTTTCAAAGGCGCGCGTTGGCCTGGTGGTGATAGTTTTGAGCTGTAAGCGAATGAACCTGGGTTCAATCCCCAGGAGTGCATTTCTCTTCTTTTTTATGACTTAGTTGTTTTTATTTATTTTCAAGTTTATATCTTAATTTTTAAAATGCCATAACTTATTCATGTTATATCTTTTTCTCTCCATTCTTTTTGCTATATTCTTCTAATTGAACCTAGTTTTCAAATATAAAAAGAAATTGTTAAGAATATTTAATCTTGAAAATTTTATTCATGATAAGGTTAGGAATGCTTATTAGGGTTTTATTGCACTTCCTTGTTCATCTTGCCATGATTTCTCTATTTATCATGTTTGATCTCTGTCCAACATGTATGATTCTAACTTTGCATTGACATCTTAATTTTGTTTCATCTCATATCTTATTTATGTCTTTTTCATCATCATATTTGAATTATAACTTATCATCTTTTAGTAATTCTACAACTGTTATTTTTCCCCCATTCCAAAGGGAGACCTTCTTAAATTGACTCTTGAAGTCACTAAACAACCACCCTACCTTTATCATTCTAGGTTTACCCTTATTTCTTGGCCTCATGAGAGCCAATGAAATCATAACTTAGAAGTAGGTCAGAGTTTCTGAACTCTATGTGATTCTCATCATCATGAGAACTCACTTTCCCCTATAACTTAAACTTAGAGAGTTATCGTGCACTCTAAAATTAGCTCATACTCATTTCCCCTTGGAACTTTGGCCATAGCCAATGGTTCCTATCCTTTACCCTTAGATCGGTGAACTACGGATACTCTGATTCCACTCCCGTAAGGATACGTAGGCGCAAAGTGCGATGCTTTGTCGAGTATACTTAGATACTAACCCCTAGGGTTTCAACCTTTAGCATAGCACCCTTAGCAAGCGAGTAAGATATAACAAGTTAAAACAAGAGGTTCCCGTAGAGTACTACGGACGTTTAGGATGCTAATACCTTCCCTAGGCGTAACCAACCCCCGAACCTTAGATCTCTCCCCTTTAGGTTTTATCGATCTTGAACCTTTCCTTTGGATAAATCAAAGTCGGTTGTGAATTCAAAGAAGTGTGATGCAAGTTAATTAATAGCTTGTTATCTGATTCTCACCGCAACAGAAATGGCGACTTCACTGGGGACTAAGTTATTTTTGAGGGTTAAGCCCACCTTTGTTGTTTGTTTTATTCATGATTGCTTGCTATATTTGTGTATATCTGTTTGATTGCCTGTATATATGCTTTGCTTGATTATCTTTTGTTGGTTTCGTTCTTGAGTGGTGAGATAAATCCTAACCCGGATTTGAGTGTACTTATTATAGGACGATGGTATATTCAAGGAGGCTTTGAGGGAGTCTAATCCTAAAAAAGTTGAATTGAGACACCATCACTCAGTTGAGGCCCTCTTGAGAGTCTAGTCATGTTGAACAAATCTGTTCGTGAAAACGTGCTACTCTCGACCTAGGAGCCCTTGATATTGAGAACCTTAGTTACCAAACCCCACTTAAGCCTTTTAGGATGTAGTGCGGTGACCATAATGGAGTCTATTTCTGAATTGTTTGTCACGCGATACTACACTCAGACGAGATTCTCTTGAGAATTTTATTGATTACCAAGTCATCTAGGAAATCGTTAAAATCCGAAAGATGGGTTGTCGACTCTGGGAACTTTTTAGAACCCCGTTCAGTAGATGAAAAAAAATAGAACATACCAATGGGAAGGGTGAACCCTAGCTCCATGCTCAACCTATCCCCCTTTGCTTGTGTTTTGTGTGCTTTGTGTGTGCCTTGCATTCATACATCATAAGCATCCATGCTGCATCCGTTTCATGGAACTCAGATTTCTTTCCTTATATCAGAGGGATATCATGGATAGTTCAAGAAGAAACACCATCAAATACACTTTCAAGAGTCCCAAATTGGATGACCTAAGGAAATTGGGAGATTTGCTAACAGATCCTGGAGGATTCATAAACAGATATGGGAAGTTGTGGGTTTTGTTGAAGAAGACCATTGATTAAGGACTCCTCTTAACTCTGCTTCAGTTTTATGATCCAAAGTATCACTGCTTCACATTTCCTGATTATCAACTCTTACCCACCCTTGAGGAATACTCTCAGATAATTGGTTTGCCTATCAAGGATGAGTCCCCGTTTCCTATCCTCGAGAATGATCCTAAAGAAGAAGAAATAGCCAAGAAAACTCATTTGGAATTGGTTGACATCAAAAGCAAATTGACTTCTAAGGGAGGAATATTTGGGTTAACTGCTAAGTTCTTGCTTGAGAAGGCTCGTTATTTTGCTAAACACTCTAACCGGGATGCCTTTGAAGCTATTTTTGCATTACTTATCTATGGACTTTTCTTGTTTCCAAATATTGACAATTTTGTGGATCTAAATGCAATCAAGATCTTCTTGAAATAGAATCCAGTACCTACCCTGCTTGCTGAAGCTTATCACTCAGTCCATACAAGAAACGCTCATAGGAATGGACAGATTACTTGTTGTGTCCTCATACTGTATAGATGGTTTATTTCGCATCTACCGAAGGCAGGCGCATTCTAGGATTCCAAGAAAGGATGGTGGTCTCAAAATATTATGGCACTCTCCCACGTAGACATTGACTGGTATAATAGGGTGTATGATGGAATCCTGATTGTAGACAGCTCTGGAAACTATGGCAATGTGCCTCTTCTTAGCATTAAAGGAGGTATCAGCTACAATCCTGTATTAGCACGACGCCAATTAAGGTATCCCTTGGAAGATAAGCCTCTCAATGTTCATGTGGAAAGAATCTACTTTGAAACATATGACAAGAACGAAGAACAGAAGAAGCTGATTTTGGACGCTTGGGGTAGTAAGCACAAAAGAGGAAGAAGTTCTTTAGGAAGAACTAACTGTGTGTCCTTGGAGCCCTATCTCCAATGGGTCAGAAGAAGAGCTATAGAGTTAAAGATACCCTACAAGAGGCAAGAACCAATTACTTTGAAGAGAGAGCCTATTCTATACTTCATGTCAAAAGAAGAAGAGCTGGAGATTTCTTTAAGATAAGCCCAAAGGTCAGAAGAAGCCTGGAAGCTCAAGTATCAAGTGGTCGTTGAAGAAAACCTAGAACTCCAGAAGCAGCTACAGATCAAGAATGAAGAGTTACTTTCATGCAAGAAGAGAAAGGCCCTGGAAGATCCAAGTTCCTCTAATAGTCAGCCTCCTGCTTGGAAATCCTTTCTTGACAACCTCGTCGCAGAAAGGGATCAGATGGAGAAAGAAATCAAAAGACTCAACACAAGGCTCTTAGGAGAATTTCCTTTGGACTTTCTAGCTTTTATTTAGCTTTATGTTTAGGGCTTTTGAAAGTGTATCAACTATTGTAATTCACTCTTTATTTAATGAAAATGAAGTCTTTTGATATCTCTTGATATTTTGCGAGCTTCTGAATTTCATGAAACTTTGCATTGCATTTTGCATTCCTGCTAAACTATCAAGATACTAATTTTGTTTTGCAGATTTTGTAGAAATGGATGCTACAGGGAAAAGAGTTTAGCCTTATTTCTTTGAACTGCCAGAGGTGGAGCGCTTGTTGTGGTTAGGAGAAATGATTGAAGACCAGTCAGCCTTCGCTGATAGATATGGGTGTGTCATTCCACTGATGAAGACACCAGTGACTGTAGGGCCCCTTGAAGTTTTGGTCCAGTTGTATCATCCCACGTACCGTTGTTTCGTATTCCCTGAATTCCAGTTGGTGCCGACCCTAGAGGAGTTCTCAGCCATGATAGGGATTCCAGTCAGAGAAGCTCCCATCTTTTCTGGGATTGAAGAAATGCCTTCCGCTAGAGACATCGCTAGAGTAACCAGAATCAGATTATCTAACATCCAGGCTAACTTAACTAACAAAGGAGAGAAGCGTGGACTGTCCGCTCAGTTCTTGATGGAAAAGGCTCTGTACTTTAAAAACAGAGGAAGTGAGGCTTTGTTTGAGTCAACCTTAGCTCTGATGATATATGGATTGTTCCTATTTCCAAAGGCCAAGAAGTTCATGGATACCCAAGCTATTCAGCTTTTTACAGTCAATAATCCAGTCCCGACACTGCTAGCCGATGTTTACCATTCCATACAGACCAGATACACAAGAGGCTGTGGGCCAATTGTTTGCTGCGTAGCCCTCTTTTACAAGCGGTTCGTTTCTTATCTGCCAAAGACTTTGACTTTTTGGGAGATCAAAGACTGTAAGATTTGGTCCAAAAAGCTGATGGAGTTGAAGCATACCGACATCGAGTGGTATGATTCAACTGAAGAAGGAATTATCATAATCCATAGCTGTGGGGATTGCCCCAATGTGCCTCTCATGGGAAGAAACAGTTGTATCAATTACAACCCTGTCCTTGCACGCCGCCAGTTGGGTCATCTGAAGGAGGGAATTCCAGACGACAACGATCTCCAGATGATGTTTTATGATGAAAGAGGAGGTTTTGAAATGAAGATACGATTGGAGCGCGCTTGGCGCCAGATTAACAAACAACTATGGAAAGCTGAATGCCCAGTCACAGAGGCTCACTTGCAATGGTCTCGTGATATAGCTCGTGTGATGATGAAGCCACATCCTCACCATGAATCACCTTCCAAGACAAAGCAAAGGATGGTGGAAAAGTTAGGAGAATTGGTTCTTGCAAGAGATGAGGCACAAGAGCGTATCAGCAAGTTGATGAGGGTGATTAATGGAGGAGAAGGATCGTCAACCATTAGATTCAATCCTTAGTGTTACTGTCGTTGTTTCTTTTGTTGCTAATGTTCCCCTTCGCTTTTGATGTATTTCTATTTATGTACTTAGAGTATGAAGACACACTGTTCCTGATGTAATGTTCACCAGACTCTTGAATGAAGAAATTTATTTTGTCAAAGAATCTATCGTCTATATTATTTGCAAAATTTCTTTGGTTTCTTGATAGTTTAGCCTGCATTTGCATTTGCATCCTCATTTGCATCTTCATGTGCATTTTCTTTCCTTGTCTTTGTCTTATGTCGCCGTGTTCTCTCCAGAATCGTCACACTAAATCCCAGACACAACTACAACACCCGGGACCAAGCTCGATTCAGAATGTCAGATATATACAGAGAAATGGACAGAGTCAACAATGAGTTGAATGAGATACAAGGAGGAATGGGACAAATCCTCAAGGCTATTAATGTTATGAAAGCAAAGATGGACACCCAGGCCACTGTGGTCTCTGAAATCGTCACTAAAACGGTAGAACCTCCTATCATCCCTGTCATGAATCCCACTTTGGGCATGCTAGAAGATTTTATCCGTGCTACAGTTCCTTTGACAACACAGCAAGCAGTTCCTTTGGTCAATGAAACTTTTCAAGCTATTCCTACCTATGCTCCACCAGCAGTGCAAACGCAAGTGCATCCGGTTTTCCAAAACCACCAGCCCTACGACTACATTGATGTGTCAGAAGAAGGAGATGATAGACACGAGAAGCTGAGAGAGAGTGTTGAAATAATGCAGAGAAAGATGAAGGCAATGGAGCTGAGTAATGCATTCAGTACTGACATTAAAGACATGTGTTTTATTTCAGATTTGGTAATCCCACACAAGTTCAAGTTACCAAGTTTTGAGTTGTATTCAGGGGCCACATGTCCCAAATCCCATTTGATTATGTACTACCGAAGAATGGTCGCGCACGTACGCAATGACAAGCTGATGATCCATTGTTTTCAGGACAGTTTGAAGGGGGCTGCTGCTAAGTGGTATTTGAGTCTAGACCAGTCCTAGATCCGTTGTTTCCAGGATGTAACTGATGCTTTTGTGAAACACTACAAGTACAATATGGATTTAGCCCCTGACCGTAGGTAGTTGTTGAGTATGGCCCAGAAAGGCACTGAGACTTTCAAAGAATACGCACAATGTTGGAGAGAGACTGCTTCTCAGGTTGAACCACCTTTGACTGAGAAAGAGTTGGCTGATTGGTTTGTAGATACAGTAAAGCCTAAATTTTATGAAAGAATGATCAGTAGTGTCAGTGCTAATTTCGCTGACATTGTGGCGATTGGTGTGAAGGTAGAGGTAGGATTAAAGAGTGGAAAAGTAATCGGTTCTCCAATCAGTTCAACTGGTGTCAGTACTAAGAAGTCCCCTAGTCATTCTCATAAGAAGAGGGAAGGAGAAACTAATGCCGTCATGACAGGAAAAACCCAGAGCCCTCGTTGGAAGCAACCAATGTATCAGCAACAGCAGAGACCGAACTTCTCTCAGCATCCAATTTACCAGATGCAGTATGCTCAGCAACCTTACGTAGCTGCTGATACACCTACTTTTAACCACCAAGTTGCGCAGCAGGCGCCGGCATATCAACAGGCAGCTTATCAACAATGGCCTAAAAACCAGAATTATCAGCAACCAAGACCACAGGTTCCACGGCAGAATTCTCCCCACAAGAAGCGAGTAGGAAAGCCAGCATTTCCACCTATACCAATGTCATATACAGAGCTCTA
Organism: Lathyrus tuberosus; assembly: GCA_022829125.1. Taxonomy (NCBI): domain Eukaryota; kingdom Viridiplantae; phylum Streptophyta; class Magnoliopsida; order Fabales; family Fabaceae; genus Lathyrus; species Lathyrus tuberosus. Next base: position 14,327,222 of record JALAZF010000103.1, read on the forward strand.
CCCTTCTTTAGTGGAGCAAGGGTTAATCATTACTAGACCTTTGGGACCACCAACCGAGAAATCTATGCCTTTCTTCAACCCAAATGCAACTTGTACTTTTCATCAAGGAGGCGCTGGTCATGACTTGGAGGGTTGTTTATCGTTGAAGAATGCAGTGAAGGTTTTGATGGAGAGGAATATTCTTTCATTTCCTGATAATCAACCGAATGTGAAGAACAATCCTTTGCCTACCCATGGGACCACTAATACTATAGAAGATGAGAAGGATGAGGTATTAGTTTTGGATGCAACGAAGATCAAAACTCCTATCAAGGCTTTTCATGCTAAGCTGTTCAAAGCTGGGTTAGTTGAGGTTTGCCATGATGACTGTGAAGAATGTAATGTCAGTATCAAGGGCTGCCGTTTAGTCCGAGATGATGTTCAGTATCTGATCAATGAAGGGTTCCTACAGGTGTTCCGCAAAGAAAAGGAAAACAAAGTTGCAGGAATTGAGCCTGTATTTAACCTACCAAAGCCAAAAGGGCAAGTATCCAGGTCCAACACATCCAAATCTGGGTCTGTGGTTCCTGTGTTTAATAAACCAGTACCAATTTTCAGCAATCATGAAACGATTGATGCTTCCACCATTAATCACTCCAAGCAACGTGACATCAGACAACCTGTTCCATTTAGGTTCTGTGGGACCAAGGCAGTGTCGTGGGTCTATGAAAATGTCATGAGTAGCAGAAGACGAGAAGACGTGATTCCAAGGAAAGAGGTGGGAATCGCTGTTGAAGACGTAGTTCCAAGGAAAGAGGTGGGAACAACTGCTGAAGAGGTAACTAATATAGTTGGAACTGGAAAGATGACCCGAAGTGGAAGAGTATACACTCCTTCTTTCAGAGAAACCGTACCCGAGGAAACTGTTATCCCCACACCATCTAGGGACAAAGGGAAGGAGGTAATTTCTCAAGAAGCAGACGAAGAGTTCCTAAGAATTATCAAGAGGAGTGATTACAGGGTGATAGATCAGCTCCATCAGACACCATCCAAGATTTCGATCTTGTCTCTATTAGTTAATTCTCCAGTTCACAGATCAGCTTTGCAGAAGGTGTTAGCCCATGCACATGTGGCTCAGGATATAACAACTGAAAAGTTTGATCATGTCGTCGCCAACATCACAGCTTGTAATACTCTTAGTTTCAGTGACGAGGAGTTACCTCGAGCTGGAAGGAATCATAATCTAGATTTACACATATCTGTGAAATGTCAGGAGGATACAATGGCTAGAGTTCTCGTAGATATCGGTTCATCATTGAATGTTTTGCCAAAAAGAACTCTTGATAAACTGTCTTACCAAGGAGCTATAACGAGACCCACCTCTCTTATTATCAAAGCTTTTGATGGTTCAAGAAGATCGGTGATGGGAGAAATTGAGCTACCTATTTTGATTGTCCCTCAAACATTCAACATCCTTTTTCAGATCTTGGATATCAACCCTGCCTACAGTTGTTTACTAGGTAGGCCTTGGATCCACGAGGCTGGTGTTGTAACCTCTACCTTACATCAAAAGATGAAGTTCGTGGCCGACGAGAAGTTAGTTATCATACATGGTGAGGAGGACCTGATGGTCAGTAATTTGTCCTCGTTTTGTTACATTGAAGCGGATGAAGATGCTTTGGAAGCTTCTTTCCAGGCTCTTGAAATAGCTAATGCCATTATGCTTGACGACAAGGAACCAGTGGCCTCTGGCTGTCCATCTTTTGTTTCTTTCAAAAGCATTCAATCTGCCTTACGAGGAGGAGTACCTGAAGGCTGGGGCAAGATCGTCGAGGTCCCAGAAAGAGAGAAATACCAAGGGTTGGGTTACAAACCAACTTTTGAGGGAAGAGCTGCTTCAACAAAAGGAAGACCAAGGACCATTCAAGAAGTGTTCGTCAGTGGAGGACAGCAAGTCCATGCAATTATTGAAGACGCTGAAGATGAAGATATCAATCACATGGTGTTTCGGTGTGACGCCGCTTTAAGTAACTGGGAAGCCATTGAGATACCTACTTTGTACCCTATGCCAGAGTAATTTGTTTGTTTGCTTTGATGTTTTCAATTCCGCAGCCTTGCCTGGGGCTTTCGGATTATTTTGTATGGGCCACCGCTTTTAAATCTTATTAATCAATGAAGTGTTTGTTTTGTTAAACTTCCTTGTCTTTATTCCTGTTCTCGTTTTAAGAAAAATGGCAATCTTGTTCATGTTTGTGCATTTTTAATAAAATAAATCCCTCCATCGTGCAGAGTGATTCCCAAACCCATTGTATTCAATGACCCTACTCTCACTATAGACTTTGATTCACCCATTTATCAAGCTGAGGAAGAAGAGGATTATGAGGTCCCCGATGACTTGGCAGAAATGTGTGAGTATCAGTACAAGGATCTTCAGCCACACGAAGAAAAAGTTGACGTCATCAACCTTGGCACTAAAGAAAAGAGGAAAGAGATTAAGATTGGGGCAACCCTTGGGGCAGAGATCAGACAACGGCTAGTCCTGCTTTTGGAAGAATATGTAGATGTGTTTGCTTGGTCTTATCAAGACATGCCTAGATTGGATACAGATATAGTCGTTCATAAGCTACCACTCAAGCCTGAATGCCCACCCGTGAAGCAAAAGCTTCGTAGAAGTATACCAGATATGGCTCTCCAAATCAGAGATGAGGTTAAGAAGCAACTGGATGCAGGATTCTTGGCAGTTTCAAAATATCCAGAATGGGTAGCCAACATCGTGCTAGTTATGAAGAAAAATGGTAAAGTACGAATGTGCATAGATTATATGGATCTCAACAAAGCTAGTCCCAAGGACGCTTTCCCCCTACCGCATATTGATACTCTTGTGGACAATACAGCTAAGTTTGTAGTGTTCTCCTTCATTGATGGTTTTCCGGTTACAACCAGATCAGAATGGACCCAGCTGACATGGATAAAACTACCTTTATCACTCCGTGGGGAACCTACTGTTAGAAAGTTATGCCCTTTGGTTTAAAGAACGCAGGGGCAACTTATCAGAGAGCTATGGTGACTTTATTCCATGATATGATCCACAAGGAAATTGAAGTATACGTGGATGACATGACTGCTAAATCCCGAAGTGAGGAGGAACATCTGGACCATCTCTTGAAGCTGTTTAAGAGACTCCGGAAGTATCAACTAAAGTTGAATCTGGCCAAATGCACTTTTGGTGTCAGGTCAGGGAAGTTGCTTGGTTTCATCGTCAGCCAGAAAGGAATTGAAGTAGATCCTGATAAGGTACTAGCCATTCAAGAAATGCCAGCTCCACAAACTGAATCACAAGTGAGAGGATTTCTAGGTCGTTTGAACTATATATCCAGATTCATTTCCAATATGACTCCAATTTGTGAACCGATCTTCAAACTACTCCGTAAAGACCAGATTGTAGAGTGGAATTCTGATTGCCAGCAAGCTTTTGAAAAGCTCAAGAGTTATTTGCAAGAACCCCCTATTTTGATTCCTCCGATCCCTAGAAGACCTCTCATTATGTACATGACCGTTTTAGAGGGATCCATGGGTTGTGTATTGGGCCAACGTGATGAAACTGGTCGCAAAGAGCATGCCATTTATTACCTGAGTAAGAAGTTCGTTGGTAGTGAAAGCCGTTATTCATTACTTGAGAAAACCTGTTGTGCCGTAGCATGGGCCGCCAAACGTTTGAGGCAGTATTTGATATGCCACACTACTTTGTTGATCTCGAAAATGGATCCAATAAAGTATATCTTTGAGAAGCCTGCTTAAACAGGAAGGCTTGCCCGTTGGCATATGCTATTGTCAGAATACGATATCTAGTATGTACCTCAGAAGGCTATCAATGGGAGTGTATTATCAGAATACCTTGCAGACCAGCCTGTTGAGAATTATGAACCGCTCAAGTTTGATTTCCCGGATGAAGACATTATGGTAGTAAAAGATTGTGAAGGGTCTGGCCCTAATGAAAATTTCGAGACCAGTTATAGATGGAAGATGATGTTTGACGGTTCTTCCAATTTCAAAGGACATGGTGTAGGTGTTGTATTGATAAACCCCGATGGTGGTTATACTCCTTTTACAACAAGGTTGGACTTTGGATGCACAAACAATATTGCTGAGTACGAAGCTTGTATTTTGGGTATAGAAGCTGCAATTGATCTTGGAATCAATGTTCTTGAAGTTATGGGTGATTCTGCTTTGGTCATTTATCAAGTCAAGGGTGAATGGGAAACCAAAGATGAAAAACTCATTCCCTACCGTGCTTACATTTTGGAATTGATTAAGTGTTTTGATGAAATCACTTTCCGTCACGTACCTCGTACTGAAAATCACATAGCTGATTCCCTAGCCATGTTAGCCTCAATGTGGCAAGTTAGGTTTCACAATGAAGCACCTCTCATCAGTATAGAGCGCAAGACTGAGCCCGCTTATTGCCAGTCAATTGAAGAAGAGACAGATGGAAAACCATGGTTTCACGACATCATGAATTATTTGAAGACTCAGGAATATCATGTCAATGCTTCCAATCTTGATATGAAAACTTTGCGAAGATTGTCATCCAAATTCTTTCTCAGTAACAACGTGCTTTATAAGAGGAATCATGACATGGTCCTGCTAAGATGTGTTGATAAACGAGAGGCAGACCTGTTAATCCACGACATTCACGAAGGAGACTTTGGCACTCACGCCAATGGGTATGCCATGGTTAAGAAAATTTTGAGGGTCGGATACTATTGGTTAACTATGGAAGCCGATTGCATCCAATACGCCAGGAAATGTCGTAAGTGCCAGATCTACGCTGATAAAATGCACGTTCCTCCTACCTTGCTGAATGTTTTGTCATCCCCTTGGCCTTTCTCCATGTGGGGCATTGATATGATCGGAGCTATTGAGCCAAAAGCCTCTAATGGCCATCGTTTCATTTTAGTGACCAGGCAAGTAGTTGCTCGTTTAATCAAGAATAATATCATTTGTCGTTATGGAATTCCCAACAAGATAATCACTGACAATGGAACAAATCTGAACAACAAGACAATGAAGGATTTATGTGACAATTTCAAGATTAAGCATCATAATTCCTCACCTTACCGTCCCAAGATGAATGGAGTTGTCGAGGCTGCTAATAAAAACATCAAGAAGATCCTGCAGAAAATGGTTAAAACATATAAAGATTGGCACGAGATGTTACCTTTTACTTTGTACGGATACAGAACTTCGGTTCGAACCTCAACAGGGGCAACCCCTTTTTCCCTTGTATATGGAATGGATGCAGTACTCCCCATTGAAGTAGAAATACCATCCTTGAGAATCCTAAAGGAAACTAAGCTTGACGAAGCTGAATGGGTTAGAGAGAGATATGACCAACTGAACCTCATTGACGAGAAGCGACTGACTGCTATGTGTCATGGTCATCTGTATCAGAAGAGAGTGAAGAGGGCATTTGACAAGAAGGTCCGTGTCTGGGAATTTCGAGAAGGAGAGCTTGTACTCAAGCAGATTTTGCCATCTCAAAGGGATGCTCGTGGAAAATGGGCGCCTAACTATGAGGGTCCGTTTGTGGTAAAGACTGTATTTTTAATAGGTTCTTTATTCCTCACAACAATGGATGGTGAACAGCTCACACACCCTGTGAATGCTGACTCAGTACGGAAATATTATGCTTGAAAAGAATTCTAGGATTTTAGTCATTAGGGAGTAGGTCATTGAATATGATGTAATCCTTTCCTTTTGCCATTTTTCAATTATAATGATCCATGGAACTTCGCTATTGGCAAGTTTCCATTCTAATAAAATCAGTTTTTCTTGAGCCATTTCTTTGTTCGACACTTATCATTACTATGATATATTCATTGTTATGCAAAACTTCACTTATTTATTAATAATGGTTTTAAAAGCGGAATGTTTTGAAAACTTTGAACTCTAAAAGAGGATTGGTAGTATCTCCCTGATTTAAATGCTTTAACAATGGCTAACCACTAAGTACGTCTCACCAGTATCTACGCAAGATGTTTGATGCGAATTTGTTTCCCCAACAGATTAAAGATGTTCTCACATGGGCTTTGACGGTTGGCTACTTGCTCAGATTTCAGTGTGACTCTTTGTGGTGGACACGGTGTTTTCTTTTTGGCTGTTCCCAGTCTGCCGTTCTTGAATATCATTGAGCATTCGCATCATACCATAGCATCGAGCATCTTGGCATTTAGGTATTTTGTTTGTGTGGTTTTTTTGTTTTTTTCCTCTTTCCCCTTTTATGGGTCTTTGGTTCTTTGTCTTTGTTTTGCTTGTGTCAGGTTTCTTCGCCTCTGTGCGCCAGATCTTGACTCTTTGTGCAGTATTCCCCAGGAAGTTTAACCTGCAAATCTTTTATCACCTATATCACCTCGTTTGGATACCTAACATTTCAGTAACCACTAGCATTATAAACCCCTGGTTATCGTGAATCAGTGGTTTATTTCTGGTTATCGTGAACCAGCCTTTTATTTCAGGTTATCGTGAACCTGTATTTCTGGTTATCATGAGCCAGTTGTTTATCGCCAGGTTATCGTGAACCTCAATCTCTGGTTATCGTGAACCAGCCTTTTATCTCTGGTTATCGTGAATCAGCCTTTTATTTCCGGTTATCGTGAACCATTTGTTTGAAATCAGGTTATCGTGAACCATCTGCTTTTTATATCAGGTTATCGTGAACCTGTATTTTTGGTTATCGTGAACCATTCCTTTTATTTCAGGTTATCGTGAACCTTAATCTCTGGTTATCGTGAACCAGCTGTTTATTTTCGGTTATCGTGAGCCATTTACTTATTTCAGGTTATCGTGAACCTGTATTGCTCAAACTCAGGTCAAATATGAACCTAAACCAAATTACAAATCCAGTTCACACTATTTTTATTCACAAGACAATTACTTGTTATCTCAACCAACTCTTGTGAGTACCAGAGTCTATTATTGACTCATTAACCTTGCTCTCTTTTAAACTCCAGGTGTTTTTATCTGGCGCGCAGAGTTCGTCTCTGTCTTTTCTGGCTTTTCTTGAAGATCCCGTTTGAACTCTTCAGCATAAGAAATCCCCAGAAAATCTTTTGTCCGGGTGTCTATCCTTTTATTTCAAACTGGTCTCCAGTGGAGATCATGTCTTCTTTCTGGTTTCTTGCCCAGTAAAAATGTGTCTTTTTCCCCCAGTGTCGTCCGGTCATATTTGAACCTGTCGTCCACCTCCCTGGATCCTTCCCCAGTGGAGAATCCTTTTTGTTTTCTATCCCCGTTGTTTGCCTCAGAGTCTCCCCAGTGAGTCTTGTCTCTTTGTTTGTTAGCCTGCATCCCCAAGGAGTCTTCCTTGTGGATACTAACCTTCTTTGCTTCCCCAGTGAAGCTTTTCTGTGTTTGGTAGCTCTTTGTTCTTTGGTGTTTTATTTTGTTTGCATTTCTGCATCTTTCATGGCATCATATCATCAAATTAGTAGCATTGCATGTCTTTGCATCTAAGGGTAAAATTTTTGGTTATTTGTATTTAAATATCCTTCACCCTGATGTCGTAAGGGTTTTTCATCTCTCATGTCTTCAGGTGAAGATATTTAAATAGGGGCAACTGTTGTACCCCAAATTTTACCCTTAGATCCATTGATCTCCTGCATGTCATATTAGGTCAATCATGCTGCATGGCTAACCCTTTTATCAGGTTTTTGTTTGTGTTTGTTTCTTTTTTTATCAGGTGCTATCTTAAGGAGATTCAAGAGTTGATTAATCAAGATTTTGGATGGAGCATAGAATCAAGCAAGTCTCTAAGAGATTGTCTCCATAACCCTAACCTTGATCCTCTCCATAACCAAATTTCTACCCACTTTATCTACCCTCATTTGTCACCTTCAATTCTAAACCTATTTCAATAGCCTTTCATTTAACCAATTTTATCCAATTTGTCAATTTTAATTCTCCTAAACCATATCTATAACCCTAATCAATTAATCCACCATTATTATTTGTTTCCTAATCTTTCTTTCATTTTCTTTTATAACAAGAAGATAGAAACCAATTCTAAATTTCATTCCATAAGCCCACTTTGATTGGCCCAACGTGCAAAATATATTGCAAACTATTTTGAGATTATTTTCTTAACCAAGAACCAATAGGAATCAAGCATGGTTGTGTTGACTTTTCAACTCATTTTCCAACCAATGAGAAGGCGACATATGGCACTAAAGAAACCAAAATCAACCAAGTTGCTCTTCTTCCTCGTTCTTGCTTGCGAAACTCAGAGGGGAAAGGAGGAATTCAAATACAAGCTTGTTAATCCGTTGGTGCAATTTGTTCAATTTGAATTCTCCAAGACCATTCCCTTTTGAGCTCCCAACTGTTTGGTTCATAAAAGTGGTTCTGAGGATTTGCCATTTTCAGCATTCAATCTGTCCTCGTCTGCGACCTCCTCACGCCATCCCCAACCTTTGCCTCATTTTATACCCCTCCCAATGACATCAAGTGGAGAGCTCTGAAGCCATACGTGAAATTGTGAATTGACCCTGCAATTCTGAGATTTTGCACAGCATGAACAGCGCAATTGTCTCCAAGATATGGACCAACATTTGAATTTCAAAAGAGACGTTGTGACTCCAATTCCTACTCAGCACTCCACATGTTTGATGTTTGGACTCACTCAACCCTTGGGTTCAGCCTATAAAAGGGATTCGCTCCTACACATTTATTCACCAACAATTTTCACCAAATACTCAAAAATCTTCTGAAGTTCCAAAAGTGTCGAGCAAGCAAGTTGAAAGGTGTTCTTGGAGGGCTTTGGAAAGGAAGCAATCAGTACATTTGGAGATAGTGGACATCATTCCACTTGGTATCGTGTTCTGTCCCTCTTGTTTAAATATGTTCATTTAATGTCATTGCATCATATGCATCTTGTTTTCTTTCTTTTACATATGAACCTTGTTGATATATGCTTGAATACTTTGTTTGTGTGCTCATGACTCGAGTTCATAAAATAAGATGATGTTGTTTCATTGATATGATACACATGAGTGCCTTTGTGATGAGTTATGCTACCTCTGATTTCTTTGTTCTTTAAATGGCTGCAATTAAATTATCATTGTGATATTGTATTGATTGAATGTTTGATGCTGCTAAAATACTTGTTTGTCATGGACCTCTATTCCTCTTTGTAGTTCTGATGTACTCTTAGGTTGTGGAATATCTGATTTTAACAATCTTTGTTGCTGATTTGATGATTGTTTGGTGTTGTCAAGTGATTCTTGTTAAAGTAGCATTAGTGTCTTTTTCTGCCACTACTAATATAGGAGCATTTTTGTATTCAGCTATGGCTTTAACTTTGTCATTGTAGATGTTTTAAGTTTGATAGTTTTGTTCCCATTTGTATGCACTACTGTCTTTGTCATGGTTGGTGTTTGGTCATATGATTGAGGTTGGTTTGTATGAACTGTTAGCATACACAAGCCTTTGACTTGTGTTACATCTTGTTGGAATGATTTTGCTGCAATATATGTTTAAAGCTTATGAATGTTGAATCTTGATATGTGTTGCCTTGAGTTGTTTCTATCATATGCCTCATGTTCTACAATTTGCCATACTATGCCATTTCATTTTGTATGTGCTAAAGTTTTTCCTTGGAACTGTAACCTCAGAAGCCATGTCTTTATGATGTTAACACTGTGTTCACGATGTGTATTCTAGCCTTGTTGTGTTTAACATGCTTCCTAAATTATGCCTTTATGATATCACGATTTTGGTACATGTATGTTTGATGTATGTGCTTGCTTGATGTTGCCCAATTTGGTTCTATAATGTCATATGCCACTGCCCATTCTTTGGTGTTACTACTTGAATGATTTTGGTTGCCATATTGTCTTATAACCTGTCCTATTTTTTAATATATGTGGAGTTTTTGACCAACATGATATGTGTACAACCTAATGTATGTAGTTCATCTTGCTAGCTGTTTAAATTTGGAATGCCTCCACTCATATATATGATTCTGTTTAATCTTTGCCTCATGATGTACAAAAAACTATAAACCCAAATAACTTGCATTGATATTGTGTGATAGATGTACCTTTAACCAAGCTTTGATTCATGACTCATCTCTGTGCTTTCTACCTTCATGTTTGAATGCACCTTTACTTTACATCATGTGACATTGTGACTGGTTGGCTTTCTTGTGACCTGACTTAGATATGCATCTAGGATGTATGAACTCTGTTTGTATTATGCCTTGTATGTTAGCCTTGGTAGTTGCCTTCTTTGTCTTGTGGAATGTATTATGACTGGCCTAAAATGTTGGTTACTTGTCAGCCTTGATGTTTTTGTTTGTTGATGTTTTACCATATGTTTGTACCCCATTTCAATACTCTTTTAGCATGTTTCTAATACCAGTCCTTGATATTAGATCCATTTTAGGGTGTGCCACTTTTTTAACCTTGCCTTTGCAAATGGATTAACATGTTTGAATTGTTTTTGGATTTTGAGAAGCATCATTGAAACTGACTTATCATTATGCCCTAGCATTTCAAACTCTTTACTTTGCCAATTGTTTGATATCAGTATTAAAACATCTTTGCTATTCCTCACTGAACATGTTAATTCTTGAAGATGTTTTTGACATACTTGAAACTAACCTCAGTTCCATGCTAGTATGTGTCTATATATTGCCTATTAATTACATTTCAAGGTGTTTTCCATTTCATTTAAACTTCTCTTAAACATGATACATGATTGCTGCCAGGATTGTGTGTTAATTTGCTAGCTTGTTTTGTTGTTTGTGCTAATTTGCTTGCCAACATGTAGCTCATGATCAAAACCATGCCCTACTGTTTTGAATTCCATAGTATGCATGTTTGTTTATCATTTGTGTTCAAAACATGTCCTTGTGTGATTTTCAAATGAGTATGTGGTATGCTTGCTGAACATTACTTGCCATAGCTGTGTATGGTTTCCTTATCTTGTGCTTTCAAATGTGTTTGCTTTTGATGTCCAGTTTGTATGATTGAACCTTTACTTGATAGTTAGTATGTGTAGCAATCCTTGGTTTTGCATTGACAATCATGTTTCTGCCTCTCTTACCTGATTATGTCTGATCTTGGATGGCTTAGCCTATTGCTTCCCTTTTGTGAGCAGCTGGTATGATAGTTTGGTTTGTGGTTAAGTTTGAAATGTTCTGTTTGATTGTTGCCACTGTTGTAAGAATTTAACACTCTACACCTTCAAATATTCTCTACTTTGTAATCCCATACGTGTGGTTGGTTATTACATTCAAGGCGTTGGATATCTTGCTGCTATGTTTCATTGCAACATCCAATTATTCTTACTTTGTTGAATTTATGTGTTAACTTTTGATTGATTTTGTTTAATATGTGTGGAATTTCATGACTGCAAGTTTAGATCATGCTTTCTGTTCCATTTGGTTTAACATTGATGAATGGTATGGTATGGAGATCACTATCGTGAGTGGCTTGATGTTGGTTGGTTTGGTTGGTTCATTTGAATCATGCGCGCATAGAAGGATCATGTATTTATTGAAGCAATTATAATACCGGATGTAACAGCCACCCCAGTGGCAAACACACACTATCACACGCCTTGCCTACCTCTAAGACTGGGGTTTGAATCCCCCTCGCCCTAGTCGTTTTGTTTTTTTTTTTCTGAATTTCGCTCCTTCTTAAATATATACTTGTGTTTTCATTTATGTTTCAAAGGCACGCGTTGGCCTGGTGGTGATAGTTTTGAGCTGTAAGCGAATGAACCTGGGTTCAATCCCTAGGAGTGCATTTCTCTTCTTTTTTATGACTTAGTTGTTTTTATTTATTTTCAAGTTTATATCTTAATTTTCAAAATGCCATAACTTGTTCATTTTATATCTTTTTCTCTCCATTCTTTTTGTTATATTCTTCTAATTGAACCTACTTTTCAAATATAAAAAAAATTATTAAGAATATTTAATCTTGAAATCTTTATTCATGATAAGGTTAGGAATTCTTATTAGGGTTTTATTGCACTTCCTTATTCATCTTGCCATGATTTCTCTATTTATCATGTTTGATCTCTGTCCAACATGTATGATTCTAACTTTGCATTGACATCTTAATTTTGTTTCATCCCATATCTTATTTATGTCTTTTTCATCATCATATTTGAATTATAACTTATTATCTTTTAGTAATTCTACAACTGTTATCTTTCCCCCCATTCCAAAGGGAGACCTTCTTAAATCTCCCCAGGAAAATTCGCCGAGAAGTTTGAGGAAAACCGCTACAAACAGCGTCCCTTGTCAAGAAATTTATTGACAAAAGAAACTTAGACCAGTTCCTTGGTAGGCAACTATGATCGAGGGGAAGTTTATTTCCAAAACTTATACCAGTTCCTTAGTAGGAAACCAGGATCGAGGGGAAGTTTATTTCAGAAACTTAGACCAGTTCCTTGGTAGGAAACCAGGATCGAGGGGAAGTTTATTTCAGAAACTTAGACCAATTCCTTGGTAGGAAACTCGGATCGAGGGGGAGTTTATTTCAAAAATTTAGAACAGTTCCTTGGTAGGAAACCAGGATCGAGGGGAAGTTTATTTCAGAAACTTAGACCAGTTCCTTGGTAGGAAACCAGGATCGAGGGGAAGTTTATTTCAGAAACTTAGACCAGTTCCTTGGTAGGAAACCAGGATCGGAGGGAAGTTTATTTCAGAAACTTAGACCAGTTCCTTGGTAGGAAACCAGGATCGAGGGGGAGTTTATTTTAGAAACTTAGACCAATTCCTTGGTAGGAAACCAGGATCGAGGGGAAGTTTATTTCAGAAACTAAGACCAGTTCCTTGGTAGGAAACCAGGATCAAGGGGAAGTTTATTTCAGAAACTAAGACCAGTTCTGTGGCTGAAGACCAGGATCGAGGGGTAGTTTTTACCTTTTCTAGACATCATTGCTTAGCAAAAGAAGATGTATGGGCAAGCAGCCATTCATAACCACCATCAAAATTTCGGGTATTCCGATATTAATCCTCTTACACCCCGAATGCCCGAATACCTTCGGCATTCACTCCTTCGGGTAAAAGAAGATTAAATAGGGGCATCTGTCATACCCCAAATTTTGACCACTAAGATTTCCCATCATTGTGCAAATAATCATCGCAATATGGATGAACCATCATGCCTCATGAATCTCCTCAAGGAATTGTTGAGCATTCACTACAATCAAAGATTAGGGTTTCAAGCCCTCTTAGAGCCCTTAGACAAGAGATCAATCAAGAAATGACATGATCTTCAACTTGTCTAGCCTCTCAAACACCTACAAAGGATCAAGAGGACTCCCACATCAAGAATTAAGCACAAAGTTGCTATATTCCAAGTGGATCAAGCTTCAAGATCGCCAGTGTCACCAAATTAGGGCTTTGGTCGACCAAGGCCTCCAGATGGAAATTTTCCTCTGGGAATGAGCCAATGCTTCAAAGCATAAACCCTAGATACTCCAAGGGACCTAATGGACCCAATCATCAAGTCAATTTTGCCTCAGGGGATGCATTTACCAAAAAAATCAGGAATTAGGGTTTCTTGACCTAATTCACTCCTAAGTTGACTTTTGGGACAAAATTTGAGCCAAGACCTCAAGACATGATTTGAGGGTCTCTAACACACTATAGTGATCCATTTGCAACAATGGATTGATTCAAGAAGCTTGGTCAACAAGTTTCAATTTCATCTGAACCACCATTAGGGTTTCAAGGGAAAAGGTCAACTGTGCACAAAAGTCAAAGTTTGACTTTTTGAGATTTTTCATATTTATGGTTCTGTAACCCTAAAATGATGTTAATGTGTGATTGGAATCATCATTCATCAAGAAAAATCAAAGAAAGTGGGATAACTTGTAAAAGGGGTAACCATAAAAACTTATAATTTTTCTAAGTTATGAAACAAAGTTGCTAGGGTACCAACTTCCAAGGATCATAACTTGTGATCCAAGCAACCATTTTGGATGGACGAAAGATGGATTTGTAGATCTCATGGCATACTTTAAAAGTGTCAATTACACCTCATTCCAATTCCTCATGGATTTTAAGTTATGATTGGATCAAAATCACTAAAAACATGAAAATGCATCATTTTTCAACACTTAGACAAAATTCTGTCCAAGACAGAAAAGTAAGTCAGAGGATTTCTTGGGCATTTGAATTACACTTCCAGGTTTATATCTCACATGACTGCCACTTGTGGGCCAATGTTTAAGCTTCTCCGTAAAGACCAAGGTTGTGTTTGGACAGAAGACTGCCATAAAGCTTTTGATAGCATTAAAGAGTATCTGCTTGAACCTCATATCTTGTCTCCTCTATTGGAAGGAAGACCTTTGATCATGTATTTAACTGTGTTGGAAGAGTCAATGGGTTATGTACTTGGACAACAAGATGAAACAGGTAGAAAAGAGCATGCCATCTACTATCTGAGTAAGAAGTTCACAAACTGTGAGTCTCGGTACTCTATGCTTGAAAAATTTGCCGTGCTTTAGCCTGGGCTGCTAAACGTCTATGCCAGTATATGATAAATCATACCACTTGGTTGATATCCAAAATGGATCCAAATCAAGTACATTTTTTAAAAGCCTGCTTTGAATGAAAGGATTGCTCGTTGGCATATGTTGTTATCTGAATATGATATTGAGTATCGTACTCAGAAAGAAATTAAAGGAAGTATTTTGGCTGATCATTTGGCTCACCAGCCAATTGATGATTATCAATCCACCAGGTTTGACTTCCCTGATGAAGAGGTTATGTACTTGAAAGCCAAAGATTGTGATGAACCATTGCTCGAAGAAGGACCAGTTCCTGAATCCTAGTGGGGTTTAGTGTTTGATGGAGCTGTTAATGCTTATGGTAATGGAATTGGGGCAATCATTATTACTCCTCAGAGTTCTCATATCCCTTTCACTACAAGATTGATGTTTAATTATACGAACAACATGGCAGAATATGAAGCTTGTATCATGGGTCTTGAAGAAGCCATTGATTTAAGAATTAAAATCCTTGATGTGTATGGAGATTCAGCCCTCGTGGTTAATCAGATTAAAGGAGAATGAAAGACTCGTCATCCTGGTTTGATTCCTTACAAAGATTATGCAAGGAGGTTGTTGACCTTCTTTAACAAAGTTGAGTTTCATCATATACCTCGTGAAGAGAATCAGATGGCGGGTGCTTTGGCTACTTTGTCTTCTATGTTTAAAGTGAATCATTGGAATGACATGCCTAAGATCAGAATTATGCGCCTTGATAGACCTGCTCATGTGTTTGCAGCAGAAGAAGTCACAGATGATAAGCCTTGGTATCATGATATTAAATCTTTTCTCCAAAGTCAGGAGTACCCACTTGGGGCATCCAACAAAGATAAGAAGACTTTGAGAAGATTGGCTGGAAATTTCTTTATGAATGAAGATCTACTGTATAAGAGAAACTTTGACATGGTCTTGATCAGATGCGTGGATAGACACGAAGCAGACATGTTAATGCAAGAAGTTCATGAAGGATCCTTTGGTACTCATGCCAATGGACATGCAATGGCTAAAAGATGTTAAAGGCGGGTTATTATTGGTTGACAATGGAATTTGATTGTTGTAAATATGTGAAGAAGTGGCATAAATGTCAAATTTATGCTGATAAGATTCATGTGCCTCCGACTCTTCTCAATGTTATTTCATCTCCATGGCCTTTCTCTATGTGGAGAATTGACATGATTGGTATCATTGAACCCAAAGCTTCAAACAAACATCGTTTCATTCTGGTGGCTATTGATTACTTCACCAAGTGGGTTGAAGTAACATCTTATGCTAATGTGGCCAAACAGGTTATGGTCAGTTTTATCAAGAATCAAATTATTTGCCGATATGGTGTTCAAAGTAAGACCATTACTAATAATAGGTCAAACTTTAAAAATAAGATGATTAAAGAGCTTTTTAACGATTTAAAGATTGAACATCATAATTCTTCTCCTTACAGACCTAAGATGAGTGAGGCTGTTGAAGCTGCGAATAAGAATATTAAGAAGATTGTCCAGAAGATGGTTGTGACATATAAAGATTGGCATGAGATGCTCCGTTTTGCTTTGTATGGGTATCGTACATCCGCCCGCACTTCAATAGGGGAAACCCCTTTCTTACTTGTGTATGGCATGGAAGCAGTGCTCCTCGTAGAGGTTGAGATCCAATCAATGCGAGTCTTGATGGAAGCCAAGTTGTCTGAGGAAGAATGATGTTAAAGCAGATATGATAAATTGAATTTGATTGAAGAGAAGAGGATGACGGCTTTGTGTCATGGTCATTTATATCATAAAATAATGGAGAAAGCATTTGATAAGAAGGCTCGACCTCGTGTATTCAGAGAAGGCGACCTCGTGCTAAAAAAGATCTTGTCTTTCAACACTGATTCTAGGGGCAAGTGAACTCCTAATTATGAAGGGCCATATGTTGTTAAGAAAACCTTCTCTGGCAGAACAATGAAGCTTACAACTATGGATGGTGAGGAGCTCCTTCGTCCTGTTAATGTCAATGCAGTCAAGAAATACTTCGCCTAGAAAAAGAAAAGAACAACTCGCTAAATTGAAAACCTGAAAGGGCGGCTTAGGAAAAAATGAGCGTCTCGGTAGGCTGAAAACCTAAAAGGCTGGTCCAGGAAAAAGTTAGAGACATAAACAGAAAATAATCATTCTGGTAGATTGAAAACCCGAAAGGACAATCTAGGAAAAAGTTAGGGATTATGGTAAGTAATTGCATCAGGCCAGACTTGATCACTTGAAGCAACATTGTCTATCAAGGATTCTCATTCTCATCATTCTGGACAGAAGCTTTGAGCATAGTGGAATTTAAAGTTGGTAGGGAGAATAGTGGTCATTGTATTTCAATGTAGCCTTTTCCTTCATTTACCATTTTTCAACTTTGTAATGATCCCTGGAGTCACGCCATTTGCGGACTACCATTCTACCAATAAAATTTGAGCCTTTGTTCATTTATTTGTAATTCTTATTTTTGTTTTTGTTTTGCAAAATTTCATTTATTTTTTATAATAATTTTTGGAACAAAAGATAAATAACAATCATGCTTTTGAAAATTACAAAAAAAAAATATTTTCCTTTAATTTTTGAATACAAAAAGGAATGTTAACAGTTATTCCAAGAATGGTAAAATCTCAAAGTGCAGAACTCAGTGTTCTCCCAAGCAGAGTTGTTATTATGGATGTATTCAGGTTTCCCCTACAGTTGTTAATCAGATAGTGGGTTTCCTCCAAGTTGCTATGATGTGTTGGGTTTTGTGTTCCCCAGCTGAGTACTGAATTTAATATTTCCCAGTTGAATCTTGAGCCTGGATTCTCCGGCTAAGTCTTGATTCAGATTTCTCAGCTGAGTGTGATTCTCTTCCCTAGCCAGGTTGTTATCAAGCAAATATGTGAAGTTGTGAAGTTTTATTCAGATTGTTGGATTCCATCTCTCTTTGTGTTGTGACTTGATGTAGAATCCCCTGTAGAGTTTTACCTTCTCTGTTATGGCATTGTTGCCTTTGTTTGCTCCCCAAGTAGCAAATCCAGAGAAGTGTTTCCTACTAAGAAGTGTTGAGGTAACAGTCAACTATTGGTTTTTCTCTCACCTTGGATTGATTTTGGATTTAAAATCCCCCGCAGGTTGACTTTCTGCTATGATGTTAACTTCTTAGTTCCCCCGCAAGTTCAGGATATTTCCCCCTCAAAGGTTGTTAATCCCCAAGGAGTTTTCTTTGAGACTCCCCAGGTTTACATTTCCCTCAGCGGAGTTCGTGCATTTGTTACTCTTGGTTTTAAAAGAATTTTATGGTGTTGATCCTCAGCAGATCTATCTTCTCCCATAACAAAGTTTTTGCAAAGATGTGTTATCCCTCTAAGGCTGTGTTTTGGAATATTTGTGTTGTTGTGTTCACTCCAACTGGTTCTTCCATCCCCTTAGCAGAATTGATATAAGTGTTACCCCTCTTAGAAGTTGATATTCCCCGAAGAGTTTTGCTTTATATGTACCCAAGCAAGTTTTCATCTTCCTGTAGCAGGGTTTGTGTATTTTTTTCTTTTCCCCAAGAAGTGTTTGAAAGATTTGTGTTGTAGTGTTTCTCCAGCGGATCTTTTCATTCCCTCGAAATAAAGTTCATGTTGTTATCCCCTCAGTGGATTATTAATGTTAGAAGATTGAACTTTGGGTTTCTCCCCAAGCAGTATCTTCCTCTCCCCAGAGATCTAAGCCTTGAAGCAGGACTTTATTCCTCTAGTGGGTTCTATTTATCTCCAGCTAAATCCCTAGCAAGATCTTCAGCAGGATTTGCAGTGGTATTTCCATCTTGTTGAGATTTAGTTGAGTATCCGGTTGTACTGTGATGTTTGGTCATCCCCAGTTTATCTTTGTGCCTATTTTGTCTGCATATACATACATACATTTATTCATTCATACATACATCATGCATAGCTGAATGAAGATTCATGCTCATCTCATATTTCTTGGTGCTTCTTATACACTCTCTCTGGTGCTGTTATCCCACACAGAGTGTGTGTATTCTCTCTTCAATAGAGTGTCTAACGTAAGCAGAATGTGTATATCCTTTCTAATTCATAACTGAGTATATTCCTAATGGAAGAATTTTGCTTCAGTTTTCCTTTCCATCTTATTATCTAGATGGAACCACTCCCCAGTTGAGTTATTTCCTCATTGGGTAGAGTCTTGTTTGACCGTTTCTCTCCAGTTTGTTCCTGGATTGAACTTTGGTCCCCTGCAACATTTATTTTGAATTTCTCTAGGCTGTGAAACCTAGATGATGAGAAGGCATTTATTTTTCACCTTTGAGGATTTTATTTTCCTCAGCGGAAATCTGTTTATGATTCCCCCATCAAAAGATAAAGATGTTGTTTCCCCAGCAGTGTTGTGATAACAGTGTTTCAGAATCTCTTGACAGTAAGTGTCGGTCTCTTTATTTGAGCAGCTTGTATGTCCCCAAATATCAATTTGTATCATCACATTAAATGGCATCTCTCCATTTTATCCTCAACTGAGAAGTTTTTTCTGAAATCCTTGATTTTCATCCAATCAAGTGAAGCCCTGGACTCTTTATTTGAACAGGAGGTATCTCTTTATTTGAGAAGCCTGTTGCGACTCCATCAACTTTTCCATCAAATGGCATCTCTCCGATATATTCCTGTTAGAGAAGTTTGTTGTGAAATATTTATTATCACCAACAGGTGGCATCTCTTTACTTGAGAAGCTTGTTTTGCAATCTAACCAGCCCGTATCTCCTTTGAAGATCCCTGGTAGAGTTATTGATTCCTAATTCCTAGCAGGTGGAAGTCTCTTTAGTGGAGACAACTTGTATTTGATCCTTTTTCAAGTGAGAGGCTTGATTAAAGAAGAAACTATGACCCATTCTTGTCCGATGACCAGAGATTTGGGAAGTTTGTGCTAATTCCTAGTAGGTGATAATCCCTTTAGCGGAGACAACTTGTATTTGATCCTTTTTCAAGTGAGAGGATGGATTAAAGAAGAAATTGTGACCCATTCTTGGCTGATGATTAGAGATTTGGGAAGTTTGTGCTAATTTCTAGCAGATGGAAGTACCTTTCGCGAAGACAACTTGTATTTGGTCCATTTTCAAGTGAGAGACTTGATTAAAGAAGAAGCTGAGCCCTATTCTAATAGTGGAAGCTTGATTTTAATTCGATCCAGTTCGTTATTTTAACAAGTGTTTATCTCCTTAATTGAGAATCCTGTTGCGATCCAGTAAATCTTTCGTCCCTAACATATGAATGTCTCTTTATTTGAGAAGTTTGTTGTATGATCTGGCCTGTTCACATCTCTTTTGTGAAGCTTGTCTCTTACCCTCTTCAAGTTTGAGACTTGATTAAGGAAGAAGTTGATACCCATTCTAGGTGGAATGCTAGAAATATTAGAAGCTTGTTATCATGTTAGTTTTTGTTTACCGTCATTCTTTGAGATAGTATTATCTTGTTTATTGCCTTCAACTGTAAGTTGGTAGTGATTCATTTCCTCATTGTATACATAGGAGGTTCTTCCCAGAAAAGCAAATGAATTTCCCTTTGAGATTCCCCAGCGGAGTCCATATCCTCTTCATTTTTCTCACTACCTATTCAAGGCTTCATTCCCCAATAGAGTCTGTGATCCATTGCCTCTTCGGGTTTATTCCCCTGTGGAGTGGGTATATTTTTTGCTGCTTGTATTGTTAAGTTTTCCCCAGTGGAATCTTACTTTGTTGTCTGCTCTAACTATGTTTTGGTTTATTTCCTTGCATAGTTATCCCCGATTCGAGTCTTTCCCCAATGATTTATTTTCCTGGTGAATCTCCTCTTTTCTCTTTATCTCCAGCAATTTAAAGTCGTAGTTTCATCTACACATTTTTCCCACCTCTTGTGGAATTTTATATCCCCCATCTGGATCTCTTCTTTTTTTTCCCCTGTGGAGTTTCTATTTCCGTTGCTAAGTTTCTTCAGCAGTAGTTTGTCTCTTGTGGCACCTTTTTCCCACAGAATCCTACGTATGCAATCATATAATGAACATTTTGCGCTATCTTAGGGCCAAAAATTGGCTCTTCTGTATTTAAGTCTCTTCAATCTCGTCGAGATGAAGATTTTAATCTTCATATCTCCGGATAGAAGAAACTTAAATAGAGGCATCTGTCATACCCTAATTTTTACCCCTAAGATCCCACCTCATTTGCATCTTTGCAATGCATCAAGATCACAAACTTGGTTGTCTCCTAACCCTCTTATTTTCGGGCTTGCCTTTGCAGAGATCATCAATCACCTTTTTGCATATCTTTTTACATTTTTGTATTTATATGCTTTATAATAACCATTAATCAAAATAAATAAAAAATATGCTTTGTCCCTTTTGTTTCATTTGCAACGTAGGGTTTGGAATCAAGAGCATCAAGTGATTGTCTCCTCAGCTAAGGTTTGAGTTCCTCAAGTCAAAATATGGTCAACCATTAATTTTCAAAGGCTATTCATCATAGCACGACCTCTTATCTCAATGCATAGGGTCTCAAGCATCATTCAACTTCATTTGATCAAAGATATTTCAAAGTTTAATAACTTGTTTCTCAAGAAACTTCAAAGGTTCATGTGTTTATTTCCATGCCTTCATCAATAAGTTTCCTCAAGCCATTGCAAGATTCATTAAAGTGCATTCAAGAGTACATCATTTTGAGTTCACATGATCATCAAAGTGCCTTGAAATGCAAGAAAAAGGTCAAGGTTGCAAGTTGATTCAAAGTGGTTTGACCTAAACATGTCAACATTTCAAGTCCAAGTTCAAAATATCACAACTCACTCATTTTTCAACATTTTTTAGTGCTTCCTTGGGAAAATGACTCTTCTTAACATCCTTTACAAGTTCTCTTTACAAGTCAAGAGCTAATTATGCTTGGAAGATCATCAAAAGTTTGGAAACATTAGAGGTCACTATGTGGACTTAGTGAAATTTGACCTAAAACTCAAGTATGGCATGCCTATGTTCCAAAGATCATAACTTCTTCAATTTTCAACTTTTATGGGGGGTTCGTTTTTCCAAATATCCTTTTTGATGTCCTCTACAACTTTCATTTAGAGGTTAAACATCAATTCATGCTTCAAGGACCTTAGACCTTGAAGGACATTTGTGCACAAAACTAGTTCATGACCTGTTTGACCTAATGTCAGATCTAGTTTTCAGTGGTTTTTCCTCAACTTTCCAAGCTTTCCATTCTCTCATCAAGAATCCAATTGCGTTGGTTCTTTTTGCATTGTCTTCCTTGATATGAAAGGAACATTTGGATCAAGGAAAATTAGAAAATGCACGAGGGAATTTTATATGGCCTCAGTTGGAACAAGGTGACCTGAACTCTGTTTACAACGTGACCTATAATTTTAGAAAGCATGTGCAAACTTAACTTGGGGCCACCAAATCATGTGCACACTTGTTTGTGATGCCAAAATGCATTCCATTAAGTGCAAAATGACCTGAATGAGCTCAGCAAGTCGCACATTTCGTGCCAATTTCTCACACACTTAAATATAGAAATTTCTCACTCCATTCACACGTTTGGGATCTGATTTTCGCACAAGCCATGAACTGACTCATTCTCCTATAAATAGGGATTCGTTCTACACTGAAAACCAAGCTTGAATAGCCATAAAAACCTGTTTCTTTGAAGCTCGAAACCTTCAAAAACCAGAAGTTCGAATCCTCAATTTCTTTTGAATTCAACTTCAATTCTCCACCCAAAACTCTTCATCGGTATTACTCTGAAGGTGTTAGAAGCTTAACATAAATTCTGAAGCTCCTCTAAGTATCAACTCCATTTCACCATTTTCACACCTATAAGCTTTACTTCGAACATCTAGATAGAGGAACTTTCTCTGCAAAAACTCTTTACCATCCTCTTCGTCTTGTTCCAATGAGTGTTTCCCCTCACTTACTTATAATTTATTCTTCATATTTGGAATTTAATTTAACTTTGAAGCAAGCTAGGGTTTATCGTATTTCAGAAAATTCTCTCTTCACAGAGCAAATAAATTGCTCTGATGAAGAGAGACATGGATGATGACATGAGACGAAGCTAAACCATGAGGTTTGATAGCTTAAAATCTCAGAATCCATAACTTGCAAAAATCACATTGACGGAGGTTGAAGACGAAGGGCTTCGCACGCGTTGGCAGGAAACATTTGAATTTAGCCAATCCCAGCGTGACACCTAGCCTATCCGTTGGTCATTTTATTTTATATTTTCATTTTCATTCATTTTTATTTCATTTTCTTCAAAAAAAAATCATTAAAAATAGTTCCCTTAACCTTTTTCAGTCAAATTTTTTTCTATAATTTTCTAAAAATATTTCTATCTTGTTTTATTTTTCCGGATTTTTAAAATTTGTTTTATCATTTTTTGCTATTTTATTTTGTTTTCTTATTTAATTGACTTTAACAAATTATTGCTCCATCATTTTCAAACATTTTGAATTCAATATTTTGAGAGCTCGGTCCTTGAGTTGTTTATGATCTTCCATAATTTTCTTGGCCATTTATTTGGTGTTTTGAAACACTTTATGGTTTTCTCTTTTATTTTGAATTTAAAATCATTTTAAAAATCGTTTTCCATGCATTTAATTGTTTATTATTTCATTTTTTATTTTGTTGACTTCTGGTGCCTTGGATCATGGCTTTTTTATCATAAGTTTCATCAATATCAATGGACATTGGGTGTTGATAGGTTGAAATCCCTAATCCACCTAGATAGGTGGTTGATCTTGATGATAACTTGATCAAGGTTATGGTTCAATTTAGTTTCATTTTTCTCCATCTCTTTCTTTTCTTTTTATTTTCTCTTGATCAATTAGATGATTTAGAGTCCATCTTGTTCATGAAGTTCTGATTGATGCTTGATGAACTTTCATCTTTTCAAATCTACCTTCCAATTAATCATAGTTTGTTCTAAGTTATCATGAAGAATGATTGATGTAATGGACCAATCTCCTTGCCTTAGTGCTTGATCCCTCATTGGTTTTTACTTGTGCTACATGTTTTAGGAGTATGGTTTATATCATATCTCTAACATGTATGGTACATAAATTGTTATTGGCCGACCTCCCATAGTATGATCTTCCTAATAGATTGTGCTACGATTGCTTAACATAGCGCTAAATTTGTCTCGAATCGTTTCATTAACTTTAACATCAATACTAACATTATTATTGTGCTAACTTTACTTTATACCTTTTATATCTTGCTTTTTATTTCTTGCCTTTTATTTCGTTCTCTTTATTTTTATGCCTTTATTTTGAGCATTTACATTTCATATTGCTTATGTTTATGCTTCTTTTTCCTTTATCCTCTTGGACATTTTCTTTCGCTTTTAAAGACATTAATAAAAGAAAAACCCTAAAAAACTTGGTTCTCTAATCTTTGGACTAATGGTCACTATCCTTAGCTTAACTTGGAGTTTAACTTTTGGACCTATAGACTTTGGTTACTTTTCCCTATGCTATTGGATTGTTCTGAGACCTTGGTTCATTCATCTGATACTTGAGACCTTTGGTTGACTTTTAAATACTTGGCTTTGATACATAGCTTTGACCTTATGAATTAAATTCTTCTTTCATCTGATGCTTGTCTTATTATGTGCTTACTTGTTGCTTGTGGCTTTAATCCAAAGGAATGGAATGTTTTCTTGACTTATGTCAAATGCTGGCTATATCCTGGTTAGTTCACAATGCACACACAAAGGATTTCTCTTGAGCTACCTTACAATGAGACCTTTTATTTCTTGTTATTTACTTTCTGCAATCAGGATATTCTCTTCATCTTCTCCCCCTTCTTTAATTTTCAAAATCTTCTTTCTTTTTCAAAACCTTTTTGTTTTCAAACATGAACCACTTTCTCAATAAACCTTGACTTTGTCAAGTGATATTCAAAACCTTTTTCTTAAATAAATGCTAATATATCTTAAGCGTATCAAAATAATTTTAAAAGACTTAAAAAACAAAATAAATCATTCAAATCTTTTGTGCCTTTGTACACCTTTTTCTTTTAAACCTTTTCTTAAGGATAGTCGTTAGTTGTGTTCTTGTAGTGATGCAACTCATATACTTCCATAATAATGTAGATAAGTGATGACATTTTCCACTTAGATGTTGAGTGATATACTTGTTGATTTCAATCCTAGCAAAAATCCTCCATCTCAAGATGATGAAAATGCTTCATCCTCATTAATTGTGGGTAGTAAGTTGAGTTTTCCACTCGAATACGACAAAATGTCTATTAATTTAAAACCAATAAAAAAAACTTTTGTTATTGTTACCACGACCTACGAGGTTTTGGTCCTCCATTTCACTTTGTTAGAACGTAGGCACGAGGCTCAGGAAGTCTTGTCAAACAAAAATTTTAAAAAACATTTCTTTTTCCCATCTCCCCAATCTTTTGCAAACAACACCCTTTTTAAGCCAAACGCAGATTTTCAAGAGGTTCTTATAGAGTACTATAGATGCGAGGGGTGCTAACATCTTCCCTTTGCATAACCAACCCCCGTACCCCTATCTCTTTGTTTTATTAGTTTTGTTTTAAAACTTCTGTGGGTTTTATTCGTTCTTTTCCCATTTCTTTGGAAACAATAAAGAGCGGCGGCGACTCTTGCTTTGTGAGTTAAGTTAATAAATAGCTTGATCTCAAATTTTTCACCGCTACACAGTGTTCTCATCACAATCAAAGAAATGAGCTAAAATAAGTGAACGCATTAGTAAAACATAATCTTTCCTAATTTTACCCAAAATAGTCAACATAGATGAGATGGCTCTTTTATTGCACCAACATATTGAACATATTGAAAAGCTGTTGATATTTTTGGTGACAATAAATGTGGATACCACATTATTATGCAATAAGTGGACAGTGTTAAGATAATTGGATGAGTGTCCATTACACCCTAATTGAAGGACAAAAAACCATATAGGAATGATTATGTGTGACTATATGGGACTTTGGATTAAGTTAAATTTATCTATAATGCTTTAGTTCTGGGATGTATTGGAGTCAGTGTCGTGGAGGACAAGTGGACGAGTTTCCCAAAATGGAACATCATATAGAAAATGCCTATAACAATTATTTACATTAGTTGACCAAATATGGATTTTTCATAAACCCTTTTCCCATTTGTGAAGTCAGCATTAAGATAATTAGGATACACAAGATATTTGTATTGGTTGACTTTTTGAATTTTTTATATAGATACACTTGAAAATTGACTGTTTTCTACCTCTGATACATGTAGAATATAGATCAAATCACAAGCAATAAGTAGTAGATTCATGGGACTTTCTTTTTTCGATATAATACATATTGTTCCGTCATTGAACCAGAATTATCTGGAGAAAAGTGGTTATGGTGAGCAACGACGGGCCTGAGCTTCTGTTGCAAGGGTGAAGGGGATGACCTCCAAGGTTAGCACTCTAACACTTAAGACAGTATGTGAAGCGGTTATAACAATCCATTATTCCCTAGGCATGTGATGCAGGGAATCGTTGGATATATCCTAGACTTGGATCCCATGTACTATTTTGTAGGGTGGTTCCTTTGTGCTATGATTAATTTGGGTGAATCCTTGTTTCTGTTGGGCCGTCGGCAGATAGCCATCCTATTCGGCTCGGAACACATGCCCCCAAGCCCTTGATTTGTATGATATTGCAAGGGTTTTTCGTATTTGCCTCGCTCGTGTCGGTCGTTCCTTTACTTGGAATAGCGCTCCCCATGTTTCAAATGTCTTTAGGTAGGTTCCCTTCATAATGAACGTCGAGAACTGAAACACTCGAGTGTCTTCCTGAGGTGATATTGATTGTTGATAGAGTTTATTCTTTTTAGTAAGTCATCATATGATTCTTGAAGGTTAAGTTTCACATTCCTTTAAGACATTCCTTCCGCTTCATTGTTATTTGAATTTCCTACATCGCTTTTCCTCCTTGTGTTTGAAGAAAGTAGTGTTTGCTATGGTGTAAATTGTTCGTAGTTTTGAGATATTTTTGGAGAGCTTGAAGTATTTAAAAAATCAATTCTTTTTGGTTGTCCCTCTTCACATAGAAGCACATACGTCGGTATGTGTCGTAGGGAACAAAGTGGGAGGCAGGTGTACCGTTATGCTTCCCAAGTACTGGAATAAGGGACACTTCCTGATGAGGTATGACTTGTATGTTTACAAGGATGGCGAATTATCTCAGGATAATATTTATTTGAAGAAATGGCAGGTGGCTTTCGTCAAAGATTTGATTATCTTGGGGGTGCTACTCCTAATGATGAAGTTTCATAAAAACACTTGAAACTACTTATCGAAACCCACTTGCTGATGGATGGTTGAACCAAAGAGAAGAGGAAGGTGATCCTCGGTGAGTTTAGGATGTACTTGGCCTCTTTGTCATCAATTCAAATACTTTTAATGTTCTTACTTTAGTAATCATTATTTATAGACTTAATGAAGGTTGAAAAGGCACTCCGTCTACTAAGATATGGAATCCAACCAACTCAGAGTGTCGTGGGAACTTCAAATGCTTTTAGGCTAGTAAGTGTTTCTCCCCCCCTTGGGTATGTTGGAGGTGTAGGTGCTTTGGATGATCCCTGGAGGCCGTTTCACGCAAAGAGTCCTTTAACTCCTACACAGTTGTTAAGGCCAGGCCTTCGTATTCCAAAAGGACACTAGGCATCCATCTCAAAAAAGGATTGTTCTTATCTATCCAACTTGGCTAGTCAGGCTCATGAAGAGGAACTGTTAACTCGGGCGCACTATACCCTCTACACGTATGCTGCTCTGGCCATCAGTGGGGTCGACCGTTAGGATGCTTTCCTATCTAAACATCATTGCAAGGAGAAGCAACGACAGAAGGAAAGTATTTGTAGCATGACAGTCCAAAAAGATACATACATACAAGAAATTCATAAAGCTTATGCTTCTCTTACCAGGGTAGGTCATGCTTTGTGTGCCCTTAATCTCCCTGACTTTCTTGTTGACTAGGTAACTCTTTTGGTGAGGGGAATATCAAGGAAAGATAAAACTGTAGCTTATGTGTGGGCTACTTTATCAGCTATGTAGACATCCCTCTCTGCACTTCAAGGAGATCTCAAAACCGTGTATCTTGAGAATTACTTTTTGGCTCCAAGTTTAAATGAATCTCCCGCTTCTAGTATGACAATCGTTTCATAATCTTTGAGAATTCCTTAAAGCACATAGAGAATTCTCACTCACCTCTGCCTATTTTGAGGGAGAAAGTACATTCGGACCAATTGCTCAAAGATGGCAAGATCGTCTCCCTTAGGGATTAGCGACCTTCTACCTTTTTTTTAATATCCCGCACTGTAAAGTGTGGGTGAGTTGGAATAGATGTGGTGTCACTGTTCTTACCTATTTAAGGCATGGATATTTGATCACGTGGATTTTTCCTTAGATTTCACGTGAACATATGAAGTCTTACATCGAAGTTTATTGGACGCCTCAAGGGCCGGGTCGGGCCATGAGTCAGTAACTCTTCCCTCCCAAATGAAATCCTAGTCCGAGGTTAAAGTATGGCCAACAAACTGCGACCTTTATAATGGCTAGCTACCCGAGGAGGTGGACTGTTATTGTTACGTTATAAAGAAAGTTTAACGATATTTTAAACTTGAGAGTTTCATAATTTTATCACAAGTCTATAATATTTGGTGCTATTTTGAAGTCAAACATTATGTTTTAGAGCTTATGCAGGAAATATTGTGATATGGCTGAACTGAAACAAATAGAACTGGAGTTTCCTAACTCCGATCGAGATGAAATTAATTGCATTTGAAAGAGAGTTTAAAGAAATTTTAAACTAGAGAGTTTCATAGTTTTTTCACAAGTCTATAATTTTTTGTGCTATTTTGAAGTTAGACATTAAATTTTAGAGTTAAGTCCATAGTCTTGGGAAACTCTTAAGCAATTTAAGGAATTGAATATATTTATAAATAATTTGAATTTGAATTTTTGATATTTTTAGAGTTGAGTTTGGAGTATTTGACATTCTTAGAGTTGAGTTTGAGGTATTTGATATTTTTAGAGTCGACTTGAATAAAAGGGGTTGAGTTATAAGCCACTTGATATGTTTACAGTTATGAGTAAGTTATTGAGTTACGTTGATGTGTTTGGAGTGTTGTGTGTGTCAAGAGGGTTGAGTTTTAAAATTACCTGACATGTTCAGAGTCGCGTTGATGAGTAATTTAGTTAAGGTTACAATACGTCTTGTGACTCGTAATCCTTGAATAAAAAGTGGAAGAGTTAGTTGTGAACTCTGTTGAATTATGAGTTGGCCCTTATGGATGCTTAGGGTTGTGTAGTGCTATTCTTACCATATTGGTGAGTATTGTTGAGTAATTATTTAATTATAAAATTCATTATGAATTACGTTGAGATACGTAGTTCAGAGAAGAACTAACATGGTGATCTTATATTGACGATATTTATGTTGAGGTGTGTAGTTCACAGAGAAACTACTTTGGTGGCCTTATATTGGCAATGTTTATATTGAGGTGTGTAGTTTAAGAGGAACTACCGTGGTGGATTTATATTAGCGATGTTGTGGGTTCAGAGAGGAACTGATAATTATTTTTGCATTGGTATTGTTTGTTGCATTTCATGCATCATGGTTGTTGGAGATAGGTGTACGAACTTCGGTCCAAAGACAGATTTTTGGTTCAGAAGTAGGGGACCAGTGACGAGTCTGAGACTTTGGTCCAATGACGTGTTCTAGGTTCAGAAGTGCGGACCTGGGATAAGTTTTGCTTTAGAGAGGAACTTGGTCTAGAGAGGAACCATCGGTGGGTGGATGAAATAGTAACGTAGCTCTGATATCCAAAACTTGGTATAACATGCATTTGAGTAGAGGTGTTGATTGCATTGCATACATAACTATGTGATTGATTACTGTTGTGAATGAATCTATGTGATTGATGAATAATATGTTTAAGCTATCCTTGATGTTTTATAAACCATTAATATTTATGAATGTATTCTCACCTCTCCCCCCATTTTTTTCTGGTTTGGCTTTACGCCTATGGTGCAGATACTCAGGTAGAGTATGAGGAGCTTTAGATGCTACTTGTGTGGAAGATGTCCAGTGGTCTTTTTCACTTTTTTTTTTGTGTTGTTTAGTTATCTTGTATCGCTCTGATAGTGTAACACTTGGGTTGGAATCATTTACTTGTTTTATTGTGCGAGTTGTTATGTTACCTAAACTAATATTTAATTCAGTAAAAATGAATTATATTTTGATAAGACAATGAAGTTGTGTTTTTTTAATTGTTTAATTTCCGCTACTATTAAGTGTAATTTTGAGGAAGATGTTTAATTTAGAAAAAATGTGACACCCTTTTTGAGAAAAATACTTGAATTACTTTGTAAATTTCATGTTGGGATTTAGGGTGTTACATAGTTGGTATCAGAGCATGTCGGTTCATTCGGCTTATGTTGTGAACTTGTTTGTACCCTAGTGTGTGATATGTGTGTGAAACACTATCGATGCTTAATTTTCTCTAACCTCTTGCCACCAGGAGTGAGTTTGAAATAAGAAAGGGGAGGATCCATTGAGGTTAGCTTGACGAGGGGGTTAAAGAACCAGGGGAGAGGATATTATCGAGAGTTATTTCCTTTAGGTCATTTTTGAGAGTGAAAATTCGCTAAGTGCGGGAAAGTTGTAACACCCCAATTTTTTATTTAATTATTTTAATTGAGTTTAAAATGCTTTATTTTGTTTAATTTGAATATTAGAGTGTTTTATTTAATTTAATTAGTATATTTGAGAATTTTAGAATTTTTAATAAATTTTTAAATAATAGAAATAATGAGATAATTGGTTTTGGGGAGAAAAATAGAAATATAATGAAAATTAAGGAGGGATGTGGGATTGGTGCGAAACAAGGGGAATAAAGAGAATTACTAAAATAAAATTATGTTTTTATTTAAATAGAGGAATTTGAAGATATTTGAGTCAGTACGTGTTTTTTGGGGAAAAGAGAAAGAATAGAGAGAAACCTAGAAGAAGCTTTTGGAAGGAATAGAGAGGAAACCCTATAGTCAAAGCTTCATCATTACAACAAATTCGAGGTACGAAGAATTATTCATGTATGGATGTTTAAGCAAATGGATAGTGAGGGTTCCTTACCCTCCTGCCTTCCTTTCTTCCTTTTTATCTGTGATTATGTTTGTGGCTAAAGAGGGTTTGGGAAAAACCTTCTAAGGCGGTCGTTATGATAATGTTTTTCTTTTTGAACTCGATCGATTGTTGACTTTTATTTGATAATCTGTGTTGATGCCTCTTGATAAAGCGAGAGTATGAACCTGTGATTTTTGTTGATTTCTATTATCCATGTTAACATGTGTATTGAGGCGATTAGGACCCAAATAGGAAAATCAGACGGGATTGATTGAATGAATGATGGTTACTCCTTATGATAAGGAGGAAGTTAAATTGATAAATTATATTGTTTCCTTGCAATAAGGCGAAGGTTGAATTGAGACTTTTGTTGAGCCTTTATGATAAGGAGAAAGTTAAAATTTTAAAATGTGTTGATGCCTTATGTTAAAGCGAGATCTGATTGATAAAATATGTTGTTGTTAATCCTAATTTTTTATTCCTTTCAATGGCTATGTTTATCATTATGTTTTTGGGGCGGTGAGAACTAAAATAGGAAAATTTAGGGAGTTTTTGATATGTTCAATAGAGAGAAAGACACACAAATTCCCAGGTAGATATAGAAGGGGATTGACCGTCTTGTTTCATGTGTAACTTCATTTTCGTAGGTCTGTTTGAGGTGTCGTCAGTTGTGTTAAAAAGCTAATGCAATAATATTTCTTTTGAAGTAGGGAAATTGGGTCTAGGAGCGCTACAATAGTAGTAATTCTATGGTTTTTTATAGCAGCGTCATAGTCAAATTTTAGTCTTGCGTTGGTCATCTTGTTTCATACATAACTTGAGTTTCGTAGATCTGTTTGAGGTGTGGTTAGTTGTGTTATAAAGAGGGTTTAACGATATTTTAAACATGAATGATTCATAATTTTATTATAAGTCTATAATTTTTTGTGCTATTTTTAAGTCAACTATTCTGTGTTAGAGCTTATGCAGGAAATATTGTGATATGGAATGAACTTAAACGAATAGAACTGGAGTTTCGTAACTCCGATTGAGATGAAATCAATTGCATTTGAAATAAAGTTTAAAGAACTTTTAAACAATAGAGTTTCATAATTTTTTTTACAAGTCTATAATTTTTTATGTTATTGTGAAGTTAATAATTCAATTTTAGAGTTAAGTCAAGAGTTTTGAAAATCCTTTTAGCAATTTAAGAACCTAAAATATTGTTAAAATTATCTACTTGGAAAAAGGTTTATTAAACCCCTCCCCCTTCTAGACTTGTTTGTGTCCATATTCTCAATTAACATGAATAAGCGTGCGTTAGTCATTCCCTAAAAACCTAACTCCAGGCCCACGGCCCTCAATAAATATCTCATCTCTAGCATGAGGAGGGAGAACTCATAAAGTACACAAAATACATAGATTATATAGAGTTTCTCACTTTACGTGAGCTTGCTCTCCTTATAGTAAAAAAACACTACCAAACAAAGTTTCTCACCACCATGAACGGACCCTAAACCACAAAAATCACTAGGCCTCTAGCCACCCCGATCAGCATAAGGGTACCTCACATTATTTTGTTTTTGACCGGTACAACTCTCCTGATATCACACAGATTAGTCGAATATGATATAGATACTAATCGTAGTATCTAGTGAATATAAGTCGTATATGGCATAAAGTAGCCATTTGAAAATAAGAACATACAAGAAAAAATACAGAGATGAGGCATAAAAAAGAAAGCGAATGATTTTGATTTAATGTGGAAATCTGAATGCAAAATATGAAGCACGACAATCTCTATTTATAAAAAAAGAATCAGAATCGAGATGGAGAAAAAAAAGAAAGTGAAGTGAAACTGACAAATTCATCCCAAATAACCGTTAGGAAAACCTTAGTCAGCAACGAAAACGTGCGAATGTAAAAACCTGAAATGCAAGGTGACTTGGTGAAATGCAATTTGGGTTATCGGTTAAGAACAACACATTAACAAAAATAAATTAATATTAAAAGCACTATCAATGTAAAACTTTAAGAAGTTTTTTCAAATTCGACTCTTCACAAGCTGATTGATACATATGTGTATTTCTTATCATTTTCAAACCAACTATTGCTTTCACTCCCCCAACTAAACCAACATAAACAATTAAAAAGAATAAAATGATACTATGTGATGAAAATTATACTTTAACCTAAAATAGTCATATCCATACCTACTATGCCTAACTCGGCCCAAACAGCGGTCTATAGTTAAAACCGTTTTTTGGTATTCTTGAATAAAGAATAAATCCTTTTTAAGGGTGTGAACTAAAAAACCTTTACGCATACTCTCCCCCACATTCACACACAATTAAATTTTACATTAAAATTCAATAAATCACCTCCCTATATATTGCCTTTTCTCTTATACCATCAATTAAAATTCATTATATTATAACCACCCCAATTTGCTCAAATTCAAAACCTCAAATACCTATATTTTTATTATTTATTTATGATTGTTACACTAACATAACATCTCATCTAACCTAGTCCTCCTTTTTCAACACTCCATCGAATCTCCTAACTAAATACATCTAACTATCTCTCTTTGCTTGTGAATAATTTTAATGACGTGTTAGTTAGTTTTAACTGTCAATGAACAACCCATTTAATTCAATTTAATTTAATTAAATATCTTACCGTCAATTTTTTATCCTATATATGTTCATGGATAATGTTATTTCTAAACATGTTTGAAATATAAAAATTACTACCAAAAGATGAGTAAAAGAGCCAGGAGTAGTCAAACGTTGTTGGGAGAGGGACTGAGGTTGTCCCCACCAAGAGTGACAGCCTCGTCACTTTTTGAGGATGTTCTGTCAAATGAATCTTCTTCCACAGAACTTGTTCATTCCTCAGAAGGATCATGTGTGTCTTGTGATGCTGCTCAAGAGACAAAAGCCATGCTTCTCGTAGGTTGTACTCGATGTCTTATGTATGTTATGTTACCAGAAATTGATCCTAAATGCCCCAAGTGTAAGAGTACTGTCTTGCTTGATTTCCTTAATAACGAGGAGATTACCAGTAAGAAGACAAGCAGCTAGTGAGATTGTGGTTACTGATAATGTTGTGGTTGTGACTCCTGCGATTATAGACATTGTTGTCTGATGTAATACTGTTGTTATAGAGTGAAGTTATTTTTAATTTCTACTGAACATTACTATAAGTTAGTAATTGTCATTAAAATTACATATTTTATTATATTTTTCTCTATACATTTCATATTTGTTAGTCTACATAATTATGTGCAGATGTTATCCAATTCATATTAAAAACCAATTTAAAATACTTTTAACATGCATGACATATAGAAAAGAAATTAAAAAAAAAATTATGTGAACAATATGTAAGCAAGGTTTGTTATATATTTTAAAAAAATGTTTTTTTTATATTTTTTAAAATAATTTTTATGATTTTTTTAATTATAAAATTTATTTCAACCTAATTTTTTATTAATTAAAAAATTATTTTTAACACTCAATAATATAAATATATATTATTTAAAATTAGAACATAATTAAAATTACATAATGTTAGAAAAAACAAATATCTTCAAAATAATTTATATGAATATTTATTCAAAATAAGTTTAAATTTATGTAGTTTTGATATCTAAAAAAATTATAATTAAATGATAAACTAAAAATAAATTTTATGAAAAACTATTTAAACTTATTTTTTATTTGAAACATTTTATAAATAAAAAATTGTAATATATATATCCTTATCCTCGTCATCAACCACCACCTCAATGTTTCCCACATTAATAATGACCTTATGAAAGTTAGTCTATTTTTCCACAATGAATTTGTTCTGTGTCATTTGAATAAGAGGAGTTGTTGCTTCAGAAATAATATGCGATTCAAGCACTTGGTAATATACAATGACTTAATCTTATCCCGCATCAAGTTGTAGTCTTTTCTTTAACCACGTCCGTAGAACTTTACATATGAGGCACAAAATAATAGCATTCTTATATTTTTTCCACCATCTTAATCTTCTCTGATTGTATTAGGTGTTCAAGCCTTGTTTCCTCACTCTTCAATACTTTTACATAAATTCTTACATCTTCATCTTCCATAACGTAAAATTATT
Organism: Lathyrus tuberosus; assembly: GCA_022829125.1. Classification (NCBI taxonomy): domain Eukaryota; kingdom Viridiplantae; phylum Streptophyta; class Magnoliopsida; order Fabales; family Fabaceae; genus Lathyrus; species Lathyrus tuberosus. The sequence continues at coordinate 14,362,014 of JALAZF010000103.1, forward strand.
GTCTCTAGAAAAGTTATTGTTCTGGACTGGGCCGGCGCCCTGCCATCAGTCGGGCAGGCCCAACCCAATGTTATGTTGCACAGCCCATTAAGGCCCAATCATCTCCCTCGTCGGGCACATCCAGATCTCATTATCGTCGAGCAAACACCACATGGTCCGGGGGAGAGGCCACACGTCTTCCCTGCGTACTCCATGTGCTCCCTCGCGGGGACACGTCATCAGGTAACTTCCCACCTCCGGAAGAGCAGGTCAACCCATTTTCCGAAGGTCACGGGGCAGTTACTCCAGGACGAAGACCATGTGCTAATCTTCCTTACGCCACGTAAGCCCTGGCAGTTATTTGCATTGGGCCTAGTAATCCAACACAGTGCAGATGACCGTTGGCCCAGCGCTGGGGGCACACTATAAATACCCTCTTTCAGTAGAGGGTCAGGTGTTCTAATTCCCACTCTCGCTACCTTTCTGTACTTGCTTGCTCTGTCTCTAACTTTAGCATCGGAGAACCTTGCAAGTACACCCCCCCAACTTCTCACCACCACCGGAGTAACGGAGCTCACGACGTGCAGTTGGCCACAGATCCAATTCTGATCAGGTACGATCAGTGGCGCCGTCTGTGGGAACCCTTTGCTTCCCCGTTTTTCCTCCCGTAAAAAACCAAAGCAACCTTTAATCTCTGACGATCATGGCTAGCCCTCGAACTGACGCCAACACTTCGGACACCACCTTCGCACCATTCAACAACGGGGACGACCACGATCCCAATGTGGTCGTTCACGGTGAAGAAGGCAACCCTAGGGACGGGCACACCACCTCTCCCTCCTCTGATGACGCGGCCTTCAACGCCGCCCGACATGATGATAGCCTGGCTGTCTACCAGCCTATCCCCGCGTCAACTAATGCTGATCCGAACACGGTGGCTTTGTTCGCCGCCGATCAATTAAACCAATATGATGATCTTCCAACAAAACGAACGGATTGGACCGCTCGAGAGGGAGCGACAGCAGCGTTCTCCCCCGTAGAGGCATCGTCGACCTATTTATCACAGCCCCTCTCCTCCCCCGCAGAGGACACGGCAAGCCGACTCTCGGAGTCCTTCCCCCCGACCGACTGGGCGTCGCCCTCGCTTGGAGCGGCCTCAACCCGTGGTCGCACTTAAGCGCGATCGGTCGACTCCTTGGAAGGAACGACGTCCCCCCATCCAAAAGAGGACCAAGGTCGACAAGTACGGCGAGAAGCCGAAGAGCCGACCAAGGAGCCCATCCCGACTAAGCAGGCGCGACCAGGGTGACCAATCCCCATCACAATCACCAGTCAGGAGTGACGAGGACGACCATCAAACCCCACTGTCCAGGGAAATCATGGAGACCCCTTTGCTCGTCGGGATGGAGAAACCTCCACCCTTGGCGACGTACGACGGTACCGCCGACCCGGACGACCACTTTGAGAGCTTTGATGCGATGCTCGACTATAGGAATGTCCGAGGAGCTATCAAGTGCAGGCTCTTCCCGACCACCCTCCGGAAGGGTGCCATGGCGTGGTACAAGAGCCTCGCACCGGAGTCCATCACCACCTGGAAGGAATTGAAGAGACAGTTCTCCAGACATTTCACTGCTTCCCGAGGCCACCCGAAGACGGAAGCCTCCCTGGAAGCCACCATCCAGGGTAAAGACAAATCTCTCCGAGATTACATCAAGAGATTCAACCGAGAAGCCGTCCAGGTAGCCACCACGGACGACATGAAGAAGTTTCTGATTGAGCGAGGACTATGACCTCAGACCGAGTTTGCCAAGGCTGTGGGCATTCAAAGGCCCCGCAACTTAGAAGAGCTTCTCCACAAGGCCTAAGCATACATTCAATATAAGAAGATAGAGGCCGCCCATTGTGCCCGCGACTCGCAGAATCAAGAGGACCCCCGAAGCTCCAGGCACGAGGACTCTACCGCCCCCGACAAGAAGAGAAGACCGTCCTAGGGACTCTCGTGAACCGAGAGGACCAATTGGCCAGTTCACAGAGTACACGCAACTCACAGCTCCCCGAGAGCGAATTCTGGCCGAGTGCATTACCTGGGAATTCCAGAAAAGAGGTGTCCGCTTCCCGAAGCCGACACCACCCAAACCAAACGTTGACAAGTCAAAGTACTGCAGGTTCCATAGAAGTCACCGGGATATCACGGAGGACTGCATCCACCTCAAGGATGCGATAGAAATCCTGATCAAGGAGGGGCACCTCAAGCAGTACACGAAGAGGAATAACTCCCCCAGACAGGATGCCCGGGAGACGCAAAGGGTCGAGGAGGCGACCCCTCCCTCCGGAGAGAACGGACTGCGGGTCGCTCTGAGTGTCACCCGACCAGAGGACTTTTACTTCCCCGACGAGCCCGAGATCCCTGTGACCGCTTGCAGCCCGTGGGAAAGTTTCCCCGCTGCAATAGTTATATCCGGCGGGGGATTCAACAAGGTCTCCGTGGGGTCGATCGAACGGAAGTTCGATGAGCTGATCGATGCGAGCTCGGCGCAGACTACCACCTTCGAGAAGGTACGAGGAAAGTCAAACCCCATCATCTTCTACCTCGAGGAACTGCTGGCGGCGCCCCCAACTCCACAATCCCTCTCTTAATTAGGGCGCAGATGGCGAACTTCGATGTCCGCCGGATCCTAGTCGACCAGGGGAGTTCAGTGGACATCGTGTAGGCCCACCTCTTCGAGACCCTCCAGCTCAATGAAACACATCTGACCCCCTACGTGGGCTCATACCTCCAGGGTTTCAACGGAACCACCATCTGACCGTGGGGCTAGGTCGAACTTATGGTTACTTTCGAAAGTAACGACACTGCCTGACAAGTCAAGACCCGCTTCCTGGTAGTGGAGTGCCCTTCCCTATACCATTGCATCCTAGGAAGAACGACTCTGGCCGAGCTCACGGTGGGTACCATCTACAGTCCATCTAAAAATGAAGTACTACACCACCTGAGGTCGGGTCGTCACCCTCCACGGGGATATTGAAGCTGTTAGGAGATGCTTCGAAGCTGCGATCAAGGGTCTGAACTCGATCAACGTCAAGTCCAAGACCGGAGAAAAGCCAGCCCCAGACGCAGAGCAGAAGCCACTCCCGCGCATCAACACGGTCGACCTCGACAGCCGCTTCCCCAGAGAGCAGGAACAAGGAGAAGCAGCAGGCAACGACCTCCCGGCCGAAGGCAACGGGCAGTCTCTCCCCCCAACGCGCCCCATTCCAAATGGAAACTTCAAGCTCATCACTCTCGGGGACAATCCGGACAGGAATGTGAAAACTGGAACAGGGCTCCCCGACCTGGCGAGGAAGCAGTTGAAGGCCTGCCTCCGGGAGAATGCTGACTTGTTCGCGTGGAGCACGTCGGAGATGCCCGGCCTCGACCCAGATGTGGCCTGCCACCAGCTTACTGTAGATCCGGCCGCTAGGGCTATAATGCAATGTAAGCGTAGGCAGTCTTCTGAGAAAGCGGAGGCTGCTGAAAAAGCTGTAAAAGACCTCTTAGAGGCAAACTTTATTTCGGAAGCCCGGTACACCACCTGGTGGTCCAACGTTGTACTTGTTAAGAAAGATAATGGAAAATGGAGGATGTGCGTTGATTACACTGATCTTAACCAGACATGGTCGAAAAATGCTTATCCACTGCCTAACATCGACCAACTGGTCGACAATTCTGCAGGTTTCAAATTATTGTCATTTATGGATGCTTACTCCGGGTACAATCAAATCCCCATGGCGAAGACCGACAAGCAACACACAACCTTCATGACCGATTCGGGCAATTACTACTACAATGTAATGCCCTTCAGCCTAAAGAACGTCGGCGCGACCTACCCGCGGATGATGAACAAAGTTTTCCGAGGAGAGATTGGCAACATGCTCGAGGTCTACATAGACGACATGATAGTAAAATCTGCAGAATAAGCTGACCACGCTGCCCACCTCAAAAGGGTCTTCGACACGACGAGGAAATACAAGATGAGGTTCAACCAAGAAAAATGCACCTTCGGCGTCCGGGCAGGCAAGTTCCTCGGTTTCTACCTCACAGAACGAGGGATCGAGGCGAACCCAGACAAGTGCAGGCCATTCTCCGAACTCCCGAAACCAAACTAAAAGAAATTGATACAATCGCTAAACGGGATGCTCACCTAGCTTTCTCGCTTCGTGGCCAAATCGGTGCAATACGCACTCCCATTTTTCAAACTCCTCCGCAATGAGGCCACGTTCGAATGGACCAAGGAGTGCGAGCAGGCGCTTCTCCACCTCAAACAAGTCCTCTCACAACCCTCGGTCCTATCATGACCAGAAGAGGAGGAGACGTTGTTCCTATACCTCGCCTTCACGACCGAAGCGGTCAGCGCGGTTCTAATCCGGGAAACCCCCGACGGGCAAAAACCGATTTACTTCACCAGCAAAGCCCTCTAGGGTCCTGAACTTAGATACCAGCAGATCGAGAAAGTCGATATGGCCCTCGTTACCGCGGCCAGAAGACTGCGGCACTACTTCTTGGCCCACGCGATCATCGTGAGGACCGAGCAACCCGTGAGACAACTCCTCAGCCGGCCAGACATGGCAGGTAAGATGCTAAGGTGGTCGCTCGAACTCGCCGAGTTTGACGCCCAATACGAGGGGAGAAAGGCCCTGAAGGCTCAGGTGTTGGCCGACTTCGTGGCAGAGATGACCATCCCAGAATCTTCGGCCGACGGATCCCAAAAATAGACGATCTACGACGACGGGGTATCCAGCTCGAAAGGAAGCGGAGCGGGTATCATTCTATAAAATAAGGAAGGTATCCTGATCGAGGTCTCCCTCACATTATCCTTACCGAAGTCAAACAACCAGGCCGAATACGAGGCTTTCCTCACCTGGTTACGACTGGCCAGAGATCTCGACGTCAAAGAGGTAAAAATATTCACCGACTCCCAGATCGTGGCCGCCCAGGTACGGGGAGACTACCAAGCCAAGAACAACAACCTCATCGAGTACTTGGCTCTGGTGAAGGAAATGATGAAAAAGTTCAACTCGGCAGAAGTAAGTCACGTCCCCCGCGAACACAATACTCGAGCATACGTCCTATCCAAGCTCGCGAGCACAAAGAAAAAAGGCGGGGAACAAGTCCGTCATTCAAGAGGTGATTCCGCGTCCGAGCATTGAGAAACGCATCCCCACGGCTGACGTACACGCCATCGGAGACAACCACTGCTGGATGACCCCGGTATACGAGTACCTCAGCACGGGAAAACTACCCGACGACCCCAAGGACGTCAGAATAGTTAGGTGACGTGCCTGCTCCTATACGATTGTCGAGGACAAGTTATATCGACACGGCTTCTCGATCCCCCTCCTCAGGTGCGTCGAGGAGTCCAAGTGTAACACCCCAAATTTATTAGAATATTTATTTAATTTATTTAAATATAATATTTGTGAATTTTCGGTGAATTTTGGGGGTTTGTGTCGATGTTAGTATTTTGGTGGAGTTTTGGTTATTTTAATTAAATAATAGTATATAATATGAATATATTAGTATTATTATTAATTTAAAATAATATTAGAGGAATTAAGGGAAAGATGGACTTTTGAGGAGGATTAGTGAGGGTAAATTGGGGAAAGCCCGTTTTGGAAGCCCAAGGGATTAACAAAAAGGAATTGGAAGGAATAGGATTCATTTTTGTTAGATCGTGAAAATAAGGAGAAAGTCCAGAGCTCTGAGGAAAAAGGAAAAGGCGATGAACCGTGAAGGTTTCCAAAGGCTCAATAGAGAAAAGCTTCGGATCGACAATCTAAGGTATGGGGAGTATTGCCTTTCATTGTTTTCAATATAGGAAGTGACGTGTTTAAAGTGCATTTTTGAGGTTTTTGGGGTTTTTGAAGGGTTTATGAGTTATTGATGATTTAGGGGTATTTCTGAGGATTGATGATGGATTATTGAGGGTTGAATTGATTTGGGTAAAAATAAGCCTTCAAGGCTAAACCTTTTGATGATATGTGGGATCTTGTATGAGAAAGTGATTTATGGGGTTTATGGGAACCTTGAGAGTTTGTGAAGGTTTATATGATTTTGAATTAGGATAGTGGAATTAATCGACCTAAATGTCGTAGGTTTTAAGCCTTTGAGTGCCATGATGTTTTAGGACTGTTTTGGTGATGTTTTGGGGAAAATTGAGGTTGAACCTGTAGGGATTTGGTGGACTGAAGTGCTACTGATGCGTAGCAGCGATTGCAAAAATCGCTAGTTCGTAAGGCGAACAACTCATTCGCAAGGCGAATGTTCGCCCAGGCTCGTAAAGCGAGCAGCGCAGTGAATGCGCGATGAGTGTGTGATGGTACTGAGATGACTCTGAGAGGTGACTTTTGGGGCTCGCAAGGCGAACTCAGTAGCGAACCCTGCTGTTCGCAAAATTTTGTTTATGATTTCTGTGATGTTCTGATGTTTCGGTGCTGTGATTTTTCTGACGATTTACCATGATGTTATTGATGTTAATGATGATTATGACGTGATGATTTTGTGATGTTTTGACGTATATTTGATGACATGATTAACATGATATTTTGATGAATGATGATGCACATAATGATTTTATTGACGATGATGATTATTGACGTTGTGTATCATGCATTCATAGCATATTTGGTGATGATGTTAGGACTTCGGTCCAGTGATGATGAGGTTAGACTTCGGTCTATTGTGGCTTCCATCCCGTTGTGTGGATGTGAAGTGGTTTATGACGTGCTCCGGTTCTTGTATGGAACTGATCCTAATGACGGGGATCTTTGGAGGGTGATGGCCTAAGTATCCATTGATTATGACGATTGGTACCACATTCATGAGTCTTGTTGTGCATTGCATTTATGTGGCATATTGTTGTGATTTATGATGTCGTGCTTTGATGTTTGCCTGTGATGACTATGATGATGTTGTATATGATGATGACACCATTTTTATGCATATCCTATTTTATATTGATTATAATGAATTGTATTACTCACCCTGCCTATTTTAATGTTTCCTCCACGTGGGTAACGTGCAGGTGGTCAGGATTAGCCGTGGATGCTTCGAGGAACTTTTGAAGTATTATTTTCTTTTGGTCGATGTAGAGGGTCTTGCTCTGATAGTGTAACATCGGGTTGGGTCGTTGAGTCGAACCATGTTGAGTTTTATTTGGCTGTTATTTTGTTGTTATTTTGATGATTATGGTTTTGTTTCAAAAACCCTTTGTTGGGATTTTGTGGTTATGGTGGATCTGCTGCCCTTTGAGGCATTTTTGAGTTTTTTTTTAGGAAAACTCGTGGTTTACGGAGCAACTTTTGTTGATTTGATTTTATTGAGAAATATGCACCCTTTGAGGTGATGCTGATTTATTTAATGATTTTTTGTTTAATCCGCTTCGATATTTGTGGGGTAGAAAAAGGTGTTACATTAGTGGTATCAGAGCAGGTCAGTCCGTCCGACCAGGTTTTTACGTAATGTCAGTCCCCTGTCGGTCGATAAGTGTGTGTACACTGTCGATGTTTTAGTTCTTCTAACCTTGTTGGTGGTGTGCAGGATGGCTGGAAGAAATGATCGTGTTATTGCTGATGCTTTGGAATCAGTTGCTAATGTGGTGGCGCAACTCAATCCGAATGGTGGAGTTCCAAATGAGTTTCGTGCTTTGGGGGTGTTGCACCCCAAAATTTGCCCTCCTTACCTTTTTACTAACTGGCTTATGTTTCATTTCATTTTTTGCATTATCATGTATGCATATCATTAGCATGGGGTCAAGGTGCTGGAGGCAGTTCAAGAAGGTCCTATCTGGTCTACTACATCATCAAGAGTTCACAGCTTATTCCAGGCATTTTTAATATTTTCGTATTTTCATTCATCTGACTGTATTTCCACTCTGCATCATCTAAATAGCATAAAATAGTGTTTTTCATCTCGCATACTGCCTAAAATATTGGTCGGAATAATTTCTCGGAAATTTACAGACAGAGTGGTCAAATTGAGTTTCAGCAGTGCTCAAAATCAGGGGACAGAAAATTTTAAAATCGAACTTGCAGACGTCAATCATATTATTCTACGATTCGCGTGTTCGTTTTAATTTTTCGTCATATTTTGACCAATTTGAGCATTTTTACGGATCAAAATTTATTTTCTGACCAAATGCTGTATTTTTTCGAGTCATATATTTCGTACTAATCATTTTAGTATACTCGGTTTGTTTTTTCCGATTATTTAGGCGTCCGATTTTTATTTATTTGGGGTCCGTTTATATTACCTTTTTTTAACTAATATTATTTAGAATAAATAATTATAATAACTAGCATTGTATTTTAATTTTATTTTAAATATTTATTTTTTATTTTTAATTTAAATAATGTTTAATAGGCTAATTAGTATTTTTTTAATAGTCATTTTTATTTTAAATTTTACTAATTTTAAGAATAAATAAGTAGTGATTAGCATTTTATTTTAATTTTATCTTAAATTTTTATTTTTATAAATAAGTAAGTTTAGTTTTTATTTCAGATTTATTAAATTATTTAAATTTTATTTAACTTTTAATATTATTAAACTTGGGCCTCAAATTGGGTATTAGGGACATTATTGACAACTAAAAGTTAACCCTAATTTGGTCCCTATATATTGTTGTTACTGTTAAAAAAAACCAAAAAAAAGGGAGGGACCGAAAAAAGTAAAGCTGCGCTGCACCGTTACCGTTGCTACATTATCAGGTAATTGGTATACATACATATGCGTCTCTCCGATTTGCGGTGCCGTCATGTTTTTTGTTTCCTCAAAGGCTTATAATATTATATACATATTTTCTAACCGTTCAATATGCGTAATGTGAACGCTTGCTAGTATTTTCTAAAAGTTTGATATATGCTACATACATACTGAAAGTTTATATTGTTACTTTTTTACATACATATATTTTGTACTTTATTAGTTTATATATATATATATATTATAAACAGCTAACTGAAATGATATCACAGTTTTTTACATGCCGTCGCCGATGCCGTTTGGTTACTAATAAGAAAATCCGGCGCCACTGTTCATGTACATATAATTTTCATAACATGTTTTTTTTCTATCACGTTTTGTCTTATATATATATATATATATATATATATATATATATATATATATATATATATATATATATATATATATATATATATTGTTAATTCTACTTTTTTAAAAACTTTTTTAGTATATTGTTCGGATCGAATTACGTCGATACGCTGTCTGCATACATGTGCATGATGCGTGACCTTTATATTTAGTTCGATCCGACTGCGATGATCGCATTTTGCGTAGCACCATTGTTGATTTTTTTTAGCACACTAAATTTACCTTTTCTATGTGTTTTATAAAATTTAGATCCTTACGATTTAGATCCGGTTGCGATAACCGCGTTTTCGCGATAGCAATATTGTTGAGGTTTTTCTTTTCAAAGTTAAATTTCTCTTTTTTTTTTAGTTGCCCTTTTTTGTTATATTTAGATCCGTACAATTCGGTTCCAGTTGCGATGACCGCGTTTTCGCGATAGCAATATTGTTGAGGGTTTTTTTTTCAAAGCTAAATTTCTCTTTTTTGAGTTGCCCTTTTTGTTATATTTAGATCCGTACAATTCGGATCCGACTGCGATGACCGCGTTTTCGCGATAGCAGAGTTGTTGAGTTTTTTTATTTTCTTTTTTTGTAATATTATTTGAATAATTTCCTTTTGAATTTAATTCGGGCACCATTTTTACCATTTTATAAAATTTTCACAAATTTTATTTTTATTTTTATTTTATTTTTTATCATCTAAACCAATTGTTTAATTCAACTCCTTTTTTTTGCATCACACATTTCATGCATACCCTAAATTGTCTTTGATTTCTGAATTCATGTTTGAATTATAATTACTATTGTTTGCCATAGTTTGATTTTCACTTGCCTTGATATTATTTGTATCCGTTTCTCACTACCCTTTTATGCAGGATCAAGGTAAGTTCCTTAAGGGTATGGATAGGTATCCATGGTTACCCTTACTTTTTTCCTTCCCTCATCTTCTTCCTCTAGGATTTAGGTTGCCTTCAAACCTCACTAACCGTAGGTCACCCATGCATGATAACTTTAGGATTCTTAGTTCCCTTTAGAGTTACCCTTGTGTCTTCTCTCTTCTCATCTCAAATTTCTTTAAAACACTTAATAATAATAAGGTGTATTGCGCACGAGCCTTAAGCGTAGGGAATGAGAGATGAGGGGCTTCCTCTCATCTTTTTAGAGTGCTTAGCGAGCGTCCTATCTTGGGACGATGCGTTAAGTATTCGCCCCTGTGCCCTAGACTTTGGTGCAATGCAGCTTAGGAACTAACTTAAGCCACTTCTGTCCTAAAAAACACAAACCAACTTCAAACTTTTTTGTCCTTCGGGACCTTCAACTTCAAGGCTATTTTCAAAAAAAGCACGTTACCTTCCGTCTGAGTCGCAAACAGGCATCGATCCTAACTGCCGGACGCGAACTTAACGTCGCTCATAAAAAACACAAAAAGAACTTGGTCCGAACTACGTTGACTCTGAATTCCCCATTGCACAAGGGGGGTACGTAGGCCTAGGACGTTGACGTCTTACCGAGTCTGTCTGTGTCTTTCCCTCCCGTCTTAGCACAGCCCTAGATGATAGTATAACTTACCCTTAGAATAGACAACAAGCGTGGATCCCATCGAGTACGATGGACGCGTGGGGTGCTAACACCTTCCCCTCGCGTAACTGACTCCCGAACCCAGGTTATGGTTGCGATGACCATTCCTTTCCCTCTTCCTAAGGTTTATGCGGTGTTCCCTTTCCCTCTCGTGGGATAAATTTACATGGCTGGCGACTCTGTTTTTCCGCGCCACTCTCGCGTTTGTACCTGGATGAAAATCCTGGGAGCGACAGCTGGCGACTCTGCTGGGGATTACTGGTTGACCTATGCTGGTCCATCCCTGAGCGAGTCAATCCTAACGCTTGCCTGTCTTTGTTTTCTTTGGGTGTTTGGTTTTGATTTGCTTTAAGTGTTGTATTTTATTTTTATTTTTATTTTTACAGCATTTTCTGCATTTCATTTTTTATTACTATCATGCTGCTGTGTTGTGCTGGCTGTCTTTGTTTTGCAGGTTAGGTGGGTCCGAGAGCTAAGCCCAATACCAAGGCTTGAGAATACCCTAGGACTAGAGTGGAAAGTAGTGGGACCTACGTGCCCGCTTGGTAGGTTTGTGTGTTCACGAAATTCACAACCAGACGAGGCTATCTTGGGACGCATTCTAACGTGTGTGTCTTGCGCATGTTAGGGTGTTGATCTAGAGAGCTGTCGACTCTGGTGACCGATCATTGAGGACCTTAGTGGAAACATCCCTCTTTAGTGGTGACAGTGGCAGACCACATCTTGTGGCAAACCCATTCGCACCCGAGGGCCCGCTTTGGAACTCGCATAGGATTGCCCCTACGTTTTGAAGAGAATCAGTGGAGGCACTCCTCGATTGACTTTAGTACTGTACCCAGAAGGATGAATGTACTATTGTTTCTCGACCTCAGTGCCAAAGCTGAGGACCTTCCGCCTTGGAGAATCAGTTGAGGCCTCCTCGATTGATGATGATGCCAAACCAGAAATGGTGAACGTATCATCATTTCTCGACCTGAGAGCCCGGGATACTGAACATCCTAGTACCCACACGTGAGAGGGGATGGGCATTTGCAGGTTTGCAGGTAACCGAGACCATCAACCTACCCCTATTCTGGATTTCTCGTCAATGTATGATTATGTGGGTTCCTCAGTGGTTCAGAGTTCTGGTTATCTGGTTTCTCGTTCAGCTAACAGCACAGCACATCCAGCAGTGTGCCTTGACCCCATGTTTGCATGAGCATATCATTTTTTTTTGCATTCTGACATGTTTGACATTCTGTAGGGCTTGCATCTTACTCTTGATTCCGGTTTTTTGAGGTTACTTCAGCATGGATGTTCGGAGAAAGAAGACTGTTGCCTATTCGTTCCCAGAGCCGACTTTGACACTGATTCATAAATTGATTAATATGACTGGTTCCGGAGTTCGTACAGAGTTCAGTGGAAGGTATGGAAGACTTCTGAAATTTGTCTATAATATCTCCCAGTATGAGAAGGATGCCATTCACACACTTCTTCAGTTTTACGACCCGCCTCTGCGTTGCTTCACTTTCCCGGACTACATCTTGGCTCCGACGTTGGAGGAGTTCTCATTTATTTTGGGAATTCCTATTAGTCATGATATAGTTTTCTTTTCTGAAGAACACCCCGGTATAAAAGATATGGTTGTTGCTCTTCACATTAGTGAGCCTGTTCTTAACAGTAATATTGCAGAAAAACAAGGAGTTAAGGGTTTCCTATTGAAGTTCCTATTTGATCAAGCTTGTATACATGTCAAAGAGAAGAACTGGACTGCTTTCCAAGCTATTCTAGCTGTGTGTATCTATGGGATTGTTCTGTTTCTGAATATTCCTGATCTGGTGGATATGCACGCCGTCAGGATCTTTATGTCGAAGAATCCTATACCTACCTTGCTACGTGATGTGTACCATTCAGTTCACTATAAGAATGAGAATAGGCGTGGTAAAATTGTGAGTTGCTGTGCGCCGCTCTTAGCTACTTGGTTTTTGAGTCGTCTCCCTGAATCTGGCGCTTTCGTTGATACGAAAGATTCTCTGAAGTGGTCTAAGAGGGTTATGGGCTTGACTGCCGATAACATCGTTTGGATTAATCGTGACTTGCCAGGAATGGAGATTGTTTGCAAATGCGGAGAATTTCCTAATGTTCCCTTGATAGGGAGGAAAGGTGAAATTAACTATAATCCCTCCCTAGCTATCAGACAGTTTGGCTATCCTTTGAAGAATCCACCCGAAGAGTGAGATGTCCGAGAATCCTTATTCTTCAATGGTATTGAGGATCAAGGGTTGATAAGGAAAGTTGTGAATGCTTGGAAACAGGTGACTAAGAAGGGTAAGATTCCATTCGGGAAAAGTAACAATCGGGCTTTCCATCCATATAAAGAGTGGATTAAGAAGAGAGCAGAAGAGGAGCTTCTCCCATTCCCGGTGGAACCACCTCTGTATCCTTTGGTGATCGAGCCTCGTACCACCGTTGAGTTGGAGAAGTCTAACACATTATGGGCTGAAAAGGAAAGGTTGCGGGAAGAAAATAATGAGCTAAAGAGAGAGATCTATCAGTGGAAGCATGAGCGGCGTGAAGCTGTTCATACCGCCAAGGTGAAGACAGAGCTCCTTGCTAAAGCAGAAAAAGAGCTTGCTGACGTGGTCGCATCCAGAGAAAGAATGAAACAAGCTTTGGATGGTATCAGTAATGTTCTCAGGTCCAAGGAGGAGGAATTAGGCAAGGCTTTGTTGAAGATTCACAGGTTCAATGATCACCAAGAAACTTCCATGGCTGAGAATAAAAGAAAGGAAGACGACTACATAGCTAAGATTGATCAGTTGAAGTCGACGCTCAAGAAGAAAGACGCCGAGATCTTATCAGGGATATTCAAGAGACAAGTAGTCCAAGACCAACTCAATGAAGCTATAGCCTCCATAGAGGAACTGAAGGCCCAAGCTGAAGTGAAAAGATCTAGACATGAGGGACCTAGCATGGAAGGTGTTTCTGGAGAAGACGCTTGGGAGTTACATTGCCGATACTTGGATGGGATCATACACAGGAGAGACCTTCTTATCCAATGACTGATTCAGAGGCTGAAGCATCCCGACACCAGAAAGTTGTTCGAGGAATTTCAAAACTGGTGCAGAAAGCATAGTGGATGGAGAGGATTGACTCTTGTAAACCTTGATGACATGCCTTAGTTTTCTTCCCTCTTTTATTGTATGTGGATCACCACCAGGCTTGTTGGTTGGGACCTATGGTTTTTGTATTCAGACTTGTTATCTCAGATTTGTGGTTGTTGACATTCGGCTTTTCTCTAGTTTTCTTAATATATGAGCAGAAGTTCCATTATATCTCGTTATTAAACCAGAATCAAGGGGTGGATCGCCTTGTGAATTTTCAAACACGTCCATTTGCATTTGCATATTCATAATCATTTTGCATAATCATTTTGCATGACAGGTGTTTATTTCCGGTGTTCTTATCTTGTTATAATCTCGGGATTTCAGATCAGCACATTCACCGGTATTTTACCAGACCAAATCAGAAGAGAATCATGGAACGAATCCAAGCTGAGTTGAGGGAAATGCGAAGCCAGATGGGGCAATTTGGGGAAGACATGCTCCAGGAGTAGAGAATGCTAAGGGAAGAGATCAATCAGATGAAGACTCAGATGGGTTTAATCATGGAAATTTTAAATAGGGAAGACAGTCATGTGCCCGCTTCCACAACAGAGGTCCTTATTCTTCCTATCTCTTTGGGGTCTCCTCTAGACCATGGATTGCCTCGTGGATCTTCTCCACCGTCTGAACTTTTTCATCAACAACCGTTTTTTGAGGAAAAGTTTGAAAAGAAGTTTGACCAGATTCCGGTGCCATACGCTCAGTTGCTTCAGCACCTGCTCAAGTTTCAGCTGATTGAATTGATTGCTGCGGGACCTCCACACACCAAGTTTCGTATGGGTCCCAATATCCATGATAGGTGTGAATTCCATTCAGGGGCGCCTGGTCATAATGTTGAAGATTGTAAGATGCTCAAGTATAAAGTCCAAGAGCTCATTGACTCAGGGGCAATCAAGTTTACATCAGTTGGCACTGGTAAACAAAGTGATGTTACTCCCAGTGTTGCAAAGGGACTGATGACTCCCTCTTTTGCCAAAGGATCCACCTCGCGTCAGGGATCTCTTCCACAACCCTTGTTTGTGCCTCAGCCGAGTGCAGAAAGGAAAGTGCAGGGCCAGACTGGGCGCCCAAATCAGCACCGACAACAGAATTATCAGCAACAGGGGCAACCGAGACCAAGAAGGCCCAAAAGGATAATTGATCCTGTTCCTATCCCTTATAGTCAGCTGTTTACGCGCCTGCTCAAGAAGTCTCTGATTCAAACAAGGGGTACCGCGCCAGTACCGTACCCTATTCCTCCCGATTATAACATGACTGCTAGGTGTGAGTTCCACTCGGGAACGTTCGGGCACACGATTGATGAGTGTAATGTATTCAGGCATAAGGTGCAAGACCTGGTGGACTCAGAGATCATTGTATTCACTGAAGATGATATGTACATCAATGGAAGCCTCCTTTCTCAAATGAACACTCAGTCTGCAAGTACGTCCAGGCAGAATTAAGCTTCCTCAGCAATGGCAATCTTTAGCTTTTTTACTGCGTTTTCATTTGTAGTTTCTTATTTCTTGTTAAAGCATCGTATGCATGTAAGACTCGTTTGTTTTTTAATGATGATATTAATGCAATGAGTATGTTTTCCTTGAAGAAATCCATTTGTATTCACTCTTAAATGTTTATATGCACTGCAATATCAATTTTTCTTGTTAAGAACTCTTGAGGGAGGATGATGAGACGAAAACGCAAAATCTCCGGTTGATGTTCAAGGATAGAACCCTGTTGAGGATGTATAGGCATTGTTTCAAACCCCTAAACACTAGAGAGATAAGGAGATAAACCTTCGTTAACCCTTTTGAGCCTTGAAGTAGGAGTTTCTTTCGTACGAAAAAACCCTCATACTTAACCCAGGGGCAGGGTAGGCGTCAGTTAGTTTGACCGAGCGCTCAAATTCCAAGGAGAGTGTGCAAGAGACGTGAAACCACAATGACAATCAGGGAGTGAGGTAGTCACAAGCAAGTAAGACAACCAGTGTCACGCGCTTTGCTCAAAAGGGGAATAAAAAGAGAAAGCCCGCTAAGTCGAAGCTTAAGAACAAGCGACTTAGGCAAAAGTTAGGGCGTCCCGCTGGACTTCAAAATCGACAAACTCAAAAGAGACAGTCCAGGAAAAAATTAGGGATTAAAAAAAAGAAAGAAAAAGCGGAAAGCGTTACGAAAGAAAATCCCCGATAAGAACAAATTCGTGTGATTATAGGCGTAGAAGATAAAAAGGGATGACTGTCACTCCAAAACCTCGCTGGGTGTCAAACCATTAGTGGCATAGGTTCCTTAAAGATCATAAACCTTCAGAGAGATGAGCGTTTGTGTCAGATTAACTGAACATAGGATTAGAGAACATCACGAAGAGTGGGTGGGCACCAATAAACTTCGAGCCATAAATCCTTTTTTCTGAAACCGTGAACCAAACCACGTTACAACCCTTAAAAGTCCTAATTGAAACAGGGTTTATTCTGAAGGCGTACTTCAACAGGACAGCGTTCCTGACTCCTATAAGTTGTGTTAATAAGATTTGTTGGTATTGCATGTGCGCATTGTTTTACCATTCAAAAACCAAGGTCGCGTCCCAGCTAGTGATTCGTTCACAAGGTTGGGCGACGCATTTTCAATAAAAACTTCAAGGTTGACATGAGTGTTGCATTAGAATTCTCATAGATAACTTGTTCTGTTTGCATACATGTGCCTAAGCATCAATGTAGCTTACACAGTGAAAGTCAGTCAAGAAGCTTGATCCTGCCAAGTTGGGTTGCTTGAAAATTCCGAAGGACAATCATATCAAGGGGCATGCTGCCAAGAGCCTCAGTGTAGAGTGGGCTCTCCCAGTAAGTCGTGTTAAGATGGAGCCAATCTGGGGCAGTCACGTCGAGAAGTCCCTCTGAAATTCAGTTATTCTGGGGCATTCATTCTAAGATCAGGGGCAAAGTCACTTCAAAGCTCATATTGGGGCAGGCCACCTCCAGAGCGTGGGAGATTATCCACTCCTGAAAATGGTTAATTGAAAACACCTCTTCAAGGCAGAATATTTTAGGTCATTGCAAATCCCTTTCGAAGTAATGTACTTCATGGATTATGAAGACTGGGGCAGTTATGTCAAGATATGATAAATCTCTCCAAGAGCTTGAAGACCCTGGGGCAGTGCGAACGCCCGGTCTTCTGTAAAATCCTCCTGAGGTGATTTCTTCCATTAGACCTGGTGGTCTGGGGCAAGTGGAAAGTTCAAAGGGTCGTCTATGTCCATAAAGACAAGTCAGGTTGCAGGGCAGCAGGATCATACTTCCCCAGCAGCTTGCTCTCCCCAGCATTGGGATTGCACTTTCTTCAGCAGAGCAGACCTCCCCAGCAGGAGACCTCCCTAGGAGAGAGACTTTATTTCCCCACAGAGTCTGAACCTTATCCAGTCAGGAAATGTTTTTCTCAGCAGTAACGGTGCAATCTGATCCTCAACAGATAAGTAAGCTTGGTGTTATCCGCTAGCAGGGTGGATGTCAGCATTTACCATTCCCCCAAGCAGAGTTTGGTGGTGATCCTCGCAACAGTTTGTCCAACGGGGGTTGACATCCCTAGCAGGTTTTAAATCCAAGTGGTATTTGGCACTCCTCTGGTTCAGGCCATGGCCTCCCTTTTCAAAGAGTTATGTATAATCCCCAGTGGAGCGGATGTTCTTTCGAGATTTCATCCCCAGCAGAAGTTGTTGATCTAAAGATTTGGTTGGAGTGATCCTTCTCAGCGGAGTTCCTGTTCAGAGGATAATTTATTTTTGTCGCCAGCCTTTTCTCTCCAGCATTTATTTTGCTGGAGGGACCCCTTTTGCATATCATAAGCATTTGCATCGCATCAAACACATAGCATTTTCATTTGCATTCGAAGCATAAGCCATGTTTGATACTTTCTTTTCCAATTCTCTTGCTCAGCAGAGATGGCATAACTCAGGAGATTTTTTGGAGAGATGCGTTCCTCATACTTGTGTTCCCCGACAGAGTCTTTTATTTAGACTTCTCCTTCCCCAATGGAGACATCTTACCTGTAGATTTTGAAACGAGGTGGTTTAAAACCAGAAGTTTCGTTTCACGTTATCCCCAGCGAAGATGGCATTTCTTTCGCTAGATTCTCTTTATCAGCAGAGGACGGCAATGTTTTGAAGATTTTCTTTCGCTAGATTCTCTTTATCAGCAGAGGATGGCAATGTTTTGGAGATTTTCTTTCGTCAGTTTCCCTTTGTCAGCAGGGATGGCATTTATGTTGCTAGATTCTCTTTATCAGCAGAGGACGGAAATGTTTTGAAGATTTTATTTTGCTAGATTCTCTTTATCAGCAGAGTACGGCAATGTTTTGGAGATTTTCTTTCGTCAGTTTCCCTTTGTCAGCAGGGATGGCATTTATGTTGCTAGATTCTCTTTATCAGCAGAGGACGGCAATGTTTTGAAGATTTTCTTTCGCTAGATTCTCTTTATCAGCAGAGGACGGCAATGTTTTGAATATTTTCTTTTGCTAGATTCTCTTTATCAGCAGGGAACAGCAATATTTTGGAGATTTTCTTTCGTCAGTTTCCCTTTGTCAGCAGGGATGGCATTTATGTTGCTTGATTCTCTTTATCAGCAGAGGACGACAATGTTTTGAAGATTTTCTTGCGCTAGATTCTCTTTATCAGCAGAGGACGACAATGTTTTGAAGATTTTCTTTTGCTAGATTATCTTTATCAGCAGGGAACAACAATATTTTGGAGATTTTCTTTCTTCAGTTTCCCTTTGTCAGCAGGGATGGCATTTATGTTGCTAGATTCTCTTTATCAGCAGAGGACGGTAATGTTTTGAAGATTTTCTTTCGCTAGATTCTCTTTATCAGCAGGGAACAACAATATTTTGGAGATTTTCTTTCGTCAGTTTCCCTTTGTCAGCAGGGATGGCATTTATGTTGCAAGATTCTCTTTATCAGCAGAGGACGGCAATGTTTTGAAGATTTTCTTTTGCTAGATTCTCTTTATCAGCAGGGAACAACAATATTTTGGAGATTTTCTTTCGTCAGTTTCCCTTTGTCAGCAGGGATGGCATTTATGTTGCTAGATTCTCTTTATCAGCAGAGGACGACAATGTTTTGAAGATTTTCTTTCGCTAGATTCTCTTTATCAGCAGAGGACGGCAATGTTTTGGAGATTTTCTTTCGTCAGTTTCCCTTTGTCAGCAGGGATGGCATTTATGTTGCTAGATTCTCTTTATCAGCAGAGGACGGCAATGTTTTGAAGATTTTCTTTCGCTAGATTCTCTTTATCAGCAGGGAACAACAATATTTTGGAGATTTTCTTTCGTCAGTTTCCCTTTGTCAGCAGGGATGGCATTTATGTTGCTAGATTCTCTTTATCAGTAGAGGACGGCAATGTTTTGAAGATTTTCTATCGCTAGATTCTCTTTATCAGCAGAGGACGGCAATGTTTTGAAGTTATTTTGCTAGATTCTCTTTATCAGCAGAGGACGGCAATGTTGTGAAGATCTTCTTTCGTCAGTTTCCCTTTGTCAGCAGGGATGGCACCTATTTTGCTAGATTCTCTTTATCAGCAGAGGACAACAATCTTTTGGAGTTTTCCTTTCGTCAATTTCCCTTTGTCAGCAGGGATGGCATTTATGTTGCTAGATTCTCTTTATCAGCAGAGGACAGCAACCTTTTGGAGATTTTCTTTCGTCATGTTCTCTTTATCAGCAGAGATGACATAACTTCGGAAAGTTTGTTTCATTTTATACCCAGCGTAGCAGCATTTATGACTAATTCTTCAGTGGAGGATTGCAAATTTCCGGGCTCTTTGGTATTCAATCTCCATGCATCCTGATTGTCTGAAAGCCGTCGCTATCATACCTTCAGGACCAAGTTGATTGAATAGGGGCAGCTGTTGCACCCCAAAATTTGCCCTCCTTACCTTTTTACTAACTGCCTTATGTTTCATTTCATTTTTTGCATTATCATGTATGCATATCATTAGCATGGGGTCAAGGTGCTGGAGGCAGTTCAAGAAGGTCCTATCTGGTCTACTACATCATCAAGAGTTCACAGCTTATTCCAGGCATTTTTAATATTTTCGTATTTACATTCATCTGACTGTATTTCCACTCTGCATCATCTAAATAGCATAAAATAGTGTTTTTCATCTCGCATACTGCCTAAAATATTGGTCGGAATAATTTCTCAGAAATTTACAGACAAAGTGGTCAAATTGAGTTTCAGCAGTGCTCAAAATCAGGGGACAGAAAATTTTAAAATCGAACTTGCAGACGTCAATCATATTATTCTACGGTTCGCGTGTTCGTTTTAATTTTTCGTCATATTTTGACCAATTTGAGCATTTTTACGGATCAAAATTTATTTTCTGACCAAATGCTGTATTTTTTCGAGTCATATATTTCGTACTAATCATTTTAGTGTACTCGGTTTGTTTATTCCGATTATTTAGGCGTCCGATTTTTATTTATTTGGGGTCCGTTTATATTACCTTTTTTTAACTAATATTATTTAGAATAAATAATTATAATAACTAGCATTGTATTTTAATTTTATTTTAAATATTTATTTTTTATTTTTAATTTAAATAATGTTTAATAGGCTAATTAGTATTTTTTTAATAGTCATTTTTATTTTAAATTTTACTAATTTTAAGAATAAATAAGTAGTGATTAGCATTTTATTTTAATTTTATCTTAAATTTTTATTTTTATAAATAAGTAAGTTTAGTTTTTATTTCAGATTTATTAAATTATTTAAATTTTATTTAACTTTTAATATTATTAAACTTGAGCTTCAAATTGGGTATTAGGGACATTATTGGCAACTAAAAGTTAACCCTAATTTGGTCCCCATATATTGTTGTTACTGTTAAAAAAAACCAAAAAAAAGGGAGGGACCGAAAAAAGTAAAGCTGCGCTACACCGTTACCGTTGCTACATTATCAGGTAATTGGTATACATACATATGCGTCTCTCCGATTTGCGGTGCCGTCATGTTTTTTGTTTCCTCAAAGGCTTATAATAGTATATACATATTTTCTAACCGTTCAATATGCGTAATGTGAACGCTTGCTAGCATTTTCTAAAAGTTTGATATATGCTACATACATACTAAAAGTTTATATTGTTACTTTTTTACATACATATATTTTGTACTTTATTAGTTTATATATATATATATATATTATAAACAGCTAACTGAAATGATATCACAGTTTTTCACATGCCGTCGCCGATGCCGTTTGGTTACTAATAAGAAAATCCGGCGCCACTGTTCATGTACATATAATTTTCATAACATGTTTTTTTTCTATCACGTTTTGTCTTATATATATATATATATATATATATATATATATATATATATATATATATATATATATATATATATATATATATATATTGTTAATTCTACTTTTTTAAAAACTTTTTTAGTATATTGTTCGGATCGAATTACGTCGATACGCTGTCTGCATACATGTGCATGATGCGTGACCTTTATATTTAGTTCGATCCGACTGCGATGATCGCATTTTGCGTAGCACCATTGTTGATTTTTTTTTAGCACACTAAATTTACCTTTTCTATGTGTTTTATAAAATTTAGATCCTTACGATTTAGATCCGGTTGCAATGACCGCGTTTTCGCGATAGCAATATTGTTGAGGTTTTTCTTTTCAAAGTTAAATTTCTCTCTTTTTTTTTTAGTTGCCCTTTTTTGTTATATTTAGATCCGTACAATTCGGATCCGGTTGCGATGACCGCGTTTTCGCGATAGCAATATTGTTGAGGGTTTTTTTTTTCAAAGCTAAATTTCTCTTTTTTGAGTTGCCCTTTTTGTTATATTTAGATTCGTACAATTCGGATCCGGCTGCGATGACCGCGTTTTCGCGATAGCAGAGTTGTTGAGTTTTTTTATTTTCTTTTTTTGTAATATTATTTGAATAATTTCCTTTTGAATTTAATTCGTGCACCATTTTTACCATTTTATAAAATTTTCACAAATTTTATTTTTATTTTTATTTTATTTTTTATCATCTAAACCAATTGTTTAATTCAACTCCTTTTTTTTGCATCACACATTTCATGCATACCCTAAATTGTCTTTGATTTCTGAATTCATGTTTGGATTATAATTACTATTGTTTGCCATAGTTTGATTTTCACTTGCCTTGATATTATTTGTATCCGTTTCTCACTACCCTTTTATGCAGGATCAAGGTAAGTTCCTTAAGGGTATGGATAGGTATCCATGGTTACCCTTACTTTTTTCCTTCCCTCATCATCTTCCTCTAGGATTTAGGTTGCCTTCAAACCTCACTAACCGTAGGTCACCCATGCATGATAACTTTAGGATTCTTAGTTCCCTTTAGAGTTACCCTTGTGTCTTCTCTCTTCTCATCTCAAATTTCTTTAAAACACTTAATAATAATAAGGTGTATTGCGCACGAGCCTTAAGCGTAGGGAATGAGAGGTGAGGGGCTTCCTCTCATCTTTCTAGAGTGCTTAGCGAGCGTCCTGTCTTGGGACGATGCGTTACGTATTCGCCCCTGTGCCCTAGACTTTGGTGCAATGCATCTTAGGAACTAACTTAAGCCACTTCTGTCCTAAAAAACACAAACCAACTTCAAACTTTTTTGTCCTTCGGGACCTTCAACTTCAAGGCTATTTTCAAAAAGAGCACGTTACCTTCCGTCTGAGTCGCAAACAGGCATCGACCCTAACTGCCGGACGCGAACTTAACGTCGCTCATAAAAAACACAAAAAGAACTTGGTCCGAACTACGTTGACTCTGAATTCCCCATTGCACAAGGGGGTACGTAGGCCTAGGACGTTGACGTCCTACCGAGTCTGTCTGTGTTTTTCCCTCCCGTCTTAGCACAGCCCTAGATGATAGTATAACTTACCCTTAGAATAGACAACAAGCGTGGATCCCATCGAGTACGATGGACGCGTGGGGTGCTAACACCTTCCCCTCGCGTAACCGACTCCCGAACCCAGGTTATGGTTGCGATGACCATTCCTTTCCCTCTTCCTAAGGTTTATGCGGTGTTCCCTTTCCCTCTCGTGGGATAAATTTACACGGCTGGCGACTCTGTTTTTCCGCACCACTCTCGCATTTGTACCTGGATGAAAATCCTGGGAGCGACAGGGGGAGTTCAAGAGGAACAATCCATCGGAGTTTGAGGGTACTCACGGTCCAGCAAGTGCACACAAGTGGTTAAAGGCAATCGAGAAGATCTTCCGAGGGATGGGATGTACTGACGCGCAACAAGTTCTGTTTGGAACTCATATGCTGTCAGAGGAGGCTGAGGATTGGTGGGATAACACCCGTCAGAGACTGGAAGATGTTGGCACTGTGATAACCTGGACTATGTTCAAGCAGGAATTTCTGGGAAAGTTTTTCCAGAGGATGCTCATGGTAAGTGTCGCGGTGAGAATTGGATACCAAGCTATTATATTAACTTGAATCGCATTTCTTTTATTTCACCACCGTCTTTGATTTATCCATGGGAAGGGAGAAAGGTCGAATACCTACAATGCAATGCAAATGCAAACTAAGATTCTAAAGTTCGGGTGTTGGTTATACCTAGGGAAGGTGTTAGCATCCTAGATATCTGTAGTACTCTACAAGAACCTCTTGTTTTATTATGTTATTCGCTAGTTGTTATATGTTTGCTAAAGGTTTAAGGGATAGGAAGACTTAAAGTTCTATTCCTAAGTGTGCTCAACAAGATATCGTATCTTGTGCCTACATATCCTGTCGAGAAAAGGAATCAGAGCACATGTAGTTCCTCTTGAAGGATACTAAGGTTTGTTTGAAAGTTTATGAGAGAAGATGAGTCATCATCTTAAGAAACCACCGCAGTTTTTTTTGAATGTTTGTATTTGTGGGGTATGGGATTGTATGTCCCTTCTTTGAGATGATTCACCTCTAATTCTCTTGAGTGGAGAATTAGGTGAGCTAAAGTTTTGATTGTGGAATCAAAAATTAGGGGGGACTAACTTAGGAAGTCTATCCTAAAGTTGTCTAATAATCTTATCTAAACCGTATAAGAGTTACTAAGGGGAATATGAAATGCAAATGAATATACACCATGCACAATAATTGATTATCATGCATGGGGTTTTCCCTTGGATGTTAATGCAATTGATTATTAATGAATTTAACGAGAGTGCTAGCGAAGTGGTGCTAGTCTTGTGTCTAGTGACCAAAGGTTGATAGCGATGCTCGAACGCAATCGTCTTACATGGGTAGAAAATGGCTCGACGTTGGATCGAGTTTTTATGTTTTGAAAGGGTTTAGAGCAAACAAAGCATGCATACATCACATATAATGATAAACAAACAAAGGCATAAGTAAGGCATAATATCACACAAGACTAAACCTATTCCGCACAAACGTACGACCAGACGCGAGGGATTCTAACTAGGGAACAGTTTATTAGGGAAAAGAGTTAATAATTTTAAGGGAAATTAATAAAAGGTTTTATTCATTTTGAGATTTATGTTTAAAGATTATTTTAATTTGAAAAGTTAAAGATTTTCTTATATAAGGTCCTAATTATTTAAAAGTTTTTTTTATTAGTTTTAAAGTTATATTAAGAAAAAGTCAATAAATAATAAAAGTTTTACTTATTAATAAAAGGGTTTAAGAAAGTTTATATTATTTTTAGTTTAAGGTTATATTAAAAAAGAAAAGTTATTAATTAAAGGAAGATTTTAATTTTATATTTTTATAAAAAGTTTTATTAAAAGAAAAAGTTTTAACAAAAGTTTAATTAATAAAAATTTGGCTATATATATATATATATATATATATATATATATATATATATATATATATATATATATATATATATATATATATATATATAAAGATACTTATTATAAAGGAAAAGTTATTTTAAAAAGTTTATTTTAATTAATTAAAAAAGTAAATTAAAAAAATGAAAAAAGAAACTGAAAGGGAGAGTTAGAAATGGAGGGATCTGGTGTGCTTAATGGGCAGAGGGTCCATCGCGGACCCTCATATCATAGCCCTACGATCTGTGTGGGTTGTAAACCAACGGGTACGATGGAGGGTGCATGGTGATGATATGTGTGTGCGTGTGTACAAGATTCATGAATAACAAAAAAAAAAAAAGGGACCACGCACGGGCTCACCCTTACTCTCGTCTCTCTCGATCTATCCTTCCTCTCTCAAAAGGATTAGGGTTTTCAAAACCCTAGCGGCCGCTGCCGCCCCTCTCGCAACTCACAATCGTCTCTAATCTCTCTGTCTCTCTCAATCAATCAAACAAATAACTCTAACTACCCTCAAACCCCAAAGATCCCATCCCCAATTTCATTAAATCTGAGATGATTACAGATTACAATTACAAATTTGATCAGCAAGAAAAAGAGAGAGAAAGAAGCCGACGGTTGAAGATGGAGGGACGCGATTAGAAGTGTGGACGCAATGGCGGCGTATGGTGGTGATTGGTGAAGAATGACAGCTCCTCAAAGATAAGTCTTTCAGATTTTTCTCCTTTCTTGTGAATTATTTTCTTTCTTTGTGTTTTGTGTTTTGTTGTCTCTGGTGTACATTGCTGTGTGTATTGGTACGTGGTGTTGTGATTTTTTTATGTGAATGCTCTCTGTGTGTATTGGTTTGTGAACACTGGTTGTATATTGTTTTGGATTCCGGTTGTATGTTGTTGACGTTTGGTTTTGTATGTTGAATTTCTGGTGAGTTTGTGTAAGATTTTCCTTGTCCTCCTTGTTGTGTTTTTGATGACTGCTTTATGCAAGTTTGAATTTTTCTGTTCTGATAATCATGTGGGAAGTGTTCCGGATTTGTGAATATTGTGTTGGGATGGAAGTTTGTGCATGGTCCCTGATGAATAGCCTCCCTCCTTTTATAGACTTGGTAATCAAGATCCTGATTGAATGCTTTCCCTTTTCACGCAAACATGTTTAAACATATTGAATGCAATAATTGAGCTTGTTTTAGAATGAATTTGAAATATGTTTTGACGATGTCTGATGTGTTTTTTATTCTTTCCAATCTCGTGTTTTTATGTTTGATGGAATTGTGACAAATGAAACTATTTTGATTTGGAAATGTCTGATAGCTTATGATTCTTGTTTTGAATTGTGTCCAAGTATCATTTTGATGGATCCTGATTCTTTCCATTTTGGTTGGATTTTGATTTGCCAGGTGGCATAGGAGTTGCAGCCACGGTTCTTCAATGTTATCTAATCCAACGAGTATCACCAAGAGACATGGAATGTAAAACTATTTTCACAGCTTGATGAGGAAAAAAGTCTTTAATCCTTGATTGTATTGCTGCAAGAATGGTTCAGGTAATGCTTCTTTCATTTCTTTGTTGTAAGCACTGTCCTTGTTTCTCAATGTGAACTTTCAATCTTGTTTGATAGTGTTGGAGATTTTTTGACTTAGGCCATAAACTCTCTAATTCGATCTACTCCCTTGATATCTCAACATTTGGAATTTAATGGGTGTCGTGAATGTTTCCGAATATGGAAAATTCGCTGTTGTTACTATACTACTTTCAGGGTAGCATAAGTTTCTTGACCATCTATTTTTCTTTTCATGTGACACTTTTGGAGGGACTTTGAATATGGCGGCAACTGGCACAAGGTGGAGTTTGGAGCGCAAGGTGGGGTATTACACCATGGAGCAATACCAGGTATAGAAACAGATATATGTTGTTACTACTAAAACTTGTCAGTATTGTATGAATTTTGGTGTGAATGGATCTCAAGTCATGAACTGCAAACTTTGTGGCTGCTGTATTTTCCTTGTTTATTGTTTTGGCTTTGTTTCCATTTTCCTTTCATGAGTACCAGTGATGTCCATTTTCGATTAGCTCACGTTTTAGTCTGTTTTGAACAGGCCATGGTAGCAGGGGGTGAAACTTTGGAACAACCTGGGTTGGTTTTGGCGCCAAATTGGGTTACTGCATCCAATTACGTAATCTAACTTCATAGTCTGTCACTATGATACTTTAATGAAGTAGAAGTATCTGAGTCAGACCCATGTTTGAAAATAGATTGGGTTTTCATAAATTCTTCACCCTCGCAAATGCTTTCATCATCAGTAATCATTCTATAAGGTAATTCAGATGTTATCTCCTGAGAATGCATATCTGATTCATTATTTGAATTACTGATGGTGACTCCATCTCCTGCGACAGGACATGAAATTAGGTTCTTCTGAGCAAGTGAACCATTCATATTGAAATCATTTGATAACATATCGTCCCTTGGAGACCTTTGCACATCATCTCTATAGCGGTAATTATTTTCGGTATCCTATTGGTGACTTTTCATATCCTCAGTAGCTCTTCCTTTTCTTCCCATCAATAAACACCTTATCTAATCACTTATCCATCCGACCTTGTCTGCAAGAATAGATTGTTTTGGTGATGCAATTATGTTTTATCTTGGCAAGTTTGATAGCATTTGGGAGTATGATCCTGCCACGAACTTTTGATAGATTCTCGTTCAACAACGATGTTCAGCGAAAACCGTTTGTGGCTATGAATGGTCCAAAAGTCAATAACTAACTTGATCTTGGAAGTTAATTCACTCTCAACAGCACTTCTGCTTAATTCAATAGTAGCACGGGTGAGGCCGGTGTTGTTAGAAGCTTTTCGAATAGAGTTGGAGGGAGCAACGATCTTGAATTTTGAGTTTTTGAGTTAATTTGTTTATCATGTAAACTTTGTATGCTTTGAGTCCTTGGAATGATGTAAAATTGAGAGTTTAGACTTGTATTGCATCTTGAACATTTCTGATATACTTCTGTAACGAAGTAGAACTTCTTTGCGTACAATAGCTCATCTAGAGCGAGCTACTGGCATTGTAAATATGTCTTTCTTGCAAGAAAATATTTCTTGATGCAATTTGTGCAGCGTCAGTGGACTCCATGCAAGGACCGTAAGATTAGCAACAACATCAGCTAATCGTGAATCAAACTAGAAGTTTTGCAAGAACTTCACTTTTATGGGACACATGTTGTACAATCAATTTTGCAGCTGTAATAGTATTCATTGTTTGTATTCAATTAAGTGTTTAATATTCCAAACAAGATATTGTGTATAATGTCAACCTTATTAACCTTGTAGGGACCAACAATCATGTTATTATATAATTTGTGCTTGACCACCATCTGGAGACATCAACTCATATATATCCCTTGGTTGTCTCTGCCTTATTTGTAACTTGAGTATTTGAAGTTTGTGAAATTGATCTTCGGATTTTAACCGAGCTTGGATTTCCTGTAAAGGACTTCCCAATCTTGTACCACTTTGAATTAATCATGGCACGATAACTTGGGACTCTTGAATTTGTAATGTGAATAACCAATTTGAATTGTTTTGACACATAAAATTCTTTTGATCTTGTATCACTTTAAATTGAAATCCTGTACCTTTGAATTTCTCCCACTTGAAAGATTTTCTTAACAAAGACACCCTTGAATCTTGAATGGCGATGGGTAGCATAGACTTGCATCTTCTAATTCTTCTCAAATTGACTTTCCTTGATGAACCATCATTTAAGAACATGGAGCAGCACAATATCTCTAGAGAATGACAAGCTGAAGAGACAGAAGAGAATTCGTGGAGTGGAGAACGAAGAAATTCCTGAAGAGACCTCCTGACTACTCAGACAACAGGAAAGGTCTATTGAGCCTCACAAAGAGCCGTTGGAAATGGTCAATTTGGGTTCAGAGGAAGAAAAGAAAGAAGTTAAGATTGGAGCACTGCTCAGTCCAACTGTTAGAGAAGACTTGATAAAACTTCTCAAAGAGTTTCCAGATGTATTTGCTTGGTCCTATCAAGACATGCCAGGGTTGGATACCAGTATCGTGGAACATCACTTACCACTGAAAACAGAATGTCCTCCAGTAAAACAAAGATTGAGAAGGACTCGTCCAGATATTGCCATTAAAATTAAGGAGGAAGTACAGAAGCAAATCGACGTAGGTTTCCTTGCCACCTCAGAGTATCCTCAATGGTTAGCCAACATAGTTCCAGTTCAGAAGAAGGACGGAAAAGTCAGAATGTGCATAGACTATAGGGATTTGAACAGAACAAGTCCAAAGGATGACTTCCCCTACCACACAATGACATGCTGGTAGACAGCACAACAAAGTTCAAAGTTTTATCCTTCATGGATGGATTCTCGGGCTATATCAGATCAAAATAACGCCGGAAGATATGGAGAAAACTTCATTCATCACCCCATGGGACACCTTTTGTTACAAGGTAATATCATTCGGTCTAAAGAACGCGGGGGAAACCTATCAAAGGGCCATGACAACATTGTTTCACGACATGATGCACAAAGAAATTGAAGTGTATGTCGATGACATAATTTCCAAATCTAAAATAGAAGAAGAGCATGTGACACACCTGTCGAAGCTATTCGAGCGTCTGAGAAAATACAAACTCCACTTGAATCCTAGTAAGTGCACATTTGGTGTTCGCTCAAGAAAACTCTTAGGACAAGGTCAAGGACATTCAAGAAATGCCTTCACCAAAGACTGAAAAACAGCTCAGAGGATTTTTGGGACGTCTGAATTACACCTCTAGATTCATATCCCTCATGACCGCGACATATACGCCGATCTTCAAACTACTCATAAAGAATCAAAGTTGTGTATGGACAGAAGATTGCCAAAAAGCTTTCGACAGTATCAAAGAATATCTGTTGAATCCGCCGATTCTGTCTCCTCCAGTGGAAGGAAGACCACTGATCATCTACCTAACAATTTTGGAAGACTCCATGGGTTGGGTGCTTGGCTAACAGGACGAGACCAAAAGAAACGAGTCTGCCATTTAATACCTAAGCAAGAAGTTCACGGACTATGAAACTCGATACACTATACTCGAGAAAACTTGCTGCGCTCTGGCTTGGGCAGCCAAACGTCTTCGTCAGTATATGATTTGCCACACTACTTGGTTAATCTCTGAGATGGATCCAATCAAGTACGTCTTTGAAAAGCCTACTCTCACAGGAAGTATTGCCCATTGGCAGATGTTGTTATCACAATACGACATTGAGTACCATGCTCAAAAAGCCGTCAAAGGAAGTATTTTAGCCGATCATTTGGCTCATTAGCCGATTGACGACCCGGAAGCAGTCAAAATTGACTTCCCAAACGAAGATGTCATGTACTTGAAAATGAAGGATTGCGACGAACCGCTACCAAGCAAAGGGCCAGAACCAGGTTCCCACTGGGGACTAATATTCGACGGAGCCGTCAATACTTATGGAAACGGAATTGGGGTAATCATCGTAACACCGCAGGGTACCCATATTACTTTCACTGCCAGATTGACATTCAAATGCATAAACAACGAGTCCAAATACGAAGCTTGTATCATGGGTCTCGAAGAAGAAATTGACTTAAGGATAAAGAACTTTGATGTGTATGGAGACTCAGCCCTGGTTATTGATCGGTCACCATTTTCACTTGTTTTTCGTCCATCATTCGGCACGAAACCGCGCAATTGGTAACACATTGTTGGTTATTATTATTGTTTTTCAGTTTATTTTTAGTTTTCACATTGTCTTTTCGTTATTGTTTCTTTTGTGAGTTTTTGCTATTTTGTGCACTTTATGCGTGTTTTGGTAGTTTGTGTTGGTTTTAGATCACAGGTGGAAGCCCCGAAGGACTTACGCGAAGAATGGAAAAGTTCAGAGTGTTTCGAAAGTTTTTTTTGGAAAAAGTCAAAAGCCTGACACGGGCCCCAGTGTTGCCTGACACGGGCCGTGTCAGGAGAAGAGATAAAATTGAAGATTTGGGCTGAAGTCAGAGAGCTGACACGGGTGCCCGGGTCAGCTGACACGACCCGTGTCATCACACCTGGAGTAGAAGAATAATTGCGCAGAGAGTCAGAGGGCTGACATGGGTGCCCGTGTCAGCAGGCCTGGGAGAGACAATTTTGTGATTTTCCTTATTTTCTGAGTTAAGTGTCCTAAGGGGTATTTTGGGTATTGCTCACTGTTATGTTTGATCTGGAACTACTTAGGCTAGGTTTTGAGGAAAAAGAATACCCTTTTTACTTTTCAAAGAATTGACTTTAGAGTGGAGGCGATCAAGGAGATTTGGAGAAGACGATCGTTCATGAGCGAAAACGATTGAAGAATCAGTTTTCCTCCTATCAAATTGTAATGTCTATCTTTAATTTTCTTTTTGTTTTTGTTCTTAATACTATGAGAGGCTAAACCCCCCAATGCCAGGGGGTGTCCCTGATTTTCCCTGTAATGACAATTCTCCCTTTGCAATAGAAATTTCACTACTTTCTCTTAATCATGTTTATCGTATAATGTTCTTAATGCTTGTCCATATTGGAAAATAGGATTTGATTTACGGTTAACCATAGGTCGGACAAACCACTGTTAACGCTTTTTATATGATAATACTATAGTAGATATCTCCTAGGAATAGGGATACCCTATAGTAACCGTAAAGCTTTTGATAAAAATATGTGCTTGGTATTCTTTCTCTACCGCTAAGGAATTGGGGTATAGGGAGAATACCAAAGATTTTTCTACTAAGGAATTAGAGAAAAATATTCTTAAGAGCCGGTAATGATTGGTTCAAGCGATGATTTTGAAAAATAAGGATTGTTATTATTATAAGGAATTTCAAACACCTCACCCTGGCATGTTTCTCATATTTGTTTAAGTCATTTTTACTCGTTCTGCTTATTTGCTCAATAGTTATTATAATTTTTATAACAAACAAACCCCCAAAAGCATTTTTGTTTAATTGAAATAACATCTGCACTTACAATTACACGCAGTCCTCGAGAGATCGATTCTGGGGATAACCCCAACTATTACTACATCGGTAAAAATAGTACACTTGTTATTTTTCCGATCAAGGTTTTGGCGCCGTTGCCGGGGTGTGCCAAAATTATAAGTGTTGATCTTAATTCAATTGGAATTTTGTCACTCTGTGACTAAAATTTGATTCTTGTTAATTTTATTTTTATTTTTATTTTTATTTTTATTTTTATTCTATAATTTTTGTTTATTACTATTATCTGTCTAACCTGTGTATGCGAGGCAATCCCTCAGCGAAATTTTCTTTTGACGCAGAACCCGAAAGATCATTGCATGCTAGACGCCGTCAAGCTAAGCAAGAAAGACTGGCAGCGTCAATTTCAGGAACGATAATTTCAGATCAAGAAAAAGACGAAGTAGTTTCAGTTGATTCCAAGCATACTAATTCAGGCACAGATACAGACCCAAAAACCGTTATCATGGCTGCTGATCCACCTCTAGCAGAGAGACTTCTGGGGGACTATGGAAGAGCAAATGCTCTAACAGGCCGGTTGACCATCGTAAATTAACCGGTTATTGTTGACCACTTTCAGTTGCATCCATCCACCATCCGACAGCTCGAGAGGAGGCCTTTTACTGGAAAAATTAATGACGATGCCAATAAGCACCTCCAAAGGTTTCTAACTATAAGCACGTCACTAAAAATTGAAGGACATTCTGAAGAAGCCAAAAAGCTGGTCATGTTCCCTTTACCTTATCAGATGATGCAGAAGAGTGGTTTTATTCCCTACCTGTCGGGAGTATCACCACTTGGCAAGAGATGGAGACAACATTTTTGAATGAGTACTTTCCCGCCTCGGTGCACATTCGAAAGAGGTATGATATAGTAAGTTTTAAGCAGAAGGAGGGAGAGTCATCAGAGATGCATATAAGAGATTTAAGAGGTTGTTGGTTGCATGTCCTACTCATAATATGAATGCAACCGAACAGATGCAAAACTTCATCAATGGCCTCCAGTTGAAGACCAAGCAACTAATTGATACAGCTTCCGGTGGCTCATCTAATTTTACAACAGCCACTGGTATCAAAAATATCATTGAAGCCATAGCCGCAAACGAGCATTTGGAGTTGTATGATCGCAGTGTGAGCCAACCAGATAGGGTGATTGATTTGAAGCTTACTGAGCAAGTGGTAAAGATGGAAGACCAGATTACAGCTGAGGTAGAGAGAAGACTTAAGAAGATGAATCTTGGTACTCAGACTGTGGCACAGGTTCAACCGGTTCAAGCGGTAAATTGTGAAATTTGTGGGGGGCCTCACTTCGCCATGCACTGTGTTGCTACAACACAACAAGTAGAAGAAATTAAATTGTTGAAGCAGAACAATCCCTACTCAAATACTTATAATCCGGGGTGAAAAAATCATCCAAATTTCTCCTGGACGGATCAGCAAGGGAATGTTCCAAAGCAAGGACCCATCCATTATCACCAACCATACCAGCAACAATATCAACAACCTCAGCAAAAGTTCCAACAACAGGTACTGAGAAAAGAGGATTGGGAAATTGCCATTGGAAAGATGGCCGCTCAAAGTTCCCAATTTCAAGAAGAGACAAGAAGTAATCTAAGGAACACAGGTACTTCCATTAAAAATCTTGAAGTACAAATGAGCCAGATAGCACAACAATTAGCAAGTTCTCAAACACCAGGTGCCTTACCGAGTGCAACAGTGACAAACCCAAGAGATAATCAGAATATGAATGCCATCATGACTGGAAGTGGTGAGGCAAGTGAGAATTATGAAGAGGTAAGAACTAAAGATGAAGGTTTGATTGAGGTGGACTTAGAAATAAAAAATCATCAAAAACCGCAGGAAGAAGTCATATCACCTGTATATCCACCTGAAAAGAAGAATAAAAAGGAAGATAAACCGGCGATTAAGTTACCTTACCCTCAGAGAGTGCGACAAAAGCATCAAAAAGAGAATGACTTTGAGAAATTTGTCACAATGTTCGAAAAGTTAGAGGTTAATATGCCATTCTTTGAGGCGCTAGAGCAAATGTCGTTGTATCAGAAATTCTTGAAAGAAGTGATCACTAAAAAGAGACCTATTGAGGAAGAGCTGAAAACTGTAAATGAGAAGTGCAGTGAAGTACCACAAAATTGGAGAATCCCCGACAAGCAGAAGGATCCTGGATTTGTTGCAATACCGTGCACTATAAAAGACAGAAATTTCAAAAAAGTTCTGAATGATTCAGGTGTTAGTGTTAGTCTCATGCCATTATCTATTTATAAAAAATTGGAAATTGGACGGGTGAGCGATGCGGGAACGAATTTAAAATTTGCAAACCACTCAACTAAGAGATTTTATGGGCTAGCTGAAGATGTGTTGGTGACGGTCGGTGAATTTTTCTTTCCAGTTGACTTTGAGATCATGGATATTCCAGAAGATAAAGAAATCCCTATCATCCTCGGTTGACCTTTCCTGCTCACTAGTCGATGCAATTTCGATATTGAAAAAGGCACGGTGACTTTTAAGTCTTTTGATGAGGAAATCACTTTAAAAGTGTTGGATATCAAGAAGCGAAATGAAGGTAAAGGTAAGCAAGCTTCACTTGGAATGATCGAAATGGTGAAAAAAGGCATAAGTACGAAACCCCATCTTGAAAAAGTCTCCGGCATCATATCTAAGGATGAAGTCTCTCGGGCATGTAGTGCACATGTCAACACTGTAAAATCCATTCGTGAAAGCAAGAAAAGAAAGAAAAAGAAATATAGAAGGAAGGATAAGGAAGTTGGAGTTGACTTAAGGCAAGAAGTGTAACACCCCCAATCTATTACCCCCACGCTATCAAAGCGGTAAATAAAAATTCAAAATTTCATCAAAGTATATTTAAATTATCATGGCATAGATAGGGAGCATCACATCAATTTGAAATAAAACATACAACACCTGCTCATTCAGATATGCAACAGTGGGGTAGCAATCAACATAGGAACTCAGTTCCTTACACCCACATTTCAAATTTTAGAATAAAAACGGAAAATCTAAATCTGAATAACATATATATATATATATATATATATATATATATATATATATATATATATATATATATATATCACGTGAAGAGTTGTCATACATCAAGTTATACATGCACAAGCCAAAGGATATATATACTTATACACAAATAATCACAAACGGCCTCCCTAACTACCTGGTGTCACATATCAGAGCCGACCGACAAAAGAATGAAGACGCAAAGCTTCACAAAAAGACCCCCAACAACTCTAATCTGCAATGCCTCATAGAGCATTATAAAACAGCAGAAGGGTGAGAAAAACAATCATAATACAGTTGCATAAAATTATATATTAACACCGAAATGCACAGGTATAATATTCTCACCACAATGCACCACAATCAAATACAACGCAACACAGTACAAGTATCAGGTATTCATCACCAATTCACATCAATCATACACAATGCATTCATCATCAACGCAATTATACCTATTCCATCTCAATAATCACATTCACAATTGAACATACACAATTAATCCATGATTATGCAAATGCACAGAGACCGACACAACGACTCTATGCACATGCCATGCGGTACCGACTTCCAATGTTTCTCATGTCTCATCACCAGTTCACTCAGGAACTATTGGAACCATCGCTCGTTACTTAGTGTAACTCCCCGTCGGGCATACGATGTTCACCCCGTCGCTTTAGGTCCCCACATGGGCACACGACGTTTATGGATTGCTTTAGGTCCCCACATGGGCACACAATCCGATCGCTTTAGGTCCCCACCCGGGCACACGATCGTCTATAACCATCGCTTTAGGTCCCCACACGGGCACACGATGTTATAGCAGATTCCCTCTGGAACCAAACCGTTACTCAGGACGTCACAACAATGCATATCATGATGCTTGGCATACAATGACTCATGACATTTAATATGCACACACATAAATACATTCACCTCAATCAGCAAAATCACACTTTGCACTTATGTCCAAAACAATGCATTTAATTATCATATGGCCACAAATAATCACAACACCATTTAAACACATGCATTCACATCATACAACATCACTATGCACGATACTCCTCAATTACGCACACTTACAACGACAAAAGTAGACAAACCGACACTATTCCAATTTCCTGACATAATTTAATCGGCTAACAATCTTAAAATTATCATCATAAGAAAATACATTTTATAAGCTTTCCAACGATATAAATAACACTAAAATCGGAAATACGGTTCGAGAGTTATGAATTTTTAAGGAAAAGCATTAGTTGGAAAAATCTCACAACCGCCCGGCGAAACACGTCAATCGCCCGGCGAAACGCCCTTCTCCGCTACCTCGCCCGGCGAAGCACATGCGACACTAATTCCACCAAAATGACTCAAAAGAGTTAGAAACTTGTAACCTCTGCACCTCTCAAAACCGCCCAGCGAAAGGACGAACCGCCCGGCGAAACATGCACATCGCCCGGCGCTTCACACCAGAAGCAGAATTTCTGTTTCGTGATGCACTGTTCCATAACCCAAAAATTCCATTTTTCTTCCCCAAATCACTTCCATCAGCAAAACCGTTAATAGCAATGGTTCATAAACATATAGAGATCATACAACACAAATTATATCGATTTCCGTCCGTGAAAACATCGATTTCTACTCGTTTACGCGTTCTCGACCTATACCCGAAAAACTACCGAACGAGACAATACAACATGCAAACACATATACATAATCATACACAACGATAAGATAATCGAGTTTCGCACCCTTACCCGATTAAATAACGCGTAGAAAAGTCGGTTGATCGATTTCCAATTCTTCCCAAAATCTCTCTTTTCTTCTCTTCTCCTTTTCTTTTCTCCTTTTCTCTTCTTACTATGTTTTTCTCTCTTTTTCTTTCTATTTCTATTATTAACTTAACAAAAAAATCAAAATGCCCAAAATACCCCTACACTCAAATATCTCGCAAACGTTCCCAAAACCCGATAAAATATCACCACATCGAAAAATAACATATTTTCACATAAAAGTCGAAAATAAAATAAAATAATAATAAAATAATCAAACGACTCGATTAAATAAAAATACTAAAACTGGGGCGTTACAAGAAGTAGTTCGCATTGTTGAACATGATAGGAGCTTTATTGCGGAAAGGTCAAGCGACAAAAAGCATAAGTTGAAGCATCCCCCATAGCATTGGGGAGTAACCCGTCGAGCCACGCGACATTAAACGAAGTGCTTCGTGGGAGGCAACCCACGCGTTTTATTGCTAATCGTTTTGTTTTTGTTTGTTGGTCTATTTTGTTTTGTTAGGTACTCACAGATGCTGCACTAGTAGAGCGGAGGAAACAAAGAGAGAGAAAACGATGATAACGTCGAAAATATGGCAAAAATGTGAAAAACAGGGGCCTGACACGGCCGCCCGTGTCAGTGGACATGGCCTGTGTCAGGAGGGCGAGAAAAGTCATGAAAAAAGTGAAGAAAAGTTGGATTCCAGCAGGCTGACACGGCCGCCCGTGTCAGCCCTACTGAAGCTTGGTTTTGAAAAAAACTAAAAATTGGAAACGGGCAGGGGCCTGACACGGCCGCTCGTGTCAGGCAAGCAAAATTTTTTTTATCCACCGTGTTTTCCGTGTTTTTATCCAACGTGTTTTCCTGCGCCCCAGTGAGGCTTTGTGAGTTCCCCTCCTATCTTGTGCTAAAACATTGAGGTCAATGTTTGGTTCAAGTTTGGGGGGGGGGGGGGGGTTCTTGTTTTCATTTTCAGTATTTTCATTTATGTTATTTCATTTTCATTTATGTTCACTATAATTTGTGTGTTTTGTATTCTGTGTGTTACAGATTGAAGGTATTTGTGCCGGATGAATGACGAGACTTGTAGTTAGTGGAGGAGAAGATGCATCCCCTACTTGCTCTCTAAGAAACCCCTGAAAGTGGATACCGCTGAAGATGATGATTTGACGCAACTTTCCGACACTGGATTGATATTGGAGTACTGTGCACCTGAGCCGAATAGAAAGCTGACCACACTAGGAGTACTTCGGAACCTGTCAAGGCATACCAAACATGGTGAGGATCATAAAAAGTCAAACACATTATCATCATGAGAGTTCTTCAGGTATGTCTCTGTCACTCTTAGTTTGTGTACTTATCTGTTAGAATTTCAATGCACACGAATACACACTGAGGCACTTGTTTGTTTTTAATCCCGAGCCTTTCCAGCCATCCCTTTTTATGTTATCTTTCGTTAACCCCCCTCGAGCCTTCTTCCCTTTGTTTGTTTATTAACCATATAATTAAACCATGAGCCCAAACTCTCCCTCACCCTGCTCAGATAAGTGTTGTTGATTTTTGATATGTGAAAAATTCTAAGTTTGGGATTGGGATACCTATAAGAACTAGGTAAGTGCAAAAAGAAAGAAAAAAGAAAAAGAAAAGTTTTGAAAAAAAAAAGAATGAAGAAAAGAAAAGAAGTTGAATAAAGCACTTACCTAGATGAGGATTTTGTTTGAAGAATTCAAATAGTAAGCTCAAAGAAATAATTGAGTAGAAACTAAAGAATCCTAGTAAAATACTGCCCGATACCCTTGATTGTGAAACAGAGCAAATAACATAATGATAAGATGACGACACTGAGTCTGAGCCAAAAACCACTCGTTTTCCCCTTTTGTTTGTTCATCCCACCTTGTCCCTAAGCCCCATTACAACCGTAAAAGCCCTCAAAAAGTGTGTGTTGTGTGCATATGAGATGAAAATAGATGTTATTCAAGCTTATGAGTTGACTTTGCATGCTATGATTATTGAGTGTAAACACTTTAACCCGAGAGATTTGGTGAGAGTGTGAAAAGCTTACAGGTAAAGAGGTACTTTGATGTGAAAGTGTAGTTGATCGTCATCAGTCGGGTAAGAAGGAAAGGTTGAAAGGAAAGTGAAAGAGAGTTGCGAAAAATCTCAGCGGTACTGTGGTTGGTTAGAATAATTCGGGGGTGACCTAATTGTTGTCTTGAGCATTGCTTGAGGACAAGCAATGAGATAAGTTTGGGGTTGTGATCGGTCACCATTTTCACTTGTTTTCCGTCCATCATTCGGCACGAAACCACACAATTGGTAACACATTGTTGGTTATTATTATTGTTTTTCAGTTTATTTTTACTTTTCGCATTGTCTTTCCGTTATTGTTTCTTTTGTGAGTTTTTGCTATTTTGTGCACTTTATGCCTGTTTTGGTAGTTTGTTTTGGTTTCAGATCACAGGTGGAAGCCCAGGAGGACTTACGCGAAGAATGGAAAAGTTCGGAGTGTTTCGAAAGTTTTTTTTGGAAAAAGTCAGAAGCCTGACACGGGCCCCAGTTGTCATACCCTAATTTTTGACCCTAAAATTTTGTTTTTGTTTCACATTGTCTTTACAGCATGACATGCATTTCATCTCACATATTGCCTAAAATATCAGTTGGAATAATTTCTCGGATTTACAGACAGACTGGTCAAATTGAATTTCAGCAGTGCGTAAAATAAGTGGATGAAAAATTTTAAAATCGAACTTGCAGACGTCAATTATATTATTCTACGGTTCGCGTAGTTTAACTTGGCGTGTTTGTTTTAATTTTTCGACAATTTTTTGTCATATTTTGATCAATTTGAGCATTTTTACGAGTCAAAATTTATTTTAAAATCTGACCAAATGCTGTATTTTTCCGAGTCGTATATTTCGTACCGATCTATTTTAGTGTACTCGATTTATTTTTTCAATCACTTGCGTGTCCGATTTTATTTATTTGGGGTCCGTTTATTTTACTTTTTTTAACTAATTTTATTTAGAATAAATAATTATAATAATCAACATTTTGTTTTAATTTTATTTTAAATAGCTATTTTCATTTTTATTCTTATTTTTAATTTTAATATTATTTAGAATAAACAAATAGGATAATTTAGTATTTTATTTTGATTTTATTTTAAAAAACTTATTTTTATTTTATTTTATTTTAGATTTAACTAATATTTAGAAAAATAAATAGGATTTTTGTTTTATCTTAAATTTATTTTAATTAATTAAGTTGTTTAAATTTTTATTTAATTTTAATGTTATTTTGAGCCTCAAATTGAATATTAGGGACATTATTGACAACTAAAAGTTAACCCTAATT
The DNA here is from genome assembly GCA_022829125.1 of Lathyrus tuberosus. Classification (NCBI taxonomy): domain Eukaryota; kingdom Viridiplantae; phylum Streptophyta; class Magnoliopsida; order Fabales; family Fabaceae; genus Lathyrus; species Lathyrus tuberosus. The sequence continues at coordinate 14,401,820 of JALAZF010000103.1, forward strand.
TTAGTCCCTATATATTGTTGTGTTGCTAAAGTAAAAAGGGGACCGAGACAAAAAAAACTGCGGTAAATCAACACGGCGTATCATATAGAGTTGCTAACTTCTCAATTCAATCTTAAAAAAAAAAGTTGAACGTGAGTTTTACTGTTAAGATATAATTACAATTCATGTTGTTTTGCTTTATACATGTGGATTTCATTGTTCTTATGCTTGTTTAACGTATACATCGTCGCGTGACGGTTCGCTTTACACAGGGATTATGCTGATCTTGTTTTGATATATATATAAGTATACAAGTTTTACTTACATGTGACACACATATGTATTATAAAATGCAACAAGTTGCTTTTCTTTTCTTTTTATTTTTTTTTATTTTCCGATAATCATAATATACATAACAAGTTTCTTTTTAATATAATAATATATAATAAGTTTTTACCACACTTCGTTTTAATATATATATATATATATATATATATATATATATATATATATATATATATATATATATATATATATATTATTGTTTTTCTTCTTTTTATTTTAGATTATTCGGATCGAATTGTGTCGATACGCTATTTGTACATTTGTATGCATGATGCGTGACATTTGTGTTTAGTTCAATCCGGTTGTGATGATCGCATTTTTGCGTTAGCAACATTATTAATTTTTTTAGCACGTTAAATTTACTTTTTCTATGCATTTTATTTTATAAATTTAGATCCTCACGATTTGAATCCGGTTGCGATGACCGCGTTTTCGCGATAGCAATATCGTTGGGTTTTTATCAAAATTTAAAAAAATTCTTTTTTTCAGTTGCTTTTTGTTATATTTTGATCTACACGATTTGGATCCAGTTGCGATGACCGTTTACGCGGTAGCAATTTGATTTTTTTGTTTGTTAATTCTTTTTTTATTAGATTTTTCGGATCAAATCGTGTCGATACGCTGTTTGCATATTGGTGCATGATGCGTGACATTTGTGTCGGTTTGATCCGGTTGCGATGATCGTAATTTTGCGTTAGCAACATTATTATTTAAAAAAAATGTTTTAAAATTCCTTTTGCTTTACTTTTTTTGGATATATTCAAATCTGCACGATTTAGATCCAGGTTGTGATAATCATGTTAAGTGTAGCAATCTGTTGATTAATTTTTATTGGTTTACTTGCATTGCGTTTCGATTTTGTGCACACGTTCGATGGTTTGGTCTAGCGGTAATCCGACTATTTTACACCAACCAATTCGTGTTTCGATTTGCAACTTTGTGTCTTAATTTGATTTTTATTATGTAGTGGCTTATCGGTCCGGTTGCGATGATCGCAATTTTCGCGTTAGCAACATTGTTGATATTTTTTAGCACGTTAAATTTATTTTTTCTATGCATTTTTTATTTTATAATTTTTAGATCCGTACATTCTTAATCCCTATTGCGATGATCACGTTAAGTGTAGCAAGGTAATTCGATATTCATCGATTTTTATCCGAAACTATATTTGTTTATCGTTGCATTTCGATTTCGGAGTTAAAATCTAATTTAACTTTCGAGAACCGTTTGAGTGCGTATAGTCATTTGCTCGGCTTCTCATAGAGTGATTCCTACATGAATCCACTCTTAGTTAGCTTCAAAGCTAAATTCAGTTGCCATTCGATTTCGGTTGGTTTCGGACCCACATTTGCTTGTTTGGTTGTGTAGTATTTCAATCATTTTCTTACTTCCCATTGATAAAATGTATCCCTCACCCTCATGTGTAATTGTCATTTGTTTTTACCGCCTCTTTTTCTTTAGATAGATAATTAATAAATTAAAAAAAAGAACAAAAAATAAAATAAAATCAATCCTTCATAAAAAATCAAAGAATTTGGTCAACACCAAGTTCCATTTTCAAAAATATTGGTCAACACCAATTGAACAATCAACCCAAGCATCCTTGATCCATATATCAAGTCATACCCTTAGCAAGCAAACAAATAACATAACATAAATAATAACAAGAGGTTCCTGTAGAGTACTACAGACGTTTAGGATGCTAATACCTTCCCTAAGCGTAACCAACCCCCGAACCTTAGACTCTTAGTTTGCATTGCATACTGTGGGACATTCGATCTTTCTCCCTTCACTTGGATAAATCAAAGACCGGTGGTGAACATTAAGATTTGTGATCCTAGTTAACATAATAGCTATGGTATTTGATTCTCACCGCGACAGAAATGACGACTTCACTGGGGATAAAATAAGAGGGTTCCGCCTAACTTGATTATTTATGTTATTTGTTATATATCTTGATCGTACCTGGATCAAACAGATGATAGTGGCCAACGGCGTCTGGAACGGCAGCTCCGGTGATGGTGAGAGACGACCGGGGGGGGTGTACCTGCAAGGTACTCCGACGCTCAAGTGAGAGAGTGTACAGAATAACCGCAAATACAGAAAGAGTAGAGTGGTAAGAAGAATGTGTCTAACCTGACCCTCTCAAATGAGAGGGTATTTATAGAGAGCCCCCAGCGCGGGGCCAACGGTTACCTGCAGTGGGCTGGATCAACTAGGCCCACTCCAAGCAACTGCTAGGGCTTACGTGTAGTAGTGAAGATCAACACGTGGTATTCGCCCTAGAGTAACTGCTCCTAGATTTCCGGAAGTCGGGCGGACCGAATCCTTCGGACGTGGGAGGTTACTTGGAACAAGTCCACGTGGTATGGACCATTGGGCACTCCTCGCGGGGAGGAGCCTTCTGTGTCGAGGAGAGATGAAGCCCGTAGAATGGACATGGCCTCGCGGGGAGGAGTCGTGTTCCTTGAGGAGTGATGTGTAGCATTCTCGCGGGGAGAAGCTAATCTGTCGGGGAGGTACGTCTCGGCAGGGTGTGATGTCCTCCTTTCCTATTGCCCCAAGTGCCCGACGCTGCATAAGTGCCCGGCGAAACTGTGGCTTGCACGTGGCAGTCACTGTCTTGTAGAAGGACCTTATTGGGCCTCCCCAGGCTGTATGGGTTGGGCCTGCTCGACTGTTGGCCAGCCTCAGCCCAGTCCAGAATAGGAGCCCCCCAAGTCGTTGCTCTGAGATGCCAGAGTAATGACTTAAGGGTTATTGGCATGTCGGGGATACGCCAGGAGAGGAACCGAGGAGGTCATTCTCGTGCTCGACGTTCCTACGGTCGCACATACGTCAGGCATCAGACAGTTGTGTCTGACAGTAACGCCGAGGAGATGAGGGGTTTCAGATCCGAAATGTTGGGGAAAATTGAAAGGACACGCGTGGGAGGATGAACGGCTGCATGTGTGCCACGTGTCGTCTGTCATCATTACCTAGGGCGGCTAGGGCGGCTAGCTAGGGTAGCACACTCAAGTGCCCTATGTCCCTCGAGTTCCGCGAAAACCACTATAAAACTCCTCCTCTCGTTCATTTTCCCACTTTTTTCGTTTCTCTCTCAATAATCTCTCTCCTTCTCTCTCTATCTTCTACAGCAGCCGTTCGCCGCCGTCAACTGCCGGAACTCCGCACCGGAAACCTAAATCGTCGCCTATATGGTATTTGTTCAAAAACTGACCTTTTTCTTGCGTTTCCTTTTGATTTTAACTAGCGTATAGCACTTCCTTGGTGAACTGATGAAGTTCCCATGAGAAATGAAAGGGTTCCTGGCGAATACGGCGGGAATCTTTTGTTGTTGAGAGAGGAAGTGTTAAGAACTTCTCTCGCTTTTGTTGAATGTCTCGGGGACAAGGGATGAATATCTCGGGGATGCGATGAATGTCCCAAGGTCCCCAATGGTTACTCTTTTCGTCAGCGTTATGGGAAAAGGGGCAGAATTTTCCGGGGAGGCGATGAGTTCCCCGGTGACCATGTTGTTCCTCGACCGGATATGTCGGGGAAACGAGAAAGCCTTGCCCCTTCCTCACCCATTCGCTTGAACAGCGGTGGAGGGGTGAATTTGATATGACCCATCGAATTCACCGTTTCCTTCTGCTTTTCAGGTAAATGGACGGTTTGGCTGCGAAGGTGGTCGTAGGATCCTTTGAAGAAGACGACCACCCAGAGTCCCATATGGCTCACATGGCTTTCGCACAAGAGCACCCGCTCGAGGAGTGGGTCTGCGACGAAGCCCATAAGATGTCGTCCATCTTTGTCTACCGAGACGTGGAAGACGCGTTCTGTACCGTCGAGCATCGGCTAATCGGGTCCGATAAATCATGGAGGGTTTTCCGCCTGGAAGAGCATCAACGAATATGCTAGCCTTACCGAGGAATGCGTATCCCGTTATACGAGTTCATGTTCGACGAAGCGGGGTGGAGGCTGCCCTTCACGGATTTCCAAGAGGGGGTCTTCGCCTGGTTGAAGTTGGCACCCTCGCAGATTCACCCGAACTCGTTAGCCTTTATCCGGGCTTTTGAGCTTGTTTGTAAACACCTGAAAATCATACCGACAGTGTCCCTCTTCTTTCGAATATTCCATCTTCAAAGGTCGTCGGCCGGTGGACGACACGGCTGGGTGTCCTTTAAGCAAAGCAAAGCTCTGTTCCACACGTATCTGGATTCCATCCGGGATTTCAAGTACCGCTACTATTTTGTAAAGCCGGTCACCCTTGGGGGTATCAACTCGCTGTACCGGAGAGTTACCCGTAAGGTAGACGGTCGCTCCGAGGAGGTTCTGGAGCCGAAGTTCCCCCTGTACTGGACGGAGGAACACTTCAAAAAAGGGGTTGATAAATACAAGGTGAAACACAATCAGTTGGACGTCGACGACCGGGCAGCTTATGACAAAATCGTCGCGTTCGTCGAAAGCTTCAATGAGGCTCGGTACGAAACACTGGATGGCGAGCCTATAACGGGAGCAGACGGGTAGGTGATGAAGCAACGTCGCTTGATCAATACCCGTGTTCTGCTCGAGACCTTCTCCGATGAAGAAGCAGATGAGCTGTTAGGTGGTGAAAACATCCTCGACCTAAGTCTTCCCCGCGTCTGTATACCTTGCCTTACTAATGTTTTCTTTCTTTTTGCAGGGAAAATGGCCAGAGCTGAGGAGAGGCTCAAGAAGTTGAAGGCGAAGAGGGCTCGGGAAGAGCAGGCTCGAGGAGAGTCATCTCATTCAAAGGGTCAAGGTGTTGCTCCTTCTGGGGCCATGCCCGAAGGTATTTCCTCTGCTGCGATGCCCGAAGGTTCTAGCCAATCCCAGCTTCCTTTAACTGCGTCGGGGACTTCAGGCCGACACACACCTCCTGCTGGGAGCCAATCCCCGAGTAATCAAGGGACGCCGAAACGGCTACGGGTTTCGAGTGCGGAGATTGTCGACCTGGCTAACAAAGAAAGTCCCCCTCCTTCAAGCTTCGAACTCCCACCATGCCATCTCAAGTCCCGCTTCTTCTCTGAAGTCATCTATCCTCGCATCCCTCCCTTTGAAATTCAAGCTGTGCTGGGGACCGCTGCGGAAGCGAGGAGGAGAACGATCTTTGAGGACATGTCTGCCGTTATGCGGCTCTGTTCGACTGCTATTGTCCTGAACGATGAAACCCACCCCGCTGCCGAACTTTCTCGACTGCAAGAAAGGGTCGAGACCTTGGAGGCTGAACTGCTAGACCTGCGCAAAGAGTTGAAGGAATGCAGGGACCTGAACAAAGAACAGAGCGAGCAGCAGCAGCGGGCGGAGACAAAGCTAAAGGAAGCTGAGGAAGCGGAGAAAGGTCATCTTGCCCGGATCACCGAGCTGGAGGCAGAGGAAAAGTGGCTCAAGGAGAGGGTTGCAGAGCTGGAGGATGTTGTTCGGTCAGCTGAAGGCGAAACTGAAGAGGACAAGCTCCTAACCTCTCGGGCAGCTCTGGTGGCCAAACTCAGGAGTGTCGAGCAGGATCTCCGGCTAGCCGAGGATGATACTCTTGAAGCCGCGGGCATAGGGTTCCGAAATGCAGTGGCGCAGCTTCGGATCCTAAATCCCGGCCTTGTGACCGACGGGACTGATGCTAACTGCGAGGTGGTCGATGGCCGGATAGTGCTGCCCGGGCAAGAAGGAAATGCCAACGAAGGAGGTGGGCCAGACGCTGCTGAGACTGATGCCGAGATTGTTGCTGCGTAGGAGTATAGTTTACTTGGCCTGCGTGCCATTTTGTTGTTGTTGCCCGGCTTGTGGGCTTATTGATGTAATATTTGTACAATGGGTTTTGCCCGATTCTAATACTTCGCTTTGCCTCTTTATTTATTTTGCTTGTGTGTGATACTTTATACATTACTTATTTTTGCCTAAGTAGTTGAGATCGCTGGCGCCTTGGGAGTTTGCTCGACTCTGATGATCCTCGACTACGAAGAGAGCTAGTCGAGTGGTCGGGGGTTGTACCCCGACTTTCAACGAGGCTAAGAGGTCGGTCGAGGTCTTAGCTTTATGGCGTGAACTTCCCATCACGAGCTGGGTGTTTTGCCTATTTGGTACGTCAACGACGGAGCTCGGTTGAGGTCTCCTCGCCGGGCTAAAAAGTCTCACGCACACACTTCGTGGTTTTTGGCCGTGGTGTGTTATATAGAGGTGTCGCACATGTACCGTTGTACGCCCCCGTGGTCGCGACGTCGTACTGTCGCGGGCAGTGTCTAACTGTAATATTGTTTGAGCTTCATAGCATTCCATGGTCGAGCAAGTTGTTCACCGTGGAGGTTTTTGAGGTAATAGGCACCCGTCCCCGTCTTTGCAATGACGCGGTATGGGCCCTCCCAGTTTGCGGCTAGCTTTCCTTCGCGTGAATCTTTCTGATTTCTCCTTAGGACAAGACTTCCTACTTGTAAGTCTCGTTTGATGACTTTCTTATTATAACGCAAAATTATTTTTTGTTTTAAAGAGGCTTCTTGGAGGGAAGCGCCGGTCCTTATCTCTTCGACAAGGTCGAGCTCCTCTCGCAGGGCTTCGCTGTTTGTTTCTTCGTCGAGGGGAGCTTTTGTCCTCCTCGAGGGTTCCCTGATCTCCACGGGGATAATTGCCTCGGTTCCGTACGTTAGGCGAAACGGGGTCTCCCCGGTCGTGGAGTGTGGGGTTGTTCGATACGCCCAGAGGACGCTGTGCAACTCCTTGACCCACCGTTGTTTGGCCTCGCCGAGTCGTCGCTTCAGTCCCGGGAGTATCACTCTGTTCGCTGCCTCAGCCTGCCCGTTGGTTTGAGGGTGTTCGACCGACGTGAAGTGCTGTTTTGTGCCTAGTTTGGCGACGAAGTCTTGGAAGTTCCTATCGGTGAACTGTGTCCCGTTGTCGGTGACAATGGCTTGGGGCACACCGAATCGGGCGAGGATGTTTCTCTTGTAGAAACGGAGTATGTTGAAGGCAGTGATTTTGGCCAGCGCCTCTGCCTCAATCCACTTCGTGAAGTAATCTACCCCGGCGATGAGGTACTTGTTTTGGTACGATCCTATGATGAAAGTTCCGAGGATATCCATTCCCCACCATGCAAACGGCCATGGGGATGACAATGACTTAAGCTCGTTTGGAGGAGCGAGGTGCATGTCCCCTTGTCTTTGACAGCGATCACATTTCTTGACGTGTTCCTTTGCATCATGTTGCATAGTGGGCCAATAATACCACGCTCGGAGTTCTTTTCGGGCTAGGGACCTCCCGCCAAGGTGCTGGGCGTTGATCCCTTCGTGGATTTCTTAGAGGATCCCTGAGACTTTGCTTTCTTCGACACACCGGAGTAAGGGAATGGAGAATCCTCGACGGTATAGCTTATCTTCGACGACGGTGTACGCACATGCCCGCCTCTTGACTATCCCCGCTTCTTTAGGATCGTCGGGCAGTTTGCCCATCATCAAGTATTCGTAAACTGGGGTCATCCAACAGTTTCCGTCCCCGATGGCATTGACCTCTGTGGTCGGTGTGGGTTTGTTTATGCTCGACTGGGAGAGTATCTCCTGGATAACTGATTTGTTCCCTCCATTCTTCTTAGTGCTCGCAAGCTTGGAGAGCACGTCTGCTCAAGTGTTGTGCTCGCGCGGGATATGAGCCACCTCCGCGGAGACAAATTTCTTCAACTTTTCTTGTACCAAGGTTAGGTACTCGATGAGACTATCATTTTTGGCCTGAAATTCTCCCCGAACCTATGATGCCACGAGCTGGGAGTCTGTAAAGATTTTGACTTCTTTTGCGCCAAGGTCTTCCGCAAGTCGAAGTCCCGCGAGGAAGGCCTTGTATTCGGCTTGGTTATTCGATGTCTTGAAGGACAATTCGAGGGAGACCTCTATCAGGATGCCCTGCTCATTTTCGAGGATAATGCCCGCTCCGCTGCCTTTTGCACTGGAGGCTCCGTCGACGTAAATCATCCATTTCTGGGAGCCATTGGTCGAGGATTCAAGGACGGTCATTTCCGCTACGAAGTCGGCCAGTACCTAAGCTTTCAAGGCTTTTCTTCCTTCGTATCGAAGGTCAAACTCGGATAGCTCGAGAGACCACCGGAGCATTCTCCCCGCCATATCTGGCCGACTGAGGAGCTGTCTGATAGGCTGCTCCGTCCTTACCACGATTGTGTGGGCCAGGAAGTAATGACGTAATCTTCTGGCTGCAGATACGAGGGCCAAGGCGACCTTTTTGATCTGTTGGTATCTGAGCTCGGGACCCTGAAGAGCTCTACTCGTGAAATAAATCGGTTTCTGTCCTTCGGGGGTCTCCCATATGAGGACAGCACTCACCGCTTCGCCGGTGACAGATAGGTACAAGAAAAGTGTTTCCCCATTATCTGGTCGGGACAAGACCGGGGGTTGTGACAAGACTTATTTTAGATGGAGGAGGGCTTGTTCGCATTCTTCACTCCATTCAAAAGTCGTCTTCTGTCGGAGAAGCTTGAAAAAGGGGAGTGCGTACTGAGCAGATTTGGCGACAAAACGGGAGAGGGCAGTCAGCATTCCGTTAAGTGACTGGATCGACTTCTTCAAGTTCGGGGTAGGGATTTCGGAGAATGCCCTACATTTGTCGGGGTTCGGCTCGATTCCCCTCTCCGTGAGGTAGAAGCCGAGGAACTTCCCTACGCGAACACCGAAGGTGCATTTGTCGGGGTTGAACCTCATGCGACATTTCCTCGCCGTGTCGAACACTTTCTTGAGATGGGCAGCATGGTCGACTTCTTCTGCAGATTTGACGATCATGTCGTCCATATAGACCTCGAGCACGTCGCCGATATCTGCCCGGAAGACTTTGTTCATCATCCGTTGGTAGGTGGCGCCAGCATTTTTCAAGCCGAAGGGCATTACGTTATAATAGTAATTGCCCGACTCGGTCATGAAAGCAGTATGCTGCTTGTCGGCCTCGTCCATTGGGATTTGGTTGTACCCCGAGTAGGCATCCATGAAGGATAGTAATTTGAATCCTGCAGAATTATCGACCAACTAGTCGATGTTAGGTAAGGGATAAGAGTCTTTCGGGCATGCCCAGTTAAGATCCGTGTAGTCAACGCACATCCTCCATTTTCCATTATTTTTCTTAACGAGTACAACATTTGAGAGCCAAGTCGTGTACTTGGCCTCAGAAATAAAGTTTGCCTCTAGGAGGTCTTTTACAGCTTTTTCAGCAGCCTCCATTTTTTCCGGAGACTGCCTACGCCTCCGTTGAGCTACAGCCCTAGCGGCCGGATCTATAGTCAGCTGATGACAAGCTACTTCAGGGTCCAGTCCGGGCATCTCTGCCGCACTCCAGGCAAACAAATCTGCATTTTCTCAGAGGCATGCCTTCAGTTGCCTCTTCGCCAGGTCGGGGAGTCCATAGCCAATCTTCACGCTTCAATCTGGGATGTCGCCGAGAGGAACCAGCTCGAAGTCTCCATCTGGGACGGGGTGCGTTGGGTGGAGAGGCTGCCCATTGATTTCAACTGGGAGGTCCTCACCTGCAGCTTCTTCCTGCTCCCCGGGAAACCTGCTGTCAAGGTCGACCGCGCTGACCGACGGGAGTGGAACCTGCACGACGTCTGGAGGTGCCTCGGCCTGAGTCTTGGGTTTGACGCCACCGACGACACTTAGACCCTTGATCGCTGCGTCGAAACATCTTTTGGCCGCCTTGATGTCCCCGTGGAGAGTGACCACACGTCCACGCTTCGTGTAGTACTTCATCTTTAGGTGGACTGTTGATGGTACGGCCGTCAGTTCCGCCAACATGGTCCTCCCCATGATGCAGTTGTAGAGGGACGGGCAGTCCACCACCAAGAAACGCGTCTTCACCTGTCGGGCAGTCTCCTCAATCCCGAAGGTGACCATCAACTCCACGAAGCCCCATGGTCTGGTGGTCGCGCCATTGAAGCCTTGTAGGTCTGACCCTACGTACGGGGACAAGTGTCTCTTGGTCAGCTGGAGGGTGTCGAAGAGGTGGACGTACATGATGTCCACCGAGCTCCCATGGTCAACCAAAATTCTGTGGACAACAAAATTGGCCATCTGTGCCCGGATCAGGAGGGGATGTTGGCGTTAGGTGCCTCACCGGGAAGTTCCTCGAGGTAGAAGGTAATCGGATTTGATCTTCCCTTAACCCTCTCGAGGGTAGGGGCTTGAGGAGTTGTTGCTTTCAGTTCTTCGAATTTCCTCTTTATTGACCCCACGGTCAAACGGTTAGGGGCTCCGCCAGATATGACCAGGGCTTGGGGGAAAGACTCCCAGGTACTGCAGGCACTTATCGACTCTTCTGCTGGGAAGTTCTTCCACATGTTTCAGAAAGCTTCAGGGTTGTCGAGTTCTCCCGAAAATCCAAAGTCTCCCGGTTGCGTGATGCTCAACGCGACTTGCAGCGATCCGTTGTTGGGAGAAGGAGTTGACTCCTTGACATTCTGGGCCTCCTGGCCGCTGGGGCAGGGGGCCTCCTGCTGTTTGGCGTACTTCTTTAGGTACCCCTCTTTAATCAGCGTTTTGATTGCGTCCTTAAGGTGGACGCAATCTTCAGTAACGTGCCCGTGACTGCGATGGAATCGGCAGTACTTGGACTTGTAAGCATTTGGTTTGGAAGCCGCCGGTTTCGGGAAGCGGATTCCCCCTTTGACGAACTCCGAATTGGCACAGTTGCTAAAAATGCGTGCGCGTGACGCGTTTAGCGGTGTGTAGTCTTTGAAAAGGCCAGACGGTCCCCGTGATTCGCGGGGCTCTTTGGCCCGGGCTTCTTTTTTTCTTTCCCCACCTCGCCTAGGTGGAAGGGAGTCTTCTCTTCTCCTGTCTCCACCTCGCCTGGGTGGAGGGGAGTCTTCTTCCTTATTGCCGCGGGGGCCTTCTCCGCGCCTCGAATCGAGGGCAATTTGTGCGGCTTCAGCTTCCTCGAATTCAATATGCGACTGAGCCCTCTCAAGGAGGCCTTCAAAGCTGCGGGGACGGTGTAGTCCGACGGATTCTGCGAACTTGGATCCTATCCGCAAACCCTTGATGATGAGATACATTTTTATGTGATCGGTCACGTGGATTTCGACCGCTTCTTTGTTGAACCTCTCGATGTAGCTCCGGAGAGGTTCATCCTTCCCCTGAAAGATGGCTTCCAGGGAGGCTATCGTCTTCGGATGTCGATGAGAAGCCGTAAAATATTTTCTGAAGCGCTCCCTCAGGACCCTCCACGACGTGATTGATTCAGATGCTAGGTTTTTGTACCAAGCCATGGCCCCTTTCTGAAGAGTCGTAGGGAATAGTCGACATTTGATAGCGCCGGAGACGTTCCTGAAATTGAGCAGAGCTTCAAAACTCTCGACATGGTCATCAGGATCAGATGTCCCATCATATGTCCCCAAGGATGGGGGCCTCTCTAGTCCCTTAGGAATAGGGGCGTCCATGATGTACCTGGCCAGAGGGGTCCGGTAATCGTCATCCTCGCTGGCTCCCGGAGACACAGAGGGGGAGTGTTGTCCATGAACATAGTGACGTCTCGGGGAGTGGTCCTTTAGGCGGCCTCTGGGATCCTCGGCGTCCGGCCTGCTCCTTTTATTTTTCGAGGAGCAAATTGGCCCCTTTGGTGGCGGGGAGCGATGGCGTTTCTGAGGATGTTCTGGCTGAGTACGCTCTAAGCATGGTCTGCGACCCCTGTGAACTGGGGAGGGGCTGCGAGATGCCTCCGGGGACTGCGAATGTCTTGTAAATGGCGGTGGCCGGTGCCTTCGCGGGGAAGTCCGACCACGACCTTTCTCCAGCGCCTCGATCCGGATGTTCTGGTTGAAGATCATCTGGTTTGTCTGATTGACCAAAGCAACTAGGGCAGCAGTGCTCGGGTCCACATTTGGCGGCGGGTCCACGGGCTGGAAAATGGGATGGAGGACTGTTTCATGTCCGTCTTGGTGAGCTGTCTCGTACTCCACTTCCTCGGAAAATGGTGAGGCGGTGAGTCCGTCTCTGATGTCGTTCTCCACGACAGGTTGGACAACATTGTTGTCGACGCGGTTGCCATTACTGAGCTGCGCAATGATGTTGTCTAGATCTTGATTTGCCGATGGGTTGGCCATGATGGTTGTTGAACGAAGAAAGCTTTGGTTTATGGAGCAGAAAAATGGGGAAGCTTATAAATTCCCACAGACGGCGCCACTGATCGTACCTGGATCAGACAGTTGATAGTGGCCAACGGCGTCTGGAACGGCAGCTCTGGTGATGGTGAGAGACGCCGGGGGGGGGGGGGGGTGGGGTGTACCTGCAAGGTACTCCGACGCTCAAGTGATAGAGTGTACAGAATAACCGCAAATACAGAAAGAGTAGAGTGGTAAGAAGAATGTGTCTAACCTGACCCTCTCAAATGAGAGGGTATTTATAGAGAGCCCCCAGCGCGGGGCCAACGGTTACCTGCAGTGGGCTGGATCAACTAGGTCCACTCCAAGCAACTGCTAGGGCTTACGTGTAGTAGTGAAGATCAGCACGTGGTCTTCGCCCTAGAGTAACTGCTCCTAGATTTCTGGAAGTAGGGCAGACCAAATCCTTCGGACGTGGGAGGTTACTTGGAACGAGTCCACGTGGTATGGACCGTTGGGCACTCCTCGCGGGGAGGAGCCTTCTGTGTCGAGGAGAGATGAAGCCCGTAGAATGGACATGGCCTCGCGGGGAGGAATCGTGTTCGTCGAGGAGTGATGTGTAGCATTCTCACGGGGAGAAGCTAATCTATCGGGGAGGTACGTCTCGGCAGGGTGTGATGTCCTCCTTTCCTATTACCCCAAGTGCCCGACGCCGCCTAAGTGCCCGGCGAAACTGTGGCTTGTACGTGGCAGTCGCGTGTCTTGCAGAAGGACCTTATTGGGCCTCCCTAGGCTGTATGGGTTGGGCCTGCTCGACTGTTGGGCAGCCTCAGCCCAGTCTAGAACATATCTGTTATGTGCTTGCTTGGTTTTTCTGTGTGCAGGGTTGTCACTTTGTGTGGTGAGATAAGTCCTACACCCGGACTAGAGTGAAAATTATGATAGGAACGGTGAGAATTCAAGGATACTTTGAGGGAGTCGATTTCTGAAGAAGTTGAATTGAGACTTCACCACTCAGTCTAGGCCCTCTCGAATTTAATATTGTTCAACGAGTCCATTCGTGAAGACAATATTATTTCGAACTAAAGGCCATCGAGACTGGGGACCGTAGTTACCTTTAACCCAACTTGGCCTATTAGGATGTAGTGCGGGGACTATGCGGGAGTCTATTTCTGCAATAGTCGCTACGGGATACTACACTCAGACGAGATTCTCTTGAGAATATTATTGACTACCAAGTGATTTGGAAAATCGATAATATCTGAAAGATGGATTGTAGACTCTGGGAACTTTATAGAACCCGTTCGGCAAGTACATTTGAAACCATAGTACACACCTATTAGGATGGTTATACTTTGGCTCCATGTTGTGACCTTCGAACCTATGCCCTTGTTTTGATCACATGTATATATGTATATATGTGTTTATGCATTGCATCCCTTATCCATCCATGCATTCATGCACCATTTCGAACCTTTCAAGGAACTTGAAGTTATCTTGCAAGCATCATAGTTTTTATCATGGATTTTGGAAGTCGTACTTTATTTTGTAACCCTTCAAAAAAAAATTCAAAGAAATGAGACCTTTTCAATCATTCAAAAGTTTTATCCACTTTGTGGTGTTTGCAACATAACCTTTGAGTTCCTTGAAATGCATTTGCATTATACATTTGCATACATCATTAGCATCACATCCTTTGCATTCCAAGTTTTCACTTTTGTTTCTTCTACCATAGTCGAGTCATCATAAGCACGGTACTCAAGCCAGGAAGTTGGATCATTTGGAACAAGAAAACCACACACTTCGAGCAGAGATTTCTGCTTTGGAAGCTAACATGGAAACTTTTTCTACCACGATGAAGAATCTGAGGGAAACCTAAGAGTTGGAGAATCAAGTACTTCGCGACAAAGTTGCAAACTTGAAGGCTACCAAGAGGAGCCTGATGAATTGGGTCAAAGATTTGGTCATATCCCAACACCATGATATTGAGGAATGCTATATCTTGAAGGAGAAAGTGAAAGAGATGATTCAAAAGGGAGTCTTGTCCTTCGAATTGTGCGAACCCCAAGTTGAGATCCATCTCCTACTTGAACAAGAAGTAATCCCCTCCTTGCACATGGTGGATTGATACAGAGGACAGTTTTCTTTAGGCTATGTCTCGCCATATTTGCTGCTTTCATATGTAATTTTATGCGTTCGTTAATGCACTTGTTTTGCGTGTGAGGACTTGTTATTTTGAATAATTAATGCAATGAATAATGTTTGTCTTGAAGAAATCCATTCGTTTCACTCATTTTAAATGCTCTTTCTATTTTATAATGCCAATGCTACCTGAATCTCTTGTTTAGGCAGAGAATTGGAGGGAGGATGACGAAATAAAAAACACAAGATCTCTTGTTGTACGTTTTTAAATAAGGCCATGCTGAGGGTGTAAGGCATTGTTTCAAATCCCAAACACCGGAGATATAAGGGAGATAGACCCTCGTTAACCCATTTTAGCCTTGAAGTAGGAGTTTTCTTTTCCAAAAAAAAAACACACACCTCAATTTTAACCTAGGGCAGGGTAGTGTTCAGTTAAGCTGATCGACCGCCCAGACTTTCCAAAAAAAGAAAAGACGAGTGAACATCCGAGAATCCACTTTATCTATCCCTCACACATTAGGAGGCTGGAAGTCAAATTCGCAATGATTTTCCCTTGACTATCTAAAGATTGAGGCTGTCACATTCCTTTTAAAAGGTCAAAATGACTTAGAGTCACACGACTTGTTCATAAATAAAAAAAAAAAAGAAAATATGCTAAGTCAAAACCTACGAAGGAGACTTAGGCAAAATTGGGGCATCCCGCTGGACTTCAAATTCAAACCCAAAAGATTCCGTCCAGGCAAAAGTTAGGGAATGAAAAACAAAAAATGAAAACAGAGGATTATAAAGAAAAATCCTCAATAAATAACAAAGTCGTGTGATCGAACACCAAAAGCAAATAGGTGAGTGACTGTCATGTCCAAAGCCTCAGTGGTTTCTCAACCGTATAAAAAAACTCCTTTTGAGAGATGAGTGCTCGTGTCAAGTTAACTGAATGTAGGACCGAAGAACATCACGAAGAAGGGGTGGGTACAAATAAACTTTGAGCCTTGATCCTTTGTTTCTTAAACCGTGAACCAAGCCACGATACCACCCTCAAAAGACCTAATTGAAGCACGGTTTATTTTGAAAGCATACTAATTGGTGTAGCGAGCGATTTTGGATGTGGTTGCGAAGCACTACCGCTCTTTGGTATCTACAGCTCGATTCATTTTTAATTGAATAAAAATTCAATTAAAATGATCAAAATCATTTAACATATGGAAAACAAATTGTGATCTTAGATTAATGCTTCAAAAATTAAGTATTGACCTACAAAATAATTAGAAGTCATTAAAAGTTGCAAAATCAAGGTGGAAAAAATATCCAAATTGTCAAAAATAATTAAAATATTAATTCTTTACAAAAATATCAATTATATGAAATAAATAATATTTTTGGGATTTTTTGGGAAAATAAAATATTTTAACATTTTTGTGAATTATTAAAAAAAAAGAATCAACTCAAAATCATTAAAACTCAGAGAGAAATTAATTTTTGAATCAATTAAATAAAATCACAAAAATTCAAATATTTGAATTTTTGAAAATGGCGCCAAGAACATGGACCAAGAACACACGCGTTTTCTGCCTTGCCTAGATTTGCATTTTCTATCCAATCTCACTGAATATTGATTATATCATGCAATCCACATATCAATCAACTCGTTTCAACCTCACGATCAT
The DNA here is from genome assembly GCA_022829125.1 of Lathyrus tuberosus. NCBI lineage: Eukaryota > Viridiplantae > Streptophyta > Magnoliopsida > Fabales > Fabaceae > Lathyrus > Lathyrus tuberosus. Next base: position 14,418,029 of record JALAZF010000103.1, read on the forward strand.
GTCTATGGCAATTAATTTCATTTAAATTAAGCATAAAACAAGAAATCATGAAAAATCCTCAAGAACCCTAAATTCTGCATGAAGGCTGGGATTTTTAATACACGGTTCAAACAAAGCAATTACTTGAGGGGAAACATTCCATGCATGATTATGAACATTTGGCAAAAGTATTGTGCGAGGAAATATGCATAGATTGAGAGATGACCAAGTTTAGGCTTACCTCTAGGTCGTGACAGCAAGAGCATATTGATTTCTGAGTTGGAGGTGTTACAGATGAGTTGTGATGATCTGAACAGCTTCCCTACACCCTATGGAGTGTGTTTGAATGCTTGGACTTGATGGAAATTGGCTGGATCACTTCATGGCATCTCAACTGCAACTTGGTTAAAACCTTGAGCAATTGACTGGTGATTCTGAGAAATCAGTGTTCCAGATGTTGTTTAAGTGTTTGATCAGCTCACATATGATGTATATGAGGTGTGTGTGTGTGATTGGTTTGAGTGGAATTGCTCTCTAATGAAAAACCCGATAGTGACATGCTAAGAAAGGCATTTTTGAGAGTGAGAAGTGGATTTAGAGAAAGGCAAGTGTTGTAGGCCTTTGGTGTACTTAAACTGATCACAATTGAGCTCTATTTGTAGTAGAGCAAGTTTGTTTTGCAAGGAATAGTGAATGGCAACTGCTGAGTAGGTTTGGCCAATGTTGGCAAATGAAAATCCAAGTCTCCTCTAGCTATTGACTAGAGTTTAGGGCACAGGCTGTTGGTCCCCTTGGTCTTGGATAAGTCTTGACTGAATTCAGTTGCTAATAGCTCAGTCCATGCCACCTTGATGCTTCCATTGAATGCTCCAATCCAAAATTGGAGTCTTGTCCCTATTTTGGGCAATTCTAGGTTTAGCATGCTATTTCTTGTTCCAAGGACTTTGGAGGCTTGGCTCAGTGATTGTCCCCTTTAGATTCAATCCTCAGATGTGTCCAAAGTGATGACAAGGCTTGCAATTGGCTGATTTTGGCAAATCGAGCAAAAGTGCAAAATTCTGCCTTGCCTTGGCAGATTTCAGTAAGGCAACTTGCCAATGTCATATCTCATGGCTCAAGTTGAATTTGGTGATGTTCTTGGCCATTTTGGAAAGCTCTTATATGATACAACAACTGTTTGACCACATTTGGTTTTGATACTTTTTGGATCCAAGTGAAAAATGTCCCTACATTTGGAAAAAAGTAAGGCAAAATCTAACTTAGTGAAATTTTCACTAAGTGTTGGAACAAAGTGACTTTTCTTGATTTTGATCACTCCATAACTCAAAATCCATGAGGAATTTGGACATAGGTGTTGCACCCCAAAATTTGCTCTCCTTACTTTATTACTAACTGGCTTATGTTGCATTGCATTTTGCATTACCATGTGTGCATATCATTGGTTCTTAGCATGGGGTCAAGGTGCCTGAGGCAGTGCCTCAGAGGGTCAAGCAAGAGTCTTGGTATTGTCCAAGAGGGCTCAGGTGGATCATCCTCTCCTAACCAGTGCATAGATTAGGGTTTTGAGATTCTTGGGTTTATTGCTTCAATGGGCAAGCTCCTTGGGTTTTTATCATCATTAAATGGCATATCTTATCTTTGTTAGAGAGGATACGCATCATATTCAGAGGAATTTGGATTTGGAGACTGTGTTATTTCCTCCTAGACTGAGGGTACCACAACTAGGGTTTGCTATAAAGTAAATTTATTTCTGATTTTTTGGGCAAGACTTGATTCCATGGTACTCCTTGGGTCCCTAAATACCTAGGGATGGGAGGTTGTCCATCAGTTTGTTTCAGGAGAAGTTCAATTGGCCAATGGATTGAAAATCATTTGAATTGGGTAAAAGTCAACAGTGAGAGGAGAAGTCAACTGTGGAATTTTGAGGTTCTCTCCAAGGTTTTCAAGGTCTCACATCCTCATATGGTCTTCAAGGGTCAAGTTTCATTCATATTTGTCAGGAATCAGGAGTTGGTGCAAAGTTTCTAAATTTGGAAAGTGACCTATAATGAAAAGTTTCCATTTTTGGCAAGTATCTACACTTTATTCAACTTGACTTTTCACCATCAAGAAAGCTTCAAATGAATTTTTCTCCAACATGAAAGTTGAAGATCTTTTTCTCCTCTTTCCAACAAGTACTAGTGGGTCTCCATATCATGTGTGAAACTCAACTTATGGTCAAAAGAAGGCAAAGTGGTTTTTAGGGTTTCTCATGATCCCATTTTCACAACTTTGGGCATAATGACCTATAATCAATTCCATTGCTTCATGCCACATTCCAATATTAAAAGACATTCCTTGAGGATTATTTTGGGCCCAAGAATGAAGTAATTCCATGGTTTATTCTTCATTTATTCTCCATTATTCAAAATTCCCAAATTATTTAAAACTCATGAATCAATTGTTTTCAAGGCCCAAGTTCAATATGGGTGCAATTATCAATTCCAATGCAAGTGATCCATCATGAAACTTTCAAATATCCATGCATGGAGGAGGTGTAATTCACATTATGCTATTTTCCAAAATAATTCAAAAAATCATTAAACAAGGAATTATCCAAGCCCAATTCATCATCAGAGGAAAACCCTAGCCTATTTAAACCCATCCATGCACTGGTTAAGGTGAGTTACACGTGATATTTTGGAGAAAAAGAAAGTGAACCCTAATTCTTGAATTCCTTGGATCTCTCAATCTACAAGGAGTTCCTTCAAAGTTCTTCCACAAACCTTCTCTTGGTGATCTCTAGAGTGCAAATCAACCACCATTCGCAGCCAAAAGCAAGTGAACGTGTAGAACCATCTCAGGTTGGAAGGATTTTTAAGGATCCTAAAACTCTCCTTTTTTATATGCATATTGACGTGTGATGATTTGTGATTACCCTGATCTATTTATTTTTAATTTTGGACGTGTGGTTTGCTTGTAATATGGATTTAAAGTTTTGTGCCCTAATGGTTTTTCATTCGTTTTTTATTATACACTAACAATTTGGGGTTTTTGATGCCATATTTGGATTCCTGACGAAATTCTGGGTCGGATAGTGTACCCCATTGCATTTTCTGGGCAGTTTGGTGGTTGCAGGTGGTGGCTGGAGGTAGGGTTCCGGCGGCTGGCGGTGGTCTGGCGAAGGAAGCTGGCTGGAGGTTGAAGACGACTCCTCAGCCGTCCATTTTGCTGATCGCACGGTCTAAATCGTGCCACATGATATCTCTTTTTATTTTTTTTCTGAATTATAATTAGTGATCCTGTGTTTATAACCCCACCGCTCCTATTGTGTTCTCCCAATCGTTGTATTTCATTGTTTTACTTTTATTTTAAGTTGACCACATTTGGATCGTGTGATGAATCAGACGGATAATAACACGCCAACGCATTAAAAACACATGTGCCAGGAACATGGCACGCACGCGCATACACCCTCCTTTTTTTATTTTTTTCTGATGAGTTAATGGGCGGGCCTTGCTATTGGCACCACCCCCCTTGCCAGCCCAATTCATTTCCAATGTATTTTCCTTACTTAACGCACCCCTAGCCCATTTTATTTCTCTTTTATTTTATTTCAATTATCATATTTCATATTTTAATTTTAAAAATACCTTCTTGCATCTAAAAATCATCATAAAACTCATACACCATTTCTATCATTTTATAAAATTTCACAAATTTTATTTTTTTATTTTTATTTTATTTTTATCATCTAAATTAATTATTTAGTTAATTTCTTTTTGCATTACTCATATCATGCATACATAAATTTCTTCATTTTATTTCTCCTCATCTATAAAATATTTTTAATCCGTTCTTTTTGCATCTATTATATAACATCCTAAAATGAATTAAAGTATTTTTATATCATTTTTAATTATTATTTCATATTGCATTTTGGTCCTTCTCTTTGGCACACTGAACCCCACTTCCCACCTGAACTTTGCCTAATTATTTAGATGACTAATATCTTGATTTTTTGTAGGGATTTTTGATATTTGGTTTATCTCTGGTTGAATAATATTTATGTTTAATTTGGGAATTTTAGGAGTTACTTTTCTAATTATTTGATTTATTTTCACTTGAGATCTGCTCGTGTGCGTGTTTCTGATCATGTCTAGGTCCTTGTTTGAAAGGCACTTGTGCCATTTGCTTTGGGGTTGCTTCCTTTAACTTCTGAATTCATGTTTGGATTATTATCATTATTGTTTGCCATTGCTTGATTTTTGTTTGCTTTGAAATTATTTATGTCTGTTTCTCACTAACCCTTTATGCAGGGACTATGGTAAGTTCTTTAAGGGTATGGATAAGTATCCATGGTCACCCTTACTTTTTCCTTCCCTCTTCTTCTTCCCTTAGGATGTAGGTCGTCGTCAAACCTCACTAACCATAGGTCACCCATGCATGATGACTTTAGGATCTATAGTCCCCCTTTAGAGTTGCCCTTGCGTCTTCTCTCTTCTCATCTCAAATTTCTTTAAAACACTTAATAAGAATAAGGTGTATTGCGCACGAGCCTTAAGCGTGGGGAATGAGAAATGAGGGGCTTCCTCTCATCTTTCAAGAGTGCTTAGCGAGCGTCCTGTCTTGGGATGATGCGTTAAGTATTTGCCCCTGTGCCCTAGACTTTGGTGCAATGCAACTTAGGAACTAACTTAAGCCACTTCTGTCCTAAAAAACACAAACCAACTTCAAACCTTTTTGTCCTTCGGGACATCCAAACTTAAAGGCTATTTTCAAAAAGGGCACGTTACTTTCCGTCTGAGACGCAAACAGGCATCGACCCTAACTGCCGGACGCGAACTTAGCGTCGCTCATAAAAAACACAAAAAGAACTTGGTCCGGACTACGTTGACTCTGAATTCCCCATTGCACAAAGGCGGTACGTAGGCCTAGGACGTTGACGTCTTACCGAGTATGTATTTGTTTTCCCCTCTCCCGTCTTAGCACAACCATAGATGATAGGATAACTCACCCTTAGAATAGACAACAAGCGTGGATCCCATCGAGTACGATGGACGTGTGGGGTGCTAACACCTTCCCCTCGCGTAACCGACTCCCGAACCCAGGTTATGGTTGCGATGACCATTCATTTCCCTCTTCCTCGGGTTTATGCGGTGTTCCCTTTCCCTCTCTTGGGATAAATTTACACGGCTGGCGACTCTGTTTTTCCGCGCCACTCTCGCGTTTGTACCTGGATGAAAATCCTGGGAGCGACAGCTGGCGACTCTGCTGGGGACCTGGTTGACCTATGCTGGTCCATCCCTAAGCGAGTCAATCCTAACGCTTGCTTGTCTCTGTTCTCTTTGGGTGTTTTGTTTTTGTTTTGCTTTATGTGTTGTATTTTTATTTTTACCGCATTTTCTGCATTTCATTTCTTATTATTGTCATGCTGCTGTGCTGTGCTGGTTGTCTCTGTTTTGCAGGTTGGGTGGGTCTGAGAGATAAGCCCAATACCCAGGCTTGAGAATACCCTAGGACTAGAGTGGAAAGTAGTGGGACCTACGTGCCCGCTTGGTACGTTTGTGTGTTCACGAAATTCACAACCAGACGAGGCTATCTTGGGACGCATTCTAACGTGTGTGTCTTGCGCATGTTGGGGTGTTGATCTAGAGAGCTGTCGACTCTGGTGATCGATCATTGAGGACCTTAGTGGAAACATCCCTCTTTAGTGGTGACAGTGGCAGACCACATCCTGTGGCAAACCCATTCGCACCCGAGGGCCCGCTTTGGAACTCGCATAGGATGGCCCCTATGTTTTGAAGAGAATCAGTGGAGACACTCCTCGATTGACGATAGTAATGTACCCCGAGGGATGAATGTACTATTGTTTCTCGACCTCAGTGCCAAAGCTGAGGGCCTTCCGCTTTGGAGAATCGGTTGAGGCCTCCTCGATTGATGATGATGCCAAACCAGAAATGGTGAACGTATCATCATTTCTCGACCTGAGAGCCCGGGATACTGAACATCCTAGTACCCACATGTGAGAGGGAATGGGCGTTTGCAGGTTTGCAGGTAACCGAGACTTTCAACCTACCCGGTTTTCTGGATTTCTCATTAATGTCTGATTATTTGGGTTCCTCAGTGGTTCAGAGTTCTGTTTTTCTGGGTTCTCATTCATCTAATAGCACAACACATCCAGCAGTGTGCCTTGACCCCATGTTTGCATGAGCATATCATTTTTCTTGAATTCTGACATGTTTGACATTTTTCAGGGCTTGCATCTTACTCTTGATTCCGGTTTTCTGAGGTTACTTCAGCATGGATGTTCAGAGAAAGAAGACTGTTGCTTATTCATTCCCAGAACCGACTTTGACACTGATTCACAAACTGATTAATATGGCTGGCTCTGGAGTTCGTACAGAGTTCAGTGGAAGGTATGGAAGGCTTCTAAAATTCATCTATAATATCTCCAAGTATGAGAAGGATGTCATTCACACACTTCTTCAGTTTTACGATCCATCTCTGCGTTGCTTCACTTTCCCGGACTACATCTTGGCTCCAACGTTGGAGGAGTTCTCATTTATTTTGGGAATTCCTATCAGTCATGATATAGTTTTCTTTTCTGAAGAACACCCCGGGGTGAAAGATATGGTTGTTGCTCTTCATATTAGTGAGTCTGTTCTGAACAGTAATATTGAAGAAAAACAAGGAGTTAAGGGTTTCTTGCTGAAGTTATTGTTTGATCAAGCTTGCATACATGTAAAAGAGAAGAATTGGACTGCTTTCCAAGCTATTCTGGCTATGTGTATCTATGGGATTGTGCTGTTTCCGAACATTCCTGATCTGGTGGATATGCATGCCGTCAGAATCTTTATTTCGAAGAATCCTATACCTACCTTGCTAGGTGATGTGTACCACTCAGTCCACTATAAGAATGAGAATAGACGTGGGAAAACTGTCAGTTGCTGTGCACCGCTCTTAGCTACTTGGTTTCTGAGTCGTCTCCCCGAATCTGGCGCTTTCGTCGATACGAAAGATTCTCTGAAGTGGTCAAAGAGGGTTATGGGCTTGACTGCTGATAACATTGTTTGGATCAATCATGATTTGCTAGGAAGGGAGATTATTTGCAAATGCGGAGAATTCCCTAATGTACCCTTGATAGGGAGGAAAGGTGGAATTAACTATAATCCCTCCCTAGCCATCAGACAGTTTGGCTATCCTTTGAAGAATCCACCCGAAGAGCGAGATGTCTGTGAGTCCTTGTTCTTCAATGGTATTAAGGATCAAGGGTTGATAAGGAAAGTTGTGAATGCTTGGAAACAGGTGACTAAGAAGGGTAAGATTTCATTCGGGAAAAGTAACAATCGGGCTTTCCCTCCCTATAAAGAGTGGATTAAGAAGAGAGCAGAAGAAGAGCTTCTTCCATTCCCGGTGGAACCACCTTTGTACCCTTTGGTGATTGAGCCTCCTACCACCGTTGAGTTGGAGAAGTATAAAAAATTATGGGCTGAAAAGGAAAGGTTGCGGGAAGAAAATAGTGAGCTAAAGAGAGAGATTTATCAGTGGAAGCATGAACGGGGTGAAGCTGTTCATACCGCCAAGTTGAAGACAGAGCTCCTTGCTAAAGCAGAAAAAGAGCTTGCTGACATGGTCGCATCCAGAGAAAGAATGAAACAAGCTTTGGATGGTATCAGTAACGTTCTCAGGTCCAAGGAGGAGGAATTAGGCAAGGCTTTGTTGAAGATTCACAGGTTCAATGATCACCAAGAAACTGCCATGGCTGAGAATAAGAGAAAGGAAGACGACTACATAGCTAAGATTGATCAGTTGAAGTCGACGCTCAAGAAAAAAGACGCCGAGATCTTATCAGGGATATTCAAGAGACAAGTAGTCGAGGGTCGACTCAATGAAGCCATAGCCTCCATGGAAGAACTGAAAGTCCAAGCTGAAGTGAAGAAACCTAGACATGAGGGTCCTAGCATGGATGGTGTTTCTGGAGAAGACGCTTGGGAGTTACATTACCGATACTTGTATAGGATCATACACAGGAGAGACCTTCTCATTCAAGGGCTAATTCAGAGGCCAAAGCATCACGATACCAGAAAGCTGTTCAAGGAGATTCAAGACTGGTGCAGAAAGCATAATGGATGGGGGGATTGACGCTTGTAAACTTTGATGATATGCCATAGTTTTCTGTTTTCTTTCATTGTATGTGGATCACCACCAGGCTTGTTGGTTGGGACCTATGGTTTTTATATTCAGACTCGTTATCTCAGATTTGTGATTGTTGACATTTGACTTTTCTCTGGTTTCCTTATTATATGAGCAGAAGTTCCATTATATCTTGTTATTAAATCGGAATCAAGGGGTGGATCGCCTTGTGAATTTTCAAACATGTCCATTTGCATTTGCATACTCATAATCATTTTGCATAATCATTTTGCATGACAGGTGTTTATCTCCGGTGTTCTTATCTTGTTCTAAATCTCAGGATTGCAGATCAGCACATTCACTGGTATCCCACCAGACAGAATCAGAAGAGGCTCATGGATCAGGTACAGAATGAAATCATTGAGATGCGGACTCGCATGAACCAATTCATGGAGTTAATGCAAGGTGTTGCTCAGGGCCAAGAGCAGTTGAGGACTCTCGTTCAGCCACTGATTGCGAGAATTGATGAAGACGGTGTCCTTCATGGAGGAATTCAGACTGGTGTTACTAATGATGTTCAGAATGGCCCTACGGGCGGAGGTGTTCCTGCTTCTGGTGTTGTGATTCCTCCGGGCGGAGTAGAAAGTGTTGTGATTCCCACTGCAGTGGGAGGTGGTATTGGTGCTGGCGCAGTTCATGGCCGTCAGTATGATGATGTTCAGGATGATGCCTTTTCTTTGCCAGGTGGGGATGCTGGTCCCCAGATTGACCATGATCAGAGGATCCGGTTGCTTGAGGAACAGCTGAGGGGTGTTGTGAATCAGGATTCTGTGGGAATGGATCTAGAGGATTTGGGGCTGGTTCCAGGCGTTGTTATTCCGCATAAGTTTCAGACTCCCACTTTCAAGAAGTATAATGGTATGACTTGTCCGAGGACCCACGTCAGGGCATATGCAAGCAAGATGGCTGCATGTGCAAAGAATGAAAAGCTGATGATGCATTGCTTCCAGGATAGCCTATCTGGGGCATCCCTGGAGTGGTACATGCAACTGGAAAGGAAGGATGTGCGTAGTTGGAGAGATCTGGCAGGGGCATTTATCAGACATTACCAATATAACACTGATATGGCTCCTAACAGAACACAGCTGCAGAATCTGTCACAGAAGAACAATGAGAGTTTCAAAGAGTACGCCCAGAGGTGGCGTGAACTGGCAGCAAGGGTTCAGCCTCCCATGTTGGAACGTGAAATGATAACTATGTTTATGGCCACCTTGCAGGGTCATTACTATGAAAAGTTGGTACCGTGTATGACTGAAAAGTTTGCTTATTTGATCTTGGTAGAAGAGATGGTGGAAAGCGGAATTAAGGTGGGGAAAATATCAGGCGGTGATGGGCCCTCATCTGGAGGAAGTAAGAAACCTTATGCTAGTGGTTACAAGAAGAAAGAGGGAGATACAAACTCTGTGTCATCATATCGTGGCAGAGATGGACCTCGTCAGAACTACAATTAGCAGGTGGCTTCAGTAACCATCCCAGCAGCACCTCAGCAGCCAGCAGTGACTCAACAACAAAATCAGGCTCCTCGCCGGTCTCAGCCTCTGACTAGGCGGGATAGGCATTTTGACACTCCACCTCTTCCATACGCTCAATTATTTCAGTACTTACTAAAGCTACAGTTAATCCAGAAGAGAACATTGGCTCCACCTACTGGTAATCCACCTCCCGACTATGACGCCAACGCCCACTGTGAGTTTCATTCTGGGGCACCCGGACATTATATTGAAAACTGTAAAGCTTTTAAGCATCAGGTTCAAGATCTGCTGGATTCCAAAGCCATCAATTTCTCCAACGATGTTCCTAATGTGAATCAGAACCCGATGCCGAATCACGGTGGGCCGAAGGTCAATGCTATTATTAAAGACTGTGAAGACTTGAGTTTGATTTCAGATGTGAACGAAATCCAAACTCCCTTGGGTGTGGTGAAGGAAAGACTGTTGAAGGGAGGGGTATTTCCCGGTTGTGGTGAAGGTTGTGTAGAATGTGTATCGCAGCCAGGCGGTTGTGATTTATTGAAAGCGGGTATTCAGAAAATGATCAGCGAAGGGGTATTACAGTTTGACAGGGGCTGTAAGCAGAGTATTGTTACTGACAGAGAGATTGATGTTGCAACGATAACAATTCCATTCAAGATGATAACTATATCAGCGCCGGCGAGACCAGCGCCGGTCACTATCATTGTTCCTGGACCAGTTCCATATGAGAGTACCAAGGCCATCCCATGGAATTATGGGGACGAGGTGTTTGTTAATGGTGAGAAGCTGGAATTGGAAGAGACATCAGTTGTGAACATAGGGGTGGAAAATCTTGTTGAAGCAGGGGCTATCACTAGGAGTGGTAGAGTCTTTGTTCCGTCAGAGAATCAAGCTAGCAGTTCAAGACAAGACAAAGGTAAGCAGATGATGGATGAGTCTGTACAGAGGCAGGAAGCTAATAATTCTACGACAAAGCCAGGTGGGGATACTTTCTCAGAAGACGTAGAAGAGTTTATGAGGTTGATCAGAAAAAGTGATTACAAGATTGTTGACCAACTCCACCAAACTCCATCGAAGATTTCCATCCTATCCTTACTGTTGTGCTCCGAGGCACACCGAAATGCATTGCTGAAGATTCTGAATATGGCTTATGTACCACAGGAAATATCCGTCAATCAGTTAGAAGGGGTTGTGGCTCATGTGAATGCTGGTAATGGTTTGGGTTTCACCGATTTAGATTTGACTCCGGCTGGGAGGAATCACAACAACGCTCTGCATATTTCAGTGGAATGATGTGGTTCTTTGATGTCGCATGTGTTAGTTGATACTGGGTCATCTTTGAATGTGTTACCAAAGAAGGCTTTGATGAAGTTAGATACTCGTGGGTTGATTTGTACGCCAAGTGACTTGGTGGTACGTGTTTTTGATGGCTCCAAGAGGTCAGTGTTTGGAGAGTTAGTTCTGCCGATCAAGGTGGGTCCTGAGGTTTTCAACACCACCTTTTACATAATGGATATTCAGCCTGCCTATAGTTGTTTGTTGGGTCGCCCATGGATCCATGGTGCTGGGGCAGTAACTTCTACGCTGCACCAGAAGTTGAAGTATATGGTGGATGGCCACGTTGTGACTGTTTGTGGTGAAGAAGATATCATGGTGAGTCACCTATCAACCTTCAAGTATGTGGAGGTAGATGGTGAGATACAGGAAACTTTGTACCAAGCCTTTGAAGCTGTGAAGATTCCCCAGGAACCCCCAAAGGCAGTCACTCAGCCTGAGGCGGTTGCCCAACCTGAAGTCATCATACAACCAGAAGTTCCAATGTCCTCTTTCAAAGAGGCGCGTGCTATAGTTGAAGCTGGTGGTTCTCAGAAGTGGGGCAGTGTTATTGATGTTCAAAGGAAGCAAGATATTCATGGACTGGGTTACAAGCCACCTAGGCGTTCTGAAGAGCCTCCCAAGTTCTATGGTCCAGTCCGTTTCACCAGTGCCGGTGTTTTCTTCGACAGAGTCAATGCTATTGAGGATGAAGGAGATAGTGATTGTGACATGGATGAATGGATCCGTCCCTGCATTCCTGGTCAGAGTTTAGGCAACTGGTCCTCCGAGAAAGTTATCCAAGTGACGCGCCCAGAGTAATTTACTTTTGTTTTCTGTTATGTTGAGTCCTACGCTCTGCCCAAGGCGTAGTGATATTTATTTGTAGGGCTTGGATGTTTTATTTGCTATTTTTATCATCAATAAAGGACGTTTTTTCATTCAAATATTTTGATCCCTGTCTTTCTATTTTTTACTTTTTGCATTAACCCACATCAAAATGGCAATGTGTTTTCTTGTTTGTTGCACTCATAATGAACATAAAACATCCATCATGCAGGTTCCCTTGTTCAGATTCCACCCATGACTTAGCTATGGCTCGATATGACTTCGACAATCCCATCTATCAAGCCGAAGAAGAGACTGACGAAGACTGTGACTTACCAGAAGAATTAGCCAGGCTACTGAAACAAGAGGAAAGGGTCATTCTACCTCATCAGGAGGAAGTTGAGACTATTAATCTGGGAACCGAGGATGTTAAACAAGAAGTAAAGATTGGGGCTACCCTGGAAGACACTGATAAGAGAAGATTGGTTGAGTTACTTCGATAGTATGTGGATATCTTCGCCTGGTCTTACCAAGACATGCCCGGGCTTGACACTGACATTGTTTCACACAGACTGCCGCTTAAAGAGGGTTGTACTCCAGTCAAGCAAAAATTGAGAAGGACGAAACCAGATATGGCCGTCAAGATCAAGGAAGAGGTTCAGAAACAGTTGGACACCGGATTTCTTGCTGTGACAAATTATCCTCCGTGGGTTGCTAATATTGTACCTGTACCTAAGAAGGATGGGAAGGTCAGGATGTGTGTCGATTACCGAGATTTGAATAGGGCGAGCCCGAAGGATGATTTCCCGCTCCCCCACATTGACGTGTTAGTGGACAATGTTGCTCAATATTCTGTGTTTTCCTTCATGGATGGCTTCTCTGGGTATAACCAAATCAAAATGGCCCCAGAGGACATGGAGAAGACTACTTTCATAACACAGTGGGGAACGTTTTGCTACAAGGTAATGCCCTTTGGATTGAAGAATGTTGGGGCAACCTATCAGCGGGCGATGGTGACTCTCTTTCATGATATAATTCACAAGGAGATCGAAGTCTATGTTGATGACATGATTGCGAAGTCACAGACAGAGGAAGAACACTTGGTAAACCTCCAGAAGTTGTTTGAAAGGTTGAGGAAGTTCAGGTTGAGATTGAATCCGAACAAGTGCACTTTCAGCGTGAGGTCTGGTAAATAGTTGGGATTCATTGTTAGTGAAAGGGGTATAGAGGTTGATCCTGCAAAGATAAGAGCCATACAGGAGATGCCTGAGCCAAGGACAGAGAAAGAGGTTCGCGGTTTCTTGGGGAGGTTGAATTACATTCCCAGGTTTATCTCTCACCTGACAGCTACATGTGAACCAATTTTCAAGCTGCTGAGAAAGGATCAAGAGGTCAGGTGGAATGAAAATTGTCGAGAGGCGTTTGAAAGGATAAAGACGTATCTGCAGGAACCTCCAGTCCTTATGCCACCAGTGTCTGGGAGACCGTTGATTATGTACCTTACGGTTCTTGAGAATTCGATGGGTTGTGTGCTCGGTCAACACGATGAGACGGGTAAGAAAGAGCACGCCATTTACTACCTGAGTAAGAAGTTCACTGATTGCGAATCGAGATACTCTATGCTGGAAAAGACATGTTGTGCACTCGCTTGGGCAGCCAAGCGCCTAAGGCAGTATATGTTAAATCACACAACCTTGTTGATTTCGAAGATGGATCCGATTAAGTACGTGTTTGAGAAGCAAGCACTTTCTGGAAGGATAGCCCGTTGGCAGATGGTTTTGACAGAGTACGATATTCAGTATGTTTCTCAGAAAGCCATTAAGGGAAGTGTTTTGTCAGAATATCTTGCTGATTAGCCGGTCGAGGATTATCAGCCTATGAAGTTTGAGTTTCCAGACGAGCATGTTATTTTTCTGAAAATGAAGGATTGTGAAGAGCCTCTGCCTGACGAAGGACCTGAGATTGGATCACAGTGCAAGATGATTTTTGATGGGGCTGTTAACTCATATGGTAATGGAATTGGGGCAATCATTACAACCCCGAAGGGTTCTCATATACCTTTCACTGCCCGGTTAGCATTCGTGTGTACCAACAACGAGGCGGAGTACGAAGCATGGATCATGGGGTTAGAAGAAGCAATTGATTTGAGAATTAAGAACCTCGATGTCTATGGTGATTCCGCGTTGGTGGTTAATCAGATTACAGGAGAATGGGAGACTCGTCAGGCAAATTTGGTACCTTATAACAACTATGCCAGAAGGTTGTTACCTTTCTTTGATAGGGTGGATTTTCATCATGTGCCCCGAGCTGAGAATCAGATGGCTGATGCGTTGGCGACGTTGGCATCCATGTATAAGGTGAACCGTTGGAATGAAACTCCGTCGATTAGAATCATGCGTCTGGACATACCAGCTTTTATGTTTGCAATCGAAGAGGTGTCAGATGGCAAGCCGTGGTATCATGATATTAAAGTTTTTCTGAAGAGACAAGAGTATCCAGAGGGTGCCTCCACCAAGGATAAGAAGACTCTGAGAAGGTTGGCAGGGAACTTCTTTCTGAACAAGGATGATGTGTTATATAAGAAGAACTTTGATATGGTCTTGCTACGTTGTGTTGACGAACATGAGGCGGGGTTATTGATGGAGGAAGTTCACGAGGGTTCTTTCGGTACTCATTCCAGTGGACACACCATGGCTAGAAAGTTGTTGAGAGCAGGATATTACTGGATGACTATGGAGTCTGATTGTTTCAAGTACGCTCGGAAGTGCCATAAATGCCAGATTTATGCAGATAAGATGCACGTACCTCCTACGCCTCTAAATGTGTTGCCATCTCCTTGGTCGTTTGCAATGTGGGGTATAGACATGATTGGAAAGATTGAGCCCACTGCTTCCAATGGGCATCGTTTCATTTTGGTTGCCATTGACTATTTCACAAAGTGGGTGGAGGCAGCCTCGTACGCCAATGTCACCAAGCAAGTGGTTGCCCGATTTATAAAGAAGGACATCATCTGTCGTTATGGGGTCCCGGAGAGAATCATTACTGATAATGGCTCGGACTTGAATAATAAGATGATGAAGGAACTATGTCAGAGTTTCAAGATCGAGCATCATAATTCCTCTCTGTATCGTCCAAAGATGAATGGGGCTGTTGAGGCTTCAAATAAGAATATCAAGAAGATTGTGCAGAAGATGGTGGTAATGTATAAAGACTGGCATGAGATGTTACCTTATGCTCTACATGGTTACCGTACTTCGGTGCGTACGTCAACTGGGGCAACCCCTTTCTCATTGGTGTACGGTATGGAAGCAGTTTTACCCTTAGAGGTCGAGATTCCATCTTTGAGAGTTCTGGTAGATGTGAAGCTTGATGAAGCTGAATGGGTACGCTCCAGGTTGGATCAGTTGAACCTTATTGAAGAAAAGAGATTGACAGCCATCGCACATGGTCGTTTGTATCAGAGCAAGATGAAGCACGCCTTTGACCAGAAAGTACGTCCTCGGAATTTTCAGACAGGTGAATTGGTTTTGAAAAGGATCCTTCCTCCTCAGACAGATCACAGGGGCAAGTGGACTCCAAACTACGAAGGGCCGTATGTAGTCAGAAAGGTTTTCTCTGGTGGAGCCTTACTACTTTCAACTATGGATGGCGAAGATTTTACCTCCCCTGTGAACGCGGACGTAGTCAAAAAATACTTCGCATAAAAGAGACCCGCTGGACATAAAAAGAAAGTCCAGGCAAAAAGGGGCATCCCGACGAACCATAAAAAGGAAAAGGTTCGGGAAAAAAATTAGGGATAAAATGTAAAAAGAAATGTGTACACCCGCAAAGTCGAAAACCTGAAAAGGCGACCTTGGCAAAAATGGGTATCCCGGTGGATTGAAAACCCAAAAAGGGCGATCCAGGTAAAAGTTAGGGATTTATAAGCGAAAGGCTACGGTCTGCGTTCGATCTGTGAAGCACTCTCAATACCTGGAAATTCTGAAAGAAGGAATCGGTACAGTTAGTCTCTTCGAAGGTCAAGACATTTGTGGATAAGCAAGTCATACGAGTCATAGCTGAGTCGAATCATGGTGGATATCTGTTCCCACATTGCCGACATGTGTATTTTCTTTTTGTTTTTTGCGCAATTACCTCTTTCTAGGAATTGCTTCCAAATGTAAATGCCTATTTACAGGCCACTTTTCTCAATAAAATATTCATTTCATTCAAAGATCTTTCTGTTGCTTGTTTTACTTTTACTGTTTTGTTTGCAAAAACGTCCGATATTTTTTATAAACATTGCATATAAAACTTTGAGCTTTGCGAAGCATAGCGAAAAGCAGTAGAAATTATTTAGGCGTTAACAGTGATAGTTATGTTGTGGCTTTCTCCTTTTGTTGTTGTTATTTGACTTGCAGGGCAACAACATTGTACTCCCCAGCATCGAGATTGCTCCTTCCCCAGCAGGGCAACCGTTCCTCAGTAGAGCAGACTTCCCCCAGCAGAAGACTTGGAAAGTATTTTCTCTGAATCAAGACGTTATTTCCCCACAGAATCGTGGTGCTCACCTCCCCATCCAGTCAGGAAGCGTACTTTCACCAACAATGTCATATTCTAATCCCCAGCAAGGTGGGGGTAAGGGCATTCTGCCCTTCAGCGGTTCAGAAGTATCCCCAAGCAGGATGGTATTATGGGCTGGTATCCCCCAGCAGGTCTTAAGCCCGTTTGTTGTTGGCAATCCTCGGCAACAAACTTCCGGTTCCGTTATTGGCGTCCATTCTCAACTCCCCCAGCAGAGAGGAAATCTCAGGTTTTGGATGTTACCTTCAGTAGAGGACAGGTATAATCCCCGGTAGTGTGGATATTCTTTTGGGACTTCATCCCCAACAAAAATTATTGATCCAAGGAGTCGATCAGTGTGATTCTTCTCAGCAGAGTTCCTAGGTTCAGAGGACAATTTATTTTTGTCATCCCCGGCTGAATTGATCTTTTCTCTCCGGCATTTATTTTGCTGGAGGGACCCTTTTTACATATCATAAGCATTGCATCCTCAAAACGCGTAGCATTTCTACTTCGTGTGGAGCATTACGGCAAAATTCAAACATTTGCATTCCAAAGCATAAGCCAGGTTTGATACTTTCCTTGCCAGTTCTCTTTCTCAACAGAGATGGCATAACTCAGGAGATTTTGGAGGGATGCGTTCGTCATACTTGTGCTCCCCGGCAGAGTCTTTTATTTAGACTTCACCTTCCCCAACGGAGTCATCTTATCTGTGGATCAGGAGTCCGTTAGAAGTTTATCTTTGTTTGCCTCATTTTGGCCTTTTTCTTTTGTGAGTCTTGTTTCACGTTATCCCCCGTGAAGTCCACTTTATGTTGGTTATCCTTTGTGGGTACGATTGAGGTCGTATTCGTGTTTTCTTTGCGGGTAGAGTGATTGAGGTCAGTCTTCCTTTACGGGTATAATTGAGGTTGTATTCGTTTTGTGGGTGCGATTGAGGTCGTATTCTTATTTTCTTTGTGGGTAGAGTGATTGAGGTCAGTCTTCCTTTGCGGGTATAATTGAGGTTGTATTCGTTTTGTGGGTGTGATTGAGGTCGTATTCGTTTTTTCTTTGTGGGTAGAGTGATCGAGGTCAGTCTTCCTTTGCGGATGCAATTGAGGTTGTATTCGTTTTGTAGGTGCGATTGAGGTCGTATTCGTATTTTCTTTGTGGGTAGAGTGATTGAGGTCAGTCTTCCTTTGCGGATGCAATTGAGGTTGTATTCGTTTTGTGGGTGCGATTGAGGTCGTATTCATTTTTTCTTTGTGGGTAGAGTGATCGAGGTCAGTCTTCCTTTGCGGATGCAATTAAGGTTGTATTCGTTTTGTGGGTGCGATTGAGGTCGTATTCGTATTTTCTTTGTGGGTAGAGTGATTGAGGTCAGTCTTCATTTGCGGATGCAATTGAGGTTGTATTCGTTTTGTGGGTGGGATTGAGGTCGTATTCGTTTTTTCTTTGTGGGTAGAGTGATCGAGGTCAGTCTTCCTTTGCGGATGCAATTAAGGTTGTATTCGTTTTGTGGGTGTGATTGAGGTCGTATTCGTATTTTCTTTGTGGGTAGAGTGATTGAGGTCAGTCTTCCTTTGCAGATGCAATTGAGGTTGTATTCGTTTTGTGGGTGCGATTGAGGTCGTATTCGTGTTTTCTTTGTGGGTAGAGTGATTGAGGTCAGTCTTCCTTTGCGGGTATAATTGAGATTGTATTCATTTTTTCTTTGTGGGTAGAGTGATCGAGGTCAGTCTTTCTTTGCGGATGCAATTGAGGTTGTATTCGTTTTGTGGGTGCGATTGAGGTCGTATTCGTATTTTCTTTGTGGGTAGAGTGATTGAGGTCAGTCTTCCTTTGCGGGTATAATTGAGGTTGTATTCGTTTTTTCTTTGTGGGTAGAGTGATCGAGGTCAGTCTTTCTTTGAGGATGCAATTGAGGTTGTATTCGTTTTGTGGGTGCGATTGAGGTCGTATTCGTATTTTCTTTGTGGGTAGAGTGATTGAAGTCAGTCTTCCTTTGCGGATGCAATTGAGGTTGTATTCGTTTTGTGGGTGCGATTGAGGTCGTATTCGTATTTTCTTTGTGGGTAGAGTGATTGAGGTCAGTCTTCCTTTGCGGATGCAATTGAGGTTGTATTTGTTTTGTGGGTGCGATTGAGGTCGTATTCGTGTTTACTTCATGGGTAGAGTGATCGCGGCCAGTCTTCCTTTGTGGATGCAATTGAGGTTATATTCGTTTTGTGGTGCGATTGAGATCATATTCGTGTTTTCTTTGTGGGTAGAGTGATCGAGGTCAGTCTTCCTTTGTGGATGTAATTGAGGGTGTATTCGTTTTGTGGGTGCGATCGAAGTCGTATTCGTATTTTCTTTATGGGCAGAGTGATTGAGGTCAGTCTTCCTTTGAGGTTGTATTCGTCTTTTGGGTACGATTAAGGTTGTATTTGTTTTTTCCTTGTGGATATGGTTGAGGTCATATTCCTTAATTTTCAGCACACTCTTTCTCGTTATTCTTACCATAAGCAAATTTCTGGGGCTCTTTCGGTATTCAATCCCCGTGTACCCTGGAATGTTTGAGAGCCGTTGCTATCACACCTTCAGGACCAAGTTGATTAAATAGGGGCAGCTGTTGCACCCCAAAATTTGCTCTCCTTACTTTATTTCTGATTTTTTGGGCAAGACTTGATTCCATGGTACTCCTTGGGTCCCTAAATACCTAGGGATGGGAGGTTGTCCATTAGTTTGGTTCAGGAGAAGTTCAATTGGCCAATGGATTGAAAATCATTTGAATTGGGTAAAAGTCAACAGTGAGAGGAGAAGTCAACTGTGGAATTTTGAGGTTCTCTCCAAGGTTTTCAAGGTCTCACATCCTCATATGGTCTTCAAGGGTCAAGTTTCATACATATTTGTCAGGAATCAGGAGTTGGTGCAAAGTTTCTAAATTTGGAAAGTGACCTATAATGAAAAGTTTCCATTTTTGGCAAGTATCTACACTTTATTCAACTTGACTTTTTACCATCAAGAAAGCTTCAAATGAATTTTTCTCCAACATGAAAGTTGAAAATCTTTTTCTCCTCTTTCCAACAAGTACTAGTGGGTCTCCATATCATGTGTGAAACTCAACTTATGGGCAAAAGAAGGCAAAGTGGTTTTTAGGGTTTCTCATGATCCCATTTTCACAACTTTGGGCATAATGACCTATAATCAATTCCATTACTTCATGCCACATTCCAATATTAAAAGACATTCCTTGAGGATTATTTTGGGCCCAAGAATGAAGTAATTCCATGGTTTATTCTTCATTTATTCTCCATTATTCAAAATTCCCACATTGTTTAAAACTCATGAATCAATTGTTTTCAAGGCCCAAGTTCAATATGGGTGCAATTATCAATTCCAATGCAAGTGATCCATCATGAAACTTTCAAATATCCATGCATGGAGGAGGTGTAATTCACATTATGCTATTTTCCAAAATAATTCAAAAAATCATTAAACAAGGAATTATCCAAGCCCAATTCATCATCAGAGGAAAACCCTAGCCTATTTAAACCCATCCATGCACTGGTTAAGGTGAGCTACACGTGATATTTTGGAGAAAAAGAAAGTGAACCCTAATTCTTGAATTCCTTGGATCTCTCAATCTACAAGGAGTTCCTTCAAAGTTCTTCCACAAACCTTCTCTTGGTGATCTCTAGAGTGCAAATCAACCACCATTCGCAGCCAAAAGCAAGTGAACGTGTAGAACCATCTCAGGTTGGAAGGATTTTTAAGGATCCTAAAACTCTCCTTTTTTATATGCATATTGACGTGTGATGATTTGTGATTACCCTAGTTTATTTATTTTTAATTTTGGACGTGTGGTTTGCTTGTAATATGGATTTAAAGTTTTGTGTCCCAATGGTTTTTCATTCGTTTTTTATTATACACTAACAATTTGGGGTTTTTGATGCCATATTTGGATTCCTGACGAAATTCTGGGTCGGATAGTGTACCCCATTGCATTTTCTGGGCAGTTTGGTGGTTGCAGGTGGTGGCCGGAGGTAGGGTTCTGGCGGCTGGCGGTGGTCCGGCGAAGGAAGCTGGCTGGAGGTTGAAGACGACTCCTCAGCCGTCCATTTTGCTGATCGCACGGTCTAAATCGTGCCACATGTTATCTCTTTTTATGTTTTTTCTGAATTATAATTAGTGATCCTGTGTTTATAACCCCACCGCTCCTATTGTGTTCTCCTAATCGTTGTATTTCATTATTTTACTTTTATTTTAAGTTGACCACATTTGGATCGTGTGATGAATCAGACGGATAATAACACGCCAACGCATTAAAAACACATGTGCCAGGCACATGGCACGCACACGCATACACCCTCCTTTTTTTATTTTTTTTCTGATGAGTTAATGGGTGGGCCTTGCTATTGGCACCCCCCCCCCCCCCTTGCCAGCCCAATTCATTTCCAATGTATTTTCCTTACTTAACGCACCCCCAGCCCATTTTATTTCTCTTTTATTTTATTTCAATTATCATATTTCATATTTTAATTTTAAAAATACCTTCTTGCATCTAAAAATCATCATAAAACTCATACACCATTTCTATCATTTTATAAAATTTTCACAAATTTTATTTTTTTATTTTTATTTTATTTTTATCATTTAAATTAATTATTTAGTTAATTTCTTTTTGCATTACTCATATCATGCATACATAAATTTCTTCATTTTATTTCTCCTCATCTATAAAATATTTTTAATCCGTTCTTTTTGCATCTATTAGATAACATCCTAAAATGCATTAAAGTATTTTTATATCATTTTTAATTAGTATTTCATATTGCATTTTGGTCCTTCTCTTTGGCACACTGAACCCCACTTCCCACCTGAACTTTGCCTAATTATTTAGATGACTAATATCTTGATTTTTTGCAGGGATTTTTGATATTTGGTTTATCTCTGGTTGAATAATATTGATGTTTAATTTGGGAATTTTAGGAGTTACTTTTCTAATTATTTGATTTATTTTCACTTGAGATCTGCTCATGTGCGTGTTTCTGATCATGTCTAGGTCCTTGTTTGAAAGGCACTTGTGCCATTTGCTTTGGGGTTGCTTCCTTTAACTTCTGAATTCATGTTTGGATTATTATCATTATTGTTTGCCATTGCTTGATTTTCGTTTGCTTTGATATTATTTATGTCTGTTTCTCACTAACCCTTTATGCAGGGACTAAGGTAAATTCTTTAAGGGTATGGATAAGTATCCATGGTCACCCTTACTTTTTCCTTCCCTCATCTTCTTCCCTTAGGATGTAGGTCGTCGTCAAACCTCACTAACCGTAGGTCACCCATGCATGATGACTTTAGGATCTATAGTCCCCCTTTAGAGTTGCCCTTGCGTCTTCTCTCTTCTCATCTCAAATTTCTTTAAAAGACTTAATAAGAATAAGGTGTATTGCGCACGAGCCTTAAGCGTGGGGAATGAGAAATGAGGGGCTTCCTCTCATCTTTCTAGAGTGCTTAGCGAGCGTCCTGTCTTGGGACGATGCGTTAAGTATTCGCCCCTGTGCCCTAGACTTTGGTGCAATGCAACTTAGGAACTAACTTAAGTCACTTCTGTCCTAAAAAACACAAACCAACTTCAAACCTTTTTGTCCTTCGGGACTTCCAAACTTAAAGGCTATTTTCAAAAAGGGCACGTTACTTTCCGTCTGAGACGCAAACAGACATCGACCCTAACTACCGGACGTGAACTTAGCGTCGCTCATAAAAAACACAAAAAGAACTTGGTCCGAACTACGATGACTCTGAATTCCCCATTGCACAAAGGGGGTACGTAGGCCTAGGACGTTGACGTCCTACCGAGTCTGTCTTTGTTTTCCCCTCTCCCGTCTTAGCACAACCATAGATGATAGGATAACTCACCCTTAGAACAGACAACAAGCGTGGATCCCATCGAGTACGATGGACGCGTGTGGTGCTAGCACCTTCCCCTCGTGTAACCGACTCCCGAACCCAGGTTATGGTTGCGATGACCATTCCTTTCCCTCTTCCTCAGGTTTATACGGTGTTCCCTTTCCCTCTCTTGGGATAAATTTACACGGCTGGCGACTCTGTTTTTCCGCGCCACTCTCGCGTTTGTACCTGGATGAAAATCCTGGGAGCGACAATAGGTAAGTATGAAGCTTTTGTATAGGGCAATGAGATCTACAAATCAAGCTTTGGATGGAAATAAATGGCTTTATGGTTTAGGAGTTATGATCCTCCAAAGTTGGTACCTTTGTCACTTTATTTCATAACTTCAAAAATTTTTCTAAGTTTTTATGGTTACCCCTTTTACAAGTTATCCCATTTTCTTTTATTTTTCTTGATGAATGATGATTCAAATCATACATAAACATCATTTTAGGGTTAAAAATCCATTTTTGTGAAAAATCTCAAAAAGTCAAAGTTGACTTTTGTGCACAGTTGACTTTTTGTTAGATGAATTCCAAACTGTGCAATTCTTCAGGAAATCATGTCCTTGACCTAAATCAAACTTGATGGACATGTTCCATGGGTCGTATAGAGTGTATTGAATCATGTCTTAGGGCTTAGGAGCATGTCCTGGTCAAAAGTAAAAGTTACAGTTGACTTTTCCCGCGAAACCCTAACTGTGGTTCAGATGAAATTGAAACTTGTTACTCAAGCTTCTTGGATCAATCCATTGTTCCAAATGGATCAATATGGCATATTGGAGATCCTCAAATCCTCTCTTGAGGTCTTGGTTCATGATTTGTCCCAAAAGTCAACTTAGGGGTGAATTAGGTCAAGAAACCCTAATTCCTGATTTTTGATGAATGCATCTCCTGAGGCAAAATTGACTGGATGATTGGGTTTATGAGGTTCCATGGAGCATATTAGGTTATGTTTTGTATCTTTGGCTCATGCCCAGAGGAAATTTTCCATATGGAGGCCCTGGTCGATCAAAACCCTAATTTGGTGACACTAGCGATCTTGAAGCTTGATCCACCTAGAAGGGAGCAACCTTGTGCTTAATCCTTGATGTGGGAGTCCTCTTGATCCATTGTGGATGTTTGAGAGATTAGACAAGTTGAATATCATGTCATTTCTTGATTGATCCTTTGTCTAAGAACTCTGAGAGGGCTTGAAACCCTAATTTTGATAGTAGTGAATGCTCACCCATCTTTGGGGAGACTGATGAGGCATGAAGGTACATCCATATTGTGATGATGATTTGCACAATGATGGGAAATCTTAGTGGTCAAAATTTGGGGTATGACAATTGGGATAACGTTTCCTGACTCCTATGAGCTGTGCTCAAAATTTGTGTTGGCTTTGTAAAATTAATCAATTTCATATCCCAACTAGTGATTCGGTCAGAGATTATTGCGATATTTAAAAAAAACTTCAAGACAAGCGTGTGTGTTGCATTACCCATTTCAGAATTAACATTTTCTATATGCTAACGTTGCTCGACATCATAGAAGCTTGCATATGAGCATCAGTAATGAGCTCGGTCTTTTTTACTTGAAACTCTGATGAGTAAATGGAAAATTATTTCAGAAAGATGATCGTATCCAGGGGCATGTTTCCTGAAGACTCCGCTGAACAGGGGCAAGTTATTCTCAGTTGCTGCTTCCATAATCTGACCCCAAGGGGCAAGTTTGAAGACTCAGTTGCACAGAGTACAGTCAATCTGGGACAGTTATGTTGAGATTCTACAAATCTCTCAAGAGTTGGAAAATATTGGAACATTCTGAATGCCAAGTTTTTTGTAAATTCCTCTTGAGATGACTTCTTCTCATAAACCATGTGGTCTGGGGCATTTGAGAATTGAAGACTCTGTTTCCATTCACAACAACAATTGTCCGAAATGGCGACTACCACGCAGTTCATCAATGCAGAACTACCTTTTTCTCATAACATTCTTCACCCATGACCCAAGGAGCTTCTGTCTCAAGTGGTGTGATGATTCTCCCCAGTAAGTTCTACTTCAGCGGTCATGACAATTCCCCGGTGAATCTCTACTTCGGCCAATTATGGCTTGTTTGATGCAAGATGTCCCCAGTTGGCAGCCTAAGAATCCCCAGTGAATTTCCTTGGCTTCAACCTTCCCCAGAGAAATGAATGTTTATTTCATTCCTCAACGGACTTCTTACAACTTTAATCTTCCTCGGCGAAGTGGATGTTTATTTCATCCCTATGAAGTCTCAATTCTGATATCTTTAGTTTACAACTTTGATC
Organism: Lathyrus tuberosus; assembly: GCA_022829125.1. Taxonomy (NCBI): domain Eukaryota; kingdom Viridiplantae; phylum Streptophyta; class Magnoliopsida; order Fabales; family Fabaceae; genus Lathyrus; species Lathyrus tuberosus. Next base: position 14,442,544 of record JALAZF010000103.1, read on the forward strand.
CGAGCCTCCCCCAACGCAGTAGATATTTATTTTATCCTCTGTGTGGCCTTAGCTCTGGCATTTCAAATTACAACTTCCTTTCAGATTACTTCAGTTTGCAGTGGATATTTATTTTATCCCCTAGGAAGTCTCTCTAATCATGAGTTTGATTCTTTACCCAGTGGATCTTTCGCATTCCCAACAGAGTAACCAGAGTCGTCTTGACAATTCCCTAAGTGAAGTCATGATGTTCATCCCAGGTGAAATGCTCTCTTTTCCCTAGAGAAGTTTGAAGCCCTGAAACAGGATTGTGTTTCCATATGTGGTTTTCCATTTCATCCCCAGTAATGCTTATATCTTGTAGAGATTGGCTGGGTAACCGTGTCGAGATGTTTATTTCATCTCTAGTTTACTTCTCTCTGTCTGTTTTGTCAGCATAAGCATAATATGGCATACATTCATTGAAATAGACACATGGCATTGATGCATCTTGCATTTTGTGTTGTTTGTTTGTTCATTCACTTTGGCCGTTTTTATCCCCAAGTGGTTGGGTTTGTCTTCTCCCTCCAAGTAGAGTCGTCAGCCCTAAGCGAAAAATAACACATCCTTTCCAATTCCCCACTGAGTTCGATCCTCGTGGAAGATGGTTGCTTTAGTTTTCTTTTTCGTTTTTGGATAAAGATAAACCCCAGTTGAGTTCATTCCTCACTGGATAGAGTCTTGCTTGACCGTTTCTTTTCAGTTATTTCCTGAATTGAACTTTGGTCCCTGACAATCACAATTTTTAAATCTCTCTAGGCTTGTGAACCTAGATCGAGCGTGCATTTATTTTGCACTTTGTCTCCCCAGGTATAATCAGCTTGAAGATTACCATTGAAGACAAGATCTTTCTCCAGCGGTGTTATTACAACATTTTCCAGACAATAAATGGCAGCTCTTTATTTGAGCAGTTTATTTTAGTCTCGGATTTTCTATTAGGATGACAAATGGCAGTCTCTTTTCAAGACAGTTTGTCTATCCCCAGAAGTTATCAAGATTATCAACCCGTTCTCCATCAAATAGCATCTCTCCGGGTATCCGTCAGAGAAGTTTGTTAAGTACTTTACAAGTGTTTCTCTTTATTTGAGAAATCCTGTTACAAGGATTTTATTTCAAACTACAACAAGATTACTCCTCAGTGATATTCTCCCAGTGATCCCACTATTCAATTTACTTCCATCAAATGGCATCTCTTCGAGAAGTTTGGTGAAGATTCAGATGATATTTCTCTTTATTTGAGAAGACATGTTTACAAGTCAACCGGACCTCCATCTCTTCGAAAGATCCCCGGTGATATTTTCTAATCTCCAGTAAGTTATGGATTCCCGCTGAAGTCTTCAATCTCCAGTGAAAATTCCAATCCCCTGTGAAGTTACTTTCCAACAAGTATTCGCCTTTCCAGGAGGAATTCAAGACCTTTGCTTGAGGCAGACAACCTCGTAGCTTTTATTTCAAGACTTAACTTGAGGCAGACAACCTCATAGTTTTTATTTCAAGACTGTTGCTCGAGGCAGACAACCTCGTAGTTTTTATTTCAAGACTTTACTCGAGGCAGGCAACCTCGTAGTTTTTATTTTAAGACTTTACTCGAGGCAGACAACCTCGTAGTTTTTATTTCAAGACTTACTCGTGGCATACAACCTCGCCGGATTTTATTCGTAAACCCGTTCATGGAACACAACCTGGAGGTGTGGGGAGGTTTATTTACCCCTTTTCTAAATGTAACGTTTAGTTAAAGAAGAAGTTGAATCATATTTTGATCATTGGAAGCTTATTTTGGTTATTACCTTTGCTTAGGCTATCATATGTTTGATAGTAGGTAATATACCGTATCTTTTGGTCTGATACCTGTGCTTAGGCTACCATGTTTGGTAGTAGGTCATTTTTCCTTTTGTGTTTACCTTTGCTTAGGCTATCATGTTTGATAGTAGGCAATACACATTATTTTTGGTCGGACACCTTGCTTAGCCTTCCACAAATTGGCAGTAGGTGATCCTTCTTTTCCAGTCTATTACCTCTGCTTAGGCTATCGTGTTTGATAGTAGGTAATATGTCTTCACTTTGGTCAGATACCTTTGCTTAGGCTACCAAGCTTGGTAGTAGGTCATCTTCCCTTTTGTGTTTACCTCTGCTTAGGCTATCCTATGTTTGATAGTAGGTAACATATCTTTTCCTTTAGTCGGACGCCTTTGCTTAGGCTGCCACAAGTTGGCAGTAGGTGATCCTTATTTTCAAGTCTATTACCTTTGCTTAGGCTATCATATGTTTGATAGTAGGTAATATACTGCATTATCTTGGTCAGACACCTTTGCTTAGGCTACCGTGTTTGGTAGTAGGTGATCTCTCCTTTCTGGTTATTACCTCTACTTAGGCTATCATATGTTTGATAGTAGGTAATATGTCTATCTTTTTTGGTCAGATACCTTTTCTTAGGCTACCGTGTTTGGTAGTAGGCGATCCCTCCTCCCAAGTCTATTACCTTTGCTTAGGCTATCATATACTTAATAGTAGGTAATATACGTCCTTTCATTTCAACTGGATACCTTTGCTTAGGACTGCCACAAGTTATTGGTAGTAGGTTATCTTTCCTTTCAAGTTTCTTGCCTGATGTTTAGGCTACCATATCCTTGGTAGTAGGAAATATACACCTTTGTTCTATTTTGGAGATACCACGTGTTTAAGCTACCTTGTGATTGTCAGTTGGTAGTCTCTTCCCCAGTGGAGTTGAGTTTCATCCCCAGTGGAGTTGGATCTTTCCCCGTGGAGTCTTGCTAAGTTGTTCCTCGTCGGGTCTTCCATTCTTTAACTATGTTTCGACGTTAACTGTATGTTATTACCCCCTGTGACATCATTCCCCACAGGATCTTTGTCTTGCATTCATATCATATCATATGCATTTGTGGCATCTTAGGGCCAAAAATTATGCATGTTTGTATTTAAGCCTCTCCTATCTCGTCGAGACGAAGATTTCAATCTCCATATCTCCGGATAGAAGAAACTTAAATAGGGGCATCTGTCATACCCTAATTTTTGACCCTAAAATTTTGCTTTTGTTTCGCATTGTCTTTACAGCATGACATGCATTTCATCTCACATATTGCCTAAAATATCAGTTGGAATAATTTCTCGGATTTACAAACAGACTGGTCAAATTGAATTTTAGCAGTGCGTAAAATCAGTGGATGGAAAATTTTAAAATCGAACTTGCAGACGTCAATTATATTATTTTACGGTTCGCGTAGTTTAACTTGGCGTGTTCGTTTTAATTTTTCGACAATTTTTCGTCGTATTTTGATCAATTTGAGCATTTTTACGAGTCAAAATTTATTTTAAAATCTGACCAAATGCTGTATTTTTCTGAGTCGTATATTTCGTACCGATCTATATTAGTGTACTCGATTTATTTTTTCGATCACTTGCGTGTCCGATTTTATTTATTTGGGGTCCGTTTATTTTACTTTTTTTAACTAATATTATTTAGAATAAATAATTATAATAATCAACATTTTATTTTAATTTTATTTTAAATAGTTATTTTCATTTTTATTCTTATTTTTAATTTTAATATTATTTAGAATAAACAAATAGGATAATTTAGTATTTTATTTTGATTTTATTTTTAAAAACTTATTTTTATTTTATTTTATTTTAGATTTAACTAATATTTAGAAAAATAAATAGGATTTTTTTTATCTTAAATTTATTTTAATTAATTAAGTTGTTTAAATTTTTATTTAATTTTAATGTTATTTTGGGCCTCAAATTGGATATTAGGGACATTATTGACAATTAAAAATTAATCATAGTTTTAGTCCCTATATATTGTTATGTTGCTAAAGTAAAAAGGGGACCAAGACAAAAAAACTGCGGTAGATCAACATGGCGTATCATATAGAGTTGCTAACTTCTCAATTCAATCTTAAAAAAAAGTTGAACGTGAGTTTTACTGTTAAGATATAATTACAATTCATGTTGTTTTGCTTTATACATGTGGATTTCATTGTTCTTATGCTTGTTTAACGTATACATCGTCGCGTGACGGTTCGCTTTACACAGGAATTATGCTGATCTTGTTTTGATATATATAAGTATACAAGTTTTACTTATATGTGACACACATATGTATTATAAAATGCAACAAGTTGCTTTTCTTTTCTTTTTATTTTTTTTTTATTTTTCGATAATCATAATATACATAACAAGTTTCTTTTTAATATAATAATATATAATAAGTTTTTACCACACGTCTTGTTTTAATATATATATATATATATATATATATATATATATTATTGTTTTTCTTCTTTTTATTTTAGATTATTCGGATCGAATTGTGTCGATACGCTATTTGCACATTTGTATGCATGATGCGTGACATTTGTGTTTAGTTCAATCCGGTTTCGATGATCGCATTTTTGCGTTAGCAACATTATTAATTTTTTTAGCATGTTAAATTTACTTTTTCTATGCATTTTATTTTATAAATTTAGATCCTCACGATTTGAATCCGGTTGCGATGACCGCGTTTTCGCGATAGCAATATCGTTAGGTTTTTATCAAAATTTAAAAAAAATCTTATTTTCGGTTGCTTTTTGTTATATTTTGATCTACACGATTTGGATCCAGTTGCGATGACCGCTTACGCGGTAGCAATTTGCTTTTTTTGTTTGTTAATTCTTTTTTTTATTAGATTTTTCTAATCAAATCGTGTCGATACGCTGTTTGCATATTGGTGCATGATGCGTGACATTTGTGTCGGTTTGATCCGGTTGCGATGATCGCAATTTTGCGTTAGCAACATTATTATTTTAAAAAAAATGTTTTAAAATTCCTTTTGCTTTACGTTTTTTGGATATATTCAAATATGCATGATTTAGATTCAGATTGCGATGATCACGTTAAGTGTAGCAACCTGTTGATTAATTTTTATTGGTTTACTTGCATTGCGTTTCGATTTTGTGCACACGTCCGATGGTTTGGTCTAGCGGTAATCCGCCTATTTTACACCAACCAATTCGTGTTTCGATTTGCAACTTTGTGTCTTAATTTGATTTTTATTATGTAGTGGCTTATCGGTCCGGTTGCGATGATCGCAATTTTCGCGTTAGCAACATTGTTGATATTTTTTAGCACGTTAACTTTATTTTTTCTATGCATTTTTTATTTTATAATTTTTAGATCCGTACATTCTTAATCCCTATTGCGATGATCACGTTAAGTGTAGCAAGGTAATTCGATATTCATCGATTCTTATGCGGAACTATATTTGTTTATCGTTGCATTTCGATTTCGGAGTTAAAATTTAATTTAACTTTCGAGAACCGTTTGAGTGCTTATAGTCATTTGCTCGCTTCTCACAGAGTGATTCCTACATGAATCCACTCTTAGTTAGCTTCAAAGCTAAATTCAGTTGCCATTCGATTTCGGTTGGTTTTGGACCCACATTTGCTTGTTTGGTTGTGTAGTATTTCAATCATTTTCTTACTTCCCATTGATAAAATGTATCCCTCACCCTCATGTGTAATTGTCATTTGTTTTTACCGCCTCTTTTTCTTTAGATAGATAATTAATAAATAAATAAAAAAAGAACAAAAAATAAAATAAAATCAATCTTTCATAAAAAATCAAAGAATTTGGTCAACACCAAGTTCCATTTTCAAAAATATTGGTCAACACCAATTGAACAATCAACCCAAGCATCCTTGATCCATATATCAAGTCATACCCTTAGCAAGCAAACAAATAACATAACATAAATAATAACAAGAGGTTCCTGTAGAGTACTACAGACGTTTAGGATGCTAATACCTTCCCTAAGCGTAACCAACCCCCGAACCTTAGACTCTTAGTTTGCATTGCATATTGTGGGACATTCGATCTTTCTCCCTTCCTTTGGATAAATCAAAGACCGGTGGTGAACATTAAGATTTGTGATCCTAGTTAACATAATAGCTATGGTATCCGATTCTCACCGCGACACCAGTGTTTCCTGACACGGGTCGTGTCAGAGAAGAGATGAAATTGAAGATTTGGGCTGAAGTCAGAGAGCTGACACGGGTGCCCGTGTCAGCTGACACGGCCCGTGTCATCACACCTGGAGTGGAAGAATAATTGCGCAGAGAGTCAGAGGGCTGACATGGGTGCCCGTGTCAGCTGACACGGCCTGTGTCAGCAGGCCTTGGAGAGACAATTTTGTGATTTTTCTTATTTTCTGAGTTAAGTGTCCTGAGGGGTATTCTGGGTATTGCACACTGTTATGTTTGATCTGGAACTACTTAGGCTAGGTTTTGAGGGAAAACAAGACACTTTTTACTTTTACGGAGAATTGACTTTAGAGTGGAGGCGATCAAGGAGAATTGACTTTTACGGAGAATTGACTTTAGAGTGGAGGTGATCAAATTGTAATGTCTATCTTTAATTTTCTTTTTGTTTTTGTTCTTAATACTATGAGAGGCTAAACCCCCCAATGCCAGGGGGTGTCCCTAATTTTCCCTGTAATGACAATTCTCCCTTTGCAATAGAAATTTCACTGCTTTCTCTTAATCATGTTTATCGTATAATGTTCTTAATGCTTGTCCATATTGGAAAATAGGATTTGATTTACGGTTAACCTTAGTCGGACAAACCACTGTTAACGCTTTTTATACGATAATACTATAGTAGATATCGCCTAGGAATTGGGATACCCTATAGTAACCGTAAAGCTTTTGATAAAAATAAGTGCTTGGTATTCTTTCTCTACCGCATAGGAATTGGGGTATACGGAGAATACCAAAGTTTTTCTACTAAGGAATTAGAGAAAAATATTCTTAAGAGCCGGTAATGATTGGTTCAAGCGATGATTTTGAAAAATAAGGATTGTTATTATTATAAGAAATTTCATACACCTTGCCCTGGCATGTTTCTCATATTTGTTTAAGTCATTTTTACTCGTTCTGCTTATTTGCCCAATAGTTATTATAATTTTTATAACAAACAAACCCCAAAAGGCATTTTTGTTTAATTGAAATAACATCTGCACTTACTGTCACGGCCGGCTAAAAATTTCGAGTCACCATCATAATTTTTTTAGGAAAATAAATGATAAACCTAAAATCCTAATCCTAAGGGTAGAGATTCCTAAGGTTCGGGAGTCGGTTAAGCGAGAGGAAGGTGTTAGGCACCCCTCACCTCCATTGTACTCAATGGGATCCTCCTTAAGTTCTAGGGTTTGTTTGTTTGTTTGTCTAAATGATTTATTTACAAAAGAAATCTAAGTTTTTTATTAATTATACTCGCTAGGGTTTACAACCCTATGCCGACGTACCTTCAATTTTGAAGAATCAGAGTAACCGTAGTTCACCTCCCCTATTCCTACCCCCTAATCCTATTCCCATTTCTAATCCTAAACCCAATCCACTATTTATACTCTTGGATAAAGAGTTTTATCCCTTATCTATTATTTATACTCTCGGATGGAGAGTTCTATCCCTTATTCATTATTTATACTCTCGGATGGAGAGTTTTATCCCAAAATCCCTTATCCCTTGGCCTATATTTATACTCTTGGAACCTAAGAGTGTTATCCCTAAATCCCATCCTTTATTTAGGCTCTCGGACAAAGAGCTTTATCCATAAGCTTTAAATCCTTAAAATCCCTCTTATATCCCTTATTTAAAATAACAAGATCCTCAAATCCCCAAGTACTTTAATAAGACCCAAAATGCCATTTATTAAGCAACATAGCAAGATAAATCCCCAAAATATTCCAATTTAAAAGATTTTTGACATAATCCCAAAATAAAAGAATTTTAAATCCTTTTTTTTTTAAGTATAAATCCAAACATTTTTAAATATACCCATTAAAAACCCAACCCGAAATCATCCCTAAAACCCTAATAAAACTCCTAAGTAAAATTAAATCCCCATTTCCTCAAATAAATTATTTTAGATATATAAAACTATTTATCATGAAAATAATCAAAATTTTAAAAGTATCTAAATATTTATCCTAATTAGATAATTAAATTAAGTTATTAATTTAATTATTGAGAAAAATCCTAAATTAAAAAATTAACCCAATTACATAATTAAATTAAGTTATTAATTTAATTAGTTAAAAACCCCTAAACCCTAACTAAAAATTATCCTAATTAAATAATTAAATTAAGTCATTAATTTAATTAATAAAAAAAACCTAACACCCTATCCCTTAAAAATCCTAGATAAAAATCTAACCCAATTAAGTAATTAAATTAAGTTACTAATTTAATCATTCAAAAAACCCTAAAACCCTCTTTCTTAATTAAAATACTTAAACTCAATTACTAATTAAATTATGTTAATAATTTAATTAAATAAAAAACTAGGGGGTGCGTTTTCTGTTAAAGAAAAAGTAATTGGGCTAGTGGGGGGTGCTGATAGTAATTAGGGCGCAGGGCCCAATTACTAAAGACCCAAGTCTGATAAAAAAGGAAAAAAAACACGGTGGAGCGAGTCAACGGTTGACTCCCTCTTTTTGATACAAATTACTTTTTATTTATGATATTTGTTAAACTATTACTATGATTTTCTTTAATATCCATTGATGAATTATATAAAGAACGAAACCTATACAAATTTTAATTAACTATGTATGCATAAAATTCCAAAATAACACAAGGACAAACCATAAAATATGTACATAAAGCAACTCGAGATTCGGGTTTACCAACCTGAATTGCCGTGACCCACTTAAGCTGTTGCTTTCCTCCCTTCTTTCCTTTTTGTTCCTCTTTATCGTTCCTCGCGTATCCATTTTTTCCTAGGTAATTTCCTTTACATTCCACGTAATTTCCTTTATATCCCGATCCCTCTTCCCTTTTAGTGTTGTTGTTCTTTGATGTGAAGAACAACAACTTTTTAAACTGATTTCATTGTGAATTGTGGGTCCGAAAATATGAGAAAAAGAGGTTCTATTTATAGGGTAGAATTAGGTCAAAAAATTGAATGTGATTGTCTAATTTAGGAAGGATGCAATCTGACCTGATTTTCTCTATTTCTTAAGGCCCAAGCCAATGAATCTTGATGGATTCATGGCTTGGTGAATTCAAATTAATTTAAATATTAATAAAAAGTCTAATAATGATGATGAAAAAAGATTTGATTTATTTTTATTTTTATTATTTTTTGAGATTTTTTCCATAAAATAATGATTTTAATGAAAAAAAAATCATGTTTTTAAAAATGCATTAAATAAAAATACGAAAATTAAAAATTAAATAATAAAAAATACTATTTTTGTGATTTTTTTTATGAAAAAAAAAAAGAATATAAAAAGTTAGTAGTAAAGAAAAACAAATAGAACATTAAAAGTGATGAAGGTGGGATTCGAACTCGTAACCTCTCCGTCTTGTAACTCCCTATACTCCCCTTGCTACCACCTATACCATTTTATTTATTCAAAATAAAATAACATTAGCGAGTATTTACTAAAAATTTTAATAATAATTCCATGATAATATTAATATTAATAATAATATTAATATTAACATTAATCATCTAATAACCCCACTATGACCCTAGTATAAATTGATTAAAAATTAATATGACCCTAATTAATCCCTATATTATAATTTAATATAAAAAATAATATAACCCCAAATAATTCCCTTAATAGTTACTATTATTATCTTTTATAAAGAAAACAGAAAAGCGAAAAAAGAAAAAGAATGATGGTCAAAATTTGGGGTGCGACAGCTGTCCCTATTTAATCAGCTTCAAATTGAGATGATGATGATGGTGAGTCCTTATCTTCTCGAGGAGGAGATGATTAAATATAAAGAGAAACCCTAATTTTGACCGCAGAGTTGATGAGTTTAGAATCCGTGTGGACCAATCCCTGATAATCCGCTAATATCCAATATCCTTGTGTATTATCCCAATTTACAGAGGTCAGGCAGGATTCTGGTGATCCTCTGATTCCGTTTTGGTAAACCCTGTTAGAAAAAAACCCTTGGTGATATCTTGATAAAACCGCAATGAAATCTTTTGGTGGAGCCCCTGATAATAAAAATCCTGACAAAAAAAGTCTGACAAACCCCTGTTGAAACCCCTTGATTAATCCCTTTTCGAAAAAACCCCTTTTGATAAAACCCGATGATGAAATATCGCAGCACCCTCTGATAGACTCCTTTGATGACAAACCCAATAAAACCTTTTGATAAACTCTCTGATGGAACCCCTCGAAATTTAAATAAAAATCCCTTGACAAAATCCCCTGATAAAAATCCCTTGGTGAAATCCCTTTGGTGATTATGAACCCTATGCATGTATGCATGTTTGTGTATATGCGTGCATGTATGCGTGCTCTTATGTATGATGCATTATTTGGGCTAACGCCTCTTTTATGATATGCAGTGCATGTCTTTGTCTGAAATAATACTTTCCATAACATCCTGACTCCCTGACCCTTGAAACCTTGATAATTTGTAGTAAGCCATGATACCCTTGATTCCTGTTTAACATGTCGCTAAAGAACCTCCCATGTTGGTTAGATTGTAACGTATATTCCTGTCAGTGCATAGACCATATATCCTGCTTTGGACGAATATGATCCCTTTGATGATTCCAAACATCGAAGTAAAATCCATTTTCCCTTTTCAAAGCTTTTATTTATACCCAATATTTCAATGCATTATTTCATAATTAATCGACACCTTGTAATCAAGCGGAATAATTTAGGAGGAAAAGAAATGTATTTGGAAAGCAAATCTATTGAGAATTGGCCCGAAAATGGGCAATGATAAGTAAGGAGGGTAATTCTCATAAGGAGATATTACCGTAAATCCAAAAAAATGTAAAATGGCAATAAGAAAACAAATTTATTTAGGTTCCTATTAAAATTAACACCAGCTAATATCCCTAAGACTTCAAGATCACGACACTTCGCTTCTGAAGATGACGGCTGGAATGATCGTTCCCTTCTGAATTCCTGTTACGGGGTGACTTGAGTGTTTTCAGTCATATGCCTTTTGGATATCCCTAACTGTTGCCTGGACCGCTCTTTTTAGAGTCTTAGTCCACCGGGATGATATACCATTTTTTCGATTAAGCCGCCCTTTAGGGTTTTTGACTTGTCGGGTATCATTTTTATCTAAGTCCCTAATTTTTGCCTGGACTGCTCTTTCGAGTTTTCAATCCACCGGGACGCCCTAATTTTTGCCTAAGTCGCCCTTTAGGGTTTTCGACTTAGCGAGCTTTTATCCTCTTTTTCTAGGCATAGCATTTTTGACCGAATCGGAGTTCACCGGTCGCGGTAAATCCGTTCCATCCACGGTTGTTAATATTAGTGCTCCGCCAGAGGAGGCACTCTTCACGACATATGGCCCTTCATAGGGTGGGGTCCATTTGACGTGGTGGTCTTTATGGATGGGTAATACTTTCCTTAACCCCAAGTCTCCCTCTTCGCGTAGGCGAGGACGAATTTATTTGTTAAACGCTCTCTTAATTCCCTGTGGGTATAACTGCCTACAGCCACACGTTTCCCTTATACGAGGTTTAGCTGATCAAGCCTAGTTTGCACCCATTCTGCCTTATCCAGTTTAGCTTCCTTTAAGATCCTAGATGATGAATTTTCATCCCAATTGATAGCCCCTCTTTGAAGCCCATATCCTTATGCAAATAGAAGTTTCCATCAAGATCCAGGTCCAGGTCCTTCATAGGAGTCTGGAGTTTCATAATCCTTTATAATCTCGACACCCTTGTCCGGGAAGTCCATCTGCCTGAGTTTGATAGTCGTCCACTAGTTTATGAACGAGATGTACTTCCTTTAATAGCCTTTGGAGTGACGTATTGGATGTCACATTTAGTTAATAACATATGCCCCCTAGCTATTCTCCCTGATACGTCATATTTCCCTAGTTCACAACCCATTGAATTCTCAAGTATTGTTAAGTACATTATGAGTGGTCTCCTTGGGATTGGTAGCACCCATATAGGTGGCTTTCATTTTGTCCTTTATTCCCTTTTGACTGACCATGGACCCTGATATTTTCCAGATCTGATTCCATAGGTACACCTTGTGGGCTTTAGTCGTAACTTGAATTTCCTTAACTGATCCAACAACTTTTACAAGTTAGTTATGTGATCTTCTTCCTTTTGTGACTTGGTAATCGTATCATCCATATGAACCTCTATCTCCTTATGCCCCATATTACCATAGTCCTTTGATAAGTTACTCCTACGTTCTTTAACCCAACAGGCGTTACCTTGTGACAAAAAGTCAAATTGCTTCTTGACTTCTCCCCTGATCTGGAGGATCATATCTGATTTAGCCTTCCTTAGCTTTTGCTTGATTGGCGTGCATTCTAGTTAGAGTAGTGGTTTGTGCTTGACGATGCTTGTATCAAGTCCTGGCGTATCCTGGTATGACCATGCAAACACGTCGGAGTATCCTTGCAATAGCTCGATCAGTCTTTCCTTTATATCCTTATCCGGAGGACCACGACTTTGACCTCTTTCCTATCTTCCTCAATTCCCAGATTGATCACATCCACTGGTTCCTGGTGAGGTTGTATTTCCTTGTCCTCTTGCCTCAATAGTCTGGCTAACTCTTCGGGAAGCTCACACTAGTCCTCATCACCCTCTTCCGCTTGGTTAATCAGTAATTCGAAGTCATTCGAGATTATAGTGGTGTCATTTTTAATAGGTTCATTTTTGAATTTGCATGGGGAATAAGATTTTTTTTCCTTTTGGAATGAAGTGCTAGAAATGAAAATATTGAAAGAAGGTATATTGCCATTTTGAATAAACAGAAAATGAATGAAAAAGATCTTGATTGAAAACAAAAATGCAATTTTATTGATAGAAATAATCCAATGAAATAAAAGGTGGCCCTACAAAGCTTTGTCCACTTGCCTTGGGTATAGCAAGGGACTTATTATTATTTTAAGAAAACAGTAAACTACTTCGAAACAGAAATCATCTCAGGAATCCCGATGGCTTTCCAATTGTCGAGGTTGAGCATTCCTTTTTCCCTCTTCCATTGCAGCCACTTGATTCTTATCCTGGAACCTAAAACTATGGAAATCATCTTCTAATCCTTCATTAGCCGGTTTGTAACCCAACCCGAACAAACCCTTCTCCTCAGGTGACTCCCATTGTTTGCCCCAGCTTGTTAGGTCTCTCTTATTAACCAGGAATTCATCTTCCATCCCTTCCATGGCGCTGACTGTTGCCCCAATGTGCCCCAGTAATGCATTATCTCCCAGATTTGGTCCTTCAGGATCTACAACATCGACATCGTGATTTCCGAATACCTTTTATTGTTATGTTGATCGGAGGATGACTGCCCAATCTTTCATGTCTTTAAACCGTTCTCAATCCTCTCTTCAATGATAACCAAGTCAGCAAATCCTGTTGAGACTGCCCCAATCATCCTCTTGTAGTATATTCCTTGTAGGGTATCCATAAACATATCCACAAGTTCATTTTCCAATAATGGAGGTTGCACACGAGAAGCTAGTTCCCTCCACCTTTGGGCATATTCTTTGAAGGACTCATTCCCTTTTTGAGACACATTCTGCAAATGCGTGCGGTTAGGAGCCATGTCCATGTTGTATTGGTATTGCTTCAGAAAGGCACTTGCAAGGTCTTCCCAAGTCTTAATGTGAATCTTATCCAATTGCATGTACCAGTCCAAGGATGCCCCACTAAGGCTGTCTTGGAAAGTGTGCATCATCAACTTCTTATTAGTAGCATGGGCACCCATTTTTCGAACAAACATCCTAAGGTGATTCTTAGGACAACTGACACCCTTGTATTTCTCGAAGCCCGAAGCCTTAAACTTGGGAGGTATGACCACATCGGGTACCAGACACATTTCCAAAGCATCCACTCCAAAGATATTGAATCCCTCCACAACCTTCAACCTTTCCTCAAGTGATTTGTACTTATCGTCAATCCCTCTCCTTTCCATAACAGTGGTTCCTTTATTTTCGAGGGTCACTTGTTTTGGATTTTCACCCTCGTATGCGTAATTCTCACATGGAATAGGTATGTAAGTTGTACGAGGTGCCCCATTGGAAATATGTGGAGAGACGGTTCCCTCGAGAGGTTGGTTAACAGTTTTGTGCTCGTGTTCCAGATCATGGACAAACCCTAGTAGAGGGTTATTGTCTTCAACATGGATTGAAGGAGTAGGAACCTTCCTTTGAGGACTTGACCTGGTTCCTCTGGTTATCAAACTCTGGATGGCAAGTGTCAGTTGATCAATCTGGCTTTTCATACCTTCCACTTTGTCCTTAACAGTATCCATTTCTCCTCTTAGAGTAACCATATCCTTCTCCATCTGATCCATAGCTTCCCTTTGGTACGCTCGAGTGTGAGGCCGGGAAGTCAGATTGTTATGCTCAATGACCCTGAGACGAAGTTTTTTTTTAAAAAGATGATTTTTCCTTTATCCCTTATTTTGAATGCATGTTGATGATGAATGTATGAATATGCATGATGTATGCTAAATAATTTTAAAATTTTATTTGGGGGAAATTCCAAAATCCATTGTAGTTAGAGATGAATATATCCAAAGGATGAAACCCATACACATAGAATGTAAAATCCAAATCCATTAGCCAATCCCAAATCCAAAATGACTTCCAAACTTATAACAATAGTTCCTCGAGAATAACCCATAACAATCCCAAAAATGGAAAATCCTGAACTTAAGAAGGCGTAAACTACATAGATGCCCCCAATGCCTTCTACAAATGGGATTTAAACTCCCCAAAGTATCCTTGCTTGAGCCCTTGCACTTCCCTATCCTCCTTGTGGTGAGATAATAGATCCTCAACAAGCACAGCTAAGTCTTTAGGCTTGACCCTTTTCCCCTCTTCTGTTTTTCTTCCCTTTTTCCCTTTTTTTTATTCCTTTTTTCTTTTTCCTTTTTTTTTCCTTCCCTTTTTTCCCCTATGCCCCTTGTAAGGTTTTTCCCTCTCCTTGTAAATCCAAGTATAGCCCAAATTGTTCCAGCGTAGGAGCTAGTTGAAGATCATTGAAGAGGAAGTCACACAGAGGGGGATCATAAAATTGTGCAAAAGCAATTATGGCCTCTACCTTCCTAGGGATCCCTAAGAGATCGGGGATCCTTCCATACTTGTGTATAAACATCCTTTGAGCAGATTTTGGCATTAAGTCTTAACGGTCTTTGAGACTCTGTGAATCAGAACTTAGCACTTTGATGTGTAGGGTAGCCCTTTTGTTTGAATCCATCTTTCCAATGTTCCTACAACACATCTTGAAATTCCCCGCAAAAATGCGTATATGCAAAAATGTTTTAAAATGCATGATGACATGGACATTTTTTTTTATTTGGGTTAGGGTAAGGTGAGATGCAAGCATGACCCTAACTAGGTAGGCTCCCTATGATAAGTTAGATCTATGTTCGTCTACCCAATCCCCTCACATGTAGGATATAAAGTTTGGACAGTATAATGACCCTATAATATATAGACTATACCCTTGTTTTACCATGAGAAGGAGCAAACCTTCCTATGGTAATCCTTCGGGATAATTATCATCTGGGTAGGACCCTAGTAACAGCCCTTGAGGGTTGAATACATAGGGTCTCCATGAGTTGGCAAGGGGTAGGCTAAAAGTTCTCAGAGTCTCGGACCACATCCAAATCGTCCTCTACATTAGGGGCTAGCCCTTTCATGAGGACACCTTTGGAAGGATCTATTCTGAGTGTGGCATCAATGAATTGTTGGGGATGTCACATCCCCCCCCCCAAAACATTTTCGTTCCACGTCCTAATCTAGGGTTGTACTCCATGCTTGGGTTTTAGCTTCACACATCACAATATCCCAATCAAATGTAATGATGACAATATAGTAAATGTGAAGAGCAAATATAATAAAATAAAATAAAAACAAATTAAAAAAACATATAAGATAATAAACAAAATAAAATAAAATAAAGCAATAAACAACCAAGACAAACAAACAAGAGCGCTAAAACCTAAGGTTAGGATAGACTCTCTTTAGGGAGGCATTCCCCAGCAGAGTCGCTGTAACACCCCCAATCTATACCCCGAGTAATTAAAGCGATAACAATTAATCATAGTATAATTAAATCATTCATGGCATAGACTGGAGCGTCACACCAAAGTAATGAATTACAACAACCTGCTCATAAAGATATGCAACAATCAGGTAGCAACATAAACAGAGGAACTCAGTTCCTAACACCCATAATTCAGATACAGAATAAAAGCAGAAAATCTGCAACTGAAATTTCATATATAAACATAAATGTTTGTCTGTCATATACAAAGTCATACATGTAAAATCCAAAAAGATACATATACATATAATCACATAACGATCTCCCCGACTACCCGGTGCTACATATCAGAGCCGACCGACAAAAAGGATGAAGACATAATCTTCACAAAAAGACCTCCAGCATCTAATCTGTAATGCCTTATAGAGCATTCAAAACAACAGAAGGGTGAGAAACAAAATTATAATATAATTGCATACAATTATGTAATAACATGAAATACGCACGCAAAAACATTCTCACCACAACGTATACCATAATTCAAATACAAAACAACACAATTCATAATTCATGCATCCATCACTAAGGCATATCAATCATGCTCAATACATTTATCACCAATATATATATCAACTCATCAATCCCATTCACAATTCCCACACATAATCAATCCATTTATGACTTATGCAAATGCACAGAGACCGACACAACGACTCTATGCATGCGGTAGCATTCCATCCATCATTCTCATCATTAATTCACTCAGGAATTATTGGAATCATCGCTTGTTACTTAGTGTAACTCCCCTCCGGGAAAACGATGTTCCCCGTCGCTTTAGGTCGTCTTTGTATAAGGCACACGACATTTATGGATCGCTTTAGGTCCTCTTTGTATAAGGCACACAATTCGATCGCTTTAGGTCCCCTTTGTATAAGGCACACGATCGTCTATAACGTCGCTTTAGGCCCTCTTTGTATAAGGCACACGACCATTACAGCAGATTCCCTCTGGAATCGTTTCGTCGCTCACACCCCACAAGGGCATACGACATCACAAAATACATATCATGATGCTTGGCATACAATGACTCATGACCATCAAATGCATATGCATATATAACCATGTGAACCATCTCAACATCAATAATCATGCATTGCAATCAAACCCAAAACAATGCATTTATTTTCCATAAGACCTCAAACCATCATCACAACATTTCATCACATGCATTCACATCATATAACAGCACGCAAGCTATACGTTATTGTCGCTCCCAGGATTTTCATCCAGGTACAAACAGGAAAGTGGCGCAGAAACAGAGTCGCCAGCAATGTATATTTATCCTAAGAGAGGGAAAGGAAACACCGCGTAAACCTGAGGAAGAGGGAAAGGAATGGTCATCGCAAACATAGCCTGGGTTCGGGAGTCGGTTACGCTAGGGGAAGGTATTAACACCCCCACGCGTCCATCGTACTCGATGGGATCCACGCTTGTTATCTAATCTAAGGGTGAGTTATCCCAAAATCTATGGCTGAACTGAAACGGGGGTGGGGGAAACAAAGACGGACTCGGTAGGACATCGTCGTCCTAGGCCTACGTACTCCCTTTGTGCAATGGGAAAGTCAGAGTCAACGTAGTTCGGCGGACTACGGGGGAGGGTTGCTCATCGAGATATCGCATCTCGTGCCTACGTATCCTCAATCAGATGAGAGAGAGGAATCAGAGCAAACGTAGTTCGACTCAACGAAGTCGGTTAGTGTTTTTTATGAGCGACGTTAAGTTCGCGTCCGGCAGTTAAGGTCGATGCCTGTTTGCGACTTAGACGGAAAGTAACGTGCTCTTTTCTGAAAACGGTCTGGAACCAAACAATCCCAAAGGACAAAAAGATTTGAATTTGTTTTTGTGTTTTTTAGACAGAAGTGTTTTGAAGTTAGTTCGTAACTTACATTGAACCAAAGTCTACCATGCGGGAACGAGTGAGTCGCATGGTCGCCCCCAAATGGGACGTATGCTACACACTCTAGAAGAGAAGGGGAGACCCCTCGTTCTTCATTTCCTACACTTAAGGCTTGAGCGCAATATACGTTATATTTTATTAAGTGTTTTAGAGGTGTTAAGAGATGAGAAGAGAATACTCAAGTCAAAAATAAAACACTAAGGGGAAATCTATCCTAATGTTGTCATACAAAAGTGGCCCTAAGGTTGAGTTTGAAAGGGGAACATCTACCTAAGTTAGCATTCATGGTTTGAATCCTAATGTCTATCCTACTCCAAGCTTAATCAAAGATTAAGTTGGACTAGGGAATCCTAAGGGAGCATACAAAAGTGAATCTAAGACTTGAACAAGTCTTAAGATCCATGGGAAGAGAAAGAGTGAAAGAGATGAAGAAGAAAGAGAGGTATAAGATGAGAAATAAGATGGGACAGAAAGCACATCATACACATCATTAATCATGCTCCAAAAGTTCACACAGGAAAGCTCAAGTAAGCAAGTAAGAACAAATAGGAAAGGATGCAAGCAAACTTGCATAAGAAGCACAACTAAACATCATTGAACCTCACACAAAGATGACATGAATAAAGTAAGATGAAAATAGATCCAAGTCAGAATTCAATTCATGTTATAATCATCTAATTCAAACATGTAAGAATGCTTCACATCATGATGCATTATGAGCCAAAGAAGCAACAAGTCAAATGATAATGATATGCATCATACAAATCAAACCACAATGGTCAAATGAAATGAATCCAAGGGGGCAGTAGCAAATGCATCATCAACAAACCAAGATCAAACTCAAATCAATCAAGATGAATTATTAAGCATCACATTCAAGACATGCATCAAAACTAGACAAAGCATTCACTCATATCATTCATGCAAGCCACAAAAGATCATGTGAGGCAAAAAGTGAGAAAATGTCACATAATGGACCCTAAACCAAGGGGACCAGAACCTTAAACATGTCATTCAAATCAAACAAAAGTCCTTATGCATTGATTGGATCATATAAGAAAACATCTCACAAGATTAGGTTAAGCACACCAAAGGATTCAAGTCAAAACATTGTCAACTTAGAAAATCAAGAACAAATAGGAAAATGGTCAAATAAAGATGAATCTAAATCCAAAAACAAGCTAAAACAGTACATGATCATACCAAATAAACATATCAAGCATCATTCAATCAAAAGTAATCAAAAGCATCCAAACTAGGTCAAGTATCCGAGCATGCTTCAATCAAACTCAAACCATAAGTAGGCATCGACCAAAAATAGCAAAGTGATCCAACAAATTCCCAAAAAATAATCAAAGGCAAGTTTAAACATACAATTAACATGTGCAAAAAGATTGGAACAGAAATAACTCAACAATATGTTCAAAAGTGGTTCACAAGTCAAGATATGTACATAATCGAGCAAGGATCGAGGGTCCATAAAAGTTGGATGGCAAGTCACTAAAAGTAACTCAAACCATCATCAAACCAGCATCAAAACATCCTCATATGATGGCCTAAAAGTGACCAAAATATTGACTTCAAATGGATGAGCAAAGTCACAAAAAATCCCTAACCCTTGACGAAGGGTATCATTGCAAACACATCTTATAATTAAAACAAAATAAAATATTAAAATGAAATTAAAAATAAAATAAAATTTATGCAAAAAAAAAAAAGAGAAGACATGAAAGAACATACATGATTTTTTTTAGATTTTTTTTATAAAAAAAAAAGTATTTTTAATAATTAAAAAGGAAACGAAAATAGAAAAGAAAAATAAAATAAGTGATTGAAATGGAGGGTGTGTTAGTAAGGGAAAAGAGATGGCATAATGTTTTGGGCCGTGAGGGGGGTACGAATTGAAATTCGCAGGGCCCATGATGGTTAAATGAGTTCAGATTTTTTATTAACTAATAAAAAAGAAATGAAAATAACATGTAACATATATTATGTAACTAAACATCAATTAGTCCAAACTACTTAAAATCACTAAAGGACAAAAATAAAACATGAGCCTATTAGATGACGCCACATCATCATCTTCTTCCCCAAGACACCTGTAACGCCTGAATTTAATTAATTAGTTAATTAAATTATTGAAGGATTTAATTATTGGATTTAGACGAAGTTGAGAATTAATCGGAGTAGTTGGATTTGTCGGTATTATTTTAAGAGGCGTATTGGGATTATTAAGTTAAAGTCGGATTTTAGTCGGTTAAATCGAAGGAATAATATTAAGAATAATATTATTTATTTATTGGACTATCTTATTTAATCAACTAAGTTGAATTGTTGGACCATTTGGTTGATAATCGGAATTAGTAAATTAAGGAGGTGTATGTTTAGGCCCATTAGATATTATATTAGAATAATATTACTTTTTATAAAATAAAAGAAATAGAAGTTAAGTTTTGGTGGTATCAGTAGAAAAAAAAAAAAGAAGTTACACGAGGGATTTGGAAATCAAGGTCGGAAGGGATTAGAGAGGAGAAGAAAAGTTGCGAACAGTGATTTAGGGGGAGGGAGACGAGAAAATTGCTACCGGTGTCAAGAATCAAGAAATTCGAGCTACCTTCGATTCAATCAGATAAGGGTGGGGTTCGAATTTTATAATTGGGAGAATGATAGTTAGTATGTAGAAATTGGGATTTATAAAATTTTTCACTATGTGGTATTTATTGGATTGGAATTGGTATATTATAGAGACTCATTATCAATTGATAGAGTAAATTGAAACCTGATAGTAAAAATCCACCTTTTTCCTTACTCCATGCGCTACGGTGGGAATTAGGTAGCACACTTTTGATTACTTTTGCTTTAGTTAGTTAATATATAATTATATAGGAGCATGTGAATGAAAAATAGATCGTTGATAATTAAGTGATTAGATAATATATAATATATATATATGTGTTGCAAATGGAAGAAACTAGAAAAAAAAATTGCAGTATGTTGTAACGTGGGGGGCGGTCCCTGATAGTATAAATCCACCTTTTCTTTTCCATTCTAGGTGCTACAGTAAAGGTGAGTTTTTACTCATTATTGGGGTTATTGGGTGATGATTAATGGGTAGAAATAGATTTAGAGTAAAATCTTTAAAAATTTTCTATAAGATTGAAATTATTAGGTTAATATTAATTTTTGAAAAATATTAATTTTTGTGTGTTTAGAATCGATTTTGAGTAATAATTTAGAGACTCATTTAATATTAGGAGTAATCCATTGAAATTGGTAATCTAGAATAATGTATATTTGTTCTTATTGTAGTGTATGAATAGTATATAGCTACCACTGTTTGATATCTTGCGCATGAATCATGGTACTAATAGGTGTTAAGATTGATGGAATAATTGGTTAGAACTATTATGAATGGGGTGAAGGATGTTGTTTTGTGGATTTGGAAAATGTGATGGATTGTTAGGTTATGTTGGTTATGACAGGCTGGATTAGTTAGATTTGTCATGACTTCAGTTGGTTAGAATTAGAATATTAACCATGTTGGTGTGAAGGTTCTGTTAGTGTTAAGTTGGAATTGTTAAAGCTAATTGAACTTGGTTGAGACTTAAATTAGAACTGAAATTGCAAACTGTTAAAAACCTGTTAAAGCCTCTTGCCAACTCAGTTGGCATCTTTGTTTAATGAGATTAATATAGGAAAGTGCCTATTGGCTATGCTTATTATGTTAAAAAGAGTTTCTGTCACGTATTGGAATTGAATTGAGGTTAGTGGAATTTTGTTAAAGTTGGTTTTGATTCTGCTATGATAATAATTAGTAGGCATTGTGGTTGATTTATTTTGTTAAAAAGATGCTGGAAGTTGAAAACAGTAGGAATTTTAGTCGCCCGGTAAAATTAAGCGGTATATTTAGTTGCCCGGAATCGAATGAAAATTTTTGGGGAAGTTCGTAATAATTAGTAGGTAGTGTGGTTGATTTTATTTTGTTGAAAAGATGCTGGAAGCTGAGAATAGTGGTAATTTTAGTCGCCCGGTAAAAATTAAGCGGTATATTTAGTTACCCGGAATCGAATGAAAATTTTTGAGGAAGTTCGTATATACGAGTAGATACATGAATGGTATTTATTTTTGTTAAATTAAGTTGAATGCGTGGATTTGCAGGTACAGTTGGATAAGTTGTATTGTCCCGATTTACGGGCGAATTATTTAAGTTGCAGGTCTTGTGACCAATATGGTTGAATTGAGTTGTTGTTTAAGTTGTAGGTCGAATGACCAATGTTGGATTAAGTTGATGAAATTGATGCATGTTTAAGTTGTTGTTTTCGTTGTCGTAAATTTATTGTTGAAGTTGAGGTTGCATGGCATACATTGCATCGTTTAAGTTGGCCTTGATGGCACCTGTTTAAGTTGGCCTTGATGGCACCACGTTGAAGGCTTATGCCTTGTTGAAATGCCTCGATAACCTGACATATGTTTAAGTTGGGAGTTTACTCCAAATGGTACCACATGCATGTGCATTACCGAGTCGCATTTGAGTTGCATGTTTGGAGTTGTTAATATTATTACGTTGTTGTTGATTGGCAATGTTGTTGTTATAAGTTGCTGTTGTGATTAAGTTGTGTTAATTGGAAGTTGTGAAAACAGTTATTATAGTTATTATTATACATGTTCGTTGTTAATCGTTGTTATAGTTAATTGTTGTTAATTGTTGATTATGTTGTTTAGTTGTTATTATAAGCAGTGAAGCAGTGATATTGTATAATCCGACCTAATATATTAATTATCATATTTCTGTTTATATTTTTCGATATCTCACCCCTTCTGTAATGATGTTACCTATTATGGGTAATTGAGCAGGTACTGAAGAATAGCTGTGGAAGTGAAGTAATCTTATGAAGTCCTTTAGTTGCTGTTAGATCGAGTTGGTCTTGCTCTGATACGTAGCACTCGGGGGGAATGTCTATGTTGTTGTCTCTAAGTCGTTGTTATTACTAATTGTTGAATAATTATAAATTGAACGTTGTTTTTAAATGAAATAAAGTTGTTAGCTGATTTATAAGTTGTGAATGCCGAATGCTATGTATCACTTTTAAATGAAATATAAGTTGTTTGTTGTTTTAAGTTGAAATGTGACATCCCATGTTGTGTTGAAATATTTTTTAAAAATACTCTGATATTTTTATTATAATTACCGGGTAGATTTGGGGTGTTACAACACCCACCCCGCCTGAAAAACCTCCGACCACCGCGGGACCACCGCGCCGGCGCCGGCCACCACCGGAGGTGGTCCGGCCGCCGGAAAAAAACAAAAGGGGGGGACTACCCCACCCGATTTTTCATGTAGATTCCAAATTTGACATTATTTTTCAATTTTAAAGCCTCTATCACCAAGAAATACAGCCATGAACGAAATACACACAAACTTTCATCTCATTAAATCAAGACAACCATGGTACTATCTTCAAGGAAATTTAATGTAGATTCCAAATATGCCAACCATTTTTAAAAACAACCAAAGGAAACACATGAAAGCAAGCAATAAAGTAAACCCTAAAAAAGAAAAACTCCATGAAAACCAAATATACTCAAGTTTAACCAATGCCTACCGTGTAGGACTTCAGATGCAGATGCATGAACATGTTTATCACTTAAAAAAAACTAGTATGAACAACAAGAAGGAATCATGGTGTTACCTAACGGAGGAGCTCCGTTGGCCCTTCAAATGACGTTCAAATGGCGTTAGAGCTTCAAATAAATCCTTCTATTAGCTTCCTAGTACCTCACTGAATCTTGAATGAGCAAGAGAATGGAAGAAACTTAGAGCAAAAACCAAAATTCGAAGAGAGAGAAACTAGAGAGAGAAGTAGGGTTTTGCATGTCAAAACGGCAGAATGAAGCCCTTCCTCCCCTTAGGGTTTGTTCTCTCCTTATATATGATGGATTGTGGTGGTTTTTAGAGGCCCAAACCAAAGAAAAAAATATTTGGAAATTTGGTCAAAAATGGGGTGAATAGTAATACGGGTTTGGCATGGAGAGGTGTGTTGGTAGTGTTTTTTTTTATGGGCAATGAGCAAAGTGGAGGTGTGAGAATCATAGAATGAGGTAGTACCATATGGAAATAGGTTTTGTGAGTTTTGTGGTTTTCCACTTTTGGCCATTTATTTGAAATATGGTGCATGGTGTATGGTGTATGTTTGATCATTTTGGGCAAAAAGATGATGATGATATATGTGGTTATGTATGGTGTGTAGTAAAGTTATATGATGAGGTGTGGTGGAATTAGCAAATGGAAAGTGGGAGCTTTTGGTGAATTTGGAAATTTTTTCAATATGGCAAATTATTTGAATTTCATGACATGCATGGTACATTGTATGAAATCATAATATACATGCCACAAAATTATACCACTCTTGTACCATAAAATTCTCTTTTGAGTCACCATGAGAATGATTTCCTAAGCATGACTTTTATGAAGACTTTTTGCATGATGAGTATTTGCATGAGATTCCAAAAATGGAAACTTTAGAAAACCCTAACTTGCCAAATCAGGTAAGTTTCCTCTATTCTTGATTTTTGATGATTCTTTTGACTTTTCTTGATCAAATCTCATCTATTGATCATATATGACTTGAAAATCATCATGTTGACCTCAAAAAGTCAGGAGTTGACTTTTCCACTACACAGTTGACTTTATCCCCAATTCTCTTGATTTTAAATCCTTTGAACAATTGAAACCCTTCCGAACTAAGTTGATGGACAATTCTCCATTCCTAGACACTTGGGGACATGAGGAATACCATGGAATCTAGTCTTGCCCAAAAAATCAGAAATAAACTGATTTTACGGCAAACCCTAATTTTTTTTATGCCCTCAGTCTAGGAGGAATCGACCCATACTCAAAATCTAAATTCCTTTGAATATGATGTGCATCTTCTCAAACAAGGATGGAATATACCACTTAATAATGATAAAACCTCCAAAATCTTGCCCATTGGAGTGATACATCCAAGAATTCCAAAAACCCTAACTTGAGAACTCAAGCTAGGAGGATGTAATCAGTGCTTTTCTTGATTATGAGTCATGCCTTGATGAGGTGAGGGCCTTGAGGCTTTGAGGGAGCCCCAAGATTGAAAAATAAACTCAAGCTTACCTTTGGAATAGATGCTCTTCTCCTTGAGAACCAAAATGCCTTGATCCCATGCTAAGAACCAATGATATGCACAGACGATAATGCAAAATGAAATGAAACATAAGCCAGTTAGTGTCAGAAAGAGAAAGGGCAAATTTTGAGGTGCTACAGCTGCCCCTATTCAATCGACCTGGTCCTGAAGGTATGATAGCAACGACTTTCAGACATTCCAGGATACACGGGGATTGAATACCGAAAGAACCCTGAAATTTGCAAATGGCGGGGATAACGAAATGGAGCATGCTGAAAAATAACGAGCACGACCGCAACCGCACTCGCGAAGGAAGACCGACTACACCCGTTCTACCCACCAAAATAATATGAGTACGACCGCAATCGCACTCACAAAGGAAGACTGACCACAACCATTCTACCCACGAAATAAAACTAGTACGACCTCAACCGTACTCACAAAGGAAGACCGACCTCAACCGTTCTACCCACCAAAATAAAACGAGTACGACCTCAACCGCACTCACAAAGGGAGACCGACCTCAACCGTTCTACCCACCAAAATAAAACGAGTACGACCTCAACCGCACTCACAAAGGAAGAGTGACCGCAACCATTCTACCCACCAAAATAAAACGAGCACGACCTCAACCGCAGTCACAAAGGGAGACCGACCTCAACCGTTCTGCCCATCAAAATAAAAAGAGTACGACCTCAACCGCACTCACAAAGGAAGACCGACCTTAACCGTTCTACCCACCAAAATAAAATGAGTACGACCTCAACCGCACTCACAAAGAAAGACTGACCGCAACCGTTCTACCCACCAAAATAAAATAAGTACGACCTCAACTGCACTCACAAAGGAAGACTGACCGCAACCGTTCTACCCACCAAAATAAAATGAGTACGACCTCAACCGCACTCACAAAGGAAGACTGACCTCAACCATTCTACCCACCAAAATAAAACGAGTACTACCTCAACCGCACTCACAAAGAGAGACCGACCTCAATCGTTCTACCCACCAAAATAAAACAAGTACGACCTCAACCACACTCATAAAGGGAGACCGACCTCAATCGTTCTACCCACCAAAATAAAATGAGTACGACCTCAACTGCACTCACAAAGGAAGAATGACCGCAACCATCCTACCCACCAAAATAAAACGAGTACAACCTCAACCGCACTCACAAAGGAAGACCAACTGAACGTGGACTTCGCTGGGGATAATGTGAAACAAAATCTTCTGATTTATGCCATCTCTGTTGAGAAAGAGAACTAGCAAACAAAGTCTTCTGAATAATGCCATCTCTGCTGAGAAAGAGAACTGGCAAACAAAATTTCCTGAATAACGCCATCTCTGCTGAGAAAGAGAACTGGCAAACAAAATACCCTGAATTATGCCATCCCTGTCGAGAAAAAGAAACTGGCAAACAAAATATGTCCGGCGAGAACTGACTACCAGGCGAGAACTGGATTTCACAAAAAAGAATAGCCAACCAAAGGCAAGCTCCTAGCAAAGATACAGTCGTGAACCGAAAGGATGAGAGGTAAAATCAACGGACTTAAAACCCACAGATAAGATGACTCCGCTGAGGAAAGGAGAAGTCTAAATAAAAGACTCTATCGGGGAGCACAGGTAGGAGGAACACGTCCCTCGACGATCTCACCGAGGATAAACCAAAATCTCCTGAGTTATGCCATCTCTGCTGAGAAAGAGAACTAGCAAAGAAAGTATCAAATCTGGCTTATGCTTTGAATGTCTATGTTTGAATTTTTTGGCATAATGCTCCATACGAAATGGAAATGCTACGCGTTTGAGGATGCAATGCAAATGCTTATGATATGCAAGAGGACCCCTCCAGCAAAATAAATGCTGAAGAGAAAAGACCAACTCCGCTAGGGGATGACAAAATAAATTATCCTCTGAATCCAAGAACTCTGCTAAGAAGGATCACACTGACCGACTCTTTTGATCAACAACTTCTGCTGGGGATGAAATCCAAAAGAACATCCACTCTACCGGGGATTACACATGTCCTTTACTGAAGGTAACATCCAAAACCTGAGGTTTCTCCTCTGCTGGGGGAATTAAGAATGAGTGCCAATAACGGAACCAGAAGTCTGTTACTGAAAATTGCCAATAACAATTGTGCTTAGAATCTGCTGGGGATGCCAACCGCCGTTGAACAAACTGCTGCAAAGATTACTGCCAAACTCTACTTGAGGGAAACAGTCCATAATACCAACCTGCTTGGGGATATTGTTGAACTTAACCTGCTGATGACTTTACCCTCGCCTTACCGGGCATTAGAGCATAATGTTGTTAGTGAAAATACACTCCCTGGCTGGCTGGGAAAGTGGGCACCAAGACTCTGTGGGGGAAACAACATCATTGTCCAGAGAAAATATTCCCCAAGTGTCCTACAGGGGATACCACGACATCCTCCTTGGAGAAATCCACTTCAGACGGCTTGCCGAGGAGTAATAAATCAACCACGATTCTGGCCGGAGAAAACAATCCTCTACGCTCTTGTCGGGGAGAGCCTGCTCTGCTGAGGAAAGTGCACTTTCAATGCTGGGGAGAGTAACTCTACTGGGGAGAAACAATCTTGCCACCCAACCTGACCTGTCTCTATGGTCATAAACGGCCCTTTGAACTTTCCACTTACCCAAGACCACGGGGTCTAATGGAAAAAATCATCTCAAGAAGATTTTATAGAAGACCTGGCTTCCACACTGCCCCAGGGTCTTCAAACTCTTGGAGAGATTTATCAGATCTCGACATAACTGCCCCAGACGACATAATCTATGAAGTAACTTGCCTCGAAAGGATTTGCAATGACCTGAAATACTCTGCCTCAGTATTTTGAACCTTGAAGAGGTGCTTTCAATTAACCGTCTTCAGGATTGGGTAACTTCTCGTGCTCTTGAGGTAGCCTGCCCCAGTACGAGCTTTGAAGTGACTTTGTCCCTGACTGATCTTATAGAGATTTGTCGAATCGACCTAATTTCCCCATATTAAACGCTTGTGGAGAGATTCATCGGATCTCGACATAATTGCCCCAGCTTGACTGAACATTTGAAGAAATTTTCTCAACATGACTGCCCATGATTGATTGAACTCTGAAAAGACTTTCTCGACTTGAATGCCCCAGCTTGGCTTTATCTTAACGCAACTTACTGGGGAGAGCCCACTCTACACTGAGTCTCTTAGCAGCATGCCCCTTGATATGACTGTCCTTCAGAATTTCCGAGCATCCCAACTCGTCAGGATTAAGCTTCTTGACTAACGTTCATTGTGTAAGCTTCTTTGATGTCAAACACATGCAAGCAGAAAATGTTTATTATGAGAATGACAATTCTAATGCAACACACATGTTAAGCTTGAAGTTTTATTGAAAATGTGTCACCAAACCTTGTGAACGAATCACTAGCTGGGATGCGACCTTGATTTTTGAATGGAAAAATGATACGCACATGCAATACCAACAAAAATATTATTAGCACAACTCATAGGAGTCAGGAACGCTTTCTTGCTGAAGTGCACTTTCGGAAAAACCCTGTTTCAATTAGGACTTTTAAGGGTTGTAACGTGGCCTGGTTCATGGTTTTGAGAAAAAAGGATTTAAGGCTCAAAGTTTATTGTTGCCCACCCACTCTTCACGATGTTCTCCAGTCCTATGTTCAGTTAATTTGACGCAAGCGTTCATCTCTCAAAAGGTTTATGATCTTTAAGGAAACCTCTGCAACTAATGGTTTGACACCTAATGAGGTTTTGGAGTGACAATCACCCCTCTTGTCTTTTGTGTCTGTAATCACACGAATTTGTTCTTATCGAGGATTTTCTTTTGTAATCCTTTTCGTTTTTCTCTTTTTCTTTCTTTTGCTTTTTTTTTATCCCTAATTTTTGCCTGGACTGACTCTTTTGAGTTTTTCGATTTTGAAGTCTAGCGGGATGCCCTAACTTTTGCCTAAGTCGATTGTTTTCAAGTTTTGACTTAGCGGGCTTTCTTTCTTTTATTCCCTTTTTTTGAACAAAGTGTGTGACACTGGTTGTCTTACTTGCTTGAAAGGGTTGTGCCTGCCTCACTCCTTGATTGTTGATGGATAACCATTATGGTTTCACATCTCTTGACCTCTTGACGGTGGGATAGAAGGTAATGGATCCTCATATGCACACTCTCTTTGAAATTTGAACACTCGGTCAAACTAACTGACGCCTACCCTGCCCCTGGCTTAAGTATGAGGGTTTTTTCGTACGAAATAAACTCCTACTTCAAGGCTCAAAGGGGTTAACGAGGGTTTATCTCCCTTATATCTCCAGTGTTTAGGGATTTGAAACAATGCATGTACATCCTCAACAGGGTTCTATCCTTGAACATACAACCAGAGATTTTGCGTTTTCATCTCATCATCCTCCCTCAAGAGTTCTAGAAAAGAAAATTGGTATTGCAGTGCATATAAACATTTAAGAGTGAACACGAATGGATTACTTCAAGAAAAACATGCTTATTGTATTATGATTGTCATTCAAAAAACAAACAAGTTTCTACATGCAGACAATGTTTAAACAAACAAATGAAAGCTACATATGAAAATGCAGTAAAGAAACAGGAAATCGCCATCGTTGAGGAAACTTGGCTCTGTCTGGACTTATTGTTTCTGACAACATACTCGCAGTCTGAGTGTTTACTCGGGAGGCTTCAGTTGATTGACTTCCTCTTTCAGCATTTTCTAGTCTTGAGTCAAAGCTTGCATTTTCCCCATGAACTGCCCCATTTGGCTCTGTACTTCCCTCAGCTCTGCTTGAATTTATTCCATGATCAACTTCTAAATGGCTTGAGGAGTTGAGTCTGTGCTTTGGAGAGAACCAAATTAGGACAAGAATAACCAGCTTCGAACACCTGTTATGCCAATGAGTATGGAAATGAAATGCAAATGCCATGTTCGAATATTCGCAGGGCGATCCACCCCTTGATTCCAGTTTAACAACAAGATAGAATGAGACTTCTGCTCATGTATTAATAAAACCAGAGGATAACCAATTGTCAACAATCATAGCCCAAGATAAGAAGTCTGGACACAATAATCATAGATCCCAACCAACAAGCCTGGTGGTGATCCAAATACAATAAAAGAGAATGAGAAAACTACGGCATGTCATCAAAGTCCACAAGTGCCAATCCCCCCATCCATTATGCTCTTTGCTCCAGTCTTGAATCTCCTTGAACAACTTTTTGGTGTCGGGATGCTTCGGTCTCTGAATTAGCTCTTGAATGAGAACATCTCTCCTATGCATGATCCCTTTCAAGTATCAGCAATGCAACTCCCAAACGTCTTCTCCAAAAACACCATCCATGCTAGGGCCCTCATTTCTAGGTCTCTTCACTTTAGCTTGGATCTTCAGCTCCTCTATGGCGGCTATGGCTTCATTGAGTCAATCTTCGACTGCTCGTCTCTAGAATACCTCTGATAGGATCTCCTCGTATTTCTTCTTGAGCATCAACTTCAATTGATCAATCTGAGCTAGATAATTGTCTTCCTTTTGCTTATTATCAGCCATTGCAGTGTCTCGGTGAGCATTGAACTTGTGAATTTTTGACAAAGCCTTGGCCAATTCCTCCTTCTTAGACTTGAGAACCTTGTTGATACCCTCTAGAGCTTGCCTTACCCTCTGCATGGCTGTGACCTCGTCAGCTAGCTCCTTCTCCTTCTTGGCGAGAAGTTCTGTCTTCATCTTGGCAACGTGGACAGCTTCGCCTCGATCGTGTTTCAGCTGGTAGATCTCTCTTTGTAGCTCACCATTCTCTTCTTGCAGCTTTTCCTTTTCAAGCCACAACTTGTTAAACTTCTCTATCTCAACTGTGGTAGGAGGCTCAATCGGCAAGCGGTAAGATGGTGGCTCTTTGGAGAATGGCAGAAGTTCCTTCTCTACCCTTTTCTGAATTCAGTCTTCGTACGCCGAAAATACTCTGTTGTTGCTCTTTCCAAAAGAAGTCTTCCCCTTCCTATGACGATCTTCCCAAGTATTTGCAGCTTCTTTTAACAGTTCTGGATTGACTTCCCCACTCAGATATAGAGATTCTTGGACATCCTCATCTTTTGATGGCTCTTTCAAGGCATACCCAAATTGCCTAATAGCAAGAATAGGGTTGTAGTTTATTCCCCCTTTCCTTCCTATTAGAGGCACGTAGTTTATTCCCCCTTTCCTTCCTATTAGAGGCACATTTGGGAGACCTCCACAACTGATCATGATATCTTGGCCCAGCAAGTCACGGTTAACCCAAATCAGATTATCTGCCCTCAAACCCATTAATCTTTTGGACCAATCCAATGTTCCTTGAGTATCTACAAATGCCCCAGATTTGGGAAGACGACCAGCAAACCATTTGTAGAAGACTGGCGCACAACAATTAAGGGGTCCTCCCCTCCTCTTCTCGTTCTTATAATGCACTGAATGGTACAAATCTCCAAGCAAGGTAGGAACGGATTCTTCATGGTAAATATCCGGACAGCGTGCATGTCCACGAAATCCTTCACTTTGGGAACAAAACCGTTCCATAGACACACATAGCCAAGATGGCGTTGAAAACCAACCAACATCTAGCCTTAGAATGCACAGCAGCCTGTTCTACCAAAAATTTCACGTGAAAGCCTTTACACCCTCCTTTACTGGCAACGTTGTTTTCCAACAAAGACAGATCCAAATGCAAAGCCTCGGTGACCTTTTCCAAATCAGAAAGTTCTTTAGAAGGATATAAAAGAGCCTCTTCTTTGATAGAAACATCCAGAATGAGAGCAAACTCCTCCAATGTCGAAGCCAAAAGATAATCCACTAGTGCAAAGTGACGGATATAATTTTAAAATTTACACCCATTATGCAGAAAACGGGTGTAAATAAGAAATTCAGTGACAAATTTGTAAATAAAATGTCATTTTAAGTATTAGCACATCACAATAGACACCTTATTTTTTTAAAAAGTGTGTAAATTCAAAATATTATTATAATAAATTAAAATCATTATTATAATCAAATCTCTATCACTCCTATTAAAGATAAACGGGTGTAAATTTAGATTGTCTAAAAAAAATTATTTATTTTAATAACTCTAAATAATAATCTTAAACATATTAATAAGTCACAATATATTTTATTAAATGTTAATTGACTAAGTAAATAAATTAATAAGTTTAAATTTATTAAATTAATATTGTATAAATAAAATAATGAGAAAACACATAATAAATATTTCATCAATCTAAATCAAACCCTTTTGAAACTCAATTTTTTTAAACCTATTCTCTCTAAAATCCTAAGGGTTTTCATGTTCTTGCGTCAAAGGGTGTCAAGATAATTTCTTTTAAATTGATTTCTTTCACTATGCCAAACAATATCCTCTAGGATATTATTAAAAATCTTAAAAGATAAACATAAAAACATAAAAACGTTCTTTATAAATTCATCGTAAAGGAATAGTATTTTGCATTCGCCCTTTCCCATCTATCTCCATCGTCATCCCCACCGTCAACTCTTAACGGCCACCCCGTCTGTCACCGTCTTTCAACTCTGATTTACACGCTTCGGTAAGAATCCTTCTTCCTCATGTTTTTCCTCTTTCTCTCGCACAATCGATTTTTTCGCCTCTTTCTTATACTAATTGAAACCAAATGAGCTTCTCCTTCTGTATCATCAAACCAGTTTAAGATTTATCTGACAGTGTAGTGATGGTTATTTACGAAGTTTTTAGGGCAAACGATAGTGAGAGATTTTCTAATGCGTTAATTAGGGTATTTTTTTGAATCGTGCTTTCTATAGATAAATATTTGTGATTTTGATTGGTGGTTTTTTTTAATTTGTGAAGTAATTTGAATCTCAGGTTAAGGAAAAATGGGTGAGAGGAAGGTTTTGAACAAATACTATCCTCCGGATTTTGATCCGGCCAAGCTTCCTAGAGTAAGAAGACCTAAAAATTTACAGATAAAAGTCCGGATGATGCTTCCCATGAGTATTCGATGCAACACCTGCGGCAATTACATTTATAAAGGAACTAAATTCAATTCGAGAAAGGAAGATGTTATCGGTGAGGTATGGTTATTATCTCAGAATATTTTTAACTTGATCAATTTTGGATTGTTTATGTCTAGTATATGTATTTCAGTGTCCTTTGAGGTTGATTTTAGGGAAGCATGGTAAAATGTGTGTTTTTTATATTGATTCTGACTATACTCCCTCATATTAAAACATGTTTTTGGTTTTGCAATGATAAAAATTGATTTTAGTTTAAGGTGAGTTGAATGTGAAAGTAACTTGAAAAATGAATTTGAAGTGGTTTATGATTGAATGCTCCCTCCTCTTATTAAATCATGTTTTTGGTTTTGCAATGATAAATATTGATTTTAGTTTAAGGTGAGTTGAATGTGAAAGTAAGTTGAATAATGAATTTGAAGTGGCTTAAGTAAGTTGAACAACAATTTTGAGTCTAAAAATCACATTTGGCATCAAATTCATGTTGTAATAATTTTTCATCTCACTCTATCTCTTCTTTCTCTCACTATTCCTTACCCTGAGTCACTCACTCTTTTTCTGCCGATTCTCAGTGAGTCCGATTTCTTATAGAATCATCGCTCCTTCCGACTATGTCTTCCGCCTCCCCCCTCTGTTTTCGGCGAATTCATGTTGTTCGGAGTTCGAGTTAGCATGAACCATCTCTCACAGTATGAACAACCTCACGACATCAACAACAACAGTGTCAAAGACGATAATAACAAAGACCAAGACGCTCTCGCCGCCGGTTATGCCCCCGTTGACGATGCTGTTCCGAATAACTCCGGCAGGAACCGCGACCGCGAGGTAAAAGAGGTTCGATCATCGTTTCTCTCAGATCGGTTAACCGTTTTCTGTTTTTATATTCAATCTCAGTAAAAAAATATAGATTCTATTATGATTTTATTTAATCCAGTAATAATAATGGATGTTGATTAATTTGGTTGAAATTAAAACTTGATTAGTGTTTATCTCAAGTTGTGAAAATCCTTAGCTAGTTTTAGATAAATTTGACAAAACTAGAATGAAATGATCAAAGAATCAAATTTTTAGAAATCAAAGCTAAGGTAGTTTATAAGGAAATTTTTAGAAATCAAAGCTAAGGAAGTTTATAAGGAAATTTTTAGAAATCAAATAGTACTTACAAGTAAGAAAACATAATGGTGCGGTACTTGAGTTTTTATAGTACTAGTACCATGGCTAAAGAAAAAAGAATGGGGATGTAGGTAAATATATATAGGGAATTTGGTTGTAAAGTATAATTAATAACGAGTGTGGCTGAAAAGTTGTTGAGTTTTACTGTTGAATACTAGTAGTATTGGCTATCTGAAAAGGTTAAGAATGCAATTTGAATGCTATAAAAGTGTCACTGTTGACTCTGTTACATTTCACTTTTCCACTTATAAAGGAATCACCCCCCATTTCTCTGCATCTATGCCTCTCTGTCCAATTTTTGCTACTAGTAAAGACAACTTTTTCAAAACTTTTTATTTACTTTTTAATAATTAGATCTAGTATTCCTGAAAAATATTTGGCAAAAAAAATTATAGAAAACAAAGGTGGGAATAAGTGAGTTGTATGAAAAGTGAAAATGGAACGACAGGGTGCGCAACCATCATAGTTAGAGTTATAGCATGCTTTCAACCTCTCAGGTGGGAATAAGTGAGTTGTATGAAAAGTGAAAAACATTGTATCGGAATAATGATCAAGAAATACTACACCATTGACTATTATGTCAAGATCAAGAAAATATAAAGAAAAACAAACACGGATTCTAAGGATGACTTCTGGTTAAACTATGATAATGACTTCTGGTTAAACTATGATCCCAGTCTTGTGCATTTACTTAGGAGGTTGAAAAACTGTTAGTTTGATTCTGAAATTCTGTTATGGCTTTATGTTAGGCTAGTAACTGTAGAATGATAGTTAGTTGGATTTAGTGTTATGTGATGTTACTTGATGTAATCCTTACTAGTTAGAATGAATTGGTTTGATGAATGTTCTTTGAGCAAACTATGTATGTCTTCTTGTGGATGATGATACCAATGATTATACCAATGCCTGTTGAGTTGTTAATGGAAAAAATATGCTATTTCTATGTGAACTTGATTAGTTTGAATGGATGCTAAGTTAGCTTGTTAGTGGGAATTCATTAGATGATGTGGGAATATGTTATGGCTAGGATTTGATTTAATTGAATGAAACAACTTGAAATGTTAATTATGGATTGAATTAATTATTCAGTTATGTGAATGGTGATTGAAATGTAATGTCAATTGATTGTGCCAAATTATGTGATAAGATGTAATGTTTGCTTATACAATTAGTTCAATAATGCTGCTGCAGTTAGTTATCATGAAGACAGCTACGAATTTGTAAGGTTTGCTAATTCCCCTCACTCTTCAACCACTACAAGAAAAAAAGAGATTTGTGACATATAAGTTGCGACGGTTTAAAAAAAACTGCCCTCCTTCCTTATCCGCGACGGTTGTCACGGCTGTTGGAGACAAGTGTCGCTGATTTTCCAAGCTGGCTGTGTAACATAGATACAACTATTACCAAATAACCATCTTCTTTTCACACTCACGACCATTTGATCCATGTTAACCGTCGCTGCCCTAGATTTCACCTTTGTTAAACCCGCCTTCTCTCTTTCACAGAACGAGCGCTATACACTTTATTCCCAAATATTTCTTCTTCTAAAAATTGAAATATCCATTATCTCACTCTTCAATTAACCAGAAGTATTAGTAAAATGTAATTTCTATTTCCATTCCAACAATCGATATTCTTTAAAATTTTCATATTTGGATTTCAAGGAGGATCGATTTCAAGAGGTTTCTTAAATTTCTTCATTTTCGACTTTCAACGAGGTTCTTTCAATTACTTCGTTTTTGGAGTTCAATTTTAACTAGGTTATTCAATTTCTTCATTTTCGAACTCCAACGAGGTTTGTTCAATTTCTTCATTCCTATTTTGACCTAAAACTTATTTGTTTATGCTATGATGTTAATACGTCTTCAACTATTTTGTTGTCGAGATTGTAGAGTTTTCTTGCGTCGGGATTACTTCCCCGCACACCATCGCCGAAGCGTACCACAAACACCATCGCGCCACAGATTCTCCTTGACATTCAATCGTTGATTTATCATGCCGTCGTCGAAAGTATAGGTGCGTATATTACATGTTGTAACACATTAGATACATTTTGTTTTCCATTTGTTAAAAAAAAAGTTAATAGATTTACCTGAGGATTCAACCCTTATATTTCTCGGAAGTGAAAGTGTGACAGGGTATCTTAGAGACTACATTACTCAGTCTTTTTGCTCAGAGTTTTTGTTCACACAATGACATATACTATAAATGATATTGTTGAGGAAATCTCCTTTCAAAGCTTTGATGATGACATTACAAGAAAGCTTGTGCCTTCAGTCATTAACTCACTACGATAGGTATAGCTGAAACTCAACATAGGTAATAATCATCTATGGATACATCAGGACTCTGTTTGAACAAACTTATTTTAGTTTATCTACTATCATTAGCGTCTCTTTGGGCGAACATGCGGAAAAACTTAAATCTTATCTAAAAATAATTTAATCTTATTTAATCTTTGTTATAGAAATAACTTATATTTATTATGATAAGCGCTTATGTGATAAGCTTCAAGTTAAGTCGCTTATCAAAAGGGGGCTTAACTCATATTATTAGTTGTTAATTAGTAGTAGTATTTTCCAAATTCAATAATCACTCTTGCTACTATGCATGGTAATGGTAATATCTTATTCATAAATTGTCTTTGTAGGGCTCATAAAGAAGGAAATATGGCACAAAAATTTCAAAATCTTGTGATGATGTATTTAACCAACTTGTGCAGGGTGGAGTTTCCAATGATGACATTTATAACACAGTCTATAAGCAGGTTCATTGTTTTTTTTTCATGTCTATCTGCATACATTAAGAAGAATTATAGAGAATGACCTCCCATTGTCATTATAATGATATTTCCTTGCATTTTTGGAAGCTGTAGAATGTTAAGTTTTGAGTCCATAAAGGATGATTTTATTGTTCTTTCTTTTCTTGCATTTTCATATTAATGTCTATAGTTATGAAGTGCAAACTATTTTGTTTTCACTCGTCAAATGATTGGTGGTTGAGAAGGAAGGATAATGGCCGGAAAACCAGAGTCACAATTTGGAATGGAAGGAGGAGTATAGTTTGATGCAATAAAAGATGTGGAACCAATAGATATAGTGCTATAGGCTAGAGGGAAAACATCTGAATAGGAAGTCATTGAGCCATCATCTGCTGGGAACTGTCAACTATGAGGGACACTTTATGAGAGATAATGAGGGGATGATGTCTTTGAGGAGGCACTGTAGTCAGTACTAGGTGTAACTAATTAAGGTATAGTTGGAGCAAGAGTGTCCTTTGGTTATTGTGAAAAAGTTGGAATGGTTCGAATAAAGGAAACCAATACTTAACTTAAAAATAATATCTTTAGGGATAAAGTTAAACCAGTGATTTAAATTGTTTAAAAACAGAAATAGTTTTTTTTCTCAAACATGGTATTATTTCCTTTCATTTTGTTATGTGTGTGAGTGTTTTTTGTTTACTGTTGTCAAGTGGGTGCTTGGTAGAGTGATGTTATGTTCACATGACTAGCATTGTTAGATTTAATTTTAATATTGAAAAATATGATCGAAGTAGGGTGAAGGTCAGTGGAAAGCTGATGAAGGTACATTGTGCTTTCTTTAGTCTATATCATATGCCTTTATTAATTTTCTTGTGTTTCTTTTCTTTTATCTCCAGTGTTGATTGCAGTAGAATTGGTCGCGATAAACCTCTCAAAGCTTCATAAGGATCACGACTGCAATCAAGCATTAAGGAATCTTAAACACCATTGTTGCGGCTCTGGATCTCTAATTTAAGGTTAGTTAACCTGATAAACTACTCATAATTATTATGATCAAACTAAATCTCTAATTTGAGCTTAATTAAGGAGATATATTATTCTTAATCAGTAAGATTAAATACTAAAACTAAGTAGATTTCTCTACCTTGTCTTTAATGCTGCTCTGGTGGGTGGTCACTTTTGAGAATGTTGTTTTGTTGTGAGTGATTATTTTGTTCATATTTTTTGTGCTAAATTTGATTTCTTGATTGTGGTTTGTAACACTTTCTGAAGATCTTGATAATGTCTGCTATCAATATGGATGGCCTATGAATTAAACAACTATTTCTTATTTGTTTTATCAATTTGTATTTAATTCTTGAGAATGAGACTGAACAGAAAATGAAGGTTGTATAAATATCATTTTATAATAAGACATTTTAGCACTGGCTATTGATAGAAAGTCTTCAACATGACACAAACTTTTACAATTGAATACCATAGTCAATTGAATATCACAAAACATCAACATAACCTTCAAACACTATTCTGGGTATATCACAGTCAACGAGGAAGTTGGAAGGACACTATTTTACAGGTTCATTGAAGCAGATCATCCAGATCCCACTTCAAAGCCCCTTCTTTTATGGTTCAATGGTGGTCCTAGCTGTTCTTCTACAGCTTACGGAGAAGCTGAGGAAATTGGTCCTTTTCATATTAATTCAGATGGCAAAACCCTTTATCTTAATCCTTATTCTTGGAATCAAGGTGAGTTGTAATGTGTTTGTTTAATCGATTCTCAGATTTTATGCGGTAAAGATTCTATGGTGTGCTGAATCTTTCTTTTTTAGTAGTTGCCAATATTCTTTATATTGATTCTCCGGTTGGAGTTGGATTTTCTTATTCAAATAATTCATCTGATGTTCTCAACAATGGGGATAAAAGGACATGTAAGTTATCATTTTCTTGGATCTAGATTCACTGCCTATACACACGGTTTTGAAATGAGGTTGCAGTTGCTGTTGCATGTGTTGCGATTGCATTCATTGCGGTTGTTTCGACAGGCACTGCGACTGTTGCGACACAAATTTTAATTGAGAGCACGGTTGCTGTTGCGATTGCATTCATTGCGGTTGCTCCGACGGGCATTGCGACTGTTACGACGCCAATTTTAATTGAGAGGTGTTTGATATATTCATTACATAAATTAAGTTTTTGGATTCTGAATTTTGAGTTTTGATGATAAGACTGGAAGAAACATCAGCGAAATTGTCTCAAGCGATTTGTAATGGCAATCGGACTTAAATTCACACCGGAGTTGTGGTCTGATGCTGTTCCGGAGGCTACCGTATCACTTTGCAGCTGTAATTGCAGTTGCAAACTGCAATTTAAAATCACACATATACAAATATAGACACTTACGATTATTAATAATTCTCTTATTTACTATGCTGATTTTGTTATCATATTCACCAAACTTCTCCTTTTTCCTTAATGAGCAAACCAAACCCTTCTTTTTCTTGAAAATGTCCACCTCCTCTCAAGCTAGTAGCACTAACAAAAATGCTAACAAAAACTCTCTTAAACCGTCAAATGTCAAGTCTAAGCCAATTCAACGCCGTAGTACCATCGCCTCCGCCGTCAAGGATCACACCACGGGCAGTTCTTCCGTTCTCAGATCTTCCTTTCCGCTTTCGCCGTTAGCCTTCCGCGTGTGCTATCACATTATCATCACGAACAGTTTCTCTCTTGATCAATTTGTAATTACTGTTGTTTACGCTTTAACTCTGAATGTTATGGTCTACTCTAATTTGCATCTTGTTTTGGTAATTCCAATTGATGTTACATCTGTAATGCAGAATATAGAAGGGTATGCTTAATCTTATATGTTCAAGACCCACCCTTTTCCCTTAAAAAAACACTATCCTAAATCATGAACAAATCATGAACACCGTTTCAATCGCAAATGACATTATATTTTGACAATGGTAACAATATCACAATGTCTTACATGTAGTACTTTTACATCAGTTAAATTCATATGTAAGGTTTGTGAGTGGTCAATTTTTTTTATACAATAGTTACTGCTACATATGGCATCTTCCATTTGCTTTTGTTTATAACTATGATACCAGTAACTAAGAAAGACACCATGCTAGCAGTAACGATTTAGAAATTTTTTCTACATATGATGTATTTTTATTTTTGTTTATAAACCATATGATACCAGCACCACTATTTAAATTTATTTACTTCTAGAGAAAATCATTAGTTAAGTTATAAACTAGAGATGTATGTTTAACTTTGGATACAGGAACTTATTGCTGATTTTGAGGTGTCGGAAGGAATATATTCAAGAGCTTCTATAGAAGAAACTGATTTTGTGTGTTTATGGCTGGGAGCAAATGTTATGTTTGAATATTTATTAGAAGAGGTATTTGTACTTTAGTTCAGGATATTATAGTTGTTTTCCTAAATTTTAACCTTACATGTGTACAATCTGAATGTCTATTGCAGGCTGCTGCTCCTCCTACAGAAAAATCTGGATAATGCTAGAGCCAGTTTAGAAGTTCTTGTTGCTGATCTACTATTTTTGAGGGACCAAACGACAATTACTCAGGTCTGATTGCAAACTATAAAAGGGTCCATATCTTTTTGCTTTTCGCACGTTCCTATAAAATGTAGATATATGTCAACGATATTCAACTTCCATGACATGATGAATTTTGTCAAAAGCTGGGTCCCTTTACTACCATCGCCCAATCCCTTCATGAGTAACTAGCTTTAGTTATTGACTGTTTATCTATATGTTATCAGGTTACGATTGCTCGTGTTTATAACTGGGATGTCCATAACCGGAGAACTCAATAAGTTGCTGCTACTGCAATTGCTCAGGAGTAGTATTGAAGAGAATTTGTTCACACTTACCTTTAAAGTTGTGTAACCTTTAGGTTAGATTATGCTTCTAATCTCTTGCCATTTTGATGAATTGTGGGTTCGTTCTGTCCCTAGTCCCAGTTTCCTCAAAGCAGGTTCTAGGATAGGAATTAGTAATTGTTACTAAAAAGGTTTATTACAACACCAATTTTGATTTATATGTTATCCAGGCTGTTAATTGGAGGGATATTCTCTCTTGTGTTATGGGCCCTCACCCTCTTGATCCTCACAAACTGCCTTCAGTTTACAGGTATTTTATCATCTATTTCATTTTGTTTAAGCCATTGATTTTGTTATGGATGCAATCAGGTTTTGGTTGCTCGGATTGTTTGATCTTGATTGGAATCTGTAGGTTGAAACTAAGCCATTAATAACTTTATTTCTTGCAGAGATATAATAGTTAAATACTCGGAGTATGTTAAGAAAGTGGAAATAATTCTGTTTGAATTGCTTTCTGAAGCTTTAGGCCTCAATTTTAATTACCTAAAGGACATAGATTGCGCATAAGGAATTTTTCTAATGTCTCATTATTTCCCACCTTGCCTTGAGCCTGAACTGACTTTTGGCACAAGTGCTCATTCTGACAGTAGCTTCCGCACTGTTCTTCTTCAAGATCAAGTTGGTGGCCTCCAAGTTTTCCATAAAAATCAGTGGGTTGATGTCACACTGATTCCCGGTGCTTTGGTTGTTAACCTCGGTGACTTAATGCAGGTAAATTATTTCTACTAAAATACATATGCAATTAATCTGATCTTTACAAAGCAATTTTCTAAATCTGCTCTATTTCTGATGTAAATTATTTTGAGGATAAGTTAATGTAAACAATCATTTGGTGATTGCAGTGATGAAAATGACAAGATTACCCCGAGGTCCTTACCTGTCAGTGTGGCAAGCCGGGTGCTGGAATTGGCTAAAATTCATCCTTACCCAAAGCGACGAAACTCAAATAGATCGACAGATAGCCAAGTTGGATTTTCTGTCACTGCCAGTCAAAGCAGTGGTTCTTCTATTAGTCTTGGCAGAAGAAATGTTCGTAGGAAGAAGTGTAGTACTTGGAAACAAAACTTCATGTGTAAAACCGTCTAGTGAATCATAGTCAAAATAATCTTGCTGAATTTTCGGTAACATTTGCACAATTTTGTACTTTCAAGTAATTTCTGCTTGTATATCTATAGAGACAGAGAAATTTTAACTTCTATTTTTTCAATATTCTCTAGTGAATGTTTTCTATAAATTTAATAACTATTGAGAAAATCTCAAGTTCCGCGATGCTTGGTGGTAGCGGTCAAAAAGATTTTAAATCGTTCTCTTTTAAAGAGCTATGAATGATTTAAAAGAATTATTAAGTCAAAGATAATACATCTTATGGGAAATTAAAACACAATAACATACCAATACGTATCGGATATAAAATTTTCCACAATTGTTTCTTTGATCTCTGTTACACTTCAGTTTTATGATATTGGGTGTAAATTTGTTTGACCGAAATACAGTTATTTA
The DNA here is from genome assembly GCA_022829125.1 of Lathyrus tuberosus. Lineage (NCBI taxonomy): Eukaryota > Viridiplantae > Streptophyta > Magnoliopsida > Fabales > Fabaceae > Lathyrus > Lathyrus tuberosus. The sequence continues at coordinate 14,485,058 of JALAZF010000103.1, forward strand.
CACATTTACACCCATTTTTTATAAAATAGGGTGTAAAGTTGAATATATATACATCTGTTTTAAACAAAATAGGGTGTAATATACCATCTATAAATGTATATATATACAAATTTACACCCGATTTCTATAAAAAATAGTGTAATTTAACATTAAATTTACACCCGTTTTCTAAAAAATAGGGTGTAAAGTGGAATGTATATACATCCGTTTTAAACAAAAAAGGGTGTAATATATCATCTATAAATGTATATAAAAATTTACACCCGATTTCTGTAAAAAAGAGTGTAATATAACATTAAATTTACACCCGTTTAAAAACGGGTGTAAATTTGTCAGACATTTCTCACCCGTTGAATTCACACCCTCCAATAACAGGTGTTAAATGTATAAAAATCGGGTGTAATTTCATATATCTGCACTAGTGATCAGTGAATAGAAACCATCGCAGGTGAGGGTCATAGAATTGCACCTGAGTGTGCTAAGCCCTATACTCGTATTCGGTGATGTCGCGGGTAAAATTCAGAATTCTTCCATATTCTCCCCTAAAGTCTGCCAATACCCCAGGTTCTGCCATAGCCACAATCTTGTGAACAGGATCCAGAATAAGTGGTGGGAACTTGTACACTATGATGTTCTTTTTCTTCTCAGTACTCATCCTCAATAGTCTTCAGAAACCGGAATCAAGGTTAGGATGCAACCCTGCAAATGAATAAACATGTTAAAATGCAAAATGATGATGCAAATGCACACATAGGATCAAGGATGCCACACAGACTGGACAACTGCTGCACTGAACAAACTGAATAATCTCAAGGATCTGCCCAAATATCCAGAATACCGGAATAACCATAATACTGCACTGATAAATCTGCTGACCAGAAAACCGGGCATGTTGAAGGTCAAGGTTACCTGCAAACCTGTAAACACCCTGCCCCTCTCACATGTGGGTACTAGAAAATGAAAGGTCCTCAACTTCTGGCACTGAGGTCGAGAAGCAATAGTACATTCATCCCTCGGGGTACAGTACTATCGCCAATCGAGGAACTCCTCCACTGATTCTCTTTCAAAAAAAGATATCCTAGAGCAAGTTCCCAGCATTGGGTCCTCGGATCGACAAGTGTAATGGGTTTGCCATTTCTGGTCTGCCATTATCACATCTCGGGAGGAGTACCGTTACTGAGTCCTCGGGAATGGTCGCCAGAGTCGACAGTTTTCGGGGTTACATTCCATCGTCTGCACCAATGCGCAGGATAGAACATTAGCAAAGAAAACCTCATCCGGATGTGGAGTTTTCATGTATACTATGTCTGGCCAAATGCCACATAATTCACACTACTTTCCACGCTAATCCTAAGTGTATGCTCAAGCCTGGGTATTGGGCTTGTCTCTCAGAACTCCCAACCCGCCAAACAGAAAAACAGTGCAGCGCAGCAGATAATAATAACATGCAATGTAATAAATGCTGTAAAAATAAAATACAACAAATAAAGCAAAACAATAAACACCCAAAGAGAATAAAAACAAATAAGCGCTAGGAGAGACTCGCTTAGGGAACTAGGTGTCCCCAGCAGAGTCGCCAGTTGTCGCTCCCAGGATTTTCATCCAGGTACAAATGCGAAAGGGGCGCAGAAACAGAGTCTCCAGCAATGTATATTTATCCCAAGAGAGGGAAAGGAAACACCGCGTAAACCTGAGGAAGAGGGAAAGGAATGGTCATCGCAAACATAGCCTGGGTTCGGGAGTCGGTTACGCGAGGGGAAGGTATTAGCACCCCCACGCGTCCATCGTACTCGATGGGATCCAAGTTTGTTATCTAATCTAAGGGTGAGTTATCCCAAAATCTATGGCTGAACTGAAACGAGGGAGGGGGAAACAAAGACGGACTCGGTAGGACATCGTCGTCCTAGGCCTACGTACTCCCTTTGTGCAATGGAAAAGTCAGAGTCAACGTAGTTCGGCGGACAACAGGGGAGGGTTGCTCGTCGAGATATCGCATCTCGTGCCTACGTATCCTCAATCAGACGAGAGAGAGGAATTAGAGCAAACGTAGTTCAACTCAACGAAGTCGGTTAGTGTTTTTTATGTGCGACGTTAAGTTCGCGTCCGGCAGTTAGGGTCGATGCCTGTTTGCGACTTAGACGGAAAGTAACATGCTCTTTTCTGAAAACGGTCTGGAACCAAACAATCCCAAAGGACAAAAAGATTTGAATTTGTTTTTGTGTTTTTTAGACAGAAGTGTTTTGAAGTTAGTTCGTAACTTACATTGAACCAAAGTCTACCATGCGGGAACGAGTGAGTCGCATGGTCGCCCCCAAATGGGACGTATGCTACACACTCTAGAAGAGAAGGGGAGACCCCTCGTTCTTCATTTCCTACACTTAAGGCTTGAGCGCAATATACGTTATATTTTATTAAGTGTTTTAGAGGTGTTAAGAGATGAGAAGAGAAGACTCAAGTCAAAAAGAAAACACTAAGGGGAAATCTATCCTAATGTTGTCATGCAAAAGTGGCCCTAAGGTTGAGTTTGAAAGGGGAACATCTACCTAAGTTAGCATTCATGGTTTGAATCCTAATGTCTATCCTACTCCAAGCTTAATCAAAGATTAAGTTGTACTAGGGAATCCTAAGGGAGCATACAAAAGTGAATCTAAGACTTGAACAAGTCTTAAGATCCATGGGAAGAGAAAGAGTGAAAGATATGAAGAAGAAAGAGAGGTATAAGATGAGAAATAATATGGGACAGAAAGTACATCATACACATCATAACCAATTCACATCATTAATCATGCTCCAAAAGTTCACACAGGAAAGCTCAAGTAAGCAAGTAAGAACAAATAGGAAATGATGCAAGCAAACTTGCATAAGAAGCACAACTAAACATCATTGAACCTCACACAAAGATGACATGAATAAGGTAAGATGAAAATAAATCCAAGTCAGAATTCAATTCATGTCATAATCATCCAATTCAAACATGTAAGAATGCTTCACATCATGATGCATTATGAGCCAAAGAAGCAACAAGTCAAATGATAATGATATGCATCATACAAATCAAACCACAATGGTCAAATGAAATGAAAGCAAGGCAATGAATCCAAGGGGGCAGTAGCAAATGCATCATCAACAAACCAAGATCAAACTCAAATCAATCAAGATGAATTATTAAGCATCACATTCAAGACATGCATCAAAACTAGACAAAGCATTCACTTATATCATTCATGCAAGCCACAAAAGATCATGTGAGGCAAAAAGTGAGAAAATGTCACATAATGGACCCTAAACCAAGGGGACTAGAACCTTAAACATGTCATTCAAATCAAACAAAAGTCCTTATGCATTGATTGGATCATATAAGAAAACATCTCACAAGATTAGGTTAAGCACACCAAAGGATTCAAGTAAAAACATTGTCAACTTAGAAAATCAAGAACAAATAGGAAAATGGTCAAATGAAGATGAATCCAAACCCACAAACAAGCTAAAACAGTACATGATCATACCAAATAAACATCTCAAGCATCATTCAATCATAAGTAATCAAAAGCATCCAAACTAGGTCAAGTATCCGAGCATGCTTCAATCAAACTCAAACCACAAGTAGGCATCGACCAAAAATAGCAAAGTGATCCAAAAAATTCCCAAAAAATAATCAAAATCAAGTTTAAACATACAATTAACATGTGCAAAAAGATTGGAACAGAAATAACTCAAGAATATGTTCAAAAGTGGTTCACAAGTCAAGATATGCACATAATCGAGCAAGGATCGATGGTCCATAAAAGTTGGATGGCAAGTCACTAAAAGTAACTCAAACCATCATCAAACCAGCATCAAAACATCCTCATATGATGGCCTTAAAGTGACCAAAAGATTGACTTCAAATGGATGAGCAAAGTCACAAAAAATCCCTAACCCTTGACGAAGGGTATCATTGTAAACACATCTTATAATTAAAACAAAATAAAATATTAAAATGAAATTAAAAATAAAATAAAATTTATGAAAAAAAAAGAGAAGACATGAAAGAACATACATGATTTTTTTTAGAATTTTTTTATAAAAAAAGGTATTTTTAATAATTAAAAAGGAAACGAAAATAAAAAAGAAAAATAAAATAAGTGATTGAAATGGAGGGTGTGTTAGTAAGGGAAAAGAGATGGCATAACGTTTTGGGCCGTGAAGGGGGTACGAATTGAAATTCGCAGGGCCCATGATGGTTAAATGAGTTCATATTTTTTATTAACTAATAAAAAAGAAATGAAAATAACATGTAACATATATTATGTAACTAAACATCAATTGGTCTAAACTACTTAAAATCACTAAAGGACAAAAATAAAACATGAGCCTATTAGATGACGCCACATCATCATCTTCTTCCCCAAGACACCCACCCCGCCGGAAAAACCTCCGACCACCGCGGGACCACCGCGTCGTCGCCGGCCACCACAGGAGTGGTCCGGCCGCCGGAAAAAAACAAAAGGGGGGGACTACCCCACCCGATTTTTCGCGTAGATTCCAAATTTGACATTATTTTTCAATTTTAAAGCCTCTATCACCAAGAAATACAGCCATGAACGAAATACACACAAACTTTCATCTCATTAAATCAAGACAACCATGGTACTATCTTCAAGGAAATTTAATGTAGATTCCAAATATGCCAACCATTTTTAAAAACAACCAAAGGAAACACATGAAAGCAAGCAATAAAGTAAACCCTAAAAAATAAAAACTCCATGAAAACCAAATATACTCAAGTTTAACCAATGCCTACCATGTAGGACTTCAGATGCAGATGCATGAACATGTTTATCACTTAAAAAAAACTAGTATGAACAACAAGAAGGAATCATGGTGTTACCTAACGGAGGAGCTCCGTTGGCCCTTCAAATGACGTTCAAATGACGTTAGAGCTTCAAATAAATCCTTCTATTAGCTTCCTAGTACCTCACTGAATCTTGAATGAGCAAGAGAATGGAAGAAACTTGGAGCAAAAACCAAAATTCGAAGAGAGAGAAACTAGAGAGAGAAGTAGGGTTTTGCATGTCAAAACGGCAGAATGAAGCCCTTCCTCCCCTTAGGGTTTGTTCTCTCCTTATATATGATGGATTGTGGTGGTTTTTAGAGGCCCAAACCAAAGAAAAAAATGTTTGGAAATTTTGTCAAAAATGGGGTGAATAGTAATACAGGTTTGGCATGGAGAGGTGTGTTGGTAGTGTTTTTTTTTTTATGGGCAATGAGCAAAATGGAGGTGTGAGAATCATAGAATGAGGTAGTACCATATGGAAACAAGTTTGGTGAGTTTGTGGTTTTCCACTTTTGGCCATTTATTTGAAATTTTGTGCATGGTGTATAGTGTATGTTTGATCATTTTGGGCAAAAAGATGATGATGATATATGTGGTTATGTATGGTGTGTAGTAAAGTTATATGATGAGGTGTGGTGGAATTAGCAAATGGAAAGTGGGAGCTTTTGGTGAATTTGGGAATTTTTTCAATATGGCAAATTATTTGAATTTCATGACATGCATGGTACATTGTATGAAATCATAATATACATGCCACAAAATTATACCACTCTTGTACCATAAAATTCTCTTTTGAGTCACCATGAGAATGATTTCCTAAGCATGACTTTTATGAAGACTTTTTGCATGATGAGTATTTGCATGAGATTCCAAAAATGGAAACTTTAGAAAACCCTAACTTGCCAAATCAGGTAAGTTTTCTCTATTCTTGATTTTTTATGATTCTTTTGACTTTTCTTGATCAAATCTCATCTATTGATCATATATGACTTGAAAATCATCATGTTGACCTCAAAAAGTCAGGAGTTGACTTTTCCACTACACAGTTGACTTTATCCCCAATTCTCTTGATTTTAAATCCTTTGAACAATTGAAACCCTTCCGAACTAAGTTGATGGACAATTCTCCATTCCTAGACACTTGGGGACATGAGGAATACCATGGAATCTAGTCTTGCCCAAAAAATCAAAAATAAACTGATTTTACGGCAAACCCTAAATTTTTTGATGCCCTCAGTCTAGGAGGAATCGACCCATACTCAAAATCTAAATTCCTTTGAATATGATGTGCATCTTCCCAAACAAGGATGGAATATACCACTTAATGATGATAAAACCTCCAAAATCTTGCCCATTGGAGTGATACATCCAAGAATTCCAAAAACCCTAACTTGAGAACTCAAGCTAGGAGGATGTAATCAGTGTTTTTCTCGATTATGAGTCATGCCTTGATGAGGTGAGGGCCTTGAGGCTTTGAGGGAGCCCCAAGATTGAAAAATAAACTCAAGCTTGCCTTTGGAATAGATGCTCTTCTTCTTGAGAACCAAAATACCTTGATCCCATGCTAAGAACCAATGATATGCACAGACGATAATGCAAAATGAAATGAAACATAAGCCAGTTAGTGTTAAAAAGAGAAAGGGCAAATTTTGGGGTGCTACAATTATATATCAAAAGCATATCACATGATAACACATCAATCGCACACAATTACGACGGTAAAAGTCAACAAAACGACACGTTTCCAAATTACCGACACAATTAAATCGGTCACTAGTCTTAAAACCATTTTTATAAGAAAGAACATATCATTATCTGTCCAACGCATCCGACCGTGCCTCAATCCGAGTTACGAATCAAAATTTATGAAGGAAACAAAATGGAAAATCTGTCACGTTCGCTTTCCTATTCGCAATGCGAACCCCCATCGAACCATGGCAGAGAAAAAATAGCATAAAGTTAGCAATGCGAACTTCCAGCGAACCTTCGCTTTCCTATTCGCAATGCGAACCCCCAACGAACCATGGCAGAGAAAAAACAGCAGAAAGTTCGCAATGCGAACCCCCAGCGAACCTTCGCTTTCCCCTTCGTTTTCCTATTTGCAATGCGAACCACCAGCGAACCTTCGCTTTCCCCTTCGCTTTGGTTCGCAAAGCGAACCAGCGAACCCAGAAATTCTCAGCAGTGCTGTTGTTCACCCCAAAATCAAAATTTACTCCACCAAAACACTTCCAAACCATAACATAACAACCAGAACATATTCCAATCATAACAACAAGTATTCTACAGCATTTATATCGCATTTCAACCGCGAAAACATCGATTTCTATCATTTTTCTCATTTCAACCTAGAATTGAAAAACTAGGAAAAACCAGCAAACATTCCAACACACACATACACAATCATACACAAGCATACCATAACCGATTTTCGCACCCTTACCCGATTAATTGTGCTTCGAAGTTTCGGTTGATTCGATTTCTTACACTCCAAGTTTTCCTCTTTTTCTTCTTCTCCTTCCCTATTTCTCTTAAATTCTTTTTCTCTCTTTCTAATCTCTATTTTTCTATTTTAAGAAAAACAATAATATCTAACCAAGCAAAATGACCAAAATACCCATACACTCAATTTTCTCGCAAACGCTCTCGAAACGCGATAAAACATAATAACGATAAACATAACATATTTACCACATAAAACCAAGAATAAAATAATATAAAAACAAAAATAATTAAATCGACTCGATTAAATAAATCTAACAAAAACCGGGGTGTTACAACTCTCCCCCACTTAGAAATTTTCGTCCTCGAAAATATTACCTGAGACGAACAACTCTGGATACGATTCCCGCATCTGACTCTCCAACTCCCAAGTCAAATTGCCCTCAGCAACGCCTCCCTGCGCTACTTTCACAAGCATAATATCCTTGCCTCTTAACTGCTCCAACTCGCGATCCAAAACCCTCACCGGTAATGCCTCAACCGTAAGGTTCTCCCTTACCTCAACCTCATCCATCGAAATCACATGCGACGGATCCAGAACATACTTCCGAAGCTGTGAAACATGGAACACATCATGTAAATTAGAAAGATTCGGTGGCAATGCCACCTAATAAGCCACAACACCCACTCTCGCGAATATCTGATAAGGACCAATAAACCGAGAAGTAAGTTTCTTCGACTTCAATGCACGTCCAACACCCGTCACCGGTGTAACTCTTAAAAATACATGATCGCCTTCTCGAAACTCAAGATCTTTCCTCCTTCGACCATGATAACTCTTCTGCCTACTCTGAGAAGCCTTCATCTTCTCACGAATAAGTTTCACCTTTTCAGTAGTTTGTTGAACTAACTCCGGTCCAACCATCGAACTCTCACCAGATTCATGTCAACACAAAGGTGTTCGACATCTTCTTCCATACAACGCTTCAAAAGGTGCCATTCCAATACTCGAATAGAAACTGTTGTTATACGTGAACTCCACCAACGAAAGATAACTATCCTAAGCACCACCTTGCTCAAGAGCACAAGCTCTCAACAAATCTTCCAATGACTGAATAGTTCTCTCGGTCTGACCATCCATCTGAGGATGATAAGCAGAACTCAATCTCAACTTGGAACCTAACGCCTTTTGCAAACTTTCCCAAAATCTGGAAGTAAACCTCAGATCTCGATCTGAAACAATACACAACGGAACACCATGTAATCTCACAATCACACGGATATAAATCTCAGCAAACCTCTCCAAAGAAAAACTGATGTCAATCGGAATTAAATACGCCGATTTAGTCAGCCTATCCACAATCACCCAAATGGCATTATGTCCCCTCTGAGTATTCGGCAACCCTGTCACAAAATCCATAGAAATGTTGTCCCATTTCCACTCGGGAATATCCAACGGTTGTAATAATCCACTAGGCTTCTGATGTTCTACCTTTGACTTCTGACACGTCAAACACGCATAAACAAACTGAGCCATATCCCTCTTCAATCTGGACCACCAAAAGATCTTCTTCAAATCTTGATACATTTTATTAGCTCCCGGATGTATACTCAAACTACTTCGGTGTCCTTCCTCTAAAATCATCTTTTTCAATTCCGAATCATCAGGAATACAAATTCTACCACGGAATCTCAAAACACCCTGATCATCCACTTTAAAGTCACCATTCACACCTTTACTTCCAACAGTCATCAAATCAACAAATTTCACATCTAACCTCTATTTCTCGCTAACGGTAAACAGAAAATCATTAGTGACCTTTAACATACCAAGCCTTACGCTGTCAGATGTCAATTCACACACCAAACTCAAATCTCTAAATTCTTCCAAAAGTTCCCACTCTTTAACCATCAAAGTAGACATATGCAAAGATTTCCGGCTTAACGCATCGGCTACCACATTAGCTTTACCAGGATGGTAATTCAAGCTAAAATTATAATCCTTCAAAAATTCCAACCATCTCCGTTGCCTCATATTCAACTCTTTCTGATCAAACAAGTATTTTAGACTCTTATGATCACTAAAGACTTCGAATCTTGCATCGTAGAGATGATGTCTCCAAATTTTCAATACAAAAACCACCGCAGCTAATTCCAAATCATGAGTAGGATAATTCTTCTCATGATCCCTCAATTGTCTCGAAGCATAAGCCACAACCTTACCTTCTGGCATCAACACTCCCCCTAAACCACTCAAATACGCATCGCAATACACCACAAACGGTTCACTTGGATTCGGCAAGATCAAAATTGGAGCTGTAGTCAATCTTTTCTTCAGCTCACTAAAACTTTCCTCACACTGAATATCCCAAATAAACGCTTTACCTTTACAAGTCAGCTGGGTCAAAGAAAGTGCTAACCTGGAAAAGCCTTCAATGAACCTTCGATAATATCCATCTAAACCCAAAAAGCTTCTAATTTCAGTAACAGATCTAGGAGCCTCCCATTGTAGAACTGCATCTACTTTGGATGGATCCACAGCAATACCATTACCTGAAATCACATGCCCAAGAAAACTCACTTCTGACAACCAGAACTCACACTTGGACAACTTGGCATAAAGTCTCTTTTCCTTCAAAATTTGCAATACAATACGCAAATGCTCTGCATGTTCCTCCCGAGACTTGGAATAAATCAAGATGTCATCAATAAACACAACCACAAATCGATCCAAATGCTCATGGAAAATGCGATTCATATACTCCATAAACACTCCCGGCGCATTAAAAACCCCGAACGGCATCACGGAATATTCGTAATGTCCGTATCGTGTCCTAAAAGCCGTCTTCTGAATATCTTCCTCCTTCACTCTAATCTGATGATAATATGACCTCAAATCAATCTTACTAAACACACACGCACCTACCAACTGGTCCATAAAATCATCAATTCTCGAAAGAGGGTACTTATTCTTAATCGTCACCTTATTCAGCTGGCGATAATCAATACATAATCGCATATTTCCATCTTTCTTCTTCACCAATAAAATTGGAGCACCCCAAGGCGATACACTCGGCCTCATAAACCTCTTTTCTAACAATTCATTCAACTGCTTCTTTAACTCAACCAACTCAGATGCCGACATACGATATGGTGCCATAGATACAGGTCTAGTACCAGGAACAAGGTCTATAAAAAACTCCACCTCTCGTTCTGGTGGCACATCAGAAATATCCTTCAGAAACACCTCCGAAAAATCACACACGACTGGAAACACATCAATTGCAACTTGACTATCCACCGTCAACGATGCAAACAACCCGAACAACTGAGCTTCATCCGCCAAAAGTTTCTTTAACTCTTTGGTAGATTAGAAACTCGATTCTTCGTCTTCCTCAAGAGAAGGAAATCTTACCAACTTATGATAACAATCGATATGAACTCGATTGAACTGCAACCAATTCATTCCCAGAACTACGTCTAAAGCCTCCAACGGCAGACACACCAAATCCATAGCAAAATCCTTACCATAAATGGTCAAAGGACAACTTAAACAAACCAGAGAAGTAGTTACCGACCCCAATGCTGGAGTATCGATAATCATCTCTCCACCCATCGATGACAACAAAAGATTCAAACGTCGTGCACACTCAGACGAAATAAACGAATGAGTCGCTCCGGTATCAATAATAGCAACTAAAGGCGTACTATTAATAAAACAAGTACCTCTGATCAGACGATCTGCACTAGTAGGCTGAGTTCCTGCCAATGCAAATACTTTCCCTCTAGCTTGAGCTTGCTTTGGTTTCAGACACCTCGCACTAACAGACCAGGTTCCCCACAGTTGAAACACTTCACCACAATCCTCTTACAATCAGCTGCAACATGTCATATACCTCCACAATTGGAACACTTCCTCATATCCTTTCTACATTCAAACTGACGATGTCCTAAGTCACCACACTTAAAACATCTCGGAGGATTATACATACCTCCCCCACTTGGCCTTTTATCAAAATTAGCCCTTGCTTTCCCTTGTCAGTTGGTGACACATAAGGACCACCACGAAACGGTTGCTTTCCTTTCCTTTCGTTCACACTCTTATAATGAGTAGAACGAGCTTTGCTATCCTCCTCATAAATTCTACAACAATCCACCAAATCTGAAAACCTCCTAATTCTTTGATAACCAATTGCCTGTTTGATTTCGGAACGCAACCCGTTCTCAAACTTCACACATTTGGAAAACTCCGCAGTTGCTTCAGCATAATGTGGATAAAACTGAACAAGCTCCACAAACTTAGCAGTGTAATCAGTAATAGACATGTTACCCTGTTTCAACTCCAAGAACTCTATTTCTTTCTTTCCTCTAACATCTTCAGAAAAACACTTCCTCAAAAACTCACTGCTAAACAAAGCCCAAGTGACAACTTCACCTGTAGCTTCCCACACATGATGCGTACTAACCCACAAATCATCAGCCTTTTCCTTTAACATGTGAGTACCCAGTCTCACCTTCTGTTCCTCAGCACAGTCCATCACTCGAAAGATTCTTTCAATCTCCTAAAGCCAAATCTAAGCACCATCAGGGTCATATCTTCCTGTGAAGATAGCGGTTTGTTCTTCCTGAACTCATCATTCCCACCAGAATTAGGTGCATTCCGCACAGCCTGAGCCATAGCTTGCATAGCAGCAACAAGAGCAACATCATTCCTACCAGCCATATTCTGTTCATATCCAATAACAGTAACTATGGTTAAACAATCAGCTCGCCAGAACACAACTGACGCACAACAAACAACTTGGTCAAAACGACCCACACGGACTGGCTCTGATACCACTTAATGTAACACCCCCAATCTATACCCCGAGTAATTAAAGCGATAACAATTAATCAGAGTATAATTAAATCATTCATGGCATAGACTGGAGCATCACACCAAAGTAATGAATTACAACAACCTGCTCATAAAGATATGCAACAATTAGGTAGCAACATAAACAGAGGAACTCAGTTCCTAACACCCACAATTCAGATACAGAATAATAGCGGAAAATTTGCAACTGAAATATCATATATAAACATAAATGTTTGTCTGTCATATACAGAGTCAACATGTAAAATCCAAAAAGATACATATACATATAATCATATAACGATCTCCCCGACTACCCGGTGCTACATATCAGAGCCGACCGACAAAAAGGATGAAGACATAATCTTCACAAAAGACCTCCATCATCTAATCTGCAATGCCTCATAGAGCATTCAAAACAGCAGAAGGGTGAGAAACACAATTATAATATAATTGCATACAATTATGTAATAACATGAAATACGCACGCAAAAACATTCTCACCACAACGTATACCATAATTCAAATACAAAACAACACAATTCATAATTCATGCATCCATCACTAAGGCATATCAATCATGCTCAATACATTTATCACCAATACATATATCAACTCATCAATCCCATTCACAATTCCCACACATAATTAATCCATTTATGACTTATGCAAATGCACATAGACCGACACAACGACTCTATGCATGCGGTACCATTCCATCCATCATTCTCATCATTAATTCAATCAGGAATTATTGGAATCATCGCTTGTTACTTAGTGTAACTCCCCGTCGGGCAAACGATGTTCCCCGTCACTTTAGGTCCTCTTAGTATAAGGCACACGACGTTTATTGATCGCTTTAGGTCCTCTTTGTATAAGCCACACGATATGATCGCTTTAGGTCCTCTTTGTATAAGGCACACGATCATCTATAATGTCGCTTTAGGTCCTCTTTGTATAAGGCACACGACCGTTACAGCAGATTCCCTCTGGAATCGTTTCGTTGCTCACACCCCACAAGGGCACACGACATCACAAAATTCATATCATGATGCTTGGCATACAACGACTCATGACCATCAAATGCATATCCATATATAACCATGTGAACCATCTCAACATCAATAATCATGCATTGCAATCAAACCCAAAACAATGAATTTATTTTCCATAAGGCCTCAAACCATCATCACAACATTTCATCACATGCATTCACATCATATAATAGCACACAAGCTATACATTATATATCAAAAGCATATCACATGATAACACATCAATCGAACACAATTACGATGGTAAAAGTCGACAAAACGACACGTTTCCAAATTCCCGATACAATTAAGTCGGCCACTAGTCTCAAAACCATTTTTATAAAAAAGAACATCTCATTAGATTTCCAACGCATCCAACCGTGCCTCAATCCGAGTTACGAATCAAAAGTTATGAAGGAAACAAAATGGAAAATATGTCACGTTCGCTTTCCTATTCGCAATGTGAACCTCCAGCGAACCATGGCAGAGAAAAAACAGTATAAAGTTAGCAATGTGAACTTCCAGCGAACCTTCGCTTTCCTATTCGCAATCCGAACCCCCAGCGAACCATGGCAGAGATAAAACAGCAGAAAGTTCGCAATGCGAACCCCCAGCGAACCATGGCAGAGAAAAAACAGCAGAAAGTTCGCAATGCGAACCCCCAACGAACCTTCGCTTTCCCCATCGCTTTCCTATTCGCAATGCGAACCACCAGCGAACCTTCGCTTTCCCCTTCGCTTTGGTTCGCAAAGTGAACCTGCAAACCCAGAAATTCTCAGCAGCGCTGTTGTTCACCCCAAAATCAACATTTTCTCCACCAAAACACTTCCAAACCATAACATAACAACCAGAACATATTCCAATCATAACAACAAGTATTCTACAGCATTTATATCGCATTTCAACCGCGAAAACATCGATTTCTATCGTTTTTTTTCATTTCAACCTAGAATTGAAAATCTAGGAAAAACCAGCAAACATTCCAACACACACATACACAATCATACACAAGCATAGCATAACCGAGTTTCGCACCCTTACCCGATTAATCGTGCTTCGAAGTGTCGGTTGATTCGATTTCTTACACTCCAAGTTTTCCTCTTTTTCTTCTTCTCCTTCTCTATTTCTCTTAACTTCTTTTTCTCTCTTTCTAATCTCTATTTTTCTATTTTAAGAAAAACAATAATATCTAACCAAGCAAAATGACCAAAATACCCCTACACTCAATTTTCTCGCAAATGCTCTCAAAACGGGATAAAACATAATAACGATAAACATAACATATTTACCACATAAAACCAAGAATAAAATAATATAAAAACAAAAATAATTAAATCGACTCGATTAAATAAATCTAACAAAAACCGGGGCGTTACAGTCGCCAGATGTCGCGGCCGGCTAAAAATTTCGAGTCGCCATCATATTTTTTTTAGGAAAAAAATGATAAACCTAAAATCCTAATCCTAAGGGTAGAGATTCCTAAGGTTCGGGAGTCGGTTAAGCGAGAGGAAGGTGTTAGGCACCCCTCACCTCCATTGTACTCAATGGGATCCTCCTTAAGTTCTAGGGTTTGTTTGTTTGTTTGTCTAAATGATTTATTTACAAAAGAAACCTAAGTTTTTTATTAATTATACTCGCACGTACCTTCAATTTTGAAGGATCAGAGTAACCGTAGTTCACCTCCCCTATTCCTACCCCCTAATCCTATTCCCATTTCTAATCCTAAACCCAATCCACTATTTATACTCTTAGATAAAGAGTTCTATCCCTTAATCTGTTGTTTATACTCCTAGATAAGGAGTTATATCCCTTAATCTTTTATTTATACTTCTAGATAAGGAGTTCTATCCCTTAAATGTCTTATCCCTTGTTTATACTCTCGGATGGAGAGTTCTATCCCTTATCCATTATTTATACTCTTGTATGGAGAGTTCTATCCCTTATCCATTATTTATACTCTCGGATGGATTTCTATCCCTTATCCATTATTTATACTCTCGGATGGAGAGTTTTATCCCAAAATCCCTTATCCCTTGGCCTATATTTATACTCTTAGAACCTAAGAGTGTTATCCCTAAATCTCATCCTTTATTTAGGCTCTCGGACAAAGAGCTTTATCCCTAAGCTTTAAATCCTTAAAATCCCTCTTATATCCCTTATTTAAAATAACAAGATCCTCAAATCCCCAAGTAATTTAATAAGACCCAAAATGCTATTTATTAAGCAACATAGCAAGATAAATCCCCAAAATATTCCAATTTAAAAGATTTTTGACATAATCCCAAAATAAAAGAATTTTAAATCCTATTTTTTTTAAAGTATAAATCCAAACATTTTTAAATATACCCATTAAAAACCCAACCTAAAATCATCCCTAAAACCCTAATAAAACTCCTAAGTAAAATTAAATCCCCGTTTCCTCAAATAAATTATTTTAGATATATAAAACTATTTATCATGAAAATAATCAAAAATTTAAAAGTATCTAAATATTTATCCTAATTAGATAATTAAATTAAGTTATTAATTTAATTATTGAGAAAAATCCTAAATTAAAATATTAACCCAATTACATAATTAAATTAAGTTATTAATTTAATTAGTTAAAAAACCCTAAACCCTAACTAAAAATTATCCTAATTAAATAATTAAATTAAGTCATTAATTTAATTAATAAAAAAACCTAACACCCTATCCCTTAAAAATCCTAGATAAAAATCTAACCTAATTAAGTAATTAAATTAAGCTATTAATTTAATCATTCAAAAAACCCTAAAACCCTCTTTCTTAATTAAAATATTTAAACCCAATTACTAATTAAATTATGTTAATAATTTAATTAAATAAAAAACCAAGGGGGTGCGTTTTCTATTAAAGAAAAAGCAACTGGGCTAGTGGGGGGTGCTGATAGTAATTAGGGCGCAGGGCCCAATTACTTAAGACCCAAGTCTGATAAAAAAGGAAAAAAAAAACACGGTGGAGCGAGTCAACGGTTAACTCCCTCTTTTTGATACAAATTACTTTTTATTTATGATATTTTTTAAACTATTACTATGATTTTCTTTAATATCCATTGATGAATTATATCAAGAACGAAACCTATACAAATTTTAATTAAATATGTATGCATAAAATTCCAAAATAACACAAGGACAAACCATAAAATATGTACATAAAGCAACTCGCGATTCGAGTTTACCAACCTGAATTGCCGTGACCCACTTAAGCTGCTGCTTTCCTCCATTCTTTCCTTTTCGTTCCTCTTTATCGTTCCTCGCGTATCCCTTTTTTCCTAAGTAATTTCCTTTACATTCCACGTAATTTCCTTTATATTCCGATCCCTCTTCCCTTTTAGTGTTGTTGTTCTTCGATGTGAAGAACAACAACTTTTTAAACTGATTTCTTTGTGAATTGTGGGTCCGAAAATATGAGAAAAAGATGTTCTATTTATAGGGTAGAATTAGGTCAAAAAATTGAATGTGATTGTCTAATTTAGGAAGGATGCAATCTGACCTGATTTTCTCTATTTCTTAAGGCCCAAGCCAATGAATCTGGATGGATTCATGGCTTGGTGAATTCAAATTAATTTAAATAGTAATAAAAAGTCTAATAATGATGATGAAAAAAGATTTGATTTATTTTTATTTTTATGATTTTTTGAGATTTTTTCCATAAAATAATTATTTTAATGAAAAAATCATGTTTTTAAAAATGCATTAAATAAAAATACGAAAATTAAAAATTAAATAATAAAAAATACTATTTTTGTGATTTTTTTATGAAAAAAAAAGAATATAAAAAGTTAGTAGTAAAGAAAAACAAATAGAACATTAAAAGTGATGAAGGTGAGATTCAAACTCGTAACCTCTCCGTCTTGTAACTCCCCTTGCTACCAACTATACCATTTTATTTATTCTAAATAAAACAACATTAGCGAGTATTTACTAAAAATTTTAATAATAATTCCATGATAATATTAATATTAACATTAATCATCTAATAACACCACTATGACCCATGTATAAATTGATTAAAAATTAATATGACCCTAATTAATCCCTATATTATAATTTAATATAAAAAATAATATAACCCCAAATAATTCCCTTAATACTTACTATTGTTATCTTTTATAAAGAAAACAGAAAAGCGAAAAAAGAAAAAGAAGGATGGTCAAAATTTGGGGTGCGACACTTACAATTACACGCAATCCTCGAGAGATCGATTCTGGGGATAACCCCAACTATTACTACATCGGTAAAAATAGTACACTTGCTATTTTTCCGATCAGTTATCCATCAGATCAAAGGAGAGTGGAATACATTTCAATCAGGATTGATTCCTTACAAACACTACGCAAGGAGGTTGCTGCCCTTCTTCAACAAGATTGAGTTTCATCACATCCCTCTTGAAGAAAACCACATGGCTGATGCATTAGCCACTCTATCCTCTATGATTGGTGTCATTCCCTAATTTCGTCCGGGCATTTTAAAACTTTTCAATTAACTGACTTTATTTTAATTTTGCATCATCTATACAACATATCATGAATTTCATCTCGCATATTGCCTAAAATATCAGTCGGAATAATTTCTCGGATTTATAGACAGACTGGTCAAAATAAATTTCAATGGTGCATAAACTCAATGGACGGAAAATTTCAAAATCGAGTTTGCATACCTCAATTATATTAATCTACGGTTCATGTAGTTTAACCCGGCATGTTCTTTTTAATTGTCCGGTCATTTTTCGTCGCATTTTGATCAATTTGAGCATTTTAACGGGTCAAAATTTATTTTAAAATCTGACCAAACGCTGTATTTTTTCGAGTCGTATATTTTGTACTGATCATTTTAGTATACTCGGTTTATTTTTTCGAGCACTTAGGCGTCCGACTTTTATTTATTTGGAATCCGTTTATTTTTACATTTTTTTGTCTAAATATTTAGAATAAATAAATAGGATAATTATAATTTTATTTTAATTTTATTTTAAATATATATTTTATTTTAGATTTAACTAATATTGTTTAGAATAAATAAATAGGATAATTAATATTTTATTTTAATTTTAATTTTATTTATTTTTAAATAAATAGAATTTTTAGTTTCTATCTTAATTTTATTTTAATTAATTGAATTGTTTAAATTTTATTTAGTTTTAATATTAGTTTATTTGAGCCTCAAAATGGATATTAGGGACATTATTAAAAGTTAAAAATTAACTCTAATTTGGTCCCAATATATACATAAGTTACATTGTTGAAAAGGGGACCGAAAAAATACGTGGTTGGCAGTGACGTTCTTATCTCAAGATACATGCACTTACGGTTGGTTCTATTTGAACATTTTTATTTTACTTAGATGCATAAACTTTATTCCCTCCATTCCACAATGAGTGATTCAGTTGATTTTTCACACAGATTAAGAAAAAAAAAAATAAATGAAAGAGAGAGAATGATATTTTTACTAAAGTACTCTTATGATGTATTGAGAATGATTAAAGTAATACTCCCTCAGTTCCTTTTTAAGTGTCACTTTTTGATTTTTTACACATACCAATAAAGCTAATCATTATTGTTACTTTTCATACAAAAATTTTACTTTTACCTATAATACCCCTAATTATTTATTCCATTCATTTTACTTTTTCTCTCTCTATAATAATTATCTAGGGATAATTTTGACAATGGTGCATTTAATACTATCTTGATCTTTGCAAGTGACAATTAAAAAGAAACAAAAAATTATCCAAAAAGTGACAATTAAAAAGGAACGGAGGGAGTACTAATTAGAGGATAAAATAGAAAAAGTTGCATTGAAAATTGAAATGGGTAATATATTTTGGGACACTATTTTATTTCAAATGGGTCACTCAATGTGGGACGGAGTAATAATTTTCTATGCACAGCATGCATCCTCGCCGCCGTACCGTCGGTCTTATTTTTTCCTTTGACTTACTGTTTGGCTTAAAGCTCCAGTTTTTCACATATATAACACGTTTTTCATTACCGGCTGCTGTGCATATATATATAAATTATTAAATATTCATAAGTTAGTTTTGATATACATTAACGTTTTGTTATATATATATATATATATATATATAGTAACAAACTCGTGCGTCCGCACGGGTGTTAGTAGTTTTGTTTAAGATGGTTGATAAAAAATAAAAATATGTATAAAGAATACATTAGATATAAGTCAGAACAAAAAAATTATGAAAGGGATTTAATTAGAACAGGAAATTGATTAAAGAAAAACCAGTTGCTATTAGTATAATAAGTACATATTTTGTTAAAAATATGTATAACGAAAAAGTGTTTAAGGTTAAGTAAATTCTATAAAGAATGGAAATTTAGAAAATTTACAAGGAATTGGTAAAATTAACATATATCACTTTCATTGTTTCTTTATAATACAATAATAAATTATTATGAAATTACATATATCACTTGCATTATTTCCTTAGAATACAATAATAAATTGTTACGAAATCACTAATAACTTAAAAGATTTTAAAAAAATCCCATAGAAAATCACCAACATCATAAATCCAATATGTCTAATAACTAAAAATATATACAAATATCAATAATAACTATTAATATTTTGTTGATTAAAATAAAAAATGTATTGTAGTGATAGTGACCCGTGAATATAATGAATTTAAGTGATAAAATTCATAGGAGTTGGTAAAACTTACATATATCCCTTTTATTGTTTCTTTAGAATACAATAATAAATTGTTATAAAATCACTAATTAATTAAAATATTTTTTAATTAATATTTTTCAGAAGTAGTGTTGTCTTGCCTGCTAGTTTTGTTTTTCACCTTGAAACAATAATTCTCACCAATAATTCTCACCGAGCATCGCGGTCCATACTGGCATTATTTAGTGATAACAGGAATTAGTAATAGATTTTTAAGTTTAAGTTGTGTGTGTGCTTTATGAAATAAGTGAAATATGAAGACTCTTATATTTCAAATTCCTTAAAGCTCTAATGGTCTTTGATATCTTCGTCAATTCTCCTTTAATTCTAAGCGGAATGCCCAAAATCTCTTAAATTCATTTCAAATCACAAGAAAAAACAAAAAAAAATTGAGATTTATATAACTATTAACTAAAGACCCACTAGTGCATACTAAAAGTACAAGGATGAAGGATGGTTAATGAACATTTCTAGCAAAGGCAGCAACAACAACATGGATACGCAACTAGGTTACCCATGCTTCAATTATTTAGAAAGCATCAATTGAAGAATACATGGGCTCCAATTTCCAATCCAGCCATAATGAAACAATACAGTTCAGTCTATTGCAACTTAGGACGCTGCATTACACAAAATGTGCGCTTACAAGTTAACCATTCAATAGCTTACATACGCTTCACCATTTTCCTTCATTTTCTTACCATCCATTTTCTTCTGGTATAACTTTAACAAATTATGTCTTTCCTCTTTAAAACTTTGCACATACTTTTTAAGAAACAACTTTTCGGTAAGAACAAAAGGGGTAGACAATTCAAGATTATTTTCTATCAAACCTTTGGAGATCAGATATGAAACAACAGAAGCCCTCGGAATGATACTGTTCTCCAAACTGTACGCAACATTTTCAACATCCATTACATAGTCTCTCTGATCCTCGTCTATCACCGAATCACGCAACAATTGTTTCATTCTATTCAGTGCATCACCAAAAGCACAAAAGCCCCTAAAAACTCGAGCTTTAGTAATCTTTAGTTGCAAGAGACGCTTAATCACGACAAGTTCCTATTTAATATATGCAAAATGTCAAACTAAACGATAAACATGAGCCGTAAAAGGGGCCCAATTGTATCTGCAAAAAATTACAGAAGGTATGCATAAATGTATACCAAATTGAATTAAAGAACACCCTTAAATGGATTGTTCAAACCAATCCCTCACTTTCATTCTATCGACTAAACTCCTTTGTCGATAACGTAAATCAAAATAGTTTTCTCTAGTTTCCACAAGTACATCTACCATTTCTAACGGATTCGGCAATTCATGCGCAAATTTAAATTTTGAGAGAGCAATTCTTGTTCCATATCATGGACAGTATGTTCATGCTCTTCTTATTCAATTCATTCTATTTAGTAATTAGTCTTCATGACCATGATGGTGCATATAAGTCACGAAATTCAACCACATGACAAAGATCTTCAATTCAAACCAAAGTCAAGTTAGGACTTCATTCTTAAGTGATTCAAAAACTATAACCATGGAAATTAACAAAAACAATATATGAAACTTACAACATAAGGAACTCCATAAAGCATGAATATAACTTACAAGGTACCCAGGAAGGATATGCAAGCAACAGGAAAGGAACTGTAAATCTTAAAGCACGACATACATTGTCCAAACCCTTTTATAATGTTTCTGTCAACTGTAAAATTAGCAAAAACACTGTTGTTTTATTAGAATTTTAGAAGGAAGACTGAAGAAAAAAGTATTCTTAAAAACTGAAAAGGTAATCTTATGATTATCCTCTCACTGGTAGCCAAAATTCATCATTTTCAACATGGCCATGGTTTTGGTGATGATTCCTATGACTAATTCTCATGTATAATCAAGGTTAAATATTAGTTTCAAACTCTCTAATATAGCCAAGATACAATAGAAGACAGACATTGAGCCAAGAAAAAACCTGGAAGTTGACAAATAATATCCATGAGAAGAATATAAACAGAAATGCTTATATAGAGTTCTCCATATCAAAGTTTATGATTCCACAATCATGATTTGAGGTTGTTAAATGAATTGACCCAATAGTAAACAGGAACAAATTATATTAAATACGGGTACCTATATCAATCATTAAAATAACAAAACAACTAAAGAGAAGGAAAATTAAATACCTAGGAGAAGCATAAATCTCAAGAGTCAAAATTTTGATCCTTATGAAGTGAGTCAACTCTTAATTCATTATTAACATCAACAAATGATTCTCTTTCTTGTTTAACCTTAGAACTAAGACTTCTTCTAATAAGAGAGTCCAATGTGGATAGCTGGTGATCCCAAACATGTGAACCAATTAGAAGTGAATGTCTCAGCCGATTTAGTTCCAGAATGTCTAAAGTCATATTTCCTGGCTCAGTAGTCACATCGGCTGATTTTAGCAAAGTCTGTACATGCACGTACATGGAAAAAAAAGGAAATAGATCAGGAACTTAGATACAAACAAGTATATTCATTCATCAGAAAACTGTAAGAATTAGCATATGCACAAACAACCCTTTCCTCTCCAACACTATGTACCATAAAATTAATCTACTCACATGATAATCCATTTTTTTTCTTTTAGAAGAGTGTTTTTTAGATCAAGTATATGGTTATGAATGTCATAGGCATCTGACAGCTCATTTCCAACACCAGGAGACAAAACCTTTGTTTCCAATTGTTCAAGCACGTCTGATTGTAAGTTCAACAACAATGGCAAAAACTTTATTCTTTTCTATTTCAAGAGATTGTAATTTCAAGTCAAAATTATCTACTTCTGACTCTACAATAATCTGTGTGATTGCATAATCTATAAGTAGTTGTATTTTAATCTATATGTACCTGTGCCATAGTGGCATATACCTGCTTATAGATAATCTCAGCCATGGTTTCATGTTACCATTGAAGTGAATAACAGCCGCACTTTCGATTAATCGATTATCGATATTTAGGTCGTAACCTAGTCCTAAAACATGCCATCTTCTGTCAAGTGGTTCCACCAAACCATAAAAACTACGTGCAGGACAAAGTGTACCATAAATCCAAAGTATTGAGGAAAACGCCGAAGTATTGCTTCATCAAGTTCTGAAGGACGAGTAGTTGCTGCAAGTACCATAACTCGGACATTCTCTACAAAAAAAACAAAAGAAAAAATATTAAGTAGAAGTCATTATTAACAAAATCTGCATCAAAATTGTCCCATGTTTTGAAAGTTTATACATTAAACAAAAATTACATGACAACTGCTAAATTACGGTTGGTAGTGAATCCATCCCATAGAGCCATGAACTCAGTTTTCATGTTTAACAAAGCCTCGTGATTTGATTGACGACGTTGACCTAAAAAACTGTCTACTTCATCAATGAATATGATGGCAGTCTGAAGCTTATAAGCCAAACTAAATACAGCAGCCACTGCAGAAGAACAACAAAATATTAATAATTAACCAAAACAAAGAATCGCATTTAAAACAACAAACATATAGCAAATTGATTACATAAAAGGTTATTAAATACAATTTTATATTATATAATCATAGAGCTAAAGTTTGAGAAATGAAGTATAGTTATATAAGCCAAGATGGCCTTGTTAAATATTCTAATGAAGAACTTCGCCTATGAGCCGAAGAACAAATGCAAGCCGCACAAATTTTGCTAATTCACAACAATTAGAGAACCAGCAAAGGTGGCCAGCACTCTACAAAAGGGTGAAAAAATGTTATACTCATTCTATAATTGGAATTAATTATACAATTTTAGTCTTACTTGAAACCACTTCTCATAATAACTTATTTAAGAAAATAGTGTATTTCTGGTTGATTTCACTTCTTAGCAGCTAAAAAGTTTTACAAATGACCATAAATTAATTGAGATGGGAAGTTTCCCTGCTATTTTTAAGTGATCCTCATGCTATAAACTCAATTTCCCAATACAAGGTCACTATCATCAATCTGAAGAGCATCACCTGCAAAAAGACGAGTAAGTGAGATTTTTAATTTCTCATGCATTTGGAACAATAATTAAAAAGAGGCACAAACATTCAGTGTTATAGGTTTAATAGAATCATCATTCCCAACACTATAGTTTTCACAGTTTGGAACATCTAAGATCATTTCAGCAGCATCTAGTCCACTAGGTGTATTCCCTGATATATACACCTATTTTTCTTGCCAATCATATCTCCTACAGACATCCCACCACTGAACATGTTCAATCTTCACTCGTAAATCTTCTTGTATATGTGGTAAAGGAACTTGGGTTGTTCTTGAAGCAGTTTCATTTGGCTCTGCCATCAATGATGGTAGTAAGTTATATTGAATTAAGTTACCAAAAGGCGTATAAACTAGTAAATGTTCCATTACATGAACTTTTGCGTATGCGTTGTGTGAATCAAGAGAAACAGAACTATGAAAGACAGCAGAAATAGCACCAGATGGAACTGAGACTTTCCCTGCTGCAGAAGATGCAACATTACTAACCGTATTGAGCCATCCGGCATTATCAATCACAACTTTCATAAACATATATTTTGAGGGTTTTGTTCTTGAGTCTTCTTGATTTTATATTTTGAAGGAGAAACAAAGAATTTAGAGTTACATTCACGGTAAGTTCTTGAATTTATATTTTGAGTTTTTTAAATTCAAATTTCTTCTTTGTACATTACCCCTAATTAAAATGACAAGTAGAACTCTAAATTTCAACCACGCAGTCCAAAAATTCCAAGTTCAATCAATTAAACAACAATATAAAATCTAATGAATATCCTTAATGGTTTGGTCTCTGCCCATGCAGAGTTTTTTCGAGTAAAGTTGTAAATGATCTTGGCTCCATATTTCAGTAGAATCAACTGCACAAAACAATAAACCGTACCTCTATGTATAATGGTTTGGTCTGAAGATATCCTTAATATTGTACCTATATTATTACATTGGCCTTGGCTTCAGGAGCATAAAAGGTGTCACGACACGATTGTGATCTCGTACCTCAATGAAAGCTTTCAAAATCTATTAAAATAAGATAAAAAGATTAGAAATTAAAACATAGAAAAAAATTAAAATATACTTACTGCAAACCTTAAACCAAAGATCCTTTTAGTTCCGGCTTCCGTGAGAATCATCGATGAAATCATTCACCTTCAAGACGAAGATTTAAATTTCTAATGATTGACAATTTTGTCCTTGCGGTTTTCATTATTTTCAAAACACAGAGTACAACAAAATCAACACTTTTTCCAAACCGTAAACCGGATTCAGATATCCTGAGGCTGGAAGAAAAAACACAGATTTATAGTAACATTAAAAAGAATGGCAAAAACATCATACATGATATGCGATATCATACCTCAGGGTAATTGTGACCGTCGACCTTATGCAACCACATGACGAGATCCGGGACTGAGTTAGTAAAATTTTTAAGCCCATGATATTGAACAATAAAATAAAAATTACTAAATTAAAAATTTTTCAAACTTTCACAATAAAACACAAACATAAACTAAAACCAGATCTCAGAACACAATCAATTCAAAACAGAGTAGCACCAGCGTCCTTCGTAATTTTTCTTTGAGAATCGTTAAAATAAGCCGGAACTTGAAATGAGTCATATATTTTGGGACACCATTTTATTTTAAATGAGTCGCTCATTGTGGGACGGAGTAATAATTTTCTATGCACAACATGCATCCTCGCCGCCGTACCGTTGGTCTTTTTATTTTCTTTTGACTTACTGTTTGGCTTAAAGCTCCAGTTTTTCACATATATAACACGTTTTTTATTACCGGCTATATATATATATATATATATATATATATATATATATATATATATATATATATATATAAATTATTAAATATTCATAAGTTAGTTTTGATATACATTAACGTTTTGTTTTATATATATATATATAATGTTTATAAATAATGTTATATATATATATATATATATATATATATATATATATATATATATATATATATATATATATATATATATATATATAAATTATTAAATATTCATAAGTTAATTTTGATATACATTAACGTTTTGTTTTTTTTAATATATCTATATTATAAGGTTTGTAATATAATGTTTTTTAATGTATATATATAGTGTTAATTTTTTTTATTATATTGTTCGGATCGAATTACGTCGATACGTTGTCTCCATATATGTGCATGATGCGTGACCCTTATATTTAGTTCAATCCGATTGCGATGACCGCATTTTTTGTGTTAGCAATATTACCATTTTAAAACGTTTTAAAATTTCTTTTTATTTTTGTTTCTTTTTTATCCGCACACTTTTAATCCCTATTGCGATGATCACGTTAAGTGTAGCAAGTTAATGGTCGATTTTCATCGGTTTTTATGCGGATCTATATTTGTTTATCATTGTATTTCGATTTTACACGCGTCCGACGGTTTAGCGTATTGACCATACACTTTTTGCGCTAACCGATTCGCATCCCGACTTGTAATTTGTGATTTTTATTACCATGTCGTTTATTGATCCGATTTGCGATGACCGCTTACGCGGTAGCAATTTGCCTTTTTTCAATCTGTGCTAATTTTTCTATCTTACATTGGTATGTTCAGATCTTATTAAAATTCTATTGGTAGCTTCGTGCCCTTCGCATCACTATTCATATTCACTATATTAATCATTTTTCAAAAATATCAAACAATTCTCGATTCAATAATCGAGCTCCTTTTCTAAACCTTGTAAGTCGATTGTTTCTACGGTCGCCATCAACCAAACCCAAAACATTCTTGATTCATATATCAAGTCATACCCCAACTTGTAAGTCGACTGCTTTTTAGCATCGCCATCAACCTCATGCTAATACTTTCTCTCTTACTTTGATTACGGTTTCGTTTATTAGAAGCACCCTTAGGGACTAGGATTCGACCTAACTTTTTCTCAAAACCCTTGATCCAACGTCAAGTGGCTACTCCTCTCGTAAGTCGGTTGCCTTTTGCAATCGCCATCACGCAATTTTCAAACCTCGATTTTTATCGGGTATTTTCTCTTAAGACTAAAATGTTTTCTCAATCAAATTCCAAAGGAAAGGTCCCGTTGTTGACTGCCATGTCACAGATTAGCCTAACTTTAGGTTCCTCCCTTTTATCCTAGCCTTAGGATTAGAGTCGCCACGCTCTTTACATGTGTTTTGCCATGGACACTTTCTACCTTTTATCCTAGCCTTAGGATCGGAGTCGCCGCACTCCATGCATATGTTCCGTCGTGAACACTTACTTCCCTTATAACTCAACTTCAACTTTAAAGTCACCGTACTCTACGTATTGTCTTGTCAAAGACACTACTCCCCTTGGAACCTTGACCATAATCAAGAGTTCCTCACCCTCTTTGAGGGGAACTACGAATATTCTGATTCCACTCCCGTCAGGATACGTAGGCATAAGATGCGATGTCTTGGCGAGTATACTTAGATACTAACCCCTAGGTCTTTATTTTATCACAATGCCCTTAGCAAGCGAGCAATAGATAATGCAAATGATAACAAGAGGTTCCTGTAGAGTACTACGGACGTTTAGGATGCCAATACCTTCCCTAGGCATACCAACCCCCAACCTAGATTCTCTTATTAGGTTTTCCTCGTTCTTGAACCTTTCCTTTGGATAAATCAAAGGCGGTGGTGAATTTTAAGATTTGTGATTCAAGTTAACTAATAGCTTGACATCCGATTCTCACCGCGACAATTAGTGTGAGTCGATGGAACGACCTACCCAAGATTGACATAATGCGCCTTAAAAAGCCCGCTTACATCTTCACGATTGAAGCAGTCATAGATGACAAACCATGGTATCATGATATCAAGTGCTTCCTTAAAAAACAAGAGTACCCACCTGGGGCATCGAGAAAAGATATGAAGACTCTCAGAAGACTGGTTGGCAACTTCTTCCTGAACGGTGATACACTCTACAAAAGAAACTTTGACATGGTTTTGCTCAAATGTGTAGATAGACAAGAAGCAAACATGTTGATGAAAGAAATTCATGAAGGATCCTTTGGCACTCATGCCAACGGACACACAATGGCGAGAAAAATTCTGAGAGCAGAATATTATTGGTTGACAATGGAATCCGATTGCTACAAGTACATGAGAAGGTGTCACAAGTGTCAGATATACGCTGACAAAATCGATGTACCGCCAACGCATCTCAAAGTTCTCTCTTCTCCATGGCCTTTTTCCATATGGGGAATCGACATGATTGGCATGATCGAACCCAAGGCTTCGAACGTACAACGGTTCATCCTGGTAGCCATTGACTACTTCACCAAGTGGGTCGAAGTAGTGTCATACACAAATGTAACCCAATAAGTGGTGGTCCGATTTATCAAGAACAATCTCATTTGTCATTATGGTGTTCCAAGCCAGATCATTACTGATAATGGATCTAACTTGAGCAACAGGATGATGAAAGAGTTGTGTGCTGAGTTCAAGATCGAACACCATAACTCATCTCCCTACCGGCCTAAGATCAACGGAGCAGTAGAAGCGGCTAACAAGAATGTCAAGAAAATCATTCAGAAGATGGTTGTAACCTACAAGACTCGCACGAGATATTACCCTATGCTCTTCACGGTTATTGTACATCTGTTTGCACCTTAACAGTGGCAACCCATTTCTCTCTAGTATATGGCATGGAAGCAGTGCTCCCCATAGAAGTAGAGATCTCATCAATCTGGGTATTGATGGAAGCGAAGCTAACAGAGACTGAATGGTGTCAAAGTCGACATGATAAACTGAACCTAATCGAGGAAAAGAGAATGACAACTTTATTCCACGGTCAGTTGTATCAGGAAAGAATGAAGAAGGCGTTTGACAAAAAGGTCCGATTGCGTGTTTTCAGAAAAGGAGACCTCGTGCTCAAGAAGATACAATCATTTCTCACTGATTCCTGGGGAAAATGGACTCTGAATTATGATGGCCCTTACGTTGTTAAGAAAGCCTTCTCAGGCGGTGCCCTGAGACTTGCAACCATGGATGAAGAGGAGTTTACCTATCCCACGAATGTCGATGTAGTCAAGAAATACTTCGCCTAAATAAAAAAAACGCCTCAGTAGATTGAAAACCCGAAAGGGAGATCCAGGCAAAAATTAGAGACATAAGCGAAAATCATCCCGATAGATTGAAAACCTCAAAAAGGCAATCTAGGAAAAAGTTAGAGATTCATGGCAAGTAACTACGTCTGACAAGATTAGATCCCCAGCGGTAATGTCATCTGTCAAGAAAACTTCAGTCAAGGTCACCTTCGACAAAAGCTCAGAATGTCCAGAATTCAAAGTTGGTGGAAGGATAGCGGTTGTTATGTTTCAATGTAGCCATTTCCCCTTAAAATACCATTTTCTAAACTTTGTAATGCTCTATGGGATCACGCGTTTGGCTGATTACCATTCTATCAATGAAATTTGAGCCCTAGTGCTTTTGTTTGCAATTCTTATTTATTTTGCTTTACAGAATGACATTTTTAACATGATCAACGATTCTTGAAAAAAAATGAATTTAATTTTTCTTCTGCTTTTAAAATAAAGATGGCAATTCTTTTTTACTATTGAACGCAAAAAGGAACATCGATGGCTTCTCCAGGAGTGATCAAACCTCAAAATGCAGAATCAAAGTACTCCTTCTAAACCAGTACACCTGAATGAAGGATCAACCATTTCAGATATGATACCCCGTCTGATATCCCCGGCGGAGTTCTTACCTCTAAAAAACCAATTGATAATTTTCTCTTCCCAGTAGGGTCTACCCCTCCTAAATAGGAAAGGATCACTATCTTGAACCAATGATACTTTTTATCCCCCCGCAGTGGTCGAGTATCCATTCGTGTTCATTCACTAGTCTGTATGTCACGTCTGTTTTGTCACCATAAACATACATACATCATGCATAACTGATTCATATACATATTCATATTGCATTACTATCGCTTTGGTCATACTCATCCCCAAGTGATAAACGTCATCTCTCCGTTAAAGTTGTCAGTTTTCCTTTCCACGTCAGATAGGACAAAATCCCGGTTTGAGTTCTTTACTCGTCAGGAAATGTATCGTCTGAGAAATCTCTCCCCAATTTATTTATGAATTGGAGCCTGTCCTCGACCACTTTGATAACTTGAACCTCTGAAAGGCAAAAAGACATTCGATAGACACCTCTGGAACATCACTCTTCACCATTAAAGATGATATTTTCGCTTTCCCGGATTATGGAGGATCCCCTAGAGAAAGCCTCTTGACCAAAGACTCTCGGTAATACATCGGTTTTTTCTCCCAAGAAATTCGATGTTAATGAAGTCATCAGCACCTCAAAATTGTATCACATCACATGGCATTTCTCTGAGAAAGGTCTCGAAGAAAAGTATGATGTAACCTCACCAAACAAAAAAAAAGCGGTCTCTCAAGAGACTCATTTTCCCCAATAGGATTGATAAATGGCATCTCTAACAAAGAAGTTTTCACACCTCTACAGTTCAGACAAATGGGTTTCCCCAGCAAGTCTGACATCAATTCTTTCTCCATCGAATGGTGTCTCCCCAGTAAAAACTCTGCGAGAAGTTTGATGAAGACCGCTACAAATAGTGTTCCTTGTCAAGAAAGAAACTCGACAAGAAGAAACTGAGACCAATTCTGTGGCTGAAGACCAGGATCGAGGGGAAATTTATTTCAAGAAGAAACTGAGACCAGTTCCGTGGCTGAAGACCAGGATCGAGGGGAAGCTTATTTCAAAGGAAACTGAGACCAGTTTCATGGATGAAGACCAGGATCGGGGGGAAGTTTTACCCTTTTCTAAGTAGCATTGCTTAGCAAAAGAAGATGGATGAGCAAACTGCTATTCATGACCACCGTCAAAATTTCGGGTATTCCGATATTTAATCCTCTTGCACCCTGAATGTCCGAATATCTCCGCCATTCACACCTTCGGGTCCAAGAAGATTAAATAAGGGCATCTGTCATACCCCAAATTTTGACCACAAGATTTCCCATAATTTTGAAAATCATCACCACCATATGGATGTGTCATCATACCTCATCAATCTTCTCAAGGATTGTTGAGCACTCACCTCAACCAAGAATTAGGGTTTTGAGCCCTCTCAGAGTACTCAGACAAAGGATCAATAAAGAATGGACATGATCCTCAACTTGTCTAGCCTTTCAAACACCCATAAAGGATCAAGAGGTCTCCCACATCAAGAATCAAGCACAAGGTTGCAACATTCCAAGTGGATTAAGCCTCAAGATCGCCAGTGTCACCAAATTAGGGTTTTGGTCGACCAGGGCCTCTAGAGAGAAATTTTCATCTGGGCATGAGCCAATACTTCAAAACATGACACAAAATGCTCCAAGGGACCTCATGGACCCAATCATCAAGTCAAAATAGCCTCAGGGGAAGCATTCATCAAAAATCAGGAATTCGGGTTTCTTGACCTAATTCACCCATAAGTTGACTTTTGAGGCAAGACATGAACCAAGACCTCAAGACATGATATAAGGGACTTAAATACACCACATTGATCCATTTACAACAATGGATTGATCCAAGAAGTTTGATTCACAAGTTTCAAATTCATTTGGACCACAATTAGGGTTTTGAAGAAAAAGTCAAATGTACCTTTGACTTTGGACCAAGACATGTTCTCAAACCTTGGGACATGATTCAAGATACCCTAAAACACCTATGGAATCCATCCATTAGGTTTGAATTAGGTCAAGAACTTGATTACATAGAAGATCACACAGTTTGGAATTCATCTGACAAAAAGTCAACTGTGCCCAAAATCAAGTTTAACTTTTTTGAATTTTTTTCACAAATATGGCTCCCCTAACTCAAAAACAATATTAATGCATGGTTTTCATCACCATCCATCAAGAAAAATCAAGAAAAGGGAGGTTACTTGCAAAAGGGGCAACCATAAGAAACTTAAAATTTTCTAAGTTATGAAACAAAATGGATTTGGTACCAACTTTGCAAGGTCATAACTCCCAAACCCTAAGGCCTTTTTCTTCCATCCAAAGCTAAAATGAAAGTTCACATGACATACTTCAAAAGTGTTAACTACAAAAGATTCCAAATCCTCATGGATTTTGAGTTATGGATTGATCAAAATCACAAAAACATGAAAATGGCCATTTTTTCCAACACTTAATGAAAATTTTGGACAGAACCTGTCTT
Source organism: Lathyrus tuberosus (assembly GCA_022829125.1). Taxonomy (NCBI): domain Eukaryota; kingdom Viridiplantae; phylum Streptophyta; class Magnoliopsida; order Fabales; family Fabaceae; genus Lathyrus; species Lathyrus tuberosus. The sequence continues at coordinate 14,517,144 of JALAZF010000103.1, forward strand.
GGTTTTTCACCAACTTTAGGGCCATTTTTCATTATGATCCAAGCTGAACCAAGACCATTGGTGGACATCAAAGTTAAATTATGTCATACAAGTTCTCCAAAGAGTACAAGAACTCCCACTAATTCAACTTGAGCAAGGAGTTATGAACCTCACAACATGCCTTGCTCAAACTGATTTTCATGACAGCACTTGGCAGATTGTGTGCATTTCTTGTGCCACACGATTTCCATTTCCAATTTTGTCATCTTCCAAGCCTTGTCCTCTTCCAAGATCAGAAAGAATCTTGATGAATCACTTGATGATTTCAACTTTGAACCCTTAAGTCAAGAAATCAAATTGGCATGTGCAAAATCATCATTTACATGAACCTTGATTTTCAAATTTGGCATCAAGCATTTATGTGATGCATAGAGGTGGCATGAATCAGTTACAAACCATCCAAAAGGAGTCAAGAAACATGAGTGTTCAAACCTGCAAAGTTGGTTGAAGTCAAGATAAGAGGAGACTTGGTACCTTTGCATTTAAGAAAGTACTACATGACAAAATCCATTGGATAATAGCATGCTCCCTCTTCCACTCACTATTCCTTCAAAAATAAACTTCCTCTACTATAAATAGAGGTCATTTTTGATGTTTCAAAACACACCAAAACAATACCAAAGCCTTGTTTTCTCACTTTCCCTCTCTTATTTCAATTTCAAGTCACATTGGAGCAATTTGGGAATTCTTGAAACTAGAGCAAAAACCACTCAAATAACCATCCAAACACATCATAAATCATTCATTGGAGGTGTTCAAACCTTCATTTTCATTGTACAACACCAAAATCAGAAAGTCAACCTCCAAAACCTCAAATTTTGACTTTTCTGCATTTTTCAAGCCATGTCTTGATCCAATCACTTTCAAAACCAATTAACCACTACTACAAAACGCGAAAACAACAACGCCAGGCTTACAATGCATCCTTTTACACCATTGTAATAAGTTAAAAATTTCGCGCCCAGGCAAAAGTTGGGGTATAAACAGTCATTTAATGATGGTTGACTTAAACCACTGTAGTAATAAATAAAATGTAGCAAGCTTCGATTCCCTGCAACTACATTTTTTCAATTTTTTAGAGTACATTTAACGTGTGTCACTTAAGTCCATTATTTAAAAAATAAATTATAAATGATTTTACAACGGTTAAGATGAACAACCATAGTAGTAAATAAAATGTAACAAGTTTCGATTCCCTGCAACACATTTTTTCCATTTTTTAGGATACAATTAGCGTGTGTCACTTAAGATTCCACTACGGTTTATTTCTACAACCGAGATTAAAAGCTTTACTGATAAATTAAAACAAAACTTATTCTGTATTTCTTTCATAAAACGCCCTAATCGAACAAGTGATCCAGAGACGCCCTAACCTTTACCCTCTTCGTATCCATTCATTTGGATCTCAAATATTGACCTTCTTCATTCATTTTCTTCTTCAGCTTCGAAGTAAGGTACTCTTCAACATCTCCATTCCTTTTTTCTTGGTTTATCTTCAAATATTGACCGTCTTCATTCATTTGCTTCTTCAGCTTCGAAGTAAAGTACTCTTCAACATCTTCATTCCTTTTTTCTTGGTTTATGCTCAAATATTGACCATCTTCCTTCATTTGATTCTTCAGATTCGACGTACAGTACTCTTCAACATCTTCATTCCTTACGTTCATTTGATTACAGCTTCGAAGTACGGTATTCTTCAATATCTTCATTCCTTTTTTCTTTGTTCATATTGTATATGCTTAAGTCAGAATGAGATGTTTCATATGTTTTACGTTTAGTATGAGAGTACATCTTCATTGATTTTTTCTTTGTTCATATTGTATATGCATATGCTTGAGTTTTTGGATTAGATTTTGGTCTGTCATTCACATTATTATACATGTATAAATTTCAGAAGTTGTAATGGATCGTAGTTGGATGAAAGCCAATAGATTAGGCCAGGTTTATGAGAACGGAGTTCGTGAATTCCTTGAATACGCTGATAAACATCTTCCCGGTAATAATGGTATCTTTTATTGTCCTTGTGTTGTTTGTGCGAATATCAAAAAGGGTACAAAGAAAGAAATACACAATCACCTTTGTTGTGATGGTATATGTCAAAATTATATAATATGGGCGTGGCATGGTGAGGTGGATAATAAGGAAAGTCGGGCGTAACAAAGTCAAAGAGTGGAGGAAGATGAATATATGGAAGATCAACTAGAGGATATGTTTCGTGATATTGGGGAATCTTCTTTTATGAATGCTCATATTTATGATAATTTATGTAGTGATAAAGACACCCCTTTATATAAGGGATGCACAGAGTTCAAACAATTGTCGGTGGTGTTAAAGTTGTTTAATCTGAAGGCAAAAAATGGATGGTCGGATAAAAGTTTCACGGAATCACTTGAATTGCTACAACAAATGTTACTAGAAGATAACAAATTGTCGGATCGTTGCTATGAGGCCAAGAAGATATTGTGTCCACTGGGTCTGGAGTATATCAAGATACATGCTTGCCCTAATGATTGCATATTATACCAGAAAGAGTATGAAGACTTGTTTCAATGTCCGAAATGTGGTGTGTCGTATTACAAGCTGAAGGCTAACAATGGTGATGACAATGATCACTATGACAATGTTAGTAGGAAGCATCCTCCTGCTAAAGTGTTATGGTACTTGCTAATAGTTTCATGAATAAAAAGACTTTTTGCTAATTCAAATGACGCAAAGAATCTTAGATGGCATGCAGATGAAAGGGTTCGTGATGGAAACATTCTCCATGTAGCTGATTCCTTGTAATGGAAGAAAATTGATTCGTTGTTTTCGGATTTTGAAGTCGAGCCAAGAAACCTTAGGCTTGGGCTTGCCACCGATGGAATGAACCCCTTTGGTAATATGAGCACTAATCATACTTCGTGGCCTGTTTTTCTCACTATTTACAACCTATCTCCTTGGTTGTTCATGAAGCGCAAGTATATACTATTAAGTATGATGATTTCTGGACCACGACAACCTGGTAACGACATAGATGTTTATCTAAGTCCATTAATTGATGATTTACGACTCTTGTGGGATGAAGGCGTTGAAGTTGATGATGCATACTCTGGGGAAAAGGTTAATATGCGTGCAATGGTATTTTGTACAATTAACGACTTTCCAGCTTACGGTAACTTGGCTGGATACAGTGTCAAAGGACATAAAGTGTGTCCTATATGTGAAGATGATACTTGTTATCACCAACTTGAGTTTGGAAAAAAGACTGTTTACCTTGGGCATCGAAAATTTCTAAAACCGGCTCATCCTTATCGTAGATTGCGAAAGGCTTTTAATGGAGTGCAAGAGTTTGGTGAGGCTCCTAAACCTTTAACCGGGGATGAAGTTTATCAACGGCAGGAACACATTAATGTTGTCTTTGGGAAGAGAGAAAAAGAAAACGGTGGGAAGAGAGGAAAACAAAAAGGGACAGTTGCGAAAAATATATGGAAAAAGAGGTCAATCTTCTTTGATCTTCCATATTGGTCAAGTCTTGATGTTAAACATTGTCTTGATGTGATGCACATGGAGAAAAATGTGTGTGATAGTTTGATTGGGACACCTCTAAACATTCTGGGCAAGACTGAAGATAGTAAGACTTCCCGTCATGATATGGAGAAGATAGGTATACGAAAACAGTTGGCTCCAATAGAGAAAGGAAAAAGAACTTATCTGCCTCCAGCATGTCATACTCTATCTAAAAAGGAAAAGAAGATGTTTTGCGAGTGTTTGCAAGGTATTAAAGTTCCGCAAGGTTACTCATCAAACATCAAGAAACTTGTATCAATGAAAGATCTCAAGTTAATTGGTTTAAAATCTCATGATTGTCATGTATTGATGCAACAACTTCTACCAGTGGCTATCCGTGGGATCCTTCCAAAAAATGTGAGAGTAACTATAACGAGACTGTGTTTATTCTTCAATGCCATATGTAATAAAGTTCTTGATTTCAAAAAATTGGATGAATTAGAAGATGAGGCTGCCATAATCTTGTGTCAATTGGAGATGTATTTTCCGCCATCATTTTTTGACAGTATGGTTCACTTACTTGTTCATCTCGTAAGAGAAATCAGAATTTATGGTCCAGTTTATTTAAGGTGGATGTATCCAATAGAACGATATATGAAGATCTTTAAAGGATGTATAAAGAATCATCACCGATCGGAAGCTTCGATTGTTGAAAGGTACATCACAGAAGAATCTGTTGAGTTTTGTAAACACTATTTGTCGGATGCAGATTCTATAGGAATTCCAAAGTCTCGTCATGCTGACACAGAGGGAAGAGGTATTCAAGGTCTAAATGTTAGGTCAATGGCTCGGGATGTAGTTATTCAATCACATTTTTATATATTGAATAATATAGATGAGGTTCAAACTTTCATAGATACTTACAAAAGACTTTTGAAGAAAAAATATCCCCGAATGAGTGACAAGTTGTTGTTGATAGAGCATAACAATAGATTCATGGATTGGTTTAATAAAAGTGTATCTAATGATCGTAGTGCATCCGAGATACTTAAATAGTTGTCGTACGAGCCAAAATTTTGTGTCATTACCTGGAGTGCATACGACATTAGTCATTATACCTTTTATACACAATCAAAATATGATCATAGTACAATGCAAAATAGTGGGGTTATGGTTGAAGCCGAATCAATGTATTTCTCTAGTTCGAAAGATAAGAATCTGGTATTGGCAACTACCGTGTTTTATGGTGTCATTGATGAGATTTGGGAGATTGATTATGTTATTTTCAAAGTGGCTTTATTTAAATACAAGTGGGTTCCCAATAATAGTAATGGTGTAGACATTGATGACTTAGGATTCACCCGGGTCGACCTTGGCAAGGCATCTTTTAATACAGAACCATTCATCATGGCTTCTCAAGCAAAACAAGGTTTCTATGTTACCGATCCATCGAACATATCTAGGAAATGGTCAATCGTTCTCCAAGGAAAATACATTCCTCTTAGTTATGAAAGTCTTGATATTCCGTCCACACCTTTTTACACAACCCAAGTTCGTACCTCATATGATGAAGTTGATGGAGATGTCGTGCATGCTATATAACTCGATCATGAAGAAGGCATATGGGAAAATTAACAAGTACGTAATTTATTATTTATTCATAATATATTAATTGTATGTTATAGTTTAGAAGTATTTTTACTAACAAGTATAATTATTTGAAATCATAGGTATTTTGATTCCAGACATCAGGCCAAGAGACAAGACACCAAGAGATAAGATACCAATACACCAAGTTACAATTATGTGAAGTTATGTAATGTGTGTAAACTGTAATATGGTATATGTGATATTTTATTTATGTAGGTTGTTTGTTCTGATAAACTGTAATGTGGTATATGTGATATTATGAATATGATACAATTAATATTATTATGAAAACTTTATCACAAAATGTGAATTGTATTTTTCTGTTGTGCTGTGATATGGAGACCAATAATACAGGTAAAAAATGGGATTAATTATAAAAGCAGGATTATATTTGTTAATTTTGCAAAAACTTTAATGACGGTTATATTTCATAACCGTTATAAAATCTGGCGCGCTGTCAAGGAAAAAATAAATATTAAAACTGCGCTACTGGGAATCGAACTGAGGACAATTATTTTTATTACAACAGTGTATTGTAAAATCTGTTGTGATAGTTAGCGCACTTTCCAGTTTATTACAACGCCTACTAGGCCGTGGTTGTAAGTATCATATATACAACGACAATCTACATAACAACGCCCTCGCCCACGTCATTATATGTCATTCCCAACCATTGTTAAATGGGTTTTTCGTTGTAGTGAACCCTTTAAATACTCTCCAAATATCATCCTTAAGTTGTTCCAATAAGTATCCCTCAATTGTAAATCCCTTTAAGTGGGATACCATTTTGGTCACTTTTGCCACTTTTGCAAAAAATAGCCAATTCTTGTTCCTGAGGTTTCCAGCTGGTTTTGATCATCCTAAAAGCTTCTAAGGGATCAATCAAGAGTGTCTAAAGCATTGGATTACTTCTGGCACAAGCGTCTTGAAAGGTAGCACAAGGAGCTTCAAGAGGTAAGTGCATAACAACTTGAACTCTTTAAAATATGCATTGCTTTGATGTCCATTAATCATGAACATGTCATACATATCATATGTGCTGTGTTTGAACCAATTTACCATGCTATTGTTGCTTGTATGATGAGATAACATAGAACTTGCAAATCTTGGCCTATTTTGAAACCACTATCAGGTTTTAAAATGTAAGCATCTTTAGAAAATTATGAGACTACCATTGGATTCCTCATGAAATTCTAGGCAGGATCCATCTAAATTTCATTCAATTTCATTGAGAAATGAGGGATATATGATCCTTCTTGCAAATCACAAAAAACTAGGTTTTTGCCTTGGCCTGGCCTGAATTTAGGCTACCCATATATGTTTATGGGGTGTTTTTGATACACGGATGTATAACCACCTCAGTGGTAGCAGCGCATGTGTGTTTGGTTGAAGGGCGTGGGTTCAACACCCACCTAGACTATTTTTGGTTCCCTCTTATTTTTGCTAATTTTTCTCATTTTTCATGATTTTCTTAATTAATCTCAAAATTAATTTCTCTCTCAATTTTAATTATTTTTTATTGGTTCTTTTTTTGAAAATTCACAAAAATATTGAAATATTTTATTCCACTAAAAAATTGAATTTATATTATATATTTAATATAGTTTGAATTTTTGTGATTAATTTCATTTTTATTTGTTTTCAAACATTTTAAATGAAATTCTCACCTTGATTTTTCAATTTCAAATAAATTTCAAGCTTTCATGTGATTAAGCATGATTTTTCAAAGTTTACAATTTTTTTTGAATATATTTGATATTTTATATCATTTATTATTTAATTTTCTTTGAAAAATTATATTTTTATTTAAAATTAGAGTTTTTCTCTTTATATTAAATTTTCAAACTTCATTTGAAACACTTTTAAGCCTCTTGATAGAGTGTAAGTCCCATCCCTTTGTAAATAAACCTTTTTGGGCCTCAGTCATTGTATAAGTCCCGATACGATCTCGACACGATCGTCGTTTTCAAAACAAAATTCATCTGGGCCTCCCTTTGGTTATAAGTCCCATTTTTCTTCTTTTTGAAACACTTTTGGGCCTCTAATCGAGTATAAGACCCAACCCCCTTTGTACATAAATAATTTGGGCCTCAGTCATTGTATAAGTCCCTACGCGATAATTTGGGCCTCGTTGTAAGCCCATCTCTTGTATAAAAATAAACTTTTTGGGCCTCTAATAGAGTGTAAGACCCATCCTTTTTGTAAATACAATAATTTGGGCCTCTGACATTGTATAAGTCCCTCTGTGGTTTTCAAAACTACACCGTGATCGTCGCCTTTTCGAAAGAATTCATCTGGGCCTCCCTGTGAGTATAAGCCCTAAATTTCCTTTAAAAACAACTTTCTTTTTTATTTAGATTCAAATTCAAAGTTATTATCAAAACTTTCTTCAATTTCTTGAATAACTAACCATACAGCTGTAGTTACTATGCTTGGGCTTACACAATTGTAAGTTCCACTATCTCTTCTCAACATATTGTTTATATATTTCATCTGTATATATATATATATATATATATATATATATATATATATATATATATATATATATATATATATATATATATATGCTTGTATATACTTACTTAGAGTTTTCCCCGGAAGTTAGGTCTAGGTTTAGAACAAACCAGTGGTTACTCTTTCAACACAGTCAAAACTAGTTCCCCATAGGAAATTTCAGATACAGTCTTACCTCCTCTTGGGCTTATACAATATGGAACAGAGAAAGACATTATTCCCGGTGAAAATTTTCTCAAGACTGTCACAGCTTAGAAATATTTGTACAAGAGATTCATCTCCCCAAAGAGGATTAATTCCCGGTGAAACCTCTTCTGAATTTCTTCAAACCTTAGAATTGTTTAGCAAAGAAAGGATTAATTCCCAGTGAAACCTTTCTTAAACTTTTCTTAGGCTTGGACCCACAGGCTTCCTAAAAGCATCCCCAGCCTCTTCTTGGGATTTGTACAAGGACCCTCAGGCTTCTTAGATGTTCTCAGCCTCCTCTTGGGCTTAGTGCAAGGACTCGAAGACCTCCTACAGGTATAGGACAGAACTTAGTCATCTCTACTAGTTCAATCCTCTTAAGGGTCAGAATTTCAAAACATTGGACCATTCTAGGGTTGATTCTCATCCCTTAAAACCACAACCTCCTCTTGGGCATCATACAAAGATTAAGCTCTAGTTAAGAGTCAACCTCTTTACACCAGTAGACTTGGAAAATCTCATCTTCTCTTGAATCTCAAAGAAACCCTCAAGTTTCCTAAAGAACAGGAAAAAAACCTGAACATTTCATCAATCTCCAGCAGAGTTTGAAACCTCAATAGTATTTCATACTCAAAGCTTAAACCTTTACCATCAATGAAACCTTAACAGAATCAGAACCTCAGGGCATCTAATATTTCAACTCTTCTTCAATCCTCAGCAAGAGTTAATTCCCCAATTTGGACCTGTCTATGGATCTCAATAATCCTCAGCAGAAGCCAGCCTCCTCTTAGGCTTCATATAAGAATTTCCCCAGTTAGCCTCCTCTTAGGCTTTGTATAATGATTTTTCCTCAGCAGAGTTAGCCTCAATCTTGGGCATTGTATAAGACAGATCATGTTCTCCAGCTGAGTCAATCTCTTTTTAGCCTCAATCTTGGGTTTTGTACAAGACAGATTAAACCTTTCCAATAGAGTCAATCTCTTTTCAGACTCAATCTTGAGCTTTGTAGAAAACAGACAAAACTTTCCCCGGAATAGTCAATTCTTTTCAGCCTCAATCTTGGGTTTTGTACAAGACATATATAAAACTCCCTAAACAAAAATAACCTTTTAGCTTCAACCTTGGACTTTGATCAAGGCACACAAAAATCAACATCCCCTCAGAGGAAATCAAAAGTTCTCTCAGTAGGAAGACATTTCTCTGTACATCACATATCAAAACAAACAATCAAACAAACCCTAATTTTAGATAACTGCTGTAAGTGGCACACTTGTTGTTTCAAAAATCCAAGTTGTGGTCCCTCTTTTATCTTGGTAAAACTTCCTCTTTCATCTAATTGCTGTAAGTGGCAAGCCTCTGGATTATATACATCCAAGCCAATGTCCCTCTCTTAGCATGGAAGATTCCTAAGGAAAATGGCATTGCTCTACACTGAGTTAAAGTTTCCTCCTTCAGGACATCTCCCTTATAATGGAAATTATGGCATTGTTGGATTATATACATCCCAATTAAAGTAATTCCCCTTTATAACCGGTTACCCAAACATTTTTGTGATAAACAGGTGGGATATCTACCTTTAGAGATGACAAATTCTCTCTCAGTCAAACCTTTTAGCTTCAATCTTGGGCTTTGAACAAGACACAAATACTCATCTAGCTTCAATCTTGGGCTTTAAACAAGACACCAAACATCTTTCCTCCCATAGAATAGGAGGAACTATGATTGCTCTGATTTCCCAGTTTTCTTTACGGGAATATGTAGGCATAAGCTTGCAAAATCTTAGCGAGCAGACAAATCAAAAACTTTAGGTCCAGTACCTTACCAAAAATAACGGAAAACCCAAAAATAATAAAAAACACTCTCTCAACACTCCCAAAGGAAAAAATTTCCCAACCCATAACAGATAAACATCAGAAAGTATTTAAACATGCCACGGAAGGTCTATGGATAACCATATATACACTGGGTAATTGACAACTTCCCTTTGTATAATCTGACCCCGAACCCCCAATCTTTTAGCATTTGTTAAAGAAAACATTTGCGTGCAAGGTTAGTTTTAGATAGCTTCCCTTTCCTTTCCAGCTTCATAGGATAAATAAGAAATCAGAAAGTAGCACCCAATTCCAACCATTGCAGTAAGGTGGTCGCGTCACCGACAAAAATCACACGCTACACTATCATAGAGATATGTGTTTGAATCTCCTCAACAATCTTAATAAAATCTTGCCCAACATCTTCTTCCGCGGTGCTAACAGATGGCCCTCCATGCGCGGGCATAGGATTGGTTTTGACATTTGGACCCGTAGGCGTGAAGGTAAGAGCCTTAGCCTTAATCAAATCTTGTACAAGGTTCAAAATTTTCAGGAAATGGAGGCTTTACTTGAGTAGCCAACTCCCTCTATTGTCGACCATACTCCTTAAAAAACTTCCTCTCCTTCATTGCCATGCCTTGGAGATGAATACAGTCAAGTGACATGTCTAAGTTGTACTTGTACTGGCGGAGGAAAGCGTCAGCTAGATCATGCCACTCTGAACTTGGCTCTACTCTAAGCTCATGTACCATTTCAATGATGCACCACTTAAACTGTCTTGGAAATAATGTATAAGCAGTGTGTTATTCTCTGTATGAGCAACCATCTTTCTCAAATACATCACCAAATGACTTCTCGGGCAGGTACTACTACGGAAAATATATACAACAACGGTTGGAAAAGGAATAACATCACGTGTAACCTGCCGTTGTTAAGTAGGGTGTGGTTGTATATGCGCTACTTACAATCAGGGTCTTATGACCGTTCTAGAAAACCTGAAAGAGCGCTATATATGATCACAGTTGCTATAACTAACAGTTGTAATATATTAAAAGTCCCAGGTTCGATTCCCAGCTGTGGCACCTCAAAATTTTCCTTGTTGGTTTCACTTAACTGGCTTATGTTTCTTTGCATTTCTTGCATTATCATCTTTGCATATCATTGGCTCTTGGCATGGGATCAAGGTACTTGGTTTAACTCAAGGGAAGAAGAGGTTTTTCAGGGTTTCAAGCAACAGTTCATGTGTATTGTCCAAGGGGATAAGAGGAGAGAAAATTCTTGATGCTATCATTTCTTGAGCCACAAAGGAGCCATAAGCTTCAAGGTGTCTTAATTGGCCCCTCATCTCATCATAAAATCAAGACTGGCAAGAGATTTCAAAAGAATCACACTCTCCTAGCCTGATTTCCTAAATTAGGGTTTTGGAGATTCTGAGATCTAACCCTCAAATGAGCAAGCTCTTTGATTGTTTATCATCTCCAAATGGCACTTATCATCATTGGTGGACATTACACACATCATGCTCAGAGGAATTTGAATTTGGAGGATGTGCTTATTTCTCCTAACCAGAGGAGCCAAAACTAGGGTTTGCCATAAAACCAGTTTATTCCTGATTTTTTTTGGGCAAGACTTGATTTCATGGTTTTCCTTATGTCTTTAAGTGTCTAAGGATGGAAGATTGCCCATTAATTTGTTTCAGATGGTTTTCAATTGATCAGAAATTTCGAAATCAGGAGAATTGGGAATAAAGTCAACTGTGCAGGGAAAAAGTCAACCCCTGACTTTTTGAGGTTAACATCATGATTCTCAAGTTAAATATGGTCCATGGACAAGATTTGATCAAGAAATGTTCAAGGATTCATGAAAAATCAAAAATGTGGAAAAGTTGCTATTTTTGGAAATCTAGGTTTTTAAGAAGTTGCTATTTTGGGAAAGTTTTAACATGAATTCAGCCATCTTCCAAGCCAATTTCCATCATGATAAAAGCTTCATTTCAATTTTCCTCAAACATGAAAGTTGTAGGGCTTGTTCTAAGCTTTCTAACCGTGTAAAGTTTGTCTCATTTGGATTATTTTTGAGAGAGTTATGATGTTTTGAAGTTGGAGTTTTCAAGTTGTGAAATTCAAAAACTTAGAATTTTTTCTAAGTTATTTTGGGACAGTTTTATGCACTCATGTTCATGCACGATTTTGATCAACTTCCAAGCTATGAATTGAGATGCTTCTAACATGAAAAGTGTAGAGGGCAATCCCCTCTTTCCAAAGGATCCAAGTTTGTGCCATTTGAGCCATTGTCGTGTGAGTTATAGCCTTCCAAATATCAAGGTTTTAAATGAGAATTGTCAAAGAATCTAGAGTTATTTCTATTTGTTTTGGACAATTTTGATGACATGACTTCAAAGCTATTCCTCATTCATTTCCAAGTCACGTTTAGAATAATTGGCAAGAGTTTTGTTCCTCAAGGACCTCTCATTTGGTATTTGGTTTTCACTACTTAGTCCAAAATTCAACAAGTTATGTGTAATTCTTGGCACACTTTTCGTATAATTATGCAGCATGCCAAAGCTTTGTACACCACGTTCCAAGTTTGCCCAAAATGTCTAAGCACATCACCTGCCATTGAAAGAGAGAGAATTGGTCCAAACATGAAATGTGCATGAAAACAAATGGACTCATGCAGGCTGGTACAAGGTGTCAGCCCAACACCACACGCAAGAACCACTCTCTCCATGACCTAAAACCGTCCTCCAAACCTCTCTCTCCAAGCCTACAAGACACCACCCGAACCTACACAATGTCATGCGCATCTCTCTCTTTTTTTTCTCTCCAAACCACAACAGCCAACTTCCAAACCTCAGCTTCAGTCCCTAACCTTCTCCTAACCCTAAACTATCCATATATAAGCTAACTCACCCCAAACCAAAAAGGAGGACACTTTGGAGGCTTCATTTTTCGGATCTGGTTCCTTTTTTTCTCCTCAAGAACTCTCTATTTTCTCCTCAAGACCATTTGTTCATTTGGTGCTCATTTTTGTGCTCTCTGAAGTGTGGAGCTCAAGGTTTTCTGGTTTTTCTCAAGCTACCATAACCAAGGTGCAGTGGACATAACTCCACTAGGTAAACTTTCTCAACCTCCTTTTTAAACTCTCTTTTCCACAGTTGATCATGCTCATACACTGCATTTGAATAGTTTGAAATGTTGATTCTTTTTTATGGTTTGAATCTGAATGCGTTGATATTGTTGGAATTCATGGATATATTTTGGTACCCGTACCTTTGAGCCCACTTTTCTCTATGATTTAGTTTGCGTTTTACCTCATACTAGTGAGGGTTGTGTTCATCTCATTTAGATCTACATTTTTGGTTTTGATTTCATTTAATTCCGTTGAGTTTTGATTGAGATATGGTGTGGTGAAGTTGCTGGTAGCTTGTGTTCTATTTTCGTATTCATGGTTGTTGTTGTTACGTTCTGCATGGCTGGAGGAAGGAGATGGACGCGTGTCGCGTCCTGGCTGGTTGGTTGTTTATTTTTGTCCTGTAGCGTTTTAAGTGAAGTGTACCGATTGATAAAGTTCCACATGATTCAGCGTTACATTTCCATTCTGTTTTATTTATTTTATTTCATTTAAAAAATCTGAGAGTTTGTTATATTGTGGATTGGGCTTCGTATTTCATTCTTGCACCCCCTCGCGGCCCAACTGTTGTGTTTGCATTCAATATACACCCTCCATTTCTATTACTCTTTTTATTTTTTTTCTTTTTTTATTTTCGTTTCCTTTTAATTATTAAAAATATTTCCTTTTATTAAAACATTACAAAAAAAATCATGTGTGTATTTTGAAGTCTTATTTAATTTTATATGAATTTTATTTTCATTTTTTCATTTATTTTCATAATTATTTCTGGTTTTATTTTCCAAAGTGTCTCCTATGTTTACCTTTGTGACTAGTGCTTATGTTTGATGATCTTTCCATGCCTTATTGAGCTGACCTTTTTGCCATGTTTTGACACTTAGTTGAGGATTGTTTTCATGTCATGTTGCTTCCTTGATGATCACCTTTGATTGTTTTTCATGTGATTTTTGATACCCCTCGACTCTTGCTCGATTCTTTGCACATCTTAACTTGTGGATCACTTTTAGACAAGCTCTTTAACTCTTTTGGATCCAATATTTTTGTATTTGTTACTAGACTGAGTTAACTTACATTTGATTATTTTTTGGGAATTTATTGAACCACTTTGCTATTTTTGGTTGATTTTTACTTGTGGTTTGAAGTTCATTGAAGCATGCTTAGACACTTGACCTAGTTTGAGTGCATTTGTTTACTTGTGATTGATTGATGCTTGAGATGATTGTATGGTGTGATCATGTTCTGTTTGAGCTTGTTTATGGCTTTGGAATCATCTTCATTGATTCATTTTCCAATTTGATCTTGATTTTCTAAGTTGGTGTTGTTTGACTTGAATTTTGTGGTATGTTTGACCTAATCTTGTACAATGCTCCTTTGTATGAAACAATCAATGCATGAGGCCTTGTGTTTGACTTGTATGACATGCTAGAGGTTCTGAACTTCTTGGTTTAAAGTGTTTTATGTGACATGTTCTCACTTTTTGCTTCACATGTTTCTTTGCTTGCTTGCATGAATAGTAAGTGATTGCTTTGATTAGTTTTGATGCATGCTTTGGATGTGTTGCTTGGTGATTAATCTTGTATGACTTGAGTTTGATCTTGACATGATTCTAATGTGTGTGCTACTGCCTCTTGAGTTCTATACTTGATTTTCATGTTACTTGAGCATTATTGGATGCATTTGGTTTGAATTATGTGATGCATATCATTCCTTTTACTTTGTAACTTCTTTGGTGCATCATGTTGCATAATGTGAACCTCTTTTGCATATATGAATTGTTGATGATGATATGATGTGAGTTCTGATCTTGTTTCATTTTCATCTTATCTCCTTCATTTCACTTTGATATGACATCCATGTGTGTTTGATGGTGCACTTAATTAAAGTTTATTTGCATTCTTTCTTGTGTGCTTTCACTTGTGTACTTGAGATGTGCTCGTATGACCTTTGAAGCATGCTTTATGATGTGATTTGGATATGATGATTATGATGTGCTTGCTGCCCCATCTTGTTTCTCATTTCTTCTTCTTCTCTTTTCTTCTATTTCACTCTCTCTCTTCCCATGAATCTCAAGACTTGATTAAGTCTTGGATTCCTTCCCCCTTAGAGCTACCTAGTCCAACTTAATTTCTGATTAAGCTTGGAGTAGGATTAGCATTAGGTTAGGTAGTTGTCTTTTCTCCTAAACCTCACTAACCATAGGACATCCATGCATGATAACGTTAGGACTCTTAGTTTCCCTTTAGAGTTTCCTTTGTGTCTTTTCTCTTCTCATCTCAAAACTTCTTCAAAATACTTAATAAAGGTTAACGTGTATTGCGTCCGAGCCTTAAATGTAGGAAATGAAGAACGGGGGGTCCCCCCTCCTCTTCTAGAGTGTTTAGCATACGTTCCATTTGGGTGCGACCATGCGACTCACTCGTTCCCGTATGATAGACTTTGGTGCAATGCAAGTTACAAGCTAACTAAAAAACACTTCTGTCTAAAAAACTTCAACAAACAATAACGTCTTTCCTTCAGGAATTATTTTCTCATCTCACTCACTCTCAGCGCACGAACGTGCTCCTACTCGTTCTCTTGCAAGACGGTAACGCCTAAGTCTTGATTCAGCGAGTTGCAACACCTGAGCTAGAACGTAAGCCGTTCCCTAAAAAACACAATCCACCCCTAGTTAGGGGAACTACGTCGCTCTGATTCTCATGCTCCCGATGAGATACGTAGGCAGTGGGGTAGGGCCCATGCGAGCACTTCTTTTATTTTCCCTACATTTGTTCTTCGTTTCTTTTCATTCTCGTTCTTTTCGCCGGTCCAGTAGCAGTAGAGTTCCAGATGACGACACCCTTTGATGCAGACAACAAGCGTGGATCCCATCGAGTACGATGGACGTGTTGGGTGCTAACACCTTCCCTTCGCGTAACCGACTCCCATACCCTTTCTCTTGGTCGCGTGACCGTGCTCTTTCCCTTCTTTCAGGTTTACGCAGTGTTTCCTTTCCCTCTCTTGGGATAAATACACTTTGCTGGCGACTCTGTGTACTTTTGCGCCACTCTTGCGTTTGTACCGTTGGAT
The DNA here is from genome assembly GCA_022829125.1 of Lathyrus tuberosus. Lineage (NCBI taxonomy): Eukaryota > Viridiplantae > Streptophyta > Magnoliopsida > Fabales > Fabaceae > Lathyrus > Lathyrus tuberosus. Next base: position 14,533,031 of record JALAZF010000103.1, read on the forward strand.
GCGAATCTTTTCGGGAGGGACAGCTGGCGACTCTGCTGGGGACCTGGTTGACCTACTGCTGGTCCTTCCCCTTTAGCGAGTCGATCCTAGCGCTTGTCTGTTTTATTTTCGTTGGGTGTTTCTGTGGTGATTTGCTTTGTTGTATATTACTGTATTACTATTTACTGTATTTTTACTTTACTGCTTTACTGTTTTTACAGCTTTTATTGCATTGCATTTCATATTATTACTGTCATACTGGATATTGCTATGCTGTTCTGCTGCTGGATTTTCTGTTTGCAGGGTGGGTTGGATTCATGAGAGAAAAGCCCAATACCAAGGCTTGAGCATACACCTATGATTAGCGTGGAAAGTAGTGTGACTTGTTTGACATTTGGCCAGACGAAGTATACATGAAAACTTCACATCCAGACGAGGTTTTCTTGGTAATATTATGTCCTGTCCATTTGGGGCAGACGATGGAATATAACCTGGAAAGCTGTCGACTCTGGTGACCGTTTCCCGAGAACTCAGTAACGACACTCCTCCCGAGATGTGATAATGGCAGACCACGCTCTGTGGCAAATCCATTACGCTTATCGATCCGAGGACCCAATACTGGGAACTTGCTTTAGGGTTTTCTTTTGGAAAGAAATCAGTGAAAGCACTCCTCGATTGGCGATAGTACTGTACCCCGAGGGATGAATGTACTATTGCTTCTCGACCTCAGTGCCGAAGCTGAAGACTTGCCATGGGATGTTTTCTTTTGAGGGGAATCAGTTGAGGCCTCCTCGATTGGTGATGATGCCAAACCAGAAATGGTGAACGTATCATCATTTTTCGACCTGAGAGCCCGGGATATTGAGGATCCTCGCCTTTCTAGAACCCACATGTGAGAAGGGATGGGTGTTTGCAGGTTTGCAGGTAACCGAGACCTTCAACCTACCTGGTTTCTGGGTTTCTCATCAGTGTACTATTATTATCCTGGCATTCTGGCGGTTTGATTGGGTTGTTATTCTGGATTTCTGGGTTTCTGGTATTCTGGGTCTTATTCAGTCAGCAGAACAGCAGCAGTTTGAGCATTTTGGATACCTTGATCCCATGCCTGCATTTTGCATCATCTTTTTGCATTCTGACATGTTTGTTCATTTGTAGGGTTGCATCCTAACTTTGATTCCGGTTGTCTGAAGACTGTCTATGATGAGTATTAGCGCTGAAAAAAGAAAGAACATCATCCCGTACAAGTTCCCTGAGCTTCATCTAGATGTTGTGCACAAGATCTCGGCTATGGCAAAACCTGAGGTGTTGGCAGATTTCAGGGGAGAATATGGGAGGATTCTGAGTTTTGCCCGAAATATTACCAACTATGAGTTCAGGGCCTTGCACACTCTGGCACAGTTCTATGACCCTCAACTCCGGTGTTTTCTATTTGCTGATTATCTTTTGGCTCCAACGTTGGAAGAATTTGCTCTTATTTTGGATGTTTCGGTCAAAGAGGGAGCTCCCTTCTATCCTTCTAAGGAGTTTCCTGATCTGGAAAGGGTTGCTGCTACTTTACGTTTGGATCAGTCATTGTTGAAGAAAAATATTGCTAGTAAGGGGGGTTATCAAGGTTTTCACACGAAGTTTTTGATCGAACAGGCTGCTACTTGTGCTAAGGCTAAGTGTTGGTCAGTGTTCAATGCAATTCTGGCTGTGTGTGTTTACGGAACGGCGTTATTCCCTAATGTGAAGGATTTTGTAGATGCACATGCTGTCTGGATATTCACCACGAAGAATCCGGTACCTACCTTGCTTGGGGATCTGTATTATTCGATGCACTATAAGAATGAGAAAAGGAGAGGCGGGCCTCTTTATTGTTGTGCTTCAATTTTCTATAAGTGGTTTGCTGATCGTCTTCCCAAATCTGGGGCATTCGAAGATACTAAAGGAACTTTAGATTGGGCAGAGAGATTAATGGGGTTAAGGGCCGACAACTTAGTTTGGATCAATCGTGATTTGTTGGGCCGAGAGATCCTGGTTAGTTGTGGAGGTTACCCAAACGTACCTTTAATAGGAAGGAAGGGGGGAATTAACTACAACCCCATTCTTGCTATTAGGCAATTTGGGTATGCTTTAAAGGAGCCGCCAAAAGGCCAAGATGTGCAAGAGTCTCTATTTTTGGGTGAGGGAGCCAATCTGGAGGTGTTGAAAGAAGCTGCGAACGCTTGGAGAGATCGCTATAAGAAAGGAAAGACTTCTTTTGGAAAGTGTAACAACAAAGCTTTTCCTGCATATGAAGACTGGGTTCAGAGCAGAGTAGAGAGTGTACTTTTGCCGTTCTGCAGGGAACCTCCCTCTTACCCTTTGCTGATTGAACCTCCAACCATGATTGAGATGGAGAAGTATAACCAATTATGGGCTGAAAAGGAGAAAATTCGAGAGGAGAACCGTGAGTTGCAAAAGGAAATCTACCAGTTGAAACATGAGCGAGGTGAGGCTGTTCATATTGCCAAGCTGAAGACAGAACGTCTCGCTGTGAAAGAAAAGGAGTTGGTCGAAGAGATAGCAGCCAGTAAAAGGGTAGGACAAGCTCTAAAAGGTGTTTGTGGGACTCTCAAATCCAAGAAGGATGACTTAGCCAAGGCTTGGGCGAAGATTCACAGGTTCAATGCTTACCGAAATACTGCAATCACAACCAACAAGCAGAAGGAGGATAAGTATTTGGAGCAGATCGAGAGTCTGAAGTCGAAGATCAGGAAGAAGGACGAGGAGATCTTGTCAGGGACGTTTCAAAGACACGCAGTCGAGGAACGGCTCAAAGAAGCCATAGCAACTATGGAAGAGCTGAAAATACAAGCAGGAGTGAAGAGGTCTAAGTGGGAGTGCTCTAGCTCAGGCAATGGTCCTAATACAGTGCAAGATCCTTGAAGGGAACTCTACTCAGTAGCTTGTACTTTGTCCTTTCTTTGTATTTTGGGTCACCACCAGGATTGTTGGCTGGGACCTTTGCTTTTCTTTCAGGCTATTTATGGTACCTTGGGTTGTAATTTCTGATAGTGGTTCACTCTGATTTTTATCCCGTCTTATCTTTAAACTGGAATCAAGGGGTGGATCGCCCTGCGAATATACAAACATGTTTGCATTTGCATTTGCATAATCATCATCATTTTTGCATAGCAGGTTTATCTCTGGTTTTCTTATGTTCTCTTTTCCACTAGACAGGATTGCCGACCAACCTATTCATCGATATTCTACTCGACTCAATCAGAAAAGAGTCATGGAACAGATGCAAGCTGAGATGGCTGCTATGCAGGCGCGTATTGACCAGTTTATGGAAATGATGCAAGGAGTTGCACAGGGGCAACAAGAGCTCAGGACACTGGTGCAACCTCTTGTAGCAAGAGTTGACGGGGATGGTGTACTACACGGCAGTGTTCATACTCATGTTATTCCTCCTGGCGGAGCTGGAAATGGAAATGTTGGTCATAATGGAGTTCAAGGTGGAATCCCTTCTTTGGTAGGAGGAGGAAGCACAATTCGCGCAGTTCATGGCCATCACTATGATGACCAGCAAGATGATGTTTTCTCTGTACGAAGCATGGACGCTGGTATCCCTGTTGTTAATGATGAAAGGATCCATTTGATCGAAGAACAGCTGAGGGGAGTTGTGGACCAAAATACTCTGGGTATGGATTTGGATGATCTGGGGCTGGTTCCAGGCGTCATTATCCCACACAAGTTTCAGACTCCTACCTTTGAAAAGTACAACGGTATAACTTGCCCAAGGACTCACGTAAGGGCATACGCAAGTAAAATGGCTGCTCACGCGAAGAATGAGAAGTTGATGATGCATTGCTTTCAGGATAGCCTATCTGGGGCATCCCTGGAATGGTATATGCAGCTAGAGAGGAAAAACGTTCGCATTTGGAGAGAGCTGGCAGGGGCTTTTATCAAGCACTATCAATACAACACCGACATGGCTCCCAATCATACACAACTACAAAGCATGTCCCAGAAGAACAGTGAAACCTTTAAGGAGTACGCGCAGAGATGGCGCGAGTTGGCGGCGAGGGTGCAGCCGCCGATGTTGGAAACAGAAATGTTGAAAATGTTCATGGACACCTTGCCCAAACATTATTATGAGAAGCTATTGCCTTGTGCACTAGGCAAGTTCACAGATTTGATCATGCTAGGTGAGATGGTCGAAAGTGGGATTAGAGCTGGGAAGGTCTCAGGCGGTGATGAATCATCTTCTGGTCAGGGGAAGAAGCCGTACGTGAACTATAAAAGGAAAGAAGAAGCCAATTCTATCTCGTCCTATAAGGGAAAGGGGAAACAACAACAAAACTATAACCAGCAAGTAGCTTCAGTGGTTATTCCTGCAGCACTGCCACCTCAAGCAGCGTCTCAACAACAGAACCGAGTTCAATGCCAGTATCAAGCCAGACAGAGAACAGCTGATAGACATTTTGATACTCCACCTCTACCATATTCACAATTGTTTCAGCATTTGCTTGAGTTGAAGTTAGTTGAAAAAAGAACTTTGGCCCCTCCTACTGGTACTCCGCCTCCTGAGTACAATCCTAACGCTCATTGTGATTTTCATTCCGGGGCACCTGGACATCACCTTGAGGACTGTAAAGCTGTTAAGCATAAAGTCCAGGACTTGGTAGATTCAAAGGCTATCAGTTTCGCTAATGATGGACCTAATGTTGTGCAGAACCCGATGCCTAACCATGGTGGGCCAAGGGTTAATGCTGTGATAGAAGAGTGTGAGTCTCTGAACCTGGTTATGAATGTGAATGAATTGAAGACACCGTTGAAGGTAGTGAAGGACAGGCTGCTAAAAGGTGGGGTATATCCCGGTTGTGATGAAGATTGTCCAGATTGCATGGTACAGATTAATGGTTGTGGTCATTTGAAGTCAGGTATTCAAGGTTTGATGGATGAAGGATGTTTGCAATTCAACCGTTGTGATCAGCAAAAAGAAGTTGTTAATGATGATGTTGCTACTATTATTATTCCTTTCAAGACTGTTGTAATATCAGGGCCAGCTAGGCCAGCGCCGGTTGTTATTTCAGGTCCCAAACCCATTCCGTATGAAAGTACCAAAGCTATCCCTTGGAATTATGATGCTAGTGTATTTGTTAATGGGAAGAAGCATGAATTGGTGGGAACTTCGGCAACAAATTCCGGTCCTGAGGGTAAAGCTGAAACTGATGCTATTACAAGGAGTGGTAGGGTTTTTATCCCTGCTGACGGTCAACCCAATGGTTCCGGAAAAGACAAGGGGAAGAAGATTATGGATGATGCCGTGCAGACACCGGCAGTGAGGGATTCTACAGTAAAGCCAATTGACAACTCTTTTTCAGAGAATGTTGAAGAGTTTATGAGGCTTATCAGGAAAAGCGACTACAAGATTGTTGATCAACTGCACCAAACACCATCAAAGATCTCCATCCTATCTCTGTTGCTATGTTCAGAAGCTCACAGAAATGCACTTTTGAAAGTTTTGAATGCTGCTTATGTTCCTCAAGAAATATCTGTCAATCAGCTAGAAGGGGTTGTATCGCATGTGAACGCTGGCAATGGTTTGGGTTTCACTGATTTAGATCTGACTCCAGTTGGGAGAAACCACAACAATGCTTTACATATTTCTATTGAGTGTCGTGGGTCATTGTTGTCTCATATGCTTGTGGATACTGGGTCTTCTTTGAATGTTCTTCCCAAGAAAGCATTGATGAAGCTGGATACCTGTGGGTTGATATGCACACCAAGTGATTTGGTGGTGCGTGCCTTTGATGGGTCTAAAAGGTCCGTTTTTGGAGAGATAGTGCTACCTATTAAAGTAGGTCCAGAGTTCTTTGATGCTACTTTTTACATCATGGATATACAGCCGGCCTACAGTTGTTTATTGGGACGCCCATGGATTCACAGTGCTGGAGCTGTGACATCTACGCTACACCAGAAGCTGAAATATATGGTGGATGGTCATATGGTAACAGTTTGTGGGGAGGAAGACATTATGATAAGCCAGTTGTCTACCTTCAAGTATGTAGAAGTTGATGGTGAGATACACGAGACTTTGTGCCAAGGATTTGAGACAGTAAAAATTTCTGATGAACCTCCTAAAAGTGTTATCCACTCCGAAGTGGTAGAGCAGCCTGCAGTGGTGAATCAGCCTGAGATCTCAATGTCTTCACTCAAAGATGCCAGGGCCGTAGTTGAAGCTGGAAGTTCACAAAGGTGGGGCCGAGTTGTTGAAGTTCAAGAGAAGAAAAACACTTATGGGATAGGGTACAAACCACCTAGGCGTCAGGAAGAGCCTCCAGAGTTCTATGGTCCAGTTCGTTTTACCAGCGCAGGTGTGTTCTTCGATAGGGTTAATGCTATCGACGAAGATGGGGACAGTGACTGCGACATGGATAGTTGGATTCGCCCCTGTACACCGGGTCAGAGCCTCTGCAATTGGTCATCAGAGAAAGTCATCCAAGTGACCAGCTTAGAGTAATTGCTTTTGTTTTACTGCTATGTTAATCCTACGTTCTGCCCAAGACGTAGTGATTCTTGTTTGTAGGGCTTTAACTTTTTTGTGTGTTTATTCCATCATCAATAAAGGACGTTTTCACATTCAAATATTTTTGATCTCTGTTTTTCTATTTTTATTTTGTGCATGAAAAAAACACATCAAAATGGCAATGTGTTTCAATTTGTTGCATACATAATAAACATAAATCATCAATCATGCAGGTTTCTTTGTTCAGATTCCACCACTCATGATTCAGCTATGGCTCAATATGATTTCGACAATCCCATTTATCAGGCTGAAGAAGAGACTGTCGAAGATTGTGAATTACCCGAGGAATTAGCTAGACTGTTGAGACAGGAGGAAAAGGCCATTCTTCCTCATCAGGAGGAGATTGAAGTTGTTAATCTGGGAACCGAGGACGCAAGAAAAGAGATACGGATTGGGGCTGCTTTGGAAGATACTGTCAAGGGAAGATTGATTGGAATGCTTCGAGAGTATGTGGATATCTTCGCCTGGTCTTACCAAGACATGCCTGGGCTCGATACCGATATTGTTGTACACCGGCTACCCCTCAAAGAAGGATGTGCTCCGGTAAAGCAGAAGCTGAGAAGGACAAAACCGGAAATGTCTGTCAAAATTAAAGAAAAGGTTCAGAAACAATTGGACGCCGGATTTCTCGCTGTGACAAATTATCCTCCATGGGTTGCTAACATTGTGCCTGTGCCTAAGAAAGATGGAAAGGTCAGGATGTGTGTTGACTATAGAGATTTGAATAGAGCAGGCCCGAAGGACGACTTCCCGCTTCCTCACATCGATGTGTTAGTTGACAACACTGCTCAATATTCTGTGTTTTCCTTCATGGATGGTTTCTCTGGGTATAACCAAATCAGGATGGCCCCAGAGGACATGGAGAAGACGACGTTCATAACACTGTGGGGAACATTCTGTTACAAAGTGATGCCCTTTGGATTGAAAAATGCAGGGGCAACTTATCAGCGGGCAATGGTGACTCTCTTTCATGATATGATTCACAAAGAGATTGAGGTCTATGTTGATGACATGATTGCAAAGTCACAAACTGAGGAAGAGCATCTGGTGAATCTTCAGAAACTGTTTGACAGGTTAAGAAAGTTCAAACTAAGGTTGAATCCGAACAAGTGCACCTTTGGGGTGAGATCTGGAAAACTACTGGGGTTCATTGTCAGCGAAAAAGGTATTAAGGTTGATCCTGCGAAAGTAAAAGCCATACAAGAAATGCCTGAGCCGAGAACAGAAAAAGAGGTTCGTGGTTTCCTAGGGAGATTGAACTACATTGCCAGGTTCATCTCTCATCTCACAGCCACGTGTGAACCAATATTCAAATTGTTAAGAAAAGATCAAGCGGTCAGGTGGAACGAGAATTGTCAAAAGGCGTTTGAAAGGATTAAAGAATATTTGCAGGAACCCCCGGTCCTTATGCCGCCAGTACCAGGAAGGCCATTGATTATGTATCTTACGGTTCTTGAGAATTCAATGGGTTGTGTGCTCGGTCAACAAGACGAGTCAGGTAAAAAAGAGCACGCCATCTATTACCTGAGTAAGAAGTTTACTGATTGCGAGTCAAGATACTCGATGCTGGAGAAAACATGTTGTGCACTCGCTTGGGCCGCTAAGCGTTTGAGGCAATATATGTTAAATCATACAACCCTCTTGATTTCGAAGATGGATCCGATCAAGTATGTGTTTGAGAAGCAGGCGCTTTCTGGTAGAATAGCCCGTTGGCAGATGGTTCTGACAGAATATGATATTCAGTATGTTTCCCAAAAGGCCATTAAGGGAAGTGTTTTGTCAGAATATCTCGCTGAACAGCCAATTAAGGATTATCAACCGATGAAGTTTGAATTTCTGGATGAGCATATCATGTATCTGAAGATGAAGGATTGTGAGGAGCCTTTGCCTGATGAAGGACCTGAGATTGGATCCCAGTGGAAGTTGGTTTTTGATGGAGCTATTAATTCATATGGCAATGGAATTGGGGCAATCATTACAACTCCAAAAGGTTCTCATATACCTTTTACTGCCCGACTAGCGTTCGTATGCACCAACAACGAGGCGGAGTATGAAGCATGCATCATGGGGTTGGAAGAAGCGATTGATTTGAGAATCAAAAACCTCGATGTTTATGGTGATTCCGCGTTGGTAGTTAATCAGATCACAGGTGAATGGGAAACTCGTCAAGCCAATCTTGTACCTTATAACAACTATGCCAGAAGGTTGTTACCTTTCTTTGACAGAATTGACTTTCATCATATCCCCCGGTTGGAGAATCAGATGGCCGATGCGTTGGCAACATTGTCTTCGATGTATAAGGTGAACCGTTGGAATGAAACTCCTTCGATCAGAATCATGCGTCTAGATAGACCAGCTTTTGTGTTTGCGGTTGAAGGTGTGTCAGACGGTAAACCTTGGTATCATGACATTAAAGTTTTCTTGAAGAGTCAGGAATACCCAGCTGGGGCATCTTCCAAGGATAAGAAGACATTGAGGAGATTATCAGGAAAATTCTTTTTGAACAAAGATGATGTGATGTACAAGAGAAACTTTGACATGGTGTTGCTACGTTGTGTTGATGAACACGAGGCAGGCCTGTTAATGGAAGAAGTTCACGAAGGTTCTTTTGGTACTCATGCCAATGGGCATGTTATGGCAAGAAAATTGTTGAGAGCGGGGTATTATTGGATGACTATGGAGTCTGATTGTTTCAAATACGCCCGAAAATGTCATAAATGCCAGATTTATGCTGACAAGGTGCACGTACCGCCTACTCCTCTAAATGTTTTGTCGTCACCTTGGCCTTTTGCCATGTGGGGCATCGACATGATTGGAAAGATTGAGCCGACTGCTTCCAATGGACATCGTTTCATTTTGGTCGCCATCGATTACTTCACGAAGTGGGTAGAAGCAGCCTCATTTGCTAACGTCACCAGACAAGTAGTAGCCAGATTTATCAAGAAAGACATCATCTGCCGGTATGGAGTCCCGGAGAGAATCATCACTGATAATGGTTCAAATTTGAATAACAAGATGATGAAGGAGTTATGTCAGAGCTTTAAGATTGAACATCACAACTCTTCTCCCTATCGTCCGAAGATGAATGGGGCTGTTGAAGCGGCTAATAAGAACATCAAGAAGATTGTGCAGAAAATGGTAGTGACCTATAAAAACTGGCATGAGATGCTGCCTTATGCTCTACATGGTTATCGTACTTCGGTACGCACATCGACTGGGGCAACTCCTTTCTCACTGGTGTATGGTATGGAAGCAGTCCTGCCATTAGAAGTTGAGATTCCTTCCTTGAGAATTCTGACAGACGTAAAGCTTGATGAAGCTGAGTGGGTGTGTTCCCGGCTGAATGAACTGAACCTCATTGAAGAGAAGAGATTGAAAGCCATTGCGCACGGCCGGTTGTATCAGAACAGGATGAAGAAATCTTTTGATCAGAAAGTGCGTCCTCGATGTTTTCAGGCTGGAGAATTGGTTTTGAAAAGGATCCTTCCTCCTCAAACAGATCACAGGGGCAAGTGGACTCCAAATTACGAAGGGCCATATGTAGTAAGACAGGTTTTCTCTGGTGGAGCCTTATTACTTTCAACTATGGATGGCGAAGATTTTACGTCCCCTGTGAACGCAGACGTGGTCAAAAAATACTTTGCATAAAAGAGACCCGCTGGACACAAAAAAGAAAGTCCAGGAAAAAAAAGGGCATCCCGGCGAACCATAAAAAGAAAAGGTTCGGGCAAAAATTAGGGATAAAAAGAAAAAGAATAAACCCGCAAGGTTGAAAACCCGAAAAGGCAACCTTGGCAAAAATGGGTATCCCGGTGGATTGAAAACCCGAAAAGGGCGATCCAGGAAAAAGTTAGGGATTTAAAAGCAAAGACTACGATCCGCGTTCGATCTGTAATTGCTGTTCACACTTGGAAAGTCCGAAGGAAAGGAATCAGTCCAGTCAGTCTCTTCGAAGGCCAAAGTATCTGCGGATAAGCGAGTCATATGGGTCATAGCTGAGTCGAGTCATGGTGGATGTATGTTCCCCACATTGCCGACATGTGTATTTTCTTTTAATTTTGCGCAATTACCTCTTTTCAGGAATTGCTTCCAGATGTAAATGCCTATTTGCAGGCCAATTCATTCAATAAATTTGCATTTCACTCAAAGAGCTTTCCATTTTTGTTTTTGCTTTTACTGTTTTGTTTGTGAAAACGTCCGATATTTTGAGAAACATTGCATGCGAAAATGTTAGGCTTTGCAAAGCATATCAGGAAATAGTGGAAATTGCTTAGGCAACGGTCACTGTAATGGTAGTAGAAGTAGCCTTTTTTGTATATAGAATGTTCTGTTGATTTTGTTTGCAGGATGGCAGGGTTTCTCCCCAGTAGAGCTACTCCCCTCAGCATTGAAATTTCATTCTCCTCAGCTAATCAAGAAGCATTTTTCTCACCAGTAACAGTTTGAGTTAATCCCCAGCAGGTGAGTAGGATTCTCCCTAAGCAGAGTTTGGTGGTAATCCTCTCAGTGTTTTGTTCGACAGCAGTTGATATCCCCAGCAGGTCTTAAGTCCAATTGTTATTAGCATTCTTTCAGATCCTGGTAGAAGTCAGTTGGTGATCCCCAGCGGAGAGAATTTCTCTTTAGTTTCCATCTCCAATATTCGTTCATAGCTATCCCCAACAGAGTAGGTATTCTCTAGGAGCTTTCACCTCCAGCAGAGTTTGTGATCATTGTCTTCCTCAGCAGAGTGAAGTCTTTCCCAGCAGGGTCTCTTATTTCAGAGGACAATTTAGTTTGTCATCCCCAGTGGAGTTTCCTTGGTCTTCAGCATTTATTTTGCTGAGGCGTTCCTCTTTTGCATTGCATAAGCATTTTTGCATGGCATCCTCCCAAACGCGTAGCATTTCCATTTCGTATGGAGCATTACAGCAAAATTCAAACATATGCATTCGAAGCATAAGCCAGGTTTGATATCCTTTACCGGTTTCTTTCCCCAGCAGAAAGTAACGTGATTCAGGAGATGTTGTTTAACATTACACCGCAGCCAGTGGATTCGTCCTTCTTGTTGGTCATTCCTATACTTCCCCGCAGAGTTGCCTGTTTAGATTTCTCTTATCCCCAGCGGAGTCATCTTTGTAGATCTGTTGAATCTATTTACCTCGGGCTCGAAAGTCCATCTTTTCGAGTTCGCCTTCGGCCGTCCTCGTTTATCCCAACTATTGGTTGGTACCCTTATTTTATCCCAACTATTGGTTGGTATGTTTCTTTTGGTTATCCCAACTATTGGTTGGTACCCTTCTTTTATCCCAACTATTGGTTGGTATTGTTTCTTGGCTATCCCAACTATTGGTCGGTACCCTTCTTTTATCCCAACTATTGGTTGGTATTGTTTCTTGGCTATCCCAACTATTGGTTGGTACCCTTCTTTTATCCCAACTATTGGTTGGTATGTTTCTTTTGGTTATCCCAACTATTGGTTGGTACCCTTCTTTTATCCCAACTATTGGTTGGTACATCTTTTCTTGGCTATCCCAACTATTGGTTGGTACCCTTCTTTTATCCCAACTATTGGTTGGTACATCTTTTCTTGGCTATCCCAAATATTGGTTGGTACCCTTCTTTTATCCCAACTATTGGTTGGTATGTTTCTTTTGGTTATCCCAACTATTGGTTGGTACCCTTTCTTTATCCCAACTATTGGTTGGTATTGTTTCTTTTGGTTATCCCAACTATTGGTTGGTACCCTTCTTTTATCCCAACTATTGGTTGGTACGTCTTTTTTGGTTATCCCAACTATTGGTTGGTACCCTTCTTTTATCCCAACTATTGGTTGGTATGTTTCTTTTGGTTATCCCAACTATTGGTTGGTACCCTTTCTTTATCCCAACTATTGGTTGGTATTGTTTCTTTTGGTTATCCCAACTATTGGTTGGTACCCTTCTTTTATCCCAACTATTGGTTGGTACGTCTTTTTTGGTTATCCCAACTATTGGTTGGTACCCTTCTTTTATCCCAACTATTGGTTGGTATGTTTCTTTTGGTTATCCCAACTATTGGTTGGTACCCTTCTTTTATGGTTGGTATTGTTTCTTGGTTATCCCAACTATTGGTTGGTATCCTTCTTTTATCCCAACTATTGGTTGGTATCTACTGTGTCTAAGTCCACTTTCGATGGGCAAACACTTACCTTTGATCCCCGCAGGTTGCAAATTTCCAGGTTCTTTTGGTATTCAATCTCCCTGAATCCCGATTGTCTGAAAGCCGTTGCTTCCACACCCTCGGATCCAAGAAGTTTGAATAGGGGCAGCTGTGGCACCTCAAAATTTGCCTTGTTGTTTTCACTTAACTGGCTTATGTTTCTTTTCATTTCTTGCATTATCATCTTTGCATATCATTGGCTCTTGGCATGGGATCAAGGTACTTGGTTTAACTCAAGGGAAGAAGAGGTTTTTCAGGGTTTCAAGCAACAGTTCATGTGTATTGTCCAAGGGGCTAAGAGGAGAGAAAATTCTTGATGCTATCATTTCTTGAGCCACAAAGGAGCCATAAGCTTCAAGGTGTCTTAATTGGCCCCTCATCTCATCATAAAATCAAGACTGGCAAGAGATTTCAAAAGAGTCACACTCTCCTAGCCTGATTTCCTAAATTAGGGTTTTGGAGATTCTGAGATCTAACCCTCAAATGAGCAAGCTCTTTGATTGCTTATCATCTCCAAATGGCACTTATCATCATTGGTGGACATGACACACATCATGCTTAGAGGAATTTGAATTTGGAGGATGTGCTGATTTCTCCTAACCAGAGGAGCCAAAACTAGGGTTTGCCATAAAACCAGTTTATTTCTGATTTTTTTTGGGCAAGCCTTGATTTCATGGTTTTCCTTATGTCTTTAAGTGTCTAAGGATGGAAGATTGCCCATTAATTTGTTTCAGAAGGTTTTCAATTGATCAGAAATTTCGAAATCAGGAGAATTGGGAATAAAGTCAACTGCGTAGGGAAAAAGTCAACCCCTGACTTTTTGAGGTCAACATCATGATTCTCAAGTTAAATATGGTCCATGGACAAGATTTGATCAAGAAAAGTTCAAGGATTCATGAAAAATAAAAAATGTGGAAAAGTTACTATTTTTGGAAATCTAGGTTTTTAAGAAGTTGCTATTTTGGGAAAGTTTTAACATGAATTCAGCCATCTTCCAAGCAAATTTCCATCATGATAACAGCTTCATTTCAACTTTCCTCAAACATGAAAGTTGTAGGGCTTATTCTAAGCTTTCTAACCGTGTAAAGTTTGTCTTATTTGGATTATTTTTGAGAGAGTTATGATGTTTTGAAGTTGGAGTTTTCAAGTTGTGAAATTCAAAAACTTAGAATTTTTTCTAAGTTATTTTGGGACAGTTTTATGCACTCATGTTCATGCACGATTTTGATCAACTTCCAAGCTATGAATTGAGATGCTTCTAACATGAAAAGTGTAGAGGGAAATCCCCTCTTTCCAAAGGATCCAAGTTTGTGCCATTTGAGCCATTGTCGTGTGAGTTATAGCCTTCCAAATATCAAGGTTTTAAATGAGAATTGTCAAAGAATCTAGAGTTATTTCTATTTGTTTTGGACAATTTTGATGACATGACTTCAAAGCTATTCCTCATTCATTTCCAAGTCACGTTTAGAATAATTGGCAAGAGTTTTGTTCCTCAAGGACCTCTCATTTGGTATTTGGTTTTCACTACTTAGTCCAAAATTCAACAAGTTATGTGTAATTCTTGGCACACTTTTCGTATAATTATGCAGCATGCCAAAGCTTTGTACACCACGTTCCAAGTTTGCCCAAAATGTCTAAGCACATCACCTGCCATTGAAAGAGAGAGAATTGGTCCAAACATGAAATGTGCATGAAAACAAATGGACTCATGCAGGCTGGTACAAGGTGTCAGCCCAACACCACACGCAAGAACCACTCTCTCCGTGACCTAAAACCGTCCTCCAAACTTCTCTCTCCAAGCCTACAAGACACCACCCGAACCTACACAATCTCATGCGCATCTCTCTCTTTTTTTCTCTCCAAACCACAACAGCCAACTTCCAAACCTCAGCTTCAGTCCCTAACCTTCTCCTAACCCTAAACTATCCATATATAAGCTAACTCACCCCAAACCAAAAAGGAGGACACTTTGGAGGCTTCATTTTTCGGATCTGGTTCCTTTTTTTCTCCTCAAGAACTCTCTATTTTCTCCTCAAGACCATTTGTTCATTTGGTGCTCATTTTTGTGCTCTCTGAAGTGTGGAGCTCAAGGTTTTCTGGTTTTTCTCAAGCTACCATAACCAAGGTGCAGTGGACATAACTCCACTAGGTAAACTTTCTCAACCTCCTTTTTAAACTCTCTTTTCCACAGTTGATCATGCTCATACACTGCATTTGAATAGTTTGAAATGTTGATGCTTTTTGATGGTTTGAATCCGAATGCGTTGATATTGTTGGAATTCATGGATATATTTTGGTACCCGTACCTTTGAGCCCACTTTTCTCTATGATTTAGTTTGCGTTTTACCTCATACTAGTGAGGGTTGTGTTCATCTCATTTAGATCTACATTTTTGGTTTTGATTTCATTTAATTCCGTTGAGTTTTGATTGAGATATGGTGTGGTGAAGTTACTGGTAGCTTATGTTCTATTTTCGTATTCATGGTTGTTGCTGTTACGTTCTGCATGGCTGGAGGAAGGAGATGGACGCGTGTCGCGTCCTGGCTGGTTGGTTGTTTATTTTTGTCCTGTAGCGTTTTAAGTGAAGTGTACCGATTGATAAAGTTCCACATGATTCAGCGTTACATTTCCATTCTGTTTTATTTATTTTATTTCATTTAAAAAATCTGAGAGTTTGTTATATTGTGGATTGGGCTTCGTATTTCATTCTTGCACCCCCTCGCGGCCCAACTGTTGTGTTTGCATTCAATATACACCCTCCATTTCTATTACTCTTTTTATTTTTTTTCTTTTTTTATTTTCGTTTCCTTTTAATTATTAAAAATATTTCCTTTTATTAAAAAATTACAAAAAAAATCATGTGTTTATTTTGAAGTCTTATTTAATTTTATATGAATTTTATTTTCATTTTTTCATTTATTTTCATAATTATTTCTGGTTTTATTTTCCAAAGTGTCTCCTATGTTTACCTTTGTGACTAGTGCTTATGTTTGATGATCTTTCCATGCCTTATTGAGCTGACCTTTTTGCCATGTTTTGACACTTAGTTGAGGATTGTTTTCATGTCATGTTGCTGCCTTGATGATCACCTTTGATTGTTTTTCATGTGATTTTTGATACCCCTCGACTCTTGCTCGATTCTTTGCACATCTTGACTTGTGGATCACTTTTAGACAAGCTCTTTAACTCTTTTGGATCCAATCTTTTTGCATTTGTTACTAGACTGAGTTAACTTACCTTTGATTATTTTTTGGGAATTTATTGAACCACTTTGCTATTTTTGGTTGATTTTTACTTGTGGTTTGAAGTTCATTGAAGCATGCTTAGACACTTGACCTAGTTTGAGTGCATTTGTTTACTTGTGATTGATTGCTGCTTGAGATGATTGTATGGTGTGATCATGTTCTATTTGAGCTTGTTTATGGCTTTGGAATTATCTTCATTGATTCATTTTCCAATTTGATCTTGATTTTCTAAGTTGGTGTTGTTTGACTTGAATTTTGTGGTATGTTTGACCTAATCTTGTACAATGCTCCTTTGTATGAAACAATCAATGCATGAGGCCTTGTGTTTGACTTGTATGACATGCTAGAGGTTCTGACCTTCTTGGTTTAAAGTGTTTTATGTGACATGTTCTCACTTTTTGCTTCACATGTTTCTTTGCTTGCTTGCATGAATAGTAAGTGATTGCTTTGATTAGTTTTGATGCATGCTTTGGATGTGTTGCTTGGTGATTAATCTTGTATGACTTGAGTTTGATCTTGACATGATGCTAATGTGTGTGCTACTGCCTCTTGAGTTCTATACTTGATTTTCATGTTACTTGAGCATTATTGGATGCATTTGGTTTGAATTATGTGATGCATATCATTCCTTTTACTTTGTAACTTCTTTGGTGCATCATGTTGCATAATGTGAACCTCTTTTGCATATATGAATTGTTGATGATGATATGATGTGAGTTCTGGTCTTGTTTCATTTTCATCTTATCTCCTTCATTTCACTTTGATATGACATCCATGTGTGTTTGATGGTGCACTTAATTCAAGTTTATTTGCATTCTTTCTTGTGTGCTTTCACTTGTGTACTTGAGATGTGCTCGTATGATCTTTGAAGCATGCTTTATGATGTGATTTGGATATGATGATTATGATGTGCTTGCTGCCCCATCTTGTTTCTCATTTCTTCTTCTTCTCTTTTCTTCTATTTCACTCTCTCTCTTCCCATGAATCTCAAGACTTGATTAAGTCTTGGATTCCTTCCCCCTTAGAGCTACCTAGTCCAACTTAATTTCTGATTAAGCTTGGAGTAGGATTAGCATTAGGTTAGGTAGTTGTCTTTTCTCCTAAACCTCACTAACCATAGGACATCCATGCATGATAACGTTAGGACTCTTAGTTTCCCTTTAGAGTTTCCTTTGTGTCTTTTCTCTTCTCATCTCAAAACTTCTTCAAAATACTTAATAAAGGTTAACGTGTATTGCGTCCGAGCCTTAAATGTAGGAAATGAAGAACGAGGGGTCCCCCCTCCTCTTCTAGAGTGTTTAGCATACGTTCCATTTGGGTGCGACCATGCGACTCACTCGTTCCCGTATGATAGACTTTGGTGCAATGCAAGTTACAAGCTAACTAAAAAACACTTCTGTCTAAAAAACTTCAACAAACAATAACGTCTTTCCTTCCGGAATTCTTTTCTCATCTCACTCACTCTCAGCGCACGAACGTGCTCCTACTCGTTCTCTTGCAAGACGGTAACGCCTAAGTCTCGATTCAGCGAGCTGCAACACCTGAGCTAGAATGTAAGACGTTCCCTAAAAAACACAATCCACCCCTAGTTAGGGGAACTACGTCGCTCTGATTCTCATGCTCCCGATGAGATACGTAGGCAGTGGGGTAGGGCCCATGCGAGCACTTCTTTTATTTTCCCTACATTTGTTCTTCGTTTCTTTTCATTCTCGTTCTTTTCGCCGGTCCAGTAGCAGTAGAGTTCCAGATGACGACACCCTTTGATGCAGACAACAAGCGTGGATCCCATCGAGTACGATGGACGTGTTGGGTGCTAACACCTTCCCTTCGCATAACCGACTCCCGTACCCTTTCTCTTGGTCGCGTGACCATGCTCTTTCCCTTCTTTTAGGTTTACGCAGTGTTTCCTTTCCCTCTCTTGGGATAAATACACTTTGCTGGCGACTCTGTGTTCTTTTGCGCCACTCTCGCGTTTGTACCGTTGGATGCGAATCTTTTCGGGAGCGACACCAACAACGCATCTTTTGGTGTATTATATTTTCTGGACAACGTTCACTATACAACAACGGTTATATATTACAACCGTTGTTAAATTATATCCTTTTTTTTTAAATAATATTTTTGCATTTTGAAATTTTGAAATTTTTTTACTTGTATTTTTTTTAACCATATCAGAACAGAAACAACAATTGTATCATATTGAAGAATTGTATTGTATTACATCAAATCCATATATTGGATTAAGAACCAAACATTGTATATGTATTACATCAAAAGAAAAATTGCAAAAAATAACCTACAAACATTATATAACATCACATAATTGTAACTTATAGTGTTTTGGTTTCTTTGTCTCTTGGTGTCTTATCTTTTAGTGTATTGACTTTAAACACCTACAATTTCAAATAATCATACTTGTTAGTAAATATACAAAGAAATAATGACTTACATTAATTAAATTATGAATAAAGAATAAAATACTAATTACTTATTGATTTTCCCATATGCCTTCATTATGATCGATACGAATAGCATGCACATCATCTATATCAACTTCATCATAAGTGGTAGGCATTTTTGTTGTCTAAGAAGGAATATAAGGAATATCAAAACGTTCATCACTACTGGGAATGTCTTTTCCTCGAAGAACGATTGACCATTTTCCCGATGTGTCCGAAGGGTCGATCACATAGAAAACTTGTTTTGCTTATGAAGCCATGATGAATAGTTTGGTCATATAATTTGCCTTGTCAAGGTCAATCCAGGTGAATCCTAAGTCATCAGTTTGTACACCATTAATATTATTTAGAACCCACCTGCATTTAAATAAAGGCACTCTGAAGATAACATAATCAATCTTTCAAATCTCCTCAATGACACCATAGAACACACTAGATGCCGATATTGGATTCTTATCTTTAAAACTAGAGAAATACATGGATTCGGCCTCAACCATAACCCCACTATTTTGAATTTTACTACGATCATCTTTTGATTTTGTATAAAAGGTATAATGACCAATTTCATATGCAGTCCAAGTTATTACATTAAATTTTGGCATGAACAACAATCATTTAATTGTCTCAGATGCACTATGATCTTTTGGTATCCTTTTATTAAACCAATATAGGAATTTCTTGTTATGCTCGATCAACAACAACTTGTCACTCATTCGTAGATATCTTTTCTTCAAAAGTCTTTGGTGAGTAGCCACGTAAGATTCAACTTCTTCAAGATTATTCAATATATAGAAATGAGCCTGAATAACTACATCCCGAGCCATTGAATTAACATTTAAACCTTGAATACCTCTACCTTCAGTGTTAGCATGACGAGACTTTAATATTCCTATAGAATCTGCTTCCGACAAATAGTTTGTACAAAACTCAATAGCTTCTTCTATGATGTACCTTTCAACAATCGAAGCTTCCGGTCGGTGATGATTCTTCGTATATCCATTAAAGATCTTCATGTATCGCTCTATTGGATACATCCACCTTAAATAAACTGGACCACAAATTCTGATTTCTCTAACTATATGAACAAGTAAGTGAACCATAATTTCAAAAATGATGGAGGAAAATACATCTCCAATTCACCCAAGATTATGGCAGCTTCATCTTCTAATTCATCTAAATTTTTTAAATCAAGAACTTTATTACATATGGCATTGAAGAACAAACACAATCTGGTGATAGTTACTCTCACATTTTTTGGTAGGATGCCACGAATAGCCACTAGTAGAAGTTGTTGCATCAAGACATGACAATCATGAGATTTCAAACCATTTAACTTAAGATCTTTCATTGATACATGTTTCTTAATGTTTGATGAGTAACCTTGGGGAACTTTGATACTATGCAAACACTCACAAAAACTTTTCTTTTCCTTTTTACATAGAGTGTAACAAGTCGGAGGCAAATAATTTCTTTTCCCTTTTGTGAAGACATGGCTTCTCAAAGATTTTGATGACGACACACTTTCTACAAGAATCATTTCAAGTCAAAGATGGTTTTACGAAAAGGATTGTTCAAAGTCTCATGTTCAAGAATCAAGCTTCATTTATTGTATCAAGGCTTTATAGATTTTTCAAAGATTTAATCAAAGGTATTAACCATTACTTCTTGATAATGTGAATACAAGTGTTCAAATGTGTCACATACATTGCATATATGTTTAAGGTGTTTAGAATTAAATAGCCATAGGTTTGATTTCATAAAAATAAGTATCTTCTCAATTATGGGCTTGAGTAACCGGTTATCCCATATTGAGTAACCGGTTACCCTGGGAAAATTTTCAAAAATAAAATATGTTGGCATGCAAGTAACCGGTTACCCATTTTAGAGTAACTAGTTACCACAGGGACAGTGGCTAGAATTGATGCAACTTTTCACTGAAACTTTTTTAATTTTTCTTCTATGAATCATAGCATCCCTTCATGAAGTATACCCATCTGTAGAGGTATCTTAGGGCTATATAAACATCATATTGTCAGATTTTAAACTTACCTCCTTGCAATAATTTTCAAACAATCATTCAATTCTAAAATCTTTCATTTTCTCTAAGTGTTCTTCAAAAACGTTCTAAGAGTGAAAGTTTTGCATTAAACCTTCATATACATTGTCTTAGTTTCATTCCATTTGTCTTGAACACTTGTGTTACATTATTAGAGCGATTGCTACAAAAGGAGAAGATCAATCATTAGATTGATACAAGTTTAAAAATCCATTTTCATCTCTTTCTACAAAAATTCATATTTATTCATAAAGTCACATCTTATTTTTAGGATTATTAAAAATAAAATTGTGGAGTTGTATTCCTTGTTATCCTTGTTGTTGGAAACAAGAGGTTCATTAAAGGGAGGATTGTTCTCTTTTTGAACTTAGTAAAAAATCCAAGAGGATTGTTCTTGGTGGTTGATAGTTAGTGACTTGTATAGAAAGACTAGGAAGAGTCTTGTCTTGTCCAAACTATAGTGAAATCTCTTTCATGTTGAAAGGGGACTGGAGTACTCTCGGACTGTGAGGGGAACCAGTATACTTTTCTGTGTTCTTTACTTTCTGCATTTACCGCTTTACATCGGTTAGCAACCTTTAGGAAATTCAAACTTAAAACCGTCAAAAATCTGGAAAATATTCTGAGTACCTAATTCACCCCCCCCCCCCTCTTAGGCACACTTTTAACTTACAATTGGAATCAGAGCAGGTTATAGGTAACCTGTTTCTACCGATCCAGTATGGCTTCTGCAAGCACAAACCCGATATTCAAAGACGGTGGAAGTAGTAACAAACCCCAACTTTTCTCTTGAGAGTATTTTGACTTTTGGAAGATCCGTATGAAGGCACATCACAAGGAAAAGGTATATGGGGATCCATTGAGAATGGTCCGCATAATCCTGTTAATGTGGTCAATGGTGTTGGTACTCCAAAGTTAAAGAGTACGTATGATGAAGATGACAAGAAAAGAATTCTAAATGAAAAGAAAGCTATAAATCTTCTTTAAATTGCATTAAGTATGGATGAGTTCTTCTGCATCTCTCAATGTAAATCGGCGAATGAAATATGGGATACTTTGGTAGAAACACATGAAGGAACGCCCGAAGTAAAAAGATCCAGACTAAACACTTTAAGTCAAGAATATGAAATGTTCCGAATGCAGCCCGGAGAATCCATTGTTGCATTGCAGAAAAGATTTGTTCACTTGACAAACCATTTGATCGCACTCGGGAAGACCTTCACAAATGATGATCTCAATCTTAAGGTGCTAAGATCTTTGACTAGAGAATGGCAACCTAAAGTGACGGCTATATCGGAAAAGAAAAGTCTTTCTACCATGACGTCCGCATCACTATTTAAAAAACTTCAAGAACATGAACTTGAACTTGGAAGACTTGAAAAGCATGAAAGCCAAGAGAAGAAATCCATAGGCATTGCTTTGAAAGTAGATTCAAAGGAAGATAAAGATGATGACTCACCGGAGGAAGATGAAAATTTCATGCTCCTTGTAAAAAGGCTTGGTAAGTTCTTTAGTAAAAATGACAAATCCTTTTATGCTAAAAAGAATAAACATTTCAGGAAAAAGGAGGCTTCCACTTCTATGCAAGATGTCACATGTTACGAATGTGGAAAGCAAGGTCATTTAAAGCCGGATTGTCCGAAACTCCCTAAAAAAGGTGGCTTTAAAGGCAAGAAGGATTTCAATAATAAAAGGGCATATGGTGCATGGGAAGATAATGATATAAGTTCTTCATCCGGATCGGAAAGCGACGAATGTGCAAATTTAGCATTGATGGCTTCACACCATTCTGATGATGAAGAAGATGAGGTTAGTAATGATTTTTCCCTTTTTGATAGTGATGCACAAGGTGCCATTAATGAATTGTTAAATGAATGAAAATTTTTGTATAAAACTATATCATCTCAAAAGAAACAAATTTTATCTTTAGAAGAAAAAAATATGTCATTGGAAAAAGAGATCGAAAATGAGAAACAAAAGATGATTAGTGAAAAACGGAATTTTGTATGTAAAAATTGTGAATCTCTCTCTTTCCAAATTGTTCAATTAAAAAGAGTACTTGAAAGGTATGAGAAAGGACAAATTGGATTGGAAGGAGTCCTTAGTCAATAAAGATATTCAAATGATAAAAGTGGACTTGGTTATTCAAAGTTTTCTAAACCAAGTTCAAGTAAAACTATCTTTGTTAGGCCTAAGGATCAATCTTCCAAAGAGAAATTGAACAAACCAAAAATTATGCATCAACATCCTAAAAGGAAAAGATTTGTTAAGAAGAAATCTTATGTTCCTAGATATAGAAGAAACTTTGAACCTACTTGTTTTTATTGTGGAATAGTTGGCCATACACCTAATGCTTGCTATGTTAGAAACTTTAGTGTTGCAAGTTGGCATTATGTGTCGGTAAAGAAAGGTACTAATTATGAAGGACCCAAAGCAATTTGGGTACCTAACAAGACCTAATTTGTTTTATAGGTATGCTTAAAGGCCACATCAAATCTATGGTATCTAGATAGTGGTTGTTCCAAGCATATGACGGGAGACATTCACAAATTTTCAAATCTAGTGCTTAAGGCCAAGGGCTATGTTACATATGGAGATAACAACAAAGGAAGAATTATTGGCATAGGCAGAATTGGTACACCACCTTTCACAATCATTGAAGATGTTCTTTATGTTGAAGGACTAAAGCACAATCTTCTAAGTATTAGCCAACTATGTGACAAAGACTTCAAGATCAAATTCACAAAAGATGAATGCTTGATTGAAGATGAAGTCACACATGAGGTAAAACTCAAAGGTAATAAAATTAATAATATATTTATGATTTCCCTTGATGATTTGTCTTTGAAGGTAAAATGTCTTATGGCAAACAATAATGATTCATGGCTTTGGCACAAGAGATTTACTCACATTCATATGAAACATTTGAATAAATTAGTCAAACATGATCTTGTCATTGGATTGCCTAAGATAAAGTTTGTCAAAGATAGATTATGTGATGCTTGTCAAAAGGGAAAACAAACCAAATCAACTTTCATATCTAAGAATGTGGTGACCACTTCAAGGCCATTACAATTGTTGCATATGGACTTATTTGGTCCATCAAGAACAAGAAGTTTCGGAGGTAATGTATATGCTTTAGTTATTGTTGATGATTTTTCTAGATATACTTGGACATTCTTTTTAGTGCAGAAAAGTGATGTATTCAAGGCGTTCAAGAAATATGCGAAGCAAATTCAAAATGAGAAATCACTAACTATTGCCTCCATAAGAAGCGACCATGGTGGAGAATTCCAAAATGCCTCCTTTGAAGAATTTTGTGAAGAACATGGAATATCTCACAACTTCTCGGCACCAAGGAATCCTCTACAAAATGGAGTGGTGGAGAGAAAGAATAGGTCATTGGTGGAACTTGCAAGGATAATGCTTAGCGACTCAAATCTTCCAAAGTACTTTTGGGCAAATGCGGTAAGCACGACATGCTTTGTAAGTAATCGTGTTAACATTAGGCATATCCTAAAGAAGACCCCCTATGAACTCTTCAAAGGGAGGAAACCCAACATTGCTTATTTTCACATCTTTGGATGCAAGTTCTTTGTCCTTAACAATGACAAAGACAATCTCGGTAAGTTCGATGAAAAATCGGATGAAGGTATATTTCTTGGTTATTCTCTATCATGTAAGGCTTATAGAATTTATAATAAACGTACTTTAACAATTGAAGAATCTATGCATGTTAAGTTTGATGAATCTAACCCCTACAAGGAGGATATTGTTTTGTGTGATGATGATGATGAAATTGTGGAAAGTTCCTCAAGAAAATACTTCCAATGAGAATCAAATAGAACGTCAAGAAAAACCGATTCAACAAGAGTCAAATGTAAATGATCTACCTAAGGAATGGAGAACTCATAGAGATCATCCAATTGATAAAGTTATTGGTGAATTAGACAAGGCGTTGCAACAAGATTAAATCTCAAAGTTGCATGCTTGAACATGGCGTTTGTCTCACAAATTGAACCTTCCAAAGTTGATGAAGCCTTAGGAGACGACCAATGGATTATTGCTATGCAAGAAGAGTTAAACCAATTCGAAAGGAATCAAGTTTGGGAACTTGTTCCTAGGCCAAATCATAAACACATCATCAGTACCCAATGGGTGTTTAAGAACAAACTTGATGAGAATGGGATAATTTTTCGAAACAAGGCAAGGTTGGTGGATCAAGGATACAATCAAGAGGAAGTTATTGATTTCGAAGAAACTTTCGCTCCGGTTGCAAGGTTAGAAGCTATCCATTTATTACTTGCTTATGCATGTTCATTAAATTTTCAGTTATACCAAATGGATGTCAAGAGCGCATTCTTGAATGGCTACATCAATGAAGAAGTCTATGTCAAACAACCCCCGGGCTTTGAAGATTTCAAGAATCCTTCACATGTCTTCAAGTTGAAGAAAGCTCTTTATGGCCTAAAGTAAGCACCTAGGGCATGGTATGATCAACTTAGCAACTTTCTTTGTGAAAAGGGATTTGCAAAAGGTAAAGTTGACAAGACATTGTTCATTAAGAAAATAAAAGGTAATACTTTATTGGTTCAAGTCTATGTCGACGACATCATATTCTATTCAACAAACAAAGATCTTTGTGAAGAATTTTCATTGATGATGCAAGGAGAATTCGATATGTCCATGATGGGTAAGATGAACTATTTTCTTGGATTACAAATTAAGAAACTAAAGGATGGTATCTTCATCAATCAAACCAAGTATTGCAAAGAGTTGTTAAAAAGATTCGATATGGATGGTTGCAAGGAAATGGCTACTCCAATGGGATCCGGAACTTACGTTGATCAAGACAAATCGGGTGTTTCAATTGATATCACAAAGTATCAAGGTATGATTGGTTCTTTATTATATTTGACGGCAAGTCGTCCTGACATAATGTTTAGTGTGTGTTTATGTGCCCGCTTTCAAGCAAATCCAAAGGAGTTACATCTCACCGCTGTTAAAAAAATCATGAAGTATCTCAATGGAACGACGTACGTTGGCTTATGCAGGATGTAAAACTGACGCGGATTATGCAGGATGTAAAACTGATAGAAAAAGCACAAGTGGAACATGTCACATCCTAGGAAATGCATTAGTATCGTGGTCCTGTAAGAAACAATCATGTGTTGCTCTTAGTACCGCAGAAGCAGAATACATAGCAGCAGGAGGTTGTTGTGCTCAGATTCTTTGGCTAAAGCAACAATTGAGTGATTACGAATTAGATCTTGGATGCATACCACTTCGATACGACAACACAAGTGCAATAAATATTACAAAGAACCCAGTCATGCATTCCCGTACAAAACACATAGACATTCGACATCATTTTCTACGTGATCATGTGCTGAAAGGCGATGTTGAAGTCTCATTCGTGGATACACATAATCAACTCGCAGACATTCTCACAAAACCACTCACAAAAGAAGCATTTTACAAGATTTGAAGGGAACTTGGAATTTTAGATGAAGGTGATGTATAAATATTCAATAATT
Source organism: Lathyrus tuberosus (assembly GCA_022829125.1). NCBI lineage: Eukaryota > Viridiplantae > Streptophyta > Magnoliopsida > Fabales > Fabaceae > Lathyrus > Lathyrus tuberosus. The sequence continues at coordinate 14,559,046 of JALAZF010000103.1, forward strand.
ATTCATTATACACTATAATGAAGCCAAGGTACACAAAATTTCAATTTTTTAAATTTTGCAATCTCTCTTTAAAATGTGTTTTATGTGAAAAATTTGCGTTTTCATGATTTTACATTGGCTTAATCTAATTTTCATGATATGAGTATTTCACTCAAAGTTGCATTACAATGTGTATTAACATGCCAAAACAATTTTTTTTTTAAAATCAAGTATTTTGAGAGATATAAAGCTACTGTTTTTCTGATTTTGCCTCAAGTAACCGGTTATCCCATATTGAGTAACCGGTTACCCTTTGAATTTTTCAGCTCCTGCACGCGTTTTTACACTATGTAACCGGTTATCCCACATTGAGTAACCGGTTACCACTGACATTGACTGAAAAAAATTAAATTAAATTAATTCGTGTGTTTTATGTCCCAATATGTTAAATGTTATTTCTTTTTAGTAGGTGTCATAAGTGCTTATTTTCTTAAGTTCATTGCACTTTTATTCTTAAGCTTTGGTACTCTTCATCTCATTCACTTCTTCTTCTACTCTTTCCAACTCCTCCATTAAACCCTATAACTCCATTTAAAGAGGAATTAAAACCCCACTCACATTTCACTCTTTATAACCCCAAATCCTACAATCTCGCATCTCCAACTACAAACCCTAATCCAAAAATCCATCTTCAAATCCTAACTTTCAAGCTTCTTCAATGGCTCCTCCAAGACAAGATAAGGGAAAGAAGAAGATGGGTAAAGGAAGTTCAGATTCTATGGAAGATCAACATGCAAACATTGTCAAAGCTAGAAGGTTGGATTTTGCTATCCGGACTCGGCCTCTAATGTCAGTAAAGTACGTTAACTTCAAAGATTTTCCTAAACATAGCTTTACTTTTCGTACTTTGTTGAAAGATTCTGGAGTGAAAAACCTTGTTGCGGAGATAAGACCTTATTATCCTAATTTGGTTAGAGAATTTTTCTATACCATAAAATTTGGAAAAGATGAGTTGGGAGAAGATATGTTATCTGCTACTGTTAAGAAAGTAGATATCAGTATGGATTTGGATGACCTAGGAAAGTGTTTAGGAGTTCCGTCAAAAGGAGAAAAATTGCGTCATGGTGTCTTACCTGACACTGTTACTTGGAAATTTTTTGATAGTATGGCTTATTTTGTTGAAATTTCTAGAGGTACTCATGCTGATCTCATGAGTAAGCAAGCACCAAATTCTTCAAGAATTGTGAAATATGAAAATCTTTTAACTGTCAGTGATCGAATGCTTCACTATATTCTGGCTTATATTTTGGTTCCGAAGCATTCGAACCACTCTCAAGTGAGCGAATTGGAGGTTCAACTCATAAGGGCTATGAAGTTGAATTTGAAGATTAACTGGGCCTATGTTATCTTTCACAACATGAAGCATCAACTTTCTCTTAGTGGTGGTCTTCCATATGCAAGATTTGTGTCTAAAATTTTAGAGTATAATAAGGTTTTACTTCAAAGAGAGCCGAAGTCGGATATGAGTTCTAAGCTTTGTGAAATCAATACAACAACCATAACCAAAAATACCGGTATCATCGTTGCTCCAAATGGAACCTTTCAATACAAATATGATCTTGCTCCTCCCATTCCTCAACAAGTTCCGGAAGATGGTATTTCAAATGAATTTCTTTACTCAGAGATGTGCATCATTGAGAAAACCATAGATAGAAATCATCGTGAAACCACCCGTGGCATCAATTCTCTTAGAAAGCTTTTTCGTTCCATGAACCGAAACCATGCACCAAGTGAGGTCATTGAGGAAGAAAATGGTGTTGAAGAAGAGGGAGAAGGGGGTGAAGATGAAGAGATGGAAGACATGTCCGAAAGTGATTAAGTTCATACTTATGTTATGCATCTAGTATTAAGTTTATGTTCTTTTTAATATTATCTTAAGTTTGTTGTCTTTCAAATTCTTAGTGTACTTGTTTCAAGACTATGTGGTGTTCTATGTTTTGTACTCAGGTCTTAAATTCATCGTATTAATATAATGTGTTATGTTTCATATATTGTGTGGTTTGCATATATATGTTAAAGTCTATGTTTCATATGTTTATCTTTTTATTATTTATGAATATTTGAACTTTCATATTTCTTTTCCCATCCTTTTTGTCAATGACAAATGGGGAGAAGTAATTTTTGGCCTTTCTCTAACAAAAATTGCAGAATTTTAAAAGCCTCTATAACATCTTGGATTAAGGGGGAGCATCAAACTAGGGGGAGCTTATGTTAGAGAAACCAAGGTTGGATTAAATTTTCAAGAATAGTTTGTCATCATCAAAAATGGGGAGAATGTGAAGACATGACTTCTCAAAGATTTTGATGACGACACACTTTCTACAAGAATCACTTCAAGTCAAAGATGGTTTTACGAAAAGGATTGTTCAAAGTCTCATGTTCAAGAATCAAGCTTCATTTATTGTATCAAGGCTTTATAGATATTTCAAAGATTTGATCAGAGGTATTAACCATTACTTCTTGATAATGTGAATACAAGTGTTCAAATGTGTCACATACATTGCATATATGTTTAAGGTGTTTAGAATTAAATAGACATAGGTTTCATTTCATAAAAATAAGTATTTTCTCAATTCTGGGCTTGAGTAACCGGTTATCCCATATTGAGTAACCGGTTACCCTGGGAAAATTTTCAAAAATAAAATACGTTGGTACGCAAGTAACCGGTTACCCATTTTAGAGTAACCGGTTACCACTGGGACAGTGGCCAGAATTGATGCAACTTTTCACTGAAACTTTTTTAATTTTTCTTCTAATGAATCATGGCATCCCTTCATGAAATATACTCATCTGTAGAGGTATCTTAGGGCTATATAAACACCATATTGTCAGATTTTAAACTTACCTCCTTGCAATAATTTTGAAACAATCATTCAATTCTAAAATCTTTCACTTTCTCTAAGTGTTCTTCAAAAACGTTCTAAGAGTGAAACTTTTGCATTAAACCTTCATATACATTGTCTTAGTTTCATTCCATTTGTCTTGAACACTTGTGTTACATTATTAGAGTGATTTCTACAAAAGGAGAAGATCAATCATTAGATTGATACAAGTTCAAAAATCCATTTTCATCTCTTTCTACAATAATTCAGATTTATTCATAAATTCACATCTTATTTTTAGGATTGTTAAAAATAAGATTGTGGAGTTGTATTCCTTGTTATCCTTGTTGTTGGAAACAAGAGGTTCATTAAAGGGACGATTGTTCTTGTTTTGAACTTGGTAAAAAATCCAAGAGGATTGTTCTTGGTGGTTGATAGTTAGTGACTTGTATAGAAAGACTAGGAAGAGTCTTGTCTTGTCCAAACTATAGTGAAATCTCTTTCATGTTGAAAGGGGACTGGAGTACTCTCAGACTGTGAGGGGAACCAGTATACTTCTCTGTGTTCTTTACTTTCCGCATTTACCGCTTTACATCGCTTAGCAACCTTTAGGAAAGTAAAACTTAAAACCGTCAAAAATCTAGAAAATATTCTGAGTACCTAATTCACCCCCCCCCCCTCTCTTAGGCACGCTTTTAACTTACACCTTTTTCTATTGGAGCCAATTGTTTTCATATACCCATCGCCTCCATATCGAGACGAGATTGCTTAATATCTTTAGTCTTGCCTGGAATGTTTAGAAGTGTTCCAATCAAACAATCACACACATTTTTCTCCACATGCATCACATCAAGATGATGTCTTACATCGAGACTTGACCAATATGGAAGATCAAAGAACACAAACCTCTTTTTCCATATAGTTTTCTCAACAACTTGCCCTTTTTCTTTTTCTCTCTTTCCAAGGACAAAATTAATGTGTTTTTGTCGTTGATAAACTTCGTCCCCAGTTAAAGGTTTAGGAGCGATATCAAACTCCTGCTCTCCATTAAAAGCCTTTCGGAATCTACGATATGAATGATAGGGTTTTAGAAATTTTGATGCCCAAGGTAAACATTCTTTTTTCCAAACTCAAGTTGGTGATAACATGTATCAAATTCACAAATAGGACACGCTTTGTGTCCTTTGACACTATATCCATCCAAATTACCATATGTAGGAAAGTCGTTGATTGTGCAAAATAACATTGCACGCATCTTCAACTTTTCACCAGAATATGCATCATCAACTTCTACGCCTTCCTCCCACAAAAGTCTTATATCTTCAATTAATGGACTTAGATAAACACCTATTTTGTTTCTAGGTTGTCGTGGTCCATAAATCATCATACTTAACAATATATACGTACGCTTCATGCACAACCAAGGAGATAAGTTGTAAATCTTGAGAAGAACAGGCCACGAAAAATGGTTAGTACTCATATTACCAAAGGGATTCATTTCATCGGTGGCAAGCCTGAGCCTAAGGTTTCTTGGCTTAGTGCCAAAATCTGGAAACAACGAATCAATGTTCTTCCATTGCAAAGAATCAGCTACATGGCATATGTATCCATCACATTTTCTTTCATCTGCATGCCATCTAATATTCTTTGCATCATCTGCATTAGAAAAAAGTCTCTTGAATCTTGAAATTATTGGAAAGTACCATACCACTCTAGCAGGAGGCCTCTTCCTACTAACATTGTCATTGTCATTGTCATCACCATTGTTGTCTTTCAGCTTGTAACGCAACACCCCACATTATGTACATTGATTAAAATTTTCATACTCTTTCATGTATAATATGCAATCATTAGGGCTTGCATGTATTTTGATATACTCCAAACCCAATGGAAACAATATCTTCTTGGCATCATAACAACGATCAGGCAAATTGTTATCTTCCGGTAGCATTTGTTTTATCAAATAAAGCAATTCCATGAAACTTTTATCTGACCACCCATTTTTTGCTTTCAGATTAAACAATTTTAAAACTGCAGACAATCGTGTAAAACTTATGCACCCCTTATATAAAGGGTTGTCCTTATCACTACATAAAGTATCACAAATATGGACTTTCTTAAAAGAAGATTCTCCAATATCACGAAACATATCTTTTAGACGGTCATCCATATATTTATCTTCATCAACTTCGTGACTTTGTGACGCAGGGTTTCAATTTTTTTCCACCTCACCATGCCACATCCATATTGTATAATTTTGACATATACCATCACAACATAGGTGATAGAATACCTCATCCTTTGTACGTTTCTTTATACTCCCGCAATTAACAAAAGGACAGTAAAAGATACCATTATTGTCAGGAAGATTTTGATCAGCGTATTCAAGGAATTCAAGAACTCCTTTCTCATATACCGAACCTAATCTATCAGCTTTCATCCAACTATAATCCATAATAAATTCTGAAATTTATATCAAAAAAATATTGTGAATGGCATAAAAAAATCTAAACCAAAAGAATGTCGAAAAACTAAAGCATATTCAGTACAATAATACAACTCTAAATCTTAAGCATATGGATAAAGCATATGAACTTTGCAAGAAACAGACCACAAAATCCAACAACAAAATATAATGCATATTCAGTACAATAATACAATTATATATCTTAAGCATATGGATAAAGCATATGAGCTTTGCAAGAAACAGACCATAAAATCAAACAAGAATAAAGATGGAGAAGAATTAGGAAGATGAGGAAGAGAGTGAAGTTTGCACGAAACATACCGTACTTCGAAGAGACCAAGAATGAAGATAGTGAAGATTATCAAGAATGAAGATTCAAATGAACGAAGATTGTGAAGATGAAGATTTCGCTATCGCTATCAATGTCGTCTTTGGTTCGGTGGTTTGCTAGTTCGCTTAGGGCATGTTAGGAAGGCATACTAAATCTGTTTTGTTTTAAATTTATCAGGAAATACTTTAATCACGGTTGATATTTACAACCGTAGTGAAATGTAAATATTATTACAACGATTGTAGACTAAAATCGTGGTTAAAAATAGTGTTCAATTTTTTATTTATTTATGAACTTAAGTGACACGCCTTTTGTAGCAGGAAAAATGGAAAAAATGTAGTTGCTAGGATTCAAATCTTGTAACTATTACTTTATCACCACAGTTGTTTATATCAACCGTGATTAAATAACTTTCAAAAAATAAAAAATATATCAGGCGCATCTAGTTTGCGATATTACAACGCTGGAATGCATAACCGTAGTAGAATTAGTGTTACCTGAGGTATGGCCTTTGTACTTTTTGAAGTCAAGTGTTATGAATTTAGTCGGGATGACTGAATCCGAAACCAGATGCATGTTTGCAACTGATGTTCTAAAGATGTTGTTTCCTTCTATAGCCTTGACTTTCTTTCATAGGACTCAAAACCTCTCAACAGAAGGATCGGGAAGAGTTCCAACAGCAGGCCTTGCAGGAGCAGGCACTTAGAAAGCATTGAATTGGTCTTCATCATTGGTAACAGATTTGTATCGAGCAGATGCATTAGAATGGGTGTCATTGTTGACCACTGGTTCAAGGATATGAATATGAACTCCCTCAGGACGAACAAAACTTCCCTCAAGGTTAGTCACCCCTGGGATATTGAGCGAGGACGAGCCAAACTGAGTAGCAATTATTTTGGCTTCGGTATTAGTTTCAGCATCTTTTTCCTTCTGGGCTAAGGCTAGCATCGTCTCAAGCAAGCGATCCATCTTTACTTGTAGGGAATCAATGTCGGACCTCATGGTGGTCTGATTAGCTTTAAGTTGTTCTAATGTCATGTAGTAATTATGGAGCGTCTCGTACCGATGTCGGGTAGTCAGTTTGTTTGGACGAAAAGGCAGAAGGCGCATGAGTTTGGGTTTTGAAATGAGATGCATGATGCATATTGAATGCATTTGGATGCAAAAACATTTTTCATGTTCATGTTTTTTTTATTTCTGGGAACCACAATAAGGGTTATTGTTATCAAACATTCAAAAGAGCACGATAGCAAAATAAAAGAGATCAAAGTAGTGTAAGAAGGCCAAAATTTTCATTCATTCATTTCAAACAAGTAGAAAGTGCATGGGCACAAAAGTTCTCAAATCATTACAAATCAAACACTAAATTCTTTTGAAATCAATAAAAGTACAAAAGCTAAAATCAAACTATAGGCTTCCGTGCTTCGCATTCTTCTAGCTCGTCTTTGAACCTTTTCAGCATTTCCTTGCAAAATAAGAGGAAGTTGACCACGTCCAGGTGGGCGTTGATCCATCTAGCTCCTCTAGAGCATCCCTAAGTTTCCAGAGCATGTCTTTAGCTAGCCAGTTGTAGAATTCTTCCAGATCATTGAGCTTTGCACAATATTTGTCCATATCATCCTTCAGAAATTGTGTGGACTTCTCGTAAGCCTCATAATCTTTAATCACATTCTCTCTTTCTTTCACCCATAACATACTATCTCGATGTAAGGCCTCTAATTGGTTCTTCCAATTATTAGTATCCATCTTGACATCCCTCACCTCTCGGTACTTCTTTTCCCACATACCAGGTGTAACTTGAGAAGCTTTTGTGGCTATCTCTTTGAGTCGACGTTCTCGTTCTTCTCTTGCCTCTAAGTGACAGAGAGAAGTAGTGAGATCCTTTATCTGAGCTCCGAGTATATCTCTTATTATTTTATTCTCTTTAGTAGCCAGATGCCACCAATGCTCATTCTCTTGGCATTCACTCCGACCCTACTTCAATTGACCCTTAATGGTAGCCAGACAATGGTCAGCCTGCTCGACACTCACTTTGACCTTCTTTCTTGTATGTTCTTCTTTGTCAACCCTTTCCTCGTTTTCCTAGAGTTGGATCTTTTTCTGCTCAAGTTCCCACTTTGCTTTATTTCTCTCTTCGATAATCTTGTGAAGGTTTAACAACAATCCTCTATTCTCTTCCTTTAACCCAGCAATGATGGCTTTGAGCTTTTCTTCCTCTTCTATAGGGATGTAAGTGGGATTTGGCAGGTTAGGGCTCATGGGTGGCTTATAAGAGTATGGAAGCTTAACAGTGAATACCCTTTCTCGAACCCACCAGGTATAGGGCTCCTTAGTAATGCAATTCTTTTTTGTCTTCTTCTTGTAGTGGACCTTATTCCATGATTTCCTAATCATCTTCATCAGATCGGGTTTTTTAGCCCCTTCATATATTATGAACCCTTCTACCATCTTTTCTTCTGGTTTATCATCCATAGAGTATCCAAGTTATTTTTGCCCCAACAGTGGATTATAGTTGATGTACCCCCTAGTTCCTATGAGTGGAACGTTTTGGAAGCTGCCACAACTAAAGATGATCTCAACATCATCATACTCACGAGAGTACCAAGCAATATCATTGCCCGTGAGGGACACACTCTCCGGTACCACTTCAGTTTAACCTTGTTATCCGCGAAGACTCCCTCTTTTGGAAAATGTGAAAGGAACCACTTGTATAGTAATGGTACACAACAAAAGACTGTCCCATCCTTCTTATCATGTATAAGGGTAAGGTAGTAGTAAATATATGCCAATAATGTTAGAGTTGGATTCCGAGTCAGGAACACACAAATTGCTGGTGTGTCAACAAAGTTATAAATGTTGGAAAACAAAATGATCCCATAGATGAGTAGTGCCAATAATGTCTTAAAAGCATCCCACTTTCCTTCATCTGCAAAGGTTGAAGCTTTCGCTATCAAGAACTTGCTAGTGAAACCCCTAGTGTTGCCTTTGGGTAGTACATTTGCCTTCACATCATATTTGGTTAAGCATAGAGCAGCAGCCAAAATCTCCAGTTTCGGAAGTTCTTTCATACCAAAGAACATAGATTTATCCTTCATCGGGATATCCATGATATGCTCCACTTCTTCCAATGTTGGTGCCAATTGGTATTCCTGAAATATTTCAGGGGAAGATCATAAAGCTGAGATAGAGTTGCAAGAACCTATGGGTCAATTGTTGTGTTGAGGATAGTCAAAAGTTTTCCATACTTGACTTTGAAGTTATTTCTGCTGAGAAGGGTCAATATGGAACTTAGCTTGTTTAAATCCTCAAGCTTATGGTCCTTGTATGTGAATGAGTAGGTAGTCTTTCTTTATGAACCCATATGACTGAATGCTTGTAACAACAATCCTTTCTATAGATTCCCTGAAAATGCAAATGCTAAATGTTATAATAATGATGATGCAATGCATGGTTCAAGATCACATGTACGTCAAGTAAGCTAAGGTTACAACATGAGGAAAGTATAGGTATCTCTGATTACTAAAATTCCTAAGGGTAGGCTCTAAGGTGGTAGGTTCCCAGAGTCACGAATTCTTCTTATGAATATAGTCGCCTTAATGACTAATCGTTGGGCAATCACATTTCCAAAAGAATCTACTCTGAGTGAGGTCTTTGTATTGACCTAACCAGTCCTAAGTCTCGCAAGCCCATACTACTCAACCATCGACTCCAAGGTTCTAAAAAAGTGCTAAGAATCATGGATCGAGGTTGAAAATACTGCCGCCAAAATGACTAATCGTAAGACAGTAATACTCCCAATGGATCTCATCTGAGTGGGGTTCTCACATCAACCCAACGAGTCCTAAGTCTCGCGGGTAGAATACTACACAACCATTAACTCCAAAGTTCTAACAAAGTCCCCAGAATCATAGATTGAGGTTGAAAATACTACCGCCAGAATGACTAATCATAAGACAATAATGCTTCCAAGGGATCTCATCTGAGTAGGTTTCTCACATCAACCCAACGAGTCCTAAGTCTCGCAGGTCAAATGCTACACAACTACCACCCTAAGCCTATGTTTTTTCTCAGACTTGGGTATAAAGCCTATCTCACAAAGCCAAAAATTAGAAATCCCACACAGTGCCATAAGAATGAACAGATAAATATTGCACAAATAATAAGGATAAGCAAATAAGAAAAATAAGAGAAAACAAATCAATAAATAAGAGAAAACAAATAAACAAAGTTAACAATCATCACAAATTGAACTAAGTTAGGCTCGACTCTCTCTTGCATGGAGCAAAGTCCCCAACAGAGTCGCCAGCTGTCATACCTTAAAAAATACGATCCTTCGTGATGGTCGCGAAAAAATAGTTCGAACAGAATCGCCACTGAAATTTATTTATCCCAATGAAGGAATAGGAAAATATCGATAAAACCTTTAAAAATGAAAATGGTCATCACAACCATATTTGAATTCGGGAGTCGATTACGCAAGGGGAAAGTATTAGCACCCTGCATGTCCGTTGTACTCAACGGAAACCTCTTAGTTAGATTTGCGATTGATTGTTAGCTTATGTCATTTGTTTTCTTCAGCGATAAAAGGATTAAAAGGAAAAAGAAACAAAAATAGCAAAAAGTTTTTTTATTAATGTGCCTGACAATATTGCGGGTCTTGCCACTACGTATCTCCAAGTGCAATAGAGAATTTAAGGCTACGTAGTTATGGGTAGCCTACGGTTTATTGGTTTGTATTTTTTAATGAAAAAATGTTTAGATTGTGTTCTAAGGGATAAACATTGGCTTGTCTACTCTCGGCGGAGGCTTAAGCACTAGTTTGTATGTGTGTTAGAAGGGACTAAATAATGTTCTTTTGCAAAAAGTTGTTTGATTGCACGGGGGCGAGTAATTAGTTTTAATGTGTGGGTATCTTTTATGTGGAAGATGATAATCCAAACGGAGAGCCCTACATCATTGTTTAAATAATCGGGGAAGGAGAAAGTCTACACCACCCTTACTTTTTCTTCTTCAATATTATGAAAGAATATGTGGTGAACCAAATAATGCTTTATTAACGGAAGACGATTATTCACGCAGGGAGGTCTATTGCAATGCATAAATAATCGGGGAAGGAAAAACTATACACCACCCTTCCTTTTTCTTTTATAGAAGAACCAAATTATGTTTTAATAATTAAAGTGTTTTTAGAGTGGAAGACGAATGTTTGTACAGAGAGCCCTGTAGCATTGTCCAAACATTCGGGGAAGGAGAAAGTGTATACCACCCTTCCTCTTTCAACTAAGTTATTGTGAAAATAAGTTTGAAAAGTTTAAACTGGTTAAGAAAAGAGCTTGACGTTGGATCAAGCATTTAATTTGCGTTTGAAAAGATTACGGAAGATGATTTAAAGTGCATCGGATTTAAAGATTCACTTGGCGTTGAACCAAGGTTTTGAAAAATCCCACTTGGTGTTTGACCAAAGGGTTTTTGAATATCGAAAAAGTTAACAATGATTAAAGCCTCTACAATCAACAATTATTTAACATCTTAAAAATTAGCAAGCGCAATTGATAGCCAAAGTATATTATTCTAATACCTAAGGAAAAGAAAGCCTGAACATGTAGAGAAAATCATCAAAGTAAAAAAAGAAATTCAAGCAAGAATAAATTAATCGATTATATCTTTGCTAATTATTAAATTTATCCTTTAATTACATTAATTAATTAATGAAATAAAATTTCATTATATAATTAACTTAATTAAAAAAAACTATTTAATTAATTAGTAGAAGTAAAGTTAATTAATTAATCATATAACTCATAAACAAATAAATGGAAATAAAGCCAACCCAAGGAAACATAGCCCGTCCCAGCCCAATTCAACAGCGGGTACAGTCTAAAAGGGAGAGGTGTACCGGGTTGGGCACAATCAGATGGCCCAAACAAGGATTTGAATAAATCAAAACATTAGGAAAAAAAACAAAAACCAGCCCTAACCGCTACCTACCTATTTGCACGCCTGGGAAAGCTAAATTAACAATCGGTCAAATAATACATACTCCCTCTGTTTTATATTAGGGATAAATATATGATACCCCCTGCCAAAGTAGCGAGATTTGCTTTTGCCCCCTTGAAGTTTTTTTTTTAATTCCCCCCCCCCCCCCCCCCCCCAAATAAATTAAGATTCCCTTTCCCTATACCCCCCGTGTTGCTTGGTCAATGGAATCTGCCTACGTGGCTGATGACCATTGTTGACTTTCAAATCTCCTATGCCATGTCATACAATACATTTATGCTACCCCCTTAAAAATTAGGGTTGATTTTTCCCTCTTCACCTTCTTCAACAATTCAGCGACAACTTCATCTTTTCTATCTTCACCATGCCTGCAACCATATCCAGTTCAAGCAGCATCAATAGTGCAGTCGATTTTAATGGGATACCCAGATGTGGATGCCATCGTGCGATGAAGATGTGGGTCTCTAACACAACTCAAAATCGCAATAGGAAGTTCTGGAGATGTAGAAACGCAGGGGTAAGAATTTCGCTTTGGTATATGTTGGGTTAAATTGCCCTAATGTTGTCGTCTGTGTTAACCTATTTTTACATTGTCAATGTTGATGTAGAATGGAACAGGGTGTGACCTATTTTTGTGGGATGATGAAATGGGAGATTCTGTGAAGGGGAATTTTCAGAGTGCAGCACATTGTCAAAAGTGTGTGATACGTGAAGTGAAATTAGAAGCTACACTGCAGAAGTTAGATAGAGTGAAGATGAAGGTTGCAGACCAAAGGAAGATGAATTTGAAGTTGAAGATGACACTTGTTTTATCTTGGGTTATTATTGTAATGTTGTTCAAGGGTAGTTGATGTTAGGTTACTATAATGTTGGTCAAGGGTAATAGCTGTTAGTTTGGGTTGATAGATGTTAGTTTGGGTGGAACTGTTACTGTAATGTTGTTCAGTCAATTGATAGGTTGGGTTGAAGTAGATGTAATGTAATGAAGGTGTGAATTGAAATGTAAAGTTGTAGTTGTTTGACTGTTATCAATGAAATGTAATGAATGTCTGAGTTGAAATGTAATGTTGATTTAGTTTGAGTGTTATAATTTCTGTTAATGTAGTTTGACTGTTATAATTTCTGTTGATGTTAGTTTGAATGTTACGTTGAAGTATAATTAGTTTGACTGCTAAAGAACACAAAACAAGACTTGAACACATTTCTGTCATTAACACAAAGTATAATTAGAATAGAGCAACATTGTGCATATCATTTTTGTCCATAACAAAGTGCATAAAAAGAGCAACATTGTGCATATCATTGCTATCAAAACAAGAGTGCATACAAATAGCAACATTGTGCATATCAGTTAACACAAAAATAGCAACATTGTGCCTATCATTGCTGTCAAAACAAGAGTGCATACAAAGAGCAACATTGTGCATTAGATGCTTTACAAAAAGGGGCACACAAAAAAACCTACTTAAACATTATAACAAAGTATTCTACTCAAGTTTTGATTTCTTTTTTTTTTGCCTTCTTTGTAACTTGGGATCCTTGTCTCTCTTGAGTCAGAATGCCATCCTCCTCTTCAGTCAAATACATTGGTTGATCTTCATTTGAACCAGGACCAATGATAGGTTTTTGAAAAATTCTTAGTTTGATTCTTTCACTAACCCTCTTTCTAACTGGTTTTGCTTCCTTCTTGAAATTAGTCTTTGCCTTCCCTTTGTTAATTGTTGAGCCTTTGCTAGAACCTGGATGTAATGAGTTGATATCAGGTAGGCTTGACATCACCTCATCAGAGATATCACCAAACACATCTTGGGCTGCATCATTGGGAGCTTCATCAGACACTACACCAGGCTGACCTTCCTCAGGCACGGCAGCAGGTTGACCTTCATCAGGTTTGGCAGGCCCTGCAGCAGGCTGACCTTCATCAGGTTTGGCAGGCTCTACAGCAGGCTTGACCTTAGCATCTTGATTTGCTGCAGGAGGTTTCATTTTTTTCTACAATTAGAGCCAAGCAATGAACATGTATTAGACAATCATATATACAAGAATGAAAAAACTCAAAGTCAGTATATTTACAATTAATCACACACACCTTTCTTTTCAGGGCATTGGGATCTTGTTCTTTGCTCTTGCATGAAGCAACATTCTGACCAATTTTATCACATCTAGTGCACCTATAAGATACCTGTTAGATGTCAAACATGTTATATATTTGGATGCAATAATTGGCATTTTTCATGACTTTCCTTGTGTAATTGGTTGGTTTAAGTGGTTAATTGTGTTATAGTGCGTACATTGGAATACATGTGTGGAGCTTGTAATTTGTGTGTTAATGTGCAGGAGTAGGCACCAAAGGATCAAGATTGGAGACACAATGAGGGGATGCAAGTTGCCATTGAAATTATTGCTGCAACAGGGTATTCGCAGTGCGAAGAATCTGGCGAAGGACCAACGTAGGTTCGCACTGCGCACGTCAGCGAAGGTGCCAGCGAATGGTGGCAGAAAGTTCCATTTTTGAAATTACCAAAAGTTCGCACTGCGAACTCCTAGCGAGGGTTCGCTGGTTGTTTCGCAGTGCGAAGATTCTAGCGAAGGGTAGCAGTAAGTTTTAGAATTTGATTGTCCTGGCTCGCTAGTTTATTCGCAGTGCGAATGAGCTAGCGAATGATTCACTGTGCGAAGGAATGGTTCGCACTGCGAACACACGATTCTGCTTGGGGCAGTTTAATTCTCAGAGGCACTTAAGGTGCCATTTTCTCTCATTCGCAGTGCGAATGATGCACTCGCAGTGCAAATCCTACAGAATTCTGATGTGTATAAATAGATTTTCACTTTATTTGTATGGGATCTCTTGTTCATTTTCACTAGTAATCATAGTTTTCAGTATTTTGATAATCAAAGAGTGGATTTTCACTTGGAGAAGCTGAAGTCGCATCCATTCTCGATTATTCGTCGTGGATGCTCATTCATCTCCTCTCTTTACTTGTTATTCAAACTACCATGAGAAGTGGTAGCTAAACACTCAATGTTGAGGTTAGAGGTAGTTGATCCTAATTTTATGTATTGTATTTGATCTTTTGTATATGAACAAAGTCTTTGATCAATATAGATGATGTTGTTTTCTCTTAATGATCCATGTGTGATTTGTATTGCTCTAGAGATAGATTCTACAAATCATGACCTAACAATTTTATCTCTTAAAAACCAAACTCTAGACATAGATTTGAGATTTGTTATTCGCATTGTGTTGATCTTAATGATTGTTGTTTAGATTGTTAGCGTGAGACATCATCTAACGGTCTAAACAACGATACTCACGACTTCGCTTTAGACATAAACTTAGTCGGGAGGATACGCGGTTGTATTGGTCGGAAACCGAGTTCATATGCTTGATTATTTGTTTATACGTGAAAAGGATTAGCGAAATCTAACCTTGACATGCTTTTATCAAAACTTTTACAAACTCGTTGTCACCAATTAATCTTTGCTACAAATCAATGTTAAACGAAATTGAGAACCAATTGAAACCTTTGAACTTAAAACAGTGTAACTATTGAAAGGCACGCATCAAATATCGAACAATCCCTGTGGAGACGATTACAAACAACCCCCTATTACTACATCAACAATACCCCTGCGTTTCTACATCTCCAGAACTTCCTATTGCGATTTTGAGTTGTGTTAGAGACTCACATCTTCATCGCACGATGGCATCCACATCTGGGTATCCCATTAAAATCGACTGCACTATTGATGCTGCTTGAACTGGATATGGTTGCAGGCATGGTGAAGATAGAAAAGATGAAGTTGTCGCTGAATTGTTGAAGAAGGTGAAGAGGGAAAACTCAACCCTAATTTTAAAGGGGGTAGCATAAATGTATTGTATGACATGGCATAGGAGATTTGAAAGTCAACAATGGTCATCAGCCACGTAGGCAGATTCCATTGACCAAGCAACACGGGGGTATGGGGAAAGGAAATCTTGATTTGTTGAAGGGGGATTAAAAAAAAAACTTCAAGGAGACAAAAGCAAATCTCGCTACTTTGACAGGGGTATCATATATTTATCCCTTTATATTATATATAAAAAATATTTTTTAAATATATTAAATAATTAATATATTTAATATAATATATAAATTAAATATATTAATTATTCAATATATCTTAAAAATAACTTTTATTTATAATATAGAACAGAGTGAGTAGGACCCAATCCATTCCAAATGCTAAAGAAGGATTCCCGAAAAAACGACCAATGTTACGTAGTGGAGCACAAAAAACAAACAGTGGATAGATGGGGCACTAAAATAAAGAAGCTGACAGGCGTGGGTAGGGGTCACACGTAGTCACAAGAATCCCCACCACTTGGAACTTCTTTTTAGAAATGAAATTAAATATTATTCCCAATCTTTGAAATAAAACACGGTATAAGCAAACATAGAAGAAGAAAAAATAATGGTTAAATTATAGTTTTGATCCCTCTTTTTAATTTATTCACAGTTTTAGTTTTTTATTTTTTTTTAAACAGTTTTTATCCCATTTCAATTTTGATTCTACTGTTTATATACTATTTATATATTGTCATGATTCATTTACGGTTATGTACTGTTCATGTACCGTCGATATTTTTTTAGATCAAAATTGAAATAGATAACCAAAATTGTTTAAAAAGAAAATAGAGAAACTAAAAGCGTAAATAAATTAAAACAGAGGATTTCAATTGTAATTTAGCCAAAAATAATTTATATCATATCCTCTCTCTCGTCTTCCCAGATCAATGACGCCGGAGAAGGGCGGCGGTGCCACCACCTTCTCTGGTGTTCCAACACCTCCAAACCCTATACACGAAACACCAAACCCCCTTATTTTTGGTCGTGGTTTACAGATCCGGCCTTATTTTTACCTAACTCCTCTTCAAATGATCGAATCGAACCCTCTTTTAAAACCCTAAACTCACAAATCTCAACTTAAACTACAAATCCCAACCAGACACAATCATTAACAAATGCTCAAGCATGTATGAAGGAAAATCACAATGAAATCCCAAACAAAGCTCAGAATAATCCACAGGTGAGTCCAAGATACAACAAGTTAGTCAATCCAATTTAACGACAAACAGAGACATCATTCAATATTTCAGCAAATCAAGCTAAAGACGATAACGTGGCGCAAGAAAATTACCTATCGGAGTCCCTCCGACGAGTCTTCAGAGCATGTACGTAAAAGATAGAAATTCCCCTTTGATAATGTTCAAGTTTTTGCTTCTTCCTCTGATTATCTTGTTTGCTCTACGAGTTTTGAACCTTGCTGAATTCTTTTGGGATGGGTTTGTATAACTTAACCTTGCTCAAACTCCGGTGATGAGTTTGAGAGGTTAGTAAAAATGAGCTCTAGTGTAGGGTATGTGGGAGGATTTCTGCAGCATAATAGTAGTGGAATTCATTCTCCTCTGTGATTGAAATGGTGTTTCTATTTATAGGGAATGAATAGGGAGCGAAATGAAGGTGAGATACATGTGGGAATTGGTTATACTGTTATGATATTTTCTTTGGCTTGTGTGCATTTCAGTGAATTTTTATTTGTGTGAAAAATATGGTGACGTGTCCTTTGAGAGAATCAATCTGTTAGGAAGTTTTTTATGAATCCATGATTTTATGGGATTGTTCTGTGAGTGGTTTTGTGGAATCATCCTTGCTGAACGCGTTTTCTATTTTTTCAATTACATGCACGTGCTATGTATGATATGTTATCTGTGGTGATGTACTATATACTATGCATTCTATGGGATCTTTCATTTGCTTCATGTATGGTATGCACATGTTGTTTGATGTTTGTTTTCTTTTCTTTTTTTATGAAGGTGAATCATGTGTGTTATTATGAGTAAATCATGCACTGATTTTGTTCTTTGTTTTTAATTTGATGTGTATGGTGCTAATGATCTATGTAATGGCATGTCATATGTAGGTATTGCCCAAGAGAAAGTTAAGAATACAAATTGGAACGTGGGACCTCCTCTCCTAGAGACCTATTTCAGCTCTTTTTAATTTTGTAGAAATGTGTACTTATCAACTCTTTTTGTAATTTTTGTGATTTTAGAAAATGTAATGAAAATGATCTTATTTAATAAGTATCCTTTTTCATTTTTTTTGCATTCTTTTCTTTATCATGTGTCAAAAATAGGTGAACCACTAATTGACTAAAGAGCAAAAATTGAAATAGGTTTGAAACAAAATCAAAGAAAAAAACCAACAATTTAATCATAAAAGGTCGAAGTCAAAAGTAAACCATGTGATTTTGATTTTCTCTTAGTAATGCAATATAAGAATGCATGATGAAAAGATCTTCCCAAAAGTAAAAAAAATTTAATTCCACAATTGACTATTGATTGTAATCCAAAAAGATGCAAATTAGTTTTAATGATGCAGATGAACCTTTAATCTGTATAATGAACACACTGATCTGGAACTCAATACCTGACCCTAATGAAACTCATGCAGATGAATCTTAACTGATGAAAAGAAAAAGATATGACCAAGTGCAATAGTCATGTTTAGTGCAGATGAAATGAGTTGGGCAACGCAATAAATCAGTAGAACAAAATAGAGGTATGACAACTAGCTGACCACGACCCATGACAGAGTTTTAAGTTGGCTATCCTCCTGTCGCTCCCGGGATTTTCATCCAGGTACAAACGCAAGAGTGGCGCGGAAAAACAGAGTCGTCAGCCGTGTAAATTTATCCCAAGAGAGGGAAAGGGAACACCGCATAAACCTAAGGAAGAGGGAAAGGAATGGTCATCGCAACCATAGTCTGGGTTCGGGAGTCGGTTACGCGAGGGGAAGGTGCTAGCACCCCACGCGTCCATCGTACTCGATGGGATCCACGCTTGTTGTCTATTCTAAGGGTAAGTTATACTATCATCTATGGCTGTACTAAGACGGGAGGGGAAGACAAAGACCGACTCGGTAGGACGTCGACGTCCTAGGCCTACGTACCCCCTTTGTGCAATGGGGAATTCAGAGTCAACGTAGTTCGGACCAAGTTCTTTTTGTGTTTTTTATGAGCGACGTTAAGCTCGCGTCCGACAGTTAGGGTCAATGCTTGTTTGCGACTCAGACGGAAGGTAACGTGCCCTTTTTGAAAATAGCCTTTAAGTTGAAGGTCCCGAAGGACAAAAGAGTTTGAAGTTGGTTTGTATTTTTTAGGACAGAAGTGGCTTAAGTTAGTTCCTAAGCTGCATTGCACCAAAGTCTATGGCACAGGGGCGAATACTTAACGCATCGTCCCAAGACAGGACGCTCGCTAAGCACTCTAGAAAGATGAGAGGAAGCCCCTCATTTCTCATTCCCCATACTTAAGGCTCGTGCGCAATACACCTTATTATTATTAGGTGTCTTAAAGAGATTTGAGATGAGAAGAGAGAAGACACAAGGGTAACTCTAAGGGAACTATGAGTCCTAATGTTATCATGCATGGGTGACCTACGGTTAGTGAGGTTCAACCTAAACCCTAAAGAATAAAGATAGGAGAGAAAAAGGTAAGGGTAACCATGGATACTCATCCATACCCTTAAGGAACTTACCTCGATCCTGCATAAAAGGTTAGTGAGAAACAGATATAAATAAGAGCAATGAGGTGAATGAAAATCAAACGACAGCCAACAATGATAATAATGAACCAAACATGAATCTAAGAAATCAAAGAGCACCCATAAAGCAAATGGCATGAATGCCTTTCAAACAAGGTAATCATATAAAGTCAAAGGTGCGCCTGCAAGAAAATCTCAATTGAAAACAAACCCAATAATTAGAAAAATGATTCCTAAAATTCTCAAATTAATCCTAAGGGATCCTCAACCAGAGGCAAACAATATATAAAAAAATCCCTGCAAAAATTCAAAGTGTTAGCCACTCAAATAATCACACGAAAGTCAAATAAGGGAGAGGGTTCAACGTGCCAAAGAGAAGGACCTAAATGCAATATGAAAAATATTTAAAAATGCAAGAAAAATATTTTTAAGCACTTTAGAATGTTCATGAATGAATGCAAAAGGAATGGATAAAAATGTTTTTCGAATGCAGAGAAATAAAATAAACAAGTTGTGTATGCATGGTATGGATAGTTCAAGAAGAAAATAGATTAAACAATTAATTTAAATGATAATAATAAAATAAAAATAAAAAATAAAATTTGTAAAAATTTTATAAATTAATAAATATGATGTATGAATTTTCTGGGATTTTTTAAATGCAATTTACTAATTTTAAAAATTAAAAATGAAAACAATATAATTAAAACAAAATATCTAAATTGGATGCGCATGGGGGGTGTGGAAAGTAAAGAAAATGTATTGGAAAAAGACATGGGCTGAAGACGAGGGGTGCCAATAGGAGGCCCAACGTCTAAATCCTTCAGAAAAATAAAATAAATAAAAAGTGCATGTGTGGACTCCCATGTGCCATGCACATGTCATTTTAATGCGTTGGCGAGATCTTGGCCGTGTGATTCATCAGACTGTCCAGGGTTAGTCAACGCGAACAAAAAGTAAACGAAATGGAATGAAGTAATTGGTGGAACATAGTAGGGACGGTGGGGTGATATACATGGGATCATCAATTAAACTTCAGAAAAAAAAATAAAAAGAAAAATAGGTGGCACGCTGGTGGCCACACGATCTGGCCAACGGACGGCCCAGATTATGTCTCTTACCTTCAGCCTCCCTTGTCGGACTGAACTTGTCGCCGCCGCCGGAGTTAGGGTTCCGGCACCCTACTCCGGCCACCTGCACTCAAAACTACACCAAAACGTGCATACGAACATACCATTCCAACCAGAAAAATGTCAGGAGTCCGAATATCCAATCGAAAAATGCAAACGACGCATGGACAAGGAGATTCGAAGAAAATACACTTAGGGTCCAAAACTTTACATCAACACAACAAGCAGTATACACGTCCAAAATCAAAACCAAATATATCATGATGATCAGCAGACATAGCACGTCATTATACACATCAAAAAGAGAGGTTTTGTGACCACGAAAAAAACGACAAACCTGAGATGGCACGACCTTTGTTCCTGCTTTTAGCTCCAAGCGACGGTTGGTTTTCGTCCCAGAGATCCCTAGGGTTGAGTTTGTGGAAGAATTTTGTGATGATACCTCCTGAGTCGTGAGCTTTGATGAAGAAACCTCCTTTTGGTTTTTCTTGAGATCTCCTCTAATTTCACGTGCATGCCCTTCAACCCTAGCATGAATTGGCTTATAAAGACTAGGGTTTTCTTCTGACCATGACTTGGGCTTGGGTAATTCCAAGTTTAATTATTTTTGAATTATTTTATTTAATATTGAATTTTAACTAAATAAATCCAATAAAAATAAAATAAAATGGGGAAAAACCAAATATATGCTCTTTGGGTCGTGCATGGCCTTATGCTTATGTTTGGTTTAAGAAACTTATGGCCCATTTGTCAAAATTTGGATTTTAGGCATAGTTTGCTTTGTGCACCTCCTCAAAATTGCCCAACTTTGACTAAGCATAACTCCTTCAATTTTTAGCTCCTCAATGCAAATTAATACTTTTTAGAAACCTCAAGATGTCCTCTAACCAACCTTTTTGGTCCTATGTCAATTTGATCTTCCATGTTCAAGTTATGAGCTTTTGAACAAGGTTGACTTTTGTTGACTTTCAAAATGACCTATAATGTCTTGGCTCATATCTCCCAAATGAAGCATTTCTGGCCTTGGCTTGTGAGACACAAAGTTGTAGGGAGTTAAATTTCATTCAAGATGGGCTTTGGTTGAGGAATTTTTGATGAAGTATGTGGAAGTTAGGCCTGGTCAAAGTATAGTTGACTTTTCCTACAAAAACCCTAATTTAGTAACTCCTGATTCTTGATGATTCTGAGGTTTCCCTGATGAATTGTGATCAACCCCTGATCAAATGATGAATTTCACACCATAATCTTGATGTTGACCAAAAATCTTGAGGTTTGACTTTGGGTTGACCACAGTTGACTTTTTGACTAAGTTAACTGATTCTCAATCCATTGGCCAATTGAACTTCTCCTGAATCAAACTGATGGCCAATCTTCCACTCCTAGGTACTCAGGGACCCAAGGAAAACCATGGAATCAAGTCTTGCCCAAAAAATCAGAAATAAACTGACTTTATAGCAAACCCTAGTTTTGGTACCCTCAGTCTAGGAGGAAATAACACAGTCTCCAAATTCAAATTCCTCTGAATATGATGTGTATCCTCTCCAACAAAGATAAGATATGCCATTTGTTGATGATAAAAACCCAAAGAGCTTGCCCATTGGAGCAATAAACCCAAGAATCTCAAAACCTTAATTCATGCACTGGTTAGGAGGGAGTAATCCACTTGAGATCCCTTGCCACCTGTGAACCCTTGGTGATGTGATGGACCAGATATGACCTTCCTGGATTGACTCAGGCACCTTGACCCCATGCTAATGATATGCATACATGATAATGAAATGAAACATAAGCCAGTTAGTAAAAAGTAAGGAGGGCAAATTTTGGGGTGCAACACCTCCAAACCAAATCAAGATTTATACTGTGATAATCTTAAACATATTGAGTGTTTACACCGGGAAGAACTCAAAAATCCATTGAGATTTTAGACTAGGTTGATCTCGACCTGATAGAGCTTTTAACTAGGCTAAGCTTAAAAACTATTGTGGAGATTTTTATTGGCTAATCTTTACAATCCAAAATAGATATTTTTCTTCAATGGTGTAGCTCATGAACCAAACGAAGACTAAGACTAATCCCTAAATACAAACATGAGCTTCTTAAATGGTTTAGCTCCCAACCAAACCAATCAATTTCTAAATAAGAATTATTTACTCGAGAAATATCAACTCTCAGTAAATTTACAATTATCCCATCACCTCGAACAATATTCCTCATTAGATCCAAGAACACTCTCAAGGCATTATGGCTAAAATATGTGAGTAAAGTATGAAGAATTTAGAGAGATAATGAGTAAAATGAAAAAGTGAGATTTTTTTCACATTTTATTGATGTGATAAAGTGATAGAGATTCTATCTATTCATAGGCTAAATCATGTTTAAATTTGGAAACAATCCATTGGTGAAATTAATGACCTAATCGATTAAGCTATTCGATTAGGTAGTGTAAATAATTAATTATTGTGGCCCAAAATGGAAGGTTTAGATATACAGTCGTTACCAATCATTGAGAGATATTCACAATAAATTATAGACTCAATTATCCATCATCTAAATGATTAGGCAAAAGATTTATTCAATTAGACAGTTGCAAACAGTCTCCTAATTAATTAAACACTTCCCTAATCAACTAGATAGGTCCCAAAAAAATTAATGTGATTTTAAATAAAAAATGTGAGGCTTCTAAATGTTTTGTGTGTGTGTGTGTGTGTGTGTGTGTGTGTGTGTGTGTGTGTGTGTGTGTGAATTAGTCATAATACTTCCAAAAATTACCTTGTGTCTTTACAAGACACTACTCAAACGAACATGATCAATCGAGCTTTCACACTTTCTCTCTTTCACACTTTGAAACTTCAAGTCTTGGCATCATTATCTTTGGATTAGCATCACACAAGAACCTTGGATATTCTTAACGAGGCTTGATATATCTCTATTTCGATTACCATTATTTGAGATTTTGAAAGTTTAAACCATCAGTGATCATAAAACATAAGTATTCACTTGAAAGTTATTGGACTACAATGTTGACTTTAAACAAATATTTTGCATGATTCGGGAGGATGTCTTGATCAACCTAAAATTTCCCCTCTATCAGAGTATCAGTTATTTCTTTATTTTGATGCTTTTCATTTTATATTTATTGTTTATTTTGAGTTTACTTACTAATTAATCATCAAATACATGTCAAAACAAGTTTTCCGTGCATTTTAATAAGTTGACTAAAAGTCAAAGTATGTCTGACTTGAATCAAAGAAAGCTTGAATTGATTAAGTATTATTTATCTGTCTGACTTGATTCAGAAAAAGCATGAATTGATTATGTACTTTTTTCTTCCTATCAGATTCGATTGAGAGAAAGCATGAATCAATTCAATTAAAAAAAATTATTTGACCCAATTCAATCACCTTGTGAATCAATTAATTAAAGTGCCACAATCCTTCATTTTAATTTTGTTTGCTCGAATTGATTTGATGCTTTCACTGGCTAAATTCAGGATTCCAATTTGAATTGATTTATTGAGGATGTGATTGATTCATGATGCTGATTTGAATTAATTCAGTCTTGACTCTAGTTAACTTCCTTTATTGAATTGATTCATGAAAGCACTGAACCGATTCATTTAGTTCATATTTACTCATTTTTGTGCATTATCTTATACACCTATAAATATGGGTTTCACTCCATCATTTCAAAGAGTTAGAGATCAAATATTTTTGAGTTAGAGAAATCTTTGCAAACACAACTTCTTGTGGATCTATGTGAATGCATGTAATAAAGAATTAGCATCTAAAGTTTCAATGACGACAATGCAAGACAAGTAGTTTTCAACTCTAGAAGAATATAATAACATCAGCAAGAGAACTCAAAATCAAGTTCTTATAGAAAACAGAGACTATCAAGCAAAAGTCTTGGAGCTTCTTTGATGAAATGTGTGAAAGCTTACCAGGTCATGTGTAACACTCCATTTAAAATATTTAGTCATTGTGTGTTGTCTGTTATGTTATTGACTTAATTATGTTACCATTATTATTATTATTATTATTATTATTATTATTATTATTATTATTATTATTATTGTTATTAGTATTATTATTATTATTATTAATTAGTAATATTATTATTAGGAATTAATTAAGGGAGATAAAACATAATTAAGAGAGATTAGTGGGAGGTTACAGTCAGTTCACCTAAAAGAGAAAGAGGAAGAGAAAGAGAGCTAGGGCAAGAGGTTTTCCACCATTGTTGAAGGAAGAAAAGCTTGAAAATTTCAGGTAAGGGGGGAGAATGGGGTCAATAATGGTGATTATAGCATGAGAGGGTAGTGAGGGTGCCTTCCCTCTTAGGATTTTCGTGCATATTTCTTTCCTTGTATTTCTTGATTCTATAATTGTGTGAATGTTGTGAAATTCGTGTTGTTGTGATGATACTGGTATGAATTTTTGTCTGAAGTAGTAATACTGATATGAATTCGTGGGAATTTATGGATTGTTGCTGTGTTTTACCATGTTGCAGATCTGTAAAATTTATGAGGTGTAGAAGATGACGAAACTAGAGTTAAGTGATGAACAATCTTGATAAAATGATATGATAATTAGATAGAATGGAATTATGGATGATAAACTGGTATAAAAGGCTGTTTTGGATCTAACATAGGTGCTGGAATGGATTTCAATGTGTGAGAATTCGTGTAGATGGAAAACTGGGACTTTTGGTATACAGACTGGTCATAAGCGTATGAGGGACACCCCCTGAGGTCGTACGCGTCTGGTACATGCCTTGTCCCCTGAGCCAAGACATCCCTTTACTAAAACGCGTATGGGAGAATGACCATACGCGTATGGGGCATGGCCATACGCGAAGGGGAGGTTTTAGAGGTGTTTTGGAGAGAAATCACTCTCTAGTGATACGCGTACGGCCCAAGGCAATAACATATGAGGCCTGGGCAGATGGGCCCTACGCGTATGATACGCAAGCCTGGGGCGAGGGAAATGAGTCCATACGTGTATTGGCATGATCATACGCGTATGTGCAGGGTTGTAGTGAAAATTTCCCGTTTTCGCGATTTCTGTTCTGATTTCGCGTGTAATGCCATGTCTCTTTATCCGTAACACTAAGATGGTATAGTTGGACATAGAGGAAAATAGTAATAACATTAAATAGGATAAAAACGTGGAATTTTTGTGAATGTTGGGTTGGACGTGTTGGATGTTTGTGAGCCAGGATTGTCGTGGGTGGGCGGTCTTGGGTTGTGGTGGTAATTCCGGAAGGAATTACAGTGAGTATATGGCTCACGTGGGATTATTGATGATCCTGAATTATGCTTGAATAATTATTATGTTATGCATAATTTTGTGTCATGCATTCATGTCATGTGATGTGGAGATGAGCTAGGTAGGAATCTATGATGGGTACCTAGTCTCGTCCGGACTCTATGTAGGAGTCGTGTGGAGATAAGTTGTAGTTCAGAGGAACGTATACGACTTATCCAGATTCTAACGGGAATCGGGTTCTAGGGTGAACCGTATGTGATTGTGATGGTACCTCATGTATTGTGTCGTGTAAGTTGAGTCGCGTTGCATATGTATATGATTGAGTGTGGGCTGATTATGTCGAACGATGATGTGGCACTTGTATGTGAGTTGTAATTGTATGATTGGTGTGTTTTGTGTATTAACTACTCCTTAATATGTGATTTTCACCGTGTATTATTGAATGTAGTTCTCACTCCTTTTTTTGTTTGTTGTTTCTGTGATCTTTGAGGAGTATAGATGATCAAGTACCTGAGTAGTGCTTGGAGCAAGTGTTGCTATTTGATCAAATCTTAGGACTCGCTCTGATACATAACACAGGCAGGATGGGGACTTCGTATTTTCTTTATATTATTTGACATTGTATTTGTTACATATTTGGTTTTGATTAATGTTGTTGAACCACATATTTTGTGGAGATTTGGTGTAATTTGAGTTTTAATGTTAAACCATTTGAATTAATTCCGCTGTTTAATTGAACTGTTTATTTTTATTAATGAATAAGATATTTAGTGATCTGATACTTCATGATGATTTTTTGTTGAATGTGACATCCTACGTGTGTAACTCTGATTAATTTCCCCTATTATTTTTTGTATTTTCAATTATTATATGAATGGGTAGAGTAGGGTGTTACAATTGGTATCAAAGCAGGTCGGTCTATCCGGCCAGTGTAGTAGTAGAGTCTGACTATAGAGTGTGTATAGTCGTGTGTTCCTTCTAACTTGTGTTTCCTTTGGTGTTAAGTAGTATGGCTGGTAGGAATGATGTTGCAATTGCTGCTGCGTTACAAGCTTTTGCGCATGCGATGCAGAGTATCAATCGGAACGCTGAGGATGTCGAGTTCCACAATTTGGAAAAGTTCCAGAACAACAAGCCACCTAAGTTCGAGGGTAGACACGAACCGGATGTGGCGCAGAAGTGGCTAAAGGATATTGAGAAGATCTTCAGAGTCATGGGATGCACAAAAGCTCAGAAGGTGCAATTTGGCACTCACATGCTGAATGGGGAAGCTGAAGACTGGTGGGATAACACCAGTCAAAAGCTAGAAGCTGCATGTGGTCCTATTACTTGGATGGTGTTCAAAGAAGAGTTTATGGAGTGGTATTTTCTAGAGGACGTTCGTGGCAAGAAATAGGTCGATTCCTAGAATTGAAGCAATGGAATGTGACGGTTGTAGAATATGCAGCCCAATTCGAGGAACTGGTGAAGTATTGTCCTCATTACAATACAGATGCTGCTATGGGTTCGAAGTGTATCAAGTTTGAGAACGAGCTGCGTCCTGATATCAAACAAGGTATCGGTTATCAGAAGATCATATACCTCCCTGAGCTGGTGAACATGTGTCGAATTTATGATGAGGACAATAGGGCTTGAGTTGCTCACTAAAAGGCCCTGAGTGACAAAAAGGGTAAGCATAGACAAGGGAGTACACCTTACAGTGCTCCGATTGATAAAGGGAAGCAGAAAGCTGTTGTTGGCAAGAAGCTAAGTGGGGGAGGAAATTCTTTCAACCCTGTCAAGTGTTTCAGATATGGTGGCGCGGGTCACCGTGCTAATGAATGTCAGAATGAGGTGAAAAAATGTTTCAAGTGCGGGAAGCCAGGTCATGTTGTGGCAGATTACAGGACCAATATACCTACCTGTTACAACTGTGGTGAACAGGGTCACATCAGCACCCACTGTCAGAAGCTGAAGAAGTCGCAGACCGGTGGAAAGGTATTTGCATTGGTGGGGGATCAGCCTACCAATGAGGATCATTTGGTCGTTTATTTCTGTTGATTGTGTGAAGAAACTAGGACTTGTGTCGTCTACCTTGAGTAAATGGATGATGATTGATACTCCATATATTGGGTCGATAACTACATCGTTAGTGTGCCTGAACTGTCCTGTGTCGATATTTGGTAAAGATTTCTGAGTGGATTTGATTTGCTTACCACTCAATGATATGGATGTTATTTTAGGGAAGAATTGGCTAGAGAGCAATTATGTTTACATTGATTGTTATAGGAAGAGGTTGATATTTCTAAACCAAGAGGAAGAAGAGTTTGTTAGATTTATATCTACCAAGGAATTGAGAACCTTGTTGGAAGATGAAGCTAAAATGTTCGCAGTGTTTGCCTCATTTTCTGTTGAAAGAAAAACGTCGATCAATGAATTACCTGTAGTTAAAGAGTTCCTAGAAGTGTTTCCAGATGATATTTTAGAGTTTCCTCCATAGCGAGAGATGGAATTTGAAATTGATCTTGTTCCTGGTACCAACCTATATCTATAGCACCATACAGATTGTCAGCATCAAAATTGGCGGAGTTGAAATCTCAACTCAGAGAATTGCTTGATAAGAAGTTTATTAGACCTAGTGCGTCGTCGTGGGGAGCTTCAGTGTTGTTGGTTAAGAAGAAGGACAGTAGTATGAGATTGTGTATTGATTATCGTCAACTGAATAAAGTGACCATCAAGAACAAATATCCGCTTCCAAGAATTGATGATCTAATGAATCAACTCGTGGGAGCCCGTGTTTTCAATAAAATTGATTTGAGATAAGGTTACCATCAGATTCGGGTGAAAGAGGATGATATTCAGAAGACGGATTTTAGGACTCGATATGGACATCACAAATATGTTGTGATGCCGATCGGAGTGTCCAATGCACCGGGCGTATTCATGGAATACATGAATCGTATCTTTCATGCTTATTTGGATCAGTTTGTGGTAGTTTTTTTTATGACATTTTGATTTATTCCAAGTTGGAAAGAGATCATGCAGTGCATCTGAGGATTGCATTGCAAGTGTTGAAAGATAATAAGTTGTTTGCGAAGCTTTCAAAATGTGAGTTCTGGCTCTACGAAGTGAGTTTTATGGGACATGTTATTTCTGGTGACGACATAACAATGGATCCATCCAAAGTGAGTGATGTACTTTAGTGGGAACCTCCGAAATCAGTGACGGAGATTAGGAGTTTCTTGGGTTTGGCAGGTTATTACCACAGGTTTATTGAATGATTTTCTAATTTGGCCCTTCCCCTAACTCAGTTGACTAGAAAGGGTCAGGCCTTTGTGTGAGATATCTTGTGTGAAGAGAGTTTCATAGAATTGAAGAAGAGGTTGGCTACAGCGTAGGTGTTGATTCTACCCAAGCCGAATGAACCTTTTGTGGTATATTTTGATGCGTCTAAAATGGGATTTGATGGAGTATTGATACAGGATGATAAGGTCGTGGCTTATGCCTCACGATAATTGAGAGTACATGAAAGGAATTATTCTACTCATGATCTTGAGTTAGATGAAGTAGTTTTCGTGTTGAAGATTTGGAGGCATTACTTGTACGGATTGAGGTTTGAAGTGTTCAGTGATCATAAAAGTTTGAAATATTTATTTGACCAAGAAGAGCTGAATATGAGACAGAGAATATGGTTAGAATTCTTGAAGGACTATGTGTCATACCCCAAATTTTGACCACTAATATCTCCCATCATTGTGAAAATTATCATCACAATATGGATGGGCCAGCATACCTCATTAGTCTCCCCAAAGATGGGTGAGTATCCACTACAATCAGACTTAGGGTTTCAAGCCCTCTCAGAGCTCTTAGACAAAGGATCAATCAAGCAATGACATGATCTTCAACTTGTCTAACCTCTCAAACATCCACAAAGGATCAAGAGGGCTCCCACATCAAGAATCAAGCACAATGTTGCAGCATTCCAGGTGGATCAAGCCTCAAGAACACTAGTGTCACCAAATTAGGGTTTTGGTCGACCAATGCCTCCAGATGGAAATTTTCCTCTACGCATGAGCCAATGCTTCAAATCATAACCTAAGATACTCCAATGGATCTCATGGGCCCAATCATCAAGTCAATTTAGCCTCAGGGGATGCATTCACTAAAAAAAATCAGAAATTAGGGTTTCTTGACCTAATTCACCCCTAAGTTGACTTTTGGGAGAAATCATGAGCCAAGACCTCAAGACATTATTTGAGGGTCTCTAATACACTACATTGATCCATTTGCAACAATGGATTAATCCAAGAAGCTTGATTCACAAGTTTCAAGTTCATCAGAACCACATTTAGGGTTTTGAGGAAAAAAGTCAATTGTGCCTTTGACTTTTGACTAGGTGTTCGCCGGCGCAAACAACCGCTGGCCTTCTGTCGCTGGTTTGCTCACGGGATCGGCCACACAAATCCCAGAACAAGGAATTGGAAGCATATATTTATGTTGTATTTCAGTTTCTAGCTTTTTGGCGAAAGTTGTCACGTTGGGGTGACCTTGGTAACGTGAACGGTTTTAACGATCAACGAGCTTGGATGTATAGTGGAAAAATTAAAGGGAGGAAAGGCAAGACAAAAGCAAAAAGACAATTACTCAAATTAAATGCTGAAAGTAAATTGCAATAAATAAAATTGGACGCAATGCTACATTTTCGCGGGAGTGAACTCGTTTCTCTCTAAGCTCGGTACTTTGAGTGTTTTCCCTTTACAATGTGAAAAAATGCGACCTCTAAAAATGGAAAATGCAGTGCCTTATATAGGCCTAGAATGTAACTGTTTGTCTACCCAGATGTCCTTTGAAGCTGACACGTGGCACCCCACTTTCTTTTCAACTTCCCATAGTCTTGGAATTTTCAAACTTTTCCCGCCAAGCACTTATCCTTGAAGTTGGGACTAACCCTTCGCCTTATTTTCCTCCGACACCGAGGTTTGTTGCCACCTCTCCGACACATCTCTCTGCTGGTGTCGAATCGATGCCTTGATATGCCTCTTGTGTCGCCGCGTCATGGGACTCCCTGGTTTCCACCTTTGGTCAAAATCACCTGTCAACAAATTGCCCCCCCAAAAGGCCAGTTTCGACTGAATACTACGTCGATGGAGAAATTTGACTTTTTTGGTTTTTTGCGGGATTTCGACGGCTCTCTCTTCGACATATTTGCCCAACGTTTTGTCTTCTCTCACAACACGTGGCAAGCTCCGTCTGACATGATGATGGCAATCCCATCCCATGATTTCCAAGAAAAACGCCATGATGGCTAGTCTCGTCTGAGTTATGGGCCTCGAAACCAACTCCCACTTACTTTCAGAAGTTGAAAAGTTTTGATCTTTTGCCTTTCTGCATGCGCCTTATAAATAGACTCTCTCAGGAACACTTACCACTTTCCATAACTTCTTCTTCAAAACCTGCTATTCGCTCTGAGAACTAAACTTTGATTCCTTCTTCCTAAAGCGTTTGTTGCCTCAGAACACCCTTTGCATTTCTTTCCACCTAATGGCTTCATCAAATATTACAACTTCCATTCCTCAAACCATTGGCAATAATCCAGTCGCGTACATACTTTCTGGAGCAGAAACACTCCGTCCTCTTCCTCAGCCATCCTCCGCTGACGAGACGGTGGTGGCCAACTGGTGCCGCCAAACGGTTATCCCCTTCCCTGTGGAGAACAAGCTTTGTGGTTTCCATGGCCCCCTTCCGGACAACAAACCTAATCCACAAGAACTCCAGAAGTTCTTTCCTTGCTTCGACCAAACGATCCCACCTGCTTTCGAGAAAGGCGGCCTCTTAGACCTTAAATACATGGCACCCAAATCTCGAGTTTTCAGATCCATACCTACTCCAGGCAACAAAGACTACATTGCCTGGCTTGACAGAGTCGAAGGGCAGCGCAAAAGGCAATGGAAAGAATACAGTATTTTCGACGCCATCCAACTCTCCAGAACTGCTCACAGGGTCAACCCTTACTTGCTGCTTGCGTCGATGTATTTTTGGGAAGGATCGACAAATACGTTCCACCTCCCTTGTGGTATGATCACACCAACACTTTTCGACGTGGCGGCCATCACTGGCCTTTCTCCAGTAGGCGAGACGTTTGACCCGACACTGGAGACGGACAACGCCTTCGACTTCGAGCGTGCTAGCTTTCAAAACTACATCGAAGACCACCATGACAAACGCTCTAAAGAAGTATCTGATGAGGAGCATATTGCCTTCCTGACCCTATGGCTATCGTACTATATGTTTTTCCCTGGCTCCTTGCAGATAGCTAAAAGTTTCATCAATCTGGCCATTCAGATCCATGAAGGTCGACAGATATCTCTGGCCAAACTTCTGTTGGCCTCCCTCTACCATTCTCTTGGCCTGTCGACTATGAGGCTGAAACTTCTCCACCAAACCACTAAGGCTTTAAACATCTCAGGGCCTATGTGGTTGTTGCAGCATTGGCTCAACCACTTTTGAGCATAAATTGGGATATCCAGCCTCTGTGATAATGGAGCATCTAAACAAAGAACGCTCTGTCGAGGGAATGCGACTTGCCCTGATGACCACCGAAGAGGCTCCAAGACAGTCCCTTTTTACGAGGTATCTTAGTATGTTCGTGGACACCACCTCTTTCATCCCTGACATGGCTCCATTTGTGGAGCGTAAGTTCGGCCCCGACTGGTTCAGAAACCCATTTCCTGGAGTCTCTCCTAAAGTTACTGCGCAGTCAAATGCTATATGGCGAGCATTTCTAACTCCCACCATGATCTCTTTCCGCATCGAAACGGGAAATAATGGCTATGGTTTCATGAACTACTAGCTAAATTTAGTGGCCCAACAATTTGGCCTGAGCCAGATATTGCCAAAGTCCTTAGTGAGGTGTTGTACCCCAAATTTTACCCTTAGATCCTCTGATCAGTTTTCATATCATCGTAAGCCGGTCATTTTAGCATTTGCCGTCATTTGGTCCATTAATCATTAATCAGACTTTTTTTTATCATTTACTTTTCTGTTTAGTTAAATATTTATTTTTGATTCATTTAGAATTTATTTAAATCCACTTTATCCTATTTTTTTTACACAGTATATATTTAAGTTAGTTTAATTTTAAACTTAATTTGATTTTAATTTTAATTTAGTTTTTTAATTTAGATTAATTTACTTAATTTTAGTTTAATTTTATTCTCATTTTATTTTAATTATAATTATAGTTTTATTTCCCATTTTTGATCTTTAGTTTAATTCATTTTAACTTAACTTAATTTTCAAAGTTTCACATAAAAAAAACAAACAATTACAAAAAAGAGTCCATAACTTGTACATAAACCAAGTTCATTTTGAACTAAATCACAAAGTACAAGCCATACTGACTTTTTTACCATCAGTTCCAACGCCTTTTTTCTGTCACCAAGCCATGCAAAAGAAGCTTCTTGTACAACAACTTTTGTACTTTCAAGTAAACATACAAAAGTCAAAGCAAAGACTCTTTGTGTAATACTTCATAATTCCTTTTTCCTTGGTCATTAATCCTTTTCCTCTGCTTCCAAAGCCGTGCAAGAAGCGACCTTCACAAACTTCGCTTGGCTCGAGAGAAAGTTAGAAAATACCATGCGCAAGATCTTCTGTTGATTTTTCCCCTTTGAACAAAGCAACAATCCATTGAGTATTCCATGCTCTGAACCAGCTCGTTCTCCTATAAAAGGAGCACCATCCTCCTTCATCTGGGGAGAAAAAAACCACTAATCACCTTTCCCAGCGGTGCTTTTCAGACAACAACAAACCTTGAAGCTCTCTCACATTATCCTTCTTTCATTATGTGATAAGAACATCATCACCCTTTCCATAACTTCACCAGCATCTTCCATATCCTCAGAACATAAAACCATCCTCACACGCATTCAGGTTTCTCTCCCTACAAACTCAGCCTTCACCTTCCACACATTACTTTCTCTTAAAAAAAAAAGCTTTAAAAAAATATCACCAATGCACAGATATTCAACTTGTCCTTTCTCAAAAATCATACGCACAATGTTCTTGACCATGCTCACTATTCTCTTGTTTTCATCACGTATCTATGCTCCATCCCTCTTTTAATTCCAGCTCTCACATAAAACCTGGACCTTCACTTCCATATAACAAAACAACTTGGTCTTGCACCACCTTCAAAAAAACTCACCCTACAGCTACATGAATAAACACGTCCAATATCATCTTCTTCACACTTTCATTACCTCCATGACATAGGACAACCATGTACATCATTCACATTTTCACCTACCTCAGCTAGCTTATATAACACATCATCACCTTCAAGTTTCCTTCTTAAACACAACCGCACCATTATTCTTCTACAACAACCTTCACCCTCTTTGAGCATCCATCTTCAAACACCACTAATGAAACCGAAGCCGGCGTATGATCAAGCTCAAAACAGCGGCGACACAAGTTAGAGAGATGAAGTTTTCTTGGAGGATTTCTCTACGGCTCGAGTTCGAAACTCTTTCGCATACTGTTTAAGCTCACCGTGAACACCTTCGCAACTCGTTGGCAGTAACAATAGAACGTACTGGTAATCTTCATCTTTCAACGCGATTCGTAAAGTACGTGTGTTATTTGTTGTGTGAGTGTTATGAGTTCTTGTTGTTGTTACCAATACCATGCGACTCGTATCATTGTGTGAATGACATTTTGTTTGTTGTGTGTGTTGTATTTAGTTTCTTGTTGTTGTTGCTTTCATCATGTAGCTTGTTAATCTCAGTACGAATGCCTAACTTGTGTTACCTCTTTCTCCATGTTTGAAGCTTTGTTTTGAGTCGTGTTAGGGTTAGTATTGTTCTACTTGCGGAGTACTCCACCATGCTATGTTTTTTTGTTGGTTTTGATTGAGAACTGAGAGAGAAAATGGTTGGGAAAGTAGAGGGGAGCCATGGTAGTTTTCCTGGTTTTTCACGAGAGGGGTTCCAGGCTTTGTTCAGTTTTCATGAAGGTGACGAAGTCGTGGCAAGTGGTGAGTGGCTGGACGAGTTTCTTGTCGTTTAGTCACTTAAATTTTAAAGTGACCGGTTGATGCCAACGTACCACATGATTTTTGTACACGCCCTATAACAATTCCTTGGCTGAATGTTATTTCTTTTTTTTGGACCGTGGGCCTTCACATTTCGCTAATTACACCCCTGGCCAGAAGCCCATGCGTGTAGCAAACTGTCCTTTAGTTCATTCTCACTTTAATAATACACCCCTTGTTTTATTTCTTTTTCCTTTCAAATATTTTCCTTTCAATTTTGCATTATTAAAAATAGTTTTTCCTCATAGAAAATTCCCAAAAAATTTCACAAATACATTTTATGCTTAATTTAATTTTCTCTATTTATATAAGGCCCATGTTTTATTTTTGTTGGTCAATGAAAATCTAATCAAGAGGTTTTCGATCTATCGATCTAAATCCTTATTTAGATGAGACCGACTTTATTTCCACTCCAAGCCCATTTTTCTTTATTTTTGGGCCAATGACATAAAAACATCATAATTTGTTGATTATTGCAAATCAATAAGTTTTGATTTATATGAGGCCATATTCATTTTCGTTGGTCAATGAAAGTCTAATAGAAAGATTATCGATTTATCGATTTAAAATCTTGATTTAGACGAGACTAACTTTATCTTCCTCTCAAATTCCATTTTCTTTATTTTGGGCCGAGGATATCACAAAAAATCATGACTTGGTTAATTTATTCAAAATCACTAAAGTCTTGATAAATATGAGGCCATTCTATTTTTAGTTTGTTGGTCAATGAAAGTCAAAAATCAAAGGATTATCGATTTTTCGATTAAATCATGATTAAGACGAGACCATTTTGATCTTCACTTTATTTCGCATCTATTTATATCTTCATTTTCATTTTTGATAGATGAAGTCTTTCTATTCGCGAACGTTAATTGTCGAAATGATCAACCTTCATTATTTCAAATCTGTAGTGAGTGATCATCGAGATTTCTTTCTATACTTTGGGATCGTGATAGGTTACCTTCGACTAATCAGCGAAAGTTTGTGATTAAGATGAGATCTCCACCTTTTCTTTTCGTGTGGCACGATTTCCTCAGAGAATGATCCTCAATATCATGTCTCTATCGTGTTTTAACACAAAGATCAATTGTGCATCCTCCTATAGCATGGTCTTCCTCATAGACTGTGCTACGACGGTTTAGCACTACATTGAACCCGATTCATCGATCCAATAAATTAATCATTAACCACTGTCTTTACTTTCAGTCAATATATCTTGATTCATTTTTTGTTCATATTATCTTGATCATATTATCGTTCATATTGTTCATATTATTTATCATGTTCATACTTGTTCATCTGACCCTCCTTTCCAAAGGAAAGTTTTTTCACTTTGACTCCTAAGTCACAATCCATTCCCATTTCATCTTTGGCCTCCTAAGAGCCATTTTCCTCATAGTTCAGTAATAGGATAGAGTTATCGTGAACTCTATGTGATTCTCACTATCATGAGAACTCACTTTCCCTTTACCTAGACTTATAGAGTTATCGAGAACTCTATGTGATTCTCACTATCATGAGAACTCACTTTCTCCACCCATGACATAGACTTAGAGAGTTATCGTGAACTCTAAATGAGCTCGTACTCATGTCCCCTTGGAACTTTGACCACAGTCAATGGTTCCTCTTTCACCCCTTAGTTAGGTGAACTACGGTTGCTCTGATTCTTTAGTCAGATACGTAGGCACAAGATGTGATGTCTTGGCGAGCAAATTTAGTGTACATACTTTTAGGTCTTTACCTTTAGCAGATATCTTATCAAGCAAATATAACATAACACAAACTTAAACAAGAGGTTCCTGTAGAGTACCACAGATACTTAGGGTGCTAATA
This sequence comes from Lathyrus tuberosus, assembly GCA_022829125.1. Classification (NCBI taxonomy): domain Eukaryota; kingdom Viridiplantae; phylum Streptophyta; class Magnoliopsida; order Fabales; family Fabaceae; genus Lathyrus; species Lathyrus tuberosus. The sequence continues at coordinate 14,595,593 of JALAZF010000103.1, forward strand.
CCTTTCATTTGTATAACCAACCCCCGAACCTTAGATCTCCCCCCTTTTAGGTTTTTCAACGATCTTGAACCTTTCCTTTGGATAAATCAAAGTCGGTTGTAAAAGAAATATGATGCAAGTTAATTAATAGCTTGTTATCCGATTTTCACCGCAACATGAGGTATCTTGATGACATAGTACGGTTCGGCCGACACTTGACTCAAGTAGGTCATAGGGCTTGCATGAGGTTCGTCAGAGCCTCTCAACACCTGGAGCTGCCGATTTTTGCCTTCCAGCCTTCCTTCTTCACCACTCAAGAATTTGACGCTTGGTGGTCGGAGTATCAAGCTCAAACCTTCACTCCAAATCTTTTCTTAGAGAACGTGGTCGACGCTTTTGCCTCCATGGCTGGTGGCATCCCTAAACCGTCGACTACGGCCATAGATGTTGACCCTGCAGAAGATCCTTCTACAAAGGTAGACCCTGGACTTTTGATTTTGTTTGCCCGTAGGTCTGAACTAAATGGTTTCAACTTTGTTTTCAGGGACGTAAACAAGACACAACTGTTCCGTCGACTTCCACTAGGCCTGCCAAAAAACCCAGGACCAACCCTTCACAGGTATATTTTTATTTTCTTGTCCTGCGTCCTTGTCTTTTCTTTATTCTGACATTATTTTTGCACAGGCTTATGAGAAAGTACCTTCTCCAGAAAGGACTGAGTCAAATGAGACTAACCACTCTCGAGTCTTCACCGCAGCAGCTCCAGTGTCTCCTCCATCCACCCCTTTGGTGAGGAAGAAAAAGGCTTTAACGCGGAGGACACCTGCAAAACCCGGCGTTTCAACGGTGGCCCCATTCGTCCCAAGAAATCTCGAAGAGGTTTTCGAGCCAATCCCTATTGTCGCCCCTCCCAAGACAACAATTCATCCTGCACAGGTATTTCCACTTTCACTGGTGTCCTAGACGACCTTGGGACAACGAATCTCACTTGCATTTTGCTTTGCAGGAAAATGTGGTTACTTCGACCACTGTTGGTGATGTCGATACTAAATCGGCCGTAGATGCCACTACTGTTGGCGTCGCTATTACGCCAAGTCCTCAGAAAATTGATGAATTCCAGATACTCATGCCAGAGGAAAACTTGGTGGCGAAGCCGCCTCCTGCTTCAACTGACAACCTTGAGCATAATGATGTAGCTCTTGGGGCGACTATCAATCCTTCGCCTGCCGTCACCACTACTGAAGTCGGAGAGAACTTCCACCCCCCTGAACATAACCCAGAGAGGGCTTCACCTTTTGTCGAGGAGTCTCTTACCCCAGAGGCACTCTTAGCAGTCAAGGCAACAAATCCAGCAGTAACTCTGAAAGCGCTACACAAACTTTGCCAAGCAGCTGAAGAGATTTAGCCTACCAGCTCGACCACAATCCTAACTCCAGAAGTGGATGCTTCCTTCAATCTCAAACTTCAACAGTTGTGGTCCTATCTTTTTGAGGAACAGTTCCTGGCGGCTGTCGCCGAGGAAACCGCCATAGCCAACGACGTTTTCAAACTTCTGGATGAACTTTCTGAATTCCAGCTCCCTGCCCCCATGGCCACATACCTGATCGAGTTCGAAGCCTTCTTCACTCAATTGGCCAAAGATCTTGCTATGAATCATCAGGCCGACGCCCAAATTTGGTTCCGCCACAACGATATAAAATGTGAGTGGCACCTTAGCTCAGTCTGTGAACAAAAACTTAGGGACTATGAAACTAAAAAACAGGAGCACTCTAACAAAAGCCAAGCTTTCGACCAACAGATCTTTGAATACTAAGCCCAGATAACAGAGCTGACAAAAAAGATTGCTGAGGTCGAACAACAAAAAGCCTCCTTAGACTCAGCTGAGCCTCTGCCCTCTCAAGAAACCATCGACCACGAGGTGGCTCAAGGACTTGTTCACGTCGAAGTGGCTATGAAGATCAAAGATGCTATTAGCCACATGCAGAGACGAAAGGTTCTTCTTGAGAGCAAAATTGTGCATGAGAAGACCCTCTTTGACGACTTTAAGGCTAGATTTTCTGAGTTTCCTTAGTTTGTATGTCGAGCTGATGTAACGAACAATATTTTGTAAGCCATATTTGGCCCCTCAGCCTATTTTGGCCTTAAATTAATGAGAACTATATTTTGATGTGAATCTCTTGCAGCATAGGTCTATATTTTTTCAAATATTTCCCATTTACTCTTAAAATTCATTGGTCTGCTCCCAACTCCTGCACTTCGTATGCGTTGTTACTAAACACTCGAGTCACTTGAAATGGTCCCTCCCAGTTGGGTGACCATTTTCCCATCGTTCGGTCTCGTCGATCCATGGGTAACACCGCTTTCCAAACATAGTCATTTGCAGCAAAGGTTTTTTCTTAGACCCTTTTGTTGTATGCCCTGGCGACTCGGGCCTTCTGGCGCAGCAACACATTTAACGTTACCATTCTTTCCTCGTCTAAGTCCACGAGTTTGTCTAGCATCATTTCCCAATATTGTTCCGTGTTGACGTTGCACCCTAACCGACTGTAGGCATACTTCTGCTGGTAACACGACGTCATGCCCAAAGGTTAAACGAAAGGGGGTCAAATTGGTCGACTCCTTAGGCGATGTCCGACAAGCCCACAACACTTGACTCAATGTCTTATGCCAATTCTTTGGCTTTTGTGCGACATGCTTCTTGATTAGCCCAATTATTAACTTGTTAGCTGCTTCGACCTGACCGTTCGCCTGCACATAGTACGACGTCGATGTAACTAACTTAAAACCTGTCTCTGCTGCGAACTCTTGCATTTTCTGACCCACAAACACGGAGCCTTGATCCGTCGTGATGGTATCAGGTATCCCAAATCTATACAAGATATGATTCTGGATGAAATCTATCACGATTCCTTGATCCACCTTCGCTAGAGGCACAACCTCTATCCACTTTGTGAAGTAGTCTATTCCAACGAGGATGAACCTCTGCTGTTTTGACGAAGTTGGCCGAATCTCTCCTATTACATCTAAAGCCCAACCTCGAAATGGCCACGGCTTGACTATAACGTGCAACTCACTGGCTGGCACGTGCTGAATATTTGCGTGTCTCTGGCAATCCTGGCATCCTTTCACGAACTCTATGTAATCCTTGAGCATGATGGGCCAATAGACACCATGTCGGAACAGAAGCCGTTTCATTTTGTGGCCAGCTTGGTGCGCCCCACAAGCCCCACTATGAACCTCAGAGATTGCCAAATAGGCATCGATATCCCCCAAGCATTTGAGCAATACCCCCTCTGGAGTCTTCTTAAATAACTCATTACCTATACAGACATAGCTCATCGCCATGTATTTTGTTTTCCTATCAGTGCTGCCTGACGGATTTTCTAAATACTCCATAATTGATCTTCGCCAATCTGTTGGCGGCACATTATTGACAAACACCTTATACCTTTCTAGATCTTCGACCAAGCTCTTCGAGTCTTTGCACACTGACCCGCTCGATGGTGACTGTAAGTTTGACACCATCTTCGTCCTAGTTTCAATAAAATACCTGAGCTTACCCTTCGACACTTTGTAACCAGAGGCGATCTGTGCCAATTCATTAGCTTTATGGTTTTCTACCCTTGGCACATGCGAGATGTTGACAATTTTGAAATGCTCTAACAAACGCTTCGCCAACGAGAAGTAACTCAAAAGATGCTCTTTCACGCACTTGTACTCCCTGGTGATTTGTTTAATTACCAATTTTGAGTCGTCTCTTATCTCGACCTCTTCGGCCCCCAGGTCTTTGAGTATCTTAAGACCAGTGATTAGGGCTCGTATTCTGCCTCATTATTTGAGCATTTGCCATCAACTTTGCATTTAAAGGTAGTCAGGATACCTTGTGGGGATATTATTAAGATTCCAACACCTGCCCCATTTTTATGGCTTGACCCATCAAAATACAATTTCCACGGGGTGATGTCGATGCTATGTATCGATGTTTCGACTACAGCATGATCGACAATAAAGTCTGCAACTATTTGACCCTTCATCGCCCTCAAAGGGACGTATGTCAGGGAGAACTCAGTTAACGCTAGTGCCCATCTCCCAATTCGACTATGCAAAATAGGTTTGGACAACATATGCTTAATAACATCAAAATGCGACGAAACATAAACATTAACTGGTTTAATATATTGCTTTAATTTCATACATGAGAAGTACAAGCATAGGCACAGCTTTTCAATCATAGTGTACCTAGTTTCAGCATCTATTAATATCCTACTAAGGTAATAGATGGGTCTTTCGACGCCACCCTCATCCTCTTGTGCTAACATATTGCCTATAGTCGTATCCGACGCTGCAATGTACAATTTCATGCTTTTATTTATACTAGGTGGTAATAGGATTGAAGGCTTCGTAAGGTATTCCTTAATTGCGTCGAAAGCCTCTTGTTGCTCCTGTCCCCAACGGAACTCACTTTCCTTCCTGGTCTTGAGCAGTGGTAAAAACACTTTCGTCTTGCCACTTAGGTTCAAGATGAACCTCCACAAGAAATTTATCTTCCCCAACAAAGACTGGAGTTGTTTCTTTGTCGTCGGAGGCTTGAGATCCAAGATTGCCTTCGTTTTGTTCTGGTTGATCTCGATGCCTCGCTTGTGGACTAGGAATCCCAGGAAGTCCCCTGCATGAACACCAAAGGTACATTTTAGTGGATTCATTTTTAATCCATATTTTCTCATTCGCTCAAATGCGCGTCGAAGGTGGTCGAGATGACCATCTTCTGATGACGATTTTATGACTATGTCATCGATGTATACTTGCATAAAATTCTCAATAAAATCATGGAATATAGCATTCATAGCCCTTTGGTAAGTTGCTCCAGCATTTTTGAGCCCAAAAGGCATCACAACCCATTCATATGTCCCCAAAGCTCCAGGGCATCGAAATGCGGTTTTGGGGACATCCGCTTCGGCTATGAGAATTTGATTGTAACCGGAATATCCGTCGAGCATGCTCAAATACTTGAATCCCGCGGCTGAGTCAACCAACATCTCTGCAACAGACATCGAATATTCGTCTTTAGGGGTAGCGTTTTTCAAATCCCTAAAGTCGATGCAAACTCAAAGGGTCCCATTTTTCTTAATAACAGGTACTATGTTTGCTATCCATTCGACATACCTTGCCATTCTGATGAACCGACTTTTGAGCAGTCTTTCAATTTCCTGCTTGATCTTTGACGTGACTTCCGGGGCGAAGCGTCGAGGGTGTTGCTTTACTGGGCTCTTGCCTATCTGGATTGAAAGCCGATGCTCAACTACACTCCGACTCAAACCAGGCATTTTTCCATAATCCCAGGAAAAGCAGTCCTTGTATTCTTTCAACACTCTAACTAGCTTGGCCTTCATCTCTGGTCCTACTTTGGCACTCACATATGTGGGCCTTTTGGTTGTCCCATCCCCTAAGTCGACTTCCTCAAGCGGGTCTTGCGCTTGCATTCTCTGCAGCTCATGATCTGGGCCTTTTTCAAACCCTAAAGGCCCACCATCGTAAATACCATCAAGCCTCTGATTTTCTACAGCTTCCCTTTGGCCTTGTTAACCATTTGCTTTTTTGTCACGGTCAGCTCCCTTAACTTTCTGTTTTCAGCCAGATAGGCCGAAATCCGAGTCATGCTTTCCAGCTCAGCAGTCATTTTCACCAGTTGTAGGCCACCCAATTTGTGGCATTTCCATTGGCTCTATGTTTTCATCGGCAGCGTCCTAGATGAACCCATAGTCGGAGTCCAGGTTCAGGATACGACCCGTGTCGATAGAGTTATAAGAACCTGACCCGTCATCACACAGAGCCACATTTGCTAAGTGTTGGTCAAAAGACTTCTTGTTACCCTTGGCTTCGTCGACTTTGTAGTAACTTTGATCTGCCTCAATGTTTTCGACGATGCCATCCTTTCTCCAAATGGTCAATCTCTGGTGCATTGTCGACGACACTGCCCCAATTCCATGGATCCACTCCCGTCCCAACAACAGGTTAAAATTTGCTTTTGACTTGATGACCATGAAAAGTGTCAGCTTGTTGGTTGTACCACTGCCAAGTCCACTTGAACAACCCCCGGGATGTTACTGGTCTTGCCTTCATAGGTGGACAAAACCATGTTGTGCTGTCGGAGGTCAGCCTCCGTTTTTCCAATTTTCTTAAACAGATTATGAGGCATCAGATTCACAGTTGCTCCACCATCCACAAACACCTTGTTAACAGACACCCCATCAATTTTCGCCTTTATGAATAACGGCTTCAAATGGTACATCATCCCAGGGCTAGGACGTTCAAACATAGCGATTTGTTCTTCAACCACACCACTGTTCATCACATAATAACATAGCGGCTTGTCATCCGCATTTTCACCAGAGACGAAATCTTCTTCAGTCTCAGAGATTTCAGACACCACGTCATATTCAGCTGGTAGGACCGACACTATACCATAATTCAGCATGAAATCCTCGCCATAGGTGTCATCACTGGTGTCTTCGTACATGTCTTCGTCAAAATCTCCCTCAGGTGATGGATCATACTCGTCATCCGACTGAGGAGAATATTTTGGCTCTTCTTCATCCGACTAGGGAGTATACTCTGGCTCTTTCTTGCTTTCCACCTGCGAAGTACACTTTGAACTCTGGGTCGCCACCACTTCTTTCTCTCCTAATGCGTCCACAGTTACTGCCATGGTCTGGTTTGTCACCACTTTGCCCTTTTCTACCCATCTTCCTCTTGGGTATTGGCGCTTTTGTACAGACGTTCCGACAGGCTTTACTCTTGAAGTCACAGCTTCCCTCTTCGCCTTCTTACTGCGTTGATAGCGTCTCCACTGGTGGCTCGTCGAGACCCTCAGTAGCTTCGACCATCATACATTCGTACACCTCTAAGTACAAAGCCTCTTCAACCTTCAGTGGGTCGGTGTCCACCTGCATCTTTGGCTTCTCGCCAAATTGGAGTCGACCCTCCTTCAAAGCCTTCTGCACCAAATCCCTGAAAAGAACACATTGAGTTGTTTTATGACCAAGGAAATTATGAAACTTACAAAATCCCCTCTTTTTGTTTTGTTCTAGAGGGGGATCTTTTAAATCAGGCGGATTAATTATTTGACCATCTTTAACCAGTAAATCAAATATTTCATCACATTTGGACACATCGAAAGTATAAGTTTTGGTGACGTATTTATCCGTTTTGCCACTTTCGGCGGGATTTTTCCCGTTCGATGGTTTCAACAACTTGCAGGTGTAGGGAGGCTCTGGCTTAAGTTCAGCCACGTGTATCTCACGTTCATCGACGAATCATCATCGTCGGACGAATACTCGTCAGCTTCCACATATGACACTTTTTCTTTTTTACGATATCTGTTAGACTGGGTTTTCTCAGCTTTTAGCCGTTCGACCTGGCGAACCCGGTCAGCCAATTGCGCCATATCCCTAAGATATTGCGTGTCTAACTTCTTTCTGATCAAATAATCTAGCCCACCCGTGGTCATTTTGACTAATTCGTGCTCAGGGACTTGGGTAAAGCACCGTGCTTTCAAAAGTCTAAACCTATTCAAGTATTGGTCTACTGACTCTGCGGCCTTGCGTTTGACGCTTGACAATTCTTTTAGACTTATTTTCGACTGCCCCATATAGAACTGTTCGTGAAACAGTCTCTCCAATTGCGCCCATGTGTGGATGGACCGAGGGGGCAATGTGGTAAACCACGTGAATGCATTTTTAGTGAGGGAACTTGGGAAATATTTCATTTTCAAGTCCTCATTATTCGCTATGTCGCCTGCTTCAGTTTGATACCTCGCGACGTGTTCGACAGTGGATTCTTCTGTCTCCCCAGCAAACTTGGTGAATTTTGGCACTTTCCACCCCCTGGGTAACTCTGTTTGTAATACGAAGTCTGATAATGGGGATGTATATGTTGGCCGTCGAAAGCCTGGGTTCGCCCCATTACGAACCATGATACGCTCGACCACGGCCTCCAAGTTATGTTCTCCAGCCAAGGCGTCCTGTCGAACTTGTTGGACAACAAAATCCGGATCTTGGTTCCTATGGACAATCACGGGAGGCCTTTGAACCCTTCTAGGAATCTCTTCAAACTCACGGGGTTGTTCTATAGTTTCGTCGAAGACTTCACCCTGACGAAGGGGCGTCTCCGGTCGAGGCGGTGGGGTGTGTCGACCCTGAGCCCTAGGAGCGCCTAAGAAGTCCCTGATTCGTGTCATTTGAGTTGCCAGTTGTTGGTAACTCTGTGTTGACTCTTGTATCAGTGGTATCAATATCGTACCCATCTGTTGAGTCAACATGTGGACCATCTCATGATTACTCTCATCTATTTGTTGCCTCATGACCGCGACGGAGCTAGAGGTAAAGGTCGGTATTGATTGAGAGAAAATATTAAAACCTGGGGGTCGAACCATCTGGTTCGACATGTGTCCTGCCCCCTGATAGGGTGAAAATGCTGGGGACGAACTTTCCCCGAACAGATGGCCGCTAGAGTGCAAACTCGACATGAGATCATGCAACGCATCTAAATGTTTTTGATTTATTCCAAGTCGGAAAGAGATCATCCAGAGCATCTGAGGATTGCATTGCAAGTGTTGAAAGATAATAAGTTGTTTCCGAAGCTTTCAAAATGTGAGTTCTGGCTCTACGAAGTGAACTTTCTGGGACATGTTATTTCTGGTGACGGCATAACAGTGGATCCATCTAAAGTGAGTGATGTACTTTAGTGGGAACCTCCGAAATCAGTGACGGAGATTAGGAGTTTCTTGGGTTTGGCAGGTTATTACCACAAGTTTATTGAATGATTTTCTAATTTGTCCCTTCCTCTAACTCAGTTGACTAGAAAGGGTCAGGCCTTTGTGTGAGATATCTTGTGTGAAGAAAGTTTCAGAGAATTGAAGAAGAGGTTGGCTACAGCGTAGGTGTTGATTCTACCCAAGCCGGATGAACCTTTTATGGTATATTGTGATGCGTCTAAAATGGGATTTGGTGGAGTATTGATACAGGATGATAAGGTCGTGGCTTATGCCTCACGATAATTGAGAGTACATGAAAGGAATTATTCTACTCATGATCTTGAGTTAGCTGAAGTGGTTTTCATGTTGAAGATTTGGAGGCATTACTTGTACGGATCGAGGTTTGAAGTGTTCAGTGATCATAAAAGTTTGAAATATTTATTTGACCAAGAAGAGCTGAATATGAGACAGAGAAGATGGTTAGAATTCTTGAAGGACTATGTGTCATACCCCAAATTTTGACCACTAAGATCTCCCATCATTGTGAAAATTATCATTACAATATGGATGGGCCATCATACCTCATTAGTCTCCCCAAAGATGGGTGAGCATCCACTACAATCAGACTTAGGGTTTCAAGCCCTCTCAGAGCTCTTAGACAAAGGATCGATCAAGGAATGACATGATCTTCAACTTGTCTAACCTCTCAAACATCCACAAAGGATCAAGAGGGCTCCCACATCAAGAATCAAGCACAATGTTGCAGCATTCCAGGTGGATCCAGCCTCAAGAACACCAGTGTCACCAAATTAGGGTTTTGGTCGACCAAGGCCTCCAGATGGAAATTTTCCTCTGGGCATGAGCCAATGCTTCAAAGCATAACCTAAGATACTCCAAGGGATCTCATGGGCCTAATCATTAAGTCAACTTAGCCTCAGGGGATGCATTCACTAAAAAAAATCAGGAATTAGGGTTTCTTGACCTAATTCACCCCTAAGTTGACTTTAGGGAGAAATCATGAGCCAAGACCTCAAGACATGATTTGAGGGTCTCTAATACACTACATTGATCCATTTGAAACAATGGATTAATCCAAGAAGCTTGATTCACAAGTTTCAAGTTCATCAGAACCATAGTTAGGGTTTTGAGGAAAAAAGTCAATTGTGCCTTTGACTTTTGACCAGGTGTTCGTCGGCGCGAACAACCGCTGGCCTTCCTTCACTGGTTTTCTCACGGGATCGACCGTAAAAATCCCAGAACAAGGAATTGGAAGCGTATGTTTATGTTGTATTTCAGTTTCTCGCTTTTTGGCGAAAGTTGTCACGTTGGGGTGACCTTGGTAACGTGAACGGTTTTAACGATCAACGAGCTTGGATGTAAAGTGGAAAAATTCCAGGGAGGAAAGTGTAGCGAGTGATTTTGGACGCGGTTCTTAAGCGCTGGTCGCTCTCTGCGGTTTGAGCTTTGACTACAGGTCGATTCATTTTTTATCCTATTGTGAGCTGAATAAGGAAGGGAAATAGATGTCTCCAATTAACCCTGCTTTGCATGCTGAGTTTAAACAGCGGTCTGTTAGGTTACGGATGCTATCAATGTGGGGGGCCTTTGTACTGGTTATTTGTATTTTCGCCAATACTGTTTTCTTTCTTTTTTACCTGGCCAGACGGTTTCTGGCGGGGAACAAGGATTAGGATGTTAGGACTGATGCTTTTGAATTACTGCTTTTGATTGATGGAGATATGGGATTTGGGTTTTTTGTTGATTGTGCTCGCTAAGATCTTTTCTTTCGATCTTATGCCTACGTATTCCCGTTTACCGAAACAGGGAAATCAGAGCGTTCATAGTTCCTCCTATTCTATGGGAGGAAATTGGTTTTTGGTGTCTTGTTCAAAGCCCAAGACGTGAAGCGAAAGGTGGTTTGTATCTTGTTCACAGCCCAAGATGTGAAGCTGAAAGGTCTATTTGTGTCTTGTTCAAAGCCCAAGACGTGAAGCTGAAAGACCTCGACTTTAGAGAGAATTTGTCATCTCTAAAGATGGGGAAGGAGAATTACTTTAACTGGGATACGCGGATCCGAGCAATGCCATAATTTCCGAAGAAAGGGTTTTAACCTGAAGGAGAAGACTTTAACTCAGTGTAGAGCAATGCCATCTTTCCTTAGGAATTTCTCATGCTAAAAGAGGGACAGTGGCATGGATATAGATGATCCAGAGGCTTGCCGCTTACAGCGATTAGATGAAGGGAAAGGAGTTGTTGATGTTTGTGTACTGTGAACGAGGCACAACTTTGATGCTAAAAGGTTGATTGGATCAACCAGTGGTTTTCTTATATAAAGCCTAAGAGGAGGCTAATTTCTGCTAGGAAAATCATTATACAAAGCCTAAGAGGAGGCAATTTTGTGTCCCGTACAAAGCCCGAGAGAGAGGCTAAAAGATTTTGACCCGACGATGGAGTCTTTTGGTATCTCGTATAAAGCCCGAGATGGAGGCGATTGTTTGTTTGGCTCAATAAGAGCCTTTTTGTATCTCGTACAAAGCCCGAGATGGAGGCGAAAGGGGGATTGACTCAACGAGGGAGTCTCTTATGTGTCTCGTACAAAGCCCGAGAGAGAGGCTAAACGTTGTTTGACTCCGCTGGGGAGAATCATTTGTACAAAGCCCAAGAGAAGGCTAAGGTTATTGTGTCAGTTAAGTGACAGGTCCAGTATACTGATTTTGAAAGAGAAAATCAGTTCTTATATGAGCATCACTGTACTCATGGGTTAGATCTGAGGATCGGGGTTGTTTCCTTTTCTTTGGGGAAACTGGAAATCCAAAGGGTATTGAGACTGTCCGAGTCTGCGGGTTTCCTTCCTATTTAACGAAGGGGTCACTTGAGAATGTCTTTAAGACTCAAGGAAGTTAGACTGTCCAAGTCTAGAGTTTTATCTTTTGTACTATGCTTTGAGAAACAGTAGTAGACTCTACGAAAGGACTGTTCTATGCAGATGACTAAGTTCTGTTCCTATACCTCTAGGAGGTCGTCGGGACAATTTGTACGAAGCCCAAGAGGAGGCTGGAAACTTTTAAGAAGCCTACTGGTCCTTGTACGAAGCCCAAGAGGAGGCTATCATTCCCGAAGGAAGAGATCATTATACGAAGCCTAAGAGGAGGCTGTGAATACTTCTAAGAAGCCGTAGTGTCCTTGAATAATGCCCAAGAGGAGGCCGATGCTTTTAAGAAGCCCGTGGGTCTATCATCTCCTTTCCATTAGGAGAGATAACTCTTTTAAAGATAAAAACCACTGGTAAACGTGCGAGGTTTACTATCCAGCGACTTTTAGCTTTTAAAGAGGGTTCCTTAGTTAAGGTCCAAGATTATGACCGTAGGGGGTACCCAAACCCCGAGACATTCAAGGCAAGCTATCCACAAGGAATAGATCAAGTCAGGAAAGTTCGAGAATTTGGAAGAAACTCAAAGATGCCATTCACGGAGAATACATTCATCTTGGGGGAGTAGAGCTTCTTGACGATTCCTAAGGAGGACAGCCGAAGAGAAGACTGTATCTGGTGCTCCTATTGGGGATCTAGGCGTCTATTTCAACGAATAAATGAAACGGCGTCACCTAGTTCTAGACGTAGTAGTCGGGGAAACTCGAAATATCTATACTATTATTACACAGTAGATATGAGTTTATGAAAGGAGACTTATAGTGAGCAGCCCCACAATACAGTTTATAATATGAAAGCAGTAAATGAAAGCGATAACCACTTACTCGGTTGTAGTGCTTCCATGCTGTTTGGTTAGTTGTTCAACAAAGAAAGATTGAAAACAACAGTATATTCAAAATCAAAGGAGAAAGTGCTTTGAAAAAGAAAGATTTGGGGCTTACAGCTCAAGGAGAGGCCCATGGTTTTATCAGTGAGCACACTGTTTGACTTTGTACAGCGGGACTTATACAAGTGACTGGGGCCCAAAAAGGTTTTCTGTACAAAGGGATGGGTCTTACACTCTCTCAAGAGGCCCAAAAGGTTTAAAGAAAAAGAGTGGGGCTTATAACACGAGGGTAGGCCCAGATGATTTTTCGTTTAAAAATGGCGATCGCGCCGAGGTTTTCTTTTAACGCAGAGGGACTTATACAATAAGTGAGGCCCAAAATGTTTTGGTTAAAAGGGGGATTGGGTCTTACACTCTAATAGAGGCCCAAAGTGTTTTGAATGGGTCTTATAGCTCAAGGAGAGGCCCAGATATTTTTATTTTAAACGGGCGACGATCGCGCCGTTTACTTGTACAGAGGGACTTATACAATGAGTGAGGCCCAAAAAGTTTTTGTACAAGGGGAGATGGGTCTTACACTCTCTCAAGAGGCCCAAAAAGTTTTGAAAATGATTTATGAGGGTTGAATTAATCCAAAACCCTAATTTGTTTTCAAAATGTATTTAATTGAATAAAAATTCAATTAAAATGATCAAAAATTGTTTAACACATGGAAAACAAATTGTGATCTTGGATTAATGCTTCAAAAATTAAGTATTGACTTACAAAATAATTAGAAAGCATTAAAAGTTGCAAAATCAATGTAGAAAAAATATTTAAAATGCCAAAAACAATCAAAATATTAATTCTTTACAAAAATAACAATTATATGAAATAAATAATATTTTTGGGATTTTTTGTGAAAATAAAATATTTTAACATTTTTGTGAATTATTAAAAAAAGAATCAACTCAAAATCATTAAAACTCAGAGAGAAATTAATTTTTGAATCAATTAAACAAAATCACAAAATTCAAATATTTGAATTTTAAAAAATGGCGCCAAGAACAAGCTGAAGAACACGCGCGTGTTCTTGGTTTCTCAGATTTGCATTTTCTATCCAATCTCCATGAATACGTAATCATATCATGCAATCCACATATCATTATGCTCGCCTCAACCTCACGATCATGTATATGTACTTTAATTTCATTTAAATTAAACATACAACAAGGAATCACGAAGAGGCCTCAAGAACCCTAATTTCTGCATGAAGGCTAGGATTTTTGATACACGATTCAAACAATGCAATTAATTGAGGGAAAACATTCCATGCATGATTATGAACATATGGCCAAATTATTGTGCGAGGAAATATGCATAGATTGAGAGATGCCCAAGTCTAGGCTTACCTCCAAGTCGTGACAACAAGTTCAAAGTGATTTTTGATTTGGAGGTGTTACAGATGAGTGGTGATGATCTGAACAGCTTCCCTACACCCTATGGATTGTGTTTGGATGGTTGGACTTGATTGAAATTGGCTGGATCATTTTGTGGTACCTCAGCTGCACTTTGGTTAAAACCTTGAGCAACCAGCTGGTGATTTTGTGAAATTGATGTTTCAGAAGTAATCTAAGTGTTTGATCAGCTCATATGTGATGTATGTGAGGTGTGTGAGTGATTGGTTTGATTGGAATTGCTCTCAAACTCAAAACCCGATAGCTACCTTGCTAAGAAAGGCATTTTTGCCAAGAGAAAGAGATTTTGAGGAAAGCATCTGTTAGATGGCTTTGGTGTACTCAAACTGACCACAATTGAGCTCTATTTATAGTAGAGCAAGTTTGTTTTGCAAGGAATAGTGCATGGCAGCTGGTAAGTAGGTTTGGCCAATGTTGGCAAATGAAAATCCAAGTCTCATCTAGCCATTGACTAGAGGTTAGGGTACAGAGCTTTGGTCCCCTTGGTCTTGGATAAGTCTTGACTGATTTCAGATGAGAATGGCTCAGTCCATGCCCCCTTGATGGTTTCATTGAATGCCTCATTCCAAATTTGAAGTCTTGTCCCTATTTTGGCCATTCTAGGTTCAACATGCTATTTCTTGTTCCATGGACTTTGGAGGCTTGGCTCAGTGATTGTCCCCTTTAGATTCAATCCTCTGAGGTGTCCAAGTGGATAGGAGCAATTGAATTTGGCTGATTTTGGCAAATCGACCAAAGTTGCAAATTCTGCCTTGCCTTGACAGATTTCAGCAAGGCAACTTGGCAATGTTGTATCACATGGTGTAGGTTGAATTTGGCAACGTTCTTGGCCATTTTGGAAAGCTCTTACATGATATAACAACTGTTTGAACAAGTTTGGTTTTGATCTCTTTTGATTCCAAGTGAAAAACCCCCCTACATTTGGCAAAAAGTGAGGCAGAATCTGACTTAGTGAAAATTTCACTAAGTGTTGGAAAAAGTGACATTTTCACTTTTCAGCCACTTTGATCACTCCATAACTCAAAATCCTTAATGAATTGGAATGACTTGTAGTTGAAGTTTTTGTAGGTGATAATGAGGGCTACAAATCCATCTTTGGATGAAAAAAAATGGCCTTGTGGTTTAGGAGTTATGGTCCTCCAAAGTTGGTACCTTTGCCACTTTATTTTTAACTTAGAAAAATTTCTAAGTTTTATGGTTACCCCTTTTACAAGTTATCTCACTTTTCTTGATTTTTCTTGATGAATGATGATTCAAATCATACATTAACATCATTTTAGGGTTAAAAATCCATTTTGGTGAAAAATCTCAAAAAGTCAAAGTTGACTTTTGTGCACAGTTGACTTTTTATCAGATGAATTCCAAACTGTGCAATTCCTCAGGAAATCATGTCCTTGACCTAAATCAAACTTGATGGACATGTTCAATGGGTGTCATAGGGTATATTCAATCACGTATTAGGGTTTGGGAGCATGTCTTGGTCAAAAGTCAAAGTTACAGTTGACTTTTCTCTTAAAACCCTAATTGTGGTGCAGATGAAATTGAGACTTGTTGCTCAAGCTTCTTGGATCAATCCATTGTTCCAAATGGATCAATATGGTATATTAGAGACCCTCAAATCATGTCTTGAGGTCTTGGCTCATGGTTTGTCCCAAAAGTCAACTTAGGGGTGAATTAGGTCAAGAAACCCTAATTCCTGATTTTTGATGAATGCATCCCCTGAGGCAAAATTGACTTGATGCATGGGTTCATGAGGTTCCATGAAGTATATTAGGTCATGTTTTGGATCATTGCCTTATGCCCAGATGAAAATTTCCATCTGGAGGCCCTGGTCGACCAAAACCCTAATTTGGTGACACTGTCGATCTTGAGACTTGATCCACCTAGAAGGGAGCAGCCTTGTGCTTAATCCTTGAAGTGGGAGTCCTTTTTGATCCATTGTGGATATTTAAGAGATTAGACAAGTTGAAGATCATGTCATTTCTTGATTGATCCTTTATCTAAGCACTCAGAGAGGGCTTGAAACCCTAATTTTGATTGTATTGGATGCTCACCCATCTTTGGGGAGACTGATGAAGCATGATGGTTCATCCATATTGTGATGATGATTTTCACAATGATGGGAAATCTAAGTGGTCAAAATTTGAGGTATGACAGAAAGGCAAGACAAAAGCAAAAAGAAAATTACTCAAAATTAAATGCTAAAAGTAAATTGCAATAAATAAAATAGGACGCAATGGTACATTTTCACGGGAGTGAACTCGTTTCTCTCTAAGCTCGGTACTTTGAGTGTTTTCCCTTTACAATGTGAAAAAATGCGACCTCTAAAAATGGAAAATGCAGTGCCTTATATAGGCCTAGAATGTAACTGTTTGTCTACCCAGATGTCCTTTGAAGCTGACACGTGGCACCCCACTTTCTTTTCAACTTCCCATAGTCTTGGAATTTTCAAACTTTTCCTGCCAAGCACTTATCCTTGAAGTTGGGACTGACCCTTCGTCTTATTTTCCTCCAACACCGAGGTTTGTTGCCACCTCTCTGACACATCTCTCTGCTGGTGTCGAATCGATGCCTTGATATGCCTCTTGTGTCGCCGCGTCATGGGACTCCCTGGTTTCCACTTTTGGTCGAAATCACCTGTCAACACCAGGACATGCTCCCAAACCTTGGGACATGATTCAATACACCCTATAACACCTATGAAATCAATCCATCAAGCTTGATTTAGGTCAAGGACTTGATTTCATAGAGGATCGCACAGTTTGGAATCCATCTGATAAAAAGTCAACTGTGCCCAAAAGTCAAAGTTTGACTTTTTGATTTTTTGATCAATTATGGTTCCCTAACCCTAAAATGATGTTAATGTGTGATTTGAATCAACATTCATTAAGAAAAATCAAGAAAAGTGGGATAACTTGTAAAAGGAGCAACCATAAAAAACTTAGAAATTTTCAAAGTTATGGAACAAAGTGGCTAGGGTGCCAACTTCCAAGGATCATAACTCGAGATCCAAGCAACCATTTGGGCTGATCCAAAGATGGATTTGTAGCTCTCATGGCATACTTTAAAAGTGACAACTACACCTCATTCCAATTCCTCATAGATTTCAAGTTATGATTGGACCAAAATGCCAAAAACATGAAAATGCATCATTTTTCAACACTTAGACAAAATTCTGTCCAAGACAGATTTTGTTGAAAACACCAAAACTTGTGAGGTTTTTTCACATAGTTGGAAGTGGAATCAATTCCAAAGGTAAACATCAATGTTGTTGTATATGTTGCTAAGAATTCAAAGAGCTTATTAGCATGAATTGATTGAACTTGAGCCAAGAGAAATCCATGCCCAAAGTCATGTTGCTGCAACTGTTTTGGAAAAATCAGTTTGCACTTTTGCTTTCTTTACACGATTCCTGATTCAAGACCAATGATCCCTATGCTACAGTCATCTAATGTGATCCTAATCCAAATGATCCAACTTGCAAAGCTGAGTCCAAAAGCCAAAGGATCTTCCAACTTGAGATCAATGCATTTTGGCATATTATGCCTTGAATTTAAGGGCATTAATGTGGAATAGTGCACTTTCAAGATTCTCACTCTCCTCAGTCAAGTTCTCTGATTAAATAACAATAAAAACATATGAAGAATGTGGATTTGGTCAAGACATAGCCCTGCTATTGGGAGGGGCTAAGTTGTCTTGCATGAGAAGAAATGCCACCAAGCCAAAGCCATTAAATGTGATCTGATCCAGCAGCCATTCACTATTCCTCCAAGACAAGAGTTGATCACCTATAAATAGAGGTTCCAATTGATCATTCAAATCACCCCAAAGCAACTTACAACATTGCTTTCTCTCATTCTCTCTTAAGTGCCAAATTTCTTTGTTTTTGAGAAACTACCATCGGGTTTTGAGTTGCAGCCTTAAGCAATCCATTCCAATTGCTCAAACACATCACATATGATGTATATGAGGTGTTCAAACACTTAAACCATCTCTGTAACATCTTTAGCTCAAAATCACTCTTCAACCAAGCCATTATGCCTCAATTCTGCAGTTGGATTCCTCCAACTTGATCCAAAGATTTTCAAAGTGTTCCAAGGCTTGCAATCCACTCAACAACATCCATTGAAGCTGTAGGGATCATCAAATCACTTCTGAAACACCATCTGTGCAGAGTTCCATTTCAGCTTGCATCAAGGTAAGCTTCAAAACTCTCATAACATGATCCATGCATATTTCCTCGCATGATACTTTTGCCAATTGCTTGTCATCATATGTTTAGTGTTTCCCCTCAATCAATTATTGTTTACAATTCGTATATAGGATTTCCTTGAGTTCATGCCAATTTTAGAGTTCTTCAGGTTTTAACTTGTTATGTTCTGATTCAATCCATTTCAACAAAATTGAATATTGCCATCATGATCCTTGTTAAAAAACGCATGAGTTTGGTGTTTGAATCATGTCAAATGGATGAGAGACGAGTGAGATAGGGTGCTTCATGCACGAGCTCGAGGAAGAAGATGGCCATGGCGCCATTCTTCAGGTTTTCCAACCAAGTTTGCCTTATGTTTTTCATTTTCCATGTATATAATGAATTGGCATTGCGCCCTAGTGGAAACACTAGTATGTTTGTGAGTATTGGCAAGCGAGAGGTATGGGGTTCGAATCCCCCTCGCCCCAGACCTCTTTTTTTATCACTTTTTCCTTTTTTTTTTATTTTTTCATATTATTTTATTAATGATTTGAAAAATTAATTTCTCACTCAATTTTTATCATTTTTTATTGGTTCTTTTCTGAAAAATCACAAAAATGTTAAAATATTTAATTCCACAAAAAAATAAATTTATATTATTTATTTAATATAATTGGTATTTTTGTGAATAAATTCATTTTTAATTATTTTTAAACATTTAAAAGTGAATATTTATTTTGAAAATCAAAACTAAATGAGTTCTAAATCATCTTGTGATTAAAACCTCATTTTTTAAACCTTAAACAAAAATCACAAGTGGTTTATTCAAACTTATTTGGTATTTTTTTTTATCATTTTATTGATTTTCTTTAAATATTTACTTTTAAAGGAAAACAAAATTAGGGTTTCTTTGATTTTCACCCTCACAAATCTTCTTAAAACATCTTTGGGCCTCTAATATAGTGTAAGACCCAACCCCTTTTGAAAACCAAAATGATTTGAGCCTCAGATGTTGTATAAGAGCCACTGTGTTTTCAAAAACCTCGGTGCGATCGCCGTTTTCAAACAAAAATCATCTGGGCCTACCCTCGTGTTATAAGCCCCATTTCTTTTCTTAAAATAATCTTTGGGCCTCTTGGTAGAGTGTGAGACCCAATACTTTTGTAAATAAACCTCTTAGGGCCTCACACATTGTATAAGTCCCTCTGTATATTTTCAAAAGTACGGCGCGGTCGCCGCCTTTGTAATGAAACCAACTGGGCCTCTCCTTGAGTTGTAAGCCCCATCACTTGTACAAAAACACTTTTGGGCCTCTAATAGAGTGTAAGACCCATCCCCTTGTACATAAAAACTTTTTGGGCCCCACATATTGTATAAGTCCCTCTGTACAGTTTTCAAAACAACAGTGCAATCATCGTTAAAACTTGGGCCTCTCCTTGAGCTGTAAGCCCCAACAATCTTTTCAAAGCACTTTCTCCTTTGATTTTGAATTCTAATATCTGTTGTTATCAAAACTTTCTTTGTTGAACAACTAACAAAACAACATGGAAGCTCTACAACGGGTAAGTGTTTATCTGCTTTCATTTACCGTTTTCATATGGATATAACTGTATTGTGGGCCTATTTCACTTGTCAAATATCAACTGTGTAATACTAGTATAGCTATTTAGAGTTTTCCCGGCAACTACGTCTAGAACTATGTAAAGCCCTGTTGATCACTCTTAAATACAGTCAAAACTAGATCCCCCATAGGATTCCAGATACAGTTTTCCCTTCTCTTGGGGTTAAACAATATGGAACAAAGAGAAAGGCAGTACTCTCGGTGAACCTTTTCTCAGACTGTCACCCTTAGAAATTGTCAAAGAAACTCTAACTCCCCAGAGATGATCTTTTCTCTGTGAATGGCATCTCTTGAGTTTCTTCCAAATTCTCGAAATTTCCTGGAATGATATTTTCTCTGTGAATTACATTTCTTGAACTTCTCTTGGTTTGGGGACCCACAGGCTTCCTAAAAGCATCCCTACCTCCTCTTGGGCGTTGTACAAGGACCCTTTGAGTTCTTAGAAGTTCTCATGCCTTCTCTTGGACTTAATACAAGGACCCTGGCGACCTCTTAAAGGTATAAGACAGAACTTAGTCATCCTTTGCTAGAGCAGTCTTTCCAGTGTCAAGTCTCCGGCCATTCTAGGGTTGATACTCATCCCTTAATGCTCGTGCCTCCTCTTGGGCATTGTACAAAAGATAAAACTCTAGACTTGGACAATCTAAACCCCCTTGAGTCTCAAATACATTCTTAAGTTCCTTTCAAACATAGGAAAAAACACGGATCACTCTGAAACCCGGTCTCTCTCATGAGAGTTCCCCACCCTTGGGCCTGCCTATGGATCTAATCCTCAGCAGTAACATAGCCTTCTCTTGGGCTTTGTACAATGATTCTCCCCAGCGGAGCTAACCTTTTCAGACTCTCTTGTTGAGTCAGTCTTCCTTTTAGCCTCCGTCTTGGGCTTCATACAAGACACATATAAAACACTCTCTTGTTGATTATAAAAGACTCTCTTGTTGAGTTGATCTCCTTTTAGCCTCTATCTCGGGCTTCGTATGAGACAGCAAAACACTCTCTTGTTGAGTATAAAAGATTCTCTTGTTGAGTCAACCTTTAGCCTCCGTCTTAGGCTTCATACAAGACACATATAAAACACTCTCTTGTTGAGTATAAAAGACTCTCTTGTTGAGTCGATCTCCTTTTAGCCTCTATCTCGGGCATCGTATGAGACAACAAAACACTCTCTTGTTAAGTATAAAAGACTCTCTTGTCGAGTCAAACAAACTCTCTTGTTGGGTCAATCACCTGTTCCAGACTCTCTTGTTGAGTCAACCTTTTTAGCCTCCGTCTTGGGCTTTATACAGGACAGATAAAAGTACTCTCTTGTTGAGTCAAACCCTTTCAGCCTCCATCTTGGGCTTTATACAAGATACATTCTCCCCAACAGAGTCAAAACCCTGGTTGAGTCAATCAACCTTTTAGCATCAAAGTTGTGCCTTGCTCACAGCATACAAACATCAACAACTCCTCTTTAGAGATGACAAATTCTCTCTCATCCAAAACCCTTTAGCTTCACATCTTGGGCTTCGAACAAGATACAAACCACCTTTAGCTTCATGTCTTGGGCTTTGAACAAGACACCAAAACAACCTTTTTCCTCCCATAGAATAGGAGGAACTACGATCGCTCTGATTTCGCTATTTCGGGAATACGTAGGCATAAGATTGCAAAAATCTTAGCGAGCATACTAATCAAAAACCCAAAATCCAGTACCTTTATATATCCATAAAAAACATCAGACCTAACCCCTTAACACAGAAACCCACTCCCTAGTCTAGACCCTGTTTTAAGCAAATAACCTTAAAAGATGAACCCCCTATAGAATCTGTAAACCAACAGTTTTGACTGTTTAACCTCAGTTTGCGAGCAGGGTTAATTAGACACATCTATTTCCCTTCCTTAATCAGCTCAACAGGATAAAAAATGAACCGAACTGTAGTACCAAAGCGATAGTGATTCGAAACCACAAAAACCGCGCTACAGAAAAGTGGCGACCACAGCGGGAGGCATTCTTCTTAGCCTCTTTTAAGGTGAAGACTTTAAATTCACCGAACACTACGGAAATGGCGACTCTATTGGGGAGTCATTGTCTGTATAAGATCATAAGACTAGAGGTCTAGGATATTAAGACAAATATATATACTGATTTTCCTAATTGATATCTGTGTTTATTTTTCTGCTAATGGGAATGCGTGTGATGCCGCATGTGGAAAGATTGAGTATACACCTAAGATAGGGGATGGCATTATACGGGTAATCTTACGGGGAGTGAATCCCAGTTAAGACTCCTCGGTCGACCATCAAACTCAGTGGAGACTTCCTTTGCAGATGCATTGCCTATACGACTTCGGTTGTTAAAAGTAGTGTGGTCGACTGGGTTATCTGAGAAGCTGAGGTTTTTAGTAGACTAAAACCATTTTGTAGTGCGGAAGCTATCGGGAATAGTTGTCACGGGATACTACCTTCATTTGAGATCACTCTAAGATACATCAGCTCGCTGGCGATCCGCTTGCTGTTGTTATCCAAAGAGGGGTCAATGATTTTGCGGACAGGTACAAAAAGTCACCAGTATAAACCTTTGGGGATGGGTAGAGCCTTGATTTCATGACACCGACCCTTTGACCCCATGTTTTTTCTATGTTTTTCTGTGCTGCATTCATACATTCATACATTTATTTAAAAAACATTTAAACAAATAAAAATTTCTCTTCTAGTCTCTCTTTTTCAAATTAAACTAAGACAATGTTTGCAAATGTCAGAGAGAGGGATTATGTTATGGATTTCGGTAGAAGGAAAAACTCACAAGTATACCTTCAAGGTTCCAAAGTTAGAGGATTTAAGAGGGTTGGCTGGGATGATCACCAACCCTGAGGCTTTCAGAGCCAAGTATGGAGGACTTTTGTCCCTATTACGGGTCCATGTAATTAAAGGAATCCTGTCTACACTCATTCAGTTCTACAATTCAGTTTATCACTGTTTCACATTCCTGGATTATCAGCTAGCACCAACACTAGAGGAGTATTCTCACCTGACTGATTTACATATCACTGATCAAGCTCCATTTTCTGGACTGGAAGAAATTCCAAAAGATCAAACCATTGCAAGAGCAATTTATTTGGACGAGTCAGAGGTCAGGACTCACATGACCACTAAGGGTGGTATCCAGGGTTGGCCAACCCAGTTCTTGTTAAAGAAAGCCCTGTACTTTGCTAGTATAGGGAACGTGGCCGCTTTCGAAAGAATCTTTGTTTTGCTCACCTACGGGTTATTTTTGTTTCCCAACATCGATAAATTTGTAGATATCAATGCCATTAAGATATGTCTGATTGGAAATCCCGTACCAACCTTACTCGCGGATGCGTATCATTCTGTACACTTAAGGAATTTATAGAACTGAGGAATGATACATGCTGTGTACCCCTGTTGTACAAATGGTTTATTTCCCACTTGCCCAAGTCTTCCACATTTTGGGATCAAAAGAATACTTTACGTTGGTCGCGGAGAATCATGTCTCTTACCAACTCTGACATCGATTGGTACAATCGAATCTATGACTGGATCAGGATCATCGACCATTGTGGAAACTTCCCAAACGTACCCCTTATAGGAACTAAGGGGGGAATCAATTATCATCCAATTTTAGTTCGTCGTCAATTTGGATACCCAATGAGGCATGTCCCGCGTAATGCTTATCTGGAAGGTCTTTTCTTCAAGGAAGGAGAAAGTGACAGGGTACTAAAAATAGAAATAGTGCATGCCTGGAAACACGTTCATAGGAAAGGAAGAGAGTCTCTAGGAAAACTAAACAGTTTCTCGGTGGAGCCTTATCTCCACTAGGTACAAACTAGAGCTCTCAAGCTGAGGATGCCTTACCCTCGTCAGGAAGTTTTTCCATTAAGGGACTCCGTCCTTTATTTTATGTCTTATACGGAAAAACTTCAGGTTACTCTCAACAAAGTTCAGCAGGAGAAGAGGTCTTGGAAGAACAAGTACCGTATTCTCAATGTGGAGTGTAAGAAAATACAACAGTTATTGAAAGATAAAGATGCTCTGATTGAGGTTTTAGAGCAAGATGCTGTAGAGAATCAAGAAGACCAAAGGAATTTGCTCGCTCCTTTCACTTGGCAAAGGAATGACAACCCGACAACGGCCCAAGAGCCCCGGTCAAAGAAAAGGAAAGCACCAGAACTAGCACCTGAGCTCTCTTCAGAGAGGACTCAGGATCCATTAGCTTAGACATTTCCTTTTCAGCACTTTGTAATCTACTGTATTTCCATTTTCACAATCCTTGAATTCAATAAAACGGGGTTTCCCCACTGTGTGATATTTGCAATCCTATTGTCTAAGTTTCTTTTGATTAAATAACAAAAATAATTAATATTAATCATTGCATATCATTCATCATTCTCGCATAAACGCATTCTTCTTCCCTGCGAATCTCACGTTTGTTTCTCAATTCTAGAGTCAAAGTGTCTCATTCGTACAATACTCGGGCCAATCGACAGAAAAAGATGGACGATCTCGAGGAAGAGAACAGATAGTTGAGGGAAGAGATCGACACTCTGAAAGAAGATCTGAGAAAGCTTCATAACAACATGTAAGCTCTAGCATAAGCTAAAATGCAACAACAAAGGACTGTGATCTCAGAGATCACATCTACGCCCATAGTGGAGAAGTATGATCCTAGGTACAAAATGCCAAAAGATCGTCCCTGGGGCCTGCCTATCAACTATATCCCAGAAGGATATATTCCGCTGATCATGGAAGATCCGGAAACTGTAGCAGGAGCCGCTGGGCCTGAAGGTTACAAACTTCGGGAAAGCGAAGATGCCAAGGGCATAACAACAACTCCTGAAGGTTACAAACTTCGGGAGGCACCAAGAGTCTCTGCCGTAATGACTGTACCACCACCCGTGGTACACACTGTCCCAGAAGGATAGATTCCACAGATGCCTTCTGGTGGAAACGAAAGTATGTTTGATAGAATGAATGGGTTCCAGGAACAGTTCTTAGAGATGCAGAAAGAACTGCAAGCCATTCGCGGTCAGGATCTATTTGGAAAGGACGCCGCAGATCTTTGTTTGGTCCCCAATGTGAAAGTTCCGCACAAATTCAAAGTGCCCGAATTTGAAAAGTACAAGGGTAACTTTTGCCCTCAAAGCCATTTGGTGATGTACGCTCGGCGAATGTCAACTCAGATAAAGAAACAGGAGCTACTGATTCACTACTTTCAGTATAGTTTAACCGGTGCCGCACTCAAATGGTACATGGGTTTAAACCGCACTAAGATTGGCACTTTTAGGGATCTTGGCGCTACCTTCGTTCATCAGTATAAGTATAACCTGGACATGAAACCGGACAGAGATCAACTCAGATCGATGTCACAAAAGGATAAGGAAGCCTTTAAGGAGTACGCTCATAGATGGCATGAAATTGCCGCCCAGATTTGTCCACCTCTCGAGGAAAAAGAGATGACAAAGATCTTCTTGAAAACCTTAAGCTCATTTTACTACGACAGAATGGTTTCCAGTGCACCCAGTGACTTCACCGAGATGGTGGGCATGGGAGTTCATCTTGACGAAGCGGTCCGAGAAGGACGTTTAGTTAAAGACGCTGGATCATCAAGTAGTACAAAAAGATACGGTAGTGCTCTCCCTATGAAAAAAGAGCAGGATATTAGGAATATCTCTCTCGGAATGAAAATGCGACGGTACCAACCAATAGCAGTTGTAACTCTTGCTATCAACCCTGTGCCTATTCCTACGTATCAACCTCAGGTTGCTCAAAGCCAACCGAATCAACAGCAATATCAGCAAAGGACACAACATCCTCTTCAGCAGGCTCATCCTCCGTACAATAACAACCGTACAACACGACCACCAGGGTTTGACCCCATACCGATGTTGTACGCAGAACTGTTTCCGTTACTACTGATCAAGGGGCATATCTAAACCAGGTCTCCTCTTATAGTACCGGAAAATCTGTCTTTTTTGTTCAAAGCGGATCAAACTTGTCCTTACCATCAAGGAGTATCAGGGCATAACATAGAAAACTGTCTCAGTTTCAAATTCGACGTACAAAAGCTTGTTAGGAGCTAGGTCTTCTCTTTCAAAGATACGAATCCAAATGTTCTCACGAACCCGTTGCCTCAACACGGGAAAGCTGCAGTAAATTTGATAGAGAGAGTCTAACTACAGCTATCAAATTCATGATGTACTCTTATTGAGGACCAATCTGGTCAAGATGCATCGTAGATAGAGCGGGTTTGGTCATATACCACCTCACAATTATCACCAGTGTGATATCTGCTCTAAAGACAATCAAGGATGTTCTATGGTGCAATCGGCTCTACAGGAACAATTGGATCTCGGGTGGATCCAAGAGCATCGAGTTCGTGGGGTCAACATGACTTATACGAATTCCAACATCATTCAGAGCCACGACATCCATGCGATGAATGCCAACCTGGTGGCAATGCACTCAAGGTAAAGCCAGTATCATAATCTGCCGTGACACGATTACAATTCCTGTCTGACTTACTCGGTAAACAAACAGGGATGCTCTTTTGTACAAGAGGCCCTCCAGCGTCAGATGGATCTTGGATGGATCTAGGACTACCATGATAGAAATCAGTATCAAGTGAATATGATTCAAATCTTCGATATTCGCTTGATGAAAACTAGCTTTGTGGAGTTACACGCTACACAAGTCCAACTCGGTTTTCTGACTTCGCATAATTATCAGAACAGTAAAGGATGTTGTTAGAGTGACCAGGGATGTGCTCTCGTTCAAAGAACTTTGCAACACTTGTTGAACCATTGGTGGCTTCCGATCTATACGGACGAAGACACGCAATAAATTAGTATGGTCAATGGGAACCCTACTAGGCATCAAAGTTAGGATGTTCGATCAATAGAAATAGATCTAGTGAGGTTACACTGCATTCAAAGCGGGCGTGGCCAGGTGCCAGCACATAACTACGAGCGCTGTAGAGTCTGCACGGAAAATAATCAAGGATGTTACCTCGTGCGAGCAGCCCTTCAGAGTCAGTTGGACCGCAAAGTGATTCAACCATGTCCAGTTTCGGGGTCCATCAACTGGATGCCAGACTATTTTGCTGACCAGATCAAGGATGTTGTTGTAATCTCTAATCCTGAGAGGACCAAGGATGTTTGTGCCATCATCCCTCTACTTGACGAATCAAAGGTTCTTAACCAGGAACTGATTGAAGTTACTTACGACAGTCAGAAAAATCAGAAGGCTCCTGTAGTTATCTATCTACCAGGACCAGTGCCGTACAAGTCTGATAAGGCGATCCCTTACCAATACGGTGCAACAATAATTAAGAATGGAAAGGAAATTCTATTACCCTCCGCGCGTGAATATTGCAGACATCAGTCGAGTAACACGGAGCGGTCGAATCTTTAATCGAGGAGTTGGAGAACCTAACAGAGAAAAGGAACATCAAACAGAAGTTCCCAATCCACCGGTCGGTCAGTCTAGTGATCCCAAACTTTCAAAGAACAATGATGAGATGCTGAAGCTCATCCAAAGGAGTGAATACAACATTGTTGATTAGCTATTACAAACTCCTTCAAAAATCTTTGTGTTGTCTCTTTTACTCAGTTCTGAGGCTCACAGAGAAGCTCTACAGAAAGTCTTAGAGCAGGCCTTTGTTGAACAGGATATGTCAATACGATAGTTCGATAGCATTATCTCTAACATCACTTCCTGCAACAACTTAGGGTTCAATGATGAGGAATTGGGGGAAGAAGGCCAAATCCACAACATGGCGCTCAATATCACAGTTAACTGCCAGGACGATGCTTTAGCTAGCGTACTGTTAGACACTGGATCGGCTCTGAACATTATGCCGAAGTCCACTTTAATGCGACTATCATTCAAAGGATCCCTGATGAGGGACAGTGAGGTCATCGTCAAAGCATTTGACGGATCTCGGAAAGCAGTTATCGGCGAAGTCGACCTTCCCATAATTATTGGTCCTCACACTTTCCTAATCACTTTCCAGGTCATGGACATCCGAGCAACATACAGCTTTTTATTAGGAAGACCTTGGATACACCAGGCTGGGGAAGTCACTTCGACACTGCACCAGAAACTGAAGTTCGTCAAGAACGATCAACTCGTCACGGTCTGTGGAGAACAAGCCTTGATCGTGAGTAACCTTTCATTATCCACTTGTGTAGAACCCGAGGAGGTTGTTGAAACTCAGTTCCAGGCACTATCAGTGAGCAATGAAAATCAGTCAGAGAAAGGAACCTCAATTTCCTCATACAGAGATGCTCTTGAAGTGATCAAAAGTAACAATGCCAAGGGATGGGGACAGCTTGTCATTCCTACTGATAAAAAATCAAAGAAGGGTCTTGGTTTTTCCTCAACCTGTACCCAGACACCTGCTAATGATGAAAGTCTTCATCCCATTCAGGACTTCTTCTATAGTGGAGGTTTCCTTCACCCAATATCTCAAGAAGTTCATACCATTAACGAGGGAGATTCCTCCGATATAGATGAGGAGTGGAAGTCCTATCTTAACGAGGACGGTTATATCTCTCAGGAAGAAGTGCCTACGCTATTTTGCCATCCCGCACAGAGTCCGAGATTTATACCCAGGTCAGATGTCAGAATGATATACGGAGATTGTGATCCGGAAGGATGTCGTGCTCCACCAAACTCATTAGAGGAAGACACTCTGATGAAGGACAAATTTGACCACGACTATTATGGCCCGATGGAAGGCCTGCCTATCTGGCAGCCATACCTAGGAGACTTGGGGCAAGAAAATCATCCGAATAATGAAAATCAGCTGAGCATCATTGAAAAGAATACCTGCGTGCCCACTATGTCCTAGGATCAACACTCAGGGTATTCAGAACCTATCCAGCACGACGATGAATTCGCAAAGTTTGTACGACTAGAATTGATCAACTATGCTTTTCCTGAGGTCAACGTCATCGAAAGGGATGACTCCTCCAGTTCCAAAGAAGTGTGGGACACCTTAGGACAACCGAGTGGCAAGTTTGACTTCATGGTCAAATACACTGCTCCTGAAAGCTCTCGTATCAGGCTCGAAGACATCCAGCCAACTGGATGGGGAGATTCACCTGAGAACACAAATATTATGCAGAATACATCAAAGGAATCCTCCTATGACAACTCTGCCTGGGAGACAGATTCCCTTGATCCAGTTCCACCAGAAATTAGCGTTATTTCTGAAGACAAATCTAGGAAGGTACCAGACTTTGTGATTCACCGAGGAGTTCGCCGCCAATGGGTTGCAGTCGATGTTTCAAAGATTGTTCATAAGTCAAAGTAATTGCCGTCTTTAACCTTTCACCTTCCCAGGTGAAACAGCTATTTTGATAGGGCTCACTTTCTGTAAATGTACCTCTTTGCTTCGCCCAAAGCGACATAGTTTTGTTTTATAGGGCTGTAGTTTCAAGAATCGACAAGTTCATAAATAAAATAACGTCATTCTGTAATTTCCGCATTTATTGCTGTTTTCTCTTTTCGTTTTTCAGAAAATGGTAATCCTAAAAAATAATTCAAATAATAAAAACAAGCAGTAAAAAAAAAATACATTGCACACACTCTTGCATTCTCTCTATCTCTTTTAAAACAAATCATCATGTCATGCAGATTGCTTGTTTTAAACCCCATTGAAACATATGATCCGATGCCTTCTCCCAACTTTGAATTCCCGGTATTTGCGGCTGAAGAAGGAGTTGACGATAAAATTCCAGAAGAGATCTCCCGATTACTCAGACAGGAGGAAAGGTCCATTGAACCTCACAAGGAGCCGTTAGAAACGGTCAACTTGGGCTCAGAGGAGGAGAGAAAAGAGGCCAGGATTGGGGCATTACTCAGTCCAGGAGAGAAAAGAGGCCAGGATTGGGGCATTGCTCAGTCCAACTGCCAAAGAGAATTTGACAAGGCTTCTCAAAGGATTCCCCCATGTATTCGCTTGGTCCTACCAGGACATGCCAGGTTTGGATACCAGCATCGTGGAACATCATCTACCGTTAAGATCAGAATGTCCGCCCGTAAAATAAAGACTAAGACGGACTCATCCGGACATGGCCATCAAAATCAAAGAGGAAGTACAGAAACAGATTGACGCGGGTTTCCTCGCCCTATCAGAATATCCTCAATGGTTAGCCAACATCGTACCCGTTCTAAAAAAGGAAGGAAAGGTCAGAATGTGTGTGGATTACAGAGATCTAAATAAGGCTAGTCCAAAG
Organism: Lathyrus tuberosus; assembly: GCA_022829125.1. Taxonomy (NCBI): domain Eukaryota; kingdom Viridiplantae; phylum Streptophyta; class Magnoliopsida; order Fabales; family Fabaceae; genus Lathyrus; species Lathyrus tuberosus. The sequence goes on from JALAZF010000103.1 coordinate 14,625,590, forward strand.
GATGACTTTCCTTTACCATACATTGATATGCTGGTAGACAGTACAACAAAGTTTAGAATATTCTCCTTCATGGATAGATTCTCGGGCTATAATCAGATAAAAATGGCGCCGAAGGACATGGAGAAAAATTCATTCATTACCCCATGGGGTACTTTTTGTTACAAGGTAATTTCGTTCGGTTTGAAGAATCTCAGGGAAACCTATCAAAGGGCCATGACTACTCTGTTTCATGACATGATACACAAGGAAATCGAGGTATATGTTGATGACATGATTGCCAAATCTAAAACAGAAGAGGAGCATGTGACCCACCTGTCGAAACTATTCGAGCGGTTGAGAAAGTATAAACTCCGTTCAGGGAAACTTTTAGGGTTCATCGTCATCCAGAAGGGAATTAAGGTTGATCCTGACAAGGTCAAGGCCATTCAAGAAATGCCCTCTCCAAAAACTAAAAAACAAGGTAGGGGATTCCTGGGACGTCTGAACTACATTTCTAGATTCATATTCCTCATGACCGCGACGTGCGCGCCGATTTTTATATTACTTAAAAAGAACCAGGGCCGCGTTTGGACAGAAGATTGCCAAACTGCCTTCGACAGTATTAAGGAATACTTGTCGAACCCACCGATTCTATCACCTTCAGTGGAAGGAAGACCACTGATCATCTACTTAACAGTCTTGGAGGACTCAATGGGTTGTGTGCTTGGCCAACAAGACAAAACAAAAAGGAAAGAATTTGCCATCTACTATTTGAGCAAGAAATTCATTGAGTGTGAAACTCGGTACACTATGCTTGAGAAAACTTGTTGTGCTCTGGCTTGGGCAGCCAAACGTCTTCTCTAGTATATGATTCATCACACTACTTGGTTAATCTCAGAAATGGATCCAATCAAGTATGTCTTTAAAAAACCTGCTCTCACGGGAAGGATTGCCCGTTGGCAGATGCTGTTATCAGAATATGACATAGAGTACCATGCTCAGAAATCCGTTAAGGGAAGTATTTTAGCCGATCATTTGGCTCACCAACTGATGAATAATCAGGAATCAGTCGGGTTTAACTTTCCAGATGAAGATGTCATGTACTTAAAAATGAAAGATTGCGATGAACCGCTACCCAGTGAAGGGCTAGAACCAGGTTCCCAATGGGGACTTATCTTTGACGGAGCCGTCAATCATTATGGAAATGGAATCGGGGAAATCATCATAACACCTCAGGGTACCCACATTCCTTTCACTGCCAGACTGACATTCAAGTGTACAAACAACGAGACTGAATACGAAGCTTGTATCATGGGTCTCGAAGAAGCGATCGACTTAAGGATCAAAAACTTGGATGTTTATGGCGACTCAGCCCTGGTTATCAATCAGATCAAAGGAGATTGGAACACATACCAATCAGGATTGATTCCTTACAAAGATTATGCAAGAAGGTTGCTACCCTTCTTCAACAGAATCGAGTTTCATCACATCCCTCGTGAAGATAATCACATGGCTGATGCATTAGCCACTCTTTCTTCCATGATTAGTGTAGGTCAATGGAAAGACCTACCTAAGGTCGACATAATACGCCTTGAGAGGCCCGCTTACATCTTCACGATTGAAGCAGTCATAGACGACAAACCTTGGTATCACGATATCAAATGCTTCCTTCAGAAATAAGAGTACCCACCTGGGGCACTAAGGAAAGACAGAAAAACCCTCAGAAGGTTAGCAGGTAGTTTCTTCCTGAGCAGTGATACACTCTATAAGAGGAACTTTGACATGGTCTTGCTCCGATGTGTAGACAGACCAGAAGCAAACATGCTGATAAAAGAAATTCACGAAGGATCCTTTGGTACTCATGCCAACGGACACACAATGGCAAGAAAAATTCTGAGAGCAGGGTACTATTGGTTGACAATGGAATCCGACTGCTACCAGTACATGAGGAGGTGTCACAAGTGTCAGATATACTCGGACAAAATTCATGTACCGCTAACACATCTCAAAATTCTTTCTTCCCCATGGCCTTTTTCTATATGGGGAATCGACATGATTGGCATGGTCGAACCCAAGGCTTCGAACTAACATCGGTTCATCCTAGTAGACATTGATTACTTAAACAAGCGGGTCAAAGCAGCGTCATACACCAATGTAACCCGACAAGTGGTGGTCCGATTTATCAAAAACAATCTCATCTTCCGTTATGGTGTTCCTAGCCAGATTATTACTGACAATGGATCCAACTTGAACAATAAGATGATAAAGGAGTTGTGAGCTGAGTTCAAGATCGAACACCATAACTCATCTCCCTACCGGCCTAAGATGAATGGAGCGGTAGAAGCAACTAACAAGAACATCAAAAAGATCCTTTAGAAAATGGTTGTAACCTACAAAGACTGGCACAAGATGCTACCCTTTGCTCTTCACGGTTATCGCACATCTGTCCGCACTTCAACAGGGGCAACCCCTTTCTCTCTAGTATATGGCATGGAAGCAGTGCTCCCCATAGAGGTAGAGATCCCATCAATCCGGGTATTGATGGAAGCTAAGCTAACAGAGGCTGAATGGTGTCAAAGCCGTCACGACGAACTGAATCTGATCGAAGAAAAGAGAATAACGGCACTATGCCATGATCAGTTGTATCAGCAAAGGATGAAGAAGGCGTTTGACAAAAAGGTCCGACCTCGCATCTTCAGGAAATAAGACCTTGTGCTCAAGAAGATACAATCATTCCTCACTGATTCCAGGGGAAAATGGACTCCGAATTATGACAGCCCCTATGTGGTCAAGCAAGCTTTCTCAGGCGGCGACTTGAGACTCGCAACCATAGATGGAGAGGAATTTGCCTATCCCACGAATGTTGATGTAGTTAAGAAATACTTCGCCTAAAAAAAACGTCTCGGTGGATTAAAAACCCGAAAGGGCGGTCCAGGCAAAAATTAGAGACATGATAAAAAATATCCCGATGGATTGGAAATCTCAGAGTACAGTCTAGGAAAAAGTTAGGGATAATGGCAAGTAACTACGTTCAACGAAGGGGCAAATTCCCCAGTAGCATTCATGCCATCCATCAGGAAAATTCCAGTTAAGGTCATCTTCGACGGAAGCTCAGGATGCCCAGAATTCAAATTTGGTAGAAGGATAACGGTCATTATGTTTCAATGTAGCCCTTTTCCCTTAAATTACCATTTTCTAACTTTGTAAATACTCAATGGAATCACGCGTTTGGTTGATTTCCATCCTATCAATAAAATTTGAGCCCTAGTGCTTTTGTTTGCAATTCTCATTTGTTTTAGCTTTACAGAATGACGTTTTAACATGATTAACAATTCTTGAAATAAAATAAAAATGAATTTACTTGTTGAAATTTTTTCTGCTTTAAAATAAAGATGGAAATTTCTTTTGACTGTTGAACATCGAAAGAACATCGATCGCTTCTCCCGAAGTAATTGAGCTTCAAAGTGCAGAATCAAAGTACTCCTTCTAAACCAGTGCGCTTGAATGAAGGATCAGTTATGTTAGATGCGGATACTCCATCTGACATCCCCGGCAGAGTTCTTACCTCCTAAGCCTGACCAATGGTTGTTCCCCACAGGGACTATCTCTCCTAAGCAAGGCAGAATTGCTATCGTGAACCAGTGATACTTTTCATCTCCCACTGTGGCCGAGTATCCAGTCGCGTTCATCTACCAGTCTGTATGTCGCGTCAGTTTTGTCAGCGTAAACATACATACATCATGCATTATTGATTTGAATTCACATTCATATTGCATCACTATTACTCTGGTCAGTCTTATCCCTTAGTGATAGAAGTCCTCTCAATCGAGTTGTCAGTCCTTTCCTCGTCAGGAAGTGAACCATCTAAACGATCTCTCCTCCAGTTTATTTCTGGATTGAAGTTAGTCCCTTGACCACTTTGATAACTTGAACCTCTGAAAAATAAGAAGATCGTCGATAAACATCACTCTTCGCCATTGAAGATGGTATTTTCGCTTTCCTGGATTAAGGAAAATCCCCAGGGAAAGCCTCTTAATCAGAGATTCGGCAATACAGCAGTTTTTCTCCAAAAAATCCACTGACGAAAAGGTCATCAGCACCTCAAAATTGGATCACATCATATGGCATTTCTCCGAGAAGATCCCGAGAAACGCATGATGTAATACCTCGTGCAGAAACAGTCTCTCAAGAAACTCGTTTTCCCCGATTGACGACTGGGTTCCCCAGCAAGTCTGACATCAAAACCTTTTTCCGTCAAATGGCATCTCCCCAGGAAAATTCGACGAGAATTTTGAGGAAAACCGCTACACATAGCGTCCCTTGTCAAGAAAGTTTATTGACAAAAGAAACTTAGACCAGTTCCTTGGTAGGAAACCAGGATCGAGGGGAAGTTTACATCAGAAACTTAGACCAATTCCTTGGTAGGAAACCATGATCGAGGGGAAGTTTATTTTAGAAACTTAGACCAGTTCCTTGGTAGGAAACCAGGATCGAGGGGTAGTTTATTTCAGAAACTTAGACCAGTTCCTTGGTAGGAAACCAGGATCGAGGGAAGTTCATTTCAGAAAATGAGACCAGTTCCCTGGTAGGAAACCAGGATCGAGGGGAAGTTTCTACCTTTTCTAAGCATCATTGCTTGGAAAAAGAAGAAGGATGCGTGAACTACCATTCCTAACCACCATCAAAATTTTGGGTATTCTGATATTTAATCCTCTTGCACCCTGAATGCCCGAATACCTTCGCCATTCACACCTTCGGGTCCAAGAAGAATAAATAGGGGCATCTGTCATACCCCAAATTTTGACCACTAAGATCTCCCATCATTGTGCAAATTATCATCACAATATGGATGGGCCATCATACCTCATTAGTTTCCCCAAATATGGGTGAGCATCCACTACAATCAAACTTAGGGTTTCAAGCCGTCTTAGAGCTCTTAGACAAAGGATCAATCAAGGAATGACATGATCTTCAACTTGTCTAACCTCTCAAACACCCACAAAGGATCAAGAGGACTCCCACATCAAGAATCAAGCACAATGTTGCAGCATTCCAGGTGGATAAAGCCTCAAGAACACTAGTGTCACCAAATTAGGGTTTTGGTCGACCAAGGCCTCCAGATGGAAATTTTCCTCTGAGCATGAGCCAATGCTTCAAAGCATGACCTAAAATACTCCAAGGGATCTCATGGCTTGTTTCTACCTGAGTGAATCGCACACTCAAAGATACAATAGAGTCGCCACCGAACTTTATTTAGTCCCAAAGGACAGGGAAAATATCGATAAAATCCAAGGGGAAGAGAAACAGGAATGGGGGGTCGGTTATGCGAAAGGAAGGTATTAGCACCTAACGCATCCGTCGTACTCGACGGGAACCATTTCGCTTGCTTCTAGGATTGGATGGGTTATCTATCTAAAGGCTTCTAGCTAAAAGAAGGAGAGAGAGAAAGGAAAGGGGGAAAAGAAAGGAAAGAAGGAAAGTGCTCGCGGAGGAATGAAGTCCTCGTGCCTACGTACCCTCATAGTGCAATGAGGAAGTCAGAGCGCTGTAGTTCTTGGAACCAGGGGACAGAAAGGAAGGAAGGAAGGGAGAAGGAAAGAAGGGTGGAAGTGTGCTCGCTGAGATCATTGCGATCTCATGCCTACGTATCATACATTCAAAAGAATGCAAAATCAGAGCTTTTGTAGTTCGGGGAACTGAACGGAAAAGGAAAACGGGAAAGAAACAAGGAGAGGAAAGAAGTGGCGTCAAAACCAAGAGCAAGAGTGAAAGAAAAACTCTACTGGGAAAGACCCCGCAGTGAGAGCGTTTGCACAAAAGAGCTTTTGCAGTAGATTTGGCTTGGTAAATGTTGCAAAGAAATCTTGATGCAGAAAATCAAAGAAAACTAGAGGATCCTTGATTTGTAGACGAAATGCGTCGAAACTGATCAAAAATGCGAAAATGCACCGGAATCGAACTTGCACCAAATTGAAAGTTGTAGAACTCTTAGATTGAAGTAGAATAAGATGTAATTCCAGAAATCCAACCAAAGAATGCCAAATAATGGAGGTTAAGCTCAAGAATTAATCACTTTCAATGTGAAAAGTGATTATCCTTCGAGAATAAGAGCTTTTGGTGAGGTTTGATGGAGAAGATGAAGAGGAATGTGTAGAAGTTGTAGAAAAATGCAGAGTAGAATTAGAGAATTGAGGGTGAAGAAAGTGTGGATTTGTGTTAATGATTGTGGAGGAGTTGTGAAATGGTGAAGCTTTGTTTATATTGAGTTTAAGTATGGAGTGTGAGAGCTTTGGACTTTGGTTTGGACTTAGCTTTGGGAGGTTTGGAGTTAGGGTTGGAGTAAGTTACACTTGACTCACTGAGTCAAGGCGGTTAACTCGGTTAGTTAGGATCAACTCGGTAACAATCCCAATGCAAGCTTCCACATCCAAAGGTTGACATGCTTGTAAAACAAGGAACATGATGCACTTAATTTAAAGTGATGCATTGAATAAATGAAAGGGAAATGTCTTGAATGGTCTTGAATTGTCTAGAATGTTCCACCTGCTACTAGAATAATGTAGAATCAAGGACCAAAGAGAGTGCATAGCTGCTGCCCAAAAAATACAGCAGAATCTGCAACTTTGTACATGGTAACCGGTTACAGCATATATGCTAACCGGTTACATGCTTGAAAAATGTGGTTTTTTGTGAAATTTACACTGTGTAACCGGTTATCAGTTATGCTGTAACCGGTTACTTCAGCTTTACTTCCCCAAATTTGCTTGGAAAATGATGCTGAAGTCCCGTTATTGATTTTCCAACTCTTGTCTTGATAAATAAACATGGAAACCTTTATTTTGAGATTGTTTTGGTGATGAAATAATCTTGAGAGGATGCGATTAATCGGGCTTGGAAAACCTGCAGATCCTGCAACAAGAAACACACAAAGAAAAGTGCGAATGCGTATGCTGACGATGCGAATGCGCATGCTCATGCAAAAGGCAAAAGAGGGAGGTCAAATTTTGGGTTACGAAAGCTGCCCCTATTTAATCCGCTTGGACCTGAATGTATGAATTGCGCTAGTTTTTTGATGATTCGAGGTAAAAGGGGATTAAATAAAAAAGTAGCTCGAAAATTTGGTCGACGGCGACAAAAAGAGAGTGTTAAGGAAGAAAAGATAAGTGTGAAACCGGCTGAAAATCTGCTAGGAGATAAGTCAGGTAAAAAGAGAGGAAGTATGATCGACGCATATGCTATGCATGTGTTTCTACATGATGCTTGATATCATGCAATGCAAAGGCGCAAGATAAGGCACAACGAGGCGGTTAGGCATAAATCGTAGCAAAACGACCTCGACACCCTCGGTCGGGGAGAGGACCCGCAGATGAATACAATCTCTGCTGGAGAGGAAAGTTCATAAAGGATGATGATCCTGCCGGGGAAAGAAACCGAGGACATCTCAGGTTTCTAAATCACCATGGCTGTCCCTGTTGGGGATGAAAGAACCAAGTCAATCCTTTCTACCAAGACGGGCTCTGCGTGGGGAAAAGAAGTTCCCGAATCATGTTGACTCAACTGAGGAGAAACCGCTGCTGCTGGTGACAGATAGTTCATAATCATTAGGGATGATGCACAACCCTTGCTGGGGAAAAGAGAATAAAGCGTCTTTGTTAGGGAACACCCTGGCAACCTGCTGGGGAGGATGATGACTCTGCTGAGGAACTGCTGAGGAAACAACAACTTCTTCACTGAATCAAAACATTGCCGGCCAGGCGTTAGGCTTACCAATGGATATTACCGATCACCCTGCAGGAGTTACCAGTAACAGATGCAATGCATATTGGTTTCTCGATTGATTTAGCTTTTTATTGTTCTCAACGTTTTTTAGTATTATGTGATCGCAAATAATTGTTTATTTTGCAAACAAAATACTGGAATGAAACAAATTGAGATAACAAAGAATGCATTTTATTGAATGTGAAATTTTTGTACATAAAGTGTGTACAAGGATGCAAAATCCTTGATGAGGAACTTTGCAATAAAATTGAAAAACAAATGTAAATGGCAAAGGGAAATCATGCTTTGCATTGATTACAACATTGGCCACCATCCATAGTAAGTTTAGGCTCCAACGCCTTGCACCAGTCGATGATGATTGGAATGTTCTATTACCGTCTGAGGTCTAGCCGTGAGGAAAAGAGGTCCAAGTGTTCACAGTCAAATGCCTTTATCCCTAATTTTTTCCTGGACATGTTTTCACTTTTTTTTCGTCCACCGGGATGCCCGTTTTTGCCTAAGTCGCCCTTTCAGGTTTTCAACTTAGCGGGCTATTATTACTTTTTTTCATTGTCCCTAACTTTTGCATGGACATCTCTTTTTTTTTGTCCATCAGGACGTCTATTTTTGCCTAGTTTGTCCTTGCGGATGTCAATCTAGCTGACTCTTATCCATTTTTTTTCAGGCATAATATTTTTTGACTATATCGGAGTTCACGGGCGATGGTAACTCCTCCCCATCCATTGTGGTGAGGATCAAAGCTCCGCCTGAGAAGGCTTTCTTGACAACAAAAGGTCCTTCGTAATTGGGAGTCCATTTGCCTCGTGGATCCGAGTGAACAGGTGAATATCTCTTGAGCACGAGTTCGCCTTCACAGAATGTTCGAGGGAGAACTTTCTTGTCAAAAGCTCTCTTGAGGCGTCTCTGATACAATTGGCCATGACAAATGGATGTAAGGCACTTCTCTTCAATGAGATTCAGCTGGTCGTACCGGGATTGAACCCATTCGGCTTCGTCAAGACCTGCTTCCATGATGACTCTGAGCGAAGGAATTTCGACTTCGATGGGTAGAACCACCTCTATACCATACACGAGTGAGTACGGAGTTACCCCAGTAGAAGTACAAACTGAAGTTCTGTAGCCATGCAGTGCAAAAGGAAGCATTTCATGCCAGTCCTTGTAAGTCTTGACCATTTTCTGGACAATCCTCTTGATATTCTTGTTTGCTGCTTCAACGGCGCCATTCATCTTGGGCCGATATGGTGAAGAGTTGTGGTGCTCGATCTTAAATTCTTGACACAACTCCTTCATCATATTGTTATTCAGGTTGCTTGCATTGTCCGTGATAATGTTACTAGGAATGCCATAATGACAGATTATCTCTTTCTTGATGAATCTAGCAACCACTTGTCATGTAATGTTTGCATAAGAAGTAGCTTCAACCACTTGGTGAAGTAGTCGATAGCAACCAGAATAAATCGATGACCGTTGGAAGCCTTCGGCTCGATCATTCCAATCATATCTATACCCCACATGGAGAATGGCCAAGGTGCAGTCAAAACATTCAATGGAGTTGGAGGCACATGGATCTTGTCTCCGTAGATTTGGCACTTGTGACATCTTTTGGCAAAGTTGTAACAATCTACCTCCATTGTTGTCCAGTAATACCCAGCCCGAAGAATCTTCTTGGCCATAGCAGGACCTTTAGCATGTACACCCTCGCAGCCCCCATGTATGGACCTTATGATCGTGTTTTCTTCGTGTCTATCCACGCATCTGAGCAACACAGAATCATAATTCCTCTTGTATAGTATACCACCACTTAAGAAGAATTTGGCGCAAAGCCGCCTAAGAGCTTTCTTATCAGTGATAATGATACCCTCGGGATATTCCTATTTTTCCAGATATCTTTTAATGTCGTAGAACCAAGGCTTGTCGTCAGACTCATCCTCGATTGCTAAACAGTGAACTGGTTCGTTCAAGTGATCAATGCGGATATGAGGAGCTTCATTCTTCCACTTGACCTTGAACATGGATGCTAGAGTGGCAAAAGCATCAGCTAGTTGATTTTCCTCTCTGGGAATATGATGAAAAGTGATCTCATCAAAGTAAGGAATCAACTTCGCTATGTGTTGTTGGTACTGAACCAGCTTGGAATCCCGAGTCACAAAGTTCCCTCTGACTTGACCGATGACCAAGGCAGAATCTCCATAGACCTCAAGAATCTTGATTCTCATGTCAATAGTCGCTTAAATACCGTAGATACATGCTTCGTATTCAACCATATTATTGGTACATGCAAAGCATAATCTAGCAGTGAAGGGAAGGTAAAAACCTGTTGGAGAGATGAGGATAGCCCCGATTCAACGACCTTTAGAATTGGAGGCACCATCAAACACGAAAGTCCATCGCGCCCCTGGTTTGGGTCCTATATCGGAGTCTGGAGTCTCATAATCTCTGATAAACAGAACATCCTCATTGGGAAAGTCAAAATTCATTTGTTAATAACCCTCTACAGGTTGATGAGCAAGGTATTCAGACAAGACACTCCCTTTTATTGCTTTCTGGGTAACATGCTGGATATCATACTCAGTTAACAACATTTTCCACCGAGCAATCCTTCTAGAGACAGCAGGCTTTTCAAATATGTACTTTATTGGATCCATTTTGGATATCAATAAAGTAGTATGGCAAATCATGTATTGTCTTAGGCGTCGAGCAGCCCAGACCAGAGCACAACAAGTTTTCTCCAAGAGTGAGTATCTAGTCTCACAATCAGTGAACTTCTTGCTCAGATAGTAAATTTCTTGTTCTTTTTTGCCAGTGTTGTCGTGTTGACCCAATACACATCCCATTGATTCATCGAGAATGGTGAAATACATGATTAAAGGCCTACCAGGAACCGGTGGTACTAAGATCGATGGTTCTTGCAAGTATTGTTTGATTTTGTCAAATGCTTCCTGGCAATCATTATTCCATTCAACCGATTGATTTTTTCTTAGCAATTTGAACATTGGTTCACAGGTAGCTGTCAAATGTGAAATGAATCTTGAGATGTAATTAAGTCTACCCAGAAAGCGACAGACTTCTTTTTATGTTTTGGGAGGCTGCATGTTCTGAATTGCTCGAACCTTATCAGGATCAACTTCAATGCCCTTCTGACTCACAATAAAGCCCAACAGTTTACCAGATCGAACTTCGAAGGTGCACTTCGCAGGATTCAACCACAATCTAAACTTTCGGAGTCTGTCAAACAGTTTCTTCAGATGAACCAAGTGATCATCCTCAGTTTTGGATTTGGCAATCATATCGTCCACGTAAACCTCAATCTCTTTATGAATCATATCATGAAAGAGGGTTGTCTTGGCGCGCTGGTATGTTGCCCCTGCATTCTTTAGACCGAATGGCATGACTTTGTAGCAATATGTACCCCATGGCGTGATGAAAGTAGTCTTCTCCATATCAGTTGGGGACATCTTGATCTGATTATATCCTGAAAAACCATCCATGAAGGAAAAGACAGAGAACTGTGCAGTGTTGTCTACCAAGACATCAATATGAGGCAAAGGAAAATCATCCTTCGGGCTTGCCTTGTTGAGATCTCGATAATCCACACACATTCTGACTTTGCCGTCCTTCTTGGGAACTAGGACGATGTTGGCAATCCATTCAGGATACTCGGAAGTGGCGAGGAACCCAGCGTTAAGCTGTTTCTTTACCTCTTCTCTGATTTTGAGTGCCATGTCGGGTCTAGTCCTTCTGAGTTTCTGCTTGACAGGAGGACATCCGGTCATGAGTGGCAAGTGATGCTCAACGATGTTGGTATCCAACCCAGGTATATCTTGATAGGACCAGGCGAAGATATCAACATACTCTTTCAACAACTTGACCAACTCGGAGTGTACATGCTTTGCGAGGGATGCGCCAACCTTAACTTCTCTTCTGACCTCATCAGTACCAAGATTGACAACTTCCACTGGCTCTTTGTGTGGATGAATCTCTCTACGCTCGTGCTCAAGGAGCCTTGCCAGTTCAGCTGGTAATTCACAATCTTCCTTACCATCTTCTTCGGCTTGGTTAATTGGAATTCTAGAATTACAATGGATGTTTGCCATGTTGTTATCAATGCTTTTATCAGTTCTGCATGTTTATGAATATGTTTAGAATGAGCCATTTTAAAAGTGAAAAAGAAAAGAAACTTTTGCCATTTATTTTGTGAAAAAGTAAAATAAAGAAAGAAAATAGAGCATGATTTTGAATGCAAAAAACTTTTATTTATTGATCACATAATATTGTAAAAGCGCGAGGCCCTTTACAAGCTATCCACTCGTCTTGGGCGAGGACGAGGGAATGAGAAAGCAAAATGCATTACATGTTGTATGGGAAAACCACAGGAATCACGGTAGATGTCCAATTGTTGAGCTTGAACCTGGTGGACATTTGCGCACAAAGCTTGAAATCTGATTGCTAGGACCAGCATCATCAACAGCTGCCACGATGTCCCCCTGCTGGAAACCCGCGTTGTGGAACTTGACGAAGTCGCTTTGCTTCTGATCAGAGGAACCAGATTGACGACCAGGATGATAACCCAATCCAAACAATTATGCTTCTCAACCACATCAATCACGTTCCCCTAGTCTGGCAAGGCACCTCTATCGATGGTCTCTTTAGAACTCTTAGCAGACGCTAAAGTCAATTGTGGTGATCTACTTTGACTAGTTGTAGCAGAGCTGACATCTTCGAACTCGAGACACTGCAACAGCACCTCAGCTATGCCTTCTTCGGTCTCGACATATCGGAAAGATGATAACTCGCTCACAATCTGATCCTCTTCATCACTTGGAAGGTAATGGTAAACAAATGCGGCCCAATATTGATGGGTAAATCCACTTCACCAATGACCTGTCTTCGAGAACCGTCAAAGTCTCTGACAACTAAGGCACTTGGTCTCATTTTGATTCCTTCCACTGGTAGTTGAATCAATGTTCCCTTAGGCATCACATTGAGAGAAGAACCGATATCTACTAGAACACGAGATAACAGGATGTCTGTGCAGGTTACAGATATGTGCAGCGCTTTGTTGTGGGCAGTTCCTTCAGGAGGCAATTCTGATTCATTAAAACCCAAATACCGACTTGCAGTTATGTTGGCCACTACATCATCGAATTCGACAACGGATATATCTTGCATAACGTAAGCGCTGTTCGAAACTTTCAACAAAGCTGATCTGTGCCCAGGCGAACTCATGAGTAAGGACAAAATTGAGATCCTCGAGGGAGTCTGACCCAGCTGATCCACAATCTTAAATTCGCTTTTCTTGATCAACTTAAGGAACTCTTGGTCATCAAGGGTCTCCTTGCTCTTTGAAACATCCTCAGACGGGATAGTCGATACCGGAACTGCGGCAAAAGATGCCCCTTGTTGAACAACAGGGGTTGCAGATGCAGGTGTCACCTTGGGAGAAACAACAATTGGAATTTGCACAGGCTTCGTAGTGACCTTCGGGGCAAACACTCGTCCACTACGAGTTATACCTCCACCGGCTGTAACATTCACGATCTCAGATTCGGCGAATCTTATTTATTGACCTCCAGAAAACACAGTAGACCCATATTTCCATGGTACCTCTTTATAATTCTGATACAGAAACTGCTTCAGCGGATAAACCACGATGGGTTGCACCCTCTTCTGCTTAAGGGATTCCACTGGAACCTTTCTATAGACAATGGTGAAAGGCTCAATAGCAACAACTTCCTCAACAGGTTTAGATCTGGCAAATTGCACTTCACCATAGTTCATTAGAATCTGGACACAACCCTTTAGCCTTCGACACTGGTTGGGATTATCGTCACAAATCTAACACTTACCATGCAACCCTTTCAACAACCCATGTTCCTTCAATTTCTTGAAAACCACAGACATCAGAGTCTTTACTTCGTCGACATCCATGATCAATTCAGCCTTCAGACTATCCTCAATCATGTTAACCGCAGGTCCACCGTGATTCGGCAACGGATTACTCTGAATGTTGGGTCCTTCCTCAGAAAAAGTCAGAACCTTCTTATCAATGAGTTCCTGAACCTTGGTTTTGAAAACAAAGCAATCCTCTGTTGCATGTCCTATGTATCTAGTATGATAAGCACATGATGCATTTGGGTTATGCTTCGGGCCAAATGGAGGAATCGCAGGTGCAATCTGTTTGGGGGCAATTGCCCCTTGGTGAATCAAGTAAGGAAACAGTTCCGTGAATGACACTAGAATTCTATCAAAATTCGAACGCTTGCGGTTTCCTTGATTGTTGTTGTTCTGACGGTTTTGATTCTGCTGATTTTTGTTCTGTTGATTCTGTTGCTGATTCTGAACTGGTTGTTACGGATGATACTGATATGGAGTTTTTTGATACTGTGCAGCAGCAATGTATGGATACAGATAGTACGACAAGGGAGCCATGGGAGCCTGATACTGAGGAGAAACTTGAGCTGTCACAGCGTTGGCTCCACCTTCCTTTTTCTTGGAATGACTGTTCTGAGACTTCCTAGTGGCCGGCTGTTGGGAAGCAGCACTAGGAATCTTTCCAGTCTTCAAACCATTCTCAATCCGTTCACCAATCGTCACAACATCATCAAAACTCGATGAAGAACTACCCACCATTTTCTCATAGTAAGATCCTTGTAATGTACCCATAAAGATGTCAACCAACTCATTGTCAGAGAGAGCCGGTCGCACACGAGATGCCATCTCACGCCATCTTTGTGCATACTCCTTGAATGTTTCAGCTGAACGCTGAGACTGATTCTGCAATTGCAATCTAGTTGGCGCCATATCAAGGTTATACTTGTATTATCTCACGAACGCTTTCGACAAATCCCTCCAAGTACGGATTTTGCTGCGCTCCAGGCCCATGTACCAATCCAATGAAGCACCAGACAAACTATCTTGAAAACAATGAACTAGCAATTCATCATTATCAATATGGGATGCCATCCTCCTACAGTACATAGTGATGTGACTACGCGGGAAGCTCAAGCCTTTATACTTTGGCAAATCAGGTATCTTGAATTTCTGCGGTAGCACAACATTTGGAACCAAACATAAATCTTTGGCCTCCATGCCAAAAGTAGAAAACCCTTCAATAACCTTGATACGGTCCTTCAACAACTTGTAGTCAACATATCTACTCTGATTAGTGGGCCTAACAAGAATCTGAGGATTTGGTAGCTGAGAAGCTGCAGGAGCGTAAACTTGCGGAGTAGCAAACCGAGAAGGATAAACCAAACCAGGATTAACCATCTGACCAGCATTCTGACCCATCGGAGCACCATACAGATAATTCGGAGGAGGTACCCCAGCAGCTGAGGAAGATGCCCCAGGATAGAACATCCCAGGATGAACAATCGGAACAACAGTTTGAGCAACTTGAGACGAAACCGGAACATGAATAGGAGGACCCCTATACACATGTTCTTCATCATCAGGAGTTTTAGTGTCGACCAATCCGGCAGTTTGATGAGTCTGAGTTTGAGGATTCTCGTGATCATCACTCACCACTGGAGGCAGGATTGGAGTAGGCATGACCCATGGATAGGCGGCAGCATTCCCATTAGGCATGGGTACAACAAAAGGCTGATATGGCATGAAGGCACTACTATTATTTGCAATCTGAGGAGTGTAATTCGGAGGCATGCCCCAAGGGAAACCAGCGGGCATCTGGTTCAAACTAGGCTGAACAGCAGGCTGGTTCACAGGCTCAACCGGTACTTCAACTCTAGCAGGAGAAGGAACAACGACAGTAGGAGTAGCCATAACAACAGGAGGAACAGTCACAATAGGAGTGACAACAGTTGCATCAGTAATGGTTGCTACAACAGTGGCAGCAGCAGCAGTATCCCTCTGAGCTCGAAGGAGCTCCATAATGACATCCATGTTCGTCTGAAACTGATCCATCCGACCTTGGAATTGTGCCAGAGTTTCCTTGTAAGCAGCGTTCTCAGCTTCAAAGTCAGCCATGATTCTGGATTTGTTTGAGCGAGTAAAATACCGATGTCGAGTCGTCGTCTTGCTACAAGGAATGCGGACAAGGATGAGCAACAGTTTCAGATGAAGGGACGTGCATATGCGGGCCTGAATGAATGCAATTTATGCATAAATAAAGTTTTAAAATGTTTATGCAAAAATTAATTTGACATGATGAGATGATATGCAACATCAGAATTAACAAGCCAGCATAGTCTGAGTAATCAAATATGAACATCCACATAGGTAGTGTTGTGTCCGTGCGAGATCTGAAGCAATGAGAAAACAAAGGTCGGAAGAGTCTTGGTTTCTTGCAGAAAAACCCAATATCCCCCTCACAGGTAGTTCCTAGAAAGTGGGATTCTCAGTTTCGGATTCTCGATTTGAGAAGCAATAGTACATTCATCCCTCGGGGTACAATACTATCGCCAAACAAAGAGGTCGTCCACTGATTCCCCCAAAAAGATCACCCTATGGCGAGTTCCCAGCTTTGGGTCCTCGGATCAAGAAGCGTAATGGGTTTGCCATTTCTGGTATGCCATTATCGCTCCTTGGGAGGAGTGCCGCAACTGAATCCTTAGGAATGGTCGCCAGAGTCAACAACTCTCGAGATCAACACCCTGAAATGCGCAAGACACGCACGTCAGAGCATCTAACAAGAAAACCTCGTCTGGATGTGAATTTCGTGACCACCAAACGCACCAAGATGGCACGTAGGTCCCACTACTTTCCTCCCTAATCCTAGGTGTATACTCAAGCCTGTGTATTGGGCTTATCTCTCATGTAACAACCCCAACCGGCAACAGCAGAGAAAATACCAGATGTCCAGAATATGCAGCATATGAATATTCAAAGCAGTAAAGAAATGCAATAAATAAACATAAAGCGAATAAAGCGTAAAGATAAAACTAGTAAAGCGCAGAAGATAAACACCCAAACAAGCAAGAAAGCAAACAAAACTAGGCGAGACCCCTCAAGGGATGGACCAGCAATAGGTCAATCTGTCCCCAGCAGAGTCGCCAGCTGAAGATGGCTGGTTTCTATCTGAGTGAATCGCACACTCAAAGATACAACAGAGTCGCCACCGAACTTTATTTAGTCCCAAAGGACAGGGAAAATATCGATAAAACCCAAGTGGAAGAGAAACGGGAACGGGGGGTCGGTTATGCGAAAGGAAGGTATTAGCACCTAACACATCCGTCGTACTCGACGGGAACCATTTCGCTTGCTTCTAGGCTTGGATGGGTTATCTATCTAAATGCTTCTAGCTAAAAGAAGGAGAGAGAGAAAGGAAAGGGGGAAAAGAAAGGAAAGAAGGAAAGTGCTCGCGAAGGAACGAAGTCCTCGTGCCTACGTACCCTCATAGTGCAATGAGGAAGTCAGACGCCATAGTTCTTGGAACCAGGGGACAGAAAGGAAGGAAGGAAGGGAGAAGGAAAGAAGGGTGGAAGTGTGCTCGCCGAGATCATTGCGATCTCATGCCTACGTATCATACATTCAAAAGAATGCAGAATCAGAGTTTCCGTAGTTTGGGGAACTGAACAGAAAAGGAAAACGGGAAAGAAACAAGGAGACGAAAGAAGTGGCATCAAAACCAAGAGCAAGAGTGAAAGAAAAACTCTACTGGGAAAGACCCCGCAGTGAGAGCGTTTGCACAAAAGAATGGTGTCAAACCCAAGAATGAAAGAAACTTTGCTGGGGATAGCAAAGAGAATTGGTGTCGAAACCAAGAAAGTAAGAGCCAGGGGAATAGGAAGGACTCCTCTGGGGATCCAAATAAAGGGATGGTGTCATAACCAAGAGAAAAAGGAGATTTGGTATATTAACTGGCTGGCAGTGGTTAACCAAAGAAATAGAGTAGACCCTGGCGGGGAAAAGAAGCTGGTGTCAACAGACGGACTGTGATAAACCAAGAGAGAGAGTGCTGAACCAAGAGAAGGTGTTTGACTCTGAAGGGGCCTCGGTATATTAACTGATGAATAGTGGTTAACCGGGGAAAGAAGGGACTACAACTCTGTGGGGGTAAAGAAGCATTGGTTTTAGCAGAGAAAACTGCGATTAACCAGAAAAACGGGTGTAGGACCGAATAAAGATCATAACCCAAAGGACGGGTATAGGATCGAGCAAAGGTCGTGACCCAAAGGGGTTCGGTAAACTGACTGAACAAACAGTACTCAATCGAAGAAAGGGCATTTGAACCATAGAAAGGTTACTAACCCAAGGGTGCAAGTATTCGAACCAAGAGGAGGTTGCCAACTGCGGGGGATTCGGTGTTTACAGACGGTCTGTGATTAACCGAAGAGAACAACGAGTAATTAACCAAGAGAAGGTGATTAACTCGAAAGGGTTCAGTATTTTAACAGACGGACTGTGGTTAACTGAAGAAAAGGGTGATTAACCAAAAAGAGGTGATTAACCCAAGAGGAACTCAGTGTTTGAACAGACGGACTGTGATTAAGTGAAGAGACGGGAGATTAACCAAGAGAAGGTGATTAACCCAAGAAAGGAGAAGAACCAAGAGAAGGTTGCGAGCTCCTGGGAAAAATGGTCATGACAGGAAGACTGTGTTGGACCAAAGAGAGAGAATTGAAACTCTTCAGGGGAATCAAAAAGCAATGATTGATTACAAGAAGAAAGGAGTAATGAAACAAAGAGAGATTGCTAGCGCAAGAAAAACGATCTTAACCAAGACAGGATGGTGGTTAATCAAAAGGAAAGATTGAAAAGATCATAAGTGATCAAGGATGAAAGAGATTGCAAAGAGAGAAAAGTGATCAAGGATCGACTCGATAGGGGAATAAGACACACTATAGCTGGAGGATAGAGGTGACTATTCTCGAGGAGAGGACAAGACGCCAGAATGAGGGTAGAAAAACTCCATCCTCATTCCTTCTCTAGCACCCAAAATATAGTGTGGAGAGTGAAACGGACAGTGCAACCGCTCCAATGTTGTACAATGCTCCTGCGTAGAGAAACAGACAACATAACGGCGTCAATTTGTTTAGTGCTCCGAAGCAAGGCGCAACGCGAAACTCCAACTCCACGGGGGGGGGGGGGGGGGGGGGGGGGGGAATGAGAGAGAAAGCTCTAAAGGAGGCCTAAAGAGAGGAAAAGAGAAGATCGATTAATCGAAACAAAGTTTCGATCAATTAATCAAGGGATAAACATGCTAACAACTTTCCAAAGAGGATGAAAAGTCATTAAAGCAAAAAGGAGTGAATTATTGATTATACAAGATTAAGTTTATCCATGAAGAATAAACTTAATGCAAATCTGAAATGGAAGGTGCAAAGCAGTGCCAAATGATCATCAAAAGGACACACAAAATCATGCATCATGTGAACAAAGATAGTGCAAGAACTGCTATGTTCATACAATGCTAAGAACATGAAACAATTGAATAATCGAAAATGTGCATAGAAAGTTCATGAACATGCTTCAACCAAAAGTGATATGACATTAAAAACATCCATAAAATCAAGCCTAATAATCAATGGAAGTTAAAATGAAGAAAGCATGGCAAACACACTTGAAAATGCAAGAAAATGGCATTCTGTACAATGGTAACCGGTTACAGCATATGTGCTAACCGGTTACATGCTTGAAAATACGTGTTTTTGGGGAAAATTGCACTGTGTAACCGGTTACATCATAGCTGCTAACCGGTTACCACTGTAACAGAGGCAAAAATAACAGTAAAAACAGCTTTTCAAAAGTAGTTTTCAACACATAATCACTTATGCCAACTACCACATGCTAGGAACTGAAATTGTGCACGAAAATTGAACTTGAAAACAACAAATAAACAGTGATAGAATAAACTAACACATTAGGATCATGGATCAAACAAATGCAAAACCAAATCACACACAAGTATCGACTACATTGCGAGCGATACAAAAATGCGCGAAACGATAAAATTAGTTAGCTCGACCAACCTACAAGCCAGAGATTTGGCTTGGTAAATGTTGCAAAGAGATCTTGATGCAGAAAATCAAAGAAAACCAGAGGATCCTTGATTTGTAGACGAAATGCGTCGAAACCGATCAAAAACGCGAAAATGCACCAAAATCGAACTTGCACCAAATTGAAAGTTGTAGAACTCTTGGATTGAAGTAGAATAAGATGTAATTCCAGAAATCCAACAAAAGAATGCCAAATGATGGAGGTTAAGCTCAAGAATTAATCACTTTCAATGTGAAAAGTGATTATCCTTCGAGAATAAGAGCTTTTGGTGAGGTTTGAACGAGAAGATGAAGAGGAATGTGTAGAAGTTGCAGAAAAATGCAGAGTAGAATGAGAGAATTGAGAGTGAAGAAAGTGTGGATTTGTGTGAATGATTGTGGAGGAGTTGTGAAATGGTGAAGCTTTGTTTATATAGAGTTTAGGTATGGAGTGTGAGAGCTTTGGACTTTGGTTTGGACTTAGCTTTGGGAGGTTTGGAGTTAGGGTTGGAGTTAGTTACAGTTGACTCATTGAGTCAAGGCGGTTAACTAGGTTAGTTAGGATCAACTCGGTAACAATCCCAATGCAAGCTTCCACATCCAAAGGTTGACATGCTTATAAAACAAGGAACATGGTGCACTTAATTTAAAGTGATGCATTGAATAAATGAAAGGGAAATATCTTGAATGATCTTGAATTGTCTAGAATGTTCCACCTGCTACTAGAATAATGTAGAAACAAGGACCAAAGAGATGCATAACTTCTGCCCAAAAAATACAGCAGAATCTCCAACTTTGTACGTGGTAACCGGTTACAGCATATATGCTAACCGGTTACATGCTTGAAAAATGTGATTTTTTGTGAAATTTACACCGTGTAACCGGTTATCAGTTATGCTGTAACCGGTTACTTCAGCTAAACTTCCCAAAATTTGCTTGGAAAATGATGCTGAAGTCCCGTTATTGATTTTCCAACTCTTGTCTTGATAAATAAACATGGAAACCTTTATTTTGAGCTTGTTTTGGTGATGAAATAATCTTGAGAGGATGCAATTAATCGGGCTTGGAAAACCTGCAGATCCTGCAACAAGAAACACACAAAGAAAAGTGCGAATGCGTATGATGATGATGCGAATGCGCATGCTCATGCAAAAGGCAAAAGAGGGAGGTCAAATTTTGGGTTACGACACATATGTTGCTAAGAATTCAAAGAGCTTATTAGCATGAATTGATTCAACTTGAGCCAAGAGAAGTCCATGCCCAAAGTCATGCTGCTCCAACTGTTTTAGAAAAATCAGTTTGCACTTTCGCTTACTTTACACGATTTCTGATTCAAGACCAATGATCCCTATGCTACAGTCATCTAATCTGATCCTAATCCAAATGATCCAACTTGCAAAGCCGAGTCCAAAAGCCAAAGGATCTTCCAACTTGAGATCAATGCATTTTGGCATATTATGCCTTGAATTCAAGGGCATTAATATGAAATAGTGCTCTTTCAAGATTCTCACTCTCCTCAGTCAAGTTCTCTGATTAAATAACAATAAAAACATCTAAAGAATGTGGATTTGGTCAAGACATAGCCCTGCTCTTGGGAGGGGCTAGGTTGCCTTGCATGAGAAGAAATGCCACCAAGCCAAAGCCATTGAATGTGATCTGATCCAGCAGCCATTCACTATTCCTCCAAGACAAGAGTTGATCACCTATAAATAGAGGGTCCAATTGATCATTCAAATCACCCCAAAGCAACTTACAACATTGCTTTCTCTCATTCTCTCTTAAGTGCCAAATTTCTTTGTTTTTGAGCAACTACCATCGGGTTTTGAGTTACAGCCTTAAGCAATCCATTCCAATTGCTCAAACACATCACATATGATGTATATGAGGTTTTCAAACACTTAAACCATCTCTGTAACACCTTTATCTCAAAATCACTCTTCAACCAAGCCATTATGCCTCAATTCTGCAGTTGGATTCCTCCAACTTGATCCAAAGATTTTCAAAGTGTTACAAGGCTTGCAATCCACTCAACAACATCCATTGAAGCTGTAGGGATCATCAAATCACGTCCAAAACACCATCTGTGCAGAGTTCCATTTTAGCTTGCATCAAGGTAAGCTTCAAAACTCTTATAACATGATCCATGGATATTTCCTCGCATGATACTTTTGCCAATTGCTTGTCATCATATGTTGAGTGTTTCCCCTTAATGAATTGTTGTTTACAATTCGTATATAGGATTTCCTTGAGTTCATGCCAATTTTAGGGTTCTTCAGGTTTTCACTTGTTATGTTCTAATTCAATCCATTTCAACAAAATTGAATATTGCCATCATGATCCTTGTTAAAAAACGCATGAGTTTGGTGTTTGAATCATGTCAAATGGATGAGAGACGAGTGAGATAGGGTGCTTCATGCACGAGCTCGAGGAAGAAGATGGCCATGACGCCATTCTTCAGGTTTTCCAACCAAGTTTGCCTTATGTTTTGCATTTGCCATGTATATAATGAATTGGCATTGCGCCCTAGTGGAAACACTAGTATGTTTGTGAGTATTGGCAAGCGAGAGGTCTGGGGTTCGAATCTCCCTCGCCCCAGACCTCTTTTTTATCACTTTTTACTATTTTTTTATTTTTTCATATTATTTTATTAATGATTTGAAAAATTAATTTCTCACTCAATTTTTATCATTTTTGATTGGTTCTTTTTCTGAAAAATCACAAAAATGCTGAAATATTTTATTCCACAAAAAAAATCAAATTTATATTATTTATTTAATATAATTGGTATTTTTGTGAATAAATTCATTTTTAATTGTTTTTAAACATTTAAAAGTGAATATTTATTTTGAAAATCAAAACCAAATGAGTTCTAAATCATCTTGTGATTAAAACCTCATTTTTTAAACCTTAAACAAAAATCACAAGTGGTTTATTCAAACTTATTTGGTATTTTTTATCATTTTATTGATTTTCTTTAAATATTTACTTTTAAAGGAAAACAAAATTAGGGTTTCTTTGATTTTCACCCTCACAAATCTTCTTAAAACATCTCTGGGCCTTTAATATAGTGTAAGACCCAACCCCTTTTGAAAACAAAAATGTTTTGAGCCTCAGATGTTGTATAAGACCCACTGTGTTTTCAAAAACCTCGGCGCGATCGCCGTTTTCAAACAAAAATCATCTGGGCCTACCCTCGTGTTATAAGCCACATTTCTTTTCTTAAAATAATCTTTGGGCCTCTTGGTAGAGTGTAAGACCCAATCCTTTTGTAAATAAACCTATTAGGGCCTCACACATTGTATAAGTCCCTCTGTATATTTTCAAAAGTACAGCGCGGTTGTCGCCTTTGTAATGAAACCAACTGGGCCTCTCCTTGAGTTGTAAGCCCCATCATTTGTACAAAAACACTTTTGGGCCTCTAATAGAGTGTAAGACCCATCCCCTTGTACATAAAAACTTTTTGAGCCTCACATATTGTATAAGTCCCTCTCTATCGTTTTCAAAACAACGGTGCAATCATCGTTAAAACTTGGGCCTCTCCTTGACCTATAAGCCCCAACAATCTTTTCAAAGCACTTTCTCCTTTGATTTTGAATTCAAATATCTGTTGTTATCAAAAATTTCTTTGTGGAACAACTAACAAAACAACATGGAAGCTCTACAACTGGTAAGTGTTTATCCACTTTCATTTACCGCTTTCATATGTATATAACTGTATTGTGGGGCTGTTTCACTGTAAGTCTTCTTTCACATCCTTTTATATACTTGTCAAATATCAACTGTGTAATACTAGTATAGCTATTTAGAGTTTCCCCGACAACTACGTCTAGAACTAGGTAAAGCCCTGTTGATCACTCTTAAATACAATCAAAACTAGATCCCCCATAGGATTCCAGATACAGTTTTCCCTTCTCTTGGGGTTAAACAATATGGAACAAAGAGAAAGGAAGTATCCTCGGTGAACCTTTTCTCAGGCTATCACCCTTAGAAATTGTCAAAGAAACTCTAACTCCCCAGAGATGATCTTTTCTCCGTGAATGGCATCTCTTGAGTTTCTTCCAAATTCTCGAACTTTCCTGGAATGATCTCTTCTCTGTGAATTACATTTCTTGAACTTCTCTTGGTTTGGGGACCCACAAGCTTCCTAAAAGTATCCCCGCCTCCTCTTGGGCGTTGTACAAGGACCCTTCGACTTCTTAGAAGTTCTCATGCCTTCTCTTGGGCTTAATACAAGGACCCTGACGACCTCTTAAAGGTATAAGACAGAACTTAGTCATCCTTTGCTAGAGCAGTCTTTCCAGTGTCAAACCTCCGGCCATTCTAGGGTTGATACTCATCCCTTAATGCTCGTGCCTCCTCTTCGGCATTGTACAAAAGATAAAACTCTAGACTTGGACAGTCTAAACCCCCTTGAGTCTGAAAGACATTCTCAAGTTCCTTTCAAACATAGGAAAAAATACTGATCACTCTGAAACTCGGTCTCTCTCATGAGAGTTCCCCACCCTTGGGCCTGCCTATGGATCTAATCCTCAGCAGTATCATAGCCTCCTCTTGGGCTTTGTACAATGATTCTCCCCAGTGGAGCTAACCTTTTCAGACTCTCTTGTTGAGTCAGTTTTCCTTTTAGCCTCCGTCTTGGGCTTCATACAAGCCACATATAAAACACTCTCTTGTTGAGTATAAAAGACTCTCTTGTTGAGTCGATATGCTTTTAGCCTCTATCTCGGGCTTCGTACGAGACAACAAAACACTCTCTTGTTGAGTATAA
Organism: Lathyrus tuberosus; assembly: GCA_022829125.1. Lineage (NCBI taxonomy): Eukaryota > Viridiplantae > Streptophyta > Magnoliopsida > Fabales > Fabaceae > Lathyrus > Lathyrus tuberosus. The sequence continues at coordinate 14,650,052 of JALAZF010000103.1, forward strand.
AAGATTCTCTTGTTGAGTCAACCTTTAGCCTCCGTCTTGGGCTTCATACAAGACACATATAAAACACTCTCTTGTTGAGTATAAAAGACTCTCTTGTTGAGTCGATCTCCTTTTAGCCTCTATCTCGGACTTCATACGAGACAACAAAACACTTTCTTGTTAAGTATAAAAGACTCTCTTGTAGAGTCAAACAGACTCTCTTGTTGGGTCAATCACCTGTTCCAGACTCTCTTGTTGAATAAACCTTTTTAGCCTCCGTCTTGGGCTTTATACAAGATAGATAAACGTACTCTCTTGTTGAGTCAAACCTTTTCAGCCTCCATCTTGGGCTTTATACAAGATACATTCTCCCCAACGGAGTCATAACCCCGGTTGAGTCAATCAACCTTTTAGCATCAAAGTTGTGCCTTACTCACAGCATACAAACATCAACAACTCCTCTTTAGAGATGACAAATTCTCTCTCATCCAAAACCTTTTAGCTTCACATCTTGGGCTTCGAACAAGATACAAACCACCTTTAGCTTCATGTATTGGGCTTTGAACAAGACACCAAAACAACCTTTTTCCTCCCATAGAATAGGAGGAACTACGACCGCTCTGATTTCCCTGTTTCGGGAATACGTAGGCATAAGATTGCAAAAATCTTAGCGAGCATACTAATCAAAAACCCAAAATCCAGTACCTTCATATATCCATCAAAAACATAAGACCTAACCCCTTAACACATAAACCTACTCCCTAGTTTAGACCCTGTTTTAAGCAAATAACCTTAAAAGACGAACCCCCTATAGCATCTGTAAACCAACAGTTTTGACTGTTTAACCTCAGTTTGCGAGTAGGGTTAATCAGAAACATCTATTTCCCTTCCTTAATCAGCTCAACAGGATAAAAAATAAATCGAACTGTAGTACCAAAGCGATAGTGATTCGAAACCACAAAAATCGCGCTACACTATGATTTTAGCTTGAGTTACCATCCCGGTAAAGCTAACGTCATAGCAGATGCTTTGAGTCGGAAGATAATTCATATGTCGACATTGATGATTAAGGAGTTGAATTTAATTGAGTAGTTTAGAGACTTGAGTATGGTTTGTGAACTGACTCCTGAGAGTGTGATGTTGGGTATGCTGAAGGTAAATAATGAGTTCCTTAGTGAGATTAGAGAGAGTCAGAAACTTGATTTGAAATTGGTAGATTTGGTGACCGCAGGAGGGTCGGATGCAGAAGGTGACTTTAAAGTAGATGATTTTGGTGTGTTGAGATTTAGAGGAAGAATTTGTGTGCCAGATAACCCTGAATTAAGAAAAATGATCTTAGAGGAGAGCCACATGAGTAGCTTGAGTATTCATCCAAGAGAAACGAAAATGTATCAGGATCTTAAGAAATTGTTTTGGTGGCCAGGTATGAAGAAAGTCATAGCTCGGTTTGTGTATGCTTGTTTGACCTGTCAGAAGTCAAAAGTGGAACATCAGAAACCTCCTGGTTTGATGCAACCAATGGAAATACCAGAGTGGAAGTGGGATAGTATCGCGATGGATTTTGTGATTGGGTTACCGAATACAGCGAGAGGCTTTGATGCTATTTGGGTGATTATGGATAGACTGACGAAATTGGCACATTTTATACCGATTAACATCAGTTTTCCTTTGGCAAAGTTAGTAGAGATTTATATCAGGATAATAGTGATGTTGCATAGGGTTCCGTCGAGCATTGTGTCTAACAGAGACCCGAGGTTTACTTCTGGATTTTGGAAGAGCTTGTAGGAAGCTTTGGGTTCTAGTTTGAAGTTAAGTTCTGCTTATCATCCGCAGACAGATGAAGAGTCTGAGAGGACTATTCAGTCGCTGAAAGACTTGTTGAGAGCTTGTATACTCGAGCATGAAGGTGCTAGGGATACTTATTTACTGTTGAGTAAATTTACTTACAATAACAGTTACCATTCTAGTATCGGAATGACGCCTTTTGAAGCGTTGTATGGTATGAGGTGTATGACACCTCTATGCTGGTATGAGTCGGGTGAGAGTACTATACTTGGACCCGAGATTATGCAACAGACTACTGAGATAATTCAAATGATTAGAGGGAAGATGAAGGCATCCCAGAGTAGCCAGAAAAACTATCATGATAATAGGAGAAAAGACTTAGAATTCAACGAGGGCGACCAAGTGTTTCTAAGGGTCAATCCTGTGACCGGTGTTGGTCATGCGCTGAAATCGAAGAAGTTGGATCCTAAGTTCATTGGACCATATCAGATTTTGCAGAGAGTTGGGAATGTTGCTTATAGAGTGCCGCTGCCACCTGAACTTTCGAATTTGCATGACTTATTTCATGTGTCGCAACATCAGAAGTACATTGTTGACCCATCCCATGTGCTTCAGATGGATGAAGTACTGATTCTGAAAAATCTTACTATGGAGGCAATGCCGATAAGGATAGAGAATTGAAAGATGAAACAATTAAGAAGTAAAGATATTCCTTTAGTGAGAGTAGCTTGGGGAGGAGCTGTCGGGGGAAGTGTGACCTGGGAATTGGAGAGCAAGATGCAAGAGTCGTATCCGGAATTGTTCTCATCAGGTACATTTTCGAGGACACAAATATTTTAAGTGGGGGAGAGTTGTAACACCCCATTTAAAAAAGCTAGTCATTGTGTGTTGTTTATGATTTTATTTACTTAATTAGGGGTATGCGGTAAAGGGTGAATGTGAGGAATTAGCCTTAATTGAGTAATATGAATAAAACTTTAGAATAATATGATGATGATAATTAATTAATAATGAGTGGGAAATATTAGTAATATTATTGATATTATTATTGTTACCATTCTTATTATTATTATTATTATTCCTATTATTGTTATTAGTATTATTATTAGGAATTAATTAAGGGAGATAAAACATAATTAAAAGAAATTAGTGGGAGGTTACAGTCAGTTCACGTAAAAGAGAAAGAGGAAGAGTAAGAGAGCTAGAGCAAGAGGTTTTCCACCATTGTTGAAAGAAGAAAAGCTTGAAAATTTCAGGTAAGGGGGAGAATGGGGTCAATAATGGTGATTATAGCATGAGAGGGTAGTGAGAGTGCCTTTCCTCTTAGGATTTTTGTGCATATTTCTTTCCTTGTATTTCTTGATTCTATAACTAAGTGAATGTTGTGAAATTTGTGTTGTTGTGATGATACTGGTATGAATTTGTGTCTGTTGTAGTAATACTGATATGAATTCGTGGGAATTTGTGGACTGTTGTTGTGTTTTACTATATTGCAGATCTGTAAAAGTTATGAGGTGCAGAAGATGACAAAACTAGAGTTAAGTGATGAACAATCTTGATAGAATGATAGGATAATTAGATAGAATGGAATTATGGGTGATAAACTGGTATAGAAGGTTGTTTTGGATCTAATTTAGGTAATTGAATGGATTTCAATGTGTGAGAATACGTGTAGATGGAAAATTGGGGCTTTTGGTATGTAGACTAGTCAGACGTGTATGGGGGGAGGCCATACGCGTATAAGGGACACCCCTAGAGGCCGTACGCGTCTGGTATGCACCTTGTCCCTAGAGCCAACATGACCCTCTACTGAAACGCGTATAGGATGCGTATGGGAGAGTGGCCGCGTAGGGGAGGTTTTGGAGGAGTTTTAGAGAGAAATCACTCTCTGGTGATACGCGTATGAGGTCTGGGCAGATGGGCCCTACGCCTATGATACGCAGGTCTGGGGTGAGGGAAATGAGTCCATACACATATGGGCATTGTCATACGCGTATGGACAGGGCTGTAGTGAAAATTTCCCATTTTCGCGATTTCTGTTTCGATTTCGCATGTAATGCAATGTCTCCTAATCCGTAAGACTAAGATGGTATAGTTGGACATAGAGGAAAATGGTAATAACATTAAATAGGATAAAACGTGGGATTTAATGTGAATGTCGGGTTCAGACGTGTTGGATGTTTGTGAGCCAGGATTGTCATGTGTGGACTGTCTTGGGCTGTGGTGGTAATTCCAGAAGGAATTACGGTGAGTATGTGGCTCACGTGGGATCATTGATGATCGTGAATTATGCTTGAAGAATTATTATGTTGTGCATAATTTTGCGTTATGCATTCATGGAGATAAGTTGTAGTTCAGAGGAACTTATATGACTTATCCGCATTCCGACAGGAATCGGGTTCTAGGGTGAACCATATATGATTGTGATGGTACCACATACAATGTGTCGTGTCAGGTGAGTCGCATTGCATATGTATATGATTGAGTGTGGGCTGATTATGCCGAACGATGATGTGGCACTTGTATATGTGCTGTAATTGTACGATTGGTGTGTTTTGTCTATTAACTACTCCTTAGCATGTGATTTTCACCGTGTATTATTGAATGTAGTTGTCACCCCTTTTCTGTTTGTTGTGTTTGTGATCCTTGGGGAGTACAGATGATCAGGTACGTGAGTAGAGCTTGGAGCAAGTGTTGCTATTTGATCGAGTCTTAGGACTCACTCTGATACGTAACACGGGCAGGATGGGGACTTCGTATTTTCTTTATATTATTTGACATTGTATTTGTTACGTATCTGGTTTTGATTAATGTTGTTGAACCATGTATTCTGTGGAGATTTGATATAATTAGAGTTTTAATGTTAAACCATTTGAATTAGTTCAGCTGTTTAATCGAACTATTTGTTTTTATTAAAGAATAAGATATGAAGTGATTTGATACTTCATGATGGTGTTTTGTTGAATGTGACTTCCTACGTATGTACCTCTGATTAATTTCCGCAATTATTTTTCGTATTTTCAATTATTATACGAATTGGTAGAGTAGGGTGTTACATTATGTCTATCTGTCTAAGTGAATTGAGTATTGTAAAAGTAAGATGGTAGCTTATGACTACTAAGGCAACTCACACACACACACACACACACACACACACACACACCTTAAAATATTTTTTTCTACCTTGAAATGATTTTCTAAAGAGAGACCAAGTTATTAAAAATTTATCTAAATATTTTATTAACCAACTAATCTATTAGAAAGATATGCTAATCGATTAGCAAGACTTTTTATCTATCTAATCGATTAGAGCAATTGTACAATCAATTAGCAAGACGATAATCAATTGTATAATCAACAAAGATAGCACATTAATGAATTGCAGCAATTCTATATCGAAAATTTTCTATTTGATCTTTATAGACAATCATATTTGAGTTGTCTATACAATTAAAGTGTTTTGATAATCGATTATATAATAAATTCATCCCATGGATCGTTTCCTTTCTTGGTGTTTCCAACTACTATATAAAGGAAGGCCTCCCTCACTTTATATCATGCTACATTCCAATGTTCTCATATTTCTTTGGAATTTACCTCTTTCTCTCCTTTGGAAAATATTTTCTATTTCACTTCTATTTGCCATAGTGCTACTAAGTGAAGTTTTAGTTGTGAGGAAGATACTTTTGTAAGTGGTTGTGCTAGTCGTTTATATTCTTAAGGGTTTGATACTGTAGTACCTGAAGATGGCTGGAAATCTACCTGAGCGAATCACACACTCAAAGATACAACAGAGTCGCCATCGAACTTTATTTAGTCCCAAAGGACAGGGAAAATATCGATAAAACCCAAGGAGAAGAGAAACGGGAACGGGGGGTTGGTTATGCAAAAGGAAGGTATTAGCACCTAACGCATCCGTCGTACTTGACGAGAACCATTTCACTTGCTTCTAGGCTTGGATTGGTTATCTATCTAAAGGCTTCTAGCTAAAAGGGAGAGGAGAGAGAGAGAGAAAGGGGAAAAAGAAAGGAAAGAAAGAAAGTACTCGCGGAGGAACGAAGTCCTCGTGCCTACGTACCCTCATAGTGCAATGAGGAAGTCAGAGCGCCGTAGTTCATGGAACCAGGGGACGGAAAGGAAAAGAAGAAAGGGAGAAGGAAGGAAGGGTGGAAGTGTGCTAGCCGAGATCATTGCGATCTCATGCCTACGTGTCATACATTCAAAAGAATGCAGAATCGGAGCTTCCGTAGTTCGGGGAACTGAACGGAAAAAGAAAAGGAAAAGAAAGAAACAAAGAAATGAAAGAAGTGGTGTCAAAACCAAGGATGGTAGAAAAACCCTACTGGGGAAGATCTCGCAGCAAGAGCGTTTGCACAAAAGAATAGGAAAAAAGTAGTGTAAAAACCAAGAAAGAAAGACACTCCGCTGGGGATAACAAAAAAAATTGGTGTCAAAACCAAGAAAGTAAGAGCAAGGGGAATAGAAAGGACTCCGCTGAGGATCCGAATAAAGAGATGGTGTCATAACCAAGAGAAAAAGGAAATTCGGTATATTAACTGGATGATGGTGGTTAACCGAAGAAAGAGAGGACTGCAACTCTGTGGGAATAGAGAAGCATTGGTTTTAATAGAGAAAATTGTGATCAACCAAAGAACGGGTGTAGGACCCAGCAAAGGCCGTGACCTAAAAGGACGGGTGTAGGACCGAGCAAAGGTCGTGACCCCAAAATAGTTTGGTAAACTGACTGAACAAACAGTACTCAACCGAAGAAAGGGTATTTGAACCAAAGAAAGGTTACTAACCCAAGGGTGCAAGTATTTGAACCAAGAGGAGGTTGCCAACTGCGGGGGATTCGGTGTTTACAGACGGACTATGATTAACCGAAGAGAAAAGCGAGTGATTAACCAAGAGAAGGTGATTAACTCGGAAGGGTTCAGTATTTTAACAGATAAACTATGGTTAACTGAAGAGACGAGTGATTAACCAAGAAGAGGTGATTAACCCAAGAGGTGCTCAATGATTAACAGACGGACTGTGATTAACTGAAGAGACGAGTGATTAACCAAGAAGAGGTGATTAACCCAAGAGGTGCTCAGTGATTAACAGACGGACTGTGATTAACTGAAGGAGATAGCAAGCATTGGTGTTTTAACTGAAAGGCAGTGGTTAACCAATCAAAGGGAGAGGAACCAAAGAAAAGGTTGCAAGACTGGGGAAGTGTTAGTTGTTTAACAGAAAGATTGCATTTAACTGGAGAAAGGAATAGAAACTCTGCAGGGGAATCTAAATACAATGATTGATTTCAAGAGGAAAAGAATGATGGAACAGAGAGAGATTACTAGCGCAAGAATACTGATCTCAACCAAGAAGGATGGTGATTGATCAAAAGGAGAGATTGAAAAAGGTAGGAGTGATCAAGGATCGAAAAGGATCGCAAAGAGCGAAGAGTGATCAAGGATCGACGTGACAGGGGAAGGGAATCGCATCACCGCCTGGAGATAGAGATGACCAAGCCAAGCACAGGGTCATTCGTCCCCTACCTGAAATAATCAGAATGAGAGTAGGAATTCTCCCTTCTCATTCCTTACCTAACACACACAGGGTGTAATGCGGAAGTTGAACCGGACGACACAACCGCTCCAAGTTGTATAGTGCTCCAGGGTAGAGAAACGGACAGCATAACGGCTTCAATTTGTACAGTGCTCCGATGCAAGGCGCAACGCGAAACTCCAACTCCACGGGGGGAAAGAGAGAGAAAACTCTAAAGGAGGCCTAAAGAGAGGGAGAGGGAGGATCGATTAATCGAAACAAAGTTTTGATCAATTAATCAAGGGAGAAACATGCTAACAACATTCCAAAGAGAATGAAAAGTCATTAAAGCAAAAAGGAGTGAATTATTGAGTATACAGGATTAAGCTTATCCATGGAAAATAAACTTAATGCAAGCTGAAATGGAAAGTGCAAAACAGTGCCAAACAAACACCAAAATGCCACACCAAATCATGTATCATGTGAACAAAAATAGTGCAAGAATTGTTATGTTCATACAATGCTAAGAACATGAAACAATTGAATAATCGAAAATGCGCATCGAAGGTTTGTGAACATGTTTCTACCAGAAGTGAAATGACATTTAGAACATCCATAAAATCAAGCATGATAATCAATGGAAGTTAAAATGAGGAAAGCATGGCAAACACACTTGAAAATGCAAGAAAATGGCCATTCTGTTCAGTGTTAACCGGTTACTCACCATGCGTTAACCGGTTACTTGCTTGAAAATCAGCGTTTTTGGTGAAAATTGAACTGAGTAACCAGTTACTCACGATGTGTTAACCGGTTAACACTGATCAGTTTTGAAAAAAACAGAAAAAACAGCTTTTCAAAAGCAACTTTCAACACATAATCACTTATGCAAACTACCACATGCTAGGAATTGAGATTGTGCACAAAAATTGAACTTGAAAACAACAAATAAACAGAGATAAAATCAACTAATACAATTGAATCATGGATCACACAAATGCATAGCCAAATCACATACAACATTTATCGACTACATTGCGAGCAATACAAAAATGTGTGAACCGGTAAAATTAGTTAGATCTACCAACCTACAAGCCAGAGATTTGGCTTGGTGAATGTTGCAAAGGATTATTGATGCAGAAAATCAAAGAAAACCAGAGGAATCTTCAATTTATAGACGAACCGTATCGAAATCGAGCAAAATGCGATAAAGCTCTAAAATGCGAATTCGAACCGATAGAAGTTGCAGCAACTACTCAAGATCAATCCAAAAGCTGAAATAACTCCAGAAATCCAAGTGTAATAGGAAAAATGATGAAGGTTGAGCTCAAGAAATAATCACTTTTGATGTAAAAGTGATTATCCTTCAAAGTAGAAATGAGCTTTGGTGAGGTTTTGGAAGAGAGTTGAGATGAAGATGAAGATGTAGTAGAGAAATTCAGAGAGAATGTGGGAGAATTGAGAGTGAAATGGAGCAAAATGGTTCAAAGTCCCTGAAAATGAGTGAAGGTGAGTTTATATAGATTTTAGGTTTGGAGTGTGAGATGGTTTGGAATTTGGTTCAGGATTGGCTTTGGGTTTGGAACTAGGCTAGGAGTTAGTTGGACTTGACTCACCGAGTCAAGGCGGTTAACTCGGTTAGTTAGAACTAACTCGGTACCAATCCCAATGTGAGTTTCAAAATCCAAAGGTTGACATGTTGGTACATTGAGTAACATGGTGAACTTGAATTAAAGTGATGCATTGGAATAAATACACTTGGGTTGAAATGAATAGTGCTGAAATATCTAGAGAAGTCTAAAATGTTCCACACACTACTAGAATCAAGTAGAACCAAAGACCAAAGAGAGTGCATGGATGCTGTCCCAAAATACAGTAGAAATCACAAAATCTGCATGTGTTAACCGGTTAACAGAATTACAAAGAAATTGTGTTAACCGGTTACTCAGACCAAATTTTGTCCATTTTTCTTGAAAAATGATGCTGTGGTCCCGGCTTCGATTTTCCACCTCTTGTCTTGATGAGTAAACATGGAAACCTTTATTTTGAGCTTGTTTTGATGAGGTGATGACCTTGTGAGGATATGATTAATCGGGCTTAAAAAACCTGAATATCCTACAACAAGAAACACACGAAGAAAAGTGCGAATGCGTATGCTAGCGACGCGAATGCTTATGCTCATGCAAAAGGCAAAAGAGGGAGGTCAAATTTCGGGTTACGACAGCACCCCAAAATTTGCCCTACATTTTTTGGCTTATGTTTCTTTTTCATTTGCATCTCATAAAGTCATAACTCATAAGCATATCATTGCATTGGTCTTCTAAGACATGGGATTGAAGGATTTATCAATGTACATCAAGAGCTCATGATTTTCTTCATCAAAGGCTTTGGGTCAGAGGTTCATTGGTGTGAATCGGGGTTTAATTTCTTCTCAATTCAAGTCATCTTCTTCAAGATTTATCAATGCACATCAAGTGGCGAGATTATTCAGTGGAAGTTGTGTGCACTTTATCAAAGGCTCGTGAAAAAGTTTGGGATTGGTTTTGGATTCATTTGCTAAACCATGTTCTTATCCACCTTTTGATTTTCAAATCCATTATTCATTTCCTAATATCCATATCCATTTTTCTAAACCAAATTCCACATCCAAGTATTCATAACCATTTTGTATCCACTTTTAGTGCAAAATCTACATTTTTTATCCATGTTTTTCTCCAAGTCCATTTATCTTTTTTTAAAATGACTAGTTTCAAATGTCCATTTTAAAGATCCATTCACAAGCCATTTTTACCATTTTTAAATATTCAAAATCTAATTTTAGGATCCAAGTCCATAATCCATTTAAAAATTCAAAACCACTTCATTAGCCAATTTCAAACCATAAAGAGATGAGTGCCATTTCGGGCTAAATGGATTTGCAACGAAGGACACTTTTGGTAGTCAAAGTTAATAGCTGCTAAAGTACTTCTCAAATGACAGGCAATGCAATGTATATCAAGCCAATCCCACTGCTTAATAGACTCATGTTGTTGATGTTACTGTAAAAGTTATAACCAATGCTGATGTGGATTTCTATATCAATGATCACACAGTTCATGCTGTGGAGCCTGAACTAGCCAAACGACAGGGGGATTACTTCTTGTGTCCGGTGATTAAGCTTGAGAAAGTGATCAATGAGTTGGACGGTGTAAAGCTGGGGTGAGTTAATACACTTCACATTCTTGTGGGTTCTTCTTTCCAATATACTTAGCGGCGGAAGTTTTAATAGAAAATCATAATAGAAAATTAAAAAGAAAAAGGATATCACAGCAAAAGTATTTCACATCAGAAGCAAGAATGCAAGTCACCAAATTCGTGACGTAATTTCACACGGCTCATTACAAAACAAAAGTTCACAACAGAAAAAGGGAAATATAGAGCAGTCTCACGTTTGGTACACATACTCAGTAACGGGAAGAAGAATTCACGCAAGATAATTATAACAAACTCTAACAGAATTCCATGGTAAAAAAACCAATTCTACCCTCCTTGAACCCTCTATAAAACACCAGCCACAAGGAATTGAGGGGGGAGGGGGAGCTTCATTTCCATATTCATCTTCAAAACTCTCTTTCTCTCAGATTCAATCTCGATCACTTCACAAATCTTCAGCAACTCATCATCTTGAATGTAGAGCTCTGGTTGAATTCATCTTCGTCAACAACGCTTCACAACCTGCAACAACTTTCATCATCTTCATCGCAACAACTTTCTGCAAATTCTGGAAGCTACCGAGTCGTTCGATCTACAAGTCGCATCATCATCTTCAACTCTAAAGCTCTTCTTTCCACCTTCAAGAACTGCAGAGAATCAACAACAATTCACTGTTTAATAACTTGCAGAAGAATCAAACTGCAACAATACCATAATCGGAGTACAACCGAATCTCTTTCATCATCACTTGCGATTCTGAACGAATAACAACAACACGGTAACCGCCATTCACAACGCGCAACAAGAAATGAATTAGAAGAAGATCTCGCGAGATTCAAATTCACTCACGCACAAGAATCAGAAGAAGAAAGTGACGTTACCTCTGGTTTTTGATTCATCTTTGCTGATTGAAGAGTCACCGGAACTTTTCCGATAGGTACGTCATCTCCTCTCAAGCTTTGATGCGTTGTCCGTGTTCGCAATTTATAGTTGATTGTTACTGATTAGAGATAGGATCATTGTTTTTAATTACGTCCGAACCTTGCCGAAAGCGTGAGTGAGAGCGTTGCGAGGTCTGTTTCCAGTGAAGGCGTTATGTGCGACGGCTGTTGTTGAGCAAACCAAGAGAGTCCGTCGCGGCGAGGTTTCGTGGCGACGTCGTGTGGTGGTGAAGGTCTCTGAGTATGAGATGCGATCGGAAGAGATGAAGCCACGGCGCGAGCGGGATGGAGGAAAGGATCATATCGCGATGCATCGTTTGTTGTTGTTCCAACACGGTGTTGTTTTTTTTCCGGCGCCGGCGTGGCTTAGAGAGGAGAGTTCGAATCGGTTTTGATGATGGCAAGTGAAACGAATCAGACGAAGGTGGAGGTTATCGTGAAGAGATGTGTTCAAAGGGACGGCAGTCGGCGTGGTGTTTTGGTTAGGTTTCCGGCGATGATGATGTTGAAGGAGGGTGACGACAAATAGAGGAGAGACGTGAAGGTGAGGGTGTAATCGCGGTTGGCGAAGGTGATGCTTTGAGAAAGAGAGAGGTTAGAATGGGGCACGGCGCCGGCGAGTTTAGGTTGAGACGGAGAGGAAGCAAAGTGTTCCCACGGCGGTTATGTTTGTAAATGTTAGATGATGGTGTTGAGAGTGTTAAGAGGTAGGTTTAGGTTTTTTCTCTTGTGCCACTATGGACTGGACCGGATGAGGCCCACTTGGTCTTTTTCTTTTGCCCACACACTCCAGTTTCACACCTGAACCCCCTGTCTGCAAGGAAGAGGCCTTTGGGCCTGATACATAAGGCCCATGCTCCTGGAAGCTGGAGTTTACACCCTGTTTCACTATCCACCCACCTGGTTCTCTCGCACGCCCCCTCTGATCTGGCTAGAAGAAGCTTTGGGCCAGCTTTCGAGGCCCACTCGCTTGGGCATCTATTTGCACTCCCTGCGCTGTTGTCCGCACCCCTCTCTTGGATGTTTCTCAATTTCGTGGGCCTGGGCATTTTGAGTCCATCACCTGGCTTCCTTTCATACCCCCGGTTCTGCCGACTGCACCCCTATTTGTTTTAGTTTTGATTGTAGTTATTGGTTTAACATTTTAATTTTGGATTACTTCTTAATTTTGGATCTTAACTTGTAGTTTTGTTTTGATTTAGGTTAATTAGATTCTAATCCTTAGAAATTAATGTTGAATAACTAATTAGATTTATTTTAAGTTTAGAATTTAACTTTTTAGAAATTAAAACTTGATTTAATTTTAAGAATTAGATTAAGTTTAGAATTTTTTAATTGGGATTAACTTGATTTAATTCTAGGTTCAATTTTAGAATTAGTTTTTAATTTTAGATTAACTCTTCTTAGAATTTAATCTTGATTTTAATTAGCATTTTAATTTTTGATGCTTATTTTGATAAATTTCTGATTAAATACTTGACTTGTCTCTTGCTTGATTTTCTTTTGTGATTGCAATGCTTTGTGTTTACTTGTTGATTACTCTGTATTCATATGATCCCCTTAGGATTCCTAGTCCGACTTAATTTTTGATTAAGCTCGGAGTAGGATAGACATTAGGCTATCAATCCAGGCATGATAATTTGTAGGATTCACTTCCCTTAGACCTTCTATGCGTCTCCCCCTTTTCTCTCGCCTCAGTGTGATCGAGGTCCCGTTTTCCCGTAGTTCCACGAACTACAGACGCTCTGACTTCCTCTTTCTGGTTAGATTGAGGATACGTAGGCACGAGGATTCATATCCTTGGCGAACACACTAACAACTAATTTCCCTCTTTTTTGTCTCTCGCCTCTGTGTGACCGAGATTTGTTAACTGAGCATTTTTTCTCTCGCCCCAGTGCGATCGAAACCTTTTTTTCATCGACTCGTAAGTCGAACTACGACTGCTTTGATTTCCTCTCTCTTGTTAGATGGAGGGTACGTAGGCACGAGACGGCGATGTCTCGACGAGCAACCTCCCCCCTTAGTTCGTGTCCGAACTACGTTGACTCTGATTTTCCTGTTCCTGAGGGAATACGTAGGCCTAGGACTCCGAGGACGTCCTACCGAGTCACTTCTTTTTCTTTTCTTCTTCATTTCTCTGTTCCTTTCCGCTCACGTTTCTTCTCCTTTCCAGTAGCAGTGGAGCTCCAGATGACGACACCCTTTGATCGAGACAGCGTGGATCCCATCGAGTACGATGGACGCGTGGGGTGCTAACACCTTCCCCTCGCGTAACCGACTCCCTTACCCATTTCTCTTGGTCGGGAGACCATGTCTTTTCCTTTCCCTCAGGTTTACGCAGTGTTTCCTTTCCCTCCCTTAGGATAAATACACATTGCTGGCGACTCTGTTTCTGCGCCACTTTCGTGTTTGTACCTGGATGAAAATCCCGGGAGCGACATATACCTTTAAGAGATAGATTTTGGCTCTTAAGATTGGCCTTTATAAAATCTTTGTTATTGGTTTATTAATCTTTGCCAAAAAAAACCTTTGTTTTGGTTATTGATATCAGTCATAAATCTCTAAATGGTTCGATAGCTAAGCCTGGGTAAACGCTGTCATTTAACTGGGAATAAGTATGCATTAAAGTACTAACCCTATATAAATATATGGTGCAATCTTTATAACCCTATCCTTTTACTTTTCCATAATTTAGTTCCATTATTTAATTTTTCACTGAAATTACTCACATAAAGGTACTAATGAAATCTTAAACGAGAAAAGGTTAAAATTAATCAAAAATTTCAAATACCATAATTCACCCCCTCCCCCTTTTGTGCTTGTAGTTACTTGTAGAAGATAAGGATTTAAGGCTTATAATTTCGAGATTGAGTAAATATCGAAAAATTTATCAAGATTGAAGTCCACCAAAGGTTGAATATCAAGAACTTATTGAAGATAAAGGGTAATAGTGGTGGTATCTAGTTGCATATAAGTTCTATCCAGGAGAAAAGAAGAAGATAGATTGTATTATTATATTTTATCTTTTACTTATCTAATTTGTTGTAACACGAACCAAACTACATTATAATAATGGAAGAAACAAATTTTATATGGTTTACCATCGAAGACTAGACGTAGGTATATGCGAGGATGATAACACAAAACTAGTATATATCCCGGTACTCTCTCTATCTCTCTCTCTCTCTCTCTCTCTCTCTCTCTCTCTCTCTCTTGAATGCTTGTGTTTAGCTATTAGATTCATGGCTTAGAATGCGTGATTTATAGGTTTATTACATTTATATTCTTAATTTGTATAAGCTTAAGTTTGATTAGAATTGGTTTTTTGAAATAATCTTGTCATTGATTATTCTATGAGAATTGTAATAAGATTTCCTTCAAATTTATAAATAGTTAAATACATTATATTTCTTGTTTGGAGCTTTAACCATTAGTCCTTACATTGTCTATTATCTCATTACAATCCATTGGTCTGTGTATAGTATCAATCCTATTCCAATATCTAAAAACTTTTTTTAAATCAACGTTTTCACCATCTTTTCTTCCGCTTATATATCTTATTTATAGAGTCGAAAAGAAGGGTAATTTTTATGTCTATTCAACCCCCATTCTAGACAGTTAATGCCATTTTCAAACCAACACAACCATCTTGTGCATCTTTGATTGACTTAGCTATCTTTAGTAGTTTCTTGACTTCAAGTGTTGTCATCATCAAAACTAAGCAGCTACTAGTTTACTTCCATCTTATTATGCATAGGATTTTCCATTTTGGACTACTTCTTTACTATATCTGGATCTAAATTAAGACACTTTTGTAGATCACCAAGATCTTCCAAGAGAATGGAGGGTGACCAAAGACCATCCTATTTAGAATATTATTGGAAATATCTTTGTTGTTCCTTTTGGATTGGCTGCATTATGCAAAACTACATGGAGTAAATTCAAGTTGTTTCTGGTGCAGAAGGGACACATGTGGAACATGATTTTCCAACATGTGTGTTGCAACATCTGATCTCTGACAATAGACATATGGTTTCAATGTTCCTCATGGGTACTCATCAAAAATCAAGAAACTCCTATCAATGAAAGATCTGAAAATACTCACAGGAGTAAGTTATCCAAACTAGTTATGCAAAGACATATCATATCCACAGACCAATTTCAGATAACCTATCATGCATATAAGATATCTAAAGAATGAGGATGATTGACATACCTTTTCAGATTCTTTCAAAAAAGAATAATTCTTCATAATTGTCTGTTGTTGAAGCAGATTCATGTCCAGCAAAAACATGAAATCAGAAGACTGGAGACCATAGCCTTCTTTTCCTTCCTCTCCAAAGAGTTAGACTCAAGGATACACGCTTTCCTCTAATTGTAGTTGTAGATGTCCATAATCCAGACTCTAGAGCAAGTGATTCATCTTTTACCTTAGTTTCTGAATCATTTAGAAACTTAGATCCAGAGGTCTTTGGTTTAGGTTACGTTGCAACCTTCTGACCTTAGAATCATAGTGTCAAAACTCTTCAGAAACTATTGACTTTAAAGTTTTAGGTTAATTATTAATAAAATATTTGACTTCTCTGTCATTGATTCTGGTGTATTCAGAATCTTGCTACACTCAGCAGCAGATACACCAAGGTCTTTAATCCTTTTGGATTGGTTGCATTTTGGTAAAACAACATGCTGTTAAGCAAGATGTTGAACAAGATGTTTTGCCATGTCAGTCAAACATCATATTCTATGTGATGTTGGGACATGTCCATGACATGTTATACCAGGTAGTTAGGGCATGACTATTTTGGTAATTTTAGTGTGATTTTTTAGTGTGTTCTGATGCACGCGTGGGCAACTGTTATGGGAGATTATTGTGGGAATTTCTGTTATTACAGATTCTGTTACTTTTCGTAAAAAGGATCCTTGAGCCTTTTTAGGAAAGTTTTTATTTTCCTTCTATTTTGATGCAAGTTGATTTGCAGCCAGTTTTTACTGATTGCTGCTATTTGTGCGCCTCAAGAAGCCCAAGTCCAGTAGGTCTGAAGGCTATTTAAAGAGAAGAAAAACCCTATTTGAAGAAGAGAACATAACGTGAGAATTGTGTGTAATTAGGATCAGTCGTTGTTTTGGTTGGTCCCTAGGGTTTTCGTTTGTTAATTGTATGTCACTCATGTATCTTCTAATGCATTGAGTTTGACTGATTGTTCATTTTTCACTCTAAGCTTTTAAGCAAAGAGTGTATTGTTCTTGGTTGAAGATTTTAAGCAAAACCGAGTTATGTCTTGGAAGTGTGATCTTCTATTGTTTATTTTGTATACAGTCACTAGGATTGGGACTGTTTGATATCACTGAGGTGATTTAGGAAGTGAGATGGGTTTCTCATATCTAGATGGTGATTTATAGGTAGAAGTTGCAATGGGTATGGATTAAGTGAGAAGTTGTAAACTGGGATTATTTAGCTTTGAAAAAATACTACTAATATTGGATTTCATTCCTCGCTTGGTATCCCCCAGATGCAGGTGAGTTGCACCGAATTCGGTTAACAACTTTGGTGTTATTTACTTTCTGCAATTTAAAGTTTTTGGTTGTGTGTGTTCAAACTATGTTTTAATCCCAGTGTTGTGACATCTGTCTCGACATTTGGTATCTGCGTGCCAGAATTTCAATTGGCATCAGAGCAGGTCACCCTATTATGTTTTTAGGTGTACTCCAGGGAGTTTGTATTATGGTATTATGGACAAGGAAGGAGAAGGAAATGTTAATAGGCCTCCATTCTTGGATGGCACAAACTATGACTATTGGAAGGCATGTATGGTGGCCTTCTTAAAATCTATGGATAACATAATTAGAAGGCTATCATCAAAGGTTGGAAGCACCCTTTGATTAAAGATAAAAATGGAAAAGAAACCTTGAAGCCAGAAGAAGATTGGACCTAGGAGGAAGATGAGACAACTCTTGGAAACTCAAAAGCCTTGAATGCTTTGTTTAATGGAGTTGACAAGAACATGTTTAGGCTAATCAACACTTGTACTATGGCTAAGGATGCATGGTAAATTCTCAATACAACTCATGAAGGAACATTCAAAGTAAAGATGTCTAGACTTCAGCTTCTCACTACTAAATTTGAGAATCTGAAGATGAGAGAAGATGAAAGTATTCATGACTTCCACATGAATGTGTATGAAATAGCCAATGCTTTTAGTACCTTGGGAGAAAAGATATCAGAGGAGAAGTTGGTGAGGAAAATTATTAGGTCTCTTCCTAAGAGATTTGACATGAAGGTCACAACAGTGGAAGAAGCCCATGACATAGGTAAACTAAGAGTTGATGAACTCATTAAATCTCTTCAAACTTTTGAATTGACTATAAGTAACAGATCTTGACAAAAAAAAGCAAGAATACAACTCTAACTTCCAAAATCACTGATGAAGAGATTTCTAAAACCATTGTGTTACTTGGGAAGAAATTCAATAAGATTATGGAGAATATGGATAAGAAAGTTAAAACAGAAGTCAAGAACATTGCATCTGACATCAATAGTGGTCTTCAGAAAAAGATTGAAACAGAAAAGGAACAAAATCCAAACAAAGTCATCCAAAGTAAGTCTGAATATATTAATTACTAAATTGCAAAAAATTTACTGCTCTCTCTGGTAGATGCAGCTTAGATAGAGACGTGTGTAATGAAGAAGTTACCTATGAAGAACTAGCTGCCTCATACAAGGATCTCGGTGTAAGAAGTGAAGAAGTGTGCAAGTTAGGAGAAGAGCAGAAGGATGTTATAGCATGCCTTTAGGAAGAAAAAAAGATCCTTCTGAATACCATATCCGATCTTCAAAATGAGGTAAACCTTCTAACCCATAATGTAGAAAGTCTGACAAACTTCAGAATGGTGAACAACGGATCTGGTGTTGTGAATGAAACTCTCAAATTTGGAAATGAGGGTAAGGTTTTCACTAATATAGGTTTTAACTATCAGACTGAAAGAAAACAAAGAAAAACCATTGTTGGTAAAAAAAGGATGTGTCTGACCAAATGTTACAACATCCTGCCAGACCTCAGAAAACTCATACCAGAGGCAAGCTCCAGCCTTGGAGATGTCATTATTATGGAAGGTATGGTCACATAAAACCTTTTTGCTACAAATTGTATGGATACCCTAAACACTGGTCTAAGACTAAAGATAATCATGTAAGAAGTAAAGGAGAAAGAAAGGTTGGTGCTTAGGGCGTAGTTCTTAGTCTATTAGCTCACATGTCTCCAAAATACTTTTCTCAAGTCGATAGGTATTCTGATACTGAGTGGGCTAGACATGTGTCAGGTTCTAAGAACTATCTGGATGACAACAAGTTTTGTGTCACCAAGTCTATCGCTTCTTGCGAGGGAACAAAGGAACATAATAAGAGCATATCTAAGGATGATTGCTGGAGTCTTAAACTGGAAAGTATGACGAAGGAAGACGATAGAGTTATTTATAGACTGAGAGGTGAGAAGAAAAACATGGTGTTGAACCTGGTGCTGGGACATCTCAATCAAACCAAAAGAAATAGGTTCAAAATAGAAGGTTGTTTTTATGCGAAGGTTGTTTTTATGCAGAGTTAAGGAAATTATTAGTGTGTGCTTTTAATAAGGTTTTTTTTCTCTCTCCAATAGATACGACACAATCCTCACTGCAGATCTTTACTTCCTTGCCATACTTCTCATAATCACGTAAAATCCCCCTACAACTACTCCACTATTCGTCTCTCTTGCCAAAACAAATTGTTCATCTCTTATTACCTCAACATGCAATCTGACTCCATAATGTCTAACATTTCCGTCTCTACTCCTAGCAAGAGTTTTGAAGAAAAGAATATGGAATCCCAACAAAATCTAGGGTTTCATATTCAACAACTAAGGCCTTCTCTCCAGATGTTATTACGGATGTTCTTCCTCTCTCTGTTGTTTATCCTCAAGAAAGTACCAAATCCTCTGGCAGCAAGAAGACGAAGACTTCTAAGGTTTGAAATAATGGCATAACAGACAGCAGATGTCCTAACACATGTCAAGACATTGTTCTGCATAATCATTTAAATAAATAACAGAACAACAGACTGATACCTCAAATATCAGTAACTGTAGAATCACAAATGTTATGACATCTGTTCTAACATGTTTATTAAGACCAATAACAGAATATGTAAATCTGCAGAATGATAAAAGAACACAGAAATTGTTAACCCAGTTCGGTGCAATTCACCTACATCTGCGGGATACCAATCCAGGAAAAAGACTCCACTATCTGTAGTAAACTTATAAAGTTAAACTCCCCGTTTACAACTTAATCTCCTAAATTCTACCCAATGAAATCTTTACCAAAAAATGCCCTCTTTGATATGAGAATCACCACTCACTTCCCCTAATCACAATCTGTGATATCTAAACCATCCCGTCAATATAGAATTCTGTCAAGCATACTTGACCAACACGCTAACTTGGATTTGCTTCAAAGCTTCATCCAAGAACAATACACAATCCAATACCTAAAGGCTTATGGATCTTTGCGATACCTATGTCTACCACAATGCATCAAACGATACAAAGGGAGACTTACAAACCTAGAGAGCCAACGACTCTCAAAACTATAAACCCTTATTTTTACACAAGAGAACTAGGTTACAAAAGGTATATATCTTTCAGTCTTAGGTCTAGGTCTTCTTTTATAAGCTTCAGCAGTCTTGGGCTTCATATCTTTGGTCCTTGATCCATTCTTGAAAAACGCATCAATTCTTGGGTAGATTTGTTACAGATTTAAAACCTGCTAATTCAGTACATTAATCCAGGATGTCGTGTTTTTAGGTTGAGACATCTTCTTTGACATCTTTGTTCATGTCCAGATTTCTTCACCTTTATCAACAATATGTTTTACCAAAATTTTGTCAAACCATAGGTGCTTTCAATCTCCCCCTTTTGACAAATTTTGGGTAAAACTCCCTTTAGTCTGAATGGCAGTTATGATTGGAATACTGAGCATACCGGATTCATGTTGGTGTACACGAGGAGGAAGATAACACAACCTCCCTCTTCCAGAGATCAGTTGTAGACTTCATAATTCTGAGTACATAAAGCATGTAACTCAGGTCACAAGACACAACTTGATCTTTAACTCAAATCACAAGATAAAGAGAAACATAGACAAGATGATAAAACAAACACCTTGTTCAATGTTCTTGCAAAACACCTGCAAGAACAACACACACATTTCCTGTACCTGTGACTCACACTCCCCCTTTTTAGCCAAAAATTGGCAAAGGTAGCCAAGACATCCCCATACCCAACCAATACTTATCCAGATTTGTAGAAAAGACATTTGGAACACACCACAAAGAAAACACAACCTGAGACAAACTGATCCAAGGACTCCCTTAAATACCCAAGAAATTTCCTTCGAATGTAACAAACCATTGAAAACAACAATGGTCAATTCAATAAGGTCATTAATCCAAGGATGTAACTTCACCAAAAGCTAATGCGCACCGGCCAAGACTGTTTCTTCTTTGAAGAAAACCGTACAAAAATAATTTAAGTTACGATGAACGCGCATGTTCTCCACCGACCACAAGACCAATTACTTTTATCACATGTCCTTAACAATGTTCTGACATCATGTCAGACATTGTCTACCAAAAACTTCTGTATTGATCAATACCCCCACAACCTGCAACATGAGAGCGATGTCAAGACATCCTTCTTGGCATCTCAACTTCAAAATAATCACAGTTTGCTTAACCTCCAAAAAAACTGGATTCAGAACTGCACCCCAGCATTAATACTTCTTAGATCAAGGAGCCACTCCCCTTATCTAAGATAAGCAATGCTCCTCCAATGAACACTTATGTCGATGAATGGAAAACATATGACGCATCTTCGTGTCTTCAAGAGCGCACCCTCTGTTCAACATACCTGCTGAATGCATTCACCTAATGCTTAACCCTCAAGCAATCCATGTACCACACCAGTACATTTAACAGACAGGAATTCTCCCCCTATCCTTCTCAACAGATGCTTCTTCAGCAAGAAACACCCAAAATCACCACATGATATCCCATGACAACTTCATGATCATATAGTGAGAGTACCAGGAACGCATCCTTGTACCATAACTAACAAACTCTTGGATTGAGACCAAATCTCCATTGATCCCTCTCGTCCAGAAACCATCTATACACCACACGAATTCCTCTTGAATTCTCATGTATAGATCTCCTTGTTCCCTGAGATACAACCCAATTGAATTTGGAATACTTCACATTCCTCCAAGAGACATACAGAGCCCCTGAGTTTGCTAGCTCGCCCATATATTCTTCACACTTGAAGAACATCAAACACATGCTCTAGAAATCATCAGCCCATTTGCTCCACAAGAACCAAACTGATCCACTTCTAGCATGTCCCATTCACACAAGACTTCCAAGACAATCCTTTACCCATCATTCTCCCATATGAAAAGATAAATACCTCTTAGACAAGATGTGAGTGTCAAGTTCCACACTCAGAACTTAGCATCCTACTCCAAGGATAACCAACCCAGAAGATGTTCTAGCATCCTTTAAGACATCCTTCACATATCATAGACACCAACCAACATGGTTCTAGATATGTTCCACCACTGGACTTACTATCTGTATAGTAATCCAACTGAAGATCTTCAAACAACACTGCGCCACCAGCTTGATCAACAAGAACTCCAGATAACCAGAGAGAGAAATAAACTCTCATCCACCAAAATAAGTTACTTTTCCATAAACTGAGAACTTTGCTACAAGCTCCAAGATAGATTAGAATCAACACCTCCTCAAGTCTTCAACCAATCACCCTTCTGCCCAAGAGTAATTTGTTCCAAGAATCTCCTCATGAGTAATTAAATGCCACTGTTTGACTATCTTGATTTCTCGAATCAACATATGAGATCCACCAAATGCCACTTTTGATTGCCTCGTCCTTATTCAAATATAAAACCAACCAAATGCCACCTTTTGACTGATCCCACCCTTTTTCATAACTCCCACAACATACACTGATCCACCAATGAAATCTGATCTTCAAGTTACATGAACTGCTTGCTCCATAGCAAGACATCTTGGATCCACCAAGCCTTAGACATGTAACATCTTCTCCATCCACAGCTCCCGCAAACTGCATGAGATAGACCTTTTTGAAGCATCCATAACATCCATTATCCTGTAGGTCAAATTATCTTAAGCTGATTTGCCATAACACCAGCTGAGATCCTGATGTGAAGCTTGATGTCAGAACATTCTGATATGACATCCAGCTGCTGAATTCAGCTCCTTCTTCTGCCATTTAGAAGAACCTCCTCCCTATTACAGAACAAGAGTTCCATGCTCTCATAGACTTGATTCAACAACCAAGTTTGAGTAGACAACCTCCATCCTGCTTAATCTTATCACAGGTATTCCATTCAAGCTCACACCTTGATGAATAACTGCTTTGAAGCTCCAAAGAATTCACACCTGCCACGTTTGATTCTTCAAAAGAGAAGTAGTCATAGACTACACCATAGTCATACCAAAGAATGTCACTTTCCTTAGTAGAGCAGTCTGTAGAAAGTCAGAGATAACTGCCACTTAACCTTGACCTCCAAGATGAGCAAGATCCCATGCTCCTAAGTACCTAGATCAGAAATAAACTGATCCAAGCTGTGTTATCACCAGCACTTAATTCTGGACAAGTCTCTTGCCAGGACACTTTCCACCTAAACATCAGATGCTTCAAGTAACAACTGGAACACACCTACTACACATCAATACTCCTAGATTAGAAATAAACTGATCCAAGAACTAATCATCAAGATTATGATGTCTTCTTCTTCATCTTCCATATCACCATTGTCTATACTAGTTTCTTTCCAGGAAACTCTCTAGAGATCAGATGCTTCTGCCTCACCACACTGAAGCAGATTCTTAGGTCAACACCCAAGAGAAATAGATCCAAAAGCTTATGCAGTACCCCTCCCATGATTCTGCATAAACCAGATGAAGAGATGTTCCAACATCGTGTTGAACATCAGCAATCTTGAACTTCACATTCAAGGATAATCAATTAAATACTTGTGAGTAACACAAATAGCAATTGATCTTAAATCCTTATTCAATAATCCTGTTTAACTATTGAAGCCACACTCCACCAGATCACTTCATGAACACTTATCAAGTATTCAATCTTTTGCAAGTATCTTCTTTGACAAACAAATTGTTGAGATACCAAGGCTGCCACCCTTGACTCAAGTAATTAAGTTTCTCTCTGAACGAACCCTATTTACCTCAACAGTTCTAAAAAATCCATTTAGATTGGATCCATCCTTAGGACTAAGAGAGATGAATCCTTCCTTGCACTTTTGGATGGTGAAATAAATCACCTCCACTTTCTTCAGATTTATGTTTCACAGAAACACCTTCTAGTCAGAAGAATAACTAGAAGACTCCATATGCACGACTGAGATGCCTTTATGAGTGGACTTGAGAGTATTCTCAAGTATCTTTGACAACTTATTCGATCAATCATTTATCAAATTCCTAGAGCATGAACTTGATAAACCTAATCTCAACACCCATCCTCTTCAACTGAATTCAAACTACAAAATGAAACCAAACTTCCGCGTACCAAGTCATCATACCAGACATCTACCAACAATTCTCTCCACTCCATCGCCCCCGACTTTGGAATAAAAAGATGCAGATATCTTCAAATATAGAGGCCGACAATTGAGATCTTCCACCATATGTCTTCAGTAACAACTCTCAAACCCCATAAATTCCAGAGCGCTTCCATCAGAAACATATGCAGTGGAACCACCAAGGAAAAATTCAGCTTGCCCTAATAAGATGTCAGAACATCTTATAAGACACCCCAACAAGAGAGCTAGCCACTTCTCCTGCAATTGTTGTAGAACCTCCTCAGCAACATGAACAACCACCAGGTTGTTACCTTCAATCCATCCCATCCATCCCATCCATTAATACCCTTGAGTATGTCTGAGTTAATTGATCTGGTCGTCAAAGCTCCTCCTTGTTCAAATGCCAGAAAGTATCTCCCAAAGATCTCATTCAGAAACAGATAGGATGCCTGCTCTGATACCAATTGAAATTTTGGCATAGCAGATAGCAGATGTCCTAACACATGTCATGACATTGTTCTACATAATCATTTAAACAAAGAACATAATAGCAGACTAATACCTTAAATATCAGTAACTGCATAATCACAGATGTTACGACATCTGTTCCAACATGTTTATCAAGACCAATAACAGAATATGTAAATCTGCAGAATGATAAAAGAACACAACAATTGTTAACCCAGTTCGGTGCAATTCACCTACATCTAGGGGATACCAATCCACGAAGAAGACTCCACTATATGTAGTAAACTTATAAAGTTAAACTCCCCCGTTTACAACTTTATCTCTTAAATACTACCCAATGAAATCTTTACCAAAGAACACCCTCTTTGATACGAGAATCACCACTCACTTCCCCTAATCACAATCTGTGACATCTAAACCATCCATGTCAATACAGAATTCTGACAAGCATACTTGACCAACAAGCTAATTTGAATTTGCTTCGAAGCTTCATCCAAGAACAATACATAATCCAATACCTAAAGGTTTATGGATCTTTGTGATACCTATGTTTACCACAGTGCATCAAATGATACAAAGGGGGACTTACAAACCTAGAGAGCCAACGAATCTCAAAACCATAAGCCCTTATTTTTACACAAGAGAACTAGGTTACAAAAGGTATATATCTTTCAGTCCTAGGTCCAGGTCTTCTTTTATAAGCTTCAGCAGTCTTGGGCTTCATATCTTTGGTCCTTGATCCATTCCAGAAAAACGCATCAATTCTTGGGCATATTTGTTACAGATTTAAAACCTGCTAATTCAGTACATTAATCCAGGATGTCGTGGCTTCAGGTTGAGACATCTTCTTCGACATCTTTGTTCATGGCCAGGTTTCTTCACTTTATCAACAATATGTTTTACCAAAATTTTGTCAAACCATAGGAGCTTTCAAGGTTTGTATAGACTCTTCTACTTCAAAAATTGGTCCAAGACTTCATAGCTCTAGGAAATATACAGTCTCTGGTACAAAGAAACCTCTGTCTATGAAAAGTTTGTACCTTGATCCTCTTCCTACTAGCCAGGGATCTTTAGAGTATAACCCTAAGATTCTCATTGATGAGCTAAAACTGAACTCCACATTCCTGAAGTCAGTAAGAATTTTATTGAAGCCGCTAGTAATGAAGGAATCAGGAACAAAGTTGACAAATTGGAGGTTAGTGAAAAGAATGTCTCCAAGTCTGCGACTGTTGACTATGAATCCAATGTTGAGGTAGCTGTTGAGACATCCTTGGACCAGGATGGACATGGAAACCATAACAGAAGTGAGGCTGAAAAGATAGACACTCATAGGAAGCTCCGCAAGCTTGTGGCTGGTGTTCTGAAGAAAACTCGATGTGAGACTAGACTAAGAAATCCTTATGGGAAACATAAAGACAATTCGACTAGTCGTCATCAAAAT
Organism: Lathyrus tuberosus; assembly: GCA_022829125.1. Lineage (NCBI taxonomy): Eukaryota > Viridiplantae > Streptophyta > Magnoliopsida > Fabales > Fabaceae > Lathyrus > Lathyrus tuberosus. The sequence goes on from JALAZF010000103.1 coordinate 14,676,056, forward strand.
GAGATGGCTACAAGAACTGTGTCCTTTAAGGTTCCTGAACAGCATGATCAAGAAGAAGTTATTACCCAAGGTCAAGGTGAGACAAGTAAAGAAATATTGATGTTTGATGGTAAGGAATGACTATTTGACAAGAAAAATAACCCTGAAGCAAGGATTCCTGCAACTGTTAATTTAAGTTCAGATGATGAAACTTTAGTGATCAGTGGCTTTTATGCTTTCTTTTACCGTTAATTTTAGTAATCCTGTTATATGTTTAGTCGCTTTATTTCCCTTCTCCGCATTTTATGCTTTGGTTGTGTCTCTTTAATGTTTTTAGGTTCAAATAATCATTCAGGAAGAACTCAGTGCAAGAAAGAGAGAATTTACGGAGTTTCGGTGGGATTTTTCCCATCCTACAGGGGGCTAACACGGGCATCCGTGTCAGCATAGATGGAGCATAAAGAGGAAATTGAAGAAAATAGTGGGCTGACACAGGCACCCGTGTCACCTGACACGGGCCGTGTCAGCAGGCCCGGGACAAGAAAAGTTTAAGAAAAAGATATAGGGAACCAACACGGCCACCCGTCTCAACTGACATGGGCCGTGTTGGCCTTGACGCTGATTTGTCCCGTTTTTACTGATTTCAACTGTTCACTAACCTAGAGGGTATTTTTGACATTTATACCTACTGTTATTGGACTTTTCACTATTTAGATGAGTTTGGACGATGAAAGAAGGGACTTTTTGGACGCGGGAGAATATTACGATTAAAAAAGATTGGAGAGTTCAAGTTTTTCGGAAGACAAAGGGTTTTCAAGAGCGGAAGCGATTGACGATCCGACTTTATCCAATTTCTTGTGATGTCTCTATTTTACATTGTATTTTCTCTGAACTATATGAGTAACTAAGCCCCCTAATGCTAGGGGGTGTCCCAGATTTGACTTTGTAATGACATTGATTTCTTATTTTTAGTGATACTTTTGTTTCTTGATAATCATTTTAATCGTGCAATGTTTCTAATGCTTTCCCCGTCGGACCAATAGAGAATGATTTACGATTAACAATTAGGTTGGACTGCCATTGTTAAGGTTTTTGTGCGATTATGCTTCAAGAAATATTACCTAGGACTAGGGATACCCTATTGTGCTTAGCACACTGTTGACATTATAATGCATGATTTCAAACGTAATTACCTATGTGTCGCTCCCGGGATTTTCATCCTAGTACAAACGCGAAAGTGGCACCGAACAGAGTCGCCAGCAATGTGTATTTATCCCAAGAGAGGGAAAGGAAACACCGCGTAAACCTGAGAGAAAGGAAAAGCATGGTCTTGCGACCAAGAGAAATGGGTTCGGGAGTCGGTTACGCGAGAGGAAGGTATTAGCACCCCCTCGCGTCCATCGTACCCGATGGGATCCACGCTTGCTTGTCTCGATCAGAGGGTGATAGAAAAGAATACTGGAAAAGGAACGAAAAGAGAACTGGAAAAGGAACGAGAAACAAATGTAGGGAAAATAAAAGAAGTGCTCGCATGGGCCCTACCCCACTGCCTACGTATCTCATCGGGAACATGAGAATCAGAGCGACGTAGTTCCCCTCACTAGGGATGGATTGTTTTTTAGAGAACGGCTTACGTTCTAGCTCAGGTGTTGCAGGCTCGCTGGTCCGAGTGCGTTACCATCTCGCAAGAGAACGAGTAGAAGCGCGCTCGTGCGTTGAGAGTGAATGAGGTGAGAAAAGAATTCCCGAAGGAAAGACGTTATTGTTTGTTTTTTGTCTTTTAGAAGGAAGTGTTTTGGATTTGTTTGCATACGACAGTGTATCTGGATCTTAGTCATTGGAATGTGTACCTTCTCACATTCCAAGATGGAATGGGTAAGAAAGCACACTAAGGGTGAAGAAGACCCTCACACTTAGTTCCAATTATCAAGGTTCAAACACACTAGCATACTTGTGTTTATTAAGTGTTTTGTTGATTATGAAGTGAAGAAGTGTTTTTTATTATTTGCACCTTCAACAAGTATTGCATTTAAGTCCCTCATACAAGATCAAATGTTTAACACATTGACCCAAGATGGGCTATATGCTACACATTCTAAGATTACAAGAGAAGACCCCTTATAATCTTTTCTTTATATGAAAGGCCTAAATGCAATAAATGCCTACCTTTATTATATGTTTTGAATTTTCTTTGAGATGAGAAGATGAAAGACTCAAGAGAAGGTAAAGGTAAAATCTATATGGACTAAGACTCAATCCTAATTGATTAGTTAAGGGAGTGATCCTAAAGTTTGTGAGGTTTCAACCTAAAGTCTAAAGAAAGAATGAATTAAACAATTCACTTCTAAAGTAGAAGATGAATTGTAATTCACAAAGGGAAAGTGATGAGTTATTAAAAGAAAGCACATAAGTGCTTAACAAAACACAAAATGGAATTGTAAAAGAGAAAGGATAGAAGTTGAATGTGGATTCCTTATCCACACTCAATTGAAACTTACCAAAGCCCCTACATGGCTAGTAAACATGTATAAGAAGTATAAGAAGTAAAAGAACATGTAATGCATCATAAAACTCAAAAGAATTAAATGAGAAAACAAATCCTAGAACCACAACCAGAATGGGCATCATATGGACAACAAATGAATATCATCATACAAGTGCAAGTGAATATGCAACAAACATCATCCATTAGCATTTAAACATGTTACAAGAAGAAAGGGTAGATGAAAGATGGAAAGAAATGAAGAGGACATGCATAAATGGAACATGTAAATCAACAACCAGAATTGAAACTAAATGGAAAATGGTTTATAAACATCTCAAAAGTATTTATGAGGTAACTTCAAGACATTCAAGAAGTAATATAAGAAGAATTGAAATGAAAGTTCAAAAAGAAAGGGCAAACAATACATGTCAATGATGCACAAAGTTCAAATTGAAATGAACATGTAAAGATGACCTATAATGTGTATCAAAGACCTATAATATCATATGAATGGCTCATAACATATGCAAATGCTCATACAAATGTGCACAAAAGAATTCATGTAAACATGCACTAAAGTTGTAATGACATGCCATGGATTATACATCCAATGTGATGCATCAAACAAAGACCAAATGGATTCATGAAAATTATGCCAGCATATCATTGGAATGCCTAGGTCAGAAATGCATCATACATCAAGATAGCATGTAAAAATTCAGAGCAAAATGACTTCAAACAAAGCAATTAGGTCAAATTGAAACATCATGCAAAGTGGAGCAAATATAGGCATCAAGACATATGATAAAGTGACCTAAAAAATCAAACAAAAATCATCTAACATGCTTCAATGTATTAATGAATCAATGCAAAAAGAATCATGTCAAAATAGTTGGTAATGAGCAAGAACAAAATTAAACAAATTCATGTATCATGCTTAGAATGCATCTAAGTGGAAATTCAAAGAAAATTATGGAACAGGGGCAAAAAGGTCATAAAATCAGAAAATAAAATCACCAAAAAATTTCTAAATGTTTTATTGATGTCCATGAATTTTTGTGGAATTTTCTAATGTCATTTGATATTTTTAAAAATTAATTATGAAACGTGTAGCAAAAAATAAAAAATGAAAAATAAATGCAAAATGCAGGGGGTATGAACATAGCAATTGGACAGTACAAATTCATTGGGCTTCCAAACAGAGGGGTGTGATTATCAATCTGCATAGGTCCATTAAGCGCGCATAACACAATAACAAGCATGAACCCTCAGTCAACAATCTTGACTCACTCACAACCATTAGATCAAGTCCAAGTCAAACCAAAGTCAAAGTACTCAAAATCAACGCATGCACGTGAGGACACATGCCACTTACCATGTACCAGGCCACACAAGGTTTAAATAAAATTCAGAAAAATACACGTGAGTGGCATGTGATTTTTAATGTGCTGTCACATTTTGGAGCGTACGATCATGAAAAAACACACGGCTGAGATTAAAACGCACACAAACCCTAACAGTTAAAGTCACCGGCCGGAGATGACCTCCGGTCATCTTCTCCGGCCAGCAGCCACCACCTGCAACTCACATTTTCTCCAGAAATTCACAAGCCATATACCAAACGAAAGCTAAGCTCATGAGGAACACAAATCCAACAACAAAATTCAAAGATCAAGCATGGATACAGAGAATCGAAGAAGAGAAATTTTCCCTAAGTTTCAGTTCTAAACTCCTAAGGAGCTCTATCAACTAACCGGTTTCATATAGCTTCTAATAAGCTCAAATAACACATCAACCAGTTAAAATAACATCAAATCGTGCAAGCAAAGTTTGAGAACTTTTGGAACCTGAAACTTGAAGATCTTTGGATTTTTTGAGAAAACCAGAGGTGAGAACTTGTTCTTGAACTTCTAGAACTTCAATTTGAGCAAAATAAATGCTATTTGATCTTGAGAATAAGAGGAAATCTGAATCTGAAATTGGAGACAACTGTGCTATTCCATGCTTCAGTGATGTCTTCTTGCTTGATTGTGAAGGTTGAAGAAGAACTTGAGGAATTCGTGCAGGTAGAGAGAAAATTCAGAGAGAAAGTTGAGAGTGCTTTTGGAGTGAGAGTGAAACAATGAGAATCCCCCTTCCAAATCTGTTAGAATTGTTTATATAGGTGTGGTTATGATTTGACCCTGGTGGTTGATGGTTAGAACTACAGTTAACTGAGTTAGTTAACTGAGTTTGAGTTAACAGAATGAGTCATGACAGTTAGTGACACGAGTTGGGGAGGTTTTGTTTTAGTGTGGAAGAGCTCATGGTCACTTATGGTGAGGATAATGGTGAGGTGAAAGTGAAATGAATGGCATGGTTGTGTATTAGAAAACTTTCTCAGCAAGTTTTCTCTTTCCATTTTCATGCAAGGCACGTGCTATAGCAGTGTATGTGATGTTCATGGTGTGCTCAAATAAGGGAAAGAATTGTTTGATGGATGTCTGAACCAAGTTATGCAGCAAAGCCATCAATGTATCAGTGAAACATAGGGAGGTTTGGTGATGTTTTTCTCTCTACTCAATGAATAGTTTGGTGAGTTTTTGGGTTCATTGGAAAGAGGGAGTATAATGCAACAAGTTTGGTTTGAGATTGGAGTTGATATGATACTTCAAACATGCTCCAAAATGACTATAAACTTAAGCACACAAGACTGGATGATGGGCGCATCAGGTGGTCAGTTGGCAAGGCTGGCATGGCACAAAATTTCAGCATAACCACCCTAACTTGAGGCCACTATTTCTCCATCATACCTTGATCAGATGAAATTTTGTCCAACATGAAACTTGAAGAAGACATTACAAGGAACATTTTTGATGTTGACAAGTTTTTCATTTGAGGCCTTTAACCATGAGAAAAATGAGTGGACATTTGGCACACCAGGTGTTTGTAGAAATGACATGCGCGTGACCTGAAACTTGCCCAAGCTGACTTGCATTTTGCCCAAGTTTCCCTCAACTTTGATCATCTATAACTCTCTCAATTTTTATCCAATGGAGATGTTCTACACATGGATTTGAAGCTTAAAACAAGATCTTTCATTGAGGCAGAGTGGATTTTTCATTTGGTGCTCCAAATTTGAATGGCCTTGGTTCAAACTCTGATGCAAAATGGCCAAAACTTGCTATTTTTAGTAACCCTTCTTCATCCAAAAATGACAACTTTCCACATCTTGATTTTTTCATGATTCCTTTGGAGTTTCTTGATCAAATTTTGTACATTGGACATATGTAACATGAATTTCATGAATTTGGCCTTAAAAAGTCAAGGGTTGACTTTTTCCTCTGATTATTTGACTTGGCCCCAAATTCCTTGATTTTTTATCTTTCTTCCAATTGAATCACTTCTAAAACCAATTGAGATGCAATCTTCCACATCCATATACCTAGGGACATATAGGAAACCATGACATCAAGTCTTGCCCAAGAAAGCAAAGATTCCCTGATTTAAATGGAAACCCTAATTTTGGCCCCCTCTGGTTAGGAGGTAAAAGTGCAGTCTCCAGTTTCAAATTCCTCAGAGTATGTTGTGTATCCTCTTAAAGGATGATGAGATATACCATTTGAGGATGATTTTGGATCAATGAGCTATCTCTTTTGAGGGTTTTCCTTCAGTTTTTGAATCTCTTGCATAGTGAAAGATGTAATGCTTCAATCTCCCATTGAATCTCACTTCCTTGAGGTTTTGGAAGATCAATTGAGATAGTATGAGACATGAGAGACCTCTTGGCTTGCCTAGAGCCAACTTGATTGACCTTTTTGTGCTTTGAATGATTCCTCGATTATCCACCTTCCACCTGATCACATGCCCTGATGGTAAGAAGGATGCCATGCTTCATTTTTCTATGTTAAATGCAATGTAATGTTAATGAGGTGGATATGATATGATAAATGATAATGCCATGCTATGATGACAAAAAGGGAGAGCAAATTTTGGGGTATTACAGCTGCCCCTATTCAAGCGCTGTAGACCTGAATGCCTGAAAGCAAATGCTTTCGGACTTTCAAGGTATATAGTGATCGAATACCAAAAATAACCAAAAATTTGCTCTGGGTGATGAAGAAGAAAAGGGATATAAACCCAACGAGACTGCTGGATTGAATCCTCGATGAAACGTCGGAGAGATCTGTCTTTTGAACGATGCCAGACGACTACTGGCTTGCCACGCTGATGGTGGACTTTAATACTGTCTTTTATGCAATTCCAGACGACTACTGGCCTGCCACACTACTGGTGGACTTTGATAATGTCTTTTATGCAATTCCAGACGACTACTGGCCTGCCACACTACTGGTGGACTTTGATAATGTCTTTTATGCAATTCCAGACGACTACTGGCCCGCCACGCTACTGGTGGACTTTGCAGCTTCGTGCCACCCGAAGATGGACTTCTGCCAATCCACTGTTGGACTTTTGCCACCCGAAGACGGACTTTTGCCAATCCACTGTTGGACTTTTGCCACCCGAAGACGGACTTTTGCCAATCCACTGTTGGACTTTTGCCACCCGAAGACGGACTTTTGCCAATCCACTGTTGGACTTTTGCCACCCGAAGACGGACTTTTGCCAATCCACTGTTGGACTTTTGCCACCCGAAGACGGACTTTTGCCAATCCACTGTTGGACTTTTGCCACCCGAAGACGGACTTTTGCCAATCCACTGTTGGACTTTTGCCACCCGAAGACGGACTTTTGCCAATCCACTGTTGGACTTTTGCCACCCGAAGACGGACTTTTGCCAATCCACTGTTGGACTTTTGCCAATCCACTGTTGGACTTTTGCCACCCGAAGACGGACTTTTGCCAATCCACTGTTGGACTTTTGCCACCCGAAGACGGACTTTTGCCAATCCACTGTTGGACTTTTGCCACCCGAAGACGGACTTTTGCCAATCCACTGTTGGACTTTTGCCACCCGAAGACGGACTTTTGCCAATCCACTGTTGGACTTTTGCCACCCGAAGACGGACTTTTGCCAATCCACTGTTGGACTTTTAGAATTTTAAAATCGAATTACTCTCTGCCTCTGCGCCAGACATCTCTGCCGACTCTGCTGAGGAACCACAATCAATGATTTAATCTCGGAGACTCCTAAAAGGATAATATCTCTGCTGGCGAATGGATGAACAATCCGTCTGCTTCGAATTGTCAAGCTTGCCAAAAATAAATTGGACTTTAAGATATGAGGGAATGACGACTCTGCCAGGAATTATTCCATCTGTTTGGGGGAACGAATTCTGGTCACAGCGATTCCGCTGGGGATGAGAATTTTTAAATGACGTCCTGCTGGGGAAATGAGCCATTAAAACTCTGCTTGGGGATTTATTCAACCCAAGATCCTTTATAGGGATTATCAACCTTCTGACCCGGCTGGGGAAAGGCTGTACCATCCTTGTTGAGGAATAGATTCTGTCGATCTGATAAACCTCTGCGGAGAGAACAACAACTCAGCTGTAAGTTGCTGACAAGATTCGATGCTGACCTCTGTGAGGATACCATGACCAGAGATACTATCTTGCTGGGTATCAGGGCTACTCTGCCAGGGATATGCAAATCCTGGTTAGAACATTCTACTGCAACTTGCTAGAAAGAGTCCTTAGAGATCTGTTGGGGAAACCCAAAGCAAATCCACAGTAGTCTGCTGAAGAATATGACTGTCAAGCTTAGGATGAGTACCACAATGCCCCATGTTAGGCGAGCTTTCCCTTTGGACAATTCCGTTGGGGATGACGAGTTTATAACAAACTCTGCTGGAGAAAACTGCTTTAAAGCGTCTCATGTTGGGGAATGCCTTTCGAGAGGATTTTACAGAAGACCAACTGTCCTCAAACTCTACTGGGGGTGACCAACACTTCATGCTGGGGAAACAATCATGCCCCATGCTTGGACAACACAACAATTCGTCCCTGCAGAGGATGTCATAAGAGGATTTTACAGAAGATCTAGCCTCTTCAAACTCTTGTGACTTCGCTGGGGATAATGACCATCAGTTTCGGTGTCGACGAGACCACTCTTTTGGGGAACCTGTGACCGTTATCGACATAGAAAAGCTTGTAGCTGTTGGAAATACTGTATGAGAGAATCAACTTAATAAGATGCAACGGTACCCAGTTGAACTTAATTCACTGATATCGACCCGTTATGAACAATCGTCGACCGAACGATGAACGCCGATCTCCTTACCCATAATTGCCCCAGTCTTTTGCGTGGGGTGATTTATTGCTGGTCTTGTGCTTAAAATCATCTGCACCTGCTACCTGCAACAAAAGAATATGCCCACATGCCCCGAATATTGCGTGGCTAGAATCCACCATCCGGGAGTATTCAACATTCGAAGTAATTTCAAATATTTTTTCTGCGCATGTTATTGCAAGGCTGCCATGTTTTCAAATGCAATGTTTTATCAACAATTAGGACGTTTTTGCAAACAAAGCAATAAAACAAAAATAGAAAGCTTTTTATTGAAATTCAATTTATTGACTGAGAGCCCAGAATAGGCAATTACATCTGGAAGCAATCCCTGGAAAGAGGTGATCGCTGAAAAATTGAGAAAAGAAACTATCCTAATGGCAATGTGAAAACGGAATTCCACTGAGTTTCCATTCTGTTATGACCAGTATGTCTTCAAAACTCCCCGACCTTGCCTTCTGAGGAATGATCAGACCGATTCCTATTCTTCAGAACGTCAGTTGTTCAAACGGTAATGGGTACAGATAACTCAGACTGTAGTCATTCGCTTAAATCCCTCTTTTGTGTGGACCGCCCTTTCAGGTTTTCGATCCACCAGGATACCCTTTTTTGCCTAAGTTGCCCTTTCGGGTTTTCAACTTACCGGGTGTACAATTTTTTTTCAATTATATCCCTAATTTTTGCCCGAACCTTATTCTGTTTTTGGTTCGCCGGGATGCCCTTTTTTGCCTGGATTTTTTTATTTTTATTATCCAGCAGGTCTATTCATGCGAAGTATTTTTTGACTACGTCCGAGTTAACAGGGGATGAAAAGTCTTCGCCATCCATGGTTGTAAGCAATAAAGCTCCGCCCGAAAAGACCTTTTTAACCACGAATGGACCTTCATAATTAGGAGTCCATTTGCCCCTGTGATCTGTATTGGGAGGAAGGATCCTTTTGAGTACCACATCTCCGACTTTATAAACCCGAGGACGCACCTTTTGGTCAAATGCCTGCTTCATTCTGCGCTGGTATAGTTGCCCATGACATACAGCCGCCAATCGCTTTTCCTCAATAAGGCTCAACTGATCAAATCTGGCTCGTACCCATTCAGCTTCATCTAGCTTAACATCCATCATGACTCTGAGGGACGGAATCTCTACTTCAACCGGTAGCACTGCCTCCATACCATATACAAGTGAGAATGGGGTTGCCCCAGTGGACGTGCGTACCGACGTTCGATACCCATGCAAAGCAAATGGTAACATCTCATGCCAATCTTTGTACGTGACAACCATCTTCTGCACAATCTTCTTGATATTTTTGTTGGCCGCTTCGACCGCGCCATTCATCTTTGGGCGGTACGGAGAAGAATTGTGGTGTTCGATTTTGAAGTCCCGGCATAACTCAGCCATCATCTTATTGTTCAAATTAGAACCATTATCAGTAATGATTCTTTCGGGAACTCCATATCGGCAAATGATATCCCGTTTTAAGAAACGAGCGACCACTTGTTTTGTAACATTGGCATAGGATGCGACTTCAACCCATTTGGTGAAGTAATCAATTGCCACCAAGATGAAACGATGACCATTGGAAGCTGTAGGCTCAATCTTTCCGATCATATCAATGCCCCACATGGCAAACGGCCAAGGCGACGACATGATACTCAACGGATTTGGAGGCACATGCACCTTGTCTGCATAGATCTGGCATTTATGGCATTTGCGGGCATATTTGCAACAATCTGACTCCATAGTCAACCAATAATATCCCGACCTTAACAACTTTTTAGCCATTGCCTGCCCTCCGGCATGAGTACCGAAAGAGCCTTCGTGCACTTCAATCATCAACAAGTCTGCTTCATGTCTATCCACACATCTAAGCAGGACCGTGTCAAAATTTCTTTTATACAGCACGCCATCTTTGTTCAAGAAGAAACTACCAGCTAACCTTCTCAACGTCTTCCTGTCTTTGGACGATGCCCCTGACGGGTACTCTTGACTTTTCAAGAAACACTTAATGTCATGAAACCATGGCTTGTCATCAGACGTTGCATCGACCGCAAACACAAATGCTGGTCTGTCAAGGCGGGATACCTCAATCTTAGGTACATGGTTCCATCCTTGCACTTTGATCATGGAAGACAAAGTGGCCAAGGCATCAGCGAACCTATTCTCATCTCGAGGAATATGGTACAGTTTCACTGTTGTGAAAAATGTCAGCAATCTCCTCGTATAATCTCTATACGGCATTAGATTTGCTTGGTGCGTGTACCAACTCCCTTTCACTTGATTGATTACCAAAGCTGAATCACCGAATATATCAAGGGTCTTAATCCGTAGATTAATCGCCTCCTCGATCCCCATTATACAAGCTTCGTACTCTGCTTCATTGTTGGTGCATCCGAAAGTTATTCGGGCAGTGAAAGGCATATGAACACCTTCCGGCGTGATAAGAACTGCTCCAACTCCGCACCCATTCATATTGACAGCCCCATCAAACATCAGACTCCATTTGGATTCAGGGTCTGGCCCCTCCTCCGGAAGTGGTTCCTCGCAGTCTTTAGCTTTGAGAAACATGATGTCTTCATCAGGGAAGTCAAACTTCATGGGTTGGTAATCATCAATCGGCTGTTGCGCAAGATAGTCGGACAAGATACTTCCTTTGATGGCCTTTTGTGAAGTGTAATGAATGTCATACTCTGTCAAGACCATTTGCCACCGTGCAACTCTGCCTGTCAATGCCGGTTTCTCGAAAATGTACTTGATAGGATCCATTTTTGAAATCAACAAGGTTGTGTGCCTAACCATATATTGCCTCAATCGCTTAGCGGCCCATGCAAGTGCACAGCATGTCTTTTCAAGCATTGAGTATCGGGACTCACAATCATTGAACTTTTTGCTCAGGTAGTAAATAGCATGCTCCTTCCTACCTGTCTCGTCATGTTGACCGAGAACACAACCCATGGAACCTTCAAGCACTGTCAGATACATTATCAGCGGTCTCCCTTCAACTGGAGGCATTAGAATCGGAGGTTCCTGCAAGTATTCTTTTATCTTATCGAATGCCAATTGGCAATCATCATTCCACCTGACCGTTTGATCTTTCCTTAACAATTTAAATATTGGTTCACACGTGGCTGTTAGGTGAGATATGAACCTTGCAATGTAGTTCAATCTACCCAAGAAACCACGAACCTCTTTTTCTGTTCTCGGTTCAGGCATTTCTTGTATTGCTTTCACCTTGGCAGGATCAACCTCGATTCCTCTTTCGCTCACAATGAAGCCCAGTAACTTTCCAGAACGCACCCCAAACGTGCACTTGTTTGGATTTAATCTCAGACGGAACTTTCTCAACCTTTCAAACAGCTTTTTCAGATTAACCAGATGTTCCTCTTCTGTTCTCGACTTGGCAATCATATCATCTACATAACATTCGATCTCCTTATGAATCAAGTCATGAAACAATGTCACCATCGCCCGCTGGTACGTTGCCCCTGCGTTTTTCAACCCAAAAGGCATTACTTTATAACAATATGTACCCCACGGAGTAATGAACGTGGTCTTCTCCATGTCTTCAGGTGCCATCTTGATCTGGTTGTACCCGGAGAACCCGTCCATAAATGAGAACACTGAAAATTGAGCTGTATTATCGACCAGCACATCAATATGAGGTAGTGGAAAATCATCTTTCGGGCTAGCTTTATTAAGATCTCGATAATCCACACACATTCTCACTTTTCCATCTTTCTTCGGTACTGGCACGATGTTGGCTACCCATGGAGGATACTTTGTCACAGCAAGAAACCAGCGTCCCACTGCTTCTGGACTTCCTCCTTAATCTTTAAGGCCATGTCGGGGTGAGTCCGACGAAGTTTCTGCTTGACTGGCGGACATTCTTCTCTCAATGGTAGCCTGTGCACGACAATATCCGTATCCAACCCCGGCATGTCTTGATACGACCAGGCGAAGATGTCAACATACTCGCGCAACATTTCCGTCAAAGTTTGCTTCACATCTGCTTGCAAGCTGGCACCAATCCTGATCTCTTTCTTGGCGTCCTTGGTACCAATATTGATGATTTCTACAGTCTCCTGATGAGGCTGGATGACCCTTTCCTCTTGTTTCAACAATCTGGCCAGTTCTTCAGAAAGTTCACAATCTTTCCCATCCCCTTCTTCGGCTTGATAAATCGGATTGTCAAAGTCATACATGGCCATATCAAAATCGTTATCAGTGGTATCCGGAGGATCAAGTCTGCATGAACGGGTTCATGCCTTATTTTAGAATTTATTTTTAAGCAAAACAAAAGAAAATGAAACATTGCCATTTTATATTTTTTTTGTGAAAAAAAATAAAATAAAATAAAAAATAAAAATAAAAATAAAAATAAAAACTGAAAGACAGAGAACAAAATTTGATTGCAAAACGTCCTTTATTAATGATTAAACATTGCAAATGCAACCATGGTGGCCCTACAAATGAATCTATACGCCTTGGGCAGAGCGCAAGATTTTGTCATGCATTATGGTTAGAAAAAACAAAGAAAAATTACTCTGTCTGAAGAGTAACCCGGATGACTTCTTCAACGAACCAGTTTTGCACTTGTTGTCCCGGAACATGAGGGCGTACCCAGTTGTCCAGGTCACAATCACTGTCAACACTATCCTCCGTGGCTGCACAAGACTGGTCCATGTAGATAATTCCCCCACTATTGAAAGTAATGGGTCCCCTGCTCCCCGCATCTGAAGTTGTAGAGGGATGATAACCAATACCAAATTTGTTTTCCTTCATTGGGGTCTCTATCAACCTGCCCCAACCTTGGGCGTTGCCTGCCCTGACGACTTCGACAGCTTGTTTGTAAGATGAAATGGAGGTACCAGCCCCGACTGGTACAGAAGAAGACTCAGGTGCATCGTCAATATTGACTGCTTCAAATGATTGGCACAGCATCTCATGAATTTCCCCATCCATTTCAATGTACTTGAATGTGGACAAGTGACTCACAAAGATGTCTTCCTCCCCACACACTGTCACAACCTGCCCTTCAAACTCATACTTCAGCTTTTGATGTAGAGTAGAAGTAACAGCCCCGGCTCCGTGAATCCAAGGGCGCCCCAATAGGCAACTATATGCAGGTTGTATGTCCATTACATGGAACGTGGATTTGAATACCTGTGGTCCAATTTGTACGGGCAATTCCACCTCACCAAACACAGATCGTCTAGTTCCATCGAATGCTCTGACCACCAACTCACTAGGCCTTAAGATCAAACCATCAACTTCCAGTTTCATTAATGCCTTCTTGGGCAAGACATTGAGTGATGAACCAGTGTCTACCAGTACATGAGATAACACTGCGCCCTTACACTCCATCGTGATATGCAAAGCCTTATTATGGTTTCTTCCTTCAACAGTCAAATCTCTACTTGTAAAGCCCAAGCCATGGCTGACATTAACATTGGAGATTACGCCCTCGAGCTGATTAACAGTAATTTCTTGTGGCACGTATGCACTCTTTAACACTTTCAACAACGCATGCCGGTGCGCATCAGAGCACATCAATAGTGACAAGATTGAAATCTTTGAAGGGGTCTGATTCAGTTGGTCCACAATCTTATAATCGCTTTTCTTGATTATCTTCATAAATTCTTCCATTTCCTTATCAAAAATAATCTTTGTCTCTGCTTCAGGTGTAGGCGCACTTTCAACCACCTGTTTACCCTTAGCCTTTGCTGCAGCTTCTACCTCCTTATCACTTCTCAAGGTTTGGGGAGCTGTAACACCTCAAAATTTGCCTTGTTGTTTTTAGATAACTGGCTTAGGTCTCTTTTCATTTCTTGCATTTGCATTGTGCATAGCATTTGGTTCTTAGCATGGGATCAAGGTATTTGGTTCAACTCAAGGGCAAAAGCTTCTTATGATCTCCATAAGCTCCTCACATCCTTATATGGTGGCCCAAGGGTATTTCAATGAGGGATTCTCCAAGTGGTTATATCAAGGGTTGGTGTCCTTACACTGATGACCAAAACTAGGGTTTCATGGTTAAGGGTCCTAAGCTCAAGGAGTTGATTCAAACCTTTCACCAAGGTTCTCCATATGTCAAAACAAGTCTAAGGATGGATTTTGAGCCAAAAATTCACCATGGAAGACCTCAGATGATTCAGTAGCTTACAGATGAAGTAATCAGTCAAACTGGTCAACTGAAAAGTCAAACTAGGGTTTTGAGAGATCCTCATCATGGTAATCAAGTCAAGAGACCTTTGTTTGGTCTATGGAAGGCTTTCATGATCACAATTTGCAAGAATCAAGCTTTGGTAGAAAGTTGCTAAATTGGGAAAGTGACTTGTAATTTCAAGTTACTATTTTTGGCATATTTTCAACCAACTTTAACCAAACTTTTCATGATCAAAAATGCTTCAAACGAATTTTTGCCCAACACCAAAGTTGTAGATCTCTTTCTCCTCTTTCCAAAGAGTGGTGGATCATGATCATATCATTTTTGGGTCAAGAGTTATGGGCATTTGAAGTTAGAGGGCATTTGGTGTTCTACCATGCATACCATTTTGACATAACTTGCAAGTTGCATTTTAACTCACCAATATGGCTTCTAATTGTTCAGTTCACCTCACCACACTCCAATGTACCTCATTTAGCAGCATTTTGAGCCAAGAATTGAGTGAACCCGTGGGTTACATGTCCATAATTCATCATTATGCAATTTTGCAATTTCATTTGGAAATCACAATTCAGTTACTTTCCAACCCCAAGATCAATCCAAAGGTTCTCATGGCATCAAAAGGAAAGCAGTCATGCACTTTTCATGAAGAATGCACGAGTAGAATACCTCATGTGCACAAACTTGCAAATTTGCAAAACAGCCCAAAACTCATTGCTCTCAAGTCCTTGAGGATTAAAACCCTAAACAGTAGCATTGGCACACTATATAAGCTAACTCACACGAATTTCTCAGCAGCTACCATTCATTTTCACCACTTTTCAAAGTTTTGCTCTCAAGTTTCTCTCCTTCGATTCTCCCAATTCTTCAAGTGTCTTCCATTTTTTTTGTTTGGTTTGTGATCAGTGGAGCATAAGGAAGAGAAATCCACCATTATTTTGAAGTTTAAGCAAAGAATTTATCAGTTGAGTTCAGATTTTCAACTCTCGGATTCAAGGATTCAGGCCAATTTGAAGGTCTAAGTGCATTTATTTTGCAATTAGACGGTTTAAGGAGTTGATCTGCAGCTTATCTTGGAGTTTCTTGGTGATTTTCCAGTTCTGCAAATCTCAGGTGAACTTGAAATTCATAGCTCTAGATTTGATTTTTGTTGTGTGTTTAATGTTCATCTTGATGTGTTGAGTTCATATATGTATTTGGAATTGATTTTCAACGTGAATCATGGCTGGAATTTAGATCTGAAGTTTTCAGATCCAAACTTGTTTCGTTCGATTCGTGAAATATATGCATGCTAAATGATTTTGAGAGATATATTTGTGATCTACGTGAGTTGCTGATCATTTTGATGTATGATTTGTTGTTTTTGGTTATGGTTTGAAGTTTGGTGACCGGAGAGTGGCCGGAGAAGATGACCGGCGCTTCTCCGGCCGGTGAGGGTTTAATTAGGGTTTGTGGTTTTCCAGATTTATTCTCATGCGTTGGATTGTGATTAATTTTCCAGTTTGATTCTCGTGCGTTGGATCTTGATTATTTGGTGTTAATTAATTTAATTAGGGTTTAAGGGATCTGATTAAGTCATGACCGTTGGATTTCATTTAATTAGTGAATTTGAATGTGGACCATTAGATCGTTGACTTTGCTTTGTTTGACTTTGAGCGTGAGCCTGTGGATCTGGAGACTTTCCCTTGTTTGACTCAATCTGAGCCGTTCCTTATTTCTGAACGTTGGAATGCATTTGGGCCTCTTTTGCTGTTCACACCCCCGTTTCTGAGCCCATGACCGTTTGCACGCATTTGGATTCATTAATACACCCCTGGCTTCATTTTATTTCTTTTTTATTTTCTATTTTCATACCATTTCATAATTAATTTTTAAAAATACTTGCATGTGCTAAAAAATTCCAAAAAAATTAATCATTCCTCCTCATTATTAAAATTAATTTTTCACATTCTATTTTATTATTTTTGCATTAAAATTGCATTAAAAATTAATTTTCCAAATTGTTTTCTCTCATTTGCATTTCTTATTGCATACTTCATGTTGCATTTTTTATTTCTCTCATTTGGAAAGTGATTTGATCCTGATTCTTTTTGGGTTGTGTTCATAACATGTTGAAGTATGTTTGAGATTTTTGGTATGATTTTTAGGACCCTTTTGGATGACTTTTGATGTGTTGCTTTGAGCATGAATGTATGAAATCCTATTGATGCTTTGACCTAATTGTTGATTGACTTTGGTTCTGATTCATTGCTTGTGGATTTGATATGTCAATTATATATGTTTGAGATGCTTGAATACTGAATGACATAATTTTTGAGGCATGTTTGTTATTTCTTTGAAGCATGAGCTTTAACTTGTCCAATTTGTGAATATATGCTTCATGTTTGGTTTGCTTGGTCATGAAGGCACTTGTGCCACAATTTTAGGTCTTGTTGAGGGATTGATAGCATGTTTATTGACTTCTGGTTGTGATATTTGAATCTCATCTTTGCATGTTTGATGTTTGCCTTTCACTTTAAGTCATCTGTTTCACAAGTATGAATCATGTTTCACTTCACTTCACTTCACTTCTTCTTTGCTTCCTAATTGATTGTGAAAGTGTTTGTGTGACTTGAATGTTGTTTGAAGATCATGTTTAGGCACATATTTAGGATTGTGTCACTTCTGGACTTGGTTTTCTTTGTGAAATTTTGACTTGGTTGCTTTACATGATCACTTCTTTTCATCTCACTCCTTCTTTAATGACTTGAATGGTACTTGAGTGACTTCTCCCTTTTCTTTTTGATTAATTGTTCATGGTTGATAGTAGAGGTCAGTAGGACCATTAGGTTCTGAACTTGATGTTTGATTTACTTTAGAACTTGTTTCTTTATGGCCTTATGCTTGTTTGAGTTTCATTTTGTCATATGTGAATACTTCTAACATTTTCAGGGGCAAATGGTAAGTTGTTTGAATGTGGATATGCTTCCACATTTTACTTTCTTCCTTTACCTTTTAACTTTCATACTTGTGTTTGAAGTGAGCTTATGCCACTTGTGTTTCACTTCTCTTGCTCCTCCTTCTCTTTCTTTTTTTTTTTTATCCCTCGAGTCACAAGACTTGTTTAAGTCTTGGATTCTCTCCCTTTAGAGCTACCTAGTCCAACTTAATTTTTGATTAAGCTTGGAGTAGGATTAGCATTAGGTTAGGCAGTCGTCTCTCCTAAACCTCACTAACCATAGGACATCCATGCATGATAACATTAGGACTCTTAGTTTCCCTGTAGAGTTTCCTTTTGTGTCGCTTCTCTTCTCATCTCAAACTTCTTGAACACACTTAATAAAATATAACGTATATTGCGCTCGAGCCTTAAGTGTAGGAAGTGAAGAACGAGGGGTCTCCTCTCCTCTTCTAGGGTGTTTAGCATACGTCTCATTCGGGGGCGATCATGCGACTCACTCGTTCCCGCATGGTAGACTTTGGTGCAATGTAAGTTACGAATTAACTCAAAACACTTCTGTCTAAAAAACACCAAACCAATTCAAATATTTTTTATCCTCCGGGATTGTTGGGTTTCAAACTTCTTTTTTTCGTGAAAGAGCTCGTCGCTCACGTAAAAAACACTTACCTACCCGTGGTCGTACCCACGAACTACGTCAGCTCTGATTCCTCTCTCTCGTCCGATTGAGGATACGTAGGCACAAGACAGCGATTGTCTTGGCGAGCAACCTTCCCCCACAGTTCCCGTCCGAACTACGTTGACTCTGACTTTCCCATTGCACTGAGGGAGTACGTAGGCCTAGGACAACGATACCGTCCTATCGAGTCACTTCTTTTTCTTTTCTTCTTCGTTTCTCCGTTCTTTCCGTTCTCGTTTCTTCGCCGATCCAGTAGCAGTGGAGCTCCAGATGACGACACCCTTTGATGCAGACAGCAAGCGTGGATCCCATCGAGTACGATGGACGTGTTGGGTGCTAACACCTTCCCTTCACGTAACCGACTCCCGTACCCGTTCTCTTGGTCGCGAGACCATGTTCTTTCCCTTCTTTCAGGTTTACGCAGTGTTTCCTTTCCCTCTCTTGGGATAAATACACTTTGCTGGCGACTCTGTGTTCTTTTGCGCCACTCTCGCGTTTGTACCGTTGGATGCGAATCTTTCGGGAGCGACAGCTGGCGACTCTGCTGGGGACTCTGGTTGACCTACGCTGCTTCTTCCCCTTTAGCGAGTCGATCCTAGCGCTTGTCTGTTTGTTTTTGGTGGGTGTTTCTATGGTGCTTTACTTTGTTGTATATTACTGTATTGCTATTTACTGTACTTTTACTTTAATGCTTTACTGTTTTTATAGCTTTTATTGCATTTCATTTATTACTGTCATACTGGATATTGTTGCGCTGTTCTGCTGCTGGATTTGCTGTTTGCAGGGTGGGTTGGATTCATGAGAGAAAAGCCCAATACCAAGGCTTGAGCATACACCTATGATTAGCGTGGAAAGTAGTGTGACTTGTTTGGCATTTGGCCAGACGAAGTATACATGAAAATTCCACATCCAGACGAGGTTTTCTTGATAATATTCTGTCCTGTCCATTTGGGGCAGATGATGGAATATGATCTGGAAAACTGTCGACTCTGGCGACCATTCCCGAGGACTCAGTTGCGGCACTCCTCCCGAGATGTGACAGTGGCAGACCACTTTCTGTGGCAAACCCATTGCATATTCTTGATCCGAGGACCCAATGCTGGGAACTTGCTATAGGATTTCCCTTTTGTAGTGAATCAGTGGACGACCTCTTTGATTGGCGATAGCATTGTATCCTTCGGGCTGAATGTGCTATTGCTTCTCAAACCTCTGAAGCTGAGGATCTTTTGTTTTGGAGAATCGGTTGAGGCCTCCTCTTTTGAGGATGATGCCAAACCAGAAATGGTGAACGTATCATCCTTTCTAGACCTGAGAGCCCGGGATACTGAACATCCTAGTACCCACATGTGAGAGGGGATGGATGTTTGCAGGTTTGCAGGTAACCGAGACCTTCAACCTACCTGGTTTCTGGGTTTCTCACCAGTGCACTATTATTATCCTGGCATTCTGGCAGTTTGATTGGGCTGTTATTCTAGATTTTTGGGTTTCTGGTTTTCTGGGTCTTATTCAGTCAGCAGAACAGCAGCAGTTTGAGCATTTTGGATACCTTGATCCCATGCTTGCATTTTGCATCATCTTTTCGCATTCTGACATGTTTGTTCATTTGTAGGGTTGCATCCTAACTTTGATTCCGGTTGTCTGAAGACTGTCCATGATGAGCATTAGCGCTGAAAAAAGAAAGAACATCATCCCGTACAAGTTCCCAGAGCTTCATCTAGATGCTGTGCACAAGATCTCGGCTATGGCAAAACCTGAGGTATTGGCAGATTTCAGAGGAGAATATGGGAGGATTCTGAGTTTCGCCCGGAATGTTACCAACTATGAGTTCAGGGCTCTGCACACTCTGGCGCAGTTCTACGACCCTCAACTTCGATGTTTTCTGTTTGCTGATTATCTTTTGGCTCCAACGTTGGAAGAATTTGCTCTTATTCTGGATGTTTCGGTCAAAGAGGGAGCTCCCTTCTATCCTTCTAAGGAGTTTCCTGATTTGGAAAGGGTTGCTGCTACTTTACGTTTGGATCAGTCACTGTTGAAGAAAAATATTGCTAGTAAAGGGGGTTATCAGGGTTTTCACACGAAGTTTTTGATCGAACAGGCTGCTACTTGTGCTAAGGCTAAGTGTTGGTCAGTGTTCAATGCAATTCTGGCTATGTGTGTTTATGGAACGGCGTTATTCCCTAATGTGAAAGATTTTGTAGATGCACATGCTGTCCGCATATTCACCACGAAGAATCCGGTACCTACCTTGCTTGGGGATCTGTATTATTCGATGCACTATAAGAATGAGAAAAGGAGAGGCGGACCTCTTTATTGTTGTGCTTCAATTTTCTATAAGTGGTTTGCTGATCGTCTTCCCAAATCTGGGGCATTCGAAGACACTAAAGGAACTTTAGATTGGGCAAAGAGGTTAATGGGGTTAAGGGCCGACAACTTAGTTTGGATCAATCGTGATTTGTTGGGCCGAGAAATCCTGGTTAGTTGTGGAGGTTACCCAAACGTACCTTTAATAGGAAGGAAGGGGGGAATTAACTACAACCCCATTCTTGCTATTAGGCAATTTGGGTATGCTTTAAAGGAGCCGCCAAAAGGCCAAGATGTGCAAGAGTCTCTATTTTTGGGTGAGGAAGCCAATCTGGAGGTGTTGAAAGAAGCTGCAAACGCTTGGAGAGATCGCCATAAGAAAGGAAAGACTTCTTTTGGAAAGTGTAATAACAAAGCTTTTCGTGCGTATGAAGACTGGGTTCAGAGCAGAGTAGAAAGTGTGCTTTTGCCATTCTGCAGGGAACCTCCTTCTTACCCTTTGCTGATTGAACCCCCAACCATGATTGAGATGGAGAAGTACAATCAATTATGGGCTGAAAAGGAGAAGATTCGAGAGGAGAACCGTGAGTTGCAAAAGGAAATCTACCAGTTGAAACATGAGCGAGGTGAGGCTGTTCATATTGCCAAGCTGAAGACAGAACGTCTCGCTGAGAAAGAAAGGGAGCTGGTTGAAGAGATAGCAGCTAGGAAAAGGGTAGGACAAGCTCTAAAAGGCGTTTGCAAGACTCTCAAATCCAAGAAGGATGACTTAGCCAAGGCTTGGGCGAAGATTCGCAGGTTCAATGCTTACCGAGATACTGCAATCACGGCCAACAAGCAGAAAGAGGATAAGCATTTGGAGCAGATTGAGAGTCTGAAGGTGAAGCTCAGGAAGAAGGACGAGGAGATCTTGTCAGGGACGTTCCGAAGACACGCAGTTGAGGAACGGCTCAAAGGAGCCATGGCAACCATGGAAGAGGTGAAAATACAAGCAGGAGTGAAGAGGTCTAAGTGGGAGTGCTCTAGCTCAGGCAGTGGCCCTCATACGGTGCAAGATCCTTGAAGGGAGCTTTACTCAGTAGTTTGTATTTTGTTCTTTCTTTGTATTTTGGGTCACCACCAGAATTGTTGGCTGGGACCTCTGCTTATTTTGTTTCAGGCTATTTTTGGTACCTTGGGTTGTAATTTCTGACAGTGATTCACTCTGATTTATATGAGCAGCAGTTTCATCCTATTTCACCTTTAAACTAGAATCAAGGGGTGGATCACCTTCCAAATATACAAACATGTTTGCATTTGCATTTGCATAATCATAATCATTTTAGCATTGCAGGTTATCTTGGTTTCTCTGGTTTTCTTATGCTCTCTCTTTCTTTCAGTCAGGATTGATCAACCAACTCATCGTTATTCTACTCGGCTCAATCAAAACAGAGTGATGGACAAAGTTCAGGCAGATATGGCCGCTATGCAAGCTCGCATCGACCAGTTCATGGAAATGATGCAGGGTGTGGTGCAAAGTCAGAACGAGTTTAGAACTCTGGTTCAGCCGTTAGTGGCGCAGGTCGACGAAAATGGTATCCTACACGGTGGTCTTATTAACCGTAATATCCCTCCGGGCGGAGTTGGTGCTGGTGGACAGGGCAGAATTCCTACAGTGGTTGGAGAGGGAAGTACTGTTCGGGCTATCCATGGCCACCATTTTGATGATCAACAGGACGATGTGTTCTCGGTCAGGAGTTTAGATGCTGCCCTTCCCGTGGTCAGTGATGAAAGAATCCGTTTAATCGAAGCTCAGTTGAAAGGAGTAGTGAAACAGGATGATTTGGGGATTGATTTGGACAACCTAGGGTTGGTCCCTGATGTTGTTATTCCACACAAGATTCAGATTCCTACGCTAGAAAAGTACAATGGCTCTACTTGCCCAAGGACTCATGTGAAGGCCTATACCCGGAAGATGGCTGCTCACGCTAAGGATGAAAAGTTAATGATGCACTTCTTCCAAGACAGCCTGTCTGGCGCGTCTTTGGAATGGTACATGGGGTTAGAAAGCAGAGATGTTCGTACCTGGAGAGAGCTAGCTGCAGCTTTCATCAAGCATTATCAGTACAACACGGACATGGCTCCCAACAGAACTCAGCTGTTGAGCATGTCCCAGAAGAATGATGAGAGTTTCAAAGAATACGCGCAAAGGTGGCGTGAATTGGCAGCTAGGGTGCAGCCACCAATGCTAGAGAAAGAGATGCTAGATATGTTCATGGACACACTGCCTAAGCACTACTATGAGAAGCTTTTGCCTTGTTCTCTAGGCAAGTTTGCAGATGTGATTGCTATTGGGCAGAAGATAGAGGTCGGAATTAAGGCTGGGAAGGTTTCTAGCGGTGATGGATCGTCTTCCGGACAGGGAAAAAAGCCGTTTGATAATTATAAGAAGAAAGGAGAGACCAACGCTGTATCATCCCACAGGGGAAAAGGGAAACAGCGCCAGTTTAACAATCAACAGGTAGCATCAGTAACCATTCCAGCAGCGTTACCACCGCCACAGCAGCAAAGGGGTAATGCTAATCAGAATAGGCAGCAGGGTCAGTATCAGAACAGACAGAGGAATGCAGAGAGGCATTTTGATCAACCCCCAATGTCATATGCACAGTTGTTGCAACATTTACTACAGTTGCGTCTAGTTGAGCTTCGTACCCTGGCTCCACCAACAGGGGAACTCCCACGAGGCTACGATGCTAACGCACACTGTGATTTTCATTCTGGTGCTCCTGGGCACACGGTGGAGAAGTGCAGGGCGTTTCAGCACAAGGTGCAGGACCTTGTGGACTCTAAAGCCATCAATTTCTCGAATGACGGACCCAATGTTATTCAAAACCCGATGCCTAATCACAATGGGCCAAGGGTGAATGCTATAATTGAGGACTGTGAAACTTTGAATTTGATTGTGGATGTGGAGGAACTAAAGACTCCATTGGTGGTGGTTAAGAACAGGTTATTGAAAGGTGATGTCTATCCGGGCTGTGGTGAGAATTGCTCAGATTGTTGGATAAAGGCTAATGGTTGTGATTCGTTGAAGAGGGGTATTCAGAATCTGATTGATGAGGGCTGTTTACAGTTTGACAGAGGTAATCAGCTAGAGGAGGTTGTTAGTGAGAAGGTTGCCACTATCACTATCCCGTTCAAAACAATTACTATTTCTGGTCCAGCAAGGCCACCTCCAGTTATTATCACGAGGGCTGGACCCATTCCGTACGAGAGTTCTAAGGCTATTCCATGGAATTACGGTGCAGAGGTGTTTGTCAATGGGCAAAAGCAAGAGCTAATGAACACTTCACCAGTGGGTTCTAGTTCAGGGGTTAAAGTTGAGACTGATGCCATAACCAGAAGTGGTAGAGTGCTCCCTCCGGTTAACGATCAACCCAGTACCTCCAGGCAGGATAGAGGAAAACAGGCGATGGATGGTTCCGTTCAGACCCCAGTGATTGTGGAATCTACAGTGAAGCCGGTTGATGATGCTTTTTCAGAAAATGTAGAGGAATTTATGAGGCTCATCCGAAAAAGTGATTATAAGATCGTGGACCAATTACATCAGACCCCGTCCAAGATCTCTATTCTGTCTCTGCTCTTGTGTTCTGAGGCTCACAGGAATGCTCTTTTGAAGGTTTTGAATGCAGCATACGTTCCTCAAGAGATTTCTGTTAATCAGCTGGAAGGGGTTGTAGCGCACGTGAATGCGGGTAACGGCCTGGGTTTTACAGATCTTGACTTGACTTCTGCTGGCAGGAATCATAACAATGCCCTGCATATTTCGATCGAATGCCGTGGCTCGTTGATGTCACATGTCCTGGTTGATACTGGTTCATCGTTGAATGTATTGCCCAAGAAAGCGTTAATGAAGTTAGATACTCGCGGTTTGATTTGTACACCAAGTGACTTGGTGGTGCGAGCTTTTGATGGCTCGAAGAGGTCTGTTTTTGGCGAGATTGTGCTTCCAATCAAGGTTGGACCGGAAATCTTTAATGCAACGTTTTACATTATGGATATTCAGCCAGCGTACAGCTGTTTATTGGGTCGTCCTTGGATCCATGGGGCAGGTGCTGTAACTTCCACTTTACATCAAAAGCTGAAGTATATGGTTGATGGTCACGTAGTGACAGTATGCGGAGAAGAAGACATAATGATCAGTCAATTGTCAACCTTCAAATACGTGGAAGTGGATGGGGAAATCCATGAGACGTTGTGCCAGGGATTTGAGAAGGTGAAAGTTTCTGAAGAAGTTGTTCAGTCTGGAGCTGTAGTGCAGCCTGTAGTGGCAAATCAACCTGAGGGTTCCATGTCTTCGTTAAAAGACGCCAAAGCTGTGGTTGAAGCGGGTAGCTCACAGAGGTGGGGCCAGGTGGTTGAAGTCCAGAAAAAGAAGGATACTTATGGATTGGGATATAAGCCATCCGGAAGAGATGAGGATCCCCCAAAATTCTATGGCCCTGTCCGGTTCACTAGCGCTGGAGTTTTCTTCGACAGAGTTAATGCTATTGATGAAGAAGGAGACAGTGATTGTGACATGGATAGCTGGATCCGTCCTTGTGTCCCAGGGGAAAGTCTACACAACTGGTCTTCCGAGAAAGTCATTCAAGTGACGGGCTTCGAGTAATTGCTTTGTTTTCCTATTTTGGTCCTACGTTCTGCCCAAGACGTAGTGATTCTGTTTGTAGGGCTTTTAACTGTTGCATGTTTTGCTTTATCATCAATAAAGGACTTTTCACACTCAAATATTTTGATCTCTGTCTTTCTGTTTTTATTTTTATGCATTTAAAAACCCACATCAACATGGCAATGTGTTTATTTTGTTGCATCATAATAAAACATACCTCATCAATCATTGCAGGTCCTTTTGTTCAGATGACACCGATCATGACTCAGCTATAGCTCGGTATGACTTTGACAATCCAATTTATCAGGCTGAAGAAGAGGCTGACGAAGAGTGTGAACTGCCCGAAGAGTTGGCCAGATTGTTGAAGCAAGAGGAGAGAGTCATCCAACCTCATCAGGAAGAAATTGAGATTGTGAATCTAGGAATCGAAGACGCTAGAAAGGAAGTAAGAGTAGGGGCTGCATTGGAAGACAGTGTCAAGGGAAGATTGATTGAAATGCTCCGTGAGTATGTGGACATCTTCGCCTGGTCTTACCAGGACATGCCTGGGCTGGATACTGATATTGTTGTACACCGGCTACCACTCAAAGAAGGTTATGCTCCGGTCAAGCAAAAGTTGAGAAGAACTAAACCGGAGATGTCTGTCAAAATCAAGGAAGAGGTTCAGAAACAGCTAGACGCCGGATTTCTTGCCGTAACAAATTATCCTCCATGGGTTGCTAACATCGTGCCCGTACCTAAGAAGGATGGGAAGGTCAGGATGTGTGTTGATTACAGGGATTTGAATAGAGCCAGCCCAAAGGATGATTTCCTGCTCCCTCACATTGACGTGTTAGTTGACAATACTGCTCAGTATTCTGTGTTTTCCTTCATGGATGGCTTCTCTGGGTATAACCAAATCAAGATGGCCCCAGAGGACATGGAGAAAACAACATTCATAACACCGTGGGGAACTTTCTGCTACAAAGTGATGCCCTTTGGATTGAAAAATGCAGGGGCAACTTACCAGCGGGCGATGGTGACTCTCTTTCATGATATGATTCACAAAGAGATTGAAGTCTATGTTGATGACATGATTGCGAAGTCACAGACGGAAGAAGAACATCTGGTGAATCTTCAGAAGTTATTTGAAAGGTTAAGGAAATTCAGACTGAGGTTGAATCCAAACAAATGCACCTTCGGGGTGAGATCAGGAAAATTGCTGGGGTTTATTGTTAGTGAAAAAGGTATTGAGGTTGATCCTGCAAAGGTAAAAGCCATACAAGAAATGCCTGTGCCGAAAACAGAAAAAGAGGTTCGTGGTTTCTTGGGGAGATTGAATTACATTGCTAGGTTCATCTCGCATCTCACAGCCACGTGTGAACCAATCTTCAAGCTGCTTAGAAAAGATCAAGCGGTCAGGTGGAATGAAAATTGTCAAAAGGCATTTGAAAAGATTAAAGAATACTTGCAGGAACCTCCGGTCCTTATGCCGCCAGTGCCAGGGAGACCTTTGATTATGTATCTCACGGTTCTTGAGAATTCAATGGGTTGTGTGCTCGGTCAACAAGACGAGTCAGGTAAAAAAGAGCACGCCATCTATTACCTGAGTAAGAAGTTTACTGATTGCGAGTCAAGATACTCGATGCTGGAGAAAACATGTTGTGCACTCGCTTGGGCCGCTAAGCGTTTGAGGCAGTATATGTTAAACTATACAACCCTTTTGATTTCGAAGATGGATCCAATCAAGTATGTGTTTGAGAAGCAAGCACTTTCTGGTAGAATAGCCCGTTGGCAAATGGTTCTGACAGAATATGATATTCAGTATGTTTCCCAAAAGGCCATTAAGGGAAGTGTGTTGTCAGAGTATCTTGCCGAACAGCCAATTATGGATTATCAACCAATGAAGTTTGAGTTTCCGGATGAGCACATCATGTATCTGAAGATGAAGGATTGCGAAGAGCCTTTGCCTGATGAAGGACCTGAGATTGGATCTCAATGGAAGATGGTTTTTGATGGGGTTGTTAATTCATATGGAAACGGAATCGGGGCAATCATTACGACTCCACAGGGTTCTCATATACCCTTTACTGCCCGATTAGCGTTCATATGCACCAACAATGAGGCGGAGTATGAAGCATGCATCATGGGGTTTGAAGAAGCAATTGATTTGAGAATCAAGAACCTCGATGTTTATGGTGATTCTGCGTTGGTGGTGAATCAGATTACAGGAGAATGGGAGACTCGTCAAGTAAATCTCGTTCCATATAACAATTATGCCAGAAGATTGTTACCTTTCTTTGACAGAGTAGACTTCCATCACATTCCCCGGATAGAGAATCAGATGGCTGATGCGTTGGCAACATTGTCATCAATGTATAAAGTGAATCTTTGGAATGAAGCTCCCTCAATCAAAATCATGCGCTTGGATAGACCTGCTTTTGTATTTGCAGTTGAAGGGGTATCAGATGGCCAGCCTTGGTATCATGACATTAAAGTCTTCTTGAAGAGTCAGGAATACCCAGCTGGGGCATCTTCCAAAGATAAAAAGACATTGAGGAGGTTATCAGGAAACTTCTTTTTGAACAAGGATGATGTGTTGTACAAGAGAAACTTTGACATGGTCTTGCTACGTTGTGTTGATGAACACGAGGCAGGCTTGTTAATGGAAGAGGTTCACGAAGGTTCCTTCGGTACTCATGCTAATGGGCATGCTATGGCCAGAAAATTGTTGAGAGCGGGGTATTATTGGATGACTATGGAGTCTGACTGTTTTAAATACGCCCGGAAATGTCATAAATGCCAGATTTATGCTGACAAGGTGCACGTACCGCCTACTCCTCTAAATGTTTTGTCGTCACCTTGGCCTTTTGCTATGTGGGGTATTGACATGATTGGGAAGATCGAGCCGACTGCTTCAAATGGACATCGTTTTATCCTGGTTGCTATCGATTATTTCACGAAGTGGGTGGAAGCAGCATCGTATGCCAACGTCACCAAACAAGTGGTAGCCCGGTTCATTAAGAAGGACATCATCTGCCGGTATGGAGTCCCGGAGAGAATCATTACTGATAATGGTTCAAATCTGAATAACAAGATGATGAAGGAGCTCTGCCAGAGCTTTAAAATCAAACATCACAATTCTTCTCCCTATCGTCCGAAGATGAATGGGGCTGTTGAAGCGGCTAATAAGAACATAAAGAAGATTGTGCAGAAGATGGTAGTGACATACAAAGACTGGCATGAGATGTTGCCTTACGCTTTGCATGGATATCGTACTTCGGTACGTACATCAACTGGGGCAACTCCTTTCTCACTGGTGTATGGCATGGAAGCAGTCTTGCCATTAGAAGTTGAGATTCCTTCTTTGAGAATTCTGACAGATGTAAAGCTGGATGAAGCTGAGTGGGTGCGTTCCCGGCTGAATGAATTGAACCTCATTGAAGAGAAGAGATTGAAAGCCATTGCGCATGGCCGATTGTATCAGAGCAGGATGAAGAAAGCCTTTGATCAGAAGGTGCGTCCTCGGTGTTTTCAAACTGGTGAATTAGTTTTGAAAAGGATCACTCCCCCTCAAACAGATCACAGGGGCAAGTGGACTCCGAATTATGAAGGGCCATATGTAGTAAGACAGGTTTTCTCTGGTGGAGCCTTATTACTCTCAACTATGGATGGCGAAGATTTTACGTCCCCTGTGAACGCGGATGTAGTCAAAAAATACTTTGCATAAGAGAGACCCGCTGAGCAAAAAAAAGAAGGTTCAGACAAAAATGGGGCATCCTGGCGAACCATAAAAAGAAAAGGTTCGGGCAAAAATTAGGGATAAAAAGAAGAAGAATAAACCCGCAAGGTTGAAAACCTGAAAAGGCAACCTTGGCAAAAATGGGTATCCCGGTGGATTGAAAACCCGAAAAGGGCGATCCAGGCAAAAGTTAGGGATTTTAAAGTAAAGACTACGATCCGCGTTCGGTCTGTGATCACCGTTCACACTTGGAAAATTCGGAGGAAAGGAATCAGTCCAGTTAGTCGTCTTCGAAGGCCAAAGTATCTGCGGATGAGCAAGTCATATGGGTTATAGCTGAGTCGAGTCATGGTGGATGTCTGTTCCCCACATTGCCGACATTTGTATTTTCTTTTACTTTTTGCGCAATTACCTCTTTTCAGGAATTGCTTCCAGATGTAAATGCCTATTTACAGGCCAATTCATTCAATAAAGTTTGCATTTCAGTTAAAGAGCTTTTGTTTTCTTTTTTACCTGTTTTGTTTGTGAAAATGTCCGATATTTTTGATAAAAAACATTACATGCTAAAACGTTGAGCTTTATGACACAAGTTGGAAAACAGTGGCAATTGTTTAGGCGACAGTCACTATGTTGATAATCAATGTAATCATTTCTGCGCATAGACCTTTCTGTTGGTTTTGCAGGGTGACAGATGTACTCCCCCAGTAGAGTTGCTCTCTTTATTTTTGAAGTTTGATCGTCCTCAGCAGCTCGCTGTTTTCCCCAGTAGAGTAGAGCTCTCCTCTACTTTGAAGTCTGATCGTCCTCAGCAGGTTGTTACTCTTCCCCATCAGAGTACCGAGGGTCGTCTTCCTCAACCAGAGTATAAAGAAGTAATTCCCTAAGCGGGATCGTTAAGGATTGTTTTCCTTAGCAGGATATAAGAGGTTTTCTCCCAGGCCAGAGTTGTGACTTGGCACATCTTTCTTCAGCAAGTGAAGTATCCCCACGGAGCATGGGGCATTTATTAGTCCCCCAGCTAGTCAGGAAGCATGTGTTATCCCCTAGCAGATGAATGTTGACAATTACTTTCTCTCCCAAGCGGAGTCATTGAGGATCGTCTTCCTCAGCAAAGTACAGAGGATTATATACCCAGCCGAAGTTGTGTTTGGATTATTATTCCCTAGCAAGTACTCAGAAGTTGATTGCTTTGAGGTGAATGTTGCCGTGACTCCGTCAGGAAGTCTGTGGACGAAGATGTTATTATCCCCACAGGGTCATGGTGTCTACTTTCCTCGGTTGGTCAGAAAGTATAGTCTCGACGACAATGGTTTGATCTAGTACCCAGCAGGGTGAGGGTAAAGTTACTTCCCTAGCAGCAGATTAAGCTCATTTCCCCAATCAGAGTCTGGTGGTGAGTGGTATCCCCAGCAGGTCTTAAGGCCAATCATTTTTGGCAAGCGCCGAAGCCAAGTTCTGAAATAGTAGGTCGTCCCCAGCGGTGGAATTTCCATCTTCAGTATTCATATCTCTCCCCAGCTGAGTGGGTGTCCTCTCGGAGCATCGTCCATCTCCAGCAGAGTTGTTGATCTTGATATTCCTCAACAGAGCAGGTATTTTCTCGGAGATTCGTCCATCTCCGGCAGAATGGGTGATTATGATCTTCCCTAGCGGGGAGAAGTTTTTCTCGACAGGATTTCTTTGGTTTGGTGGCAATTTAGTTTGCCATCTCCAGCGGAGTTGCTTATGGTCTTCAACATTTATTTTGCTGAGACTTTTCTCTTGCATTGCATAAGCATTTGTTTTGCATGGCATCCTCCCAAATGCGTAGCATTCCCACTTCATGTGGAGCATTACGGCAAAATTCAAACATATGCATCCGAAGCGTAAGCCAGGTTTGAGTTTTCCTTCGTCAGGAAAGCAGAATTTTAGGAAGATATCTTTACTCCACAGGTGTTGGGTTAGGCAATATTTGACAGTTCCCCGGCAGAGTGTATTGCCAGGATTGTTTATCCTTAATCTTATTTGTACCCCTTCGTCCAGGTGGTCCTTCGGTTTTTCCCCCCTCGAAGTTTTTAATGACAAACACTCGTCCGTGTTTCTTTCAGCACCCGTCCGTGTTTGAACATTTGATTTCAATACCCGTCCGTATTGAAACCTTTTACACCCGTCCGTGTACCCATTTCAATACCCGTCCGTATTGAAACCTTTTACACCCGTCCGTGTACCCTTTTCAATACCCGTCCGTATTGAAACCTCTTACACCCGTCCGTGTACCCTTTTCAATACCCGTCCGTATTGAAACCTTTTACACCCGTCCGTGTACCCTTTTCAATACCCGTCCGTATTGAAACCTTTTACACCCGTCCGTGTACCCTTTTCAATACCCGTCCGTATTGAAACCTTTTACACCCGTCCGTGTACCCTTTTCAATACCCGTCCGTATTGAAACCTTTTACACCCGTCCGTGTACCCTTTTCAATACCCGTCCGTATTGAAATCTTTTACACCCGTCCGTGTCTCTTTTTTAATACTCGTCTGTATTGAATCCCTTTGGCACCCGTACGTGTTCTTTCGGCGCCCGTCCGTGTTTGAACTTTTGCTTCAATGCCCGTTCGCATTGACATTTGGCACCTGTCCGTGTACTCCTTTTTCAGTACCCGTCCGTATTGAACCCCTTTACACCTGTCTGTGTATCTTCTCAATACCCGTCCGTATTTGATATCCTGGATTCCTTGACACCCGTCCGTGTTTATCCCCAGTATAGCTAACCTTCGTTTGTGTTTATTTCAGGACTTTTCAATACAGTTTTAGTTTCCAACACTCGTATGTGTTGTGACAGTGCAGCATTTAATGTTTGTTTCCCAGTGGAGTCGTCCCTCCTTTGAGGATTGCAAATTTCAGGTTTCTTATGGTATTCAATCTCCGTGAATCCTTGGAACGCATGATAGTCGTCACTATCATACCTTCAGGATCAAGTTGATTGAATAGGGGCAGCTGTAACACCTCAAAATTTGCCTTGTTGTTTTTAGATAACTGGCTTAGGTCTCTTTTCATTTCTTGCATTTGCATTGTGCATAGCATTTGGTTCTTAGCATGGGATCAAGGTATTTGGTTCAACTCAAGGGCAAAAGCTTCTTATGATCTCCATAAGCTCCTCACATCCTTATATGGTGGCCCAAGGGTATTTCAATGAGGGATTCTCCAAGTGGTTATATCAAGGGTTGGTGTCCTTACACTGATGACCAAAACTAGGGTTTCATGGTTAAGGGTCCTAAGCTCAAGGAGTTGATTCAAACCTTTCACCAAGGTTCTCCATATGTCAAAACAAGTCTAAGGATGGATTTTGAGCCAAAAATTCACCATGGAAGACCTCAGATGATTCAGTAGCTTACAGATGAAGTAATCAGTCAAACTGGTCAACTGAAAAGTCAAACTAGGGTTTTGAGAGATCCTCATCATGGTAATCAAGTCAAGAGACCTTTGTTTGGTCTATGGAAGGCTTTCATGATCACAATTTGCAAGAATCAAGCTTTGGTAGAAAGTTGCTAAATTGGGAAAGTGACTTGTAATTTCAAGTTACTATTTTTGGCATATTTTCAACCAACTTTAACCAAACTTTTCATGATCAAAAATGCTTCAAACGAATTTTTGCCCAACACCAAAGTTGTAGATCTCTTTCTCCTCTTTCCAAAGAGTGGTGGATCATGATCATATCATTTTTGGGTCAAGAGTTATGGGCATTTGAAGTTAGAGGGCATTTGGTGTTCTACCATGCATACCATTTTGACATAACTTGCAAGTTGCATTTTAACTCACCAATATGGCTTCTAATTGTTCAGTTCACCTCACCACACTCCAATGTACCTCATTTAGCAGCATTTTGAGCCAAGAATTGAGTGAACCCGTGGGTTACATGTCCATAATTCATCATTATGCAATTTTGCAATTTCATTTGGAAATCACAATTCAGTTACTTTCCAACCCCAAGATCAATCCAAAGGTTCTCATGGCATCAAAAGGAAAGCAGTCATGCACTTTTCATGAAGAATGCACGAGTAGAATACCTCATGTGCACAAACTTGCAAATTTGCAAAACAGCCCAAAACTCATTGCTCTCAAGTCCTTGAGGATTAAAACCCTAAACAGTAGCATTGGCACACTATATAAGCTAACTCACACGAATTTCTCAGCAGCTACCATTCATTTTCACCACTTTTCAAAGTTTTGCTCTCAAGTTTCTCTCCTTCGATTCTCCCAATTCTTCAAGTGTCTTCCATTTTTTTTGTTTGGTTTGTGATCAGTGGAGCATAAGGAAGAGAAATCCACCATTATTTTGAAGTTTAAGCAAAGAATTTATCAGTTGAGTTCAGATTTTCAACTCTCGGATTCAAGGATTCAGGCCAATTTGAAGGTCTAAGTGCATTTATTTTGCAATTAGACGGTTTAAGGAGTTGATCTGCAGCTTATCTTGGAGTTTCTTGGTGATTTTCCAGTTCTGCAAATCTCAGGTGAACTTGAAATTCATAGCTCTAGATTTGATTTTTGTTGTGTGTTTAATGTTCATCTTGATGTGTTGAGTTCATATATGTATTTGGAATTGATTTTCAACGTGAATCATGGCTGGAATTTAGATCTGAAGTTTTCAGATCCAAACTTGTTTCGTTCGATTCGTGAAATATATGCATGCTAAATGATTTTGAGAGATATATTTGTGATCTACGTGAGTTGCTGATCATTTTGATGTATGATTTGTTGTTTTTGGTTATGGTTTGAAGTTTGGTGACCGGAGAGTGGCCGGAGAAGATGACCGGCGCTTCTCCGGCCGGTGAGGGTTTAATTAGGGTTTGTGGTTTTCCAGATTTATTCTCATGCGTTGGATTGTGATTAATTTTCCAGTTTGATTCTCGTGCGTTGGATCTTGATTATTTGGTGTTAATTAATTTAATTAGGGTTTAAGGGATCTGATTAAGTCATGACCGTTGGATTTCATTTAATTAGTGAATTTGAATGTGGACCATTAGATCGTTGACTTTGCTTTGTTTGACTTTGAGCGTGAGCCTGTGGATCTGGAGACTTTCCCTTGTTTGACTCAATCTGAGCCGTTCCTTATTTCTGAACGTTGGAATGCATTTGGGCCTCTTTTGCTGTTCACACCCCCGTTTCTGAGCCCATGACCGTTTGCACGCATTTGGATTCATTAATACACCCCTGGCTTCATTTTATTTCTTTTTTATTTTCTATTTTCATACCATTTCATAATTAATTTTTAAAAATACTTGCATGTGCTAAAAAATTCCAAAAAAATTAATCATTCCTCCTCATTATTAAAATTAATTTTTCACATTCTATTTTATTATTTTTGCATTAAAATTGCATTAAAAATTAATTTTCCAAATTGTTTTCTCTCATTTGCATTTCTTATTGCATACTTCATGTTGCATTTTTTATTTCTCTCATTTGGAAAGTGATTTGATCCTGATTCTTTTTGGGTTGTGTTCATAACATGTTGAAGTATGTTTGAGATTTTTGGTATGATTTTTAGGTCCCTTTTGGATGACTTTTGATGTGTTGCTTTGAGCATGAATGTATGAAATCCTATTGATGCTTTGACCTAATTGTTGATTGACTTTGGTTCTGATTCATTGCTTGTGGATTTGATATGTCAATTATATATGTTTGAGATGCTTGAATACTGAATGACATAATTTTTGAGGCATGTTTGTTATTTCTTTGAAGCATGAGCTTTAACTTGTCCAATTTGTGAATATATGCTTCATGTTTGGTTTGCTTGGTCATGAAGGCACTTGTGCCACAATTTTAGGTCTTGTTGAGGGATTGATAGCATGTTTATTGACTTCTGGTTGTGATATTTGAATCTCATCTTTGCATGTTTGATGTTTGCCTTTCACTTTAAGTCATCTGTTTCACAAGTATGAATCATGTTTCACTTCACTTCACTTCACTTCTTCTTTGCTTCCTAATTGATTGTGAAAGTGTTTGTGTGACTTGAATGTTGTTTGAAGATCATGTTTAGGCACATATTTAGGATTGTGTCACTTCTGGACTTGGTTTTCTTTGTGAAATTTTGACTTGGTTGCTTTACATGATCACTTCTTTTCATCTCACTCCTTCTTTAATGACTTGAATGGTACTTGAGTGACTTCTCCCTTTTCTTTTTGATTAATTGTGCATGGTTGATAGTAGAGGTCAGTAGGACCATTAGGTTCTGAACTTGATGTTTGATTTACTTTAGAACTTGTTTCTTTATGGCCTTATGCTTGTTTGAGTTTCATTTTGTCATATGTGAATACTTCTAACATTTTCAGGGGCAAATGGTAAGTTGTTTGAATGTGGATATGCTTCCACATTTTACTTTCTTCCTTTACCTTTTAACTTTCATACTTGTGTTTGAAGTGAGCTTATGCCACTTGTGTTTCACTTCTCTTGCTCCTCCTTCTCTTTCTTTTTTTTTTTTATCCCTCGAGTCACAAGACTTGTTTAAGTCTTGGATTCTCTCCCTTTAGAGCTACCTAGTCCAACTTAATTTTTGATTAAGCTTGGAGTAGGATTAGCATTAGGTTAGGCAGTCGTCTCTCCTAAACCTCACTAACCATAGGACATCCATGCATGATAACATTAGGACTCTTAGTTTCCCTGTAGAGTTTCCTTTTGTGTCGCTTCTCTTCTCATCTCAAACTTCTTGAACACACTTAATAAAATATAACGTATATTGCGCTCGAGCCTTAAGTGTAGGAAGTGAAGAACGAGGGGTCTCCTCTCCTCTTCTAGGGTGTTTAGCATACGTCTCATTCGGGGGCGATCATGCGACTCACTCGTTCCCGCATGGTAGACTTTGGTGCAATGTAAGTTACGAATTAACTCAAAACACTTCTGTCTAAAAAACACCAAACCAATTCAAATATTTTTTATCCTCCGGGATTGTTGGGTTTCAAACTTCTTTTTTTCGTGAAAGAGCTCGTCGCTCACGTAAAAAACACTTACCTACCCGTGGTCGTACCCACGAACTACGTCAGCTCTGATTCCTCTCTCTCGTCCGATTGAGGATACGTAGGCACAAGACAGCGATTGTCTTGGCGAGCAAACTTCCCCCACAGTTCCCGTCCGAACTACGTTGACTCTGACTTTCCCATTGCACTGAGGGAGTACGTAGGCCTAGGACAACGATACCGTCCTATCGAGTCACTTCTTTTTCTTTTCTTCTTCGTTTCTCCGTTCTTTCCGTTCTCGTTTCTTCGCCGATCCAGTAGCAGTGGAGCTCCAGATGACGACACCCTTTGATGCAGACAGCAAGCGTGGATCCCATCGAGTACGATGGACGTGTTGGGTGCTAACACCTTCCCTTCACGTAACCGACTCCCGTACCCGTTCTCTTGGTCGCGAGACCATGTTCTTTCCCTTCTTTCAGGTTTACGCAGTGTTTCCTTTCCCTCTCTTGGGATAAATACACTTTGCTGGCGACTCTGTGTTCTTTTGCGCCACTCTCGCGTTTGTACCGTTGGATGCGAATCTTTCGGGAGCGACAGGAGCGAACAACCTTCCACTCCTTGTAAAGCCCCCTACACCCCCTACATTATCAATATTTGGGCTGACTGACGGCTCAACTTCCTGCTTTTTACCTTCGTAATATACATCTGCCCCATAGTGCCATGGGATAGCTTTCGTAGATGTGAACGGAATTGGTTCTGGCACCGTGATAGTGACAGGACTGGGCCCTTCTGGCGCAACACTAGCCACAGGAACTGCATTGACCGGCATTTGAATCTCAGCGGGAGTGTAATAGATGGTCACGGTTGATATCTCATCAGTGTCTTTCACGACTCTGTCGAACTGTAGACATCCTTCATCGATCAGATTCTGTAAACCCATCTTCAACTTATCACAGCCGTTCTCCTGATTCATACACTCAGAGCAATCTTGATTACAGCCCGGGAACACCTGTCCCTTCAATAAACGATCTTTTACAACCAACAAAGAAGTTTTCACTTGATGAACGTTTAACACCAAATTCAATCTCCTCCCATCTTCAATAGCGTACACATTTGCTGCACTATGATCAGGCATGGGATGCTGAGTAATATTAGGAGCGGGAGAGAAATTGATGGCTTTAGCATCAATCAAATCTTGTACTTTATGATGGAAAGCCCAGCATTTTTCAATGGAGTGCCCCTGAGCACCTGAGTGGAACTCACAACGAGCATTAGCATCGAAGTTAGGTGGCAGGTTTCCAGCAACCGGAGCTTTCATAGTACGGAGTTCTACCAACTTTAACTCGAGTAGCCGGGGCAACAGCGCGGCATAAGTCATAGGGAGAGGATCCATCTTACGATCCCTCTGTCTAGACCTTTGCTGGAAAAAAGGTTGTTGCTGTTGAACTTGTTGTTGGGGTTGTTGTTTCTGAACAGACGGTGTGGGGATTGTCACAGCATCTACCTGATAATAAGCTCGAGAACGCCCTCTGCCTCGTCCTCTAAACACAGCATTCGTATCACCTTCTCTTCTTTTCTGGTTACTAGCGAACGGTTTCTTCGTCCCCGAAGAGCCAGCCCCACTCACATCCTGGATCTTTCCAAGCTTTAACAGACTTTCTATTCTTTCTCCCGCAATCACAATATCAGCAAATCCAGTCGACGGACAAGCAGCTAATCTATCCAGATAGGCCCCTTGCAAGGTGCCCATGAACATATCTGCCATTTCTCTGTCTGACAAGGGAGGTTGAACCTGGGCAGCCATTTCCCTCCACCTCTGTGCATATTCTTTGAAACTCTCCTTGGCATTTTGTGACAATCCCTGCAATTGGGTGCGGTTGGGCGCCATGTCAATATTATATTGGTATTGCTTCAGGAACGCTTCTGCCAGATCCTTCCAATTCTTCACAGCAGCTCTACTCAACTTCATGTACCAGGTCAAAGACGCCCCCGCCAGACTGTCCTGAAAATAGTGCATCCATAGCTTCTCGTCATCCGTATGGGCTGAAATCTTCCCAAAGTAAGCTTGAAGATGCGTTTGGGGACACGCATTGCCGTGATACTTATCAAAAGTGGGAGGTTTGAACTTAGGGGGAATTCTGACTCCTGAGACCAGCCCCAAGCTGGTAACATCAATACCCATAGAGTTCTTGCATTCTATGGCCCTGATCTTCTCTGCTAACTCATCATACCTTCGATCCCCTTGATTACCCACATCAGCATCCAGCAGAGTAAATTGGTCTTCCAGAGTATCTTCAAGAGTAACACCAGCCTGCCTACCATTTCCATTACCCCGATTGTTACCACCAGGAGGAGGGTTGCCACCGGGGGGAGGAATGCCATGTCCCTGTGAATTGTCATGATGATCACCTTCGGGCCCATTGTCGGGACGCTCTACCAGAAGCCTCAGTCTCTCCTGATTTTGCGCCATGCCAGTCATGAGGGTCATGAACTGGTCCATACGCGCCCTCATTTCCGCCAAATCACTTTGCACTTGATCCATGATTCTTACTTGATTCCTTCGCGTCGAATATCGGTGAATATGACTCTCCGCTATACTGCCTGAAACTAAATAAAGGTTAGAGACCCCGCAACGAGTACCTGAAAAGCAAGTAACAAAAAATGCAAAATGATATGCAATGCCATGTTTGTCATTTCCGAGGTGCTTTATACCCTGATTCCAATCCCACCACAGAAATCTGAAGACCAGAAATTGTGATATAAAGAGACGTGTCGTGGTCATGTGCTTGTGTGCAGCTATCTGATAAGGAATAATTCTGAATAAAACTGCTCATACTCATTCAACAAAGTATTCAAGTACATTTAAGAAAGGCTCATCCGCAAATGCAATACAAGGAAAAATGGATCCATCAACAAGCCTGATGGTAACCATTAATAACAAAATATAAGGAAAAGAACATCAGTCTGACAATTCCACACCCTTCAGCTTATCACTTGAGTATTTGATCTCCTCAAAAAGTATACGGGTACGCTGGTGATTCGGCTTTTCAATCATCTCTTTGATCAAGACATCCCTTTTCTCAAGAGCTTCATTTAAAGAACCCATATGCAGCATCAGAGCCTCGTCATCACACACTCCTTTGTGTCTCTTTATGCCGGCTTGCGTCTTGAGTATCTCCCTTTCTATCATGACTTCTTCAAGCTCTTTCTTGGTATTCCTCAGCTCACCTCTAGCTTCTTCTAGCTGTTCCTGACTCTTACCGAGGCTTTCCCGATACTTTCTCCTCTGCTCATGCGCCTTTTCAAGCTCTTCGTCCTTAATCTGCAACTGTTCCTGTAATTCGGCATTCTCTATCCTAACTTCGTCCCAAGCGTGCTGAAACTTTGTTAACTTTTCTTTGGTCTGTGCTAACGTCTGTTTGGTTTGCTTGTGGGCTTGAGTAGCATCATCAGCACCTTTACTAATCTTCCGGAAATGTTGGGCTCTTCCAGCAAAGTCTTTTTCTTTTGCAGTTAGGATTTGTTCAGCATCTTGGGCTTTCCGCTCCAGCTCTTTGTTGGCATGTAGAGCATTCTGAAGACGGCTACTCAACTCGGAATTCTCTCCTTGGAGCTTTTTCACCAAGGCTTGCAACTTGTCAACTTCTTCCACAGTAGCAGTGCTTCTTGCTTTCTCATTTTCCAGATACAAAAGGGGTGCCTTACCAAAAGGCAAGAGAAAATCTTCAACTCTTTTCTTCACCCACTCTTCATATGCTGGATAAACCCGGTTGTTAGGCTTGCCTAGAGTAACTTTCCCCTTTTTCAGTATGCTACCCCAGCTTTCAGAAGCTTTCTGTGCTGCTTCCCAACCATCTGATGTATGAAAATAGAGGGACTCCTCCACATCTCTCTTAATAGGCGGACCTGTCAGGGCATACCCAAATTGTCGAATGGCCAAAGAAGGATTGTAGTTAATCCCACCCATTCTTCCTATCAGTGGAACGTTAGGGAACTTACCACAGCTGTGGATAATATTCTTGCCAATCAGCCCATGATCTACCCATACGATGTCCTTGGCCACCAATCCCATTAAACGCTG
Organism: Lathyrus tuberosus; assembly: GCA_022829125.1. Classification (NCBI taxonomy): domain Eukaryota; kingdom Viridiplantae; phylum Streptophyta; class Magnoliopsida; order Fabales; family Fabaceae; genus Lathyrus; species Lathyrus tuberosus. The sequence continues at coordinate 14,716,205 of JALAZF010000103.1, forward strand.
TTTCCACTCTAGAGAATCTTTGGAATCCACAAAAGCCCCTGATTGTGGTAAACGGCCCGCAAACCACTTATAGAACAAGGGTGCACAACAACGAATTATCCCTCCTCTTTTCTTTTCGTTTCGGTTGTACAATGAGTAGTGAAGATCTCCCAGTAGCGTTGGCACCGGGTTCTTCATCATGAATATTCGTATAGCGTCCGTATCAATAAAATCCGGCTCGTTGGGAAACAACACTATGCCGTATATACAAAGGGCTAACAGAGCATTAAAAACAAGCCAATTCTCGCCTTTAGCTGCTTCCTGGGCCTTCTTAATCAGATATTCCAGCTTGTAACCACGAATCTTTCCTTTGTTGGAGACATTGTCACTTAGCTCTGATTTGCTCAAATAAAGAGCACCAGCCAACTTCCCAAAGTCAAGATCCCCCACTGATCCAAAGAAAGGGGGCTCCTCCTTGATAGCAATCCCCAACATGATGGAATACTCCTCCAGGGTAGGAACCAACACATAGTCTGGAAATACAAAACATCTCAGAGGCGGATCATAGAACTGCATCAACGTATGGAGACCTCTGGCTTCATAATCACTGACATTACGGACCATAGATAAAATCCACCCATATTTCTCTTCAAAAGCTTCTCGTGCTGCCGGGCTCGCCATTCCCTTCAGCACAACAATAGGGCCCAAAGTAGGCGTAAGGAACTTGTAGCTGATGATATTCTTCCTCTCTTTAGTGTTCATCTTTGCAGGGACCTGATGACTGGAATCAAGGGTAATATATGCACCTGGAAATGAATAAACATGTATGTTAGGATATGATAATGCAATGCAAAGGGCAATGTGATCAGGTAATCAGGTGTCTGTGCTGAACTGTGAACGGTGTCAGTGTAGCTCTGAGACTAATATAGAACCATAGATAAGAACCATCTGAATACAATAGGATGAAACTTCCTTTTTGTGCAATGATGATAGAAAACCGGGTATGTAGGAGGTCATGGTTACCTGCAAACCTGTAAACAACCCGCCCTTCTCACATGTGGGTACTAGGATGTTCAGTATCCCGGGCTCTCAGGTCGAGAAATGATGATACGTTCACCATTTCTGGTTTGGCATCATCATCAATCGAGGAGGCCTCAACTGATTCTCCAAAACAAAAAGGTCCTCAGCTTCTGGCACTGAGGTCGAGAAGCAATAGTACATTCATCCCTCAGGGTACAGTACTATCGCCAATCGAGGAGTGCCTCCGCTGATTCTCTTTCAAAAAGGGATGTCCTATAGCAAGTTCCCAGCATTGGGTCCTCGGATCGAGAATGTGCAATGGGTTTGCCACGGAATGTGGTCTGCCACTGTCACAACTCGGGAGGAGTGCCGCAACTGAGTCCTCGGGAATGGTCACCAGAGTCGACAGTTCCTCAAGAGAATAACCACTGGCCTGCATAACATGCAGTAGCAGAAAGCTCCTGATAGAACCTCGTCTGGTTGTGGGTCTCATGAACAACAATACGTGGTCACCACCACGCAAGCGTCATGACTATCCACTCTAATACCTATGTATGTACTCAAGCCTTGGTAGTGAGCTTATCTCTCAGAACACCCATCCCGCCAAACAGACAAAACAGTGCAACACAATATAATATATGATATGTAATGCAGTAAATGTGATAAATACAGTAAAGTACAGTAAAGCAGCAATACGGTAAATAATAATATAATACAACAGTAAATACCGCAAACCAAAATACACCTAATGAAAGAAAAGCAAACAAGCGCTAGGATTGACTCGCTAAGGAAACCAGAGATTTTGGGTTCGGTCCCCAGCAGAGTCGCCAGCTGTCGCTCCCGGGATTTTCATCCTAGTACAAACGCGAAAGTGGCACCGAACAGAGTCGCCAGCAATGTGTATTTATCCCAAGAGAGGGAAAGGAAACACCGCGTAAACCTGAGAGAAAGGAAAAGCATGGTCTTGCGACCAAGAGAAATGGGTTCGGGAGTCGGTTACGCGAGAGGAAGGTATTAGCACCCCCTCGCGTCCATCGTACCCGATGGGATCCACGCTTGCTTGTCTCGATCAGAGGGTGATAGAAAAGAATACTGGAAAAGGAACGAAAAGAGAACTGGAAAAGGAACGAGAAACAAATGTAGGGAAAATAAAAGAAGTGCTCGCATGGGCCCTACCCCACTGCCTACGTATCTCATCGGGAACATGAGAATCAGAGCGACGTAGTTCCCCTCACTAGGGATGGATTGTTTTTTAGAGAACGGCTTACGTTCTAGCTCAGGTGTTGCAGGCTCGCTGGTCCGAGTGCGTTACCATCTCGCAAGAGAACGAGTAGAAGCGCGCTCGTGCGTTGAGAGTGAATGAGGTGAGAAAAGAATTCCCGAAGGAAAGACGTTATTGTTTGTTTTTTGTCTTTTAGAAGGAAGTGTTTTGGATTTGTTTGCATACGACAGTGTATCTGGATCTTAGTCATTGGAATGTGTACCTTCTCACATTCCAAGATGGAATGGGTAAGAAAGCACACTAAGGGTGAAGAAGACCCTCACACTTAGTTCCAATTATCAAGGTTCAAACACACTAGCATACTTGTGTTTATTAAGTGTTTTGTTGATTATGAAGTGAAGAAGTGTTTTTTATTATTTGCACCTTCAACAAGTATTGCATTTAAGTCCCTCATACAAGATCAAATGTTTAACACATTGACCCAAGATGGGCTATATGCTACACATTCTAAGATTACAAGAGAAGACCCCTTATAATCTTTTCTTTATATGAAAGGCCTAAATGCAATAAATGCCTACCTTTATTATATGTTTTGAATTTTCTTTGAGATGAGAAGATGAAAGACTCAAGAGAAGGTAAAGGTAAAATCTATATGGACTAAGACTCAATCCTAATTGATTAGTTAAGGGAGTGATCCTAAAGTTTGTGAGGTTTCAACCTAAAGTCTAAAGAAAGAATGAATTAAACAATTCACTTCTAAAGTAGAAGATGAATTGTAATTCACAAAGGGAAAGTGATGAGTTATTAAAAGAAAGCACATAAGTGCTTAACAAAACACAAAATGGAATTGTAAAAGAGAAAGGATAGAAGTTGAATGTGGATTCCTTATCCACACTCAATTGAAACTTACCAAAGCCCCTACATGGTTAGTAAACATGTATAAGAAGTATAAGAAGTAAAAGAACATGTAATGCATCATAAAACTCAAAAGAATTAAATGAGAAAACAAATCCTAGAACCACAACCAGAATGGGCATCATATGGACAACAAATGAATATCATCATACAAGTGCAAGTGAATATGCAACAAACATCATCCATTAGCATTTAAACATGTTACAAGAAGAAAGGGTAGATGAAAGATGGAAAGAAATGAAGAGGACATGCATAAATGGAACATGTAAATCAACAACCAGAATTGAAACTAAATGGAAAATGGTTTATAAACATCTCAAAAGTATTTATGAGGTAACTTCAAGACATTCAAGAAGTAATATAAGAAGAATTGAAATGAAAGTTCAAAAAGAAAGGGCAAACAATACATGTCAATGATGCACAAAGTTCAAATTGAAATGAACATGTAAAGATGACCTATAATGTGTATCAAAGACCTATAATATCATATGAATGGCTCATAACATATGCAAATGCTCATACAAATGTGCACAAAAGAATTCATGTAAACATGCACTAAAGTTGTAATGACATGCCATGGATTATACATCCAATGTGATGCATCAAACAAAGACCAAATGGATTCATGAAAATTATGCCAGCATATCATTGGAATGCCTAGGTCAGAAATGCATCATACATCAAGATAGCATGTAAAAATTCAGAGCAAAATGACTTCAAACAAAGCAATTAGGTCAAATTGAAACATCATGCAAAGTGGAGCAAATATAGGCATCAAGACATATGATAAAGTGACCTAAAAAATCAAACAAAAATCATCTAACATGCTTCAATGTATTAATGAATCAATGCAAAAAGAATCATGTCAAAATAGTTGGTAATGAGCAAGAACAAAATTAAACAAATTCATGTATCATGCTTAGAATGCATCTAAGTGGAAATTCAAAGAAAATTATGGAACAGGGGCAAAAAGTCATAAAATCAGAAAATAAAATCACCAAAAAATTTCTAAATGTTTTATTGATGTCCATGAATTTTTGTGGAATTTTCTAATGTCATTTGATATTTTTAAAAATTAATTATGAAACGTGTAGCAAAAAATAAAAAATGAAAAATAAATGCAAAATGCAGGGGGTATGAACATAGCAATTGGACAGTACAAATTCATTGGGCTTCCAAACAGAGGGGTGTGATTATCAATCTGCATAGGTCCATTAAGCGCGCATAACACAATAACAAGCATGAACCCTCAGTCAACAATCTTGACTCACTCACAACCATTAGATCAAGTCCAAGTCAAACCAAAGTCAAAGTACTCAAAATCAACGCATGCACGTGAGGACACATGCCACTTACCATGTACCAGGCCACACAAGGTTTAAATAAAATTCAGAAAAATACACGTGAGTGGCATGTGATTTTTAATGTGCTGTCACATTTTGGAGCGTACGATCATGAAAAAACACACGGCTGAGATTAAAACGCACACAAACCCTAACAGTTAAAGTCACCGGCCGGAGATGACCTCCGGTCATCTTCTCCGGCCAGCAGCCACCACCTGCAACTCACATTTTCTCCAGAAATTCACAAGCCATATACCAAACGAAAGCTAAGCTCATGAGGAACACAAATCCAACAACAAAATTCAAAGATCAAGCATGGATACAGAGAATCGAAGAAGAGAAATTTGCCCTAAGTTTCAGTTCTAAACTCCTAAGGAGCTCTATCAACTAACCGGTTTCATATAGCTTCTAATAAGCTCAAATAACACATCAACCAGTTAAAATAACATCAAATCGTGCAAGCAAAGTTTGAGAACTTTTGGAACCTGAAACTTGAAGATCTTTGGATTTTTTGAGAAAACCAGAGGTGAGAACTTGTTCTTGAACTTCTAGAACTTCAATTTGAGCAAAATAAATGCTATTTGATCTTGAGAATAAGAGGAAATCTGAATCTGAAATTGGAGACAACTGTGCTATTCCATGCTTCAGTGATGTCTTCTTGCTTGATTGTGAAGGTTGAAGAAGAACTTGAGGAATTCGTGCAGGTAGAGAGAAAATTCAGAGAGAAAGTTGAGAGTGCTTTTGGAGTGAGAGTGAAACAATGAGAATCCCCCTTCCAAATCTGTTAGAATTGTTTATATAGGTGTGGTTATGATTTGACCCTGGTGGTTGATGGTTAGAACTACAGTTAACTGAGTTAGTTAACTGAGTTTGAGTTAACAGAATGAGTCATGACAGTTAGTGACACGAGTTGGGGAGGTTTTGTTTTAGTGTGGAAGAGCTCATGGTCACTTATGGTGAGGATAATGGTGAGGTGAAAGTGAAATGAATGGCATGGTTGTGTATTAGAAAACTTTCTCAGCAAGTTTTCTCTTTCCATTTTCATGCAAGGCACGTGCTATAGCAGTGTATGTGATGTTCATGGTGTGCTCAAATAAGGGAAAGAATTGTTTGATGGATGTCTGAACCAAGTTATGCAGCAAAGCCATCAATGTATCAGTGAAACATAGGGAGGTTTGGTGATGTTTTTCTCTCTACTCAATGAATAGTTTGGTGAGTTTTTGGGTTCATTGGAAAGAGGGAGTATAATGCAACAAGTTTGGTTTGAGATTGGAGTTGATATGATACTTCAAACATGCTCCAAAATGACTATAAACTTAAGCACACAAGACTGGATGATGGGCGCATCAGGTGGTCAGTTGGCAAGGCTGGCATGGCACAAAATTTCAGCATAACCACCCTAACTTGAGGCCACTATTTCTCCATCATACCTTGATCAGATGAAATTTTGTCCAACATGAAACTTGAAGAAGACATTACAAGGAACATTTTTGATGTTGACAAGTTTTTCATTTGAGGCCTTTAACCATGAGAAAAATGAGTGGACATTTGGCACACCAGGTGTTTGTAGAAATGACATGCGCGTGACCTGAAACTTGCCCAAGCTGACTTGCATTTTGCCCAAGTTTCCCTCAACTTTGATCATCTATAACTCTCTCAATTTTTATCCAATGGAGATGTTCTACACATGGATTTGAAGCTTAAAACAAGATCTTTCATTGAGGCAGAGTGGATTTTTCATTTGGTGCTCCAAATTTGAATGGCCTTGGTTCAAACTCTGATGCAAAATGGCCAAAACTTGCTATTTTTAGTAACCCTTCTTCATCCAAAAATGGCAACTTTCCACATCTTGATTTTTTCATGATTCCTTTGGAGTTTCTTGATCAAATTTTGTACATTGGACATATGTAACATGAATTTCATGAATTTGGCCTTAAAAAGTCAAGGGTTGACTTTTTCCTCTGATTATTTGACTTGGCCCCAAATTCCTTGATTTTTTATCTTTCTTCCAATTGAATCACTTCTAAAACCAATTGAGATGCAATCTTCCACATCCATATACCTAGGGACATATAGGAAACCATGACATCAAGTCTTGCCCAAGAAAGCAAAGATTCCCTGATTTAAATGGAAACCCTAATTTTGGCCCCCTCTGGTTAGGAGGTAAAAGTGCAGTCTCCAGTTTCAAATTCCTCAGAGTATGTTGTGTATCCTCTTAAAGGATGATGAGATATACCATTTGAGGATGATTTTGGATCAATGAGCTATCTCTTTTGAGGGTTTTCCTTCAGTTTTTGAATCTCTTGCATAGTGAAAGATGTAATGCTTCAATCTCCCATTGAATCTCACTTCCTTGAGGTTTTGGAAGATCAATTGAGATAGTATGAGACATGAGAGACCTCTTGGCTTGCCTAGAGCCAACTTGATTGACCTTTTTGTGCTTTGAATGATTCCTCGATTATCCACCTTCCACCTGATCACATGCCCTGATGGTAAGAAGGATGCCATGCTTCATTTTTCTATGTTAAATGCAATGTAATGTTAATGAGGTGGATATGATATGATAAATGATAATGCCATGCTATGATGACAAAAAGGGAGAGCAAATTTTGGGGTATTACACTATGGACATAGTAAATAGGTTAGAAATCATATGTTTTCTCACGAAGGACTTAGGAGAAAACAACTTAAGATTAGGAAATTGATTATTTTGAACTTTCCACTGATATAAGCATTCATTGTCATTATGTAACACCCTTTTCTACCCAACAAACATCAAGAATAAAAACAACAATTTAATCAGAGTAAAGTCCCGAAAGGGCGTCACATTTCGTCGCAAAACATCAAATAACCACCTGCGTCGTAACACGGGTTTTACCATCATGAATTTACTTAAACATCACACAGCGGAAATCAAAATTTAAAACAATTTTTTTTTATAATCCAAAACTTCTTAAAGAAAAACATCATAAAACATCCTCATGCCAACAAATAAAAGAACGTAAATTGTTTGACCCAAACGTCCCGACCCGATGTTACATATCAGAGCAAAACCCTCTAATCGACAAAGAAATTAAAATACTTCAAAAGGTAAATCTTCGAGCACCAAGAGAGCTAAGCCTGATCACCTGCACGTTACCCACGTGGAGGCAACATTCAAACAGGCAGGGTGAGTAATCACGAATCAATATATAAGATATAAGCAAAAGATAAAGCATAAGCACAAACATCATCAAATCATTCACAAACGTCATTAATACATCAATTAGATCAATAGAGTGCAATGCCACACAATATGCAAATGCAACATCATAGACTCATGCATGTGGTACCAATTCGTCATAATTGATGGACACTGGGCCATCACCCTCCAAAGATCCCCACCAATAGGATCGATTCTACACAAGAACTGGAGCACGTCACAAAACACTTCAATTCACACAATGGGATTGAAGCCACCAAATGGACCAGAGTCCTAACTATGCCATGAATGCATGATGCAAATCGCCATAATAATCATTGTCATAAAATCATCATAATTGCATCATTATCCATGAATCATCATCAAACATCAATATACAACACCAATTCACACTCGTCATAATTCGCCACTATACCTCACAAGTCATCATGTCAACATATTCCCGATTTTATCCCATTCACCCTTATTACTAGTTTACTCATGTTTTATTACTTCTTCATAGCCTTACGTTTCAAGGAGAACGCATCAAAAGCGAAATCGGCACAGAATTCACAAAAACAAACAAATCTGCCAACAGCCTTGTCCATACGCGTATGGCCATGCCCAATATGCGTATGGCTCAGCTCCTCGCCTCTGGCCTGTGTATCATACGCGTAGGGCCACCTGCCCAAACCTCTCATACACGTATCATAATCCTTGTTACGCGTAAGAGCAGAGAGGATTCTCGTCTCAAAACTCCTTGCATTCTTCCCCTACGCATAATGGCTAGCCCATACGCGTAGGACCCATTCCCAAGAACCCCATACGCGCAATGGCATCCCATAAGCGTATACCCCTTCCTTCCCAGCTTCCCATACGCGTATTACCATCATTCCCTTACGCGTACCTTACGCGTACTCGCAGAGGGCCGTGCTGGCTTTAGGGACGGGTGCGTATGCTACGCGTATCACCCTGGGTGTGTCCCCTCTTACGCGTAATACTCCCTCTGTTATGCGTAATTCCTGAAAACCCTCCAAAACTCAGATTTCGCATCTGAACTAGAACCTCCCATTCCAGTACCTTCGATCTTCCAAAATCGGACCCAAAACAGTTTCGACTTATCAAAGATCTAAGTCATTATCCTACTTCATTATTTTCATCAATTTCTTCTAATTATTAAGTCCTAATTCATTAATCCCACCTTCTATTTCAGATCTGGTTTCGTTCACATATTCAATACAGTAACAATAATCATTCACACGAATTTCACAGAATTTACAGCAACACATACTAGATTTATATCAGAAATCGACCAACACAGATGCACAAAAATTCACCACAGATTCATCATACGAAAATTTATCATAAAACATAGAACACACATACTACTCTACCTTAAACCCATATCAAACATATAAACTCGAATTAACCCCCCATACCTCAAAGTTTCCAGCAAAAGACTCTTTTCTTTGGGGTTCTACGGCCGATTCTCCCATTCTCTGTGTTCTAGTCTCCTTTCCTCAGCTCTCTCTCCACTTCTTATGGTTGCACAGAATAACTCTCCTAATTCCCTATTTTCTTTTTGTTAAACCTACCTCTTGGACCCTAATCATGATTTACACATATTATCCTTAATTAGTCTTCTCAATATTATCGTCTTACCCTTAATGATTCTCCAAATTATTTTAAATAATAATAATTACCTAAATAATATTCAAAATATTCAAATTATTCTATTATTATTACTAATAAAATAATCTAATTAATTACTAATTCTAAGTGCCTCAATATTCTCTTAATCCAAAGCTACCCCACAACCCCACACAAAGTCACCAAGCGTCATAGTATTCACCAAAATTCACCAAAACACCGAATAATCATAATAATTCAATTAAATAAATATTATAATTATTTTGGGGTGTTACAACTCTCCCCCACTTAAAAAATTTTCGCCCTCGAAAGTTACCTGAAGGGAACAGAGTAGGATATGACTCCTTCATCTGATCTTCACGTTCCCAAGTCCAACTTTTGCCAGCTGGTCCACCCCATAACACCTTCACCAAAGCTATGCCTTTACCCCGCAGTTGCTTCATTTCATGACCATCAATCCGCACAGGTAATGCTTCCACAGTTAGATTATCCCTCACTTGTACATCATCCATCTGAATCACATGCGATGGATCCAGAATGTACTTCCTCAACTGAGACACATGGAACACATCATGCAAATTCGCAAGTGACGGCGGTAAAGCAATCCAATAGGCTACCTCCCCTATCCTCTGTAATATATGATAAGGACCAACAAAACATGGAGTGAGCTTCCTAGACTTCAAAGCTCGACCCACACCAGTCACTGGCGTCACCCTTAAAAACACATGATCTCCCTCTTGGAATTCAAGTGCTTTCCCTCTCCTATCATGATAACTCATCTGACGACTCTGCGAAGCTCTCATCCTCTCTTGGATCATCTTAATCTTCTTAGTCGTCTCCTGCACAATTTCACGTCCGAGTACAGCACTCTCGCCTGACTCAGACCAACACAATGGAGTTCTACATCTTCTCCCATACAAAGCTTCATATGGCGTCATCCCAATACTAGCATGGAATCTGTTGTTGTACGTGAACTCGATCAATGGTAAATGGCTATCCCAAGATCCTCCTTGATCCAACACACAAGCCCTCAGCAAATCCTCTAAAGATTGGATAGTCCTCTCCGTCTGACCGTCCGTCTGCGGATGATATGCATAACCCATCCTCAACTTAGTACCCAAAGCATCTTGTAAACTCTTCCAGAACCTTTATGTAAATCTCGGGTCTCTATCCGACATAATACTCAAAGGTATCCCATGCAACTTCACAATCTCCTCAATGTACATCTCGGCTAACTTCTGCATAGAATGATTAATCTTCATCGGCAAGAAATGAGCCGATTTAGTTCATCTATCCACAATCACCCAAATCGAATCATTTCCCTTTGTAGTTCTCGGCAACTCCGACACAAAGTCCATGGAAATTCTATCCTATTTCCACTCTAGGATATTCAATGGTTGCATCATCCCTAAAGGCTTTTGATGCTCAATCTTTGACTTCTGACAAGTCAAACACGCATAAACAAACTCTACAATGTCCTTCTTCATACCTAGCCACCAAAACAACTTTTTCAAATCCTGGTACTTCTTTGTGGCACCGGGATGAATACTCAATCTACTTCGATGTCCCTCCTCAAGAATGCTCTTCTTAATTTCTACAACATCTAGGATACACACCCTGTCTCTGAATCTCATCACGCCACTCTCATCAATCCAGAATCCACCTCAGTTACCTTGGTTGATCAATGTTAACTGGTCAACCAACTTCAAGTTAGATTGTTGTCCCACTCTGATCTCTTCCAGAATACCACTAGTCAACTTCAACATCCCTAACCTCACACTGTCAGGAGTCTCTTCACATACCAAACTCGAATCGGAGAATTGCTCAATTAATTCCAACTCTTTCACCATAAGCATTGACATATGCAATGACTTCCTGCTCAATGCATCACCCACTACATTTGCTTTACCAGGATGGTAATTCAAATCAAATTCATAATCCTTCAACAATTCCAACCACCTTCTCTGCCTCATATTCAACTCTTTATGATCAAACAAGTACTTCAAACTCTTATAATCGCTGAACACTTCAAACTTAGAGACAAACAGATAATGTCTCCAAATTTTCAACACAAACACCACAGCTGCCAACTCTAAGTCATGGATAGGATAATTCACTTCATGTCAACTGCCTGGAAGCATAAGCAACAACTTGACCATTCTGCATCAACACTCCTCCAAGACCCATCTTCGACGCATCATAATAGACTACAAAAGATTCATTCAGATTAGGGAAAATCAACACTAGAGCGATCATCAGCCTCTTCTTCAATTCCACAAAACTCTCTTCACAAACTACAACCCACACAAAAGCTTGCCCCTTTCGAGTCAGCTGAGTCAAAGGTAATGCCAACTTGGAAAAGCCTTGGATAAACTTGCGGTAATATCCTGCCTATCCAAGGAAACTTTGTATCTCAGTGGTGGACTTCAGAGTCTCCCACTGTAACACATCATCAATCTTAGAAGGATCCACAGCAATCCCACCACTTGAAATCACATGGCCAAGGAAACTCACTTCCTTCAACCAAAACTCACACTTTGACAGTCTTGCATACAACTTCTTCTCCTTCAATACTTGTAACACAGGTCTCAAATGCCCAGCATGCTCTTCTTCAGATTTAGAGTATATCAGAATATCATCAATGAAAACCACAACAAAATTATCCAGATACTCATGGAAAATCCGATTCATATACTCCATGAACACACCAGGTGCATTGGACACTCCAAGCGGCATCACAGTGTATTCATAGTGACCATACCTCGTCCTGAAAGCTGTCTTCGGGATATCATCCGGCTTAACATGAATTTGATGGTAACTCGACCTCAAATCAATCTTGCTAAACACACACAGGCACCTACTAACCGATCCATCAAATCGTTGATTCTTGGAAGTGTATATTTGTTCTTGATAGTCACTTTATTCAACTATCGATAATCAACACACAACCTCATTCTTCTGTCCTTCTTCTTCACTAACAGCATAGGAGCACCCCACGAAGAAACACTCGGTCGAATAAACCTCTTCTCAAGCAATTTTTCTAATTGTTTCTTCAATTCACTTAACTCAGAAGAGGACATCGGGTAAGGAGCCATTGACACTAGACTCGTACCTGGTATTAAGTCCACTGCAAACTCTACTTCACGTTTTGGAGGCAAATCACTTATGTCGTCTGGAAACACATCTGGAAATTCACAAACAACAGGTAGTTCAACACTCGTAGCTTCACAATCAACTTGCAACGATGCAAACATTGTAAACACCAAGGTTTCATCTTCCAGAAGTTCGTCTACTTGCTTAGCAGACAGGAACATCAACTCTCCATCATCACTAACCTCAGGAAACTCTACGGTCTTATTATGACAATTGATATGAATATGGTTGAACTCCAACGAGTTCATTCCAAGGATTACATCGATTTGGTGCAAGGGTAAGCACACCAAATCCATCACAAAACTCTTCCCAAAAATCGTCAAAGGACATCTCAAACACACAAAAGTAGTAGTAACAGAACCATTAGATGGAGTTTCTATTACCATATTAGTATTCATATCAGACAATTTCAAACCCAATCTATTAGCACATTCGAGTGAGATAAACGAATGAGTAGCACCAGTATCAATAATAGTGACCAACTCAACATTACTAATAAAACAAGTACCTCAAATCAGGTTGTCCTTCTCTGGAACTTTTGCACCACTCAAAGCAAACACTCTGCCATTGGTCTGAGCAGCAGTAGCAGTCTTCTTCAATTTCTGACACTGGGTACTGATGTGACCCTTCTCACCACAATTAAAATAGCTTGGACCATCATCCTTGCAATCGGTAGCTCTATGGCCCTTCTTACAACATCTGTAACATCTCAACACATTATTGGTGCAAGCCTCAGCACGGTGGCCTTGCTCGCCACACAGGTAACACTTCCTAGAAGCGGGAGTTGCTCCCCACTTGTCTTCTTCCCATATGAAGTCTTCTACTTGCCTTTGTTAGCCGAAGTCTGTCGTAACCCAAAATTTGACCTCCCTCTTTTGCCTTTTGCATAAGCATGTGCATTCGCATCGTCAGCATACACATTCACACTTTTCTTTGTGTGTTTCTTGTTGCAGGATCTGCAAGTTTTCCAAGCCCGATTAATCGCATCCTCTCAAGATTATTTCATCACCAAAACAAGCTCAAAATAAAGGTTTCCATGTTTATTTATCAAGACAAGAGTTGGAAAATCAATAACGGGACTTCAACATTATTTTCCAAGCAAATTTGGGGAAGTTTAGCTGAAGTAACCGGTTACAGCATAACTGATAACCGGTTACACAGTGTATTTTTCACAAAAAACTATAATTTTCAAGCAAGTAACCGGTTAGTAGATATGTTGTAACCGGTTACTCTGTACAAAGTTGCAGATTCTGCTGCATTTTTGGGACAGCAGCTATGCACTTTCTTTGGTCTTTGTTTCTACATTATTCTAGCAGCATGTTGAATATTCTAGACAATTCAAGACCATTCAAGACATTTCCCTTACATTTATTCAATGCACCACTTTAAATTAAGAGCACCATGTTACTTAATTTACAAGCATGTCAACCTTTGGATGTGGAAGCTTGCATTGGGGTTGTTACCGAGTTGATCCTAACTAACCGAGTTAACCGCCTTGACTCAGTGAGTCAAGTGTAACTAACTCCAACCCTAACTCCAAACCTCCCAAAGCTAAGTCCAAACCAAAGTCCAAAGCTCTCACACTCCATACCTAAACTCTATATAAACAAAGCTTCACCATTTTGTAATCTCTCCACAATCATTCACACAAATCCACATTTTCTTCACTCTCAACTCTCTCATTCTCCTCTGCATTTTTCTGCAACTTCTACATCTTCATCTCAATTCTCATCCCAAAACCTCACCAAAAGCTCTTATTCTTGAAGGATAATCATTTTTCACATTGAAAGTGATTAATTCTTGAGCTTAACCTCCATCATTTGGCATTCTTTGGTTGGATTTCTGGAATTACATCTTATTCTACTTCAATCCAAGAGTTCTACAACTTTTAATTTGGTGCAAGTTCGATTTCGGTGCATTTTCGCGTTTTTGATCGGTTTCGACGCGTTTCGTCTACAAATTAAGGATCCTCTGGTTTTCGTTGATTTTCTGCATCAAAATCTCTTTACAACACTTACTAAGCCAAATCTCCGGCTTGTAGATTGGTGGATCTAACTAATTTTATCGTTTCACGCATTTTTGTATCGTTCGCAATGTAGTCGATAATTGTTGTGTGTGATTTGGTTTTGCATTTGTTTGATCCATGATCCTAATGTGTTAGTTGATTCTATCACTGTTTATTTGTTGTTTTCAAGTTCAATTTTCGTGCACAAATTCATTTCCTAGCATGTGGTGGTTGGCATAAGTGATTATGTGTTGAAAACCACTTTTGAAAAGCTGTTTTTACTGTTATTTTTGCCTCTGTCACAGTGGTAACCGGTTAGCAGTTATGTTGTAACCGGTTACACAGTTCAATTTTCAACAAACACGCTGATTTTCAAGTATGTAACCGGTTAGCACATATGCTGTAACCGGTTACCACTGTACAGAATGCCATTTTCTTGCATTTTCAAGTGTGTTTGCCATGCTTTCTTCATTTTAACTTCCATTGATTGTCATGCTTTATTTTATGGATGTTTTACATGTCATTTCACTTCTGGTTGAAGCATATTCATGAACTTTCGATGCACATTTTCGATTATTCATTTGTTTCATGTTTTTAGCATTGTATGAACATAGCAATTCTTACACCATCTTTGTTCACATGATACATGATTTTGTGTTGCATTTTGATGATGATTTGGCACTGTTTTGCACCTTCCATTTTAGTTTGCATTAAGTTTATTCTTCATGGATAAACTTAATTTTGTATAATCAATAATTCACTCCTTTTTGCTTTAATGACTTTTCATCCTCTTTGGAAAGTTGTTAGCATGTTCCTCCCTTGATTAATTGATCGAAACTTTGTTTCGATTAATCGTTCTTCCCTTTTCCTCTCTTTAGGCCTCCTTTAGAGCTTTCTCTATTGATCCCCTCGTAGAGTTGGAGTTCGCGCTACACCTTGCATCAGAGCGCTGTACAAATTGACGCCGTTACGCTGTCCGTTTCTCTCCGTAGGAGCACTGTACAAATTGGAGCTGTTGTGCTATCTGTTTCGATTTCCGCACTATACTTTGGGTGCTAGAGGAGGAATAAGGATGGTTGTCCTACCCTCATTCTGACTATTTCTTGGGTAATGGCATTTGGCCATCTCTTTCGAGAATAGTCACCTCTATCCTCAAGCTGTAGTGTTGCTTCTTCCCCGGTCAGGTTCATCCTTGATCACTTGTGCTCTTCTCATTTTCCTGCTGATCCATCACCATCCTTCTTGGTTAAGATCATTGTTCCTGCGCTAGCAACCTCTCTTTGTTTCATTACTCCTTGTAATTAATCATTGTCTGTCAGTTAAAACACCAATATTTGCACTCATGTTTCTTCAGTTAATCACAGTCCGTCTGTTAATACTGAATTCCTCTTGGGTTAATCACCTTCTTTCGGTTAATCACCCGTCTCTTCAGTTAATCACAGTCCGTCTGTTAAAACACTGAGTTTCCTCTTGGGTTAATCACCTACCTTCGGTTAATCACCCTTTGCTTCAGTTAACCACAGTCCTCATGTTAAGATACTAAAAGCCCTTTTTGAGTTAATCATCTTCCCTTGGTTAATCACTCCTTTTTCTCGGTTAATCACAGCTCTCTTGTTAAAACCAAATCCCTTGCAGTTGGGAACCTTTCTTGGTTCGAATACTTACACCCTTGGGTTAGTCACCTTTCTTTGGTCCAAATGCCCTTTCTTCCGTTGAGTACAGTTGGTTCAGTCAGTTTACCGAACCACTTTGGGTCACGACCTTTGCTCGATCCTATACCCGTCCTTTGGGTTATGATCTTTATTCGGTCCTACACCCGCTTTTCTGGTTAATTGCAGTTTTATCTGCTAAAACCAATGCTTCTCTATCCCCACAGAGTTGCAATCCTGTCTTTCTTCGGTTAACCACTGTTCATCAGTTAATATACCGATGCCTCTCAGAGTGAAACACCTTCTCTTGGTTCAGCACTCTCTCTCTTGGTTTATCACAGTCCGTCTGTTGACAGCAATCTTTTCCCCAGCAGGGTCTTACTCTCTTTCCTCGGTTAACAACTGCCAGCCAGTTAATATACCGAATCTCCTTTTTCTCTTGGTTATGACACCATCCTTTTTTTTGGATTCCCAGAGGAGTCCTTCCTATCCCCCTTGCTCTTACTTTCTTGGTTTCGACACCAATTCTCTTTGCTATCCCCAACGGAGTTTCTTTCATTCTTGGTTTTGACACCATTCTTTTCCTCGTCTCGTGTGCAAACGCTCTTACTGCGGGGCCTTCCCTAATAGAGTTTTTCTTTCATTCTTGCTCTTGGTTTCGACACCATTTCTTTCGTCTCCTTGTTTCTTTCCCGTTTTCCTTTTCCGTTCAGTTCCCCGAACTACGGAAGCTCCGATTCTGCATTCTTTTGAATGTATGATACGTAGGCATGAGATTGCAATGATCTCGGCGAGCACACTTCCACCTTTCTTCCGTCTTCCTCCTTTATTTCTTTCTTCTTTGTCCCCTGGTTCCCTGAACTACGACGCTCTGACTTCCTCATTGCACTATGAGGGTACGTAGGCACGAGGACCTTGTTCCTTTGCGAGCACTTTCTTTCCTTTCTTTCTTTTTACTCTTTCTTCTCTCTCTCCTTTCTTTAGCTAGAAGCCTTTAGATAGATAACCCATCCAAGCCTAGAAGCAAGCGAAATGGTTCCCGTCGAGTACGACAGATGCGTTAGGTGCTAGTACCTTCCTTTCGCATAACCGACCCCCCGTTCCCGTTTCTCTTCCCCTTGGTTTATCGATATTTTCCCTGTCCTTTGGGACTATATAAATTTCGGTGGAGACTCTGTTGTATCTTTGAGTGTGCGATTCACTCAGGTAGAAACCAGCCATCTTCAGCTGGCGACTCTGCTGGGGACAGATTGACCTATTGCTGGTCCATCCCTTGAGGGGTCTCGTCTAGTTTCGTTTGCTTTTCTTGCTTGTTTGGGTGTTTATCTTTCGTGCTTTGCTCGCTTTATCTTTTCCTTGCTTTTGCTTTATGTTTATTTATTGCATTTCTTTACTACTTTGAATATTCATATGCCGCATACTCTGGATATTTGCTATTTTCTGCTGTTGGCGGGTTGGGTTGCTACTTGAGAGATAAGCCCAATACCCAGGCTTGAGTATACATGCAGGATTAGAGTGGAAAGTAGTGTGACTTGTGTGGCATTTGGCCAGACTTAGTATACACGAAAAATCCACATCCAAACGAGGTTTTCTTTGGTAATATTCTATCCTGCGCATTTGGGGCAGACGATGGAATGTAACTTGGAAAACTGTCGACTCTGGCGACCATTTCTCGAGGACTCAGTTGCGGCACTCCTCCCAAGGAGCGATAATGGCAGACCAGAAATGGAAAACCCATTACGCTTCCTTGATCCGAGGACCCAAAGCTGGGAACTTGCCATAGGATGACCCCTTTTTTTGGGGGAATCAGTGGACGACCTCTTTGTTTGGCGATAGTATTGTACCCCGAGGGATGAATGTATTATTGTTTCTCAAATCGAGAATCCAAAACTGAGAATCCCGCTTTCTATATCATACCTGTGAGGGGGATATTGGGTTTTTCTGCAGGGGACCAAGATTCGTTCGACCTTTGTTCTCTCAGTGCGTTAGATCTCGCACCCACACAACACTACCTTTGTGGATGTTCAGATTTGATTATTCAGACTATGTTGGCTTGTTGTTTCTGATGTTGCATATCATCTCATCATGTCAAATTAAATTTTGCATAAACATTTTAAAACTTTATTTTTGCATAAATTGCATTCATTCATGCCCGCATATGCTCCCTTCATCCGAAACTGTTGCTTATCCTTGTCCACATTCCTTGTAGCAAGACGACGACTCGACATCGGTATTTTACTTGCTCAAACAAATCCAGAATCATGGCTGACTTTAAAGCTAAGAACGTTGCTTACAAGGAAACTCTGGCACAATTCCAAGGTCGGATGGATCAGTTTTAGACGAACATGGATGTCATTATGGAGCTCATTCGTGCTTAGAGGGATATTGCTGCTGCTGCCACTGTTGTTGCGACCACTACTGATGCAAGTGTTGTCACTCCTGTTGTGACTGTTCCTCCTGTTGTTACGGCTACTCCTGCTGTTGTTGTCCCTTCTCCAGCTAGAGTTGAAGTACCAGTTGAGCCTGTGAACCAGCCTGTTATTCAGCCTATTTTGAACCAGATGCCCGCTGGTTTCCCTTGGGGCATGCCTCCGAATTACACTCCTCAGCTTACAAATAATGGTAGTGCCTTCATGCCATATCAGCCTTTTGTTGCACCCATGCCTAATGGGAATGCTGTCGCCTATCCATGGATCATGCCTACTCTAGTCCCGCCTCTAGTGGTGAATTATGATCCTGAGAATCTTCAGGCTCAAACTCATCAAACTGTCAGATTGGTCGATACTAAAACTTCTGATGATGAAGAGCATGTGTATAGAGGTCCTCCTATTTATGTTCTGGTTTCGTCTCAAGTTGCTCAAACTGCTGTTCTGAATGCTCATCCTGGGATGTTCTATCCTGGGGCATCTTCCTCAGCTGCTGGGGTACCTCCTCCGAATTATCTGTATGGTGTTCTGATGGGTCAGAATGCTGGTCAGATGGTTAATCCTGGTTTGGTTTATCCTTCTTAGTTTGCTACTCCGCAAGTTCACGCTCTTGCCGCTTCTCAGCTACCAAATCCTCAGATTCTTGTTAGGCCCACTAATCAGAGTATATCTGTTGACTACAAGTTGTTGGAGGACCGTATCAGGGCTATTGAAGGGTTTTCTGCTATTGGCATAGAGGCCAAAGATTTGTGTTTGGTTCCAAATGTTGTGCTGCCACAGAAATTCAAGATACCTGATTTGACAAAGTACAAAGGCTCGAGCTGTCCGCGTAGTCACATCACTATGTACTACAGGAAGATGGCATCCCATATTGATAATGATGAATTGCTTGTTCATTGTTTTCAAGATAGTTTGTCTGGTGCTTCATTAGATTGGTACATGGGCCTGGAGCGCCGCAAAATCCGTACTTGGAGGGATTTGTCTGAAGCGTTCGTGAGACAATACAAATATAACCTTGATCTGGCGCCAACTATATTGCAATTGCAGAATCAGTCACAGCGCTCAGCTGAAACATTCAAGGAGTATACACAAAGATGGCGTGAGATGGCATCTCGTGTGCGACCTGCTCTCTCTGATAATGAGTTGGTTGACATCTTTATGGGTACATTGCAAGGGTCCTACTAAGAGAAAATGGTGGGTAGTTCTTCATCGAACTTCGCTGATGTTGTGACGATTGGTGAACGGATTGAGAACGGGTTGAAGACTGGAAAGATTCCTGGAGCTGCTTCCTAGCATCCGACCACTATAAAATCTCAAAACAGTCAATTCAAGAAAAAGGATGGTGAAGCCAACGCTGTGACCACTCAAGTTTCTGCTCAGTATCAAGCTCCCTTGGCTCCTATGCCATATTATTCATATCCATACATTGCTGTTGCACAGTATCAACAACCTCAGTATAAGTATCATCCGCAACAACCAGCTCAGAATGCTCAGAATCGGCAACATAATCAATAGAACAACAAAAATCATCAGAATCAAAACCGTCAGATCAACAACAATCAAGGAAACCGTAAGCGTCCGAATTTTGATAGAATTCCGGTGTCATACACGGAATTATTTCCTTATTTGGTTCACCAAGGGGCTATTGTCCCCAAACAGATTGCACCTGCGATTCCACCATTTGGCACGAAGCATAACCCAAATGCATCTTGTGCTTATCATGTTGGATACATAGGACATTCAACAGAAGATTGCTTTGTTTTCAAAACCAAAGTTCAAGAATTCATTGATAAGAAGGTTCTGACTTTTGCTGAGGAAGGACCCAACATTCAGAGTAATCCGTTGCCGAATCACGGTGGACCTGCGGTTAACATGGTTGAGGATAATTCAAGGGCTGAATTAATCATGGATGTTGACGAAGTAAAGACTCCGATGTTTGTGGTTTTCAAGAAATTGAAGGAACATGGGCTGTTGAAAGGATTGCATGGTAAGCGTCAGATTTGTGACGATAATCCCAACCAGTGTCGAAGGCTGAAGGGTTGTGTCCAGATTTTGATGAACCGAGGCAAAGTGAAATTTGCCAGATCTAAACCTGTTGAGGAAGTTGCCACTATCGAGCCATTCACCATCGTCTATAGGAAGGTTCCTGTGGAATCCCCTAAGCAGAAGAGAGTGCAACCCATCGTGGTTTATCTGCCGAAGCCGTTTCCGTATCAGAATTCTAAGGAGGTACCTTGGAAGTATGGGTCTACTATGTTTTCTGGAGGTCAAGAGATAAGGTTCGCCGAATCTGAGATCATGAATGTTACAGCCGGTGGAGGTATGACTCGTAGTGGACGAGTGCTCGCCCCGAAGGTCACTACGAAGCCTGTGCAAATTCCAATTGTTGTTTCTCCCAAGGAGACACCTGCATTCGCAACCCCTGTGGTTCAACAAGGGGCATCTAATGTCGTTCCAGTACCGATTATTCTGTCTGAGGATATTTCAAAGAGGAAAGAGACCCTTAATGATCAAGAGTTCCTTAAGCTGATCAAGAAAAGTGACTTTAAGATTGTGGATCAGCTGGGTCAGACTCCCTCGAGGATCTCAATCTTGTCCTTACTTATGAGCTCGCCTGCGCACAGATCAGCTTTGTTAAAAGTTTTGAACAGTGCTCATGTTATGCATGACATATCCGTCGTCGAATTCGACGATGTAGTGGCCAACATAACTGCAAGTCGGTATTTGGGTTTCAATGAATCAGAATTGATTCCTGAAGGAACTGCCCATAATAAAGCGCTGCACATATCTGTAACCTGCACATACATCCTATTATCTCGTGTTCTAGTGGATACCAGTTCTTCTCTCAATGTGATGCCTAAGGGCACATTGAGTCAGTTACTGGTGGAAGGAATTGAAATGAGACCAAGTGCCTTAGTTGTCAGAGCCTTTGACGGTTCTCGAAGACAGGTCATTGGAGAAGTGGATTTACCCATCAAGGTTGGACCACATTTGTTTACCATTACTTTCCAAGTGATGGATATCAATCCGGCATAGAGTTGCCTATTGGGTCGTCCATGGATCCACGCGGCAAGGGCAGTTACATCCACTTTACACCAGAAGTTGAAATTCATGTTTGACGATCAGCTTGTCATTATCTGTGGTGAAGAGGATTTGATTGTAAGCAATTTATCATCCTTTCGATACGTCGAGACCGAAGAAGGCATAGATGAGGTGTCGTTGCAGTGTCTCGAGTTCGAAGATGTTAGCTCTGCTTCAACTAGTCAAAGTAGATCACCACAATTGACTTTAGCATCTGCTAAGAGTGCTAAAGAGACCATCGATAGAGGTTCCTTGCCCGATTGGGGGCATGTGATTGATGTGGTTGAGAAGCATAATCGTTTTGGATTGGGTTATCATCCTGGTCATCAATCTGGGTCCTCTGGTTAGGAGTGATGCAACTTAATCAAGTTCCATAGCGCGGGTTTACAACAGAGTGACATCGTGGCAACTGCTGATGATGTTGTTCCCAGTAATCAGATTTCAAGCTTCGTGGGCAAATGTCCGCCGAGTTTCAAGCTCAACAATTAGACATCTACCATGATTCCTGCGGTTTTCCCATATAACATTTAATGCATTTTTCTTTCTCATTCCCTCGTCCTCGCCCGAGACGAGTGGATAGCTTGTAAAGGGCCTCGCGCTTTTGCAATATTATGTGATCAATAAATAAAAGTTTTTTGCATTCAAAATCATGCTCTATTTTCTTTCTTTATTTTACTTTTCACAAATAAATGGTAAAAGTTTATTTTCTTTTTCACTTTTTAAATAGCACATTCTAAACATATCCATAAACATGCAGAATTAATAAAAGCATTGATAACAACATGACAAACATCCATTGTAATTCTGGAATTCCAATTAACCAAGCCGAAGAAGATGGTAAGGAAGATTGTGAATTACCGGCTGAACTGGCAAGGCTCCTTGAGCATGAACGTAGAGAGATTCAGCCATACAAAGAGCCAGTAGAAGTTGTCAGTCTTGGTACTGATAAGGTCAGAAGAGAAATCAAGGTTGGCGCATCCCTCGCAAAGCATGTACACTCCGAGTTGGTCAAGTTGTTGAAAGAGTATGTTGATATCTTCGCCTGGTCCTATCAAGATATGCCTGGGTTGTATACCAACATCGTTGAACATCACTTGCCACTCAAGCCTGGATGTCCTCCTGTCAAGCAGAAGCTCAGGAAGACTAAACCCGACATGGCACTCAAAATCAGAGAAGAGGTAAAGAAGCAGCTTGACGCTGGGTTCCTAGCCACTTCCGAATATCTTGAACGGATTGCCAACATCGTCCCAGTTCCAAAGAAAGATGGAAAGGTCAGAATGTGTGTGGATTATCGGGATCTCAACAAGGCGAGTCCGAAGGATGATTTTCCTTTGCCTCATATTGATGTCTTGGTAGACAACACAGCGCAGTTCTTTGTCTTTTCCTTCATGGACGGTTTTTCAGGATATAATCAGATCAAGATGTCCCTAACTGATATGGAGAAGACTACTTTCATCATGCCATGGGGTACATATTGTTACAAAGTCATGCCATTCGGTCTAAAGAATGCAGGGGCAACATACCAACATGCCATGACAACCCTCTTTCACGATATGATTCATAAAGAGATTGAGGTTTACGTGGACGATATGATTTCCAAGTCCAAAACTGAGGATGATCACTTGGTTCATTTGAAGAAACTGTTTTACAGACTCCGGAAGTTTAGATTGCGGTTGAATCCTGCGAAGTTCACCTTCGGAGTTCGATCTGGTAAACTGTTGGGCTTTATTGTGAGTCAGAAGGGAATTGAAGTTGATCCTGATAAGGTGCGGGCAATTCAGAACATGCCGCCTCCCAAAACAGAAAAAGAAGTCTGTGGGTTTCTGGGCAGGCTCAATTACATTTCAAGGTTCATTTCCCATTTGACGGCTACCTGTGAACCAATGTTCAAATTACTAAGAAAAAATCAATCGGTTGAATGGAATAATGATTGTCAGGAAGCATTTGACAAAATAAAACAATACTTGCAAGAACCACCGATCTTAGTACCGCCGGTTCCTGGTAGGCCTTTAATCATGTATCTCACCGTTCTTGATGAATCAATGGGATGTGTATTGGGTCAACATGACGACACTGGCAGAAAAGAACATGCAATATACTATTTGAGCAAGAAGTTCATTGATTGTGAGACCAGATACTCACTCTTGGAAAAAACTTGTTGTGCTCTGGTCTGGGCTGCTCGACGCCTACGACAATACATGATTTTCCATACTACTTTATTAATATCCAAAATGGATCCAATAAAGTACATATTTGAAAAGCCTGCTGTCTCTGGAAGGATTGCTCGGTGGCAGATGCTGTTAACTGAGTATGATATCCAACATGTTACCCAGAAAGCAATAAAAGGGAGTGTCTTGTCTGACTACCTTGCCCACCAACCTATAGAAGTTTATCAACAGATGAAGTTTGACTTTCCCGATGAGGATGTTCTGTTTATCAGAGATTATGAGACTCCTGACATAGGACCCGAACCAGGGGCGCGATGAACGCTCGTGTTCGACGGTGCCTCCAATTCTAAAGGTCGTGGAATCGGGGCTATCCTCATCTCTCCAACAGGTTTTCACCCTCCCTTCACTGCTAGATTATGCTTTGCATGCACCAACAATATGGATTGAATACGAAGCATGTATCTACGGTATTAAAGCGGCAATTGACATGAGAATCAAGATTCTTGAGGTCTATGGAGATTCTGCTTTGGTCATCGGTCAAGTCAGAGGGAACTTTGTGACTAGGGATTCCAAGCTGGTTCCGTACCTACAACACATAGCGAAGTTGATTCCTTACTTTGATGAGATAACTTTTCATCATATTCCCAGAGAGGAAAATCAACTAGCTGATGCTCTTGCCACTCTAGCATCCATGTTCAAGGTCAAGTGGAAGAATGAAGCTCCTCATATCCGCATTGATCACTTGAATGAACCAGCACACTGTTTGGCAATCGAGGATGAGTCTGATAACAAGCCTTGGTTCTACGACATCAAAAGATATCTGGAAAAACAGGAATATCCCGAGGGTATCACTATCACTGACAAGAAGGCTCTTAGGCGGCTTTGCGCCAAATTCTTCTTAAGTGGTGGTATACTATACAAGAGGAATTATGATTTTGTGATGCTCAGATGCGTGGATAGACACGAAGCAAACACGATCATAAGGTCCATACATGAGGGCTGCGAGGGTGTACATCCTAAAGGTCCTGCTATGGCCAAGAAGATCCTTCGGGCTTGGTATTACTGGACAACAATGGAGGTAGATTGTTACAACTTTGCCAAAAGATGTCACAAGTGCCAAATCTACGGAGACAAGATCCATGTGCCTCCAACTCCATTGAATGTCTTGACTGCACCTTGGCCATTCTCCATGTGGGGTATAGATATGATTGGAATGATCGAGCCGAAGGCTTCCAACGGACATCTATTTATTCTGGTTGCTATCGATTACTTCACCAAGTGGGTTGAAGTTGCTTCTTATGCAAACGTTACATGACAAGTGGTTGCTAGATTTATCAAGAAAGAGATAATCTGTCGTTATGGCATTCCTAGCAACATTATCACTGACAATGCAAGCAACCTGAATAACAATATGATGAAGGAGTTGTATCAAGAATTTAAGATCGAGCACCACAACTCTTCACCATATCGGCCCAAGATGAATGACGTCGTTGAAGCAGTAAACAAGAATATCAAGAGGATTGTCCAGAAAATGGTCAAAACTTACAAGGACTGGCATGAAATGCTTCCTTTTGCACTGCATGGCTACAGAACTTCAGTTCGCACTTCTACTGGGGAAACTCCGTATTCGCTTGTGTATGGTATGGAGGCAGTTCTACCCATTGAAGTCAAAATTCCTTCACTCAGAGTCATCATGGAAGCAGGTCTTGATGAATTCGAATGGGTTCAATCCAGATACGACCAGCTGAATCTCATCGAAGAGAAGCGTCTTGCAGCCATTTGTCATTGACAATTGTATCAGAGACGCCTCAAACGAGCTTTTGACAAGAAAGTTCTTCCTCGAACATTCTGTGAAGGTGAACTCGTGCTCAAGAGATATTCACCTGTTCACTCGGATCCACGAGGCAAATGGACTCCCAATTACGAAGGACCCTTTGTTGTCAAGAAGGCCTTCTCAGGCGGAGCCCTGATCCTCACCACAATGGATGGGGAGGAGTTGCCATCGCCCGTGAACTTCGATACAGTCAAAAAAATATTATGCCTGAAAAAAAATGGATAAAAGTCCACTAGATTGACATCTGTAAGGACAATCTAGAAAAAAATGGACGTCCCGATGGACCCAAAAAAAGAGATGTCCATACAAAAGTTAGGGACAATGGAAAAAACGATAATAGCCCGCTAAGTTGAAAACCCGAAAGGGCGACTTAGCCAAAATGGGCATCCCGGTGGACGAAAAAAATGGGAAAACATGTCCAGGCAAAAATTAGGGATAAAGGCATTTGACTGTGAACACTTGAGCCTCTTTTCCTCACGGCTAGACCTCAGACGGTAACAAAACATTCCAATCATCATCGACTGGTGCAAGGCGTTGGAACCTAGACTTACTATGGATGGTGGCCAATGTTGTAATCAATGCAAAGCCTAATTTCCCTTTGCCATTTACATTTGTTTTTCAATTTTATTGCAAACTTCCTCATCAAGGATTTTGCATCCTTGTACACACTTTATGTACAAAAATTTCACATTCAATAAAATGCATTCTTTGTTATCTCAATTTGTTTTCATTCCAGTATTTTGTTTGCAAAATAAACAATAATTTGTGATCACATAATACTAAAAAACGTTGAGAACAATAAAAACCTAAATCAACCGAGAAAGCAACATGTATTGCATGTGTTACTGGTAACTCCTGCAGGTTGATCGGTAATATCCATTGGTAAGCCTAACGCCTAGCCGGCAATGGGATGATTCTATGAAGAAGTTGCTGCCTCCTCAGCAGTTCCTTAACAGAGTCATCATTCTCCCCAGCAGGTTGCCAAGGTGTTCCCCAGCAAAGACGCTTTGTTCTTTCTTCCCCAGCAAGGGTTGTGCATCATCTCTTATGATTAGGAAATACCTGTCACCAGCAGCAATGGTGTCTCCTCGGCTGAGTCAACATGATTCTGGAACTTCTTTTCCCCACGCAGAGCCAGTCTTGGTAGAAAGGAGTGACTTGGTTCTTTCATCCCCAACAGGGATAGCCATGGTGATTTAGAAACCTGAGATGACCTCAGTTTCTCTCCCTGGCAGGATCATCATCCTTTGTGAACTTTCTTCTCCAGCAGAGATTGTCTTCATCTGCGGGTCCTCTCCCCGACCGAGGGTGTCGAGGTCGTTTTGCTACGATTTTTGCCTAACCGCCCCGTTGTGCCTTATCTTACGCCTTTGCATTGCATGGTATCAAGCATCATGTAGAAGCGCATACATAGCATATGCATCGTTCATACTCCCGCTCTTTTGCCTGACTTATCTCCCAACAGATTTTCTGTCGATTTTGCACTTATCTTTTCTTCCTTTCAACTCTTCTTCTGTCGCCGTTGGCCAAATTTTCGAGCTACTCTTTTATTTAATCCCCTTTTACCTCGAATCATCAAAAAGTTGGCGTAATTCGTACATTCAGGTCCAAGCAAATTAAATAGGGGAAGCTGTCGTAACCTAAAATTTGACCTCCCTCTTTTGCCTTTTGCATAATCATGCGCATTCGCATCGTCAGCATACGCATTCGCACTTTTCTTTGTGTGTTTCTTGTTGCAGGATCTACAGGTTTTCCAAGCCCGATTAATCGCATCCTCTCAAGATTATTTCATCACCAAAACAAGCTCAAAATAAAGGTTTCCGTGTTTATTTATCAAGACAAGAGTTGGAAAACCAATAACGGGACTTCAGCATCATTTTCCAAGCAAATTTGGGGAAGTTTAGCTGAAGTAACCGGTTACAGCATAACTGATAACCGATTACACAGTGTATTTTTCACAAAAAACTACAATTTTCAAGCAAGTAACTGGTTAGCAGATATGCTATAATCGGTTACTCTGTACAAAGTTGCAGATTCTGCTGCTTTTTTGGGACAGCAGCTATGTACTCTCTTTGGTCTTTGTTTCTACATTATTCTAGAAGCATGTAGAACATTCTAGACAATTCAAGACCATTCAAGACATTTCCCTTACATTTATTCAATGCACCACTTTAAATTAAGAGCACCATGTTACTTAATTTACAAGCATGTCAACCTTTGGATGTGGAAGCTTGCATTGGGATTGTTACCGAGTTGATCCTAACTAACCGAGTTAACCGCCTTGACTCAGTGAGTCAAGTGTAACTAACTCCAACCCTAACTCCAAACCTCCCAAAGCTAAGTCCAAACCAAAGTCCAAAGCTCTCACACTCCATACCTAAACTCTATATAAACAAAGCTTCACCATTTTGCAATCTCTCCACAATCATTCACACAAATCCACACTTTCGTCACTCTCAATTCTCTCATTCTCCTCTGCATTTTTCTGCAACTTCTACATCTTCATCTCAATTCTCATCCCAAAACCTCAACAAAAGCTCTTATTCTTGAAGGATAATCACTTTTCACATTGAAAGTGATTAATTCTTTAGCTTAACCTCCATCATTTGGCATTCTTTGGTTGGATTTCTGGAATTACATCTTATTCTAATTCAATCCAAGAGTTCTACAACTTTCAATTTAGTGCAAGTTCGATTTCGGTGCATTTTCGCGTTTTCGATCGGTTTCGACGTGTTTCGTCTACAAATTAAGGATCCTCTGGTTATCTTTGATTTTCTGCATCAAAATCTCTTTACAACACTTACTAAGCCAAATCTCCGGCTTGTAGGTTGGTGGATCTAACTAATTTTATCATTTCGTGCATTTTTGTATCGTTCGCAATGTAGTCGTTAATTGTTGTGTGTGATTTGGTTTTACATTTTTTGATCCATGATCCTAATGTGTTATTTGATTCTATCACTGTTTATTTGTTGTTTTCAAGTTCAATTTTCGTGCACAAATTCATTTCCTAGCATGTGGTGGTTCACATAAGTGATTATGTGTTGAAAACAACTTTTGAAAAGCTGTTTTTACTGTTATTTTGCCTCTGTTACAGTGGTAACCGGTTAGCAGTTATGCTGTAACCGGTTACACAGTTCAATTTTCATCAAACATGCTGATTTTCAAGTTTGTAACCGGTTAGCACATATGTTGTAGCCGGTTACCACTGTACAGAATGCCAGTTTCTTGCATTTTCAAGTGTGTTTGCCATGCTTTCTTCATTTTAACTTCCATTGATTGTCATGCTTGATTTTATGGATGTTTTACATGTCATTTCACTTCTGGTTGAAGCATATTCATGAACTTTCGATGCACATTTTTGATTATTCATTTGTTTCATGTTCTTAGCATTGTATGAACATAGCAATTCTTGCACCATCTTTGTTCACATGATACATGATTTTGTGTGGCATTTTGATGATTATTTGGCACTGTTTTGCACCTTCCATTTCAGTTTGCATTAATTTTATTCTTCATGGATAAACTTAATTTTGTATAATCAATAATTCACTCCTTTTTGCTTTAATGACTTTACATCCTCTTTGGATAGTTGTTAGCATATTTCTCCCTTGATTAATTGATCAAAACTTTGTTTCGATTAATCGATCTTCCCTTTTCCTCTCTTTAGGCTTCCTTTAGAGCTTTCTCTATTGATCCCCTCGTAGAGTTGGAGTTCGCGCTACGCCTTGCATAGGAGCACTGTACAAATTGACGCCGTTACGCTGTCCGTTTCTCTCCGCAGGAGCACTGTACAAATTGGAGCTCTTGTGTTGTCTGTCTCAATTTCCGCACTATACTTTGGGTGCTAGAGGAGGAATGAGGATGGTTGTCCTACCCTCATTCTGACTATTTCTTGGGTAATGGCATTTGGCCATCTCTTTCGAGAATAGTCACCTCTATCCTCAAGCTGTAGTGTTGCTCCTTCCCAGGTCGGATTCATCCTTGATCACTTGTGCTCTTCTCATTTTCCTGCTGATCCATCACCATCCTTCTTGGTTAAGATCATTGTTCTTGCGCTAGCAACCTCTCTTTGTTTCATTACTCCTTGTAATTAATCACTGTTTGTCAGTTAAAACACCAATATTTGCACTCCTGTTTCTTCAGTTAATCACAGTCCGTCTGTTAATACTGAATTCCTCTTGGGTTAATCACCTTCTTTCGGTTAATCACCCGTCTCTTCAGTTAATCACAGTCCGTCTGTTAAAACACTGAGTTTCCTCTTGGGTTAATCACCCTTTGCTTCAGTTAACCACAGTCCGCCTGTTAAGATACTGAAAGCCCTTTTTGAGTTAATCACCTTCCCTTGGTTAATCACTCCTTTTTCTCGGTTAATCGCAGGTGTCTTGTTAAAACCGAATCCCTTGCAGTTGGCAACCTTTCTTGGTTCGAATACTTGCACCCTTGGGTTAGTAACCTTTCTTTGGTTCAAATGCCCTTTCTTCGGTTGAGTACTATTGGTTCAGTCAGTTTACCGAACCCTTTAGGGTCATGACCTTTGCTCGATCCTATACCCGTCCTTTGGGTTATGATCTTTATTCGGTCCTACACCCACTTTTCTGGTTAATCGCAGTTTTCTCTACTAAAACCAATGCTTCTCTATCCCCACAGAGTTGCAATCCCGTGTTTCTTCGGTTAACCATTGTTCATCAGTTAATATACCGATGCCCCTCAGAGTCAAACACCTTCTCTTGGTTCATCACTCTCTCTCTTGGTTTATCATAGTCTGTCTGTTGACACCAGTCTTTTCCCCGCCAGGGTCTTACTCTCTTTCCTCGGTTAACCACTGCCAGCCAGTTAATATACCGAATCTCCTTTTTCTCTTGGTTATGACACCATCCTTTTTTTTGGATCCCCAGAGGAGTCCTTCCTATCCCCCTTTCTCTTACTTTCTTGGTTTCGACACCAATTCTCTTTGCTATCCCCAGTGGAGTTTCTTTCATTCTTGGTTTTGACACCATTCTTTTCCTAGTCTCTTGTGCAAATGCTCTTACTGCAGGGCCTTCCCCAATAGAGTTTTTCTTTCATTCTTGCTCTTGGTTTCGACACCACTTCTTTCGTCTCCTTGTTTCTTTCTCGTTTTCCTTTTCCGTTCAGTTCCCCGAACTACGGAAGCTCTGATTCTGCATTATTTTGACTATATGATACGTAGGCATGAGATCACAATTATCTCGGCAAGCACACTTCCACCTTTCTTCCGTCTTCCTCCTTTCTTTCTTTCTTCTTTGTCCCCTAGTTCCATGAACTACGACGCTTTGACTTCCTCATTGCACTATGAGGGTGCGTAGGCACGAGGACCTTGTTCCTCCATGAGCACTTTCTTTCCTTTCTTTCTTTTTCCTCTTTCTTCTCTCTCTCCTTTCTTTAGCTAGAAGCCTTTAGATAGATAACCCATCCAAGCCTAGAAGAAAACGAAATGGTTCCCGTCGAGTATGACGGATGCGTTAGGTGCTAGTACCTTCCTTTCGCATAACCGACCCCCCGTTCCCGTTTCTCTTCCCCTTGGGTTTTATCGATATTTTCCTTGTCCTTTGGGACTAAATAAAGTTCGGTGGCGACTCTGTTGTATCTTTGAGTGTGCGATTCACTCAGGTATCTTCAAAGTCATATAAGGCTTCCCTCTATACTGTTCCTTCTCTTTCTTCTCTCTAAGATGCTTGTAGTGAGCAGATCGAGCGTGACTATCCTCTTCATAAATCCTACTCTTGTCCACCAACTCAGCATACCTGCGAATCTGTTAGTACCCAATACCCTACTTGATTTCTGACCTCAGCCCATTCTCGAACTTGAGACACTTGGACACCTCAGCATCAGCACAGTTGTAGTGAGGACAGAACTTCACCAATGCTCGAACTTCGCAGCATACTCTGCCACAATCATGTTTCCTTGCTTCAGCTCAAGGAATTCCACCTCTTTCTTGCCACGAGCATCCTCTGGAAAATACTTTCCCAAAACTTCCTGCTTGAACACAGCCCAGGTTATCACAGTACCAATGTCTTCCAGTCTCTGGCGGGTGTTATCCCACCAATCCTAAACCTCTTCTGAAAACATGTGAGTTCCAAATTACACTTGTTAAGCGTCAGTACATCCCATCACCCGGAAGATCTTCTCAATCACCTTCAGCCACTTCTGTGCACTCTCTGGATCATGAGTACCCACAAAAGTCGGCGGATTGTTCCTCTAGAACTCCCCCAAAGCACGAAACTCGTCCGAGGCTCCACCATTCTGATTGTTCTGAGCCATTGCTTGAGCAAGTGGCTCCAACGCATACCACCAAAAAGGTTAGAGGAACAAAACATCGATAGTGTACACATACTCGTCGACTGACAGGGGTCTGACATCATGTAAAACCTGGCCGGACAGATCGTCCTGCTCTGATACCACTAATGTAACACCCTTTTCTACCCAACAAACATCAAGAATAAAAACAACAATTAAATCAGAGTAAAGTCCTAAAAGTGCACCATATTTCGTCGCAAAACATCAAATAACCACCTGCCCCGTAACACGGGTTTTACCATCATGAATTTACTTAAACATCACGCAGCAGAAATCAAAATTTAAAACATTTTTTTAATAATCCAAAACTTCTTAAAGCAAAACATCATAAAACATCCTCAAGCCAACAAATAAAAGAACGTAAATCGTTCGACCCAAACGTCCCGACACGATGTTACATATCAGAGCAAGACCCTCTAATCGACAGAGAAATCAAAATACTTCAAAAGCTAAATCTTCGAGCACCAAGAGAGCCAAGCTTGATCACCTGCATGTTACCCACGTGGAGGCAACATTCAAACATGCAGGGTGAGTAATCACGAATCAATATATATAAGATATAAGCAAAAGATAAAGCATAAGCACAAACATCATCAAATAATTCACAAACGTCATTAATACATCAATTACATCAATAAAATGCAATGCCACACTGTCGTAACCCGAAATTTGGCCTCCTCTTTTACCTTTTGCATAAGCATGTGCATTCACATGCTGACATACGCATTCACACTTTTTCGCTATGTTTTGTTGCAGGATTATTTCAAGTCTTTTAAGCCCGATTAATTGCATCCTCACAAGGTCATCACATCCTCAAAACAAGCATAAAATTTTGGTTTTTATGATTATTCATCAAAGCAAGAGGTGGAAAATCGAAACCAGGGCCACAACACCATTTCCTAAGTAATTTGGGCAAATTTTGCCTAGAGTAACCGATTACTCAATTACGGTAATCGATTACTCTGGATGAATTTGCAGATTCTGCTGCTTTTTTGGGACAATAACTATGCACACTCTTTGTTCTTAGATTCTACATAGTTCTAGCAGCATGTGGAATATTCTAGGCTCGTCAAGTAATTCATTTGCATTTGCTACAATGTATCCTTTCCATTCAAGACTACCATGCACCCTATTTTCCTAAGAGGTGAACCTTTGGATTTGAAGCTTACATTGGGATGTTCCCACCGAGTTAACAAATAACTAACTGAGTTAGCATCTAACTCAGTGAGTTGGATGTAACTAACTCCTAGCCTAATTCCAAACCACCCTAAGCTAGCTCCTAGCCTAATTCCAAACCTCTCACACTCCAAACCAAAACTCTATATAAACAAACCTTCAATCATTTTTCAAAGGATCCACCATTTCACACACATTTCTCACACTTCACTCTCAATTCTCTCACATTCTCTCTGAATTTTTCTGCAACTTCTTCATCTTCATCTCCATTTTCTTCCTAAACCTCACCATAACTCTTGACCATTGAAGAATAATCACTTTCACCTTGGAAGTGATTATTTCTTGAGCTTAACTTTCATCATCTTGCAATTATACTCGATTTTCTGGAGTTTTATTAGCTTTTGGATTCATCTCAAGTGATTGCTTCAAGATTCTACGGTTCGAATTTGTATATCGGAGTTTTGTCGCAATTTGCTCGGTTTCGGTACGATTCGGCTACAATTGAAGATTCCTCTGGTTTTCTTTGATTATCTTCATCAAGATCTCTTTGCAATAACATTCAAGGCATGTCTCGGCCTTGTAGGTTGGTCTTTCTTTGTACATTATATCGTTTTGAACATTTTCGTATCATTCGCGATGTAGTTTTGATGCTTTTTGTGTGTGAATTGCTTATGTCATTACTTGATCCATGATTTTGATGTTTTAATTGATTCCATTGTTGTTTATTTTCTATTTTGAAACTTGATTTTTGGGTACAAATTCATACCCTAGCATGTGGTGACTTAGTCAAGTGATTTAGGTGTTAAAAGTGCTTTTTGAAAAGCTATTTTTTCCATTGTTACAGTGGTAATCGATTACTCAAAGAGAGTAACCGATTACTCTTCACAAATTTGCACCAGTCCTGTTTTTTTCAACTGCGTAACCGATTACTCAAAGAGAGTAACCGATTACTCTACACAATTTTCACCAGATTTGCTATTTTTCAAGCAAGTAACCTATTACCTACTTAGGGTAATCGATTACCACTATAACAGAGTGCCATTTTTGGAGTTTTTTTAAGCTTGTTTTCTTTGCTTTCCTCCTCTAACTTCCATGGGTTAATATGATTGATTTTTATGGATGTTTTAGGTGCTGTTTCACTTCGGTTTAAAGCGTGATTGTGAATTTTCCAACGCTCGATCTTTCAATTTCACAGTTGTTCATATTTTTGACATTTGCATGAACATGATCATTCTTGCACATTATATTCACATAATAACATGATTTTGTGTTGCATTTGGATTGTCATTTGGCACTGCTTTGCACACTCATTCATGTTTGAATTAATTTTGTTCTTCAAAGGATAAGCTTAATCTTGTATAATCAATAATGCACTCTTTGCTTTAATAATTTTTCAATTCATTTTGAAAATTTATTAGCATATTCCTCCCTTTGATTAATTAATCGAAACTTCGTTTTGATTATTAATCTTCCAGTTGGCGCTTCGCTTCATGTTCCCTTTAGAGCTTTCTCTCCCTCTTTCCCCTCCGCGGAGTCAGAGTTTTCGCGCGTCACTGGAGCACTGTACAACTTGGAACTGTTACGCCGTCTATTTCAAATTCTGCACTACACCCTGTGTGTTTGAGAAGGAATGAGAATGGAGAATTCCTACTCTCATTCTCACCACTTCAGGTAGGGGACGAATGACCCTGTGCCTGGCTTAGTCACTTCTATCTCCAGGCAGTAGCGTATCTCTTTCCCAAGTTGAGTCGATCCTTGATCATTCTTGTCTCTTTCTATCTCTATTTTGATCAATCACCATCCTATTGGTTAAAGATCATCGACTCTTGGGTTAACACCTATCTCTTGTCTCAATATCCTTTTCTTGTGGTCAATCATTGCTTTTTGATTCCCTAGAAGAGTCTCAATTCCTTTTTCTTCGGTTAAGCACAGTCTTCCTGTTAAACACTGAAACTCTCTCGGAGTTCGCAACCTTCTCTTGGTTCTTCTCCCTTTATTTGGTTAATCACTGCCTGTCAGTTAAAACACTAATTTGCACTTCTTCTCAGTTAGCCAAAGTCTATCTGTTAACGTACTGAGTTCCTCTTGGGTTGATCACCTTCTCTTGGTTAATCACCCATATTTCAGTTAACCACAACCTGTCTGTTAAAATACGGAGCCCCTTTCGAGTTAATCACCTTCTCTTGTTTAATCACTCGTTTCTTTTTGGTTAATCACAGTTTCCCTGTTAACACCGAATCCTCAGCGGTTAGCAACCTCTTTTGGTTCAATACCCTTTCGTTGGTCGAATACTGTTTGTTCAGTCCGTACCATCACCCCCTTTGGGTCACAGCCTTTGCTTGGTTCTACACCCATTCTTTTGGTTGATCACAGTCTATATGTTAAAATCTTTCTCCCCGATGGAGTCTCTATTATTCTTTTGCTCCTTTACCTTCCTAGTTTCGACACCACTCTTGCACGTTATCCTCAGCACAGTGTCTATTCTTTTCCTTTGCACTCCTTTCTTGGTTTTGACACCAATTCTTTTGAATCCCCAGCGGATTTTGTCTCTATCTTCTTTTGCTCTTGGTTTTGACACCACTTACCTTTTCCTTTTCCGTCTTGGTTCCACGAACTACGGAAGCTCTGATTTTGCATTCATTCGAGTGTATGATACGTAGGCACGAGATGGC
Organism: Lathyrus tuberosus; assembly: GCA_022829125.1. Lineage (NCBI taxonomy): Eukaryota > Viridiplantae > Streptophyta > Magnoliopsida > Fabales > Fabaceae > Lathyrus > Lathyrus tuberosus. The sequence goes on from JALAZF010000103.1 coordinate 14,751,994, forward strand.
AGTGATCTTGGCGAGCACACCTCCACCTTCTCCGCTCTTTCTCCTTTCTTTTCCCTGGTTCCCTGAACTACGGAGCTCTGATTTCCTCATTCCACTATGATGGTACATAGGCACGAGGGCCCTAATCCTCCACGAACACTTTCTTTCTTTCTTTTCTCTTCTCTCTCTTTTTTAGCTAGAAGCCTTTAGATAGATAACCCATCCAAGCCTAAAAGCAAGCGAAATGGTTCCCGTCGAGTAAGACGGATGCGTAAGGTGCTAGTACCTTCCTTTCGCATAACCGACCCCCTGACCCGTTTCTCTTCCCCTTGGATTTTATCGATATTTTCCCTGTCCTCTGGGACTGAATAAAGTTCGGTGGTAACTCTGTTGTATCTTTGAGTCTGCGATTCACTCAGGTATAAAGCAACTATCTTCAATTGGCGACTCTGCTGGGGAGTCCTTGCTCTAGAGCTTCGCCTCACTTTGCTTGTTTCCTGGCTAGCTGGGACTCCCCATCTTCAGCTGGCGACTATGCTGGGGAGTCCTTGCTCTTGCAAGTTGGGGTCTCGCCTAGTTTTTTTTGCTTTCTTAATTGTTTGGGTGTTTATCTTTTGCGCTTTACTCGCTTTAGATTTATGTTTATTTACCGCATTTCTTTACTGCTTTGAATATTCATATGCTGTATATTCTTGATATCTGCTATATTATGCTATTGTTGGGATGGGTAGATATTATTGGAGAGAAAAGTCCTAACATTGGGCTTAGCATACATATAGGCTAGAACGTGGATAGTCGTGAGGCCTGCGTTTTTCGCGTTGGGTTACCACGAGAGCCACATCCCAAATCGTGATTCACTTGAGAATACTTTCGTCCTGCGAGAATTCGCTACGGTGGGAGGTTTTCATTCTGAGTCCTATGGTTTGGGCGACCTTTCTAGGGACCACCTTGTTGTGTCTAGATCACACCTATGAGGGGGATATGGGTTTTTGCAGGAAACCAAGCCACTTCATACCTTTGTTCTCTCACGCACATCAGGTTATGTTGTGCCGACACAGAATTATATGCAGATATCCAGATTGTTTAGATTTGATTGTTTAAACAGTGTTGGCTTCTTGTTTCTTGTGTTGAATATCATTTCATCATGTAAAATCAATTTTTTCATATGCATTTAAAAATTTATTTTTGCATGCATAACATACATTCATTTGCACACATATGCACGTCCCTTCATCCGGAAAACCTTTGCTTACCTTGTTTGTCTCCACTTGTAGCAAGACGACGACTCGACATCGCTATTTCACCCGCTCAAGTAAATCTAAAATCATGGCTGACTTCGAAGCTGAGAACGCTGCCTATAAGGAAACTCTGACTCAATTTCAAGGTCGAATGGATCAGTTTTAGACGAACATGGATGTTATTATGGAACTCCTTCGTGCTCAGAAGGACGTTGCTATTGCTACCACTGTTGTTGCAACTACCACTGATGCAACCATTGTCACCCCTGTTGTGATTGTTCCTCCTGTTGTTACTATTGATCCTGCTGTTGTTCCTTCTCCTGCTACTGTTGAAGTGCCAGTTGAGCATGTGATTCAGCCTGTTGTTCATCCGTCAAATTCTCAATCCGATTTAAACAAAATGCCTGCTGCTTTTCCTTGGGGAATGCCTCTGAATTACACTCCTCAAATTGCAAATAGTGGTGCTTTAATACCATATCAGCCTTTTGTTGTGCCCATACTTAACGGAAATGCTACTGCATATCCGGTTCCACCTTCAGTGGTGAGTGATGATCATGAGAACCTTCAAGTTCAGGTTCGTCAGACTCCTGTGTTGGCTGACATTGAAACTCCTGATGACGATGAGCATGTGTATAGGGGTCCTCCTATTCATGTTCCGGTTTCATCCCAAGCTGCTCAAACTGCCATTCAGAATGTTCATTATGGAATGCTTTACCTTGGGGCATCCTCAGCTTCCGTGGTACCTCCTCTGAATTATCCGTTTGGTGTTTAGTTGGGTCAGAATACTGGTAAGATGGTTAATCAGGGATTGGTATATCCTTCTCAGTTTGCTACTCCACAAGTTCACACTCCAGCCGCATCTCAGTTACCAAATCCTCAAATTCTTGTCAGAATTGTTGATCAGAGTAGACCTGCTGGCCACAAGTTGTTAGAAGACCGTATCCGGGCTATTTAAGGATTTTCTGCTTTTGGCATGGAGGCCAAAGACTTGTGTTTGGTTCCGAATGTTGTATTGCTGCAGAAATTCTAGATACCTGAGCTTCCAAAGTATAAAGGTTTGAGTTGCCTATGTAGTCACATCACTATGTACTGTAGGAAGATGGCATCCTATATTTATAATGATGAATTGCATGTTCATTGTTTTAAAGATAACTTGTTCGGTGCTTCATTAGATTGGTACATGGGATTAGAACGTAGCAAAATCCGTACTTGGAGGGATCTGTCTGAAGAGTTCTTGAAACAATACAAATATAATCTTGATCTGGCGCCTACCAGATTACAGTTGCAAAACCAGTCCCAGCGTTCAGCTGAAACATTTAAAGAGTATGCACAAAGATGGCGCGAGATGGCATCTCGTGTGCGACCTGCTCTCTTTTACAATGAGTTGGTTGATATCTTTATTGATACATTGTAAGGATCCTACTATGAGAAAATGGTGGGCAGTTTTTCATCAAACTTTGCAGACATTGTAATCATTGGTGAACGAATTGAGAACGGGTTGAAGACTGGAAAGATTCCTAGAGCTGCTTCTCAGCAGCCAGCTAATAGAAAATCTCAGAACAGTCAGTCAAAGAAGAAGGAAGGTGAAGCCAACACTGTGACAGCTAAAGTCTCTCCTCAGTATCAAGCACCCATGGCTCCCATGCCATACTATCCATATCCGTACATTACTGCTGCAGAATATCAACAACCTCCATACCAGTATCATCCGCAACAACAAGTTCAGAATGCTCAGAATCAGCAACAACTGCAACGTCAGCAACAGACTCAACAGAAAACAACAGAAACCAGCATAATTAAAACCGGCAAAACAAAAACAATCAAGGAGGTCGTAAGCGTTCGAATTTCGATAGAATTCCGGTGCCATATACTGAATTGTTCCCTTACTTGGTTCACCAAGGGGCAATTGTTCCCAAAGATATCGCACCTACAATTCCTCCATTCAACCCAAAGGATAATCCAAATGCGTCTTGTGCTTATCATGCTGGATAAATAGGACATGCGACAGAAGACTGTATTGTTTTCAAAACCAAGGTTCAGGAGCTCATTGATCAAAATATTTTGAGTTTTGCTGAGGAAGGTCCTAACATTCAGCATAATCCATTGCCCAATCACGCTGGACCTGCGGTGAACATTATTAAGAATAATTCAAGGGCTGAATTGATCATGGATGATGATGAGGTAAAGACCCCGATGACTGTGGTTATCAAGAGGTTGAATGAACACAGGTTTTTGAAAGGGCTACATGGTAAATGTCAGATTTGCAACGATAATTCCAACTAGTGTCGAAGGCTAAAGGGTTGTGTCCAAATTTTGATGAACCGAGATGAAGTTCAGTTTTCCAGAGCTAAGTCTGTTGAAGAAGTCGCTACTATCGACCCGTTCACCATCGTCTACAGGAAGGTTCCTGTTGAATCTCCTTAAAAGAAAGTTCAACCTATCGTTGTTTGCCCGCCAAAACCGTTTCTGTATCAGAATTCTAAGGAGATGCCTTGGAGATATGGGTCTATTTTGTTTTCTGGAAGTCAAGAGATAAGGGTTGTTGTTTTTGAGATTGTGAATGTTACCACTGCCGGAGGTATGACTCGTAGTGGACGGGTATTCGCGCCGAAGGTCACTACAAAGTCGGTACAAGTTCCAACCATTGTTCCTCTCAAGGAGAAGCTTACCTCTGCAGTCCCTGGTGTTCAACAAGGGGAATCTACTACAGCATCAGTGCCAACTATTCCGTCTGAGGATGTTACAAAGAGCAAGGAAACAATCGATGATCAAGAGTTCTTAAGGTTGATCAAGAAAATTGTCTTTAAAATTGTGGATCAGCTGGGGCAGACTCCCTCAAGGATCTTGGTTTTGTCCTTACTCATGAGCTCACCCGCGCACAGATCAGCTTTGTTGAAGGTCTTGAACATTTCCCACATGATGCACGATATATCCGTTGTCGAGTTCGATGACGTAGTGGCTAACATAACAGCAAGCAGATACTTGGGTTTTAATGAATCAGATTTGCCTCCTGAAGGAGCAGCCCACAATTGAGCACTACACATATCCGTAACCTGCATGGATGCCTTATTATCTCGTGTTCTTGTGGATATCGATTCTTCTCTCAATGTGATGCCAAAGGGCACATTGAGTCAATTACTGGTAGAAGGGGGTGAGATGAGGTCGAGCGCCTTAGTTGTCAAAGCCTTTGATGGTTCTCTAAGGCAAGTTATTGGAGAAGTGGATTTACCCATCAAGATTGAACTGTATTTATTCACCATTACTTTCCAAGTAATGGATATCAATCCTGTGTATAGTTGCCTATTGGGTCGCAAATAGATTCACGCCGCAGGGGCAGTTACTTCCACTTTACATAAAAAATTGAAATTCATGTTTGACGATCAACTGGTCATCGTCTGTGGTGAAGAGGATTTGATTGTAAGAGAATTATCATCTTTCTGATACGTCGAGACCGATGAGGGCATAACTGAGGTACCATTGCAGTGTCTCGAGTTCGAAGATGTCAGTTCTGCTTCGACTAGTCAAAGTGGATCACCACAAATGACCCTGGCATCTGCTAAGAGTGCTAAAGACACCATCGAGAAAGGTGCCTTGCCTGGCTGGGGGCATGTGATTGATGTAGTTGAAAAGCATAATCGCTTTGGATTGGGTTATCATCCTGGTCGACAATCTAGCTCACATGGTCAGAAGCAATTCAACTTGATCAAGTTCAGTAGCGCGGGTTTTCAAAAGGGTGATGTTGTGGCTGCCATTGATGATGTTTGTCCTAGCAACCAGATTTCAAGCTTTGTGCATAACTGCCCGCCATGTTTCGAGCTCAACAACTGGACATCTACCGTGATTCCTGTGGTTTTTCCAACAAACATGTAATGCATTTTGCTTTCTAATTCCCTCGTCCTCACCCGAGATGGGTGGATAGCTTGTAAAGGGCCTCCAGCTTTTATAATATTATGTGATCAATAAATAAAAGGTTTTTGCATTCAAAATCATGCTCTATTTTTCTTTCTTTATTTTACTTTTTCACAAACAAATGGCAAAAGTTTCTTTTATTTTCACTTTTTCAAAATAGTTCATTCTAAACATATTCATAAACATATAGATCAAATAAATGCATTGATAATAACACGGTAAACATTCATTGTAATTCTGGGATTCCAATCAACCAAGCCGAAGAAGATGGTGAGGAAGAATGTGAATTACTGGATGAACTAGCAAGGCTCCTTGAGCACGAGCATAAAGAGATTCAGCCACACAAAGAGCCAGTGGAAGTTGTCAATCTTGGTACTGATGAGGTCAGCAGAGAAGTCAAGGTTGGCGCGTCCCTCGTAAAGCATGTACACTCCGAGTTGCTCAAGTTATTGAAAGAGTATGTTGATATCTTCATCTGGTCCTATCAAGATATGACTGGGTTGGATACCAACATCGTTGAGCATCGCTTGCCACTCAAGCCCGGATGTCCTCCTGTCAAACAAAAACTAAGGAAGACTAGACCCGATATGGCACTCAAAATCAGAGAAGAGGTAAAGAAGCAGCTTGATGCTGGCTTCCTGGCCACTTCTGAATACCCTGAATGGATCCCCAACATCGTCCTGGTTCCAAAGAAAGACGGGAAGGTTAGAATGTGTGTGGATTATCGAGATCTCAACAAGACAAGCCCGAAAGATAATTTTCCTTTGCCTCATATTGATGTCTTGGTAGACAACACGGTGCAGTTCTCTGTCTTTTCCTTCATGGACAGTTTTTCAGATTATAATTAGATCAAAATGTCCCCAGCTGATATGGAGAAGACTACTTTCATCACGCCATGGGGTACATATTGCTACAAAGTCATGCCATTCGGTTTGAAGAATGCAGGGGCAACATACCAACGTGCCATGACAACCCTCCTTCACGATATGATCCATAAAGAGATTGAGGTTTACGTGGACGATTTGATTGCCAAGTCCAAAACAGAAGATGATCACCTGGTTCATCTAAAGAAACTGTTTTATAGACTCCGGAAGTTTAGAATGTGGTTGAATCCTGCGAAGTGTACCTTTAGAGTTCAATCGGGTAAACAGTTGGGCTTTATTGTAAGTCAGAAGGGCATTGAAGTTGATCCTGACAAGGTTCGGGCAATCCAGAACATGTCGCCTCCCAAAACAGAAAAAAGAAGTCTGTGGCTTTCTGGGCAGACTTAACTACATCTCAAGATTCATTTCTCACTTGACGGCTACCTGTGAATCGATGTTTAAATTACTAAGAAAAAATCAATCGGTTGAATGGAACAATGATTGTCAAAAAGCATTTGACAAAATAAAACAATATTTGCAAGAACCATCGATCTTAGTACTGCCGATCCCTGGTAAGGGTTTAATCATGTATCTCACTGTTCTCGATGAATCAATGGGATGTGTATTGGGTCAACATGACGACACTGGTAGAAAAGAACATGCAATTTACTATCTGAGCAAGAAGTTCACTGATTGTGAGACCAGATACTCACTCTTGGAGAAAACTTGTTGTGCTCTAGTCTAGGAAGCTCGACGCCTAAGACAATACATGATTTTCCATACTACTTTGTTTATATCCAAAATGGATCCGATAAAGTACATATTTGAAAAGCCTGCTGTCTTTGGAAGGATTGCTCGATGGCAGGTGTTGTTAATTGTGTATGATATCTAACATGTTACCCAGAAAGCAATAAAATGGAGTTTCTTGTGTGACTACCTTGCTCATCAACCTGTAGAGGGTTATCAACAAACAAAGTTTGACTTTCCCGATGAGGATGTTCTGTTTATCAGAGATTATGAGACTCTAGACCCTGACATAGGACCCGAATTAGGGGCGCGATGGACGCTCGTGTTCGATGGCGCCTCCAATGCTAATGGTCGTGGAATTGGTGCTATCCTCATCTCTCCGACAAGTTTTCACCTTCCCTTCACTTCCAGATTATGCTTTGCATGCACTAACAATATGGTTGAATACGAAGCATGTATCTACGGTATTGAATTTGCCCTCTCTTTTTCTAACCTTAGCTGGCTTTTGTTTCGCACTCATTTTCATTTTCATTAGGCCATAGTTCATTTATTCATTTGCATTGGGCTCCTAAGACATAGGATCGAAGGGTTTTCTTGTTATTGAGGTTTTCTTATTCAGAGAGAGCATCAGAGGCTCAGAGTTTCTTCGTTGATTCAACTAAGGTTGCTTTTGAGCTAGGGTTTGATGTTTTGATTTCTCAGGTCATTTCTTCGTCATTGTACACCCAAAGCAAGTGGTTCAGGATTTCTTATCTTTTGTGTGGGTCAGTTGATATTCATTGATTGAAGATGGTGGTTAGGGTTTCATGTCAGAGGCATCTTAGTATTCACGGTACAAGAAGTCGAGTTGTGGATTCATATTGTGGTCAAGGCATTATTGTTCCCTCAATTTTTTATTTCTTGTTGCTTGTAATGCGAGCTAAGATGGATCTGAGATTGAGGTTTGGGGATTCACTATGAAGGCAAGGTTGCTTTGGACCTGAAGTTTGATGTGGATTGAAAGTGTTAAGATTGATCATGTGGATTACTTGGAATTCGAGATACAAGTCCATTCTTTCTAACCCCATAACCATTTATTTTTTATCCAATTTAAACCAAATTCCATATCAAAACCAATCAATTTTAGATCCAATTCACATTTCCAATTCCATTTCAAATTAACCTTTGCCTAACCTTTATCAAACTCATTTTCTCTATAATTCCAAATATCCACTCTTAACCCATTCATCTATTTTTAATCCAATTTAATCCATTAAACCATTTATCCATTATTTTTATTCATATCCATTAATTCATTTTTACTAATTTACTAATCCAATCATCCAATTACTAATCCAATCATCCATATTTCTAATTCCAAATATCCAATTTCATGACCATATCTCAAAATTCAAATCACTTCCAAGTTCATATTTTGAATCACTTTTTTAAATCAATTACCAAGTTTTGAAATAAGAGGTGAGGCGCAGTATTGTGATGCTGGCAGGGCATATATATTGTGGTGACAAATTTCTCGGGAACACCATGTCACATGGTTTTAAAAAAACAAAGAAAATGGATAGTGGTTCTTAGCAGCAGCTTCACCTACTGTGGGAAAGCTCTTTGAGTATTGTTGGAGGTAGTGGTGTAAGTGGTTATGCCGAATGGATTCGTAATTTCTCGGAATTGGTTTGGCCTTTGGAGTTAATTTTCCACCTGATGGTACAAGATTTGTAGTAAATGGTACAATATCAACCAAAGTGGAAACGGCACAACAGCATAGCGCAGGAAATTTAGCAACAAAAATTCATTGAAAAAAGTCCACAATAGATTTTGGCAGAAATAATTCGAAACAATTCACAGGATAGCTGCAAGTTATAAAATGAAACCGTAACAGAATTTTACAGAAGGTATTGTTACAACTCACAATAAAAATTCTCATAGCACAAACATACAAAAAGGTGCGCAAGAATTACACAAGTGATACAAAGCTTCTAAAAGAATTGCAAATACATGTGACAGCTTTCACAATAGAACTTCACAATCACTCTAACCGAATTTCACCTACAATACCTTTTCTACCCTCTCAAACCTGCATATAAAACACCAGCCACAAGGAATTGAGGGGGGGGGGCTTCATTTTCCATGTTGATCTTCACAAATTTCTCAACAGAATTTCACTGCAACTCGTAACAAACTCTCCTCCCTCTCATTCACAAATCTCTGCACTCTGCACTTTCATGAACTCTGAAACTTTCATCATCTTCGTCGTTCTCTGAACATCATCTTCAAATCTCTGCGATTCGGCATAAACCGCAACAAACATTCATCAATAACCTTACAAAACTTCACTAACAAGATTCATAACCGCAAAATCAAATCTCTACAACCACAACAACCAAAACAGAGAAGCAACGTGAAGGAATTTGAAGTCGCAACAATTCAAAGCATCGTAAGGACGAAACAACAAGAAGAAGCAAGCAGAAAGTGAAGTAGAAGAAGATCGACGAACAAGAGTAAATCGGAGTAGAGGAGAAGGCGAGAGTGAGGAAGTACGCATACCTGGATTAGGTTCGTGGATTGAAGCGCCATCGGAGCAACTCCGATAGGTACTCTGAATCTCTTTCTCTTTGTTGATTGTTTTTGAATTTGTTTTTGAGCAATTGGTGTTGTTGATGTTACATGTGCTGAGAATCTGGTTGTATACACTTCTGCGTTTCGCTCGTATGGAGATTTTGTCTTGGTGAGGGTTGCGTGAGAGAGATAGGTTGAGGGAGAATGAGATCAGAGACGGTGGTTTAGCAAATAAGAGTGAGCGTAACAGAGGGAGGTTGCGAAATCGAGGTTTGTTTGATTGACAGCACAGGTTCGACGAGGCGAGGAGGAGACGGACGATGAACGGTTTTTCCGGCCAGGTGTTTTCCGGCGGCGCAATGTTGTTTTGCTGGCGATGTGTTGAGCGTGAAAGGAGGAGAATGACTTGAGAAAGATGAGACGTGTGGAGAGGAGATGAGCGGAGACCGGCACGATGGAGAATGGTGGCAATTGGAGAAGTGGACGGTGATAATGGTGTAACGGCGAGGGTTGCTGAACGGAGACGTTGAGATGAAGGAGGTGGTGAATTGGTCCCTGAGAACTAAGGTTACTCTGTGTTAACTAGTGTAAGCTTGGGCCGGGTCTTCGAAGGCCCTGGTACCTTCATTTCCACACCATTTGTTTTTGCAGTGCACCCTCCTCTAGAACTATGGCAGAAAAACCTTGGGCCTGGTTGCTTAGGCCCATGCGCTGGGACTGATTTTCCCACCCCCAGAATACTAACTGCACCCTTTGCTTTTAGTTTAATTTTAGTTTTTTAATTTCTATTTGATTTTATTATTTGTTTAGTTAATAAACTTAGGATAATTAGAGTTTTCGAAATTAACTTGTTTTAATTAGATTAATATTAGAAATAGATTTAATTAGAAATTAATTAGGAAGTAATTTTAGGATTAATCTTAGTATTAGTTTTAATTTTAGATTAACCTTTTTGCTTAGAATTTAATTTCGCTTAATTAGCATTTTAATTCTAACTTGGATTTTGATGCTTATTCTGATTAATTCCTAATTAAATACTTGACTTGCTTTTGGCTTAATTTTCTTTTGCGATTGTGATTCTTCGTGTTTACTTGCTGATTACTCCTGTATTCACATGCTCCCTTAAGGCTCCTAGTCCGACTTAGTTTCTGATTAAGCTCGGAGTAGGATAGACATTAGGCTCTCAATCCAAGCATGATAACATTAGGTTAGCTCCCTTCTAATCCTTACTTTAGGGCCATTTTGCATGATAACTTGTAGGATTCAGTTTCCCCTCAGACTTTCTGCGAGTCCCGACTCTTCTCTTGCACCCATATGATTGAGACCCTTCCATCATTCCTTTCTTCCGTAGCCGCGAACTACGAATGCTCTGATTCTCATTTTCGATGATATACGTAGGCACGAGGATCCCTATCCTTGGCGAGCACACTAAAAACTAACTTCCCTTTTCTCTCGCACCCTTGGGATCGAGACCAACCTGTTGACCGAGTCTTTTCTCTCGCCCCCGATGCGATCAAGACCCCTTTCGACCCGTAAGTCGAACTACGTCTGCTCTGATTTCCCCCTTCTCGTCTGATTGAGGATACGTAGGCACAAGACGGCGATGTCTTGGCGAGCAACCTTCCCCCTAGTTCGTGTCCGAACTACGTTGACTCTGATTTTCCCATTGCACTGAGGGAATACGTAGGCCTAGGACTCCGAGGACGTCCTATCGAGTCATTTATTTTTCTTTTCTTCTTTGTTTCTCCGTTCTTTTCTGTTCCCGTTCCTTTTCCTTCCCAGTAGCAGTGGAGCTCCAGACGACGACACCCTTTGATCGAGACAACAAGCATGGATCCCATCGAGTACGATGGACGCGTGGGGTGCTAACACCTTCCCTTCGCGTAACCGACTCCCTTACCCGTTTCTCTTGGTCATGAGACCATGCTATTCCCCTTCCCTCAGGTTTACGCAGTGTTTCCTTTCCCTCTCTTGGGATAAATACACATTGCTGGCGAATCTGTTTTCCGCGCCACTTTCGCGTTTGTACCTGGATGAAAATCCCGGGAGCGACAGGGATTCCAAGCTAGTTCCGTACCAAAACCACATCGCGAAGTTGATTCCCTACTTTAATGAAATCTCTTTTCATCATATCCTCAAAGAGGAAAATCAACTAGCTGATGCACTTGCCACTTTAGCATCAATGTTCAAAGTCAAGTGGAAGAATGAAGCTCCTTCTATCCGCATTGATCATTTGAACGAACCAGCACACTGTTTAGCAATCGTGGATGAGTCTGATGACAAGCCTTGGTTCACCGATATCAAGAGATATTTGGGAAAATAGGAATATCCCGAGGGTATCACTATCACTGACAAGAAAGCTCTTAGGCGGCTCTGCGCCAAATTTTTCTTAAGTGGTGGTGTACTGTACAAGAGGAATTATGATTCCGTGTTGCTCAGATGCGTGGATAGACACGAAGCAAACACGGTCATAAGTTCCATACATGAGGGCTGCGAGGGTGTACATGCTAAAGGTCCTACCATGGCCAAAAAGATCCTTCGAGCTGGGTATTATTGGACAACAATGGAGGTAGATTGTTACAACTTTGCCAAAAGATGTCACAAGTGCCAAATCTACGGAGACAAGATCCATGTGCCTCCAACTCCATTGAATGTTTTGACTTTGCCTTGGCCATTCTCTATGTGGGGAATTGATATGATTGGAATGATTGAACCGAAAGCTTCCAACGGTCACCGATTCATTCTAGTTGTTATCGACTACTTCATCAAGTGGGTTGAAGCTGCTTCTTACACACATGTCACACAACAAGTGGTTGCCAGATTTATCAAGAAAGAGATAATCTGTCGCTATGGTATTCCTAGCAGCATTATCACTGCCAATGCAAGCAACCTGAACAACAAGATGATGAAAGAGTTGTGTCAAGAATTCAAGATCGAGCACCACAACTCTTCACCATATCGGCCCAAGATGAACGGTGTCGTCAAAGAAGTAAACAAAAACATCAAGAGGATTGTCCAGAAATGGTCAAAATTTACAAGGATTGGCATGAAATTCTTCCATTTGTACTACATGGCTACAGAACTTCAGTTTGTACTTCTACTGTGGCAACTCCGTATTTGCTTGTGTATGGTATGGAGGATGTTTTACCAATTAAAGTCGAGATTCCTTCGCTCAGAGTCATCATGGAAGCAGATCTTGATGAAGCCAAATGGGTCCAATCCAGATATGACCAGCTGAATCTCATCGAAGAGAAGTGCCTTACAGCCGTTTTTCATGGTCAATTGTATCAGAGATGCCTTAAGCGGGCTTTTGACAGGAAATTTCTCCCTCGAGCATTCCAAGAAGGAGAACTCGTGCTCAAGAGATATTCACCTGTTCACTCAGATCCACGCGGCAAGTGGACTCCCAATTACGAAGGACCTTTTGTTGTCAAGAAGGCCTTCTCAGGCGAAGCCCTGATCCTTACCACCATGGATGGGGAGGAGTTGCCATCGCCCGTGAACTCCGATGCAGTCAAAAAATATTATGCCTGAAAAAAATGGATAAAAAGCCCGCTAGATTGACATCCTCAAGGACAATCTAGGAAAAAATAGGCGTCCCGATGGACCAAATAAAAAAGAAATGTCCATGCAAAAGTTAAGGACAATGCAAAAAAATAATAATAGCCCGCTAAGTTGAAAACCCGAAAGGGCGACTTAGGCAAAAATGGGTATCCCGGTGGACGAAAAAAAAGAATAGAAATATGTCCAGGCAAAAATTAGGGATAAGGAATTTGACTGTGAACACTTGAGCCTCTCTTCATCATAGCTAGACCTCAGACGGTAACAGTGCAGCCAATTCATCATCAACGGGCGCGAGGCATTAGAACCTAGACTTGCAGTGGATGGCAGCCAATGTTGTAATCAATGTAAAACATGATTTCCCTTTGCCATTTACATTTTTTTTTCAATTTTTATAGCAAACTTCCTCATCAATGATTTTTGCATCCTTGTACACATCTTATGTACATGTTTTCACATTTCAATAAAAGTTCATCATTCGATTTCTCAATCGTTTTTTTTCCAGTATTTTTGTTTGCAAAATAAATGATTATTTGTGATCACATAATACTATAAAGCATTGAGAATAATAAAAAGCTAAATCAATCAAGAAAGCATTATACATTGCATATTTTACTGGTAATTCCTACAGGGTAATCAGTCATATCCATTGGCAAGGCCAATGCCCGACCAACACTATGATGGTTATTTGAAGAAGCGACCATCTCTCCAACAGAGCTATCATTTCCCAGCAAGCGCCATTATGGTTCTTCAGAAAGGTTGATTACCTCACATTTCTCCGACAGATCTGTAATATCCCTAGTAAAGTTATCATGATGTACCCCGAGAAGAGACACGGATGTCCTTTTTCCCAGCAAGGGTCGTGCATCATTCCCAGCATGTCGAAACTATCACGCACCAGCAGTGGTATGACTTGGTTTCTCATCTTCGCCAAGCAGAGAAGATCCTTCGGACCTTGGTAATTCCCTGCAGCAGAGTCAGTGGTAGCTTAGAAATCAGAGTTTTCTGGTTTCATTCCCCATCCAGAGTCAGTCATGGTGAGAAAATCAACCTAATTCCTGCATCCCCAGCAATGGCAATGGTGATAGTCTAGAAATTTGAGACTTCTCGGTTTCTTCCCCAGCGGAGTCGTCACCATTTAGGGGCCTTTCCCCAGCAGGATCTATCTTCATCTGTGGTTTTTCTCCCCAACCGAGGATGCCGAGTTCATTTTGCTACAATTTCTGCCTAAACACCGCGCAATACCTCGACCTGCACCTTTGCATTGCATGATATCAAGCATCATGAAGAACACATACATGGCATATGCATCAAGCATACTCCCTTTCTTTTGGCCTGATTCATCTCCCCAACAGTTATTCATCCAAACTTCAAACACTCTCAAAAAACTCTTCTTTTGTCGCCGTCGGCCAAATTTTTGAGCTACTCTTTTATTTAATCCCCTTCTACCTTGAATCATCGAAAAGCTAGCACAATTCTTAGATTCAGGTCTAAGAAGATTAAATAATGGCATTTGTCGTAACCCAAAATTTGACCTCCACTTTTGCCTTTTCCATAAGCATGTGCATTCGCATCGCTGGCATACGCATTCGCACTTTTTCTCTGTGTTTTGTTGTAGGATAATTTTAGGTCTTTTAAGCCCGATTAATTGCATCCTCAAAAGGTCATCACATCCTCAAAACAAGCACAAAATTTTGGTTTCTATGATTATTCATTAAAGCAAGAGGTGAAAAATCGAAACCAGGGCCGCAACACCATTTCCTAAGTAATCTAGGCAAATTTTTCCTAGAGTAACCGATTACTCAAATAGGGTAATCAATTACTCTGGACGAATTTGCAGATTCTGCTGCTTTTTTGGGACAGCAACTATGCACACTCTTTGTTCCTGGATTCTACATAGTTCTAGCAGCATGTGGAATATTCTAGGCTCGTCAAGTAATTCATTTGCATTTGCTACAATGTATCCTTTCCATTCAAGACTACCATGCACCCTATTTTCCTAAGAGGTGAACCTTTGGATTTGAAGCTTACATTGGGATGTTCCCACCGAGTTACCAAATAACTAATTGAGTTAGCCTCTAACTCCGTGAGTTAGATGTAACTAACTCCTAGCCTAATTCTAAACCACCCTAAGCTAGCTCCTAGCCTAATTCCAAACCTCTCACATTCCAAACCAAAACTCTATATAAACAAACCTTCAATCATTTTTGAAAGGATCCACCATTTCACACACGTTTCTCACACTTGACTCTCAATTCTCTCACATTCTCTCTGAATTTTTCTGCAACTTCCTCATCTTCATCTCCATTTTCTTCCCAAACCTCACCATAGCTCTTCACCATTGAAGAATAATCACTTTCACCTTGGAAGTGATTATTTCTTGAGCTTAACCTTCATCATCTTGATATTATACTTGATTTTCTAGAGTTTTATTAGCTTTTGGATTCATCTCAAGTGATTGCTTCAAGATTCTACGGTTCGAATTCGTATTTCGGAGTTTCGTCGCAATTTGCTCAGTTTCGGTACGATTCGGCTACAATTGAAGATTCCTCTGGTTTTCGTTGATTATCTTCATCAAGATCTCTATGCAATAACATCCAAGGCATATCTCATCCTTGTAGGTTGGTCTTTCTTTGCACATTTTATCGTTTCGAACCTTTTCGTATCATTCGCGATGTAGTTTTGATGCTTTTTGTGTGTGAATTGATTATGTCATTACTTGATCCATGATTTTGATGTGTTAATTGATTCCATTTCTATTTATTTGCTATTTTGAAACTTTATTTTTGTGTACAAATTCATACCCTAGCATATGGTGAGTTGGACAAGTGATTTAGGTGTTTAAAGTGCTTTTTGAAAAGCTATTTTTGCCGCTATTACAGTGGTAATCAATTACTCAAAGAGAGTAACCGATTACTCTTCACAAATTTCCACCAGCGCTATTTTTTTCAATTGAGTAACCGATTACTCAAAGAGAGTAACTGATTACTCTGCACAATTTTCACCATATTTGTTGTTTTTCAAGCGAGTAACCGATTACCTACTTAGGGTAATCGATTACCAATGTAACAGAGTGCCATTTTTGGAGTTTTTCAAGCTTGTTTGCTTTGCTTTCCTCCTCTAACTTCCATGGATTAATATGATTGATTTTTATGGATGTTTTAGGTGCTGTTTCACTTCAGTTTAAAGCATGATTGTGAATTTTCCAACGCTCGATCTTTCGATTTCAAAATTGTTCATATTTTTGACATTTGCATGAACATGATCATTCTTGCACATTCTATTCACATAATAACATGATTTTGTGTTGCATTTGGATTGTCATTTTGCACTGTTTTGCACTCTCATTCATGTTTGAATTAAGTTTGTTCTTCAAAGGATATGCTTAATCTTGTATAATCAATAATGCACCCTTTGCTTTAATATTTTTTCAATTCATTTTTGAACATTATTAGCATATTCCTCCTTTTGATTAATTAATCGAAACTTCGTTTCGATTATTAATCTTCCCGTTGGCGCTTCTCTTTAGGCTCCCTTTAGAGCTTTCTCTCCCTCTTTCCCCCCCGCGGAGTAGAAGATTTCACGCGACACTGGAGAACTGTACAACTTAGAGCTGTTACGCCGTCTGTTTCAACTTCTGCACTACACTCTGTGTGTTAGAGAAGGAATGAGAATGGAGAATTCCTACTCTCATTCTGACCACTTCAGGTAGGGGACAAATGACCCTGTGTCTGGCTTAGTCACCTCTATCTCCAGGCAGTAGCGTATCTCCTTCCCCAGTTGAGTCGATCCTTGATCACTCTTGTCTCTTTCTATCTCACTTTTGATCAATCACCATTTTTTTAGTTAAAGATCATCGTCTCTGGGGTTAACACCTGTCTCTTGTCTCAATATCCTTTTCTTGTGGTTAATCATTGCTTTTTGATTCCCCATAAAAGTCTCAATTCCTTATTCTTCGGTTAAACACAGTCTTCCTGTTAACCACCGAAACTCTCGTGGAGTTCGCAACCTTCTCTTGGTTTTTCTCCCTTTGTTTGGTTAATCACTGCCTGTCAGTTAAAACACCAATTTTCAATTCGTCTCAGTTAGCCACAGTCTACCTATTAATGTACTGAGTTCCTCTTAGGTTGATCAGCTTCTCTTGGTTAATCACCCATTTTTCATTTAACCACAGCCTGTTTGTTAAAATATTGAGCCCCTTTCGAGTTAATCACCTTCTCTTGGTTAATCACTCGTTTCTTTTCGGTTAATCACAGTTTCCCTATTATCACCGAATCTTTAGCGATTAGCAACCTCTTTTGGTTCAATACCCTTTCTTTGGTCGAATACTGTTTGTTCAGTCTGTACCAACACCCCCTTTAGGTCACAGCCTTCGCTTGGTTCTACACCCATTCTTTTGGTTGATCACAGTCTATCTCTTAAAACCTTTCTCCCCGCACGGTTGCAATCTTTTCTTTCTTCGGTTAACCACTATTTATCAGTTAATATATCGACATCCCCTCAGAGTCAAACACCTTCTTTTGGTTAAGTACTCTCTCTTTTTGGTTCATCGCAACCTGTCTGTTGACACCAAACCTTTTCCCCACAGAGCCTTAATCTCTTTCTCTTCGGTTAACCACTGCCAGTCAGTTAACATACCAAACCCTTATTCTTTTGATCCCCAGTAGGGTCGCTAACCCTCTGATCCCTATCACAATTCTTAGTTCTCTTACCTCCCCGGTGGAGTCTCTGTTATTCTTTTGCTCCTTTATCTTCCTGGTTTCGACATCACTCTTGCACGTTATCCTCAACACAATCTCTATTCTTTTCCTTTGCACTCCTTTCTTGGTTTTGACACTAATTCTTTTGAATCCCCAATGGATTTTGTCTCTATCTTCTATTGCTCTTGGTTTTGATACCACTTTCCTTTTCATTTTCCGTCTTGGTTCCATGAACTACGGAAGCTCTGATTCTGCATTCATTCGAATGTATGATACGTAGGCACGAGATCGCAATGATCTTGGCGAGCACACCTCCACCTTCTCCGCTCTTTCTCCTTTCTTTTCCCTGGTTGCCTGAACTACGGAGCTCTTATTTCTTCATTGCACTATGAGGGTACGTAGGCACGAGGGCCCTAATCCTTCGCGAGCACTTTCTTTCTTTCTTTTCTCTTCTCTCTCTTCTTTTAGCTAGAAGCCTTTAGATAGATAACACATCCAAGCCTAGAAGCAAGTGAAATGGTTCTCATCGAGTACGACGGATGCGTAAGGTGCTAGTACCTTCCTTTCACATAACTGACCCCCTGACCCGTTTCTCTTCCCCTTGGGTTTTATCGATATTTTCCCTGTCCTCAGGGACTAAATAAAGTTGAGTGGCGACTCTGTTATATCTTTGAGTGTACGATTCACTCAGGTATAAACCAGCCATCTTCACACACAATATACAAATGCAACATCATAGACTCATGCATGTGGTACCAATTCGTCATAATTGATGGACACTGGGCCATCACCCTCCAAAGATCCCCACCAATAGGATCGATTCTACACAAGAACCAGAGCGCGTCACAAAACACTTTAATCCACACAATGGGATTGAAGTCACCAAATAGACTGGAGTCCTAACTATGCCCTTAATACATGATGCAAATCGCCATTATAATCATTGTCATAAAATCATCATAATTGCATAATCATCCATGAATCATCATCAAACATCAGTATACAACACCAATTCACACTCCCCACAATTCGCCACTATACCTCACAAGTCATCACGTCATCATCGTCATGTCAACATATTCCCGATTTTATCCTATTCACCCTTATTACTAGTTTACTCATGTTTTACTACTTCGTCATAGCCTTACGTTTCAAGGAGAACACATCACAAGCGAAATCGGGACAGAAATCGTAAAAATGGACAAATCTGCCAACAACCCTGTCCATACGCGTATGGTCATGCTCCATACGTGTATGGCTTAATTCCTCGCCCCTGGCCTGCATATCATACGCGTAGGTCCACCTGCCCAGGCCTCTCATACGCGTATCACCATCCCTGTTACGCGTACGAGCAGAGAGGATTCTCCTCTCAAAACTCCTTGCATTCTTCCTCTACGTGTAATGGCTAGCCCATACGCGTAGGACCTCTTCCCAAGAACCCCATACGCCTAATGGCTTCCCATACCCGTATGCCCTTCCTTCCCAGCTTCCCATACGCGTATTGGCATCCCATACGCGTATTGCCATCATTCCCTTACGCGTACCCTACGCATACTGGCAGAGGGTCGTGCTAGCCCTAGGGACGGGTGTGTATGCTACGCGTATCACCCTGGGTGTGTCCCCTCTTACACGCAATACTCCCCTTATTATGCATAATTCCAGAAAACCCTCCAAAACTCATATTTTGCATTTGAGCGAGAACCTCCCATTCCAGCACCTTCGATCTTCCAAAAACGGACCCAAAACAGTTTTGATTCATCACAGATCTAAGTCAT
Organism: Lathyrus tuberosus; assembly: GCA_022829125.1. Lineage (NCBI taxonomy): Eukaryota > Viridiplantae > Streptophyta > Magnoliopsida > Fabales > Fabaceae > Lathyrus > Lathyrus tuberosus. The sequence continues at coordinate 14,771,319 of JALAZF010000103.1, forward strand.
TATCCTACTTCATTATTGTCATCAATTTCTTCTAATTATTAAGTCCTAATTCATTAATCCCACCTTCGATTTCAGATCTGGTTTCGTTCACATATTCATCACAACAACAATAATCATTCACACGAATTTCACAGAATTTACAGCAACACATACCAGATTTATATCAGAATTCGACCAACACAAATGCACGATAATTCACCACAGATTCATCATACGAAAATTTATCATAAAACACAGAACACATAGACTACTCTACCTTAAACCCATATCAAACATATGAACCCAGATTAACCCCCTATACCTCGAATTTTCCAGCAAAAGACTCTTCTCTTAGGGGTTCTACGGCTGATTCTCTCGTTCTCTGTGTTCTAGCCTCCTTTCCTCAGCTCTCTCTCCACTTCTTACGGTTGCACAAAATAACTCTCCTAATTCCCTATTTTATTTTTGTTAAACCTACCTCTTGGACCCTAATCATGATTTACCCATATTATCCTTAATTAGTCTTCTCAATATTACCGTCTTACCCTTAATGGTTCTCCTAATTATTTTAAATAATAATAATAATAATAATAATAATAATAATAATAATAATCTATATAATATTCTAAATATTCAAATTATTCTATTATTATTTCTAATAAAATAATCTAATTAATTACTAATTCTAAATGCCTCAATATTCCCTTAACCTAAAGCTACCCACACAAAGTCACCAAGCGTCATAGTATTCACCAAAATTCCCCAAAACACCGAATAGTCATAATAATTTAATTAAATAAATATTATAATTATTTTGGGGTTTTACACGTTACATTGCAATTCATACACCTTACCCTGGCATGCTTCTCATCTCTGTCAAAAACCTATTTTATTATTCTGTTATATTATTCTTGTTAATTCATAATTTTTGCAAACAAATCCCAAACCCCCTAGTTATTTTGTTTGATTGAACTATAATTAGAACGAATTATTTATACGCAATCCTCAAGATCGATACTTGGGAATTACCCTTGTTTTAACTACATCGGCGAAAATAGTACACTTGCTATTTTTCCGATCAAGTTTTTGGCGCCGTTGCCGGGCTGCCAAAATATAAGTTTTAATTTCAGTTCAATTGAAATATTGTCGCTCCGCGACTAATATTTTATTTCCTGTTATTTTTTATAATTTTTTATTATTACTGATATTTGTCTAATCTGTGTATGCGAGGGAAACCCTCAGCTGATTTTCCTTTTGACGCTGAACTAGAGAGATCGTTGCACGCTAAACTCTGGCAGGCTAGACAATCAAGACTGACAGCTTCCGAAGTAGAAAAGTCAGATTCGTAAAACGAAAGAGAGAAGGATGCTTCCAACCTCTCCAATACAGAGTCTGATAGAGAAACAGTAATGGGAGAACCTCAGGAAAGACTTCTTGGGGACTATGGTGGAGCAAATGCTCCTACAGGGCGGTTGACCATAGTGAATCAACCGGTCAATGTGGCACACTTTCAGTTGCACCCAACAACGATCCGACAGCTCGAAAAGATACCGTTTGCAGGAAAGATTAATGAAGCTGCAAATAAATATTTGCAAATGTTTCTTACGATGAGCACCACTTTGAAGATCGAGGGGCATTCTGAAGAGGCAAAGAAGTTGAGAATGTTTCCATTCACCTTGGCGGAAGAAGCAGAAGAGTGGTTTTACTCCCTACCTGCAGGAAGTATCACTACTTGGGAAGAAATGGAGAAAACATTTCTAAATGAGTATTTTCCCGCCTCTGTTTATATTCGCAAAAGGTATAACATTGTGAATTTTAAGAAGAAAAAGGAGAATCTCTTGGTGATGCTTACAAGAGGTTTAAGAGGTTATTGGTAGCTTGTCCCACTCACAATATGGATCAAACTGAACAGATGCAAATGTTTGTAAATAACCTCCTAATGAAGACTAAGCAACTTATTGATACAGCTGCTGGTGGCTTATCAAACTTTACAACAGCAACTGGTATTAAAAAGATCATTGAGGCCATTGCTGCAAATAAGCATTTGGAATTATACGATCGTAGCATGAGTAAACCAGAAGGAATAATTGATTTGAAACTAGCTAATCAAGTGGTAAAGATGGAAGATCAGATTACTCCAGAAGTTGAAAGAAAACTCAAGGCCATGAATTTGGGTACTCAACAAGTAGCCCAAGTTCAACCTGTCCAAGCGGATAATTGTGAGATTTGTAGTGGACCACACTTTACCGCACATTGTGTTGCGACTGCGCCAAAAATTGAAGATATTAAGTTTCTAAAGTAAAATAATCCCTATTCTCAGACTTATAATCCAGGGTGGAAGAATCATCCTAACTTCTCCTAGAAAGATCAGAATTAACCTTAATACCAACAACAGGCTTCTCATAAAGCAGAGTGGGAGATAGCTATTGAAAAGATGGCAGCTCACAATATTAAATTCCAAGAAGAGACTTGAGATAATCACAGGAACACCACAACTTCTATAACAAATCTTGAGGTTCAGATGTGACAAATAGCACAACAACTCTCCATGCAAACTCAAGGAACCTTCCCGAGCGCGACAGTACCAAATCTTAAAAAATTATGAAAATGTTAATGTTGTCACAACAAGAAGTCAGAAAATTGTTGAAGAAGAAGAAAGGGCAAAAAACGATCATCATTGTATAGAGGTGGATCTGGAAGTGAGAGAAAATAAGAGAAAATCAGAAGAAGCCATGCCACCAGTAAAGCCAATTGAAGAGAAAAAGAAAGAGGTTAAACCCAAAATCAAGCTACCTTACCCTCCGAGAGTTACGAAGAAGAATCCAAAGGAGAAAGATTTTGGGAAATTTATCACAATGTTCAAAATGTTAGAGATAAATATGCCTTTCTTTGAACCACTCAAGTAAATGTCGTTGTACAAAAAAATTCGTGAAAGAGGTAATCGTTAAAAAGAGACCAATGGGAGAGGAGCAGAAAATTTTAACTAAGCAGCGCAGTGAAATATCACAAGGTAAGAGAATCCCCATCAAGTGGAAAGATCCTGGATCTGTAGCTATCCCATGCACTATAAATAACATAACTTTCAAGAAGGTCCTAATTAATTCGGGTACTAGTGTGAGTCTCATGCCATTATCTATTTTTAAAAAGCTAGGTATTGGAAAGGTGAGTGATACAGGGACAAATTTAAAATTTGCCAACCACACAGTTAAGCAGTCATATAAGCTAGCAGAGGATGTATTGGTGACGATTGATGAATTTAGCTTTCTAGTTAATTTTGAAATCATGGACACTCCGGAAGATGAAGAAACCCCTATCATTCTTGGTCGACCATTCTTGCTCACAAGTCGATGCAACGTCGATGTGGAAAAAGGAACCCTGACTTTAAAAGCATTTGAAGAGGAGATAACCTTGAAAGTGTTTGAAATCAAGAACCAAGTGGACGAAAAAGATACTCTCTCTCCTATTGGCATGATCAGAACATATGGGGGAAACCAAATCCCAAAATCTCCACCAGAAAAAGTCTCAAGCATAAGCTCTTAGAGGGTGTCATCGTCATCAGCTTCACTAAGCATGGCAACTCAAAGATTCATCCAAGAAATCAAGAAAAGAAAAGGTAAGGATATGGAAGTTGGAGGTGACTTGAGGCACAAAGTAGCTATTATCTCTGGACCAGACCAGTTCTTTGTTGTAAAAAGGTCAAACAACAAGGAGTGGAAGCTGAAATACCCCCCATAAAATGGGGAATGAACCGTCGAGCCATGCGACGTTAAACGAAGTGCTACGTGGGAGGCAACCTACAATGTTACGGACTGAGCATTTTCTTTTCGTTGTTTGTTTTGTTTAGTCTGCAGGTAATAAACAAGACCTTACTATCATACTCCAAATATTACCCTCAGATTCGTTTAATCGTTTGCATATCATCATAAGTCGGCCTTTTTGCATTTTCAGTTAAACAACTCATTAATCATGCATTTTTAGTCGATTTTATCAGTCCATGCCTCTTTGTTTTTCATCATTTTTATTTAGATAATTAATTTAGTCTAATTTTAGTTTTAATTTTAATTTTAATTAATTTTAATTTAGTTAATTTGATTTTATTTTTTATTTTTTTTAAGTTTAATCATAATTGTAGTTTTTATCTTCATTTTGATTTTTATTTATTACTTTTTAGTTTAAGATTTACCTCTTCTTTGTGTAATACTTTTGTTATTTATTATAATTATAATAATAATAATAATTATTATTATTATTATTATTATTTTATCATTATGTATATTTTGTTATTTTTATTACTATTATTATTATTTTTTTATTATTATTCAATAAGTCCAAGAATGCTGCTCAACCTTGCTACAAGAGTTTTCTCTCTTTGACCATAACTGATCCCAAACAAACACGAATTTGTGCCCTGCTACATCTCTGTCAAAACATGCTATGTTGCTACATCAATACTACCACGCAAAGCCAAAACTTTCTCCCACAAATTGTCAACAGCAACAATACATACACCTCCAAACAAAAACCTGTACAAAAATCTCTGCATCAATAGGACAGCAAAAACAGAACGCTTGGGAAATATTAGGATTTCAGTTTTTTTTTATTTAAAAAAAAAAGAAGAGCAACAATAAAAAGAGGAGAACGGATCAAAAAGAAAGAGGGGAAGACCTTCACTCTGAAGTTCTCTGCTATCAGCAGCTCACATCCATCACCGTCGTTGTTATCCCCAACCTTCCCACATTATCCTGCCATTCCATCAATAAATCGAACTTCACCCTTATCTCCCAATCGCAATACCCTCATCCACCAGTCACCACCTTTCCACAAAATAATAGCCAAACACCTCCTTGCTACAACTACATCGTTAACCACATTATGTTTACATCAAACTCGCCTCCCATCATAACCGCACTTGTGCAAAACCTGCTTCAAACAAGATAACTCAGAACCAAATTTGAAACTCATATCTGAAGCGAACCCGGACGGAAAGAAGAACGAAGCGAGATTCGGCACAAAAAAGAAACAACGAAGATTAATATCAGCTATGATTCGATGTAAGTATCTCAACTCCTGATATTCCCGCTTCTCTTGCGTATCAATTTGTGGCCTACGTTGCAAATTCGATTTTGGTTACGCTTTGTGTTTTAAAGAGAAACTGAATGATATTTGAGATAGAAATTGAGAGAGATCTGAGAAATTTAAGAAGATGAAAGGAGAAGATATTGTTTTCATTGTGTTTGTCTTTGGCCATGGTGTTTTGTTTCTATCAGATTTCACTTCACTGAGAGAAAATGAAAGAGCGTGTTTTTTGAAATAAAGAAGAATGAACGGCCGTGTTTCCCTTTTTCTTCTAAAATTAGGTTTTTTTTATGATGCTTCATGACCCAACTGGGTCACAAGCTGCCTCATTTCCTTTCTTGATTGGATAGCCCTTTTGGGCTTAGTTTCCTCTTCTTTTTATTTATTTTGTTTATATAATAGTTGCTGGTTGTAATATATAGTTTCCCTGTAATTAATATTTTTGATATACTTCTAATACTTTTCAATTTAGTAGTTTAAGAACTTTTTTTTATTTAGTGAATATGGTAGAATATTGAAAACTAAAATATTTTTCTTAATTAGTTAGTTTTTAGATTTATTTAGAATTTATTTAACTTGTTTTAATTAGAAGTTGATTATTTAGTTCTTCAATTGGATTTTAGTATTTAATTATTTAATATTAATTAGTTTTTTAGTTTTTTATTAGAAATTAATTTAGTTAGAATTTTTTTATTTAGTTAATTAGCTTTTTATTAGAGTTAGAATTAAAATTAGATTAAGTTAGTTATCTTTTTATTTAGAATTAGGATTAGTTTAGAAAATTTTTTTTAATAAGATTAGTTTAGAAATTAATAATTAATTATTTTAGTTAAAATTAATTTATTTAGTTATTCAGTTTTAATATATTTATATTTTTATTAGTTATTTCATTTTTTATTTAATTAGTTATTTTAGAACTAGTTTTTCATTCTTTTAGAATTAATCATTTAGTTTTTATTTATAATTTAGGTAATTAGTTTTAATTAAATTCTAACCTATATTAGTTTTAAATTAGAAATTTCTGTTTAAATAGATTTTATTTGATTTTAAAGTTAATCTTGTCATTTTGCATTTTTTCAGTTTAATTAATTACTAATATTTATTTTCAATTTAATTCTTATTGTGTCTGTTGTATATATATTGTTGTTTACTTTACTCCTGATACTCGAGGTTTCCTCCTCGTTTTCTCTGTTTCTTACACCTCATTCCAAAGGAAAGGATCCCACCCGGTTGACTGGCATGCCATTTAGGATAGCCTAGTCCATCATTCCCTTATCTCACGTCGTCGCGCGATCGAGACTTGTCTTCCTTTTTTAACTTAACATTAGGTTTAGAGTCTTCGTGCTCTATTTAGGTGTCCCGCCGCGGACACTTATTTTCCCTTGGAACTTTGACCACAATCAAGAGTTCTTCACTCCCGTTGAGGGGAACTACGAAAGCTCTTATTTCTCAAAGTTTCTTTTGAGAATACGTAGGCATAGGATTGCAAGATCTTAGCGAGCTACCTTTTCTTTTTACACCATTTTACCCCGTAGTGAGGGGAACTACGAATGCTCCGATTCCATTCCCGTCAGGATACGTGGGCACAAGATGCGATGTCTTGGCGAGCATACTTAGTGTACATACCCTAGGACTTTACCTTAGCAAGCAAACATTAGCATAACACAAATACTAACAAGAGGATCCTGTAGAGTACTACAGATACTTAGGATGCTAACACCTTCCCTAGGTATAACCAACCCCCGAACCTTAGATCTCTAGCTGTGTTCCTACATAGAGCACTTAGGGTTTTTCGATCTTTACCCTTTTCCTTTGGATAAATCAAAGCTCGGTGGTGAACTTCATGTTTTGTGATTCAAGTTAACTAATAGCTTGATATTCGATTCTCACTGCAACAAAAATGGCGACTTCACTGGGGATATTCCCCTAAGAGGGTTAAGCTTATCTTGTTTGTATTTGTGTTATTTATATGTTTGCTTGCTTGTATACTTGTATATTTTGTATATTTGTATATATCTTTTGTGCTTGGGTTTTCTGTGTGCAGGGTTGTTTACTTTGAGTGGTGAGGATAAATCCTAACCCGAATTTGAGCGTACACTTATGATAGGATAGTGGATATAGTCAAGGAGACTTCGAGGGTGTAATCCCAAAGGAGTTGACTTGAGATTCCACACTCAGTTGAGGCCCTCTTGAGGATGGTATATGTTGAACGAGCAATCGTGAATGCATTACCACTTTCGACCTAGGAGCCCGTGACGCTGAGGACCTTTAGTTACCTTTTACCCCCACTTAACCTTTTAAGACGTAGTGCAATGACTATGAGGGAGTAGTCCCAAAGTAGTTGATACGCGATACTACACTCAGACGAGACTCTCTTGAGAATATTCTTGACTACCGAGTAATTGGGAAATTGATAATATCCGAAAGATGGGTTGTTGACTCTAGGAACTCTTTAGAACCCTGTTCTACGGATACATGAACCCTAGTACACACCCTGTGGTTGGTTCTTTACCTAGACTCCATGTTGTGATCTCGAACCTTCGATCATGTTGCATGTGTTTTGCATCCTGATTGCATTTCATTGCATATCATTTGCATCTTTGCATGATTCGTTGCATGCGTCTGTTTGTCTGGCAACTCATTCCAGCTGTCTCTATTTCCAGTGTCACCTGTGAGTCGTCAAGCTGATTACTCGACACAAATATCAGACTAGAGCTAACTACAGACGCAAAATGTCAGAGCAAGAGGTACACAATGCTGAGATCCGAATGGAGATCGACGACGTTAAGTCAAGCATGACTAAACTCACCTAGATGCTTCAAGTCTTGATTGCTAGAGGAGAGCAACCCCAAAGGACGGTCATCCAGGAAGTTTCAAGCGCTGATCCTCCACCTGTTCAGATGCCACCTTCAACTTGGCCTGAGTTTGGTTTGCCACACAACTACTCTCCACCGATTATATCTACTGCTATGGTTGGTCAGACTGCTAGGCCTGTATTTCAAGCTCCTATTTTTGCCGAGCCCAGACCTGTGATCCATGTTGTTACCTAAACTGTTCGAGCTCTTTTTGAGAACCCCCTCTATGAGTACAATGCTGCCAGTGCTCAGGGTGAACACCGCGAAGACTTTATTGAACCTGAAGTCATACGTGAACAGTTTCAGACCATAGACAAGAGACTCCGAGCCATTGAGGGTACTGACTTCTTTAATGTGGATGCATACAACATGTTCTTAGTGTCTGACCTTGTTGTGCCTACCAAGTTTAAAATTCCAAAGTTTGTGAAATATAAGGGCCACTCTTGTCCAAGGGCTCATTTGGCCATGTACTTTCGCAAGATGGCTGCTTATAGAAATAATCAGAAACTGGTTATCCACTATTTTCAAGACAGCTTGAGTGGAGCCTCACTCAAATGTGAAAGCGCGAGAAAGACACAATAAAGGGGGGTTTGAATTGTGTATTTACTCTTTTGAGAACTTTTCACTTCTCGTCGTTAAGACTCTGAGATAACATCAGAGTTCGTTGAGAGACTCTGACTTGCGAAGTAACATTTAGACTTGCCTTGCATGAAGCATAAGAACGCGTACATCATTCAGAACTTGCAGAGCGGAAGCTTATTAGAGTTTCAAGGTTCTGACTTGTTTATGAATGGTTCTGATACTCAATATAGAAACAAAAACAAAGACATTAAGCATAAGAGTAAAGGACACATGATATATCCTGTTTCACCACAAAGGCTAATCCATTCCACCCTCCCCAGGTGATTTTGCCTTGAACACAAGGTCTTAATCCACTATAATCAATCTCGATTACAGATGCACAAGCACATAGCTGGTGACTAAAAACCTGCACAGCCGCACTGTGACTAACCCACAATAACTTGCGTCATTGTCATCTCAAGTACCCAGATCATCCCATGATCCCTTGAGGTATCTCTCTCAGTGAACCATTCAGGGATCCAATCAGGATATAACGTTCACTAGAGGAATCACAATGAGTTCCATCAGGGATCTCAAGAGTCTGATCAACAAATGATCCTCTTGGAGATTTGACTATCATTGACCCAACGTACCAAGATCTTTCAAGATCTCTAGTTAGGATTTCACGATGACCAGCAGCCACCGTCTCCTCAAGTATCTTGATCATCCCATAATCTACTTGAGGCTTCCATCAACAGTGACCCGTTCAGGGATCCAATCTGGATATAACGTCCACTGGAGGAATCTCAATTCTTTTAGTAGAATTGGCTTACTGGAGATTAGTGGGGTGCTTCCTTGCAAGCAGATTCTCCTCTATTTGAGTACAATGTAACTTCTAAGAGTTACAGCAAGATCTGAGCAACAGCTCCTTGTAAAATACACGATTCTAAGATATACAAGATATTATATTTAGATTACATCTTAAGAATTCTTCATCTTCTTCATTGAGCAAGCTTTGGATGACAGCTCCCTTGCTTCAGATCTTCAATGAGCTCCAAGATGATGTAGTTGACGTTGATTGATGACTTTGATAATTTCTTCTTCTTCTTTGAGTTCATCAATATCTGGTTGTTGTAGTATATTGATAATCTTGGTGTTGTTACAATGAACTCAGATTCTTAGATTTGTTGTGTTGTTGATTGATTATTTCCTTTTTCGTTTCGACAACCACACCAACAATTGATTATTCTTTCCTTTAAATATCCAAGTAAAAATATAGTCGTTTGAAATACTGTTGGCTGTTGGAAAAGAGACGTTGTGTAATAATGAGCTGTACTGACACATCTCCTTTTTGCTATGGGAGAAGTGACAGTATATCTTCTTGAGCAGTGTGTACAGTTGTTCACAACGGTAACATTTAACTTCCAAACTTCAGAGGCTTCTGATGGTAATTTGATGAAGCATGAGTAGAGCCTTCTTAACGGGATATCTGATACGTCAAGTCTTTATTCATTTGAATAAGTCCATTAGGAATCAGTCATCAGAACTTCAGCACTTGTCTTTAAGAACATTATCCTTTACTTCTTCAAGTCTTTCGAAACTTCGGAACTTGTCCATTAGGAATCCGTCTTCCGAGTCTTCAGCACTTGACCTTTGGAACTGTAATCTTCAGAACACATAAGTCTTCAGAGTCTTTCTGCACTTGGTCTTCAGAGCCTTCAACCTTCAGAACTTCAAGTCATGAGAGTCTTCAGCACTTCAGTTCTCTTCTTCAGAAGCTTCGCAATCTTCAGAATCTCGACCATTTTCAGAGAGCATCCACAAGAGCATTGCAACATCAATATCATCATCCTTGGATCTGACTGATCACGATCAGATACAGAAGCGTTCTTGCTTCTTGTAACTTGTGTCACACATAGTAACTTCGCATATTATCAACTACGCACATCTGGCTGGTGCTTGTTGGATCTGATATCTTTTATTAATATGATCTGCACACAACACACATTAGAACATAAAATGGTTCTTTCATAAATACGTATTGTTATCATCAAAACATAGATTGACTTGTAGAGACAATTCTTTCTCTCGCAATCTCCCCCTTTTTGATGATGACAAAACCAAGTATTTTGATTGAACATTTTATACAAGGTAACCACCAAAACAAACATATTCAGAGTCTGGAACAACAGCTCCCCCTGAATGTGTTATCCTCAAAGTTTTATCTGTGATCATCTAGAATCTTATATGATCCAAAGACATACAGAGTAACAACTCGAGTTGCCAGAGCAAAGAAAGAAAAGGACTACTTCTCTATCTTGTCTTTAAGGAGATATAAGTCTTCAGCATCTGGACTAGTTCATCAGAACTTCCATCTTCAGATCTTTAGAACTAAGTTCCTTTGTGGTTGTATCAGAGCTTGTAATCTTCAGAGACTTCTGAAGCATTTCCACTTTTCAGAAGATTCATTTAAGCATAAATAGATCAGTTCTTATCTGATAACATAGCCTCGCTATTCATCAGAGACAGACACTGTCTTTTTAAGAAACTCCCCCTGAGTTTCAGACTTTGTGAAGATTTTAGATTTAACAATTGAATCTTCTAGGTAGTCTCCCCCTAATTTCCATAAGTCAGATATTGGGATCTTCAGAACGTAGTTCAGGAATATGAGATTTTAATCACCAATGTAGATCATGACTTTTTCAAAGTTTGACTTTTGAACACAGGTCTTCATCTCAGAACCTTGTTACTGTCACAACTCAGTGGTTCATCAAAGCTTGATTTTTTGATCAGATACCAATTAAAGATTAATTTTTATGATCAATCAACGCTTGATTCTGAAACTGTCACACATGTTTTAATCTTAGTCTGGTACTAAATTATACCAGAGTATGTTGTGTCTGATACCAAGTGAAGGATTACTTTTCATACCACTTGAAGGGTATTTCCTTAGTGTGCTGAGATTGATACCAATGAAGGGATACAAAACATTTCACAGCTCGTCTCTGATTGATATTACTACAGACTGAGTCTGATACCAATCTTTGTGTATACTGATTCTGATTACCACTTATTGACTTAGTCTGATACCAAATCATTTCTTCTTAATTGAGTTCTTGGTAGACATCAGAACTACTTGTTCTTGGATCTTCAATTCAGATCTTCAGACAGTTCTTTGACTTCTGATTTGCATAGTTCTTCTGAATAAGCATCTTAAGATGTAGACTTTGTCTTGACTGCTTTCAGAGTTTCCTTCTTCTGATTCTTATGTTCTGAATCTCATATTCTCAAACAGCTTACAACTTCTGAACCAAGTGAGACAGAGATCAAGATAAACTTTAACTTTTAGACAGTTCTCAACTTCTGAACAGTACTGGGTAGATCTGATTCTAAAAACATGTTCACGAAGTGTACAACTTCTATCATATGATCAACAGTTCATAAGAACTTCTCTGTTCTTCTTTCTTAACCTGTCTTAGAATGCCTAGTGAACTTGTTCAGAGTTCCTTGGATAACATCAAACAACAAACGTTAGTAGTAACACATTTTATATGATTGATTACTTATTTGAGTTGCATTCTTTTCTTTTCTTTAAGATTTCTTTCTTTCTAATCAATATTCATATATTCATCAATCAAAATCATATTCTCTCTCCCCCTTTTTTGACATCATCAAAAAGTTATAGAGCATCTGAGCATTTAAGCATATGTATCAATATGATAGTGAATATTAATAAATTCAAAAGATATTATCATGTAAACATTAATCACACAAAGGATGGATATAACACAGAACCACAAAATATTTTTAAAATATAAAGCATAGGTTAAGCTTAATCCTAACAGATTTAAGATAATCAAAACATAGACTTAATGAGAATGGGTTTCTAAGGATAAGACTAATAGGAGCCTAATGATGATGAGGAAGGTGAGAGTGAGCTTTCAGAATCATCAGTTCTTGCAGAAAGCAGCTTTTCTTCTGCTTGAGTGACAGTCAGTTGCTTGCTCTTCACAATTTCCTCTGAGATCCATTCATGGAACTCAGTCCAGGCAATTTTTATATCCATGGGGTCCACACAGGAACTGGAAGCATCCACTAAGCCATGGATTTTTGTGATTGCATTATCCTTAAAGGATATTAATGCATCATTTGATTATGATAATGTTTTAAGTGTTTTAATCATGAGAATATCCGGAGTTAATTTTATTCAACATAAATGATAGATCAGTGCAACTATGAGTATGAAGAAAATAATTCAAGAATAGACCTGAACGCAACACATATTAATTTTCAACACGAGTACAAGGCTTAAAATAAAACTGTTAATCACAAGATCTTAGACCTAATTATAACAAGAACTTGTTATACACTCGTAAAGAGACTTTAGTCATCAAAGTCTTCAATGTCGTCCACTCTAGAGCATCTTGTTTCTGTTACCGCATGCTCTGGTCCAATCCTGCTTAACAATCCTCAGAAACCTTCTCTAAGCATAATTTCAGATATAATCCTTCCGTATGGAATAAAGGATTGGGTCTGTTTTCTTGAAACCTCAATGGAGTGCTTCAAGTGATTGAAGATGATTTTGGGAAGATTAATCTTGACATGATGCGTCAAAAGAAAAACAAAGATTCTGTCATCATTGGACAGAGTGGATCTTGCTGTTGCTCGAGGGCAAAGATTAGTTAGAGAGAATCTAAACCAAGTCTTGGCAGAAGGAATAAGGTACTCAGGATTATTTGGTTCAAAAGGAGCTGAACCATAAAAAAGGATCCTGCACTTCTCTACCATACCAAGATCATATTGAAAGTCTTCAATAGTGACTCCAGATGAGACACAGTTAGTGATCTTCGCGATTGAGGACAAGGTGATAGAGATTGGAATTCGATAAATTTCTGACCAGACAGTGTTACCATCATCGTTGATTCTGGCATATTTCCAAAATTCCTTTAAAAGGACAGGATAGATAGGTCCGTTTAGCAAGGCGTAATACCCAGACCAAGATTGAATTTGCATGCTTCTAACTATGTCCATGCAGTGGTTTTTGAGTCGAGCAAGGTTTGGTCATTTTTCTAATATAACTTCTAGGGTTTCTATGTTACCAGTAAAGGTTGGAGCAGACATTGTTAAGGTTCAAGTAGGGTTTTAGAAGGATGACAGCTTTAGGTTGAGGCTGTAATGAGAAAAGGGGAATTCCTACTATTTATAAGGGGATGATAGTGGAAGAAGGTAACGTCTAAATCAATACAAAAGATTCGTATTTACTATTTCCTAGGTAAGTTATAATTGCCTAGGGTAAGCTACGAGACATAGACACATGGAAAATGAAAAGGAGCAGTTAATGATGAAGTATCAACCAACGTGGATGATATCTGCTCTCCTAAGAGTGGAAAGGGTGATAGATACATTTTAATGAAGGTGGTTTCTCGAGGAACTCAAAATTTTTCATATGTCTTTTAATAGATTCATGTGTAATTGCTTTCAAAACTTGTTTAAGTAAGTTCAAATTCCTCTTAAGATATATCAGATTCTTTAATGATTCAAATTCAACTTTAGGCAGTGGAAAGTGATATACTAAATGTTAGAAATAACTATTGACTTAACTGAAAAAGGAGATATTGTAATAAGATTCACAGACACAATTTTTACTATTACTCATACCTAAATAATTTAGGAGCAAACTGACATGAGTATAACGATTTAAACTATTATATAACATGCACGTAGCAGACACAGGTTAATCTTAGATAAGTCTAGTTTCATGATCAAGTAAGACATGTTTCCAAAATTCTTTCACTAGATTTATGTACGTTGGTTTTTCTAACAAAGTGGAATATCTAGTCCATTGTTGAGTATAAAATACATCAGATAGACTGCAAGCAATGTTATTCGAAAGAGAAGAAACATTGATTACGAATTGTTTTCAGATATGATTCCAGGAGGATCCTCGTTTCCTAGAAAGGTTAGTGGAGCCATGATGGTAAATGGAAGACAGAATGTTGACACTCATGGTTTAATGATAGAGGGTCTTGAGTGTGATATCTTTGAATAGGGAGAGTTGACTTATATACATCTAAATGGGTACAATGAGTTATGCCTAACCTAGGGAAGATATAGATTAAGTGCACATTAAGTGACAAGAATTTTGATGATGTGAACAGTCCTTAAGAAAAATACTATTTAGATTTCAAGTATTTATATGAAGATTATTAAACAGATTTGCATATTTTCAAGAAAACTTATATTATGATTACTCAAGATTCGCAATCATGACTGAGGTCACATAGAGTGCACACGTAGTTCAGAGATTTGATCAAAATATTTTCTCTTGGAAGGAGAGGATATTTCACATAATGAATATTTTTACTTATTAGATGTTTCACTATTTGCAATTAGTCATAGATAAGGAGGATCACACCTTAGAGGTTCTGAAATCTTTTTCCAGTGATTATGTATTTGAGTGCTTTCCCTTTTGACTTAAGCTGTCTTGCGTTTAGGCTTCTGATTTTCCTCAAATTTTGTTTATCCCGATTTCTCATGTATCTGATAAGATTGTCCTTAATAAAGCTTTTGATCAGCCGTGTTCTACATCTGCTTTCTTCAGAGTGATCTATCAGAGACTATTGTAGCGAGCGGTTTTGGACGCGGTTGCGAAGCACTACCACTCTTTGGTATCTACAACTCGATTCATTTTTTATCCTATTAAAGCTGATGAAGGAAGGTAAATAGATGTCTCAAATTAACCCTGCTTGCAAACTGAGGTTAAACAGTCAAAACTGTTGTTTTACAGATGCTACAAAGATTCGGGGTCTCTATTAGGTTTATTTTGTTAAAAGTAGTGTTCGGTCGATGGGTGAGAGGTTAAGATGTTAGGACGGATGTATGAAAGTATGGGATTTTGGGTTTTTTTTTGGTGTGCTCGCTAAGATTTTTCTTTCAATCTTATGCCTACGTATTCCCGTTTACCGAAACATGGAAATCAGAGCGATCGTAGTTCCTCCTGTTCTAAGGGAGGAAATGGTGTTTTGGTGTCTTGTTCAAAGCCAAAGACGTGAAGCTAAAGGTGGTTTGTATCTTGTTCAAAGCCCAAGATGTGAAGCTAAAGGGTCTATTTGTATCTTGTTTGAAGCCAAAGATGTGAAGCTAAAAGGGTGTTGTCTTCAGAGAGAATTTGTCATTTCTAAAGAGGTTTGTTTGTCACAACTGTTTATAAAGAAGAATTACTTTAACCGGGATATGTGAATCCGGCAATGCCATAATTTCCATTATAGGGGATTTCCAACCTGAAGGAGAAAACTTTAACTCAGTGTAGAGCAATGCTATCTTTCCTTAGGAATTTCTCATGCTAAAAGAGGGACAGTGGCATGGATGTAGATGATCCAGAGGCTTTCCGCTTACAGCGATTAGATGAAGGGGAAGGAGTTATTGATGTTTGTGTACTATGAACGAGGCACATCTTTGATGCTAAAAGGTTGATTGGATCAACTAGTGGTTTTCTTATACAAAGCCTAAGAGGAGCCTATTGGCCCAACAAGAGGGAATTTTTATGTGTCTCGTACGAAGCCCGAGAGAGAGGCTAAAGATTTGACTCAACAAAAGAGTCTTTTGTATCTCGTACAAAGCCCGAGATGGAGGCTATTTGACTCAACAAGAGAGTTTTTTGTATCTCGTACGAAGCCCGAGATGGAGGCAATGGTGTTGTTTCAGTTGAGTGACAGGTCCAGTATGCTGATTAAAAAGAAAATCAGTTCTTATATGAGTAATGTTGTACTCAAGGATTTTGATTCGAGGATCAGGGATATTTCCTTTTCTTTGAGGAAATGGGAAATCTGAAGGGTATTGAGACTGTCCGAGTCTACGGGTTTCCTTCCTATTCTTGAAGGGTGCTTGGGAACGTCTTTGGGACTCAAGGGTTTTAGACTGTCCAAGTCTAGAGTTTCATCTTTTGTACTATGCTTTGAGAAACAGTAGTAGACTCTTAGAAAGACAGCTCTATTAAGATGTCTGGTTTCTGTTCCTATACCTCTAGGAGGTCGTCGGGACAATTTGTACGAAGCCCAAGAGGAGGCTGGAAACTTTTAAGAAGCCGATCGGTCCTTGTACGAATCCCAAGAGGAGGCTATCATTCCCAGAGGAAAAAGTCATTATATGAAGCCTAAGAGGAGGCTGTGAATACTTCTAAGAAGCCGACGGGTCCTTGTACAACGTCCAAGAGGAGGCGGGGATGCTTTTAGGAAGCCTGTGGGTCCTTGAACAATGCCCAAGAGGAGGCCGATGCTTTTAAGAAGCCGATGGATCCCCAAACCCCGAGAAATTCAAGACAGGCTATTCACAGAGAATAGATCAAGCCAGGAAAGTTCGAGAATTTGGAAGAAACTCAAGAGATGCCATTCACGGAGAAAAGATCATCCCTGGGGAATAGAGTTTCTTGACAAGTGTTTTTAAAAAGCCCGTGGGTCCCCAAACCCCGAGAAGTTCAAGACAGGCTATTCACAGAGAATAGATCAAGCCAGGAAAGCTCGAGAATTTGGAAGAAACTCAAGAGATGCCATTCACGGAGAAGATATCATCTCTGGGGAATAGAGTTTCTTTGACAACTTCTACGAGTGACAGTCTATGAAAGGGTTCACCGAGAATGTTGCCTTTCATGTCTCCATATTGTTTAACCCCAAGAGGAGGGAAGACTATGTCTGGTAATCCTATGGGGATCTAGTTTTGACTATTTAAGAGTGATCAATGGGCTTAATACTAGACGTAGTTGCCGGGGAAACTCTAAATATCTATACTATTATTACACAGTTGATATGAGTTTATGAAAGAAGACTTACAGCGAAACAGCCCCACAATACAGTTATATGTATATGAAAGCAGTAAATGAAAGCGTATAAACACTTACTCGGTTGTAGAGCTTCCATGCTGTTTGGTTAGTTGTTCAACAAAGAAAGATTGAAAACAACAGTATATTTCAAAATCAAAGGAGAAAATGCTTTGAAAAAGAAAGATTTGGGGCTTATAGCTCAAGGAGAGGCCCAGGGTTTTATCAGTGAGCGCACTGTTGTTTTGCATAGAGGGACTTATACAAGTGACTGGGGCCCAAGAAGGTTTTCTGTACAAAGGGATGGGTCTTACACTCTCTCAAGAGGCCCAAAAGGTTTAAAGAAAAAGAGTGGGGCTTATAACACGAGGGTAGGCCCAGATGATTTTTCGTTTGAAATGGCGATCGCGCCGAGATTTTCTTTTAACGCGAAGGGGCTTATACAATATCTGAGGCCCAAAGTTGTTTTTGGTTAAAAGGGGATTGGGTCTTACACTCTATTAGAGGCCCAAAAAGTTTTGAATGGGTCTTATAGCTCGAGGAGAGGCCTAGTTGGTTTGATTTTGAATTGGCAATTGCGCCGAGATTTTTGAAAATACAGTGGGACTTATACAATAAGTGAGGCCCACTATTTTGGTATTTTACAAAAAGGGGGTTGGGTATTACACTCTATTAGAGGCCCATGAGTGTTTGAAAATGATTTGTTTGAGTGAAAATCAAAGAAACCCTAATTTTATTCTTTAAAAGTAAATACTTAAAGAAAATCAATGAAAAATACCAAATAGGTTTGAATAAACCACTTGTGATTTTTGTTTAAGGTTTGAAAAATGAGGTATAAATAACAAGAGATGTTAAAACTCATTTAGTCTTGATTTTTCAAGACGAATATTCATTTTAAAATTTTTAAAAACAAATAAAAATGAATTTATTCACAAAAATACTAATTATATTAAATAAATAATATAAACTTAATTTTCTTGTGAAATAAAATATTTCAACATTTTTGTGATTTTTTGCAAAAAGAACCAATAAAAAATAATTAAAATTGAAAGAGTTATTAATTTTCCAATTAATTAATAAAACATGAAAATATTGGAAAAATGGCAAAATGTGAAAAAACACAAAATGGAATGGGTGGGGTTTGAACCCAAGACCTCAAGGTTACAAGGCACGCGCCTTACCACTGGGGTGGTGATACATCCATTGTTTGAAACAAAACAACAAATATACAAGGCATGACTTGGTTTTAGGCCTGGCCCAAGGCAAGTTTTGGCAAGTTTTGGCTCAGAAACGTGAAGGTCATAACTTTCTCAATTCTTAATGGTTTGAGACAAAATTTATATGCATCTGGACCAGAATTTCATAAGGAATCCAATGGTGGTGGTAGTTTTTCAGATCACACTCCCTCCTCAAAACCCGATAGTGGTTTTGAAAATGACCTATAATTGCATTTTCTATACTATAACTTGATACAGGCATGGATTACATGGTGAATTAGCTCAAACACAACATATACAATATGTATGAGATGTTTATGATCAGTGGACTTCAGAGCATTGCATGATTCAAAGATTCCAAGTTGTGAGGCTTACCTCTTTTTTTGAGATTTTGGAGCTTTTGTGCAATCTGTCAAACCTCTTGTTCCAGAAATAATTTGATGCTTTAGACACACTCAAATGATCCCTTGAAAGCTTTTAGGATGATTGGAATTGGCTGGTACCTGCAAAAACACAAACAGTCCCTTTCTTGCAAAAGGGGTTAAAAGTGACCAAAATAGCAACTCTCTCAAATGGTGTTCCAGATGTATGAAACCATTTGGGACAGTTCAAGGATGATATTTGGAGTGTGTTTGAGGATTTATCTGGTTTGGAAAGTGACTGAATCAAGACATGGCTTGAAAAATGCACAAAAGGCCTATTTTGAGGTTTTAAGAGGTGACTTTGTGATTTTGTGATTACAGGTCACTTGTGATAGTTTGCACAGCTTACATATGATATATATGAGGTGTGTGTGTGATTGATTGTGATGGAAAAGCTCTCGAGCTCAAAAACTCAAAGTTTCCTTGCTAAAGAAGGCATTTTTGCCAAGAGAAAGAGGTTTTGAGGAAAGCATCTGTTTGATGGCTTTGGTGAACTCAAACTGAGCACAAATGAGCTCTATTTATAGTAGAGCAAGTTTGTTTTGGGATCCACAGTGAATGGCAACTGCAGCAGAGGTTTGGCCAATGTTGTCCAATGGAAATTCAAGTCTCCTCTAGCCATTGACTAGAGGTTAGGGCACAGGGCTGTGGTTCCCTTGGTCTTGGATAAGTCTTGACTGAATTCAGTTGAGAAGGGCTCAGTCCATGCCACCTTGATGCTTCCATTGAATGATCCAATCCAAAATTAGAGTCTTGTCCCTATTTTGGCAATTCTAAGTTCAACATGCTATTTCTTGTTCCAAAGACTTTGGAGGCTTGGCTCAGTGATTGTCCCCTTTAGATTCGATCCTCAGAGGAGTCCAAGTGGATAGGAGTGTTTGGATTTGCACAATTTTGGTAAATCGAGCAAAAGGGCAAAATCTGTCTTGCCTTGACAGATTTCAACAAGGCAACTTGCCAATGTTATATCTCATGGCTCAAATTGAATTTGGTAATGTTCTTGGCCATTTTGGAAAGCCATTATATGATACAAAAATTGTTTGATCATATTTAGTTTTGATACTTTTTGAATCCAAGTGAAAAATGTCCCTACATTTGGAAAAAAGTAAGGCAAAATCTGACTTAGTGAAATTTTCACTAAGTGTTGGAACAAAGTGACTTTTCTTGATTTTGATCACTCCATAACTCAAAATCCATGAGGAATTTGGACATAGGTCAGTATGATGCTTTTGTAAAGGGAAATGAGATCTACAAATCAAGCTTTGGATGGGAGAAAATGGCTTTGTGGTTTAGGAGTTATGATCCTCCAAAGTTGGTACCCTAGCCACTTTATTTTTAACTTAAAAAAATTTCTATGTTTTTTATGGTTACCCCTTTTACAAGTTATCCAACTTTTCTTGATTTTTCTTGATTAATGATGATTCAAATCATACATTAACATCATTTTAGGGTTAAAAATCCATTTTAGTGAAAAATCTCAAAAAGTCAAAGTTGACTTTTGTGCACAGTTGACTTTTTACCAGATGAATTCCAAACTGTGCAATTCTTCAGGAAATCATGTCCTTGACCTAAGTCAAACTTGATGGACATGTTATATGGATGGTATAGAGGATATTGAATCATGTCTTAGGGCTTGGGAGCATGTCCTGGTCAAAAGTCAAAGTTACAGTTGACTTTTCCCGCGAAACCCTAACTGTGGTTCAGATGAAATTAAAACTTGTTGCTCAAGCTTCTTGGATCAATCCATTGTTCAAAATGGATCAATATGGCATGTTGGAGATCCTCAAATCCTCTCTTGAGGTCTTGGTTCATAATTGGTCCCAAAAGTCAACTTAGGGGTGAATTAGGTCAAGAAACCCTAATTCCTGATTTTTGGTGAATGCACCCCCTGAGGCTAAATTAACTTGGTGATTAGGTTTATGATGTCCCTTGGAGCCTCATGGGTTATGCTTCGAAGAATTGGCTCATGCCCAGAGGAAAATTTTCATCTGGAGGCCCTGGTCGACCAAACCCTAATTTGGTGACACTGGCGATCTTGAAGCTTGATCCACCTTGAAGGGAGCAACCTTGTGCTTAATCCTTGAAGTGGGAGTCCTCTTGATCCTTAGTATATACTTGAGAGGTTTAGACAAGTTGAGGATCATGGCATTCCTTGATTGATACTTTGTCTAGAAGCTCTAAGAGGGCTTGAAACCCTAATTTTGATAGTAGTGAATATTCACCCACCTTTGGGGAGACTAAAGGTTCATCCATATTGTGATGATGATTTGCACAATGATGGAAAATCATAGTGGTCAAAATTTGGGGTATGACAGATGCCCCTATTTAATCTTCTTGGACCCGAAGGTGTGAATGGAGAAGGTATTCGGGCATTCGGGGTGCAAGAGGATTAAATATCGGAATACCCGAAATTTTGATGGTGGTTATGAATGATAGCTTACGCATTCATCTTCCTTTGCTAAGCAATGATGCTTATAAAAGGTAAACTTCCCCTCGATTCTGGTCTTCAGCCAAGGAACTGGTCTCAGTTTTCTTTTGTCAACTTCCCCTCGGTCCTGGTTTCTTACTAAGGATCTGGTCTTAGTTTCTGATTTAAACTTCCCCTCGATCCTGGTTTCCTACCAAGGAACTGGTCTTAGTTTCTGATTAAAACTTCCCCTCGATCCTGGTTTCCTACCAAGGAACTGGTCTTAGTTTCTGAAATAAACTTCCCCTCGATCCTAGTTTCCTACCAAGGAACTGGTCTTAGTTTCTTTTGTCAATAAACTTTCTTGACAAGGGACGCTATTTGTAGCGGCTTTCCTCAAACTTCTCGCCGAACCTTCCGGGGGAGATACCATTTGACAGAAAAAGTTGACGTCAGACTTGCTAGGGAATCCAGTCGTCTGAGTTGTAGAGGTGTACAAACTTCTCTGTTGGAGACGCCATTTGTCGATTCTACTGGGGAAAGCGAGTCACCTGAAAGACTGCCTTCGTTTGGGGTCTTACATCATACTTTTCTCGGGATCTTCCCGGAGAAATGCCATATGATGGGATCCAATTTTGAGGTGCCGATGACCTTTTCATCAGCGATTTTTTTCCGGAGAAAAACTGTTGTATTATCGAATCTTTTTTATTACGAGGCTTTCTCTCAGGATTTTCCTTAATCCGGGAAAGCAAGGATATCATCTTCAATGGCAAAGAGTGACATTTGGTAAAGGTTCTCTGGTCTTTCATAGGTTCAAGTTATCAAAGTGGTCAAGGACCCAACTTCAATCCAGAAATAAACTGAGGAGAGATTGTTCCGACTCAACATTTCCTAATCGAGGAAAGAACTGACAACTCGACTGAGAGGACTGTTATCACTAGGGGAAAAGACCGACGAGAGTGATAGTGATGTAATATAAAATGTGAATGCAAATCAATAATGCATGATGTATGTATGTATATGCTGATAAAACTGACGCGACATACAACCTAAAAGATGAACATGACTGGATACTCGGCCATCGCGGGGCGAAGAAGTACCGTTGGTCCAAAAGTAGCAATTCTACCTTGCTTAGGAGAAGTAGTCCTCACGGGGAACTATGTTGGTTGGGCTTAGGAGATGAGAACTCAGCCGAGGCGTGTCAGACGAAACAAGGTCTCTGACACAGTTGATCCCTTCATTCAGGCGTACTGGGTTAGAAGGAGTACTTTGATGCTGCACTTTGAAGTTCGCTTACTTCTGGAGAAGCGATTGATGCTCTTTTGATGTTTAACAGTCAAAAGAAATTGCCATCTTTATTTTAAAGCAGAAAAAGTTTTACAAGTAAATTCAGTTTTGTTTTATTTCAAGAATCGTTAATCATATCAAAATGTCGTTCTGTAAAGCTAAAACAAATGAGAATTACAAACAAAAGCACAAGGGCTCAAATTTTATTGATAAGACGGAGATCAGCCAAACGCGTGATTCCAAAGAGTATTTACAAAGTTAGAAAATGGTAATTTACAGGGAAAAGGGCTACGTTGAAACATAACGACCACTATCCTTCTACCAACTTTGAATTCTGGGCATCCTGAGCTTCTGTCGAAGATAACCTAAACTGGAGTTTTCCTCTGATGGACGGTGTAACTGCTGCTGCTGAGGGACTTGCCTCTGTTGAACATAGTTACTTGCCATTATCCCTAACTTTTGCCTGGATTTTACTATGATGTTTCCAATCCACCGAGATGATTTTTTTTTATTTTGTCTCTAACTTTTTCCTAGACCGCCCTTTTGGGTTTTCAATCCACCGAGACGTTTTTTTTTAGTTTAGGCGAAGTATTTCTTGACTACATCAACATTTGTGGGGTAGGAAAATTCCTCTCCGTCCATGGTTGCAAGTCTCAAGGCGCCGCCTGAGAAAGCTTTCGTGACCACATAGGGGCCATCATAATTCGGAGTCCATTTGCCCCGAGAATCAGTGAGAAATGATTGTATCTTTTTTAGCACGAGGTCTCCTTTCCTGAAGATGCGAGGTCGGACCTTTTTGTCGAACGCCTTCTTCATTCTTTGTTGATACAACTGACTGTGGCATAGTGCCATGATTCGTTTCTCTTCGATCAGATTCAATTCGTCGTGTCGACTTTGACACCATTCAGCTTCTGTAAGCTTAGCTTCCATCAATACCTGGATTGACGGGATCTCTACTGCTATGGGGAGCACTACTTCCATGCCATACACTAGAGAGAAAGGGGTAGCCCTTGTTGAAGTGCGGACAGATGTGCGATAACCGTGAAGAGCAAAGGGTAGCATTTCGTGCCAATCTTTGTAGGTTACAACCATCTTTTGAACGATCTTCTTGATATTCTTGTTAGCCGCTTCTACCGCTCCGTTCATCTTGGGTCGGTAGGGAGATGAGTTATGGTGTTCGATCTTGAACTCTGCGCACAACTCTTTCATCATCTTATTGTTCAAGTTAGATCCATTATCAGTAATGATCTGGCTCGGAACACCATAACGGCAGATGATATTGTTTTTGATAAATTGGA
The DNA here is from genome assembly GCA_022829125.1 of Lathyrus tuberosus. NCBI lineage: Eukaryota > Viridiplantae > Streptophyta > Magnoliopsida > Fabales > Fabaceae > Lathyrus > Lathyrus tuberosus. The sequence continues at coordinate 14,795,233 of JALAZF010000103.1, forward strand.
CCACCACTTGTCGGGTTACATTAGCGTACGACGCTGCTTCGACCCACTTGGTGAAGTAATCAATGGCTACAAGGATGAACCGATGTCCGTTTGTAGCTTTGGGCTCAATTAAGCCAATCATGTCGATTCCCTATATGGAAAAAGGCCATGGGGAAGAAAGAACTTTGAGATGCGTTGGCGGTACATGAATTTTGTCGGAGTATATCTGACACTTGTGACACTTCCTCATGTACTTGTAGCAGTCGGATTCCATGGTCAACCAATAGTACCCTGCTCTGAGAATTTTTCTCGCCATTGTGTGTCCATTGGCATGAGTGCCAAAGGATCCTTCGTGAATTTCTTTCATCAGCATGTCTGCTTCTGGTCTGTCTATGCATCGGAGCAAGACCATGTCAAAGTTTCTCTTATACAGTGTATCACCACTCAGAAAGAAGTTTCCAGCCAGTCTTTTGAGGGTCTTTCTATCCTTTCTGAATGCCCCAGGAGGGTACTCTTGTTTTTGAAGGAAGCATTTGATATCGTGATACCAAGGTTTGTCGTCTATGACTGCTTCAATTGTAAAGACGTAAGCGGGCCGTTCTAGGCGCATTATGTCGATCTTTGGTAGGTCGTTCCATTGACCTACACTAATCATGGAAGAGAGAGTGGCTAATGCATCAGCCATGTGATTCTCATCATGAGGGATGTGATGAAACTCAACTCTGTTGAACAAAGGTAGAAACCTTCTTGCATAATCTTTGTAAGGAATTAGTCCTGATTGGTATGTGTTCCAATCTCCTTTTATCTGATTGATAACCAGGGCTGAGTCGCCATATATGTCCAAGTTCTTAATCCTTAAGTCAATTGCTTCCTCGAGATACATGATACAAGCTTCGTATTCGGCCTCGTTGTTTGTACATTTGAACGTAAGTCGAGCGGTGAAAGGAATGTGGGTACCCTAAGGGGTAACAATGATTGCCCCAATTCCATTTCCATAATGATTAACTGCTCCGTCAAAGATTAGCCCCCATTGGGAACCTGGTTCTGGCCCTTCATTGGGTAGCGGTTCGTCATAGTCTTTCATTTTTAAATTCATGATATCTTCGCCTGGGAAGTCAAACCCGATTGATTCCTGATCGTCAATCGGTTGATGAGCCAAATGATCGGCTAAAATACTCCCTTTAACGGCTTTCTGAGCATGGTACTCTATGACATATTCTGATAACAACATCTGCCAACGGGCGATTCTTCCCGTGAGAGCAGGTTTTTCAAATACATACTTGATTGGATCCATTTCGGAGATTAACCAAGTAGTGTGACGAATCATGTACTGGCACAGACGTTTGGCTGCCCAAGCCAAAGCACAGCAAGTTTTCTCGAGCATCGTGTACCGAGCTTCACAGTTGGTGAACTTCTTGCTTAGATAGTAAATGGCAGACTCTTTCCGTTTGGTTTCGTCTTGTTGGCCAAGTACACACCCCATTGAGTCTTCCAAGACTGTGAGGTAGATGATCAGTGGTCTTCCTTCCACTGGAGGTGATAGAATCGGAGGATTCAACAGATATTCCTTAATACTATCGAAGGCGGTTTGGCAATCTTCTGTCCAAACGCAATCCTGGTTCTTTTTGAGTAATTTGAAAATCGGCGCACAGGTCGCGGTCATAAGGAATATGAATCTAGAGATGTAGTTCAAACGTCCTAGGAATCCTCTGACTTGTTTTTCAGTTTTCGGAGAAGGCATTTCTTGAATGGCCTTAACCTTGTCAGGATCAACCTCAATTCCTTTCTGGCTGACGATGAACCCTACGAGTTTCCCTGAACGGACACCGAAGGTGCATTTGTTGGGATTCAAGCGGAGTTTGTACTTTCTCAACCGCCCAAATAGTTTTGAAAGGTGGGTTACATGCTCCTCTTCTGTCTTAGATTTTGCAATCATATCGTCGACATACACTTCGATTTCTTTGTGTATCATGTCATGAAAAAGAGTAGTCATGGCCCTTTGATAGGTTGCCCCGGCGTTCTTCAAACCGAACGGCATTACCTTGTAACGAAAAGTACCCCATGGGGTGATGAATGAAGTTTTCTCCATGTCTTTCGGCGCCATTTTAATCTGGTTATAGCCCGAGAATCCATCCATGAAGGAGAAAACTTTGAACTTTGCAGTACTGTCAACCAGCATGTCAATGTGTGGTAAAGGAAAGTCGTCCTTTGGACTTGCATTGTTCAGATTCCTATAGTGGACACACATTCTGACCTTTCCGTCCTTTTTCGGAACGGGTACGATATTGGCTAACCATTGAGGATATTCAGATGTAGCGAGGAATCCCGCGGCAATCTGTTTCTGTACCTCCTCTTTGATTTTGATGGCCAAGTCCGGGTGAGTCCGTCTCAACCTCTGCTTTACTGGCGGACATTCCGATCTTAACGGTAGATGATGTTCCACGATACTGGTATCCAACCCTGGAATATCCTGATAGGACCAAGCGAATACATCGGGAAACTCTTTTAGAAGTTTTATTAAACTCTCTTTGGCAGTTGGACTGAGCAGTGCCCCAATCCTGATTTCTTTTCTCTCCTTTTCTGAACCCAAGTTTACCGTTTCCAACAGCTCTTTGTGAGGTTCAATGGACCTTTCCTCTTGTCTGAGTAGTCGGGAGATCTCTTTTGGAATTTCGTTGTCAACTTTTTCTTCAGCCCCAAATACCGGGAACCCAAAGTTGGGAGAAGGCATCGGATCGTATGTTTCAACGGGGTTTAAAACAAGCAATCTGCATGATGTGATGATTCGTGTCTAGAAGAGATAGAGAAAATGCAAGTGTGTGCAGTGTATTTCTTTTACTGCTTGTTTTTATTATTGAATTGTTTTTTAGGATTACCATTTTCTGAGAAAAAGCAAAAAGAGAAAACAGTAATTAATGCGGAAATTATCGAATGACGTTATTTAATTAATGAACAAGTCGATCCTTGAAACTACAGCCCAATAAAACAAAACTCTGTCGCTTTGGGCAAAGCGAAGAGGGAAAATTTACAGAAAGCGAGCCCTATCAAAACATCTGTTTCACCTGGGCAGGGTGAAAGGTTAAAGATGGCAATTACTTTGACTTATGAACAATCTTCGGAACATCGACAGCAACCCATTGGCGGCGAACTCCTAGGTGAATCACAAAGTCTGGCACCTTCCTTGATTTGTTTTCAGAAATAACGCTGATTTCTGGTGGAGCAGGATCATTGGAATCTGTCTCCCAGGCAGAATTATCGTAGGAGAATTCCTCTGTTGCATTTTGCATAACATTTGTGCTCTCAGCTATATCTCCCCATCCAGTTGGCTGGATGTCTTCGAGTCTGATACGAGAGCTTTCAGGAGCGGTGTACTGGACCATATAGTCATACTTTCCACTCGGTTGTCCCAGAGTGTTCCACACTTCTTTAGAACTGGAGGAGTCATCCCTCTCGATGACGTTGACCTCGGGAAAAGCATAGTTGATGAATTCAAGTCCTACAAACGTTGCAAATTCATCGTCATGTTGAGTAGTTTCTGAATGACCTGAGTGTTGATCCCAAGACATGGTGGGGACACAGGTATTCTGTTTAATGATGCTCAGCTAAGTTTCATTATTCGGCTGACTTTCTGGCCCCAAGTCTCCTGGGTAAGGCTGCCACATTGGCAGGCCATCCATCGGGCCATAGTAATTGTGGTCAAAGTTGTTTTTCATTTGAGTGTCTTCCTCTAATGAATTTGGCGGAGCACGGCATCCTTCTAGATCACAACCTCCGTATATCATTTTGACATCTGACCGTGGTATAAATCTCAGACTCTGTGCGGGATAGCAAAATGGCATAGGCACCTCTTCCTGAGATATATAATCGTCCTCATTAAGATAGGACTTCCATTCTTCATCCATGTCGGAGGGATCCTCCTCATTGAGAGCATGGACTATTTGAGACACTGGGTGAAGGAAACCTCCACTGTGGAAGAAATACTGAATGGGATGAAGACTTTCATCGTTAGCAGCTGTCCGAGTATAGGTTGCAGAAAAACCAAGACCCTTCTTTGTTGTATTGCTAGTAGGAATGACAAGTTGTCCCCATTCTGTTGTATAGGTACTCTCGACTGCTTTAATAGCATCTTTGTATAATGAAATTGAAGTTCCTCCTCTGGATTGATCGTCCTTGTGTAGCGACAGCGCTTGGAACTGGGTTCCGATTATCCCTTCTGGTTCCACATAAGTGGATGAAGATAAATTATTGACGAGCAAGGCCTGTTCCCCACAGACTGTGATGAGTTGGCCGTTTTGGACGAACTTTAGCTTTTGGTGGATGGTTGAAGTGACTGCTCCAGCCTGATGTATCCAAGTTCTTCCTAATAAACAACTGTACATTGCCCGGATGTCCATGACCTGGAAAATGACTTAGAAAGTGTGAGGGCCAATAGTTATGGGAAGGTCAACTTTGCCGATAAACGTTTTTTTGGATCCGTCGAACGCTTTGACGACGACCTCGTTGGTTCTCATCGGGGGTCCTTTGAATGATAATTGAGTCAAAGTGGACTTTGGCATAACATTTAGGGTTGGCCCTGTGTCTACCAGTACGCTGGCTAAAGCATCGTCCTGGCAGCTGACTGTGATATTGAGCGCCATATTATGACGGCGACCCTCTTCAGGTAATTCCTCATCACTAAATCCCAAATTGTTGCAGGAAGTGATGTTAGACACAATACTATCAAACTGTCTGATGGTTACATCCTGTTCCACAAAGGCTTGCTCCAAGACTTTCTGTAGAGCCTCCCTGTGCGCTTCTGAACTGAGTAAAAGTGATAGTACTGAGATCTTTGAAGGAGTTTGTAACAGTTGATCAACAATGTTGTATTCACTCCTTTGGATGAGCTTCAGCATCTCATCGTTGTTCTTTGAAAGGTCGGGATTACTGGATTGACCGACTGGTGGATTGGGAACTTCTGTCTGAGGTTCCTTTTCTTTGTTGAGTTCTCTAACTCCTCTGTTGAAGATTCTACCACTCCGTGTTACACGACTGATGTCTGCAATATTCACGATGGAGGGTAATGGAATTTCCTTTCCATTTTCAATTATTGTTGCACCGTATTTGTAAGGGATAGCCTTAGTTGATTCATACGGTAGTGGTCCCGGTAGATAAATGACTATGGGAACCTTCTGTTTTTTCTGACCATCGTACGTAATCTCGATCCGTTCTCGGTTGGGAACTCTCGATTCGTCAAGCAGAGGAATGATGGTGAAAAACTCCCTAGTTCTTTGATGATCAGAGATTACAACAATGTCCTCAATTTGATCGGCAAGGTAATTCGGCGACCAGTTAATGGGTCCAGAACCTGGATATTGGTGGATCTCTCCACGATCCACCTGCCCCTGAAGAGCTGCTCGCACAAGGTAGCACCCTTGGTTACTTTCCGAACAGACTCCACAACGTTCATAATTGTGTGGTGGCACCTGGCCATGCCCACTTTGAATACAATGTAACCTCACTAGGTTAGCTTCCACGAGTCGGACATCCTGACTTTGACGCCGAGTGGGGTTTCCGTTATTGATACTAATTTGCTGAGTATCTTCATCCATGTAGATTGGCATCCACCAATGATTTAACAAGGCCTGAAGTGCTTCCTGGACAAGGGCACATCCCTGGTCATTTTCGCAACCCGCTTTACAGCTGTGATAATTATGTGATATCAAGAATCCGAGTCAGACCTGCTCAGCATGCAACTCTACCAAGTTGGTATTCATTAAGCAAATATCAAAGATTTGAACCATGTTGATCTGATAGGATTCCTATCATGGTAGTCCTGGATCCATCTGAGATCCATCTGTCGCTGGAGGGCCTCCTGTATGAAAGAGCATCCCTGTTTATTTACCGAGCAAGTCAGATAAGAACTGTAATCGTGCCGCGGCATATTAGGATACTGGCTTTGCCTTGAGTGCATTGCCACCAAGTTGGCATTCATCGCACGGATGTCGTGGTTCTGAATGACGTTGGAATTCGTGTAAACCATGTTAACTCCACGAACTCGGTGCTCTTGGATCCATCCGAGATCCATCTGTTCCTGCAGAGCTGCTTGCACCACAGAACATCCTTGATTGTTTTTAGAGCAGACATCACACTGGTGATAATTATGAGGTGGCATATGGCCGTACCCACTCTGTCTACAATGCATCTTGACCAGATTGGTCCTCAACAAGAGTACATCATGAATTTGATAGACATTGTTAAATTCTTTCTCAATCAGGTTGACTACAACTTTCTCATGTTGAGGCAGCGGGTTCGTAAGAACATTGGGATTCGTATCTTTGAAAGATAAGAGCCCACTCCTAACAAGCTTTTGCACGTCTGATTTGAAATTGAGACAATTCTCTATGTTATGCCTTGGTCCTCCTTGATGATAAGGGCATGTCTGATCCACCTTAAACCAAAAAGGCAGATTTTTCGGTACTGTAAGTGGAGACTTAGTCTGGATTGCCCCTTGGCCAGTAGTAGCGGAAATAGTTCTGCGTACAACATGGGTATAGGATCAAAACCTGACGGTCGTGTTGTACGGTTGTTATTGTATGGAGGACGATCCTGCTGAAGAGGCTGTTGTGTCCTTTGCTGATTAGGGTGGCTTTGCGCAACCTGAGGTTGATACATAGGAATAGGCGCAGGGCTGATAGCAAGAGTTACAGCTGCTACCGGCTGATAACGTCGCCTTTGCTTTCCGAGAGAGATATTCCCAATATCTTGCTCTTTTTTCTTAGGGAGAGCACTACCGTATCGTTTTGCACTACTTGATGATCCAGTGTCTTTAACTAGACGTCCTTCTCGGACGGCTTACTCAAGACGAACTCCCATGCCTACCATCTCGGTGAAATCACTGGACGCACTGGCATCCATTCTGTCATAGTAAAATGAGCTTAAGGTCTTTAAGAAGATCTTTGTCATCTCTTTTTCCTCAAGAGGTGGACAAATCTGAGCGGTAATTACGCGATGTGAGAATGATGAATGCAATGATTATATTAATTGGTTTTTGGTTTAATCAAAATAAACTTCGACAATTAGATTGCAAATATCAAACAGTGGGGAAACCCCTTTTTATTAAATTCAAAGGATTACAGAAATGGAAATACAGTAGATTACAAGGTGCAGAAACGGAAACCTAAGCTAATGGGTCCCGAGTCCTCTCTGAAGAGAAATCGGGTGCTGACTCTAGTAGTTTCCTTTTCTTTGACCGGGGCTCTTGGGCCATTGTCGGGTTGTCATTCCTTTGCCAGGTGAAAGGAGCAAGCAAATTCCTTTGGTCATCTTGATTATCCACAGCATGTTGCTCTAAAATCTCGATCAGAGCATCCTTTTCTTTCAGTAGTTGCTGTATTTTGATGCACTCTACGTTGAGGGTGCGGTACTTGTTCTTCCAAGACCTCATCTCCCGTTGAACTTTGTTGAGAGTAACCTGAAGCTTTTCCATTTCCGTCATGAAATACATGACAGATTCCTTTGGCGGAAGAATTCCGTGACGAGGATAAGGCATCTTTAGCTTGAGAGCTCTAGTTTATACCCAGTGGAGGTAGGGCTCCACCGAAACACAGTACGGTTTTCCTAGAGACTCTCATCCTTTCTTATGAACATGTTTCCAAGCGTGCACTATTTCCGTCTTTAGTGCTCTGTCATTTTCTCCTTCTTTGAAGAAAAGACCTTCCAGATGAGCATTAAGTGGGACATGCCTCATCGGGTATCCAAATTGACGACGAACGAGAACTGGATGGTAATTGATTCCTCCCTTAGTTCCTATAAGGGGTACGTTGGGGAAGTTTCCACAACGGTCAATGGTCCTGATCCCATCATAGATCCTATTGCACCAATCTATATCAGAGTTGGTAAGAGACGTGACCTTCTGCGACCAACGTAAGGCACTCTTATGATCCCAAAATGCAGCAGACTTGGGCAAATGGGAGATAAACCATTTATATAGCAGGGGTACACAACACGTGATCATTCCTCCGCTGTACAAATTTCCTAAGTGTACAGAATGATACGCATCTGCGAGCAAAGTCAGCACAGGGTTTCCAATGAGAAAAACCTTAATGGCGTTGATATCTACAAAGTTATTGATGTTGGGAAACAAAAACAACCCGTAGGTGAGTAAGACAAAGATGCTTTCAAAAGCAGTCACGTTCCCGATACTAGCGAAGTACAGGGCTTTCTTTCTCAAGAACTGGGCTGGCAAACCTTGTATGCCACCCTTAGTGGTCATGTGAGTCCTGACCTCAGACTCGTCCAAATGAATTGGCCTTGCAATGGTCTGATTCTTTGGAATTTCTTCTAGTCCAGAAAATGGAGCTTGATCTGTAATGTGTAGATCAATCAGATGAGAATATTCCTCCAGCGTTGGTGCTAGCTGGTAATCCGGGAATGTGAAACAGTGATAAACCGGATCGTAGAACTGAATGAGCGCATCCATGATTCCCTCAATCACATGGACTCTTAGCAGCGATAGCAAACCTCCGTACTTGGCTCTGAAAGCCTCAGGGTTAGTGATCATCCTTGCTAACCTTCTCAAATCCTCTAGTTTTGGAACCTTGAAGGTGTACTTATGAGTTCTCCTTCTACCGAAATCCATTAGCGTAATTCTTTTCTCTGATATTTGCAATCACAGTCTTAGTTTAATTTAAAAAACAGAGAGACTAGAAGAGAAATTTTTTGAATGTTTTAATGTTTTTTATAAATGAATGTATGAATGCAGCACACAAAAACATAGAAAAAACATGGGGTCAAAGGGTCGTTGTCATGAAGTCAAGACTTTACCCATCCCCAAAGGTTTATACTAGGGTGATTTTTGTACCTCTACTCAAAATCATCAGCTCCTCCCAGGATAACTGTAGCGAGCGATTTTGGACGCAGTTGCGAAGCGCTATCGCTCTTTGGTGTCTACAGCTCGATTCATTTTTTATCCTATTAAAGCTGATGAAGGAAGGGAAATAGATGTCTCAAATTAACCCTGCTTGCAAACTGAGGTTAAACAGCGGTCTGTTAGGTTACAAGTACTACAAAGATTCGGGGTCTCTATTGGGTGTATTTTTTTAAAAGTGGCGTCGGTTTAGATGTTTAGGACGGATGCTTCTTGATAGATATATGAGAGTATGGGATTTTAGGTTTTTGTTTAGTGTGCTCGCTAAGACTTTTCTTTCAATCTTATGCCTACGTATTCCTGTTTACCGAAACAGGGAAATCAGAGCGTTCGTAGTTCTTCCTATTCTATGGTAGGAAATGGTTGTTTTGGTGTCTTGTTGAAAGCCCAAGACGTGAAGCGAAAGGTGGTTTGTATCTTGTTCAAAGCCCAAGATGTGAAGCTAAAAGGGTTTGACTTTAGAGAGAATTTGTCACCTCTAAAGGGGGTCTGTTTGTCACAACTGTTGGGTGACTGGTTATAAAGGAGAATTACTTTAACCGGGATGTGTGAATCCGGCAATGCCATAATTTCCTTTATAGAGGGTTTTAACCTGAAGGAGAAGACTTTAACTCAGTGTAGAGCAATGCTATATTTCCTTAGGAATTTCTCATGCTAAAAGAGGGACAATGGAATGGATGTAGATGATCCAGAGGCTTGCCGCTTACAACGATTCGATGAAAGGGAAGGAGTTGTTGATGTTTGTGTACTGTGAACGAGGCACAGCTTTGATGATAAAAGGTTGATTGGATCAACCAGTGGTTTTCTTATAGAAAGCCTAAGTGGAGGCTAATATGTTTCTCATACAAAGCCCGAGAGAGAGGCTAAAAGGTTTTGACTCAACGAGGGAATCTTTTGGTATCTCATATAAAGCTCAAGATGGAAGCTATTTGACTCAACAAGAGAGTTTTTGGTATCTCGTACGAAGCCTGAGATGGAGGTTCAAATTTGTTTGGCTCAATAAGAACCTTTTTGTATCTCGTATAAAGCCCGAGATGGAGGCGAAATGAGTGATTGACTCAACGAGGGAGTCTCTTATGTGTCTCGTACAAAGCCCGAGAGAGAGGCTAAACGTTGTTTGACTCCGCTGGGGAGAATCATTGTACAAAGCCCAAGAGGAGGCTATGGTGACTATTTTAGTTGAGTGACAGGTCCAGTATACTGATTTTAAAAGAGAAAATCAGTTCTTATATGAGCAATGTTGTACTCAAGGATTTGATTCGAGGATCCGGATTATTCCTGTTCTTTAAGGAAGTGGGAAATCCGAAGGGTATTGAGACTGTCCGAGTCTACGGGTTTCCTTCCTATTTTAACCAAGGGGTTACTTGAGAATGTCTTTGAGACTCAAGGATGTTAGACTGTCCGTGTCTAGAGTTTCATCTTTTGTACTATGTTTTGAGAAACAGTAGTAGACTCTTTGAAAGGACCGTTCTATGAAGATGACTAGGTTCTGTTCCTATACCTCTAGGAGGTCGTCGGGACAATTTGTACGAAGCCCGAGAGGAGGCTGGAAGCTTTTTAGAAGCCGACGGGTCCTTGTACGAAGCCCAAGAGGAAGCTATCATTCCCGGAGGAAGAAATCATTAGACGAAGCCTAAGAGGAGGCTGTTAATACTACTAAGAAGCCGACGGGTCCTTGTACTAAGCCCAAGAGGAGGCGGGGTTGCTTTTAGGAAGCCTGTGGGTCCTTGTACGATGCCCAAGAGGAGGCCGATGCTTTTAAGAAGCCCGTGGATCCCCAAACCCCGAGAAATTCAAGACAAGTTATTCACAAGGAATAGATCAAGCCAGGAAAGTTCAAGAATTTGGAAGAAACTCAAAGTTGCCATTCACGGAGAATACATTCATCTCTGGGAGTAGAGTTTCTTGACAATTCCTAATGAGGACAACCGAAGAGAAGACTGTATCTGGTGATCCTATTGGGGATCTAGGTGTCTATTTCTACGAATAAACAAAACGGATTTCTAGTTCTAGACGTAGTTGCCGAGGAAACTCTAAATATCTATACTATTATTACACAGTTGATTTGAGTTTATGAAAGAAGACTTACAGTGAAACAGCCCCATAATACAATTATATGTATATGAAAGCGGTAAATGAAAGCGTATAAACACTTACTCGGTTGTAGAGCTTCCATGTTGTTTGGTTAGTTGTTCAACAAAGACAGATTCAAAACAACAGTATATTCAAAATCAAAGGAGAAAGTGCTTTGAAAAAGAAAGATTTGGGGCTTACAGCTCAAGGAGAGGCCCGGGGATTTATCAGTGAGCGCACTGTTAAATTTGTACAGAGGGACTTATACAAGTGACTGAGGCCCAAAAAAAAGGTTTTCTGTACAAAGGGATGGGGCTTACACTCTCTCAAGAGGCCCAAAAAGTTTTTAAAGAAAAAAAGTGGGGCTTATAACACGAGGGTAGGCCCAAAAGGTTTTAGTTAAAAGGGGATTGGGTTTTACACTCTATTAGAGGCCCAAAAGTTTTGAATGGGTCTAATAGCTCAAGGAGAGGCTCAAAAGGTTATTTTTCAAAAGACAACGATCGTGCCGTTTGTTTTTGACGGTATCGGGAGTTATACAATATACTGAGGCCCAAAAATGATTTGGTCAAAAAAAAGGATTGGGTCTTACACTCTATTAGAGGCCCAAAGTGTTTTTGAAAATGATTTATGAGGGTTGAATTAATCCAAAACCCTAATTTGTTTTCAAAAATGTATTTAATTGAATAAAAATTCAATTAAAATGATCAAAATCATTTAACATATGGAAAACAAATTGTGATCTTGGATTAATGCTTCAAAAATTAATTATTGACCTACAAAATAATTAGAAGGCATTAAAAGTTGCAAAATCAAGGTGGAAAAAAATATTTTAAATGGTAAAAATAATTAAAACATTAATTCTTTGCAAAAATATCAATTATACAAAATAAATAATATTTTTGGGATTTTTTGGGAAAATAAAATATTTTAACATTTTGTGAATTATAAAAAAAAGAATCAACTCAAAATCATTAAAACTCAAAGAGAAATTTATTTTTGAATCAATTAAATAAAATCACAAAATTCAAATATTTGAATTTTCAAAAAATGGCGCCAAGAACACGCGCATGTTCTGGGTTTGCCCATATTTGCATTTTCTCTCCAATCTCACTGAATACTTAATCATATCATGTAATCCACATACCAATCAACCCGTTTCAACCTCACGATCATGTCTATGATAATTAATTTCATTTAAATTAAGCATAAAATAAGAAATCACGAAAAATTCTCAAGAACCCTAATTTCTGCATGAAGGCTAGGATTTTTGATACACGATTCAAACAATGCAATTAATTGAGGGGAAACATTCCATGCATGATTATGAACATATGGCCAAATTATTGTGCAGCAAAAATTGCATGGATCATAGAGTTAGAAGAGCTCATGCTTACCACTTGCAGCTGGTGATCGTGATTTGTGTTGGAGGTGTTACAGCTAGGTTCTAATAATCTGGATAGCTTCCCTAGGTGCCATGGAGTGTGTATGAATGCTTGGAATGGATTGAAATGATCTGGAACTTGAGATGGTACGCCAACTGCAAATCTGTCAAGAACTTGAGCAATTGGCTGGTGATTTTGTGAAATCTTTGTTCCAGATGTTATGTGAGTGTTTGGATCACTTCTATATGATGTATGTGAGGTGTGTGAGTGATTGGTTTGGTTGGAAAAGCTCTCAAACTCAAAACCCGATAGTGACTTGCCTTAGAAGGCAAAATTGGAGTGAAAGAAGAGATTTTGAGGAAAGCATCTATTTGATGGCTTTGGTGTACTCAAACTGATCATAATTGAGCTCTATTTATAGTAGAGTAAGTTTGTTTTGCAAGGAATAGTGAATGGCAACTGCTGAGTAGGTTTGGCAAATGTTGGCAAATGAAAATCCAAGTCTCCTTTAGCCATTGACTAGAGGTTAGGGCACAGGCTGCTGGTTCCCTTGATCTTGGATAAGTCTTGACTGAATTCAGCTGAGAATGGCTCAGTCCATGCCACCTTGATGCTTCCATTGAATGCTCCAATCCAAAATTGGAGTCTTGTCCCTATTTTGGCAATTCTAGGTTCAACATACTATTTCTTGTTCCAAAGACTTTGTAGGCTTGGATCAGTGATTGTCCCCTTTAGATTCAATCCTCAGAGGTGTCCAAGTGGATAGGAGCAATTGGATTTGGCTGATTTTGGCAAATCGACCAAAAGTGTAAAAATCTGCCTTGCCTTGGCAGATTTCAGCAAGGCAACTTGCCAATGTCATATCTCATGACTCAAATTCAATTTGGTAATGTTCTTGGCCATTTTGGAAAGCCCTTACATGATACAACAACTGTTTGAACAAGTTTGGTTTTAATCTCTTTTGAATCCAAGTGAAAAATCCCCCTACATTTGGAAAAAAGTAAGGCAAAATCTGACTTAGTGAAATTTTCACTAAGTGTTGGAACAAAGTGACTTTTCTTGATTTTGATCACTCCATAACTCAAAATCCATGAGGAATTTGGACATAGGTCAGTATGAAGCTTTTGTAGAGGGCAATGAGATATACAAATCAAGCTTTGAATGGGGAACAATAGCCTTGTGGTTTAGGAGTTATGGCCCAAGTTGGCACATTAGTGTCACTTTTTCCATAACTTAGAATAATTTTCTTTTTATGGTTACCCCTTTTACAAGTTATCCCACTTTCTTTGATTTTTCTTGATGAATGATGATTCAAATCATACATTAACATCATTTTAGGGTTAAAAATCCATTTTGGTGAAAAATCTCAAAAAGTCAAAGTTGACTTTTGTGCACAGTTGACTTTTTATCAGATGAATTCCAAACTGTGCAATTCTTCATGAAATCATGTCCTTGACCTAAATCAAACTTGATGGACATGTTCCATGGGTGTAATAGGGTATATTGAATCATGTCTTAGGGCTTGGGAGCATGTCCTGGTCAAAAGTCAAAGTTACAGTTGACTTTCCTCGCAAAACCCTAATTGTGGTGCAGATGAAATTGAGACTTGTTGCTCAAGCTTCTTGGATTAATCCATTGTTCCAAATGGATCAATATAGTTCATTAGAGACCCTCAAACCCTCTCTTGAGGTCTTGGCTCATGATTTTCCCTAAAAGTCAACTTAGGGGTGAATTAGGTCAAGAAACCCTAATTCCTGATTTTTGATGAATGCATCCCCTGAGGCAAAATTGACTTGATGATTGGGTCCATGGGGTTCCATGGAGTATATTAGGTTATGTTTTGGACCTTTGGCTCATGCCCAGAGGAAAAGTTTCCAACTGGAGGCCCTGGTCGACCAAAACCCTAATTTGGTGACACTGTCGATCTTGAGACTTGATCCACCTAGAAGGGAGCAGCCTTGTGCTTGATCCTTGAAGTGGGAGTCTTTTTGATCCATTGTGGATGCTTGAGAGGTTAGACAAATTGAAGATCATGTCATTCCTTGATTGATCCTTTGTCTAAGCACTCAGAGAGGGCTTGAAACCCTAATTTTGATTTTAGTGAATGCTCAACAACCCTTGAGGCATTTGATGAGGCATGATGGTTCATTCATATTGTGATGATGATTTGCACAATGATGGGAAATCTTAGTGGTCAAAATTTGGGGTATGACAGATGCCCTTATTTAATCTTTTTGGACATGAAGGTGTGAATGACGAAGGTATTCGGGCATTCGGGGTGCAAGAGGATTAAATATCGGAATACCCGAAATTTTGATGGTGGTTATGAATGGTAGCTTACGCGTTCATATTCTTTAGCTAAGCGATGATGCTTAGAAAAGGTAAACTTCCCCTCGATCCTGGTCTTCAGCCAAGGAACTGGTCTTAGTTTCCTTTTGGGATAAACTTCCCCTCGATCCTGGTTTCCTACCAAGGAACTGGTCTTAATTTCTGATTTAAACTTCCCCTCGATCCTGGTTTCCTACCAAGGAACTGGTCTAAGTTTCTTTTGTCAATAAACTTTATTGACAAGGGACGTTATTCGTAGTAGTTTTCCTCAAACTTCTCGCCGAATTTTCCTGGGGAGATGCCATTTGACGAAAAAAAATTTGATGTCAGAGTTGCTGGGGAACCTAGTCGTCTGAGTTGTAGAGTTGCACAAACCTCTCTGTTGGAGACGCCATTTGCCGACTCTATCTGGGGAAAGTGAGTCTCTTGAGAGGCTGCTTCTGCGTGGGATCTTACATCATACTTTTCTCGGGATCTTCCCAGAGAAAAGCCATATGATGGGGTCCAATTTTGAGGTGCCGATGACCTTTTCATCAGCGGTCTTTTCGGAGCGAAACTGGCACGCTGCCGAATCTCTGATTACGAGGCTTTCTCTGTGGATTTTCCTTAATTCGAGAAAGCAAGGATACCATCTTCAATGGCGAAGAGTGGTGCTGACTGAAAGTTCCTATGGTTTTTCAGAGGTTCAAGTTATCAAAGTGGTCAAGGGCCAACTTCCTTCCAGAAATAAACTGGAGGCGAGGTTGTTCAAACGCAGCGTTTCCTGACGAGGCAAGAACTGACAACTCGATTGAGAGAACTTCTATCACTAGGGGACAAGACTGACTAGAGTGATAGTGATGCAATATGAAATGTGAATGCAAATCAATAATGCATGATGTATGTATGCATATGCTGACAAAACTGACGCGACATACAAACTAAAAGATGAACATGACTGGATACGCGGCCATCACGGGGCGAAAAAGTATCGCTGGTTCAAGATAGCAATTCCACCTTGCTTAGGAAAGATAGTCCCTGTTGGGGAGCTATATTGGTCGGGCTTAGGATATGAGAACTCGGCCGAAGGTGGTCAGATGGAATAGTCGCATCTGACACTGTTGATCCTTCATTCAGGAGCACTGGCATTTTAGAAGGAGTACTTTGATTCCGCACTTTGAGGTTCGATTACTTCTGGAGAAGCGACCGATGTTCTTCTGATGTTCAACAGTCAAAAGAAATTGTCGTCTTTATTAAAAAGCAGAAAAAGTTTTAACAAGTAAATTCATTTTTGTTTTATTTCAAGAATCGTTAATCATGTTAACAACGTCGCTCTGTAAAGCTAAAACAAATAATAATTACAAACAAAAGCACAAAGGCTCAAATTTCATTGATAAGATGGAGATCAGCCGAACGCGTGATTCCAAAGAGTATATACAAAGCTAGAAAATGGTAATTTACAGGGAAAAGGGCTACGTTGAAACATAACGACCACTATCCTTCTACCAACTTTGAATTCTGGGCATCCTGAGCTTCTGTCGAAGATGACCTTGACTGGAGTTTTCTGACAGATGATGTAACTGCTACTGAGGGACCTGCCTCTGTTGAACATAATTACTTACCATTATCCCTAATTTTTGCCTGGATTGTACTGTGATGTTTCCAATCCACCGGGATGATTTTTTTTTATGTCTCTAACTTTTTCCTGGACCGCACTTTCGGGTTTTCAATCCACCGAGACGTTTTTGTTTTTTAGTTTAGGCAAAGTATTTATTGACTACATCAACATTTGTGGGGTAGGCAAATTCCTCTCCGTCCATGGTTGCAAGTCTCAAGGCGCCGCCTGAGAAAGCTTTCGTGACCACATAGGGGCCATCATAATTTGGGGTCCACTTGCCCCGAGAATCAGTGAGAAATGATTGTATCTTCTTGAGCACAAGGTCTCATTTCCTGAAGACGCGAGGTCAGACCTTTTTGTCGAACGCCTTCTTCATTCTCTGCTGATACAACTGACCTTGGCATAGTGCTGTGATTCGCTTCTCTTCGATCAGGTTCAGTTCATCGTGTCGGCTTTGACACCATTCAGCTTCGGTGAGCTTAGCTTCCATCAATACTCGGATTGACGGGATCTCTACTTCTATGGGGAGCACTGCTTCCATGCCATACACTAGAGAGAAAGGGGTTGCCCCTGTTGAAGTGCGGACAAATGTGCGATAACTGTGAAGAGCAAAGGGTAGCATCTCGTGCCAGTCTTTGTAGGTTACAACAATCTTTTGAACGATCTTCTACCGCTCCGTTCATCTTGGGTCGGTAGGGAGATGAGTTATGATGTTCGATCTTGAACTCTATGTATAACTCTTTCAACATCTTGTTGTTTAAGTTAGATCCATTATCAGTAATGATCTCGCTTGGAACACCATAATGGCAGATGATATTGTTTTTGATAAAGCGGACCACCACTTGTCGGGTTACACTGGCGAATGACGCTGCTTCGACCCACTTGGTGAAGTAGTCAATGGCTACTAGGATGAACTGATGTCCGTTTGAAGCCTTAGGTTCGATCAAGCCAATCATGTCGATTCCCCATATCGAGAATGGCCATGGGGAAGAGAGAACTTCGAGATGTGATGGCGGTACATGAATTTTGTAGGAGTATATCTGACACTTGTGACACCTCCTCATGTACTTGTAGCAGTCGGACTCCATGGTCAACCAGTAATACCCTGCTCTTAGAATTTTTCTCGCCATTGTGTGTCCGTTGGCATGAGTGCCAAAGGATCCTTCATGAATTTCTTTCATAAGCATGTCTGCTTCTGGTTTGTCTATGCATCGGAGCAAGACCAAGTCAAAATTTCTCTTATAAAGAGTGTCACCGCTCAGGAAGAAGTTTCCAGCCAATCTTTTGAGGGTTTTCCTGTCTTTACTGAGTGCCCCAAATGGGTACTCTTGTTTCTGAAGGAAGCATTTGATATCATGATACCAAGGTTTGTCGTCTATGACTGCTTCAATCGTGAAGATGTAAGCGGGCCGTTCAAGGCGTATTATGTCGATCTTAGGTAAGTCGTTCCATTGACCTACACTAATCATAGAAGAGAGAGTGGCTAAAGCGTCAGCCATGTGATTCTCATTACGAGGGACGTGATGAAACTCAACTCTGTTGAATAAAGGTAGCAACCTTCTTGCGTAGTCTTTGTAAGGAATCAGTCCTGATTGGTATGTGTTCCAATCTCCTTTTATCTAATTGATAACCAGGGCTGAGTCGCCGTATACGTCCAAGTTTTTGATCCTCAAATCAATTGCTTCTTCGAGATCCATAATACAAGCTTCATATTTGGCCTCGTTGTTCGTATATTTGAACTAAGTCGAGCGGTGAAAGGAATGTGGGTACCCTGAGGGGTAACAATGATTGCCCCAATTCCGTTTCCATAATGATTAACTGCTCCGTCAAAGATAAGTCCCCATTAGGAACCTGGTTCTGGCCCTTCACTAGGTAGCGGTTCGTCACAGTCCTTCATTTTTAGATACATGACATCTTCGTCTGGGAAGTCAAACCCGATTGATTCTTGATCGTCAATCGGTTGATGAGCTAAATGATCGGCTAAAATACTCCCCTTAACGGCTTTTTGAGCGTGGTACTCTATGTCATATTCTGATAACAGCATCTTCCAACGGGCAATTCTTCCCGTAAGAGCAGGTTTTTCGAAGACATACTTGATTGGATCCATTTCTGAGATTAACCAAGTGGTATGAAGAATCATGTATTGGCGGAGATGTTTGGCTACCCAAGCCAAAGCGCAACAAGTTTTCTCAAGCATCGTGTACCGAGTTTTGCAGTCGGTGAATTTCTTGCTCAAATAGTAAATGGCAGACTCTTTCCATTTAGTTTCGTCTTGTTGGCCAAGTACATATCCCATTGAGTCCTCTAGAACTGTGAGGTACATGATCAGTGGTCTTCCTTCCACTGGAGGTGATAGAATCGGAGGATTCAACAAATATTCCTTGATACTGTCGAAGGCGGTTTGGCAATCTTCTGACCAAATGCAATCCTGGTTCTTTTTGAGTAATTTGAAAACCGGCGCACAGGTCGCGGTCAAGAGGAATATGAATCTGGAGATGTAGTTCAAAGGTCCCAGGAATCCCCTGACTTGTTTTTCAGTTTTTGGAGAAGGCATTTCTCGAATGGCCTTGACCTTGTCAGGATCAACCTCAATCCCTTTCTGGCTGACGATGAACCCTAAAAGTTTCCCCGAAGGGACACCGAAGGTGCACTTGTTGGGATTCAAGAGGAGTCTGTATTTTCTCAACCGCTCAAATAGTTTCGACAGGTGGGTCACATGCTCCTCTTCTGTCTTAGATTTTGCAATCATGTCATCGACATATACCTATATCTCTTTGTGTATCATGTCATGAAACAAAGTAGTCATGGCCCTTTGATAGGTTGCCCCGGTATTCTTCAAGCCGAACGGCATCACCTTGTAACAAAAGGTACCCCATGGGGTAATGAACGAAGTTTTCTCCATGTCTTTCGGCGCCATTTTGATCTGGTTATAGCCCGAGAATCCATCCATGAAGGAGAAAACTTTGAACTTTGTTGTACTGTCTACCAGCATGTCAATGTGTGGTAAAGGAAAGTCGTCCTTTGGTCTAGCCTTATTCAGATCCCTGTAATCGACACACATTCTAACCTTTCCGTCCTTTTTCGGAACAGGGACGATATTGGCTAACCATTGAGGATATTCTGATGTGGCGAGGAAACCTGCGTTGATCTGTTTCAGTATCTCCTCCTTGATTTTGATGGCCATGTCCGGATGAGTGCGTCTCAACCTCTGCTTTACTGGCGGACATTCCAATCTTAACGGTAAATGATGTTCCACAATGCTGGTATCCAACCCTGGCATATCCTGATAGGACCAAGCAAATACATCGGGGAATTCTTTAAGAAGCTTTATCAAACTCTCTCTGGCAATGGGACTGAGCAGTGCCCCAATCCTGATTTCTTTTCTCTCTTTTTCTGAACCCAAGTTTACCGTTTCCAACGGCTCTTTATGAGGTTCAATGGACCTTTCCTCTTGTCTGAGTAATCAGGAGATCTCTTCTAGAATTTCGTTGTCAGACTCTTCTTCAACCTCGAATACCGGGAACTCAAAGTTGGGAGAAGGCATCAGATCGTATGTTTCAACGGGGTTTAAAACAAGCAATCTGCATGACGTGATGATTCGTGTTTAGAAGAGATAGCGAAAATGCAAAAGTGTGTGCAGTGTATTTATTTTACTGCTTGTTTTTATTTTTAATTATTTTTTAGGATTACCATTTTCTGAAAAACGAAAAGAGAAAATAGCAATTAATGCGGGAATTACAGAACGACATTCTTTTATTAATGAACAAATCGATCCTTGAAACTACAGCCCTATAAAACAAAACTTTGTCGCTTTGGGCAAAGCGAAGAGGGAAATTTACAGAAAGCGAGCCCTATCGAAACATCCATTTCACCTGGGCAGGGTGAAAGGTTAAAGATGGCAATTACTTTGACTGATGAACGATCTTCGGAACTTTGACGGCAACCCATTGGCGGCGAACTCCTTGGTGAATCACAAAGTCTGGCACCTTCCTTGATTTGTCTTAAGAAATGACGTTGATTTCTGGTGGAGCAGGATCATTGGAATCTGTCTCCCAGGCAGAGTTGTCGTAGGAGGATTCCTCTGTTGCATTATGTAGAGTAGTTGTGCTCTCAGTTGTATCTCCCCATCCAGTAGGCTGGATGTCTTCGAGCCTGATACGAGAGCTTTCGGGAGCAGTGTACTTGACCATGAAGTCGTATTTTCCACTATGTTCTCCCAAGATGTCCCAAACTTCTTTGGAACTGGAGGAGTCATCTCTCTCGATGATGTTGACCTCGGGAAAGGCATAATTGATGAATTCAAGTCCTGCAAATGTTGTGAATTCATCTTCATGTTGAGTAGTTTCTGAATGACCTGAGTGTTGATCCCATGACATGGTGGGGACACAGGTATTCTGTTTAATGACGGTCAGCTGATTTTCATTGTTCGACTGACTCTCTTGCCCCAAGTTTCCTGGGTAAGGTTGCCACATTGGGAGACCATCCATTGGGCCATAGTAGTTGTAGTCAAATTGGTCTTTCATCAGAGTGTCCTCCTCTAATGAGTTTGGTGGAGCATGATATCCTTCCGGATCACAATCTCCATAGATCATTTCGACGTCTGATCTAGGTATAAATCTCGGACTTTGTGTAGGAAAGCAAAAAGGAGTTTGCGTTTCGTCCTGAAACATATAATCGTCCTTGTTAAGATAGGACTTCCATTCTTCATCTGTGTCAGAGGGATCTTCCTCATTGATAGCATGTACTGCTTGAGACACTGGGTGAAGGAAACCTCCACTGTGGAAGCAGTTCTGAATGGGATGAAGACTTTCATCGTTAGCAGTTGTCCGGGTACAGGTTAAAGAAAAACCAAGACCCTTCTTTGTTTTATTGTCAATAGGAATGACAAGCTGTCCCCATCCGGTTGTATCGGTACTCTCGACCGCTTTGATAGCATCTTTGTATGAGGAAATCGAGGTCCCTCCTTGGGATTGATTGTCCTTGCCCACTGACAGCGCTTGGAACTGCGTCCCAATAACCTCCTCGGGTTCTATACCAGCAGATGATGACAAGTTACTCACAAGCAAGGCATGTTCCCCACAAACTGTGACAAGTTGATCGTTCTTGACGAACTTTAGCTTTTGGTGGAGGGTCGAAGTGACCGCTTCAGCCTGATGTATCCAAGGTCTTCCTAATAAACAACTGTATATTGCCCGGATGTCCATGACCTAGAAAGTGACTTGGAAAATGTGAGGACCGATAGTTATGGGAAGATCAACTTCGCCGATAACCGCTTTTCTGGATCCGTCGAATGCTTTGACGACAACCTCGTTGATTCTCATCGGAGGGCCTTTGAATGATAATTGCATCAAAGTGGACTTCAGCATAACATTCAGAGCTGACCCTGTGTCTACCAGTACACTGGCTAAAGCATCGTCCTAGCAGTTAACTGTAATGTTTAGCGCCATGTTATGACGGCGACCCTCTTCAGGTAATTCCTCATCACTAAATCCCAAATTATTGCAGGAAGTGATGTTAGAGACAATACTATCGAACTGTCTGATTGTTACATCCTATTCCACAAAGGCTTGTTCCAAGACTTTCTGTAGAGCCTCCCTATGCGCTTCTGAACTGAGTAACAGTGATAACACAGAGATCTTTGAAGGAGTTTGTAACAGTTGATCGACAATGTTATATTCACTCCTTTGGATGAGCTTCAGCATCTCATCATCATTTTTCGAAAGGTCGGGATTACTGGATTGACCGACTGATGGATCGGGAGTTTTTGTCTGAAGTTCTTTTTCCTTGTTAGGTTCCCCAACCCCTCGATTGAAGATTCGACCGCTCCGTGTTACACGACTGATGTCTGTAATATTCACGATGGAGGGTAATGGAATTTTATTTCCATTTTCAACTGTCGTTGCACCGTATTTGTAAGGGATAGCCTTAGTTGATTCATACGGTAATGGTCCCGGCAGATAGATGACTATGGGAACCTTCTGATTTTTCTGACCATCGTAAGTAATCTCGATTCGTTCCTGGTTGGGAATTCTTGATTCGTCAAGTAGAGGGATGATGGCAAAAACATCCCTGGTCCTATGATGACCAGAGATTGTGACAACATCCTCGACTTGATTAGCAAGGTAGTTCGGCGTCCAGTTGATGGGTCCAGAACCCGGATATGGGTGAATCTCTCCACGATCCACCTGACCCTGAAGAGCTGCTCTCACAAGGTAACACCCTTGGTTACTTTCCGAACAGACACTACAACGGTCATAGTTGTGTGGTGGCACCTGACCACGTCCACTTTGAATACAATGTAACCTCACTAGGTTAGCTTCCACAGATCGGACATCCTGACTTTGACGCTGAGTGGGATTCTTGTTATTGATACTAATCTACTGAGTATCTTCATCCATATAAATTGGCATCCACCAGTGATTTAACAAGTGCTGAAGTGCCTTCTGGGCAAGGGTACAACCTCGATCGTTTTCGCAACCCGCTTTACAGTTGTGATAATTATGTGACACCAGGAATCCGAGTCGGACCTGTTCATCATATAACTCTACCAGGTTGGTATTCATCACGCGAATATCAAATATTTGAACGATATTGATCTGATAGGGATCCCCATTATGGTAGTCTTGGATCCATCCAAGATCCATCTGACGCTGGAGGGCCTCCTGTATGAAAGAGCATCCCTGTTTGTTTACCGAGCAAGTCAGACAGGAAGTGTAATCGTGCCGCGGCAGATTATGATACTGGCTTTGCCTTTAGTACATTGCCACTAGATTGACATTCATTGCACGGATATCGTGGTTCTGAATGATGTTGGAATTCGTGTAAACCATGTTAACTCCACGAACTCGGTGCTCTTGGATCCATCCGAGATCCATTTGTTCCTGTAGAGCTGATTGCACCACAGAACATCCCTGGTTCTCTTTAGAGCAGATATCACACTGATGATAGTTATGAGGTGGCACATGGCCATATCCACTCTATCTACAATGCATCGTGACCAGATTGGTTTTCAACAAGAGTACATCGTGAATTCGATAGACATCGTTAGTCTCTCCTTCTATCAAATTGACTGCAGCCTTCTCATGTTGAGGCAGCGGGTTCGTGAGAACATTAGGATTTGTATCCTTGAAGGATAAGACCCCACTCCTAACAAGTTTTTGCACGTCGGACTTGAAATTGAGACAAGTCTCTATGTTATGACCTGATCCTCCTTGGTGGTAAGGGCAAGTTTGATCCACCTTAAACCAAAAAGACGGATTTTCCGGTACTGTAAGAGGAGATTTAGTCTGAATGTGCCCCTTAGCCAGTAGTAATGGAAATAGTTCTGCGTAAAACATGGGTATAGGATCAAACCCTGATGGTCGTGTTGTACGGTTGTTGTTATATGGAGGACGAGCCTGCTGAAGAGGCTGTTGTGCCCTTTGCTGATCAGGTTGGCTCTGCGCAACCTGAGGTTGATATGTAGGAATAGGCGCAGGGCTGATAGCAGGAGTTACAGCTGCTACCGGCTGATAACGTCGCCTTTGCTTTCCGAGAGAGATATTCCCAATATCTTGCTCTTTTTTCTTAGGGAGAGCACTGCCGTATTTTTTAGTACCGCTAGTCGATCCAGTGTCTTTTACCTAACGTCCTTCTCGGACGGCTTCATTAAGACGTACGCCCATGCCCACCATCTCGGTGAAATCACTGGGGGCACTGGCAACCATTCGGTCATAGTAAAATGAGCTTAAGGTCTTTAAGAAGATCTTTGTCATCTCTTTTTCCTCAAGAGGTGGACAAATTTGAGTGGTAATTTCACGCCACCTTTTGCGACATCGATCTGAGTTGATCTCTGTCGGGTGCCATGTCTAAAATGTATTTGTATTGTTGGACGAAGGCAGTACCAAGATCTCTAAAAGTGCTGATCTTAGTACGGTTTAAACCCATGTACCATTTTAATGCGGCACCGGTTAAACTATCCTGGAAGTAGTGAATCAGTAGGTCCTGATTCTCCGTCTAAGCTGACATTCACCGAGCGTACATCACTAAGTGACTCTGAGGGCAAGAGTTACCCTTGTACTTTTCAAAGTCGGGCACGTGGAACTTGTGCGGAACTTTCACATTGGGGACCAAGCAAAGGTCGGCGGCGTCCTTTCCAAATATATCCTGACCGCGGATGGCTTGCAGTTCCTTCTGCATTTCCAAGAACTGTTCCTGGAATTCATCCATTCGGTCAAACATAGTTTCTTTTTTACTAGAAGGTATTTGTGGAATCTGTCCTTCTGGGACAGTGTGCACCACAAGGGGTGGTATCGTGACTACGGCAGTGAGTCTTGGCGTTTCCCGAAGTTTGTAACCTTCAGGAGTCTTCAATATGCCTCTGGCATCTTCGCTTTCCTGAAGTTTGTACCCTTCAGGCCCAGCAGCTTCTGTTATGATTCCCTGATCCTCAGTGATCGGCGGAACATATCCCTTCGGGATATAGTTAACAGGCATGCCCCAAGGACGATCTTTCGGCATTTGATACCTAGGATCATACTTCTCCACTATGGGTGTTGAGGTGATCTCTGAGATCACAGTCCTTTATAGCCGAGCTTCTGCCATGGCTTGCATGTCGTTACGAAGCTTTCTCATATCCTCTCTCAGAGCGTCGATCTCTTCCTTCAACTCTCTGTTTTCTTCCTCAAGATCATCCATCTTTTTCTGATGATTGGCCCGAGTATTGTACGAATGAGACAGTTTGACTCTAGAATCGAGACACAAACATGAGATTCGTAGGTAAGAAGAATACGCGATGTGAGAATGATGAATGCAATGATTATATTAATCGTTCTTTTAGTTTAATCAAAATAAACTTCGACAATTAGATTGCAAATATCAAACAGTAGGGAAACCCCTTTTTATTGAATTCAAAGGATTACAGAAATGGAAATACAGTAGATTACAAGGTGCAGAAACAGAAACATAAGCTAATGGGTCCCGAGTCCTCTCTGAAAAGAAATCGGGTGCTGATTCTGGTATCTTCCTTTTCTTTGACCGGGGTTCTTGGGCCGTTGTCGGGTTGTCATTCCTTTTCCAAGTGAAAGGAGTGAGCAAATTCCTTTGGTCATCTTGATTCTCTACAGCATGTTGCTCCAAAATCTCAATTAGAGCGTCCTTATCTTTCAGTAGTTGCTGTATTTTGATGCACTCTATGTCAAGGGTACGGTACTTGTTCTTCCAAGACCTTCTCTCCTTTTGAACTTTGTTGAGAGTAACCTGAAGTTTTTCTGTTTCCGTCATGAAATACATGACAGATTCCTTTGGTGGAAAAATTTCGTGACGCGGATAAGGCATTTTTAGCTTGAGAGCTCTAGTTTGTACCCAAAGGAGATAAGGCTCCACCGAGACACAGTCCAGTTTTCCTAGAGACTCCCGTCCTTTCTTATGAACATGCTTCCAGGCCTGCACTATTTCCATCTTTAGTGCTCTGTCACTTTCTCCTTCCTTGAAGAAAAGACCTTCCAGATGAACACCCCGTGGGATGTGTCTCATCGGGTATCCAAATTGACGACGAACGAGAACTGGATGGTAGTTGATTCCTCCCTTAGTTCCTATAAGGGGTACGTTGGGGAAGTTTCCACAACGGTCAATGATCCTGATTCCATCATAAATCCTATTGCACCAATCAATGTCAGAGTTGGTGAGAGACATGATCTTCTGCGACCAGCTCAAGACACTCTTATGATCCCAAAAAGTAGCATACTTAGGTAAATAGGAGATAAACCATTTGTAAAGCAAAGGTACACAACATGTGATCTCCCCTCCGCTGTACAAATTCCCTAAGTGTACAGAATGATACGCATCTGCGAGCAAAGTCGGCACAGGGTTTCCAATGAGAAAAACCTTAATGGAATTGATATCGACGAAATCATTAATGTTGGGCAACAAAAATAATCCGTAGGTGAGTAAAACAAAGATGCTTTCAAAAGCAGTCCCGTTCCCTATACTAGCGAAGTACAGAGCTTCTTTGTCAAGAACTGGGCTGGCAAACCCTGTATGCCACCCTTGGTAGTCATGTGAGTCCTAACCTCAGACTCGTCCAAATGAATTACTCTTGCAATGATCTGATTCTTTGGAATTTCTTCCAGTCCAGAAAATGGAGCTCGATCAGTGATATGTAAATCAATCAGATGAGAATACTCCTCCAGCGTTGGTGCGAGCTGGTAATCCGGGAATGTGAAGCAGCGATAAACTGGATCGTAGAATTGAACGAGCGCGTCCATGATTCCCTCAATCATATGGACCCTTAACAGAGATAGCAGACCTCCGTATTTGGCTCTGAAGGCCTCTTGGTTTGTGATCATTCTTGCCAAACCTCTCAAATCCTCTAGTTTTGGAATCCTGAAGGTGTACTTATGAGTTCTCCTTCTACCGAAATCCATTATCACAATCCTTTTCTCTGATATTTGCAATCACAGTCTTAGTTTATTTTGAAAAACAGAGAGACTAGAAGAGAAATTTTTTTGAATGTTTTAATGTTTTAAATGAATGCATGAATGCAGCACACAAAAACATAGAAAAAACATGGGGTCAAAGGGTCGTTGTCATGAAGTCAAGGCTCTACCCATCCCCAAAGGTTTATACTAGGGTGATTTTTGTACCTGTACTCATTATCATCAGCTCCTCCCAGGAAAGCAAAACAACAAGTGGATCGCCAGCGAGTTGTAAAGCAATCTTAGAGTAAGTGCCATTCACCGAGAATAGATCACCAGCCTCAAATGAGGGTAGTATCGCATGACAACTATTTCCGATAGCTTCCGCACTACAAAAGGGTTTGGCTCCTCAGCTTCTCAGACATCACAATCGGCCCATTGCCAAGGAGAGGGAATGGGTTGCATTGGTCAGCCTCCACTGAGGTTGATGGTCGACCTCGTCGCCATCACTTATCTTAAGTGTATACTCAATCTTTCCACATGCGGCATCACACGCATTCCCATTAGCACAAAAATAAACACGTATAGCAATTAGGAAAAGCAGTATATATATTTGCCCTAATCATCCTAGACCTTTAAAGCTATGAATCCTATGTTCCTGACAGAAAATGGGTTCCCTGGCGGAAGCCCCAATCTGTGGTTTCATACAAGCGAAAAGAAAAAAAAAAGAGTAGAAGAGCCCCGCGGTGGGCGCCGCTTATAAAGTTTCTACCTAATAGATGATATCTTGCTACAAAGGTGAGATAGATCCTAAAGACAAATCCCCAGTGAAGTCGCCATTTTTCTGTAGCGAGCGATTTTGGACACGGTTGCGAAGCGCTATCGCTCTTTGGTGTCTACAACTCGATTCATTTTTTATCCTATTAAAGCTGATGAAGGAAGGGAAATAGATGTCTCAAATTAACCCTGCTTGTAAACTGAGGTTAAACAGTGGTCTGTTAAGTTACAGATGCTACAAAGATTCGGGGTCTCTATTGGGTGTATTTTTTTAAAAGTGGCGTCGGTTTAGATGTTTAGGACGGATGCTTCTTGATAGATATGTGAGAGTATGGGATTTTGGGTTTTTGTTTAGTGTGCTCGCTAAGATTTTTCTTTCAATCTTTTGCCTACGTATTCCCGTTTACCAAAACAGGCAAATCAGAGCGTTCGTAGTTCCTCATATTCTATGGGAGGAAATGGTTGTTTTGGTGTCTTGTTCAAAGCCCAAGACGTGAAGTGAAAGGTGGTTTGTATCTTGTTCAAAGCCTAAGATGTGAAGCTAAAAGGGTTTGACTTTAGAGAGAATTTGTCACCTCTAAAGGGGGTCTGTTTGTCACAACTGTTGGGTGACTGGTTATAAAGGAGAATTACTTTAACCGGGATGTGTGAATCCGGCAATTCCATAATTTCCTTTATAGAGGGTTTTAACCTGAAGGAGAAGACTTTAACTCAGTGTAGAGCAATGATATCTTTCCTTAGGAATTTCTCATGCTAAAAGAGGGACAGTGGCATGGATGTAGATGATCCAGAGGCTTGCCGGGAGTTGTTGATGTTTGTGTACTGTGAACGAGGCACAACTTTGATGATAAAAGGTTGATTGGATCAACCAGTGGTTTTCTTATACAAAGCCTAAGAGGAGGCTAATATGTGTCTCGTACAAAGCCCGAGAGAGAGGCTAAAAGGTTTTGAATCAACGAGGGAATCTTTCGGTATCTTGTATAAAGCCCGAGATGGAGGCTATTTGACTCAACAAGAGAGTTTTTTATATCTCGTACGAAGCCCGAGATGGAGGCTAAAATTTGTTTGGCTCAATAAGAACCTTTTTGTATCTCATATAAAGCCCGAGATGGAGGGGAAAGGAGTGATTGACTCAACAAGGGAGTCTCTTATGTGTCTCGTACAAAGTCCGAGAGAGAGGCTAAACGTTGTTTGACTCCACTGGGGAGAATCATTGTACAAAGCCCAAGAGGAGGCTATGGTGACTGTTTCAGTTGAGTGACAGGTACAGTATACTGATTTTAAAAGAGAAAATTTGTTCTTATATGAGCAATGTTGTACTCAAGGATTTGATTCGAGGATCCGGGTTATTCCTGTTCTTTAGGGAAGTGGGAAATCTGAAGGGTATTGAGACTGTTCGAGTCTACCGGTTTCCTTCCTATTTTAACGAAGGGGTTACTTGAGAATGTCTTTGAGACTCAAGGATGTTAGACTGTCCGTGTCTAGAGTTTCATCTTTTGTACTATGTTTTGAGAAATAGTAGTAGACTCTTTGAAAGGACTGTTCTATGAAGATGACTAGGTTCTGTTCCTATACCTCTAGGAGGTCGTTGGGACAATTTATACGAAGCCCAAGAGGAGGCTGGAAGCTTTTAAGAAGCCGACGGGTCCTTGTACGAAGCCCAAGGGGAAGCTATCATTCCTGGAGGAAGAAATCATTAGACGAAGCCTAAGAGGAGGCTGTGAATACTTCTAAGAAGCCGAAGGGTCCTTGTACTAAACCCAAGAGGAGGCGGGGTTACTTTTAGGAAGCCTGTGGGTCCTTGTACGTTGCCCAAGAGTAGGCCGATGCTTTTAAGAAGCCCGTGGGTCCCCAAACCCCGAGAAATTCAAGACAGGCTATTCACAAGGAATAGATCAAGCCAGGAAAGTTCGAGAATTTGGAAGAAACTCAAAGATGCCATTCACGGAGAATACATTCATCTCTGGGAGTAGAGTTTCTTGACAATTCCTAATGAGGACAGCCGAAGAGAAGACTGTCTCTGGTGATCCTATTGGGGATCTAGGTGTCTATTTCTACGAATAAATGAAACGACTTTCTAGTTCTAGACGTAGTTGCCGGGGAAACTCTAAATATCTATACTATTATTACACAGTTGATAAGAGTTTATGAAAGAAGACTTACAGCGAAACAGCCCCACAATACAGTTATATGTATATGAAAGCGGTAAATGAAAGCGTATAAACACTTACTCGGTTGTAGAGCTTCCATGCTGTTTGGTTAGTTGTTCAACAAAGACAGATTGAAAACAACAGTATATTCAAAATCAAAGGAGAAAGTGCTTTGAAAAAGAAAGATTTGGGCCTTACAGCTCAAGGAGAGGCCCAGGGTTTTATCAGTGAGCGCACTGTTAAATTTGTATAGAGGGACTTATACAAGTGACTGAGGCCCAAAAAAAAAGGTTTTCTGTACAAAGGGATGGGTCTTACACTCTCTCAAGAGGCCCAAAAAGTTTTTAAAGAAAAAGAGTGGGGCTTATAACACGAGGGTAGGCCCAAAAGGTTTTAGTTAAAAGGGGATTGGGTCTTACACTCTATTAGAGGCCCAAAAGTTTTGAATGGGTCTAATAGCTTAAGGAGAGGCTCAAAAGGTTATTTTTCAAAAGGCGACGATCGTGCCGTTTGTTTTTTACGGTATCAGGACTTATACAATATACTGAGGCCCAAAAATGATTTGGTCAAAAAAAGGATTGGGTCTTACACTCTATTAGAGGCCCAAAATGTTTTTGAAAATGATTTATGAGGGTTGAATTAATCCAAAACCCTAATTTGTTTTCAAAAATGTATTTAATTGAATAAAAATTCAATTAAAATGATCAAAATTGTTTAACATATGGAAAACAAATTGTGATCTTGGATTAATGCTTCAAAAATTAAGTATTGACCTACAAAATAATTAGAAGGCATTAAAAGTTGCAAAATCAAGGTGGAAAAAAATATTTTAAATGTTAAAAATAATTAAAACATTAATTCTTTGCAAAAATATCAATTATACAAAATAAAAATATTTTTGGGATTTTTTGGGAAAATAAAATATTTTAACATTTTTGTGAATTATTAAAAAAAGAATCAACTCAAAATCATTAAAACTCAGAGAGAAATTAATTTTTGAATCAATTAAAAAAAATCACAAAATTCAAATATTTGAATTTTCAAAAAAATGGCGCCAAGAACACACCAAGAACACGCGCGTGTTCTGGGTTTGCCCAGATTTGCATTTTCTCTCCAATCTCACTGAATACTTAATCATATCATGTAATCCACATACCAATCAACTCGTTTCAACCTCACGATCATGTCTATGACAATTAATTTCATTTAAATTAAGCATAAAATAAGAAATCACGAAAAATCCTCAAGAACCCTAATTTCTGCATAAAGGCTAGGATATTTGATACACTATTCAAACAATGCAATTAATTGAGGGGAAACATTCCATGCATGATTATGAACATATGGCCAAATTATTGTGCAGCAAAAATTGCATGGATCATAGAGTTAGAAGAGCTCATGCTTACCACTTGCAGCTGGTGATCGTGATTTGTGTTGGAGGTGTTACAGCTAGGTTCCAATGATCTGGATAGCTTCCCTAGGTGCCATGGAGTGTGTATGAATGCTTGGAATGGATTGAAATGATCTGGAACTTGAGATGGTACCCCAACTGCAAATCTGTCAAGAACTTGAGCAATTGGCTGGTGATTTTGTGAAATCTTTGTTCCAGATGTTATGTGAGTGTTTGGATCACTTCTATATGATGTATGTGAGGTGTGTGAGTGACTGGTTTGGTTGGAAAAGCTCTCAAACTCAAAACCCGATAGTGACTTGCCTTAGAAGGCAAAACTGGAGTGAAAGAAGAGATTTTGAGGAAAGCATCTATTTGATGGCTTTGGTGTACTCAAACTGATCATAATTGAGCTCTATTTATAGTAGAGTAAGTTTGTTTTGCAAGGAATAGTGAATGGAAACTGCTGAGTAGGTTTGGCCAATGTTGGCAAATGGAAATCCAAGTCTCCTCTAGCCATTGACTAGAGGTTTGGGCACAGGCTGCTGGTTCCCTTGGTCTTGGATAAGTCTTGACTAAATTCAGTTGAGAATGGCTCAGTCCATGCCACCTTGATGCTTCCATTGAATGCTCCAATCCAAAATTGGAGTCTTGTCCCTATTTTGGCAATTCTAGGTTCAACATGCTATTTCTTGTTCCAAAGACTTTGGAGGCTTGGCTCAGTGATTGTCCCCTTTAGATTCAATCCTCAGAGGTGTCCAAGTGGATAGGAGCAATTGGATTTGGCTGATTTTGGCAAATCGACCAAAAGTGTAAAAATCTGCCTTGCCTTGGCAGATTTCAGCAAGGCAACTTGCCAATGTCATATCTCATGACTCAAATTGAATTTGGTAATGTTCTTGGCCATTTTGGAAAGCCCTTACATGATACAACAACTGTTTGAACATGTTTGGTTTTGATCTCTTTTGAATCCAAGTGAAAAATCCCCCTACATTTGAAAAAAACTAAGGCAAAATCTGACTTAGTGAAATTTTCACTAAGTGTTGGAACAAAGTGACTTTTCTTGATTTTGATCACTCCATAACTCAAAATCCATGAGGAATTTGGACATAGGTCAGTATGAAGCTTTTGTAGAGGGAAATGAGATCTACAAATCAAGCTTTGAATGGGGAATAATGGCCTTGTGGTTTAGGAGTTATGGTCCTCCAAAGTTGGCACATTAGTGTCACTTTTTCCATAACTTAGAAAATTTTCTAAGTTTTTATGGTTACCCCTTTTACAAGTTATCCCACTTTCTTTGATTTTTCTTGATGAATGATGATTCAAATCATACATTAACATCATTTTAGGGTTAAAAATCCATTTTGGTGAAAAATCTCAAAGAGTCAAAGTTGACTTTTGTGCACTGTTGACTTTTTATCAGATGAATTTCAAATTGTGCAATTCTTCATGAAATCGTGTCCTTGACCTAAATTAAACCTGATGTACATGTTCCATGGGTGTCATAGGGTATATTGAATCATGTCTTAGGGCTTGGGAGCATGTCCTGGTCAAAAGTCAAAGTTACAGTTGACTTTCCTCGCAAAACCCTAATTGTGGTGCAGATGAAATTGAGACTTGTTGCTCAAGCTTCTTGGATTAATCCATTGTTACAAATGGATCAATATAGTTCATTAGAGACCCTCAAACCCTCTCTTGAGGTCTTGGATCATGATTTGCCCAAAAAGTCAACTTAGGGGTGAATTAGGTCAAGAAACCCTAATTCTTGATTTTTGATGAATGCATCCCCTGAGGCAAAATTGACTTGATGATTGGGTCCATGGGGTTCCATGGAGTATATTAGGTTATGTTTTGGACCTTTGGCTCATGCCCAGAGGAAAATTTCCAACTGGAGGCCCTGGTCGACCAAAACCCTAATTTGGTGACACTGTCGATCTTGAGACTTGATCCACCTATAAGGGAGCAGCCTTGTGCTTGATCCTTGAAGTGGGAGTCTTTTTGATCCATTTTGGATGCTTGAGAGGTTAGACAAGTTGAAGATCATGTCATTCCTTGATTGATCCTTTGTCTAAGCTCTCAGAGAGGGCTTGAAACCCTAATTTTGATTGTAGTGAATGCTCAACAACCCTTGAGGCATTTGATGAGGCATGATGGTTCATTCATATTGTGATGATGATTTGCAGAATGATGGGAAATCTTAGTGGTCAAAATTTGGGGTATGACAATAACAAACAGCAAGCGGATCGCCAGCGAGCTGTATGAAATCTTAGAGTAAATTCTATTCACCGAGAATAGATCATCTACCTCAAATGAGGGTAGTATCGCGTGACAACTATTTCCGATAGCTTCCGCACTACAAAAGGGTTGGCTCCTCAGCTTCTCAGACATCACAATCGGCCCATTGCCTATGAGAGGGAATGGGTTGCATTGGTCAGCCTCCACTGAGGTTGATGGTCGACCTCGACGCCATCACTTATCTTAAGTGTATACTCAATCTTTCCACATGCGGCATCACACGCATTCCCATTAGCATAAAAATAAACACATATATCAATTAGGAAAAGCAGTATATATATTTGCCCTAATCATCCTAGACCTTTAAAGCTATGAATCCTATGTTCCTGACAGAAAATGGGTTCCATGGCGGAAGCCCCAATCTGTGGTTTCATACAAGAGAAAAGAAAAAAAAAAAGAGTAGAAAAGCCCCACGGTGGGCGCCGCTTATAAAGTTTCTACCTAATAGATGATATCTTGCTACAAAGGTGAGATAGATCCTAAAGACAAATCCCCAGTGAAGTCGCCATTTTTCTGTAGCGAGCGATTTTGGACACGGTTGCGAAGCGCTATCGCTCTTTGGTGTCTACAGCTCGATTCATTTTTTATCCTATTAAAGCTGATGAAGGAAGGGAAATAGATGTCTCAAATTAACCCTGCTTGCAAACTGAGGTTAAACAGTGGTCTGTTAGGTTACAGATGCTACAAAGATTCGGGGTCTCTATTAGGTGTATTTTTTTAAAAGTGGCGTCGGTTTAGATGTTTAGGACGGATGCTTCTTGATAGATATGTGAGAGTATGGGATTTTGGGTGTTTGTTTAGTGTGCTCGCTAAGTTTTTTCTTTCAATCTTATGCCTACGTATTCCCGTTTACCGAAACAGGCAAATCAGAGTGTTCGTAGTTCCTCCTATTCTAAGGGAGGAAATGGTGTTTTGCTGTCTTGTTCAAAGCCCAAGACGTGAAGCTAAAGGTGGTTTGTATCTTGTTCAAAGCCAAAGATGTGAAGCTGAAAGGTCTATTTGTATCTTGTTTGAAGCCCAAGATGTGAAGCTAAAAGGGTGTTGTCTTCAGAGAGAATTTGTCATCTCTAAAGAGGTTTGTTTGTCACAACTGATTATAAAGGGGAATTACTTTAACCGGGATATGTGAATCTGGCAATGCCATAATTTCCTTTATAGGGGATTTCCAACCTGAAGGAGAAGACTTTAACTCAGTGTAGAGCAATGCTATCTTTCCTTAGGAATTTCTCATGCTAAAAGAGGGACAGTGGCATGGATGTAGATGATCCAGAGGCTTGCCGCTTATAGCAATTAGATGAAAGGGAAGGAGTTGTTGATGTTTGTGTACTGTGAACGAGGCACTGCTTTGATGCTAAAAGGTTGATTGGATCAACCAGTGGTTTTCTTATACAAAGCCTAAGAGGAGGCTATTGGCCCAACAAGAGGGAATTTTTATGTGTCTCGTACGAAGCCTGAGACAGAGGCTAAAGATTTGACTCAACAAAAGATTCTTTTGTATCTCGTACAAAGCCCGAGATGGAGGTTATTTGACTCAACAAGAGAGTTTTTTGTATCTCGTACGAAGCCCGAGATGGAGGCAATGGTGCTGTTTCAGTTGAGTGACAGGTCCAGTATGCTGATTAAAAAGAAAATCAGTTCTTATATGAGTAATGCTGTACTCAAGGATTTTGAATCGAGGATCAGGGATATTTCCTTTTCTTTGAGAAAATGGGAAATCCGAAGGGTATTGAGACTGTCCGAGTCGACGGGTTTCCTTCCTATTCTTGAAGGATGCTTGAGAATGTCTTTGGGACTCAAGGGTTTTAGACTGTCCAAGTCTACAGTTTCATCTTTTGTACTATGCTTTGAGAAACAGTATAGACTCTTAGAAAGACATCTCTATTAAGATGACTGGTTTATGTTCCTATACCTCTAGGAGGTCGTCGGGACAATTTGTACGAAGCCCAATAGGAGGCTGGAAACTTTTAAGAAGCTGATCGGTCCTTGTACGAATCCCAAGAGGAGGCTATCATTCCCGGAGGAAGAAGTCATTATATGAAGCCTAAGAGGAGGCTGTGAATACTTCTAAGAAGCTGACGGGTCCTTGTACAATGCCCAAGAGGAGGCGGGGATGCTTTTAGGAAGCCTGTAGGTCCTTGAACATTGCCCAAGAGGAGGCCGATGCTTTTAAGAAGCCGATGGGTCCCCAAACCCCGAGAAATTCAAGACAGGCTATTCACAGAGAATAGATCAAGCCAGGAAAGTCCGAGAATTTGGAAGAAACTCAAGAGATGCCATTCACAAAGAAAAGATCATCTCTGGGGAATAGAGTTTCTTGACAAGTGCTTCTAAGTTCAACATACAATTTCTTGTTCCCAAGACTTTGGAGGCTTGGCTCAGTGATTGTCCCCTTTAGATTCAATCCTCAGAGGTGTCCAAGTGGATAGGAGTGTTTGGATTTGCACAATTTTGGTAAATCGAGCAAATGGGCAAAATTTGTCTTGCCTTGACAGATTTCAACAAGGCAACTTGCCAATGTTATATCTCATGGCTCAAATTGAATTTGGTAATGTTCTTGGCCATTTTGGAAAGCCCTTATATGATACAACAACTGTTTGATCATATTTGGTTTTGATACATTTTGAATCCAAGTGAAAAATGTCCTTACATTTGGAAAAAAGTAAGGCAAAATCTGACTTAGTGAAATTTTCACTAAGTGTTGGAACAAAGTGACTTTTCTTGATTTTGATCACTCCATAACTCAAAATCCATGAGGAATTTGGACATAGGTCAGTATAAAGCTTTTGTAGTGGGCAATGAGATCTACAAATCAAGCTTTGGATGGGAGAAAATGGCTTTGTGGTTTAGGAGTTATGATCCTCCAAAGTTGGTACCCTAGCCACTTTATTTTTAACTTAAAAAAATTTCTAAGTTTTTTATGGTTACTCCTTTTACAAGTTATCCAACTTTTCTTGATTTTTCTTGATGAATGATGATTAAAATCATACATTAACATCATTTTAGGGTTAAAAATCCATTTTAGTGAAAATCTCAAAAAGTCAAAGTTGACTTTTGTGCACAGTTGACTTTTTACCAGATGAATTCCAAACTATGCAATTCTTCAGGAAACCATGTCCTTGACCTAAATCAAACTTGATGGACATGTTATATGGATGGTATAGAGGATATTGAATCATGTCTTAGGGCTTGGGAGCATGTCCTGGTCAAAAGTCAAAGTTACTGTTGACTTTTCCCGCGAAACCCTAACTGTGGTTCAGATGAAATTGAAACTTGTTGCTCAAGCTTCTTGGATCAATCCATTGTTCCAAATAGATCAATATGGCATGTTGGAGATCCTCAAATCCTCTCTTGAGGTCTTGGTTCATGATTGGTCCCAAAAGTCAACTTAGGGGTGAATTAGGTCAAGAAACCCTAATTCCTGATTTTTGGTGAATGCACCCCCTGAGGCTAAATTGACTTGGTGATTGGGTTTATGATGTCCCTTGGAGCATCATAGGTTATGCTTTGAAGCATTGGCTCATTCCCATAGGAAAATTTTCATCTGGAGGCCCTGGTCGACCAAACCCTAATTTGGTGACACTGGCTATCTTGAAGCTTGATCCACCTAGAAGGGAGAAACCTTGTGCTTAATCCTTGAAGTGGGAGTCCTCTTGATCCTTAGTATATACTTGATAGGTTTAGACAAGTTAAGGATCATGTCATTCCTTGATTGATCCTTTGTTTAGAAGCTCTGAGAGGGCTTGAAACCCTAATTTTGATAGTAGTGAATATTCACCCATCTTTGGGGAGACTAAAGGTTCATCCATATTGTGATGATGATTTGCACAATGATGGGAAATCATAGTGGTCAAAATTTGGGGTATGACAACTATGACTGAGTTTCTTTAAGTTTCTCATTTCCTCCAAAGATTCTTATTCTGATGTTGATGAGTATATTCTTAATTCTGATCACTAGTCTGAGAGTTGGATTCAATCTCCTCTTCAGCTGATCTTTTCATTTCTCTCGTTCAGAAATCTTCATCTAATTTTTTAGAACCGCCAATCAGAGTTTCTTAATTTGAACATCAGAAAAACTATCTTTCAACAATTTTCCTATTTCCAGAAGGTCAATAAAAGCTTAGCTTAATCATAGACTGTTTGTGAGGTTATGAGCTAAGGAGAATTGATTGACATCTTCTGACTATGTTTCTTCAACGAATGCATACCATATTCAGAAACAAGTATCATCTGATTCAACTTGACTATAGACATAGTCCATCAAAGATCAACAGCATATCTTCTTAAAAAAATGTCAACTGATTTCTTCATTCTGAAAACATCAGCAACTTAAATCCTTTTGACTTCAAGAGATGACTTTAGTTAATGCATCAACTTGAACATCTCTGATTTTGGATTAATGAGGTTCTGAGAAACTTATCAGATAGAATCTGACCAATTAGTTTCAACTGAGATAGAATTTCAGGTTTAACAAAACTCAATCATTTGAGTTTATTCAACCAAGACTTAGAATATATTCTGATCAAGTACTTGATGAATCATTTAATTTTTTCTTCCTGAATATTCTTTACAGTTTATACTTTCCAAGAAAGCAATATTCAGTACAGTATTGAATCTTTCAACTTTTTGATTAGTCAAGATTTAGATGTTGAATCATTTCTAAGAGTTTGAACTTATCAGATTTCTGACTTCATTAGACTTAATTCTAAAGTTCAAAATCATAGAACATCAATCTTTCTTCTTTACATGAAGAAGTTCTGAATGAGCTTTAAATGAGAAAGTCAATGGTGGATCTAATCCGTTTCTTGTTCTCTGATGATTCAACTTTGAGCAAATACGTGGTTCATCCACACGTATCTTCCAAGATAAGCATTCAACAGATACTACTTCTTATCTGATGAATCTATCCTATCAGCTGATTCTTCAATCTTTATTAAACCTTCAGTGAGGAAGATTTAGTTGTTTGACAACTGCAAAAACTTCTAGAATCAGTGATTTGCTCAAGTACTCAGATTGATTACAATTTTGTACACAGTCATCTTCTGAACTGTTATAGAAATTATAAGTGGATTTCAATCTCACCCAGAGTATTTCTATGCACCGCATCTGGATCTTTTACTGACACTGTTAAGTGTTTGATATCCAGCAATAACAGAACCGGAGCTCTGATACCAATTGAAGGTGCGAGAAATTCACACGAAAGGGGGGTTTGAATTGTGTATTTACTCTTTTGAGAACTTTTCATTTCTCGTCGTTAAGACGCTGAGTTAACATCAGAGTTCGTTGAGAGACTCTGACTTGCGAAGTAACATTCAGACTTGCCTTGCATGAAGCATAAGAACCAACGAGAGTCTGAATGTTGCGTACATCATTCAGAACTTGCAAAGCGGAAGCTTATCAGAGTTGCAAGGTTCTGACTTGTTTATGAATGGTTCTGATACTCAATATAGAAACATAAACAAAGACATTATGCATAAGAGTAAAGGACACACGATATATCCTGGTTCACCATAAAGGTTAATCCAGTCCACCCTCCTCAGGTGATTTTTCCTTGAACACAAGGTCTTAATCCACTATAATCAATCTCGATTACAGATGCATAAGCACATAGCTGGTGACTAACAACCTGCACAGCCGCACTGTGACTAACCCACAATAACTTGCGTCATTGTCATCTCAAGTACCCAGATCATCCCATGATCTCTTGAGGTATCTCTCTCAGTGAACCGTTCAGGGATCCAATCAGGATATAACGTTCACTGGAGGAATCACAATGAGTTCCATCAGGGATCTCAAGAGTCTGATCAACAAATGATCCTCTTGGAGATATGACTATCATTTACCCAACGTACCAAGATCTTTCAAGATCTCTAGTTAGGATTTCACGATGACCATTTGCCACCGTCTCCTCAAGTATCCTGATTATCCCATGATCTACTTGAGGCTTCCATCAATTGTGACCCGTTCAGGGATCACATCTAGATATAACTTCCACTGGAGGAATCTCAATTCTTTTAGTAGAATTGGCTTACTGGAGATTTGTGGGGTGCTTCCTTGCAAGCAGATTCTCCTCTGTTTGAGTACAACGTAACTTCTAAGAGTTACAGCAAGATCTGAGCAACAACTCCTTGCAAACTACACGATTCTAAGATATACAAGATATTATATTTAGATTACATATTAAGAATTCTTCATCTTCTTCATTGAGCAAGCTTCGAATGACAGTTCCCTTGCTTCAGATCTTCAATGAGCTCCAAGATGATGTAGTTGACGTTGATTGATGACTTTGATAATTTCTTCTTCTTCTTGGAGTTCATCAATATCTGGTTGTTGTAGTAGATTGATAATCTTGGTGTTGTTACAACGAACTCATATTCTTTGATTTGTTGTGTTGTTGATTGAATTTTTCCTTTTCGTTTCGACAACCACACCAATAATTGATTATTCTTTCTTTTAAATAGCCAAGTAAAAATATATCCATTTGAAATACTATTGGTTGTTGGAAAAGAGACGTTGTGTAACAATGGGCTGTACTGACACATCTCCTTTTTGCTATGGGAGAAGTGACAAGATATCTTCTTGAGCAGTGTGTACAGTTGTTCACAACGGTAACATTTGACTTCCAAACTTCAGAGGCTTCTGTTGGTAATTTGATGAAGCATGAGTAGAGCCTTCTTAACGGGATATCTGATACGTCAAGTCCTTAGTCATTTGAAGAAGTCCATTAGGAATCAGTCTTCAGAACTTCAACACTTGTCTTTAAGAACATTATCCTTTACTTCTTCAAGTCTTCCGAAACTTCAGAACTTGTCCATTAGGAATCCGTCTTCAGCACTTGAGCTTTGGAACTGTAATCTTCTGAACACATAAGTCTTCAGAGTCTTTATGCACTTGGTCTTCAGAGCCTTCAGCCTTCAGAACTTCAAGTCATGAGATTCTTCAGCACTTCGGTTCTCTTCTTCAGAATCTCGACCAGTTTCAGAGAGCATCCACAAGAGCATTGCAACATCAATATCGGCATCCTTGGATTTGACTGATCACGATCAGATACAGAAGCGTTCTTGCTTCTTGCGACTAGTGTCACACATAGTAACTTTGCATATTATCAATTACGCATATCTGGCTGGTGCTTGTTGGATCTGATATCTTCTATTAATATGTTCTGCACCCAACACATGTTAGAACATAAAATGGTTCTTTCACAAATACGTATTGTTATCATCAAAACATAGATTGACTTGTAGAGACAATTCTTGCTCTCACAATCTCCCCCTTTTTGATTATAACAAAACCAAGTATTTTGATTGAACATTTTATACAAGGTAATCACCAAAACAAACATATTCAGAGTCTGGAACAACAGCTCCCCCTGAATGTGTTATCCTCAATGTTTTATCTGTGATTATCTAGAATCTTATATGATCCAAAGACATACAGAGTAATAACTCGAGTTGCCAGAACAAAGAATAGAAAATGACTACTTCTCTATCTTGTCTTTAAGGAGTCATAATCTTCAGCATCTGAACTAGTTCATCAGAACTTCCATCTTCAGATCTTTAGAGCTCAGTTCCCTTGTGGTTGTATCAGAGCTTGTAATATTCAGAGACTTCTGAAGCATTTCCACTTTTTAGCAGATTCATTTAAGCACAAATAGATCAGTTCTTATCTAATAACATAGCCTCGCTATTCATCAGAGACAGACACTGTCTTTTTAAGAAACTCCCCCTGAGTTTCAGACTTTGTGAGGATTTTAGATTTAGCAATTGAATCTTCTGGGTAATCTCCCCCTAATTTCCATAAGTCAGATATTGGGATCTTCGGAACGTAGTTCAGGAATATGAGATTTTAATCACCAATGTAGATCATGACTTCTTCAGAGTTTGACTTTTGAACATAGGTCTTCATCTCAGAACCTTATTACTGTCACAACTCAGTGGTTCATCAAAGCTTGATTTTTTGATCAGATACCAATTGAAGGTTAATTTTTATGATCAATCAACGCTTGATTCTAAAACTGTCACACATGTGTTAATCTTAGTCTGGTACTGAATTATACCAAAGTATGTTGTGTCTGATACAAGGTGAAGGATTACTTTTCATACCACTTGAAGGGTATTTCCTTAGGGTGCTGAGATTGATACCAATGAAGGTATACAAAACATTTCACAGTTTAGATCTGATTGATATTACTGCAGACTGAGTCTGATACCAATCTTTGTGTATACTGATTCTGATTACCACTTGTTGACTTAGTCTGATACCAAATCATTTCTTCTTAATTGAGTTCTTGGTAGACATCAGAACTACTTGTTCTTAGATCTTCAATCTGGATCTTCATATAGTTCTTTGACTTCTGATTTGCACAGTTCTTCTGAATAAGCATCTTGAGATGTAGACTTTGTCTTGACTGCTTTCAGAGTTTCCTTCTTCTAATTCTTATGTTCTGAATCTCATATTCTCAGACAGCTTACAGCTTCTGAACCAAGTGAGACAGAGATCAAGATAAACTTTGACTTTCAGAAAGTTCTCAACTTCTGAACAGTATTGGGTAGATCTGATTCTGAACACATGTTCACGAAGTGTACAACTTCTATCATATGATCAACAGTTCATAAGAACTTCTCTGTTCTTCTTTCTTAACCTGTCTTAGAATGCCTAGTGAACTTGTTCAGAGTTCCTCGGATAACATCAAACAACAAACATTAGCAGTAACGCATTTTATATGATTGATTACTTGTTTGAGTTGCATTCTTTTCTTTTCTTTAAGATTTATTTCTTTCTAATCAATATTCATATATTCATCAATCAAAATCATATTCTTTCTCCCCCTTTTTGACATCATCAAAAAGTTATAGAGCATCTGAGCATTTAAGCATATGTATCAATATGATAGTGAATATTAATAAATTCAAAATATATTATCATGTAAGCATTAATCACACAAAGGATGGATATAACACAGAACCACAAAATATTTTTAAAATATAAAGCATAGGTTAAGCTTAATCCTAACAGATTTAAGATAATCAAAACATAGACTTAATGAGAATGGGTTTCTAAGGATTAGACTAATAGGAGCCTAATGATGATGAGGAAGGTGGGAGTAAGCTTTCAGAATCATCAGTTCTTGTGGAAAGCAGCTTTTCTTCTACTTGAGTGATAGTCAGTTACTTGCTCTTCACAATTTCCTCTGAGATCCATTCATGGAACTCAGTCCAGGCAATTTTTATATCCATTGGGTCCACATAGAAACTGGAAGCATCCACTAAGCCATGGATTTTTGTGATTGCATTATCCTTAAAGGATGTTAATGCATCATTTGATTATGATAATGTTTTAAGTGTTTTAATCATGAGAATGTCCGGAGTTAATTTTATTCAACATAAATGATAGATCAGTGCAGCTATGAGTATGAAGAAAATAATTCAAGAATAGACCAGAACGCAACACATATTAATTTTAAACACCAGTACAAGGCTTAAAATAAAACTGTTAATCACAAGATCTTAGACCTAATTATAACAAGAACTTGTTATACACTCATAAAGAGACTTTAATCATCAAAGTCTTCAATGTCGTCCACTCTAGAGCATCTTGTTTCTGTTACCGCATGCTCTAGTCCAATCCTGCTTAACAATCCCCAGAAACCTTCTCTAAGCATAATTTTTGATATAATCCTTTCGTATGGAATAAAGGATTGGGTCTATTTTCTTGAAACCTCAATGGAGTGCTTCAAGTGATTGAAGATGATTTTGGGAAGATTAATCTTGACATGATGCGTCAAAAGAAAAACAAAGATTCTGTCATCATTGGACAGAGTGGATCTTGCTGTTGCTCGAGGGCGAAGATTAGTTAGAGAGAATCTAAACCAAGTCTTGGCAGAAGGAAGAAGGTACTCAGGATTATTTGGTTCAAAAGGAGCTGAACCATCAAAAAGGATCCTGCACTTCTCTACTATACCAAGATCATATTGAAAGTCTTCAATAGTGACTCCAGATGAGACACGGTTAGTGATCTTCGCGATTGAGGACAAGGTGATAGAGATTGGAAGTCGATAAATTTCTAACCAGACAGTGTTACCATCATCGTTGATTCTGGCATATTTCCAAAATTCCTTTAAAAGGACAGGATAGATAGGACCATTTAGCAAGGCGTAATACCCAGACCAAGATTGAATTTGCGTGCTTCTAACTATGTCCATGTCGTGGTTTTTGAGTCGAGCAAGGTTTGGTCATTTTTCTGATATAACTTCTAGGGTTTCTATGTTACCAGTAAAGGTTGGAGCAGACATTGTTAAGGTTCAAGTAGGGTTTTAGAAGGATGACAGCTTTAGGTTGAGGATGGAATGAGAAAAGGGGAATTCCTACTATTTATAAGGGGATGAGAGTGGAAGAAGGTAACGTCTAAATCAATACAAAAGATTTGTATTTACTATTTCCTAGGTAAGTTATAATTGCCTAGGGTAAGCTACGAGACATAGACATATGGAAAATGAAAAGGAGCAGTTAATGACGAAGTATCAAACGACGTGGATGATAACTGCTCTCCTAAGAGTAGCAAGAGTGGTAGACACGATTTAATGAAGGTGGTTTCTCGAGGAACTCAAAAATTTTCATATGTCTTTTAATAGATTCATGTGTAATTACTTTCAAAACTTGTTTAAGTAAGTTCAAATTCCTCTTAAGATATATCAGATTCTTGAATTATTCAAATTCAACTTTAGGCAGTGCAAAGTGATATACTAAATGTTAGAAATAACCATTGACTTAACTGAAAAAGGAGATACTGTAATAAGATTCACAGACACAATTTAACTATTACTCAGACCTAAATAATTTAAGAGCAAACTGACATGAGTACAACGATTTAAACTATTATATAACATGCACGTAGCAG
Source organism: Lathyrus tuberosus (assembly GCA_022829125.1). Lineage (NCBI taxonomy): Eukaryota > Viridiplantae > Streptophyta > Magnoliopsida > Fabales > Fabaceae > Lathyrus > Lathyrus tuberosus. Next base: position 14,839,399 of record JALAZF010000103.1, read on the forward strand.
ACACAGGTTAATCTTAGATAAGTCTAGTTTCATGATCAAGTAAGACATGTTTCCAAAATTCTTTCACTAGATTTATGTGCATGGGTTTTTCTAACAAAGTGGAATATCTAGTCCATTGTTGAGTATAAAACACATCAGATAGACTGCAAGCAATGTTATTCGAAAGAGAAGAAACATTGATTACGAATTATTTTCAGATATGATTCCAGGAGGATCCTCGTTTCCTAGAAAGGTTAGTGGAGCCATGATGGTAAATGGAAGACAGAATGTTGACACTCATGGTTTAATGATAGAGCGTCTTGAGTGTGATATCTTTGAATAGGGAGAGTTGACTTATATACATCTAAATGGGTACAATGAGTTGTGCCTAACCTAGGGAAGATATAGATTAAGTGCACATTAAGTGACAAGAATTTTGATGATGTGAACAATCCTTAAGAAAAATACTATTTAGATTTCAAGTATTTATATGAAGAAATTAAACAGATTTGCTTATTTTCAAGAAAACTTATATTATGATTACTCAAGATTCGCAATCATGACTGAGGTCACATAAAGTGCACACGTAGTCCAGAGATTTGATCAAAAAATTTTCTCTTGGAAGGAGAGGATATTTCACATCATGAATATTTTTACTTATTAGATGTTTCACTATTTGCAATTAGTCATAGATAAGGAGGATCATACCTTAGAGGTTCTGAAATCTTTTTCTAGTGATTCTGTATTTGAGTGTTTTCCCTTTTGACTTAAGTTGTCTTGCGTTTAGGCTTCAGATTTTCCTCAGATTCTCTTTATTCCGATTTCTCATGTATCTGATAAGATTGTCCTTAATAAAGGTTTTGATCAGCCGTGTTCTGCATCTGCTTTCTTCAGAGTGATCTATCAGAGACTCTGACTGAGTTTCTTTAAGTTTCTCATTTCCTCCAAAGATTCTTATTCTGATGTTGATGAGTATATTCTTAATTCTGATCACTAGTCTGAGAGATGGATTTAATCTCCTCTTCAGATGATCTTTTCATTTCTCTCGTTCAGACATCTTCATTTGATTTTTGAGAACCGCCAATCATAGTTTCTTAATTTGAACATCAGACAAACTATCTTTCAACAATTTTCCTATTTCCAGAAGGTCAATAAAAGCTTAGCTTAATCATAGACTATTTGCGAGGTTATGAGCTAAGGAGAATTGATTGACATCTTCTGACTATGTTTCTTCAACGAATGCAGATCATGTTTAGAGACAAGTATCATCTGATTCAACTTGACTATATACTTAGTCCATCAAAGATCAACAACATATCTTCTTAAAAAATGTCAACTGATTTCTTCATTCTGAAAACATCAGCAACTTAAATCCTTTTGACTTCAAGAGATGACTTTAGTTAATGCATCAACTTGAACATTTCTGATTTCAGATTAATGAGGTTCTGAGAAATTTATCAGATAGAATCTGACTAATTAGTTTCAATTGAGATAGAATTTCAGGTTTAACAGAACTCAATCATTTGAGTTTATTCAACCAAGACTTAGAATATATTCTGATCAAGTACTTGATGAATCATTTAATTTCTTCTTCCTGAATATTCTTTACAGTTTATACTTTCCGAGAAAGCAATATTCAGTACAATATTGAATCTTTTAACTTCTTGATTAGTCAAGATTCAGATGTTGAATCATTTCTAAAAGTTTGAACTTATCAGATTTCTGACTTCATCAGGCTTAATTCTAAAGTTCAAAATCATAGAACAACAATCTTTCTTCTTTACATGAAGAAGTTCTGAATGAGCTTTAAACAAGAAAGTCAAGGGTGGATCAAATCCGTTTCTTGAAAACATCTCAAATACTCATAAAGAATTAATCTTCAGCAAACAAGACTTCTTGTTTTCTGATGATTCAACTTTGAACAAATACGTGGTTCATCCATACGTATCTTCCAAGATAAGCATTCAACAGATACTACTTCTTATCTGATGAATCTATCCTATCAGCTGATTCTTCAATCTTTATTAAACCTTCAGTGAGGAAGATTTAGTTGTTTGACAACTGCAAAAACTTCCAGAATCAGTGATTTGCTCAAGTACTCAGATTGATTACAATTTTGTACACAGTCATCTTCTGAACTATTACAGAAATTGTAAGTGGATTTCAATCTCACCCAGAGTATTTCTACGCACCGTATCTGGATCTTTTACTGACACTGTTAAGTGTTTGATATCCATCCATAATAGAACCGGAGCTCTGATACCAATTGAAGGTGCGAGAAAGACACAAGAAAGAGGGGTTTGAATTGTGTATTTACTCTTTTGAGAACTTTTCGCTTCTCGTCATTAAGACGTTGAGATAACATCAGAGTTCGTTGAGAGACTCTGACTTGCGAAGTAACATTCAGACTTGCCTTGCATGAAGCATAAGAACCAACGAGAGTCTGAATGTTGAGTACATCATTCAGAACTTGCAGAGCGGAAGCTTATCAGAGTTGCAAGGTTCAGACTTGTTTATGAATGGTTCTTATACTCAATATAGAAACATAAATAAAGACATTATGCATAAGAGTAAAGGATACACGATATATCCTAGTTCACCATAAAGGCTAGTCCAGTCCACCCTCCTCAGGTGATTTCGCCTTGAACACAAGGTCTTAATCCACTATAATCAATCTCGATTACAGATGCACAAGCACATAGCTGGTGACTAACAACCTGTAAAGCCGCACTGTGACTAACCCATAATAACTTGCGTCATTATCATCTCAAGTACCCAGATCATCCCATGATCCCTTGAGGTATCTCTCTCAGTGAACCGTTCAGGGATCCAATCAGAATATAGCGTTCACTGGAGGAATCACAATGAGTTCCATCAGGGATCTCAAGAGTCTGATCAACAAAAGATCCTCTTGGAGATATGACTATCATTGATCCAACGTACCATGATCTTTCAAGATCTCTAGTTAGGATTTCACGATGACCAGCAGCCACCGTCTCCTCAAGTATCCTGATCATTCCATGATCTACTTGAGGCCTCCATCAATAGTGACCCGTTCAGGGATCCAATCTGGATATAACGTCCACTGGAGGAATCTCAATTCTTTTAGTAGAATTGGCATACTGGAGATTATTGGGGTGCTTCCTTGCATGAAGATTCTCCTATGTTTGAGTACAATGTAACTTCTAAGAGTTACAGCAAGATCTGAGCAACAGCTCCTTGTAAACTACACGATTCTAAGATATACAAGATATTATATTTAGATTACATCTTAAGAATTCTTCATCTTCTTCATTGACCAAGCTTCGAACAACAGTTCCCTTGCTTCAAATCTTCAATGAGCTCCAAGATGATGTAGTTGACGTTGATTGATGACTTTGATAATTTCTTCTTCTTCTTCGAGTTCATCAATATCTGGTTGTTGTTGTACTAGATTGATAATCTTGGTGTTGTTACAACAAACTCAGATTCTTAGATTTGTTGTGTTGTTGATTGATTATTCCCTTTTCGTTTCGACAACCACACCAACAATTGATTATTCTTTCCTTTAAATAGCCAAGTAAAAATATAGCCGTTTGAAATACTGTTGGCTGTTGGAAAAGAGACGTTGTGTAATAATGAGCTGTACTGACACATCTCCTTTTTACTATGGGAGAAGTGACGGGATATCTTCTTGAGCAGTGTCTACAGTTGTTCACAACGGTAACATTTGACTTCCAAACTTCAGAGGCTTCTGATGGTAATTTGATGAAGCATGAGTAGAGCCTTCTTAACGGGATATCTGATACGTCAAGTCTTTAGTCATTTGAAGAAGTCCATTAGGAATCAGTTTTCAGAACTTCAGCACTTGTCTTTAAGAACATTATCCTTTACTTATTCAAGTCTTCCGAAACTTCAGAACTTGTCCATTAGGAATCCGTCTTCAGATTCTTCAGCACTTGACCTTTGGAACTGTAATCTTCAGAACACATAAGTCTTCAGAGTCTTTCTGCACTTGGTCTTCAGAGCCTTCAGCCTTCAGAACTTCAAGTCATGAGAGTCTTCAGCACGTCGGTTCTCTTCTTCAGAAGCTTCGCAATCTTCAGAATCTCGACCACTTTCAGAGAGCATCCACAAGAGCATTTCAACAACAATATCGGCATCCTTGGATCTGACTGATCATGATCAGATACAGAAGCATTCTTGCTTCTTGCAACTTGTGTCACACATAGTAACTTCGCATATTATCAATTACGCACATCTGGCTGGTGCTTGTTGGATCTGATATCTTCTATTAAAATGATCTACACACAACACACGTTAGAACATAAAATGGTTCTTTCACAAATACGTATTGTTATCATCAAAACATAGATTGACTTGTAGCGACAATTCTTTCTCTCACAAAATGGTATATGGATCTCGAGCAAAAATCCATTCACTGCTTTCAAGATCTTGTAAATGCCTTTATGAAACAGTATAAGTATAACCTCGACATGGCTCCTGATCACCGCCAGCTGTAAAACATGACTCAACATGAGAAGGAATCTTTTAAAGAGTATGCTCAGCACTGGAGAGAGTTGGCTTCCCAAGTTGAACCTCCTTTGGCCGAGAAAGAATTGACTTGAATGTTCATGGACACTCTGTCCCCATTCTATTGGGAGAAGATGATCAGAAGTGTTTCCTCTAATTTCACTGATTTGGTTACTATCGGCCAAAGGCTCGAGGAAGGACTCAAGAATGGAAAAGTGTCCAAGGCTACTGAATCCTCCAATGGTGCAACGAAACCTTATGGAAATTTTCAAAAGAAGAGGGAAGATCAGACTAACGCTGTCATGTTTGAAATAAGAAGGCCTCATCCTAGACCTCAGTATGCTGATCACCCTGCTGTTACTGTTGTTACTCCCGTGGTTACAGCTCCACGACCAGCTCAAGCTCCCCAACATCCAGCTGTTGGACAGAACCAGTACCGCAATAGGAGTCAATTTGATCCTATTCCCATTACGTACACTGAAATTTATTCTGGTCTGATTCAGAAAGGGTTGATTACCACAAGGATTATGCCTCCTCCTCCAAACCCTCTTCCAGCCGGCTATAGGGCTGATCTTCATTGTAAATACCATCAAGTTGGTGCAGGCTATAACTTGGAAGGTTACTATATGTTAAAGGCTAAAGTACAAAAGATGATCAAAAATAAAATCCTCTCCTTTCGGGACAACAATCCTAATGTCCAGAACAACCCTCTGCCAGGGCACGCAAAGTGAAGCGTCAGTTGACTTCAGCTCAACTTTTTAAAGACAGGACAACTCATCCTTGTGTTTGATTAGTCACTAGGCCTTTGTTTCTTGTTGTTTGCATTTTCCTTATTTTGTACTGGCTGTTTGCTTTCAAATTATGTTTGTACTTATGTGGTTAATGAAATGGGCATTACAACTTTTGATTCAATTCATCTTGTCCATTATTTACAGCTTTACGCTTTCTTTTCAAAAAAATTGTTTATCTCTTTTCTACTTTATTTTTTATTATGCAAAGATTGGAGGGAGGATAATGAAAACGTTATACTCATAATTGTTGGTATGCTTTCAAATAAACTTTGCTGACAATGTAAGGCATTGTTTCAATTCCCCCAAACACTGGAGAAATAAGGAAGATATTCCCTTGTCAACCCCTTCGAGGCTAAAAGTAGGAGTTTCTTTCTTTACAAAAACTCGCAATCTTAACCTTGGGTGGGTAGTTCTCAGTTAACTTGGTGGTACATTCATGCAAGACACCTTTCATATAAAGGTTGCACTCACAAATTTTCTTTCACACACAGCAAGCAAGTGTCGAAGATGTCCTTCAAATCAAATTCCAATGATGGTTCACCGTAATCGTTAAGCTGGCTAGCCACTTTCCTTACTCAAAGAATGAGTCGAGTCCCTTTCAAGGCAAAAGCTAAGAAAGATGGGAAGCTCATGACTTTGCCTTACAAAAAAAGGTTTGTATGACAACCAAAAAGAGGAAATCTTTAAATCATTCACCATGAAAGACCTCAATGGAAAACAGTTTGGTAAGGAAGTAGTGACTGCCATTTCAAAGTCCCTTGACTTCTGAACCATCATCATTACTATCATCAGTACAATTTCCCGCCTGTGGGAACCTGAGTGCATAGTATGAGTCAACTGAGCATAGGACGGAAGTTCATCACGAAGATTGGGTGGGCACAAATAAACTTTGAGCCTTTATCTTTTGTTTCTTAAACAGTGAACCAGTCCATGTTACAACCCTCAAAAGACCTAACTGAAGCAAGGTTATTTTGAAAGCATACTACAATAAGGTTGTGTAAACTGACTCCCAAAGATCTTTGAAAATCATTTGTTTTGGCGTCATACCTTTTGCTTTACTTCTCAATTTAAAAGTCTTGAACCTCCGTGTTCAGACCAATGACTCATTTTGTTTTTCATCTTCCAAAAATAATTTTGATTTCAAAAGTTGCATGACTTTGCTTTAAAATTACCATGTTTTTACAAATACTTTTGTTTGCAAACTGGATTTCCTCTCAAGGAATTTTCAAACAATTAAGAAACTTGGTCGGTGATCCTATCAGGAGCGAAGTCTTTCCAAATCCTGTTGAAGAATCAGTTCAAGATTTGTTGTTCAGGGGCAAGTCCTTCTCATAATTGGTTATCCAGACCTTTCAAGACTCAGGCTGGGGCAAGCTTTCTAGAGCACCGTAAAGTAGTTATTTCAGAATCAGACAAGTTGAAGCAATTATCAGTTCATCTATAACAATCAGCTAATCTGGGGCAATTTACTTGGAGAATCCCCAGGAAGCTCTCAATCCTTCCTACAAGGATCATCAACTTGATACAATTTACTAGTGTGGCAAAGATGTGTTCAGTAGTAGCATCTCTAGTTCCCAAGCAGAATGACAATTATCTCTATGTTGAGGAATCAATCTCCTGGTCTTATCTTCTCCCTAGAAGAGTCGAGCTATGTCGTCGATCTCTACGTCTACATTTGCATTTGATCATATATCATAGCATAATTCATATACAAATGCATAGCATGAGTGTTTCATCCTCATTTGCATTTTCCTCTAGGTCGTGTCGTTATCCACGTCTTACCTTGTGGTCAAAGTCCAACTCACTTGACACCTACCAAATAGATATTGTCGTATCTATCTAATGCTTTCTTGGGTATCCCTTTGTTCACATTCATCCAATGCTTTCATGGATACTATGATTCCTTTTATCCAATGATTTCTTGGGTATTTTTGTTATTTACATTCATCCAATGCTTTCTTGGATGCTATGATTCCATTTATCCAATGCTTTCTTGGGTATTTTCTTTGTTTACATTCATCCAATGCTTTCTTGGATACTGTGATTCCTTTTATCCAATGCTTTCTGGGGTATTTTCTTTGTTCACATTCATCCAATGTTTTCTTGGATATTGTGATTCCTTTACATCTAATGCCTTCTTGGATTACACTTTTCATCTCATTCTCATCTAATGCCTTCTTAGATATTACGAGTTTGCCTTTTATTCAAAGCCATCATTGGATGACTGGTCTCTTTGCATCCAATGCCTTCTTGGATTACACTTTTTATCTCATTCTCATCTGATGCCTTCTCAGATATTATGAGTTTACCTTTCATTCAAAGCCATTATTGGATGTCTGGTGTCTTCCTGTCCAATGTCTTCTTGGATTACCCTGTTTTATCTCATCCTCATCTGATGCTTTCTTAGATATTATGAGTTTGCCTTTCATTCAAAGCCATTATTGGATGACTGGTTTCTTTGCATCCAATGCTTTCTTAGATCCTTACTTTGTTCACTTTCATCTAAAGTCATTATTAGATATTGTGATTATACCTTTCATTCAAAGCCATTAATGGATGTCTGGTGTCTTTCTGTCCAATGCCTTCTTGAATTACCCTTTTTATCTCATTCTCATCTAATGCTTTCTCATATATTATGAGCTTTCCTTTCATTCAAAGGCATTATTGGATGTCTGGTTTCTTTTGCCATCCGATGCTCTTCCAGATATGCCTCTCTCTTTTTGATGTCCTTCCAGGTTGAGTATTTGTTATCTGATGTTTTTCCAGATATTTGGTTTGTCAATTCTGATTCTTTTCTGGAATTACATTGCTTTTACCATCTAATGCTCTTCTGAATGTTGTGACTCTTTCCCATCCTGTTTCATTCATGGATGATGACTATTGATTCCCCAGTGGAGACCACCGTTCTGGTGCTACTTCCATTGAGGACCTGGTGTTATTTTTTCTTCTAAAGTGACAGTCGGTCACGCTTGAACCAGTTGCTCCATCACTTTAGGTTTCCTTCAGTTTTATTTCAGTTTCCCTAGTGTTGTTGTCTTCCTCAGTTAGTGTTTGCTCATTGGGTGAACTTTGTCTCTGTCTGCTTTCGTTTTTGTCTGCATTTTGCATTTATCATTCTGTCATTTTCATCATACTAGAGTTCATAGCATGTCAGCATTATTTTTTAGCTCTCTTTTGTCCATAACATTGCGTGTCAGTGCATCTGAGGGCAAAATTTTCAGTTATCTATATTTAAATACCTTCCACCATGATTTCATGAAGATTATCATCACCCATGTTCATCCGGTGAAGATATTTAAATAGGGGCATCTGTCATACTCCAAAATTTACCCTCAGATTCGTTTGATTGTTTGCATATCATCATAAGTCGGCCTTTTCGCATTTTCAGTTAAACATCTCATTAATCATGCATTTTTAGTCGATTTTATCAGTCCATGCCTCTTTGTTTTTCATCATTTTTATTTAGATAATTAATTTAGTCTAATTTTAGTTTTAATTTTAATTTTAATTTTAATTAATTTTAATTTAGTTAATTTTAATTTTTTTTTTTTAATTTTTTTTTAATTTTAATCATAATTTTAGTTTTTATCTTGATTTTGATTTTGATTTATTACTTTTTAGTTTAAGATTTACCTCTTCTTTGTGTAATACTTTTGTTATTTATTATTATTATTATTATTATTATTATTATTATATCATTATGTATATTTTATTATTTTTATTACTATTATTATTGTTTATTATTATTATTATTCAATAAGTTCAAGAATGCTGCTCAACCTTGCTACAAGAGTTTTCTCTCTTTGACCAAAACTGATCCCAAACAAACACCAATTTGTGCCCTACTACATCTCTGTCAAAACTTGCTATGTTGCTACATCAATCCTACCACTCAAAGCCAAAACTTTCTCCTACAAACTGTCAACAGCAACAATACATACACATCCAAACAAAAACCTGTAAAAAAAACTCTACATCAATAGGACAGCAAAAACAGAACGCTTGGGAAATATTAGGATTTCAGTTTTTTTTTTTAAAAGAAGGAGAGCAACAATAAAAAGAAGAGAACGGATCAAAAAGAAAGGGGAGAAGACCTTCATTCTGAAGTTTTCCGCTATCAGCAGCTCACCACCATCACCATCGTTGCTATCCCTAACCTTCCCATATTATCCTTCCCTTCCATCAATAAACCGAACTCCACCCTTATCTCTCAATCGCAATACCCTCATCCACCAGTCACCACCTTTCCACAAAACAATAACTAAACACTTCCTTGCTTCAACTACATCGTTAACCATATTCTGTTCACATCAAGCTCCTCTCCCATCATAACCGCACTTGCGCAAAACCTGCTTCAGACAAGATAACTCCGAACCAAATTCGAAACTCATATCTGAAGCGAACCCGGACGGAAAGAAGAATGGAGCGAGATTCCGAACAAAAACGAAACAACGAAGATTAATACCTAAATAAAAGCTCTTATTCGATGTAAGTATCTCAACTCCTGATATTCCCGCTTCTCTTGCGTATCAGTTTGTGGCCTACGTTGTGAATTCGATTTTGGTTACGCTTTGTGTTTTGAAGAGAAACTGAATGATATTTGAGACAGAGAGTGAGAGAAACCTGAGAAATTTAAGAAGATGAAAGGATAAGATATTGTTTTCGTTGTGTTTGTCTTTGGCCATGGTGTTTTGTTTCTATCAGATTTCACTTCACTGAGAGAGAATGAAAGAGCGTGTTTTCTGAAACAAAGAAGAATGAACGGTCGTGTTTCCCTTTTTCTTCTAAAATTAGGTTTTTTTTATGATGCGTCATGACCCAACTGGGTCACAAGCTGCCCCATTTCCATTCTAGATTGGATCGCCCTTTTGGACTTAGTTTCCTCTTCTTTTTATTTATTTTGTTTATATAATAGTTGCTGGTTGTAATATATAGTTTCCCTGTAATTAATATTTTTGATATACTTCTAATACTTTGCTCTTTAGAAGTTTAAGAACTTTTTTGTATTTAGTAAATTTGGTAGAATATTGAAAACTAACATATTTTTCTTAATTAGTTAGTTTTTAGATTTATTTAGAATTTATTTAACTTGTTTTAATTAGAAGTTGATTATTTAGTTCTTCAATTGGATTTTAGTATTTTAATTATTTAGTATTAATTAGTTATTTTGTTTTTATTAGAAATTAATTTAGTTAGAATTTTTGTTATTTAGTTAATTAGCTTTTTATAGAGTTAGAATTAAAATTAGATTAAGTTAGATAACTTTTTATTTATCATTAGGATTAGTTTAGAAATTAATAATTAATTATTTTAGATGGAATTAATTTATTTAGTTTTAATGAATTTCTATTTTTATTAGTTATTTCAGTTTTTATTTAATTAGTTATTTTAGAACTAGTTTTTCTTTCTTTTAGAATTAATCATTTAGTTTTTATTTAGAATTTAGGTCATTAGTTTTAATTAAATTCTAACCTATATTAGTTTTAAATTAGAAATTTCTGTTTAAATAGATTTTAGGCTTAATTGCAATTTTGGTCCCCCTGTTTTGGTTTTTTCGCGGTTTTAGTCCCCCTATTTTGTTTTTAAGCAGTTTTGGTCCCCCATCCCAATTTTGACCCAACTGTTCATGTACGGTCGTGTACTGTTCATTTTGTACGTACATGAACAGTGCATGACCGTACATGAACAGTACACGGCCGTACATGAACAGTTGGTCAAAAATTGGGATGGGGGACCAAAACTGCTTAAAAACAAAATAGGGGGACTACAACCGTGAAAAAACCAAAATAGGGGGACCAAAATTGCAATTAAGCCTAGATTTTATTTGATTTTAAAGTTAATGTTGTCATTTTGCATTTTTTCACTTTAATTAATTCCTAATATTCATTTTCAATTTAATTCTTATTGCGTCTACTGTATATATATTGGTGTCTACTTTACTCCTGATACTCGAGGTTTCCTCCTCGTTTTCTCTAATTCTTACACTTCATTCCAAAGGAAAGGATCTCACCCAGTTGACTACCATGTCATTTAGGATAGCCTAGTCCATTATTCCCTTATCTCACGCCGCCGCGCGATCGAGACTTGTCTTCCTTTTTTAACCAAACCTTAGGTTTAGAGTCGACGTGCTTTATTTAGGTGTTCCGCCGCAGACACTTTTTTCCCGTTTTATCTAGCCTTAGGTTTGGAGTCGCCGCACTCCATGTAGGTGTCTTGCCATAGACACTTATTTTCCCTTGGAACTTTGACCACAGTCAAGAGTTCTTCACCACCATTGAGGGGAACTACGGACGCTCTGATTTCTCAAAGTTTCTTTTGAGAATACGTAGGCATAGGATTGCGAGATCCTAGCGAGCTACCTTTTCTTTTTACACCCTTTTACCCCGTAGTGAGGGGAACTACGAATGCTCGGATTCCATTCCCGTCAGGATACGTAGGCAGGAGATGCGATGTCTTGGCGAGCATACTTAGTGTACATACCCTAGGTCTTTACCTTAGCACTTTCCCTTAGCAAGCAAATATTAGCACAACACAAATACTAACTAGAGGTTCCTGTAAAGTACTACAGATACTTAGGATGCTAACACCTTCCCTAGGTATAACCAACCCTCGAACCTTATATCTCTAGCTGTGTTCCTACATAGTGCCCTTAGGGTTTTTCGATCTTTACCCTTTTCCTTTGGATAAATCAAAGCTCGGGGGTGAACATCATGCTATGTGATTCAAGTTAACTAATAACTTGATATCCGATTCTCACCGCAACACTTAGAGGTGAAATTTATGATGCAGCAGTTGGTGTTGCATTACCTTTCGCCACCCCAGTGAGGATCTCTGTGGGTAACCCTTCTCGTTCTTGTTCTAAAACATTGGGGCCAATGTTTAGTTCAAGTTTGGGGGAGGATTTACTGTTTTTAGTTTTTTTCCTTTTCGTACGTGTTATTTATGTTTTTGTGTGTTGTTTTATTGAAACCACTTTGAATTCTCCCCGGATTAGGACCGTAAAATTTTTGTGTGAATACTCTAATTTTAAGGATATTGAGAAAGTATATATAGTTTGAGGGAATAGAGGCTAGAACTAGGGACATTGGGAAAGTTTGTAAACTTAGGTATGACTTGTGTAACACCCCATTTCTACCCGGCGGATAAGTAATAAAATCAGAGTTTTCATTTTAAAAATTCTTCAACATAAACAGGATGTCACACTTGCAACTGAAAACAACTTTATATTAATCACAAATAATTCAGATACATAACACTGATTTGGATGAACTGATAACGACCTGAATTATCCTTTTGAAAACAAAACAACTTTTATTAATAAGCGGCTTCACATAATTCAGCTTATAATGACATAACCTCATGTCCAACTCAAAACAACTTTGAAACAACAATTCTTTAATAACAACAATTTAAGATTCAACTACTAAGACAATAACAACAAATAAACAGCAATCGTTCATCCCCCCGAGTGCTACATATCAGAGCAAGACCAACTCGAGCTAACAGCATCTAAGACTTCACATTAAACCTCAACTTCTGCAGCTATTCTTGAGTACCTGCTCAGTTACCCATAATAGGTAACATCATTACATAAGGGGTGAGATATTGAATATTATAAACAAAATATGATAATTAATATGCTAGACTAGAATCATATAAATTCCACCGCTTCATACGACAGTCATGCAACGACCAGAAATAAACAACTTAATAGCAACCCCAACTTGTATTGACAGCAAACAACAACATATAACAACAATTTATATAAAAGATGCAAATTATAGTAATAACAACATATATAACATCAGCTCACGACATTAGTAATTTATCTCAAGCAACAAGTCATAGCAACAACAACTTATAACAAGCAACAACTTCACAACAACGACAACTTCACAACGACAGCAACTTCACAACAACAACGAATCCAGAACAACAACAACTTCACAACGACTCAAAATGTGACACAACTATGCACATGCATGTGGTACCATCGGAGTAAAAATCCCAACTTAAACATATGCCAGGTTATCGAGGCATTTCAACAAGGCATAAGCCTTCAACGTGGTGCCATCAAGGCCAACTTAATCAATGCCATCAAGGCCAACTTAATCAATGCCATCAAGGCCAACGTGGTGTGAGCATACAACCCCGACTCATGAATGCAATGTATGCGACAATTATCAAAGGCATACAATCAACTACATCATCAACAAGAACAACCAGAACCGCAACAACGAAACAACAACTCAAACATGCATCAATAGCATCAACTTAATCCAACATTGGTCATTCGACCTACAACTTAATCAACAACAACACAACTCAAACAACATTGGTCATTCGACCTACAACTTAATCAACAACAACATATTCATCAACACCTGAAATTTATAATTTACAGCAAGTATTCAACACTACAAAACAACTAAAATATACAACAACGATCCGTAATTATTCCGGACAATTCTACTAAACCGATTCATTATTTTTCTACTAATTAACTACTACCACAGCTTATATTATTTTTACATATTCTACTTAATTTAATTCGACTATTTATTTTTTTTCTATACAGTGTTTGCGTTACCGATATGGTTCTGCGAGACTACTAACTGCTACTGTTACTATCATAAATATATCCTGCTACTAATAATACCAACTCTGTTGCTTCACTACGTATTGAATTAATTCAATTCCTACTGTTCAATGTCCTCTTCTGCTACTAACTGGACTAAGCATTGCAATTATCCTGCAATTCATTTTGATCCACACAGATACTAAATATTACTCTGCTACCTTCACTACTACTAAAAATATTATCTCTGTCAATTTACCACTTGTTAATTGTTTCACTGCTACAATATATACTCCTGCTAAAATGCTGCTGCTATTCATACAATTAATCCAAACTCATAATTAATATATTGCTTATATATTATTCTTATTATAGTTATTACTATAATTATTATAACATTCAATATTATTAATACTATTATTTTAGTAATCTAATACTTAAAGTTATGCACTGTAAGTGTATATATATATATATATTTAGAAAACGTGAAGCTTATACACTGCTATATAAATCATTGGAGAACATAATACTTTTCTGCTCCAATCCATTCCTAATATGCTAATTGGTAATGTAAGGTTACTACTACTACTAATTTATGGTTAATAAGGAAATTTCATGATAAGGTAACAGTACAGAAAAACAATACCAAACGAAAAAAATTCAAAAGAACCCAAAACCTTAGGAGGCGCCCATCTCACTTCTTGGAGGCCCTCGCCTCCTTCCTTTAATTAAATACCTCCATTGTCCTGAGGCCCCCGCCTCCATTTCTCTGAGGCCCCCGCCTCCAATTCTCAATGTCAATTTAACCAATTACGACATATAACACATCAACACATCAACATATTTTCTTCTACTATCTCAGACACAACCACGGCAACATAAATTTTCAATCACAACGGTAATTTCACATAAACCCAATTTCCCATTATGTGACAGTATTAGACCAAACAGAGATTACTCAACAAAATTACAGACAGTAGCAATTCAATACAACCTAATACCCACATAACATTCATCATAACCCGGTTATAATAGTCGAACCCACCCTTACCTGGATTTTAACGGCAGTTCGAATTCTCCGGTTCCGGCTGCGCACTTCTCGTAATTCCTCTTTTCCGATCGTGTGCTTCCAACCCTTGTTCCCTTTTTATCCGCAACTTCTACGTTCCTCTTCTCCACCAAAACCCTCGTTCTGCATTTCCTTTTCTCACCTTACTGCTACTTCTTTTCTTTTATTTTCCAAATAATCTAATAATAACTAATAATACTATTATTTGATTTAATGGGCCAACTAATCCACACCACCAAATTGCTATATACCACTCCAACACTAAATCCGATTAAATAAACAATATTCTAAAATAATATTATCTCCAATATTAATTTCTCCGATCCAACCGACTAATAATCCAACTTTAACTTAATAATCCAAATACGCCTCTTAAAATAATATTGACAAATCCAACTACTCCGATTAATTCTCAACTTCGTCTAGATCCAATAATTAAATCCTTCAATAATTTAATTAACTAATTAATTAAATTCAGGCGTTACAACTTGAATACCCTAGATCCCTCGGAGTAATAAAAATGAGTTCAACATGTAGATTTGTGCCATAGTACTTGGATTTGAGAAATACTCTCCGATTAGTTCATAGTGATAATCCGGCATGATTAAAAAGAATTGCATGTATAGGGTTGATTGAGAGGATGTCTTAAGGCACCAAAAAAAAGTGAATAATAGCGATAAATACAACTGGTCCTTCTAAGTTGGGTAACCCTCATCCGGTTACTTAGCCTAACGGTGGTTGAATCCCAATTTTCGTCCCAAAGTGGACTAATAGGCGCCAATGAGCGAGAAAAAATAATAAAGGTGCCTAGAAAAAGTTTCGATCAATCTTGTACATGTGAAGGAAAATGATCATAAATGCCTTAATCTGATTATCCGAATGAAAGGGGTAGAAAATCGAAGAAAAGACTTAAGCCCAAAGCATAGTTGGAGAGGCGACCGAAAGGGGGATTTAGGTCCGTGGTTTTACCGCGGTATGTGTTTGTGTAATGCCTTCGTTAACGGACGATTACCAAGAGAACTAGTTTTAGCCGATCGTAACAAAGGCTCACGTATGAGTATCGACACACCTTACCTTCACAAGTCTTTCAATTGATGTGTACCGTTTGATCTGAAAAATCTTTATGCAAGCTTGTTGCTTGAGGTCAACCAACAGTTTAAGTTTGGGGGAGTTTGATCGGTGGTTTTTATGCTTTCTTTTACCGTTAATTTTAGTAATCTTGTTATATGTTTAGTCACTTTATTTCCCTTTTCCGCATTTTATGCTTTAGTTGTGTCTCTTTAACGTTTTTAGGTTCAAATAAGCACTCAAGAAGAACTCAGTGCAAGAAAGAGAGAATTTACGGAGTTTCTGTGGGATTTTGCCCATCCTATAGGAGGCTAACACGGGCACCTGTGTCACCTGACACGGGTCGTTTAAGTATAGATGGAGCATAAAGAGGAAATTGAAGAAAACAGTGGGCTGACACGGGAACATGTGTCACTTGACACGGGCCGTGTCTGCAGGCCTGGGACAAGAAAAGTTTAAGAAAAGGATACAGGGAGCCAACACGGCCACCCGTGTCAGCTGACACAGGCCGTGTTGGCCTTGATGCTGATTTTTCCCATTTTTGTTGATTTCAACTGTTCACTGACCTGGAGGGTATTTTTGGCATTTCTACCTACTGTTATTAAACTTTTTGCTATTTAGATGAGTTTGGACGATGAAAGAAGGGACTTTTTGGACGAGGGAGAATTTTACGATAAAAAAATATTGGAGAGTTCAAGTTTTTCGGAAGACGAAGGGTTTTCAAGAGCGGAAGCGATTAACGATCCGAGTTTATCCAATTTCTTGTAATGTCTCTATTTTACATTGTATTTTCTCTAAACCATATGAGCAGCTAAAGCCCCCAGTGCTAGGGGGTGTCCCTGATTTGACTTTGTAATGACGTTGATTTCTTATTTTCAGTGATACTTTTGTTTCTTGATAATCATTTTAATTGTGCAATGTTTCTAATGCTTTCTTTGTCGGACCAATAGAGAATAATTTATGAATAACAATTAGTTTGGACCGCCATTGTTAAGGTTTTTGTGCGATTATGCTTCAGTAGATATTACCTAGGACTAGGGATACCCTATTGTGCTTGAAACATTGTTGACATTATAATGCATGATTTCAAACGTAATTACCTATGGACATAGTAATTAGGTTAGAAATCATAGGTTTTCTCACTAAAGACTTAGGACCAAACAACTTAAGATCAGGAAATTGATTATTTTGAACTTTCCACTGAAATAAGGATTCATTGTCATTACACTTCAATTCATACACCTTACCCTGGCATGCTTCTCATCTCTGTCAAAAACCTATTTTATTATTTTGTTATATTATTCTTGTTAATTCATAATTTTGCAAATAAATCCCAAACCCCCTAGTTATTTTGTTTGATTGAACCATAATTAGAACGAATTATTTATACGCAGTCCTCGAGATCGATACTTGGGAATTACTCCTATTTTAACTACATCGACAAAAATAGTACACTTGCTATTTTTCCGATCATTTAGCAGCATGTCTTGCTAAGAAAAAAAAAAGAAAAAAGGGAGAGACTGATGTGTCAACTAGCAGACAACATAGGCACTCTAGGCGAAAACCAAGTGTAGGGCCTGAGAAAAGTTGGAGCAAGGTGGTGTCCCCTAGCCCAAAGAAGAATTCTTTGAAAAGGAATAAAACTCCTTCAAGTGACTATGAGGTCGAAATGCATGTTGAACTAGATGTCCAGGACATCGTGGTTTCCAGTAGAAAGGTCGTTGCAGGAAAGAAGGTGTCTGCAAATGTTCCTGAAGTGGCCATTACTAACATTTCTTTTAACTTTGTGGAGAGCGTTAAAATATGGAGGTATGTCAGTCAAAGGAGAATATCACTTGAAAGATAACTTGATAAGGATGCTCTTTAGCTCAAGGAGGTAGTGAGTCTCATTGAACATGTTGGATTGATGAGAAGTGTGGTTGGGTTGGGGAAATGCTATGAGATATTTGTAAAGGAATTTATAGTGAACACCCCTATTGACTGTGATAACAAGAAAAGTAACGAATACATAAAAGTATGTGTGAGGGGTAGGTGTGTTGAATTCTCTCCAGAAATCATCAATAGATTCATGGAAAGAAGTGAGGAAGCTCAAGCTGAAGTGGAAGTTAGTGACAATATAGTTTGTAAGGGAATAATTGCTAATCAGGTAAAGAGCTAGCCTAGAAAGGGAAAATTGTTTGTAGGAAATCTAAGTGTCAAGTATGTTGTACTGCACAAAATTAGAGCTACAAAATGGGTGCCTACAAATCACTCCTCTACCATTGCTACTAGTTTGGGTATATTTATCTATATCATTGGCACAAAGACACCATTTGATTTGGGTTCTTATGTGTTTGATCAAACAATGAAGTATGCAGGCACTTTTGCTATCAAATTGCCAATTGCCCTTCCTTCAATGATCTGTGGAATTATCTTAAGTCAACATCCTGCGATTCTGACAAATGTTGATGCAACATGCAAAAGGGAAGTGCCCTTGTCCTTATACTACAAATTGTTTGATGGGACACATGTCCCAGATATTATCAGGACATCTGATAAAAGAGCTGCTACAGCGGCATCCAGAACATGCGTTCTGTCAGAGTTAAAGGAAACGTGCAAAGAGTTGAAAACAACTATAAAAAGTTGCACTGCTAGAAAAATCAAGCTGGAGAGACTTATTAAAGCCTTGTCGGAGGAAGGTTCAGGTGAGAATTTGGCTGAAGAGGAAAACAAAGATGGTCAAATCCCCAGCAGTGAAGATGGGAGATCTGATGATTAAGCTAGTTGAAGTTTTCTTGTACTATTTAGAAATGACTGTGTTTTGTTTCTGTTTACACTTTTGTGTCCTTTTTGGTGTATTAATGGTCAAAATCATGAACTGTTTGTGTTTCCAATTTTTTGGTTTGTTCTGGATTTTGTTTTTGTTTTTGTTTCCATCTAGATGTTTGTGTTTCCATATGAACATGTGTTGTATGCATTTGTTACTTTTTTTGATTCCATATATGTGCTTCCATTTTGTGTATGTTTACATTTACTCTATTTCTGATGTTAGATCATATGTCATGACTTTCTGTCATGTGTGTACTACTGCTTAGGAAGAGTAGTTGTGTTTTTGTTGCTGAATTTGTGCAACCATTTAGGGGGAGTTGTGTTTGTGGAACTATCTGCTGTGTCTGGGAGAAGTTATTCTCTGTAGTAGGGTGTGGTCTTCAGGGAGAGTGAGGCTGAGGTGGTTGTGGCTGTTGCTGCATTTTATGGGAACTTGAATTGTTCAAGTTTTTTTTTTGGGTTTTCTCTTTCAAGGGGATAACTGATTATGTGTGACAGGGGGAGTGTTGTACATGTATGTTTTACTGCTGCAACAACGCAGTTTGTACAGAGCTTACATGTTATCATGTAGCTTGTGATGTCAGACCTAATGTCTTGACATTATGCTGTCAGATGTTTTTCTGGTGGGACAGCATTGTGGCACTTGGGTTTCTATGTTTCTGTTTTTGTTTTCGCTGTGTACCTCTGGTATGTGCTAAGGTTATTTTAGCCAAAAATTTCCAAAGGGGGAGATTGTAAGTCCTGTGGTTTTTGGATTGGCTGCATTTTGGTAAAACAACATGTTGTTAAGCAAGATGTTGAACCAGATGTTCTGCCATGTCAGTCAGACATCATGTTCTACATAATGTTGGGACATGTTCCAGGACATGTTATATTAGGTAGTTAGGGTATGATTATTTTGGTAAATTTAGTGTGATTTTTTAGTGTGTTGTGATGCACACGTGGGCGACTGTTATGGGAGAATATTGTGGGAATTTCTCTTATTCCAGATTCTGTTACTTTTCATACAAAGCAATTGATTGAGGGGAAACACTCTACATAAGTGCAGAAACATGTTTGTAACTTGAAAACACATTTATGATGCATGGATCATATAGTTTGAGAGTTCAGGCTTACCTCTTGCAAGAAGAAATCGAATTGTGTGTTAGAGGTGTTACAAATGTTGTTTGATGACCTGGACAGCTTCAATGGACCTCATGTAAGGTGTTTGGAAGCTTGGAATGGATTGAAACAACCTGGAACTCTTTGTGGTACCTCAACTGCAAATTGGCTTGAGTGTGATTTGGAGCTTTGTGATTCTGAGGTTAAAGATGTATGGGAATTGTTTGGATAGCTCACATATGATGTATATGATGTGTCTACAACATTGGTTTTGATTGAATTGCTCTCTATTTGAAAATTCGAATGTTACTTGAAAAAGAAGCAATTTTTGTTTTTTTGAGAGTGAAAGGAAGAAAAACATGTGTTGTTATGCTTTGGTGTACTCAAACTGACCAGAAAGAGTCTATATTTATAGTAGAGCAAATTTGTTTTGGGAGCAATAATGATTGGGTGATGGATCACCCTATTATCCATTGAGTTTTGTCATGTAGCCAAAGTCTCCTCTAGCCATTGACTTGAGTCAATCTTGCAGGCCTATGGTATTCTGATTCTTGGACTAATCCTGACTCATTTGCAATGTTGTGGACTGATACATGCCAGCTCTATGCATCCATTCAATGCCTCATGACAAAGTTAGAGTTTTTGGAAATGAACCTTGAGTGCCACATACCTAAGGGATTGGATTTTTGACTTGGCGGCCTTGTGATCAGATTCTTCATCATTCATGATGATTTTTGACAGAAATACAATGATGTAAGTGTCCAAAATTGGCTCAAGAAATCGTGGGATGCAGGTCATGTACCAATGCTGTTGTGTAGGCAGGGTGAAAAATGCCATTTTTTTAGGCTTATAACTTCTTGCTCAAGTTGATCCATGGGAGGTTCTTGTACTTTTTGGAAAACCCTTATATCATACATCAACTTTGATGTTTAACTTTGGTCTTGAATTATCTTGGATCATAATGAAAAATGGCCTCAAAGTTAGTGAAAATACAAAATAGATTCTGTCTAAAAATTTCACCAAGTGTTTGAAAACTGTCACTATGCCAAAGAAGGGCTTAGACAGTGCTTTTTTTTGGCTTAGACAGCGCTTAAAAGCGCTGCCTATTCGACCGCTGCTATAAGTAAAGACATCGCTTTAGTTAATGAGAAAGCGCTGCTAAATGTCTGCTCTAGCCAGCGCTTTTACTTTGAAAGCGCAATCTGTTTGTCACTTTAGCCAGCGCTTTGTCTGTAAAAGCGTTGTCTAAAGAACCCCTTTAGGCAGCGCTTTGACTTTAGACAGCGCTTTTGGTTATCTTTAGGCATTGCTTTAGATGGCGCTTTTCTTTAAAAGCGCTGTCTATTCTCTACTTTAAGCAGCGCTTTTTATTTAAAGCGCTGTCTAATCCCCACTTCAGGCAGCGCTTTTTTCTTTGAAGCGCTGTCTAATGTCCAATAAATTTTTTATATATAAAACTTAAAAAAAGCACTGTCTGATATATACAATAAATATTTACCAGATTATCACCATATTTTGCACCAGGTTTTCACCACATTTTGCACCAGAATATGCATTTAGAATTTGCACCAAATTTTCATAAATTAGAGCTTCAATCCAATAAATATGCACCAAATTTGTCTATTTATATATACATCTTTAATCCAATAATTTATATATACAAAAAATTGATGATATTCAAGCTAAAAAACAACAACAATTCATATATCTTGTTAGCTACAAAAAATCTGATATTCAAGCTAAAAAACAACAACAATGAACTTGTTAGCTCTATCTTCTACATCTGCACATATAACCTGAAACAAAACAACAACAACATTAGACAAAATATAGAAGAAAACAAAGAAGGCATTGTTCTTATCTGATATTCAAGCTGCAAGCATTGCCAAATCTGATATTCAAGCTGCAAGCATTGCCAAAAATGTCAACAAATGATCATGAGTTATTGAATATTGCCAAGTGCCTATGAAAATCAGTATATGATTCCAACCTTCTATGGCCAAAATATCAATCAATATTTGGCAGCACCAACACAATTTATGATTCCAACCTTCTATAACAAACAGCAACAACATTGCAACACAATTTAATATACTAATGACGACATATTATCTCATCAAAACTCAAACTTATATATACTCAAAATTCTCATCAATGAAAGAAAGACAATATACCTTATAAAACTCTCAGCTCAATAATGAATTGACACCATTCCTCCTTAAGTTCATCCAATTGATCTTTTGAGTAATGAACACATTTGAATTCATCAAAGTACTACATAATAATATAACATAGTATGATTTAGCTAAAACTATTTAATTATATGAGACATATGTGGTAAATATTAAAATAATTCCTAAGTTAGAAATCCATACCTTGGATGGAATATCTATTCGATCCAAAAGAAGAGTTTCTTTCATAAACCTCAACATGAAATATCCGCAATCTATTCCATTATCCTGACTTAATTATATGTTAATAAACTTTTGATTTAATTCAAGAAATAATGTTATACTTACACATTTCTCAAAAATTTGTTGAACATCTTTTTTAACAACTCCATCCTTACCCACACGGGCTTCCTTCCACAAAACATGGTCCGGAAGAGATGTTTCAGAACTTTTCTCCTTTGTTAACTACACATTAAGCCAAATAACATGATAAAAAATAACTCATGATGAACAAGTATATCGTTGCAATTTATAGATACTTACTATAGATTGTTGTAAGTGTGCATATTCCATACACCCTTTTTTGTATGGATACGCGGGACTTGATGCTCGTTGCCGATTTATGTCACTTATACTCTCAAATTCTGGGGTCTTTCGTTTGGATTTAAAAGTTTCTCATTCATGAGGTGTAATCAAATCTGCATATTTCTGTGGAAGCTCTGCATCAATAAATTTTTTATCCGCATCCTTAAGAAACTTGTTTGATAAAAAAGATCTAAACCCTCTATGTATTTTTCCGGCCAATCCGAGTATATAATATTTTCTGGTACCATCAATGTTGAAAGACCTCTACGAAAATCATACACAGAGTGTGTTAGTATAAGTAATTTAAATACATAATCGTCATTAAAAACAAATAACATCACATATGGTACCTATATTTCAATCCATATTTTGTCTTTAGCGTCTTTCAACGCTTTGTTTCTCCAATCATCACAAGTAATTGGAACTTCTCTCCTTGCAACTGAGCCAAGATAACTTGTCAACGTTGAACCGTTAGGTTCAATTAGTTGGTTATCTTGACTCCAATGCACATCATGTTTTATGCCTCGATCTCTATCACGAATGAGTCGCTTCATAATTGTAATTCCTCGTCTAATTTCCCTTTCCACTGCATTACCGGTCTCATCTCCATCATGAATAGAATCATCATGTGGGTGATCCTCATTACTAGCCATCTAACCTGTAATAAGAGATTGTAATAGTTACAATTCCAACGAAAACTCATAAACATTTTTACTAAAACACTGAATTAGCCGACACTCTTATTGAGTTCTACTATTTCGTTTTGTTTTCTTTCCACAATCAACAGAACAGAACAGAGATTGTAATATGTAGTGTATAAATATACTTGTTACATTTCATTTACAAAATAATGTAATATCACAATATTTTCACAATTCTATTATTTATGTTAGACATGTGCCAACATTAAAGAGAAAATTACATCAACAGAGTCCGAAAATTTGAATTATATCCACAATGACCTTTTAGCAAGAATCACTTCGTATAATAAAGCAATGTGTTTTGTTCTCACTTATTGAGTTCAGAACAACAACATCAACAGAGTCAGAAAATGGGGAGTTCCTAAATTGATACACAGAATCATACACAGAGTGAGTTCCTAAATTATTGAACACTAAACTAAGCATAGAAAGTAAGAACCGAATCAATAAAAGAAACACAGAATCATAGAAACACAGAATCATACCGTGAAAAAGCTTCAGTTAAAAGATTGTGGAACCCAAGAGCCTCGCCGGAGAGGACGGAGGTGCGTGAAAGGATGGAGAGAAGATTTTTTTTGGGTTTAGGGTTTTTTGCGAGAGAAGAGAAACAGTTCTGAGAATAGAAAGAATGAATAGAATCTGTTTTTTAATTTTAATTTTAAACGACTTTAGACAGCGCTTTTGTGAAGCGCTGTCTAATGAGTGCTTTTAGCAGCGTTTTTGCTTTGTAGTTGGGCCTTTAGCTGCGCTTTGAGTAAAGCACTTTCTAATATGGGCCTTTAGTAGCGCTTCGTACATGGGCCTTTAGCAGCGCTTTTAATAAGCGTTGTCTAAGGTGGGACTTTTAGCAGCGCTTTTTTAAAGCGCTGTCTAAGGTAGGCCTTTTAGCAGCGCTTTTGAGTAGCGTTGTCTAAGGTGGGCATTTTTGCAGCGCTTTTACAAAATTTCGTACATACTTTCCATGTTTTATTTTTTATTTAACTTAGCGCTGTCTAAAGTGCGCTGCCTAAAATCATTTTTGGCGTAGTGTGTCCACTTTTCATTTTTTGTGATTTTGATCACTCCATAACTCAAAATCCATGAGGATTTGGAATATGTTGTAGTTGACAATCTTGAAGTATGTAATGAGAGCTTTCATTTGAGCTTTGTATGAAACAAAAAGGTTACTTGGATCACAAGTTATGGTCTTGCAAAGTTGGGTAAAAATCACTTTTTTCCATGACTTAGTGAAATTTCAAGTTTTGTAAGATTGCCCCTTTTGCAAGTAACCTTACTTTTCTTGATTTTTCTTGATGGATGATGATCCAAGCCATAAGTTAACATTGTTTTGGACTTATAGAAGCCATGTTTGTCAAGAAATCCCAAAAGTCAAACTTGGTTTTTTAGCACAGTTGACTTTTTGTCAGATGAATTTCAAACTTTGTGATTTTCCATGAAATCAAGTCCTTGACCTAATTCAAACCTAATGGATGGATTCCATAGGTGTTTTAGAGTGTCTTGAATCATTTCCCAAGGTTTGAGATCATGTCCTGGTCAAAAGTCAAAGGTATGGTTGACTTTTTCTTAGAAACCCTAGTTTGGGGTCCAGATGAATTTGAATCCCTATATTGCTCAGGAACCAAGTTCTTTGTGTCAATTTGAACTTGTAATATAAGATAGTGGAGGTCTTCAATAGTGAATGGCAGCTGCAGCAGGCCTTTGGCCAATGTTGAGCAAAAGGAATTTTAAGTCTCTTTTAGCCATTGACTTAAGGTTAGGGCACAAGTCTATGGTCCTTTGATTCAGAGTTTATTATTAACTCATTCAGTTGGGAATGTGTCAGTCCATGCCACCTTAGTGTATCCATTGAATGCTTGGAAACAAAATTGGAGTATTGGCACCTTTTTAGCCTTTTTAGGTTTGTTATGGCTAAGTGTAGATTCTTGGACTTTGGAGGCTTGAGGATCAGATCATTCTCCTTTTATTTTATCCTCAGATGTGTCCAAATAGATGACAAGGCACAGAGTTGTCTAAATTTTCCAAATCGAGCAAATGCACAAAATCTGCCTTGCTTGGGACAATTGGAAATGGTGATTTTGAGGGATTCATATCTCCCTGCTCAGGTTGAATTATGGGAGGCTCTTGTGCTTTTTAGAAAGCCTTCATCTGATACAAAACATGTGTGATCATAGTTTGTTTTGAAACTATTGGGATCCCATTGGACAATCCTCATGAACATTGATGTTCAAGGCTGGTAACTAAGGCAGATTTTCACTAAGTGTTGGAAAAAGTATCATTTTTATGTTTTTGTCATTTTGATCACTCCATAACTCAAAATCCGTGAAGAATTGGAGTCTGAGGTAGTTGAAGCTTTTGTAGAGTGTAGCAAGACCTACAAATCCATCTTTGGATCCCCCAAAATGGTTGCTTGGATCTCAAGTTATGGTCCTTGGAAGTTGGTACCAAAACTATTTTTATTCCATAACTTAGAAAAATTTTGGTTTCTCAAGGTTGCCCCTTTTGCAAGAAACCTCACTTTTCTTGATTTTTCTTGATGGATGATGATCAATATCATACATTAACATTATATTTTACTTAGGGGAACCATATTTGTGAAAAATTCCAAAAAGTCAAACTTGATTTTGTGCACAATTGACTTTTTATCGGATGAAATCCAAACTGTGCGATCCTTTGTGAAATCAAGTCCTTGACCTAAATCAAACCTAATGGGTGGATTCCATAGGTGTTATAGGGTGTATTGAATCATGTCCCAAGATTTGGAAGCATGTCCTGGTCAAAAGTCAAAGATATAGTTGACTTTTTCTTCAAAACCCTAATTGTGGTCCAGGTGAAATTGAAACTTGTGGATCAAGCTTCTTGGATCAATCCATTGTTGCAAATGGATCAATGCAGTGTATTAGAGACCCTCAAATCATGTCTTGAGGTCTTGGCTCATGCTTTGTCCCAAAAGTCAGCTTAGGGATGAATTAGGTCAAGAAACCCTAATTCATGATTTTTGATGAATGCATCCCCTGAGGTTATTTTGAACTTGTGATTGGATCCATGAGGTCCCTTTGAGCTTCATGGATCATGTTTAGAAGTATTGGCTCATGCCCAGATGAAGATTTTCCTCTGGAGGTATTAGTCGACCAAAACCCTAATTTGCTGACACTAATGATATTGAGGCTTGATTAACTTGAAATGTTGCATTCTCATGCTTAATCCTTGATGTGGGAGACCTCTTGATCCTTCATGGATGTTTGAGAGGTTTGACAAGTTGAAGATCATGTCCATTCTTGATTGATCCTTTGTTTGAGTACTCTGAGAGGGCTTAAAACCCTAATTCTTCATTGGAGTGAAGGTTCAACAATCTTTGAGAGGATTGATGAGACATGAAGGTACATCCATATTATGGTGATGATTTGCACAATGATGGAAAATCTTGTGGTTAAAATTTAGGGTATGACACCATTACTACTCAGAGAGAAATTTGCTCCTAGTAGCCTTAACACCATTAATATAACTGCCTGCCTGCAACCAGCAGCGCCAACCATCATCAGGGTATCTCACCTCACGTGAGTTGGTCCCTCAAACAGCCTCAAAAACCACAGTACATGAGTACTCGCCGCCGTGAGCTAACGTGTAATAAACCTATTAGAGTCTCTAAGTCTCCCTACCCTTGTATGAGAAACACTTTCACACATGTATTTTTTAGACAGTACAATTTACATACCAGATGACTAAGAGAGGTCCATTAACGTAAATACAACATCTACTGAAATTAATTTGTTGGTTCGGATAAAGTTGCATGTGGTTGCTTCATTAGAACACATGAATTTTTATTGAATTTTTGTAATATATATCAGATTTTTTAAAAATTCCAATATATAAATTTTTTATTATAAAAAAAATTCGATACACCTATTTAAATATTTGATATATCAAAAACAAAAATACAAATATCCGAAAATTTTAATTTTGTTGATTTAGGTATATTTTGGTGTTCAGGACAAAAACTCATAGGCGATGGATTTATTTAAGATCCATTGGATAGAACCTCTAGGTCGGAACCAATACACACCAAAATAAAAAGATGTCATCCTCAAACAAGGCGCTGACGTGTGGCTCAGATTGAAATATGGCCCTAAATAAACTAGTAATTTTTCCACACTTCTTTCCTTAGCCTCCACACTGATTGGTCACCATCATGTTGGTGTGAGCATTTATAATGGGACTAGGAAGTACTAGTACAGAATTAATGGTGAATTTAATATGTTAAACACGGTATAATAAATGAAAATGGAACAGTAATGGAACAGTGATTTATGAGTCCTGCACTGCCTCTCTGTTACTTTTTAAATGCTGTAATGTAGTAAGATCTTTTTGTTTATGGTACTCCTTCTGTTCTAATACAATAATCTTTTTAGTAAAAGAAATTTGTCCTAAAATAAGAGATTTTTTTTTTATGTTTTTAAGATAATATTAATTAATTTTTATTAATTTTATTTTTAATAAATATTATTTACGCAATTTTCAAAATATTATATTACAGTACACTATACCTTTATGACAATCAATAATAACAAATGACAATTTTGTAAAATAATTATATTTAATTCTTCAATCATTATTTTTCTTAATATATGTGCAACAACCTTAAAAGACTTTCATTTTGAGACGGAGAGAGTATTATTTATGATATATGAGTCACTAGCGTCCTAACGGGACGCGTGAAAATATTAATAGCGTTTTTTTTATAAGTTTGATTTTAATATAAACTATTTAAATGATGAAAATTATGGTATATATATATATATATATATATATATATATATATATATATATATATATATATATATATATTAAGTTTTGTTTGCAATATGTAATATTCGCACATTAATTGTGATAAAAATTAAGAATAGATAAAAATTAAATATATAGATGTGAAACTTATACAATAATACATATAATACAATAACTTATACAATAATACACTAAACCATTGTTTTTCCTTTATATATTGTTATAGATGTGTAACTTATACAATAATTTCCATTGAACCACTATTATCATCTTTTATATAGCTTCTTTTGACATGTGGATAAATCAAATCTAATAGTTATAATTAAATCAAATGAATTAAGTTAATGAAATAATATAAAAACTGAAACCTCATTCCCTTGCCTTGTTGTTCCTTCTTCTTCCGGCCACATAATTGCAACCACTAATTGCATCCTTCACCACTACCAGGCGTATTGTTGTTGTTGGCTGTATTGTTGTTTTATCGTTACTTTTATTTTATTTACAATTGTATTCTTGTATTGTCGATTCATATTGTCGTCTTTCCAGATTACCGTTTTCAACCACAAATCAATACATTGCATTGAAAAAGGAGAGATTGGAGCTGTGCATTTGTGAGAAAATTTTGATGGTGTTAATTAAAATTTGGTTGTGTTATATATGCTGCAAGCAACTATATATGTAGTACGAATTGATGACGTTAATAATATTAATTATGGTAACAATTTGGATTTAACAATTACTGAATGGGTTGAACAATCAGTTTGTTATAAAGGTGATCGAAAAAAACCACCTAATAACTGCAAGCAGTTTTCTTGTATAGTTATTTGTTTTTTATTTTATTTTTTAATAAAAAGTAAATTAAATAATTTTTTTATTTATTGTAGTTAACTAAAAGATAGAGGGTATAATAGGAATGGAAAAGAGTCGGTCCAAAATATTGTATCTTCTTTATATATAGGTATAGATGCACGACCTACTTCGAAAGTGGTTGTTTTTAGCAACATTGAAATACCTTCTCAACAAAGAGATTCGACTAAGTTATTTCAATGGATATTATTTTTAGAGGAGTTTGACTTGAAAATCAACTATCTATCCATTAAAAAAAAGATACTTCCAAATGCTCTATATTATTCTCTAGCCATTAAAAAAAGATACTGCCAAATGCCTTATATTATCCTCTATCCATTAAAAAAAGATACTACCAAATGCCTTTAATGTTAATAATATTTACACTATACTAAGGACTTTTTAGTAATAACCTAATGCATATATTATTCTCACTTTAATGTCAAAATTTCTATTTTTCTTACAGGCCACTATCAGCAAAATACCTATTTAACTTTAATTAACAATTTTCTTTATTCGAGATACAAAATTCTTATTTTCAAATGTCATAACTTTTCTATATATGTCATGGGACGCTATCAACAAAATACATATTTTATTTTAATTAACAATTGTCTTTAATTGAGACATAAAACTCTTCTTTTCAAATGTCAAAATTTTCATTTTTTTCACAAGCCACTATCAGCAAAATATCTATTTTATTTTAATACACAATTGCCTTTATTTGAGACACAATTCTTATTTTCAAATGAAAAATATTGAATTTATATTATTATTATTATTATTATTATTATTATTATTATTATTATTATTATTATTATTATTATTATTATTATTATTATTATTAATTTTATAATATTAAATAACTCATTTCAAATTTACATGTATATCTAAATAAAATCTATATCATATTAAATAAATTTAGTATCTTGCTAGTAAGAGATAAAATAGTGTTGATAATATTGTAGTTGATCACTTGTCCCATTTAGAGAATGAAGAAGTAACTAGAAAAGAAAAGAACATCAATGAAGAGTTTCTAGATGAACACTTGATGGCAATTGATAAACGACCTTGATTTGCTTATATGGCCAATTATAAAGCCATAAAAAGTGTTTCAGAAGACTACACTTGATAGCAGAAAAAACTTCTATAAAGAGGCTAACCACTATTTGTGGGATGAGCCTTATCTATTTAAAGTCAGTGCTAACGGTTTAATCCGCATGTGTGTTACAGGCAAGGAAGCAAGAGACATTATGTGGGACTTCCATAGCTCAGCTTACGGAGATCATCATAGTGGTAAACGAACAATAGCAAAGATACTTCAAAGTGGATTCTGGTTGCCAACGTTATTCAAAGATTGTAAGTCAAATGTGCAAGAATGTCTTGAGTTCCAAAAACACTAGTAACATTTCAAAGTGAGATGAGATGCCGCTTAAAGGCATAATAGAGGTGGAACCTTTTGACTGCTGGGGAATCGACTTTATGGGTCCTTTTCCCCCATCAAACTCTAATGTATACATTTTGTTATGTGTTGATTATGTCACTAAATGGATTGAAGTCATTGCATGTGTTGCGAATGATGCCGAAACTATCTCTAACTTTTTGAAAAAGAATGTTAATTTTTGTTAGGTTCAGAGTTCCTAGAGTCATGATCAGTGATGGAGGGACGCACTTCTCTAACAAATACTTAAAAGTGTGTTGACCAAATACAATGCGAAGCATAAAATATCCACATCGTATCGTCCTCAAACTTGTGGGCAGGTAGAAGTGTCGAATAAGCAGTTGAAACATATCTTAGAAAATATAGTTGCTACATCTAGCAAAGATTGGTATAAGCAGCTAGATGATGTTTTCTAGGCTTATAGAACATCATTTAAGACTCGTCTAGGATTGTCACCATATATTATGGTTTATGGGAAGGATTTTCATTTACCATATTGGTCTCGAGTTCATATTTGGGCAATCAAGTTCTTAAATTTTGATGAAAAACAGCAGGACGAAAGAGATTGT
Organism: Lathyrus tuberosus; assembly: GCA_022829125.1. NCBI lineage: Eukaryota > Viridiplantae > Streptophyta > Magnoliopsida > Fabales > Fabaceae > Lathyrus > Lathyrus tuberosus. The sequence continues at coordinate 14,870,400 of JALAZF010000103.1, forward strand.
TTAAGGTGGATGAGTTAGAAGAGATCAGACTGAGAGCATATGAGAATGATGCAATCTATAAAGAAAGAACCAAAAGGTATCATGATAAGAACTTAGAGAGAAGAAACTTTTAGGTAGGATATAATGTCTTGGTGTACAACTCTCGAGTGAGGTTGATTCTTGGGAAGTTGAAATCTAGATGGTTAGGGCCTTTTATTGTGCATAAGGTATTTGCAAATGGTGTTGTAGAAGTACAAGATCCTGGATATTTGCACATGATAGTTCCTCCTAGTGTCCAAACTTCAAAACCAAATAAGGTTTGCAAATTTTAATCAAATATCTCTATGGATTGAAAATGGTATGAGAAATTAAATTCACTTCTCATTCACCATGGTTACTCACAAGCAACTTTAGACCATTCATTGTTTGTTAAGAAAAATGTTTCTTCATTTACAATATTACTTGTTTATGTTGATGAAGTCATTTTGGCAGGAGATTTCTTAGCTGAATTTCAACATATGAAAAACATTATGCACTAAGCTTTCAAGATTAAGGATCATGGTATCCTTAAACATTTCATAGGTTGACAGTCATGCATTTGAGGATATACTAGCATATCGAAGACTTAGGAGACTGATATACCTCACCACAACCAGAACTGACATTACCTTCATCACTCAACAACTCAACCAATTTTTGTCTAAACCATATCCATGGTTCACTATAATGCAGCTTGCAGAGTTTTAGGATATTTGAAACATTATCTAGGTTGAGGTCTTTTCTTTCCTATGAACTCATCCCTCAATCTCAAAGGATTCTCTAATGTAGATTGGGCAGGTTGTATATAAGAAGGTATGTATCAAGTTCATGCTTCTACATAGAATCCTCACTTATTTCATGGGGAACCAAAAAATAAAATACTGTGTAACAATCATCATCCGAAGCTGAATATATAGCTTTGGCAACATCAACTTGTGAATTGCAATGGATTTTGTATTTGTTGCGTGATATGCAAGTCACGAGCTCCAAACTATCGGTCCTTTTTTGTGACAGCCATAATGCCTTTCATATAGTTGCAAACCAACCCGGTTTTTTACGAAAGAACTAAACATCTCATAATTGATTGTCATATTGTTTGAGAAAAGTTCCTTGCATGTGTTATGAAGCTCATTCCTGTGTCCTCCAACAATTAACTAGCTGATTTCTTCACTAAACCTTTACTTCCAAAACCATTCTATACATTCATGTCCATGTTAAACTTGATAAATATTTATTAAAATTCAACTTATGAGAGCCTATTAACCGGTTAAGAAGTAGTTATAATTAATTACAATTCAATTTATATCTCTTTGAAAAGTTAGCTCGTATCCTAAATAATTAGTTCATAACAACCTCCTTTCATTTATAAACAATATCATCCATTAATCAATACATGAGAATTTATTCCAGTTTATTCTTTTTTCATGTTCAATAACATGAGTATGTGTGAATTTTTATATCGTATAATTACTATATGGGATGTAGCAAAGCGACCAATAAATCAATCCTTTTTAACACTTTTTTGAAGACACGAGTTGGAGAGACAAAGCCATGTACACGGAATCCTCTTTTTGAGGAATGTCAACTTCCATCTCTAAAACCTTAAACAGACACATGCCATGGCAGCATGGTTAATGATAAAATTTCTAATAGCCGACATATGAGTCATGCAATGACCCTGTTAATTTGTAAATGGTACTACAATGTAAGAATTTTGTTTAAAGTATTATTTATGATTTTTTTAAAAGTTAAATACAACATTAGTTATTAATATATCAATAATATTTTTAATTATTTATTGCAATAACAGAAGTTAGCCGAATGAGTAAATAAATAAATGAAATTTTAAGAAAAAATAAATAATGATATCAAAATTAATGAATATTAAAGTTTTAATTTACAACATAAAATAGTAAGACAATGTTTATTAAATCGTTCACCTAATTATTTCATTATAGTTTACCAGTTTTCAAAATAAGTAAACGGTTAAACTTAGAGATGAATGATTATTATAAAAAAAAAACTTAGAGATGAATAAACACAATATAGTTTTTTTTATTAAACCTTTTAATACTTCTACAATTTTTTTTATATATTTATCTATCTCTAAATAAATTTTTAATTCTTATATATATATATATATATAAGCCAATACATACTTATCAATAAATTAATTAATTATCATTAGTACAGGATTGACACGTTTGCTTAAGATTATGATAAATTAAACAAAAAATATCTTGTTTAAGCTATGCTTTTTGTGTAAAAAAAATTCAAAAACTACATGGCCAAAAAATACAAATCTTAATTAACTTTAACAAAGAATTAATTTTAGAGGAACAATTAATTTAACTCCAGACCAAACAAAATATTAAAATTAATTTTACATATTTTTAATTAATTATGAGTGTAAACCATACTATGAATTAATTAGAAGAAAAGAGAAATGTTTGTTTGTTTGAATAATTGAAGTAGTTTCAAGCTACAATTACAGTACAATGAACAATATATAAATACATCTATTGTTATATAATGTTAAAAGTTTTATATAAAAAGAATATATAAACTAAAACATATATTTATAATTGGTGAATTAATTAGAACCAACCACAATTTTAATAATCTAAAAGAGAGTGCATTAAAGAGAAATTATACCTTAAAAGAAACACAGAGAAAGAAATGAAGACAATACAGAAAAAACAAAACAAATGGCAGAAAGCCAAAACTAAGAATTACATGGAAATACAAAGAGAACAAAGTAGTCTTAAGAAACATAGTGATAGTCTTCATACCTCAGTTGAACAATCGTCAAGAGAAGCGAGAATGTTAAGAAATGAGGTACTGTTACATTTAGGGCACTTTGGATTTTCTTCTGATGTCATAACATACAAGAAGCATCTAGGACAACCTACGAGAGCCATGGCCTTTATTATTATTGGGCCATTTGTTTCTTTACCTTCTTCAGTTGATAACTCACAAGTCAAATCTGATGTATAAGATATTGAAGATGATGAAGAGTTTGGAGATGATGAAATAGCAGCCATTGGTGGTGGTGATAAGTCTATGTTTAGTCTTCTCAAATCCATAGATCTGTATCAACCAAGTTACAAAGAATAATATAAAATGATAAGCAGAATGTTAGTTTACTTGAGCACTATGCATGTAAATGATAGTTGAGTGCTTGATATATATAATACCAATAGCCTCGGGCCAACAAACCCGCTAATAGGTTTAAATTTTTTTTTAAAATGAGACTTTTAAAATTAATAAATAAAATCAAATTTTGTATTTGACAAGAGTTGAATCAAAGACTTTAAAGATATGAGGTCTTTTCTACTAACTGAATAATGAGGTTTTATGTAAGAAATATGTCATTTAAAATATTTATCACTAAATTAAAAAATTTTGAGATCTTTTTACATTCTAAAATTTTGAGGCATAAAATCATTGTTTGAGTCGCCTTACCCTTGAGCCGGCCCGGACAATGGAATCCAGCTTCCCTGCCAATGTAGGATGGAGAAATACTTGCATTAAAACGAACATAAATTCATATTTTTAGAAACATCCAAAAAGAAGAGAGAAAATTTTAAATTTATTTAAAATTTAATTTATTTTTTAGTTGAAATCATGGGATAGTTGTAACAATGATGAAGAGAGAAAATGTTATTTTTATTTTTTAACTAATAAAAAAGTTGCGATTGGTTGTTTGTAAAAATATGTGTTATATTTGTGTTTATGTAAGAATTTTTCTGTAAAATGACACAATTTTATGTTGTTATAGATCTCAGTCAATGTCTGATTATACCATTATTTAGGATGAATGGTTTAAATTATATATCTATTCCTATATATAAAAGGGGATATGCAAAAATGGACCGGCTTTTTTCTTTCAATTTTAACCTTTGCTAATTGTTACAATTCCTATTTTTTTTGTTACAATATAACCCTTTAAAAAATTGCCTCCTTTTAACACAAGCAATGAAAATAAAACTTCCTCAAATTAACCGTTAGTATTTAACATAATTGTTGGAAGTTAAAAATACAAGTATAGACAACGAAAGATGACAATTATATTATGGCATACATATGTATACATATGTTCTAGCCAAAAATGGTTAAACCACCAAAAGTGATAGTTCTCCTTATTCTGGCCAAGGAGAGCTACGTTGTCTATACTATAGAGTATGTTTGGGGATTTGAGAGCTATACAGGTGCTGTATATTGTCTCAAGAATGAGTGTCTTGCTTAACCCTTATGCGGGAGCCCCATTATATAGACTTCTATTAAGACAAGCCATTAAGAGAAGTCTCTTGGCCTTCTGGCGTTATGTGGCCATTATTTCCATAAATTTCCTCCATGAATACAGGCTTTGAAGCTCTAGTAACGTCCGCATTGATGCGCCGCCACCATTACAACTGTTGGAGTGGCATTTGACGAGCTCGTGACCGACATCGGTGCCGAGTTGGTGAGGTGTGGTAGTCGACCTTGTGAGAACTCGGCTTGGCGGGAGTCCAGCTCCCTAACCGGGTCAGGTTGTGTATGAAGCTTGTCTATCTCTTTTCATTGTACGATCTTTCCTGCTACTATAGTCTAGTTTGCGCTTACTTTTATCCGACTATCCAACTCGGCATCAAATATATTTGGCATGTACATAAGCCCCCCGAGTACTATATCTGCTTATAGGGGTGCAATACTCGGTAGTAACATGAGCCCGGGTATAGGTGTCGAGTTATAGATCGGTTTTTCTTCTTAGGTCCTTACGTGTCAAAAATTTCTTGGAGGGTTGTGTCCTTTCAATTCCCTCAGTATAATGATGACTATTGAAATTCTGGTATCAGATGTGTGATGTTAAGTGTGATGTCACAACAACACAATCTGCTATATGAAACAAGGTAATAAAAACAACAGTAAATCAACACAATGAATTGTTTACCCAGTTCGGTCTAACTACCTACGTCTGGGGGCTACCAAGCCAGGGAGGAAATTCACTATTAGTAGAATTAAATTACAGACTCAACAATACCAGTTGACAATCAACTAACTTAATCTCTACCCAATGACACTTCTACCTAAGTTACACTTAGATATGAGAAACCACTCACTCCCCCTCAATCACCACAGTGATACAATTCAAAGATTACACAGTATAGAAGTCACACTTCAAAGACACACCTTGATCGTGCTTAAAAGCTTTGATCAAGAATAATACACTCTTGCTTAAAAGCTTTAGAGTGAACAAATTACAACTCAAACACTCACACCAATTCAAGTATCAATGATGAATGAATGGTTTACAAAACACAGACGAAAACCTACTTGACACTCAGTCTCTAATCTTTTGTCTTCGTCTCTTCCAAGTAGGGTTGTGGCTGCTTTAAATAGAAACTCAGACTTGGGCTTGGAATCCTTGAAAATCTCTGATTTGATTTGAAATTAAAACAAATTTTATACTTCAAATCTTTTCATATCATTCAGCCCTAAAAACAGAAACAAGATCTGCTCCACTTATGATTGCACTAGAATATATTTTTACCAAGATATTCGCCTGCAATCTCTCACTCACTAAGCAAAAATCTCACCACAAACAAAAACACGCGCAGCCCTAATAACACAGCAGACTGATGTTCTAATGTTCTGTCAACTGATGTCAAGACATCATGTTTAACATCAGCACACAAAACTGCAACCCTAAATAACTTAACATAAACTGAATGTTAGTAACTCATGTTAAGACATCAGACAATGACATCTTCAACAACAACATTGTTTTACCAAAATTCTAGCCAATACAAGAACTAACAATCTCCCCCTTTGGTTAATTTTGGATAAAACAATCTCAGCCAACATCAGAGATACCTGCAGCGGATAAAACAACCTCACATCATCACCCCACAACAGCAGCAACAACTACCAACAGCTGCACAACAACAAACTCCCCCTCAAACCTAGAACCTAGGCAAGGCTAACTAGGCTAACTCTCCCCCTTTTTAGCCACAATTGGACAACCTCTTAACCTACCAAGGCAGCAAACACGAAGTTCTGACATCTAATTTGACAAGGTCAAAAAAATGGCTTTCCAAGAAAAACAAGTTCCCAAACCAAAGACCACTTTGACTGGTCAGGCGATACAAACAACGACTCTTTATGCAGTATAAAAACCAAGCCTCCTTGCTTCTAACAACAGAACTAGGACGTAACCATGAGTCAGTCTAACAGAGATGCAGGAAAGAAACACATGCAAGAGGTCAAGAAACCAGATCCACAGAAGTTGAAGAACAAAACACTGTCTTCAGTTGGGGCAACTTCAGGAGCAACAAGAACAAGAAAAACATCAGAGACAAGGATGAAAACCATAAAAAAAAACCTCCAGTGCAACTTCATGCTTCTGATGATGAATGGGATGAAGATTGGAAAACATTTCTTGATTCAGGGGGTTGGGATAATCTTTAGACCCTTTGTTTCTTGCTTTTGATGTACTAAAATCTAATCTTGTATGTATTCAGCAGTTGAATAAAATTCTGTTTCCTTTAAATTAAACATAAGGAATAAAGTTCACAACTGCACAAGACACCTCCCAGCACACTTAATCCTCATATATGCAAATTCCCAATTTGCTTCTTAATTTTTCAAACTAATTTGCATCTAAAGCCTTTGTAAAAATATCAGCTAATTGTTGTTCAGTAGCAACATGTTCCAAAGCAACTACTTTGTCTTCAACCAAATCTCTTATAAAATGATGACATATATCAATATGCTTAGTTCTGCTATGTTGAATAGGGTTCTTGGAGATATTGATAGCACTAAGATTATCACAGTACAATGTCATGACATCTTGCTTGACATTGTATTCAGTCAACATTTGCTTCATCCAAACAAGTTGAGAACAACTACTCCCTGCTGCTATGTACTCAGATTCAGCAGTAGAAAGAGACACACAATTCTGCTTTTTACTAAACCAAGAGATCAGATTAGTCCCTAAGAAGAAACAACCTCCTGAAGTACTTTTTCTATCATCAGCACTCCCTACCCAATCAGCATCACAATAACCACTTAACTCAGTACCTGGTCCATGACTGTAAAGCATGCCATAGTCACTAGTCCCATTCACATACTTCAGAATCCTCTTCACTTGATTCAAGTGAATAACTTTAGGCTCAGATTGATATCTGGCACAAACTCCAACAGCAAAAGAAATATCAGGTCTGCTAGCAATGAGTTACAATAGACTACCAATCATGCTTCTGTATAGACTTTGATCCACACTCACACCATGTTCATCCTTTGACAACTTTAAGTGAGTAGGAGCAGGTGTCCTCTTGTGATTAGCACTTTCCAGACCAAACTTCTTAACAATGTTCTTAGCATACTTGCTCTGAGAGATGAATATGGAGTCTTCCATTTGTCTAACTTGTAGACCCAGAAAATAGCTAAGCTCTCCAACAAGACTCATTTCAAACTCAGGCTGCATCTGTTTCACAAAATGTTTAACCATTGCATCTGACATCCCACCAAATACTATGCCATCAACATATATTTGAGCTACCATCAGTTTTCCTCCTTCATCTTTAACAAACAAAGTCTTCTCAATCCCTCATTTTCTATATCCATTTACAGCTAAGAATTCAGTAAGCCTTTCATACCAAGCTCTTGGTGCTTGCTTCAAACCATAGAGAGCTTTCCTTAGCTTGTACACATGATTAGGAAATGTTGGATCAATAAACCCTTTTGGTTAATCAACATAAACTTCTTCATTTAAGTACCCATTTAAGAAGGTACTCTTAACATCCATCTGAAAAAGCTTGAATTTGAGAATACAAGCCACACCTAAGAGTAATTTGATAGATTCTAGTCTTGCCACAGGTGCAAAGGTTTCATCAAAATCAATTCCTTCTACCTGAGTGTATCCCTATGCTACCAATCTGGCCTTGTTTCTGGTGACCACTCCTTGTTCATCAGATTTATTCTTGTAAATCCACTTGGTGCCTATCACATTAACTCCATCAGGCCTTGGTACAAGATCCCACACTTCATTCATCTTGAATTGTTCCAGCTCTTCATGCATTGCATTAATCCAAAATTCATCAGTCAATGCTTCTTTGACATTCTTGGGCTCAATTTTGGAGACAAAGCCAGAATTTGACACAACCTCTCTTGATTTAGTGCTAACCCCTGATTTTGGATCACCTATGATAAGCTCTTTAGGATGATCCTTTTGGCACTCTAATAGATGGTTCTTTATTAGGTTGTTCAGGTTCAGCCTCAGCATCAACAGGACTGGGAGCAACACTTCTATCTTCAGTTTCTGATGTAACATCTTCAAACGATGTTCCAACATCATCCAGGACATCATCATCTTCCTGTTTATCACTGTCATCAACAACAACATTTATAGACTCCATCATCACCTTGGTTCTGGAGTTGTAAACCCTATAAGCTCTGCTATTGGTAGAGTATCCCAGAAATATTCCCTCATCACTTTTAGGGTCCATTTTTCTCCTCTGTTCACGATCTGTTAGAATATAATATTTACTTCCAAAAACATGAAAATACTTCACAGTAGGTTTTCTTCCCTTCCATAGTTCATACAAAGTAGCTGAAGTGCCTCTTCTCAATGTAACTCTATTGTGAATATAGCAAGCAGTATTCATGGCTTCAACCCAAAAATGGTAAGGAAGCTTTTTGGCATGAATCATTGCCCTAGTAGATTCTTGAATGGTTCTGTTCTTCCTTTCAACAACTCCATTTTGCTGAGGGGTAATAGGAGAGGAGAACTCGTGACTGATGCCTTCAGCAGAACAGTATTCAGCAAACTTGCTATTTTCAAACTCTCTCCCATGATCACTCCTTATTCTGATGACATTGCTCTCCTTTTCTCTTTGGAGTCTTTGACATAAATCTTTAAACACTTCAAACAACTCTGTCTTGTCTTTGATGAAGCTTACCCAGGTGTACCTAGAATAGTCATCTACAACAACATAAACATACTTCTTCCCACCGAGACTTTCTACCTGCATAGGTCCCATCAAGTCCATATAAAGAAGTTCCAAAACTTTGGAGGTGGTGTTATGTTAAAGCTTCTGATGTGACACCTTGGTTTGCTTCCCTATTTGACAATCTCCACAGACTCTTCCTTCTTCAATTTTGAGGTTAGGAATTCCTCTGACAGCTTCTAAGGATATGATTCTCTTCATTCCCTTCAGATGAAGATGTCCCAACTTTTGATGCCAGATTTTGACTTCATCTTCTCTAGCAAAAACACATGTTGAGGGACTTGAGTCTTGTTGCACCCACATATAGCAGTTGTCCTTAGACCTAGCACCCTTCATGATGACTTCACCTTTCTCATTTGTGACAATGCACTCAGTTTTTGTAAAGTCAACTTTAAGCCCTTGATCACATAGTTGGCTAATACTGATCAAATTTTCTGTCAACCCTTTGACCAGTAGTACATCATCCAGCCTAGGAGCACCAGCACAATTCAGCTTTCCCATACCCTTGATTTCTCCTTTGACACCATCACTAAAAGTTACATGTCTAGAAGAATATAGCTTAACATCCACCAACAAATTCTTCACTCCTGTCATGTGTCTTGAACACCCACTATCAAAGTACCAGTCTTCTTTAGTAGAAACCCTAAGATAAGTGTGAGCTATTAAGCTGGCAACTTTTCCTTTTGGAACCCATTGTTTCTTTGGTTTGATGACCTGATTACCTTTGTGAATGTTCTTTCTGGGAGCCAACTGATGTGCCTTCTGAGGATACCCATGTAGCTTATAACAATAAGCTTTTATGTGTCCAAAACGCCCACAATGATGACATTTCCAACGCCTGAATTTCTTCCTAGAGGGAGTCCTGTCAGGATGTTTAAACATCTGTTTTAACATCACTGGCTTGGAAATAGGAATATCATTATTTGAAGCTGACACATTGTTGAATCCCAACCCACTTTTGTCTCCAGCAGTTTTTCCAATATTAAGAATATTGTCTAGAACATCAGTTCCATTATTCAACATTCTGACAGATTTTGACATATATTCCAGTTTAGAGTTTAGCATACTGACTTCCTTCTCAAGCACAGTCTTTTTAGTCTTTAACTGTATTATGACTTTCTTTTGTTTCTCTCCTTCTAGATAGACTTGTTCACTTCTAATGCATAGCTTCCTATAAGAGGCAACAAGCTCTTCATAAGTAACCTCTTCATCACTTGAATCATTGTCAGACTCACAAATCCCAATCATAGCTCTAACAAGATTGGCTGATTCTCCTTCAGGTTCACTATCAGTATCCTCATCAGACCAAGTAACAGACATACCCTTTTTCTGCTTCTTAAGGTATGTAGGACATTTTGATTTGATGTGACCATACCCTTCACATCCATAACATTGTATTCCTTTGTCATCATTGGACTTTTCTTCATCTCTAGTTTTCTTCACCTGATCACCAAACCTGTTGGTGTCAGATTTGATGTTCTTGACATTAGGTTTATAGCTCTTATCTATCCTCTTTAGAACCTTATTAAACTGTCTTCCCAGCAGAACAATGGCATTAGATAGCTCCTCCTGAGTTTTAGGTCCACACTCTTTCCTTTCATCTTTAGACACTAATGTTATGCTTTTGGTCTTCTTTTCAGATTCCTAATTCATCCCTAATTCAAATGTCTGAAGAGAACCAATCAACTCATCTACCCTCATCTTGCTGATGTCTTGAGCTTCTTCTATAGCAGTCACCTTCATTTTATATCTCTTGGGAAGGGATCTAAGAATCTTCCTCACCAGCTTCTCTTCAGTCATCCTCTCTCCTAGGGCACTAGAAGCATTTGATAGCTCAAGAATGTTCATGTGAAAATCATGAATGGTCTCATCATCCTTCATCTTCAGATTTTCAAACTTTGTTGTCAGGAGTTGAAGTCTTGACATCTTGACTTTGGAGGTTCCTTCATGAGTAGTTTTCAAGACATCCCAAGCTTCCTTAGCCACTTCGCAAGTGTTGACCAGCCTAAAGATGTTCTTGTCAATACCATTAAAAATGGCATTCAAAGCCTTAGAATTTCCAAGCTCAAGTTCATCTTCTTCTTGGTCCACTCTTCCTCAGGTTTCAGCTTTGATGTTCCATCTTTTTCAACAATAACAGGATGTTTCCATTCTTTTAAAACAGCCTTCCAAGCCCTGCTGTCCAAGGACTTTAAGAAGGTAACCATGCGAGGTTTCCAATAATCATAATTTGAGCCATCTAGAATAGGGGGTCTATTCACAAATCCACCACTCTCCTTGTCTATAGTACCAGAAAGTAACAGCCCTAGATCTCACCCAGATGCAGAGCAGGATGCCTGCTCTGATACCAATTGAAATTCTGGTATCAGATGTGTGATGTTAAGTGTGATGTCACAACAACACAATCTACTATATGAAACAAGGTAATAAAAACAACAGTAAATCAACACAATGAATTGTTTACCCAGTTCGGTCTAACTACCTATGTCTGGGGGCTACCAAGCCAGGGAGGAAATTCACTATTAGTAGAATTAAATTACAGACTCAACAATACCAGTTGACAATCAACTAACTTAATCTCTACCCAATGACACTTCTACCTAAGTTACACTTAGATATGAGAAACCACTCACTCCCCCTCAATCACCACAGTGATACAATTCAAAGATTACACAGTATAAAAGTCACACTTTAAAGACACACCTTGATCGTGCTTAAAAGCTTTGATCAAGAACAATACACTCTTGCTTAAAAGCTTTAGAGTGAACAAATTACAACTCAAACAATCACACCAATTCAAGCATCAATGATGAATGAATGGTTTACAAAACACAGACGAAAACCTACTTGACACTCAGTCTCTAATCTTTTGTCTTCGTCTCTTCCAAGTAGGGTTGTGGCTGCTTTAAATAGAAACTCAGACTTGGGCTTGGACTCCTTGAAAATCTCTGATTTGATTTGAAATTAAAACATATTTTATACTTCAAATCTTTTCATATCATTCAGCCCTAAAAACAGAAACAAGATCTGCTCCACTTATGATTGCACCGGAATATATTTTTACCAAGATATTCGCCTGCAATCTCTCACTCACTAAGCAAAAATCTCACCACCAACAAAAACACGCGCAACCCTAATAACACAGCAGACTGATGTTCTGATGTTCTGTCAACTGATGTCAAGACATCATGTTTAACATCAGCACACAAAACTGCAACCCTAAATAACTTAACATAAACTGATTGTTAGTAACTCATGTTAAGACATCAGACAATGACATCTTCAACAACAACATTGTTTTACCAAAATTCTAGCCAATATAAGAACTAACAACTATTAAAGGCTACTCCCTAGCTACTCTTGAGTCTTTTATCAGAATTCCTCTTTCCCTCTTCTCATTTCTACATCCAAATTGTCTTCCTTCAACCAGAAAGCTTTCCAATCTCCAAGGCTTCCTTACTCATATGTATCCTTCCATTACTTCTAATTTTATTCTCTTAATTTTATTTTAAGAAAATATGGCAGTCTTTAGTAAATGAGACAGTGAGTGTAGTGGTAGCGAAGTCCGTATGAATGCCATGGAGAGAAAGGAGTTGTGGGAACAATGCATGTGGGAAATAGAAAATTCTTTTGGACCAGAGGAGTATAGACGATTCATGAACGAAATCTATGGCGATGTTCTTACTTCTGGGAATAATTTTGATTCTGGCTCATCTTCCTCAGGTTTTGTAGAGGTTTCAATGACGACTGCTGCTCCTTTTTATCTTGAGGTCATGAACCATAAGAATAGTACCTTTGATGATGTAGAAATCGCTAAACTCCGGTCCCTAAGGCAAATATCTTCAACTGGGTCCGAAGATGATGTTGTCTTGGAATCATGTATTCCCGGAGAGTGCGTTTGTATACTGCGCCCCAAAGGCGTTAAAGAAGACTTCTTCTACTTTTATGTTGGGGTTCTAGAAGACTTTAATATACAAATACCCTTTTCTGATTTTGAAGAAAATATGTTGAAAGCCGTGAACATAGCTCCCTCTCAACTTCGTCCCAATAGTTGGGGTTTCATAAAGTCTTTCGAATGGATTTGTGAGGTATTAGATATCACCCCTACAATTGGTCTGTTTTTCTCTTTCTTTGAGGTGAAAGGTGTTGATAATTGTAGTTGGATACAAATCAGTGGGATTCCCAGGTGGAGTTTCCTACATGCATATACTTCTAATTACAAAAATTATAAGAATCGTTTCCTAAGGGTAATGAGTGGACCGAGGTGTCCACAAGTGTTGTACTCTCTGGATAGCCAACCTCGTTTTCCCTTTTATTATGCCGAGAACCCCTTGTCGATTACTGGTTTCAATTGCGAGAAACTGAGTGAATTGGAAACTCAATCTTTAATTGTTCTTGATTCCTTTCGTATGACGAAAGTTAATTGCTTGCTTATTATTTGTCCATATTTTTAATTATTCTTGTTCTAACATTTATGACTTTTCTACAGATACGATGACTAAATTCTCAGTAGATGAACATAAAAATTTAATGTTGGAGGCTCGTGCTGCTCGGAGAGGATCCGGAGGAGCTGCCTCTTCCAAGTCGGATATAGGCGGGTTGGAAGTCCGCCAACTAAAACGGACCCGGGGAACTAGTGCAAAGGCGACCCCAAGCAAGAATGAACCTCAACCTTCTGCTCCTCCAGTACATGTAGAAACTTCACAGGGTGCTCCCAAGAGGTTAAAGACACTTATAACTGATGAAGTCTGTCAGGCCGACATGGAGATCAATTCTCTTATGCGAGTTCCTGGGGAGAGTGTTGCGTCCGAGGAGTTTAAATTCTGGTCCAACAACTTTGATGGGCTTAGGTTTCTGTACGACCACCTTAACTCCACTGAGGACGTTAACAAAGTAAAATCTATTGGTCGACAGAAGATTATACTAAACATTAGCTCTTACCTCATGCGGTGTGCTATTCTTGCCAGGGGTCTATTTTAATCTAGTGATGATTCTGAGGCAGAGAAGCTTAAGCTGAAAAAAGAGGTTACTCGTCTACAAGAAGCCCTCGAAGTTCAATCAGAAAAAAAATTTAGTTTAGAGAAAAACCTGGCTAATGAGAAGAAGAACAAATAGGCTCTTGAATCTGAACACAAGTCGGCTTTGTCCAAGGTTGTTGAGGAGTTGAGGCAAGTCAAAGTCTCTCACCAAGAGCTTTCAGTTTCCAATGCCAAGCGCACTTAGTCTCTTAAGAAGGCTCAGATTGAAGTTCTCTCCGCTGGTGACGAGGCCTTTGACAGGGCAAAGGAGCAAGTTTTGTGTCTCCATCTCGGGTTGGATCTGTCTGAAGTTGACTACTTTAAGGTGGTGCAGGATGACCTCTTTATAGATCTGGACGAGCTTGAGAAGTATAATCCGAAGAAGACTTCTGCTCCTGTCAATGGCGGGAATGAGACCCCAGATAATGCTGGCGCTAATGGCACCTTGGTTGTTGAATGATTTTTGGAATCCTTCTTGCATTAGTTAGTCATCCTTTTGGATGCATTTTTAATGTATTTTGGTGAGGGAGTGTGTTGTTGTCCCCCCTTATACTTATGAAATTTTAGCCTCCGAGGGCTTTGCAATGTACAATTTTTTGGCCCCTCTGAGGCTTTCGTTTATGTCACTGCTGTTTATCATGTTTGTTTCCTTGCAAAATAATCTCGTACATAAATCTAACCCCTCGTGCACTAAGTTAGAATAACTTAGGGTGTTCGATTATAGATTGTCGGGTATTACTTTTGCTTTCTCTTTTGCTTGATTTCCTTGACCTTTCAAGTAGCTTACTATGAGGCTAATTATTAAGGAGCCTTTTAGTTATCTTGTGTGTATAGTCTTCACACTTTTGGGAGTCCTGGACTCTTGTAGACTTAGGCGTCAATTATGGCATGTACTCGGGCGCCCCTTCAACAGAGACTTGCTCCTTTCTTATTAGTATTTTCCCATGTATGACTTTTTACTTATAAGCCCGTGTTTTGGGCTTAGATGTTTCATCATCTTTATATCAGATTGTCCGACTTGAGTGCACGGAGCTATTAGACATGTTTGTTCAACTCGTGTACGCAGAGCGTTTGTGGCCGACCTTTGTACGCGGAGCAAGTCGACATGTTTATAGGAGTTTATCAACCCGTTTATGGGCGACGTATGTACGCGGAGCAAGTCGACACGTTTATACGAGTTTATCAACCCGTTTATGGGCGACATATGTACGTGGAGCAAGTCGACACGTTTATAGGAGTTTATCAACCCGTTTATGGGTGACCTATGTACACGGAGCAAGTCGACACGTTTATTGGGGTTTATCAACCAATTTATGGGCAACCTATGTACGCGGAGCAAGTCGACACGTTTATAGGAGTTTATCAACCCGTTTATGGGTGACCTATGTACGCGGAGCAAGTCGACACGTTTATAGAAGTTTTATGAGTTATAACTCATCATTTCCAGCCGATTACCTATAAATAAGACATAATAATTTTTTAAGTCCAGGCGCCTCGTTAAAAACCCTTACCCTTGCAAGGGAAAAGAGTGCAACCCGGATATTTTATTCATTATTGGATTACATAAGATTTAGCTGAAGTACAACGTGAGATTGGATACATTCCATGTCCTATGCATTTCTATTACTTCTAATGTTTCCAACTTATATGCTCCATTGTTTAGCTTTAGAACTTCCCTGAACGGGCCTTCCCAATTGGGGGCGAGTTTTCCTTTGTTTTTTGGGTCTGTTATTTTCTTCAAGACCAGGTCGCCTTCTTGGAACTCCCTCTGCCAAACTTTTAGGTTATACCTTCTTATCATCCTCTGTTTTGCATCAGCTTCTCTCATCTGTGCTATCTCTCTGACTTCATCTATCTGATCAGCCGAGATGTTCAAATTCTCCATGTTGGTATTTTCATCAAAGTGTTCTCGTCTCCAAGTCGGAGTGTTAATTTCCACTAGTATCATTGCATCAGCTCCATATACCATCCTGAAGGGTATTTCATTAGCGGTAGAATGTGGTGTTGTGTGGTATGACCATAAGATCTCTGGCAAGTACTCGTCTCACATTCCTTTTGCTTCCTTTAACTTCTTTTTTATTCCGCCAAAGATTACCTTATTGGCGGCTTCTGTCTGGCCGTTGGTTTGTGGATGTTCTACCGATGTGAACCTGTTTTGTATTCCATAATCCTTACAAAAGTCTACAACTGAAGTGCTTGCAAATTGATCCCCGTCGTTTGAGAGTATGACTCCTGGCAAACCAAATCAGCATATGATGTTCCTCCAATAAAACTTGCCGACCTTCTCTGCAGAGATCCGAGCAACAGCCTCGGCTTCTACCCATTTTGTAAAATAATCGACTGCAACAATTAGGAACTTGAGTTGTCCCGAAGCAAATGGAAATGGACCTAGGATATCTTCTACCCACTGGTAGAATGGCCGTGGAGAAGTAATCAAATGGAGTGACTCGGCTAGTAAGTGTTTGAATTAAGCGAATACTTGGCACTTTTCACACTTGCTAACATATTCGATGCAATCTCGCATCATATGTGGCCAGTAGTACCCGACTCTTAGGATCTTTCTGGATAGTGTTCTCCCACCGATGTGGCTACCATAAGCTCCTTCATGGATCTCTTTAATTACCAGTTCCATCTCAGATTCTGACACACATCTGAGCATAGGTGTTGACCTGTCCATCTTATACAGCGTGTCCGAGGTTATGATATATCAGGAAGCTATCCTTTTAATCTTCCGGGCTTCATTGACGTCTTCGAGTAATACTTCCTGAGTCAAATAGCTGAAAATGAGTCTCATCCACCATTGGAAATTCTCTATGTTCAATACTTCTTCTGATTGAATGATGGGTGCTTTGAGAACTTCTTGAATCACGGTCTTATTAATTCCTGAAATTTTTGAGCTGGCTAGCTGGGCTAGGAAGTCGGCCCGGGTATTATCTTCTCTTGGGATGTGGGCAACTTCAAATTCTGAGAACGCTTTGGATATCCCTGAAGCTTTCTGAAGGTACTTTATCAGGGTGGAATCTTTTGTCTGGTACTCGTTCTTCAATTGACCGACCACCAATTGGAAATCAGTTTTCATCAACAAGTGTGTTACTCCGACTTCTCTTGCCAATTTCATTCCAACAATCAAGGCTTCATACTCTGCCTGGTTGTTACTAACCTGAAAAATTGAAACATAAAGAGTATTCTAATGTTAGATCTCTGGGTCCTTCCAAAATGACTCTGGCTCCGCTTCCCTTGAGATTTGAAGATTCGTCTACATAAAGGACCCATTTGTTTGAGTTTTATTCTCCGGCCGGCGCAGTTAACTCAACCACAAAATCGGCTAGTGTCTGTGACTTAATACTGGTCCTGGGTACAAAGTTGATGTCGTATTCGAAGAACTTTATTGCCCATTTGACCATCCGTCCTGCTAAGTCGAGCTTTCTCAGTATTTGTTTGATTGGGTAATTCGTCTTTATTGTGATGGTATAACCCTGGAAATAATGTCTCAGCTTCCGGGATGTGATGACTACTGCCAGCGCTAAACGTTCAATCTTCTGGTATCTTAGCTCTACTCCTTTTAGAACTTTGTTGATGAAGTATACAGGTCGCTCTCCGTCTTCTCCATCTTGTACCAAAACCGAGCTCAGGGCTTTATCCGTGACCGACAAGTATAGGACTAGAGGTGTATTTTCTTTGGACCTTACTAGGATAGGAGGCGAGGATAGGAAATGCTTTACTTCTTGGAAAGCTTTTTAACATGCCTCTGTCCATTCAAACTCCTTAGATTTCCTTATGGTTGCAAAGAAATGTATTGACTTGTCTCCTGCACATGATAGAAATCGTGACAATGCAGCCAACCTCTCTATCAGCTATTGGACCTTATTTTTCGTGGTTGGACTTCTCATATCTATTATCGCCTGGGATTTGTCTGGGTTTACTTCTATTCCTCGGTTGGTGAGAATGAATTTGAGGAACTTCCCGGCTTGTACTCCAAAGGTACATTATCCGGGTTTAGTCTCATGTTGTAGCTTCTAATGAACGTGAAGGTTTCAGCTAGATCCTTTAAATGTGACCGGTTTTGACTCGTCTTGATCACCATGTCATCTATATAGACCTCTAGATCCCTCCCTATCTGAGTAGTGAATACCCTATCCATTAACCTCTGGTAAGTAGCCCCAACATTTTTAAGTCCGAAGGGCATGACCTCATAGTAGTAATTGCTCTGATGAGTCAAGAAAGTAGTTTTTTTGTGCGTCTATTAGATTCATGCGAATCTGGTTATACCCGGAGTATGCATTCATGAAATTGAGTACACGGAAATCGGATGTAGCATCTATTAGTTAGTAAATATTTGGCAGTGGATACGGATCTTTAGGACATGCTTTGTTGTGGTCCGTAAAGTCCACACACATTCGCCATTTTCTGGATTTCTTTTTTACCATCACTACGTTGGATAACTAGGTCGGATACTTGATCTCCTTGATGAACCCGGCCTATAACAACTTCCCGACTTCTTCTGCAATTTCCTACCTCTTTTCATCGCCACCCTTTCTTTTCCTTTGAGACCAACTTCATGTCTGGATCGATTGCCAAATGATGGCTAATGAAATTGGGATCTATCCCTAGTATGTCTGAGGGCTTCCACGCGAAAAGGTTCACGTTGTCCTTTTGCGTTTGGACGATCTCTTTCTCTTTCTCTAGGGACAAGTTGACTCCGATGTGTGTAACATGGGATGGTAGATGCCCAATCTGAACTTGCTTTGTTTCTTCGTTGGGCAATATATTCTCTTCAACTGAATCATCACGTGGGTCTATGTCGACTAGGTTGACTTTGAGGGAATTCTTGGAATCTGCTTCTCCTGTGGGCTCCTTTCTTTTCAATTTCAAGCTGTCCTTATAACACTTTCTCGCCAGCCCCTGGTCGCCTTTGAAAATTCCAACCCGGATATCTCCAAGTGGAAATTTCATTGTTAGATATAGATTTGAAAGCGAAGTTTCCAGGGCGTTGAATGATGGCCGGCCTATAATGATGTTATACGGTGAAGCAGCATTGACTATCAAGTACTTTACTCTGACAGTCTTTGCATTTGTCGTGTTTCCAAAGGTTGTCGTCAATGCTATATGTCCGAGCACCTGAACCTGTTCTCCCGAGAATCCTACTAGACTGCCTTTGAATGGTAGCAACTCGATCGCATCAAGCCTAATTCCTCTTAATGCATCCCAATACAATACATCTACTGAACTTCCAGGGTCTATTAGTACCCACTGCACGCTCCAATCTCTTGTATGTACTTTGATAACCATAGGGTCATTCTCATGAGCCAAGACTTCTACGGCATCTTGTTTGGAGAATGTTATAGCATCTAAGTTGCCCTCTGGTTTCTCTGGGGATTTCTGGTCGTTGTGCATAACTGCTCTAGCATATCTTTTTCTGGCTGAACTTGTCTCTCCACCACCAGCAAACCCCCCAGAAGTGGTGTTTAGGGTGTACCGGGCGGCCTTTGTCTCGTGACCCTCTTCAGCATCTGAAATTTTCTTCCGGGATGACTTTTCTGGTCTCTGATCATCTCAAAAAGGACTTCTTTTGTTACATAGTGGTCGAGAATCCTTCACGTATGCCAAGAGGTGTCCCCTCTAGATTAGAGCTTCAATTTCCTTTTTCAGTGGCTGACAGTCCTCGGTGTGATGTCCCCGTACATAGTGGTAATTACACCAGGCCTCAGGTTGCCTTCCCATGATTGCGTTGGCTCTTTTGGGACGACGAGGCACTGGTAACAAATTCATGTGGCCGACTTCTTTATGGATATCTCCCCTGCATGTATTTAGTAGGGTGAGGTCTCTATCCAGTTCATACGACTGTCTGTATGGTCTGGGAGCATGTCGCTAGCGCGTAGCTCCCTGAGGGTGCTTTTCCCTCCTGTTTGACACCTCTTCTTTGCTCTTTGTCTTTTTATTGTTGTCTCGGGCTCTTTTCTCTTGGTTACTTTCTTCTCCTTTGATGTAACATTCAGCCCGGGTAGTGATCTCGTCCATGCTGATAGCCGGCTTATGAGCCAGTGACTCGTTGAATTTCCCAACTCGTAATCCATGATGAAAAGCCCCCACAAATAGCTCATGATTTGGATGAGATACCTTGAGGGTTTCCTCATTGAATCGAGCCAGGTATTCACGTAGTGATTCTGCCTGCTTTTGTCGGACACTGAACAATGCTTTCATGGACATCTTCCGGCGTTTGCTTACCGAGAAGTGTTGCACTAACTTCTTAGTTAGGTCCTGGTAGCTTATGATGTAGATCCGAGGAAGGCACATGTACCATCTTAGGGCTACATCCTTCAAGGTTCCGGCCATGAGTTTGCACTTCAGTGAGTCCGAAGGGGCAACTACGGCCATCTGATTGTTGATGGCAATGACATGCTTCTGAGGGTCTGTCTTCCCATCATAAGAAGTTAATAATGGTGCTTTGAACTTTTTGGATACGTGGTCGTCCCAAATCTCTTGAGAGAGAGGTTGAGGTTTGAGAAGCTCGTCCTCATTATCACTGTTAACTTGACTTTGTTGCTGCAGCTCTTGTATGTTGTCTTGTAGCGTTTCATTATGTTGTCTCATGGTCTCCATCATAGCTAGTGGTTGAGCCATGTCTGGAGGGTCTCTTCAGAAGTCATGCCGTTAGTGAGAGGTGTGACCTAGGAAAGTTTTACCTAGGCCCAACGGTGGGCGCCAAATGTTCTAGCCAAAAATGGTTAGACCACCAAAACTGCTAGTTCTCCTTATTCTAGCCAAGGAAAGATTCGTTGTCTATACTATAGAGTATGTTTGGGGATTTGAGAGTTATACAGGTGTTGTATATTGTCTCAAGAATGAGTGACTTGCTTAACTCTTATGCGGGAGCCCCATTATATAGCATTCTATTAAGACAAGCCATTAAGAGAAGTCTCTTAGCCTTCTAGTGTTATGTGGCCATTATTGCCGTAAATTCCCTCCATGAATACATGCTTTGAAGCTCTGGTAATATCTGCATTGATGCGCCGCCACCGTTACAACTGTTGGAGTGGCATTTGACGAGCTCGTGACCGACATCGGTGCTGGGTTGGTGAGTTGTGGTACTCGGCCTTGTGAGAACTCGGCTTGGTGGGAGTCGAGCTCCCTAACCAGGTTGGGTTGTGTATGAAGCTTATCTAGCTCTCTTCATTGTACGATATTTCCTGCTACTATAGTCTAGTCCGCGCTTACCTTTATCCGACTACCCTACTCGGCATCAAATATATTTGGTATGTACAACATAAACATCCATTTCTACATGTTTTTTCTTCTCTAAAATTTTTTATATATTAGTTTCTGATTACTATGTTATTTAATTCTATTAGGAGTTTGTTTTGATAGATCATATTGTCATTAATTATTTTCAAGAGTTTAATTTAAGACTTTGCATCTAATTTTCTTAATTTGTTAATTTATTTTTAATAAATATGTAGAAAGGAGTAAGACAAATCTTGACTGCATAATCGATGATTCTAAATGATATTCAATGTTAATATAATAATATTAATTTTCAAACATTGTGAGTAATCAATTGTAGTAATACAATGATTTAGTGGACTTAATTCTTTGAAAATAATTGAAATTTTATCGATTTGCTTTGATAAAATTAATTAAATTAAATTTGTTTGAATGCAAAATTAAGAAACATGAATTTTTTTCAATAAATGGAGGAATCAATTTAAAATAGGAAAAAAAATTTATTAAAAAAAACTATAGAGGTCAAACCTATTTTTCTTCTAAAAGTATCCTTTAAATAACTTCTTAGCTTTTTCTACCTAAATCATCCCATAAATGAATAACTTTTCTAATATTTCAAAAAAAAAATTGAAATAAATAACTTCTCAATGTAAATTCTCAACATACAAAAAAAATCCTCTTTTAATCATGTTTTTTTGATTATATTTGGTGGTTGTGTCTAGGGTGAGGGTTCAATTAAGCTTCTCACCGGTGGGACACATAAAAAATACCATTAGATTTCTTTCATGATTTGGATTCATTAAAAATAAAAATGAGAATATTTGTATATTCCCACATACAATCTTATCTCAGTCTTCTTCCTCTAAATTGAATGGTAATGCAGTATTGAGTAATCAGCTTTCATTGAAAAAGCCTATAGGGTTACACCATCATACGAAGGAGTCTGTGAACTTTGAAATTGGAGTAACCTGTTCAAGAATGCAAGTGATAGCATTTAATTCAGTCTTTTCCCATATTTGAAAGTGACTCA
The DNA here is from genome assembly GCA_022829125.1 of Lathyrus tuberosus. Classification (NCBI taxonomy): domain Eukaryota; kingdom Viridiplantae; phylum Streptophyta; class Magnoliopsida; order Fabales; family Fabaceae; genus Lathyrus; species Lathyrus tuberosus. Next base: position 14,892,677 of record JALAZF010000103.1, read on the forward strand.
GAGGATATATTCAGGTTTCAAATCCAAATGTCTTCAAGCCAATCCTCTAGATATCCCACCTTTTATCTAGAAGTAGAAACAATAACATCATCAAATAAATTTGGAAAACAAACTTGAAAAGGTTGGGAACCAAGCCACATATGCCTCTAAAAATCTTTCTCCAAACCAGCTCGAAGTTTGTAGGACACACTATTATTGAACCAACCTTCAAGCTCGCCTCTGATTCCCATAGCTATCTTGAGATCCCTCCCCCATATATAAGCATTTATGTTGTTTTATAACAAAGTCGGATCAAGAACTTGACATTTAATGTCACCATATTTGAAGGATAGAATTAAAGCCCATTTGCTTAAAATTGCTATATTAAAAAAGTTCACAGTGAATGTTTCTCAATCCTCCTTTTGTCCTAGATTTACAAACAGTTGACCAAGCCACCCAATTAATTCTATGTTTATTCTCTTCCTCATTCCAAAGAAAAGTGTGGTGAATTTAAATGATTTTGTTGATTACTAACTTTGGAGCTCCATAAAAGGAAAAGTAGAACATAGGTAATGAGTTTAGAACTGAATTTAAGAGTATCGCACATCCACCATACGAAACAAATTTACCACTCCATGAATTAAGCTTTCCCCGGAGCTTAGAAATTATCGGCTCCTATGTTGCTCTCCTACGGGGATTTGCACCAATAGGAATACCTAAGAAAGTAAAGGGAGGATAAGTGACTGAGCAAGATAAGAATTTCGTAGCCACTTCTAAAAATCCAGAATCCAAGTTTAGGCCAACGATTTTCCTCTTGTTGAATTTAACACTTAAACCTGAAACCATCATCGAAGCCACGAAGAATAGCTTTAATGGTCCAGATATTTTCCCAACATTCGTCACCCAAGATAATTGTATCATCTGCAAACCGGAGAACGTCAATTTGTAAGTCATATGAAAGTTTGAAATTATGAATCTTGGCTTGAGAAATAGCTAATTTCAATAGCCCAGTAAGACCCTCAGCTGCTATGATGAACAGAAAAATGGATAAAGGGTCCCCATGACAAAGTTCCCGCTCTGCTGAAAAATCTAAAGATGGACTTTCGTTAACTAAGATAGAAAAAGAACTGGAAAAAACACAAGCATGCATCAAATTTATCCAAGTGTTACCGAAGTTCATGTTCTTGAGAACACAGGTGAGATAGCTCCAAGATATTGAGTCAAAGGCCTTTTCAAAGTTGACTTTGAAAAGGAACAAACTGTTTATGTGCCTTCGAGCAAAATCAACAAACTCGTTTTCCATAAGAACACCATCAATCATGTTTTGGCTTGAAATGAAAGTTGACTGGTTCACTGAAATGAGGCCTCCAATTACGCATTTCAATCTCCCGACTAAAGGCTTCAATATTATTCTATATAGACTTCCAATTAGATAGATTGGGCGATAAGCATTGAGATCTTAAGAGTTGGAATTCTTTGGGACCAAGGCAATAAAGGAAGATGTGAAAACCTTAGAAAGATAACCTGCCAAAAAGAATTTGTTAATGCAATTGAGCAAATCATCTTTAATTACATTCCAAGTTGCTTTGAAGAAGTTCGTGTTTAATCTGTTCGGTCCTAGACTCTTATCACAAGCAAAGGCCTAAATAACATCTTTAATATCCCACTAGGGAGAAAGGCACTTCCATATTTGAGTTGTCCTCAGCAAAGTGCTTGTTGAAAGAGGCATCTTCCAATCTAGGTCTCTTCAAATCAGGTTCCTTGAATCTAGTTTTGAAGTGGTCCAACACTAAAGATTCGGTGCCTTCTACATCTTATCTTAAAATTTCATCTAACCTAGCTTTCATAAGGGAGAGTGAATATATGTTGAATTATGCTCACCTTCCTTGAGCCACTTGCATTTGGATTTTTGGATTAAGGATAGACTCGTGATAAAGAAGATTTTTCTAGACTTGAGATTGAGCTTAAGACCTTAAATCCATTGTGTCTGAGCTAGGATGATCCACATAATTTTCCACTAAATGATCCATCCTATTTAACTCTTTGATGGCATCATCATCACCTAAATCCAAAATCATTGTTCCAAACTTTTAGAGACGACTTCAACATTATGAGTTTTTCTTTGAAGATGAATATTTTCTTGCTGTGGACTTTAAAAGACTTCCATGACTTATCAACCATTGGGAGAAAACCAGGATGCTCGAGCCAAGAGGAAAAAATTGAAAGGATTAGGCCTTCAATTTAAGTTGTTTGATTTGATCCACATGGGACAGTGCTCATAGATCTATCTCTTACAAATTGTCCCTTGACCTCCAATTATCAATTAGACAATCTGAAATAAGGAAACAATCTAACATGCTCATGGAGGATCCTGGAGAGTTGAACCACATGAATTTGTTACCAATGGGTGGTATATTAATCAAATTCATATCATGAATGAAAAAATTGAATTCTTCTAGCTCTGATAAGTTAGATAATCTGATACTACCTCTCATTTCCCTAAATGACTTGGTTGCATTGAAATCACCTCCTAAAACTCAAGCACCAGCCAAGAAAGAGGCTTTCAATCTGAGAAGATCCTACATAATTTCGTCTTCTCCCTTATATGACACAGGGAATAAATACAGACAATATAAACCTCTAAATATTTCCACATCAATTGAATGTTGATAAAGCCTTTGCCTTCGAAACTGAATAAGACATCCAACGAGTTAGATTTCCACATCATAAGCATGCCTCCAGATCGACCTTTTAAATTCTTTGAAATACACATCACATTCGTGTTTCCCCAAAAGGAATGAACCAGAGATTCCATCATAACATCTTATTTCATTTCTTGAATTAAACAGAAATCCACTTTCCCAGAAGAGATTAAGTTACTGATAAATTTCCTCTTAATGGAATTCCCACCCTCTCTAATATTAAAGGAAAGCACATCCATTTGAAACCTCTTTTATTGACATCCTTCAATCTGACAATGGCTTTGTCCTTATTTATTTTTTTCCGCCAAATTTCCTCAATGTAAGTCACATCATCGTCGTCACCACATATACCAAGATTAGAGGCTCTTTTCCATATTTTAGAGGTAACTGAAAATTATTATTTGGACCTGAACCTTTTGTTCCCTTGGATAACTTTTAGGCTGGAAGTAGACTCACATCATAACACTGAGCCATCGGATAATCTAATTGAATAATTCAATGAAAGAGGTTGAGATTTAGAGGGGGTTGCTTGACCTAATTCTTTGTGGGATCTTGAGGGAAGAAGGGAGGAAAAGTATGAAGGCATAGAATAAGGTATGTATTTAGAGAAATAGGACAAATGAGAAGAATATGGAAGGGTGAACATATTTTTTCTAACATCTTTAAGATTTTTACACTTATGGATGGGTTGGTGCGAAGAAGATGATTATCATCATATTATCATTTCTTTTTAGGAAGACAAAAAGGCTTATCTTATAAGAAAGATCAAAATAGAAAAAGATTGAAATCAAGTTTTCAAGATTGGTTAAGTTTTGATAATCAATGGATTAAAGATGAAGATCAAGGTACAATGGTAATTCATATGTCTATAAGCATTAGGTGCTTATAAATCTTTTCATCTAAAACCTCTAGCATGTGCGTACACTTTCATACAAGTTTCAAATTTTTCAAACTTTCATTTTTGTAAATTATTGAGGTTATATTCGACTACAACAAAGTGTAGCCAAATACATATGGAAAATAGAGAAGAAATTGTGCAATTTGTATTCAACTACGAAGATTTGTATTTGAATACAAGTCATGTTGTATTCAACTACAAAGATCTGTATTTGAATACAAGTCCTGAAAGTTCAAATTTTCAGAACGTTGGAAGGACTGTATTCGATTACACATATCCAGTAGCCAAACACAGATTTGAATTAGTACATTTTTCACTGCTGAAACTCTTTCAAATCAGCGCAAATTTCATGATTGATTTTGAAGGATTGCATCTTTATCAAGAGGTGTTCTAGGATGTATAAAATCTGTTGTATATTAGAGAACACACCAATGAAGTTTTTCAACGTGTTTCATATTTTTCAATCAATTCATCTAGTGTTTTTCAATGTGTTCATGACATTTTGACAGAAAGTTTTTGTGCATTAATTTCATCCATTAAGAAAAAAAAATTTTAATCTCTTGAGCACTTATTGTTTGTATATTTTTTTGAATTGATTCATTGAAAGAGAAGGTCAAAACTGTCAAGATATTCAAAGATAATTCAAAGTTGTGTATAAATTATCAATTGTCTAAATATATACTTTTTCACCAAGTTTGGTCATATTATTTGTCAGTAAGAAAGTGGTTTGTACTTTCTACAGGTGTTTGAAAGTAGGAAGTGTTGCTCTTTCTAATTGTTGAAAAAGGTCCTTTGAATTAGGGTGATTCAAAGTCCACCATTGTTTTGGTGCTTGTGAAATCAAGAAAGTGGTGTGCTTCTTTTTTGTGTTAGAAATATTGTAAGATAAGTCTTAGTGTAAGACTTGTAAAAATATTTTAACATTGTGGAAATTTATACGGCGTGTAAGGGAACTAGATGTACTCTTAGATTGTTAGAGGAAGTAGTATAAATTCTTATGTCGTTTAATTTTCTGCACTTACCACTTTGATTATCATATTTTAATCCTTATATTTATTTGTTTCAAGAGATTGAAATTTGTTTGAAATATTATTATTTCATGATTTTGATCGAGTTAGCAATTTAGATTTTAGATTAGATAAAAATTAAAAGAAAAGCAAGATGTATTTTATCACTAATTTTTTATTTTTTAAGTAGATAATTTTAAGACTAATGTAACAATCCAGTTTACTATTGTATTATTTTAAATATTGGAATTTATAAAAGTGTTATTATTTAATATTGCCTTTATGGTAATTATCTCATTATAGTATTTAATACTTAATATTTTATCTAATTTTTATTTTTTATGATAGAACTAAGTATGTCAAATCTTATGAAATTGGATTTTGAGGCTCTTATATTTCGGGAAAGAACTATTTGACATGGGCTCTAGACGCTAAAATTTATTTAAGGCCAAAAGGTCACGGCGACACTATTAAAGAAGGAAATAAATAATTTGATCAACAAAAGGCAAATTCCATGATATTCCTTCATCGTCACCTTCATGGGGATCTTAAAAATGAATATCTTACCGTAACTGAGCCACATGTCTTGTGGAAAAATTTGAAAGATAGATATGATCATCAAAAAACGGTTATTCTACCTAAAGCTCGATATGATTGGATGCATTTACGTTTGTAGGATTTTAAAAGTGTAAGTGATTATCATTCTACAATTTTTTGAATAACTTCTAAGCTGACACTGTGTGGAGAAAAACTAACTGATGAAGATATGTTAGAAAAAACATTTTCAACTTTTCATGCAACCAATGTGCTCCTGCAAGAGCAATATCGAGAAAAAGGATTTAATAAATATTTTGACCTAATATCTTGTCTTCTTGTTGTTGAGCAAAATAATGAACTATTGATGAAAAATCACGAGGCTCGTCCCACTAGTACAACTCCATTCCCATTAGTGAATGTGGCAAGGCACGATCACTATGGGAAAAACTGTGGCCGCGGTCGTACATGCACATGTGGTCATGATCGTAATTATACTCTTGGTCTTGGTTTTTATCGTAGTTGCAATGGTAATCATAACAACACATATTTCCACCAGAAGTGGGAAAATGTTGAAAAAAATGAAAAAGAGGGTCAGAGTAGCAAAATCAATGAAAATACTTGCTATCGTTGTGGAGAAAAAGATCATTAGAGTCGCACTTGTCGTACTCTAAAACACCTTATTGATATTTATCAAAAATCACTGAAAAATAAAAAGGTAAGGATTGAGACTCACTTTGCTAATAAAGATGGTGATATAGATCACGGTAATATGGATGTTACCCGTTTAGATATTGGTGACTTCTTTTCTGATCTAGATGGAAAAATTGACCACCTTATTGGAGATGGAAGTGTCAAGAAATAAAATTTATGGAAATCTCCTTTTTAGTTATTAATAAGTGTTTATGGATTATTTGAATTTTATTTTCCAATAATAATAAAGTGTGTTTTCTACTTGTTTATTTACATAATTCATTGTTAAATGACTTGTGTTTTTAAAGTGCGCTTATACCTTATTATTAAAAACTATTATTGCTTTTAGAATGAATATGGACACTAGCACCAGTAATGAAGATATGTGTCTTGCTGATAGTGCAACAACCAACACAATTCTCAAGAATAAAATATATTTCTATAATTTAGTGAATCGAAAGACTGATGTTTGTATTATATTTGGCACCTCGAAAATAATCGAAGGCTCCGGAAGAGCCAATATGTTGTTACATGGAGGAACAATATTTCACATTGATAATGCATTATATTCCCCCAAGTCTCGTTGAAATTTATTAAGTTTCAAAGATATCCGCCTAAATGGATACCATATTGAAACATGAGATGATGGAGGGATTGAATATCTTTGTATTACAAAACACAATTCTGACACAAAATGTGTAATGGAAAAGCTACCGGCTTTATCCTCTAGTTTGTACTACACTTATATTAGTATAAATGAAGCTTATATAATTGTATACCAGAAATTTATAAATAATGATAAATTTCTAATTTGGCATGACCGGTTGGGCCATCCCGGTTATATAATGATGCGAAAAACAATTGAAAATTCATGCTGTCATCAATTAATGAGTAGGGAAATTATTCAATTAAATAAGTTCTCATGCAACTCTTGCTCGCAAGGGAAGTTGATAATTCGGCCATCGCCAACAAAAATTGGAAATGAATCTATCAGTTTTTTAGAGCGTATACATGGTGATATTTGTGGGCCAATACACCCGTCACGTGGACCATTTAGATATTTTATGGTTTTAATTTATGCAACAACTAGATGGTCACAGGTATGTTTGTTATCAACTAGCAACCAGGCGTTTGCGAGATTGCTAGCTCAACTGATTCGAATAAGAGCTCATTTCCCCGATTATCCTGTCAAGAAAATACGTCTTAATAATGCTACAGGATTTTCATCTCAAGAATTTAATGAGTATTGTATGTCTACTGGAATTGACATTGAACACCCAGTAGCACATGTGCATATACAAAATAGACTTGCATAATCATTTGTTAAATGAATAAAATTAATTGCAAAACCACTTATTATGAGATGCAAACTCCCAGTTTCTGCTTGGGGACATGCAATTTTGCATACAACAACATTGATTCGCATCAGGCCAACGAGTTACTTCACATCTTCACCTTTACAATTAGTTTTTGGTAAAGAACCTAACATTTCCCATCTAAGAATTTTTTAATGTGCAGTGTATGTTCTAATTTCTCTACCACAGCATAATAAGATGGGTCCTCAATGGAGAATGGGAATATATGTTGGATATGAATCTCCATCTATTGTAAAGTACCTTGAACCAACAACAGGAGATTTATTCACTGCTCATTTTTATGATTGTCATTTTGATGAATCAAATTTTCCAGTATTAGGGGGGAGAATAAGAAGCTGGAAAAAGAGATCATGTGAGATATTTGATCGAACTCTAGTGTTATCAACAGAGGTTTAGCATGTCGTCGACGTCTACTCACATGCTATTGTTGAAGACCTACACGCTATAGTCAAAATGTGTTCTAGTATGTAGTTGTCGAATTGGGCATGTTTGTTATGTCCAATTGTTTAAGTTAGCTTGTACCTAAGTTAGCTTGTAATGGGTAATTGTCAAAAAGCCCATTAATCTAGTATGTTAGGTGAGAGTGGAACAGGGAGAGATTCCTGTTGAGGTGGAGCATGTTGATGCTAAATTGCGTATCCCAAATGAAGTCGAAGAAGAAGCAGAAGCTGCTGTCGAAGATGAGGAGACTGATAATGACTACCTGCTAGCAAGAGACAGGTCGAGGAGAGTCATCAAGCCACCTTAGAGACTTGGGTATGCAGATCTTATAGCTTATGCCTTAATCTCTTCAAGTGAGGTTCTCGGCGAAGAACCTAGAGACTATAAGGAAGTTATGAGGAGTCAAAATAAGACTGAATGGCTAAAGGCCATGGATGATGAGATGAAATCTCTTCATGATAATAACACCTGGGAACTGATCAAGAAACCTGATAGAGCCAGATTAGTCAACTATAAATGGATTTTCAAAGTTAAGGAAGGAATCAAAAGAGTGGCATCGAAGAGATACAAGGCAAGATTGGTCGCTAGGGTTTTCACTCAGAAAGAAGGTGTCGACTTCAATTATGTGTTCTCTCCTCTTGTGAAGCACATATCCATTCGAATATTGCTTTCCACAGTGGCACAGTTTGACCTTGAACTAGAACAGATGGATGTGAAGACTGCGTTCTTGTATGGTGATCTAGATGAAATAATCCTGATGAGGCAACCTGAAAAAGGTATGTCAAAAGGGGGAAGGAAGATTATGTGTATCAAATGAAGAGATAGAAAGCATTCGGAATTATGCTTATCTTAAGAGGCATACCTACGGAAGATTCTCGAAAAGTATGGTATGTGTAACACCTCAAAATTTGCCCTCATGCTTTTAACTCTAACCGGCTTATGTTTCATTTCATTTGCATCGTCATTTCTGCATTTGCATGTTTCTTTTGGGCATGGTATTAAGGTATTTTCCAGCAGCTCACAGCGTTATCAGTTCCAGTACTACTTTCAGTAGCATTCAGAGCTAAACAGATAATTTTCAAGGTCTTTTGGAGCTTTTATTTTGCTCATTAGACGTTTTGATGATCAGAGGCTTCAACAGTCATTTTCAGATCCAGCGATCTGGTGTCAGACATTATTAATTCAACAAGGTATTCTGGGTTGTCAGCGAGAATTTGTGTTTCATTCCAGGTGTTATTCAATAGCAACATCAAGTCTTGAGTTTCAGAGGCTTAACGGGTTCAAAACAACTGCCAGAAGTCACTTTTCCAAGTTTCCCTCCAAAAGGCGCCAAAATTCAAAATTTGAACTGAGTAACCGGTTACTCACCATGCATTAACCGGTTACTCCTTTGTTTTTCTGCGTACCATTAGCAGATTTGAACTAAGTAACCGGTTACTCACCGTGCATTAACCGGTTACTCTGAGTATAATTTGAAAAAAATTAATTTTGCATCATTAGTGATCACGTGCTTGGCTTGTGCATGTGTGCGAAGGATCTATAATTGATTCATTTTCATCATTTTCCATCCAAAATTCAAATCCCTTCCAAGACTTTCCACTCTAATTCCTCTTTTCCTTTCCTAATTCATTTTTCACCCCAATTTCCACCCACTAAACCTCACTCTAAACCCAAACTTAACTCCTAACCTAGGGGTTATTTAAATCAATTCATCCCAAACCACAAAGGACTGAGATCATTTTTCACTCTCATTTTTCAGAATTTTCTCTCAATTCTCTCTCACTTTTTTATTCTCCATCTTCATTTTCAACCTCTCACCAAAGCTCCAAATCCATAGATTCACAAATTCTCCAATGGAATTTTTGAATTCTTGAGCTAAACCTCCATCACATCCTCATTCTTAGTTCAATTCTGCAGTAGCAACTGGTTTGGATCTTGGATTAAGCTGTTAGAATCACTTTTGGAACAGCTTTTGCTTATTTGGAATGTTCTTGCTTGGATCTTCAAGTTTTCTTGATAAAGCTTCATAGATCTCTGGTTTTCTTGTTTGGATCCATCAATTTTCGTTTACAACACTTACCAAAGCAAATCTCAACTTTGTAGGTTAGTTTTCTTTATATCCATACTTGATTTGGCTTAATTGCAACTTATACAATGTAGATCAATGACCTTTGATGTGTTTTGATTCATTTGCTTCAATTTGATTGTGGATGTTGTTCTTTGTTGGATTCAATTGATGTTTAATGGCTGTGATTCAATTTAATTTCGTGCTTAATTGATCGCATGTTCATTTGGATGTTTGGAGAAGTGAAATGCTGCTGAAAAGTACTTTTGAAGCAGTTTTTTTTGCCACTGTCCCAGAGTAACCGGTTACTCACCGTTTGTTAACCGGTTAACATGTTGTATTTTTGCGTAAATTGTCTGATTTTTAACTAAGTAACCGGTTACTCTGGGACAGAATGTGTACTTTTGTGCATTTTCTTGTTTGTTTGAGATCCTTTGCATGCCTAAACTTCATGGATTAATATGTTGATGATTTGAGGACTGTTTTGATGTTGTTGCACCTCACATCTTTGTATGTATACAATTTTCCGACACGCGACTCTTGGATTTTCATCGTTTATGATCATGTTTGCGTTGTTGCGTTCTTGGTGCAATGAACACATAACACACACTTCTTCAACATGTTGATTGTGACTTATTGTTGATGTTGCTTGAGTTATTATTTTGAACATGATTGCTTGCACTTAACTTCATGAGATGCATGTTTGCATTAACTTGTTCATGTGCCAAATGATGTGCATCTTTCCATGATGTCTTCAAGTTTATTCAACATGATGTATGATGTGTTTGAGTTCATGATTAGTTGAGGAATGCATGATGTTGGATGCGCGTTTGCTATGCCGTGATTGAATCGTCTTCAAATGTATTACATGCTGCCCTGTTTCTACTATTGTTTATGTGCTTATGTGTTGTCTATTGCATTCACTTGGTGTCTACTGCCTTTTACACCTATTTTGTGCTGAGTACTTGAGCTGTTAAATGCTGTTTGGCTTGTTTGCTGGATTTTACCGGTGTGCAGGTGCTAGAGCGATGTTGTAGCCGCTGTTTTGATTTATCGCTTTGGTTTTTGTCTTGCTTTTTGCTTGCTCCCTTAAGGCTCCTAGTCCGACTTAATTTCTGATTAAGGTCGGAGTAGGATAGACATTAGGATTCGAACCATGCATGCTAACTTAGGTAGATGTTCCCCCTTTGACCTCAACCATAGGGCCACCTTTGCATGACAACTTTAGGAGAGAATCCCCTTAGTGTTTTCTTTTCCTTTGAGTCTTCTCTTCTCATCTCATAACAACTCTAACATACTTAATAAAGGTAACGTGCATTGCGCACGAGCCTTGTATGTGGGAAATGAGGAATGAGGGGTTTCCTCTCATTTTTCTAGAGTGTTTGGTGGACGTTCCATCTTGGAACGATTTGCTAAGCATTCGTTCCTATGTCATAGACTTCGGTGCAATGCAAGTTACGAACTAACTTCAATCCACTTCTGTGTAAAAGACACAAAACAAATTCAAACCTTTTTATCCTTCGGGATTGTTAAGTTTCAAACCTTTTTTCAGAAAAGAGCACGTTATTTTCCGTTTTGTCGCAAACAGACATCGACCTTAACTGCCGGACGCGAACTTAACGTCGCTCATAAAAAACACAGACCTCGTTAGGTCGAACTACGACTGCTCTGATTTCCTCCTTCTGGTTAGATTGAGGATACGTAGGCATAAGACGACGATGTCTTGGTGAGCAACCTCCCCCCTTAGTTCATGTCCGAACTACGTTGACTCTGACTTTCCCATTGCACGAGGGAATACGTAGGCGTAGGACGTCGATGTCCTATCGAGTCACTTCTTTTTCTTTTCTTCTTCGTTTCTTCGTTCTCTTCCGTTCCCGTTCCTTTTCCTTTCCAGTAGTAGTGGAGCTCTGGACAACGACACCCTTTGATCGAGACAATAAGGGAAAGTTTCGTGGCTATCACTTGGCGTACTTGGTAAAGAAGACTCAAGAAGCGGCTAAGGAGAAGAGTTGGATAACTTTCAATGCAATACTGGCTCTCTGTGTATATGGCATTATCCTTTTTCCTAATGAATCTGAGTTTGTTGATACGGATGCTATCCGGATCTTTACAACTCAGAATCCAGTGACGACCTTGTTAGGAGATCTTCATTATTCCTTGTACAACAAGATTGAGAAGAGACGAGGCAGGATAATTCATTGTTGTGCATCTCTTTTCTATAAGTGGTTTGCAAACCGTCTACCCCGGTCAAGTGCTTTTGTGGATACTAGGACTTCTCTGGATTGGAGTAAACGTCTGATGGGTCTAGCTGTTAAGGATATTGTTTAGGTGGATCAAGGATTGCTTGGTAAAGACATTTTGCACAGTTGTGGTGAGTACCCTAACGTACCACTGATAGGGAGAAAATGGGGTATTAATTACAATCCTTCTTTGGCTATCAGGCAGTTTGGATATGCTCTAAAAGATCCTCCGGTTGAAAAAGATTTGAAAGAGTCTTTGTATTTTCATGTAGCCGATGGTTTAGTTGTGGCGCAGAAGGCTTCCGAAGCATGGCTCAGTAGACAAAAGAAAGGAAAAGCCGCTTTGGGCAAACCCAATAATCAAGCTTTCTCTCCGTATACAGACTGGGTAAAGAGAAGAGTGGAAGAGTTCTACTTGCCTTTTGATTGGGAGCATCCCTTGTATCCTGAGGTTGTGAAGGAGAGGCTCACTGTACCCATTGAAGAATTCAATAAGCAGTGACAATTGGTGCATGATTTGAGGATGGAAAATGTTGGTATGAGTAGTCAGCTGCAAGGTGCTTTACATGACAACCGAGAGTTGAAATGGAAAGTTCAAGATATGACAGAGCGACTGGAAGAGAAGGAGAAGGATCTCACTGACAGAGCTCAGCACTTCAGAAAAGTCAGTATGGCTGCTGAATCCTCTGGGAAGGCCTACAGGAAAAACAAGAAGCTCTTGACCGAGACTGAAGCCAAGCTTGCCACGTATCAGGAGATGTGGGAAAAGCTCAAGGTGGAGAATGGGGAGTTGAAAGAAGAACTTCAAAGGATGAAAGCTAGAAAAAAGCATTTCTCTGGTAAGTGGAAAGAAGCTCAGAAGGAAATTGAGGAGCTCAAGTTGCAGGCCGAAGGCAAGAAATCGAGGCGCGAAAGCAACAATGTTGAAGAACAGATTACTAGGCTGAATCAATATATTGAAAAGAGAAACATACTAATCAAAGGGATAATAGAGTGACCTACACATCCAGACACTGTGGATCTTCTTGAGGAAGTGGAAGCTAGTTTGTTTGGAATTAATTTATAGTGATCTCGTTATTATGTTTGTTGGGATTACCATTAGGATTGTTGATGGAATCACTTTTTATTGTATCAGACCCGTCTGTATGAACTCTTATGATATTCTATTGAAATGTTTGGTTTAATCATATATGTTTCAACTGCTCTCAGTTTTAAAGGGTGTGCTCCCTCTGTGTTGATACTGCAATATTTCTGGGTTCGGATTTATTTTCCTGCATTGTGTCCAATCCCTTGCCTGGTTTCAAAGACTGGAATCAAAGCGGATACGCTCTGGGAATGTGTAAATATGATGTTTGCATTTGCATTTGCATAACCATAATCATTTTGGCATTTTGCATAGCAGGTTTATCTCTGGTTTTCTTATCGTGTTCTTCTCAGACAGGATTGCTGACTAGCAAATTCATCAGTATTCTACCAGCCTCAATCAGAAGATAGCCATGGAATAACTCTGTGCAGAAGTGACTGAAATGAAGATCCAGATGAGGCAGTATGGGGAAGATATGCAGGCCATGTCTCAACGCCAGAAACTGCTAAGAGAGGAAGTCAACCAGATGAAGACTCAGATGGGCCTGGTCATGGAAATCTTGAATACGGTGTTAAAGAAGAAAGACAATCCTGTGTTCGCTTCTGCAACAGAAGTTCTTAATCCACCCATCTCTTTGGAGTCTTCTCTGGATCATGGATTGACTCGTGAATCCCCTCCACAGTCTGAAGCAATCACTTCTTGCTCCCTCCACAGTCTGAATTCACATTCCAATTGCTTTCTTATCTGCTCGAGCTCAAACTGGTTGAACGTGTTACTTTGGGACCCCTTCATACAAAGCTTCCTCTGGGACATAATGCTAATGCTAGATGCAAATTCCACTCTGGGGCACCTGGTCAGAATGTTGTGAATTATACAAGGTTCAAGCATAAAGTCCAAGAGCTCATTGATTCAGAGGCAATCAAGTTTACGTCAGTTGGCACTGGTAAACAAGGTGATTTTACTCCCATTGTTGTAAAAGAAGTGGGGACTCCTTCCCTTTCTGTAGGATCCACCTCATGTCATGGATCTCTTCCACAACCTTATGTTGTAGAAGCTCTACGTCAGCAACCCTTGTTTGGGCCTCGTGCGGGAAGGGAAGTGCAAGAACAGATTGGGCGCCCAAATCAGCATCGGCAGCAGAACCATCAGCAGCAGAAGCAACTCAGACCAAGAAGGCCCAAGAGGATATTTGATCCTATTCCTATTCCTTATAGTCAGTTTTTTGCTCGCTTGCTCAAAAGCTCTCTGATTCAGCTGAGGAATGCCATGCCAGTGCCATACCATATTCCTCTGGACTATGACATGAATGCTAGCTGTGAGTTCCATTCAGGAATTTTTGGGCACACACTTGATAACTGTAATGCGTTCCAGCACAAGGTGCAAGATTTGATTGACTCAAAGGTCATCACCCCAGATGGTACCCCCACAAGGTGAAGCTTCTTTATCAGAGTGAGCACTCGAGGCTGCAAAGACATCATCAGAAGCAATAAGTCCAGACAGAGTCAAGTCTCCTCAACAATGGCAATCATCAGCTTCCTTTACTGCATTTTCATATGTAGCTTTCATTTGTTTGTTTAAACACTGTCTGCGTGTAAAAACTCGTTTGTGTGTTGAATGATACTTTTAATGTAATGAATGTGTTGTTCTTGAAGTATTTTGCTTTTATGCACTCATATCATGTTTATATGCACTGTAATGCCAACTTTCTTGCTTAAACTTTTTGAGGGAGGATGACGAAGTAAGAACGCAAATTTCTAATGGTATACTTTTGGATAAAACCTTGTTAAGGATGTACAGGCATTGTTTCGAATCCCTAAACACTGGAGATATAAGGGAGATAGACCCTTGTCAACCCTGTTGAGCCTTGGAGTAGGAGTTTCTTTCTGAAAATGAAAAAACCCTCGATCTTAACCTGGGGCAGGGTAGGTGTCAGTTAATTTGACCAAGTGTTCAAATCTCGAAAGGAGTGTGCATATGAGGATCCATTGCCTTCAAGAGGTCAAAAGGTGTGAAACCACAATGGTTATCCATCAATAATCAAGGAGTGAGGCAGTCACAACCCTTTCAAGCAAGTCAGACAAAACGGTGTCACACGATTTGTTTATAAAAGAAGAATCAAAATAAAAAGAAAAGAAAGAAAGCCCGCTAAGTCAAAACTTGGAAACAAGCGACTTAGGAAAAAGTTAGGGCATCCCCCTGGACTTCAAAATCGAAAGATTAAAAAAAAAGAATCAGTCCAGGCAAAAATCAGGGAAACGAAAAAACAAAAGAACGAAAAAGCAAAAAGCGAAAGGATTACAAAGGAAAATCCTCGATAAGAACAAAGTCGTGTGACTACGAACAACAGACAAAAGGGGTGACTGTTGCTCTAAAACCTCATTAGGTGTCAAACCATCAGTTGCATGGGTTCCTTAAAGATCATGAAATCTTTTTGAGAGATGAGCGCTTGTGCCGAATTAGCTGAACATAGGACTGGAGAACATCGAGGAGAATGGGTGGGTACAAACAAAACTTTGAGCCTTAAATCCTTTTTTCTCAAACCGTGAACCAGGCCACGATACAACCCTCAAAAGTCCTAATTGAAGCAGGATTTATTCTGAAAGTGTACTTCAGCGAGATAGTGCTCCTGACTCCTATGAGTTGTGCTAATAAGATTTTTGTTGGTATTGCATGTGCGTATTGTTTTCCATACAAAAATCAATGTCGCATCCCAGCCAGTGATCCGTTCACAAGGCTTGGTGACACATCTTCAATAAAGCTTTAGGTTAACATGAGTGTTGCATTAGAATTGTCATTCTCATAATAAACATTTTCTGCTTGCATGTGTTTAACATCAAAGAAGCTTACACAATGAACGTCAGTCGAGAAGCTCGATCACGCCAAGTTGAGATGGTGAAAACTCCGAAGGACGGTCATGTCAAGGGGTATGAAGCCAAAAGGCTGTGCATAGCCCAGACGTTCCCGGTGAATGGTGATAAGATACAGTCAATCTGGAACAGTCACATTGAAAATTTTCCCAGAAGCAGCTAAAAGGGAGTAATCACGTCGAGATTCGACAAATCTCTCGAAGACCAGTCGGTCAGGGGCAAATTCACTTCAAGGCTCGTACTGGGGCAGGCCACCTCAAGAGCACGAGAAGTTATCCAATCCTGAAGACAGTCAGTTGAAAGCATCTCGTCAAGGTACGAGATACCAGGGAAGAATATTTTCGGTCATTGCAAACCCTTTCGAGGCAAGTTACTTTACAAATATGCAGTCTGGGGCAGTTATGTCGAGATCTGATAAATCTCTCCAAGAGTTTGAAGACCCTGGGGTAGTGTGAATGCCCGGTCTTCTATAAAATCCTCTTGAGATGATTTCTTCCTTTAGACCTGAGGGTCTGGGGCAAGTGGAAAGTTCAAAGGGTCGTTTATGACCATAGAGACAGGTCAGGCTGGGTAACAAGTTTGATTTCCCCAGTAGAGTTTCTCTCCCCAGCACGGAAAGTTCATCATCCTCAGCAGAGCTTACTATCCCCAGCAAGTGTACAGAGGATTGTGTTCCCCAGCCGAAGTCATGATTGGTTTTTTATCCCCCAGCAAGCAGTCAAAAGTGGATTGCTCTGAGGTGAATGTGGTTGTATCTCCAGCAGGAGGTGTGTTGGATGTCTTTGAAAATACTTTATTTTCCCCACGAAGCCTGGTAATCACTTTCCTCAGGAGGTCAGGAAGTGTAGTTCCGTCAGCAACGACATGCTCTAATCCCCAGCATGGTAAATTCTTTCCTCCAACAACAGGTTAAGCTCAATGATATCCCTTGGCAGGTTTCGTTGACTTTTCTCCCCAGTAGAGCTATTCTCCCCAGCATTGAAATTTCATCCTCCTCAGCAGGTTGTTACTCTCCCCAGCCAGAGTACAAAGGATTATTTCCCCAGCTAGAGTTGTGATTGATTTATTACCCTCTTAGCAAGCAGCCAGAAGTTGATACTTCTGCATCCCCAGCAAGAGACTGATGGAATATCTTCTTTGGACAAAGAGGTTATTTCCCCACAGAGTCTTGGCACGCATTTTTCTTAGCTAGTCAGGGAGTGTTTTGCTCATCAGCAACGGTATGGTCTAATCCCCAACAAAGGAGTAAGCTTGATGATATCCCCTAGTAGAGTTGATGTCGTCAGTCACCATTCCCTAAGCAGGTTTGCTAATAGTGGCTGATATTCCCCAGCAGGGTGAAGGTACAGATGTCTTCCAACAGCAGGTTAAGTTTAGTAATATCCCCAAACAGGTTCGGTATTATTGGCTTGTTCCCCAAGCAGAGTTTGGTGGTGATCTTCACAGTGGTTTGTTCAACAGCGGTTGACATCCCCAGCAGGTCTTAAGTCCAATTGTTATTGGTATCTTTCAGATCCACGTTTTGGGTTCTTTCTTCGGTAGAAGCCATGGACAATCTCCAGCGGAGAGAAATTTCTTGGGTTCCATATGCAATATTCATCCATATCCAACAGAGTGGAATTTCTCTCGGAGTCTTCATCTCCAGCAAAGTTTGTGATCAAGAAGTTGTTCAGTGAAATCTTCCTCAGCAGGATCTTTTAATTCAGAGGACATTTTAGTTTGTCATCCCTGGTGGAGTTGCCTTCGTCTTCAGCATTTATTTTGCTGGGACGCCTCTTTTGCATTGCATAAACATTCTTGCATGGAATCCTCCCAAACGCGTAGCATTTCCATTTTGTATGGAGCATTACGCCATAGAAAAATTCAAACATATGCATTCGAGCATAAGCCAGGTTTGATATCTGTTACCAGTTTCTTTCCTCAACAGAAAGAGATGTAGTGCAGGAGATGTTGTTTGACATTACACCGCAAACAGTAGATTCGTCCTTCTTATTGGTTATTTCTTCCTATACTCCCCTACAGAGTTGTCTGTTTAGATTTCTCTTTTCCCCAGCGGAGTCATCTTTGTAGATCTGTTGATTCTACTTATCTTGGGTTTAAAAATCTACCTTAGGCATAATCTTTCTTTGAAAGTCCACCTTCGGCTCGGTCTTTCTTTTCGAGTTTACCTTTGGCTTGGTCTCGTATTGTTGGGTTTGAGAGTCCACCTTCGATTTGGTCTTTCTTTTTCGAGTTCGACTTTGGCCGTCCTCGCACCCATTGTTTGGAAGTCTACCCTCGGCTTAGTCTTTCTTTGAAAGTCCACCTTCGGCTCAGTCTTTCTTTTCAAGTCCACCTTTGGCTTGGTCTCGTATTGTTGGGTTTGAGAGTCCACCTCCGGTTTGGTCTTTCTTTTTCGAGTTTGCCTTTGGCCGTCCTCACACCCTTTGTTTGGAAGTCTACCCTCGGCTTAGTCTTTCTTTGAAAGTCCACCTTTGGCTCGGTCTTTCTTTTCGAGTCTACCTTTGGCTTGGTCTCGAATTGTTGGGTTTGAGAGTCCCCTTCGGTTTGGTATTTCTTTTTCGAGTTCGCCTTTGGCCGTTCTTGCACCCTTTGGTTGGAAGTCTACCTTCGGCTTAGTCTTTCTTTGAAAGTCCACCTTCGGCTTGGTATTTCTTTTCGAGTCCACCTTTGGCTTGGTCTCGTATTGTTGGGTTTGAGAGTCCATTTTCGGTTTGGTCTTTGTTTTTCGAGTTCGCCTTTGGCCGTCCTCGCACCCTTTGTTTGGAAGTCTACCCTCGGCTTAGTCTTTCTTTGAAAGTCCACCTTCGACTCGGTCTTTCTTTTCGAGTCCACCTTTGGCTTGGTCTCGTATTGTTGGGTTTGAGAGTCCACCTTCTGTTTGGTATTTCTTTTTTGAGTTCGCCTTTGGCCGTCCTCGTACCCATTGTTTGGAAGTCTACCTTCGGCTTAGTCTTTCTTTGAAAGTCCACCTTCGGCTCGGTCTTTCTTCGAGTCCACCTTTGGCTTGGTCTCGTATTGTTGGGTTTGAGAGTCCACCTTCGGTTTGGTCTTTCTTTTTCGAGTTCGCCTTTGGCCGTCCTCGCACCCTTTGTTTGGAAGTCTACCCTCGGCTTAGTCTTTCTTTGAAAGTCCACCTTCGGATCGGTCTTTCTTTTTGAGTCCACCTTTGGCTTGGTCTCGTATTGTTGGGTTTGAGAGTCCACCTTCGGGTTGGTCTTTCTTTTTCGAGTTCGCCTTTGGCCGTCCTCACACCCTTTGTTTGGAAGTCTACCCTCGACTTAGTCTTTCTTTGAAAGTCCACCTTCGGCTCGGTCTTTCTTTTCGAGTCCACCTTTGGCTTGGTCTCGTATTATTGGGTTTGAGAGTCCACCTTCGGTTTGGTCTTTCTTTTTTGAGTTCGCCTTTGGCCGTCCTCGCACCCTTTGTTTGGAAGTCTACCTTCGGCTTAGTCTTTCTTTGAAAGTCCACCTTCGGCTCGATATTTCTTTTTGAGTCCACCTTTGGCTTGGTCTCGTATTATTGGGTTTGAAAGTCTACCTTCGACATAGCCTTTCTTTGAAAGTCCACCTTCGGTTTGGTCTTTCTTTTTCGAGTCAACCTTCGGCTTGGTCTCGTTTTCCTTTGTTGGAAAGTCTACCTTCGGCTTAGTCTTTCTTTGAAAGTTCACCTTCGGCTTGGTCTTCCTTTTCGAGTCCGCCTTCGGCCGTCCTCGTACCCTTTGTTTGAGAGTCTACCCTCGGCTTAGCCTTTCTTTGAAAGTCCACATTTGGTTTGGTCTTTCTCTTCGAGTTTGCCTTCAGTCGTCCTCATATCCTCTGTTAGAAAGTCTACCTTCGGCTTAGTCTTTCTTTGAAAGTCCATCTTCGGCTGGTCTTTCTTTTCGTATTCGCCTTCGGCTGTTCTCGTTTCAGGTTTGCTGATTAGCCCGCCTTTGGCTGGTCTTGTCTTCCTCCCCAGCGTATTCCTCCTTCGGCTGATATTTCTTTTTGAGTTTGCCTTCGGCCGTCCTCGTGTTGTTCTGTTTGTTAGCTCGCCTTCGGTCGGTCTACCTTTGTTTGAAATTCCACCTTCGACTGGTAAGTCTTTTCGAGTTCGCCTTCGGCTGACCTCGTACTATTGTTGGTTGCTAGCCTGCCTTTGGCCGGTCTACCTTTTCGAATTCGCCTTCGGCCGTCCTCGTATTATCTTTTCCCCCTGCAGAATCCGCCTTCAGCCAGTCTTTCTTTTCGAGTACGCCTTCGGCCGCCCTCGTAATGCTATATTTCATTACCCCCACAGGTTGCGAATTTCCAGGTTATTTTGGTATTCAAACCCCATGTATCCTGATTGTCTGAAAGTCGTTGCTATCATACCCTCGGATCCAAGAAGTTTGAATAGGAGCAGCTGTAACACCTCAAAATTTGCCCTCATGCTTTTAACTCTAACCAGCTTTTCTGCATTTGCATGTTTCTTTTGGGCATGGGATCAAGGTATTTTCCAGTAGCTCACAGCGTTATCAGTTCCAGTACTACTTTCAGTAGCATTCAGAGCTAAGCAGATAATTTTCAAGGTCTTTTGGAGCTTTTATTTTGCTCATTAGACGTTTTGATGATCAGATGCTTCAACAGTCATTTTCTGATCCAGCGATCCGATGTCAGACATTATTAATTCAACAAGGTATTATGGGTTGTCAGCGAGAATTTGTGTTTCATTCCAGGTGTTATTCAATAGCAACATCAAGTCTTGAGTTTCAGAGGCTTAATGGGTTCAAAACAACTGCCAGAAGTCACTTTTCCAAGTTTCCCTCCAAAAGGCGCCAAAATTCAAAATTTGAACTGAGTAACCGGTTACTCACCATGCATTAATCGGTTACTCCTTTGTTTTTCTGTGCACCATTAGCAGATTTAAACTAAGTAACCGGTTACTCACCATGCGTTAACCGGTTACTCTAAGCACATTTTGAAAAAAATTAAGTTTACATCATTAGTGATCATGTGCTTGGCTTGTGCATGTGTGGGAAGGATCTAGAATTGATTCATTTTCCATCCAAAATTCAAATCCCTTCCAAGACTTTCCACTCTAATTCCTCTTTTCCTTTCCTAATTCATTTTTCACCCCAATTTCCACCCACTAAACCTCACTCTAAACCCAAACTTAACTCCTAACCTAGGGGTTATTTAAATCAATTCATCCCAAACCACAAAGGACTGAGATCATTTTTCACTCTCATTTTTCAGAATTTGCTCTCAATTCTCTCTCACTTTTTCATTCTCCATCTTCATTTTCAACCTCTCACCAAAGCTCCAAATCCATAGATTCACAAATTCTCCATTGGAATTTGTGAATTCTTGAGCTAAACCTCCATCACATCCTCATTCTTAGTTCAATTCTGCAGTAGCAACTGGTTTGGATCTTGGATTAAGCTGTTAGAATCACTTTTGGAACAACTTTTGCTTATTTGGAATGTTCTTGCTTGGATCTTCAAGTTTTCTTGATAAAGCTTCATAGACCTCTGGTTATCTTGTTTGGATCCATCAATTTTTGTTTACAACACTTACCAAAGCAAATCTCAGCTTTGTAGGTTAGTTTTCTTTAGGTCCATACTTGATTTGGCTTAATTGCAACTTATACAATGTAGATCCATGATCTTTGATGTGTTTTGATTCATTTGCTTCAATTTGATTGTGTATGTTGTTGTTTGTTGCATTCTGTAACACCCGTTTATTTTAGTCCTCAATAGATTGCAATGTTTATCATTCTAATCTATGTTTTCTACTAAATTTTGAGTAGCGAACAAAATATACCTGTTATTTCAAGGACTTTCGTTTGTGGTCCAGATTGATCCACACGTTTTCTTCTTTAATCCAATCAGACTTTTTCAATTGACTCTATATTTTTATTTGATTTCAAAATGTTTCTATTGTGTCGAAATTCCAAAAATACATTTCTTCTGATTCTTAAGAAAAAGAGCAAAATATACCCGTCGTTTAAATTTTCACTGACTCCGATTGTCATCAAAATTTAAATAGGGGTTTTAGATATCGTTTAGAATGAGAATTTTATCTCAATATATTTTTCTAAGCTAAGGAACAAAATTTATTCGGAATAAAAATTTAGTCGAAAATTATGTTTTGATTTAATTAAAAGGTTACGGTAGAAATTTTCTAAAAACTCTCGTTTCAGTTTTTATGCTAAAAAAAAAAATAGCTATCTTAATTTTTGAAAACAAATTTTTTATTTTCTTATGGTTACGAAATCTTATCGATAGAGTCACAAAATTATTTTTAATAATATATTGAAAAGATATTAGTATATAAAAAAAATTATTTTCTCGATCGATTTTTTTTTGCAGTGTAGAATAACCGGAAAAGAAAAGTTTTATTATCGAAAAAAAAATTTATTTCGAAATTTTTACTAGTATCACATGACACCGGAAATTGCACTTATGTGACAAAAGGGGTATATGAAGTAGATATGGAAGAGGATACGTATCTGGTAAGAATATGGGACCAGCTAGAATATCCTAAACAGAGAGTATTCTTACCAGGTAATTAAAGAGAATGATAGAAATGGACTGTGTTAGATGAATCCATCCACGTCTTCAATTTCAATTTACCACATGGCCTTTTCCTTACGCCTATAAATACTGAAGCTTGTCACTGTATTTCTCACTCACTCAGATAACGAAATTCTCTTCACTCTCTCTAAAATAATTATTCCTTAGCTAAACCCCTTCGTTAAAATTTTATCACTGCTGTTATTTCAGGTAAAAACTTTCCTCCCTAAATTTTTTTGGTTGATAAAAATAATTAATTGATGTCATTTTATTGAATGTTTTAAGAAAAATTTTCGACATTAGGTCCGGATTGCAATTAAAAAAAAAAGTGGAGGTGGCCGGCGCCACCCCTGCCTTTGTAGTATTTGTGGCTGGCGCCACTTTCTTTAAGTGTGGCAAGCACCACACTACTAGTGTGGTGTGCGCCACACTGTTTTTCTTCCAGTCTCGTTTTGTGGTCTCTGTGATATTTTTTTTTCTTCTGGTTTTTTAATGGAAAGAATATTTATTTTAGTTCAAATATTTTTATTTAGTTAATTATTTTATTTTGTCGGAATTTTTCAGGATACGTTCGTAAGAGTAATTTAAGGTACAATCAGTGGCCTCTTTGAATTAATATTTTATTATTCTTTTGAAGAGAAAAATTATTTTCTATTTGAAAAGATGTACTTTAATATAAAATGATTAAGTTAGTAAAACAGTGATAAAACCTAAACCTAATTGATTAGGTAAGTGGTTAAGACAAATGTAGTTTGGTTTGTATTTAACTTAATTACGTTCTTTAATTTAAAAGGGTTAAAGTATGAACTGGATCGGAGAGTCCATCGAGAGATACAGATCAGACTCGTATAATGTAAGATGAACTTGTTGGATGCTTTCCAAGGTAAGGGCACTTTCTAACGATATTATATGTGATTGAATGCATGTGTTTGTATTCATGGTTGTGTGCCCTTTTGGGAATGTGTGATGCTTGTGTGCCCAGTTGGGGATATGTGTTTATGCTATGATGCTAAACTTGTGATGTGATTTCATATGATTTGCCTGTTGAGCGTATGTCGAGGGGACAACACTGAGTGAGGACTCTAGAGGACGGAGCCCACCTATGTGTACTGAATTTATTCATATGACTGGTGATAAATATATGAACTGAACTGTGAATTGTGATTACACATGATGAGATTATATATGTTGTTGCATTTGCATATGTTTGCTCATGCATTTCATAGTTACGTGGCTACCGGAGAGGAGTCATGAGGTGCACACTGGAGAGGTGGCACGAGGTGTGTGTCTGAGATGGAACCACCTTATCCCGACGTGGATCATTGAGTCTGATTGATGGTGTAGATACCCATCACCTTAGTGGCACTAAATCTTGAACCGATACCACGACCCTTTGCGGAGGGATTGAAATTTCGAAATTCATGCATGTGAGGAACCCGGGTAGGGGGATCACACTCATATAGAGTCTGCATTAGGATATTTGTGCATTGCTCTATGAATTGAAATAACTGCTATAATTGTGATATGTATCATGGTGTACTTGCATATGTGTATTCTTTCATATATGTTGTTTTTAGATTGTGACCCTCTACTATTATTATGATGTGGCTAACGACCACCCAGGTTATTAGAAGTTGTGATAGTTAGAGTATCCAGGTGTCGTGAAGACTTGCAAGATGTGAATGTCTTTGGCGGTCAGAATCATCAAGACTCGATGTCTTAGTGAGTCTTTTGTACTAAGTCAGCATTGGCTTGGAATTCAAGATCAGCTTAGGGTTTTGTTTCGGAGTGTTGTCCATGTTTGTTTATTGGTAAGTTGGTTGTTAAAGCTGAATGCTTAATTTGTGTGTGTGGTTTTGACCTTTACTTGTTGTCAGATACTTTGTACGAAATTATATTCAAGTGGTCAAATATTTTATAACCTTTGGCATTGCTCTAGTCCCATTTATGGAAAAGACTTAGACCGAAAAGCTCGTACTCTGATTTATCATTTTTATTATTTCCAGAAAAGATAGTTGTCAATATTTTGTGTGGTATTAGTTTTGAAAAAAAAATACACTCCCGCTGTTAAAAACCGGGGTGTTACATTGTGGTATCAGAGCTTTGGTCTAGATTTTCGTGGGGTGGTGAGTTGGGTGTCCTAAGCTGATCAAGTGACGGGTTTAGTGGGAGTAAATGTTTGGAGTCCTATGTGTTATTTGTTTTTCTGTCTTGAGTCAAGTATGATATATGCTTAGGTAATCAATTGTTTCTTAACTGAAGTTAATGTCTCCTAGAGTACTTCGGTAAGAAGCATAATTAAACCCCTTGAGCACTAGTCGACTTTGGTCGACATGTGTCTCTGAATTCTTTGGATGTGTTGGTCTAGATGGAACGAGATTGGATCGAGCAAGAACTATAAGGTTTTTCTGCAATGACTCTGGATTAGGAGTTGTAATTGTTCTTGTCACTCAGAGATGTTGAGTGGGGATAAGTGGAAGTCAAGTTCATAAAGGATTTCAAGTAAGAACCTGATTTGGGGGACCATTTTGAGAAAAATTATTGGATGTTCATTCCGGTGAGTTTAGAACGAGATGCGATGAAGTTTATTGACTAGGAAGAAGATAATATTTCTTTGGAATCGAAGAGCAGCTTGGATATCAATGGAACATCTTCTCTAGGAAGAAAGCGGGTTGCACGTTAAAAGTGGCCGAACCTAGGAAAGTTAGAGGAAGGTTATGCGATTGGTAGGTACTTGAGGGTTTAATTTGGTTTCTTGAGCTATGTTAGAACTGTAACTAAATACCTTAAGGATGAATCATGTGATGTTGAAGGTAGGAAACCAAGTATCACCTGGATAATTTTAGTGAAGGTGATAATGAGTGGAGTTGTCTTCGAAACTAGAAGTACGAGTTTGGGAGAGAATGAGTATTACGGTTTATATGAGGAAAAGGTAGAAGTAGCACCATGAATCTAAGTAATCATATGAGTCAATTTGGGAAGTGTTAAATCATTCAAGTATGGGCGACATGGTTTTACTAGAAATATCAGACCGCGGGTAGACAATGGTTTATTAGAAGAGCGATAAGACGCTAGAAGTTAATATCTGGAGAGACACAGAACCATGGTTTCGGATTTAATGAATGACATTATATGTTATAACAAGTATATGGAGTTCTTGAAGATTTAAGTCTAGAGTTGGATTTAGGGATCGAATATGAGAATAAAGAAATGGTAGCAAAGGAAATTTTGGCTGGATAGTTAGCAAGAGCTTATGCATAAAGGATTGGTTTGTGTTATATAAGGATATTTAGTTTAGGTGAAGAAAATTAAGGATGTGGTTTGAAATTGACAAGATAGAGGTCATGGTAGGTTGAGAAACAACTATAGACGGTTGGTTGCAGAAATTTTGAAGTTGCAAATTACTAGATGATCGAAGAAGATCTAGTATAAGGGCTATTGGAGTTTTAACATCGACAAGGTAGTCACAGAAGAGGATTGAGGTTGTACGTGAACAAGGAAGGGGAAGTGTTACTGGAATTTTGATATAGGGGTTAATAATCTCGTTGTGTGAATCAGTCAAATTTAAAGGAGTCGTAAGAAGGGATGTAGTGATATACCTCGACGGAAAAGAGGAAGGAGACTGAACATTACTTCAAGGGTGCATGCTGCAGAGGAGGAGTTGCATTCAGGCATAAATTAGAGATTAAGAAGTAGTAGAAGTGACAAGAGAATAATCATGCGGTTGAAAATTTTATATTACAAGGATAAGGAGTAATGTATTAGTGACTGGATAGGATGTTATATTCAGAATCTAGATGATGAAATTACTAAGTGAAAAAGCTTGTTGGAGAATTCCACATGAGACATGGGAAGTCAGGACGAGGTTAAGTACGATGTGTCATTGATGAACGAATAAATGGAGTGAAAAGATTAGTATTGGGAAAAAGGTGTTAAGAAAAAGTGTTGGTGAAGCGCATGGAGACACGACTTATGTCAATTAAGAATTCGTGCAAGGAATTTCTTTACCTATAATTTGGAAATTGTGATTGTAAGTGTATGCTTAAAACTTAAAGGTACAACTTAAACTGATCACATGAGGTGCAATTTGAATGGGTCACGTGAGGTGCGTTTGTCATATTCGGAAATAAAAAGGATTAAACATGTGCCTAGTAGGATGAATCAAGTATGAAATGGAAATGTTTGGTGGAGACTAGTAAGACTTGGATTCATCGTACTTGTATAATGAAGACTAGCATGGCATAATGGAAAACGTGCATTGAGAAAATATTGGACGTCAGATGTTGACATCGCAAACAGTTTAACCACAGAATATAAGATGTTAGAACAATTAAGAATGGTTAGATTTATGAGTTCTTTTGAGGAAAATAGAATTTAATTGTAAGAGGAAAGAAACTCAATAGATTTTTGAAGCTGATGTAGGATAACACGGAAGACGGAGTGTGCCAAAGGTGATGGCCAACAAAGGGGAACACTTCATGTTAAGGCATACGAGAGTAAGAGAAGTAATGATTTGGAGAGAAGGTAGTTGGATTAGAGTGGGATCCAATAGTTTAAGACTGGTGAAAAGGGAATTTGTGTGCTGTAGAGGGCATAGTTTTGGCAGGTGAAAGAAAGTTGGGGAAGTTTCAATCACCAACCGGATTTTGGGATGTTATTATTCAGATTGTAATTTGGAATGAGATTCGAATCTGAACCTATACAGATCGCCAAAATTATGAGATTAAAGGAATCACTAAGGATTTATGGACATTGGCGAAGTGGTGAAGTTATTTACATGGATGACGATTTCGTTTGGAGCGAAACAGGTTAAATTGTACTCGGGTATTAGCATTTACTGCTTTGGAGGATACTCAACGGTTGTTCCGACCTAAGTGAGTGTAAAGGAAACTGTAACTTGTTTTGGGAAATTGTCTCGTTGTTGAGATCGAGGTAGCAGGAAATTGAGGAAGCATTTAGAAAACCTCGAAGGGGTATTGGACCCTTGTGCCTCACATAAATTTGAGAACAAGTTGCAAAGGACACTATTGTAGTTAGGTAACGATGGTTTATTCCACCATCATGGTTGTCGCCTACCTATTGACAAATTGAGGAACTGATCACCCTTAATCTCTTGTTGATAGTAGACGAGATTGTGTTGAACGGAATAGATGATTCTTGCTGGCTTGATAGTGTGCAATGTTTGAGCATGGACCTAGGATCCTGGAGGACCTAGCGTTTGTGGATGTGCTCTTGTTAAGTTGTTTTGAGGGGTAGAGTGATGTCTAGCCTTGCGTCTAGAGTCCGAGTCAACGCGACTTTGTAGAGGGTTGCAATAGGTACACGGTCGTTCTAGTGAGTGTGTTAGTGAGAACTAGTTAAGTTGTTACACTTGCCTCGAGTTTCGAGGACGAAACTTCTTTTTGGAGGGTAGTAATGTAACACCCGTTTATTTTAGTCCTCAATAGATTGCAATGTTTATCATTCTAATCTATGTTTTCTACTAAATTTTGAGTAGCGAACAAAATATACCTGTTATTTCAAGGACTTTCGTTTGTTGTCCAGATTGATCCACACGTTTTCTTCTTTAATCCAATCAGACTTTTTCAATTGACTCTATATTTTTATTTGATTTCAAAATGTTTCTATTGTGTCGAAATTCCAAAAATACATTTCTTCTGATTCTTAAGAAAAAGAGCAAAATATACCCGTCGTTTAAATTTTCACTGACTCCGATTGTCATCAAAATTTAAATAGGGGTTTTAGATATCGTTTAGAATGAGAATTTTATCTCAATATATTTTTCTAAGCTAAGGAACAAAATTTATTCGGAATAAAAATTTAGTCGAAAATTATGTTTTGATTTAATTAAAAGGTTACGGTAGAAATTTTCTAAAAACTCTCGTTTCAGTTTTTATGCTAAAAAAAAAAAATAGCCGTCTTAATTTTTGAAAACAAATTTTTTATTTTCTTATGGTTGCGAAATTTTATCGATAGAGTCACAAAATTATTTTTAATAATATATTGAAAAGATATTAGTATATAAAAAAAAATTATTTTCTCAATCGATTTTTTTTTTTGCAGTGTAGAATAACCGGAAAAAAAAAAATTTTATTATCCGAAAAAAAAAATTTTATTTCGGAATTTTTACTAGTATCACATGACACCGGAAATTGCACTTATGTGACAAAAGGGGTATATGAAGTAGATATGGAAGAGGATACGTATCTGGTAAGAATATGGGATCAGCTAGAATATCCTAAACAGAGAATATTCTTACCAGGTAATTAAAGAGAATGATAGAAATGGACTGTGTTAGATGAATCCATCCACGTCTTCAATTTCAATTTACCACATGGCCTTTTCCTTACGTCTATAAATACTGAAGTTTGTCACTGTATTTCTCACTCACTCCGATAACGAAATTCTCTTCACTCTCTCTAAAATAATTATTCCTTAGCTAAACCCCTTCGTTAAAATTTAACCACTGCTGTTATTTCAGGTAAAAACTTTCCTCCCTAAACTTTTTTGGTTGATAAAAATAATTAATTGATGTCATCTTATTGAATGTTTTAAGAAAATTTTTCGACATTAGGTCTGGATTGCCATAAAAAAAAAATCTTTTTTTACGTTAAAAAAAAAAAAAAAAAAAAAAAGTGGAGGTGGCGGGCGCCACCCCTCCCTTTGTAGTATTTGTGGCTGGCGCCACTTTCTTTAAGTGTGGCAAGCGCCACACTACTAGTGTGGTGTGCGCCACACTGTTTTTCTTCCGGTCTCGTTTTGTGGTCTCTGTGATATTTTTTTTTCTTCTGGTTTTTTTTATGGAAAGAATATTTATTTTACTTCAAATATTTTTATTTAGTTAATTATTTTATTTTGTCGGAATTTTTTCGGATACGTTCGTAAGAGTAATTTAAGGTACAATCAGTGGCGATTTTTGTGTAGTTTGAAAAACTGTTAGCAAGTTTTGATGTCTAAATATTTTTAGATCAAAATAATTTATTTTGAATAGAAAAATACTATTTTATTCTAAATTCTAAATTAGAATATTGTTTAATTTGGAATATTAGTTAGTTATTTATAATTGTTTTCACTGATTTTATTTATATTTAGAAATAAGTGATAACTCTTTTTGCTTTAACTTAAATTACTTAAATATTAATATAATTTCAAATATATATTATTATATGTCTTAAAAGATTATTTCTCTACTCTAATTTTAAGATGGAAGTTTTTAATATAACCTTATAATCAGCTGGACTAAATTACTCTAATTTTAAATCTGCACAAAAATAAAATTATGGGAAATATTTTGTTTTAAACTATGATAATTTTAGAAATATAATTAAAGTAATTATCATGAGTTAAATTAGTCAATATTATTTTAATATATGATCATTTTAAGAAGTTAATAGTAATTAGAGATTTTAATTTTTGTATCAAATAGTATGTTTAATTGTTAAGTATAAATTAATAACTAAATTTTAATTAGTTTGAAATCGATATTATTCAATTATATACTTAATAAGGATTTACTTATAATAATCTATTTTCAATCATTT
Source organism: Lathyrus tuberosus (assembly GCA_022829125.1). Lineage (NCBI taxonomy): Eukaryota > Viridiplantae > Streptophyta > Magnoliopsida > Fabales > Fabaceae > Lathyrus > Lathyrus tuberosus. The sequence continues at coordinate 14,922,642 of JALAZF010000103.1, forward strand.
ATTTTTAATAATATGATCAAAGTATTTGATACAATGGAATGTTCAAAATAATAAATGTTTTAAATAAGTGAGTTAGAAACCTCTTTGAATTAATATTTTATTATTCTTTTGAAGAGAAAAATTATTTTCTATTTGAAAAGATGTACTTTAATATAAAATGATTAAGTTAGTAAAACAGTGATAAAACCTAAACCTAATTGATTAGGTAAGTGGTTAAGACAAATGTAGTTTGGTTTGTATTTAACTTAATTACGTTCTTTAATTTAAAAGGGTTAAAGTATGAACTGGATCGGAGAGTCCATCGAGAGATACAGATCGGACTCGTATAATGTAAGATGAACTTGTTGGATGCTTTCCAAGGTAAGGGCACTTTCTAACGATATTATATGTGATTGAATGCATGTGTGTTTGTATTCATGGTTGTGTGCCCTTTTGGGAATGTGTGATGGTTGTGTGCCCAGTTGGGAATGTGTGTTTATGCTATGATGCTAAACTTGTGATGTGATTTCATATAATTTGCCTGTTGAGCGTATGTCAACGGGACAACACTGAGTGAGGACTCTAGAGGACGGAGCCCACCTATTTGTACTGAATTTATTCATATGACTGGTGATAAATATATGAACTGAACTATGAATTGTGATTACACATGATGAGATTATATATGTTGTTGCATTTGCATATGTTTGCTCATGCATTTCATAGTTACGTGGCTACCGGAGAGGAGTCACGAAGTGTGTGTCTGAGATGGAACCACCTTATCCCGACGTGGATCATTGAGTCTGATTGATGGTGTAGATACCCATCATCTTAGTGGCGCTAAATCTTGAAGCGATACCACGACCCTTTGCGGAGGGATTGAAATTCCAGAATTCATGCATGTGAGGAACACGGGTAGGGGGATCACACTCATATAGAGTCTGCATTAGGATATTTGTGCATTGCTCTATGAATTGAAATAACTGCTATAATTGTGATATGTATCATGGTGTACTTGCATATGTGTATTCTTTCATATATGCTGTTTTTAGATTGTGACCCTCTACTATTATTATGATGTGGCTAACGACCACCCAGGTTATTAGAAGTTGTGATAGTTAGAGTATCCAGGTGTCGTGAAGACTTGCAAGATGTGAATGTCTTTGGCGGTCAGAATCATCAAGACTCGATGTCTTAGTGAGTCTTTTGTACTAAGTCAGCATTGGCTTGGAATTCAAGATCAGCTTAGGGTTTTGTTTCGGAGTGTTGTCCATGTTTGTTTATTGGGAAGTTGGTTGCTAAAGCTGAATGCTTAATTTGTGTGTGTGGTTTTGACCTTTACTTATTGTCAGATACTTTGTACGAAATTATATTCAAGTGGTCAAATATTTTATAACCTTGGGCATTGCTCTGGTCCCATTTATGGAAAAGATTTAGACCGAAAAACTCGTACTCTGATTTATCATTTTTATTATCTCCAGAAAAGACAGTTGTCAATATTTTGTGTGGTATTAGTTTTGAAAAAAAAATACACTCCCGCTGTTAAAAATCGGGGTGTTACAGATTCAGTTGATGTTTGATGGCTGTGATTTAATGTAATTTCGTGCTTAATTGATTGCATGTTCATTTGGATGTTTGGAGAAATGATTTGCTGCTGAAAAGTGATTTTGAAATAGTTTTTTTTGCCACTGTACCAGAGTAACCGGTTACTCACCGTTTGTTAACCGGTTAACATGTTGTATTTTTGCGTAAATTGTCTGATTTTTAACTAAGTAACCGGTTACTCACCGTTTGTTAACCGGTTACTCTGGGACAGAATGTGTACTTTTGTGCATTTTCTTGTTTGTTTGAGATCCTTTGCATGCCTAAACTTCATGGATTAATATGTTGATGATTTGAGGACTGTTTTGATGCTGTTGCACCTCACATCTTTGTATGTATACAATATTCCGACACGCGACTCTTGGATTTTCATCGTTTATGATCATATTTGCGTTGTTGCGTTCTTGGTGCAATGAACACATAGCACACACTTCTTGAACATGTTGATTCTGACTTATTGTTGATGTTGCTGGTGTTATTATTTTGAACATGATTGCTTGCACTTAACTTCATGAGATGCATGTTTGCATTAACTTGTTCATGTGCCAAATGATGTGCATCTTTCCATGATGTCTTCAAGTTTATTCAACATGATGTATGATGTGTTTGAGTTCATGATTAGTTGAGGAATGCATGATGTTGGATGCACGTTTACTATGCCGTGATTGAATCATCTTCAAATGTATTGCATGCTGCCCCGTTTCTATTGCTGTTTATGTGCTGTCTATTGCATTCACTTGTTGTTTGCTGCCTTTTACACCTATTTTGTGCTAAGTACTTGAGCTGTTATATGCTGTATGGCTTGTTTACTGGAATTTACCACTGTGCAGGTGCTAGAGCGATGTTGTAGCCGCTGTTTTGATTTATCGCTTTGGTTTTTGTCTTGCTTTTTGCTTTCTCCCTTAAGGCTCCTAGTCCGACTTAATTTCCGATTAAGCTCAGAGTAGGATAGACATTAGGATTTGAACCATGCATGCTAACTTAGGTAGATGTTCCCCCTTTGACCTCAACCATAGGGCCACCTTTGCATGACAACTTTAGGAGAGAATCACCTTAGTGTTTTCTTTTCCTTTGAGTCTTCTCTTCTCATCTCATAACAACTCTAACATACTTAATAAAGGTAATGTGCATTGCACATGAGCCTTGTATGTGGGAAATAAGGAATGAGGGGTTTCCTCTCATTTTTCTAGAGTGTTTGCTGGACGTTCCATCTTGGAACGATTTGCTAAGCATTCGTTCCTATGTCATAGACTTTGGTGCAATGTAAGTTACGAACTAACTTCAATCCACTTCTGTCTAAAAAACACAAAACAAATTCAAACCTTTTTATCCTTCGGGATTGTTAAGTTTCAAACCATTTTTCAGAAAAGAGCACGTTATTTTCCGTTTTGTCGCAAACAGGCATCGACCCTAACTGCCGGATGCGAACTTAACGCCGCTCATAAAAAACACAGACCTCGTTAGGTCGAACTACGACTGGTCTGATTTCCTCCTTCTAGTTAGATTGAGGATACGTAGGCACAAGACGGCGATGTCTTGGTGAGCAACCTCCCCCCTTAGTTCGTGTCTGAACTACGTTGACTCTGACTTTCCCATTGCACGAGGGAATACGTAGGCGTAGGACGTCGATGTCCTATCGAGTCACTTCTTTTTATTTTCTTCTTCGTTTCTTCGTTATCTTCCGTTCCCGTTCCTTTTCCTTTCCAGTAGCAGTGGAGCTCCGGACGACGACACCCTTTGATCGAGACAACAAGCGTGGATCCCATCGAGTACGATGGACGCGTGGGGGTGTTAATACCTTCCCCTCGCATAACCGACTCCCTTACCCGTTTCTCTTGGTCGCGATACCATGTCTTTTCCCTTCCCTCAGGTTTACGCAGTGTTTCCTTTCCCTCTCTTGGGATAAATACACATTGCTGGCGACTCTGTTTCTGCGCCACTTTCGCGTTTGTACCTGGATGAAAATCCCAGGAGCGACAGTATATCGAATTCAAAGCCTGTTGTGACTCCGACAAACCCTCAATTCAAGCTGAGTATAGATCAGTGTCCCAGTACTGATGTCGAAAGAGCTTATATGAATAGCATTCCATATGCTAATATAGTGGGTTCTTTGATGTATGGTATGGTATGTACTAGACCTGACATAGCATATGCAGTAAGTCTTGTAAGCAAGTACATGGTGAATCCTGGAAAGGCTCTCAGGCAAGAATTGAAGTGGATTCTAAGGTACATAAATGGGTCTCTGAACATAGTCCTAATTTATGGTGGAGCCTTGGGTGAAGATAGAAAAGCAGCAATCGAAGGATATGTCGACTCTGATTATGCAGGTTGTATGAATTCTAGAAAATCTATTTCTGGATATGTGTTCACTATGTTTGGCACAACAATCAGTTGGAAAGCAGCACTTCAGAAAGTTGTTTCCTTATCAACCACTGAAGCAGAATATATGGCCCTAACTGAAGCTGTGAAGGAAGCATTGTGGCTTGAAGGTTTTGCAAAGGAGCTGAAACTTCAAGGTCGAGTTATCACTATTAAATGTGATAGTCAAAGTGCAATACACCTGTCAAAGAATTCAGCCTATCATGAGCGAACCAAGCACATCGATGTGAGGTTGCATTTCGTTAGAGGGGTAATCGAGCATGGAGAAGTCCAAGTGCTGAAGGTTTCGACAGATCATAATGCTGCTGATATGATCACAAAGACATTGCCCAATTGCAAGTTTTTTCATTGTATGCAGTTGATAAAGCTGCATGAAGAAAGCTAAATTGTTTCTTGATGTTATAGAGTTTGTTCCAAGGTGGAAATTTATGAGATATTGGATCGAACTCTAGTATTGTCAACAAAGGTTTAGCATGTCGTCAAAGTCTACTCACATGTTATTGTCGAAGACCTACATGCTATAGTCGAAATGTGTTATAGTATGTAGTTGTCGAATTGGGCTTGTTTGTTATGTCCAATTGTTTAAGTTAGATTGTACCCTAAGTTAGCTTGTAATGAGTAATTGTTAAAAAACCCATTAGTTTAGTATGTTAGGTCTATTATAAAAGCATACTAGTCTCTCATCTTAAGCGTGGTGCAAATCCTAATCAGGGTGTGAGAGATTAATTGTTGGTATTCACTTGTAATCTTTGAACCCTTATTGAGAAAGTGAATAGTAAAACAGATTTAACCAATTCTCTATTCTTCTTCTTTTTTCCTTTGTGAAACCTAATAGGATTTCTTGTGTTTGTCCAAGAAACTCAATCTTTTTCTCACAACTTTGTTCTGTTATTGATGACATCAATTCATAACAGATCAGTTGGAATGAATTATCATTATCTCATCTTGATCCTCGAACAAAATAATGTGAACTAGAAGTTCAAAAGATAATTTAGTTGCAAAACTTAGCAAATCAATTACCAAATTCATTCACTGATCCAAAATGTGTGACTAAATCATATATACCAGCTACAAATGCTCCAATAAAAATTGATATCCCTGTTGGACAATCTAATGAGCCTCAACCACGCCTGAAGCATGGCAGACCAATCGGTTCCAAAGATAAAAATCCTCGAACAAGAAAGGGAGCTAATAATAAAGATAGCCTAAGTGAGGATATAGAAAATCTAAAAGAACCTTTAGAAGAGATTGATCTGGTATCTGAAACTCGTGAAAATAAAGAGATCTCGATAAATTATGCCTAAAATGGAATACAATGGAACAGAAACGAAGTCGACATTGATGATGTTTTTGCATACAATATAGTGCTAAATGAGATAAATGGCAAAGAGGATCAGGAACCAATGTCTATCAAAATTTGTAGACAAAGTGATGACTGACCAAAATGGGAAAATGGAATTGAAGCAAAATTAAACTCACTCTACAAAAGACAAGTTTTTGGACCTGTAGTCCGAACACCTCAAGGTGTGAAGCCAGTTGGATACAAATGTGTTTTCGTACGAAAATGAAATGAAAAACAATGAAATTGTGAGATACAAAGCTTGAGTTGTTGCTTAAGGATTTTCGCAAAGACCTGAAATTGATTTTGATGAGACATAATTACCTGTAATGGATGCAAGCACTTTTCGATATCTAATAAGCCTTGTAGCACATGAAGGGCTTAATTTGCACACGATGGATGTTGTAACAGTTTATCTGTATGGTTCACTTGATAGTGAAATTTACATGAAACTTGCTAAAGGTTTAAATTTACCAGATGCACACAACTTCGAATCTCGAGAAAGCTACTCCATAAGATTGAACAAGTATCTATATGGGCTAAATAATCTGGTCGAATGTGGTATAATCGTCTCAGTGAATGTTTTCTTATAGAGGGATATAAAAATAACTCCATTTGTCCTTGTATTTTTATAAAAAGATTAGGAATAGAATTTACAATAATAGTTGTCTATGTGGATGACATAAATATTATTGGAACTCCTGAAGAGCTTCCAAAAGCTATGAATTGTTTAAAGAAAGGGTTTGAGATGAAGGACCTAGGAAAGACAAAATTATGTCTAGGTTTGCAAATTGAACATCTAGACAAAGGAATATTTGTACATCAAGAAGACTATATATAAAAGGTGTTAAAACACTTCTATATGGACAAATGTCACTCGTTGCCTACTCCAATGGTTGTTAGACCATTAGATGTGGAGAAAGATCCTTTCATACCTCGAGAAAAGGATGAAGAATTACTTGGTCATGAAGTACCATATCTCAGTGCAATTGTAGCACTAATGTACCTTGCTAATTATACACGTCCTGATATATCACTTGCTGTCAATATATTAGCAAGATACAGTTCTTCACTTGCACTAAGACATTGGAATAGAGTCAAACATATACTTCGTTACCTTAGAGGTACAATAGACATGGTTTTATTTTATACCAAAACATCCAAATCTGAATTAACAAGTTATGCAGATGTGGGTTACTTGTCAGATCCTCATAATGGTATATCAGAAATAGGTTATTTGTTTACATGTGTGGGTATAGATATTTCATGGAGACCGGTGAAACAAACCATAGCAGCAAGATCATCTAATCATGTAGAACTTTTAGCATTACATGAGGAAAGTCGAGAATGTGTTTGGTTGAAATCCTTAATTCAGCACATACAAAATACTTGTGGTTTATCTTCTGAAAAATTAAATACAACGACCATATATGAAGATAATACTGCATGCATCGCTCAATTGAAAGATGGTTACATTAAAGGAGACCAGACAAAACACATTTCTCTAAAGTTCTTTTTTACTCATGATCTTCAAAAGAGTAGTGATATAAGCATCCAACAAATCTATTTATATGATAATCTTCCAAACCTTTCCACAAAGTCACTCCCAAGTAGATTTTTTAATCAACTAGTACAAAAGGTTGGTCTTCATCGAAGAAATACTCGTTCAGCTGAGGGGGATAAATGAAAGAATATTGTACTCTTTTTCCTTTACTATATTTTTTTCCACTGGGATTTTTTTGTAAGGTTTTAATGAGGCATATCCTCAATGGACATCCAAGGGGGAGTGTTATGAATAAAGATAAAAGTGAATGTCCATGCTTATTCTTCTTTTCATCTTCCTATTCTCTATTAATAGTTGTGATTTTCCATCTCCCTTAGGTCCTATAAATAAGATCCACATTGCAATGTAAAGTGTACTTTTTAAGAAGATAGTATAATATTACTTCCTCTCTTCTCTTCCTCTCTTTGATCTCTATATCATTTTATTTAGTTTCATAACAAATAATTTATTTTACAACTTTGTAAATCTGAAACTATAAGTAAAAGAAAAACAAACAATTTTAAACATTTTAGTCTCTCTATTATTTCATTATGAGTGTCATTTGCACAACCAAGAGTATTCATGCATTAAAAAAAACAAAGAAGAGTATGAAGGTGCGAGAAAGACACAAGAAATGGGGGTTTGAATTGTGTATTTACTCTTTTCATAACTTTTTGCATCTTGTTAAAGAGACGCTCAAGAGCCTTCAAAGTTCCTTGAGAGATTCTGATCTCTTAACTATGGAGCATGAGAACCATATAGGTTCTGATCATAAGATACGATACTCAGAACTTGCAGTGCGGAAGCTTATCAGAGACAGGCTGCAAGATTATGACTTTGCTTAATATGAGGTTATGATATTCAATGCAGAAACATAAATAGAGATACTAAGAAAGAGAGTAAAGGACACACGATATATCCTGGTTCACCACGCGGGCTAATCCAGTCCACCCTCCTCAGGTGATTTCGCCTTGAACACAAGGTCTTAATCCACTATAACCAAATCATGATTACACTTGCACGGGCAACGCCGGTGACTAACCATTTGCACATCCGCACTGTGACTAACAAGCAATGAACCGTTCAGGGATTCAAGTTAATGAATATAACGAACATTGACCGAGCAGAACCTCTGCAGGGATTTCACAGCTAGCCGTTCAGGGATTCAACTTAATGAATATAACGCCACTGACCATATTTCAGGATTTTCCACAATGACACCCAGCCATTGTCATCTCAAGTCTTTGATCACCGTGTGATCTACTCAAGGTCCTCAACTCACAGCTGAACTGTTCAAGGGTCCATTCTGGATATAACGTTCACTGGATGAGTCTCAATTTAATTAGTTGAATTGGAAAACTGGAGATTACAAATTGTGCTTCTTAATAAGCAAGTTTCTCATAAGTTTAAGTACAAAGAACACATAAGTGTTCAAGCAAGATTTGAGCAACATCTCCTTGCTTTCCTTAGAAACTACAAAGATGTATTTAGATATTACAATTGTTGACATCTTATAGATCTTCTTCTTCTTCGTCTTCTTGGTTGAGCAAGCTTTAAGCAGTAACTCCTTGATTCAAATCTTCAATGTAGTCCTGACGAGAAGGTTGGTTGGTGACTTGACAGATCTTCAATGTTGTCTTCTTCATCAACAACTTATGTTCTTGATTGTTGTTGTTGTGTTGATTTGTCTTCTTGAGTTTCAACAAGAATTGCCATTAGTGATATAATGATAGCTTTGAATATGTTAAGTGTTACAACGAGAACTCATCGTTGTTGCTATCTTCACACAATGACTTGGTCAATTTTGTAGATGAACATTCAGTTCATGATTCTACAAGTGATCGACACATCAGAAGAAAAAACTCTTTCCGTTAAATAGCCAGTAGAAATATAGCCGTTTGAAAATACTGTTGGCTGTTTGGAAAAGAGACGTTGTGATATAATAAGTTGTACTGACACATCTCCTTTTTGCAGAGGGAGAAGTGACCGGACATCTTTTCTTGGGCAGTGTGTATATTTAACTCACAACGGTAATATTTAGACTTCAAAACTTCAGTGGTTTCTGATGTTAATTTGATGAAGCATGAGTAGAGTCTTCTTAGCAGAATATATGATGCTTCAAGTCTTCAGTCGATTGAAGAAGTCCATTAGGAATCAGTCTTCAGAACTTCAGCACTTGGTCTTTAAGAACGTTATTCTTTTCTGCTTTAAGTCTTCCGGATCTTCAGAACTTGTCTTCAGAGTCTTCAGAACTTGATATTTGAAACCTTGATCTTCAGAACTCATAAGTCTTCAGATTCTTTATGCACTTGGTCTTCAGCGCCTTCAGCCATCAGAACTTCAAGTCATAGGAGTCTTCTGCACTTTGGTTCTTTCAGAGTGTACTTCTTCAGAAGCTTCGCTATCTTCAGAATCTGAATCACTTTCAGAGAGCATCCACAAGAGCATTGCAACACCAATCTTGGCATCCTTGGATCTGGCTGATCATAACTAGATAAAGAAGCGTTCTTGCTTCTCGCGACTTTAGTCACACATAGTAACTTCACATATGTATATATTCAATCATAGTAAATCTAGCTGGTGCATGTTGGTTCTGATGTCTTTAGTTCTTATGATCTGCACACAACACACGTTAGACCATAAAATGGTTCTTTCACAAATACTTATTATTATCATCAAAACATAGATTGACTTGTAGAGACAATTCTTGCTCTCACAATCTCCCCCTTTTTGATGATGACAAAACCAAGTATTTTGATTGAACATTTTATACAAGGTAATCACCGAAGCAAACAAATTCAAAGTTTGGAACAACAGCTCCCCCTGAATGAGTTATTCTCAAAGCTTCATCTGAGATCATCTAGGATTTTATGTAATCCAAAGATATACAGAGTAACAACTTGATTCTTCAGAATAGGAATAGAAAAGAGTTACTTCTCTATCTTGTCTTTAGGAAAACGAAGAGTCTTTAGCATCTGGACTAGTTCCATCTTCAAATCTTCAGAACTCAGTTTTCTTTGTTGTCGTATCAGAGCTTATTATCTTCAGAGACATCTGAAGCATTTCTACTTTTCAGCAGATTCCATTAAGCATAAGATTAGAATAGTTCTTGACTGATAGTCATAGCCTTGCTATCTATCAGAGACAAACATTGTCTTTAAAGGAAACTCCCCCTGAGTTTCAGACTATATGAAGATTTTTTATTTTATATTTTCATCTTCTGGGTAGTCTCCCCCTAATTACCATAAGTCATATATTGGGATCTTCAGAATCGAGATTCAGAGTTGTAAGATTTTAATCACCAATGTGGAGCATGACTTTTCAGAGTTTGACATTTGACCATAGGTTCTTATCTTGTTAATGTCACAACTCAGTGGTTTATCAAAGCTTGATTTCTGATCAGATAACAATTTCAGGTTAATTTATGTGATCGATCAATGTTTGATTTTGAAACTGGCACACCTTGTTTTGTGCTGATATAAAGTGATGTGCTGACTGAAGAAGTTCTTTTGACTTGAAGAATAGTTCCTTGATGTGCAAGGAATGGATACCAATGAAGGTATATAATGCTTCTCACAACTTTGTCCTGATTGATATTGTAGACCTAGTCTGATACCAATCTTTGGTTTGAGACCAAATTGTTTACTTTTATATTGGTTCTTGGTAATCAACAGAATTACTTGTTCTTGAATCTTCAATCCGGATTTTTACTTCTGATTCATTCGTTTAGTCTGTAGAAACTTAACCTGTTCTTAAAATGCCTAGTGAACTTGTTTAGAGTTCCTCGGAAAATCAAACAGTTGTTAGTAATAACCGCATAAGCATTTTTCCACAGAGATTTCTTTCAATCAAATTCATTTAATTTCTCCCCCTTTTTGACATCATCAAAAAGTGTCAGGGCATATGGGCAATTAAGCATATATCTTTCAATCAATTAAAATCAAGTATATGAATGATATCAATTAAAGGTAATGGAAGCCAATTGTGAAGGTCGTGAAACTAGTGTTCAGGTATTTTAAAAGCAATTAGGTTTATTTTACTAATTTTTTGTTATGGCATAATTAATCTGAAGGACAATTATAAATAACCAACAAGGAACTTATTAAAAAGATTAAATGCATTTAAACATAGATAACATACAGTCATAATAAAAATTTAAGTACCCAACACATAAGACAACGTTACCAGTTAATCATAAGGTAATCTAAACTAACTTAGTCCTAAAGGATTGCATATCTAATCATCAAGGTCTTCAATTCTATCCACCTTATCACATCTGTTTACTGCAGGCGATAGTCCTGGTCCGAGTTTGCTAATTAATCCCTAGGCTTTTTCTTAAAACAATATTTCAGATATTATCCTTCCGTAAGGAATGTAAGCCTGTATCTGATTTCTTGAAGTTTTGATAGCATGTCTCATATGGTTAAAAATGGTTTTGGGAAGGTTAATTCTAACGTGGTGAATTAGAAGAAAAGTGAGGATCCTGACATCATGTGTCATAGTGTGTCTTGCAGACGCACGAGGGATGAGATTGGTCAGTGAAAATTTGAACCAAATTTTTGGAGTAAAGAGAAGTTTCTCAGGATCATTTGGATCATATGTATCCGAGTCATCGAATATGATTCTGCATCTTTTCACCATACTCAGATCTGATTGAAAGTCTTCAATCGTGACCCCGTCAGAGACGCATCCAATGATATTCTCTATTGAGGCAATAGAAATGACAATGGGGTGACAGTATACTTCATACCAGATAGTGTTGCCGTCACTAATTATTTTTGCATAGTACTAGAATTCCCTAACTAGGTCGGGATAGATAGGACCGTTCAGTAATGCATAATAGCACTGCCAGGATTGAACTTGGATGCTTCTAATGATTTCTAGACCATCATCTTTAAGACGACTAATGTTGGGTCTTTTCTCAGAGATAAGGTGAAGGTTTTCTTTGTTTCCAAGGAAGGTTGGACCATTTCTTTGGAAGTTCATTGTTTTGGTGAAGGGAGAATTTAAGTGGATTTTAGTGTAATGTGAAGAAACGGATAATCCTAGTATTTATAGCTTAATTGGGATGATGGATCCTAGTGTAACAGATCTAGTTAACTATTTTCTAGAAAGGTTACAATTACTTGGGTATACTAAGGGTTGTAATCGTGTTTGATAAGAAAGCGGAGTAGTTACTGATTTATTGGGAAGTGTAAGGAGTTAGAAACTGCTTTGCATTCATTGATTATATTAATGAAGATTTCTTGGGCCGTAAAAACTTATTTTAATAATAGTGACATGACATTTTATGCAATATTTTAATGGTTTATTATATATTAAGATTTTTATTAGTGGGTACAAGACAATATAAATAACGCAAGACAGAAGATAGCATAGATTTATATATCCTATGTCTAAGAACATAGATGGTACAAGAATACACTTAAATATCTAGTATCCTAATCTATTTCAGACTGTCAACTAATTTTTTTTCTAAGAACCAGTTACTGTAAAAAATTTCACAAGAATTTTCAACAAAGGCATTATCAGGACCACATCTAATTCTGTGAATTGTCTGCAAAACTCCTGTTTTGAAAAACACTTCAGTTAAGACTCTTCCGTAAGGAATTATAGTTTCAAGTGTAGTTCTTGACACGAGAATGGTGTCCTTAAGATGGTCAAATATAATTTGGGGTAGATTTATACGAGCTCGCTTAAGAAGACACATGATTAGAAGCTTGTCATCATGATACAAAAAGTTTTTGTATGTGCTTCGAGGTTTGATGTTTCTGAATGAATTTAAACCAGCCTCTGGCAGTGGGCAGGAGTTTCTCAGGATTAGTTGGTTCGAAGGCGGATCCTTTATCAAACAAGTAGTGTAATTTTGCGTCAGGAGTGCACCGAATAGATGCATGATTGGGAGTGATACCTTCTAGTGGACATTCAATGGCTTCAGCGATTTTTGAAGCGTTGAAGGAGAGAGGGATACCATAAATGTCTGAAGAAATGGTCAGACCATCATGGCTGACAGCAGCGTTGATCCAAAAGGTTTTTACGATGTTTGGATAATTAGGACCTCTAAGCATATGAATGTACCCATTCCAATTTTGTGAATGAATGCCCAGATGAAAATTATGATCAACATCCATTAGCTTAGGTTGTTTTTCATTTATGATTTCAAGAGATTTGTCGTCACCAAAGAAGGTTCTTGGAGTCAAGGATTGGTTTTCCATGAAAATGGTGAGGAAGTCTTTTGAGGAGATTAAGCCAGGAGTTAGAGAAGTGTGAGTTTAATAAGTTAGAAACTGAGGATAATATATATATATATAGAATAAGACTTATATTTTTTATGAGTAGGGGTAGCTAAGATAAACAGATACTCTTTTGTTACAAAGAGGGTAAAAAGGGATACGGTTGCAGTTTAGTTTTTATCCTAGACCATATTTTTAAGATATAAAAGAAAATTGAATAAGCACAGATTGTAGTGCAAGGATTTTGCTGTTATATAATTCAAAAATTAATGATCAAGTCTTCTTAGTGAATTGTCTTAGTTGAGAGATCATGCTTCCTTGATGCTTATCAATCGAGCGGCTGACATCTAACATGCGTATTTCACAGCTAGGAAATTTCTAGTAAGAATTAAGGGAAAAGCTTTTTGTACGCAACTACCTATATGGGATGAATTAATGAGTGTCATTTAATTCAGTCATTTTGATTTTTAATATTTGTTGGATTGTCTAAGAGACTTTATAAGAGAGAGAGAGAGAGAGAGAGAGAGAGAGAGAGAGAGAGAGAGAGAGAGAGAGAGAGAGAGAGAGAGGGAGAGATTAGGTTCTAGTAGAGGTGTTGGCTAAAGCATACCTATGGGTTATAGGATATGACTAGACGCTGATGGAAGGGATCTTTTACTCAGGATAGATTTCACTAGAGGACATATGCACACATAAGATCTCAGGCTTTATTACGTTGTCAGAGATATGTTATGTTTTCAAAAGATTCGCATTTATTATGATGTTCCTTTGTGTGTAGATTTTGTTAAAGGATTTTCTATTATCTAGCAATTTCTTACAACTAAGTTTTAACAGATATTCTTTTAGTGGAATAATTTTCCTAAAGAGGTATGTAATGAGTCCTAAACATTTAACTAGTCATGACAATTTTTTAAAATAATTTTATGGGTTTACAGATTATAAGAGAAAGAGAAAGTGTACCTTAGGGATGCTTAACTTTTGAAGAGAATCTTTTAGCTAAACATTTTCGTGAAAGCATTCCTTTCTGAATCTTTGAGCATCTTTCTGATTCTGCCTATTTCCGAGTAAGCTGCAGAGATTTCTTGGGTTCTTCAAGATACGCTTGTGTTCTGACTTCTGAGGAAAATGAATATTTTCTTGGAATGTGATCCTGGTTGAATTACAGTTTTCTCTCTTTTCTTATTCAACCTTGTCCATCAACTCTCTAGGTTATAATTACCGAGATTAAGACTTAACATGATCAGAGTGACCACTTCATCTGAACTTAGCCAATTACATGCAATCATTTTGGTAAGGTAATGTAATGAATGTTCAGAAGGAAAATTAACACTCATATGCTTGGGAGCAGTACTGAGTGAACAATAATTTCTATTTGATGACCCCATTCATAAGCAACAGATTACATATGTTTTTTATTGCTTCTCACTTCTCATTTCCTTGATCCATAGAACCTGTTTGGTTTCGATACAGTTCTTAAGTTATGGATCTGAATCTTAAACGACAACCTTTGAGAATTGGTTGAGTTCTGCTTTCATAGCCTGAATTCAGTTTGCGTTTGTGAGAATTTCTTTTCTTCGAAAGATGGTTGATTTCACAAGATTAGTGAGAACCTTTGAGAGGTTATATAGTGAAGAATTAACACATCAGCTTCTGACTTTGTTTCAAAACTTGTTCAGAACAAAGCATTATCACATAACTCAAATGTATGACACAGGACATGGTTTGCATGAAGCCTCTTGTTCTCACAATGTTGATCAACTTATTTGGGTTGGTCACGCATATCTATGAGTTAACTGATTTCTTCAAAAAAAAATCATTAACGTCATCTTTTAAGACATAAGTTAGAGAACCTAGATGTCTGGATTGATAGCTTCTAATTTCATAGCTCAAGTGGTTCTGAGACCACTTGATTTGACGAAAATCAGATTATCAACATTTGATTCCACTAGGATAATCTCAAATTGTTAGAGATTGATTTCTGAATTAATTTAGGCTTAAGGGTTCATTCAGAATCTTTTCTAATAATTTGAATTTTTCAGATTCTGGCTTTAATAGATTTCATTCTGAAATTCAAAGTCTTAGAACAACAATCATTCTTCTTTACATGAAGAGATTCAGAATGAGTTTCCAACGAGAAAGTCAAGGGTGGACCTAATCCGTTTCTTGAAAACATCTCAAAAACTTATAAAGAATTAATCTTCAGCAAACAAGATTTCTTGCTTTCTGATGATTCATCTTTTAAGCATATACGTGGTTTTATCCACACGTAATTTCCAGGATGAGCATTCAACAGATACAGTTTCTTATCTGATGAATTTATCTTATCAGCTGATTCTTCAATTTTTAATGAGACTTCATCTAGAATAAGTGAATTGCTCAAGAAGTAATCAGATTGATTACAATTTTGTACACAGTCAACTGCTAAACTGTTACAGAAATTGTAAATGGATTTCAATCTCACCCAGAGTACTTCTACGCACCACATCTGGATCTTTTTCTGACACTGTTAAGTGTTTGATGTAAATCAATAACAGAACCGGAGCTCTGATACCAATTGAAGGTGCGAGAAAGACACAAGAAAGGGGGGTTTGAATTGTGTATTTACTCTTTTCATAACTTTTCGCATCTTGTTAAAGAGAGCTCAAGAGTCTTCAAAGTTCATTGAGAGATTCTAATCTCTTAACTATGGAGCATGAGAACCATATAGGTTCTGATCATAAGATACGATACTCAGAACTTACAGTGTAGAAGCTTATCAGAGATAGGCTGCAAGGTTCTGACTTTGCTTAATATGAGGTTCTGATATTCAATGCAGAAACATAAATAGAGATACTAAGCACGAGAGTAAAGGACACACGATATATCCTGGTTCATCATGCGGGCTAATCCAATCCACCCTCCTCAGGTGATTTTGCCTTGAACACAAGGTCTTAATCCACTATAACCAAATCATGATTACACTTGCACGGGCAACGCCGGTGACTAACCATTTGCACAGCCGCACTGTGACTAACAAACAATGAATCGTTCAGGGATTCAACTTAATGAATATAACGAACATTGACCAAGCAGAACCTCTGCTGGGATTTCACAGCTAGCCGTTCAGGGATTCAACTTAATGAATATAACGCTACTGACCATATTTCAGGATTTTCCACAATGACACCCAGCCATTGTCATCTCAAGTCTTTGATCACCGCGTGATCTACTCAAGGTCCTCAACTCATAGCTGAACCGTTCAGGGATCCATTCTGGATATAACGTTCACGGGAGGAGTCTCAATTCATTTAGTTGAATTGGAAAACTGGAGATTACAAATTGTGCTTCTTAATAAGAAATTTTCTCCTAAGTTTAAGTACAAAGAACACATAAGTGTTCAAGCAAGATTTGAGCAACAGCTCCTTGCTTTCTTAAGAAACTACAAAGATGTATTTAGATATTACAATTGTTGACATCTTGTAGATCTTTTTCTTCTTCGTCTTCTTGGTTGAGCAAGCTTTGAGCAGCAACTCCTTGCTTCAAATCTTCAACGTAGTCCTGACGAGAAGGTAGGTTGATGACTTGACAGATCTTCAATGTTGTCTTCTTCATCAACAGCTTCTGTTCTTGATTGTTGTTATTGTGTTGATTTGTCTTCTTGAGTTTCAACAACAATTGCCATTAGTGATATAATGATAGCTTTGAATATGTTAAGTGTTACAAAGAGAACTCATCGTTGTTGCTATCTTCACACAATGACATGGTCAATTTTGTAGATGAACATTCAGTTCATGATTCTACAAGTGATCGACACATCAGAAGCAAAAACTCTTTCCGTTAAATAGCTAGTAGAAATATAGCCGTTTGAGAATATTGTTGGCTATTTGGAAAAGAGATGTTGTGATATAATGAGTTGTACTGACACATCTCCTTTTTGCAGAGGGAGAAGTGACCGGACATCTTTTCTTGGGCAGTGTGTACATTTAACTCACAACGGTGATATTTAGACTTCAAAACTTCAGTGGCTTCTGATGTTAATTTGATGAAGCATGAGTAGAGTCTTCTTAGCAGAATATCTGATGCTTCAAGTCTTCAGTCGATTGAAGAAGTCCATTAGGAATCAGTCTTCAGAACTTCAGTATTTGGTCTTTAAGAATGTTATTCTTTTCTGCTTCAAGTCTTCCGAATCTTCAGAACCTGTCTTCAGAGTCTTCAGAACTTGATATTTGAAAACTTGATCTTCATAACTCATAAGTCTTCGGATTCTTTCTGCACTTGGTCTTCAGCGCCTTCAGCCATCAGAAATTCAAGTCATAGGAGTCATCCGCACTTTGGTTCTTTCAGAGTGTACTTCTTCAGAAGCTTCGCTATCTTCAGAATCTGAATCACTTTCAGAGAGCATCCACAAGAGCATTGCAACAGCAATCTTGGCATCCTTGGATCTGGCTGATCATGACTAGATAAAGAAGCGTTCTTGCTTCTCGCGACTTTAGTCACACATAGTGACTTCGCATATGTATATATTCAATCATAGTATATCTAGCTAGTGCATGTTGGTTCTGATGTCTTTAGTTCTTATGATCTGCACACAACACACGTTAGACCATAAAATGGTTCTTTTGCAAATACTTATTGTTATCATCAAAACATAGATTGACTTGTAGAGACAATTCTTGCTCTCACAGAGTATTCATTATTAATCAAAGAGCTCACTTGAGGTGGTCGTAAGATTTTGGTTTTAAATTTTTTAAGTCAATTTAAAAATCAAGTATTTTTTTTATGTAAAATTGGATTTGAGTTGGTTTTTTATTTAATTTTAAAAAAAATTTATACTAAATCAAAATAAAACAAATATAATTTTTATTTTTTTTGTTTTAAAAATAAGATATTATCATCGTTGACGACTCAAACCACTATTATGACTACAACTAACCATAATTACAACCATCTATGATCATCACCAACCATAATCGACCATCATTCTAACCACTATTCTAGTTACCACTAACTACCATAGGACTACCGTCAACCACCACTACGACTACTTCGGCCACCACTTTTGATCACATTCGATCACCATTTTATCCATCTATGATCTGTAATCAGACCACCATTTTGACCACTGCCAATTATCATTCTAGTCACCGTCAACCACGACTATGTTCACTGTCAACCAACAATATGTCCTCGATCAATTACCAATATGTTCACTATCAACCACCACCATGTCCTCAGTCAACCACCACATTTACCACTATCGAACACCACTTTTACCATTGCCAATCATTATTTCTGACCATCAACTACCTCTATAATGATCGTCAACCACCAACCACCATGCTGGCGACTACTAGAAATCACCACTCTAACATGCATTATTGATTTGCATTCGCATTCATATTGCATCAATATCACTCTAGTCAGTCTTGTCTCTTGGTGATAAAATGTCCTCTCAATCGAGTTGTCAAGTTTTTTCCTCGTCAGGAAGTGCGGCGTCTGAACAATCTCTCTCCTCCAGTTTATTTCTGGAATGAAGTTGGCTCCTCGACCACTTTGATAACTTGAACCTCTGAAAGACCAGAGGAACCTTCAGTCAGCATCACTCTTCGCCATTGAAGATGATATCCTTGCTTTCCCGGATTAAAGAAAAATCCCCCAGAGAAAGCCTCCTAAGCAGAGATTTGGCAGTACAGCTGCCATTCTCCGAAAAGATCGCTGATGAAAAGGTCATCGGCACCTCAAAATTGGACCCCATCATATGGCATTTCTCTGGGAAGATCCCGAGAAAAGTATGATGTAAGATCCCAAGTGGAAACAGTCTCTCAAGAGACTCGCTTTCCCCCAGTAGAATCGACAAATGGCGTCTCCAAACAGAGAAGTTTGTGTACCTCTACAATTCAGACGATTGGGTTCCCCAGCAAGTCTGACGTCAAAACTTTTTCCGTCAGATGGCATCATCCCAGGAAAATTCGGCGAGAAGTTTGAGGGAAATCGCTACGAATAGCGTCCCTTGCCAAAAAGTGTATTGACAAAAGAAACTAAGACCAGTTCCTTGGTAGGAAACCAGGATCGAGGGGAAGTTTAAATCAGAAACTAAGACCAGTTCCTTGGTAGGAAACCGAGATCGAGGGGAAGTTTAAATCGGAAACTAAGACCAGTTCCTTGGTAGGAAACCAGGATCGAGGGGAAGTTTACATAAGCAACTAAGACCAGTTCCTTGGTAGGAAACCAGGATCGAGGGGAAGTTTAAATCAGAAACTAAGACCAGTTCCTTGGCTGAAGACCAGGATCGAGGGGAAGTTTACCTTTCCTAAGCATCATTGCCTAGCAAAAGAAGATGAATGCGTAAGCTACCATTCATAGCCATCAAAATTTTGGGTATTTCAATATTTAATCCTCTTGCACCCCGAATGCCCGAATACTTTCGTCATTCACCCCTTCGGGTCCAAGAAGATTAAATAGGGGCATCTGTCATACCCCAAATTTTGACCACTAAGATTTCCCATCATTGTGCAAATCATCATCACAATGTGGATGAACCATCATGCCTCATCAAATGCCTCAAGGGTTGTTGAGCATTCACTACAATCAAAATTAGGGTTTTAAGCCCTCTCAGAGCTTTAGACAAAGGATCAATCAAGGAATGACATGATCTTCAACTTGTCTAACCTCTCAAACATCCACAATGGATCAAGAGGACTCCCACTTCAAGGATTAAGCACAAGGTTGCTCCCTTCTAGGTGGATCAAGCTTCAAGATCGCCAGTGTCACCAAATTAGGGTTTTGGTCGACCAGGGCCTCCAGATGGAAAATTTCATCTGGACACAAGCCAATGATCCAAAACATAACCTAATATACTCCATGGAACCTCATGGACCCAATCATCAAGTCAATGTTGCCTTAGGGGATGCATTTATAAAAAATCAGGAATTAGGGTTTCTTGACCTAATTCACCCCTAAGTTGACTTTTGGGACAAACCATGAGCCAAGACCTCAAGATAGGGTTTGAGGGTCTCTAATGAACTATATTGATCCATTTGGAACAATGGATTAATCCAACAAGCTTGAGCAACAAGTCTCAATTTCATCTGCACCACAATTAGGGTTTTAAGTAAAAAGTCAACTGTAACTTTGACTTTTGACCAGGACATGCTCCCAAGCCCTAGGACATGCCCCAATATACCCTATGACACCCATGGAACATGTCCATCAAGTTTGATTTAGGTCAAGGACATGATTTCCTGAAGAATTGCACAGTTTGGAATTCATCTGATAAAAAGTCAACTGTGCACAAAAGTCAACTTTGACTTTTTGAGATTTTTCACCAAAATGGATTTTTAACCCTAAAATGATGTTAATGTATGATTTGAATCATCATTCATAAAGAAAAATCAAGAAAAGTGGGATAACTTGTAAAAGGGGTAACCATAAAAACTTAGAAAATTTTCTAAGTTAAAAATAAAGTGATAAGGGTACCAACTTTGAAGGATCATAACTCCTAAACCACAAAGCCATTTTTTCTCATCCAAAGATGGATTTGTAGCCCTCATTACCCTCTACAAAAACTTCAACTAGACCTAAGTCCAATTCATTAAGGATTTTGAGTTATGGAGTGATCAAAATGGCTGAAAAGTGAAAATGTCACTTTTTCCAACACTTAGTGAAATTTTCATTAAGTCAGATTCTGCCTTCACTTTTTGCCAAATGTAGAGGGATTTTTCACTTGGATTCAAAAGAGATCAAAACCAAATATGTTCAAACAGTTGTTATATCATGTAAGGGCTTTCCAAAATGGCCAAGAACATTGCCAAATTCCATTTGAGTCATGAGATATGACATTGGAAAGTTGCCTTGCTGAAATCTGTCAAAGGCAAGGCAGAATTTGCAACTTTGCTCGATTTGCCAAAATCATCCAAATTCAAATGCTCCTATCCACTTGGACACATCTGAGGATTGAATCTAAAGGGGACAATCACTGAGCCAAGCCTCAAAAGTCCATGGAACAAGAAATAACATGTTGAACCTAGAATGGCCAAAATAGGGACAAGACTCCAAATTTGGATTCAAGCATTCAATGGAAGCATCAAGGTGGCATGGACTGAGCCATTCTCATCTGAAATCAGTCAAGACTTATCCAAGACCAAGGGAACCACAGCTCTGTGCCCTAACCTCTAGTCAATGGCTAGAGGAGACTTGGATTTCCATTGGACAACATTGGCCAAACCTACTTACCAGTTGCCATTCACTATTCCTTGCAAAACAAACTTGCTCTACTATAAATAGAGCTCAATTGTGATCAGTTTGAGTACACCAAATCCATCTAACAGATGCTTTCCTCAAAATCTCTTTCTCTTGGCAAAAATGCCTTTCTTAGCAAGGTAGCTATCGGGCTTTGAGTTTGAGAGCTTTTACAATCAAACCAATCACTCACACACCTCACATACATCATATAGAAGTGATACAAACACTCACATAACATCTGGAACACTGATTTCACAAAATCACCAGCCAATTGCTCAAGTTTATGACAGTTTTGCAGTTGAGGTGCCATCTTCAACTCCAAACCATTTCAATCCATTCCAAACACTCAGACACATCACTTGGCACCTAGGGAAGCTATCCACATCATTGGGACCTAGCTGTAACACCTCCAACACAAATCACGATCACCAGCTGCAAGTGGTAAGCATGAGCTCTTCTAACTCTATGATCCATGCAATTTTTGCTGCACAATAATTTGGCCATATGTTCATAATCATGCATGGAATATTTTCCCTCAATTAATTGCATTGTTTGAATCGTGTATCAAAAATCCTAGCCTTCATGCAGAAATTAGGGTTCTTGAGGTTTCTTCGTGATTTCATGTTTTATGTTTAATTTAAATGAAATTAATGGACATAGACATGATCGTGAGGTTGAGACGAGCATAATGATATGTGGATTGCATGTTATAATCAAGTATTCAGTGAGATTGGAGAGAAAATGCAAATCTGGCCAAGCCCAGAACACGCCCGTGTTCTTGGTGTGTTCTTAGTGCCATTTTTTGAAATTTGAATATTTGAATTTTGTGATTTTATTTAATTGATTCAAAAATTAATTTCTCTCTGAGTTTTAATGATTTTGAGTTGATTCTTTTTTTAATAATTCACAAAAATGTTAAAATATTTTATTTTATAAAAAAATCCCAAAAATATTATTTATTTCATATAATTGATATTTTTGCAAAGAATTAATATTTTAATTGTTTTTGACATTTTAAATATTTTTTCTACATTGATTTTGCAACTTTTAATGCTTTCTAATTATTTTGTAGGTCAATACTTAATTTTTGAAGCATTAATCCAAAATCACAATTTTTTTTCATATGTTAAACAATTTTGATCATTTTTAATTGAATATTTATTCAATTAAATACATTTTTGAAAACAAATTAGGGTTTTTGGATTAATTCAACCCTCATAAATCATTTTCAAAACACTTTGGGCCTCTTGAGAGAGTGTAAGACCTAACCCACTTGTACATAAATATTTTGGGCCTCATTCGTTGTATAAGTCCCTCTGTACATTTTCAAATAAACGGCACGATCATCGCCTTTTGAAAAATAACCTTGGGCCTCTCCTTGAGCTATAAGACCCATTCAAAAACACTTTGGGCCTCTAATAGAGTGTAAGACCCAATCCCCTTTTAACCAAAACATTTTGGGCCTCACTTATTGTATAAGTCCCTCCGTGTTAAAAGAAAACCTCGGCGCGATCGCCATTTCAAACGGAAAAATCATCTGGGCCTACCCTCGTGTTATAAGCCCCACTCTTTTTTCTTTAAAACCTTTTGGGCATCTAATAGAGTGTAAGACCCATCCCTTTGTACAAAAAACACTTTTTGGGCCTCAGTCACTTGTATAAGTCCCTCTGTATAAATTCAAACAGTGCATTCACTGATAAAACCTTGGGCCTCTCCTTGAGCTGTAAGCCCCAAAATCTTTCTTTTTCAAAGCACTTTCTCCTTTGATTTTGAATATACTGTTGTTTTCAATCTTTCTTTGTTGAACAACTAACCAAACAGCATGGAAGCTCTACAACCGAGTAAGTGGTTATTGCTTTCATTTACTGCTTTCATATACATATAACTGTATTGTGGGGCTGTTTCGCTGTAAGTCTTCTTTCATAAACTCATATCAACTGTGTAATAATAGTATAGATATTTCGAGTTTCCCCGGCAACTACGTCTAGAACTAGGTTACGCCGTTTCGTTTAGTCATAGAAATAGACAACTAGATCCCCCAATAGGATCACCAGATACAGTCTTCTCTTCGGCTGTCCTCATTAGGAATTATCAAGAAACTCTATTCCCAGAGATGAATGTATTCTCCGTGAATGGCATCTCTGAGTTTCTTCCAAATTCTCGAACTTTCCTGACTTGATCTATTCCTCGTGAATAGCTTGCCTTGAATTTCTCGGGGTTTAGGGACCCACGGGCTTCTTAAAAGCATCGGCCTCCTCTTGGGCATCATACAAGGACCCACAGGCTTCCTAAAAGCAACCCCGCCTCCTCTTGGGCTTAGTACAAGGACCCTACGGCTTCTTAGAAGTATTCACAGCCTCCTCTTAGGCTTCGTATAATGATCTCTTCCTCCGGGAATGATAGCCTTCTCTTGGGCGTCGTACAAGGACCCGTCGGCTTCTTAAAAGTTTCCAGCCTCCTCTTGGGCTTCGTACAAATTGTCCCGACGACCTCCTAGAGGTATAGGAACAGAACTTAGTCATTTCCATAGAACAGTCCTTTCATAAAGTCTACTACTGTTTCTCAAAGCATAGCACAAAAGATAAAACCCTAGACTTGGACAGTCTAATATCCTTGAGTCTCAAAGGCATTCTCAAGTGACTCCTTCGTTAAATAGGAAGGAAATCCGCAGACTCGGACAGTCTCAATACCCTTCGGATTTCCCGCTTTCTTAAAGAACAGGAATAACCCAGATCCTTGAATCAAATCCTTGAGTACAGTATTGCTCATATAAGAACTGATTTTCTCTTTAAAATCAGTATACTGGACCTGTCACTCAACTGAAACAGTCACCCTAGCCTCCTCTTAGGCTTTGTATAATGATCCTTCTCCAGTGAAGTTAGCCTCCTCTTGGGCTTTGTACAATGATTCTCCTCAGCGGATTCAAACAACGTTTAGCCTTTCTCTCGGGCTTTGTACGAGACACATAAGAGACTCCCTCGTTGAGTCAATCACCCCTTTCGCCTCCATCTCGGGCTTTATACGAGATACAAAAAGGTTCTTATTGAGCCAAACAAACAACAGCCTCCATCTCGGGCTTCATACGAGATACAAAAAAACTCCCTTGTTGAGTCAAATAGCCGCCATCTCGGGCTTTATACGAGATACCAAAATATTCCATCGTTGAGTCAAAACCTTTTAGCCTCTCTCTCGGGCTTTGTACGAGACACATAATAGCCTCCTCTTAGGCTTTGTATAAGAAAACCACTGGTTAATCCAATTAACCTTTTAGCATCAAAACTGTGCCTCGTTCACAGTACACAAACATCAACAACTCCTTCCTCTTCATCTAATCGCTGTAAGCGGCAAGCCTCTGGATCATCTGCATCCATGCCACTGTCCCTCTTTTAGCATGATAAATTCCTAAGGAAAGATAGCATTGCTCTACACTGAGTTAAAGTCTTCTCCTTCAGGTTAAAACCCCCTATAAAGGAAATTATGGCATTGCCGGATTCACAAATCCTGGTTAAAGTAATTCTCCTTTATAAAACAGTTGTGACATACAACCCCCTCTTTAAAGATGACAAAATCCCTCTAAAGTTGGGACCTTCAGCTTCACATCTTGGGCTTTGAACAAGATACAAATAGACCTTTCAGCTTCACATCTTGGGCTTTGAACAAGATACAAACCACCTTTTCACTTCACGTCTTGGGCTTTGAACAAGACACCAAACAACCATTTCCTCCCATAGAATAGGAGGAACTACGAACGCTCTGATTTCCCTGTTTCGGTAAACGGGAATACGTAGGCATAAGATCGAAAGAAAAGATCTTAGTGAGTACACTAAACAAAATCCCATACTCCCATGTATCTATCAAAAGCACCAGTCCTAACATCCTAATCCTTGTTCCCCGCTAGAAAGTCCTAGAAAGAAGAAAACAGTATTGGCGAAAATACAAATAACCAGTACAAAGGCCCCCCCACATTGATAGCATTCGTAACCTAACAGACCGCTGTTTAAACTCAGTATACAAGCAGGGTTAATTGGAGACATCTATTTCCCTTCCTTATTCAGCTCACAATAGGATAAAAAATGAATCGACCTGTAGTAAGCTCAACCGCAGAGAGCGACCAGCGCTTAAGAACCGCGTCCAAAATCGCTCGCTACAGGAACACAAACCCAAATTTTGTACCTTCGTCAATGAAAAATAATTGAAGCACCATATCTAGATGCAAGGATATTACACCAAAGGCTAGAAGTAACTAATATCAACCCCCATTTACATTTGACAAAAATTTCCAAATTAACCAAACAAAGGTCCCTAACCTCTAAACCCCATTTATGCTTTGATTTATAAACACCCAACCACTTAACCCAGAAGATCTTAGAGACACCATTCATACCACCCAAATAAATCTTTTTTAAATCTTAACTAGTTTCTTTCAAACCTTGCTAGGAATTTTCAAGAAATACAAGAAGAAGATAGAAATAACATTAAGCACAAAAATGAGTAAGATCACTCGATTTCCCCATATTTACATACATGTGCTTCCAAGAGTGCAGCCTTTTAAATAACATGCTAAATAGAGAGTTCTAAGTGGATTATAGACGAGGATTATCCCCCCATTGGTAGCCCCATATATATACGAGAAATGGAATAAAGATCGTAATGGAGAAATCACCAGCTACATCTAAAAAAATGTGATCCACATTAACCCCCATCGGACTACTCTTAGAAAGTAAACCTGAAGGACCAATGTTAGCTTAAAGCCTCTAAGGATAGTCTTTATACTCCATAAATTCTCTACAAAAGGATTGTCAAAGATTAAGCTATCATATGTATACTGAAGATGGGAAACCATCAAATTAGAGGATCATACTATAAAGCCAAAGAAGTGGACCGACTCAACAACCCTACTAAACAAATCACTATGCCCTTTTACCAATAGTAGAAAAATAAAGAGTGAAAGTATCACCTTGTTTCAAATCCATTTGAATATTAATTTCTTGGGTTGGAAAACCATTCAATAATACCACAAGATTTCCAACAAAAATAGAAACTATAATTAAAACAAAATTTGATAAGCATATAATCCAAACAATTCCAATTGACTGAATCATACACTTTCTCAAAATGCACTTTAAAATGATACAAATATTTATAGATTCTTCACCAAGTTAATGACCTTATTCAGTGACACCACTTTATTGACAAATAGTCTCCCTTTAAGAAAATTTGATTGATTTGGGAATATAAGATTGCCAATCACCATCCTTATTTTATTGTCAACACTTTGACTACAAACTTATACGAATATCCCACTCTAGGAAATAGGATGAAAATCATTTAACTGAGATGAAGACTTAACCTTAGGGATCAAGATAAAATAATATGAGGCAAATTTGCGAGGTAACGATGCAAAAAAAAAAATAGTCATTCATAATTACCAAACCATCTCTCAACAAATTTACCAATATTATTGTGAAGGAGAAATTGAAATTGTTTTGTTCAAGAATGAAATTATGATCAAAGAGGTAGAATTGCTCGATTTGTTGCGGTGGAATTGGGTTTCGATGATGTGGAGTGGGGCTAACCTGCAAGGTTAGCACTCCAACGCTCAAGCCAATGAGAGAAAATAAATAGGGTAATATCAAACGGAGAGTGAAAATTCTACCTATAAATGGCGTGCTAACTCCCATTAAATATTAGAGTTTGTTAGAAACTTAAATATGAAAGTGAGCGGGAAATGAGAATGGATGCAGGATAGATATGGCAATTTAAATGTGTTCTTGGCGTGAGAAGGCTTATATATATATATATATATATATATATATATATATATATATATATATATATATATATATGAGTGTGTGTGTGTATTTTCCTTTTCATCATGCTTTCTGATCTTCTAGTATTACGCTTTACACTTAGTTGGACCTCTGCGAGTGACCCAAAATAATTACACCCAAGCCCTTATCTTATGTCATGAAGGGAAAGGATTTTGAAGTAATGGTCCATACTGTTAGAACAAGATTTGGTTCTGCATCTGTATCTCTAAGTTTTGATGATAACAAGTCAGTATTTATGTGAGAACAATTTTGATACCCCTAACGGTTTGTTATTGTGTATATTTAGAAAACAACTTTGATTCTGACTCCTGAATGTGAAACGTTACAAGTTTCTGAATATATTGATCTAAATTGTTTCTGCTTAAACTCACGGATGAGAAGCTTCTAAGAAAACTGTATGTTGCTGCTACAACGTTCTCTTGGCTCTTGCTTCTGACGTATGACTCAGATCAATTCACTTCTAAAGACTACTCAAGCTTCCAAAGATTAAGCGCTGAAGGTTCTGAAAACTCTAAAGAATCTCAAGTCAGATATTGATGTGATCAAGCTTCTGATTGATGATTGAAGTTTCTGAACTCAAGCTTCCGAAGATTAAGCACTGAAGGTTCTGAAAACTTTGAAGAATCGCAAGTCAGATATTTATGTGATCAAGATTCTGATTGATGATTGAAGTTTCTGAACTCAAGCTTCTGAAGAATAAGCGCTGAAGGTTCTGAAAACTATGAAGAATCTCAAGTCAGATATAGATGTGATCAAGCTTCTGATTGATGATTGAAGTTTCTGAACTCAAGTAAAATAAATTCTTCTAACTCATGCTTCAAACAACTATTTATCCCGAAGCCACTGAAGAATAGAAGATAAGAACGAGTTTGTACGTGGGAAAAAAAGTA
Organism: Lathyrus tuberosus; assembly: GCA_022829125.1. Taxonomy (NCBI): domain Eukaryota; kingdom Viridiplantae; phylum Streptophyta; class Magnoliopsida; order Fabales; family Fabaceae; genus Lathyrus; species Lathyrus tuberosus. Next base: position 14,950,658 of record JALAZF010000103.1, read on the forward strand.
CATGGTACAAACCAATATTCCTTCCACTAAGCGAATTTAGTGGAGTAAGGAAATTGAGATAGTACGATTCTTATCCCCTTCGTATCAAACTGTAACTTAAGTCGCCAACTCATTCATGAAGAATACCAGATCTACCCTTCAACGGATCTTTTTTACTAGCTATGTAAAGACTTGAATACTTGAAGAATTACTGCAAGTATACGCATGAAGCAAGCAAGCAAGATTGTTGTCTAAATTTGTGCAGAGCTTTCTTTAAGTGTATTGTGTTTTTAACTTGTTTATATCTGCTTGTGTAGAACCAATCTTTGTAAACACAACTTTGTAATCAAACTTTTGTTTGTATTTTCTTAAGGGACCAGTTGGGTCAGAATCCTTGAGAAGACATAGACTGTGTGTCTTTGTTGTTTGTTAGTCACCAGCGGTTGCTAGTGAAGTTATAATTAGTTGATTATAGTGGATTAAGTCCTTGGATATAATGCAAAATCACCTTGGCGGGTGGAATAGATTAACTTTGAGATTTTCAGGTGAACCAATATAAAAATCGAAGTGTATTTCTCTTTGTTGTTCATTAGCGGTGATTTTTATTGAGTGAGTAAAAAGCTTTTGTTTTTGAAACCCCAATTCAACCCCCTCCCTTTCTTGTGTTTTTCGCACCTTTAATTGGCATCAGAGCTTCGTTTCTAATTGTGATAAAAGTTTATCAAACACTTAACCGTGTCCAGTACCGATCTAGTGTGTGTGTGAGAAACAATGGCGGATGCCGCTATTCCAGTAGAGAAAGATCACTACAGTGCCAAACCACCAGTCTTTGATGGTGAAAAGTTTGACTATTGGAAAGATAGAATCGAAAGTTTCTTTCTTGGCTAAGATGTAGATCTTTGGAATCTTGTTGTTGATGGCTACAGTCATCCTATTAATGCTGCAGGAGTAAAAATGTCAACAAGTGCTATGACTGATCAAAAAAAGAAAGATTATAAGAATCATCACAAGGCAAGAACTATACTGCTAAATGTTATCTCTTATATTGAGTATAAGAAGATAACAAACAGAGATACTTCCAAGTCCATTTTTTATTCTCTCAGAATGACTCATGAAGGAAACACTCGAGTTAAGGAGACAAAGACGCTTGCCCTAATCCAAAAATATGAGGCATTCAGAATGCAGGATGATGAAGCAGTTGAAACTATGTTTTCAAGGTTTCAAATGCTAGTCGCGGGACTCAAGGTTCTGGACAAGGGATACTCAACCGCTGACCATGTCAAAAAGATCATCAGAAGCCTTCCTAAGAAATGGAGACCTATGGTAACTTCCTTACAACTATCTAAAGATCTAAACAGTATCAGTCTTGAAGAACTTGTTAGTTCCTTAAGTCATGAGATAGAGCTTGAGGGAGATGAACCTCAAAGGAAAGGAAAGTCGGTTGCTTTAAAATCCAACTCCGAAAAGTCAAGGGCTTATCATGCTGAGGAAATCTCAGAAGATTCTGATGAAGACTCAGAAGATGATGAACTTTCATTAATTTCCAGAAGGGTCAACAGACTCTGGAAGAACAGACAAAATGGTCAAGGAAAGTTTAAAGGGGCTAGAAGGATTGCTGGTCATTCTGACTCAACATCTGGACAAAGAAAGTCGAGTTCTAGAAAAGAAGTTATTTGCTATAATGAATGTCCCATGCTCAAGAAAGACAGAAAGCATAAAAAGAATTATGTCAAAGGCAAGAAAAAACTCATGGCTACCTGGGACGACTCTGATTCAGAAGAAGAAGATTATGAAGAAGAACAAGCAAATGTTGCATTGATGGCAACAACTTCTGATGCTAAAGTCTCTAGAGAACCCGAAGACAAAGTATCATCAGACTCAGAAGTAGAATCTGATCATGATTCTGAAGTGAAAGTGGCTACCTAAGGAAAAGATAGTTTATGTTGTAGACATCCTTAGCAGCTCAATTGAAACACCAATCATGGTACCTGAATAGTGGTTGCTCACGACACATGACAGAAAGAAGGAATTTGTTCCAAAGTTTGGAACTTAAGCCTGGAGGCTTCGTTGGTTTCGGAGGGAACCAGAAAGGAAAAATCATTGGCTCTGGAACTATCAGTAACGGTAAACTTCCCTCTATTACTAATGTTCTTCTGGTCGATGGTTTGATGCATAACTTATTGTCTATCAGTCATCTTAGTGACAGTGGTTATGATATCTTCTTTAATCAAAAGTCTTGTAAGACTGTCAGTTAGAAAGATGGCTCAATGCTTTTTACCGGAAAGAGGAAAAACAACATTTACAAGATTAGACTTTTTGATCTCAGTGAACAGAATGTTAAATGCTTAATGTCTGTTAATGAAGAGCAATGGGTATGGCATAGACATTTGGGCCATGTTAGCATGAGGAAGATTTCTCAGTTAAATAATCTTGAACTGTGAGAGGCTTACAAAACCTGTGGTTTGCTTCAGATGCCCTTTGTGAAGCATGCCAGAAGGGCAAGTTCTCTAAAACTTCCTTCAAAGCAAAAAATGTTGTTTACACCTCTAGACCATTAGAACTTCTACACATTGATTTGTTTGAACCAGTGAAAACTGCTTCAATTAGTGGAAAAAAGTATGGATTAGTTATTGTTGATGACTATAGTCGTTGGACATGGGTAAAGTTCTTTAAACATAAGGATGAGTCGCATTATGTGTTCTCTACCTTTTGCTCTCAAGTGCAAATAGAGAAGAATTGCAAAATAGTCAAAGTCATAAGTGATCATGGTGGAGAATTTGAGAACAGATACCTTGAGGGTCTATTTGATTCTCATGGCATTTCCCATGATTTCTCCTGTTCTAGAACTCCACAACAAAATGGAGTTGTAGAAAGAAAGAATAGGACTTTGCAAGAAATGGCTCGTACCATGATCCAAGAAACTGATATGGCTAAGCATTTCTGGGCAGAGGCAGTAAACACAACATTTTACATTCAGGACAAAGTTTCTATTAGACCTATTCTGGGTAAGACTCCTTATGAATTATGGAAGAACAGAAAGCCCAACATATCTTATTTTCATCCTTTTGGTTGTACATGTTTTATGTTAAACACTAAGGAGAATCTTGGCAAGTTTGATTCTAAGGCTCAAAAGTGATTGTTGTTAGGATATTCTGAACGCTCAAAAGGCTACATAATCTATAACACAGAAACACGAATTGTTGAAGAATCAATTCATGTTAGATTCAATGATAAGCTTAACCATGAAAAGTCAAAGCTAGTTGACAAACTTGCAGATTTAGAAATCACCTTCTCAGAACCTAAGGATAAAGACTCCGGAGATAAAGACACGACTGCTGAAACTAAAGACTCATAAACAACTCAATCAAAAACTGTTGTTGTTCCAACTCATTAGAAGAAAAGCATACCAAGAACTTCTCATTCTGAAGAATTGATTCTGGGAGATAAAGATTCCCCAGTCAGAACCAGATCATCATTCAAACCTTATGAAGAAACTCTTCTTGGTTTGGTCTCTCTCGTCGAACCAACCTCTATAGATGAAGCTCTTCAAGAAAACGACTAGATTCTGGCTATGGAAGAAGAACTAAATCAATTCACCAGAAATGATGTTTGGAATATTGTTCAGAAACCAAAAGGTGTCCACGTCATTGGAACCAGATGGGTATTAAGAAACAAGTTCAATGAAAAAAATGAGGTCGTAAGAAACAAAGCACGACTGGTAGCACAAGGTTATAGTCAGCAAGAAGGAATAGACTATACAAAAACCTTTACACCAGTTGCCAAGTTAGAATCTATTCGTCTCTTAGTTTACTTTACTGTAAATCATGGCATCACTTTATATCAGATGGATGTAAATAGTGCATTCTTAAACGGGTATATTTCTGAAGAAGTGCATGTACACCAACCTCCTAGTTTTGAAAGTTCTGAAAACCCAGATTTTGTTTTCAAACTTAAGAAATCGTTATACAGTCTGAAACGGGCTCCCAGAGCTTGGTATGAAAGGCTAAGTAACTTTCTTTTAGAAAATAACTTTACCAGAGGAAACATGGATACAACACTCTTTTGTAAAACCTATAAAAATGACATTCTGGTTGTGCAAATTTATGTTGATGATATTATATTTGGTTCTGCTAATACTTCCTTGAGCAAGGAATTTTCTAAGTTAATGCAGGCTGAATTTGAAATGAGCTTGATGGGAGAACTGAAGTTCTTTCTGGGAATTCAAATTGATCAACGAACTGAAGGAACATATATTCATCAAAGCAAATATACCAAGGAACTTTTGAATAAGTTCAATATTTCAGAATGCAAGCCAGCAAAAACTTCAATGCATCCTACATGTATTTTGGAGAAAGAAGAGGTAAGTGGTAAGGTAGAACAGAAGTTATTCAGAGGTATGCCTATGTACTAGTTTCCAATCAGATCCTAGAGAAACTCACTTAACAGCTGTTAAGAGAATCTTTAAGTATCTGAAAGGTACTTCTAACCTTGGGTTATTCTATAGAAAATCATCTGAGTACAAACTGGTAGGCTATTCTGAAGCTCACTATGTTGGAGACAGAATAGAAAGAAAAATTACTTTTGGACGTTGTCAATTTCTTGGAGACAATTTGATCTCACAGTCCAGCAAAAGACAGTCCATAATTGCTTTATCAACTGCTGAAGCTGAATATATTGCAGCTTCTAAATGTAGTACACAGATTCTTTGGATGAAAAGTCAGTTAGAAGATTATCAGATTTCTGAGAGTAACATTCCTACCTTTTGTGATAGTAATCCTGCTATTTGTCTATCCAAGAATCCTATTTTACATTCTAGGGATAAACATAGTAAAATAAAACATCACTTTTTACGTAACTATGTTCAGAAGGGCATTTTTAATTTAAAATTTGTGGAAACAGACCACCAGTGGGCTGATATTTCCACAAAACCCCTTGCTGAGGATAGACTTGTATTCATTCTGAAAAATTTATTTATAAAACCGTGTCCAGAATGAGTTGATGAAATTTTGATGTGTCAAGTCACCGGAATTTCTGAGATAAGATTCTGATGAATTTACTTATTCATTTGTTTATTTTATTTTTTATAAATTACACATTTGGTTATGAAACATGAGCTTTCTGAAGTGAGGAAGATTCATGAATTAGAACATTTCTTTTCAGAAGGAAATCCTTTGATTTGTCTTCTGGATTGTGAACAGTTACAACATTAATTATTGTCGTTTCATCTGAGAACATGTTGTAACATCCCAATTTCGTAAGAATATTTATTTAATTTATTTAAATATTATATTCATGAATTTCTGTGATTTTTGGTGATTTGTGTGGATGTCGGTGTTTTGGGAAGTTTTGGTTATTTTAATTAAATAATAGTATATAATATGAATATATTAGTATTATTATTAATTTAAAATAATATTAGAGGAATTGAGGATAAAGTGGGCAATTGAGGAGAATTAGTGAGGGTATTATGGGGAAAGCCCAATTTTGAGGCCCAAGGGTTAAGTTGCATATTTAAGGAGGATTTTGAGAATAAGGTTCAATTTTTTGGTTAACCGTGAAAAGAAGGAGAGCTCTGAGGAAAAAGGGAAAAGGCGAGGATTTTCGTGAAGGTTTCCAAAGGCTCAAGAGAGAACTCATCGGATGGACAATCTAAGGTATAGGGAGTAATTGCCTTTCATTGTTTTAATTATAGGATTCGATTGAATGAAGTGGATTTGGTGATTTTGAGGTTTTTGAGGGTTTATAGGTTTTGAGGTAAACTGATGACTTTGAGGGCGTGTTGTGAGATCGATTGATAAGAGTTGAATTTAATCGTTAGAATAGACCTTTGGGGCAGATCTCCCCATTGTTGTAGTTTTAACCTTGTGGCGAAGGATCTCTAGAGTTTATATGGAGCTTGAGAGTTTTGAAGATTTATGGAAAATAAGGTTTCCCGTAGTGTCCTGAATCGACCTAATAGGCGTAGGTTTGGTGCCTTTAATTCCTGTGATGCATTAGGAATGTTGTAGGATGTTTTTGGGGTAAATGGGGTTGAAATCGTAAGGGTTGTTGGAACTGATGCGTAGCAGCGATTTGCAGAAATCGCTAGTTCGCAAAGCGAACAAAACACTCGCAAGGCGAATGTTCGCCTGGACTCGCAAAGCGAGTAGCGCAGCGAATGCGCGATAAATGTGATGATTCTGGGTTAATTTCTGAGAAGTGGTGTCGTGGGTTCGCACAGCGAAGGGCTTCGCAAAGCGAATAAAGTGGCGAAGAGAGGCAGAATGGGGGCTTTGTTGTGATTCTGGGATTCGCCAGAGCTTCGCAAAATGAAGGTCCCAGCGAATATGTTCGCACAGCGAACTCAGCAGCGAACTGCTGCTGTTTTGTGAAATTTGTTTATGATGCTGTGATGTTCTGAGATTTTGGTGATGTGATATTTATGATGTTTTACTATGATGTTCTTGATGATATTGAGATGATGAGCAGTGATGTTTTGATGAGTATGTGATGACATGACGTATATGAGAACTGGTGAATGATGATACACATTATGATGTTTACTTGACGATGACGAATTATTGACGTTTGTGTATCATACATTCATATGCATACTCTGTGACGACGCTTCATTCCCATTGTGCGGATATGAGGTAATTATGACGTGCTCCGGTTCCGATTTCATGATCGATCCTATTGACCTGGATCTTTGGAGGGTTGATGGCCTGGTGTCCATCCTTTGTGACGATTGGTACCACATGCATGAGTCTTGTTATGCATTGCATCTTATGTGGCATTGATGAATTTGTGATATGGTGTTTCCTGATGTTTTCCTTGATGATGACCTTGATGATGTCGTTTATGAAGATAATGCCATTTTATGTATATCTTGTTTTATAATGATTATTATGAATTGTGATTACTCACACTGCCTGTTTGAATGTTGCCTCCACGTGAGTAACGTACAGGTGATCAGGTTTAGCCGTGGATGCTTTCGAGGACTTGAAGTTTAATTGCTTTTGGTCGATTTAGAGGGTCTTGCTCTGATAGTGTAACATCGGGTTAGGGTCCTTTGAGTCGAACTATGTTGTTTCCCTATTTTGTTTTTATATGATGATATGGTTTTAATTTGACTATTATGACGTTTGTCGAAAAACCTTATTATTTGAAAATTTGAGTTCCGCTGCCATTGAAGGCTTGTTGTGAAACTTTGAGGAAACCCTTTTGTTTACAGGGTAATTTGTGTTATTTTGATTTAATGAGAAATGTGCACCCTTTGAGGTGATTTTTATGCCTTACTTTGATTATTTAAGTTGTTTCTGCTGCAACATTATTAGGGGTAGAAAAGGGTGTTACATTAGTGGTATCAGAGCAGGTCGGTATGTCCGACCAGGTTTTTACTTGATGTCTGTCCCTGTCAGTCGACAAGTGTGTGTACATTGTCGATGGTTTAGTTCTTCTAACCTTGTTGGTGGTGTGAAGGATGGCTGGAAGAAATGATCGTGCGATTGCTGATGCGTTGGAATCAGTTGCTAATGTGGTGGCGCAGCTGAATCCAAATGGTGGAGCTCCTGATGAGTTTCGAGCTTTGGGTAAGTTCCAGAGAAACAATCCATCAATTTGTGTAGGTACGCATGATCCAGCAAGTGCACACAAGTGGCTGAAGGAGATTGAGAAGATTTTCTGAGTGATGGGGTGTTCTGATGAGCAACAGGTTCAGTCGGAACTCATATGCTGGAAGAGGAAGCGGAGGACTGGTGGGATAACACCCGTCAGAGGCTTACTGATGTTGGCACTATGATAACTTGGGTTGTGTTTAAGCATGAGTTTCTGGGCAAGTATTTCCCAGAGGATGCTCGTGGCAAGAGAGAAGTGGAATTCCTTGAGCTAAAGCAAGGAGACATGACTGTGGCAGAGTATGCTGCAAAGTTTGAGGAGCTAGTGAAGCTCTGTCCGCACTACAATCGTGCTGAAGCTGAGATGTCTAAATGTCTCAAGTTCGAGAATGGGCTGAGACCAGAGATTAAACAGGGTATTGGGTATCAACAGATCCGCAGGTATGCTGAGTTGGTGGACAAGAGAAGAATCTACAATGAGGACAGCCGAGCTCGATCTGCCACTACAAGCAGTTGAGTGAGAAGAAAGAGCAGTATAGGGGTAAGCCTTATACAACTTCAGCTGACAAAGGGAAGCAGAAGACTTCAGATGGGAAAAAGGCAAGTGGGGGAGCAGCTCCCGCTTCTGGAAAGTGTCATAAGTGTGGCGAGCAAGGTCACCGTGCTGATGTGTGCACCAATAATGTGCTGAGGTGCTATATATGCGGTAAGAAAGGTCATCGAGCTACTGATTGCAAAGATGAGGGTCCGACCTATTTCAATTGTGGTGAGAAAGGTCATATCAGTACTTAATGCCAGAGGCCGAAGAAGACTGCTACTGCTGCCCAGACCAGTGGTCGTGTGTTTGCTTTGAGTGGTGCAGAGACGCCAGAGAAGGACAACCTGATTCGAGGTACTTGTTTTATTAATAATATCGAATTGGTTGCTATTGTTGATACTGGTGATACTCATTCTTTTATCTCACTTGAATGTGCTAATAGATTGGGTTTGAAGTTATCTGAGATGAAGGGTAATATGGTAATAGAAACTCCAGCTAATGGTTCTGTTACTACTACCCTTGTGTGTTTGAGATGTCCTGTTACGATTTTTGAGAAGAGCTTTGTGATGGATTTGGTGAGCCTACCCTTGCACCAAATTGACGTGATCTTTGGAATGAACTGGTTAGAGTTCAACTGTGTTCATATCAATTGTTATAACAAGACTGTAGAGTTTCCCGAGATTGATGATAGTGGGGAGTTGATGTTCTTATCTGCTAAGCAAGTAGACGAACTTGTGGAAGACGAAGCTTTGGTGTTTGCAATGTTTGCATCGTTGCAAATTGATCGTGAAGCTACGAGTGTGGAGTTGCATGTTGTCTGTGAATTCCCAGATGTGTTTCCAGATGACATCAATGATTTTCCTCCAGAGCGTGAAGTAGAGTTTGCAGTGGACTTAATACCAGGTACGAGTCCAGTGTCGATGGCTCCTTATCGGATGTCAGCTTCTGAGTTAAGTGAATTGAAGAAACAGTTGGAAGAATTTCTTGAGAAGAGATTTGTTCGACCAAGTGTTTCTCCGTGGGGTGCTCCTGTGTTGTTAGTGAAGAAGAAATATGGAAGTATGAGGTTGTGCGTTGATTACTGGCAGTTGAATAAAGTGACGATCAAGTATAAGTATCCACTTCTGAGAATCGGCGATTTAATGGATCAGTTAGTAGGTGCTTGTGTGTTTAGCAAGTTTGATTTGAGGTCTGGTTATCATCAGATTCGAGTGAAGCCTAATGATATTCCGAAGACGGCTTTCAGAACGAGATATGGACACTATGAGTACACTGTGATGCCGTTTGGTGTATCCAATGCACCTGGTGTGTTCATGGAGTATATGAATCGGATTTTCCATGAGTATTTGGATAAGTTTGTGGTGGTGTTTATCGATGATATCTTGATATATTCTAGATATGAAGAAGAGCATGCCGAGCATTTGAGAACTGTGTTGCAAGTCTTGAAGGAGAAGAAGTTGTATACAAAGCTGTCGAAGTGTGAGTTCTGGTTAAAGGAAGTGAGTTTCCTTGGCCATGTGATTTCAAGTGGTGGTGTTGTTGTTGATCCTTCTAAGATTGATGTTGTGTTACAGTGGAAGACTCCGAAGTCCGCTACTGAGATACGAAGTTTTCTGGGATTAGCGGGTTATTACTGCAAGTTTATCGAAGGCTTTTCTAAGTTGGCATTACCTTTGACTCAGTTGACTCGAAAGGGTCAGACTTTTGTGTGGGATGTAGCTTGTGAAGAAAGTTTTGTGGAATTAAAGAAGAGATTGACTACTGCTCCATTGTTGATTTTGCCTAATCCAAGTGAATCTTTTGTGGTGTATTGTGATGCGTCGAAGATGGGTCTTGGTGGAGTATTAATGCAAAATGGACAAGTTGTTGCTTATGCTTCGAGACAATTGCGAGTTCATGAGAGGAATTATCCTACACATGACTTGGAGTTGGCCGCGGTGGTGTTTGTGTGGAAAATTTGGAGACATTATCTGTTTGGCTCTAAATTTGAAGTGTTCAGTGATCACAAAAGTCTGAAGTACTTATTTAATCAGAAGGAATTAAATATGAGGCAGAGAAGGTGGTTAGAACTGTTGAAGGATTTCAATTTTGATTTGAGTTATCATCCGGGCAAAGCAAATGTAGTGGTCGACGCATTGAGCAGAAATTCATTGCATATGTCGATGCTTATGGTGAAAGAATTGGAGTTGATTGAGCAATTCAGAGATTTGAGTTTGGTATGTGAAGCGACTCTTGACAGTGTGAAGTTGGGAATGTTGAAGTTGACTAGTAGTATTCTGGAAGAAATCAGAGTGGGACAGCAATCTAATTTAAAGTTGGTTGACCAATTGACTTTGATTAACCAAGGTAACAGAGGCAACTTCAGGATTGACGAGGATGGTGTGATGAGGTTTCGAGATAGAGTATGTGTCCCAGATGTTCCAGATATTAAGAAGAGCATTCTTGAAGAAAGACATCGAAGTAGGTTGAGTATTCATCCCGGGGCTACGAAGATGTACCAAGATTTCAAAAAAAAATTTTGGTGGCCAGGTATGAAGAAGGATGTTGCGGAGTTTGTTTATGCGTGTTTGACTTGTCAGAAGTCAAAGGTTGAGCATCAGAAGCCTTTAGGTATGATGCAGCCGCTGAGGATTCCAAAATGGAAATGGGATAGTATTTCCATGAATTTTGTGGTGGGGTTGCCGAAGACTGCTAAGGGAAATGATTCAATTTGGGTGATCGTGGATAGATTAACTAAGTCAACTCATTTCTTACCGATGAAGATAATCATTCCATGCAGAAGCTAGTCGATATGTATATTGAGGAGATTGTGAAGTTACATGGGGTAACTTCGAGTATTGTGTCGGATAGAGATCTGAGGTTTACATCGAGGTTCTGGAAGAGTTTGCAAGATGCGTTGGGTACCAAGTTGAGGATGAGTTCTGCCTATCATCCGCAGACGGACGGTCAGACAGAAAGGACTATCCAATCTTTAGAAGATTTGCTGAGGGCTTGTGTGTTGGATCATGGAGGATCGTGGGATAGCCATTTGCCGTTGATTGAGTTCACGTACAATAATAGTTTTCATGCTAGTATTGGAATGACGCCCTACGAAGCTTTGTATGGGAGAAGGTGTATGACTCCTTTGGGTTGGTATGAGTCGGGCGAGAGTGATGTACTCGGACCTGAAATTGTCCAAGAGATGACTGAGAAGATTATGAAGATCCAAGAGAGGATGAAAGCTTTGCAAAGTCGTCAGAAGAGCTACCATGATAAGAGGAGGAAAACACTTGAATTCCAAGAGGGAGATCACGTGTTTTTGAGGGTGACGCCAGTGACTGGTGTGGGTCGAGCTTTAAAGTCTAGGAAGCTCACTCCACATTTTGTTGGTCCATATCAGATATCGTAGAGGATAAGAGAGGTAGCCTATCGAATTGTTTTACCACCGTCACTTGCGAATTTGCATGACGTGTTCCATGTGTCTCAATTGAGGAAGTACATTCCGGATCCGCCGCATGTGATCCAGATGGATGATGTACAAGTGAGGGATAATCTGACCGTGGAAGCATTGCCTGTACGTGTCGAGGGCCGAGAGACGAAGCAATTGCGGGGTAAAGACATAACTTTGGTGAAGGTGTTGTGGGGTGGACCAGCTGGCGAAAGTTGGACTTGGGAACGTGAAGATCAGATGAGGGAGTCGTATCCGACTCTATTTCCTTGAGGTAATTTTCGAGGGCGAAAATTCTTTAATTGGGGGAGAGTTGTAACATCCCAATTTCGTAAGAATATTTATTTAATTTATTTAAATATTATATTCGTGAATTTCTGTGATTTTTGGTGATTTGTGTGGATGTCGGTGTTTTGGTTATTTTAATTAAATAATAGTATATAATATGGATATATTAGTATTATCATTAATTTAAAATAATATTAGAGGAATTGAGGGTAAAGTGGGCAATTGAGGAGAATTAGTGAGGGTATTATGGGGAAAGCCCAATTTTGAGGCCCAAGGGTTAAGTTGCATATTTAAGGAGGATTTTGAGAATAAGGTTCATTTTTTTAGTTAACCGTGAAAAGAAGGAGAGTTCTGAGGAAAAAGGGAAAAGGGGAGGATTTTCGTGAAGGTTTCCAAAGGCTCAAGAGAGAACTCATCGGATCGACAATCTAAGGTATGGGGAGTAATTTCCTTTCATTGTTTTCATTATAGGATTCGATTGAATGAAGTGGATTTGGTGATTTTGAGGTTTTTGAAGGTTTATAGGTTTTGAGGTAAACTGATGACTTTGAGGGCGTGTTGTGAGATTGATTGATAAGAATTGAATTTAATCGGTAGAATAGACCTTTGGGGAAGATCTCCCCATTGTTGTAGTTTTAACCTTGTGGCGAAGGATCTATAGAGTTTATATGGAGCTTAAGAGTTCTGAAGATTTAGGGAAAGTAAGGTTTGGTGCCTTTAATTCCTGTGATGCATTAGGAATGTTGTAGGATGTTTTTGGGGTAAATGGGGTTGAAATCATAAGGGTTGTTGGAACTAGTGTGCTACTGATGCGTAGCAGCGATTTGCAGAAATCGCTAGTTCGTAAAGCGAACGAAACACTCACAAGGTGAATGTTCTCCTGGACTCGCAAAGCGAGTAGCGCAGCGAATGCGCGATAAATGTGATGATTCTGGGTTGATTTCTGAGAAGTGGTGTCGTGGGTTCGCAGAGCGAAGGGCTTCGCAAAGCGAATGAAGTGGCGAAGGGAGGCAGAATAAGGGCTTTGTTGGGATTCTGGGATTCGCTAGAGCTTTGTAAAGCGAAGGTCCCAGCGAATGTGTTCGCACAGCGAACTGCTGCTGTTTTGTGAAATTTGTTTATGATGCTGTGATGTTCTGAGATTTTGGTGCTGTGATATTTCTGATGTTCTTGATGATATTGAGATGATGAGCTGTGATGTTTTGATGAATATGTGATGACATGACGTATATGAGAACTGATGAATGATGATGCACATTATGATGTTTACTTGATGATGACGAATTATTAACGTTTGTGTATCATACATTCATATGCATACTCTGTGTCAACGCTTCATTCCCATTGTGTGGATATGAGATAATTATGATGTGCTCGGTTCCGATTTCAGGATCTATCCTATTGACGGGGATCTTTGGAGGGTTGATGGCCTGGTGTCCATTCTTTGTGACGATTGGTACCACATGCATGAGTCTTGTTATGCATTGCATCTTATGTGGCATTGATGAATTTGGGATATGGTGTTTCCTGATGTTTTCCTTGATGATGACCTTGATGATGTCGTTTATGAAGATAATGCCATTTTATGTATATCTTGTTTTATAATGATTATTATGAATTGTGATTACTCACCCTGCCTGTTTGAATGTTGCCTCCATGTGGGTAACGTGCAGGTGATCAGGTTTAGCCATGGATGCTTTCGAGGACTTGAAGTTTAATTGCTTTTGGTCGATTTAGAGGGTCTTGCTCTGATAGTGTAACATCGGGTTGGGGTCCCTTGAGTCGAACTATGTTGTTTCCCTATTTTGTTGTTATATGATGATATGGTTTTAATTTGACTATTATGACGTTTGTCAAAAAACCTTTTTATTTGAAAATTTGAGTTCCGCTGCCATTGAAGGCTTGTTGTGAAACTTTGAGGAAACTCTTTTGTTTACATGGTAATTTGTGTTATTTTGAATTAATGAGAAATGTGCACCCTTTGAGGTGATTTTTATGCCTTACTCTGATTATTTAAGTTGTTTCTGCTGCAACTTTATTGGGGGTAGAAAAGGGTGTTACACATGTGAACACTAGGGGTGACAACTGTCCCATTTGATGAACATACGTAATCAGGATTTGATGCATTGGGTTTCGTAACCTTCTTGAGAGTAGGTTAAATCTTTACGCCTTCCCCCTATAATTGTGCATTTACTGTGTGTAATTATGATTAATTATTTTAATTATTTTTGTGTGCCTATATAAAATCACATCATTTACACTTCACACTACACTCACTTCTCCCACATTTTTAGTTTTGAAACCCTAAAACTCCTCAGAACAACTGTTCACCCAAAACTTTCCATCTTCATCCCTTCAACTTCAAATCTCAACATCAATGGCTGAATCATCCCAATGTTCCTCACAATCTTAGCAACAAGAAAAATAGTTCACGATTCTAGATAAATCTTCTATCACTCTCGACACACCGGTAGACGATCTTTATGTTCTTAGTGAAACCATGGTGGATTTCAACAATCTGAAGGACAACGGGTGCGATCTTACTCAGCTCTTGATTTCCAAGGCTGAAACAGATTCTTTAAGAGAATGAAAGGAGCCGCCTTTCCAATCTTGGTTAAAGAAGTCAGGATTTATGCATCTGCAAGCAAGAATGTCATTTTCTCTTTTGTTTTTGGAAGACGGATCATCATCACGGAAAAGACTATCTGTGATTTAATCTCACATGATGGAAAAGGTCTAAGAATCTACAATGTTCAAGCTGATAAGCAAAGGGAAGTTAAAGTCACTGCATCTATGTTCAAGGAAGGAACCATTCTGGACTCTAAGAAGGATCCTTATTCATCGCTGTTAAAAGATTCTCTAAGAGTTTGGTTCAAGATCATGTTAGGGTGTGTTTACCACCGTCATCCTACTCACTCCTCTGATTATATCAATCTTTCTCAAAAGTATGTTTTGTACTTTCTGATGAAAGGAATGAAGATACATCTCCCAGTCATTCTGTTCAAATTCCTGAGAGACTCGATTTCGGCCTCAAGAACTGGATCTACCAAAAAATGGGAGTCATATCCCTTACGGAAGACTCATTTCTGACATTCTTGTTGAATATGGAATTGTTGAAGATCTTTTGATTGCTGGAAAAACTAAGAAGCTAGTAAAGGTTGTTGGAAACGTCTTCTGGGCGAAGAATTTGAAGAGTATGAAGCTTATTGAAAAGATCACTCATTCAGTTGTTCTTCCATCAAAGGAAAAAATGGATGTTATGAGCATTACAGTTTCTGGATTTCCATCTTTTTCTAGAACTTATCATCCAGATGAGTTAGCACTCTACCTTGCTATATGCAAAGATGAAGCACTGGATGTGTGGATTGACATGGGTAATCTTCCAGATACTCTTCCAGAAATCTTAAAGAGAAAGAGAAAAGGAAAGAAAAAGAGGATTGTTGATGGTGAAGAACTATCAACCAAAAAGAAGAAGATGGAAACCACGTCAATTAATGTGAATGAAGTTCCCATCGGTAATCAGCTGCAAGCCATGCTTATTGATGATACTCCTCAATCTTCTCAGATAACTCCATCTGCTCCTCCTACTGGTGATCACAGTAAGTCTGTTGTCAATGACTCCTCTCTTATCTCTAATTCTGGTGTTTCCAATGTTGTCTTACCAATACTGTCCACTTCATCACCAACACCATCATTATCTCAAATCTACCACCATCACATTCCAAATAAACTGTATCTGACAAACCATTACCTGAACAACATTCTTCTTTTGGCTACATGACTCGTATACACCATCCATCATATCTTCCAACACCCATCATATCTCCATCTGTTAATGCTCCCCAATCAGAAAATCCAAATATCCAAATGTCTGAGGGTACTCCTGATGACTTAACCAATGCTTTCCAATCAGAAGCTTGTGAAGATCTTCCCTCTCTTGTAATACCCACTATGTATGGTCCTGATCCCAGCCCTAATATTTGCGACTTAACCATCAAATTCCCCAACATCTCTAAGACAAAAAATCCCAATGTTGGTAAGATGATGCAGAAATTTGATCTAGAGTTCAAGAATCGTCTGGATGCTGCTATGCATATTAGTCTCAAATCTGTCAATCCAGCAGAAAGTGATTCAGCTTGGGAAACCTACAGGAAATGGGTTGATTCAAAAATCTCAAGGATGAAGAATTTTGGATATAAATTGGCTTAAAAGAATTTCCATTCGTGCCTCGTACCTGCCGTGGAAGTCTTGAAGCAAAAATTTGCTCCTCTATGTCTTCCTGCCCCTGAGATACAGGAAGAAGAAAGGAATGAGAATGTTGCCTTGGTTAATGTAACAGTTGATAAAGACAAGCAAGTTGTCTCTAAAGATGTCCAGCAAACTGCAGATAGTGGCTCTGAACAACGATTTCTGCCTTTTAAAAATTTGAATGCTGCTGCTGGGACTTCTACTTCTAGAGTAATTCTAGAAATTCAAAAGACTCTTGCTGAGCTGAAGGAAGACAAGGACAAGATGAAGGAACGGTTGGATAATAAAGAAAAGATGTTTCAGGCTATTCTCTTCAGACTTCTCCCATCCAACCCTAACCCTTAGTTGCACCTAGTTGTTTGTTTGTTTGTTTGGATTGTTATCTTGTTTTGTTCTTTTCCTTGTTTATGTACTTTTGTGCCTATGGCGTTACTGATTATCAAATGAATATTATCTTTTTGTTGCATCTGATTGCATTTTATTGCATATTTTCTTTTTGATTGATGACAAAAGGGGGAGAAAGTATTGATTTTAATATACCTAATTTCTCTTGAATCAAACCCAAACATTTCAAATGTTTGCATTAACCCTTGGTCATCTCGGCATGTACTCTAAGAACAAACTCAGAGACCAACCAACTTCGAGACCATCTCGGCGTCCGTTCGAAAGGGAACATGAATACACACCACTAAATGCCAGACGAGAGGATATCTTAAGATAAGTTTATTACCTCAAGTTACTTTCCATACCGGGATGTCCAAAAGGGGTACATGCTATGATGGGAAAGGACGAGTGTGCAGGGTCTACATACCATAGACTTCATGAACACCACCTAGAAAATTGTCATCAGTTAAAGAAAGAAATCGAGATCTTAATTTAAAGAGGTCGACTATTGGTGTATGTTAAAGACGGAGGGGGCATCTAGGAAAGAGAATTCCTCCCTAGGAAGACTCTAGCTCAGAAAACCCTATGCAGAAGAAAGGAAAAATATATAAAAAATCCGCGAAGCCCGGGTGACCTGTCATACACTAAATACCATTGCAGGGGGATTTGCAGAAGGGGGAGAGACCAGTTCGGATAGAAAAAGATATGCTCGAACAGTGATGCACATCAAACTAAAGCTGCCGTCAGAAGGAAAGGAAGGATCAAACGTGTTTAGCTTCTCCAAAGAAGAATCGGAAGGAGTAATGACTCACAAAACGACCCAATAGTGATCAAAGTTCAGATATGTGACTGGAGCGTGAAGTGAGTCTTAGTAGACCCAAGAAGTTTAGAAAATTTTTTGTATTGGGATGCATTCAAGGGGATGAATTTTGATATTGCTGAACTGCTACCGTTTAAAGGCACTTTAGTTGGATTCTCCATAGAGCATGTACAGTTGTTAGGGCATTTACCCATAATGACAAATTTTGGCAGCAGAGACCATGCAAAATGTATCAAGGTAAGGTATTTAATTGTTAATGTTGCATCCCAATATATCATTATTATTGGCAGGCCCTCATTCAACACTTTGGAGGCAGCGGTGCCCACTCTATACCTCACGCTAAAATACCCTATGGAAGATGGTGGAGTAGGAATAATAAAGTATGACCAAGGAATATCAAGGAAATGTTAAAAAGAATGTTAAGGCTTAAAATAAGAGGTTAAGTCGGCGAGCCAGTAAAAAATGATCAGCTAAAAATGAACTTATTGGATATTGATCTGAGAGGGAAGCCACCAAAGAAACGGTTGACGGTCAAGGGAAGTATAAAGAAGATACATGAGGGCTTTTGATCGCCTCAGACAACTGGAATTAATATTGAAAGATTCTCAAAGGATGAAGACCGGAGGATCGAAATCAACCTAAACACAGCTTGTCACCATTTAACATATGACCTATTAATCACACCACGAATTCTTTTTCAACAGGTGTCAGGAATTCCAAGCTCACTACCCACGGTAGCCAGACATAGAAGGTTCTTATTAGGGTTTGTCGATCGCTTCACAAGAGGGGAAAAGGCAGTGGCATCAAATAATACCATTTTGTCCAGAACGAGAAAGAGGACTCCTTTTGGGGAAATTTATGAAGTTGATGCCATGATACTGGTTGAGATCATCATGCTAACTTGGGAATGTTGTGCCTTTCATAAAAACATCAGCACGGTAGGCCTAGATAACTCAGCATGTTTGTTAGACGAAATCAAGGAAATGGTCCTCATCAGGAAATTTGAAGTCGAACAGAGAATTTCCTAGAGGTTTAACATAAAATTCAAGAAAAGGGGATTTCACAAAGAAGATTTGATGATAAAAAAGATGGCCGACTTCAAGAAGAAAAGTAGGCTAGCTCCAAACGGGGAAATACTTTTTCATATCAATCAGAGATTGAATAAAGGGGCTTACAAGTTTGAAAGTTTAGAAGATATGGAATTACCTAGGATCTGGAATGTAATTAGTATTGAGTCTCATCCTAACTAGGCTATGTTATAAACATCACAAATAAAATTATGGGAGTGCACTCTTTTCCCTTATAAGGGTAAGGGTTTTTAATGAGGCACCCATAAAAAAACAATTGTATTATGTAAAGCTAATAAAATGTCTAGGACACGATTTCTATATGAAGTCCAAGCAACTTGAAGCCTCAGGCCTAATCAGCTGCGTGTAGCGAGCGATTTTGGACGCGGTTCTTAAGCGCTGGTCGCTCTCTGCGGTTGAGCTTAAACTACAGGTCGATTCATTTTTTATCCTATTGTGAGCTGAATAAGGAAGGGAAATAGATGTCTCCAATTAACCCTGCTTGCATACTGAGTTTAAACAGCGGTCTGTTAGGTTACGAATGCTATCAATGTGGGGGACCCTTGTACTGGTTATTTGTATTTTCGCCAATACTGTTTTCTTTCTTTCTAGGACTTTCTAGCGGGGAACAAGGATTAGGATGTTAGGACTGATGTTTTTGAATTACTGCTTTTGATTGATGGAGATATGGGATTTGGGTTTTTTGTTTAGTGTGCTCGCTAAGATCTTTTCTTTCGATCTTATGCCTACGTATTCCCGTTTACCGAAACAGGGAAATCAGAGCGTTCGTAGTTCCACCTATTCTATGGGAGGAAATGGGTGTTTTGGTGTCTTGTTCAAAGCCCAAGACGTGAAGCGAAAGGTAGTTTGTATCTTGTTCAAAGCCCAAGATGTGAAGCTGAAAGGTCTATTTGTGTCTTGTTCAAAGCCCAAGACGTGAAGCTGAAAGACCTCGGTTTTAGAGAGAATTTGTCATCTCTAAAGAAGGGAGAAGGAGAATTACTTTAACTGGGATACGCGGATCCGAGCAATGCCATAATTTCCGAAGAAAGGGTTTTAACTTGAAGGAGGAGACTTTAACTCAGTATAGAGCAATGCCATCTTTCCTTAGGAATTTCTCATGCTAAAAGAGGGACAGTGGCGTGGATATAGATGATCCAGAGGCTTGCCGCTTACAGCGATTAGATGAAGGGAAAGGAGTTGTTGATGTTTGTGTACTGTGAACGAGGCACAGCTTTGATGCTAAAAGGTTGATTGGATCAACCAGTGGTTTTCTTATACAAAGCCTAAGAGGAGGCTAATTTCCGCTAGGAAAATCATTATACAAAGCCTAAGAGGAGGCTATTTTGTGTCCCGTACAAAGCCCGAGAGAGAGGCTAAAAGGTTTTGACTCAACGGTGGAGTCTTTGTGTCTCGTACGAAGCCCGAGATGGAGGCTAAAAGTTTTTGACTCAACGAGGGAATCTTTGTGTCTCGTACGAAGCCCGAGATGGAGGCTATTTTAGTAATTGACTCAACGAGGGAGTCTCTTATGTGTCTCGTACAAAGCCCGAGAGAGAGGCTAAACGTTGTTTGACTCCGCTGGGGAGAATCATTGTACAAAGCCCAAGAGAAGGCTATCATTCCCGAAGGAAGAGATCATTATACGAAGCCTAAGAGGAGGCTGTGAATACTTCTAAGAAGCCGTAGTGTCCTTGAATAATGCCCAAGAGGTGGCCGATGCTTTTAAGAAGCCCGTGGGTCTATCATCTCCTTTCCATTAGGAGAGATAACTCTTTTAAAGATAAAAACCACTGGTAAACGTGCGAGGTTTACTATCCAACGACTTTTAACTTTTAAAGAGGGTTCCTTAGTTAAGGTCCAAGATTATGACCGTAGTGGGTACCCAAACCCCGAGACATTCAAGGCAAGCTATCCACAAGGAATATATCAAGTCAGGAAAGTTCGAGAATTTGGAAGAAACTCAAAGATGCTATTCACGGAGAATACATTCATCTTGGGGAGTAGAGCTTCTTGACGATTCCTAAGGAGGACAGCCGAAGAGAATACTGTATCTGGTGCTCCTATTGGGGATCTAGGCATCTATTTCTACGAATAAATGAAACGGCGTCACCTAGTTCTAGACGTAGTTGCCGGGGAAACTCGAAATATCTATACTATTATTACACAGTAGATATGAGTTTATGAAAGGAGACTTACAGTGAGCAGCCCCACAATACAGTTTATAATATGAAAGCAGTAAATGAAAGCGATAACCACTTACTCGGATGTAGTGCTTCCATGCTGTTTGGTTAGTTGTTCAACAAAGAAAGATTGAAAACAATAGTATATTCAAAATCAAAGGAGAAAGTGCTTTGAAAAAGAAAGATTTGGGGCTTACAGCTCAAGGAGAGGCCCAGGGTTTTATCAGTGAGTACACTGTTTGACTTTGTACAGCGGGACTTATACAAGTGACTGGGGCCCAAAAAGGTTTTCTGTACAAAGGGATGGGTCTTACACTCTCTCAAGAGGCCCAAAAAGTTTTAAAGAAAAAGAGAGGGGCTTATAACACGAGGGTAGGCCCAAATGATTTTTCGTTTAAAAATGGCGATCACGTCTAGGTTTTCTTTTAATGCAGAGGGACTTATACAATAAGTGAGGCCCAAAATGTTTTGGTTAAAAGGGGGATTGGGTCTTACACTCTAATAGAGGCCCAAAGTGTTTTGAATGGGTCTTATAGCTCGAGGAGAGGCCCAGATGATTTTTATTTTTAAACGGGCGACGATCGCGCCGTTTACTTGTACAGAGGGACTTATACAATGAGTGAGGCCCAAAAAGTTTTTCTACAAGGGGGGATGGGTCTTACACTCTCTCAAGAGGCCCAAAGAGTTTTGAAAATGATTTATGAGGGTTGAATTAATCCAAAACCCTAATTTGTTTTCAAAATGTATTTAATTGAATAAAAATTCAATTAAAATGATCAAAAATTGTTTAACACATGGAAAACAAATTGTGATCTTGGATTAATGCTTCAAAAATTAAGTATTGACCTACAAAATAATTAGAAAGCATTAAAAGTTGCAAAATCAATGTAGAAAAAATATTTAAAATGTCAAAAACAATTAAAATATTAATTCTTTGCAAAAATATCAATTATATGAAATAAATAATATTTTTGGGATTTTTTGTGAAAATAAAATATTTTAACATTTTTGTGAATTATTAAAAAAAGAATCAACTCAAAATCATTAAAACTCAGAGAGAAATTAATTTTTGAATCAATTAAACAAAATCACAAAATTCAAATATTTGAATTTCTAAAAATGGCGCCAAGAACAAGCTGAAGAACACGCGCGTGTTCTTGGTTTCTCAGATTTGCATTTTCTATCCAATCTCCATGAATACGTAATCATATCATGCAATCCACATATCATTATGCTCGCCTCAACCTCACGATCATGTCTATGTACTTTAATTTCATTTAAATTAAACATACAACAAGAAATCACGAAGAGACCTCAAGAACCCTAATTTCTGCATGAAGGCTAGGATTTTTGATACACGATTCAAACAATGCAATTAATTGAGGGAAAACATTCCATGCATGATTATGAACATATGGCCAAATTATTGTGCGAGGAAATATGCATAGATTGAGAGATGACCAAGTATGTGCTTACCTCCAAGTCGTGACAGCAAGTTCAAAGTGATTTTTGATTTGGAGGTGTTACAGATGAGTGGTGATGATCTGAACAGCTTCCCTACACCCTATGGATTGTGTTTGGATGGTTGGACTTGATTGAAATTGGCTGGATCATTTTGTGGTACCTCAGCTGCACTTTGGTTAAAACCTTGAGCAACCAGCTGATGATTTTGTGAAATTGATGTTTCAGAAGTAATCTAAGAGTGTGTTTGGATGGGTCAATTTGAAATTTAAGGAATTTTAAAATTTCATGGAATTCAAATACTTCATTTGAATTCCTTTCATTTTCAAAATTTATTGATTGGATGAAGTATTTGAATTGATTCATTTTTAAATTCTATTGTTTGGATAAAGTGATGTAATTCAATTCATTTATGAAAAAAATTATAAAATTAATAAGAATAACTCATAAAAATTATAAAATTAATAAGAATAACTCATAAAAATTATAAAACAATCATAGAATCTTATAAAATCATAAGAATAACTCAATTAAATTTTTTCATTGTATTATAAAGTCTAAATATGAAGAAACATATATCAAATGTCTATTGCTAGAATGTCATACAAAACCATAAACAATGTATTATAAATCTTATCATACTCGGCGTTAAAATATAAACTACTAATATAGTAATTTCATAACGAATGTCAGATACACATGTATAACAGTCCAACTCAAGCTTTCATCCTTCAATTGTATTCCTGCAAAAATAAAAAAATAAAACAAAGTTAGCAAATTTCTATCTTACTTTTAATATATTAGAAACTAAAATAAATACCAAGGTATTAAAAATTACCTTGGTCTCAAGGCATGGAAGCCAATAGATACTTTTTCTTCTCCCTCAATGGAAGAGCTTTGAGAATCGCTATTTTATTCGGATTTTCAGCCAACCAATTTATTGCTCTATAGCGTAAAGTATCATCACAATCAACAATCATCTCCATTTCATTCAACACTTCTTGCACCACTTCTTGAGCATTTCCTTCCATCCTTTTTTTACTAACTTGCACAAAATCTTTCAATGACTCAGCCACTTCTTTAATAGAGTTTATCATCCCTTCTTTGTCTCTACCCTTATAAGCACGAGTATATTGCACTTTTTTCTTTGTTGCGGAACTTGGTTCCTCTAAATCAATATGCACAGTGGATCCTTCTTCATCTACAATTGCCTCTTTGCTCATGACATCATCTGCATCAAATGCATGCTCTACTTGAAATCCATTTGCCCTATCTTTCGCACATATGTCCACAATGTCATTCCAATTCGGAATGACCTTAAATCGGAACCTTTTGCTTTCTTCATGAGACTTAAAAATAAAATAAAACAAAAATGTCAATAGCTTGAATTATGAGTGTAAAAAACTAAAACATAATACCCCAAGCTCAATTCATAGCAATTCACATGGTAATAGCCATAAGATTAATATTCAAAAACACCTTCCAAAGGAAAGAAAACATGAAATTAACTCTGCACTTTAAGTTGTAATCCATTATATTACAAAAGAACATGAGCTAACCTACAATAACAAGTATTGTCTGTAATCCTACATCCCTTCAAGTTACAGGGATCAAAACTTGCCTAATGTAAAACTTGTTACAGGGATTTCTAAAACAGGTTGCAAACAACATCAGACATGTTCTAATCATATTCATAGCAGCCATCAAACATTTCCAAAACAATTCTCAAAACACAATCTAAACATGTCTAAACATGTCTAAGTTGGAAATGGAAGGTTTTTAAGACACAATACAATCTGGTTCTTTTAACAAAGGAAAGTTTATCATAGCAAATAAATTCATAGGGCGTATATAAACACACTTCACAGACAACAGAAGAGGGGGAGAGCAGAGTTTACAAGGATAACAATATCACAAACACATCATACATCAGAGAACACACACCAGAAAGAATTCACGATTCACACAACATCAGCAATAGCACACAGATAGCAGGATTTCACAGCTGAAACACACACAGTTTGGAGGCAGACATCCTCAGAAAAAATACACACAAGTTCAGAGCAAAAACAGCATACAAATTATAAGCATATGATTAACTCAACTTAACAACAGCATACAGGACACAGCAAGCACACATGACAGTAGAAACAACAACAAATTATAAGCATATGATTAACTCAACTTAAGCAATGTTTTGAATTTCACTAGATGCGTTGTCAAAAGGTTACATTGTTTGAAATGTATAATAGGCAACAAAACTACCGTAAATAAGTAAGTGAATATAGAATGTCAAACAGAGCAGGATAAAACATTGATTACGATTCACAACACTTTACCTAACCAGCCCAATATGTACACACCACAAGAATCAAAATTTGTACTCCACATAATACCCCAAACTGCAATCTGCTTTCACTCAACATATGCACAAGAATTATATACCATTCCTTTAACCACAACCTGTATATTCTCTTGCAAACTGGAACACCCTTTTAAGGGTAACTTTATTGACTTATATACAGTACCATTACACTGTTCTTTGTTGCCTACAATTTGGAAACCTATTTTCCAATACTGACAAACAAACAGATACTGCCTTTTAAACTAGAATTTCACTAGATGCGTTTACTTTGTAATGTTACTTTATTTAGAGAATAATTGTGAAGTTGTTATGAACCTCAACAACATACCACTTCCTAGCAATTTCTAACGGTATAAGTTCTAACACCTAACAATCTAACTAACCATTCAAACTAACTCTATCCTAATTGTCACACTAAGTTCTAACACCTAACAATCTAACAACCCAACATTCATTTTACAGCATCACTTAAAACAGAAGCAGAACTAATATCAGAACAAAATCACAGAACAAAAAAAATACAGCATTAGTTAAAAATGAATACCTTGATATATTCATTCCATGCATTTTCATCTTCAACATTGATCATGCATTTTGTGCCATCCCAATCAAACCCACTTTGACTGAGAATATCACTAACTATCCCATACCATCCTCGCCAAAGTTTGATACGGTTTTTGACGTTCTCTCCTATAACCTGAACATTAAAGCGTGTAGACAAAACATCAGCTGCAGCATTGTATGCTACTGTTTTCCAAGCTCCGTCACTTTGGCGGCCCAAACTTCTTTGATCTCTAAGTGCTTCAGCTAAAACACGCTCCATGTCCAAATTCCATGTGAAGTAACCTCTTACATCATCTTTCTTATCCACAGCATTTCTTTCTTCTATCGTTCTTTTTCCCCGTGTCTTGCGGCTCAAATTTCTTGCATTGGCTAAACTAGAATCCATTTCTTGAAATCAGCTAAACACAAATAATAACAATCAAATCTCAATAATATAGAAACAAAATTAAATTAATAAGATATCAATCAAAAGTTGCCACACAATATATAAGACTTTCATTAGCAATCAAAAGTAGCCACACAATAGGATGCCAATCAAATTTCTAATCAACAAGACATTCCTTAGAAAACAAAAACAACGAAATGAAAAATACAAACTAACAACTCCTAATAAAGGTCTATAACAAGTAAAAAAGAAATCAATCTAAAATCCATTAAGCCTAAGAAATATTTCTTCTCTCTTGATATTCAGCAAACATTTTCATCGCATATGTGTCACGAAATGTTGTCCACTCTTCAGTCACTTGAACAGTTGCGACCTCATCCACACCATTAGTTGTTCCTCTTTCTATTTGTTGGTTGGTTAACTCTTCATCAACAATAGATAAAAGATTCAAGTCATGAGCCTCTAAAAACTGATCACTTTGTTTTTCATCTATTATGAAATTGTGCAACACAAAACAAGCATTAATAATTCTGATTTGAGTTTTTATATCAAAAAAAGAAGGAGTTCTTAATATACTCCATCTTTTCTTCAATATCCCAAATGACCTTTCAATTACATTCCTTGCACTTGAATGGCGAAGATTAAACAATTCCTTGTAATTTTGAGGAGTGTTTCCAACCCACTCTTTGAGATGATATCTAGTCCCTCTATATGGTGCTAAAAATCCAGGACCGTTTGTATATCCCGCATCCACAAGAAAGTATTTACCTACAATGATTGTTTACCTCAAAATAAATAAAAATATCATATAGTTACATTTGATCCACTAAATAAATAAACTGTCAATCTATTACCGTTTGGAATTCGGAGACAATTTTGACGACGTAAAGCATCTCGCAATACTCGAGAATCTCCTGCAGACCCTTCCCACCCCGGTAACGCATAGATAAACCTTAAATCTGGACCACAAACTCCTAACACATTTGTAGATATGTCACCCTTTCTATTACGGTATCTAGGCCTATCTTCTGCAGCAACTGTTACTGGAATATGTGTCCCATCAAGTGCTCCAATTGAATTCTAAAAACAATTTAAAAAAATTACTACAACTATAGATACCTAAAAAGGGTTAGAAGTTGTAAAACAAATTTCAAACATACCTCAAACCATTTCCATTTATTTGCCTCAAGGCCATCTAGATTATAGTCGTGAAACTTCAAATAATCCCGGCTTACTTTCATAACAGCTTTAAGTACATTATTGAATTGTCTACTCACTGTTTCTTTCGATCTACAATAGTTAAAGTGTATGACTCTATATTTTAGATTGTGAGCAAGGATATGCAAAAACATTGCCACAGCTTCAGTTGTAGGGACATTTCTTGTCTTAACCAATTGCCCTTTTTCTTCTAAAACTCTACAAAGTTTAAAAAATGCCCCTTTACTAACTCTTAATTGCTCCATGCAATCAATTTCTGTTCCTCTGTAAAGACGATTAAGAAAACTCTGCCTTTCCAATTCCCAATTTTGAGTTGGCTCCTTAACAAAATATTTGTCATGATACCAAGCCATTACTCCTAATAGCGTAGTAACAACACTAACAACAATTAATGTTGTTTCCTCAAGCTCTTCCATTTCTTCTTCATTTCTTTTACGCTTTATTGAATTGTCAACTTTACTAATGTCCATTTCTTGAAACAAAGGTTCTGTTATGAGCACATAGCAGAGTTACATTCATTTTGTAAGTGAAAACAACTACTGCATATAGATTTCAAAAACTATATTTGAGTGATAACAAAATTGGAGATAATAATCTTAGATGCATGTGATAAAACATTATTAATACATACTAATTTACAACAGTGTATAGGTAGAAACATGTACATTTACAAAAATGTGAAAACTGCATTTGCTAAGTCAATATTTTGCCAACACCCTGCACCTCTGTTCTTCACAAAATATAGTAAGAGTAGCCACCACTAGATGGTGCAGGTGATGGCCCCCATAAGTTAGTGTGAATCAAATTAAAGGAATTGCTATACTTAGTTAGAGTTAATGGAGAATGAAGCCTATGAGACTTGCCTAGACAACAAGCATCGCAAAAATCAATGGAATTCTTATTATTTATATGAATATTACATATTGCAAGAACACTATGAATATTTTTAGGATGAGCATGCCATAGTCTAGAGTGCCATATTGCACCATCATTTGAAGCAGGAAAAACATTATCAGTCCTAAGAATAACAAATTTATTATTTACAATAGAGTACACATTTTGGGATTGATTGGAAAAGGAATTATTAGAAAGTTCTAAATCTAGATTGTTGAAGCAGTGCAATCCATTTTCATTAAGTAACCCTTCAAGAAATACCAAGCTAGGTGCTTTTGATTTAACATAACACTTGTTAGAATGAAACTCAAAGCACACATTAATATATTTAGCAAATTTAGATATTGAAATTAGATTCCTAGTGATGATAGGAACATGAAGACAATTATTCAGATTTATCATAGAGTAGGATACACTTTTGGACCTAAAATTTGAGAAACCTACGGTCTTAGCTGTAAGACTATGACCATTTCAAACTAAGATATCATTAGAATAAGCACAATAATGAAAATTTGCCATTTAAATTATATGAGCAATGGTATATTACTAAACCTACATGGCATTGAGTGAAGTTTGCAAGATGAATTTCCTTAGCAGAAAAAGCCAAAGCAGGTTTTTGAGTATCAGAGTTGAATTGAAAATGCACAAGTCCTGGAAATTCAAGGGCAGCATATGCCACACTTTGGCCATCAAGAGCTGGAAATTCAGCTTTGGTTCTATAGGTATGTTGGTGTATAGAACCACAAACAATACATGACAGAAATTTGGTCAATTCAAAATGGAAACCATGTTCTTCTCAGACATAGCTAAGACATAGCTAAGATTATCAAAACCGAATTCAAAATTATTTTTGTCAATTCCAAAATGGAAACCATGTTCTTCTCAGACATAGCTAAGATTAAGCTCCAACAACACCAACATTCAAAAAATCACGAAGTTCACAACACAACACAACAATAAATCACACAATGAATAACGAAGATGAAAAACGAAGATGAACCAGATGCAAAATAAAGATAGAAAATGAATAAAAATACCTGAGATCGATTCCGTGAGAGAGGAAAGGTCGATTCCGGGAGTGATGGGTTCCGTGAGAATGAGAGAGATTGATTCCGTGAGAATGAGAGAGATCGATTTCGTACGCGCGAGAGAAGAACACGTGAAACTCAGAAAATGGAATCGTGTATCATGAGAAGAGAGAGAACGAGGGAATTCAAAATTATGCCATTTGAGGTGGAATTGTGAATTTCTCTAAATTGGTCAAAGGAAAAATACTTTATAAAATTCCATCATTTTAACAATTCTTATATTTATTTATCCAAACAAGGGATTTGGCCCAATCATTTTAAATTACCCTAAAAAATTACTTTCCCTCATTAAATTGACCCATCCAAACACACTCTAAGTGTTTGATCAGCTCATATGTGATGTATGTGAGGTGTGTGAGTGATTGGTTTGATTGGAATTGCTCTCAAACTCAAAACCCGATAGTGACTTGCCTTAGAAGGCAAAATTGTAGTGAAAGAAGAGATTTTGAGGAAAGCATCTGTTAGATGGCTTTGGTGTACTCTAACTGACCAAAATTGAGCTCTATTTATAGTAGAGCAAGTTTGTTTTGCAAGGAATAGTGCATGGCAGCTGGTAAGTAGGTTTGGCCAATGTTGGCAAATGAAAATCCAAGTCTCCTCTAGCCATTGACTAGAGGTTAGGGCACAGAGCTTTGGTTCCCTTGGTCTTGGATAAGTCTTGACTGATTTCAGATGAGAATGGCTCAATCCATGCCACCTTGATGGTTCCATTGAATGCCTCATTCCAAATTTGAAGTCTTGTCCCTATTTTGGCCATTCTAGGTTCAACATGCTATTTCTTGTTCCATGGACTTTGGAGGCTTGGCTCAGTGACTGTCCCCTTTAGATTCAATCCTCTGAGGTGTCCAAGTGGATAGGAGCAATTGAATTTGGCTGATTTTGGCAAATCGACCAAAGTTGCAAATTCTGCCTTGCCTTGACAGATTTCAGCAAGGCAACTTGGCAATGTTGTATCTCATGGTGTAGGTTGAATTTGGCAATGTTCTTGGCCATTTTGGAAAGCTCTTACATGATACAACAACTGTTTGAACAAGTTTGGTTTTGATCTCTTTTGATTCCAAGTGAAAAATCCCCCTACATTTGGCAAAAAGTGAGGCAGAATCTGACTTAGTGAAAATTTCACTAAGTGTTGGAAAAAGTGACATTTTCACTTTTCAGCCACTTTGATCACTCCATAACTCAAAATCCTTAATGAATTGGAATGACTTGTAGTTGAAGTTTTTGTAGGTGATAATGAGGGCTACAAATCCATCTTTGGATGAGAAAAAATGGCCTTGTGGTTTAGGAGTTATGGTCCTCCAAAGTTGGTACCTTTGCCACTTTATTTTTAACTTAGAAAAATTTCTAAGTTTTATGGTTACCCCTTTTACAAGTTATCTCACTTTTCTTGATTTTTCTTGATGAATGATGATTCAAATCATACATTAACATCATTTTAGGGTTAAAAATCCATTTTGGTGAAAAATCTCAAAAAGTCAAAGTTGACTTTTGTGCACAATTGACTTTTTATCAGATGAATTCCAAACTGTGCAATTCTTCAGGAAATCATGTCCTTGACCTAAATCAAACTTGATGGACATGTTCCATGGGTGTCATAGGGTATATTCAATCATGTATTAGGGTTTGGGAGCATGTCTTGGTCAAAAGTCAAAGTTACAGTTGACTTTTCTCTTAAAACCCTAATTGTGGTACAGATGAAATTGAGACTTGTTGCTCAAGCTTCTTGGATCAATCCCTTGTTCCAAATGGATCAATATGGTATATTAGAGACCCTCAAATCATGTCTTGAGGTCTTGGCTCATGGTTTGTCCCAAAAGTCAACTTAGGGGTGAATTAGGTTAAGAAACCCTAATTCCTGATTTTTGATGAATGCATCCCCTGAGGCAAAATTGACTTGATGCATGGGTTCATGAGGTTCCATGAAGTATATTAGGTCATGTTTTGGATCATTGCCTTGTTCCCAGGTGAAAATTTCCATCTGGAGGCCCTGGTCGACCAAAACCCTAATTTGGTGACACTGTCGATCTTGAGACTTGATCCACCTAGAAGGGAGCAGCCTTGTGCTTAATCCTTGAAGTGGGAGTCCTTTTTGATCCATTGTGGATATTTAAGAGATTAGACAAGTCGAAGATCATGTCATTTCTTGATTGATCCTTTGTCTAAGCACTCAGAGAGGGCTTGAAACCCTAATTTTGATTGTATTGGATGCTCACCCATCTTTGGGGAGACTGATGAAGCATGATGGTTCATCCATATTGTGATGATGATTTTCACAATGATGGGAAATCTAAGTGGTCAAAATTTGGGGTATTACAGATGCCCCTATTTAATCTTCTTGGACCCGAAGGTGTGAATGACGAAGGGATTCAGGCATTCGGGGTGCAAGAGGATTAAATATCGGAATACCCGAAATTTTGATGGTGGTTATGAATGGTAGCTTATGCATTCATCTTCTTTAGCTAAGGAATGATGCTTAGAAAAGGTAAACTTCCCCTCGATCCTGGTCTCCTACCAAGAACTGGTCTCAGTCTCTTTTGAAATAAACTTCCCCTCGATCCTGGTTTCCTACCAAGGAACTGGTCTCAGTTGTGGAAACAAACTTCCCCTCGATCCTAGTTTCCTACCAAGGAACTGGTCTTAGTTTCTGATTTAAACTTCCCCTCGATCC
Source organism: Lathyrus tuberosus (assembly GCA_022829125.1). NCBI lineage: Eukaryota > Viridiplantae > Streptophyta > Magnoliopsida > Fabales > Fabaceae > Lathyrus > Lathyrus tuberosus. Next base: position 14,981,830 of record JALAZF010000103.1, read on the forward strand.
TGGTTTCCTACCAAGGAACTGGTCTTAGTTTCTTTTGTCAATAAACTTTACTGACAAGGGACGCTATTCGTAGCGGCTTTCCTTCAAACTTCTCGCCGAATTTTCCTGGGGAGATGCCATTTGAGTGGAAAAAGTTTTGATGTCAGACTTGCTGGGGAACCCATTCGTCTGAGTTGTAGAGGTACTCAAACTTCTCTGTTTTGGAGACGCCATTTGTCGATTCTACTGGGGAAAGCGAGTCTCTTGAGAGACTGTTTTCGTTTGGGGTTACATCATACTTTTCTCGGGATCTTCCCGGAGAAATGCCATATGATGAGATCCAATTTTGAGGTGCCAATGACCTTCTCATCAGTGGTTTTTCGGAGCAAAACTGGCGTGCTGCCGAATCTCTAATCACGAGGCTTTCTCTGTGGATTTTCCTTAATCCGGGAAAGCAAGGATATCATCTTCAATGGCGAAGAGTGATGCTTATTGAAAGTTTTCTCTGGCTTTTCAGAGGTTCAAGTTATCAAAGTGGTCAAGGACCAACTTCTTTCCAGAATTAAACTGGAAGCGAGGTTGTTCAGACACATTATTTCCTGACGAGGCAAGAACTGACAACTCGATTGAGAGGACTTCTACCACTAGGGGACAGGACCGACTAGAGTGATAGTGATGCAATATGAAATGTGAATGCAAATAAAAAATGCATGATGTATGTATGTATGTATGTGCTGACAAAACAGACGCAACATACAGACTAAGAGATGAACACAATTGGATACTCGGCCATCGCGGGGCGAAGAAGTACCGTTGATTCAAAATAGCAATTCCACCTTGCTTGGGAGAGATAGTCCCGTTGGGAGCTATGTTGATCGGGCTTAGGAGATGAGAACTCGGCCGAGGATGTCAGACGAAACAAGGTCTCTGACATAGTTGATCCCTTCATTCAGGCGAACTGGTTTAGAAGGAGTACTTTGATTCTGCACTTTGAAGTTCGCTTACTTCGGGAAAAGCGATCGATGTTCTTCTGATGTTCAACAGTCAAAAGAAATGCCATCTTTAATTTAAAAGCAGAAAAAGTTTAACAGGTAAATTTATTTTTGTTTTATTTCAAGAATCGCTGATTAAGTTTAAACAACGTCGTTCTGTAAAGCTAAAACAAGTAAAGAATTACAAACAAAATCACAAGGGCTCAAATTTTATTGATAAGATGGAGATCAGCCAAACGCGTGATTCCAAAGAGTATATACAAAGTTAGAAAATGGTAATTTACAGGGAAAAGGGCTACGTTGAAACATAACGACCACTATCCTTCTACCAACTTTGAGTTCGGGACATCCTGAGCTTCCGTCGAAGATGACCTTTGACTGGAGATTTCCTCCGATAGATGATGCTGTAACTGCTGCTGAGGGACTTGCCTCTGTTGAACATAGTTACTTGCCATTATCCCTAATTTTTGCCTGGATTGTACTATGAGATTTCCAATCCATCGGGATGATTTTTTTTCATGTCTCTAACTTTTGCCTGGACCGCCCTTTCGGGTTTTCAATCCACCAAGATGTTTTTTTTTTTTTAGGCGAAGTATTTCTTGACTACATCAACATTCGTGGGGTAGGCAAATTCCTCTCCGTCCATGGTTGCAAGTCTCAAGGCGCCGCCTGAGAAAGCTTTCGTGACCACATAGGGGCCATCATAATTTGGGGTCCATTTTCCCCGAGAGTCAGTGAGAAATGATTGTATCTTCTTGAGCACGAGGTCTCCTTTTCTGAAAATACGAGATCAGACCTTTTTGTCGAACGCCCTTTTCATTCTCTGTTGATATAACTGACCGTGGCATAGTGCCGTGATTCTCTTTTCTTTGATCAGGTTCAGTTCGTCGTGTCGACTTTGACACCATTCAGCTTCGATGAGCTGAGCTTCCATCAATACCCGGATTGATGGGATCTCTACTTCTATGGGGAGCACTGCTTCCATGCCATATACTAGAGAGAAAGGGGTTGCCCCTATTGAAGTGCGGATAGATGTTCGATAACCGTGAAGAGAAAAGGGTAGCATTTCGTGCCAATCTTTATAGGTTACAACCATCTTTTGAACGATCTTCTTGATGTTCTTGTTAGCCGCTTCTACCACCCCGTTCATCTTGGGTCGGTAGGGAGATGAGTTATGATGTTTGATCTTGAACTCTGCGCACAACTCCTTCATTATCTTGTTGTTCAAGTTAGATCCATTATCAGTAATGATCTCGCTTGGAACACCATAACGGCATATGATATTGTTTTTGATAAATCGGACCACCACTTGTCGGGTTACATTGGCGAATGACGCTGCTTCGACCACTTGGTGAAATAATCAATGGCTACCAGGACGAACTGATGTCTGTTTGAAGCCTTGCGCTCAATCATACCAATCATGTCGATTCCCCATATGGAAAAAGGCCACGGGGAAGAAAGAACTTTGAGATGTGATGGCGGTACATGAATTTTGTCGGAGTATATCTGACACTTGTGACACCTCCTCATGTACTTGTAGCAGTCGGATTCCATGGTCAACCAATAATACCCGGCCCTGAGAATTTTTCTCACCATTGTGTGTCCGTTGGCATGAGTGCCAAAGGATCCTTCATGAATTTCTTTCATGAGCATGTCTGCTTCTGGTCTGTCGACACATCGGAGCAAGACCATTTCAAAATTTCTCTTATAAAGAGTGTCAGCGCTCAGGAAGAAGTTTACAGCCAATCTTCTGAGGGTTTTTCTGTCTTTTCTGAGTGCCCCAGATGGGTACTCTTGTTTCTGAAGGAAGCATTTGATATAGTGATACCAAGGTCTATCGTCTATGACTGCTTCAATCGCGAAGATGTAAGCGGGCCGTTCAAGGCGCATGATGTCGATCTTAGGTATGTCATTCCATCGACCTACACTAATCATGGAAGAGAGAGTGGCTAATGCATCAGCCATGTGATTCTCATCACGAGGGATGTGATGAAAGTCGACTCTGTTGAAGAAGGGTAACAACCTTCTTGCATAGTCTTTGTAAGGAATCAATCCTGATTGGTATGTGTTCCAATCTCCTTTTATCTGGTTAATAACCAGGGCTGAATCGCCATATACATCCAAGTTTTTGGTCCTTAAATCAATCGCTTCTTCGAGACCCATGATACATGCTTCGTATTCGGCCTCGTTGTTCGTACATTTGAACGTAAGTCTAGCAGTGAAAGGAATGTGGGAACCCTGAGGGGTAACAATGATTGCCCCAATTCCGTTTCCATAATGATTGACTGCTCCGTCAAAGATAAGTTCCCACTGGGAACCTGGTTCTGGCCCTTCACTGGGTAGCAGTTCATCGCAATCTTTCATTTTTAGATACATGACATCTTCGTCTGGGAAGTCAAACCCGATTGATTCTTGATCGTCAATCGGTTGATGAGCCAAATGATCAGCTAAAATACTTCCTTTAACGGCTTTCTGAGCATGGTACTTTATGTCATATTCTGATAGTAACATCTGCCAACGGGCAATCCTTCCCGTGAGAGCAGGTTTTTCGAAAGTGTACTTGATTGGATCCATTTCGGAGACCAACCAAGTAGTATGACGAATCATGTACTGGCGAAGACGTTTGGCTGCCCAAGCCAAAGCGCAACAAGTTTTCTCAAGCATTGTGTACCGAGTCTCGCAGTCGGTGAATTTCTTGCTTAGATAGTAAATGGCAGACTCTTTCCTTTTAGTTTCGTCTTGTTGGCCAAGTACACATCCCATTGAGTCCTCTAGGACTGTGAGGTAAATGATCAGTGGTCTTCCTTCCACTGGAGGTGATAGAATCGGAGGATTCAACAGATATTCCTTGATACTGTCGAAGGCGGTTTGGCAATCTTCTGACCAAACGCAATCCTGGTTCTTTTTGAGTAATTTGAAAATCGGCGCGCATGTCGCGGTCATAAGGAATATGAATCTGGAGATGTAGTTCAAACGTCCCAGGAATCCTCTGACTTGTTTTTCAGTTTTCGGAGAAGGCATTTCTTGAATGGCCTTGACCTTGTCAGGATCAACTTCAATTCCTTTTGGCTGACGATGAACCCTAGTAATTTCCCCGAACGGACACCGAAGGTGCACTTGTTAGGATTCAAGCGGAGCTTGAATTTTCTTAGACGTTCGAATAATTTTGACAGATGTTCAACGTGCTCATCCTATGTTCTTGATTTTGCAAACAAATCATCGACATATACCTCGATTTCTTTGTGTATCATGTCATGAAACAAAGTAGTCATGGCCCTTTGATAGGTTGCCCCGGCATTCTTTAAACCGAACGGCATTACCTTGTAACAAAAGGTACCCCATGGGGTAATGAACGAAGTTTTCTCCATGTCTTTTGGCGCCATTTTGATCTGATTATAGCCCGAGAATCCATCCATGAAGGAGAATACTTTGAACTTTGCTGTGCTGTCAAGCAGCATGCCAATGTGTGGTAAAGGAAAGTCGTCCTTTGGACTTGCCTTGTTTAGATCTCTGTAATCAACACACATTCTGACCTTTCTATCCTTTTTGCGAACGGGTACGATGTTGGCTAACCATTGAGGATATTCAGATGTAGCGAGGAAACCCGCGTCGATCTGTTTCTGTACCTCCTCTTTGATTTTGATGGCCATGTCCGGGTGAGTCCGTCTCAACCTTTGTTTTACTGGCGGACATTCCAATCTTAGCGGTAAGTGATGTTCCACGATGCTGGTATCCAACCCTGGCATATCCTGATAGGACCAAGCGAATACATCGGGGAATTCTTTGAGAAGCTTTATCAAACTTTCTTTGACAGTTGGACTGAGCAGTGCTCCGATCCTGATTTCTTTTCTCTCTTTTTCTGAACCCAAGTTTACCGTTTCCAACGGCTCTTTGTGAGGTTCAATGGACCTTTCCTCTTGTCTGAGTAGTCGGGAGATCTCTTCTGGAATTTCGTCGTCATTTTCTTCTTCAGCCTCGAATACCGGGAACTCAAAGTTGGGAGAAGGCATCGGATCGTATGTTTCAACGGGGTATAAAACAAGCAATCTGCATGACGTTATGATTCGTGTTTAGAAGAGATAGAGAAAATGTAAGTGTGTGCAGTGTATTTATTTTACTGCTTGTTTTTATTTTTGAATTGTTTTTTTTAGGATTACCATTTTCTGAAAAAGCAAAAAGAGAAAACAGCAATTAATGCGGAAATTACAGAACGACGTTATTTTATTAATGAACAAGTCGAATCTTGAAACTACAACCCTATAAAACAAAACTCACTCGCTCTGGGCAAAGCGAAGAGGGAAATTTACAAAAAGCGAGCCCTATCAAAACATCCGTTTCACCTGGGCAGGGTGAAAGGTTAAAGATGGCAATTACTTTGACCGACGAACGACCTTCGGAACCTCGACAGCAACCCATTGGCGGCGAACTCCTCGGTGAATCACAAAGTCTGGCACCTTCCTTGATTCGTCTTCAGAAATGACGCTGATTTCTGGTGGAGTAGGATCATTGGAATCTGTCTCCCAAGCAGAATTGTCGTAGGAGGATTCCTCTGTTGCATTTTGCATAGCATTGGTGCTCTCAGCTGTATCTGCCCATCCGGTTGACTGGATATCTTCGAGCATGATACGAGAGCTTTCAGGAGCAGTGTACTTGACCATAAAGTCGTATTTTCCACTTGGTTGTCCCAAAGTGTCCCAAAATTCTTTGGAACTGGAGAAGTCATCCCTCTCGATGACGTTGACCTCAGGAAAAGCATAGTTGATGAATTCTAGTCCTGCAAACGTTGCAAATTCATCTTCATGTTGAGTAGTTTCCGAATGACCTGAGTGTTGATCCCATGACATGGTGGGGACACAGGTATTCTGTTCAATGATGCTCAGCTGAGTTTCATTACTCGGATGACTTTCTTGCCCCAAGTTTCCTGGGTAAGGCTGCCACATTGGCAGACCATCCATCGGGCCATAGTAATTGTGATCAAAGTTTTCTTTCATCAGAGTGTCTTCCTCTAATGAATTTGGCGGAGCACGGCATCCTTCCGGATCACAATCTCCATAGATCATTTCGACATCTGATCTTGGTATAAATCTCGGACTTTCTGTAGGAAAGCAAAAAGGCATAGGCACCTCTTCCTGAGACATATAGCCGTCCTTGTTAAGGTAGGACTTCCATTCTTCATCTGTGTCAGAGGGATCTTCCTCATTGATAGCATGAACTATCTGAGACACTGGGTGAAGAAAACCTCCACTGTGGAAGAAGTTTTGAAGGGGATGAAGACTTTCATCGTTGACAGCTGTCTGGGTACAGGTTGCAGAAAAACCAAGACCCTTCTTTGTTTTATTTTCAATAGGAACGACAAGCTGTCCCCATCCTTTTGTATCAGTACTCTCGACCGCTTTGATAGCATCTTTGTATGAAGAAATTGAAGTTCCTTCTTCGAATTGATCGTTCTTGCTCACCGATAATGCTTGGAACTGAGTTCCAATAACCTCCTCGGGTTCTACACAAGCAGATGATGATAGGTTACTCATAAGCAAGGCTTGTTCCCCACAAACCGTGACAAGTTGATCGTTCTTGACGAACTTTAGCTTTTGGTGGAAGGTTGAAGTAACCGCTCCAGCCTGATGTATCCAAGGTCTTCCTAATAAACAACTGTATGTTGCCCGGATGTCCATGACCTGGAAAGTGATTTGGAAAGTGTGAGGACCAATAGTTATGGGAAGATCAACTTCGCCGATAACTGTTTTTCTGGATCCGTCGAATGCTTTGACAACGACCTCGCTGACTCTCATCGGAGGGCCCTTAAATAATAATTGCGTCAAAGTGGACTTCGGCATAACATTCAGGGCTGACCCTGTGTCTACCAGTACATTGGCTAAAGCATCGCCCTGGCAGTTAACTGTAATGTTGAGCGCCATGTTATGACGACGACCCTCTTCAGGTAATTCCTCATCACTAAATCCCAAATTATTGCAGGAAGTGATGTTAGAGACAATGCTATCGAATTGTCTGATTGTTACATCCTGTTCCACAAAGGCTTGCTCCAAGACTTTCTGTAGAGCCTTTCTGTGTGCTTCTGAACTGAGTAACAGTGATAATACCGAGATCTTTGAAGGAGTTTGTAATAGCTGATCAACAATGTTGTATTCACTCCTTTGGATGAGCTTTAGCATCTCATCTTTGTCTTTTGAAAAGTCGGGATTACTAGATTGACCGACTGGTGGATCAGGAATTTCTGCCTGAAGTTCCTTTTCTTTGTTGGATTCTCCAACCCCTCGGTTGAAGACTCGACCGCTCCGTGTTACATGACTGATGTCTGCAATGTTCACGACGGAGGGTAATGGAATTTCCTTTCCATTCTCGATTATTGTTGCACCGTATTTGTAAGGGATTGCCTTAGCTGATTCATACGGTAGTGGCCCCGGTAGATAGATGACTATGGGAACCTTCTGATTTTTCTGACCATCATAAGTAACCTTGATCCGTTCCCGGTTGGGAACTCTAGATTTGTCAAGTAGAGGGATGATGGCAAAAACATCCCTGGTCCTGTGATGACCAGAGATCGTGACAACATCCTCAACTTACTCGGCAAGGTAGTTCGGCGACCAAATGATGGGTCCTGAACCTGGATATGGACGAATTTCTCCATGATCGACCTGACCCTGAAGAGCTGCTCTCACAAGGTAACACCCTTGGTTACTTTCCGAACAGACGCTACAACTGTCATAGTTGTGTGGTGGCACCTGGCCACGCCCACTTTGAATACAATGTAACCTCACTAGGTTACCTTCCATTGATCGGACATCCTGACTTTGACGACGAGTAGGATTCCTGTTATTGATACTAATCTGCTGAGTATCTTCGTCCATATAGATTGGCATCCACCAGTGATTTAACAAGTGTTGAAGTGCCTCCTGGACAAGGGTATAACCTTGATCGTTTTCGCAACCCGCTTTACAATTTTGATAGTCATGTGACATTAAGAATCCAAGTCGGACCTGCTCAGCATGTAACTCTACCAGGTTGGTATCCATTACGCGGATGTCGAAGATCTGAACCATGTTGATTTGATAGGAGTTCCTATCATGGTAGTCTTGGATCCATCCAAGATTCATCTGACGCTGGAGGGCCTCTTGTATGAAAGAGCATCCCTGTTTGTTTACCGAGCAAATCAAACAGGAACTGTAATCGTTCCGCGACAAATTATGATACTGGCTTTGCCTTGAGTGCATCGCCACCAAGTTGACATTCATCGCACGGATGTCGTGGTTTTAAATGACGTTGGAATTCGTGTAAACCATGTTAACTCCACGAACTCGGTGCTCTTGGATCCATCCAAGATCCATTTGTTCCTGTAGAGCTGCTTGCACTACAGAACACCCCTGGTTGTCTTTAGAGCAGATATCACACTGGTGATAATTATGAGGTGGCACATGGCCATATCCACTCTGTCCACAATGCATCTTGACCAGATTGGTCCCCAATAAGAGTACATCATGAATTTGATAGACATTGTTAGTCTCTTTCTCAATCAGATTGACTGCAGCTTTCTCGTGTTGAGGCAGCGGGTTCGTAAGAACATTAGGATTCGTATCTTTGAAAGATAAGAGCCCGCTCCTAACAAGCTTTTGCATGTCAGAACTGAAAGGGGAGACTTAGTCTGAATGTGCCCCTTAGCCAGCAGTAACGGAAACAGCTCTGCGTACGTCACAGGTATAGGATCAAATCCTGGTGGCCGTATTGTACGGTTGTTGTTATATGGAGGACGAGCCTGCTGAAGAGGCTGTTGTGTCCTTTTTTGGTCAGGTTGGCTCTGCGCAACCTGAGGTTGATACATAGGAACAGGCGCGGGGCCGATAGCAGGAGTAACAGCTGCTACTGGCTGATAACGTCGCCTTTGCTTTCCGAGAGAGATATTCCCAATATCTTGCTCTTTTTTCTTAGGGAGAGCACTACTGTATTTTTTAGTACCGCTCGTTGATCTAGTGTCTTTTACCAAACGTCCTTCTCGGACGGCTTCCTCAAGACGTACACCCATGCCGACCATTTTGGTGAAATCACTGGGTGCACTGGCAATCGTTCGGTCATAGTAAAATGAGCTTAAGGTCTTTAAGAAGATTTTTGTCATCTCTTTTTCCTCAAGAGGTGGACAAATTTGAGCGGCAATTTCACGCCACCTTTGAGCATACTCCTTAAAGGTTTCCTTGTCCTTTTGCCACATCGATCTGAGTTGATCTCTGTCGGGTGCCATGTCCAAATTATACTTGTATTGTTGGACGAAGGCAGTACCAAGATCTCTGAATGTACTGATCGTAGTACGGTTTAAACCCATGTACCATTTGAGTGCGGCACCGGTTAAACTATCCTGGAAGTAGTGAATCAGCAGGTCCTGATTCTTCGTCTGAGCTGACATCCGCCGAGCGTACATCACCAGATGGCTCTGAGGGCAAGAGTTACCCTTGTATTTTTCAAAGTCGGGCACTTGGAACTTGTGTGGGACTTTCACATTTGGGACCAAGCAGAGGTCTGCGGCGTCCTTTCCAAATAGATCCTGACCGCGAATGGCTTGCAGCTCCTTTTGCATTTCCAAGAACTGTTCCTGGAATTCATCCATTCTGTCAAACATAGTTTCCTTCTTACCAGAAGGTGTCTGTGGAATCTGTCCTTCCGGGACAGTGTGCACCACAGGGGGTGGTACCGTGACTACGGCAGTAAGTCTTGGCGCCTCCCTAAGTTTGTAACCTTCAGGAGTCTTCAGTATGCCCCTAGCATCTTCGCTTTCCCGAAGTTTGTAACCTTCAGGCCCAGCGGCTTCTGTTGCGATTCCCTGATCTTCAGTGATCGGCGGAACATATCCTTCCGGGATATAGTTAACAGGCATGCCCCAAGGACGATCTTTCGGCATCTGATACCTAGGATCATACTTTTCTATGATGGGCGTTGAGGTGATCTCTGAGATCACAGTCCTTTGTAGCTGAGCTTCTGCCATGGCTTGCATGTCGTTACGAAGCTTTCTCATATCCTCTCTCAGAGCGTCGATCTCTTCTTTCAACTCTCTATTTTCTTCCTCAAGATCATCCATCTTTTTCTGACGATTGGCCCGAGTGTTATACGAATGAGACAATTTGACTCTAGAATCGAGACACACGTGAGATTCGTAGGTAAGAAGAATACGCGATGTGAGAATGATGAATGCAATGATTATATTAATTGTTTTTTGGTTTAATCAAAATAAACTTCGACAATTAGATTACAAATATCAAACGGTGGGGAAACCCCCTTTTTATTGAAGCTCAAAGGATTACAGAAATGGAAATACAGTAGATTACAAAGTGCAGAAACAGAAGCCTAAGCTAATGGGTCCCGAGTCTTCTCTGAAGAGAAATCGGGTGCTGATTCTGGGACTTTCCTTTTCTTTGACCGGGGCTCTTGGGCCGTTGTCGGGTTGTCATTCCTTTGCCAAGTGAAAGGAGTGAGCAAATTCCTTTGGTCATCTTGATTCTCTACAACATGCTGCTCCAAAATTTCAATCAGAGCATCTTTCTCTTTTAGTAGTTGCTGTATTTGGATACACTCTACGTCGAGGGTGCGATACTTGTTCTTCCAAGATCTTCTTTCCTTTTGAACTTTGTTGAGAGTAACCTGAAGCTTTTCAGTTTCCGTCATGAAGTACATGACAGTTTCCCTCGGTGAAAGAATTCCGTAACGAGGATAAGGCATTTTTAGCTTGAGAGCTCTGGTTTGTACCCAATGGAGATAAGGCTCCACCGAGACACATTTCGGTTTTCCCATAGACTCTCGTCCTTTCTTATGAACCTGTTTCCAAGCTTGCACTATTTCCATCTTTAGTGCTCTGTCATTTTCTCCTTCTTTGAAGAAAAGACCTTCCAGATGAACACCCAGTGGGATGTGTCTCATCGGGTAACCAAATTGACGAAGAACCAATATCGGATGATAGTTGATTTCTCCTTTAGTTCCTATGAGGGGTACGCTGGGGAAGTTTCCACAACGGTCAATGATTCTGATTCCCTCATAAATCCTATTACACCAATCTATATCGGAATTGGTGAGAGACATGATCTTCTGCGACCAACGTAAGACACTCTTGCAATCCCAAAAAGCAGCAGACTTGGGCAAGTGAGAGATAAACCATTTGTAGAGCAAAGGTACACAGCATGTGAAAAGTCGGCACAGGGTTTCCAATGAGAAAAACCTTAATAGCGTTGATATCGACGAAGTTATTGATGTTGGGAAACAAAAATAATCCGTAGGTGAGCAAGACAAAGATGCTTTCAAAAGCAGTCTCGTTCCCTATACTAGCGAAGTATAGAGCTTTTTTTGTCAAGAACTGGGCTGGCAAACCTTGGATGCCACCCTTAGCGGTCATGTGAGTCTTGACCTCAGACTCGTCCAAATGAATTGCTATTGCAATAGTTTGATTCTTTGGAATTTCTTTCAGTCCAGAAAACGGAGCTCGATCAGTGATATGTAAATCAGTCAGATGAGAATACTCCTCCAGCGTTGGTGATAGCTGGTAATCCGGGAATGTGAAACAGTGATAAACCGGATCGTAGAACTGAATGAGCGCGTCCATGATCCCCTCAATCACATGGACTCTTAACAGTGGTAGCAAACCACCGTGCTTGGCTCTAAAAGCCTCTGGGTTAACGATCATCCTTGCTAACCTTCTCAAATCCCCTAGTTTTGGAACCTTGAAGGTATACTGGCGAGTTCTACTTCTACCGAAATCCATTAGCGTAATCTTTTTCTCTGATATTTGCAATCACAGTCTTAGTTTAATTTGAAAAACAGAGAGACTAGAAGAGAAGTTTTTTTAATGTTTTAATGTTTTATTAAATGAATGCATGAATGCAGCACACAAAAACATAGAAAAAACATGGGGTCAAAGGGTCGTTGTCATGAAGTCAAGGCTCTACCCATCCCCAAAGGTTTATACTAGGGTGATTTTTGTACCTGTACTCATTATCATCAGCTCCTCCCAGGAAGGCAGACAACAAGCGGATCGCCAGCGAGTTGTGTGCAATCTTAGAGTAAGTGCTATTCACCGAGAATAGATCACCAGCCTCAAATGAGGGTAGTATCGCGTAACAGCTATTTCCGATAGCTTCCGCACTACGAAAGGGTTTGGCTTTTCTAGGTGTATACTCATTCTCACCACATGCGGCATCACACGCATTCCCATTAGCAGAAAAATAAACACGTATAGCAATTAGGAAAAGCAGTATATATATTTGTCCTAATCATCCTAGACTTATAAAGCTAAGAATCCTAAGTTCCTGACAGAAAATGGGTTCCCTGGCGGAAGCCCCAATCTGTGGTATTCACACAAGTGAAGAGAAAAAAGGAAAAAAAGTTTTAAAAAGACCCGGCCCCACGGTGGGCGCCATTTTTCTGTTGGCGGCCACCGCCGTGAAAATGACTTACCCAAGGTTTAAATTGTAAGGAAGAAAGAACCGGCCCCACGGTGGGCGCCATTTTTCTGTAGCGAGCGATTTTGGACGCGGTTCTTAAGCGTTGGTCGCTCTCTGCGGTTGAGCTTAAACTACAGGTCGATTCATTTTTTATCCTATTGTGAGCTGAATAAGGAAGGGAAATAGATGTCTCCAATTAACCCTGCTTGCATACTGAGTTTAAACAGCGGTTTGTTAGGTTATGAATGCTATCAATGTGGGGGGGCCCTTGTACTGGTTATTTGTATTTTCGCCAATACTGTTTTCTTTCTTTCTAGGACTTTCTAGCGGGGAACAAGGATTAGGATGTTAGGACTGATGTTTTTGAATTACTGCTTTTGATTGATGGAGATATGGGATTTGGGTTTTTTGTTTAGTGTGCTCGCTAAGATCTTTTCTTTCGATCTTATGCCTACGTATTCCCGTTTGCCGAAACAGGGAAATCAGAGCGTTCGTAGTTCCTCCTATTCAATGGGAGGAAATGGGTGTTTTGGTGTCTTGTTCAAAGCCCAAGACGTGAAGCGAAAGGTAGTTTGTATCTTGTTCAAAGCCCAAGATGTGAAGCTGAAAGGTCTATTTGTGTCTTGTTCAAAGCCCTAGACGTGAAGCTGAAAGACCTCGGTTTTAGAGAGAATTTGTCATCTCTAAAGAAGGGAGAAGGAGAATTACTTTAACTGGGATACGCGGATCCGAGCAATGCCATTATTTCCGAAGAAAGGGTTTTAACCTGAAGGAGGAGACTTTAACTCAGTATAGAGCAATGCCATCTTTCCTTAGGAATTTCTCATGCTAAAAGAGGGACAGTGGCGTGGATATAGATGATCCAGAGGCTTGCCGCTTACAGCGATTAGATGAAGGGAAAGGAGTTGTTGATGTTTGTGTATTGTGAACGAGGCACAACTTTGATGCTAAAAGGTTGATTGGATCAACCAGTGGTTTTCTTATACAAAGCCTAAGAGGAGGCTAATTTCCGCTAGGAAAATCATTATACAAAGCCTAAGAGGAGGCTATTTTGTGTCCCGTACAAAGCCCGAGAGAGAGGCTAAAAGGTTTTGACTCAACGGTGGAGTCTTTGTGTCTCGTACGAAGCCCGAGATGGAGGCTAAAAGTTTTTGACTCAACGAGGGAATCTTTGTGTCTCGTACGAAGCCCGAGATGGAGCCTATTTTGGTAATTGACTCAACGAGGGAGTCTCTTATGTGTCTCGTACAAATCCCGAGAGAGAGGCTAAACATTGTTTGACTCCGCTGGGGAGAATCATTGTACAAAGCCCAAGAGAAGGCTATCATTCCCGAAGGAAGAGATCATTATACGAAGCCTAAGAGGAGGCTGTGAATACTTCTAAGAAGTCGTAGTGTCCTTGAATAATGCCCAAGAGGAGGCCGATGCTTTTAAGAAGCAAGTGGGTCTATGATCTCCTTTCCATTAGGAGAGATAACTCCTTTAAAGATAAAAACCACTGGTAAACGTGCGAGGTTTACTATCCAGTGACTTTTAACTTTTAAAGAGGGTTCCTTAGTTAAGGTCCAAGATTATGACCGTAGTGGGTACCCAAACCCCGAGACATTCAAGGCAAGCTATCCACAAGGAATAGATCAAGTCAGGAAAGTTCGAGAATTTGGAAGAAACTCAAAGATGCTATTCACGGAGAATACATTCATCTTGGGGAGTAGAGCTTCTTGACGATTCCTAAGGAGGACAGCCGAAGAGAAGACTGTATCTGGTGCTCCTATTGGGGATCTAGGCGTCTATTTCTACGAATAAATGAAACGGCGTCACCTAGTTCTAGACGTAGTTGCTGGGGAAACTCGAAATATCTATACTATTATTACACAGTAGATATGAGTTTATGAAAGGAGACTTACAGTGAGCAGCCCCACAATACAGTTTATAATATGAAAGCAGTAAATGAAAGCGATAACCACTTACTCGGTTGTAGTGCTTCCATGCTGTTTGGTTAGTTGTTCAACAAAGAAAGATTGAAAACAACAGTATATTCAAAATCAAAGGAGAAAGTGCTTTGAAAAAGAAAGATTTGGGGCTTACAGCTCAAGGAGAGGCCCAGGGTTTTATCAGTGAGCACACTGTTTGACTTTGTACAGCGGGACTTATACAAGTGACTGGGGCCCAAAAAGGTTTTCTGTACAAAGGGATGGGTCTTACACTCTCTCAAGAGGCCCAAAAAGTTTTAAAGAAAAAGAGAGGGGCTTATAACACGAGGGTAGGCCCAAATGATTTTTCGTTTAAAAATGGCGATCGCGTCGAGGTTTTCTTTTAACGCAGAGGGACTTATACAATAAGTGAGGCCCAAAATGTTTTGGTTAAAAAGGGGATTGGGTCTTACACTCTAATAGAGGCCCAAAGTGTTTTGAATGGGTCTTATAGCTCGAGGAGAGGCCCAGATGATTTTTATTTTTAAACGGGCGACGATCGCGCCGTTTACTTGTACAGAGGGACTTATACAATGAGTGAGGCCCAAAAAGTTTTTGTACAAGGGGGGATGGGTCTTACATTCTCTCAAGAGGCCCAAAGAGTTTTGAAAATGGTTTATGAGGGTTGAATTAATCCAAAACCCTAATTTGTTTTCAAAATGTATTTAATTGAATAAAAATTCAATTAAAATGATCAAAAATTGTTTAACACATGGAAAACAAATTGTGATCTTGGATTAATGCTTCAAAAATTAAGTATTGACCTACAAAATAATTAGAAAGCATTAAAAGTTGCAAAATCAATGTAGAAAAAATATTTAAAATGTCAAAAACAATTAAAATATTAATTCTTTGCAAAAATATCAATTATATGAAATAAATAATATTTTTGGGATTTTTTGTGAAAATAAAATATTTTAACATTTTTGTGAATTATTAAAAAAAGAATCAACTCAAAATCATTAAAACTCAGAGAGAAATTAATTTTTGAATCAATTAAACAAAATCACAAAATTCAAATATTTGAATTTCTAAAAATGGCGCCAAGAACAAGCTGAAGAACACGCGCGTGTTCTTGGTTTCTCAGATTTGCATTTTTTATTCAATCTCCATGAATACGTAATCATATCATGCAATCCACATATCATTATGCTCGCCTCAACCTCACGATCATGTCTATGTACTTTAATTTCATTTAAATTAAACATACAACAAGAAATCACGAAGAGACCTCAAGAACCCTAATTTCTGCATGAAGGCTAGGATTTTTGATACACGATTCAAACAATGCAATTAATTGAGGGAAAACATTCCATGCATGATTATGAACATATGGCCAAATTATTGTGCGAGGAAATATGCATAGATTGAGAGATGACCAAGTATGTGCTTACCTCCAAGTCGTGACAGCAAGTTCAAAGTGATTTTTGATTTGGAGGTGTTACAGATGAGTGGTGATGATCTGAACAGTTTCCCTACACCCTATGGATTGTGTTTGGATGGTTGGACTTGATTGAAATTGGCTGGATCATTTTGTGGTACCTCAGCTGCACTTTGGTTAAAACCTTGAGCAACCAGCTGATGATTTTGTGAAATTGATGTTTCAGAAGTAATCTAAGTGTTTGATCAGCTCATATGTGATGTATGTGAGGTGTGTGAGTGATTGGTTTGATTGGAATTGCTCTCAAACTCAAAACCCGACAGTGACTTGCCTTAGAAGGCAAAATTGGAGTGAAAGAAGAGATTTTGAGGAAAGCATCTGTTAGATGGCTTTGGTGTACTCAAACTGACCACAATTGAGCTCTATTTATAGTAGAACAAGTTTGTTTTGCAAGGAATAGTGCATGGCAGCTGGTAAGTAGGTTTGGCCAATGTTGGCAAATGAAAATCCAAGTCTCCTCTAGTCATTGACTAGAGGTTAGGGCACAGAGCTTTGGTTCCCTAGGTCTTGGATAAGTCTTGACTGATTTCAGATGAGAATGGCTCAGTCCATGCCACCTTGATGGTTCCATTGAATGCCTCATTCCAAATTTGAAGTCTTGTCCCTATTTTGGCCATTCTAGGTTCAACATGCTATTTCTTGTTCCATGGACTTTGGAGGCTTGGCTCAGTGACTGTCCCCTTTAGATTCAATCCTCTGAGGTGTCCAAGTGGATAGGAGCACTTGAATTTGGCTGATTTTGGCAAATCGACCAAAGTTGCAATTCTGCCTTGCCTTGACAGATTTCAGCAAGGCAACTTGGCAATATTGTATCTCATGGTGTAGGTTGAATTTGGCAATGTTCTTGGCCATTTTGGAAAGCTCTTACATGATACAACAACTGTTTGAACAAGTTTGGTTTTGATCTCTTTTGATTCCAAGTGAAAAATCCCCCTACATTTGGCAAAAAGTGAGGCAGAATCTGACTTAGTGAAAATTTCACTAAGTGTTGGAAAAAGTGACATTTTCACTTTTCAGCCACTTTGATCACTCCATAACTCAAAATCCTTAATGAATTGGAATGACTTGTAGTTGAAGTTTTTGTAGGTGATAATGAGGGCTACAAATCCATCTTTGGATGAGAAAAAATGGCCTTGTGGTTTAGGAGTTATGGTCCTCCAAAGTTGGTACCTTTGCCACTTTATTTTTAACTTAGAAAAATTTCTAAGTTTTATGGTTACCCCTTTTACAAGTTATCTCACTTTTCTTGATTTTTCTTGATGAATGATTATTCAAATCATACATTAACATCATTTTAGGGTTAAAAATCCATTTTGGTGAAAAATCTCAAAAAGTCAAAGTTGACTTTTGTGCACAGTTGACTTTTTATCAGATGAATTCCAAACTGTGCAATTCTTCAGGAAATCATGTCCTTGACCTAAATCAAACTTGATGGACATGTTCCATGGGTGTCATAGGGTATATTCAATCATGTATTAGGGTTTGGGAGCATGTCTTGGTCAAAAGTCAAAGTTACAGTTGACTTTTCTCTTAAAACCCTAATTGTGGTGCAGATGAAATTGAGACTTGTTACTCAAGCTTCTTGGATCAATCCATTGTTCCAAATGGATCAATATGGTATATTAGAGACCCTCAAATCATGTCTTGAGGTCTTGGCTCATGGTTTGTCCCAAAAGTCAACTTAGGGGTGAATTAGGTCAAGAAACCCTAATTCCTGATTTTTGATGAATGCATCCCCTGAGGCAAAATTGACTTGATGCATGGGTTCATGAGGTTCCATGAAGTATATTAGGTCATGTTTTGGATCATTTCCTTGTGCCCAGGTGAAAATTTCCATCTGGAGGCCCTGGTCGACCAAAACCCTAATTTGGTGACACTATCAATCTTGAGACTTGATCCACCTAGAAGGGAGCAGCCTTGTGCTTAATCCTTGAAGTGGGAGTCCTTTTTGATCCATTGTGGATATTTAAGAGATTAGACAAGTTGAAGATCATGTCATTTCTCGATTGATCCTTTGTCTAAGCACTCAGAGAGGGCTTGAAACCCTAATTTTGATTGTATTGGATTCTCACCCATCTTTGGGGAGACTGATGAAGCATGATGGTTCATCCATATTGTGATGATGATTTTCACAATGATGGGAAATCTAAGTGGTCAAAATTTGGGGTATTACACTGCGGCTGGGCTAAGTAAAATTTAAACATCTGGCCTAAACAAATTCCAAGCAACTTGAAGCCTCTGACATAATCAACTGCGGTCGGGCTAAGAAAATTAAAATCTCTAGCTTAAACGAAGTCCAAGCAACTTGAAGTCACTGGCATAATCGGCTATGGTCGGGCTAAGTAAACTTAAAACCTCTGGCCTAAACAAAGTCTAAGCAACTTGAAGCCTTTGGCATAAATGGTTGCAGCTGGGCTAAGTAAAATTAAAATCTCTGGTCTAAACAAAGTCCAAGCAACTTGAAGCCTCTGGCATAATCGGCTGCAGCCGGGCTAAATAAAACGAAAACCTCTGACATAAATTTCTTGACTAATCCACATGAGAGGAGATCAACACTTAGGCCAACAAATATTCTATTGTACAGGTGGATAGCAGGAAAACATGCTTACATGGACTTAACAAGGATTTTTTTCACTGGTGAAACTAAAGACTTAGGTTTTTTATGGGACTTACAACTCTAAAAGTCGTTTTAAGTAAAATGCTCAAACATGAGAAAACATATATAAAATCGAAGAAGTAAGATAATATTAACATAGATTCTCGACGTGCTGAGTTCGACAAAGAGAATATAATGATGAGACAATACTTAGTTAAATATGAAGACATATGATTATGTGTTCCACAAGAATAGTGTTCGACCACGATGTCGAGTTTGACAAACTAACCATGGGTTTTAGACTTAGCATTTTTCCAAAATTATGAGAATGCTTCTCCTGAAAACTTGACATGTTGATCCATCAATCGTGACGGTTGAGACAAGGTAAAAGGATCAAATTGAGTAACTATTTTTTTGATGTTATCCAGACATCGAAGACTAGTGGGAATAAGTTATAAAACTAGAAGTTAAACAAAGGATTATGTGTCGAGCGCTAAACATATATCTGTTATAGGCAGTTATTATTGTATCATTATATAGTGGTTTTAGCGTTAGAAACCAGGTGGCAATATCATTACAAAATCTCTATAGAAGTCAAAGTACACAAGTCAGAGCGAGAAACGAATTTGCGTGAAATATGTATGATTTTGTACACCAACTTTCATTTATTTAATCAAAATAACTTCGTTACCTTTTTCTTTAATTTGTTTTTGCCTTTTTTACTTTTCCCAATTCATTTAATAGTGGATTTCGACACTGTCGAAACCTTTAACTTCTTTTCACCTTCAAACTTTTTTCTTGTTACTTTATTAAACACTTAACTTTAAACTCGCAATGACACCTGGACGTTCTTTTTCTAGAGAAATTATGCACAAAATGTCTTAGGATTTTCTAGTTTGATCCTGCAAGTAATTATTCAAAACTAAGTGATTGTTTACCAAAAACATTAGTAAACAAATTGGCATGCCCAATGGGACCCTTTTGTGTAAAATTTTCAAATTTCACAAGTGTTGTGTTTTTTCCATTACAAATTTTTCTTCATGCATGAAATGATCACAATGTTTATATATGTATGCGTTTGAGAAGTGGTAAAGCCCTCTGTGAAATGACGCGTCCACCTTCAAATAACCATCCTACTTCTAACCTCCATAACAATTCTCAGAATGCAGAAGAACAACCGCTTAGATTAACGGATGGAGATGTGTCTGTTTCATCCCCTGTTGGAACAACTACTTCTATAGTATCACCGAATCCAATATCATAGATACTATCTGATGGGGCGGTTCTCCCACCACAATCGACAAGTCTCCCAATAACCCCACGATAATAAGAATAATTATGTGGGACCATATGCTACCTTATCTTCAAATTTTTTCACTACCTATGTGTAGCAGAGAGTATCCATATGGTATGTCACCAGCGGTTATGGCGGGCCTATAAACCGGTGCATCGACATATGTAGAAAACGCAGTGGCTACCGTGTCACCCTATAATCTTCATCTTGCCTCAGCTTCGACTATAAATAATCCTAGTAGAAAGATACCACCACCAGGAGGATTTGATCGCATGATATATTTGGTCCCTCAATTTTTCAAAACATATCGTGTCAGTCCTTTCTGCACGATATGTTTTTTCAAGGACCGCAGAATCCTACCGTCTAAGATATGACCAATTAATTGATTCCTTTTCCTTTGCTAAGTTGAAGTAACCTCTTTCTTCCATTCCCTTCTCGCCAGCAGACAGGTTTCTTGAGGGGTGTGGCTGCCCCTTCACTCTTCAGAGTTGTAAAGAGGTATGATATCTGCATACCTGGAGGTCTGGAGATTTATGGACTACCTCGTGGCTTTTCCTTGCTTGTATAACTTTGTGTGAGGCCGCTTCCTAGACAGTGTTTTTTTTTGGGGTGGCATTATCCGATTGAGTTTGTTCTTGATAGCTTGAGAGTTCTTTTGTTGAATCATCCAGAACATATCGTTCAAAAGCTCATGAGCTGCTGCATGAGCTAGATTGGTTTACAAGAGTTGGAAACCTGAGAGTGCTTCATGCTCGGTGACCACAGGAGGTGCCTATGGTCTGGCGGACGGTCCACATACGTGAAACTATAGGGAAGACACTACGAGGGGGGAACTATGATGTTCCTTGGATCATCTCTATTTGTGAAAGGTTTAGATGTGGAACAAAAGGTGTAGGTGTTAAGGTAGGGATATCTTTCCTCAGTTAAGGTGAATGATAATTTCATGTTTCATAAGCCGATGCAGTGGTTTGTCGTTGGGCGGAAAAACAAGTGGCTTTCAATGGTGCCATTACTTAATAATCTTGGTGAGAAGAATTAGATTGTCAATTTGAAGAGATTGACTTGGAGATGTAAATTTATGCTTCGGTTGAATGAGGTCTAGATTTAAGGTTAGTGAAGCATGGTAATCGTAAGAATTCGAAATCACTTTCCACAAATCATTCCAATGTTCTCTTCGGGGAAGAAATGATTATCATAGAGGTACAATTGTTATCTGCATTATGGTGGAGTTGAGTTCCGATGTGATGTAGTGGGGTTGACCTACAATGTAGAATGTTTTCTTAGGCGTTAGAAGGCTTAACATTATATATATATATATATATATATATATATATATATATATATATATATATATATATATATATATATATATATCATGCTTTGCATTCTTCTGATATTGGGCTTTACGCTATGTTGGGCCTTTACAACTGGCCTAGGACAGAAGTCTTCAAGATTTTAAAATGTAAAAAAATGAATGGAGAGAATGTTGAATAATGTATTAAATTAGATTAAAAAAATAAATACTATTTTTCGTCCTTTATATTTGACTCAGAGTTCAGTTTGGTCCATTAACTTTTAAAAAGACAATTTTGGTCCCTCAATATTTCAAAACGTATCGTGTTAGTCCTTTCCATCGAAATACCAGAAAAGACATCAATATTTCTTGACGTGTAACTTTAATCCTTAGTGACCGATTTAGCGACGAAAAAACCAATCACCAAAAATGTTTTCTAGATTTTTAATGTCTTCTTATTTTTTCATTAAGCCACATGTTATTGTCACTTACCTTCTTCACACACACACACACACACACACACACGCGCGCGCACGCGCACACACACACACACACACACATGTTACTCTCCCCATAACAATGTTTTCATTATGTTAGTTTCTCCAGAACCTCATAGGGCCTTATTCATCACCATAATATCACTAACATGTGGCTTCCAAAAATTTTAATGTTATTTTTTTCATTTCTGGTCGAAGAAAAAATTAAAACCTCTGAACATGATACAATGCATAGTCCTGAAATTAATAATAGTACTAATATATGAACACTCACTTTATTAAAGAAAAAGTGTTTTTTAATAAATTGTTAAATTGGATGATATGCTTCAAGGGATGAAAGGTACAAGAAAATTAACACTTGACCTTGACTGATGAGAAAAGGGAAATTGAAAGCAGATGAAAATTAACACTTTATAGTGACAACAGAGGATAATTTCAAAATGTATATTGCCAAAATTGAAATTGAACATCTGAATCTTAGTTCTAAACAACCCCGCCATATGTGATTGCAACAATTGCCCCTAGCTCTTGAAAGAGACACTACTACGGAAAACCCATATCACAGCGGTTGGAAAAGGTATACCATCACGCAGGTCCAACCGTTGTGGCGTAAGGTGTGATTGTATGTATGATGATTTCAACCACGAGCTTGCGACCGTGATTGTATCTATGTAGCGCGCTACCTACCACAACGGTTACTTTAAACAACCGTTGTGGTATATTAAAATGCAACATATTTAACAACGGTTGTTCTAGACAACCGTTGTTAAATATAGCCATGAGTTTATTATAAATTATGTGGAATGCTTATTTCGCCAATGCTCACTAAACATATAACCTTCCAATCTGCATTAGAACATTATAATATGACAAATTAAGTTATATTAGAAGAATAAATACACGTTCAATGCTTAACAAGGGTTATTCAATTCCTTATCTGTATTTTGTTCTTTGACAGTAAGAACTTGGTTTAATGATCCTAGTTCTTCAACAACCCCTGCCTTCATCTCTAATTCTTTTTGTAAAATATTATTTACTTTGCAAACAAAACTTGAGGTGGAAAGAGGGGTGGTTAAAGATCTATAATCACTAAACCAAGTTCTAACAGTCAAAGAACAACATGCAGTTAACAGCGTGAAGAATACTTGTCAAAAATTTAATGTGTACTTATTTTCTAATACAATTTTATCTATCATATCATAATTTTCTAATGCAGTTTGGGAAGTTATATATTCGGTAAGGGATTGGAAAAAAACTTAAACCACATAATATATAATAAACTCATCTTTTAAATAGACATTAACAACAACATTCATCAAAAACATTCATCAACAACAAACAATAACCAACAAACATGATACAAGAAACATATTAAGGCATAAAATGCTTCAGAAACATACCTTACATGTCAAGTCCCATAATGGCGTGTCAACAATGAAATAAGGATGAAGATAAATTTAGACCAACAAACTTGTGTATATTTTGAATGGATGTCATTCTGGATCTTTGACACAAGTTTGTCAGGCTAAATTTATCTTCATCGTCTTTATTACAATATGCATCCATACCTACAAGACGAAAAAAGAAGAAAGTTCAAACATCATGAAACAAGCTATTGAAACAGATTTTGAAAAAAAAACTATAGAGAAAACAAACCTGTAAATACCCATTGGCTAAGATTTATCGTTATGGTTTCATTTTTTGGTTTCCATATGAGAGAGACGAGTGACATAGTTGTTAGGGTTTCGTTTTGAGAGACGAGTGAAAGAGTTGTTAGGGTTTTGTTTTGAGAGAGACGGTTGTTATGTACTGAAGCGATAGATAATTTCGCTTATATATAAATAAATATCATGTTTCATCATGGTTAGAAATTGTTCGAATCGTAGTTAAAGGGGGTTTTTATTATCGTCTCCACAGGGATTGCAGATATTTTGATGCTTGTCGTTCAACAGTTTATCGTTTCAAGAAAAAGGGTTTTCAAAGTTTTGTTCATAAAATTGTCACGTTTTCAGTAGCAAAGCTTATAAATTCTAAAGAGTTTGATTAACATAGTATATCAAAATTAGTTTTCATCTATCTTAACTTATACGTATTCTTTCAATCTTGCATGTGAAATCGGATCTGATTAATTTCGTCGCGCATTCTCTCTACACCGTCTATCTCTAGAGCGGCGTCGTGAGAAATATTGTATTCATCGCTACATGATTTCTCCATATAACAACCAATATAGTAAACTTTAAGTTCAACACAAAGCAACTATCGACCATAGACCGATCTCTCCAATCTATAAATCAATAGATGAATATTTTAGTTCAAGTTTCACAAAATCTATGTCTAGAGTTTTACAAAACAAGAATGGATTATTAAGAACAAAAATATTCATCATATATTAATCATCACTTGTTCACATACAAGGCCAATCAAAAGAAATACATACAAGCTAATGGTAGACTACCTCTACCTTTGATACAAAGGAAATTAACTACCTGTCATACCCCAAATTTTACCCTTAGATTCTTTGATCATTTTCATATCATTTTAAGTCAACCATCTTTGCATTTATAATTATGTAGTCCATTAGTCAATAATCATGCTTTAGTTCTGTTTAATTTTTGTCACCTAATGTCATCTTGATTTTTGTCTGTTTTTGTTCCGTTTAGATTTCTTATGTCATTTTTTTTAATTCAATTTTTCAAGCATAACCTTTACATTTAATTTTATTTTAGGGTTTTTAGAACTTTATGTTTGTTTTAATTTAGAAAAGTTTATTTTATTACTTTTAAGTCATTTGTTTAATTCAAGATTTAATTCTTTTTTTGTTAATATATTTTCCTTTCAAATTACCAATATTTATTAAATCTCATTTTCTATTCCATTGTTACTATCACTAAATACCAATTCATGATTCAAATTCACATAAGTCTAAATCATCAAATTTACAAAACAAAAAAAAATTCAAAGCCCATTTCATTATCTAAGGCAAAAAGATTTATAAAATGTGAAATCAAGCCCATTTTGAAAGTCCATTACATGAAGTCATTAAAGACTCATTGTCCATGCCATTACAAAAAAATTCAAAAATAATATGTCCCATATAATAAGGTCCTTCGCATCTACTTTGACTAACATCAGCTAGCAACTACCGTCCAAAACTTGACTTACACCAAAGTTGCAAAAGACTTCCCCACCGTGCCAAAACCGTACCACTGCAAGAACTTCAAAGAGACCTGCACCATTCTGTCACAAAGACTACGCCAAACCCGATCCTGCTACCATCTGCGGCACCATGCGACCACGCTTCAAGACAAGAAAACCTGCCATATGAAAACAACCATTCAATGATTAAAACATTGCATCCCAAAACAACCAAAAAAACTACGCACCCTGAACCGCCTGCCACAAACCTGCATCAAAACATCCTGCGACCTGCTACATTCTGCCAGAACCATATACAGAGTTTACACCAAAACATGAAAACCTTGAACAAAACAAAACCAGTGAATCAAAACCTTGAACAAAAAAAGCCTTGGTAAAAGGGACGAATTATAAAGGAGAGGGGGGATTCTAAAAATAATTGGGCATAATTGTTTTATAAAAAAAACCTCAATACAAACCTTGGTGATTCAATTTTCCTTCGGCACAACTATTACGCCTCATTGTCACCAAGCCTTTCACTTCCATTTCCTCCTTCAACCTTGTTTCTATTTAACAACAGAACACACCAAAAAAACCTCTACCACCTAGATTTTCTTCTTTCTCCTTATTACAACCTCCATCCATAAATTTCATCTGCCATCATCACCACAACGCACACAGTTCGCAACGACCAAACTCACCTTCCTCATCACCCTTCCACCATCGATCCACCATCATAGCCGCGAGAAAGAGCAATGAGAAAAGAGTGTGGAGAGTGCCGATGAAATGCGAAGCAGAATGGCGAGAGAGATTAAGAGATCAGAAATCATACGCGACCGAGAGAGAGAGAGAGAGAGAGAAAGGAAGTGAAAAAGGAAAAGATTCGCTATGTAGCCGACATTGAAATGGTGAGGACGATGGTTTTTCCCCTTATTTTCGCATAGCGTGGGAGAAGGGATTGGAACAGGATGTGTCCAGGTCGTGCTTCTTCATTCTCCATTGAGGCTGACTTTCTCTTTTGAAAAGGAACATCTTTTGTTTGCTGGTCATGCGTGTTGGGCTTCATAGCCCATGAATCTTTTCTTTACTACTTCACCTTGCCTTTCCAAATGTACCCCCTAAATCTTTTCTTCACATTTTTATTATTAGTTAAAAAATTTGTTTAAGTTTTTTGTTAAAATTTTTATTATCATTTTTGTTAATAATGTTTTATTAATTATGTTTTGTGAACAATTTTAATAATATTTGTTAATTACTTTGTATAAAAATCTTTGTTAAATACTTTAGTTAGTTATTTTGCTAATTACCTTTATTAGTTTTTTTAATTTTCTTTTGTTAATTATCTTTACTAACATTTATGCTAATTAGGTTTTTAAGTTGTTAATATTTAGTTTTAACTAGTAATTTTATTTTAGGAGTTTTTTTCCTATTTAATTTATTTGGTAAAATAATGAAAACTAAAATATTTTCTTTATTTAGTTGATGTTTCTATAACTAGTCTTTGGATTTAGATTTTAAATTGTTTCTTTGTCGGTCTAACTGCTAGTTTGTAGCCTGATTTGTTTCCGTAGGTTAGAGTTTTGGCCATCTTTCTATTTTATTTTGATTGCGATTCCTATTCTTAACTGTTCCCTTGTTTTTTATTTATTTTGTGATCATTAGAATTCATCTAATTCATGTCATAATATTGCTCTTTTGTTTGATTCCATTTTGAGTTTGTTACCTCCATGCTTAAAATTTCATCATGTGCTTATTATTGTCGCTTATTCCCTCTAGTTGATTCCAGAGGAAAGGATCACACTTGTTGACTGCCATGTCATATTTAGGATAGCCTTGTCCACCGATCTCTTAAGACTTTGTTAAAGTCTTATCCTTTATCCTATCCTTAGGATTAGAGTCGCCGTACTCTATGTGGGTGTCATGGTTATGAACACTCATCTTTCCCTTTCATCCTAGACTTAGGATTAGAGTCGTCGTACTCTATGTGAGTTTCATGGTTATAAACACTTACTTTCCCGTTTATCCTAGCCTTAGGTTTAGAGTCGTCGCACTCTATGTAGGTGACTTACCATAGACACTTATTTCTCCCTTTGGAACCTTGACAACAATCAAGAGTTCCTCACCCCTAGTGATCAAACTACGAATGCTGTGATTCCTCATTCCTAGTCAGGATACGTAGGCACAAGATGCGACGTCTTGGTGAGAACACTAACTCACTAACAACTAACTCCCTTATCACTCGCCGCTGCGCGATCGAGACCAACTTACCTCCCTTTCATCCTAGTCTTACGATTAGAGTCGTCGTACTCTATGTGAGTGTCATGGTTATGCACACTTACTTTCCCTTTATCCTAGCCTTAGGTTTAGAGTCGCAACACTTTATGTAAGTGTCTTGCCACATACACTTATTTCTCCCCTTGGACCCTTGACCACAATCAAGAGTTCCTCACCCCTAGTGAGGTGAACTACGAATGCTCTTATTCCATCTTAGTCAAGATACGTAGGCACGAGATGTGATGTCTTGGCGAGTATACTTAGTGTATATACCCTAGGTCTTTACCTTAGCACATTTTCCTTAGCAAGCAAACTATAGCATAACACAAATACTAACAAGAGGTTCCTATAGAGTACTACAGATACTTAGTATGCTAACACATTCCCAAGGTATAACCAACCCCTGAACCTTAGATCTCTAGCTTTGTTGTTACATAGCGCACTTAGGGTTTTCTTTTGATCTTTACCATTTCCTTTGGATAAATCAAAGCTCGGTGGTGAACTTCATGATTTATGATTCAAGTTAATTAATAGCTTGATATCCGATTCTCACCGCAACACTACCCATAACCATGGTAGCTTGCTTTACAAGTTTTAGAAGAAGATGAATGACCATCCACATCAAAGAATTGAACTCGGATGCGAATTTAGCTTCTATTTGCAAAATATCACCTTTTGGTGAAGAAATGCTGAAAAATGAAGTTTTTGTGTGAAAAATGGGTTATGATCCCCAAACATTGTGAAAAGTACTTATATAGTACTTTTGAAATATGTCATGTTCGCACTGTGAACCATTTTTTTGCCCAGCGAACTCACTTTTAGGCACCTGATGTGCCTCTCAATAGTTAAACTGCCCCTGAGAATTATCTGAAGTTCGTTGTGCGAGCAATTCTTCGCCATGCGAAGTACCTTGCTACAAGTTCGCACAACAAACTTATGGTCCTTTAGCTACTGACTCTAGTCTGGGATGGTTCACTGGTCATTCGTTGAGACCTCGCCACAAGGAACATTTGCTTCTAGTTCGCTCAACAAACTTAGTGCCCTTTCCTTACTGACTCTCAATTGAGAGGGTTCGTTTGGGATTCACCATGAGTTCGCACAGCGAACATGCTGAATTTCTTCTCTTCCTTTGGCTTCCTTGTCCAATTGCTTTTGTCTTACACTTTGATGTTTTCATGCCTAATTTCTGCACAATAACACACAAATCAAAGCAACCGAAGGTATTTTCAACAAAATTTAAGAACAACATGATATCATGGAGTAAATCCAACAAAACATAACAAAAGATTTGAAAAATGCCAACAAATAAGGGTCAATTTAAAGAAAGTTTTGCATTCAACAAACTCTCCCCAACTAGATCTTTGCTTGTGCTCAAGGAAAGTATGCATCTCATTGAAAACAAGAGGATTTTCTCAAGCATTTAATTCAACCAAGAATGGATTTATGGCTCAAATAAACAAACAAATACACACAAGCAATGTTTACAACTTCCTAGAATCGAACAATGCAAAAGAATTTAGTTCTTAAACAAATATCATGCAATGCTTCAAATAACAACTAAATTCTCATGCTTGAATCACTCTAACACTCCTCTTCGAATAAGAATTGAAGAAATTAACGTGTTTGCAACTGCGGGGAAATTTCACTCACCTGACAAACGATGCAAATACAAATCAATTCATACATTCATCTAATGAATCATTTAAGAATTCATGGAAGCAAGAAGATCACTAAGGTCTTTAAAGGTTGTAGCTTGGTTAAGTTCACAACAAAGTGACATTTATAAGGCCATGGATTCAAAGTTTCCAATGCAAAAGAAAGATTCACAATACAAGGTTATGTACACATTACAACTTCATCCAACACTTTCTTTTCTTCATTGGTCACCCTTCCAACACACTTATTGGACATTATTCATTTTTTTCTTCATTCAAACAAGCATGATTTTTCCTTTTCTTTTTCACAACTCATATACATAATTTTCTTTTCAATGCTTGTTTGAAAAGTTTCAAAAATTTTGAGTAACCTACCACTTTCTTTTCAATCTCCCCAACTTGGATTCATCCAAACCTTAAGTGAATGTTCCTTGCTTTTTATGGCAAGGAAGAAAATTTAGAACAAATTCAAAGGTTCAAGATTTTTTTTAGAATCCTACACATTTCAATGATGAACTATCTTTCCAATTATGTATACATACCAAGTTCATCACTAAACGAGGATCTAAAGTCTAAACTATTAAGCTCAAAGGGGTTAACAAATTCTCATTACTCACGGGTAATTTACTTTCGGATATGGTTGTGCTCATTATCAACAATTCCCTTTATCATATCTAATGTTTCCTCAAAATCAAAATAATCACAAGATTAAGCATGAATCAAATGTATTCAACAAGATTTATCAGTCATCCTATGCATTTAGTAAACAATGGAGGTATGTCACAAATTTGTGGCTATTAGAACTTAAGGGATACAAGCATATAAACAAAGATGCAAAATGAAAAAAAAATACATTTGTACAAAGAAAAAAATTCTTAAGCATTCTAACATCCTAGAAAGAGGTAACCATGTACCTTGCCAGCATTTACATGATTAAATATTATCATCACCATCCAAACTTGGGAGAATCTTCATTGGATACTTTTAGCAAATAGCAACCAATCTAAAAGTTCTCACATTTAATCACCACAAAAGGGAAACATTAAATTCAAAATAAACTACCAATAATAAACAAAACTACTAGAGTTGAACATTCCTAAACTGAAGAATTCAATTCTTAAACAACATAATAAAAGAAAACGAAAGTTGAACATTCGTAAACTGAAGAATTCAACTAAAAATAACATTAATATGTTATGGTGTAAAAACACCAACAAAAGTACTAGTACCCAAAAGTGGTACATACAAATAACATTATCCAAAATAATCCACCAAGTGGATATTGTACATCAAAAGAGAATACAATAAACATAAAACTAATATAGCAATGATCTAAGCTAACAGAAAACTTCACTTTGTAGAACAAAAGGAAGTAGCCTAAGATCATGCTCAAAATATCCAACAATAAAAACTAGTCCTCATCGGACTCGGTCTCCTCCTCCAAATTAACCTCTCCAGATCCAGAGCCATCATCATCAGAACCAGTCTCCTTATCATCTCCAGCCTCCTCAGCGTCATCTGCCTCACCAGGGTCATCACCAGCTACTCATGCCCCTCTACAAAGTATGGTTTGGCCTCAGGCCAACCAGCATGAGCTAGGAACAACTCCCTAGTCATCATCGAACGCTCCACAGAAGGCTCTATGTACTATAGCTATAACACCTACATAGAGTCATGAATATCAATCATGGCGCGCTGAGTTGCCGCCATCCACTCCCAGTTATAGTTACATATCTCCCTCTGAAACGAGTCAAAGCCCTTAGAGCCTGCAACTCCATAACCGAAAGCCTCACCAGCTCCTAAACTTGTACCAGCACTAGAAGTCTGTCCTCCTCTCATTCCCTTCAGCTTGCAAAACTTATCCACATAATTATCATCAATAGCAGCCGGGATTGTCACCTAACGGTAGGAGGGTACCTTCACCCTCGAATGCATGCATAAAACCATGATTAGACATGGGAAGACCAAAGGGAAATTAGCTCGCGACCCTGTTCTAAGTCCACTCTCAACAACAACGCGCATCTCATCAGCAATAATCCTAGCTACATCAACATGAGTATTAATCAAAATGCTGTGAACCAGATGTGCAACCGGAATGGTCATAGTGGAGGTATGCGACTTAGGCTTGATGTTTGTCAACACCAAGAGAAGTACCAACTTTGCTAACAGTCGCATATCCTCTCCATGGTATCTTCTTAGAACCCCAGATGGGTTAAACTCCATTGATTTTCCCTCCAACAATAATGCACCAGAAATGGCCTCAGTGTCTCTATGCAGCCTTAAAGTCCTATGATGCTCATCAATTTCATCTTCCCCCAAGGTGAGAGGTTTGCTTAAAACATGATTGATAGTATCCCGATCAAATTTCACCTCTCTTCCATAAACCATAGTGGTCCAAGAAAAGACCTCGTCCTCATCCGGAAGGGAATTAACGTAGAACTCCCTTACAAGCTCTACGTTATAGTTGTCACAAGGTGTGATTAACTTATCCCACATTTTCTCGTGAAGGATTGCCGCTACCCGCCCGGTAGGAACCTTGAGGGTTAATGTTAAACCTCTTCTCTAGAAAAATTCTCCTCTTATCGAGAGCAACATAACGAGCAGCTTGCTTAGCTCCCTTGAACCGATCAGAATCATATTGAATTGGTTTCGGATGGGATGTACTTCCAACCTTTCTTTTCTTAGAAGGGGTTGCCTTTGGAAGTGTCATCTGCACATTCACCAAACAAAACCAATAAAACAAACACATGATATATTAGAGAGAATACAAAGCACAAAAGATCAGAACAAGAATCTCAACACAACTCAAAAATTAAATTTACTGTCATGTTTGCCTTGAGTTCGCCTAGCGAGACCTAGCAAACTTTCTCTCCGGGTTCGCTAAGTGAACTCAAGGCGAACCCTGTGAATTTTCAAAATTACAGGTTCTGCCTATTCAAAAGATAAACAACCCCAGTGCAAATTTTCTTCATTCAATCAATGTTATTCATAGTACACATTGAGGATCAATTAACAACACCAACCAAACCACATTTGTTCAAGCAAATATTCAAAGTTCATAAGCTTCATTCAAATCCAATTCAACTCTAACCTAAGCAAGTTTAACTCTCTAAAATTTTAAAGTTCAATGCCTAACATGCAAAGCAATGTAAGTCAATAATCAAGAACATGCAACAGATTCACAAAGCCGAGAAGCATGTTTCTAACATTTGCTCAAATCAACCCTAACAACATTTTGCTAAAAAAACAAGGAATGAATAGAGAAAACTTAAATTTGAATTGTTTTGAAAAGAGAGAGTGGAATTTGCAATAAGACTTGGAAAAAAATTCTCTTGCACGGGTACAATGGAGAGAGCATAGAAAATGTGTGTGGTGTGTTTGTGGAAAGTAAAGAGACATGAGGGAAAATGGAAGGACAAAAGGGGGAATGGGGAAAGTTTACCACACAAATCTAAAAAGAGGGCCTTGGGCCCACGCAGCTCAGGCCCACCAAATAATACCACTTAAGTGATGTGGCAGAAAACTACTATTTTTCTCTGTCTCGCTCAGTTCTCCTAGCGAACTTCCAGCGAACATGCGCCCCAGGTTCGCCTAGCGAACTCAAGACGAATATGACAGATTTTTGAAAATTTTGTTTCTTTTCATCTCATTCTACCACAACACTTTCCACACTATATTATTCTACAAAAGTATAAAAAATATGAAAGAGTACTTACAAAGTTGGGGTGCCTCCCAACTAGCGCTTTGTTTAATGTCGTTTGAGCTCGACGGTCCAGAGGTTTGAAACCTAGAAACTAAAAGTGATTGGATTAGCTTCTAAAAAAACACTCTATTAACAAAGACCTCAACCGTTATCATGATTTGTTCTTGGTGTAAGAACAAGATTTGGTTCTGCATCTTATCTCTATGTTTTGATGATAACAATGAAGTATTTGTGTGAGAACAATTATTGTGCTCTAACGTTTGTTATTCTGATGGTTTTAACAAACAGGTTCTAACTCTGATAAAGACCATGTACTCGTCACTCTGATATTCTCTATGGCCACTTCTGTGTAAAGAAGCAAGATTGGTTCTAATCTACTGTGCGTCAGAAAGATTCTGAGAAGACACTATATTGCTGTTGTAACGTCTCTTGGATTCTAATTTCTGAGTGTGACTCTGATGTTCTATTTATGAAGCTTGTATAGCTTCTGAGGTCGTTAACTTCTGAAGACTAAGTGATGAAGATTAAAGACAAGGTTCTGTTGAACGAAGCTCTGAAGATTCTGAAGACTTAAGGATTCTGAAGATTAAAGGTTTTGAAGACTAAGTGCTGAAGATTCTGAAGACAAGGTTCTGCTGAACGAAGTTTTGAAGTCTCTGAAGACTTAAGTATTCTGATAACCAAGGGTTCTGGAGTAGAAGTGTTGAAGACTCTAAAGACAAAGTTCGGCTGAACAAGTTCTGAAGACTCTGAAGACTCAAGATTCTAAAGACCCAATGATTCATTCTTCTGATCATGCTTCAATAAAATCAATTCAGGAGCCTCTGATGAATAGAAGAAGATGAAAGGTTTGCGTGGGAAAATAGTACATAGTACAGATAAAGCACGTTCTTTTCCACTACCCTGATTTGGTGGAACAAAGGACAACTTTAGTGTACAATTTTCAACCCAGCATAACACATTATTTCAAGTCGCCAGTACTCTTATCATATTATTGATCTGCCCTTCAACAGATCTTTTTCTGGCTATATATAGACTTGATCATTCAAAGAATCTGATGCTGATGAACATGAGCGTAAGAGTGCAGATGCATGCATGCAAGCATGATTGAATGAAGTGAGCAATAAACGATGTAGTACTCAATGTGAAAGAAAGGAGAAATATCATAAACACTGATGTATATAAAGAAAGCAACTCAAGAATCAGAAGAATATATGAGTGAACAGTAAAGCACCACAATACAAAGAAGAAGAATGTTTTTACTGTATAGTTTCGCTCTAAGTTAGATTGAGCTTAAAATGTATGTTTACCCTGCTTGTGTAGAAGCATCATTATTGTAAACAAACCTTGTAGCAGACAGTCGTTTGCGTTCTCTAAAGGACCAGTTGGGTCAGAATTTTTAGGGAGACTAAGACAGTGTGTCTTAGTGTTGTTAGTCACTTGCAGTTGGCTTGTGCGTTGTATTCCTTAAGAGACCAGTTGGGTCAAAATTCTTAAGAAGTCTAGGACTAGTGTGTCTTAGAGGTTGTTAGTCACCAGCAGTTGGCTAGTGCAATTGTAATCAGTTTGGTTATAGTGGATTAATTCCTTGTGCATAAGGAAAAATCACATTGGCGGGTGGACTGGATTAGCTTGATAGTTTTCAAGTGAACCAGGATATATCGTGTGTCTTTCTCTATTGT
Source organism: Lathyrus tuberosus (assembly GCA_022829125.1). Taxonomy (NCBI): domain Eukaryota; kingdom Viridiplantae; phylum Streptophyta; class Magnoliopsida; order Fabales; family Fabaceae; genus Lathyrus; species Lathyrus tuberosus. The sequence goes on from JALAZF010000103.1 coordinate 15,015,771, forward strand.
TAGTTATTTATGATCTTTGTTTGAGTGTCATAAAAAGCTTTCAAAATGGAAAACCCAATTCAACCCCCCCCCCCCCCTTTCTGGTGTTTTTCTCACACCTTCACTTGGTCCACTTTTCCTTAAGAAAGAAAAGTCTCAACATGACTTTATGAAAGCCTCCTTAGTGTCTTCATCCTTCTTTTTAAACACATATTCATGATTGGTTCTTTCTTCCTTCTTTTTCTTTGATGCAACCTTTGTGTCTTCGTTTTTATTTTTCTTTGCCGCAATTCTTGTATAATCATTTTCAACTTGAAAATTGTCCTCCAATTGATTCGAATACACCACCCCTTTGAAAAGTGTGAAACAAACTTCCTCATAATTTGTCCCCGCCTTCATTATACCTTCATCAACATCGATTAACATCCTAGCGGTCTTCATGAAGAGTCTTCCAAGGATTATTGGTGTATCCTCATCCTCTTCCATGTCCATGACTATGAAATCAACCGCAAATATAAATTTGTCGAATTTCAATAATACGTCTTCAACGACTCCATGAGGACGAGTCCTGGATCAGTCTACAAGTTGTAAAATCATGTTGGTTGACTTCATCTCCAAGTTATCGAGCCTTTTGACCACAAATAAAGGAATCAAATTAATACTAGCTCCCATATCGACCAAAGATTTGCATTTGAAATCGCTACCTATAGTTATAAGTAGTTCCACTCTTCCCGGATCTCCTTCTTTTCGCGGAAGAATGCTTTGGACAATAGCACTACAATTAGCATTGAGCTCAATGGTTTCCTTATCTGCATACCTTTTTTTTTCTTAAGTATTTCTTTCATGAATTTTGCATACTTAGACATTTGCTCTAAAGCCTTAGAGAATGAAATGGTTATTTACAACCGACTGAATATATCCAAGGATCTCGCATAATGCTTTTCATTTTCTTTTTTCATAGGAGCAATAGTGTATGGCAACTTTTTCTGTAGAACTTCTCCCTTATACTCCTTTCCTTTTTCACTTTTTTTTCAACTTCTCCTCTTTCGACTTCTTTTCTACATTATTCTTTTCAACTACCTTATTATCATCTTTTTTTCCAACTTCCTCCACAATTTCATCCTCCTTTTCAATTTCAACATTTTTTTCAAATCCCCCACCAATTGTTCTTCCACTCCTTGTAAATATGGCCTTGCAATGCTCCTTCGGATTCACTTGAGTGTTAGCCGGAAAGGTTTCTTTATGTTGGTCGGCTAGTTGCTTGGACAATCGTCCAACTTGAGTCTCAAGATTTCGAATTACTGCATCCGTACTTTTTTGAGTGGAGATGGACATTTGCAAGGTTAAAAGTTTCCTCAATCTTAGAGACTCCTCCTTTGTTTTGTTGCGGTTGGTTATAATTTTGGTAAGGTTGACGGTTTGAAGAACTCGGCTCTTGCCTCTACCCTTGTTGGTAACCTTGGCTATTAACTATCGGTTGGTAGCCTTGGTTATTGCTTTGATATGGTGGTCTTGGTTGAAAGCCTTGATTTTGGTTTCTCGCATAATTGGCTTCTTCAACGACCGATGGACAATAGCCGGTATGATGGTCACCTTTGCAAAGTTCACAACTTGCTACATGTTGATTTCGGTTGGGAACTTCTTGCATCTCTTTGATTTGTTGTGGAAGCTTTGACATTTGCTTTGTCAACAACTCCACTTGTTGCGAGAGTAATTTGTTTTGAGCAAGAATAACATCATTTGTTCCCAACTTGATCATGCCCGATTTTCCTTGAGGTGTGCCATGGTTGTGATTTCGTTGATGATCATTGAGTGCCATCCTATCAATAATAGCAATTGCATCTTCAACGATTTTGGACATTAATGATCCACCCGAAGTAGCATCCAACAAAGTCTTGTGAATCGATTAGAGCCTATTCCGGAAGAAGTGCACTTGAGTTAATTCATCAAAACGGTGACCTTTGCATTTTCGTAACATATATTTGAACCTCTCCCAAGCTTCATTGAGATATTCATTTCCACCTTGAGCAAACACCGATATCACCGTCTTTTCTTCCATAAATCTATTGTGGGGGATAACCGTTCAAGGAACTTTTCTTCCAATAAATTACAATCCGTCATCACTAGAGTTGATTGATCAAGATACAATTCCTTTACGTTCTTGATTAAGGAATGCATAAATAGTCTCTTAAATAAGGATTCCACTTCTGCTTCAGGCGGTCCTGTTACACTCGCAATTTCATAGAATTTGGTGAGACGTGCGAACGGATCCTCATGGTCCATACCAGTAAAAGGATTTTGATACAAAAGAGCAAGGATACCCGTTTTCATCTCAGAATGCCTCCCATTATGGGCGTTGCGCGTAAACTGAGCGTAGTGTCTTGGACTGTTAACACATGGGGTTGAAGTAGGAGGTGGTGGTGGTGGTATCTCAGCTATGATTGGTGTAACAATGGGTGTAGAAGAAGAAGTTTCTTCGCGCTCTTGCATTTCTTTCGCAAGTTTCCGCCTCCGTATAGTTCTGCTGTTGAACCTACGAGCGGTCCTCTCAATCTCAGGATCGAAAAGAAGTTCCTCCGTAGGTACACTTTCTCGCATAAACAGAATCTACACACTTGACAAACAAATTAAGCAGCATAAGAAAAATAAACAGAGGTAAGAATACAGTACAAAGTTCTTAAATCAATAAACTATTGCAATGTTTGCAATATCAAACATTCCCCGACAACGACGCCATTTTGTTCGAATCGCAGTTAAAGGGGGGTTTTGTTATCGTCTCCACAAGGATTGAAGATATTTTGAAGCTTGTCGTTCAACAGTTTATCGTTTCAAGAAAAAGGGTTTTCAAAGTTTTGTTCATAAAATTGTCACGGTTTTAGTAGCAAATCTTATAAATTCTAAAGAGTTTGATTAACAAAGTATATCAAAAGTTGTTTTCATCTACCCTAACTTATACGTATTCTTTCAATCTTGCATGTGAAGTCGGATCCGATTAATATCCTCATGCATTCTCTCAACACCATCTATCTCTAGAGCGGCGTCGTGAGAAATACCGTATTCATCGCTACACGATTTCTCCATATAACAACCAATATAGTAAGCTTTAAGTTCAACACAAAGCAACTATCGACTATAGACTGACCTCTCCAATATATAAACCGATAGATGAATATTTTAGGTCAAGTTTCACAAAATCTATGTCTAGAGTTTTACAAAACAATAATGGATCATTAAGAACAAAAATATTCATCATATATTAATCATCACTTGTTCACATACAAGGTCAATCAAAAGAAATACATACAAGCTAATGGTAGACTACCTCTACCTTTGATACAAAGGAAATTAGCTACACATAACCATGCTCGCTTGCTTTACAAGTTTTGGAAGAAGATGAATGAGCATCCACGTCGAAGAATCGAACTCGGATGTGAATCCAGCTTCTATTTGCAAAATGTCACCTTTTGATGAAGAAATGCTGAGAAATGAAGTTTTGGTGTGAAAAATGGGTTATGATCCCCAAAAATTGTGAAAAGTAGTTATATAGTACTTTTGGAATCTGTCATGTTCGCACTGCGAACCATTTCTTCGCCCAGCGAACTCGCTTTTAGGCACCTGATGTGCCTCTGAACAGTTAAACCGCCCCTGAGAATTATCTGAAGTTCGTTGTGCGAGCAATTATTCGCCCTGTGAACTACCTCCCTACAAGTTCGCACAACGAACTTATGGTCCTTTAGTTACTGACTCTAGTCTGGGATGGTTCGCTGATCCTTCGCTGAGGCATCGCCATAGTGAACATTCGCTACCAGTTCCCCCAGCGAACTTAGTGCCGTTTCCTTACTGACTCTCAATTGAGAGGGTTCACCGAGGCCCCAGCGAACATTCACTGTCACTCCTCGCTGGCTGTTCACACAACGAACTTGTTGAATTTCTTCTCTTCCTTTGGATTTCTTGTCCAATTGTTTGTGTCTTACACTTTGATGTTATCATGCCTAATTTATGCACAATAACACACAAATCAAAGCAACCAAAGGTATTTTTAACAAGATTGAAGAATAGTATGATATCATAGATTAAATACAATAAAACATAACAAACGAGTTAAAAATGCCAATAAATAAGGGTCAATTTAAAGAACGTTTGGTATTCAATAAAAATAAAAACCGTGGTGATATACATGGTCAATAACATGTTTTATCACGAGAAATGGCTAATTGTTAGTGATGGCTAATTGTTAGTGATGGGATTCAAACTATTTCACTCCGTGTACTTTTCACTACGGTTGCTACTTTTGACCACTGTAACATGTCATTTAGTAAATAAAAAAATATGTGTCTAAGATTAATCTATTACCACGGTTAACACTATAGCCGTCGTAATATTGGTGTTACGAAAGGCTTATTTGTAGTAGTGAGAAGAATTTACTTGTCTTCGAAGAAAACAATTGAAACCCTAGTTCTGAGCGCTACGGGGTTTGAATTGTTTGTATGATGAGTTGTTTGGGTTTTTGCGAGAAATGAAATCTCTTTATGGGAATTCTCTCAATTTTTTCAAGTAAAATCTCAACCATTTAACATGAGAGAAAAAATAATAAAATGTAAGAAATTGAAAGAAATATCAAACTTTCCTAACCGTTCTTTTTTTTTTTTTGGATTTTATGAATTTGAGAAATAATATGAAGATGAAGATGAAGAACAACAATGAAAACCTAATTTTTTTTGGTTATCGATTTTTGGTCGCTAAATCGATCACAAAAATTGGTCTAGCTAGGTGATATTCCACGTCAGTGTCACCTAGCCATATCTATTGACTTTGATTAACAAAATAGACAGAAATAACTAATATGATTCTGTTGTTTTCGATTTTGAAAAATAAACTTGCCACAAAGAAAATTATCGGGACGAGTCGCGTACTAGGTCGCTTTCTTTAAGACGTTTCGCCGAACTGCCAATAAGTATGCAAAGCAGTCGAGTTTCGACGACGTCTCCAAGATAAAATAGCCCGTTCAGAAATACGATTATCAATTGCACTGTGATAAATCGCTCTAGAGATACACCTTCATATGGTTATTAAAAAACCAGCCGTAGTATCTGGAATTAATCCAGTCGTTCAGAAAAAATCAGAAAAGAAAAATTAAGATGAAGCAGAGCAAAGGGAGAGAAGAGAGAATTCGAATGTGAATTCTGGAGTAAGTTACAAATGAAAGGAAGAACTCTATTTATAGGCAAGGATCCAACTGAGTGGAGCAAAAATGGTGGGAGAGAATCGTGGAGTAGTGGAATCGGCCCAGTCAAAACTAGCCGTTATACACTTGGTCAGCAAGGAGACCGGAGACTTGAATCGTAGAATAGTGGAATCGTGGAATATTGATGATGTAATTAATTAACAATTAATAATAATTAATTAATTAATTCTTACACACATAATTAATTAATAATAATTAATTAATATACACCACACACGAAAATTAATTAATAATAATCAATATCATTAAATAATTTTCCTCCATTTCGGAACCAAAAAAAATTTGGATCAAAGCCAAGCCCAAGACCAGACCGGACCGAGTCGAGTCGAGCCGGCCGGCCGGCCGGACGGACGGCGGCGGCAGCGGGCGCGCGTGTGTAATGTTTCATGGTAGTGTGTTATCACTCAACCACAAAATTGGGTACCCCTTGGGGCCCAACCCAAGAAGTCAACTTGGAATATATAAACACTATTAAAGTGTGCTCTCCCTCCTATGTGGGACTTTAATGAACCTTTTCAATTCACCAACACACTTTAGTTCATACTTGTGCTCATTTATTGTCAACATAATGCCACTAATTTCTTTCAAGTCCCCACTCCAAATAATCATCATGCCAAGATTTCTTTCAAGTCCCCACTCCATAAGGGAATCTCAGCTAGCAGGCATCTTAACCAACTTGCTTCTTCACTAGCTGTAGCTAGTGCTATCATCTCAGACTCCATTGTGAAATGTGCCAAAATGGTCTGTTTCTTTGATTTCCAAGATATAGCTCCTCCAGCTATACTAAATATATAGCCACTAGTAGCTTTGGAATCATCCGATAAGGTGTTCTAATCTGTATCACTATACCCTTCTAGTACAGCAGGAAATTTCTGATAGTGTAGGCCGAGGTCCATAGTCCTTTTAAGGTACCTCATGACTCGCTCAATAGCTTGCCAATGCTCGTTACTCGGCCTACTCGTAAATCTGCATACCAATCCTACAACATATGCAATGTCGGGTCTTGTACAATCAGTGGCATACCTAAGACTGCCAATGATGCTCGCATATTCTGTTTGTCTAATACTTTCTCCAGTGTTCTTAAACAGTTTCACACTTGGATCATACGGTGTGCACGCAGGTTTACAATCAAAGTATTTATATTTCTTTAAGATCTTCTCCACATAGTGAGATTGATCCAAAGAAATTCCTTGTTCGGATCTCGTGATCTTGATACCCAGGATCACGCTTGCTTCTCCGAGGTCTTTCATATCAAAGTTATTGCTCAACAATGATTTCATATCATTAATGGCCTGAATGTTTGATCTAAATATGAGTAGATCGTCTACATATAGACATATGATAGTGCAAATACGATTCTCAGATTTATAATAAACGCATTTGTCACTTTCATTCACTTTGTACCCATTTGATATCATTAAGTTATCAAACTTTTCATGCCATTGTTTAGGAGCTTGTTTTAGTCCATACAGAGACTTATCTAACTTACAGACCTTGTTTTCTTGTCCATGGATCACAAACCCTTCTGGTTGTTCCATATATATTTCTTCTTCTAAGTCACCATTTAAAAAAGTTGTTTTAACATCCATTTGGTGTACTATTAAGTTATAAATAGCAGCTATTGAAATGAGTACCCTATTGGATGTAATTCTAGTGACTGGAGAAAATGTGTCGAAGAAATCTATATTTTCTCTTTGTCTAAAACCCTTGGCTACAAGGCGAGCCTTGTATTTATCAATAGTTCCATCAGGTTTTAGTTTCTTTTTCAAAACCCATTTACAACCAATTGGTTTGCAACCAGGAGGTAAGTCTACCAAGTGCTAGGTCTTGTTAGACTCTAGAGAATCTATCTCATCATTAATAGCTTCTTGCCATAAATCTGCATCCAGAGATGACAGTGCTTCTTGAAGATTTATTGGATCTTTTTCTACATTATAAGCCGCATAATCGGGCCCATAGTCTTTAGCAACTCTTGCTCTTTTACTTCTTCGAAGTTCTGTTTCTACATTGTCGTTGCTTTCAGTACTTTTTATCACAGGAATGTGACCCGATTGGGTGCCCCCACTATTTCTCGATTTGAAAGGAAATTTGTCTTCATAGAATTCAACATCGTTTGACTCTATGATCACTTTTGCATTTAGGTCATAAAACCTATATGCTTTACTGTTTGCTGCATACCCAATGAATACGCATTCATAGGCTCTACTAGCGAGTTTAACTCGTTTTGGATCCGGAATCCTGACATAAGCCAGACAGCCCCAAGTTCTCAAATAAGACAAGTTTAGTTGTCTTTTCTTTAATATCTCATAAGGTGAGATCTTACTTTTTGACTTGGGAACTCTATTCAGGACATAGCAGACAGTCAATAAAATTTCCCCCTACCAGTGAGGTGCAGCACCAGAATTCAACATAATTGCAACAACAAGTTCAGTAAGAGGTCTATTTTTTCTTTCTGCTTTGCCATTCATTTTAGGAGAATATGGAACAGTCGTTTCATGGACAATGTCATGTTCAATATAAAAATCATTAAATAACCCAGAGTCATATTCAGTTCCCCTATCACTACGAAGTCTCTTAATCTTCTTACTAAATTGATTCTCAATTTCAGTTACAAACATCTTAAACATGTCAAGTGCTTCACTTTTATTCTTTATTAGGTATACATAAGTATAATCAGAGCAATCGTCAATAAAAGTGATAAAATAACGTTTACTATTTCTAGTTAAACTTCCATCTAATTCACATATATCAGAATGTATAAGATCTAGGGGATCAGATTCTCTTATAACAGATTTATGCGAAGTCTTTGTTATTTTAGCTTGACTACAAAATTCACATTTATTAGAGTCATTGGCATTTAATTTAGGGATTATGCCTAAGTTGCTTGCATTAGAAATAATTCGTTTCTTAACGTGACAAAGTCTAGCATGCCAAATATTAAAATCACACAAAGAGTAAATAGAAGGAGAAATTTTATTCAAATCAACATTCAACTTAAACATGCCACCAGTGGCTAACCCTTTCCCGACAAAAATACCATTCTTAGTGATGGTGTACAAATCTGCCCCTATAGTTTGACTAAACCCGGCCTTATTTAAAAGAAAACCAGAAACAAGATTCTTCCTAATTTCAGGAACGTGCATGACGTCCTTCAAGATCAAAGTCTTTCCTAAGGTGAATTTAAGCTCAACATCTCCAATTCCAGCAACATTAGTGGTGTGAGCATCTCCCAACATCACTTTCTTATCTTCAGCATTCATGTATGTCTTGAACATAGCACGATCGTAACAGACATTACGAGTGGTGCCAATGTCTATCCACTAACCATCACTTCCACCAACCATGTTGACTTCAGTGATCATAGCAATGAATTGCTCATCAGTCAGGTTAACCTGAGCACTTGAGCCAGCAACAGGTTTAAGCCTGCTCTTACATTTTTTGCCATATGACCCGATTTCCCACAATTGTAGCAAAAGAAAATTGGAGCATCATTTCTTTGAGGTGGTGGTTGTTGCCTAGCAAATGGAGCAGATGGAGCCTTAGAGGGATTCCCATTCCTAATTCGGTTCACAGCATTGCGGTTCTGATTCTTTAATGGTTTGCCCGTAGGCTTCACAACCGCACCGAATCTCTTTTTGTTGTTAGAAACAACTAAGACTTCATCTTTCTGATCTTGTCTCCGAGCTTCCTCTTCAATTCGGAGGCGAGTAATCAGACTTTCGATTGAAAATTCTTTTGTTTTGTGGCGAAGCACATTTTTGAAATATTTCCAATCAGGGGGCAGTTTGTCAATGATAACAGCAATCTAAAATTGTTCATTGAGGGGCATACCTTCTGTAATGATTTCATGCGCAATTTTCTGAATTTCGTGGCTTTGAGCTTCCACAGACTTTTCATCCACCATCTTGTAGTTCAAGTAGCGGCTGACAGCATATTTTTTCGCACCTGCTTCTTCAGTATCATATTTCCTTTGCAGAGCCTCCCATACCTGTTTAGCAGTCTTGTAACTACGGTAGTAGTCGTACAGATCATCAGCAAGACTGTTCAGAATGTGATTTTTGCACAGATAGTCATTCTATTGCCATAGGGCGATTTCTTTCCTGAGCTGTAAGTCATCTATTGCAGCCTTAGCTTTTGCAGAGTTTGATTCAGACGTTTTGGAAGTCCCGTCTGATTCTGCAGGTGACTTACCATTAGGTAGTTCAGTTGATCCAGAAGGAACAACAGGGATATCTTCAATCAGGACGTGGGCAACCTTCTTCAGAGTTAAGAAAAATTTCATCTTAGCTTGCCAACGTTTGAAATTGGATCCCTCAAACTTGAATGGTTTGTCAGAGACAGAAGTGGCCGCAGCAGTACCGATAATTTCCTCAATAGTCATGGCAGTTATGAAAGCGTCTTAAAATTGTTGTTTTCGGTTTTGAAAAATAAACTTGCCACAAAGAAAATTATCGGGACGAGTCGCGTACTAGGTCGCTTTCTTGGCCAATAAGTATGCAAAGCAGTCGAGTTTCGACGATGTCTCCAGGATAAAACAGCCCGTTCAGAAATACGATTATCAATTGCACTGTAATAAATCGCTCTAGAGATACACCTTCATATGGTTATTAAAAAACCAGTCGCAGTATCTGGAATTAATCCAGTCGTTCGGAAAAAAACAGAAAAGAAAAATTAAGATGAAGCAGAGAAAAGAGAGAGAAGAGAGAATTCGAATGTGAATTCTGGAGTAAGTTACAAATGAAAGGAAGAACTCTATTTATATGCAAGGATCCAACTGAGTGGAGCAAAAATGGTGGGAGAGAATCGTGGAGTAGTGGAATCGGTCCAGTCAAAACTAGCCGTTATACACTTGGTCAGCAAGGAGACCGGAGACTTGAATCGTGGAATAGTGGAATCGTGGAATAGTTATGACGTAATTAATTAACAATTAATAATAATTAATTAATTAATTCTTACACACCTAATTAATTAATAATAATTAATTAATATACACCCCACACGAAAATTAATTAATAATAATCAATATCATTAAATAATTTTCCTCCATTTCGGAACCAAAAAAAATATGGATCAAAGCCAAGCCCAAGACAGGACTGGACCGAGTCGAGTCGAGCCGGCCGGCTGGCCGGACGGACGGCGGCGGCGGCTGGCGCGCGTGTGTAATGTTTCATGGTAGTGTGTTCTCACTCAACCATAAAATTGGGTACCCCTTGGGGCCCAACCCAAGAAGTCAACTTGGAATATATAAACACTATTAAAGTGTGCTCTCCCTCCTATGTGGGACTTTAATGAACCTTTTCAATTCACCAACACACTTTAGTTCATACTTGTGCTCATTTATTGTCAACATAATGCCACTAATTGCTTTCAAGTCCCCACTCCAAATAATCATCATGCCAATATTTCTAACAATCCCCCACTTGAATTTAAAAGTTTATTTTCGAAGTAACGTCAAACGTTTCTAAGATTGTGCATAAGACAAGGTGTCTACGACTTGAACCTTAGCGTAGCAAGTAGGATTCTGATTCAACAAGAGTGACACTATTGTCTTGAACTCTATCTCAGACATCAGACCCGCGCACAACCTTTTTGTAAGGTGTATTCTAATAGCCTGTGCTTTAATGGCCCTGCACGTGTATCCTGGTTTAGTGAAGGCTCTAGGAATTCTGCCTCGAAATTCCATAGGAACCGGCCTCAATTCCACAATCATGTAGGTGAGTCTATCAAGAGTACTCCTGTAGCCTAGGTACTCCCTCATACAGAGTATAGATCTCATTAAGAGTTTCTATTATCTCATCCTTTTATTACTTCAGGATTCATGCTTCACTTGCATGGTCATCTCATATTACTCACAACTTGTTATTACCCATTGAACCTATTTCTTGGGATCTCCAGTCATTTAGGTCGGGTTACCATCATGAGTAACTCATTTCTTTATAGGCATTAGTCCCATCTTCTTGGATGTATTATGGACTTTCTCTCTAGCTAATCCTTTCGTCAAAGGATCTGCTAAGTTTTCATCAGTGCGTACATGATCCACTCTTACAGCTCCTTTAGAGATACAGTCTCTAACAGTGTTGTGCTTTCTTCTAATTTGACGTCTTTTACCATTATAATAACGGTTCTCAATTTTTGCAATAGCCGCGGTACTATCGCAGTGGATCAACACAGCTGGCATAGGTTTTTCCCATAAGGGAATCTCAGCTAGCAAGCATCTTAACCAACTTGCTTCATCACTAGCTGTAGCTAGTGCTATCATCTCAGACTCCATTGTGGACAGTGCCAGGATGGTCTGTTTCTTTGATTTCCAAGATACAGCTCCTCCAGCTATACTAAATATATAGCCACTAGTAGCTTTGGAATCATCCGATAAGGTGTTCCAATCTGCATCACTATACCCTTCTAGTACAGCAGGAAATTTTTGATAGTGTAGGCCGAGGTCCATAGTCCTTTTAAGGTACCTCATGACTCGCTCAATAGCTTGCCAATGCTCGTTACTCGACCTACTCGTAAATCTGCATAGCAATCCTACAACATATGCAATGTCGGGTCTAGTATAATCGGTGGCATACCTAAGACTGCCAATGATGCTCGCATATTCTGTTTCTCTGATACTTTCTCCAGTGTTCTTAAACAGTTTCACACTTGGATCATACGTTGTGCACGCCTTTACAATCAAAGTATTTATATTTCTTTAAGATCTTCTCCACATAGTGAGATTGATCCAAAGAAATTCCTTGTTCGGATCTCGTGATCTTGATACCCAGGATCACGCTTGCTTCTCCGAGGTCTTTCATATCAAAGTTATTGCTCAACAATGATTTCATATCATTAATGGCCTGAATGTTTGATCCAAATATGAGTAGATCGTCTACATATAGACATATGATAGTGCAAATGCGATTCTCAGATTTATAATAAACGCATTTGTCACTTTCATTCACTTTGTACCCATTTGATATCATTAAGTTATCAAACTTTTCATGCCATTGTTTAGGAGCTTGTTTTAGTCCATACAGAGACTTATCTAACTTACAGACCTTGTTTTCTTGTCCATGGATCACAAACCCTTCTGGTTGTTCCATATAGATTTCTTCTTCTGAGTCACCGTATAAAAAAGTTGTTTTAACATCCATTTGGTGTACTATTAAGTTATAAATAGCAGCTATTGAAATGAGTAACCTAATGGATGTAATTCTAGTGACTGGAGAAAATGTGTCGAAGAAATCTATATTTTCTCATTGTCTAAAACCCTTGGCTACAAGGAGAGCCTTGTATTTATCAATAGTTCCATCAGGTTTTAGTTTCTTTTTCAAAACCCATTTACAACCAATTGGTTTGCAACCAGGAGGTAAGTCTACCAAGTGCCAGGTCTTGTTAGACTCTAAAGAATCTATCTCATCATTAATAGCTTCTTGCCATAAATCTGCATCCAGAGATGACAGTGCTTCTTGAAGATTTATTGGATCTTCTTCTACATTATAAGCCGCATAATCGGGCCTATAGTCTTTAGCAACTCTTGCTCTTTTACTTCTTCAAAGTTCTGTTTCTACATTGTCATTGCCTTCAGTACTTTTTATCACAGGAATGTGACCCGATTGGGTGCCCCCACTATTTCTCGATTTGAAAGGAAATTTGTCTTCATAGAATTCAACATCGTTTGACTCTATGATCACTTTTGCATTTAGTTCATAAAACCTATATGCTTTACTGTTTGCTGCATACCCAATGAATACGCATTCATAGGCTCTACTAGCGAGTTTAACTCGTTTCGGATCCATAATCCTGACATAAGTCAGACAACCCCAAGTTCTCAAATAAGACAAGTTTGGTTGTCTTTTCTTTAATATCTCATAAGGTGAGATCTTACTTTTTGACTTGGGAACTCTATTCAGGACATAGCAGACAGTCAATAAAATTTCACCCCACCGGTGAGGTGCAGCACCAGAATTCAACATAATTGCAACAACAAGTTCAGTAAGAGTTCTATTTTTCTTTCTGCTTTGCCATTCATTTCAAGAGAATATGGAGCAGTCGTTTCATGGACAATGCCATGTTCAATATAAAAATCATTAAATAACCCAGAGTCATATTCAGTTCCCCTATCACTATGAAGTGTCTTAATCTTCTTGCTAAATTGATTCTCAATTTCAGTTACAAACATCTTAAACATGTCAAGTACTGCACTTTTATTCTTTATTAGGTATACATAGGTATAATCAGAGCAATCGTCAATAAAAGTGATAAAATAACGTTTACTATTTCTAGTTAAACTTCCATCTAATTCACATATATCAGAATGTATAAGATCTAGGGGATCAGATTCTTTTATAACAGATTTATGCGAAGTCTTTGTTATTTTAGCTTGACTACAAAATTCACATTTATTAGAGTCATTGGCATTTAATTTAGGGATTAGGCCTAAGTTACTTGCATTAGAAATAATTCGTTTATTAACGTGACAAAGTCTAGCATGCCAAATATTAAAATCACACAAAGAGTAAACAGAAGGAGAAATTTTATTCAAATCAACATTCAACTTAAACATGCCACCAGTGGCGTACCCTTTCCCGACAAAAATACCATTCTTAGTGATGGTGTACAAATCTGCCCCTATAGTTTGACTAAACCCAACCTTATTTAAAAGAAACCCAGAAACAAGATTCTTCCTAATTTCAGGAACGTGCATGACGTCCTTCAAGATCAAAGTCTTTCCTGAGGTGAATTTAAGTTCAACATCTCCAATTCCAGCAACATTAGTGGCGTGAGCCTCTCCCAACATCACTTTCTTATCTTCAGCATTCATGTATGTCTTGAACATAGCACGATCGTAACAGACATGACGAGTGGTGCCAGTGTCTATCCACCAACCATCACTTCCACCAACCATGTTGACTTCAGTGATCATAGCAATGAATTGCTCGTGAGTCAGGTTAACCTGAGCACTTGAGCCAGCAACAGGTTTAGGCCTGCTCTTACATTTTTTTGCCATATGACCTGTTTTCCCACAATTGTAGCAAGAGAAAACCGGAGCATCATTTCTTTGAGGTGGTGGCTGTTACCTAGCAAATGGAGCAGATGGGGCCTTAGAGGGATTCCCATTCTTAATTCGGTTCAAAGCATTGCGGTTCTGATTCTTTAATGGTTTGCCCGTAGGCTTCAGAACCGCACCGAATCTCTTTTTGTTGTTAAAAACAACTAAGACTTCATCTTTCTGATCTTGTCTCCGAGCTTCCTCTTCAATTCAGAGGCGAGTAATCATACTTTCGATTGAAAATTCTTTTGTTTTATGGCGAAGCACATTTTTTAAATCTTTCTAACCAGGGGGCAGTTTGTCAATGATAACAGTAATCTGAAATTGTTCATTGAGGGGCATACCTTCTGTAATGATTTCATGAGCAATTTTATGAATTTTGTGGTTTTGATCTTCCATTGACTTTTCATCCACCATCTTGTAGTTCAAGTAGCGGCTGACAGCATATTTTTTCGCACCTGCTTCTTCAGTATCATATTTCCTTTACAGAGCCTCCCATACCTATTTAGCAGTCTTGTAACTACTGTAGTAGTCGTACAGATCATCAGCAAGACTGTTCAGAATGTGATTTTTGCACAGATAGTCATTCTCTTGCCATAGGGCGATTTCTTTCCTGAGCTGTAAGTCATCTGCTGCAGCCTTAGCTTTTGCAGAGTCTGATTCAGACATTTTGGAAGTCCCGTCTGATTCTGCAGGTGACTTACCATTAGGTAGTTCAGTTGATCCAGAAGGAACAACCGGGATATCTTCAATCAGGACGTGGGCAACCTTCTTCAAAGTTAAGAAAAATTTCTTCTTAGCTTGCCAACGTTTGAAATTGGATCCCTCAAGCTTGAATGATTTGTCAGAGACAGAAGTGGACGCAGCAGTACCGATAATTTCCTCAGTAGTCATGGCAGTTATGAAAGCGTCTTAAAATTTTTGTTTTCGGTTTTGAAAAATAAACTTGCCACAAAGAAAATTATCAGGACGAGTCGCGTACTAGGTCGCTTTCTTTAAGACGTTTCGCCGAACTGCCAATAAGTATGCAAAGCAGTCGAGTTTCGACGACGTCTCCTGGATAAAATAGCCCGTTCAGAAATACGATTATCAATTACACTGTGATAAATCGCTCTAGAGATACACCTTCATATGGTTATTAAAAAACCAGTCGCAGTATCTGGAATTAATCCAGTCGTTCGAAAAAAAACAGAAAAGAAAAATTAAGATGAAGCAGAGCAAAGAGAGAGAAGAGATAATTCGAATGTGAATTTTGGAGTAAGTTACAAATGAAAGGAAGAACTCTATTTATAGGCAAGGATCCAACTGAGTGGAGCAAAAATGGTGGGAAAGAATTGTCGAGAAGTGGAATCGGCCCAGTCAAAACTAGCCGTTATACACTTGGTCAACAAGGAGACTGGAGACTTGAATCGTGGAATAGTGGAATGGTGGAATAGTGATGACGTAATTAATTAACAATTAATAATAATTAATTAATTAATTCTTACACACATAATTAATTAATATACACCACACACGAAAATTAATTAATAATAATCAATATCATTAAATAATTTTCCTCCATTTCGGAACCAAAAATATTTTGGATCAAAGCCAAGCCCAAGACTGGACCAGACCGAGTCGAGTCGAGCCGGCCGGTCGGCCGGACGGACGGCAGCGGCGGCGTGCGCGCGTGTGTAATGTTTCATGGTAGTGTGTTCTCACTCAACCACAAAATTGGGTACCCCTTGGGGCCCAACCCAAGAAGTCAACTTGGAATATATAAACACTATTAAAGTGTGCTCTCCCTCCTATGTGGGACTTTAATGAACCTTTTCATTTCACCAACACACTTTAGTTCATACTTGTGCTCATTTATTGTCAACATAATGCCACTAATTGCTTTCAAGTCCCCACTCCAAATAATCATCATGCCAAGATTTCTAATAATCCCCCACCTGAATTTAAAAGGTGATTTTCGAAGTAACGTCAAACGTTTCTAAGATTGTGCATAAGCAACGATGTCTACGACTTGAACCTTAGCGTAGCAAGTAGGATTCTGATTCAACAAGAGTGACACTATTGTCTTGAACTCTATCTCAGACATCAGACCCGCACACAACCTTTTCGTAAGGTGTATTCTAATAGCCCGTGCTTTAATGGCCCTGCACGTGTGTCCCAGTTTAGTGAAGGCTCTAGGAATTCTGCCTCGAAATTCCATAGGAACCGACCTCAATTCCACAATCACGTAGGTGAGTCTATCAAGAGAACTCATGTAGCCTAGGTACTCCCTTATATAGAGTATAGATCTCATTAAGAGTTTCTATTATCTCATCCTCTTATTACTTCAGGATTCATGCTTCACTTGCATGGTCATCTCATATTACTCACAACTTGTTATTACCCATTGAACCTATTTCTTGGGATCTCCAGTCATTTAGGTCGGGTTATCATCATGAGTAACTCATTTCTTTATAGGCATTAGTCCCATCTTCTTGGATGTATTATGGACTTTCTCTCTAGCTAATCCTTTCGTCAAAGGATCTGCTAAGTTTTCATCTGTGCGTACATGATCCACTCTTACAGCTCCTTTAGAGATACAGTCTCTAACAGTGCTGTGCTTTCTTCTAATTTGACGTCTTTTACCATTATAATAACGGTTCTCAATTTTTGCAATAGCCGCGTGTAGGTTACTAATTTTGACGCCAAGAAAATGGTTCAAAAGCAAGTGGGAAATATTTCGACAGGATATTTTAATTATAAGGGTTTTGATGAAGAAGGCCAGTCGAAGGCAAAGGATACTTAGGGGAAAAATTGGCAGGTTTTTTCTAAGTAAGGAGGATAATTTCGACGTAAGAAGAATTAATCCTTTCGACGGATGTTTAAATTTCAAATTTCAGGAGGGAGTTTTCGCTTTTGAAATTGGACGCGTGGAACGCATCTAGGAGACGAATGCATGCAGAATGACATTTGTCGCCATCAGGAGGAATAGCTGTTATGGGTAGTTATTTTGTTTGTATTTAAATAGGAGGTCTTGGTGTTAGATTCAAGGGTGTTCCAAATTATGTACAAATTACCGCAAATACTCAAAGTAACCGTGTGAGAGAAACGAGTGTTCTGGAAATGTATGTATGGGAAACACCAATCTACATTTATGCATTTTTATAAAATTCCAAGTTTTTTCTTCATTTCTTTACATTCAAGTCATTTCCTTCATCTCAGCAATTTACTTTGTTTTCAGTTTAAGTTTATCTCAAATTACTTTTTCGCCATTATTGCGTCCTTGTTCTATTAGTCGAAGAAAATATTAGAGGAAACCTTAGAAAACACAAAACGAATACATTTTTTCTAAACCAAAGACATTCTCAAAAGCACTTTGTCCTAGGATTTGTTTGGTTGGTCCTGTTAGTAAACTAATTTTCATAAATTAGGAAACCAGAGGTTGTTCGCCAAATTCACCAGCGAACAAATTGGCACGCCCAGTGGGACCTAGTGCATTTATTTGTTTAGTTTATCCTTTTGTTCTTGTAGCAAATTCTTAGAAGAAAAGTTTTCATTTCGTTGTATGATTCTAAGGAGTGGCAAGTTAGCCGTGAACAATGAAGAAAGACCAAAAAGAACAAGAACAAGAAAAATGGCGAATCAAAGCGCGCCTAACAATCAAAATGTTAACCCAACGCTTATTCCTTCGACGGGAGACAATACGGTGTCAGTTTCTGTGTCAGAAGCGATACCATCATCAACGGGGTCAATTCCAGCGTTTTTGACATCCCAAAACGCGCCCAGTATTTCTACAGTGGGACCCCAAATGCCTCAGATGACTCCTCCTCCTTTAGGGGGTGTTCATAGGCCATTTGTGACGAATTTTTCAATGCCTCCACATAATAGAGAACAGCCTTATGGAATGCCAACAACGGTGATGGCAAGTTTGCACAATTCGTCGTCATTATATTCTGATCCTTTGATGAATGTTACTTTGCCCCTACAAGGATCGGGGTCTGGTGCGAACCACATAGGCAGAATGGGTCAGTCTGTGCCAGCAGGATACCAAACTTATATGCCTGCAATCACCAACAATTCTGCACAAGTAATTAGGCAACAAATGGACAAAAGTAACCATGACATGGTGCAGATGCTAACACAACAAATGGGGGCTGTGTTTAATCCTTTAATTCAAAACACCACCCAAAACAAACCAGTTATTAGCAGCGCAAATGACGCGCATCGCTGATTTCTTTGGTGTTCCTCAAACCCAACCAAGGGAACAAATAGGTCAGAATCCCAGAGTAGTTGTCGAAGAGGAAACCACAATAAACCAGAGGCCAGCGAATGTTCCTCAAGTAAATCCTAGAAACCAAGAGGTGGTGGTTGAACAGCCTCATGTCGAAATTCCTGTCCAACAAGAGCCTAGGAGGATGTTAGTCCATAGGGACCAAGATGCTGATGATGTTGTGCAACAATTGTGCCATAATAACATGCCAGCAGAAAACAACTTAGCAGCCATGGTCGAAAGGATTATGGCCATAAATGGTGTGAATGTGGGACTGCAAAGGCCCAGTTATACATACCCATTGTCTGAGTATATTTTGCAACAAGAATTACCCCCAAGGTGGAAAGTCCCCAAGTTTACCAAATTCTCAGGGGACACTAGCGAATCCACTGTCGAACATGTGGCCCGTTATTTGATCGAAGCAGGAGAAATTGCACACAATGAAAATTTAAAAATGAAATATTTTCCAAGTTCTTTGACGAAAAATGCCTTTACTTGGTTCACATCTTTGCCTGCGAATTCGATCCACACATGGGTCCAGTTAGAAAGGCTGTTCCATGAACAATTTTACATGGGACAAACAAAAATAAGTTTGAAGGAGTTGGCTAGTGTTAAAAGAAAATTCTCTGAGCCAATCGATGATTATTTAAATAGGCTTAGATTACTTAAGGCGAGATGTTTCACGTAAGTGCCTGAGCACGAATTAGTCAAAACGGCAGCAGGGGGTCTAGACTATTCAATTAGGAAGAAGTTAGACACTCAATATCTGAGGGATATGGCACAATTGGCGGACAGGGTGAGGCAGGTCGAACGTTTAAAAGCCAAAAAAGCTAGAGCAACTAAAAATAAGAAAGAAAGAGTGGCTTATGTGGGGGTATGTTAAGAAGATGATGATGACGAGAGCGAATCGTTTAGTTTCGACGAACAAGAAGTTGACTTAGAAGAATTGAAATAGGGTCCGCCATACTCTTGTAAAGTATTGGCTCCGTCGAACGGAAAAAACCCAGTCGAACCTGAGAAGAATGATAAGTTTCCTAAAAAGACTTATACATTCGACGTCACTAAGTGTGACGAAATATTTGACTTGTTGGTTAAAGATGGCCAAATGATAGTGCCACCTGGCACCAAAGTGCCTCCCATAGAACAACATAAAAAGAGAGGTTTTTGTAAGTACCATAATTTTTTAGGTCATTAAACATCTCAATGTTTCCTTTTCAGGGATCTGGTGCAAAATGCCATTCGTGAAGGAAGATTGAAGTTCGGCGACAAGTTGAAGCCACCAATGAAGGTTGACTCAAATCCGATGCAGATGGTCGAAGCCCACTATGCTAAACCGTCCACAGTGAACATGGTGGAGGTCGAAGAGGGTTCTGACTGCAGCTTTGAGATGATAGAAGCCACTGAAGGTTTCGACGCAAATGTGAACATGGTAGAGATCGCTGAGATCCCTACAGACAAAAGTGATGTGGAGGAAATATCCGAAGATTTCGTCAATAAACCAGTGATGATCAAGGTTACTGAACGCCTTGGTGAAGGAAGCTTGAAGAATTGCATCAACAAAGAGGCCACTGAAGGCCTCAACGATGTGGACAAGGATGAAACCACTGAGGGTCTCAACTTTGTGAAGAATGACGAAACTACTGAGAGTTCCGTCGAGAAAGAAAAGGAGGCTACTGAGGGTCTCAACTTTGTGAAGAATGACGAAACTACTGAGAGTTCCGTCGAGAAAGAAAAGGAGGCTACTGAGGGTCTCAACTTTGTAAAGAATGATGAAGCTACTGAAGGCTTCGTCGAAGACAAGAATAAGGCTACTGAGGGCCTTAAGAGAGACAGCATGGAGTTTGGTGTTACCATCGATCAAGCCAATACTGAGATTGGCGAAGGTATCTCTAAGATAAACTCTAATACTACTGATGGTCCTGCGAAGTCAACTGTTTATGGGATTCTACGAAGAACAATGGAGGATCCCAGAGAGAAATGCATGGGTTTTTGTTGCCAACATGACATCAAGAAGCCATCGCTAGAAGGGATTTTCGACCTGGCAAAGAAGAAACATGAGATTGAGAAGGGACTCACTCTGAAAATGAACAAGTTAAGCATTGGAGATGCATAAACAGCCAATGTTAATATGGTGGAAGTATCCCAAAAAGTTCCAATGCAGACTGACGAAGAGCGCCGTAAGAGGAATATCAAAAAGTGGCGTACCCTAAAGAGGAAGAGAATCTGATTGAGTTCCTTCAAAGGTGTCAGAAGAAAAGGTCTGAGGTTATGCTGTGCCCCCGTTGTAGTGCCGTGTTCAACAAGAAAGCAGCAGACAACCTGGAGGGAATGGAAAAAGCCAAAAGGAAAGGAAACTGGGGGGCAGTTCCACCTGCGAGAACGGAGAGGTTCGACCCAAGGCGAAATGATCAAAACCAGCAAAAGTTTGGACGAAGGTACCCAAATACCTTCAAACCCACCAACAAAGCTCCTAATGACAAATGGGTTCAACCAATAAGGGAAGCCCAGGGACAGAGAAAGTTGAAAAATTTCGAAGTTCAGAGGGGTTCGTCTATGGCTGGAAACAAGGAAGGAGAAAGGCCAAAACCAAGGCCTTATCCCTCAGAGAATTATAAAGGTAAAAATCCCATGTCGAGGTCCCAATGGAGGTGATTCCAAAGACAAAAAAGGGCGGAAAAGGAAGCTGCTGAGAAAGGGGCTGTTGAGGAAGTAGTTGTCGAAAGAAGCAAACCAGAGTCAAGTAGCAATGCTGAAGTAGCGAATCGACAAGAGGCATCTTACATCATCAATTCCTGCAATGCAATTGAACCAGTACCATCTAAGGAAAAAATGGGGGAGGATGACGAAATGACGGATGATTTCAGGTCTGAGTCAGACGCGTCTCTCGACATTGTGTGCAACGTGGTCTCTGTCCTTCCAAAAGAATACGACCAAATCATGGAGGTCGAAGAAAATGAGGATGTTGTCGAGAGTGAAGTTATAGGACACAGGCCAGTATGTTACTATATCATGAATAACGACTGTGTCGAGGAACAAAATGCTTTTTTCGAAAGGCCAGACGACTCCATGCGTGGCCACCTCAAGCCTTTATTCATAAAAGGGAAAGTGGAGAACGTGGGAGTAAACAAAATCCTGGTCGATGGGGGGGCTGCAGTTAACTTAATGCCCCATTATATGTTGAAGAAAATTGGGAAAGATGAGTCTGACGCAAAGCCCCACAACACGGTACTATCAAACTATGAAGGCAAAGTGGGAACCACTTTGGGCATTATCCAAGTGGATTTAACTGTTGGGACTATAACTAGACCAATGATGTTCATGGTCATAGCCTCGAAGGCTAATTATAACTTACTTCTGGGTAGAGAATGGATTTATGGCGTGGGTGATGTGCCCTCGTCGATGCATCAGCGTATAGCTATTTGGCGATCTGATGGAATTGTCAAAAACATAGAGGCGGATCAAAGCTATTTCATGGCTGAGGTGAATTATGTGGATCGATACAGTTTCGACAAACACTTAGCCCATATAGCTCCATGCAGTCCAGCAAATTTTGACCTGAAGGCTACTGATAATGCATTTTGTTCGCTGTATCTCCACCCCACATATGGTTTCCAGTGGGATATGGAAGTGGTCGACGAGGCAAACTACGTCTTTGGGACTGCGCATATAGAGCCGACGGGCTGGGGAAGCGAGTTTGGTGACGATGAGTGAATCATCAGCGCTCGAAAGGATTACGGCTTATGTAGCCGAAAATAAGCTCAAGGCGGCTCTAGAAGCTGAATTAAAGTATATGGCTGTCGAAGCCAATGAAAATGATTTCAACAAACAATGTCCTCAAAGGGACATTGAAGAGGATATGTTCAACGCAGAAATTGGCGAATGGCAACATCAAAAGTTAGACGCCATTTATGATGACGAACCCTTGGGGTTTGAAAAGGATCCAGCTTCGACAGATATGAAGATGGTGGCGCAGGATCCATTAGAAGAAGTCGAGTTAGGACTGGGGGCAAAAAAAAGGCCAACCTACATAAGCGCCAAGATGGACCCTCAGTTAAAAGTCGAAATAGTCCAACTGCTGAAAGAGTTTAAAGATTGTTTCGCGTGGGACTACGACGAAATGCCTGGTCTCGACAGGAGTTTGGTCGAATTGAAGTTGCCCATAATAGCAGGGAAGAAGCCTGTAAAGCAAACTCCTAGACGCTTCGCACCATAGATTTTGTCGAAGATCAAAGAGGAGGTCGAAAGACTTCTGAAATGTAAGTTCATCCGCACAACGAGGCAGGAGATTTCCTTGGCTTTATGGCCCACAAGAAAGGGATCGAAATCAATGAAAACAAAGCCAAAGCAATAATGGAGGCGAAAGCGCCATCGACAAAGAAGGAGTTGCAGTCTCTACTTGGGAAGATCAACTTTCTCAGAAGGTTCATATCCAACCTTAGTGGAAAAACGCAAGCCTTCTCTCCTCTACTTCGGCTGAAGAAGGAAGATTTTATATGGGGGCAGGATCAGCAGGTGCGTTCGACAAAATCAAGGAATACTTGACCCATCCCCCAATCTTGATGTCTCCTTGTAGAAGTAAAAGTATGAGGTTGTATATAGCGGCATCAGATAGGACATTAGGAAGTATGTTATGTCAAGAGGATGAGAATGGCGTCGAAAGAGCCATCTACTACCTCAGTAGAGTCTTAAATGATGCCGAAACTAGGTATAGTGTAATAGAAAAGCTATGTCTGTGTGTTTACTTTTCATGTATGAAGTTAAAGCACTACATAAAGCCAGTCGATGTATATATTTCCTCTCATTTTGACGTAATAAAGAATATGTTATCAAAATCAATTTTACATAGTCGAATTGGGAAATGGGCTTTAGCATTGACTGAATATTCCTTAATGTATTTTCCTTTGAAGGCTGTTAAGGGACAAGTGGTGGCTGACTTTATAGCTGACCACGCCATAAATGAAGATTATATTGAATATGTCGAAATAGAGCCATGGAAACTATATTTCGACGGTTCCAGTCATAAGAATGGAACTGGCATTGGGCTATTGGTTATTTCTCCTAACAGAATTCCAACAAAATTCAAGTACAAAGTCGAAGGCTTATGTTCGAACAATGAAGCAGAATATGAAGCTTTGATAACTGGACTTGAAATTTTATTGGAATTGGGGGCAACTAGAGTCGAAATAATGGGAGACTCTGAGTTGGTAATAAAGCAAGTGACCAAGGAGTACAAGTGTGTTAAAGAAAATTTAATCATGTACTTCGTAATAGCAAATAGGCTCTTGAAGAAATTCGACAGTGTAACTATCAGACATATTCCTCGAATGGAAAATCAAGTGGCGAATGATTTGGCACAACTCGCATCTGGTTAAAAAGTGTCGAAAGAAAAGTTGGAAAAGGCCATTGAAGTAAGAGGAAGAGTTGTATCAATTAAGTTGTCCCCATCAGACTTGGAGATAATAAAGTTAGGATATGGTGACGAAGAGAGTTTTGAGATATTTAATATAGACGATTCGAGAGTCGAAGATTGGAGAAAGCCCATCAAGGATTATTTACAAGACCCAAATCAGAAAGTCGAAAGGAAAGTTAAGTACAGGGCGTTAAGTTATGTGCTTTTTGGAAATGAGTTGTTTAAAAAGACTTCAGAGGGAGTTTTGTTAAAATGTTTGGGCGAAGATGAAGCTTTTATAGCATTGTCGAATGTGCACAGTGGAGCATGTAGTGCTCATCAAGCAGGCCATAAAATAAAATGGTTATTATTTCGACAAGGGATATATTGGCCAACAATGTTGAAGGATTGTGTTGAATTTGCAAAAGGTTGCCAGGAATGTCAAGTGCATACCGGAATACCACACGTTCCTGCAAGTGAGTTGCATTCTATTGTGAAGCCTTGGCCATTTAGGGGTTGGGCTTTAGATTTGATCGAGGAAATTCGACCAGCATCGTCGAAAGGCCAAAGATACATCTTGGTTGGAATAGATTACTTCACAAAATGGATAGAAGCCATACCTTAGAATTCATTCGAAAGCATATCATCTATAGATATGGGATACCTGAGACAATAACAACAGATCAAGGATCTGTGTTTACTGGGAAGAATATGCAAACATTTGCAAAGGAGATGGGATTCAAGCTTCTCACTTCGACACCTTATTACGCTCAAGCAAATGGACAAGTCGAAGCAGAAAATAAGGTGGTGATAAGTTTGAGTAAAAAGCACGTGGGGACAAAGCCTAAGAATTGGCACAAGACTTTGGATCAAATCTTATGGGCTTGTCGAACATCCCCTAAAGAAGCAACAAATACTACTCCATTTAGATTGATATATGGACATGATGCAGTTTTACCAGTTGAGGTTTATTTACAGTCGATTCGAATTCAGAGGCATCATGAAATTCCATCAGATACATATTGGAGTATGATGATGGACGAGTTAGTCGATTTGGACGAAGAAAGATTAAATGCTTTGGATTTATTGAAAAGGCAAAAAGAAAGAGTCGAAAAGTTTTACAATAAGAAAGTGAAATGTAAGACTTTCCTAATTGGTGAGTTAGTTTGGAAAGTAATTCTCCCCATGGATCGAAAAGACAGACTTATGGGAAAATGGTCCCCTAAGTGGGAAGGACCTTTTCAAATTATACAGGTATTTTCAAATGGCGCATATGAAGTCGAGGAAGTGGATAAAGATAAGCGTATATTAAAAATAAACGGGAAATATTTGAAAAAATATAGGCCCACATTACAAGAAATTAAAATAACAGTCGAATAATTATGCAGAGAAAAGCAATATGGCGGATTGAAAATCTTCTCGCCAAATAATATAGATCCAATGTCATTACAAAAGGGCCTTAAAAAAGCCAAACAAAAAAATTACAAGTATTCAAATGGGAAAAGATGCTTTTAGCTTCTCAAATTTCGACCTCTGGATTTGGAGACGTCGCTCACAAAGTGCCTTGCCTTTCGAAAGCTCCTCAATTTCCTCACCAAGCTTGCGGGCCTTATCAACATGATGCACACCAACTTCAAGCTCTTTACGGATTTCCTCCTGGTCATTCTGTTGCAGTTCTGCTTGACGCTTTTCCGCCTGGGAAATTTTGCTTTGAAGAGCAGCAATTTTCTTCTTCCACTTGAGGATATTCTCACCACACAAAGCTGCTTCCTGCTTATTTTGTTCAGACATTTTTGCCAGTTCAGTTACTTTGTTGGATGAATTTGAAGCAGGATCCCACTCAGCAAGTTGGGTTTCTGTCTTATTTTCAAGCTTCTTAGAGTACTCTCGAAGTCGATTAAAGTCAGTTACCACAAGATCTATCAAGGTGGTGAGGTCCAACACCACATCAGTGACTTCAGGGGGAGCCTCCAGGACATTGATTGGCTTTAGGATTTTCTCTAGGTCAAATTGAGCAGATGAATCATTCTCCAGAAGTTGAAATAAGTCGATATCAAGAACTTTCTGTCGAATATTGGCCAGCGATTCGTCCACATATTTGGCATCAGAAGTAGTCCCTGAGGTTATCGAACTACTAATGGTAGTGTCAGCAAAATTGTAGCGGGAACTAAGCATGGTCTTGAGGTACTCAAAAGGTCTTTGCACCTTCAGATTTTCAAGCTCCTCGTGAGAAAGTCGGGTCGAAGTTGTTGTGGTCGAAGCAGTCTTATTTGCTTTGGCAAGATCTTCTTTGTCACTTTCTTTCTCTTCGTCCGTAGCAGCTGTGGGAGTTGGCGGCTTTTCATTTTCTTTTTCTTCCTCCTCTTCGGTGTCAGTTGCAACCTCCTCATCCTTCTCTTCGTCAGCAACTGGTGAGTTGAGAGGAGATTGATCTTCAGGTTCATTACTTGTGATAACCATTGCAGTAGGCATCATAGTATCCCCACCAGTGTTGACTAAGTCGTCAGTCTCAGGACCAGCTTCTTCTTCCACTATGTTTGGAATTCGTGTAGAAATAGCAGTGGGTTGATTTACTTCAGTAGCTGATTCCTTTGCCGAATTCTTAGGGGAAGATTTGGAGGCGCTGGTTGGTTTATAAGTGGGATCACTCCTGGTCTTAGGGAGAACTTGGACCATGGGATGTCCATGAGTATCGACAGGTACCTGAAAGATAAATAGATCAAAGAGGGTAATACAAGTAAACAACTTTTTTAGCGTCGAAAGGAAAAGAAAAATCATACCTTTGGAGTGTTGGTCTTCAAGCTAGAACTCTCGCTTTCTGCTGGAGCAGGAGTAGTTTCCTCGCCTGGATTTTTGGGTAGAGTTTTTTCTAAAATTCGGGGAGTAGGAGGTTTCTGTGGTGGAGGTTTGGTTGTCTTCTTTTTCTTTTTGGTGGGTTTTACTTGGTCTGGTGACTCATCACCATCATCAGTATCAACAGCTTTGACTTCTTGTTCTTTCGCTTTCCTTTTCTTAGGCGTCGATGGCGGTCTTCGACTGCCCTGTGGGTCAAGAGAGATGTTTGTTAGTATTTCAGAAAGTAAAGCATTTGGTGACCTAAAAGAAAAGTAAAGTAATACCTTCGCCAAAGGCGTCTTGCCAGTGTCTTTTTGGGGCTCTGCATCTCCGGCAGTTGTTGCTTCACCTGTGGCGGGTTTTTTGGTCGAAATCTTGACAGCTAGAGAGGAAAAGAAGAAAAGAGTCAAGCATAAAATAACATACATTTGAATAAATAAAAAGTGAGATTGAACTTCTTCCCATTTTCCATACCTTCATATATAGGAGTTTCCACGCGAACGTGTTCTATGCCAATATGAAGGTGGCCTTTGAAATTGTCCAGGGTGTACTTAGTCGGAACCACTCGCTTAGCACGTTTCTGGTTTTCTTGGCGAAGAATTTTCAGAGAATCCCCATAAATGAACCAATCTGGAAATGGAGGGCTAAGAGCCACGCCAAATTCAGCAGATGGTAGAGGGGGAAATTTTGGGCGATAAAGTTTAAAAGCTACCTCATAATGTTGTTCTGGTCGAACATACGCAGGTAGTTTTAACTCATCAAGCTTTTCTGTAAACTTTTGTTTCAAAGTAACTGCTGCTTAGCGTATGGTTCAACTAAGATCATTAGGCCTGTAGGCAGTTTCAAAGTATTTCTGGAAAGCTTGGATTTCTTTGATGTGTCGAGAAGTACCTTTCTTGGTCTTGTCCTGCACAAGGGCAAAGGCTCTTGTCAGTTGAATGGTGAAAGAATCCACGCTAAACATTTGAGAATTATAGTAGGTTCTCCACCATTCATCAAACTCTTGAGTGCAGAGGAAGCTAGGTTGAAAGACCACTGGTTGGATTTCGACCAGATTAGAATACTTCGTCAATAATTCAGAGCATTCGTCTTCAGTGTGAGTCATATTATAATGAATCAAAAAACCTTTTCTGGAAAAGAGAGGTTTTGGTATTATTTGTATCAACCCAAACTGTCGAGAAACCAGATTGGGCTGATAGTTGACAAGGGAAACTTTGAGTTTCGAAGGGCCAAGTTTGGAAACTAGAAGTCTTGGAGTAAGGAAAGATTCCCAGACGTTGAGGAATTCGTCTTCCAGAGATTTCGACTCAAGGGGAAGTTTTCTGGTAAACCATGAGGGTCCAACCTTCCTCTCAGCAAAAGGAGCCATGTTGGGTGTAAAACTATAACGCTTAGCAAACATCATGACGTAACTGGTAAAGGTTTGTTGGAGGCTCAGACCTTCGTCATGGGGTGTTAGTTGAGCCAAACGAAGACCTTCGACTCTTCTGTCCCCTAGAGCAGCTGTATCCACAATTGGTTTGTTAGGAAGGGAGGCTTCGAAAGTGGCATTGAGCCACAATTGTAAGAGCCAAAAAGGCCCTGATAACAGCCAAGTTTTCTTCTCCTTGATGTTCTTCAAGATGGTAACTCCTTCGCCAAGGGATTCGTATAGATTCGCCAAAATCATCTCGCTAAGACAAAGCCGGTGCCCAGCGTGAAGCTGATTTGCTATGGTGATATAGCGCTTCGCCACTTGGAAAGATCTTGAGCAAAAGACGCATCTCGATAGCCAAAGGGCCAGGAAGGCTACATGCTCTTGATCAGATACTTCCTTGGTTTCCTTGTCATGATAGTTGGCAATATAGGCTGTAAAGGTGGCTTTGTTGGTGTTGAAGCCTATTGAATCATTAGCTAGCAAGTTTGGATCATAATCAATTCCTAGGGGGCTCAAGCCAGTAATGGCAGCTATGTCGAAAAGGGTAGGAGTAATCATCCCACAAGGAATGTGGAAGTTGTTGTAAGTGCTATCCCAGAAATAAAGGGAAGCTAGAAGCATGGAAGGACAATATCCTGGCCCTACTTTCGACAGCTGAATAAGATCATAAATACCCATGGTTTTCCAATCATTGCTTTTAACCTTTTCTATCTTGTCCAGCCAAGCAAATAGTCGGAGGGGTCTTTCGACAAAGGGAAGGATCTAAAAATTCTGAAATTATTCATGTACTCTAGGTTTATGACTTCGTCAGAAGGGGTCCCTTGGCCATCTACTTTGGACTTTTCGTCTATAATTTTCTCCTTATCCGTTCTAGGTCTAATCCCATTCGCTATGGGTTTGTAACAATGATAGGTTGGGAAGAACTCTCGTACCTTAACGGGGTCTAATTTCAAATCAGGCAAAGGTCCTATCATGGCGTGGGATTTACCAGAAATTAAGATAGGAATAAGTATATGAGATTGATAAATGCAGCGCTTCTCCTCTTCATTGGGAGGTTCTGGAACATACTCTTGATTTCCCACCACCTTGGGACCGAAGATTCTTTCCACTGGTACTAAGCTGTTGGACTTCCGAGAATCTTTACCGGTGACTTTTGGAGTAGCGGAAGACGCCATTGTTGATTACAGAGAAGTAGAGAGAAAAATGGAGAAGATGAAGTTTGAATAAAGTTTTGGAGAGAAGGAACGTAAAAGGGGAAAAATGAAATCTTTAACTTATATATAAGTGGAAGAATGGAAGCGGTTGGTATTCGGAATTGGTAATGGGAAAAGTAATGAAAAGATCGTGGGACATGTGGAGAGTGTGAAGTGGATGATTCTGACGGTGGCAGTTAGGGTTTTTGACCCACGATGTGATAGGGGTTAGAGTAGGAATGATGAAGATCTCAAAAACGTGGGCTGAAAAGACGTTTTGGGAAAAGTGTAATGATGATTCTGACGTTTCTAATGTCTAAATCATATGAACAGTCGCTAGTCGAATGATTCATGGCGTCGAATTGCATTGGCAAAAAATGTCTTTCTCCCTCGGTCGAAAATGCATTTTTTGGGGGGCAATTTGTAGGTTGCTAATTTCGACGCCAAGAAAATGGTTCAAAAGCAAGTGGGAAATATTTCGACAGGATATTTTAATTATAAGGGTTTTGATGAAGAAGGCCAGTCGAAGGCAAAGGATACTTAGGGGAAGCATTGGCAGGTTTTTTCTAAGTAAGGAGGATAATTTCGACGTAAGAAGAATTAATCCTTTCGACGGATGTTTAAATTTCAAATTTTAGGAGGGAGTTTTCGCTTTTGAAATTGGACGTGTGGAATGCATCTAGGAGACGAATGCATGCAGAATGACATTTGTCGCCATCAGGAGGAATAGCTGTTATGGGTAGTTATTTCGTTTGTATCTAAATAGGAGGTCTTGGTGTTAGATTTAGGGGTGTTCCAAATTCTGTACAAATTACCGCAAATACTCAAAGTAACCGTGTGAGAGAAACGAGTGTTCTAGAAATGTATGTATGGGAAACACCAATCTACATTTATGCATTTTTATAAAATTCCAAGTTTTTTCTTCATTTCTTTACATTCAAGTCATTTCCTTCATCTCAGCAATTTACTTTGTTTTCAGTTTAAGTTTATCTCAAATTACTTTTTCGCCATTATTGCGTCCTTGTTCTATTAGTCGAAGAAAATATTAGAGGAAACCTTAGAAAACACAAAACGAATACATTTTTTCTAAACCAAAGACATTCTCAAAAGCACTTTGTCCTAGGATTTGTTTGGTTGGTCCTGTTAGTAAACTAATTTTCATAAATTAGGAAACCAGAGGTTGTTCGCCAAATTCACCAGCGAACACCGCGGTACTATCGCAGTGAATCAACACAGCTGGCATACGTTTTTCCCATAAGGGAATCTCAACTAGCAAGCATCTTAACCAACTTGCTTCTTCACTAGCTGTAGCTAGTGATATCATCTCAGACTCCATTGTGGACTGTGCCAAGATGGTCTGTTTCTTTGATTTCCAAGATACAGCTCCTCCAGCTATACTAAATATATAGCCACTAGTAGCTTTGGAATCATCCGATAAGGTTTTCCAATCTGCACCACTATACCCTTCTAGTACAGCAGGAAATTTCTGATAGTGTAGGCCGAGGTCCATAGTCCTTTTAAGGTACCTCATGACTCGCTCAATAGCTTGCCAATGCTCGTTACTCGGCCTACTCGTAAATCTGCATAGCAATCCTACAACATATGCAATGTCGGGTCTGGTACAATCAGTGGCATACCTAAGACTGCCAATGATGCTCGCATATTCTGTTTGGCTGATACTTTCTCCAGTGTTCTTAAACAGTTTCACACTTGGATCATACGGTGTGCACGCAGGTTTACAATCAAAGTATTTATATTTCTTTAAGATCTTCTCCACATAGTGAGATTGATCCAAAGAAATTCCTTGTTCGGATCTCGTGATCTTGATACCCAGGATCACGCTTGCTTCTCCGAGCTCTTTCATATTAAAGTTATTGCTCAACAATGATTTCATATCATTAATGGCCTGAATGTTTGATCTAAATATGAGTAGATCGTCTACATATAGACATATGATAGTGCAAATGCGATTCTCAGATTTATAATAAACGCATTTGTCACTTTCATTCACTTTGTACCCATTTGATATCATTAAGTTATCAAACTTTTCATGCCATTGTTTAGGAGCTTGTTTTAGTCCATACAGAGACTTATCTAACTTACAGACCTTGTTTTCTTGTCCATGGATCACAAACCCTTCTGGTTGTTCCATATAGATTTCTTCTTCTAAGTCACCGTTTAAAAAAGTTATTTTAACATCCATTTGGTGTACTATTAAGTTATAAATAACAGCTATTGAAATGAGTACCCTAATGGATGTAATTCTAGTGACTGGAGAAAATGTGTCGAAGAAATCTATATTTTCTCTTTGTCTAAAACCCTTGGCTACAAGGCGAGCCTTGTATTTATCAATAGTTCCATCAGGTTTTAGTTTCTTTTTCAAAACCCATTTACAACCAATTGGTTTGCAACCAGGAGGTAAGTCTACCAAGTGCCAGGTCTTGTTAGACTCTAGAGAATCTATCTCATCATTAATAGCTTCTTGCCATAAATCTGCATCCAGAGATGACAGTGCTTCTTGAAGATTTATTGGATCTTCTTCTACATTATAAGCCGCATAATCGGGCCCATAGTCTTTAGCAACTCTTGCTCTTTTACTTCTTCGAAGTTCTGTTTCTACATTGCCATTGCTTTCAGTACTTTTTATCACAGGAATGTGACCCGATTGGGTGCCCCCACTATTTCTCGATTTGAAAGGAAATTTGTCTTCATAGAATTCAACATCGTTTGACTCTATGATCACTTTTGCATTTAGGTCATAAAACCTATATGATTTACTGTTTGCTGCATACCCGTTGAATACGCATTCATAGGCTCTACTAGCGAGTTTAACTCGTTTCGGATCCGGAATCCTGACATAAGCCAGACAACCCCAAGTTCTCAAATAAGACAAGTTTGGTTGTCTTTTCTTTAATATCTCATAAGGTGAGATCTTACTTCTTGACTTGAGAACTCTATTCAAGACATAGCAGATAGTCAATAAAATTTCCCCCCACTAGTGAGGTACAACACCAGAATTCAACATAATTGCAACAACAAGTTCAGTAAGAGTTCTATTTTTTCTTTCTGCTTTGCCATTCATTTCAGGAGAATATGAAGCAATCGTTTCATGGACAATGCCATGTTCAATATAAAAATCATTAAATAACCCAGAGTCATATTCAATTCCCCTATCACTACGAAGTCTCTTAATCTTCTTGCTAAATTGATTCTCAATTTCAGTTACAAACATCTTAAACATGTCAAGTGCTTCACTTTTATTCTTTATTAGGTATACATAAGTATAATCAGAGCAATCGTCAATAAAAGTGATAAAATAACGTTTACTATTTCTAGTTAAACTTCCATCTAATTCACATATATCAGAATGTATAAGATCTAGGGGATCAGATTCTTTTATAACAGATTTATGCGAAGTCTTTGTTATTTTAGCTTGACTACAAAATTCACATTTATTAGAGCATTGGCATTTAATTTAGGGATTAGGCCTAAGTTGCTTGCATTAGAAATAATTCGTTTATTAATGTGACAAAGTCTAGCATGCCAAATATTAAAATCACACAAAGAGTAAATAGAAGGAGAAATTTTATTCAAATCAACATTCAACTTAAACATGCCACCAGTGGCGTACCCTTTCCCGACAAAAATACCATTCTTAGTGATGGTGTACAAATCTGCCCCTATAGTTTGACTAAACCCAGCCTTATTTAAAAGAAAACCAGAAACAAGATTCTTCCTAATTTCAGGAACGTGCATGACATCCTTCAAGATCAAAGTCTTTCCTGAGGTGAATTTCAGCGCAACATCTCCAATTCCAGCAACATTAGTGGTGTGAGCATTTCCCAACATCACTTTCTTATCTTCAGCATTCATGTATGTCTTGAACATAGCACGGTCATAACAGACATGACGAGTGGCGCCAGTGTCTATCCACCAACCATCACTTTCACCAACCATGTTGACTTCAGTGATCATAGCAATGAATTGCTCATCAGTCATGTTAACCTGAGCACTTGAGCCAGCAACAGGTTTAGGCCTGCTCTTACATTTTTTTGCCATATGACCCTGTTTCTCACAATTGTAGCAAGAGAAAACCGGAGCATCATTTCTTTGAGGTGGTGGTTGTTGCCTAGCAAATGGAGCAGATGGGGCCTTAGAGGGATTCCCATTCTTAATTCGGTTCACAGCATTGCGGTTCTGATTCTTTAATGGTTTGCCCGTAGGCTTCAGAACCGCACCGAATCTCTTTTTGTTGTTAGAAACAACTCAGACTTCATCTTTCTGATCTTGTCTCCGAGCTTCCTCTTCAATTCGGAGGCAAGTAATCAGACTTTCGATTGAAAATTCTTTTGTTTTGTGGCGAAGCACATTTTTGAAATCTTTCCAACCAGGGGGCAGTTTGTCAATGATAACAGCAATCTGAAATTGTTCATTGAGGGGCATACCTTCTGTAATGATTTCATGAGCAATTTTCTGAATTCCGTGGCTTTGAGCTTCCACAGGCTTTTCATCCACCATCTTGTAGTTCAAGTAGCGGCTGACAGCATATTTTTTCGCACCTGCTTCTTCAGTATCATATTTCCTTTGCAGAGCCTCCCATACCTGTTTAGCAGTCTTGTAACTACTGTAGTAGTCGTACAGATCATTAGCAAGACTGTTCAGAATGTGATTTTTGCACAGATAGTCATTCTCTTGCCATAGGGCAATTTCTTTCCTTAGTTGTAAGTCATCTGTTGTAGCCTTAGCTTTTGCAGAGTCTGATTCAGACATTTTGGAAGTCCCGTCTGATTCTGCAGGTGACTTACCATTAGGTAGTTCAGTTGATCCAGAAGGAACAACCGGGATATCTTCAATCAGGACGTGGGTAACCTTCTTCAGAGTTAAGAAAAATTTCATCTTAGCTTGCCAACGTTTGAAATTGGATCCCTCAAACTTGAATGGTTTGTCAGAGACAGAAGCGGCCGCAGCAGTACCGATAATTTCCTCAGTAGTCATGGCAGTTATGAAAGCGTCTTAAAATTGTTGTTTTCGGTTTTGAAAAATATACTTGCCACAAAGAAAATTATCGGGACGAGTCACGTACTAGGTCACTTTCTTTAAGACGTTTCGCCAAACTGCCAATAAGTATGCAAAGCAGTCGAGTTTCGACGACGTCTCCAGGATAAAACAGCCCGTTCAGAAATACGATTATCAATTGCACTGTGATAAATCGCTCTAGAGATACACCTTCATATGGTTATTAAAAAACCAGTCGCAGTATCTGGAATTAATCCAGTCGTTCGGAAAAAAACAGAAAAGAAAAATTAAGATGAAGCAGAGCAAAGAGAGAGAAGAGAGAATTCGAATGTGAATTCTGGAGTAAGTTACAAATGAAAGGAGGAACTCTATTTATAGGCAAGGATCCAACTGAGTGGAGCAAAAATGGTGGGAGAGAATCGTGGAGAAGTGGAATCGGCCCAGTCAAAACTAGCCGTTATACACTTGGTCAGCAAGGAGACCGGAGACTTGAATCGTGGAATAGTGGAATCGTGGAATAGTGATGACGTAATTAATTAACAATTAATATTAATTAATTAATGAATTCTTACACACATAATTAATTAATAATAATTAATTAATATACACCACACACGAAAATTAATTAATAATAATCAATATCATTAAATAATTTTCCTCCATTTCGGAACCAAAAAAAATTTGGATCAAAGCCAAGCCCAAGACCGGACTGAGTCGAGTCGAGCCGGCCGGCCGGACGGCGGCGCGTGTGTAATGTTTCATGGTAGTGTGTTCTCACTCAACCATAAAATTGGGTACCCCTTGGGGCCCAACCCAAGAAGTCAACTTGGAATATATAAACAGTATTAAAATGTGATCTCCCTCCTATGTGGGACTTTAATTAACCTTTTCAATTCATCAACACACTTTAGTTCATACTTGTGCTCATTTATTGTCAACATAATACCACTAATTTCTTTCAAGTTCCCACTCCAAATAATCACCATGCCAAAATTTCTAAGAGATTCAATTTAAAAAGTTAAAGAACTAAAATAATATTTTTAAAAGTTAAATGATTAAACTGAACCTAAATTAAAAATAAGAGACGAAAAAAAATATTTAATTTAAAAAAACATAATACGCCGAAGGTATTAGGCTTAGAGGAAAAACAAAATTTATAATTTATAACTTCTTTTACTGGTAAAAGGGTAAAAAAACTTATAAATATTAGTTTTTTTTTTAGATTTGTGTGTCATACTTGCGTAGGAACCATGCATTTTTGTTATCGTTTCAAATTTATCAGATGTTTTTGAAATAACTTATGATTTTTTTAAATGGGTTTTAATATAATTATAATTATATTAAATGTAAAAAAACCTATACAGAAAAAAAAATATTTTGGTTAAAAAAATACGTTTAAATATGCGAACAATTTATTCGAGTATGTAAAATCACTTTTTTCAAAACTAAAAGTCACAATTTTGTTTTATATATGTATAGTCAACAGACTTCTTTCTTTCGACTGTTTTTTACAGAAATCACTATTGATAAAAAATAATTGATTATTATGAGGGTAGTAACTATGTCGACAGCACATCAATCAGATACCGTAGTACTATATCAGTATATTGTGTGCAAATTGATTGAGAAGAATACTCTAGAGTCTAGCCAATCTATCATAAAGTGTTGATGAAGTTTATAAATTATTTTCATATTCTTATTTATGTCGGTGAACATGAAGTTGCCTAATAGTTCTCGATTTGAATTTCTTTAATGCTTTAAATGATTATATCAAAGAAGAAATTCAATACATCAAGCACATATATTCTTTGCGCTATTATCATTTTTTAAGTTGTAAAATCAATTCTGTTAAATATTATATTTATTAAAGAAGTACTTGTAAATTTATTGACCGACTCATATGAGAGATGATAAAGATTTAAGACAACAAATATTTTGATACACATGTGGATAAGAAGAAAACATGCTTGTTTGGAATTGATTAAAAATTTTTCGCTGATGAAACCGAAGACAAGAGTTTTTCAAATAAAATGCTCAATGAAGCGTATAGTAGATAAATTTGTAAAAAGAATTTGTTTAATTAATTATGACTTAAATGAATTATACAATGATGTATTTATAGAAAAATATAGTTAGGCTGATAAAAATATTGTGGCCTACAAAATCTCACTTTAACTTTGCCTCATTCGACCATTTTTATAAGTAGCATGTGTTTTTTCTTGTTAGGTATGGTGTAAGTGGCTCCAAATTGCACTTTCGTAAAAGTAGTTTGTCAACTAGTAGCACTACAAATATGGAGTAAAAGTGTAGAATTGTCAAATTTTACCCGTCTTTTTGATAGAATAGAATATTTTGTTGTTATTTATCATAGTTAGTATTTTATAATTATATTGTATCATAATTAGGGAGTTTATCAAACGTTTATATACATATATATATATACCCATGAATGATAAAAAGATATTCAAATTTTCTTACCTGGTATTAGACTAATCGATCTCACTCAAACCTATAAACCGCGATCACCACCACGCCTCTATTCTATTCGCACAGCAGCAACTACCGTCGTGCTGCCATTTTCTTTGCATCGTCGCAACTGTAACACTCTGAATTCGATTAATTTATTTAATTGAATTTTTATTTTATTTTATTCAATTATTTGAGTGATTTAAATAATTATAAATGAATTATGTGATTTATGTGATATTTTGTTAGGTTTATGAGAATTTAGGATAGTCTATTTAATTATAGTAATAAATAATAATAACAAAATAATACAAATAGTGAGATTGTGGTAGAAATTAGAATTTTGGTAAAATATGAGTAGTAAGGAGGGATTACACAAGAGTTGAGAGGTAAAAGTGTAATAATTAAAAATACAATTTTAGGTTAAAATAAATAGAATATGTGAGGGGCGCCAAAGAGAAACGAGGAATAAGGATTCGAAGACGTTGTTTTATATCCATCAGTCTGTGGATTTGAATGTATTTGAGAAGATCGATGATTCTACGACGACGAAGGCTGCGTGAGACACACTGGTAAGGTGTTATGGCGGTGATGCATTAGTAAAGAAGGTGAAACTTCAGTATCTACGAAAGCAGTATGAAAATCTCAACATGAAGAACAATGAGAAGGTACCTAATTACATCTCCAAGTTGATTATGATCACAGATGAGATAAAATCTCGTGAAGAAACTCTCTCTGAACAAGTAATTATTGAAAAGGTATTAAGATCGCTTAGTCCTCAATTTGATTACATTGTTGTAGCAATTGAACACTCTAAGGATTTTAGCACCCTGAAAATTAAAGAGTTGTAGAGTAGTCTAGAGGCACAAGAGTTGCATATGACTGAGAAAACCTCTAAAAGAGAGGTAGAGCAGGCTCTCAAGGCGTTATCGGGTAAGAAGAATCAGAAGCAGTCTTGGTCAGAGGCCAATAAGAGACATGGTGATGGTTATTAGATGTCAGAAGCCTCCAACTCTGATGAGAAGAAACATCAGAAGGGAAAGGAGAAGGTTGACAAGAAGAGGGTTTAATGCTACTGTTGTAAGAAGTTTGGCCACTTTGTTGTTGACTGTTGTTCAAACAAGGAAAGGAAATCAGAAGAAGAAAACATATCCATAGGAGAGTCTGATGATGAACATGTGCTATTGAAGGCTTCTGAATCTGATGGAAGATATTCGGTAGACTAGTGGTATATGGACACTAGCTCCTCAAATCACCTAACTGGAAACAAAAAATGGTTGATTAATTTTGACTCTAGAAAGAGGATGATTATCAGATGTACTGATGATAAGTATTTGAATGCTGAAGGAATGGGAAATGTCAAGGTCAGAGTGAAGAATGGAAAAACTATTCTGATCAAGGATGTTTGGTATGTTCTTGGCATGAAGAGCAATCTGATGAGTGCAGGCCATCTAATTGAGAAAGGTTTCTCAATTACTAGAAGAACAATCTCTTGAAGTTGTATGATTATGATCAGAAGCTAATTATGCAATCTGAGCAGGAAAGCAATAGAACATTAAAGGTGAAATATAGAAACATGTGAAACTAAATGCCTTAGTACAGAAGGTGCTGAAGGTGACCGTGAGCTGTGGCATAAGAGATTTGGACATCTGAACTTCAAAACCTTAGAGCATCTGAGTTTTAAGAAGCTGGTACATGGCATTCCTAAGATTGTGAAGCCTGAGAATTC
Organism: Lathyrus tuberosus; assembly: GCA_022829125.1. Classification (NCBI taxonomy): domain Eukaryota; kingdom Viridiplantae; phylum Streptophyta; class Magnoliopsida; order Fabales; family Fabaceae; genus Lathyrus; species Lathyrus tuberosus. The sequence goes on from JALAZF010000103.1 coordinate 15,054,323, forward strand.
ATATGAGATATGCATAAAAGGAAAGCAACCTAGATTTACATTTACATCAGAAGTGGCTCCAAGAGCAAAATATGCTTTGAGAGTAGTGCATTATGATGTATGTGGACCAGTTAAAGTACCTTCACTTGGAGGAAACAATTACTTTGAGTTATTTGTGGATGAGTTCACAATAATGAAATGGGTAACACTCATCAAGTTTAAGCATGAGGTGCTTACTGAGTTTCAAAAGTTCAAGGTGAAGTTTGAAAAATAGAGTGGTCAAAAGCTGAAAAATTCTCAGAACTGATGGTGGAGGTGAGTACAACTTTACAGAGTTTAGAAAGTTCCGTGAGGAGAATGAAGTTGAACATGAGGTGACTGCTCCATATACTCCACAACACAATGGTCTTTTTGAAAGAAGAAACAAGACTTTGCTTGATATGATAAGGAGCATGCTGAAGGAGAAAAAGCTCCCTCATACCTTGTGGGGAGAAGCTGTTACCATTGTAGGATATGTGCTCAATAGATGTCCAACCAAGAAGCTAAAGAGAGTAATTCCTATTCAAAAGTGGACTAGAGACAAGTAAAGTGTGAGCCATTTGAAGGTGTTTGGTTCTGTTTGTTATAAACATATCCCAGATTCTAAGAGAAGGAAGTTGGATGACAGAAGCAAAGTAATGTTGCTTGTAGGATACCACAGTACCTGTGCTTATAAGATCTACTGTCCCGTCACCAATAAAGGTGAATTCAATAGAGATGTCACTATGAAAGAAATAGAAGCATGGGATTGGAACAAGTCTCAATTCAACTTTGATGCATTGTTAACACCTGAGTTAACTTCTGAAGCTATTTATGATTCTGAAGGAGAACCTGCCTCTGAAGGAGATTCAGCCTCTGAAGATTAGTCAAAGTCTGATGGTGACTTTGATGCTGAAGTAGAGTGTGAAGATGAGTATGATTCTAATGGTAAATCTGATTCTGATCCAGATTTTGATGATGATCTAGACTCTGGAGGAAATCATACCTCTGAAGGGGGTCATGCCTCTGAAGGTAGTCCAACATCCAATACTGCTCCAGCATCTGAAGAAGATTATGAACAAGTTTAGAGACCACCAAAAATCAGACAAATACCAAGAAGATTTATAGAGTTTGACATGTTGCAAGATACTGAGATAGACTCTGAAGGGGAAGTCATTCAGTGTAACATGTTGGTAGACTCTGAACCAGTTAGTACTAAAGAAGCTCTCAAGAATAAAGTGTGGCTGAAGGCCATGAAATAAGAAATTGAGGCTATAAAAAGAAGCAAAACTTGGGAGTTTACTAAGCTTACAAACAACAAGAAAGCCATCAGTGTGAGAGGGGTTTACAAGTTGAAACTAAAGCCAAATGGATCAATTGGAAAACACAAAGCAAGGTTAGTAGCTAGACGATTTCTACAAAAATTTGGATTAGACTACTTTGAGGTGTTTACACCTGCAGCTAGACATGAAACAACCAGACTGGTGATTGCTATAGTTGCTAATAAAAATTAGGCTCTGATGCATTTAAATGTGAAACCTGCATTTCTGAATGATCCTTTACAAGAGGAAGTTTATGTTTCGTAACCTCCTGGATTTGTGAAAAGGAATCAGAAAAAATTGTGTACAAGTTGCATAAAGCCTTGTATGGGCTGAAACAAGCTCCTAGAGCTTGGAATTTGAAAAATTGATTCATTTTTTCAAGCTTCAAGGATTCATAAAATGTAAGATGGATTATGGCGTTTATGTTTAACATACATCTGATAACAATATGATTTTGATGTGTCTCTATGTTGATGACATATTGCTAACAAGGAGTTGTTCAGATGAGATAGCTAAGTTCAAGAAGGTGTTGATGAATGAGTTTGAGATGACTGGTCTAGGAAATATGGTATATTTTCTAGGGATGGAGATTTTGTACTCTGATAAGGGTATAATTTTGCAATGGATGACATATGAACTTGAGTTTCTAAAGAGATTTGAGCTAATCAATTGCAAGTCTGCAATCACACATGCTTAATAAATCAAAAGCTTGATTCTGATGTTGAGGGTGATGATATAGATACTACAAACTTTAAACAGTTGGTGGGCTCATTGAGATATCTCTTGAACACCATACCTGACATTTTCTATGCAGCTGAAATGGTGAGTAGGTTAATGAACAAACCAAAGTGGTCACATTACCAAGTTGCTGTCATGATATTGAGGTATATTAAGGTGACTCTGAAGTATGCAATTTTGTCCCTTCTAGTGTTGAATCTGATTCAGAGCTGATATGCTATTCAGACTATGATTAGTGTGGAGACAGAGTTGACAGAAGAAGTACTTATGGATATTTCTTGAAGTATCTTGGAGGTCATACTTCTTGGTGCTCCAAGAAGCAACCAATGGTTGCATTGTCAACCTGTGAAGCCGAGTACATTGCATGTGCTTTGTTTTCTTGTCAAGTTGTTTGGATTCTGAACTTATTGCAGGATCTGAAGATCAAGGTGAGCAAACTTGTGAGGTTAATGATTGACAACAAATCACCTGTAAGCCTTGCCAAGAATTCAGTGCTGCATGGAAGGAGCAAGCACATGACATGAAGTTTCACTTTATAAGAAATCGGGTTCAGAGTAGAGTGATCGAAGTTGTTCACTGTAGCACTTAGAAGCAACTTGCAGATGTTCTAACCAAAGCTACCAAGACTGAACACTTTATCCATTTGAGGGATGGAATTGGTGTTGTTGATTTTGATTAGATGAATATGAATTAAGGGATGATGTTAGATATAATTCAGATTCATTAAAGTTGCATTTATGATTAATTTGCATTTAATTTTATGAGACTCTGGTTATATAAAAATTAAAGGTTATTTCATTTTGTAATATGAATTCATGTTTATAATCAATTCCAATTCTGTTAAGAAAGTTAGTAACATATTTAATTTCTCTCTCTTCTCTTCCATCTTCATCTTCTTCATCTTCAATCTTGTTCACCAACAAGTATTGCAGAATTTTATGTATAACAAATGAGTATGAATCTGAATACTACCATTATCATTGATATGTGTTTGGTTTTATGAACAAAGTCTTGAATTCATGAATAATTGATGAATTTGGATTATAATTAATGCATATAAAATGTCTAATTGTTATATCATATGTAAATATTATTTTCTGTGTGATTTGGGGTGTTAGGGGTCGGAATCGGAGCTCCGAATGAGCCCTGATGAACAAAAAGTAGGTTATTTTTCCTACAACAGCATGATGGTCGTCACGTGCATGACATGCTGATCGTCATGCATCTGAAGGGGGCTGATGGTCGTCAGCCGAGTGACAGGCTGACCGTCATGGTCCCCAATCAAGAATAATCTACTGATTATCACCTGAGTGGCGAGTTTTTGAGGGAAGGGAGTGACGAGCTGGGTGACGGGCTGATCAACACGACCGTCAGAGACCATTTTTGTGCTTTCAGTCTGGTTTTTGGTATTGTTTTCTCATGCGATCGACGCTTGGTTGCTGTTTTGGTGTATTTGATGAATTTAACTGATTAGGTGAATTATTATGATGATGAAATAATAATTGAGTTATTGTATGATTATGTGTTGTGAATACAATTACATGAGTTATGTTGAGGCGTATAGTTTGAAGTGGGAACATAAGTGTTGTTTGTATCATTTGTATGTTATGTATCATACATGTCCGTGTTGAAAGAGGCGAGTCACGAGTTCAGAAGTGGGGACCAATGATCATCCGGATTTCTAAAGTGTAGACTCGGGGACCATAAGTGGGGACCCAGTTCAAATAAAGAACCATTGTTGAGTGGGCAAGATCAACAATAAACCTCTGATATCCAAATTGGTACCACATGTATTGAGATAAATTGTTAGTCATATTGCATACATAAAGGCCATGTGAGTTAATTACTGTGTTAGTGTATAAGTTGAATGTATATTGTTGATTGTGTGATTCAAGCTACCCGTGCATTCTTTTACACTGTTAATATATTTGAGCATATTCTCACCCCTTTATTATTTTTTTGTGTTGTTCTATACAATGTAGTACAAATACTCAGGAGGAGTAAGTGATGATGTGATTTGGAAGAAGGCTATGAAGCTCTCTTCGTTTTCTTTATTGTTTTATTCATTTAGTTGGAACTATTGCTCCCATCTGTAACAACGTGGAATTGGTTGTTTGAATTGTTGAGTTAATTTTTGAAATTTTTTTTAAATTTTATTTAATACTTCATTTGGAGAGATAATAGAACTTTATGTTATTTATTTTGAGTTTCGTTGCAAGTTTTGAAATTATTTGGAAAGCATGCATGTTATGTTTGAGTAGCATCCTAAAATGACAAATTTATTCCTTTAAATTACAAGTCTGGTTTTAGTGTGTTACATAGTTGTATCATAGCAAATCGGTCCATCTGGCTAGGTTTTGGGATATTCTTTCTTCCCTAGTATGCGAGATATGTGTAAATACTGTCGATGCAATATTTCTTCTAATGGCTGTTTACTAGTGTGCAGCGAAATGATAACCTGATGGATCCGTTATTTGGTGGTTGCGTGTTCACTAAAATTGATTTGCGATTGAGTTATCATCAAATTTGTGTGAAGTCAAAAGACATTCTGAAGAATGCGTTTAGGACTCGTTATGGTCACTATGAGCCTTTGGTGATGTCGTTCAGTGTGTCTAATGCAACATGTGTGTTCATGGAGTATATGTATAGGATCTTACATTCTTACTTTAATCAATTTGTGGTTATGTTCATCGACAATATTTTAGCGTATTCCAAGATAGAAGAAGATCATGCAGAACATATGAGAGTTGTGCTACAGACTTTGCAAGAGAAGAATTTGTATGCCGAATTATCCTAGTATGAGTTCTGGTTGCAAGAAGTGAGTTTCCTTGGTTATGTGATTTCTAGTGGTGGTATATTAGTTGATCCATATAAGGCCGATGTCGTGTTGGAGTGGGAGACTCCTAAGTCAATTACTGAGATCAAAAGTTCTCTTGGTTTGGGTGGTTACTATAGAAGGTTTATAGAAGGCTTTTTGAAGTTAGCTTTACCTTTGACTCTGTTGACTCGAAATGGTCAAGCTTATGTGTGGGATGTTTAGTGTGAAGATAGTTTTCAAGAACTCAAGAGGAAATTGACGTCAACACCTGTTTTGATTTTTCCGAGTCCAAGTGAATCTTTTATTGTGTATTGTGATGCTTTGAAGATGGGTTTAGGTGGTGTGCTTATGCACAATGGCCAGGTTGATGTGTATGCTTTAAGAAAACTGAAGGTTCATGAGAGAAATTATCTTACCCATGATTTAGAGTTGGCAACTGTAATGTCCATGCTTAAAATTTAGAGACATTATGAGGTAGATGAATATGAGGTAGAAGAGATAACTTGAATTTCTGAAGGATTATGATTTTGGTTTGAGTTACCATCCTAGTAAGGCTAATGTCGTAGCAGATGCTTTGAGTAGGAAGTCTTTGCATATGTCGACTCTTATGGTTTGAGAATTTGATTTGATTGAACAATTCATAGATCTTAGTCTGGTGTGTGAGATGACTCCTAACAGTGTGAAGTTGGGTATGCAAAAGATGACTAGTAGTATTCTTGAAGAGATCATAGAGGGTCAGAAAGTCGACTTGGTATGATTTACCGATTGGTGTTGAACAATCAAGGTAAATAGGTTGATTTCAGATTAGATGAGAATGGGGTTATGAGATTCTGTGCCAGATGTGCCAGAGCTTAAGAAGAAAATTCGCGAGGAAGGCCATAAAAGTAGTTTGAGTATCCATCTCGGTTCTACCAAGATGTATCAAGATTTGAAGAAGATCTTTGGTGGACAAGTGTGAAGAAGTATGTTGCTAAGTTTTTTTATTCTTGTTTGACTTGTCAGAAGTTGAAGAATGAACATCATAAACCGTCTAGATTGATGCAACCGTTGAGTATTCCAGAGTTGAAGTGGGGCAATATTTGTATGGACTTTGTGATAGGTTTTCCAAAGACTTCTAAAGGAAGTGATTAGATTTGGGTTATGGTGGATAAGCTGACTAAATTGACTCATTTTCTTTTGATAAAGACCAGTTATCCGTTGCAGAAGCTGGTTGAGGTTTATATTGAGAAAATTGTTATTTTGCATGGTATTCCTTCGAGTATTATTTCAAATAGAGATTTGAGGTTCACATCGAGCATCTGAGAGAGTTTGCAGGAATCCTTGGGAACCAAGTTACATTTAAGTTATGCTTATCATGTGTAGACGAATAATCAGATAGAAAAGAATATTCAATCCTTGGAAGATTTGTTGAGAGCTTGTGTTTTAGAATAAGGAGGTAATTGGGATAGCTACTTGTCATTGATTGAGTTTACATACAACAAAAATTCTCATTCTAGCATTGGAATGTCCCCTTTTGAAGTGTTGTATGGTATAAGGTGTAGGACACCATTGTGTTGGTATGATTTTGGTGAAAGTGTTGTACTTGGACCAAAAATCGTTCAGTAGGCTACTGTCATACCCTAAATTTTACCTTAAGTTTTTCATTCGCATCTGCATAGTGCAAACCGTTCATTTTGTCATACATTCTTTCAGTCAAAAGCATTCATCATGATTTAGATGAAAAGTCAGGAGTTCTGGTAGTTCATCTAGTCTTGATGACATTCAGTCAATCATTTTGTTTGATTGAGAAGTCAAAAGGCTTGATTTCTTAATCTCAACGCATCGCTAATTTCGTTGCATCTTGTTTCAGAGGTTCAAAGGGTGACTTTCAAGAGTATTGTCATCATCTGAATCTATGTAGAATTTAATTATAATGGAGAATCAGAAGTAAATGATCCAAGAGCGATTTATTTGCATATGATTATCTATTCACGGTTATTTGATCAGTAATTCAACACATTCACAAGACATCTACATTTTCTACTTATCACAACATTCATTTTGTTCTGTGTAACACTTAAAATATCAACCAAAATAAATTTTTGGAGCTACAGACAGACCGGTTGAATCGTTTCTCAATTGTACGTCGAATTAGCGGACTAAAAATTTCAAAATTGAACTTGCAGACGTCAGTATTCTTAATCTACGTTTCGCGTAGTTTAACACCGTGTGCTCATTTTAATTTTTCAACTAATTTTTCGGTCGCATTTTTATCAGCTTGAGCCTTTTAACCGATCGATTTTTATTTCAAAATTTGATCAAAACCTGTATGTTTCCGAGAAATTTATTTCGCGCTGATTATTTTTTTCGTTGGGTTTATTTTTTCGGACAGTTTTATGTCTGATTTTTATTATTTTTTATCTGATTATTTTTTTTATCTAAATTAATTAATAGAATTATTAATAATTAATTATGTTTCAATTTGATTTTATTATGTGTTATTGATTTTATTTTAAATTAGTAAACATAAGTTTTAGCTTTTTTAATTTTATTTTTAGAATTAAGTTTCTATTTGAAAAAATGAAGAAATTAGAAAAATTAAAATATCTCATATCTCTCCACTCTATATTGGACACTTGTACATGGAAGAGGAAAATAAAATATCTTTTATGTCTCTCCAACAAATGACTGACATGCGGCGCAACATTGTTTTCAATTGCATCAGAAAATTTGATATGTATTGACATAAAATGGAGTTTAGTTAAAAAAAACTCAAATGGCTTCATTTTTCTTGGAACAAACATGAAACCACAATTTTCAGTTTCTTGCCCCAATGGTTTTTACTACTATAGCTAGAAAAGTTGAGTGGTCCAGTGAAATATGAATGCATAAAAATTTTATTAAAATTTTCACCATGGAAAATCTCAATTCTTTTCTTTGAGATTGATGACATCAAACTCTTCTCTCCATCCATTTTTATCTTCTTCCATCCATACTCTATATTGAAACCACTTCTTCAACACCATCCACACAAAAATGCAACATATTCATCAAACTCCACAAAAAACATAACCATTAACTTCATCATACTACTTCATCACCACATGTAGAACCTCTTCGGCTACATACAAAACCAAGCATCTCTCACTCTTCTTAAACTCTCCACCATCATGAACATAACAACTTGTTTCCAACCATCCATCACCATGAAACCACAAACTTCATAACTTCATAACAACAACAACATCTAACAACACTTCCAAACACGCACCGCCATGAACATCCCGCAACTGCAGCAACACCACCACCAAGAGAATCATCGGCGGCCTATCTTCTATTAACTTCAACTGCTAACCAGGTTCCATTCTCCATGTTATCACCTTCATTAAAACCACTACAACCTTACTCTTTAAACCCACCTCGACCTATTTTAGCAACCACGAAATCCCTCAGTTTTCCAACAATCCTCCAACCATGTCCGACACCATCATAAATCGCCATTTATGAAGCCCGGACTCGGACACTGACACGAGACACGACATGGAGACGGACACGAGGACTCCGTCAATGTAAAAAATATAGGACACGGACACGACTATATATGTTTTTGATCGTGAAGGCTGGATCAGATCCTGTTGAAGTGGGCCACCAAGTACGTCTGAGATGCTGGATGTATAGAGAGGAGGAGGGGGTGTACCTGCAAGGCACTCCGACGCTCAAATAAGAAAATGTCAGAGAAAAGGGGCAAGTACAAAGTATTAGTTCGTAGGGTGAATATTTGAGACCTGACCCTCTCAAGCGAGAGGGTTTATATAGTGTCCCCCAGCGCGTGGCAAACGGTCCTATTTTCGGGGCGAAATAACCGTTTTCCCAAACAATAGGTAACTGCCCAAACTAGCCGTTATGTCGGGCAGGGTGCCCAAAACTAACCGTTATGTCGGGCATAAGCATAGTTTCGGGCACATGCCCTCAACTGTTCGGGGAGTGGAGAAGCCGTGCGTAACGGGCAGTATTTCCAGGGAGGAGCGATGCAGTCCTTGCCCGGTTGGAGGGGCAGAAAGGTAACTTTTTCCCGTTTGTGGATTGGACTTAGGCAATTGGGTCGTTCTGGAGCAGAAGTGGATTGGGCCATACCTGACCATTGGTCCAGTCCAGAACAGGAGCCCCCCAAGTCGTTGCTCCCGAGCATGGGAGTGATGACTTAATGACAGCTCGTGGCTCCGGGGAGATAACATAGGGTCGTCGCTTGGTGACGTAGGAGGTTTGTCTCGTAGTGACCGTTGCCTTTGGTCCCCGTGATGTTCCTGATCGTGATAGAACTGCCCGTCGTATGGGGAGGCTAACGGTTGGAATTGGAAACGTTAGGGCGCCACATGTGCATAGAATTCTGTGCAGCATTTGTTAGGCAATGATGGCTAGTTAATAGCCATCATGACCTATGAGGGCGGGCCATCGCACGTGCTCCTCTGTATAAAAAGGGGAAACTCGTTCCATTCTGAACTTTTTCGCTCTTGTTTCTCTCCGTCTTCTTCAGAATTCCTGCCTGTCACCGTCGTCTCCTATTCCGGCCACCGCGTCAACTTCTGGGCAGCCGCTATTCACCTTCTTAATCAAGTAAGTTCGCTGATTTTTTGCTCTTTTACCCATTTGACGGTCGTTTGTAGTCTTGCATGAGGTCAGGTTTAGGTTTAAAAGATGAAATAGATTAGTTTCCGGTGATTGTTGGTGGTGGACGGTGGTCGTGCCATTTTCCGCCGTCGATGAGGCCGCTAGTTTTTAGGGCGTTCTGGTGGATCAGGCAGTTTTCGGCGTCATTGCGATGATGATGCATGCGTAACCGCCGTGATCGTTCAGATTCAGAAGCAGCGATGAAGTTTCTGGCGAGCCTCTGCAGTTTTCGGTGAAGCTTTACAGTTTCTGGAGGAGCTTCGAACGGAAACTGGGTATGAGTACGGGGAGGTTCCTCGCCTGGGAGTAATTTGTCTCGAGCGTCTCCTCGCGGGGAGGTTTCTGAATTTTTCTTTTTGATGTTAGGTCTTAGGACGGGGACATCGTCCTCAGCCCTTTGCACGCCCTTTCACTTGACTAGCGGTGGAAGGGTGCACTTGATCTATCGTCGAATTCACTTTTTTCTCTGCTTTTCAGGTGATCGATATGGCGACGGGGCCAGATGGAGAAATTATCCTGGACTCGTCCGAGGAAGAGGCGAGTTCCTCGGAAAGCGGTAGTTCGACGACTTCAAGTATCCCCAGCGAGGTCGGGGAGGAAGAGGAATTGGAAGATACGGAAGAGGATGTCGTCGAGGATTCCGCGGAGGAGTGGGAGGTGGCTGAACCAGCCGAGCACGTGTCTGAGTTTGCTTCGTATTTGGGAGACGTTTTCTTGGTAGTCGGGCCAGAGGGGGAGTGGAAGGTGCACTTTCCCACCGAGGATGAAAGGTTTTGTACGAATTACGGGGAGCGCTTCACTATGTATGAATACGCGTTTAAGGAACTGGGAATGAGGCTTCCGTTTACTGATTTTCAGCAGTCTGTGTTCGTACACTTGAATTTGGCCCCGGCGCAGTTGCATCCGAACTCGTTGGCCTTTATACGGGCTTTTGAGCTGACCTGTGATTTCTTGAAGATAAGGGCTACTCTTCCCTTGTTCTCCACTGTTTTCCACCTTCAACGGCAGCTGACAGGGAGGAAGTATGTATGGGTCTCATTGAAGCAGCCTCGTAAGTTGTTCAAGCCCTTCTCAGAATTGATACGGCTATTCAAGGAGAGGTATTATATTATAGAGCCCGTGTCGGAAGCTGCTCAGGACAACACTTATGTGTGGGAGATCGAGGTCGATGAGGACGGTAACGACCTGTGCGACGAGGATGGGAAGTATATCGGGGAGAGGTTGCTGAAGTTCCCATTCCACTAGGGGCCCGCCCATTTTACCAAGAAGCCAAACGAGTATGTTTTCCAGCCGCACAACTTGGACGAGCAGGATGCTTCCTCCTACGAAAAGCTGGTAAAGTACGTTAGCTCGTTTCGTCTCGCAGAGTGCGTCACGAAGAAGGGGGAGCCGATCCTTGAGGATGATGGCAGCAGACCGTGGAGTATCGTTTTATCAACACCAAGGCGCTTCTGGAGTGCAAGACTCTCGCAGACACTCATAAATTGCTCGGTAGTCTTAGTGATTCTGACAAGCCCGGTGTATTTTGCCTTCGTTATCTAATGTTTCTTTTTTGTTCGTGCAGGTGATATGCCTTCTGCTCACGAGAGAATGGTGAAGAATGCTACCGCGAGGAACAAGTTTCGAACGGTCGTCCCCAAACCTCGGTTCACTCAGCGTGTCCCTACCTCTTCTCAGCCAGCTTCGGGGAGTGTATCGCTTGTCCCTGCTCAAAGGTCTCCCTTGCCGTTGACCTCCAAGTTTATACGGGCTAGGCCCAGTGAAGCGGTGGATCTTGGACGGGCACCGGAGAAGGGAAAGTTTGAGCTTCCTCTGTGCATCCTTGACAGGAAGTTCTTCGAAGAGACTTCTTTGGTCGTGCCTCGGGCGGATTCTTTACAAATGCAGGGTTTGGATCGCCCAAGTAAGAGGGCGCTGGTGGCTCAGGATGCTTCTTCTTTGGTCAGAATGCTGGAGATGACGGTTGTATATGCCGAAGGGGACTCTGTAACTGAGTCTGAATTAAGAACTACCCGGGCCACCATAGTGTCTCTCGAGGAAAAGGAGAAAAAGGCCTTGGAGTTGGCGAGGAGTTCTGATGAAGCCGGAAAGAAGGCAGATGAGGAGGTGGGCAGGCTAAAGGAAAAGAATTCGACGCTGGTTGTGGAGAAGAAAGCGGCTGAGGAGCTGGTCGAGCAACTGAGGTCGGCCAATGCTCCTGGCGAAGACGAGCCTGAAGATGTGAAGGAGTTAAAGACAAGGTCTGAGTTGGTTGCCCATAAGTTGGCGGCCGAGGATGACAATATCATCATTGTGGACGAATCCTTCAAGAACGCCGTGTCTCAACTGCGAGTGGTGAATCCTGAGCTTGATCTTACCACTGAGGGTACCAACTATCTGGCGCATGTTGACGGTGGTCGTATCGTTAGTCCGGATTCCCTCCTCGAAGAGCATGTTGAGAGTCAAGCCGTGGAAAGCCAAGAGCCTCAGCCAACCTCCGAGCATGTCGACCAAGTGGACGAGTGAAGGTTTTTTCTGTTGTCGTTGTAATTTGTCCGGCCTACGTGTCGTGTATTTGTTGTAACCTATTTTGGGGGCCCTGTCCCCCAGTTTATGTAATCCAGAACAATCATGGTCCTAGTGGCCATTTATCATACTTAAATTATGTGTCCGGTCCTGGTGGCCGGTTCTGTTATTCACATGGTTTTACTTGCTTTTATTTTCTGCTAAGTGTTGTACTCATGCTCGTTGTGAATGTATGTCTGCCCTTGATAGGGAATATTTGACTTATGTAAAGTTTCAGGGGGTTTCTCGTTGTAGATGTGTTCGGCAGTGAGGGGTACTGGTCGAGCGGCCGGGAAATATCCTGGCGGGGATGCGGAGCTCAGGTCGCGTTTGAGGTCTGAGTTCGCGGCGTGAACGTCCCATCGCGAGCCGGGGTTCTGCCAGTCGTGGTACTTTGACGACGGCGGTGCTTGATTAAGGACCGCTGTCGAGCAGATACTCGGCTCATTACTGAGTGGGGTTCTACTTTATTGGTATGCAACGCTTGTACCTAGGCGTGCATAGTGGTCGGTAGCTGACTTTCGTCGTCGTGATGGGTCGAACCGAGAATTAGGACCTTAGCTATAGTATTGTTTTAGCTTTTCGGCGTTCCATGGTCGAGCAAGTTCTTCCCCGTTGAGATGTTCTAGGTAATAGGCCCCATTCTCCGTTTTCGCTCGGACACGATAGCGTCCTTCCTAGATGGCGGCTAGTTTTCCCTCGCGAGAGTCTTTGTGGTTTCTCCTTAGAACAAGGTTTCCCACTTCAAACTCTCGCCGTATCACCTTGGCGTTGTGCCTGATGGTAATTTTTTGTTTTAATGAGGCTTCGCGGAGGGCTGCCCCAGTTTGGATTTCCTCGACGAGGTCGAGTTCTTCTCTTAATGATTCGTCGTTCATCTCCTCGTCTAGGGGAAACTTCGTCCGCCTGGAGGGTACGTGAACTTCGACGGGGATTACAGCCTCGGTCCCGTATGCTAGACGAAAATCTGTTTCCCCGGTTGTAGAGTGTGGAGTTGTACGGTATGCCCATAAGACACTGTGTAGCTCCTCGACCCAAGCCTTCTTTGTTTCGTCTAGCCTCCGTTTGAGGCCTCGAAGGATTAACCGGTTAGCTGCTTTAGCCTGCCCGTTTGTTTGAGGGTGGTCGAGGGACGCGAAGTGTTGCTTCGTGCCTAGTTGGGCAACAAAGTCTTGGAACTTCCTGTCTGTGAATTGTATCCCATTGTCCGTTACTATCGCTTGGGGGATGCCGAAACATGCGAGGATGTTTCGTTTGTAGAAACGTAGTTTATTGATGGCAGTTATTTTGGCCAGGGCCTCCGCTTCTATCCATTTTGTGAAGCAGTCTACGCCCACTATTAGGTATTTGTTCTGATTTGATCCTACCACGAAGGGTCCTAGGATGTCTAGGCCCCACCAGGAAAATGGCCACGGGGAGGACATAGCCTTGAGCTCGTTAGGTGGAGCCAGGTGCATGTCCCCGTGCCGTTGGCATTTATCGCATTTCTTCACGTGTTCTCTAGCATCGTGTTACATGGTCGGCCAGTAATATCCTGCTCGAAGGGCCTTTCGGGCAAGAGACATTCCACCGAGATTTTGGGCGTTGATTCCTTCGTGGATTTCATGCAAGATGTGAGCGACCATTTCTTTCTCGACGCATTTGAGCAGAGGAATGGAAAATCCTCACCGGTAGAGTTTATCTTCGACCAGGACGTAAGAGCAGGCTCTTCGCCTAGCCACGCTGGCCTCCTTGGGGTCAGACGCGAGTTCGTCCTTGGCAAGGTAGTTATAAACGGGGGTCATCCAACAATTGTTGTCGTCGATCACGTGTACGTCAAGGGTCGGGGAAGCCTTCTCGATATAGGTCGAGGTAGAATCTCCTGTATGACGAACTTGTTTCCGCCTTTCTTCTTTGTACTGGCCAGTTTGGACAAAACATCTGCTCGAACGTTGTGTTCGCGTGGAACATGTTTCACTTCTACCGTTGTGAACTTCACCATTTCCTTTTTTACCAGGGCTAAGTATTCGGTTAGGTTTTCGTTTTTGGCTTGATATTCTCCTCGGACCTGAGGGCCACGAGTTGTGAATCTGTGCAAATGACGACTTCTTATGCGCCCAGGTCCTCGGCTAGACGTGATCCAGTGAGGAAGGCTTCGTACTCAGCCTGGTTATTGGAGGTTGGGAAAGACAGGGTGAGAGATACTTCAACGACGATTCCTTCGTTGCTTTCCAATATGATGCCCGCACCGTTTCCTGCTGAGTTGGAGGCACCGTCCACGAAAATGGTCCATTTGTGTGCCTCGCTCGCGGGGGAGTCTGCGAACGTCATTTCTGCGACGAAGTCGGCCATAGCCTGGGCCTTGAGGGCTTTCCTGCTTTCATACTGGATGTCAAATTCGGAAAGTTCAAGCGACCATTTGAGCATTCGACCGGCCATGTCTGGTCGTCCCAGCAGCTGCTTTATGGGTTGATCTATTCGAACCACGATCGTGTGGTCTAGGAAGTAGTGTCTTAATCTTCTGGCTGCGTTGATGAGGGCCAGAGCAACTTTCTCTATCTGTTGGTACCTTAACTCTGGTCCTTGTAGTGCTTTGCTCGTGAAATATATGGGTTTCTGCCCGTCAGGGGTCTCGCGGATGAGAGCGACGCTTACCGCTTCAGTTGCTACGGCGAGGTACAGGTATAAAGTTTCACCGTTGTCCAGACGAGAGAGGACGGGTGGTTCCGAGAGTGTCCGTTTCAGGTGGAGAAGAGCCTTGTCACATTCCTCGGTCCATTCGAATGCTGCCTCCCTGCAGAGGAGTTTGAAGAATGGTAAGGCGTGTTGGGCAGACTTGGCCACGAAACGTGACAATGACGCGAGCATCCCGTTGAGGGACTGGATGGATTTTTTTGACCTGGGTGTTGGAAACTCGGAGAATGCTCGACACTTATTGGGATTGGCTTCGATTCCTCGTTCCATTAAGTTGAAGCCGAGGAACTTGCCTGCCCGGACACCGAACGTGTACTTCTCCGGGTTAAAACGCATTTTGTATTTGCTGGCCTATTCGAAGACCTTCCTTAAATGGGCAGTGTGATCGATTTCCTCGTGGGATTTTACGATCATGTCATCCATATAGACTTCGAGCATGTCGTCTATCTCTCCTCAGAAGACCTTGTTCATCATTCTTTGATAGGTCGCGCCGGCGTTCTTTAGGCCGAAGGGCATTGCGTTGTAGTAATAGTTGCCCGATTCGGTCATGAAGGCTGTGTATTTTTTATCGCTCATTGCCATTGGTATTTGATTATAGTCCGAGTAGGCATCCATGAATGATAAAAGTTTAAAACCGGCAGAATTATCAGCAAGTTTATCAATATTGGGGAGGGGATAGGCATCCTTCGAGCATGCCTTATTAAGATCGGTGTAGTTAATGCACATTCGCCATTTGCCATTAGATTTCTTTACAAGTATAAAGTTGGACAGCCAAGTGGTGTACATGGCCTCCGAGATAAATTTGGCCTCGAGGAGGTCCCTTACAACTTTTTCTGTAGCCTCCGTTTTCTCCGGAGACTGCTTTCTCCTACGTTGTGCTATGGCCTTGACGGCCGGGTCAATTGTCAGTTGGTGGCAGGCGACGAACGGGTCCTAGCCGGGCATCTCGGCGGTGCTCCAGGCGAAGAGGTCGGCATTCTCACAGAGGCATGCTTTGAGCTGCTTCCTCGCGATGTCGGGCAGGTCTGCTCCAATCTTCACTCCCCGCGGAGGGTCGTCACCGAACAAAACAATCTCGAAATTGCCATCCAGGATTGGGCGCATCGGATGGGAGCTGCTGCTGGATGAGGTAGACGAGCTGGATGAAGCTGCTTGGTCCCCTTGTTGGTCTTCTCCGGGGAAGAAGCTGTCGAGGTCAATGGAGTCGACCTGAGGCAGGGGCTTGGCTTCCTCAGAGCTGCTGGGCAATGCTGGCTTGCTTGATGCCTTTGGTTTGGACGCAATGAAGTTGAGCCCTTTTATGGCCGCTTCGAAACACCGTCGTACAGCTTCGATGTCGCCGTGGAGGGTGGCGACCATCCCCTTTGAAGTGTAGCACTTCATCTTGAGGTGGACTGTTGAAGGCACAGCTACCAACTCGGCCAGAGCTGGTCTTCCGAATATGCACTGGTACAGCGACGGTCAGTCGATTACTAGAAATTTTACTTTAACGGATCTGGCCGTCTCAGCTGATCCAAAGGTTACAATCAGTTCGACGTATCCCCATGGCTTGGTCACTGATCCATTGAATCCCTGTAAATCAGACCCCACGTAGGGGGTAAGGTGCGATTCGTCCAGCTGAAGTGTCGAAAACAGCTGGGAGTACATAATGTCGACCGAGTTTCCCTGGTCGACGAGGATTTTGCGAACGTCGAAGTTCGCCATTCGAGCTCTGATGATCAAAGGTATGCTCGAGTTTGGAGACCCCCCGAGGAGCTCTTCCCGGTAGAAAGAGATGGGGGTGGAGCCCTTCTGGGCTTGATCGAGCGTGGTCACCTTGTTAGAGCTTGTGTTGATTAGATGCTCGAATTTTCGTTTCACGGAGCCCACCATGGCTATATTGAAGCCCCCGCCTGAGATGACCATGGCGGAGGGGAATGTCTCCCACGGGCTATGGGCCGCGAAGTAGGCAGGGGCGCTGAGCCCGTTCGGGACGTAAAAGTCTTCTGGTCGCGACACGGCCATGGCGACCTGGATGCTAGCTTCTTCCGAGGAAGGTACTTCTTCCTCTATCTTCTTGGACTCCTGGGCGTCTTGCCAAGGAGTGTCCTTCTTCTTAGTGAAATGTTTCAGGTGGCCGTCCCTGATCAGTATCTCGATAACATCCTTCAAATGGATGCAGTCTTCGGTAGTGTGGCCGTGACTCTTGTGGAAACGACAGTACTTTGATTTGTCGGCATTGAGCTTGGCCGGCAGTTGCTTGGGGAAGCGGACCCCTGCTTGCTTGAATTCCGAATTTGCACATTCAGAAAGTATCTTCTCCCTGGAGACGGTTATGGGGGTATAGTCGTGGAATCGCTCGGAGGGTCCCTTGCTGTCGCGGGAGTCCTGTGGACGATCTTCGCGCTTCCTTTCGCCTCGACGAGATGTCGAGGCTTCCTCGCCTCTGGAGGCCCGAGCGTTCTCCTGATGGCGTGACGCTCGGACGTTGCTGGCCGCAACCTTCTCTTCGTACTGAATGTGCGACTGGGCTTTGAGGAGGAGGGCATATAGGTTCCTCAAAGGTGCGAGACCGACGGCCTTAGAAAACTCTGAGCCCGGGCGAAGTCCTTGCTCGAGCAGAAACTTTTTCATCTCGTCCACTGTAGGGACCTGTACTGCTTCTTTGTTGAACCTCTCGATGCACGTGCAGAGAGGTTCGTCCTTTCCTTGGATTATGGCCTCAAGGGAGGCCTCAGTCTTGGGGTGACGGCGAGAAGCTGTGAAATGCCGTGAGAACATTCTGCCCAGTTGTCTCTATGAGGTAATGGATTCTTCAGGCAACTGCTTGTACCATGTCATTGCCCCTTTTTGAGGCGTGGTCGGAAATAACCGGCACTTGATGGCGCCCCGGATGCCACGGTAGTCCAATAGCGCATCGATGTTCTCGATGTGCTCATCGGGGTCAGTAGTCCCGTCGAATGTGCCTAGTGACAGGGGCTTCTCCAGGCCCTTAGGGAGACGGGTTGCCAAGATTTCCTGGGACAATGGGCCGCGAGGCTCATCGTCGCTGCTGGAACTGGTGAATGACGGGGACCGAAGGGTACGCTCGTGGCGGCGGTTCCTCTAGGGAGAAGGTGAGCGGTTCCTTCGGGGAGAAGGTGATCGGGCCCGACCTTTAGACTTGATCGGGGGTGACTGCTAGTCCCTTCGGGTCCTCTTGTGACCGGGAGAGTGCTGATTACGCGGGGAAACTTGGTCACGCTTTCGGACGGCGCAAGAGTTAGGTTCTTGGCACAGTCTTCGGTCAATATCTCGCCGGGCCTGCGGGCTCCTTGATCGTCGTTGGTTTCTCCTCTGAGGGGGGATCTTGGACGGTTGGACTCTTCTAGTGCCCCAATCCTTTCGTTCTGCTGCAAGATCAGGGTGTTGGTTTTGTTGATCGCCTCCAGGAGGGCCGCCATGGCCGGGTCGGCGTTGGGCGGAACAGGAATGGGCTGGATGTCCAGCGAAGACTGATCGTTGTTGCGGTCAGCAGGGGTAGGGGAAGGAGAAGCCGTGGCCCCGTCCCTCATAAAACGGGAATCTCCGAGAAGAGATGATGGGCCGTCAACGTCAGTCTTATTGACAGGGAGGACAACGGGTTGGAGAACACCTTTGGCGCGATCTTGAGAGGCCATGATGATGATCTTGAAAATTTGCTTTGATCTTTGGTTTCCGGGAAAAGAAAGATGGGGAGAACAAGATTCCCACAGACGGCGCCATTGATTGTGAAGGATGGATCAGATCCTGTTGAAGTTGGCCACCAAGTACGTCTGAGATGCTGGGTGTATGGAGAGGAGGAGGGGGTGTACCTGCAAGGCACTCCGACGCTCAAGTAAGAAAGGGTCAGAGAAAAGGGGCAAGTACAAAGTATTAGTTCGTAGGGTGAATATTTGATACCTGACCCTCTCAAGCGAGAGGGTTTATATAGTGCCCCCAGCGCGTGGCCAACGGTCTTATTATCGGGGCGAAATAACCGTTTTCCCGAAGAATAGTGTAGCGAGCGATTTTGGACGCGGTTCTTAAGCGTTGGTCGCTCTCTGCGGTTTGAGCTTTGACTACAGGTCGATTCATTTTTTATCCTATTGTGAGCTGAATAAGGAAGGGAAATAGATGTCTCCAATTAACCCTGCTTTGCATACTGAGTTTAAACAGCGGTTTGTTAGGTTACGAATGCTATCAATGTGGGGGGGCCTTTGTACTGGTTATTTGTATTTTCGCCAATACTGGTTTCTTTCCTTTTATCTAGACAGAAGGTTTCTGGCGGGGAACAAGGATTAGGATGTTAGGACGGATGCTTTTTTGGTAGATACATGAGATTATGGGATTTTGGGTTTTTGTTTAGTGTGCTCGCTAAGATTTTTTCTTTCGATCTTATGCCTACGTATTCCCGTTTACCGAAACAGGGAAATCAGAGCGTTCGTAGTTCCTCCTATTCTATGGGAGGAAATGGGTGCTTTTGGTGTCTTGTTCAAAGCCCAAGACGTGAAGCGAAAGGTGATTTGTATCTTGTTCAAAGCCTAAGATATGAAGCTGAAAGGTCTCAACTTTAGAGAGAATTTGTCACCTCTAAAGAGGGGGTTGTATGTCACAACTGTTTATAAAGAAGAATTACTTTAACCGGGATATGCGAATCCTAGCAATGCCATAACTTCCTTTATAGGGGTTTTTAACCTGAAGGAGAAGACTTTAACTAAATGTAGAGTAATGCCATCTTTCCTTAGGAATTTCTCATGCTAAAAGAGGGACAATGGCATGGATGTAGATGATCCAGAGGCTTGCCGCTTACAGCGATTAGATGAAAGGGAAGGAGTTGTTGATGTTTGTGTACTGTGAACGAGGCACAGCTTTGGTGCTAAAAGGTTAATTGGATTAACTAGTGGTTTTCTTATACAAAGCCTAAGAGGAGGCTAATATGTGTCTCGTACAAAGCCCGAGAGAGAGGCTAAAAGGTTTTGACTCGAGGACGGAGTCTTTTGGTATCTCGTATAAAGCCAGAGATGGAGGCTATTTGACTCAACAAGAGAGTTTTTTGTATCTCGTACGAAGCCCGAGATGGAGACGAAAGGGGTAATTGACTCAACGAGGGAGTCTCTTACGTGTCTCGTACAAAGCCCGAGAGAGAGGCTAAACGTTTGCTTCGCTGGGAAGAATCATTGTACAAAGCCCAAGAGGAGGTTATGGTGACTGTTTCAGTTGAGTGACAGATCCAATATACTGATTTTAAAGAGAAAATCAGTTCTTATATGAGCAATACTGTACTCAGGGATTCGGGTTATTCCTGTTCTTTAAGGAAGCGGGAAATCCGAAGGGTATTGAGACTGTCCGAGTCTGCGGGTTTCCTTCCTATTTTTGAAGGGGTCACTTGAGAATGTCTTTGAGACTCAAGGAGATTAGACTGTCCAAGTCTAGGGTTTTATCTTTCGCACTATGCTTTGAGAAACAGTAGTAGACTCTATGAAAGGACTGTTCTATGAAGATGACTAAGTCCTGTTCCTATACCTCTAGGAGGTCGTCGGGACAATTTGTACGAAGCCCAAGAGGAGGCTGGAAACTTTTAAGAAGTCGCCGGGTCCTTGTACTAAGACCAAGAGGAGGCTATCATTCCCGGAGAAAGAGATCATTATACGAAGCCTAAGAGGAGGCTGTGAATACTTCTAAGAAGCCGAGAGGGTCCTTGTACTAAGCCCAAGAGGAGGCTGGGTTGCTTTTAGGAAGCTTGTGGGTCCTTGTACGATGCCTAAGAGGAGGCCGATGCTTTTAAGAAGCCCGTGGGTCCCCCAAACCCCGAGAAATTCAAGGCAATGCTATTCACCGAGAATAGATCAAAGTCAGGAAAGTTCGAGAATTTGGAAGAAACTCAAAGATGCCATTCACGGAGAATAAATTCATCTCTGGGAGTAGAGTTTCTTGACAATTCCTAATGAGGACAGCCGAAGAGAAGACTGTATCTGGTGATCCTATTGGGGATCTAGTTGTCTATTTCTATGAATAAACGAAACGGCGTCACCTAGTTCTAGACGTAGTTGCCGGGGAAACTCGAAATATCTATACTATTATTACACAGTCGATATGAGTTTATGAAAGAAGACTTACAGTGAAATAGCCCCACAATACAGTTATATGTATATGAAAGCGGTAAATGAAAGCGATAACCACTTACTCGGTTGTAGAGCTTCCATGCTGTTTGGTTAGTTGTTCAACAAAGAAATATTAAAAACAACAGTATATTCAAAATCAAAGGAGAAAGTGCTTTGAAAAAGAAAGATTTGGGGCTTACAGCTCAAGGAGAGGCCCAGGGTTTTATCAGTGAGCGCATTGTTTGAATTTGTACAGAGGGACTTATACAAGTGACTGAGGCCCAAAATGTTTTCTGTACAAAGGGATGGGTCTTACACTCTCTAAAGAGGCCCAAAAGGTTTAAAGAAAAAGAGTGGGGCTTATAACACGAGGGTAGGCCCAATTGATTTTTACGTTTAAAAATGGCGATCGCGCCGAGGTTTTCTTTTAACGCGGAGGGACTTATACAATAAGTGAAACCCAAATAATTTTGGTTAAAAGGGGATTGGGTCTTACACTCTATTAGAGGCCCAAAAAGTTTTGAATGGGTCTTATAGCTCAAGGAGAGGCCCAAGGTTATTTTTCAAAAGGCGACGATCACGCCGTTTATTTTTGACGGTATCGGGACTTATACAATACACTGAGGCCCAAAAATAATTTGGTCAAAAAAGGATTGGGTCTTACACTCTATTAGAGGCCCAAAGTGTTTTGAAAATGATTTATGAGGGTTAAATTAATCCAAAAACCCTAATTTGTTTTCAAAAATGTATTTAATTGAATAAAAATTCAATTAAAATGATCAAAATTGTTTAAAATGTGAAAAACAAATTATGATTTTGGATTAATGCTTCAAAAATTAAGTATTGACCTACAAAATAATTAGAAAGCATTAAAAGTTGCAAAATCAATGTAGAAAAAATATTTAAAATGTCAAAAACAATTAAAATATTAATTCTTTGCAAAAATATCAATTATATGAAATAAATAATATTTTTGGGATTTTTTGATAAAATAAAATATTTTAACATTTTTGTGAATTATTAAAAAAATAATCGATTCAAAATTATTAAAACTCAGAGAGAAATTAATTTTTGAATCAATTAAATAAAAATCACAAAATTCAAATATTTGAATTTGAAAAAAGGCGCCAAGAACAAGCTGAAGAACACGCGCGTGTTCTGGGTTTCTCAGATTTGCATTTTCTATCCAATCTCCCTAAATACTTGATTATAACATGCAATCCACATATCATTATGCTCGTCTCAACCTCACGATCATGTCTATGTCCATTAATTTCATTTAAATTAAACATACAACAAGAAATCATGAAAAATCCTCAAGAACCCTAATTTCTGCATGAAGGCTAGAATTTTTAATACACGATTCAAACAATGCAATTAATTGAGGGAAAACATTCCATGCATGATTATGAACATATGGCCAAATTATTGTGCGAGGAAATATGCATAGATTGAGAGATGACCAAGTATGTGCTTACCTCCAAGCCGTGACAGCAAGTGCAATGTGATTTTTGATTTGGAGGTGTTACAGATGAGTGGTGATGATCTGAACAGCTTCCCTACACCCTATGGAGTGTGTTTGAATGGTTGGACTTGATTGAAATTGGTTGGATCACTTTGTGGTACCTCGGCTGCACTTTGGTTAAAACCTTGAGCAACCAGCTGGTGATTTTGTGAAATTGGTGTTTCAAAAGTGATCTAAGTGTTTGATCAGCTCATATGTGATGTATGTGAGGTGTGTGAGTGATTGGTTTGATTAGAAAAGCTCTCAAACTCAAAACCCGATAGTGACTTGCCTTAGAAGGCAAAATTGGAGTGAAAGAAGAGATTTCGAGGAAGGCATCTGTTTGATGGCTTTGGTGTACTCAAACTGATCACAATTGACCTCTATTTATAGTAGAGCAAGTTTGTTTTGCAAGGAATAGTGAATGGCAGCTAGTAAGTAGGTTTGGCCAATGTTGGCAAATGAAAATCCAAGTCTCCTCTAGCTATTGACTAGAGGTTAGGGCACAGAGCTTTGGTTCCCTTGGTCTTGGATAAGTCTTTACTGATTTCAGATGAGAATGGCTCAGTCCATGCCACCTTGATGCTTCCATTGAATGCTTCAGTCCAAATTTGGAGTCTTGTCCCTATTTTGGCCATTCTAGGTTCAACATGCTATTTCTTGTTCCATGGACTTTGGAGGCCTGGCTCAATGATTGTCCCCTTTAGATTCAATCCTCAGATGTGTCCAAGTGGATAGGAGCATTTGAATTTGGCTGATTTTGGCAAATCGAGCCAAAATGCAAAATCTGCCTTGCCTTTGACAGATTTCAGCAAGGCAACTTGACAATGTCATATCTCATGGTGTAAGTTGAATTTGGCAATGTTCTTGGCCATTTTGGAAAGCCCTTACATGATATAACAACTGTTTGAAAAAGTTTGGTTTTGATCTCTTCTGATTCCAAGTGAAAAATCCCTCTACATTTGGCAAAAAGTGAAGCAAAATCTGACTTAGTGAAATTTTCACTAAGTGTTGGAACAAAGTGTGATTTCTTGATTTTGATCACTCCATAACTCAAAATCCTTAATGAATTGGACTTAGGTGTAGTTGAAGTTTTTGTAGAGGGTAATGAGGGCTACAAATTCATCTTTGGATGAGAAAAAATGGCCATGTGGTTTAGGAGTTATGGTCCTCCAAAGTTGGTGTATTAGTGGTACTTTTTCCATAATTTAGAAAAATTTCTAAGTTTTATGGTTACCCCTTTTACAAGTTATCCCACTTTTCTTGATTTTTCTTGATGAATGATGATTCAAATCATACATTAACATCACTTTAGGGTTAAAAATCCATTTTGGTGAAAAATCTCAAAAAGTCAAAGTTGACTTTTGTGCACAGTTGACTTTTTATCAGATGAATTCCAAACTGTGCAATTCTTCAGGAAATCATGTCCTTGACCTAAATCAAACTTGATGGACATGTTCCATGGGTGTCATAGGGTATATTGGGGCATGTCCTAGGGTTTGGGAGCATGTCCTGGTCAAAAGTCAAAGTTACAGTTGACTTTCCTCGCGAAACCCTAATTGTGGTGCAGATGAAAATGAGACTTGGTGCTCAAGCTTCTTGGATTAATCCATTGTTCCAAATGGATCAATATAGTTCATTAGAGACCCTCAAATCATGTCTTAAGGTCTTGGCTCTTGATTTGTCCCAAAAGTCAACTTAGGGGTGAATTAGGTCAAGAAACCCTAATTCCTCATTTTTTATGTATGCATCCCCTGAGGTCAAATTGACTTGATGATGGGCCCATGAGGTTCCATGGAGTATATTAGGTTATGTTTTGGATCTTTGGCTTGTGCCCAGATGAAAATTTCCATCTGGAGGCCCTGGTCGACCAAAACCCTAATTTGGTGACACTGGCGATCTTTGAAGCTTGATCCACCTAGAAGGGAGCAACCTTGTGCTTAATCCTTGAAGTAGGAGTCCTCTTGATCCATTGTGAATGTTTGAGAGGTTAGACAAGTTGAAGATCATGTCATTCCTTGATTGATCCTTTGTCTAAGAGCTCTGAGAGGGCTTAAAACCCTAATTTTGATTGTAGTGAATGCTCAACAACCCTTAAGGCACTTGATGAGGCATGATGATTCATCCATATTGTGATGATGATTTGCACAATGATGGGAAACTTTAGTGGTCAAAATTTGGGGTATTACAGATGCCCCTATTTAATCTTCTTGGACCCGAAGGTATGAATGACGAAGGTATTCGGGCATTCGGGGTGCAAGAGGATTAAATATCGGAATACCCGAAATTTTTATGGTGGTTATGAATGGCAGTTTGCGCATTCGTCTTCTTTTGCTAAGCAATGATGCTTAGAAAAGGTAAACTTCCCCTCGATCCTGGCTTCCTACCAAGGAACTGGTCTTAGTTGCTTATGTAAACTTCCCCTCGATCCTGGTTTCCTACCAAGGAACTGGTTTTAGTTTTCGATTTAAACTTCCCCTCGATCCTGGTTTCCTACCAAGGAACTGGTCTTAGTTTCCGATTTAAACTTCCCCTCGATCCTGGTTTCCTACCAAGGAACTGGTCTTAGTTTCTTTTGTCAATAAACTTTATTGACAAGGGACGCTATTTGTAGCAGATTTCCTTCAAACTTCTCACCGAATTTTCCTGGGGAGATGCCATTTGAGGGAAAAAGATCTGATGTTAGACTTGCTGGGGAACCCAGTCGTCTGAGTTGTAGAGGTGCAGAAACTTCTCTGTCGGAGACGCCATTTGTTGATTCTACTGGGGAAAGCGAGTCTCTTGAGAGACTGTTTCCACTTGGGGATCTCACATCATACTTTTCTCGGGATCTTCCCAGAGAAATGCCATATGATGGGGTCCAATTTTGAGGTGCTGATGACCTTTTCATCAGCGGATTTTTGGAGAAATACTGATGCACTGCCAAACCTTTGCTTAAGAGGTTTTCTCTGGGGATTTTCCTTAATCCGGGAAAGCAAGGATATCATCTTCAATGGCGAAGAGTGACATCTGCTGAAGGTTCTCTGGCCTTTCAGAGGTTCAAGTTATCAAAGTGGTCGAATGCCGACTCTGATCTAGAGATAAATGGGAGAGAGATTGCTTAGATGACCCACTTCCCAACGAGGAAAGGTTCGACAACTCGATTGAGGGGACTTTTATCATTAGGGGTAAGACCGACTAGAGTGATAGATGTGCAATATGAAATGTAAATGCAAATCAATAATGCATGATGTATGTATGTATATGCTGACAAAACTGACGCGACATACAAACTGACAGGTGAACACGACTGGATACTCGGCCATTGCGGGGCGTATAGAGATATTGCTGGTTCAAGATAGAAATTCCACCTTTCTTAGGAGAGATAGTCCCTGTTGGGAGCTATGTTGATCGGGCTTAGGAGGTGAGAACTCGGCCGAGGTGTGTCAAACAAAATAAGGTCTCTGACACAGTTGATCCCTTCATTCAGGCGTACTGGGCATAGAAGGAGTACTTTGATTCTGCACTTTGAAGTTTGCTTACTTCGGGAGAAGCGATTGATGTTCTTTCGATGCTTAACAGTCAAAAGAAATTGCCATCTTTATTTTAAAAGCAGAAAAAGTTTTAACAAGTAAATTCATTTTTGTTTTATTTCAAGAATCGTTAATCATGTTAACAACGTCGTTCTGTAAAGCTAAAACAAGCAAGAATTACAAACAAAAGCACAAGGGCTAAAATTTTATTAATAAGATGGAGATCAGCCAAACGCGTGATTCCAAAGAGTATATACAAAGTTTGAAAATGGTAATTTACAGGGAAAAGGGCTAAGTTGAAACATAACGACCACTATCCTTCTACCAACTTTGAATTCGGGGCATCCTGAGCTTCTGTCAAAGATGACCTTGACTGGAGTTTTCCTCCTATGGACGATGTAACTGCTGCTGCTGAGGGATTCGCCTCTGTTGAACATAGTTACTTGCCATTATCCCTAACTTTTGCCTGGATTGTACTATGATGTTTCCAATCCACCGGGATGATTTTTTTTCCATGTCTCTAACTTTTGCCTGGACCGCCCTTTCGGGTTTTCAATCCACCGAGACGTTTTTTTTTTAGTTTAGGCAAAGTATTTCTTGACTACATCAACATTCGTGGGGTAGGCAAATTCCTCTCTGTCCATGGTTGCAAGTCTCAAGGCGCCGCCTGAGAAAGCTTTCGTGACCACATAAGGGCCATCATAATTTGGGGTCCATTTGCCCCGAGAGTCAGTGAGAAATGATTGTATCTTCTTGAGCACGAGGTCTCCTTTTCTGAAGACACGAGGTCAGACCTTTTTGTCGAACGCCCTCTTCATTCTCTGTTGATACAACTGACCGTGGCATAGTGCCGTTATTCTCTTTTCTTCGATCAGATTCAGTTCTTCATGTCGACTTCGACACCATTCAGGTTCGGTGAGCTTAGCTTCCATCAATACCCTTATTGATGGGATCTCTACTTCTATGGGGAGAACTGCCTCCATGCCATACACTAGAGAGAAAGGGGTAGCCCCTGTTGAAGTGCAGACAGATGTGCGATAACCGTGAAGAGCAAAGGGTAGCATTTCGTGCCAATCTTTGTAGGTTACAACCATCTTTTGAACAATCCTCTTGATGTTCTTGTTAGCCGCTTCTACCGCTCCGTTCATCTTGGGTCGGTAGGGAGATGAGTTATGATGTTCAATTTTGAACTCTGCACACAACTCTTTCATCATCTTATTGTTCAAGTTAGATCCATTATCAGTAATGATCTCGCTTGGAACACCATAACGGCAGATGATATTGTTTTTGATAAATCGGACCACCACTTGTCGGGTTACATTGGCGAATGACGCTGCTTCGACCCACTTGGTGAAATAGTCAATGGCTACCAGGATGAACCGATGTCTGTTCGAAGCCTTAGGTTCAATCAAGCCAATCATGTCGATTCCCCATATGGAAAAAGGCCACGGGGAAGAAAGAACTTTGAGATGTGATAGCGGTACATGAATTTTGTCGGAGTATATCTGACACTTGTGACACCTCCTCATGTACTTGTAGCAGTCAGATTCCATTGTCAACCAATAGTACCCTGCTCTCAGAATTTTTCTCACCATTGTGTGTCCGTTGGCATGAGTGCCAAAGGACCCTTCATGAATTTCTTTCATCAGCATTTCTGCTTCTGGTCTGTCTACGCATCGGAGCAAGACCATGTCAAAATTCCTCTTATAAAGAGTGTCACCGCTCAGGAAGAAGTTTCCAGCCAATCTTCTGAGGGTTTTCCTGTCTTTTCTGAGTGCCTCAGATGGGTACTCTTGTTTCTGAAGGAAGCATTTGATATCGTGATACCAAGGTCTGTCATTTATGACTGCTTTAACCGTGAAGACGTAAGCGGGTCGTTCAAGGTGCATTATGTTGATCTTAGGTATGTCATTCCATTAACCTACACTAATCATGGAAGAGATAGTGGCTAAAGCGTCAGCCATGTGATTCTCATCACGAGGGATGTGATGAAACTCAACTCTGTTGAAGAAAGGTAGCAACCTTCTTGCGTAGTCTTTGTAAGGAATCAGTCATGATTGGTATGTGTTCCAATCTCCTTTTATCTGGTTAATAACCAAAGCTGAGTCACCATATACGTCCAAGTTTTTAATCCTTAAATCAATCGCTTCCTCGAGACCCATGATACAAGCTTCGTATTCGGCCTCATTGTTCGTACATTTGAATGTAAGTCTGGCGGTGAAAGGAATGTGGGTACCCTGAGGGGTAACAATGATTGCCCCAATTCCATTTCTGTAATGATTAACTACTCCGTCAAAGATTAGTCCCCACTGGGAACCTTGTTCTGGCCCTTCACTGGGTAACGGTTCATCGCAATCTTTCATTTTTAGATACATGACATCTTCGTCTGGGAAGTCAAACCCGATTGATTCTTGATCGTCAATCGGTTGATAAGCCAAATGATCGGCTAAAATACTTCCCTTAACGGCTTTCTGAGCGTGGTACTCTATGTCATATTCTGATAACAGCATCTGCCAACGGGCAATTTTTCCCGTAAGAGCAGGTTTTTCAAATACGTACTTGATTGGATCCATTTTGGAGACCAACCAAGTAGTATGACGAATCATGTATTGGCGAAGATGTTTGGCTGCCCAAGCCAAAGCGCAGCAAGTTTTCTCAAGCATCGTGTACCGAGTCTCGCAGTCGGTGAATTTCTTGATCAAATAGTAGATGGCAGACTCTTTTCTTTTAGTTTCGTCTTGTTGGCCAAGTACACATCCCATTGAGTCCTCTAGGAGTGTGAGGTAAATGATCAGTGGTCTTCCTTCCACCGGAGGTGATAGAATCGGAGGATTCAACAGGTATTCCTTAATACTGTCAAAGGCAATTTGGCAGTCTTCTGACCAAACGCAATCCTGGTTCTTTTTGAGTAATTTGAAAATCGGCGCACATGTGGCGGTCATAAGGAATATGAATCTGGAGATGTAGTTCAAACGTCCCAGGAATCCTCTGACTTGTTTTTCAGTTTTCGGAGAAGGCATTTCTTGAATAGCCTTGACCTTGTCAGGATAAACTTCAATTCCTTTCTGGCTGACGATGAACCCTAGTAGTTTCCCTGAACGGACACCGAAGGTGCACTTGTTGGGATTCAAGCGGAGTTTGTATTTCCTCAAACGCTTGAATAGTTTTGACAGGTGGGTCACATGCTCCTCTTCTGTCTTAGATTTTGCAATCATATCATCGACATATACCTCGATTTCTTTGTGTATCATGTCATGAAACAGAGTAGTCATGGCCCTTTGATAGGTTGCCCCGACATTCTTCAAACCGAACGGCATTACCTTGTAACAAAAGGTACCCCATGGGGTAATGAACGAAGTTTTCTCCGTGTCTTTCGGCGCCATTTTGATTTGATTATAGCCCGAGAATCCATCCATGAAGGAGAAAACTTTGAACTTTGCCGTACTGTCAACTAGCATGTCAATGTGTGGTAAAGGAAAGTCATCCTTTGGACTAGCCTTGTTCAGATCTCGGTAGTCGACACACATTCTGACCTTTCCATCCTTTTTCGGAACAAGTACGATGTTGGCTAACCATTGAGGATATTCAGATGTAGCGAGGAAACCCGCGTCAATCTGTTTCTGTACATCCTCTTTGATTTTGATGGCCATGTCCGGGTGAGTGCGTCTCAACCTTTGCTTTACTGGCGGACATTTCGATCTTAATGGTAAATGATGTTCCACGATGCTGGTATCCAACCCTGGCATATCCTGATAGGACCAAGCAAATACATCGGGAAATTCTCTGAGAAGATTTATCAAACTCTCTCTGGCAGTTGGACTGAGCAGTGCCCCAATCCTGATTTCTTTTCTCTCTTGCTCTGAACCCAAGTTTACCGTTTCCAACGGTTCTTTGTGAGGTTCAATGGACCTTTCCTCTTGTCTGAGTAGTCTAGAGATCTCTTCTGGAATTTCGTTGTCATTTTCTTCTTCAGCCCCAAATACCGGGAACTCAAAGTTGGGAGAAGGCATCGGATCGTATGTTTCAACTGGGTTTAAAACAAGCAATCTGCATGACGTGATGATTCGTATTTAGAAGAGGTAGAGAAAAATGCAAGTGTGTGCAGTGTATTTGTTTTACTGCTTGTTTTTATTTGAATTGTTTTTTTTTAGGATTACCATTTTCTTTGAAAAGCAAAAAGAAAAAACAGCAATTATTGCGGGAATTACAGCACGACATTATTTTATTAATGAACAAGTCGAATCTTGAAACTACAGCCCTATAAAACAAAACTCTGTCGCTTCGGGCAAAGCGAAGAGGGAAATTTACAGAAAGCGAGCCCTATCAAAACATCTGTTTCACCTGGGTAGGGTGAAAGGTTAAAGATGGCAATTACTTTGACTGATGAACGACCTTCGGAACCTCGACGACAACCCATTGGCGGCGAACTCCTCGGTGAATCACAAAGTCTGGCACCTTCCTTGATTTGTCTTCAGAAATAATGCTGATTTCTGGTGGAGTGGGATCATTGGAATCTGTCTCCCAGGCAGAATTGTCGTAGGAGGATTCCTCAGTTGCATTTTGCATAGTATTTGTGCTCTCAGCTGTATCTCCCCATCCAGTTGGCTGGATATCTTCGAACCTGATACGAGAGCTTTCGGGAGCGGTGTACTTGACCATATAGTCGTATTTTCCACTCGGTTGTCCCAAGGTATCCCAAACTTCTTTGGAACTGAAGGAGTCATCCCTCTCGATGACATTGACCTCGGGAAAAGCATAGTTGATGAATTCAAGTCCTGCAAACATTGCGAATTCATCTTCATGTTGAGTAGTTTCCGAATGACCTGAGTGTTGATCCCATGACATGGTGGGGACACAGGTATTCTGTTCAATGATGCTCAGCTGAGTTTCATTACTTGGCTGACTTTCTTGCCCCAAGTTTCCTGGATAAGGTTGCCACATTGGCAGGCCATCCATTGGTCCGTAATAGTTGGTGTAGTCAAAATTATCTTTCATCGGAGTGTCTTCCTCTAATAAATTTGGCGGAGCGCAGCATCCTTCCGGATCATAATCCCCGTAGATCATTTCGACATCTGATCTAGGTATAAATCTCAGACTTTCTGTAGGAAAGCAAAAAGGCGTAGGCACCTCTTCCTGAGACATGTAACCGTCCTTGTTAAGGTAGGACTTCCATTCTTCATCTGTGTCAGAGGGATCTTCCTCATTGATAGCATGAACTGTCTGAGACACTGGGTGGAGGAAACCTCCACTGTGGAAGAAGTTTTGAAGGGGATGAAGACTTTCATCGCTGGCAGTTGTCTGGGTACAGGTTGCAGAAAAACCAAGACCCTTCTTTATTTTATTATCAGTAGGGATGACAAGCTATCCCCATCCGGTTGTATTGGTACTCTCGGCTGCTTTGATAACATCTTTGTATGAGGAAATCGAGGTTCCTCCTCTGAACTGATTGTTCTCGCTTACTGACAGTGCTTGGAACTGCGTTCCAATAACCTCCTCGGGCTCTACACTAGCAGACGATGACAAGTTACTCACAAGCAAGGCTTGTTCCCCACAAACCATGACAAGTTGATCGTTCTTGATGAACTTTAGCTTTTGGTGGAGGGTCGAAGTGACCGCTCCAGCCTGGTGTATCCAAGGTCTTCCTAATAAACAACTGTATGTTGCCCGGATATCCATGACCTGGAAAGTGACTTGGAAAGTGTGAGGACCGATAGTTATGGGAAGATCAACTTCGCCGATAACTGTTTTTCTGGATCCGTCGAATTCTTTGACGACAACCTCGCTGATTCTCATCGGAGGGCCTTTGAATGATAATTGCATCAAAGTGGACTTCGGCATAACATTCAGGGCTGACCCTGTGTCTACCAGTACGCTGGCTAAAGCATCGTCCTGGCAGTTAATTGTAATGTTGAGCGCCATGTTATGACGACGATCCTCTTCAGGCAATTCCTCATCACTAAATCCCAAATTATTGCGGGAAGTGATGTTAGAGACAATGCTATCGAACTGTCTGATTGTTACATCCTGTTCCACAAAGGCTTGCTCCAAGACTTTCTGTAGAGCCTCCCTGTGCGCTTCTGAACTAAGTAACAGTGATAATACTGAGATCTTTGAAGGAGTCTGTAACAGTTGATCAACAATATTGTATTCGCTCCTTTGGATGAGTTTCAGCATCTCATCATTATTTTTCGAAAGGTCGGGATTACTGGATTGACCGACTGGGGGATCGGGAGCTTCTGTCTGAAGTTTCTTTTCCTTGTTAAGTTCTCCAACTCCTCGGTTGAAGATTCGACCGCTCCGTGTTACACGACTGATGTCTGTAATATTTACGACAGAGGGTAATGGAATTTCCTTTACATTTTCAACTGTCGTTGCACCGTATTTGTAAGGGATCGCCTTAGCTGATTCATACGGTAGCGGTCCTGGTAGATAGATGACTACAGGAGCCTTCTAATTTTTCTGACCATCATAAGTAACCTCGATTCGTTCCCGGTTGGGAACTTTAGATTCGTCAAGTAGAGGGATAATGGCGAAAACATCCCTGGTCCTGTGATGACCAGAGATTGGGACAATATCCTCAACTTGATCGGCAAGGTAATTCGGCGTCCAGTTGATGGGTCCAGAACCCGGATATGGACGAATTTATCCACGATCCACCTGACCCTGAAGAGCTGCTCTCACAAGGTAACATCCTTGGTTACTTTCCGAACAGACGCTACAATGATCGTAATCGTGTGGTGGCACCTGGCCATGCCCACTTTGAATACAATGTAACCTCACTAGGTTAGTTTCCACAGATCGAACATCCTGACTTTGACGACGAGTAGGATTCCTGTTACTGATACTAATTTGCTGAGTATCTTCGTCCATGTAGATTGGCATCCACCAATGATTTAACAAGTGCCGAAGTGCCTCCTGGACAAGGGTACAACCCTGACCATTTTCGCAACCCGCTTTACAGCTTTGATAGTCGTGTGATATTAAGAATCCGAGTCGGACCTGTTCAACATGTAACTCTACCAGGTTGGTATTCATCACGCGAATATCGAAGATCTGAACCATATTGATCTGATAAGGGTTCTTATCATGGTAGTCTTGGATCCATCCAAGATCAACTGACGCTGGAGGGCCTCCTGTATGAAAGAGCATCCCTGTTTGTTTACCGAGCAAGTCAGACAGGAACTGTAATCGTGCCGCGGCAGATTATGATACTGGCTTTGCCTTGAGTGCATTGCCACCAAATTGGCATTCATCGCACGGATGTCGTGGTTTTGAATGACGTTAGAATTCGTATAGACCATGTTAACTCCACGAACTCGGTGCTCTTGGATCCATTCGAGATCCATTTGTTCCTGTAGAGCTGCTTGCACCATAGAACATCCTTGGTTGTCTTTAGAGCAGACATCACACTGGTGATAGTTATGAGGTGGCACATGGCCATATCCACTCTGTCTACAATATATCTTAACCAGATTGGTCTTTAACAAGAGTACATCGTGAATTTGATAGACATTGTTAGTCTCTTTCTCAATCAGATTGACTGCATCTTTCTCATGTTGAGGCAGCGGGTTCGTGGGAACATTGGGATTCGTATCTTTGAAAGATAAGAGCCCGCTCCTAACAAGATTTTTCACGTTAGATTTGAAATTGAGGCAAGTCTCAATGTTATGCCCTGAACCTCCTTGATGATAAGGGCATGTCTGATCCACCTTAAACCAAAAAGGCAGATTTTCCGGTACTGTAAGAGGAGATTTAGTCTTAATGTGCCCCTTAGCCAGTAGTAACGGAAATAACTCTGTGTACGTTACGGGTATAGGATCAAATCCTGGTGGCCGTGTTGTACGGTTGTTGTTATATGGAGGACGAGCCTGCTGAAGAGGCTGTTGTGTCCTTTGCTGGTCAGGTTAGCTCTGCGCAACCTGAGGTTGATACGTAGGAATAGACGCAGGGTTGATAGCAGGAGTCACAGCTGCTACCGGTTGATAACGTCGTCTTTGCTTTCCGAGAGAGATATTCCCAATATCTTGCTCTTTTTTCTTAGGGAGAGCACTACCGTATTTTTTAGTACCGCTCGTTGATCCAATGTCTTTTACCAAACGTCCTTCTCGGACGGCTTCCTCAAGACATACGCCCATGCCGACCATTTCGGTGAAATCACTGGGCGCACTGGCAACCATTCGGTCATAGTAAAATGAGCTTAAGGTCTTTAAGAAGATCTTTGTCATCTCTTTTTCCTCAAGAGGTGGACAAATTTGAGCGGCAATTTCACGCCACCTTTGAGCGTACTCCTTAAAGGTTTCCTTGTCCTTTTGCGACATCGATCTGAGTTGATCTCTGTCGGGTGCCATGTCCAAATTGTATTTGTATTGTTGGACGAAAGTAGTACCAAGATCTCTGAATGTACTGATCGTAGTACAGTTTAAACCCATGTACCATTTGAGTGCGGCACCGGTTAAACTATCCTGGAAGTAGTGAATCAGTAGGTCCTGATTCTCCGTCTGAGCTGACATCTGCCGAGCGTACATCACCAGATGGCTTTGAGGGCAAGAGTTACCCTTGTACTTTTTAAAGTCGGGCACTTGGAACTTGTGCGGGACTTTCACATTTGGGACCAAGCAGAGATCTGCGGCGTCCTTTCCAAATAGATCCTGACCACGAATGGCCTGCAGTTCCTTCTGCATTTCCAAGAACTGTTCCTGGAATTCATCCATTCTATCGAACATAGTTTCCTTCTTACTAGAAGGTGTCTGTGGAATCTGTCCTTCCGGGATAGTGTGCACCACAGGGGGTGGTACCGTGACTACGGCAGTGAGTCTTGGCGTCTCCCGAAGTTTGTAACCTTCAGGAGTCTTCAGTATGCCCCTGGCATCTTCGCTTTCCCGAAGTTTGTAACCTTCAGGCCCAGCAGTTTCTGTTGTGATTCCCTGATCTTCAGTGATCGGCGGAACATATCCTTCCGGGATATAGTTAACAGGCATGCCCCAAGGACGATCTTTCGGTATCTGATACCTAGGATCATACCTCTCCACTATGGGCGTTGAGGTGATCTCTGAGATCACAGTTCGTTGTAGCTGAGCTTCTGCCATGGCTTGCATGTCGTTACGAAGCTTTCTCATATCCTCTCTCAGAGCGTCGATCTCTTCTTTCAACTCTCTGTTTTCTTCCTCAAGATCATCCATCCTTTTCTGACGATTGGCCCGAGTATTATACGAATGAGACAGTTTGACTCTAGAACTGAGACACAAACGTGAGATTCGTAGGTAAGAAGAATACGCGATGTGAGAATGATGAATGCAATGATTATATTAATTGTTTAAGGTTTAATCAAAATAAACTTCGACAATTAGATTGCAAATATCAAACGGTGGGGAAACCCCTTTTATTGAATTTCAAAAGATTACAGAAGTGGAAATACAGTAGATTACAAAGTGCAGAAACAGAAACCTAAACTAATGGGTCCTGAGTCTTCTCTGAAGAGAAATCAGGTGCTGATTCTGGTATCTTCCTTTTCTTTGACCGGGGCTCTTGGGCCATTGTCGGGTTGTCATTCCTTTGCCAAGTGAAAGGAGCAAGCAAATTCCTTTGGTCATCTTGATTATCTACAGCATGTTGCTCCAAGATTTCAATCAGAGCATCTTTTTCTTTCAGTAATTGCTGTATTTTGATGCACTCTATGTCGAGGGTGCGATACTTGTTCCTCCAGGACCTTCTCTCCCGTTGAACTTTGTTGAGAGTAACCTGAAGCTTTTCAGTTTCCGTCATGAAGTACATGACAGATTCCCTCGGCGGAAGAATTCTGTAACGATGATAAGGCATCTTTAGCTTGAGAGCTCTAGTTTGTACCCAATGGAGATAAGGCTCCACCGAGACACAGTCCGGTTTTCCTAGAGACTCCCGTCCTTTCTTATGAACATGCTTCTAAGCGTGCACTATTTCCATCTTCAGTGCTCTGTCATTTTCTCCTTCCTTGAAGAAAAGACCTTCCAGATGAACACCTAGTGGGATGTGTCTCATCGGGTATCCAAATTGACGGCGAACCAATACCGGATGGTAGTTGATTCCTCCTTTAGTTCCTATAAGGGGTACGTTGGGGAAGTTTCCACAACGGTCAATGATCCTGATTCCATCATAAATCCTATTACACTAATCTATATCAGAGTTGGTAAGAGACATGATCTTCTGCGACCAACGTAAGGCACTCTTGCAATCCCAAAAAGCAGCAGACTTGGGCAAGTGAGAGATAAACCATTTGTAAAGCAAAGGTACACAGCATGTGATCTCCCCTCTGCTGTACAAATTTCCCAAGTGTACAGCATGATACGCATCTGCGAGCAAAGTCGGCACAGGATTTCCAATGAGAAAAACCTTAATGGAGTTAATATCGGCGAAGTTATTGATGTTAGGAAACAAAAATAACCCGTAGGTGAGCAAGACAAAGATGCTTTCAAAAGCAGTCACGTTCCCTATACAAGCGAAGTACAGGGCTTTCTTCGTCAAGAACTGGGCTGGCAAACCTTGGATGCCACCCTTAGCGGTCATGTGAGTCCTGACCTCAGACTCGTCCAAATGAATTGCTCTTGCAATAGTCTGATTCTTTGGAATTTCTTCCAGTCCAGAAAATGGAGCTCGATCCGTAATGTGTAGATCGATCAGATGAGAATACTCCTCCAGCGTTGGTGCAAGCTGGTAATCCGGGAATGTGAAACAGTGATAGACCAGATCATAAAACTGAACGAGCGCATCCATGATTCCCTCAATCACATGGACTCTTAATAGTGGTAGTAAACCTCTGTGCTTGGCTCTAAAAGCCTCAGGGTTAGTGATCATCCTTGCCAACCTTCTCAAATCCTCTAGTTTTGAAACCTTGAAGGTGTACTGGTGAGTTCTCCTTCTACCGAAATCCATTAGTGCAATCCTTTTCTCTGATATTTGCAATCACAGTCTTAGTTTATTTTGAAAAAACAGAGAGACTAGAAGAGAAGATTTTTTAATGTTTTAGTGTTTTTTAGATGAATGCATGAATGCAGCACACAAAAACATAGAAAAAACATGGGGTCAAAGGGTCGTTGTCATGAAGTCAAGGCTCTACCCATCCCCAAAGGTTTATACTAGGGTGATTTTTGTACCTGTACTCATTATCATCAGCTCCTCCCAGGAAAGCAAAACAACAAGCGGATCGCCAGCGAGTTGTAGTGCAATCTTAGAGTAAGTGCCATTCACCGAGAATAGATCACCAGCCTCAAATGAGGGTAGTATCGTGTAACAACTATTTCCGATAGTTTCCGCACTACCAAAGGGTTTGGCTCCTCAGCTTCTCAGACTTAACAACCGGCCCATTGTCTAGGTGAGAGAATGGGTTGCGTTGGTCAGCCTCCACTGAGGTTGATGGTCGACCCCGTCGCCATCACTTATCTTAAGTGTATACTCGATCTTTCCACATACGGCATCACCCGCATTCCCATTAGCAGAAAAATAAACACGTATAGCAATTAGGAAAAGCAGTATATATATTTGTCCTAAACATCCTAGACCTTTAAAGTTATGAATCCTAAGTTCCTGACAGAAAATGGGTTCCCCGGCGGAAGCCCCAGTCTGTGGTATTCACACAAGAGGAGAAAAGGAAATCAGAATTAGGCCCCACGGTGGGCGCCATTTTTCTGTAGCGAGCGATTTTGGACGCGGTTCTTAAGTGCTGGTCGCTCTCTGCGGTTTGAGCTTTGACTACAGGTCGATTCATTTTTTATCCTATTGTGAGCTGAATAAGGAAGGGAAATAGATGTCTCCAATTAACCCTGCTTTGCATACTGAGTTTAAACAGCGGTCTGTTAGGTTACGAATGCTATCTATGTGGGGGGGCCTTTGTACTGGTTATTTGTATTTTCGCCAATACTGGTTTCTTTCCTTTTATCTAGACAGAAGGTTTCTGGCGGGGAACAAGGATTAGGATGTTAGGACGGATGCTTTTTTGATAGATACATGAGATTATGGGATTTTGGGTTTTTGTTTAGTGTGCTCGCTAAGATTTTTTCTTTCAATCTTATGCCTACGTATTCCCGTTTACCGAAACAGGGAAATCAGAGCGTTCGTAGTTCCTCCTATTCTATGGGAGGAAATGGGTGTTTTTGGTGTCTTGTTCAAAGCCCAAGACGTGAAGCGAAAGGTGATTTGTATCTTGTTCAAAGCCCAAGATATGAAGCTGAAAGGTCTCAACTTTAGAGAGAATTTGTCACCTCTAAAGAGGGGGTTGTATGTCACAACTGTTTATAAAGGAGAATTACTTTAACCGCGATATGCGAATCCTAGCAATGCCATAACTTCCTTTATAGGGGTTTTTAACCAGAAGGAGAAGACTTTAACTCAGTGTAGAGTAATGCCATCTTTCCTTAGGAATTTCTCATGCTAGAAGAGGGACAATGGCATGGATGTAGATGATCCAGAGGCTTGCCGCTTACAGCGATTAGATGAAAGGGAAGGAGTTGTTGATGTTTGTGTACTGTGAACGAGGCACAGCTTTGGTGCTAAAAGGTTAATTGGATTAACCAGTGGTTTTCTTATACAAAGCCTAAGAGGAGGCTAATATGTGTCTCGTACAAAGCCCGAGAGAGAGGCTAAAATGTTTTGACTCGACGACGGAGTCTTTTGGTATCTCGTATAAAGCCCGAGATGGAGGCTATTTGACTCAACAAGAGAGTTTTTTGTATCTCGTACGAAGCCCGAGATGGAGGCGAAAGGGGTAATTGACTCAACGAGGGAGTCTCTTACGTGTCTCGTACAAAGCCCGAGAGAGAGGCTAAACGTTTGCTTCGCTGGGAAGAATCATTGTACAAAGCCCAAGAGGAGGTTATGGTGACTGTTTCAGTTGAGTGACAGATCCAATATACTGATTTTAAAGAGAAAATCAGTTCTTATATGAGCAATACTGTACTCAGGGATTCGGGTTATTCCTGTTCTTTAAGGAAGCGGGAAATCCGAAGGGTATTGAGACTGTCCGAGTCTGCGGGTTTCCTTCCTATTTTTGAAGGGGTCACTTGAGAATGTCTTTGAGACTCAAGGAGATTAGACTGTCCAAGTCTAGGGTTTTATCTTTCGCACTATGCTTTGAGAAACAGTAGTAGACTCTATGAAAGGACTGTTCTATGAAGATGACTAAGTCCTGTTCCTATACCTCTAGGAGGTCGTCGGGACAATTTGTACGAAGCCCAAGAGGAGGCTGGAAACTTTTAAGAAGCCGTCGGGTCCTTGTACTAAGCCCAAGAGGAGGCTATCATTCCCGGAGGAAGAGATCATTATACGAAGCCTAAGAGGAGGCTGTGAATACTTCTAAGAAGCCGAGAGGGTCCTTGTACTAAGCCCAAGAGGAGGCTGGGTTGTTTTTAGGAAACCTGTGGGTCCTTGTACGATGCCCAAGAGGAGGCCGATGCTTTTAAGAAGCCCGTGGGTCCCCCAAACCCCGAGAAATTCAAGGCAATGCTATTCACCGAGAATAGATCAAAGTCAGGAAAGTTCGAGAATTTGGAAGAAACTCAAAGATGCCATTCACGGAGAATACATTCATCTCTGGGAGTAGAGTTTCTTGACAATTCCTAATGAGTACAGCCGAAGAGAAGACTGTATCTGGTGATCCTATTGGGGATCTAGTTGTCTATTTCTATGAATAAACGAAACGGCGTCACCTAGTTCTAGACGTAGTTGCATGGGAAACTCGAAATATCTATACTATTATTACACAGTCGATATGAGTTTATGAAAGAAGACTTACAGTGAAACAGCCCCACAATACAGTTATATGTATATGAAAGCGGTAAATGAAAGCGATAACCACTTACTCAGTTGTAGAGCTTCCATGCTGTTTGGTTAGTTGTTCAATAAAGAAAGATTGAAAACAACAGTATATTCAAAATCAAAGGAGAAAGTGCTTTGAAAAAGAAAGATTTGGGGCTTACAGCTCAAGGAGAGGCCCATGGTTTTATCAGTGAGCGCACTGTTTGAATTTGTACAGAGGGACTTATACAAGTGACTGAGGCCCAAAATGTTTTCTGTACAAAGGGATGGGTCTTACACTCTCTCAAGAGGCCCAAAAGGTTTAAAGAAAAAGAGTGGGGCTTATAACACTAGGGTAGGCCCAATTGATTTTTACGTTTAAAAATGGCGATCGCGCCGAGGTTTTCTTTTAACGCGGAGGGACTTATACAATAAGTGAGGCCCAAATGATTTTGGTTAAAAGGGGATTGGGTCTTACACTCTATTAGAGGCCCAAAAAGTTTTGAATAGGTCTTATAGCTCAAGGAGAGGCCCAAGGTTATTTTTCAAAAGGCGACGATCGCGCCGTTTGTTTTTGACGGTATCGGGACTTTTACAATACACTGAGGCCCAAAAATAATTTGGTCAAAAAAGGATTGGGTCTTACACTCTATTAGAGGCCCAAAGTGTTTTGAAAATGATTTATGAGGGTTAAATTAATCCAAAAACCCTAATTTGTTTTAAAAAATGTGAAAAACAAATTGTGATTTTGGATTAATGCTTCAAAAATTAAGTATTGACCTACAAAATAATTAGAAAGCATTAAAAGTTGCAAAATCAATGTAGAAAAAATATTTAAAATGTCAAAAACAATTAAAATATTAATTCTTTGCAAAAATATCAATTATATGAAATAAATAATATTTTTGGGATTTTTTGATAAAATAAAATATTTTAACATTTTTGTGAATTATTAAAAAAAGAATCAACTCAAAATTATTAAAACTCAGAGAGAAATTAATTTTTGAATCAATTAAATAAAAATCACAAAATTCAAATATTTGAATTTGAAAAAAGGCGCCAAGAACAAGCTGAAGAACACGCGCGTGTTCTGGGTTTCTCAGATTTGCATTTTCTATCCAATCTCCCTAAATACTTGATTATAACATGCAATCTACATATCATTATGCTCGTCTCAACCTCATGATCATGTCTATGTCCATTAATTTCATTTAAATTAAACATACAACAAGAAATCATGAAAAATCCTCAAGAACCCTAATTTCTGCATGAAGGCTAGGATTTTTGATACACGATTCAAACAATGCAATTAATTGAGGGAAAACATTCCATGCATGATTATGAACATATGGCCAAATTATTGTGCGAGGAAATATGCATAGATTGAGAGATGACCAAGTATGTGCTTACCTCCAAGCCGTGACAGCAAGTGCAATGTGATTTTTGATTTGGAGGTGTTACAGATGAGTGGTGATGATCTGAACAGCTTCCCTACACCCTATGGAGTGTGTTTGAATGGTTGAACTTGATTGAAATTGGTTGGATCACTTTGTGGTACCTCAGCTGCACTTTGGTTAAAACCTTGAGCAACCAGCTGGTGATTTTGTGAAATTGGTGTTTTAGAAGTGATCTAAGTGTTTGATCAGCTCATATGTGATGTATGTGAGGTGTGTGAGTGATTGGTTTGATTAGAAAAGCTCTCAAACTCAAAACCCGATAGTGACTTGCCTTAGAAGGCAAAATTGGAGTGAAAGAAGAGATTTCGAGGAAAGCATCTGTTTGATGGCTTTGGTGTACTCAAACTGATCACAATTGAGCTCTATTTATAGTAAAGCAAGTTTGTTTTGCAAGGAATAGTGAATGGCAGCTGGTAAGTAGGTTTGGCCAATGTTGACAAATGAAAATCCAAGTCTCTTCTAGCTATTGACTAGAGGTTAGGGCACAGAGCTTTGGTTCCCTTGGTCTTGGATAAGTCTTTACTGATTTCAGATGAGAATGGCTCAGTCCATGCCACCTTGATGCTTCCATTGAATGCTTCAATCCAAATTTGGAGTCTTGTCCCTATTTTGGCCATTCTAGGTTCAACATGCTATTTCTTGTTCCATGGACTTTGGAGGCTTGGCTCAGTGATTGTCCCCTTTAGATTCAATCCTCAGATGTGTCCAAGTGGATAGGAGCATTTGAATTTGGCTGATTTTGGCAAATCGAGCCAAAATGCAAAATCTGCCTCGCCTTTGACAGATTTCAGCAAGGCAACTTGACAATGTCATATCTCATGGTGTAAGTTGAATTTGGCAATGTTCTTGGCCATTTTGGGAAGTCCTTACATGATATAACAACTGTTTGAACAAGTTTGGTTTTGATCTCTTCTGATTCCAAGTGAAAAATCCCTCTACATTTGGCAAAAAGTGAAGCAAAATCTGACTTAGTGAAATTTTCACTAAGTGTTGGAACAAAGTGTGATTTCTTGATTTTGATCACTCCATAACTCAAAATCCTTAATGAATTGGACTTAGGTCTAGTTGAAGTTTTTGTAGAGGGTAATGAGGGCTACAAATCCATATTTGGATGAGAAAAAATGGCCATGTGGTTTAGGAGTTATGGTCCTCCAAAGTTGGTGTATTAGTGGTACTTTTTCCATAACTTAGAAAAATTTCTAAGTTTTATGGTTACCCCTTTTACAAGTTATCCCACTTTTCTTGATTTTTCTTGATGAATGATGATTCAAATCATACATTAACATCACTTTAGGGTTAAAAATCCATTTTGGTGAAAAATCTCAAAAAGTCAAAGTTGACTTTTGTGCACAGTTGACTTTTTATCAGATGAATTCCAAACTGTGAAATTCTTCAGGAAATCATGTCCTTGACCTAAATCAAACTTGATGGACATGTTCCATGGGTGTCATAGGGTATATTGGGGCATGTCCTAGGGTTTGGGAGCATGTCCTGGTCAAAAGTCAAAGTTACAGTTGACTTTCCTCGCGAAACCCTAATTGTGGTGCAGATGAAAATGAGACTTGTTGCTCAAGCTTCTTGGATTAATCCATTGTTCCAAATGGATCAATATAGTTCATTAGAGACCCTCAAATCATGTCTTGAGGTCTTGGCTCTTGATTTGTCCCAAAAGTCAACTTAGGGGTGAATTAGGTCAAGAAACCCTAATTCCTGATTTTTGATGTATGCATCCCCTGAGGTCAAATTGACTTGATGATGGGTCCATGAGGTTCCATGGAGTATATTAGGTTA
Organism: Lathyrus tuberosus; assembly: GCA_022829125.1. Lineage (NCBI taxonomy): Eukaryota > Viridiplantae > Streptophyta > Magnoliopsida > Fabales > Fabaceae > Lathyrus > Lathyrus tuberosus. The sequence goes on from JALAZF010000103.1 coordinate 15,097,167, forward strand.
TGTTTTGGATCTTTGGCTTGTGCCCAGATGAAAATTTCCATCTGGAGGCCCTGGTCGACCAAAACCCTAATTTGGTGACACTGGCGATCTTTGAAGCTTGATCCACCTAGAAGGGAGCAACCTTGTGCTTAATCCTTGAAGTGGGAGTCCTCTTGATCCATTGTGAATGTTTGAGAGGTTAGACAAGTTGAAGATCATGTCATTCTTTGATTGATCCTTTGTCTAAGAGCTCTGAGAGGGCTTAAAACCCTAATTTTGATTGTAGTGAATGCTCAACAACCCTTGAGGCACTTGATGAGGCATGATGATTCATCCATATTGTGATGATGATTTG